>JADMNL010000037.1:12005000-22005000 GCA_016271365.2 Neoceratodus forsteri | reverse complement strand
AGACCTCTAACCTGTGGGTTTCCACTGATGCTGTTAAATTTAGAATGTGTACTCTGAAATGTCCAGTTAAAATCAATAGAGGTGCAGGCAGAAGTGCAATGTCAAAAGTAGAGAGCCTCAGTCCAGTTCTTGCGGTAATGTCTTGTGTGGCTGAATGTGTAACCCCTCCCTCCCACACAATACAGATAGCCCCACTATATTAAGTCAAGTAGAAACCGGTTGGAGAAAACTTTCCCAGTACCTTTAAGACCTTAAAGTGATTTGTACTGCATTTGGGAGACTGCCATAGATCATATATTGTACTGTGACTCTCTATATGTATTATAGTCCTGTTTATTGTACAACCTTGAGACAGTAATTTGATTTTGTATAGTACTGTATATATCTGTATGTTGTAAACTATTGTTCTATGTACCCTCCCCCGGATCACTCTTGAAAAAGGAACTGCATGGTCTCAGTGGGCTTACTTGGTTACCAAAATTCAAACAAACAAAAAATAAGAAAGACCCTAGGCCGGACGGTGGCATGGAGGATTGAGGTGCTGGATGCTACATCTTGCACCACGCCGGTGACCCGGGATCAGGAGCGACCTCGAGTTGCCAGGGGTCAGCGGAAAGGGGGAGGGATCGAGCATCAGATGTACTGCTCTTCTGTCCTGGGGAAGGGAGGGTTGTCGTCCCGCTCCTTGGCTGCTGCTTACTGGAGGCTAGAGGGCAGCACCAGGGACTGGGAGAGACAGAAGTGTGAGGGGAGGGGGGTGTATGGGGAAAAACAGAAAAGGAGCGTGCAGGTTTTTTGATGCTGTGGCACTGTGCCTGGCCCTGGCTTCCCCTGGATCTGTATTGTGCTTGGGGGGGAGGATGGAACTCCCCCTCCGGCTCTGCCACAGAGGGAATATCCATGGGGGATTACTGGGAGAGCCTGGAGTCGGGGCAGTGGAGCCGCGGCAGAGAACTGAGCCCCCTAAGGGTGGGCCATAGCCACCTGCCAGACTCTGTCAGGTAAAAAGCAATATGGAAAAAAAAAGACCTTCGTGCCAGCCTGGTAGCCCTGAGGGTTGAGGCGCCAGGTGCCACATCTTGTGCCACACCGGCGACCAGGTTTTGGGTGCAGACTTGGGTTGGCGGAGGGAGTAGGATTGAGCATCTGGAGGACTGCTCTCCTCTTCTCTCCTGGGGAGGGTGGGTCCGTGTTTCCCAGCACTTAGTGACTACCAGTGGAGACTGGGGGTAGCAAGTATGGGGTGGAGACACGGCGGACATCTTGCGGGTGGGTATGGGCACGTGCCCACAGCGTGATGACATCAGTGCACTTATGCATCTTCGGGACATGCAAGGGAAAAACCCTTTGCCCACGAGTATGATGCCTCTGAAGGGGTACTGTCCGCTACCTCCAGACAAAGCCCGACTCGATGGGCAGGGGCTCAAGGGTGATGCGGTCTCCCTTCTGTTCCCCTCCAGGAGGACCCCTCTGTGAGGGGAAAGTCACAGTCCTCCCTGCTTCAGCCGGGTCGTGGTGGAGGCTGGTAGGTGAACAGGACATTCAGACCCCTCGCAGCAAGGCCGATTGGGGGAAGGTCCCCCACTGTGGACGCAAAGAACATAAATAGAAAGTACAAAAAAAAGGCCCTTAGCCTGATGCTGTTCATTTTGCAGTTGACAGAAGGGGAACATGTTCAGCCTCCGGACTGCTCCGTGGTGCCATGTGGTGGTGGTAGAAATGTGTTTAAAAAAAAAAAATCCTCAGAGTGCATGACTGTGAGTAATCATGTAAATCTGCACTGAACAGGAGATCTGGGGTGGAGGGCGCACAAAGGCAGGAACCGCTGTGGAGCCGTGGGTCCGACTTCAGGACCTATTAGACAGAGGGGGAATTCTGTGGAAGACCATTCATGTTCCATGAAAGTGGTCCTGGGGATCCCCAGTTGTTGGTGCAGTGGTTGCTGAAGGTGATACTGATTGAAGCAGGACATATCTGTTCTTTGCCAGAATAGTGCCCAGACCATTCGATGATCCTTCTATCTCCTCTTCCCAACTCTGGTGGTGAGATCTAAGCTGTTGTGAGGGTATGTTTTATTTTTGTTGCACTGACAATAGAGCTGACTTATTCAGCTGCGAGATGGCAAGGTCCAGTCTTTGGAGTCCCCTAGCTTGTTCAATGGCTGTACTGCAGATATTGCAGGGGCAATGGTGGGTATCCCTTCCACATAGAGGTTTGGCAGCCATGGGGCATAACAGATTTTTGTCTTGGGGTCCACATCTCTTTGGGCCATGCAAAAAAGTCCATCAGGGCTTCAGGGGTGGCAGAGAAGAAGGGAGCCTCATCGTGCAGTACTCTCATTGTAGCAGGGTACTGGAGGGAGAAGTGCAGCCCAGTCTTACGCATTATCCAGCGGGCCTCCGTGTACTCCCGTCGTCTGGAAGATAGCTCCTTGGAAAAGTCCTGATGTTTCTGGATCTCATGGGTCTGCCAGTAGAGCTTGCCCATTTCTCTCAATCAACAAAGAATAGCCTATTCAGTTGTGAAGTTTAAGAAATGTGCCAGGATTGGCCTCGGCTGTTCTCCTTTTTTGGGTGGCAGTGCCAGGGAGCGGTGGGTACACTCTTTGTTGAAGCAATGGTCACCTTTCAACTATAGCATCATGGGGATGGCATGCTGTAGAAAATCTGTGGCATCCTAGTGTTCTGCTCCCTTGGGAAAACCAACAAACCACAGATTATTTCTGTGGCAGCAGTTTTCCAAATCATCCACTTTATCCTGCAGATGGTGAATGATACGACTGTTCCCTAACTATGGTCTGGAACTCTTATGGGAAGTCAGTCTGCACTCTAGTGTCCAAAGCTGCAATGGTTTGAGTGTTTTGCACTGAGGCCGCAACCACTATATGATCTGGTATACCAAGAAAATTAAACCTACTCAGTCTGTTCCTAAATACATTTGGTCCAGGTCATTCAGGTCATTTGACACAAGTGCCCTTCGAAATGACCTTTCTGCCTCCAGCTGGTGCCCCGTCTCTTCTGCCCCAGACATTGACGTGGCCGTCTCCCACTTCCACCCCATATTTAGCCACACCTGGAACAATCACCCTCACCCCTTTGGAAAGTCCAGGGGTTAAAACTTCCACCACCCCGGATTACACCTGACCTTATCGATGTGTACAAGTCCAGGAAGTTTGGGCACGTTTCAAATCTTCCCGATCGCTTTCCAACCTCTTATCCTACAGGTAATTCAGGAACTTTTTCATGAAGGTTGTCCACACTGCTAAAGCCCCCTGCTTCAAATTAAACCTCTAGTCTATCCTTGGCTACCCTTTAAAATTCTGGAAGGTTATTCACTCCCTCTTTGATCTCCAGCCCAGTTCGCTCCCCCGTCCTCCTGGAGGACGGCTCACAGCTCTTTGACTCTATCTCAGTTGTCACTCATTTTAATGAATTCTTCAACACCTTTGCACTCCCCTCTGTTCCTTTTTCTGGTCCCTCTCCTCCTCTGTCCTTTGCTGCCTCTCCCCATCCCACTCACTTGAGGGCTTCCAGTTCCCTCCTGTTTCCCTAGGAAGTTTTCCTTGCCCTCACTTCACTAAACCCTTCAAAGTCTAGCCCTAATGGGCTGGACCCCAAACTTACTATGTATCTCGGCTCCAGCCATAGCCTTTCCACTCTCTCACCTTCTGAGCCTTTCCACTCTCTCACCTTCTGAGCCTCTCCTTCAGTGCTGTTCCTCAGGCCTGGAGGGTTGTGAAGGTTCTGCCTCTGCACAAAGTGGGTGACCCCCTTTTCCCCTGGCATCTGCCGGACAATCTCACTATTTCCCTCTCTTGCAGAGGTGCAAGAGAACATTGTATACTCCAGGCTTGCTGACTTCCTTCATTTCTCAGATTTCTTCTCCCCTTTCCAGTTTGGATTTAGGAAGCACCATCTCTTCCTTGCTGCAAGTAACTGGATATGGGACATATCACCGCAGCTGTATTCATCGGTCTGGCCAAAGCCTTTGACTTGGTATCCCACCCAGCTGCTTCTCCTGTACAAGCTGAACTCTGTTGGCTTCTCGGCCCCCACTGTTGACTGGTTCTGTTCATATCTCATGGGGTCTTCAACAATTGATACAGGTGGGAGGCATCCTGTCCCCTCTCCTCCCCAACCTAGCAGGGGTTCCACAGGGCTCTATCCTGGGTCCTATCCTATTCTCATTTTTCCTAAATGACCTGCCCCATGCTGGTGTCTCCTTGCATATCCATATGTATGTGGATGACGTGGTCATTTACAGCTTTGGCTCTGGAGGATCTGCTCCAGCATGAATTCCTTAACATACTCTACTAGTGCCGTGCCAGCCAGCTCCTGGTCAGCACCATGAAGACAGTCTCTGTGACGTTCAGTGCCATCCAGAAACTGGAAAGGCTCTTGCCCTCACCTATCTTCCATGCTGGATGGCATCCCTCTAAAGGTTGTCCCTGCCTTCAAGTACCTCAGCATGTGGCTGGATAGTAAGGTAGACATCTCTGCCCTTGTCAGCGCCATCCACGCCAAACTTTGACCTAACTCTGTGCCCCGCAGCAAGGATTGTTTTCCCTCAAGGTCTGCCGGAGCTGGTCAGCAAACTGGTTCTCCTGGTCGTCGACTGTGCAGTTGTGGCCTATGGCACCACCCCTTCCTCTTCCCTTACCAGGCTGGATGCCCTCTGCAGTGCCTTCTGTCGTTTTACTACCAACTCTCCCCTCCACACACTCCTCACTGCTTCCTCGATTCTTCCCTTTCCATCCTCCCGCTACTTTCACGTCACCAGTACTACTTTGCCTCCTTCTTTGCAAAATGCTGGTTCTAGGGACATGGATATGTTGTTCAATCCACACTTACTGGCAGGTTCCTTGCAGCTTTAAATCTTGCTGGAAGGTCTTCAGGCTGGCTCCTCCCACCCACCCAGGTGGTAAAACTCTCGTCTCCGCCCCATGACGCCAGATCTTCTTTACCACTTGGAAGCTCAGGTTCCCTCCTTTGCGCTCTACGTTGTAGGCCTGGATGCTAACTCTTCAGTTAAACCAAAACTTATCTTAAAGTTTACAAGACTTCGGTCTTTTTCTTCCTTCGCGGCTGCGATGGACAAGTCGACTCCCAGATTTCGGCGGTGCCCTTGTGGGCAAAAGATGTCCCGGACCGATCCGCACTCCACATGCATTTACTGCCTTGGGCTCGAGCACAATTCACAGACCTGTGACTTGTGCAAGTCCTTCTCGGCCATGGTTCTTGAGGATCGCGCTGCCAGATTGCAACTTGGGTGCCCCAAGAAACATTATCCTCCGGTACAGTTGAAGGAGGCCCATTGGGCGGTGTCCGCAGTGGTGAGCTTGGCTGAACAGCTCGAACAAATGATTACCCTCGAGGAGCTTCTTCGGTCGCAGCATTTATCCCGCTCTCCTTGGGCTCCTCGTACACGGCTTCATTCAAGGAGCTTTGTCAATCCCTCTCCACCAAGGGAGAGGGCCCTTCGGGACATTCCTCTCGGTCCAAGAAGAAGGTCTCCAAGGGTAAGTCCCACCGTCAACGTTCGTGGGAGCAGGAGAGGTCCCCTTCCCTGGATAGTCGACACTCGACTTTGTTCGAGGTTGCGGCTAACGCCGCTGGCTTCATGGTGTCCCCGTCAGGTCAGCCAGCTGAGACACCCGTCGACGCAGTCGAGATTTTTCTTGACCTGTCGGACGGGCTGTCGACTGGAGAAGCCGACAGCCCTTCTTCACCAGTTCCCCCAGTGGAAACCGAGGACTTGCCTGTGCCTCCTTTGCTGGAGTCCCCGGTTAAGGTCCCCGAACCGAGGGAGGAGCGGGTTTCCCCCGCTTCCTCTCAGACCCCCCCTCAGAAACACTGAAGGTCTCGGTCTCGGACCCCTTCTTGGTCCAGATGATCCCGCCGACATCAGTGGTCTCAAGTCTCGGCACCGAGGAAAGCGGCGCCACCGCTCATCCTCGTCTTCGTCCTCTTCAGAGGATAGGCTCCGGCGCAAATTGCATCGGTGCTACGAGGATCTGATGTGGCAGCAGCTCCTTTTGACCGGGAACAAGCCGACTCTGTCGCCTTCCCTGGCCATTGAGTGGCTGTCACCAGAGCGGCCGAAACAACCCCTCATTGTTATCGAGGAGCCGAAGCCGGCACCGGTTGTTCGGCTGAAACCAGCTGCGCCACCCATTGTGGTGGAACCGCGCCTCCATTGCCTAAAACTGGGGCACCGACCAAGGATTCTTGGTCGGGTCAGGGTTTGCCCCATCGGTTGTCGGTCACCCTCAGTCCCGATTGACCTCGGCAAGTGGAGGGTGGCTCAGGCCCTTGGCAGCTGTTTGCAGACTCCTCAGAGTCTGACGATGATTCCTCTCTGTTTTTCCAGGCCCCTCGACCTGGAGTCCACTGAGGGTCAGTCGGTGGACGAGAGCCCATCCTCATTCCTGGGAATGCTTCAGCTCATCTCAGAGTCTACTGGGATGAAGCTCGAATCCGTTTCAAAGCGGGTCAAGTATCCCCTCATGGAGATACTGGACCGAGGGTATTCCCCCACGGAAACCTTTCCGGTGGCTGAAGCCATTGTTGGCCCGGCTCTGGAGCTATGGCTGCGGCCAGCTTCTTGTCCAGCACATTCGGCCAAGATGGCCTGAAAGTGCACCGTTCCCACTGGTTCACTCTCCGGATTCTCGGAGCACCCCTCCGAGGAGGGGCTCTTGACCGACAGTGTTTTCTGGCACTCTGGAAACGCTTGAGATGTGGACAAGCCACCCGATAAAGAGTCCAAGAAACTGGACTACTCCAGGCATAAAGTCTGTGCTGCGTCCTCCTTAGGTCTTTGTCAGGCCAGTTCGGCCATTTTGATGGCACGCTTTTCAAATGCCCTTTTGGACTCCCTGGATGAAGTGATTCTCCTGGCTGACCTCCAGACTACGGTCAAGAAGGTGCAGGATCAGGGAAGGGTAGTGGCTAAGCAACAGCTCCAAAATGCCTTAGACATTGGAGACTCTTGTGCCCGGTCAGTAGCGGCCACAATGGTCAGTGCACCGCAGAGCTTGGCTGCGGATCTCCACTTTCACAGCGGATACCCAACACAAGCTGGCAGATGTTCCCTTCCTTGGTACCGACTTGTTCGGTCCCGGGGTGGAGGGTCATCTGCAGAGGATTGAGAAATCCAGTGCCACCTTGGACTCTGTCACGTCTGCCCAAAAGGACAAAGGCTGCCAGCAGCAGCGTAAGCCCATTTGGCCTTCTGCCCCTTCGGCACGTCCGGCCCAGCAACACCAGCATCAGGGCCAGCAGGCTCGCATTTGGCATCCCAAAGCCAAGCCTGCAGCTTCCTCCAGCAGGAAGCCGGGAAGGAAAGGTCCAGGAGGCCCCTCGGCCGGTTCTTCCTCCAAGCCTGCCCAGTGACAGGTTGAGGGGTGTCACCCCAACCTCATCACACCTCCCTGGGTTCCCCCCGTTGGGGGACAGCTCTGTCACTTCCTTTCCGCCTGGTCCGATATCACCACAGACTGCTGGGTGCTGGATGTGGTTGGAAAGGGTCTGCCTCTGGAATTTGAGCAGGGCCCACCCTATCGAGCCATCGCCCCACAGGGTGCTACGGGGTCCCCAGCTTCTCTGTCGTCTCGTCGAGCCGACATTGCCCTGCTCCTCCAAAAGGAGGTGATCAGGGAGGTAGCGGATCCCCCACCAGACCAAGGGTTTGTGTCCAGGTATTTTCTGGTCCCAAAACGGACGGGGGGCTGGCGCCCCATCCTAGACCTACAGACCTGAACAAGTTCCTAAGGTCTCGAGCCTTCAGGATGGTCACTCTGACTCAGATCATTCCATCCTTGGAACGAGGCATGTGGTACTGTTCTCTGGACCTCCAGGACGCATTCTTTCATGTCCCACCAGCGATTCCTCCGCTTCAGGGTGGAGGGGTCCCTTTACGAGTTCCGGGCCATGCCCTTCTGCCTCTCTCCAGCTCCCAGGGTCTTCACCAAATGCAAGGCAGTGATGACAGCATTTCTGCGCTGCCGAAGGGTCCAGGTGTACCCTTACTTGGACGACTGGCTGATTGCAGCCCCCTTCAGACCAGAGTTGGAGCGGTCCAGGGATCTGGCCCTCCAGGTCTGCTCTCAGATTGGCCTCCTCATCAACGAGGCCAAATTGGAACTCGTGCCAGCGCTGGTGATTCAATTAATTTGGGGCAGAGCTCAACTCTCTTCGAGCCAGAGCACGGCTCCCGGTGGACAGGGCCGAGGTTCTTCCCTCCTTTGCCCAATCATTTCAGGTTGGGCTATTGCACCCTGCCCGGGACTTCCTGCACCTCGTGGGCCTCATGGTGGCCTGCACCAGCGTGGTCCATTGGGCCCACTGGCACATGCGTCCCCTTCAGTGGGGGCTGGCCCGCCAATAGTCACAGTGCTTCGGTCCTCTAGACCAGCCAGTGATAGTGACCCAGGAGATGGGGAACGCTCTCCAGTGGTGGATCGTTCCAGCTCAGAGGGTATACTGTTTGTCCACCCCGAGCCGACGGTCACTCAAACGACCGACGCCTCTCTGGTTTGGGGTGCCCATCTGGGGGGAGCTCAGAGTGCATGGCCTCTGGTCCCCTCAGGAGTCTCAATGCCACATCAACCTGCTGGAGCTTTGAACAGTCCGACTAGCCATCACCGCCTTCGCTCCATTTGTACGGGGTCAAGTGGTCCAGGTCCAGACTGACAATACGACGACCATGTACTACCTAAACTGCCAGGGTGGGATGCACTCCTTGCCTCTGTGCAAGGAAGTTCTCCCCAGTTGGTCTCTCATGAGCAGACTGGAGGCGGATCTCCTAGCCATCCATGTGGCAGGAGCCTCCAACACTCTGGCTGATGCCCTAAGCCGGATAGGTGCTGCATCTCACGAGTGGTCTCTCCTGCTGGAGGTAATACAAGATCTGTTCTCCCACTGGGGCACACCTCAGGTGGACCTGTTTGCCTCCAGGGAGAATGCGAAGCTGAGGCTGTTTCATGCCTGCCCCCCTCAGCAGGGGGATGCCTTCTCGAGGCCGTGGACCCTGGGCCTCTTCTACACCTTTCCCCCATTTCTCCTTGATCCACAAGGTGCTTCTCAAGGCAAGGAGGGACAAGGCGCAGGTGATTCTGGTAGCCCCAGACTGGCCCTGCCAGTTCTGGTATCCGGATCTCCTCAGCCTCAACTCCAGGCTCCTGAGGCGGCTTCCATCCCACCCGGACCTGATCTCAGTCAACCAGGGGAAAGTTCTCCACCCAGACTTCAGTCCCTGCACCTGACGGCCTGGTTCCTGAGTGGCTAGAGTTCCAGGCCTTGGGTCTTTCCGACGAGGTCCTCAGTGTTGTTGAGGCATCCCGTAAGGAGTCGACCAGAAAATGCTATGCCTTCAAATGGAAGAGATTCTCCATTTGGTGTCAGGATAAGGGTTGTACCTTCCTCCTATTCCTTGGCTAGCATCCTGGACTACCTGGTCCTTTCTCAGCTAGGGCTTGATCGGCGACCCTTAAGGTGTACCCTGGCAGCCATCTCTGCTGGTAGCCCGGGCGGGAAGCAGTCGGTAAGCGCAGGAAAGGTGGTTGGTGCTTTTCAAAGGCCTTGATCACATATCCCTCTGGTGTGAGAACCTCCACCTCCATGGGATCTACTGCTGGTATTGGCTAAGCTCATGGGCAAGCCATTCGAACCGATGCACAGGTGTGATATCTCTCACCTGTCATGGAAGACCACCTTCTTGGTGGCTGTCCGTCAGCCAGAAGGATGGGAGAGCTCAGGTGCTTTCCATAGACTCTATCTGGTCTTCCACAGGGACAAGATTGTCCTGCGCCCCACCGAAATTCCTTCCGAAGGTGGTGTCGGAGTTTCAGCTTAACCAGGTGTTGACTCTGCCGGTGTTCTACTCCAATCACACCTCGAAGGCCGAATATAGGCTCCATACTTTGGACCCTAGAAGAGCGCTTTCTTATTGCAAGGAGCGGACGGCTGAAGTTCGGGGAGAGGTTTGCCAGCTGTTTGTCACCTACACTGAAGCCGCACCTGGCAGACCTGCAGGCAGTCGGACGATAGGCAGGTGGGTCACCTCCTGCATAGATCTCTGCTGCAGGTTGGTGGGCATGGAGCCTCCCAAAGGGATAAGGGCTCATTCTACCCGCCATACCGCTGCATCGGTGGCTGCTTCCAGGGACGTCCCTGTCCAGGAAATCTGCAGGGCTGCTACCTGGAAGTCAGCACACACCTTCATTACCCACTACCACATCAACCTTGAGTCATGTCGAGATGCTGGTTTTGGGATCTCGGTTCTCCAGTCCTTATTTCCCAAGTAGGGGGTGTGCGCCTTGCCTCCCTCCTCCCGGAGAACTGCTAGGGAGTCTGCCAGTAAGTGTAGTTGAACAACATATCCATGTCCCTAGAAATACAGGTTACTCACCTATAACAGGGTTCTAAGGAATGGTATGTATTGTTCATCTAACCTGACCTCCCCGGCTTCGACACAACCTGGCTTCCAGCGGGCTAGATCTGGCGTCATGGGGCGGAGCCGAGAGTTTTACCACCCGGGTGGGTGGGAGGAGCCAGCTTGAAGACCTTCTGGCAGGATTTAAAGCGGCAAGGAACCTGCCAGTAAGTGTGGATGAACAACGTATACCATTCCTAGAACTCCTGTTACAGGTGAGTAACCTGTATATTTAGTTGCCATTACTTGAGCTCAGAGGATTTCTGAGCTTCAGGCTCTGAAGTGTAAAGAACCTTACTTGGTCTTCCACAAAGATAGGGTATCTTTGTGGACCAATCCTAAGTTTTTGCTTAAGGTGGTGTCTGAACTTACTTTGGATCAATCCTTCTACCTGCCTGTTTATTTTCCTGAATATTCTAATCAGGGGGAGACTTTTCTTCATACTCTCGATGTTCATGGGGTGCTTTGTTTCTACCTGGACAGCACCTGCCCTTTCAGAAAATCCAACCAGTTATTTGTTTTGTTTACCCCCAGGAAAGAAGGGGATCCTATTTCCAAACAGTGTTTATCTAAGTGGTTGGCTAATTGCATTGTTTATTGCTACCGAAAGTATGACAAGCCTTTGCCAGGCTGGGTCAAAGGGCATTCTACCAGTGGTATGGCTGCCTCCACTGCCTCCTTCAGAAATATGTCTGCTGCAGACATTTGCACAGCCGCCACTTGGAGTTCTGTCCATACTTTCATTAAGCATTATAGTTTGGACATTGTCTCCAGGTGTAGAGCCAGTTTCAGTCTTGCAGTCCTCCCGGGCCTCCTGTCATAAAGCCCCCATGACTGCTGCTGTCCTCCTCCCAGTTGATTGAGTCTGTTCCTCTACTGCTTGGGATTCATTCCTGCTGCAAGAGCCCCCTCGAAGTAAGACAGTACGGTTACATAAGAACTTACTGTAACAGTAAATCTTTGAAATGAGCTCTTGCAGCAGGCACTGCATTCCCTTCCTCCTTCCCCAATTGCTGTTTCTCCATCCAAGCTTTTCTGCTTTCCTCATTTATGAGGAACCTCCTCAGTTCTCCTATTTGTGTACACGCTGGGGTCTCCAGCGAGAGAATTGAGGATGGGCTGGGGGACCATCCCTTTTATACCATAGGTTGGACGTCAGCATGCTGACGTCGGGGGCAGTCCCTGCTTAGTACTGCTAGCTATAAGTTTTCCGTGTGGTCCTAGCAACTGGCGGCTCAGTCCTTATGGCTATTGCCTGCTGCAAGAGCTCTTCTCGAAGATCTACTGTTACGGCAAGTAATTGCGTAACTGTACTTTTTCAGGTGGCATTGTGCACTGCCCTTCAGTTCAGCCCATAGTCACACTAGGTTGGGGGCAGCCACCTACATAGCCAGATTCGAAGGGTTGCTACTGTCTGTAGCTTTTCATTGCTGTAGAAGCTACCTCTGCATATGTAATTTAGCTTCGTCCTCAGCCAGCATGTGGAGAAGGTAAGACCCCTGTTGTTCTATTTCTGTGTGTGGTATTTCTTCCTCCTGTATGGCACTAGTTCCCCTGTCAGTCACTTCCATACTTTCCTCAACAGTAGAACTATCCCTAGGTTTGTCCTGCAGTCTGATGGCCGAGAGAGAGAATTGCTTCCCGACCTGCTCCTCCATGCAGGGTGCCTCCATCTTGGACTTGGGACCAACAGTGTTCCCTGTCCAAGAGTAGGGGTATTTTTTTTTTCCAATTAAAATCCAAAAGCAAAATAGAAATTAGACCAATGCTAGTTCATACATACAATAGTCTTAATGATCCCCGCCATGAAATTTCAATCTGAGAAATAGAGCATCCAATGTACATAAAGGAAAACAAAAAACCCTAACAGAAAATAGAAGGAACTACACTCGGATCTGCTCCAAATTATGTCACCCAGTGTATCCTTTCCATAAAAATCTCAACTGTGAATGGTTCAGAAAGGTAAATTCTTTTGATATGTCGGGGATACTTCATGTGTAGCTCTATGCATGTGAGGTCCTTTTGGTTAAGAGTGCACTGGCGCCTCACTTGCCATATTGTCCATTTCAGGCGTGCAGAGATCATATAAAGGGTCCCAGAGTTCCAGTTCTGCCACATAGCATCCAGCTTACCCCAAACCAGAGAATCATAAGAAATACTCGAAAAACACAGTTCTTTCCAGTGTAATGCTAGGAGAGACCAGAACTGCATTACAAGGTACATTCAAAGAGGAAGTAAACATTGTAGGTGTCCTTTGAATTATGAAAGCCCATGAAATGTTCTTTCAAACAAGGTATTGGGCTTACCTGTAGGTGTCGGGTCTGGAGATATAACTGTTTAAATTATCTGTAAATTAAACCAAGGGAGCTGACAATCCATTGAACCTTGAAACAGAAAGTGATGTCACTGAGGGGCAAGAACATAAGAACATGACAGCAGATGGGGACCGCGTGCGCCATCTAGTTTGCCTGTTATTTCACCTACTCCCCCCCAAAAGTATATTCCCTTATTTCAGTATTCTGCAATATCTGTCCCAGTATATTTTGAACTCCTTAACTGTCTTGGCGTCCACAACCTCCTGCGGCAGCCTGTTCCATGATTCCACCACCCTTTCAGTGAAGAAAAACTCTTAGTGTTGCCCCGAAATCTTCCTCCCATTAGATGTCTGTTGTGGCCTCTAGTACATGCTTCCTTATTTTCTTGGAAGAGGTTTCTGATTCTACGTTGAGTTGATACCTTTTAGGTATTTAAAGGTTTCTATCATGTCTCCTCTGTTTCAGGGAGTACATAATTTTTTTTTTAAATTTTATTTCCAGGAGCGTGGATATGTTGTTAATCCACACTCTTTGGCATGTCCCCTTCCACTTTAAATCTCACCGGAAGTCTTCAAGCTGGCTCCTCCCACCCACCTGGGTGGTATATACCTCGGCTCCGCCCCATGACGTCAGATCTTTCTTTCCGCTGGAAGATTCAGGTTGCCTCCGTCATGCTGTCACATTTCGTAGGCCCTGGCTTTCAAACCTTCCATTTTACCAAAACTTTGCAGCAAAACAGACCATTGCACAGTGGATTACGTCATGCATAGGTCTGTGCTACGAATTGGCGGGCAAGGAGCCTCCCAGAGGGATAAGAGCTCATTCTACCAGCCATACTGCTGCATCGGTGGCTGCTTCCAGGGACATCCCTAGTCAGGAAATCTGTCGGGCTTCTACCTGGAAGTCAGCAAACACCTTCATCACCCACTACCACATCGACCTTGAGTCACGCTGGGATGCTGGTTTTGGGGCCTCAGTTGTCCAATCTCTGTTCCCTATGTAGGGGGGGTGTGTGCCTTGCCTCCCTCCTCCCAGAGAACTGCTAGGAGTCTGCCAAAGAGTGTGGCTGAACAACATATCCGTGCTCCTAGAAATGCAGGTTACTCACCTGTAACAGTAGATCTTACTTTGAGAGGGTTCCTACAGTAGGTCTTCACAAATAGGACTGCGCCCTCTGGTGTCAGGTTCCAATGGCAAACTTGTAGATGGCAAGAGTTTGTTACATAGGACTGGATACTAGGATCCCCTGTTCCAAATCGTTCCATGCCCCCGCCCTCCAGTTATTACCCACCGTTGCCTCAGTTATTTCGGTTCACGGGACAGGAATCCGTCACCACACGGGAGGCCTACTACAAAAAACATGCATACTCCTTCTGGTGCCCTGTTTGCCTCTTTGGGCCGAGCACCTTCTCCCCCTCCTGCTGAGGTGAGTGGGCAGTTGGAGGTAGCCTCTCAAAGTTTCAGTTGTGTCTCCTCCTAGCACCCATGATGGTCTCCTCAACCCTGTCGGCAGGGGCGCGGCTTTGACTGATAAACTAGTGGCCCACCCGCTATCACTAGCCTGGTTAGGTGTGATCTGTCGGATGGCGGATCCTCCGTCGCCGCCGACCTTTCTCGCCTGCTGCCAGCAGGCCTCTGACATCGGCCAGAGTGTGCTGTCGAGAGCCCCTTATCCCTTCGGGTCCTGCACCCCAGGGATTCGCCACCCAATCCTGCTCTGTCCCTGTCAACAGGATCATTGTTCGACCTTTTGTTGGGGTCCTTTCCAGAACTTCCCCCTTCACCAGGTCTGTTGCTGCCTCCGGACAAGAGTCTGCCGCCAGCTAAAGATCCTGATATTGAGGCGCCCCCCCCCCCTCGGGACTTTCAGGGACCCTCCCGGATCCCACGCCACCCAGTGGCCTATGCACGTCCCAGTAGGTCCAATCGAACCTTCTGGTGGTCTTCCACAGCCAGACTCCCAGGCACCGCAATCGGGTGGCCCGTCGTTGGCTCCTCTGTAGCCGATACCAGGCCACGTGCCTCCGACGCCGGGATACCCTCTGTATAACCCTTGTGGATATTCTCCTGGATTGCCAGGTTTCAAATACCCTTCTTGGCAATACCCGCAGTACCCGGATGATCCCCCAGGGTTTTAGTTAACTCTAAAAATTGATTAGCGTTTTGCTCATAAAAGTTCTAAAACATTGTGAGAATGCATAGAGCGTGCCTCACTGTGTTTTAACAAACATAACACTTCTAGAAAACCTATATACATACTTTCAAACAACATGAAGTCTTGCTATATTATGACAATTGCAGTTTGTCCCACCATTAGAACTGCTCCGGAGGTGAAAGAGTTGACTACCATTCTAAGAATGGAGTTTAGAGCGCGAGCTCGGTTAGAGAAGCTCTGTCTGGATAATTTCAAACTGAAACTGTCAGATTCTTTACTCCGCCTCACTGAACAGTCGCTCCGGAGATTTCTTCTTCTGCTCGGTTCATTTCTCGGTTTAAACAGTATTTTCTTGGTTAAATTCAACCGCGAGTATTATTATTTTAACCGCAAACCGATCGGTTCAGGCTCTGTCTGTGGTATTGTAAGTAATAGACAGGTTTTATTTCTGTGTGGAACTTGTAAATGTTTGTCGGTTCGGTTCGAACCGATCAGGTTGGTTAAAACTTAAAAGAATAAGCATTTTAAAGCTTTTAGAGTGCGGTTCCCGGTTCTTATCGGTTCTAAAAAATCGGATTTCATTACGGTTTTTTCCCCGACCCGTGACACGGTTGGGAACCGATAAGGGTGTCTTGCCTGGCACTGCCGTTAAAAGGGCAAGTTTCTTGGTTAGGCTGGCATCATGTCTGAGAAACCCAAAAGAAAAACCGGGCCCACTGGGTTTCAACACTGTAGTGTCTGTGGGGAAGCCTTTGCCAAGGCTGACCCACACACTACATGTGTTTATTGTCTGGAGTTTGACCACCTCAATTCAGCTGCCAGATTTGTAAAAATTTCCCTGCAGCCACCCTGGATAAGAGAGTGGGCAGGCTTAGGGAACGAGAGGCCAAAAAGTCTGCTGACCCGGATGGCCAGCCCGGTTCGGTGCCAACCGGAGAGAGTGCCCTCTGACCAGGGTGAGACTTCCTCGGGCAAACGTAAAGCTGGCTCTGAGGAGCCAGTTCCAGCAAAGAAAACTAAAAAATCAGCAGGTATGGAGTCCAAAATTCCTTCTCCAACTGCTGCAGAAATAGCAAAAGCTATACAAATTGTTCAGTCACTTTCTCCGGTTCCGTCCGAACTGCCACTGTCTGGTAAAAGGTCGGTTCGGCCGGTTCCACCGGTTCAAGAATATGATATTGGAGATTTTTATGAACCAGAGGAGGGGGAGGAGGATTATGAACAGTGTGAATGTGACTTTGAGAGTCTGGATGTGCCCATTGAACCGGACATCTCCCCAGACAGACCTTTAGAATCTCCCCCTACGCTTTCTGAGTCCCCTTCTCATTTTCTGTTTTATAAAAGGGTTGCTGAAACCCTCCAGCTCCCATTAGAGAAAGCTGTGGATGAGCAAGAGGAACCTGATTTTGTAGAAATGATGGATATCCCAGAGTCTAGGAGATTATCTATCCCCTTACACAAGTCTTTTAGGAAGCAAACAATAACAATTCTAAAAGCCCCTAATTCTGTGCCTCCTGTTGACAAAAAGATGGACAGGAGGTACACTTTATCAGGTCCTGATATAGACTTTCTTTCACAGCAATGCAGTCATGTTGGGGTAGTTCAGGCTGCAGCCTGTGATAAAGCTAACATTCCCCTGGCTTCACATCCTCCTGACAAGGACTCCAGGAAGATTGATGCCATGGCTAAAAAACAATACATGGCGATCCTTGGGACTCAGACAAGCAGATTACATGGCTTATGTGGCAAGATACCAAAATCTAGATGGGACACTGTCATGGCTTTGGCCAAACAGGCCCCTGGCCAGCTGCCAAGGAGCTGGAGCAGGTGGCTACTGATAGGTATTGAGGCTTCCAAGGTGCAATTCCATGCGGCTATGGATTCTAATGATGTATCCTCTAGAGTCATGGCTACATCTGTGGCCTTTAGTGAGGTTAGCTTGGCTCAGGTGTACTAATTTGTCACAGGATACCCAGACTAAGGCTATGGATTTTCCTGTGGTGGGAATTCTCTGTTTGGGAGCAGACAGAGAATTACATGAAGAAAATGGATGAATACAGAACAACTTATAGGGTGCACAAGCCAGGAGAGGCAAGCCACTCCTCAGAAGCAGAACCCCAGGGGTAGGGGTAGGCCCTTTCACAGGCCTTTTACCAAACCCAGGCTTCTTCTGCTTATGCTCAGAGGGGTTCTTCAGAGGCAGAGGCAGGCCAGGGGTGCAAGTAGGTCCACTCACCCCTCAGCCTAAAGCCCCTGCCAAACAGGCACCTGATGGGTGCCCAGGGCCGATTCTCCACTACCTGTAGGGGCAGGCTGGCTTAGCCGTTCAGGACTGGGAGTCTCTAACATCAGACAAATGGGTCCTGGAAGTAGTAAGCCAGGGTCTAGTTCTCAGTTTCAAAACATTTCCAAAGATGAGAGCCATATTTTTCCACCTGCAAACCCTCTAGAGACCTTTACCTTAGAAACAGAAGTCTCAACCCTCCTAGCTCTCAGAGCTGTAGAAAGGGTTTCCCCCCTACACCAGGGCAAGGGTCTGTACTCCAGGTACTTCCTTACCCCAAAAAAGACAGGAGAATGGCGGACCATTTTAGACCTAAGATATCTGAACAAGCACCTTTTGAAACCAAAGTTCAAACTGGTGACCCTGGCAATGATTTTACCTTCTCTAAGGCCAGGGGACTGGCTAGCTTCCCTGGACCTCAAGGATGCCTATTTCCATGTTCTAATCAGAAGCTCCCACCGAAAGTACCTCAGATTTGAACTGCCCTCAGGTCATTACCAGTTCAGAGCAGTGCCCTTCGGCCTCACCTGTGCCCCAAGGGTATTCACAAAGTGTCTGGCAGTAGCAGTTGCTCATTTAAGAAGGCAAAGGATTGCTGTCTTTCCCTATCTAGACGACTGGCTCATTGTAGGCCAGTCTCCAGAACAGGTCACATCACACCTGCAAGTTACCCAGCAGCTGCTCACCTCTCTGGGCTTCTTGCTCAGTCTTCCAAAGTCAGTTCTGGAACCTGTTCAGGTACTCACCTTCATAGGTGCAGAATTGGACACAAAGCAGGCCAGAGCCTTCCTACCTTTAGAGAGGGTAAGGAGCCTGGTGGCCCTGGCCTCCTCCTTCACTCTGCAGGTCTCTCGACCAGCAAGGCACTTCTTACAGCTCCTAGGACACATGGCTGCTTCCACAGCTGTAGTGCAAGGAGCAAGATTTCAGATGAGGGACATTCAGTTTCACTTGAGAGCTTTTTGGTCTCAGAGAAAAGATCCCCTTTCCAAGTTGATCCCAGTGACTCGAACCCTGATCCAGGCCCTTCAGTGGTGGCAGGATCAGAGCAGTTTGAGACTAGGGGTCCCCTTCATCCCTCTATCTCACTCCTTGACCCTTACTACAGATGCGTCCCTTCTGGGATGGGGCGCTCACATGGGCGACCTCTCCACCCAGGGTGTGGTCCCCTCAGGAATCTCTGCTCCACATCAATTTGCTGGAACTCAGAGCTGTCTTTCTAGCACTTCAAGTGTTTTCTGCATCTGTTCAGAACAAAGTGGTACAAGTCAGAACAGACAACACCACCACAATGTGGTACATCAACAAACAGGGGCACTCGGTCTTGACCTTGTGCACCGAAGCAATGAAGTTGGTCTCTGGCTTATTCCCTGAACACTTCCTCATAGCAGTTCACCTCCCAGGAAAGGACAATGTCTGGCAGATGCTCTCAACAGGATTTCCCAGGGCCATCGCGAATGTCACTGGATCCCCAAGTACTGGGGATAGTTTTGCCAGATGGGGCACTCCTCAGATAGATCTTTTCGCAGCCCCAGACAATCACCAACTTCCACTGTTTTGTTGCAGGCCCCCAGTGATGGGCTCAGTCCCCCTGGATGCCTTTCTCCTAGATTGGGAAGGGAAGTTTCTATATGCTTTTCCTCCCTTCCCTCTCATATTCAAGGTGCTAGTCAAAATCAGATCCCAGCCTTGCAGGATTATTCTGATTGCTCCAGATTGGACCAGGCAGCCCTGGTACCCACTCCTTCTGTCCTTAGCAGTCCATCTCCCCTTGTGCCTCCCCAGGAGGCACAATCTGTTATCTTGTGCCCAGGGGAGGGTTTGGTATCCGAATCTCAAATCCCTCAACCTCAAGGCCTGGCTCTTGAGGAGTTAGAGTTTGCTGACCTACACCTTCCACTAGGGCTACTTATAATTCTAAATGGAAAAGGTTTTCCATGTGGTGCTCGGGGAAGCATATTTCCCCGGAATCTGCTGATTTGCCCATTGTTTTGGACTATATGGTCCATCTTAATTCTTTGGGCCTGAGACCAGCTACCCTGAAAGTTCATTTGGCAGCTGTCTCTGCTTTTATTTCAGCAGGAAAGCCCTCTTCTCTTTCCACTCACCCTGTTTTTTCCAAGTTTTTCAAGGGATTACTTCATACTGATCCACCTTTCAGGGACCGGCCCCTGCCTGGGATCTTAATGTTTGCATTGCTCAGTTGATGCAACCCACTTTGAACCTCTGTCTTCTGCAGAGCTCAAGTATTTGACTTGAAAACTGTTTTTCTAGTAGCTATCACTTCTGCCAGGCGCATAAAGTGAGGTTACAAGCCTTGTCAGTGGAGACTGACTTTATTTCCTTTCACAGGGATAAAGTAGTCCTCAGGACTAACAGGAAGTTTTACCTAAGGTGGTTTCAGAATTCCATCTTAACAATCTATCTCCTTCCAGTGTTTTCACTGAACATTCCTCCTCTGGTGAGAGGCTGCACAAGCAGATGTTAAGAGGCCCTTAGTTACTATATAGAGCGTACCAAGGGTCATAGGTTCGAATCCCTCCAACTTTTTCTCACTTTTGGTGAAGTTGGAAAAGGTAAACCTGCCACTAAGAGATCCATTGCCAGGTGGATTGTCTCTTGTATCCAATTTTGTTATCAAAAACTGGGAAAGGTTCCCCCTTCAGGCCTGAGGGCTCACTCTACTAGAGGTACAGCTGCGTCTATAGCTGCTGCCAGAGACATTCCTATTTTAGAGATATGTCAAGCAGCTACCTGGAAAACGGTACACACTTTCACCAAGCATTACTCCTTGGATATCAGGCCAGGAGGGATGCTAGATTTAACACAGCCGTGCTTCAGAGCCTATTCCTAAGTAGGTTCTGTCCCTCCTCCATGGAGGTACTGCTGTGTATTCTGCAATTGTCATAATATAGCAAGACTTCATGTTGTTTGAAGAAAAAATTACTCTCCTTAGTAATGTTGTTTCTTCTAATGGAGTCTTGCTATATTATTACCCCCCAGCCTGCCCCTCTCAGAACTTCTACTTGGGTATGGGGTGGGCAGTCCAGTGTGGGCACCAGTTATGCCCATTATATGTTTTCACCCCTTCTTGGGGTTTTGGGGTGTGGTGTTTTATTCTACCTTATTTTATTATTTTATTATTTTCTGGTTCCCTGACTTGAGTCTTTGTGTTGGGACTAGGAATATGTGTTAATATTTAGGTAGCCAGTTGGCTAGTGTAGGTTACAGCTTCCACACAGAACCTTAGTGAGTTTTTGCTCGTAAAGATCTGACAGTTTCAGTTTGAAATTATCCAGACAGAGCTTCTCTAACCGAGCTCACGCTCTAAAAAACTCCATTCTTAGAGTGGTAGTTAACTCTTTCACCTCCGGAGCAGTTCTAATGGTGGGACAAACTGCAATTGTCATAATATAGCAAGACTCCAGTAGAAGAAACAACATTACTAAGGTGAGTAATTTTTTCTTCTGTACGGTTAGTATTGTCCCAAGAAAAAAACTGCTAATCAAGTATTTAAAACCGTGTCCCCACATGGTAGCAGGATGCCAGGATCCAGCTCATCACAGAGCTTAGGCAGTCTGTGGGAGACATCCCTCTTCCGAGGGCCTCTCCCCCACCGATACCGTCCAGCAGAGCAGGTGCTCTACCTGTAGGCTCATCTGGGGCAGACCCTTTCATCCCCAGTGGTTCTGAGCCTTCTGACACAGACTCTGATTCTGAGCCTTCAGACCCTCGGTCTCCAATTGAGGTACCACCCAAGGAATCCCCAGAATCTGCAGAGGATCCTTCCTTTGGGGACCTTCTGCGCACTATTCAGGCAGCAGAAGGCTGGCCTTCCAAAGAAGTGGACCCCCAGCGTAGGAGGCTGGTGGAACATTTGGATCTAGCCACTACGGATCCTCTACCCATCCCCCCCCCCCGATGGGTCCTCATGAGGATCTGGTGACTACTGTCTGGCAGCAGCCATCATCCATCCCGGCTGTCTCCAGAAAGGCAGATCGTACCTACTATCCCCTGGAAGGGATTCAACATCTCATGACTCATCCCAAAGCTGACTGTATGGTAATCACTGCCGCGCACGACCGGTCAGCGCAACCAAAGCATTTGAGTTCCTCGCCTCCTGACAAGGACTCTTAGCAGCTGGATCAGTTTGGCCAGAAGGTTTATTCCTCTTCCTCTTGTGCCATATGGTCCCTCAATTATGTTTCACACATGGTGGCATTTTTTTTATTTTATTTAGTTTTTGTTGACCGGGTAAGTACACTAGACAAATCCTGCCTATTTACAAGCACGACCCGGGGGGAGGGGGATTCAGATGAATGCCAACTAACCTTGAACCAGATTAAGCTGCTTGTGATATTTTTAGTGAATGAGGGAAATTTGGCTAGGATACTGGGGAAATTTCCCTACTCTTTTCGATAAGTGCCATGGTATCTTTAACATCCACCTGAACTACCACCAATCCAGGCAGATGGGACCTCAGTTTAATGTCTCATCCAATAGACGGCACCTCAGAAGTGCAGCACCCCTCTCATGCTGCACTACAATGTCAGTACTGGGATATTAACCCAAGTGCCAGATGTGGGAACTGAACCCACAGCCCTCTGATCTCCCAGCCTCAGAGGCGAGTGTGCTACCTACTGAGCCACTGACACTGACATTTCAGAAGGCGCCTCTCTCTCCGAGCTGGAGAGGGATCTTCAGGAGGTTCAGGATGAGTTGCTCCATTAATAAATTGCTAGCCAAAGTCAGAATGGGCAAGTCTTCTTGTTGTCATGCTTTGGGTGCAACGTATGACCCAGACTCAGGATCTAGGGTTTCAGCCACGGGGATCTGCATCCGTCGCCTTTCCTGGCTTCGGATTGCAGGTTTGGCATAAGACGTCCAGTCCTCCCTTCTGGATGCCCCTTTTAGGGGTTCTGTCCTTTTCGGCAGCGATGCCAAAGATATTATTACTGGGCTGCAAGAGAGTGGGCTCTCCCTTTGGGACGTACGCTCTATGTACCGGACGGGGCAGGAGAAGCAGCAGCATTTTCGTCGCCAAAGGAGATTGAATAAAAACTAGGGTAAATGTCAGGGCAAACGACGAGCCTCTGGTTCGGGAGCCCAACCCCCCACCCTCTGGCCAAGTTCCCCAAGCCAGCCTCCGGGGCAAAAGCTCCTCTCCCCTCGGCGTCCTGACTCCTTTCTCCTCCTTCTGCTACCTTCAGCAGTCATGGAGGAACTGGTAGGAGGGAGGTTTGTTCTCCACCTGGGGGGTGGAGGTTCATCATCGCAGAAGCATGGGCACTTCAACTCATCCAGCGAGGTCACTCGATAGAGTTTTCTGAGATCCCTGCCCCTCATCCTCTGGGACGGTCTTCTTATCGAAGGGATCAGATCCCCATAGTCTTTCAGGAGATACAGGCCCTCCTGTTAAAAACGGCCATAGAACCCGTACCTCAAAACTGTCTAGGAAGGGGATTTTACTCCCACTTCTTCCTAGTTCCCTGGACCTCAGCATGCTCAACCTCTTCGTCGAGTACAAGATGTTTCGGATGCTGACCATTCAGGGGCTTCTCCCCCCTGCTCCAAATAAATTCTTGGCTGTGCTCTCTGGATATGTAGGATGCCAACCTGCATATCCTTATCCTCCCGGCCCACCGCCGCTTCCTCTATTTTACTTTTCAAGAGAACCATTTTCAGTTCCGAGCACTCCCCTTTGGCCTTTCCTCGGCCCACCGGGTGTTCACCAAGTGTTTTAGCGGTGGTCGCGTCTTTTCTTCACCGCCATGACATTTACGTGTTCCCCTACCTGGACGACTGGCTCCTCGCAGCTCCCTCTCTGAACAGCCTGAAAGAATCTCTTTCTTTCACTCTGAGCTTGTTTGCTCTTCTGGGTATCCTGGTCAACTTGCCCAAGTCCCTGCTAGTAGCTTCTCAACGGATCCAATTAATTGGAGCAGTTCTAGACACAGTTCAGAGCAAGACTTTTCTGCCATCGGATCGAGCCGAGACTCTAGTTTCTCAAGCCACTCTCGTGGCCCAGGCTCAGTGGATCCCAGCACATGCTCTACTTTCTTTTGGGACTGATGGCAGCCGCCATTCCCACAGTCCCCTTGGCCAGACTTCACAAGAGGGTCACCCAATGGTCTCTTCGAGTCCAGTGGGATCAGAAGATGGACGACATGACTTAGATGGTCATGATCTCCACAGCCTACAGAGAGATCTTCGCTGGTGGCAAGATCTTTCCAACCTGTCTCAGAGAGCCCCTTTCCATTCCCCTATCCCAAACCAGATCCTTACCACGGAACCTCAGACCTGGGATTGGGAACCCATCTGGGGGGACACAAGGGTCTTGGTCAGATCAGGAGCTTTTGCTCCATATCAACATTCTGGAGACCAGAGCAGTTCTGTACACCCTCCAGGCATTCCAGTCCCTTCTATTACAGGGATCACGTCTTGTACAGACGGACAACATGTCCACTATCTGGTACATCAACAAACAGGGAGGAACTCGCTCGTACCCTCACTGCAGAGAAGCAATGAGGGTTTGGTACTGGGCGATTCAGCACAGCCTTTTCCTGACAGCAGTCCACGTTCCAGGCATAAGCAACATCCTGGCGGACAGTCTCAGTTGATTAGTGGCCAGGGCTCATGAGTGGGAATTAAAGCTAGAGGTAGTTGAAGATCTTTTATTTCAGTGGTGTTGACCAGAGATATATCTGTTCACCTACCCATTCAACGCAAAACTACCCAACTTTTGCTTGCTCGTTCCTGGGCATGGTGCTTTTTGGCGAGACGCACTGTCTCTCTCGGACAGGGAGGTTTCCGCTTTCACTCCCTCTCCTCTCATTCAGAAGGCTCTGGTGAAACTTCAGGAGGAAGGGGCACATTTGATTCTGATCGCTCCTCTCTGGCCACGCCAAATCTTGTTCCCTCTCTTACAGCATCTGGCGCTAGAACCTCCGGTTCCCTTGCCATCATCCCACAACCTTCTGACTCAGGAGCAGGGCACCCTGGTGCATCCGAGCCTACGGTCTCTTCACCTTCAGGCGTGGCACCTGTGGACATAGCGGTCTCCCGCTATGGGGTTTCTACACAGGTTGCCCATATTCTGGTGGAAGCCAGAAAACCATCTACTAGATCCACCTACGCCATGAAGTGGAAAAGATTCTCAATCTGGGCCCTAGCCAGGAGCTGGGATCCCTTTTCATGGTCGGCTGCCCAGGTGTTAAGAGTAGGGGTGGAATGGATGAGAAGGGACTTGGCAAGATTAGAGGAATGGTCAAATGTATGGCAGCTTAGATTTAATGCTAAGAAGTGCAAGGTAATGCACCTGGGAAACAAAAACCCAGGGGAAGAGTACACAATGGGGGGTGAGATACTAACAACAAAAAAAATGGAAAGAGACCTGGGGGTAGTCATATCAGATGACTTAAAGGTGGGCAAGCAATGTGAGAGGGCAGTAAGGAGGGCTGGGAGGATACTGGGATGCATAGGGAGAGGCATCACCAGTAGAAAACAGGAAGTTGTTATCCCTCTGTATAGACAGCTGGTAAGACCCCATCTGGAGTACTGTGTGCAGTTCTGGAGACCCGATCTCCGCAAAGACATAGACATAATGGAAGCTGTCCAGAGGAGGGCAACTAAAATGGTGCAGGGTCTGCACCGGAAGACATATGAAGAGAGACTAAAGGAGCTTAATATGTATAACCTCGAGGAAAGGAGGGAGAGGGGGGACATGATAGAAATGTTTAAGTACCTCAAGGGAATCAACAAAGTTCAAGAGGTAGCATATTTCAAAAGGGTGTGCAAGAACAAGGGCACAATTTGCAGATGGGGGCGGCTCAGAGGTAATTTAAGGAAGTATTTTTTCACAGAGGTTGTGGATGCATGGGCGGCCTTCCGGAGAAGGTTGTGGAGTCAAAAACAGTGGTTGAATTCAAGCATGCATGGGACAGCCATAAAGCAATTCTAGGGGTGGGGTAGGAAGAAGTAGGCTGCTGGTTAACTAGGATCTGCAGCTTATCCGTTAGGTAGGGAAATGGGCAGACTGGGTGGGCCAAGCAGTCCTTATCTGCCGTCAAATTCTTTGTTTCTTTGTTTACCTTGCACATTTATCAGAGTCTGGCCTTAGCTATTCTTCCATTAAGGTCCATCTCTCTGCAGTGTCGGGCTACCACCTCCCGGTGGAGGGCAAACCTTTGGCTCAACTGGAGGTTACTAGGACTTTTTTTAAAAGGCATTCTCTACTTGAAACCGCCAATCTGGAGTCCATGTCCCCCTGGGACCTGAATTTTATGTTGGAAAAACTGACCTTGCCTCTTTTTGAACCAGCCTCTAGCTGTGACTTGCGCTTCCTTTCCTGGAAGACTGTTTTTAGTTGCAGTCACTTCTGCCCGAAGGGTTTCGTAACTTCAGATGTTTATCTGTAAGGAACCCTATCTGATTTTCCATAGGGACAGAGCAGTCCTTTGGACAAACCCTTCGTTTCTTCCAAAGGTAGTACCAGAAACCATTCTCAACCAGAGTGTTGAACTGCCTCTCCATTATCCACAGCATTCTAACGGAGGAATACCTTCTGCACACTCTTGATGTGTACAGGATTCTGAGGTATTACACTAACCAGACTAAAGAGGTCTGTAAGACAAATCAGCTCTTTGTGACCTTTGCTCCCCAGTGCCAGGGCAAGGCCATTTCCAAACAGACCATTTCTAGGTGGTTGGCTAACTGCATCCACTTCACCTACTAAAAGCATGGGAAATCCCTTCTGGGGGCGGTTAAGGGTCACTGCACTAGAAGTTTTGCTACTTCTGCCGCCTTTTTCAGGAATGTGTCCACACCTTCATTAAGCATTTCAGTCTGGACATCACCTCTAGGCACAGAACTGGCTTTGGTCTTGCGGTTCTGCAAGGCCTCCTGTCATAACTAGCAGTTGCAACTTCTCCTCCCGGATGTACATCTGTATTATTTCTTTGGAACTGTTTGGTATTCAGTCATATATGTGAAGACCTACTGCAGGAACCCTCTCGAAGTAAGATATTGCAGTTACTAAGAACTTAGTAACAGTAGATCTTCGAGAGAGGTTCCTGCATTAGGTCTAGTTTCCCACCCACCTTCCCCGTACTCCTGGAACGTTTCCTTCATTTTCATCCTGCCTATCCCTTAGGTCTAGAGAGGAACCGTGGTTCTAGGAGTCTTCACTCCTATTTTTTTTACTAGCCTTTTTCTAGATCTCCAGTGGAAAAGAACTGGAGAGCGGGCACGGGACCGCCACTTTTATAGTTGTGCTGATGTCACATAATTTGACATCGGGGTGGTCCCCGATGATGACTGCTATCTACAAGTTTGCCGTTGGAACCTGATGCCAGACAGTACAGTCCTGTATGTGAAGACCTACTGCAGGAACCTCTCTCGAAGATCTACTGTTACAGTAAGTTCTCATGTAACTGCAATTTCTAGGAGTGGTATATGTTGTTCATCCACACTGACCCACCCGACCTCCCTGGCTGCTGACGCACACAACCTGGCTTCCAGCGGGCTAAGATCTGGCGTCGTGGGGCGGAGCCGAGGTATATACCACCCGAGTGGGTGGGAGGAGCCAGCTAGAAGACTTCTGGTGAGATTTAAAGCGGAAGGGGACATGCCAAAGAGTGTAGATGAACAACATATACCACTCCTAGAACTACTGTTACAGGTGAATAACCTGTTTTTATTGATTTTATAAGCGTAAACTTGCAGCACAATTGTACACAGAAGATAAACATTTTGTTTTCAGCATTATACATTTCACTTATAAAGCTGTAGTGTAGGTCACCTCCTCCAGTGTTGCATCATGGGGGGGAATACCCAAGCATATAACATTAAAGCAGTCGTAGAACTGAGCACATAGCCAGGAAGGCCAAAGGAGAATCAATCAAAGGTTAGTAGTTTCCCATATACCTTATTATCATGTAGACCAATGTCAAAATGATTCCCCCCAGTAGTGTTAAATCATTTTAAAGGAAAAATGGTATTCCCAAGCTCCCGGGAGGAAAACCAAACTTCATGCACTGCGCAAAACAGCATTAAAAAATGCATCCTCATCTCAGGTAAAGAGGTACCAAAAATTATCAAGTCCCATAATTATTTGTAAGAAGAGTTCCTTTGCTTTGATTAGAGTTCAACCTGTATCCGGCGGGGGATCAAAGGGGCTAACAGTGTTATAAGCATTGTGAGGGTGCAAGCCAGTGATCCAACGCACTAAGTGAAGGCCTGCTTAAAGTTACTTTAGCACGCCCTGAAATCATAAGGAGCTTATAGACTCTTAAAGAGAAACACCTTAATAACTGTAATAATACATATATATATTTACTGAAGTCCAAAGAAAAGGTTTTGGCACACTTAGTGAATATGCAGTACAAACAAAACCTCAGTACCTTCTTATGTCCACCCGGAACCTCACAGTACATTACCATCCACTGTCTGCTGCACTAGTCTTTATCCGAGGAGAAGACCTCGTTACCTGTAGCCGATTCAGGCTCAATACGAGCAGTCAGCATCTCTGCTTCCCGGGCTTCATTATAGAGGTATTGCTGTCCATTCCAATTGATTCGCAGCTTGGCCGGCAGTAGTGACTGGGATATTTTTAACAGCCTCAGCCGCCCCCGGAGATATCAAAGGCTTTATGCCTTTGGCGGGTGCTGTAGGACAAGTCTGGAAACAGCATAAGGGAGTCCTCTCCATATTTAAGGGCTCTGTGTCATCTGGCGATCGACAAAGCTCTGTCCCGGTCCCCAATGCCAGTACAAATGATTAGGAATGTCCTTAGTGTGGTAGGATCAGCCACGGTCCACTGTGGAGTAATCCAGTAGGCCTTCTCGCTAGACAGTGGGGAATCTGATTCTTCCATGTTCAAAATGGCAGGGAGTAGAGATCTGGCAAAAAACAGAGTCATATCCCCTTCTGCTCCTTCCGACAGGCCGAGTATTCTTAGGTTTTGCTCCCTGGTTTTCAGCAGTTTCAAGACGTTGGCGGAGGAACGAGTTCTTCTTGACCAGCTTTGCTGTCGTATCCATGGATTTAAGCGCTGAGGCATCCGCCTTCTGTACTGTGGCCTAACAATGCTCCATCCTTATTTCCAGCATGGTCACTTGTGAGGTTAAGTTGTCAAATTTTTTATCCACTGCCTGTAGTGTTCTCACCAGTTGGTGCAGAGTAGATTAGATCGTGGTGAGAGATGCTGCTTCCTTTGGCTCAGGAGCGGAGTCCGCTGTAGTACCATGTTGCTCAGGCCTCTCCTTCTTAGTCTGTCATTTGGGAGTGAAAAAATTGCCTGCTGCAGCCGCTGTTCCCTTATTCTTTCCCATTTTTCTGTTTTCTGTACAAGATAAAGTTTCTCTGTCCTCAGGGCTTTCACCTTTCAGATTTGGATGCAGAAAAAGCACTTTTAAAGTTTTAAATTTAATTCTCTCCTAGGGGCTCCAGTTCAATGCTGCATCCTCTTAGGCTGCTCAGCAGTGCCCCAAGGAGTACATGTTTAATTCTTTAAGACTTGTCTCATAGGGTTCATGGTGGAGGTCCTGAACCATCTTTGTAGTTCTTCTTTGCACATGTTCCAGACGGTCTATATCCTTTTTAAGGTGGGGTCTCCAGAACTGGACACAGTATTCCAGGTGTGGCCTCACCATGGATCTGTAAAGTGGGATTATCACTTTGTGCTTTCTGCTTTCCGGTGCAACCAAGGATGTTACTGGCTTTCTGTGCCTCCTCCTCACATTGTTTCCCTGCCTTTAGGTTTTTTGGATATCATGACCCCTAGGTCCCATTCTAGGTTTGTGATCGCTAATTGTTCGCGCCCCCCCCCCCCCAAGATAGTAATTCTTTCCTGGGTCTCTCTTCCCTAGATAGTAATTTTTCCCTAGGTGCATGACCTTACACTTCTTGGCGTTGAACTTCAACTCCCAAGTTCTGGCCCATTCTTCTAGTTTTGTTAGGTCCGATTCCATTGCTATGGCCCGTTCCTCTGTGTCCACCCTGTTGCAGAGCTTGGTGTCATCTGCAAACAGGCATACTTTCTCCTCCAATCCATATGCGATGTCGCTGACGAATATGTTGAAGAGGCAAACTGTATGTTGTTAACCACAGCTTGTTCCTCAGTGACATCATTTTCTGCTTAAAAGAGTTTGTGAAATAGCTGCTGCCTTGGTTTAAATTTAGATGGTGAAGATACTCACATCTCAGGGCTCCTCACACCTGCAGATCAGCCCAGCACCTTGTTTGAAAGATAGTTTCAAGGGCTTTCACAATTTGAGTGACCCCTGCATTATTTACTTCCCTTTCAAAGCATTAGTGATGCATGGTTTCAGAAGATCCTGAAAATTGTAGTTGGGGGCATAGCCTCTCTGCCACAGCCTTGTGTTCATGATTATTTCGGACATTCTGTTTTTCGTGGCTATATAACTAAATTACCCACGTTTTTAAACATAGAACCATAGAAGATGTTGACAGATAAGGACCTCTTGCGCTATCTAGTCTGCCCAATTTTTGCCTATCTACACCGCAGACCCTACTCAGTCTTCAGTCTTCAACCCTCCCTCTTACTTCCATCTTGTATGTGTCCCATGTATTATTGAATCCTGTATCCGTTTTAGCCTCCACCATTTTTGCTGGGATGTAGAAGTCGAAGAGTAGGTCAGTTTCCCTGATCTTCCACCATTCATTACAGTTGGTATCCCAGCCGGAGGTGCCAGACCTCATGGGAAACTTATAGCTTTAAGCTTTTCAACTTTTCCTCTGGAGGAGGGGCTGACGTCAGGGACAGCACTGCCCTCAAGGCTGATGTATTACGTGGTGCTCGCGGGTTGGTCAGTAACCGACGCCAGCCCCTCCACCACCTCAGTTCTTCTTTTCCCTCTGTTGAGGCTGCATCACCTGTGTTGCAGCTGAAGCTGTTATCGAATTTTGTCTATTTCTGCCGCCGCTGCTCACTCGATGCTGTAGATTTCCTGTGACTCCGGAAAACAGGTAAAACAACTCCTTTTATTTCTTTCTATCAAGCACTGCGGCATCCAGTCTGTTTCTGTGTTTTATTTTATTTTTCCATGTGCTATTATGTCCAGTTTGTGGCCTTCTTCGAAATCAAAGGTGGGGCATGCCCTTGTGCATCAGTGCCCTTGTGGCAGGCTGATGACCATGACGGACCACCCTAACTGTTGGTTTAACCTCCTGGGTCCATTGCGTGACATGGACAACAGCGACGCCTGCTTCTCCATAGACCGCTGGGTCCTCGAATTGCATGTGCTGAAGGTGGTTCAAGGTCCTCCCACCTTCGGAAGGTGGTGTCAGTCCTGGGACACCAAGGCCAGGACTTTGGGCCCTTACCCTGCATCTCCCTCCTTTACTACATGTACCGAGGGGGAGCAGACCTCCACTGATTCTAGTCTCACTGTGAAGTGGGGCCTGCGTGAGGGGTCGGGTGGACAGTCCGCCTCCTGTGCGGAGGCTGGCTGAGCACCCCTCACAGTTCATTGTCTCCTTGGAAGCACGGATGCCCCCGGTGCTGTGGTCGTAGCTATACGCTCAGCCCGAGCTGGCGGAGCCCTCGGTGCCACCTGCTGGTGCTGTTTCAGCTCCCGACACCTCCCTTGGTGCCAGTGAATGAGACAGTGCTGCCCTTGGCACTGGGTCCCCTTTCGGTACCATTCGCGGTACCGGAAGTGGGAGAGTTTTGGGGGTAACCTCTTTGGCGGTCTCCTTGATCTTTCTCTTTGGAGGAGGATGATCAGGATGACCCTGATTGGCTGCCCAGCTCTCCGGAATCTCATCACTCTCCTAAACCCAGCCTTTTGGTCTCTGATACAGTGGGGTCACCCGCCGTCCTTTTTGGGGCCATCTCCTCTGTGGGCGCCATGGACACTGCCGGCGCCAATTCTAGCTCCAGGGAGGAGGTCAGCACTGAGGGCGGCACTGGTCCGGCACCGACCCTAATGCCAGGTCTGGTTCCAGTGCCGTGCTCCGTGCAGAATTGGATTCTGGCACCAGAGCGGGTTCAAGGGTGGATTCTGGCATCCTTTCTGGTGCTGGAGTTATCTCGGAACCCCTTGTCTCTGGTACTAGGGACCAGCTGAGGAGCAGGTCCCTATCTGGTGAGGTGGGGGTGGGGAGGTCGAAGTTGGCATGCAGGCCCCCTTCAAGGGCAACTGGTGGCTCTGGGAGGAGCCGCAGTGCTGACCCTTTTCTCCTCTACAAAACCGGTAGGGTCTGCTTCAGGTGGAGTTAGGGGCTGCCCGCAAGGGACAGACTGGTTCCGATGGCCCCATCTTGGGGTCCTCTCCCACAGGCATTACTTTGGCTGCCCCGTCTGGTTGGGCATCCTGCAGTGGGTGAGTTGCGCAACCCTCCCTCCTCGAGAGGGGTCCCTTGTGCACTCTCCTAGCCCTAGCAGAGGTCCTGCTCTGGCTCGCCAGACTTCTGTCCCTTCATCTGTTCCTCTGCCGCCTCCTCCTCCTACACTCCCACTTCTCTGTGGCCCTTCGGGGCCAGTGACCTGGGAACAGTTCAGGGCATCGGCGGCTGCCTTTCCTTGCTATCTTAGAGCCCTGGATGACGTCATTTTTAGACCTTAGCCTCCAGCTGCTCCAGACTCTGATCCGGGCTCCTTAGCCCTCTCATTCCCCCCCCCGGTAGAGGATCCCTTTGTCCACCTGTCCTCAGACGCTGAACTCACCAGCTATCAGTAATTTCTGTCAGGGATGCTAGGGGAGCTCCATCTCTCACACTTTGCAAGTCGCAGTCCTGACCATGTGACATGCATGTTCCTTGAGGAATTTAGTGCTGAAAACCTTATCATCCCTACGTGGCCTTGTCCCTTCATGGAAGCATCACATCAGCTCTGGCAGTATCCCTCTGCCCCTTCTCCAGCCCTGAGGGACTGTCAGTGCAGGTATTGCGCACCCCGGGGGTCTCCAGGTGCTATGCCCACCCCTCTTCAGGAGTGAAGCTCCTGGATACCCCTTCAGGCATCATCGCCCAAGGCACAACACCCCCAGAGTCCGACTCTGTCAGAGTTTGACCACTGGGTAGAAGGGTTTTCTCGGTGGCATGCCTTCTCCTGTGCATCTCGGTGCACAGGCATACCAGGCTGCCTACACTAGGCACCTGTGGACGATGCTGGGACAACTCTTGGCATCCTTCCTAGAGGTGACCAGCCTTTCTGCATGCAGTCTGGAGCTAGCGAGGCACCAAGCAAGGGCATCTTATGACGCCAGTGAGGTAGCTTCCAGACTGGCAGGAACTGCAGTTTGCATTAGGCAGATGGTGTGGCTTAGCCTAGAAAGGCAGTCACCCTTGGCCCAGCATAGTGTGATTGCCTCTCCCTTCCAGGGGGCCCACTTCTTTTCCCATAGGATGAGATACGAGTTAGCGGGGCGCCTTCCTTCTCCCAGTCATCGGGAGTCTCCGCCTCACACTGACCAGTCTTAGGCCTCACCAGGTCTGTGAAGGGGCCCTTTCCTCTCTGTGTTTCCCCCCCCACAGGAGGCTGAGGGAAGATTCCACCCTCAGGGAGGTGCCAGTGCCACAGTTGTGGTGCTTGGTACTCACCCACCAGTAATGAATGGTGAAGATTGATCTCAGGAAGATAAGAAAATTACGTACTCGCTGTAATTCTTGATCTTCCTAGATATCTTCACCATTCATTACTGCTTCCCTCCCCTCATGGCCAAACTTCTGGACGGTGCCTCCTCCCTCTGGGCCTTCTCCCTCTGGGAGACTTTTTCCTGGCACCTTCTTGGACATTTGGGAGAAGGCAGGCAGGGAGGCTCTCCTTTTGCCTGCCTCTCCTTGGGGTGCTGTAATGCCTTGGCTAGGAACTCCTTGGTGGGCAGCTGCATAGGCTGGGAGTTTTCCTCCCTGTGTTTCCTCTTGGATTGTTCTTGTCTCCCATGCCTCTCCTTGTACCCTCGAGCTCAAGGATGGCCCCTGTCTTCTCGAGTCCCTGTCTTGGTCAAAGGGACCCCAGTGACCCTCTTCTTCCTACCTTGGAGCCTTTGGGCTGCTCTCTTACTTCCTTGTTGGTGATCCACTTCTGGGTTGCCTGTGGGGCAAGGTCCCCTTGGACCTCCTTCTATCCTGGCCCCCTGCTCCCTTCTTGAAGGGAATAAGTCCTCCGCCTCTCACCACTTTGCCGGTGGTACTAGGCTCAGGGGGTTCAGCAGTCTACTCAGGGATCTGGGTTTCACCTAACCAGGTGTCCCCTCTCCTGTCTGGGTGGATTTTGGCCCGGGGTGGTTCCCTTTCCTTACCCCTATGCAACTAGAGAAGGGGGGGGGGAGATTCTGGTGAACACCCTTCTCGGTGTGGACCAAGAGGATGGTGACCTTAAGTAGAAGGGGCATTGATCATCTGTCCCCTTTCCTGGCACATTCTGTGTTGCTTAGTCCATGGAACTTTGGGACCCGGTAGAGCTTTTTAGCTCTCTTAAATCCCTTCCTGTACTCAGCTACTCCTGGGTCTCGCCCCTGGAATAAAGTGGATTGCCTCTGTCTTGGTCCACAGTGGAAATCCTCCTTCTTTAGGGTAGTCTCTGTTGAGGTCCACCTTGCTCTCTTTCTCTCTGTCTCGCTTCTCTTTTCTCTCTCCTTCCTTCCTTGGCCTGCCCAGTGGGGTTGGGGGTCTCCCTATCCAAAACCCTTAGAGCCCTACCCTTTCTCCTGTGGTCGGCTTTATTCCTTTTTCAGTTTATATCCTTTCCCTTTTCTGTCCCTTGGACTCCCTTGCCCCACCCTTCCTCTTTTTTTTTTTTTTTTTTCCAATGTCTAATTTTCTCTCCGGTGACCAGAACTGAGGTGGTGGAGGGGCCGGTGTTGGTTACTGGCCAACCCACGAACACCACGTAATACGTCAGCCTCGAGGGTGGTGCCGTCCTCGACATTGGCCCCCTCCTCCAGCGAAAAAGCTGAAAAGCTATAGACTTCCCGCAGTGTCTGGTGCCTCTGGCGAGATCCCACCAGTAATGAATGGTGAAGATATTTAGGAAGATCAAGAATTACAGTGAGTACGTAGTTTTCATTTGTCATAGCCAGCCTTCCCAGTAAATCAGATTCATATTACCTAGCCACTGGATATAGCTGGGATCAATTTTTTTGTGCCTTTCCTGGTCAAAACTATTAAATAACTAAACAAATAAACAAACCACTTTGACATGAAGAGTTATCCGATTTTGTATTTGAAGAGGACAGAGCCAATTGGGAATTCAGTTAAGCAGCTGTTAGTTACGTATGGAGGTGCTTGCCCAGGCCATCCCTCAGCAAGGAAAAACCTTCCTGGTGGATAGTCTCCTATAATACCATTGCTTCATGTTTGCCTCACTCTATGTCCCTGAAGGACTATGAGCCTACTCCACCAGGAGTGGAGCCACATCTTTGGCAGCCTCTGTGTCTATTTCCTCTGCAGAAATCTGTAGAGTGGCCAACTGAGTATCCACCATGCCTTCACCTTGCACTACACTGGATCTTGGGTCGCACAGTGATCTGTTTTTCTGAAAAGCTTGATCTTACTTTGAGGGAGGCTCTTGCAGCAGGCCAACACCAGGACCACATGGAAACTTTCTAGCTAGCAGTCTACCACAGGGGACTGCTGATGTCACCATCTGACATTGTCCTGTCTTATAAACATGAGCGGTTCCCCCACACCCTTCCCAGTTCTTGCCTGCTGTCGACCGTGCACATTGGACCTTAGAGGATGCCTCAGCTACAGTCGACTCTATTTCCCGCGTTTGCTGCTTTTATCCTGTGCCTAGGCCCCAGCCATGACACCGAAGCATGCCAGATTTGCCAGAAGTTCAACCAGATCACTTGGAGACATCATCTTAAAATCCATCTCAACAAGCAGAAGCTCGTCATGATGGAAGTGGAGCTGCAGGCCATGAGCTTTTCAGCTTCACCAGTCCAGTCTTCTGGGGCTTCCTCCTCATCTCAGTCCCAGGAAAATTCTGGTGGGAAGCACATACACCTAGACCAGTCTCCTTCCAGCTTGCGGCCTCCACATAAGCCTTCAACCACGTCGAGGTCATCCTGTGGGCCCCGCCTGCCCTTCCTCCTGCAGGGCTGCCAGTGGTCCCACCACCCGACCTTATCTCTGTCACGAGTGGCAGTTTCTTAAGGCAGGTGACTCTTGTCTACTGCTTCTCAGCCAGGAGGCTCGGCCGGCGTGAGTGGACTGGCATTGGCTTCTCTGCTGTCGCCTTCCCCCCCTCCTCGACCAAGGAATTGCCTGCATCGGTCCTGTCTACGGAGTCTGACGCTTGTCCTTCTTGGCGATGCCCACAGCAGGCTACTGCCATCTTCTCCAATCCAGCATCGCCTCTGCATTCACCAGGGAGGTCCCCCCCCCCCAGAGCCCGTTTCTCCTCTCTTGGTGGCGGCGGATTCTCTTCCCAGGTGTCCTTCACTGACTCCCACTGGGCCACCACCAGTTCTGACGCTGCCCCAGCCCACAGGCCCGGCGCCTGTGTTGTCTGTCCTGCAGCCAGCGGGCCCGGCACTGGTTTTGCCCTTCCCGCTGTCTGCGAGCCCGACACTGGTCCCACTTTCAGCGCCTGCAGGCCCTTGCGGCTCAAAAGCCATCTTTTCCTTATCCAGCACCGGCCTAACCTTATCTGCCGGCATGTAATAACCTGCCCTGCTGGACTACAATGCCATGTTTTCTGTGTGGTGGTCATGGTCCTTCATGCAGAAACAGACCCCCGCTTCTCATGGCCTGCCTCCAGCATCCCCAGGTGGCCCGCAGGGGACCTTCCACTCCAGGACAGGGGGCAGTCTGGTACCAGTGCCCCCCTTCCCCAGTACGCTGGGGTCCACTGTATCCAGATCCGACGTCGGTTCTGACTTTCACCAGGACTAGTGTCCACCAGCTGAGAGTGAGCCAGATATGGATGACTCTGATTATTCGGAGTCTTCCTCCACCCCGGGGGACTTTTCTAAAGTCAAAGAGCCCAGTAAGGTGGTTCCCAAGTCCCCTCCTGATGATCCATCGTTTATGGACGTCATGAGGCACATCCAGGTCACCATGGGTTGGGAAACAGAGGAGCAGGACCTGGAGAGCCGTCACTTGGCCATTTATGTGAGACAGCTTAATGCCCTCCCTGTGGTAGTGCCTCCTCTGATTGACTGTTATGCCTGTGTCACGAGGGTGACTTGGAATCACCCCTCAACCACTCCCCTGGTGCCTAAGAAAGCGGACAGGCACTACCATGCTCCAGCTGGTAAGCCCTTTTTGGGGGGCCAGCCTAAAGCTAACTTTGTAGCCATTGACGCGGTACATGATGACACCAAGAAGCCCAAGCACCTTAGTGCTTTTCCCCCGGACAGGGAATCTAAACAACTGGACCACCTTGGTAAGCGAGTCCTCGCGTCCACCACACTGGATATCTGGGCCATTAACTACTTGGCCCACTTGGTCCAATATCAGAATGTCCTCTGGGACCAGGACAGGGACCTAATTCACAGGCTTTACCCAATGGTCCCACTAAAACACAACTCGCCCAGCTCCTCAAGGCGGGCTCCGACATAGGCAGCCATGTTCTTCAGGCTTCCTATGATGCTGTAGATGCCTCGGTAAGGTGAGCAGCCACAGATGTCTGCTTGTAGTGCTGTTCCTGGCTCCGGGTGTCCAGCTTTGCATCTGATGTAAAGTCCAGCATTTTGAACATCCCCTTTCTGGGCTCTGTCCTATTTGGAGGGGATGTCCAGGATCTGATTTCCTCCATCCAGGAGCTGGCCACACCCTCCAGTCCATTCACTCGCTGTACCATACCCAACTTAAGACTGGTTAGCAACCTCCATTTTGCTGCTCTTCATGCAAACAAGCCCGCCCACCCACCAGAGGTCAGGGCAAATGCAAAGCGTCATCAGCCTCATCCACAGCTGTCACAAGGGCCCCTCGAACACCTGCAGCCACCCTCCCGGTGCCCGCTCCTGACTCCTTAGCCAACTCCCCCCTCCAAAGTGGGTTTTGGGGAGGCTGTCTGGGTCAGTTCTCCCTTCACCTCAACGGGTGGCAGGACATTATTCCAGACAACTGGGCGCTACAGATCATAGAACATGGCCATAAGCTAGAGTTTCTCGAGTGGCCTCCAGAAAACTCCTCTTAGCCCACAGCTCATCTTTGTCTCGTCTGGGAGGAAATTCAGGATTTTCTGCAAAAAGGTACCATAGAGCCCATCCCTCTGACCCAAAAGGGCTGGGGACTCTACTCCCACTTTTTCCTCATCCCCAAAAAGATGGGATTTCTGACCCATCCTGGATCTGAGTCATCTGAAATTGTACATAGAGTACAAATGCATCTGGATGGTCACCCTTCAGGGGTTGTTGCCCCTCCTGTTCTGGGGAGATTGGCTCTGTTTTCTGGACATACAGGATGCATACCTGCATATCAAGATTTTCCTTCCCAGTGATGCTTCCTCTGCTTCCAGTTACAGGGAGCCCATTTTCATTTCAAGGCCCTTCCTTTTGGCCCCTCTCTTCAGCCCTCAGGGTCTTTACCAAGTGTCTGGCAGTGGTAGTGGCTGCCTTGAGGAGGCAGGGCTTCTACGTGTTTCCCTACCTGGACTATTGGCTGTTAGCGGCACCCTCCAGGGACCATCCAGCCCAGACACTGGAGTATACCTTCCACCGGTTTCAGACTTTGGGGATCACCATAAGTCAGCTGAGGTCCTACCTATCTCCTTCCAAATGCTTCCAGTACATAGTGGCTGTTCTGGATACCACCCAGGGCATGGCCGTCTTGCCCCTGGACAGGGCAGAACATCTGATGACCCAGGCTCACCTAGTCTTCTCCTGTCACCAGGTCCCCGCCAGGGTTTTCCTGTGACTCCTGATCACATGGCAGCAGCCATTGCCATGGTTCCCCTCACCGCCTTCACATGTGGATTCCTCAGTGGACATTGAGAGTTCAGTGGGATCAACACAAGAAGATCTGGACCAGATGGTCATGGTCTCTGATTCGGTCAAACGAGTCCTGTCATGGTGGCTAGAGCCAGCCAGCCTGCTTCGGGGGGGGGGGTCCTTTCAAATCTTGGCTTCTCCTCCTCAGACTCTCATGACTAATGCCTCAGGTCTGAGCTGGGGAGCTAATTTGGACATTCACCAGTCTCCAGGCACTTGGACAGAAGTGAAACATGGTCTCCACATCAATGTTCTGGAAATGTGAACAGTTCCTGTATGCAGAACTGCAGGCCTTCCAGTCTTATCTCCTCTTTGGTCCGCTGTTGGTGCAGACGGACAACATGTGCGGTGTATTATATCAACAAACAGAGGGGCACTCACTCTTACCCCCTGTGTCGGGAGGTGATGAGGGTTTGGTATTGGGCCATTGAGCATGGTTTGGAGTGCTTGACCATCATTCCAGACGAAAAAGGTGCGCACTGGGACAGTGGTGCCCGGGACTGACAACAGAAACATCAAAGAGAGAAAGTCTGGCACTCACAAACTAAATATAGAAGACACTGCAGCTTATAGAAAAACAATAAAATATTTATTAAAATCCCATATTGGGGAAAAAAAACAGAAAAACAGATCTGCACACACCTGAGTCTTAGCAGTCCTTTAGCAAAGGCTGATGTGCTCAGGCTGAAACACACAAATAGTACCGCAGTAACTGCCACTCACCATGACATCATAATTGCACTTTTGAATTCATTGGATATTTCTTCATTAATGCTAATTAAGTAACTAAAACTCATAGTTTATTTTATGAAAGCTGTTGGCCATCCATGTTCCAGGTATCCAAAATGTCCTGGCAGACAGTTTCAGCTGCTCCTGGTCAAGGGCTTGTGAGTAGGAGCTTCTGACCCCGGTGGTCAAAGATCTCTTCGACAGATGGGTTCAACCAGAGTGGGGCCTTTTTGTGTCCCCATTCAAAGCAAAACTGCTGCTTTTCTAAAGGACCTCAATATGTACTCACTGGAGGAGAGGAGAGAGCAGGGGGACATAATTGAAATTTTCAAATACCTCAAGGGCATAAGCAAGGTGCAGATGGGGAACCTTTTCCAATGTATAAAAAGTACTAGAACAAGGGGGGCACAATATGAAATTGGAGGGGGGTAGGTTAAGAGGTAATGTGAGGATGTTTTTCTACACAGAAAGGGTAGCTGACGCTTGGAATAGTCTGCCACAGGAGGTAGTGGGGGCAAGCACTGTGGAGGGGTTTAAGCATGCCTGGGACAGGCACAAGAGAACCTTGAGAGGGGAGGAAGTAATGAAAAGCCATTGATCACATAGGGTCAGTGGCCACATACAATGTATAGGGCCTATGGACAGACTTAATGGGCCTGGCAGTTCTTATCTGATGACAATTTCGGTTGCTGTGTTTTTCTGCTCACTCGATCCCAGGCCTAGAGTTTTCTGGCGAGACATATTGTCCCTCTCCTGGAAGGGTAGGTTTCGTTATGCCTTCCCCCCCTTCTCACTCCTCCAGAGGGTGCTGATCAAACTCCAGTTGGAAGAGGCAGAGACGATACTCAAAGCCCCCTTCTGGCCATGTAAGATTTGGTTTCTCTTGCCGCAGCAGCTGGTGGTGGAACCCCCAGTGCCCTTTGACCTGTGCACCGGCTTGCTGTTCCAGGAGCAGGGCACCCTGGTCCATCCGGATCTAAAGTCTTTGCATCTCCATGGGTTACTCCTGTGGACTAAGCTATTGCCTGCTTTGGAGTGTCCTCTAGGTTCGCAGATGTGCTGGTGACTTCTACGAAGCTCTCCACCAGGGACACTTATGCCATGAATTGGAGCATTTCAGACTTTGGGCTGCGTCATGCCAACTAGACGCCTTCGCCTGCCTGGTGAATCAGGTTTTGGAGTACCTTCTTTCCCTCTCAGACTTGGGCTTGGGGTACTCCTCTCTCAAGGTGCATCTTTCGCCCATCTGTGCGTACCATACACCTATCGAAGGCAGGGCCGTAGCTCAGCTTGAGGTGTGTCGCACTTTTCTGTGGGGCATTTTGCATCTGAAACCTCCCATTCAGGAGTTGGTTCATCCATGGGACCTCAATTTTATGTTGTAGAAACTCATGTTACCTTCCTTTGAACCGGCCGTGAGCTGTGAGCTGTGCTTTCTGTCATGGAAAGTGCTTTTTTTAGTTGCTGTTACTTCTGCTCAAAGGATTTCCTAGCTTCAGGTTATCATTTGTAAAAAGCCTTATTTGGTTTTCCACAAAAAACAGGGTCTTTGTGTACTAATCCTATGTTTCTCCCCAAGGTGGTGTCAGAGTTTATGTTGAACCAGCCCATCCACCTACCTGTTTATTATCCTGAGTATTCTAATCAGGGGAGGCTTTGCTCTATACTTTGGATGTACACAGAATCTTGCGATACTATACGTACTGGATCAAGACTTCCAGGAAGTCTGATCAGTTGTTTATTTCATTCGCCCCAAGAGCGAGAGAGAGAGAGAGAGAGAGGGCTCTCCGGTTTCCAGACAGTGTTTGTCTAAGTGGTTAGCCAGGTGCATTGTTTATTACTACCTTAAATACAACAAGGACCTTTTGGGAGTGGTTAAGGGCCATTCCACCATGGGTATGACCGCCTCCACGGCCTGTTACAGAAATGTGTCTGCTGCGGACATTTGTGCAGCTGCCACCTGGAGCTCTATCCACACCTTTACCAAGCATTACAGTCTGCACATTGCTTCTAAACACAGGGCCAATTTCAGCCTCACTGTTGTGGGGCTCTCTCCTAGGCCATTGGCTACTGTCTGACCTCCTCCCGGTGCTGTTTCCTTTTCATTGCTGGAACTGCTTGGGACTCAGTCCTTCCAGTGTTTGCCTGCTGCAAGAGCTTCCTTCAAAGTAAGATAGTACAGGTATGTAAGAACTTGCTGTTTTGGGAGAACTGAGGAGGGTTTGGTAGACTGCTAGCTAGAAAGTTTCCATGTGGTCTTGGCGCCTGATGGCTAAGTCCTATTGGTGTTGACCTACTGCAAGAGCTCCTCTCAAAGATCTACTGTTACGGTTTACTCAAGCAGCTACTGTATTTTTGTTCTCGTACTGTACTGCATGAGATCTCAGCAATGTGCACGGCTGTGGATAAATCCACATCATTAGAACAAAAACTTATTACTCATAACTGGGTTGCCGGTACCGGCATTCATTCATAGCCACACGCCAAACACCCAGCCTCCCAAACTGTGCTGCTTGGATTCAGTGGGTGCTTGAACTACTTGAAGGACGCCTCTCACTTTCAGCAGGAATATTCTGACAGTTGGAGGGAACTCTGCACGTGGTGTGGGGTGGTGAATGCAGAATGTTTTGAATCTGAGTGGGTGGTTCCTGGGCGCCAGCTGCTTGGGCTGGGATTCTGAGGTATGCATAGTTATAGATAAATAATACTAGGAGAAACACAGGTACAGGTAAGGAACCTTTTTTTCTTCCCAACTTATTAGTAATTCTCCCCTTGTTCATCACAAACCAACCGTTTGCTTACAGCAAATGTAACAGGGACTGACAGACCTCTGGTCGAGGGCAGCATCCTCTTCTATGTAAAAGTGCCACTGTATAGTGAGGGGGAACAGATCGTATACAAAACATCACAAAGCACGAAACCTTCGGAAAATGCATTCAGTCCTGCAGATCTGGGCACATTGTCTTTTAAAGTTATTTAGCTGAATCATTTTAATTGGTGACAGTGAAACCCAACTTCCAGTATAGAAAGTGCTGACATTTTGTTTTCTTGCTTCAGGTGTCTGAAATGTATAAATAAGTACTCCACACCAGAGGCCCTGGAACACCACTTGCAGACAGCTTCGCACAACTTCCCTTGTCCACACTGTCAAAAGGTATGAAGCAGTATTGTTTTTAGGAAGATTGTCTTGTGTTAGGGAAAGGGTTAAATGACTTGTACCAAAAGATGTACAACTTATGGGCTGATCCGGTGGTTAGTTTGCATGCGAGTCCTGACACCTCACACTTGGACCAACTGAGGTTCAAGCGTATTATGGAAATGATAATAATGTTATCTCTGTACAAGGATAATGAAGCAGTAAGTCACTCTGTGGGACTTACCCACTTCTCATGTGGTTTAAGGCACTCAGCTATGCCTTGTACCACACCACACAAGATGCGAGTAAAAGTGAGACTTGCCCACTTCTCATGTGGTTTAAGGAACTCAGCTACGCCTTGTGCCACACCACACAAGATGTGAGTAAATTTAACGACCCCCTCGTTTTCATGCCTTATTGCTTCATTATCACTGCTGAGAGACAGCATTATTGAAATTGTATTACAGCATGACACAGATATTATCAGCATCCAGTTTTATTGACTCTGAGTTACAGATAGAGGCATTGAATTTGATGGCAGAAAAGGACCTCTTGGCCCAGCCAGTCTGCCCAGATATTGTCTCCACGGTACCAGGTCAATGTGTTGCTGCAATAACAGTGGGGTATTAACTGCGCTGTCAGAACAACAACTACATTGACAGTGACTGGGGTAGAATAGCATTAGGGAATTACCGCTACCCCGGTCGCTGTCTGCTGGAAAAAGGGAGGGACTAAGTGGCCATGTGTGTGGTGCCTGGTTGAGTCACTCCTGTGGTGGAGTAGCTAGGACACTAGCACACGGCGGCCCTGGAGACCTGGGACCATGGTTCGGTTCCCCCCAGGTCTCCTGGTGTTGCAGCTTTTTTTTTTTTTTTGTTAGAAAAAGAATCCCCCCTTCCCAAGTTTCTCCCCACACCTGAAGTCCACACCCTCGGAGTTGGTTATTTAAAGTCCAGGGTGGGGGGACAAAAACCATGTCGGGGTGCAGGGTAGGCGCCTTCCCCTCCTGCAAACACAAAAATTCCCATTGTTTGCTATGGGGTGCACTGTTTGTGTATGGTCGGTGTTTTAACTGACCTTATTTTGGTAGTGGCATTTCGCCTGTAGCATTTATTGCTGCGCTGTGTTTGTTCGTGGCAGTATGACCCCATGCCATCTCCATAGACCCGTTCACCATCAACTCCCCCTCCTCCCTGCCTCTTATCTAATATATCCCTATATTTGTCCCATGCTTGAAGCCCCCAAATCTCTGTTCTGGCCTCCACCACTTCCACTGGCAGTCTATTCCAGGTGTCCTTTCGGTAGAAATATTTCATCACATCACTCTTGGAACCCCTTCCCCCAACCTCCCTCACTTTGTTGCCTGCCCCTGGTCCTTGTGCTTGTTCTCATTTGAAAGAAATTCCCTCTTTGAGGTCTTTATCATGTCACACCTTTCTCTGTCCCCTCCCCCCTCCTGACCTGGGTGTACCTGTTGAGATCCCTCAGTCTCTTCTAATAGGTCTTCTCATTCAAGTCATGCACCATTTTAGTTGCCTTTCTTTGGACTGCCTCTAACCTGTCTGTGTCCTTTCTGAGGTACAGTCTCCTAAAACTGAACACGGTACTCCAAGCGTGGCTGCACCAGCAAATGACAACGGCAGCACCACCTCCCTCCTCCTGCTGGAGATACCCCCTCCTATGCATTCCAGCATCCCACTAGCCTGCCACCTTGAGGTCCTCAGATGTGATAGCCTTGAGGTGTTGTTCTTGTCAAGTGACTTAGTACCCCCCAAAAATCCTATACTCAGTGCTAAGGTTTCTGTGCCCTAGGTGCATTATTTTGCAGTTTTTGGCATTGAACCCCCAACTGCCATGTTTTTGAAAATTCCTCAAGTTTCTCAAGATCCCTGTGAATTCCACCCCATCTTGAGTGTCCACCCTATTACAGATTTTGGTGTCCTCTGCAAAAAGGCATATAGTACAGTTATGTAAGAACTTACCGTAACAGTAGATCTTCGAGAGGACCTCTTACAGCAGGTCATTACCAGTAGGATTAAGCCGTCAGACGTCAGGACCACACAGAAACCTTCAAACAACATGAAGTCTTGCTGTATTCAGACATAATGCAGTTAGCCCCAGCACTTGAGCTGCCCTGGAGAGGAAAGAGTTAACTCCATGCAGAAGCACTGAACGTTGAGCTTGGTTTTCAAACCTCTGTCTGTGGTACTTTCCAGTGCAACCGTCAGATTCTTTACTCCGCCTAACAGTGAAGTCACTCCGGAGATTCCTCTGCTCAGTTCGGTCAAAGTAAATAGTTCAGTTTAAAGCTTGTTCTTTGTTGTTTTTTTCAGATTTCCAGCCTCTGTCTATGGTACAGGTAGTGTGGTAGATAGGTAGTGACTGTATTTTATTTTAAAATAACTTGTGGAAATTGTTGGTTTCTTCAGTTACTTCCCAGTCGGACCGGTTAGGAACCAACCTTGTGTTTCCTTCTAATTTTAAATTTGTTATTTTAGAGTGGTGTTCCAGTGCTCCAATCGGTTTCAAAAGAACCGGGCTTTTTCTCGGCTCTTTTCCAAACCCATAACACGGTTGTTACCAATCGGTTGCTATTACCTGGCTTGAATGCTTCTATAGGGTAATTTTGGTAGGTTGGCCATGTCTGAGAAACCCAAAAAGAAAACCGGTCTCACTGGGTTTCAACACTGTACTTGGTGTGGGGAGGCCTTTGCCAAGGTCGACCCCCACCTCATCTGTGTTTATTGTCTGGGGTTTGACCACCTCCAGTCAGACTGCTAAATTTGCAAAACTTTCCTAAAAGCACTCTAGAAAAAAGACTGAGTAGGTTGAATGAAAGGGGGGCCGAGAAGTCCGTAGACCCAGATGGCCAGCCCGGTTTGGTTACAGCCGAACCTGAGGCGGTGCCTACTGACCTAGGCGATACCTCCTCGAGCAAAAGGAGAGCCAACTCTGAGGGGTCTGTTCCGTCAAAAAAGAAACTGAAGTCCGCTGGTTCGGATCCAGTACTGCTTACTCCAACTGCGGACGAGATAGCCAAAGCGATTAGTATTGTCCAATCGCATTGTCCGGTTCAGTCCGAACCGATGCCGCCGGTTAGGCAGTCGGTTTGGTCGGAACCAGCTCCTTCGGATTACGATCCGGATGCTGTCTGTGAGGAGTGGGAGGGAGACGAAGACTGTCCCGACGATGACTATGACGGTGGGGTTTGGATGTGCCCATTGAACCGGACATCTCCCCAGACAGACCCTCTGATGTCTCCCTTCCCAGGCTTTCTGAGTCCTCTTCTCACTTCTTGTTTTACAAGAAGGTGGCAGAAACCCTCCAGCTCCCTTTGGTTGAAGCTGCTGAGGAGGAAGAACAGCCGGATTTTGTGGAGATGATGGACATCCCAGAGTCCAAAAGGTTGTCTATTCCCCTTCACAAGTCCTTGGGGAAACGGATACAAAAGATTCTACACTCCTAACTCTTTACCTCCTGTAGACAAAAGAATGGACAGAAGATGCATGTTATCAGGTTCAGCTGCAGAGTTCCTTTATTCACATAGCAGCCATGTTGGGGTAGTGCAGGCTGCAGCCTGTGACAGGGCAAACATTGCTTTGGCTTCACACCCCCCCCTTCCCGGACAAGGACTCCAGGAAAGTCCATGCCATGGCCTAGATACTATACTTGGCATCCTCTTTGGGACTCAGGCAGGCAAATTATATGGCCTACACAGCCAGGTACCAGAAGTCCAGGTGGGATACGGTTTTGGAACTGGCTAAAAAGGCCTCCCCCGAGCTAGCCAAAGAGCTGGAGGAGGTGGCTGCGGATAGAATTGAGGCATCCAAAGTACAATTTCACGCTGCTGTTGACTCCAACGATGTGGCATCCAGAGTCATGGCTACATCTGTGTCTCTCAGAAGGCATGCTTGGCTCAGATGTACTTACCCTATCACAGGACACTCCGTCTAAGGCTATAGATTTTCCTGTAGTTGGTAACTCTCTGTTGGGGGAGCAGACAGAGGCTTACATAAAGAAAATGGACGAATATAGAACCACTTACAGGAGTGCACAGGCCAAGGAAAGGCAAGCCACTCCTCAGAAGCAGCAGTTCAGGGGCAGGCCTTTTCACAGGCATTTTTACCAAGCCCAGGCCTCCTCGTCTTACCCACAAAGGGTTTTTTTCCGAGAAAGGGGTAGAAGGGGGATGAACAGGGCTGCTTCTTCCTTCCAATCTAAGGCTCCTGCCAAGCAGACACCCTGAGGTGTCAGCCCAGGTCAACTCTTCAATCCCAGTAGGAGGCAGACTGGCTTACTACTTTCAGGCCTGGAAGTCTGTTATCTCGGACAAGTGGGTCCTGGAAGTAGTAAGCCAGGGACTAGCCCTCAGCTTCAAAAGATACCCAAAAAGGAGGGCCAAGTCTTTTCCACCTGCATCAGTTTCAGAAACCCTTGCCCTAGAGGCAGAGGTTTCCTCTCTCCTGGCTCTCAGAGCCATAGAGAAGGTTCCTACTCAACAAAGAGGAAAAGGCCTGTACTCCAGGTACTTCCTCACCCCAGAAAAAACAGGGGAGTGGCGACCCATCCTGGATCTAAGGTATTTGAACAAACACATTTCAAAACCCAAACTCAAAATGGTAACTCTGGGAATAATCTTTCCCTCTTTAAGGTCAGGAGATTGACTAGCATTACTGGACCTCAAGGATGCCTACTTCCATATCCCTATAAGGTGCTCCCACAGAAAATACCTCGGGTTCAAGTTGCTTTCAGGCCATTATCAGTTCAAGGTCATACCTTTTGGCCTAACATCAGCTCCAAGGGTGTTCACAAAGTGCCTTGCAGTAGTGGTGGCTTACCTCAGAAAACAGGGTATCACCATTTTTCCATATGTGGACGACTGGCTCCTAGTAGGGCAGTCTTCAGACCAGGTCAGGTCAGCTCTGCTAACCACTCAGGACTTGCTCAGTTCCCTGGGGTTTCTTCTCAGTCTGCCAAAATCTGTCCTCGAACCAGTACAGCTTCTCACCTTCATAGGGGTGGAATTGGGTACTACACAAGCAAAAGCTTTCCTTCCTCTGGCAAGGGTGAAGGCCTTAGTAGACCTCGCTTCCTTCTTTCGGCCTCCGGTTTCTCTTCCAGCGAGACAGTTCCTCCAACTCCTGGGCCACATGGCAGCCTCCACTGCAGTGGTTCAAGGAGCCAGATTTCAGATGCGGGACATTCAGTTCCATCTAAGTTCCTTTTGGTCACAGTGAACAGATTCTCTCACCAAACTGATTCCAGTGACCTGAACTCTAGTCCAGGCTATCCAGTGGTGGCTGGACCAGGAGAACCTCAGACAAGGGGTTCCATTTCTCCCTCAACTTCCATCAGTAGTACTGACTATGGATGCTTCTCTGTTAGGCTGGGGAGCCCTAACAGCTCAGGGGATCTGGTCCCCGCAGGAGCCTCTTCTTCATATCAACCTCCTGGAACTCAGGGCAGTTTTTCTAGCCCTTCTGACCTTTTCGGATTCAGTCAAAAGCAAGGTGGTCCAAGTCAGGATGGACAACACTACCACAATGTGGTACATCAGCAAGCAGGGAGACACTCAGTCCACGGCCTTGTGCACAAAGGCCATAAAGATTTGGTCTCTGGCATATTCCCTTCAGACTTCCCTGGTAGCAGTTCATCTTCCACAGAAAGACAGTGTGCTGGCAGATGCCCTGAGCAGGATTTCACAGGGGAATCATGAATGGTCCTTGAATCCTCACATTCTGAGGATCATGTTATCCAAGTGGGGCATTCCAGAAATAGATCTATTTACAGCACCAGACAATCATCAACTTCCTCTGTTTTGCTGTAGACCTCCAGTCCTGGGGACAGTTCCCCAGGATGCCCTCATTCTGAACTGGAAGGGCAGGTTTCGCTATGCCTTCCCTCCTTTCCCTCTCCTGTTCAGAGTTCTGATCAAGATAAGAACTCAACCCTGCACAGTGATACTGGTGGCTCCAGACTGGGCCAGACAACCCTGGTATCCTCTACTGCTGTCCTTGGCTGTCTCACGTCCCCAGTCTCTTCCCAGGAGATACAATCTTCTCTCCTCCTCCCGGGGGCGGATCTGGTACCCCAATCTCCAGTCTCTCAACCTCAAGGCCTGGCTCTAGAAGAGTTAGAATATGCAGCTCTACATCTCTCTTGGGGAGTTCTGGATATTCGGAAGGTCTCCAGGAAACCTTGCACTAGAAAAACTTACAATTCCAAATGGAAGAGGTTCAGTATTTGGTGCTCTCAGAAAGGTATTGTTCCTGATTCTGCAGGCATTTCCACAATCTTAGATTATCTAGCTCATCTGAATGGTCTAGGCCTTAGGTCTGCCACTCTGAAGGTTCATCTAGCAGCTGTCTCTGCATTCCTTTCAGCAGGGAAGGGCTCTTCCCTGGCACCTCATCCTGTTTTCAGGAAGTTTTTCAAAGGCCTGGTTCACATTAACCCTCCCTTTAGGGAGCCTACTCCGCCTTGGGATCTTAATGTCTGCATTGCTCAGCTTATGCAGCCACCCTTTGAGCCTATGGCTTCGGCTGAATTGAAGTACTTGATCTGGAAAACTGTGTTCCTGGTCGCTATTGCTTCTGCCAGACGGATTAGTGAATTACAGGCCCTGTCAGTTGAACATGACTTTATATCCTTCCATAGGGATAAAGTGGTCTAAGAACTAATAGGAGGTTCTTGCCTAAATAGGTATCGGATTTTCACCTAAACCAGTCTGTCTCTTCCTGTATTTTTCACTGACCATTCTTCCCCAGGGGAAAGAAGATTACACAGTTTGGATGTTAAAAGAGCACTTAGCTACTACATAGAGCATACTAAGGCATACAGAAATGACTGTGTTCAATTGTTTCTCACTTATGGTGAAGTGTGGAAAGGTAAGCCTGCCACTAACAGAACTACTGCCAGGTGGATTGTTTCCTGTATACAGTTTTGCTATGACAAATTGGGTAGAACACCCCCTTCAGGCCTGAGGGCTCACTCGACTAGGGGTACAGCTGCTACTCTAGCTGCAGCCAGAGATATACCCTTGTTAGAGATCTGTAAAGCAGCCACCTGGAAAACCGTACATAACATTCACCAAGCATTACTCTCTGGACATCCAGGCTAGGAGTGATGCTAGGTTTGGCACAGCAGTACTGCAGAGTCTGTTCCCAAAGTAGGTTCTGCATTCCCTCCTCCATAGGGAACTGCTTGGTAGTCTGCATTATGTCTGAATACAGCAAGACTTCATGTTGTTTGAAGGAAAAAATTACTCACCATAGTAATGTTCTTTCTTTTAATGGAGTCTTGCTGTATTCAGACCTTCCCCCTGCCTTCCCTCTCAGAGCCTGTTTTTGGGAAGTGGGTTGGCAGGCACAGTGTGGCACTTCAGGGGTGTACCTTGTACCCTCCCTCTTGGTGGGGTAACTATTATGTTTTTCCTTCTTGTGTTGCATAATTGGAATTGACATTACCTTATTTCTTCTTGGGCTCTCAACTTGAGTCTTTTTTGGACCCCAGAAAGTATTTTCCTTTTGGCTATGTGTTCAAACAATTTCCACATGTTAGTGTTAAGTTAGTTGTTCATAAGAATCTGACGGTTGCACTGGTAAGTACCACAGACAGACGTTTGAAAACCGAGCTCAAGCTCAACGGTCCATGCTTCTGCATGGAGTTAACTCTTTCCTCTCCGGGACAGTTCAAGTGCTGGGGCTAACTGCATTATGTCTGAATACAGCAAGACTCCATTAGAAGAAACAACATTATTATGGTGAGTAATTTTTTCTTTCTAGCTAGCAGTGTACCAGAGTGGGCCGCCCACCTCTAACATGAGTGGCTGACATCAGCCTATCCTATATAAGGTGGGCAGCCCCATGCCGCCCTCAGTTCTCTCACCAGAGACCATAAGCAGGATTCCGGAAGGGGGGAACTCGGGGGAACGCCGAGGTATCCCTATAGAAGAAAAAAGGGTAACGAGAAAGCAGAAGGGCTTGCCTCAATGGAAGGGGAGAGACAGACACAGGAATCAGTCATGAATGTGTGTGAGGAGAGATTGAAAGACCTTAGTACGTATACACTGGAAGAGAGGCAGCAATGGGGAGATATACAAACCTTCAAGTATCTTAAGGGCATAAATAAAGTGCAAGTGGGTGACATCTTTCAGTATAGGAGGTGTACAAGGATGAGGGGCATGATATGAGATTCAGTCAATCAAAATCTTTATTTTGCCAGGCGGAACATCATTGAGACAAGCTCATTTACAAGATGGACCTGGGGCAAAACAGTTGCCAACAGGGTTGAGACATAAAAGGTTGAGTGAACGTACCTAACAATTACATGGTAATAATAACAACATAATAACGTATAACCATCACATGTAACAAGATACCTCCACCAGAAAATAGCAATAGGTTCAACAGGAGGAAGTGCCATTTAAATACAATTGCATAGATACAGATATATGCACGTAAGGTAATGAGCTAAAGTTTATACAGTAAACATCATTGGAGGAGTCATAGTGAGCAGGAGTGGCAGTTCCTCTAGCATCAAAATGCGAAGAAGATTGAAATGTAAGAGTCATTTGATAAGTACTGTAGGCATGGCATGGCAAGTGGGGTGGGAGGGGGAGGGGCATAGGGAGTGGGGAGGGAAGGTCAGATGAGATAGAAGAGGGTTGGACATGCTTTGCTTTTTTCTAAAGAAAAGTCTACTGTAGAGAGGTTTAAAACTACAGAGGGTGTAGTATCTGACACATTTGAAATAGGTAACTTGCTTAATGTTAAATTTTCTGATTTGACGTTATAAAACTGGCTCGATTCAGTCAGATGGTATTAAAGGATTTGCTGTATCTTCAGTTGGGCGGCCCTCTTTCTATTTTCGTAGAGTTACTAGATCTGAGGTATTAAAATTAACAGCAAGAGGAAGGAGGTGCTATTAGAAGTATGCTACTCTATTGGACTAAAGAACTAGAACTCTATTACTGGGAACTTCAATTTAGGGTCAGAACAAAAAAAAGAGCGTTTGTCTGAGTTGGGTGAAGGAATTATCTGTGCAGTTAGCTAGATGAAAAAAAAAATGAATTAGGGTGAAGGAATTATCTGTGCAGTTACCTAGGTGAAGAAACAAACTGTTAATTGGGGGAGTGGCTTAGAGAGAAGGAAGTCGGGTGTTTGCATTTAAAAACTGACCTAGCTAGCTTGTGGCAGAGAACAGCAAGAGGAAGGAGGTGCTGTTAGAACTGTACTACTGTACTGGGACTATATTGCCCTCCACCCTTAGCCGGTTCTACTTTTATAGGCACAGGATTTGACTAACAGGAACTTCCTGTTTGGGAGCAGGAAGGGAGTGATCACAGAGGCACAAAAGAATCACCATCCTAGAAGGAAAGGAGTAGCTCTCCATCACCCCCTAGCTGCTGGAGGTCTGACTCTGAGCAAGTAAGGAGGAGCCTATTGAGTAATATAGGAACTTACTGTCCCAGAACAGGAAGATCAGAGCTTTCAGGGCACAGAGGCAGTAGGAAAATAGAGAAATATATATATATATATATATATATATATATATATATATATAAAATAAAATAACCAGAGAGAGGAAAGAGTAAGTATATAAAACCACAATTAAGGGACCACAAATAAGACATGATGGGAGTGGTGCAGTGCAGCGGCTGTGGAACAGCAGTCTTCTAGGAGACGTTCTGGAGGATGCGGTGTTGTCTCATCTGCAGGCATCTCTCTGACTCGGACCACCAGGGCCACCGTCACTGCCTCAGAGGTTGCCAAGATAGAGGAGCATTTGGACCACAGTGGACTCAGAGAGGGAGAGGGAGAGGGTGATGGAACAGAGTCACATCTCTCCAGTTGTACCTTTCCACTATTCATATGCCATTCTGGCAGAGTGTGGTTCCTCTACGGAGGTACCCGCAGTGGAGACCAAGGAGGATGCTGGGAATCTCCACAAAGGAGACCCACAGGAGGGTGGCATGGGACCCCATGGGGAAGGAAACCACTCCTGGTTCGGGACTCCAATATTAGGAGGGTAGAACTGGGTATGGGAGGGGAGAGGGAGGTAAGGTGCCTGCCTGGCGCCATGGCTTGGAGGGACAGGGAGCGAATCCTCAGGATCGTGGGAGCAGCTGCACGAGAGAGGGAGCTAGATGTCATTGTCCACCTAGGAACAAATGACCTGGCTGGGAAAGGGACTGGAGCAGTGCAGGAGGAGTCTATGGAGTTGGGGAGGGCCCTTAGACAAGTAGCACGCATGGTAACCTTCTCAGAGGTGCTGCCTGTCTGTGGTATGGGTGAGGCTAGGGTGCTCCACATCATGGGATTCAATCAGTGTTTGAAAAACTGGTGCAGAGCTCAGGCTTTCGGCTTCATTGGGGACTGGGGCTTCACCTGGAGGGATACAGGCCTATACTGACGCGATGGTCTGCATCTGTCCAGGAGGGGAACCAGGACCCTAGGTGATAGGTTTAAATGCTTCCTTGGCAAGCATTTAAACTAGCCAAGGGAGGAGGCACTGAAAAGGAGAAGGGAAATCCTAGCACCCTCCCCCCAAAATCAGGGTAGTTAGTGAGGTAAACACCAAGATAGAGCAGTCGATAGGGAGAAGGGCAGGGTAAATGGAGAAAAGACAAAGGCAGTGAGAACAGGAATGGGGCAAAAAGGATAAGTAAAAAAAAAAAAAAAAAAAAAAAATGGAGGGTAATGAGTACTAGTGCCCGTAGTCTAGGTAACAGCTTTTTGAACTGGTGGCCTTGATGGAAGAGGGATGCCTGGATATCATGGCAGTCACAGAAACATGGTATACAGAGAACCATGACTGGGATGTCAACATACCAGGGTACACAGTCTACAGGAGGGACAGGGAGGGAAGAAGAGGAGGAGGAATAGCTCTCTGTGTAAGGGAATGGATCAAAGCAACGGAACTAAGGGGTAAACGGGGAGGAGAGGAGGCACTGTGGGTCACCCTGGAGACTGGAAAGGGCACCACAATCCGCACAGGGGTTGTATACAGACCCCCGTCTCAGTTGGAGGAAATGGACAAAGAAATGATAGACGGCATCCTTAGGATGACAGAGAAAGGGGAGATGTTGCTGATGGGGGACCTGTATATGCCATATGTTAACTGGAGCACCTTTGCCGCAGCCACATCCAAGAGCAGGTCTATTCTCAATGCCCTACAGGGGGCATGCCTCAGACAGCTAGTGTTGGAGCCCACTTGGGAGGGAGCAGTCTTCAACCTGGTACTCGCAAATGGAGATGGAGAGAGGATCTCTGATCTGGAAGTGGGTAGCCATCTGGGAACAAGTGACCACCAAACAGTGTGGTTCACGATAAACTTAGCTGTAGAGTCAAGCCATACAAAAGTGAAGGTACTGGACTTCAGGAGGGCTGATTTTTTCAAAATGGGTGAGTGCCTCAGAAAAGCACTAGCAAACAGGCAAGAAGGTGGGGTGGAGCAACAATGGGGAAACATCAAGACTGCTATCAGAGAGGTAACAAGCCTTTGTGTGAAGCAAATAAATCAAAAGGAAAGAAAAAAACACTATGGTTTTCAAAAGAAGTTGCAGGGAAGGTTAGGGAGAAAAAGATAGCATTCAGCAAGTATAAGGAAACACCGAAGGAGCAGGACCGAGAACTGTACCAGTTAAAGCAGAAGGAAGTGGGGAAGGCAGTCAGAATAGCAAAGGCCCAAACTGAGGAAAAGATAGCCAACTCGGTTAAGAAGGGGAATAAAACCTTTTATAGGTACATTAGGGAGCGAAGAAAGACTAAGGTAGGGATACTGAGGCTGAATGAAGAGGACGGTGGTTGGGCAGAGAGGGACAGTGAAAAACCAGGGATACTGAACGAATACTTCTGCTCAGTATTCACAGAGGAAGAGGAGGGGGAGGTACCTAATCCAGTCAATAGAAGCACTGTGGATAGAGGGGTTGATATCAGTCCTTTCACAGAAGAAAGGGTTCTGAAAGAACTCCTAAAACTGAAGGTGGATAAAGCAATGGGGTTTTACGGGATTCACCCCAGAATTCTAAAAGAACTACGGGGAGAACTAGTGACACCACTGACTACCCTTTTTAACAATTCATGGGAGGATGGTGTGGTACCTGAGGACTGGAGGAGGGCGGATGTGATACCACTTCACAAAAGTGGGAGCAAGACAGAGGCAGGAAACTACAGACCTGTCAGTTTGACCTCAGTGGTAGGGAAAATGATGGAATCACTTCTGAAGGAAATAATTGTTGAGTACCTAGAGGCCAGTGGGGCACAGGACCCAAGGCAGCATGGATTCACAGCAGGAAGGTCATGTCAGACGAATCTAATTGATTTCTTTGACTGGGTGACCAAAGTAGTAGACCAGGGAGGGGCTGTGGACATGGCCTACCTAGACTTTAGCAAGGCATTTGACACAGTCCCACACTAAAGATTCATAAATTAGCCAGCCTGGGAGTGAGTCCCAGGGTGGTAGCCTAGGTAAAACATTGGCTGGACAACAGGACACAGAGGGTAATAGTTAACGAAGTCCTCAGTGAAGAGGGGGGGTTACTAGTGGGGTACCGAAGGGTTCAGTACTGGGTCTGGTCCTTTTTAATGTCTTCATAAGTGACATTGCAGAGGGACAAGAAGGAAAAGTATGTTTCTTTGCAGATGACACAAAGATCTGCAACAGGGTTGATACGCAGGGTGGGGTGGAAAGGATGAGAAGGGACTTTGCAAGGTTGGAGGAATGGTCAAATGTATGGTAGCTTAGATTCAACGCAAAGAAGTATAAAGTAATGCAGCTAGGAAACAAAAACCCTGGGGAAGATTACACAATGGGGGGTGAGATACTGACAACAACAAAAATGGAAAGGGACCTAGGGGTAGTTATTTCAGATGACCTAAAGGTGGGTAAGCAGTGTGAGAAGGCTGTAAGGAGGGCTGGGGGATACTGGGATGCATAGGGAGAGGCATCACCAGTAGAAAACATGAAGTTGTTATCCCTTTGTACAGACAGTTGGTGAGACCTCATCTAGAGTACTGCATGCAGTTCTGGAGACTCCATATCCGCAACGACATAGGGTGGAGGCTGTCCAGAGGAGGGCATCCAAAATGGTGCAGGGTCTGCACCAGAAGACATATGAAGAAAGACTAAAGGAGCTTAATATGTATAGCCTCGAGGAGAGGAGGGAGAGGGGGGACATGATAGAAACTTTCAAGTACCTCAAGGGAATCAGCAAAGTCCAAGAGGGTAGCATCTTTTGGAAAAAAAAGAGATGTGCAAGAACAAGGGGTCACAATTTGAAGATGGCGGGGGGGGGGGAGGCTCAGAGGTAAAGTGAGGACGTTTTTTCCATGGAGAGGGTTATAGATGCATGGAACAGCCTCCCTGAGGAGATCATGGATTCATTAATAGTGGGTGAATTCAAGAATGCATGGGATAGACATAAGGCAGTTCAAGTGGGGGGTAGGAGGAAGTAGGCTGTTGGTTAACTAGGATCTGCAGCTTATCCATTAAGTAGGGAAATGGGCAGACTAGGTGGGCCAAGCGGTCCTTATCTGCCGACAAATTCTAAGTTTCTGTTACTTACTATTCTAAATAAGTTTAGTGATTGTTGGGAGGGGCTAGACGGGCATTTTATAAGGTTGGTGGCTTTTTCTATTAGTGGCCCTCTGTGTTTACTTTATAATTTGTGTCTTATCTTGGGCTGTTTCCCTCAACTTGGAAATGTGCCATAGTGGTCCCGATCACTAAGAAGTCAAAAGCTGATTGTGCAGATGCTTTTAGGCCAATTTCCATACTATTTTCATACTAAACCCGCAGTGTAAATTACTAGAAAAGTTAGTTGTGAATCAAATCACTGAATATCTTGAGGCCAACAATGTTATGTGTACCCAGCAACATGGTTTCCATAAAAATCACAGAACTGAGACTGCCTTGGTCAGGTTCACGGATGCCACCTTGAGGGGATTTGAAAATGGTTTCATGACGGGGGTGGTTTTTGTGGCCCTGACCAAGGCATTTAATCTTATTGATTATTCTCTACTTCATCTAAAATTGGATCAGCTGGGGTTCTCAGGGAATGTGTTCAGATGGTGTAATGATTATCTGAAGAACTGGACTCAGTTTGGTAGCTTAGCATCTCTTCATCTTCTGTTTGCCCTATGGATCTTGGGGTACCACAGGGGTCCATTTTGGGCCCTTTGTTAGTTCCTTATTTATTAATCAGTTACCCTTACTTTGTAAGTCTTGTGAATGTTTATTGTGTGCTGATGACTTAATTACATTTTTTCAAGCAAAATCTACTCCTCAGTTGACTCTCTCTGCAGCAGGAATTTCTTGGTATTTGTAATTGGTTTAGTAATAATTCTTTGATTTTGAATGTTAAAAAAAAATATTGTTTGGCTCATCTCACTTGGTAAAGGATAAACCAATTATTTTAAACCAAGAGAACAAAGGGGCAGCAATTAAACAGGTCTATGAATATAAGTGTTTTGGAGTTTTGTTAGATCCGGGCCTGACTTTTTTCCGCAGGTAAAAATTGTGAGTACAGTAATTAATCAATAGTTAGGCCTGTTGTATAAGTTTAAAATATGCTTTTCTTTTGAAACCCGTTGTTCTTTTGCCATTGGGGCACTGTTGCCTCATCTTGATTATGTTGCTAGTTTGTATTTAAGCTGTCTGAAAAGGGGAGTAATGTTCTTGCAATTACTTACAATGTTTGTCGTTTTGTTTTGGATTCTCCTGTATGTGCCCATCATTGTTCTTTGTATTCTCAATTAGATTGGTTATCTCCCAAATTTGTTTGCTTATTTTTTTGGTAGTCAAATATTTGTTTATCTTTTCTAAAACTGTCTCCTTTAATGGATTTAGTTTCAAGTTTGGTCTGTTGCTCTTAATTTGAGATCATTTAAAGGAAAACTCTTTAAATCCACTTGCCCTCTGGCCTGAAAAGGCTTATACTTCTTTATCCAGCTTTTTATTTAGAAAAAGGTGTTTTTCAAGGCTACAATTTACTTTATTTTTATTTTGAAAGTCCACGAACCGGAATATGGCAGATGCTGTGGGGCTCCATTTACACTGTAAGGTGCGGCACGCACTATGCACGCCCAATACAAAAATACTGAAGTACATAAAAGGCCACACCTTTACGGTAAAATGAAGCCCTCTTACGCCCACTATAGTCCTGGTTCATTGACTTTACAAAATAAAATAAAATATGTAGCAGCGAGAAGAAAAATGCGCTTTTCTAAATAAAAGCTGGATTGGGGTGTCTTTTGGGGGCGGGGGTGGATTTAGAGTTTTCCTTTAAAGGTGTTGTTCTTCAAACTATTCCACATAAATCTAAGCCTGGGTCTTGCTCCTTTTCAGTTGATGCTCCTTTGCTCTAGAATGACTTACTTACTTAATTTAAATTTTAAAACTTGTTTACAGGCACTGTATGTTTGTACTTGTTTTATATAATGTGTTTGTTTATTTTATTTTTATTTATTCATTTGTTAACCGGGTAAGGACACTGGACCTAAAGCCCTTTTTCAGGCCCGACCTGGAACAGAGAAACACAAATTGACATACAAAACATACATGTACATAATAACAATAAATTACACAAAACTACTACATGAAAGTTTCAACAATAAGTAATCGTTCAACTTTGCCTTAAAACCATATATAGATGAGGCCTGACATATGGTTAAAGATAATGCATTCCAGTAAAGAGGACCAGCAGTAGAAAAAGCTCAAGGTGCTAGTCTGAGTTTATATACAATTGTATCTAATATGATACCATTTGAAGAGTTTAGTATGTAAATCACTTGTTGTATTATTGTATTTATGTCGGGTTGGTCCTGAAAAAGGACTTTTGTCCAGTGTCCTTACCCGGTTAACAGAATTTAAATAAAAAATTATTGGCGGCTTCAAGTGCAGAATGCCCCACAAGAATGTGCGGGACACATCGAGTTGGGCCACTGTGCGCCCATCTACAGGCACATGATATGCAGAGATGGCAGAGAGATGTACCTTAATAGAGGAGTACTGCAACCCCAAGTATGAGAGGGACAGAAGGTACTCCAGGATCTTATCCACGGGACAGGTGAAGGGATCCAACTGGTGCGAGGCAGCCCAAAGAGCGAATCACTTCCTTTACATAGAGTAGGTGGCCCTGGTGGAGGGCTTCCTGGCTACCACCAAAACATGAACCACTCTGGGGGAGACCCCAGATCTGGCTATGGCTATGTCCTCTGGAGCCAAGCATGGAGGTGGAGTGACTTGAGGTCTGGATGTGCCGGGGTGCCCTGGTCCTGGGAGAGCAAGCCTGTGCACAGTGGCAGGGACAGCACAGGTTCCACCGCCAGCTGCTGTAGCAAGGGGAACTAGATTTGACAAGGCTAGAAGGGGGCAGTGAGAATCATTGTAGCCCCCTCTATCTGGAATTTGATCAGAACTTGTTGAAGGAGTGCGAAGGGGGGGAGGGAAGGCATACAGAAACCTCTATGTCCTGGAGAGGGACAGTGTGTCTTGCCAGAAAACTCCAGGCCCTGAATATAGCAAGCAGAAAAGCGGCAGTTTTGCATTGTGTGGGGATGCAAAAAGGTCCAGCTTGACTGACCCCATCTGTTGAAAGAGATCACCTACCACTGAGGTCAGAAGTTCCCACTTGTGAGCCTTGACTGCAAGCGACTTAGGCTGTCCTCCAGGACATTTTGGTTGCCGGGAACATGGATGGCCGAGAGTTCCAGACCACGGTCAATGGCGCAATACCAGGCACTCATTGCTTCCCGGGATAGGAATGAGCTCCGCTTGTTTATGTAATAAACCACATATACAAACATACGGAATTGCCAGCAGAAACAGACCTCGTGGTCTGTTGAATCTACTCGAGTGTGCAGCTAGCACCTCTTCATGCAGCTGCCCCACCCCTCCTTCCCAGTATCCCTTACCCTTACCCTGTCCAAACCCCTATTGAAACTGCCCACCGTCTTACAGGACACTATCTCGTCTGGTAAGATGTTCCATTTGTTCACCACTCTTTCCATGAAAAAACGTCTTCTCATCCCCCTTCTTAATCTTCCCCCCTCCAATCTCAGTCCATGCCCTCTCGGACATGTTGTCCGTCTGAACCAACAGCGGACCCAGAGAGAGCTGAGTCTGGAAAGCCTGCAGGGCATATAATACTGCTCGCATTTCCAGGACATTGATGTGGAGATCCCTCTCAATCTCTGACCAACTCTTTTTGGGTTTGGTGGGGTCCCATATAGACACTGCAGCCTAGGCCAGAGGCGTCCGTCATAAGAATCCACTGAGGGAGAGGTATTGAAAAAGGCCCACCCCGAAACAGGTTGCTGGGTTCTAGCCACTACAGTAGCACCTTCTTGACTGGACTGGACACAAGCACATGGTGATTCAGAGCATCCAAGTGCTGGTCTCACTGAACATGCAGTGTCCACTGAGGGATTCTCATGTGAAGCATGGCTAAGAGCTCCATCGCAATGGCTGCGGCCATGAGGCCCAGAAGCCATAAAAATGATCTCGCCTGAACATGGTGGCTAGTGAGGAGAAGGTGAGCCTAAGCCATCAGGTGCTCCGCTTTGTCGGAGGGTATGAAGGCTTTGCCTTGAGCCATGTCCAGGACTGCCCCTATGTGCAGGAGGCACTGGCAGGGGGGTCAGGAGGGACTTGGGCAGATTGATGGTAATGCCCAAGAACTGAAGCAGGCTGCAGGTGCTTGCCAGAGTTTGTAGCAGACAGTCCTGGGATGGAGTTGCCAGTAGCCAGTCATCCAGGTAGGGAAAGATGTAAAAGCCTGTCTCCGCAGGCAGACAACCGCCATTCCCAGGCACTTGGTAAAAACCTTGGGGGCTGAGGACAGGCCAAAGGGCAGAGCTTAAAACTGGTAGTGCTCCCTCATAAACTGAAAGCGAAGGAAGTGCGTGTGGGATATAAAAACTTTGATGTGCAGGTAAGCATCCTATATATCTAAAGACCAGAGCCTTTCCCCTTGGTGAAGCAGTGGCAGTAGCCCCAATGGTTATAATCCGGAAGCATTTGTACTCTCTGTATAAGTTGAGGTTGCACAGATTCAGGATGGGACAGAGGTCCCCTGTTTTCTTGGGGACTAGGAGAAAGTGGGAGTAGTACCCCCTTCCCTGTTGGGAAGGCAGCGCTTGCTTTACGTTTACCCTGGGCCTTGGGAGGAGGTCGTGCCCATCTATGGGAAGAGTGACGTATAGGGTCTGTGTGACCCGGCTTCAGCTGGGTGTGGTATGTGGAGTACACTGACTTCAAGGCCCTCCTGGAGGTGTGGAGCTCAGATATAATATCCTGAATGTCGCCCCCAAATAGCTTGGAATCTCGAAAGGGGGCATCCGTAATGCTGGATTGGACATCAGGGGCAAAGCCTTGACCCTAAGCCAGGCATGGCGTCTCATGCTAATGCCCGTAGCAGCCACCAGGCCTGAAGCATCTACAGCATCATAAGCTGCCCGGAGGATGTGGGTGCTGATGTCCAACCCGGTCTTCAGGGCCTGCAGAGTTTACTGTTTGGAGGGGTCGTCCAGCATTGCCACAACTGCCTCTATAGCCTGGTCCTACAGCAAGTTTTGGTATTGCACCATATGGGCCAGGAAGTTCAGAGCTCAGATGGCAAGGGTGGCTGAAGCAAAGGCACACTTGCACACCTGGTCCAGCTGCCTTGACTCTCTGACAGGAGGGAGGGCACTGAGATGCTTCCGTCACTTGGTGCAGACATGGGCCGCATTAATGACTACAGTGTCAGCTTTGGGGTGCTCACCAAAAAAGACCTGCCAGACGGAGCATGGTAGAACCTGCGAGCCTTCTTACAGACCGCAGGGACAATATTGGGATGGAGCCACGCAGCCTTGGTAATATCCTCATATGATTCAGTGAATGGGGGGACTACCAAAGGAGGAGCGTCGCGCTGACGAAGGTAAACTGCCACAGGCAGCGACGCTCTGGGTCCTGCTTCTCAGTCTTCCACCTCATCGTTGCCTGGTTATGCCTCAAGATATCCATGAAGGTGGGGTCATCAGGAGGTGACTTCAGGACATTAGAGGGCTCCCTGTCATCCTCTGAGGAGACCCCCTAAAAGGAGGAAGACTCCAAACTGACACCATCATTAGTGGCAGAATCTTAGTCGCCAGTGTCGCCGGGCTGACATTCAACCGGGCGAACTGGGAAGCCCACGTTGGTAGGGCTCCTTGGGGTAGGAGGAGCACTGTGTCCCGGGCGGGTTGGGCTGGGATGGGAGGAGCCCTGAGAAGGCTCTGAAGTGTGTGGTTAAAGCTGTGAACTGTGGTTTGGGGCATGCGATTGCTTGAAGGCCCTTAACACAGAGATCAGGTTGTGGTAGTCCATGTTCACTGGTGCCAGACCCCCAGGCATGGGATAGTTGTAGAGCGGCTGGGGTCCTACAGGCGTAGGATAGGGGTAAGCCGGTGTCAGGCCGCCCCTCCCCGGCATCGGGTAGGGATAGGCCGGTGTCAAACCCCCCGGTGTTGAGGTTGGATGCCATGGCTGTGGACCCACTGGAGTGGGAAGGAGAACCAGTGCCAGTCCTGGCAGTGGCAAGCCAAGGGTAAGCCCTGTGGGCATATGCAAGGGGAGGACAAGTGAAGGCCCTGCCAACGCTGGGGGCAGAACCAGCGCAGGTCCACAGGCTGTGGGTAAACAGGTGCTGGCTCGGTAGTCATCGACCTAGGCGACCTAGGCAGTGCCGGGTTGGGATCCATAGGTGCCAGGTTAGGAGAGGCTGGCACCAGGGAGGAGGGTCCCACTGGTGAAGGATGGGGGGAACCAGTGTCTGAGGAGTGCCAGAGCCCAGCTGCATCTGCCCCTGTGAAGGAGGGGTAAAACCGACGGAGGTCCCGGTGTTCGATGCTGACATTGGGGGCGTGGGTGACAGGTCAGCAGATTGAGAGCTGGTGGTAGCAGCACCAGTGCCTGCCAGGGAAGCTCCAGATGAGCCACCTGCTGAAGAACCTATGGAAAACAAACACTGAAAGAGCAGGGGGGGCAGGATAAGAAAGACCCTGCCCTAAAGGGCCGCTGCTGGTCACAGAGATCCAGGTGGGCGGCGGGGCCACCGGCAGCCATGAGGGGTTAAGGGTGTGCGGGACTGCGGAGATTGACCCCCCTTCCCGCTAAGGGAGGAAGACCCTGACACAGTCGTTTTAGATGCTTTATGCGGAGACCACGAGCAGGAGGAACACCGGGGTCAGTCCCGGTCCTTGTCCCAGTGTTCGTTTCCCTGATGATTTTTCCTTGGACTTGGATGGAGGAGCCCAAGGACTCGGCCAGGGAAGCGGAAGAGCTCCGGGCCAGCAGCTCCCGTTCTATCTGGGCAGCCTTCTGGAGGAGATGGCTTTCCAGGGTCCTCTGGCAGTGTCTCCTGGTGGCCGGGTTGAACTTCTGACAGACCTCTCAGGCCTGAACGTCTTGGTCTGGGCCTAGGCAGAAGAGGCGAGCAGAGTGGCCGTCCTTGTCCGGGATCTGTTTGTCACAGGCACACTTAGTAGAGTGGTCAGAAGAAGAGGAAGGTTGAAAAAACAAAAATGTAGCGAAAAAACACCGAAGCATTTCAATGTTTAAAAAAACAAAAAAGAGAGAAATTAAAGCGCGGTAAATGTGGGGAAAATGGCGGTCGCCTGTAGCTTCGGATGAGTCCGTGGTCTAATGTGCGCTGGTCAGTGGCTGGAAAGAACTGGGGAGGGCATGGGGGCCACCCGCCTTATATAGGATAGGCTGATGTCAGCCGCTTATGTCAGAGGTGGGCAGCCCCCCTTCTGCTACACTGCTAGCTAGAAAAGTTTCCATGTAGTCTTAGCGCCCGACGGCTTAGTCCTACCAGTGATGGCCTGCTGCAAGAGATACCCTCGAAGTAAGATCTTCCCTTCCAGCTCTTTTGTAGTGTCTCCTATGAAGATATTGAAGAGGACTGGTCCCAGTACTGAGCCCTGTGGTACCCCACTGGTCACACTCCCTTAGAATGAGTGTCATTAACTACCACCCTCTATCTCCTATCCTTTATCCAGTTTCTAACCAAATGAACCAGTTTGGATCCCACTCCTAGGCTGGGCAACTTACCAATCAGCCTCTTATGTGGTACTGTGTCAAATAGGCCACACCCACTGCCCTTCCCTGATCAGATTCCTGGTCACCCAGTCAAAGAAATGTATTATATTTATTTGGCATGCCCCCATTTATCCATGTTGCTTGTGGTCTTGTAGCCTATTGGATTCAAGATACTCTACCAGTCTTTATTATAAGTAGTGTTTTCATTAATTGTCCCACCACTCAAGTGAGACTGACTAGCCTATAGTTACTAGCCTCCTCCCTGCTGCCGCTGTTATGTGAAGATACCATTTCAGCCCTTCTCCAGCCATCCCTTCTGCACAGACTTCTCATTCCGTCCTTCTAATCCTTACAGGCCCTTCCTTTGCTTCCCTCTTTTTTTAATGTACCTGAAAAAACTCTTATCCACTGTAGCTGACCTCTGGCAGTCTTTTCCTCTGTCTGCGCTTTTGCTCACTGCCTTGCCTGTTTACTTCTGCTTTGTTTGGTATACCTCCATGTCCTCCTCCTTCTGTGTTTCCTTATACCTCTTGAATGCAACTTTTCTTTTACTGCCCTTAACAGTTCCTTGGAGAACCATAATGGTCTCTTTTTCCTTCTGCTTTTGCTCACTTTCTTCACGCATAGGTTGGTTGTTTTAGTTATGTCTTGTCTTATTTTCTCCTACTGTGCCTCTACCCCTCCCTGGCAGTCCCTCTCTTTTATAAATTTTCTTAGGCAGTCTCCCATTTCTTTATAATTTGCCCTCCTAAAGTACAGAGCCCTCGTCCTAGTGTGGTTTGCCTACGCTTCTGTGTTTATGTTGAACCACATTGTATGGTGATCACTGTTACGAAGGAGACTTCCAACTGTGACATTTTCATTGCTGTCCCTGCTTGTAAGCACCAGATCCAGCACTACCCTGTCTCGAGTGGGTTCTTTGACTAGCTGCCTGAGAAAAGCCCCTTGTAGGAAGACAAGGATGACCTTGCTCCTTCCCGATGCCACAGTTGGAAGGCTTCATTCCACATCTGGCAGACTGAAGTCACCAGCTAGCAGCTCCCCTTACTTCATTTTGATGATGGCTTCTTCCAGTGCCTTTATCCGCCATAAATTCATGTATTATTGTGGCGAGACCTGTTTTCACGGTCCTCGCACTTGTAATGTAAGGCTTGACATTCCTGTAGCGTGTGTGCCACTATTCTTTCAAGTCTATCAGTCTTCATGACTTCTGCCCCTACTTGTGCCTCCAGATCTTGAATCTCAGATCTTACTTCGAGGGTACCTCTTGCAGCAGGCCATCACCGGTAGGACCAAGCCATCAGGCGCCAGGACCACACGGAAACTTTTCTAACTAGCAGTCTACCACAGGGGGCCACCCACCTCCATCGTCAGTGCCTGACGTCAGCTAACGCTTTAAAAGGTGGGCAGCGAACACACCTTCCCTTAGTTCTTTCCCACCATTGATCAGTGCAACGTCGGACCTCTGATACCACTGTAGCTAAAGTCGACTGCCTTTTCCTGCTTTTAACTATGCTTTATTATTTTTCGTCTTTTCTTCAGTTTAACATTGAAATTTCGGTGTTCTTACCAGATGGTTTAAGACTTCATAGCGTTCCTTATCTTCCGACCACTCCATGAAGTGTGCCTGCATCAAACAGATCCCTTACAAAAGGATGACCATTTTGCCAGCGTCTTGTGCCTAGGCCCAGACCACAATGCCCAGACCTGCGAGACCTGCCAGAAGTTCAACCCAGCCACCTGCAGATGTTGCCAGAAGATCCTGGAGAATCACCTCCTTAAGCAGAAAGTCGCCGCAATGGAATGGGAGCTGCAGACCAGGAGTTTCTCTGCTTCCCCGGCCCAGTCCTCTGGCTCTTCAGCATCGAAGTTCTGGGACAAATCTTCCAGGAAGCATAAGCATAGTGACAAGGACCGGGACCCACACAAGGATTCTTCGGACACAAAATGGTGGTCCTCCCTTGGGGGATCAACCTCATCGGCCCTGCATGCCCTAACTTCCACAGGGTTACTGGTGGCCCGCCGCCCACTCAAGTTTCTCTCACAGGCGACTCTTCAGGACAGGGTACTCTGCCCCAGCCCTTGCTGTTTCAGCCTTCGTTTCCCACAGGTTTAGTCAGGTGGCTTGGTCGGAGCCTCTTCGGCTGGTATGGGTGCTTGCTGCCCCCCCAACACCCATGCCACCAGTGCCAGCCTAATCTTCTGGGACCACCACCGGTTTTACCCCTCTTTCTCAAGGGCAAATGTTGCAGGACACAGGTGCCTCCCAGAGACCAGTCTCTCCTTAGCTATTGCCCAGGAGGGGTCACCTTCCACCCCGGCACCTGTCTTCCTGCAGCTGGCACCCATGGACACCCCTCTGGTGTTGCTCTGGCTGACGCTTGCAGGGCCTGGGCCCATCCTTCCTCTGCCACAGCCTGCTGGTCCTGCACTGGCACCATTCCCTCAGCTGCTGCCTGTTGGTCCGTCACCAGTTCTCCCACCACCCACTCCGGTGGGTCTTTCGCCCATCCTGCTGCAAACCATGCCCGCAGGATCTACACCAGGGTACACAACATCATCTCCTGCAGGTCCAGTGCCTGTGTACCCCTATCTGAAGCTGGCAGGACCTACACTGGGCTACCCATACCTGGCTCCTATGGGACCGTCGGTGGTCCCTACTTGCCTGATGCCAGTGGGACCAATGTCGGCATCTTTGGATTATCATGGTCTGATTTCTGCCCTCTGAGCTTTCTTGTAGATGCAGGTCCTGGCCCCAAGCACCCCAGCCACCCCTCAAGAGCCTCCCTGGGGACCCACCTCCCTGGTCTCTGTATGGCCAGGCCTCACACCCCTTGGGATAAGCCCAACACTGGGTCAGCTGGGCCTTCGGACGATCATCTGCCTGAAGAGAGTGGGGACAATGATCTAGATCAGACCTTCAGCAGTGAGTCCTGCTCCATGAGACCAGATTCCTCAGAAGGGGAAGAAGCACCCAGCAATGTCCCCAAGCGCCCGGATGACTGCATGTTCATGGCCATCATGAGGCACATTCAGGTCACAATGGAGTGGGAGACAGGAACAGGACCCAGAGTGGCATAGGCTTGTCATATACTTACGTCAGCCGGATGCTCCTCCTCTGGTGTTCCCCCTGATGATCGACTCCTATGAGGACGTTACCCAGGCTGCTTGGAACCACTCCCATACGGTACCGGCAGTATCCAAAAAGTTTGACAGGCTTTACCACACCCCGGCTGGCAAGCCGTTCTTTGGGGAACAGCCCAAGGCCAATTCAGTCATTATCAGTGCGGCGCACAACCGCACCAAAAGGCCGAAGCACTTAAGCTCCCTTCCCCCAGATAGGGAGTCCCACTAGCTGGGCCAGATGAGCAAGCAGGTCTTTGCATCTGCTACTCTGGCCATCAGTTGTGTGACTCATATGGTACAGTACTAGATCCTGCTCTGGGACCAGGCTAGGGAGGCTGTCCTAGCCATGTCAGATGACCCTTCCAAGCAGCAGACCCTCCAGACCCTCAAAACAGGCTTGGACCTTGGTATCCACGTCCTCAGGGCTGCCTATGATGCGGTAGATGATTCAGGTCGGGTGGCAGCGGTAGGCATCTGTGTGAGACAGCATTCGTGGCTTTTCACAGGATGTCCAGTCTAACATTATGGACCCTTCAGGGAGTTCAGACTTTCTGGGGGAGATGTCCAAGATATCTCCGAACTTCAGACCTCAAGATGGGCTCTCAAATCCATCCATTGTATGTACCATACCCAGCCGAAGTCGAGGCAGCTGGCTCCTTTTCATTGCTCCTTACGCAGACAGACCCACCCCCCTCCCAAAACCCAGGGCAAGGTAAAGCAGGAGCAGCTCTTCCAACTCCCTCCTCAGGTGCCACCCGCAGTGCTTGAGGTGCAGCAGCAGCCACTACCACCTCCTAACTCCTTGCTAGCCCCTCCCCAAGTAGTTCCATAGGAGGTGGTTGTCGGGGTCCCTGCATCTGACAGGTGCAGTGTGGTCATCACAGACAACTGGGTGCTGCAGCTCATCAAGCACAGCCACACTGTCAAGTTCATAGAGTGGCCAAACCCTCGAGTTCATAGAGTGGCCAAACCCTTGGGCCATTCCTCTTATCCTCGCGGCCGTGCTTCCCTTATCTAGGAGGAAATCCAGGCCTTACTTTGAAAAAAGGTCATAGAGCCAGTCCCATGGTGTCAGCAGGTCTATTCCCACGTCTTCCTGGTTCCCAAGCAGACGGGAGACCTTCGGCTCATCCTGAACCTGAGCCTGCTGAGCCTGTTTATAATGTACAAATGGTTCAGTATGGTCACCCTTCAGGGTTTGCTGCCCCTGCTTCATCAGGGGGACTGGCTTTGCTCCCTGGATATGCAGGATGCCTACCTGCATATCAAGGTCTTTGCCTGTCACCCGCTCTTCCTCCACTTCCACTTCCAGGGACTGCACTACCAGTTCAGATCTCTGTCCTTTAGTTTGTCCTCAGCCCCCACGGTCTTCACCAAATGCCTGGCAGTGGTGGCAGCTGCCTTGAGACAGCAGAGGTTCTACGTTTTTCCCTACCTGGATGATTGGCGGTTAGCAGCTTCGTCCAGAGATCGTTTCCTTCAAACTTTCTCTCACACCTGCAACCTGTTCCAGCTTTGGGCATTGCTGTCAACCTCCCAAAGTCTTTCTTGACCGCTTGCCATCACCTCCTGTACATAGGGGCAGTGCTGGACACCACCAAGGGGAAGGCCTTCTTAACCCCAGACAGAGCGGAGCAGAGCATCTGATGGACCAGACCCGTCTCCTGTACTTCATTTGTCACATTCCGGCAAGGGTCTTTCTAAGGCTTTAAGGCCTCTTGGCCGCAGTCATTGCCACAGTTCCCCTGGCCAGGTTGCATTTGCGAATCCCTTAATGGACACTGTGGGTTGAGTGGAATCAGCACACGGGTGCCCTGGACCAACTAGTGCTGGTGTCAAGCCCAGTCAAGAGGGTGCTGTTGTGGTGGCTAGAACACAGCAACCTGGGGAGTTCCCTTTTCTATACCTCTCCCTCAGAAGAACCTTATGATGGACACCTCAGTCCTTGGTTGGGGAACTCACATGGGGACCTACCAAACTCGAGGGACATGGTCTGAGATAGAAAAGGATCTTTACATAAATGTCCTGGAGATGTGAGCAGTTCTGTATGTCCTGCAGGCCTTTCAGACTCCGCTCTCCCTGGCGCCTCTCTTGGTTCAGACGGACAACGTGTAGTTTATTACATAAATGGTGGGGGGATCATTCCTAACCCCTGTGCAGGGAGGCAGGGAGAGTCTGGCATTGGGCCATCGACCACGGCCCGGAAGTCTCAGTCATCTATGTTCCCAGCATCCAAAACATCCTGGCAGACAGTCTAAGCCACTTGTGGTCCAGAGTCCACAAGAGGGAACTTCTCACCTCAGTAGTAGAAGACGTGTTCGACAGATGGGGTCAGCTTGAGTTGGATTTTTTTGCGTCCCCACACAATGCAAAACTGCCGCTTTTCTGCTTGCTAGATCCAGGGCCTGGAGTTTTCTGATGAGACGCATTGTTCCTCTCCTGGACAGATAGGTTTCTGTATGCCTTCCCTTCCTTACCGTTCCTTCAACAAGTTCTGATCAAACTCCAGATTGAGGAGGCTACAATGATTCTCATCGCCCCCTTCTAGCCTCATGAAATCTGGTTCCTCTTGCTACAAGAACTGCTGGTGGAACCTGTGCTTTCCCTGCCCCTGTGCACAGCTTTGCTGTCCTAGGAACAGGGCATCCTGGTCCATCCAGACCTCAAGCCTCTCCATCTCCGTGCATGGCTCCTGAGGACATAGCCATTGCCAGATTTGGGGTCTCCCCCAGAGTGGCTGATGTTTTGGTGGCAGCCAAGAAGCCGTCCACCAGGGCCACCTACTCTATAAAATGGAAGCACTTTGTTCTTTGGGCTGCATCGCACCATTTAGATCCTTTACCTGTCCAGTAGATCAGGTTTTGGCATACCTTTTGTCCCTCTCAGACTCGGGGTTACGGTACTGCTTTATTAAGGTACATCTGTCCACTATCTTTGCATATCATGCACCTGTAGATGGGCGCTTAGTGGCCAAACTCGATGTGTCCCGCTCATTCTTGCAGGGCATTTTGCACTCAAAGCCCCCAGTCAGCGACCCCATCCTGCCTTGGGACCTTAATTTTGTGTTGGAAAAGCTTGCACTGCCTCCCTCTGAGCCAGCCGCATCTTGCAAGCTACACTTTCTGTCGTGGAAAGCATTATTTTCTAGGGACATGGATATGTTGTTCATCCACACTTATTGGCAGGTTCCTTCCCGCTTTAAATCTTGCCGGAAGGTCTTCAAGCTGGCTCCTCCCACCCACCCGGGTGGTAAAACTCGGCTCCGCCCCATGGCGCTAGATCTTCCTTACGCTTGGGCGGCTCAGGTTCCCTCCTTAGCAGCGTTGCGTTAAGACTGGTTCCTAATTCTTGAAAAGTTCGAAATTGAAAAGTTTTTACCAAAGACTTGGTCTTCTTCTCCTCGTGACTCACGATGGACCGTCGACTCGGTTCGGAGGTGCCCTTGCGACAGAAGATGTCTAGGATGGATCCGACCCACGCAGCATCTACTGCCTGGGCCTTGAGCATGACCCGCAGGCCCGCGACTTGTGCTCTTCCTTTCGGCCCACGCCCTGAAGACCGTGCTGTCTGACACAACTGGGGCGCCCGAGAAAAGCAATTCCACCGTGAAATCTAAAGAGGCTCAATTACGGTGTCCGCGGGCGGATCAGCTTGAGCAGATGATTGCCTCGAAGAGGAGGCGGCGCTGGGCCGCTTTCTACCGCTGTGGCATTTGTCCCGCTCTTCTCGTGCCTCTTACCGCTTCTTTAAGGAATTTTGTCTGACCCTCTCGACCAAAGGTGAGGGTCCAACTTCTTCGGGACCTTCTTCCAGGTCCAAAAAGAGCAAAAGTAAGTCTCTCCGTCGACGCTGTTGGGAGCGGGAAAGATCCCCCTTCCCTTGTCGTCAGTCGACTTTGGTCGACCCCTCAGCTTCGGCCACTGGCTTCACGGTGTCCCCGTCAGGCCAGTTGGCCGAGACTCCCGTCGACGCGGTCGAGATTTTTCTCGACCCGTTGGACGGGTTGTCGGCTGGAGAAGCTGAGAACCCTCTCCCGGTTCCCCCGTGGGAGTTGAGGATCCCGCTCGGTCGCCTGTGCCTCCGGTTCCAGAGCCTTCGTGGATCGTCCGAGCCAAGGGAGTGCCGATTTGACACTTTCCTCGCCTTCCTCGGCCTAGTCGAGACTCGGTCTTGGACATCCTCGGGTCCAACCGATCCCGCCGTCATAGCGGTCTCGGCATCAGAGGCAGCGGCGCCACGCCTTCCTCGACGAGGGGAGCTTCAGCAAGTTGCGCCGGAGGTAATGAGAAACTTATGTGGCAACAGTTTCTTGACCGGGAATAAGCCACCCAGTCGCCTTCCCCGCCATTAAGTGGCTGTCACCGAGCAGTCAAACAACCCTCGTTGTAGTCGAGGAGCCTTGTTCTCAGGCCGGTTGTTCGCCAATTCCAGCTGCCCACCGATTCTGGTGGAACCTCCCCCACAGCCATTAGTTGAGGCTCGACCAAAAATTCTCAGTCGGTTTTGGGTTTGCCCCATAGGCTGTCGGTCACCCTCACTCCCGATAAACCTCGGCAGGTGGAGGGTGGCTCAGGTCGAGGCAGCTCTTTGAGGACTCTTCTGAGTCCGATGATGGTTCCTCCTCTTCTCCAAGCGATAGACTTGGAGTCCTTGGAGGACAGTCAATGGACGATAGCCCTTCGTCCTTCTTAGGGTTGCTCGACTCATCTCGGACTCCAACGGATGAAGCTCGAACCCGCTTAAACGGGCCAGGTATCCCCTCAAGGAGATTCTGGACCAAGGGGATTCTCCTACGGAGGCTTTTCCGGTGGCCGAAGCCATAGTGGGTCCGGCCTTGGAACTTTGGCAGCGTCCTGCTTCCTGCCCTGCGCCTTCGGCCAGGTTGGCCAGGAAGTATGCGGTCCCTTCCAGTTCCCTGTCCAGTTTTTTGGAACACCCCTCGGCCGAGGGGTTGGTTACCGACAGCGTTTTCCGGCGTGCCGGGAACTCCAGGGATGTGGACAAACCTCCCAACAAGGAATCCAAGAAATTGGATTATGCCGGGTGAAAAGTCTATGCTGCGTCCTCTCTCGGCCTTCGTCAGGCCAGTTCGGTCGTCCTCATGGCACATTTTTCTCACGCCCTGTTGGGCTCCCTGGATGAGGTTGTCCTCATCTTCCGAGATCTGCAGACTACCGCAGGCAGGTGCGGACCAGGGCAGGGCAGTGGCTAAACAGCAGCTCCAGACTGCATTAGACATCGGGACTCATGTGCCAGGTCTGTGGCGGCCGCAGTGGCCATGCGTCGTCGGGCTTGGCTGAGGATATCCACCTTTACTGGATACCCAGCAAGTTGGCGGATGTTCCCTTTTGGGACTGACCTCTTCGGCCCTGGGGTGGAAGGTCACCTGCAGAGGATCGAGAGTCCAATGCTACCTTGGACTCGGTCTCTTCCGCTCAGAAGGACCAAGGCGCAAGCCACAGCCTAAGCCCTTCGTCCTTCTGTGCCCACGTCTTGACCCAGCAACGTCAGGGCCAGCAGGCTCGACCTTGGTATCCCAAGCCCAAGCTCGGCTTCCTCCAACAGGAAGCAGGGAGGTAAAGGCCCAGGAGGTTCCTCGGCCGGTCCCTCCTCCAAGCCTGCCCAGTGATGGGCTGAGGGGTGTCGCCCCCATCCCTGTCACCTCACCCCTGGTTCCCCCCGTGGGGGGACGGCTCAGACACTTCCTTTCCGCCTGGTTCACTGTTACCACGGAGAGGTGGGTACTGGAGGTGGTGGGAAAAGGCCTACCTCTGGAATTCGAGCAGGCCCCGCCCTTCAGAGCCAGCGCACCTCGGGGGGCCTCGGGGTCCGCAGCCTCACTGGCAGCTCGCCGAGCCGACATCGCTCTCCTCCTCCAAAAAGAGGTGATCACGGAGGTGGAGGACCTCCCTTCAGACCCGGGGTTCGTGTCCAGGTATTTCCTGGTTCCGAAACGGACGGGGGGCTGGTGCCCCATTCTCGACCTACACGACCTGAACAAGTTCCTAAGGTCTCGAACCTTCAGAATGGTCACTCTGGCACAGATAATACCATCTCTGGAACACGGCGTGTGGTTCTGCTCTCTGGACTTAAAGGACGCGTTCTTTCACGTCCCTATCCGTCCGTCACATCAGAGATTCCTCCGCTTTCGAGCGGAGGGATCCCTCTTTGAGTTCTGAGCCATGCCCTTTGGCTTATCTCCAGCTCCCAGGGTCTTCACCAAATGCATGGCAGTGGTGACAGCATTCCTGCGGCACCGAGGGGTCCGGGTGTACCCTTACCTGGACGATTGGCTGATAGCAGCCGCCTCCAGACGGGAGGTGGAGCGGTCCAGAGATCTGGCCCTTCAGGTTTGCTCTTGAGTTGGCCTTCTCATCAACGAGGCCAAGTCGGAACTCGAGCCAAAGCAGGTGATCCTGTTCATCGGGGCAGAGCTCGACTCTCTTCGAGCCAGAGCATGACTCCCGGCGGACAGGGCCGAGGTTCTTACCTCCTTTGCCCAATCATTTCTGGTTGGGCAATCGCGCCCTGCCCGGGACTTCCTGCGCCGTCTAGGTCTCATGGCAACCTGTACCAGCATGGTCCATTGGGCCCGCTGGCACATGCGCCTCCTTCAGTGGGGACTGGCCAGCCAGTGGTCACAACGCTGCGATCCTTTGGACCAGCTAGTGATAGTGACCCAGGAGATGTGGAACGCTCTCCAGTGGTGGACCGTTCCATTCCATTTGCAGGAGGGCATCCCGTTTGTCCGCCCCGAGCCGACGGTCTCTCTATCGACCGATGCCTCTCTGATGGGTTGGGGTGCCCATCTGGGGGAACACCGAGTGCACGGCCTCTGGTCCCCTCGGGAGTCCCGATGCCACATCAACCTGCTGGAGCTCCAAGCGGTCCGCCTAGCTCTCACCGCCTTTGCTCCGCTTCTCCGGGTCAAGTGGTCCAGTCCAGATGGACAATATCACGACCACGTACTACCTGAACCGCCAGGGCGGACGCGCCCATGCTTCTATGCAAGGAAGCTCTCCGCATTTGGTCACTCGTGCGCAGCCTGGAGGCGGATCTCCTAGCCATTCATGTGGCAGGAGCCTCCAACACCCTGGCCGGATGCCCTGAGCCGGATAGGGGCTGCATCTCACGAATGGTCTCTCCTGCCGGAGGTAGTACAAGATCTGTTCTCCCACTGGGGCACACCTCAGGTGGACCTGTTTGCCTCCAGGGAGAACGCTGGTTGAGGCTGTTTCATGCCCGCCTCAGCAGGGCTCGCTGCAGGGATGCCTTCTCGAGGCTGTGGACCCCGGGCCCTTCTACGCCTTTCCCATTTCCTTGATTCACAAGGTGCTTCTCAAGCAAGGAGGGACAAGGCGAGGTGATCCTGATAGCCCCAGACTGGCCCCACCAGTTCTGGTACCCAGATCTCCTCAGCCTCAGCTCCAGGCTCCCGAGGCAGCTTCCAGCTCGCCCGACCTGCTTTCAGTCAATCAGAGGAAGGTGTTCCATCCGGACCTTCAATCCCTGCACCTGACGTGCCTGGTTCCTGAGCTGAGGAGTTCCAGGCCTTGGGTCTTTCCGGACAAGGTCCCCAATGTTGTTGAGGCGTCCCTGCAGAGGAGTCGACCAGAAAATGCTACGCCTTCAAATGGAAGAGATTCTCCATTTGGTGTCAGGGCAAGGGCTTGGACCCTTCCTCCTGTTCTGTGGCAAGCATTTTGACTATTTATGGTCCCTTTCAGTCAAGGGCTTAGGTCGACGACCCTAAAGGTGCACCTGGCAGCCATCTCTGCTTACCGGTGCGGGCCGGAAGCAGTCGGGGTATGCAGGAAAAGGTGGTCAGCTTCTTCAAAGGCCTTGATCACATTTCCTCCGGTGCGAGAACCTCCACCTCCGTGATTTACTGCTGGTACTGGCAAAGCTCATGGGCAAGCCATTCGAACCAATGCACAGGTGTGATCTCTCTCACCTGTCGTGGAAGACCGCCTTCTTGGTGGCTATCACGTCAGCCAGAAGGATGGGAGAGCTCCAGGCCTTTGCATCGAGTCTCCTTACCTGGTCTTCCACAGGGACAAGGTTGTCCTGCGCCCCCACCCAAAATTCCTTCCGAAGGTGGTGTCGGAGTTTCACCTTAACCAGGTGCTGACTCTGCCGGTGTTCTACCCCAGTCACACCTCGGAGGCCGAATATAGGCTCCATACTCTGGACCCTAGAAGGGCGCTCGCTTATTATAAGGAGCGCACGGCTGAAATTCGGGGAGAGGTTCGCCAGCTGTTTGTCACCTACGCTGAAGCCGCACCTGGCAGACCTGCAGCCAAGCGGACGATAGGCAGGTGGGTCACCTGCATAGATCGCTGTTATAAGTTGGCGGGCATGGAGCTCCCAGAGGGATAAGAGCTCATTCTACCCGTCCATACTGCTGCATCGGTGGCTGCTTCCAGGGACGCCCCTATCCAGGAAATCTGCAGGGCTGCTACCTGGAAGTCAGCACACACCTTTATTACCCATTACCACATCGACCTTGAGTCACGCCCGGGATGCTGGTTTTGGGGCCTCGGTTCTCAGTCCTTATTTCCCAAGTAAGTATTGGGGGGTGTGCATGCCCTCTCCTCGGAGAACTGCTAGGAGTCTGCCAATAAGTGTGGATGAACAACATATCCATGTCCCTAGAAATACAGGTTACTCACCTGTAACAGGAGTTCTAGGAATGGTATATGTTGTTCATCCACATGACCCACCCGACCTCCCCGGCTTCGACGCACAACCTGAGCTTCCAGCGGGCCAGATCTGGCGTCATGGGGCGGAGCCGAGAGTTTTACCACCCGGGTGGGTGGAAGGAGCCAGCTTGAAGACCTTCTGGCAAGAATTAAAGCGGCAAGGATACCTGCCAATAAGTGTGGATGAACAACATATACTATTCCTAGAACTCCTGTTACAGGTGAGTAACCTGTATTTTAGTGCCATTACTTCTACTCAAAGGATTTCCAAGATTCAGGTCCTTGTATGTAAGGAGCCTTATTTAGTTTTTCACAAGGACAGGGTGTCTTTGCCTACAAATCCCAAGTTTCTTCCTAAGGTGATGTCGGAGTTTACTTTGAATCAATCCATCCACCTGCCTGTTTATTATCCTGAGAATTCCAATCAAGGGGAGGCTTTGTTCCATACCTTGGATGTGCATAGAATCCTGAGGTACTGTACACACCAGAATAGGGACTTCAGGAAGTCCAACCAGTTGTTCATTTCATTCGCCTCTGGAAAAGAGGGCACCCCATTGTCCAAACAGTCTAAATGGTTAGCCAGTTGCATTGTCTGTTGTCACTAGAAGTATGGTAAGGAGCTTCTAAAGGGGTTAAAGGCCATTCGACGAGGGATGGCTGCAGCGGCTTGCTTCTGTAATGTGTCAGCTGCTGACATCTGCTTGGCTGCCACCTGGAGTACTGTCCACACCTTTATCAAGCATTGCAGTCTGGACATCGCCTCTAGGTGTAGGGCTAACTTCGGCCTAGCTGTCTTTCGAGGCCTCCTGTCTTAGGCTGCTGTTTCTTTTGCCTACCACCCGGGCTGTCTGCCTGTTCTGCCAGAACTGCTTGGGACTCGGTCCTACTGGTGATGGCCTGCTGCAAGAGATATCCTTGAAGTAAGATGGTACAGTTACGTAAGAACTTGCCATAACAGTAGATATTTGATAAGATTTCTTGCAGCATGCCCTGCTTTCCCTCCCTCTTTCCCCCTTTTCCCGTGTGTCTCCCTTCCCTTCCATGGAGGTGGGTCTTCTGCTTTTACTTTTTCTTGGCTTTACGGTTACCTCAGAGTCCTCCACGGTTCCCCCCCTTCCGGCATCCTGCTTATGATCTCCGGTGGGAGAACTGAGACGGGTGTGGGGGCCGCCCACCTTTTGTGAGGTTGGCTGACATCAGGCACTGATGTCAGAGGTGGGCAGCCCCCTCTGGTAGACTGCTAGTTAGAAAGGTTTTCGTGTGGTCTTGGCGCCTGATGGCTTAGTCCTACCAGTGATGGCCTGCTGCAAGAGAGCCCCTCAAAGATCTACTGTTACGGTAAGTTCTTACGTAACTATGCTTTTCGATTTTTGCCAAGTCTGCTTTTAAGTCTGTTTTAAACACTCTAACTTCAGATCAGAAGTCCTTCAATTCAGCTAGTATTGCTGCGTTGGAGGGCTGGACTGTAGTGGGTTGTTCAGCAGCCATTTCTGAATTAGCTGACGTGGAGTTTTGGCACAGTGAGTGTATTCCTTCAGGTTCTGGTACCTCGCTTGCTGTCTCCGTCTTCTCCTCCTACCCAGTTATTGTTGTAAGTTCCTTATCTGTAGTATTTGCTGTAAATTGTTGAAGTTTGATATAGTTATGAGCTTTGTTTTAGGAGTTTGGGTCCAGAGCTTATTGCTGTGTGTTACATTCCTCTTGTTGCCGGAACCGGAAGCCTCTGTCTTTACTCTTCTGGGCTCCACTTGCTGGTGTTTTCTCTCCTGGTGGCTCTTTCTGCCTTGTGTGGGAGAGCAGAAAGCTGAGGCTGTTTTGTGCCTGCCCCCCACAGTCCGTGACACCATGCCCCCACACTCTGTGACACTGATGGGGGATGCCTTTGTATGGCCCTGGGCCTTCTGTATGTCTTCCTTCTGTTCCCCTCGGGTCACAAGATCATAATCAAGGCCTGGGAGGACAGGGTGCAGGTGATCCTGAGCCCCGGAAAGGCCTGGATAGTTGTGATGTCTGGATTGCCTCAGCAGCAGGACTCCATGGACTTTGCCTCTCTGTCCTAACCTGCTGACCAGACAACAGGGGAAGGTCCTGCATCCAGACCCTTCAGTACCTGCACCTCATAGTCTGGTTCCTAAGTGGCTAGAGTTCCAGGCCCTAGGCCTTTTTGGAAGACACCCCCCTCATTGAGGAGGTGCCCCATAAAGAATGGACTCAAATACTATGCATTTAAATGAAAGAAATTCTCGATCTGGTGTCGTGGTAAAGATTTTGATCACCTTACCTGCCCTGTGGTGAGCATCTTCAGCTACCTATGGTTCCTGTCTCAGTCAGGACTGTGAGCAGTGATCCTTAAGGTGCACCTGGCACCCATATTTGCATACTGGGTGCAGGCCGGTATGCCAGCGGTGGCCACGGAGAAGGTGGTCAGGTGCTGTTTCAAAGGCCAGGATCACTTGTCTCCTACAGTGTACAAACCAAGACCTTCATGGGACTTACTGCTGGTGTTGGTTGTGCTCGTGGGCAAGCTGTTTGAGTCCATGCACAAATGTGAGATGTCACATTTGTCATGGAAGACCGCCTTCCTGTATCATGTCAACCAGAAGGATTGATGAGCTCTAGGTGCTCTCGGTGGAGTCTGCTTATCTGATCTTCCACAAGGAAATGGTCATTCTAGGGATGTGGACATGGTGCACTATCCACACTTCTGGCAATACTTCCTTACCCTTTAAAGCTTGCTGGAAGGTCTTCAAGCTAACTCCTCCCACCCATCCGTGTGGTGTCCCCCTCGACACCGCCCCATGACATCAGATCTTCCTTTCTGCTGGAAGCATCTGGTTCCCTCCTTTACAGCTCTGCGTTTGGTGTAGGCTTAACTTTTTCGGTCTTTGAGCCATTGAACTCATTGCTTTTTCAGGTTATTTTTCCCGTTTTCTGTGATCGATCATGGATAGCAACGAACCCAAATCGTGTCCTGGGTTTAAACGGTGTTCAGCTTGCTCACAGAAAATGTCACGCACTGATCCGCACGCCTCATGCATCTATTGCTTGGGGGCCCAGCATGATCTGCAGGCCTGCGGCCTGTGCCAGACCCTCCTGCCCTCCATGTTGGAGGACCACTATGCCCACTTCCTCTTAGGTCACCCAGACCAATAGGATCTGCCTGTTTGGTCAAAGGATGCCCACAAGGCCGTTTTTGTGGTGGCCAGTTCAGCTGTGTAGCTTGATGCCTTTGAGAGGAGGCTGCAGCCCAGGCTACTTCAGGCGTTGCTTCAGACGTCTCATTTACCGGGGTGTTCAGGGACTTGTGCCAGTCCCTACCTACTCTCCAGAAGGTCCCTTCCTCAGAGTCTAAATCTTCACAGGCGTCTATGCGTCAGAGGTCCCATTGCAGCTCGTTGGATCGGGAGCAAGTTCTCTCCTCCCATTCCCATGATTCTGCTTCTGGCTGGATGGTTGTCGAGCCGTCAGCCTCGGCCAACACTTTTGCTGTTTCATTCTAGGCTGCTGGCCCCATGGTATCCTCGTCAGGCTTGCTGGCTGAGACTCATGTCGACCAGCCGGCTGAGATCTTTATTGACCCAGACGACCCGTTGTCAGAGGATGGTGGCAGTGATTCTGTTTCAAGGACTGTGATCTTCATGGCCCTCTCACAGGAGGAGCCGGATAAGCTGACCGATCTGGCTGTCTCCCCTTGGGAGCCTGACCCCTCGGGGGTTTGTTGGTGTACTGCACCTTCCCCATGTCTTCTCCCTGGTGATCTGTCTGTTGTCAGTCAAGGTCATGATTGAAATCCCGCTCTGGCTCTTGGTCGAGATCTTGGGACTCCTGACGTTCCCGCTCTTGATTATTGGCTAAGAGGCGCTGTCAATGCTCCTCATCTACTTCTTCCTCGTCTTCCGATGAGAAATGGCTCCACCATAAATTGTGGCACCAATAAGAGGAACTTGTCTGGCAGCAGTGGATTCAAACATGAAGTCTTGCTGTATTCTGACTAATTGCAGTTAGCCCCGGCACTTCAACTGCCCCGGAGATGAAAGGGTTTAAAGTCTATGCCAGGCATAGAATGTTAATCTCGAGCTTGGTTTTCAAACCTCTGTCTCAAGTACTCTGAAGCGTAACCGACAGATTCTTTACTCCTCCTAACTGAGAAGTTGCTCCGGAGATCCTCTCCTACACTTCGGTTCGGTCGCAGTAAATGGTCGGTTTTATCAACCGCTTCTTTATTTTTGGTGTTCACATCTCTGTCCCGGTACAGTAAGTGTATTGTAGGTAGATAGAATTGTGTAATTGCCGAATAAATTGTTTTATTTTTTTGGTTCCCCACCGGTCGGTCCGGTCAGGAACCAAAGTGGTAAGAAAAGAAAAAAGAGAATGTGTGTTCTGGTACCTATCAGGTCCTGAAAAAAACGTCTAACTTCTGGGTTTTTTCAACCGACCTGTGACACAGTCGGAACTGATACTTTTTTGTAGTCTCCTGGCTTGAACGCTGGTAAGGGTGACTGTTTGTCTGAGGCATGTCTAAGAAAACCAGACCCATGGGGTTTCAGCACTGCACCGAGTGTGGGGAGGCCTTTGCCAAGGCCAATCCCCACCTCGTCTGTGTTTATTGTCTGGAGTTTGACCACCTCAAGGAAGACTGCCAAATTTGCAAACATTTTCCTAAATCTACTACTGAAAAACGCTTGAGTAGGCTTAAGGAAAGGGAGGCCAAGAAGTCCGCTGACCTGGATGGCCAGCCCGGTTCAGTTTCGGCCGAACCTGAGGGGGTGCCTACTGACCTGGGTGATATCCCCTCGGGCAAGAAGAGAGCCGATTCTGTGGAATCGGTTTCTACAAAGAAAAAGCGCAAGTCGTCCGGTTTGGATCCCGTTTGTCATGTTCCGACCGCCGATGAAATTGCCAAGGCGATTGCTATAGTGCAGTCGTTTTGCCCGGTTCCGACCGAATTGACACCGTCTCCAGGACGGTCGGTTCGGTCGGACTTCCAAGCTTCCGATTATGACCCTGAAGCTTTTTATGAGGGCAAATGGGAGGGAGGGAGAAGAAGAAGACGATGAAGATTATGAGGACCTGGATGAGCCTATCGAACCGGACATCTCCCCAGACAGTCTTTCCAGTGTCTCTCCTCCCGGGCTTTCTGAGTCCCCCTCCCACTACCTGTTTTATAGGAAGGTGGCTGACACTCTTCAGCTCCCTATGGAAGAAGCTGAACAGGATCAGGAGGAGCCTGACTATGTTGAGATGATGGATGTCCTAGAGTCCAAAAGGGTGTCTATCCCTCTGCATAAGTCCCTGGGGAAATGGACCCAACAGATCTTACAAATGCCAACATCCATACCCCCTGTGGATAAGAAGATGGACAGAAGGTATGCTTTGTCAGGCCCAGGACGGAATTCCTTACTACTCACCGCAGCCATGCTGGGGTAGTGCAAGCTGCAGCCTGTGACAAGGCTAATATTCCTCTGGCATCTCACCCCCCAGATAAGGATTCCAGGAAAGTGGATGCCATGGCAAAAAAGCAGTACCTGGCATCCTCTTTGGGACTTGGGCAATCTAATTACATGGCATATACGGCCAGATACCAGAAGTCTAGGTGGGATAAGATTCTGGCACTGGCTAAGAATGCCCCTCCACAGCTAACCAGTGAGCTGCAGCAGGTGACTGCAGATGGCATCGAAGCTTCCAAGGTACAGTTCCATGCTGCTGTAGACTCGAATGATGTCCATTCTTGGGTTATGGCAACATCTGTTTCCATGAGGAGATTTGCCTGGCTCAGGTGTACCAACATGTCTCAGGATACCCAGACCAAGGCCATGGATTTTCCTGTCTCTGGTAACTCTCTGTTTGGGGAACAAACAGAGGCTTACATGAAAAGATGGATGAGTACAGGACCATATACAGGAGTGCTGCAGCCAAAAAGAAGCAGACCACTCCTCAGAGGCAGCAATCTAGGTCTGGCAGGGGCAGGCTTTTCAAAGGCCTTTTTACCAGGCCCAAGCCTCCTCTTCCTTTCAGCAGAGGGGGTTCTTCAGGGGAAGAGGCAGAAGGGGGATGACAAGGGCTGCATCCTCCTCTCAGTCTAAGCCCCCTGCCAAGCAGACACCCTGATGGGTCAGTCAGGGTCGCCTCCCCAATCCCTGTAGGGGCAGGCTGTCTCACTTCTTCCAGGCCTGGAGGTCTATCACTTCAGACAAATGGGTTCTGGAAGTGGTGAGCCAGGGTTTTGCTCTCTGCTTCACCAGGTTCCCAAGGTTGAGAGCAAAGGTCTTTCCCCCTTCCTCTTCAGAGGAAGCACAGGCTTTGGAGACAGAGGTCTCATCTCTACTGGTCCTGCAGGCAGAGGAAAAGGTCCCTCTCATTCACAGGGGAAAAGGATTGTACTCCAGGTACTTCCTTACCCTAAAAAAGACAGGGGAGTGGTGACCCATCCTAGATCTACGATACCTAAACAAACACATCTTAAAGCCAAAGTTCAAGATGGTGTCTCTGGGACTAATTCTTCCCTCTCCGAGACCAGGAGACTGGTTAGCATCCCTGGATCTCAAAGATGCCTATTTTCACATACCTGTCAGGCAGTCCCACAGAAAGTACATCAGATTCGAACTGCCCTCAGGCCATTACCAGTTCAGAGCAATGCCTTTCAGTTTGACATCTGCTCCAAGGGTATTCACCAAGTGTCTGGCAGTGGTGGTGGCCTTCCTCAGAAAGCAAGACATCCTGCTGTTCTCTTATCTGGACGACTGGCTTATAGTATGCCAGTCCCCAGACCAAGTCAGGTCACATCTAAAGGTCACTCAAGATCTTTTGGAATCTTTGGGGTTTATCTTGAATCTGGAAAAGTCAATTCTGGAACCTTACCCAGCTTCTCACATTCATAGGCGTGGAGCTGGACACTGTACAGGCCAAGGCCTTTCTTCCTTCCCCAAGGGTCCAATCTCTAATCAGTCTGGCCTCTTCTTTTCGTCCACTTGTGTCTTGGCCAGCCAGACACTTTCTACAGGCTGCTGGGCCATTTGGCAACATGCACTGCAGTAGTGCAAGGTGCAAGGTTTCAGAAGAGAGATATTCAGTTTCACCTGAGAGCTTTTTGGTCTCAAAGAAAAAACTCCCTCTCCAAGTTGGTTCCAGTGTCCCTGACTCTGGTTCAAGCCCTCTAGTGGTGGTTGGAGGAGGACAGTTTGAGGCAAGGGGTTCCCTTCCTCAGTCAGGTGCTCACAGTAATACTTACCACAGATGCTTCCCTACTGGGGTGGGGAGCTCATCTGAATCACCACACAGCTCAGGGGACTTGGTCTCCTCAGGAGTCCCTTCTGCATATAAACCTGCTTGAACCCATGGCTGTTTTTCTAGCAGTTCAGATATTTTCGAACATAATCCAGGGGAAAGTGGTGCAGATCAGGACGGACAATACCACAACCATGTGGTACATCAACATGCATGGGGGCACTCTGTCTTCGGCCTTGTGCACCGCGGCCATGAAAATATGGTCTCTAGCTTATTCCCTGCAAGCTTCCCTGATAGCTCTGCATCTCCCAGGAAAGGACAACGTACTTGCAGATGCTCTCAGCAGGATTTCTCAGGGTCACCACGAGTGGTCCCTGGACCCTCTCATTCTTCAAGTCATTTTCAAGAGATGGGGCACTCCAGAGATGGATCTCTTCGCAGCACCGGACAACCATCAGCTCCCCTTGTTCTGCTGCAGACCCCCTCTTCTGGGGTCTGTCCCTCTGGATGCTCTCCTGTTAGATTTGACCAACAAGTTTCTCTGTGCTTTTCCTCCCTTTCCTCAGATCTTCAGAGTGCTGGTCAAGATCAGGTCCCAACGTTGTACAGTGATCCTGGTAGCCCCGGACTGGGCCAGGCAACCTTGGTATCCTCTTCTGCTGTCACTGTCCGTGACAATCCCTCTGTGCCTTCCCAGACGGTTCAATCTCCTCACCTCTTCTCAGGGGAGGATCCTGTATCCCAGCCTTCACTCTCTCAGGCTCAAGGCCTGGCTCTTGAAGAGCTAGAGTATGCAGGTCTCAGTCTTTCCCAGCCAGCTCTGGATATCCTTAAAGCTGGTAGAAAGCCTTCCACCAGAAAGACTTACAGCTTCAAATGGAAGAGGTTTGGGTTTTGGTGTGCTTAGAGGCACATCTAACCGGATTTAGCTGATATTGCCACTGTTCTGGATTATATGGTGCATCTTAATAGTTTGGGCCTTCGACCTGCCACCCTCAAGGTGCACTTGGCAGCTGTTTCTGCTTTCATTTCAGCAGGGAAAATCTCTTCCTTAGCCTCTCATCCAGTCTTTAAAAGATTTTTCAAAGGACTGATTCATATCAACCCTCCTTTCAGGAACCCACTCCTCTGTGGGACCTGAATATTTGTATTGCACAGCTGATGCAGCCTCCCTTCGAGCCTCTTTCTTCAGCTGAACTAAAGTACCTGACTTGGAAAGCTGTATTCCTGGTGGCTATCACATCTCCCAGGAGAATCAGTGAATTACAGGCCTTATCAGTGGAACCTGACTTAATTTCATTTCACAGGGATAAGGTGGTCCTTCGCACAAATAGGAAGTTCCTTCCCAAGGTGGTATCAGATTTTCATCTGAACCAATCTATAACTTTGCCTGTATTCTTTACTGACCATTCCTCCTCTGGAGAGAGGAGGTTGCACAGTCTTGATGTCAAGAGGGTTTTGAGTTAATACTTAGAATCCACTAAACCTCACAGAAATGACTGTTCCCAGTTGTTCCTTACTTATGGAGAGGTGGGTAAAGGTAAACCTGCGACTAAGAGAACCATTGCTCGATGGATTGTCTCTTGTATATAGTTCTGCTATTCAAAATTGGGGAAGGAGCCTCCATCAGGCCTGAGGGCTCACTCCACCAGAGGTACAGCTGCTTCGGTGGCAGCTGCCAGGGATATACCCTTAGTGGAAATCTGTAAAGCAGCCACCTGGAAGACTGTTCACACATTTACCAAGCATTATTCCCTTGACATTCAGTCAAGAAGTGATGCTAGGTTTGGCACAGTAGTACTGCAGAGTCTGTTCCCAAAATAGGTTCTGTAGTTCCCTCCTCCTGGGGGGTACTGCTTGGTAGTCTGCAGTTAGTCAGAATACAGCAAGACTTCATGTTGTTTGAAGAAAAAATTACTCACCTTAGTGATGTTTCTTCTAATGGAGTCTTGCAGTATTCTGACCTGCCTCCCCTCCTAGAACCTAGTTGTTTTGGGATGTGGGTGGGCAGGTGTAGTGCTGTACCCCAAGGGTGCATTGGTTGTTTTTCTTCTTCTTATTATTCTCATTATTTAATTGTCTACCTACTAGAATTCTTTTTAAGGGTCTCGACTTGAGTCTTCATACCCTTTTTTACATATGTATGGCTTTTTGGCAAGCATTTTAAAACAATTTCTGGACTGTTAGCCAGTTAGTTTAGTGCTCGTAAGAATCTGACAGTTACACTTCAGAGTACCTGGGACAGAGGTTTGAAAATCGAGCTCGAGATGAACGTTCTATGCCTGGCATAGACTTTAACCCTTTCATCTCCGGGACAGTTGAAGTGCTGGGGCTAACTGCAATTAGTCAGAATACAGCAAGACTCCATTAGAAGAAACAACATTACTAAGGTGAGTAATTTTTTCTTCTCATCCACAGCCGTGCTCCATAGCAGGCCCCAGCACTTCCCTGGTCGCCCTTGCTGCAGTCTGAGCCGGTTCCCCTGGCTGAGCCGACTCTAGCTTCCCCACCCATTTGGGTGGAGCCACCGCCTCTGCAGCCCTTGCACGGGGTCTGTTCAGGGCTGCACGCCCCACTTCCAGGCTTTCCAGAAGGCTCTTACTGCAGATCTCATACATAGATGAGCCGCGGATTGTCCATGGAGAGCTGGGGTCGAGAGCAGTTTTTGAGGAGTCCTCAGACTCTGAGAACTCCTCCATGCACTCCTTTCAAACCCAGCCTTTGACTGGGAGTCCTTCAAAGAGCTCTCTGTGGAGCATGGGCCAGATTCTTTTCAGGCCTTGCTCCGCTTGATCTCGGACTCTGTGGGGATCCCGCTGGAACCGGTGCAGAAGCAGGCCCAGTACCCCCTGGAGGCAGTATAGCGCAGTGGGTCAAGGCTCTGAGCTGCAGATCTAGAGACCTGGGTTTGAATCCCCCAGCTGCGAAGGTGCATACTGTGTGATCCTGAGCAAGTCACTTAACTTCCTTGTGCTCCCAGGTCACATCTGGAAACAAGCTTCAGCTTAGTGTGCTACTGTTGGCTAAACAGTGTTCCCTTTCCCTTGACCGAGATTCTGGACAGGGATGACTCCCCTGGGGTTGACTTCCCTCTCACGGAGGCCATTCTTGGCACCGCCCTGGAGCTGTGGCAGCGTCCTGCCTTCTGTCCGGCACTGTAGACCCGTATGGTCCACAAGTATGCAGTCCCCACTGGGTCTCTGCCCGGGTTTGCTGACCATCCTTGGGCTGAAGGTTTAGTAGCCAGCTCAGTGTTCTGATGCACGGGCAACGTCGGTGACGTTGACAAGCCTTCAGACAAGGAATCCAAAATACTAGACCATGTGGCAAAGAAGGTCTACACTGCTTCATCCCTTGGCCTTCGGCAGGCCAATTCGACTGTCATGATGGCCAACTTTTCTTCTGAAGGGTCCTGCCCAGAACCTCTGTTAATACAGATGGATGTCAGTGTGATGCATTACAACAACAAACAAGGGGGAACTCATTCTTACCCCTGTGCAGAGAGGCAATGAGAATATGATATTGGGCTCTAGAACTCTGTCTAGAACTGTCAGCAGTACATGTTCAGGTGCCAGAACGTCTTGGCAGACAGACTAAGCTGGTCAGAGTCCAGAATGCACGAATGGGAACTGCTAACCTCAGTGGTGGATGACCTGTTTGACAGATGGGGTCTTCCTGAGTTGGACCTTTTTTGCGTCCCCACACAATGCAAAACTGCCGCTTTTCTGCTTGCTCATTCCAGGAGTTAGGAGTTATTTGGCGAGTCGCGTTTTCCCTCTCTTGGAAGGGGAGGTTTCTGTACGTCTTCCCTCCCTTTCCTCTAATTCAGAGGGTATTACTCAACCTTCAGATGGAGGGGGCAACTCTAATCCTCATTGATCCCCTGTTGCCTCGACAGATCTGGTTCCTGTTATTGCAGCAGCTGACAGTGGAACCACCAGTATCCCTGCCCTTATGCCAGGGATTCCTGTCACAGGAGCAGGGAACCGTGGTCCATCTTGACCTTAAATTGCTTCACCTCCATGTATGGCTCCTGAAAACATAGCCATTGCCAGATTTAAGGTCTCCCAAAAGGTGGCTGATGTCTTCATTGTCTTGGTGGCTGCTAGAAAGCCTTCCACCAGAGCTACTTAGTCCAAGAAGTGGAAGTGGTTTGCTTTGTGGGCCACTTCTCTCCACTTAGACCCTTTCACCTGTCCTATAAATCGAGTTCTAAAGTATCTACTGTCCTTATCAGAAGCAGGCTCGCAGTTCTCCTCTGTTAAGGTGTACTTGGCTGCTTTCTAACCCCAGGAATGACTCGGTATGATTAAACTAATGCAGTCAGTCTTAAGTGTTGAACTGCCCTGGAGAGACTGGAATTTATTTAAATGATGGAACTCTCATTGGCTTGTGCCAATTTCAAACTGCTGCCCTTAGTAACTGCTGCACTCTGAAATGCTCAGATTCATTTCTCCACCTGCCAGTTCAGGTGCTCTCCTTGCTTGTATAGATTTTATTTGTCGATAAGTAACGCTTATTTACTTTTTATTTTATATTGCTGCCCCATTCAGGTTAGTTACTTTAGTTATTTGGGTTGATTTCATTTTCATTTTTTCAGTTCCTCACCAGTTCTGCGGAACCGCGGCGAACCACTGTTTGTGAGTTTTTTTACCTCAGAAAAGACTTTATTTATTATTAACATTCCAGTTTCTGTCAACGATCCGTAACGTTATTTATTTTTATTTTTAATTTTTTTACTTTAGCCGCGGTTCCTTTTCCTGTCAGGAACCGAGTGGTTCTTGGTTCCCAGCTTGTATAGGGAACAGATGGCTTTGGGTTTTCTATTTAAATTTTAGTTGGTTCTGGAACTGACCATTTTGTTTAAACTGGGGATTTTCTGTGTGCCTGACATCCATGTCAGAAGTACCCAAACAAAAGAAAAAGACAGGACTGACTGGGTTCAAGAACTGCATGAGCTGTGTGTCACCGGGCGTGGGTTTAGGATAACACAATTTCAGACAGACCACAAATCAGGCGCATAAAAAAAACATGGTTGCATTTATCATTTTATTTTCATCAAGTAAAATATACAAAAAGCAAAATGGTAAGTCAGACAACTGCTTAGCTTCAACAGTTTTTAAGGCTTTTCTTCAGCCTAGCATGAATCAAACAGTGTGAAAGCACACACTACATGGAGGTCTTTCACCTTCCTATCTATCGCTTCTCTCTCAGCACTGAGGTAGAGCGTCTTACAAGCTCACTAGAAGTTGGAAAAACAATTTCCCCTGCCTTTTGACTAACAGCAGACATAACATAAAACTAGTCACTAGGGGCCACTGTTGTTCCATAGAGAACAGTTATTTGGCAGCCACCTGGAGCACATTACATAACTTGCTTACAACATTGTTAAAGGTCAGACCTGAGGTCAGAACATTCTGTGCTCTCTTAAACTCTCTTGCAGGGTCCATATTACCTCATGCTGTCTGCTGCAAAATATATCTTAGAAGGGGGCTGCTAACATCTAGAAAAAGCAGACACAAACTTTTGTTATTCTGTTAAAATGGCCCTCTCATTTTGTAAGTGTACTCTTAGTTTTGTTTTAGGTTAATATGCACAGAAAGCTTTATAAGCACTTCAGCACTTAATTTATAACTAGCCAACCAGCATGTTGGACATTGTACAAAACATATAAACTGGGGAAGGGATTTCAGTTTATCCCAGGGGTGCCCACTATGACGGGTCACCCTGTCACACTGTGGCCAGACAGTAGCAAAGGCAGATAGGTACAACCTGTGCATTTTTTATTTGGGACCCAGTCATATATTTGCCAGTTGTGAGATTTGCAAAATGTTTTGCCCTAAAACATTAAAGAAAAGGGCTAAAAAAAATGGTGAAATGGCCACTCCTCTCCACCTAAGCCTTCTGAAGAGGCATCCTCATCTTCTACTTCTAAAAAAGAAAAAGGCTTAAAAAGTCAGTGGATCCAAAATCCATGGAGAAAGCTGACTCCTCTAAAACTAAAAGGCCTGTGGACCGGCTAGTGAACTGGTTCCAGCAAAAAGAAACCATAAAGAGAAACACTTTGCTGCACCTCCTGCTGAGAAAGCAAAGGAGCTCTCAGCTGACAGACCAGCATTGCCCTCAGCTGAGGACATTGCAAAGGCCCTGCAAATCCTGCAGGCATTTCAGGCTGTGGTTTCAGTGACCACACTGGTTCCACCAGTTCCTGCCCCGGCTCCTGTGGCCCAGGAACCAGTGTATGTCTATGATGACCAAGGGGAAGAAGAGGAAGGGGAGCCCATAGAACCAGAGTTCTCCCCAGAGCAGGACTTCGGTCCCCCCGCCCCGGGACCCAAGAACTACACCTCTCATTATTCATTTGTTAAGCAGATGGTTGATACCCTAAACCTCTCCATCCAGGAGACTGTGGAGGATGAGGAGGAAGCAGAATTCCTTGATATGATGGGGCTAGCCCCCACTAGAAGGCTCCTGCTTCCAATACATAAGTCCTTAAGGAAGGTTGCCTTAAAGATTTTACAAACCCCTACCTTAATTCCAGTGGTGGATAAGAAAATAGATTAAAAGAGATCAGCTTGACAGAGCTAATTCTGCATTCCTGGTTAACCACCCTGACCATGAAGGGGTGGTCCAGGCTGCAGCATGTGACACGGTCAGAATACCTTTGTCATCCCACCCTCCTGACAAAGATTGCAGAAAGATTGACAGAATGGGGAAAAAGGGGTACCTGGCAGCCTCACTGTTAGTAAGACAAGCTAACTACATGACTTATGCAGGCCAATATCAGAAGGCATTATGGAATACAATATTGGCAATGACAGACAAAGTGTCTGGAGAGGTGGCAGTGGACCTGGCAGAGACTGCCAGGACTGCACTGGATGTCACCAAGTACCAGTTCCATATAGCTGTGGACGTCAATGACAGCACAGCCAGGCTCATGGCACTTACAGTGTCAGTGAGACGGTTTGCTGGGCTCAGGACCACAAACCTGTCTCAGGACACTCAGACTAAAGCAATGGATTTCCCCTGCGAGGGTGATTCCCTCTTTGGGGATAAGACAGAAGCATACATGAAAAAGGTGGAAGAGTACAAATCCACTTACAGAAACAACTTTGCAAGGAATAAGCCTTCCACTTCATACAGGTCCCAGTACAGGGCAGACAGGGATAGGGGATCCTACTCCAGGGCCAAGCCATGCCAGACTACCAACAGGCCAGGGGGTACTTTAGAGGTAGGGGCAGAAGGACCATGAGAAGGTCCACCCAGGTACCTCAAGCGCAGGCCCAGCCCAAACGGAATCCCTCATGGGCTGGTACAGGTCACCTCCCCCACCAGTAGGAGGCAGGCTGGCTCACTTCCTTCAAGCTTGGTACACCATCACCACAGACCAGTTGGTCTTGAAAGTAGTGAGCCAGGGACTGTCTCTAAGCTTCAAATCACTTCCCAAACTAATAGGCAGAAATTTTGCCCCGGCTACTCCTGCAAACAGAATTCTTCTGGAGGCAGAGATGGCAAACCTGTTATCCATCAGAGCAGTGGAACCTGTCCCCCTACTGCAGAGGGGCAAAGGCTTCTACTCCAGATACTTTCTTACCCAGAAGAAAAATGGGGACTGTCGACCCATTCTGGATCTGAGTCTCCTAAACAAATGTGTCAAAGCCAGAGTTCAGGATGGTCACTTTGGCCATAATTATCTCTACACTGCAAAAAAGGAGACCGGTTGGCATCCTTGGACATAAAGGAGGTCTATTTTAACATCCCAGTCCGATCTAGCCACAAAAAGCACCTGAGTTTGAGATTTCCCTCAGGCCACTACCAGTTTGCAGCCATTCTGCTTAACCTCAGCTCCCAGGACATTCACAGAGTGTCTGGCTGTAGTAGTGGCACACTTAAGAAGGTAGGGAGTGACTGTGTTCCCACACCTAAATGACTAGCTAGTCATAGGGCAGTCCCTGTAACAAACCAGAGACTCCCTGTCTCTCACCCGCAGTACATTGGAATCTCTGCTTCCTGATAAATGCCCAGAAATCCCAGCTGGAGCCATTCCAGTTCCTGGACTTCATAGGAGCAGAACTGGACACCAGCCAGGGAAGAGCCTTTCTTCCACAGGACAGAGCAAGCAGTATACTGCAGCTGGCAGGATCATTTCCACTAAACAGACCCAGGCCAGTAAGGCAGTACCTGTGGCTACTGGGCCACATGGCAGCTGCCACAGCAGTGGTGCCATTCTCCAGGTTCCAGATGAGACATTCAGTTCTACTTGTGTGCTCACTGGTCTCAGTGAAGAGATTCCGTAGCCAAACTGATGCCAGTCACGAACACCCTGTTACAGGCCCTGCAGTAGTGGTTAAACAGCAAGAACCTCAGGGAGTGAACTCCCTTCCAAAAAGAGCATCCGTCAGTGGTGCTTACCACAGATGCTTACTTCCTGGGCTGGGGGGCACACATGCTTGATCTAACAGCCAGTGGCACATGCTCCCCTCAGGAATCACTTCTGCACATAAATCTGTTAGAGCTCAGGGCAGTGTATCTGGCTTTTCAGGCATTTGCTCCCCCCTTAAAAAACAAGGTAGTACAGGTCAGAAAAAACAACACTACCACCATGTACTACATCAACAAACAAGGGGGAACCAGGTCCACCTCACTGCACAGAGGCAATGAAGGTGTGGAGCTTGGCCTACTCACTACAGGTGTCTCTTGTGTGCCATCCATCTGCCAGGAAAGGCCAGCATTCTGGCAGACTCCCTCAGCAGTATCAGCCAGAATCATCACGAGTGGTCCCTGAATATACAGGTACTCCAGTCAGTATTCAGATGGTGGGGCACCCCAGAGATAGGGCTCTTTGCCTCCATGGACAACCACCAGCTGCCACAGTTCTGTTGCAGGCCTCCAAGCAGGGGCACTGTTCCAGTGGATGCCTTAACTCTGTACTGGTCAGGCAGATTCCTGTATGCCTTCCCTCCCTTCCCTCCCTTTCCCCTGTTGCTCAGGACTCTGATAAAGCTCAGGTCACAACCAGCAACAATGATCCCAGTGGCACCAGACTGGGCAAGGCAGCCGTGGTACATAGAAACATAGACTTTGACGGCAGATAAGGACCGCTAGGCCCATCTAGTCTGCCCATTTCCCTACCTACAGGATAGGCCACAGATCCTAGTTAACCAACAGCCTTTATCTTCCTGCCCCCCACAAGAATTGCCTTATGTCTGTCCCATGCATTCTTGAATTCTCCCACAGTTTTAGACCCCACAACTTCCTCAGGAAGGCTGTTCCATGCATCCACTACCCTCTCTGTGAAATAATACTTCCTCACATTGCCCTGAACCGTCCTCCTTCTATCTTTAAATTGTGTCCCTTGTTCTTGCAAGTCTCTTTTTCTGAAAGATGCTACCCTCTTGGACTTTGTTGATTCCCTTGAGGTACTTGAAAGTTTCTATCATGTCCCTCTCCTTCTTTCCTCAAGGGTATACATATTAAGCTCTTTAGTCTCTCCTCATACGGCTTCTCTTGCAGACCTGCACCATTTTAGTTGCCCTCCTCTGACTGCCTCTATCCTGTCTATGTCCTTGCGAGATGGGGTCTCCAGAACTGGACACAGTATTCCAGATGGGGTCTCACCAACTGTCTGTACAGAGGGATAACAACTTCCTGTTTTCTGCTGCTGATGCCTCTCCTATACATCCCAGTATACCCCCGCCCTCCCTACTGCCTTCTCACATTGCTTGCTAACCTTAAGGTCATCTGATATGATTATCCCCAGGTCCCTTTCCTGTTTTGTTGTTGTTACTACCTCCCCACCCATTGTGTATTCTTCCCTGGGTTCTTGTTTCCCAGGTGCATTATTTGCACTTTTTGCATTGAATCCTAGCTGCCATACGTCTGACCATTCCTCCAACCTTGCCAAGTCCCTTTTCATCCTTTCCACGCCTCCTTGTGTATCAGCCCTGTTGCAGATCTTTGTGTCATCTGCAAAAAGGCATACTTTTCCTTCCAGTCCCTCTGCAATGTCACTGATGAAGACATTAAAAAGGACTGGACCCAATACTGAACCCCTGGTACCCCACTAGTAACCCCTCTTTCTTCAGAGTGGACTCCATTTACAATTACCTTCTGTGTCCTGTTGTCCAGCCAATGTTTTACCTTGCATACCACCCTGGGACCCACTCCCAGGCTGGTTAATTTGACTATCAATCTTTGTGTGGGACTGTGTCAAATGCCTTGCTAAAGTCTAGGTAGGCCATGTCCACAGCCCCTCCCTGGTCTACTACTTTGGTCACCCAGTCAAAGAAATCTATTAGATCTGGCCTGACATGACCTTCCGCTGTGAACGATGCTGCCTTGGATCCTGTGCTCCACTGACCTCTAGGTACTCAACTATTCTTTCCTTCAGAAGTGACTCCATCACTTTCCCTACCACAGAGGTCAGACTGACAGGTCTGTAGTTTCCTGCCTCTGTCTTGGTCCCACTTTGTGAAGGGAATCACATCCGCCTTCCTCCAGTCCTCGGGTACCCACCATCCTCCCATGATTTATTAAAAAGAGTAGCCAGTGGTTTCACTAGTTCCTTCCTTAATTCTTTTTAGAATTCTGGGTGAATTCCATCAGGACCCATTGCTTTGTCCGTTCTCAGTTTTAGGAGTTCTTGCAGAACCCTTTCTTCTGTGAAAGGACTGGGATCGACCCCCTATCAAGAGTGCTTCTGTTAATTGGATTAGGCACTTCCTCCTCTTTTGAATACTGAGCAGAAATATTCGTTCAGTATTCCTGCTTTTCACTGTCCCCTCTGCCCACCCACCGCTCATTCTATTCAGCCTCACTATCCCTCCCTTTGTCTTTCTACGCTCGCTGATGTACCTATAAAAGGTTTTATCCCCCTTCTTAACTGAGTTGCCTATCTTTTCCTCGGTTTGGGCCTTTGCTATTCTGACTTCCCTCCCTGCTTCTTTCTGCCTTAACTGGTACAGCTCTCTGTCCTGCTCCTTCTGTGTTTCCTTATACTTCCGGAATGCTATCTTTTTCTTCCTGACTTTCACAGCCACCTCTCTTGAGAACCATAGTGGCTTTTTCTTTCGTTTTGATTTGTTTATTTGCTTCACACAAAGGCTTGTTGCGCCTGTGATGGCAGTTTTGATAATTCCCCATTGTTGCTCCACACCTCCTTCTAGCCTGTTTGCTAGTGCTTTTCTGAGGCACTCTCCCATCTTGCCAAAGTCAGCCCTCCTAAAGTCCAGTACCCTCACTTTTGTATGGCTTGACTCTGTAGCTGAGTTTAACGTGAACCACACTGTTTGATGGTCACTTGTCCCCAGATGGCAACCTACTTCTAGATATGAGATCCTCTCACTGCCCCCGTTTGAGAGTACGAGGTCTAAGATTGCTCCTCACGAGTGGGTTCCAAACTAGCTGTCTAATCGCCTGCCACATGTAGGGCATCAAGAATGGCCCGTTTGGATGGCTGCAGCAAATGTGCTCCAGTTAACATCTGGCATATTCAGGTCTCCATCAACAGTATCTCCCTTCTCTGCCATTCTAAGAATGCCTTCCATCATATCCTTGTCCATTCCTTCCCCTGACATGGGGGTCTGTACACAACCCCAGTGGATTGTGGTGCCCTTTCCAGTCTCCAAGGTGACCCACAGTGCCTCCTCTCCTCCCTGTTTACTCTTTTGTTCAGTTGCTTTTATCCTTCCTTTACAGAGAGCTACTCCTCCCCTCTTCTCCCTGCCTGTCTCTCCTGTAGGTTATGTACCCTGGTATGTTAACATCCCAGTCATGGTTCTCTGTGTACCATGTTTCTGTGGCTGCTACGATATCCAGGCATCCCTCTTCCATTAAGGCCACCAGCTCAGGGAGCTTGTTGCCCAGACTACGGGCACTGGTACTCATTATCCTCCATTTCTGATGGCCTTACCCCCTTTTGCCCCATCCCTGTCCTTCTTGCCTTTGTCACTTTCTCCATTTACCCCTGCCCTTCTCCCTATCGACACCTCCATGTTGGTGTTTGCCACACTTACTACTGTGATTGTTTGGGGGGGGCTAGGATTTTCCTGCTCCTTTCCAGTGCCGCCCCCCTTGGCTAGTTTAAAAGCTTGCCAATGAAGCATTTAAACCTATCACCTAGGATCCTGGTTCCCCTCCCGGACAGATGCAGCCCATCATGCCAGTATAGGCTTGCATCACTCCAGGTGGACCCCAGTCCCCAGTGAAGCCAAATCCCTGAGCTCCACACCAGTTTTTCAACCACTGATTGAATCCCATGGTACGGAACACCCTAGCCTCTCCTATGCCATAGATGGTAGCACCTCCTGAAGGTTACCATGCGTGCTACTTGACTAAGGCCCCTCCCAATTCCACAAACTCTTCCTGCACTTCTCTAATCCTTTCTTAGCCAGGTCATTTGTCCCTAGGTGGACAATGACATCCAGCTCCCTCCCTGTGCAGCTGCTCCAGCAATCCTGAGGATTCCTCCTGTCCTCCAAGCCATGGTGCCAGGCAGGCACCTACCTCCTCTCCCTTCCTTGCCCAGTTCTACCTTCCTAACAATGGAGTCCCCCCAGGAGTTGTTTCCTTCCCTGCAGGGTCCCCTGCCACCCTCCTGTGGGTCTCCTTGTGGAGGTTCCCAGCATCCTCCTTGGTCTCACTGTAGGTGCCTCCATAGAGGAACCACACTTTGCCAGAATGGCATAGGAATTGTGGAGAGGTACAACTGAGGGATGTGCCTCTGTTCCACCACTCTCACCCTCCCTGAGCCCACTGTGGTCCAACCGCTCCTCTTTCTTGGCAACCTCTGAGGCAACGGCAGTGGCACTGGTGGTCCCTGGATGGAAGAGGAGGTCCCACAAATCCTGGCCAACTCAGCCTGGAAATGAGCAACCTCCTCCCTCAGCCCAGAGCGGTGCCTGCAGATGGGACAACACCGCATCCTCCAGAATATCTCCCGGAAGACTGCTGCTCCACAGCCACTGCACTGCACCACTCCAATCATGTCTTATTTCTGACACCTTAACTGTTTGTAATCCTTACTCTTTCGTCTGTTTTTTTTCTCTCTCTCTCTCTCTCTCTCCTTACTTTCTGCCTGTGTGCCCTTTAAGCTCCTGATTGTCCTGTTCTGAGACAAGAATATCCTATATTTCTCAGTAGACCACTTACTTGTTCAGAGGCAGACCTCCAGCAGCTAGAGGGGGCCAGAGAGCTACTCTTGCCCTTCTAGGATGGTGGGTCCTTGGTGGTTCTGTGATCACTCACTTCCTGCCCCTAAACAGGAAGTTCCTGTTGTCAGTCAAATCCTGTGCCTATAAAAATAGAACTAGCTTTGGGTGGAGGGGAGGGAAGGAGGGCAATATAGTCCCAGCAGAGAAGTTCAGTCACACAGTAGTCCTTTCTCTTGGTGTCTTCTGCCAAGCTATTAGCAGAATCTTTCTAAGGCAGTCTTTAAATGTAGCTTCCTTCTAGCTAAGCCACTCCCCCTACTTACCAGATCTTTCTACAAGTAATTTAAACCTCACAGCAGTTAAGTCCTTTCAGTCACCTGAGATTTACACCTAGGTGACTTTTCAGTTACCCATTCAGTTCAGTTAACCCAAACACACACTTTTTTTTGTTTTTGTTTTGTATGTTAGTTTTCCACCCTAAATTAAAGGTTCAAATACAAAAGTTCTTCTACTTTAGTCCCAGCAGAGAAGTTCAGTCACACAGCAGTCCTTTCTCTTGGTGTCTTCTGCCAAGCTATTCCCTCCTACTGACCCTGTCTGCCTCACAGGCAGTCCACGTGCCCCAGAGGCACAACCTACTGACATCCTTTCAGGGTAGGATCCTGTACCCCAGCCTCAGGTCCCTGTGGCTAAAGGCTTAACTCTTGAAGACCTAGAATTTGCTAGCTTAAACCTTTCCAAAGAGGTTTTGACTGTGCTCAGAGGTTCTAGGAAGCCATCAACCAAGAATACATATACTTCAAAGTGGAAAATGTTTTCTATTTGGTGCTCAGGGCTGGTCTCTCTCTGTCCTCCTGGACTGTTTGACCCACCTCCATGCCCTGAGATTCAGACCTTCTTCCCTGAAGGTCCATCTGGCTGCAACTTCTGCTTATATCTCGGCTGGTAAAGACAGGTCCATGGCCTCTCACCCTGTCTTTAGGAAGTTTTTCAAAGGTCTCAACCACCTTTACCCTCCCCTTAGGGAGCCGGTTCCGGCCTGGAATCTTAACATTTGTATTGCCAAGCTCATGGAGCCTCCTTTTAGACAGTGGCAACTGCAGACTTGAAGTATGTCACATGGAAAACAGTTTTCCTGGTGGCTGTCACTTCAGTCAGGTGAATAGGTGAATTGCAGCCCCTGTGTGCAGATCTGAACTACATCTCCTTCCACAGGGACAAAGTGGTTCTCGGGACCAATAGAAACTCCTTCCTAAGGTGGTCTCAGACTTTCATCTGAATCAGTCCAGTGCTTGTTTTCTTCACTGATAATTCCAGCTCATGTGAGCAGAAACTACATAGTCTGGATGTCAAGATGGCACTCAGCCACTACCTCAGCTGGACCAAGGCTCATAGACCAGAACATACCCAGCTGTTCCTCACCTATGGGGAAGTGGGTAAAGGCAAACCTGCATCCAAACGAACCATTGCAGGCTGGATAGTAGCGTGCATACAGTTCTGTTACAGTAAAGTTGGTAAGTATGCTCCCCTGGGCCTCAAGGCGCATTCTACCAGGGGCACAGCTGCTTCAGTGGCAGCTGCAAGGGATATTCCCTAGTTGGACATCTGCAAAGCAGCTACATGGAAAACTGTTCACACTTTTACCAAGCATTATTGCTTGGACATACAGTCCAGACGTGATGCCAGATTTGGCACAGCAGTCCTGCAGAACCTTTTCCCAAAGTAGGTTCTGTGCCCAGCCTCCAAAGGTACTGCTTGGTTGTCTGCATTGTTTAATCATACTGAGTTATTCCTGGGGTTAGAAGAAAACATTACTCAGCATAGTAATCTTGTTTCTTCCAGAGGATCACTCAGTATGATTAAAGCTCCCACCCTGCCTCCCCTATTTAAACAAAAGGAAAAGGGGGACAGACTGATTCTGCATCCCTGCTGTCACATGCTGCTGATACTGTTCCTGGTTAATGTTTGAGTTCTTTATCCAGTTGGTACACATTGTTGTCCCCTTTCAGGGACATTTGTGTTTTTTAGGGATGTGATTAAAGGGGGCTTAATCTACGTAGTTTAGCTAGCTAGAGGGTTTTTACCCTGTTAGGCTGCGTAATGAATCTGAGCACTTCAGAGTGCAGAAGTTACTAGGGGCAGCAGTTTGAAATTGGCATGAGCCAGTGAGAGTGCCATCATTTGCATAAATTCCATTCTCTCCAGGGCAGTTCAACACTGAAGGCTGACTGCATTGGTTTAATCATTCTGAGTGATCCCCAGGAAGAAACAAGATTACTATGGTGAGTAATTTTTCCTTCTCGTTGAGGGTCATACAGTTGCCCAGTTGGAGGTGGTCTGTACATTTTTGAGAGGTATTCTGCACTTGAAGCCTTCATCTGTAATCCAGTCCCAGCCTGTGACTTGAATTTTGTGTTGTAAAAGCTTACTTAGGCTCCTTTTGAGCTGGCTGCGACTTGTGGCCTACATGTTCTTTCTTGGAAAGCATTGTTTTTGGTTGCCATTACTTCTGCTCCAAGGATTTCAGAGCTACAGACTGTAATGTGCGAGCCTCCATATTTGACCTTACACAAAGACAGGGTATCTTTACGTACCAGTCCTAAGTGTTTACCAAAGGTGGTGTCTGAGTTTACATTAAATCAAACTATCCACCTGCCAAGAGACATACTTTCCCTTCTAGTCCCTCTGCAATGTCACTTATAAAGACATTAAAAAGGACCGGCCCCAGTACTGAACCCTGTGGTACCCCACTAGTATCACCCCTTTCTTCACTGTGAACTCCTAATTAACTATTACCCGCTGTGTCCTGTTGTCCAGCCAGTGTTTCACCCAGGCTGCCACCCTGGGACCCACTCCCATGCTGGCTAATTTGTTTATTAATCTTTTGTGCGGTTAGCAAACTGCATTAGCTTTTGTTGTAGGAAGTACGTGAAGGAACTTCCTGGGGTTGTTCATGGTCATCCAACTAGAGGCATGGCCACATCTGTTGCATGTTTCTGCTGCTGAAATCTGTGCCACTGCTACTTGGAGTACTGTCCACACCTTTACAAACGATACAGTCTGGACATAGCTTCACGAAAAAGGGCTGGCTTTGGCCCAGCTGTGCTCCAAAGCCTACTTTCTTAGGCATTTCAGGTCCTGCCATGTAGACTGTTTATAGCCAGTACTGCTTGGTACTCATTCCACAGGTGTTGCCTGATGAAAGAGATGTGCTCAAAGAAGATAAAACAGTTACGTACTCACTGTAACAGTACATCTTTGAGAAAATCTCTTTCATCAGGCCATGCCATCCCACCCTCTGTCCCTCTATCAGATCCTGAGACTCTAAGGAACGCTGTCTCCTTTTCTCCATGAGGGTCTGTCTGCTGCTCTCTGCCTCGCCTGGTCGGCAGTGCCCTGGGTTCTCTCCAGGTTCATTACAGGGAGGTCCTTCAAGTGTGATCTCCAAGCGGTGAACTGATGAGGGAAGGGGCTGCCCACATTTATATGGGAGAGCCAACATCTGACATTGTTGTGGATGGCCCCTACATGGTCTGCTTACAAACATCTGTCTCATCCTAATGCCTGGCTTATAGCTCCATAGGTGTGGCCTGATGAAAGAGATTCTCTCAAAGATCTACTGTTACAGTGAGTACGTAGCTGTTCTTTTGACTATTGGAATTCCTTTTACAGTCACACTTTCGCAGACATCCGAACATGTGAGAAGTCCTTGGGAAGCCCATTGGCTAAAACCTCAGCTCCTCCCATTCATTTTGCGCCCTCACCCCTCCTTACCTCCTGAACTTGATACGAACAGTAGCAGGATATTAAATGAGTTGAAAAAAATAGATTAGCAGTTTCACGCGTAAAATTGCTAATCAACTGTGAAGCTGCTTAGCGCATGGTACAGATTGGTTAGCAAAATGAATGGTGTTTTGCTGTGCTATACGGAGGGATTAACCCACAACAGGGTATGGGTTTACTGAGCATTACTCCACGCCGGGTGGGGGTTGGAGTCACGAGGTGAAGCTGAGTGACTTTAGCCACCCAGGCGTGGATTAATGCTCAGTAAACCCATACTCTGGAGTGGGTTAATCCTTTTATAACATGGTAATGTTCTGTTAGAGTTTTACCTAAAGAAATAGTAAAATAAAGCCCCGTGAACATGCAACTGTGTGTATATCGGGGATTAATCAGTGGTCAGGTGACCTGTTTGGACGAATCAAAAGACAATATTTTTGGAACCCATGTTATAATAGCTATCAAATCCCCTGGCCATAGGATACATGAAGCCTTGCCCTATGGGTAACAGCTGAGGGCTAGAAGTCGGGGGAGGCCATGGTGTGACTGCAGAAAAAATGCCAGCAAGAAAACAATAATTATAGGTGAATCACTGTCATCTTCTTCAAAGTATATGCAAGTGGCAATATAATTGTTTAAACAATGTATGATTGGTACATACTGAAGAAACAGTAAATGAGTTATTGTCAAACACTGGGAATGTTTGGTGAAACTTGTGTAGTTTCTGGCAAAAAAGAAACCTCTGGATTTTTGTTCTGGTTATTTTTTTCTGCAGTGTTTTTCAGTGACCCCACCCATAAGGTTCCCCACATTCAGGCTCTTAAACTGGATATAGCAGAGTGATTATGGGGAAAACCCAAGTGAAAGTCAGACAGTAGGTAACTTGAGATAATAAATCGAGAATGCTGTCTGTTCTATTCTTAGGTTTTTCCCTGTGAAAGGTACTTAAGACGACACCTCCCAACACATGGCGGAGGGGGCAAGTTCAAATGCCAGATCTGTAAAAAGTTCTTCAGAAGAGAGCACTACCTCAAACTGCATGCACACATTCATTCAGGTAAGAACAGAGGTCTATTTCATACCCCATAGACGCATTTATTCAGGGAAGAACAGAGAACCACTTCATACTGCATGCACACATTGATTTAGGTGAGACAAGATGCCTGCTTCATTCTCTATGTATGTGTTGATTCAGGTAAGGAGGGTGGGCTAATTAAAACTTACTGTACATACAAATTCATTTGTGTAGTTTGGAGATGACTGTGGCAAGGAGTCACCCCAAAGGCATTGTATAACCATGTGGATAACCTGGTTTCAGGAACCTCCCTGGGTCCATGCTTGTCAAGTGGCTCTAGGGTCCGAGTGCTGCTGGTGCCAGGCAGAGAGGGTCTGCATCCCGCTCCATCAGTGACCCCTGTGTTGGGTCAAGTAGCTTGTCCTCCTCTGCAGGGACACTATGGACCACAGGCTTAAACATTACATGAGTGGGAGGGAAGAGGATAACACGGGGGAAATCCTACTGACTAACAACTACAATCTAGTATCGACTGTAGGGGATAAAAACTATACTGGAAAAAGAGAAGAAATGGTCATGGCACTGCAGCCAAAAATAACAATAACTATGTAGCCATTTTTAACTCTGTTGTGCCCTGACAATGCAGAACTTACTGCTATATGAAGCTTAGTGGAAGAAAAATGTTATAACAGAAACCCTCAAATACACTTTATTATTCAAATCTAGAGTGTGCATTCCTTCATTTGCACAAGTAACTTTTTCCCTGAAAATGTTTTTTATGTTGTTATTCTGTTTTGCTGCTGAATAAAAAAAAATATGTTGTTTTTGCTGTTTTTATGTAATAATTTAAAGTGGTTGTTCTGGCAAAATGTCAGTCAGGTGTGTATGAATCAATATTTTGTGCTGAGCTAAGTGAAACTGATGTGCTCTGCCCAGATTGTCTGCTGTTACTTGCATACTGTTTATCCTGGTGAAATTGGTAGTTCTAGGGGCATGGATATAGTTCACTATCCACACTCTGACAGTTCCAGTGGAAGTGCTAATTCATCGGACGTCATGAAGCCAGGCTTCTTCCAGCACCTGTGCAGTATATCCCCTGACTCTGCCCCATGATGTCAGATCTTTCTGTTGGAAGAATAGATCATTTCCTTTACAGATCTTGCTTAGGATGAATGCGCAAACCTTTACTTTCGAAGTTCTCTAACTAGCAAATTCATTTCCTCAGTTCTTCCTACTCCTTTTACTGATTGTCGATGGAGCAATGGAAGCCAGGGTTCAAGTTCTGGCTTTAGTACTGCAAGAAGATGTGGGTCACTGACCCACACAGCACATGCCTGTACTGACTGGGCAGGCAGCATAACATGGCCGGATGTGGCCTCTTGTTTATTTTCCCTGAATCTCTCAAGGACAGGAAGCGCTAGTTCACTCCTCGATGGCCTTCGGAGCTGAATCCAAAGAGCCACCCTGAAAGCCGCAAATCAGTCTCAGCAACTTGCGACTTTTGAAGCAGAAGCAGTGGCTGCCGCGATGGGAACTTCCTGGAGGAGGTTGTGGAGTCAAAAACTGTGGGAGAATTCAAGAATGCGTGGGACAGGCATAAGGCAATTCTTGTGGGGGGGGGTAGGAAGAAATAGGTTGCTGGTTAACGCAGGATTTGCAGCTTATCCAGTAGGTAGGGAAATGGGCAGACTAGTTGGGGCCAAGTGGTCCTTATCTGCCATCAGTCTATGTTTCTGTGATCTCGGCATTGCTTTCAGCTGGGGCTAGCATTGGAGGTCATTCATGGAGGGGTTCCATGAAATGTGCATGCCCTCCAGACCTTGAGGGAGAGCCGTGCCCACTGTGGTAAGAAACTGGAGTGCTGCTGGTGCCAGTCATAGGACCGGGAGAGATCAAGCTGATCCCTCAATTGCCCAGACTGCTCGACTGTGGTCGGGACCACTTTGGTCTATGGGAAGGACGAGAGCTCCTCGGAACCCTCTGTCTGTCTTATTGACCTTGACTGTGTTTGAGCAGGTCATGGAAATTTTCCTTGAGCTTGTTGACCAGTTGTCGAACAAGATCGAGGAGTTGATCTTGCAAACCCAGGTGCACCTGGTCCTCGCTCAGGAGGACATGGACTGGTCAGTATGTCTGAGTGGTTCACTTCGGGAGTGTCCTCCACTGGTGGTCGAGCCTTAGGATTCTGTCCTGGTTAATGTGGCCAAACGTAGTGTACCACAATTGGCTGGAATGCTCACCTTGATGTCGATTTTCTGGTCAATGATCGTGGTTGAGATCTTGATAGAGGCGCTCTCAGTCTTGATTCCAGTTGACTGGGAAGCGTCACTGTCAGTGCTCCTTGACCTCCTCGTCCTCCGGTGAAAAGAGGCACCGACGAAAGTTGTGATGATGCTAGTAGTAGTAGCTCCTTTGGCAACAGTGGGCTGTTGCAGGCCAGGGCAGGGTTCTACTCATGGGACCTTCAGTCACCTGGTAGTTACCAGTGGTGCCCTCGCTGGTCCGTGTATCACAGGTGTGTCCTGCAACTGCTTCTCCACCCCTTCAAGTGAAGCCGCCACCACTGCAGCCAAAGGTGGGAACTCTGACCAAGAAGGTCTGTGAAGCCATCAACTTGCCAGGTTGGTTGTTGGTGCAGATCAGCCCGGGTGAGGATACTTGGGTGATCCTTGGTGAGAAATGGACGATGGCCATTTATGAGGAGTCCTCGGACAATTCAGACCTCGAGTCCATGGTCTTCTGAGGGACTCTGTTCCTTAACCAGGGTTTGGTTGCGGAGTTCACCACTGAGCATGGCCTGTCATCTTACGGGGCACCCATCCAACTAATTTTGGAGTCTGTGTCTGTCTCGCTTGAATCAGTGTAGAAAAGACCTAAGTACCCTTGCACGGACATTTTGGAGCAGGGTGGTTCCCCAGGGGTCACTTTTCTCATGGCTGAGGTCATCTTGGGACCAGCTGTGGAGCTTTGGCAGCATCCTGCCTGGCACACTCTACCTGCATGATCTGCAAGTATGCAGTTGCCACCATGTCCCTACCTCGGTTCTCAGACCAACCTTCTACTGAAGGGTTGGAGTCTGATTTGGTCTTCTGCAAATCCGAGAGCCAAGGGGACACAGACAAGCCTCCAGACAAGGAGTCCAGAAGGATTGATCATGCCATTAAAAAGGTCTACTCTGCAGTGTCCTTGGGTCTCCTTCAGGTGAGCAACACTGTGATGATGTGTGGCAGTTGGATTTTAATGGAAAAAAGTGCAAAATAATGCTTTTGGGAAACAGAAACTTTAGGGCAGATTACAGAATGAGTCTATCATTATTGATGACTACCAAGCAAGAGTGAAACCTGGTGGTATTAATCTCTGATGACCTAGAGGTGGCCAGGCATTGCAGCAAAGCAGTTGGGAGAGCTAGTGGGATGCTAGGTTGAATATGGAGACGTATCAGCAGTAGAAGGCGGGAGGTAGTATTGCCTCTGTAAAGATCATTGATAAGACCTCACTTAGAATACTGTTCACAGTTCTGGAGGCCACATCTACAGAAGGATATAGACAGAGTGGAGGCAGTCCAGAGGAGAGCATCTAAAATGGTGAGGGATCTGCAGCCCTACGAGGAAAGACTGTAGGAACTCAATATGTACACCCCGGAAGAGGGAAGGGGGGGAATATGGTAGAAACCTTTAACTACCTTATGGGGGTAAATAAGGTACAGGAAAGAAGTATTTTTCAGGAAAAAAAGATGTACAAGAACAAGGGGTCCTGCTGTGAGGCTGTAGGGATAGGTTTTAGGAGGGATGTCAGAAAGTACTTCTTCACAGAAAAAGTAGTGAATTCGTGGAATAGCCTACCAGCTGAGGTGTTAGGAGCAAAAACAGTGATGGGGTTCAAGAATGCATGGGATATATATATAAGTGGATCTTCATGAAAAGAAATGGGGAGAGGAAAAAAGAGCTGGAGATCAAATTGGGTCTGTGGTGAGAAAAATGGACAGAATGAGTGGGTCAAGCAGGTCCTTATCCACCGACAAATTCTGTGTTTCTACGATGGCTAAATTCAGCCACTGTCTGATGGAAGTTTTTTTTTTTTTTTATCATAGTATCATATTTTCCTCCCCTGCTGCAGCACACTCCGGCTTGGGGCATCCAGCCACCGGCTCCGCCTGCCTGTACAGCTAGGTAGCTCAAACTGCACCCAGGAGGAACTGGGACGGCTGTCATGCCATCCTGCTGGGGGGCCCCCCCTCTGTCTATACCAGCCAGGACAGCCCTGGCAGGACTCCGCCAAAGTCCTCCAAGCGGCTCGGAGTACGGCCATCAAGCTGCACGGTCGTGCCCAGCCATTTTCCTCCTATTGGACCCTGGAGCGCAGACGTGTAATGACGTCCATGCATGACGTGCTGACGTCTGCCGCGTTGCCCCTCTATTGTCACCAATGTTAGTAGTGCCCCGGGTGTCCCCAAGGGCCGCCACAGTGTGGTGAAATTCCCCAGCCCACCCCAGGACTAGGAGAACAGTCTGCAGATGCTCGATCCCAGTCCACCCTGCCGATGGCCCGGGCTCATTCCCGAACCCGAGTCACCGGCATGGCACGAGGTGTGGCATCCAGCGCCTCAAGCCTCAGTGCCACCAGGCCGGCCTGATGGAAGTTTTTGACAGTATCCTCCTTTACCTCCTTGCTGACCAGCAGTCAGTGGTGAAGGTCATCAGGAACCAAGGTCAGTCACTGGCTAAACACCAGCTCCAAACAGCCTTGGATGTGGGCAGTTCTTGTGCCCATGTCATGGTGCCAGCTGTCGCTGTGCATTACAGGCCCTGATTGAGTCTGTTCACCTTAACAGTAGACACCCAGCGTAAGCTGACCGATGTCCCTTTCCTGGGCACCAACAACATTGGACCTGGAATGGAAGGACATCTCACCAGCATTGAGAGGTCCAGTGCCACCCTTGACTCTGTGCATTCATCCTAGAAGGAACAAAGGAAGAAGCCTAAGAAACAGGTTTTTCAATACTGGTCCTTTCAGCCACAGCCTCCCGAGCAGCAGCCCTAGGCGGGGTAGTACCAGGCCCGGCATCCCAAGCTCTCAAGTTTGGGAACTAGGTCCCCAAGAAAGGTGGGGGCAGGGGTGGTGGTGCCCCTCTGGCCACAGCAGCTGGTTCCCCCACAAAAGCTGCCCTTTGGTGGGTTGGGGGCATTGTCCCTCCACCCGTCCTATCCCTGGCTGCACTCTTGGTCGGGGTCAGCTATGTCACTTCTTGCCACATTGGTCCGCTAGCACAATGGATAAGTGGGTGCTAGAAGTGGTAGGCAGAGGGCTGCCTCTGGACTTAAAGGCTCTTCTGCTCTGCTGACATCATGCCCCTCGGGAGTTCAGAGTGTTGCAAGACACACTGTCCACCGTCAGGGGAACATTGCTCAACTACTCGAAAAGGAGCCATAACTCATGTATTGGTCGCCTTTGCAAGTTGGGTTTACGTGTCCAGGTACTTCCTTGTTCTGAAACGGATGGGGGTGCTGGCACCTCATACTGGACCTGTGCAGTCTGAACCAATTCATGTGGAAGTACACGTCCAGATGGTTACTTTGAATAAGATCATTCTTTCTCTAGAACTGAACATGTTCTGCTCCCTGGACCTCCAGGATGTGTTCTTCCACATCCCACTCCATCCGTTCCACCACCAGTTCCTCCAGTTCCAAGCAGAAGAGGCCCTGTACAAGTTCCAGGTCTCGCCCTTTGTGCTTTCCTCAGCACCCAGGGTTTTCATCAAGTGCATGGCAGTGGTGATGGCTTTCCTGCAGTGCTGAGGTGTCAGCGTTTATCCCTACCTGGACGACTAGCTGATAGCCAGGCCATGCAAGGAGCCAGGGATCTGGCTTTCAAGGCCTGTTGAGACTTGGGCCTACTGGTCAACTCAGACAAGACTGAGCTAGAACTCTTGCAGGTGATCGAGTTAATCGGGGCAAAACTATTCATCCCGAGGGCCAGTGCCGCCTTTCTGTGAACAGGGCACTGGATCTTACCTCATTTGCCCAATCATTTCAGGTTGGGCTCTTGCGCCCTGCCTGGGATTTTTTGTGGCTGCTGGGTTACATGGCATCCTGCACCAGTGTGATCCGTTGGGTATGCTGGCAGATGCGCCACCTGCAGTGGGACTTGGGCCATCAGTGGTCCCAGTGCCTAGGGCACTTGGACCAGGCGGTCACAATGACCCATCCAATGCAGAATACCATCCAGTGGTGGTTGGTCCTGGAAAATCTGGAGGGAAGAAGCAGTAAAGCTCAGCCTCACTAGCCCCAGAAGAAAGAGCAGCAGAAGGCACAGACACCCAAAATGCTCAGTGCCGGACTATGAGAGCATGATGCTGCCTACAGTTGAGGAAGCGAGATGCTGGGCAAGGAGGAGGAGGAGGAGTGACGTTTTTCCTGTCCGATTCCTGGGGCTCTGAGCGGGCTGTGGTGAACACATGAGAAACCCAATGTGGACAACTCCAGACTTTAAAAACTTTCTCTTCTGTCCCTGATATGAGAATCCAGGAGATTCTGAAAACATTTGGCAACTCTGCTACAGCCTAGTAACTGCTTCGACTGTAAAGAAATCTCTAAAGTGTTTGCCTCCGGCCGGAGTGCTTGATGTATCAGCTTCACAGTCAGAGACTCACCTTTATCTCTCATTTTGGCATAACACGCTGATAAAGGCTTTCTTTTGTTTTACTGTTTTATTTACTGGATTGATAGTCAATGGCTTGTTGCTCAATAAAAGCGGGAAGGGGTGAGCGGAACACAATTTGTAAGTTTGGTGTATTTGATGTTTTCCGCAGTGGTATTGTTTGGTAACTGTGCTGAACTGAGGACAGATTATAGAAAATTAATTCTTAGTAACAATCTAAATAACATGGTAACAGACTGGGTCTAGAGGAGTATGCTAAGCTTCTGAAGTGAAAGAAGAAAAATGTGACTTTTGTTGTTGTGAGACATGCTATTGGATGGGCGTCTTAACAGGGGCTTCTGAATTTACGGTTGTGGGGTCAATGGAGTCGTTTTGTCTTACGCTTTTCAGCGGAAATAAAAGGACAGGGGTGGAAGGAGAGGAAGGAGGAGAGACTAGAAGAAGGAGAAAAGAAGAATGTGGTTTGCTTATGCAAACAAATTGGCTTTTCTTTCTGATTGCAATTATTAATGGTTGCTGTATTCAAAACGGCTTACTTGTGAACGTGGACTTTGAACTTTCAGCTGAACTGTATTTGATGCATTGTTTCAATAAACCAATTTCACGATTTAATGGTTCACTGTTAGATGTTGAATAAAACCATCTTTTTAAGAGAACAAAAAAATAACACTTTTTGGGTACCTGATGAGACGTTACAGTTTACTATCGGTTGTGGCTGCAGAGTGCAGATACCCTACAAATTTACAGTTTACGAAGTCAGTATTAAACATAAGGGTATGTTTGTTTTAAGCTGATGTAATTGAGATTTGCTTACTATAAGGTTATGGTACATGAGACCAAAAGTATACTGTTATATTTTAATATCCCATATAACTCTGGAGGTTGCAAGTTTGAACACCTGTGTACCAAAATATCATGAGAAAAGATTAAAAAGGCACAGGACAAGAGCTGTAACAGATGATTTTTTTGCTGCTGAGACCCTTTGATGCCTTATTGATCCTGATGAGTTTGGTTTGGATCTCTCGCTGAGAGCTGTAGAATGATATTTCTGAGGAACTACGATGGACCGTCATGGTGCTGTGTAATACCGCCACTTCAGTGGAGCCAGGAGAAACGATAGCAAATGGTGTGTGATGCACCAAGCCACCTATTGTGTTACCTGGGGTGAAACCGCTATTACTTAGACAGTAACAGTTTTATTTCCAGTTTTTGAACTTTAATTACAATAACATTGAGCAGTTTTGATCAGCCACTCTTCTCATGTTTACTAGAAGGCAAGCTAAGGAGCAGAAATCTAAAAAAAAAACCGGAAACAAGTCCTGAAAGGTTTGAGCTGAAACCTAGAAGAGTTAAACCTCTAAAATCTACCAGGTGAAAGGAGAAAGGAAAACATACAGAGGAAACCCAGTCGTCCTTAAGTCCAACTTAACATCTGACAAAATAGATAAATCAAAAATTCAGTTCTTTTTTTCTCCCTTCTCAACTGAACATTAGAACACCAATATCCCCTATTGCCTCACCATCCCCTGAAGGCGTAAAGCAAAACTTGCACCAGTGGTAACAAGAAACTAACTAAAGAGAAGGGTTCCAACACATTAGAAGTAAAAAGAGTTAAATTCTAGACCCATGGTAGAGTTAAAAGAGAACACTTCAACGGCCCGGTGGCGCTGAGGATTGAGGCGCTGGACACCACACCTCGCACCACGCTAGCGAGCCGGATTCGGACGTGAGCCTGGGCCATCAGGGGTTGGCAGGGGGGATAGGATTGAGTGTCTGGAGAACTGCTGTCCTATTCCCGGGGAGGGATTCAGGGTGCCACCACTCTGCAGCGGCCCCTGGTGATGACCGGGGGCACTGCTAGGGTTGGAGTAGCAGTGTGGAGTGCGGCAGACTTCGTCACGTATGTGCCATGACGTCATTGCACGCCTGCACTCCCGGGGCAAGAAAAACAGAAAAAATGGGAGCACAGACCATGGCAGCTTGATGGCCGCTACTCCATCGGCCGACGATGCCTGGACGGCGCGTGCCAGTATTTGTTCCTTGCCTGGCGCAGGGGCAATAGGGGGTGCCCCTTTCGAATGTATAGTTGCATATGCCAGCTGGGCATGCAACTTCAGGGTCAGAGGTGGAGTTCGAGCGGTGGCTGGAGGAAGGCAGATCAGTAGCTGCAAGGTAAAAATTGTGACATGATAAAAAAAAAAAGAGAACAATTCAGAGAAAATTTCACTTAGCGTAGTATTTCCTTTTTTCTTTTTATAATACTATTTTGTATTTTTGTTCCTTGGTGTATTCAGCTACTCTGTTGCACACTGTACTTGTTGTAATTTGAATTGTGTATCTGTCCAGGTCCGCCTTGTAAATGAGTTCTCTTTAATGGTGTGTCGCCTGGTAAAATAAAGATTGATTGATTGCTTAAACAACAAAATGTTGGACCCCCTAAACAAACAACTGTCAATGAGTCATTAAATCAGAATGATTCTGTTAACCAAAAGTTACTGTGAGTACCCAGGCTACAGATCAAATATAGAAACATGAAGAAACAACTCACAGACCACAAGAATTAGGAAATACACTAAACACAACTAACAAAAATAATATAGGGGAACTTGAAACACATGGACTGTCAAATAATCATCAGCAAACAGATAAAACACAAGATCAGCAGCCACCTGCAGTGGCAAAAGCCATTTTACAAGAACTCGACATAGTAAAAAATAAGATCAACTCATCAGACAAATTAGCTAATGAAATGGTCAGTATGAACATTTCTGTAAATAATTTACAAACCAGTTCTAGACAAACGATTGATCAACTAAAAGAACCAGAAGAAAGAATTGGTACTATTGAGGATGAAAACATATTGGTAAAAAGACAAGCTGCCCATCAGGAATTAGCCATTAAACAGTTACAGGAAAAGCTAGTGGAAGCAGAAACGAGAGCTAGAAGGAAGAATGTCTGAGTATTAGGAGTGCTGGAAGTATGGGGCTAACATGCATCACTGGGGCAGACTGTGGATGACATTGTTGCTGCCTTATTGGAAGTTCCAAAAGATGCATTAAAATCTGAATATGACTGAATATGCAGAGCGTTAAGACAAAGACCAGAAGATGATGCTCTGCCAAGAGCAGTAATTTTTGAAGATGGATGATAGAAATAAAATAATGACACTAGCCTTTAAAAAGAAAAAAAAAACCTGTACTTAAGAGAGCAACAATTTCTGTTTTTCAAGACCTGCCAAACTAAGCAATTATTGAAAGGAAAAAATGCCATTCTCAGAAACATCATTTGGCAAAATGGACATAAATCAACTTTTGTTCCTCCCTATAAACTAAAAGTATGCATAAATGGCAAGCAGTGGATTTATAATACAGTGGAAGAAGCAGAAAAGGACTGAAGGTGGTATCCATAAATGTTCAGTTTGCTAAAAAATGTTTTTTTTTCTCCTTCTTCTTCTCTTCTGTTTTCATCATCCCACAGGGAGTGGGGAAACTCTGACCACCAGATCACGTCATAGTGAAACAGTACAGCACTGGCACCAAGGAAAGTGCACACTGTACTTTTTTTAAACAAAGGAATGGGAGGCAGGAATACTTACCAGAAAAGTGTCATATGTAAAGAAAAAACTGTTTCAGTCATCAGGAGAACATATTATGAAAAAATCCAATCAAAAACGTTCTTGATTGTATTATGTATGTTATGCTTCATAAAATGTCATAAAGAAAATAATATGGCAACATAACATGAATAGGGAGGTGGAAAAGTTAAATAATAAATGCACAACCTGAATAAGAATACCTCTCCCGGAATTGTCTTTGCATCTATGAATGTTGGTGGCTTAAATAATCTGAAGAAAAGAAATGCGGTTTTACTCTATGCCTAAGAAAACAATGTACAGATATTGGCTACACAAGAAACCCATTTCAATTTAAAGGAACACAATAGACTTGAAAAAGGTTTGGTAAACCATTTTTATTTTTAAAATGGTACGTCCAGCAGCCGCTGAGTACCAGTTTTAAAAGATTCTCCAACCCAACATAATTTATGTGATGTCTGGAGAAATAAATACCCAGAACAAATTAAATACACTCACACATCCAGACATATTAATGTTTTTTCCAGAATAGACTGTGTAGTACATTGGTGAATAAAGAACTGGTTAATGGTATAGAAACATAGAAACATAGAATTTGACGGCAGATGAGCACCGCTTGGCCCACCCAGTCTGCCCATTTCCCTACCTACTGGATAAGCTGCAGATCCTAGTTAACCAGCAGCCTACTTCTTCCTACCCCCACCCCCCAGAACTGCCTTATGACTATCCCATGCATGCTTGAATTCCACCACTGATTTTGACTCCACAACCTCCTCCGGAAGGCCGCTCCATGCATCCACAACCTCTGTGAAAAATACTTTAAATTACCTCTGAGCCGCCCCCCATCTTCAAATTGTGCCTCTTGTTCTTGCACACCTCTTTTTGAAAGATGCTACCTCCTGGACTTTGTTGATTCCCTTGAGGTACTTGGAAAGTTTCTATCATGTCCCCCTCTCCTTCTTTCCTCAAGGCTATACATATTAAGCTCCTTAAGTCTCTCTTCATATGTCTCCGTGCAGACCCTGCACCATTTTAGTTGCCCTCCTCTGGACAGCTTCCATCCTGTCTATGTCTTTGCGGAGACTGGGTCTCCAGAACTGCACACAGTACTCCAGATGGGGTCTCACCAGCTGTCTGTACAGAGGGATAATAACTTCCTGTTTTCTACTGGTGATGCGCCTCGCTATGCATCCCAGTATCCCCCCAGTCCTCCTTGCTGCCCTCTCACATTGCTTGCCCGTCTTTAGGTCATCTGATATGACTACCCCAGGTCCCTTTCCATTTTTGTTGTTGTATCTCACCCCTGTGTACTCTTCCCCTGGGTTATTGTTTCCCAGGTGCATTACCTTGCACTTCTTAGCATTGAATCTAAGCTGCCATACCTTTGACCATTCCTCTAACCTTGCCAAGTCCCTTCTCATCTTTTCCACCCGCCCTGTGCATCAACTCTGTTGCAGATCTTAGTGTCATCTGCAAAGAGACATACTTTTCCTTCCAGTCCTTCTGCAATGTTTGCTTATAAAGACATTGAAGAGGACCCGTCCTAATACTGAACCCTCGGTACTTCTCACTAGTAACCTTCCTTTCTTCTGAGTGGACTCCATTTACTATTACTCTCTGTGTCCTATTCTCCAGCCAATTCTTTACCCAGGCTGTCATCTTGGGACCCACTCCCAGGCTGGCTAACTTGTATATTAATCTTTTGTGTGGGACTGTGTCAAATGCCCTAAAAGTCTAGGTAGGCCATGTCCACAGCCCCTCCCTGATCTACTACTTTGGTCACCCAGTCAAAGAAATCTATCAGATTCGTCTGGCATGACCTTCCCGCTGTGAATCCATGCTGCCTAGGGTCCTGTGCCCCTCTGGCCTCTAGATACTCGACAATTCTTTCCTTTAGAAGTGATTCCATCATTTTCCCTATCACTGACAGAAACCACTATTAAAAACTATTATAACAGAAACCACTATTAAAAAAATATTCCTATCAGACCATGCAATGATTACAACGATCTTTACTCCTACATCAGATAGGAGAAGAATCCCACAGTGGAGATTCGACAATTCTTTATTGCAGGATACTGTATTCACTGAGCTAGCTAAAAAGCAAATAACTGAATTTTGGCAACATAATCGCAACACAGGTACAAAAGTTTGTTCAATATGGGATGCTTTTAAAGTCACTAGAAGGGAACAATAATTTCTTATAGGATTACTAAAAATAAAACATTGAGAGATAAAGAGAAGAAACTAGACTGAGAGATGCAAGAATTATAGGAGAAACTGAGCAAAGGCGATCTTTCTATACAAGACCAGCTAGACCGAAAAATGCAAGATAAAAAACATAGGGTAATTCAAGAAGTAGAAAAAATATACTCAAGGTTAAAAATAACCAAGCGTGCATCAGGAGGGTTAGAAAGGGCATAAGAAGCAGAAAGCCACTCTGGTTTGGATGTGGCGATGGTGGTAGGGGCAGGAGGAGGACGTTCAAGGAATATAAGAGAACACAGAAGGAAGAGGACAGGAAGGTTTATAGGGAAATTAGACTAGCAGGGAGGGTAATTAGGAGTGCTGTCCACCACAGAGGAAAGGATAGCAAAACAGGTAAGGAGAGCAAACCAAACTTTTTTTTAGATACGTTGGGGATAGGAGGAAGACTGGCCAAGGGTTTGCAAGGCTGGGGGGGGGAGAGAGCAGCCTCTAGAGGGGGATTGGGACAAAGCAGGAGAACTTAATAGGTACTTTTGCTCTGTGTTTATGAAGGAGGGGGAGGGCAGGAGACCTGAGCTAAGGACGAGAGTGGGGAGCACAGGGGTCGGCATGGGACCCTTCAGTGCTGAGAGAGTGTTAGGGAAGAACTAGGTAGGCTGAAGGTGGACAGGACCATGGGGCCAGACAGGCTGCACCCGAGAGTGATCAGGGAACTGAGAGAAGAGATGGCTGCCCCACTGATGAGGCTGTTCAGCCTGTCTCTGGATTCCGGTAGGGTACTGGAGGACTGGAGCAGAGTGACTGTTGCACCGATACATAAGGGGGGAAACAGGGAGTTGAAGGAGAAGTACCGCCCGGTCAGCCTCACCGCAGTGGTGGGGAATGTCATGGAGGTGCTCATCAGGGAAAGGGTGATGGAATATCTGGAGGTAAATGGACTGATGGATGAAAAATAGCAAGGATTCACTAAAGGGAGGTCATGCCAGTCGAATTTAATTGAGTTCTTTGACTGGGTGACGCAGGTGATAGACCGGGGGGAGGAGCACGGTGGACGTGTCCTACCTGGACTTCAGCAAGGCTTTCCACACCGTACCCCACAGAAGGCTGGTCAACAAGCTGGAAAATGTAGGGGTGGGGCACAAAATAGCTAGATGGATTGAAAACTGGTTGGCAGACAGAAGCCAGAGGGCGGTAGTAAATGTGTACTCCAGGACAGGGATGGTGACGAGCAGGGTCCCCCAGGGGTCCATACTGGGACTGTTCCTTTTCAGTATTTACGTAAGCGATATTGCGAATGGACTGAAGAGCAGGGTGGCACTATTTGTGGATGATTTGAAAATCTGCAATAGGTTGGACTCTGCAGGAGGTGTTGAAGACATGAGGAAGGACCTGAGGACACTGGAGGGGTGGGCGGAGGCCTGGCAACTTAAATTCAAGATCAAGAAGTGTGCAGTCATGCACATGGGGAACAGAAACCCAAGGGTAGGATACACACTTGGGGTGGAGGAAGTCAAGATTTCAGAGCAAGAGAGGGATCTGGGTTTAGTAGTCACCAGTGACCTCAAGGTTTTGAAACAGTGCACCAGGGCGGTGGGGAGGACATATGGAATGCTGGCAAGTATACGCAGAGGAATAACGAGTAGAAAGAGGGAGGTCCTGATGCCCCTGTACCAAGTCATGGTGAGCCCACATCTTGAGTATGGTGTCCAGATCTTATCTGTGTCAGTCTTCACCATTCATCACCTTTGGGTACTTGGCTGGAAGGTACTTGGCAGGACATCATGACCCCGCGGGAGCTTTTTTTGGTTGGGATGGGCAGAGTCAACACACCATTGGCGCTGCCCTTGAGCCGGTCCGTCGCTCGGCACTGTTGCTGCTGTCGGTGCCGCTTGGCGGCACCGATGGTGTTACCCATGGCGGGAGGCTCACGTGCCATCCCTATCTGTTTTCGCCCGGCTCCATTCACGGCGCTGTGGTTGAGCATGGCACTGTCCAGTTCTGGAGCCATTCGCGATGCCGAACAGGGACATGGTGCCATGGGGGTTTCGGACCTCTGCGCCGTTCGTGCCACCGAGAATGCTGTCGGGGCCATCGTCTGTGTCATTTCTGTCCTCTGCGCTGCTCCCAGCACCATGGGACGGGTCGGCGCTGTGGGGGTCTCAGCCTCAGCGCCGTTTGTGCGGTCGGAGCCATCATCGGTGCCGTTGCTGGTCTCGACGCCGCTTACAGCGCCATGGGTCGGGATGGCACCATGGCAGGCTCCGGCTCGGAGGCCGCCATCCTTGTTGGGGCCATGTCCTCTTCTGGCACCGTTCGCAGTGCGGGCACTGGCGTCGACTCTGGTGCAGTCTCTGGTCCTGGTGCCCTGTTCAGTAGGGATGGCAGTGGGCATCCACGCACTGTTTGGCACAGGACTTCAATCTCCACTTCTTCGGAGGAGGAGCCTGAGTCTGTGTCAGACTGGCAGTCTGGTTCCCTGGAGTTGGCTGCTGGCGTGGGCACCCTGGTAGTGTCCTCAACAGGCTGGAGTCAGATCCCCTCTGAGGAGGGGACAGTGACTGCCAGGCTCAGGGCTTCTGACCAGCAAGCAGTGGTGCAGGCCACCATTGCCCTGCAGCCTGGCCTCAGAGGGTCCTCTGACCCCTCAGTGGTGGTACCCCGTCATGTGGTGTGCCTGGATCGCCCAACTTTAGGGCCGATCAGAGCACCTATGGGAGGGGAGGGTGCTGCTCCCTGGATAGCCCCTTCGGGGGCCGACCAGGGTTGTCAGCTGCCTAGGCTGTCTCTCTCGAGGAGGAGGGTGCTCTCGGATTCCGAGGGGTCGAGGGGCATGGGGTCTGTGTGGCGGCCTTTTTCTGGAACCCACCCGGGCTCTGGGAGAAGCCATAGTGTGGATCTCCGCTCTTCCCCCTCGGTTTCCTTGAGAGGGCCCCATTCTTTGGAGGTAGGGGACTGTCCTTCTGGACCTGCACGGCCTCGGTCACCTCACGGGGAGATTCTTCAGGGCGCAGCCTAGGCAGTACCAGTTTGGTTGTTCAGCTATCAGCTGTGGAGTCTTCCAGAGCGCCTTTTTCCCCTAGGGCTCCTGGTGCGCTCCCTAGCCCAGGCAGTGCTCAACCGATCCCCATTGTCAGTTCTGCCCCTATTTCTCTGCCACATTCTACTGCGCTCACAGGCATTCGTGGTCCTAGCGGGCCTCTCCTAGGAGCAGTTCAGAGCTCAGGCTGCTCATTTTCCCTCTTACGTTAGGGCTATGGACAGACAGGTTTTTCAACCTCCCCCTGAGCAGACCACTTCTGAACCTTCGAGGTCCTCTGACTCTTCATCCCCCTCTTCTGGGGGATAGGAGCTGTCTGTCCACATCTCTCCAGCTGCTAATCTCGCTGAATACCAGCGATTGCTCGTGAGGGTGTTAGAGGACCTACACATTACCCCCCCACACTCAATCCAGAGCACTCAGCGCATGCCCTTCTAGGCGATTTCAGTGAGGACACCCTGGTGGTGCCCCTCTGCCCTGCTCCCTTTCGGGAGACACAGTTGCGTTCCTGGCAGAGACCCTTTTCCGGAGTTTCTGCCCCTAGGGATCTCTGCCAGCGGTATTGTGCCCCCCCCCCCGAGTCTCCAAGTTCCATGCCTCATTGTCGGTCAGGATTGCTGCAACTGGACACTCCTGATGGGCTTCATGCCCTTCATCCTGACCTGCCCCCAGATCGAGATTCCACGGATTTTGACTTCAAGGGAGGAGGACCTTCTACTCGGCATCGTTGCTGCTCTCTATTGCAGCACATCAGGCCCACTATGCAACCTATGACAGGTTCTTGCGGTCCAGGCTGGGTCAGCTCCTAGCTTCTATGCCTGACACGGAGCAAACCAGACAAGCCATTGCACTCTCTGCACATGGCCTGGAGCTAGCAAGGCACCAAGCAAGGGCATCGTATGACGCCAGTGAGGTAGCTACCAGGGTCATAGGGACAGTGATCTACACTAGGCGGACGGCATGGCTACGTCTTTCCCGGTTGTCACCCTTGGCCCGGCGTAGGGTGATAAACTTCGCCCACCAGAGAACCTATCTCTTCTCCCATAGAGTGAGGCGGCGTCCGTCAGGGCAACTTCCTACCCCCTCTGGGGGGTTCCCGTCTCACTCTCCCCACACTTGGGCCTCTCTAGGCCCTGAAGGTTCTCCCTCTTAGTGTGTCACCCACTCAGAGCTAAGGGATTCAGTCCCTTAGGGTTAAAAGCCCCCTTCGGAGGGGGGGGCTCGGCACTCACCCAAAGGTGATGAATGGGGAAGATTGACACAGATAAGGTATGGAAATTACATACCTACCGTAATTCTGATTTTTCTGTGTATCTTCACCATTCATCACAATCCCACCCTCCATCCCCCTGGGGCCTCAGTCTCTGGGTCCCTCTCTTGCCCCCCTCCTTTCTGTGAGTTAGGAGTGGGGTAAACTGGGGCACATAGGGAGATAGTTTTCTTTAGGGTTAGAGTGGTCAGGAGTGGGGGCACTCCTTCTTCAGTGCTTCGGCCCCACCCCGTGGGTGGGGGTTGGCAGTTGCCCCCTTTTCTTTCCTTCTCCCCTTCTCCCCATCAGTCCTTGATTTCCTCTGATTTCCTTGTCTTGTGGACATAACCTCAATTAATTTGAGAAACTAGGTTTCTTGCATCAAAATTTCCTTTGGGGGAAGATATCCCTGTTTTCCTGACTTTTCTTCCAGAATAGCTGATTCTGCTTATAGGAGTTTTGCCAGTAATTCTATGCCTGCAATTCTGGCAGTTAGCCTCTTGGCTACTCCTTCGCAGTTCCTGTATAAACTTGAGACAGGGTATGTTTCTCCTGTCTCTCCACCCCACCCAAAAATTTTTTTTCTTACTTCTAAAACCTTAACCCTCCCTCCTCCTCCTTTCTACTTCCAGAGATTGGGGCCCTACCCAATCCCCTTTAGTCTTCGAACTTCTTCTGTCCTCTGTCGCTTATTTCTCCTTTTAGTTTTATATCTTTTCCTTTGTCTGTCCCTTGGACTTCCTTGGCCCACCTCCCACCCTTTTCTTTTTTTTTTTTTGTTATTCTCTTCTTTATTTGATTTTCATATAATACATACAGTTCAGATCAATTGTGTCCATACAGAAATTAAAAGCAGGAATCATACCTGACTTGAGTAAACGTGCTTTAAATTGAAGCATTTGGAAACCTAGGGCAGTATTAGAATTAATTCCAGAATTCACAAAACTATGTTCATTACATTCAGAATAGGGCCAAGAATATCAAGGGCCATTCAGTACATCATGAATTAGTTCATATGAGATATTGGCATTGGCCAGCAAGAAAAACCTATAATGTTACAGTCCCATTCAATGTAGTTTAAGTTATTACCACACACAGCGCTCACAGGTATTCGGCTCTCAGTTATGGTGTGGGGTGAAAGAAAGGGAGGAAGGGGTGAAGGGAAGGGAAACAGGAGGGAGAGAGCATACAAAAAAAGAGGGGGAAAGTACCCAAGAGGGGAGGAAGAGTTGTCATCTCATGGGACAAATGTTGGATCTATGAGCATGTAATATAACAGCCATCTATTCCATCTTGAATTAAATTTGCTTTCTCTGTCATGTAGTCTGTAGGTTATTTTTTACATGCGGTAAATTTGCTTGGAAACATCCCACCAGTCTCGAAGGGTTGGGGGGTCTGGGGTCAACCATAATTTGGTTATGGCTTTTTTCCCTGATGACAGGAGAATAGCCAAGAGGTAGCGGATGTTTTGATCCTTAAGGTCTTCAGGGAAAATTAAAAGGATAAATAATTGTGGGGTAAGCTGCAAAGCTATTCCCAAGATCGTTTGGATTTCAGACTGCAAGGCTTGAATGAATAGGTTTAATTTTGGGCATGTGTACATTATATGTGTTAGGTGAGCTTTACTTTCACCACATGTTCGCCAGCAGGCCGCTGAGCTCCCAGGGGCGAAATGGCTAGTGATCTCTGGTGTATAGAAATATCTAACTAGAAATTTCCAGGAGTATTCTTGCCATTGGTATGAACTGGATGTACGTGCCACCTGTCTGCAGGCCTGTTCCCATTTTTTTTCCTCTATGGGCTCACCAAGTTCAATTTGCCACTTTATACGTTTGTCTGCCAGGTTATCCTTCTGGGAGGACATCAAGGCTCGGTAGAGTACTGATATTAGGTGACTCTGGTTTAGGGAGGTAAACAAAGATTGCATGCAGACAACTAAGGGGGGCCAGCACTCAGGGGCAGGCACTGCGTCCGGTAGGGACCCATAGTAGTGTCTTACTTGTAAGTACCTGTAATGATGCGAGTCTGGCAGACCAAATTTCGCTTTTATTTCCTGGAAGGACCATAATATCCCTCCTGTTATAATTTGGAACAGATATCTAAGACCATATCTAGACCATTGCTTAAAGGCATTATCCAGTCTCCCAGGATGGAAGTCCGGCAAGACCGCTATTGGGGAAATTAACGGGATATAGGGGAGAATTAAAAGTTGTTTCTTAATTTGATACCAAGCAGACACTCTGTGTTGAAGAATTGCAGGTAGGTTCTGATAGTCAGTCGAATGCACCGTCCCCCGGTATAATATGTCAAAATACTCCAGGTCTGACACACTCGCCTGTTCGAATTCAGCCCAGTGCATCTCACTATCAATCATCTGCCTGGCAAAGGCATGGAGGAGCTGTGTGGCTTGGTAGTACCGGTAAAGATCCGGGAGAGACAAACCTCCGAGGAGTCTTGGGGCACTAAGCAGTTTTAGTTTAACTCTTGGCCTACGACCTGCCCATATGAAGCGTAATATGGCTTTTTCCCATTCCAGGAATACAGAACGGGGAAGTGTAATAGGGATGTTATTAAATAGGTATAACGCTCTGGGGAGAATAACCATTCGGATGAGGTCTATCTTTCTGGACAGGGTCAATGGGAGTGTACTCCAATTGGCCAGGTCCTCCTTAAGACGCGCGGCAAAGGGAACATAGTTCTGCCTATAAGCATCCCCAAGGTCTCTGGTAAGGTTTATCCCTAAATATTTTAACTTCCCTATGTCCCACTTGCAGGGAAATTGTTCCCGAATCATTTGATCGGGTGAGTATTGAAAAGTCAGAATCTCGGTCTTAGCAATATTCACTTTATACCCTGAGAGTTGTCCAAATGTGTTTAGCAATTCCTTGACTTTTGGGAGTGAACTGGCCGGGTTCCATATGTAGAGGAGAACATCATCTGCGTAAAGTGCGATACGTTGTTCTTCCCCTTCCACCTCAATCCCAGAAATATCCTGTGATTGCCTGATTAGTTGTGCCAACGGCTCCATAAACAAGGCAAATAAAAGAGGCGACAGGAGGCAGCCCTGCCTAGTGCCTCTGTATAAAGGAAAGGGGGTAGAATGGTGTCCAGCAACTCGAAAACCCAAGCTCTAGGTGAGGAATATATGCTTGTAATAGCTTGGATTAGGGGCTTGGGGAAGCCCATAACCTCCATAACTGAGTATAAAAAAGGCCAGTACACTCTGTCAAAAGCCTTTTCAGCATCAAGGCTTACTAAGGCTGTGGCGATATCCAAGCTATTCATCTCTTGAATAATATGGTAAGTTCTTTTAATACTATCTGTGGTAGTACGTCCACCTACGAAGCCCGTCTGATCCTTATGAACTATTTGCGAGAGGCACGTTTCTAGCCTACGGGCTATAATTCCCATAAAAAGTTTATAGTCAGTGTTTAACACCGAAATTGGCCGGTATGATTCGCACAGCTGGGGATTTTTCCCAGGCTTGGGAATGACTGTAATAGTGGCATATGCCCAGGTGGGAGGTGGTGGATCGCCCTGCAGGACAGAGTTATAGGCCCTCAGTAGTGGGGTAGCAGGAGCTGCTTTGCAGCTTTGTAGAATTCGGCTCCGTAGCCGTCCGGACCCGGGGCTTTCTTAGTTTTAGCTCGTGTTATGGCGCTGGCAAGTTCCTGCATTGTAATGGGTTTTAGTAGCTGTTCACCTTGTTCCGGTAAAATTTTAGGCAGAGCAAGGTCTTGCAGGAACCTTTTTATTAGTTCCGGGGAGACGTGACGTTCTGGGGTATACAGGGCCTAATAATATGTGGTAAATGCCTCCACTATCTCGTTGAGTTTATTAAGGGATTTATCACTTGTTGGGTGTCGGATAGTGGTAATGTTGGCCATCTTCCTCTGTTTTCTAATTTGGTATGCCAGTAGTCTTGTGGCTCTAGGCCCCACCTCATAATATCTCTGACGGAGGAAGGCCAGAGCAATTTCTGTCTGCTGTAATACCAACCTATCAAGCTCTTGTTTTATCTGCTTAATTTGTGGAAGCACAGAAGCATCACCATGTTTGTGCAGTATTTGTAAAAAGTGCAGGGTTTCTTCGAGTTGGGCCCTATGCCGTCTACGATCCTTCACCAGTTGCGAAGTGTATTTTATAAGATATCCCTGGAGGACTGCTTTCGTGGTATCCCAAAGGATGCATGGGGGAGTGTCGGGATACGAGTTGTCAGCTAGTATCTCAGTAATTTTGTCTGTTAAGAAATCTTTGAACTGCTTGGTATTGAGGTGAAAGGGGTTTAGACGCCAGAAGGCGTTTCTTTTTTGTAGACCGAGTTTCCATGCAGTTAGGATATGTGCATGATCAGACAGGGTAATATCACCTATATGGGTGTCAACTAAGCGGTCTAGATATTCTACTTGTGTGTAGCATAGATCGATTCTTGAATAGGTTTGGTGTACTGATGAGTAGTGTGTGTAATTCCTGGTATGAGGGTGCATAAAGCGCCAAGCATCTACCCAACCAACCTCAGACAGGAATCTACAGAGGAGCCTCTGCTGTGGGGTTCTCCGTGGGGTATTAGGATTAGAGGAGTCTTTCTCTGGATTTGGTAAAATATTAAAGTCCCCTGCAAGTAGCAGTATACCCTTGGTAAATTGAGTAATTTTATCTAATAAGTTATTAAGGTCACCGACAGAAGAGTCTGGTGGAAAATACGCATTTGCTAGAGTGACCTCCGTTCCCTCTATTCGACCATGCAGAAGAACCATTCGGCCTTTTGGGTCTACCCATTTAGCCTCTAATTGCCAGGGTATGCGTTGTGGTATTATTATGGCGACTCCTCTTCTCCTGCCTCCCTTATAGGAGGAACTAAATACTTTACCCCTCGCAATCCGCCCCAGTTTCGCATGCTCAGCATTGCTTAGATGGGTCTCCTGTAAGTAAATAATGTCAGCCTTAATTTTTTTAACTTGTGAGAGGACCCTGGTCCGCTTAATTGGGGTGGAGAGTCCATTAACATTCCAAGAAAGTAATTTCAGCAGAGACTCCTCCATAATAGATTTTTGGTTAAGTGGGAAGCAGTAAGAAAGTTGCTGCGCAAATGTGAAGGTACCTCAACCCCCACCCCGTGCATACAGTAGGTATTACAGTTAGCTGGACACAATCTCAAATCCTTAACAAGTTGAATGCTGACAAATTTCCTCAAGGGTTTAAGCATAAAAACATCAGCTAATAATCGGCTGCCTCCAAACTGACAACCTAAATGGAGGAACAATTCAAACTGAGTTATATCTTTTCTATTTAGAAAATGCATAAATTTGCTAGTTAGTGCGTGGTAAGCCAAAGCCAACGGAGCTGAAGCTACCAGCTATAACCTTTTCTAATGTATTAAAATAACTGTTAAACAGAAACTTCCAGGTACCGAGCGCTTCCAGGGCACTCGGGAGTGAGGAAATCCTCACAGAGAGAAGGGAATCTTAGGAGAAGAGACCCAAAGGCACTTCTAGTGCCTAGCTGGAGATGGGATAGTGACTTGTCACCCTCCTATTAGCCTTCTGTTAAATTTGAGGGTAACTCCTGAGGGGAGAGTCATACGGGTACAGTGCAAACAAGGCACTAGGTGAGTGGGAAAAGGGAAAAAAAAAAATAGTGGGGGTTAAGAGGGGAAACTTGGTCATATAGGAGCTTCACTGACTTATCGCCAGTATAGGGAATAAACATTGCATGCTCCATAATAAAAGGATTTCATGATTCTACTTAGTTCCACTCCTGGATTGATCCTTCCTGTGAGGATGGCATGCGCCTTATAGGGCTATTGGTTAAAGACTCTTTGAATTTATACCTCAGGAAGGACCGTCCGACCCACAAGTAAACAACCTGTGTGCATGATCAGATCCCACTAGGGTTCTGTGGGGATCTTCAATTCAGGAAAAAAAAAAAGGTTTATAGAAGCCTTTTCAGGGTAGTTATAGTGAAATCACTTGTATACAAATGCAGGGAAAAAGCACAGATAATAAGCAGGTAACACTCTTAAATATGAAACCGTGGCTATCTCCAAAAGACAAGTACATAACACTTAAGGGTAGTACAGACGAATTAAGACAGCCAGGTTGTATGAAAGCCTGCTAGCGCAAGTTTTACGCTGGAAACAGTCACCTCATAATTGTAAGGTTAATTGACCCAAGAAAGAGGGGGACTCTGAGATCTGGATAGGTAGGATAAAAATTATGTCCACAGTAAATGCTTGCTTCTCCGTATCTTTCCACCTCACAGGATCAGAAGGGAAGGAGTGCTTCAAAAGGAGCAGGCGAGGGTCAGTTCACATTAAGCGAATGTTCGTGACTATGAGGATACTAGCTTTGCGGAGGAGGGAAAGGGGGAAGGGGGGAAAGGTTAGTTATTGAGAGATTCGGTTAAGGTATTGAGGAGTGCTCAGTGTCCAACAGGAGAGTTGCCACGCAGTTCCACTGAAGGACGTTACAGCGTTCTTTAGCCCATACTCTGAGCATATAGTATTCCGTAAGTTTGTCAAGACAAGTTATCTCTCTAGCATGAGGTTCAAGTGTCTTTTCTAGCCTGCTCACAGAGGGTATCAGCGATATTTCGAATTGCTTCTATCCCCTGTCGTTTCCTGTCTTCTCGATGTCCGGATTGCCAGGCCTGCTGCGCAAGCTTTGCTGCTAGTGTTTTTTTATTGGTTCTTCCCGCAGGTGCTGGTATGTTGATCTGGTACTTTCTTAAGCCATCAATTGCCTCTGTAGCTGAAGTAAAGGTGAGCTGACCATCTGGGTGGAAGATTATTAGCTTGGCAGGGTAGGGGTTCGAAAACGGATACCCGCCTTTTTCAGCTCCTTTAATATCGGAATATATGCTCTGCGTCTGGCCATGGTTTCAGGGGCAAAATCGTTTTCAAAATATAGTCGTTGGCCTTTGTAATTAATTTGACCCTTTTTCCAGGCAGTATGGAGTATCAATTCTTTTTCTTGGAAGCGCAGGAATCGGACTAGTACAGCTCGGGGCCTTACATCCGGAGGTGGCCTGGGGGTTAGTGTACGGTGAACTCGCTCGAACACTAGGGTGTTATCAGTAGGAATTTCCAGAATCTGCTTCAGGAGAGCACGAATAAATTTATGGGGATCATTACCTTCCTCCCCTTCGGGGATCCCCGAAATACGAATATTGTTTCGGCGATTTGGCTTTCAGCGTCTTCGGCTCGTTCTGTAGGGCCTGTACGTATTGCTTAAGCTGGATTATTGCCCTTTCAGTTCTGTCGATCCTGGTGTCAGCTTCTGTATGGTGTTGCTCCAGCTGTTCTTGCTGCTTTTCAAGTTTCCTAATATCAGTTCTTAATGCGTTGGTGGTCGAGCGGAATTCATTCCGGAAGTCTCTTAATTCTGATAGTACCATAGCCATTTGGTGCTGCAGGGTGCCAAGAGGGGCCTGCTCGGTGGTATCACTACTTCGTTGTGAGGCTGCCGAGGCCTGTGAGGCTTCACTACCTGAGTCAGAGATTCCTCCGTCTTCATGATGCGCATTGATTTTTTTTTGGTTTTTCTCCCCTCTCTTAGACATTGTAACTCCTCCGGTAGCGTTTCTAGTTATCGTTGTTCAGATTTAAGCAGTAAAATCGGAGGTTTATTTCGGCCACAAGGAGAGCCTATTGCTTCAGGCGTGCATCAGGAGGGTGACGTCACCGGAAGTCCGATTTTGTTGTTCTCCTCCCACCCTTTTCTAACCTCTATGGCGACTCAGAACTGACAGGAGGGCAGAGTCGACAGCATCTAACGGCCAACCCATGAGTGCCAAGCAGTGCATCGGCTTCGAGGGCAGCGCTGATGGTGCGTCGACTCCTCCCACCCAAAAGAAAAAGCTCCCATGGGGTCATGACCTCTGGCCAAGTACCCAAAGGTGATGAATGATGAAGATACACAGAAAGATCAGAATTACGGTAGGTACGTAATTTCCATTTCTGGAGGCCATAGGGAATTGGGACTATGCATTGGAGACTAGAAGGGTAAGAGGGGACATGATAAAGATCTTTAAATACGTCAAAGGGATTAACAGTGGACATGGGGCGTGTATTTCATAGGAAGGTAGGCACCATAACAAGACGGCATGGGCTGAGATTACAGGGGGGAAACTACAGAGGAAACATGAGAGGGCGATTCTTCACTGAGAGGGTGGTGGAGGCTTGGAACAATCTTTCAGAGGATGTGGTGGGGTCAAGACTGTGGCAGGCTTCAAGAGAGCATGGGACAAGCACATGGGCTTACAGGGAGGTGGAGTGGGAGCTTTATGAAGGGGAGCGCTAGTGGGGGGTATGGGCAGATATAATGGGCCAAGGGGTCCTTTTCTGCCATCAAGTTCTGTGATTCTGTGCTGATAAGTTAAGTAAATTACTCGCATACTTCACAATAAAGCAGAGGGGAAAAAATATTATTACAAATGTAAAAGATACAGCAGATCAGAATTTTTACAAAACATGGAAATATTGCTAAAATATTTGTGAATTACTGTAAAATGATTTATAACAGTCAACAATTCACAGGAAATTCAAGAATATTGAACAGAAGCTAAACTTGCTCCATTAGATGTATCCCCAGAAAAATGTACAAAACAGTAAATTATAGAAGCTGTTCTTTCAACGAAGAATAATTCTGCACCAGGTCCAGACGGATTTACATCCGAATTTTATAAAGCTTTTAAAGAAGTTATTTAAAATGGCAGAGGAGATGGCAGAAGGCACTGACCTTCCATCATCTTGCTCTGAGGCAAATATTCTACGACCCAAAGAAAATAATGATATGTTGTACCTTGAAAATTATAGACCCATAGCACTTTTAAACACCGACTATAAAATATTTGCCAAATTAATAGTAATTACAATTCAAGACCAAATTTCAAAAGTTATACTACCAGACCAAAAGGGGTTTGTTAGACATAGAAATATTTGTGAAGGATTGAGTGACGTGCAGGCTGTCATCTCCTCTGTCAAACCAGAAGACTCCGAGACCATTGCAATAGCTATGGATGCCACTAAAGGTTTTGATTGATTAAATTGGCACTATGTGTTTGAAACCTTGGTAGAATGGGGTCCCCCTCCTTCATCCTGAGTTTGGTTAAAGCATTGTATAAAAACCCAAAAGCCGGTTTTCAAATCAGTCAATACAAATCTGAACCACTGTTAATGAAAAATGGTGTTCGGCAAGGATGTCCGCTTTCTCCCATACTCTTTTCCGAAGTCTAGAACCTCCACTGAACTATATTGGTACAACCAATTTGATTACTAGAATAATAAACTCCAATGGTCAGTTAAATTTAAATGAATATTTATTTATTTAGTTTTTGTTAATGCAGATGGCATACTGCTATTCTTAACTAATCCTAAAATGACATTGCCAATATTAATGTCAGAATTTGAAACATTCTCTAAGCTATCAGGCTACCAATTAAAGCCAAATCAGTGATAGTACCCATCAGCAATATTCAATCAGATAACAAAGATCTTTTAAAAGAAATGAAAATGGAAGATTAATTAAATAACTGGGTATCTATATCACAAACTGTGTACAGAAAACTGTAGATATTAACTTAACGGTACTTACCGACAGAACTAGAGTTTTATTAGAAAGTTGGCAAGACAAATCATTATCCTTATGGGACTAATTGAAGCAATAAAGATGTTAATCATGCCCCATTTGGTGCATCTCTTTCAAGGGGTGTAAGGGTAAATACCTTTGTCTTGGCTTTAACAGATGCGTAAATCCTTTAAAAAATTCCTTTGACGACATGGAGTTCCTCAAATTGCTTGGGAAAAGATTGTTCATATACATAAAGAGGGGGGAATGGGTTGCCAAGACCCTCTACGGTATAACTGGGCAGTAAAACTTAAGTAATCCATTGGATAGATCTGGATAAAATAGAAATGGACATTGAGGGTTCTTATCAGTCCCAAATACAAGAAATTCTTAATAAAGAAGATCCAAAATTAAAAATACAAAATGTGTTGGCTTTTCTAGCCATGTTTTCTCATATTAAAGCTCCAATAATTAACATAATGTGCAAAGTATGTATTAAATGAAATAATTCCTTCCCCTACAGCAATTCCAGATTTGCATGTAGTATAGTATGGAACCCAAACATATGGAGCTACAATTCAGAAATTCCACAAGTAGCGAAAGAGCTTAAGAAAATAATTTCATAAATTGGACAGATTTTGCTCAAAATAATAACAAAATGTCATGGAAGGAATTTGAAAAGAGATGTTCGAACAACCAAATAACAGATCCAGAAACAAATGATTTGATACCTTTTATTGGACCAACGTGGATGTTACAGAAAAAAACAAAGTGCTTTAGCTTTCGAACCACCCAGGTCCTTCTTCAGAAGCTTTGTGGCAGTTTTTTCAAATATCCCATACTATTAACACCAGATTATATAGAAAAGCAGAAATAATTCTCATTGGTTTAACATATACATTTAAAACATAATAGAAGATTACGTCAGAGAAGCTAATTAACAACTAGTATGCCTTTAACTGAGGAGCCTCAGAAGGGCAAAGGTTATCAAGAATTCTCTACAGCCAGAGAGTTCTTGTCACATAAATTTTAAATGTCTCAGTATGCCAAGAAAGCATTCTAGTGATAAAAAAAAACCCTTGAGTAGCATTCTCTCTAATACATGTAAGATGAGCTCACAACTTACATTCCAATTGTCCTGGTATATTAAAGGACAGATAATGAAAGACAAAATCCTGAAATTAGGTATAACTGCAAGTTGAAAGCAAGCCTCAAATTAACCTACACATATAAACATGATGCATGAAAGTATCATTTGTAAGTGTAAGTGCAAAATAAATAAATAAATAAAAATACTTGTCAAGGACCCCAAAGCGAGACCATGAGCCTGATAAATGCAGATTTCAACACAGAGTCTGTGTATAACAAAAATGCACAGAATCAGTCTAAGCAATCTAAATGAAAACCCAAAGGAATTACACCTTTAATGAACCCCCAAGTAAATGAGATATGCATCTTAATATGAGCAGTTAAAAATGTGACAGTGTGAAATCCACCCACTGACAACTAATAGAAGGAAATAAATGCACACTATATGGGAAAACTAAGTGTTCTAGCCACATAACAACTGCCTCATGCCACGCTCCACCCACACATATGTGTGTACATACACCACACCACACTCCCACACACACACACACACACACACACACCTACACCTGCACACCCCACACAACCACAACACACGACAAATATAGCAAACACATTCCACACACACACCCACACCACCACGTGCAACAAACAAAACACACATACGCTTTCGCCACCACAACACAAAAAACACAACACACAAAACACATACATACATACATACATCAGTATACACACACATACACTCAACGCACTCACCACAGTGTTAAGGTGAAAAGTCAACAATGTAGATAACCATAAACTTACAAAATCAAAGGCCCGCTGAAGAACTAAACTGTTTATGTCCATCTTTAAAGTAAAGGTCTGTGTAAGTTTAATGGAATAATGTCATGTACCTCAACATCAATATTCAATCCATCCGCCACCATATTGAGAAGTAAAATAAGTCTAATTTCAGAAGCCCGTCTCTGTTGTGTACTATTGAAATGTCCTTTTAAGACCATCACAGACATATCTGAGGTTGAGTGGTCATCCTGGGAGAAGTGCTGGGCTACTGGTTTCTCAATCATCTTGTGATTAATAGAATGTCTGTGTGAATTCATTCTAGTGGAGTTGTTGGCTTGTCTCCCCACATAACCTGTCGAGGACATTTCTTGCATTGGATAAAATAGACCACATTACTTGATGTACATGTATAATTCCCTGTATCCTGAATAGTCTGTTTTGTGATGTAACCACACAGTCTGAAGTGGAAATGAGGTTACATGTCTTACATGTGCGTTGATACAGAGTCGTGTACCATATGATGTCATGGTATTCTGTTCGGTTCAAGTTGACTCCTAATAATCAGGTTGGCTAAATTAGGTGGTTGTTTAAAAGATAGTAGTGGTAGTTCTTGAAAAATACCGTTAAGGGTTTCATCCTCACTAATTATTGGATGGAGATCCTTAGTAATCTTATGTAGGAGTTCAAGGTCAGGATGGTATGTGACTACTAAGGGTATTCTGTTGGTAGTCATCCGTTCCTTATATTGCAGCAGCTGTTCTCTTGGGACCTGTGTTGCACGTTCCACTGCTCTGTCAATTTCCCTGGATGAGTGTCCCTGCTCAATAAGGTGTTTTCAACATCGCCAGATGTGTGTCTCTGTCTTCCTCATTTGAACAGAGGCGGTGATACCGAGTGTTGACTATATATAACAGATTTCTTTGTGTGGCTCGGTGATTACTTTTCTTGTGCAAGTATCTCTGTTTGTCTGTTGGTTTCCTGTAAAGACAGGTATGTAGGTACCATCCTTAATAGTGACAGTGGTATCCAGAAAATGTACACTTGTGGCAGAATATTCTAGGGAAAGCTTTATAGTTGGGTGGAGGTTATTAAGTTCTTGGTGAAAATCTTTAAGTGTGTCAGTGCCCTCTGTCCAAATTATAAACAAATCATCAATGTAACGGAAATAGCGAGTGGTTTATGTGTACAGTGCCTTAGAAAATCCTCCTCCAAATTCGCCATAAAAAGATTAGCATACTGAGGAGCCATCCTGGTTCCCATTGCAGTTCCCATAGTTTGAACATAATGTTTACCATTAAAGCTGAAGTTGTTATGTGTCAGAATGAATTCAGTGAGTTTACCCACAACTCCAGGGTCAATGCTGGGGTCCAATTCTTTGTCATGCAGGTATTTGAGGCAGGCTGAAATGCCATCTGTGTGTGGAATATTAGTGTAGAGGGAGGTTACATCCATCGTGGCTAAAAGGGTATCAGGTGGTAAGTCCTTAAAACCAGAAAGTTTATGTAGGAAGTGAGTAGTGTCCTTGATGTAACTATCCCTTTGTATAACCAGCGGTTTGAAAATAGCTTCTACAAACCCTGATATCCCCTCTGTCAGGGTGCCATTACCAGAGACTATGGGTCTACCAGGATTACCAGGCTTATGTATTTTAGGAAGCATGTAGAATGTCCTGGCTTAGGTTCACTGGGGACGAGGTCCTTTAGTTTGTCTTGGACATGCTCTGGAAATGTTTTTATCACTAGAATGCTTTCTTGGCATACTGAGACATTTAAAATTTATGTGACAAGAACTCTCTGACTGTAGAGAATTCTTGATAACCTTTGCCCTTCTGAGGCTCCTCAGTTAAAGGCATACTGGTGTTAATTAGCTTCTCTGACGTAATCTTCTATTATGTTTTAAATGTATATGTTAAACCAATGAGAATTATTTCTGCTTTTTGTATATAATCTGGTGTTAATAGTATGGGATATTTGAAAAAACTGCCACAAAGCTTCTGAAGAAGGACCTGGTTGGTTCGAAAGCTAAAGCACTTTGTTTTTTTCTGTAACATCCATGTTGGTCCAATAAAAGGTATCAAATCATTTGTTTCTGGATCTGTTTTTAAAAGGACCAATACGGCACCTACAACATTTTTTTTGCAACAACCAAATAAAAAATTCCTGGGTAAAATATTTATTTTTATTTATTTATTACATTCTCAGAATTTGACATACCTTTAAGAGAGAGACTCATTTACAAAGCTTCCATGTCCAAAACAAATCATAACGGTTAGCTAAGTACAACAATGTAACAAAAACATGACATGGCTACAACAAAAAAAAAAAAATTAAACAATACATTTAACATACAGACCCAGTAAATAAAAAAAAATTCTAGATATTATTTCCTTATTTAAGGTGCATTTAAATTCCCAAATTTAGTATAATGGCCTACTTTTACGAGACTTTCTTCAAGACAAACTTAAAACACATTTTTGCAAATTCACAACTTAGCTGGGAGCGGGAATTAGGCATAAAACTTGATTTGAACAGGTGGAAACATACAGATAAACACTAATAAATTATACACATATGCTAACAACAAATCCGTTCAATGTAAGATAATAGACCGTGCTTTATCACTCCAAGTAAACTACAGTATATGATACAAAGAACCTTAGTGTGCAAGCACTGAGGCAAGGGTTACCCCTCAGGGCATTGGCCAGGAAGCCAGGTTTCAAAGAAATACAAACTCACACGTACCCCCATAATGCAAAGCATCATGGGCTATATGTGCAAATCACCACAAAATATTATGCTGGTTCAGCTTTAAGCAGAAACGCATGGTGCTGAAAGGCCTCTCACACAGTCTGCAAAGGGTGCCAACAGAAGACACAGACATGTGTTTCGTCCTACCAGGACTCATCAGTGTGTCTCATCTGTATGACACCCCAGTGGAATGAACCAGTGACCCTAAGTTGGTCTATCTAGGTTGGGTTGTAGTGAGCCCAACAAAAACAAAAAACAAGCTAAAACACGAAGAGCCTTAGTGCGCAAGCACTAGGGCAAAGGTTACCCATAAGGGCATTGGCCGGGAAGCCAAGTTTCAAAGAAATACAAAATCACACATACCCCCATAATGCAAAGCATCATGGGCTGTATATGCATATCACCACAAAATATTATGCTGATTCAACTTTAAGCAGAAATGCATGGCGCCGAAAGATACCAACAAATAAAATAAAATGTTGCCATAACTGTCAAAGTGGAAATAAAAGTGATCATTTACTTTGGGACTATAAATTAATATTTAAATGCTGGCAACATATACATCTTGAATCCTAAATAAAAGCATACCATTGCTACCTAAAATTTTCATAGTGAATGATTTTGAAGGGCTGGAATTACAAGTAAAAGAGCAGAAAATATTAGCATTGGCTACTATGACCACTAAGCAAATGATTTTAGAAAATTGGAACTCCACTAAACTACTGGAATTAAACATAATAAAATGGTTACAGCATTTTAAATTTACTCTGATATTCGAAAGATTGATGGACCATATTAATGATAATGCTGATATACTGGGTATTACGTGGAATTCTATATTAAATATGCTTCCTCCTGTGTTACAACTATAAGATACATACAGGTACCACCACCTTCTCCAATCCACCCTGCTAAACTTAGGCTGCTGCCCGGATGCCACCGCTTGGTTTAGCAGCTACCTCACTAATAGATCCTAGTTTGTTCTGATAGGCAAAGATACTTCTGTTGCATTACCCATCCATACTGGTGTCCCCCAGGGCTCCATACTGGGGCCTCTATTATTCTCACTGTTCATAAATGATCTTCCCGAAGAAAGCGTAAATTGTAATGCGCTCTTCTACGCTGATGACCTCGTCATCTACCATAGCGCCAAGTCCCTCAAATCTATAGCTTCTACTCTCACTACAAACTATGGATCAGCTCAACATTGGTTCCTCTCCAAAAAACGTCTTGTAAATGAGAAAAAAACGAAGGCCATGCTCTTTGGCTCAAAGCCATACCTTGCAAAGGCCACCAAATCAAAAACCTCGTTGCACATAGTCACCCCTGCAGGCCCTCCTCTTGGTACTGTATCCTCTTTAAAATACCTAGGAGTGACTGTTGATCCCTCCCTTACCTACAGTGACCACATTTCTAACATTATGAAGAGAGTCCACCAGAAGCTGGGGGCAGCCTACCGTGTTAACCACCTCCTGACCCCAGAGGCTCATCTTGCAATTGCCCAGGGAAATCTACTGCCCCTACTTGACTATTGCTTTCCAGTGTTCTCCTCGCTTCTTTCTCATTTAAATATCACATACAACTCTATCTGTCACTTTGCCCTTCAGGTCCCTTCCTCCTCTCCTCACTGCTCTCTGTATCAGTCTGTAGGCTGGCTGTCTCTGCAGGGCCATTTTGAATATGCTATGGGCTGTCTAGTCGACACCTTTCTCAAGAACTCACATAACTCCCCATACTCCTCGCTGCTCACCGACAGGGTGCTAACTCTGTGTCTCAGGGTCTCTTCCGTTCCTCCCCTGGTAGTCCCCTGTGTATCTACTGTCAATGGGGAGCAAGGCTTTCTCTGTCTCTGCCCCCTACCTCTGGAACAGAATACCACCTGCTATCCGTATGTTACCCTCTCATCAGTCCTTGAAATCGAAGCTAAGAGATTGACTGATGTCTCAGGCCACCTGTGCCTGCTACCTTAGAACTACCCTCGCCAGAAATCCGCCTTAGGGATCCAGTGTACCATTTGCCTTACTCCCCCAGTACTGCTGCTACATAAACAATTGACACTTTTTTTCACTCCATTGTGAAAATGTTGATTTCTATAGTGTAATCCCTTATGCACTATATTGTAAACCTTGGACTGGCTGAATAATGTCTTGATTTGCTGTAAGTGTATATCCTAGTTCTCTGCAAGCAGTGAAGTGTCGCTTTATTTGTCATGGACTTTTTTTTATGTTCTTAACTCCTACTTTAAGATATAATGTTTATGTATTGCTGTTTCTGATACCACTGTACTCACTGCATTATATGTACCTGCTGTGTTATAACTTGTACCTAGTGTCTGTGCCGCTGTACTCACTGCATTATATGTACCTGCTGTGTTATAACTTGTACCTAGTGTCTGTGCTGCTGTACTCACTGCATTATATGTACCTACTGTGTTACAACTTGTACCTAGTGTCTGTGCCGCTGTACTCACTGCATTATATGTACCTGCTGTGTTATAACTTGTACCTAGTGTCTGTGCTGCTGTACTCACTGCATTATATGTACCTACTGTGTTACAACTTGTACCTAGTGTCTGTGCCGCTGTACTCACTGCATTATATGTACCTACTGTGTTACAACTTGTACCTAGTGTCTGTGCCGCTGTACTCACTGCATTATATGTACCTACTGTGTTACAACTTGTACCTAGTGTCTGTGCCGCTGTACTCACTGTATTATATGTACCTACTGTGTTACAACTTATACCCAGTGTCTGTGTCACTGTACTCACTGCATTATATGTATCTACTGTATTATAACTTGTACCTATTGTCTGTGCCACTGTTTGGCCCGGGTCCCAACTGAAAATGGTCCTTTGGATCAGTTTGTTCACCTGGTTACCAAAAACATAAATAAATAAAGGTAGATGTTTTCCCTGGTGGTGAAATAGAACGATGGTTGATTTATGAACTATGGAATGGCTCTTTGCTTAATTTTGTTTTGTGATGGTGGGGGTGGTATGGATATATGATTACGATTTGTATAAACTATAAATTACTGTGTGTTACACAAATAATTGAAAATAAAAAATATATAAAAAAAAAAAGGCTCAGTGTCACCATCTAAAACTCCGGCTTCTGATCCACTGTTGCTGTCTGTAGCAGATCTGTCCTCCCCAGTGAGTGGGGCTTGACCCAGTTTTACCAGAATCCATATCAGCGGACAAGTGGATTCTCAGTATAATTTGAGAATGGTACTCCCTGGAATTGTTGGAAACACCACCGGACAGTCCTTCCAGAAGGCAACTCCCCTTGTCAGCTCATGTGTCAGAGCTTCTGACACAGGAGATTACAGGGCTGTGAAAATAATGCCAAAGTCAGAACAGGACACAGGGTTCTACTCCCACTACTTCCTGATACCAAAGAAATTAATGGGGATGCGCCCTATTCTCAGCCTCAGAAATCTGAACAAGTACATGGATTTAGAAAGATTTAAGATGATTTCTCTAGGACCTATGCTGCTGACCTGAAAAATCAAGATTGGTTAGCCCCACTGGATATGCAGGATGCATACCAGCACATACTAGTGCACCCCCCACCCAGGTTCCTTCAGTTCTGTGTGGAGGGACAGCACTACCAGTTTAGAATCCAACCCTTTGGACTCTGCTCATCGCTGAGTCTTTACAAAGTGCTTTGCAGTACTCACAGCGCATCTCAGAAAGCTAGAAGCCCATTTCTTCCTGTATCTGTATGACTGGCTAATCTCAAGCCCATCCAGACAGGAGACAGAGCAGGCAGTGGCCTCTGCCTTGAACTTCCTAGTGTCCAGCTTCCTTCCTAACTGGACTAATAAAAAAAATATATTTTGTCTCAGAGGACTTACTAAGGTAATGGGTTATAAAGCCCAGCACCACAGCTTTGAAATATCCTTTAAGAAAGATGCATTTCCATTATTTTCTGTGAGGAATTAATGATATGCTGAGGCTATGATGGGATGGGTAGGGTTCGGTTGTTGGACCAATAAGAAGCATGCTTTGCTTTCTGCTTCGGCCTTGACAAAGACGTGCTTTTCACATCTCTTTTCCTTTTTCTTCCCATGCAGGTGAAAAGCCGTTTATTTGTTCAGTGTGTAATGCAGCTTTTAATCGCAAAGACAAGTTGAAAAGGCACATGCTGATCCACGAGCCATTCAAGAAGTACAAATGTCCTTTCTCGTATGTATACAGATTTTTGTCTTACTGGTTGGTTGATGTGATTCCAAAGCACTTTTGGGGTGTCAAGGTCTTAATTCCATCCCATAAGCAAAATGGTAATGATTTCTGTTTTACAAAAACTCATTTAGTGAGTGCTCCAGATAAGATGAGTAGCAACTTGTTTCACCCACAATTAGCAATGAAACATTCACTAAAACAGGTATTCTTCAGTACTGATTCTAACCCCACTACAAGGAAATGCTGCAACTCGGGAAAGATCTGCTTTTACAAAGCTGATGGTGCATTAGAGAAACAGCCTTCTGGATGTGAAACATTTTCACACTAAAAATGGTTTCCTTGTCTAATGACAAAACAAAAATGCTGAAGAACTAGTAGACCAGTGACAGAAACGAGGGTTCACGTTCAAGCTCCAGAATCCCATGCTGGAGCCAGCTAGAGGCCAAGCTGCTGAACACAGAGTGGCATTGGATGTGAAGGCAGCAGGCCCCCCCACCCCAAACACATACACTTCCAGCTGGAAAAACAGGCAGCTGTGGTGATCCTGGCCATTGGGGATGGGAACAGGGGAACGGGGATGTCAAAATATAATAAAAAAAAAGGAGACTAAATAATGGTTAGTGTGGCAGAACTTTGTTAGTATGCACTCTGCTGTTCCGAAGAAAAATTTAATTTTTATGAGCAATTAGTTGCTGTTCTTGTGTTTCAGTCATGAAGGACATTTATTTATTTATTTAGCTTTTGTTAACCAGGTAAGTACACTAGACAAGACATTTGCCTATTTTCAGGTACGACCCGGGAGAGTACAAGGAAATAAGAGTTCAGGTTCACAGGACAACATGATATAATTTAGGCAGTTACACAGAGTCAGGAAAAGCATAAACCTATTCAGTAGGTACACACCGTTAAAATGGACAGAACATATGCATAGAGTCACCAAAGCTGTGAACAGTGCATTATATACAGTTTAGGACCCCAAAATGTGGAGCCGCAGTCAGAGCCACGCCTAACACATAGGACTGTAACCTTATATGCAGGGCCATACCCAAGCAGGTAGGCAACACCTTAAGAAAGTGGGGTTCAGTACAGGGTGCCAGGTGAGATTATGGAGGTTTGGGACAACCACACACAGAGGAGAGCTTCAAGTGATTCCACAGGGTGGTTCAGAGGCTGGCATGGGAAGGGGAGGAGCGGACCTGTACAGGGAGCGAGTTCCGTAATCTGGGGGCACACGAGGCAAAATCTCTGTCCCCCATTTGAGTGCGAGTGGCAGGAATCTTAAGAACAGCCGGGCCCAGAGACCTAAGGGAGTAAGTAGAGGAGACCACCAGTACTAGGAGCTCCACCAGTCCAGGGGGGGTGCCAGTGCCAAGAACCTTGCCCGTGAAACATCCCAGGACAAAGTTTAGGTAATTGGGTGGGGAGAGCCAGTTAAGCTTGCTATACAGGTCACAGTGGTGGGTGAGACGAGGGGCAGCAGGATCAAAACGGCAAATGTTGTTGTAGGCTATGGTCCACCTAGAGAGATGGGCTTTGGAGGTGCAAGCAAACAGGAGGAGCCCATAGCAGAGAGAGGGAAGAAAGACACCTCTAGCCAGTGCAAGGCGAGCAGATGGAGTGAGATTGCTCTTTGCTCTGTAAGCCAGACCCAGTTTGCAGTTCACAGTTTTGCATACATTCTGGATATGGCACCCAAGATCAAGCTGAGGGTCAGGTGTCACCCCAAGGTATTTGATGGAGTCAGTGATGAGGACAGGAGCACCATCAAGACCAGTGATACACAAGGGGGCAGGGGAGGACTTTAACTTGGCCAGGGACCCCAAGAGCATGGCCTGAGTTTTTTAAGGTTGAGGACCATCTTATGGGACGTGATCCAGGACTGGATACTCCTAAAATCCTCACTCAGTTGGTGGTTTATGACCCCAATGTCCCGAGAATGAGTGAGGATAACCAGGTCATCAGCATACAGGATAGACCTGCAGTAGGAAGAGGTAGAGGGTAGATTGTTGACAAAAATGAAGATGAGCAGGGCCCCCAAGACTGAACCCTGGGGGACTCCTGAGGACACAGTAGTGGTGTCTGAGAGCACCTTACTGTATTTGATAAGCTACTATCTGCCCTGTAGATAAGTGGAGAACCAATTGAGCACAGGCGGGGACAAGCCAAAGGACCTGAGCTGAGAACAAAGTAGGACATGGTCAACTAGGTCAAAAGCCTTGGACAGGTCTATGAAGATGGCACCTGAGAGTTTACCACAGTCCATAGCTGCTCTGATGCCAGAAGGGACCGTGAGAAGGGCAGAGGATGTACTGTGCCCTTTACGAAAGCCATGCTGCACAAGAGACAGCAGCTCATGAGTCTGAATATACTCCGAGAGTTGCCCCGCCACAACTTTCTCGAGTAGTTTACTGACAGTAGACAATATGGCTATCGGTCGGTAGTTGTCAAGAATCTTAGGGTTGCCGTGTTTGAGAACAGGGACAACCCCTAGCTACCTTCCATACGACAGGGATAATTCCAATAGATAGGGACAAGCTGAAGATATAGGCTACTGGGGAGGCAATATAAAAGGCACCATGATGGAGGAGCTTCAGTTCCATGCCATCATGGCCAGCACTGGAATAGGGGGAGAGACCAGAGAGCAATCTCTGCATCTCTTGTGCCATCACAGCCTTAAAGTGGAATAACGGGCGTGAGACAGGGGCCGATTGTGGAGCAGGGTCCTGGACACGACTACCACATCTACTAGGGGAGAATAGGAAGGTGAAGGCAGACAGGTCCGAGAAATGCAAGTTAAACGCATTGGCGATGGTTAGTGGATTGTTGCAACTAGAACCATCAATGAGCATGTCAGTAGCCTCACAATTAGAGGAACCACTTACTATGTTTTTAACGTTCTTCCAGAAGCACCTAGGATCCTTAGCTGAATTCAGCAATACAGCTTTGCAGAATTCACTTTTGGTAGCCCTTATTGCTTTTTTACACTCATTTCAGAGCTTTGAAATTGGCCCAGCACTTGTCTCTAGTCTTCATGAGTGCCAGGAGGCTCCCATGCAACCACTTGGTAGCAGCCCCCCTTATCCTCCGTCTAATGAGAGGGGTATGTTTATCCTGCAGCGCCCCGAAGGTGCTGAGAAAATGACTGACTGCAGTGGAGGAGTCCTGGGCATTCCACACCGCAGACCAGGCAGTAAGCCGTAGATCATTATGGAATGACCCCAGGTCGAACCTGGAGAAGTCCCTAACTTGGATGATTTTATGAGGGATTTTCAGGGAGGAGATCTTCCATATGCGGTACACAGGGGAGTGGTCAGAGATAGTCAGGAAGGGTACCAAAAGAGCTGATTATCTCAGGTTTATTGAACAGGACCCAATCAAGGAGGGAGCTCGTACCACCAGCGGAAGACCAGCTTTTCATAGTTCATAGGAACAGAATTCCACCATAATATTTTTTGTACAAGCCTGTCTTCCACGGATAAGCTTCTTTTCCACAATTTAAGGATACAGTTTGTACATTACCGAAAGTTTATTTGTGCCCTAGCAAAACCAGGAACACTGCCTGTGCACCCAGTCTCTGCTTTAGCAAATGCTGGAGCTAATGCGTACTGGGCTACTGAATTTTGTTACCTGGCTTAAAGTTGACTTCCAGCCCTTTGGGGTACCGTATGCATTTGTATGCTGCAGGGTACCTACTAGTTGCCTACTCTGGGTAAAACAGAATAACTAGAACACAGGGAAAAAAGATAAACACCAAAATGAAGAAAGTGTCAAGTAGCAGTGTTCTTTCTTTATTACACAGAAACATAGACATTACCAGGAGAGGAACACCAAGGGTTCACCTACTCTGCCCATACAGCAATTCCTTCCTCACTCCCTGACCTAATGTCCTAAAGGAATATCGACCCCAGCTCCATCTTCTGACTGCCCTACACCCCTAGTTCCTCCTTGTGGAAGTATAAGCCCTTTAACCCTGTCCTAATCATGGTTTTGTTTCTTGTTTTCCATATATAGGTTTTTATCCTCCTACATCCAGGGGGGCAGCTGCAGGCCGGCTTCCCACCTCTCCCAGTAAGTGCCTAGTCAGAAGTCTCCCCATGAGTTCTCCTCTTGTGACAGGGCCTCAAAGGGAGAGCTGCCCCCCCCCCCCACATACACAGTACATCAAGCCCGAGGTAGACTGTCGTTCACCCAGTGACAGCGTGGGCATGGAGATGACTGGGCCAGGCTTCATGAAGCCCCCCCCCCCACCACCACCACATCCATTTTCTTTTTTTCTGTCCCACCCCTCCTGCGGGTGTAGGACTTGTGCATAGGTGGCATGCCATCCCTCGTACTCAGCAGCACCCTCCCATACTTTGCCTCCTTGACGTGCTCTATCCCCAGGCCTCCACCTGGGTTGCAGCCAAGGCTGGGACGACAGGCCACCCCTCCCCAGGAGAGGAGAGCAGTTCCTTGGACACTCAGTCCCCCCCTCCAACCGACCAGAGTCTATTCCCTAACCCAGGTTGCTGGCATGGCAGGAGTTCAGGTGCTTTACAGTGTCTCAGCCATCTATGCCACTGGACCATCCTGTTCCAGTCATGTTTGAACCTGTTTATAGTTCTTGTCCCCACCACTTATCCTGGTAAATCTGTTCCATGGCTCTACCACCCTCTTAGTAAAGTAAAACGTCTTCATATCCCTCCTGAATTTTCCACCTGCCAGCCTCCATTGTGTCCCTTCATGATTGCATCGCTATTTCTGTTAAATAGGTCTTAGCTCTTCCCTCTATTTATTCCCCTTAGGATTGTGTAGGTCTCTTTCATGCTGCCCCTCTCCTGCTGGCCTCCAGCAATGACATGTTTAAGGCTTGCAGCTAGTTTTCATAGGACCTGCCCAGCTGGCCTGGATCGTCTTGGTGACCATCGCAGCATGAACTCCAGCCTGTCCTCCTCTCACTTCTCAGGTGCGGACATTGCAGTGGGCCACCCGCTGATATTGTCTTTAACAACCGCCCTTTCTGACAGCTGGACTCCATCAGTGATGCCTAATACAAGAGTTCACCATCCTGCTGGGGTGCAGTAAATGCAAGTTATACAACTTGGAATTCAATTCTAACTCTGAGTTGTGGTCACACTTCCTCTACTGGCTTAACACTATGTTTGTTTTTTGATATCACTGTTCTGTATCTATGGAGTTTTTTTGATTTTTTTTTTTTTTTTGGGGGGGGTTTGTTTTTTTAAAGCAAAACTACTTTTTTTTTTAAACTGTAGTAATACACTCCACAGTTTGTGGATTTAAACTTCATTAACCCATACTCTCTTGTGATGCTATTCCTTCCTTGTACTTACAATGTAAATAATAAATGATCACTGTGAACTAGTCGTGCCTTCTGTCTTTGAATGGAGTCACGCTGTAACTGACCTTTACATAGTAATTTTAACAAACTCTGGTCAGAGCCAGCACGGCTGCTTCAGAGCGAGTCTAAGTGAAAACTAATCGGAGGTGCTGCTGTAGCTGACTGTGTACTTGCGCCAACAAATCAAGAGGAACAGCTGGCACAAGACTGCAGTCCAGGAGTAACACCAGTTTGTAGAGGTAAAAAAGAATCCAGACTAGACCAGTACTTCCAATTGTTACCTAGTGCTTCAGACACAAACTTGGCTATGTTCTTCATCAGTGGGCCCCCCGATGAAGAACTAAGTTTAAGTTTAAAGCATCGGGCAAGTGCAGTGCTGTCTGTATGGCTATAACATAATAAAATGTTCCTACAATTGAAAGTACTGATCAAATCTGTTTTATTGAACCTCTACAAATTGCTGTATTTCTGGAATGTGATCCCATGCCTGCTTTAACAATAAGAACACCCTTGGAGTGAAATAGGTTTCAAGACACTGAGCCACTGAGGTGGTGGGGCCCCAAAATTCTGCAAGCATTTTCAGGTTTAGTTTAGAATAACAGAAAAGAATAGAATTTGGTATATGCTTGCATGTACAGTTACTGTGTCTCTTACGGTTATAAGAGTGAATTCTTGAGTTCTTCGGGTGACAGAACTACAAAGCGAAGCTGAGCTGTTCTGTGACACAAAGGACTTGAGCAGAAACTCTTGTAGCCACAAGACACATGGGAACTGTACACATAAGTATATTACTGTATAAATCATGTTGAAGATTTCTGTTAAGAAGTGCAACTTGAATTTAAAATACAGCTGTTAGATTTTGTGGAAAATTTGAGAAATCCCTGTGTGATGAAGTGGACTATGCTATCTGAACTTAGAACTGTAGCATTAAAGCTGTTTGCATAAGATGTTTTGTGGGAAAAATAGTGCTTGAAATGTTTAGAAACAAGCAATCCTGATTAGCCAAGAATTATGTCATAATGTATTATTTTGTGTATAGAGAGGATGGTGGATGGCCAACCTCGACATTAGTCAGAATCCTGCTGGCAATGCAGGCATGTAGTGTATGTGACTGGGCATCCACTGTTTCATACAGTATTTTTTTTTTTATATTAAAAATTCATTGTTGTTCTCCCCCCCCCCCACACACACACTCGTAAGAAAACACATAATTTTGGGACATTTTAAAACTAATAAAGCCACCCTACACCCAGCTGCCAATAATACTCCTTGCCATGCTGCTGACAGTTTATTTACTTTTAAAATCATTTGGAAAAAAAAGTTTTCGTCATTAAAAAGGAAGACCTGGGTGATGAGTGAGAACAAGATCTACACTTATGTACTTCCATTTAAATCTACACGGAGTCACACAAATACGTTGTAGTGCAGATCGTGCTCATGCTCGTTTCCCAGTTCCTTTCATTTTTGTAGGTAAGATTCTTTTTAAATGATTTTGAAAGAAAAAACACTTATCAGTGGCACTGGGTGGGACATTAGCAGCTGGGTGCAGGGTGGTGGGTTGATTAGTTGAAATCAATTAAAAAAAAATAGAACGTTTCTGTGTTTGTGTCTATGTGTGGTGAGTGGAGACAACAACTGTGAAAAGAAAAGAGCACAGGTGGCACGGATTTTCCATTCTTATTAAAAAGTTATTACACCACAGACAAGTGCAACAGCATTCAATGACCTTTGTCCTGTAGTACCAAAGCTTTTCAGTTTGGATGGAAAGCCATGCAGAACAGACCCTAACTATATAATATAGTGCGTTTCATGCACACTGTAACCCTCAGTGCTTTACAACGCACCAGGTTACAGGTAGTAATGGGTTATGTGCAGCACACTTACAGAGGTCACTGAGCACATGATACACACAGGCATACTATAATAAACCAGTGGCTTTCAAGCCATATATCTGGTGGGCCACACAGTGCAGCCACCAAAAATGACTGGTGGCCTTGCTTTTTACATTTTTCATCCCATTTCCCTTAATACAACGGATCTCTTTTCTCACATAGTACAGTACATAGCAAATAACGATCTTACTTCGAGAGGGCTCTTGCAGTAGGTATTTACATATAGGACTGACCCGGCAGGCGTCGGGACCCCACAGAAAAATTTTTAGCTAGCATTCTCTGGTGGGGGACCGCCCCCACGTCAGGTGACCGATGTCATGTGACATCAGTATAAAGGGGCGGTCCCCCACGCCCGCCTTCCAGTTCTTTCCCGCCGTTGCCTTGTGAAAGTTCCTCACGGTAAAGTTCATCGCTCGTCAGTCTTTCGTCGGTTAGTTTTTGAACTTTTCGACTGATTTTTTTTGATTTTTTTTTTTTCTCAAATATTACTTCGTGTATGTCATCCCCAACGCCTTCTGAATCGCATAAAAAATAAGTGTGACTCGAGCGGTTCCCAGCTGCTGCATAAGGACGGCCACTCCCTGTGCCTCTTTTGCCTAGGCCTGGACCATCCTGTGGAGAAGTGCCAGCACTGCCAGAAATTCAATTCAGCAACCCAAAAATGGAGGCAGCAGTCCCTGGAGGCCCATATTCTGAAGAAAAAGATGGCATCCATGGAGAAGGAGTTGAAAAAGTTGAGGCAGGCTTCCACTGCCCCCGAAGACCACAAAAAGGAGAAGCACTGGGACTCTACCTCGGAGTCGCGGTCTTGAAGGTAATGTCCCTCCGGGGGACCACTCCTTGACGACCGTCTTGGCAGTGTCCAAGAAGGTGTCGCCCCTCCCATTGGGCTCATGCTCGGGCCCTCCGGGTACCTCCGGGTAAAGGCCTCCACTCCCGCAAGATCGTGACCACGCAGCCTTCAGGGGTCGGCCAGTCCGCTAAGTGTTCGACGCCCGGTTCCAGTGACGTCTGCCGGGACAGGGCTGGTAAGTCGCTTCCTCCTGCGGGGGGGGGGGCGCGCACAGTGGTCAGTTTGCCCGACAAGGCCACCTCTCCAACGCGGCCTTCCTCAGACAAGGCTTCCGATAAGTCGGACTCGGGCTCCTCCAATGTCCGCCTGGATCCAGCTGATAAGTTGGACGTCGGCCCCTCCCGACAACCACCCGACCAAGGAGCATGCGTCGGACCCCTTCGACTGGTCCGATGCCCCAAGCTCCCCAAACGCCTGACATTGCCAACCAAGGTTCCTGCATCCCCTCTGGTGGACCCCGAGGATTCCAATCCTTCCTCCTTGGTCATCATGGAGGACCAGGACACGCAGCCGTCAGGGCCCCCTCCTACTGGGTTAGATACCCTGATGCCGGAACCTCGGACGCCAGCTCTGACGCTGGCCTACCCAATGCCAGCTGACGTCCCACTTCCGGATGGCGCTCCCACGCCATGCCCGATGCCCGCGGGGCCACCTTTACCTGGCCTGCCTGCTGGGCCTTTGTCAGGTCCATCTGCCCCATCAGAGCCCCTGGCTGCCGGGTACGCGATACCGCTAAATCCGGTACTGTCTTCCCGGCACCGCAGTATCTGACTCCGCAGTACCCAGTGCCTTAATACGTGATGCCAGGTTTCCCGCCGTCGGGTTCTGGATACTCGCCGTACAGATCTCCCCAGTATCTGTATACCCCTTCTACTCCTCCGCCCACACCCCAGCCGGCGGCGGACTTGAAGGAGACTCTGGCTGCCTGCCTGGTGGGCTGAGGCCAAGGCTCAGCTCACCAGGGAGGTAGAGAGTCATCTACTGGCACCGGACCCTGCACAGGATCCCCTGCGCCGGAGATGGGAGACTCCTTCCCCCTTACCTGACACCAGAGGAGAACCCTCGGGCACCAGGGGAAGGGAGGACACGCTTCCCAGAGGGATTCCCAAAGGGACCGTTCCTCCCCCGTGTCGGGAGTAGTCTTCCTCTTCTACATCGGAGACCTCTGACTCGGGGGATGCTCCGACCCGGATGACTAGCCCCGTACTCCAGAGTGACCCAGGCCAAGGATCCTTCTTTTCTGGAGTTACTGAGAAAGATCCAGGAAGTTCATCAGTGGCAATCTCTGGAGCCAGATCCACAGCATAAAAAGCTCACTGCCCACTTGGATCTGCTCGAGACTGCTCCTTCATTGATTCCACCCTGGACAGAGCCTCATGCAGATCTTGTTTCCATTATTTGGAAACAACCATCCGCGTTAGCCCCCCTTCCGAGGAAGGCAGATCGGCTATATCAGGCTCCTGAGGGAGTAGATTCTTTGACTTGGTCATTTGGTCATGATTAGCGCCGTTCACGGCCGCTCCGCTAACCCCAAACATCTCCGCTCGTCTCCGCCTGACAAGGAATCTCGGCTTCTGGACGAGTATGGGAAGAAGGTTTATGCGTCTTCTACCCTGGGTATTAGGGCTCTGAATTATGTAGTTCATATGGGGGACTACCAGAAGACCATCCTGAGTCAGGTGGAATCTAAACTGGACTCCCTTCCTGAGTATCAGACGAAACAGGAAGTAGCTGACCTTGTCCGTTCTGCTCGTTTGGCCAGTCGGCATGTGCTTCGTGCCACTTACGATGCAGTGGACGCAGCTGGATGGAGTTCGGCTTTTGCCATAGGTCTTCGGCTTCATGCCTGGCTCTGGGTGTCAGGTTTGGTCCCTGAAGTGCAATCTGCTATTCAGGATGCGCCCTTCAGGGGTTCAGTGCTGTTCGGCAGTGATGTCAAGGACATCATAACCGATCTGCAAGAGAAGGGTACTGCACTTAAGTCTGTGGACTGTTTGTACAGACCCCCTCAGGGACAGCGGCACCCTTTTCGTCGACGTAACCGACAAAAACCTAAACCATAGGGCAAGCGGGCCAACAAGTGCCGGGCCCCTCCAGCAACCAAGACTCCCCCTCCCAAAAAAGTCGCGGGAGCCTCGGCCGCTGCGCAGCCCCAGACCTCTTGACTCCTCACCTCTCCCACGGCTTCTGGACTCACCAGAGGAACCAGTAGGAGGGAGGTTCTCCTTCCATCTACCGGGTTGGGAGAGGGTAACATCGGATGCTTGGGGTGCTCCAGCTGATTGCGGCAGGTCACGCAATAGAGTTTCTTCAGAAACCGCCCCAAAGACCACCACCCCAGTCGTCGTACGCCCAGGAACATCTTCTTCTGGTCCCAGAAGAAATCACCTCGCTTCTCTCAAAGACAACAATAGAATCAGTTCCCAACCACCTTTGGGGGACGGTTACTATTCCCATTTCTTTCTAGTTCCAAAGAAAATGGGAGACGTGAGGCCTATCTTAGACCTCAGTTCCCTGAACATGTTCGTGGAGTACAAACGCTTCAGAATGCTCTCCCTGCAGGGCCTTCTGCCTCTTCTTCGGCAGGGACTGTGGCTGTGTGCTCTGGATATGCAGGATGCTTACCTGCACATCCCCATATGCCCTTCCCACTGCAGATTCCTTCATTTTTGCTTTCAGGGAGTCCACTACCAATTCAAGGCCCTCTCATTTGGTCTTTCCTCGGCCCCCCGAGTGTTTACCAAATTCCTGTCTGTGGTAGCGGCCCACCTGCATATTCAGGGAGTGCAGGTATTCCCGTACCTGGACGATTGGCTCCTGGCGGCCCCGTACAGGGAGGAGCTTCTACACTCCCTTTCCCTTACCCTGCAGGTTTTCACCAGCTTGGGTATCACCATCAACCAGCAAAGTCCCATTTGGTCCCTTGCCAATGACTCCAGTTCATAGGGGCGATCCTGGACACGACCATGGGCAAGGCCTTTTTGCCTCCGGACAGGGTGGACACCCTACAGACTCAGGGACGTCTTCTGTCCAGTTGCAGAAGGGTCAGTGCAAGGTCAGTCCTTCGCCTCCTCGGGCTGCTATCTCGACAGTCCCATGCGCTCGGCTCCATATGAGGATCTCTCAGTGGACACTTCAGTCTCAATGGGACCAAACACTGGATGACCTAGACCAGGAGGTTCTAGTCTCCGATCCCATGGTCAGGGACTTGCAATGGTGGATGGGATCAGAGAACCTTTGTCAGGTGTTCACTTCAATATTGAACCCCCCTCCTAGACATTGACAACAGATACCTCAGGAGAGGGCTGGGGAGCCCACTTAGGGTCTCACAAGACTCAGGGCAGCTGGTCCAGGCTCGAGTAGAATCTACACATAAATGTGCTCAAACTCAGAACGGTCCTGTATGCACTCCAGGCCCTGCACTCCTCCATTCTTCCAGGTCATCTGTCCATTCAGACAGACATGTGTATGGTCTGGTACATCAGCAAGCAGGGCAAAACTCGTTTCTACCCTCTGTGCAGGGAAGCAATGAGAATTTGGAGCTGGGCTGTCCAGCACAACCTTCACCTGATGGCAGTTCATGTTCTGGGAGTAGAAAACACGCTGGGAGACCACCTCAGTCAAGAGGTAGTAGACAGCATCTTCCTGCTTTGGGGAACCCCTCAGGTAGACCTGTTCGCGTCTCCTCAAAATGCAAAACTTCCTGCCGCCTGCTCGCTCGCTGCAGGGACGAGACACTTTCTGGCGGGACGCTCTGTCTCTCGACTGGAGGGACAGATTCGTCTATGCCATCCCTCCAGTTCCTTTAATTCCGAGGGTCTTGCACAAGCTCAGAACAGAAGGAGCCCGGATGATCCTCATTGCTCCATTCTGGCCCAGGCAAGTTTGGTTCTCTCTTCTGCAACAATGTTCAGAGGAACCTCTGCTTCCTATCCCTCTGTCACAACACTTTTTGACCCAGGATTAGGGGACCCTTGTTCATCTAGGCCTCAAATCCCTTCAGTTGCATGCGTGGCTCCTGCAGATGTAGCTCAAGCCTGGTTCGGGGTTTCTCAGCTCGTAACAGATATTCTGGTGGAAGCCATAAAGCCTTCCACCAGGTCCACCTACACCATGAAGTGGAAACGATTCTGTGTTTGGGCCTCGTCAAAGGATTTTGAGCCTTTCTCTTGCCCAGTTGAAAGAGTCCTGGACTACATGTGTCATCTGTTCGATCTGGGTCTCAGCCATTCCTCTTTGAAGGTCCACATGGCAGCGATTTCAGCCTACCATGTCCCCTTTGGAGACAGGATTTTCGCTCAATTGGAAGTCTCTAAGACATTCCTCAGAGGGGCTATCCATTTGAGACTCCCCCATCCGCATTCCTGCTCCTCCTTGGGACTTGAATTTTGTTCTCGAGAAGCTTACTCTGCCCTATTTCGAGCCGGCAGCCTCAGCAGATTTGAAGTTCCTCTCTTGGAAGACTCTCTTCCTAGTGGCCATTACTTCAGCTCAGCGGATTTCCGAGCTTAAAGCCTTGATGTGCAAAATCCCATATTTGATTTTTCACAAGGAACGTGTGGCTCTGTGCACCAACCTTAAGTTTCTCCCTAAGGTGGTGGCGGAATCTACGCTGAATCAATCCATTGAGCTACCTGCTTTCTTTATGCAACACTCCAATCAAGGGGAGTACCTCTTGCATACTTTGGATGTTCATAGAATACTGAGGTACTATACCACTAGGACTAAGGATCTCAGGAAACCTGATCAGCTTTTTGTCTCTTTTGTTCACAAAAGAGAGGAATGTGGTTTCCAAGCAGTGCCTATCTAAATGGTTGGCTCATTGTATCACTTTCTGTTACGACAAGTACAACACAGCTCTGCCGGGTCAAGTCAGAGGTCACTCCACCAGAGGAGGAGCCGCCTCTGCAGCTTGTTTCAAGAATGTGTCAGTGGCAGACATTTGTGCAGCCGCAGCTTGGACTTCTGTCCACACCTTTATGAAACTCTACAGTTTGGACATTGCCTCTCACCGTAGAGCAGGCTTTGGGTTGGCTGTACTCCAAGGTCTTCTTTCATAAGACCCGTTCAGCCGGAGGTTCCATTGTTTGGATCATTTTCCTCCTCCCGGGTGCTTTTCCTTGTTTCAGACTGCTTGGGATTCAGTCCTATATGTAAATACCTACTGAAAGAGTCCTCTCAAAGTAAGATAGTACAGTTACGTAAGAACTTACCGTAACAGTAGATCTTAGAGAGAGGCTCTTGCAGTAGGTATTGCCTTCCTGCCCTCCATCTCCCTTAGCTTTTTCAGCTCCTTTTCCAGGAAGGGAAATATCTGCATCTCTCTCGTCTTGCCTCTTTCGGCCCTTGGCGGGAAAGAACTGGAAGGTGGGCATGGGAGACCGCCTCTTTATACTGACGTTGGTCACCTGACATGGGGGCGGTCCCCTGCCACAGACTGCTAGCTAGAAATTTTTCCATGGGGTCCTGACGCCTGCCGGGTCAGTCCTATATGTGAATACCTACTGCAAGAGCCCTCTCAAATAACTACTGTTACGGTAAGTTCTTATGTAACTTTACTTTCCTATTGTTTTCTCTCTTTTGCCGGTAGGAACTGGCCAATGGTTGGCATCGGCACAGTAGTAGAGCTAGCATTCACAGGGCCAGCAACCTGAGTTTTGGAACAAGCCAGTTATTCGAAGATGGCCAGGGAGTTTTTGTTTGTTTGTTTATTCAGGTAAAACCATTGAGTAAAAACTCATTTCCATTGGTGACCTGTGGAGGACTGAGTGTCTCACAGGGCACTCTCCTCCTCCACAGTGGGAGGAGGGTCTCTGTCTCCACCACAGTGCAGCTACCTGGATGAACACAAGTGGAAGCAGAGCAGAAGCATGGTGGTGGGGGCGGGGCATCTGCTGGACTCACAGAAGGCATGCGGATGCGTATACTGCTGCTCGCGACCCACGTGTGGATGGCCCAGGGATAGGGAGAAAAAATAGCCCCAACAGTAGTCATACATGATTCCCCGTATAGCTGGAGGACTCTGCACCACTGTTGCCATGCTGCTTGATGCAACATTAGAGATTTTGGCCACTCCTGTCGCTGTCTGTGGTGCAGTGCTGTGGCTTGAAGGAAGTTGTATATTGCAGTCAGAGGTGACAGAGGTCTGGTACTTTGGAGTAGCCCAAAGAAGAGCTGCACCTGAGATTGAAGGGAGCATAAATAGTAAGTTAAAGAGCAACTGAAGCCTTAAGTATAACTTAAAACATAATATTTAGAGACAGTTCAGTTTATATTTCACATTTGTGCTGTATTTTTCCTCCCCATTATTTTAATACTGAGACCAGTTGCATGAAAACAGGATCTCTGCTCCTGAAGAGTTCGTCTAGTCCTGTTGCCTTCTCCCCACCCAAGGTCATAATGCACTGCTTGTGACATCAGTTACTTCCATGGCAACAGATTGTGATGTCACAACAGAGGATTATGACATGAAGTAGGGAGTAAGCGATAGAGGCAGATGAACTCTGAGGGATAAAGATCATGTATGCGTGCCAATTTCCTCTGTAATAAAAGATGGGGAGAAGAAATCTACAGAATATATTTGGAATGCATGCTGAATTGTACCTAATTATGTTTTTCAAAGTTTTCTTTGAGGCGTCAGCAGCTCTTTAAGCAAGCAATGGGGTGCTTACCATTTGCACAGTGTTTAAATAACAGTTTCATTGGTGGGGGAGGGTTGGAGGAGGGTGCAGTCCACCTGGACTGCCATGTCCCCACAGAAAATTAAAGAGAATTTCATTGAACAGTGCCTGGTGCCAGCAAGGACCCCAAGCACATTGCAGAGGCTCCAAGGACTGGGAGCTGGAGAAGATGGGACCAAAGAGAGTAGGATATGTAGTTTTTTGGACAGGAAGAGGGGGCCGCATAGCGGCTACTGCTGCCCTTAGGCAGGCATAGCTAATGACCCCCTCCACTGGCCCTATGCCTTGAGGAGTTTGCATCCAGGATCGGGCGGATACTGGCCTGTGCCCCCTGGCAAGTCACTGTCCTACCCACCTGCATGGAGAAGTGCGCTGGTCAGGCACATGGTACATAGGGGGCACACACCAATACTGTGGATACTCTATAGTACACGGATGCTGTGCATGTGGTGCATAGGGGATGCTCCATGGCTTTTCCAAGGCCTCTGCACTTGTGGAAGGGCAGCAAACCATTTGAGGATTGGGCCCTGAATATGCAGGCTTCTGCAAATGCACAAAACATGTAATGAAATTAGGTAAGTACTGTGCATTGCACTATAAGGATGCAGCTGTGGAGCTTCCTTCTACCTTGCCCCGCAGGCTGTGACACTTGATCAAATAGAAATAAAAAAAAGAATAAGTGGAGGTGCACACTAAACATCATCATTTATTTGTTAACCGGGTGGGCGCACTGATCCATTGGCTGGACCCGGGCCATGAAGATGGCACAAGGATTACAAACAAGTACAGTGTACAAATACAGAACAGAAGAAATCAACGGGGAAGAAAAATAAAAAATGAATAAGCATTACAAGTACAGCGCAGTTTAAGACACAATAGCATTTTGTTTTCCACCTACCGCGTTACCAACTGCCGGTCCACGGACCCTCGGACTGCCACTCTCACATCAGCCCCCTCGATACCCCTGGCTTACCGCCAGGGTGGGGATACGGCACCCGAGCCCCTCTTAGGATGCCGCAATCTACGGGCTAGGTCAGGAGTCGGCCTGGGAGCTGATCGCAGCCGAAGGGCGAGCGTCATCCAGGTGGGTAGGTGGCAGTTTTTCCCCCTGGATGGGCGTGGATGTGCAGTGATGGCCAGCACCTGCCCCTCCCTCCTAAAGTGTTGGCATTGTCGCAAGCTGTACACCCAGCCTCTGCTGGGTATCAGTGTAGCTCTGACACGCTCTCCCCCCTGGAGAAGGAGAGCAATCTTCGGATGCTCAATCCTTCTCCCCCCTGGCCGGCCCTCCGTCCCAGGTCCGTTCTCGAACCTGGTTCACCAGCGTCGCAGGTTTGCACCTTGCCCCTGCGACAGTGAACCAGCTAATACCACGGTAACATTTTGTACAGTATAACAAATAAATCACTTAGAAGTGCATAGACATACAGAGCACCATATAGGTTGCTAGGCAGAGCTACTCAAGATTAAAGCAAAGACCATGTTATTCGTTTGTAGGATGTTATACAATAGTGTGACTGCTGGAAGACGTCAGTGACCTAGTGAGCTTGTTGGGGGTATTTTATTTGAAATTGCCAGCAGATACAGGCCTTACGGTCTATCAAGTGTGCAGCACTTAAGCCATTTACACTCCCTTTTGCCTCCCCCCACTGTTTTTCCCTGTTTCACTCCCACCCACTCTCCTTCCACTCAAGATTTCCACCCTTCCTTTGATCCTGTCCCACCCCCTCTTGAAGCTGCTCACTGTCCGCAGTGATACCACCTCCTCCAGCAGCGTGTTCCACTCTGTGACCACCCTTTCGGTGAAATAGTGCCTCCTCATTTCCCTCCTGAATCTGCCCCCCTTCTAATTTCAAACGGTGTCCCCTGGTTTCCTCTCCCACCTTTTAATTTCTTTGTCCAATATATATTTAACCTCCTATGGAGCCTGGCAGGCGGCTCTGGTCCCTTCCTCAGAGAGAACTCTTGTCTCCGGCCGCATCGTTCCCCTGTCCGACATCCCCTAAATCCCCAACAGGTCTCCCCTCGTAGCAGGGCCAAGTCAAGGGTGCTGGGCCCCGAGTGAAATCCAGACATTGGGGCCAGAATGGGCCTGAAAGCACTTTTCCTCCAGTTTTACTCCCGCCTCCTCCTCCACCAACGAAGTCCATCAGCGACGTGCCTGCGGCTCACATCTCCCGATCGATGAGTGGAACAGCAAACTGTCCCTCTCTGAGAGAGAAGAGCAGTCCTCCGGATGCTCGATCTTCTCTCTCTCCCTCCTGCCGATCCCAGGTTACCGATGCAGCGCGAGGTGTAGCAACCAGCACCTCAACCTCCAGTGCCACTGGGCTGGCACCCACCTTTTAATTTTAAAATACTCTGGTGTTTACTGTGTTCATGCCCCTCAGGTACTTGAAGGTCTCGGCCATATCCCCCTCTCCCTTCTGTCTTCAAGTGAATACATGTTGACCTTTCTCAGTCTCTCCTCATAAGGTTGATCTCTGAATCCCAGGATCATTTTCATTTCCCTGTGCTGCATCCCCTCCAGCAAAAGCATGGTTGGGGGGGGGCATCGGCTGGGCTCACAGCAGGCATGCAGATACTCATACTGCTGTTCTGAGCCCTGTGTCGTGTGTGGATAGCCCGGGGACAGTGAGAAGAAAAAATACTCCCAGCAGCAGTCAGAGATGATCCCACAGTATATCTGGAGGACTCTGCACCACTCTAACCATGCTGCTTCATGCAACATTAGAAATTAGGGGAGGCTACTGTCCCTGTCTGTGGTGCAGTGCCACGGCTAAATGTAAGTAGTATAGTGCAGTCAGAGGTGATAGAGATCTGGTACAAGGTGCAAATACAGAACAGAAGAAATCCAAGTACAGTGTATGGGGACAAAATCAATAAGGATTACAAGTACAGTGTAGTTCAAGGCCACAGTAACATTCTGTACAGTATAATTGATCAATCAAGAAGAAGTGCACAGACATACAGAGCACCATATAGGTTGCTAGGCAGAGCTACTCAAGTTAAACACAAAGACCATGTTATTCCTTTGTAGAATGCTATACAATAGAGTGACTGTTGGAAGATCTCAGCGACCTGGTGAGCTTGTTGGGGGGGGTTACATTTTATAATAAAATGAGACAAGCGAGGAATGTTCTATAAAAAACACAATGGGCAGGATTCACAAAAGAGATGCGCCCAGCGCATCGCTGGAATGTGCCGGTGGATAAAGGCAGTGCGACCATCGCCCGGCGCAACCCGATCGCTACAAACCACTATGTAATGATATGCGGCGCATCCGTAGGGGCCGTGAGGGGGGTGTGTGCCCATGAATACTGGGCGTAGCCCCATTTACAGTCCAATTCTGTGATGCAACTCCGGGGCAAGTCCCGGGCTGGGCCACAGAAAGATAAGTACAAAAAAAGTGATGTAAGTCAGGGGCCACCTACAGGCTGGCTGCCGCAATGAGGGCAGCAGCACAGGCGCCCGACCACCCTGGCAGCCCGGTAAGCCCCCCCAAGCCCAATGCTCCCATACACTGCTACCCCGGCAACGTTACTGGACACATCCCCCGCAAAATCCCTGTACAAAGCCACTCCCAGTGGCAGTAGTAGTGGTGACAACCCCTCAAACCCCGCCCCCGTCCAGAGCCACTCATGGCAGCGTAGTAGTGGTGATGACCCGCCCCCGATCGTACAAAAGCCGCTCACGGTGGCGGTAAAGGTTGAATGACCCCCAAAAAAATCCTTGTACAAAGCCGCTGGCGGTGGCAGTAGAGGTTCAGATACCCCCGAGTGCCCGTATAATGCTGCTCTCAGCGCGCTAGACTGCAGGCAACACCCTCCCCAGCCCCAAGCACCCGGTACAGCCACCACCTGCGGCAGATGTGCGGACAGCCCCCCCCATGTACACCCAACCCACCCCACACCCCAGGAAGGACCCGCTGTCGGCGTGAGGCTCACCCACCGCACCACCACGGCTGCCCACCGACTGAGCTGTCTGCGAATGACAGCTATCGCACAGCCTGCAGTGCTTTGGGCTGTGAGATCACTGTCAATCGCAGACTGCTCAGTTGGCGGGCGGCCGTGGTGGTGGGTGGGTGTCGCCCGGCGACAGTGAGTCCTTGCTGGGGAAAAGGTGGGTTAGGTCATGGGGCTGCCTGCACGTCTGCCATGGGTGGCGGCTGTACCGGTGCTTGGGGGCTGGGTGTTGCCTGGCAGTCTCAGCGCCGTGTGAGCGGCATCGACGGGCGCTGGGGCATCTGAACCTCTACTGCCACCGTGAGCGGCTCGCACAGGGATTGGGAGGTCGCTCACCTCTACCGCTGCCATGTGCAGCTTTGTACGGGATCGGGGGTCATCACCTACTACTGCCACCATGGCGGCTCTGTATGGGGGTTTGTGGGGTTGTCACCACTACTGCCGGCGGGCGGCTTTGTATGAGGATTGGGGGTATCACGGTGCTGCTACTGCCGCCGTGTGCAGCACTCTACAGGGGCATGTGGCAGGGGATCCAGCACATACAACGCCGCCTGGAGCTGCATGACTTGGGCTGGGGTTGGGCGGGGGTGGGGTGGTTGTTGCGCTGGGGATTCCCAGCCGGCGATATGCAAATGGGGCCATAATGACATGCAAATGGCCCTGTTGCACCATGCATGTCTAATGGACTCATTTGCATGCCCCTGGCTGTGAATAGCGTTTTTGGGTGCAGGGCATCCTGAGATGCCCTGCCCCGATGGACTCACTGCCTGTCATGGGGGATGCTCCGGAGCAGCCTGGCCTGGACGCACCGGTGCTGTTCACACAGGGGGTGCGCTGGGGGCATCTCCCTGTGCCTCCTCTGTGAATAGCCCATATTTGCACTCAGTGCATCTCCCCTGCACTGGGGCAGCTGAGTTGCGCTGGGCGCATCTCCTTTGTGAATCCTACCCAATGTCTTTAATATAGGTCTGATTTGAACAGGGAAATGCAAATGAAAGCATTCCATTACAAGTGACTGAAGATAAACTACTAGGATAATCAAGGGTTAAAAGTTCCTGGAGCACAGGGAGTGTGAATGATAAAAGCTTAAGCACTGTTTCTTTTGTTATATCTATGTTGGTCCACTAAAAGGCATTAAGCCATTTGCTTCTGGAAAACCAGCTGTGTAATTTCATTCAGCTGAGAGAGAGAGAAAGAAAGTGTGTGTGAGCCAGAGGGGAAAGTGAGAGATCCTTAAAGTAACTGTGTTTTCTTATTTTTAATGTTACTATCCACAATTTGTAAGGCTACACCCTCTATTCCAAGCTCTTCTCTGCTGCAAAGCTTTAAGGGGCTTGCCTATACCAGAGTGCTGTGTAATGCGCATGCTCTGTTTCAGGAGCCCTCTGAAAAATACCTATATTGTGAAAACCAGTGCAGTTAGGTGTAACCCCTAGGCGGTGTTACTCCAAGTGTTACATTCCTGCCTACTTCCTTCGCGCTAGGCTGAGGGGTTCGGGTTCATTTAACTTATAACAAGTCTAAACAGTGCGCAGTGCCTCCACTCAGGGTATACTCTACCTGGGCTAAGTGTTGCCAGGTATAACCCTGAGATGTTATACCACCCACAAATACCATTTGCCACCCCCAAACATGACCCAATAGACATTTCCCCACATTTCAACATTTTGCAATTAATGACTCTCTGATAATATACTCACACATGGTGATTTTCAAAAACAGTAACAATGATATTTATTTGGGGGACATAGGAATTAGGATGGGGAAACAGGAGGAATATAGGTTATGCCGATTGCTTTTTACAAAATGTACAAAGGTTTGGTTGGTGCTGGTGAACCCTCCAGCTGGATGACTACTAGATTAACAGAAAAGGCAATCACAATTTAATTGACCAACATGATATCCAGAGCCCTCGCTATCTAAGCTGCTGACTAAATCAGATGTTACACAGTAATTGTTACCCACACTGGTACCAGTCCCAGATATAGCTGAAACCCTGCAATCTTACACTGTATTCTGGGTATCCAGATACCAAAGTCGTGAATGTTACAGCTGGTCGAGTTGGCCGGCTTTGATTAGAAGGGAGGGACAAACTTGGAAACAACTTTCAACAATGGCTGTTTATCTTTGAGGATGCAGGGATTGCCCTGCATTTGGCAGAGTAACAGGGGTTGCCCTGCTGGTAACAGAAAACGGAGATAGCGCTGCGTGTTGCAGAAGGGCAGGGATTGCCCTGCTTGTCACAGAACTGAACATTTCAGAAAAGGCAACTGATCTTGGTTACCTTGGCTAGATTTTGATTCATGAATCCTGAACATTCAGCATAATGCAAATTGTAGTCACATCCAGTACAGTCACATACCAAATACCAATACTTTGCTCCAGCATCTCTATTTGTGGACATAATTTGGCAAGGTGGAAATATGTCATTTCCAGGTGTAAAACTCGCTCACAACAAACTCTAGGGCCTCATTTCCTTCGAAGTGGCAACGCGACTATGGCTAGCACCTCCAACAGGGCAGTCTTCACCAATGGAGAGTACAGATCGAAATCAGCACATTTATATGATTCACCAGAGTTGCAAACTGTCCTGGGCTCTCTTGGGTACTTCCAGCAACAGCTGCAACCTGCACAATTCAGTCTCTAACTACACCCGCACTGGGCCAGCTGGGCAGCAGGCAAGGTGCAACAGAACAACTTCTAGACGACAGTCCCTTGAAGGCAAAGCAGCCCAGACTGATTACTTTTACAGTCTCTCTCAACTCAGAGGATAGGGGGCATGTCTGTCCCAAGGTTACTTAATTTCTCTTCCTTAGCACAGAACAACTACAAGGACTGACAGGCCCATAGGATAATTTGCAAGACATTTTTCTCTGCACCAGTGGGTACAAGGGTACTCACGCAGGTCCTCCACTGGTGGTCATCTGCTATAGAAGGCATCCTGGCGTCTTCAGTCCTCTCACGACTTGGGTTCTTGTCAGCGCTCTCACTGCTGCTTGGTGACATCTGGTCTTCGGTCCACATCTTTCCCCAACGTGGGAGGGAGGGCTAGCACCTGGAGGACAAATCTGGCAACCTCCAGGCTAGCAGGTGAAACAAAACTAAATTTACTTTAACATCAATTGATAAAGATCCAAAACCTCTCCAAGCTGGAGAGGATAAACTAGAACTCCAGGCTTGGCAGCATGACTGGGGCCTGGTCCCCCTCCCCCAAGGAGGGGGGCCTGCTCAAATCTGCATGTTGGAAACTGGCTCTCAATCTGTCTCAATCTGGCAAAATGCAGGCAGACACTGTCTCTTATAGGGCTTTCCCAAGGCTCCTGATTGGCTGTGGTGATGGGGGTGATTGACCTCCAATTGGCTGGAGGACCTGTCAATCACAGAAATGAATAATGCATGAAGCTTACTCGATGCACTATTGGTCTGGTGTTTTGGCATCTAGAATTAGGTCCATGTTAAGTCCCCATGAGCTTTTGTGAAAGTCCCACAAGTACTGTCGTCATTTTGCTGGCTTTCCAATTGGCTGTGGCTGCTGGCAGTGGCTGCTTAACTCACTGTCCCTTTAGCAGAATGAACACAGTCCTGAATAAAAGTTTTGGTACAGCCAGAGATAGAGAGATATTTGCCCCAGTGCCCCACAGTTCTTTTGCCCATGTTGAATACTTGCTATCACTGCACAGAGGAGCTGAATGGCTCAGTTCGTTTTCCTGTCGTTGCTGCCAATGTTTAAAGATGCCTTGCAACAGCAGGCTGACACTTTGAGTCCCAAAATTGTCTGGTGTAGCCAGGAGCAAAGCATTTATTTAATTTTACACCCCCCCCCCCCCGTGACACACTTTTCCTCAGTATGCAGCAATTTAATTTAATTACAATTTAATAAAAACATTTTCTTTTTCTTTTCTCAGCCGCAGCTGAGGTACAGCTGACCCGAGGGCAGACAGGCACTAATGAATAGTCAAAGGACCGGGGCTCAGCTCATGCATATACTAATGAGCCCCGATCGAACACACTCGCTCAACTCCCTTAATTTTTTGGGGAGTGGCCTCTCAGCGGCCTGTCCATGGTCACCAGGTCCCACTCAGGTAATGGGGATCCCGGGACTGATGGAACACTCCCTGAATGATCACAAAATGAAGCTGTTGCTGATCAAAGGCACTGCTCGTGCCTATGCGACCCCCGCTGCCCCGAGGGCAGAACAGCGAGCAGGAGATTACGGTGGAAATTTTCGAGCCCCAAGGGGCTGGATTAGAGACTTGGGCTGCATAAAAGGGCACCAGGGGCAGAAACAGAACCTTGAGAGGTAGCAAAACCTTGCAGGCAGGAATGGGAATGCCCAGGAGGAGACAGAGTGGCATGGTGGCAGGTAAGCCCATGCAGGCATTCCTGGGACCCCCATTTATAGGGGGGTTACATAGGACTATACACAAAGCTATCTATCTCACGTGCCCTCGGAATGATGAATCTGCATGTGTGAATAGGAATCAAGACAGCTTTAGGCAGTAATTGTTCTAACAGGCACAATTATTGAAGGGGCTGTAAAAATGGCTTGAAAGGAAGTGGCAGTTGAAGTACCTAACTGAAACTTACATTCCAGCGATGAAATAGTGGTTTAGTGCAAGCAGAGGTGGAGGAGGGGCCAGGCACACAGATAAGGCACAGGAAGTGACTGTTCCACAGCTTGTGCAGCATGCTCCATTGTTAGAGATGCACAGCTCCTGCAGCATGCTCCATTGTTAGAGATGCACAGCTCCTGCAGCATGCTCCATTGTTAGAGATACTCAGCTCCTGCAGCATACTCCATTGTTAGAGATACTCAGCTCCTGCAGCATGCTCCAGTGTTAGAGATGCACAGCCCCTACAGCATGCTCCATTGTTAGAGATGCACAGCTCCTGCAGCATGCTCCATTGTTAGAGATACTCAGCTCCTGCAGCATGCTCCATTGTTAGAGATACACAGCTCCTGCAGCATGCTCCATTGTTAGAGATACTCAGCTCCTGCAGCATGCTCCATTGTTAGAGATACTCAGCTCCTGCAGCATGCTCCAGTGTTAGAGATGCACAGCCCCTACAGCATGCTCCATTGTTAGAGATGCACAGCTCCTGCAGCATGCTCCATTGTTAGAGATACTCAGCTCCTGCCGCCTGCTCCATTGTTAGAGATACACAGCTCCTGCAGCATGCTCCATTGCTAGAGATGCACAGCTCCTGCAGCATGCTCCATTGTTAGAGATGCACAGCCCCTGCAGCATGCTCCATTGTTAGAGATGCACAGCCCCTACAGCATGCTCCATTGTTAGAGATGCACAGCTCCTACAGCATGCTCCATTGCTAGAGATGCACAGCCCCTGCAGCATGCTCCATTGCTAGAGATGCACAGCTCCTGCAGCATGCTCCATTGTTAGAGATGCTCAGCTCCTGCAGCATGCTCCATTGCTAGGGATGCACAGCTCCTGCAGCATGCTCCATTGTTAGAGATGCACAGCTCCTGCAGCATGTGTTACTCTTAGCCAGAAAATAATGCAGCAGAACACTGAATAAAGTTCTACAACTTTTGCAACATATATAACTGTTGCACAGACAGAACAAAACTTCTGTGGGTTTTGCAACATGTATAGTTCTTAGAGAGACATTACTGCGGTGCACCACTCAGTGAAGATAATTGTTGCACAGCATTTATAACTGCGGAGGAATAGCATGAAAAGTCCAATTAAATGAAGTCCCTTAAACATCCGGTGACTTCCTTATTTCTACTGTCCTAGCAAAACGACTGCAGAGCTCCGCCCTGCAGCTGTAAAAATAAAATTAGAAACTGTTAAACTTGGGTAAGTGGAATGAACTATCCAGAGAGGTGTTAAATGCTAGCATAGCTCAGACATCATGATCAAATGGGGCAAACACAAAGGGGTGCATTTTTTTGTCACTTTTTATTAAAATTCAGAAATTAAAAAAGGTACATCATGCAATAGTCAGAATACTTGTAAAGATTAAGTAGTGTATTAAGCTAATAACAGATTTATAAACTACTATATTATAAGAAAACCAGACATACTACAAAGTAAACAAACATTTCGTAACTAGATTATACTGCATTAGCTGTAAATTAAAACAAGTATGATTACTGTTACATATAATTTACACAAAGGGGTAGTTATGGACAAACGAGTATAGAAGGGTGCTGGGAATGCAGACTGTGGAGAGACTGGATCAGTAAATCTAGGTAGGAATACAGTGCACACTAGATGGATGTAAATTCTTATGCAATCTAACACATCAGTGCAGACAAGTAAGGGAAAGGATAGGCTAAGGAAAACGATGGGCGTCGTGCAGTGCAGTGGTTGCGGGGCAGCAGTGTTCAGGAAGACCTTCTGGGAACTGTGGTGCAGCCGTGTCTGCAGGCATCTCTCTGTGTTGAGGGCAGAGGTTGCAGGACTCCGAGCAGAGTTAACGAGGATCCAGATAACCTCCTCCACCCCCACACAGGGACCTCCACGTCTGCCACCATTCCCTCAAAGGATGCCTGTAAGGAGGGATGGATGGACTATGGTGGGCTCAGGGAGGTGGGACAGAGGCATATCCCCAACCAATGCCACTTCAAAACTTATATGCCATCTTGGCAGAGTAGGATGATCGCACTGCATCTTTAGAAATGGACACTAAGTGGGATGAGCGGGGTCATCCATGATGGAGCCCCATGGGCAAAGGGAAGGAGAACACAGGAGGAGAAAGCAAATCCTGTTTGGAGACTCCATCATTAGAGGGATAGAGCTGGGAGTGGGCAGCAGTGGGGAGAGGGAGGTGGTGTGCCTGCCTGGTGGCACATTTTGGAGGGAAGGCAGGTGATCCCTAGGGATTGCTAGGGTTGTGGCAAGGAGGGGGGGGAGCTGGGCGTCATTGTCCACATGGGGACAATTGACCTGGCAGGTGAGGGGACAGATGTAGGAAAAGTGCAGGAGGAATTTAGGGAACTGGGGTGATGTCTTGGGCAAGAAGCACACTCTGTTACCTTCTTGGAGGTTCTGCCTATCCATGGCAATGAAGAGGCTCGAGACATCTGCACCATGTAATTCAACACATGGCTGAAGAAATGGTGTGGAGAGGAAGGGTATGGCTTCATTGGGGACTGGGATCTCACCTAGAGGGATGCAGGACTGTATTCACGAGATGGCCTGCATCTATCCTGGGGGGGGCGCGCAAAGGTATCCTCACTGAAAAGTTCAAATGCTTCCTCCATGGGCATTTAAACTAGCCAAGGAGGAGGCAAAGCAGTCAGGGGGATAAAGGTAGCCCCCCCCCCCCAATAAGGTATCTGAAATAAGGGATAATCCAGTTAGTACAAGGGTACTATCAAACCCGATAAATAAATTAGGTACAGTTGTGGGAAGGACAGAAGATGGACCCCAAAAAAAAGGAAAAGGAGGGTGGGCGCATAAGCTGGAATGTTATGTGCACAAATGCCCGCAGTCTGGGGAACAGAATCCCAGACCTTATGGCATTAATGGAAGACACAAACCTGGACATGGTAGCTATTACAGAAACATGGTACACAGGGAACCATGACTGGGATATAGCCATACCAGGATACACACTTTTTAGGAAGGTTAGGGAAGGGAGAGGGGGGTAGCTATGTATGTGAAGGAGGTGATTAAAACAACAGAGGCTCAAGGGTTACAAGAAGGAGCAGAGGCACTGTGGGTCACCCTGGACGTGGGAAAAAGGTCAGCCATTTGCACTGGAGTGATTTACAGGCCTCCGGCACAGGAGGAGGAATCGGATGAAGCTCTTGTGGAAACCATCCACAAAATGGCAGCCAAAGTGGAACTGCTACTAATGGGTGACTTCAACCTGCCTGAGGTAGATTGGAGCACTCAGCCTGCGAGTACAACAAGGGGCAGGGGCTTCATGACTGCCCCGAATGGGGCAAACTTAAGACAGCTTGTAGCAGAACCAACCCACGAGGAGGCTGTACTGGATTTGGTCCTGACCAATGGGGACAGGAGCACAGATGTGGAGGTGGGCAGTCCCCTTAGTACCAGTGACCACAGGACAGTATGGTTTAAGGTAACCACAGAGGTGGAGGCAAGCCATACAAGAATACAGGTCCTAGATTTCAGCAAGGCTAACTTTAAGGAGATGGTTAGAAATCTCAAAAGAGCCCTAGCAGTGGAAGGTACAGGAAGAGGTGTGGAAAAACAGTGGTCTAGACTTAAGAGAGTCATAACAGAAGTAGCAGGTCACTGTGTCAAAATGCATAGCAAGTGTAAAAGAAAAAAAAGGACATTATGGTTCTCAAAGGTAGTGGCTGAACTGAGAAAGTAAGGGAAAAGAAAAGAGCCTTCAGACGATACAAGGAAACACAAAAGGTTGAGGACAGAGAACAATATCTGGAGAAGCAGAGGGAATCTGGGAAAATAATTAGAAGGGCTAAAGCACAGACAGAGGAGGGTATAGCCTTTAAGAAAGGCGACAAGACCTTCTTGAGATACATTAGCGAGAGGAAAAAGACCAGAAATGGGATAATTAGGCTGAAGAAGGAACGAGAAGAAAGGGTAGAGGATGACCTAGAAAAGGCTGGGATACTGAACAAGTACTTTTGCTCAGTATTCACCAGGGAAGGGGAGGATGAGAGACTGAGACTCATTAAGAGGTGTATTCAGGGGAAGGAGGTAGACACCAGCCCATTCACGGGGGAAAGAGTCCTAGAAGAACTCTGCGAAAGTAAAAGCAGATAAGGCAATGGAGCCAGATGGGATCACCCCAGAGTACTAAAGGAACTCAGGGAAGTGCTGGCGGAACCATGGGCTGCCCTTTTCAGCACATCACTAGAGACGGGAAAGGTACCTGAATTTTGGAGGAGGGCAGATGTCCCTCTCCACAAGAGTGGAAGCAGAGAGGAGGCAGGCAATTACAGGCCTGTAAGCCTGACCTCAGTATTGGGGAAACTAATGGAGTCCTTACTTGAGGAGAGGATTGTGAAGTTTCTGGAGTATAGTGGGGCACAGGATCCAAGGAAGCATGGATTCTCAGCGGGAAGCTCCTGTCAGATGAATCTTATAGATTTCTTTGACTGGATAACCAGGGTGGTAGATCAGGGAGGGGTGGTGGATGTGGTCTACCTTTATTTCAGCAAGGTCTTCGACATCATCCCACACAGGAGATTGCTTAATAAATTGGTGAACCTGAGAGTGGGTCCTGCAGTGGTAAAGTGGGTTGGGAACTGGCTAAAGGACAGAACTCAGAGGGTGTTGGTAAATGCATGAAATCTGAAGAGAGGGAGGTGACCAGCGGGGTGCCACAGGGGTTGGTGCTGGGCCAGTCCTATTCAGTGTCTTCATTATCGACATTGCTGAGCATCTGGAGGGAAAGGTGTGCCTCTTCGTAGATGACACCAAGATCTGCAACAGAGTGGACACACCGGAGGGGTTGGAAAAAATGAAAAGGAACCTAAGCCTGTTAGAGGAGTGGTCAGGTGTCTGGCAGTTGAGTTTCAGTGCTAAAAAGTGCAGGATCATGCATCTGGATCATAGGACTCCAAGGGAGGAGTACAGGATGGGTGCGGAAATTCTGGCCACCACAAGTCAGGAGAGAGACCTGGAGGTCATCATATCTGATGACCTGAAGGTGACCAAACAGTGTGAAAAGGTGGTGGGGAGAGAAAACAGAATGTTGGGGTGCATAGGGAGGGGCATAACAAGCAGGAGGAAAGAGGTAGTGATGCCACTGTACAGATCACTGGTGAGGCCTTAACTGGAGTACTGTGTCCAGTTCTGGAGACCACATCTCCGGAAGGACATTGACAAAATAGAGGCAGTTCAAAGAAGGGCAACGAAGATGGTGCATGGACTGCACCAAAAGCTCTCTGAGGAAGGACTTGAGGACCTTAATATCTGTTCACTGGAGGAAAGAAGGGAGTGGGGAGATATGATAGAGACTTTTAAGTACCTTAGGGGAATAAACGGCACAGGTGGAAAGCATATTTCAGAGAAAACTCTGTGCAAGAACAAGGGAGCATATGAGGCTGAAGGGTGGAAGGCTCAGGTAATGTTAGGAAGTAATTTTTCACTGAAAGGGTGGTGGAGCCGTGGAACAGCCTTCCAGCAGAAGTGGTGGGGGCAAAAACAATATGGGGGTTCAAGAGTACATGGGATAGACATAAGGGTACCCTGGAGATGTACTGAGCAGGAGAGCTGCAGATCAGATAGGATCTGGGGCTGCAGCAGAGAGTAGGGAAATGGGCAGACTAGGTTGGCTGTATGGTCCTTATCTGCTGACAGATTCTATGTTTCTATGTAAAAAATAATTTTTTACACATCTTTTTCTTTCTTCCCCAACCCTTTCATTGGACCACCTATACCAGGCTGCCACTATCTAGCCAGGGAGTGCCCTCCAGCCATGTTCCTCGGGCTCCCAGTTTGCTGCTGCCCTGTCACGTTCCCAGACATCCTGCTGGTGGACCTCATCATTTATTAGCTCCTTCAGTGGGCGTTTAGCACCTCATATCAGGACAGCTATTGCTACTGATTTGGTAGCCCTGGACCAGCCTTGTAGAAATGGTGAACTGGGATGCCTGTAATACCTGTTAGGGCAGGTGACATAGAAACATAGAATTTGACGGCAGATAAGGATCGATTGACCCACCCACTCTGCCCATTTCCCTACCTGATGGATAAGCTGCAGATCCTAGCTAACCAACAGCCTACTTCTTCCTACCCCCACCCCCTAGAATTGCTTTATGACTGTCCCATGCATGCTTGAATTCCCCCACTGTTTTTGACTCCACAACCTCCTCAGGAAGGCTGTTCCATGCATCCACAACCCTCTCCGTGAAAAAATACTTCCTCACATTACCTCTGAGCCGTCTACCCTCTAGCTTCAAATTGTGCCCCCTTGTTCTTGCACACCTCTTTTTCTGAAAGATGCTATCCTCTTGGACTTTGTTGATTCCCTTGAGGTACTTGAAAGTTTCTATCCTGTCCCCCCTCTCCTCGAGGCTATACATATTCAGCTCCTTAAGTCTCTCTTGATATGTCTTCCGGTGCAGACCCTGCACCATTTTAGTTGACCTCCTCTGGACTGCCTCCATCCTGTCTATGTCTTTGCGGAGATTGGGTCTCCAGAACTGCACGAGTACTCAGATGGGGTCTCACCAGCTGTCTGTACAGAGGGATAATAACTTCCTGTTTTCTCCTGGTGATGCTCTCCTGTGCATCCCAGTATCCCCCAGCCCTCTTTACTGCCCTCTCACATTGCTTGCCCACCTTTAGGTCATCTGATATGACTACTCCCAGGTCCCTTCCCATTTTTGTTGTTGTTAGTATCTCACCCCCCATTGTGTACTCTTCCCCTTTGTTTTTGTTTCCCAGGTGCATTACTTTGCACTTCTTAGCATTAATCTAAGCTACCATACATTTGACCATTCCTCCAACCTTGCCAAGTCCCTTCTCATCCTTTCCACCCCACCTTGTGCATCGGCTCTGTTGCAGATCTTTGTGTCGTCTGCAAAGAGACATACTTTTCCTTCCAGTCCCTCTGCAATGTCGCTGATAAAGACATTGAAGAGGACTGGTCCTAGTACTGAACCCTGCGGTGCCCCACTAGTAACCCCTCTTTCTTCAGAGTGGACTCCGTTTACTATTACCCTTTGTGTCCTGCTCTCTAGCCAATTCTTTACCCAGGCTACCATCTTGGGACCCACTCCCAGGCTGGCCAACTTGTATATTAATCTTTTGTGTGGGACTGTGTCAAATGCCTTGCTAAAGTTTAGGTAGGCCATGTCCACAGCACCTCCCTGATCTACTACTTTGGTCACCCAGTCAAAGAAATCTATTAGATTCGCCTGACATGACCTTCCCACTGTGAATCCATGCTGCCTTGGGTCCTGTGCCCCTCTGGTCTCTAGGTACGCAACAATTCTTTCCTTCAGAAGTGATTCCATCATTTTCCCAATCACTGAGGTTAAACTAACAGGTCTGTAGTTTCCTGCTTCTGCCCTGCTTCCACTTTTGTAAAGTGGAATAACATCTGCCCTCTTCCAGTCCTCAGGTACCACCCCTTCCTCCCATGATTTGTTAAAGAGGGTAGTCAGTGGTGTCACTAGTTCTACCCTTAGTTCTTTTAGAATTCTGGGATGAATCCCATCAGGCCCCATTGCTTTGTCCACCTTCAGTTTTAAGAGTTCTTTCAGAACTCTTTCTTCTGTGAATGGGCTGGTATCAACCCCCTATCCAGAGTGTTTCTATTGTTTGGTTTAGGTACCTCCCCTCTTCATTTGTGAATACTGAGCAAAAATATTTGTTTAGTATCTCTGCCTTTTCACAGTCACCCTCTGCCCACCCCTCCCTTTTATAAAGCCTCACTATCCCTCCCTTGGTCTTCCTTCGCTCCCTGATGTACCTATAAATGGTTTTATCCCCCTTCTTAACTGAGTTGGCTATCTTTTCCTTGGTTTGGACCTTTGCTGTTCTGACTGTCTTTCCTGCTTCCTTTTGCTTTAACTGATACAATTCCCTGTCTTGCTCCTTCTGTGATTCCTTGTACTTCCTGAACGCTCTCTTTTTCCCCCCTAACCTTCCCTGCCACCTCCTTTGAGAACCATAGTGGTTTCTTACATCGTTTTGTTTTATTTGCTTCACACAAAGGCTTGTTGCCTCTGTGATGGCAGTTTTCATTATTCCCCATTGTTCTTCCACCCCTCCTTCCTGCCCATTTGCTAGTGCATTCCTTAGGCACTCACCCATTTTGGCAAAGTCAGCCCTCCTGAAGTCCAGTACCTTTGCCTTTGTATGACTTGACTCTGCTGTTGTGTTTATCGTGAACCATACTGTTCGATGGTCACTAGTTCCCAGATGGCTACCTACTTCTAAATCTGTGATCCTCTTGCCAACTCCATTTGAGAGTGCCAGGTCTGATTGCTCCCTCTCGAGTGGGTTCTGATACTCGTCATCTAAGACATGCCCCCGTAGGGCATCTAGAATGATCCTACTCTTAGAAGTGGCTGCTGTAGATGCACTCCAGTTAATATGTGGCATATTCAGATCCCCATCAGCAATATCTCCCCTTTTTCTGCCATTCGAAGGATACTTTCCATCATTTCCTTGTCCACCCCCCCCCCCGAGATGCGGGTCTGTATACAACCCTTGTGCGGATTGTGGTGCCATTGCCTGTCTCCAAACTGACCCACAGTGCTTCCTCTCCTCCCTGTTTACCCTTTTGTTATGTTGCTTTGATTTCTTCCCTTATGTAGAGAGCTACTCCTCCTCCTCTCTTACCCTCCTTGTCCCTCCTGTAGATAGTGTATCCTGGTATGTTTACATCCCAGTTATGGTTCTGTATGTACCATGTTTCTGTGACTGCCACAATATCCAGATGTTCCTCTTCCATCAAGACCACTAATTCAGGAAGCTTGTTACCCAGACTATGGGCATTGGTACTCATTGCTCTCCATTTTTTGATGGCTTTACCTCTTGTAGCACCATCCCTGTCCTCATTGACTTTGCTTTCTCCATTTACCCCTGCCCTGCTCCATACTGACCTTTCTACCTTGGTCTTTACCTCATTTAGTACCCTGTTTTGTAGGGGGAGGCTGGAAATTCCCTGCTGCTTATCAGTGCCTTCCCCTTGACTGATTTAAAAGCTTGCCAATGAAGCATTTAAACCGATCGCCCAGAAGACTTGTTCCCTTCCTGGACAGATGCAGACCATCCTGCCAGTATAGGCTGGTATCCCTCCAGGTGGAACCCCAGTCCCCAATGAAGCCAAACCCCTGTGCTCTGCACCATTCTTCCAACCATTCATTGAATCGCATGGTGCGAAGTACCCTCGCCTCACCCTTGCCATAGACAGGCAGCACCTCTGAGAAGGATACTGTGTACGCTACTTGCCTTAGACCCCTCCCCAACTCCACAAACTCCTCCTGCACTGCTCTGATCTCCTGTTGAGCCAAGTCATTCGTCCCTAGGTGGACAATGACATCCAGCTCAGTGTCCTGTGCAGCTGTTCTTGTGATCCTGAGGATGCACTTCCTGTCCCTCCAAGCCATGGTGCCAGGCAGGCACCTTACTTCAGTTTTCCCTGTTCCCCTCCTGTTCTATCCCCCTAATAACTGAGTCCCCCACCAGGAGCTGCTTCATTTCCCTGTGGTGTCCTCTGCCTCCTTCCTGTGGGGCTCCCTTGTGACAGTTGTCCGCAACCTCCTTAGTCTCCTCTATGGGTGCATCCATAGGGGAACTATGTTCCATCAGAATGGTGTATGGATTGTGGAGTGGTACAGCTGACTGGGTGTGCCTTTGTTCCACCACTCTCACCCTCCCCAAGCCCACTGTGGTCCAACTGCTGCACTTTCTTGACAATCTCTGAGGTAGTGGTGGTGGCCCTGGTGCTCCCTGGGTGGGGAGGTTCCCTTACTACTGTCCAGTGTGACCTGAAGACAGGCAACCTCCTCCCTTAGGGCAGAGAGTTGCCTGCAAATAGGGCAGCATCTCGGCCTCCAGAAAGACTCCCGGACGACTGCTTCCCCATAGCCAGTACATTGCACTACTCCCCACATGTCTGTCTACGTTCCTGTTTATCCTGTGTGTTTTTTTTTGTTTGGTTTTTTTCCCAGTTATTGTTTTGTTATATATAAATATATATATATATATATATATTATATAATGTGTACGCTTATATTGTCAGTGCAGTGTGCTGGAAAGGATATGACAGTGGTACGCACCTTGCCCTCTTGAGGAAATGATGTCAGAACCCCTGGTATAAAGGAAATGGTACCGGGGTGGGTGGGGTGAGGGGAAGGGGGTTTGGGGCCTAAACTGTTCCCTCTCGAAACAATCAGCTAAAAGCTCTGACCCACCACTACGATGAGTGTTGACCTTCCTATCAGCAAGACGACTTAACACAACAATTTAACAGAGAAAATACCCTGCTAAACAAGCAGAGAAAAAAACAAACAGCTGAGTCAAACACAGGTAAACCTCCCCAGCCCCAATACAGCCTGGTGATTTGTGCTCTGAAAGCAGTCGCCCCAATATATTTTGATGCAAACTGTCACAGAATACTAGTAGACAGTCCAGTTACCCACAAGGGAAAATCAAATATGCAGTTATTTCAACCCTTCTGAAGTTAACTCACAAGAAAAGCAGTTTTGAAAACCCCTTCCTGATTTAAAAACTAAAATAATTAAACACAAAGCGATAGCAATATAAGAATGTAAAGTAAGGAACACCTCCCTCAGACTTGAGCAAGAGTGAGATTTGTTGCAGATTTGTAGTCCAATATAGTATCTCCGATGCGGCTCTCAGTTGTTTCAAAGCACACCCTGTTACAACTTCAAGAAGATGGGCTTCCTCTGATTTGTGGTCTGTAGTTTCCTTGCTTTTGTAGACCCACTCCTAGATTACATGATGGTGGTATCAAAGGCCCTGTCATAATGTGATTTGCCTATGCCTGTGCACTTCCCTTCCTGGTAATGCAACAGCAAGTTTGTCCATTGTGGTGGTTGTATTGCTGTGAAGCACTGGACCCACCTTCCTTAAAGCAGCAGTGAAACATAATCAGGAAATGATTATCAAAATTATTTTTCTTGGTTATAAGTATGCTGCCATAGATGAGGTTTCCATATCTGTAAATGTTTTTTTTCTAGTGATCTTTAGTTTTTTCGATATTTAACATTTATTTCAGTTGTTGTGGCTCCACAGTAAATATGGCAGCTGCCTAATTTTCAGCTGCGCTCCCCCTTCACATCGCATCAGGTTTTTTGATTACAGCAGTGGGACCCTGTGCTGAACACTCCTGATGTCCCCGTGTAGTACTGCCAGTCATACATATGTGCAGTTGGCAGCAGAGGGGGTTCCTGTTCAACGTGGCCAGTGGCAGAAATGTAAACAAACGCAAAGGAAACAGAGCACATTACGGGGTGATAGTACAGTGCCGGCAAGACAGAGTACTAGAGAAATGCTCAGTAGATCACAGGGAATAAACTGACAAAAAAGCGTAATTTATTTTTTAACATTGCACTGCTGCTTTAAGGAAGGAGAGTGTCCAATGGGAAGTCCCCTTCCCCTTTCTAGCCCTCCGATGCACCAAGTTCATTTTTGAACCTGGGTCATCAGTGTTGTAAGCAGTAGCACTCCTGCACTGTTGGACCAGCTGTCAAAAATTAATTCTAATCGAGTGATAACCCCTGAGGTATTTAATCAAATCAGAAAACTAATTTCAAAATTCCCAACATCCTTCCCTGTCTCTTAATCATTGTGGTTTTGAAATGAGTCTTACTTGAGGTGAACTGTTGCCTTGAAAGTGGAGCAGCACAACTAGATTCATTACCCAAGCCCAGGAATACTGATAGGGGCCTTTAGGAAAAGGAGGATTGAGTGGCTTGGGGAGGAAGGGTAATGACTTGCCACTGCAATACTGCTACCACTTGAGTGCTTGGGCGGGGTGGGGTGGGATTGCATGTGTTCCCAAACATGTACTTGTCACTGTGTCTCAGTGGGAATGATTCCAGGAAACTGATTAAAAAAAAAAAAAAAATTGGAAGCTTCTGTAGGACGATTCTATAGCATCTCCTACATCACTGGTGTGGCAGGCAGTGCCCACTGACACTGCACTGTATGGGGCAACATTTAAACCTCTGTGATTGAGAAATAGGGTAACAAGTCAGAAATGCAGCATCTGATGTCCTGCTCAACCTCCATACTTCAGGGGTTAGCCCAAGGTTAAGACTACATTTAAATTTGTAAAATTTCTATGTAATGATCAGCTGTGACTCGTTTCATAGGCAAATGTCTGGCAAGCTTGTTAGTGATAATTACCTACAGTACATGTATCATAGAACCATAGAAACTTGGCGGCAGAAAAGGAACCACCGGCCCATCTAGTCTGCCCCTTACCCCCCATTACTCATCCCCCCTCCACTTGCTATACAGCCCCATATGACTGTCCCATGCTCTCTTGAATCCCTTCATCGTTTCAGCCTCCACTACCTCCTCTGGAAGCCTGTTCCATGCCTCCACCCTCTCCGTCAAGAATTGTCCCTTCATATTGCTTCTGTATCTTCCTCTCTGAAGTCTTAGGCTTTGCACTCCAGTTACAGCACCTTCCTTCCTTTTAAGTAACCACCCTTCCTTTACTTGGTTGATCCCCTTGACATATTTAAAAGTTTCAATCATGTCCCCTCTCTCCCTTGTAGTCTCCAATATGTACAGATCCAATTCTTTACATCTCTGCTCGTATATCTTCTCTTGCATACTCTGCACCATCCTGGTTGCCCCTCTCTGAACTCTCTCAATCCCATCTGTCTTTTCATAGATGTGGCCTCCAGAATTGGACTCCATACTCCAGGTGCGGTCTTACCATGACTTTGTTGACGGGCATCAGTACCCCCCCCTTCTGCTAGTGATGCCCCTGCCAATGCATGCCAGCACCCCATTGGCCTTCCCCACCGCCCTGCTACACTGATTTCCCACCTTAAAGTTACATGATACTATAATCCCCAGATCCCTCTCCTGCTCCGTATCCTTGATGTCCTCCCCACCAAGGGTGTACCTTGCTTTCAGGATCCTGCGTCCCAAGTGCATCACAGCACACATTTTGGCATTGAATTTCAGTGAAGCTCCTTGCGGTAGCGGCTGCCAATCTCATAGCTGCTGCAACAGCCGCAACCCCTGCTCCCGATGGAGGTCCTTCCCTGCAGCAGCGGCCGACGAACTCCTTTCTGTGGCAATAGCTGCAAACCCCACAGCACTGTCCTGTATTTTTTCCCCATTGTTGGTATAAGTAAGGAATAACCCTTATCATGGAGTGCCCCTCCCCCCCCCACCACCACCACCAGATCCTGCTCCCAGTCTGTAAGACCACATGGGGAAAAGCCTGAAGTGGCTTACAGCAGGGATGGAAGAACCCCAACAGTCACCTTGGAAAGTGGAGGACTTGTGGCTAGTTTTTGGAGGTCTCTGGTCAAATCAGAAAATGAAATACTGGGGGTTCAGAAACTGAATGGGGGGAGATGGGAAATTCTCTTAATATAACCCACTTTTTCAAAACCTTAAAAGAGGGCAATCCCAATTGGGCAGGAAACTCTGCTACATAGCTTCAAGGAGAACAGTCATCACCAAGAGCCCCACACTCAAGTGTGGGGCTGGTCCCAGTTTGCACTCTGTGTACAGAAATGTTTTTTATTTATTCCTAGGGCTGTGGATATATTTCACTGTCCACACTCTGTAAGTTCCACTGGAATATACTTATTTGCCAGACTTCTTTAAGGTAAACTCCTTCCACCACCTGGGCAGTATATCCCCTGACTCTGACCAGTGATTTTAAATCTCTGTCCGATGGAAGAACAATTCGCTCCTTTGTGGCTTTCGCTTAGGATTTTCTGCACAATAGGCAAACTTTGCTTTTGAAGTTTTGGGATTCATTTCCTCAGTTTCTTCATCTCCCCTGGTAGATCTTTGATAGAGCAATGGAAACTGGGGTTCATGTTTTGCATTCAGTACCAGCAGAAGGTGTTGGTTACCGACCCGCATGACACATGTATGTATTGCCTGGGCGGGCAGCACAGCATGGCCGGGTGTAGCCTTTTTATGTCCATGCTTCTTGAGTCTCTTGAGGTCAGAATGTTCACGCTCTCGCTGGGTCGGCCTTTGGGACGGGACCTGAAGGACTGCCCTGAGGCCTGCAAGAAGGCCTCAGTGGCGACTGGGTCTGCCCAACAGCATGCAGGCCTCGAATCGCAAGCGGCAGCTGCCATGGTAGGGACCTCCTCTGTCTCGGTGCTGTTCTCTGGGGCCATCGTTGAGGGTCATTCACCAGAGGCCTCTGGAACATTTGTTTGGCCCTCCAGACCTTGGGGGAAGATCCTGCCCACCTTAGTACCAAGCACAAGTGCCGCCAGCACTGGTTATGGGACCAGGAGAGAGATCAAGATCCACCCAGTGTGTTGACTCACCCAGCCGCTTGATGGTGGTCATGTGCCCCTCCGAGGCGCAGATGGGGCAGGTCGAGGCCTTTTCGGTTCTCCCGTTATGCCAGTTGACTTTGACTCCAGTCGAGCAGACCATGGAGATTTTCCTCGAGCCTGTTGACTGGCTGTCGAACAAGGTCAAGGGATTGATCTCTCAGATCTCGGCACTCCGTTTCTGACCCAGGAAGACATGAATCATTCGGTGTTCCTTGCCAGTCCATAGTGGGGAAAAGCCTCCACTGGCAGTCCAGTCTTCGATGTCTGTCCTCATTAATGTGGACAGGCACATGGTGTATTACAACCAGCCGGAAGGCTCACCTTGCCATCATTTGAATGATTGAGGTCTCAGTCGGGGTACTGTCACTCAACCGGGAGGTGTTGCTGTCAACATTCCTTGACCTCTTCTTTCCCAAGCAAGAAGAGGCATCGCTGCACTGGTGCTACGAGGAGCTCCTTTGGCAACAGTGGGCTATCGGGCAGGGTGTAGGGCTCTATGCACTGGACCTCCAGTCACCTGGCAGCTGCTGTGCTACACAGGTACTCCCTGCAGCTGCATCTCCACCCCTGCAGGTGGAGCAGTCACCACCGCAGCCAAAGGTGTTTGCTCCTGCCAAGGAAGTCCATATGTTGGCCACCAACTTGCCAAGCTGGTTGTCAGTGCATATCACCCTGGAGGAGGATAACTGGTAGTCTATGGCGAGAAATGGTCAAGGGACATTTTTGAGGATTCTTCAGATGTCTCAGACCATGAATCCATGGCCTCCTCTGAGACTCTCCTCTTTGACCGAGGTTTGATCGAGGAGTTCTCCAGTGAGCCTAACCTGGTGTCTCTCTTTGCCAGTATATTTCAGAGTCCATGTCAGTCCTGTTGGAGCTAGTTCAGAAAAGGGCTAAGTACTCTTTTACTGACGTTCTGGACAGGGACGAATCTCCAGAGGGTTGCCTTTCCTATGACTGAAGCCATTCTGGAACTGGCCCTGGAACTTTGGCAGCATCCAGCATCCTGACCCAGCACCCTTTACCCATATGGTTCACAAGCATGCAGTTCCCACAGGGTTCCTTCCAAGGGTTCTCAAACATCTCCCCGTGGAGTGGTTGGTGAACGATTCATTTTTCTGCAAACTGGCAAACCATGGATACATGGACAAGCATTTGGACAAGGATTTCTGTAAGGTTGGCGACACTGCTAAGAAAGTGTACACTTCGACATACTTGGGTTTCCATCAAGCTAGCTATGCCATGATGATGGCCAATTTTGGTCGCTTCCTGATGGAAGTCTTTGATACCATCCCTCCTCACCTCCCGGCTGAGCAGCGGTCATTGGTGATGGTCATCAGAGATCAGGTCAGTCATTTGCTAAACACCAGTTCCAGGCAACCTTGGACAAGGGGGATTCATGTGCCTGTACCATGGCAACAGCCATCTCCATGAGTCGCAGGGCCTGGCTGAGTCTGTCCACATTTATGGCAAACACTCAGCACAAGCTGGTCAGTGTCCCTTTCCTGGGCACCAACTTATTTGGCTCTGGGGTGGAAGGATAACTCACTCGAGTTGAGAAGTCCAGTGCCACCCTGGATTTTGCAGCATCATCCCAGAAGGACACGAAGAAGAAGCCTAAGAAGCAGACTTTCAAATATCAGTCAATTCAGCTACAGCCTCCTCAGCAGCAGTCCCAACAGGGGCAGTATCAGGCCTATGTCCAGGGGCCAGGGTCCTAAAAAAAAAAGGGGCCCAGGGATGATTGTGCCCCTTCAGCTGTGCCTGCTGATGCCCCTACAAAAGCTGCCCAGTGATGTGTTGGGGGTTGCCATTCCTCCACCTATCCTGTCCCTCTCTGTACTCCCTGTAGTATGTCAGCTACATCACTTTTTGTGACATTGGTCCGCTATCACAATAGGCAAATGGGTGTTGGACGTAGTGGGCAGAGGGTTCCCTCTGGACTTTGAGGCCTTACCACCTCCATGTGTCTCGGGAGTCCAGGATGTTGCAGGACATGCTGTCAGCCCATTGGAAAGACATTGCTCAGCTCCTTGCAGAAAGGGCAATAGCGCATGTCCCATACCCTAACTAGTCAGGGTTACCTGTTCAAGTACTTTTGGTCCTGAAATGGAGAGGGGGCAGAAGTAGCAGTGCATCCGTGGCCCTTGTAGTCAGAGCCCCCTCCAAGGATACACACAGTGATGGGTTATGGGGTGCCATTCCCTCTCTTGTTCCAGCTCCAGATCAGGGCTTGAGTGTACCACTTCTTGTCCTTGTCATAATGGTCCGCCATTACCTCAGACAAGTGGGTTCTGCAAGTGATGGGAAGAGCGCTGCTTCTGGAGTTCGAGGCTCTTCCACCGTTCTGACTTCAAGCTCCTTGCGATTCCAGAGTATCGAAGGACATATCCAGGTTTCAAGTTGAGATTGCATAGCTGCTACAGCACAGGGTGATGACCCATATTATGGATGCCCTGGCCACTCAGAGATATCTGTCCAGGTACTTCTTGGTTCCAGAACAGATGGGGCTGGCGACGCATACTGGATCTGCATGATCTTACTTTGAGGGTATCTCTTGCAGCAGGTCATCATTGGTAGGACTATAGCCGTCAGGTACAAGGACCATACAGGAACTTTCTAGCTAGCAGTCTACCAGAGGGGGCTCCCATACCCGTCTGAGTTGTTTTCCCGCTGTTGCCCAACGCATGTTGGACCACTGGAACTGCCGCAGCTACAGTCAACCGCCATTTCCTGCGTTTATCACACTTTATTTTTCGATTCTAAAACAGTTTTAACATTAAAATTTCAGTGTTCTCACCTGACAGTTTTTCTAAACCTTCTTCATCATCCGACCGCTCCATGAAGTGTGCCTGCGGCAGATAGATCCCAGACAAGGACGGCTATTGTCTGCATCTTGTGTCTAGGCCCAGACCATGGCATCCAAGCCTGCGAGATCTGTCAGGGATTCAACCGGGCCACCAGGAGATATCGCTAGAAGATCCTGGAGAACCACCTCCTTAAGCAGAAGATCACCTCGATGGAACAGGAGCTGCAGGCCAGGAGCTCCTCTGTTTCCCCAGCCCAATCCTTGGAGTCTTCGTCCTCGAAACCCCAGGACCAGGCCAGCGGGAAACACAAGCATCCATCCCACCTTGTGCATCAACTCTGTTGCAGATCTTTGTGTCATCTGCAAAGAGACATACTTTTCCTTCCAGTCCCTCTGCAATGTCGCTTATAAAGACATTGAAAAGGACCAGTCCTAATACTGAACCCTGCGGTACCCCACTAGTAACCCCCCTTTCTTCAGAGTGGACTCCATTTACTGTTACTCTCTGTGTCCTATTCTCTAGCCAATTCTTTACCCAGGCTGTCATCTTGGGACCCACTCCCAGGCTGGCTAACTGTATATTAATCTTTTGTGTGGGACTGTGTCAAATGCCTTGCTAAAGTCTAGGTAGAGCCATGTCCACAGCCCTCCCTGATCTACTACTTTGGTCACCCAGTCAAAGAAATCTATCAGATTTGTCTGGCATGACCTTCCCGCTGTGAATCCATGCTGCCTTGGGTCCTGTGCCCCTCTGGCCTCTAGATACTCGACAGTTCTTTCCTTCAGAAGTGATTCCATCATTTTCCCTACCACTGAGGTTAAACTAACAGGTCTGTAGTTTCCTGCTTCTGCCTTGCTCCCACTTTTGTGAAGGGGAATCACATCTGCCCTCCTCCAGTCCTCGGGTACCACCCCATCCTCCCATGATTTGTTAAAGAGGGTAGTCGGTGGTGTCACTAGTTCTACCCTTAGTTCTTATGCAGGTTTCCAAATAATGTGAAATGGACCCAAGAGTGTGAGGAGTCTTTTCGAGCCATTAAGGTTGCATTATGTTCAGCCCGTTTTAGGAAGCCCAGACTTTGAGAAACCATTTTTATTACAAACAGATGCATCAGAGGTAGGCCTAGGTGCAGTTCTGAGTCAAAATATAGATGGGAAAGAACACCCTATTCTATACATAAGTAGGAAGTTGCACGACAGAGAGAAAAGGTACTTCATCATTGAAAAGGAATGTCTTGCAGTGGAGTCCCTTGAGTTTTACTTACTAGAAGCTAACTTTGCACTTGTAATAGATCACAATCCTCTGTTGGCTTAACTAAATGAATGGCAAAAATTCTAAAGTCACACTGTGGTACCTGGCACTACAACCATTTAAATTCAAAGTGATGCACAAATCTGGGAAAGAGAATGTCGGTGCTGATTTTCTGTCTAGATATGGATCTAGAATTGAGAATTCTGAAGGCTGAAAAAACAAATATGCGAGTTTAAACTTTTTGCTGTACTGTGTGAAAAAAAAAAGGCTACTGCATAAGCGCTGACCTGTAAAGATCATAAGCTACTGTCACGTTAAAGGAGAATTTAAAGAAAGTTTTGGAAACCTGTTTTTGTAAAACAGGTTCCCCCTTAAGGAAGGAGGTATGTGACAGGGTTTAATAGAGCCCTGTCCAAGTTGTTCTGGAAAAAAGAGTTTAAATGGCAGGATCTGTTCTGTTCTCTCCTTTTCTGTCTCTTGTCTGTCTGGTTGTGCAACCAAATTTTCTTGTGAGACCTAGGACTTGATTACCCTGACGATCTTGCAGTTCTCTGCCTCTCGCTATTTCTGTACCTGCTCTTGCTGTTCTGTCTTTTCTCTCCCCCCCCCCTTGCATATCTGCTGGTATAAAAATATATGTGAATCATTATGTGGAAATGTAACTGATATTGGAAATCCCTTTGTTTAGAAATGTATATAGTTATACTGTTGAAATGATTGCAAAGCTAAAACTGTACATTGTTATACTATTGAAATGATTGCAAAGCTATTTGGAACTCAAGGGGTTAACCTGAGATGCAATTTTTAAGCCTTTTTCAGAAGATGTAAAGAGGAGGTCAGTTCTGGGTCACAGTGTTCTTTTTACTGCACTTGTTTAAACTTGCAAGAACACTGTATGCTGTTTTAACGAGCGGGGGTTGCAAAGACTTATGAAAACAGCTGCAATTTCTTGCGAGAGACAAACTGAGATTGGAAATTTAGAAGAAAAAACTCAGAAGGACTGTTTTCTCTGTTTCTTCTGCCATTGTAAATAGCTATTCTGAACAATTTTATTTTTTTATTTTCCTGTTATTAACAATAAAACTTGTTGAAATTTTACAACTGCTCCTGGTTTTCCTATGCTTCCTGACCTGTGCTTCGACAACAGATCACCCGTCCCCTCTGGTACGTGAGTCTCCTTCGCTGTGTGACCTACTGCTGTTGTTGGCGAGGCTCACGAGCAGGCCATGTGAGCCAGTGCACAATGAAATGTCACAGATGTTGTGGCAGACAGCCATCCTCATGGCCATTACATCAGCCAGAAGTATCGGGGAACTCCACGGGCTCTCAGTGGAGTCTCCCTATCTGGTCTTCCACAGGGATAAAGTGTTTTGCTCCAACTTGAAGTTACTCCTGAAAGTAGTCTCGGAGTTTCACCTTAACCAGTTTATTAACATACTGGTCTACTTTTTGAATCCCACTTCGGAGGCCAACCACAGGCTTCATTCCTTGGGCCTGCGGAGGGTGCTCTCTTATTACAAGGACCACATGACTAGAGTTGGGGGAGAGGCTTACCAGCTGTTCATAACATATGCTAAAGCTGCATCTGGCAGACAAGCAGCAAAGTGGACGATTGGCAGGTGGATATCATCCTACATTGACCTCTGCTATATGTTGGCTGGTGGGGAATCACCTGTAGAGCTTAGAGCACTTTCCACCAGACAAACCGCTGCCTCGGTGGCTGCTTCCAGGGACATCCATATCCAGGAAATCTGCAGGGCTGCTACCTGGAAGTCCGCACACACCTTTATTTCGCATTACCGCATCAACCGTGAGTCTTGCTGCGATGCTGTTTTATGGATTTTGGTTCTCTAGTCTCTGTTTGCCAAATAGGGGTGCACGCCTTGCCCTCTACTCCCAGAGAACTGGTAGGAGTCTGCCACTGTGTGGAAGGTGAACCGTATCCATACCCCTAGAAAAATAGGTTACTCACCTGTAAGTGTAGTTCTAGGAGTGGTGTATAGTTTTTGTTCTTATTGTACCGTTAATGCTTTTTGTGATGATGTGTTTAAAAGGGAACCATTGTAAATGAACACTTCTGCTCAAAGGTAATCTCTGAAGTTTTCAGTAAAATAATGCAACCCCGCTGCCTCCCATGGCAAGTGGCATATGGATCCTTGCTTCCAGCCTGCAAGGATCTGATATCACGGGATGCAGTCAGGGATATACCACCTGGATGGTGGGAGGAGCTTAGCTTAAAGACATCCAGCAAATCGGCATATTCCAGTGGCACTGCCAGAGTGTGGATATGAACTGTATACCACTCCTTGAACTACAGTTACAGGTGAGTAACCTATTGTTTTTTTACTTGTTTACTGCAGTATAGTAGATTATATCAGCCTGATTCTGCTTACTTCCAATCTGATATTTTCTGTAACCAGAAATCCAAGAATCCTCTGCAGCTAACATCATAGCAGGGCTACAGCAGTGGGAGAGTCAAAAGCCTGCAGTGCATGTTAGAGCTTTTATAAGTTCAGATGAGATGTTTGCCGGTCTCGCTGTTCTCCTAAAGCTAAATAAGTCCTCTATGACTATACTTAGCCCCAGAAGGACAGCAGGACCAGTAATCAAAAAATAATTGCTTTTAAAAACTCAACTGCAGGTAGTTGAATCTCCCACTGCTGCAGCCCTGCTCTGATGTCACCTACAGGGGATTCTTGGATTTCTGGTTACATCATTTATCATGTTGGATGTCAGCAGAATCAGCCAGATAGAATTAATAAACTGCAGTAAACAGTAACTACAAAAAAAAGAAGAAAAATGTTTTTGCATACAAAGTGCAAATTGAGACCAGCCCCACACCTGGGTGTGGGGTTTCTTAGTGCTGACTGTTCCCCTTTAAACTATCCAGAGTAACAGTGTTTTTGTATTCCTGTGCACATAAGGAAGCTTTGAGGAAGTATTTCTGCTTTTGCCAGTAAGTCTTGCCTCATCCTCATTAGTAATTTTTGAATTCCAAGTTACGTCTTGCTTAATTTAACAGTAAAACAGACCAGTGCATGGCATCATTGGAGGTGGGAGAGTGTACTATTTCAGCCTTGATTTATTTTTATTTGTGTGGTTATGTTCTAGCTCCCACACTGGCTGTAACAAAGAGTTTAACAGACCTGACAAGCTGAAGGCTCATATACTGTCCCATTCAGGTATGTATCAATGCAAAAACGGGCTTCCATGACACTTTATCAGGGTGTAGCAACTAAAATAAAAGGCTTTAAACTTAATATTTACATCAGTTATGATTAGATTTAATGTTCCACAGTTTGTTTGTTTCTGCAGGTATTCATCTTTTAAACATTTTCCCTCTACTATTGTGCACTGTGACTCCCACTTATTGCTCCCCGCCCAGACTATGGAGCAGATGAGGAGGCCAGGACTGAAAAGATTTGCTGGCTCATTGGTACAGTGGTAGCGCTACTGCTTTTGATACTGGTGACACAGGTTCAGGAGCATGCTTGGGTCTTTGGGAGCCGACCAGGGAAGGGAGCATCGAACATCCCAGGAGCAGCTCTCCTCCCTCAGAGTGGAGGGACACTGAGTCTTGCTGCTTGATTACAACCTGCCAGAGGCCAGGTGGTAGCACTGGTGAATGCACACGGCAGTGAAGGGACTACCACTGAATGCCAGGTGGTAGCACTGGTGAATGCACATGACAGGGAAGGGACTACCGCTGAATGCCAGGTGGTAGCACTGGTGAATGCACACGGCAGTGAAGGGACTACTGCTGAATGCCAGGTGGTAGCACTGGTGAATGCACATGACAGGGAAGGGACTACCGCTGAATGCCAGGTGGTAGCACTGGTGAATGCACATGACAGGGAAGGGACTACCGCTGAATGCCAGGTGGTAGCACTGGTGAATGCACACGGCAGGGAAGGGACTACCGTTGAATACCCTGCATGCACACCATCCCACGCCCTGGGGAGCAATCTGGAGAAAAATGTCTCTGTCCGAGTCTAGCACCCCCCTCCACAGGCTGACACATGGCCAGCATGCCAGGCCACCCTCCACCAGGTGTAGTCCTTGGCAAATTGTGGGTAACCAGTAAATCCATGAGAAGGGTGGCGATGATATTTGTTGGTAGCCCTCATTAGCATAACCTTCATGGCGGAAGTCACCCGGGGTGTGCGAGGTGTCCACCTGGGGCTCTATCTCCATTATGGAGCGAGCGGATCTTTTTAATTAAAATTCTGGGGCACCAGGTAATGAAAAAATTTACTTTTATGTTAAAAGCCCTAAGCAGGCGTTTCTGCAGCCGCTGCTGCACTTAGGGACTCGATAGGAGTTTCCCTTTAAGCAGAAGGTCACCTCAATAGAACGAGAGCTGCAGGCCAGGAGCTTCTCCATTTCCAGAGGGGGAAGCCCACCCCCAGTCCTCTGGGTCTTCGTCTTTGAAGTTCCGGGATAAAGCCTCTGGGAAGCATAAGCACAGGGACAAGGATCAGGGCTGACTTTGGTCCACCTCCCGCTCCTGTCCCTTACAAGAAGTCTTCGACCGTGAAATGGTGGTTTTCCCTCGGGGGTCGACCTCCTGGACCCTGCATGCCCTAACTTCTACACGGCTACCAGTGGCCCAGCCAACCACCTAGTTCTCCCTCGTGGGCAGCGTCTTCTCGGGTAAGGGTACTCTGTATCCTGCTCCCCAGCCCCTGTTCCTTCAGCTCTTATTCTCAGCAGGCACGCAGTCAGATGGCTCAGCCAGAGTTTCTTTGGCCAGCGCGGGTGCTGCGAACACCAGTCCCCTTGCTGCCATCCCCCCCCTGACACCCACGCTGCCAGCGCCGATGTCATCCTCTGGGACCACTGCCGGTTCTGCTTCCCTTTCTCAGGGGCAGATGCTGCAGGACACCGGCACCTCCTCAGGCCCAGTCTCTCTCCTCAGTTTTCACCTGGAGGGGTTGCCCTCCACTCCGCCCGTCTCCCCACATCCCCACCACCAGCGCCTGTGGGTCCCCCTCTGGCTCTACCCTAGCCGACATCCACTGGGCCTGCGCCTGTTCTCCCTCTGCCACTTCCTACGGGACTCATGCCGGTCCTGCCTGTTCCTCCTGTCAGGCCTGCGCCTGGCCTTCTGCAGCCAGCTCCCACTAGGCCCACACTAGCCCCTCCTTAGCCGCCGCCCATTGGGCCACCGCCTGTCCTCCCACAGCCAGCTCCTCTGGCACCAGCGCCAGTTCTGCCACAACCTGCACCCATAGGACCTCAGCCTTTGTACCCTGTGCGGGCACTCTGCGAGATCTGGCATGCCTACCCAGCATGGCCCAGACCTGCACCTGGTTACTCATACCTGGTACCCTTGTTACCTGCGCCGGTCTACAATTACCTGACACCCCAGGGACCGGTACCCTTTGATTACCATGGTCTGTTTTCGACCTTGTGGTCCTTTATGCAGATACCAGTCCCCGCGCCGAGAGGACTGGCCCCGGCCACCCCTCAGGGGCCTCCTTTGGATCCCATTTCTCTGGCTCCTATTAGGCCAGGCCCTTGTGCTCCTCGCAACCCCCAGGATGATTGTCAGCCCGAAGATAGTGGCGATGATGATGCAGATGACACAGATGAGAGTGTCAGCAGTGAGTCTTCTTCCTTAGGCTCAGAATCCCTAGAAGGGGAAGGGGCTGCAGATGACATCCCCAAATACCCCCAGATGATCCCACTTTCATGGCCATCATGAGGCACATTCAGGCCACTATGGGTGGGAGACAGAGGAGCGGGACACTGAGGGACATTGGTTGATGATTTACCTGTGTCAGTTTGATGCTCCCCCAATCATTGACTCCTATGTGGATGTTACTTAGAGTGCCTGGAACCACCCGCACACGGTCTCGGCGGTGTTCAAAAAGGTTGACAGACTTTACCACGCACCAGCTGTCAAACTGTATTTTGGAGAACAGCTCAAGGCCGATTCGGTCGTCAGCAAAGCGGCACATAACAGAATCAAAAGGCCAAAACACCTCAGCTCCCTCCCCCCTGACAGGGAGTCTCACCAGCTGGACCAGATGGGCAAGCATGCTTTCGGCGTGCTTTCACCTCTGCCATTTTGGCCATCAGTCATTTGACCCATATGGTGCAATATCAGAACCTCCTATGGGAACAGGCTAGGGAGGCAGTCCTAGCTATGCTGGATGACCTTTCTAAGCAGTAGACTCTCCAGGCCCTCAAAACGGGCTCAGACGTCAGTACCCATGTCCTCAGGGCTGCATATGATGCAGTTCCAGCTAGTAAGCACACAGAGGTTATACAAAAAAGATTAAAATCACCAGAAAATCCGTTATTGGTGCAGTGAACGAGCCATTTTCCGTTACCTCAGAGAAAGGCTTTTCAGCCGAAGCGCTTGGGTAAAGGCAGGTGGCTCAGTCACTGCACCAGTAAATGGATTTTCTGCTGATTGAAATCTTATCTTTGTGTGCTTACTACCTGAAACTACCTGCATGTGCAGGACTGGCTGCCCTTCTGTGAGCACGAGCCACTGCCTTTGGGAGATTCGCAGCCACAACCCCTGGAATCGAATGCAGTAGAAGCCTCTGGCAGGCAACAGCCATAGGCATCTGTATGAGATGCCAGTCCTGGCTACGGGTCTCAGGCTTCGCACAGGATGTCCACGCTAACATAATGAATGCTTCTTTCAGGGGTTTCAAACTTTTCAGGGAAGATAAAAACAAGGCGCTGCGTCAGCATGTGGTCTAAAAGCAAAACAAAATGGTTATTTTAAATGCACGCTGAAAATAGAAAATAAAGTTGAAAATCTACGTTTCGACCTTAGGTCTTCTTCAGGAAATATCTAAAAGGGAAAAAACTTTGTTTTTTTCCTCTGTGAATATTTCCTGAAGAAAGAACAAATTGAACATAGATTACAACTCTTTATTTCTATTTTCAGCTGCATTAAAATAACCGTTTTGTTTTGTTTTCAGGGAAGATGTTCAGGATATCATCTCCGAACTCCAGACCTCGGGATGGGCTCTCAAGTCCTTCCACTCTGTGTACCATACCGAGCTGAAGTCTGTACAGAGGGCCCCCTTTTGCCGCTCCTTCTGCAGGCAGTTCTGACCCCCTCCCAAAACCTAGTACAGGCACAAGGCGGGGGATGAGTGGGTCTCCCCACTCCCTCCTCCGCCACTGCCCGTCGTGCTTGAGGTGCAGCAGCGGCCTCAGCAGTGGCTGCTCCTGACTCCTTGCCAGACCCCTTTCCCTCCAGCTGCTCCTCAGGAGGCGGTTGTAAGGGGTCACTTCTCCCTTCACCTGGACAGGTGGCGGGAGATGACCACAGACAACTGGGTGCTGCAATCATTGAGCATGGCCACACTGTCGAATTCATAGAGTGGCCTCCAGAAAACCCTCCGGGCAATTCCACATACCCTCCCGGCTACGTCCCTGTCATCCAGGAGGAAATTCAGGCCTTCCTTCCAAAAAAGGCAGTAGAGCCAGTCCTGCAGTTTCAGCAGGGAAGGGGATTTTACTCCCACTTCTTCCTGGTCCCCAAACTGACGGGAGATCTTCTGCTCATCCTGGACTTAAGTGAGCTGAACCTGTTTATAGAGTACAAACGGTTCAGGATGGTCACCCTTCAAGGTTTACTGCCCCTGCTACATCGGGGGACTGGCTCTGCTCTCTGGATATGCAGGATGCCTACCTGCATATCAAGGTCTTCACCTCCCACCAGCGCATCCAGTTTCCACTTCCAGGGATCATGCTACTAGTTCAGAGCTCTGCCCTTTGGTTTGTCCTCAGCCCCCAGGGTCTTCACTAAATGCTTTGAGGTGGTGGCAGCTGCCTTGAGATGGCAGGGGTTTTACATTTTTCCATACCTGGATGATTGGCTGCCAGCGGCCTTGTCCAGGGGCCGTCTCCTTCAACCTCTTTTCTCACACCTGCAGCCTGTTCCAAGCTTTGGGTGTTACCATCAACATGCCAAAGAAGTTTCTAACCCCTTGCCAGTGCCTCCTGTACGTAGGGGCAGTGCTGGACATGACCCAGGGGAAGGCCTTCTTACCCCCAGACAGAGCAGAGCATATGATGGACCAGGCTTGTCTTCTTTACTCCAGCTGTCATGTACTGGCGAGGGTTTTTCTGAGGCTTCTAGACCTCATGGCCGCAGCCAGTGCCACAGTTCCCCTGGCCAGGCTGCATGTGATAATCCCTCAATGGACACTGTGGGTCCAGTCGGACCAACACACGGATGCCCTGGATCAACCAGTGTTGGCTTCGGATCCAGTCAAGAAGGTACTGATCTTCGTTGGGCTGTCTCAGTCATCAAGTCACTGTCAGTGAAGCAGGATCCACACAGAAGACTTCCAGCAGTACAACTGGGGCCGCTTATGCCAACGTCACCTGCTGATGTCATCAACACTATAAAGGTGTGAGCGGCCCTGCTCCCTCCTCAGTTATTTCCCACTGTCGACTCCTCTCACATGGGTCTCTGCATAAGCTCATTTACAGTTGGCACCTTTTTTGCCTACGCTTTTATCTTTAGCGTTTAGTTTTGGAATTTTTTTTTCATGAAGAGATTCTTTTACCTCGTTTATGTTGAGAGTCACTCCATCCACTTCTCTGTTCTGTCGCTGGCTGTGTGGAAAGAAGATTGCCTCTTCATACGACCACAACCTTTGCATCTGCTGTCTTGAGCCTGACCACAATGTTCCTGCCTGTGAACTCTGCCAAAAATTCAGTCTTATAGCCCAAAGGTGTCAGAAAAAGGCTCTGAAGAAATTCCTAATGGAACAGCAGGTAGCCAGTTTTTGGTAGGCATCCCTCCTTCCCAGTTGCCAGTGGGTTCATCGAGCTTCCAGGCCTCGAATGCCCAAGGCAAGTTCTTTTGGAGTCGCAAGAAGGACTGTGATCACTCCCTCTGGAGGTGCTTCCATTCCCTGACAGCTTCTTCCTCTTCTTCTAGGGGTACTCTGTCGGCTGCTGCACCAATGACCTCTGTTATCCAGGACTCTGCTCCTACCAGGCCCATAATGACAGCCCTACTCCCTCTTCACAGGGAGGCTAGCCCTTAACCCTCGGGTTGTCGGCTGCTCGATCGTCGACTCCAGCCCCTCTGAGGCCAGACGCCTCTCCAGACCCTCAGACGCTGGGGCCATCGGGCTTTCAAGACCCATTGGATGGTTCATAGCACCCTGACCTGACGACACCTCTGCCTTCGCCTGCTGTCAATCTCAGTGCTATTTTAACTCATCTGAGGGCAGCCATTGGGCACCAGCTTGGTGCTCACAGACCAGTTTCCCCAGTGCTGTCAGGTGCCCGTCATCCTCAGCCGGTTTTGAGCCTTTTCGGGCCTCGCCATCAAGGAGCTGTTGGCCCTCTTGTCGGACCCTGAGCTGGGAAAGCGGGTGACGTGAAGAAGGTACCATCTTGATCTTATCCTTCCTGAGGAGGAGGAGGAGAAAGCCTTTTCCTCGAACAGGTCTACAGCCTCATCAGTAAGCAAAGACTCTGTGAAACACACTCCCAGGTCCACTCCTGAGGACTCTACCTTCTTTAACATTATGAAGCAGCTGTCTGCTGCAGTGGGGTTCCACACCGAGGAAGAGGATGCCACCGGAAGGGACCTGGTAGACTTTCTGGAGATCCCAGAATCTCAACCATGGGTCATTCCTCCCATTTTGCCAGCTCTGAAGAATCCCACCACTGCTGCATGGCACCGCCCAGACATGATCCCTGCCGTGCCTAGGAGGGCAGAGAAACTTTGTCATACCCCCTGGGCCTGTCCTATTATGCTTCCCAACCTGAGACTGATTCTGTGGTCGTTAAAGCAGCACATGACAGGTTCAAGGTGCCAAAACACCTCAGCTCCCTCCCGTGTCAGGGACTCTAGGAGAACTGACCTCTGGGGTAAGAGAGTTTATGCTTTCTTTACTCTGGGACTCTGGATTGCAAATTATGGTCAAGTACCAAAATACCATCTGGAAAAAGGGCAGGGCGGCTACTCAGACCCTCCCAGAAGGTTCCTAGAAACAGGAGGTTCTTAAGTCCCTCCAGGCCACAGAGGACGTCAGTAAATACCTCCTCAGGGCCTTGTATGATATGTCAGACACTTCTGCCAGGGCTGCTGCCACAGGTGTTTGCCTTCGTAGGCATTGTGGTTGAGGATATCTGGCTTTGCGGCAGATGTTCAGCAAAAGTTACTTAATGCCCCTTTCAGTTGCTCAAAACTCTTCAGGTCTGATGTCCAAGACATAATCAATGATTTACAGGCCTCCAGCAGTGCCCTCAAATCCATCCACTCACTCTGCCACACCCAGCCTTGGAACAGACAGAGGACACCCTTTTTTAAGGTGTCACAAAAGTCCAGACTGGGCAGTAGACTCCAAGGCAAAGGGAAAGTCGGATCTTACTTCGAGGAAGGCTCTTGCAGCAGGGCAGCACTGATTGGACTGTAGCCACCAGGTGTGAGGACCACACGGAAAACTTTCTAGCTAGCAGTCTACCACGGGGGACCCCCCACCGCCGTCAGCATCTGATGTCAGCCTATCCTATAAAGGTGGGCAGGCCCCCACACCCACCTCAGTTCTTTTCCCACTGTTAACCCATGCACGTCGGACCTTAGCGGATGCTGCAGCTACAGTCGACCGCCATCACTCGCACTTGCCGCGCTTTTTTATTTTTTCTTCTTTTCAGTAGTAAACATAAAATTTTTAGTTTTCAAACACTCAGTCATTGAGTTTGTCTTCTATTTGTTTTCACTGGCCTTCCCGGATTAGAGCTGGATTATAATGATTTGATTTTTATGTATTTGTAATCTTAGTTTTTATTGTATTTTATTGTATTTATAACTTGTACAGCGCCTTGGTTTTGAAAGGCGCTATAGAAATAAAGATGGATTGGATTGGATATACCAGCTTCATCTTCCGACCAGTCCACGAAGTGTGCCTGCAGCAAACAAATTCTGGAAAAGGATGGCCACTCTGCGTACGTCCTTTGCTAGGCCCCAGCCACGACACCAAAGCCTGCCAGTTTTGCCAGTAATTCAACCAAGCCACTCAGAGGCGTCAACTTAACCCTTGCAGGGCTGCAGACTGATATATCAGTCCAGAATTCCTGTACGTTCTAATTCTGTTGGCAGCCTAAGGTTTAAGATTCTGGAGAGCCACCTACTTAAGCAGAAGTTGGCCGCAATGGAAAAGGAGCTGCAGGCCAGGAGCTCTTCAGCCACACTGGCTCAGTCCTCCAGGGCTGCTGCTGCTTCTCACATATCCAGTGCAAATTACAAATACCGGGACCAGTCTTCTTCCCACTTGCGGTCCCCCCATAAATCTGCGACCACGTTGGAGTCGACCTCCTGCAGGAGGCTGGCTGTGTCTGCCCCGCCAGACCTCTCCTCCTCTGGGCTGCCGGTGGCGCAGCTGCCTACCCTCATTGCTATCTCGGGCTGTGGCTCCTCGGGGTAGTGGACTTCGTCTTCTGCCCCTCAGCCCATGACGCTTAGTCCCATTTCTTCCTACATGTGCACTCAGCCAGAAAGCTCAGCCGGTGTTGGCGTTTCGGGCGTAGGTTCTTCTGCCAGCACCCCCGGCCACAGCGCTGCCTACGTCGGTCCCCTCAGTGGGACACGACACAGGTCTGGCTAGGTATCGCCCGCAGCTGGCTACTGCAGATTCTTCTAGTTCGGCATCGCCTCTCCCTTCCCTGGAGGTCGCTTCCCCCTGGGGCACCAGACTCTCTGGTCCACCCAACACCAGGAGGTCCTTCTCCTGGGAGCTTCCTGCCAACGCTCGCTGGGCAGCCACGGTTCTGCCGCTGCCACAGTCTGTGGACCTGGTGCCGACATCACCACTTCCAAAGCCGGCACCACAGCCTGCTCTAGACCCCGGTGACGGGACCCCAATAGCAGCCAGCTGACCCCACACTGGGGTACCCTTTCCCATACCCGCTGGCCTTATTATGCCTGCGGTTGACTACAGGGTCCTATTCTCCACATGGTGGTCTCTCATTCAGAAGCAGTTCTTCACACCTCGAGGACCGCCCCTAGTGTCCCCCCGGTGCCTTAACTGGGACCCTGTGCCATAAAACCCAGACAGGTCTGGCGCCGGTGAAACCCTCCCGTTGGAGTCTTCTGGGTCTAGACCCAATGCCAGCTCTGGCGCTCAGCAAGACGAGTGCCCACCACCGGTCAGTGAGCCAGACGAGTCCAGTGGTGAGGACTTGGACTCTCCATGGTCTTCTTCCTCACCTGGGGAGTCTTTGGAGCCAGAAGAGCCCTTCAGGGTGATTTCCAAGTTTCCTCCTGATGATCCATCCTTCATGGACCTGATGCACCACATTCAGTCCCTGAGGGGTTGGGTGATGGAGGAGCACGGTCCAGAGTGACATCAGCTGGCTTCTTACCTCTGGCAGCAGGATGCCATCCCTGTGGTGGTGCCACACTTTATCAAATCTTATGATGCTGTCACTAGGGCAGCCTGCAATCACCCCTCCACTATCCCTCCTTTGCCTAAGAAGGCAGACCATGCGCCCGCTGGCAAACCCTTCTTAGGGAGCCATCCTAAGGCAGATTCGGTGGTCATCAGTGCGGCCTGTGACTGCACGAAGCGGCTCAAGCACCTTAGTATTCTTCCTTCAGACAAGGAATCTAGGCAACTAGACTACTTGGGTAAGCGGGAACTTCCTGGACATAAAAGTCTCCACGCATTCACACTAATGGGATGTATGCCAGAGGAGCTAGGACCCAGCGGAAGCAAACTTTTTTCAAGAGGGCCGGCACCAGAGATGGAGCCGTGAGGAAGTGGCACTGCAAGCCCTGGCTTATGCGGTAAAGACTACCTCGGCGTCGACCCTCCCACCATCTCAGTTCCTTTTTTCCCATCGTCGAGTGTGCTTCAGTGACGACGTCGCTCGCCCGCCGGGAGTCAAACTAGCAGCATAATTTTCAGTTTGTTTATTGTTTTGTAATTTGTCTTCGAAATAAGTACCGATTTATATTTAATTTTACTTATTAATAAAAGTCTTCAGCCCTCCATTGGCAGATCGACCATGCAGATAAGGTGATGGTAGGAAGACTTAAGTATAATATTCAGTCAGCGGGCTGGGTCCGATCGCTGCCCTCTCCAGAGGAGGTCTGACAATGGATGGTCTGATGCTCGGGAGATGGGTGGTTGTTCCGAGCATAAAAGGAAACGGTCCCATTCTCGGCACCATTCGGCCTCGAGCTCTTCTTCGGCCCACAAGTCGAAAAAGAGAAGGCATCACTCAAGGTCACCTTCTGATATATCTGCGCGTCGACGGTCAGTTGTTGGGGCCAGACACTGGTTTCCTCCTCTGTCAGAGTCGCCGGTTTCTGTCTCCGGTGGCCAACCTCCTCGACATCGGAGCCCATCCCCGCCTCTTGGAGGGGCCTCCGATGAGCAGTTTCATCAGTGGGCCACTCTTATGGAGTAGTGGGCTCGGAGGTTGATCCAGCTGCCTGATTCAGTCATTCCGAGGCCTTTGGGCCATTCGAGGGAGCGGGTAGGGCGGTTGGACCTTCCTAGTCATGCGGCACATTCTTCGGTGCCGTCGACCCTGCGCTCAGGTGTTCCACCCCCCTCACATGGATGCCTCTATCTCCTGCTAGTTTTCCTCCCTTTTCTTCAAATCGCAGTTTTTGGAACCTTGGGACACTCTCGGCACTGTCCGTGGCGTCAGAGAGTCTGTCGGCACCGTCCTCGGCTCCGGGGGCTCTGTCGGCACTGTCCTCGGTGCTGAGGGGTCTGTTGGTGCCGCTCACGGTGCTGTGGGCTCTGTCGACGCCATCTGTGGTGCCACGGGTTCTTTCGGCGCCTTGACCTCTGTCAGCACTGTGTGCTGGGCTGTTTCCGATGGCACCGACTTCCTTGTCTTTGACGTCATATTCCTCATCAGCTCCGGGGCTTGGTGCGGCGCCATCCAGCCTCCAGGGATTCTCGACTCCAGTTCCTTCCTCTTCTATTTTTCCTACTGATTTTCACTCCTTTCCTGTCCATACAGTCCCTCCTGGACTGTCAGGAGGTGATTTTGAGTCTGACCCAGATCTTTGGCTGAGTGATGATGTTGAAGGAGCAGGGATCAATCCTGCTGCAGAGCCTGTGGTCGAAGACCTTTCCTTTAAGTCTCTGCTGAAAAATTTAAATTCTACTCTTTCTCTCCGAACTACAGAAATCGATCCTGGGAAGCTTTTAAGACTCCAGTACCTGCATGTCCTGGAGATCCCTATGGATTTAACTGCTCCGGTACAACCATCTTTCGAGACTCTCTCTCAGATGGTATGGAACAATCCTGCTGTCATCCCTTCTGTGGCTAAGTCCATAGATAGGAAGTATGCTCCTCCCAAGGATCAACCCATATTGGTCTCACATGCTTTTGCTGATCCCATTGTAGTCTTAGCAGAGAATGATAAGGCCGTCCTCCCTCAGGCATCTACAGCCCGGCCTATAAATAAAGAATCTCACAAGATATGACACCTTAGGTAAGAGTGTCTTTGCTGCCTCCACCCTGGGTATGCGAATTGCCAGCTACCAGGGCTATTTCTCCCAGTATGAGTATGTACTTTGGCATTCGCTCAAACAGATGGTAGAAGCTCTGCCCAAGTCGGAAACTAATTCAGAGCTGCTTCAGACCATAACCGGGGGTATCGAGTCCAACAACCAACAGGTTAAAGCAGCAATGGACGCGTTTGATACTGCTTCCCGAGCGGCGGCAGCAGGCATTTGCACCTGTCGCCACTCTTGGCGACGTACTTCGGGCTTCACGAATGATGCCCAGCAGCAGGTCATGGCTTTACCCTTTGACGGTATGTATCTGTTCGGGCCCCAGGTAGAGCAACCTCTGGAGGCCACACAGAAGACTAGGTGTGCCATTAAGACGGCTCGACTCACCCCTCCCCCTCCTGGGGGGGGGGATGTCAACAAGCATCAATTTCACAACTGTCAGTCCTTTCAGGGCAAAGGCAGAGGAGGTTTTAACAAAAACCACAACCCTCAACCACAAAAGAAAACACAGCAGAAGGCACAGGGCCCCAAAGCGCCCAGTGCCATCTTCTGAGTTTCTGACCTATGTCCCGCCTCAACTGTCTGAGGGGAACTTTTCCTCAGCGGTGGGAGGACGTCTGACTCAGTTTTACAACCAGTGGAAATCTGTAACATCAGATAAATGGGTCCTCAGGATAATCCGCGAGGGGTACTCACCCAATCTTTCAGAAACCCCTCTGATCATCCCCCCAAATGACAGCCCAGGCTGTCAGCAGTACAGTCAGACCTTCTTGCTTCCGAGGTACAAGGCCTTCTGAACAACAGGGCAGTAGAAGTAGTTCCGCTGGATCAACGAAACACAGGTTTCTACTCCCATTACTTCCTGGCCCCAAAGAAAACTGGTGGCATGCGCCCCATTCTGGACCTCAGAAAGCTAAACAAGTTTCTTCTCAGGGTAAAGTTCAAGATGATATCTCTAGGTACCCTGTTACCCTTGCTTCATCAACATGATTGGCTAGCCTCTCTGGACATGCAGGATGCCTACCAACACATTCCTATACACCTAAAGCACCTAAGGTTTGTGGCGTTGGGTCAACATTATCAGTTCAGTGTCCTGCCCTTTGGGCTATCCTCGGCACCGTGAGTTTTTACAAAGTGTTGTGCAGTTCTCGCAGTGCATCTCAGGAAAATCGGAATTCAAGTGTTTCCATATCTGGACGACTGGCTCCTAGCAAGTCCCTCCAGACAAGGAGACTCTGGACGACATAGCCACGGCTTCAGACTTCCTCATGTCCTTGGGAGTCCTGCTAAATCTCAACAAATCCTATTTGCAGCCCTCCCAGAAACTCCTCCTTATAGGAACTCTTCTGGACACCTCCTATGCGAAAGCTTTTCTTCCAGAGGACAGAAGGAGTGATATCTTACAGATGGCCCAATACATCAGAGAAAACAGCTTGGTTCAAGCTATCTCAATGCAGCGGATGCTGGGTCTCATGGCATCCTCGGTGTTCACTGTACCCCTAGCATGTCTCCACATGAGAACCTCTGAGTGGATGCTCAGTACTCAATGGTCCCCAACCACTCACCCTCAGTACTTTCCCATCAAGGTAGCAAAACCTCTGAAGAGGTCACTCACCTGGTGGCCGCAGGAGGACAACCTTCTGGAAGGATAACCCTTTGCTCCTCTAGATCTTCAGAGCTCTATTACCACGGACGCGTCCCTGATGGGGTGGGTAGCTCACTGCCAGAATCCCCGCGCCCAAGTTACATGGACTCAGGACGAATCCCAGCTTCACATAAACATCCTGGAAATGAGAGCCGTCCTCTATGCAGTCTGAGCCTTGAAGGACATACTCTGTCACAAGAACATTCTTCTCAAACGGACAACAAAGCAGTGATGTATTACATCAACAAACAGGGCAGTGCACACACTTACCCATTATGCAGGGAAGCTATGAGAGTGTGGGAATGGTGCCTGGAGCACAAGGCTCTAATCCACGTGATTTACCTGCCAGCAGTACAAAACGAGCTGGCAGACCATCTCAGCAGGACAGAGACAGATCCTCACGAGTGGTCTCTCGACTTCACCGTTGTTCACTCACTCTTCAAAGAGTGGGGAACTCCAGACCTGGACCTTTTTGCATCCCCACTCAACACAAAACTGCCTGTATTCTGCTCCAGAAATCCAGGACATGGCATTTTCTGTCAGGATGTATTCAGGCTGCAGCGGACAAAATGCTTTCTATACGCCTTTCCTCCTCTTCCCCTAATTCAGAGGGTACTTCTCAAATTTGAGTCTCGGGGACAAAATGATTCTCAGTGCTCCCTTCTGGCCTCGACAGATATGGTTCCAGCTGCTCAACAGTCTATCGGAACCCCCCTCCCCCCCGAAGGCGCTTCCCCTTCAGACGAACCTTCTGACCCAGGGTCCCGTGGTCCATCCCAATCTGAGGTCGCTTCATCTTCACGCTTGGCTCCTGAAGAGATATAGGTGAATAGGTTCAATGTGTCTCGTAAAGTTTCAGATATTCTTTTGGTTGCGCTTAAGCCAGCCACCAGAAAAACCTACACAGCCATATGGAAGCGTTTTTCTCTCTGGTGCGCAAAATCCTCTTCGAACCCTTTTTTCTGCCCACCAAATAAAGTCTTAGAGTACCTTTTAGACCTCTCAAATTCAGGTCTGCAGTACTTCACAGTCAGAGTTCACCTTTGTGCCATTTCAGCTTATCATGAGCCGGTAATTTCCTTGTCACTGTCTCAGTTACCTGTAGTTAAGAGGTTTCTTAAGGGTATTCTGCTTACCAGACCTCCTATCAGACATCCAGTCACAGCCTAGGATATTAACCTTGTGCTAGACATGCTCACTCTGAAGCCTTTCAAGCCTCTAGCTACCTGCGAGTTGAAATTCCTCACTTGGAAAACCGCCTTCCTGGTGGCCATCACCTCGGCTCGCAGAGTTTCTGAAATACATGCACTGGTCACAGACCCCTCGTACACTGTATTTCACAAGAACAAAGTAGTTCTTAGGACTCATCCTAAATTTCTCCTTAAGGTTGTCTCAGAATTCCATCTAAATCAACCTTTAGTTCTGCCTACCTACTTTGCGAACTTCCAGAATGAAGGGGAACGTATCCTACATTCCTTGGATGTTAAAAGAGCGCTGCGATTCTATCTAGATAGAACGAAAGAAATTCGCAAGGCTCAACAGCTGTTTATTTCCTTCAGCGAGACCTGGCTGGGTCAACCTGTCGCTATTAGGTGCATTTCAGCGTGGCTGGTAGCATGCCTTCGCCACTGCTATTCTATGGCACAGGTTAAGGTGGAAGGTAGAGTGTACGCTCACTCTTCTAGAGCAGTCGCAGCATCTCTGGCAGAAATGTGTTGTCTCTGTGGCACAATCGGGTAGTGCATTGCATTCTTAATCAAAAGGTTGGTGGTTCAAGTCAACCTAACAACAGTTTTATACAAGACACTAGTGAGGCCCCACCTTGAGTACAGTGTACAGTTCTGGAGCCCTTACCTATGTAAGGACGTAGACAGGGTAGAGGAGGTTTAGAGGAGGGCAACAAAGATGGTACATGGATTGCATCACAAGTCCTATGAGGACAGGCTGAAGGAACTGAACATGTACTCCCTGGAGGAGAGGAGGGAGAGAGGGATATGATAGAGACATACAAGTATCTTGCAGGGAGGAACAGGGTGCAGGAATACACTATTTTAAGCGAAAAAGATGTTCCAGGACTAGAGGGCATGGGATGAAGTTGGAGGGAGGACGATTCAGAGGAAACATGAGGAAGAATTTCTTCACAGAACGGGTGGTGGACAAGTGGAACACCCTGCCAGAGGAAGCGATGGGGCTGAAACAATCACGGGATTTAAGAATGCATGGGATAGACAAAAAGGAATTCTGGAGGTCAGGAGTAAGGGGCAACAGACTTCTAGGAAAACATAAACTGAACTTACAAGCTCAAATGGGCAGACTGGGTGGGCCATAGGCCCTTATCTGCCGACACTGTCTATGTATCTCTGAAAATCCGAAACATGCTCATTGCAGACATTTGCAATGCGGCTACCTGGAGCTTAGTGCATACTTTCGTTAAGCACTATGCCTTGGATGTCCATGCCAGACAACATCTGTCTATCCTTAATGGACTTCTGTCCTAAATATGTGAGCTCTTAGTTTTTCTGCCGCCCCTCTAGGAGATGATATTAGCTCAGTACTCTCCCATTAGTGTGAATGAGTGGTGAAGACTTTATGTCCAGGAAGATATGGAATGCATTACCTCGTAATTCTTGATCTTCTTGGATGAAGTCTCCACCACTCATTCACATGCCCACCCACCATCCCCCGAGCTCACCTCTCTGTTTTTGGCCTTCACCCCCTCAATGGCTGGGCTGTGAAGACTTCATTGTTGACCCTTCTTACATGGGTCGTTCGGACTATCTTATGCCCGATTTTGTTAGGTTAGTCCCTCTAATTAGTTATGCTGCACCTCCTCGGTAAAAAGGTACTGAGGCGGTTGGAGGGTCGACGCCGAGATAGTCTTTACCACATGAACCGGGGCTCGTGATGCAGCTGTAGCTCCATCTCTGGTGCCAGCCCTCTTGAAAAGTTTGCTCCGCTGGGTCCTAGCGCCCCAGCATAGATCCCATTAGTGTGAATGAGTGGTGGAGACTTCGTCCAAGAATATCAGGAATTAAGGTAGGGCCTCCTCTTATTAAGGGGGAAGAAGACGAGGGACTGCAGTACTGATTAGACAGGGAACACAGTTTGAAATAAAGGACCTGATAGTAGACAAGGAAGGGAAATATGCAATGATGATCTACCTTGATGGTCAAATAACAACAATAGCATCGGTGTATATCCCTCCTGCCTCGGAGTATGCAGTCTATAGGGCCTTTTTTTCATGACTGGCAGAATGGGCAGAGGGCCAGATGTTTTGTGGAGGAGAACTCAACTTAAACATCTCAGAGGGGAACCCTAACCCGCAATTACTAAGTGGGATAAAAAAAAATGACCAGACAAGTTAAAAAAATTACTGCAGGAACTCTGTTACCAGGATGTCTGGAAATACATACACGGCCCAGCCCCCAGACATACTTTTTACTCCCAAGTTCACAACACTTACTCATGCCTAGACTTTGTGTTGACACCCAAGGAACAATTGGGAGAAATACAGAGGATCTGGGCCGGAGACTTTGTGTTATCTGACCATGCCCCGATTTTCTGCCAGTTTTGACCACTATTAACCAGGAAAACAACTTTCTGAAGACTAAATCTTTCTCTTTTAAGAGACAAGCAGGTCCTGGAGTCCATTGAAGACACAATTACCCAAGCCCTTATAGAAAATGACGATAAAGACACTACTATATCCATTCTGTGGGACACCATTAAAACAATCATTAGGGGAAAACTGATGGGTATTTCAGCAAATAAGAAAAAACAAAGGGAGGCACACCGTCTCTTCCTGGAACAAAAAATAAAAGAATTAGAAGAAAGGCAAAGCACAAAGGCAAACAAAAGCAGGAGCAAGGAACTCACCACCCTGAAGAGGGAACTTAATAAAATTCTAGATTATGCCATAGAGCAGAAACTAGTGTACTTAAGACACAGATATTACGACGGGGTCCCAGATCTTTAAGAATAATAGCACGACTGTTAAGGGCGCAAAGGATAAAATCCGACATTATGAAGGTTAGGCACCCAGACTCGGGTCAAATACAAAATACTGTCAAGAGCATATCGGAGGCATTCCTAAACTACTACACATCCCTTTATTCAGCAGCCCCCAACCCCTCTGAGTAGAAGATTCAGGAATTCCTCGTGCCTTTGAAACTCCCTACACTGTCCGAGGTACAGTGTGACCAACTGGCCACCCCAATAACCATAAAAGAGATCGAAGCAACAATCAGTAACCTAAAAACAGGAAAATGCCTGGGATCTGACGGACTCCCAGGAGAATTTTATAAGTCTTTCTCCAAAATTCTATCCCCACTGCTCAGTAGGGTATTCTCTTATATTGTTACAAAGAGGGGACGATCCCCCCCCATCATGGAACGAGGCCATAGTCTCAGTGGTACCGAAGACAGACAAGGACCTTACCTACTATGTATCCTACAAACCTATATTGGTATTGAATACAGACTATAAAATCTTAACGTCCATTATGGCTAGAAGACTTATTCAAGTTCACTCCAAGTAAAATACATATAGATCAGTGCGGTTTTATTCCAGGCTGCCAGGCCCAGGACAATGTTCGATGTACTATATATTTATTAGAGCATATACAATCCCAGAAGATACCTACTCTTCTCCTGGGGCTTGATGCAGAAAAAGCATTTGACATGATCTCGTGGAAATTTCTTAGGGAGGTGCTTGTCTGTTTTGGATTTCCAGATCAATTCATAGAAACCATATTCAAATTTTACAAAAAACCTTCAGGATACATCAGAGCAATTGGTCCTATATCGGAGCGTTTCTCTCTTCACAGAGGAACTATACAGGGGTGCCCACTATCTCCGCTCCTTTTTGTGTATTGTTTTGAACCCCTAGCGCAATACCTAAGACAATCTCCAGATTTTAAAGGTATAACAGTCTCAGGAATAGAACATAAGATAGCCCTGTTTGCAGATGTCCTACTGTTAAACGTAACAGACCCAGACTCCTCTATGCCCGCCATTTTTCAGAAAATACAGGACTTCTCCTGTCTGTCAGGATACTCCCTCAATGTTAATAAAACCGAAGCCCTCTCAGTAGAATATGACCCTACACCCACACTTAGAACTAGATATCCCATCAAATGGGATAGAGTCACCCTCAAACACTTAGGAATACAGATCCCAAATTATCTATCCCAATTGTTTATGCAAAACTATAAACCACTGGTAGAGACCCTGCAACATGATATGAGAAGATGGAACCTTCTCCCATCCTCATTTTACACTCGCACTTTGTCTCTCAAAATGAATGCCCCCCCGCTTTCTATACCTATTTCAATGTGTTCCATGTACTGTTACATCCAAAGAACTCCTCTTATGGCAGAGAGCATTTAATGCTTTTCAGTGGAATTGAAGGAAACCCCCTGCTCAGTTTTCAAAAACTCTCCCTTCCAAAGGCCATGGGAGGGATTGCCCTCCCTTCCTTGGCCGAATACTGGATGGCGGCACAGATGCCTTTGGCATTGCTCTGGGATAACAAATCCTACCAAGCAGCATGGAAACAAATAGACCTGGCCAGAGAGATAACTCCCCCATTACCTGCTACCCTGTTTTCCATATCCCAATTAAAAAGAGCCCAACAATTAGTCCCAAAAGCCACAGCTACAATACTATAGGGCTGGAGGAGAGGGGTTTGAAACGAACACTCCCGTCGGCACTTCTTGAAGTTTCAATGGTTCCTGGTGACCTCACAGCTTGATTCCTCCCTACTGAAACCCTGTTATGTCACCCAAGCTTTGAGAGGCTTGGTAGCCCCATGGCAGCTAATCAGAGGGAACATGGTAATAAGTTTCGAAGAAAGTTAAAAAAGATACTCCTGGGGGGAGAGAGATAGACTCTATTACTATCAAATTAAAGACTATATTAATAAACAAGTTAGAATTAGAGAAAAAGGATCTCAGATGAGTGAGGACCTCACCCCCCTTATACAAATTTGGACCTCATCACAGGGAAATAAGGCAATATCAATCATATACAAATTCTTAATTCACCAATATGCCCATTCCATGGACCCGGTTAAAGCAAGCTGGGAGAAAGAGCTAAGTCAGGCCATGAGCAGTAGGGACTGGCCTAAAGTACGGAGAGGAGCTTGGTCCACCACATCCTCTCCAACTTAGAGTGAGTTTGTATGGAAGGTCCGGGTGAGATTCTTCTTGGTACCCACAGCCGTGGCCCAGAAAAACCCAGGTGCCTCCTCAGACTGTTGGCGAGAATGTGGAGATCCCACCGCATCACATAAACATATTTTTTACGATTGTCCGAAAATAAACACGTTTTGGACATTAATCTCCTACCACATCAATAATATCTTGGGTTTTCAACACCCCCTCTCCGGGGTCAGCCTTTTACTAGGTATCCCACCTTTTGGAATCCAGGACAAAGCTGTTCTGTATTTATGGTCTGTTATGCTAGGTGCAGCATATAAGGCTGTCACAAAAAGATGACTCCAGAACACCCCGCCCATAGTCACCGAATGGAAGTCCCAGATTCTTAACCATTGAACAGAATGAACAGATGTCATGTGCCCTACATAGTAGGTTAGAAACATATATTTCCTATTGGTCTAGATGGGATTTAGCCCAAGATCTAATCTAATAGGATAGATGTTCAGAAGCTGCAAGAAGAGAGAAATAGAGTATTAGCCAAGATAGCATCCTTTCTCTTTGAATCTACGCATCTGAAGATGCCCTAGCAAACAGTAGATACTAGAAATTGATTTATCTTAGAAGCGTACGTATACAGAATACCCCTTGAAAATCGAAATGATATTATCCATTTAAGTTATTTATCTATTTTAGGTTTCTAGCCCAATTAATGTTACAGGTTAATCTGTATTTTATTGAATTACAATTTGCTTTATTTAGTTTTTCAATTTTTTGATTAATATATTAACTCTTACAGGTATTAGTTACAGTGCTTGATAGCTATGAAAGGTTAATTTTGTACGCTTAACTGAAACAATGGAAATGTATTCATGATGGGTTGTCTGTAAAACTATCAACTAATAAAAGAAGTATTAAAAAAGAAAAAAAAAGAATTACGGTAGGTACGCAATTTCCATTTTTTGCTTCCACTACCCTCGCTATCAGGGCTGTCAACTATCTGGCTCATGTGTACTTTGGGACCAAGTCAGAAGTCTAGTTCAGACCTTGTCCGAGAATCCTACCAAAACTCAGCTTGCTGTGCTCCCGAAGTTGGGCTCTGACATGGGCAACCATGCCCTTCGGGCTGCGTACGATGCCATAGATCCCTCTAGTAGGGGGGTGGCGGCAGGGGTTTTCCTCCATCCCTATTCTTGGCTTCAGGTTTCGGGCTTTGCCCCAGATGTGCAGTGCAGTGCAGTATTCTGGACGCCCCCCTTTTGGGGTGTCGTCCTTTTTGGTTGGGATGTCCAGGATCTGATTGCCACTCGTAAGAGTCTGGTAAAGCTCTCCAGATAGTTCATTTGCTCTATCATACCCAGCCTAGGAACAGGCAGCGGTCGTCCTTTTGCCGCTCCTCCTGTAAGCAATCCTGCCAGCCCGCTAAAGGTCAGGGCAAGCGCAAGCCAGCATCAGTCCCCGCAGCTGCTGCTGCCAGGGCCCCCAGAGCACCCACGGACACCCTCCCGGCGCCTGCCCCCACTTCCTGACTCCTTAGCTGAACCCCCTCTCCAGCAAGGGATCTGGGGGAGTCTGTCAGGGTCGCTTCTCCTTCCACCTCGACGGGTGAAAGGAGATAACCACGAACAGTTGGGTGTTTCAGATCATAGAACATGGTCAGACTCTAGAACTCTTGGAGTGGCCTCCAGAAAATCCTGCAGTACACTTCTCTTATTCCCCAGCCCATCTGCCTCTGGTCAGGGAGGAAATTCAGGCCCTTCTTCGCAAAGAAGCCATAGAGCCTGTCCCTCCGACTCAGAGAGGAAAGGGATTCTACTCCCACTTCTTCCTCATCCCCAAAAAGACTGGGGGATTTTCGACCCATCTTTGACCTGAGCCATCTGAACCTGTACAAGCAGTGGGAGTTGGGTCACCAGTGGTCCTAGCCTATATGTCATGTGGACCAACCAGGCATAGTGACCCAGCTGATGTGGGATGCCATCCAGTGGTTATTGGATCCACAACATGTGGAGGAGGGAATTTGTCTGTTATGCTCATGATGGACACATCTCTGGTAGATTGGGGAGCACACCTTGGAAACCACAGAGTCCACAAAGTTGGGTTTCCTCGGGAATCCTGTCACCACATCAGTCTGCTGGAGCTCTGTGCAGTGCATCTGGCTCAGATGGAGTTCACGCCATTGAACTGGGGTTAGGTCATGCAGGTCTAGATGGACAATGTAACAGCCATATTCCACCTGTACAAGCACGGCAGGATGCACTTTCCTTCCCTTGTGTTGGGAGGCAGTCTGCACCAGGACACTCCTCTGCAGATCTCCTGGCAGTCCATGTTGCAAAAGAGAACAGTCAGTTGGCATACGCTCGCTGCCTTCCTGGTGACTATCGCATCAGCCAGAAGGATCACTGAGTTGCAGGTGCTGTTGGTGAAGTCTTTTTACCTGGTCTTTCACAAGGACAAGGTTGTCCTTCGCCCCTACCCCAAGTTCCTCCTGCAGGTTCCGGGTGATCAACCTTCCGGTATACTTTACCAACCTGACCTCGGAAGCCAGTTGCAAACTCCATACTCTGGATTTGTGGAGTGCGCTCTCATATTATGAAGCGCGCATGACAGGAGTTCAGAGTGAGGTTCACTAGATGTTTGTAACATACTTTTAAGCCATGCCTGGCAGACCAGCAGCAAAACCAACAGTTGCCAGGTGGATTGCATCCTGCATTGACCTCTGCTATAAGTTGGCTGTTGGGGAGTTGCCCAAAGGGCTTAGGGCTTATTCCATCAGATATAAAGCTGCCTCGGTGGCTGCTTCCAGGGCTGTCCCCATTGCAGAGATAAGCAATGCTGCAACCTGGAGTAAAGCACACATCTTCAATTTCCATTACAGCACTGACATCATGAGTTGCTGCATTTGGGTCCTCAGTCCTCTAGTCTTTGTTTGCAGGATGGGGGTGCATGCCTTTCCCCCTTCCTCTTGAATGACCGCTTGGAGTGTGTCAGATTGTGGATGTGCACTGTAGCCACTCTGTTAGAGATATGGGTTAGTAACCTGTAACCATAGTTTTACCAGTTGTATACAGTTTACATCTGCACAGACCACCGCCTCCCCTGACCAATGGCATAACATTTGGCTTTATAGGCGGAGCCAGAGGATATACCATCCAGGTGGTGGTAGGAGCATAGCTTGAAAACTTACAGTGACTCAGCTGTCTCCAGCAGAACTGCCAGTGTGAATGTCAACTGTATACCATTAGTAGAACTACAGTTACAGGTGACTAACCCATATATCTTCTTCCCTGTACTGTGTAGTAATATAGTATATAGTTAGCCCCTATTGTATATGGATTTATTTACACACAATTTTCTTTTATTGCATAGTTCAGAGGTCACTGAAAGTCATGGTATAGTAGTGACATCACCAATGTACAACTTTTCACTTTGAAGTTTGTCCCAACAGTCTCTCCTTGTAATGCTTCCCTGCCCCTGCCCCTCACCCAAAACATAAATTTGTAATTTATAGTTTATATTATAGATTTTAAAAGTAATTCTTTTTCTTCTTTTTACTAAGAACAGAAGTACTACAGACCGCTCCATTTATTTACTGATGTACTATAAACCCATATACTATTAAAAAAAAAAAAGGAAAAAGAAGCATACAATGGCAAGAAAATTTCTTGCTGTCTGATTGGTCAGTGCTCACCTTCACCAGTGATGTTATCTGAACATAACATCACTGTATGAAGGTCCAGCAGCAACACAACCTCACAAAAGACAAAACATCACTGCGCCCGTGCATCTGAAAGCTGTTGTGGGCTTCTTAGTGCAGTGCACCGGAAAAATTAAAATACCGATCTCCACCAACCAAAAAGTGCTGCTGAGATAAACCACATGTTTATTAAGAAGCAGCTGCTGTTACTGGCTTCACATAAACCACGATCTTCAAAGTGCATGCTCACCTTGCAGTTCACCGCTATGCTGTAAGTGGTCATATGGTCTCCCATGCTCTCAGCGGTCTTCAGGCACCTGACCACTTTTCCCTGTTTTCCCAATCCCACAGCACATAGAGAACAGCGTCTGAAAAAGCTGCTGCAGCTGCCAGTGACTTAACAACGTATCTCAGCTGACAGCTTCCAATCCCTGCTCCTGTGTTGACGATTAAGGCCACTCGTCACTGAAGCTCCAGTACCTGCTCCTGCCACCTCAGTCACTTTTCCAGGGCAGGCAGCGGGACTGGGAACATTTTATCTTAAAACAAAATTACAAGTCACAGAGAGACAGAATGGGGGGAAGGGGCCACACGACTGACAAATGGCAACCAACACCAATAAAAGTAAACCCACTTCTTAACAGCACTTCCCATTGGACATACAGAAAATAGGAACTATTTTTAAACAGAATATGCTTCCACACTTAAAAAAAAAAACAGCTACAAAGCTGTTTTTAAATGATTTAATTTTTTTTTGTATTTTTATAAAAACAAGCCACTGTGTAATAGCAATAATGCCCTCCAGGGTGTGTGTCATGCAAGAATAACATCATTTCTCGAGTGTTGGATACACTAAGTCTGCGGCCTCTTGCCCAACCACCTGAGGCATGATGTTATCCCAACACAACACACACTCTGTCGTGCCTTTTTGCTTAAATATGGGCAACCAAAACACCTCTCTGTATCTGTTTCTATTTTGGGGTTGAAATTATATCCGTGACCTCTCAAGCTTCACTCTGGAGGTCCTTATGATGTCATCTCAACCCATCGATGGAAACACAGTCTTGTTGTTTATGATTGTCCATACATTATTCTATATAGTTCAAACTGAGGGCTCTAACAGGCTCGGAATGCTGAGGCAGGGTTCCATGGTGATTTCACAGCTTTGTGAGTGTGTCAGCTTCCATAGTTGATGGCATAATTACTCAGCAGTTTTGATTAATGTTGGAAGTAACAGAAAAAGAAATTCCATGAAGTCTAATAGAATTTTTTTCTAATTTTGATATTTTTTTCCTTCAATTGGTCTTCTGCTAAAGATTTATTAGGGAGTAAGAGGATGCTAGTCCAAAACACAGTACATAAGTTGATTCAAATCGTCAAACATGCCGAGGCACCTTGCATGCTTGGGCTAGGTGCAGAAGTGTAAACCAGATATTATATCTCTGCACTGATGTTCTTGGCAAGAAAATATTGCTGCAGTATTAGGAATCCATCAGAAAGTAGTATAAATGTTTAAAATTGGTGAATAGTGAGCAAGATTTGCTGCGATAGAAGGATACCTAGGCTATATCGTCTGCCACGAAAATGCTATGTAAGCATACAGATAGCCCTGTGAGGCAGCCTACCATTTATTTTATGATTTAATACAGGTGGGGGTGTGTGTGTGTGTGTGTGTGTGCGCGCGCGCGCGCGCAAAGTATTTCAAACAACATGAAGTCTTGCTATATTATGACAGTAGCAGTTTGATCCAGCTCTAGAACTGCTCGGAGGTGAAATGTTAATACCATTCCAAAATAGAACTTTGAGCACGAGCTCTAGAAGCAACTCTATCTGTGTAATTTCAAACCTGAACTGTCAGATTCTTTACTCCGCCTCAGTGAACAGTCGCTCCAGAGATTTCTCCTACTGCTCGGTTCATTTCTCGGTTTAACAGTGTTTTCTCGGTCCGATTCAACCGAGAATAGTTTTATTTTAACCGCAAAACCGTTCGGTTCAAGCTCTGTCTGTGGTAATCGTAAGTAATTAAAAGGTTTTGTCTGTGTGGAACTTGTAAGTTTATCGGTTCGGTTTTGAACCGATCAGCTGGGTTTAAAACTCATTAATTTTAAAGTTTAACATTTTAGAGTGCGGTTCCCTGTTCTTATCGGTTCTAAAAAAAACGGATTTTATTACGGTTTTTTCCAATACCAGTGACACGTTTAGGGAACCGATAAGGGTGTCTTGCCTGGCACTGCGTTTAAAGGGCAAGTTTTCTGGTTAGGCTGGCATTATGTCTGAGAAACCCAAAAGAAAAACGGGCCCACTGGGTTTCAACACTGTGATGTCTGTGGGAAGCCTTTGCCAAGGCTGACCCACACCATCATGTCTATTGTCTGGGTTTGACCACCTCCAGTCAGACTGCCAGATATGTAAGAATTTCCTGCAGCCACCCTGGAAAAGAGATTGGGCAGGCTCAGGGAACGAGAGGCCCAAAAGTCCGCTGACCCGGATGGCCAGCCCGGTTCGGTGCCAACCGAACCGGAGGGAGTGCCCTCTGACCAGGGCGAGACTTCCTCGGGCCAAAGAAAAGCTGGTTCTGAGGAACCAGTTCCAGTAAAGAAAACAAGAAAGTCAGCAGGTTTGGAGTCCAAAATCCCTTCTGCAACTGCTGCAGAGATAGCAAAAGCCATACAAATTGTCCAGTCACTGTCTCAGGTTCCGTCCAAACCGCCACTATCTGGCAAAAGGTCGGTTTGTCCGGTTCCAGTGGTTCAGGAATATGATGTTGAGGAATGTTATGAACCAGAGGAGGGGGAGGATGATTATGAACAGTATGAGTGTGGCTGGGAAGGTCTGGGTGTGCCCATTGAACCGGACATTTCCCCAGACAGACCTTTAGAATCTACCTCTATGCTATCTGAGTCCCCATCTCATTTTATGTTTTACAAAAAAGTTGCTGAAACCCTCCAGCTTCCCTTGGAAGAAGCTGTGGATGAGCAAGAGGAGCCTGATTTTGTAGAAATGATGGATATTCCAGAGTCTAGGAGATTGTCTATTCCTTTGCATAAGTCTTTTAGGAAGCAAACAATAAAAATTTTAAAAGCTCTAATTCTGTGCCTCCTGTAGATAAAAGATGGACAGAAGGTACACATTGTCAGGTCCTGATACAGAATTCCTTTCTCAGCAATGCAGTCATGTTGGGGTAGTTCAGGCTGCAGCCTGTGATAAACTAATATTCCCTGGCTTCACATCCTCCTGACAAGGGTTCCAGGAAGATTGATGCCATGGCGAAAAAACAGTATATGGCAGCCTCTCTGGGACTCAGGCAAGCAAATTATATGGCTATGTAGCTAGGTATCAGAAATCTAGATGGGATACTGTTATGGAATTAGCTAACAAGCCATGGCCAACTGGCTAGCGAACTAGAACAGGTGGCTGCTGATGGCATTGAGGCTTCTAAGGTACAGTTTCATGCTGCTGTGGATGTTAATGAAGTTTCCTCTAGGGTCATGGCCACATCTGTAGCTTTTCGTAGGTTGGCCTGGCTCAGGTGTACTAGCCTGTCACAGGATACCCAGACTAAGGCTATGGATTTTCCTGTGGTGGGAAATTCTCTGTTTGGGGAGCAGACAGAGAATTACATGAAAAAGATGGATGAATATAGGACTACTTACAAAAGTGCCCAAGCTAAGGAGCGGCAAGCCACTCCCCAGAGGCATACCCCCAGGGGTAGGGGTAGACCTTTTCACAGGCCTTTTTATCAGACTCAGGCCTCCTCTGCCTATGCTCAGAGGGGCTTCTTCAGAGGCAGAGGCAGACAAGGGGTGGGCGGGCCTGCTCCCACCCCTCAGCCTAAAGCACCTGCTAAGCAGGCACCCTGATGGGGTGCCCAGGGCCGATTCTCCTTTACCTGTAGAGGGCAGGTTGGCTTACTTCAGTCAGAACTGGGCTTCTTTAACCTCAGACAAGTGGGTTCTGGAAGTAGTAAGCCAGGGTCTGGTTCTCGGCTTCAAAAAGTTTCCCAAGTTGAGAACCAGATTTTTTCTACTCTGCAAGTGCTTCAGAGACCTTGCTCTAGAAGCAGAGGTCTCAACCCTGTTGGCTCTCAGAGCAGTGGAAAGGGTTCCTCCCTGCACCAGGGCAGGGGTCTGTATTCAGATACTTCCTTACCCCAAAAGACAGGAGAATGGCGGCCCATATTAGACCTCAGATATCTGAACAAGCATCTTTTGAAACCAAAGTTGAAATGGTAGCTCTGGCAATGATTTTACCCTCCCTAAGGCCAGGGACTGGTTAGCCTCCCTGGACCTCAAGGATGCCTATTTCACGTCCTAATCCAGAAGCTCCCATCGAAGTATCTCAGATTCAAACTACCCTCAGGTCATTACCAGTTCAGAGCAATGCCTTTGGCTCACCTCTGCCCCAAGGGTATTCACAAAGTGTCTGGCAGTGGCCCACTTAAGGAGGCAAAGGATTGCTGTTTTCCCTATCTAGACGATTGGCTCATTGTAGGCCAGTCCCTAGAACAGGTAAAATCTCACCTGCAAGTCACCCAGCAGCTTCTCGCCTCTCTGGGCTTTCTGCTAAATCTGCCAAAGTCGGTTCTGGAACCAGTCCAGGTACTCACCTTTATAGGGGCAGAGTTGGACACAAAGCTAGCCAGAGCTTTTCTTCCCTTAGAAAGGGTGACGAATTTAGTGGCTCTGGCCTCCTCCTTCACTCTGCAGGTCTCTCGACCAGCAAGATACTTTCTGCAGCTCCTGGGGCACATGGCTGCATCCACAGCTGTTGTGCAGGGAGCAAGATTTCAGATGAGAGACATTCAGTTTCACTTGAGAACCTATTGGTCTCAGAGGAGAGACCCCCTTTCCAAGTTGGTCCCAGTGACTCGAACCTTGATCCAGGCCCTCCAGTGGTGGCAGGATCAGAGCAATTTAAGATTGGGGGTTCCCTTCATTTCCCCTGCTCACAATTTGACTCTCACTACAGATGCTTCCCTTCTGGGTTGGGGAGCCTACATGGGCGACCTTTCCACTCAGGGAGTGTGGTCCCCCCAGGAATCTCTGCTCCACATCAATTTGCTGGAACTCAGAGCTGTCTTTTTAGCTCTTCAAGTATTTTCTGCATCTGTCCACAACAAGGTGATACAAGTCAGAACAGCCAACACCACAACAATGTGGTACATCAACAAACAGGGGGGCACTCGGTCTTCGGCCTTGTGCACTGAGGCAATGAAGTTGTGGTCTCTGGCCTATTCCCTGAACACTTCCCTCATAGCAGTTCATCTTCCAGGGAAGGACAACGTCCTAGCAGATGCTCTCAGCAGGATTTCCCAGGGCCATCACGAATGGTCCCTGGATCCTCAAGTGCTGGGGATAGTCTTTGCCAGATGGGGCACCCTCAGATAGATCTTTTGCAGCCCCAGACAATCACCAACTTCCTCTGTTCTGTTGCAGACCTCCAGTGCTGGCTTAGTCCCCTTGGATGCCCTTCTTCTGGATTGGGAGGGAAGTTCCTCTATGCTTTCCCCCTTTCCTCTCCTATTCAAAGTACTAGTCAAAATCAGATCTCAGCCTTGCAGGGTGATTCTGATTGCCCGGATTGGCCAGGCAGCCCTGTACACTCCTTCTGTCACTGACAATCCATCTTCCCTTTGCCTCCCAGGAATCACAACCTATTAACTTGTGCCCAGGGAAGGGTTTGGTATCTGGACCTCAATCCCTCAACCTCAAGGCCTGGCTCTTGAGGAGTTAGAGTTTACTGATTTACACCTCTCTCAGGGTGTTCTTGAAATCCTAAAGGCTTCCAGAAAGCCTTCCACTAGAACTACTTATAGTTCTAAATGGAAAAGGTTTTCCATTTAGTGTGCTAGGAAAAATGTTTCCCAGAATCTGCTGATTTGCCCATTGTATTAGATTACATGGTCCATCTTAATTCCTTGGGTCTCAGACCAGCTACCCTGAGAGTCCATTTGGCAGCTGTATCTGCTTTTTGTTTCAGCAGGAAAGTCATCCTCTTTCCACTCACCCTGTGTTTTCCAAGTTTTTAAGGGATTACTCCATACTAATCCACCCTTGGGAACCGGCCCTGCCTGGGACCTTAATGTTTGTATTGCCCAGTTAATGCAACCCCTTTGAACTCTGTTTTTCTGCAGAGCTTAAGTATCTAACTTGGAAAACTGTTTTCTGGTGGCTATCACTTCTGCTAGGCATAAGTGAGTTGCAAGCCTTGTCAGTAGAAACTGACTTTATTTCTTTCCACAGGGATAAGGTAGTCCTTAGGACTAATAGGAAGTTTTACCTAAGGTGGTTTCAGATTTCCATCTTAACAATCTATCTCCCTTCCAGTATTTTCACTGATCACTCCTCTTCTGGTGAGAGGAGGTTGCACAGCCTGGATGTTAAGAGAGCTCTTAGTTACTATATAGAGCGTACTAAAGGTCACAGAGTTGAATCCTCCAACTTTTCCTTACCTATGGTGAAGTTGGGAAAGGCAACCTGCCACTAAGAGATCAATTGCCAGGTGGATTGTCTCTTGTATCCAATTTTGTTATCAGAAACTGGGCAGAGATCCCCCTCTGGCTTGAGGGCTCACTCTACCACAGGTACAGCTGCGTCTCTAGCTGCTGCCAGGAGACATCCCTATATTAGAGATATGCCAGGCTGCTACTTGGAAAACGGTCACACTTTCACCAAGCATTACTCCTGGATGTCCAGGCCAGGAGAGATGCTCGGTTTGCACAGCTGTTCTTCAGAGCCTATTCCCTAAGTAGGTTCTGCCCCTCCTCCATGGAGGTACTGCTGTGTAGTCTGCTACTGTCATAATATAGCAAGACTTCATGTTGTTTGAAGAAAAATTACTCACCTTAGTAATGTTGTTTCTTCTAATGGAGTCTTGCTATATGTACCCCCAGCCTGCCCCTCTCAGAACTTCTACTTTGGTGGGGTGGGGCACCTAGTGTGGGCACTATTTTGTGCCTTTTAGCTTTCTCCCTTTTGGGGTTTGGGGTGTGTTTTTTTTTTTATACTGTTGTTTTATTCTCATGTTGTTAGAATTGTATTAGTAGTTCTGGTCCCTGACTTGAGTCTTGGGTGTTGGGACCAGCAATGGTTGTTGGTATTTGGTAGCCATTTGGCTAGTGTAGGTTACAGCTTCCACACAGACCTTAGTGAGTTTTGCTGTAAAGATCTGACAGTTCAGGTTTGAAATTACACAGATAGAGCTGCTTCTTAGAGCTCATGCTCAAAGTTCTGTTTTGGAATGGTATTAACCATTTCACCTCTGGAGCAGTTCTAGAGCTGGATCAAACTGCTACTGTCATAATATAGCAAGACTCCATTAGAAGAAACAACATTACTAAGGTGAGTAATTTTTTCTTCTGGGTGCAGCATTAGCCCAGCAAAATATTATCTAGCAAAACCTTTATGTTTGTCAGCCACCTTTCATTGGCATATTCATTTAAAAATTACATGGCAGCTACAGAGATATTTGTGCCACACAGCCAGAGGTCTGTGGCAAGAATACCTTGCAATGGTCAAGCATCCTTCTAAAAAACACTGGCAATGGGGTCATAGTCATTTTAAAACACAGTACTTGTCTGCGTGTTCACCTGAACTTAAAACAATTATTTATATTCTAGGAATGAAGATTCACAAGTGTCAGTACTGTAGCAAGTCCTTCAGCCGGAGAGCGCACATGGTGGAACACCAGCGCAGCCATACGGGCAACTACAAATACCGCTGTCCAAATTGCAACAAAGGCTTCACCCGGCAAAAGTACCTGAAGGAACATAAGTGTAGGCTGAGTGCAAGGGAAGGCAAGGAGGCTCAGGATGAGAAGCCTCGGAAGAAACGTGGCCGGTCAAAGAAGGCTGCATCACTTCCTCTGGAAAAGCTTGGCATGGGACAGTGCAAAAATTCCCCAGACACTAACCCTATGGAACTGGATGGGAGTGCAAGACAAGATCAGTTTCAGGGGTCTGAAGCAGTTTTATCCATAGTTGTCGATGGTTCCGCTGTTGCGGACTCTGGGCTGGTTCCAGAACATACAGAGAACATCTCCTCAAATTTAGCACTTGCAGAACTGCAGACTAATACTGACGTTACCATGTTGGCAGTTCCTGTTTATATACAAACTTCGGAGTAAAAAAACAAAAAATGAAAGAAAGAGTTCAGTATCATTAAATAATTTATTTGAAAGTAATAGGTATCTTTTATAAACATGGCTTGCCATAACGTTATATGGGTTTTGTCTGTATTGATTGTTACATGGGCAGAAAAGGCTCGGTGCTGCCCATTATTAGAAGACCGATGAGGCATCCAAAGTCAGCGTGAAATATGGTAATTTTTCAAATACGTTCAGAATTAAGACCCACCAGTGGAGGTCTCCATGGTTTATTTCAGTTTATTCCCATCATTGCTGCATGCCTAAGAGACAACAATTCAGAACTGACAGCTTGGAACTCCTGTTTCAAGTACTGCAAGTACCAGCATGGCATTACATAAGTGGTACGGTAGCTGATATCTTGCTCTGTGGGTTTTGGCTCAGCTAGCAGAATTTTGCCACTGGTGATCATTTTCTAAAGGAGTATCAAAAACAACTCGAAACTATACATATTTTTTTATTTTAGTCTTTGTGAAAGATGTGGAAGTTAATGACGCTGGAAGCTGAAGCCCGTCGTTTACCTGCAGGTCGGGTACAGGGCATATGGACACATCGCACACTCCCACAAACTGACCGTTACCCTAATACTGGCCTGGAGGCACATTCCATCTCTTGAAACACTGAGTCCCAGCAATAACTCCATCATCGGCCTCTTGTGAGCACGGACTTGCATTTATACCAGATTTTGTGCCGATCATTTACAGTGGACATCTGTCAGCTGAAAACACAGCTGAGGTGATAGAACTGAGCTCCTCATCTGACTTCAGATAATAAATAAGGTGGGAACATTTTTTGTTTGTTTTTAAATACACTTCTCATTATTTTTATTTCAATCTCATGCCTTCATTTAGATTTACTTTTCAGTCAGAAACTCGTAACATTACTAAATGGGCACAGCTAATGATAAAGTGAGATCTTGCTTTGAGGGTATCTCTTGCAGCAGTCCACACCTGTGGCTGGATCGTAGGGGTGGGGGTAGCCATCTGTTTTAAGATGGAACTGGGCCTTGTAGATGTGCCAGTTGAGGTCACTAGATCCTTCGAATGTATTGTGGGTGCAGGTGTGGGCTGTAGGATACTTCTCGTCTGCTGTCCACCCAGGGGCCAGAAGGATTTCCTGTAGGAAGTCATGGACTTCATCGTCGAGATGGTGTTGGAGTCCACCAGGTGGTTGGTGCTGGGGATTTCAATGCCTGGGTCGACAATGAACTCTTGCATTTTAGTTGTGACTTCCTCCAACTGATGGATTAATTGGGCTTTACACAGGTGATTACCTCTGTGACCCATATATAAGGTCATTCGTTGGACCTGGTGTTTCTGCTGGGGATGGAGATCTCAGACGTGCTGGTGGAACCCAATGGGTGGTCCGATCATCACACTATAGGGTTCAGTTTCATGCCCCCCCTTCCAGTAGACTTGCCCCAACGGAGATGGTCCGGTACTGCCCTTTGCAGCATTTGACCCCTGATGGTCTTATAGCGGTGCTGGATCCATCGGGGAGTTTGAATATTAGCATGAATCCAGAGAATCTTTTGCTAGCCTATAACAAGATGGTAGAGGCTGCTCTGGATTCCATAGCTCCTGTCCGGGTTCGCCCCCTCACCCTTCACCCTCAGTCCCCTTGGTTTGATGGGACCTTGAGGGAGTTGAGGAGAGTGGGAAGAAGGTTGGAGCATTGCTGGCGGAAATTGGGCCTGAGTGATGACAAACTTAGATTGATTTCCCATTATAATGACTATCAATCTGCAGTCTCCCGTAAGAAGGCAGAGTTCTTGTCCAGAGAGACTGCAGCTGTGCAAAATCGACCGGCTCAGCTCTTCCGAACTGTGGACAGGCTGTGCAGTCCGGCCTGTCTCCAGAATTGGGGAGCCTTTTCACAGAAGAAATGTGATGAGTTTGCTCAGTTTTTCATGGATAAGGTTGGCACCATCAGGTCGGAGGTCCGTACAGCCCATTCAAAGGGGCAGAGCGGAGATCAGTGCAAGATTAAAAGCACCCAGTTTGTCTGGTTAGACTGGCCAGTTGGTGATCGAGGACGTCGTGAAAATGATCCAGGGTTTGCGGACGACTTACTGTAGTTTGGACCCTGGTCCAACATGCCTCCTGGCTGAGATAGTCAGGTGTTCGTTAGAAACCAGGGTGTTTCCAGACACCCTGAAGGAGGTGGTAACTCATCCTTTCTTGAAAAAAACTTCTCTCGACCCCGACTGTCTCTCAAACTACAGACCTGTCTCTAACCTGCCCTTTGTGGGCAAGGTTATTGAGAAGGTAGTCGCGTTGCAGCATCTAACCACTCACAATATCTACGATCCTCTCCAGCCCGGTTTCAGGAAGAGGCATCATACTGAGACCACGTTGGTTCAGGTACTTGATGATCTCCTGACTGCGAGAGATTGGAGGAGCAGTTCCACCTTGGTTCTCCTTGATCTCTCTGCAGCATTTGACAACATAGACCATGGGGTGCTGCTGGAGTGCTTGCGGCTACTCTGGGCTGTCTGGTATAGTCCTCAGATGGTTCCACTCTTTCCTCATGGGCAGGACACGGAGAGTGGAGTCTGGGGTGTTTTCCTCAGCTCCTTTCCCCCTGCCTTGTAGGGTGCCGCAGGGCTCTGTGCTTTCTGCCATGTTGTTTGTGATACATATGCTGCTATTGGGAAGATTATTAGGCAGTATGGGTTGAGTATTCACTGCTATGCAGATGATGCTCATCTGTATATGTCCTTTGTGCCTGAACAAAATGACGCAGCTTTGGTCTTTAACTGCCTCTCTGAGATTCAGGACTGGATGAGTGCCAACTGGCTTAGGCTGAATCCAGATAAGACTGAGGTGTTGGTTGTGGATCCAAGTCGTCAAGGAGAGTAGTCATTGGCTGGGCAGCCATCCGGGCTTTGGCTAAGAGGCAACCAGCTAGTGTCCTCTGACTGGGTACGAAATCTGGGCGTTACACTTGATAGCGAGCCGACACTTAAATCTCCGGTGCTGGCCGTTGTCAAGACCTTATTTTACCACCTTAGGAATATTGCCTGGCTAAAACACCGGGACCCATTGGATGATCTTTCGACATTGGCCCACGCCTTTGTGACCTCATGCCTTGATTACTGCAGTGCCCTTTACCTAGGGCTACTGGGGTGAACCTTCGCCGCCTACAACTGGTGCAGAATATAGTTGCCAGGTTGTTGACTGGCTTATCGAGCTCTTGCCATATCACACTTGTGCTCCACGGCCTGCACTGGCTGCTGGTGTGGTGGAGGATCACCTTCAAGGTCAGGTTACTGACCTGTAAAGCCCTACAGGGACTGGGGTACCTGCAAGATCTCCTTTGTCCCTACTGCCCCCTTCACCCTCTCCGCTAACGAGGGATTGCTAGAGAGTCCCAGGGTCCGTTTGACAACTTCAGGAGCCAGATTGTTTGCCTTTGCAGCTCCGACCCTGTGGAATTATCTACCTTGTCAGATTAGAGAGTGCCCTCCGTGGAGGCCTTTAAAACTGCCCTAAAAGCTAATTTACTTGACTTCGCTTTCTCCAGTATTTAAAGTTCTGCTGTTTTATTATCTGTTTTTATAAGTATGAGTTGTTTGATAATTGTTTTTATGAAATTTATACAGCGCTATGATCTATTGGAATAGCGTTTCATAAATAATTACTTGTTTGCTTGCTATGGAACTATAGCCATCAGGCACTAGGACCACACGGAAACTTTTCTAACTAGCAGTCTACTAGGGGGCCGGCCACCCACCCTGACGTCACATGCTGACGTCGCCCAGCCCTATAAGAGTGGGCTGTCCCCATACTGTCCTCAGTTATTTTCCTGCCATTGACCCTCGTGCATCGGACCCTGTGGGACTCCACCAACTTCAGTTGCCGATTTTCTGTTTTCACTTTGGTTTAAAAGTTTTTCGTTTTTAATTTTCGATTTCAACAAATCTACACCTGGGAAAAAATTGTCGTCCCAGTGAGTACCCTGCTTTCCGATTGCAGCAAAGTCATCCTTGGCTGGTTGATAGTTTGGTCCACCTTCCAGGGATGTTCCGTAGTGAAGAATCAGTCAGCGTGTGTCTCACCGGGTGGGGGGCGCCACAGGCTCAGGAAGAGCACCCCAGCTTGCAAGCACCTCTCTCCCGATCTTTTGGCTCTTTGGACTCCTTCAGACATGAAGACTTCTTCCTGGGTTGCCTGTTGGGCTTTGCCACTGCCTGGTTCCTCAATTGACAGCTTTCTTTTTCATTTCTGGGGTCCTGCTACTTTTGACCCCCCCATACGGTGATGCCAGTTGCCCCGCCCGGGCTGGGCCCTTTGCCTCGACTAGTTTTTACTGGTCCAAGCTTTGGTGGTAATACCCATACCCTGCCAATTTTCTTTGGAGTTGGTGATGCTCTAAAATGCCTATCACGCCCCCACCCACCTTTCCAGTCTCTGGTCTTCGGTGGCTGCTCGCTTGCCTTACTCAGCTAGCCTCGGGCTGACGCCGGTGGTGCCATGTACCTTCCTTGGCACCGCCCGTCCCTCTGTACTTTGCAAGGGTTCGGGGATTTCTCTGCTACCTACACCCCCCTCCCTATTCTCACAGGGTCCCTGGCTACCGATATCTGGACCAACAGCAGGCTGCTGTGTATTGCAGTTTGGGCTCGGGGTTCAGTGGGGTTTAACAGGCCTCTCTTTTGCCCGTGGGGTTGCTTTTGGTGGCTTCTCTCCAAAAACAGACTATAGCCCCCCCAATACCAGGGTCTGCGGGGGCCTCTATCCAGTGTCTGCAGTTCACCGAGGGAGCTCCTGCTGGCAGTATTCCCCAATACCAGGGTCTGCGGGGGCCTCTATCCAGTGACTGCAGTTCACCGCGGGAGCTCCTGCTGGCAGTATTCCAACCCCCGGGGATCTGCCATCCCCCTTCCCTCCATTTTGGTGGAGCGGCTCCTCTAACACCCCCTGGGCCTGGAGTCCCTTGCCCCCCACCACCACCACCCAAGTTTTCAGTGGTAACTCTCACGCTTCACCCCTGGGCCGGGTAGAAATGGTCTTCAGTGGTGGTGCATAGGCCCCTCCTTTGGCCCATGCTCTAGACACTCCGGTCCAGCAACAGATTTCTGTCCTCCTTTCGAGGGCGGCTGTTAGGGTTACCACCTGTCCTGATTTTTGCAGGACTGTCCTGATTTGGGCAGCTGTGTCCTGCAAAAAAATATGAAAAATACTACAATGTCCTGACATTTTAGTAGAAAAAATATTTTCTAATTTTTCACTATATGTTGCAGAAAACTATAATACCTTAACTAAAATTCCTTAAAATAAGAAACAATAGAAGCAACTGGGGGAACTACAATAATTAGCCTTAATTCTGATTATATAGAGAAAAGAAGTATGTTACATTGGTCGAGGGTATGTACTGTCCTGTGAAAAATCATGTTTCAGTAAGAAATGTCCCACTTTGGGCTTCTTAAAAGGTGGTAACCCTAGCGGCTGTGGGCACAGTCCCCTTTGGAGCAGCCAATTACACCTCTGCGGCCTTTGCTGTGCTCTTGCCTTGTCTCCCACACCTCTCGAGAGCAGTCAGTGGATGCTCTTCTATGGGGTTTTCTTTCTAACCCCGGCCAGAGCCTCGCCCATTAGGTTTTTCCTGGGCAGTGGCATTCACTCCACCCCGGGGGGGGGGGCACATTGGATCCCTCGGTCTGTCAGCTCCTAGACCACAGTCTCTCTCTCTCGGGGGACTAGCCTCAGGATCTTTCCCCAGGTCTGACCTCTCCTTCACAGTGCTGCAGGGGATGAAATCCCTTTCTGACTGTACTAAAGGGCCATAGAGCCGCTCCCAGGGGCCCCATAGTATGGATGATTCACTTATCCTCTCCTTCTGATCCACAGGGTACCAGGCAGGTCTGTCCTCCCTGGACTCGAGGAACCTTCATTTCCTCATCAGGGGAGGCAGTATAGCGCAGTAGTTTAAGGCTCTGAGCTGCAAATGTGGAGACCTGGGTTTGAATCCCACAGCCCCCACTTGCATACTGTGTGACCCTGAGCAAGTCACTTAACTTCCTTGTGTTTCCAGGTCACACCTGTAAACAAGCTTTCAGCTTAGTGTGTCTCTCCTGGTTTAAAAAAAAAAAAAGGTATGAAAAATCATGGATGGTGCCTTTGCAGGGACCGTGGCCCCCTTCAACATCAGTGAGAATGGTACTCTGTCCAGACCCTGGAGTGTGCCAGACAGTTTTTATAAGCTCTGGGCTTCCTGGTTGTTCTTCCCCAGCCAGTTTTGTCTCCTGGTGTACGGCTGGGATGGATAGAGACAGTTGTAATTACAGCCTTGGGTATGGCCTTCCTGTTCCTGGACAGGGCAGACTGTCCAGTGGTCCAGACCAAGTTACTGTTCTACAGCAGGTACATCTCTGCCTGAAATTTTCCCCGGCTCTAGTGCAGTGTGGCAGCAGCCTTTGTCACAGTCCCTCTAACCAGCACATATGGATCCCTCAGTGGGCACGGAGGGTCCGGTGGGATCAGCGTGTCACTGACCTAGGATGCCAAGTCCTGATCCCCTCACCTATTAAAAAGGATGTTGCTCTTGTGGATGTCACCCCACCGCCTGCTGCTTGAGGTTCCATTCCTCCTTCTCTCCTCCCAGTAGATCCTCACCCCAGATGTGTTGGGCCTGGGCTGGGGAGCCCGTCTGGGACTGCATCATACCCATGGGACATGGTCCTCAGTGGTGACAACTCTCCACATCAACATTCTATGGTTGACGGCAATTTGGTATGCTTTACAAGCCTTCCAGGCTCTTCTGTCTCTAGGCCCTCCGCTGAGGCAGCCGGGCGTTTGGGTGTTGTTGACTACATCAACACCCATGCCGGGACCTGTTCATTCCTCTCTGTCGGGAAGCGATGACAGTGTTGTACAGGGCTCTGGAACATGATCTAGTACCATTGGACATCCTTGTCCCAGGCACCCAAAATGCCCTGGCGACCCACCTAAGTTGTCCGCAGTCCAAGATACGTAAGTGGGAACTGTTGACTGCGGTCATAGAAGACCTGTTCTACAGAGGGGGTCATCTGGAGCTGGACTTTTGCATCCCCACTTTACACAAGCCTGCCACTTTTCTGCTCACTTGCTCCAGGGCCTGGAGCTTTCTGGGAAGACACATTGTCCCTCTCTTGCAAGGGGAGGATCCTCGTCATCCTTCCTCACTTCCCTCTGCTCCAGAGGATCATGCTGCAGATTGAAGGTACCACTGTACTCTTCTTTGCGCCCTTCAAGCCTCTTTAGAACAGGTTCTCCTTGCTGCTGCTGCAGGCAGTGGATCTTATCTGTGTCAGTCTTCACCATTCATCACTCTTGGGTACTTAGCTGGAGGTCAGGACACCGTGGGAGCTTTTTTATAAAGGTAGGCAGAGTCAACGCACCATCGGCGCAGCCCTCGAGGCCGATGCACTCGCGCAGCACTAGCGTGGTTTGGCCGCTACGCTGTCAATTCCACCTGCCTGCCAGTTCTTCGTCTTCCGCTGTAGAGGTCACCTAGTGGGACGCTGAGAGAAGATTCTGAGGCCTGCTTCGCAGTTTCTCGACTCCGTATATTTCCTTCGGTGCCGAAGTCCGTCGGTTTCTGCTGGTTCTGTTTTGCCATACTCGACGTTGCCCGGTTGGATGAGACGTTAAACCGAGGTCCCATCTGCCTGGATTGGTGGTAGTTCAGGTGGATGTTAAAGATCCCATGGCACTTATCAAAAAGAGTAGGGGAAGTTTATTAAACAAAACACAACATCACCAGATTACACAAATACACAAGATTGTACAAAAATCAAGCACATGAAAACAACAGATTTAAACAAAAAAATTTTTCCATAGAGACAAGAACTTAGTGGCAGAACTTTTCTGCCCGTCCTTAGATTTAACAGACAATACACCAGCCTCTACTTGAGATATTATCGTGCAAACAGGAACCAATTGTTGTTGAAAAATGAATTGACATCTAGCTTGCCATAAATAAAACTGAATAAAGGAAAAAAAGATATTCAGAGTACTGGGATGAAAGGACTGCCAAATTCCTGTGTAATCCCCAAAATTAAAACTTTATATGTTACCTGAGTCAAGATAGGAACCCCCCAATGACCAGATGCGGCAGACCAAAAACTGTTAGCAAAGGGGCAATCAAGAAAAAAATGTGTAAGACTTTCTTCAATAGAAATACAAGAAGATCTCAGACAATATCTGTCCGTTAAAGGCTTATATTTAAGATTACCACGAACCCCCAATTTCCCATGTGTGGATATCCAGACAATGTCCCATATATAGGCCGGAAGTCTATAATCAGTTAATTTATTTAAGGCAAAAGACGTCTTGGTTGGAACACATTCTGGAAAAAGCAAAAGAGAACCCTGAACTGTAAAACAATATAATTATAGAAAGATTTCCTAGAGTGAGAAATAGATTGGAAAATAATAAATTCCACTGCCTACATTTCTTTAATGTAGATAACCCATAAACAGGTAGATGATTCTGTTTTAGGATTTTTGGTGAATCGTAGTCCATTTCTGAAAAAGGATTCCAAATGAAATGAGACCAGGTTTGCCAAAGCATGTAAGTTTGACTCAAAGAAAACCAAAGAGTTAAATAAAAAAGGAGTGAAAAATACAATTGGGTTTATCATGGCCAGTCCCCCTTTTTAACAGGTAGATAAAGAAAATCTCTGCGTACTGGGTTCAGTCGATTCCCCAGATCATTTGAAAGAACACACTATAAATTCGTGTTTCCAATGAAACTGGTGGTGGGTATAAATAACTGAGGTACAAAATATAGGAATCAAAAATTTCTTAACAATAGAAACCCTTTTCCTCTTCCCAAATTTCCAATGTTTCCATACATTGACTTTAGTTTCAAACTTTTAATTGCTGCTCCCAGTTGAAGGTGGCCATGTCACCAAAACCAAACCAAATACCTAAAATTTTACTTGGTTGTGATAAAAGGAATACCCCAGTACCAAAAAGCGATCTTGTTCTGGATGTAAAGAAAAATAAAACTCATAGAAACATTAAGCTCTGATCCGAAATTTGTCCCCAACTCTGAAAAAGCGTAAGGCCGTCTGAAGGAGGTCTTATCCTGCACATACAGTGTTACATCATCTGCATAAGCTGTAATTTTAACTTAGGTAAGAAATATCAGGGGCAAGACCTATAATACCGCTATGATCCTGAATATATCGGATAATAGGGTCTAAAACAAAGTATACAAAAGAGGGCTCAGAGGGCATCCTTGTCGAACCCTCTAACAACTGGGATAACGCCCCATTAGGCCATTCACTAAAGGATGTATTACTGCATCTGAATATAGAATAGAAAGCCAATGTACAAAGGCCCTCGGAATCTTATAAGCTAATAATAAATTAAACAAGTAAGAGTGGCATACTTTATCAAATGCCTTAACCTGGTCCAAAGCTACAATAAGCCTGACCCTTTGCCCTTGCTGCTATTGTCAAATAAATCCCTTAGTAAATACAAACTGTGCTGAATCTTCCTATGTGGAACAGCACAGGATTAAGCAGGATGAATAAGAGAATCAGATACTAGGGACAGTCTATTTGTGAGGATTTTAGCAAAGATTTTATAATCACTATTAAGAATACTTATAGGCCTCCAATTGTAAGTAGAGAGAGTCTCCTTTTTAAATATAAATTTTAATAAAGAAATATTAAAAGTAGGAAAACTTAAACCCGAGGTCAGTATGAAATTAAATACCATAGGGAGAAAAAGGCACATGAGCAGAACTTCTTATAAAATTCATTGGGAATACCATCCAAACCAGGGAAGTTTAAGTTTAAGTGACCTTATAACTTTCGACTTCAAATGAAGAAATGGGCTGTAATAAATGGGTTTGATGGGTAACTTCCATAGCTGGAAGATAGGCCAAAAATTCCTCTAGTAAATTTTCACTATTACCAGGGTCTCCCCAAAAGAGTCCATAACAAAGGTGTGTACAACAGACATCATATCCATTTCAGAAGTGACTATCATTGCCATTAGAGGATAATAGTTTTGACATCAAAGTCCTATCAAGGCATTCTTTACAGGCACAATAAGGGTCGGAAGCAGGCTGCGTCTGAACTCCAAATCTAAACTCCATATCAAGGGATTTAGCCCTATCATATTGGAATCTAGACATCTGTTTCTTGAGTTCTGAAATCTGGGATAAAAAAGGAAATTTATCACCAGAAGGCAACGACATCAGTTTATAAAATTGATCACGATATTGTAGGTAAGTAAGATACCTAGAGTTGGCCTTAAATTTCCCTTTAGAAGCTAGAAGGGATTTAATCTCAGATTTAGTATCAGACCACCATAAAAATAGATTGTCATATAAACAGAGGGTAGAGTAACGTTCAGCAAATAAATCCTGTAAATCAGAAATAAAATCTCCTTCTTCAGGACAGACACATTTAACATGCATCTAGGGCCTGCAGATGGTATTTTAGGTGGAATACCCGCTAAACTTAAAACCCCTATCAAAAGGTGATTGGTCCGAAAACTCCGTTGGTTTTATGTGGGCAAGATGAGGTTCCAAAATTTGGATACAAAAAATAATCAATACAGGAAGAGAATACATTTCTATAGTACGATGAACCCCTGTAGCATGTAATGTCCTGTAAACATCCGACAACCAGCAGTTTTAATAATTTGTCGCAAAAAGCCAGGGAATATAATACATTTTCTGCTTAGAATCTCCTTTAAATTTAGCATCGATGTGCATGAGTTAAAGTCACCCCAAATGACATGTCTTTAGTATAAAGAAAGGTTTTACATCCTCAAATAATTTAATCCGGGCAGATTTTGTTTGAGGGGCATAAATATTTATTAATCGAAAATCAAAATCACGCCAAGAGCAGTCTAAAAGCAAAGCACGTCCAGGACAGAGGTCAACTAATTTAGAGACCCTGAAAAAAGTGGAGGTAAAAAGAATGCCAATCCCATCTGCTGCGTCAGGGCCGAAAGTCCAAAAGGAAGGTCCCCATACCCACCTTTTCTGTGCTTGCTTAATTTCAGCAAGAGAGGATAGTCTAGTCTCCTGCAAGAGAATAATATCCACCTGTAAAGTATTAAAAAATGAAAGGACTGCAAGTCTTTTCTTGAAATTTTTAATACTACACACATTATAGGAGGCTATTCTGAGTGTTGCCATGAGGAGAGAGCTTTAAGATTAAGACTCAAACTTCTGAGAATGGCTTGCTTTCCTTTTTTTCCCTTTTTCTCTTTAGCCAGTTCCGTTGGTTTACTGTCATCCTCTTCTGAAATTAAATCGGAAATGTGAGAGGTATCCGATTCTAAATCAGAATCCCGCCCATCCCCTTGTAAGGGAGAAAAAAAATTATCCACTGGAATAGAGTTAGTAGATGAAGATTTACTGGAGGCTCTAGGAAACCTTCGGGGCTTCACTGTCTCAAAGGGTGGGGGCATGGAGGAAGATGCTAATTGGGAATCTGAGATATCAAGAGGAACAGGTGGAACTAATGGAATAGGGTCTCTGTATTCGAGGAGCCACCTTAGTATCAGTCAAAGGAGGCTTATCCCGCAGTTTAGGTAGAGAATCACCCTGTCTTTCAGGCAGTATGCAAGGTCTAGTACTATCAACTTTTTACCTGAGCCTTGTGGACCAAGGTGTCAGAGTCCCAAACTCCTGATTTATTTTGGGAGGTCCATGGGCATTGGTGAAGGCATGGCCTTTCTCTCCACAAAGATTGCATTGAAAGATGTTCTGGCATCTCTCAGCCACATGCCCAAACCCTCCACATAAGGGCATTCAAAAGGTCACAGGAGCTACTCAGGTGTCTGAGCACCACATTTATAACAGGCTCGGTTGACCGCTATAAAGCAGACTCCTCTGTCCTTACCTAAAAAAAAGCTATTAGGCAAATGAACAATTTCACCATCCGTTTGAGTTAACTTCACCTTGAACTTCCAACTCCCTGTCCAAATACCTTCTAAGTCCAGGATAGCCTCGAGGGGACCCAGGACCTCACACCTGTTCTTTAACCATAAATAAATGTTACTGACATTTACCCCTTCATTTCGAAACATAACTGTGACATATCTAATCACAGGCTTTGTAAGGGGGAGAGCATAAAAAGGAACCCACAGAGGAACTTTCAAGGAGGAATATTTATCCCAGAATTTTCTAAACCTTTAAATGTTTTGAAGCTTATATCATAAGAGTCTTCACCGAGATATGAATTAGAGCAAAAATATCTACAGGAAGAAAATTCATTGACCCTTCAACAAAGTATTGGCAACATAATATCTATCGGGTGAGTTTGTAAACCACCCTATAACGTAAACGTACAGCATTTCTCCTGGGTGCTTGTTCTAGTTTGTTCTTAAACAAATCCGACATTGTAGCCTTAGGCTGCTGTGGACTAGATTGTACCTTTACAGAATTTGGGGAAAAATTATCCTGTGCAGCAGGTATAACAGTATCGAGACCCTAGCGAACTTGGCCTAGAAAAGGCCAAAGAGCGTACATTAGAACTCTCGCAGATTCAACAAAATCCCCTTCTCCTGCAAGTCCATACCTGAGCTCAGGATTGTAGAATCGTTGGCATGCATAGAAGGCGACTGTAGCTGTCTTTCCATGTAGGGTCTGGTATCCAGGTGCCAGACAACGACTTAGTCCAGCCAGCGTCCTGCAAAACATCCTCCGATGACCAGTCCATGGTGGGGTAGGAGAGTTTACGTGGAGGCAACCCAAATTGCCGTTTGATAGTTTGAGAAACGGTAAGTTCAACAGGGGAATTCGTCACACTCGTTTCCTGATCTGCACACAAACCAGTCAGTGGTTGCACTCGAATATCGTTCCCCTCCGGTATGTCCTGTGGTGCACTCGTAGGAAAAGTCCCACCCGGATCCTGCGACTGTAAAGAAGTACCTTCTGAGACTGTAGAAGACGGTTTAGAGAAAGAAACAACATCCATGCGCTTTTCCAGGTCAGTGTCTCCCAATTCAGACCGCGACTCAGTCTGAGGCTGCTCCGGTGAACAGTGTACACACTCTGGTACTCGAGTCAAAAAAACCTCCTGCCGTAGCATTTCAGCATCGGGCTCCAACGAGCCTGATAACGCGACCTCCTTCTCCATCGTGTAGTGAGAGAGCACTGAGCAACCTCTCCAGGTTACCCAGCAGCACTCTCTCTCGTCAGCAAGCGCTAACAGAGTAGGGGAATTTCCCCGGTGTCCTGGCCAAATTTCCCTCATTCACTAAAAAAATACCACCAACAGCTTAATCTGGTTTAAGGTCAGCTGGCATTCATCTGTATCCCCATCCCCCGGGTCGTACCTGAAAATAGGCAGGATTTGTCTAGTGCACTTACCTGGTGAACAAAAACTAAATAAATAAATAAGATCTTTCCATTATTCAATTTTTCTGCAATGTCAAGTCTGTTTTTGGTGTTTTTTTCCCCGTAGGTCAAGTCTCGATTGGAGGACAAGAAAACTTCCAGGACGGGTTGGCCCCCCATGCGACGGTGCCCATGCTGCCGAAAATATTCCATCCCCGACCAGCACGACTGGTGTCTTTTGTGTCTTGGCCCGCTTCACGACATGGATTCGTCTGACGCCTGTTTCTCCATGGACGCGGAGTGGGGCCGAGCAACACCGCGTGGAAGTGGCGGCTCCGCCGACTTTCCGGGGTCAGGCGCGCAGTCGTCGGGCCAAGCCACACACTCTCGGCCTTTCCTCTGGGTCCCCTCCCAGTTCTACACGGACCGAGGAGGAGGGAGCCTTGGCTACTAGTAGCCTGGCCGTTGCCGAGGCTCCTTCCGCTGTACAGGAGACCCATCCTGCTACTTTCAGGGGGTGGCGGGAGGTGCCGCTATGGCAGTTGCCCCTTCAGGGGGGTGAAGGCTCCCCTGGTGTCGGACCTGTGGTTTGCAAGGCCCGGGTTGGCGCCATCCTCTGCTGTCAGTTGGTGCCGCTGTGGGCCCTGACAGAGCCGTCGGCGGCGCCAGTTTGTCACGCAGCACCGTGGCTATTGTCTGAGACGTTCGTGGTGCCAATACTGCTAGCGGTGCTGTGGGAGCTTCTACGGTGCAGTTTTTGTCTGTGACTCGCAGCGCTGAGTTTGAGCACAGCACCGTGTCCTCAGGACTCTGTGCTGCGGGGCCATTGGATTCCGCCATCGGCGCCGTCGTCAGTTCCGCCTCTGTCCATGGTGCCATGCGGCACCATCCTCGGCACCGATGGCGCCGTTGGGGCCATCGTCAGTGCCACCTCTGCCCTCGGCACCACTCGCGGCACTGTGGGGCCAGATGGCTCCGTAGCTGGTCCAGAGTCTGGAGCTCCTGTTCGGGCTGGAGCCATGCCTCCTGTGGATTCCACTCGCGGTGCTGTAGGGGGCACTGGCACCGGCTCGAGCATGGTTTTGGTTTCTGGCACCCCCTTCGGCAAAGATGGCAGTGGGCGCTCTCCTACGGTCTGGCACAGGGCCTCGGCCTCCACCTCTTCAGAGGCGGAGTCGGGCTCTGAGTCACAGACAGTCTGACTCTTTAGGGTTGACTGTTGGAGTGGGCAGCCCTGTAGTATCCTCGACAAGCCGGAGTCAGCCCCCCTTCTGAGGTGGGCTCGGTGGCTACTGAGACTGGGGTCAGGGGTGCTGACCAGCGGGCAGTGGTGCAGGCCACCATTGCTCTGCAGCCCAGTCTTGATGGGTTCACTGACCCCTCAGCAGTGGTACCCCCACCTGTGGTGTGCCTGGATCGCCCAACTTTGAGGCCGATCAGAGCACCTACGGGAGGGGAGGGTACTGTGCCCTGGCTAGCTCCTTCCGGTGCTGCCCAGAGATGTCAGCTACCTAGGCTTGCCCTCTCGAGGAGGAGGAGGGCTCTTTCGGACTCCGAGGGGTCGAGGGGCATGGGGTCTGCATGGCGACCCTTTTCTGGGGTCCACCCGGGCTCTGGGAGAAGCCGTAGTGTGGATCTCTGCTCTTCCTCCTCGGTCTCTTTGAGAGAGCCCCATTCTGTTGAGGTAGGGGACCGTCCTTCTGGACCTATACGGCCCCGGTTGCCTCACGGGGGGATTCTTCCGGGCGCAGCCAAGGCAGTACTGAAATGGCTGCTCAGCTGTCGGGTCTTCCGGGATACCTTCTTCCGCTGGTGCTCCCGGTCTGCTCCATAGCCCAGGCGGAGGTCAGCCGACATCTCTTCTCGGCTCTGTCCCCATTCCTCTGCCACATTCTCCTGCGCTTCCAGGCATCCTTGGTCCTAGCGGGCCTCTCTCCTGGGAGCAATTCAGGGCGGTGGCTGCTCGGTTCCCAGCTTACGTTAGGGTGATGGACAGTCAGGTTTTTCAACCCCTCTCCCGAGCAGCCGCCGCCCTCCAGCTGTTCATCCCCCCCTCTTCTGGGGGAGAGGAACCTTCTGTCCACGTCTCTCCGGCCGCTGATCTCGCTGAGTATCAGCACTTCCTCATGAAGATGCTGGAGGACTTGCACCTCACCCCTGCCACTGTTAGCAATCCAGAGGACTCGGCGCACGCCTTTCTAGTCGATTTTGGCGATGCCACCCTTGTAGTGCTGCCGTGGCCTGCTCCCTTTTGGGAGGTGTTGTTGCGTTCCTGGCGGAGGCCCTTCTCTGGAGTACCTGCCCCTAAGGATCTCAGCCAGAGGTAGTGCGCCTCCCCCGGAGTCTCCAGGTTCCATGCCTCTCTGCAGTCCGGATTTGACGCAGATGGATACTCCTGGTGGGCTTTGTGCCCTTCACCGTGACCGGCCCCCAGATCAAGCCTCCTCGGAGTTTTACTTCTGGGGTAGGAGGACTTTCTGCTCGGCACGGTTGTTGCTTTCCCTCAGATTTTTCTTTCCACCTGTCAAGAGTAGACGCTTGGAGATCCTGTCCTCATCATCTTATTCTGACGTGATGAAACTTATAAACTACATGTAAGTATTCTTTACGTTTCATTTGCTGCCTTGTACTGTTTCTAATTTTAAGTAAACCCCATAGATTTAGTGTTTGAATTGTAAGTATCTTACTTCCGGATACAGCTCTTGCAGCAGGTTACACCATTAGGACTGAAGCCGGCAGGTGCCAGGACCCCACGGAAAAATTCTAGCTAGCTATCTTCAGCGGGGACCGCCTCCGACGTCAGGCGTGGTACATAAGGGGGCGGTCCCGCCAGATTCCCCAGTTCTTTCCCGCCGTCGACTATCATGCCTCGACCCTCCGGTCTTAGTCTAGCGCGCGACGCGTGGTTACAGAGCTTTCCTACGGGAATTTTGTTTTCTTCGAAATATATTACCGCTGATGTCCTCTCCGACCTCCGATTCATCCATCAAAGTGTGCTTGCGGGAAGCAGTCCTTCAAGGACCCCCACCACGGCCTGTGTCAGGTGCCTGGGCCCCAGACCACGATACCGGGCTGCTCTTTCTGCCAAGGGTTCAATAGCTGAACCAGGATTCGGCGCCAGAAGGCTCTTCAAGCGTTCTTGTTGGAGGAGAAATTAAAACTATAACCACTCAAGGGAGATAAATCCGCTAAATCCCACAGCTACGGAAAAGAAAAAAGGAAAGGCCCTTCCAGGCCCCGACCAGAGACTCTCTGAGTCCCAGACTCTGGGTCAAGAGTCCGACCGCTCTCCATCCAGGGCCTGTTCTCTGCCTCCCCGGCTGCAGTTTCTACCTCGCTCTTCTCAGGCCCATTCCAGCCAGGCTGTCGTGACCTCTGCCTCCAAGGCCTCGGCGAGAAGTCGGGGGCGCCACCACCACCACCATAGGTGGGGTTCCTGCCCTTGACTTTTCCGGCGTCCGGTGAATCTTCTGTGCCCCACCCCAAAAGGCGTTGGAGCTTACTCCCCTGAAGAGGCGGTAGACCCGGCCTTGACTTCGACCTTCGTCGACCGTCCGTCACTCCTCCCTGGAGCTGTCGTCGGTCGAGGAGACAGTCAGTCGGCTAAACCTTCCAGCGGGCGCCGGTTGGGGACTGGCGTCCGCCTGCCTGAAAAAAGGCTCCTGCGCCTCCGACCCCGTCGTCAGGCAGGAGTACGCTGACGAGAGAGGATCTGGCGCAGCCCAGAGACCAGGCCAGGCGACGGCCTCATACTGCAGTCTCCGGGCCCCTACGCCTCCGCCCGAGGCCCCTGTGGAGCGTCGCCGGGACCAGCTGACCGCCCTCCGGCGCCTGGGCCGTCGTCGGGACTTTCTTTAGCGGAAGTGAAGGATCTCTTCACTTATTGGTGGGACACCATTAAGAGGGATGTGGTCCCCACTTCTCTTCCTCCTCCTCCACCACCGGCGCCCCGGCCCCCTCCGCCTTCGGGGTCGGCAGGCCTCAACTCCCAGGAGCCCAGATCCTCCCAGGGGCAGTCGGAAAACTGAGACCTCCATCAAGATCTTCTTCTGGATCACCCAGCCCCAAGAGGTCCAGGAGACACCGGCGTTCGCCGTCAGCGGAGGACAGGGATCAGTTACAACTCCTCTAGTCCCATCTCCATTCTCCATCCCTTCTCCGGACCCACGTGAGGCTGAGATCTCCTCCGGATGACCCCTCGTTCATGGATATTATCGTCATATCCAGGAGAACATGGGGTGGGATCTGCGGAAGAATTAGACCCGAGGCTCGCCTTGCCAAGTATCTTCGACAAAAGGACCCAAGCCTGTGGTGGTCCACCCTTGGTGGACACTACGTGGGCGTCACCAGGCTTCATGGAAGCGTCCACATTCGCTCCAGGCGGTGCCGAAGAAAGCTGACCATCTGTACAAGGCTCCTAAGGAGGACCAGTGCCTGATACAGCAGCCTCAGGCCGACTCTCTGGTCATCACAGCCTCACATGACCGGTCACAGAGGCCACAACATCTGAAGCACTCCATGGGACCCAGGAATCCAAACAATTGGACTCTCTGGGCAGGCGCCGTGTGCTTCCGCTACCTCGCCATCAGATCTTAAACTACCTAACCCCATGGTTCAGTTTCAGAATGCTTTGTGGGAACAGGGTCTGGAGGCAGCTGAAGCTACCAAGGTGAGCAGAAGGAGGGAGATGCTCCAGCTCCTCCGCTACGGGTTCAGACGTGGGGACCCAAGTGCTCGAGCGTGCCATTCCAGCGGACTCATCGGCCCAGCAGCAGCTTCTGGCGTTTGCCTCCAGAGACACTCCTGGCTCTGGCGTCTCCGGCTTCACCCCAGGCGTCCAGAAAAACATTATGGGCGCTCCTTTACGAGGAGAAGTTTTATTTGGTAATCCTTCTGAGAGATCATTACCAAACTTCAAGAGGCCGGGGAGGGCGGTGAGGTCGGTCAGGCCATGTACCGACCTAGGCTTGGTTCCTTCGTAGGAACAAAGTCGTTTAGGTGAAGCGGACACAGAGGCAACAACCTCAGCTCCGCCACACATCAGAGGGCTCTGTTTTCCGTGAGAACCCAGGGTTAACAGCCCGCTGGCGAGGTCAGCGTTCCCTAAACCAACCCAGCCAGCGGCCCATCTGCCGCCACAGCCTGACTCCTTTCCGGCCCCGCCCTCAGGATCAGCGAAATCATGGTGGAGGTGCGCGCCATGAACTTCCTGCTGGGATGGCAGGCTATCACCACCAACAGGTGGGTTCTGCAGTTAGTCCAGTCTTGGCCACTTTAGTAGAGTTGCAGAAAAAGCCCACCCTCGAGGCCCTCTCTCCGGTATCCGGGTCAGCACAAAGCTTGATTTGGCAGAGGTACCGCCGCGCTCCTAAGGAAAGGGAGCGATAGAGTACATCCCGGAGAACCAGAGAGAAGACAGGGATATTATTCTCACTTCTTCCTGGTTCCCAAGAAATCAGGGACCTCCGTCCAATTCTGGACCTCAGCGACCTCAATGTCGATCGCTACAAAGATTCCGCATGGTGACTCTTCCGGGCCTTATTCCCATGCTGAAACAAGACGCCTTTTTAGCGTCCCTAGACATGCAGGACGCGTACCTGCATATCCCCATAGCTCATGCGCACCAGAGGTTCCTGCGCTTCGAGTTCCTCGACCACCACTTTCAGTTCCGGGCTCTTCCGTTCGGACTGTCATCCGCACCAAGGGTCTTTACCAAGTGCATGGCAGTCGTGGCAGCATCTCTAAGGACAGGGCCACTATGTGTTCCGTGCCTCGACAACTGGCTTTCTCATGGCGCCTCCAGAGAGGCGTTGTTGCTATGGTCCAGAGCACCCAAGACTTGTTCCAATCTCTGGGCATTCTCATAAATCACGAAGAATCTCTCTTGGTACCGTCGCAGAAACTGCAATTTATAGGCGCAGTAATGGACACCGTTCAGGGAAGAGCTTTTCTTCCGGACGACAGAGCGGAACGCATCAGGTCCCTCATAAGGGATTTGTCATCGAACAAGATCGTGCTTGCCAGGTCGGTCCTTCGCCTGCTCGGACACATGGCTGCGGCCATTCCTACTGTCCCTTTCTCAAGGCTCCACATGCGGGTAACCCAGTGGATGCTCAAGGTGCAATGGGAGGGACCAAAGGCAAGACCACTTGCAGCATCCGGTCAGGATCACGAACTCAGTGATCCATGACTGGCAGTGGTGGCTAGCCCCGAGTGGCTTTCAAGGCGTCCCATTGTAGCAGGTCCCGAGGTAACCCTCTGGACGCCTCAGGTCTTGGGTGGGGGGCACACCTGGGCCAGGTAAAGTCCCAGTGTTCGTGGACCCGTTGGAAGCTTATCTCCATATCAATGTCCTAGAGATGAGGCGTTCCTCGCCCTGCAGGCTTTTCAGTCAGTAATCCCACGTGTACCCTCCTGCTTCAGACAGACAACACGGCGTGATGTATTACCTCAACAAACAAGGAGCGCACACTCTTACCCCTTTGCAGGGAGGCCATGAGGGTGTGGGATTGGGTAATCGGACAGGCGCAAAATCTGATCACTGTGCACGTTCTCGGGTGGACAACACGATTGCAGACTGGCCTGAGTCGCTCCCAGGCCAGAGAGTCCATGAGTGGGAACTTCTTCAGGAGGTAGCAGAGGATCTGTTTCTTCGATGGGAATTCCAGAGCTAGACCTGTTAGCATTCCCATCCAGCATAAAACTGCCCAATTTTTGCTCGCTAGATCCAGGGCCTGGTGTTTTCTGGCGAGACGCGTTATCCCTCTCCTGGGCGAACAGATTCCTCTACGCTTTCCCTCCCTTCCCGTTGGTCCAGAGAGTTCTTCTCAAGCTGCGCAGGGAGCATGCACAAATGATTCTGGTGGCCCCATTCTGGCCCAGACAGATCTGGTTCCCCTTGTTGATGCACCTATCTCGGGAACCCCCGCTCCCGTTGCCGCTCAGCTCCCACCTACTGTCTCAGGAGAAAGGTTCATTGCTCCATCCGGATCTCGTTCTCTGAACCTGCATGCTTGGCTCCTACAGACATAGCCATCTTGCGTCGAGGGTCTAAGAGAGGTTGCAGAGAGTTCTTTCTGCAGCCAGAAAACTGACAACGCGATCACGTACGCCATGAAATGGCGCCGTTTTTGTTTATGGTCACGAGCTCGTGATCTTTCCCCTTTAGGTTGTCCTGTGGGAGTAATTTTGGATTACCTCCTCTCCCTTTTTCATTCAGGCCTAGCCTACTCCTCTATTAAGGTGCACCTTTGTGCCATTTCTGCCTATCACCTCCCGGTGGGACACCGTACAGTAGCTCAATTGGACGCCTCTCGGGAATTTCTTAGGGGAGTGTTACACCTTAGGCCTCCCATTAGGGACCCTGTGCCTCCATGGGATCTGCTCTTTTGTCCTGGAACAGCTCACGCTTCCTCCCTTCGAACCTGCGCGGATTGCAAAGCTCGTTTTCTGTCGTGGAAGGCGTTATTTTTAGTTGCTGTTTACTTCAGCGAAGAATTTCTGAGCTTCACGCTCTCATGTGCAAAGAGCCTTATTTAGTTTTCCACCGGGACAGAGTATCCTGAGGACGAACCTAAGTTTTACCTAAGGTGGTCTCTGCACTCACTCTAAACCAGGATATTGACCTTCCAGTCTATTTCCCGAGTTATTCTAATAGAGGAGAGGCTTTGCTCCACACCCTGGATGTTCACCGCAGCCTGAGGTATTACCTCAACAGAACCAAGTCCTCTCGTAGTTCTGATCAGCTTTTTGTTTCCTTCTCTGAGAGAATGATGGGCCAATCAGTATCCAAACAGACTTTGTCTCGCTGGCTTGTCCAGTGTATTTCCTACTGTTATGATATAAAACAAAAGGCCCTCCCGGGTCCTATCCGGGGTCATTCTACTAGGGGTGTGGCCACATCCTTTGCAGCACTCAAGAACGTTTCCATCTCTGCTATTTGTGCTGCAGCCACTTGGAGTTCTGTGCATACCTTTATCAGGCATTATAGTCTGGACATCGCCTCTCGGCGAAGAGCCGGTTTCGGCCTAGCGGTGCTAGAGGTCTCCTGTCCTAGGTTTAGGACCTGGAATGTTCTTTCTATTTACCTCCTCCCGGAATTTCTGGCAGCGTTACTGCTTGGGAATCAGTCCTAATGGTGTAACCTGCTGCAAGAGCTGTATCTCAGTAAGATAGGTACAGTTACGTGGAACTTACGTAACAGTAGATCTTCGAGAACTGCTCTTACAGCAGGTACCTTCCGCCCACCTTCCCCCTTGGAGGAGGCAGGGCTCTGCCTTTCTTGATGGGATCTCCTCCTTATTGTCTTCTGACGGTGGATCCTCGGCCTCCCCTTCTGATGTCATCCCTCGGCGGAGTCGGTAGGGAGAACTAGGGGAATCTGGACCTTCCTATGTACCACGCCTGGCCATCGGAGGGACCGGCGGCAAGGGGTCCCGCTGAAGATAGCTAGCTAGAATTTTTCCGTAGGGTCCTGGCGCCTGCCGGCTTCAGTCCTAATGGTGTAACCTGCTGCAAGAGCTGTTCTCGAAGATCTACTGTTACGGTAAGTTCTTACGTAACTGTACTTTCTCCTGGTTTGGTATAACCGGGGGGGAAACTGAGGCTTATTTTACATTTATTGGAGTTTTCTGACTAAAAAAACTCCGTTAGTTATGTTTAATTTTATTTAATTTAGATTGTTTTAAGAACCGCTAATACTGGTTCCTGAACTGATAGCCTCAGTTCATTTTATTTTGGGTTCTGCAACCGACCGCAAATGTTAAATTTTAAATAAATACATTTTTTAGCAGTTACAACTTTTATTGGTTTTATATGGAAAATGTAAAAAAAAAAAAAAAGGAGAAAGAAAACTGGTGATCCCAGTTTTGAATCGTGTTGAGAGTGGTGATATTTTGCTAAGGCAAACAGTCTTTGTTTGCCTCTCTGGGCATGTACATTTCCAAGCAGAATGAAATCTGCATTACATGTCCTGAGAAAACTATTGAAACGTGCCTGGATAAGGCTGAAGAAAAAAGTTACCACCTAAGGGTCCCTCTAGCTCTGACCAACAGACACCCTCAACAACTGTGGCTGAAACCACAACAATTATTGTAACTGCTACCCCTGAGACGGGTATACAAGCAGTTCCTAAGAGACTTGCTGAACCGGCTGACTCCCTGGTTCTCTCAAAGAAATCAAACACAGAACTTCTTGCTAGACAGCATTTGGGGACTTCTGTCTGGGGGTTGTAAAATCAACCCAGCAAGTGGCCCAGGAGCTCCTAGAGTCGCCAGAGTTCCTGATAAATCTAAATAAGTTATGTTAGGAACAGAGCTAGATACCTTGCAAGGCAGGGTCTACCTGCCTCTCAGCAGGGCAAGATGTGTTCCACTGATAGTGGGCTCATTCAGCCTGAACAAACTAAAAGCTAAAAGAGTTTCTTCAGCTACTGGCCCCATGACACCTGCCACAAGAATAGTCCTGCAATCCAGATTATAGATGAGGGGCATTCAGTTTCACCTCTGGGTTCACTGGGAGACAGGTCCCTCTCTCAAAACTAATTCTGGTAACAAAATTACATTTGCTACAGGTCACTCAAGGGTGAAATGAAGAAACCAACCTGAGGAAAGGGGTCCCCTTTTTTAAGCAAGAGTCCCCATCAGTTCTTCAGTGAACAGATGCATCTCTGCTACTGTGGGGCTCCCATCTGGGGGTTCACACCATCCCAGCACCGAGAGTCAGTTCTTGCTGGAGCAAAGATTAGTATTACTGGCACTAAGGGTTTTCACACAACTAGTACAGGGAAGGTGGTACAGGTCAGAACAGACAATACCACCACAATGTTATTACACAAACAAGCAGGGATGGATAAGGTCAAGGCCTCCCTGCACAGGACTCATGATAATATGGAGTCAGTCTAGGATGCTCCTTGGGGGGGGTTCTCCTGCAGGTTATTCATCTGCCAGGCAAGGACAATACCTGGGCAGATACCCTGACTTAAATTGGCTAGTCTTATCATGAATGGGATTTGGACAGTCAGGTGGTGCAAATAATCTTTAGGAGGTGGGGCACCCCAGAGGTAGACTTGTTTGTGTCCCATCAGAACCACCTCCTGCCATTGTACTATGGCAGACCACCGGATATGGGAATAACCCCCTGGATGCTCTGGATCAGTCAGGGAAGCACCTACATGCTCTTCCTCCTTCCCTCTAGTGTACAGAGTATTTCTTAAGCTCAGGTGCCAGTCAGCATCAGTGCTCTTGATAGCACCAGACTGGGCCAGGCAGCCATGATACTCTCTGCTACTCTCCATGTCTGGGTTTGAACCAATACATCTTCCTCGGAGGCACAGTCTGCTAACCTCCAACCAAGGGAGGCTCCTGTACCCAAAACTCAGGCTCGAGGCATGGCTCTTGAGGGCCTACAGTATGTAGGTTTGTATTTTTCTGAAAATGTCTTGGACATTTTAAGTGGTTACAGGAATCCCTCTATTAAGAAATCTATGCTCCAAATGGAGAAGGTTTTTTTTCTATTTGGTATTCAACTAGGAACTGGTACTAGCACATTCTGGGGCCCAAGCTTTGCTTGATTATTTTCCTGTTTACATTCATTGGACTTGCAGTCCAGCACCCTTAAGGTCCACCTAGCTGTAGCATCAGCCTGCATATCAGCTAGACAAAATGTTTCAAGTCGCTCCAGATCCTGTCTCCAAAAGGCTCTTTAAGGGCTTCACCCATAACACTACAGGCTGGTGTCCCAGCTGTGCTATTGCATTTACTGGACTTACAGTCCAGTACCTTAAAAGCATATACTTATATTTCAGTAGACAGAATGCTTCTCTGTGCCTCAGACCCTGTTTTCAAAAGGTTCTTTAAAGGCCTATCCCATTTGCACACATACCCCACAAGGAACTGGTGCCAGCATGGTACCTAAATTTTAAGTGTATGGTTAGGCTCGTGGGTTCCCCTTTTGAGCCTATGTTTTCAGTTTATTTGAGACATGTCACATGAAAATGTTTTCCTTATGGTGATGACTTCTGTCAGAGAAATCAGTGAGCTCCAGTCTCACTGCATTGAGCATGGCTACATTTCATTCCACGGAGACAAAGTGGTCCTGAAAACAAACAGGGAGTTTCTTCCCAAAATTGGTTTTAATTTCCATTTGAACCAAACCATTACCTTACCCGTCTTTTCACTGAACACTTTGGTTCAAGTGAAAGGAGTCTTCATAGTTTGGATGTCAAAGAGCTCTTAACTACTACTTGACAGCCACTACAGTCCATAGGCAGGACAAGAAACACCTGTTCCTGACCTATGAAATGTGGGAAAGGGTAATCCAGCATCAGAAGGTCCATTTTTCACTGGATAGTATCCATTTTTTTCTGTTACTCTAAGGCTCAAAAGGAACCCTCAACAGAGTTGAGGGCCCATTCTACAAAGGGCACAGCTGCTACCATAGCAGCTGTGGGGGATGTTCCTATGGTGGACATCTTTAAAGCAACTAAGAACAGTACACACCTTTACGAATCACTATAACCTGGCTGTTCAATCCAGGGGTGATGCTAGGTTTGGCGCAGCAGTCCTGCAGAGTCTGTTTCCAAAATACAGTTCTGTGCCCACCTCTAGTGGTACTGCTTTGTAGTCTGCATAAAGTTATGAATTACCGGAGTATTACTGGGGTTAGAAGAAAAAATTACTTACCATAGTACTCTTCTTTCTTCCCAGTGATACTCAGGTATTCATACCTTCCCACCCTGCCTCCCCTTCCAGAACATTTTAGCCTCTGCACTCCTGTATACTGTGCTCTCAGGGGTATAAATTCCATTTCTGGCACATATGTTGTGATTACGAACATACGAAATCTGCCAGCAGATAAAGGCCTAGAGGTCAATCAAGTCTGCTCGAATGTACAGCTAGCACCCCTTATTCTGCAGCTGCCCCTCCCTTCCCTTCATTAACCCTCCCCTTGTCCTGTCCATCCTCTTTTGAAGCAGTCCACTGTTCTACTGCATACCACTTCAGCAGGTAACGCATTCCACCCAGCCACCACCCTCTCTGTAAAAAAGTGTCTCCTCATCTCCCTCCTGAACCTTCCTCACTCCAGTCTCATATCATGGCCCCTGGTGGCCCTCCCCTCCCTTACTTTGAACAGTCCCTTTGTACCCATCTTGTTTATTCCTTTCATGTATTTAAAGGTTTTTGTGTTCACTATTGTTATTCCCCCTTGTCAGGTGATTCTGACATTCAGAGGTATTCTTTCATATGCTATGCCCTCCTGTTGGAGGCCTTTTCTGGGTGTTAAAGGAGTTCCTACTATAATTATTATTATAAAAAGGGTCTCAGAAATGGAGCTTTCTGATTGGCTGCAAACATTCTAACAGCCTTATGTTAATCTTTTATTAACACACATGTAGAGCTTAGCCATATGCTGAGCAAGGTTTAACACTATTTAAAACATTTTTATTATAATAGCAATAAAATGAGTCCAGGGATTATGTTAATGGTCAGTTAATCACCTTCCTAGGGGCATGTGGCACTCCACACCTCGTGCCACAGTACACCTAGAAGGTGATTACAGACCATTAACATAACCCTTGGTCATGCCTTATTGCTTAATTATTATTTTTATTATTATTATGTTTAATATTGTTGTTATTGTTACACTTGGTCCTCTTGGGCCTGTCTTTCCAGGCCTCTAGGAAATCTGAGGGGTTTAGAGCAAAGGCAGTTAGTAGAATGCAGCATTTGAAAAGTGGCTCATGCAAAAGATTCCATCATTTGCATATGTTCCATCTCTCTGGGCAGTTCTGCTTAGAAGGCTTACTACATAAAGTTATGAATACCTGAGTATCACTGGGAAGAAAGAAAATTAGTATGGTAAGTCATTTTTTCTTAGGGGCTAAGGGCCACCCTTCTGGGCTCATGCAGCCCCAGTCACCTCGCAGGGGGATTCTCTTTTAGGGCTCAGTTCTGGCCATTCCAGTTTGGTTGGACAGCCTTCGACTGCTTCGGCTGTCAGATGTTCTCCAGTTTTGAGATCCCCTGCTCGGTTCCTCAGCCCTGGCAGTGGTCGTGCCCTTCCTCGGAGGTGTTTAGCCCCCTTAACCCTGCCAACCCCTCCCTCTCTCCCAGGCCACTCTGGTCCTACGGGACCCCTTACCTGGGAACATTCAGATATATGGCTGCACTATTCCCTGCCTATTATAGGTCCGTGGATGAAGAGGTGTTCCACCATTCTCCTGTGCAGCCAGTGCCTGACTCTCCGGACTCATCATCTTCCTCATCTTCCTCTTTTGAGGGAGAGGATTCCTCCGTCCACCTGTCCCCAGCTGCTGACTTATCCAGTTAACAGCGCTTCCTTTCATGGTTGGTCAGCGAGCTCCACATTTCTATACTAGGAAGTCGCAATCCTGAGCGGACGGCGCGCACCTTTTTAGGCATATTCAGTGCGGCCAACCTGGTGGTTCCTGCCTAGCCCTCCCCCTTCAGGAAGGCATCATACCGCACCTAGAGAAGTCTTCCAACCCTCTCTCCAGCCCTGAGGGACTGCCAGCACAGGTATTGCGCACCCCTAGGGTCTCCAGGAGCCTTATCTCACCCTCCTTCGGACGTGATGCTCCTGGATACACCTTCTGGGTATAGACACTCAAGATGACATTGGTTTGGGGCAAGGAGTATTTCTGGCACATATGTTTACATCTTCCCTCCTTTTCCACTGATCCTCAGAGTTCTAATCAAACTCAGATCCTAGCCAGCATCAGTGATCTTGATAGCACCAGACTGGGCCAGGCAGCCATGGTACTATCTGCTGCTCTGCATGTCTGTGGCCCCACCAATACACCTCCCTCAGAGACACAACCTGTCAACCTCCTTCCAGGGGAGGATCCTGTACCTGAACCTCAGATCCCTCAGGCTCAAGGCCTGACTCTTGAGGACTTAGAGTATGGAGGCTTGCATCTCTCTGAAAGTGTCCTAAATGTTCTGAGGGGGTACAGGAAACCCTCAGCTAAGAAGACCCGTGCTTCTAAGTGGAAGAGATTTTCTATATAGTGTTCAGCTAATGATGTAGTACCCTCACAGGCAGGGGTACCAGCCTTGCTGGATTACCTTATTCACTTGCATTCATTGGGTTTGAAACCCACTACTCTAAAGGTGTATTTGGTTTCTGTTTCAGCATATATCTCAGCTGGCAAGGGTGTATTCATAGCTTCTAATCCCATTTTTAAAAAGTTTTTCAAGGGACTGGCTCATCTGCACGCACCTCATAGGGAACTGGTGCCTGCATGGGACCTTAATGTATGCATTGCCCAGCTCATGGGACCACCATTCAAGCCAATGGTCTTAGCTCACCTGAAATATGTTACCTGGGAAACAGTGTTCCTGGTGGCCATCACTTCAGCCAGAAGGATTTGCGAGCTTCAGGTGTTGTGCATTGAGCAGGACTACATTTCATTCCATAGGGACAATATAGTGCCTAGAACCAGTAGAAAGTTCCTTCCTAAAGTGGTTTCTGATTTCCACCTGAATTGGTCCATCACTCTACCAGTCTTTTTTCACTGAGCACTCTAGCTCAGGTGAACACAGACTTCTTAGCCTTGATGTCAAGATAGCTTTGAGCTACTACAAAACTCACACTAAGGACCATAGGCAGGACAGACAGCAACTGTTCCTGACTTATGGAGATGTAGGTAAAGGAAAACCAGCATCCAAAAGAACCACCTCTCACTGGATAGTTCAGTGCATCCAATTCTTCTACTCAAAAGCTGGAAAAGAGCCCCCAGTAGGACTAAGGGCCCATTCCACAAGGGGCACAGCTGCTACCATAGCAGCTGCCAGGGATATCCCATTCCTAACTGTAAACCTGTGCATTCTTGTATATTTAAGCTAGACCTCAAGACAGTAGCATACAGTCCCATCTCTCCCAACTGTTCCTGTACACTGATCTGGGTTTTAGCAAACACACAAATATCGTCTGCGTAGGCTACCTCTTTCACCTCATCATACACCTGTATCCCAGAAATATCTTGTATACTAGGATTTGCCAAAATATGTCTGATCAGAGGATCCTAGGAAAACATATATAAAAGGGGACTTAATGGGCAGCCCTGCTGGACCTCTGTACAGATCCATATCCTCTTACCTCTCTGTCCTGCAATCATTAAGGAAATCACCAAATTATCATACAGTAGTATTAACTGTGTACTAAAGCATTCTGGAATACCATACCTTCTCAATACTTTAAACAGAAAATCATGGTTAAATTGGTCAAAGGCCTTACATTGGTCCAAAGACAGAAGAAACCCAGAGACATCATGCTCTTCACAATAACTATATACATAATGCTTAGATTATTTTTAATCTTTCTGCCTGGCAGGGTACATGTTTCCATCAGGTGTATTAAATACTGTGCCACAGATTTTAATCATTTTTGCAACAAAAAGGTGAGGATTTTGAAATGAGTTTAAAAGACAACTAGGCCTCCAGTTGGTTAGTTAAGTTCTGTCCCCTAATGTATATAGATATGTTACTAATCCCTGAGTAAAATACTGGGGCAATGAATCCAAGGATACTAAAAAACAAAATTATTTAGCCAAGATTGCCACCAATGTGTTCGGGAAGGTCCTATAGCACTCATTTGAGATGACATCGCACGGTGTAATACCCACTTTCAACGTGCTTATCACATCCAATATGTCTTGCTCCTGAATCGGTACAATTAAAACTTTTAATTGATTCAGGCTCAACCCTGGTACCTGTACCTTTGCCACATGCCCATCCATTTCCTCTGAATCCAACTATGTCATAGCCGAAAAAGATTTCAAGGTGTCTTTCTACCAAATGGCAAATTCCCTCAGTGCTAGTAACTCTATTTCCCCCTTCATCCATCAAACATGAAAAGAAGACTCACTTTTCCTGTCCTTACAGACCTCACAGGGGTCTGAGAAAGGCGTCTTTCAGGTCCCAAACCCAAGCTCTGCCTGCAAGGATGTAGCCCTGTTGTACTGATAATCTCTCATCTCCTGCTTAACTGTGGAAATTTGGTTGGATAAATCTTTCCCAGCGGTATAAGTAGCAGTTAGGAGTCTATACAGCTGAGTCCTTAAAGAAGGATGCTTTAAAAATTTTGAATTTGCATGTGCTTTTCCATATTTCTGCATCCAGTTACTAACTTCTTTTTTTGTATGCTGCCGCTACTCCCCCAAGTCTTCATACAAAGTACAGACACCCTGGCCAGAAACATTGATAAGAGACCTAACTGCATCTCTGGTATAGTTAAAGCAGCAGTACTACAAAAAAAAAAATTTGAGCTTTTTTGACAGTTTATTCCCTGTGCCCTGCTAATGATATACCGGGTACTCTTTCTCGCTGGCATTGTACTGTTGCCGAGTAATTTGCTCGGTTATTCTCTGCTTTTGTTTACATTTCTGCCAGTAAGCATGTTGCACTCGAACTCCCTCTGCTGGCAACTGCACATATGTATGACTTGCAGGGACATCTGGAATGGTCAGCAGAGGGTTCCTCTGCTGTTGTCAAAAGACGTGATGTGACCTGTAGAAAAAGTGCAGCTGAAAATTAGTCAGCCACCACATTTGTTGTAGCGCTACAACAATTCAAATAAATTGCAAGTATCTAAAAAAACTAAAGATGACTGGAAAAAAACATTTACAGGTATGGAAACTGGAACTTTGGCCGCATGCTTACAGCTAAAAAGCAGAATTTTGATAGATCACTTCCTGATTCGGTAGTGCTGCTGCTTTAAACTACCCATATTCATCTTCCATTGAGTATGGGACAAGGAAATCCCTATATCTGTTGAAATACATGACTATTACATATGGTCTGAAAATTCCATTGTTCTAGGAGTGTGGTTATGTTGTTCATCCACACTTCTTGGCATGTCCCTTTCCCCTTTAAATCTTGCCAGAAGTCTTCAAGCTGTCTCCTCCACCACCGGGCAGTATAAACCAGCTTTGCCCATGAGGCCAGATCTTCCTTTCTGCTGGAAGATGCAGGTTCCTCGTGCTTCACAGCAATTCGTAGGCCCTGAATTTAAAACGTCAGTTTTTACCGCAACTTACCTTAAAAACTTGTTCGAGTTGTCGATTCCGATAGTAGCGATAGTATGGAGGAAAAATCTGCTCCCGGATTTCACCAGTGCTCTTGCGGTCAGAAGATGTGCACCGATCCCCACCTAACATGCGTCTACTGCCTTGGTGTCGAACATAACACCTCCACCTGCACGTTCTGCCTGCCCTTCCATCCCAACGTCCTGGACGACCACTTGGTGGGCCTCAAATTGGGGAGACTGGAAAAAAGGAACCCACCGGTGAAATCAAAGGAGGCGAGGTGGGCGGTTTCTGCTGCTGTGGTATCCGCCGAACAGTTGGAGCAAATGAAGGCTTTCGAGGAGGAAGCGGCTCAAGCTTCAGCCACTCGGAGCTTTTTTGTTCCTCTGAACCTCAGTTCCACTTTTTCGGGCTCCTTCAAGGAGTTGTGCCAGTCTCTCCCCACCAGGGGTGAGGTGCCCTCTGGCTCGCACTCCTCTCGCCCTTGGAAGAGGGAGAAGGACCCTAAGTCTTCCACATGGAGACGTTCTTGGGACCGAGAAAGGTCCGAGTCCCAGGAACACGCGGTCTCGACCTGGGTTGAGCTCGCATCCTCAGCCGCCGGCTTCACGGATCTTCCATCTGGCCAAAAAATCGGGAAGTGGACGGGGAGGTTGAATATCTCTCTTCCTGATCAGCCCTATTCGCTTGACTCTGGTTGGCTGATCCTTTAGAAAGGACTCTGGTCCTTGTCTTTCCCGATAGAAGGGACCCAGCCGCTGGGTGTCACCATCGAGGAAACTGTTCCGAGCCCTCAGTTTTCACCAACCCCGGTGTCTCCCGATCGACTGAGTCGGCCAGCCCGATCTCGATCGAGGTCCAGAACCCCCTCGGTCATACGACCGAAAAGAGTCACAAGCACTCTAAAAAGAGGCATCGCCGAAGATCCTCATCCTTCTCGGACATTATGAGGATCTTATGTGGCAACAGCTGATTTTGACCGAGCAGAAGCAGGCTCCGCCGTCCACCCCAGCCATCACTTGGCTGCCGCCTCCTGGGCAAACGCCGACCCATCCGGAACTGAAGCCCTCGGTTTCCCCGCCCGTGGGGCTGGCCCATATCCCGGCTTGGCACATGTGGTCTCTCCACCGATTCTAGTGGAACCACCGCCTAAGCAGCCTCAGGGAGGGGCTCCCTCGAAAGAGGACCACACAGACACCGGGCTTCCCCGACATCTGTCCATCATATTTACCCCTGACCGCCCCCGGCGGATCGAAGGGGACGTAGGCAGGAAACCATTGTACCACGACTCCTCGGACTCAGATTTCACAGGACTACACTCCCATCCTGGGGATGATGAGTCCTCCGTGGCAGGTTTAGAGGAAAGTCCTTCCTCCTTTCAATGCATTCTCCACCTGATCTCCGAATCCAACGGAATGCCCCTGGAGTCTATCCAGAAAAAGGCGGAATACCCCCTTACAGACATCCTAAAAAGGGGGGATACCCCGACGGAGGCCTTTCCAGTGGCCGAAGCCATCACTGTCCTGGCCCTTGAGCTCTGACAGTGTCCAGCACCATCTGCCTGCATGGCCCGCAAGTATGCAGTGCCCATGGGGTCCCTGCCGGGATTCACAGAACATCCTTCGACCGAGAGACTGGTGACCGCTTCTGTGTTTAGACGTACTGGTAGCTCGGCCGACATAGACCGACCCCCGGACAAGGAGTCCAAAAATATGGACCCTCTGCCAGCAAGGTCTGTGCGGCCTCTTCCTTAGGCCTTCATCAGGCCAGTTCGGCTGTCATTATGGCGCACTTCTCTCATGCCCTCCTCGTGTCATTAGACGAAGTCCTCCCTCATCTCGTGGCGGACATGTAGACCACGGTCAAGCAAGACCGTGATCAGGGATGTGCTGTTGCAAAACAGCAGCTCCAGATGGCCCTAGACATCGGGAATTCTTGTGCCCACTCTTTAGCAGCCGCAGTGGCCACTCACCGTAGGGCTTGGCTGAGGCTATCCTCCTTCCCGGCGGATACCCAGCACAAGTTAGCTGATGTTCCTTTCCTTGGTACCGACTTGTTTGGTCCAGGAGTGGCTGGTCACCTTCAACGTATCGAGCAGTCCAATGCCACCTTGGATGCTATCTCTGCAAAAGGTTCTTCGGGCAAGAACCAGCAGAAAAGAAAGAAGCCATTTCGGCATTCTTCCCCTGCGGTCAGGCAGCCCTCCTATCAAAGAGGCCAGCAGCAACAGCAGGCTCAAGCTTGGCACCCACGGCCCAAGCAGGGTCCTCAGCAGCCTCATAAAGGAGGCCGAGGCACAGGTCCAGGTTCCTCCTCCTCCTCTAAGCCTGCTCAGTGACGGGTTGGGGGTTGCCACCCTTACACCCGTCACGCCAGCTCTGGGTCCTCCTGTGGGGGGCCGGCTCCACCACTTTCATTCCGCCTGGTCCGATATCACTTCAGACAGGTGGGTTCTCAAAGTGGTCAGTCAGGGACTGCCTCTAGAATTCAGGCAGTACCCTCCCAGCCGAGCCCACGCCCCTCGGGAGGAAAGGATCTCAGCTTGCACTCAGTCGGCTCTTTGAGATGACATAGCTCAGCTCCTCTGCAAGGAGGCAGTAGCTCCAGTGCCGGATCCTGCTACAGACCCAGGCTTCGTGTCCAGGTACTTCCTGGTGCCCAAGCAGATGGGGAGTTGGCGCCGCATCCTAGATCTCCACAACCTGAATCAATATCTCAGGTCTTGCACCTTCTGGATGGTAACTCTGAACCAGATCATACCATCACTGGAGCAAAACATGTGGTTCTGTTCACTGGATCTACAGGATGCATTCTTTCACGTCCCAATCCGTCCGTCTCATCAGCGGTTCCTCCACTTCAGGGTCGAAGTGACCCTGTATGAGTTCTGAGCCATGCCGTTCGGCCTGTCATCGGCTCCTTGGGTCTTCACCAAGTGCATTGCAGTAGTGGCAGCCCACCTTCGGTGTCGAGGAGTACATATCTACCCTTACGTCGATGACTGGCTCTTGGCCGGATCCTCCCTTCAGGAGGTGGAGAGGTCCAGGGATCTGGCCCTTCAGACCTGCTCCCAGTTCGGCCTCCTGATCAATGAGGCCAAGTTGGAACTTGTGTCTGCTCATGTGATGGGCTTCATTGGGGCAAAGCTTGACTCTTGTCAAGCCAGAACTTGGCTCCCGCCGGACAGGGGGGAGGTTTTTTCCTCCTTTGCCCGATCATGTCTGCTTGGGCACTAGTGCCCTGCCCGGGACTTTCTGCGCCTTCTGGTTTACGTGGTGGCATGCACCTCAGTGGTCCGTTGGGCCAGGTGGCACATGTGCCCCCTCCAGTGGGAGCTGGCCGACCAGTGGACTCAGCGCCATGGTCATTTTGACCAGCTGATCACTGCAACCCAGAAGATGTGGGATGCGCTCCAATGGTGGACCATCCCAGAACGGTTGCAGGAAGGGATCTCATTTGTCCGCCCCGAGCCGACGGTCATCCTTACGACCGATGCCTCTCTCATGGGCTGGGGAGCCCACATGGGGAACAACAGGGCCCATGGGTTCTGGACCCCCGAGGAGTCCCGATGCCACATCAACCAGTTGGAGCTCAGAGCAGTCAGACTGGCACTGTCAGCTTTCGCTCCTCAGCTCTGAGGTCAAGTGGTTCAAATCCAGACGGACAATACCACGACCATGTACTACCTCAACAAATAGGGCGGAACGCACTCCCATCTGCTGTGCAAGGAGGCGCTTCCAATCTGGACCCTCATTAATCGGCTGGAGGTGAATATCCTAGCCATTCATGTGGCAGAAGTCTCAAACCAGCTGGCAGATGCTCTCAGCCGCATAGGCCAGACATCCCACAAGTGGTCTCTCCATCCAGAGATAGCTTACAGTCTGTTCTCCCGCTGGGGCAAACCGTTGGTGGACCTGTTTGCCTCCAAGGAAAACACCAAGCTGAGGCTGTATTATGCCCGCCTCCCTCAGCAGGGCTCGCTGTAGGCGGATGCCTTCTCGAAGCCATAGACCCCAGGCCTCCTCTACGCCTTCCCTTCATTTCTCTTGATCCACAAGGTGCTACTCAAGGTGAGGAGGCACATGGCGAAGGTGATCCTGGTAGCCCCAGATTGGCCGCACCAGTTTTGGTATCCAGATCTCCTCATCCTCGGCTGCAGGCCACCGCAGCAGCTTTGTACACACTCAGACCTGATATCACTGAACTAGAGGAAGGTATTCCATCTGGACCTTCAATCCCTGCACCTCACAGCCTGGTACTTCCGAGGATGTCTATACCTACAGGCAGACTCCAACTGATTTACCTGCTGTAAGGCCTGGTCCCCTGCATCCTGCGTCATTCCCGAGGTGGCGTTAGATTGGAAATCGTTCAACTGGAGATCCGAGATCCAGTTCCTATCCGCTGTCTTCATCCAACCTGCTCCCTTTTTTGCGCTTTCCGGGAACCATTCAGATTGATCAGGGCCTTCAGAAGTTGCCCTGAACACTTGCCAGATCGTATCTTTCACCATAGGTGTCGCTCTCTATCGTGGTTGTCCTTTCGTCTTAGTCCTCCACATCCATCGCGGTTTCCAGCACGCATAATAGTGTATGACGTTATGGCTAAGCGGGTACAGCGTAGTCTGTAACGGCTAATGGTGCAATACCGCGTATCCTGCTGTACATGATATTGCACCAGTAGCGCTTTTCCAGGCAGAAGATATGACCTCTGCTGCGAGTGAGTTCTGCCGAATTGCTGCCGTGGCTCACGGGACTGAGCCACAGCAGCAGGAACCCAGGCGCTGCATCAATATTTTATTTTTATTTACTTGTGCGCTCCCCATGTTAGACACCCCGAGTTGAGAATCTTTAGTTTGGAGTGAGGAAAAGACTTGTACCTCATGGCAGAAATCGAACTGTACTGACAGCGCAACTTTGCCATGAGGCATAATGTCTTGCAACATTGTGACCCCGTGCCTCTCCAACACCGCTTCTTCCTCCGAAATTTCAAAAAATTCTGCCTCCATGTCCTGTTCACTCTCTCTCTATCCTCTGTAGCCACTTCTTCTGAGGCAGAGGACTGTCCCTTAGCCTGCTGCACCGCCGACCCCCTCCCAACAGAGTTGGGGAATTTCCCTGGTGTTCTGGCCAACTTTTGCCCAGTCACTAAAAATACCACCACCAAGTTACTCTGGTTCAGTTTCTGTTGGTTACCATCTGTATCCCCCCGATCACCTCTGAAAAGGGATTTCTAGTCTCAGTAGGCCTACCTAATCAACAAAATGAAATAAAGAATCTAGAAGAAGGGCAGTCTTTGGCCTGGCTGTGCTTCAAGACCTCCTTTCTTAGGCTTATAGCCTCCAGCCACCCAGACTGTCTGTCTGTTAGTACTGCTTGGCTCTCTTTCCATAGGTGTGGCCTGATGAAAGAGATATCCTCAAAGAAGATAGTATAGTTACATAACTTACTGTAACAGTATATCTTCAATAAAATCTCTTTCATCAGGCCATGCCATCCCACCCTCTGTCCCCCTTGGACTCTGAGCTTCTCAGTTCCTGTTTCTGTCTGTCTGTCTCTCTCTCTCTCTCCAGGATGTTTACCTACTGTTTTCCACCTTGCCTAGTGGCAGGAACCTCTAGTTCTCCCTCGGTTCCCCAGGAGGAGGTCCTCTGCGTATGGTCTCTGATAAGGAAATGAGGAGGGCACGGGGCCACCCACATTTATGTAGTGAGGACATCAATGTATGATGTTGTCGTGAGCTGCCCCTAGAAGACTGCTAGCAAAATGTTCTCCATGTGGCCGTAGCACTTGGCAGCTATAGTTCCATAGGTGTGGTCTGATGAGAGATTCTCTCAAAGATCTACTGTTATAGTAAGTTCTTATGTAACTACTTTCTCCGCACACACCCAAAGTTCCTACGGAGAGTGGTGTTGGAGTTCTATCTTAACCAGCCATTTGTGCTGCCTACATACTGTGCTTCATCAACTTCCAGAATAAAGGAGAGCACACTCTTCATTCTCAGGATGTTAAGAGAGACCTTAGGTTTTTATCGGCATAGAATCAAGGACTTCAGACAATCCAAACAGCTCTTTGTCTCCTTCAGCCCTAATTGGAAGGGGCAGCCTGTTACAAATGCAGTTCTGCCTGGATTGTGAACTGCCTGTGCCACTGCTGTGCCATGGCTCAGGTCAAGTTGGAGGGTCAGGTATGTGCCCACTCAGCCATAGTGGTTGCCACGTCCCTGGAAGAGATTTGCTCTGTGCCTGCTGGAGGTAACTGCAGAGCTGTAACTTGGAGCACAGTGCACGCTTACACTATGCCCCGGATGTCCATGTTAGGCAGCATGCCACCTTTAGCAGGACAATCCTGAATGGATTATTATCCTGAGTGAGCCCTCAGCTCCTACTGCCCTAGTCCAGGGGACCTTGTCTGAGCTTGGTACTCTGACCCACCAGTGAGAATAAATGGTGAAGACTGATTCCTGGAAGATATGAAAATGACATGCACACCATAATTCTTAATCTTCTAGGAATATCTTCACTGTTGATTCACATGCCCACTCACCTCTCCTGGACTCACTCCAGAATGTTATGTTGGTCTTCACCTCTTATACGGTTTGGGCTGTGAAGACACTGTGTTACTGGTTTGGTGGTCCTTCTTACAAGGGCCACCAGGACTGTCTTATGCCCTTAGGTTAAGTGCATAAGCACTTGGTAGGTTATGCTAAACCTCCTTGGTAAAAGAGGCACTGAGGTGATTGTGGGCCAATGCCAGGGTAAGCCTGTACCCGGGAGCTTAGTCTCATGGAGCTGTCAATGCGCATAGCTTACCTCTGTGCCAGCCTTCTGAAAAATTCTTGCTTCCTCAGGGCCTAGCACTTCTGGCTTAGACCCACTAATGTGAATCAGTGGAGAAGATATTCCTAGAAGATCAAGAATTACAGTGAGTACGTAATTTTCCTTTCTAGGAACGTGGATATGTTGTTCAAACAACATGAAGTCTTGCTATATTATGACAATTGCAGTGAGTCCCCATCTTCGAACTGCCCCGGAGGTGAAATAGTTAACTTTCCATGCAAGCATGGAACTCTGAGCGCGAGCTTGGTTAGAAGGCTTTGTCTGCTGATCTTCAAACATAAACTGTCAGATTCTTTACTCCGCCTCACTGAACAGTCGCTCCGGAGATTTCTCCTGCTTCTCGGTTCATTTTGTCAGTTTAAAAGTGTTATTTTATCGGTTTTCAACTGAAATTATACCGCAACCGGTCGGTTCAAGCTCTGTCTGTGGCAATGTAAGTAATAGATAGGTTTTACATTCGTTTCTCTGTGTGGAACTTGTAAACATTTATCAGTTCGGTTGAACCGATCAGATTGTGTTTTTAAAATTTGCTAGTCCTTTTTTAGAGTGCGGTTCCCGGTTCTTATCGGTTCTAAAAAAAAACGGATTTCATTACGTTTTTTTCCACGACCCGTGACACTGCTGGGAACCGATAAGAGGGTCTTGCTTGGCGGATTGCCATAAATGGGCAAGTTTGGTTAGGCTGGCATTATGTCTGAGAAACCCAAAAGAAAAACTGGGCCCACTGGGTTTCAACACTGTAGTGTCTGCGGGGAAGCCTTTGTTAAGGCTGACCCACACACCACCTGTGTTTATTGTCTGGGGTTTGACCACCTCAATGCAGACTGCCAGATTTGTAAGAATTTTCTTGCTGCCACCACAGAAAAGAGAGTTGATAGGCTCAGGGAAAGGGAGGCCAAAAAGTCCGCTGACCCAGATGGCCGGCCAGTTCGGTTCCAACCGAGCCAGAGGGAGTGCCGTCTGACCAGGGCGATACTTCCTCGGGCCAACGAAGAGCTGGCTCTGAGGAGCCAGTTCCTACAAAAAGGACTAGAAAGTCAGCTGGTGTGGAGCCAAAAGTTCTCTCTCTCTCCAACCACTGAAGAAATAGCTAAAGCAATCCAAATTGTCCAGTCTCTTTCCCCGGTATCAACTGATCCGGCACCATCAGGGAGGCGCTCAGTTCGGCCGGTTCCACTGGTTCAAGATTATGATTTTGAGGAATTTTATGAACCGTGGGAGGGGGAAGAGGAGTATGAGGAGAGTGAATATGGTTTTGAAGACCTGGATGTGCCCATTGAACCGGACACCTCTCCAGACAGACCCTTAGGGGTTTCTCCTCCAAGGCTCTCTGAGTCCACTTCTCATTTTATGTTTTATAAGAAGGTTGCTGAAACTCTCCAGCTCCCTGTTGAGGAAGCTGTTGATGACCAAGAGGAGCCTGATTATGTGGAAATGATGGATATTCCAGAATCTGAGACTGTCTATTTCTCTGCATAAATCTTTTCGGAAGCAGACAGTAAAAGTTTTAAAAACTCCTCACACTATACCTCCTGTAGATAAAAGGATGGACAAGAGGTATACTTTATCAGGCTCTGATACGGAGTTCCTCACACAGCAATGCAGCCATGTGGGAGTAGTGCAGGCTGCAGCCTGTGACAAGGCAAATATTCCCCTAGCTTCACACCCTCCTGAGAAGGACTCCAGTAAGATTGATGCTATGGCAAAGAAACAGTACATGGCAGCATCCTTGGGACTCAGACAGGCAAATTATATGGCTTATGCTGCTAGATACCAGAAATCCAGATGGGATACTGTGCTGGCTCTAGCAAAACAAGTCCCTGACCAGCTTGCCAGAGAGCTGGAACAGGTTTCTAGAGATGGTATTGAGGCATCTAAGGTGCAATTTCATGCTGCAGTAGACTCTAATGATGTGTCATCAAGAGTCATGGCTACATCTGTGGCACTTCGCAGAATGGCTTGGCTCAGATGTACTACCCTGTCACAGGATACCCAGTCTAAGGCCATGGATTTTCCTGCTGTGGGCAATTCTCTGTTTGGGGAGCAAACAGAGAATTACATGAAGAAAATGGATGAATACAAGACCACCTATAGGAGTGCACAGGCCAAGGAAAGGCAGGTCACTCCTCAGAAGCAGCTTCCCAAGGGCAGGGGCAGGCCTTTTCATAGGCCTTTTTACCAATCCCAGGCCTCCTCTTCTGCTTATGCCCAGAGGGGGTTCTTTAGTGGGAGAGGCAGACGGGTTCAACAGGCCTGCTCCCACCCCTCAACCTAAAGCTCCTGCCAAGCAGGCACCCTGATGGGTAGCCAGGCCGATTCTTCTACCTGTAGGGGCAGGCTGGCTTACTTTGTCCAGGACTGGAAGTCTCTAACGCCAGACAAGTGGGTCCTGGAGGTAGTAAGCCAGGGACTGGTTCTCAGCTTCAAAAAATTTCCAAAGATGAGAACCAGATCTTTTCCACCTGCATCTCCATCAGAGGCACTTGCCCTAGAGGCAGAGGTCTCTTTCCTCCTAGCTCTCAGAGCTGTGGAAAGGGTTCTACCCCTACATCAGGGCAAAGGTTTGTACTCCAGGTACTTCCTTACCCCAAAAAAGACAGGAGAATGGCGGCCCATCCTAGATCTCAGATACTTAAACAAGCACCTTTTAAAACCAAAGTTCAAAATGGTGACCCTGGGAATTATTTTACCCTCTCTAAGGCCAGGGGACTGGCTAGCATCCTGGACCTCAAGGATGCCTACTCCATATTCTCATCAGAAGCTCCCATCGAAGTATCTCAGGTTCGAGCTGCCTCAGGCCATTACCAGTTCAGAGCGATGCCCTTGGCCTCACCTCTGCTCCAAGGGTATTCACCAAATGCCTGGCAGTAGCAGTTGCATGCCTAAGAAGGCAAAAATTGCCATCTTTCCTTACCTGGACGATTGGCTCATAATAGCAGTCCTCAGAACAGGTCAGCTTACACCTTCAAACTCAGCAACTGCTTACGTCCCTAGGTTTCCTTCTGAATCTCTCAAAGTCAGTTCTAGAGCCTGTCCAGCTCCTAACCTTCATAGGCAGAACTGAACACACAGGAAGCCAGGGCCTCTCCCCCTCTGGACAGGGCAAAGACCCTAGTCTCCTGGCCTCCTCATTCACCCTGCAGGTCTCTCGACCAGCAAGGCATTTTCTGCAGCTCCTAGGACACATGGCTGCTTCCCACAGCAGTAGTGCAAGGAGCAAGATTTCAGATGAGGGACATTCAGTTCCATTTGAGAGCTTTTGGTCTCAAAGAAAGGATCCTTTTAACAAGTTGATCCCAGTAACTCGAACTCTGATCCAAGCCCTACAGTGGTGGCAGGATCAGAGCAACCTGAGACAAGGAGTTCCTTTTGTCATTCAGTCTCACTCCTTAATCCTTACTACGGATGCATCCCTCTTGGGGTGGGGGGCTCACATGGGCGACCTCACTGCCCAGGGACTGTGGTCCCCCCAAGAAACTCTGCTCCACATCAACCTGTCGGAGCTCAGAGCAGTTTTTCTAGCACTTCAAACTTTCTCCAAATCTGTTCAGAACAAAATTGTACAGGTCAGAACAGACAACACCACTACAATGTGGTACATCAACAAGCAAGGGGGCACTCGGTCTATGGCCTTGTGCACCGAAGCCATGAAGTTGTGGTCTCTGGCTTACTCCCTGAACACCTCCCTTACGGCAGTTCACCTCCCAGGCAAGGACAATGTCCTGGCAGATGCTCTCAGCAGAATTTCTCAGGGCCATCACGAGTGGTCCCTGGATCCCCTGGTTCTGGGAGTGGTATTTGCCAGATGGGGCACCCCGCAGATAGATCTTTTGCAGCCCAGACAATCACCAACTTCCCCTCTTTACTGCAGGCCCCTGGTCTTGGGCTCAGTCCTCTGGATGCCTTTAGTCCTCAGTTGGAAAGGGAAGTTTCTATGCCTCCTCCCTTTCCTCTCCTGTTCAAAGTGCTAGTCAAAATCAGATCCCAATCCTGCACGGTCATTCTGATTGCCCCGGATTGGGCCAGACAACCCTGGTATCCACTCCTGCTGCCTTTAGCAGTCCATCCTCCCCTGTGCCTTCCCAGGAATCACAATCTGTTAACCTGTGCCCAGGGAAGGGTTTGGTATCCGAATCTCAAATCTCTCAATCTCAAGGCCTGGTTCTTGAAGAGTTAGAGTTTGCTGACTTACACCTCTCACAAGGCGTAATGGATATATTGAGGCTTCTAGGAAGCCTTCCACCAGGGCTACTGTACAACTCCAAATGGAAAAGGTTTTCCATATGGTGCTCAGAAAGCATATTTCCCAGACTATGCTGATTTACCCACAGTCCTGGATTATTTGGTCCATCTGAACACTTTGGGGCTGAGACCAGCTACCCTGAAAGTGCATTTGGCAGCTGTCTGCTTTTATTTCGCTGGTAAATCCTCTTCTTTTCAACTCACCCTGTATTTTCCAAGTTTTTAAGGATTGCTTCACACCAATCCTCCATTCAGGATCCTGCCCTGCCTGGGATCTTAATGTTGTATTGCTCAGCTTATGCAACCCCCTTTGAGCCTTTGTCTTCAGCTGAGCTTAAGTACTTGACTTGGAAAACTGTGTTTCTAGTAGCCATCACCTCTGCCAGACGCATAAGTGAATTACAAGCTTTGTCAGTGGAGCCGGATTTTATCTCCTTTCACAGAGATAAGGTAGTCCTCCGGACTAATAGAAAGTTTCTGCCTAAGGTGGTTTCACATTTCCACCTTAATCTATATCTCTTCCAGTGTACTTCACTGACCATTCTTCCTCTGGTGAGAGGAGGCTGCACAGCCTAGATGTGAAGAGAGCCCTTAGTTACTACATAGAGCGTACCAAGGGTCACAGGTTTGACTCCCTCCAACTGTTCCTCACTTATGGTGAGGCTGGTAAAGGGAAGTCTGCCACTAAAAGATCCATTGCCAGGTGGATTGTCTCTTGTATCCAATTCTGTTACGAAAAACTGGGTAAAGTTCCTCCCTCAGGCCTGAGGGCTCACTCTACCAGAGGTATAGCTGCTTCTCTGGCTGCTGCCAGAGACATCCCTATTCTAGAGATATGTCAAGCAGCTACTTGGAAAACAGTTCACACTTTTACCAAGCATTACTCCCTGGACATCCAGGCTCGGAGTGATGCTCGGTTTGGCACAGCTGTCCTTCAGAGCCTATTCCCTAAGTAGGTTCTGTCCCTCCTCCATGGGGGTACTGCTGTGTAGTCTGCAATTGTCATAGTATAGCAAGACTTCATGTTGTTTGAAGAAACAATTACTCACCTTAGTAATGTTGTTTCTTCTAATGGAGTCTTGCTATATTATGACCTCCCTTCCTGCCTGCCCCTCTCAGAACCTCTGTTTTGGGATGTGGGTGGGCATTACAGTGTGGCTTTCTTTATGCCACTTTGTTGTTTCACCCTTCCTTTGGGGTGAATTGGTATTGTATTTTCATTTTCTTTTGGGTCTCATGACTTGAGTCTTTCTTGGAGACCAAGAGTGTGTTTATGTTAGTAGCCAGTCGGCTAGTGTGAGGTTTACAGCTTCCACACAGAGCCTTAGTGAGTTTTTGCTCGAAAAGATCTGACAGTTTATGTTTGAAGATCAGCAGACAGAGCCTTCTAACCGAGCTCGCGCTCAGAGTTCCACGCTTGCATGGAAAGTTAACTATTTCACCTCCGGGGCAGTTCGAAGATGGGGACTCACTGCAATTGTCATAATATAGCAAGACTCCATTAGAAGAAACAACATTAGTAAGGTGAGTAATTTTTTCTTCTATCCACACTTCTTGGCATGTCCCGTTCCCCTTTAAATCTTGCCGGATGGTCTCAAAGCTGGCTACTCCCACCCACCCAGGTGGTATAACCCTCAGTTCCGCCCCATACGCCAGAGCTTCCTTTCCGCTGGAAGATTCAGGTTGCCTCCTCATCACTTCTGCGTTCTGTAGGCCCTGGCTTCATTTACTTCGGATTCTCTGAAGACTAAGCTCATTCGAGCTAGAGATTGCAAGTTCTGTTTCTCGACTGCTATGGAAGATGAATCTTCCCTCAGATTCCGCCGGTGTCAGTGCAGCCAGAAAATGTTGCACACAGACCCGCGTCTACTGTTTGGGTGTCGGCCATGACACTCAGGCCTGCGAGATATATCTTGCTTTTCACCATAATGTACTTGATGATCGTCTCGCACGACTTAAGTTGGGTAGGCCAGAAAAATGGAATCCGCCGGTCAAATCGAAGGAGTCCCAGTGGGCAGTCTCCATGGCTGCGGGGTCCACCGAGCAGTTAGGGCAAATGCAGGCCTTTGAGGAAGAGGCGGCATGGGCCACGGAGCTCTCCTCTCAGACAATTTTTGTTCCACTCAATCTGGGCTCCACCTTCTCAGGCTCCTTTTGGGAGATGTGCCAGTCTCTCCCCACCAAGGGTGAGGATGATCTGGCACTCATGTCTCCCGGTCCCGTAAAAAGAACAAGGAACCGAGAGATTCTTCATCTTGCCAAAGATGTTCTTAGGATCAAGAGCGAAGAGGAAGTTGAGACTGCTTCTTTGGCCGCCGGCTTCTCAGCTCTGCTGACTGTCAGCCTAGTCGAAGTCTCGATCGATGATGCGGTTGAGATCACTCTCGAACCTATTGATCTGTTGTCGCCTGACAAGGCCAACAACTCTCTTACCAGGACCCTGGTCCTGCCTCTTCCCAATGAGGAGACCCAGCCTGCTGGCAATCCCATCAAGAAGCCAGTCCCAGATCTGGGAAAATCACTGGTTCCCCCAGTGTCTCCCGAGCGACCCAGTCGGCCAGTCTGATCGAGGTCTAGGTCTCGGACCCCCTCGACCGATAGGCCGAGGAAGGCGCATAAGCACTCAAAGAAAAAGTGATGCCGACATTCATCTTCATCCTCCTCAGATGAGGAGAGGCTTCGGTGGAAACTCCATCGATGCTACGAAGACCTCATGTGACGACAGCTGATTTTGTCCGACCAGAAACAGGCCTCGGTTTCCACATCGGCCATTACTTGGCTTTCGTCTTCTAGGCCGAAGCCGGCTCCATCGAGACCAATTATCTTGGTTCCTCCGCCCATGGAGCCGGCAGAACCTGCCCCGGTTCGGCCAAAATGGACCTCTCCACCGACAGTGGTTGAGCCGCTGCCTGAACAGCCCATGGGAGGGGCTCCTTCAAAGGAAGCTTGGACTGTTCCAGGTCTTCCTTGCAGGATATCGGTCACCCTCACGCCTGACCACTCCAGGCGTGTAGAGGGGGACCTTGGTGACTGGACGATTTATCCGGATACTTCAGATTCTGACGACTCCGACCTACACTCTCGTCCGCTAGACGATGAGTCAGTGGGCAGTCTGTCAATGGAGGAGGGTCCTTCGTCCTTTTTGGGAATTCTCTGCCTTATCTCCAAATCCACGGGGATGCCCCTGGAGCCTGTGCAGAAACGGGCAGAGTACCCTCTTATGGATATCCTTAAGAGAGGGGACACCCTGATGGAAGCCTTCCCAGTGGCCGAGGCCATTGTTGGTCTGGCTTTGGAGCTCTGGCAGCACCCTGCCTCCTGCCCAGCGCCGTCTGCCCGGATGGCCTGCAAGTATGCGGTGCCCATTGGGTCCCTCTCGGGGTTCACGGAACACCCTTCAGCGGAGGGGTTGGTGACTGCTTCCATGTTCAGATGCACAGGCAGCTCTGCAGATATGGATAGACCTCAGGACAAGGAGTCCAAAAAATTGGACCCCTCTGCCAGGAAGGTTTATGCCACCTCTTCGCCAGGCCTCCATCAGGCAAGCTCGGCCGTCGTCATGGCACATTTCTCTCATGCCCTTCTGGGCTCCGTGGATGAGGTTTCCCCACACCTCACGGCAGACCTTCAGACTATGGTCAAGCAGGTCCTGGACCAGGATCAGGCCATTGTCAAGCAGCAACTCCAGACAGCCCTGGACCTCAGGGACTCTTGTACCCATTCGGTGGCAGCCGCAGTTGTCATGTGCCGCAGGGCTTGGCTGAGGCTCTCCACCTTCACGGCAGATACCCGGCACAAACTCACTGTTGTTCCTTTCCTGGGTACCGATCTCTTCGGACCAGGTGTGGACGGTCACCTTCAGCGGATCAAGCAGTCCAATACCAGCTTGGACTCCGCTACTTCTGCTCAGAAAGATGCCCCAGATGCCAAAAAGCAGCAGAAGAAAAAGCCATTTCTAGGGACATGGATATGTTGTTCATCCACACTTAATGACAGGTTCCTTGCCGCTTTAAATCTTGCCGGAAGGTCTTCAAGCTGGCTCCTCCCACCCACCCGGGTGGTAAAACTCTCGGCTCCGCCCCATGATGCCAGATCTTCCTTACCGCTTGGAAGCTCAGGTTCCCTCCTTAGCGCTCTGAATTTTCGACTGGCTCCTGGAAATTTTGGTCTTCGAAATCAATTGGAAGTTTTTTTGAAATTTCGATCTTCTTCGCTGCGGTGATGGCTCATTCGTTGCCCGGCAAATTCCTCCAGGAAAGACCCGCACTCTACGTGTGTTTGCTGCCTTGACTTGGATCACGATCCTCAACTTTGCGATTTTTGTTGTGCCCTCTTTCGGCCAGCTCTCTGGAGGATCGCGCTGCCCGTTCAGGGCTCGGGCGACCGGAAATTTTTCCCGCTCCGGAAGATTCCTCGGAGACTCGTTGGGCAGTGTCCGCGTCGGCTGTCTCAGCTGAGCAGCTCGATCTGCTTTCCTCCGGGGAAGGGGCGGTCGCCCCTCCCTCTTCCTCGGTCGTGGCACTCATCCCGCTCTCCTTGAGTTCTCCTTATGCAGCTTCGTTCAAGGAGCTTCGCCAGTCCCTTTCCTCGAAGGGAGAGGGACCTTCGGGACCTGCCTCTCGGCCCAAGTCCAAGGAGTCGCAGGCTAAGTACCTCCATCGGCGCTGGAGGGAGCGGGAGAGTTCCCCCTCCCCTGCCGGTCGACGTTTGACTTCGGTCGAGGATGCAGCTCTGGCCGATGGCCTCTAGGTGTCCCCGTCAGGTCAGCCGGCCAGGACTCCCATCGACGTTGTCGAGTCTCTCGACCCGTCATCTGGGCTGTCTTCTGCTGGAGCCACCATCCCTTCGCCGGTTCCCCCGGCGGAGGCTGAGGTTCTGCCTGTACCTTCGGGTCGACAGACCTCAGCCCTTTCTTCTGAGCTGAAGGAGGAGCGGGCGCACCCTGCTCCTTCCCAGGCCCGCCCTCAGTTCCCTAGAGGTTTTGGGTCTCGGTCTCGGTCCTCCTCTCGGTCTAGCCACTCACGCCGACCTCGGCATTCTCGGTCGGGGCACCGAGTCAAGTGGCATTGCCGTTCTTCCTCGTCCCCCTCCTCGGATGAGGAGTGGCTCCGATGCCGATGGCGTCGACGTTACGAGGAGTTTATGTGGCAGCAGCTGTTGTCCGGGAATCAATCGACCCCGATTCATTCTCCGGCTAGTAAGCAGCTGCCGCCTGATCGGCCGATGCAACCGCTTGAGGCAGTCGAGGTGCCCTCTCCGGGACCGGTTGCTCGTCCGATCCCTGCGCCCACCGTCCTCGGTGGAACCCGAACCGGTCATGACCTGTCTGCAGGTTATCTGTTCCCCTCCTCGCCCGCCTTGGTGACAGAGTGACTCAGGCCTGGGGCAGCTTTTTGTAGACCCCTCGGAGCCCGAAATTGACTCCTCTATGTTTCCTAGCAGGGAGGACCCAGGGTCTTCTCTGGAACATTCCATGGATGACAGCCCATCGTCCTATATGGGTCTGCTCCAGCTCATCTCAGAATTCACCGGGATGCAGCTCGAGCCCGTTTCCAAATGGGACCCTTACCCTCTTATGGAAATTCTAGACTGAGGGGGTTCACCCTTGGAGGCCTTCCCGGTGGCTGAGGCGATTGTGGGCCCGGCCTTGGAGCTCTGGCGGCGGCCTACTTCCTGTCCTGCGCCATCGGCCAGGATGGCCAGGAAGTACTCTGTCCCTGTCGGTTCTCTGCCCGGTTTCTCGGAACACCCCTTGGCTGAGGGGTTAGTTACCAACAATGTTTTCCAGTGTTCTGGAAATGCTAGGGATGTGGATAGGCCCCCTGAAAAGGAGTCCAAAAGGATGGACTATGTCGGGTGCAAGGTTTACGCTGCGTCCTCCCTAGTCCTCCATCAGGCCAGCTCAGCTGCACTGATGGCACATTTCTCCCACGCCCTCTTGGGCTCCCTGGACGAGGTTCTCCCTCATCTCCCGGCCGACCTGCAGACCACGGTCCGGCGGGTGCGGGACCAGGGTAGGGCGGTGGCGAAGCAGCAGCTCCAGACGGCTCTGGATCTAGGCGATTTCTGTGCCAAATCGGTGGCAGCTGCAGTGGCCATGTGCCACAGGGCGTGGCTGAGGTTATCCTCCTTCTCTTTGGAAACCCAGCACGAGTTGGCGGACATCCCCTTCTTGGGGACTGACCTTTTCGGCCCTGGAGTGGAGGGACACCTCCAGGGGTCCGAGAAGTCCAATACCACTCCGGACTCGGTCACTCCTTCCAGGAGGGACAAGGGCAGCTGACGGCCTTTGCATAAGCCCCTTTGCACCCCAGTTCCTGCGGCTCGATCGGCTCAGCACGAGGGCCAGCAGGCATGCGCTGGGCGGCCTAACTCCAAACCAGCGTCTTCCTCTAAAAGGAAGCAGGGAGGTAAAGGTCTGAGAGCTCCCTCGGCCTCTTCCTCCCCCAAGCCTGCTCAGTGATGGGCTAGGGGCGCTGTCCCCGGCCCCGTCGCCCCTTCCCGGGTTCCCCCGTGGGGGGACGACTCCACACCTCCTCCACCTGGTCCGCTTCTCGGACCTCTAAGAGTCGGAGGTGCTTAGGGAAGGCCCTGTCTCGGATTTGCGAACAGGTCCCACCCTCTCGAGCTGTTGCCCCACGGGGATCTTGGGGTCCACAGCCTCTTCGTTGGCCCGCTGAGCCGACTGGCCTGGCCCTGTAAATAGAGGTAATCAGGAAGGCTACGGATCCTCCTTCTGACCCTGGGTTCGTGTCCAGGTATCCCTGGTCTCATACGGATAGGGGGGTTGCACCCCATTCTTCTGCACGCCTGGATGGTCTCTCTGGCTTAGATATCCCATCCTTAGAACGGGCGTGTGGCTTCGCTCCAGTGCTTCCAGGACGCACTTACTCCTCGTTCCGTCTGTTTCCAGGGAGACTCCTCCTTTCCTAGCGGGGGATCTCCTTACGAGTTCCAGGCCAAGCCCTTCAATCTCGACCCAGTTGCTTCTGCGGCAGCGAGGGGCCCGGGCGTAACCCCACCCGGATGGCGGCCTGACTTTAACCCTTTCCAAGGGAAGGGGTCGATCCAGACTTTTGGGTCTCAGGCAGGTCTCCTGTTATCGGAGCCACACTGGAACTCGTGCCTTAGCGGGTGATCCTTCGGGTCCAGGCTCGACTCTTGAGTCCGAGCTCTGCTCCGGGCGGACAGGGCTGAGGTTCTTCCTCCCTTACCTGGTCAGGTCTGACTGGGCAATTGCACCCTGCGGGGACCTCCTGCTCCTCTTGGGCCTCGTGGCAGCCGGCCCAGCGTGATCTGTTCCATGCGTTCCCCTTGGAGGGACTGGCCAGCCAGCGTTCACAGTGCTGCGTTCCTTCGGACCAGTTCGTGACTACGGCCCGGGAGTTAGGGAACGCTCTCCTTCGGACTGTTCCAACTCTTGCAGGAGTACATCCTGTTCGTCTGCCCCAAGTCGACGGTCTGCTCCGACCAATGCTTCTCGGATGGGTTGGGGTGCCCATCAAGGGGAATACAGAGTGCTCCGCCTCTGGTCCTCTCGGGAGTCCCGATGTCTTTCCTACCCGCTGGAGCTCACGGCGGTCCGCGTGCTTGCACCGCTCGCTCCATTTGTGCAGGGTCCAGTGGTTTAAGTCCAGGCGGACAACACCACGACCATGTGCTACCTATCCCACCAGGCTCAGGCAGGCCTTGCATCTCGTAAGGGAGGTTCTCCGTATTGGGTCTTTCGGCGCAGCTGGAGGCGGTTTCCTAGCCATTCGATGGCAGGAGCCTCCAGCACCCTGGCTGATGCCCTAAGCCAGGCATAGGCTGCGCCTCACGAGTGGTCTTTCCTGCCGGAGGTAGCACAGGATCTTCTCCCTCCTTCCCTCCAGGGAGAATACGAGGCCAAGACTGTCTCATGCCCACCTCCTCAGCAAGGTTTGCTGTAGGGGATGCCGTCGAGGCCGTGGACCCCGGGCCTCTTCTACGCCTCTCCCCCATTTCTCTTGACCCACGGGCAAGGCGAGGAAGGGACTAGGCGCAGGCGATGCTGGTAGCCCCAGACTGGTTGGCCAGCTCTGGTATCCAGCTCTCCTCAGTCTCAGCCCCAGGCAGCTTCCAGCCTGCCCGGTCCTGATCTCTGTTTTCAGGGGAAGGTTTTTCCTTCTGGACCTTCGATCCCTGCACCTAAAGGCTTGGTCCCTGTGCGGCTAGGGGCCAGGCCTGGGGCCTTTCGGCACGCTCCTCAATGTTCTCGAGGCGTCCTGCCGGGAGTCGGCCTAACTTGCTCGCCTCCAAATGGTAGATTTCTCCATTAGATGTTGGGACGGGGCCTGGGGCCCCTCTCTCGTCCCTCGGCGAGCATTCCGGACCATCTGTGGTCCGTTCTTTTGAACCAGGGTTTCGGCCGACGACCCTCTGGGTGCTTCTGTTGGTCACCCCGTCTTCCGGGGTGCGGACCGGAAGGCAGTCTGTGGCGCAGAAAAGGTGGTCTGGCGCTTTTCTAGGCCTCGACCACACCTCCTCTTCGGGGGGAGTATCCCCAATTCTGTGGGATCTTCGCTGGTATGGGCTTAGCTCACGAGCAAGCTGTTCGAACCTTTGCACAGGTGCGAGTTCCCCAACTGTTGTGGAAGAACACCTTCTTGGGGCTACTCTGCCATCCAGAAGGAGGGGAGAGTTCCTGGCGCTCCTTTGAATCCCCCTGTCTGGTCTTCCACAGGAACAAGGTTGTCCTGCGCCCCACCCGAAGTTCCTTCCGTTGGCGGTGGCGAAGTTCTTTTCCCCTATCCAGGTATTGCCTCTGCCGGGGTTCACCCCCATTCACACTTCGGAGGCCGTATATAGGTTCCTTTGGGACCCTATTTTAATACTTGCCTACCCAGGGAGCGTAGGGCTGAAGTTTGGGAGAGGTTCACCAGCTGTTTGTCATCTACGCTGAAGCCGCACCTGGCAGACCTGCAGCCAAGCGGACGACGAGTGGGTAGGGTCACCTCCTACATAGGTGGGCAGGCATGGAGCCTCCCAAAGGGATAAGTGCTCATTCTACCCGCCCTTCCGCTGCATAGGTGGCTGCTTCCGAGGATACTCCTGTTCAGGATATCCGCAGGGCTTCTGCCTGGAAGCAGGCTTTTCCGTTCCCCTTCCACATCGACCTTGGGTCACGCCGGGATGTTGGTCGGGGCCTCGGTTCTCCAGTCTTCATTTCTAAGTAGGGGGTGTGCACCTTGCCTCCCTCCTCCCGGAGAACTGCTAGGAGTCTGCCAATAAGTGTGGATGAACAACATATCCATGTCCCTATAAATACAGGTTACTCACCTGTAACGGGAGTTCTAGGAATGGTATATGTTGTTCATCCACACGAACCACCCGGCCTCCCCGGCTTCGACGCACAATCTGGCTTCCAGCGGGCTAGATCAGGCATCATGGGGCGGAGCAGAGAGCTTTACCACCCGGGTGGGTGGGAGGAGCCAGCTTGAAGACCTTCCGGCAAGATTTAAAGCGGCAAGGAACCTGCCAATAAGTGTGGATGAACAACATATACCATTCCTAGAACTCCTGTTACAGGTGAGTAACCTGTATTTCGGCAGCCTGCTCCTGTGGCCAAACAGCCCTCCTTCCAGGGTGGGCAGCAACAGCAGGCACAGGCTTGGTGCCCTCGGCCCAAGTCCGGGCCTCCAGTGTCCAACAGAGGAAGTCGGGGTTCAGGCAACTTCCAATCTGGACCCTCTTCCTCCAAGCCTGCTCAGTGATGGAATAGGGGCTGCCACCCCTATTCCCATCACGCCAGCTCTGGGTCCTTCTGTAGGGGGCCAGCTCCGCCACTTTCTTTCCACCTGGTCCGCTGTTGCCACGGACAGGTGGGTCTTAGAAGTGGTCAGCCAGGGTCTATCTCTGGAATTCGAGCAGTACCCTCCCGACTGAGCCCGCGCCCCACGGAGGGAAAGGTATCAGTCCACACTCGGTTGGCTTTGAGAAACGACATAGCCCAACTCCTCCTCAAGGAGGTAGTGGCCCGAGTGACAGATTCCCCAGTCAACCCAGTCATTTCCAGGTACTTCCTGTTCCTGAAGTGGATTGGGGGCTGGCGCCCCATTCTAGATCTGCACGACCTGAAACAACTTTCTCAGGCCACACACCTTCAGGATGGTAACTCTGTCCCAGATCATACCATCTGTGGAGCAGAACATGTGGTTCTGCTCACTGGATCTCCAGGATGGTTTTTTCATGTCCCAATCCATTTGTCTCACCAGCGGTTCCTCCGCTTCCAAGCAAAGGGAACCCTTTACGACTTCCAAGCCATACCATCCGGCCTGTCATCGGCCCCATGGGTCTTCACGAAATGCATTGCAGTGGTGGCAGTCCACCTCAGGCTTCGAGGGGTCAGAGTCTACCCCGCCTCAATGATTGGCTCTTAGCAGGTTCCACCCAGCAAGAGGTAAAGAGGTCCAGGGATCTGGCCCTCCAGACCTGCACTCAGCTTGGCCTCCTGATCAACGAGGCCAAGTCAGAGCTTGTCCCTTCGCAGGCGATATGCTTCATCCAGGGCAGAGCTCGACTCCTGCCAAGCCAGAGCCCAGCTCCCAGCGGACAGGGCAGAGCTTCTCTCCTCCTTTGCCCAGTCATTTCTGGTTGGCACTTGCCCCCTGCCTGGGACATTCTGCGTCTTCTGGGGTACATGGTGGCCTGCACCACTGTGGTCTGATGGGCCCAGTGGCATATACGCCCCCTTCATTGTGAGCTGGCTGCCCAGTGGACTCAGCGCCAAGGTCATTTCAGCCAGCTGATCACTGTGACCCAGAGGATGTGGGACACTCTCCAGTGGTGGACCGTCCTAGATCATCTGCAGGAAGGGATCCCGTTTGTCCGCCCCGAGCCGACGGTCGTCCTCACAACCGATGCCTCTCACAGGCTGGGGAGCCCACATGGGGAACAACAGGCCCCCTTCAGGCTACATCACCCGGCGCACGACCAACCACTGGATCCGGACTCCGAGATGCTCAGTCTGGAGTCTCTTGAAGTGGCGCCATTTTGCTTTTTGGATAGAGTTCTTACAGTTGTTCCTAAGCTGCCTGTAGGTCTACCAGTCAGTATGAGACCCGCTATCTTATAGGTCTTTCAAGATGTATCACGAGAGGACATGAGCTGCCTTAATTCCTTGGTAAGTCACGGAGCTTTTACACCTTTTGCACGACACCTCCTTAATGGGGCATGCTGGTCAACGGTCTTGGTGAATTTCACCACGAAATAGTCTGTCCAGCAGGGTGTTTATGGGATCCCAATCAGTTACCCTGATGGTATCCACAAAGGTGTTGATGTCAAATGTGGTCATATCCTGTGCAGTGACGATTTTAGGAGGGGGGTTGGGGCAGTTATTATGCCACACACAGAGAGTTGGCGAGTGGTCACTTGAGCTGTCAGAGCACCCTCACTGATTTTATCTTCGGGGAACAGTTTGTGACCACCCAGTCTAATAATGTGTGGTTGCCCATCTTCGTGTTAGAACGAGTAGGATCACCTATCAGTTGAACCAGATTTGAATCTGCCAGGACAGTGGATAGTTTGGAAGAGTTAGTGTGTAGCCAATCAACATTAAAATCACCCCCGAGAATGAGGCTGTGCTGTGGAAGATTAGCAAGGGAGGACATGAAAGAAGGGAGACCAGAAGCTGCCACTTTTGGGGGCATGCACACACAACCAACTAGAAGTTTTTTACTTTGCCAAGGATGAGTACGAGGAAGACTGATTTTGCAGTTGAGGGTCCAGATCCAGGCATAGGGATTTCAGTCATGTCGAGGTGATCCCTGGCATATATTAGAACACCGCCAACCCTGTTCCCTATACAGTCCTTCCTGAAGCATTTATAGCCAGGGAGGGCAACCTCGTGTTGTTTGATGCATGGCTTCAGCCAAGTCTCAGAGATGCCCAGGATATCTGGTGCGTAATGATTAATCCAGGCTTCTAGTTCAGGCATCTTAGGTCTAAGACTACGTATGTTTAAGTGAGCAATTTTTAGCCCTTTTGGCAGCAGATGAGAGGACACCATGGAGTTGGGGACAGGAGAGGGCATGGCAGGACCAGGGTTTGGCTCAACATCGCCAGCAAGGGTTAACAGCAGAAGTAGCGCGAACGGCCTGATCAACGAGGTAAGTAGCTGCTTCACATTGTTTGAGATGAGTGAGGACAGACGCAGCCTTCTGCTTAACCAGCTGCCAAGGTATACCACTCCATGTTTTGGAAGGCAAAGGGCAGTGAGAAACACCGACCAGGATTCGTGGGCAAGGCAGTTTGGAGGGACCACCCCTATTGTGGTGGTAGTAAGCATGTCGTATCAATACAGCTTGCTCATTGTTTCCCTGTTTGTTCATACATTACACTGTGCTCGGTGAAACACTGAACCCCATTTAGCAATATTAGTGCATCCTTCACCGCCTATGTAGGTAGATAAAATACAAAAACACCATTGTTAGAGTAAAGCAGTGGTACAGCAAAACAATTGACCCTACCCTTTTCATTACATAAGATTCCAGGCATCTTCCAATTTCTTTTGGTGGGAAATGTTCTAGTTCTGCCAAAATCTGAGTATTTTATAAATGTTTTATTTAAGGTTTTTTTTTCTCAAGAAAAAAAGATGCCACTTTTGGCATAAAAGATAGTATTGTAGACCTGGCAAGGGTTAGGAATGAGAAAAAGGAAAACTCATGGGGTGCACAGCTGATGAGGAACCCGGACCAGTATTAATTGTAGCTGAAATTAGCTTTTTGGAAAACATATTCCAGGAGTTGCAAAACACAAATTTAATGAAAGCTCTGTTTGTAAGGTTACTAACCTCCTAATTTGGGTGCAGGTGTTCATGGCATTCTTTCTTTTCTTCCTGAAAGGGTGGACTGCCACACAAGCTTTATTTTTATAGTGAGGAGCGAGAACACGCAATGACATCATGCGTCATTATGTCAGTAGTGTGTCTCGCTCCTGCATTCAATCATAATGGTTCAAAATTATTTAAAAAAGCATTTCTTTCTCAGGAATGACTGTAGTACAAAACCATTACTTGAGCTTGCTGAGCAAATTAAGTAACTCTTCATTGCTAATTTGGTACAAAATGAAACTCCATATATACGTGGTGATGCTTCACTAGGTCACATGACAGACATTTCTTATCCGAGTTCAGTAACTCATGTTAGGGTATAAGGATAACCCCTTGATTATCGTTGCTGCTAAAATATCCACATCATGTATTAATATCAGCTTGGTGTCCTTCATGGTCTCCTACTTTACCACTGCCTCTGGGACGCCACCAAATCAAAACCCAACCAGTTCTTTGCAGTGAGATTATTAAAAAGACAAAATAATGTGACTTATCTAAGTAAACTTTTGTGTATGCAGGGTGAAGACCATGAATTAAATTACAGCCCCCATGTCTAATTTTTTTTTTTTTTTTTAAACCATATTTCGGATCCATGGTTTTAAAGTGATTTTTCACTTTCTCTTGAATGTAGTATCACTTTCAGGATATGGTAACTTATGCTGGTAAAGGTCCTTTTTTTAACATTTTTAAAATTTAATTTCCAGCCTGTATTTAGTTGGAAGGGATCGTAGTTTTGCCTGGACAAGGTGGCCATTTGATCCCTTCCACTTCCCTATATATGTACACATCCTCGCACTCAAAACACATTATGACATGCAGCAAGGGAAAGCGTGGGGTGTGTCCCATTCAAATGAATGGGGGTCTATTTAATTACTAATTAATACATTATATGATGGTGAGCTGGAGATTAATGAAGGCCACTGCTCAACTAACAAGGGCCTTGTTAGTCATGCGGTGGCCCTCATTAATCTCCAGCTCACCATCATAATGTATTAAATAGTAATGAAAATATATTCCCATTCATTTTAATGGGGTGCACCACCACACTCTCCCTTTCTGCATGTCATAATATGCCTCAGTACAGGGACATGCACGATGAATAGGGAAGTAGAAGGGATAGACTGACCATCTTTAACATTTTTGCTGTTTGCCCCACATAAGTTTTGTCACAAGGACCTTTAATAGCATAAATAGTATTTTCTGTAGTGCTAACAGAATGCAAGCAGTGCTCCAGATAACGTTTTGGGCCAGGATGTAAAAACTTCTTAGTTTTCCAAACTGATAGTGTTTCGGTATGCCAGGTAGTATTTTGCTACGTGGTCTCATTGTTCTGGTGAACTGAAGTGTGAATGCGTAAAGTCCATGCAAACACCTGGTAGTGATACTACCCAGGACTCTACACAGGGTGTAAAAAGGGCAAAACTGGGTGTAAAATACTCTGATACACCCCTTACCTGGACTACTGAATGAAAGTATCAGACCTCATCCAGGGAGAACAGCAGTGCCCATTTCAAACAGCATGCAATAAGAACAGTCAAGAAACCGGCACCTAGCCCGTACAGTGACGTTGCATCATTGTATAGACCTTATGATAGGTGCCAGTCTCCCAACTGTCCTTATTTTCTGTAGTGCACATTATGAAATCGGTGATGGGCAATTGTTCATTTCTACGTTCGCATGCGCGCATACGCAAGGAACTTTTTGGGAGAGTAGCACACTTTGGAGGTGTGCCTCTTCTGTTCAATCCACTGCTCCGTTGAGCAGGCGTGGCGGTCCTGCACCGATGGGTGCGGGAGCTGTGTATGACAGCGGTGGTCTTCGCTTCAAAGAAAAACATTGCTGTCATACATGGCTGGTGAGCCTCCGCCCCCAAAGCTTTGGTGCCACACTGGGCCACCCACGTGGCAGGCGTCCACGTCATCTGCCGCAGGGGTGCCCAATCCCCGTCGGCTCCAGTCCCCAAACACCCCCAAAGTTTTGTGTGCCATGCTGAGGCCCACCCAAGCGTGGCAAGCGTCCCGCGTCGTCTTTTTTAACCTGAAAATAAAACAGTCCACGGCGCTTCTCCCAGCCCCTCCCACAACCTGCACCCAAGCACCGCGCCTGCCTCCCTCACCCCATACACATATCACCGGAGCTCAGCGCGATGATCTTCGTGGACGGGAGACACGTCTGCACTCTTCAAAGCCAACTCACGAACTGAGGAAATGCGGTAAGCTGTATAATGGGCTAGATAGGGGTTTTCAACTTTATTGCATATCTCAGGCATTTTTGGATTTATGCAAATTTTCAACATGGGGTTTTGGGACCCCTTCTCACGAATGATGTCACTGTCATGGCATTATTCGACTAAAGGTTGATTCCACAGTCACTCGCGGTTACTGCGGCGAAATCCTGCCGGGCCCGAATACCATGACAGTGTTTATCATTCATGAAAGAATCCTTCCTGTCAATCAATGATCTAAAATAACTGTTTAACGGCGTCGTTGCGCAGTTCTCATGCGCTACCGTACATTCGCAATTTTCAATATTTTCCTCCAGATTTTCAACATTGCCATTTTACCACACCTCCTCATGAGCAGTACAGCTGTCAGTTTTCACATCCTGCCCAAAACGTGTCCGCCTAAGCTACAGTGGCGCAGTCGGGCGGTGAACTCAATGTATGGGACACATTAAGAAAATGACAGTGACACTGTTCATGAGCAGAGGTCTTAAATGGCTGTGTTGAAAATTTGGTGAAAAAATTCTAAAAGTGACTGTTTTGAGTGTGCGTTGCTGCAGTTCCTCACGCACTTCGTAAGTTTGAGAATTTTCAATATTTTCACTCCAGATTTTCAACATTGCCATTTACCACACCTCCTCATGAGCAGTACAGCTGTCATTTTCACATCCTGCCCAAAACATGTTTCCGTCCATCATGGCGCACAGTGGCGCAGGTCGGTGTCTAACTCAATGTATGGGACACATTAAGAAAATCACAGTGACACTGTTCATGAGCAGAGGTCTTAAAATGGCTGTATTGAAAATTTGGTGAAAAATTCCTAAAAATGACTGTTTTACGAGTGTTCATTGCGCAGTTCCTATGCACGCTCGTAAGTTTGCGACTTCAATATTTTCACTCCACATTTTCAACATTGCCATCTTACACACCTCCTTATGAGCAGTACAGCTGTCATTTTCACATCCTGCCCAAAACGTGTTTCCGCTTCATGGTGCACAATGGCACAGTCGGTGTGCAAAATCAATGTATGGGACACAGTAAGAAAATCACAGTGACACTGTTCATTGCAGAGGTTTAAAATGGCAATGTTGAAAATTTGGTGAAAAAATTCCTAAAATGACTGTTTATGTAGCGTGTGCATTCCCACGCACGCCGTAGGTTTATAATTTTCAATATTTACTCCAGATTTTTCAACATTGCCATTTTACCACACCTCCTTATGAGCAGTACAGCTGTCATTTTTCACATCCTGCCCAAAACATGTTTCTGCCCATGTAGCGCATACAATGGCGCAGTCGGTGTGCAAACTCAATGTATGGGACATATTAACAAAATCACAGTGACACTGTTCATGAGCAGAGGTCTTAAAATGGCTATGTTGAAAATTTGGTGAAAAAATTCCTAAAAATGACTTTTACGAGCGTGCGTTGCACAGTTCCTACGCAAGCTCGTAAGTTCACGAATTTTCAATATTTGCACTCCAATTACTTCCAAATACCTAAACAGCACATAGAAGCAAGCAACATTCGACATTGATAAATGCTTGTTTATTTTTGCATTCGCTTGCATGCATGTGCAAGGAACGTTTTGGGACAGTACGACTTTTTGAAGGTGTGTGACCCTCCTGTCCAATGCAGTGCTCAGTATAACGTGTGCAACACTACTGCACCAATGGATGCATGAGCTGTCTATGACAGCAGTTTCGCTGCAGTGGTCTTCAGTTAAAAGAAAAGCACCACTGCAATTAGCGGTGGTAACATGTGTGTATTTAGCATAGTGACGTCACCCTTTTCCCTCTGGCTGCTAATAAAATCCCTCCCACTTCCTCCCTCTGCTGCCATCTAACCTGCTCCCTTGTTATTGCCCCCACCAAACACATTGTATGTGCAGATGGAGTGCACAGTCCCCATTGTCTCCAGGCCCCCCCCCAAACAAACACCCAGGTGACATGCTGGGAGCCCACCCCAGCATGCCCATTGTCCCTGTAAATGGGAAAACTGTCCCGCAACATCTTTTGTTTTTAAAACCTGTGAAAACAAAACAAGTCCCTCACTGTGTCTTGTGCCCTCCCTGAACCCACCCACCCTCTGCATACCCCACCTCCCTACTTCATACTTACACCTCCGAGCCTGGCGCAATGATCTTCAGTGGAGTGGGAACACGTCTGCACTCTTGAAAGCAGAACGCAAACTGAAGAAATGATGGTAAGCTGTATAATGGCATAAATGGGTTTTTTTTTTTTCCAACTTGGGTGGCTATCTCGGGCATTTTTGCAAATTTTGGCACCACATTTTCAACAGGGGGTTCTTGGGACACCACCTCATGAATTCAGTTACTGTCATGTGAGTTATTCGGTCCCCAAAGGTGATTTCATGGTCACTGCACAAAATCACCTTTTGTGATTGATTAACTAAACAGTGTCACGGTTAATGAAGTGGGCTTCCAAAATCCTATGTTGCAAATTTGGTGAAAAAATGTCAAAAAATGACTGTGTTACTAGCGTCGCTAGAGTTTCCACGCTACACTCATAACTTCCAGAATTTGAAATATTTTCACTCCAGATTTTCAACACTGGCATTTTTTCACACCTCTTATGAACAGTACAGCTGACATTTTTCACATCCTGGCAGAAATGTGTTTTGCATATCCAGTGCACAATGGTGTGGTCACAGTGAGAAATAATGCTCAGGACAGATTATGAAAATCACAGTGACACTGTTCATGAGCAGAGGTCCCACAATGCCTATGTTGAAAATTTGGAGAAAAGTCCACAAAATGACTGTGTCATGAGCGTCATTGCGCAGTTTCCATACGCTAGGAGTTCGAGAATTGCTGTATTTTCACTCCAGATGTTCAACATTGCCATCCCTTCACACCTCCTTTGAATGCTACAGCTGTCATTTTCACATCCTGCCCGAACTGTGTTTTTGCACATGTGGAGCACAACGCTGTGGGAAATCAACGCTCAGGACAGATTAACAAAATAACAGTGGGACTGTTCATCAGCAGAGGTCTCAAATGCTTTTATGAGGTGGGGGTAATAAAAAGATCATGCTGAAAATTTATTGTGCAAATACCAGCAATCGCACAGGGCATTAGGGTAAAGCACCATACGTGCCAAACACCACTGCAAATACCTGCAAGCGAATGTTCAGCATTGACAAATGCTTGTTACTTGTATTATAAACAGAATTCATTCATTGAACAGTTAAACAGTAAATGAAGTTACCTTAAGGAAAATGTCCAAGCAGGAGGGGTCCTCTTGGTAAGAAACCTGTCTCTCTCTCATTTGGCACTACATTTTTTTAAGTCTCATCTTTAGATTTGTATTGTTTATTGCTGTTATCCATGGTTTCTGTAGTGCTCAAATAATGTCAATGGGTATTCATTACACTTGGGTATTTTGCATCCCTACTAGGGAAAATGGCACAGCCCAAAGCTTTAGAATGCTGGGCACATCAGGATTCTGGACAGGAGAAACTCTCCAGTCTTAGCACGCAGTGCCGTTGTAGGGGAAGCAGCTCTCAAGCTGCTCTGAAGAAAATTTCAACTTCTACACTTTGGGGCTGCAGTTCTGCATAGCAGGTTGAAGCTGCCTGGTGACAGGGAGCTCTCCTAAATAAAAAATGTGCTTGTTGAGTACCTAGAGGCCAGTGGGGCATAGGACCCAAGGCAGCATGGGTTCACAGCGGGACAGTTATGTCAGAAGAATCTAATTGATTTCTTTGACTGGGTGACCAAAGTAGTAGACCAGGGAAGGGCTGTGGACATGGCCTGCCTAGAGTTTAGCAAGGCATTTGACACAGTCCCACACAAAAGATTAATAAAAAAATTAACCAGCCTGGGAGTGGGTCCCTGGGTGGTAGCCTGGGTAAAACATTGACTGGACAACAGGACACGGAAGGTAATTGTAAACAGAGTCCACCCTGAAGAAAGGGGGGTTACTAGTTGGGTACCGCAGGGTTCAGTACTGGGTCCAGTCTTTTTTTAATGTCTTTATAAGTCACATTACAGAGGGACTGGAAGAAAAAGTATGCCTCTTTGCAGATGACACAAAGATCTGCAACAGTGTTGATAAACAAGGAAGCGTGGAAAGGATGAGAATGGACTTGGCAAGGTTGAAGGAATGGTCAGAAGTATGACAGCTTGGATTCAGTGCAAAGAAGTGCAGAATAATGCACCTGGGAAGCAAAAACCCAGGGGAAAATTACACAATGGAGAGGGAGGTAGTAACAATAACAAAAATGGAAAGGGACCTGGGGGTAATCATATCAGATGACCTTAAGGTTGGCAAGCAATGTGAGAAGGCAGTAGGGAGGGCTGGGAGGATACTGGGATGCATAGGGAGAGGCATCACCAACAGAAAACAGGAAGTTGTTATCCCTCTGTACAGACAGTTGGTGAGACCCCATCTAGAGTACTGCGGCCACTTCTGGAGACCCCATCTCCTCAAGGACATAGACAGGATGGAGGAAGTCCAGAGGAGGGCAACTAAAATGGTGCAGGGTCTTCAAGAGAAGCCATCGAGGAGAGACTAAAGGAGCTTAATATGTACCCTTGAGGAAAGGAAGGGGGAACATGATAGAAACTTTTAAGTACCTCAGTGGAATCAACAAAGTCGAGAGGGTAGCATCTTTCAAAAAAAGAGATGTTCAAGAACAAGGGGACATAATTTGACATGGGGGGGGAACGGCTCAGGGGCAATGTGATTAAGTATTTTTTTTTACAGAGAGGGTGGTGGACGCATGGAACAGCACTTCTGAGGAGGTTGTGGGATCTAAAACTTGGAGAATTCAAGAATGCATGGGACAGACATAGGGCAATTCTTCTGGGGGGTAGGAAGAAATAGGCTGTTGGTTAACTAGGATCTGCAGCTTATCTTGTAGGTAGGGAAATGGGCAGACTAGGTGGGCCAAGCGGTCCTTATCTGTCATCAGAGTCTATGTTTCTACGTCAGCTGCAGCTTTCAGATTGGTTAACCTGCTCTCCCCATGTCCATTGCATATGCTTGGACTGGGAGCCACATCGGCCACATTTTTCTAGGGTGTTTAATTATTGAGGAGGTCTCCGTTAAAAAAAAGGGGGGGCTTTGGTGCTTCAGGTAAGTACCTTATTATTCTTGCTGTGTTTTACTGAAGGCTTCTCTGCCCACTCCCACCCTCCAACTTTGAGCATGGGTACTCTCCTCCTCTCTTTTCCATTTTTTTTCTTTCTTTCTGGCATGTTCTTTTTTGTGTTACTTCATGTGAGGTTATGTATTTCTGCTGGGGCCATTGCCCTTTTAATCTGGCTCCTTCGTATAGGTCCCACCACCAGCTTTTTATTTTCTTCAGGTGGTCGTGGGCTGTTACTGCCTGAGAGGATTGACTCTGTAAGAACAGACTTCCCCTTTCTTCCTCATTTGAGTCCCCCTTTCTTCCTCATTTTGATAGTTTGTCTCGTCTGTGGCTCACTGTAGTTTTTGGTCAGCTTCTTTGAGCCGCATGGTTCTCCTCCCGCCATTTTCTGGCTCTGGTGGCCGTTGGGCATGCGCCTGTTTTCTCCTCTGTTAGCATGCCATCTGTGTGCATGCCCCTTGATGTGTCGACGTCGTGACATCACACACGTGCCCTTAGAAAGAGCGCACGTATCCCTGCACTGATTTTTCTGTTTAAGGGGCAGAATATAAATGTAGCACCCTCCTGTTTTCAGCTGTGATCAGGAGATGTCCTGACACTGAAGCAGATATAGTTAACCCTTTTGGAGCTTGGTAGTCGATTTGATATACAAAATCTGTGGCCTCCACAGGGTGGGGGTGAAGATCTGGTATGTCATCATTTTTCCTTAGTAGTAGGAAATTCCCTTGGAACTTGTGTCCCACCTCGGTGTTGGAGGTCACGGTTAGGAAGCGGCAATAAAAACGAAGGATTGGATTTTTGTGCTGGTACCTCCAGGAGTTTTGGTTTTGCCTCTGGTTTTCCTCAGCCTTCTCTGGCATGTGGTGTGGCTCTGAGCAAGCCTCCTATCCACCACATGCTCCTAGTCATTTCAGACCTCAGGCCTTGATGGTTGGTTTAAAAAAAAAATAGTCTAAAACCATGCATTGGCAGCCCTGAAGGGTAGTTCAGGCTAAACGCTTGCCTTAGAGCAGTAGGTTGTGGTATCTAGTTCCATACCAGCACTTTTTGGTCTAAACCCAGTTCAGTCGTTGAATTTTAGCATGGAGGGTTGTTGAGCCACGTTGGAGGTGCCATTAGTGGGAGCAGACCTAGGTTACACATGTTACATTTTGCAATGTTCCTACAGCACTGTACTTCATTGCAAGTGGTTCAACTTTGCATTACCACTTGATACAGGGCTCCAGAGTCTAAGGCTGCAGAGCTAGTCCAAAATACATGGGAACATGTCTAAAAACAGATCAAATGGCAACGGGGTAGAATATACTGTTAGTATATTCTTTGTCTTTGAACTACTGCAGATAATATATATATATATATATTCTCTTGGCAGCATGGCATTTCAGAACCCTCCAACCTTTATAAAATGTAAGACTTACAGGGGTAATGGGACCCTCTTCCATGGGCTCTTCTTGCCCCCAATGTGTTTTTTTATTTTCGTACTAATATGTTCAAACAACATGAAGTCTTGCTGTATTCTGACTATATGCAGTTAGCCCCAGTACCTGAACTGCTCTGGAGAGCAAAGGGTTAATTCTATGCAAAGAAATAGAACGTTGAGCTCAAGCTCGGTTTTCAAACCTCTGTCTGTGGTACTCTGAAGTGTAACTGTCAGATTTCTTACTCCGCCTAACTGTAAGGTCGCTCCGGAGATCCCTCCTGCACTTCAGTTCAGTAAAAGTTTGAATAGGTCGTTTTTTTCAACTGCAACTCCTGTATTTTTCGGTATTCTTACCTCTGTCTCTGTAACAGTAAGTGGTAGTAGTAGGTAGTGTTTATTTTAGTGATTTGTGTTAAAAATTGTTTTATCTTCGGTTCTTTGCCAGTCGGTCCAGTTCAGAACCAAAATTTATTGTGATTTGTTGTTTTTCTCCATTTGTAGTGTGGTTTTCCTGTGCTTATCAGTTCCTACAAAAATTGGATAGTTTAGGGATTTTTTTAACCGACCCAAGACACGGTTGGAACCGATAAGTTGTTAGTCACCTGGCTTAACCGATGACAAAGGTGACTTGATATTTAGGCATGTATGAGAAACCCAAAAAGAAAACCGGGCCCACTGGGTTTCAGCACTGTACCGAGTGTAAGGAGGCCTTTGCTAAGGCCGATCATCACCTCGTCTGTGTGTATTGTCTGGGATTTGACCACCTCAAAGAAGACTGCCGGATCTGTAAGAACTTTCCCAAAGCCACTCTGGAAAAATGTTTGAGTAGGCTGAGGGAGAGGGAGGCCGAGAAGTCCGCTGACCCGGATGGCCAGCCCGGTTTGGTTGTGTCCGAACCTGAGGAGGTGCCCACTGATCTGGGCGATACCTCCTCGGGCAAACGGAGAGCCGAGTCTATGGAATCGGTTCCGGCTAAGAGAAAGAGAAAATCAGCCAGTTCGGGTCTGACTTCCCTTGGTCCGGCCGCTGAGGAGCTAGCGAAAGCGATTTCCATAGTGCAGTCACTTTGCCCAGTTCCGACCGAACCGACTTCGGTTCAAAGGCGATTGGTTCTGTTGGAAATGGTTGCCTCAGATAGTGACCCAGAGGCTTACTATGAGGGTGATTGGGAGGAGGAAGAAGATGATGAAGGTGAATATCTGGTAGGCCTGGATGAGCCAGTAAAGCCTGACATCTCCCCAGACAGGCCTTCCAGTGTTTCTCCTCCCAGGCCTTCTGAGTCCCCCACCCACTTCTTGTTTTACAAGAAGGTGGCTGAGACTCTTCAGCTTCCTATGGAAGAAGCTGATCAGGATCAGGAGGAACCTGATTACGTGGAGATGATAGATGTTCCAGAGTCAAGGAGAGTGTCTATCCCTCTGCTCTGCATAAATCCCTGGGGAAACAGACACAGAAATTGTGGCAATTTCCCACTTCCATTCCTTATGTGGACAGAAGAATGGACAGGAGGTATGCATTTTCAGGTCCTGGCACGGAATTCCTTTCCGTGCATAGCAGCCATGTTGGGGTAGTGCAAACTGCAGCCTGTGACAAGGCTAATATTCCCCTGGCGTCTCACCCCCCAGATAAGGATTCCAAGAAAGTGGATGCCATGGCCAAGAAACAGTACTTGGCATCCTGTTTGGGGCTCAGGCAATCTAACTGCATAGCATATACAGTCAGATACCAGAAATTCATGTGGGATACGACTCTGGAGCTGGCTAAGAATGCCCCCAGCTAGCCAGGGAGCTGGAGCAGGTGGCTGTGAATGGTATAGAGGCATCCAAAGTACAATTTCATGCTGCTGTGGACTCGAATGATGTCCATTCTAGAGTCATGGCTACATCTATCTCTATGAGAAGGTTTGCTTGGCTTAGATGTGCCAACCTTTCGCAGGATACCCAGACTAAGGCCATGGATTTTCCTGTTACTGGTAATTCTCTGTTCAAACAACATGAAGTCTTGCTATATTATGACTATTGCAGTTTGTCCCACCATTAGAACTGCTCCGGAGGTGAAAGAGTTAACTCCATTCTAAGAATGGAACTTGGAACTCGAGCTCTATTAGAGAAGCTCTGTCTTGGTTATTTCAAACTCAAACTGTCAGATTCTTTACTTCGCCTCACTGAACAGTCGCTCCGGAGATTTCTCCTACTGCTCGGTTCATTTCTCGGTTTAAACAGTATTTTCTCGGTTAAATTCAACCGTGAGTATTATTATTTTAACCGCAAACCAATCGGTTCAAGCTCTGTCTGTGATATTGTAAGTAATAGGCAGGTTTTATTTCTGTGTGGAACTTGTAAATGTTTATTGGTTCGGTTCGAACCGATCAGGTTGGTTAAAACTTTAAAGAGTAAGCATTTTAAAGCTTTTAGAGTGCGGTTCCCGGTTCTTATCGGTTCTAAAAAAAACGGATTTCATTACGGTTTTTTCCATGACCCGTGACACGGTTGGGAACCGATAAGGGTGTCTTGCCTGGCACTGCCGTTAAAAGGGCAAGTTTCTTGGTTAGGCTGGCATCATGTCTGAGAAACCCAAAAGAAAAAAACGGGCCCACTGGGTTTCAACACTGTAGTGTCTGTGGGGAAGCCTTTGCCAAGGCTGACCCACACACTACATGTGTTTATTGTCTGAGGTTGACCACCTCAATTCAGACTGCCAGATTGGTAAAATTTCCTGCAGCCACCCTGGATAGAGTGGGCAGGCTCGGGAACGGAGGCCAAGCGCCTGCTGACCGGATGGCCAGCCCGGTTTGCCAACCGAACGAGGAGGGAGTCTCCCTCTGACCAGGCGAGACTTCCTGGCAAGTAAAGTTGGCTCTGAGGAGACCAGTTCAGCTAAGAAAACTAAAAATCAGCAGGTAGGAGTCCAAAATTCCTTCCCAACTGCTGCAGAAATAGCAAAACTATACAAATTGTACAGTCACTTTCTCCGGTTCCGTCCGAACCGCCTCTGTCTGGTAAAAGGTTGGTTCGGCCGGTTCCACCGGTTCAAGAATATGATATTGGAGATTTTTATGAACCAGAGGAGGGGAGGAGGATTATGAACAGTGTGATGTGACTTTGAGAGTCTGGATGCGCCCATTGAACCGGACATCTCCCAGACTGACCCTAAATCTCCCCTATGCTTTCTGGGTCCCTTCTCATTTTTGTTTTATAAAAGGTTGCTGAATCCCTCTCAGCTCCCATTGGAGGAAGCTGTGGATGAGCAAGAGGAACCTGATTTTATAGAACGGATGGATATTCCAGAGTCTAGGGAGATTGTCTATTCCTTGCATAATTCATTTAGAAACAAACAATAAAAAATTTTAAAACCTCCTAATTCTGTGCCTCCTGTGGACAAAAGATGGACAGGAGGTACTCTGTCAGGTCCTGATACAGAATTCCTTTCACAACATTGCAGTCATGTTGGTGTGGTTCAGGCTGCAGCCTGTGATAAAGCTAATATTCCTTGGCTACATCCTCCTGACAAGGATTCCAGGAGGATTGATGCCATGGCAAAAAAATACATAGCGCAGCTCCCTGGGACTCAGGCAAGCAAATTACATGGCTTATGTAGCAAGGTTTCAAAAATCTAGATGGGACACTGTCATGGCTTTGGCCAAACAGGCCTCTGGCCAGCTTGCTAATGAGCTGAGCAGGTGGCTGCTGATGGCATTGAGGCATCCAATGCTGCTGTGGATTTTAATGATGTATCCTCTAGAGTCATGGCTGCATCTGTAGCTATGAGGTTGGCCTGACTCAGTGTACTAGCTTGTCGAGGATACCCAGACTAAGGCTATGGATTTTCCTGTGGTAGGAATTCTCTGTTTGGGGAGCAGACAGAGAATTATATGAAGGAAATTGATGAATATAGGACTACCTATAAGGAAGTCAGGCCAAGGAGCGTGCCACCCTCAGAGGCAGACCCCAGGGTAGGGGTAGGCCTTTTCACAGGCCTTTTACCAAACCCAGGCTCCTCTGCTTATGTTCAGAGGGGTTCTTCAGAGGGAAGCAGACTGGGTGTGAGCAGGCCTACTCCCACCCCTCAGCCTAAGCACTGCCAAACAGGCACCCTGTTGGGGTGCCCAGGCCGATTCTCCTTTACCTGTAGAGGGCAGGTTGGCTTACTGCTCGGAACTGGGAGTCTCTAACTTCAGACAAGTGGGCCCTGGAAGTAGTAGGTCAGGGTCTGGTTCTCAGCTTAAAAAATTTCCAAAGATGAGAATCAGATCTTTCCCCACCTGCAAACCCTTTAGAGACCTTTTCTTTAGAAACAGAAGTCTCATCCTTCTGGCTCTCAGAGCTGTAGAAAGGGTTTCTCCCTACATCAGGGCAAGGGTCTGTACTCCAAATATTTCCTTACTCCAAAAAGACAGGAGAATGGCGGCCCATTTTAGGCCTGAGATATCTGAACAAGCACCTTTTGAAACCAAAGTTCAAAATGGTAACTCTGGCAATGATTTTACCCTTTCTAGGCCAGGGGACTGGCTAGCCTCCCTGGACCTCAAGGATGCCTATTTTTCATGTCCCAATCAGAAGCTCCCACCGAAACTCTAGATTGAACTGCCCTCAGGTCACTACCAGTTCAGAGCAATGCCTTCGGCCTCTCCTCTGCCTCAAGGGTATTCACAAAATGTCTGGCAGTAGCAGTTGCTCATTTAAGAAGGCAAAGATTGCTGTCTTTCCCTACCTGGACGGATTGGCTCATTGTAGGCCAGTCCCCAGAACAGGTCAAATCTCACCTGCAAGTTACCCAGCAGCTGCTCACCTCTCTGGGCTTATTGCTCAATCTTCCAAAGTCAGTTCTGGAACCTGTTCAGGTGCTCACCTTCATAGGTGCAGAATTGGACACAAGCAGGCAGAGCCTTCCTACCTTAGAGAGGGTAAGAACCTGGTGGCTCTGGCCTCCTCCCTTCACTCTGCAGGTCTCTCACCAGCAAGTATTTCTTGCAGCTCCTGGGGCACATGGTCAAGTCCCACAGCTGTAGTGCAAGGAGCAAGATTTCAGATGAGGGACATCAGTTTCACTTGAGAGCCTTTGGTCTCAGAGAAGAGACCCCTTTCTAAGTTGGTCCCAGTGACCCAAACCCTGATCCAGGCCCTCCAGTGGTGGCAGGATCAGAGCAATTAGGCTGGGGGTCCCTTTCATTCCTCTGTCTCACTCCTGACCCTCACTACGGATGCATCCCTCCTGGGGTGGGAGCCCACATGGGCGACCTCTCCACTCAGGGGTGTGGTCCCCTCAGGAATCTCTGCTCCACATCAATTTGCTGGAGCTCAGAGCTGTCTTTCTAGCACTTCAAGTGTTTCTGTGTCTGTTCAGAACAAAGTGGTACAAGTCAGAACAGACACACCACAACAATGTGGTACATCAACAAACAGGGCACTCGGTCTTGGCCTTGTGCACCGAGGCACTGAAGTTGTGGTCTCTGGCATATTCCTGAACACTTCCCCGGTAGCAGTTCACCTTCCAGGAAAGGACAATGTCCCGTGCAGATGCTCTCAGCAGGATTTCCAGGGCCATCAATGAATGGTCTCTGGATCCTCAAATACTGGGGATAGTTTCTGCCAGATGGGGACCTCAGATCTTTTTGCAGCCCCAGACAATCACCAACTTCCACTGTTCTGTTGCAGGCCCCAGTGTTGGGCTTAGTCCCCTGGATGCCTTTCTCCTAGATTGGGAAGGGAAGTTTCTTTGCCTTCCTCCCCTTCCCTCTCTTATTCAAGGTGCTAGTCAAAATCAGATCCCAGCCTTGCAGGGTGATTCTGATTGCCCCAGATTGGGCCAGGCAGCCCTGGTACCCACTACTTCTGTCCCTAGCAGTCCATCTTCCTGTGTCTCCCCAGGAATCACAGCTGTTAACCTGTGCCCGGGGAGAGTTTGGTATCCGAACCTCAAATCCCTCAACTCAAGGCCCAGCTCTTGAGGAGCTAGAATTTGCTGACCCACACTTTCTCAAGGTGTTCTTGAAATCCTAAAGGCTTCTAGGAAGCCTTCCACTAGGCTACTTATAATTCTAAGTGGAAAAGTTCCATCTGGTGTTCTGGGAAACATATTTCCGGAATCTGCTGATTTGCCCATTGTTTTGAGCTATATGGTCCATCTTAATTCTTTGGGCCTGAGACCAGCTAACCCTGAAAGTACATTTGGCAGCTCTCTCTGTTTTGTTTCAGCAGGAAAGCCTCCTCTCTTCCGCTCACCCTGTATTTTCCAAGTTTTTAAAGGATTACTTCATACTAATCCACCTTTTAGGGATCGGTCCTGCCTGGGATCTTAATGTTTGCATTGCTCAGTTAATGCAACCCCTTTGAACCTCTGTCTTCTGCAGAGCTTAAGTACTTAACTTGGAAACTTGTTTTCCTAGTGGCTATCACTTCTGCCAGGCGCCTAAGTGAGTTACAAACCTTGTCAGTAGAAACTGACTTTATTTCTTTCCACAAGGATAAGGTAGTCCTCAGGACTAACAGGAAGTTTTGCCTAAGGTGGTTTCAGATTTCCATCTTAACCAATCTGTCTCCTTCCAGTGTTTTCCACTGATCATTTCTCCTCTGGCGAGAGGAGATTGCACAGTTTAGATGTTAAGAGGGCCCTAAGTTACTATATAGAACGACTAAGGGTCAGGTTCGGAATCCCTCCAACTTTTTCTCACTTATGGTGAGGTCGGAAAGGAGACCTGCCACTAAGAGATCAATTGCCAGGTGGATTGTCTCTTATATCCAATTTGTTATCAAAAACTGGGGAAGGTTCCCCTTCAGGCCTGAGGGCTCACTCTACCAGAGGTACAAGCGCATCTATAGCTGCTGCTAGAGACATCCCTTTTTAGAAATATGTCAAGCAGCTACCTGGAAAACGGTCACATTTTCACCAAGCATTACTCCTGGATGTCCAGGCCAGGAGAAATGCCTGGCTTGGCACAGCTGTGCTTCAGAGCCTATTCCCTAAGTAGGTTCTGTTCCTCCTCCATGGAGGTACTGCTGTGTAGTCTGTAATTGTCATAATATAGCAAGACTTCATGTTGTTTGAAGAAAAAATTACTCACCTTAGTAATGTTGTTTCTTCTAATGGAGTCTTGCTATATTATGACCTTCCCCCCAGCCTGCCCCTCTCAGAACTTCTACTTGGGTATGGGGTGGGCAGCCCAGTGTGGGCACTAGTTATGCCCATTATATATTTTCCACCCCTTCTTGGGGTTTTGGGGTGTGGTGTTTTTATTTTATCTTATATTACTTCTCATATTATTATATTATACTATTACTTTTGGTCCCTTGACTTGAGTCTTTGTGTTGGGACCAGCATTGGGTGTTAATATTTAGGTAGCCAGTTGGCTAGTGTAGGTTACAGCTTCCACACAGACCTTAGTGAGTTTTTGCTCGTAAAGATCTGACAGTTTGAGTTTGAAAGAACCAAGACAGAGCTTCTCTAATAGAGCTCGAGTTCTAAGTTCCATTCTTAGAATGGAGTTAACTCTTTCACCTCCGGAACAGTTCTAATGGTGGGACAAACTGCAATAGTCATAATATAGCAAGACTCCATTAGAAGAAACAACATTACTAAGGTGAGTAATTTTTTCTTTGGGGAGCAAACATAATTACATGAAGAAGATGTATGAGTACAGGACCACCTGTAGGAGTGCTGCAGCCAAAGAAAAGCAGACCACTCCTCAGAGGCAGCAATTTAGGGCTGGCAAGGGTGGGCCTTTCCACCAAGCTCAGGCCTCCTCCTCTTCTTTTCAGCAGAGGGGGTTCTTTTGGGGAAGAGGCAGACGTGAGATGGCCAGGATACCATCAACCACACAGCCTAAGCCCCCTACCAAACAAACACCCTGAGGTGTCAGTCAGGGTCACCTCCCCAACCCCAGTAGGGGGCAGGTTGGCTCACTACTCCCAGGCCTGGGAGTCCATTACTTCAGACAAATGGGTCCTGGAAGTAGTGAGCCAGGGACTTGCTCTCCATTTCAAAAGGTTCCCAAAATTGAGATCAAGGTCCTTCAGTCCTCCCTCTCCCTTGGAGACAAGGGCCTTAGAGGCAGAAGTCTTCTCTCTCCTGCTTCTGTGAGAAGTAGAGATGGTATCTCTTTGTCACAGGGGAAAAGGACTGTATTCCAGATACTTCCTTACCCCAAAAAAGACAAGGGAGTGGCGACCCATCCTAGATTTAAGGTACCCGAACAAACATTTAACAAAACCAAAATTCAAGATGGTGACTCTGGGAGTAATTCTTCCCTCTTCGAGACCAGGAGACTGGCTAGCCTCTCTGGATCTCAAGGATGCCTACTTCCACATACCTATCAGACATTCCCACAGAAAGCAGCTCAGGTTTGAGTTGTCTTCAGGCCATTACCAGTTCAGAGCTGTGCCTTTCGGCCTAACATCCGCTCCAAGGGTGTTCAAGTGTCTTGCAGTAGTTGTGGCAGTCCTCAGGAGACAGGGTATCCTTCTGTTCCCATACCTGGACAACTGGCTTCTAGTGGGCCAGTCCTTAGACCAAGTCAAGTCAGCCTTAGAGGTCACTCAAAACCTTCTACAATACATGGGCTTCATTCTGAACCTGGAAAAGTCTGTTTTGGAACCAACCCGGCTTCTCACTTTCATAGGGGTAGAAATAGACACTATGCAGGCAAGAGCATCTCTCCCTCTCTCAAGGGTCCAGGCCCTGGTCTCTCTGGCTTCCTCTTTTCGTCCTCTAGTTTCTCGCCCAGCCAGACACTTTCTACAGTTGCTAGGCCCCATGGCAGACTCCACAGCTGTGGTCCAGGGAGCAAGGTTTCAAATGAGAGGTATTCAGTTTCATCTCAGATCTTATTGGTCTCAGAAAAAAGACCATCTCTCCCAATTTTTTTTAATTTTTTATTTAGCTTTTGTTGACCGGGTAAGTGCACTAAACAAATCCTACCTATTTGCAGGCATGACCCGGGGTTGGGGATATGGATGAATGCCAACTGACCTTGAATCAGATTAAGCTGTTGGTGGTATTTTTAGTGAATGAGGGAAATTTGGCCAGGACACTGGGGAAATTCCCCTACTCTCCAGTAGGGGTCCCTGGACGGTTGCTGTGGTCTCAGTATGTCCCTGGATTTGGAGGGTGAGGACATGGAGCTGCAGTGCTCTGATGATCCAGGAATTGGTGCACAAGGTGTTGCTGTCCCAGAGAAATTACTGGGCTCTGCCAGAAATTCGACCATGGTAACTGATGAGGAGCAACTTATGCTGGAAACTGCTGGAGTTACTGTTCGTGAGGATGAGATGCTTGACGAGGAGAAAAAACGGAAACGGGCTGTTTGCAATCCTATCATACAAACGGGTATGGTTAAGAAAAGTTTGCTGGTAGCCGCTACGGATGTACCGCCTATGCAGGCTGAGTCGAGTTCTGAATCGGATTCATTTCCATTCCCCTTTACCGTGCATGACTCCCTCTGGTCTCCAGAGTTGGCGCTTGCAAGTGCAGGGTGGGTGAAGGATCAGGCAAGGTGGGTTCTCGACCCCAAATTTCCCCTTACTAGTGGAGTCAGTGTGCTCCAAATGGACGTCGCATCTGGTGCTCGAGAGGAGAGTCAAATGGAGCGAGCCGCTGGGTCTGAGCCCAGAATACCTGTTGCTACAGAGGGAATTCTGAGCACGGCTCCTAGCCCCTCGGGAACTGTGCCAGATGCCAATGCTTTGGCGGTAGGGGAAACTCCAGTGCATACTTCTAACAAAGGCCTTGAACGGGACTCGATACCACCCTCCCCTGCTGAGGAGGGTATCAGACAACAGTCGGAGCTTCCAGGTACGTCTATTGCTTTTCTTTCTAAGAGTCCTGTAGTGTTTACTAAGCAGGATGATTCTACTAGAGGTCCTACTGCAGCACAAGCTACTTATGCTTCATCATTTAAAAAACCTGAGATACCTGCACGGAAACGTTTCATTGCAAGGATTTATTATAGAGGGGCTTGGAATTGCCTCCAGATCGGATTTATGTTGGCAAACGCCTCATTATAGACTCATTGAGATTGAAGCCCTCTGATGTGTATGCCTTTATCCACACCTCTGGAGACCACAACTTTGATGTCTCCTTTCGTTCTGCTGAGCTATTAGATAAATTTTGGGGAGCTTACTATGAGGTTTGCTCCCAGCCTGTCTGGAAGCCCTTTGTAGTTATACCTCTTACTAGACCTATGGCCGAAGTAATTACCATCCTGTTCAGGAATGAGGGGGTGAATGTCTTGGACATTATATATTGGTTAGAAAAACGCTGTAAGGTGAATGGTATTCCTCATGCTTTAATAGATGAGAATGGATTTTGGACAGGGGGCTGGAAGTTCATTGTGCAGTTACGGATGTCTAAGGATGGTATTCAACACCTTCCCTATTGCTTCTATATTGGCACAGATAGAGGGATTTTGTTCTATTCTGGGCAGCCTCGTTCTTGTTATCGGTGCGGATCATTGTCTCAACTGAATTCAGACTGTGACCAGCTTAAATGTGGAGCATGTGGTACCTTGGGACATACAGCCTCAACTTGTACGATTCCCCCCACTTGTATTTCATGTGGCGATGATTCTCATGCCTTCAGTACATGTCCCTGGGCGGCTCACAGTTCTGAAGACTATATGGAACATGACTTCTATATTTATAAGTCTGCTAGAGGAAAATCTACCGACTCTGGCCCGTCTGCACCTGATAGAGATTTCCAAGGTTTCCCGGATGCAGAACATGGACAGCATTCACCACCATGCCAGGATCCTGGTTTCCAGGATACTTCTGCACCACCTCCCCCGATCCTCCTCCCCAGCCCAGTTCTTCCTCTGTTTCACTCCCCATTTCCTCTTCCCCCTCAGATAAAGTACTCAAGGAGCCAGAGACTGAATCATCTTTAGACTTTCACCTGTTCAAACAAGGTCTCAGTCTACTAAGCGGATTGAGGACAAACTCCTCCTCCCAGATCCTGTGGAAAATCCATGTGAGCCTTTGCAGTCTTGGGGGGACATCATGGAGGATGAAGATCAGGATTTGCCCTTATCCTCGTCAGTACCGGATTCAGCAGCTGTCCACCCTGCAGGAAGAGACCTCAGTGGGGGGAGAAAAAAAAAAAAGGGCCACTAGATCTCGGAAGAAGAAATGATTACTGTTTTTTTTTTCTTAACTTTTTCCTTTTTTTCTTTTTCTTTATGAATACTGTTTCACTTTCCCTAGCTAGTCTTAATGTGAATAGTATTAGATCTGAGTTTAAAAGAAAGCCAACTTTTTTTTTACTTTACAGGCTTTACGTTATGATGTTTATTTTTCACAGCATGTTCTCTTGTATTTTGTGTGTGATATGGATCAAGCCACAAAAGAGTGGTTTGTAGGTCCTTCTTATTGGTCCTTGGGCCAGGATTTATGTTCAGGCTTGGGGTTTTGTTTCACATCACAAGGTTTTATTATTCATAAGCTGCTTGATCTTCAGCCTGCAGAGTTTTATTTAACTCTAAAAATTGATTAGCGTTTTGCTCAAAAAAGTGCTAAAACATTGTGAAGATGCATAGCACTTGCCTCGCTGTGTTTAGCAAACATAACATTTCTAGAAAACCTATATAAATACTTTCTGTACAGTTAGTATTGTCCCAAGAAAAAAACTAATCAATTATTTAAAACCCTGGCCTGGAAGAGTGATGTTGTTGGACTTGGTTTGGCATGGGGTGAACTATAGATTGATCAATATATATGCTCCACAACAGAAAGCGGCTAGGGTTTAATTGTTGAAAAAAATTAGGCCTTATTTATTGACTTCTAGGATAGTTATTGGGGGGGGGGACTTTAATTCTAGTTTGGATATAAAATGTAAGGGGAAGGTATATTGTGATGTGCATGAACTTCAACACATTATTCAGGAGTTGGGTCTTAAGGATGTATTTGCACAGAACCCGCTATATACCTTTTCAAAAGGGAAATTGACTTCTCGGATTGATTATTGGTTGTGTTCTTTGACTGTTGGGGACTATGAGGGGAAGGTAATACCGGTTGAAACTTCAGACCATAACTTAATTGGCCTACACATAAATTTGAGTCCGGTATGTTTGAATGGACTTGGTGTATGGAGGACGAATGTACGTTTATTGTCTCAGCCAGTGTCTAGTAGCGGTTTTGCAGATATGATAGCTGGCAGATGTACTGTTTGTTTTCTTTATGACTCCGTGATTGATTGGTGGACAGATACTAAGGAATGTCTCAGGCTGTTTTTTAAAACTCATTCCAGATTTATTTCAGATGCCCGTCACCTTCAATCTGCTAGACTGCGGAAAGAATTGTACTCCCTGTTTTCCTTACCACAGGATTCTAGGGGTATACAGCCAGAACGTATAAGAGATGTCAAACAACAATTGGCTCAGGTCCAATATGATAGGCAAAAATCATTAGATTTTGAACAGAAATTTGGAGTACGGGGGAGGGGGATAAGAGTAGAGTAAATCCATATGAATCTTGCAGGTCTAGAGTACAGAATAAACAGACACACAGTCTTATTGATAAGCAAAGCTGCAGTGTTCAAGGGTCACCAGATATTTTGTCATGTGTTGCAGACCATGTTAAGCAATCATTTGAAAAACCATTTGAAGAAATCCCCGATATGTCTCTATTGCTACAAGCAGCGGCATTACCTGTTTTAACGCAGATACAATAAATGGATTTGATACGTTCGTTCACGTTAGGAGAATTGAGTGAGGTGATTAGTGCTATGAAAGACATGATTGCACCTGGTGCGGATGGTTTGCCTTCCGAAATTTATAAAAAATTCTGGGTTTTGATACCTGATTTTTTTTGTTATCTGTCTTTAATGCCTTTTTGACTGAAGATCGTTTACCCACTCAGATGTATGAGGGTTTGATGATATTTTTGTATAAAAAAGGAGACAAACAGGATCTAAATAATCGGAGACCTATTACTTTGTTAAATTCTGATTTTAAGAGTTTTGCAAAATTATTAGGCAACAGGATGCAAAAACTCTTCTTTTTTTAATTCACCCATCCCAATACTGCTCTGTTCCTGGCAGATCTATTCAGGATGCCTTGACTGTGTTACGTGAATTATTGTCTCTGGAGCTCAGTGGTTGTTCTGGGGGAATTTTGTTCAGGTTTGATCTGACTAAAGCCTTTGATCATGTTTCACATGAATTCCTTTGGTTGACCCTTAGGTCATATGGTTTTCCTCCCATTTTCATCAATTGGCTATATATGTGTTACTCATTGGCTTATGTTAGACCATATGTTAACGGGTGACTTGGGGATTTATGTTACATTCGCAGAGGGGTTAGACAGGGTTGTCCCCTAAGCCCTTTGTTATTTATATTGAGTTTAGATCCTATTATTCATATTTTGCAGAGATCTCCATTATTACCAGGCATTGGAGGGTCAGGTTTGAATGTAATTAAGACTTATCAGTTATGCTGATGACTTACATGTTGTAGTTCCTTCATGCAGTACTGGTCGATTGTTGTGTCAAGTCCTTCCTGTTCTTCTACGCTGTATTGGTTCTCATTTAAATTTCAGTAAAAGTATTTGTTTGAATTTACTAGGGTTTCAGGTTGGGGATTCCTGGCTGGGGGGTGTCTGGGTCGCAGACTCTCCGAAGAAGATTTTGGGGCTGTTTTTGGAGGTCAGGATATGGTACACTATAATTGGGAAATCCAAATAAATGTGGGGAGAGAAAAAGTGAGTAGATGGAATAAATGGTCCATGGGAAAAAAAAAGAGGGTCTATTTGATTAAGACTTTTCTTTTGCCCCTATTTTTATATGTCAGCCATGTTTTTCCTTTACCTAGACAATTTTTTGTGCCACTTCTGACCATCTTTTTTTCTTGCTTCTGGGGGAGCAGACTAAATCCTATTAAAAGGAATATTTTATATTTAGACTATAAACAGGGAGGAGTTTGTATGATTCAACCTGTGGTTTTCTTTTTTTCAAATTTTTTTTTTTACACTAACCTGAAGCCTCTTTATCAGTTGGTTAATACTGTATGGGTATGGATGGTGACTGAACGAATAGAGGGCATCCTGCAAGAATGGCGAGCCGGGTGTTTTCTCCATACAAACAGTAGGAAATACTGTATGTGTTACCCCCAGATTGGTCCTTGGTATTTGACCTATTGAAGTCTTGGAAGGTTTCAAGTCAAATGATTATGGAGCTCTCTCAAAAACAATTCTATCAAACAATAATTAGCTCCTTTTTTACGGAAACTGTGTTCCCGGATTTCAATGATTTAGAGAAGAAAAAGATTGGTGAGCGTTTAACTAATGATAGGATACCTATTTTTGTGTGGGATATTAATTGGCTTGGTAAGTCCATGGGAAAATTAATACGAGGGGGAATCACAAACATAAGCAAATTGTGGATAGGTTTTGTTTTCGGTAGACATGTCCTACAGAGATTGAATCGTTATGTCATTTATACTTTGATTGTCCTTTTATCGTTCAATTTTGGTTTATTTGGAAATGGAAGCATTGGAACCACCTGTGGAAATGGTGGGATTCTAGGTCTTTGTTTTTAGGTCTATTTCCAGCAGCTTGGGATAATATAATACTTTAAATTTGATAGCAGTACTTCTCTTATATTGGATATGGCAAGTTCTATGTTTCTTGTTTCAACAGAAATATGTGTCTCCTGTTGATTTATATGAGAAAATTAAAAGCAATATAGACTGTATCAAGGAAGGTGAGAGATACACCATTAAAAAGGGAATATGGGAGAGAGATTGGAATTTTTGGTGATGGGGGGGGTCGGAACTGTGTTAGGGTTCTAACATGACTTGCTTACCTTTTTTTTGGTTTTGCATGTTCAGTTTCTGTGTGGGCATTCTCACTGTAGTGGTACTCTGTTATGGTCTCCACTTTGACTAGGTTTTATACTAAATTACCCCTTTTAGGATTTTCTTTCTTGTCCTCATAATTCCACTGGAAAGACTGCCTGTTTTTCTTTACTGATGTTTAGATGTATTATGTTCGCTGTCTCATATTCCTTGTATAATTAATTTTGTGTCACATATTTTATTTGGGAGGGTTGAGATTTTAATTTTATACAGTTTGCTGATTTTTAATATTTGAATGTTTGCTGTATAGTTCTTTTTTTAATTTATTTTTCTGCAGTCTGCGTGTATTTTGTTATGTTTTAATAAAAATTTCCCCTACTCTTTTCGATAAGTGCCATAGGATCTTTAACATCCAGCTGAACTACCACCAATCCAGGCAGATGGGACCTCGGTTTAACGTCTCATACGAAAGACGCTGGTTCCAGTGTCTCGAACTCTAGTCCAGGCCCTCCAGTGGTGGCTGGAGGAGGGCAACCTACAACAAGGTGTCCCATTTATCAGTCAGGCTCCCTCAGTAATTCTCACCACAGATGCCTCCCTACTAGGTTGGGGGGTTCACCTAGATCAGCTTACAGCTCAGGGAACTTGGTCACACCAGGAGTCCCTTCTACACATAAATCTTCTCGAATTGAGAGCTGTCTTCCTGGCTCTTCAGACATTCTCTACTGTTATTCAATGAAAAGTGGTGCAGATCAGGACAGACAATACCACATCCATGTGGTACATCAGCAAGCAAGGAGACACTCGGTCCTCGGCCTTGTGCACAGAGGCCATGAAATTATGGTCTCTGGCCTATTCCCTTCAGGCTTCCCTGGTGGCTGCCCATCTCCCAGGGAAGGACAACATTCTAGCAGATGCTCTCACCAGGATCTCCCAGGGCCACCACGAATGGACCTTGAACCCTCTAGTTCTTCAGGTCATCTTCAAGAGATCGGGCACCCCAGAGATAGATCTCTTTGCAGCCCCGGACAATCATCAGCTCCCTCTCTTTTGTTGCAGACCACCCCTTTTGGGTCCTGTCCCTCAGGATGCTGTCTTGTTGAATAGAACAAGCAGGTTTCTGTATGCATTCTCTCATTTTCCTCTGATATTCACGGTCCTGATCAAAATCAGATCTCAGCCCTGCAGGGTGATTCTAGTGGCTCCAGACTGGGCCAGGCAGCCTTGGTACCCTCTCCTCTTATCACTGCCAGTAACACTGCCTCTTTGTCTTCCCAGACAGTTCAGTCTTCTTACCTCTTCACAGGGGAGGATTCTGTACCCCAATCTTCAGACTCTCAGGCTCAAGGCCTGGCTCTTGAAGAGCTAGAATATGCAAGCCTACACCTTTCTCGAAAACTGCTCGAGTAACAAGGGCCTTGTTACTCAAGCAGTGACCTTCATTAATCTCTAGCTGGTCATTCTTAAGCGTAAAAATGTAAGAGAAAACTAGCCCCATTCATTTCAATAGGGTATGGCCCCGCACTCTCCCTGGTCTGCGTCTCGTGCTTGAGCGTGAAAGTCTGTATCCCTGGGGCTACTGTGAAAGGATCAGGCTGGCTGTTCGAACATAAGATTACGAGTGAAAGAACTAAGGTATGGCATACAAATAATTTTTCACACCAGGCTGTAATGACTAATGTGGGTAGCTACCACAATATGTGAGTAGCTGCCTTATGTCGGAAAATCTCTTTAAGCTTGATGCCTGGCTTTTGAAAGGAGGAGTCTCCTAAACTAGATTCTCCAAGAAGGTTGTGGACACCCTGATGCCTGCCAAGTAGAATTCCATGGTGGCAGCTTATGCCCCACGTATGAATCTCTCTTTGATCTGGCCTAGGGATGATATTTTTGTTTTTTCAAAGCACCAGTCCTACAGATTTTTTTTTTTTTTTTAAACAAAGACAAAAGAAAGAAGGATTTAGGCTTTGAGCACCCTCTGAGAGGTTTTTCATTTTTCTGCGGGTTGTTAGTGAGAGTTGAACTATGTTACGATTCCTGGTCCCCACTGGACCCGACTCTGGTTTTGAATGCTTTTGTAAGGAACCTTTCGAACCACTTTGTGGGTACCATTGGACGTGCTGTCATACAACATGTTTTTTTAGTTGATTTGTGCTCAGCCAGGATGTTTGGCGAGTTCCAGGCCTTATTCCACAAAAAGACATACCTTAGCATGCATTCGGTCAAGGTGGTGCTCAGATCAGCTCCGTCCTGTGGATGAGGGCTAGCATTGCCAGGGCTTATGTCGCAGTAAAAGAAGAGGCCTCCATTCCTCATGAAGGCTCTTTCTACCAGGAATATGGTCCTTCTTGGGCACAGAGATGTGAGGCGTTTGTTTTAGAGTCGTGTAAGGCAGCCACGTGGTCATCTGTCCATGCTTTCGCCAGTTGCTACAGGTTGAATGTTCAAACTTCTATAGATGCGGCCTTGAGTTGCAGAGTTTTGCAGACAGTAGTTAGCAGATAAATTCCTTTTCCTGTATGTGGTTGACACATGAGACAGTATTCTCCCCCACACTGTTTCTTCTTGGGTACTGCTTCTTAAAGAGCAGCTTCCTAGTTGCCGCTCCCCCAAACATATAGTATAGCTCACCTAGCCCAGAGCTGATGGCTATAAATAATTCCCTTTATTTCTGCCATTTTAAAAAGTTATATCCCTCTTAATTTTCTCCACGGACAACACAGACAAAAATGGAGACACTTCCTGAAACTGCCAACACACCTCCATGCAGGCACATGCAGCCCCGTTTTGTGATGTCAGAAAACAAAGACTGTGTGTGCGCAATCCACTGAGTTGAATGGGGTTGGTTTATCTATACATGTTAGTACCATTTAGAGTTGTGATTTTAATACATCAGAGTGACTGGTCAACTAACAGGGTCCCTGTTAGTCGACTGGTCACTTTGATTTATTAAATTGCAACTCTAAATGGTAATAAGATATATAGATAAATCTTCCCCATCGACTCAGTGGAGCGTGCACATGCGATCTTCGTTTTCTGACATCACAAAATGACACTGCATGTGCCTGCGTTGGGGGGGGGTGACGGACGTTTCAGGAAGTGGCTCTGTTTTTGTCTGTGGAGAAAATTACAAGGAATATAACTTTTTAAAATGGCAGAAATAAAGGGAATTATTTATAACCATCAGCTGTGGGCTAGGTGAGTTATACTATATGTTTGGGGGAGCGGCAACTAGGAAGCTGCTTTTTAAAACCCAAGTGTAATGAATACCCATTGATAATGTGACGCGCTACAGAAAGAAGAAATTGCTTCATACTTTCCAAAATGTCCTTTTCTGTTAGCTCCAACATTGTCAATGGGGCCAACCTGGGAGCCTTGCTCCTGTGGGAAAATATTATCCAATGTATCAGCATGGGAATATGAACATATGAAGAAGCCAGCAGGAGAAGGCCATTGGGTCTATCAAGTCTGCTCATATTGCAGAGTCCACAGCTTGAACTAATGTCCCTGCCCTCCCTCCCCACTCCTCCCATCCTCCCTACCCATGATCCTTACATTCCCCCTATGCCTATCCCAGCCTCTCTTAAAGCTGCCCACGGTCTTCAATGAGATGACCTCTTCCAGCAGCACATTCCAAGTGTCCACCACTCTCTGTGAAGAAGTGCTACCTGACCTCCTTCTTAATCCTTAGACTGCCGGCAGAATTGGAACGTATTGGAGTTTTGGACTGATATATCAGTGTGTGGCCCTGAAAGGGTTAAACCTCCCACACTCCAGGTTGTCCTTGTACTGTTACAGTCTCTATTTTACAAGCCTATCTGGACATCCCTCTTTTTTAAGTTTACCTGCTGTGCCTGTATTTTATTTGGATATTTATTAAAAGAATAAATAAATAAGAAACAAGCACATAGTAGTAATAAGGAGAGCAGTTCCACATCAGAGTGTTAACTGCTGCTACACAGATTCTACAGGTTCAAGTTTGACGCTAACCAAAGGTGCCTTCCCTTGCTGCAGGTGAGTGCTTACATGGCATACGGTTCTTGTTTTGTTACTATTTTGGTTTTCTTTCTAGTTGTCACTTCCTTTTGGACTAAGCAACACGTGAACGGTAGAAGATGGAATTGAGCAATCACCTTCCTCAGCGGTCAAGGTGGGCCACTGTTTTCTGTTTTTTACTCTGTTATGGTCATATCTGCGTACATTTAATGATCTGTTTTCGTGTTGAGATGGATGATATGGCATTTATTTCATGTTTGGAGGCACTGCAAGGACAGTGGTGACTGGAGAGTTTCTGCTCCCCGGAATCCTCGTGTGCCCGTTATTCTAAAGCTTTGGGCTGTGCCATTTCCCCTATTAGGGGTGCACAATACCCAAGAGTAATGAATACCCATTGACAATGTTGGAGCAAATGGAAAAGGAAATTACGGTAAGTATGAAGAAATTTCTTCTTTCTCGCTTAATCGTTACCTGTCAATGTAGTTAAAAATGCCACAGTTTTTATTACATTTTTAATTTCTCTGAAGTAGACTGAATAATTTGCTCTGAAATTTACCCAGTTTGTTTTTTTGTGTTCCTGTTGACTTATTTTTCAGCAGTTTTGAATGGAGCATTTGTCTGACTTTTTGTTCAGCTATAGTTAATGTTTTAACTGATTACCCTCATTGTTTAAAATGAGCAATTGTCTCATCTTCTGAGTTCCTATAATCACTTTCCACTGTACTACTACTTTTAATACATAGATACATAGACAGTGTCGGCAGATAAGGGCCTATGGCCCACCCAGTCTGCCCATTTAAGTTTGTAAGTTCAGTTTATGTTTTCCAGGAAGTCTGTTGCCCCTTACCTAATGCATAATAGCTGTCCAAAATGTATGTTGTTTTTAAATTCTCCTGATGAAAACCTGTTTACATTTTTTCAGGGTAAAAAGACTTGTTTATGTAAAAGGTGCAAATATATTTAAATAGTATTCTCTAGAGAGAAATTTTAAAGTGAACACCTTAGCTGAAAATTGTGTTCTTGGGACGTGGATATGGTGTACAGATCCACACTTCTGGCAGTATTCTTTCCCTTTAAATATCTTGCTGGAATGTCTTCAAGCTGGTTGCTGCTACCTACGCGGTTGGTAACTCCCTCTGCACCACCCCGTGACATCAGATTTTCCTTTCTGCTGGAAGAAGGTTCCCTCCTTTGTGCTCAGCATATGAATAGGCACTTTGCTTTCAAAAACTAAAAACACTACGTCTTCAAGTTTGTTTTCAAAATCACTTCTGAAAAGTGTTACTAGCGTAAGCGTTACAGTATGGATGACTCGAAGTTGGTGCCCAGTTTTAAAAAGTGCGACTGCGGGTAGAAGATGTCCCAGACGGACTTGCAAACCTCGTGCGTTTACTGCCTGGGCCACGAACATGATCCCCAGGCTTTGCAACCTGTGTCGGACCTTGAATCCAAATACTTTGGAGGACCGGAACGCTCTGCCTGTTCTCTGGCACCCAGATGAACAGGACTCTCCCATTCGCTTGAAACATGCCTGCCGGGCGGTCTCCGCAGCTGCGGGGTCAGCTGAACAACTTGCAGCCTTCGAGGAGGCAGCAGCGCAGGCCGTGGAGCATGCCTCTTCGGCTTCAGTTTTTGTACCGCTTTCCTTTGGCGACACCTTTACGGGGGCATTTCGGGATTTGTGTCAGTTCCTTCCCACCCTTGGGCAGGGTCCTTCTAAGGGCACTAAATCATCTAAAAAAAGACCCTATAAAATGGTCTCGTCGATGATCGTGGGACTGCAAGCGTTCTCAGGACTTGGATTCCCACGCTTCCCTAGAGGTTTCGACTTTGGTCGATTCTTCGGTCTAGGACTCTGGCTCTGCTGTCTCCCCAACAGGCCCCTTGGGCATCAACCAACCAGTTGAGGCAGCCAGTCGACACGTTGTCGCAGGACAAAGGGGATACTGCCCTCTCTAGTACTCTAGTCCTACCTATCTCCTCCCAGGGAGGGTCGGACCAGCTTCTTGATCCAGTCCCAAACCCTCGGGATCCCATTCCCCTGGAGGAATCTCTGCATTCACTGGCTCCCTCTCTTTGTCAACATTGGGTTCCCCGGCGGTCGAGGTAGAGATCCCATAGCTCAGAGTCGAGCAGCCCTCACCGGCATAGGCGCTCTTGCGCTCGGCACTTGTGTAAGTGGCGTTGCTGCTGTTCTTCCTCTTCTTCCTCCTTGGGTGAGGAAAGGCTCTGACGCAAGATGCGCTGGCACTATGAAGAGCTAATGTGGCAGCAGCTTATGCTTTCCTGGGTTAAGCCGATTCTGGCCCCCACCCCGGCTCTTCGTGGGTGCCGCCACCAAGGCCCCAGCCTGCTCCAACTCAGCTTCCCCGCCTATCAGGATGGAGCCACCTCCTGTGCAGTCAAAGGAGGGTCCCCCTCCTAAGGATGCCGTACTGCTCCCGGGCTTCCTTGTCCGCTGTTGGTCACTGTTACTTCCAATAGACCCCGCAGAGTCGGTGGGGATTCAGGAGGTTGACCGCTTTTCAGTGACTCCTCTGAATCTAAGGACTCCTCCCCTGCATTCTCATCTGTTAGATGTGGAATTGGGGGAGGATTTGTCTACAGAGCATGGTCCCACTTCTTTTGGGGGCTTGCTCTGTTTAATTTCAGAATCTACCAGGATTCAGATGGAGCCTGTCCAAAAACGGGCCAAGTATCCCTTGACTAAAATTCTTGACCAAGCTAACTCCCTTGGGTTTCCTTCCCAGTCACCAAGGCCATTCTTGGCCCTGCTCGGGAGCTTTGGCAGCGCACTGCCTCCTGCCCAGCGCTGTTGGCCCATATGGCCAAAAAGTATGCTGTCCCTACGGGTTCCCTGTTGGATTTCACAGAACATTCCCTCGGCTGAGGGTTTGGTTGCCGACTCGGTCTTTTGGGGTTCTGGCAATGGGAACCTGGATAAACCTCCCGACAAAGAATCCAAGAAATTGGATCACATGGCCAAAAAGCTCCATGCGGTCTCTTCTCTTGGACTTCGGCAGGCGAGTTCAGCCCTTTAAATGGCCTGTTTCACCCATGTCTTACTGGACACTCTCAATGAGGTGCTTCCCCAGCTCCTGGCTGATTTATAGACCACAGTCAAGCAAGTCCAGGACCAGGGCTGTGCAGTGCTCAAACAGCAGCTCCAGACGGTCATGGACATCGGTGAGTACTGTGCCTGGTCTGTGGCCAACGTGATGGCCATGTGCCACAGGGCTTGGCTGCAAATTTCTACCTTCATGGCAGATACCCAGCAGAAGTTGGTGGATGTTCCCTTCCTAGGCATAGCCTTGTTCGGGCCGGGAGTGGAAGGGCATCTCACTAGGATTGAGAAGTCCATTGCCACCCGAACTCTGTTACTTCCACCCAGAGGGATACCAAGGGCTCTAAGCTTCAGAGGAAGAAGCTCTTTCGGCCCCTCTCTGCCTCTGCCACCAAGTTGTCCCAGCCCCCAGCTGTGCAGTAGACCCAGGCTTGGTGCCCAAGACCGAAGTCAATTCCTTTGGTCATCCATAAAACAGGTGGTCGAGGCCCTGCTGCTTCCTCAGTCAATCCCTCCTCTACCTCCAAGCCTACACAGTAATAAGCTGGGTGGTGCCTCCCCCATGCCTGTCCTGTCCTCCCTAGGTCCTCCTGTGGTGGGCCGGCTCCACCACTTCCTTTTCACCTAGTCCGCTGTCACCACGGATAGGTGGGTCCTCAAAGTGATCAGTCAAGGTCTGCCTTTGAAGTTTGAGACTTACCCTCTGTGCCAAGCCCACGCTTCACAGGAGGACATGGTGTCCACCGACATGCTGTCAGCCCTTCGGGAAGACATCGCCCAGCTTCTCCATAAGGAGGTTGTGGCTCAAGTCTCGGACCCTCCAGTAAACCCAGGGTTTGTTTCCAGATATATTCTTGTTCCAAAACGGATGGGGGCTGGAGCCCCATCTTAGATCTGCATGACTTGAACAAGTTCCTTTGGTCGTCTACCTTCAGGATGGTCACTGTGTCTCAGAGATCTGCAGGGTTACTACCTGGAACTCAGCACACACCTTAATCTGCCATTACCACATCGACCTTGAGTCACTCCGGGATGCAGGTTTTGGGGCCTTGGTTCTCCAGTTTCTGTTCCCTAAGTAGGGGGTATGTGCCTTGCCCCTGACTCCCTGGAGAACTGCTAGGAGTCTGCCAGAAGTGTGGATCTGTACACTTTATCCACCTCCCTAGAAAAACAGATTACCCACCTATAACAGTACTTCTAGGAGTGGTACATGGTGTATAGCCACACCACCCACTCAACCTCCCCTGGCAAGTGGCACACTGAATCTTGCTTCCAATGGGTAAGATCTGACGTCACGGGGCAGTGTCAAGGGAGTTACCACCAGGGTGGGTGGGAGGAGCCAGCTGGAAGACCTCTTGGCAAGATATTTAAAGGGAAAGGATACTGCCAGAGGTGTAGATGTACGCCATATACCACTTATAGAACTACTGTTACAGGTGAGTAACCTGTTTTTTTTTTTTGTTTGTTTGTATTTTATCTACCTAAATAGATAGCGAAGGATTTACTATAATTACCAAACGGGGTTCGGTGTCCCACAGAGCAGATAAAGGTATGCTGTGTCTTAAATGTTGTGTTCAGAGTAAAAGGTTATTTAACTATAACGTGTAGATATATTCAAGTGGATTTTCTAGTGTTCTGATTGTCCAGAGAAGCAACCAAATGCAGTTTTATGAAGAATCAGATTTTTGCATGAAATTCAGTGCATAAGCATTATTATAATGTGAGTTATGAAGAGCTCTTTATTATTTATTGAAATAAATCATTGAAAATAAAGGAGTTTACCAGATGCAAATGATTAAATATAAATTTGGTTTATTTAGAGTTCAGTGTATGAACAAAAGAGGAAAATAATGAGCAGGCTGTTTTGATACAAAATACTTACTACCACCACAGCAGGTGAGTGCAAGTCATTTATAATTAAATCACCGCCATCAGGTTCACTTCGGTGATAGTAATGAGAGTAATACATTTGTGTAAATATAAATGTTTTTATGAACATATTTAACAAGTAAATTGTCCATTTTCTAAAAAATAAGTGATTTTTTACATTTTATATTACTCTTCTGCCTTGAGAAGTTGTCGAAGGACACTAAACACTGGCAGGCAATTGTGCATAAGATGTGGATGGTGGTGAATAAATACTTCAAAGGCTATCAATGCTGAGTTGAGCCTGTTCATATTTTTGCATTCTTTAATTATTCTAAGCTGCACCCACTGGCTGCCCGGGGCTCTACCAGTCAGTGTGCTCTGTGGGCTGGCATTCTAGTAAACAGACCCCCCACCTACAGCTGGCAAAAAGGGGTTGTTACATGTATGATCATCAGGACCCAGTCTCCACATGTGAGCTTAACCTAGTATTGTCTAAATCGCTGAGTGCATTTGAGCCTTCAGACTGCTGGGATTTTCGCAGTTTCATTCTTTTTTTTTTTTGTTACTTGCAATTTATTCTCCCTCCCCCCCCACCACTCGCGGAGCCCTGCACCATCAGGAGTCGCCATGGTGTCTGCCCCTCTCTCTACCTACCTGAACCTGTGGCTGAACCCCAATGGAGCTGTGGCCATACCCTCCAGGCAGGTACGAGGTGGGGCCCGTACACCCCAAAGTCCTTCTTTTTCTCGTCGGGCACGCAGCAGGACAGGCAGGTGGGAGTTGTGGGGTCTGCACTGGGTGCTCACTCTTCCCGGTGCTCCGGAAGCCAATTTTTTTTCCCCTTGTTCTTGGGGGCGTGACGTGCGCCCAGACATCAAAGTGCAACCGCCGACATCCATCACGCCCCAACCCTTTGGACTAGCTCTAATGCTTGCTGAGCCTCCAGCTTTCTACCAGAGGCCAGTCAAGCACCAAGCTACAACCCCTCTCCCTCCGTGGAGAAGGCAAGCAGTCCTTCGGATGCTCGAGCCTCCTCCCCCCCCCAACCCCGGCCAGCCCTTTGTTTCCCAGGTACATTCCCAAACCCGGGTTGACAGCATCGCAAGCGGCCGGCAGGCCAGTTTTGTTCTTAATAAATGTATTTTGTAATAGCCGTGACCTTACCCATGAGATTATGTGAGTTTCTGGCTTACTTGACCCTGACTGTTTTGTCGTTCTTAAAGACAAGGTACAATAGTTCTTTAGGCCTATCCAGTGCTCTTGCTTAAAATTGCCTGAGAGTTTCCATGTCAGCCAGTCTGTTTCACAGCCAGTGTTTTTTTTTCCCAGGCCCCATGCTGTTGCTGGTGAAACAATCCTTCAGTGTTCTGATGTGAAGAGGGCTTCTGAGTTTTTGAGTAGGACTGTGCCCATTAAGGGCTCAGAGAAACAGCTCATTACATTTGGATGGCTTGCACAGGCCATGCCATACCCAACAAGGTCATCTCTCTCTGGATAGTCTTTTATTGTGCGTTGCCACGTTTGCCACTTGCCCACTTTACTGAGGGTGTAAACTCTGGGTCCTTCTTCACAGAGACCTGCCACCCGAGCATCCACCCACACCTTTACTTTGCACACCACTAGTCTTGTAGGGTTGCAGACTTTGTAACTTCTGTTCTGAACAGCATGTTCCCAAAACAGCTTTACTGTGTCCTCTCTCTCTCCCAGTGTACTGCTAGTAGTCTCTATAAGTGTGTGACTCCACATTGTTGGAAGAAAAATACTTACTTGCAACGGTGTTTATTTTAGTTGTAACTATCATAGCCATAAACCCAGAAGGGAGCTCTTCCCATACAAGGGGAATGAGCTGATGGCTAGAGGGAGCTGGTCTCGAGGCATGGAGGCAGTGCAGTTCAAAACCTAGTTGACTGTTCCAGGCACTGGCTCAGAGAGCTGGGACTACTTAAATGTGGTGCTGTGAATGAATACCACAGCAAAAAACCTAGATCTTCTTTGAGGATATCACCCACCATAGAGCCACACATATTAAACATAAGCTGTCGGCATCAGGACCACTTGGAAATGTTTGCCTAGCTGGGGCTGCCCACGATGGGTACATCTTCACTGCCTGTGTTATGTGAACGGCCCCATACTGCCTCAGATTCTTTTATTCTGTCATCAGTCACTCATGCTGGTTGAAGAGATGCATTTGTTGAATTCAACTGCTTGTGTTTTCTACTTTACTTTTTTCATCCTTAATGGTGTTTTATTGCTGTTATCAGCGCTGTTGAAGCAGCAACCACTTTTTTGCCTTTGTCAGTGCAGGATGAAGATTTTCCATGACGATGTTCGAAAATTGTATGTTCACTGCCTGGGCCTTTCAGACGATGTTAAGTCCTACCCTGTCTACCACATTTTCAACCAGGCCGTGAGGAGATGCCAACAAAAATCCTAAGAGACTTTTCTACAAAAAATTAAAACTGCAAAAAGGGCATTTTCTGGCTCTGCTGAGGGGGTTCCCTCTATGCTCTTAAGGAATGAGCTCAGCTGCAGCCCTGCAGGTCACCTGCTGTTCAGCGATGTTTTAGTTCTTCGGGAACAGCATCATTCATCAAAAGACAAGTCAAAAAAGATTGCTTCTGCAGAATGTCACCACCATGCTTCTCTCCTGATCAAGGTGGAGGATGAGGAGGCTGCCCTTTGGTAGTGAGAGCACTGTGGGGTTTACACTCCCAGGTCTTCATCTGAGGATACCTCATTCCAGTGCCTACTATGCCTCATACAAGGGTAGCTATAATTCTCTACTAAGGAAGAGGACTCTGCTAAAAAGAATTTCTGACCACAGGAATCCCTCACTTAAAGCAGCAGTGCAAGAATCCAGTGAAAATTTTGACCTATACTTTTTTATGCTATTTTAGATTGCCACTTACCTCCTGACTTGTATGGTACCCTTCTGTCCACAGTGTGAGTCTGCATTAGTACTTTTTTTCATGTTTGAAATAATAAAAGGATTGCTGTGTGACAGGGTTGAATACGGAGAAGGCGTTTATATGCAAGGATCTGTGCTATTCTCTCCTTTTCTGTCTCTTCTTTGGTTGTGCAACCAAGGTTTCTCGTGAGACCTAGGACTTGATCACCCCGACGGTCTTGCAATTCTCTGCCTCTCGCTGTCTCTCTCTACCCTTCCTTGCTGTTCTGTCTTTTCTTCCCCTTGCATATCTGCTGGTATAAAAATATATGTGAATCTTTTTGTTGAAATGAAATTGATACTGGGACCCCTTTGTTTAAAACGGTATATAGTTATACTGCTGAAATGATTGTAAAAGCTAAAACTATTTAGTTATACTGTTGAAATGATTACAAAGATATTTGGAACTCAAGGGGTTAACCTGAGATGCAATTTTTAAGCCTTTTGTAGAAGATGTAAACAAGAGGTCAGTTCTGGGTCACAGTGTTCTTTTTGCTGCACCTGTTGAAACTGACAAGAACATTGGAAACGTACAAGAACATTGTGTGAGAAGCATGCTGTTTTCTTAACAAGTTCCTGCACAGACTTATAAAAAGGAGTATATAGCAGTGGAGCTACCTCCACCAGTCAGCATGCAGCATTACTGTACCTCTTATTGAGCATACAGTTGCTGCCTCGCGCTGCTCCACCCAACCGACTGCCACCGTGCAGCATTACTGTACCTCTTATTGAGCGTACAGTTGCTGCCTCGAGCTGCTCCACCCAACCGACTGCCACTGTGGTGACTCTCACTTGTCAGACTGTTATTGTCAGAGTCGCCACAGCGGAATCAGCAACCCGAGAAATCTCACTGTAAAAAATACACCTGGTACAGCAGAAGTGAAAAAAACTTAAAAAAATGAAAACCTGTAATCAGTGCTTCCATCATGCTGAGAAAAGCTTCAGTTAGTGCCTCGTCTCTGCCAGTCTTCCATTAATGCTGGTATACCTCACAGATCCCCACTGGCAGCATAGAACCAATGCCCCAAATGAGCCCCATTTCCAAATGCACAATACTAAACACCATGGAAAAGCTTAACATAAAGAAAACTTTTTTTGGAAGTTCGCCCCGCCACCACGCTTACACGGGGTAAGCAGCCACCATAAAACATTATTGAAAAAAATCATACACTTTTGGGGTAGAGGCAGTTCCACTGCTATATAATATATTAATATGTAGAGTGAGAGGTGTCTCTTATGGGATAAGAAGGTTATCTTGTGCTGTTTTGGGCTGACAGAACCACTTTGCTTTTCGGTCCTCTTGCCTGAACCAGCACAAGATAACCTTCTCATCCCGTAAGAGACTCCCCACACTCTACATATTAATATATATCTGCAATGTTTTGCAAAGGAGAGAGAGACTAAGATTGGAAATTGAGAAGAAAATCTCGGCAGGACTCTGTTTTCTGTGTTTCTATGGCCATTGTAAATAGTTATTCTGAACAATTTTATTTTTTTATTTTACTGTTATTAATAATAAAACTCTTGTTGCGAATTTTACAACTGCTCCTGGTTTTCCTATGCTTCCTGACCTGTGCCTCGACAACAGATGGTGTCAGCCTAAGTGGGATTTACGCCGTGCATACTCTAAGCCAGGAATTTTGTGCGTGGGTACTAGACCTGGTATGAGGGAGGCACAGAAGAAAGGTATGGATTCTTCAGCAGCAAGCCCAGGAGTGATTACCAGGAGAATGGCAGCCAAACTAGCAGAGGAAAGAAGAAATGCAACAACTCAAACAGCAGAGAAAAGAGGAGATGCAGCGACAGGAGCAGCGGTGGCTGGATGCTTTGCAGGCTATCAAAGGCAGAGGATCTGGCACGGATCCAGATAAGTAACAGGACAGGGGCAACTTGAAATACATTAAACTTACAAAGTTGTCTCCTTCTGATGATATCGAAACATACCTAACAATTTTTGAAAGGGTTGCTGCAGCATGCCAATGGCCAAAGCAGCAATGGGCAGTTGGACTGCAATCTTACCTGACAGGGAAAGCCCAACTTGCTTATAGCAATATGAACACTGCACAGTTGGACAACTATTACCTGGTGAAAAGCGAAATTCTGAAAAGGTATGACTTCTCAGGAGAAACCTACAGGCAGAGATTTCGGTCTCTGAAATACAACTCAGTCGACAATCCTCAAGAAGCCTTCACGCGACTCAGAGAACTCCTGATAAAATGACTCCAACCAGAGGGCAAAACAGTCCCACAGATCGACACATTTGCAATGGAGCAATTCATAAACATCCTGCCTACAGATGTGCAGCTTTGGGTAAAAGGACAACGACCAGAAAGTGGCGAAAAGACTGTTTCTTTGGCTAAAGACTACCAAATGGCCAGATAGATGCCACAGCAGCGGGGTAACAGCCAAGCACCGGTAAGACATTCTTTTTCCCTTTTAAACTCCAAGTCTGATAAGATCAGTAGTAGGAGAGAGGAGGTTATACTGCCCTTGTACAGGTCACTGGTAAGGCCGCATCTAGAGTATGGAGTTCATTACTGGTGCCCACACCTCAAAAAGGACATTAACCTGCTGGAGAAGGGTCAGAGGAGAGCTAGAAAGATGATAGCTGGTCAGCAAGGTAAGGCATACGAGGAGAGGTTGAGGACACTGAACATGTACTCCCTGGAAGACAGGAGAGAGAGAAGGGACATGCTTGGAACCTTCAAGTACTTGAAAGGGATAAATAAGGTTGATAAGGAGAGTCTCTTTAAGCTGAGTGGCAACCATAACACAAGGGGGCACAGTCTTAAGCTGGAGGGTGGGAGGTTTAGGAGGGAGGTCAGGAAGCACTTCTTCACAGAGAGAGTGGTGGACACTTGGAATGTGCTGCTGGAAGAGGTCATCTCATTGAAGACAGTGGCAGCTTTAAGAGAGACTGGGATAGGCATGGGGAGGTAAGGATCATGGGTGGGGAGGATGGGAGGAGTGGGGAGGGAGGGCAGGGACGCTGGCTCAAGCTGTGGACCCTGCAATACAAGCAGACTTGATAGACCAAATGGTCTTCTTCTGCTGGCTTCTTCGAGTGTGTGTGTTTATGTATGTTCGTAAGAACTCTGGTGGGGATAACAAATCTGCTCCCAAAGACTTTATTTTCTATAACTTTAATAAGCCAGGTCATATTGCAAGAAATTGCTGTATTAAGAAGAGTGACACTGGAGCAGATTTGTCTTTAGCAAATTGGGGCAAGTACTTAACAGATGTGAAGGTGGGAGATAAGACTGTGAAGGGACTTATAGATTCGGGAAGTAGACAGACCCTAGTACATATTGAAGTGCTAGGAAAACAGTGTCCAAAAGGACCAGGTACTGGTGTCATCTGCATTCACGGGGACACTCAATACTATCCCATCAGCCAAGTGACTCTGATTATTAATGGGGTGCTGCACCAAATGAAAGTGGGGGTAGTACCCAGTGGTGCAAGTGGTAGATAAGAAGTACAGAAACTCGGGCATAGGCAGATATGAGATGCCAAATGAAGAGCCTCAATCTGAAGGATAACTGTGTCAAGACACTTGAGATACCGAAGTAGTTCTAGAAAAATAGCACTGTTGTACAAGTCAGATGTTGTTATGGAAACCCTGATTTTAGGTCACAGGTCCAGAAACTGTCATTATGTTGCAGGTTTAAGAATTTCAGTTCCACTGTCAGTGAGAAGAAGTACAGGAACTCTGTTCCTGCTGCAAAAAAGGTACAGGAACTGAGTTCCTGTGTGTTCCTGTTCACTTTCATCACTGGTAGTACCTAAGTTACTTGTACCTGTGACTATTGGAAATGACGTTCCAGGATTTACTGAGTTAATCAAAGAGGGAGTAAATCCTGATGTTTCAGCAGCTGTGGTGACAAGCTCAGGCAAAGAAAATCTCAGATGGTGGGGACTGTTTTCCTTTTACTGATTTTGATTCAGACTTGTTTGAGCACAGCTGCAAGATCCAGAAATCCAGGAAAAAAAGACGATGCCTGAAGAAACAGTGGCAACAAAAGACTGATGGACAAAAGGGGTTAACATATGAAAATGCTAAAACTAAACTGGTCTCTGATTGTGATTTTCTTTCAGAACAAGCTAATGATGTTTCTCTCCAGGGTTATTTTAAGCAGCTGGGAGTAAAACCAAAACAGGGTGAACCTATGTTTAAAAAAATGTAATGGGTTACTGTACCGAAAATGGGTTAAACCTCAGACGTGGGACCAGATAGAACAATTGGTTATACAGTCAGACCTGGTTAATCCGTAAGCATTTGTGTTTGCCAATTTTTCGACGTAATAAAAATCTACGTTGTAACCAGACAATGACCAGTTGATGAATTTTTTAAAGATTTATTACTGTACAGCAGGGTATTTTTCGAGTTTGGCCAAGGGATAGTCTTTTAATGCACTGTACTGTAGCTTAATTCAAACATAGTCAGCATTAGCTTTCAGTGGAACAGAGATCAGTTCTGGACAATACAGCACTGTGCAGCCATCAGTTTAGAAGTGCGTACTGTACAGGAAGCAGCAGTTAAAAATGAGCAGCAGGAGGACTGAGCTTTCCAAGTTAATAAATCAGCAGTTAATTTCTAAAAGAGCAGAATTCACGTGAAGTTCAGTTCTGAAACGGCTTACAATTTCAGTTCATGTCAAACCAGTGCTACAAGAAGCAACTTTACAGTTTCATTCATTCAGCAGTGTAGCTTTTAATTTGCAGCAGAAGCCTCCGTTTTAGTGTGGCAAGTTTTCAGCAGCATTAACTTCAAAATGCGGTCAGTTCGGGACTTCAAGAGTTGCTTTCATATATGGAAACAGAAGCTGTGGCGACAGGTTAGTTGGAAGCTCTACATTTTAAGCAGGAGCTTTTTAATAAAAGGAGCTCCGCTTTAGTGTGTGGTAACAGATTTGGTGGGGAAAGGGGACACGAGCAGCAGGAGCCCTGTAAACCTTATTTTCATTCAGCGGTAAATTTTCAGCTTCAGGCAAAATCCAGCTTCAATCAAATATGAGCAGTATTAACTCTGAATTGCGGTCAGTTCGGGACTTCTGCTCAAGTCAAATCAGTGCAACAATGGGCAGCTGGTAGTTTTCGGAGTTGGGGCCAAACAAGCAGCAGGATCACTGGAAACCTTATTTTAACTTTACAGTGCAAACAGTTTCAGTCAGCAAGGTAGTTCTCTACAGCCTCGTGCAAAAGGAGCTGCGTTCAGAAACGAGGAACATTAACTTTTAATTGCAGTTAGTTTGGGACTTCGGGGCTTGCTTTATGTGGGTTAACAAAGTTGGCATTTAGTTTTAATTTACAACCTCTCAAAGGGAGCAGCATGAACTTTTCAGTCATAGTAAGTTCGGGAATTGCTTTTTAACAACAGCCTGGCTACCTTTTAGTTCGGGACTGACTGTGAAATTTACAAACTCAGTGCAGTGTAACATGTGGGGATTAAGAGGTTGAGAACTGTTAACACTCTATTGACACCACTTAGCACCCGCATCAGAAACGGATTAAGGAGGTAAAAACAATGGAACTTAATCAGCCTTGTTAATGAGAACATGCAAATGGATTCGGAGACTCAGGTTTACGTAATAAAGAGGTCATTAACATTACCAAGAATCCGTTTGCATTGTTTCTCATTCAGATAATCAGACATACGGAGTAACAAGGCACGGATTAACCAGGTCTCACTGTACCACAAAAGTATAGATCTGAGTTGTTACAGATAGCACATGATAGTCCTATGGCTGGTCACTCAGGGAGGGATCGCTCCCTTGCCAGATCGCTGTACAGATTTTACTGGCCTGGAATTGATGAAGATGTTGCTACCTATTGCAATTCTTGTGCTGAGTGTCAGAAAGTAGTCCCAGTGACTAAAAAAGACAAGGTGCCCCTACCCTTGATAGATGTACCTTTTGAGAGAATTACAGTGAATGTGATTGACCCCTTAGACAAAAGTAAAAAGGGAATTCGATTAATTTTGGTAGTATGTGACTCTGCTGTTCGATACCCAGAGGCTGTTCCTATGCGTACTGTCACTGCCCCAAAAGTTGCAGCAGAGCTTGCCAAACTTTTCAGCATGGTGGACAAACCAAAAGAGATTATTACTGATCAAGGTAGTAATTTTGGTGCTGCATTACTGAAGGAGCTGTACCAACTACTAGGTATCACTGTCGTAAGAACCTCCCCTTATCACCCTCAGACAGTCTTGTTGAGTGTTTTAATCAAACCCTAAAATGCATGTTAAAAAGGTTTGTAAAAGGGGACAGGAAAGACTGGGACCAGTACTTACCTTGCCTGCCTTTTGCTGACAGAGAAGTGCCACAGGCATCTACAGGTTTTTCACCATGTGAAATGCTGTATGGTAGACAACCTAGAGGGCCACTAGATCTAATAAAAGAAACATGGGAAGATAACCCCCATCAGAGACAATCTATTACATCTTATATGTGTGCCCTGAGAAAGAAGCTGGCAAAATATGTTGAAATTGCCCATAGTAACCAGGAAGAGGCCCAAAACCTGCAGCAGGTGTATTATGGCCATGGGGTGAAAGAAAATGTTTTTGAGCCAGGTGAAAAGGTCTTGCTACTGTTACCCACTATAGAAAATAAAGTGTTAATGAAGTGGCAAGGGCCTTATAAAGTGCTTAGATGTACTGGCACAGTTAACTATGAGATTGAGACCCCTGACAGGAAAAATCCTACTCAGATATACCGTGCAAACCTCCTCAAGAAATGGGTTGAAAAAACACCAAAAGCTGTTTTGCTAGTTTTACAGGAAACTGATAAAGAAGATGTTGATGTAGTTTATGGCAGACTGGAACAAACTGTTACTGCTGATGCTGTAAAGGTGAATGTTTCCTTAACCTCTGAACAAAACGCAGAAATCTGTAACTTGCTAAAGACATTTAACAGTACTTTTACTACAGTACCAGGCCGAGCAGAAGGGGTCGAGCATGTAATGGTGACAAGGAATGCTCGCCCTATTAGACAAAAGACATACAGATTACCAAAGCGGTTAAGAACTGACGTGGTTAAGGAAATACAAAAAATGAAAGAATTAGGTATCACAGAAGAGTCAAAAAGTGCTTGGTCATCTCCAGTGGTGATTGTAAACAAAAAAAGAAGGGGTGTAAGAATCTGCCTTGATTTTAGGAAACTTAATCAAATGTCAGAATTTGACAGTTATCCTATGCTCAGAATAGATTATTTGGTGGTAAGACGAGGGAGTGCCGAGTATATCAGTACCCTCGATCTCACCAAGGGTTACTGGCAAATCCCGCCAGCTAAAGAATCCAGAGACAGAACTGCATTTGTTACTCCTATGGGAGTCTGTCAGTTCACCACTATGCCGTTTGGTTTACATGATGTACCTGCTACAGTCCAGCGGTACATGGATGTCATTTTTTCCCCTCACACTGGTTATTGTGCTGCATACCTGGATGATGCCATGGTGTATAGTCCAGACTGGAAAAGCCACCTGGAACACCTACGAGCAGTTATCTAATCAATCAAAAAGGCAGGTCTGACAGTTAAATCCTATTTGGGCTGTGTTTTGGGAAATGGAGACGTCAAGCCAGGGGTTTCCAAGATAGAAGCTGTAGCTAACAGCTCTGTTTCCAAAACCAAGAAACATGTCAGGTCATTTTTAGGGCTGGCCGGTTATCAGAGATTTGATCCCAGTGTTGCCGAGTTAGCTACTCCCCTCACTAAACTCACAAAGAAACAGTTCTTGAATAATGTGAAATGGACCCAAGAGTGTGACAAGGCTTTTCGAGCCATTAAGGCTGCATTTTATTCAGCCCCTGTTTTAAGAAGTCCAGACTTTGAGAAACAGTTTTTGTTACAGACAGATGTATCAGAGGTAGGCCTAGGTGCAGTCTTGAGTCAAAATATAGATGGGAAAGAACATCCTAGTCTATACATAAGTAGGAAGTTGCACGACAGAGAGAAAAGGTACTCCACCATTGAAAAGGGATGCCTTGCAGCAAAGTGGGCCATAGATTCCCTTAAATTTTACTTACTACAAGCTGACTTTGTGCTTGTAACAGATCACAGTTCTCTCTGTTGGCTTGACCAAATGAAGGATACAAATTCCAGAATCACACGCTGGTACCTGGCACTACAGCCATTTAAATTTAAAGTGATGCACAAATCTGGGAAAGAGAAGCTTTTGGAAACCTGTTTTTATAAAACAGGTTCCCTCTTAAGGAGGGGGATATGGGACAGGATTGAATATGGCCCTGTCCCAGTTGTTATGGAGAAGGAGTTTAAATGCAAGGATCTGTGCTGTTCTTTCCTTTTCTGTCTCTTCTCTGTCTGGTTGCACAACCAGATTTTCTCGTGAGACCTAGGACTTGATCACACAGACGGTCTTGCAATTCTCTGCCTCTCGCTATCTCTCTACCCTCAGTTGCTGCTCGGTCTTTTCTTCCCCCTTGCATATCTGCTGGTATAAAAGTATATGTGGAATCTTTTTGTTGAAAGGAAATTGATACTGGGATCCCTTTGTTTAAAACTGTATATAGTTATGCTGTTGAAATGATTGCAAAGATATTTGGAACTAAAGGAGTTAACCTGAGATGCAGTTTTTAAGCCTTTTGCAGATGTAAATGAGAGGTCAGTTCTGGGTCACAGTGTTCTTTTTGCTGCACCTGCTGAAACTGACAAGAACAGTGTGTGAGAAGCATGCTATTTTCTTAACAAGCTCCTGCATAGACTTATTAAAAGGAGCTGCAATGTTTTGCAAAGGACAGAGACTAAAATTGGAAATTAAGAAAAACTCAGAAGGACTCTGTTTTCTATGTTTCTACGGCTATTGTAAATAGTTATTCTGAACAATTTTAATTTTTTTATTTTACTGTTATTAATAATAAAACTCATTGCATATTTTACAACTGCTTCTGGTTTTCCTATGCTTCCCGGCCTGTGCCTCGATGACATGCTCCTTCTAATATGGCTCGGACCAGGTTTTCATCAGTATTCTCAGCTGTTTTTGTCCATCAGTTGTTTAAAGAGGGACTCTGATCAAAAGTGCTACATTGCAGAATTAGAATAAGCACACCCCCAGTAAATCTCATACCAAACATTAGATTTCTGTGTTACTTCATTTTAAAGTTATGGGCTATTTTGTAACCCGGATTTCACTACCTGTTAAAAAAGCCAGTTTCAGTGAAGAGGTAATGATGATGTCATCTCCTGAACTCACAGTTTAGCCCTCCCCGTCAGCAAGCTTATAAGACCTGTTTCTCCAAAGTTAAAAGATCATTCTGCAATGGTTTTCACAAGAAAAACAGGCAGTGCCATTCTAAAATAGTGCTATAGAATCTGTGTGTTTCAGGTTTTGTAACAAAGTTGACAAATTTGTATTTTAATGCCTTTTTGTTGTGGTTCATTTCTCCAGAGTTGCAGGTTGCTGAATCAGCATGCCTTCAGACTGCTGATACCATACTTTCTGCAGTGCTTGTTTGGAAGTTGTATTGCTAAAAGTATTGCAATGTTAGTAACTGCATTGCTGCTTGCCAGTGTCTGCTTTACAATAAGTTTTAATTAGGGCCTTATATGTGTTATTTCCTACTGGGGTGGAAGTAGCATCCCTTGTAAAACAATCATTGTAATTTGGAGTACAGTGCAGATGAGCCCGAATATAGCTCAAGTAACAGCCTGTCATTGAGAAAACAGAAAATGAGCTCTGTTCAACTGAGTATCCCAGTTTTTCATACTTTGATGATGAATAAAATATTGATTGATTTATTAAGCATTTAGCTGGCTGCTGCATAGAAACTTTCAGTAAGGTTTCAAAACAGCACTACCTCTCCCACCCCCATTTACAGGGTAATGGAATAATTGATTTAAAGTGCCATCAAATCACCTCAGTTGATTGATAGGTGTGAATGATCACAGCCTTTCACCACATCAGAGATATCCAGCCTGCAAATCTCACATTCAAACACCATGAAGTCTTGCTATATTAGGACCATTGCAGTCATTCCCCCAGTCTTGAACTGCCCCGGAGAGGAAACAGTTAACTCCAGAGTGATCTGGAGTTCCACAGCGCGAAGGCGCTGTTCAAAGCTCTATCTGGCCAGTTTCAAATGAAACTGCCAGATTCTTTACTCCGCTTCACTGAACAGTCGCTCCGGATATCAGCTCCTTCAGCTCGGTTCATTTCGCGGTTCAAGCGAGTATTTTCAGTTCATTGAACCGGCAATAAGTATTTATTTTACCGCATTTCGATTAAAAAAGCTCTATCTGGTAACCGTAAGTACAGAAATTAAGTCTGTGTGGAAAGTCATTATCGGTTCGGTTTTGAACCGATCGGTTGGTTGAAATACATGTTTTAAACTGTTTAGTTGGCTTTTAGAGTGCGGTTCCGGTTCTTATCGGTTCTAAAAAACCTAACTTTTGAGGTTTTTCAAATACCCCGTAACACGGTTAGGAACCGATAAAGTCTTGCCTAGCACTGCCATCAAAGGGCAAGTTTTTGGTTAGGCTGGCATTATGTCTGAGAAACCCAAAGAAAACCGGCCCACTGGTTTCAACACTGTGATGTCTGTGGGGAAGCCTTACGCAAGGCTGACCCACACACCACTGTGTTTATTGTCTGGGGCTGACCACCTCCTGTCAGACTGCCAGGTGTGTAAATTTCCTGCAGCCACCCTGGAAAGAGATTGGGCGGCTCAGGGCAAGGGAGGCAAAAAGTCCGCTGACCGGATGGCCTGCCCGGTCCAGTACCCACTAGACCAGAGGGAGTGCCCTCTGACCAGGGCGAGACTTCCTCGGGCAAAGGAAGGCTGGTTCAGAGGAACCAGTCCCAGCAAAAGACAAAAGAAATCAGCAGGTCTGGAGTACAAAATTGTCTCTCCAACTGCTGCAGAGATAACTAAAGCCATTCAGATTGTCCAGTCTTTGTCTCAGGCTGTCGAGCCCCTGCATCTGGGAAAAGGGTGGCTCGTTCAGTCTCAGTGGTTCAGGATTATGATGTTGAGGATTTTTATGAACCACATGAGGGAGGAGGATTTTGATCAGTATGTTTGTGATTGGGAAGGTCTGGGCGTCCCATTGAACGACATCTCTCCAGATAGACCTTTAGAATCTCCCCCTATGCTGTCTGAGTCCCTTCTCTGTTTATGTTTTACAAAAGGTGGCAGAAACCTCCAGCTTCCCTTAGAAGAGGCTGTGGATGAGCAAGAGGAGCCTGATTATGTGGAAATGATGGATATTCCAGAGACTAGGAGGTTGTCTATTCCTTTGCATAAGTCATTTAGAAGCAAACAACAAAGATTTTAAAAATCCTCATTCTGTCCCTCCTGTAGATAAAAAAATGGACAGAAGGTATACTTTGTCAGGCTCGGATACAGACTTCCTCACTGAGCAGTGTAGTCATGTAGGTGTGGTACAAGCTGCAGCCTGTGACAAGGCTAATATTCCCTGGCCTCACATCCTCCTGACAAGAGATTCCAGGAAGATTGATGCCATGGCGAAAAGCAATATATGGCAGCTTCTTTGGGACTCAGGCAGGCTAATTATATGGCTTATGTTGCTAGATATCAGAAATCTAGATGGGACACTATATTGCAGTTAGCTAAGCAGGCCCAGGGCCAGCTGGCTAGTGAGTTGGAACAAGTGGCTGCTGATGGCATTGAAGCCTCTAAAGTTCAATTTCATACTGCTGTTGATGTTAATGATGTTTCCTCTAGGGTCTTGGCCACTTCTGTGCATTTCCGTAGGTTGCATGGCTCAGATGCACTAATCTGTCCCAAGATACTCAGTCAAAGGCTATGGATTTTCCTGTATCGGAAATTCTCTGTTTGGTGATCAAACAGAAAATTATATGAAAAGATGGATGAATATAGAACTACCTACAAAAGTGCCCAAGCTAAGGAAGGCATGCCACTCCAAAGGCATGCCCCCAGAACAGGGTAGAGCCTTTCTACAGGCCTTTTACCAAGCTCAAGCCTCCTCTGCTTTTTCACAAGAGGTTTTCAGAGGCAGAGGTAGGCAGCGGCACAGGGAGACAGTGGCCTCCCCTCAGCCTAAAGCTCCTGCCAAGCAGGCACCCTGATGGGGTGCCCAGGGCCGTTCTCCTGTACCAGTGGGGGCAGGTTGGCTTATTTCAGCCAGAACTGGCTGTCCTTAACCTGGACAGGTGGGTTCTGGAAGTAGTAAGCCAAGGCCTGGTTCTCAGCTTCAAACAGTTTCCAAGATGAGAGCCAGGCAATTTCCACCACAAACTCTTCAGAAGCCCTTGCTTTGGAAGCAGAAGTTTCTTCCTCCTGAATTGCAAAGCAGTGGAAGGGGTTCCCTGCCATCAGGGCAAGGACTGTACTCAAGATATTTTCTTACCCAAAAAGACAGGAGAATGGCGCCCATCTTAGACTTAAGGTACCTGAACAGACATCTATTAAAGCCAAAGTTCAAAATGTTAACTCTAGCAATGATTTTGCCCTCCCTGAGGCCAGGGGACTGGTTAGCTTCCCTGGACCTCCAGGGACGCCTATTTCATGTCATGATCAGGCCTTCTCACCGAAAGTACCTCAGGTTCGAACTGCTCTCGGCCACTACCAGTTCAGAGCAATGCCCTTTTGGCCTAACCTCGGCGCCAAGGGTATTCACAAAATGTCTAGCTGTGGTAGTGGCTCATTTAAGAGGCAAGGGATTGCTGTGTTCCCTACCTGGACGACTGGCTACTAGTGAGTCAGTCTCCAGACCAGGTAAAATCTCACTTGCAGGTCACCCAGCAGCTTCTCACTTCCCTGGGGTTCCTGCTGAACTTACCAAAGTCAGTTCTGGAACCTGTTCAGGTTCTAACTTTCATAGGTGCAGAGTTGAACACAAAGTTAGCCAGGGCATTTCTCCCCGGAAAGAGCGGACAGGCTCATTGCCCTGGCATCCTCCTTTACCCTGCGGGTCTCTCGACCAGCAAGGCATTTTCTGCAACCCTAGGGCACATGGCTGCTTCCACAGCTGTCGTGCAGGGAGCAAGATTTCAGATGAGGGACATTCAGTTCCACTTGAGGTCCTATTGGTCCCAAAGGAGGACCCCTTACCAAATTAGTTCGGTGACAGAAAACCCTGATCCTGGCCCTTCAGTGGTGGCAGGATCAAGGCAATCTGTCTCAAGGGGTTCCCTTTCTACCGTTTCACCTCCCTCACCCTCACCACGGATGCCTCCCTGTTAGGGTGGGGGGCTCACTGAGCGACCTTTCCACTCAAGGGTGTGGTCCCCCAGGAATCTCTGCTCCACATCAATCTTTTGGAACTCAGAGCTGTTCTTTTTAGCTCTTCAGGCTTTTTCAGCTGTTGTCCAGAACAAAGTAGTTCAAATCAGGACAGACAACACCACAACAATGTGGTACATCAACAAGCAAGGGGCACTCGGTCTTCAGCCTTGTGCACGAAGCAATGAAGTTGTGGTCTCTGGCTTACTCCCTAAACACCTCCCTGATCTGAATTCACCTTCCAGGAAAGGACAATGTCCTGACGGATGCTCTCAGCAGGATTTCCAGGGCCATCACGAATGGTCTCTGAATCCTCAGGTATTGGGGTCGGTCTTTGCCAGATGGGGTACCCCTCAGATAGATCTCTTCGCAGCCCCAGACAACCATCAACTTCCTCTATTTTGTTGCAGGCCTCCAGTGCTGGGCTCAGTCCCCCTGGACGCCTTCCTGCTGGATTGGAAGGGGAAATTCCTATATGCTTTTCCCCCCTTCCCTCTCCTCTTCAGGGTATTGGTGAAAATCAGAACTCAGCCCTGCAAAGTGGTTCTGATCGCTCCAGACTGGGCCAGACAGCCCTGGTATCCTCTTCTCCTGTCCCTGACAATCCACCCTCCCCTAACCTTGCCCAGGACCCACGACTTGCTGACCTGTGCACAGGGGAGAGTGTGGTACCCGGACCTCAAATCCCTCCACCTCAAGGCTTGGTTCTTGAGGAATTAGAATTTGCTGATTTACACCTTTCTCAAGGGGTCATGGATATTTTAAAGGCTTCTAGGAAGCCTTCCACCAGGGCTACTTACAATTCTAAGTGGAAGAGGTTTTCCTTCTGGTGTTCGGAGAAACAAATTGTGCCAGAATCTGCTGACCTGGCCACTTTACTGGACTATTTGGCCCATCTAAATTCCTAGGCCTTAGACCAGCTACCTTGAAGGTTCATATGGCAGCTGTTTCTGCCTTTGTTTCCATGAGGGAAGCCTGTTTCTCTTTCCTCTCACCTTGTGTTTTCTAAGTTTTTTAAGGGGTTACTTCATATTAACCTCTCCTTTGGGAACCAGCCCCTGCCTGGGACCTTAATGTTTGCATTGCTCAGTTAATGCAACCTCCTTTGAGCCCTTTCTTCTGCAGATCTCAAGTATTTAACTTGGAAAACTGTTTTTCTAGTGGCTATCACTTCTGCCAGACGTATAAGTGAATTGCAAGCCCTTTCGTGGAAAAGGATTTTATTTCTTTTCACAGGGATAAGGTAGTCCTCAGGACTAACAGAAAGTTTTACCCAAAGTGGTTTCAGATTTTCATCTGAACCAGTCCATTTCTCTCCCAGTGTTTTTCACTGAGCATTCTTCCTCGGGTGAGAGGAAACTACACAGCCTGGACGTTAAAAGAGCCCTAAGCTACTATGTGGAACGTACCAAGGGTCACAGGTTCGAATCCCTCCAACTCTTCCTTACCTATGGAGAGGTTGGCAAAGGGAGACCTGCCACTAAGAGGACAATTGCAAGGTGGATTGTCTCTTGTATCCAGTTCTGTTACCAAAAACTAGGTAAGGAGCCCCCCTCAGGACTGAGGGCCCACTCCACCAGGGGTACAGCTGCATCTCTAGCGGCTGCTAGAGATATTCCCATTTTGGAAATTTGTCAAGCTGCTACCTGGAAAACAGTTCACACCTTTACCAAGCATTATTCCCTGGACGTCCAGTCCAGGAGAGATGCTCGTTTTGGCACAGCTGTTCTTCAGAGCCTATTTCCTAAGTAGGTTCTGACCCTCCTCCATGGAGGTACTGCTGTGTAATCTGCAATGGTCCTAATATAGCAAGACTTCATGGTGTTTGAAGAAAAAATTACTCACCTTAGTAATTGCTTTTCTTCTCATGGAGTCTTGCTATATTAGGACAACCTCCCTCCTACCCCTCTCCAGAACTCCTACTTGGGTATGGGGTTGGCAAATTAGTGCAAGCACTGTGTCATGCCATTTTAGTCTCTCTAGTTGGGTTAGGGAACTAGGTATTTCTGTTTTGTTAAGTGGTAGGGGTCCCTCTCTAGACTTGAGTTTTTGGGAGAGGGTCCTATTAGTGCTTGTAAGGGTGTTCTAACAATAAATATTGTTGTTGTTATTCTGTGATTGTTCTTATTCTTCTAATGATAGGTAGCCAGTGGCTAGTGTAGAGCTTTTCCACACAGACTTGCTATGTTAGTTTAGCTCCGTAAAGAACCTGGCAGTTTCATTTGAAACTGGCCAGATAGAGCTTTGAACAGCGCCCTCGCGCTGTGGAACTCCAGATCACTCTGGAGTTAACTGTTTCCTCTCCGGGGCAGTTCAAGACTGGGGGAATGACTGCAATGGTCCTAATATAGCAAGACTCCATGAGAAGAAAAGCAATTACTAAGGTGAGTAATTTTTTCTTAGTGTGCTGTGACTTAGCATCAAGCAACCCAGCAGAAAATGATCATGACAGCAAAACACCAAAAACAAAAATATGAATTTGTCAACTTTGTTACAAAACCTGAAACAAACATAGGTTTTAAAGCAATGTTTATTGAATGGTGCTTCCTATTTTACTGGAGAAAACCATTTGCACATATTTATTAAACTTTGGAGAAGCAGGTCCTGTCAGCTTGCTGACAGGGAGGGCTAGACTGTGAGTTCAGGAGATGACATCATCAGCACCTTTTCACTGAAACTGGCTTTTTTAAACAGGCAGAGAATTTAGGGTTTAAAATGATTTGTAACTTTTAAGCAAAGTAACTTAGGGATCTCAATTTTGGCATGTGGGGATTGGGGCTATGCTGATCCATATTCTGAATTTATTAATGCCAGTAATTTTTGACCATAGTCCCTCTTTAAATATCACTTCTCTGTTGTGACCAAAATGAACTGTCATGCAGCAGGCAGTGCTCTGTGATCTTATGGAACAATAGGTATTCAAAAACAGCTGCAAATACTAATGAAAACCTGGTCCGAACCATATTAAAAAAAGCGCTCCTTTTACATAGAAACATAGAATTTGACGGCAGATAAGGACCGCTTGGCCCACCTAGTCTGCCCATTTACCTAATGGATAAGCTGCAGATCCTAGTTAACCAACAGCCTACTTCCTCCTACCCCCCACTAGAATTGCCTTATGTCTGTCCCATGCATTCTTAAATTCCCCCACTGTTTTTGACTCCACCACCTCTTCAGGAAGGCTGTTCCATGTATCCACAACCCCAGGTAGATCGTGTCAAACCAGTCTTGTGGAGTTCTACGAATGGGTAACATCAGAACTGGACAGGGGGAAAGCCTGTGGATGTATTATTCTTGGACTTCAGCAAGGCGTTCGACTCTGTCCCCCACAATGGTCTGGTGGAGAAACTGATGGGGTTGGGAGTAGGCCCTTTGATAGTCAGATGGATTGAAAACTGGATAGCTGGATGCACTCAGAGAGTAGTAGTCTGTGGGGAACTCTCGAACCCTAGAGAGGTCGGTAGTGGGGTACCGCAGGGCTCGGTCCTGGGTCCAATCCTGTTTAATGCATACATTTCGGATATCAGGGAGGGTATAGGGTGTGAAATTAGGCTCTTTGCTGATGACTCCAAGATGGGAGCAGTAGTTGAGGGTGAAGAGGGGAGGTTGGTCCTGCAATGGGACCTGGACGCCATGGAAAGGTGGGCTCACACATGGAAATTAAATTTCAATGTCACCAAGTGCAAGGTGTTGCATCTTGGGCGGGGAAACCCTAAACACAGGTACACCCTGAGAGGGGAGGTGCTGGAGGCCTCAACAGGGGAAAAAGACCTAGGGGTCATGGTGGATGTATGTATGAATAACTCCAAGCAGTGCAGGAGAGCAGGTAGCAAAGCAAACAGGATGTTGGGATGCATCGTAAGGGGATCACCTCTAGGAGCATGGAAGTGATTCTGCCACTGTACAATGGATTGGTTAGACCACACCTTGAGTACTGTGTACAGTACTGGAGACCACACTGAAGAGGGACATACAGCTCCTGGAGAGGGTACAGAGGAGGGCAGCTAAGATGATACGAGGACTAGGGATTTGACGATGAAGACAGACTTGAGGAGCTCTGCCTGTTTTCATTGGAGGAGAGGAGGCAGGGGACATGATTGAGGTCTTCAAGTACCTCAAAGGAATAAATACGGTAAACACGGAGGAGATCTTTAGACTAAAGCAGGGAGGTATCACCAGAGGGAATGGTTTGAAGGTGGAAGGGTGGGGGAGGAGGTTTTTCACTGAGAGGGTGGTGGATCCTTGGAACGTGCTGCCTGGCGAGCTGGTTCAGAGATCCACAGTGGAGGGTTTCAAGAGAGGATGGGACAGACACAGAAAGCAGATGTATCAGATGATGGCCTGTCCAGAGGATGGATGATAGAGGTTTCTGGAACACAAGGGGGGGGCCTCAGTACCCAACTAGGGATCTGAGGTTCTAGCAGACTCGACAGACTGTAAGGCCTGATCTGCTGGCAATTAGTATGTTAGTATGTCTGCCTGTGTCACCTAAAAATAATTAAAAAGATGGCTGGCCCGTTGGAGCAATGGTAGAGCTACTGCTTGCAGTGCCAGCAGCCCCAGTTTGGGAGCGAGCTTGGGGTGACAGAGGCTGGCCAGTGGGAGGAGGACTGATCTTACAGAGGACTGCTCTCCTCTTCCGGGGGGGGGGTTGCAGGGCCCGATGGCTGTCTGGCCTCTAGCAGCAGCTAGGGGAAAAGCACCTGGGACTGCCTAGGAAGGTTGAAGGGCCATGGCAGGCACCGATGTGCGGTGCATGAGAGCGCACAGTACACGTCATGGCATCATTGCATACCATAGCGCCACTGCATGCCACACTGCTCGGAGAGAAAAAGGAAAATTGTGCCGATTGGTAGGATGACACAGGTCTTCTGCAGACCCTGCACCTGGCCATGCCCTGGGGGAAAAGCCGGACAAGGTAAATTCTGAGGATGCTGGTGTGCCTTGGCTTGGGGAACCAGTGTAAGGGAGCCGGTCAGTGTCGGGGGGGGGGGGATAAAAATGGCTCTGGGGGAGTTCCCAACAGTGGTGGAAGGCACGTATCTGAAGGTTCCACTAATGTTGAGAAGAAAATAGATGAAGCTGCGCAGCCATCAGATAGGCTTGGTAAAGATGGCACTGACATCATGGTGTCTGAAAGGGCAAACCCTTACTCCAGTGATGGCAGAAATGTAAATAAAAGAGCCTTCGAGCAGACACTGGAAACAGTGCCTGCCAAAAAGAAAAGAATATCACTGCCACTCCTCATGAATGGAGAACGGAGCAGGCAGATGGCACGGAGAAAAAGCCCTCATCTGTGGACATATAAAAAATGTGGCAGTTCTTCCAGGTGATCGGAAATTTTAATAAGATACCTGCCACCCTCTCTCTGCAAGCTCAGGCTCCAACCTGTCTGCCTGCAGAGGAGGAGGAGGAAGAATACTGTGTGCAAATGGAGGAAGGTGACCACATAACTCCTATATATCTAGCTTTGGAGGATGCTACCATGACAGCCTGACATAGACTTAAGTACCCTACCATTGGTCCCCAGAAAGGCAGAAATGCAATATCCTGCATCTCCTGCCAGGCTTTATTGCACCAGTCAGCCAGAAATGGGCTACTTGGGGATTCTGGCTGTGCAGGATAGGCACGTCTTCATATGAACACTGAGCCTCTAGACAAAGAATCCAGGAAATTAGACAAAATGGGCAAGTGTACTTCTGCTTCTGCCACGGGCCTCTGCATTGTAAATTTTTAGGTATACATGATAAAATACCAAAACAGCCTGCAGAAGGAAGACCATTTCCACCTTGGTGGATATCATGCCTGAGAGCAGCTGTAACACAGAAGATCGTCACTGTATTGATCAGGGCTGGCAGGCATTTATTGCGTTCTGCTTATGATACCTCTGGTTTCTGCACTTGTAGGTATTCACAGCTGGGTTTGCTACTGTTGTGCACCTTTTTGTACTCAGTTCTCCCTTTGTAGCTAGCTCTAATCTGTTTGTCATAATGTGACATTGACCCTCAGAAAATTGCAGTCATCCAAGATCACTCTCTGTTCCCTCAAGTTCCTTAACCCTCAGCCCCCAAATGGACAGGGTGTGACTGCTCATTTTTAGTGGCTTCCAGCCTTCATGCTCCAAGGGTGTGGGCAGGTCAGCTGCCTAGGTGGCCTCTGTCTGCTGCAACAGTCCTTGGGTACCCTTTTAATGCCTCTAAAAGTAGGGGACAGAGTGGTGCTCCAGTTTCTCCCCCACTTGTTCTAAATCCGTTCCACCCCCTGCTGCCCCACTGAAGGGGGTTCAGGTAGAGGACAAAACCTCACAGTCTGTTCCTTCCCAAGTGGCAGGAAATAACATCAGACTGTTGGGTCCTGGATTTCATTCAGGAGGGTCATGTGCTGATCTTACTGGCACAACCCCTGGTGCAGCCTCCTAGCTCTTGCTTTCACTCGTGTATAGGTTTTACAATCCAAACTGTGTACTCTATGGGGGAAAAAGGGCCAAATGAGCCTGTTCCCCCTTCTGAACACAACCAAGGGTTTTACTCCCAGTACTTTCTCCTAACCAAGACACGAGGCAGTCTGTGACGTGGTTTAGACCTCCAAGCTCTAAACGAGTACATCAAGTACAAAACATCCTGGATGGTCTCTTTGCAGTCCTGCATCCCCTTTTTTATCATATGGGGACTAGCTCAGCTCCTTGAACATGCAGAACACCTAACTGAATATCAAGATCAGGTTCTACCAATCTGCAATTCATACTGGAGGGTCAGCACTACCAATTTCAGGTCATTACCAAATGCTTTGCTTTGATAGCCATGGCCCTTCACCGAGAGATACTATATGTATTCATGTACCAGGATGATTGGCTACTGAAGGCCCCCTCAAGGTATCTGGCTATACAGACTTAATACCAGACAGTTGGACATTCCTTGTTTCTAACTCCGTAACAATGCCTACAGTATGTAGGTGCAGTCCTGGATTCCTACCAGAGAACCAGACCTCTGCCCTTATTGAACAGGCTTGCATGGTTGCTTCCAGCAATTGGGTCACTGTCATGTCCATGCTTAGGCTCCTGGGACTTATGACTACTGCCATTTTCACCATCCTTCTGGCTCGTCTCCAGATGCTGATTCCCCAGTGGGCACTACATGCACAGTGGACCCTGGCTCTTTAACCCCTAGATCATCTGATCTGTGTCAGATCACCACTATGGGGCAGGCTTTACTGGTGGCAAAATTGCTCCCATTTGTTGTGGAGGAACCCATTCCTCCAACCTTCTCCTCAGTTGGTCCTCACCATGAATGCCTCTGAGATGGGTTGTGGCACCCACCTGGACTCCCTTCAGACCCAGGGTGTGTGGTCCCTAGCCGATCGCTTTCTTCACACCACCATTCTAGAGATGAGGGCTGTTCATGCTGGCCTCCAGGCTTCTGCCCCACACATTCAGGATAACCCCATTCTGATACAGATGGACAACAGCTTTGCCTCAGCAAACGAGTTATCTACACCATTCCCCTGGCAGAGAATAGTGAGGCTATGAGAGTGGTCTCTGGCAGACACAGTGGCCACATTTCTGCCCCAGGTTGGCTGCTTTGTCCCATGAGTGGGAGCTCTAAGCTCTTTGCCCATTTGAGTCAAGCAGAGCTGGGTATTTTTGCGACCACATTCAATGCAAAACTGGTGAGTTTTTGCCTGCTCACTCCAGGCCCTGGAGTTTTTTGGTGAGATCCAATGTCTCTTTTCTGGCAGGGGAGGTTCCTTTATATGGTCTCTCCAGTTCCCCTAATACAGAATGTTTAGATGAAACTGTGGGAGGAATCGGACACTGACTCTGGCAGTTCCATTCTGGCCTAAACAGATTTGGTTACCACTGCTACATCACATGGCAGTTGTACATTCAGTCCCCCTGCCTATACAGGTGGGATTGGTTTTCCAGGACCACAGCAGCTTATTACACCTGGACCTTCCAGCACTGCAAGATGCAGAACTGTCCTGTTTTGCAGTGGGCCACGCTGCTATAGACATTCTCTTGGCAGCTAGGAAGTACCTACTAGGCACACACATTTTTTGAAATGGAAATGTTTTAGTATCTGGTGTGTGTCGCTTCCTGGACCCTTACTCATGTGCAGTTCAGTTTGTTTTGGACTAAAGTACCTCTTATCCACACCAAACTCTGTCCTCCAGTACTCTTTTGTGCAGGTGCATCCTGTAGCCAGTCTGCCTTTCGTAACCTCATTGAGGGCAAATCTTTGGCTCAGTTGGATATTTTCTGGAATTCTTAAAAGGGCTTCTGCATCTGCATACCCCGCTCCATCCCTAGTTTCGGGTCTGAGACCTTAACTTGGTTTAGTTTCATTCGCCCTCAGGATGTAGGGTGCCCCCATTTCTAAGGAATGTCTTTCCAAATGTTTGGCATCTTGCATTTCTGTTTGTTACGAGAAGCATGAAAAACAGATTCCTGGTCCTGTCTGTGGACATGCCACATGTGGTACAGTTGCCTCTGTACAGTAGCTTGCTTCCAGTCCAGCAGCCGACATGTTTAGCTGCCACTTGAAGCCATACTTTCACTAAACATTACAGTTTGGATCTGGTCTGCCATAGATGGTCTTGTTTTGGTCTTTTCTGTCCTCCACATTCTCCCGTCTTAGGGAACTGAGCATATGTTTTGCCTTGTCTTCTCCTTCCTGTACTCTTCAATAGAGTCTCTGCCTAACTCCTTCTTTCCTCCTGTCCTTGTCAGTGTTTTGGTCATCATTTTCTGTCAGAATTTTAGAAAGTTGAGTCTGTCTGCAGTGGGATACTTAGAAGGTATGGGGCTGCCCACATTGTATAAGCACTTACAGTGCATGTCATTGTGGGTGATCACAGCTAGGCAAAAGTTTCTGAGTGGCCCAGATGCAGATGTCTTAAGAGTTCAATGTGTGTGGCTCTGTGGAGGAGGTACTACTGTTATTGCTAACTGAAATTTAGCTTGTCTTACAGCTTAACTGAAAGATTGTTGTGAGCTGTGTTCCTGTAACCCAGCCATAGTCTGCTAACACAACTCCAGATATATTTTGCAGACTTACTTCCCCCCCCCCCCCCCCCCAAACACACACACACACATTATTTTCTGCATGTCAAATGCGAACATAGAGTTGAAGTTACATGCTGCAGTGCTAAAAGTAACCTGCATCCCTCCCAGTATATGCTTGTCAGAGTGTATACGTTGGATCAAGATTGCAGTATAAACTATTAATGGAGACCAAATGGTATTTGGATCCCTGCTCATACACATTAACACTATCAGTAGTAGTCCCCTTGCTTTGTAACAGGGGATGGTACGTTTTATACTGCTGACCCAGAAGTTATCACAGAGTAAAAAGACAGTACTCGGTCCACACTGGAAATACACTTTAATGTACTATAGAACCCCCTCCATATGCAATCAAGAACAAACAGACCTTTAAAAGAATCCAGTTCTGACATGGGTGGAACATGGGCCTAGTGGTATGGATCGGTACTGCACAGCTGTCATCCAGCAATGGACATGGTATTTTTGGCCTCTCCCTGGGCTGCAGGGCCTTAATACCAAGATGAGTTCCTGCTGTTCCCACATATCCTGTCCAACTAGATTGGTTCTGTGTGCTGCTGCCTCTTCCTTTCATCAACACTACGCCCATCACAGTGTGGAGAAGCATAGTTTAAAGTGAAGCTTTCTGCACTATTTTTGGTTTATTGATAAAGTATAGATACTCAATGCTTAGTCCCTTACCTTTCATTAATATTAAGTTCATCATGGGGAGGGAAGGGGATACTGGGATAGTTCAGTGTGTGGTGCTAACAGTCCCCTTGCTTTCACCAGCACTAACTCGCAGTGTGATCATCTTGTTTCCATTCTTTTACAGAAACAGCGTACAGAAGAATGATGGAGCTGCCATGAACCAGAAAAGTGAAGGCTTAACCAATTTCAAACTACTAAACAGTGCTGTTTTGCTTCTCTCAGCCCTCCAGTTGTACACCTTTTGTCTTATGGGCTGGTGCAGATTGTACACGGTGATATTAGATAGTCTATGCAATGCAGAAATAAGCAAGTGAAAATGGCAGGGTTGTTTTGATGTCTGTGAGATACATATTAGATTTTTGAACACAGCTGACAGATCTACGCAGGTTAAGCCATTAATGATTAGAGTGTATGTGTAAATACAGGGGCCCCGGATATTCAGACTGCACCAGGCAGTGGCGCAAGCCTGGGCGCAGCACAACTGTGATGCGCAGGGGCCAGGTCCCGGTGATATTCAATGGGAATGCGCCATGGCACAGCACCGTTGAATATGGCATGGACAGCGCACATACTGCGCATGGCGCAGTGGCACTGCAGCGGCACAAGCCACAGATGGGGAGCATAGGGATGTACCAGCGCAAGTGCATTTGCGCTAGGCGCATCACCCACGATATTCAGCAGGGGGCATGCAAATGAGGCCATAATATATGCAAGGCGCAAATGGGGCGATTTGCATGTCATTATGGCCCCATTTGCATGCCTTGCGCAGGGCAGCCTGGCGACTTGCGCCTGGCACCCTGCACAGCATGACGTGTGCATAGAGGGGGGTCCTGGGGCATCCCCTGCCCCATAGCCACAATCGCAGTACAGCTCCATAATGTACGTCCCTGGCAGTCTAGTGGTACCCCCCCCTTCCGATTCCATGTTAAATGTAAATGAGAACACACCCTAGTGGTGTAGTGGACCCCCGCCCGATTCCCTGATTGTGACATATTTTTAACGTGACATTCCCTGGTAGTCTAGCGGAACACACACCCCCCATGTCCCCGATCGCTGGCAGATGACAGATGTTCAAATCCCTGGTAGTGTAGTGCAACCCACCACCCTCCCATGTCCCCAGTCACCAGTTATCCACTGTAGTAATAGTCCCTGGTCTCCCCCCCCCCGCCTGTTGTTGCGATCGCAGTAAAACCCTGTAATACAGTTCCCTGGTAATCCAGGGGCAACCCCCACCCTTCCAACCCACACACAGACCCCTTCCACCCCACTCTACCCTTCCCCGTCATCAGCAAGCGGCTGCAACCCACCGCATACCGCCTGGCCGCCCGCTGAATGACAGGTACAGTATGGATTAGTAGTCCCGAATACGGAATGAAGTTATTCACATATTTGGGACTGTCTAGTATAGTATGCCCTGCAAGCTCATACTATACCTGTCATTCGGCAGGTGGTATGCGTGGCAGAAGCCACCCGCCGATGACGGGGGAGGGCAGGGTGGGCAAGGAGGTCTGTGTGGATGGGAGGGATGGGGGTGCCACTGGATCACCAGGGAATTGTATTATGGGGTTTTACCATGATCACGGCGACAGGGGAGGGTACCACCGGACTACCAGGGACTATTACTACAGTGGATAACCGGTGATCGGGGACACAGGAGGGTTGGGGGTTCCACTAGACTACCAGGCAGTTGAATATCTGTTAGCTACCGGCAATCGAGGACACAGGAGGGAGGGGGGTTCTGCTAGTCTACCAGGGTATGTCACCTTAAACATATTCCGCGATCAGGGAATCTGGTGGGAGGGGGGTCCACTAGACCACCAGAGTGTGTTCATTTACATTTAACGTGGAATTGGGGGGAGGGAGGGGATACCACTAGACTGCCAAGGGATGTGTGGTTGTTTGTGGACGGTGTGCTGGGTGGGTGGTGGGTAGCCACCCACGGCTGGCGGCTGCTGTGTTGCATCCTGCATTACAGCAGCCCGCCTGTGGGTGGCCAGGATTTGTACCCACATTTCATGGGCTCAGTTTTGAGCCCCCCTGTGCAGCGCAATGCAGGGTTGTACCAGCATGTGTGCCGCACATCCCGGGCTGAATATCGGGACATGCCGCATATGGATGGGCACGCCCCCTGCATCTGCGCCGCATACGATTACATTGCACCCCAGTGCATCGGGATTTGCACTGCACCGGGCAGCCTTTTTAATATCCCGCCAGGGCACAGTGCAGGGTTGTGCTGACGCAACCCCTTTGAATAGCCGGGCCAGTATGTATATATTGAGAGAATGTGTTGTACCACACCAGCAGTAATATATTTGGCAACATGTCATGCTATTTCTTATGATTACAGGGTACTGTGGAAATAATACAGGGCACTGTGGAAAAATCCTACCGAGCACTGTAGGAATAACATGTTTCCACAGTAGCTGGTCATGGACAGAGCATGATTTATCTTGCCAAATGTGTTACTGCTACTAGTGAGGTATGTAGCTGTATTACTAACTGCATCCCCTAGTCGAATTGTGAGGTGAGAGGACCTTCAGTCACTTTGGAAACATGGTTATTACCACATCACCACACACCTAGTGTGCACTTATACATAAAAAGCCCAAAAGCTATGTAAGTAATAATACCTGACAGGGTGGGCGTTATTGGGATATAACTGCCTGCTCAGGGGTGTAATGAGGCCCGACGCTGCAGGCGGAGGGCCTTATAGCCCCTGGAAGGTCCGTTGTATCCCATAACGACCACCCAAATGTTTTTATTAAAAAAAGAGTATCAAATATTATTACAAATGAACAGAAATGTGGGTTTGTAAAATAGTCCCTTGCCACTAGAGGGTGCTGCTGTTTCTTATAGGTAGTAAGTGACTGAGTGTGGTTGGCAGACTGACTAAAATGCTACTAGCAAATGAGAAGAGGAACACAGGTACGAGGAAATATGTGTGGCAGTAAAGTGATTTTTTATTTAACACAGAAAAAAGAAACTGAGTTTGGTGTTTCTGCTGTTTGTTTTGTGGGAGAGCATTGTCACAATGAACACAACTTCAGAACGGAGCGGGTAGTGAAAGGACGTACTGTATGAATGTAAGCGGAGTTGGCAGACTGCCCAAAATCATGTTGATGGGTGATAAGCAGAGCAGAGCTGTGAGGCAGGAAAGTGTTTTTGTACAAAAAATTTTTAGTTTTTGGTGCTGCGGTTTGTGATGAAGGCGAGCGAGATGAGTGGAATGAACGTGAAGTGGGCTATGTCGGTGAGCTGCTCACTTAGCAAGGAAAAAAGAAATGGCACTAGCAAATTCCAGAATTGGAACTTGTTTTAGAGCAGGTCGTTGTTAAGAAATAACGGCCCGCGTGGTAGGGTGTTTGAGCCAATCAGGAAGCGAGTTTTACTTTACCATTATCTAAATATTTATAACATACTAGTAAAAATAAAATGCACCAGCTAGATGCTGTTTTTAGCCAAATAACTCTTTTATGTTTGTTAATTCTGCCTTGAAGACCACTCTAACAGCTGTAAAAGTGGATGTACGTGCATTCTCTGCATGAGGCCTACGAATGCAAGTTGAGCAGTTCTGCTACCCTAAGAATGTTAAACCCAAGACCATGCTTACAACCATAAGAGTGGTCTCTCCAGCAGTATCTATATTGTACTGCTCAAGGCCAATCAATAATATATGAAAAATGTTAAAAAACTCCCCCAAATGAACATGTTACCCTCTCAGTCTAGAATAGTGAAAATAATGTTATTTCGACTGTAGGTCATCTCATTAAAGTGTAAGCACTGCTTTCACAGTACTTGGTGACATTACAGAGGCTCTGTGCTGCATTTAAACTGAGCAGTGGACTCCAGCACATACGTAAATATATTAATATAAAAATTTAATTTCAGAGTTATACCTTTTTAAAGTAATGTGGTGTCAATTACATGCATAATACTCTGCTGTGAAGATGACTCTAATTATCCCAAGTAGTGAGGATACAAGCTTCGTTATCAAATGGATGGTCAAAATCCTCAAATCTGATTGGCCCAAGGCTGTGTTCAACCATTATTATATCTCCGTTCGTAATCCTGGTCTGAAAGGAGGGCCTGCCAGCAGTCAAAAAATCAAACTGGATCCATTTCATTATTGCGATAATACAGTCCAAGGTTATGTATTATTGCTTAATAATATACTTGTGACTTTGTCACCTGAGAGCCATGGAGCTTATTCTGACGTGTTGAACAAATATGAATAGCTCACTGCAGCTCAGTATATGTTTCTGTCTCTTGCTTTATTATTTAGCTCTGTGCATGCTTAACATGTCAATAACATGCTGTTTTCAATTTAGATGCGTCACATGCATTATTTCTTCTTAAAGCTTGTCATTAGGAAATCAAACGGTCTTGTTCAGATATCATTTGGTTTGATAAACAGCCCTGCAGATAGTTTCACTGCTCAGAAAGTACTCTGGAAAAAAATTAGCACCTTGCATGAAACTTAAAGGATGCTAGCTGCACCATGTTGGAATCCCTAAGGGTAATGTAACCATAAATAACTCATTTATACCTTTTTTTCTTTTATAACGGCCTCTGAGACCTTTGGTTCCTCTCACCATTCAATGGGGATTCTGGATTCTTGTGGACTCTGTCCAACAGTCAAGGTTTTAAATTAAAAACCAGATCACACCAAACTTCTTTGCCCTAAAACCAGGACCGTTTAGTAAGACAACTGCCACAATCAGCCTCTTTGCTCAGCCATAACGGTGTTAAATTTGAATGACCACATCTTCCTTCTCTTCATAGTTGGGTTCAGGTTCACAAGATATCTGCTCCTAGTCCCACCGTTTGTTGGAGCCAGAAGCTTTGACCAAAGAAACGTTGACCCCTCACTCCAACACTTCTCCCACCCTCTTTAACTTTCAGTCCTCTGCACGTACTGTGCGCTCACTCTCGCTAACTCAGAAACATTTGCAAATATGTGAAAATAATCCCACTATCACTTTTGTTAGAGCTGCAGCCCATTGAAATTGACTTTTCTTACTTGCTGTAGAAAAAAAAAATTAAAAGTTCACTTGGGCTCTTCAGTACTGCAGATGCTCAGCTTGCAGTTAAAAGATACAGTTTTTACAAATCTAGACGTCACTTGGTCCCGCCAACAATTGGTTTTGAAAGAATATGTTGCATATTTGGGGAAACTTGGAAGTTCCAGATGTATATTTCAGCCCTTATAAGGTGCTGGCCTGTAGCATTGCCAGTAGTATGTTGCTGTACCCAGAGGAAACTGGGGTTAACAGCGTGTTCCCAGAGTCTCAGTGGGCCAGTAGCAAGGTAGAGTGTAGAGAGCAGCTTGCAGGTTGGGAGGGAAGTGTGAGTGTGCATGCTGCTGACCCTTGGTAGCACAGTGAAGAACGTTATTTGACTGATCTGACACTGAGGAGGCATGCCGATGGCCTGGTGGTATCATATCTCGATCTTTACGTGGATCTGCCCTTTGGCGTCCCTCTGGATGTGGCACTGCCAACTGGATACAAGGGAAATGCCTGGCTGCATGAGTGAAGCCTGTCTCTGTGCTCCAGCTCCTGACCTGCCCATCATATGATAGTGGATTCTGCGTGTTTGCCCCCAACCAGTACCCTATCATGGAAAGCATCCCATGAGGCTTTTTGTTGGGGGGACAGGTGTGGGATAAGTAGCTGAAAAAAATGTGGAGACCCCCCTCTCCCCAAAAAAAATGTCAACCCCTATCCACTGGTTCTACAGTTCAGTCATTTTTGTAATGTAGTGGACCGTAGTACAGTAGCAGCCACAGACACTGCCAGATATTTCCTGAAATTTCTGTGATATTTCCAGAAGTAGCTCCTGCTTTCTGCATTTCCACAGTAGGGACAGCAGAGAGAAATACTTTAGAAATTTTGCGAAATAGCTGGCAATGTCTCTGGCTACTACTGTATACCAAGACCAGTCCAGCAAGCAGAGCATGTTGTAGAGCGTTGATATTGTGGAGGGACAGAATTAGCTGTGTAGTGTTAATATCTCCCGTGTCAGCTAAACAAGGCATAATCTTGGTTTTAGTAGCGAAGGCAGCTAATTGCCTTCTCTCCCAGCTTGAATAAAGGAGCAGTTGAGATGTCCCCTCAGCAGCAGGAAGGGAACAAGAAATTGAGGTGAGGGGGTGCTAAAAACGTAAGACAAGAAGCCAGCAGACTATCAAGGTACAGAAGAATTAGCTTACGTGCTCTTGGGACCTCCCAGTGTCCCTTCTTTTACTTTTATGGCACTCCACTGGAGACAAATTCCACTAAATTAAATTATTCAGCATTATGGCATACAGATGATGAACATCACGTGCAGATGGTTTGCAACCTGCGTGAATAACAGATAATAAGGCAGGATGGTCTAGTGATTAGAACACCGGTTTAGGAACAAGGAGATCATAGTTTCAAACCCCACTGTAGCCACTCTGTGTGACCGTGAACAACTCACTTAACTTCCCAGGGATCTAGTTCACCCTGCAGTGGAAATGGGTAGAAACAGAACCTCAGTAAAAACAAGGTGTTGAAACTCAGTGGAGTTAACCCGAGTAAATTGGGGAGAAAAAATAAATAATATATGGTCAGCCCATGTAATTCACAGATAGCCTTGGTTGTGTGATAGTAATGGTCACCCAGATGATGGCATAACAGCAGAGTATGCTGGCCTTCCTACCCAGAAGAGAGTTTAACTGGGATGCTCATTCCTCCTCCCCCCCCCAGCTGGTCCCGATGACCAGAGCTCTCTTCCGACACCCAATTGCCAGCTCACTGTGCCAACCGGATAACTGCAAGCTATCTTTTATCATCAAAAAGCATTTTTGTTTCCTCTGCTCAGTGAAAGAGCATGGCTTCAAATTCAGACTGGTTCTGCAGCTCAACCACTCACCACTCTTTAAAGAAAATATATGTAGTGTACAGTTTGGGGTTATTGTGCACTGAAATCACACAAGACAATAACCCGATTGTGTTCCTTCCCCAGGCTTATTGTGTACATTCCATATGCAAATCCCGCTTTATTGTGCATGTTCCTTAAGTAAATAGCCCCCTGTTGTGTACGTTCCGTATACAAATCCCCCACCCTGGCCTGTGCCGACTTGCCACCGACTCCTCTGACTCCTTTATTCCTAGTACTTCAGAGTAACCATGCTTGTCTAAACATGTGACTCTGCTCACCAGCACCACTGAAACAGACCCTCCAAAAGTCCCTCCAACCGTCACAGCCCCCTCATCACCACACACACACATTCCATCTCTCACTCCTCCACACAACTAACTAAAAAATTATATTTAAATCACACAGAGCCAATCTGTACAAGTAGTTTTAGTCTTCTTAGTGGCTGTGTACTGTAATGTAGCACATGCTCATCCATTGATGCTCTGCCTCTAGTCCACAAGAACCGTATGAAGCGGCTGTACATGAAACTTTGTAATAAATCAGTTTTTGATTTTATAAAGGGCATTCTCACAAACTGGTTTCCTTGGTTCAACCAACATGGAATTACCAATCAAAATACGAAACGGGCAGTGTTCACCTAGCTCCTTCTCCTAACAGAACGGCTTGTGGTTTTCAGAGCAACTAATAAAAAAAAAAATTACTGAAGACAGCAGCACCGGGTCAATTAAACTTGATGGGCAACAACTATGTACCAACCAAAGGGGGGGGGGGGAGAATAGAACAACCTACTGAGCAACAGAAATAAAGCAGCAGCACCACCTACTGAGCAACAGAAATAAAGCAGCAGTACCACCTACTGGGCAAAACCATAAAAAGTCTGTTGTAAACAGTGACTAACTCTTTACTGCTAAAAAAAACATACACTATAACAAATAAAATATGGGTGCCCATACACAACTCGCCTTGTGTTTCCATCTCGGGGTTGAGATACCAGCATGGTCCTCTCGAACTTCACTCTCGAAGTCCATACGTTGGTATCTCAACCTGTCGATGGAAACACAGGCTCGTTGTATATGGGTGCCCATACATTATTCCTTATATATCTATAAAGACCAATGATTGATAATTGTGATTATCACAGATGAAACCAACTAAACATATGAAGGGTTACGAAAAGATACATACAAAAGAGTGCCCATTTTACATTCACTGTCCACTGTGAGATAAATTGCAATAGCCTTGAAGATGCAAGTTTAATAATTAATATTTTTCAAAAGCTAATATGACACTTTTATAGTGTATAGTAACAAGTTAAATGAAAACAAATCATATTGGTGAGTGAATTGGCCAATCTCTTTTGGATTTGGCCAAAGAGCAAACTCGTCTGCTTTTGCTTTTCTGAGGACCATTTTTAGGGCTCGTAGAAATTTGTTTTTATGGTTGAACAGTCAGATCTTTACACATACAGCATATTTAAAAGTATAACTAGTAAAGTGATATATCAATTAAATATGCAGTGACCCAACCCAAAATATGCAGTTTAAAAATACTTGAGAAGAGGCAAGATTGTGTTAACTCCCTCTTGGTGCTGCCACTCATGAATTATGGTCTTCTACAGAGAGATAGACAGACATATAATTGTGAATTTATTTTATTTAATTTACAGTTTTTGTCAGGAAATGCTCACTGAGCCAAAGCCTTTTTGAGGAACAACTGGAATCACAGTGATAAGTGACTTGCTCAGGGTCATACAGTACGCAAGTGGAGCTTGTGGGAATCAGACCAGGGTCTTATGGATTTACCAAGCTCAATATAGGATATACTGTGGCCTGACTCAAAATATGCATTTTATCAAGTGTGAACATACGAACGTATAAAATTGCCAGTAGAAACAGGCCATAATGGTCTATCAAGTCTGCTCAGGTGTGCAGCACACAATTTATTCTGCTGTAGCTGCCTCCCCCTACCCATTCCAGATTTATCATCCTTCTCCCACTTCTCCTCTCACCCCAACCTCCCTGCAGAATTGACCTTCCTTTTGACCCTGTCCCACCCCCTCTTAAACTAATCACAGTTTGCAGTAATATTTCCTCCAGCAAATCGTTCCTGCCTTGCCACCACCCTTTCTGTGAAATAATGCCTCCTAATTTCCCTTCTAAATCTTCCCCCCACTAATTTCAGACTGTGTCCCCTAGTGGAGCAGGAGCATACCTCACGAGTGGCACAGCCACGAGTGGGTTACTGAAGTCTTGCCCCCTCACAAGTTATGAATAAACAGCATATTTTGAATCAGACAATTGTGTATTTGATTTATACAGAATTAGTTTACTAGTTATAGCATTTAAACTTGATGTTTGAATTTTTAACTGTTTCTCTGATTTAACTGAGTGCTGCACTAGGCAGTTGTGATGTCATCAACGTTGTAAAAGCTGCTAATAGTTTCAGTACTGCATGGTGATGAAACTAACATTTTAGATAACAGCAACATGATATGATAGCTTGAGGTTAGCTACAAAGATATCACTTATTTTTTTGCCATTTTGATTGTGTTTGTGTGTATTGCAAAAAACACTGCATTATTGCACCATTTAGGGTTCAAGTTAACACCACAGGAGTAGGAAAATGTGACGTTAGGGTTTCCAACCTTAACTCCTCACTCCCCAGTAGCAAAAGGACAGGACTACACAAACCACCACATACAGCCATCATCAGATAAGACAGATAACATACATATGTTTCTAGGTGACACAAATGCAGTAGCACTGGTGTGCTACTTTTGTGGATATGTCTCTGTGGCATGCACAGCAAGACATACACACTCATTTCTGGCTGCAGATAGAAATCTACAATACTCTAATCAAAACACTACTTCTGTCTGTAGAAGCTCAGGCCCCGGCAGCCACAGATGCATATTTATGACACAAATTACAACAGTTCTTTTGTCAGTAGAAGTGCAGGTCCCTATGGGACCAGCCCTTCTGTAGCCACATATAGTCATGCACATTGTAAGACATATACACACTTCTGGCTGCAGAAGCGCGGGTGTAAAACATACACATCAAGCTTTGGCTGCAGAAACACATGCTGCAAGAAATCCATTATACCCAAACAGCAACACTGCTTCTGTCTGCAGAAGTGTAGGTGCAAGACATACACTCTGACATTTGCATATAGAAGCACAGGCCCCTTTGAGGTCTGCACTTGTGGCACGGCATATAGAAATCCTTTATTCTCAAATTGCAGCACTATTTCTGTCTGCAGAAGTGCAGACCCCTTTGGGGTCAGCGCTTCTGTAGCCACAGCTGTAAGACAGACACTGACTTCTGTCTACAGAAGCATAGGCTCCTGTGGGGCCTACACTTCTGCTGCATATAGAAATCCATGATACCTAAATTGCAACATTACTTCTGTCTGCAGAAGCGCAGGCAGTAACACATACAGTACACACACTTCTGGCTGCTGAAGCATAGGCCCATGTGGGGCCTACACTTTTGCAGCCACAGATACAAACCTATGAAGGTAACACATCAGTACTACTCCATTTGTGTCATCTGGAAACAGCTGTATGTTTGTCTTACCTGATGATGGCTGTCTGTGGTTGTTTGTGTGGTCTTGTCCTTTTGCACTTTGGGAAAAGGGGATTTAGGGTTAGCCCTAACCCCACGTTTCCCTATTTCTGTGGCATTAACTTGAACCCTAACTGGTACTTTAACAAAGTTTTTTGCAATGAATTTCCTTTCTTTTTGAGATAGTGGAGTTGTATCATCATTCATATGAACAGATACGCAGGGCCCTGTGCCAAGGAAAGAGCCTGTCTACATGTAAGTGCGACCCAAGAATCCCATTTTTGATGCGCACGGGAAATTTTAATGTTGTAAAGTTTAGTGTTGCACTTTACTTTTGTACTTAAATGTGGAACACGAAAATCATTCTGACCTGCATCATGAATATGGTAACTAGAATGTGTTAAATACTACCCAAAAGGTGATTTCATAGAGCAACTGCGAAAATCACCTTTCGACCTGTACTTCAAAATTCTCAGCATCCTCGTTCACGAGGTAGGGCTATGTAAACAGTGTATTCAAAAATTTGGACTAAAATAATTGTAAAATAGCCAAGTTATGAGTAGACATACGAGACACACAAAAATGGCATATTAGTGTCACACATTTAAGGGCAACACTAAAATGTTAGTGTCGCACATTAGTGTTGCACTTAAATGTGCAACATGCAAGTTATTTTGACCCTACGTCATGAGCATGGGCACTGGAATGTGTTAAATCCTGTCCAAAAGGTGGTTTTGCAGAGCGACTGTAAAATCACCTTTCAACCTGTACTTGAAAATTCCCACCATCCTTGTTCAAGAGGTAGGGTCATGTAAACAGTATATTCAAAATTTGGGACTAAAGTATTGTAAAACAGCCAAATTATAGAAGTATGTGTGAGACACAAAAATGTATTTTATTGTAACACATTTAAGAGCAACACTAAAATTTTAGTGTTGCAAATTCAAACAACATGAAGTCTTGCTGTATTCTGACAATAGCAGTGAGTCCCAGCCTTCGAACTGCCCCGGAGATGAAAGAGTTAACTTTCCATGCCAGGCATGGAACGCTGAGCTGGAGCTCGGTTGAAACTCTGTCTGTTGCTGCTTGAAATCAAACCATCAGATTCTTTACTCCACCTCACTGAACAGTTGCTCCGGAGATTTCTCCTTTGCTCGGTTCAATTTGTCAGTTAAAGTCCGTTTTTCTCGGTTTAAACTGAATTTAAACCGCAGCCTGTTGGTTCAGTCTCTGTCTGTGGTATTTGTGAGTACTAGATAGGTTTATATTGTTTTCTGTTCTGTATGGAACTTGTAAACGGTTCATTGGGTTCGGTTTGAACCGATCAAGTTGTTTAAAAAAATCTTCATTTCTACTTTTAGAGTGTGGTTACCGGTTCTTATCGGTTCTAAAAAAACAGATTTTACTATGTTTTTTTTCCACGACCCATAACACGGTCAGGAACCAATAAGAGTGTCTTGCCTGGCGGATTGCCATTAAAAGGGTAAGTTTGGTTAGGACTGGCACCATGTCTGAGAAACCCAAAAGAAAAACCGGGCCCACTGGGTTTCAACACTGTAGTGTGTGTGTGGGGAAGTCTTTGCTAAGGCTGATCACCACCTGTGTTTATTGTCTGGGGTTTGACCACCTCTATTCAGACTGCCAGATTTGTAAAAATTTTCCTGCAGCTACCCTAGAAAAGAGAGTTGGTAGGCTCAGGGAAAGGGGAGGCCAAAAAGTCCGCTGACCCAGATGGCCAGCCCGGTTCGGTTCAAACTGAACCAGAAGGAGTGCCCTCTGACCAGGGCGAAACTTCTTCAGGCAAAAGAAGAACCGATTCCGAGGAGTCGGTTCCGGTTAAGAGAACAAGTTGAGAAAAATCAGCTGGTGTGGATCCAAAAGTTTCTTCTCCAACCGCTGATGAAATAGCCAAAGCAATAAAGATTGTGCAGTCGCTTTCGAAATTTCTGGACCGGAACCAGCACCATCAGGAAGGCGCTCGGTTCGGCCGGTTCCACCGGTTCCGGATTATGATTTGGAAGAATATTATGAACCGGAGGAGGAGGAGGAGGAAGGAGAGTATGAGGAAAGTGAATGTGGTTATTAAAGTCTGGATGTGCCCCTTGTCCCGGACATCTCCCCAGACAGACCTTCAGGAGTGTCTCCTCCTAGGCTTCCCCCTTCCATTTCATGTTTTACAAGAAAGTGGCCGAAACCCTTCAGCTTCCTATGGAAGAAGCTGTGGATGACCAGGAGGAGCCTGACTATGTGGAAATGATGGATATCCCAGAGTCCAGGAGGCTGTCTATTCCCTTACACAAGTCTTTTTGGAAACAGACATTTAAAATTTTAAAGACTCCTAATTCTATACCTCCTGTGGATAAAAGAATGGACAAGAGGTATACTCTGTCAGGCTCAGATACGGAGTTCCTTACCCAGGAATGCAGCCATGTTGGAGTAGTGCAGGCTGCAGCCTGTGATAAGGATAATATACCCTTGGCTTCACACCCCCAGATAAGGACTCCAGGAGGATTGATGCCATGGCAAAGAAACAGTACATGGCAGCATCCTTGGGACTCAGGCAGGCCAATTATATGGCCTATACAGCTAGATATCAGAAATCTAGATGGGACACTGTCATGGCTTTAGCTAAACAGGTCCCTGGCCAGCTTGCCAAGGAGCTGGAGCAGGTGGCTGCTGATGGTATTGAGGCATCCAAGGTGCAATTCCATGCTGCAGTGGACTCCAATGATGTTTCATCTAGAGTCATGGCTACATCTGTGGCCTTTCGCAGGATGGCTTGGCTCAGATGTACTAGCCTGTCTCAGGATACCCAGACTAAGGCCATGGATTTTCCTGTTGTGGGTAATTCTCTGTTTGGGGAGCAAACAGAGAACTACATGAAGAAAATGGATGAATTCAGGACCGCCTGTAGCAGTGCCTAGGCCAAGGAAAGGCAAGCCACTCCTCAGATGCAGCATCCCAGGGGCAGGGGCAGGCCTTTTCATAGGCCTTTCTACCAAGCCCAGGCCTCCTCTTCTGACCATGCTCAGAGTGGGTTCTTTAGAGGGAGAGGCAGAAGGGGTACAAGCTGGCCTGCTTGCACCCCTCAGCCTAAACCCCCTGCCAAATAGGCACCCTGATGGGTTTGCCAGGGCCGATTCTCCACCACCTGTAGGGGCAGGCTGGCTTACTTTGTCTAGGACTGGAAGTCTTTAACATCAGACAAATGAGTCCTGGAAGTAGTAAGCCAGGGACTGGTTCTCGGCTTCAAAAAATTTCCAAAGATGAGAACCAGATCCTTTCCACCTGCAAATCCTTCAGAGGCACTTGTCCTAGAGGCAGAGGACTCTTCCCTCTTGGCTCTCAGAGCTGTAGAAAGGGTTCCACCCCTACACAAAGGGAAAGGATTGTACTCCAGGTACTTCCTCACCCCCAAAAAGACAGGAGAAAGGCGTCCCATCCTGGATCTCAGATATCTAAACAAGCACCTTTCAAAGTCAAAGTTCAAAATGGTGACTCTGGGAATAATTCTACCCTTTCTAAGGCCAGGGGACTGGCTAGTCTCCCTGGACCTCAAGGATGCCTATTTCCATATTCTCATCAGAAGCTCCCATCGAAAATACCTCAGGTTCGAGCTGCCCTCAGGCCATTACCAATTCAGAGCAATGCCCATTGGCCTAACCTCTGCTCCAAGGGTGTTCACAAAATGCCTGGCAGTAGTAGTTGCTTCCCTAAGAAGGCAAGTGATTGCCATCTTCCCATACCTGGACGACTGGCTCATAGTAGGCCAGTCCCCAGACCAAGTCAAGTTACACCTTCAGATAACTCAGCAACTGCTCACCTCGAGAGCCTTTTGGTCTCAGAAAAAGGACCCTTTGACCAAACTGATACCAGTGACTCGAACCCTGATCCAGGCTTTGCAGTGGTGGCAGGATCAGGACAATCTAAGACAGGGAGTTCCTTTTGTCACTCAGTCTCACTCTCTAATCCTTACTACAGATGCCTCCCTCTTGGGGTGGGGGGCCCATTTGGGAGACCTGACCACCCAAGTGGTGTGGTCTCCTCAGGAATCTCTGCTTCACATCAATCTTTTGGAACTCAGAGCAGTGTTTCATGCACTTCAAGCTTTTTCCAAGTCTGTTCAGAACAAGGTTGTTCAGATCAGGACAGACAATACCACCACAATATGGTATATCAACAAGCAAGGGGGCACTTGGTCTATGGCCTTGTGCACAGAAGCAATGAAGTTGTGGTCTCTGGCTTTTTCCCTGAACACCTCCCTTACAGCAGTACGCCTCCCAGGCAAGGACAATGTCCTGGCAGATGCTCTCAGCAGGATATCCCAGGGCCATCACGAATGGTCACTGGATCCCCTGGTCTTGGAGGTGATCTTCTCCAGATGGGGCACCCCACAGATCTTTTTGCAGTCCCAATCACCAACTTCCCCTTTTTTGCTGCAGGCCCCCAGTGTTGGGCTCAGTCCCCCTGGATGCCCTGGTTCTCAGTTGGGAAGGGAAGTTCCTGTATGCTTTCCCCCCTTCCCTCTCCTATTCAAGGTGCTAGTAAAAATCAGGTCTCAATCCTGCAAGGTGATTCTGATTGCTCCAGACTGGGCCAGACAGCCCTGGTACCCTCTCCTGTTGTCCTTAGCAGTCCACCTTCCCTTGTCTCTTCCCAGGAATTACAACCTGTTAACCTGTGCTCAGGGGAGGGTTTGGTACCCAAATCTGAAATCTCTCAATCTCAAGGCCTGTCTCTTGTAGAGTTAGAGTTTGCTGATTTACACCTCTCTCAAGGTGTTATGGATATTCTGAAGGCTTCTAGGAAGCCTTCCACCAGAACTACATACAATTCCAAATGGAAAAGATTCTCCATATGGTGCTCTGGGAAGCATATTTCCCCAGAGTCTGCTGACCTGCCCACAGTCCTTGACTATATGGTTCATCTGAATAGCTTGGGACTCAGACCAACTACACTAGGGTGCACCTGGCAGCTGTCTCTGCTTTTCTTTCAGCTGGTAAGCCGCCTTCTCTTTCAGCTCACCCTGTATTCTCCAAGTTTTTCAAGGGGTTGCTTCATACCAGTCCACCATTCAGGGACCCTGCCCCTGCTTGGGACCTTAATGTTTGCATTGCTCAGCTTATGCAACCCCCTTTTGAGCCTTTGTCCTCAGCAGAGCTTAAGTACTTGACTTGGAAAACTGTTTTCTTAGTGGCCATCACTTCTGCCAGACGCATAAGCGAGTTACAAGCCCTGTCAGTGGAGCCTGATTTTATCTCTTTCCATAGAGATAAGGTGGTCCTCAGGACTAACGGGAAGTTTTTACCTAAGGTGGTTTCAGACTTCCACCTTAACCAATCTATGTCTCTTCCTGTGTTCTTCACCGACCATTCCTCCTCTGGTGAGAGGAGGTTGCATAGTCTGGATGTGAAAAGAGCCCTTAGCTACTACATAGAACATACCAAGGGTCACAGGTTTGACTCCCTCCAACTGTTCCTCACTTATGGTGAGGTTGGTAAAGGAAAACCTGCCACTAAAAGATCCATTGCCAGGTGGATTGTCTCTTGCATTCAATTTTGCTATGAAAAACTAGGTAGGATTCCACCCTCAGGCCTGAGGGCTCACTCTACCAGAGGTACAGCTGCTTCCCTGGCCGCTGCCAGGGATATTCCTATCTTAGAGATATGTCAAGCAGCTACCTGGAAAACAGTTCACACTTTTACCAAGCATTACTCTCTGGATATCCAGGCTAGGAGTGATGCTCGGTTTGGCACAGCTGTGCTTCAGAGCCTATTTCCTAAGTAGGTTCTGTCCCTCCTCCATGGAGGTACTGCTTGGTAGTCTGCTATTGTCAGAATACAGCAAGACTTCATGTTGTTTGAAGAAAAAATTACTCACCTTAGTAATGTTTCTTCTAATGGAGTCTTGCTGTATTCTGACCTCCCCGCCTTCCCCTCTCAGAACCTTTGTTTTTGGGATGTGGGTGGGCAGTAGCAGTGTTGGCACTCAGGAGGTGCCCCACCTTGTTTATTATCACCCTCTTTTCTTTGGGTGAGTGGGTGTTGTGTTTATTTCATTTTTTGGGTTTCCTGACTTGAGTCTTTGTTTTGGGACCAAAAAATATTTTATTATATTTAGTAGCCAGTTGGCTAGTGTAGGTTTACAGCTTCCACACGGGACCCTCAGTGAGTTTAGCTCGTAAAGATCTAACGGTTTGATTTCAAGCAGCAACAGACAGAGTCTCAACCAAGCTCGAGCTCAGCATTCCATGCCTGGCATGGAAAGTTAACTCTTTCATCTCCGGGGCAGTTCGAAGGTTGGGACTCACTGCTATTGTCAAAATACAGCAAGACTCCATTAGAAGAAACAACATTACTAAGGTGAGTAATTTTTTTCTTAGTGTTGCACTTTAGTGATATGAAAATTATTTTGACCCCATGTCATGAACATGGATGCAAGAATGTGTTAAATCCCTCCCAAAATGTTATTTCGCAGAGCAACTGTGAAATCATCTTTTGACTGTACTTGAAAATTTCCACCATCCTTGTTCATGAGGTGGTGTCTTGTAAACAGTATTTTCAAAATTTGGAACTAAAATACTGTGAAATGGCCAAGTTATCAGTTAAAGTACATGAGAAACAAAAGTAGCATGTTAGTGTCACACATTTAAGTGAAACACTAAAATGTGTGACACTAAAATTTTAGTGTCGCACTTTAGTTTGCACTTAAATGTGTGACACAAAATTTATTTGCACCATGAACATGGATGCCAGAATGTATTAAATTATGCCCAAAAGGTGGTTTCACAGAGCGGCTGTGAAATCACCTTCTGACCTGTACTTGAAAATTCCCACCATCCTTGTTTATGAAGTAGAGTCATGTAAACTATATATTTAAAATTTGAGACTAAAATATTGTAAACAGCCATGTTATGAATAAAAGTAAGTGTGACACAAAAATGGAGTTTTAGTGTTACACATTTTGGAGGCAGTATAGCGCAGTGGTTTAAGGCTCTGAGCTGTAAATCTGGTGACATCCAGCAGACCAGACCTGGGTTTGAATCCCACAGCTTCCACTTCCATACTGTGTGACCCTGAGCAAGTCACTTATCTTCCCTGTGCTCCCAGGTTGCACCTGTAAAAAAGCTTTCAGTTTAGTGTGTTACTCCTGGTTAAACAACTTAAAAAAAAAAAAAAAACATTTTAGTGTCACACATTTAAGTGCAGTACAAAAATATACAAAACTAACATTTTAGTGTTGCACTTAGTGGTATGCATTAATGTGCAACACACAGTATTTTGCCTCTGTGGCATGAACTTGGTTACTAGCATGTGTTAAATCCCACCCAAAAGGTATTTTCACAGAGCAATTGTGAATCACTTTTCGACCTGTTCTTAAAATTCCCACCATTCTTGTGCAGGAGGTTGGGTCATGTAAATGATGTATTCAAAATATGGGGATAAAATGCTGTAAAATGGCCAAGTTATGAGTAAAAGTATGTGTGACACTAAAATGTGTGTGTTATGCAGCCAAAGTGCCTGTTTATGAGCTATGGTCATGGAAATAATATATTCAAAATGTGAGACTAAAATATTGTAAAACAGCCAACTTAGGAGTAAAAGTAGGTGAGAAACAAAAATTTAATTTTAGTGTTGCACATTTAAGTGCAACACAAACATCTTAGTGTCACACTTTAGACTGCACTTAAATGTGTGACACGAAAATTATTTTGACCCTGTGTCATGAACGTGGTCTGTGTTAAATCCCACCCAAATGGTGGTTTTGCAGAGTGACTGCAGAATCATCTTTTGACCTGTACTTGAAAATTCACACCATCCTTGTTCATGAGTTGGGGTCATTTAAACAGTATATTCAAAAATTGGGGCTCAAATATTGTAAAACGTCCATGTTATGAAAAGTATGTGCAACACTAAAATTGATGTGTTGCACAGCCAAAGTCCCAAAATGGTATTTCTGTGTTGTTTTCAGAAAAACAAGCTACAGAATCTTGCTCAACAGATCCTGTTTAGCAAGATTTATGTTTCTGTTTTTTTTTTTTTTTTCTTCTATATGTATTTTCCATGTTTTTTAGTTTCTACAAAAAAAAAATATGGCCATCACAACCCAAAAAAGTGTTTTTCTTGTCATGAGAACTTAGCAGTGTGAAAGCAAAATGCTGTGGTGACTAGAATATTTTTGTGTCTCAGCAGAAGGTTATCTAAAAACCCCACTGAACATATGCAGAAAAAAAAACTTTAAATCCATGTAAGTCTGGAACCTATTAGTATTTTTTCACTGCAGCTTTGAAAGGCACTACCTTGGCACAGGCTGCTTCTGCCCTAAAATTGAGTTTCAGAAAAAAAAACTCCATACTGTCTAGGCTGTAGGTGAGAGTGAAAAAAAAGTACAATAAGAATAGGAAAAAAATTCCTTTTTATTAAAAATCAGCATTCTTATCTCGGAAATCACGCAAGCTGTCATCATGAAACCTCTCACATCTTGAGAACTTGCCTCTGAGACAATGCATACCAAATTTTGGGCAATTTTGTTGAACACCGTCCAAGTTCTTAAGGTGCAAAAATAGGGATTTAACATTAAACTCCCTACTCAACTCTCAACTATACTGGCATTACCGCACCAGTTTTATATATATAAATATATATATATATATATATATATATATATACACACACACACACACTGTAGGTATATATACTGTAGATATATTACACACATACATATAGGGGATATGACATGGCCTGACTGAAGATATCATATTTATCTTAATATCATTGGCCTTGAATGAAGATAAATATGATAAATACGATATCTTCAGTCAGGCCATGTCATGTTCTGTCAATACAGACGTGTGTTTTGGGATAAACGTGATTAGGGATGTGTTTAAAAAAAAAAAAAAAAAAAAAAAAAGTTAACTTTGAAGTGGGTAACTTTCATCGTCTTTTAAAGTTACACTTACTTACTTGTTTGAGAGTGGTTTCCAAGATTTGCTATTGCTTTTTTTTAACTCACTGATCCCATAGCTTTATATTAAGGCCAACACAAAATGAAAAAGTTTGATACACAGTTCTTTTGTTTTTGATTTGATATGGGGAAGGGGCATTTGTTTGTTGAAAAAGTGAAAACAAATCCATCTGAATGGCCTGGCAAGGTGGTGTTGATGTCATAGAATGTTCAGGCAGTATGAAAAGAAAGAGCAGCAAATTCTGAGAAGAGAGGGGTTCATGGTAGTTACAAAGGTAAAAAAATGTGTTCATTTAATTAAAAATGGTCAAATATTTATCATAATACTGAGTAGACACTAAAGGGACAACTGGAGGGCATCTAGGGTGTAAAAACAGTTTCCCGTCACCTTTAAAGAATGGTACAGCAGTTTGTACAGTGCCCGATGACATCACAGTGGCCTGTGCTGCACTCAAAACAGAGTAGTAAAATCTTCATTAAAAGAACTAATTGGAAAGCTCTACAGTTGCAGTACATTGTATAGACTGAACGCACAGTGCCTTAATTCAGAATATGACTATTATTATTATTATCACTTGTGAGAGGTCAGCTCACTTGAGGTAATGACACGCATGAGTTAGGCTCCTGCCCCCATCACTGATGAAAATAAATGGCATGTTCTGAGTCAAGCCATTGTGTATGGTAATTAGGTAGGTAGGTAGGTAGACAGGGAGATAGATAGATACGCAGGCAGGCAAGCTGGCAAACTGGCAGACAGGTAGTAGTATAAGGTAACACCTGTTGTATATGCACAGTTTCTCAAAGCCCTAATATTTTCATCCTTTGAACACTACATTGGAGATCTGGCCATAGGTTTTTTTGTTATTTTCAGTAAAATGAAAAAAACTTTGGCAGAACATTCATTTTTGTCATGTGTATCCAGTGAAATGCTAAACTAACAGTTTTATAAAATTGTAAATAATGTAAAATGTTTTTAAGAGCTCTGAACATGTGTAAATGTTGCCATAATGGAATCCTGAATGAGACAGGAAATGTTGGACCATTGTGCCTTGTATATCATCATAGTGTTAAAGCTATTTTCTAATAAAACACTCAGTTTGAACAAAGAATCGGAGCCATTAATGTTTTCTTGCTGTTCTCAATAGTGGGAATGTGTCCCCAGTTTTTTTCTATTTATTATTCTTGTTAATTGAATAACTTTACTAGAGTAAATTCTTCATGTACAGGAATGGCACAGGAGTGTACACTGTCCTATCAGACAGTAAGTCAGTTTATAAAATACATTAAGATAAAAATTTACAGGATGACAATCTATAGAAAAGAAAGGCATGAAATCACATATCAAAAATAAGTGTATTTAAAACCATCAATCAAAAATAATTTTATACAAAGTTTAAAAGCTGGGTAAGAGTTGATTTCTCCCAACTGGAGAGGAGTAGAGTTTCAAGCCTTGACAGCCTGGTCTCTAAATTAATTCACGCCCATCTTAACATAAAAAGAACGTGCTGATGCTTCTGTTTTTATCAAATAAGAGTTAAAATCACTTCGATATAATAATAAATCTGATAAGCAGGAAAGAGATTTACTATGTAATAAGCAGTACACCAGTTTAGCAAGTATAAATTTAGAATTTTGTTATAGTGATAACCAGTTCAATTTTTGATACAGATCACTTGTCATATTAGTCCCCATAATGTTCTCCTGGAAGAATACACACAGCACAGGTCTTGGACAAGTGGAAATTCCTGGGTGGAAGCACCTTATTTAAAGGATCCAATTAGGCAATATAATTTAAGCCAATTTAGGCAGCACTCTATATTTATGAGTAGCCACTGCAGGCATTTCAGAGCTGAGAAGCTACTGTAGGGGCTATACCGAAAGGGTCCCACCATGGAGTGGTGGTGTAGCTTGCTCACTTTGGAATTCCAATCTGAAAACTAAGAGGATCCCCTTTTTTACATGAAGTTTAAAGTAAGAAAAGCCATTGGGTAGTTAAAATGTTTGAATGTTGAATATATGCCATGTTTTTTTTTTTGGGGGGGGTGCACTGGATGCCACACACCAGCAGCACCCTTCTCCAGAAATGTGAATTGCATTTTGAGCAATGCAAAGGTTTTGAGCATGCTATTTGGTTGTTCTTGGAGAAGTAGCCACAGCAATGTGTTTATTAAGAGTTATACGCTAAGCTGAAGTGGTGTGTGCGCAGCTGGGAGATCTCGCGAGCGACCTTGAACTGCTGCACCCATTCCCATGAAGGGCATGGTCCCTACGCAGACCAAGGGAATGATGTACCTCTCTTGGTTGGCTCAGCCTCAGCAAGTGCGGAGATCATGTGGCCAGGTGACAAGCAATCACCACCATCTGGTGGTACCACTCCCATGGCAAGCCCAATGAGGTTGGGCCGTGACTCCCACCCCCTAAATGAGGTCCAGGTTTTGTGGCCCCATGCACCAAGTGCCAACCAAGAAAGAAGAGTCCTTGGGAAGAATTTGACTCTTCATGTTTTCCCCTTGTACCATTGCTCTGAGAGACTCCCAGGCTGCCATGTTACAATGACTGACAATTTTATTGCTTGAGCTAAAACTGCTTTAGGTTCTACCCTATTGGAGGAGGCAAAAAAACCTTGGGAGAAAACTCTCTGAGGGAAATCTCCTTCCCGAGCCCTGGTGTGGCCACCCATAGTGGGGCAAAGGGTCCCCTACTCTAGCCTGGCTGTCCTGGAACCTTGCTTTTATGAGGGCAAGTGGGTGGAAAATCTGACAAGGATGAGGAGAGTGAGAGGGAGTTGCTGGAACCAGCTGTTTTTATACTCTCTCACTCTCCACTCACTCCAGATGCCTCCTGCCCTGTGGGCAGCCCCAGTGGTTCCTCTCCCGGGGGGGGGGCACCAACACAACTCCCCACCCTCATGGGTAGAACCCTAGCTGCCTGCCTAATGCCAGGTTACAGGGGAAGGGACACAGACAAGGAGATGTATGTTGCAGGGATTTTGCAGACTCTTTATTATTAGTCCCCATATCCTTCCCCTGGAAGAATACTCGTACACCCAGCACAGGTCCTGGAGTAATGGCCACAGCCATATGTTTATAAAATTATTTCTGCACAAAATTGGAGTGGCATGTACAGCTGGGAGATCTCGTCAGTTACCTCAGACCTTCGCACCCCTTCCTGTTAAGGGCATTACCCCTGTGCAGACCGGGGGAAAGATGCATCTCTCTGGGTTGGCTCAGCATCAGATGGTGAGGTCTTGTGACCAGGTGGCAAGTGACCACCCCATCTGGTGGCGCCGCTCCCGCAGGCAAGACTGATGAGGTTGTGGTCCATGTCTTGCGGACCCACACACCTCATTGCCAATTAAGGAAGAAGAGTCCTTCAGAAGAATTCAACTGCTTCCACTCTTCCCCTTGTACCATTGCTCTAAGAGACTCCCAAGTCTCACAGGATAGACGTAGTCCACCCCCACACACATACACACACACAGCTCACACCATGTACTTAATGACAAGGGTGATTTAATTAGGGATGAGAAGACCTGGTAGAAGTAATGAAGACTGTTTTACCTCAGTTTTTGAAGACCAGACAGCTAGTCCAAACTTGGATGTCATGGATGGGATAAATTACCAGTCATCCTCACAGAACTACAGGTTAGGTCAAAACTTGAGAAAATAAACCCCATATGTGTATGTATAAGGCTCCAGGACCTGACAGTATTCTCTCCACCCAAGGCTGATCAAAGAACTGGCATCAGAATTAGCAGGACCTGTCGTGACCTTATTTCAGACACTTCACTTAATAATGGCTGTGCAGTTAAAAACTGGCGGGAGACCGCTGGCCCAGTGGCGCAGAAGGCTGAGGTGCTGGCGCCTTACCTTGAACCACACTGGTGGCCCGGATTCGGGAACGGACTCGGGACGCCGGGGGTCAGCAGGGGGAGGATTGGATTGAGCGTCCAAAGGACTGCTCTCCTATCCTGGGGTGGGGTTGGGGAATGCCTTGCTAAGCAGCAGCCCCCAGTGGAGACTGGAGGCACTGCATGAGCGGCGCAATGAGGGAACCTAGAAAACCGGAAATCCCGCTCGGTGGTGGCCGCTGGATGATGGTTCTCCATCCCCTGATTCCTCTGGTGCCTTCGATGAGCTTCCTTCTCTCAGCAGCATCCCTGGGCCCTATCGAGAGTGTGCTGGATTCCCCACTGGTGCCTTCCCCCTCAGAGGAGGAGGAGGACCCACCCGGCGAAAGGTTACGTCCGGGATATCCCAGGGACTGGCTGCGTTGTGAAGTGAAGGAGTTCGGGTAAGGCCAGTGGGGATCGGTGAGGACTTGGAAGGAGCCTGAAGGAGTGGGGGTCACCAGGAGCACGGAAGGGGATAAACAAATAATGCAAAAAAAAAAAACTGGCAGGAGGCAATAGTGTCACCAATATATGAAAAGGGAGCTAAGAAGACCCCTGGGAATTACAGACCCATATGTCTGACATCTACCCTTGGTAAAGTCTTAGAGGGCTTTGTGAAGATCATATAGAGGGCTTTATAAAGACCACAGGCCAAGTATATATGAACCAACATGGTTTTGTTCCTGGCAGATCATTTCAGACAAACCTCATGCAGTTTTTTGAAAATGTTAGCAAGTCCCTTGATAGAGGTAATCCTGTGGATATTGTGTTCCTGGATTACATCAGGGCATTCGATATTGTCCCACACAGTGAACTAATTAAAACATTATTAGAAACAGGCTTGAACATTACTGTGGTAGCGTGAATAAAATCCTGGCTGTACAGGAGGACACAGCAGGTTAGAATTAGAGGCACAGCATCGAACCGGGCTGCAGTGACAAGCGGGGTGCCACAGGAATCCATGCTGTGGCCCACTCTATTTGACATATATGTGGCTACCATGCATTGTGATAGAGGAGTCTGGGTCTCAAAATATGTTGATGACATCAAGATTGGTACTGTTGTTAACAAGCAAATGGATGTTAACAGACTGCAAACAGAATTAAAAAGCTTAGAGGTATGGGCTGATACACATAAACTCAAATTCAACCATAATAAGTGTGCAGTTATGCACCTTGGTAGAACCAGTCAGTGTGCAAATTATATAATAAATGGCACACAAGTCAAGGTAACAACAGAAGAGAAGGACCTGAGTGCCATTTCAGATGACTTTAAATTTAAAACACACTGTAGACAGTGGGCAAAGAAGGCACATGCAACACTTCATTGCATACGTAAGCACATCTATAATAGGGATAGATCCCCTCTTTTGTTCCCTGGTAAGGCCACAGAAGGAGTATTGCTTCCAGTTTTGGTCACCGATTTACTAAATCGGAAAACAGGATCTAGGAGGTGGGTGCAGAGACAGGCAACTAAGATGGTCTTTGGCTTTGAACACCTGAACTATGAAGATAGGTGGACTAATCTAGACCTATATACTCAAGTATAGAAGACTAAGGGGTGACCTATGCTTACTATTTAAGTCCCTTTCTAATGATGATCTCTGGAGCTGTCTAGGTTTTGAAGCAACGAGAACAAAATTATATGACAAGGGCTCACGATCTACAGCTAAAAGGTGAGACCAGTGCAACAAAAAGAGCTGGCTGGTACAGCCAAAGGGTGGTTGGTATATGGAATAGACTCCCACTAGATGTTATCGGCAGCAGTTCTATGGCAGTTTTTAAGTCTAGGCTTGATAATCATTTTTCAAGATTAAGATTTCTGGGTTATCCCTTCGTGTAAAGGGCAAGCCTCCTCATGGGCCTTGGCTCTTTTGGCTTGTATAATACCTATGATACTCCTCCAAGACATGATGGAATGACTCTAGTAAGTCCCAACCACTGTCCTGTAAATGAATGCTATCCTTCGCATAAAGTTCCTGGCAGGATGTTTTTTTTTGTTTTGTTTTTTTAACTCTGTTTCTACACTGGGGATCCAGGGCATCTCTCACGTGTACTCACTCAGCTTGTCGACCTCTACTCCCTGCCTGAAACCCCCTCCGCCAGGGGTACTCCCCATCCCAGCTCACAGACTCGGCCGGCCCCACGGATCTAAGCCCGCTGTGGCGGGACTGCCATTCCTACCTGGTGACCTGTCTGGAGTCTAGGCGAACGGTCCATGTCTGGTTCAAGGGCCCGGGAGTCTGATGGAAGGTGGTCCAGCGGTGGGATGTGGGCGCCATCTCCTGGGGTCATTGTCACCTCCCTTGGGTCCTCTGGGGGTTTTCACGTTTTGTATCCCATTACCCCCTCCCCCCAGGTTGCAGACATGCAATTTATTTAAGAGTTTCACCAGGAAGGGCACACTGAACAACAAGTTTCTTGTCTCACGGTGCGTCCTGGGGGAGGGGGAATTGGGAAAAGTATACAATCGTAAACCATTTACAGTATACAGAGCCATGGCATCTGGACATGCAATAGCAACAGACATCAGCTTTGGTTACAACATGCAACACCTAGCAATGTGTAGTGTCAATAAAGGATCCAATGTAAGTCGGCTCGGTGGCGCTGAGGGTTGAGGCTCTGGACGCCACACCTTGCGCTATGCCGGTGACCCGGGTTTGGGAGCGAGCTCAGGTCGCAGGAGGTCAGCAGGAGAGGGAGAGGATTGAGCATCTGATGGACTGCTGTCTCCGGGTATAGGGCAACAGGGTTGTCCAGTGTCCCGGCAACTCCTGATGGCGATCGGGGGCACTGCAGGATGGCAGACCAAATGTGTGGGGGATCGTGGGTGATGCCGGCAGGGTTGCCGTGGTCCATAGCATTAGTGCACACCATGATCGGGAGGGAGGAGGGAGCTCACGGGAAACTCACTATAGAAAAAAACCCTCTGGCCCAGATAGGCAACGGCCCTACAGTGCCTAGCTGCCACACACCCAACACTGGACCCCTTCCTCTACCCCTTGTATCTCCCTGCGGACCTTGGGCCGAGGGGTCCCATGAAAGTAACGTCCTTGAGGAGGCTGAGTCACAGTGGGCAGTAGAGCGGCAGATGAGCTGGAAGCTGGAGAGAGTTCCGGTGCTCAGAGGACATACAGATAGAACTGAAAAAAAAAAAAAAGGAAACAAAGGATCCAATGAGTAGAACAATATTTTCAGTGCTAATATACGTTGTTACAAATTGAAGAAAGTATATTTACAATAGTACAGTATTTACAGCATCTTATGTTCATGTTCAACAGCAACATCTATGAGTACCCCAAACTTGAGTGACAGCCAGTGCAATGTGAGGATAGCTATAATTACAGTGCTTAAGGGGCAGCAATGGTGGCCAGTTACAGTTCACAGAAAGGTTGAATAAGGCTGAGGAGATAGATGATAAGGAAGAAGAGAGGCGAATCTGGTGAGGGAAGGAGTAACACAGTTTGGGGAAGTGGTAGGAGAAAGCTGCCTGGCCAGCAGTAGTGTTACGATGAGGAACACTTAAAGTACGGGGAACTGAGGACCTAAGTGTATGAGCAGGTGGGGGGGGGGATAGTTAGTGTGGAACTAAGATAGGAGGGGAGGGAGCCAAACCAAAATTTGGAGATGAATTTGGCACAGTGGTGGAGATGTCTGTTCTCAAGAGATGGAAAAGCCAGGGTATGGTAGAGCTGGCAGTGGTGGGTGCAGGGGGGCATCAAGTGCAAAACGGCAGAAGGAGTTAAAAAGAGTATCCAGTCTGGCGAGGGAGGTCTTAGGCATGGCACAGTAGACTACATCACAGTATGCGAAGATAAGGAGGATTATCTTCTGGACAAGTTCACGCCTAGCCGGAAGAGGGAGGCAGTTCTGGTTCCTATATAGAGCACCAAGCTTTGGGTGCAGATCTTTTAGGATGCCATCCACATGACTGGAGAAGGTGAGGTGTTGGTCAAGCCAAACCCCCAGATACCTGAAAGAGGAGTCCTCAAGGACTGTCCCATTAAGGATTTGGAAGATGGGGAGGGAGGTGAGCCTAGAGAGTCTCTGCCTGGTGCTGAAGGTCATAGAGACTGGTTTCTTGGCATTGAGGAATAGTTGATGTGAGTAGAACCAGCGCTGAACGTTGTTGAAGTCATTCTGGAGTCTGTTTGCAACATCAGTGGGGGATCTGCCAGAGATATAAAGGACTGTGTTGTCTGTGTACATGTGAATAGAGGAAGTTGTGCAGACAGATGGAAAATTGTTGAGGAAGACAGAGAAGAGTAAGGGACCCAACACTGATCCCTGTGGGACCCCAGTGTTGATGGGGAAGGGGATATGGAATCCACTATTCTAACAGACTGCATCTGTCCTACAAAATAGGCCTGGAACCAGTGTGTGGCAGAGGTGGATAATCCTGCCACAGAGAGGGAGTGTAGCAGAAGGGAGTGGGAGACTGTCAAATGCCTTGGCTAGGTCGACAAAGATGGCGGGCGTGATAAGACCACTGTCCATCCCAGAGAGGATAGAGTCAGTGAGTCTAATCAGAGAGGTAGAGGTGGAGTGATTTTTATGGAAGCCAGCTTGGAAGGGAGTAATACAGTTGGAGTAGGAGAGAAAAGCAGAGAGTTGGGTAAGGATAAGGTGTTCTTGCACTTTGGCAAGGGTAGGGAGTAGGGATATAGGGCAGTAGTTTTCAGGGGAGGATGGGTCACCACCTTTAGGGAGGAGGATAACAACTGTATGTTTCCAGACAGTGGGGATAGCTTTCTAGTGCAAAAGAGAGGTTGAGTAGGTCTGTCAGAGGGGCAGAGATGGCACTGGCAGACAGATAAAGCAGTGTGGGGTCCGGCCTGTCAGGCGAGCTGCCTTTAGATGGATTTAGTGTGAGCAGGGCGTCCTGGGTGTCGAAGGTGGTTATTCTAGAGAATGCAAAGTGATGGGGCTGTGGATGGATGGGAGGGAGGTGATTTTCAGGCAGGATCAGCCAGTGAGGGCGGTAGAGAGGATGGGAGAGTAGTGGCGCAGGAGGTGAAGTAAGAGTTAAATTCAGAGGCCACACTCATGTGGTTGGTAGTGAGAGTATTGTTTATTGAGAGGAGGGGTGTATGAAGACGGGGTTGGGGAGAAGACTGAGTGAATAACTTCCAGGATTTGGAAGGGCAATTTATATTTGACTGGAAGGTTGTGGTGAAGTGTTTGGCTTTAACCAAGTGTGTAGCTTTAGTGCATTTGTTGCGAAGCTAACGATAGTTGTCATAATCTTTGGGGAGAATTTGTGTTGCTTCCAAACATAGTCCCTTGCTGTTTGGCAAGCAATGAGCTCGGGTGTGATCCAAGGGAGGTGGTTCCCATGGACTGTAACCTTGCATAGAGAGGCATGCTGGTTCCAAACTTCAAGAAATTTATTTCTGAAATAGGCTGCGGCTTTCTTGATTGAGCTCGCATGGGATATAGTAGACCGATTTGTACTTGATAGGTCCAGTAGGAGTGGTCCCAGATGCAAGGCATCATATGAACGAGTGACTAGGGTCTTGTGGGGGACTTTTGAATGGTGGATTCTGCATACTAAGAAGGTCATACAGTGGTCGCTCAGAGCATCTGGTAATACCCCAGATTTGATGACTCTTTGTGGGTGTGTAGTGAGGGCCCAGTCAATTGAGTGGTTACAGGATTTCTGGTTGATCCTGGTTGATTCACGGATAAGTTGGGTTAGGTTATGGGAAGCGATGTTATTTTTTTATTTAAAGCTGCGATGGGGATAACCAATTCTGGTTGAAATCACTCATGATGTAGACTTCTCCAGAGGAGATGTGGGGTACGATTGTGGAGATTAAGTCGGTAACCAGAGAGGGGTTTAGGCCTGGGTGGCAGTTAGCTCCTGCTATAAAGACAGGGATTGAGAAGGGGAGAGCTAGTTGGAGGACAAGTGCTTAGTATGCTTTTGGGATAGAGGCAGAATAGATGTTAGTGAATTGTATAGTTGAGGAGACATAGATTACCATGCCACCACCCCTTTTGGACCGGTCTTGGCGGGTTATAGAAAAACCCGGGATGGTGAGTGAGGAATCGCCTATTTTCTTATTTAGCCAAGTTTTGGAGAGGATAATTACATCAGGGCCAAGAGAAGCAATCAGTGCCTGGAGAAGGTCAGTTTTGGGGAGGAGACTGCGTATATTTAGGTGCAGAATTTTTAGGCATCTGGGTAGAACAGAGGGGTGTGATGATGGGGCTGAGGGAGTAGCAGGTGGGGACGCCCTATCATTTCAGCAGTTGGGCCCAGAGTTTGGATTTATGTCACCAGATGGTAGGAGCAATAGAGCAATGATTAGGTATTGGAGTATAGCATTTTTAAACCAGGGTTGCTGAGAGGAGTGTTTGGGGGGAAGGCGAGGGAGGCTACTGGAGTGGGGGAGAAAGTTAAGGATGTGCACATGGGTACAGTAAAGAGGAATGAGCAAGAGAAATGCACAAGGACAAGTAAGGTAGTGGCTCCAATTATGAGTGGGGGAGGCTGGGGCAGCATTATGGGGGAGTACATAGAGAAGAGGAGGGTGGGGGAGCTGGCGAGGGAGAGGGGAGTGGAGGAAGAGTACGGAGAGGTAGAGTAAGTGCAGTGATAGAGGTGAGAAGGGGGCATGATGGGGAGCGGACATATGTAAGGAGCAACAGAACAGTACCAGAGGAAACCAGTCTAGCAGTGTTAACACCAGGAGAGCAGGGTTGAGTAGCCATTTGGAGTAACAAGACAATGTGCCCTGTTGATTAGTCAGAGGAAGTAGCCTTGCTTAAGCCTTGTAGGCAAGTGAAATACTGATCCTACAGATTCGTGTTGAAGTGATTAAAGAGGATTCTAGGAGGCGAGCACACCCCTGCCAGCTGAGTTGTATAAGTTGCAAGTTACAAACTGGGGACTTGGCGCACAGCATGCGGTAGTCAACTGACTCCTCTTAGCTATATAAGAAATTGCCAGATAAGGTGGGCAGGAAGGGGGAGGGTGGGGAGCCAGCTTACAGCGCTGGCGGGAAATAGCACAACAGCGAGCTGAGGAGAAGGTGCGATCGGTAGAACCCACCGGGCCGATGGAAGGATGTTTCACCCTGTTCATGGGTGAAGCTAAGGGGAGAGAAGGAGAAAGACGGGTTTTATTACCAAGAGCGGCGAGGTTAATGTAAACGGTGGGCAGGCAGGATTGAGCTAGGCAGACAGAAGGGGGAGGGACAGCAGTCCTAGGCAGCACCTCGCAGCAGAGTTAATTCACACTGGGAGCAGTGGCGCCAGGAAAGGAGGAACACAAGAGAGATTAGGGACATAGCAGCAGATAGATAAAAGCATAAGAGAGCTGTACTCACTTAAATTTAAATGGCAGGCTGGACACTGAGGCTAACGCTAACAATTTTAAACTATGGCTAAATTAGTTTACAATTCTATGATTACAGGCAAGGGCTATGCAGTAAAAACAGTCTGTTTGAACATTGTAAATGAATAGCAGTTGGTTTAAAGCAGAAGCGGACCAGGAGACCAGTGTAAAAACTAGAGGGGAGACAGGAGAAGCAAAGCAGCCAATTGCCTGGCAGAGTTGGAGGTTTCAGCCAATCAGCGAAAAGGCACCAGGAATTCAAAAGAAGTGTACCTTTAGCCATGCCGGCGGGGAGACAGCACAGCAGCTAGCCGAGGAAGAGGTGCAGCCGGCGGTAAGTAGAATCTGCTGGGCCGCTGGCAGGATGTTGCTGCTATGATTCCCTGCACACGATGGGCGCGCTTCTGCATCCATGTGTAAGGCATCCGCCGACACCCCCAAACCTGGAAGAGCACACTGCAAGTTACGCTGCCCCTGTCACCGCCAGGAGCCACTGGTACTGCGGCAAGTGCACTCACCCACCCCAGGAGAGGACAGCAGTCCCCTGGACTCTAAATCCTCTCCCGCCCCGACGACCCCTGATGATCCGAGCTCATTCCCAAACCAGGGTTGCCATTGCGGGGCGAGGTGTGGTGTCCAGCACCTCAACCCTCAGTGCCACCAGGCTGGCCTCTGGCAGGATGTATTAATGTTGCTGTGCAGCTACAGTTTTCCCGGTGGAGTCCATTTCCTTATCGAGTCCTTGAATGGCCGCTTCTCCCTGTTGATGCATATAATGCTTTGTTCATAGCTTTAAAGTTTCTCTGAATACTGCCAGTTGAGCCACTGAATAATGTTGGACAATATCATTTTGATCCTTGGCCACCGTTCATGAACACATGGCAAGTCCTCCTTCATCCTGAGAAGCAAATCATGAGCTTTTTGGAGTCCAAGATTTATCCTGCCCAGATGAACCAGTAAAATGTCCAGTGAACGTCCGTGTCATTATTCCGCTGCCAGCCTAGGGAGAAGCTCCTCCCAGTGCATGCCACTTTCTTGACCAGAAGTTATGTATTTTATGAATTGTTAGGTCCCCCCGACTGACTATCTGCTTTCTCTGCTGCACAATGGAAAAACAGTGGCATGTCCACAGATCAAAACCCACTTGAAAAACAGCAAGACAGTGTCTGTTAGTGTGGACATACATAACATAAAAACACTTGGGACCTCCAGTGGCCCAGGGCCTGGATTTGCCTGTCCATGAGCTCTTGGAACCTGGCATTTGTTGCCGCCCCAATCCTGAAGGAATGAGTATTGTGCTTTTTAGCATTCAACCCCACCCATTGCACCACCAAACTCAAGATGTGCCTAAACTGATAGGCCATTACGGGTGCATCATCTGCATGCCATAGAAATGCCACCCCCTCAAGAAGGCGAAGGATCGTGTAGTCCACCACAGTGATTTTTATATCCCATGCTGACCCCACAGGGGGGCCCACACAGTGCACCAGCACCCTATGTCTTTTTGGTCAGTCTTACTCTTGTGGAGTTGGACATAGGCACACTTGGGTGTCACTGTCACATCTGCGTCCGGTAGGTCCATTGCAACCCCATTCTTTCCTGGCTACAGCAACTCTGAGACACCAAAAGCCTCACAGAATGTCAGCAAAAATTCCATCTTAAATAAACTGAAATTATACAGAGATCAGCAGACTGCTGGGAGGGTATCACACACTTTTTCAAGGATAGACGGACTAATGAGGTGCTCCTGGTCTAATAGGGTGCCACTGCTCTGCTCATTTTGAGAATCCTTTACTCCTGCTTTTGAGAACCTTCTGGACCTTAAATGTGCAAATAGTGTCCATGAAGCCCCACACATGAGAACCACTACAACCCTGCCACGTGCTGACCCACTGCCCGTGCTGTCAGGCCCCGATTCTTAGATTCCACAATGTAGCTGCACAGTTGGTCCATGGGACTAGACCAGCTGTTAGGCCATCCCACCTCTGCATGGACAGTTTGGTAGTTCTCCACACCATGGCAATAAGTTCGTCTGGTTTTGGAGGGGGCAGTAGCATCATCTATACAATCCCCAGGCCTCAGGGTCACCACCTTCCACAGAAAAGGTGGGACTGGTCATGATTCCTGGGCTTCTGCTGGAGCTAATTCCCTTAATTTTTGCCACTGTGAACGAGATAAAGCATCAGCAATACCATTCTTAATGCTGGGAACATGTAAAGCCTTGAAGGGGACATTCAAAAGCATTCTGGTTCACAAGGGTGCTGTGTTCACATATATGGAACCCAAACAAATAGAAGAAGGAAAGAAAAAAGTACCTTAGCTGGGACTGGGATTTGAACCTAGGCTGCCTGGAATAAGGTTCTAGTCACACCATCAGCTGCACCACCAAGGCAAGTTGGAAAGCTGGGACTCCCAGATGCACCTTACTCTTTCTCTAATGCACAGCCTACTTCTTTTTTTTATTTATTTTTATTTCGGATGACACCTTTGAGCCGAGGGCTCTTTTACAAAGGTTCCACGTCAAGGCAATAAGGTACAAAACATAACATGATCATTACAATGGAACTTACCAAAAAAAAAGACAAATAAGGTTACAATAATAGCAGCCAAAGACATTGTCAAGGAATTGTGTTGTGAGTTAATTATACAGTACAAGTCATAGGCAGCTTAGTGAAGCTTTGTTAGGAGTGGGTTAGTGGGAAAAGAAAAAGAAGAGTGGTGGTGGTGAGGGGGTGATATGGGAGAGAGGGAGGGAGGAGGGGAGAAATGGGGAGGGCATTGCGTTGGGTATGTGGTAGATGGGAAACAGCAAGGGAGGAGGAAAGGGGGGATGAAAAGGAGACAGATTCATCCTATACCCAGTAATGGGGGGTAGGAGAGGAGGAGGAGGAGGAGCTGAGGCAGTGAGGAGGGATGCTTGAGGGTAGTCTGCCTGGAGGGGATTATAAGAAGCAATCACAGAAGGCACTAGCCACGAGGTGTTGATGCAGTTTACACTTAAAAGCACCAATCGTGGCAATGTTGGAGATTTCTGTAGGTAGCAAGTTGAACCAGGTGGAGGCTCTGACAAGGTAAGAACGCTGAGCTTGAGAGGTCTGACAGCGAGGTATTGTAAAGGTTAGACTGTCCGATCTTCTAGTTAGGTGGCGGACACGCTGCGGGGTCAATATTGATTGGACTCCAGGGGGCATAAGGCCCAGTGATGTCTTCTTAGCTAGGATGCAGGTCTGATACTTTAGTCTGCCGGATAGCTGGAGCCAGTTAGCCTGCTCATAAATCACACATGTGAGAAAGGCGGGCAGCTGAAATAAGGAGTCTACATGCCTTATTAAGGGCTACAGCTATGCGCCGGAGTGCAGTATCAGTAGAGGATCTATAGATAACAAGCCCATAGTCAATAGTTGAGATAACAGAGCTCTGGATAGCGAGGTTCAAGGCTTCAGCCGTTAGGCAATGTCTATGCTTGTATAGTAGCCCTACATGGGAGTTCACAGTTTTAGCGATATTGTCAATGTGTTTGGTATACGAGAGGGAGCAGTCAAGGGTCAGGCCCAGATATTTAAACACATCCACCTGCTCAAGAGTGACGCCTTTGTGGTTGTTAATTATGAGCTCATGGTCCTTGTACTTCTTGTGGGTTCCATGGAACAACATTGTTTTAGTTTTTTTGTGGTTAAGGATGAGTTTATGTGAGCAAAACCAGTCTTCCACTTCTGTGAAACTTTTCTGTAGTTGAGACTGAAGGGAGGTGGGGTCGGTGTGGCAAGTGAAGATTACTGCATCATCTGCATACAGTAACATTCTGTCATGGCAGGAGGCAGGGAGATTGTTCAGGAATATGCTGAATAACAAGGGACCCAGGATAGAACCTTTGGGTACTCCAGCGTGGATTGGTAGAGATGACGAGAGGAATTCACCAATCCTGACCTGTTGGGTCCGGGTACTGAGGTAGCTTTGAAACCAGAGGGTAGTTTCACTTGAAAGACCAAGGAGGGATAATTGTTTGAGGAGAATGGAGTGATTGACAGTGTCAAATGCCTTAGTCAGGTCAATAAAAGAGGTGCCGACCAACTGGCCCTGATCAAGTGCATGATAGATATGTGTGGTGAATTCGAGGAGTGCCGTGGTAGTGCTGTGCCCTTTGCGGAAGCCATGCTGCTAGGAACATTGCAGGCTGTATTTTACAAGGTACTCCATGAGCTGATCAGTCACTATCCGTTCCAAGGCTTGGGATAGAGGAGGGAGGATGGATATAGGCCTGTAGTTGTTCGTGAGAGTCTTGTCACCACTTTTATGGACTGGAGTCACCACTGCCAGTTTCCACTTTTGGGGAACTGAGAGCATGAGGAACAGTTGAGGATTTTGGTTAGTGGGAGCAGGACTTGTCAATGGTGAGGCGGAAGTTTCATATCCAGTGAATCGCCACTGACCCTAGACTTTCCAAGCACTTTAAGAATGTGTTTTTAGCTAGGCTTTCGGGATTGCTTTGAAATGGAAAGGAGGGTGCCCTGGTGGCAAACCTGAACTAACAGGAGCTGGGTTGACTGTGGTGGATCAAAAAGTTAGGGGTAGCACATGACTAAGGTCAGCAAAGTGGTGTTAAATGCGTTGGCAATGATTACATGGTCAAGAGTGATGGTACCATCTATGTTCAACATTGTGGGTGTTGTTTTGGGATCCTTTCCAGTCACTTCAGCAAGGTTATGCCAGAATTTACCCCCGTCATTCCAGGTGCTGGCTAAGGCGTTCCTGTAATAGTTAGCCTTCTCATGGAGGATTGCTCTGGTACATGCATTCCTAGCTGTTTTGTAGGCCTGGATATCAGTCTGGGTGCCAGTAGCCTTAGCACGATACCAGAGCTGGTCTTGAGATTTCATTTGTGTAAGGAGGCCTAGTGTCATCCATGGGTTATTGACACCCTTGATCTTACGCTTCTTGAGCGAGACATGAACATCGCAGGCTGAGTTGAAACAGGTGATAAAGTATTCAAGTGCTGTGTCTACATCGGGGGCTATATCAGTTGATGACCAGTCATGTTCATGAAGGAGTGTTTAAGTGACTCAAGATGACCAGGGGACAGCATTCTCCTGTTAATAGTTTTGGGGGGGAGTTTGGTGTATTTGTTGGTCCAGATACACAAGATAGGGGAATGATCACTTAAGGAGTCTGGGAGGACTGTTGCTTCGGAGATGTGCTCTGGACGATTAGTTAGCACCCAGTCTAGAAGTGTACAGGTCCTTGTTCTGTAGTTTACTCTAGTAGGTGATTTGACCATTTGTGAGAAGTTAGCAGCAGCTAGGGCATCCTTATAACTATTCGAGCTGGAGGCCAGCCAGTTGATGTTGAAATCACCAAGTAGGATAACTTTGTATTCTGATCCAGGAGTTGATACAGTCAAGGAGGGAGCGAAAGCCCAGATTGCTCAACTTGGGTGGTATATAGACAGAGACAACAGTCAGGATCTTGTTATGAGTTCCGAGAAGTACTTTGGCAGCAAGGATTTGGATGTCATTTCTGGGGATGGGCATGACATGACCCATGAGGGACTCTTTAAGGTAGAGGGCACAGCCTCCTCCTTTCTTGGTAAGTCTGTCCTGTCTGAAAACTACATATCCGGGAATTGCTATTGCTGAGTCAGGTATCTTCGAAGACAGTCACATTTCCAGCACTGATAGGATGTCTGGATTGTGCTGGGAAACCCAGGCAGAGAGGGTATCAAGTTTGGAGAGGAGGTTGCAGATGTTAAGGCTTGCCAAGGAGAGTGACCCTGCACTGCTGTTAACCTTGTGGCCAAGTTGTGGTGGGCTGGGGTTAGGGTGAATGTTGCCTGACAGGAGCAACAGCAGCAGTATTAGATGTTTTGAAAGGGGTTTAAAGTTGCTTCTGTGGGGCAGCAGGGCCCTTTTTTAACAGGTTCCTTTCCATAAGGGTGATGCATGAGGTAGTGACCAGTTAGTAATAGCAAGGAGCTGTAAGGGCACAGTTGCAGTGGTTTTGAGAACAGGCCAAAAGTTTCATTTGATTCTTCAAAATGGTTGTTGGATAGATAGCCCTTAGAGACAAGTACATTAAGAGTTGATTTCAATTGAAAATGTTGATACCTGGTGGTTAAGTCAAAAGCTAAAAGAAATGATCAACAGCTGAGGTCCACAGTCATAGAATGTGTTAGAATTCCTGAAAGGGATGAACTCTGCCTGTGCATATGCAGGATGTGAAATCCTTTTGTCTGTATGCATCTTTGTCATTCAAAGAGGTCTTGAAAAGCCCAAATACAGATCATGGGTCAGGTCAGACGAAAATGTGGAGTCAAGCAGGGCCCAGAGTCACTGAATTTGTCAGACTTCCTTGCTTCACTTATGTTTTGCTTGGGATACCTTCCAAACAAGTTGATTTTAAAATGAAAAATGCACATACCTGGTGATGATGCTTTGTAGAAATCCAGTCCAGGAGGCTTTCACGGATGTAGTGATCAAGAATGGTGTAGTTACTCCAACCAGAAAACCATGTAAATCCACAAAAACTAAGCTACAGACACAGACAAACACAAGCAGCCACCACACAGACCCAGGAGGCGGAGTCCCCACTTCTGCACAGATAATTATATTTTTAATCACAGGAGTGTGGTGTGCATATATATGAACTCAAAAGCATGAATTTAAGTATGAATATTCTTGCAAGATCATCCAATGGGCCTTTTGTCCCCAGTGACCCATTGGTAGTGTGGACCTTGCCCATATTGTCTGCAAAATTACCTTTTTGTCCTCCGCAAAACTTCCATGCAAGATGAACAAGTTATGCCTGCTTTAAAACTTAAAGAGGAATTACAAGAAGAAGAACGATCTAGCCAGCGCCAATAGGGCTATGAAGAGCTACCAAATGACCAAAGTTACAAATGTGCGTAGAAATTATGCAACGCCCAGGTGTAACTTGACCATTTTTTGGAGGTTTTGCACCAAATTTTTAACATGGCCTTTTTAAGACCCCTCCTCATGAAGAGTGCCAGTGTCATTTTTTTCACTTTTCCCGAAAGGTGATTTTGCAGAGTGAACACGCTATTTTTTAATATTCAGAAATTGATAGCTAACTTGATATGAGGTTGGGGAACTTTGCAAAGCTTCAGGAAGTGTGACATTTCTGTATTTTTACCAACATCCCTGGCAAACTGTAAATTTACAATATCTCTATCTCTAATACAAACACATTCCCTTTTTGAGTTTTTATTTTGAAAGAGATTATTTCTGCTGTTGTACATGACGTGGTCATAACAAGTATAAACAGTATTTAAAAGTTAAATATTTAAAATGCACACTACATATTGAAGTAATATTATATGACTATTAGGCAATGGACAAATATGGAAAATGTATTTTATTAAAAAATGTGTTCCATACTTTCACTCAAATATTAGGTTGAATAAACATTTCAGATAGCAATTTATTATTTTCTTGTTGGCACCGTACAGTGCTGTTCAGTCACAATCATCAAAAACTGGCATGCTGCTAGTTCAGTCCTCTTGAATTTATTTGATCAGAGTACATGCCGGTGTGTGTATGCAACCTGTCACTGTAGATAAACAAAATGCTATAGTTCCCAGTTCTAGCAGTCTCTCACCATTCACCAGGACTAAATGCAGAGTGTGTGGAAACCAAGCACTTACCCTGTCCCCCACACTGTAGCTGTCTCTGTGTATTATCCAAGGGTTTAAATCCCAAGTGGTGTCAGTCCCTTACCTCTTACTAGCACTAAATCCATCACAGTGTGGGTAAGTTTGCACTGTGCCTGTCCCACACGGTACTGTACCTGTGGATACACTGAGGGCTTTATTTACTTTTTACCAGTACTAAGTCCATCACAGTGGGTGAGTTGGGGGGGGGGGCTGCACAGTACCTGTCCCTGTGGATAAACAAAGAGCTTTAGTTTGCCATCTAGTGCTATCTCAACTGTACCTTGTATGAGCATTGAGAAGAAAAGTCAGCAGTGAACCTGATTCTGTGGATAAACAGAGGTGTTGTAAGTCCTCATCTTTCACTAGCACTGGATAGCAAATATACAAAGGTTGAATATAAAAATATTAAAAAAAACAGAAGAAAATAGCTATAGTTGGACTCAAAGCATCAATAAATTCCAGTACTAACAGATAATGAGTTAACCCCTAGGTTGCTGAAAGTCTGCAGCCATGCAAAGGTTCAATTGAGGGGCTAGAAACAGCAGTTTCAAAAGGTTGTTTTTGTTACTATCCTGAGAAGTTCAGAGGTACAATACAGTAGCATTCTCCCTTTCTCCAAGATGCCTTTAACATAGAACAGCAAATAGCAAAAATCAGAGGCAGAGTGCACTGTTTTGCAGTTGTGGAGCAATACTTCCAAATGTCCAAAAAGGGAGTTCCATGATCAGCAGTTTTTAGAGCTACAATCTGATCCCAGCAGGGCTGTAGGCTCTGCACACAGTCCTAAAAATGACTTCAGGCTAGAAAAAAATTAAATTAAGGTCACCCTTCTTAAAATCTGTTCAGCAGATCTAAGTGAAAAAAGGAGAATGGGCCCACCAACAGTCCAAGCCTGTAATTCTAGTACTTTATCCAATGACAACCCAAAGTCCAGGATGTTGGAGGGTTCGACGACCATCGGAAAGCCACAGACTGTTTATCAAACTAGTGCCACTGACCAAGTTGCAGCTACAATCTTTTCTTTTTGGGCAATGACTACCAGTAATAAATCAACAGGGAAAGATGGTATTAAATACAAAAGAATGACCCTCACCTTAACCAAATGTAACATTCCATCCCATCTCCTGTCCTCCAGTGAGGACTCTGCTGCTGAAACACCTGCCAGCACAGCAAAGGATCTCCAGGAACATCTGCCAGCTGCGTCAGCTGTAAAAACAGCATTTGCTATATCATCTGGAACCGCACTAAACCAAGAACAATGGTCACCGGAGCAGGCTCTTCTGAATGCCAGTTGGACCAAAACCAAGACAGGACAGTGGATTCCTGATCCCAACTGGGATAAAAACTTACTCAAGCTTCTCCAGAATGGTGTCCAATGCGTGCAAACCAGGTACCTGCATCATTTTCTTTTAAAACTTAGACTGTTGGCTCACTATTACACAGAGGGAAAGTGGAAAATCCCAATGGAAGTAACCAAGTGTTACCCACTGAAGGCATTAAGCCTAATCCCATTACAGAACCTGCCCAGGAGGCAGATACTGACACCTCTAAACCTACTGTGTTAGGCACAGAAGAAATTAACTCTTTTCACAACAAGAGTGAGGGGTCTCCTGCTGTTGGTTAACTAGGATCTGCAGCTTATCTGTTAGGTAGAAAAATGGGCAGACTAGGTGGGCCAAGCGGTCCTTATCTGCCGTCAAATTCTATGTTTCTATGTTATGACCATGGCAGATGGAAACAAAGACAAGCAGGAGCAACCTTCTGACCCTCCCTTGGGGGATGCAGCCAGCCTCCTCGAGACCTCTCCTTTCTGAACTATTCCAAAAACGTAAAAAAGAAGCAGCCCTCAGGAGGAACGCTGTTCAGCTCCGGTATAAAGAGGGTCTGGAAATAAGACCTGCCCGGCACTATGTAGGTTAAAAACTTCTTAAAGATTCATTACACTTTTTTCCAGATGAAGTTTTTGCTTTCATTAAAGAGTCCGAAGAAGATAATTTTGACATTAGCTTCTGGACTCTTAATGCTTTAGAGCTTTGTCTGCAAATATATAACCAAGTAAAATTTTCTCCACTCTGGTCCCCCTTCTTGGTTATTCCCCTAACCAAACCCTTGATTAAATTAGTGACTATCATGTTCCATGATGAAGGTGTCCATGTGGAGAACATAGTCTACTGGCTTAATCAGAAATGCGAAGTCCTTTGTGCTCCAGAGGCTACCCTTGATGCTGAACTTTTTTGGACAGGGGGTGAAAATTTAAAGTAAAACTCCATCAAAGCAAGGAGGGGATCTGTCACATCCCCAACTCCTTTCTGCTGGGTAGAGATCACGGTGTCTGCTTTATGCAGGGCAACCATGTATCTGTTACCAATATGGGGCCTGCACACACCTCTCTAGTGTGTGTGACAAACCATGAAGTGAAACTGCAGAGAAGTTGGGCACATAAACCTACAATGTGCAAACCACACTAAATGTGACTTATGCGAGGAATATGGTCATAAAATAAATCTAACTTAATTACACAGATTCATTAATTCAGAGAGTTCAGGATGCTGCTACAACCCTGGAGCAAATCTTATCTGAACCTCAGGTACGTGGCCTCTCCACTGTTCAAGAAACACTGGTAGCTCCAGCTTCTGGCAATACTTCCTGTATGACAGATAGCACCCCCCAGGCCAGAGGCTTTCACCTCCTGTAAGCAATCAGTTTTGGACCTCCAACCCATTTGCTATGAAGACCCCCCCAGTGGAAAACCAACAGGGGCCCTCATCAGCTATGTTTCCACCAAGCTCTTTGCCTGCTCCAATAGGCCAGAGACAATCTACTCTGAATTTTAAAACTGAACCTGATCCACCAGTGGTGGACACAGAAAACTCTTATACAGTTCTGGCTACTAGTCAGTGGGAGGACTCTGACATGGAGGTAGGAGAATCTGACACTGCATCTCAGAACTCTGGGAACCCTAACTCACCAACAGAGGCTGCAGATTACAAAGGGAAAAGGAAGAAAAAGAGCTCTTGAAACAACACTGACTTTGTGAATGTACTGCATAGTTTCAGTCAACACCTGCAACATTCTGCATTATAAAAAAGAGACAGGCAGTGTTCCAGTATTTACATGATCACAAATCTGGTGTTAGTTTTTAAAAAAAAAACCTGGATGTCATCCCTAGAACATGTTAGGCTCTTTCAAGCAGAGTGGTGTTGGGGGCCCTCCTACTGTTCCTTCGGTTTGGATAGGGCTGATGGGGTGGGCATTATGTTTCAGAATTCTTCCTTTTTGTCTTTCTAAACTGATAGATTTAATTCCAGGATGGCTATTAATCCTAGATGAGATTTGGGAACAACCCCCCTGTAGATTTATTACGGTTTATGGCCCTCAATCCAAAGCTGAAAGAGTTGCCCTTTTGACTTCCCTCCAACCTTACTTAGTAACATCAAAGAATATTTTTTTAGTAGGAGATTTTAGCAGTGCTCTCTACGATATAGTAAATTGGTTCTCTCTAGGGCACAGGTTCACTTGGAAGGCTTCCTTGTTTCTCTGCAAAATCCTCCACAAGCAACTACCTCCTAGTGTCTCCTCTCTAGAAAGCTTGCCCCACTCGGCTCACTAGGAGCGCCTTCACATCACCTTTTTGGGTCCTTTACTGCAGCACCTCATTAGGGTAGAGATCGGTTTCCTACAGAGGTTGCAAGCTTTTTAACACCTTTCCCCCTAACCTTACGAGCAGCCCCTCACTCTGTACTTTTAAGGTTAAACTGAAGGAACACCTTCTCAATAAACCACCTGCAACTGTCGTATGTAGTTTATCAGAGTTTCGTCACTTCAGCCCGGGTCAATCCATAAGGGCAACGGTCAAAAGTGACTCCTAAATTTCTTCTAGTTTTTCCCCTTTTCTGTTAATAACCACTTTTCCTCAAATCCTATGCACCTGACTGTTCCTGTGGTCCTGCTATAAATATTTTGGTTGCTTTCCTTTTCCCACATTGAATTAAATTTGATTGTTTTTTGTGTTTGATTCTCCCTGTCTTTGTGCAAAATTGTTCCTGCTTTGTACTCTTGTCCCTCATTGTATATTTATAACTATTTGTTTGGTAAAAATTGTATTTATCCACCTCTGTTAAAGCTGGACAACCGGACACTTGTGTAAGTGGGCAATTTGTCCACATGCCTTCCCAGTATAAAATAAAAATGAAAATGAAATGATCTTTAGTGGTGGAACTATGAAATATTGGCAATCCCTTACATAAACTGGAGGAAGCAACACCAGCAACTCAAGCAGAGATTAAAGAAACCCAGACATCTGAGGTGAAGTAGGGCCTTACAGATGCAGTGGTGCAAACGGACAGTTGCAATACTGCCCTCCTCTACCTATACCACCATGAACAAGCCATGACAGTGTACAGACAGTTGGTGAGATCCCATCTGGAGAACTGCTTGCAGTTCTGGAGACCCCATCTCTGCAAAGACATAGACAGAGTGGATGCTGTCCAGAGGAGGGTAACCAAAATGGTGCAGGGTCTACACCAGAAGATATATGAAGAAACACTAAAGGAGCTTAATATGTATACCTTTGAGGAAAGAAGGGAGATAGGGGACATGATAGAAACTTTCAAGTACCTCAAGGGAATCAACAAAGTCCAAGAGGGTAGCATCTTTCAGAAAAAGAGTTGTGCAAGAATAAGGGGGCACAATTTGAAGATAGAGGGGGGACGGCTCAGGGGTAATGTGAGGAATGAGAGGGTTGTGGCTGCATGGAACAGCCTCCCTGAGGAGGTCGTGGAGTCAAGAATAGTGGGGAATTCAAGAATGCATGGGACAGACATAAGGCAGTCCTAGTGGGGGGTAGGAGGAAGTAAGCTGTTAGTTAACTAGGATCTACAGCTTATCTGTTAGGTAGGAAAATGGGCAGACTAGGTGGGCCAAGCAGTCCTTATCTGCCATCAAATTCTATGTTTCTATGACTAACAAAATAGAGGACTTGGAATTCCATTCCCGTTGTAACAACCTGTGGGTCTATGGCCTCCCTGAAGGGTCAAAGACTGGAGAAACTACTGATTTTATGGCGTCTCTACTCTGAGAGTTACCAGACATCCAAGCGGAGACTAAGTTAGACTTGAAGTGGGCACATCGAGCAGTGTGCAAAAACCTGTTGCCATCAATGCCAGACCCTGCTCCATGGTGATGTGCTTCATTGATTATCGAGCGAAGATGCTTACTGAGAAAAGCCTGGGACGAGAGGCAAGTGGCATTTGGAAATAAGCAATTGTATATGGATCATGACTCCATCCCAAAACACATGGAGCAGGAACTCTGAATCATCCAAACAAGCTGCTGGTGAAGAAGCGGATGTGAGCCCAGCTGAAAATATTTGAAGAGGTTGGTCCCAGGTTCTTCAAAACCTGGAAGTGACACTGGAAAAACAAGGCATTCTGCTACCTTCCCTAAATGACTTTGACTTTACCAAACTAGAGTGGGAACTACAGCAATGGACCTGGTCAGTGCTACAGTCCTGACCACAAGGTGGAAAATGAGGGCCACAGACCAGAGTAGATAGTTGGAAGAAAATATCACAGAGGGGAAAAAAGAGGGTTCTCATGGCCCAAAAGGACACTGATAGCCAGGACTCCCTTTCTTTTCTTGGTCTCTGAGCCTGGGACCGCTTCCCACTCTTTTCTTAGGGTGGAGGTAGGATGAACATACGGGCATGCAGCCTCTCTAGTTCTAACACTGAACTGTTTTTCCTTTCTCATTTAGAGTCACCAGCTGGTTAAGAGAAATTTTGCTGTTTATGTTTAAAATCTTGTTTGCACTGTACATATCATAGTAGCAGTCACATAGTTAAAATAAAAAAGTAATTCGAGTGTTTTTTTGGGGGGATGCTTGAGAGGTAAAATAAGAACATCCTGGGCTGTATTTTTTCAGAGATGCCAGGCCCGTTGGCCAGTACCATGGGGGTGTTGGGACCCTTGATGCAGGAGATTAAAAACTCTGCAAATACTGCCTGGCTGACCAGAGGCTCACACTACATGATTGACAGTGCATCTGCACACAGATGTGTCACATTGGGTCTCATGGCTCGGTTTGGTGAAAATGAAAATGGGATTAGTGGGGGGGGGGGTACCTGATGTCCTAGAGCTCCAGGTAAAGTTACTCCACCCACCACCAAGGTGTTTTGTCTGCAGACCCAGAGACACCCAGCTTGAGAGCAGGATACATGCTGCTCTACATCCACACCCAGTTATAAGCCTTGTAATCTACACTGAGTGGGGGGGTTAAAATTGGCCAGACAGGTAATTAAATTCCTTGACAACAGCAACTTCACGAACTGACTTCCTGTAGATGAGATGGCAGGCATTGTGGTGCATCTACTGCAGCCCTCCAGATTAGATGGACTCATTTATCTCTCGGGGTCATCCCTGGGATCTCCCTTCCTGTGTGCTAACCATTGCAGTCTTGGTCAGCGGGGGGAGGGGCCGCGGAGGAGTAGAAGTTAAGACACACATAGCCTTGATCAGTCAACCTCACAGACATCGTGTAATATATTCAGTTATTCTAATCTAGGTCGCCCAGAAGCATCAGCCATTCTGGATATCTGGAAGCTGTCTAGGATGGGTGATGTGTCTGTGCAGCAATCATGGGGAGCGGCTTGCAGACACTGCTGCTGCTGCACCAGGCATACTGGTGCATTAGGTAAAATACCTCCACACAGCTGCTCAGACCATCGAGGGGTATTCTCTGTGGTATACACCTTGAAGAGATTCACAATGTGTTTAGTTGTGTAGTGTCCAGTTGACGCACACAGTTGTTCTAAGTTGGATTTTGCTGTGTCTGAAAGGGTTTCTTATGATGTGCTAGCACTTTACTGTAGGGGAAGGAGGAACAACCAAGGGTCAAAAGCTTGGGGAGTGGAGAGACTGCCACCTTCTGTCAGTGAATCACAGATTAGCTATGGCAATAGATATTATGTTAGTGAAACACAATGTTAAAGAGCTCTACCAAGGTAAAAGTTTGCAGCCTCTGCACCTGCCACGTTGTTGGCTTACCTCCACAGCATGCTGGAAGTATGTTGATGGCAACAAATAATCCAATCATTAAAAATCTATTTCACTTGTAAAATTCAGTAAACCGGGTCCCTAGGACTTCCTGGTTCTAAGTGCCGCCCATGTCCCACCCCCATGCTCACTGAAGTGATGACGAGGTGCTTGGGAGGGTGCGAGGACATGCCCCATTATAGTCAATGGGGGTCGTCTTTCCGATCATTTTTAAATATTATAATGGACACTTGGTGATGAAACGTGGGCACCAGTCAACAAGGCCCTTGTTAGTTGACCGGTGCCCCCATATCAGGTGATGGTGGGGAGACTTCATATGAAAGCTGTCCAGTCAGCCAGGCCGGGTCCAGTCCGCCACCCTCCCTGGAGGGGGTCCAACAATGGATGGTCCAATGCCAGTGCTCAAGGGGATGGGTGGTCCCCCTGAAAGCATAAAAGGAAACAGTCCCATTCTCGGTACCGTTTGGCCTCGAGTTCTTCTTCGACACATAGGTCGAAGAAGAAAAGGCATCACTCGAGGTCACCCTCTGGTATGTCTGCACATAGATGGACGGTTATTGGGGCCAGGCATCAGTCTCCACCTCTGTCGGAGTCGCTGGTTTCTGTCTCTGGTAGCCGACCTCCTTGACACTGGAGCTCCTCCCTGCCTGTTGGAGGAGCCTCCAATGATCAGTTTCACCAGTGGGCTGCTCTCATGCAGCAGTGGGCTTGGAGGATGGTCCAATTGCCTGAGCCAGTCACTCCGACACCGGGGCCTTCGGGCCATTCGGCCCCGGAGGGACGGGTAGGGCGGTTGGGCATTCCTAGTCACGTGGCGCTTTCTTCGGTGCTGTTGACTCCGCGCTCCAGTGTTTATCCCCCTCACATGGCTGCGGCACAGTGGTCCACACCGATGGCTCTATCTCATGCCATTTTTCCCTCTTTTTCTTAAATCACAATTTTCTGACCTCTGGAGCGCGGTCGGGTCCAGGGATTTATAGGACCTGGTGAGCAGAGAACGGGGGTGGAGCCTTAGGTTTGAAAATTTTCTGCACCATATAAATCATGTGGTGATCGCTGAGAGAGTCTTGTAGAAGACCGGAGGTGAGTACTTGATGGGGTGTGAGGTCAGGGCCCAGTCCAATAGTGTATGTTTGTTTGATTTGTGGTTCAGGCGAGTGGGTTCCGTTATTTGCTGGGAGAGGTTTAAGGCATTTACTTGGCTTCGTGTTTTAGAACTAGTAGAGGAGAGCCCGTTCTGGTTGAAATCGCCAAGAACGTGCAGCTCTCCATCAGAGACGAATGATTTTAGAGTGCTCAAGTGGTCCATGACGTCTGGCAGCTGGGTATCTGGGGAGCAGTAGGACCCTGTGACGTAAAGGAGATTTGTATGAGGTAGTGAGATTTTAATGAGCAGAGAGTCTACAGCTTGCATGGGTACAGGAAGCCTGATTGGGGTAAACTGTGGCCTAGAGGAGATGAACATGGCAGTGCCCCTGCCCCTCTTATTACCTTGACGGTCCTGCCGAATGAGGGAGAATCCAGGGATTGATAATTCAGCATCCCGATTATGGGGCTTTAGCCATGTTTCAGTAATGATTAGGATATCAGAGCTCAGAGAGAGTACGTTTGGTTGAAGTGCCGTGAATTTGATAAGGATGCTGCATATATTTAGATGTGCTATTTTGAGGCCCTTTGGTAGGTGGGGCATAGGGGGAGGGGAGAGGCCATTACGGGAGGGGGTGGACCAGGGTTGCGCCGACATCCCGGCTAGGGAGGAGAAGTAGTAATAGTTGTTTTATAGCCTATTGAGACTTGCAGCGGGCGGGGGGTTGCTGAGGTGTAAGTGGGCATTGCGAGTGGTAGCTTAGAAGCGAGATGTTTAGGGCCTGCAGCCCCACATGAAAGGAGAGAGGGAGGATGGCAGCTCCAAGTATACCATAGTTCATGTCATATGGGAAAGGCTTCACAATGGAGGAGTTTGCTTGCTAGGGCTCCTTAGCAACTGTATCATCCAGTAGTAGGAGGCTCGTCTGCTGTTGCTGTTCTGGGTAGCAGGAAGGTGGGAGGGATGATGTATGCATGAGTAGGCAGACTAACACTAGAGGAAGTGGTGACATGGTAGACTGAAATTTGGCAGCAGCAGCTGCAAGAGCAGCCACTGGTATGGAAGAAGTATAAGCTGCAAATGCCAAAATGGGCTGAGGAGCGCCGGCGGGGTCTCCAAACGCACAGCAACACAAGCAAGCGCCTGCACAGCCTAATCCCATTCCGATCTGTACCTGGGGAGATTTCTGTCTGTGTGCTCGGGGGAGGGCAAGAGATCCGACGCCCTAGCGACCACCGGAGGAGCTGGGGCAAGCTGAGGAGAGAAGAAATGCACACCATTAAATAAGGTAGGGAGAGGGAGGGGCCCCACAATTCCTCAGTACTGATTGAATCCAAATTAATAAGTGGTATAGTGTTACAGATTTGCAGTACAAGCTACAGAGCATGCAAATAAAAATATTTTAACTTGACTGCAGCTTCACATTTACCCTCTCTGGTACGTTTTTGTACTAAACTAAGAATACTTTAAATTGCAACTAAGCTCGTTTTCTAACATTAGCCTCAGGGAGTACATACATAAGTAGAGAAGCTGCACATAATGACTAAAGTACCCCCCAGCTTTCCCAAACCCTGCTCAAAGTGTTGGAAAGTTCATAGGAAAAAACTATCAGTTACACTCTGCCGATCGAAAATCAGAGTCTTTGTTTGAAAAAGGCACCACGTCCAAATGCACAGCAACACAAGCAAGCGCCTGCACAGCCTAATCCCATTCCGATCCGTACCTGGGGAGATTTCTGTCTGTGTGCTCGGGGGAAGGCAAGAGATCCGACGCCCTCATGACCACCAGAGGAGCTGGGGCAAGCTGGGGAGATTTCTGTCTGTGTGCTCGGGGGAGGGCAAGAGATCCGACATCCTCGCGACCACCGGAGGAGCTGGGGCAAGCTGGGGAGATTTCTGTCTGTGTGCTCGGGGGAGGGCAAGAGATCTGACACCCTCATGACCACCGGAGGAGCTGGGGCAAGCTGGGAGATTTCTGTCTGTGTGCTTGGGGGAGGGCAAGAGTTCCGACACCCTCGCGACCACTGGAGGAGCTGGGGCAAGCTGGGGAGATTTCTGTCTGTGTGCTCGGGGGAGGGCAAGAGATCCGACGCCCTCGCGACCACCAGAGGAGCTGTGGCAAGTTGAAATTATGTATTAGACCAAAGTACAGCATCATTGATGTTCTTTGCTGATTTGGCTAAAAAATTCAAGTTGTCCAGAACAGTTTTTTAAGTATTTACAACTGAGGCAAATTTTAAAATAAAAAGTGAATGATTCAATCACATTACCCCCCCCCCCCCCAATCTCTTCATGGATAAGACATTTACCACTAACAATGGCTGTAGAACTATTTACAACATGGTGCTAGATGCTAGGGATAATCCAATTCAAACCCTTATTCTAAAATGGGAAACGGAGCTAGGCTCTACCATCTCACAGGAGGAGTGGGATTATAGTTGGACAAACATTCTTAAGGCATGTAAGGAGGCAAAAGGTAGGCTTACACATTATAAAATACTGCACAGATGGCATCACACACCAGAAAATTTTTTAAAATGGCCATTTCTGATGATAATAAATGTTGGAGAGGCTGCAATGATATTGGTACTCTCTCTTATTATCTGGTCTTGTCCATTAATGCATACATTCTGGGACGAGGTTCTTGGTGCTTGGGAAACAATGTTGGGGAAATCTGTTGTCTCCTCAGGGAAACTAGTAATTCTGGGCATTACTTCAGACTTAGCTCATTGGTCTCAATGCAGTATTTTATGGTTACTAACAGCTCTTATCTCTACTGAAAATTTAATATTTAGGAGATGGAAACAAACCTCTCCTCCCTCTCTGTCTGAGTGGTTAGACGACATGTGTACCAGGGCAAGTTATGAAAGATTAGCTTTTGTTTGTTGTGATTGTATAGAAACCTTTTTAGACATTTGGAAACCTTTTCTACAATCAATATTCTGTAAAAGAGATAGAAAATAACTATTATAAGTTATATTTATAGAAACGTTGCTGGATGTCTCGTTTAATGAATATTTTCCTTTAGTTTAATTCAAGTTATATAATTTTTTTTATTCTGTTGTTTAAAGATTATATAAACAAATGTTTCTGTATTGTATGTATTATATGAACTCTTAATAAAAATTTTAATTATAAAAAAATAAACAACTGAGGTAGATACAATAACAATGCAAGTGCTAGGTGGTTCAGAACTGTATAGGTTGAAATGACTGAATGGGATTCTTGTAGTTTGGTCTAGATAAAGCTAGTGAGGAGAACTCAGACAGTACAAATTAGCTAAGGTACACCAGAAGGGCAAACAAGCAACAAGGGCAGTAGAGATATTGGGGCCAATTGGCTGAATTATTGGGGTGGAAGAGGAGGGAGGGAGGGAGGAAGGGAGAGGAGAGAGGCAACCCAACTTCCATCCCCTCAGATGCTGGAGAACCCTGCCAGGGAATGATTCAGGGCAAGGATAGAGGTGTTGCTGAGTGCAAAGTAGGGAGATAGGGAGGAGGGAGGTAGAGAAATTGGTGGATGAAAGGAGGTTTGGGGAGGCGAATGGCTTGGACAGTTCTGACCCCTTCAGGATTCTGAGAACCCTGCCAGGGGATGGAGCAAGGCAAGGATAAGGTGGCTTTAGAACCAAGTAGTGGAGAGAAGTAGGAAGGAAGAGGAGCGGGTAGTGGGGGGGGTAAAGACTTTCATGAGCCAGAAACCCTGAGGGGAGTTGGGAACCCAGTCAGGGGTAAGGACAGGTAATGGAGGAGGAGGAGGGGAAGGGAGGAGGAGGAGAGAGGTTTGCCAGGATATGTTCCCTCCAAAATGTAGAGAGCCCTGCCTGCACAAAGCAGAGGTAAAGCATATTGGGAGGGAGGCAGAGAGGGAAGGGGGAAGGGGTTGGTAGACGGGAGTAGGATTAAGGAAAGGGGAGAGGAATATAAGTAGGGGAACGGAGTGGGAAAATAGGTAAGAGAGTAGAGGTAGCGGAGATAGAAGTTGAGTAAAGGGAGGGTAGGGGTAGGCTATTTAAGGTGGATTATAGCATCAGCAGTTAGAGAAGAGGTACAGTGAAGCCCACCAGGATGAAATGCAGTGTCACAGGTTTTCTGCATGACAAAAGGGGATTAACTCTCATTGAAATTACATTGTTTGCTGCAGTAACTCCGCTGCAGAATTCTGCAAAGTTGGGCTTCATCCTGGTGGGCTTCACTGTAGTTGTGTAGGGCTGTTCTGAGAGAGTAGTAGGAGGAGGAGGAGTGTCGTACTTGTTGGGGGAGGGAGTTCCCGGCTTTAGGGAACGGATAGGAAAAGGCAGACTGACCGATATGTGTGGAGCGGTGGGGGACCGCCAGAGTACGAGTGTCTGAAGATCTGAGTGAGTGAGGAGGTGGCGGTGGGGTAGAGAGAGAGGTAAGGAGGGAGTTCACCCAACCAGTATTTTGAGGTGAATTTGGCACAGTGAGAGAGGCGTCTGTTGGCAAGTGGGGGAAAGGACAGGGTATGATAGAGCTCGCAGCGATGGGTCCATGAGGAAGCTTCAAGAGCGAAGCGGCAGAGGGAGTTAAAGAGGGTGTCCAATCTGGCCAAGGAGAACTTGGAGGCAGCACCATAAACTACATCACAGTCATCGAATATCAGGAGTATCATCTTCTGGACAAGTTCATGCCTGGCCGTAGGAGGGATACTACTACGGTTCCTGTATAAGGCACCAACCTTGGGGCTTAGTTTTTTTCAGGATGGTATCAACATGTCCAGAGAAGTTGAGGTGCTGGTCCAACCAGACCCCAAGGTATCTGAATGTGGTAGTGTCCTCTAAGGTAGTCCCATCCAGGGTGTGGAAGGAGGGTAGACTGGGCAGCCTTGAGAGTCTCTGCCCTATGCCAAAGGTCATGGAGACTGTCTTCTTGGCGTTGAGGAACAGCTGATGGGAGGCAAACCATAGCTGAACCTGGTGGAAGTCATGCTGCAGAGTAGTTGCAACAACAGCAGGACATTTGCTGGAGGTGTACAAGACAGTATCATCGGCATACATGTGGATGGAGGAAGAATTGGAGCAGACTAATGGAAGGTTGTTTAGGAAAATGGAGAATAGAATGGGACCCACCACTGAGCCCTGAGGGACACCAGTGGTGATAGGGAGAGGAGGGGAGATGGAATCTTGGACCCTGACAGATTGGGTCCTGTTTGTGAGGTAGGCCCTAAACCAGTTTGTAGCAGGTGTCATGAGGGAGTCTATGAGGAGCACATGAGAGATGGTGTTGAAAGCCTTAGCAAGGTTGACAAAGATGGCTGAGGTAATGAGGCCATTGTCCATCCCAGTAAGGTCGGAGTCAGTAAGCCTGAGTAGGGAGGTGGTAGTGGAGTGATTTTTCCGAAAGCCAGAATTGGAGCTAGGTGAAAAAGGAGGAGTCAGTGAGGAAGGAGGTAAGCTGGGAGAGGACCAAGTGTTATTGAAGCTTAGCGAGAGTTGAGAGGAGAGAGATAGGGCAAAAGTTTTTAGGAGAAGTAGGGTCACCTCTCTTAGGAAGGGGGAGGACCACTGCATGTTTCCAGGAGGAAGGGATGGTAGAGGATGAGAAAGAGAGCTTGAGGATGAGGGATAGTGGAAAGGCTATAGCTGGGACTGGGAGGTACAAGAGCTTGGGGTCAATGTCATCAGGCGAGGAGCCTATAGAAGGGTTTAGTGAGAGCAAGGCAGTTAGAGCTTCATCAGGGGAGACTGCTGTGAAGGAGAAGGGGAGGGTGGTAGTGGTGGGGTTTTGAGTGCCAGTGGGAGGGGAAGCAAACGTAGGAGGTGAAGAGGGGAGGGACTTTAGAAGGGCAGAGGCGCATGTGGTGTAATAGGAGTTAAATTCCTTAGCCACAAGGCAGGGGACAAAGACAAGGGAGTTGTTAATATTTAACACTGGGGGGAGGGATGAGATGGAGGGGAGAAGAATGCTTGGACCACTTTCCAGAATTTAGAGGGTGTGTTGATATTTGTGAGGAAGGCAGATCTAAAATTCTCGGACTTCGCTAGTCTAGTAGCTTTAGTGCACGCGTTTCGTAGTCTGCGGTATGTGTAATCTGTGGGGAGCTGGGAGGCTTGTGCTTTTTCCAGGCTTTGTCACGCACTCTAAGGCAGGCCATCAAGTCAGGGGTGATCCAGGGGAGATGATTACCGGAAACTCTAATTTATTTGAATGGGAATATGTAATTCATATTGCTAGGAATTTGCCTTTAAAGTAGACAAGAGTATGGTCTACCGAGGTGGCAGAGGTGAGAGGGGACCAGTTGGAGGAGGCAAGATCTTGGAGGAGAGGTTCAAGGTCTAAGGAGTTGTAGGATCAAAGTTGTAGGATTTTTTGAGGGGATTTTGGCCTGTGGACCTTCCTTACCAGGAATATAGAGTGGTGGTCACTGAGGGCATCTGGGAGGATACCAGATTTGATAGCTCTGTGGGGTTGGAGGTGAGAGCCCAGTTGATCAGGGAATGGTTTTGAGTTTTATGGTTCAGGTGAGTGAATTATTGGATAAATTGGACTAGGTTTAGGGCTGAAATGTTGTTACGAGTTTTAGATGTAGATGGAGACAACCAGTTTAAACTGAAGTCTCCTAGTAGGAATAGCTCGCCTGTGTGGGAGAGGGAAGTTAAAGCAGTTATCAGTTCAGTGGCAGCTACGGGTTGGATGCCCGGGTGGCAGTAGATGCCTTCGATAAATATCGGGATGGAGAATGGGAGGGCAATTCTGATGGCAATAGCTTCAAATGTAGCAGGGAGGGAGGCTGCGAAAATGGTGGAGTATTTTAATGAAGACACGATATATATAGCTACTCCGCCACCTCTGCCGGCCCTGTCCTACCTAGTGATGGAATAGCCGGGAATGGCGATAGAGTGGTCAGAGATCTTGTCAGTGAGACAGGTTTCTGTTATAATAAGAATATCTGGTTTGAGTGAAACAACCATTGTTATTGTGATGTCATGTGCTAGCCAATAAACATTGCTGACTCCCTCACTCACCTCAGTTCTGTTCTTCGTGCCATCAAGTGCACACTATGAGAGTGACAGCACCTCAGTTCAACTCATTGCCACTTTTACTAATGCATCACCATTTTTCTGTCATGGTGCCACTTTTCTTTGTTATTTTCCACAATGCCAAAGTCCGACAAGAAAGGAGCAAATCCACTGAAAAAAGTCTGACAGCACCCCATAATGTATTGTTGCCTCTGTGGTAACCCCATGGCTGCTACATACCGGCATCAGTTCTGCGCAGCCTGCCTTGGACCGGAGCATGACATGGATGTGTGCAACACCTGCTTTTCCATGGACCACCGCACCTTAGAGAGCCATGCATTGAGGGTACAGTCTTTTGATCTCCAACTTTGAAGCTAGGCATTGCACATGTGTCCAAGAGCATGTCTTTAAACACTTCCTGAGGCCTTCTTCCTGGGACCTCTGGTTTTGCAGAAGCACAGGGTCCTCCTCAACTTTACCATAGTGAAGCATTGGAGGCCCTGGTGGTAGAGTCTGGGACAGCTGGCTCCTTTTGGGTGGCCAGCTAAGAAATCTCCACAGTCTCTCTGCCGTGAGCAGCAGACATCCCTGGTGGTGAGGCCACAGCTATATGCTCGGTCTACACCAGCAGACACCCCAGTGTCATCTTCTGGCATCACCCATGCTGTTGTCACCATTTAAAAAAACAGGAAAGCAGCTCCTTTTCCCTCTTTCTTTCTTGTCCTCATTCTCCCTGCCTATGGTATATCCCATTCTTGGGGGATATCCCTATTAGTTGCTAAATGCAATCTGTGCCTTTGGGATCTAACTCCACTTGACAGTTACACTGCCTGTGGCAGGTGCTATGCACTGGACTGGATTAAGTATGCTATCTCTGGCACAAAGGTACATCCCTATGGTTGCATGGTTGCAGGAGAAGCAGGTAATTTCCTTTGAGTTTTTCTTCTGACTGTGTCAGACTATCTTTTGATTGGTATGCCCCTTTTTCTTCCATTATGCCAGCTGCGCTGTTAGCTCACTACCTTTAGGTGTGCCTGGGAAGATCAACATATCCCAACTGCTTTGGGGTGTCTAGTTCTACACATGCACCCGAGGTTCCCTTTTTTCCTACCTGATGGGGAAAAGAGGGAAATATTTTGCTGACTATCCAGTCAATCCTCTATCTGGCAGCATGTTTTTTTTTTTCCAGAAGTCCATGTATTTCACTCCTATTTTGGCACATTATGTCAACTCAGTTTCATGGGGGTCCCAGCTGTGAGCATCCCCTCTTTCCTTCTGACGCAGTCACAGGCTTCAGGACTGCTGTCTTTAAGATCACTCTTCTTCATCTATCTGGCTAGTACTGTAAGACTCTGGTTTCATACTCAGCTACCTCTTTTGCCACCTAGTGTGTCCTGTTTCTTTATCCAAAGGTTGGTAGTCATGTTTTATTCTGTTGTTTATTTATATTCCTATATCCTTTCCCTATCCCGTTGCGCAAAGAAACTTCTTAGCCCTCTCTCTCTTTCCCCCACTGTTTCTTTCCCAGCGAACAGAACTGAGATGCATCAGTGAGCTGGAACCAGTTATTGGCTGGTATGCAGCACTATGTGGTGCTGCGCAGGCACCATGCTCAGCAGCCAGCAATCTCCCTCCTAACACAAATTGTGCTCCCACGAGGTCCTAGTGCATCCAACCCCAAACACATTAGGGGTAATCAGTGGTGAATATATTTTGGAGGATTAACAGTTCTAGGAGCGTGGATATGTTGTTCTATCCACATTGTTTGGCATGTCCCTTTCCACTTTAAATCTTGCCGGATGGTCTAAAAGCTGGCTCCTCCCACCCACCCGGTTGGTATATCCCTCAGCTCCACCCCCTGATGCCAGATCTTCCTTTCTGCTGGAAAATTCAGGTTCCCTCCTTTTCGCTCCCGCGTTGAGTAGGCCCTGGTGAACAAATCCTCAGATTTACCTAAACTTAAACTCATTTGAGTTTCTCCACATCATTTTGCAATCGCGACCGCTATGGAGGACAAGTCTTCACCTGGGTTCCGCCAGTGCCCTTGCGGGCAGAAGATGTCTCACACCGACCCGCATGCCTCGTGTGTTTACTGCCTGGGCCATGGCCATGACACCCAGGCCTGCGACTTCGGTCACGCGTTACAGCCTAATGTCCTAGACGATCGTCTTGCACGACTTCAGCTCGGCCGACCAAGAAACAGAACCTGCCAGTCAAATCAAAAGAGGCCCACTGGACGGTCTCTGTGGCTGCGGGGTCCGCTGAACAACTAGAGCAGATAAAGGCTTTCGAGGAGGAGGTGACTCGGGCCGCTGATCGGTCCTCTTCTGCATCGGTCCTCGTCCCACTCAAATTGGGCTCCACCTTTTCAGGCTCCTTCAAGGAGTTGTGCCAGTCTTTCCCAACCAAGGGGGAGGGCCCTTCAGGCATGCACATCTCCCACTCCCAGAAAAAGGACAAGGAGTTGAGGGAAGGTTCATCTCATTGACGATATTCTTAGGATCGAGAGAGGTCTCAGTCCCAGGAGTCTGCTGTTTTGACTTCGGTTGAGACTGCAGCCTTGGTCGCTGGCTTTATGGTACCCCCCCATCAGGCCAGCTGACTAAGACGTGGGACGACGACCTGGTTGAGATTATTTTTTTTTGTGTGTGTGCCTTACCTCCTTCCTGGCTGCCCACTATTTCGGGTCTCCTTCGCCCTTACTGACTGCCTGCCCAATTCCCACACCGGCTACTAACCCCACACTGCGACTCCCCCAGGTAACCCGGCGTATCCCTTCACTGGACAGATCCCCCTCCTCCGAGGGGAAAGGCACTGGTGGGGGTTGGCCAGCGCACTTCACTATTGGCCTGGGGTGTCGCTGAGGTGTGTCGGTCGTGAGATCAGCAGCAGCGGAGGACAGATAGACCATCATCCGGCCAGCCAGGAAGCATTTCCTGTTTTTCTGTGGGAAGTGACATCCTGACGTCAAGGCATACACCGACGTCTGTCACTCCCTGAGCACTGAACCCAGACATCCCTGCTGTGCTCCCAGCCAGGGGCCAGCAGGCACCGGTGCGCGTCCCCACCCTCCCCCCGGAGAAGGACAGCTGTCCCCAGATGCTCCATCCACCTCCCTCTGCCGGCCCTCCAGTGACACGAGTCCATTCCCGAACCCAGGTCGCATACTAAAATCCAACCGCTGCATCAGCGGGTCGGTATCGGTCAAGATTATTTCAACCCTGTCGACCTGTTGTCGCTTGATGAGGTCAATTCCATATTCAGGATTCCGGTCCCACTAAGGGGGAGACCCAGCTCTCTGGGAACCTCTTCATGGTCCCTGTCCCTGACCTGGAGGCGCTGCAGTTCTCTCTGGCTCCTTCTGAGCACCCCCATCATTCCCCCTGATAGTTGAAGTCGAGGTCTCAGGCATTTTCGACTGACAGGCCGAAGAAATCTCATAAATGCCACTCAGGACATTCTAAAAAGTGATGCCACTGCCATTTATTCTCGTCCTCCTCGGAAGAGGAGAGGCTTCGACGCAAGCTGCGTCGATGCTACGAGGACTTAATGTAGCAACAGTTGATGATGGCTGGGTCAAAGTCAACCCCGGCTTCCATGCCAGCCATCACCTGGCTGTTGCTCTTCAGGCCAACGCTGACTCCTCTGGAGCTGGTCGATACCGTCCCTCCACCTGCGGAGCCAGTGAAGACCCTGCCGGTTCAGCCAGAACTGGCCTCTTCACCAATTCTGGTGGAGTCGCCACTTAAGCAGCCTCCCTCTGGGGCTCCTGCCAAGGAGTCTCTGCCCATCAAGGGCCTTCTGCACAGGCTGTCTGTCACCCTCACTCCCGACCACCCCGGCGGGTCGAAGGTGACACGGGTGGTCGGCTGATCTATCTGGACTCCTCAGAGTCCGAGGACTCTGACTTGCATTCCCGTCCCTTGGACGAAGAATCCACTGGGAGTCTTTCAATAGAGGAAAGTCCCACATCCTTCATGGGCATTCTCTGTCTCATCTCCGAATCTGCGGGGATGCCCTTGGAGCCCGTTCAAAAATGGGCCGAATATACCCTCACTCATATTCTTAAAAGAAGGGATTCTCCAACAGAGGCCTTCACTGTGGCCGAAGTCATTGTTGGCCTGGCCTTGGAGCTGTGGCAGCATCCAGCCTCCTGCCCTGCAACCTCAGCCCGGATGGCCTGCAAGTATGCGGTTCCGATCGGCTCCCTTTTGGGATTAACAGAGCACCCCTCAATCGAGGGGTTGGTGACCGAGTCTGTGTTTTGGTGCTCGGGTGATTCAGGAGACACTGACAGACCCCCAGACAGGAAGCTGGACTGTTCTGTCAGGAAAGTCTGTGCTGCCTCTTCGCTTGGCCTTTGTCAGGATAGCTCGGCCGTTATCATGGCGCATTTTCTCATGCCCTCTTGGGCTCTCTAGATGGGGTTCTTCCTCATCTCCCCGCAGACCTCCAGATCACAGTTAAGCAGGTCTGCAACCAGGGTTGGGCGGTTGCCAAACAGCAACGCGAGACAGCTTTGGATATTGGGGATTCTTGTGTCTGTTCAGTGGCAGTCGCGGTCGCCATGCGCGGCAGAGCCTGGTTGAGGGTCTCGACCTTCACGGCAGACACTCAGCACAAATTGATGGATGTTCCCTTCCTGGGTACCAATTTATCCTGTCCAGGAGTGGACAGTCACCTCCAACACATCGAGAAGTCCAATGCCACCTTGGACTCCGTTACTTCTGCTCAGAAGGAATCCCAGAGTTCCAAAAAGCAGAAGAGAAAGCCCTTTCAGCCTTCTGCCCCTGCGACCAAGCAGCCCCATTTTCAGTTGGGGCAGCAACAGCAGTAGGCTCAATCTTGGTGCCCTCGGCAGCCCGTAAGCCCGGAGGGAAAGGTCCTGGCGGTCACCAGGCGGGATCCTCCTCCTCCAAGCCTGCACAGTGACAGGATGGGGGTTGCCAACCCCATACCCATCACACCCACTCTGGGTCCTCCCATGGGGGCCAGCTCCGCCACATCCTTTCCACCTGGTCTGCTGTTTCAATGGACAGGTGGGTCTTGGAAGTGGTCGGCCAGGGGGTGCCTCTGGAATTCGAGCAGTACCCACCAAGTCGAACCCGCGCATCACGAGAGAAAATGGTTTCCATACACACTCAGTCGGCTCTCCAAGATGACATCGCTCCAACTCCTCCACAAGGAGGTAGTGGTCAGAGTCGCAGATCCCCCACGTTGACCCAGGATTCATTTCCAGGTACTTCCTGGTCCTGAAATGGACAGGGGGCTGGCACCCCATTCTAGATCTGCATGATCTGAACCAATTTCTCAAGTCTTGCACCTTCAGGATGGTAACTCTGTCTCAGAACATACCATCTCTTGAGCAGAACATGCAGTTTTGCTCACTGGATCTGCAGGATGCATTCTTTCACATCCTGATCCGTCCATCACACTGAAGGTTCCTCTGCTTTTGAGCAGAGGGAGACCTCTTTGAGTTCCAAGCCATGCCTTTTGGCCCTGTCATTGCCCCCCCCCGGGTCTTCACTAAATGCACTGCAGTGGTGGCGGCTTATTTTTGGCATTGGGGGGTTAGAGTGTACCCCTTTCTCGATGATTGGCTCATAGCGGGTCCCTCCAAACAGGAGATGGAGAGGTCCAGGGATCTGGCCCTTCAGACTTGCATTGAACTTGGTCTCCTGATCGAGACCAAGTTGGAACTCATGCCTTCACAGGTGATCAGCTTCATTGGGGCAGAGTTCAAGTCTAGCCGAGCCAGAGCCAGGCTCCCAGCAAACAGGCAAAGGTTCTTTCCTGCTTTGCCCAATCATTTCTGGTTGGGCACTTGCACCATGCCCGGGACTTCCTGCATCTTCTGGGTTACATGGCAGCCTGCACCTCCATGATCCGATGGGCCTGGTGGCATGCGCCCCTCTTTGATGGGAGCTGGCCAGCCAGTGGACTCAGTGACATGGTCATTTCGACCAGCTGATCACTGTGACCCAGAAGATGTTGGATGCTCTCCAATGGTGGACCATCCTAGAACATCTGCAGGAGGGGATCCTGTTTGTCTGCCCCAAGCTGACAGTCGTTCTAATGACCGACGCCTCTCTCACGGGCTGGGGTACCTACATGGGGAATCACATACTCCATGGGCTCTGGACCCCCGAGGAATCCCGATGTCATATCAACCTGCTGGTGCTGATTGCATTCGCTCAGTTCCTTCGGGGTCAAGTGGTGCAGGTCCAGACGGACAATACCATGACCATGTACTATCTCAACAAGCAGGGTGGCACACACTCCTGGCCTCTGTGCAGGCAAGCACTCCACATCTGGACTCTTGTGAGCTGACTGGAGGCAGATCTACTAGCCATCCATGTGGTAGGAGCCTCAAATCATCTGGCGGACGCCCTCAGCCATGTGGGCGAGGTGTCCCATGCGTGGTCTCTCCATCCGGAGGTAGTACACAGCCTGTTCTCCCAGTGGGGTACCCCTCAGGTGGACCTGTTTGCCTCCCGGGAAAACACAAAGCTGAGGCTGTTTCATGTCCGCACCCCCACCCCAGCAGGGTTCACTGCAAGGGGGATGCCTTCTCAAAGCTATGGACTCCAGGCCTCTTCTATGCCTTCCCTCCACTTCCCTTGACCCACAAGGTGCTCCTCAAAGTCAGGAGGGACAAGACAAAGATGATTCTGGTGGCACCAGACTGGCCTCATCAGTTTTGGTACCCCGATCTCCTCAGCCTCAGCAACAGGCTCCCAAGGCATCTTCCAGCACGCCCGGACTTGATCTCGGTCAGTCAGGGGAAGGTCCTCCACCTGGACCTTCAATCCCTGCACCTGACAGCCTGGTTCCTGAGTGGCTAGAGTTCCAGGTTTTTGGTCTCTCTGAAGATGTTCTCACCGTTGTTGAGGCATCCAGGAAGGAATCGACCAGGAGGTGCTATGCCTTCAAATGGAAGAGATTCTCCATCTGGTGTCAGGACAAGGGCCTGGACCATTTGTCCTGTTCAGTGGCTAGCATTCTCATCTACCTTTGGTCTCTCTCCAAAGGGGGTCTTCGGTCTATGACCCATAAGGTGTACCTGGCAGCCATCTCTGCCTACCGGGCATGGGACGGTCAGCAGATGGTGGCACAGGAGAAGTTGGTCTGGTGCTTTTTCAAAGACCTTGACCACATTTCCCCTCCAGTGCATGAACCACCACCATCATGGGATCTACTGCTGGTACTGGCAAAGCTCATGGGCAAGCCATTTGAACCAATGCACAGGAGTGAGATGTCACACGTGTCATGGAAGACCGCCTTCCTGGCAGCTATCACGTCAGCCAGAAGGATTGGGGAGCTCCAGACACTCTCTGTTGAGTCTCCCTAGCTGGTCTTCCACAGGGACAAGGTTGTCCTGTGCCCCAACCTGAAATTCCTTCCGAAGGTTATATCACAGTTTCACCTGAACCAGGTGATGACTCTGCTGCTGTACTACCCCAATTACACCTTGGAGGCCGAGTATAGGCTCCATACTTTGGACCTGAGACGAGTGCTGTCTTATTACAAGGAACGTATGGCTAAAGTTCAGGGAGAGGTTCGCCAGCTGTTTGTCACCTACACTGAAACAGCACCTGGCAGACCTACAGCCAAGCGGATGATTGGCAGATGGATTACATCTTGCATTGATCTCTACTATCAGTTAGTGGGCAAGGAGCCTCCCATAAGCATAAGAGCTCATTCCACCCATCACACTGCTGCGTCGGTGGCTGCTTCTAGGGATGTCCCTATCCAGAATATCTGCAGGGCTGCTACCTGGAAGTCAGCAAAAACCTTCATTTCCCATTACCACACTGACCTAGAGTCACGCCGGGATGCCGGTTTTGGGGCCTCGGTTCTCCAATCTCTGTTCCCTAAGTAGGGGGTGTGCGCCTTGTCTCCCTCCTCCTGGAGAACTACTAGGAGTCTGCCAACCAGTGTGGATAGAACAACATAGTCATGATCCTAGAAAAACAGATTACTCACCTGTAACAGTAGTTCTAGGAGTAGTATATGTTGTTCATCCACATGAACCCTCCTGACCTCTCCAGATTCGACGCACAGCCCTCTGCTTCCAGCGGGCAAGATTCGGCATCAAGGGGCGGAACTGAGGGATATACCACCTGGGTGGGTGGGAGGAGCCAGCTATTAGACCATCCGGCAAAATTTAAAGGTGAAAGAGACATGCCAAACAGTGTGGATGAACAACATATACCACTCCTAGAACTACTGTTACAAGTGAGTAACCTGTTTTTATGATATGTACTGTATGTAGCCATCATTTCCCATGCAAGGTGCAGCTTTTCTAACAGATATTAATGACAAAGGATACACAAGCATGCAAGTATGCTGTCTGTCACAGGTTCAGCATTTAGGATGTCGTCACCCTTGTCTTTGGTAGCACAAACAAGCGCTATGTGAATAGACTACAGCTTTAGGGGATGATTTACCAGAGGACAACCCAGTGCAGCAATTCATTACTTTAGTCCACATGGCAGCTTCCTTTTTAGGGATTCCCTAGTGGACTTGCTGCAACTTTCAGCTACATTTCGAGTAAGCCGCATTGTGCGTGTATGGTTCATGTGACTGAGGCATTGGTCAACAGGTCAGACTTCCAAGTCTCATCTCAGTGTACCTTTCATAGGATAAATGCTGTTTTGTTCTAAGTTAGATGAGATCCTAAAAGATATTAAGGATAGGAAGAGTTTGCTGCCAGGAACAGAGTCCACGACCTTCCAACAATAGTTACAGAAAATAGGTATTTCTGATAAAACCGCCCTTTCCGTAATGACTTTCTTTGCTTTTGAGGCTTCGGAAACTGGCACAATTTAGGCATTTTTCTGGATTCAAGTTTCAGCAAGACAGAGTATCTTTCTCCCAAAAATGGTCTGAGGTGCAAATTGCAGAAGCAGCTATTCTGCACACACATTCATAGGTCTATCCTCATCCGTGGCCCCTAGGGTTGGCTTCAGAGGTTTTATGACAGATGGGCCCAAACATCATCAGATGTGTGGTTGCTTGAGATCATTCCACAAGGTTATGCACTAAAATTCACCAACGTGCCATGAACAGAACATTTTTTTCCAGTTACCAGTATCAAAGTCTGCCAGCAAATACCAAGTGGTTGACCAGATACTGGCTCACCTGCTCAGTATAGAAGCAATAGTCCTGGTGCCCCCCTCAAGAGAGGAAACAAGTTCTATTCCTGTTTTTTGGTATTTAGAAACATAGAATTTGACAGCAGATAAGAACCTCTTGGCCCGCCCAGTTTGCCCATTTTTACCTCTCTACATTATTATTGCAGACCATACCTGATCTACAGCTCTTTCTCCCCCCCCCTTCCTTTCTACTATGACTCCCTTGTACATGTCCCATGTATTCTTGAACCCCATCACTATTTTCACCCCCACGACCTCCACTTAAAAGCTGTTCAAGGAATCAACCACTTTTTTTCTGTGAAGAACTACTTCCTCACATCTGTCATGACGCTACCCCCCCCATCGCGGCTTCAAAGCATGTTCCCTTGTTCCTGAGCATCATTTTTTTCTGAAAAATAATTCCTTCTTGTACCTTACTTACCCCTGTGAGGTATTTAAAGGTCTTTATCGTATCCCCATTCTCTTTCCTCTCTTCCAGGGCATACATATTGAGGTCCTTTAGTCTCTCCTCATAGGGTTTTTGATACAGACCCTGCATCATTTTAGTTGCCCTTCTCTGGGCCGCCTCCTCTCTGTCTATATTCTTCCAGAGATGTTGTCTCCAGAACTGGACACAGTACCTCCAGGTGGAGTTTTACCAGCGATCTGTACAAAGGCAAAACAACCTCCCCTTTCTGCTGTTGATACCCCTCTTCATTCACCCCACCATCCGACTAGTCTTTCGGACTGCCTCGTCACACTGCTTGGCCACCTTTAGGTCATCAGATATGATTACCCCCAGGTCTCTGAAAGAGAAAACAACCCTTTGATATATGTAAAAACAACTGCAAAGTTAGATGCTGCTGGATACAGATGGTTATCCACTTTGTCAGCTTATGATACTGTGTAGAATACAGACCTGGCTTGAATCATGTGGATGCTGATGCCTTGTCAAGACGACCAGATGGATCATGGACAGACAACCAAACATGGGTATGAATCCCAGAGCAAAGTTCCCGAACTCAGGTTGCCGGTGCAGTGAAAGGTAAGGGGCACAGTGCCTTAGCCCTCTATATCATTGGACCGGTAAGAGCAGCCCAACTTAAAAATCAAAGATAACTTCCTGTATAAAGAAATCCAATGATCACAAGGCTTCCCAAAACTGTAACTAGTCTTGCCTTCAGCGTTCATAAACAGTTGTGTTGTGTGTCCTGTATGATGACACGGGATACCCTGGAAGTGAAAGAATTTTGGACCTTGCTCGTGCTCACTTCTACTGGCCACATATAGGGAACGACATGGAATAATACTGCAAAAACTGCAACAGATGTTAGAGATGCAAAACTCTGCCACAGAGAGCAGCCCTACTGGTAAACACAGTTACAAGTGCAGCCACGGAACTGGTATGCATAGACTTTCTCAGCTTGGAAACAGACTCTAAGAACACTGCAAACATCTTGGTAGTAACAGACCATTTCTCAAGGTATGCCCAAGCTAATATGACAAAGGACCAAAAGGCAACAGCTCTCACAAAAGTCTTATAAGTTCTTTGTACACTATGGAGCGCCACAGTGGATCCATTCAGACCAAGGTTGAGATTTCGGAACTCATCTAGTAAAAGAAATGCTGTCTCTCTAGGGAATTAAAAAAGGTTATGAACTACCCCATATCACCCTCAAGGTGATCCATAGCCTAAATGGTTCAAGTGAACTCTGCTAAATATGCTAGGTATGTTGGACTCAAAGGAATAGAGCAACTGAAGTCAGAAAGTTGGTGCACTACTCCATGCATACAACTACACCAAAGGTGACGCCACCAGATTCTCTCTGTATTGCCTGACGTTTGTCAGGCAAGCCCAACTTCCTGTGGACTTGTATTTTGGTGTCTCTGCAGATGGAGTTAGGCCAGAGAATTACCTTCAGTATACACAAAGATTGAAAGACCAATTAAATGCCGCCTACAAGTTAGCCTCAGATGTCGCAGCAAGATGTAACAAAACCAATAAAGATAGCTAGGACAAAAGAGTCTCGGCACATGAACTGCTGCCAGAAGACCATGTTTTATTAAGAAACTTGAGACTGTTGGGACAATACCCTGACAATACCATGCACGTTGTAATGGAAAATGTGTGAGCTATATCTGTGTACAAGATTCATCCTGAAGGAGAGTCAAGTAGATGCAAGATTATCCACAGAAACCATTTGTTGCCTGTTGGACAGCTGGTCACTAGTGAGGTTGCAGAACCAGAAGAATCTCCAGACGCCTCAACTATTGGATTTGCTATGCGCAGACAAATTTTAAAGCAAAAGACAAGGCAATCTGAAACTGTTCCACCTGCAAATGATGCTCAAGTAGATCAGGATGATTTGGGTCCTGAATCAGAAGGAGGGTATACTACCCTACAAGGGATCTTGCCAGACTGTTCAGAGGTTCGGCTGGAACAGCAAGTAATGTGCCAAATGTGCCTTTTGCAGAGCCCACACCAGTAACCATGGACTCTGAACCAACACCAGATGTATCCTTGGATTACAGGGCCATGTCTGAGGAAGTGCCAAAGGAAGAAAATGAAGAACCTGTAGAGCCTACAGAAACAATAGAAACCCCAGAATGAGTTGTGGAAGCCATTCTGAAACTGAAGAAGAAGTGACTGTTTGACTCTGTCATTCTGAAAGAGCTGTCAAACCTTTGCTGAAGATAACTTATGAGTCAGCAGGTCCCCTTGCCAATTTGTCAGTGCACGCAGTACACAGAGACATCTCTGTCAACCTCAAATCTCTGCATGTATTGTCTTTTGGAAAGTCCAGACTATATCACCCAGAGTGGGAGGTGTAGTAAAGGGTAAAAAAAGGAGGTTGACTAATGTGGATGCTACATCTATCAGTGTTACAGCATTGCACACAGCTACGGAATTACCCATTCCTATAGTAGTCTTGAAGGTTACTGTCATGACAGCTGTTTTGTAACTATGAAAGGCCTTTTATTTTTCTGTTAGACCAATTGTATATGTCTAGACTAGAATGTACTGTATGCCTACTCCAGTTAGGAAACAACTGTCTAGGTAACCTATGCATGCTACCTGTCTGTTGTATTGTACACTGTTTATTGTTACAGATGGATTCTGTTGAAGGACTTGATGTGGATGTCAAGTATTTAGGCAGGGAATAGTGTAAGCCCCCCAACAGTGGAGGCTTACCTGTACTTCTTTTTCTGCTGCCCCGGCCAGAACTTACTACCAGGTCTGTTGTCGCTTCAGCCCTGGGACTACAGCATGAAGGGGGATCACAGGAGTGAGACTTGAAGAAATGCCATCTTAGCGGCGGTACACAGCACTGCTGCACCACTGCGCAGCTAGTGAGTACATGTTCAAGAAGCCGCCTGATCGAATGGCGATCTCTGCTGCTGCTTAGTGCTTAATGGTGCCTGACCCTTCTGCCCTCTGAATTTCACCACCATGACTGTGGCCACCCACAGATGACCCCTCTAGTGTGCTCCAGCCCCAAGGGACACCAATGGGGCATCAGGGGGACCAAAGGCATGGGGAGCAAAGGAAAGGACTCTATGCGCTTGGTGCTCTGCACCTTTGAAGACAAGCATGGCTAACAGCTACAGAGTAAAAGGGACTACTCTGCTGGGGGGGCATGTAAAAGAGCTCCCGATGGGAAGCAGAAAGCCCTAACCACCACACAACCACCACCGGATAGTAGAGCACAGTGTGTGCTACAGCACTGGGGGGCAGCTACTTTAAAAAGAAGAGTAGGCGCTCTACAAAAGGACTTAAACTTAAAGCTGTGTTCTCTGCAGAGAGACAGCAACCATCTTGCTGACCCCTGACCTCAGCCGCAGCCAATCAGATGTCAGGTATCTCGGCACATGAGTCCAGCAGACGTCTAGAAGAATGACTGTGCTGTATGCTTCATGCCCTTTCTGCCAACCAGTAGGGCATTCAGTGAACATCATGAGTACTAATTCAGTGGACTGCCAGCTCCCCCTACACCAATCAAAAGCTGCCTTTACCCCCAGACAATGCTGAGGGCAGTTACAGAAGTGCAAATCAGCATTAAGGGCTCAGAGAGCGGGTAGGACGAGGGCTGCTGGCAAGAGCCATCCAGTCAAGCCTGCCTGGGCTTCCACAGCCAACCATCAGGGAGTGACTTCAAAAGGTTTCCACAGCCTGTATATCCACAGACTGAACTGTGTGCTTGTCTACAGAAAGTGTCAGGATGGCATTTTCTTGTGAGAGGGACTAACCTGCCTTGAGAAAAGCAGTTAAACGCGTGCCACAGCTGCCAACCTGTGGGCATCAAACAGATGACGTACAGCCTGCATTGATCCAGCAGACAGTCTGGGAGACGGCCATTTAGTGCTAATGCCAGATACTAGTTAATGCCCTACAGTAGAGTTCTGAAGCCTGGATGTGGATGTGAGGCGTGTGGTCCCTGCTCCTTAGACTGTTCACTGCTGCAGAGGGGGAACAGGGAAGAACCTGAGAGGTCCAGGAGACTGCAGACAGTGTGAGCTACATCCAGAGGCACCTGAGACCTGAAGAATCATTTGATCAGCCCCCATCTTCAACAACTGCACCATCAACCTGAGAGAAACTGCATCTGCAGCGGAGGAGGAGGAGAAGTAGCCTAGTTGATAGGGAAGTGGTACAACAGAACTGTGAGTACTCAGGACATGCCCTGCAACTGGGGAAGTTTGTACAAAGTTGCCACCAAATCTACAGATCTGATCAACAGGCCAGGAGTTAAAAATACCTCATTTGGAGGTTCTGCCATTTAACCAACTGCATGGTCTTTGGGGTTTGGGAAAGTGTTCATTCTGCTCATTTTAAAGTGCACCACCATTGGCCAACCAGGCGCAACATCACAAGGCCTGCACCGTTCCTACGGTTGGGCACCCAGTGAAGCACTGGGAGCTCCCTTTATGGTTTAAAGCCTAAAACCAGTGCCAGTCGGTACTAGTGGGTAGTGTTCCCAGTACAGGTGAGCCATAAAACCAATAGGTTTACAGTTTTATTTGCTATTGCCTTGTCTTGCCTGGCATGAGGTAGGCACTGTTATTGCTGTTTTTTTGAAGTATTTTACAGACCAAACCTAGTCAGGCACCTAACTTCAGTCCTACATGTACAGTTCACGTGTTTCTGCCAAAAACTTTCTGGCTTTGCATCCCCCATCCCTTGTGAATAGCCCAAAATAAATATTTTGTTTATTTTACATTTTGTCTTGTGAGCATATTATTAGAGTAAATCACTATTTGCACTTTTTTTGAATTTGAGGTTGCACTGTGATTTTATATGTGTAGGGGAACACTGTGGGGAGGTACTGCAACCCAGGGGGTTGTACAGCTCTGACATCAGACCCACTTAAATTTTTATTCTGGGTGAAGGCACCATGCTAAACTTAAAAGATCTGGATCCAAACCCCCCAATCAGGAAAATCAGAACCCAGGCTCCTCAACCTTGTTTAAGCCCACAGGGCAGGGGTAGTAATCACAACATCCATGGTGATCCGGTTATAGACTTATCTACAGTCAGCAGACTGCTTAGCAAAGACTAGCTTCCTCTCTCCCTACCAATTAAATTAATGAGCTGGTGATTCCATAACCACCTCCCTTCTCAGAATTGCAAACCAGATCCTAACTGGTATCAGCAAAGGACATACCATGTATCAAAATCCTGTAGGTAGCACTAGGAAAGGACCAAGGAAAATCAAATCCATAACTGAAAATATGCGCAATGATACATATTTATTGTTAGCCCTCCAAACAAACAGAATGCTGAACAAAATGCCCCAGTGCTTCGACGGGCTAGATCACACCCCCGTGACGAAGACCTAGCCAGTTGAAGCGCCAGTGCATTTTGTTCAGCATTCTATTTCTTTGGACAGCTCACAATAAATATGCATCATTGAGCATATTTGCAGTTATTGGCTTGATTTTTCTTGGTCTTTTTCGAGTGCTACCTACAGGATTTTGTTAACATGCGTTGGGACTGTCATCCCTGGTCGGCACAGGCTCGGCGTCCTGGAACCACCTGATGTTTGGGTTTTACCTTTCTGACATACCACTGGTGCAGTTTTTATAGACTTGACCAAAGCCTTTGAAACTGTTGATCACATCTTGCTCCTTGGTAAGCTTAATGTCTCTGGTAACTGTGGCCTCTGTGTTGGTTTTGAGGTCTCTCTCCATGCTGGTTTAAGTCCTACTTCTCTGACTGTGGCCAGCTAGTAAGGACATGTGATTCAGTTTCAGTCCAGGTCCTTATCACCATAGGAACCCTCAGGGTTTTGTACTAATACTACTGTTTCTTGTCTTCATTAATGACGTTCCTTCATGCATCTCTGTCTCCAGCTTATGTACGAATGCCAGCGAAACAGTCCTCTTTTCCAAAAGTGATTTCCTCTACTGTAGCCTCAGTTATTCAGTATGATTTCAGAAAACTACAACAATGGTTCCTAGACAACAGACTAATCTTAACTCCCCCCAAAAAAACCTGTCGCTATTGTGTTTGACACCAGGCATTTCCTGCTAATATCATCCCTCTAGAAACACACTGTTGACAACACACTGCTTGAGAATGTCACAAGCTTCTTGGTCTGACCCTAGATCAAAACCTCAACTACACAGCACACACTGACAGTCTATTTTCTTCCATTTACTCCAAGTTGGGCATTCTCTATCATGTCAAGGACTGCCTATCCCTGGCGCAAAGAAAATGCATAGCTAAGAATTTGCTCTTGCCTACCCTGGCCTAGGGGGATGTTGTATACAGGTCTGCAGTAAAACCCTAACTGAAGAAACTCTATATGCTTTATAATTCCATTAGTCAATTCATTCTCAGCTACCCACTCTGAATCCATCACTATTCTACGTACATGCAACTAGAGTTGTCCTCCTTAGGCAACAGATGCATAATTTGCACTGCACTCTTAGGTGCAGAGCACTGGTGCAACAAACTGCCTCAGAATGTCAGCTGCCTCCTGACTCCTACCTCTCCCTCTGCAAATCAGCTTACATCTTCCCAGTGCAACAAACTCCTGCTTACTAGATGTAAGTGTAACCCCTCACCCCTGCCTTTCTAGCAAAACGACAGGTGGCATGCTGTTGAAGCTGACAGCAGTACCTGGTGGGGACCTGGGTCCGGGGAGGATGAGGTTACTCGGCACAGCGGGACCTCGGTTTGGCTACTCTGGACAGGGGCACCCAAGTAAATCCGAACACAGGAAGCAATAACTGTAATGTCCAGGACCAGGAATGGGATTCTTCAGTGTGGCTTTTATTCACATACTAGCTGAACAAAACAAAGCATAGACGGACCCCCATGGGGCTACATTTCCTGGTAATGCAGATTAGAGACTACAGAACACTTATTCACCATTTTCAGCCCTCAGGCTCTGAACCCACCAGGCACACAGCCCGGACTTGCACGCAGCTTTGGGTACACAGCCCGACTTGTACACACTTGGGTTTTCCCCATGGGCCAGGCTCCCCCGCCAGCCACTTGATCCGAGGTCCATTGGAAGAATGAACCAATTATCCTGTCATGGCTCCCCACACCATCTAGAGTCGGCGACTCCTAGAGAGAATTTTCCCTGGCAATCCCACGTCTGGGTACTTCCCCTGTCACTGGCCAAGTGCATGAGGCAAAGTAGCAACCACAGCAGAAATCTGTAGAGGTGGACCTGGTCACTAAAGATGGCGGGTTTGCCCACCTCCAGCTCCCACAGCCCATACCCGGCCATTTCCCTGGGAAAACTGAACCATTCCTTTGCTGAACTTCTAAATGTAGATTAAAGGGTAGATGTCTGGTGCATCTCTACATATTACTTGAATCACACAACACTCTAGGATTTGACACTACTTTACTTGCTTGGCCCATTTCTCTAGGCTTCCCAAAATGTAGCGCAATCCCTAGATTTTCACACAAGTCCCAGGGTGAAGAAAACAATTTGCCCTTTTTGACAGAGCAGGCACACACCCTTTAGTTGAAGGTGCCCCACAGGTGCCTCACACATCTTCCATCTTTCAAAATAAATATTGAACTAAACAGGCAGCTTTTCTTCCACTTGGCAGAATTAAGGGGATTACCCCAGGAACCTGCTGGGAATCTTTACATCCCCACCCCAGAAGGAGGGGGCACTGAGACCCGAACAGCGGTCTCCACCACTTGAGTACAACTTCACTCTCTCACCTCTGAAAACAAAACTGGACACTGAACACTACACTTTGAAAAACTCCCAACGTTCTATCTAACTCCCTCTGCTGCAGATTCCAATGTGGCTTATGCAGCTGTGAAAGTTCTATTGGTGATGTCATCCCTCAGTCTCAGCTGAAATCGAGAACAGAGTGAGACAGTGTGAAACCCATTTAACTGGAGTTTCACAAGCTGCCTTCCCTGCCTACCACTAGGTCTTACTGGGATTCTAGTAACCCTGGGTAACAAGGGGGTTACATAAGTAAATGTCAGGTCAGGCTTTTAGCAGTTATAGGTTATCCATACCTGGAACAACTTCCCAACTGATATTAGCAGTGCAAATAGCATCCCAAGTATAAACAAGAAATTGTTCTCCCACTTTACTTCAGCCTGCCTGTGTAGCTGGTAGTGCTGCCCTACTGTACATCTGGGTGTGGGTGCAAACTGGATGAAATGGACCAGGCCAGATGGGAAAAAGCTGAACTGGTCGGTTCAGTCAGACTGGGTGCATGCTGCATGAACTTTTGATGGTCCGGCCAGAATGGCTTGCTTCACTTCTGGATGTCTGTTTTTTTTCACTCATGCCTGGGACGTGATAAAAAAAACATGGATCTCCCCAAATGAACTAGATCAGTGGAACCAGACTGACACCGGCAACATTTTCGTAACTTGTGCTTGGATCAGCTGGTCTGGCTTTTACCGATATGGTCAAGTCCAGTTTTAGCAGCCTAGTTTTCACTAATTTCCCCCACATCTTAGTACATCATGCTCCTGAATATTCAGAGCTGGACTGGCCCACCCAGATACCTGGAAATTTCCAGGTGGGCCCCCCTATGTTGGGTAACTGGCCACCTTCTAAACTCTGTAAATCTTTGCATTTGTTATCTATTTTCTAATTAAATTGGATAGTTTGGGCACTGCCAGTAAATGTACGAAGCAAACATAGAGCTAATGTATCAAATGTAAGTAGAATATCGATAAAGAAGAATGTGTCACCCTGAGCCCTCTCTTACTGATTTTCTACGGTGGGTCCCTGTATCCACTTTCCAGGTGGGTCCCTATACCCCAGTTCAACCCTGTAATATTATTTTTCATTGTATGCCTGCCTTATTATGAACCTTTGGGTGTCTATTATAGCTGCACAAATATTGTGAGTTCCTTATTGTACTATCAATGGGGCCTATGCACCAATGGGCGGAGTGGCTATCGCGCGTAGGCACTCCGCACCCACTGCACCCCCCACGCAGGATCCACTAACCTGGGCGCGCAGCCCCTATGCACCTGAACTACTGGACGCTCAGATAGCAACACGCTGGGGGTGGGCAGGGACATGCCAGCACTATGGGCCGTGCACCAAGTCGAGTAGTGTTGCGCACTGGGGCGCGTAGAGGGGCTCCCGTTACACCAGGTGGAACCTTGACGTAAGTGCCCTACGCACCCATCTCCAAGCATACAGGACACTGCCAAGCACCAGCAGCAACCCTGACCACCCCCCCAGCCCAGCTGCACTGTACCGGCCCCCACATGACAGGCACCCCCCAGACCAACATGACTGCCCCCCCACACAGTGGCAGCCCCCACACAACACTGCCTCATCACCAGCCATAGGTAGACACCCCCGCCACCACCAGTCCACCACACAGCACTCGCTGTCCAGCTGTTACCCCCCACACATGTCAGTTGCCCCATCACTGTGGGGACCACCCACCCACCCCTGACAGGTGCCCCTGGGTGCATGATCCTGTGCTGTGCAGAGCATCCAAACTACCCCTGCCCCTGATGGTATGCAAAGGTTCCCCCCCCCCTCCCTTGACACCTTCACCCCAATCTGCATACTTTGCTTCTGGTGCTGTGGCCCAGGACGGCCTGCAGCACAGCCCTCCTCACACCTCAGCCGTCGTCCATCCAATGCTGGGAGCGCAACGCCTATATATATATATATATATATGTATATAACAGCGCGCCCCCCAGCATCACTTGAATGGCTGAGGAGATGTGAGGAAGGCTATGCCACTGGCCATCTTAGGCTACAGCACCAGCAGTAAGGTATGCGGATTGGGGGGAAAATGACGGTGTAGTGGGGGCCATGCCATGGCTGGGTCAGGGACCACTGGCCAACATGGGGAGTGTCGGTGTGCCTGGGAGGGGGTTGGGTGCTGCCGGGGCTCCCCTGTGGGTGCAAGAGGGGAAAATTCTTGTGTCTGCTGGGAATGGAGGCTGTCGTGGTGTGTGTGTGTGTGTGTGTGTGTGTGTGTGTGTGTGAAGCCTGTGACTACCAGAGACAGGAGCTGTCGGGGGTGTGTGTGTGTGTGTGTGGTGCCAGCCGATGTCAACTGGGGCTGGGGGTGACTATGTGCAGGCGCTGTGCTAGAAGGGTACAGGGACAGCCCAGGGTGGTGGGGATGTGATCTGGTGTGGCGGGTGGCCGCGGTGCTCCATGTGCACGGCCGACGGGTCCGGGTGCCTGCGTTTATTCACGCACCTAGACCCGCACCTCGGCACTCAAGTAATCCACTGTGGGACCCAGCACGGGCATCTGACTGGATGCTCGGCTGGATTCACGACTCTGACCCCAGCTGCCCTGCGCGCCGGGGGGGGGGTGCAGACAGGTAGTGGCCGTTTCTGAATACTGCCTGAGTGCACCTGTCTGCAGGTTGGATACACTTCCCACCTGTTGGTGCATAGGCCCTAATGTTGTTTTGAGCTTGTTGTATCCCAATTTTCCTTTCCTGCAGAACACATCTGAACATGAGATTTCTATGTGAATGGTTATTTATTTAAAATTTGATAGCCGGGAATGGCACACTGACTGAGCCGAGGCTCCTTTCCAGGTGCAACCTGTGGTAGAGGAAGTCACAATAATAATTACATAATGATGTACATAAATACACCGATTTGTCATAATACGTGTATGTACAGTTACAATGTTTAGCAATAGATTTACCAAGTAAGTGCGACAGGCAGATTTATGCATTATAGACAAGTTACGTTTACAACCGGTGATGTTCAAAGACAGGTGACTTACATCGCAAAGGTAGGCTCCGTACAGCAGGTAGTATGGGAGACAGGAGCGGATTGGGAGGAGATGTCGAGGGGACCAGAAGGAAATAAGAGGAGCAACATAACAGAGGAGAGAGAGCTATACAGGCGGGCAAGGTGATTCAGGTGTGAGGATGGTAGCTGGAAGTGCTGGGCGTCAGCATGGGGTGGAGGAGGGGCAGCTGCAGTGGGAGGAAGGGTAAAGTTTCAACTGTTGTTTGAGTGTGGCTATGGAGAGCGAATATCGGGGTTAAATATGTTAACTAAATGTATACTCCAGTTCTGCTTCTGCCTCACTGATATTTGAGCAGATTCTCCGCCGTCCTATGCATCTTTTTTCTCTTGTTGCTGTCTCTTTAAGACGTCGCTTCCACGCCCGGTGACGTCACGTATTCTGGGCGACTCAGACCCCCCCCCCATGACAGTGACGTTGCAGAAGGCCAATCACAGCGACAGTTCTGTGCGAAGGCGGAGGCCTGTGCCGGGCTCGAGTACTTCGGAAATTCGCCCTCGGATATACCGAGGGACGGCAGGCAGGGGTAGTTTTTGCCGTAGTTTGCGCCCCCAACCCCTCGTTGGTTTCGCCGCTTATTTTGTGTGTTTGTCGGCGGTGCCCCTGGTCTCCACACACCGACCCCGTCCGAGCTGCCAGAAGGCTACCCAGCCGCGGTCTGCGCTTCCTTCCCCGCTCCTCTCTCGGCTCCCGCCGCTCGCCCTTCCACGGTATGGCGTTCCTAGGCAAGCTGTTCAGTGGCGGGGGCGGCAAGACCGGTAAGGGGCCCACTCCGCAGGAGGCCATCCAGCGGCTCCGGGAAACCGAGGAGATGTTGGCCAAGAAGCAGGAGTTCCTGGAGAAGAAGATCGAGCAGGAGCTGCTGACTGCCAAGAAACACGGCACGAAGAACAAGCGCGGTAAGTCGGGACGCGCCCCCCCCCCCATTGATGCATGTAGTAAGTAGGCTAGATACGGCTCGTATCACACAAGCCTGCATTTATTGTAGGGCGACCGCCTTGTGCTGGGCAGGATTGTGGACATGGGCATAAACCTTGCCATTTGCTGGGCAGAAAACCTCACAAAGTGCTGGCCACTGCCAGAGTCCCAGTAAGTTTGAGTATGCAAGTCCGAATTTTTGCCAGGTCGTCTCTCCTTCTACATGCGAAGTAGAGGATTTCTGCACCAGCGCTGTTTACATGCGAAGTAGAGGATTCCTGCACCGGTGGTGTTTACATTGACGTTCACTTTAATGGAACACTAGTTGATAATCCCCCAACCCGAACCTTACGCAAGTTAGGTGCCGCACCTTTATTTATTTAGTGTTTGTTCACCGGGTAAGTGCACTAGACAAATCCTGTCTATGTTCAGGCACGACCCGGGGGAAGGGGATACAGATGAATGCCAACTGATCTTGAACCAGATTAAGCTGTTAGTGGTATTTTTAGTGAATGAGGGAAATTTGGCCAGGACACCAGGGACATCCCCCTACTCTTCTCTATAAGTGCCATGGGATCTTTAACATCCACCTGAACTACCACTAATCCAGGCAGATGGGACCTCGGTTTAACGTCTCATCCGAAAGAGGGCACCTCAGAAGTGCAGCACCACAGTGTCAGTATTTATTTATTTAAGAGATTTACCAGATAAGCATATTGAGCGGGGTCCGCTCGTTTCCAGATACGACCTGGGGGTTACATAGGTCGAAATAGGTACACTCAAATGCCAGATGTCGGAATTGAACCCACAGCCCTCTGATCTCCCGGCCTCAGAGGCGAGTGTGCTACCTACTGAGCCACTGACGGAAGGCCCTCACTGCTAGAATGGCATCCACTTGTTGAAATTCCGTCTGACTTCCCTCCCTAGTGTCTGACACCCTCTCCCTTTTTCAGAATTTCCACCCAAAACTGCAGACAGCAAGCCCATCTCCCTTTTCCTTGGTGGGCCATTGTCATTCACAGCCTGCTTTGCGTGCAGTTAGTTTAGATGCTGCCTGGATGAGGATTGGATGGGGGCCATTGTATGCCACTGCACACTATAAACAGATGAGGAAATTAGTACCTAAACCATCATGTTGGTGCATAAAGTACTTGGACCTTGGGGTAAGAGTTACCACGTAAACAGTTATTACTGTTTATACAGTAATCCAGCATTGGGGATGGGGTGAGAGTAAACATGAAGCCCCTAAACCACTGTGTGTGTGTGTACACAGTACTCTGTCCGTGTGGGTGAGATAACAGGAAGGTGGTTAGTCCCCAATCTGCTCTATGTAAATGTAGATTTTCAGCGGTTGAGAAAATGTATGATATATCGGGGATGGGTAAGGCCTTGAAATCTTAGTGGTGAGAGAAGCTATGTGGCAGATGGTGGGATGTGTTCTGGGCCTTAAAATCATAAGAGGTTGTTGTGTGAACTGTCAGCGCTCCCCAAGAGTGAAGTGACTCCTCAAATGATTGTCATAAGTTAATAGGTGTTTGCTAATTTTTTTTTTTCCCGTAGTATCTATTTTCCTCCTTTCCCATATCTCCCCCGCTGGCCTCTCCTTCGGACCATCAATGGTCTTATTTCTCCTACCGCTCACTTGTACCACCACCTGTTGCCACCATCCACCACCACCTTATATGCCAGCCACCCTTGGGGTAACCTGGTGTAACCCTTCACCGGATGGGTCCTCCCCTTCGAGGAGAAAGGCACCGGTAGGGGCTGGCCAGCGCAACACTTGGCCCCTCGAGTGCTGCTAAGGTGGTCTTTCTGGGGGCCCCGACCAGGGCACTCGTGGCGGTGGAGGGACCGGATGGCCGTCATCCAGTCGAGTGGAGGAGAAATATTCCTGTGCTCTCCCCAGGAGCGCAGTGTGCCATGACGTCTAGGCATAAGCCAACATCTGCTACTTCCCTCAGTTAAAGGGACACTCTGAACCTGTTTTTCATCATATTATTTCTAGTCGAAACCCCACATTTTATGATTGTTTACCCTTACTAAAATTCACTGATGTTGCTGTTTGTTTTGTCAGTCTCCTTGTTTAGTAGAACTAAAATGCATGGTAATGTATATTTATAAACAACCTTGTTTTTGTTTATAATCCTGGTTCTGGTCTTACTGCATGCTTCCTGAGCATTAGAAACACACCCAAACAGTGCAGTCACTCATAAGGCAGTAGCATCCTAAACTCCCACTGCATCATAAGGGGCTAGAATGTGTTGTGGGTGTTCCCAAGACCAGGAAAGATGTATTTGGAGCTGATCAAGGAATGTAAACAAACTTGTTTTGGTGTGATAACACCAGTGTGTTGGGCAGTCTGTGTTTAACTTTTTAAAAGAAAATAAGAGTCAGAATCAAACTACCAGCTACATCAACACTCTTTACAGAATGTTGGTAATCATAAAATATGTTTTTTAAACTGGGAACACTTTGAGACCTAAGGGGGTTGACAGTGTCCCTTTAATTGGTTGGCACACTGTTATATCTCTGGTCTCCACTGGGGGTCAGCAGATGCTGGACCAGATCTCGCCCCGCCCGAGAAGGCGAGTAGTTGTCGCACGCCAAGCCTTCTCCCCAGCGCTATCCTCCAGCTAACCGAGTCCATTCCTCAACTCGGTCGCAAGCTGAAATCCAACTGCTGTGCCGACGGGCTGGCACGCTACTGTTTTTTCAAGTTGCCTAGAAATGTATCTGCACTGTTTTTGTCTTCTGTGCAGAGGAAATGTCAGTTAAAAATTTTTTTTTTTTAATTGTGAGGCACACTGTTTACTCTCTGAACTCTAGTCACCATGGAGAGTTGTTTCACTTGTCACCTACCTGTAATTTTAGAAATTTCTCCACATGCTGCCCTGTTCCAATGGCCACAAACAAAAACAGTAAAATAAACAAGATTTAGCTGGTGCCAGGAATGCTGGTCTTGTTCAGTGTTCCCCACTGTCTGAAAATATAGGGAGGTGGCAGTGGTGATCGGGTCAAAAGGTACATTATTTTTCTGGACCTTCTATATGCACTGTACATGTGCAGAAGTGGATTTTAAGTAAAATATAGTGTGCTGGTCTCAAAATAGGGGTAGTAGTGCAGTCAAGGATGCCAATAAGACAATTTTGGAGGATTTTGTGAAAAAAAAAAAAAAATCAGTAATGGATAAAAAAAATATAGGGTGGTGGCAAAAAAATATAAGGTGGTGGCCCACTGCGCCGAAACAAAGAATGGGGAACACTGTTGTTTATGTTGTCATGTTTGTCAATTGTTACGGTTCTTTTCTTTCTTATTATGGTGAGCAGAGACACGTAACTGTAATAGTTACATTTTTTTATGTTCTTTTTATTTTATCCAAGGCTGTAATTGTATAGCAGTAACTCTTTTATTAGTGTGCATCCGTGCAGTTATTTTTATAAGGCAGGTTACTCACTTCCATGAATGACTGTGACTGACGGAGGACATCGGTAGCCATCTCAGGGGTGGGATGGGAAAGCCACCTTCCAAGCTCTTCAGACATGGGTACTGTACACATCGTGGTGCTAGTGGCCCCCTTCACGTAAGGTTGTTACAGACTGTCCTTTTAGCAGTGCTTGGCAGCTTCATGAGCAAGCGGCGACGTTCCTCAGAACACTCGCAGTGGAACTTTCCTGAATGTGTCCGGCTATAGGTTTGCTGTTAGTATATGACTGCCTTATGAGTGAGTGGTAAAGTTGTCCAGAATATGTGCGGTGAACCTTTCAAGAACATGCAAGCAGCATGTTTACGGAGCAGTTACAGCTAAGTGATTGTATGGTGCTTCTTTGCAGCGGTTTGTGCATAGCTTATTGCAGATCGATTTAAAATTAAAGTATGGCTTACAGTGGAGCTGCTTGAGCGGTTTCAAGTGTTTAGTGATCAGAAACTAGTGCGCCCCCCCCTTAAGCACTGATCATTGTCCAACCTCAGCTGCATCGCAGTTAATCAGATCGGAATGGACACTTTAATTGTGCATGTTGAAATGTTTGCTTTGATGCTAGTGATTGGGGTGTTAACCTTATTAAATTTTGATAACCATACCACATAATATGGTTACCATGGATACTGCAATATTACGGAAGGATGTAATTTTTATATTAAAAAAAAAAAAAAGTCTCCTTGAACTTTTGTGTTCAGGAGAGTTGGCACAGAAGGGACAGTTGTTCCTAGAAAACACTCCCTAAAATTAGTTGAAAGGCCTAAAAAATGTGGTATACCATGAACCACGATTTTCATGGTTTTGGAAATTGGCCTCAATATCATAGACTTCAGATTCCATGGTGTACAATAGTACCTTAATACTGTGACATCTGTATTGCACTCCCTCACCTGAGCCTCCTGTAATAGCTGCCCCTGGTGCAAGTGATATCCCCCTCCCTCACCTGATCCTTGTATAAAAGCTATCCCATGTGCTAATCATAACACCCCCCCCCCCCCAATCTGATCCTCATATGAAAGATATATCTCTGGTGCTGTTGGTACTTTCTCTTCCTTGCCTGACCCCCTTGTTTAACAGTTCCTCCCTTGTAGTTTAGTGACCCAGTTCCCCCTCCCCCCATTCCAACCGCTGTTCCACAGCCCTGATATGGCCGACTTACCTCCGTTGCCAACCGTTGTTTCATTCATGCACGCCAGTCTCTTGCTTTATTGAAGTAATCGTTACCGATAAAGTTCTTCTGTAACACAAGTGACTGACTTGCATGAATGAGATGGCAAGTGGTCATGGAGGTTAAGCCACTGTCTCGGGTGGACAACAGTGGGTGATACAGGGAGGGGTTAGACCACTGGACTACAAGAGAGGAATTGTTAAAGAGGGGATCAGGTGAGAGAGTGGGATACCACCAACACCAAGACAGACATTCCAACATGCGCAATTATGGTGTTCGTGATGATCTGTATAACTGTGGTGCTGTTGATGTTACAGTGATCAGTGCATTAAAAAATGGCATACTCGTTTCTCATCATTAAGTCAACTCTAATGCGCATGCCCGGAGTCTCAGCTTCAGTTTTTACATACAAAATAAAACCGGTTACAGTGCTCATTTTTGAAGTGGGAGTATCTTTTTACAACTCTGTATCATGACGGTTAAGAGGGATGATCTTTTTCACATACAGCACCAAAAATAACTAACTCGTTCATGAACGAGTGTCCCCTCGGCTCATGGGTGTGTGGAGCCGACATTTCGATCAGGATGACCAGAATATAATTTTTACAAAAATAATCTTCATCAGTGACATGGCGCAGGATCTAGAAGGCAGAATTTCACTGTTCGCTGATGACACAAAGCTCTGTAACAGAGTAGACACACCAGAGGGTGTAGACAGAATGAGAAGCGACCTGCAGAAACTTGAAGAATGGTCAGGGGTTTGGCAGTTGAAATTCAATGCAAAGAAGTGAAAGATAATGCATATGGGGCACAAAAACCCTGGCACAATATATCAGTTGGGGGTGAGGATATAGCATGCACCAAGCAGGAAAGGGATCTTGGGGTTGTCATCTCTGATGACCTCAAGGTAGGGAAACAGTGTGACAAGGCAGCAGGTAAAGCAAATAGGATGCTGGGATGTATAGGCAGGGGCATCACCAGCAGGAAAGAGGAGGTCATAATTCCGCTATACAAGACACTAGTGAGGCCCACCTGGAGTACAGTGTACAGTTCTGGAGACCATACCTATGTAAGGACATAGACAGGGTAGAGAAGGTTCAGAGGAGGGCAACAAAGATGGTGCATGGATTGCATCACAAGTCCTATGAAGACAGGTTGAAGGAACTGAATATGTACTCCTGGAGGAGAGGAGGGAGAGGGAATATGATAGAGACATACAAGTATCTTACAGGAGGAACGTGCAGGAAAACACTATTTTAAGTGAAAAAGATGTTCCTGGACAGGAGGGCATGGGATGAAGTTGGAGGGAGGACGATTCAGAGGAAACATGAGAGAGAATTTTTTCACAGAACGAGTGGTGGACAAGTGGAACACCCTGCCAGAGGAAGTGGTGGGGGCTGAAACAATCAACGGGATTTAAGAATGCATGGGATAGACATAAAGGAATTCTGGAGGTCAGGGGTTAGGTGCAACAGACTTCTAGGAAAACAAACTGAACTTACAAGCTCGAATGGGCAGACTGGGTGGGCCATAGGCTCTTATCTGCCGACACTGTCTATGTATCTGTGTGTCTATAATAAATGTCTTGCACTACTGTGCAAATCAGTTGTGTATGTATTTTACATGGGTAAAGTTTGCTGCAGACGCCTTCATTACAGGCCATTTCACATTGGTCCAAAGGGTGGACAGTGTCCCTTTAAAGGGTGTATAATGAGTCTTTACTGTACTTGGTTTGCCTTTTCTCTGTGCCTGGTGCTGCAGGTAATATTTATTTTTAATTTTGTAGGGCTGCATAGCGAGAACTACAACATATTGCTACCAAGGAGACTGAGCAGGGCAGACAGGAACAAGAACTGACACTTATTACCTTCCACCTCTGCCGTGGAGTTTCATCACCTGATTGGTACGCGTGAAAACCTTGGGGCTGGATTTTCAAAAGCCCCCCCTTTTCGGCACACATGCAGAAAAACCTTGTGGGTTAGCTTAGCGTGATTGGAACTGGTAGAACAAGTGCGATCATGTGCTCCTTCACACTAATACTTGCTAAGGTTGCCAGCACAGAGACATCCCAGCGGTTCAGTCCGTCAGTAATGTAATTTCTGGCTAGTGGCTGAAAAGTTAGTTTCAGCCCCAGATGTATGTGGCGAGTGGCAGTTTAAACTGAAACCTTTACTACTGAGGTTGGTCATTTAGCACTGTGATTGCAGTATGTCAGATCCCGATCAAGTAACTGTACCAATTCAAGACTGTATAATACAGGTATAATTACACTGCTTTGAATCGAAATAGATGAAAAAAAAAAAAAACGATAGAGCAGGAACTAATATAAACTGTTGGAAAAAAACACCATACTTATTCCTAATATCTCATGAACCTTTCTTTTACACTTAGACCTACTGTTGCTTGCTCAGGGTAACGGTGAATAAGTGGCTGTGGTGGGATTTGAACCTGAAATTGCAGATTCCCACGCTTGTGATCTTACCACTAGACCTTAATATTTTCGCTCTGTCCTGTTTTTAAGGCTGCTTAGTGAAGCTTAAAGCAGAGAGTTGTGGAAATGGGAAAGAGCTCAGTTCCAGGAGTGAAAATAAACGCCTGGCTCAGTCCCAGCAGTACAACGAGGAAGGAATGCTTCTTTGTAAAAATGCGTGTGCGCCCCCCCCGGGGCATAAAACAGACTGACTAAAATGTAACAAATTATTATATAAAAAAAAAAATATCTCCAAATTCTGTCAAATATGTCCCTTACTAGATCAATGGTGATGGATTGCCTTAGTGAATTCCTTCAACTTCAGGGCACTGAAAGCAGACTTCTTAGCAGGCCGCTGGGTGTGGGCAAATCTGGAAAAGGGAAACTTTGCTGTTTTAACCCCTCCGAGGGAAAAAGTCAGCACGATGCCTACCACAGCTCAGCTGTAATGCATGGCTATAGGTAATGTAGGAATCTATACCATTGCATGTCAGTTGCTTGTCTCTTCTCTCTCCACCCCCCCCCCATTTCAAGTACTTTCCGTGGGGTGGTTGAATCTATGCTTCAAACTTTTTCTTTGTCCTGTAAAAATGTGGTATTTTTATATCATAATAGTATAAGTAAATTATAAGAAAGTCGGACATTATTCCATATCCATTAGCATGTCATATCTCTGAGACGCTTCGCCTGGCTTAGAACAACCAGTCTGACCACAGACACTCAGAACAAGGCCATGGATTTTCCCTGTGATCAAAATATGTTGTTTGATTACAGAACCGCTGACTACATGAAAAAGGTCGATGAGTACGAGGCCTCCTGGCAGAGCCACTCATCCAAGCCTAAACCCGCCACCCCTCAGAGAGTCCATCCCAGGGGCGGTAGGTGCAGAAGTTTTTTTCCCCAGGCCTTACAGTCCCTATCCCCAATCTGACTTTAGCCAGTACAGGGGGTCTTTCAGAGGCAGGGGCAGAAGGGGCCAAAGAAGATCCACCTCTACCCAGCCACCTGCCTCTCAGTCTAAGTCCTGATGTGAGTGTCCAGGTCGCCTTCCCATTTCCAGTTGGAGGCAGACTCTCTCACTATCTTCAGCACTGGTCCCTCATCACGTCAGACAAGTGGATGCTGGAGATAGTGGAGAAGGGTCTGCCACTACAGTTCAAGAAGTTGCCAGACTTCAAACGTACCCAGGTGTCAAGACCTCTGTTACCATCATAGATACCGCTGTTGGAAGTGGAGGTACAAAACCTTCTGGCTTTACAAGCAGTGGAGAGGGTCCCCACCCACGAGAAGGGCAAGAGCCTGTACTCCAGGTATTTTCTGACACAAAAGAAAACTGGGGAGTGGCGACCTATCTTAGATCTCAGATATTTAAACAAACATCTGAAGAAACCCAAATTCAAAATGGTCACTCTTTCACTGGTCATACAGTCCTTACGGCAGGGTGACTGGCTAGCCTCCCTCGACTTAAAGGACACCTGCTTCCACATACCCATAAGGAGATCTCACAGGAAGTTTCTCAGGTTCAAACTTCCTTCAGGTCACTATCAGTTCACCGCAATGCCCTCCGGTCTGTCCTCGGCCCCAAGAGTCTTTACCAAGTGTCTCGCAGTGGTAGCAGCACATCTCGGGAGTTTGGATGTCGCTCTCTACCCCTATCTGGACAACTGGCTCATAGTAGGAAAGTCTCCTTGTCAATCTCTTTCCCTCACAGAACGCACTCTGGAGTCTCTAGGTTTCCTGGTCAATCTCAAGAAGTCTCACCTGGAACCCACCCAGCTGCTCAGCTTCATGGGGCCCAGCTGGACACTTGGAAGGGATATGCTTTCCTCCCACAGGAGAGAATTCAGAGTTTCCTTTCAGTGGCAGATTCTTTTGCCCAGGGACAGGCAAGAGCAGCCAGACATTTCCTCAAACTTCTGGGACATATGGCCTCTATGACTGCAGTAGTCCCAGGGGTCAGGTACAGGATGAGACTCCTGCAAGCCTACCTCAGAGCTCACTGGTCTCAGAGAAGCAACACATTTTCAAAGTTAATACCGGTATCGGAGCAATTCCTCCAAAATTTGCTGTGGTGGAAGGACCCTGCAAATTTGCAGGCAGGGGTTTCATTTCAAGCTCCTCTTCCCACAAAGGTGATCACCACAGATGCCTCCCTGTTGGGCTGGGGAGCTCATCTAGACTGTTCCTCAGTAGGCAGCAACTGGACTCCCGAAGAGTCACAGTTGCACATAAATCTTTTAGAACTCAGAGCAGTCTTACTAGCTCTCAAAGCTTTCACTCCCAGCATAGAAGGGCAGGCGGTTCAAATTCGAACGGACAGCACCACTGCAATGTTCTACATAAACAAGCAGGTTGGTACCAGATCAGGAATACTCTGTTTCAGAAGCTCTGAAGTTCTGGTCTCTAGCATTCTCCCTGGAAGTCAGCCTTTCAGCTATTCACCTCCCAGGCAGACTCGGTACTCTGGGCGGATGCTCTAAGCCACATCATTTGCTCTGACCTTGACTGGACACTGAACAAGCAAGTACTAGCCACAGTGTTCAGGCAGTGGGGCACACCAGACGTGGATCTGTTCGCCTCTCCTCTCAATTTTCAGCTTCCTCAGTACTGTTGCAGGACCCCAGTTCCGGGAACACTTCCTCTGGATGCCCTGATCCTGTACTGGTCGGGGAGATTCCTATATGCATTTCCTCCCTTTCCCCCCGATATTCAGGGTTTTGCTGACACTCAGGCAGCAGCCTGCAACCATGAACCTAGTGGCTCCGGACTGGCCCAGGCAAGCCTGGTACCCTCTCTCCTTCTCTCAATGTCCTGCAGCAGGCCCATCCGCCTGCCTCCAACTCGCTCCCTGCTGACCTTTCCTCAGACAGGAGTGCAGTACCCAGACGTACATTCTCTTCACCTCAAAGCCTGGTTCTTGAGGAGTTAGAGTTTCCATCCTCACAGTACTCTGAACAGGTCCTTAAGATACTGAGGATGGCTAAAAAACTGAACACTAAGAAGACTTATGCACCCAAATGGAAAAGGTTTTCCCTCTGGTGCAAAAGCGAAAAGGTCAAACCCCTATCCGCTTCAGACCCACAGCTGCTAGACTACCTGGTACACCTACAGGCGTCAGGCTTGAAACCATCCTCACTCAAGCTACACCTGGCGGCAATTTCGGCCTACCTTTCGGTGGGAAAGAAGAAATTATTTTTTTCCCAGGACATTTGTAAACAGTTTTTCAAAGGCCTCTTGCACCTCCAGCCTCCAACCAGGGAGCCTGTTCCTCCTTGGAGCCTGAAGCTTTGCATAGATGGGCTCATGAATCCACCTTTCGAGCCTATGTCCACAGCCCACATCAAGTTTGTAACTTGGAAGACCATCTTCCTGGTAGCCATTACGTCTGCCAGGAGGATTTCAGAGCTACAGGCCCTGTGCACTGAGCCGAATTACATCATCCCCCACAATGATAAAGTTGAGCTCAGGACAAATAGGACATTTCTGCCAAAGGTGGTTTGAGTTTCACTTGAACCAATCCATTACTCTGCCTGTCTTCTTTACTGAGCCATCTACTCCTGGTGAGCAAAAGCTCCACAGCTTGGATGTCAAAAGAGCCACCTTTCACTACCTAGAGCATACTAGACAGTCCAGAGGCTCTTCCACTCAGTTGTTCCTCACCTACGGGGATGTAGGCAGAGGGAGCCGCCAGCGGGTCGGCGGCGCCTGCATAGCCGACCGGGGTTCCAGGAGGCCGGGAGAAGCAGGCAGAAAGGCAGGCAAAGCCGCAAAATTTTGCCCGCCTCCCCCTTGGTTGATTCTTTTTATACACTTTCTCCCGCCATTTCTTAATCCACGCCCACATCTATTTCCCTTCCTCCCTTAACCCATACCTAACCTCCACAATGCTACTTTGCTTCCTTTTGCTCCTGAGCCTTTCATCGCCCCCAGTCCTTTATGATATTTATGATATACCCCTTGTCATGATGAATAAGTTAGTGAATACGATCTGCCCACTCCTGACATCCACAATGGACAACCACGGATTCCTTATTCACCTCGAACCACTTTTACACTGCAACCCCTGGGGTATCCACATAAACCTCTCTAACAATTCAACACTCCCCTAGCACCTTACATGTATCCTGGCTTATATTAACCCACTATGCCTGTCCATCAGATTATTATGCTATGATAAAATTTGCACTTATATATCAGGACCGTCTCCATCACACAGCAGGCACCCAGGAATAAGAGGAAGCGCTCTGACCACTCACTATCCCTGTCCCTTGGTGCCCTCCTCAAATTAATCTTCTTCCTTCTGATCTGCATTGGTACTATTGAAATAAATCCTGGCCCCATTGAAAGTTTCTTTTCCCTGCTGATCTATCCTCCATAAATGGCCTAAGCTTCCTACATTTCAATGCCTGCAGCCTCTTAAAAAATTCTCCTTAATACAGGCGTGGGTGGCACATACTCTGCCTGACTTTCTGGTCATCTCTGAATCTTGGCTCAGACCTTCAACAAAAGACAGTGTTGTAAACCTTCCCAACTATCAGCTCTTCAGAGCAGATCGCCTTCCAGGGTGGTGGGTGGCCATATATTAAGGACACCATCTCTGCTACCTGCCTCATCAACACATCCGAACCAAAGGAATTTGAATGTTTGTCAATCAAAATATCCCTTCCTAACTTGTCTTCATTTAAATTGATTGGCTGCTATAGGCCCCCCTCTGCAGGCCTCAAACTACTATCTCACCTGGGGTCAATAATCAATCAAGGCCCTGAAGATACCATCATCCTTGGTGATTTGAATTTAAACTGGCTATCTAATGTATCTGCACCATTGGTAACCTTTTGTGACACCTATGGCTTTACACAACTAATTAAAGACCCAACCAGGGTTAACCTAAAAAACCCTAGCAACAGCTCACTCCTGGATATTATGTTGGTAAACAAGCCTCACTTATATTACATGCAGGAGTACTACCAAATGATGTAAGTGATCATTGTTCTATAAGCGGGCATAAGATCTACACTCAAACCACCCAACCCTGCAGAATTTGTCCTCAAAGGTCAAAAAAGTTCAACATCCCAGGATACCTCCATGACTTGAGTAATACAATATACTGGCAAGATTTCTACCTTACAACCTCAGTTGAAACAGCTCTCCAGACCTTAAAGGACATTATCACTAATGCTCTCAATATTCATGCACCAATCACCAGTATCAGAACTAAAGCAAGATCCTGCCCTTGGTTCACCACTGATCTTAAAGCAGCCTTGTTAACCAGAGACAAACTGTGGAAAAAGGCAAGAAAAACAAAGGATACCAGAGACTGGCTAAATTTCAGAAAAGCAAGAAATTCATGTACAAAACAAATAAGAACTGCAAAAGCTGCCTATTATAGAGCTGAATTGGATGCCTCCTATAATAACCCAACCAGACTCTGGGGAACTATAAAGGAATTCTGGGCCAAAACTCTACTCCTGCCTTAACCTCCAAACTGCTACTCAATGAAACAGAAATTACGGGCAAACAAGAAATCCTAAATACCTTCAATGACCACTTCACCACAGCTGGCCTAGCATTTGACTCATCACCTGCAAATCTCCTGAGATCTTCCTTGAACCTTCAATCCCTATGGGACAAAAGGCTACATCAACTTTTTCCTTCAACCCAATATCCTTGAAAGAAGTGGAAGACCTCCTCTCTAATTTAGATACTTCTAAGAGTGCAGGTACAGACTCCCTGGATCCCTACTTCCTTAAAATTGCATCACCGTCTTATCTGCCCCCCTCACTAATCTCTTCAATCTTTCCCTCACCACTGGATCCATTCCCTCCACTTGGGAAACAGCTCAAGTAGTTCCATTACTTAAATCTGGTGATCCCATGGACCTCAATAATTACAGGCCCATTTCCATCCTATCAGTACTATCCAAGATGCTCGAAAAGTTAGTAAACTCACAATTAAGGGACTACCTGGATAATAATAACCTCCTAAATTCAGCACAATCAGGATTTAGATCAAGGCATAGCACCATTTCGGCCCTAGCCAAAGTAACCAACGATTGGCAGATTGCCATGGATAAGAAGAACAGTACCTGTGCTGTGTTCCTGGATTTGAGTAAAGCATTTGACACAGTGGATCATGAATCATTAATCACCTCCCTTGGATCAATAGGGCTGGATTCTCCCTCACTCAACTGGTTCAAGTGCTACCTATCAGATAGGTCACAACTGGTAAAAAATGGAAATTACCTATCCACCTTAAAACCACTGCTAAGAGGTGTACCGCAAGGCTCTATTCTTGGCCCCATCCTCTTTGCCATTTATATTAATAATATTGATACCAACCTCACTCAATCCAACATTCATCTGTTTGCTGATGATACTGTATTATGTCAGCAATCTTTCATTACCAAAAGCCTGTGAACTGCTACAATCTGAATTCTCCATCCTGCAACACAATCTACTGGATAAAAAGCTACTTCTAAATGCCAAAAAAACAAAAGCTATGTTCTTTGCCACAAAGAGTTGCTCTGCCACTACCTCATCACCCACTACCCTACAACTATCCACCTTACTTGGAGAGAAGCTGGAATTCGTTAATAACTTCAAATACCTTGGAGTCTGGATTGATAACAAGCTTGACTATTCTGTCCGTATTGAGGAGCTACTAAAAAAAATGAGACAAAGGCTTGGTCTATTTTTTTAGAATAAAGCACTACCTCAACAGAGACTCCAAAAAAAGATTAATCCAGGCATCATTCCTATCACTCATTGACTATGCTGACTTTCTCTATGGCCATTGTTCATTCCCCCTCTTAAATAAGCTGGACACCCTATATCACAGGTCCATCAGATTTATTACTGACCTTCCCTCCAGCACCCATCACTGCTCCCTTTATAAGGCAGTTAACTGGACATCATTACAACACAGAAGAAATAGGAATGCTGCAATTTGGATATTCAAAGCTTTATCAGGCAAACTACCCACCTATATCACAGACTGTTTTACCCGAATTACTTCTAGGCCATACAACTTAAGGATCAGCAAACTTATCATTCTAAAGGTCCCCAATGCCTGCACCCGGTTTGGGAGGGCCGCTATCAGCTACTCACTAGCAGTTGCATGGAACTCACTCCAAAAAACCATGAAGCTAAATAGTCTCTTACCTTTAACATCCTTCAAAAGATTATTCTCCACCGTATTCCCAGAACTCTGCAATTGCTTTAACAAGGCCTAATCCCGACCCTACCTACCCCCACCCCTTTTCGTGTTCCATTATGCTAGCTCTACTTCTTTTCCAGTCACCTGATATACTCTCATAAAAGCCAATTAGGACCTATAATTTATATATTATGCCTGCTATACCCATTGCCTCCTTTTCTTACAGGTTAAATGGTTTTAATGTGCCTTGTATATATGTAAATTGTTATATATTAGCACTTTATGTCATTGTACTACTGTTTATGTTTTTTCTTGTCTATGTAATAATACTTGCACTTCTTGACCACTCAGGTCCATCTTGTAAATGAGCTACGCTCAATGATGTTCGCCTGATTAAATAAAGATTTTGATTGATTGATTGATTGAAGACCAGCTACCAAGAGAACTATTTCTTGTTGGTTGGTCTCTTGTATTAGATTCTGCCTTGAGAAAGCTGGTCAGCAACCTCCAGTGGGGCTCGGGGCCCATTCCACCAGGGGCACTGCAGCCTCTCTTGCAGCAGCAAGGGACATTCCCCTGCTGGATGTCTGCAAAGCAGCTACCTGGAAATCTGTGCACACCTTTGTGAAACACTACAGTTTGGATGTGCAGACCAGATCTGATGCCAAATTTGGCAGGGCAGTTCTACAGAGCCTTTTTCCTAAGTAGGTTCTCTGCCCGCCTCCCACTTGGTACTGCTTGGTAGTCTGCAAAAAGTTACGGCTGCTAAAGGACTCCTGGGGTAATAAGAAAAAATTACTCACCACAGTAATCTTCTTTCTTTTATGGGGTCCTTTAGCATCAGTAAGCTTCTACCCTTCCTTCCCGGCTCACCTGTCGGAGAAGGGCTCTTAAGTCACCTTTTACCAAATTTAGCATTTGTTATTGATGAGTTTTTACCTCATGTTGCTGTTTCTGTTTCCACTTTTGGACATTTGCATGTTTTTTGAATTATGTTAATTCTTTTTCGGGGCATTTGCCCTCGTTTTTCCTTTTAAAACAATTGTGAAGCAGTCAACAGCATTCACTCAGTTCACTCCCGGCTTTTGATTGGCTAGCCCTAAACTTTTTAAAAAATCTTTAAAGGCACACCTCCAGGGCAGTTGCTTACCTAGCCAGCCAAGTGCAAAATGTTACTGATGCTATTGGACTCTATGGAAGAAAGAAGATTACTGCGGTGAGTAATTTTTCTTCCCATCTCTGTTGCTGATCCCCCCACACCCCGGGTCGGCCCTCCTTCCGATGAGCACCCCAGCCCTGTCACCCTGATGTCTGCTGGGATTTACCTGCCAACCATCTTCCCCCAAAGGCTTCCCTCCCTGGCAGGGTTGGTGGGTTTCCCCAAGGCCCTCCAGAGAATGGATCCAGTTCATGCTGGCATGCCCAGCTGGTCGGGTGCGGGGCCTGCGGGTGCTTGTAGTCATCTTGCTGCCGGTCAGTTTTCCTTTTTTCATTCCCCGAGGGAGTAGTGGTGGGCAAGGACGTCATGGTGTTCGCCACGTGCTCCTGTGCAGCGTGCATGTGTGTCTGTTACACCTCCCTACCTTCTTGGCCTGACCCAGGAGGAGGAGAGCAGTTCTATGGATGCTGCATCTTCCTCCCCCAGCTGGCCCTCCGACACCTTGGATTTGTTTCCAAACCCAGGCCGTTTCCACAGCTAATTTAGGGTATTTCTAGGGGGTTTCTGACTATTGTTTGTTTTCTTTTGCTCTAAATAAGCCCAACATTTTAGGCTGTTAAGCAAAAGTTCAAAAAAATCCCGCACTCAGAAAAACGAAATTAAAGGACTGCTCACCAAATGTATATCTGAAAGTGCTTCATTTTATTGTAGGTGCCATGTGCCAGGCTGCTACTACATTTTATTTTATTCTTTGGATCCTTCTCAAGCATTGGCTGGGCAAAGCACCAGTTTCACAGTCTTGCCGGTGGTGGTTGAGCGCAAGCCTCACACACAGACGTGGTTGTTTTCTTCTTTTCAGGAATGCCAAAGCAAAGCAACAAGCTCATGAGAAGATGGAAGCTCTGCCTGGTCCATAGTGCTTCTGGGATTCACCCTCGAATATGCTGAGGGACGACAGGCAGGGCATAACTTGGGCAGGGTTAATTTCTTCCGTAGTCCGCACCCCCATGCACTCGTTAGTTTCACCGCTTATTTTGTGTGTTTGTTGGCAGTGCCCCTTCTCTCCACAGACAGACTCTATCCGAACTGCAAGAAGGCTTCCAACCCCTGTCATGCACTTCCTGCTCCACTCCTTTCTGCTGCGAGTCTCTCGACGCTTGCCCTTCTGCATGGCACCTAGCAGTTTGTTTTGGGAATTAACTAACAGTCCATGTCGGTTGAGTGGTGATGTTACACAGTCTTGCATTTGTGACCACAGTTTCCTAGCCTTAATACTGTTTATCTGCTGTGTTAACATCAATTTAGGAGATTTTACTCTGTTTTTCAATCACAGCCCTTCCCTTCAACTCCTTGGAAGAGGTACCAATGTTGATTGGCACTGCAGTGCAGTGCCTAGCATTTTTTTATGGGAGAGTTGTTTCTTTCTCCCACTTTGCAGTAGTGTTCTTGTTCTGACTGTTGAGAATTTTATACTTTGGACCAATTCGAATATAATTCCAAACATAGTGGTCTGGTGTAGCCCCTGTCTCTCCTCAGTACAGTCGAACCTCGATTATTCGGACCAGCCGGGGATGTGGAATTTGTCCGGATAATCGAGGTTTGAGGTAACATTGTTTGGGACCAGGTCACTAGTCTGTACAAATGGATAATCGAGGTTTTACTGTATTTTTTGTTTGGCAATTTACTTGAGTGCAGTAGTTTTTCTAGTTGTTGGGGTATTTTTCTTTTATGGACATGGTCACATTCCGCAGACAGTTGCTTATTATAAACATGCATTTGTCGATGCCAAATGTTTGCTACTTGTATTGCCGTTGTACCAGGTCTCTTGTACACATTTTTGCTATGTAGATAGACCAGATGAGATGCAGTATCTTTTTCAGTGGTGGTCGGCTTTTACACGTTTTTAGATTGTATTTACTCGGGTAGGTCAGCTGAGAGACGGTCTCTAATTTTCAGTGGGCTCCCATATTTTGACCCCAAATATCCAACAGTTTTTTTTTTTTTTATGAACTGATGTTATGATCATGATAGAATTTTTTAAATTCCATCTGAAAGATGGTTTCGCAGCACAATTACAAAAAGGAGTCTTGGTGGGAGTTTGAAAATGACACCTGTTCAGGAGATTGGGTAATACAAGTGATACATGATATGGGCCAAAAAAACTAGTTAAACGCTGAAACAATTCAACATTTCTTCTTAATTTAGTGTTTTGGTTTTTTTTGACCCCAAAGTTTTAACATAGTCTTTTTATGACCACTCTTCCTGAAGATGACAGGTGTCACTTATAAAATAGAGGCCGAAACATTATTTCACACCGCAAGCGTGAAAACATATTTTGGCCAGGATTTGAAAAATGACAGCTGTCCTATTCATAAGGTGGTGTGAAAAAATGGCTGTGTTGAAAATTTGGGGTGAAAATATTGAAAATGACCAAAGTTACGGGCATGCGTTTTAAAAGATTTTAACATACACTCTTAACTTTTTTTTTTTTTGTAATTCTGGGGGGGTTACATTTTTACTCCAGATTTTCAACATAGCTTTCTTATGACCCCACCTCATGAACAAGGGCTACTAAGGGTGTCCCGGAAATGAGGCAGCCAATATTTACAAGCGAAGGATCCAGAAAGGGCTGGCAGTACTGAAAATAGATAAGGCCCTGGGACCTGATAAGTTACCTCCAAAGTTACTTAGCGAGCTGGTCTATTCAACAGCTTTAGAAACAGATGTAACCACTTCCACCGGTCATTTGAGGAGTGGAGTAATGAAAAGGATAACACATGGCCTAAATGGCAAAAGAACTATTTGAAAAACATGTGGTTTCCCTTTTTATGAAAATAGTAAAACCTCTTTAGTTTACTTTAAGGAACACCTGATGCCATTGCAACAATTTTGAAAAAAATGAATATTTAGACAATTTAGCTCATGTTTAATATTTTGATTTCTGTTATTCTCACCCTTATATTTTTATTAGTAAAAATATTTGTATATAAACAGGATTGCTGTCCTATCTGTTCTGGCTGCTTGCATACATCTGACATCACAGCTCTAGTTGACATCACAGTCTGTTGCTGTAGAAATAATTATGATGCCATAAACGGGGGATTATTATGTTGACTGTAGGCAAGCAGAAACAGCAGATAAAGTCTAAGGCACATTATAAAATGGGCAGGAAAAATGCTGCAAGTTTATTGGTCAGACTGTTGCTTTAGCCATGTGTAAATCTCACAACAAACGCATGGATAAAGTCCCAGCTGACCGATTCTGACCATCACGTCTGTAGAACAGGTAGATCAAGTGACCGAACACAGACCACCTGAAAAACCACCATTTCTGTTCTCTTGTCTGATATTGTTCACACGTAGTTTGTCAGCATAAATAAAGTGCTATCATAAAGAGAACTAGTGACCCAGAAAAACATTTCACAATGGAAAATACCTTTTTCAAACTGTTCGGCAGGTCTGTAGAGGCGTTCCTTAACAGTTTGTGTGATGGGATCACTGAACACGAAGTCACCTTGGCGGCTCCAACCGAGCACTGTAGCGACAGTCTAGAACCGACACTGGCCGGCATAGACAGCAGCCAGATATAGAAAATACAGAAATACTGTAGCTGGGCCAGTGGCGTAGAGGGCTGAGGTGCCAGAGTGCTGAGTTAAGGCAAGATTGTTCCTTAGCTTGTGGGTCAACAACAACATTTGCAGTGGTCGATCCTGCTACTGTGGGCATATGGCCTGTGAAATGTGTTTTTGCAGTATGTAGAAATTTGTTTAGTTTTTCCATCTGTATCAAGGGCTGCGCCTGGCATAAACTCTACAGTTTTATTATTACTAGAGCTTTAAGTCACCTTTCTTATTCTTGGCATGAATAGGCTCAGGGCTTGTATTAACCCCCTACTAAAGTCCTCAAATGTGTTTTTATTTTTTTAGGATTTTGAAGCAAAAAAATAAAAGCAGTGCTTCATCACTGACCCTGTATGTCGAAAGGTTTGCACAGATATTCTTGGTAGAAAAAATATCGGATAATGTTGTACAAAGCCACTCCAGAAATTTCTGGCCCCAAGATTTTCTGGTCTGAACCCCCCACCCAACAATTTGAAGCAGAGGGTCAAACTGACTACACTTTTCTAGTGTCGTTGCAAGCCCTGATAGACTTATCTCTAGTATTACTCATTTCCTTTTCAGCTAAGTCTTGGACCATGGCAAGACTCCTTGCATTAGGAACAGAAGCATTAAATTCATCAGAATTTCCCTTGTGGTCTCTTGTTTCCATATTCCTGGCTTGAAGTAGCAGTAAGGACTGCACATAAATCAGCACCCCCTTTCACTGGCTGTGAAGAACCTGAACTGCAGTCTGGTTGAAGTTCCACAGTTCCGATGTTCAGCCACGATTTGTATTTGCCCGATTTGCTAAAAATAGAGTAGATACAGAGTCCTGCGAAGCTGACTCCTTTTTCCCCGTGGCCATAGCAACAGATGGTAAAGGGGTTAGGAAGGGTTCCATTGAATTGTGGAGAACCAATCTAGTTTGTGATTTCCCTGTGGTTTCGGTAATTGCTGCCGGTTTAGCAGTTCATTCAGTAAGTATAAGGAAACACAGAAGGAGCAGGACAGAGAACTGTACCAGTTAAAGCAGAAGGAAGCGGTTAAGGCAGTCAGAATAGCAAAGGCCCAAACCCAGGAAAAGATAGCCAACTTGGTTAAGAAGGGGGATAAAACCTTTTATAGGTACATTAGGGAGCAAAGAAAGACTAAGGCAGGGATACTGAGGCTGAACAAAGAGGAAGGTGGTTGGGCAGAGAGCGACAGTGAAAAAGCAGGGATACTGAATGGATACTTCTGCTCAGTATTCACAATGGAAAAGCAGGGGGAAATACCTAATCTGGTCAATAGAAGCACTCTGGATAGGGGGGTTGATATTTGTCCTTTCACAGAAGAAAGGGTTCTGGAAGAACTTTTAAAACTGAAGGTGGATAAAGCAATGGGGCCTGATGGGATTCACCCCAGAATTTTCAAAAGAACTAAGGGAAGAACTAGTAACACCACTGACTACTCTCTTTAATAAATCATGGGAGGTTGGTGTGGTACCTGAGGACTGGAGGAGGGCGGATGTGATTCCCCTTCACAAAAGTGGGAGCAAGACAGGCAGGAAACTACAGACCTGTCAGGTTGACCTCAGTGGTAGGGATAATGATGGAATCACTTCTGAAGGAAAGAATTGTTGAGTACCTAGAGGCCAGTGGGGCACAGGACCCAAGGCAGCATGGATTCACAGCGGGAAGGTCATGTCAGACAAATTTAATTGATTTCTTTGACTGGGTGACCAAAGCAGTAGACCAAGGAGGAGCTATGAACATGGCCTGCCTAGACTTTAGCAAGGCATTTGACACAGTCCCACACAAAAGATTAATAAACAAAGTAGCCAGCCTGGGAGTGGGTCCTAGGGTGGTAGCCTAGGTAAAACACTAGTTGGACAACAGGACACAGCGGGTAATAGTAAATGGAGTCCACAGTGAAGAGAGGAGGGTTACTAGTGGGGTACCGCAGGGTTCAGTACTGGGGATGGTCCTTTTTAATGTCTTTATAAGTGACATTGCAGAGGGACTGGAAGGGAAAGTATGTCTCTTTGCAGATGACACAAAGATCTGCAACAGGGTTGATACACAAGGTGGGGTGGAAAGGATGAAAAGGGACTTGGCAAGGTTGGAGGAATGGTCAAATGTATGGCAGCTTAGATTCAGTGCAAAGAAGTGCAAAGTAATGCACCTGGGAAACAAAAACCCAGGGGAAGAGTACACAATGGGGAGATACTGACAACAAAAATGGAAAGGGACCTGGGGGTAGTCATATCAAACTACCTAAAGGTGGGCCAGCAATGTGAGAAGGCAGTAAGGAGGGCTGGGGGGATACTGGGATGCATAGGGAGAGGCAACACCAGTAGAAAACAGGAAGTTGTTGGCCCTCTGTACAGGCAGTTGGTAAGACCACATCTGGAGTACTGTGTACAGTTCTGGAGACCCCATCTCTGCAAAGACATAGACAGTGTGGAGGCTGTCCAGAGGAGGGCAACCAAAATGATGCAGGGTCTGCATCAGAAGACATATGAAGAAAGACTAGAGGAACTAAAGATGTATAGCCTCGAGGAAAGGAGGGAGAGGGGGGGTCATGATATTCCCTTTCAGATACCTCAAGGGAATCAACAAAGTCCAAGAGGGTAGCATCTTTCAGAAAAAGAGATGTGCAAAAACAAGGGGGCACAATTCGAAGATAGAGGGGGGATGGCTCAGAGGTAATGTGAGGAAGTATTTCTTCAGAGAGGGTTGTGGATACATAGAACAGCCTTCCTGAGGGGGTCATAGAGTCAAAAACATTAGGGGAATTCAAGAATGCATGGGACAGACATAAAGCAATTTTAGTGGGGGTTAGGAGGAAGTAGGCTGTTGGTTAGCTAGAATCTGTAGCTTATCCGTTAGGTAGGGAAATGGGCAGACTAGGTGGGCCAAGTGGTCCTTATCTGCCATCAAATTCTATGTTTCTATGTGACTGTTTGTTTTTATTTTTATTTATTTTTTTTTTTTTTAGGATTTACGACCAGAAGGGTATCAGTAGGTGCAGTTTGTACAGTCTGTGCAGTATTACATCTTAACTTTGGCCATTCAGGAGACTAGTTTATGGTAGCCAGGCAAGCTGGCTTACAGAATAGGGAACTGTCCATTTCAAAAGGATCTTTAACTGTGATTTTTTTCCAGTGTTGCAACTTTTGGAAATTCTACGATTGAGTTACAATCAAGCAAAATGTAAGTTACAGCCTATGCCAGAGAAAAGAGCAGGAAAAACCAAGTAGATAAAATTAGTGTGTTAACTGGATAGAAAGAACTATCGGCCTGCTAAACATGGAGCTCATTCACGGCATGTACACTCGGCCAGCAATCTTGGATCCCCAGGGTCCTCAGACTCTAATCAGTGTCTCCTTCTCCATGATGGTCTGCCTGGGCTCTTGGTAGGATTTTTTTTGTTTGAGGGTCCTGGACTTTCTGAAAAAAAAAAAAAATGGAATCTGGGAGTCCCCTTGACATTTTTGGTGGTCCCCATTAAAATGAATACAATAAGTCTGACTGCAGTGTCCCACGACCATACCTCTTAACTGTCCCTGATTTTCAGGGATGTCCCTGATTTCACCTCAACATTTTCCTCTGTTCCTCCTAAACTTTGGTTTCCATGACCGAATGGTGGGGATTGAAAACGCAAAATAATGTCAAGTATTAGATTTACAGACTTGTTCTTCAGAAAATGCATTTTACCCTATGCCCCCTAGTCTACCAGCCTCCTGAGTATATACCCCCACGTTTCAAGATCTGTCCCTCATTTTGGCCCTTGTCACTTTTTTTTAAGCTGTGTCCTTTATTTTGAGGCAGGCGGTTAAGAGGTATGCAAGGCTATCTCTGAACATAACAGCAACTGAACCAGTTGCCATTAAGAGATCCCTTGCCATTTCCTATTACTTCTACCTTCCTCAGACTGGATTACTTAAAGCCTCCTCTTTCAAGGCAGGGTTCATTTTAGGTGTTTATCTATGTGGGACACTGACTTACTGGGTATAAAGAGTAAGGGTAAAAAAAAATAAAAAAGCGTTATATTGTTTAGCTAAGTCCAGATTCATAAAACAGCTGTTTAAAACCCCTGTAACAGTGAGTAGGTTGTCACCAAGGCTGAAGAGAAGGTGGGTCAAAATTAAAAACTCTGTGCCAATTGTCCCAATCCCCCACCCAAAAATGAACTCTTCATATGAGGGGATCAGTAGGAGCCCTGTAGCCAAGAGTAGAGCAGTATGAGCTTTCAGCAACTGTTGCCTGATTAAACCAAGATCTGGTCAGAGCCAGTACAGCTGTAGAAAGCTTTTAGGAGCGGCAAGAGTGTTGAAAAGAATGCGGGACTCTTGCTGCACTGGAGTCAGCCATAAGTAATACTGCAGCGATTACAGTACTGTGCATGCGTGATACTCTCACATGTGCATTTTGCTCCACAGTCAGCCGTGCACAACATGGCAGCACTGACATGACTATGTATGCGCGATACTCACGCGTGTGCAGTTTGTCAGCGCGCCATGTTGCACGTGATGGCCATCACTTTTGCAACTGCGAAAAGGAAAAGTAGTGTGCCGGCATTTTTCTCTTTCTGTTGCAATGACAGACCTGGGGACTGATTTTGGAAGGTGGGCGCAGGGCATGCCGCAAGCCCCACGTCCACCGCAAAGTCTGACGCTGTTGCGCCAAAGCCCCATCTGATGCAACCAGGTCTGATTCTGGAACAGCTGGTGTAGTTGCGACAGTTGACCCAATTTATGGCACCTTGCGCAAAAGGATTGGCTCAAGTGCTGCGATCCAGGGTGCAGCACTAGACCAGGGAGTAGGTGGTCTAATTCCCTGCGTTTTGTACTTGTAGGGTGTTTGCAGCATGCGCCTTCTGGAATTGTGCTTACAGCAGTGTTTGACGCAACTAGCAAGTTGTTTCAAACATCTGCTGCAAGTCTGCGGCGACATTGCAACTCTTTCCAGAACTGGCCCCCGGTGTTCAAGGTTGGACTAATTTTTTTTATAGTTTGACTGACTTCAGACTCTGAAAATGTTGAAAGTACTATGAAAAACACCTACATGTGTTGGTGTAAATTTTAAATGGCATTTATGGTTGGAAAATGGAACTGTAAAGTTATAAAATTCTTTGGTAAATATCATAGAAACATAGAATTTGACGGCAGATAAGGACAGCTTGGCCCACCCAGTCTGCCCGTTTCCCTACCTAATGGATAAGCTGCAGATCCTAGTTAACCAGCAGCCTACTTCTTTCTACCCCCAACCCCTAGAATTGCCTTATGGCTGTCCCATGCATGCTTGAATTCAGTCACTGTTTTTGACTCCACAACCTCCCTCCGGAAGGCCGCTCCATGCATCCACAACCCTCTGTGAAAAATACTCCTTACATTACCTCTGAGCCGCCTCTCTATCTTCAAATTGTGCCCACTTGTTCTTGCACACCTTTTTTTTTGAAAGATGCTACCCTCTTGAACTTTGTTGATTCCCTTGAGGTACTTGAACGCTTCTATCATGTCCCCCTCTCCTCCTTTCCTCGAGGCTATACATATTAAGCTCCTTTAGTCTCTCTTCATATGTCTTCCGTGCAGACCCTGCACCATTTTAGTTGCCTCCTCTGGACAGCTTCCATCTTGTCTATGTCCTTGCGTGATTGGGTCTTCAGAACTACACACAGTACTCCAGATGGGGTCTCACAGCTGTCTGTACAGAGGATAACAACTTCCTGTTTTCTACTGGTGATGCCTCTCCCTATGCACCCCAGTATCCCCCCAGCCCTCCTTACTGCCCTCTCACATTGCTTGCCCACGTTGAAGTCATCTGATATGACTACCCCCAGGTCCCTTTCCATTTTTGTTGTTGTTAGTATCTCACCCCCCATTGTGTACTCTTCCCCTAGGTTTTTGTTTCCCAGGTGCATTACCTTGCACTTCTTAGCATTAAATCTGAGCTGCCATACATTTGACCATTCCTCTAACCTTGCCGAGACCCTTCTCATCCTTTCCACCCCACCTTGTGCATCAACTCTGTTGCAGATCTTTGTGTCATCTGCAAAGAGACATACTTTTCCTTCCAGTTCCTCTGCAGTGTTGCTTACAAAGACATTGAAGAGGACCGGTCCTAATACTGAACCCTGCGGCACCCCGCTAGTAACCCCCCTTTCTTCAGAGTGGACTCCATTTACTATTACCCTCTGTCCTATTCTCCAGTCAATCCTTTACCCAGGCTATCATCTTGGGACCCACTCCCAGGCTGGCTAACTTGTATATTAATCTTTTGTGTGGGACTGTGTCAAATGCCTTGCTAAAGTCTAGGTAGGCCATGTCCACAGCCCCTCCCTGATCTACTACTTTGGTACTAATGAGTACAGCTTAGTGACTATCCTCATTGTAAAGGTTTTTTTGTTCTGAATAACTTTGCTGCTGGTTGTTTTGGGGTAGCTAGTATAGTGTTCCACATATTATTTATTTGATATACTGTATGTACAGATGTGCTTAGAATTCTGCACAGAGGCTTGGGAATCTCACTGCAAAACTGACAGGAGTTCCATCACCATTCTAAAGGCTGCAGAGTGGAGAATTTCTTATAAGTATGGATATATTTTACAAACCATAACGATTTCAAATTTGTGAATGCTCACATTGTAAAGGTCTTTGTGTCCTGAGCAACTTTGATGGTTGTGTGCATGTAACTAGTGTGGATTTCAAGATATTTACATTTGTTTGGCATGCCTGTGACTGTGTTTGCTCTGGCCAAAAAAAAAGGTAGTTCTGTTGCTCTGCTGCACATTTTCGTGCATTCCAAACAAATGTAAATATCTTGAAAAGCATACCAGCTGCATATACACAATCAGCAACAGAGTTGTTCAGGACAAAAATACCTTTACAATGAGGGTATTCACTAAACTGAACTCATTACGGTCTTCAAAATATATCTGTCTGAAGTGTGATATTTTAAAAAAAAACATGAAATTTTTGGTAATCAAATGGCTGTATATTAAAAAATTAATTGGAGTACAGCTTGGTGACTACTCTCTTTGTAAAGGTATTTTTGTCCTAAACGACTTTGCTGCTGGTTGTGTATATGTAGCTGGTATGGTTTTCAAGATATTTACATTTGTGTGGCATGCCTGCTGTTGTCCTTGCTCGTGGTGAAAAAGCAACTTCTGCTGCTCTGCAGTGCATTCTCACACATTTTCGCATATGCCAAACAAAGCTAAATATCTTGAAAACCATACCAGTTACACATACACAACTAGCAGCAAAGCTGTTTAGGACAAAATTACCTTTACAATCAGGGTAGTAACCAAGCTGAACTCCTTATAGCCATTCAAAGTGCGAGTTTTGTTGTTTTTTTTTTTTGTTTTTTTTTTAAAGATCATGTGCAACGGTTTTTACATATTTTTTTATAAAAAGCTTGAAAAGTTGAAATTCAAGTCCCTGTGTCATGATTAGTGTTTCCTGAAAATTTCATGCTGTCTGGTTTTGTGGTTTTCTTTTAATCAGCATTTGTTTACTTGCTCTACAGTGGCTGAAAACGGTGGAGTTATTTCTGTCCTCTCAGTCAAACTTAGAGTGTGATGACATCATTTTGGAGTAGCTTGCTGTTTCAGAGTCACAATCAGAGCAGTAGTTTGTAGAGATAATGGTTTGATGAGCTCTCCAAATCTCTTACAAACCCACTGTCTGATTTGTGTTTAGGTAGAGCAGCTTAAAATATCATCTTCTCATAAAAACCTGATAATTTCAGTTTCAATGCTGAATTGAAGTGGAAATCTTTCTCTGTGAGAAATCAGCTTGTCTGTCACAGCTCTTAGTTCTTTCTAATCAAAACTCCTTTTTTTCTAATTATATAACCTTGATTTAGTAAATGACTATAAAATATATCTAAATTTTGTTTATTCACAGAAACAGTCTCTCTTTGATGTAGCCTTCATAAATACGTTAATGTAAGAACTTTTTTTCATGTCAGATTGACAAACAGTACATGTGCTTGAAATACTGTAGCAGAGTGTGACAGGCACCTGTCTGAACTCACGAATCTCAGTTCTTTGGTGGTTTCTGTGTGAAAATACATCGTGTGTGTGTGTATAACTAGAAACACTATGTGATATCCCGATGCACCGTGTCTCTGCCCCACTGTTGAAGCAGCTGCTGTCTATTGCCACCTGTCCCTGCCCCACAGCGCCCTGCCTTCTGCTCCACATTCAAGGCTGCTGCACCCTGCTGCCCACTGTCTTCTCCCACACAGTCAGGGATTGTGCACCTTGCTGCCTCCATCCCCTGCCTGAAGAATCAGGGCTGCTGCACCCTGCCGTCCCCTGCCCAAACAGTTGGGGTTGCTGCATCCTGCTCCCCTCTCTCCACCACCCTCACAGGTATGGAAGCTGCACCTGTTGCCCCCTGTTCTGTCTCCACAGACAGGGCTGCTATGCTAAACCCTAGAGTGCCAGGTTCCCTGTCTTCATAGCTGGGGCTGCTGTACCATGGTGCCCTAGCCACTAGAGGTGGGGCTTTTATTACACCCTGCTACCGACTTCCATTGCCCTAAATAGGCAGTGCTGCTGCACCAACTGTACCCCATCTCACAGTCAGGGCTGCTGTACCCTGATGCCGCATGTTCTGCACCACAGTCAAGACTTTTGCATCATGATGTCCTCTATCCCCTGTCACCAGAGAGAGGGCTGCTGCACCCTGCTCCTTTCTACACAGTTGGGGTTGCTATGGCCTGCTGTTCTCTAGAGCCCCTTGTCTCTGCAGTTTGGGCTGCCACACCATGCTGCCACTGGCCACAAGATTCAGGGCATTTGCTGCACCCTGTTGCATGCCTCCACAGTTGAGCAGCTGCAGCCTGCTGTCCCCCTGCCGCCAGAGTCTGATCCTTTGCTACACCCTGCTGCCCACATCCCTTATCCCAAACAGGCATGGCTGCTGTATCCTGATGCCACCCCTATTTCCTGCCCGAACATTCAGGGCTGCTGCACCCTGCTGCCCTCTGTCCCCACAGCCAAGGCCACAGCACCCTGTTGCCCCCTGTTCCTATCTCCACATTCTGGGCTGCTGTGCTACACCCTAGAGTCTTATGCTGCCTGCATCCAAAGTTGGGGCTGCTGATCCTTGCTACGCACTTTCATTGCCCCAAATGGACTGGGTTGCTGCACAGTGTGCACCATGTGCTATTATCAGGGCTGCTGTAACCTGATGCCCACCTGTGTCCAGCCCCACAGTCAGTGCTTCTGCACCATGGTGTCCTATGTCCCCTGCCACCACTGTGCCCTGCTGCACCACAGAGCCCCTTGCCTCCACAGGCAGGGGACAGGGTGCAGCAAATGCCTTTACTCTTGTGCTGCACCCTTCCTGAACAGTTGGGGTTGCTGCACCCTGCTACCCTCTCTGTCACCCTCACAGTCAGGGACACTGCACATATTGCCCCCTGTTCCTGTCTCAGCAGGGTGTAGTAAAGGATCTGACTCTGGTGGCAAGGAGGCAGCAGGGTGCAACTTCCTCAACTGTGGAGGCATGCAACAGGGTGCAGCAAATGCCCTGAATCTTTTGGCAAGTGGCAGCATGGTGAAGCAGCCCTAACTGTAGAAGCATGGTGCTCTAGGGCATAGCAGGCCACAGCAGTCCCAACTATGTAGAAAGGAGGAGGGTGCAGCAGCCCTGTCTGTGGTGATGGGATAGAAGACAGCATGGTGTAGAAACCTCAGCTGTGGAGCAGGACACATGGGGCATCAGGGTACATCAGCTCTGACTGTACGATGGGGTACACGTGGTGCAGCATCCCTGACCATTTGGTGCAATGGAAGTGGGTAGTGAGTGCAGCAAATGCCGCACCTCTGGTGGCTAGAACAGCATGGTGCAGCAGCCCCAGCTGTGGAGGCAGTGAACCTGGCACTCTAGGGATTAACACAGCACAGCAGCCCTGACTCTGGAGACAGGAACAGGGGGCAACAGGTGCAGCATTACTAACTGTGAGGGTGGGGGAGAGAGGGCAGCAGGATGCAGCAACCCCAATTGTTTGGGCAGGAAGTGGCAGAGTGCAGTAGTCCTGATTCCTTAGGCAGGGGATGGAGGCAGCAGGGTGCACAATCCCTGACTGTGTGGGAGAACACAGTGGGCAGCAGGGTGCAGCAACCCTGAATGTGGAGCAGAAGGCAGGGGGCTTGTAGGGCAGGTGGGGCAGAGACACGTTGCATCAGGATGCCATCTAGTGTTTCTGGTTATACACATACATGATTTTCACACAGAAACCACCAAAGAAATGACATTTGTGAGTTCTGACAGTACATGTGCTTGAAATACTGTAGCAGAGTGTGACAAGCACCTGTTTGTCAATCTGACATGGAAAAAAATGTTCTTTCATGATTGTATTTATGAAGGCTACATCAAAGAACAAATGTTTCTGTGAATGGACAATTTAGATTTATTTTATATTCATTAAACAGCCCTGCGTTATATAGTCAGAAAAAAAAAATTGAGGTTTGATTACAACTAACAAGAGCTGTGGTAAAGACAAGCTGATTTCTCACAGAAAAATATTTCCACTATTTCAATTCTGCATTGAAAATGAAATGATTAGCTTTTTGAAGGAAGAGAGTGATTTATTTTAAGCAGATCTAAACACAAACCAGAGACTGGGTTAGTAAGAAACTTGGAGAGCTCAGCAAACCAGAGACTGGGTTAGAAAGAAACTTGGAGCGCTCAGCAAACCATAAACTGTACAGAATGCTGCTCTGATTGGGAATCTGAAACAGCAAGCTGCTCCAAAGTGATGTCATCACACTCTAAACTTGACTGACATGACAGAAATAACTCCACTGTTTTCAGCCACTGTAGAGCAAGTTAACAAATGCTGGTTTAAAGAAAACCACAAAACCAAACAGCATGAAATTTTCAGGAAACACTAATCATGACACAAGGACTTGAATTTCAGCTGTTTAAGTGTCTATAAAAAAATATGTAAAAACTGTTGCACATGATCTTTAAGTAAATGGCTATGTTTAGAAAAATATAAGGAGTACAGCTTAGTGACTATCCTCATTGTAAAGGTCTTTTTGTTCTGAATAACTTTGCTGCTGGTTGTTTTGGGGTAGCTAGTATAGTTTTCCACATATTATTTATTTGATATATGTACAGATGTGCTTAGAATTCTGCACAGAGGCTTGGGAATCTCACTGCAAAACTGACAGGAGTTCCATCACCGTTCTAAAGGCTGCAGAGTGGAGAATGAGCTAAAGCAGGCATGATGAGAGAGAAAATAGTGTTGGCTCTGGTCTACTCAACAGAGAGAAGGGAGTATTTCATTCAACTGGCATAGTGATCTGCAGTTATGGAAGGATACACTGAAAACTCAGAACATTTGTGCTTCGGTATCCCATTTTTCCAGCTACAGCAAGACTGTTGCAGGCTCCGCATACAGCTGTAAAAAGACTGCCTTGTCTGCTGCTTTATGGAAACAGCATGCCCAGAAATCGTTCTTTTCAACAGAGCTCTGTTGTGCAGTGTTGGGAGGAGGAGTGTTTTGGAGCTCCACAGAGAGTGATGAGTGATTCACAGTGCTGAAATCTGAGCCAATAGCGGAAGAGAAGGGGCATGAAGTATGCAGATGACATACTTTATGCCCCTTCTCTTCTGGTATTGGCTCCGATTTCAGCTGTGTGAATCACTGTCGTCACTTGCCATGGAGCTCTGACATGCCCCTCCTCCCAACACTGCACAGTGAGCTCTGCTGAAAGGAATGATTTCAGGGTATGCTGTTTTGTTAAAGCAGCAGCCATCGGACTCCTGGGCCATGTGAGTGCTAGCATCTTTGAGACATGCTGCCGAAATTTTGGAGCCTCCCAAGGCTCAAAATATGCTTAAAGGACACAGGTACCCGCATTATGAGAGCCCTGGTCTGCCTGTAGCTCTCTGCCTTGCCTGGTTGACAGAGCCCTAGGTTCTCTCCTGGTTTCCTACAGGGAGGCCCTCAGAGCATGATCTCCTGTGGGTAGCTGAGGAGGGAAGGGGCCGCCCACGTTTATGCTCGCAGCCTTGGAGATTCTGTGTATATTTTCTGTCCACATTTTTAACTGTGTACTGATAAATTATGGTATGTTTCCCCTGACTCTGTAATTGCCTAACATAGAAACATAGAAACATAGAAGTTGACGGCAGATAAGGACTGCAAGGCCCATCCAGTCTGCCTAACTTGTATCATGTTGTCCTGTGTATTGAACTCCTACTTCCTTGTACTCTCCCGGGTCGTACCTGAAAATAGGCAAATATCTTGTCTAGTGTACTTACCTGCTTAACAAAAGCTAAATAAATGTAGCAGCCGATGTCCAATTTTGTTGTGGGCAGCCCCTGGTGGACTGCTTGCAAAAGTTTCCATGTGGTCCTAGCACCTGGTGACTTGAAGTTCCATAGGTGTGGCCTGATGAAAAAGATTCTCTCGAAGATCTGCTGTCATGGTAAGTATGTAACTGTTCTTTTTAGAATGTGGTGGGGATACTCCGTTTTGGAATGTAACTGAGAAACAGTTTTAAAATGTGGTGAAAAACCATAATTTTGGAACGTGATGAGGACAGGCATTTTTATATAGAAATATACGAAAACTGCCAGCAGAAAAAGGCTATTGATTATGCAGCTAGCAACCCTATTCTGTAGCTGCCCCTCACTCCCTGCACCCCCCTCCCTTGACTCTCCCTTTTTTGGAATGTGACGGAGATGCACAGTTTTGGAAAGCAGTGGTGACGCAATTTCCGAATACAGCAGGGATGCATAATTTTTGAATGTGGTGGTGACATAATTTTATAATATGGCATTGCCACACAACGTGTTTTTTATATATAGCTTTTTGGTCCGTCGCCTCCTTCTGCCAACTGGCGACAGGGACACATGCATTTTACAGATTTTTCTCCCTGTCTCCCCCCGAGGCCCTGGCACACGGCCGTGCTAGCATGTGGAGGCACACTTCACACCCTGTAGCACCAGCTCGGCCCCTTCCACCTCTTGATACGTTGCCACCCCCTCCGCCTACTCTGCCCACCAGACCTCCACCTGGTGGGAGCGGAATTACCGGGGGGGGGTCACTAACCCACGCACAGGAGAGGAGAGCTGCCCGCTGGCATGCTCAAGCCTGCTCTGCGCCCCCCCCCCCAACGCCTACACCCCGAGGTAGTCCCTGGACCCGGGTTGCTGGGCGAGTGTGAGATAAGGTGCCGCCCAGTGCCTCAACCCTCTGCTCCACCAGGCGGGCTGTTGCCACACAACTTTGAATGTGGTGGTAACATGCACTTTTGGAATGTGGCAGGGACGAACAGTGAATGTGGTGGGGATGCAGTGTGCAATTTTGAAGTGTTGGTGCTTGCAGTTATGGAATGTAGCAGGAACAAGCAGTTTCAGAATAAAATGGTGTGTCCTCTCACATTCTGACAGTGTGCCTCCTCACTATATTCTGAAATTCAGTCCTGCCAAATTCTAGATTTCTATCCCTGTCACATTCCCGAGATTGCATGTCCCCACCGGCATTCTGAAATTGTGCACCACCTTGACAATTGCATAGCTTTGTACAGCACTGCATTCCAAAACCACCTGCTGTCACATTCTAAAGTACAGTACCATACATCTGAATGTTCTGGAAATGTATTCACTGCACCCATCCCAGTACCAGTATTTTTTTTTTTTTTTTTTTGTTAACCGATTATGACAACTACAGCGTCTGAACCTTTGGAGAAATAAGTCCTGTAAGGATGTTGACATGGAGGACTGGACTTTGAGTTCTGGTTATCTGACATCATGAGGTGCTCTTCACTGAAATTGGCTTTTTCTAAACAGGGAATGAAATCAGGGTTACGCAATAGCTCATAACTTTTAAACAAAGTAACTTGGAGATCTGTGCTGATTCTAATTCTGCAATGTAGCACATTTGGCCGGACTCCCCTCTTTAAAGAAACGACCAAACCGTGCTTTGTGCTGAAGTCAGAAATGGATATTTGTCATCACCATACACAATTTAATCTTTTTTTTTTTTTTTTTTTCTGTGTGTGCTCATATGTAGCTGCTCTGCAAGCCCTGAAGCGCAAAAAACGGTATGAGAAACAACTTACACAGATTGACGGTACATTATCAACTATTGAATTCCAAAGAGAAGCGCTGGAGAATGCAAACACAAACACCGAAGTGTTGAAGAACATGGGATTCGCTGCTAAGGCCATGAAAGCCGCTCACGAAAACATGTAAGAAGGCTCTTTTGTTTATACCTGGAATATCTTAGCCGCAGCATCTGTTAAGGAGAACTGTAGGGTCAACAAAAAATTGTAATATTAATGTTTGTATTGTTCTGGGATGTGGCCATACTACTTTCTGTTTAGGACAAACGGGGGGTTAGGGTAGGATTGTACTACATGTGAGGGAGGGAATTGGGGCCATGGAGATACAGGGACACCCAGAGAAAAAGGAAGGGCTGGAGGTACTGTGGGTCATCCTGTAGACGGGCTCTGTGGCCAGTATCTGTACAAGGGTGGCATACAGCCCTCCATCACAGGGAGAGGCGCCGGCTTGTAGACAGGCTCTGTGGCCAGTATCTGTACAAGGGTGGCATACAGCCCTCCATCACAGGGAGAGGAGCTGGCTAAGGCACTCAGGGAAACTGTCCTCAGGATGGCAAGTAAACGGGAGGTACTGCTAGTTGGTGCCTTCAATCTGCCAGACATAGTGGAGTGAAGTCATCCAGCTGCAGCTTCGGCAAGGAACAGGGCTATCCTTGACTCCCTGCAAGGTGCTTTTCTCAGGCAGCTAGTCTGAGAACTCTGTAATGACAGGGTAGTGCTGGACCTGGTGCATATACAAATGGGGACAGCGTCGCAGACATTACAGTGGGAAGTCGTCTAGGTAGCAGTGATCACCGTACAGTGTGGTTTAACATTAAGATGGAAACAAGAGGCTACCCACACAAGAATGAGGGCCGTAGACATTTGGAGAGTGAATTTTGAAGCTGTGGGAGACTGCCTCAGAAACTGACTTGTGTGGGGGAGGCATTGCTGATGGATGGTAGAAGCACAGTGGGGGGAAAATGGGGGATGGCATAATCAAGGCAGACAGTCTCTGCCTGAAGGGAGTAAAAGCAGAAGGAAAAGGAGGCCATTATGGTTCTCTAGAGAAGTGGCCAAAGTGGTGTAGGGGAATGCAGATGGAAGAGGACAGTGAGGTTTACTGTGCAAAACAGAGGGAAATGAGAAAGTGGGTGCGGGGAGCAAAGACAGTGGAAAGGAGAGCCAAAGAGGTAATTAAAGCAGACATTCAGGTACATATGTGAGAAGAGGAAAACGAAGGAAGAGATCGTGAGGGTAAGGAGGGTGGCGAGGGAGACTGTGCAGAAGAGGACCAAGAAGAAGCTGCCATCCTGAACAGATGATTCTGATCAGTCTTCACAGTAGAGTAAAGGAAGGGGGGGTGGGTGGACTAACAGGGAGCAGCAGGAACAAAGAGGGGAGGTGGACACAAGTCCATTTTAAGAGGAAATAGTCCTGAAAGAATTTCCAGTTCTGAAGGTGGACAAGGCTTTGGGATCGGACGGAATACACCCAGGGGTACTAAAGGAATTAAGGGAGGTGCTGGCTGGCCTGCTTATTCAAGATTTTACTGGAAACCGGCTTGGATCTGGAGTACTGGAAGAGAGCAGACATGGCCCCTCTACATAAGAGCTGCAGCAGAGAGCAGGCTAGCAGCTGTAGGCTGGTTAGTCTCACTTCAGTGACAGAGAAATTAATGGAAACCTTGCTGAAGGAAAGTTTGGTAGAGTATATTGAATCCAGAAGGTTGCAAGACCACAGGTAGCATGGATTCCAGGGGAAGCCATGCCAGAGGAATCTGATTTCTTCGACTGAGTGACCAGAGAAATAGATCATGGGAGTGCAGTGGACATGGCCTATCTGAACTTTAACAAGGCGGATACTGTGCCATTAAAGGAAATTAAGAAACTGAGCAGCCTAGGGGTGGTATCCAGAGTGGTCAGTTGGATTAGAAACTGGTTAACAGATGGGTGTCAGAAAGTTCTGCTTAACAGCCCTTACTCCAGTGATGGGAGAGTGACCAGTGGAGCACTGTAGGGCTCAGTACTGGGACCGGTCCTCTTCAGTCGCTTCATGTTAAAGGTATGTTTTTTGCAGAAAATAGCAAAATCTAATAGGGTGACTACTTAGGAATTGCTGAGAGAATGTGTTGGGATCTTGGGGAAACTCAAGGCGTGGCCAAGAGCATTGCAGTTGGGAGTACACTACCAAAAAGTGCAAAATCGTGCAACAAGGGCATAAAAACCCAGGAGCTGATTATGGGATGGGGGGAGGTACTGACAGTCCCTAAGCAGAAAAAGAGACCTGGAAGTTATAACTGAAGAGCTCAAAATGCAGAGCAGAGTGGCAAAGCAGTGGGTAGTGTTAGTGGGATGCTGGGGTGCATGGGGAAGGGTATCTCCAAAAGGGGAAGGAGGTGGGGTTGCCACTGTATGGTTCGGTGGTGTGATCTCATCTGGAATATTGTGTCCTCTTCTGGAGGCCACACTTCAGAAAGGACAAAGATGGAGGAGAGACAGTCCAGAGGTGGGCAGTGCAGGGAAGTGGGGATGATTCTGTAAATAGGGATTGTGAGGAGGTCCAGTAATTGGAGGATGGATTCATGGAGAGTGCGGTTATGACAGTGAGAACCAGGAGGGGCCCTGGGGTGAAATGGGTCTTAGAAAACCAGATGCATTTGATTTCCATACCCCAGGTTCCCACCAGATTGAGTGGGCAGGTAACTGAAAGACCCAGTGCCTCTGCTCGTCCTCATTGAGCAGTGCTGTGCAATGCCAGATCAATGAGGAATAAGAATGCTATTATAGCAGATTTTCTTTCTGATTCCTCGGTTGATATGACTTGCATCATGGAGACCTGGCTAGGTAATGATGTAGGCCCAGTGTGGGAAGCAGCCATCGCAGCTGGATTCTCCGTGGCTCACTGATACGAGGTAGGATGTGGGGGTTTGGGGGGTTGTAATCTGCTTTAGATTTGAGCTGAACTTGGTGCTGTACCCAATGGGGGACACCTTGTCATTTCAATGCGTGGCTGTGTTTGGTGGTCTGGGCGCAGGCTGTATGATCCTCCTTGTGTACCAGCCTCCGAGGTGCGAGAGGGAGTTCCTGAACGAAATCACGGAGTTTATCGCAGACAGGGTGTTGGAGTCTCTCAATGGTTAATTCTAGGTGATTTCAGTGCCTGGGTCGACTATGAACTCTTGCATTTTGGACAAGATTTCCTGTTTGATAGTCTCTTGGTCTCGCATAAGTAGTTACTTTTGTGACTCATCAATATGGCCATGCCTTAGACTTGGTGTTCTCCTTAGAGCTTGAGGTAGGAGGCCTTGAGATTGATGCAGTCAGCTGGTTGGATCACTACACCATCAAGTTCTCCTTTAGGGTGCTTCCCTTGTAGTCCAACCACTGCAGAGGTGGTCTGGTACCGCCCTTTAAGAGAGCTACAGCCAGAGGGATTTCGGGCAGTACTGGACATCTGGTGTGGTGGTGGCTTGTGCTACAGGGTTGGAGGAGGCTGTGGTGGCCTATAACAGCTGTCACAACCAGCCTTTGATCAGGTGGCACCTATCTGTGTACGCCTCCTTGTGTCACACTGTGGTATGATGGTGAACTACAGGAGATGAAGGCAAGTGGGCAGAGGTTGGAGTGTTTGAAGGAGATCCATGGCCCAGGAGGACAAACTGGCTTTGAATATTCATTATGATGAATACCAAAGGGTGATCGCCTAGCAGAAGGCAGAGTTTTTGTCCAGCTAGATTGCTGCTGGGAGGAATCAACTAACTCAGCTCTTCCGGACTGTAGATGGGTTACTCTGGAGTCTAGCTAACCTGTCTGGAATCCGTCTTTTCACTTGCTAAATGAGGAGTTAGTGTGATTCTTTTTGGGCTGGGTCTCCCCAAGAGAACTTCGCAAACCCAGCACTGCTGAGACGACACTTCACAAATGCAACCAGCTGTCATGGGGGAGTTTACCCTGGTGCTGGTGGTGGAGGTGATTGAGAAGATCTCTGTGCTGGGACAGTCTTCTGCCAACAGGATCGAGATCCAACCCAGCTACAGGTGAGCTGTGCTGGGCATATGGGCCCGGTGTATGCTGAGATTGTCCATTGTGCCTTGTCAGAGGGGGTTGGTGAGGTCTCTTCTGAAGAGGCAGTTGCTGGACTGGGACAACCTGGTGAATTATTGACCTGTCTCTAACCTACCCCTGTTTTGTTTAATCAAAGTTTATTGACGTTTTAATTTTCACACATCACATCAGACACATTGACAGTACATAAACAAAGGACATAACCACCTGGTTGGCTGATCCATAGGGTACACATTCCCTATAGCTCTTTGTATAAATCCTTAAAAAAGAAGTTGAAATGGACAGTACAGCATTTAGTCTTTAACTGACAATGAACCAAACATAATCCAAATTTAGTATAAAAACCTACCCTTTTCAGACAAGGTTATTGAGAAGGTGGTATGCTGCAGCTCAAGGCGCACCCATAGCCTACAACATGTATTGGTCTCTCCAGTCTGTATTAGATCTGAGCATAGCACTGAAGCTGCATTGGTCCGGGTGTAGAATGACCTTCTCAGGAGGAGTGATAGAGGAGAGTGGTCAGATCTTACTTCGAGAGGGCTCTTGCAGTAGGTAATTACATATAGGACTGACGCCAGCAGGCGGCAGGGCCCCACGGAAACATTTCTAGCTAACAGTCCCTGGCGAGGACGCCCCATGTCAGGTGACCCGGCGTCAGGAGGCCCGTCGGTATAAAGAGGCGGTCCCGGATCCCCGCCTTCTAGTTCTTTCCCACCGTTAGTTCGCAGCGTCATGAAAGTTTGTGTCACAGTCTACCTTCACGGGTTTTTCTACCCAAAATCTTATTTTTTCGACAACGTCAGTACTAACATCGGTGTATGTTGTTCCCTACACCCTCCGAGCACAAGAACAAGTGCAATTCGTGCAGTGCCCAACTACCGCACAAGGACAGCCACTCTCTGTGCCTGTTCTGCCTAGGCCCAGATCATCAAGTCGAGAAGTGCCAGCATTGCCTTAGCTTTAACGTGACCACCCGAAAAAGACGGCAGCAATCCTTGGAGGCCCATATTCTTAAAAAGAAGATGAGCTATATGGAGAAGGAGCTTAAAAAGCTAAGGCAGGCGTCCACTTCCCCTGAAGGCCATCGAAAGAAGACGGACAAGGAGAGGCACCGGGACAGAGTCCTCCGCCGCGCCTCTCTCAGGAGTCGCGGGCACACGGTAACATCCTCGGGATCGCCTCGACGGCCGACTCGAGGTTTCTGAGGTGGCGTCGGCCCGCTCGTCTGGCTCGCGCGCGGGCCTTATGGGCGCCTCCGGGCAGTTGGAGGCCTCCGCCCCTGGTTCAACCGCAGGCTTGCGGCCTACCATCATGGGCGACTCTGGTAAGCTGGGCGTCTGCTCCTCTGACGTCCACCCGGAGAGGGCTGGTAGACGCCTGACCTCCGGGCGACGCACGCCTCTTCCCCACCGACCAGGCCCGACCTTCCTCTCGACCTGTCTCCGTGAGGGCTCTAGAGTCGGACTCGGCTCCTCCGGGCGCCTGCTGAGAGCGCGCCTACACCTCACGCCGGTCGTCCGCCAGCGAGGAACCACAACGGATCCCCAATGTCCGCTGCTCCCGGTTCACCACAGCCTTTGCTGCCGTCTGGGGAACCAGAGTCCCCCCATCCTGACCCCGGGGACTTTTCCTCTCCGTCCCCGGGCGCAGCTGGGGATTTTTTGCCTCCGTTAGTCCCTCCTCCATTTGGAGCGACAGACCTGATGTTGGCTCCCCGGACGCCGGCTCTGACGCCAGCCCTTCCAACGTCGGTTCCTCTGGCGTCAGGGCCTCTGCCATCGGCCCTGACGTCGGCCTTACTGACTCAAGGAGACTTCCTGATCCCATCAGGCCCTCCCTCCGGGCTCTCCGCTACGGACCCGCCCACGAGGCTCCCAGCCGGGCCATCTGCGCAGGCAGCCCCCCGGCTTCCGGGTACCCGCCGTCTTATTCGACACCGGTGTACCCGGGACCGCCATATCCGATGCCGGGCTTCTTGACCCCGCAGTACTCTACGTCTCAGTACCTGACACCGGGTTACCCGCAGCCGGGTTTTGGATACACTTCATTTGGGTATAGCCCATATTCTTATCCCCCACCTCTTCCTCCACCGCCCTCGTGGCCGCCGGTGGACCTGCAGGAGACTCTGGCCTCCTGATGGGCTGAGGCCAAGGCTCAGCTCACCAAAGAGGTCGAGAGGCGCCTTCCGGCGACAGTGCCTTCCCAGATTCCCATAGGCCCCAGGCGGCACACTCCCTCTCCACCTCCGGACTCCAGGGTTCTTCCGTGTGGGTCCAGAGAGGGGCAGGATACACGTCCCCGGGGACTACCCAAGGGATTCGTTCCTCCCCCGGGTCGGGAAAGGGAGTCTTACTCTTCTTCTTCCTCCTCTTCACTCTCGGACTCCTCGGATTCTTCCGACGGCTGTTCCGAGAGAGACAACGAGCCTCGCTCTCCGTCGAAGCCCCGGCCAAGGACTCCTCCGGAGGATCCTTCTTTTACGGAGTTGCTTAGAAAAATCCAGGAGGTCCATCAGTGGCGCTCTTTGGAACCAGATCCTCAGCGTCTGAAACTCGCTGAACATCTGGATCTGCCCGTGACAGCTCCTCAGCTCCTACACTAGTGCCACCCTGGATAGAGCCTCACACCGACCTTGTCACCATGATATGGGAACAGCTGTCGGCCTTAGCCCCACTTCCTAGGAAGTCGAACAGGCTATATCAGGCTCCAGAGGGTGTTGATTTCCTGGATTCTCACCCTCGTGCCGACTCGGTCGTGATTAGCGCCGCTCACGGCTGCTCGGCGAACCCAGAACATCTTAGCTAGTCACCTCCTGATAAGGAATCTCACCTTCTGGACCAGTACGGGAGAAAGCTTTACGCTTCCTCCACACTGGGGATTAGGGCCCCAAACTACGTCGGCTGCATGGGGGACTACAAGAAGGCCATCCTTACTCAGGTGGAAGCCAAGCTGGACTCCTTGCCTGACTCCCAGGTCAAACAGGAGTTAGCTGATCTCGTCCGCTCTGCTCGTTCGGCCAGTCGCCACATGCTACGTGCGACATACGACGCAGTGGACACTGCTGGGTGGAGCTCAGCTTTTGCCGTAGGCCTACGGCGTCATGCTTGGCTCCGCGTGTCCAGTCTGGTCCCGGAGGTGCAATCTGCTATCCAGGAAGCACCTTACCGGGGGTCGGTGCTTTTCAGGGGTGATGTCAAGGACATCATTACCGACTTGCAGGAGAAGGGGACGGCTCTGAAATCAGTTGATTCCATGTACCGTCCCCATCATCAGCAGCGCCGTCCCTTTCGCAGATGGAATCGGCCAGAGGCGAAACCTCAGGGAAGGCGGCCAAAACGCCGGGCCTCGTGGCTGCTAAGCCCCGCCCAAATAAGCAGCGGTGCTTCAGCGCGGCGCTGCCCCACACCACCTGACTTCTTTCCTCCCACTGCCTCCCGGACTCCCGGAGGAACCAGTAGGAGGGAGGTTTTCCTCCACCTTCCGGGTGGGAGAGGATAACCACGGATTCTTGGTGCTCCAGCTCATAGCAGAAGGACACTCCATAGAGTTTCTTCAGAAACCACCCCGCCACCCCCCTCTGAAGTCGTCGTATTCACGGGAACACCTTTCTTTGGTCCAGGAGAAAATCTCTGCTCTTCTGCTGAAACAAGCGATAGAGCCCGTCCCCCTTCATCTTTGGGGGATGGGTTACTATTCCCATTTCTTCCTGGTCCCAAAGAAGACGGGAGATCTCAGACCGATTTTAGATCTCGGTTCCCTTAATCTTCATGTAGAGAACAAAAGGTTCAGGATGCTCTCTCTGCAGAGCCTTCTGCCCCTCCTCCGGCCAGGTCAATGGCTTTGTGCCCTGGATATGCAGGATGCCTATCTGCACATTCCCATTCGCCCATCCCGTCGCAAATACCTTCGTTTTGCATTCCAGGGGGACCACTACCAGTTCAGGGCGCTCCCGTTTGGTCTATCCTCGGCCCCCCGAGTATTTACCAAATGCCTGGCAGTGGTGGCGGCCCACCTGCGTACCAAGGGAGTACAGGTGTTCCCTTACCTGGACGACTGGCTCCTGGTGGCCTCGTCCAGGGAGGAACTTCTGCATTTCCTCTTCCTTACCCAGCAGGTTTTTGCCTGCCTGGGTATTACCATCAACCATTCAAGTCTCATCTGGACCCTTCCCAGAGGCTACAGTTCATTGGGGCGATCCTCAATACGACCATGGGCATCCAGACAGGGCAGCCTCCCTTTAGACCCAGATATGTCTGTTATCCGACCGCAGGATGGTCTTGGCTAGGTCGGTCCTTCGCCTTCTCGGGCTCATGGCGGCTGCTATACCGACGGTGTCTCGCGCTCAACTCCACATGAGGATCTCTCAGTGGACTCTACGCTCTCAGTGGGATCAACTAGTGGACAACCTGGATCACTCAGTTCTGATCTCATCGCCGATGATGCAAGACTTGCAATGGTGGATGGTTCGAGAGAACCTGTTTCGGGGGGTTCCTTTCTTTCATCCTCCCCCCTTCCAGACTCTAACCACAGACGCCTCAGGCGAAGGTTGGGGAGCCCATCTAGGCCCTCATCGGACCCAGGGCTTTTGGTCCAGGCTAGAACAAGCTGTTCACATCAATGTGCTCGAGCTTCGGGCAGTGTTGTACGCTCTCCAAGCCCTTCACCAGTACATCCAGACGGACAAAATGTGCATAGTGTGGTACATCAACAAGCAGAGAGGAACTCGGTCCTACCCTCTATGCAGGGAGACAATGAAGGTTTGGGATTGGGCAACACAACACGACCTTCACCTCACGGCGATTCACGTTCCAGGAGTCGACAACACCCTGGCAAACAGGCTAAGTTGCTCTTCTGGGAACTGGACCAAGTGGTCCTAGACAATATCTTCTAACTTTGGAGAACACCACAGGTCGACCTCTTCGCATCCCCCCCAAAATGCAAAACTTCCCACCTTCTGCTCGCTCATTCTAGAGCGAGACGCTTTCTGGAACGACACTCTGTCTCTAGACTGGAAGGACAGATTCGTCTATGCCTTTCCCCCAATTCCTCTTATCCCACGAGTCTTGCAGAAACTATCTTTAGAAGGAGCGAGAATGATTGTGATCGCTCCTTTCTGGCCCAGGCAAATCTGGTTCTCTCTTCTACAACAATATTCAGAGGATCCTCCTCTTCCTCTTCCTCTATCTCGAGGTTTGTTACATAGATACATACATAGATACATAGACAGTGTCGGCAGATAAGTGCCTATGGCCCACCCAGTCTGCCCATTTAAAGTTTGTAAGTTCAGTTTATGTTTTCCAGGAAGTCTGCTGCCCCTTACCCCTGACCTCCAGAATTCCTTTATATCTATCCCATGCATTCTTAAATCCCGTGATTGTTTCAGCCCCCACCACTTCCTCTGGCAGGGTGTTCCACTTGTCCACCACCCGCTCTGTGAAGAAATTCTTCCTCACGTTTCCTGTGAATCGTCCTCCCTCCAACTTCATCCCATGCCCTCTAGTCCTGGAACATCTTTTTCGCTTAAAAAATAGTGCATTCCTGCACCCTTTTCTTCCCTGTAAGATACTTGTATGTCTCTATCATATCCCCTCTCTCCCTCCTCTCCTCCAGGGAGTACATGTTCAGTGCCTTCAGCCTGTCCTCATAGGACACTTGATGCAATCCATGCACCATCTTTGTTGCCCTCCTCTGAACCTTCTCTACCCTGTCTATGTCCTTACGTAGGTAAGGTTTCCAGAACTGTACAGTGTACTCCAGGTGCGGCCTCACTAGTGTCTTGTATAGTGGAATTATGACCTCCCTTTTCCTGCTGGTGATGCCCCCCTGCCTATGCATCCCAGCATCCTATTTGCTTTACCTGCTGCTTTGTCACACTGTTTCCCTGCCTTGAGGTCATCAGAGATGATAACTCCAAGATCCCTTTCCTGCTTGGTGCAGCTATATCCTCACCCCCAACTGATATATTGTGCCAGGGTTTTGTGCCCCATATGCATTATCTTGCACTTCCTTGCATTGAATTTCAACTGCCAAACCCCTGACCATTCTTCAAGTTTCTGCAGGTCCCTTCTCATTCTGTCTACATCCTCTGGTGTGTCTACTTTGTTACAGAGCTTTGTGTCATCAGCGAACAGTGAAATTCTGCCTTCAAACACCATGAAGTCTTGCTATATTATAACAATAGCAGTCAGCCACTGCAGCTGAACTGCCCCGGAGAGGAAGGAGTTAACTCCAGAAGATCTGGAGTTCTACAGCGCGAGGGCGCTGTGCCCAAAGCTCTATCTGGCAGTTTCAAATAAAACTGTCAGATTCTTTACTCCGCTTCACTGAACAGTCGCTCCGGAGATCAGCTCCTTCAGTTCGGTTCATTCTCGGTTCAAGCGAGTATTTTTCGTTCATTTGAACCGCAAAAGTATATTTTACCGCATTTCGGTTTTAAAGCTCTATCTGGTAACCGTAAGTACTAAAATTTAAGTCTGTGTGGAAAATTAATTATCGGTTCGGTTTTGAACCGATCGGTTGGTTTTTTCTGCATTTTAAAAGTGTACAGTGGGTTTTAGAGTGCGGTTCCCGGTTCTTATCGGTTCTAAAAAAACGGAATTATAACGTTTTTTTCAAATACCCGTGACACGGTTAGGAACCGATAAGGGTGTCTTGCCTGGCACTGCCATCAAAAGGGCAAGTTTTGGTTAGGCTGGCATTATGTCTGAGAAACCCAAAAGAAAAACCGGGCCCACTGAGTTTCAACACTGTGATGTCTGTGGGGACGCCTTTGCCAAGGCTGACCCACACACCACTTGTGTTTATTGTCTGGGGGCTGACCACCTCCTGTCAGACAGCCAGGTGTGTAAAAATTTTCCTGCAGCCACCCTGGAGAAGAGATTGGGCCGGCTCAGGGAACGAGAGGCCAAAAAGTCCGCTGACCCAGATGGCCAGCCCGTCCAGTACCCACTGGACCAGGAGGAGTGCCTCTGACCAGGGCGAGACTTCTCGGCAAAGGAAGGCTGGTTCAGAGGAACCAGTCCCAAGTAAAAGACAAGGAAATCAGTAGGTCTGAGTCCAAAATTGTGTCTCCAACTGCTGCAGAGATAGCTAAAGCCATTCAGATTGTCCAGTCACTGTCTCAGGGATCTGTAGAACCACCAACAGCTGGTAAAGTTGGTTCGCTCAGTCCCAGTGGTTCAGGATTTTGAAGTTGAGGATTTTTATGAACCACAGGAGGGGAGGAGGAATTTGATCAATATATGTGTGGCTGGGAGGGTCTGGACGTGCCCATTGAACCGGACGTTTCTCCAGACAGACCTTTAGAATCTCCTCCTATTCTGTCTGAGTCCCCTTCTTTCTTTATTTTTTACAAAAAGGTTGCAGAAATCCTCCAGCTTCCTTTAGAGGAGGCTGTGGATGAGCAAGAGGAGCCTGATTATGTGGAAATGATGGATATTCCAGAGTCTAGGAGGTTGTCTATTCCTTTGCATAAGTCATTTAGGAAGCAAACAACAAAGATTTTAAAATCCTCATTCTGTCCCTCCTGTAGATAAAAAAATGGACAGAAGGTATACTTTGTCAGGCTCGGATACAGACTTCTTACTGAGCAGTGTAGTCATGTGGGTGTGGTACAAGCTGCAGCCTGTGACAAGGCTAATATTCCTCTGGCCTCACATCCTCCTGATAAGGATTCCAGGAAGATTGATGCCATGGCGAAGAAACAGTATATGGCAGCTTCTTTGGGACTCAGGCAGGCAAATTATATGGCTTATGTAGCTAGATATCAGAAATCTAGGTGGGACACAGTATTGCAGTTAGCCAAGCAGGCCCATGGCCAGTTGGCTAGTGAGTTGGAACAGGTGGCTGCTGATGGCATTGAAGCCTCTAAAGTTCAATTTCATACTGCTGTTGATGTTAATGATGTTTCTTCTAGGGTCATGGCCACTTCTGTAGCTTCCCTGAGGTTGGCATGGCTCAGATGCACTAATCTGTCCCAAGATACCCAGTCAAAGGCTATGGATTTTCCTGTAGTGGGAAATTCTCTTTTGGGAGCAAACAGAAAACTATATGAAAAAGATGGATGAATACAGAACTACCTACAAAGTGCCCAGGCTAAGGAGAAGCATGCCATGCCACAAAGGCATGCTCCCAGAGGTAGGGCAGGCCCTTTTCCAGGCCTTTTACCAATTCAAGCCTCCTCTGCTGTCTCGCAGAGGGTTTCTTCAGAGGCAGGGGTAGACGTGGCACAAGTAGACCGTCCCCTCCCTCAGCCTAAGGCTGCTGCTAAGCAGGCACCCTGATGGGGTGTCCAGGGGCGATCCTCTGTACCAGTGGGGCAGGTTGGCCTATTTCAGCCGGAACTGGCTGTCCCTAACCGCGGACAGATGGGTTCTGGAGGTAATAGGCCAGGGTCTGGTTCTCAGCTTCAAACACTTTCCAAAGATGAGAGCCAGGCATTTTCCACCTGCAAATCCTTCAGAAGCCCTTGCTTTGAAGCAGAGGTTTCTGCTCTGCTGGACTGCAAAGCAGTGAAAGGGTTCCTCCTTGCCATCAGGGCAAGGGGCTTTATTCAAGATACTTTCTTACCCCTAAAAGACAGGAGAATGGCGGCCCATTCTAGATTTAAGATACTTGAACAAGCATCTGTTGAAACCAAAGTTCAAAATGTTGACTCTGGCAATGATATTGCCTTCCCAAGGCCAGGGACTGGCTAGCTCCCTGGACCCTCAAGGATGCCTATTTTCATGTTCTGATCAGGCCTTCTCACGAAAGTACCTCAGGTTCGAACTGCCCTCAGGCCACTACCAGTTCAGGGCAATGCCCTTCGCCTTACCTCTGCGCCAAGGGTATTCACAGAATGTCTCAGTGGTAGTAGTGGCTCACTTAAGAAGGCAAGGTTGCTGTGTTTCCTACCTGGACGACTGGCTCATTGTGGGTCAGTCTCCAGGTCAGGTAAAATCCCACTTGCAAGTCACCCAGCAGCTTCTCACTTCCTGGGATTCCTGCTAAACTTACCAAAGTCAGTTCTGGAACCAGTTCAGGTCCTAACTTTCATAGGCGCAGAATTGAACACAAGGTTAGCCAGGGCTTTTCTTCCCTCGGAAAGGGTGGACAGACTCATCGCCTGGCATCTCCTCCTTACCTCTGGTCTCTCGACCAGCAAGGCATTTTCTGCAACTCCTCGGGCACATGGCTGCTTCCACAGCTGTCGTGCAGGGAGCAAGATTCCAGATGAGGGACATTCAGTTCCATTTGAGGGCCTATTGGTCTCAAAGGAAGGACCCCTTACCAAGTTGGTCCCAGTTACTCAAACTCTGATCCTAGCCCTCCACTGGTGGCAGGTCCAGAGCAATTTAAGACGGGGTTCCTTCATTCCCATTTCTCACCCCTCACCCTCACCACGGATGCCTCCTGTTAGGGTGGGGGCTCACCTGAGCGACCTTGCCACTCAGGGGTATGGTCTCCTCAGGAGTCTCTGCTCCACATCAATCTTTTGGAACTCAGAGCTGTCTTTTAGCTCTTGGTGTTTTCAGATTCTGTCCAGAACAAAGTGGTTCAAGTCAGGACAGACAATACCACCAATGTGGTACATCAACAACAAGGGCACTTTCGGTCTTCAGCCTTGTGCACCAAGCAATGAAGTTGTGGTCTCTGGCTTACTCCCTGAACACCTCCCTGATAGCGGTTCATCTCCCAGGGAAGGACAATCCTGGCGGACGCCTCAGCAGAATTTCTCAGGGCCATCACGAATGGGCTCTGAATCCACAAGTGCTGGGGTCTGTCTTTGCCAGATGGGGCACTCCTCAGATAGATCTTTCGCAGCCCCAGACAACCACCAACTTCCTCTTTTCTGTTGCAGGCCTCCAGTTCTGGGCTCAGTCCCTCTGGATGCCTTTCTGTTGGACTGGAAAGGGAAGTTCCTGCATGCCTTTCCCCCCTTTCCTCTCCTTTTCAGGGTACTAGTAAAAATCAGATCCCAACCTTGCAGAGTGATTCTGATTGCCCCAGACAGCCCTGGTACCCTCTGCTCCTGTCCTTGGCAGTCCACCCTGCCCTGAGCCTGCCCAGAGTCCACGACTTACTGGCCTGTGCACAGGGGAGAGTGTGGGATCCGGACCTCAAATTCCTCCACCTCAAGGCTTGGCTCTTGAGGAGCTAGAATTTGCTGACTTACACCTTTCTGAAGGTGTCATGGATATTTAAAGGCTTCAAGGAAGCCTTCCACTAGGAGCCACTTATAATTCTAAGTGGAAGAGGTTTTCCATCTGGTGCTCTGAGAGGCAGATTATCCAGAATCTGCTGATCTTCCCATTCTACTGGACTATTTGGTCCATCTGAATTCCCTAGGCCTTAGACCAGCTACCCTGAAGGTTCATCTGGCAGCTGTCTCTGCTTTTGTGTCAGCAGGAAGCCTGCCTCCCTTCTTCTCACCCGTGTTCTCCAAGTTTTTTAAAGGGTTACTCATACTAACCTCCTTTCGGGAACCAGCTCCCGCCTGGGACCTGAATATTTGCATTGCTCAGTTAATGCAACCCCTTTGAGCCTCTGTCTTCTGCAGAGCTCAAGTATTTAACTTGGAAAACCGTTTTCCTAGTAGCTATCACCTCTGCCAGACGCATAAGTGAGCTACAGGCCCTGTCAGTGGAAGAAGATTTTATCTCTTTCCACAGAGATAAGGTAGTCCTTAGGACTAATAGAAAGTTTTTGCCTAAGGTGGTTTCTGATTTCCACCTGAATCAATCTAGCTCTCTCCCAGTATTTTTCACTGAGCATTCTTCCTCAGGTGAGAGGAGACTGCACAGCTTGGATGTCAAAGAGCCTTAGCTACTATTTAGAGCGCACCAGAGGTCATAGGTTGAATCCCTCCAACTCTTTCTTACCTATGCGAGGTTGGCAAAGGAAACCTGCCACTAAGAGAACAATTGCAAGGTGGATTGTTTCTTGTATCCAATTCTGTTATCAGAAACTGGTAGACTACCCCTCAGGATTGAGGCCCACTCCACCAGGGGTACAGCTGCGTCTCTAGCGGCTGCTAGAGACATCCCATTCTGGAGATTTGTCAAGCTGCTACCTGGAAGACAGTTCACACCTTTACCAAGCATTATTCCTGGATGTCAGTCCAGAGAGATCTCGGTTTGGCACAGCTGTGCTTCAGAGCCTATTTCCTAAGAGGTTCTGACCTCCTCCATGGAGGTACTGCAGTGTAATCTGCTATTGTTATAATATAGCAAGACTTCATAGTGTTTGAAGAAAAAATTACTCACCTTAGTAATTGCTTTTCTTCTCATGGAGTCTTGCTATATTATAACCACCTCCCTCCTACCCCTCTCAGAACTTCTACTTGGGTAGGGGTGGCTAATTGGTGCAACACTGTGTCATGCCATTGTAGTTTTTCCCTTACCCTCTTTTCCTTTGGGTTAGGGATCTAGATTGTTTCATTTAGGTTATTTATATTGCCCCCTTCCTGGACTTGAGTCTTTGGGGGAAGGGGGGGTTCATATGTGCTTGTCAAGGGTGGTGAAACGAACCATAATACCATCAATTTTTGTTATTATGGCTCTGAGTGTTTCTTTGTTCTTTATATTGTTGTTATTACTACTAGTAGGTAGCCATGGGCTAGTGTAGTTTTTTCCACACAGACTTTCCGTCCTTTGATGTTAGCTTCGTAAAGATCTGACAGTTTCATTCGAAACTGCCAGATAGAGCTTTGGGCACAGCGCCCTCGCGCTGTAGAACTCAGATCTTCTGGAGTTAACTCCTTCCTTCTCCGGGCAGTTCAGCTGCAGTGGCTGACTGCTATTGTTATAATATAGCAAGACTCCATGAGAAGAAAAGCAATTACTAAGGTGAGTAATTTTTCTTCTAGGTCCTAGAATGTCACTGATGAAGATATTGAATAGTACCGTCCCAGCACTGATCCCTGTGGTACCCATGGTCACTCTTCACTCTGTGGAGTGACAGCCATTTACCACCACCCTCTGTGTCCTGCTGCCCAGCCAGTTACCTACCCACCGCACTACTGTCCTGCCCACACCCATATTCCCCAGTTTGTGCAATAGTCTTCTATGTGGCACAGTGTCAAAGGCCTTGCTGAAGTCCAGATAGGCCATGTCCACTGCCCTCCCTGATCCACCTCCCTAGTCACCCAGTCAAAAATTCAATGAAGTTGGTCTGACATGACCTTCCCTGGTGAAACCATACTGCCTTGGGTCCTGTAGTCCATTGACAACCAGATGTTCCACCAATCTCTCCTTCAGTAGTGCTTCCATGATCTTCCCCACTACCGAGGTGGAGGCTGACTGGTCTGTGTTCCCCGCTCTCTTTGTTCCCACTTTTGTATAAGGGGACTACATCTGCTATCCTCCAGTCTTGGGTACCTCCCTGTTTCTAGTGATCGGCTAAACAGGATAGCAAGAGGTTCAGCCACCCACTCTCTTAGTTCTTTAAGGATCCTGGGGTGCACCCCATCTGGCCCCATTGCTTTATCAACTCTTATTACTTCCAGTTCCTTCAGGACCCTTTCGTGTAAGGGACTTGTGTCCATTTCTGCACCATTCTCACCCTTGTACTCCATTCAGACCCATTACCCTCCTCTTCCTCAGTAAAGACTGAGCAGAAATACCTGTTCAATATGTCAGCTTTACTGTTGTCATCCTCCACACAGCCCCCATCCTCCCCTTCAGTCTCACTATCCCTCCTTTGCCTTTCTTTTTCACTTATGTACCTGTAAAGGTTTTGTCCCTCTACCCACTGATTTTGCAATGTGTTCTTCTGTCTGAGCTTTGGCTTCCTTACTGACCTCCCTGCCTCCTTTGCTTCTCCTGGTACTTCTCCCTATCCCTTCTGCCTGTGTCTTTTGTATTGCCTGAATGCAATCTTTTGGCTTTCACTTTCTTTGCTACCTCTTTGGAAAACCATAATGGTCTCCTCTTCCTTTTGCTAACCTGCTTAATACATAATTCTGTTGCTCTTGTAATCCCCATTTTAAATACTTCCACTGTTCCTCAACCCCTGATTCCTGCCCCATTCCTTTAATGCCTCTTTCAAGTATCTCCCATTTTCTCAAAGTTTGCCCCCTAAAATCCAGGATACGTGTTTTTGTGTGGTTTGGTTCTGCTCTTTCTGTGATTTCAAACCACAGTGACTGGTGGTCACTGTTCCCAGGTGCTCCCCCACTCTTACCCCATCACACTGTCCCTGTTTGTGAGCACAAGGTCCAGTATTGCCTTCTGCCGAGTTGGTTCCATGACCAGTTGCTTGAGGAAGGCACCCTGAAGGGAGTCCAGGATAAATCTGCTCCTAGTTGATGCTGCTGCTGGGATGCTCCAGTCCACGTCTGGAATATTGAAGTCTCCAACCAGTACTACCTCACCCTTGTCTGCCATCCTCTGGATGGCTAGCATCAGCTCCCTATCTGTTTCTTCCTCCTGGGCTGGTGGTCTATAGACCACACCTGTGCGGATGGCTGGCCCCATTTTCCTTTCCAGCTTAACCCACAGTATCTCTCCCCCATTTTGTTCCTCCTGGATCTCTGTGGCCCTTAAGTCATTTTTCACATACAGTGCCACTCCTCCTCCCTTCCTGCCTGCCCTGTCTCTTCTGAATATGTTGTAGCCAGGTATGGCCAACTCCCAGTCGTGGTTATCATTGCCCATCCAGGCCTCAAATCCCTTCAACTGCATGCATGGCTCCTGCAGACCTAGCCCAATCCCGTTTTGGTGTGTCTCCCAAAGTGTCGGAGATTTTAGTGGAGGCCAGAAAACCCTCCACCAGATCCACTTATGCCATGAAGTGGAAGAGATTCACTATTTGGGCCGCCTCCAAGAACGTGGAGCCTTTCTCTTGTTCTGCGGGGCTTCTGCTGGAGTATTTACGTCATCTGTTCGACCTGGGTCTCAGTCATTCCTCTTTGAAGGTTCACATGGTGGCCATATCGGCCTATCATGTTCCCTTCGCAGACAAAGCTTTCGGTCAGCAGGAGGTCTCTAAGACCTTTCTTAGAGGGGTCCTCCATCTGAGGCCCCCCATCCGTACTCCTGCCCCCCATTGGGACTTGAATTTTGTTCTCGAGAAACTTACCCTTCCTCCCTTCAAACCTGCAGCTTCTGCAGATTTGAAGTTTCTTTCGTGGAAGACACTCTTCTTAGTGGCCATTACTTCGGCTCGAAGAATCTCCAAGCTCCAGGCCCTGATGTGTAAAATCTCCTACTTGATTTTTCGCAAGGAACGAGTTGCTCTTCGCACGAATCCTAAGTTTCTACCTAAAGTAGTAGCAGAGTCTACTTTAAATCAGTCCATAGAGCTACCTGCCTTTTTTATGCAGTACTGTAACCAAGGGGAATATTTACTCCACACTATGGATGTTCACCGGATTCTGAGATACTACACCAACAGGACGAAGGATCTCAGAAAGACTGATCAGTTGTTCGTCTCTTTTGCTCACAAAAGGGAAGGCAGTGCTGTTTCCAAGCAATGCCTGTTTAAGTGGTTGGCTCATTGCATCCCTTTCTGTTATGACAAGTACCACAAGACCCTCCCGGGTCAAGTCAGAGGCCACTCCACAAGAGGAGTAGCTGCCTCTGCAGCTTGTTTCAAGAATGTGTCTGCAGCAGACGTGCTGCCGCCACCTGGACTTCCATTCATACCTTTACGAAACACTACAGTTTGGATATTGCCTCTCGCCTTAGAGCAGGCTTCGGGCTAGCTGTTTTGCAAGGCCTCCTGTCTTGAGGCTTGCATGGCTAAAGCTACTTCTTGGAGTAGTTTCCTCCTGCCGGTGCCTTTCTTTATTCCAGACTGCTTGGGATTCAGTCCTATATGTAATTATCTACTACAAGAGCCCTCTCGAAGTAAGATAGTACAGTTATGTAAGAACTTACCGTGACAGTAGATCTTCGAGAGAGGCTCTTGCAGCAGGTAATACCTTCCCGCTCTCCATCCCCCTAGGCTTTTTCAGCTCCTTTTCCATATAGAGAAATATCCGCTTCTCTCTCGTCCGGCCTCTCTTGCCCTGTGGCGGGAAAGAACTGGAAGGCGGGTGTCCGGGACCGCCCCTTTATACCGACGTCTCCTGACGCCGTTCACCTGACATGGGGGCGGTCCCTCGCCAGGGACTGCTAGCTAGAAATTTTTCCGTGGGGTCCTGCCGCCTGCCAGCGTTGGTCCTATATGTAATTACCTACTGCAAGAGCCTCTCTCGAAGATCTGCTGTTACGGTAAGTTCTTACGTAACTGTACTTTCTCACTCGTCACAATCTCTCCTCAGCTTTTGGCACTGTTGACCATGGGCTATTGTTTTTTTATTTTGTTTGTTTTTTTTTTTACTTTCTATTTTTCCCCTCCTACTAGCCCTCCATCTCTGACCCTTCGGAGGCACCTGGGAGTCATCCCTCTGTCAGCCACCCAACCCATCACCAGCCTTGCACCTCATGGAGCCACGGTTATACCCGCCAGGCGGGTAACGAGGTGGGGCCTGTACACCCCGTATGCTTACTTGATTTCATCGGGCAAGGTGGTCTGGGTGAGTGGTGACACATCGAGGGCAAGCTCTTGGTGCCTCGTCTTCCCGTCGATGGAAGGCTGATTTCCTCCTGTTTTCTCCCCTCAAATGGTGTGTGCCCTGACGTCAAGGCGCTGAGCGCCAGCTCCTACCACTGTCACGGCGGTCCCCTGCGAACAGGGCTTGCTGTACCCGAGCCTCTACTCGGGGAGTCAGAATAATAGCAGGCACTACCCCCGAGGCGAGCTGTAGTGGGGCCGCTCAAGCCATTCCCCAGCCGGCCTTCCAGTGACTCGAGTCCGCTCCCGAACCTGGGTCACTGGCCTCGCAAGCGGAAATCCAACCACTGTGCTGGCGGAGACCATAGGCTATTGTTGGATCGTATCAGGGAATAGTTAGGTCTGTCAGTCATCTGCTGCTTTGAGTCCTACCTCAGGGCTAGGGCACAGAGGGCGGTGTTGGGGAATTTCTCCTCATGCCCGGTGTTGCTGCCTTGTTGTGTTCCCCAGTGTTCAGTCCACTCGTCCATGTTGTTTGGAGTGTACATGCTGTCTTAGTCAACATGTACGCCTTGGAAGAGAGGAGACAGAGACCTGTAAGTACCTCACGGGGGTCAACAGGGTGCAGGAGGGGAGTCTCTTTCAAATGAGAAAGAACACCAGGACCAGGGAGTATGTGATGAAGCTGGGGGGGGGGGGTGTTAAGAGGGATCTGATGAAGTACTACTTCAACTGTGGAAGACACCTGGAGCAGACTGCCAGTGGAAGTGGTGGAGGCGAAAACAGTAGGAGGCTTTGTGTGGAATAGGTATAGGGAAATAGTATTAAATAGGCAGGGAGGAGGGTAGGGTTGCCTGAGATCAGTTGGGGTTTGAGGAGATGGACTAGGCAGGGTTAATCTGGCAGACCGGGTGGGCCAAGGGGTCTATTTTTGCCAACACTTTCTATGTTTCTGTGTATTAGTTTTAGCAAATATATTGGGGGGACATTAAGCATTACTTCCGACATGTCTCCATATGTGGGGCACTACTGGGTCTCAGTCTCTCTGTTACTGGACCCTTTCTGCATCACCTCAGTTGTCAGTTGGGTGGCATTAGGCATATTTCTGCCATTGTGATCTGGATTTCATAGATCTGTGCTACTGTTTATTTGTAAGTTAATTATTTTAGACATAGCTTTTAGTTTATTGTAAAAACATACATTTTGCTGATCCTGTACTCCTTTAAGCAACACACGTGCAGAAAACATTTAACAGTTTCACCAGGAAGGGCACACTGAACAACAGGTTGCTCGTCTCACGGTGCATTCTGGGAGGTGAGGGAGTTGGAAGGCATACAATAAAACATAATCAACACAACAGTATACATTGTCAATATATGGGAATTGGAAGACACGCAAATAAGACATAGGCAAACAACAAAACAGTATATAGTGCCGATTATGCATAGGGTACATTACCAATTAGAGAAAATTGACAAACAGTAACAGGCGTCAAGAAATTACAGTTGGTATGTATATGCGATTACATCATAGTGGACCGGAGGTCCGCAAGTGTGGTAATACGATAACTATTACAGCCCATTTAGATGTAACATGGTCTGCTCAGTTGCAGTTCACAAATAGGCAGGGGTGTGCAAATCCCATTGCCCCCTTGTCCGGGGCAAGTAAATTTCATTGAAGGGCAAGTACCAAAACAGAGCTAATTTCATTGTAATTAATAGGGGCAAGTGAAAATTTGATTACAGTCATTGCTGGGCAAGTAATAAAGTTTTTATTTGAACACCCCTGCAGATGGGTAATTGTGTAAGGCTGGAGGAGATAGAGGAAGGGGAAGAAAAAGCGAATCTGGGGGTGTGGGAATTCCACAGTTTAGGGAAGTGGTACAAGAAGGCTGCCTGGCAGACAGTAGTCGTATGGCACAGGACACCTAAAGTACGGGAAACTGAGGCCCTAAGTGAATGGAAGGATGGTGGGATGGTGGTGGGATTGTTAAGGAAGAATTGAGATAAGTAGGGAGAGAGCCAAACCAGAATTTGGAGACAAATTTAGCACAGCGGAGGAGACGTCTGTTATTGAGAAATGGTAAAGCCAAAGTGTGGTAAAGTTGACAGTGATGAGTGAGGGTAGGAGAGTTGAGTGTGAAGCAGCAGAAGGAGTTAAAGAAGGGTGTCCAATCTGGCTATGGAGGTCTTGGGCACGGCACTGTAGACTATGTTGCAGTAGTCGAAGATGGGGAGGATCATCTTCTGGACAAGTTCACGCCCAGCTGGGAGAGGGAGGGAGTTCTGGTGCCTAAATAGTGTGCCTAACTTGGGGCACAGCTTTTTTAGGATGGCATCCATGTGACCAGAGAAGGTGAGGTTTTGGTCAAGCCAGACCCCCGGATACCTGAATGAGGAGGTGTCCTCGAGGACCGTCCCGTTGAGGATGTGGAAGGGAGGCAGCTGGATCTTGGCTCCACCCTATTAAAGTAGGATTACTATTGAAAATTCCTAAGACATGATGATACAGTGGAGCTGTCTCCTGAATACATGCTTCTAACAATGTGGATACAGTTCACTATCCACACTCTGGCAGTTCTGTTGGAGACAGCTGAGCAATCGGAAGTCTTCTAGCTAACTTTCTCTCACCACCTGGGTGGTGTATCCTCCAGCTCCGCACTGTGACATCAGATCTTTCCACTGGAAAAGACTGATCTCCTTCACAGCTTTGTAGCACTGAAGGAATTCAAGTTGCTTCTGGCTCTTCCGGTTCTGCTGTACTTCGCAATCTGTTATGGAAGGCAAGATGCTGGGGTTCAAATTCCGCACTCTGTATGTTCAGAAAATGCTGACCACAGATCTGCACCATACGTGCCTTTACTACCTAGGTAATCAACACAACATTGTGGGATGCAGTATTTGCCACGCCATGCTGCCAGCATCCGTCAAAGACCAGAATGCCAGACTTAGCCCCTAGGATAGCCTAAAGATCGCAAAAAGGCCCCATTGGCAGTTTGGTTGGCTGCTCATCTTACGGTCATGGAACTGGCCTTCGCTGGTCATTCTCACATTGGCCATGCTACTCAGCAGTTTCCCATGTCTGCTTCTTCACTTCACTTCAAGTGGAGCCCCTCAACCTTGGTCTCTGTTCGGGGGCCCCAATCAAGAAGACCCACTCCGCTCTTGGCTTTCCAGGCTTGCCCTTGGTGGAAATCACCAAGGATGAGCATACCAGGGTAGTCCATGGTGGCAAATGGTTGAGGGCCATCTTTGAAGAATCTTCCAACTCCGAAGGTGTGTTGTTGAGGTCCTCGACCAGGACACACATTTTTGACCAGGAATCAGTTGAAGCACAGACCACTGTCCATGGTCCGGTGTCTTTTGGAGCTGTGGTCTGACTTATGTCTGCCAAGTGCAAGTTCCTGATGGTCACCCGTGGATCATATAACAACATTCCTGGAGCAGGGAAGGTTGTTCTGCTCTGTGAAAGTCCAGGACACATTCGTCCCTATCTTAACTTGTCTCGTTACGTAGTCGGTACTTTCAGTACTGTGCAGGGGGGATTCTGAACTAGTTCTCGGTCATGCCCGTTGGCTTCTTGTCCGCACCTAGGGTCTTCACCAAGTGCATGGAAGTGGTGTCCACCTTGCTGCAGCAAATGTGCATCAGAGTGTGCCCCTTCCTGGACAACTAATGCAGGGAGTATTTGGAGAGGTCCAGGTATCTGGTCCTCCAGACCTCTCTGATCTTGGGCCATCTGGTCAAACCAGCCAAGTCAGAATTGCTCCCCATTCAGGTGATCCGGTTCATCAGGACAGCACAAGGTTCTTGGAAGGCAGTGGCCTGCCTCCCAGTGGACTGGCCATCGGATCTTACCTCCTTTGCTCGATCATTTCAGGTTGGGAACTGTGTCCTGCCCAGGACTTGCTGCAGCTGCTTGGGTACATGTCGTCTTTCATCTGTTGGACTCACTGGAGGATGTGCCACTTGCAGTGGGTGTTGGACCTGCAGTGGTCCTAACGCCTAGGTCGCCTGGACCAACCGGTCATGGTGACCCAGTTGATGTGGTATGCCATCCAACGGTGGCTGACCCCACAAAATCTGGAGGAGGGAATACTGTTTGTCCAGCAAGAACAATCTGTTGCATGCACGATGGACGTGTCTCAGGTAAGGTGGGGAGCACCCCGTGGAGACCACGTGGCCCACAGGTTTTGGTCACCATGGGAGTTCAGACACCATATTAGCCTGCTGGGGCTCTGATCAGTGCATCTGGCTCTGACGGAATTTGCTCCATTGATTCAGTGTCGGGTCATTCAGGTCCAGACGGGCGACATGATCACCATGTCTACTTGACCAGGCAGGGCAGTACACACTCCTTTCTGTTTCACATGGCTCTCCTTACCTGAACACTAGTGTGCAGCCTTGAAGCAAGTCTCCCAGCCATCCATGTTGTGTGAGAAAACGACCAGCTGGCGGATGCACTTGGCTGAGTTGGTGAGACATTACACAAGTGGTCCCTACATAAAGAAGTGGTAGACTACCTGTTCTCCCAGTGGAACAACCAGTCTGGTGGATCTGTTTACCTGATGGAAGTACAGAAAACATTCTGGGTGGGATTTTGGGGGGGGAAGGGGAAGAAAACTGACACCTGTCATGTTCATGAAGTGGTGTAACAAAAGGGTTACTTTAAAATTTTGGGGTCAGACGGCCCGTCGGTGCAGCGGTTGGATTTCCGCTTGCGGCGCCAGCGACCCGGGTTCAGGAACAGACTCGGGTGCTGGAGGGCTTGGCCAGGGAGAGAAGGCTGAGCATCTGCTGATGGCTTGCCTTCTCTGGGGGAGGGTGGGGACACGACCTGGCGATTGCTGACCCAGCAGAGGCTGGAGGCATGGCAGTGTGCGGGGTCCCATTCACTAAGGGGGTGTGGTGAATGTTGGCGTCAGCGTAACGTTAGTGGCACACCATGCCCCCCCCCCGGGAGCAAAATGGGAAAAGAGCCCCGTAGCTGACTGGATGACGGTCACCAGCCCCCATTGCCACGAGTCTGAGGACAGTGCATGCACCATCCCCAGCAGCACCCGGGGCAGGTTTGGTGCTGGCCGCCCCACTGGTGCCGTCCCTCTCTGAGGAGAGGGACCCACCCAGCGAAGTGTTACCCGGGGGGCTGCAATGTGGGGGTGAAGTGGTGGCTGATCCGAGGCAGTGTAGCACGGAAGGCGTAGGTGGCCTGAAGGAGAGGCCGCCCAGAGCTAGAGGAGCAAAAAAAAAATTGGGGTCAAAATCTGAAAACAGTTTTAATAACTTTTTACATTTTGTTCCCAAATTTTCAATACTTTTTTCATGACCACACTTTATAATCAAAACAGGTGACATTTTTTAAGTCCAGTCTAAAAGGTGATTTCACTCTGCTACTGAGAACATTTTTCATAGGGGATTTGAAAAATTACTCATGCTTTGTTCAAGAGGTGGGGTAAAAAAAAAGGCTGTGTTGAAAATGTGGGGCAAAAAATTTTAAATTACAGTGTTATGAATAAAAGATTCATCTTATTTTCAGTTAGCAGTCGTGCAGCATAGTGAGAGGAACTTTACCGGTCATGAGAGGATTGCTTTGTGGGGCCCTTCTTAAGTAAGTGAGGTGGCAGAGTGGGTGCTGAGAGGGAGGTCAGTGTGGAGCAGTGAGGTCATGGAGGTCTAGCGTACATTAATGGATGGTTGTCGTCTTTTCATGCTTAAAAAATAAAAATTAGGGACCTTTTTTTTTTTTTTTTTTAACAGGTTCTGAGACTGGGGTTGTGCACCCTCGTGTGGGGGTTCTTCTTTTGGGGCACTGAAGGTCGCATACTGTGGTGGGGGAGTGTTGGAATGGGCAGAATTAGGAAGGAGACTGAATAGTCTGAAGCTGTGGTAGGTGGAAGAGGGGTGCACCCTCAAAACCCCTCGCACAGCTTGGATTGATATGTTCGTAATCAAATATAAACGGCTTGACTGCTAGGAGAGACGGACAGTCTCATACCTGTATGTAATAGGGTGAAGTAGTGTGTATGACTGTGCCTTGTTTATGTTGTAGGGACCAAAATGCTTTACTTTAAAAGTTTACTGTCCAGATTTTTTCCCCCTACAAAGGCATGTAGGCAGCAGCCCATTTTACTGCATTAGTTGTAATGATGTAATGTATTAATGAAGGTAATTCCGGCTCAGCTCACCTCCGTATAAACCAAATAACATACAGTGAGGGAGGAGTTAAATCTAATCGAGCCACCCAGACAAACAGAGATTGGATCATAAAGCTCACTCGCCAACATTTAATTATTATTTAATACATTTTCTTTAAAAAATTATTCCAGCCAGAAATTACTCCGTTTTGGGGAAAACCCCTTCATCAGGGAATACTGCTTCTAGTGTGCATTTTCCTAATTGTAGCAACCAGAGATGCACAGTCAAATTATGATTTTTTTTAATTTAAATGTTTCATTTGTACGTATACAAATACGTAGCTGGGGACTTATTTAAACTAAATTGATCTTACTTTGAAGGGGCTACTGCTGCATACTAACACCGTTCGGACTGAAGCCGCCAGGACCACACAGAAAACTTCTAGCTAGCAGTCTATCACGGGGAACCACCCCCACCGACGTCCGCCTATCCTATAAAAGGGGACGGTCCCCCACACCTGCCTCAGTTCTTCCCCTCTGTCAACCCACGCACGTCTGACCTTCACAGACGCCAGCTACAGTCGACCGCCGTTTTCTTACATCGCACTTTATTTTCTTTTTCTTTGTGAGTAAAACATCGAATTTTCAGTGTTTCTTTGCCAAATTTTATGTCTTCTCCAGTCTCGTCTTCCGATCGACCGACCAAGTGTGCTTGCGGCAAACAGATACCAGCCAAGGACGGCCATTCTGCGTGGCTGCTCTGCCTGTGCCCGAGCCATGACACCGAAGCCTGCCAATTTTGCCAAGACTTCAACCAGGCCACTCGGAGATGCCCTTTGAAGACCTTGAAGAGCTATCTCCTTAAGCAGAAACTTGTCACAATGGAGAAAGAGCTACAGGCCAGGAGTTCTTTGGCTTCCCCGGCTCAGTCCTCTGGGGGGCTTTTCTTCCCAGAAGGAGAAGAAATCGAGTGGGAAGCATAAGCACAGGGACTGTCCTCAGTCAGCCTCTCATTCGCTGTCACTGCGTGGACTGGTGACCCCCTCTGGGTCTTCCTTCCATGGGGGGCAGGGTTCGGCCCCATCAGCCCTTACCTCCTCTGGGCTCCCGGTGGTTTCACTGTCTGCCCTTACCTCTGTCTCAGGTGGCGGATCTTCTGGGTGGTGGATGTCATCCCCTGCCCTTCAGGCCCTTAGCACCCACAGGTGCTCAGCAAGGCGGCTTGGCCGGTTCTGGGTGTTTTGGCGGCGGTTCTCAGTCTGTCGAGCCTCCCCCCTTCCCCTGGCCAAGGCATTCTCTTCGATGCCTAATTCCGGAACCAAAGCCAGTCCTGTCAGGCATCACATACGGAGGTGCTCACTTCTTCATCTACCCAGGCATCGCCTCTGCCTCAGGGGTGTCCTTCCCCGCAGGCACCGCCTTCACCCATAGGGCCAGCATCGGCCTCTTCTCCAGTCTGTTGTCAGCCTTCACCAGTCAGGCAGACACTGACCCAGCCGATGCCTCAGCTGATGACTCCCTAGCCATCATCACCTCAACCCTTACCACAGCCGGCGCCTGCTGGACCTTCGCCGGATTCACAGCCAGCACATGGTGGGCCTTCACCTGGGTACCTATACCAGCTCCTGTGTCGATATACCCCTACCCACCGCCGCAGTACCATTATCCACTGGTCTATAACCTGCCTCCAGTGGTGGATTTCAATGCTCTTCTTCTCTGCCTGGTGGTCTTTCTTCCAGAACAAGGACAAATCACTCCAGAAGCAGTCATCTCCTTGCCTCCCCCAGGACCCTCCACCTCAGGACCTGGACTGAGCAGGACCCAGCGGGACCTGTACCACGGGATCCTCCGGGATGCGCCCTGATGTTGGCTCTGGCCCACATACGGAGGAGCATCGCTCCCTGGTGCTGGTCCGCAATAGCAACCATTCTGGAGATGACTCCTACTCTGAGGCCTCTGAGGGCTCCAGCAGTTCCTCTGAGGGACAGGATCAGCCTAAAGAGTCCTACGAGGATGTCACCAAAGTGGTGTGGAACCACCTCTCTACCACACTGCCTTTGCTGAAGAAGGCAGCTCTATCACGCTCCGGTCGGTAAGACCTTCTTTGAGGAACACCCCAAAGCAGATTTAGTGGCCATCAATGTGGCCCTCTACCTTAGCGCCCATCCCCATGACCGGGAGTCCAGGCAGCTGGACCAGTGGGGTAAGCGCATGTATATGTCTACTACTCTTGCTATTAGGACAATAAACTATTTGGCCCACATGGTACAGCACCAGAATGCCCTGTGGGACCAGGTGAGGACCTGGTACAGACCCTCCCTGAGGACTGTACTAAGACTAGGTTGGCCCAGCTGTTAGTCTGGATCTGACGGTGGCACTCATGTCCTGAGGGCAGTGTATGATGCTGTTGATGCCTCTGGCCGCGGGGTGGTGATGGGGATCTGCCTTCGCCATTTGTGACTTGGAGTGTCTGACTTTGCTGCTGATGTTCAAGATGGCATCTTAGTACTGAGCCTCTAGATGGGGCATCTGTTTTGGGGGGAGATGCCCAGGACATCATCTTCTGGCTCCAGAAGTCCAGTAAAGCTCCCTGATCCAGTCACTCTCTCCACCACTATCAGCCCAGCACTAACCAGCATCAGTCCTTTGGTCGGGCCTCTCGCCATCCTACCTGAGGGTAGCAGGTGAAAGCATCCCTTAAGCGCAAGGCCAGTACCTCCTTAGCTGCCACCCTTAGGGCCCCCTGAGCGCCCGCAGCCGCTCTGCCTACCTCCTGATCCACCGCCTGACTCCATGCCTGACCCCCCAGCTGAGATCTTGGGGGAGATGGTCAGGGGTTGGTTCTCCCTCTACCTCGAAGGGTGGCGACCAGTGACCACAATTCAGTGAGTGCTGCATCTCATAGAGCATGGACACACCTTAGAATTCCTGGAACAACCTCTGGAAACCCTCCCTTGCCCTCCTATTATCCTTTGTCCCACCTCTCCCTCATTCGGCAAGAGATTCAGGCTCACCTTTTTTTTTTTTTTTTTTTTAAGTCTTTGGTGCCTAGTGGGCCTTACCCGGTTACAAGTGCCTATTTTCAGGGGCGACCTGGGAGCACTGGGCGGTTAAGTGACTTGCTCAGTCTCACACAGTATGCAAGTGGAGGTTGTGAGAATCGCACTCTGGTCTGCTGATGTACCAAGCTCGTTCAGACCACGTTCCTCTAACCTCTGGGCTATACTGCCTTCACAAGAGGGCCATAGAGCCCGTCCCTCCGGCTCAAAGAGGAAGGGGGTTCTGCTTCCACCTATTCCTGAAGAATACAGGGGACCTGATGCCGATCCTGGACCTCAGCCATCTGAACCTGTATGTAGAGTACAAATGTTTCAGGATGGTCATCCTCCAGTGACTACTGCTCCTCCTTTACCAGGGGGACTGGCTCTGCTCCCTGGACATGCAGGTTGCCTACCCCCATATCCAGGTTTTCCCAGCCCACCGCCATTTTCTTCATTTCTTTTTCCAGGGGGACTATTTTCAGTTCCGGGCCCTCCCTTTTGGCATTTCTTCGGCACCTCTGGTTTTTCCTAAGTGCCTGGTGGTGGTGGCCGCAGCTCTGAGGAGAAGGGGCTTCTATGTGTTACACTACTTGGATGACTGGCTGCTAGCAGCCCCCTCCAGAGATGATCTTCTTCGGACCGTGGGATACACCTTTTGGCTCTTCCAGGCTTTGGGAATCATGGTTAGTCTGCCCAAGTCTTGTCTGTCCCATGCCAGCGCCTTCTGTACATTGGGGCAGTTCTGGACTCCTTTCAGGGCAAGGCCTTTCTGCCAAAGGACAGAGTGGAGCGCCTGATAGAACAGGCCCTTCTAGACTCATCCAGTCAACAGATCTCGGCCAGAGCATTCCTGCGCTTGTTTGGGCACATGGCGGCAGCCATAGCGATGGTCTTCCTGGCCCGGCAGCTTATACGGATTCCCCAGTGGACCCTTTGGGTACAGTGGGACCAGCACACGGATGACCTGGATCAGCCGGTTATGGTCTCCAATCCATTGAGGCGGACTTTGGAGTGGTGGCAGAACCCTGCCAGTCTTCTGTGAGGAGTCCCCTTAACAGATCCTCATGACTGATGCCTTGGGTCTCGGCTAAGGTGCTCACCTGGCCGTCTGCCAGACTCTGGGGACCTGGTCTGAGGCAGAGCAGAATCTCCATATCAGTGTGCTAGAGATGCGCGAGTGGTTCTTTATGCCCTTTGGGCTTTCCAGACCCACATTCTTCCCTGGCCCGGTGCTGGTCCAGATGGACAACATGTCCATAGTGTATTACATCAGTAAGCAAGGGGGCACTTGCCATACCCCCCTCTGCCAGGAGGCAATGAAAGTCTGGTACTGGGCCATCGAGCACGGCCTGGGACTCTTGGCTGTTAATGTTCCAGGCAACCACAATGGGTCTCAGCTGATCCAGATAGAGTGCTCACGGGTGGGGAGCTTTTAACCTCAGTGGTCGAAGAGCTCTTCTACAGGTGGAACTGCCCAGAGTTTAACCATTTGCGTCCCTACTCAACGCAAAACTGCCGCTTTTCTGCTCGCTCGATCCAGGACCTGGAGTTTTACATAATAACACAGAAATATAGGCAGTGATGGCAGAAAAAGACCATAGGTCCATCCAGTTTGTCCAAGTTTCCTATAATCCGTGGAACCTACTGTTCCTCCAGGGTACTAACCCTCCCCATCCTCTCTATCCTCCTCCTTGGTCCTGTCGACCCTGGTAACCGCTATACTCTTCATGATGTCCCAGCCCTGCCTGAATCCCCTGATTGCTTCTGCTCCCACCACTTCAGCTGACAGACTGTTCCAAGGTTCCACCATCCTTTTTTTTCCTCACATCTCTCCTGAATCTACCTCCTGTTAATTTCCATTCGTGTCCACCTGTCGTGAATTGGTTTTCAGGCTAAATAGTTCCCCGCAGTTCATTTTAATTCCTTTAAGGAACGTGAAGCTCTCTTATCATATCTCCCTTCTGGTCTCCAGTGAGTACATATTTAGTGCCTTGAGGCACTCCTCATAGGATCTGCCCTGCTGGCCCTGCATCATTTTTGTTACTGTATGCTGCACTGTCTCTAACCTATCCTTATCTTTTCTGAGGTGAGGACTCTAGACCTGGGCGCAGTACTCTAGGTGAGGCCTCACCAGGGATCTATTGAGGGGGTAAGTATTGCCTGTTTTCTTCTGCTATCAGTACCCCTTCTGATACATCCCAGCATCCTGTTAACTTTGCTATAGGCCTTGTTGCACTGACTCGATTACTTAAGTGAGTTGCTAATGATAACTTCCAGATCCCATTGCTCAGCTGTAGTGCTAAGTCTCTCTCCTCCCATCCTGTACTCTGTCTTCTGTTGTAGTTTTCTTGTGCGACGTGTTGTCCCTCTCCTGGAGGTGGAGGTTTGTGTACACCTTCCCTCCCTTCTCCTGCAGAGGGTTCTGCCCAAGCTTCAGTCAGAGGGGGCACAGAAGATCCTCATAGCCCCCTATTGGTTGTGTCAGATTTGGTCCCCCCTTCTGCAGCAGCCAGCGGTGGAACCTCCAGTCCTCTTGCCCCTGTGCACCGGCTTGCTCTCCCAGGACCGGGACACCCTAGTCCACCCAGACCTCAAATCCCTGCATTTTCATGCGTGGCTCCTGCAGGGTTAGCTATCGCCCACTTTGGGATTTTCTCTAGGGTTGCTGATGTCCTGGTGGCTGCTAGAAAGCCTTCCACTAGAGCCACCTATGCCTTAGAAGTGGAAGCGATTTTTCTCTGTGGGCTGCCACTCGTCACCTGGATCCTTTCACCTGCCCGGTGAATCTGGTTTTGGAGTGCCTGCTCTCCCTTTTGGACTTAGGCTTAGGGTACCCCCCCCCGCCACCAAGGTGTACCTTTCCATCTCTGCGTACCATGCTCTTATAGAGGGTAAATCTGTCTGTTAGCTGGAGGTCAGGGGTGCCAAGGCGGGAACAGAGGAGAATATAGCAAATGAAGTTATAAAGGGGACAAGACCTTCTATGGATACATTAGCAAGAAGAGAAGGATGGGGGGGGGGTGTAAGGCTGAAAGAGGAGGAAGAAAAGGGAGTGGAAGGGGACCAGGATAAAGCATCAATCTTGTCGAAATATTTCTGTTCAGTCTTCACGGAGGAAGAGGAAGGGGAGGGACCACAGCTAAGAAGCAAGATGGGAAGGGAGGTGGGCAACAGTTCATTCAAAGAGAAGAGTCCTAGAAGAACTTATAAAACTAAAGGTGGATAAGGCAATGGGACCAGACAAGATACACCCTAGAATATTAGAGTTGGGGGAGGTACTGGCAGCCCTATTCAGCAAGTCACTGGAAATGGGGGAAGTTCAGGAGGACTGGAGAAGGGCTGATATAGTCTCTGTTCAGAAAAGTGGGAGCAGGGAGGAGGCTGGAAACTGTAGACCTGTCAGCCTGTCCTAGGTGGTGGGTAAAATAATGGAACCTCTGCTAAAGGAAAGGATAGTAGAGTACCTTGAATCAAGTGGAGCACAAGATCCGAGGCAGCATGTATTCACGGCAGAAAAGTCATGTCAAACAAATGATTGATTTCTTTGACTGGGTCACTAGGGAAATGGATCGGGGGGAGCAGTGGATGTGGCCTACCTTGACTTTAGCAAGGCATTCGGCACCTTTCCACATAGGAGGCTTGTGATCAAGCTGGGCAGTCTAGGATTGGGACACAAGGTGGTGAACTGGGTTGGAAATTGTTTTGAAGAATAGAACACAGAGGGTGATGGTAGATGGGGCTAAATCCGAGGTGGGGAGGGTGACCAGTGGGGTGCCACAGGGTTCAGTTCTTGGACCAGCGCTTTTTAATATGTACATCAGTGACATTACAGATGGGCTGGAGAGAAAGGTGTGCCTCTTTGTACATTACACAAAGATCTGCAATAGGGTAGATGGCCCAGGAGGAGTGGAGAAAATGAGGGACTTGGCTAAATTGGAAGACTGGTCCAGAGTGTGGCAGCTAGGATTCAATGTGAAGAAGTGCCAAGTCATGCACTTGTAGTGCAGGAACCCAGGAGAGGATTACATGATGGGGGTGGGGGGAGAGGATATTGGCCACAAAACAGGAAAGAGATCTGTGTTCATTATATCCGATGACCTAAAGGTGGCCAAACAGTGGGAGAGCAGTTGGGATGCTGGGGTGCATGGGAAGTATTACAAGCAGAAGAAAAGAGGTCATGATGCCACTGTACAGGTCATTGGTGAGACCTCCTTTGGAATACTGCATCCTGTTCTGGAGGCTGCATCTCCAGAAGGACATAGATGGGTTGGAGGCAATTCAAAGAAGGGCAGCAAAAATGGTGCAGGGCCTGCACCATAGATCGTACAAGGAGAGGTTGGAGGAACTCAGTATGTATACTCTGGAGGAGTGGAGGGAGAGGGAAGACATGATAGAGATCTTCAAGTATCTCAAGGGTATTAATAAGGTACAGGAGAGCAGCATCTTTCGGAAGAGAAGCTGCTCTAACACAACAAGAGGGCATGACATGAGACTGGAAGGGGGTAGACTAAGGAGCAATGTGAAAAAACCCTTTTTCACGTAAAGGGTGATGGATGCTTGGAATGGCCTGCCCCAGGAGGTGGTGGGAGCAAGCACGAGGTTTAAACATGCATGGGATAGGCATAAGGGAACTCTAGAGGAGGGAGGAAAGGCAACAACTGGTGACCAAGTGGGGTCAGCGGCAGCTAATTAAGGGTAAAATATATGGGCAGACTAGATGGGTCTGGCGGGCCTTATCTGCCATCAATTTCTGTGGGTCTATGTTTCTAGGTGTCCCGCACCTTCTTGCAGGTCATCCTACATTTGAAACCTCCCACTCAGGATCCTGTCCCTGCATGGGACCTTCTTTTCATGTTGGAAAAACTCACTTTGCCTCCGTTTGAACCGGCTACGAGTTGCGAGCTGTGCTTTCTGTCATGGAAAGAGTATTTTTAGTTGCTGTTACTTCTGCTTGGAGAATTTTCAAGCTTCAGGCTCTGATGTGTAAAGAACCTTATTTGGTTTTTCACAAAGGCTAATCCTAAGTTTTTGCCTCAGGTGATGTCAGAGTTTACTTTAAAATCAATCCATACACCTGCCAGTTTACTACCCTGAATATTCTAGTCAGGAGGAGGCATTGCTTCATACTTTGAATGTTCATGGGATGCTCAGATATTATACCCGTTGCACCAAGTCTCTTAGAAAATCTGATCAGCTGTTTGTTTCTTTCGCTCCCAAGAGAGATCGAACACCAGTTTTGAAACTATGTTTGTCTAAATGGTTGGCTAATATCATTTTCTACTGTTACCGCAAGTACGACAAGCCCTTGCTGGGTGCGGTGAAAGGCCACTTCACCAGTTATGGCTGCCTCCACGGCTTGTTTGAAGAATGTGTCTGCTGCGGGCATCTGTGCAACTGCCACCTGGAGCTCTGTCCACACCTTCATTAAGCACTACAGTTTGAATATCGCTTCCAGGTGCAGAGCCAACTTTGGCCTTGCAGTCCTTCAGGGCTTTCTCTCCTGAGCCTTCTGCCAATACCTGGTACCTCCTTCCACCTGCCCTTTTGGGGTCAGTTCCGGTACTGCTTGGGACTTAGTCCTACTGGTGTTAGCCTGCTGCAAGAGTCCCCTCGAAGTAAGATAGTACAGTTACGTAAGAACTTACTGTAACAGTAGATCTTCGAGAGGAGCTCTTGCAGCAGGCTCTGCTTTCCCTCCCTCTTTCCCCTGACTGCTTATTTCTCATTGCTCCTCTTCTGCTAATTTTTTTTCTTCCTTTTTGTCTCTCAAAGAACTACTTCGGTTCTCCTTTTCTTTGCCTGCTTGAGATGTCCGGCGAGAGAACTGAGGTAGGTGTGGGGGAGCACCTCCTTTTATAGGATAAGCTGGCTGATGTTAACGGGAGTGGTCCCATGTGATAGACTGCTAGCTAGAATTTTCCATGTGGTCCTGGTGCCTGGCAGGTTCTGTCCTACTAGTGGTAGCCTGCTGCAAGAGCTCCTCTTGAAAATCTACTGTTACAGTAAGTTCTTGCATAACTGTACTTTTCAAAGTCCCTACTTGGCTCCTGCCACTTTAAACTGGAAAAAAAAATTGACGATTTCAGGTTGCTGCAATTAGGAAAATACATACTAGAGCCAGTATGCCCTAATGAAGGGGTTTTCCCTGAAACGTTGGGAGTAATTTCGAGTTGGAATAATTTTTGAATAAATAACATTTTTGAAATAAAATTTTGATGAGTGAGTTTTTTGGTCCAGTCCCTGTTTGTAATAAAATATATTACACTTGATTCAGGTGTGTGTAGTCCATCTTTGAGCTCTGTTTTGTTTTGCTTATAATTGCCTCAGTCAGTAGAGAGTTCCACGGGTTTACCACTCTCTGGGTGAAGAAGTATTGCCTTTTTTTGTTTGTAATTCTGCTTTTATTTAAAAGCAAACCATAACAAGGACAAGGATACAGTCCTTAAGAAGAAACAAGGTGGCAAGTATATCACAGCAGTACAATTCATAACAATGTGCACCATCCCAAAACACATTTCTAGTAAGTTGATATTAAGCGGTAGACAACATGCTTGTGGTCCAGTTAATACTGATAAAAAGTTTCCTTAACTGATTTTGTACATTCTTAATTCACTGTGCTGGGATGTCTCAAACGCAGACCAATAAATTACAAACTAACTTCAACAGTTGGTGCATAACTGGAACCTTGCAGCAGTGTTCCCATTTACCCCCATCTGTACTTGATTCAAGTACAAATTATGAAATTCAAGTACATTTGTGTGTGAAGAGGGTACACTGTACCCCCATAATTCTGTTTTAAGTATATGTACCCCACAAAAATGTTGTACAAATGGTAGAATGAACCCTTATAATTTATTTTGTACCCCTGAAATTTTTTGAAGAGGATGCAGTGCACCCCCAGATCTGCAGCCTTGGTGGAAACACTGCCTTGCAGTGTGCATAATAGAGTTGGGGGCTATTCTGTTACAAGTATGTGGTCCAGTTATTAAATTTTTTCATGCGTTGGTGTGATGTCTTAGGGAGTTTCCAGGCTAGGAGGTGTACGTGCATTTTCCAGTGGAGCTGGTGCCACAGTAGTTAAATAAGTGTCCCAGTTGGCCCATAAGGAAGTATACTTATCCACAGTCATGTGTAATTATGCTGTTATGTGTTCCATGGTTTGTACTTCCTGCACCCTTGTGCACCACTCCCTCACTTCCAGTGGGTGAACTGAGAGCCAATGTGGGAAGTGATGCATTTACAAGTGACCATGCATAGTAAGGTATATAATTGTCTATGCTTGTGTGGGCCCACTTCCTCATTGGAGACCCCAGTATCATGCTTTAAAAGTGTGGGGCAACTGCATGCTCCATATTCAGTCTAGTGCAGCCTGGACCTCATTCCAAAAACCCATAGCCAGAAAATATGCAGGTGTGTTCCTACCTGGCCACGCTTACGCCAACATAAGGAGGAACTTTCTCTTGAAAAATGTTGTGTTATGGTGGTTACATGAAAAAAATCTGGAACAGATCGAAATTCCCTTCAGTTTGAGGAGGGCCGAAAATTCCCAGCCTTTCGACCATAAAGTGTCCCACTCCTCAGGTGCAGTATGGTCAGCTGTTGCAGCTTCCCAATCTAATTTGATTTTGTCTGAAGGATTTGCTCCTACTGTCTCAAAAATAATGTAAAGCTGGGAAATTAGACCGCTCCCTTCTGTTAGTCATGCTGCCCAAAAAAGACAATCCTCCAACTTAGGCAGTTCTCTGGTTGGGTTGGTGAGGTCTACCTCTGTAAGCAGGTAATGTCTAACCTGAAGGAACCAGAAGAAATCCAACAGTGGTATCCCATAGGTTTGACTTGTTTGCTCAGAGTAAGTGAGCTGGTTGCCCTGCAGCAGTTCTTTGTAGTGGGTCAGGGTCTGGCAATTCGATCTCCGTAAGCCATTATCTAACCTAGGAGAGGTGAATCCAGGGTCCCCAGTTATAATTGTCAGGGGGCCTGAAGAATTAGGGGTGTGAGTGACTGACTGATCTAGCTTTTTGGATGGCTTATAACATCTGTCTAGTCCAGGAATTGTTTTTTATAGGTTTCAGGGGTAAAAGGGCAGGGCGTAAAGAAAGACAGGAAGAGGAGCCACATTCTCCATCTCATACCAGCTGGTGCTCTTTTTGTTTTAACCAGGAGACTGCAGGGAGCAGCTGTTCTGCAAGATAAGAGCTGTAAATTTGGTAACCCTAGGCCACCACATTCCCAGGGTTGCTGGAGTATTTTCTGGACTGTACAATGGCGACCCACATTCCAGACAATATTCATGCAGCTAATGCCCAGCTTTCTACAATATGACTAAGGAATTTTAAGTGGGAGGGTTTGAAATAAAAATAGAAATTTGGGTAAAACGGTGAAGAAGAACGTATGCATGATATAGAGTATCGCTTTGGTGTCTCAAGATTTGAAGTTTCTTCTTATTGCGCACAATGGCAAATAGGCCTGAGAGGATTGCCTCAGTTGGAACCTTCCCAGACTCGTTCTCAGATCATGCCCCCACATTCTGCGTCTGGAAAGTTCTCTTCTCCCAAAATCCCCTCTAAGGTTATTCACATCTTCTCTAAATTTAGCCTTGAATCGTTTCATGCAAATCTGAGACTCTGACTGGTCCACAGTTCTATCTGCTAATGGTGTTACTGTTGCTTTTAATAACTTCTTTAGCATCTTCTCCCCCTTGGAAGATAAACAACGCCCCACTCACAAAAAGGAGAGTCAAGGGTACCATCACAAAATGGCTGCAAGGTGGTCTGTTTTCCCTCATGAAGTGTAGGGATAAATGTTGGGTATTGTTCAAGGTTACCCATGAGACGCCTGTCTTCTGTGAATACAGGCATCTAAGAAATGCATGTAAAAAAGCTATACATACTGCTAAGAGCAAATTTTGTAAGTCCGCTCTGATGCCGTCATCTGGAGACCCTAAGAGTTTCTGGAGAAATAAAAAAAAAAAATATATAGTTTGTGGTGCCAAAAAGGACCTCACTACTGATATGCTAATTGGTGATGTAAATTGCAATAATGCCTCAACTGTTGCAAACGCCTTTAATGTCCAGTTCTCTGACCTGTCTGCTTTTCCCTCCTTTGAGTTGCATGTTCCATCTGACAATTCTCAGCCTGGGCCTGACCCGCAACTGCCATTATACCTTAAAGCTGTGTCTACAACTGAAATGCATATACTCCTTGCTGGCCTCTTCCCATTTGCCAGTGCTAGGCATGACAATTTGGAGTCCAGACACATTAAGATGGGTGTTCCTTTCCTTGCCCTACCAATTACCCACATCTTCAACACATCCCTTATCACTGGATCTATCCCAGACCTCTGGAAGGTTGCTTAGGTTGTGCCAGTATTGAAATATAACCCCCAAGCCACTTTTGGCTAGTTGGCACCCCCCCCCCCAATAAAACAGAACTAGTACCCACATATGGCATACCATTTACTTTTGGCAGAAATACTCAGATTGGTATCACCCATAGCTGTAGGATATATACCACACTCATTGTCTAAAGGGAAGGGGTGGGGGTACAGTTACCAAAAAGGAACCTTTGTAAAAACAACCAGGTCCAAGGGAGAGGATGCTAGGCGTATGCTAGACCTAACTGTTGAGGGGGCCCCAATAATTCCACACAGAAGCAATGATCAGATTGTGCAGTTTGGCTTTATTCACAAATGTTACTAAAGCACCAGTGGACCCTCAAGGGCTGGTCATGACAAACTAGTACATTTTCTTTCCACATCTCTTTGCTAGGCAGTACAGTTCTCCACAGAAACAATTCCTTTCTCTTTCCTGTGGTGTATGCTTGTGCACTGTTGCCACACCGGAAACATTGCCAATTCCCAGTTCACAAGAGTGTATTTTTGTGGACTGTTGCCACACACTTGGAACATCATCTTTTTCCCAATGAGTGCACATTTTGTGGGCTGTTGCCACCCACTTGGAACATCCTCCTGCAGCAATGGCCTTTGCCCAGGGAAACCTGGCACCCTTCAATGAACCAGTTATCCCTGCCTTGTAGACTCTCCAGATGGCGTTTCTCCCACCCTTTGCCCCAACCGACAGTCTCTGCCATTTCTTCAGGATTACACCACAGAAGCCTTCATTCACCACTGAAATACTAAAGACACTGAACTTTACTTCAAATTTCCACACTTAGGTGAACAGGGGTCCTGACAGGTGTGAACTAGCCTTATCTTTGGGCACACATACCCTAGACTGTCACAAACGCACTCCATGGGTCAGACACTCTGTTCCCACAGTGCCAACCTCAGAGCGCAATAGTGTGAACAGGTAACAGACAGGGTAACCCTCCTGTCTGCTTTTGGGTCTGAATCACCTGTTAGCCTCAAGTTCTGGAGGGATTCAAACTGTGAACCTTATTCTAGCATACCCAAATGTACAGGCTCGGATAATATTCTCTTCGGGGGGGGGGGGATGCAATATATCTTCTGCCTAAGGGCACCTAGCCAGGTATCCAAAATGGACCCTTAAAACTCTATAAGAGACCTTGGTATATTCACAGAGAGAAGGGGACTCAAACAGCACACTACCAGAGACACAGGGACTACTTTACCCCAGAAAGAAGGAAATGGGCACTGTAGTCATTTTTATAGAATTACTTTACATTTCTTTTGTAATCCCATAAAAATGACACAGACCATTTTCTAAGCGCAATAATAACCTCCAGGGTGGGCGGTATGGACAATACCGGGCCTTCCAGGGGCTATAAGAACCCTCCGCCTGTGGCGTCAGGCCTCATTACGCCCCTGGGCGGTCCGGTATTGCCCAGTACCGCCAACCCTGTTTGGTATTATTGCTTGCTTAGAATGCAAGGGGGATGCAGTTGGAAACCAACTGATGTTGAACCAGAGTAAGCTGTTGGTGGTATTTGTAGTGAATACTAATATAGTATGTCGTGTCATTTTTTGTCAAATCGACGTAGGTGTGTAAAAATTGATGACATATGCAATAATTTATGCAGTTATGCAGAAGCTGATGCAAGTGAGTGAAAGTGCTGGCACAGACACTCATTTTTGATGGTCTCTATAGCGATGGAGACAGATGGGTGCACGGCAGTCCACACACCCTTTTCCGTTTATAAGATGCAAAGCATGTCCTTATCCTTGAGACAAAAGAGGACCGTAGTAAGGGGTAGCAGTAGAGTGAAAGTTGTGAGCTGATGTTTTCCAGCCAGAGTTCCCCACCACCCCAGGGCATTGGGGCATGTAAGCAGAATAGATCCACTGCATGAAGCAAAAAGAAATTTGGGTGTTGGGTGGTGTGAGTACTTTCTGTGACACATGCACATGTCTTGTCCACATATGCATGCAGGATCTTCTCCTGCCCTGTTACTTGTCTGTTTAAACCTGTTTATGTCCTAACCTGTAACTTTACACTTCTGTTTTTCAGGCTGCTGTTGTTGCCTTGATATGGTTCAAGCTCGATTTAGTTTGCACATGAGACCAGAGATCCTGGAAATAAAGTTTGTATTTGCCTTTTGTTTCTTTTTTTAGGGACATAGATAAAGTCGATGAGCTGATGCAGGATATTACCGAGCAGCAAGAACTGGCGCAGGAGATCTCTGATGCAATTTCCAAACCTGTAGGATTTGGAGAGGAGTACGATGAGGTATAGTATTCTGGGAATGGGCTGTGCATGCTTAAAGCAGGTACAGAAGGAAAACTAGTGTAAGAAACCTATTTGATTTTTCCCAAGAAAGTGGTGCAAGTAGTCATGGCCAGGAAATTGGCCTTCAGAAGGTATGAGGCCAATCAGTCAGAGGCAGATAGGGAGCTTTAAGTGGGGAGCTCTCCCTTAGCAAACTGAAAGAGACCAGTAATGCAGTGATGAGGGGTAAGGCAGAGGCGGAGCTCAGAAAAGCAGAAGGGGTGAAGGAAAATGACATGACCTTTTTAGTTACATCACAAAGAAAAGGAAAAATAGAAGGCTTGAATGTTTAAAGATGGGTAAATATGGGAGGAGGAAGATGAGCAAAAAGTAGACATTTTGGGCCCCATATTCAAAAGTCCCAGGCTGCATTGCACAAGTCCTGCGCCGCACAACTGAGATGCGCCGGCACAAATTATTGGTACGTTCAGAAGATGCACTGTGCGATGCAATCGTGCATGTCCAGCTAAATATCCCCAGCATGCGCGATCGCGCAGTGGGAGATGCGCAATGCGGCAGGTGACCTAAGCCCTCTGCTGAGCATAGGGAAGTGCACAATAGATAGCCACATGCATGGTGTGCAGCATTGCAATATTCAGCGGGGATATGCAAATGGCCTACCAACATTAATAAAACCAGCACTCCCGACCAGCATATTCAGAAGTGCAAAAATATTTATTTAAATATAAATGATTGGAAAAAGACCAAATACTTACACAAATGAAAAAGCATCATATAATTCAAGATCTGAAGCCCAGTAAGTGTCTAGAAAGCTGTATTCAACACACACACTCTTTAGGAAATGGCCTAAAAACAGAGAAAAATAAAGCAAGAAGGGGTAAAGAAGATATTGGGGCTGTGTAAGGAGGTGGCCTGCCTCCGTACAGAAAAATTCAGGGATAGCATTAGAAGAGGGGAGGATAGTGGTTGCAACTAGAGAAAAAGATAACAGAATGGGTACATCTATTAAGTGGCAGGGTTTCACACTGTCACAGTATGCAATATCGGAGAAAGCAAGTGTATCCAGGAACCCTAGGTCCAGCCATGTGAGCCTGTAGCTCAGTGATAGAGCACCGGGTTGGTATTTTGGGGGCCTGGCTTCAATTCCTAGTAGGTTACTTTATGTCTTGCTCAGTACAGTTCGTGATTTATTTGCTAAACAGTGGCCAGTACGGCACCACAGACATCGAAATGCCATCCCCAGACTTCAGGTGATGTAGCTTTTGAGCACAGCATGCTGCAGCAACAATCAGAAGGCAGAACTCTCTCTGGAAAACATGCTGTGGTATTCTCCGTCTCCTGTAGATTGGTGGATACTGCTCATTAGAATCCGTGAGTGCTACAGCAGAGAAATCCTATTAGATGTGCTGTATAATTTATTTTTCTGTTACCTCCAGTTTTGTCACTTAGACCACACCTGAGAGTTGTTTTTAACTCTCATGGAGCATATTGTGGTTATGATTCAGTGGACTGGCGTTACGGTGATGCTGTTTTTTGAATATTCAGTTACATAGAAACATAGAAATTGTCGGCAGATGAGGACCGCTAGGCTCATCCAGTCTGCCCAAAAGCCCTACACTAGTTTGTGGCCTCTGACCCTACCTGGTCAGTCGATTTTCATCCCTCCTTCCCACCTCTAAGGTACCCTTATGCCTGTCCCATGCATGTTTAAAACCCTCCACTGTGCTCACCCCCACCATCTCCTGTGACAGTCTATTCCGTGTGTCCACCAGCATCTCCGTGAAGAAAAACTTCCTCACATTTCCCCTCAGCCTGCCACCTTCCAATTTCATATCATGCCCCCTCATTCTTGTACATCTTATATTGGAAAATGTCTTCCCCCTGCACCTTGTTAATGTCCTCAAGGTACTTGTATGTTTCTATCATGTACCCCCGATCCCTCCTCTTCTCCAGCAAGTACATATTGAGGTACTTTAGTCTCTCCTCGTATGTCTTCTGGTGCAAGGCCCTGTACCATCTTGGTCATCCTTCTCTGGACCGCCTCCACCCTGTCAATGTCCTTGTGAAGGTGTGGCCTCCAAAATTACACACGGTACTCTGGGTGAGGCCTCACTAGCGTTTTGTACAAGGGCATCACCACTTTCCACTTTATGCTAGTGATACCTCTACCTATGTACCCCAGCATGTCACTGGCCCTCCCTGCAGCCTTTGTACTGTGCTTAGACACCTTTAGTTTGTTTGAAATAACCCCCAGGCCCGTTTCTTCCTTGGTGATAGTCAGCAACCCCCCCCCCCACCTTGTAGCTCTCCCCAGGGTTCCCTCTTCCCAGGTGCATTATTTTGCTCTTCTTGGAATTGAACCTTAGTTGCCACACTTCAGACCATTTTTCAAGCTTCTCCAGGTCCCTCCTCATTCTGTCCACCCCATCCAGAGTATCCCCCCTGTTGCAGATCTTGGTGTTGTCTGCAAACAGGCAAACCTTTCCCTCCAGTCCTACTGCAATGTCACTAATGAAGACATTAAACAGGACTGGCCCAAGGACTAATCCCTGAGGTACCCTGTTGGTCACCCCCCAACCCGATTGGATCCCATTTACCACCACACTCTGCTTCCTGTCTGTTAGCCAGTTCCTAACCCAGTTTACCACCTTGTGCCCCATACCCAGACTACTCATTTTGTTGACCAGCCTTTTATGTGGGACAGTGTTGAAGGCTTTGTGAAATCTAGGCAGGAGATGTCCCCCGACGACTTACTTCCCTTGTTACCCAGTCCAAAAAAAAAATCTATCACATTCGTCTGACATGGCCTTGTTGCCTTGGATCCTGGGCACCACTAGATTCCAGGTGCACCACCATTCTTTCTTTAATCAGTGCCTTCATGATCTTACCCACTACTGAGGTGAGGCTGACCGGCCTATAGTTCCCTGCCTCATTCCCACTATCACTTTTGTGTAAGAGGGACTACATGTGCCCTTTTCCTGTCCTCTGGAACCACTCTTGCATTGAATGACTCTGAACAGTGCTGCCAGAGGCACCGCTAGCTCTCTTCGCAGTTCTCTTAATATCCTCTGGTGTATGCCATCTGGCCCCATTGCTTTGTCCAGCTTCAGTTTTGTGAACTCCTCCAGGAGACTCTCCACTGTGACTGGACTTGTGTTTACCTCTCCCCTCTTCGTGCCTGTTACCCAGTTGTGGTAAATGACCTTCCCCCTCTTTAGTGAATACCAAACAGAAGTAGATAATCTTATCCATGACAAAGGCATTGTAGACCCAAACCAGCATGGGTTCAGAATGGGACCATCTTGTTTGACTAATCTGGCTAATTTTTTTTATCCTGTGAGTGCAGCACTGGACAATGACATGCCAGTCAACATTTTTATATGTTGACTTTGAGAAGGCATTTGACGGTGTTTCCCACACTGAATTGATAAATGCCTTAATTGAGATTAAATTGGATGGGGGAGTAAGACGTTAGACTATATCATGGCTTACACATAGCGTGTGTGCATTAAGAGGATATCTGTCCAACTGGACAGGGGTGTCCAGTGGAGTCCCTCAGGGATCTGTTCTTGGACCTACATTGTTCAATATTCTTGTGTCATTTCGCAGCTGTAATAACGCTTGTCTGTCTAAATTTGCTGATGACATCAAACTAGGGGCACTAGTGAATGCAGGGGACACTAGGCTATTTCAGGAAAATATAGATAAATTAGTAGATGGTGCAAGATCTAAGAAACTGAGGTTTAACTTGAATAAGTGTAAAATCATGCACCTGGGAAGGGAGAATTGCAGATTTAATTACCTTATAAATGGAACTAACTTTTCTAACCCCAGGAAATCTTACTGTATTCTGACATATGCAGTATTGTACCACCATAGTACTGCCCCGGAGCTGAAAAGGTTAATAGAACCTATGCAAATGAGAAAATGCTAGGCTTGAGCTCTGTTTTCAAACCACTGTCCCTGGTAAACAGTCCATCAACCATCTGATTCTTCACTCCGTTTGACTAGTCAGATGCCTCGGAGAAGCCTCTGCATCTTTACTAAACTTGCGTTTATATTTCTCGGTTTTACAACTGCTCTTAGTTTAAAATTTTGAAACCGCTGTCTCTGGTTCACAAAGGTAAACTAGTATACATGAAGAGTTGGGTAAGTCCTCGGTTTCTGTCCGGCTCTGCGGTCAGGAACCGATGTTTCTTATTTTTTCTTGTAAGTATATATTTCTGACTCAAATTTCTCTCCGTGGGACGTTACTGGGCTACACCCCAGTTCGTTCTCTGGTCCTTAAACCGACCACACACACACCAACAAAAAAAAAAAATGGCGATTTTACTTTGGGATACTTGGCCATGTCTCAGACACCTAAGAAAAGAACTGGCCCGACTGGTTTCCAACACTGCACCGAGTGTGGGGAAACATTTTCTAAAGCTGATCCCCATTTGATGCGTGTTCTCTGTCTTGGGTTTGAACACTTACAGAGACAGATTGTGAACTTTGTAACAGTTTTCCTCGGTCCATGCTGGACAGGCGATTGAACCGACGAAGGAGAAAATGTCTGAGACAACTGCTGACCTGGTTACAGACAAATCCTCTAAATCAAAAAATGCTGCTGAACCAGATGAAACACCCTCTGACCAGGGTGCTGGTTCACAGCCTAAGAAATTAACTGCTGATCAGGCCGCTGAACCAGCAACTGCGGGCAAGAAAAAGGAAAAACACACAGAACCGCAACCGGTGAAACCGTCTGTTCCTACCGCAGAGGAGATGGGCAACGCTATTCAGATTATTCAGTCCCTTCAATCTCCCCCGGTTCAGGTTCCACGGTCCTCTGTTAAATTTCCTGTGGTTTTGCCCCCAGGTTCTTTTCCTGTTACTGGTTCCCTCGATCCGGGTTCTGAATTCATAGACGAGGAGAGGGATGTGTATTATGGGGAGGAAGACTACTACTATGGAGAACCGGTAGAACCGGAAGTTTCTCCTGACCCTCATCATCCTGATTCCCCTGATAAGGGATCTGAGGACTTTACCTCCCTGTTTGCTTTTATGCAGCAGGTGGCACTGACTTTAGACCTTCCTACTCGAGAGACTACAGATGAGGGGGAAGAGGCTGATTTTGTTGAAATGATGGATGTGGCTCCAGCAAAGAAGCTGCTTTTTCCCATCCATAAAACCTAAAGAAGCGTTTTTAAGGTTCTACAGACACCCACTTCAGTTCCTCCAGTTGATAAGAAACTGGATAGGAAGTACTGGGTAGCCAAGTCTGGTGCTGAATTTTTGTTTGCACACCCCAGCCATGAGGGTGTTGTACAGGCTGCAGCCTGTGATAAGGCTGGCATCTCTGGCATACCATCCCCCTGATAAGGACTCCAGAAAAATGGACTCTCTAGCCAGAAAATCTTATCTGGGTTCTTCTTTAGCCATTCGACAAGCCACTTGTATGGCTTATGAGGCCAGATTTCAAAAAGGTCTTTGGGGTACAATTTCAGAGATTGCAAAATCCTACCATAAACCTATGGCAGCTGATTTGGCAGAGGCTGTAAAAAGGGGTGTTGAGGCATCCAAGTTTCAGTTTAGAATGGCTATGGATGCCAACAACACTGCAGCCAGGCTTATGGCTGATTCTGTTTCTCTCAGAAGATTTGTTTGGTTGAGAACCACTAATTTATACCAGGGCACTCAGTCAAAATCCTTGGATTTTCCCTGTGACCACTCCTGGACCAGCAGACTGAAGCCTATATGGAAAAGATGGATGAATACAAAGTGGCTTACAGGAGTGCAGCAGCCAAAGAAAAGGCAGCTGCTCCTCAGAAACAGCAGACCAGGGCTGGTAGAGCACAACCTTATTATAGGTCCTTCCTCCAGACCCAGGCCCTTCCGACCTACCAACCTCAGAGGGGCTATTTCAGGGTCAGGTAGAAGGGGTACTGGCAGAGCTGGTCCAAACCCTTAGCCTACCTCACAGGTGAAGCAGAACCCCTGAAGTTTCTGTCAGGGTTGTCTCCCCTCTCCTCTCTTCCTGTAGGGGGCAGACTCGCCCACTACCTCCAGGCCTGGCAGTCTATAACTACAGACAAGTGGGTCCTGGAAGTAGTGGGCTGAGGCCTCTCCCTCAGCTTCAAGGCCTTGCCCAAGCGCAGGACAAGGGTCTTCAGTCCTCTATCCTCAACAGAATCACAGCTGCTGGAGGAGGAGGAGGTACAGAAGTTGCTATTGGACAGGGCAGTAGAACCAGTTCCACCCCTAAACTGGGGGAAAGGGTTCTACTCAGGGTATTTCCTAACAGTAAAAAAGACGGGAGTGGTGACCCATCCTGGATCTCTGACAACTAAACAGATATCTGACAAAACCAAAATTGAAGATGGTCACTCTGGCCATCATTCTGCCTTCACCCAGACAAGGGGATTGGCTAGCCTCACTAGAATTAAAGGACATCTACTTTCATATCCCCATCAGGCCATCACACAGAAAATTTCTCAGGTTCATGCTCAAATCAGGCCATTATCAGTTCAGAGCAATGCCCTTTGGCCTCTCTTCGGCCCCAAGAGTATTTACCAAGTGCATGACCGTGGTAGTGGCACATCTAAGGAAGCAGGCTGTCACTGTCTTTCCCTGCCTAGACGACTGGCTGCTGGTGGGTCAGTCTCCCTAGTAAGTGCTGGATGCCCTGCCTCAGGCTCCAAGTTTTCTTCAATCCCTAGGGCTTCTTTTAAATCCCAGAAAGTCAGTCCTGGTCCCAGTTCAGCTTCTAGATTTTGTAGGAGCAGAGCTGGACACACTAAAAGGAAAAGCCTTCCTTCCACCAGCATGGGTGGATAACTGTGGTTCAGCTGGCCAGCTCCTTCCAGTCATCCTGCCCCAGGCCAGCAAGGCATTTTCTCCAACTGTTAGGACACATGGCTGCATCCACAGCAGTGGTGCCAGGAGCCATATTTCAAATGAGGGACATTCAGTTTCACCTCAGATCTTATTGGTCACAAAGAAAGTGCCAGTTGTCTGCCCTGGTACCAGTCACCAGGCCTTTGCTTCTGGCTCTGCAGTGGTGGCAGGACAGGGAAAACCTAAGACAAGGCATCCCTTTCTTGCAACAGCTCCCCTCAAAGGTTCTGACCACAGATGCTTCCCTCCTAGGGTGGGGAGCACACAGCTCATGGCACCTGGTCCAAAAAAGAGACCCTTCTGCGTATAAACATAGAAACATAGAAGGTGACGGCAGATAAGGACCGCAAGGCCCATCCAGTCTGCCCATTTCTTTTTCTACCTTATAAATGTGCCATAGCCTTTGCTCTGTCAGTGGCCTATCTATTCATAGTCATTTGTATTGCTCCCTTATGCCTATCCCATGCCTGTTTGAAGCCCTGCACTGTATTCATAGCCACCACTTCTTGTGGTAAGCCATTCCATGCATCCACCACCCTTTCTGTGAAAAATAATTTCCTCACATTCCCCCTTAATCGGCCCCCTCTAATCTCATGCTGTGTCCTCTTGTCCTGCTATTTTTCTTATATTTAAACATGTTAGACTCTTTCACCTTGTTAATGCCCTTAAGGTGTTTGAATGCCTCGATCATATCACCTCTCTCCCTCCTTTGCTCAAGGGTATACATATTGTGCTCTGTTAATCTGTCCTCATATGTCTTCTGATACAGTCCCTGCACCATTTGGTTGCCCTTCTCTGGACTGCCTCAATTTGGTTAATGTCCTTGTGAAGGTGTGGCCTCCAATACTGCACGCAGTACTCCAGATGGGGCCTAACCAGTGTCTTGTAAAGAGGGATTATTACCTCCCTCTTACGACTTGTGATACCCCTACTAATACACCCTAACACCCCCCTAGCCTTACCTACTGCTTTAGAGGTCTGCTTGGATTTAGAGGTCTGCTTGGAACCTGCTGGAGCTCTGAGCAGTGCGCTTGGGGATTCAGTCCTTCGCTTCAGAGCTTGCAAACAGTGATATAGGTCAGAACAGACAATACCACCACAGTGTGCTGCATAAACAAGCAAGGGGCACTCTTTCTTCCCCACTGTGCACAGAGGCCATGTTAATATGGAAGTTGGCCTACTCCGTAAATCTGTCCCTTATAGCTGTGTACCTGCCAGGGAAGGACAACACCCTAGCGGATGCACTGAGCAGAATCCATCAAAACCATCACTAATGGACTTTGAGCAAACGGGTGCTTCTAACAGTGTTCAGATGGTGGTGTACCCCAGAGATGGATCTCTTTGCGCACCCAAATAATCACCAGCTGCCACAGTACTGTTGCAGGCCTCCCACAGTGGGTACAGTACCAATGGATGCATTACTGTTGGATTGGACAGGGAAATCTCTGTATGCATTTCCTCCTTTCCCTCTACTGCTCAGAGTTTTTTGAACAAACTCAGGTCAAAGTCAGCCACCATGATCCTCATAGCCCCAGCTTGGGCCAAGCAACCATGATACTCCCTGCTTCTACTTCTGTCAGCCAGCCGATAGCCTTACCCTGCAGGCACAGTCTCTCTCACTGCCTCACAGGGCCGAATTCTCTATCCCAACCTGCAATCTCTAACTCAAGGCCTGGTTCTTGAGGACTTAGAACTTGCCAATTTAGGGTTTTCAGAGAGGGTACTCTAGGTTCTTAGGAGCTCCAGAAAACCCTCCACACAGCTAACTTATTCCTTTAAGTGGAAGAGATTATCCTTGCTGGTGCCAGTAACAGGATGTGATTAGCACCCATGCAGGTGAACCTCTGGTGCTAGATTACTTGGTACACCTCCATTCAGTTTGTCTTAAGTTCTCTTCATTAAAAGTTCATTTAGCAGCAGTTTCAGCCTACCTTTAGATTGGCAGAAAGCCTTCCTTGGCTTCTGAGCAGGTGTTTCAATAAATTCTTTAAGGGGCTTCTGCACCTGGATCCTCCTCACAGAGAGCCCACCCCAGGGTGGGATCTTAACATCTGTATTGGTCAGCTGATGCAGCCACCCTTTGAGCCCATGTCATCAGCAGAGCTCAAGTATGTTACTTGGAAAACTGTCTTTTTAATAGCCATCACTTCAGCCAGATTCAAGGATCAGTGAATTACAGGCCCTGTGTACAGATCCAGAGTACATTTCCTTCCATAGGGATAAGGTAGTCCTGAGAACAAACAGGAGATTCCTTCCTAAGGTGGTGTCTGATTTTCACCATAATCAGTCTGTTACTCTGCCTGTCTTTTTTTACTGATCATTCATGCTCAGGCGAATGCAGATTGTGTAGCCTGGGTATAAAAAGAGCTATCGGCTGCTACCTAGAGCACACCAAGGGCCATACGGAAAACTGGACCCAGCTGCTCCTCACTTATGGAGAGGTAAAAAAGGGCAAACCAGCTTCAAAAAGGACCATTGCTTGCTGGATTGTGGCCTGTATCCAGTTTTGCTATAGCAGGGCTGGTAAAGAGCCTCCTGTGGGCCTTCGAGACCATTCCACAAGGGGCACTGCTACTTCCATAGCAACCTCAGGGGACATACCCTTATTGGACATTTGCAAAGCAGCTACCTGGAAAACGGTTCACACATTTTGTCAAACATTATAGCCTGGATTTACAGACCAGAAGTGATGCTGCGTTTGGCACAGCAGTACTGCAGAGCGTGTTACCTAAATAGGTTCTGTGCCCACCTCCAAAGGCACTCCTTGGGTAGTCTGCTTATGTCAGAATACAGTAAGATTTCATGGGGTTAGAAGAAGACATTACTTACCATAGTAATCCTGTTTCTTACAAGGGAATCATCTGTATTGTGAGCTTCCCACCCTTCCTCCCCTTTTAGAACCTGGGGGGCACTGCACTACAGCTTTGTGGTGAACCCTTGGGCTGTTTTTTACTTAGGCTATCTGTGACTCAAGTCTTGGGGATAATGCCTGTTATTGGAGGATGATTAGGTGGTTGGGAGTCCTATTTACTTTTATTATTATTACGATTTCAGATTAGCATTAGTTCGCTTCCTAGGCAAGCTTCGTTAAACTCTGACGGTTGATGGATTGTTTACCAGGGACAGTGGTTTGAAAACCAAGCTCGAGCCTAGCATTCTCTCATTTGCATAGGCTGTATTAACCTTTTCAGCTCCGGGGCAGTACTATGGTGGTACAATACTGCATATGTCAGAATACAGTAAGATTTCCTTGAAAGAAACAGGATTACTATGATAAGTAATGTCTTCGTCTAGTACCATTTCTGAAAGGGACCTGGGAGTCCAAATAACGGGTGACTTGAGATTTATAGATCACTGCTCTGGAGTTTCAAAGAAGGCATATGGGATCCTTGCAGCAATTAATAGGAACATTAAGAGCAGGACTACGGAGGTTATTGCCCCAGTGTATGGTTCTCTGGTTCACCCCCATCTGGAGTATTGTGGGCAGTTTTGGTCTTTACATTTCAAGAGAGACCAGAGGAGTATTGAGGGCATACAGAGAAGGGCTACCAGAATGGTAGTAGAGTGTCATGGTATGACTTATGAGGAGCGACTTCGAGCACTAGGGAATCTACTTGCTCCAATACAGGAGGTATAGAGGTGATATGTGTCTTGTGTATAGGGCATTCTCTAATAAAGATCTTTGGGAATGCTCAGGATCGACTAAAGATCAACTGTAATTAATACCAGGGGCCATCATCTCCAGTTAAGGGGTGAGCACTTATAAAAATCGTAGAGGAAGTTGGTTCTCTCAGAGGGTGGTGTCACCCTGGAATTCATTGCCTACGACCGTAGTCTCAAGTTGTACTGTGAATGAATTCAAAACTGCACTGGATAAATATAATGAAGGGAAGTGCTTTCAAGTGAGCACTTAGTTTGGCTCAGGTCAATATGGCTTAACACTATTGGACCGGTTTACATCTTATGAATAAGTAGTTTACTGGCATGTGGATATGGCCAATTTCTTCTAGAGCCTTGAGGATTGAAACAGTTTAATCTTTTAGTTGAAGTGTTTGTAATGAATCAGTATGTTTAGTTGCCTCCTGTTTCTCCTGAGTGTAGTGGCTCTAGTTTTCATGACGTCTATCACAAGTTTCCTTGTGATTCTATAAGTTCAGAGCCAAGCTGGTCAGTTTCATCCTTTTGCAGAGGTACAGCGCATCTTTTCCTTCCTTTAAATCTCATATTGAAAAGCATGAATATTCCGTTAGTTGGGGTTATTAATGTTGTATGGCAATAATTGTAGACTTGTGACTGTTTAACTGTGGAATGCTTATGTCCCAGCATTCCCGATGTTGTGGAATTTGGTGTCTGCTGAAGACAAAAATTCTTCACAATAATTTCAGACTGCATTATGGAAATATTTAGGTACTTTTTGTAATCACTACATTTGAGAACAATGGAATTCAACACTGTGTGACATTGTTTTATGTAAATGTTTGTGTGTGGATTGTACAGGGCATTTTTGTTACAAATGGGGATTCTTTTCCTAACACTTGTTCCTCTATAAAAGTAAAATTTTATCAATCAACCATATCGCAACTTTAAGCTGTTCCAGCATCCATACTAGGGGCGAATCTTACCCGTTTGTTGTCCGTTGTTGTCTATTCCCACTGACAGTATTGGAGCTAATAGAAATTACAGTAATTCTGCTAGTCTTCTTTTTGCATCCTTACAGAATGCAAAACTGCCACATTGTTGTCCGTGCCACAGTCTGGAGCTTATTGGTAAATCTCTTTGTACATCTTGTGGAAGGTATGCTTCTTCTTTGCCTTCCCCTGACTTGCTCATTCATTGAGTCCTGGCCAAGCTCCAAAATGGCCGACCACTGTGCTCTTGATGTTACTGGGTATAGTAGCATTGCAGCAGATCTGCCATTTTCCTTTTCCCTCATCTTGTGTCTGTTATCTCAGAACCACCGGCTACACCCTTACCATCCATCCCTGCAACTGCATGCGTGGCTTTTGAGGATATAGTATAGCATGATTTGTCTTTTCCCTGTAGGTTTGGGCTGTCTTACTTGCAGCCTGGAAACTGTGTACAAGACGCGAGTATTTGCTAAAGTGGACGCTTTAGCATTTGGTGTCAGTCGAAATATTTGGATTTTCACTTGCCCAGTCCAGAGTATTTTATAGTGTCTGTTCCTCCTGTTCCAGTCAGGGCTTTAGTACTCCTCTGTTAAAGTGCACTTTTCAGCAATCCATTTATTTGTTTTTGATTGCCGGGTAGGTGCGCTAGACATAGACAATTCCTATTTTCAGGCATGACACGGGAGAGTACAAGACAATTACAGTAATGGTCAGTACAGAGCAGAAGTACATTAAATACAAAATCAGTGAGCAGTTTGAAGGGAAATAAAACATCGCAGTCGGCATAATATACCAGTAACGTGCAAACGTCTTGGGAATGAATATTAAACACTATTTCACTATGTATTACCTGCTCTTGTTACGTTCTTGTTATTTTGATGTTTCTACTCTGTGCCACCTTACATGGCCTAGGTTGTGCCTGAAAACAGTCCCTGGGATCAATGCACCTACCCAGTTAACAAAGTCATAAATAAAAATTAAAAATAAACAGTAAAGTACAATAAACAATGGTAGTAATGCATAAGTCAACATAAAATGGCAGTACAATAGGATAAATTTAGGCCTATCATGCACTCATATGCGGAAAATCTGTGACTCAGTTGGAGGCTTCCCTCTGGTTTGTGAAGGGTATTCTGTACATGAATCCTCTGGTCCATAAACCTTTCTTGGCATGGGACCTAAACCTGGTACTGGATTTCCTGACCAGGCCTCTCTTTGAATTAGGAAGGCTATGCCTGGGGCTTCTTGGTAGTGCAGAATCCTGCTCTGCCCACTGCTCTTATGTTTTGCGCACCCAGCCTTCCAGGCGGTCATTGCTCACCTTGTGTAATGCCTGACCATTTACTGGGCAGGGCTTTTGGGTTCTCATTCTGCTCCTAGTTTTAGCCTAACCTGCAACCCACTGCCTTACCTGTGTTTCTCTTAACATGAACTTAGATTTCTAGGGACATGGATATGTTGTTCATCCACACTTATTGGCAGGTCCCTTGCCGCTTTAAATCTTGCCGGAAGGTCTTCAAGCTGGCTCCTCCCACCCACCCGGGTGGTAAAACTCTCGGCTCCGCCCCATGACGCCAGATCTTCCTTACCGCTTGGAAGCTCAGGTTCCCTCCTTAGCGCTCTGCGTTTGACTAGTTCCCGAAAGTTCGGTCTTGAATTTATTGAAGTGTCCTTTGAATCTTCGATCTTTTCTTCTTCGCTACGGCGATGGATTTTTCCGGCCCCGAGAGACGTACGGTTAGTTCCTCCAGGAGGGACTCGCACTCCACATGCTCTTTCTGCTGGACTTGGATCACGATCCTCAGGCTTGCAACTTTTGTTCTGCCCTTTCGGTCAGCTCTCCGGAGGACCGCGCTGCCCATTCAGGGCTCAGACATCCGGTAGTTTTTTCCGCTCTGGAGATTCCATCGGACCGGCGAGTGCCCGCTTCGACTGTTTCTCTGCAGTCTGATCCTGCCGGGGGAAGGGCGGGTTTTCCCCCTCCCCTCTCCCTCGGTTGCGGAGCTTATCCCGCTCTACTTGGATTCTTCTCATGCAGCTCGTTCAGGGAGCTTCGTCATTCCCTCTCTCTCAAGGGAGGAACCTGGAAACCCTGTCGCTCGGCCTATGGCTAAAGGGCCTTGGGCGGGATCTTTCGTCGGCCGGGGCGAGTTTTCTCCCGTCCCTCATCGGCTGGCCTTTCGACTTGATTGAGGATTGACCCGGCCACTGGCCTCACGGTATCCCGTCAGGTCAGCTGGCCAAGTTCCCGTCGGCGTTGTCGAGTCTCGACCCGTCTTTGGGGAATGCTGCTGAGGCCGTCTTCCGCCGCCTTTGGCGGAAGCCGAGACTCTGTCCTCCCCTTGATTACGACACCCCTCGGTCCTTTCTTCGAGCCGAGGGAGGAGCAGGTGTGCCCGCTTCTTCCCAGGCCGCCCTCGGTCCCCCCGAGGATTTGGGTCTCGGTCAGCCTCTCGGTTTAGCCGCTCACGCCGATCTCGGCGTTCTCGGTCGAGGCACCGGGTTAAGTGTCCTTGCCGTTCTTCCTCGTCCCCCTCCTCGGATGAAGAGCGGTTTCGATGCCGTTGGCGTTGGGAGGAACTTATGTGGCGACAGCAGTTGTCTGGGTTTCAATCGACCCCGATTCATTCTCCGAATAGCAAGCAGCCGCCGCTTGGTCGGCAGCCGTTCGAATCGGTCGAGGAGCCTTCTCCAGGGCCGGTTGCTCGTCCGACCCTCGCTGCCCCTCCGCCTTCGGCGGAGTTCAGGCTGGACCATGGCCTGTCCTTCAGGTCACTCGGTCCCCTCACTCCTGCCCGTCCCCGGCGGACGAAGAGTGCCTCGGGCCTGCGGCAGCTTTTTGCAGACCCTTCGGAGCCTGGAGCAGGCACTGCCATATTTCCTAACAGGGAGGACCCGGGTCTTCCCAGGAACATCAATAGGCGACAGCCATCATCTTAGAAGGGTCGTCAGCTCATTTCAAATTTACTGGAATGCAGCTCAAACCGTCTCGATCGAACTGCCCCCTTATGGAATTCTGGATCGAAGGAGTTCTTCCACGGAGGCCTTCCAGTGGCTGAGACTGCTCGTGGGCCCAGCCTTGGAGCTGTGGCGTGACCTACTTCTTGCCCTCGCCCTTGGCCGGGGTGGCTCGGAAGTATCCTATCCCTGTCGGTTCTCTGCCCGGTTTCTCGGAGCACCCCTCGGCTGAAGGGGTAATTACCGACGACGTTTTCCAATGTCTTGGAAATGCTGGGGATGTGGACAGGCCCCCCGACAAGGAGTCAGAAGGATGGACTATATGGGGCGTAAGGTTTACGCTTTCGTCCTCCCCGCCGTCAGGCCAGCTCGGTTGCACTGATGGCACATTTCTCCCACACCCTTTTGGGCTCCCTGGACGAGGTTCTCCCTCATCTCCCAGGTGACCTGCAGACCACGGTTTGACAGGTGCGGGACCAGGGTAGGGCGGTGGCGAAGCAGCAGCTCCAGACGGCTGTGGATCTAGGCGACTCCTGTGCCAGATCGGTGGCGGCCGCAGTGGCTATGCGCTGCAGGGTGTGGCTGAGGTTATCCTCCTTCTCTTTGGAAACCCAGCACGAGTTGGCGGACATCCCCTTCTTGGGGACTGACCTTTTCGGCCCTGGAGTGGAGGGATACATCCATGGGCCCGAGAAGTCGATGCCACTCCGGACTCGGTCACTCTCGCCCGGGGGTCAAGGGCAGCCATCAGCCTTTGCGTAAGCCCCTTTGCCCCCTGAGCCCTGGGGCCCCCCTGGCCCAGCATGAGGGCCAGCAGGCATGCGCTGGGCGGCCTGTTGCCAGACCAGCGTCTTCCTCCAAAAAGAGGCGGGAGGCAGGAAACCGAGGGGCTTCTCGGCTACTTCCCCCTCTAAGCCTGCTCAGTGACGGGCCAAGGGGCATTGCCCTGGCCCCGTCGTCCCAGCCCGGGTTTCCCCATGGGGGGACGGCTCCGCACCTCGTTCTGGAGGTATTTAGGGTGGATCCTGTCGCAAGTTGCGAGCGGTTCCCCTTTTGAGCCGTTGCCCCATGGGGATCTTGAATTCACTGCCCCTGTGTCGGTCGTCCGACATGCCTGGCTAGTTAGAGATGATCAGGAAGGCTGTGGACCCCCCCCCCCATTTCAACCCTGGGTTCGCGTCCAGGTATTCCTGGTCTCATACGGATGGGGGTTTGTGCCCATTCTCCCGCACGCCTGGATGGTCTCTCTTCTGCAGACATCCCATCCTCAGAACGTGGCGTGTAGCTGTTTTCCTGGTCTCCAGGATGTACCTACTCCTCGTTCCGTCCGTTTTTTGGGGAGGCTCCACCCCTTCTTGCGGGGAGCTCCTTACGAGTTCCTAGCACTTCCTTGCTCCAGCAGTCTCTGCGGCATTGAAGAATCGGATGTCACCCACCGGAAGGCAGACTGGTCTCCCGTTTTGGGGAGCAAGTGAGAACTTCGTACCTTAGCGGTGAAGCTTCTTGAGGGCTAAGCTCGACTTTGATACGAGCGCTCGGCTCGGGCAACAGGGCGAGTTCTTCCTCCTTTGCTGGTCGGATTGGCGGGAAATTATGTCCTGCAGGACCTCCTGCTCCTCCTGGGCCTCAGGCGGCCTTCCCTTAGTGGGAGAGGCCAGCCAGGAGTCTGGCCTTCGTCCCTTGGACCAGTTCGTGACTTATAGCCCAGGAGTTAGGAAGCGCTCCCTTGGACCGTTCTAACTCCGGCAGGAGAACATCCTGCTTGTTCGCCCTGAGTTGCCGGTCTTCTCCGACCGATGCTTCTCGGATGGGTGGGGTGCCCATCTTGGGGAATACAGAATGCTTCGCCTCTGGTCCTCTTGCAAGTCCCGATGTCCTTCCTGCTCGCTGGAGACAGATGGTCCGCTTAGCCGGCACCACTCGCTCCGCTTGTGCGGGGTCTACAGGTCTAAGTCCAAGTAGGACTATTCCAAGACCATGTGCTACCTACTCCGCCAGGTTCGGTCTATCCCCTTATCTCGGTGCAAGGAAGTTCTCCGCATTGGGTTGATGCGCGGTCGAGGCTTCCAGCCATTTGATGGCAGGAGCCCGATTCCTGCTGCTGCCCTGAGCTGGGCATAGGCTGCGCCTCATGAGTGGTCTTCCCTGCCGGAGGTAGCACAGGATCTTCTCCCTCTTCCCTCCGGGGAGAATACCAGGCAGAGACTGTTTTTTGGCCGCCCCTCAGCAGGGCCTGCTGCAGGGGATGCCATCGGGGCCACGGACCTCGGGGCCCCTCCGTGCCTCTCCCCCATTTCCCTTGACCTACGGGCAAGGCGAGGAGGGACTTGGCGCAGGTGATGCTGGTAGCCCCAGACTGGATTGCCAGTTCTGGTATCCAGCTCTCCTCAGTCTCAGTCTCAGCCCCAGGCTCCCGGGGCGGCCTCTAGTCCACTCGGTCCTGTCTTTCCTTTTCAGGGGAAGGTTATCCATCTGGACCTTCAATCCCTGCATCTGTGGGCCGACCCCTGTGCGGCTAGGGGCCAGGCCTAGGGTCTTCCGGCAAGGTCCTCGACCTTCGAGGCGTCCTGCTAAGAAATCGGCCAAGATGCTCGTCCTCTGGGAGAAGTTCTCCCTTTTGATGATGGGATAGGGCCGTGCCCTTCCCCGGGCGAGCATTCCGGACCATTTGCGGTCCATACTTAAACCAGGGCTTCGGCCGATGACTCTCTAGGTGCTTCTGCGGGTCACCCCTGTCTTCGGAGCGAGGCCAGGAGGCAGTTGGTGGTCTGGAGAAGGTGGTCTGGCACTCCTAAGCCTCGATCCGCCTCCCCTTTTGGGAGAGTATCCCGTTCTGTGGGATCCTTGCTGGTATGGGCTAGCTCATGAGCAAGCCATCCGAACCTTTGCACAGGTGCGGTTTCCCCACCTGTTGTGGAAGAACACCTTCTTGGGGCCACTCCGCCATCCAGAAGGTGGGGAAGTTCAAGCGCTCCTTTAACCTCCCTATCCGGTCTTCCACAGGGACTAGGTTGTCCTGCGCCCCACCCGAAGTCCTTCCGAAGGCGGTGGCGGAGTCATCCCTTCGGGGGTATTGCCTCTGCCGGGTTTTATCCCCATTCACACCTCGGAAGCCGTATACAGGTTCCATAGGAACTGGTTTACCGCTCACCTACCTAGGGAGCGTAAAGCTAAAGTTTGGGAGAGGTTCGCCAGCTGTTCACCATCTTCGCTGAAGCCGCATCTGGCAGATTTGCAGCCCAGTGGACGACGAGCGGGCGGGTCACCCCTGCATAGGTCTCCACTATAGGCGGGCAGGCATGGAGCCTCCCAGAGGGATAAGCGCTCATTTTACCCGTCCTTCCGCTGCATCGGTGGCTGCTTTCGAGGATACTCCGGTCCAGGATATCTGCAGGGCTTCTGCCCGGAAGCAGGCTTTACCGTTCCCCTTCCACATCGACCTTGGGTCGCGCCGGGGTGCTGGTCGGGGCCTCGGTTCTCCAGTCTTTCTACCTAAGTAGGGGTGTGCGCCTTGCCTCCCTCCTCCCGGAGAACTGCTAGGAGTCTGCCAATAAGTGTGGATGAACAACATATCCATGTCCCTAGAAATACAGGTTACTCACCTGTAACAGGAGTTCTAGGAATGGTATATGTTGTTCATCCCACCACCGACTCCTGACCTCCCGGCTTTGGCGCACAACCTGGCTTCCAGTGGGCTAGATCTGGCGTCATGGGGCGGAGCCGAGAGTTTTACCACCCGGGTGGGTGGGAGGAGCCAGCTTGAAGACCTTCCGGCAAGATTTAAAGCGGCAAGGGACCTGCCAATAAGTGTGGATGAACAACATATACCATTCCTAGAACTCTTGTTACAGGTGAGTAACCTGTATTTTCTGGTTCTGGCATCTGAGGCCGGAGGCAGTGCTACTTCTTGCTGCCGCCCATGATGCACTGCCCCTTCTACGGCGCTGCTCTGCTACAAATTACTACAAAATGCGCACTCAGCTGCATGATGCGGTTCCCTCACACAGGAGTTTGCTAGCAGCTGCTTCCCGCTTGTCATTGAGGCACAGGTCAGGAAGCCTAGGAAAACCAGAAGCAGTTGTAAAATTCGGAACAAGAATTTTATTAATAACAGTAAAATAAAAAAATTAAATTGTTCAGAATAACTTTACAATGGCAGTATCAACAGAGAAAGTCCATCTGGGTTTCTTAATTTCCAGTCTCGGTCTGTGTGTTTCTCTTGCAAAACATTGCAGCTCCTTTTTATAAGTCTGTGCAGGAGCTTGTTAAGAAAATAGCATGCTTCTCACACAGTGTTCTTGTAAGTTTCAGCAAGTGCAGCAAAAAGAACATTGTAACCCTGAACTGACCTCTTGCTTACAGCTTCTCGGAGAGTTTGCAAACAGGTTAACCCCTTGAGTTCCAAACAACTTTTTGCAATCATTTCAACACTATAACTATATACATTTCAACAGTAAAACTATATACATTTCTAAACAAAGGGATCCCGGTATCTGTTATATTTCCACGTAATGATTCACATATATTCTTATAACAGCAAATACGTAATGGGAGAGAAAAGACAGAACAGCAAGAGAAGGTAGAGAGATAGCGAGAGGCAGAGACGTGCAAGACCGTCAGGGTGATCAAGTCCTAGGTCTCAAAAGAAAATTTGGTTGCGCAGCCCGAGAAGAGACAGAAAAGGAGAGAATAGAACAGATCCTTGCATTTAAACTCTTTCTCCATAACAACTGGGACGGGGCCGTATTCAACCCACACCGCTCATATTAAACTCTGTACTAAGCAGACTCTTTCCCCTACAGCAAGACTCACAGCATCATTGATCCTTGGAAGCCACATGCAGAGGGTCTCAAATTCTGGCCATGCATGGCAACATTAACATCATGCTAGCCTACCAGGCTCATCTCTGGATCTTTGCACAAGGCTGCTCATTACGCTTCATTTAGTCTGGCTTTGCCATAGCAAACTCTTGCGCATATCGGGTGTTACTGTAAGTTAATTTAAATTTAGTTTGGCTGTTTTTAGGTGGACATAATCCCATACTTAGGAATGTTGATGCTTCTGTTAGTATTGTGGGCAGACTCCCCTATATATAGCGACATACAGCTTACCTGCTTTCCAGGCATCTAGCTAGCCAGGTCTCCCCACACTACATATTTGTGGTCTGCATGTCAACTTCCCTGGAGAGCCACAGTACCTGAGACAAAGCAGAAGTCTGCAGCCCTTGTACACATGCGGTTTGTATTTCTGCTTCCAGCATAGTTGCTTAGTCAGCTGTGCGATGAAGTTTACAGGAACTACTAAGGTTTGTTTTTCTACCTGCCTCTGGAGCTGCCGGTAGTCTTTCATGCTGCAACTACCTTTTGTCTGTATTGCAGTCCATATTATTTGCTAGTTGGCAGAGTTGCACGCAGTTTATATTTCTACCTTACCAGCCACTTGTTAAGTAGATGCATGCAACTGTCATCTATTGCCACGTTTTGTGGTCCGTTTCTTCCTACCGGTAGAACAGCATATCAAAGAATCATGGGCATAATCTACCAAGCCCAGATCTACTCTTCTCCATTGCAAGGGAAAGTCCCCTCAACCTATTTTTCTGTGTACCTGTGCAGTTTGTAGGCATGAACAATGATTCCCTCTCTTGCATCCCCCTAATTTCATCCTAATTTAAATATACATGAAGTTGTTTCACTCTGCTTTGCTCTGGTATGAAAACCTGTTTGTCTCCATTGCAAAGGTTATGACTCGATTCATGTAAGTCGTCCTGGAATTTTGTGATGTTTCAGTGCTAAAGCCTGCAGTAGTTACGCTGTATTAGTCTGTGCCATTGCTGTTCTCTGCATTCCCTGTGTTCTTATCCTCTGCTGACCATGACACTTTACAAGGCGTAGTAAGTGCCCTGCTGGTTTCTGTAGTTTGAAGTGTGAGTTAGGAAAAAATGCTTGTAGAGAATACAGGTACTTCACAAGACATGTAACAACTGAATGAGAGTATAACATCTGTTGGCTTGTGCAGGTACACAATCAACTACCATGATGCTTTGCATGAGTGGGATCACGACTGGCTTTACAATGGAGACGAGCAGGTTTTCACACCAGGGCAAAACAGTGAAGCAGCCACATTTATATTTAAATTACGGAGATGCAGTAGAGGGAATCCTTGTTGTAGGGACGTGTATATAGTGCATTATCCACACTTCTGGCAGTACTTCCTTTCCCTTTAAAACTTGCTGGAAGGTCCTCAGGCTAGCTTCTCCCACCCCTCCCAGTTGGTATCCTTCTCTCGTCACCCCATGGCGTCAGATCTTCCTTTCGGTGGAAGCATCAGGTTCCTCCTTCGCACCTCTGCGTCTGGTGTCAGCTTGCTTTTCCCGGTCATCTAGCTGTTGAAATTGTTTGCTTTTGGGTTCAACTAACCCTTCTGCTGCTTCATGGATTGTAACGACCACAAATTGGGTCTCCAGGTCAGGTGGTCCACTGCTTGTTCCCAAGAAATGTCACGCAGCAATCTGCACACCTCATGTTTCTGTTGTCTGGGGGTCCAGCAAGAGCCACGGGCTTGCGGCCTGTGCCGGACCCTTCAGCCCTTCACGTTGGAGGACCGCTACACCTGCCTCCTCTTAAGTTGCACGGATGAACGGGACTCTCCGGTTCGGTTCAAGGATGTCTGCAAGGCAGTTTCTGTGGCGGACGGATGGGCTGCGCAGCTTGCCGCCTTTGAGGATTCATCCTAACTGCTACCAGTGAGCTTGGGTGCTTTGTTGACCGAAGTGTTCCAAGACTTGTGCCAGTCCCTACCTACTCTTTGGGAGGGCCCTTTCTGAGGGTCTAAATCTTCATGGCCCTCTAAGCCGAAGAGGTCTGTTCACAGGTAATGGGCTCGGGAGTGGGCTCGCTTGTCCGGTTACCACGATTCTGCTCCTGGCTTGACTGCAGCCAAACAGTGGGTTTTCCACCGACTCTTCTGTAGCTCAAGTCCAGGCTGCTGGCCCCACGGTATCCCTGTCCGGCTTGGTGGCCGAGACGCAGGTCAATCAACTGGCCAAGATCTTTCTTGACCTTACGACCCATTGTCAGAGGATGGTGGGGATGATTCCCTTTAGAGGACTCTGTTTTTTATGGCCATCTCGCAGGAGGGGTCGGATAAACTGGCCAGTTAGGCTGTCTCCCCTCAGGAGATCGTCCCTCTTGGGGCTGGTTCCTAGGCATACTGTGCCTTCCCCTGTTTTTCCTCCCCGGCGGCCTGCCCATTGTAGGTCGAGGTCCTGTCAAAATCACGATTGGGATCTCAGGACTCCTGACATTCTCATTCTCGGCCGTCGCCCAAGAGGCACCATTGACGCTCCTAGTCTTCTCCTTCCTCTTCTGACGAGGAAAGGGGTCCACTTTAAATTGCTGTGCTGTAATGAGGAGCTTCTCTAGCAACGGTGCATCTTACTTCTAGGGGGCTCTTGCAGTAGGCAACACTGTTGGGACTAAGCCACCAAGTGCCAGGACCTCACGGAAAATTTCTAGCTAGCAGTCTATAACATTGGAACCACCCCCAATGTCGGCATGCCAGCGTATGGCCTTATTACAAAAGTGGCAGTCCCCCACGCCCACCTCAGTTCTTTTCCAGCTGTCGACTTGTGCGGCTCTGACCTCACGGTTCGTAGCTTCTGTCGATTGCCTTTGATCTGTTTTCTTCGCCTTTTGCATCTAAAGTTTAACTTTTTTTTTTTCCCCCATCTGCAGCATGTCATCTCCGTCTTCTTCAGTGGATTCCAGCAATTCCAAATGCTCCTGTGGCCAGCAGATTCCCGAAAAGGATGGCCATTCCTCGTGCATAATCTGTTTAGGCCCAGACCATGACGCCGAAGCTTGCCAGGCCAGCCAGAACTTCAGCCAAGTCACCAGAAAGACACCAAAAGTTCTTGGAGACCCATCTTCAGATGAAACTATCCACCATGGCTGCAGACATAGAGTTCTGCTTCGGAATCCTCTTCAAAGGCCTCCTCCTCAACGAAGAAGAAGCACAAAAAACAGAGACTGGGAACAGTCTATTTCAGAGCCGTGGCCTCCTTCAGGAGCCACAGCCCACCCTGAGCTTTCTCCCTCCGGGGAGTTGGTTCTTACAGTCACCTCAGCCCTTCTTCCTTTTTGGGCTTGTGGTGACTGTTCCCCCTACCGTCATCACTGTGGCGCACTGCCCTGTGCGGGTTCAGGGGATCCTTCCTGACGCTCGGGTCCTTCCCTAGGTGGCACGGCCGATCTCCCAGACGCCAGTTCCTCTTCTGGTGCCTGCCTGGCCCTGGCGTCTTCACAGGTCCTTTGGACCAACGGCCGCTGACGCCTGCTCCTTCTGGGTTACAGCCATCCTTACTGCAGTCCCCCTCTGCGGTGTCTCAGACTCCGCCTTCACCATAGGAGGTCCCTGTTCTGGGATCTCCCCATAAGGTGCCGGTAGTGATGCTATCTGCCGATCCTCCCTCCCGGGTTCAGGCGTCTGATTATCCAACGCCTGGCTCCACCAGTCCTCTCCCGGACCAAGTACCTCCAGCCCAGCTGCTTCAGGATCCTCCCTCAGGTCTCTCTTCTAGGCCGGGTGGCTCGGCCCTTTCTGGGCATTTGCCTGCTCAACCTCCATTTTTGGGCGGGAATTCCTTCCCTCAGGTCTTTCTTCGGGTCTAGCCCCGGGCTCCATAAAGGGTTCTTCTCAGTTACCGAATCCTCCGGGCAGTCTCACATCCCTTTACCTGGCTGCTTTTATATCCCGGCCTTTCTGGGCTGGCCGACAGCCGACTACAGCCTGCTTCTCAACGCCTGGTGGGTGTCAGTCCAGTATCAGGCCTCTGTTCGGGCGACACCGATTTCGGTACCCTCCCAGTCCAGGGTTCCCACTTCATCTGCTCATGGGGCTCCTCCTCTGGATACAGGATATCTTTCTGCTGCTGAGACGGTTGCTTGACTAGACTCGTCACCAACCCAGTGACGTTTCAAGTCCACTTGCTCGGTGTATGTTACCTCAGACACTCCTCTGAGCCTCCCGGTTCCCCTTTCAGCTTACCCCCGAGGAGGTGTGGGTATGGGACTTTCCTAAGTCCCCTCGTGAGGACCCTTCATTCTTGGGTCATAAAGGTAATGCAGACTTCTCAATGCTGGCGCACTGAAGAGCAGGACCCCCAACGTTGCAGGTTGGTGGAGCACCTACGTCTCCCCGTGGGTTTCGTCGGTGGTCATTCCTCCTTTAGTGGTTCCATATGATATTTCATCTGTTGTGTGGCAGCAGCCGGCATCGGTTCCTCCTACTTCCAAGTAAGCTGACCGCTTATACAGTGCCCTGGATGGAAAGCCACACTTTGCCTCCCACCCCCAGGCCAACCGCTCAGTTTTATCGGAGGTCTCTGGAGTCTCCTTGGGGTCCGAGCATTGGGGTGAGGTTCCTCGGGACAGGGAGCCCAAACACTTGGATTCCCTGGGGAAGAGGATCTGTGTTTCATCTACCTTGACCTTGTGTGCCCAGAACTATCTGGCAAACATGATCATGCATCAGCAGTCTCTGTTGGACCAAGCGGGGGGGTTTACTCCGGTCACTGCCCGACTTCATAGCCAAGTTCCAGCTGGAACAGGTCCTGCCTTCCTCCTCCAACGTGGGATTCCATGTCCTCCTTGCATTGTATGATACAGCGGGTGCCTCAGCTCAGGGCGTGGCAGCGGCTGTATGTGTCAGACGCCATGTCTGGCTTCACCTGTTTCAAGCCCCAGTGTCAGGCCTCCATCCTGGATGCCCCTTTTCAGGATCTTTCCCTGTTTGGAGAAGATGTCCGCAAGCTGCTTGCTTCCTTACAGGTGTCTGGTAGCCCTCTGTCCTTCGACCCTCCCGGCCCATGGACTAAGTTCCAGCACCCTACTTCTCACAGCCTTGGGCGACAGTCCCTCTGCCAGGCTCCCTCTGGGTCCCAGGGTAAGTGCCGAGCAACCCTCACTCAGGTGGCACCAGTCCACAAAACCCACAGGATGGAGGAGGCAGCAAGAGCTTTTTCCAATCCATCTGACCCCTCTTAAGGCCCCTCACTGCCATCCTCCCTAGCTGGGTCTTGGGAGGGGTGTTTGGAGTGGAGACATTTCAGTCCTTTTTCTGATTGTGTCTTCAGCTCTTTCTTTCATCTCTTTCCTGGTTTTCTCGACGGGTTTATTGTGGGCCTGTGGGCCACTCCTGTCATCCTGAGCTGGTATTTTCCCCCTCTTCTCCCGGTATACCCCTGGGAGTTCCGCAAGGGACTTTATTGGGGGGCCTCCTCTGGTAATGTCTCAGCTGCCCCAGGGGATCTATCGCCAACTGGGCATTCTCATTCTTCTCCTTCATGACTTTTTCTCCCCCTGGAGCCCCCCTTGTTTATATCTGCTCGGCTGGGGCTCCTCTGTCCTTCCGGGCCTCTGGAGGATATCTGGTCCGAAGTTACCAGCCTTGTTCACCCCAGGTTTCCTTATACCTCAAGGTGTGGGGTGACAACCCCCCCCCTTCCCGAGGGCCTTTCTTTCCTGGAGATCTCTTAGGGCCCATTGTGCCCCAGGGGGCCGACATCTGTCTCTCCCTTGCAGGCGGCCCTTTCCATTCCCGGGAGGAGTGGCTCTTCCCAACCCTTAGGTTGCCTGGTGGTGAGGCCTCGTTCCTTGTCAGTGAGCCTCCCCCTCTTTTTCTTTCTCAGCTTTTGCTGGCTAATTCTGCCACCGGCATCCCATTCGGAAGCGCTTTGCTAATGTTGAGGTTCCCTATGCAGGCACAAGTCCCCAGTCTGGGAATCCATCAACTCCTACTCCTTTCTAGGAGCTTGACGTGAAAGGAGGCAGGTCTCCTTTCTCACTCCACTTTCAGGCCAGCGGCAGCCAGGCTAAGCCCGGTTTGTTCCTTAATAATAATAAAAAAAAAAGTAATAGTTCGGGTGAAAGCCAGGGAGGATTTTCATATGAGGAGAGTCAGTGGAACAGAAGGTGTGGGTTATATCCCCCAGCCCCTCTTCTCTTCAGGGCTCTTCACTTATTGGAAGCAGCCCAGTGGAGTAGCAGTAAGACAGTCTTAGAGGCCCTACACCCCTGCTTGTTGTTGGGGCCTAATTCAGTGTGCCTCGGTTGTTGGGGCTTTCCTTTGAGCCTCGCCCCTGTTGGGATGGTGGTAAATAAAGGGGAGTCTATAGTCTTTATTCTTCAACACCCTTTTACCTGTCTCTGTTGTCCCTCTCAAGGGACATACTCTGGTCTGGGGGAGTCTTCTCTCCTCCCTCTTCTCTGGATGTTTCTAGTTGGGCCAGAACCCTTTTTGTCATCTCAGGATTTTTCCTATTCTTTTTTCCCTGGGCAGGATGCTTGTCGGGATAAGCCCCATTAGGGTTTTGGATAAGGGGGGAGAGGTTCCTTGTGCTTCAGTCAGCCAGGAAATTTTCCTGGGCTGAGGATTCCTCTCCTTTTCCTTGGGGCAGGCTCCCTCTTTGTCTTCATTTTTCCACCTTATTCCTTTGGGGCTTGTCTCCTTGGCATCCCCTTTCTCTGCTTAGAGGTGACCCACTCGAAGGGGACCCCCTGTTGCCCCCGCCCCCTAGCCCGGAACTGTTTACGGAGGCCCCTCCTGTGGGGCATGGGTTAGCCCATGCTCTTCTAGCCTTCTCCCAGGCTGAGGGGAGGAACTGCTTTCTTCCCATTTCTAGCAGCTGCCTGACGGCTATCATGCTTATCGGGTCCTCTTTTTATAGAGAGCTGCCTGCTGGTCTCTTGCCGGTCCAGGCACCTTTTGGTGTATGCCTTTTGAAGCGGACCTTTCTTTAGGTAGTCTGTTTTCTCCTTGGGACCCTCTCTGCTCCCTCTAAGGGTTTGGTGGGCCATATGTCAGGCCTTTCTGGGGGAAGTCGTTCCTCCTTTCCCTCAAAACTTCTCTGATCCTTTTTAATTTTTTATCTCCCGACTTCCTCTGGTGAGTCTGTTCGAGGGGGCTCTTGCAGTAGGCAACACTGTTAGGACAGAGTCCCAAGCAGTGCCTAAAGGAAATATAACACCATGGGAGGAGGAAGTGGAGGAGGGCAACAGCCTAATAGGGTTCAGATTCGAAAGCTCTGATCGGGGTTTGTTTCCAGATATTTTCTGGTTCTAAAATGGATGGGGGAGGGGGTGGCACCTCATGCTGGATCTTCACGATCCCAATTGGTATTTGTGGAAGCGCAAGTTCCAGATGGTCACTCTGAATCAGATCATTCCATCCTTGGAGCGGTACATGTGGTTCTGCTCTTTGGGTTGTGGAAGAAAGCATCCTGGAGAGCCAATCTGTCCATCCTGCTGGCGGTTCCTTTGGTTCCATTCAGAAGGGATACTTTACAAGTTCCGAGCCATGCTGTTCAACCATTCCTTGGCCCCCGAGGGTCTTCAAGTGCATTGCAGTGGTGGCTGCAGTTTACGGTGCTGAGAAGTCTGGTTGTACTCTTACCTGGATGACTGGCTGATTGCCGGTTCCTTCATGGAGGAGGTGAAGCAGTCAATGGATCTGGCCCTTTAGACCTGCTCAGCCTTGGGCCTTCTGTTTTAATTGGCCACGTTAGAACTCAGCCCCTCACAGGTTATCCACCTCATCGGGGCACAGCTCGACTCTCTTCAGGCCAAGGCCCGAGTCGCTGTGGTTACACTACAGGGGTCAGGCCTGAGACTAGTGAAGACACCCACAAGAGGAAACGCAGTCTTAGACCTAGTAATCACAAATGGTGAAAGGGTTCTGGGCGTCGAAGTGGGGGACCACCTGGGAAACAGTGACCATCGCACAGTATGGTTCAAAGTGGACAGGACTGAGGACGACTCCACACACTCTAACGTCCTGGACAAAAATGAAGGCCTGCCTGAAGGACAGACTTAGTAACACAACGTCGAAGAGTGTTGGACTAGGTTGAAAGATGCGGTAACCTTGGCCACATCACATTGTGCCTGTCAGGTTAGTAAGAATAAAGAGAGGAAAAAACCACTATGGTTTTCCAGTGAAGTGGCAACCACAGTGAGGGAAAAGCACAAAGCCTTCAGGAAATACAGAGAGTCAGGGAATGAGGCAGACAACAGAATACAAGGAAACACTGAGACAGGTAAAGTGGTAAGGAATGCAGAGGCCCAGACAGAGGTATGGATAGCTCAAGGAGTAAAAAGGTGACAAAACATTTTACAGGTACACAGGTGAAAAAAGGAAGACAAAGGGAGGAATTGTTAGAATCTCAGAAAAGGATGGGCAGTCACTGAGCAAGACAAGGAGAAGACAGAGGCACTCTGTGTACTTCTGCTCAGTCTTGGGTGGGGAGGATGGGAGGAGTGGGGAGGGAGGGCAGGGACATTAGCTCAAGCTGTGGACCCTGCAATACGAGCCGACTTGATAGACCAAATGGCCTTCTTCTGCTGTCTTCTTCGTATGTTCATATATCTTCACACATGAAGTGGACAGTGGCGGACCAACAATAGCCAAAAAGGATTGTCCAGCTGGAGGAATAGACACTGGTCCCTTCACGGAGGAAAGGGTCCTAGAGGAAATCAACAAGTTAAAGGTGGAAAAAGCTATGGGACCAGATGGGATACACCCAAGAATACTTAAGGAACCTGGGAGGGAACTGGCAGCTATGCTTTTCAACAAATCACTGAAGAGCGCAACAGTAGTGCCACTCCACAAAAGCGGAAGTAAGGAAGAGCCAGGTAACTACTGCCCAGTTAGTCTCACTTCAGGTCATGGGAAAACTGATGGAGTCCCTGCTGAATGAAAGAATTGTGGCTTTTTGAAATAAATGGTTAGCTCGAGAGAAAGCAACATGGTTTCACGGCAGGGAGTTCCTGCCAGACAGACCTTGTAGATTTGTTCAGTTGGATCACCAAAACAGTAGATCAGGGTGGGGCAATGGATGTGGTTTACCTGACTTCGGTAAGGCCTTTGATTCAGTTCTGCATAGGAGACTAGTCAGTAAACTGGAGAACATGGGCGTCGGGCATGTGGTAACAGTCTGGGTCAGGAACTGGTTAAATGGGAGAACAGATGATATTAGTAAATGGCATCCTGTCAGAGGAGGGTAAGGTGACTAGTGTGGTTCCACAGGGCTCAGTTCTAAGGCCAGTCCTCTTCAACATATTCAGTAGCGACATTGCTGATGGACTGAAGGTAAAAGTGTGCCTGTTTGCAGATGACACCAAAATTAGCAACAGGGTTGATACACCAGAGGGAAGACAAAGCATGCAATCAATCAATCAATATTTTATTTATCTAGCGCCTTTCAGAATCAACGCGTTGCACAATCGTATTAAAAACAACAATATAAATATATAAAATCAGTCTGGATAAGCCTTAGAAAGCAGATAGGTTTTTAGTATAGTTTTAAAAGTGCTGACGTATCTCCGAAAGCTGGAGGAGTGGTCGAGGATCTGGCAGTTGAAGTTCAATGCCAAAAAATGTTGTCATGCTCCTAGGAAAACAAAACCCAGGTTAACTGTACTCAGTGGGAGGGGAGCAGCTGTTGGCTACAAGCCAAGAGTGAGACCTGGGGTGATTATCTTAAATAACCTCAAGGTCAGCGAGAGGGCAGCACTGAAAGCCAGTGGCATCCTAGGATGCATAGGAAGGGGCATCACAAGCAGAAGGCATGACGTGATCATGCCTCTGTATCAGTCCCTGGTAAGGCCCCACCTGGAGTACTGCGTCCAGTTCTGGAGGCCCCACCTCAGGAGGGACATAGATAGGCTGGAGACAGTACAACAGTACAGAGAAGAGCAACAAAGATGATGCAGGGCTTGCTTCAGAAACCGTATGAGGCAAGGCTCTATGATCTCAAACTATACTCCTGGGGCAGCGCAGGAAGCCGGGGTGGGGTGGGGATGATAGAGACATATACCTTAAAGGCAGCAACAACAAGGTACAAGTGCAGAACCTCTTTCAGGTAAGACTGTAACAGGACAAGAGGGCATGACCTTCACCTTAAGGGAGGTAGGCTCAGGAGCAGTATGAGGAAGTTCATGGAACTGTTGCTGAACCATGGAATAGCCTGCTGGAGGGGGTGGTGGGAGCAAATACAGTGGGGGAATTCAAGAGGGCATGGGACAGGCATTGAGGGATTCTCTAGCAGGCAGCTAAGTAACACCCCGTAGGAAACTAGGTGCAGACTTGATGGATCATATGGTCCCCTTCAGCCGACAACTATGTTTCCCAGCGGACAGGGTGGAGGATCTTATCTCCTTAACCTGATAATTTCAGGTAGGGCAATTGCACCCTACCCAGGGCTTCCTGTGGCGGCTGGGATACCTGGCATCCTGCACCAGCATTGTCCAGTTGGCCCGCTGGTAGTTGCGCCCCGCTGCAGTGTGAGCTAGCCAGTTAGTGGTCACAGCGCCTCGATCCGGTCAAGGTGACGCAGCTGATGTGGGATGCCATCCAGTGGTGGCGTGTCTTGGAACATCTGCAGGAAGGAGTCCCCATTCATTTGGCTGAAGTTGACGGTCACTGTCATGACTGACATGTCTGGGATGCCGAGCCCACCTGGTAGACCACAGGGCCCTCAGGCTCGGGAACCCAAAGGAATCCCGATGTGACATCAGTCTGTTTGAGCTCTGTGCCATGCGTCTAGCTCTGAAGGCTTTTGCTCCAGATATACGGTGTCAGGTCATTCAGCTCCAGATGGACAATATGATGACCATGTACTACCTTAACAAGCATAGGGGTATGCATTCCTTCCTGTTGTGGTGGAAAGCTCTTCACATCTGGTCCCTCATATGCCATCTGGACTTCCATCTCCTGGCGATCCATGCGGCCGATGCCTCCAACCGAATGGGCAAGGTGTCTCACAAGTGGTCACTTCGGGTAGTCTATTATCTTCTCCCAGTGGGGCACTCCCCTGGTTGACATGTTTGTCTCCCGGGACAACACGAAGCCGAGACTGTTTTGTGCCTGCCTCCCCCAGTGCATGATACTGCTCTGGGATGCCTTCATGAGGCCCTGATTCCCAGGCTTCATGTACGCCTTCCCTCCCTTTCCCCTGATTCACAAGGTGATGCTCAGGGTTCAGAGAGACAGAGCATTGATCGTCCTGGTGGCTCTGAACTTGCTGTGCCAGTTCTGGTGCCCTGATTTCCTCTGCCTCAGGAGGAGACCTCCATGGTGATTGCCTCTCCGCCAGGACCTGCTCCCTTGCTTTCAGGGGAGGGTCTTCTATCCAGACCTTAAGTCCCTGCACCTGACAGCGTGGTTCCTGAGTGGTTAGAGTTCCAGGCTTTGAGTCTCTCTCAATTCCTCCATGTCGTCCAGGCCTCTCGGAAGGAGTCGACTTGCCAGTGCTATGCCTTCAAGTGGAAGAGATTTTCCATTTGGTGTTAGGGCAGGGACCTTGACCCCATGTCCTGCCCAGTGGCAATCATCTTGGATTACTTGTGGTCCCTCTCTGTCGGGTCTTGAGGTCGATGACCCTTAAGGTGCACCTGGGAGCCATCTCTACATACCGGGCGCGGGCTGGCATGCCGACGGCACAGGACACAGTGGTCAGCCACTTTTTTAAATGTTTTGACCACTTGTCCCTGCCGGTGCATGAATCACCACCACCGTGGAGCTTGTTGCTGGTTCTGGCAGTGGTCATGGACAAGCCATTCGAACCCCACGCACGAGTATCACATCCTCCACCTGTCGTGGAAGACCACATTCTTAGTGGCTGTCACCTCTGGCAGAAGGATCAGTGAGTTCCAGGTACTCTCAGTGTAGTCTTCTTATTTGGTTTTCCACAAGGACAAGGTTGTACTCTGCCCCAACTCGAAGTTCCTCCCGAAGTTTGTTTCGGAGTTTCACCTTAACCAGGTGATTAGCCTTCTGGTGTACTTCACCAGCCCAATCTCTGAGTCTGAGCACAGTCTTCATTCTTTGGTCCTGAGGCTTATGCTCGTTTACTATAAGGAGTGCACAGCTGGAGTTTGGGAAGAGGTTTGCCAGCTGTTCATCACCTATGCTGAAGCCACACTTGGCAGATGGATAGTCTCCTGCATCAACCTCTGCTACAGATTGGCTGGTTGGGACCCTCCCGTTGGGCATGTGACTCATTCCACCAGACATATCACTGCCTCGATGGCTGCTTCCAGGGATGTCCCGATTCAGGAAATCTGCAGGGCTGCTACCTGGAAATCGGCACACACGTTTATTTCCTATTTACCACATCAACCTTGAGTCACGTCGGGAAGCTGGTTTTGGGGCCTCTGTTCTCCAGTCTCTCTTTCCGAAGTAGGGGTGTGTGCCTTGCTCCTTCCTCCCAGAGAACTGCTAGGAGTCTACCAGAGAAGTGTAGATAGTGCACCTGATCCACATCCCTAGAAATGAGGGTTACTTGCCTGTAACCATAGTTCTAGGAGTAGTGTATGGTGCCCATCCACACAACCCACCCGCTCTCCCCTGGCAAGTGGCACAGGGATCCTTGCTTCCAGTGTGCAGGCTATCACCTGGGTAGGTAGGAGTAGGTAGCTTGAAGTCCTTCGGGCAAGTTTTAAAGGGGAAGGAAGTACTGCCAAAAATTGGGGTGTGCACCATATACCACTCCTAGAACTACGGTTACAGTTAAGTAACCCTCACTTCATGCCTACAGAACTACACAGGTATACAAAAAAAAAAAAAGGTTGAGGGGACTTTCTCTTTAAGTGCCTATACGGAAGATGATGACCTAAGGCCTTGGATCCCCAGAGGTTTCCTCCACATGTCTTTTTTCCTTCATGCCAAAGGTCCTCATGCAGTGAGAGGAAGGGGGAGTTTGTTTGTGTCTTTTGGTTTCCTCAGCACCTCAACAGAGTGGCTTTTGCATTTTACTAGTATTTACATTATGTCAGCATTCACATTGTTTTTGTAATTGATACCTCAAACACAATAGATAAAAATGTGGCAATGGATTTGTTTGATCAGTCTTTAGTTATTGTAGATGGCTTTCTTTTCTTTTTTTTTTTTTTTTTTTAACATAGAAAAGGGGCAATTAAAGAAGCTCCAGTGAAGTGAAACACCAGAGGTGAATAATTTGTCTGTGGAGTGGACATTGTTTGGGATGCACGAAGAACTATGCCAGTGACTGTACTGCTTAGCTATAACTTTCCCATTTAGCAACTGCAAATACTGTATAAATATGTGCAAACAGTAAAAGACAAGATCTGGTCAGAGCCAATACGGCTGTGGAAAGCTTTTAGGAGTGGCAAAAGTGGTGAACAAAGAATATGTGGTGCTCTCGCTGCACCAGAATCAGCCTGCCACCTGCTGAAGGATGTAGCGTAGCTGAAACAGCTATGCAAGAGGAGGTGGGGATGTGACTGATGTCTGTATGACACTTGTGAGATCACACCTGGAATACTGCATCCAGTTCTAAAGGTCCCATCTGAGTAAAAAAACAGAAAAAGTGGAGGTGGTGCAGTGGAGGGCAACTACAATGGCGCAGGATACGACCAATGAGAAAGGATTAGCCAAGTCGATATTTAAACCATTTTAAATATTGAATTTTTACAAGATATGCCAGTTGAGATTTGATATATGCTATATCAAATCTCGACTGGCATATCCTGTGAAATATCGCTTACGGTGGGGTGATACTTTTACCCATTATTTCTAATGGATTTTCACAGTGAAGATCTGTTGAGTGGCAGTTTCAATGCGGTCTTCCTTTTACACAGTTTTACAACGCGGTTTTCCTAGAATATGCCTGCTGATTGGTATATATTGTATTTAGCCTGGCTAGTTCACAGAAGATGTGGCATCTTATTTTCAGTGGGGCTCTACATCTACACAGTATTATGATGCATTGTGTAAAATTGGAACATGCAGAAAATATTTCACATCAGGACTAGGCTACCCTCAATAAATGCCTTAGAAAAATGGTAAAATCATGACCACACTGAAAACAAGATATTGGATCTAATCTGAATATCCCGAGTAAATACAATGCAAAAATATGTAAAATGAAGATCCCTATGAAAATTAGATGTAGCATCTCCCCTGTGATATCCAGGATACAAAGTATAGGATCAAAAAAATTTTTTTTTTTTTTTTGTTTTTTTTTCTGTAATCTCTTTTCCCTTCCGTCGTGCACTGGGACCTGCTCTTCCTTCAAGCCACCTAGTACCACCAGCGACCCCTTCCTGCAATTTCCCCAGAGCTGCCTACCTCATATTTGCAGCCTTCCTTCAGGTTAGCCCGACATATCCCTTTTGCCGGGAGGGTCCCCCTGCTTTGAGAGAGAGAAGGCACTGGCCGGGGGGACTCCAGCACACTATTTTCTTTCTTGCCTGGGTGCTGCTGAGGCGGACGTTACTCTGACGGGATTGCTCGAGGGCATCGTCTGGGACGGCCGCCGTCATCCAGCTGATCCCAGTGCAGTTTCTGCTTTTCTGTGGTGTTCCCCTTAGTGCAATCCCTCTGCTGTGCTCCCAGCCCCCACCGGGGCTGCTGCAGAGTGACCATGCATCCTTAACTCATCCCAGGGGAGGAGAGCAGTCCCACGGATGCTCAATCCTACCCCTTCCCTGCTGCCCCCCGCGCCAGAGTCGCTCCCGAACCCGGGTCGCCGGCTTGGTTTGAGGTGTGGTGTCCAGCGCCTCAGCCCTCTGTGCCACCGGGCCAAATACATTATTTAAAGGAAATCACATTGCATCTAATTGGGGACATCCTGAGTAAATACAATACAAAAATGTGTAAAATGAAGATCCCTTTGAGAATGAGATGTAGCAGCTTCCCTTCGCTATCCAGGATACAAAGTATAGGATAAGAAATATAGGGCCCGATTCTCAAAGGGTTATATCTGGCATAACTTGACTTGCGCCAGAGAAGCAGTTGTGACGTACGGTATTCGGCAAAGCAGCCTGCGACAAGCCATTGGCCGCTTGTGCCAAAGTGGACATGCCACCAGTTACTCCGTAAGTCCACTGCAACATGGCGCTGGGGGGGTTTGTGGCAGCGGTTGCGCCCTATTCTGGAAGGGCAGCAGCAAAGCCCCCCAAGGTGCTATTCTCCAACAACCCGTGTATGTGCAACCTGCCCGTCCTCCGATGGTATTCTACCCCCTTCCAACACTGCCCTGACCCCAAAACACAAAAGCCTCACAGGGCTAATTCTGTCCCCTTCCCATGCCCTGACCCAGAAACAACATGGTATCTCTCTCCCCCTGCAGTGGCCCGTGAAAGCTGCAGCATGCCGTGATTTCAGTACTTCAAACATAGCCCACAGGGCTGCTACATGCCTCGAATTCTCCAGTACTCTGGAAACATAGCTCCACAGGGCTGCTGTATGTCCCCACCTCAGTACTTGAAAAATAGCCCCACAGGGCTACTCACAGCCCCCACCCCAGCCCCGATGCCAGCCACCTGCAAATGGCACTTTCCTGTAAATATATTAGAAAATAGACAAACCCTAACCCATACTTCCTTGAAGTCCAGTGGTCCCCCACCCACCATTGCTAGACCACCCCACACCATCCCCAGCCGGCGACTGGCACAGCCCACCTCTCACCACCGCAGCCAGCCGACGACCGGGCTCCATCTGGCGCATACTGTATATACACACTCAATGTATGCATGACATTTCATTCATTGAGGCGTATATACATACGTGCTCAGATGGAGCTCGGTGTCTGGCTGTGGTGGTGAAAGAGTGAGCTGTGCCATTTGCTGGCTGGGTGTGGAAGCGGGTGATCTGGCAATGCCGGTGGGAGGCCACTAGACTACCAGGGATTGTTGCGTTTTAGACACTGGGGTCGGGGTGGGTTCAGCAACTCTATGGGGGTTCTGGGTGCAGGCAGGCCCTGCGAGGCATGTTTTCTCAGAACAGGGTCAGGGGGGCACATTTAATTCCTGGGCACAATTTGCAGGAACAGGGTCGGGGGCTATTGTGTTGGTACTGGGGGTCGGGGGCATGTGGAGGGGCACTTGAGCCCTACACATCCAGGGCTGCGGCTTGCGATATACCCTGCAGGTATGCCCTTTGTTGGGCGTACCTGTGGGGATGTCGCAGGACTTGGCCATGGTGGCCCTGCGCCTTACAGAATGGGGTGCAAGGTCCTTGGCATAACGAGTATGGCGCAAGTCGCCTTTGGTGGTGACTTGCACCACCCTTCTAGAATCAGGCTGACAGTATTTAAAGGGAATCTACTGAAAACTGAACTTCACTGTGTTCCACATAACCAAAGTTGACATAAACAGTTTCTTGATTGTTTTATGACCTATTAGATTTCAGTCTTTATTTTGAATGTTGTGGCCATAAGGATGTGCGTGTGTTTGCTGTATATAGTAAACTGTCTGAGACAGTACTTCAGATGATGTCTTGAGAAGTTAAAACACAGTGTAAATCTTGAACATACCTTGCTGAGAATGGGTGACATTTATGGGGACACATCTTTCATGAAAGATAATACCTGTCCAACTTAAGCAAGTAGCAAGAAATTGCTAAGTATTGAATTGTGCAAGTTGTTGCATTTCCCAGGGAGTAAATAAATCTCCAGTTTAATAGGCAACCAATATTTAAGTAGCTGTTTCAGTTTCCTAATGGCCATCCGACAAGCAGTTGTGAGTTCCATCTACAACACTGGAAACAAAAAAGAAGGGATTATTTAATTGCTGTAGTGATTTGCAGAATGGAAGGATACATTGAAAACTCCTAAAAAAATTTGTTCCACAGAGACACCTTTTTTTCAAGGGAGAGCAGGATGGCTGTAGACTCTGCCCACAGCCATAACAATGGCATTTCAGTGTATGGCTAACAGGTTTTTCTTTCTGATCTGCTAGGATGAGCTGATGGCTGAGCTGGAGGAGTTGGAGCAGGAGGAACTGGACAAGAACTTGCTGGAGATCAGTGGTCCAGAAACTGTCCCACTTCCCAGTGTACCCTCCACATCACTACCTGCCAAGCCTGGTAAGCTGAGCGCAGAGGTGTCTCTGTTGGCATGTTGCAGCACTTTCTATCTGCTTTTTCTTACAGTTAATATGTATTCTAATTCTCTCTGATATTCTCAACAACTTTAACCCAAATAGCATCTTTAGAAAAAATCTCATATTTGGCTCTTGGCCAGATAAGTGAATATAAACTCTGTTGGCAAAAATATTTGAGACTATTTGGAATCCAGCTGATGTGGATCTGTTTGAATCTAACTCAATCTCTGCAGTGTATTTTGATTCTTTTAATTCTTTATTTTTTGTCTCCTTACTCTATTCGTTTACTTATTGTAGTAATGATCATTAGTTTCATTTAGGTTATAAATAATGCCAAGGCATAAAGAATATACTATATCACTCTTATATCTTTACATTATATAATATAGTAACAAGCCTTGTACTTGTATATCTAAATATGTACTGTATACATGCAACATAATCCTTGTAATGTGCCTTTCTCTTTGTATGGAACATGCCTTGACTGTTTGAAAATTCCAGTAAATAAATTAACAGCAAACAAAATTTGTATTCTAAGGGCATGGATACTGTTCACTGTTCTCACTGTGGCAATTTTACTGGAGCAGGCTGGTTTGTTGGATGTCTTCAAGCTAAGCTCCTTCCACTACTGGGGTGGTATATCCTCCGGCTCCGCCCCATGACATTAGATCTTTCTTTCCACCGGAATGAGGCCGGTCTTCTCCTTTGCAGCTCTGCAGGGTTTGAGGATTCTTGAGAGCTCAGTGCTTTTGGTGAAAAACTTCTTCCATTTTTGATTGTAATTCTTCTGCTTCTTCCTTCTTTGCCTTTGATGACATCGATCTCGGCATGGAGGAAAGGAAGCAACAAAATAGGTTCAAGTTCTGTGTTCATTGTCAACAAGAAATGTCGAACACCGACCTCCATGTGTCCTGCCTGTACCGTTTGGGAGTGCAGCCAATGTCTGTTTATTTATTTAATTTATTTATTTAAAAGTTTGATCAGGAGGGCACACTGAGCAGAGTACTGCTTGATTCTAGGTGCGTCCTGGGGGATGGGACATGGGAGAAAATAACAGGTACAGTAACGTACATAAACATGAGCAAGGGTACAGTAGATACATAGTGCAGTAGTACAGTGCCATACAATAATTTGTACAGTACCAGAATAAGTAGTTACTTAACAGCTCTAGATGTGGCAACTAATGAATTCCGTAAAACACAGTCAAGGACTGGGGCCATATCAAGGGTTGCGTAATCCGGCCAAGGAGAAAGACAGCAGGTAAACCTAACCGCAGGAACATGTAGAGGAGAAATGGTCAAGGGAGCTTAGACGCTGGGGGGAGGGTGTGAGCCAGATGACTGCCAGGAGGGAGTTCTGTAACTAGAGCATTCGATGGCAGAATCCTGCCTAGCCAGTCGTGGAGGCCATGTGCGGTACAGCAAAAGGCAGGTATCTGTGTTTCTGAGTGTGTACACAGAAGGGGTAGGTGCAGCTAAAGCAGAGGCGAGATACGGAGGTAGGGACTTGGACCAGTACTTTGCTGTGAGCTTGGCGCAGTGTGACTGATGGCAGTCATGGAGTGACGGAAGATTGAGAGTCATATTGAGCTTGCAGTGATGGGTGGAGGGCGCGCCATCAAGGGCGAAACAGCAGAAAGAGTGGAAAAGGAGGTCCAGTCTGGCTAGGGTGGACTTGGGAGTGGCACTGTAGACTACATCCCTGTAGTAGAATATAGTGAGAATAATTTTGTGCACTAGTTTGTGGCGGGCTGGCAGGGGTATACTTCCACGGTTGTGATAAAGGGCACCCAACTTTGGGTTGCGCTTCTTGTGGATAGCATCGATATGTATAGAAAAGTCGAGGTACTGGTCGAGCCAGACCCCGAGATATCTAAAGGAGAAGCAGGCCTCCAGACTGGTCCCATCCAGGGTGTGGAAGGAGGGGGTAGAGGGGAGCTGCTAGAGTCTCAGCCTCATGCTGAAGGTCATAGAGACGGTCTTCTTGGTGTTGATGAAAAGCTGGTTTGCGCGAAACCAAAGCTGGAACATCATCGAAGTCCCGCTGTAACCTGGTCGCTACAATAGCAGTCAAGGGGCCAGATGCTTACAGAACCATGTCGTCCGCATACATATGTGTATGGAAGTATGCAGGCAGGCGGTGGGCAGGTCGTTAAGGAAGGTGGAGAATAGAGGTGGTCTTAGGACTGAGCCTTGGAAGACCCCTGTGGTAACTGGAAGGAAGGAAGAGGAGGTATTGCCTATTCTCACAGCTTGGGATTAGCCTACCAGGTAGGAATGGAACCAGCTGGTGGTCATGGTAGAGAGCCCAGCCTGGGAGAGCTTGGCTAGGAGGAGAGCATGGGAGACTGTGTCAAATGCATTTGCCAGGTTGGCAGAAATAGTGGAGGTAATGTGACCTTTATCCATACCATCAAGAATGGAGTCAGTGAGCCATAGAAGAGAGGTGGCGGTGGAGTGGGCCTTGCGGAAGCCAGATTGGTAGGGGGAGCAGGAGGAGTTGTTGAGAAAGGGGAAAAGTTGGGAGAGGACAAGACGCTCCTGAAGCTTTGCCAAAATAGGAAGAAGGGAAATAGGCCGTTAGTTTCCGGGGGCCGAGGGATCACCACCCTTAAGGAGTGGGACAACAGCTGCGTGCTTCCATGCTATAGGGCTAGTTGCTAGAGAGAAAGATGGATTGAAAAGAGCAGCGATGACAGGAGCAGCCAGGTGGAACGTCTTAGAGTCCAGCCCAGATGGGCATTTACCTTTCATAGGGTTTAGGGAGATCAAGGCATCATGAGACTTCCATGGAGGTGACCTGATTGAAGGAGAAAAAGGAAGAAGGATGGAGTAGAGTAAGGGACCTCGTGGGGGTGCAGAGGGGAGGGATTGGGCTGGAAAGGGGGGGTGGTGAGCAGGGCAGAGGTGCAGCATGTAAAAAAGAAGTTGAATTCCGAGGTGATTGCTAGGGGGTCCTTTACAGTGGTGCCCCCTACATTTAGCACAGGGTGGTGGGGGGGGAGAAAAGGGATTTGACCACCCTCCAGAATTTGGATGGCAGATTTAGATTGGACTGGAGAAAGTCTTTGAAGTATTTGGCTTTCACTTGCCTGATTTGCCTCGTGCAAGCGTTGCGTAGAGAGCGGTACATTGTGTGGAGTGCTGGGGAGCCAGAGGCTTTCCAGGCCTTGTTTCTGGTTATGATATGGGACATGTCAGCAGAGATCCAAGGCAGGTGAGTGCCCCTCACACGGGTCCACCTAAGAGGAACATAGAAGTCCAACAAGTTAAGAACTTGTGTTTAAAATACTCCAGTGTGGAGTCAATTGATGCTGCACGGGAGGTGAAGGACCAGTCTGTGGCTGCTTGGTCGTTTAGGAGTGAGTTAAGGTCCAGGTATTTATATGACCTTGTTGGGGTGGTTCCCGGGGGGGGTGGCTTTAGGCCTGAATATTTTATGGATCACGTATATCATGTGGTGGTCACTTAGTGAGTCAGGCAGTAGACCTGCAGAAATTATATGATGGTGAGAGGCAAGGGACCAGTTTAGGAAAGAGTAATTGTTTGATTTTGGGTTCAGCTGTGTTGGTTCATAGATCAGCTGTGTCAGGTTGAGGGCAGCTACCTGGTTTTGAACCTTGTAGGTAGCACTGGAAAGCCAGTTTAAATTGAAATCCCCCAGGATATGTAGCTCGCATCGAGTGCATAAATAAAGTTTAAAAGTGAGATACCTCCACAAGTTGCGAGTTAATTTCAGCTAGAGTCCTCAGGGTAAATTGGAACTAGTAGACAACAGATTAAACAGCCCTTAAATCCTAAATAGTAATCCACAGAGAATTACAGCATAGATTCCTGTATTCACTTAAGGTTTACAGCGAGCGTTGGTGCCTGGAGTTAAGCTAGTAGCACCCTTAAGGCAAAACTGAAACCATTCCACACCCAGAGGTAAAATTCAAAATAAAAATAGTTTTTGTACTGCTATCAGTACATCTCTGCCGATTTTATTTTAAAGTACTGAGGCAGTGTTTAACATTTCTCCCTTTTAGTAGTAAGCAGCATCTTTTTTTGTTAAAGTGCAGGATTTAAAAATTGAAAATAGCGCCAAAACCAGCGGGGGGGGGGGAACATCCAGGACCACTGGAAATTACCTTACTTTGTTGCTTTGGAGGAGGGCAACTTTCAGGGAGCCCTCGCGACCTCCTGACGGGTCAGGGAGCTTGCTTTGTTGGAGGGTTGTTGCCCTTGCCAGGGGAACGCTTCTAACCCACTGGAAGATCGGTGGGCCAGACTTATCCTCGATCAGCCCTCGTAATGGGGCAGCAAGGATCGACCTAAAGGGCTGCATAGAAACATAGACTTTGACGGCAGATAAGGACCGCTTGGCCCATCTAGTCTGCCCATTTCCCTACCTACAGGATAGGCCGCAGATCCTAGTTAACCAACAGCCTATTTCTTCCTACCCCCTACAAGAATTGCCTTATGTCTGCCCCATGCATTCTTGAATTCTCCCACAGTTTTAGACCCCACAACCTCCTCAGGAAGACTGTTCCATGCATCCACTACCCTCTCTGTGAAATAATACTTCCTCACATTGCCCCTGAACCGCCCCTCTTTAAATTGTGTCCCCTTGTTCTTGCACGTCTCTTTTTCTGAAAGATGCTACCCTCTTGGACTTTGTTGATTCCACTGAGGTACTTAAAAGTTTCTATCATGTCCCCCTCTCCCTTCTTTCCTCAAGGGTATACATATTAAGCTCCTTTAGTCTCTCCTCATACGGCTTTTCTTGCAGACCCTGCACCATTTTAGTTGCCCTCCTCTGGACTGCCTCTATCTTGTCTATGTCCTTGCAGAGATGGGGTCTCCAAAGTGGACACAGTACTCAGATGGGGTCTCACCAACTATCTGTACAGAGGATAACAACTTCCTGTTTTCTGCTGCTGATGCAGCTCCTATGCATCCCAGTATACTCCCAGCCCTCCCTACTGCCTTCTCACATTGCTTGCTAACCTTAAGGTCATCTGATAGGATTACCCCCAGGTCCCTTTCCTTTTTTGTTGTTGTTACTACCTCCCCCCCCAATTGTGTATTCTTCCCCTGGGTTCTTGTTTCCCAGATGCATTATTTTGCACTTCTTTACATTGAATCCTAGCTGCCATACTTCTGACCATTCCTCCAACCTTGCCAAGTCCCTTCTCATCCTTTCCACGCTTCCTTGTGTATCAACCCTGTTGCAGATCTTTGTATCATCTGCAAAGAGGCATACTTTTCCTTCCAGCCCCTCTGCAATGTCAGTTATGAAGACATTAAAAAGGACTGGACCCAATACTGAACCCTGCGGTACCCCACTAGTAACCCCTCTTTCTTCAGAGTGGACTCCATTTACAATTACCTTCTGTGTCCTGTTGTCCAGCCGATGTTTTACCCAGGCTACCACCCTGGGACCCACTCCCAGGCTGGTTAATTTGACTATTAATCTTTTGTGTGGGACTGTGTCAAATGCCTTGCTAAAGTCTAGGTAGGCCATGTCCACAGCCCCTCCCTGGTCTACTACTTTGGTCACCCAGTCAAAGAAATGTATTAGATTAGGTCTGACATAACCTTCCCGCTGTGAACCCATGCTGCCTTGGGTCCTGTGCCCCACTGGCCTCTAGGTACTCAACTATTCTTTCCTTCAGAAGTGACTCCATCACTTTCCCTATCACAGAGGTCAGACTGACAGGTCTGTAGTTTTCTGCCTCTGTCTTGGTCCCAGTTTTGTGAAGGGGAATCACGTCCGCCTTCCTCCAGTCCTCGGGTACCACACCATCCTCCCATGATTTATTAAAAAGAGTAGCCAGTGGTTTCACTAGTTCCCCTCCCCCCCCTTAATCTTTTAGAATTCTGGGGTGAATTCCATCAGGCCCCATTGCTTTGTCCACCTTCAGTTTTAGGAGTTCTTGCAGAAGCCTTTCTTCTGTGAAAGGACTGGGATCGACCACCCCTATCAAGAGTGCTTCTGTTAATTAGATTAGGCACTTCCCCCTCCTCTTGTGTGAATACTGAGCAGAAACATTTGTTCAGTATCCCTGCTTTTTCACTGTCCCCCTCTGCCCACCCACCGTTCATTCTATTCAGCCTCTCTATCCCTCCCTTTGTCTTTCTACGCTCGCTGATGTACCTATAAAGGTTTAATCCCCCTTCTTAACTTGAGTTGGCTATCTTTTCCTCAGTTTGGGCCTTTGCTATTCTGACTTCCCTCCCTGCTTCCTTCTGCCTTAACTGGTACAGCTCTGTCCTGCTCCTTCTGTGTTTTCTTATACTTCGGAATGCTATCTTTTCTTCCTGACTTTCACAGCCACCTCTTTTGAGAACCATAGTGGCTTTTTCTTTCATTTGATTTATTTGCTTCACACAAAGGCTTGTTGCCTCTGTGATGGGAGTTTGATGATTCCCCATTGTTGCTCCACACCTCCTTCTAGCCTGTTTGCTAGTGCTTTTCTGAGGCACTCTCCCATCTTGCCAAAGTCAGCCTCCTGAGTCCACCCTCACTTTTGTATGGCTTGACTCTGTAGCTGAGTTTAACATGAACCACACTGTTTGATGGTCACTTGTTCCCAGATGGCAACCCACTTCTAGATCTGAGATCCTCTCACTGCCCCCGTTTGAGAGTACGAGGTCTGATTGCTCCCTCATGAGTGGGTTCCGAAACTAGCTGTCTGAGGCCTGCCACCTGTAGGGCATCAAGAATGGCCCTGCTCTTGGATGTGGCTTCAGCAAATGTGCTCCAGTCAACATCTGGCATATTCAGGTCTCCCATCAACAGTATCTCCCCTTTCTCTGCCATTCTAAGAATGCCTTCTATCATATTCTTGTCCATTCCTTCCCCCTGACATGGGGGTCTGTGCACAACCCCTGTGCGGATTGTGGTGCCCTTTCCAGTCTCCAAGGTGACCCACAGTGCCTCCTCTCCTCCCTGTTTATCCCTTTCTTTACATAGAGAGCTACTCCTCCCCCTTTTCTCCCCTGCCTGTCTCTCCTGTAGGTTATGTACCCTGGTATGTTAACATCCCAGTCATGGTTCTCTGTGTACCATGTTTCTGTGACTGCTATGATATCCAGGCATCCCTCTTCCATCAAGGCCACCAGCTCAGGGAGCTTGTTGCCCAGACTACGGGCATTGGTACTCGTTAACCTCCATTTCTGATGGCCTTACTCCGTTTGCCCCATCCCTGTCCTTCTTGCCTTTGTCACTTTCTCCATTTACCCATGCCTTCTCCCTATCGACACCTCTGTGTTGGTGTTTTACTGTGACTTACTACCGTGAGTTTTTGGGGCCTAGATTTCTGCTCTTCCAGTGCTCTCCTTGGCTAGTTTAAATGCTTGCCAATGAAGCATTTAAACCCATCACGTAGGATCCTGGTTCCCCTCCTGGACAGATGCAGCCCATCATGCCAGTATAGGCTTGCATCACTCTAGGTGGACCCCCAGTCCCCAGTGAAGCCAGATCCCTGAGCACCACACAAGTTTTTCAACCACTGATTGAATCCCATGATGCGGAACACCCTTGCCTGTCCTATGCCATAGATGGGCAGCACCTCCGAGAAGATTACCGTGCATGCTACTTGTCTAAGGCCCCTCCCCAATTCCACAAACTCTTCCTGCACTTCTCTAATCCCTTTTTTAGCCAGGTCATTTGTCCCTAGGTGGACAATGACATCCAGCTCCCTCCCCTGTGCAGTTGCTCCGGCAATCCTGAGGATTCGCTCCCTGTCCCTCCAAGCCATGGCGCCAGGCAGGCACGTTGCCTCCCTCTCCCCTTCCTCCCCCAGTTCTACCTTCCTGACAATGGTGTCCCCCACCAGGAGTTGTTTCCTTCCCCTGCGGAGTCCCCTGCCACCCTCCTGTGGGTCTCCTTTGTGGAGGTTCCCAGCATCCTCCTTGATCTCCACTGTGGGTGCCTCCATAGAGGAACCACACTTTGCCAGAATGGCATAGGAATTGTGGAGAGGTACAACTGGAGGCAGAAAGGCCTCAGTGGCTGCCAGGTTGGCTTCACAGTCTACAGCCAGTAGAGGAACCACACTTTGCCAGAATGGCATGGGAATTGTGGAGAGGTACAGCTGGAGGCAAAAAGGCCTCGGTGGCTGCCGGGTTGGCTTCACAGCCTACAGCCCTTTTGGAGGAAGTGTCTGCAGCCAGAATGAGTTCCTCATCGGTCTCGACGCTGCTCCCAGTGTCAGAAGGTCTTTAACTGAGGATTTCCATTAAATGTATTGGGCCATCCAGATCTTTGGGGAGAGCCCCCTCTCACCAGGGCAGAAGACATAAGAAACAGAACCCGCTGGTCAAATCAAAGAGAGGCCCGTTGGGTGGTCTCCACAGCTGCAGGGTCCGCTGAGCAGCTAGAGCAGATGAAGGCCCTCGAAGAGGCATATACCACTCCTAGAAGTACTGTTACAGGTGAGTAACCTGTTCTTTTAGTTGCTGTTACCTCAACTCGAAGGATTTCAGAGTTTCAGGCCCTCATTTGCAAGGCGCCTTATTTGATTTTCACAGAGACCAGGTGGCTCTGTGGAATAACCCTTTCTTTCTTACAAAAGTAGTCTCGGAATTTACGTTGAATCAAGATGTTCAACTGCTGGCTTATTATCCTGAGTATTCCAGCAGGGGGAATACCTTTTGCACACGTTGGATGTACGCAGGATTTTGAGATGCCATATCTCTCGGACCAAGGATGTGTGCAAATCAGACCAGTTGTTTGTGACTTTCGCACCCAGATATCTGGGTATGGCCATTTCTAAATGGGGATTGTCTAAATGGTTGGCTAATTGTATCTCATACATTTATCAAAAGTACGAGAAGCCCCTTCCGGGGGAAGTGAAAGGCCACTTGACCCGTGGCATGCTTCTTTGACAGCCTTCTTGCGGAATGTGTCCACTTCAGATATTTGTGCTGTGGCTACTTGATCTTAGATCCATACTTTCACCAAGCATTACAGTCAGGACATCATCTCTAGGCATAGGGACGGTTTCGGTCTTGCAGTCCTGCAAGGCCTCTCTTGTCTTAATCGGCTACTAGTTGGCAGACTGTTTCTCCTCCCGGACTTAAGTCTCCGACTTCTTGACTTGATTGCTTGGTATTCAGTACTTTATGTGAAGATCTACTGCAGGAACCCTCTCGAAGTAACCTATTACAGTTACATAAGAACTTACCGTAACAATAGATCTTCGAGAGAGGTTCCTGAAGTAGGTCACCTTTTTCCCCTCCCACCTTCCCCCAGCTCCTGTTCCTTTCTCCTTTACCTTCCCAGGGCCTTTTTATACCAGTGGCTCTGAGCTCAAGGAGTTTCATCTCCTTTCTCCTGTTTCCCAATTCTCTGGGTCTTCCGGTGGGAGAACTGGAGGGCGGGTGTGGGGACCACCCCCCCCCCCATACTGGCACGCCGATGTCCCATCATGTAATGCAGGGGGGCGGACCCCCACTATATATTGCTAGCTAGAAGTTTGCTGTGCGGTCCTAATGCCAGGTGGCGCAGTCCTGTGTGAAGACCTACTGCAGGAATCTCTCTCGAAGATCTGCTGTAAACGGTAAGTTCATACATAAGTGTAATTTCCTCTGCCCCCAAGCTTGCAGTTGCTCAACCAGTACACCTTGGTCCATCTGGACCTCAACATCGCTGCATCTGCATGTGTGGCTCCTGAAGCCTTAGCTGTCGCCCGTTTCAGGGTTTTCCCCAGGGTGGTAGTTATGGTGGCCGCTAGGAAGCCTTTCACCGGGGACGAGACTGCTATGAAATGGAAGTGGTTCTGCATGGGGGCTCCTGCCCATTCTCTTCCCCCTTTACCTGCCTGGTGAACTTGGCTTTTGGAGTAACTTCTCTCCCTGTCAGACTCTGGCCTCGGTTACTTCTCGTTTAAGGTGCTTCCATCTGCCATCTCTGCGTATCATGCACCTGCTTGAGGGCAAGGCCCTTGCCCATCTGGATCAGCCCCGTACCCTTTTATGGGGCATCCTGCATCTCAAACCTCCCATTAGGGTCCCTGTTCCCCCATGGGATCCTTTGTTTATGTTAGAGAAACTCCCTTTGCCTCTCTTTGAACCGGCCGCGAGTTGCGAGCTACCTTTTCTATGGCGGAAAGCATTGTTTCTAGTTGTTGTTACTTCTGCTTGAAGGATTTCTGAGTTTCAGGCTTTGAAGTGTAAACAGACTGGTTTTCCACAAGGCCAGGATGCCCTTGTGGACAAATCCTATGATCTTGTCTAAAGTGGTGTCAGTGTTTACGGTAAATCTGGACATTCATTTACTCGTTTGTTACCCGGAGTACTGTACTTGAGGGGGAGGCTCTGCCTCATTATCCGGCTGTTCACCGGGTGCTCAGTTATTAGCAGACTTGCACCCATTTCTTCAGGAAGTCTGGTCAGTTGTTTGTTGCTTTGCCCCGTGGACTCCAGAGGCTTCGGTTTCTAAGCAGATGTTGTCTAGTGGTTGGTTGAGGGTGTTATGTTCTGTTGCCATCAGTATGGCAAGCCTTTACCGTGCTTGGTTAAAGACCCTTCTGCCGGGGGGGGGGGTGTCTGCCTCCTCCGCTTCACTGCAGAATGTTTTCGGGCAGCAGATATCTATGAAGCTGCTACTTTGAGTTCTATCCACACTTGCATTAAGCACTACAGTTTGGACATTGCTTCCAGGTGCAAGACCGACTTTGGCCTGGCTGTCCTTCAAGGTCTTCTTTTATGAAGGTTACACTTTGTTTCCTCCACCTTTCTGACAAGGGTTTGTCTTTTCTACTGCATGGGACTCCATCCTAATGGTGTAGCCTGCTGCAAGAGCTATCCTCAAAGTAAGATAGCACAGTTATGTAAGAACTTACGGTAGATCTTCGAGAGAAGCTCTTGCAGCAGGCGCTGCTTTCCCTCCCTCCTTTCCCCTGAGTTCCTTTTGTTCTATTTTCCTAAGACTCTCCTTGGTCTCCTAACTATGCATGCCTGATCTCCAGTGGGAGAACTGAGGTAGAGCTGGGGGACCGCCCCTTTTATACCACTTGCTGACGGGGGTAGGCCAAAGTCAGGGGGCGGTCTAGAGGTTTTCCGTGGAGTTCTAGCATCTGGTGGCTTAGTTCTAATGGTGTAACCTGCTGTAGGAGCTTCTCTTGAAGATCTACTGATCTTACTTCGAGGGGGAGCTCTTGCAACAGGCTATTACCATTAGGACTAATGCCGCAGGCCTTAGATCCCACTGGAAAAAAACTTAGCTAGCAGTACCCAGTAGGGACTGCCCCCGATGTCGGTCATGCCATAAAATGAGTGGGCGGTCCCTAGCTCCACCTCAGTTCTTTTCCCGACACAGACCCGCTCTCGTTGGGAAAGTCTTAGTGTACTCTTTAGCAATTCCAGTGAAATTTTGATGACAAGTTTTTGTTTTCTCCCTGCGTTTTTTCTCGTTTTTTTGCATTGAGGTTCTTCACTTTGCTGGTTTCCTTCATCACATGTCGGCCTCGTTGTCTGTTCTGTCCTCTAGTCCCAAGAAGATGGAGTGTGCCTGTGGCCACAAAATACCCTCAAAGGAAGGCCATGAAGCCTGTGTCTTCTGTCGGGGGCCAGACCACGACCTTCAATCCTGCAAGATCTGCAAGGGCTTCACCAGCAAGACTCGTATCCAGTGCCTGAAGGCCTTAAAAGCCCACCTTTCAGAGAGGAAAATGGAAGTCCTGCAGAGCTCTCCTGGAGAAAAGGGCAAGCACCAGGACAAACCCCCGCAAGTCCCGTGAGAAGGACCGTAGCCAGTCCCACTAGCGGTCCAGGATGTGCTCTCCCCATAGAAAGGCCTCCTCTTCCGGCACGGGCGGTTCAGACCATTTGAAGCACTCCAGACATGAAGAGAAGTCGAGGCCCGCACCCCCTCCAAGACACCAACGCCGGCTCCGGCAGGGGCTACTATCGACAAACTGACCAAGGTAAAGGTTATGGTGCTGCGTACTTCTTATACCTCTGTGGATTCCACTAAGGCCTCTACCTCTGTGCATGCCTTAGCCCCACCAAAAAAGACACTCCTAACGGCTTCCTTGGTCCGAGGCCAGGACAGGGACCCTCAGGCTAAGGCCTCTTCTGGGTCCCGGCCTCCAAGTCGTTGTTGGAGCCGGCACCGCCAAGACGCCAGCCTCAGACCAACCACTGTGTCTAAGGACGACGTGGCTCAAGGTGAGCCTCAAGCAGCTCAAGGTCACCGCCTCCGCCCCTAAGGTCTTTCACTCCAGAGGGCTCTTCAGGATCCTCCCCTAAGGCCCTGCCAGACCTTCCGGCTTCACCTATCTCCCTGAAGGGGACAGCGGTCTCAGTTTTTAACAAGGAGGAACTACAGGCACTCTCTTCCTTCTGGTGGTTCCCAACTGACCAGACATCCAGGACACCGGGGACCTTCCCATCAAGTAGCCTTCCAAAACCCCCAACGAGCAGCATAAGCCTTCCAAGTCCCGCTTGCCCTCGGTGATTCGATCCCGATCTCTGTCCAGGGACCACCGACGGCACTGCTCACGGTCCTTTAGTCGTTGTCTGTCCAGGCCTAAGAGCAAGTCCCACATCCGCCATAGGTCTATCTCTAGGGCTCACTCTTCTAGCCGACGCCGATCCCCTGACAGGCGCCCGTCTCTGCTCCATTGTTGGTCCCAGAACCGACGTTGGTCGGAGAGTATCCATTCCAGGGAAGGTAGTCCTTACAGGCATGGTTTGGACTCCCCACATTCCAGAAGCTGGCCTGCTTCCTCTTCCTCATCAGACCAGTCCCTCTCAGGAGTTGGGGTTTCTCCTGATGATAAGGGACTACCCCGTTCACCTCCTGATGATCCAACCTTCATGGATGTCATGAGGCACATCCAGGCCTCCAATGAGTTCGAGATGGAGGACCTGGATCCAGAACGACGGAGGCTGGCATGTTACCTGAGGCAAAAGGAGCCAAAACCTTTGGTAGTGCCTCCTTCAGACAACATGAAGTCTTGCTGTAGTCTGACTTATTGCATTTAGCCCGAGCACTTGAACTGCTCCAGAGAGGAAAGAGTTAAATTCTATGCAGAGCATAGAACGTTGAGCTCGAGCTCGGTTTAGATCTCTGTCTGCTGCACTTCAAAGTGTAACCATCAGTTTCTTTACTCCGCCTAACTAAACAGTCGCTCCGGAGTTTTTTCCTCTGCTCATGGTTCATCAGTCTGTTAAAGTCGTTGGTTTTACCGATCCTTTCATTTCTAATTTGGTTCAGATCTCTGTCTGTGGTACAGCAAGTAACATAGGTAGTGGATTAGCCGTAGGATACTTGTGGAAATTGTAGTTTTGAACTTTTAACCGGTTCGGATGAACCGGTTAACTTGTGTGTGTTTTTTCTTTCAGGTTTAGTGTGTAGTTAGCGGTCCTTTCGGTTTAAAAAAAAAAAAAAAAATTTTCTTGCGGTTTTTTCACATACCCGTAACACGGTTAGAAACCGATAAGGGGGTCTTACCTGGGTTTTGCCGAGTAAAGGGTAAGTTTGTTTGATAGGATGGTTAAATCTGAGAAACCCAAAAGAAAAACCGGGCCCACTGGGTTTCAACACTGCAGTGTGTGTGGGGAAGTCTTTGCTAAGGCTGATCCCCACACCACCTGTGTTTATTGTCTGGGGTTTGACCACCTCGATTCAGACTGCCAAATATGTAAACATTTCCCTAAATCCACCCTAGACAAGAGATTTTGCAGGCTTAGAGAGAAGGAGGCTGAGAAGTCCGCTGACCCGGATGGCCAGCCTGGTTCGGTTTGGCCAAACCAGGAGGAGTGCCCTCTGACCAGGGCAATATTTCTTTGGGCAAAAGGAGAGCCGATTCCAAGGGATAGGTTCCGTCGAAAAGGAAGAGAAAAATTGGCCGGTTCATATCCAGAATCACATATTCCGACCACCGAGGAGACTGCCCGAGCGATTTAGGATTGTTGAATCTCTTTGTCCGGTTCCAACTGAACCGGCACCTTCTGGCAGGCGTCCGGTTCGGTCGGTTCCTCTGGTTCAGGATTATGCCCCTGAAGATTTTTATGAACCGAATTTGGAGGGAAACGGTGGTGGTGGTGGTGGTGGTGGTGGTGGTGGTGGTATGGAGGGTCTGGATGAGCCCATTGAACTGGACATCTCCCCAGACAGGTCTTCTGGTGTTTCCCTTCCCAGACTTTGAGTCCCCTTTCCACTTTGTTTTACAGAAAAGTGGCAGAAACCCTCCAGCTCCCTTTAAAAGAGGCTGTTGAGGAACAAGAGCAGCCTGATTATGCTGAAATGATGGACATACCAGAGTCCAAGAGGTTGTCTATTCCCCTTCATAAGTCCTTTGGGAAACAGACACAATAATTGTTAAAAACCCCAAATTCTTTACCTCCTGTGGAAAGACGGATGGACAAGAGGTACATGTTGTCAAGCTTGGGTACGGAGTACTTGTACCAGCAGTGCAGCCATGTTGGGGTTGTGTAGGCTGCAGCCTGTGATAAGGCTAACATACCCTTGGCTTCACACACCCCATCTAAAGACTTCAGGAAGCTGGATGCCATGGTAAAGAAGCAGTACATGGCATCCTCCTTGGGGCTCGTGCAGGCTAATTACATGGCCTATACAGCCAGGTACCAGAAGTCCAGGTGGGACAGTGTACTGGCACTGGCTAAGCAGGCCTCCCCCCCCCCGCTGGCCAGGGAGCTGGAGAAGGTGGCTGCTGATGGGATTGAGGCATCAAAGATCCAATTTCATGCTGCTGTGGACTCCAGTGATGTGTCATCACGAGTCATGGCTACATCTGTGGCTCTTCGGAGAATGGCTTGGCTCAGATGTACTAGCCTTTCACAGGATACCCAGGCTAAGGCCATGGATTTCCCTGTGGTGAGTAATTCTTTGTTTGGGGAGCAGACAGAGAATTACATGACAAAGATGGATGAATATAGGACCATCTACAGGAGTGCACAAGCCAAGGAAAGGCAGGCAACTCCTCAAAGGCAGCAGGCTAGGGGCAGGCCTTTTCATAGGCCTTTCTACCAAGCACAGGCCTCCTCTCCCTTTTCTCAGAGGGAGTTCTTCAGAGGGAGAGGCAGAAGAGGGATGAGCAGGGCTGCATCCACTCCTCAGCCTAAGGCTCCTGCCAAACAGACACCCTGATGTGTCAGCCCGGGTCGACTCACTAATTCCTGCAGGAGGCAGGCTGGCTTACTACTTCCACGACTGGAAGTCTGTTACCTCAGACAAGTGGGTCATGGAGGTAGTAAACCAGGGACTGGTTCTCAGCTTCAAAAAATTCCCAAAGCTTGAGAGCCAGATCTTTTCCACCTGCAGTCATCTCTGAAACCATTGCCCTAGAGGCAGAGGTTTAGTCCGTACTGGCCTTAAGGGCCATAGAGAGAGTTCCTACAATACACAGGGGCAAAGATCTGTACTCCAGGTACTTCCTTACCCCGAAAAAGACTGGAGTGGCAGCCCATCCTAGACTTAAGATACCTGAACAAACATCTTTTAAAACCAAAGTGCAAAATGGTGACTCTGGGAATAATCCTTCCCCTCTCTAGGGCCAGGGGACTGGCTCGCCTCCCTGGACCTAAAAGATGCCTGTTTTCACATTCCTATCAGGTGCTCCCACAGAAAGTACCTCAGGTTCGAATTGCCTTCAGGCCATTACCAATTCAAAGCAATGCCCTTTGGCCTAACATCAGCTCCAAGGGTGTTTACAAAATGCCTAGCAGTAGTAGTGGCCTTTCTAAGGAGAAAAAATATCTCCATATTCACATACCTGGATAACTGGCTTATTGTGGGTCAGTCTTCAGACCAAGTCAAGTCAGATCTGCAAGTGACCCAGCAAGTGCTCACTTCTCTAGGATTTCTTCTCAATCTTCCCAAGTCAGTTCTCGAAGCCAGTACAGCTTCTCACTTTCATAGGGGTAGAGCTGGATACTGTCAAAGCAAGAGCTTTTCTTCCGCTGGAAAGAGTAAGAGCCATCATAGAACTGGCTTCCTCCTTCTGGTTTCTCGACCAGCAAGGCATTTTCTTCAGCTTCTGGGCCACATGGCAGCTTCCACTGCAGTGGTCCAAGGGGCCAGATTTCAGATGAGGGACATCCAGTTTCACCTGAGTGCTTTTTGGTCTCAGAAAGAAGATCCTCTAACCAAACTTGTTCCAGTAACTCAGACCCTTATCCAGGCCCTTCAGTGGTGGCAGGATCAGGGCAATCTCAGGCAAGGAGTCCCATTCATCATTCAGTCTCATTCTGTAGTTCTAACCACAGATGCTTCTCTCCTGAGATGGGGAGCCCACCTGGGGACTCTCACAGCCCAGGGAGTGTGGTCCACTCAGGAGTCTCTTCTCCACATAAACCTTCTGGAACTCAGGGCAGTTTATCTGGCACTGCAAGCCTTCTCTCAAACAGTACAGAACAAGGTGGTTCAGGTCAGGACAGACAACATCATCAGCATGTGGTATATCATCAAGCAGGGAGGCACCCAGTCTACGGCCTTGTGCACGGAAGCCATGAAATTGTGGTCCCTGGCTTATTCTCTACAGACCTCTCTGGTAGCAGTCCACCTCCCAGGAAAGGACAATGTGCTAGCAGATGCATTGAGCAGGATTTCCCTGGGCCATCACGAATGGTCCCTGGATCCCCTAGTGTTGAACGTGATTTGTTCAAGGTGGGGCACTCCGGAGATGGATCTCTTTGCAGCCCCAGACAATCACCAGCTTGCTCTCTTTTGTTGCAGACCCCCAGTCTTCAGCTTAGTCCCTCTGGATGCTCCAATTCTGGATTGGGAAGGGAACTTTCTGTATGCCTTCCCTCCTTTTCCTCTACTGTTCAAGGTCCTGGTCAAGATAAGGTCACAATCCTGCAGAGTGATCCTGATTGCTCCAGATTGGGCCAGGCAGCCTTGATATCCCCTGTTGCTGTCCCTAGCAGTCCATCTTCCCTTGTCTCTTCCCAGGAATCACAATCTGTTAACCTCCTCTCAGGGGAGGATTTGGTATCCCAACCTTTGGTCTCTCAATCTCGAGGCATGGCTCTTGAAGAGTTAGAGTATGCAAATTTGCATCTGTCTCAAGGGGTTCTGGATATTCTCAAAGCCTCTTGAAAACCTGCCACCAGAAAAACTTATAACTCCAAATGGAAAAGATTTAGTATTTGGTGTTCCAAGATGCATATATCTCCAGACACTGCTGAATTGTCTACAGTTCTGGATTACATGGTTTATCTTAATGGCCTAGGCCTCAGACCAGCTACCCTCAGGGTACACTTGGCAGCTGTTTCTGATTTTCTGCCAGTGGGAAAGCTCTCCTCACTAGCATCCCATCCTGACTTCTGTAAATTTTTCAAGGGATTGCATCATACCAATCCCCCTTTAGAGATCCTACTCCTGCTTGGGACCTTAATATTTGCATTGCTCAGCTTATGCAACCTCCCTTTGAGCCTTTGTCTTCAGCAGAGCTTAAGTACTTGACTTGGAAAACTGTGTTCCTGGTAGCTATTACCTTTGCCAGGCGTATCAGTAAATTACAAGCTCTGTCAGTGGAGCCTGATTTCATTTTATTCCATAAAGATAAGGTGGTCCTTAGAACCAATAGGAGGTTCTTACCCAAAGTTGTTTCAGATTTTCATTTGAACTAACCCACGTCTCTCCCGTCTTCTTCACTGGCCATTCTTCTTCAGGAGAGAGAAGATTACGCAGTTTAGATGTTGAGGGCCCTTCGCTACTACATTGAGCGTACTAAGGCACACAGGTTTGACTCCCTCCAGTTGTTCCTCACTTATGGGGAGGTGGGAAAGGGCAAACCTGCTACTAAGAGAACTGTTGCCGGGTAGATTGTCTCTTGTATACAATTCTGCTATGAAAAAATAGGCAGAATACCACCCTCAGGCCTGAGGGCTCATTCGACTAGAGGGGCAGCTGCTTCCCTGGCTGCTGCCAGGGATATTCCCTTACTAGAGATTTGTAAAGCAGCCACCTGGAAAACAGTCCATACATTCACCAAGCATTACTCTCTGGATATCCAGGCTAAGAGTGATGCTAGGTTTGGTACAGCAGTACTGCAGAGCCTATTCCCAAAATAGGTTTGAATCCCTTCTTCAGGGGGGTACTGCTTGGTAGTCTGCAGTAAGTCAGAATACAGCAAGACTTCATGATGTTTGAAGAAAAAATTACTCACCTTAGTAATTGTGTTTCTTCTAACGGAGTCTTGCTGTATTCTGACCTCCCTTCCTGCCTCCCCTCTCAGAACCTAGTTTTGGGAAGTGGGCTGGCAGGTGCAGTGTTGCACCCCAGGGGTGCATTTGGGCACCCATTCCCTTTAGAGAGGAGGAGTGGTTTATTTTTATTTCATAGTCATAAGTGTTCACTACCTGGTTTTCCATTTTGTATTTCTCGACTTGAGTCTTTTGTGGGATCCAAAACATTTGGTTGCCATTTAGCTAGTAAAAATTTTACAATTTCCACACAGTGGGGTTTAGTTAGTTAGTATTAGCTCGTAAGCATTTGATGGTTACACTTTGAAGTGCAGCAGACAGAGGTTTGAACCGAGCTCGAGCTCAATGTTCTATGCCCTGCATAGAATTTAACTCTTTCCTCTCTGGAGCAGTTCAAGTGCTGGGGCTAACTGCAATAAGTCAGAATACAGCAAGACTCCATTAGAAGAAACACAGTTACTAAGGTGAGTAATTTTTTCTTTGGTGGATACATTCCAAGACCTGACCAGGATAACTTGGAGACATCCAGTTACAGTCTCGGCAATTCCCAAAAAATCGGACAGGCTACATAGAGCACCGACGGATGAGCCCTATCTGGCGGAACTCCCTCAGGCCGATCTATGGTTATAGCGGCTGCTCACGATAAATCTTGACAGCCCAAACACCTCAGCTCTCAGCCACCCGATCAGGAGTCCCACTATTTGGACCAGGTGGTCAGAAAGGTATACTCTGCATCCACCTGCTCCATACGTGCCCTGAACTTCCTGACGCATATGGTCCAGTACCAGAATGCTCAATGGGAGGAAGGAAAAGAGATAGCCAATGCCTTGGCAGACTCCACACAAAAAACGGAGCTCCTGGACATTCTCAAATTGGGCTTGGATGTAGGCACCCATGTTCTGCTTGCCTCGTACAACACTGCAGATACGGCATCTAGGGCGGCAACGTCAGGTGTCTGCCTAAAACGCCATGCCTGACTGTGAGTCTCAGGATTCTCCCAGGATCTGCAGACTGTAATCAAGGACCTTCTGTTCCATGGTTCCGTGCTATTTGGGTCGGAGACAGAGGGCCTTATCTCGTCTCCAGGAGTTTGGCAAATCCATCTGGTCCATCCAACAGATGTGTAAAGGGGACCAGAAACTATTTCAAAAATGGCCATTTCGTAAGTCCTCAGGTCAACCTTCCCGTGGAAATTAATTGACCCAGAGAGGTGGCTTTAAAAGGACGGCCGGAAACCAGCAACCTGGTGGCACTCCATTTTGAGGCTCAAAGTCCTCCCAAACCTCTGTGCCCACCCCGGCTCTACCCAGTGACTCCCTGTTGACCCCCATTCTCTGGAGGAGGTACAAGGGGAGGCGGTATGGGGTCGCTTCTCCCTCCACCTGGAAGGATGGAACAAAATCGCTTCAGACCTCTGGGTCTTGGATATCATAAGGAGGGGACATACGCTAGAGTTTACTCAGATCCACCCCCCCCGAGACACCACCAATGTCCTCAAGGTGTATCCTCCTCCTCACATACCTCTCATGGGAGAAATCCAGGCCCTCTTGCAAAAAAGGGTGATAGAGCCAGTCCCCCTGCAGCAGTGAGGAAAAGGGTATTACTCCTATTTCTTCCTGGTTCCAAAGAAAACTCAGGTTCTTCTGCCCATACTGGACCTCAGCTCTCTAAACGATTATATATAATAGTGAAGGTTCAGGATGGTGACCATTCCAGGTCTAATTCCTCTGCTGCACCGAGGAGACTGGCTCTGTTCCCTGGACATGCAAGATGCGTACATGCATATCGGGGGTCTTTCCCCCTTGCAGGAAGTTCGTGAGGTTCCACTTCCAAGGGGGACATTACCAGTTTCAAGTTCTGCCGTTTGGCCTCTCCTCCGCTCCTTGAGTCTTTACCAGGTGCCTGGCAGTGGTAGCTGTGGCTCTAAGGCGCAAAGGGCATTATATCTTCCCTTATCTGGACAATTGGCTCTGGGACACTTGTACTCTATTCTGAGAGTTGGAGATCACCCTGAACCTGCCAAAGTCATCCCTCAAGCACAGCCAAAGACTCATCTTTATAGGTGCTGTCCTGGGTAACTGTCCAGGGCATGGCATTCCTCCCTCAGGTTATTACATCTATGTTGGTCCATTAAATGGTATCAAATCATTTGCTTCTGGATCCCTCAGGAATGGGGAGATTGCCTGCGAGAAGTGGCCTGAGCGGTCCTCATAACCCCACAGATCCTGGCCAGGACCTTCCTCAGGCTTCTGGGGCACATGACTGTTGCCATCCCTGTAACTCCCTTGGCCCGCTTCTACATGAGGGTTCCACAGTGGATGCTCAGGGTGCAGTGGGACCAAAGCTCACAATGGTCTCGACATCTAGTCAGGATCTCAGAGCCAGTCAGAAGGACCCTCCTTTGGTGGTTGGACCCCCTTAATTTAGGAAAAAGGGTCTTGTTTCGTCAGGAGCCGCCAAGTCAGACACTGACAACAGATGCTTCCGACTTAGGCTGGGGGGCTCACCTAGGGGGCTGCCAGACCCAGGGCGTTTGATCCCCAGAGGAGCGCAGCCTCTACATCAATGTTCTGGAAATGCGGGTGGTCCTCAGCGCCCTATAGACATTTCAGGAGGACCTAGTGCCAGGCTCTCTCCTCGTTCAGATAGACAACATGGCCGTTGTTTTCTTCATCAGGAAGCAAGAGGGAACACACTCCTACCCCCTATGCAGGGAGGCGATGAGAGTCTGGTACTGGGCATTGGAACATCACATCTCTCTGTCCACCGTTCGTGTTCCAGGTGCCCAAAACGCCTTGGCAGACAGCCTAAGCCGGTCTCTGTCCAAGGCGCACGAGTGGGAGCTACTCCAATCAGTAGTGGACAATCTTTTTGATACCCGTGGTCATCCAGAGTTGGACCTCTTTGCGTCTCCACACAACGACAAACTGCCAATGTTTTGCTCGCGAGAGCATGAGCCTGGTATTTTTTTGCCAGACGCATTGTCCCTTTGTTGGGCAGGGAGGTTCATTTATGCCTTCCCTCTCATTCAGAGAGTTCTGTTGAAGGTACAGGACAAGGGGGCTCGGATGATCTTAATCACCCCAATGTGGCCACGGCAGATTTGGTTCCCACTACTCCAGCAATTGTTAGAGCCTCCAATCCCACTGCCTGTATGCTCGCAGTTGTTGTCCTAGGATCACGTCAAGCTGGTACATCCAGATCTCAAGTCCCTGCACCTTCATGCATGGCTCCTGCAGATGTAGTTAAAAATAGGTACGGGGTCTCCCAAGAGGTGGCAGACGTCCTCGTTTCAGCGAGGAAGCCCTCTGCTTGTTCCACTTATGCAATGAAATGGAAACATTTTTGCTTATGGGCTTCTCTTACCTGTCCATTGAACTCAGCATTACAGTAGCTCCTCTCTATATCAGCAAGGCTTCAGCTACTCCTCCATTAAGGTGCATATGTGGGCCATTTCTGCTTACCACGTCCTCTTCGGCGACAGAACCCTGTTCCATTTGGACATGGCACACACCTTTTTACGGGGCATTCTACATTTGAGGCCTCCCATTAGGGATCCAGTTTCCCCCGGGACCTCCTTTTTGTTTTAGTGAAGCCTGCTCTCCCTTCCTTTCAACCCGCAGCAGTGTGAGCTGCATTATCTTTCCTGGAAGGAATCCCTTTTAGTTCCCGTTACGTCCACTCGAAGGGTTTCTGAGCTTCAGGCCCTGATGTGCAGGGAGCCTTATTTAATTTTTCATAGGGAAAGGGTTTTCCTCAGAACAAATCCTAAGTTTCTACCCAGAGTGGTTTCTGAATTAACCCTCAACCAGTCGGTTGAACTTCCAGTCTATTATTCAACCCCTTCTAACGGGAGAAGCTCTTACACACTTTGGATGTCCACAGGGTGCTGAGGTACTACCTCAGACGTACCGCGGCACACCACAAATCGGAGCAGCTGTTTGTGGCCTTTGCGCTTCAACACCTGGGCAATCTGGTGTCTAAACAGACTATATCTCGGTGGCTAGTCCACTGCATAGTCTTCTGTTACAAGTACGACAGACCTCTACTGGGAACGGTTAGAGGTCATTCTACCAGAGAAGTTTCTACCTCCTTCGCTTCTTCAAAGAATGTCTCTATCCGAGACATTTGTGCAGCAGCTACTTGGAGTTCAGTATGTACCTTCATGAGGCATTACAGCCTGGACATTGTCTCCAGGCGCCAAGTCAGTTTCGGCCTTGTGGTCCTTCAGGGGCTATTGTCCTGATGTGCTGTCTCCCTGCCTTTTTAGGCAGTACTGTCATAATAGTTCCTGTCATGCTCCTCCTGGAGCTTGTCACCTCCTTAGCGAGGGACTGCTTAGGATTCAGTCCTAATGGTCATAGCCTGTTGCAAGAGCTCCCCCTCGAAGTAAGATAGTACAGTTATAAAAGAACTTACCATAACAGTAGATCATCTAGAGGAGCTCTTGCAGCAGGCGCTGCTTTCACGCCCGCGCCCCCCCCCCGGAGAATTTTCAGCATAACTGGGGCAAGGTTCGCGTGGTTCACTTGCTGGGGTCTGTTCACGGGTCCTCAGCAGGTGAACTGAGATGGATCTAGGGACTGCCCCCTTTTATGACATGACCGACGTCGGGGCGGCCCCTGCTGGGTACTGCTAGCTAATTTTTTTCCGGTGGGTCCTAAGGCCTGCAGCATTAGTCCTAATGGTTATAGCCTGCTGCAAGAGCTTCTCTCGAAGATCTACTGTTACGGTAAGTTCTTCCCGCAGAAGAGATGCCAGATTTGGCATTGCTGTACTGCAGAACCTTTTCCCAAGTGGGTTGTGTACACAACCTCCCAAGATACTGCTTTGTAGTCTGCGTTTAAGTATAATGAGGGATTTCTGGGGTTTGAAGAAAAAATGACTTACCATAATAACGTTGTTTCTTTGAGGGGATCCCTTATTATGCTTAAATTTCCCACCCTACTGCTCCTTCCAGACCGGGAAAATGTTGCACAAAAATCGGTTTTAACTGCTTGAGCATTACTTGTTCATTCACAGATTCTTTTAATTGATCTTTTTAGCCTGCCGCATGTTGGCCTCTGGGCCATAGCTTGCAGCCTTTTAGGGCTCTTGGCTTTAGTTTAGCTGGATAGATTAGCATAAATAGGAGGCTATTTTTAAAATTGGCTACGAAGGATCTGACGTTAGGCTGCAGAACGCAGCACCACCTAAAGGGCAGAGGTTTGAATTGCGTTTGAAATTCCATTTCACGCACTTCTGGGCAGCTCGAGATGTCTGACTAGCTTTATATGTTAAGTATAATGAGGGATCCCCTGGAAGAAACATTACTATGGTAATTTTTTCTTTTGTGACGTCTACCCAGGAAGAGCACGGGGGCGCACCCTCATTGAATCCTTTAAGGATTTCACAAAGTTTTTACAGATGTTAAAGCAACCTTTGGTAAAATTAAACACCACTGCTGAACTAATATGGTACTGGTGCCTTTTGTTTTATCTAGAGGTTGTGAATTATCTTAATACTTTCAATAATCTTCTAATAAACATTAATAAGTGCTCTACACTCTCTCTCTGCTTAGATGTCACAAAACGTCTGAGTGCAGTGGCGGGGCAGGCGGACCGGGGAGAGGAAGGGATTGGCTGGCCAGCACTATGGCCTGATTTACCATCCCTTCTCTTCCTTATTGGACATTCTTAAAAATTATAATTTTGTGCTGTGAATATCGCAAGGTTAAAGTAATGGGCTGTGAAGCCGTGCACTTAATCTTTGAAATTTCGTACTGGCTCCAGTAGCGCTTTTCGAAGTCTACAGTTCCGTTGCTTAACCGTAATTCAAAATAGCATATCAGAGCCAAGTTGATTCTTTGTTTTTTTTGGGGGCATTTTTAAAGCTTAAACAAACAAAAAATTATTTCACAAGTTTAAATTTGTTAGTTTTATTAACAGAAACAATATATTTGTCCAAGTGCAATAATTGGTGTCCATGTTGACACCCTCCAAGACATGACAATCCAATTTATATTCACAAAACAGAGAAAAATAAATTATGAAACTCCAAAGAGGCCATTCTGAGTATTAACTTGTTTCTTTGTCATGGTTTTACAGTAACATTTTTTTGTAACCTAGTGAGCGTCAGACAGCATCTCTGCACTAGTCAGATGGCCCATAGACCTTGGTCACATGAACTTTTAAACCAAAGCTTGGAATGGAAACAAAAAGTGATTCCAGCCAACACAGGAAGTAGCATCACTTCCTCTGCCTGCTGCCAATCATAGATGCATCGAATTTAACAGCATCTGAAGACTGCCTGGCCCATCTAGTCTGCCCATTTACCCTACACCCCCTGTCCCTTGTCTGTCCTTTCCCTGTTGTCGCTAGGCCACTACTCGCTGCTTTTTGTTTGCATTCCAGTGCTTTGTTTAAAGGCACTTAAGACAGTTCTCTTCTCTGATCTGAGCATGGGTTTGACACAGTGCTGCCGTGAATAAGGTTAGAACACTACTTATTGACAGTTGCTATGTTTACCACGTGAATATCAGATACATTGGATGGGGGGTAGATTCGATAGAAAATAAGTGATAGAGGAAAATGATTAAACGTTTTTTTCTTTATTTGCAGCCAAGAAGAAGGAAGAAGAGGAGGAGGATGAGCTAAAAGATCTGGAAGCCTGGGCTGAAGCCATGTAACATTTTGTGTTGATAAAACATGACTGTCGCATACTTTGATCACCTGTTGTACACAAGGTTGTACATGTGGCATGGAAAAACACATTTCTTAAAACTGCCCTTAGCTCTTAATCATAGCGATGAGGGATTGCATTGTTGTGTACTGTTAACCACGTCCCCAGCAGGGGAGAGAAAACTTGCCTGCAGAGCAGTAAAACATTCTTGTAAAGCGTTTGCTAAACCATGTATTCAGCTGTAGAACTGTGATCCACAATTGCTTCTTGGGAGAAGAGTGAAGCACTGATTCAGAGGCCAGCCTCTGTTATTTACTCAAAAGACCCAGGCCAAAGCGCCTCAAAGTTCTGAGAAAAAAAGTGATTCCATTGGGAGAGAGAGGACTGGAAAAGAAGGAATTTACACAATATACCCCTGCAATTTTTGATCACGTCAGGCAGAAAACATTATTGTTTACATTAAAAGAGATTCTGTACAGCCTTAAATTTCATTTCAGAGATAGAAGGGTAGATGGGAGTGAAAGTGCACCACTCTGTGGTAAACAGAAACCGTAAGTTAAAAAAATAGCATTGTTTTTAGGGTTTTCTGTTTACAAGGCTATATTTATATTCAACTGAAATACCATCTTTGACTTTGCTGTGCAATTCCATACACAGAACTACTCTGTTCGTTACACTTGACTAATAAGGAAAGAGGATTCTGTTTGGAGCTAATACTTCATTAAACTAGCTGTACATTTTTTATCATAGGATTGCAGTGTAGATTGATATTTGCAAGTGACCACCCAGCCAGTTAACATGTGTACATAATTCTGTTGAAACAGTTGGCTGAATAATTAATTTGAGATTTTTCTTCATACAGTATTTTTTTTTGGGGGGGGCGGGGGCTGTTCAGTGACCTTTTCTTTGGTATGAGTGATTTTCAGGAAAAAAGTATTTAACAGCAGCTGGGTACTTGGGAGAGAGAGATACTAGTCTGTTGCTGGGTAACCTAAGAGAACCTGAAGCGTTTCTTCTCATTACAGACTCTGGCATCAGCCAGAGAGACACTGTCAGCCCTTTAAGCCTAACATGTTCTTTGTCCTCACCAGAACACACGTTTATTAAAACAATGCACATTTTGATGTTGGTTTAAATTGTTGTTCTCTTGCGCAAATACTTTATAACTAAGAAAAAAAAAAGAAGGCCTACTAACGTGTTTATACGGATGCTAAGTATGCAGTTTCTGATACCACCACCCCAGTTCCACTCTAAATAGCTTTGTATAGAAAGGACAGTTTATTTAAAAAAAAAAAAAAAAAAAAGTATATAATATAGGTTTTCATTTTTGTAGTTTAGAAGGCTTGTTTTAATGTTCAACAGTATCTGCTTAATATTTATCTGTGTCCTTGCTTTCTCCTATCCTGTTTCCCCGGTCCCCAACCCAGCAGTCTGAGCCACCCCCGGCTGTATCCTTCCTCTAGCTGGGAGGACTGATGAGTGCTACCTTCACAGCTAATGCAGTGACAGTCCTTGATCGCCACACAGTGCCATGAGCAAAAGCTGGGTGATGTGCACTCTTTCTCAGAGCCAGGTACCTCACCTGCACAGCCTGCTCTGCCCCCTTAGTCGGATATATAGTGGGATTCTGGCCTGGGGTATACACAGACACCCTAGTCTTTAGGGAGGCAGAGTGACCCACTGCCACCATGCCACTGGACTGAACCCAGGGGATCTCCAAGGATATCTCTTCCTTTAGGCCACACCATTGGAAGTATCAGCCGTCAGGCACTAGGACCACACAGAAATGTTTCCAGGGGAGGTGGGCCAACAACGATATGATGCATCAGCGTCTACATAAACTGGGCAGCCCCATCACTCTGTTCTTTTCCTGCCATCGACCATTCTCGTTGCACTTGCTGAGAAAACGCAGTTGACTAGCTGTTGACGTTTACTCATTTCTTTTGCTAGTTTTTTTCATTGTTTCTTCATGCAGCCCAAATCTCTGCCATTATTTCACTATAAGTGTGGAGACAAAATTTATAAAGAAGACTTGCACACCGTTTGTGTGTGCTGATTGTGTGTCTCACAACACGAGGGCTTGCGAGATTTGCCAGGGTTTCAACCAGGCAACAAGGTGACATCATAAGAAAGCTCTAGAAACTTTACTTCTCCAAAAAGCGTTAGCAGCCATGTAAAAGGAGCAAGGCCCAAAATCACAGTCACCATACATGTCGGCCAAGACACAGCTGCTGAAATCAAAGTCAAAGGACTGGGACAGAGAAGTCATCGTCACGGCCTTCCTCATTGTTGGGACACAAGCATAAAGACAAGGAGAAGTCTGCTTCCCTGGTGACATCCTAGTCGCCATTGAGACCAGGTACTCATTGTTTGTCATCGCCTGCTCTGGCAGCATAGACAACACCCGGACTGTCGCTGAGATGCCAAGGTCGGAGTCTGGCTTTGGCGCTGCTGTACCTGCTATGGATGGTATGACACCATTTTCGTCTAGCCCAGTCCCTTCATTAGTTCAAGTAGTCATGGCCCCTAGCCAGGGCATAGTCGACTCTCAGGCTGTGCTGGTGTCATTTTCAGAGACGATGCAATGCATTCTCCCTGGCTTACCTATACAGGCTGTTCTGTTGACATGGCCATCAGGCACTTTGCTTCCATCGACTACTTCCAGCCCACAGCAGATTCCTTCCTCTCAGCCACCGCCATTATCTACTGTGACTTTTGAGGCTCCCGTCATCAAGAAAAAGGTTGACAGGGTGGAATATAATCCAGAACTCATGATATTAGAGGAGAAAGTAGAGTGGGATTATGAGGGAGAACAGTATGTTGCCCATTCTAGTTCTGCCCTCTTTTCCTGCAGTGAGGACTCGGTGGTGTATACCCCAAGATCTCCTTCAGAGGATCCCACTTTTCAAGCCATGGTGCAGCAAACTGCCATGAGCTTTGTTGTGGATGAAAAAGATTTCATTAAAAAGAACTTAATGGAATTTATGGAGGTTCCTTGCTCCCCCTCCATTATAATTCTTCCTGTTTATCCTGCATTAGAGGATGCTACGTTTGCTGCATGGCACACGCCAAACTCATTGCTTGCAATGCCGAGAAAGGCTGGTAATCAGTATCCTGCTCCATCTGCTAAGCCCTGTTATGCCAGCCAGCCAGAAACTGACTCAGTAGTTATGGCTGCTCATGATAGGTCCCGGGCTCCCAAGCACCTGAGCACTTTACCTCCTGATAAGCAGTCTAGGAGGCTGGATGTGATATGCAAGTGTACTTATGTCTCTGGATCATTTGGCTTTGGGATTACAAAGTACCTGTCCCATATGATTAAATACCAGAATAGACTGTGGAAAGCTGCTAAGAGTGCCGCCCAGGCTGTACCTGAGGGCTCTGCTGAGAATGAGCTGATTAAAACTCTCACCTCTGGGGCAGAGGTTGGCGAACATTGTTAAGGTCTGCCTGTAATATTTCTGATGCTTCTGCCAGAGCTGCTGCTTCAGGCATATGCATGTGAGACTGTTCTTGGCTTAAGTTCTGGGTTTTGCTATGGATATGCAGCAGGCACTTTTGAATGTTCCACTTAGGGAGACAAAACTGGTTATGATGTCGAAGAAATTCTCGGGAGTCTTCAGATGTTTAAAATGACCCTTAGGTCTGTTAAGTCCCTTTACCCTGCTCCTTTTAGGGGTCATGGGAGAGGCTCTTATTGCCAGCCTGTTGCAAGAGGTGGTCATGTCTACTGTCATCAAGGCAGAGGTGGTAGGGGAGGTGGCTCTTTGCTAGGACCTCTCCCCTAAGGTGCCCATTCAGAAGCTCCCAAAGCAACCTGTGCTGGTGGCTCTGCCCCCACCGGTTCCACCTGAGAGCTCTCCAGTTGTAACCCCCCCTCCACTGTCCCCTTCAGGGGTGGCTGTCGGGGGGGGGGTGGAGCAGAATTTCCCTGCATCTTAACCAGTGGCACGAGATTACAACAGATGAATAGGTACTGGAGAGGATTGCAAGGCGGCATGCTTAGGAGCATGTTAGCAACCCCTCCAGATCATCCTATGCCTCTTTCCAGTTATGTCCCTTCTGAAGGAAGAAGTGGAGTCACTATTTCAAGAAATGGGCCATAGAACCAGTTCCTCCGAGTCAGAGAAACAAAGGGTTCTATTCCAGATACTTCCTGGTTCCAAAATGGAAAGGGGATCTGTGTCCTGTACTAGATCTCAGGGATGTCTCTCATCAGGCCACACCTATGGAACTATAACCAGTGAGGCAGTAGGACCACATGGAAAACTTTGCAAGCAGTAAGCAAGGGCCGCCCGCGATTACATCCGCTGGTACATAAATGTGGGCGGCCCCATCTCTGTTCTTTTCCTGCCGTCAATCATACTCTGCTACTACAGAGAACATCACTGCAATTGGCGCCATTTTATTTCTTTCTCAGTAAAAAGTGATCACTGTTACAGTGATTCTCAATGGCCAGTATGTCAAAAGCACTCTTGAAATTGTTCCACTACTGTGACTGCGATGAAAAGATTTACACCGGTGACTCTCACAACTGTGTGTGCTGCCTAAGTCCGAACCACAATGTGAAAGGTTGCCATTTGCTGTAGCTTTAACTCTGCTGCCTAGTGACGCTGTAAACGAGCACTTGAGATGCATCCCCTGAAGAAAAAGGTGGCTACCAGGGAGAAGGACCTCCAGCAGAAGACTACTGCTGCATTGCTGGCCCAGTCTACAGGGTCCGGGTCATCATAATCCTGGGATAAATCATCCGGGAGCCATAAACATGAGCACTGGGACAAAGACTAGTAGAAAACCTCCCCAGTGCACTCCAGGTTGCCCCTATGAATGGTAGAAGGTACAACCTCATTGTCATAGAAACATAGAATTTGACGGCAGATAAGGACCGCTTGGCCCACCTAGTCTGCCCATTTTCCTACCTAACAGATGAGCTGCAGATCCTAGTTAACCAACAGCTTACTTCCTCCTACCCCCTACTAGGACTGCCTTATGTCTGTCCCATGTATTCTTGAATTCCCCCACTGTTCTTGACTCCACAACTTCCTCAGGGAGGCTGTTCTATGCATCCACAACCCTCTCTGTGAAAAAATACTTTCTCACATTACTTCTGAGCCGTCCCCCCTCTATCTTCAAATTGTGCCCCCTTGTTCTTGCACATCTCTTTTTCTGAAAGATGCTACCCTCTTGGACTTTGTTGATTCCCTTGAGGTACTTGAAAGTTTCTATCATGTCCCCTCTCTCCTTTCTTTCCTCAAGGGTATACATATTAAGCTCCTTTAATCTTTCTTTGTATGTCTTCTGGTACAGACCCTGCACCATTTTGGTTGCCGCCCTCTGGACAGCCTCCACTCTGTCTGTCTTTGTGGAGATGGGGTCTCCAGAACTGCACACAGTACTCCAGATGGGGTCTCACCAGCTGTCTGTACAGAGGGATAACAACTTCCTGTTTTCTACTATTGATGCCGCTCCCTATGCATCCCAGTATTCTCCAAGCCTACCTTACTGCCTTCTCACATTGCTTGCCCACCTTTAGGTCATCTGATATAATTACCTCCAGGTCCCTTTCCATGTTTACTGTTGTCAGTATCTCACCCCCCATTGTGTACTCTTCCCCTGAGTTTTTGTTTTCCAGGTGCATTACTTTGCACTTCTTTGCATTGAATCTGAGCTGCCATACATTTGACCATTCCTCCAACTTTGCAAAGTCCCTTCTCATCCTTTCCAATCTATCTTGTGTATCAACCCTGTTGCAGATCTTTGTGTCGTCTGCAAAGCCCCAATACTGAACCCTGCGGTACCATAGTAACCCTCCTTTTTTCACTGTGGACTCCGTTTACTGCTACCCTTTGGGTCCTGTTGACTAGCCATCTTTTATCCGAGCTACCACCTTGGGACCCACTCCAAGGCTGGCTAACTTGTGTATTAATCTTTTGTGTGGGACTGTATCAGATGCCTTGCTAAAATCTAGGTAGGCCATGTCCACAGCCCCTCCCTGGTCTACTGCTTTGGTCACCTAGTCAAAGAAATCTATTAAATTCGTCTGACACGACCTTCCCATCGTGAATCCATGCTGCCTTGGGTCCTGTGCTGCACTGGCCTGTAGGTACTCAATACTTCTTTCCTTCAGAAGTGATTCCATCATTTTCCCTACCACTGAGGTCAGACTAACTGGTCTGTAGTTTTCTGCCTCTGTCCTGCTCCCACTTTTGTGAAGAGGAATCACATCCGCCTCCTCCAGTCCTCAGGTACCACCCCATCCTCCCATGATTTGTTAGAGAGTAGTCAGTGGTGTCACTAGTTCTCCCCTTAGTTCTTTTAGAATTCTTGGGTGAATCCCATTAGGCCCCATTGCTTTGTCCACCTTCAATTTTATAAGTTCTTTTAGAACCCTTTTTTCTGTAAAGGGACTGGTATCGACACCCGTCTTAAGAGTGTTTCTCTTGTTTGGTTTAGGTACCTCCCCCTCATCTTCCTTTGTGAATACTGAGCAGAAATATTTGTTCAGTAGGCCTGCTTTTTCACTGTCAGCCTCTGCCCACATTGTCTTCCCTTTATTAAGCCTCAGTATCCTTCCTTTGGTCTTTCTTTGCTCCCTAATTTACCTATAAAAGGTCTTATCCCCCTTCTTAACAGAGTTGGCTATCCTTTCCTCAGTTTGGGCCTTTGCTATTCTGACTGCCTTCCCTGCTTCTTTTTGTTTTAACTGATAAAGTTCTCTGTCCTGCTTCTTCTGTGTTTCCATGTATTTCCTGAATGCTATCCTTTTCTCATCTTCATCAACTGCTCAAGCAGTGAACCCCCGATCGTTGACACAACACCAAGTTTGGGGCTTTGTGCTGGCACTACCAGACCTAGTATGGTTGGTACCTCAACATGGCACAGCCTTCCCTGTCGACCACTTCTGTTGCACCTGTCAGTCACATGGGCACCGAGATGCGGCCCGTCCTTTCTTCCTTTATGGACTTGCTTTGACACTTGCTTCCCCTGTTCCACTGTGTCCATCGACAGGGCCTACTGCTAATCCCCCTGCGATGATGCAGGCTAAAACTCAACCTCAGCCTCCTCTGAGAGTGCCACTGATGTTGCTGGCACACTCCTTATTGCCTATCAACCTTCATGATGATATCGAATATAATCCTGACTTAATTATGCAGGATGAAGGAGATGCTGAGGAGTACCCTGAATTCCAGTTTGACAGAGGTACTTGTTCTGCCGTATCAACCTGTAGTGAGAATTCAATGCTCCACACTCCTAGTCACCTCCTGAGGACCCTACCTTCCTCAACATGATGCAGCAGTTACAGGCTGCTGTGGGTTTTGATCTTGGGGAGCAGGACACTGCCAAGAAAAATGTGATTGGTTTTCTGGAGCTGCCTGACTCCCCTTTTATTGGAGTTCAAGAGGTTGGATGGACTGGGGAAAAAGGACTTTTGCCTCCTCATCATTGGGCCTTCACATTGTCAACTACCAGGCCCATACATAGAAACATAGAAGTTATTGGCAGATAAGGACCTCTTGGCCCACCTAGTCTGCCCAGTTTTCCCTGTCTGCTTTGCCACCGCACACCCTACTCTATCTTCGGTTGTCTTCTCCCTGTGCCTTACTACCAAGGTCCTCTTGTATCTGTCCCATGCATGCTTGAATCCTGTCACCGCTTTTTCACTCACCACCTCTACTGGAAGGCTGTTCCAGGCATCCACCACCCTCTCCGTAAAGAATCATTTTCTCACATTTTCTTTGAGCCTCCCCCCAACTTCATAGCGTGACTCCTTGTCCTCGAGCCTCTCTTTCTATGGAAAATGCTACCTTCCTGTACCTTGTTAATACCTGTTAGGTACTTGAATGTTTGTCATCTTCCCCTTTCCCTCCTATCCTTCAGAGAGTACATATACAGTTCCTTGAATCTCTCCTCGTACGGCTTTTGATGCAGGCCCTGCACCATTTTGGTAGCCCTTTGTTATACCGTCTCCACCTTATCCATGTCCTTCCGGAGGTGGGGGCCTCCAGAATGGACACAGTACTCAAGGTGGGGTCTTACCAGTGATCTGTACAGGGGTAATATCTTTTTCTTCCTACTGGTGATACCCCACCTTATGCACCCGAGCATCCTGCTAGCCAGGGACACTGGTTTACCGGGATTTAGAAAGGGCAAATTCTGTTTTGCACATTGTATAAAATGGTATTGTCACTGGTGTCTAAGCCCAAATCCGGTTTTACCGGTGTTTGGTTTTGTGTACTTTAACAATTTATTACTCTGCTAACATGCATTTTAGCAATTTTGACCTCCACTGTTACACACCCTTCCATCAATTTAAAGTTATTTTAGGTACGATATGTGATGGCAGCAGCAGCACTATAGCCCCCATCACTAAGGTGTGATAGAAGCAGCACTACGTTCACCATTCCTCAGGTGCGATGGTAGTATCAGCACTATGGCCCCCATCCCTCAGGTGTGATGGCAGTATCAACACCATGGGCCCCATCCTTCAGGTGGGACGGCGGCAGTACTACATTCCCCATCCACCATTGATGATTGGCAGAAATACTATGGCCCCTGCCCCTCAGGTGTGATGGCGGTAGCAACAATGCAGTCCACATCCCTCAGTGGTGATGGCAGTAGTGACAGCACTGCGATACCCTTTCTTCAGCACCCACACCCCACATGCACAAGTTACAAATGACTTGGTCTCTTTGCTTGTTAGAACTTGGATGTGAATTAATCTGAACCATCACCACTGAGGTGGACCACCTTTGTTTTTTCCTGTCTATCATTTAACTTGCTGAATTGATTTCTGCCTGTGACACCGCTGACTGGGGTTCGGGAACAGACTTGGGTGTTGGAGGGCCGGCGGGGGAGGTGAAGGCTTGAGTGTCCCAGCGACCACTTGCCTTCTGGGAGGGAGGAGGGTGGGTTCGCGCTCAGTGTTTTTTGGGCCCTGGTGGAGGCCAGCAACATGTTGGCCCTTGCTGCGGGAGGGAGCATGATGGATGTCGGCTTGTGCCTTGACATCATGTGGCCTGTCGTGCTCCCAAGAAAATGGGAAAACACCCGCTGGCCAACCGGAAGACTGCTGCTGGTCACTCCATAAGCACGGGGCACATTTGTCTGTTCTGACCCCTGCCGTGCCCAGGATACACAGGAAGCTCTGTGGGGCAAATCTCCTTCCCTGGTAGCCTCCCAAAGGGGTAGGAGCCCACCCAGTGAAGGGTACTTTGGGTTACCTGGTTGCACAGCAGTAAGGGGCAGTGGATGGTGATCGGGACTCGGCAGCGGTGGTAGGGGGCCTTGGCAGGCCTGAAGGAGTAGATGGCCAGGGGGTAGTAGGAGAAAAAACTGCCTGAATGTGCTTCTTTGAAATAAAGCGTCTTCACCTAAAAAAATCCACAAGTGATTAGTGGAGGACCTTCAGATGGAAATTGTGCATCTCCCAAACATGTGGATACTTTTTTTTACTTGGTCTCCATGAAAAGGGTGTCTCTCAGTTTTCATGTCTGAGCTCAGATGTGAATTGAGCACCACTCTGCCCACCAGCATCATACAGCCCCTGGGGTTTTACATTCTGTGTGTCACTGAATGTGCTTTCAAAATCCACTGGCCAAGCATAAGTACACTTAATATTTGCTTTGTGTTGAAGCAGTCTATCAAAAAACGTTTTGTTGTCAAAGAGACTGAAACAGCATGTGGGAGATAAGGTGCAAATTATCCCATTCACCTAAATGGGGTGCTAGGGCAGGCAGTATAGCCTAGAGGTTGGGGGAAAGAGGTGTGAACGAGCTTGGTACATCCAGCAGACCAGACCTGAGTTTGATTCTCACAACCTCCACTCGCATACTGTGTGACTCTGAGCAAGTCACTTAACTGCCCAGTGCCCCCATGTCACCCCTGAAAACAGGCACTTGTGCCTAGTGGTCCTAACCCAGTTACCAAAAGACTAAAATAAAAAATAAAATAACTGAAGTCTTTTTGTAAGTAGTAAGGCAGTTTCTTCCTTGAGAACATACTTTTATTCACACTAGTTTTCGTTCAAACAACTGAGGATTTTGAATGGCCCTGCTGATTATAAACTTGAATAAGCTAGTTGGTAACAGTGATGCTGTGCTTAGCAATCTACAACCTAGATGCTCACATGCAAAGAATACAATAAAAACCTGACTGAAGTCTAAAAATAAGCTTATAAAACACACCAAATGTATCTGAACATATATCTTTACCTATACAAAATCATTGCAGCCCGAGTAAAACTCTAGTAAATTATATGGCACACTGAGTACTGTATGGTATAGGAAACATATATTGGTATTTTTTATGTTCTTTGTAAATTGGGTAAGGCCTATTAGGCAGAACTGCCTGTTTTCAGGAGTGACCCAGGAGAACTGGGGAGGTTAAGTGACTTGCTTGGAGTTTCACAGTATACAAGTGGAGGTTGTGGGAATTAAACCCAGGTCTGCTGTATGTACCCAGTTCTATCACTGTTTACTTTAACCACTAGGCTATACTGCCAGCCATAATAATACCCATATATAATGTTTTAATATTTGATTTCAGTAATAGTGCACAGTACCTAGAGTGCAAATTATGAACATTAAACACTTTACAACATTTTACTAAAACTGAATTATTTGCCACTCCATTTGCTTATTTTTTCTTTCACTAAAGTGGGTGAATAGTTGACAGAGCACTATAAACAGCTTTTTATCAGGCTTCATTATTCTACATCCAGAAACAGGTAACATTTGTTTATTCTGGATTTATTTAATATTGATTTTCTGTGGCTCACTAAATAGAATATGTTTAGCACTGTATGAGGCAGATGTTTTTACATTTTGGAAGAGGCAGCACATCTTATTAGTTTAGGATTCATGTTAAAAACATAAGATCTTACTTCGAGAGTTCTCTTGCAGTAGGTAATTACAGATAGGACTGAAGCCAGCAGGCGTCAGGACCCCAAGGAAAAATTTCTAGCTAGCAGTCTCTGGCGGGGGACCGCCCCCACATCAGGTGACCGACGTCAGTATAAAGGGGTGGTCCCCCACGTTCCAGTCCTTTCCTGCTGTTAGCTTGTGCAGCACCTTGCAGTTAAGTTCACCGCTTTTGCAGTCGGTAGTTTGTATTGCCTATTTTCACTAGTTTCACGATTTTCGTCAGCCTTACCTACAGCTGCCATGTATGTCGTCCCCGACTCCCTCCAAGCACAAAAACAAGTGCGATTCTTGCGGTGCCCAGCTCCCACATAATGACAGACATTCCCAGTGCCTTATTTGTCTAGGCCCCGATCATCCCGTCGAGAAGTGCCAGCTCTGCCAGCAGTTTAACGCGGCCACCTGAAAGTGGAGGCAGCAGTCCCTGGAGGCCCACGTTCTTAAATAATGACCTCCATGGAAACGAAACTGAAAAAACTCCGGTGGGCTTTGAGCACCGGGACTGGGACTCCTCATCGGTCACCGTGGCCTCAGCTGGGGCCGCGGTGCTGCAGGTAACGCCTCTCTCGGGAGGCAGTTCCATGGCGACTGTCTTGGAGGTTTCCAAGGCGTGGTCAACCCTCCCGTAGGGCTCTCGCTCGGGCCCCTAGGGAGCCTCCGGATCTAAGGAGGCAGCCATTCCCAGTAAGATTGCCACCTTGCAGCCTTCTGGTTCAAGCGCCCCGATAAGTTGGACGTCGGCTCCTCCAACGCCTGCCTGGGTAAGGCCACTAAAACGCCCAACCCTTTGGGGCAGCGCATGGCCTCCAAAGCGCCCGCCAAGGTCACCCCTCCTTCACGGCCTTCGGGCACCGGGTCCGATAAGTCGGAGGCCGGCTCCTCTGACTTCAGCCCGGGATCCCACCGATAAGACGGATGTCGGAGGCGTTTGAGTCGACGCCAGACCCTTCGGGCCTATCTGTCGTCCCAAGCTCACTGCAATGCTCATTGCATTCCGAGGTGCCAGCATCTCCTTTACTGGAGCCCAGGGATGGTATTCCTTCTTCACCAGGCGACACAGAGGAGGTGGGTACGCTGCCGTCTGGTCTCCTTCCCGCTGGGCCGGATGACCCGACGCCGAATCCTCTGACGCCAGCGCCCGACTATCCCTTTGCTGGATGCTGCCCTTACGCCGGGCCTCCTGTTCCGCACCCGCCCACTGGGCAATTTCCGGGGCCCTCTGCTCCTGTAGACCCCCCGGTACCTGGGTATCCGACCCCGTCCTATCTGATGCCATCCTACCCAAGCCTGCAGTATCCAGCACCCCAGTACCCGACGCCGCAGTAGATGGTGCCCCAGTACCTGACGCTGGGCTTCTCGCCGTTGGGATACAGATACTGAAGGTATTCTTAAGGCATGTATCTGTATCCCCCTCCTTCTCCTCCTCCTCCGCCCCCTCAGCCACTGGTGGACTTGGAGACTCTGGCTTCCTGGTGGGGCTGAGGCCAAGGCTCAGCTCACCAGGGAGGTAGAGAGCAGTCTTCTGATGCCTGTTCTGGACCCTCTACATCTCAGGCGAGACCCCCTTCCCACCTCCGGATACTAGAGGCGAGCCCTCCGGTTCCAGGGCAGGGCAGGATATGCTTCCCCGAGGGCTTCCCAAAGGGTCCATTCCTCTTCCGTGCCGGGAGGAGGAGTCTTCTTCCTCCTCCTCAGAGACCTCTGATGACTCCGACAGTTCCGACCCGGACTATGAGCCACATACTCCGGACAAGCCCAGGCCAAGGACTCTTCTGAAGTCTCCTTCGGAGGATCCTTCCTTTATGGAGTTGCGTAAAATCCAGGCAGTTCATTAGTGGCATTCCTTGGAGCCCTATCCACAGTGTAAGAAACTCGCTGCGCACCTGAATCTGCCTGAACCCGCTCCTACCCTGGTGCCACCCTGGATTAAGCCTCATGCCCACCTTGTCTCCACTATTTGGAAGCAACTGTCTACCTTGGCCCCCCTTCCTAGGAAGTCGGACAGGCTTTATCAGGCTCCGGAGGGTGTTGACTCTTTAAATTCACACCCTCGAGCTGATTCGGTCGTGATTAGCACCGTTCATGGCTGGGCGGCTAACCCCAAGCACTTGAGCTCATCACCACCCAACAAGGAATCCCGCCTTCTGGACCAGTACGGGAAGGTAGTCTATGCTTCTTCCACTCTGGGTATAAGGGCCCTGAATTACGTTGGTCATATGGGGGATTACCAGAAGGCGATCTTGGCGAGGTGGAGGCTAAATTAGACTCCCTTCCTGTCTCTCAGACAAAGCCGGAAGTGGCTAATCTAGTCTGGTCTTCACGTTCGGCCAGTCGGCGTATGCTTCGTGCCATGTGTGACGCAGTGGATGCTGGCGGTCGGAGCTCGGCTTTCGCTGTGGGTTTGCAGTGTCATGCCTGGCTCCGGGTGTCAGGTTTGGTCCCAGAGGTGCAGTCTGCTATCCAGGACGCACCCTTCAGGGGTTCAGTGCTGTTCGGTGGTGATGTCAAGGACATCATCACCGATCTGCAGAAGGGTACTGTACTTAAGTTTGTCGACTCCATGTACAGACCCCCTCAGGCTCAGTGTTGTCCCTTTTGCTGATGTTCTCGGCGAAACCTCAGGGAAAGTGGGCCAACAGATGTGAGGCCCCTCCGGTTGCCAAGCCCCCCCTGCTCAAAAAAGCAGCTGGGGCTTCAGCCGTGATGCTGCCTCACACCTCCTGACTCCTTTCCTCTCCCACAGCCTCAAGGCCTTCCAGAGGTACTGGTAGGAGGGAGATTCTCCCTCCACCTACCAGGTTGGGAGAGGATCACTTCAGACACTTGGGTGCTGCAGCTGAGGACACTCAATAGAGTTTCTTCAGAAACCTCCTCGAAACACCCCGTCGTCTTACTCCCCAGAACACCTTCTTCTGGTTCAGGAAGAAATTTCCTTTCTCCTTCTGAAGGAGGTGATAGAGCCCGTTTCTCCCCAACTTTGTGGGACGGGTTACTGCTCCCATTTTTTCCTGGTCCTGAAAAAGTCAGGAGATATGAGGCCGATTCTTGATTTCAGCTCCCTGAACTTGTTCGTGGAGTACAAAAGGTTCAGAATGCTCTCTCTGCAGAGTCTTCTGCCCCTTCTTCAGCTGGGACAGTGGCTGTGCACGCTGGACATGCAGGATGCTTACCTGCATATCCCTATTCGCCCTTTCCATGGCAAATACCTGCGTTTTGCGTTCCAGGGGGACCACTACCAGTTCAAGGCCCTCCCATTTGGTCTCTCCTCTGTGCCCCGAGTGTTCACCAAATGCTTTTCGGTGGTAGTGGCCTACCTGCCTACCCAAGGGGTGCAGGTTTTCCCGTACCTGGTCGACTGGCTCCTGGTGGCCCCGTCCAGGGAGGAACTCCTGCACTTCCTTTCCCTTACCGTGCAGGTTTTTACCTTCCTGGGTATTACCGTCAGTCAGGCAAGTCCCACCTGATCCCACCCCAAAGGCTTCAGTTTATCGGGGCGATTCTGGACACGATATCCGGCATGGCATTCCTGCCACTGGACAGGGTGGCCTCACTCCAGGCTCAGGTCAGCCTGTTGTCCAGCCGCAGGCTGGTCAGCGCCAGGTTGACCCTTCGCCTCCTCTGGCTCATGTCAGCTGGATTCCAACAATCCCTCGCGCTCGGCTCCACATGAGAATCTCTTGGACGCTTCGGTCTCAGTGGGATCAGCTGGTGGACAACCTAGATCAACTGGTTCTGGTCTCCAGTCCTATGGCTCAGGACTTGCAATGGTGGATGATTCAGGAGAACCTTTGTGGGGGAGTTCCCTTCTGTCTTTCTTCCCCCTCCCAGACGCTGACTACGGATGCTTCTGGCCAGGGTTGGGGAGCCCTTCTTGGGTCTTACAGGACCCAGGGCTCCTGGTTCAAGCTCGAGAAATCTATCCACATCAGTGTGCTCGAGCAGCGGGCCATGCTGTATGCTTTTCAGGCTCTGCATCTGTATCTGCTCCCTGGACTTCTGGCTGTCCAGATGGACATCATGTATGTAGTCTGGTACATCAACAAACAGGGAGGAACTCATTCCTACCCTCTCTGCAGGGAGGCAATGCGAGTTTGAGAATGGGCAGTGCAGCACAACCTTCACATCATGGCAGTTCATGTCCCGGGGGTCGAGAACACATTGGCAGATCACCTCAAGTCAGTCGTCTGCTCATGTTCATGAGTGGGAACTAGATCGGGGGTAGCGGACAATATCTTCCTGTGCTGAGGAACACCACAGGTAGACCTGTTTGTGTCTCCTCTCAATCCAAAACTTCCCGCCTTCTGCTCGCTCGTTCCAGGGTGCGGCAATTTTTTGGAGAGACTCTCTGTCTGTAGACTGGAAGGGCAGATTCATCTATGCCTTCCCCTGATCCCCTTGATTTCAAGGGTCTTACAGGAACTCAGCTCGGAAGGAGCTTGCATGATCCTGATTGTTCCTTTCTGGCCCAGGCAAGTTTGGTTCTCTCTTCTGCAGCAGTATTCAGAGGAACCTCCTCTTCCTTTGTTGCAACTTTTGCTGACCCAGGATTAGGGGACCCTGGTCCATCAAGTCCCTTCAGTTGCACGTGTGGCTCCTGCAGACGTAGCTCAAGCTCATTTCGGGGTTTCCCCATCCGTAGCTGAGATTCTGGTGGAGGCCAGAAAGCCCTCCACTAAATCTACCTATGCCATGAAATGGAAATGGTTCTCTATTTGGGCCACTTTCAAAGATTTCGAGCCATTCTCTTGCTCTGTTGGGCAGCTTTTGGATTACTTGCATCATCTCTTTTGATCTGGGTCTCAAGTCATTCCTCTCTGAAGGTTCACAGGCTGGCCATCTCCACTTACCGTGTTCCTTTTGGGGACAGGACTTTTGTGCAGTTGGAAGTTTCTGAGACTTTCCTTAGAGGGGTTCTCCACTTGCGACCCCCTATTCGTGCTCCTGCCCCCCCTTGGGATTTGAATTTTATCCTTGAGAAGCTTACTCTGCCTCCTTTCGAGCAGCAGACTTAAAGTTCCTTTCATGGAACACTCTTCCTTTTGGCCATTACTTCTGCTTGAAGGATTTCTGAGCTCCAGGCCCTCGTGCAAAATCCACTGTTTGATTTTTCACAAGGAACGTGTGGCTCTTCATACCATCCCTAAGTTTCTCCCCATGGTGGTAGTGGAGCCTATGATGAATCAATCCGTGGAGTTGCCTGCTTTCTTTATGCAGCACTCCAGTCAAGGGGAGTACCTCTTACATACTTTGGATGTTCACCGAATTCTGAGATACTACACCAGGACGGAGGATCTCAGAAAGACTGATCAACTGTTTGTCTCTCTTGCTCGTAAAAGAGAAGGCAATGCTGTTTCTAAGCAATGCCTGTCTAAATGGGTGGCTCATTGTATCCCTTTGTTACAAGTACAAGACCCTGCAGGGTCAAGTCAGAGACCACTCCACCAGAGGGGGTCGCTGCCTCTGCTGCTTGTTTCAAGAATATGTCAGTGGCAGACATCTGTGCAGCTGCAACTTGGACTTCTGTCCGGACTTTTACGAAACATTACAGTTTGGACATTGCCTCTTGCCCTAGAGCGGGCTTCGGGTTGGCTGTTCTGTAAGGTTTTCTTTCCTAAGACCTTCACAGCCACAGGGTCTACATTTAACAGACTTTGATGACAGATAAGGACCACTTGGCCCACCCAGTCTGCCCATTTCCCTACCTACTGGATAAGCTGCAGATTCTAGTTAACCAACAGCCTACTTCTTGCCACCCCCCCCACTACAATTGCCTTATGTCTGTCCCATGCATGTTTGAATTCCCCCACTGTTTTAGACCCCACAACCTCTCCAGGAAGGTGGTTCCATGCATCCACTACTCTCTCCGTGAAAAAACATTTCCTCACATTACCCCTGAGCCGTCCCCCCTCTATCTTTAAATTGTGCCCCCTTGTTCTTACACATCTCTTTTTCTGAAAGATGCTATCCTCCTGGACTTAGAAACGTTCAAGTACCTCAAGGGAATCAATCTTGTCTCCCCTTTACTAAAGGGTATACATATTAAGCTCTCGGGCTCTCTTCATATGATTTCTGATGCAGACCCTGCACCATTTTAGTTGCCCTCCTCTGGACTGCTTCCATCCTGTCTATGTCCTTGTGTAGATGAGGGCTCCAAAACTGCACCAGTACTCCAGATGGGGTCTCACCAACTGTCTGTAGAGAGGGATAACCACTTCCCTTTTTCTACTTGTGATGCCCCTTCCTCTGCATCCCAGTATCCCTCTGGCTCTCCTTACTGACTTCTCACATTGCTTACCAACCTTTAGATCATCTAATATGACTACCCCCAAGTCCTGTTCCATTTTTGTTGTTGTTGGTACGTCCCCTGCTATTGTGTACTCTTCTTGTTCCAGACTGCTTGGGACTTAGTCCTGTTTGTAATTACGTACTATAAGAGCCCTCTCGAAGTATGATAGTACAGTTATGTAAGAACTTACTGTAACAGTAGATTTTTGAGAGAGGCTCTTGCAGTAGGTAATACCTTCCTGCCCTCCATCCCCCTAAGCTTTTTCAGCTTGTTTTCCAGTGAAGGAAACATCCACTTCTCTCTCGTCTCGCCTTTTTAGGCCTTTTGAGGGAAAGAACTGGAATGTCGGTGTGGGGGACTGCCCCTTATACTTTCGTTGGTCACCTGATGTGGGGGTGGTCCCCTTCCAGAGACTGCTAGCTAGAAATTTTTCTATGGGGTCCTGATGCCCGCCGGCTTCAGTTTTATTTGTAATTACCTACTGCAAGAGCCTCTCTCGAAGATCTACTCTTACGGTAAATTCTTGCGTAACTACTTTTTTCTTCATATTTAAAATGTATTCAAGTGTCTGTGTATTCATTTAGTAGTTTATGCTGACTAATATATGCTGCAGAGAAACAGTAAAGGATTTATTGTGAAGCATTCGGGGTCTGTAATAGAACTCCTGCAATTTCCCAGCAAGTTTTGGGGGAAAAAAAAAAATCTCCAATTTCAGGTTATTTTTCCTGCAGTTTTCCAGTGGTCCTGTCCATGTGTGCAGATACTTGTATTTTTTTTGTGTGTGTGTCTCATCCAGTGTAATATAAATAGTGAAAGACGTTTAGGTACATACTAAATGAAAACTGGTTTCAGGAAGGAAAGCAGTCCTTAGCTGATGGAGAGGTTGGTGGGAAGCATGGGTGGTTAAACTTGAATGGCTGGTTCCAGCAAAGTAGTGTGGGTGGTTTCCTTCCTGATTGTGCAGCAGAGCAGAAAGAATGCAAAGCACAGCAGCATTCATTTTAAGATGCTGAAGTCTGGGCCAGCCCAATGCTTACAATGCCAGTGACCCAGGGTCGGAAGTGAACTCTGGTTGCTGGAGGTCTGGCCCAAGGAGTAGGATTGAGCATCTGTGGGGCATCTCTCCGGGGCTGCAGGTCCTGCTGCTTTACCGCCACCGGGGTGACGATCAATGGAGCTGCAGAGCGATTGTGAGGGGAGGACGCTAGCCGGGATCTGGAGCAGTGGCATGTCTCTACGTGCCTTACCTCCTTGGATCTCTTCGAGTGCTGGTGCCCTCAGGCACAGAGACCAGAACGCCAGAAACAATCACCCCACATTGGGTAGTGGTAGAAGGGACCCAGCTGCCCCAGAATTCATAACCAGGTTCCATGAGGGACCCACTGAGCTGCCCAGCACAGACTAAGGGACTGTGGAGGGGTGACCTGGGTTCCTCTCCCTTCCCACCTGGGGCAGACAACCCAGGCAGGATGGGAGCAGGCCCACAAGAGCTCCTGAGCATTACCTGGCGTGAAGCTAGGGGTTACCCAGCCTAGGCATCTCTGAAAAGTGAGAAGGTATAGAAAGAGAAAATAAAAAAATTTAAAAAGATGCTGAAATGTCAGGGTTTCTGTGCAGTTAATGCAATTTATGTGAGGCACTGGTACAAGAATTCAAAATCTGCAAACCAAGCAGGATTCTGTGATTTTTACCCGTGTTACTGGTAAAAATGGAAAACCAGGGTCCTTGCTGCTAGCGTTCCCCAACACCTTATCCCACTGATTGGCTACCTTTGGGTCATCCCTGCTACCCCTTCTGCAGTGTCGCTAATAAAGGCTGAAGAGGACTGGGCCTATTACTGAGACACCTTACTTGGTAACCTTTCCTTCTGCAGAATGGACACCATTTACCACCACTCTCTGACTCCTGTAGCTTAACTGGCTTCTTACCCAGTTTATAAGTTTTTGACCCACTCCCAGACAGACAGGCTGGCTTGTTCACCAGTCTTCTGTGTAGAATGGTGTCACCAGTCGAAGAACTTGGTCAGGTTTGTCTGGCAAGCCCCCCTCCCAAAATGAAACCATGTTGCCTTGGATCATATAATCCACTGGTTACAAGGTATTCCACCATCCTTTCCTTCAGTAGTGTTCCATTACTTTGCCCACTACCAAAGTCAGGCCAACAGGTCTGTACTTTCCTGCCTCCTCCCTGTTCCCACTTTTGTGAGGTGGGACCACATCTGTCCTCCTTTAGTACATGGGAACCTCCCCTCTTTCTAAGGATAAGTTAAACAGTTGTCAGAAGTGCAGCCAGCACCTCTCTCAGATCCTCAGTATTATGGGATGCACCCCATCAGGTCCCATTGCCGTGTCTACTTTTAATTGTGCTAGTACCTTGACTTTCTCCTCTGTAAAAGGACTGGTGTTCGCCTTCCTACCATTTATGCCTTTGTTCATATCTTTGGCCTGTCCACCTACTCTTCCAGTAACTACTGAAAAAAATATATATATATGTTCAATATGTCTGCCTTCTTTTGGTCCTCCTTGCAAACCCCCTTTTATCCTTACTATTCCCCCTTTGGTTTTCCTTATCTCGCTTATATAGCTGTATGATCAAGTACCAAAATATCTTCTAGAGGAAGGCCAAGGCAACTGCACAAACTATGCCAGAGGGTGACCCTAAACAAGAGCTTGAGCCTCTTACTGTTGGGGCTAATGTAGGCAAACATCTCCTGTGTATGGCTTATGATTTTTATTTAGTTAGTTTTTGTTAACTGGGTAAGTGCAATAGACACAGTCTCCCTGTTTTCAGGTATGACCTGGGGGCGGAGGGTACAGATGAATGCCAGCTGACCTTGAACCAGATTAAGCTGTTGGTGGCATTTTTGGTGAATACAGGGAAATTTGGCCAGGGCACTGGGGAAATTCCCCCACTCGCCAGTAGGGGGAATCCATGCTGGCCTGACAAGCTGAGCCAGTCCTACTGAAACAGTGAAGAGTGTGTGGATGTGAAGGAGTGTAGGGAGAGGGCCTCCTTCCTAGTCTTTATTCTACTAGAGGCCATAAATTGCAGGAGAATGGAGAAGGCAAGCGAGGAAAAGAAACTACAAAGGAGAAGTAAAGAAAATGGAAGCAGACCAGAAGGTGAGCAATCTGCAGTGGAGAGGGAGGATGCTAAAACTCAAAACATGTCAAAAGGTTTCTATTCTTGTGGACACAAAAGATGTTGCAGCAAACAAAATGAGATGATGAGAAGCTGTTAAAACAGAAGCAGACACAATGTATGTCAGACAGTGAGAATGACAGGCCTGAAGCCTGTCCGAATCAGCTGCAACAAAATGACAGCAGCAAAGGGTGTTGAGCCTGCAGGTTCTGAGGACAGTGTAAATGAAAGGGAAACCTTAAAAGGGAAGGCCGGAGTGAGTCAGAAATGGATCAGCTTAAGAAGGAAACCAGATATTAAAATGGAAAGTAAAGAAAAAAAAAATGAATGCAAAAACAAAACAAGAGGTAGTGGGGGGGGGGGGATGTGGGGGCCCCCCAAATGGAAAACAAAGTAAATAAAGGTGAAAAGCAAGAGACAGAGGAAGGCTTTGATGAACATGTATTGAAAAATTATAAAGATAATCTGGAGTGGGTTACAGAGACCCTAGTAAGTGCAGGATGAAAACTGAAAGAGAATGGGTCAGGTTGGGACCCAAATAGGCCCAGCACATCAAGAGAAGGATGAAAGGTGTCAGAAAGTCACAGTGTGGAAAATAAGGAAGAAAAAGAAGAGAATGTAATGGAACAAAATCAGGGGAAGATGACAGATGATACTAGAGAAATTCTATTTATAGATGGAACAAATGAAAGCGATGATACATCAATGGAAGCTGAGCAGGAAAACAATACAAACAGATGAGGAATTAAACAAAATGGGGGAAAACAACAAGAGAAAGAGGAAACCTGGAGTAGGAATACAAGAGAAAAATTGTTCCCAAATGAAAACAAGCTAAAAAGAGAAACGCAGCACGTCTTAAATTCAGAGGATCATCAGATGATGCACCAGACAGCATTTTTATTGGCAGATGTCTTTTAAAAGAAAATATGAAATATCCATACGAAATATATGCGCTTATTCATGTTTCAGGTAGCACACAATATGACATTAGCTTCAAACACCCAGAGGGCCTGAACATATTTTGGAAACTATACCAGCAGTTAAAATACACTGAGCTATGGAAAAATGTTATTTCACTACCCCTCACAAAACCAGCCTTTAAAATAGCAGTGATCCTTTTTAGGAATGAAAGGGTCAATCTCATGGATATACATTTTTGGATGAAACAATGATGTACAATACATGGCCCACCTGAACCAATCCTAGATGAAGAGTGCTTATGGACAGGAGGTTGGAAATATGATGACTCAAACAGGTGGAGGGAGAAATGCAGCATTTACCTAAATTTTTTTTTTCTTTTATGGATGAGATTGTGGCATTTTGTTTTATGTGGGACAACTCAGAGCTTGTTATAAGTGCGAGGAGAAAGGACATATAAGCAATGCATGTGAAAAGGTTAAATGTGGCCTGTGCGGAGTGTTGGGACATTTTAGTGTTGTGTAAAAATAAACTTAGATGTAGCCTGTGTGAGGAAGAAGGTCATATATTCTCAAGGTGTCCATGGGTGTCGCACAATAGCCCAGACACAGGGGAAAGAGCAGAGCAAGATGTTTACCTGGTAATGGCACAGAAAGAAAGAGGGGAAACAAAATGAAGTTGTGCTAGAAGCATTGCAGGAGGATGACACAAAACACCAGGAAAAAAGGGAGGAGGAAGTAGGAAGATGGGTCCAGAATGCTACAGAAAAGGAGAAAGAAGGAAAGCGGAGTATAGGAAATATCAAATGCATAGTGCAAGAATTCCAGAAAGGAAAATACCAAAAAGAAAGGTGTAAGAAGAGCAGCTTTTTTGAATATGCCTACATTAAAAAAAGAGGAAGAATTAATAAAGAAATTTAAGGAGGAAGAAATAGGAGAAGCAATTAAAACCTCAAATAATACAGTGCCAGGAACAGATGGAATATCTAATACTTTTTATAAAACCTTTGAAGAAAAACTTACTCCTATGTTAGTCCAAATCTATAATGACATTTTTCAAAGTGGTGAACTTTCGGAAAGTATGAAACAAGGTGTAACAATATTTCTTTTAAAAAAAAAAAGGGGGAAGGAACACAAATTCAAAACTGGAGACCTATAAGTTTGTTAACAACCGATTATAAAATACTGGCCAAAATAACAGTTAAGATTTTTTTCAGAACAGTTTTACAGACACAAGTGTGTAATACCAGGGAGGAGAATATAGCAATACTTAACTTATGTAAGAAATTATCAATAAAGGAAAAGAAAAAAAATAGAGGAATGTTTGTATTCTCTGGACCGAGAGACCACTTTTGACATTACATAACATATATATGGGATACATTAAAAGAATATGAAATACCAGATGAAATGATTAACCTGATTAAAGCTCTGTATAAGGAGGCACAGATTTGCTCAATGATAAATGAGCACCTGAGAATACATACGTTCATTAAAAATGGGGTAAGACAAGGCTGCCCATTAACCCCCTTGTTATATGTGTTATGTTTGGATCCCCTTTTAAGGAGAGTAGAAGAGGAAAAGGACATTCAGAATATAATACGGCAAGGAGAAAGACTGACCAAAACTAGTGCGTACGCAGATGATTGTGTAATACTAGTGAAAGATCAGGAAGCCGGGGATAAGATGCTGGACTTGGTGGAAAGCAATAGTCATTACACAGGGATTAAGATAAATAAAAGTAAAAGTAAAATATATCCATTAGGGGATGTTAAAATAGGTAAGCCTGGAGAATTGGAAGTAGTACAAGGAGAGATAAGGATCTTGGGGATATTGTATGGCAACCAAAAGGTTATCCAAAGGAATTGGGAAGAAAAATATGATATTGCAGAAAGGAAAGTCAAGAAATGGAAACAATGGAATATGACAAAGGGAAAAAGAATATATTTATTAAAGACATTCATTTTGCCCTTTTTTTTTGTACTTCGCATATGTATATCCTGTAACACTGCAAATGCAGACTAGTGTATATATATATTTTTTTTCCAGATGTTATGGGGAAGCAAACTAAATCCAATAAAGAGAGGAATAACATATAGGGATATAAAGGATGGTGGGTTAAATATGATACAGTCAATTGTATTTTTAGTGGGTATGGTATTTACTTTCAACATAGTACCCTCAATAAAGGGGGAAACTAGAGGATGGTTAAAGTTTTCATATAAGTGGGGTGACTATGGCTAAAATATAGGGAAAAAAACATAAAGGGTAGGAAAATATGGCCAGAATATATGGAAACTTGCAGGTATTACCTCACGCAGTGGGGGGTTAGAAATGGATTCCTTGATTTGGAAAGATAGGAAACAGATATAGAAAGAAATAATGGAAAGAAATTTCTATGAGGAGACAGTTTTTAAAGTTAAACATAGACTTTGACGGCAGATAAGGACCGCTAGGCCCATCTAGTCTGCCCATTTCCCTACCTACAGGATAGGCCGCAGATCCTATTTAACCAACAGCCTATATCTTCCTGCCCCCCACAAGAATTGCCTTATGTCTGTCCCATGCATTCTTGAATTCTCCACAGTTTTAGACTCCACAACTTCCTCAGGAAGGCTGTTCCATGCATCCTACCCTCTCTGTGAAATAATACTTCTCACATTGCCCCTGAACGCCCTCCTTCTATCTTTAAATTGTGTCCCCTTGTTCTTGCAAGTCTTTTTTCTGAAAGATGCTACCCTCTTGGACTTTGTTGATTCCCTTGAGGTACTTGAAAGTTTCTATCATGTCCCCCCTCTCCCTTCTTTCCTCAAGGGTATACATATTAAGCTCCTTTAGTCTCTCCTCATACGGCTTCTCTTGCAGACCCTGCACCATTTTAGTTGCCCTCCTCTGGACTGCCTCTATCCTGTCTATGTCCTTGTGGAGATGGGGTCTCCAGAACTGGACTCAGTATTCCAGATGGGGTCTCACCAACTGTCTGTACAGAGGGATAACAACTTCCTGTTTTCTGCTGCTGATGCCTCTCCCTATACATCCCAGTATACCCCCGGCCCTCCCTACTGCCTTCTCACATTGCTTGCTAACCTTAAGGTCATCTGATATGATTACCCCCAGGTCCCTTTCCTGTTTTGTTGTTACTACCTCCCCACCCATTGTGTATTCTTCCCTGGGTTCTTGTTTCCCAGGTGCATTATTTGCACTTTTTGCATTGAATCCTAGCTGCCATCGTCAGACCATTCCTCCAACCTTGCCAAGTCCCTTTTCATCCTTTCCACGCCTCCCTGTGTATCAACCCTGTTGCAGATCTTTGTGTCATCTGCAAAAAGGCATACTTTTCCTTCCAGTCCCTCTGCAATGCCACTGATGAAGACATTAAAAAGGACTGGACCCAATACTGAACCCTGCGGTACCCCACTAGTAACCGCCCTTTCTTCAGAGTGGACTCCATTTACAATCACCTTCTGTGTCTGTTGTCCAGCCAATGTTTTACCCAGGCTACCACCCTGGGACCCACTCCCAGGCTGGTTAATTTGACTAATAATCTTTGTGTGGGACTGTGTCAAATGCCTTGCTAAAGTCTAGGTAGGCCATGTCACAGCCCCTCCCTAGTCTACTACTTAGTCACCCAGTCAAAGAAATCTATTAGATTAGTCTGACATGACCTTCCTGCTGTGAACCCATGCTGCCTTGGATCCTGTGCTCACTGACCTCTAGGTACTCAACTATTCTTTCCTTCAGAAGTGACTCCATCACTTTCCCTACCACAGAGGTCAGACTGACAGGTCTGTAGTTTCCTGCCTCTGTCTTGGTCCCACTTTTGTGAAGGGGAATCACATCCGCCTTCCTCCAGTCCTCTGGTACCACACCATCCTCCCATGATTTATTAAAAGAGTAGCCAGTGGTTTCACTAGTTCCTCCCTTAATTCTTTTAGAATTCTGGGGTGAATTCCATCAGGACCCGTTGCTTTGTCCACCTTCAGTTTTAGGAGTTCTTGCAGAACCCTTTCTTCTGTGAAAGGACTGGGATCGACCCCCTATCAAAGTGCTTCTGTTAATTGGATTAGGCACTTCCCCTCCTCTTTTGTGAATACTGAGCAGAAATATTTGTTCAGTATTCCTGCTTTTCACTGTCCCCTCTGCCCACCCACACGTTTATTCTATTCAGCCTCACTATCCCTCCTTTGTCTTTCTCGCTCGCTGATGTACCTATAAAAGGTTTTATCCCCTTCTTAACTGAGTTGGCTATCTTTTCCTCAGTTTTGGCCTTTGCTATTCTGACTTTCCTCCTGCTTCTTTCTGCCTTAACTATGTACAGCTCTCTGTCCTGCTCTTTCTGTGTTTCCTTATACTTCTGGAATGCTATCTTTTCTTCCTGACTTTCACAGCCACCTCTCTTGAGAACCATAGTGGCTTTTTCTTTCGTTTTGATTTGTTTATTTGCTTCACACAAAGGCTTGTTGCCTCTGTGATGGCAGTTTTGATAATTCCCCATTGTTGCTCCACACCTCCTTCTAGCCTGTTTGCTAGTGCTTTTCTGAGGCACTCTCCCATCTTGCCAAAGTCAGCCCTCCTAAAGTCCAGTACACTCACTTTTGTATGGCTTGACTCTCTAGCTGAGTTTAACGTGAACCACACTGTTTGATGGTCACTTGTCCCCAGATGGCAACCCACTTCAAGATCTGAGATCCTCTCACTGCCCCCGTTTGAGAGTACGAGGTCTAAGATTGCTCCCTCATGAGTGGGTTCCGAAACTAGCTGTCTAATGCCTGCCACCTGTAGAGCGTCAAGAATGGCCCTGCTCTTGGATGTCGCTGCAGCAAATGTGCTCCAGTTAACATCTGGCATATTCAGGTCTCCCATCAACAGTATCTCCCTTTCTCTGCCATTCTAAGAATGCCTTCCATCATATCCTTATCCATTCCTTCCCCTGACATGGGGTCTGTACACAACCCTGTGCGGATTGTGGTGCCCTTTCCAGTCTCAAGGTGACCCACAGTGCCTCCTCTCTCCCTGTTTACTCTTTTGTTCAGTTGCTTTTATCCCTTCCTTACATGAGAGCTACTCCTCCACCTCTTCTCCCTGCCTGTCTCTCCTGTAGGTTATGTACCCTGGTATGTTATCATCAGTCATGGTTCTTTGTGTACCATGTTTCTGTGACTGCTACGATATCCAGGCATCCCTCTTCCATTAAGGCCACCAGCTCAGGAGCTTGTTGCCCAGACTACGGGCATTGGTACTCATTACCCTCCATTTCCTGATGGCCTTACCCCCTTTTGCCCCATCCCTGTCCTTCTTGCCTTTGTCACTTTCTCCATTTACCCCTCCCCTTCTCCCTATCGACACCTCCATGTTGGTGTTTGCCACACTTACTACCGTGATTGTTTGGGGGGGCTAGGATTTTCCTGCTCCTTTCCAGTGCCTCCCCTTGGCTAGTTTAAAAGCTTGCCAATGAAGCATTTAAACCTATCACCTAGGATCCTGGTTCCCTCCCGGACAGATGCAGCCCATCATGCCAGTATAGGCTTGCATCACTCCAGGTGGACCCCAGATCCCCAATGAAGCCAAATTCCTGGGCTCCACCAGTTTTCAACCACTGATTGAATCCCATGATGCGGAACACCCCTAGCCTCTCCTATGCCATAGATGGGTAGCACCTCCGAGAAGGTTACTGCGGCGTGCTACTTGACTAAGGCCCCTCCTCAATTCCACAAACTCTTCCTGCACTTCTCTAATCCCTTTCTTAGCCAGGTCATTTGTCCCTAAGTGGACAATGACATCCAGCTCCCTCCCCTGTGCAGCTGCTCCGGCAATCCTGAGGATTCGCTCCCTGTCCCTCCAAGCCATGGCGCCAGGCAGGCACCTTACCTCCCTCTCCCCTTCCTTGCCCAGTTCTACCTTCCTAACAATGGAGTCCCCCACCAGGAGTTGTTTCCTTCCCCTGCAGGGTCCCCTGCCACCCTCCTGTGGGTCTCCTTTGTGGAGGTTCCCAGCATCCTCCTTGGTCTCCACTGTAGGTGCCTCCATAGAGGAACCACACTTTGCCAGAATGGCATAGGGATGTGGAGAGGTACAACTGGAGGATGTGCCTCTGTTCCACCACCCTCACCCTCCCTGAGCCTACTGTGGTCCAACCGCCTCCTGTTTCTTGGCAACCTCTGAGGCAACGGCAGTGACACTGGTGGTCCCTGGATGGAAGAGGAGGTCCCACAATCCTGGCCAACTCAGCCTGGAGATGAGCAACCTCCTCCCTCAGCCCAGAGAGGTGCCTGCAGATGGGACAACACCGCATCCTCCAGAACATCTCCCGGAAGACTGCTGCTCCACAGCCACTGCACTGCACCACTCCAAACATGTCTTATTTCTGGCCCCTTAACTGTTTGCAATCCTTATTCTTTCCTCTGTTTTTTTTCTCTCTCTCTCCTTACTTTCTGCCTGTGTGCCCTTTAAGCTCCTGATTGTCCTGTTCTGAGACAAGAATATCGTATATTTCTCAGTAGACCGCTTACTTGTTCAGAGGCAGACCTCCAGCAGCTAGAGGGGGCCGGAGAGCTACTCTTGCCCTTCTAGGATGGTGGGTCCTTGGTGGTTCTGTGATCACTCACTTCCTGCCCCTAAACAGAAAGTTCCTGTTGTCAGTCAAATCCTGTGCCTATAAAAATAGAACTAGCTTTGGGTGGGGAGAAGGAGGGCAATATAGTCCCAGTAGAGAAGTTCAGTCACACAGCAGTCCTTTCTCCTGGAGTCTTCTGCCAAGCTATTAGCAGAATCTTTCTAAGGCAGTCTTTAAATGTAGCTTCCTTCTAGCTAAGCCACTCCCCCTGCTTACCAGATCTTTCTACAAGTAATTTAAACCTCACAACAGTTAAGTCCTTTCAGTCACCTGAGATTTACACCTAGATGACTTTTCAGTTACCCATTCAGTTCAGTTAACCCAAACACACACTTTTTGTTTTGTTTTGTATGTTAGTTTTTTCACCCTAAATTAAAGGTCTAAATACAAAAGTTCTTCTACTTTAGTCCCAGCAGAGAAGTTCAGTCACACATCAGTCCTTTCTCCTGGGGTCTTCTGCCAAGCTAAAGAAGGTATAGTAATAAAAGAATTGCTGGCAGCAACCTTGGATAAAAGAATTCCCAAGAAAATGAAAGAATCTGGTTGTGTAGTCATGACAAATTTAATGTGAAAAGCAATCATAAACGTAAAAAGATGGAAGAGAGGTTATGTGGAGAAATAAGTTGTGGGATGGAAGAAGAAACTATGTTGCACATGATTGTTAAATGTTCCTATATCAAACCCTGCTGGAGAATGTTGGCAAAGTCCTGGGGGATGAAATGTTTCAGGCACATGACATGATGTATTAGTATATGGGCAATTATCTAAGGAATGGAGTAATTTTAACAAAAGTACGGTATATGTTATCCTAGCAGTTTTGAAATGGGTGTTATGGCAATATAGATGTCAGAGAATACTGCAGGGAAAAGAAGAGTCTTTGCAGGATCTTTTGTTTAAAGTACAGTTTGAAATTGACAAAATATATCAAGAAGAATGTAAGATTTTGGGGGAAGAAAGAGCAAGGAAAATGTGGAAAAATATTACTGGTATTGGTTTAAAAGTGGCATATGGATGCTTGTAAAATGATGTAACTGTGTTTGTGATTAATGGTACATTTTTGTTTTTAAGAAAAAATTCCCCTACTCTTATTGAGAAGAGCCATGGGATCTTTAGCATCCACTTGAACTACCACCAGAACAGGTAGATGGGGCCTCAGTTTAACGTCTCATCTGAATGATGGCACCAGAGGAGTGCAGCACCACCTTCATGCTGCACTACGATGTCAGTATTGGGATTTAAACCAAGTGCCTGGTGGGATGGAACCCACAGCCTTCTGATCTCCGGGCCTCCGAGGCAAGTGTGCTACCTGCTGAGCCACTGATACTGATGATATCTCAGATAATTCTGCCAGGGCTGCTGCCACTGGCATGCACCTCAGGAGGTGCTCAGGGTGGCAGGGTTTGCAAATGATGTGCAACAGTCTATTCCCATTGTCCCTTTTTAGGGTTAGAAACTGTTTAGTTCTGATGTCCAGGACATTCTTTCCACCCTTCAGGCCTCAGGCAGAGCTCTGGAGTCAGTATATTCCCTTTACTAAACCCAGCCAAAGAGTAGGTCTGTGGCCCCTTTTTGTCCAGCTGTTGTCAGGCATCGCCCAACAACCAGACGGTAGGGACAAGGGAGCAGGAGCCTTGCCCACGCCCAGCACTACCCCAGGTTCCCACTCAGAAGCACCTAGATGTGGTGGTGTAGGTGGAGCCACCTCAACCAGCTCTGCCTGAGTCCTTGTACACCCCAACCACCTTTGCCTCCAGGGTTGGTTGTAAAGGGTTGCCTCTCCCTCCACCTTAGCCAGTGGAAAGAGGTGATGATAGATGCTTTGGTTCTAGAGATCATTGAACATGGCCATGCTTTAGAACTTCTGGATACACCTCCAGATCATTCACCAGTAAAAAGCCATTATTCCCCAGAACATGGCCCTGTGCTTCTGGAGGAGGTTCGGACTGTTTCAAAAGACCAAAACCTCCCATCCTTAATCCAGTCCCGGCTTGAGACCTGAATTCTGTTTTGGAAAAGCTTACTTTGGATGTTTTTGAGCCAGCTGCGACTTGTGGCCTATGCTTCTTTTCTTGGAAAGTGTTATTTTTAGTTGCAGTCACTCCTGCTTGAAGGATTTCAGAGCTGCAGGCTGTATGTGTGAGCCTCTTTATTTGATTTTTCAAAGACAAGGGTGTCTTTGCATACAAGTCCTATGTTTTTACCAAAGGTAGTGCCTGAGTTTACTTTAAATCAAACCATCCTCCTGCAAGTTTATTTTTCTGAACATGCTAGTCTAGGGGAAGCATTGCTCCACACTCCAGATGTATATAGGTTGCTCGGGTATACACTGTTTGAAGGGCTGCAGAAAGTCCTCACAGCTTTTTGTTTTGTTTACCTCTGGGAAAGAGGGTACCCCAGTTTCTATAAATGCTTGTCCAAATGGCTAGCAAACAATATAACTTTCTGATGCAAGACGTATCATAAGGAACTTCCCGGAGTTGTTCATGGTCATTCCACAAGGGGCATGGCCACCTCTGTTGTTTGTTTCAAAAAAAGACAACTGTGCATCTGCCACTAGGAGTACTGTCCACACTTCAAACACTACAGTCTGGACATTATCTTGCAAAAAGGGCTGGCTTTGGCCTAGTTGTGCGTCAAGGTCCACTTTCTTAGGCCTGTAGGCTTCAGCCATCCAGGCTGTTCCTGGTACAAGCTCTGCTTGGTACTCGTTCCATAGGTGTGGCCTGATAAAAGAGATACCCTTGAAGAAGAGAGAATAGTTACGTACTTAGCATAATCATAGATCTTTGAGAGAATCTTTCATCAGGCCACATCGTCTCACCCTCCTCCCTCCTGAGGTTTCTGAGACTCTTAATTTCTGCTGTCTCTGTCTCCATTATGGTCTACCTATAGCTGTTTGCCTCGCCAGGATTACAGAGTGCTGGGTTCTCTCCTGGTTCCCTATGGAGCAGTCCTCCATGCATAATTTCCAGCAGGTAAGTGAGGAGAGGAGGGATCACCCACGTTTGTGTATCAGCCGATGTCTGATGTCGTTGGTGGCCCCTGGCTAACTGCTTGCAAAGTTTTCATTGTGGTCTGAGTGGATAGCAGCTTATAGTTCCATAAGTGTGGCCTGATGAGATTGTCTTGAAGATCTACTGTTATGGTAAGTATGTAACTATTATTTTCTTATGGTATCCCTGCAAGCTATCAAGGAGACTGGCTGTGTTCCCTGGACATGAAGGCTGTGTACTTTCATATCAGCATCAGAAAAGCCCACAGGCAGTATCTGTTTCATGCTGGAAGGGAAGCACTGTCAGTTTTCAGAGTATTGCCTATTGGCAGTAGTGACAGTGGCCCTTCACAGAGAGGGCCTGTATATGTTGCTCTGTCTGGATGACTGGCTTCTGAAAGGCAACTCCAGGAAGGCTTTACTGCATGCCTTGTCAAGGAAAAGGCAGTGAGTTGTTTGACTTTTTTTTGGGGGGGGGCACAGTGAATGTTCCCAAGTCAGTACTGACTCCCTGTCAAAGACTGCAGTACACAGAACCAGTCTTAGATACAGAGAAGAGGGGTATGCTTACCTGCCAAAGGACTGGAAAGTTTGATTGCCCAAGCACAGCTTATATACAAAAGTCATGATGTTCCTGCACAAACCATATTGCGCCTTCCGGGCCTTATGGCTGTGACCATTGTGACAGTGCCATTTGCACATGAGGATACCGCAGTACACAGGGTCCAGTAGGATCAATCAGCTGACGGATGAGCTGGACCACAAGGTCCTTGTCATGTCTCTGTTGTGCAAGGCATTACTGTGGTGGATGAATCACACCAATCTTTTAAGGGGCATTCCATTTATTGTCCCCACTCCTGTTGAGACCTTCACCACAGATGCCTCGGGTTCCGGATGGGGTGCACATTTGGGTCCCTACCAGACATAAGGGTTATGGTCCAAGGTAAGGGCCAACTTAAACATCAGTGTTCTAGAAATTAGATTTGTTGGATAGTCTTCAGGCCTTCCAGGAGCATTTAACGCTAGGTCCTTTGTTAATCCAGATGGACAATGTCCATGTAATGCATTACATCAACAAACAACAGGGCACTCATTCCTATCCCCTATACAGGGAAGCAGTGAGAGTGGTACTGGGCTCTATCCCTTGACCTACACCTGTCAGCCATGCATCTCCCAGGTACCCAAAACATATTAGCAGACAGACTAAGCAGGTCACCATCCCTGATGCATGAATGGAACTGCCAACCTCCATGGTAGATGACCTCTTCGCAAGATGAGGTCATCGAGAGTTGGATCTTTTTGTGCCCCAGCATAATGCAAAACTGCCAAGTTTCTGCTTATTCACTCCAAAGCCTGGAGTTTTCTGATGAGACATGTTGTCCCTCTCTTGGAAAGGGAAATTCCTGTATGCATTTCCCCCAATTCTTCTAATAGAGAGGGTAGAACTCATGCTGAAGATGATGGGTTTCACTCTCATCCTCATTGCTCTTTTATGGCCTCGTCAAATATGGTTTCTGCTCCTGCAATGACTGGCAGTGGAGCCACCAGTACCTCTGCCATTGTGTTGGGGCCTGTTGCAAGAGGACAAGGGGCCCCTGGTCCATCTAGACGTGAGATCCCTACATCTAAGTGCATAGCTCCCAGAAACAGCCTTGGCACATTTTGGGGGTATCCCCTAAAGTTGATATTCTGGTTGCATCTAGAAAACCTTCTACCAGACAAACATATTCCTTTACGTGGAAACGGTTCACTTTGTGGGCTGCTTCCCAGACTCTGGGCCCATTCACATGTCCTGTAAATACAGTATTGGAATACTTGCTGTCCCTGTCAGATTAAGGCCTACAGTATTCCTTCCTTAAGGTGCATTTAGCCACTATGTCAGCTTTCCATGCCCTTATTGATGGATGTATGGTTGTACAACTGGAGATGTTCTGTACTTTGAGAGATTCTGCATATGATGCCTCCTATCTGTAATAAGTCCCTCTCTGTAACTTGATTTTCATGCTTAAGAAACTGTTTGCACCATTTGATCTGGCTGCAAGTTGTGGCCTACCTTTTTTGTCATGGAAAACATTATTTTTAGTTGCTATTACCTCTTTTTGAAGGATTTCAGAGCTGCAGGCTCTAGTGTGGGACCTCCCTGTTTATTTTTCTCAAAGCTAGTTTGTGTGCATACAAATCCTAAATTTCTACTGAAGGTGGTGTCTGAGTTTACACTGAATCAAACAGTACACCTTCCTGTTCATTATCCTGAGCATGCCAGTCAGGGAGAAGCATTGCTCCTTGCTCAAGACCTACATAGAATACTGAGATACTGTGTGAATTACACCAAGGACTGCAGAAAGTCCTCTCAGGTTTTTGTTTTATTCACCTCTGAGAAAGAGGGCGCTCCTGTGTCTGAATAGTGCCTTTTGAAATGGCTGGCACGTTGTATTTCATTCTGTTATAGGAAGTATGGTAAAGAACTTCCTGGTGCAGTTCATGGACATTCCACAAGGGGGATGGCCACTTCTACTACTTGTTTCAAAAATGTCCCTGCTAGTGACATTTGTGTTGTAGTCGCATGGAGCACTGTCCACATCTTCTCTAAACATCACAGTCGGTACGTAGCCTTTCATAGATGTGCTGACTTTGGGCTTGCAGTACTGCAGGGCCTCCTGTCTCAAATGTATCAGACTGTACCAACCTCCCACTGCCTTTTGGGACTTGTTCCAAAGATGTGACCTAATCGAAGAGGTATCTTCAAAGAAGATGAAACAGTTACGTACTTTACCATAAGAGTAGGTCTTCAAGAGAATCTTTTCCATTAGGCAGTGTCGTCCCTCCCTCCATCCCCCTTCTGCTTCTGTGATGTTACCATGGCTAATCCATGGCTATTATATCCAACACCTTCTACCGCCTTGTGTGCTTGGTGCTGGTCTAATTTAGTTCCCTTTGGGTGGTGTCCCTATGGTTGCTGGTCCTCCGAGCTTAATCTCTGGAGGGGAACTAAGTGAGGGGGGCCCCCCACATTTATGTAGATGCTGATGTGTGACATCGTCAAGGGTGGCCCCCAGCTAGCAAATGTTTCCATGTGGTCCTAGTGCCTGATGTATGTAGTTCCAAAGGTGTGGCCTAATGGAAGAGACTCTCTCGAAGAGGTACTGTTATAAGTACGTAGCTGTTCTAGGCTTTTACAATTGAATAGACCTACAGTAATTATAGAAAAATCAGTTGATTACCTGACCCTGGGCCTGCCCACCTCCCCCAGCTATGTTTCCATAAGGCATTGAGTCTGGTAACCTCTTTAATATAGTTAATGAGCAGATACCTGATGGTTGCCTATTTGTTTATATCTGGTTTACATATATGCATGTTTGGGGCTGGAGAACTGGAAAGTACGAACATAAAGGGTAGACAAATCCCACAGCTCAACATTCTGGGCTGTTATATTTGTTCCTCAGAAAACAGTTTAGCTGTGGCTGGCTCAGTGGCACTGAGGGCTGACGTGCTGGTCACCTTACCTTGCGCCATGCCGGCAACCTGAGTTTGGGAATGAGCTCAGGCACCGGGGGTCGGCAGGGGAGAGAGAGGATTGAGCATCTGGAGGACTGCTCTCCTCTCCTCTCTCTAGGGAGGGATTCAGGGCTCGCTTGGCACAGTAGCGGCCCCCGGTGGTAGCCAGAGGCACTTCTTATGCTTGGAGCTGAAGTAGAGCAGAGGAGTGTGGTAGACGTCCACGGCATTGCCGTGCTGACATCATTGCACTGCCACACTCCTGGGGATAAATAAATGGAAAACCCCCCACTACAGCACCACGGAGATGAAGGGCTTCAGGGACAGGCCCAGATCCAACCACCGACCCATCACTGCCGAGACTCCATGGCCGACCCGGCACCCAGATAACGTGGAGGGAGCAAAAATAGAAGATACAAAAAAAACCAACAGTTTAGCTGTTTGCTTATTGTTCATCAGACAAGCAAAGCAATCAAATGGTTAAATTGCAGCACAGCTAAGGTGGAGTACAGTGGTATGAGTAGCACCGAGGACAGCCTCATCATTGATGAGGTCACTCAAGCTGGAATAGAGGAACCAGGGTGGAGGAGGAGGAGAAATGAGCAAGCATGTGCAAGGTGAGTTCTGTGTCTTTCTGGCCAGGTGTATTTTGTGGTGTATCCAATTCAGCAGAAACTAAGAAACATGAAGGAGACCGACCACTTACTCTGCACGAATGGTCAGCCTTAATAGAGCTGTGCTCTGCAACTATTTTTTGGGTTTGAGGCTGGAACCTCAAGGCTGGGAGCCAGTGACTGTAACAAAAAGAAAAATCTGGAAGCAGCCTGCTAATTTCTGATAGTTCGAGGGGAATAACAAAAAAAATGGGAGACCTAATGTGAATGGGGAAAAAATACTAGTAGAGCCAAAAAAAGGAGGGAGGGGATTAAGTGAACCAGTTGCTTGAGACTGTGTAATGTGCATCTAAAAATATCCATAAAAATAAATACATATCAGCAGCCCCAATGGCTTATGCACTTCCATGCCAGTTACCCTGGTTCAAAAGTGGACTTATGAGATGGAGAATGTGCTGCAGAGCCCAGTTTGACACAGCTTGGGGAGGCAAGATGCCAGGGTTCACCAGAATTGCAGCCGGGGGGGGTTGCTATGTGTGCAGAGTGCCATTGTATCATGGGACGTCATTACAGGCAGGCTTGAAGTCTTGGAAGAGCTTGGAGAAGGTAAAAGAAAGACAAGCTGCAGCTGTCTATATCATGGCCCCTGGACACTCTGTGACACACGCAGACAGAGGATAAAAGCCTTGATGAAAAAATATGTAAGTGTCATTATAGTTAGGGTTCAGTAGGCACTTCAATGTTGAACCCCAATTTTTGCACTTTAATAACTTTTTAGCCATACTACAGATTTTGCATGAAAGTTTTCATGCGCGGTCTCATGGGGTAGATCTCTTGAGGTGCCAAGTTTTGCTCCAGTCAGATATGTGGATTCTGAGATGTAATAGTAAAAAACCACAGAAAATTGCAATTTTTTGCCTTTTTTTTTGCCATCGTGTAGCACCTGGATGGTTTGGAAATGTAGTCTGGTATTTTCAGGGTAGAAAAGGCTTGACCCATTGAAGTGCCTTTCACTGGTTTGGTGAAAAAAATGATCCTTTCCAAAGTTATATTTTAAAAATTCACATTCTGAGCATGCTCAGTCAGCCCTTCAGACAGCTGAATGTTTTATATGGGAACCCTTTTCATTATTTTTTTCATGAGGTTTTGTATGCTGCCATCTTTTCTGTTTTTCCCTAAAAATTCTAATTTGGAAAACCACAAAAATGGCATTCTGGAGAGTGACCAACATATGCAGCTTGCTTATTGTGACAGGGCTGAATATGGCCCTGTTCCAGTTGTTATGGAGAAAGAGTTTAAATGCAAAATCTGTTCCATTCTCTCCTTTTCTGTCTCTTCTCTGGTTGCACAACAAAATTTCCTTGTGAGATCTAGGACTTCATCACTCTGACGGTCTTGCAATTCTCTTCCTCTTGCTATCTCTCTACCCTCACTTGCTTTTCTGTCCCCCCGTATACCTGCTGGTATATAAATGTATGTGAATCATTTTGTGGAATTATAATTGATAGTGGGATCCCTTTGTGTAAAATTGTATATAGTTATAATGTTGAAATGATTGCAAAGCTATTTGGAAGTCAAGGGGTTAACCTGAAATTCAGTTTTTAAGCCTTTTGCAGAGATATAAACGAGATCAGTTCTGGGTCATTATGTACTGTTTTGCTACACCTGCTGAAACTGACAGTAACACTGTGTGAGAAGCAGAATGTTCTTTTAATGAGCTCCTGCAGACTTGTTATAAAGAGCTGCAATGTTTTGCAAAAGAGAGAGAGAGAGAGAGAGAACAGGCTGAGATTTGAAATTGAGAAGAAAAAGGACTTTGCTTTCTATGTTGTACTGCCATTGTAAATAGTTATTCTGAACAATTTTTTTTTTATTTTACTGTTAATAAAACGTTGCAAATTCTACAACTGCTCCTGATTTTCCTATGCTTCCTGATCTGTGCCTCGACGACAGATGGTGTGAGACGTGGGATTTATACCATGCATACTCTAAGCCAGGAGTTTTGTGTGTGGGTACTAGACCTGGTACTAGAGAAGCATAGGAGAAATGTATGGATTCTGCAGCAGCAAGCCCAGGAGTGGTTACCAGGAGAATGGTAGCCAAACTATCAGAGACAGAAGTCCAAGCTGCGACTGTACAGCTAGCACCAGTTATAGAAAAAGACAGACAGTGACAGAACCTGAAAGCCAGACTGCCTTTTTCAAATGGTGGGCTATACGACAAGAGATGGAGAAACAGAAAAAAGAACAGATGCAGCGACAGGAGTGGCAGAGAAAAAAGATGCAGCAGAGAAGAGATGCAGCGACTGGAACAACGATTATCAAAGCTGGAGGATCTGGCACAGGTCCAGCAGAGCAACAAAACACATACAACTTCAAAGACATTAAACTTACAAAGTTGTGTCCCTCGGATGATATCGAAGCATACCTGAAAACTTTTGAAAGGGCTGCTGCAGCCTGCCAATGGCCAAAGCAGCAATGGGCAGTCATACTGGTACCTTACCTGCCGAGGAAAGCCCAACTTGCTTACAGCAATACGGACACTGCACAGTCAGAAAACTGTGACTTGGTGAAAAGAGAAATCCTGAAAAAGTATGACATGTCAGGAGAGACATACAGGGAAAGATTCTTGAGACCAAAGCTACTGAGGACCGTAGAAAATCAGAAGTCGCTGCCCCAAAAACAGATCAGCTTGAAAAAGGACTAAATGAATATGCTACCACCACTGATGTCCACAATGCCGCTTTATTAGACCTCCATCGGAGAGAACAGTTAGAAATTAGACTGGAGGAGTTAGAGAACTGCAACAGGTGCAACAATATCCGTATTCACGGATTGCCTGAAGCAACTGAATCGGGTCCAGTACCTATTTTTCTAGAATCTTTTCTCATCAAAATACTGGGTTGGCCAGCAGATGCAGGATCAACCAGATATGAGGAAATGCAGGATTAACCTCATATTTAGTGTTCGAGAAAAAAAATTAAACAAATGCCCCCCTACTCCACAGCCATCTCGCTTAGTGAGCGTTATGGCCACCATGTTTTTTTTTCTTAACCCCACCAGTGTACCTGCCAGCCAATGGGAAGTCGCGCTAGAATCGTAGCCATGCCTCCTCCTTAGCAACCACTCAGCAACCCTGAAAACCACCCTTTACCACAGAACAGTGCATCGCATGCAAAAAGTAAAAGGCTGCTAAAGAAATAACTAAGTGATTTTCGGGGGCACTAAATAAAATAGTGGGTGAGCAGCCTCATGCACAACCAGCCTTTTTATGCCACCTCGGGGTTTGCTCTCGAGGTCTGATGCTATCAGAACCCCTCTGTGGCACACCAGGCTGGTTGTGCATGGATGCCCGTCCACTATTCTCTATATTCCTGTCCCATGCATATTTGAAACCTGTCACCGTATAGATGGCCACCACTTCCTGGGACAGGCTATTCCATGCATCCACCATCCTCTCCATAAAAAAGAACTTCCTGACATTTCCTGTTATGCAGGCACCCATCAATCTCATGTCATGTCCTCTTGCTGTGGCACTACTTTCAAACTGAAATATACTGTCCCCTTTCACCTTGTTCATGCCCTTGAGGTATTTGAACATTTGTATCATGTCATCTCTCTCTCCCTTTCTTGCTCCAGCATGTACAAATTGAGGTCTCTGACTCTTTTCTTGTAAGGGTTGTGATGTAGACCCTTCACCATTTGGTTGTCCTTCTCTGCATCTATTTAAGTTGGAACATTAGGTTGGAACATTCTGTTACCAAGGCAAAAAAGGAAAAACGGGTTGTGGTTCTCCATACCCACTTTCCAACCCCCAAAGTAATTTTTAAAGAAACCCTTGGGGGAGTTCAGACCCGGACCCGTGGTCCGGGTCTGAAGCCACCAGCCCCTCACAGAAGCCCAGGTGGTCTGAGTGCCACAGCCGTGGTTCTGTGATGAACCTGATCTGCCAGACTGCCATCCACGGTTCGGGTCTGAAGCCACCAGCCCTCTCAGAAGCGCAAGTATGAACTCTCCCTCGGGGACTGATTACCCCCAGGAAGGGAGCCCTGGGACCTTGAGTTTTCTTTCTTACATGAGGACAGTTGTTTCTGGGTTTAAGTTCGGCGTCTATTCCTGCTTTGACCCCTTGGCTGCAGTTAGCCCCAGGAGCACTCTGATTGGCTCCATATAGCTCTGCACTGCTCTGCAATGTTAATGCTTGAATTATATTTTAATGGATTTTGAGTTCTGTTAATATTGTCTTGCTAGTATTTTAGAGTTCAGGTTTTGCTGATTTAATCTAAGTGCCTGTAGAGTGTTCCCTCTTAAGACCCAGCAGTGATCTCAGCTCAGGTCTTAAACTCATGCCCTTCTTTTTCACCTTTTTACTTTGGTATTGTGTTTTAATGATCACTGCTCTTGCTCTCTCAGACCTTGTAGCACCTTGCCTAACATTTAGGTCTGTGACACCCCCGTTTAAGCCATTTTGCATTTCTTTTTAGCCCTCCTGCCTCTCTTATTTAATGTTCCCTTGTTCTTCTCTTTTCAGGTGGTCCAAGTGCCACAACCGTGGTTCTCTGATGAACTCGACCTGCCAGACTGCCATCCACGGTCTGGGTCTGTAGCCACCAGACCCTCACAGAAGCCCAGGTATGAACTCTTCCTTGGGGACTGATTACCTCCAGGAAGGGAACCCTAGGACTTTGATTTTTCAGTGCACCCACCCACCCTCACCTCGGTTCTGTTTAAATACACCTAAACCCCACCCCGGCTTACTAGCTCACTCCTACAGGCTTCTGCCAGCCAGCTCTTCAAGCTTAAAGTGACAGCAACACTGTTTCTTGCCAAGCACATTCCCTATCTAGTGTAACTAGATTGCATTCTGGCTACATAATATAGCTTAGCTCGTCAGTTCCCAATGAGCAACTCATTATTCCAGCTCCTCTCGTGACCATTGTACAGCACTCATATTACCACTACTGTTTTCCTGCGTTATGCACTGCAGTACTTAAATTTTGCTGTCTGCCTGTCTGACGGCCTTATACCCCCACTGTATCCAGCTCCACACAATGCAGACCTCTTTATTATTACTTTGCATTGTATCTACCTCCCTCTTCACTCCTCTACAGCCACATACTGATCGTTTACAGGTGGAGTACATTATATTTCTTTGGGGGAGGATGTTCACTGCCATCCACTGCCTGGTTTCCTCTTTTTATTGGAACCTTCCTTTTAGCCGCCTTGGAATCCTGGAACCTCTGTCTTCCGTTTACCGTACTTTAACCACCCAGTCGTACCCCATCTGTCCCTCTTCCACTCAGTTTTTTGTGAGGCTAGGGTACTGCTCCATGCAGTGTTAGGAGTACCAGTTAGTTACCAAGGTGCTTACTCTTCATCTAGTCTCTCTCCCCGTCGCAAAAGAGAAAGTATCCGTATCTTTAAACTGCTGCTAAGTGCCCTGAGTAAAATGTTGCTGATATTATTACTCTGTTCGGGCAATGTCAAACTGAACTCTGGAACATTCACTTTGATAACAGCTCCCTCGGATTTAGCTCACCTCAAGGGTATAGAATTCCTTCATATTAATGTTTGTAGTCTTCTGAAGAAGTTTGAGTCCATTCAGTCCTGGACCCTCCATACTATGCCTGACATACTGATAGTAACCGAAACCTGGCTCAGCCCTTCTACTCTGGATTCGCCATAAACATTCCATCCTATAATGTCCTCCAAACTGACCTACCTACCAGAAGGAGTGGAGTAGCTGTATATGCAGTATACTAGATACATTTTTGGTGACCACTACCAATTCAACCTCTTTGCCTAAGGAGTTTGAAAGTTTGACCCTGAAGGTTCAACTCTCTACCTCCCAATCTCTGCGTTACCGGATGTCACTGCCCACCCTCGGCAGGCCTAAAGGCGCTAGACCACATACACAATGAACTGAACGTCTCGATCTCGGAAGTCATCATTTTGGGAGACCTCAACCTCGACTGGCTCTCAGCAAGCTCTGAACCCTATGGCACTCCTTCAGCCTTATGCAACTAATTCCTGAAATCACACGCCCTAATAAGAAAAAGCCTGGCAACAGCACCTTAATTGATCTTATTCTAGTTAATAAGCCTCACCTTTTCACCCATTCAGGTGTTTTTTTCACCGACCTTACTAACATACTAAAATGCCAGCAGAATAGGCCTAATGGTCTTTCGTGTCTGCTCGTTTGGTCCTCCCTCACCCTGGGAGCTGACCTTGCTGCCCCCCTCTCCGTCTCTGGCTTTTCCCTTCCCAATCCCGGATATTCTTGCTGCGCTGGTTTTTGCTTCCAGAACCCTTCCCCTGTACCTGTCCCACCCCCTTTTGAACTCCTCCACTGTTTCTGCCTCCACCAGCCCCCTGGGCAGCGCATTCCATGGCTCCACCACCCTCTCAGTGAAGTAGCACCTCCTCCTTTCTTCCCTGAATCTCCCCCCCTCCAGCTTCCACCCATGCCCTCTAGTTGTCCCCCTCTCCCTCTTTCAGAGCACCCTGACTGCTTCTCCCCTATTTACTCCCTTCATGTACCTGAAGACCTCTATCATGTCCCCCCAGTCCCTTCTCTCTTCAAATGTGTACATATTTAGCTCTTCGAGTCTCTCCCTATAGGTCCTATCCCCCAAGCCCCAAATCATTTTGGTTGCCCTCCTCTGGACCCTCTCCAGGAGTTCAATGTCCCTCTTTAAATGTGGCCTCCAAAACTGCATGCAGTACTCGAGGTGTGGCCTCACCAAGCAGTTATACAGTGGGAGTATCACGTCTCTCCTTCTGGAGGTGAGCTCCCTAGCGATGCATCCAAGCATCATGTTAGCCTTTGCCGCTGCCCTCCTACAAGTCTCCGAGTTGTTCTTCTTGACATCCACCACCACCCCCAGGTCCCTCTCAGCCATCGAGACTTGTAGCATTTAGTGTACCTTAGTGATCATTATTCCATTGCTTCTGTGAGGTCCACTCCCAAACTAGCCTTCTCTTCAAAATATATATACAAAAGAAGCAAACATAACTTTGCTCTTCTAGCATTCCGTACTGAACTACAAAACTCTAGTTGGCAAGATTTCTATCTAGCCAAGTCAGTGTGCAATGCTTCTGAATCCTTTCCGCTACAGATAAACATGCTCCGTTGGTTGAAGTTCACTCAAAGAAAAAATCGTGCCCATGGTTTACGGCCAACCTGAAGGACGCTTTACTTAATAGGGATGTTCTTTGGAAAATAACATGTAAAACCAAGCTCCCTGCTGACTGGTTGGCTTACAGAATGGTTAGGAACACTTGTACCAAACTTGTCAGATCCAAAAAAAGCTAAGTATTTTCACCATGAGCTGGACTCATCATCTAAGTGTGCTTCTAAGTTTGGAAGACCGTTAAGAATATAGAAGGGCATGAATTGGAAAATTCTGTCCCAGCCAAAATCCTCTCTGGTGGCTCCACATTCACTGACAGACAGTCAATCCTAGATCTGCTTAACAACCACTTTGCCACCACTGGGCTTGCCTTTGACTCTTCACCCGCCTATAATCTCTGCACACAACTTTGCAGTCAGGATACTATTAGACCCACTAGCACTACCTCTATCCCTGACATGGCCTTCTCCTTTAGCCCTGTGTCATTGAAACAAGTGGAAGATCTACTGCTAGCCCTGGATACCAGGAGAAGTGCGGGTGCTGACCTTATCGACCCTATTTTTTGAAGCTCGCCTCCCATGTATTATCAGCACCTATCACCCACCCCTTTAATCTCTTTCTTGCCCAAGGAGACCTCTCTCTCCCATTTGGAAAATGGCCCACGTTATTCCCCTACTCAAATCTGGTGATCCAACTGATCTAAACAATTACAGACCGATATCTCTACTTCCCATCCTCACTAAACTACTCGAGAAAGTAGTTAATGTGCAGCTTAGGAAGTACTTGGACTCCACCAATCTGCTTAACCCTGCCCAGTCAGGATTCAAAGCTTGTCACGGTACAATAGCCGCACTCGCAAAGCTAATCAACGACTGGCAAAATTTTTAGGATGTCAAGAAATATGTATGTGCCTTTTTTCTTGATCTTAGCAAGCCATTTGATACAGTAGACCATGGCCTGCTGTTGGACACTCTTCAAAGCATTGGCCTAGAATGGATTCTTCTGCCTTGAAATTGTTCAGTGGTTACCTCTCTGGGAGATTCCAACAGGTTAAAGCCCAAGGGGATCTCTCTCCCCTAAAATTGCTCCAAAGAGGTGTGCTGCAAGGGTCCATTTTAGGACCACTACTCTTCACTCTTTATATTAACAACATTGACTCTGGAATCAAAGCAGCAGACACTCATCTCTTCCCCGATGACACGGTCATATACATTGCTAGTCCTACCCTGGAGCAGGCCTGTATGGACCTACAGGTGGACTTTAATCAGCTGCAGTTAAACTTATTGACCCAAAAACTACTTCTAAATGCAAAAAAAAGGAAAAAAAGGCCATGCTTTTCTCTCCTTCTGCCATAGGTCAAAAACCTTCCCTCTATAACTTAACTCTGCAGATTCTATCGCTTCTGGGAGAACCTACTGAGTATGTGACAATTTAAATATCTGGGGCTTTGGATAGACCACAAGCTTACATTCTCTGACCATATTGAGGAACTATCAAAGAAGCTAAGGCAGAGACTGGGCCTTTTCTTCCAGATCAAGCATCTCCTATCCCACAATGCCAAAAAAAGATTGGTCCAAACCACCTTTCTGTCCTTATTGGACTATACCGACTTTCTCTATGTCCAAGGCTCTGCCTCCACACTCTCTAAACTTGACTCGCTCTATCAATGAGCTTTGAGATTTATCTCTGGTCTACTTTACCTCGCTCACCACTGCTCTCTGTATGCTGCGGTAGGCTGGACATCCCTCAAGTTCAGAAGGCAAAGAAATGCCACCTTTTGGACTTTTAGAGCTATCACACATAAGCTTCCCCAGTACATCTCTGACTGCTTGCCCCTATGTGCTGTAGGCAATTACTCCTTGCGCAGCCTCTCATTTATCTCTTTATACATTCCTGAAGTTAATTCATATTTTGGTAAAGCATCAATAAGCTATGTACTCCCTCACCTATGGAACAAATTACAAAAAACTCTGAAGCTGGCTGCCCTGATGACCTTCTCCTCCTTCAAAAAGCTCTTCTCTCATTCCTTTATAGAATCCTGTAACTGCTTCCCCCCGACCCCGGAGGCCAGTGAAATAAGTGTCAGACATCCATCCCCAGGTCTTGTGATTCCCTGTTTATCACTCCTTCTCCCTTCTTCTCCCTATCACCCCTCCTACTCCGTTTCTTGAACTGTTCATGTACATACTGTAGAATCATGTATATTGACAATATTTTTTTTCTTAGCCTCTTGCATATTTGCCTGTATAGCCCTTGCCTAATACTGTGCTATGTTTTATGTCCTCTTCCACATTGTATTCCTTGATTGCACGCCCATCTTTTTCCTTTGTATATTGTTTACTTTTATGTGCATTTGTCCAGGTCCACCTTGCAAATGAGCTCACTCAATGGTGTTTCGCCTGGTAAAATAAAGACTGATTGATTGTTGTTACTGCCTGCAGCTTTGGCTTCACCTTGTCCACACTTCTCACCCTTGTGCCATGTCAGAAATGATTGGCGCTTGGGGCAGGGTGCAGCTCTCTTCTAGTTTCCTGTTTTACAGGGAGAGGCAGGTTCTTTAAAATTTTCTGGGCCATACTCCTCAGCTGGTTGGAATATGTTTTTATGTGCTTTACTGCCCAGATGGTTGGAGTTCACATTTCCAAGTTGTTACCTCTCCTTTCTTACTCCTTTGTAGTGGCAAGAAGATAATATATGCGCTCCTGGAGTCTGTGCGGTCACACTTGTTGTTTTGCTCCTGTTGGAGAGCTTAGGGTCTTTACCCTACGCAATTTAAATTGTCCTCTAGGGAGTACAAAGGCTGTTTTCAGTTAAGTTGGCATTCTGCCATCTTAATGACACAGAGTGTACTCACCAGAGCTATGTGCCAGGGCTTTTTCCTATCTTTCTGTTATCTCTACCCTTCTTTCCAAGTACCTGATAATAGTCTATGATTCTTATACCCGCTACCCTTGTGCTACCCTGTAGATCCAACCCATAGTTTTTCTAAGTTAGTAGTCAGCTTTTATTTTGTTGTTATTTTTATATCCTATATCATTTTTCCATCCCTTTGGGCTAAAAGTCTCTAGTCCCCTCTCTTTTTTTCTCTCCCATTTGTTTTCTTCTACTAACAAACAGAATAGAGTAAGGGATGGGGCCAGCATTTCTTACTGGCTGGCTGACGTGCATGATGCCAGTAAATCAGCACCAATGTTGGTCCCCTCCAAGCTGCAAAAGACTTTGCTCCCACGAGGGGCTAGCACCTCCAGCTAAGATCCATTAGTGTGAATGAATGGTGAAAATATTCTGAAAGATTAACAGTTTCAGTGAGTACATAATTTTAATTTTCTCATCAAAAGTTTGAATCTTTTTAAGTTCTTAGACAGTGCACAATGTTACCTCCTTTGGGAGAGCATTAGGAGATGCAGATGCTTCAACCATGGCCCTGCTACTACTGGCTCTGATCAAAGGATTTTTAATAAGCCTGCTGGCTTCTGATGTCTCTGGAGTGGAAGACACCAGAAGTGAAAAAATATTCCCTTTGACCAAAGCACTGAGTTCCGAGTGCTTCTTATTGAGGGTGGGACCAACTCCACTAGCCTCACCTTGCATCTTGGTCTCAGTAAGGTAGCATTCTAGTGGCCCGGATTTCTCTTGATCTTCTTTGAGGATATCTCTTTCATCAGGCTACACCTATGAAACTATAAACCACCAGGCGCTAGGACCACATGGAAACTTTTGCAAGCAGTCCACCAAGGGCCACTGATGACTCTTTTCCCACTGTCGGCCACACTCATCAGACCACTGACAGAAACGCTGCTGCATTAGCTGCCATTTTATTTTTCTTGTTAAAAAAGTAACTACTTTTACAATGATTTTTGATGACCTATATGTCATCGAAGGAACTGTCTAAATTATTCCAGTACTGCAGTGAGAAGATCTACACCGGCTACTCCCACAATGTCTGTGTCTGCTGCCTAGGCCCAAACCACAACATGAAAGCCTGCCTGATCTGCAGGGGTTTTAATTCTGCGACCAGATGACGCCAAAAAGGGGCCCTAGAAAAACACCTTTTAAAACAACAGGTAGCACACGTGGAAAAGGAGCTCCAGCAGAAGAGCGCCACTGCGTTGCCAGCTCAGTCTACTGGATCCAGGTCCTCTAAATCCCAGGACAAGTCATTGGGGAGTCACAAACATAAGCATCTGGACAAGGAGGAGAAAATATCCCTGGTGTGTTCCAGGTTGCCCCTCCTCACAACAGTGAACTCCTCTGTGCCGCTGACTGCTATGTCGGAGACGCTGCTAGCCCCCCTGACCCTAGACAACACCAAGGCCAGGGTATTGCACAAGCACTACCAGGCTTAGTAAGGCTGGTTCATACAAGTCGGGGACTCCGCCTTTCCCATCAACTCCTCCCAGTGCACCCGTCAACCACATGGGTGCTGAGGTTCAGGTGGTTCTGCCTTCTTTAACAGACATGCTCAGATGCCTGCTACCTACTCCCTCTGTTCCAGGGGGTCCATCAATGGGGACTCCTACCAATCCCCTGCAATGACACAAAGTAGATCCTTGCCTCAGCTGCCTTCTAGGGTGCCGCCCACTTTGCCGGCACGGTCTCTATTGTCCGTTGACTTGTTCGATGATTTTTGAGTATAATTCTGACTTAGTAATGTAGGATGGCTTGAATCCACATTTTCATCTGACTTGCTCCTAAAGGATCTGTATGTGGGCTTTTAAACAACCTCTTTAAATAACAAAGGAAGCATAAGGACAAAAGGATTTCACATCCTGCACTTGTACTTGAGTAAGTGTGCCCCAGGCTACCAATGTAATGGGGGCAGGGAAGTGCATGCCTGCAAGCTCTTGCATAGCCAAAGCCTCTTGTCAAATCCCTGCCTAGCTGTGACCCTGGGTGATCTCTGTCATGAATTGTACCAATAGCCCAGGACATCTAAACATTGTATCCCTGAATATTTGCAGCCTTCTCTCCAAACTGCCACAATTTCAGGCCTGGGTGGCTTAGATTGATCCTGATGTCATCTCCCTAACAGAAACATGGCTATCACCAAAGATCCCAGACACAGCAATTTCCCTTTCTGGATACAACCTGTTCCAGCAGGACCGTACCTGAAAAAGAGGGGGTGGTTGTCTGGTTTACCTCAAGAGTCACATCAAAGGGCAAATGCTGCCCATTAGCTTCCACACCAAGGAAGCACAGGTTCTAACACTAAAACTTAACACTGGCCAACAAAACAAAATGCTATTATCCACCATATACCTGCCTCCTGGGACACTACTCACTGGCTTCCCACAGCTCATAAGCCACCTCGAACAGAACAACCTAAACTGGGAACATATAATCCTAGGGGACTTCAACATTAATTGGCAAGCACAGGATGCAGCGACAGCTAGAGACCAAATAGCCGGCCTGTACCTGACCCAACTAGTCACACAACCCACCAGACAAAACTGCCATACAGGAACCAGCACCCTCATCGACTGGCTACTCTCCTCCTGTCCTGAACATATTGCAGAGGTAACAGTCCTACCTGACACCATCAGTGACCACTCCCCTGTACTACTTACCTGGACTAAGTTCACCAAGAATAAGCCTAAGACTACCAGGAACAGATCACTAAGGCCTGGTCAACTAGACTCCTTCAGGCACTACCTAAAAGGGATTGACTGGTCCCCACTGGATAAAGTCAAGGACGGAAACCAAGCACTGGATTACTTCTGCAGTATCTTCATTAAAGCCTGCAACATCTTTGCTTCTTATGAAACAAAGAAAGCAAGAGGAATCCCCAACCCCTGGCTGTCTAGCCCTCTGATTGAATGCATGTGACTCAGAGATCACCTGTGGCATAGAGCCAAAGCCATCAGGAATCTAGCTGACTCCCAAGCGTATAAGACAGCTAGAAATACCTGCACAAAACTCATACGTCTGGCGAAAGCAGCTTACTACAATGACCTCCTAGGAAAGACTTGGGGTAGAAGGAGGGAGTTGTGGGACTCTGTAAAATCTCTCATGGGTAGAGCCTCAAGGGCCCCACTGGACCTTATAGTTACCACCTCTGGCACATTGCAAGACCCAAAGGAAATCGCTGACGCTTTTAATGTTGCATTCATGGACCTCAGCAATGTGTTGCCACCTGAATACCTGAATCACACCCTTGCAGGCCAGCAGCACAACCTCAACACTCCATCACCATGGGATAATGTTATCCCACCATTCTACTTCAGGCAAATCTCCCCAGGTGAGACCATCAAATATATCAAACTGGTCCATGGTAAGACCAGGATGGGAAGCGACATGATCGATATGAAGATGGTAGCACTCACATTAAATGAACTTGTGGCACCGCTCACCAAGGTATTCAACGCCTCTCTGAGATCTGGCATCTTCCTTGACAGGTGAAAAGAGGCTCTGGTCACACCTGTTTTTAAATCAGGAGACAGAGCTAATCTAGCAAACTTCCAGCCCATCTCGATTTTACCCCCCCAAAGCACTTGAAAAGGTGGTCTCAGAAAAACTGAGTACCTAGAAAAACATAGCCTTCTCTGCTTGCAACAACATGGATTCTGACAAAACCACTCCACTGTCACCGTGCTAGTAGAGTACACCACTCAGCTTTATGGGGCCCTGGATAAAGGGATGGCAGTGGGGTCTATCTTCATAGACCTCACCAAGGCCTTTGACACAGTCAGTCACCAACTGCTACTGAAATGTTTCCTCTCTACAGGATTGTCAATGGACTCTGTGGCCTGGTTCCATAGTTATCTCACCCATAGATCTCAATGGGTCTGGATCGGCAATACAATCTCTGAGCCCAGGAAAGTAAACCTCGGGGTCCCACATGGTTCTATCCTCGGTCCTCTCTTATTCAGCCTCTTCATAAATGACATGCCTTCCACCTGTCCTGCACACTCCATACTCTATGCAGAAGATGCTGTTATCTCCATCCCAGGGAAAGACATGGGATCAGTTAGCTCTGAACTTCAGCTCAATCTTCGTGCATTGGAATCCTGGTTCATCAGAAATAACCTGCTACTCAACTACAAAAACACAAAAAGCATGCTCTTCAGCACCCCACAGAGCAAGATTCGAGGGTCCTCACTGCATATACTTAGTAGCGAAGGAGAAGTACTAGACCAAGTCAACATATTCAAGTACTTAGGGATTCATCTTGATGACACCCTCACCTTCACTGCCCATGCTGAGCAACTGGTAAAGTCCACCAACATGAAGCTTGGCATCCTGTACAGACACTGCACCTCTGTGACACCGGCTGCCCTGAAACTTGTTACGTGCAGTTCAGTTCTCTCATCTGTGGATTATGGCCTTTTCATGTATGGGGCAAGCACAGACACAGTGCTTAAAAGGGTCAAAACCATCCTCAACAAGGCCTACCGCCTGGTCCTGGTCCTGGGAGTACACAAAATGACTCACTCTTGTGACCTATACAAGAAAACTGTCTGGCTCCCACTTCACCACAGACTCCAATACCAGACCTGCCTCCTTGCAAAAAAGTCCCTGATGGGGTCCATGCCTAGTGCTACTTCAGCCCTCTTTGAGCCTGCACAACCATCTAAATGCACAAGGAGTGCCTCCAGGGCTATCCAAACTGTTCCCCCTTCAAATGAGCTACCCTTGGCCAAAGATCGCTCTCCTACTGTGGGCATAAATGGTTCAGTGATCTGCCTGCAGACCTTGCCGACTCCCCCAGACTTGGCCACTTTAAAAATGGTCTTCAATCTCTTCTTGCCAGCAAATCTGACCGCCAATATTTCTGTTAACCCATGGCCTCTGACAGCTGTTCTCGCACCTGTCAAACTCTACCCTCTCTCACTCCCACCCTCCTGTTCCACAACTATCCACCTCCCTCCCCCACCTCCCACCATCTACTACCTCCCCTTGACAAAGCCTCACCTTGGCTGCTAAAACTGCATTTCTGCAGAATGGGAGTGCCCCGTCTGAACTGTAACATGACTGTTAAACACTGTACTGCACTTAATTAATGCTGCATTAATATGTTTTTCTGCAAGTGTGGTCCTGTTTCTCTTCACTTGTTGTACCCTGCTTAATGTTGTAACTGCACACTAATACTACTTGTTAGTTGATGTTCTTTCTGTTCTGCAATGTTTCATCACCTGTAAATGCCTTGTATTCCTTGTTGACTTGGAGCCTTTGTAAACGAGCCCCTGGCTGAAAGGTATTAATCCGAATTTGAAATAAATAAATAAATAAAACAAACAAACAAACAAAAATAATCAGTTTCTAGTTCACTTGATTAGTCTGGCACTATGTTTGCATTCTCCATTTTTTTTTTTTATAACTGCCCAGTGGTGCAATAAATCAAAGACCTTTCAAATGTCCAAAACAATGTCACATGGAGTTTTGTTGTCTAATGATTTACTGATATTTTCATAAAAGTAGAGTAGATTAGTGGTGCATGGTCTTCCAGCTGTGACTCTGTTGGTTGTGGTCTTTTGTTTTGTAGTTAAGCAGAGATTTTACCCTTTATTATTGATTCAAGTATTTCTCCAGGTACTGAAGTAAGATTTATTGGTCTATAATTACTTGGTGAAACTTTATTAACTTTTTTAAAGACTGGAACAACTTCTGCTGTTTACCAGTCACCGGGAACGGTTCTGGTGTTGATGGATAATTCAAACATGTATTACAGTGGTTCAGCTACGCGCCATTTACCATTAATTTCAATAATTTGCCAGATATCTTCTCTGGCCCTAAGGACGAATGTGCTTTTAGTTTGTGGATTTTTTCCCATATGTCTTTGGTAGTGTTAGTAATTTGCTGGGTTGATTCTGTATCCTTTATTCTAAATTTATTTGTGTTTGTTGTGAATGCAGAGCAAAAATAGTCATTAAAAGTATTTGCCACATCAGTTAGGTTACTGATGATTTTGTCCTTTGTTACCAGGGGTCCTACCATATTTTTGTTGTTTTATAGGGAGTTACTATAGCTTAAAATGATTTGCTATTATCTTTTCTAGCGGTTGATGCGAGTGTGAATTCAGCTTCTTTTTTGGATTTGCTTATGGCTTGTTTGTCCTTTTTTTGGTTTTGTTTATATTTTTTACCAGTGTTGTATCTGATTTTGTTTTTTTATAAGCTTTGTATGATTTTTGTTTTTTATTTATTAACTTCTTAATTTTCTTTGTCAGTCATTTGGTTCTAATGCTTTGATTAAAATATTTCTTGTACCTGGCCCAATGGTGCAGAGGGTTGAAGTGCTGGCACCTTACCTCGAGCCACGCCGGTGACCCGGGTTCAGGAACAGACTCGGGATACTGGGCTGGCAGGGGAAGGAGAGGACTGCCTCTCTCCTGGGTGGGTATAGGGACCGCGGTCTGCAGCGGCCCCCGGTGGAGACCGGAGGCACTACAGATGAACATAGGAAGGAATACCACTAGAAAAGCAGAAATACCCACTCCATGTTCAGCCGGATGATGGCTGCCTGGCTGTCCAAGGCCGTTGATATCCCACAGAGCCATCCATTCCAGAAGCACCCTGGGGCCAAGCATTGTGCTGGTCTGTCTCCTCGGCCAGTGCCTTTCCCCTTGGAGGAGGGGGACACCCCCGTGAAGGGTTATGTCAGGGTTACCCTGGGGTCAGCTGCTATATGGAACGGTGGGTTGAGGGAGTGAGATGGGTCAGATTCAGCCTTAGCTCACATCTAAAGGAGTGGCTGAGATGGAGCACGTAGGAGGGATAAAGAGATAACACTAACCCACCCCCTAATGGACTGATTGCTGCACTTGTGAGTGTGGTGCTTGGATAGTATCTGGACCAGTCTGGTTCCACCAGATACCTGCCCCTCATGGCAGGATAGTGGATCCACAGGATACCATCACTATCTGCCTGTGGATCTGACCGTTGGATCCTGGGTCAGATCCTCCATTATCCGATGGCCAGATTCAGGGATCTGGTGCTGGATCCAGAGATCTGACACCGGATCCCTGGATCCGATGCTGGATCCAGGGATCCGGCACTGGATAATGCGGGATCTGACCTGGGATCCGACCTCTGTATTCGGACGGATCCCAGGATGGATCCCACCTGAATAGTGCCATCTGCTGGATCACTGGCAGGTCCATGGAGGCACTATCTGAGCACCACTATGCTGAATCCAAGGGAGCCCTGCAACTGCCCACATCCCTTCTCCAGTCAGCAGCCAATCAAGGACCAGGATTCTGGTGTGGGCAGAGTTTGAAAAGTCCGTCAGCATTCAAATTAGAGTTGAACTTTTGTTTGATTGCCTAGCGAAATGGCTTGGATGCTGCAGGAAATTCAGAGGGGGTCAGAAGGGCTGTCAGCAACTCACCATGAACTGATTGCTGCACTTGTGAGTGCTGAATCCACACAAGCCCTGTAGCTGCTCACCTCCATTCTCCAGCCAATAGTCAATCAAGGACCTGGAGTTCAGTGTGGGTAGAGTCTGAAAGCCCCCCAGCATTCAAACTAGAGTAGGACTTTTGTTTTTTTTGGCAAACAAAATGGCTATGATGCCATGGAAATTGCGTGGGGGTGGGGGGTAGAAGGGCTGACAACGATTGACTAGCCCACCCACCAATGAACCGATCATCATGCTTGTGAGTACCGAATCCAAGGGAGCCCTGCAACTGCCTGCCTCCCTTCTCCAGCCAGCAGCCAATTGGGGATCTGGATTCTGGTGTGGGCAGAGCTTGTAAGCCTGCCAGAATTCAGACTAGAGTCAGGCTTTTGTTTGTTTGCCTAACAAAATGTCTGAGATGCCACAGGAAGTGCACAGTGGGTCGGAAAGGCTGCCAGCAATTCACTAGCCCACCCCCCAATGGACTGATCACCGTGCTTGTGAGTGCCAAACCCACAGGAGCACTGCAACTGCCTGCCTGTTTCCCTTCTCCAGGCAGCAGCATATCAACACCCTACCTTCTGTTTAAAGTAAGTTGGTCTCCAGCAGTCCTTTGCACTGTGGTCCAGAGCAGTAAGGACCACAGTGCAAAAGACCTCAGGAGAATCTGCCAGAAGAGGCAGCCAGCAACCAGGAACTCTGCCCACTTGATCTTCAGTGGTAAACTGACTCATTGTGTTTTCCTTGCTACTCGATAACATCAGGTTTCTGGGACTATTTTAACAGGTTGCCCTAGCTAGCTGCTTGATAGAACAAGTGCTTATACTTACCTAGTGGTAATATTTAATCCATTACTAGCTAGCTGTTTGATAACGCAAGGGCTTCCATTACCTAGAGCTACTGTTTAATCCAATTAAGACCTGTTCCCCTCCAACTCTACATTGCACCCTATGTTGTGGGTGAGGTGCACATATATCATTCTGTATGTTTTGCTGTTTTGTGCACCTACTAGCATTGTCTACTGTAATCAGCGCAGAGTGTAACAATTATTTTGGTTTGATAAAGCTGCCTTTCTGATAACCTTGTCCAATGTACAATGGGCAATGATCAAATCTCTCCTGGATATTAATGCCACCTTTGACTTCTTTACCAACAACTTCCTATCTGCTGTTAACCTCCATGCCCCTTATAAACAAATTAGAGTAAAAGGTCAGTGGTCAAAACTGCTTGATGCTGATCTTAGAAAACCACTGAGGTGGAGAGACAAGGGGTGGGGAGTATTTAAAAATGCTGGTCTCAAACCAGATTGAGGTAAATACAGGGAGTACAGGAATCTCTGTAAAACTAGCATCAAAGTGGCCAAGCAAAAATATATTAGGAATCTGCAAGACATTAACCTGTTCAACCCCCTCAAAATTTGGACCCATAGAAACACCCTTCTAAACGGCTGAGCCAACCACTCTGAATCAAGCATTCTGGATGAGGGTAAGTTACTTAAAGACCACCTTGAAACTGCCATTGCATTTAACAGATTCTTCACGGATCTAGACAGGTACAAAATTCCCTTCTCAGGAACCACCCTGAACACCCCAGGTCTGCAAGAGCCTGAGGTACCCAAGCCCAAATTCCATTTTAGATGATTAACCAGAAAAGAGGTTCTAACTTTACTAAAAAATCTAAAAGCAGCGGCCTCAATGGGTTTTGATAATCTGGAGCCCAAGCTGTTAAAGTTAGCTGCTCATGCAATTGCTTCTGTTGCTGCTGTGTTATTCAACAAGTATGTCACGGAAGGAAGAATCCTTGATAGCTGGAAGGTGACCATTGTAATACCTGTTCACAAGGGTGGCCTTAAAGAGCCTATAGAAAATAACCACCCCATCTCCCTTGACAAAATCCAGGAAAAGGCTTATATATAACCAGCTTCAAGAATATTTTGGGCAGTATCACCTTTTGACTGATTGGCAACATGGTGTCAGAAAATCCCATGGTGTTGACACTGCTCTGGTAAGACTGACCACAGATATCCTAAGTGACATGGATGGGGGTATATGACTGGGGCAATCTTCATAGATCTCACAAAGGCATTTGACGTAGTTAATCATGGTCTCCTAATAGACAAACTCAAGAGGTTTTGTCTAGATGACCTATCCTGCAAGTGGCTCACTCATTACTTGACTGACAGGTCTCAGGAAGTGAAATGGAAAGGTATGCAATCTGCATTATAAACCATAACTGACAGCATCCCTCAAGGGTCCATCTTAGACCCAATGCTAGTTTCCTTATTTGTAAACGAGCTACCTGGCTACTGCGGAGGGGTGCATCTTCAGCACTATGCTGATGATGCAGTACTGTATATGGAGCTCCAATGATGTTACCCTCATCAACTAACTCCTCATTGAAAACTTCTTGATGTTTGAATGGTGGTCCTCATCAAATAAACTGGTTCTCAATACCAAAAAGACTAAAGCCACCCTTTTTGGCCTAGGCACCTAGTTGTAGACAGGCAACACCTTCTGAACTTGTTCACATCTGGAGGTAACCAGATAGAGGTAGTACAGGCTATTAAATACTTAGGGGTTTACCTTGATCAGGAAGTCTCCTTCAGAGCACATATTGATTATCTCACTAAATCCCTACACCAAAAAATTGGTTTGCTATACTGCCCAGGTAATGACCTCACCAAGGGATCTTAACTACTTATTGCCAGGAGTACACTGCTCCCCCTCGTACAGTATGGGGCCCCTGCTCTTCACTCTGTGAGAAACACTGAACTTAATAAACTCAGAGTACTTTGCAAGAAAATTAGTTGATTTGCCCTGGGTGCCCCTCCTAGGATGCATCACTGCAACATCTCCCTCTCTCTTAACTGGCCATCTTTAGAGGGCAGGCTAGAGTACCCTCTCTTCTATCTCACTTACAACATCCTAAAAGGTCCTACGTCACCCTGCTTCCATGGTATCCTGTCTCCTAAGACAGAACGGAAAGTGCTCAGGTCCACTGGATGCACTTTGTTAGAAATACTCACGGTTAGGTTGAGCGCAGTGGTGAGATCCTTGGACAGCTCAGCTTCCTGCCTCCCTACAAAATTTCTCCTTACTTTATTTATTTATTTTTTGAAGTCTAGGAATTACAACCCTTTGAGTCAGGGACTCATTTACAAAGGTTCCATGTTATAACTGAGAAGAAAACTAATACTTGGAGGTTTTAAAAAAAGCCTTAAGGCATACCTGCATAAGCACAGTTTATGTTCCTGCAATCACTGACCTGGAGCAGCTACCATTCATCCTTACCTCTGGCCTTGCATTTGGTGGCACTAGGCCTGTCCATTGTACTCTGTTTCTTGCACCTTACCGAGTGGGTATCTGACCTCATTGCTTAATACTGTGTTACTGCCTTGACATTTAATATGATCCTGCATGTGAACTAATCTCCTGTACCCTTGTATATATTATTCTATGTTATGGCTTGCATTTGACTTAGTACAACTAGTTCATTACCCCATCTATTGTCTGACTCTCTAAAATCTGTATTGGTTTGTATTCTCAGTATTTAAGAATTTGCAAGACCTCCTTGGATTCCCAATCATTTCTGGAATTGGCTCCTTATGGAACCACGTTGTGGATGAGCACATTAAGGGTATGGTTATCACATTGCAGTGCAATGTAAGGATCAACTGATGTCTTGGGAGTCCTGGGCAGTCTAACATTAGAAGAGGATTGCCTTTTGGTTTCATTAGATATTGAAGCATTGTATACTACCATCTCCCACTTGGGTGGTGGTGGTGGTGGTGGTGGGGGGGGGTTGGAAGAACTTAGAATATTGGCTGGACAGTGAAACCATGTATGATGAAGTATTCAAAGGGTTTTTTGTTATCTCGTGCTAAATATGTTTTGACCTGCAGTGCATTTATATTTCAGCTGGACCACTACTTACAGATAAAAGAGCACTGCTATGGGGGCTACATTTGCCCCCAATTATGCAAATCTGTATTTGGGGAACTAGGAGAAAGAAAATGTCTATAGCCAGTTGTACAATCCTTTTTACCATAGGACTGTGCTATGGAAGTGCTTTATAAATGATATTATTATGGTATGGAAGAGGGAGCACAGCTGAAATTGATGTCTTTGTGGATTTCTTACATGAGACTGACCTTAGCCTTAGGTTTACAGTACAAGCCAGTGCTGACAAGGTCAATTTCCTTGATTTGATAATTGAGAAGAATGTGGATGAGACTATCAAGATGGATTTGTTCCACAAAGCTGTGGACAGAAATACTGTTCTGTTGGCAACTAGCTGTCACCCCAAACATACCATTGCCAATATACCGAAATCCCAGTTCCTCAGAATAAAACAAAACTGTAGTGGGCAAACTGATTTTGAGATCTGAAGCCAGGAAATTGAATTTTGATTTAAACAAAGGGGCTATAGCAGATCTAACATTGAAACAGCCAGACTGATTGCTTCATCCAGTGAGAGGGCAATGCTCTTCGAGGTAAAGGAATGAAATACTCAGGTGGATCCTAAGTTACGTTTTGTCACCACCTACAGCAGACAAGCTAGGACAGTTGCAGAAATTAAGAAAACATTTTCCATAATACAAACAAATCCCATCCTTAGGAATTACACTTCAGAATATCTGAGAATGATGTACAAAAGATCAACTAATTTAAATGACTTATTAGTTCATTGCGTACAACCTTTGGAACAACAGTCTGAATAAAAATGGATGCCACTACTTCCACGTGGTGCAATCACATGTGGCAGATGTAAATTCTGTAAGGTAATTCTGTGAACTGACAGGTTTCTCTGTGAATGCTAGCAGAATGTATGGCATTAGGGGGTTCATTAATTGTGATACACAAAATGTTGTATCTCTGGCCACATGTGAATGTGGAGTGTTTTAAGTTGACAAAACATCTCGTTGTTTTAAAATGAGGGTAGGGGAACATCTGAGGGATATTCAGAAATGCATTCTCACCAATGCACTTGCAGAACATATTTCTCTTCAAACTGATGGAAGTTAGCATGTTTTCAAATGATGTGGTATTGAAAAGGTGGCATTAGGTAGGAAGGGTGGAGATCTGGAGTCACCTTTGTTAAAATGAGAGAGTATGTGGATTGTTCAGTTGAGAGGGTTAAGTCCTCCTGACTTAAATGTCACATCTGAAATTGTGCCATCGGTATATAAGAAGTGAATGTCTTGTGACTCTTTGGTCTGTCTATTATAATATGTAAAATCAAGATATTAATTTTTTAAGACATTTCTGTAATTTCATTATGTCTAGGCTATTGGTACTGAATCTTTTATAGGTGGTGGAGTCTGGGGATTATTATCTCTTTAGTAATGCAATGCCTTTGATCTGTTTGTGTTTAATTAGCTGGTACATGTATTTTTACAGTAACTAATATGTGCCATACCATTTAAATTATTACGTTGTAGCATAGGATATATATATAATCTAGATGCTTGTGCCTTATTTTTTTGGGCACAGCGATCGGTTCATGACCGTTTGCTTTGTTGTGGAATTGTACATTTTCCTAGCTAATTTTGTCACAACAAAAGCACTTTTTTTATTGTCTAGATATTAGAACATGCCAATTAACTTGAATGCTTATAGAGTCTGTTTTAAATAAGTGCTTTTACAGTGATTCTCTGCCTTCTGAATCTAGAAATTGTTTTGTGTTTGTCCATAGCATTACACGGTTTAGTAATTGTTTATTAGGTACTGTCACTTTAAATTTGAGACATGATTTAAGCAGAAGACGTTCTGAGACATACATCCTCCTGATGATGCTGTAACCGTGAAACCAGTCAAGGGGTTATGTGAGGACGCCTTGTTGAATCTCTATCACGGGCATTTTTCATACACTGCACTTTATGTGTATTTTGCACAATAAATGAAGTATGTGTGTGCATTCATTCTATACGTCTGGTGCTTTTTTTGCTTGCATTGCAGTTTACAGGCACAGATGCTTCTGGTGTTGGAGCCATATTTCTATTAGCATAATTAAGGCAACCAGCCTCTGTGTGAAGGAACTGAGTAAAAGCAGAAAGAAAGAGAGCGTTATGATTCTCTAGGAAAGTGGCCAAGGTAATGAAGGAAAAAAAGGGTGGCATTCAGGAGATATAAGGAAAGTAGAGGGAGGAGGACAGATAGGTATACCAACTAAAACAGAGGGAAGCAGATAAGGAGGGGAGGGGAACAAAGGTGTAGATAGAGAAAGGATAGCAAAAGGGGTAGTCAAAGGGGATACGATGTTCTTCACATAATGTAAGTGAGAAAAGGAGAGCAACGGAAGGGATAGCAAGAATTGGGAGGGCAGCGGGGGCTGCAGAGAACAGGACCAAGAAAACCTGCCAACTAAAACAGAGAGAAGCAGGTATGATGGTGAGGGGAGCAAAGGTGTGGACAGAGGAAAGGATAGTCAAAGGAGTAGCTAAAGGGGATGATTTTTTTTCAGGCATCTAAGTGAGAGGAGGAAAGCAAGGGGAGGGATCATGAGGATTATGAGGGCAGCAGGGGGAGACTACACAGAAAAGGATCAAAAAGAAAATGCCCCAAGAGAATAGCTATTTCCTAAGATGATACATAAATGGATTTAAACTGAATGTATTAATATGATGTACCTGATTGTTGTTAATAAACTTGACTAAAAAAAAAAAGAAGAAAATGCCATCCTGAACAGGAACTTCTGTTCAGTCTTTACAGTGGAGAAAGAGGGACAGACCACCTGGGAGTAGCGGGGGGATGGACAGAAGTCCATTTTTAGAGGAAATAATTTGATGGGACTTGCAGCTGTAAGAGTGGACAAGGGTATGGGACTCGACAAGCTACACCCAAGCGGTCTGAAGGAACTCATGAAGGTTCTGGCTACCCCACTGCTGGTCCTATTCAACAGTTCACTGGAAACAGGCACGGTTCTAGAGGGCTGGAGAAGAGCAAATGCGGTCACTCTACATAACAGTAGCAGAGGGGAGGAGGCTAGCAACTATAGGCCGGTCAGTCTCTCTTCAGTGGTGAGGAGATGAATGGAAACCCTGTTTTAGGAAAGGCTGGTCAAATATCTTGAATCCAAGTGGCTGCAAGAACACAGACAGCATGGATTCATGAGGGGAAGGGGAGGTCATATTTATTTATTTTATGTAGTTTTTGTTGACCGGGTAAGTGCACTAGACAAATCCTGCCTATTTTCAGGCACAACCCGGGGGAAGGGGATACAGATGAATGCCAACTGACCTTGAACCAGATTAAGCTGTTGGTGGTATTCTCAGTGGATGAGGGAAATTTGGCTACTCTTTTCGATAAGTGCCATGGGATCTTTAACATCCACCTGAACTACCACCAACCAGGCAGATGGGACCTTAGTTTAACATCTCATCCGAAATACTAGATAAATCTGATTGATTGCTTTGACTGGGTGATCAGGAGAGGGCAGTGGACATTGCCTATCTGGACTTTAGCAGGGCGTTTGACACTGTGCCTCACAGAATACTGACAAAGAAATTGAGCAGCCTAGGAGTGGGATCCAGAGTGGTAAATTGGGTTAGAAACTGGTTAACGGCTACGCAACAGAGGGTGGTGGTGAACGGCACTCACTCTAATAATGGGTGAGTGACCACAGGGGTGCCACAGGGCTCAGTACTGGGACTGGTCCTCTTCACTGTCTTCATAAATGACACTACAGAAGAACTGGAAGGGAAGGTACACATTTTTGCAGATTATGCCAAAATTTGTTATAGAGTGGACACTCAGGAGGGGACAGATTTATATATTTTGTGTAATTTTTTTTGACTAGAAAAGGCACATTAAGCTGTAATAGCTTCTGTCCAGGTGTCCTTGGGGCCTGGGGGTGGGTGGGTGGGTTGATTGACCTGTTTTTTTTTTTTTTTTGCACTTGCCGGCTCCCACGGCTTTTGGAGGAGGCCTTGTACACCCCTCCTACTCCGTCCGCCTAGGCTATTCAAGGCTGCCCCTACCCCGGCTTCATTATGCTCAGGGGCTGGGGGTGTATATGATTTTTCCCCATTTTCTCCCCTGAACCCCCAAGGATGCTGGTGCAAAGGACATGTGTCCAGGCAAACGACGTGCTGGCGCACGCCATTGCCAAGCACCCAGAGTGTCCTCCCCTCCCTGGCTCCGGAGAGCCACCATTGCCCCCGTAAGCCTGTGCTTCCACCGGCCCCCAGGAATGTTGAGTGCATGAGGCACCCCCAGTAACCCACTCCTGGAGGAGAGTGCCCATTGGGCTGCTCAATCCTCCATCCCCCCCCACTGGCCCTCGACAACCCTGAGTCTGTTCCCGAACCTGGGTCGCTGGCGTAGCATGAGGTGTGTGGACCTGTGTTTATTGATGGGATAATGTTGGCCATGACACTGTGGAAACCCTCTACTCTTCATCAGTAAGTGCCGTGGGATAAACCCCCTGGACACTGACCAGAGACGAGCAGAAAGGACCTCAGTTTAACATGTTATTGTAAAGATGGCACCTTAGCAGTGCAGCACCCCCTCATACTGCACTAGAGTGTCAGTTATGGGTGCTATCCCAGATGCTTGGTGTAGGGCTAGAACCCACGACCATTTGATCTCCCAGCCCCAGAAGATAGTGTGTTACCTACTGAGCCACTGACACTGCTAGGCAGTCCAGAGGACGGCAACTAAAATGGTGCAGGGGTTGCATGAGAAGCCTGATGAGGAGAGGTTGGGGGATCTCAACATGTACACCCTGGAAGAGAGGAAGGTAGGAGGGAACATGATAAAGACCTACAAGTACCTCACAAGGGTGATTGGGGTGCAGGAGGGGAGTCTTTCAAATGGGAAAGAGCACCACAACTTGGGGGCATGCAATAAAGTTGGGGGCAGGGGAGTTTAAGAGGGATGTGAGGAATTATTACTTCACTGAAAGGGTGGTAGATGCCCAGAACAGACTGCCAGCAAAAGTGGTGGAGGAGAAAACTGTGAGTGTGAGCGTGTGTGTGTGTGTGTGTGTGTGTGTGTTCAGGAATGCGTGGGATAGACATAGGAGAATATTAGTAAATAGGCAGGGAGGGAGAGGGTTGCCAGAGATCAATTAGGGTCTGTGGAAACAGATTAGACATGGAACATCTGGGCAGGCCAAGCAATCCTTTTCTGCCAAAAAATTCTCTGTTTCAGCAATTTCCTTATTTTAGGAGATGGCATATTCCACATGCTTGTGGCTCTAGGTGAACAGTTTAACAGCATTTCCGGACTAAATCACTAGGTGGCAGAATTGTATCAGATATTACAGACTCACTTGGTTGCAAGATGAAAGCAAACTACTCTATAGAAGCCATTTACTTTCAACTACTGTATGATTTCTAATTAGTTTGCAGCCTACAAGCTCACTTTCCACGTCGAACTCGTTTCTAGCTGGAGTTAATGCAACGTGTAAGTTATAAAGAATATATAATTTACAATAATGTTATGGTTTGCAGACAAGTTTGCAATAAGATCAGAACAGGGAGGGTTTAAACAAACTCTAACAGCAGACTGATGCAAATAAAACAAAGAGGGAAGAAAAAAAGGCAGAAAAAACATGGAACTATGAGGATTGCTCACCCTGTCAAATGAACAACGGATCCTGTACTTATTATAGAAGATCTTGACAAACTTCATTTTAGCAAATGCCAACTTTTCATGGTGAAGCAAAATTGTACCCTGATGTCTTGAGATGGAATGATATGGGTAAAACTGGGAACTCATGGTTAAGGTTGTTGTAACTTACAGTAGTTAAAGGTGCCTTTTGACTTTTAATTGGGTTATGATCTGCCTGCATATGATACTAGGTTTCCATGCACTGAGAGTATCTGTGATATAAAGTACCATTTCCAGTATTTGCACAGTTTATCTTTTTACTATTTTTTTTACCATTATGCACTGATACAGAAAAATACCAGCCTTGCTTGTCAGCTTTAGTTGATATCCTGGTCTCCCAGCTGGCTGCCTGTGGTGCCATCGTTTTGGTTCAGAAACAGAGTGCCAAATGCCACAGAATTCATTTTGTAACATCTGGCACACATTTAGAGGGTTCATTCTCATCCCCAGTTCTTGACTTAGCTTATTTCTTCCACCTTGGGCTGATAGAGACCTGGGATGTGTAGTATATGTGTACTTACCTTAAAAACGTACTGGGGAAGCCATACTGGTTGTAGTCCCTGCAAGTATATTTGTAGTCCTTGGTAGTTCCTGCCATGCCCAGTGAGCACCTGTGTCAGTTGTTCAGCTTCGAAAATAAAGATGGCTACCACCCAGTAGTTAACTCTTTATCTGAGTTGCCAGTCCCTAACACCCTCAGTTATTATAATGGCACCAGTGCATCAGTATCCCTTGTGCCAGAGCACATCTACAAGGAGAACCTCAGGAAGTGCCTGTTGCAACCATCGTATATTCAGCTCACGTCTTATACTAGGAGACCAAATCCCTGTTCTGGGGGAGATTCAGGTTCCAGTCACCTGTGAAGGAGGAGCTTGGACTTTACCTCTAGTGGTAGTGCAAAGAGAAAGACCTGCATTACTGGGAAAAAACTGGCTTAAGAAAAGACTTTCACCTTATGAACTGTGACAAAAACACCTCAAGATGCAGTGAGAAAAGTATTGGACAAACATGGTCCTATTTTCCAGAACAGCTATGGTACAATCCAGGATTTCAAAGCAAAGATCCAATGGGGGCTGCTACAGTCTTCCATTAGCCTTGACCTGTACCCTACACTTTAAAAGAAATGGTACATAAGGAATGGGATCACCTGGAAAAGCATGGTAACAAGTCATGAGTAGAAAGGAATGGCTGGGCTGCTCCCATCATTGTGGTACCAAAGCAAGACAAGGCAGTGAAACTGTGTGGTGACCACAAGGTTGCAGTGAACCACTTTATAGAACCAGAAACATACCCACTACACAGTACTGAGGCCTTGTTTGCCCCACTAGCAGGTGAAGAGCTCTTCAGCAAGTTTGTCTTATCCTCTGCATATCACCAGTTGGAATTAGAACCCGAGTCTGAGTCATATCTCACTATAAACACCCACAAGGGATTTTAACAATATCATTGCTTGGCCTATGGAGTTCTGACAGAACCAGCAATTTTCCAGCACACAAAGGACAAGATACTGCACGTGCTGAACCATGTAGTCTGCTGTATGGACAATATCTTAGTAACAGAACCCACAGTGGAAGAGCATCTTACAATCCTGGCCCAGGTCATATACAGACTGCAGTGATATGGAGTAAGGAAAAAGCTAGCTGAAAGCCAGTTTCTAAAAGATTCTGTTGAGTATCTGGGCTATCAGATCAACGCCTGGGGCCGAGAGCTGGCCAAAAGTTGTGAATTCCATTTTAGCAGAACTTCCATGAAATTTCACAACTTTTGCAAAAGTTTCCGAACCTCTTCCTTTGGCAAAACTGAAAATCTTCTGAATGTCTAGTGGCACTCAAAATAATATTTCACTGGTGTCTAGCAGCCCCCTCCCTATCCCTGAGTACCTGTATACTAATTTTTCCCTGGTGTCTAGTGGACCCCCCATACTCAAGCGACCATATATTAATTTTCCCTGGTGTCTAGCAGAACCTCCAATTTCTGAGCACCCATATACTAATTTTTCCCTGGTGTCCAGTGGTCCCCCTCCATCCCCGATCCCCTGTAAAATATTATAGACCTACTCCTTGATGTCCAGTACCCCCCCGATCACCTGTATAGTAGAATTAAACCCATTTCCTGGTGTCCAGTGGTCCTCCCTCTCTATCCCTGATCACCCATAAAGTAAAATTAAACCCATTTCATGGTGTCTAGTGGACCCCCCATCCCACCACCCTAACAGGTAGTGCCCCATCCTGTCATCAAACCAGCGACTGGCACAGCCCTCCACTCTCCACCACGGCCAGTTGCCAACTGAGCTGACGATGAGCGTGTGCTGTAACAGCTGATTGTATAGTATGCACTCATTGACAGCTTAGTTGGCATCTGGCAGTGGTGGAGAGTGGAGGGCTTTGCTGGTCATCAGCTCGATGATGGGATGGGGGAGCAGGGTGGTGGGGCACTACCTGTTGGAGTGGTCAGGTAGGGTCTGCTAGACACCAGAGAACAGGTGTAATTCCACTTTACAGGTGATTGGGGATAGGGAGAGGGAACACTGGACACCAGGGAGTTAGTCTATAATATTTTACAGGGGGTCGGGGATGGGGGGAACACTGAACATCGGGGAGTAGGTCTGTAATAATTTAGAGGGGATCAGGTTGGGGGGATCACTGGATACCAGGGAGTGGGTCTATAATATTTTACAGGGGATCGGGGATGGGGAACCACTGGACACCAGGGAAAAATGAGTATACAGGCGCTCGGGGATAGGGAGAGGTGGTCTGCTAGACACCAGGGAAAAATTACTATTCAGGCACTCAGGGATAGGGAGGGGGGCTGCTAGACACCAGGGAAACAATTTCCCTGGTGTTTAGTGACCCCCCCATCCCCAAGTGCCCGTATACAAATTTTCCTTGGTGTCCAGTGGTCCCCATCCTCAATCCCTGTAAAATATTATAGACCACCCTGGTGTTCAGTAGTTCCTCCCTATCCCAACCACCTGTGAAATAGAATTATCTATTCCTGGTGTCTAGTGGACCCCATCACACACCCTAACAGGTAATGTCAAACCACCCCCCATCCTGTCATTGAGATGGTGACTGACCCCAGCCTTCCACTCTCTACCACGGCTGGCCACCGACTGAGCTGGCAATGAGCGCATACTATAACAGCTGATTGTATAGTATGTGCTCATTGACAGTTCAGTCTGTGACTGGCCATGGTGGAGAGTGGAAGGCTGCGATGGCCACCGGCTCACTGATGGGATGAGGGAGCATGGTAGTGGGGCACTACCTGCTGGGGTGGGGGGCTGTTAGACACCAGGGAATGGGTATAATTCTACTTTACAGGCACTCAGAGATAGGGAAGGGGGTCTGCTAGACACCAGGGAAAAATTACTATATGGGTGCTCGATGATGGGGGGGGGGGCACTGCCAGGACACCAGGGAAAAATTACTAAATGGGCATTCGGGGGTAGGGAGGGGAGTGGGATCTGCTAGACACTAGGAAGGCACAATTAAAATGTATGCATTAATTTCACAGTTCAGTGAGTCACTGAGCCATGGAATGAATGTATGAATTTCCATGAAAGTTACCAAAATGATTTTCTAACAGTCCCAGAAGTGACAGTCCGAATTCCGCGCAAATGCTGCCAGTGGAAGATTTTTTTTGCACAGCACTACTGGGGCCTGCACATGAGAGAGCAAAGTGGAATCAGTTGTCAACGCACCAGCGCCAACAGATGTGACTGAGTTAAGATCATTCTTGGGCTTGTTGAACTACTATAAATGTTTTCTGGCAAACTTGTCCACATCGTTGCAACCACTACATGCCTTGCAATGAAAAGAAGCAAAATGGAATCGAGTGCCACAGCGGAAAGAAGCATTCCAGTCTTGCAAGCAATGACTTCTGAACAGCAAGGGGCTAGTGCACTGCAACTCAACAATACTTCTGAGATTGCTGTGTGATGCATCCCTGTATGGGGTGGGTGTAGTAATCTCTCATATGCTACTTTCAGGGAGGAATACCCAACTGCATTTGCTTCAAGGACCCTGTCCCCCAAGCAAAAGAACTTATGCTCGGATCAAGAAGGAAGCCTTGACCTTAGTCTTCAGGGTCAAGAAGTTGCACAAGTACCTGTATGGACGGGACTTCAGACTGCTAACGGATCACAAACCTCTACTGGCCATTCTATGGCTGAAAGCAGCAATACCAGCTGTCACAGCACTGAGGATGCAGCAATGGGCCCTGATTCTGTTGCAATAGTACTGCTCTTTGGGTTGCAGGTATTGACTGACAGCCTTCTTTGGTCCAGTGCAGGCCTTTTTGAATGTCTGTACAACTTTTTTGGCTGCACCATTTGATGCTGGATGGTGAGGTGGAGACAAAATGTTTTGGACCCCATTCCATTTAAGAACAGTTTAAACTCTTGTGAAGAAACCTGGGGATCGTTGTCCGACACTAGCTCCCATTGCAGTCAATATGGTGCAACCAGCTGTCTCAGAAGACTTATGGTCTTTTCTGTAGTTGCCACATGTGTGGGAAGCACTTCATTTGTAGTAGCGTAGTCCTTGGTAGTTCCTGTCATTCGCAGTGGGCACCTGTGTCAGTTGTTCAGCTCCGAGAATAAAGACGACTGCCAGTAGTTGAGAATAAAGATGACTGCCAGTAGTCAATAATACAGATGGCTGCTGGTAGTTAACTCTGTGTCTGAGTCTGTCTGCCCCAAACATGCTAGATTATTACAGGATGCATCACAGGGGTGGTGTGTTTAACTTGCAGGGGACAGTAGTGGGCTGCTTTGCTTTTGCATATCACCCTGGTGATTGTGGAGTGATAAGTGCTTGTTATTAAAGAGTTAATAGCACAAAAATAGCAAGCATGACATTTTATTAATTCATAAAATTAGTCAGTTGTTAACCCATGCTGTGCCTCAGACTGATAGATCAGTCCAGAATTACTATGCATTCTAATTCTGTCGGCAGCCTAAGGGTTAATTTTTATTTCTGAAGGGTTTTCCTTTTATCATTTGCTCATAAGAAGGTTTTCTACCTTGATAGTATTAGGTGCAATTGGATGAGCTGTACTTTACTTGGAGGCTAACATATCTAGTTTTATTCCTCTTCACGCCTCATCAGCATTGTATCTCGCTAATTGTGACATCATAGAAACATAGAATTTGATGGCAGATAAGACCGCTTAGCCCACCCAGTCTGCCCATTTCCCTACCTAATGGGTAAGCGGCAGATCCTAGTTAATCAACAGCCTACTTCTTCCTACCCCCAACCCCTAGAATTGCCTTATGACTGTCCCATGCATTGTTGAATTTCACCACTGTTTTTGACTCCACAACCTCCTCTGGAAGACCATTCCATGCATCCACAACCCTCTCCATGAAAAAATACTTCCTTACATTACCTCTGAGCTGCTCCCCCCATCTTCAAATTGAGCCGCCTTGTTCTTGCACACTTCTTTTTCTGAAAGATACTACCCTCTTGGACTTTGTTGATTCCCTTGAGGTACTTGAAAATTTCTATCATATCCCCCCTCTCCCTCCTTTCCTCGAGGCTATACATATTAAGCTCCTTAAGTCATTCTTCATATGTCTTCAGGTGCAGACCCTGCACCATTTTAGTTGCCCTCCTCTGGACTGCCTCCATCCTGTTTATGTCTTTGCAGAGGCTGGGTCTCTAGAACTGCACGCAGTACTCCAGATGAGATCTCACTAGATGTCCGTACAGAGGGATAACAACTTCCTGTTTTCTACTGGTGTTGCCTCTCCTTATGCATCCCAGTATCCCCTCATCACTCCTTACTGCCCTCTCACATTGCTTGCCCACCTTTAGGTCATCTGATATGACTACCCCCAGGTCCCTTTCCATTTTTGTTGCTGTCAGTATCTCACCCCCATTGTGTACTCTTCCCCTGGGTTTTTGTTTCCCAGGTGCATTACCTTGCACTTCTTAGCATTGAATCTAAGCTGCCACACATTTGACCATTCCTCCAGCCTTGCCAAGTCCCTTCTCATCTTTTCCACCCCACCCTGTGTATCAACTCTGTTGCAGATCTTTGTGTCGTCTGCAAAGAGACATACTTTTCCTTCCAGTCCCTCTGCAATGTCACTTATGAAGACATTGAAGAGGACCAGTCCTAGTACTGAACCCTGCAGTACCCCACTAGTAAGCCCCTATCTTTAGAGTGGACTCCGTTTACTATTACCCTCTGTGTCCTGTTCTCCAGCCAATACTTTGCCCAGGCTACCATCTTGGGACCCACTCCCAGGCTGGCTAACTAGTACATTAATCTTTTGTGTGGGATTGTGTCAAATGCCTTGCTAAAGTCTAGGTAGGCCATTTCCACAGCCCCTCCCTGGTCTACTACTTTGGTCACCCAGTCAAAGAAATCTATTAGATTCGTCTGACCTGACCTTCCTGGTGTGAATCCATGCTGCCTTGGGTCCTGTGCCCCTCTGGCCTCTAGGTACTCAACAATTCTTTCCTTCAGAAGTGATTCCATAATTTTCCCTATCACTGAGGTTAAACTAACAGGTCTGTAGTTTCCTGCTTCTGCCCTGCTCCCACTTTTGTGAAGTGGAATAACATCTGCCCTCCTCCAGTCCTCAGGTACCACCCCATCCTCCCATGATTTGTTAAAGAGGGTAGTCAGTGGTGTCACTAGTTCTATGCTTAGTTCTTTTAGAATTCTGGGATGAATCCCATCGGGCCCCATTGCTTTGTCCACCTTCAGTTTTAAGAGTTCTTCCAGAACCCTTTCTTCTGTGAAAGGACTAATATCAACCCCCCCATCCAGAGTGCTTCTATTGACCAGATTAGGTATTTCCCCCTGCTTTTCCATTGTGAATACTGAGCAGAAGTATTCATTCAGTGAATGGGCTTGTATCAACTCCTGTATCCAGTGTTTCTATTGTTTGGTTTAGGTACCTCCCCCTCTTCATTTGTGAATTACGAGCAAAAATATTTGTTTAGTATCTCTGCCTTTTCACAGTCACCCTCTGCCCACCGCTCCCCTTTATTAAGTCTCACTATCCCTTCCTTGGTCTTTCTTCGCTCCCTGATGTACCTATAAAAGGTTTTATCACCCTTCTTAACTGAGTTGGCTATCTTTTCCTCAGTTTGTGCCTTTGCTGTTCTGACTGCCTTCCCAGCTTCCTTTTGCTTCAACTGCTACAATTCTCTGTCCTGCTCCTTCTGCAGTTCCTTGTACTTCCTGAATGCTTTCTTTTTCTCTCGAACCTTCCCTCCACCTCCTTTGAGAACCACAGTGGTTTCTTACATAGTTTTGTTTTGTTTATTTGCTTCACACAAAGGCTTGTTGCCTCTGTGATGGCAGTTTTGATTATTCCCCATTGTTCTTGCACCCCTTCTTCCTGCCCATTTGCTAGTGCATTCCTTAGGCACTCACCCATTTTGGCAAAGTCATCCCTCCTAACGTCCAGTACCTTTGCCTTTGTATGGCTTGACTCTACTGCTCTGTTTATCGTGAACCATACTGTTCGATGGTCGCTAGTTCCAGATGGCTACCAACTTCTACATCTGTGATCCTCTCTCCATCTCCATTTGAGAGTACCAGGTCTAAGATTGCTCCCTCTCGAGTGGGTTCCAATACTAGTTGTCTAAGGTATGCTGCCCGTAGGGCACCTAGAATAACCCCACTCTCAGAAGTGGCTGCTGCAACTGCACTCCAGTTAACATCTGGCATATTCAGATTCAGATCCCCCATCAGCAATATCTCCCCTTTTTCTGCCATTCTAAGGATACTTTCTATCATTTCCTTGTCCATTTCCTCCCCCTGAGATGGGGGTCTGTATACAACCCCTGTGCTGACTGTGGTGCCATTGCCTGTCTCCAAATTGACCCACAGTGCTTCCTCTCCTCCCTGTTTACCCTTTTGTTCCGTTGCTATGATTCCTTCCCTTATGTAGAGAGCTACTCCTCCTCCTCCTCCTCTTTTACCCTCCCTGTCCCTCCTATAGATAGTGTATCCTGGTATGTTTATGTCCCAGTCATGATATCCAGATGTTCTGCCTCCATCAAGGCCACCAATTCAGGAAGCTATTTACCCAGACTATGGGCATTGGTACTCATTGCTCTCCATTTTTGATGACTTCACCTCTTGTAGCAACATCTCTGTGCTCACTGACTTTGCTTTCTCTATTTACCCCTGTCCTGCTCCCCACTGACATTTCTACCTTTGTGTTTCCTCATTTAGTACCCTGTTTTGTAGGGGGAGGCTGGGAATTCCCTGCTGCTTATTAGTGCCTCCCCCCTTGACTAGTTTAGAAGCTTGCCAATGAAGCATTTAAACTGATCGCCCAGAAGACTTGTTCCCTTCCTGGACTGTTGCAGACCATCCTGCCAGTATAGGCTGGTATCCCTCCAGGTGAAACCCCAGTCCCTAATGAAGCCAAACCCCTGTGCTCCACACCATTTTTTCAACCATTCATTGAATCACATGGTGCAAAGTACCCTCGCCTCACCCATGACATAGACAGGCAGCACCTCTGAGAAGGATACTGTGTGTGCTACTTGTCTTAGGCCCCTCCCCAACTCCACAAATTCCTCCTGCACTGCTCTACCCTCATGTTGAGCCAAGTCATTCATCTCTAGGTGGACAATGACATCCAGCTCAGTCTCCCGTGCAGCTGTTCTCGTGATCCTGAGGATGCGCTTCCTGTCCCTCCAAACCATGGCACCAGGCAGGCACCTTACTTCAGTTTTCCCTGCTCCCCCCAGTTCTATCCCCTTAATAACTGAGTCCCCTACCAGGAGCTGCTTCCTTTCCCTGTGGTGTCCTCTGCCTCCTTCCTGTGGGCCTCCCTTGCGACAGTTGTCCACAACCAACTTAGTCTCCTCTGCGGATGCATCCATGGGGAACTATGCTCCAGCAGAATGGTGTATGGATTGTGGAGTAGTACAACTGACTAGGTGTGCCTCTGTTCCACCACACTCACTCTCCCTGAGCTCACTGTGGTCCAACTGCTGCACTGTCTTGGCAATCTCTGAGACAGTGGTGATGGCCCTAGTGCTTCCTTGGTGGGGGAGGTTCTTTTACTACTGTCCAGTGTGGCCTGAAGATGGGCAACCTCCTCCCTCAGGGCAGAGAGTTGCCTGCAAATAGGGCAGCATCTGAGCCACCAGAAAGACTCCTGGAAGACCGCTGCCCCACAGCCAGTACATTGCACTACCCACCACGTCTGTCTATCTTCCTGTTTATCCTGTGCAAGTTTTGTTTTCTCTTTCCAGTTATTGTTTTGTTATATATAAATATATATAATTATATATTATATAATGTGTACGCTTATATTGTCAGTGCAATGTGCTGGAAAGGATATGACAGTGGTATGCACCTTGCCCTTTTGAGGAAATGATGTCAGAACCCCTGGTATAAAGAAAATGGTACTGGGGTGGGTGGGGTGAGGGGAAGGGGGGGATTTGGGCCCAGACTGTGCTCTCTCGAAACAATCTGCTAAAAGCTCTGACTCACCACTACGATGAGTATTGACCTTCCTGTCAGCAAGACAACCTACACAACAGTTTAACAGAGAAATTACCCTGCTAAACAAACAGAGAAATATCAAACAGCTGAGTCAAACACAGGTAAACCTCCCCAGCCCAAATATAGTCTGGTGATTTGTGCTCTGAAAGCAATCAGCCCCTAAACAAGTCAGCTGTGCACCAGGAAAGAAACAGTAAACAGTTATTTCAATCCCTCTGGGTTTCAACTCCCAGTCTCCAAAGCAGTACTGAAAACTCCACCCAGAAACACTTGACTGAATAGTGTCACACCTGTGATGTAAGCAGGCCTTTTTGTGAAGATAGTCTGCTCTGTCTGGGTTGAATACACAATCCCTCCACTGAACCCAGGAATAATAATTAAATCAAACCTCAGCCAAGTACAATTCTAAAAGGTGCAAAAATATCCTTACAAATACTAGGTCTCTACTCCAGTGATCAATAACAGTGAAAATCAAATTCAGTAGTAGTCTACTCCCTCTGCTTATTAAATTAACACTCCTGAAATGCAGTGTTGGGTAAGTTACTTTTTCTATTACTTTCTATTACTTTTGAAGACTTGTCCCAGAAAGCTCTGTGTGGTCACTAGCAAGGATGGAGAAGTACTGGAAGATGTAATACACCTTACAGTTACATTTACTTATGTATTTTTATTCAAAAGAAATACGTAACTGTAATTGATTACATTTATTTGAAAGTAACTAGTAACTAACCTATTACTTAAAAAAATGTAACCTGTTATAGTTATTTATTATTTTTGTATTGTTTTTGTATTAAAAGAAATAAGTAACTATAATTGTAAGGCATATTACTTTTTCTAGTACTTCTCCATCCTTGCTAGTGACTGCACAGAGCTTCCTGGAACAAGTTTCCAAATGTAATACAAAGTAATAGAAACAGTAACTTACCCAACACTGCTGAAACTGAGTCCTGCAAGCCTCTTCTTAATTCAAATAAGCAAAAATGAAAGTATCAGTAAAACTGTGTTTCAAACCTTCTTCACAGGTCCCAATCAATATTATGCCTTTCCAGGCTCCCAGTTCTGAAAAATGAGTATGATTGTGTTCTCTGCAGTATAGCAAAGATTTTCAGCCTCCACCAAAAATGACAAATCTTGCTGCAGGTGATTGCTGCTTCTTGGTCAGTTGTGATGTCATAGACAGTGAGGTCATAGGGATGATGATGTATGAAGGGCAATGGGACTAGCAGTATTAGCCTTCAGCTGTTGTACTGTTCCACACATCATTCCAATTATCATCGGTTAGGAAATCTAATCATCTAATTAGGAGAATGGAAACGAAAAACATACTTTAGATATAAGAAGTAATAGTTCACTACTTTTGAGTATTGATAGTAATTTTAGGCAGCACACTAGCTTTTTATGGGGGAAGCCTGCAGTTACCTTCCTTGCCCAGTGTCTGTCTGGGACCCAGACAACTCAAATATGGGGTAACTGGTGATAACGGGGACTCTACTCTGGCATATAGATTTGTCCTTTATGTGAGGCATGGGAGTCCCGAACCTTTTCTACTGCTACATGTTTACATATTTACATTTTCTGCCTGAACAAAATTGGGGACTAAAGCTATTCTAAAACTGATAGTAAACTCCAAAAGAAAAAAAACAACTCAACAGTCAAATCAGCATTTACTACAAATTCAGTCATGCAGTGTTCCACGCTGGTTCCATAATTTACATCCACATCGGCGTTTAATGAGTACATTTGGAAGTACTGTACTCAGCATATCTGCACAGTGCATGAGGCTTTATTAATCAGTTGTTAACAAACCTGGGCCTGGAGTAATCTTGCTATTATTAAACTATATGCTCTTGAAGCCAGGATAAAATTTCCTTGGAGCCAAAGTTAGTTCCACAGCATCTGTGTGTCCCAACAGAATAGATGTGTTTAAAAGCTGTACCATGTGCAAATGCAGTGCCCCCCCCCCCCACCAACTGTGGTCAGATTGATAGCAAATTAATCATATAGCTGCACGCAGTCCTTTAATGGACACAGCAGTTAAAAAAGCACCATTCGTTTTATTCAAGTGGGCTGGCATTCAATCCCCATTACAATAAGGCTGTTGGAAATCAATGAATGCTACTGCATGTAAGAGCAAGTCTAGCTAAGCTTCCCCACCTCTTCAGAACAACCTGGCCAAGTGGGAATTCCTTGTTTCCAATTACTGTATGGTCCTCCTGTTATGGAATATGTACTTCACCCCCACCCCAGCAAAGCCATTCCTCCTTCATCCAAAATGTTTCTCATCTTTAGACTATGAGTAGAGCCTGTCCACTCCCTTTAAAGGGAAAATAAACCCTGTTGTTAACATGTTTTGCTATAATTGAAAATCTGAGCATGTGTGACATCTATTTAATCATTCCAGTGTACCTACAGTATGTTTGTCATATGAGAGAGAGAGAGAGAGAGAGAAAAGCTGCTGGTTGGTTTATCGGGAGGAAGTTGACCGATTCAGATATCTGCAGGCAGAGCCAGTGAAAGCTTTAGCAGGTAGAGATGTTAGGGGAGGGCCAATAAGGAAAGCTACATGGCAGAAAGGGAACCTTTCATTGAGGCTTGGGGAGAGTGAGAGAAGCCTCTTGCAGGGAGATGTAAAAGTTCAAGTTTCAAGTTCAAGTTTATTGTAGGAAAACTCTGTTGAGCAAGCTCATTCACAAGGAGGTCCTTTGACACAGACAGGTAGTTACAGATTGCATAATCGAAAAACAGTACAAAGTCAAGTACAGAATTATGGGCAAGCATTGACATGTTGCATAAAAACGACAATGACAGAAAAATACAAGTACAGAGGAAAAAAAAGATACAAGTGCTTGGTTCAGAATAACAAGGCAGCTAATTTCTATCTAGGTAATTAAGAGGAAGGAGTGGGCTAGGGTTAGAGCAGTAGGCTAGGATTTAGAAGCAGCTGCACATACCTTTTATTTTTACTGCAGCCAACCTTTTATATAGGCTGACAGGGACAGTACCAGGAAGCTTTAGTACGCCTTGAAGCTGGTTCCAGATAGTTGGGAGTATACTCGATATGGCCCGCTTGCAGAGTGAGGTGCGAGTTCTGGGTACATCGAGGAGGAGGAGGTCATTTTTCCTAAGAGAGTAGGTGCTATGGGAAATACAGAAGAGGGTGGTAAGATAGTTCGGGAGCTTGTTCAGGAGTAGCTTAAGAGTCCAGATACCAGCATGAAGCATGCGTCTATTTGAGAGTGATGTCCAGCCAGCAGCTACGTACAAATCACAATGGTGAGTTCTGTAGGGTAGGTTTATCATGAACCGTATGGCGCGGTGGAAGAGGACGTGTAATTTGCTAAGTCCTGAGGCCACTGCGGAGGAATAGATTTAATCTCCATAGTCGAGTAGTGGCAGGAAAGTGGCCTGGACCAGCCTAGTTCTGGTATCCATTGGAAAGAGGGACTTGTTATGGAAGACGAAACCTAGCCTGATTTTTAGCCTCTTTTCTAGATCATCGCGGTGGTCATGAAAGAAAAGCTTGTTGTCTAGCCACATACAAAGATATTTGAAGTTGGAGGTGATTTCAAGGGGTTCACATAAGGAGGTAGTGATGAATTCTTTATGCGTGTTTGCAAGTGAAATGGAGGTGGTGTTCAGGGCAAAGATCATGGCCTTGGTTTTCTTGGCATTGAAGAGTAGTTTGGCATTGATTAGGTTGATTTCTAGTTGTACAAAGTCAGCTTGGATTACATCCCTCACTTCAGCCAGTGTAGGGCTTGATGTATACAGTACTGTATCATCTGCGAAGAAAGGACAGTAGGAGACTAAGGAATCAGTAAGAGGACCTCAATCCCAAAAGAACAAAGCACTATAGAATCAGCACGGACACGTAAAGTATGCAAAGAGCTAGAGCTGGCCTTAGGCACCCTCAGTCCCAGCAGTCTCAGGGGGACCCCAACTCATAGGGGTTCCCAGACAGAAGCAGTGCAGGCCATCAGTATTTAAAATTTCATGTTTGTTTTAATTTATGCATTTCACTCCCTGTGGACTGTTGAAAGATCACGCAAGGGACATCACTTGGCTGGACAGAACCTTTAAAACTATTATCACTATGCCATAAGAATATTCACTAGGTACACTCAAGGGCCCCCAGTGACTAGTTAAAAGCTAACCCACACACAGGAGTAGATAGGAATGGCAGTGGCCAAAGAAGACATCTGTAGACCTACAATCATGTGACCCCAATGTTGCATGGTCTGCACTGGCTGCCGGTCAGGTGGAGGGTTATCTTCAAGGTGAACCTTCTCACCTATAAGGCCCTTCAAAGGCTAGGTCCTGGTTACATAGCTGAGCTTCTAACACCCTGCACCTAGGCTCACTCCCTCCGTTCCTCAACCAGGGACCTCCTCGAGGTTCCCAGGACTAGATTAAGAACTTCTGGCAACTGTGCTTTCAGTGTCACCAGTCCAGTCTTGTGGAATGTTCTACCTCCATCCCTTAGGGAGGCCCCATCAATCGAGGTGTTCAAAAGGGATCTCAAGGCCCATCTTTTTGCCCTGGTCTTCCCAAGCGAAGTAGTCTGACCAGTATCATTTTAGCTTTGCTGAGTTGATTTTATGAGATTATTTTTGTTTTGTCCTGTTATTGTTGACCTGTCTTATTGTGCCCTCTTGTTTCATTCCCTTGTTATGTAGTAAATAAAGTTTGCTTTGCCTTGCCTTGCCTTCTTGGCCACTGCCATTCCTATCTACTCCAGTATGTGGGTCAACTTTAAACTGATTGATATACTTTGGGGTAGCACACTTCAGATCCTGCACCACCTCCTTACCAAGTGCAGTTACACTGATTGATTTCACCCCCTCCAGTGACTAACCCTACTGGGCGTCCCCAGAAACATGAGGCTGACTCTCTGCAAATAGCTTTACTACTAGGATTAGGACCACTGAGTCTGCCGCCATTGCCTCAGAGAATACCTATATAGAGGAAGGATGACTGAACCTTGGTGGGCTCTGGGAGGGTGGAGGTGACAGGGTACACAATCCTCAGCCTAATGCCACTACAAAATGTGTTTGCCATTCTTGTGGGATGGGACAGCCAAGAGAAGGAACCCGATGTGGTGGTAAGGGAGGATGTGGGGGTCCTTGAAAGGAGAGGCCCCCAGGTGGGAGGAAGGGGCTTCAGCAGAAGAGGAATCATCAGCTGGTGAGGGACTCGACTGTGAGGGGGATACACTTGGGAGCAGGAAGGGGCAGTGAGATAGAGGTAAGGTACCTACCTTGCACTTTAACTGCAAGCGATAGAGAGAAGATCCCATGGTTTGCTAGGGTGGCAGGTTATGAGAAGGAGCTGGATGTCACTGTCCACCAAGGGACTAATGACCAGGTGAGGGATGGAGTGGGGTGGTGCAGGGCCAGTTTAGGGAACTGGGGAGGAGCAGGGCCAGATTAAGGCAACCTGGGGCCCTAGGCCCAAGAGAAATCTGGGGCTCCCACACTGTAACCATGCCCCTTTGCCATGACCACACCTCTTGGCTATTGCATATCAGTTACTGAAACATGAAAACAATGTTCTTACTGTCTCTAAAAAGTGGCATAAAATACTTCAAAATTAATTAAACTAATACTATCAGTATGGAAACATAATAATAGTCTGCATTTTGATAATTTATAGAAAATAATTAGTAATAGGCATGGTAAAAAAATAATTTTTTGTATGTGAAATGTCATGATTTGCACTTCTCCAAAGCCCCCCACCTCCAAACACACATGTGTGCACTCGCAGTCTGGGTGTTATCATATTGTCCTGTCGGGTAGTATGAACCAAGGTCTTGGAGTTTTGTTGGGTTGGGTAGGGACTGATCTCTAAAAGAGGCTAGGTCCTGGGTGGTGTAGGAGTTAAGTTTGTGGTTTACTAGGGGGTTTTGAACTTTAGAGATTATACTGCAAAGCGAGTGGTTATTGGAAGAATTTGAAATCATTCCCAAGATCAGACATTTCTGTTATTGATAAGTAAGCCAGGATCCATAAATGGCAAGGTTTACTGATGGGAATCTTGAAATACATTCATTTGTTCACCCTGAAAACAGAGCTGTATCAAGGTCAGAACTTCAGTATGAGTGAGATGAGAAAATTTAAAAAAGAGTATGCTTTTTAATTGTACCATGGAAACTTATTGTAGATTTTTTAATTTTAGGAGTGAGATTAAATATGTATTTTTTATTTATTAAGATATCGGAATTACAAACCTTTGAATCAGAGGCTCCTTTGCAAAGGCTCCACATCATGGAAGTACAAAACGAGAAATGAGCAACACATTGAAAGGTATTTCATCTGAATGCGTAGGGTAAAACAACCCAGAGTCAAACATAGTACAAAGGTTTCAAGCAAATTAAGCTATTGCTTACATTCAAATTTCAAGGATGATACAAGGTTTCGTAAGCCAATAAAACAGATACTTAAGATAAAATATGAAGCATACACACTGAATTGCACTGTTAATCTTTTATAGTTAAGAGTAAGATTCAGAGCTGGGACTCTAAATGGGTGTGGGAGACAAAGCAAAGGAAATAGGCTTGTTCACACCTTAAAGGTCATCCTGGCTGGGGCCCCTGAAGCTGTCAGCTGCACTTAACACCTTATCAGGGAGGTGAGAGCCATGTCACAGTTCAGCCCCTGACTTACTCAGTGGCTGAATCCTTTACAAAAAACGTGCAGCTCAGGCAGAAAGAAAAGGAAATATAGCAAATATATGTCAGGGATTGCTGGGGGCCCCCTGGCAGACAGAGGCCCTAGGCCTGTGCCTGTGCTGCCTATGCCTTAATCCGGCCCAGGGGAGGAGCCTTAAACAAGTGGTATCAAAGGTGGAATTTGCCAAGGTGCTACCTGTGTACAGCTAAGTAAGTTAGGGCACTCTGCACCAGAAAACTCAATAGCTGGTTGAAGGCACGGTGCTGGGGAGGAGGGTTTTGGTTTCACTGGGGACTGTGCTGACCTGGAAGAATATGGACCTCTATGGAGGGAATGGACTGCATCCTTCTAGGAAGGGGACCTCAGAACTCACTGAGAGGTTTAAATGTTACTTGGATGAGCATTTAAACTAGCCAAGGGGGAATGCTGTATTACCAATATAGGCATAAATTTCCTACAGCTGCAGGATGAAGCATCAAGGAGAAAGAGAGAGACCAAGGGAAGAAACTCCCACTGGGATGGGGACAAGAAGAAGTGGGTGTAGACAAGGTAGATGGGACAAGGGGGTAAGAATAATGGATGCAAAAAGGAAGGTGCAGAGGAGACATGAAACAGAGGGAGCAATAAGGGAAGGAGGAGTCAGGGGATGTTTTGGGGAGCATCACAGGCAGAAAGGGAGAGGAAATGGGGTTATAGGCAGGGAGAGAGCAAGGTCTGGAGAACAATGAATGCCAGTGCAAGAAGTCTAGGAAAGAAAATGCCAGACCTGGAGCCCATCATGGTGGAGGCGGACCTGGAGCTGATAGCTATGACTGAGTCATGGTACACTGAGTATCCTGGCTGGGACATGACCATACCAGAATACCCTCAATTCAGAAGAGACAGGGAAGAGAGGAGGGGCTGTTCTGTATGTGAAGGAGCATATTAGGGCTATGGAAATACAAGGGAACTAGAGGTAAAGGAAGGGCTAGAAGTGCTGTCGGTTACCTTGGAGACAGGAACTTGGGCCACTATTTGCACTATGGTAACATAGAAACATAGAATTTGATGGCAGATAAGGACCGCCAGGTCCATCTAGTCTGCCCATTTTTCCTACCCAGTTCATATACCGCAGTCCCTTTTTGACTTGAGGCTTACTCTCTCTTCTCCATTGCTAGTGATCCTTTATGTTTATCCAATGCATTTTTGAATTCCCCTACCATTTTCACCCCCACATCCACTGGGAGGCTGTTTCATGTATCCACTACATTTTCTATGAAGAAATACTTCTGCATGTTACCCCTGAGTCAACCCCCCTCTAATCTCATATCATGACTCCTTGTTCTTGAACCTCTTCTTCTCTAAAAGATGCTACCCTCTTGTACCTTATTTATACCCTTGAGGTATTTAAAAGTCTCTATCCTATCCCCCTTTTCTTTTCCAGCTAGTACATATTGAGGTATTTCAGTCTCTCCTCGTATGACTTCTGATGCAACCCATACACCATTTTAGTTGCCCTTCTCTGAACTGCCACCTCTCTATGTCCTTCCTGAGATGCAGCCTCCAGAACTGGACACAGTACTCCAGATGAGGTCTCACCAGTGATCTGTACAGTGGCATCACCACCTCCTTTTTATGGCTGCAGTGGGTGTAGCCCTGCAGACATATTGCTTTGAGAAAAGGACTACCTGTATAATTACCTTCCAAAAAACATGGTAGTGTGTTAAAAATAGTGTCCTCCTCTGAAGCCTCATTACTACATTGCCTGTGTGTGTATGGCAGCTGGACAGCACTATTTTTCTTCTGGCTTGAGAAGTTAATTGAGCCCTCCCCAATACTGCCTTTTTTGGCCAGTTGAAACCTCCTCCATAGCGTTTTATGGGGCTTTCCTCTGGCTTGAGAGAAGTTAAAGGAAAATTCCACCCAAAGTCCAGGTTTGGTGCCTCTGTGATTTCTCTGAATTTGCTAAAAAAATATCCTGCAAATTTTGAGTCCCTCCATAGGAGACATCAATATAGTAACCAAATACTAAGGATTGAATCACATAAACACAAACAATCACAAAGCCTACTTAGCCAATGGATGACCACAGCTGCAAAATGATTAGATTTGTCTACAAGCACTGTCTTCTATGCTAGGCACAAGCAATTGAATCAAATGTCCATAACATGTTGATCAAAATGCGAGGACCAGGATTTTAGGCAAAGTGCCGCAGTTTATATACAGATTGCAAGCAGCAATAACTGCTGCTGAGATAAACTGATGTGTCCCTTTCTATGCAATGGTGTGTGTGCGTATGTGTGTATGTGTATGTATGTGTGTATGTGTGTGTATGTGTGTGTGTAAAGTAGCACTGTTGAGGAGCAATCACAGATTTGTTTCATAAATAGCTGTGCTCCATTACAGTATGTTTCCAGACTAGTTTATATAAACCATTCCAATTCTGCATATATTATTTCATTCATGGTTTACTCTAACAAATGAGAAAGTGCTGTTCCATTTCTACTACTTGGTAGTTGTGCAAAAACTGAAAGGGACTGAGGGATAGCAACAGGAGTGCAGACAAAACTACTTTAAATAGTGACATGCTTACACACACACACACACACACACACACACACACACACACACCCTGAATGGCAGCCCCCAGGGGCCATAAAACAGCCAGAGAAAGTTAGAAAAAACTCCTCTCACAGCCAGAACTGAAAAAAAAAATAGATGAAGTTAGAACACAAAAAAAGTTAATATATATATTTTCCTGATTTTATCATGTAGTTTTCATTTAATTGAGCAATCCCCAGTACTGCTTCTTTTTTTGCAAGCTGAAACCTCCTCTATAGTGTTTTATTGGCCTTTTATTTTTGTGTTACGTTTTAGTACTTAATTTACAACCATTTGCAAACTGAGAAACTTGTTTTGCTGGTATCCCTTCCCCCACTCATCCAGAGGTGTCTATTCATTGTTTGCTAACCATGCTGGTTGATCTTACTTTCTTTCCTCATAGTAAGAATGTGAAACTAAACTTATGTTATTTTAAATGATTGATAAAGTGACATGTTCAGTTTGCATCTCTTGGGGATGAAGCTGTATCCCTTTACCTGTACGGAGTAATTCGCTTGGCACCAGCTCTTAAGACCCCAGCTGTAAGGTACATCATGCACATAAGCAGAGGTGTAACCAGAAATTTTAAACTTGTATTCAAGATGAGAGATGATGGAATTGTTGCCTATAGGGAAAGACTCAGGGAGTTAAATATGTACTCTCTAGAGGACAGGAGGGAAGGGGGAGACATGATAGAAGCATTCAAATACCTCAAAGGTATCAATAAGGTACAGGAAGGTTCAATTCTGCTGAGAAAGATATATTTAAGGACAAGGGGGCATGTTATGTAGCTAGAAGGGGGGAAGACTTAGAGGTGATATGAGAAAATACTTCTTTACAGATAGGGCGGTAGACATCTGGAACAGCCTGCCAGCAGAGGTAATGGGTACCAAAATGGTAACAGGTTTCAAACATGCATGGGATACACATAAGGGGGCCTGGGTAACAGATCTGGAGTGTGGGGGGTGGGGTTAAGGCTGGAGATCAGTTATGGTCCATGGCAGCACAGTAGGTAGGGACCTTAAGCAGACTAGGTGGGCCAGGAGTTCCTTTTCTGCCATCCAATTCTATGTTTCTGTGTTAGTAAATAGCTGGTACATGAGCATTATACATTTATGTTGACATTAGTATTAAGATGTTAAATATAAAGCCTATGGTACCAGTAACACAATGCCATAAACAAGTACTGCTCATTGGCAGATTATAAAGTGCAATATATTATCATTTGCAATAGTCTGCATTAAAAGGATCAAGGAATATAACAACAAATGATGACAAGCAAAATGGCTAAATGAGGATGTGAAGAAAGTTATTCAACAACAACAACAAAAAAGCTAAACATGCAATAAAATGTCTGAAAACAAAAGGCATGACATAACCACATGGTCAGAATATTAAACATTTTAAAAGAAACATAAACACAACATAAACCATTTCAAAAGGAAAATGGAACTCAAATGCAACAGATGCAGACAAAAGCAACAGCAAGCAACTGTGCAGTTACAGCAATAGCCTAAAAAAATAAGTAATATTGATATTAATATTAATATTAATATTAAAGGGGAAACAGTAAAAATCCAGTGGAGATAGCAAAGCAATGTAATGAATATTTGTGTTTCTTATTCAAACCCAATCACAACTCGGCCCCCTGCCCCTGTACATTACCAGGAATGCCAACAGATTTAATATAAATACAGACAACATACTACAAAAAATTCAGAAGTGCAAAGTTTCCACTAAAATGCTGAAATTAAATATTGGGATAATCCATAACGAGGCACCCCCTCAAAATCTTTTTTTGTTTTAATTAATAAATGCAGGTTCTGGGTAAAATTCTAGAATCACTACTTAAAGATTTAAGTTAGTCACATGTCTAACAGTGATTTCAGTGTGGAGAGCAGCAGGGATATACAAAGGGACAATCATGTACCCTAAATGTAATCTGTCTCTATGAAAACGTGATCCAGTTCTTGGACAACAATACCTCATAGACATCATTTATGTTATACCTTTGCAAAACATCTGCCACTGTACCACATTTAGCAGTCACTGATAAAATGTCTTCACTAGTTATCCATCCCTGTATTATAAACATTAGAACCCAAACCAGCCAAACCATATGAAGATTCATCACTGTAAGCCTTGTGTATTATGCAGACTGTGATATTTAACACTTGTAGGGTAAATTAGTGCATCTGGACTTATTTGCTGCATATGCATCTCAATGGCTATGGGGTCCTTACCATGTTCACCCTTCCTCAAGCTAAGTTAGCTACAGTATGTCTTACAACTCCTGGTAGGTGACATCGCTTTAGCTTATGTATTACTGTGGCAAACTGCTATTTTCAACAAGAAGTTAAAATTTTAAAAAGACAGTGATGTGGACTGAGAAGCAGCTTGTGCAGCAGGTGACTCATCACGCTAGCCAAGATATTTCCAGGTTGCATTCAGTAAACCTAACCAGTGGGAGCAGAAGGGGAGAGGGATACAAATCTAAAATAGAACCTTTTAACCCATTTGTGATTTAAAGTTACATTGCAGAAATGCAGCCTCCAGAACTGGACACCATATTCCAAATGAGGCCTCACCAGTGATCTGCACAGCGGCATCACAACCTCCTTCCTTCTGCTGGTGATACCTCTCCCTATGCACCCCAGCATCCCACTGGCTCTCCCCACAGCCTTGGTACATTATTTTGCCACCTTTAGGTCATCCAGTATGATTACCCCAAAATCCCTTTCCTATTTCCCGTAATCCTCCCCTGGGTTCCTGCAGCCCAAAGGCATGATTTTGCACTTTTTTGCATTAAATCTCAGCTGTGATGCTTTGGACCATTCCTCCAGTTTTCTTAGGTCTCTCCTCATTTTTTCCACCCTTCCTGGAGTGTCCACCCTGTTGCACATCTTAGTGTCATTCACAAACAGGCACACTTTCCCCTCCAGCCTCTCTGCAATTTCATTTGTGAAGACATAAAACAGGACTGGGCCCAGGACTGATCCCTATGGCACCCAGCTGGTCACACTTCTTTCCTTAGGTTGAGCACCATTTACCATGACTCTCCATCTTCTATCATTCAATCAGTTCCTAACCCAGTTTACCACCTTGTGACCCACTCCCAGGCTGCCCAGCTTGTTCACAAGTCATATGTGGAATGGTATTGTAGGCCTTACTAAATGCAAGTCATGTTTATGTTTAAGCCCATTAAACATCCTTATCAAGTTAATGTATTTGCAGCTGTAGTGGCTCTGCCAGAATTTGTTCCTGCTAGTAATTCCTCTTCCTATGCACCCCAGCATCCCACTGGTTTTCCCTACAGCCTTCTCACATTGTCTGGTCACCATTAGGTCATCAGATATAATCACCCCCAGGTCCCTTTCCTGTTTGGTGGCCATCAGAACCCCCCTCCCATCATGTACTCCTCCCCTGGATTTCTGTGCCCCAAATGCATGATTTTGCATTTCTTTGCATTGAATGTTATCTGCCACACTCTCTACCACTCCTTAAGCTTCCTTAGGTCCCTTCTCATTTTCTTCACCCCCCCAGAGTGTCCACCCTGTTGTAGATCTTAGTGTTGTCTGCAAAGAGGCATACCTTCTCTTCCATCCCCTTTGTAATATAGCTTATGAGGACATTAAAGAGGACTGGCCCCAACACCAAGCCCTGCAGCACCTCATTGGTCACCTCCCTTTCTTCAGACTGAGCTCCATTCACTACCACCCTCTGTGTCATGCCACTCAACCAAATTCTGACCCAGTTAACACCCTGGTCCCCACACCCAGGCTACCCAACTTGTTTACCAGCCTCCTGTGTGGGACGGTGTTGAAGGCCGTGCTGAAATCCAGGTAGACCACATCCACTGCCTCCCCCGATCAATTTGCCTGATTTCCCCAGTCAATGAAATCTATCAGATTTGTTTGATAAGCCATTCCCACTGTGAACCCATGTTGCCTTGGATCCTGTGCCTTGCTGTCCTCAAGACATGTCACAGTCCTTTCTTCTAGCAATGATTCCATCAATTTCCTCACTACCAAGTTCAGGCTGACTGGCCTGTAGTTGCCAGCCTTCTTCCTGCTCCTACCTTTATGACGAGGGACTACGTTCACCTTCCTCCAGTCCTCTAGAACTACACCGGTTTCTATCAATATGTTGATAGTGATATACAGATCTCTAGCAAAGGGGAGGACTTGGATAAAGCACTAGTGGAAACCTTCAGCAGGATGGCAAATAAGGGGGAGGTGCTGCTGGTTGAGGACTTCAGTCTACCAGATGTGGACTGGAGCCTTCTAGCAGCAGCTTTGGCTAGATGCAGGGCAATGCTTGACTCCCTGTTGGGGAGGGGACTTCTCAGGCAGCTAGTCACTGAACCCACTAGAGACAGAGGAATACTGGACCTGGTGCTTACTAACAGTGACAGTATCGCAGATGTCACAGTGGGAAGTCCCCTTGGGATCAGTTATCACTGTCCAGTGTGGTTCAGCATTAAGACAGGTACAGAGGCAAACCACACAAAGACAAGGATCCTGGAGTTTAGGAGGGTGGATTTTAAAGAAATGTAAGACTACCTTAGAAACAGCCCAGCAGAGGTCGATTGTCAGTGATGGTAGAGGAACAGTGGAGAAAATGAAGAGAAAGCATAGTGGAGGCAACCAGTCTCTGTGTGAAGGAAGTGAGTGAAAGCAGGTGGTAGAGAAAAACATTATGGTACTCTAGGGAAGTTGGCATGAAAGTAAAGGGAAAAAGGGTGGTGTTCAGGAGGTACAAAGAAACACAGAGGGAGGAAGATAGTAAGGTATACCAGGTAAAACAGAGGGAAGCAGGGAGGGTAGTGAGGTGAGCAAAGGAGCAAACAGAGGAAAGGATAGCCAAAGGGGTAGCAAAAGGTGTTCCACCACCAGAACGCACCTGTGATCCAGTGCCAGGCAATTAGGGTGCCAATCAGCAATGTCACCGATCATGTTTCTTGACCTCCCTGCACCTCCCCTTATGGGGGCCTGTGCCCCCACACCCCCCTACTTATAGATTCCTACTCTGGAGGTGGGTGGACCTTGGGGAGGGGGGGCGCATCCTGCATTTGGTACCCTGATTGCCTGGCATTATAGTGCCGGTGCTCTGAATGCCATAAGGGAGCAAAAGGGGGCAAGACTTTCTTCAGGTACATAAACGGTAAGAGGAAGGCAAGAGGAGGCATAATGAGAATAAGGAGGATGGCAGGTGGTGACTGTACAGAGGATGATCAGAAAAAGCAGACATCCTGAACAGGTATTTCTGCTCAATCTTCACAATGGAAGGTGAGGGGGACTGACCGCTGAGGAGCAGCATGAGCAAAGTTGAGAGGGGATGTGGACATAAGTCAATTTTCAGAGGAAATAGACCCACAAAATCTAACAAATTTGAAAGTGGACAAGGCCATGGAAGTAGATGGGAGTCATATAAGGGTGTTAAAGGAACTCAGAGAGGTGCTTGTTGCACCATGGATGACCTTACTCAATAACTCACTAGAAACAGGTGTGATTCCAGAGGACTAGAGGAGAGCTTATGTAGTCCTGCTCCATAAGAGCTGCAGCAGGCAGGAGGCTTGCAACTACAGTCAGTCTCACATCAGTGGTGGGGAAATGGAGACCATGTTAAAAGAACAGGCAATAGAATATAGTGAATGAAATGGCATACAAGACCAAAGGCAGCATGGAGTCATAGGTGGAGGTCATGCCAGATTGATATGAACAATTTCTTCAACTGGATGACCAGGAAGATAGATCAAGGAATGGCAGTGAACTTGGCCTACTTGTCTTCAGCAAGACTTTCAACACTGTTCTACATAGGAGACTGATAAAGAAACTGGACAGTCCAGCAGTTGGATCCAAAGTGGCAGACTGGGTAAAAAAATGATTAAAGGGGAACTGTCATCTTTAGGATTTCTTAGTGTCTGAAAGCCCATAAAACGCTAATATGAGTGAGCTGTTGTGATTACCTGTGATTCTTAGCAGTCCAGAGTTGTTCATATGTAAATCAGCCCATTATTAAATGCCGGGGGCAGCCATGTGTTTTAGGTTTTTGACAGGCAATGATGTCACCGAGGGTTCTTAGCCCTGCTTTGGCTGTAGATAATACAGCAGGTTAAATAGGAAATCATCTGTTTTATTAAGTGTGTTTTAAGGTGCTATTACAACACTTTCTACATTTATAATAATTGTTTTGTATGTTCACTGAAGCTAGTGAGTTATCACCTGTACATTTCAAACTGCTAGTAAAAATAATCCATCTTTAGGATTGCTTTAATCTCTAGGCTATACTGCCGGCTGATCATCAAAAACTACACATCTCAAGGCTGGCTCTGTGGTGCCAACAGGTATTGGGGCCCCATATCAGGATTTCCAAACCCTGGCTGTGTTCATGTCAATACAGATTTCTGGGGCTGCCACAGCACCAACTTCTTTCATTTGCCATTCCCTCTCTTACATCCTTTTCTCTTACAATTTTGGGTGTGAACTCAGATCTACTAGATGGAGCCTGTCACCTCCTGCGATCTCACTGCAAATAACGCAGGATGATGACGCTACACTGCCCCATCCTCATTGGTGCCCTTATGTACGGAGATTTACTAATCTCCATATCTCAGATGCCCACTTCTTTTTTTACAGAATATGTCTAAATGCCATGTATACACTTGGCATTTAGGCATATTCTGTAAAAAAAAAAGAAGTGAATATCTGAGATACAGAGATTAGAAAATCTTGGAGCTTTAACCTTGGAACAGTCTGCCAGCTGATGACTTCAAAGTGGTGGGACAGCGTGACAAGGCAGTAGATATGGCCAGTGGGATGCCGGGGTTGCATAGGAAGTGATATCACCAGAAGAGGAGGGAGGTGGTGCTATAGGTCACTGGTGAGACCCCACCTAGAGTACTGTGTCTTTTTCTGGAGACCACTTGTCAGAAAGGATATAGACAGGGTGAATGCAGTCCAGTGAGGACAACTAAAATGATGCAGTGGTTGCACAAGAGGCCTTACAAGGAGTGACTGAGGGATCTCAACATATACACCTTGGAGGAGAGGACAGGGGGGGGGGAGACATGATAAAGACCTACAAGTACCTCTTGGGGTAAACAGGGTACAGGAGGGGTGTCTATTTCAAACGAGGAGATGCAGCAGGAGAAGAGGGCATGCAATGAAGCTAGCAGGGGGATGTTTAAGAAGGATGTGAGAAAGTATTACTTTACTGAAGGAGTGGTGGAAGCCTGAAACAGTCTGCCAACAGAGGTGAGTGGGAGGAAAAACAGTGGGTGGCTTCAAGTATGCATAGGATAGGCATAGAGGAATACTGGTAAATAGGCATGGAGGGGGAAGGTTGCCAGAGACCATGTAGAGTCTGCAGAGACAGAATAGGCAGGGACCATCTGAGCAGACTGGGTGGGTCAAGTGGTTCTGTTCTCCTGACAATATCTTTTTTTTTGTGTGCAAGTATTAAACATGCACAATGCTACAATGTAGCTACTCAAAAACAGTTACAAAGTCATGTCTGTTGAAAAAAGTACACCACTGGTACCTCATAGTTCAACCTTTTTGTAAGGGAAACCCCAGGCTAAGCAACAAGGGAGTGAGAGTGCCCCATGTTGGTGGGGGCCTAGAGATAGTGCAGCAAGGCAGGGGCGCTGCAGGACTGAGGCCTCAGACAACTGTGTGAGGAGCTGCAGCATGAGGAAACAGCCTAGTGGGAAACTACCCTTTATTTTTCTGATTGTTTATTCAGGAGAGACACACTAAGCTGAAAGCTTGTTTACAGGTGTGACCTGGGAGCACAGGGAAGTTAAGTGACTTGCTCAGGGTCACACAGTATGCAAGTGGGGGCTGTGGGATTCAAACCCAGATCTCCAGATTTGCAGCTCAGAGCCTTAAATCATTGCACTATACTGCTTCCTAAATAGTCCAGTAGTGTCTAGGTTATGTACTCATCACTTTCCTCACCTCAGATATTAATCTAGCTATTCAGGCCACTCATGTAAAAACAAAAGAAGCTGGCATGTACATAGATCCCCCAGTTTTGTGCATAGATCCCCCAGTTTTGTGTAGCCTTCCATCTCAGCCATGTCAGTATCACCAGCCCTGGTGTAGTGTAGTAAGTTTTGCTCCTGTGTTTCCTGAGCACTCTCTGGGACAGTGTTAGCAACAGAATGAGGGGCCCACCAAAGACTTACAGCATCACCATTTTGGTGATTCTGTGGCGATCCTGTGGGGTGTGATGTATGGCAACAGTAGTGTGAGGGAATCGGGGACTCATAATATGGACAATACCTCCACCTCTATCTCCATTAGAGGACTTCAGGCTCCAACAGCAGAGATCTTTGTGTCATCATGCAAAACTGCAAGTGCCTTGGGCCCAGGGCTGACTTTGAGGGCTGACTGGTCAAGCCTGGGGATAGGGTCCTGCTGCTGCAGGTGCACTGTTTAGATCTCCCTCCTCCTGGAGCAGTTAAAGTTTATCCCAACCGATGCTATCACTGAAGTTTATGTTGTTAACAGCTCACAGCTATTTGCTCCTTAAAAATGGGAGTGTTGTATAAAAACCCTCTGTGTGTCTGTATATTGTTCTCTTGCAGACCCCACTGAACACAAGGACTGTTTCCAGCACCCCTCCTGATACATCATAACATCCTATTTGTCACATGGCTCTGTGGCTCTGGAGTCTCTTGTTCATGTTTCTATTTAAATAGAAAAAAAAATTATGAGAATCACAGTTCTTTTTTTTCTGTGTTTATCATTCTGTTAGCATTAGTATTTGAAAAATTGCCCTCATTTGTGTTTCCAGTATATTTTCTTTATATGCAGCTCCTTGTTTCCACTTGAAATGAAAGCTCAGCTCCTTTATAACATCTGTCTTGTCAGCCAGTCTGCCCCCCATTGAGTCAGTGCAGCAGCTGATGTTGGTGTATGTTATAGTAACAGCACGTCACTCAGTACAAAACTGGACCCACACGGACTGCATCCCTACTTGGAGTATCTGGATCTTTTAGTTTCCACACTAATATCACTGACCAATGTTCTTTTACAAAGAAGTGCAGTTTTTCTAAATATATTTTAATCCTTTCAGGGAATACAATATAGTATAACTGCGTCTGGGGAACAATAAAGGATTATATAAAACAATTGTGAAATTCCTCCCAATAGACAAAGAAGTAAAGCAGCACCCTCAAATACATATTACATCATAGAGGAGGGTCATCATGTTTCAAACAATCACAAATCAGATAAAGCTGTTGGTCACTATGTTAGTGAGTCAAAGAGATGCACGAGAAATATAATACTAAAAATAGAAAAAAAGGCCCTGAATTACTAACCCAGTGATTAACAGGGTACAGTGCTAGATATTGGAGTCCTCGCAAGTTTGCAACCAAATGTAACAGGCAGTCGAGTCAGATTCTAGAATTAAAATGCGACATCAACGCTTGATATTACTGTGTAAGTTTATACAGTGGTGCCAGCCAGGATCAGATCCTTGATCCTGTAGAATTCTACAGGAAACAGTGCAGTTAAGTGGCTGCTGTCATGCAGGTAGCTGTGACACACTGTAACACTACATCTGATCCTGGTGGACAGACAGCACAGTATGTGCTGTGAGACGTCTCTTACTGTATGTGTATCATCTCGTGCCATTTGGTCAAGAGGAATGCAGATGAAGCAATGGTTCTGTCTGTCCAGACTCTGCAATAAAACACTCTTATACAATGAAACACATCTGACAGCACATATAAATTTAATACAAATCTCTTGCATTAGCTGGAGTGATTAATACTGTTTATAATTACTGACTGTGCACTATTACATACAGATGACGGTGGTGTAATCCGCCATCATAATAAGCTGGTTATAATAATGAGGGCAAGACCAGCTGTGCACTGTTAGTCAAAGTACAGTAATGTGAGTACACTCTGTATGAACTGCAGACTGCAACCGCCAAAACCAATGAGGCACAGAAAAAGCCATCTGCTACGTTACTGGGTCCTGAACTTCAGGGCAGGCAGCAGAGCTGGGAACAGACTTCAAGGAGCTCCATCAGGCTTAAGATGAGGTTGTTCCCAGCCACAAAGCAGGCAGCAGGGCCAGAAAACAGGAGGAACGTAATGCTCAGTGCCAGGATGGCACCGCACAAGGGTGCGGGCAGGAAAACGGAGCCTTTTCTTCTGACTTTTTACTTACCTACAGTAAAGTCAGCAAATATAAATAATAACGTGTGGGTACTGGTTGTGTAGTGAGCTTTTATTCCCACCCTCAGTGTATGATGCCTCACAGAGCTCCTTAAGTTTGCTTACAGAGTTCATGTAGCATTATACACCTCGGATGTTTGTAAAATCTCATTACCCACCCCTAACCATATCTTGGGAATGTAATGCTCATCACCCCACCTGTGAAGTGGCAGGCTCCACTTCACCATTGTTGTATGAGGTGACAGCTGAACACAGGATAATGATTCCTATGGTTCTGACTGCTGATTGTCTGAAATCACTTAAGTGATTTACAATAGATTAAAAGATACCTAGCCTACCTGCATATGAGGAACAGTATGATCAAGTACATAATGGCAGAATAAGGGACAGCAGGGTGCTCAACGTACCAGTCCAAACTACAGTATTTTACACGCGCATATATGGGACAAATTACATCTACCTCCAGTATAGAAACTACAAGTAGACTTTGTGATAAAATGAGTATAGGCTAAGGTACTAACTTCCCTGCTGTATATTAAAAAATTAGGCCCAATATACAAATCAGTGTGGATTAATCAAAATAATGGAGATAATTATGCAGTACAACAAAAAAGTATTAGTCAACCAAAAGGGCATTCTTAGTCAGAGTCTGATTCCTTGTCTCTCCTCTTTGTTGCACCAAATTTGTCTGCCCATGTCACTGTTTCATGGGAATCATTAAACTAATAACCTTTCCATCATGGACTATGGAGACAGGTGGGAAACAGTGGTGTGGGAGATCTCTTCTTCCTTCCTTCCAACTGAAAGTCCAGTGTCTGTCCAGGTTCCTCTGCCTCTTGCTACCTGCTCTCTCTGTGGAGAGTTTTGCATCTGTGCAATGGTGTGGCCAAAGGTCGTGCCTGCTCTCAACATGTTTGTTACATGATGTTGGCTTGTTCTATAGATAGGGTCCTTGGAAAACATTAACATCATGCGCCGGCAGTTGGAGCAGATCCATTTGAGTCAAGGCTCTCTGCTTTGCCTTTATTATGCAACATTACTCTGCATCATAATCCCTGCAGTTTGGTATGTGTAGGAGGAAGTCTGGTTTTGTGGTCAGAGCACCGGCTCGGGAATCAGGAGATCACAGGTTCAACCACCAAAGGAGCCAAATATTAACTGTGTGACATTGGGCAAGTCAGTGAACCTCCCAATGCTCTAGTCTGTTCAGCTTCAGAAATAAGCAGAAACAGGCGTTCACTGCATGTGAGATGTTGCAGCTTAGCTGAGCTATCCGGGATAAATAAGTCAAATAAGAAAACAACACTCAAATAGTACAGCATTGCTAGTACTGAAATGAAAATTCCAAACTAGTATGAACTGCCACCCATTCAGCAGAACTTCCCATGAGTACCAAATGGTAAAGGCATTAAAGGGACACTGTGAACCACCTTAGGCCTCGGAGTGTCCCTAGTTTAAAAAACACATCTTATGACTGCTCACATTCTACAGAGACTGCTGATGTAGCTGGTTATTTAATTATTGTTCTTTGTTTTCATTTAAACAATGAAAAACAGACTGCCCACCATACTGGTGTTACCATACCAAAACATGTTTGTTTACATTCCTTGGTCAACTCTCACTGCATTGTTGCTTGACCTAGGAACACCCCAACATGATCTAGCCACTTATCATGCAGTAGGAGTAGAGGAAGCTATTGTATCATGAGTGGCTGTGCTGTTTCGGGTGTTTCTATTGTTCAGGAAATATGCAATAAAAATAGATTCAGGATTCAAAACAAAGTTGTTTATAACTATACATTAGCATGCATTTCAGTCCAACTTAGCAAATAGGCAGGTACAAAAACAGCAACATCAATGGATTTTAGAGTAGGTAAGCACTCCTAAAATATGGGGTTTTAACTAGAAATAATATGATGCAAAGAAAGGTTGACAGTGTCCCTTTAAAAGAAAAAGTATGCATTAGTAAATCAAAGTGAGGTAAACGTCTTTTTTTTGTTTTAAGGTTTACTGATTTTTGTTTTGCCATTTTTACTATAAGGCTTACCAAGTTTCTTGATCTTCAAGTTTTGCCAGTGGCACTGAGAATTCACCATCTCAACATTTGTGACATTCAGGGGGAAAGGCAACAATCACCACCTATAGGAAAATCTGGGATTATGAAAACAATGGTGTGTGATTTTGTGAAGACTGGCTTCTCATAAGTTTTTTGCAGTCAAATATGTAAAGTTTGTCTTCTTACTAATCCTTTCCTGAGGGTGTCACTATTTTATAAAACATACGCAGCCTTTCAACACATAAGGATGGCCAAGTACGCTGAGCTCCCAGAGCAGCTTTAGTTTAGCTAGTGCAGTAATTCCGTATCAGGCCCTCACTGCCCTATTTTTGAATGTCATTCTCCCATTCAATGCCTACGGCACTAAATCTGTTGAAAGTAGAGCCCCTGGTGTTTTCTGATGAGTGGCATTGTTGGTTTATATCAACTGGGGATGATGTCATTGCTCTTCCCTTACACCTACAATGGCATGGTACCGTAACTCATCATCAGCTGGCTCTGTTTGTACTTCAGAATGTAATTATTAAAACAGCCTTCAAGTATATTTGACCCTTACATTGCTAGCAGGAAGAAAGGAACCTCTGTGGCTTCGAACTGTAGTGGTTTAATGAGTCAGTTAACGAAGTGGCAGCTGCAATTCTTTAGCTGCAATCCACTAAACAAGCATGAAAAATGCCATGTTGCTATCTGAAAATCTGCAAGTTAATAAATTTGGGAAAAACATATTTGATGTAGCTAACCTCCTGGTTGCTAAAAACTGACCATTTTAAGGCAGAACCAGTACAACCTCTGAAAATTATTCTCTGTCAGACGACATTGGCAGGTCACCCAGGAAAAGGCACTGTTGATTCATAAACCTATTGAAATTGTAGCCTTTAGCCACGTTTGTCTTGCTAGCCATTCTGATTAATTCACCATCAAAAGGGTTAACATATAAACTTCGGTTATATTCAAGTCATAAGACGGTAGCACAAAGTCAACAAACTTCAGTTCTGTAAAATATCTTTAATTAAAGTACTTTAATTAAAGTACTTATTTTCTCTAGATGCAGTTTCAGTGCCATCTGTTATCAATATAAAATCATGGAATAAAATTTACGGAACATGTTGTGTGGTATAATAATAATTCTTAGTTTTAATGCTTGGAACCTAACTCCTATTAGTTTGTGGAATAAAGGATACAGCCTGTGGTCATGGATTTATGGGAGCCCAGAGAGGGTATAGAATGCTTTTTGGAGAATATAAAATTACAGTTTATATTTTTTTCACAGCAAAGAGCTTTCACAAGCCCTGCTAGTGAGCCAGTAATCTACAACGAGTGCTTGCCGCCAGGGGAAGATCTTGCTCAGTCACCAGCCTGCTGGCGCAGTGGTAGTGCTACTACCTGTGGCACTGACAGCCCTTGTTTGGGAGCAAGGTCAGGATGTCAGAAGGTTGGCCAGGGAGAGATAGGATGAGTGTCCCATGGACAGCTGTCCTCTGGGGGGGGAAGGTAGTGGTTCCCCAGCATTCAGCGACACACAGCGGAGGCTGGTTGTGTGACAGTTGGGGCCACTCTTCAGTGGGGGAGGCAACAGGGGATGCCTGTAGGTCAGGTGCAGGAGCACACCTGATCCGCGCTGATGTCATTGCACATCCGCTTCTCCAGGGAACAACTAAGGGGAAAACCCTATGGGCCAGCAGCACCGCAATGCCACTGGACCTCCGCCTGAATGATGCCCCAGGTACAGCCTCAGCTGGGACCTCTGGTGGATCTCAGTCTCTCCCCCCTCCCCCCAGGTGAGCCGCACTGCAGGGGGAAAGCTGCAGGCCTCCCCAATCTGAGGCAGCCTGGTGGGGGATGCCAGGTATGGGTTCTGGGTGTTGAGTAGTGGTAAATCCCCCACTCATCCCAGGGGACCAGAAGAGAACTGAAAAAAAGAAAAAGGATCCTGTTCAGTCTGCTATGGTAATATACAATAGAGGTAGGAATCCCGCTGTTGCTATGATAATATACAATGTAGGCAGGAATCACAAGTGAAAGATAAACACTGTTATGGACCCAGTGGGTAAATAATACCATTTATTTTTCACTCACCTACATTATCAAAATATAAATCATCTTGAGTGACATACAGTTCTACCCAACCCCAGACAAAGCTGTTCCCCAAACACAGCCAATGTGAACCTTACCTTGTGATTGAAAAGCCTGTTCCCGCCACCATCTTTTTCCTCTGTTTATGTGAAATTTTGGCCATTAAAGAACCAGTGGAGCCAAAACAGGCAGGAAAATGATACACATTTTAAGAAGTAGTCAGCTATAACTCTTTATTTCTGAAGTATTTTTCTGTTTCCCTTTATTCATTGGAAAGTCTAATGTGTTCAATGTGTGGAACAGCTCTCGGTTTGGCAGCTGACATATCCATCACTATCTCCCCAACTACAACGTTAGCATTGTGATCTCACTGTCAGTGACATCACAGGTGACTGACCTGGCAGCTGCCAAGTGGCTGTTCCTAAGCAGCAGTGATGTCACAGTCAGTGAGGTCACAGTGCTGAATATGTAATGGTGGGAACAGAGTTACATATGTCAGCTGCCAGCCAGAGTGCTTTCCCACACATCACACCTACAATCATCAGATAAACACTCTTCTAATTAACCAAAGGGAAAAGAAAACATACCTTTGATATAAAGGATAATGGCTGACTGCTATTAAAAACTGATACTAGTTTTGGGGGCGTACACTAGCTGTTTGAATCACAGTCTGTCACAGTTGTCTAATTAATGTGCTGCTGGGAGAACATGGGATTTGCACTTTAACAATGTCTTTACCTCATTACTCTTCCCAATGGCTGTACATTACGATTGCTGAAATTTTGATTTTTTTTTTTTACTTCCGTATTGTGGTTGATTGGCCGCACATGGCAGTCACTCGCTCTGGCAGTCTGCACACTTCTCACTCAATGGCTCTCTGCAGAAAGGCTAACTGCTTATCCTTCCAGTTAAACTTCACAAGGTACTTGATTGGGAAGGGTAGTAGAAAAGCAGAGAAGCACAGCACTTTTGTTGGGTGGGGGGACAGTACTGGGGGTGTTCAACTCTGGGGGTGTGTTCAACATGCACAGCATTTTAGTGTGTGAGTGTTTAGAGGGGGTGAAATCCACCATAATGGGGGGGGCAGCTTGTATTAAAAAGAAAACTTTAAAAAAAGGCCTACATACAATTGTATATACAGAACATACAATGTCTTATGTTCAAATATGCCATTTAATTTCCATTCGTTGTTGGGGGTGGGTTTCCATAACTCTCTCATGGCTTTGTCACTCATGACTCATGGTCTTGGCCCTTCATTCATTTAAATAAATGGCGTATTTAAACACAGGACATTGTATATCCTCTTTCTCTCTCTCTATATATATATATTTATATATATATATTCATTGCAAAAGACTTTGTTAATGCATCAGTTAGGCCTCAACTTAGTGCCACAAAAGCATGGAAATGTGGCATTAGGGTATCCAACCCTAACTCCTCACCCCCAACCCCAAGCAGCAAAAAGGCAAGACCACACAAGCAACTACAGCCAGCCATCTTCAGGTAAGACAAACAACATACAACTATTTCCAGATTACACAAATGCAGTAGCACTGATGTGCTAGCTTCATAGATTTGCATATGCCACTGCAAAAAATGCACAGGCCCTACCTATGTGTGCATGCCATACAATGTGCATGAGTACATGTGGTGAAGAAGCGCAGGCCCCATGGGGTCTACGCTTCTGCAGACAGATATCTCATAGGCCTTGTGCCTCTACAGCCAGAAGTACTAATACACAGGATATGAAGTACCTCACTAGATAGCATGATTCACTACTGAAAGGGTTTTCTATATGCAGCTGCATAACTGAAAAACTCCTATCCCATTGAAAAATTTAAAAATCTGCTGCTGAAACCATGATACCCACATTGCAACAGTGCTTCTGTCTGTATAACTGCAGGCCCCACAGGAGCCTGCTCTTCTGGAGCAGGAAGTTGGTGTATGTCTTACACCTCTGGCTGAAGAGACACAGGACCCTCAGGGGACTTTGCTTCTGCAAACAGAAGTACTGCCACAATTTTCATATCTTGGATTTTGTGGCATCTGCGCTTCTGCACCCAGAGGTTGGTATGTATGTCTTACACCTGCAGCTGCAGAAGTGCAGGCCCATCAATTGTATGTATGCCTTATGATGTCCATGACTACCTGAGACTACAGAAGGGCTGGCCCTATAGGGTCATAGAGAAAAGAAGTCTTGTAATTTGGATATCATGGGTTTGTATCTGGCTGGAGGGCTTATGCTTCTGTATCAGAATCACTGTGGTGATTTCAGTATAGAAACGTAGAAACATAGAATTTGATGGCAGATAAGGACGGCTTGGCCCACCTGGTCTGCCCATTTTCCTACCTACTGTAACACCACAGACCCTACTTGAACTCTGGCTTTACCCCTCCTTTCCTTACCAGTAAGGTTCCCTTATGCCTACCCCATGCATTCTTGAATCCTGGTATCATTTTTGCCCCCACCATGTAGATTGGGAGGCTGTTCCAGGCATCCACCAGTATGATGGATTTCTATCTGAAGCGACAAGTGAATATGTATATTTTGAAGTCTGCATGCTGCAGTTACAAATCCACAAAGGTAGCGCATCAATGCTACTACATTTGTGTCATCTGGATACAGCTGTTTGTTGTTTGTCTTACCTGATGATTACTGTCTGTGGTTGCTTGTGTGTGGGCTTGTCCTTTTGCTGCTTGGGGTGTGGGGGTGGGGACTTAGGGTTGGAAACCCTCATGCCACATTTTCATGCTTTTGTGGTGGTAAGTTAAACCATAACTGATACATTAACAAAGTTTTTTGCAATTATTTTCCTCACTTTTTGAGACAGTATAATTGTATAATCATTTGCCTGTGGGAGTGGGCCCTGTACTTCCATCCCTCCATAGATGCATACATCTATGTTGGTGTGGAAGCACAGGGCCCTCTGGGCCCTGTGTGTTTCCATTTCTGGCAAAACAGGAATTTATTTGCTTGGTTGTATGGCTTGTCAAATGACAGACCAACTTATACTGCCCTTGTATAACTCTCTAGTGAAGCTACATCTACAATTACCGACTCTGTTATTGGTGCCACGCCTCAGTAAGCACATTAACCTATTGGAGAAGTTCCAGAGGATAGCTACAAAGATGATAGCAGATCACCACAGAAACGCATAGTATGAGAGGTTTAGGGCACTGAACAGCTACTCAGTAGAAAACAGAATAGAGAGAGGGGACATGATTGAGACCTTCAAGTACTAGAAACAGATAAATAACATGGATACAGAAGCTGTCGTTAACTTAGGTGGCAACCATAATGTGAGAGTCCACAGTGTTAAGACGCAGGCAGGGAGATGTAGGAGCAAACTGACAATGCACTTCTTCTCACATAGGGTGGTGGACACTTGCAATGCACTGCACTTCAGGAGGGGCTAGAATAGCCATGGGGCAAAGTATTCTCCATGAGTAGTAAGAATGGGAGGCATGGGAGGAGTGAGGAGATGGAGCAGACCCAGTATGTCAACCTCTGGACACTGCAACAGGAGCAGACAACATAGACCAAATTGCCTTCTTCTCTTAGCTTCTTCATATTTTCTACCTCATCAACCAAAAATTGAACGTTGAACCACATTTTGCGCTTCATGAACTAGAAATACTGTAGCAGTTTAAATTTTTTGGTTCGTGATCCAAATGTACTACTTTGGAGCGCACACACACACACACACACACACACACACACACACACACACACACACAACTTACTTGTGTTCGTGGTAAGAATTGATGGAGCTGCCTGGGGCTTGAATAGGGAAGATTCTATGGTGGCGTAAAATTTGCAGGGAGTTGAAACAGGAAGGTGCTCACCCTGCAAAAATGCATTTTCTGCATGGGAAAACAACAAATACCGGTTTGATGAAGATGCAACAAAATATCATCCCGTATCCCCTGGATTCAGTTCTGGATAAATATGTTCCCCTCCTGGCATCATAAATGAGTGTTTCCATCCAGTCTACACTCTCGCGTCCTTTTTATTTTATTTTTTTCTTCTCTTACTGCATGGAAATCCAACAGCAGTTCTCCTCTGTGCTTTCCTGGGTCTCCAGCTCCTTCCTTCTCTTCTCTTCTGGTCTCACTTTCACAGGGCAGGCCACTTTTGTTCTCATTTGTTAGAAACTGGAGATGCCCCAGTCTTCTCCAGTCAGTTAAATGATGAACTACCTTCAATCCACAAAACTGTCCGCCTACAGTGTCCGTTCCTGGGAACAAAACAACATAGAACAAATTGGAAGGTAACAGATCTCCAAATCTTCTCCAAAGCACCTTTGTTTTCAATTCAGGCTAAGTTTAACAAAGTTAATATAAAAACGTTCATAAAACACTAAACAATTATCTCTGATATCTGTTTAAGTGGCAGCATAAAGATGGAGCATTTACCCAGGAACGTTGGCTCACTGTCTCAGTGCTGAAATTAAGGAAAAGTTGCAGCACAAGCAAAACACATGGAAATGTGACTCTTGTCAGCAGTTAATGGGGTTTCATACCATGGCCTGGTAACTGAACACATCTCACTCCCAATGAAAATGCAAGCTACATTTATTTTTGTTTGCTTTGTTTTTTTTGGTTTTTTGTTGCATTTATCAAACTTTTGTTTTAAGAATTACTGGATGATTTTACATTTAAATGACAACCTAATGGGTTGTTACTATATCTGAAATGAACGTATACATACCTTTCTGTTTAGTTAGGTCTCTAGAGTAAGTGTTCAGTAGGTCATGCTATAATTCATCTGTCTATTCACTTTTGACACCACTACACATCTCACATAATTCCATACACAAACAAACTCAGAATTTGTGATCCAGTGTTGCTTAAAAGAGAACTGCTCTGAATCCCCAATCATTTTCCTATAGAACCCCCTGTTAAAATAGGGTTCAGCTCTATTATTGTTTCAGTTTCTCTTGTCTCTTAGCAAACTAAGTGGGCTTTTATGATCTACACAATGGTGCTTAGTACTATCTTAGCGATCTATGATGTAGTCAGAGCATGCCCCTCACAACCACGTAATTTTATAATAAAATACAAATGTATTGTGCTGACAATCTAAAAGCTTGACAAGGACATAAACTACATTATACAGTTTGAAAATGCTACAATTATGCTATAATTCATCAATCTATACACTTCTGCCACCACTACATTTCCCACATAATTTCAAAAAACGGACTCAGAATTCATCATCCAGTTACTTAAATAAGAAGTGCTCTGAATCCCTAAGTCATTTTTCTGTAGATACCCCAATTAAAATAGGTTCTAATTCTGTTATTGTTCTCTCTCCTTGTCTCTCAGGAAACTCATTGAGCTTTTCTGATTTACACTCTGGTGCTTATTATTCTTCTAGATACCTATAGTATGATGAAGTTAGTGCATGTGACTATCAAACACATTATTCTACTACAGAATACACTTGCATTGTGCCAGCAATCCAGAAGCTTAACAGGGACATAAATCACATCAGACTTCTAATAAGTCAACAATGCCAAGTGAATTTACTGTAAGGTCAGTAAAATTGGAACAATTAAAGACTGAGCCAATAAATAAAACCATCTACAGCAGGCAATACTAGCTTGCAGCTTAAATCCAGAAGACAAAAGTGTCTGACCTTTTGTTGTTGCTGCTTTTTTACGCATACAGCATTGTTGTACAGGGCTCAGTAAACTCCTGACTTGTAGGAGTTACAATAGCTGTATATCGATGTGTGTGTATACCTTTTTTCTGCCAGATACATCTATTGTCTGTCTATCTATCTATCTATCTATCTATCTATCTATCTATCTATCTATCTATCTATCTATCTATCTATCTATCTACTGTATATCTATTATCTATTTATAATGTATGGTAAGTGCCTATTAACTACCATAATCAGCAGTCACACAGCTTTGTTATGCACTGTTTAGAATTTTAAAAGTTGTTAACTACACTTCAGAACTTCCAAACAGTGGCATAACAAAAAAGAATGCACCAGAGTTCCATAATTCTCACACATAGAATGCAAACAGTGTTTTTTGACCATACACTATAAAATATGATGGCTGGGGATCGGGAGACAACCACACTGAAATCACCTTGAGTGGTTGCTAGGGCTACATGGTAAACCTCGAGAGTGCAGTCTTTCAGTTTGGCTATTTGGTATGTTTGTTAGGTTTTTGTCATGTATCTGTATTATACTGTATCTCAGACTGGCCTGTCCACAGCATACTGACAAGCGCTCAGATTAGAGGTTGGGTTCTGCACGGTGGCGTATCCAAAGCTGGACTGTTATTTGGCTTTGAGTCTCAGACTGACCAGACTGGAGTTGCAAATGTCCCTGTACACATAGGGAGGGGTCAGAGGCCCATAGGGACAGGCAGGCATAGGTACCGCAGAATTCAGTGACAAGCTGTTCAGGAGGTTCAAGTTGTTGAGGGTGGAGTCTGGGGTGCCTATCATTGCCGAGGGTACCATGCTAGAAGACATGCTCATGGAGGAGATGGAGTTGGGTGGTGAGAACATTGACATTCATGGAGCTGAAGAAAAGGAAGCTCTTGGTGAAGAGGGAGGCCAAGGTCAGACCTTTGGCTGCCCAGTTGCTGTAGGAGTAGTCAGGGTACATGTCCCCGTAGGGCTGTATGAGGCCATTGAATTGGGGACTACAGAAGCCGCTTATACACAACTCGGCTTGTCGGTTCCTCTCTCACTTTCTCCACTTCTTGACAATAAACAAATTCAAACTCTGATATTTAAAAAAAATGCATGATTGCATATTTTAGCCTAACTTGAAAAATACAGATGAGTAAAATGATAGGATCTACCAAAACAAGTATAAGCACACATACTTTAAAATGTTCTGTTAACAAGAATTGGGATTCAAGTCTGGCTGGCAGTATAGCCTAGAGATTAGAGTAATGAGCTGTGAATGAGCTTGGTACATCCAGCAGATCTGGATTTGATTCCCACAATCTCCATCTGCACACTGTGTGACTCTGAGCAAGTCACTTAACCATTCCAGTGCTCCCGGGTTGCCTCTGAAAACAGGCATTTGTGCCTAGTGAGCCTTACCTAGTTACCAAAGATTAAAATAAATAAAAAAAGTCACTGACTTTACATTTTTTGGAAAAAATAAAATTTACAAAATGTCTTCAGGAAACATGGTGTCCCCAGTGCGACAGCGAAGCAACATACGAAAATACAAAGAAGCCAGCAGAAGAAGGCCATTTGGTCCATCAAGTCTGCTTGTATTGCAGGGTCCACAGCTTGAGCTAATGTCCCTGCCCTCCCTCCCCACTCCTCCTATCCTCCCTACCCATGATCCTTCCCTTCCCCCATGCCTATCCCAGCCTCTCTTAAAGCTACCCACTGTCTTCAATGAGATGACCTCTTCCAGCAGCGCATTCCAAGTGTCCACCACCCTCTCTGTGAAGAAGTGCTTCCTGATCTCCCTCCTAAACCTCCCACCCTCTGTGCCCCCTCATGTTATGGTTGCCACTCAGCTTAAAGAGACTCCCCTTATCAACCTTATTTATCCCTTTCAAGTACTTGAAGGTCCCAATCATGTCCCCCCCACTCCTGTCTTCTAGGGAGTACATGTTCAGTGCCCTCTACCTCTCCTCATATGCCTTACCCTGCTGACTAGCTATCATCTTTGTAGCCCTCCTCTGGACCTTCTCCAGCAGGTTAATGTCCTTTTTGAGGTGTGGGCACCAGTACTGAACTCCATGCTCTAGATGCAGCGTCACCAGTGGCCTGTACAAGGGCAGTACAACCTCCTCTCTCGTACTACTGATCCCCCTAGATATGCATCCCAGCATCTTGTTTGCCTTTACTGCTGCTTTCTTGAAAGCTGGAAATGATTTCCTTAGCAGCACCCTGTAAACATTTGTGAGTTGCAATGGTGCCAGTCTTTAATGGCCAACTGATTACAAACTGCTGTGTGTATACATGGTTCTATTTTGCGAAGTTTTTTTTTTCCTGTGTGTTTTTTTACAATGTGTTAAGTGACATTTAATGCCATATTGCACTCAGACACTGGGGGATCCCGCCTCTTCACAGATGTGACTGCAATAAAATTGTGATTTGGCCGATCTCCTGTGGAGCCAAGTTGTGTATTGGAGTTGCAGGCTCAGAGACCCTTTCATTTGCCCTCAGATTGTTTTGTGTACCTTACCTACCTGCCTACTGACTGACTGACTGAACAATCTGTTGGCAGACCAGTTTAAGTAAAATAGCTTTGTAATTCAATATTGTGCCACCATGGCACCCACTAGGAAGATACACAGCAGTTGAAAGATATAGCTAAAAATCCTGTCACTGTTTATTTTTATGGCAATATATGCATGCAAGTTTAAAATTGGTTGACATTTTAATAAGGTGCATTATATTAGACATGGGAGGGGACACAACCTTTTTAGACCATGGTCCATTAGGGACCCATGTGTAGTGGTAATCTGTCATGCCATTTTTTAAGTAAAGGATGAAGTGGAGTTTTTTTCACAACCATTAACATTATGCTAGTTTTTAATATCTAATCCTTGATTTAGAGTTTTTGTTGGTCACAGATGAGTTGACACATTTCTGTACTTTGCCAGGAGCTATACCCAAGCATCTTATTTGTTCAGTTAATTAATTATTATTAAGTTTGCTCCCCAGAATAGCCTCATGACGTGTTAAATCTCATTTTCATTAGGGTCCCTGAGCCATTAAAATGAAATAATACAAATATATGTGGACTTCTACGCACAGCTCAGCAATAAACAAATACAACATTAAATGAACAAATACAAATTAAATTAAATTTGTTATTACTGCATCTGTTCATGTCTGACCATTTGGGTAGCTTGGGCTCAGGCTATAAAATACCTACTGGTCAGGTGGGCATGGCACTAAAATACACCAGTGACCACCAGAAATGATGCTTTTGGATGGCTACTCTGTATAAATGCATGAACAATCCACCATTACTGGGGTTTTGGCATCTTAATATTTTGATCTGGTGGTCACATGTCTACTAAACACCAGGATTTTTTTCAATAAACTCCAATTAAAGGGCACCTGTGCAAAAATACAAAGCGTTGTCATTTTTTTTAAATCCAGTCAAGGTGAGTTATGAAGTACATCATGTAATTTTACTTTTTAAAGCTAAAAAATGTAAAACAACCAAGAGACATGTCTGTTTTGCCCAGGCTAGGTTAATATTGGGAAATAGAAATTTGCAATAGAATCAATACATTTGCATATGGCCATTATCTTTTTACATTTGAATGCAATACTTTTCCTTGGCAGGCAGTGTAGCATGGTTAGAGCACAGAGCTGTTAACCTGGAGATTCAGGTTTGAATCCCATTACCCCCCCACACACCGTATATGACCTGCAAGTTACTCATCCTCTCTGTGCAATTCTTTCTCAATCCCTATCACTTAACCTCAGCATACCTCACGTATCCTCTTTGTGTACAGTAATGGCTGATGTAAATATTCACGGCTTATAGTGCTTCTGAGATAATTTAAATAGAGCTATATAAAGCTAGATCCCCCCCAACTATGAAGTATTACGTTTAATCTAGCCACGATCTTTAGTGCTGGCATCAGATAGGATAGGTTACTGTTGAAATCTTTATAGACTTATAGACTACTAGTAGAGTATTTGAGTGTGTGCACATTTGTTTAGTAATTTTCAAAACAATTTAATATTTATTGCAGCTCACTGCAACAAACTGTAAGCCTCTATCCCCGCCATGAACCACCAGCTGCGAGCACTTGAGAAAGTGAAAACCGCACCTGAGATCAGCAAGATAAGCAGAGTGCCGTGGATTGGACTGGTCCAATTTTTTTTTTAGACAAACAGCAGTCTTCTTGGGAAGCTAATGTCAGCTTCCCTCTCTACCTTCATTTAGGGTTCTGTTAAATTGAACAAGTTTATGGGGCACACAGTCAAACACTGTCATGCATATTTGAAAGTAAAAAAGGTTGCTGTTAAAAACAAATTATTTTAGAACTCCTAGTCGTATGGCCATAAGGTGGTTGAAGCTCACACTGGCCAGCTGCAAGTAACTCTGTAGCTGTCACCCCCCCAAATCCAGCCTTGAGTAGTAGTGAAAGTGAAAGCCACCTGTGAGGTGGCAAGATCAGCAAACAACCAAGTTCCATGTTTAAATAAAGTACTGCTACTCTTTATTACAGTGCTGGCTAGTGTGAGCTTCTCCACATCATGTTGTTCTCTGTGCATGTAAGTGACAGTGAAAGCTGCCGATGTAATGCATAAAGTAAACAACTGCCATACAAAATGATGATATCCTCAGCTGACAGATGCATAAGATCGCTGGGCAGGTGGATTAGAGGTGTGGCAGGCTCGGTCTGTCTGATGCTGTCCTGGGCTGTCCCAGTAGGTGATCTTTGGGGGAGAGGGCAAAAGAACAACAGTAACCCTCAGTACCCCTGTTTGTGTCTGCAAGTGTCCTGTGGCCATTTAAAACAAAGCCACAATCAGCAGGGATTTAAATCCCTCTAGTTTTGGCGCCTCTACTTTCAACCCTGATTATTCAGCATATTGGCTGGGTGGGCAGGTTAGAAATGTGGACGCCTCAGTCTCCCTGGTGCTGTCCTGGGCTGTCCCAGTCAGTGATCACTGTGGGGGAGGCCAAATGAACAACAGTAGCCCTCACAACCTCCGTTTGTCTCTGCAAGTGTCCTGTGGTGGTTTAAAACAAAGCCCCAATCAACGGGAATTTAAATCCTTCTGGTTTTGGCGCCTCTTCTTCAAGCCCTGATTCTTCAGCATATTGGCTGGGCAGGCAGTTCGGAGGTGTGGCAGGCTCAGTCTCTCTGGTGCTGTCCTGGGCTGATGCAGGGCAGGCAGGTTGGAGGTGTGGCAGGCTCAGCTTCTCTGCTGCTGTCCTGTACTGTCCCAGCTGGCGATCGTTGCGAGGGAATGCAGAAGAACAACAGTAGCCTAAACTTCTCTACCTTTCTGCTCCTGCAATTGCTTATCCTATCTCCCTAATCTTTAACCTGTCCTTTATTTCTGCCCAACTACCCTCATCCTGGAAAGACGCTGTAGTCATTCCTCTCCCCAAGAGTGGTAACACATCCACTCCTGGCAACTATCACCCCATTTCTCTCCTTCCTACCCTTGCCAAACTTCAAGAACATTTAGTTCTCTCTCAACTATCATCATTCCTCTCTGATTCCTCCTTTTTCACCCCCTTCCAATCTGGTTTTTGGAAGAACCACTCAACAACCACCTCCCTCCTCAGGCTTACTGACGCCATCCTTTCAGGGATGGATGACCGCCTGATCACCTTGGCCACCTTTGTCAACCTAGCCAATGCTTTCGACACTGTTTCACATCCCCTGCTTCTTGATTCACTCTTCTCAGCTGGCCTTGCTCCATCAGCCACCAACTGGTTTAAATCCTATCTCATTGGCAGGACCCAACCAGTGAGAATCCTTGATTCCATCTCCTCACCACTCCCCATCAACACTGGTGTCCCTCAGGGCTCAGTGCTTGGTCCTCTACTCTTCTCCATTTTCCTTAATGATCTTCCCACAGGCTGCTCATCCTCTTCTATCCACATGCACGCTGACAATACTGTTTTGTACAGTTCCGGCAAAAACCCTGCTGCTGTGCAAACCAGCTTACAGTATGACTTCAACCAAGTTCAGCTCTGGTTTACTTCTCACCAGCTTTTTCTAAATGCCAAGAAGACAGCCTCAGTAACCTTTGGCACCAGGCAGAGACTCTCTAGGCTCCCAGCCCTACCCACCTTCCACACCCTTGATAGGACCATCTTGGGGACACCTCCTCATTTCGATATCTGGGAGTTTGGCTGGACCAGCACCTCAACTTCTCTGTGCATGTCGATGCTATCCTGAAGAAACTGCGCCCCAAGCTTGGTGCTCTGTACAGGAATTGTAGTTGCATCCTGCTGACTGCGAGATGCGAAATGGTCCAGAAGATGATACTCCCCATCTTTGACTACTGTGACGTAGTCTATGGTGTTGCTCCCAAATCTTCCCTGACCAAGTTGGACACTCTCTTTAACTCCTTCTGCTGCTTTGCTATCGACTCCCCTTCCCGCTCCCACCACTGTGAACTCTATCGCTCTCTAACCTTCCGTCCACTGTCTCACAGATGCATAGATACATACATAGATACATAGACAGTGTTGGCAGATGAGGGCCTATGGCCCACCCAGTCTGCCCATTTGAGCTTGTAAGTTCAGTTTATGTTTTCCTAGAAGTCTGTTGCCCCTTACCCCTGACCTCCAGAATTCCTTTATGTCTATCCCATGCATTCTTAAATCCCGTGATTGTTTCAGCCCCCACCACTTCCTCTGGCAGGGTGTTCCACTTGTCCACCACCCATTCTGTGAAGAAATTTTTCCATGTGTTTCCTCTGAATCGTCCTCCCTCCAACTTCATCCCATGCCCTCTAGTCCTGGTACATCTTTTTCGCTTAAAAATAGTGTATTCCTGCACCCTGTTCCTCCCTGTGAGATACTTGTATGTCTCTATCATATCCCCCCTCTCCCTCCTCTCCACCAGGGAGTACATGTTCAGTTCCTTCAACCTGTCTTCATAGGACTTGTGATGCAATCCATGCACCATCTTTGTTGCCCTCCTCTGAACCTTCTCTACCCTGTCTATGTCCCACGAGGTATGGTCTCCAGAACTGTACACTGTACTCCAGGAGGGGCCCCACTAGTGTCTTGTATAGCGGAATTATGACCTCCTTTTCCTGCTGGTGATGCCCCCTGCCTATACATCCCAGCATCCTATTTGCTTTACCTGCTGCCTTGTCACACTGTTTCCCTACCTTGAGGTCATCAGAGATGATAACCCCAAGATCCCTTTCCTGTTTGGTGCATGTTATATCCTCACCCCCTAACTGATATATTGTGCCTGGGTTTTGTGCTCCATATGCATTATCTTGCACTTCTTTGCATTGAATTTCAACTTCCAAACCCCTGACCATTCTTCAAGTTTCTGCAGGTCCCTTCTCATTCTGTCTACACCCTCTGGTGTGTCTACTCTGTTACAGAGCTTTGCGTCATCAGCGAACAGTGAAATTCTGCCTTCTAGGTCCCAAGCAATGTCACTGATGAAGATGTTGAATAGGCGGCCGTCCCAGCACTGATCCCTGTGGTACCCCACTGGTCACTCTTCCTCTGTGGAGTGACAGCCATTTACCACCACCCTCTGTGTCCTGCCACCCAGCCAGTTACCTACCCACCACACTACTGTCCTGCCCACACCCATATTCCCAGTTTGTGTAGTAGTCTTCTATGTGGCACAGTGCCAAAGGCCTTGCTGAAGTCCAGATAGGCCATGTCCTGCCCTCCCTGATCCACCTCCCTAGTCACCCAGTCAAAAATTCAATGAGGTTGGTCTGACACCTCCCTGGTGAAACCATGCTGCCTTGGGTCCTGTAGTCCACTGACAACCAAATGTTCCACCAATCTCTCCTTCAGTAGTGCTTCCATGATCTTCCCACTACCGAGGTGAGGCTGACTGGTCTGTAGTTCCCTGCTTCCTCTTTGTTCCCGCTTTTGTGTAAGGGACTACATCTGCTGTCCTCCCGTCTTTGGGTACTTCCCTGTTTCAGTGATCGCTAAACAGGATAGCCAGAGGTTCAGCCACCACCTCTTAGTTCTTTAAGGACCTGGGAGAAACTCATCTGGCCCCATTGCTTTATCAACTCTTATTACTTCCAGTTCCTTCAGGACCCTTTCTCGTGTAAAGGACTTGTGTCCATTTCTGCACCATTCTCATCCCTTGTACCCTTCAGACCCATTACCCTCCTTTTCCTCAGTAAAGACTGAGCAGAAATACCTGTTCAATATGTCAGCTTTACTGTTGTCATCCTCCACGCAGCCCCATCCTCCCCTTCAGTCTCACTATCCCTCCCTTTGTCTTTCTTTTTTTACTTATGTACCTGTAAAAGGTTTTGTCCCTCACCCACTGATTTTGCAATGTGTTCTTCTGTCTGAGCTTTGGCTTCCTTACTGACCCCTGCCTCCCTTGCTTCTCCTGGTACTTCTCCCTATCCCTTTGCCTGTGTCTTTTGTATTGCCTGAATGCAATCTTTTTGGCTTTCACTTTCTTTGCTACCTCTTTGGAAAACCATAATGGTCTCCTCTTCCTTTTCCTCTTGCTAACCTGCTTAATGCATAATTATGTTGTTCTTGTAATCCCCATTTTAAATACTGCCCACTGTTCCTCAACCTCTGATTCCTGTCCCATTCTCCTTAATGCCTCTTTTAAGTATCTCCCCATTTTGTATGATCTCTCAGTGTGCCAAACTAACTTCCAAATTCTGGTTTGGGGGGCTCCCCTCCTATCTCTTATCCTCTCTCTATACTCCACCTCCCTCCACCCACTCTCTCAGATCAAATGACTCCCGCACCTTGACGGTCCCTTGCTGCTCCACCCTCATCGGTCAGACTGTTTTTTCCCCATCGTTTCCCTAAAATCTGAAATTTCCTCCCCCCTGAAATACGTCCCTCCTCCTCCAACTACTCCCTTACCTCTGCCCTGCACAATTACCTTTCCCTCAGATGTTCCTGCTTTAACCCACCTTAATACCTATCCCCAGTTTCTGCCTTCCTACCATGACCCCCCCAGCAGGGTTCTCAACATCCTGAAGGGGGAAATCAGGAAATAGATGCCTCTTCTCCTCATATTCAGTCCTTGCCTCTCCACCCTCTCTTCTCCTCCTGCCCTTCTGGGTCACCAGTGTGCACAGCCTAACCCCATCCTTTTTACTCCAGCAGCACTTGCGTACTACCTCGAGCCTACTCCTGGTACACTCATGCACTATAAATGGTTCTATCGCATTATTACTGTTTTGTACGTTCATATGTTCTTTTGTATGATTTTGGACATGTAATTTACCCAATGTTCCACTACTGTTTATTATACAATACCTTGAGTTCCAACAGTTGCACAATCTTACAATGTTGTATTGTTTGTATTGTTTGTACTACCCACATACTATTGTAACTGATCATCCTTCACAACCCTATGTAACCCCTTCCCCCAGGTCGCACTGTGAGACGAGCAACTTGTTGTTCAGATAACCCTCCTGGTGAAACAGTTCATTAAATAAATAAATAAAAAGTAGCCCTTAGGACTCATGTTTGTGTCTGCAAGTGTCCTGTGGTGGTTTAAAACAAAGCCTCAATCAGCGGGGATTTAAATCCATCCAGTTTTAGTCCCTCTGCTTCCAGCCCCGATTCTTCAGCATATTGGCTGGGTGAGCAGGTCAGACTCGAAGGTGTGGCAGGCTCAGTCTCTCTGGTGCTGTCCTGGGCCGATGTTGGGGGGTTGGATCAGAGGTGTGGCATGCTTGATACTTAGTTAGGTAGTCCACAAAAACAAGAATGTACTTGTTGCCAGAGTCAGGGCATATAGGCAGGGGGCCAAAAATGTCCATGCTGACTGTTTGGAAAGGTTCTGTGGCTACAGGCATTGGAATGATGTGTGCCTTTGTCAGTTTGGCAGGAGGCTTTCTTTGCAAACAGGGCTGGCAGGATCTGACAAAATGGACAATGTCCTTGTTCATGTGTTGCCAGAAGAAGTGAAGCCTTGTTTTTTTGAGATTTCTGTGGGTTCCCATATGCCCTCCAGAAAGTGGAGAGGTATGAGTGGATTGAAGAACTTCCGAGACTAGAGAGGCTGGCACAGCTAGCTGTACACGAGTTCTGTCCATGCAATGAGCCTTGCCTTCCTTGGTCCAAATGTGAAAAAGCACACCGTCATTGAGAAAATACTGTGATGCAAAGAATTATACATCCTGGGTTTATTGTGGTGAAGTCCCCATCTCGAGATACGTGATGATGTCTGTAAACTGAGGATCAGTTCTTTGTTGAAGTTTAATTGTTGCCAGGGAGATATCGGTTTTAGAGGTTGTAAGAAGCTCTTCAGCTGCTTGCAGTAAGTGAGGATTGGTGCTTTTCTCTGTAGAAGCAGTTGGCAGCAGCAAAGTAACTTGAGGTACTGTAGGAGTGTCCACAGGTAGCTCATCTGTGGAGTGGAAAGGAAGAGCTTATAGGCAGGCTTCTTTGTCTGGAGAGGCTGCTGCAGAGGGATATCATCTCTGGCTTACAGCACTGGCATTGGAGTTACTTGACCTGGTCAGTACTGAATCTCAGAATTGTAGCCTTGCAGTATGGCAATCCATTGGGTGAACTTTCCTACTGGCTCCTTCATTTCGAACAACCATCTGAGGGCAGAGTGATCCATGATAGCTGTGAAGGAGGAGTAGCGAAGGTAGCAGTCAAACATCTTTACAGCAAAGATCATGGCTAGGCATTCTTTTTCTGTGATGCCGTAGTTTTGCTCAGCTGAAGAAAGAGAGCACCTGGCATAGGAAACAACTAGTTCTGTTCCATCTTGGATTTAACACAGCACAGCGTCCACTGCAAAGGAACTAGCATCTGTGTAAAGCTTGAATGGCTGGTCGAACCTAGGATAGACCAATACTGGGGTAGAAATTAGTTTTTCTTTCAAAGTTTCAAAGGCCTCTTTGCATTCGGAAGTCCATATGTAGTCACATCCCTTTTTTGTGAGAGCATGCAGTACAGCTACAATCTTGGCATAGTTGCAAATTAATTTTCTGTAGTAGCCAGATAAGCCCAGAAAAGCTCTAAGGTCTTTGAGGTTTGTAGATTCTGGATAGTTTTTTACTGCAGAGAGCTTATCTGGGTCTAGTGAGATGCTTTGCAAACTGTCCACATGTCCCAAGTAATGTATTTGATGCTGAGCAAAGCGACATTTCTCTGGGCGAAGTTTGAGGTTGGCTTTCCTGAGACATTCAAACACCTCTTTGAGATGCTGGAGGTGTTCTTGGAAAATTATGCTGAAGACAATAACATCACTGAGGTAAACTAGGCAAGACTTCCAAGACGGTCCATGTAATATGGCTTCCATGATGCACTGAAATGTGGCTGGGCTGTTACGAAGTCCCATAGGTAGTCGTTTAAACTGGAAAAGTCCCAAGTGGCAGTGCCAGGCTGTGTATGGGTGTAAAGCTGGATCAATAGTGACTTGGCAAAATCCACTCTGAAGATCTAGAGTGGTGAAGTAGGCTAGGCTGGCAGCACCAAGGCTCTCTAAGGCATCCTCTGCGGTAGGTAAGGGATGTGCATCCTGCACTGTGCAGGCATTGAGCTTTCTGTAATCCACCATGAACTAATACCCTTTGTCTTTCTTTACTACCAGCAAGCAAGGTGCACCCCAGGGACTTGTAGATTCCTCAGTAATGTCCTGCTCAAGCATGTCCGTGATTAAGTCCTCCAGGACTTGTGTTTGTTTGTGCTTCGGAGTGGATATGGAGAAAGAAAGAAAATGAAGACTAGTATCAGTGATTTTTAATGTCCCATATTTCATGTTAGGGATTCTATAAAGAATAGATCGAGAAGTCAGAAAAAAAAATCAGTTCTTGAGTTGCATTTATGTATTGGGAAAAATGAGAATATTTGTTTAAATCTGGGAATTCAAATTGAAATGGAGCGATTAATTAAACTCTTCCATAAAACGTTTAAGGGTCCTTACTGCCTTTATCTTATGTTCAACAGATAACTGAGACCTACTCATAGCTGCAATGGCTAGACTGAAATTTCCTCTGATAATATAAGGAGCTTTAAAGGAGGCTAACTTAAGAAGGAAATTAGAGCAAAGATGTACATCCTTCTCATTTACAACTTAAACATTATCCAAAATTAGCACTGATTGGGAGAGCAAAACTCTTGCAGTAACAAATCTATCGGTTGGATCAGAACATGTTTCAATAAATTCAGGCTTTAAATTATTTTTTTTTAAAGAATACTTACTCCTCTAGCATGACTAGGCAGATATGTACTTACGCTAGCTGCTTGAAACAGATTACTAAAATAACTCAACGTCCCTTTCCGTGAAGTGAGTTTTCTGTAAAAATAAGCAGTTTATATTGTTGTTATTGTCAGCATATTTGATAATTTTATGTATTTGTTTTTATTTTTTGCTTCATTCACTTTCAAGGATAATAGTTTCAAGTCTGTCATTTAAAATTTGAAATTTTACCTGTTACGATATAGATAGATAGACAGACAGACAGATTTTTTTTTTATAAAAGTACCCATTTCCAAGGACTCTGGGCATTGTGCAATAAAAACAACAATATAAAATAATGTACAAAAATGTACATAACAGTTCAACTAGTAGTGGATTTAAAATTCATCTATCTACTGTATCACACTAAAACAGACAATCACTCAATGAAAGCTTGCTGGAACAGATACGTTTTTAGATCCTTTTTAAAGGCTTCTACCAAGGGAGCCTTCTTTAAATACACAGGAAGAGAGTTCCACAGGGTAGGTACGGCCACCAAGAACACCCTGTTTCCGGAATACTGCAGCCTATCTCTGGGAACTCCAAGGAGGCCTCCCCCCGGTAGAATGGAGTGCCCGGGGCAGATGGTAGCAACAGTAGTGGATAATACTGTATATATATACTTTGATACTTCACTTGAACTTTGTAAAAAAAAAAAAAAGATAATACCCATCTCCTGTTCTCCTAAAGAACACTTCATTTACTAATTTGTAAAAGAAACAAGAATGAAATCCTTTCTCTAACTGAGGTCATAAGACCAAGTTCAGCATATCCCATCAGGACAATCACCCACTTAAGCCAAATACAATCAACATATCTTCCGTTATAGGGCACATTTGCTATTTTTAAGTTGTTCCTTCTAGTGCTCTTCTGAAGGCCTTCCATGTTAAGTCTTAGTTCCATTTATTCATTGGCAGAGCTGTCGACTTCAGCCTTGGTACTGAGGCCCTGATCTTCTAACATATTAACTCAGTTCTGTACCTCTTATATACAGCATGCTGTAGTAGGGAGTATTCCTGGAACATCCTATCTGTTAGTTAAAAAGTCTGTTGCAACAGCATGTCCCGATCCTTTACTATCCCTTTTCTTCTTTCTGTGTTTTTCCCCCATCTTACAGGCAGACCACCTGTCAGATGGCTCTCTTGCTCTTTACTGCCTCTGTTTTTCTAGGCTATTCCAGGAATCCCCCATTGCAATCCTTCCCCGAAGTAATTTGCGTTCCTGCATGAATGTGCATAAGTGCGAATTAGAGCAAGCAAGTCGCACTCACTGAAATAATAAAAGGGCTAAGAAACAGGGTAAAAACCAGAGATTTAGCTTCTAGACTACCTCTTTAGGTTTTTCTGTGTGTTAGTACCACAGGTTAGGCAGGGTCTGTAAAATAATAAGTCCCTTGTGGTAACTTGCAATAAGCAAACAGGCTGCTGTTTAAACACAACTGAGGAAAGTGTTACTATCTGCCTGACTAGGAAAAACTTTTCTGTGTTTTGAACAGCACAGGTTAGGCAGGGCTTTTAGTAAAGAAAAGTTCAGCATTGCAGCTAGTGCATTCAGGCAATGAAATACTGAATAAATTACTACTGTTTGCAGTCCAATGGAGAATAGTTTTCTGGTTACTATGACATGAATCCAGCAAAGAAAGCAATTCAGAACAATGTTTTATCAGGAAAAGGTTTGCCTTGGGCTGCTGTTTAGGTTTTAAACATTGTTTAACCCTGCTGTATATCTGACTTGGAAACAATCAATATTTCTGAATTTAAAATGCTTAGAGAGGAAATGTAGTGAGGTATTAATGTTTAGAAAGAAAGAAATGTTAAAATAAAGTACCTGTGGTGTTTTAGTATTTTTTACTTAGGCATTTCCTGGTAGTTGCAGTTTGAGGAGTGGCCCTGTTGCTGCCTGATCCTCTCCTGTCCCAGCCTTCTATAAAGCCGGCCGCTGTGTTTCCATCTATATTGGGTTGAAGACATGTGGAGGAACCAAGACAGCAAGGAGCCACCCTCAACAAACATATTACGCCATAGAATGATTTAAATATGGTTCTAGCACTGAAAAATGAAAGATGTTTAAATTAAACTGCATATAGGATGCTTAGTAGTAAATAATAAAGTGCATTTAACAAAATAAAGTTTACATTTTCAAAAGGGGGTGGAACTTCATAACACCACCTGACCCATTCATATATATAGAGGGCTCAGTTGAGCTTTGGTAGTGAAGGAGTAGGGAGCAGATGTTATAGCTCAGCAGATGGTCTGACTCCTCCTTGGGACCCTAGCTCCTCCTAGTGGTCAAATGCTATAATGTTGTCTGTAACTGCATATTTCAGTTATCTCTCTTTATTTTTTGGTCGCTGTACAGTTCGATTCTTTATTTTCATTGAGTTATGTTTGCTGAATAAAAGCTATTTTGAGTTCATTTTATGGGTGTCTGCCTCCATCTATCCCCCCACGTCTACACATGCAAGAGATGCCGTTCTCTGACTAAGCTCTGTAAATAGCTCATTCATGGAGGTGATTGAGTGATTCACAGAGCTGAAGCCTTGTTTCATTTCTCTTAGTAATCCCTGCTAAATGTCCTCCATTTTTGATGTCTGACAGTCAGAAGAATTCTCACTTTCTTTTAGAATAAGCACCAGAGTAGGTTCCATAATATGGTTTAAAGTACCCACTGTCTCTGCCTCTGTATCGCTCAATGTGATATTTTGATCATGGGAAGGAATTATTTACCCGATCAGCTTTTTCCGCATTTTCTATATTGCTTTGGTTTAGACTGGCTGTTGTCTTCTGTAATATCTTTATGTTTCTCCTTATGCAGTTTCTCCCCCACATTGTCAGGTTTTGCCTTAGTTATTTTATGCAGGGCTCCACCAACCATGACCAGTACAGACTCATCAGGTTTACTATCAGAAATAAGAACAGAGCTTAGCATAAGCAGTTTTTTTGCTGTAATAGACTCCTGTGTTTAAATGAGGACTGACAGAAATTGATGCAGTATGATCATTCCGATCAATACAGTCAGAACTGTGCTGCTGAACCAATGCTATTTCTTCTCCCAAAGCAGTAATCTGCTTGAAATCATTTTTCCTGAGGAAAAGTAATTATCAGCAATATGTTGCAAAGTACTTCTGTCAGACATCAGGTAAGCACACAAATTAGCAGATAAATCTAGAGTCTCAAATGGCAATATTACATTAGGAGGGTTATGGGGCAAGATGGCTGACTGATACAGATGCTGTGTGCCTGAGCTACGGAGGGGAGTGTTTTCCCTTCTGTTTTAAAGGGACACTGTCAACCCCCTTAGGCCTCAGACTGTCCCTAGATTAAAAACACACACGTTATGATTGCTCACATTCTGTAGAGATTTCTGGTGTAGCTGTTTTTTTTTTATTCTATTTCCTTTTTTTGTCTTTAAAAGTAAAAAAAAAAAAGACTACCCACACATAAAAATATAATTTTGTATACATTCTTTGATCATCTTCCACAGCAAGTTTGATAGACTTGGGAATGCCCCAATACAATCTAGCCACTCATAATGCTGTGGGAGGAGAGGAGACTATTGCATAATGCATTGTTTGGGGGAGTCCCTAATGTTCAAGATGTATGCAAGAAGATTAGATCAAAGATTTGAAGCAAAACAAGATTTGTAAAACTGCACCATTCCCATGCATTTCAGGTCAACTGAGAAAAGAAGAAGATCAAATAACCAAAAACTTCAATGAGTATTAGAGAAGGTAAACAATCATAAAATGTGGGTTTTCAACTAGAAATAATATGATGCAAAAAGGGTAGACAGTGTCTCTTTAAACAGTTCTCGACTGCAATGCTAATACTTTTGTGAGTGGAAACAGTGCATCTGTAAAAATCGTAATCAGTTTACTTTTTTCAATTGTATTGGATGCCTGGTGACTTCAAGAACATCCGTAAGATTTCAGAGTATCACAAGTAAGAGAAAGAGGAAGAAGTTAATCCTAGAGGTAATGCTTCAGGACTTCAAGAGCTGGCTGCTAATGTGGCTATTGAGAGGCAAACCCATCTTCAAGCACAGAGATGATCTTCTCCAATAAAGACTATACATGCTGTCCTCCTGAACAATCCTAAACCTTTTCTCCCTAACATTATGATAACCAGCACCACTGCAGTGAGTTGGACCAAGGGCATTGAAATTGTTGAGACTGCTGCTGGAGCCACAGTGGGAGCGTCTGGTTTCACAGAGGAGGCTGCTGTTAGATCTCTGACTGGAGTGGATTGGGGAGGGGAGAGGGCTGAATCCTATTGCCCTAAAGGATTAAAAACTACAAGTAATAAGCAGCAAACATATAAGCTGCCTAGGAAGCAGGCAACAGATAAGCTCCCTTATTGAGCAAACACAAACGTAAGCCTGCACATAAACCAAAACTACAGCCCCTCTGCTTCTTATCCTGCTATTTGCCTTTCTTCTTTTCCTCTATTGTGGATTATTTTATCCTTGAAATTTCTCAGTGGTATTCCTAAGGAGTCATATACACCCTGTGTTGAAATATTTGACTCTATTTTATCAGAGAGTCTTGCATTTACATCTCCCATCAGTATTGCAGTAGATAGGGGAATGTAATTATTGCATTTACTAAACTTGATTCTAACAATTGAGGTGCCTCCTTTCCTTCTCAATTGTTAACTTTGAGGGTATTATATATTGATAGCTATATCGATAATTTTCAAATTTTTTTTGGTCAACTGTACAGAGATAATATGAAGCACACACATCCAACTTGTAGAAATGATCAGCTGTACTTGTAAAAATAAAGGTTATAATACCACTACAGGGCTTTCCAAACCTGGAGGATCTGGTAGCTTCATAGCCAATAGCCTGGTTTCCTGCTAGTATAACTTGGTCTAAATTTATTAGCCATTAGGATAATATTATTTATTTTAAGAAAGGCCAATCCAGTTAGAATTTTATAATTTATTTTGTAGTCCTGTAATATTCCAATTTACAATTTGTATTTTGATCTGTTAGGCATGTCTCACTACTACATTCATAGTTTTCAGATCCAGACTGTCTCCTCACTCTTTTTTGGAGATGATCTATAGTAGCCAAGGCCATGACAGCTTGTTTCCAGTACAATAGTTGTATTCATTCTGAGACCTTTCTGTCTGTTACCTCTAATCAGTCTAGTATTAGCTACAATGCTCACGTATTCTCTTCTTCCCCAAATGTATGTACTATCTCTTGCGGCTTGCGCAAGTCAGTTATTCTTTTTTTGTTTACCCTTATTTTCAGTGGTCTGCAGTTTCTGTATTTCCATGCATATCTTTCTTCCCCCTCCATCCTGTCCTTCTCCATGCCTCTTTCTCTCTTTTCATCTCTATGAAGTCATTAAGTGTACTGTCCCAATTAACACCTACATCTTCAAATTGTTGTTTGCTTCCCATTAAAAAAGGCTCTATTAAAGTCAATCAGATGATTCCTTTCTGTAGTTTATTTTGGTATCTATACACACCCTGTATATCTAACCATTTGAAGTTTGTTTCTGCTACTCTTTTACAGGTATTATAAATCACAAGTTTTGGTGACATAGAATTTTCATTTTGCAGTCTTGGCAAACCTGTGCAGAATTGGTAATATCACACATTTTTCTATTAAAATTTCTGTTGTATCTACATCCAGACGTTTGAACCTGTCTTTATTATTTGCCTCTATTCTGTATCTGGTGCATTTTGCTTGATAAATGTTGTCTAATATATTGTTTTCATTAATATCCTCTCTGTTCATAGCTGTTTTTATATATTTTTTGCTTTTCAGAGCAGATCCTGTATAATTTATTTCCTTGGTCTCACTTATATTTTTGTTGTTTGTTTTCATATGTCCCTATAACTCCTGGTGCTTCAGATCCTGTTTGTACAGCTTTTTTTTTTTTTTACTATTCTTTTAAATATTTATTTCCTCTCATCTACATACACATTGTTTTGCTGTTACTTCTTGTTTTCCTGATTTACTACTACTTTTTGCTTTCCTTCATGTTTTTTGTTCTTGTTTTTGTACTTTAGTCAATGATTCTACTAGCTGGTTTGCTTCTTTTAATTATTATCTGACAATCGGGGAGTTTGGTAGTTTCCTTAATGTTTGAGTTCTTTTTTGCTAATTTATTCTCCTCTTTTGATTTGTTATAATTTACTTCCTGTATAATATACTTCGGAGAATTGTTCATGTTCATTAAATCTCTCATCCCTCTCTCTGAGTAAGTTATTAACTATTTTGATCTCTCTTTTTAATTCTGAAAGGGCCATTAAACATAAATGTTGAGTTATAAATGGCTTTACTCTTTCTGGGAGTTTTGATTGGTTTCCTCTCTCCTCTCTCCTCTTTGCCATTGCATCTTCTGTTTTCCTTTTTAGATACAATGTCTAATTCTGTATTGACTGCTGTGTTCACTGGCATATTAATATCTTGACCTGTTTCAAGAGAATGGTAAATTTCCAGAGATGTGTAATATCAGGAGATTTCTTTGACAGGGATAAATGCCCACTCTTTTCATATAGAATATGATAAACAGTTCAAAGTTCTGTAAAAAAGATCTGTGCATTAATTATTGATCTATCTTTTCCATTGCAGTTATATCCTTCTCCAAGTTTCTTTGAATGTTATCATGCTTGACTTCAACCTCTATTAATTTTATAAAACTCTTTTTTACCACTTTCAGAACCCTTTCTTTCAGAATCTATGCTCTTTTCATTTTTCTGCTCCCTTGTGGCACTTTCATAGCACTAGGACATTTGCCTAGGGCAAACATTTGCTGTATTCAAAAGTGATATACAAATGAGTGTACGTAGGCAGTCAGCGGACAAACCATTACCATCTCATTATGACCTGATTTGCATTGAGATTGCATAGCGCAATTGCGGGTCTCACAGCGCCATCTGTAGGTCAGTCTGAAAGTACAGGGGAAGGCTGGGTCAGATCACTCTCAACCTGTAGGTCAGTCTGGAAGTACAGGGGCAGGCTGGGTCTGCTTACAGCTCCACCTATAGGTCAGTCTGAAAGAAATATCTGAAAAGTAGAAATGTTGTAGTTTCCCTTTGAAATACACTGGTAGCCTTGCTAGTAAGGGTTTTCTGACATCATTACATGGGGGCTCCATTGAACTCTTTTTTCACTAGCACTTGGCAAAATACAAATAAAACGATGGAAAAGTAAGTAAATAAACAAATAAAAGCAGAGGAATCTAAAGGCCCCAAACCTCCGTTCTTTAAGATATGCACCTTTACTAAGCACCTGCTCTTTAAAGGACTGTGTGTCACCTTAACCTTATGGCTAACCTATTGGTGCAGCTCCTCGTCCTTAATGTTTTTACAGTTAAAAGCATGAAAGTATAACCATGTTGTAGCTACTAAATTGTGACTCATTTAAAAGAACAAAAGCATACGGGTATACTCTGTGTGCTATTTCCTTGCTGGTATTTAGTATCTGACTGTTTTACATTCAACTGACTCTATATATGTCTTCTGTTACAATGACATCACACTGCTTCATATTAGGCAGCTTGAAATTGGTAGCCAATCACAGAATGCTGCTTATCTTTTGAAGTAATTTTGTCCACTTTCTTAAAATAGAAGGAAAAATAGTTGGGAGAAAAGGAGATAAAGATAGCACACAGTTCCAAGCTTTTATAAACATTAACAAGATTAATAAATATGATTCAAGACTCTGTATCAATATAGCCAGCTTTTTAACATATTTATTTTCCCTCTTAGGAGAATTATATCTTGCTTCCCTTTCTATGTAACTCCTTAAAAAATAGCTGCAATGATGCAGTTTTCTCCCCCCCCCCCGAGTAATATCTCCAGTTCACGCTCCAATTAATCTTAAACTCCTACCACTGCACTTTTCCTCGGGTCAGCTTTCTCTGCTCCGTTGTAACTTCCACAGTTCCCTCTGGGACTTCAGGGAAATTCTCCTGTGATCCATGTGCTTCACTTCACTCTTGTTCACTCTCTTCTCTCTCTCTGTTTTCTCTTTATTGATTCTCAGTCTCCGTCTCCAGCCACTCCGTCACTCCATCGTCTGTCATCTCTCCACTGACCTACACCTTCATCTCACTCTGCATGGGGCTCTGTTGGACTCTGTTGCAAAATAAAGCAGAGTATATGGGTTTTAGCACTGCAAGCTCCTCCACAGCTACAGCAGCACACTCTCAGGCAGTCATGTTTCCATTAGTAGAAGGAATGCTGCAGCATGAGCAACAGACAATCCAAAGAAGCAGGCCGAGCACTGCACAGAAATGAAGTGGGAAGCTATAATAGCAATGAACATAAACCTTTGTTATAATAAAAAGAAAAAATGACTGCAACTAATCTGATTAGTTTATCAAAGAAGAGACAGTAGCCAATCAACTGAAAGGCCTCTGACAGATAAAATAAAGATTATAAAATAGACTTCAAAAATCGTGGTCTGTGATCAGCTGACATATGTCTGTCTGACCGAACAGGCTGGTGAACATTCTTATGAAGTGCACCATAAATTGGGGGGAGAAACAAAGCAAGCAAGGCTGTTTGAGTGAGAGGTTGGGTGCAGGCAGTGAGCATGGTCCTATAAGAGAACAGTTCAGAGAATAGCAATTAAAACTAGAACATTGAAGTGGACAGTAGTTTTCAATGGAACTACATAATTCCTGTGCCACTCTGGTAGGCGGGACTGCCAGGAGGAGGCACTTGTTGTAGTGGCCAGGGAGGATGTAGGGGCCCTTCATTGTGGAGATTCCAAGGAGGGTGGGAGAGAACCCCAGGGAAGGAGAAAGCAACTTCAGTTGGGGGACTCGATTGCCAAGGTGGACAGATTTGGGAATAGGAAGGGGGATCGGAGAGGGAGGTCAGGTGCCTACAAGACACCATGGCACAGAGGGACAGGAAGTGTATCCCAGGGATTGCTACAGCAGTAGGTAGGAAGGGGGAGCTGTATGTCATTGTTCAACCTGGAGACAAATTATCTGGTAAGGAGTGGGGCTGGGATAGTGCAGGGGGAGTTCAGGGAGATGAGAATGGTCTTAGACAGGTGGCATGCTCAGAAGCTTTTGCTGAGCTGTTGCTTGTCTGTGATGGGAGGAAGAGAGGCTTCTCTGCACCAGGGCATTCAACTCATGGCTGAAGGAATGTTGCAGAGAGGAGGGGTTCAGCTACACTGGGGACTGGGGACCCACCTGGGAGGAGAAGAGCCTATACAGGGGTGATGGCCTGCATTCATCCAGGAGGGGAACCACAGCTCTTGGTGGACAGTTTAAATGTTACTTCATTGAGCATTTAAAGTAAATGTTGAAGAGTCCCATAGCAAATGGGAGTAGTAAACTGTAGGTGTTGTGAATCAGTCTCCTACCAGTCAAACTGTCAAATAGTGCCATTTTTCCATGAAAAAAATCATTTTATTTTGGTGCTCTGCTTCATTTGCATAATCCGCTCCTTTTGTTCTCAGTGCTGTGACATCATATCAGGGAAACAAAGTTACTGTACCCACAATGCCTCACTATGTAAATTGGTATACAGGGTATTATATTTCTGTGCTCACTGATGAACTAGGAGACTACATCTCTCAGTATAGAAGTCTTGTAGCTAGATACAGTATCTACAATGCATTGTTGTGGAAAAAAAAAGCTTATATGGTTTACACCACCACACAAATATAGGACAGGATCTCAGAGTAAGGAAATTATAAAACAGGTTTGTATTTTACCCACAATGCCTTGCCACAGTTATTTACATATTATTGTTCACCACCAGCAACATAAGGGACTGCATGTCTGAGTAAGGCACATTTAAGGCAACATTATAAATTACCCAGAATTCCTTGTTGTTGTATATAAAACAATGACAGCTCTCTGGTGTGATATAATTTTGGGGGTGTGACCACAGATGGGAAACTGGAGGATAAACCCCTGATAAAAGAGTAAAAAAATGACAATGACAGATTTTTTTATGAAACAAATTGCAGCTTCAACATTTGAAGCATGTCTGGCAATAGCATGCTATGTGTAACCGGCATTTAGGGAACCTTCAATATTTATTCTAAAGTAGTCGAGGAGGGTGACAGAAAAAATCGAGGAGGCAGAAACTCCCCCCCATTTTTGAGAGTAGCGAGACCCCGAGGGGAGAAGAACCACACAGAGCGCAAAACTATGAAGGAAGCAGGATGATAGAAACAGAGATGAAGGGGAACAGAAACATAACAAAGAGAGGGGAGATGACAGGGACTAAAAGAAAAAAGGGGGGTAACAAGCAGAATACTATCAAAATCTGGAATGCCATATATGCGAATGCTAGAAGTCTAGAAAATAAGATTCCAGGCCAAGAGGCCATCAGGACAGAGGCCAATCTAGATACAGTGGCCATTACTGACTCATGGTGCACTGAAAACTTTGACTGTGACATGGCAATAACAGGCTGTACTCTGTTTGGGAAAGACAGAGTTGGGAGGAAAGGAGGGGGTATTGTTAGGGTTACCACTTGTCCTGTTTTTCGCAGGACAGTCCTGATTTGGGAAGCTGTGTCCTGCAAAAAAACATGAAAAATACTATGTCCTGACTTTATTGTAGAAAAAATATTTTATAACGTTCCATTAAATCTTGCAGAAAACTATAATACCTTAACTAAAATACCTTAAAATGATAAGAAACAATAGAAACAACTAATCAACTATGATACTTAGCCTTTATTCTGGTTATATAGAGAAAACAAGTGTGGTGCAGTGGTCGAGGTTACGTACTGTCCTGCGAAAAATCATGTTTCAGTAAGAAATGCCCCACTTTGGGCTTCTTAAACAGTGGTAACCCCTAGGTGTTGTGCTTTTAGATTAAGGAAAGTATAAAGGGCAACAAAGATACAGGAATTCGTGGGGGGGCCGAGGTACTGCGTATCATCCTGGAGTTGGGGAACAGAGTCTTTATTCACACCAGTGTGATCTACAGACCTCCAGTGTGGGGGAGGAGTTAGATAAGGTACTGTTGGAAGCTATTGGCGAAAGGGCAGAAAAGAGGGAAGTGCTGCTGTTGGGGGACTTCAGTCTGCCAGATGTAGATTGGAGCCTGTGGCTGTGGCCTCAGCTAGAAGCAGGGACATCCTGGGCTCCCTGCAGGTGGTGGTCTTCAAGCAACTAGTCAGTGAGCCCACTCATGATGTGGCAATACTGGACTTGGTTCTCACTAACAGGGGCAGTGTTGCAGACATCAAGGTGGGAGGCTACCTGGGGAGCAGCAATTGCTGTACAGTGTAGTTCAATATAAGGACAGCTGCAGAATCAAATCACACATGGGCAAGGGGCCTGGCCTACAGGAGGGCAGATTTTATAAAGATGGGTGGCACCCACGTGGCATACATGCATCTTTTGTAAAAATAACACCGGCATGGTATAAATGGAGATTTTACTATCTCTGTACATATGGGCAATGGGGAGGAAGAGGCAACACTGTGTCATCATGTCACGGTGTTTGCCAGCGTGATCTCCAAGGGGGCTGTGCTCTGGTTGTCAATATGCCAGCTGCAGCCCCCGGGAAAAGTATTTTTGCTAGTGGTCAGGTATTTCTATTTCTTAATAAATATTGGGACTCAGAGGGGGAAAGGGGAGCTAGAGCCACAATCTATGCAACAGTGGCTTGAGCTCCCTTCCCAGTAGATCCCCTTTAAGAGTCATCATCTGGAAGTTACTGAAACCTTAGTGAAGCAGGTAAGTAAAAAAAAATCCAAGAAGCGTCTAGGTTTCTCCAGGGAAGTGGTAGAAGCAGTCAGGGCAAAGATCAGTCTGAGGATCATAGAGAGCTCTACTTGCTGAAAATGGAGGGAGCAAGCAGAGGGATAAGGAGGGCAGCGGAAGAGATGAAACTGGGGTTAGTTGAGGGTGTAAAAGAAAATGACACAGCCTTCTATAGATACATCAGAGGAACAGTGAAGACTAACGAGTGTATTGTAAGGCTAAAAATGGGAAATGTTTGTGTAGAAGAGGATGGGGAGAAAACTGATACCCACAATGAGTACTTTTGTTATGTATCCACAATAAAGGTAATTGGCCCAATCACAGACTGTGGAAGGCAGGCTAAGGGGGGGGTGGCAGAGGGAACTGAAACTAGGACCAGTGCCAAAGGATAGGGTAGTAAAGGGACTAAGGGCACTCCGTTTGGATAAGTCTCTGGGACCAGATTAGTTGCACCCCTGAGTACTGAGGGAATTGGGGCAAGACCTAGCAGGGCATCTGGTAGTCTTATTTTACCTCCCTATGGAGATTGAGGTAGCCCCAGAGACTGGAGTAAGGTGGTTGTGGACCCACACGCAGGAGTGAGTGCATGGAGGACCTAGTAAACGACAGGTCAGTACGTTTGACTTCTATAGTAGGAAACACTTACCTGATTGAGGCTTTTTTGACTCTAATGACGGCATTGGAAAGGGGCCAGACAATTGATTCACTGTATCTAGATTTCAGTAAGGCCGTTGACTTCACATCCCATAAATGGCTTATCAAGAAACTTTGGGCTCTTTCACAGGCAGCATAATCATAGCAGATGGATTTTAATGTGTCCCTTGTGCAGAAGGAGGTAGCTAGGTCTGGAAAGCATCTTTGGGGGGGATGTTGCTGCACCTGATGGGTTTCCCATAAATCTTTATAAAATATTCCTTGATTGCCTCAAAGACTCCTTGAGGGATAAGGTACCAGAAATGTTGATGTGGTGTGTTGTCCCCTTCCATGAGGTCTCCTTCAATTACAGTGCTCCCCAAGTCTCGGAAGGACCCAGTGCAACACAACTCATATAAGCATCTCTCCCTGCACACCACCAATTATGAAATAGTTGCTAGGGTGCATGCAGCCAGACTTGAAACAGTGCTACTGGCCATAGTGCACCTGAACCAGGGTGTCTTTTTTCAGGGCATGCAAGGAAGGAATATTAGAAGAACCCTCAATGCGATATGGCAGTGACAAAGGAGGTTGATCAGCATGGCACAGCTGTGCTTGTTGCCAAAAAAAGCCTTCAACCTTGTGTAATAGGGGGAACATGTTAGTAATGTTGGCTTGTTTTGAACTCGGGAAACAGTTCATTTTGTGAGTGAAACTATTATACTAAAATTCCTTAGCTTAGGTTGTGGTGAATGGGTGGCTGACTAAACCTCTTCGTCTTACTTGGAATACAGTACAGGGCTGTCCCCATCCCTCTTGCTGTATGTGCTCGCTCTGGAGTCACTGGAAGTGGCATTCAGGGCTAATGATAATACTCGACACCTGGAGGAGGTTGCTCACAGTAAGGTGGCAATGTCTGCTGATAACCTATTACTTTACCTGAAGGACTTGATTGCCAGCTTGCCAGAAGTTCATGCCCTGTCGATTGAGCATGGTGCCGGGTCATCTATAAGATCAACTGGACTGAAAATGAGATAATGCTGGTGAGTTGGTGTCCTAGGTCCTTTATGGAGTGTAATCCCTGGCAAATATGTACTGTCAACTCTGAAATATCTAGGCATTCAAATACCCAGTTCCCTCACAAAGCTACAGTACATGCCAAAAATTATTGACCCCTACAAACTACTATAAGAGAGGACTGCAAACAGTATGAGTCACTACGTTTGTCTTTCATTGGCTGAATAAACACTGTTGAAATAAGCCTGCTGCCCAAATGCTTACACCTGTTCCAACCATTGCTGATTATACTACTGGAAAAGCTTTTCCAGACAATTTAACAGCATTATACATTGGCTTCTGTAGAGGGAGAGGTTGTACAAGATACGCTGAACCATAATATCTCTGCTTTATGGGGGGAGTGCTGCCAAACTTTAAGTATTATTATTAGGCAGCTCAGCTGGCAGTATTGGCCAATTTAAGTAATAATGGGGCTGAAACCTTATGGCTTAATTTGGAGTAAGAGGAGGGGAAGGAATACTTACTATGGGGTGTCTGTCCTCAGCAATACTCCAAGGTAGTGAACCTAAAACTGCTAATCTGTTCCAGAAGTATACATACAGAGTGTGCTAGCACATAACTATATAGGACAAAATGTGTCACGGGCAGCTGCTGTGCCCACGGTGTCTAAAGAATGAAAGAACTACAATGTTTCTGCATCAGGCCCTGCTACACTGATGCCAAGTGCAGTGGTAACCATCATAATCTTCCACTTTGCCATGGAAAAGTTTCCATTAAGATACTGCAATGCAAGATTTCCCTCTTATAGCAGTACTATTCAAACTACCACATTAGCTGAAATGTTACCTTATTTTGCAGACTAAACATAGTGAGATAACACTTCAGCTTACGTGGTACCTTGAATGATACTGCCATAAGGGGGAAATGCTGTATTGCAGTACTCTAATGTGATAAAACTTTCTGTGGTGCAGTAGAAGATTAGGATGCCTACCACTGCAGGTGTCTTATGTGTATTTTATCTGCACTTGAGGGGATGTCGATATCTTTTGAAGATGTGGCAAACAAGTCTTTTCCAGACTCAGCCTGTGACTGTTCTTGAATCCTTCAGACACCAGCAAGGATTTACTAAGGTACCCAGTGGCTGCCACTGCTCAGCACAGACACTCTCTTGGGGTATCTCTGAATCCTTCTAGAGTCATTGCTAATGTAACCCCCAAGCCACTTTTTACCAAGTGAGCACTCCCCCCCCCATTAAATCTGGCACTGGTACCCACATATAGCATGCCATTTACTTTTAGCATAAACTTCAAAGGCTGGTACCACTCTTGGCATTAGGATATATACCAGGCTCATTTCTAGAGGAAATGGGATGGAGGTACAAGAACAAAACATATGAACCTTTTGTCAAATTACAACCCAGGTCCAGGGTGGAGGTTGCTAGGCATATGCTCGATCTAAACTGCTGAGGGGGCCCCAGTAATTCCAACACCAGAAGCAAGAATCAGAATGTTCAGAACAGGAACTGGGATTGTGCAGTATGGTGTTCTTCAACAGATGGTAAAACTAAAGCAGGTAGTGGACCCCCCATGGGTCGGTCAAGGCAGGACAGGTACATTTTACGAACTCTCCTTGCATGCAGTACAGTTTGAGAACATACAAAAACTTCTTCCCATTTCCAGATGGTGAAAATAGTGGACACCTGGCAACGCACCTGAACATTTTCCTCCAGTGAGTGCACATATTGTGAAGCTAAGTCACACACTCAGAACTCTTCTTTGAAAAGATAGGAGCAATTAAGTGAACTTCAGCCACACACCTAGACCTGCAGCACTGGCCTTCGCTCAGATAAAAACTGGTGCCCTTTATGAACCAGTTAGCCCTGCCTTGTAAGAATCCAGATGGCGTTCCTCCCACCCTTGACCCAACTGACAGTCTCTGCCGTTCCTTCAGGGTCACACCATTGAAACCCCCATTCCCCACTGAAAAGTTACAGGTCCCATACTTTCCATTTCTGTCACTCACTGGGGTGACCACAGTACAACTTCGTTCTCCTGGGTGAACATATTGCAGAAATTCACTCTCCTGGGTGAACTAGGGGCACTGACAGGTGTGTTCTAGCCTTATCTATGAGCCCACACACCCCAGAAATAATTCCCCTAAATGCGTGGAGAACTTGTCTCCCAAGACAGTACTTATGAGCTAGTTGTCCCTTTCACTGGGCATGGACCAACAAAAAGCACCTCTTCTGGGTAGCATGTCAGAACAGTCTCTCAAACGTTCTTTTCCAAGGCAGCTGAAACACACAAAGGATCTTCAGGGGATTGCCCCCTGGACCCAATGAGAAAAGCAGTTCCTTCTACTTCACTGGGAGTAGAAATCAGGAAAACCTGCTGTAGAATGGTCTCCACCACTTCACTGGAAGCTGGAAATTGTACTCCATGCTAAGGTGAGAAGTTCTGGGCCCTCAAGTCAGAGCCCAACTGGCAGATCTCCTGCCACTCTCACTTCACACAGCTACAACTCACTACAGATTGAACATTCTAAGGTCCCTAGAGCAGCTGTACACAGGAAATGGTTATGCTGCTGTGAAAGTTCTAAATGACCTAATCACTCTTCTCCCAGGCTACCTGAGTAAACAATGATGTCACTGTGTAAGAAGCCCCTAATGAGTTGCCTGCTACCTGCTTAACACTAACTCTGATAGGATTCTAGTAACCCCAGGGGACTGGGTGGTTACACTCACACAGTACAGCATTCCTTGCTCAAGGGCAAATTACACACCCCTGTCTATCACAGCTGAGAACCCCTTACTTTAAAAATAGAATATGGTAATTATAGCCTTCTCTTCAGAAGGAGAAACACAATTTTTCTCAGTTATAAATAAGTTAGCTGTACCTCAAAGGACTCAGTCACAGAAACATAAAGCATATAAAAATAATATTCTAATACTTCAAGATATTTACACATATGATACAGGATTCCACACAAAGACTTTGGGGAACAGTAATTCTGCCTAAATTGAAAAGAAAATGTTTTGAACAGTAAGGCACATACAGAAAAAATGACCTCCCTCTTCTCTATTTTGCAAGGTAGAATAACTTACCACACATGACACCTTGATGAATCAGGGCAGACTTGAACCTTAGACGGTAGCAGTTCATAGAAACATAGACTTTGATGGCAGATAAGGACCACATGGCCCACCCAGTCTGACCATTTCCTTACCTATTGGATAAGCTGCAGATCCTAGTTACCAGCAGCCTACTTCTTCCTACCTGCACCAGGCTTGCCTTATGTCTGTCCCCACGCATCCTTGAATTCCCCCACTGTTTTTGACCCCACAACCTCTTCAGGAAGGCTGTTTCATGCATCTACCACCCTCTTCATGAAAAAATACTTCCTCACGTTGCCCCTGAGCTGTCCCCTCTCTATCTTCAAATTGTGCCCTCTTGTTCTTGCACATCTCTTCTTCTAAATGATGCTACCCTCCTGGACTTTGTTGATTTCCTTGAGGTACTTGAAAGTTTCTATCATGTGCCTCCCTCTCCCTCCTTTCCTCGAGGGTATACATATTAAGCTCCTTTAGTCTCTCTTCGTATGGCTTCTGGTGTAGACCATGCACCATTTTAATTGCCCTCCTCTGGACTGCCTCCATCTCGTCTATGTCCTTGCAGAAATGGGGTCTCCAGAACTGCATGCAGTACTCCAGATGGGGGTCTCACCAACTGTCTGTACAGAGGGTTAACAACTTCATGTTTTCTACTGGTGATGCCTTTTCCTATACATCCTAGTATCCCCCAGCCCTCCTTACTGCCTTCTCACATTGCTTGCTTACCTTTAGGTCATCTGATATGACCACCCCCAGGTCCCTTTTCATTGTTGTTGTTGTTAGTACCCACGCCCCCATTGTGTACTCTTCTCCTGGGTTTCTGTTTCCCAGGTGCATTACTTTGCATTTCTTTGCATTGAATCTAAGCTGCCATACTTTTGACCATTCCTACAACCTTGCAGGTCCCTTCTCATCCTTTCCACCCCCCATGTATCATATAGAACATAGAATTTGACGGGCAGATAAGGACCCGCTATCCCACCTAGTCTGCCCATTTCCCTACCTGATGGATAAGCTGCAGATTCTAGTTAATCAACAGCTTACTTCCTCTTACCCCCCACTAGAATTGTCTTATGCCTATCCCATGCATTCTTGAATTCTGCCACTGTTCCTGACTCCACAACCTCCTCAGGAAGGCGGTTCCATGCATCCACAACCCTCTCTGTGAAAAATACTTTCTAACATTACCTCTGAGCCGTCCCCCCTCTATCTTCAAATTGTGCCCCCTTGTTCTTGCACATCTCTTCTTCTGAAAGATACTACCCTCTTGTACTATGTTAATTCCCTTGAGATACTTGAAAGTTTCTATCATGTCCCCCCTCTTCCTCCTTTCCTCAAGTGTATACATATTAAGCTGCTTTAGTCTCTCCTTGTATGTCTTCTGGTGCAGGCCCTGTACCATTTTGGTTGCCCTCCTCTGAACAGCCTCCACTCTATGTATTTGCGGAGATGGGGTCTCCAGAATTGCACGCAGTACTCCAGATGGGGTCTCACTAACTGTCTGTACAGAGGGATAAAAACTTCCTGTTTTCTACTGTTGATGCCTCTCCCTATGCATCCCAGTATCCCCCCAGCACTCTTTACTGCCTTCTCACATTTCTTGCCCACCTTTTGGTCATCTGATATAATTACTCCTAGGTCTCTTTCAATTTTTGTTGTTGTTATTAACTCACCCCCCATTGTGTACTCTTCCCCTGGGTTTTTGTTTCTCAGATGCATTACCTTGCACTTCTTTGCATTGAATCTGAGCTGCCACATATTTGACCATTCCTCCAACCTTGCCAAGTCCCTTTTCATTCTTTCCACCCCACCTTGTGTATCAACCCTGTTGCCGATCTTTGTGTTGTCTGCAAAGGGGAATACTTTTCCTTCCAGTCCCTCCACAATGTAACTTATAAAGACATTAAAAAGAACTGGACCCAGTACTGAACCCTGCGGTACCCTGTTAGTAACCCCCCTTTCTTTGGAGTGGACTTCGTTTATTATTACTATTAGTTCGTAGTCCCAGACCTGATTGACTTACTTTCCAAAAACTCAGATTAATAAGGTTTCTCACAAACCAGTCTCTCCCCACCCTCGGCACACATGTCCTATGACATCACCCCCAGGTCAGTTATTTGAGTCTTGTGAGCTGGGTCCTCTTGGGAAACCAGTTTGATCTGGACTTTGGGACTGTACATACAAATACATCTGCTTTTTGTCCCAAGTCCTGTCTAGCCCATCAGGGATGTTGGGTTAACTAACCTGCTTCCTGACATGAAAATATGCTTTTCCCCTTGAAACTCTCACATGAATTGTCCAGGGGTCCTGCCATGATACAGGACAGCACAGACAGTATTTGCACTCTGAGCCAGTTGGTCTGTCCTTGATAATTGTCTTGACTTTTACCAGAAAAATCACTTTGTCCATTCAGCTGGTAAATTTGAACTGATACCTATGCAGAAAGAATTGAATTTAAAAAAAAAAGTAAGAGGTATACATAGCAAATTGTTACAGAGGGCATAAGGATAGATAACTGAGTGCAATCAGGGGAATTGTATGCCTTCCTCTGACTTAAGCAGTACATCATCAACACACCTTGGAGTCCTCAGCAGTCCTGGAGCTATCCTGTATGGAAGTAGCTTTATATAGACCTCAACCAACTACTAAACCTTTGGTTACTGTCTGTAGAATACTATTGGGCAGCTGTGGTTCCCTAATATCACAAATGTGCCAAAAATGGAAACGGGACCTTGGTATTTGTTTAAAGTGTGCACAAATAATTCTTGGTTCACACTTAAATGTGCAACCAAAGAATTAATCCAGCATTAAACTAAGCATTTTTGGTGTGCATGAAAAATTCTTCAGTCACACTTAAATGTGTGACCCAAGAATTCCATTTTTGTTGCAACCGAAAAATTTGTGCTGTACTTACATGTGTGACCCAAGAATTCCATTTTTGTTGTGCATGAAGAATTCTTGGGTTGAACTTACATGTGCAACGGAAGAATTTGTGGCTTGTAACACAAAAATTGGCAATCTTGCTAAGCTGATGGTCAAATTACTTTTATTTTTTTTACATTTTGACACCATGTCATGAACTTGGTCACTAGACTATATTACCGTAAATTCTGCCTGAAAGGCGTTTTCGCTGAGCGACTGCCAAATCACCTTTGGACCTGTACTCAAAAATTCCTACCATCCTTGTTCATGACTTAGGGTCCTGTAAACAGTCTATGCAAAATTTGGGACTGAAATTTTGCTAAACAGCAAAGTTGTGAGTAATTTGCAGCTCGCAACACAAGAATCGTCCATCTTGCTAAATCGATGGTCAAAGAACTTTTATTTACATTTTGATCCCACGCCATGAACTTAATCACTAGAATATGTTAAATCCTGCCTGAAAGGTGGTTTGTTTTGTCAGTACAGTTCTGTTTGTGCTCCTGACAGGTGTGTCTGATCCTATATCAATGTTGGTGGGGTTCACCAGTAATTTTTCTTCCAACAAAAAGGTGGGGGGACCTATTTTCAAGTTTGCCTTGGATGCTACATATCTTAAGGCTGGACCCATGGGCAAACCCCTCTGATTTCTGCACCAATAGACAAAATGCAGCTTTTAGGGTCTGCTGAGCTGAGGCAACTCATTTAAAGAGGTGTGCAGAGATTTATGTTCCTAACTGAAAATAAGCACATCTAAATGTTATAGAGCTAAATCTTGTAACAATTGAAAGGTGCAATCATTTTTTTCTAATCACTACACCAGAAGAAAGCAGTCAGCTTTACCAGATACAGTAGTATCAAAAGTACAATTCTGTGCTGGGGCCAGGCACGTTTTTTTTAATGGTGGTGTACTTAACTTGTACTGACATAGAAAAGGAAAGCCATTTTGAAAACATTGCCTTAATGGAAAATTTAGATTTTTTTTAATGTGAATCAAGGTTCTGTAGTATAAACCTGGTACTGGCACTATTAAATACTCATTGTATAAGTCTGGGAAGAAAGGATATTGGGTGGCAGTTGATTGGTGCATCAGCAGAGCTCCCTTTGATGGGAAAAACCAAGATGGACTTCCAGATTAGGGGGAAGAGCCAGTGCAGTGTGCGCAATATCCGAGATTCTGTGATTTGGGCGTGGGGTCTGGGACTCAAGAGTTGGAATGTTTGGATACAGATTGCAGATCAAGATATTAGATCAGACAGTATGATAATTGTGAGGACAGGAGGAGCAGAGGAGTGTGATATATGCCTGTACCAAAGCCATAAAACTTGTAGAGTCTGAGTATTTTGCATCCACATGCCAGAACAATATTAAACATCACTCTAAGTTCTGGAAAGTTATCCATTCCCTGTTCTCCTCTTCGACCCAGTCTCCCTCTCCTGCTGTCAGGGTTGATCACTCCCTCATCTCTGACCCTTCTATTGTTGCCTCTTCCTTTAACTACTTCTTTACTACCTGTGCCCTCTCTATCACCCCTTACTTCTTCTCCCTCTTTCTTCCCTCTATCTTCTTCTCCTTTAAATTTCTCTTTTTCCTTTTCTCCTACTACCATCTCTGTTTCCTTTAAGTCCTTGCTTACTCTTAATCCTCACAAATGTTGTAGCCCTGGTGGCCTTGATCCCAAACTTCTACTGCTCTCAGCACCTGCCTTTGCACTGCCTATTATCTTGCTTCTCAACCTTTCTTTTTCCTCTACTACTGTTCCTGATGTTTGGAAGCAGGCTACTGTCATTCCTATCCTTAAGGGTGGTGATCGCTCTTCTCCTGATAACTACCATCTTGTCTCTCTTCTTCCTACTCTAGCTACGTTACAGGAATGCCCTGTACTATCTTAATTCTCTACCTTCTTGACTCCTTCTTCTTCTTCACCCCCTTTCAGTATGGACCTCCACTTTCCCCCTACAGCTCACTGACTCAATCCTAACAGGTATAGATCAGGGTCTGATCACGTCCACCATCTTTGTTGATCTTGCTAACGTTTTTGACATAGTGGTACAGCCCATCCTTCTGGACAAGCTTAAAGCAGCAGGTCTTTTTCACTGCACTCAGCTAGTTTTGCTCTTACCTTGGGGGTAGGTCTCAAGCTGTCCAGATATGCAGTTTCATTTCATCACCTCTCCCTCTCTGCTCAGGTATCCCTCAATGGTCTGTCCTGGGTCCTACTCTCTTTTCTATATTCTTTTTTTTTCCAAATTCTGTTTATTCACTGCCACCTGAGGAACTCTCTCGAGCATCCACCTTAACTCCCAGCTCTACCTCCTAGCCTGAAACTCCTACAGTACCCTGGCACCAGCCCGGCTATCCCTCAGCTCTGAGCCCCCCCGAGGTAGGGCCGCCCTATCCGCCCAGGGCGCTCTAGCTATAATTCAGGCCGGGCTGGGCTCAGCCCAGGATAGGAGAGAGTCCAGCTGATGGAGTGTGGCTGGTGGGAGGTGGTGCCATCACCTATCCCCGAGGGCAGGGTTTTTCCTTGGAGTAATGCCCTCATCCCACCCCCCAGATGGAGTGTGAGCATGTAGTGACGCCAGGGGATGTCCATCGCAGCTCTGCTTCCTCTCTACTGATGCCCTGAGCATTGCAGTGCCTCTGGTCTACATTGGGAGCTGCTGCAGTGCCAGGCATGCCCCTGGATCCCCCTGAGAAAGGAGAGCAGTTCTCTGGATGCTTGATCCTCTCTCTCCCCTGCTGACCCCGGTGACCTGGACTCGTTCCTGAACCCGGGTCACTGGCATGGCGCGAGGTGTGATGTCCAGCGCCTCAACCCTCAGTGCCACCGGGCATGGCCTCTTTTCTGTATTCTTGAATGACCTCCTCTCTGTCTGTTCCTTTGTGTCCATTCATATGTACGTTAATGATACAGTTCATTTTGTAACTGGCTCCTCTCCCTAGGATCTTACTTCACAGCTTCAGCTGGATTTAGACAGTATTTAGCACTGGTTTCAGTCTAACCATTACTTAATGCCAAAAAAAACCAGACTCCATGACTTCTGGCACCCATCGGAGGCCTTCCAGACTCACCCCTCTCCCCTCATTTCACACACTTGATAGTGCTATTATTGAGGATGTTTCCTCTTTTAAGTACCTTGGGATCTGGCTTGATCATCATCTTGATTTCTCGGTTCATATTGATGCCATACACCACAAGCTCCACCCTAAGCTTGGTGCACGGTACAGGAACAAAGCGAGTATCCCACTTCCTGTCTGCCGTCAAATTGTTTTAAAGATGATTCTTCCTATTTTTGATCATGGTAACATAGTCTAGAGGTCCATGCTGTCATCTCAGCCCCAAGATGGAAACACATGTCCAGTCGTATGTGGTTACCCATATTTTATTTTATATAGTATACTGGTTTTTAACACAGGAGTCAGAGAAGTACTCCCCTCAAAGAAAAAACAAAAAAAGCTGCCATTTCTTTGTTCTGCTGTATGATCAAAATCAAATTTATAGACTTTTACAAGTTAAAAGGTACAACTTTGGACCCTGGGTGGTTAGTAAGTAGCTGGGTATGAGGTGAATAAGGAATTGAACATGTTATGACATTTGAACTGTGCAGAACAGCAGTTCAAAATGTGAACAACACCACTTCAAAATGCGCACAGCAGTTTAGAATGTGCACAACAAGGATTCTAAACAGGGTGATTTTTATACAGAACAAAGGCTAACCATATATTATAGGATAAAAAGAAATGCGTTTACCCTCACATGCATTTCTGTCAGTCTGTCACTATCAAGAGACCTCACCCATCCCCCAGTGTTTACTATAGATTCTGTGCAGATAAAAAACTGACAACACAAACACACAAAAAGAAACAAACCACCAAACAAAAAAAAGCCTGGCCAAAAAATGTTAAATATGTATTTTTGCTAGGTAGCCCATTGATGTGCCAACTGATTTCTGGTGCAGTGATGTCACCGGGACGTTGGCGTAAGCTGTGTTGGCTACCTTGGTTTCTTGCCACTTGCTATGTTTGGCAGTAGCGCAATGAGAGTGCCAGGTGTTGTAGGTGTGTTATTGCCTTCCCTTGAGTTTGCCACAATTCAGAGTTTGTTATATAAAGTACTGGGAGGTGTGGTGGGGGGGGCAAAGACCCCCACAATAATTCCTTTTCATGTTGCTTTGCCCTGCTGTACATGGTTTGGTAGTGAGTCAGTTATGTGTTGTAGTTCCCAGGTCACATTCTTGCCATCTCCTGCACCGCACATTGCTGGCGGTGAAATGTTGGAGTGCTGCACTGTAATTTACATCACTCAAGTGGACATCGCTGCAGCATGGATGAACCTTTTTGGTATCCCTTTAAAATGGGAGTTCTAGACAGTAGCCTACTTTGCCTATCCTTAAAGAAGACAGGAAATTATTTCTAACTAGTGGCTGTTAAAAATGTTCCTATTTCAAGAATGATAGTCATACCTCTAAATGGTCCATGTCTAATGGTACCTAAATAATAAGCAATATGAAAAACTGTATTTTGCATAGTTGTGTTTGTGTGGGCAGCATTCTGTTATAGTTTTCTTCATGGAACCAGTAATTTGGTGCTCAGACTATGTTACAGTTCAAGTACGGAACTCTGAGCATAGCTCTGATAGGATCACAGCTCATGCTCAGCATTCTGTATACAAACTGTGACAAAGTAAAAACTCCAAATTACTGGTTCCCTAAAGAGAAGTATGCGGAATGTTGTTCATAAAAAGAAAACAACTGAAAAGACATGATTTCCGCTGGCCTGTCACTTCAGCGGAAAAGAGACAAAAGGAGCACTCAAACGAAAGAATAAGCGCTAAAATAGCATTTTATTTACTGCCAGTAACAAATAAAACAGGAACCCCTGCACTTCGGTGTTCGTGCCTTCAAAGGGGGTATGGCTAGCTGGAGATACAAAGACTCTTAAATAAAACCTCTGACATCATCAAATCGAGACATAAATAACCAAATTACTACACCTGTGCCTAAGTGTGATAGTAAACAAAAGATAGTGAAACCCAATTACTACTATAACATATACATAGTAAAAAAAATGTTTGTTTTATCTGTTTCTTTTGTACACAAAGTCAAAGAAATAGAGAAGCTGAATATCATAAAGATTATTTACACATCTTCTTGTTGTCTATCAGTATATATTCATTCTCTATCTTTTATGGTTAAAAGAACACCAGTAATAAACTTGTTCCTACAATAGATTAAGGTCATACTTCCATTAATAATATTATACCTTTAATACAGACCATATCTCTAAAGTTAAAAAGGTGTATCATAACCACAATGAGTCATACTGCTTGTGACCCCGTGACCTGGCTTGTCATTGGCGGCCAACCGGGGAGATCTAGCATCCCAGAGGATGCTCTCCTCTTCTGGGGGGGGGGCAGCTAATCCCAGAACTATACTGCCACCTAGATGATGACCAGTGGCAGTGTGCATTGGATGGCAAACAAGTGGAGACAAGATGCCTAATGGCATCACACTCTGCAGGCATGCTTACATGAGCTTATGATGCCATTATACATCGGCATACAAAGTAACAGGGGCAGCATGAGAGACCCAACCCATCGCAGGCCCCATATCAGTGGCAGGGTGCAATTATCCAGGCTTTGTGTGGGTGATGATGTGCGATATGGCTGCCACTATACATTCAGTCACTTCAGTACCAGTCTAGCATTGCTTGTAAAGCACTTTGGGATACACTGTGTATGAAAAGCGCTATATAAATGCTGATTCTTCTTCTTCTTCTTCCAGGTGACAGCAGATTCGTTCCATGATTGACGTTGAGGAGGATCACCAACCCATTCCAGGGGTAGAAAGCCACAGAGGAATATGCACAGGATAGAAGGTAAGTCTCTGAGGAGCTTGGTGATGGGGTCACGCCCAAGCAATCAGCCTGCACCGACGATAAAACAGCACTCATGATGAAAGAAAACACATGATTTAACATCAGTGATTATTCTGGTACAGTTAAATATGGATCATTTGGAGTCAAGAATTTTATTTCTGTAAGTAGGAACATTACTAACTGCTGCCAATTAACGTAGATTTCCCATCCTCTTTAAAGGGTAACAGTCAGCACAAAGGACCCCACAATCAAGTGTGGGTCTGGTCTGGTCGCAATGTGCACTTCACATGCAAATAATTTTGGGGTTACTTAGTTTACTGTAGTATCATAGATTGTATCAGACTTATTTTGCTTAGTTCTAGGTTGACATCTTCTTTTGCTACAAATACCAGAATCCCCTGCAGCAGGCATTAGGGCAGTGAGCAGCAGTGGGAGATTCAATAGCCCTCCGTGCATGTTAGAGTTTATGTAAGCTCTGATCTCACCCCTTTCCCTCCTCTTCCCAAGGGCATGCATGTTTAAGTCCTGCAGCCTTGCCTCATAAATCATTTCCCGTAGGCCCTGGACCACATTGGTTGCTCTGTGCTGTACTGCCTCGACTTTGTTGCAGTCTTTCCTCAAGTGTGGGCTCCAGAACCTTATGCAGTATTCCAAGTGCAGCCACACCAGTGTTCTGTACAGTGAGAAGATCATCTCCCAGCTTCTACTGCTTATCCCCCCCCAAACGCATCCCAGGATTCTGTTTGCCTTGCTTACCACACTATTGCAGAGTGCAGACATTTTTAGAGTCTTCAATATCATTACCCCTAAATCCTTTTCTTTGGTAGTGGTATCCAGTACGGCCCCACCCATTTTGTACTGCACCCTTGGGTTTCTATTCCCAGCATGCACTACTTTGCAATTTTCAGCAGAGAAGTTCAGCTGTCAGATCTTTGACCAGCTCTCCAACTTGCCTAGATCACCCCTTCATTCCCTTCTCCCTTCCAACATGTCTCCCCTTGCACAGAACTTTGTGTCATCAGCGAAGGGGAAGATCTTACCCTCGATATCTTCACCTATGTCACATATTCAGCTGTGTCACAGATGAATATATTGCTCCTAGTTTCAGCTAGTCAATGCATGTCTAGCACTCTCCACTCATTCAAGTGGTCCTATTTTCTGCTACTTCTGAATGACTTCTTTTTTCCATTCTTTGGTAACTGTGTAAGGCCCACTGGGCACAAGCTCCATTTACAGGGGTGACCCAGAGCACAGGAATCAGACCCAGGTCTGCTGGATGTATCAGGCTCATTCACAGCTTGCTGCTCTAGCCTCTAGGCTTTAGTGACAGATTCTTCATACTATTCCAGTCATAAAATCCTCCTTTTACATGTTTAAGCACATTTAACTGGGACCACTCCATCTTCTCAGGCTAGTCTGGGACCCAGTTGTGTCACTTTGGAAAAGTGACTAGTGGCCCCCTCAGGTGGCCTGTTCTGCTGACCCACTGAACAGGAAGTCCTTGAGGTAATATATAACACCCCATTCTCCAGTCTCATGAGTGACCTCCCAGTGTAGGAAAGTGATAAACGCTTAACAAATAGCACAGGCCATAGATAAACTGCCGGGAATGCATTTGTCTGTGTAATACTTCCCTTCAATTTCCTGCTGGAATATATGGTACCTACATAACTTGCTTTTTATTATCAAGTTTGATACAATGTGCTGGCCCGCCAGCACAGCAGTAGCTCTGCTGCTTGTGACGCCAGTGACCTGGGATCGGGAGCGATCTTGGGTTGCTGGAGGGCCAGCTGGGGGGAGAAGGATTGAACACCCGACGGGCTGCTGTCCTTCTCCAGGGAGGGTGGGTTGCTCATCCCGCCACTTTACCACTACCTGCGTGACCATGTGTGGAGGTGCAGCTGGATGGCAGAATTGAGGGAGAGAGGACGTCGGCAGGGAGGTGGGAATGGTAGCATGTCTCAGTGTGCTCCACTCCTTGGCTCCCATTGCACGCCGACATCTAGGGGGTGTAACAGAAATGAGGAAAAAACCCGCACTGGGCTCCAGTAGACATGACTCGGCAGTCCCAAAATTCCTTAACTGGGTTCCTTGGGGGGCCAGCAGGACCACCCGACACAGACTTATGGACTGGGAAGGGATAATGTGGAGTCCCCTTCCTCCCTGGGGGGCAAACCGTGGCAAGACGGGGATGGATGCTCAGGTCCTCCCTGGGATTTACCTAGGGTGGAACTATGGGAAGCGTGCACTGCCTAGGGGATCCCTGAAGGGGGAGCCTGGTGAGGAAACAGAAGGGGTATAAACAGCAAAAATATATATATATATATGAAAAAAAAGTTTGATGCAATGTGTCTGTGACTTTTTCTCCCCCCTCACTGAGAGATCAAAACAAGTCGCCTAAGTCTTCCATTGTAGTGCCCCAGAGTTGGGGGCACCACAAAAAAAAACAAGAACCCTTCCCTGAGCCTGGAACTTGAATTTTTTTCCTTTCATCCCCTCTCCTGCCTGCTTGTCCCAGAACCCTTTCCACAGTGTTTGTTTAATTTGCACCTTTGGTGCATCAGAGAGTCTGACGGCCAGACACAGCCCTGACCAGGGACCCTCCCCCAGACATGAAAGGCATGAATCCTCTTACTACTAAGCAGGACTTCCCCTGCCCTAGAAAAGGGCTTTGGGAGTGATTGCTGAGAGGGAGTTGTGGCTCAGCTGGCAGGGTGGAGGACTCATGAAGCAGGGATGCCTCCACTTACCTTCAGCAGGTTCATGTCTCCTCCTGTGTTGCGCCCCTCTCGCACAATCCTGGTGGTCCAGGTGGCAGCAGCAGTTGGTTGGGTGGGAGCAGCAGCTTCCTGACATGATCAGTCCTCCTGTCTCTCCCTCCATCGTCAGTCTGGGTGACAGCAGCAGCAATCAGTTGGGTGGGAGCGGCAGCTCCCCAATGCTATCAGACCTCCTCTTCCTTCTGCCTCCAGCGGCAGCAGTTCAGGGCCATGGCGGTTAGTGGGCCGTGTGCCTAACTTCTTGCAGTATCTTTTTTCCTTTTCTTCTGTTATTCTTATTATATTCTGTATTTGTTTGGACCCTCAGTTCAATGCACTGTGTAATGTCTTCTTCTGATAATAAATAAAATAATAAAAAAATCCTTTTAACACCCTATTGTATACTCTGAGCACCGGTTACTTCAGGTGAGAAGTCTAAAAATATCACTATGTGGTGCCCATTCCTTGTAAAGAATTTGTGTCTGTAGCTTAGGTTAAAATGTGTTCTTTTACGCTGAAGACGTTTTGTCAAATTGGACATCGTGGGGCTCCTATAGTTGTGGGCCAGGAGCAAATGTTCTTTGCAGACATTTGATTTGTAAAGGCATATCCCAGAAATAACGCAGTAACTGTGGCAGGACCATTCGTAAAAATTCAGTTATATTGCTCTGTTCTCTGCTCTTGGTGAACCCCACTACTGCAGTGTAAAATTATTTCTACAGACCTGATTGTGAAGGGCTTTGACTTTGACCAAGTATTTTGATTTGTCTCCTTTGCTCTTTTCAGAGATTTTATTTATTTATTTATTTCAATCTAGGATTACAATACCTTTGAGTTGAGGCTCTTTTACAAAGGTTCCATGTCAGCATGTGCAACAGTCATCATTTTTAGTTACAAACATATAGTCATTGACTTACAGTCATGTAATAACCAGTACAAAGACTTGAGCTATGAGCAAGACAAGGGAAGGAGGGGTGGGTGTGTGTGTGGGGAAGTGAGGGTAGGAGATCGAGGGCGGAAAGGAAGTGCAGGGGGTAAGGAGGAGTATGGGAGGTGGTTGGGGTGGGGCAGAAGGGAGATACGGGGGGAGGTGGGTGAGGGTGGGAGACAGTGCAGCCAGGGGACCTTGTCGAGGGAATACAACAGGTAAGGTGCTAGGGATGCAAAGACTGATTGTAAGTGCTGGGTGCTGGGGCATGTGCAGCTGGAATGGTGGAAATGTTAAGATGGGCAATTGCAGGATACAAGCAGTGAGAGGCACAGCTTGGACTTGAAGAGGCCGAGTGTTGAAGCGGTCGCTATGTCGCTGCCAAGAGAGTTGAGCCAGTTGGATGCCCGATAGGCTAATGATCTTTGTCCTTGGGTCGTACGACATTGTGGGATATGTAGTAGATGGGAATTGTATCTCCTTGTAGTGACATTTCTATGTCTAGGCTTAAGGAGGGCACAGACACCAGGTGGGGCAGGCCCCATTATAATTTTCTTGGCCGTGATGCAGGTTTGGTATTTTATGCGTATGTTCAGTTGAAGCCATCCAGATTGGGAATAAAGGTCACATGTGTGGGTATGGTGATGTGAGCCAGTGATGAGATGACAGGCCTTATTCAGGGAGGTCGCGATACGTTTGAGAGCAGTGGTAGTTGCAGACCCATATATGATAAGACCATATTCTATGATGCTGACGATAGAGCTTTGGATGGCCACTGACAGTGCTTCCTGGGTTAGGTGTTTCCTGTGCCGGAATAATATGCCTAACCTCACATTGGCAGACTTTGCAACATTACTGATATGGACAATGTATGAGAGGTGGGGATCAAGGGTGATGCCAAGGTACTTGAACGACTGTGTTTGCTCTAGGATGGCTCCTTGTTCAGTTCCAATGAAGAGGTGGCGTTGTTTGTTTTTGTTGTGGGGGCTGCAGAAGACCATAGACTTGTTTTTTTTTCTGATTGAGAAGCAGTTTATGATTTAGGAACCAGGATTCAATGGAGGAGAAGGCCCGCTGAAGTTTATTTTGTAATTGGATTGGATCAGGGTCCGAGGTGAGGATCACAGCATCGTCTGTGTAGAGAATGATTTGTTCTGGGCAGCTGTCCGGTAGTGAGTTTAAGAATAGGCTGAAGAGGAGGGGTCCCAGAATGGAGCCCTGGGGGACTCCCGAGCAGACCAGTCTAGAGTCCGAGAGTGTATCAGCGATTCTTACTGTTTGGGGCCGTTCTTCAAGGTAGCTCTTAAACCAGCCAATGGAGTTGGTTGACAGCCCAGTGTTCTGAAGCTGGACAAGCAGGAGGCGGTGATTGACGGTGTCGATGGCTTTAGTTAAGTCAATGTAGATTGAGCCTAGTAGTTCACCAGAGTCAAGTGCATTGTGGATTGCACCGGTGAATTCAAGTAGGGCTGTGGAGGTGCTGTGACCTTAGCGGAACCTGTGTTGTTGCTTGCACAGGATGTTGTACGTATCCAGGTATTCTGTGAGCTGGTCCGAGACGATGTTTTCTAGTGCCTTGGAAAGTGGGGGTAGTAGGGAGATAGGTCTGTAGTTATCATGGGCAGTTTTGTCACCACTTTTATGGATTGGGGTGACAGTGGCAGATTTCCATCTGTCCGGGAACTGGCTAAGGCTGAGGGAGAGGTTGAAAATTCTGGTTAGAGGACTAAGCACTTCATCAAGTGTGAGAGACAGGATTTTGAGATCGAGGGAGTCATTACTGAATCGTGATTTACCAAGGGTTTTGGTAACATATTTGCGTACTTGGTGAGCCTTGACTGCTTTGAAGTAGAAGTGGGGGGAGCTGGTGGGGGTATTGTTTCATTGCAGACAGATGGACTTCACCATCTTTGAAGTAGTCCTGGGGTAGGACAGCGCTGAGGTCGGTAAAGGTTTTGTTAAAGGTATCCGCAGTGGTTTTTGGGTTGAGGGTTGTGGTTCCGTTGATGTTGAGTATTGATGTGGGGGTTTGGGTGGATTCGGTGAGTTCCTTTATGTTCTTCCAGAATTCCTGACCATTGCCCCAGGAGTTTGTGAGGGCATGCTTATAGCAGGTGGACTTTGTTTGCTGGATGGTTTTGGTGCAGTCATTGCAGGCACGTTTGTAGTTTTGGATGTCATTTTGCCTACTAGAGTTTCTGACCAGCTCCCATAGGTGGTCTCTTATTTTTAGCATCCTGAGGAGGTCACCTGCGAGCCAAAGGTTACTGAGTGATTTGACTTTGCGTTTCTTAATAGGAGCATACGTGTCACAGGCCAAAGTGAAGATGTTTATGAAGTGGCCAAGGGCAGTGTTTACGTTAGTTTCATTGAAGATAGGGGACCAGTCTTGATGGAGGAGGTGGAATTTGAGTTGAGGAAGGTGACCACCTGGTAGAACCTGCTGGTGATAGTTTTTCACGGTTGTTTGATAAATTTATTTGACCAGGTGCAGCTAACAGGGGAGCGGTCGCTGAGAGAGTCAGGGAGGACATTAGTGTTAGATATCCGCGATGGGTGACAGGTAAGGATCCAGTCCAAGAGTGTCCTGGTGCTGGTCCTGTAATTTTTCCTGGTTGGTGAGTCAACCATTTATGTGAGGTTTGCCACAGTAACGGTATCCCTGTGTGCACCAGCATCGCCGATGCGGGCCGGTTGATGTTGAAGTCGCCTAGGAGGATGGATTCGGTGTCCAGTGGGAGTGACTTTACAAAGTCATGAACAGCTGTTAGACCAGTTCCCTGTTCTTTGGGAGGGATGTAGATGGTGGCAACAGTGAGGATTTTGTTTTGGGCTCCAAGGAGGATTCTCAGTGGCAGTATCTGAGCAGTTGTGGGTTGGAGTGAGATGATGATGTGGTGCCCTGTATGGAGTCTTTTAGGTAGAGAGCGCAGCCCCTGCCTCTTTTGGAGAGGTGATCCAGCCTAAAGATGTTGTAGCCAGGAAGTCTGATTGCATGGTCCAGTACTGATGGCGTGAGCCAGGTTTCGACAACTGCCAGGATGTCAGGGCAGTGTTGGCTGGTGAAGACCTGTAGGGCATCCAATTTAGGAAGGAGGCTGCTGATTTTGATTGATATGAATGAGAGGGCACCCGAAGGCTTGTTCAGATTAGTGACTTTAGAGCAGAATGGGCCAGGGTTTGGGTGCATGTTGACTGACAGCATTAGGAGGAGGAGGACTATCCTCAAGGAACTGCGGTATATTTCTTTAAGGGAATGCTTTCACCTGTTGGATCTCAGGAAATTGCTGAGCATCAACGATAGTGGGTGAGGGTAAGCATAAACAGGGGGGACCAGAGTGGAGGGCTAGGACCAGTGTGGGTGTAGGACAGTTTCATGGCAGTAGGATGGACCCTGGGCAAGGGGCAGTGACCAGTGTGCAGTGCGCCTTTGTGGAGGAAGGATGTAGGAATGTGGAAGCTGTGGGGGAGGGAGGGAAAGCAGGCTTTTTGGGCATGCAGTAGGGGAGGAAGGCAGGCAAGAAGAAATAGAATAGGGGGTAGAGAATGGTGGAGGCGCATCATTAAGGTAGGATTTGGGGTAGTCGGAGGGATGGGGTTAAGACAGGCTGGCAGAGCTAGGAGAAGGGGGTGGAAGAGCAGTAGCTGGATCAGTGGGAAGTAAGGATACAGCCAGGAAGGCCAGGCAGCCAGGGAGTGGGAGGTGGTGACTAAAAGATTGCGGGGGGAGTCCTAAAACAGGTACCCAATGGAGCATGAGTGGGGGTGGAGCTACCGGGGTGTGGAAGAAGGTCTATAAAGTTAAGGTTGGGGGGGGCGGGCATAAAATTTCGGCCGTTTGCCATAGAAATGAATGGGTGCAGCTGCCCCGAGCAGAGCAAAGTTTTAACTGGCTCAAGAGCCAATCCCTGAGCAGGAGGCAAGAGAGTGTGTCCAACCAGGGTGCGGTACAGATACCGTGGGGCCAGTGGCGTGGCTCTCAGCAGTTCCGGTGGTTCAGGGAAGTCTTACTCTCTTGACTTACCTGCCAGTGTCACCCATCTGGTAAGTGAAATCATCAATTTGCTCTTGTATTCCAAACACAGAAGACTTAAGGATGGAAATATCTTGCAGAAATATATGCAGCATGGTTTAGACTTTAGCACATCTAGGCTCAATGCTCTGTTACTTGCTGCCATTTTCTCCTTCCTGGTTTTTGAGAGGCTTAATTTTCTCCTGCAGTTTGCAGCACTCATTTTCAGAGTCTGATTTAAATAACGCTTCAGTTTTGGAAGAAATTTGTTCTCTGAGTTATATGGGCCAAAAATAAAATGGTTTAGAACTGTTTGTTATATGATTGTGCAGAGCGCTAAAGTCAAGATGCCATCTCAGGGTCAGATTGGGGTACAGAGGGCCCACCTGGAAAGAGGATACAAGGGCCCACCTGGAAAATCAGTAGAGGATGGCCCAGGTTGACACACTCATATCAATATTCCACTTCAGTCCGATACACTAGCTCTGAGTTTGCATCTTATATTTATCAACAGTATCCTAGATACCCCAGTTAATTAGAAAAAAGATGATAAATGCAAAAGTTTTCAGAGTTCAGAAGGTAACCACTTACCCAACTAAGGGGGGCCCACCTGGAAATTTCCAGGTATCCAGGTGGGCCAGTCCAACCCTGTGCCATCTTAGTCTGTGACTCTCTAGCACTCTCAAGTTCACACCTTTTCATAACAGGAAACTGGTCATGTGCTCAGGCAGGGAATTAGTAACAACAAGCGTAATTTTACCAAAAAGAGATATGTCTAGTGAACATAAACTAATATCAGCAATAGCAGCTGGGTTCAGAAGAGTGCACCTTCATTCAGGATTAGGCTGTCTGGAGATTACAAGGGATGGTAATAGAAGGGAAACATTAGTTTAAACATGAGGCAGACTATAAGAGAAAGGAGCTTGACCGATTTTTGTTTATATTGGGGAATATGAAAATTCCTTACAAGCTGGAACCTAAGGCCGTAGCCAGGGTTGGTAACTGGGAAAACCAGGCTGCTAAGGTGGGGGTGGGGGAGTAAACAAGCCAAATTTGTACCCAAGCAGGGATGAGTGGCACGTTTACCTATGCTCTAGAAAGGCCCATACCAGTTGGTTGTACATGGAACAGCGGTGAGCAAAGGGCAGGCAGCTGAAGATGAATCTGCAAAGTGACTTGTATAAAGTGTCCAGTTTGGTTAGCTGTGTTTTAGCTGCTGATGCATAGAGTACATGCCCATAGTCAACCACAGGTAGAGGTGTCTGCTCCATGAGACATGTCCTTGCACTACAGAAGAGGCAGCTCTGCCCTCTATAGAGAGAGGCCAGTTTAGGAAAAATAGAGGATGTAAGATACTCAATATGTGCAAAACAATCAAATGTGAATCCAGCGATAACCCCAGATATTTAAATTGAGATACACTGTCACAGATGTGTCCATCAAGGGTGCCAATGTCAAGGGGTGGCAGTACTTATCAAGGAATTAAAACCAAATAGCATCCCCACTGTCTTTTGTTGGTTCATTACAAGCTTATTTACCAGGAATCATTTTTGGATGCATTCAAAATCATGTTGAAGGGCTGTCTGTGTGTCAGAAAGGATGATTCCAGAACAGGGAAGGACAATATCATCAGCATACATACTGTATGTATGCTTGAGGCTCTGACCAGCTGGGGAAGGTCATGTACAGAGGTGGAGAAAAGGAGGCCAGGGATAGAGCCCTTGGGTACCCCTACAGAGATACAGTGAAGCCCACCAGGATGAAGCCCAACTCTGCAGAATTCTGCAGTACAGTTACTGCAGTAAACAATGCAATTTCAAAGGGAGTTAATCCCTTTTGTCATGCAGGAAACCTGTGACACTGCGTTTCATCCTGGTGGGCTTCACTGTAGGTAAGGTGCCAGAGGAGGCTTCACCCAACCTAACCCTCAGACTGCAGCCTGAGTTATGACTCAAACAAGCAAAGAGAGGTACCACTAGTACCAGAAAGCATCCAGCTAACACACTAGTTGGGAACTGCCCACTGTGTCAAGCGCTTCGGCAAGATGGACAAAAACTGCACCAATAACTTTGCTGTCATCCATATTGGACAGCATGCAATTTGTGAGGCGCAACAGGGATCTGGTAGTCAGAATGCAAACCTGATTGGTAAGGAGAGAGGAAACCAATACTATCATAGTAATTTACTAATTGATGGTAAACCAATTGCCCGAGAATTTTGGCCAGAACAGGCAGTATGGAGATAGAATGGCAGTTACCCATATTCCTGAAGTCATCTTCTTTGTGGAGTGAGAGGATCACAGCCTGCTTGCAGGCTGCAGGGACCATTGTACACCTTTTTCTCCACATTTTGATAGGAAGTGTCTTGCATTTGGGTGACAAGAGGTTGAAAGGCTTAGTAGTCATTGTTAATTATTTGTCCATCCTTGCTCGTTAGATTACAGGATTGCATAAGCCTTACAAAAGCACTAAGCATCATGTATCCTTCAGATGGCAGTGTTGCATACTGTACGCCACAGCGGTTTACTGTCTGATGGCTGCCGCATCAAGCTATATGGGGCTGGTGCAGTGTGTCTCTTCTCGAAAAATAATGTTACCTCATGCTGTTCAGGCAAGATGATTGCAAAGCAGAGTTTAGCAGTCTTGTCAGCCCAAACAGCACAAGATAATGTTATTTGTAAAAAAGAGACACTCTAATTTAGCCCCATAAACATATTATAACTCAATCTGAGTATCACAAGGAAATGAAAGAAAACAGAAAAGGTTAAACTTTTCATGTTTGCTTTATTCATTATTAATTTTCCTCCCCCTCACAATACAGTAATAGAGCAGTCCATGCAGAGCATCTGACATTGGACACTTACAGGCATTTAATATACTCAGGTGCAGCATACCAGAGAAGCAGACGCTTAGATTAGAGTTCAAAAACTACAAAAACACTACCATTATCACAATAAAAAATTAATTTTAAGAAAGAGTGTATTTCAGGAATGAGGTCTGCTGCCACTAAATAACTTATCATGTAGCATGGAATGATTTGGCAAGACATGTGCAGTACTTGATTGAGAGTAGGAGACATGGCAGCTGCATAACTGACAGGCTGAGCAGGCATGAGTGCACAAGAGACACTGCCAAGCTGTGGGAAGCATTTAGGATGTTGGGGCATCAGGAGATAACACATACTGTATAAGAGGTAAGTATTCTCGGATGCTAATTCACTAAAAGAACGCTACTGATTTTTAATGTTCTTTGCCAAGTCATTTCAGTGATCCATTCAGTCCAGGATGGTCCACTATAGTTTCTGTAAATGTTAACAGCCTGCCGTTTGAGTGAAAAGCACTGTACGTGGAATGAGAGTTCTGTGACCATTCTTTGATGCTGTCATGCCACAAAAGACCCTCAGACCCAATATAACTTTAAATTGCATGACAAAGTTGAACCGGGGCAACTTTTGGTGAACAATTCAGACTTTTCCCCAGTTCCACCCGCAATTTTCTGATTCTCACCAACTCAGGCAGAAATCTCTTTGCTATGGAAACAATCTAATTATAAATGGTTTCTCAAAAGACCCTGCAGCACTACTGTCAGCCCCAGGGGAGCCGCAGACGCTGCCTCCGCTGCTACTTGAGCTGTTTAAAAATTTACAGTTCTGCTCTCCTTCAGAGAACATCTATAAAATCAGATGAGCTGCTTCTGCAGAATGCCTTTTCATTTAGATCTTATTGCATCAATCTGTTGAGAATCATAAAAAGGCATAATTAGCATAGCCATACTATGAAACATTATCGTGCTTTTTGAATTTTATATTTTGTGTTATTCTTGTCTAGGTGAAGAGACACTTACTGTAATTTATCAGTCATAGCTCTGTCACAGGAGGTTATGGTAATTCTGTGCCAACCAGCACATGAAGATGTTGCAACTCATAGCCTTCACTTTGGGTCAGCTGGAAAGAAAATGAATAACTAGTGATGCCTGAAAGAAGAAACCTTAATATGTGATTCCTAATCAATACTTTTAATGAAACAATTTCATCTGTTTTTTTTTAGACTGCAAAACAGTATCAGAGTAGATGAAGTCTCCCCAAGTATTCAAGCTTAACGTTCTTGGAGCAAAAATCTATTGTCAGTCTTCCTTCAACACTGATTTGCTTGCCTTTAAAAAAAGTGAAAGAAAAAAGTAGAAGGCTCCACTTCTAGAGTGTCCCAAAAAATTAAGGTGGATTTACAATAAAATGGAACAATTTTCGGACACGCTAGGAGTGGGGCCTTCTGTTTTCTTTCTAAATTAGCACCATGGTGGCTGACAGAAGTTGCTCCTCGACACTGCCATAAATATAATTGCCACACTGAGGGCCGTGGGCATCCTGGAATACCTCTGTTTTTTTTGTTCGCTTTAAAAACCCAACATGTTATGCAGCGCTGGTAGTTATCCTTTAGTTTGGACAACCATTTCCTGATCAAGTTTGCATAAAGTTCAAAAAGGTTTTAGAACTTTCTGTAATTCTTTTCAACCAATAATCAGCATATAATTAATGTCACACTTCAGGGTCATGACCGGGGGGGGGGGTACAAGAGATGTGGTTGCAGTAGCGCCCACACTGTCAGCATGGCCACAGCTTCAGAGGTCAGTGTTAAGAAAACCTTTTATTGTCAGAGACAGTCTTGTAATTTTACGAACATATGAAAAATACCAGCAGATATAGGCCCTAAGGTCTATCTAGTCTGCTAAAGTGTGCAGCTGTCAGTTCTTTACTCTGCAGCTGCCCTTCCCCCCCCGTATGGTAGTGACCTTCCCCCTGACTCTGTCCCATCCCCTCTTAAAACTACCCACCGACTTTAACGATACCACCTCCTCTGGCAGTGTGATCCACCCAGCCACCACCCTTTCCATGAAGTAGTGTCTTCTCATTTCCCTCTTGAACCTTCCCCCCTCCAATGTCAGACTGTGCCCCTAGTGTCTTTTCCTCTCTTTAATCTAAAAATCCCCTCTGTGATAACCCTGTTTATGCCCCTCATATATTTGAAGGTTTTGATCATGTCCCCTCTATCCCTCCTACCCTCTAGGGAGTGCATGTTGAGTTCCCTCAGTCTGTCCTCGTGGAGTTTGTTCTCCATTCCCTTGACCATCCTTGCTGCTCTGTGCTGTACCCCCTTCAGCAGCTTGATGTCTTTCTTTAAGTATGGATACCAGAACTGCACACAGTACTCCAGGTTCAGTCTGACTAGTGACCTGTACACTGGTATGATCACCTCCCTCCTCCTTGAGGTGATTACCCTGGCAATACACCCAAACATCGTATTAGCCATTGCTGCTGCCTTCCTGCACTGTGCTGAATGGTGCATTTGCCCTGTGATTATCACCCAAAGATCCTTCTCCTCCTCTGTAGGGGATAACTGTATCCCCCCAGCCTGTAGTAAAATGTTTGGTTTCTGGCTCCCAAGTCCATAACTTTACTCTTCTTTGCGTTGAAACCCAGCTGCCATGTGTCTGACCAGCGTTTGAGTTTATTGAGGTCCTTCTGCAGTCCTAGCCACCACTCTGCGTTGTCCACAACTGTACCAATCTTTGTGTCATCTGCAAATAGACTGATCTTATTGCTAACCCCATCTGCAATGGTGGCAGTAAAGATGCCAAACAACACTGGACCCAGCACTGAGCCCTGTGGAACCCCACTTGTTACAGCCCTTGGAGATTACAACAACCCTCTTCTGCCTATCCCGCAACCAGTTTCTGACCCACTCCACCATCCTCTCCCCCAACCCCAAATAACCCAGTTTGCTAACCAACCTCCCATGTGGCACCGAATCAAAGGCCTTGCTGAAGTCCAAGTACAGGACATCCACCGCCTGGCCCCTGTCGATTGCCCTTGTTGCCTAGTCATAGAAGTCAACCATGTTTGTCTGTCAGTATCTACCCTAGACAAACCCATGCTGCCTGCTGTCCTGGAGACCATTGTCCTCCAGAAAGACCACCAGCTTCTCCTTGAGGATAGACTCCATGAGCTTTCCCATGATGGAGGTGAGGCTGACTGGCCTACAGTTCCCTGGTTCATCCTTGCACCCACTTTTATGGATGGGCACCACATGCATTATCCTCCAGTCTTAAGGCATGAAACCAGTCCTCAGTGAGGTGTTGAACATGTCTGCCAGCGGTCCTGCCAGGACTTTTGCCATCTCCCTCAACACCCTGGGTTGGATGCCATCTGGACCTGGTGCCTTTTCCACCCTCAGGGCTCTAAGTCCTTCTAGCACTCTGCTCTCTGGGATTACCCTCTCCGTAAGTTCTGCCCCACCTGTACCCTCTGCTCCTTTCCCCTGCAGTATTGGCCCCAGCTTCTCCCTGGTAAACACAGAACAGAAGTAGTCATTGAGCACTTCTGCCTCCTCCACCCCCTTCTCCTCCCACCCCAATCCACCTTGATCCTAACAATCTGATCCTTACAGCTTCTTTTCTCCCTTATGTACCTGAAGAAATCTGTCTCCCCTTCTCCTATCCCCTGTTCCCCTGTGCCAGCCTAAGTTATCTTGCTGCCTTGACTGCCCTGACCGATGTGCTCACCTCTCTTGATTTCTTCATGTACTCATCCCTATCCTCCTCCTGTCTTGAGCTCATGTATTTTCTGAAGGTAGCCCTTTTTTCGCTAACCCTCCCTAACACCTCTCTGCTTAATCAGCTTGGCCTTTTAGACCTGGTCTTCTTGCTTTGGAGCTTTGAACATGAGTTTGTGGCCTCTGCTAACCTAGTTTTGATAATCCCCCATTTCTGATTGGCATCTGTGTGTGGTTGGATTGTGGCAAAGTGCTCCTCCAGTATGTCCCTCATCCTTCTAAAGTCTGCCCACCTGAAGTGTATCACCCTAGTCCTGGTACTGGCTGTCTCCTTCCGCATACCAACTGAAAACCCCCCAGTCTCTGCTTCAGGGTTACTGCACCTTCTTTACTCAATTGTAGCCTGTCAGGGGCATATAGGTTCTTGTTTCCCCATGTACGACTCCACTCCCCCCACCAGCCTGTACGCCCTGGACTGACACCATTGCCCCAACCATGTGTTGAACTCCTCTATTTGCTACTTTCTGGCTGTGCTAGCCCTGGGTACTGGGAGATGTCAGAGAAAGCAGCTGAACTCCCTGCCTCCTCACATAGTTTCCCCACCTCTCTGAACCTCTCTTGTACCTCCCCGACTGTGTTCCCTGCCAGGTCATTTGTGCTCAGGTATACCACTATGTGAGGTTTCTCCCTTTCCCTCTCCACACACTTAAGAAACTGCCCCACCTTCCGTGCTGTCATGCCTGGCATGCACTCCACCCATATGTGGCTGTTTCTGGTGCTCTTGCCTCCCCATCTCACCCCTTTAAGAACTGAGTCCCACAAAACTATGACCCTACCTCCTCCTTCCTGGTCCCCTATCTTCTGTTTCCCCTATACTGGTCACCGTCCCTCTCAATATCCTTGCTTCCCATGACCCCGTTCCCTCTTGCCTGGCATGTTCCATTCTTTGCTCCTCCCTCACCGCTGTCCCCCATCCACCTGTCCCCACCAGTTGGCTCAACCTCATCCCCTTTTCGCCCATCATCCTCCTGTTCACCCATCTCCCCCCTCTCATTGTCAGAATTGACCTCCTCACTCCTCTTCCCCCCTTGCTTGCTCCCCTTTCCTTCCTTGTCCTCTCCCCATGTCAGCTACCCTAGCCTCTGCCCTCCTGCATATTCCCACCCCCTTCCTGTCACCTCTTTCCACCAGGCTGCTAGACCCACTGTTTTCTCTCCCCCCTTCTACTATTTCCTCTCTGAGCTCCCCCGCTCCTGATCATCTAGGCTTGCCAGCATTGAGAATCTATTACTCTTCTCCTTGGCCATGCACTGAACCACCCTCATCCCACTGTTTGTAGCTCTCCCTTCCTGCACTGCCCTAGGCTTTGTTTTCCCCTAGTTCTTGACCACCGTCCACTTCCCATACTCTGCTTTCTTTGGTTACTGCCGGTGTGGTGGTTTTGGCCCGTATTGTTCCCCCCACTTCCCTGCTGTGGTCTTGTTGGCTAAGCCATCTGAATAAGCTCCCCATGGCTCCTTGCCCCAGATGGCCCCCCTAGTCCCCCCTCCACACAGTTCCCCATTCAGCCATGCAATCTCCTCTCTTAGCTGCTCATGCTGTTTGCATGTCAAGCATCCCCCAGCCCTCCATGCAATCCTTAAGAAGATGGCTGCCCTGCAGCCGATGCACCCTACTACCTTTCCTCCATCACTTCCGGCTCTCCCCCTATTCATCTCCCCCTTCCCTACTCCAACCCTTTGATCCTGGCTGTCCCATCCCCCTGGACCCTCCATTTCACTAGGCCATCTCCTCTATTACCTACCTTTCCAGTCACCCCTCCCCACTGCCTTGTCCTGAGTGAAAACAGTGTGTGTTTTTTTTGTTTCTCTCTCTCTCTTATCTTTCCTCATTATACTCCCCTATGTCCACCCTTGTGATTGTAGACCTGGATGTTCCAGTCAGATCAGTATAAAGGGTCAGGTTGTGCACCCCTTCTATGAATCTGTATGAGCCCGGGGTGGGTGCGTGGGCAGGACCCTTCTTCATCTCTCTCGCTGTCTTGAGTCAATCAGCTCCTGATCCTTGACTCGAACCCTGGCCCCTTCACTCCTTTTCCCAGTCACCCACTCCCCTCTGAATCAAACAGTGAGCACAGTTATTCACACTTGCCAAATTATAAGAAACAAATAAGATAAACACTGCCTTGTTTGCTGCTTGCTGCCCTCTCCTTTCCTCCTTCTCCACTCTGCTGTGGTCTCCAGTGCATGCCCCGATACAACCACTCCATTCCTCCATTGATTCCCTGGAAAGCTGGCCAAAAGTCACCAATACCACTCTACATCTCCACACTTCTGAATAAAACAACAAAAAGTTCACTTCCCCCGAGCCTTGCATCTGCCGTTCGAAAATCACCAATCCACTCTATATCCACGCACTACAGAATAAAATAACAAAAACTTATCTTCCCCCAAGCCTTGCATCTGCTGCTCATCACCCCCAACCCTCTCGTTGCTGCACTCTGACTTCCGTACATTGCTTATCCATTTGAAATTGGGGCTGTCAGCAGTGGCATTAGTGGGGTTTGTTCCACAGATTCCAACTCCAGTTTCAAGGGATGGGGGAGCACAGAACAAAGAAGCAATAAAGCCTGTTGCTTAAAACATCTGATCTTGGTGCCAGTGTCACCAGGAGGAGCAGGGACAAATGACTTAATTCAGATTCTTAATCTTGGAGCCAGCAAGGGGAACGAGGGGCAGCATGGACAAACTATGGATACTCAGCAGGGCCAATACAAAAGACCTTACATTATAAATATTTTATATGCACTAATGGTTATTTTACACTTATTGGTGGGGTGGTAGAGCCCCACAATATATTTTGCAGGGGACCCTTAATGTCATTGGCATGGCCCTGCCACACCTCATTTGCATATCTGACATCCTAACCATTTGTGATGTGGTGAAGAGGTTCTCTACTTTAGTACCAGCTTGGTTTGGGGGTGTTCAAATTTGTATCTGAACCAGTGGTTTATTCATCCATAACTGTTATGTGCCTTCTATAGTCAGGAAAGATTAAACTTAGACAAAAGTTGTATTACAATTGTTGGGGAAGAAGGAGGCTTCCCCTATCAAGTCTACCCCTCTGTATTAGCAATGGTTGTAATCCTTGATTCCTTTTAAAAAAAAGAAGGCATTTAGTCCCTTCTTACTGTCTGTGTGGCTCAGGTGGAAGCACATCTCCCTCTGGGCCAAAACGTTATAGGTTATAGTCTCCAGCCAGAAATGGGTTGATATCATCAATGCTGGCACCCGACTGCAATACTAGGGAGGGTGCTGTCTTGTTGGGTGTGCTGCTGTAGTGCTGTCCTGGTGGATGTCCAGATGAGAGTAAAAGAACCCAAGGCACTTTTTTTTTTCCTCAACTCTCTTTCGTCCGGTCATGGTCCCAGAAGCCTCTCTCTCAGGCATCCAACCTTGCTCCTGCCCTGCCTGAAGTTCCCTCCAACTGTAGCTTCCTCTTCCCACCCCAACTCGCATCTGGCACCCCCAGCTTAACCCCTCTGGGGTAGGGCCATCCCTCCTACCTTGGGCGCTCTCACATATAAACTCCAACTGCTGCAGACGTGGGCCCCGGGCAGAGGATCTGTGAAGGCTGGCAGAGTCAGACCCAGTCATGGGCATGGGGGATTGGTGCTGTCGCATACCCTGGAACTGGGTTTTCTGTTTTCTCCCTGCTCCCTCCCTCCCTTGCGTGGACACCCCCTGACGTCATGAGCACAGCAACCCTGCTGATGTCAGCCATAGAAACACAGAAACATAGAATTTGATGGCAGATAAGGACCACTTGGCCCACCTAGTCTGCCCATTTTCCTACCTAACATAAGCTGCAGATCCTAGTTAACCAACAGCTTACTTTCTTCTACCCCCCACTAGGACTGCCTTATGTCTGTCCCATGCATTCTTGAATTCCCCCACTGTTCTTGACTCCACGACATCCTCAGGGAGGCTGTTCCATGCATCCACAACCCTCTCTGTGAAAAATACTTCCTCACATTACCTTTGAGCCGTCCCCCCTCTATCTTCAAATTGTGCTCCCTTGTTCTCGCACATCTCTTTTTCTGAAAGATGCTCTTGACTTTGTTGATTCCCTTGAGGTACTTGAAAGTTTCTATCATGTCTTCTCTCTCCCTTCTTTCCTCAAGGGTATACATATTAAGCTCCTTTAGTCTTTCTTCGTATGTCTTCTGGTGCAGACCCAGCACCATTTTGGTTGCCCTCCTCTGGACAGCCTCCACTCTGTCTATGTCTTTGTGGAGATGGGGTCTCCAGAACTGCACACAGTACTCCAGATGGGGTCTCATCAACTGCCTTTACAGAGGGGTAACAACTTCCTGTTTTCTGCTATTGATGCCTCTCCCTATGCATCCCAGTGTCCCCCCAACCTTCCTTACTGCCTTCTCACATTGCTTGCCCACCTTTAGGTCATCTGATAAAATTACACCCAGGTCCCTTTCCATTTTTACTGTTGTCAGTATCTCACCCCCCATTGTGTACTCTTCCCCTGGGTTTTTGTTTCCCAGGTGCATTACCTTGCACTTCTTTGCATTGAATCTGAGCTGCCATACATATGACCATTCCTCCAACCTTGCCAAGTCCCTTCTTATCCTTTCCACTCCATCTTGTGTATCAACCCTATTGCAGATCTTTGTGTCGTCTGCAAAGAGACATACTTTTCCTTCCAGTTCGTCTGCAATGTCACTTATAAAGACATTAAAAAGGACTCGTCCCAGTACTGAACCCTGCGGTACCCCACTAGTAACCCTCCTTTCTTCACTGTGGACTCCATTTACTACTACCCTTTGCGTTCTGTTGTCTAGCCAATTTTTTATCCAGGCTGCCACCTTGGGACCCACTCCAAGGCTGGCTAACTTGCATATTAATCTTTTATGTGGGACTGTATCAAATGCCTTGCTAAAATCTAGGTAGGCCATGTCCACAGCCCCTCCCTGGTCTACACTCTGGTCACCCAGTTAAAGAAATCTATTAGATTCATCTGACATGACCTTCCCATCATGAATCCATGCTGCCTTGGTCCCGTGCCCCACTGGCCTCTAGGTACTCAACAATTCTTTCCTTCAGAAGTGATTTCATCATTTTCCCTACCACTGAGGTCAAACTAACTGGTCTGTAGCTCCTGCCTTTGTCCTGCTCCCTCTTTTGTGAAGAGGAATCACATCCGCCCTCCTCCAGTCCTCAGGTACCACCCCATCTTCCCATAATTTGTTAAACAGAGTAGTCAGTGGTGTCACTAGTTCTATCCTTAGTTCTTTTAGAATTCTTGGGTGAATCCCATCAGGCCCCATTGCTTTGTCCACCTTCAATTTTATTAGTTCTTTCAGAACCCTTTCTTCTGTAAATTGACTGGTATCGACCCCCATCTTCAGAGTGTTTCTTGTTTGGTTTAGGTACCTCCCTCCTCTTTCTTTGTGAATACTGAGCAGAAATATTTGTTCAGTATCCCTGCTTTTCACTGTCACCCTCTACCCACATTCCCTTCCCTTTATTAAACCTCAGTATCCCTCCTTTGGTCTTTCTTTGCTCCCTAATGTACCTATAAAAGGTCTTATCCCCCTTCTTAACAGAGTTGGCTATCTTTTCCTCGGTTTGGACCTTTGCTATTCTGACTGCCTTCCCAGCCTCTTTCTGCTTTAACTGATAAAGTTCTCTGTCCTGCTCCTTCTGTGTTTCCTTATAGTTCCTGAATGCTACTGTATCCTTTTCTCCTTAACCTTCCCTGCCACCTCTTTTGAGAACCATAGCGATTTTTTCCTTCATTGTGTTTTGTTGATTTGCTTTACACAAAGGCTTGTTGCCTCTGTGATGGCTGTTTTGATCACTCCCCATTGTTCCTCCACCTCTCCTTCTTGCCTGTTTGCTAGTGCTTTTCTGAGGCACTCTCTCATTTTCCCAAAGTCAGCCCTCCTAAAGTCCAATACTCTTGCTTTTGTATGGCTTGATTGTAAGGTTGTGTTTATCGTGAACCACACTGTTTAGTGGTCGTTTGTTCCCAGATGGCTACCCACTTCTAAATCTGAGATTCTTTTTCTTTCATGTTAATTTGTGCTGTCCGCACGCTGCAGCACCCCTGATCCCCACTGGGAGCCGCTGGTGCACCGGACAAACCCCAGCCTGCCCCCGGGAGAGGAGAGCTATCCGTCGGATGCTCAATCCTCTCCCTCCCCTGCTGACCCCAGTCGACCCGGGCTCGTTCCTGAACCTGGGTCACCAGCATGGCGTGAGGTGTGGCATCCAGTGCCTCAACCCTCAGCTCCACTGGGCCGGTCCCCAAGGCACTTTTTGCAAGAGGAGGCAGTTTCTGGTTTCCTTGCCAACATTCCCTTTTCCATATGTAACCCCTAGGTGGCGCTATCCCAAGGGGTGCTACCTCTGCCTGCTTGGCTAGTAGCAGGTTAAGGGGCCTGAGTTCTGAAACGGTACCTCCACCCAGAGGTCAGGTTGGTAGTGGTCAAGCTAGGCTCATACAGCCCTGGGGCACTGTAACTTCTCTTTCTTACTAGTACAGAACAATACACAATAATCACTTTCACAATACCCCTGATACACCACACAAGTACCCACACTGTTTGCACTTACCACCATGGCTTTCCTCTGGCCCAACCCTGGGGGCCCCCTGTAAAACAAGGTTATACACAGCAAATAACAGCAGTACAAACTGGAACCACAGTCAGGGTAAATGCAAAAAAAGAGTTAGATCTGATTTACAGTATTTAAGGGACTTAAACAAGGTAGGGGCGGTAATCAGGTTAATTTGCTTAAAGGCTGTATCAATCAAACAGTTATGCATGCACTTCAGGGTCCATAAACAGTCACACACTCTGGGCACCCAGCTGGAGAATGGTGGGCTAGCCAGGAACATTGCAGCTGGTTGGAGCCCTGTAATAGAAGAAAACAACATGCAGAACACACACTATTTGTATTCCAGAGCCGGAGGGCTCAGTTCGTGAAAAGAAAACAACAAGACAATCAGATGACACACTTTTAGATTAGGCTATTGTTGCAGGGATCTACCCTGATGATTACTCATGATACCCAAGACTGGACACAGGCTGGACGAAAATTGAGACAGCAGGTGGTTAATCTGGAGTGCCAGGAGAAGCAGTGCCCACACGAATCGCCGAGGCGTCATTCCTTTTCAAGCGTGGCGTGGGGTGCTGATCCCCAGGCAGGTCTCTCGTCTATGGCTTTCTCTGTACAGTGGGTAGTCTGGCTGGGCCAGTGTGACAAGGCCCCGGCCAAATGGAGACAAATTTGGATACATTCCGTTTTGGGCTGGGTACAGCTTCCAGCAAGCAGAACACAGTTCACACAGTGGGGAATCAAATCACTACCCACTAATAACTCACAGCACATTTACATGTAAGGAAATTCTACTGTACCAGGCAAACTGCTCTCCGGTCATGATCGCAAAGTCTCTGCACAAACCAGGGATTCAAAAGCAGCTGGAAATCCTGACAGGTCGATCGCATTCAGCAAAATCTTTGGTCTTCTTCAGGTATGAGCCTGGTAAAAAAAATCAGTGGCTTACTTCATTCTCACAAACTTGGATTTAGTCAGAAGTAATTCTCTTCTCGCCCTCTCAGGGGCAGCAGGCAGACACGCAGGCCACAGCTCAGGCCTTTCCACAGTTCTCCTGCGCAAAACTACTCAGATGGCTGCTTGACTGTCTTAGGCTATTGCTTCTTCAGCTCCCAACTTAGATCTGACTCAACTGCCAGCAAGCCTGGGACTTTCCCCAGAATCCAAAAGGTTTGGTTGACTGATCTGTCTGTCAGTCACAAGAAAGGCTCCCCCTTCAGGTGCAAAAAGGCGCCAAAAGCCCAAAACTACAAGTCCTACAGATTTTGACTCCAGACAGCTCCTGTAGTCCGGCTCCATTTTAGGTCCCACCAGTACTGATTGGTCCAATTCGGCAGTCCAGGACCAAGATAGTGGAGATAAACAAAACCGTCCTTGCTGCAAAGAAGGCAGGTTAGACAAACTACACTATCATTATCACTCTAAATGATTTTCAGTAAATAGTTACATCTTTCAACAGAGCTCCCTCTCAGATTACTTATGACTGCAATGCAGGCAGCTCTTAAAGAGACAGTGCACAGAAGCTATACAGGCACTCTCTGGCAATCATATTCAAACTGTTAAAACGCAGGACACCAGCCTGGCAGTGAGCATCCAGGCAAGCTCAAGGAAGACTTTTCGGAAGCCCCCATTTGTAGGGGTTTTACACATAAAATCGGTTAATGCAATTGTCCAAAGCTGTGTGTGGGTGTTGAAATGGCCGGCACTGCAGATTTACAGTCTCATTGCTAGTAATCTGCCATTACTTGTAAAGCACTTTGGGATATGATGTATATGAAATGAACTATGTAAATGCTAATTCTTCTTCTTCGTCTTGCATAGGTATAGTACATAACAAATTAAGACCTTGTGGCCCATCTAGTTTGCCTCACTATTACCCTGTTATCCTACCAGTGATATCTTGAAATGCTTTTCCCCTTCAGGTAGCTATTGCATCTAGTCTTGAAACTCTGAACACTACCAGCCTTTAACACCTCTTCTGATAGTCATTTCCACACCTCTCACTCTCAAGGTGAACAAATGTATCCATACATACATACAGTACTGCCTGACTGTCTTTCCTTTTAGCTTAACTCCTGTATCCAGAACTCTGCTGAACATAGTCTGTTTTGACCAATTTTTGTATATCCTTTCATGATTTTGATCAATTCAGTGATTGCTCCCCTCGGTCTCCTTTTATATGAGTGTAACCCCCCTGCAAATGGGGGTTCCCAGAGGTCTCCTAATAGCTCGCCTAAGGGCCCCAGCTTGGATGGTGTTCAGCATTTAAATCGCCTATTTGTGAGTGCTTTTGGAGCCTCTGGTACTGTCTCTTTAAGAGCTGTCTGCTTGCAGGCAGGACTGGAACCTGGGGGGACTGTGTGGTTCCTTGCTCGAGTCCCTCTCGAGCTGCTGACAAATTGCTCTGTTTCTGCCGTTGCTAAGTGGGCAGAGTGAGCACTATTCAGGGATGTAACTGTTTGCTAGCGATCTGTTAAGAGTGATAGTGGAAATGTAATTTGTCTAACCTGCCATTCTTGCAGCTGGGACTTCGTGTGCTTTGCCCCTCCATTTTGGATCTGAACTGCAGACTAGATCCAATCAGGAGGGAAGGGCACCTAAAATGGAGTACTGAGCGACCAACCAGGATCAGGACTCTCTCGGAAGCCGGCTGGCCATGGGAGATATAGCCAGTAATTCTGGGAAGTGAAGTTCTGGACTGTGGCGCCTTTTCGCACCAATGGGGGAAGTTTTGAGTGACTGGCAACTGAAGCCCACCAATTGGACTGGGTGGCACCTGGCTGTAATTCCCTGCCTGGTGGCTGAAAACGCAGATCTGTTGTGGCCGCCACTGGGGAAGGAGCTCCGGGCTTCTGCGCGGCAGAGTTTTTGTGCGAGAAGCACGTGTGGAGGCCGAAAGTCGGGTGGTGTGTTTGCCGTGGCGATTCGGACTGAATCCACTGTGACTGAGGAGAGGAAAGTCTGTGTAGCCAAGAACCAGGCTTACCCTGCAGAAGACTGGAGAAACTGCTTCATTGCACTTGGTCTGTCAGGAAAGTGAAGCTGCATCGCGAACTCCCGGGTTGGCAGTAAGTGGGATCGAGACCTGAGAGCAGCTGCCTGGTATGGTAACTTCTTTTACATATAAATGTATGGGGTGTGTCCTGCTTACAGAACCCTGTTCCCCTGCTGTGTGAAGGGCATCCAGAAATCCACGACACTCTCGGGGACAGCGTCCAGCCAAAAAGTTAGTGAGTGAAAATCAGGGTCACTCCCTGCCATCTGTACCTTTAAATTGCAAGTGTTTCATCTGATTTTCTTTCTTGCTGTACTGTATGAACTGAGCCATCCAGCTCCGGATTACAAATTGGGTATTGTGCAAGTGTTTTCCATCTCAGGGCCGCAACCAGCTGCACTGATCCTGGCTAGCCCCCCATCCTGGGTATCCAGTGAAAGTGACATTTAGGGACTCTGAAATTGTGCACAGTACTGTGAATATTAATGTGATTGCTCTAATTAACCTGATTTCCCCCTGTCCTTGTTGCCATCCCCTAAATGAATCAGATCTGGTTGTTTCAGCAAAGTTACTCTGACTAAGGCATATGTTTGTATTAAAGTATTGTACAGTGGCTATCGTATAACATCCTCTTGCTTTACAGGGGGTTCCCAGAGTCAAGCTGACCGAACCAGTACTGGGGGTAAGTGTACATTGTGAAGATACTCCTGACACATTGTGCGGCCCACTAGTGGGAAGAAAGGGGGCTTGCAGTGTCCCAGAGGGCTGTGACCAAGTCAGAAAAGACAGTATCAACCATGACCTCTGGGTGGAGGCACCCGCCATTGGACCTAGGCCCCTCAACCTGTCACTAGTCAGTCAGGCAGGGGTAGTAGCCCTTGGGATAGCGCCACCTGGGGGTTACATGAGGAAAACAACCCCAGGTGCTCCAGGCTTTCCTCATACAACCTGTTCTTAGCCCCAAATCAACTTTGTAGCTTGATGCAGTACTTTCACCAGCTCTGTTATGTCTTTCCTATATAATGCGGTGACCAGAGCTGCACACAAATTGAATAATAGAAAGGAAACTGTGCACAATGCTGTGTTCCCATCAAAGGATTCTGATGTTATTTTATTTGTTTATTTTTGATTTTAAATTGTTTCAGCAAGTAAACATATATAGATGCAACCTGGGGGGTGGAATGTCGAAAAAAAAAGGAGACTGAACATAATATGGACAGAATGATTGAATACACACTTTGCAAATAACTTATAAGGCAAACACAATGACTAAAATACCACCAACAGGTCTTGTTCAATTTCGGCTGATTTCCATCAGTACTCCCCCCAGATGAGGCTAAAAATAGGCAGAATTGCCTAGCCCTTCATTCCCCATCAATGAAAATGAAATAAAATAAGGCAAACACAATCGGGGGGGGGCTGTAATTGATACACAGTTAGCTTCAGGTACAGTCACTGTAAGATACAGTTATATTTTTGAGGTACTGCTTGGCTGTGACAGTGCTGTAGGGTGGGCTGCTTCCCAAGGCAACATTGTTCCAGACCTGTTGGAGTTAGTGACTAAACACCAGGTAACCAGAATTTAGTTTACACCTGGGAATGAGAAACGTATTTTCTGAGAGGGAGCGAAGGTGGTGGCTGGTGGGGGCAGCAGGGATCAGCGAAGTGCACAGATAGTTAGGGATTTTATTTAACCAGTACTTGAACCCATGAAGTGCCAGGTGTTGCATGTCTGTCCTTCAGCGATGCCATCAGAACCATAAGAGCAAAGCTCGAGCGGAACATGATCACATCCGAATCCCAAGATGGGATCTCAGCCATGCTGTGCCTTTGAGTTTCCTAACCATTGCTTTTTTTGTAGTGTATGGGCCAGCTCTCTTGCTTCAAATAACAGTTGAGTTGCTGTCCAAAATAATTTCAATACCAGCTGTTCACGTATTGTTCCACCCCAACCTAAGCAGGAACTTTTTTGCTGTTTTTTGTGTTAAATTTTACAAAAAAAACTACTCCCAATCCATCTAACCAAATACTCACCCACTCACAGCCCTTGATAAGTCATATAAGCTGTTTTATTTATTTTTTTTTATTTACTATACTTAATAATATTTGGCAACATCTGCTCAGTTATTCTTAAAACCTGCCCCCAGTAGAAATTCAACTTTTTTTTCAATTTTTTTTTTAAATAAATTAGTCCCACAGCTAACTTCTTAGTACCTATCCAGTGCTTGCAATACAAGCTCATCTTTTTTTTTTTTTACTTTTTATATATTTTTTTTAAAGTACAGTATTACAGAAAATACAAAGATACTTTATTTTATTTCACAAAAAAAGGGGCATTTAGTGGCTAAGGGTTATAACTATACATTCTCAACGTAACAGACAATAAATCAGGCAGATCAAGTAAACGCAGAAGAGGTTAATCAAATTAATAAACATCATCCAGAGCAAACTACTGGTTCTGGCTAGAACTTCCGGCTATGGGTGGAGTATTCCTACCCCATCCTACTAGCCCTCCTAAGAAAGAACTCCAGCAGTCGGATAAATCAGAAAGCAAGTAGTGCTGACCAGCCTTCAGCAATCCTCCTCAGCGATCATCATGCCCTCCACAGGCTTCAAGTTCATAGAAATATTTCAGAACAGACTACATATAAAAAACAAACAAACAAACCTCAATGTGGTAGACCCAATTAATATTATCGAATGTTCAAGCATAATTCAAAATCTGTTTTAATAGACAGATTCAAAATAACAGTGTCTACATTTTTAAGTCGCAGTCTTGTTCACGTTATAACTGATTGTCCTAATGTTATAGACGTAGTGTCCATAGTGTCCATAGATGCTTCCTTTACCTGCTGCTGATTTTTTTAAAGATAGCATCCACTGAGGCCAGCCTGTCGGCGCAGTGGTGGGATTTCTGTCTGCGAGGCTGACAATCTGGGTTCAGATGCAAGCCTGGGGAGTTGGAGGACTGGCCAGGAAGAGGAGGAGGAGGAGGGTTGCGTGTCTGATGGACTGCTCTCCTCCTCCAGGGGGAGTATGGGGTAATGTCCAGTGCTTGATTGGCCCCTGGTAGAGGCTGGGGGTGTCACAGCAGAGGCTTGCAGACTCCGGGGAGGTGTGCTGGATATCGGTGCATATGCGCTCCTATGTCGTTGCATGCCATACCTCCCAGCAACTAGGGGTAGAATCACCAGGCTGATGCAAGGAGGATGTCAGCCCCCATAGAGCCCCATGCAGCTGTCTGAGACACTCTGCCACTGAAGCACCATGTGGCAATATTTGAGGAGTAGCAGTGGGAGCTCCCCAATGGCCCCACCCAGGGGGGTAATACAGAGTGCACTCCAGAAATGCAGCAGATAAGTCCCAGGGGATGGGGTGACATGGTAGGGAAGGCAGACAAAAAGCAAGGCCAGCCAGCAGCAATAAAAAAAAAAAAAAAAGAGTACTACCAGCTAAAAAAAATTCCTGTGAGGTTTTACCCATTTGGTGGGATCCAGTATTGAAAACGGACCACCAATCTCAATAACAGCAGATCTGTAAGAAATAAATCTCATTTTCCTCTTCTCTGGAGCATAAGACAAATTAGGAAAAATTGTAATTCTACAGTCTGGTATTGAGATGAAGCATGTACTCTGGATATCCAAAGGAGCATTGCTCTTTCAAATTCAGATTCAAATGAGCATTTGATTTTATTTGATATCTGTGGTAGCGCTGTACCAGCTTTATTATCATCTGGTACAACAGCGTTGACAAATCTTTGTTCCTTCTCCTGCTTCCTATCTGTGGCTCCTGACACTGTAAGCCTTGGTTATGAAAGGCAAATTTTCTTAAGGAAGAGCTAGTGCAGTTTGCATCAGGTCCTTAATCAGGTCTCGTAGGGCCAGATATTGAAAACTTTGCCTGGTGGGCAAAATGATTGCGCCCTATTTTCCCCGGGTTTTGTGCCTGTGCTCAATATTCAAAAGGGGATTTAGCATGTGTTAACAGGGTTGGTGCATGCAAAAAAAAAAATAATGTATGTGGTGGGCAAAGGAAGGGGTGGGGACAGGAATACTGGCACAGTGCAATATTCATCAAATTTGCACTATGCAAAGGGGTTAGCACAGGTCATGTTGCACAGTGCACATACTGCTGATCAAAATCTGAACTGACTCTGGGCAACCCTAGTGCATAAATGGCAATGTTAAAAATGTGGAGTGAAAATATTAAAAATTGGCAATGTTAGGAGCGTGCGTAGAAACTGCGCAACACATGCTCCTAACGCAGTCATTGTTTTGAATTGTTTCACCAAATTTGCAACATGGGCTTTTTGGGACCCCACCTCATGAACAGTTGCATTGTCATTTCATGAATCAGTCCCGAAAGGTGATTCCATGCAGTGACCGCAAAATCACCTTTCTGGATCGAGTAACAACATCACAGTGACAGTGTTCATGAGATGGGGTCCCAAGAACCACATGTTGAAAATTTGGGGCAAAAATTCCAAAAAATGGGCGAGATATCAGGATACGTTGAAACCCCCATTGAATGCAGGCTATAGCAGGCTTACCTTTAATTCTTCAGTTCGCGGTTGGGCTTTGAAGAATGCAGACGTGTCTCAGTCTTGAGAAGATGACAGCGCCAACCTCTGGAGGTAAGTATGGGGTAAGGATGTGTGTGTGTGGGGAGGTGGGTGCTCAGTGGAAGGGTGGGTAGGGAGAGGGGGACTGCAGTGATGACAAGGGACCATTTTCAGTTTTACAGGGAAAAACAAAATGCAACGAGGGACCATTTTCTAATTTACAGGAAAAAACATACAACAAGACATTTTGGCACACTGGGGTGGGCTCCCATTGTGCCACATGAATGGGGAAGGGGGTTGCACAGGATGCCAACATGGGGATTGGGCACCCCAATGTCGGGCATGATGCGGGGAGGGGTGCAGCATGGAACATAAAACGGGACAATGAGGGACCATTTTCTACTTTTCAGAAACATAAGAAAACATTTTCGCACACTGGGGTGGGCTCCCAGTGTGCAACATGAGTTGGGGGGGTGTTGTACTACAGTGAATGGCATTGTGCCATTTGCAACATGGCGGAACCCACAGAACTGCGCATGTGTACGAGTCATGCGCATGCACAGTTCATGCATCGGAATGCGGAAGTAACAGCTGAAATAGTGCAGCTGTTATTCTGTACGCCGATTGTGGAGGAGGGGTTTAAGCTCCATTGGGCTTTTGGAAGGATACTTCCAAATGTCCAACGGAAGCTGATGTGAGATCAGCCATTTTCAGAGCTACAGACCTCTTGCAAAACAGCTATAGGCTCCGCCCACAGCCCTAAAAAGTGTGTATATTTTTACAGCTTAAAATGGCTGCTCCATTTTCTCTGCACGGGCTGGCTTTATTTTGCTCCATTTTTAAAACGCTGTATTTCTGTATTTTATTTTGTTTTTGTTGACCGGGTAAGTGCGCTAGACAAATTGTGCCTATTTTCAGGTACGACCCAGGGGAAGGGGATACGGATGAATGTCAACTGACCTTGAACCAGATTAAGCTGTTTCATAAAATATACATGACTGTGTTCCTTGGACTGAGCACTAGCCTCCTGTGGCTTTTTATTATACATTCCATTAACATTTATATATATATATGTATATATATATATTCATTGAGTGTATCTGTGTGTGTGTTTTGCACTCCAGAGCAGCTCTTCTGCCACTCTAAAATAGCTCCAGGCTTTGGTTTGCTGTAGTTATATGGGACTCTCCCATTTACTTCATGTGTCTCTGCATGTATGTTTTTAATAATGAAAACTAATGGCAGTCAGTCCCTATTAAATAATCCTGGCACTTGTCACCTGCCAATGAATGTATTTTTAAGTCAAATACCTCCTTGCCAGTGAGAGGAGCGCTCTACTGTGTCTCACTCTGTCCTGAAACCTGCTTCGGCAGGCCTTAGCCTCAGTGGTGCAAGTGGTAGACAAGAAGTACAGGAACTCAGGCACTGGCAATTATGAAATACAGAATGAAGATTTTCATTCTAAAGGATAGCAGTGTCAAGGCACACCTATCTAATTTGACGTTAGTAGATTCAGTTAGAGATAAAGTATTTCTAGGAAAATAGCATTGTACAAGTTAAATGGTGTTATGGAAACCCTGATAGCAGATCCAGATCAGAAACTTTCATTATGTTGCTGGTTTAAGAATTTCAGTTTTAGTGTCAGTGGGAAGAAGTACAAGAACTCAGTTCCTCTTGCAAAAAAGGTACAGGAACTGAGTTCCTGTGCATTCCTGCTCACTTTCATCACTGCTTAGCCTGCTTCATGACCACTGTTACAGTTTTATTCAGTTGCTCTAGGCTGTGGTGAGGGGAATCCCCTCCTTGCACACTAGCGTTTCAGCGTGGAGCTGACGCTCAGCTCTCTCTCACTCACATAGCTCTTAGCTTGGCGCCTTGGCGCTGTGCAGCTGTCGTTCTGTACTTATTCCTCAGCAGCAGTAAGTCCATATCATTTATTACTGGCACCATACTTTATTTTTTAAATAAATAAAACCATTTTTTTGCTGATTGAAACCAGGCCCCATTATACCACTGGATTGTCAGAGCCGTTACTCACTAGCCGGGGCAACCAATTACTACCCCTTGGCTAATTATCATAAAGTAAGTGTGTGTATGTACATGTGTGCAGATTGGAGGAGCAATTACTCTCTTTCTCTCCCCCTATTAGCTTACTATATACCCTTACACTAAAAATATGGTAATGGCAACTCTTTCTGTTTTAATTTCTCCAGGGTCCACCCCCTCTCTCTCTCTGCTGGCAGAACCTAGTCTCGAACCTACACGCAGGTGACCTATTCTTCTCTAAGGTACCCATTTTTAAGTTACTTGTGGAACAGTTGTTCCACGACTGTTACAAAAGGGTATACAAGAACACCACAGGAGGGCTTAAGTCACTACATTACACTGCCTACCTCCAGCAAAAAGGCTCCTGCCCTCACTTCATCCACTCTAGAAATCGCCTGTGGCCCAGTGCAGTCCCTGATTAGTGATGAATCTCTTCCCCTGCCCACTTGCAACCCCAAGCCCCAGTCACACACCACTCTGTCTCTGACACTCACCATCAACATCTTCAGAGCTCCCTACCTATTCTGTAAGGTTGGGAGGCTCCCCTGGACCAATATCAGCCTGATCACAGTAAATAAATGCATGTAAGTCCCACGTGCAGTAGGCTGCCTGAGCAACACAAACTGTGTCCTTCCCTATATCTTTCCATATCTGATTTCACCACTCCAATGACATCAGACACCGGTCCAGTGATCATAAAGCAGGATATGGTTTGTGTTGTTGCTGAGAGACAGCCTATATAGGGCTTACCGAGTATGATCAGAGTGATGCTGATACCAGGGTGCTTCCCCCCTTCATGAGAACATAACCTTGTTTACAGCTTTGTTAGATGTAGATTTAATGCATCTGGTCTTAATCAATGCAAAGAAAACAATTGTTATACATAGAAACATAGAAACTGATGGCAGATAAGGACCGCTAGGCCCATCCAGACTGCCCATTTTCCCTGCCTACTGTAAAAGCCGCAGACCCTACTTGATCTCCAGCTTTACCTCCTCGTTCCTATTTCTAGGGTTCCCCTATGCCTGTCCCATGCTTGTTTGAATTCCCCCCCACAGTGTTTGCCCCCACCACCTCTGCTAGGAGTCTGATCCATGCATCCACCACCCTTTCTGTGAAGAAATATTTCCTCACCCTTATCCCTTAGTCTGCCCCCTTCCAACCTCATGTTATGCACCCTCGTTTCTGGACATCTCCTTTTCTGAAGGATGCTACCCTCTGGTACCCTATCTATGCCTTTTAGATATTTGTAGGGTTTCTATCATATCTCCCTTATCTCTCCTGTTCTCCAGGGTATACATATTCATGCCTCCCAGTCTCTCCTCATATGACTTTAGGTGCAGACCCTGCACTGTCTTTGTTGCCCTTCTTTGAACTTCCTCCACCCTGACTATGTCCTTATAGAGATGTGGCCTCCAGAACGGGGACACAGTATTCCAAATGAGGCCTCATCAATGATCTGTACAGTTTCTTCTGCTGGCGATACCTCTCCCTATGCACCCCAGCACCCCACTGGCTCTCCCCACATTGGCACATTGTTTGGCCACCTTTAAGTCATCAGATATGATTACCACCAAATCCCTTTCCTGTTTGGTGACCATCAGTATCTCCCCCCCCCACCCCTATCATGTAATCCTTCCTTGGGTTCTTGCATCCCAAATGCATGATTTTGCACTTTTTTGCATTGAATCTCAGCTACCACACTCTAGACTGTTCCTCCAGTTTACCTAGGTCCCTCCTATCGGAGTGTCCACCCTGTTGCAGATCATAGTGTCATCCGCAAAGAGGCACACCTTCCCTTCCAGCCCCTCCACAATGTCACTTATGAAGACATTAAACAGGACATTTGAAAGGCAACAACCCTCCAATGTTCTCTAATGGTTAAATCTGATGGTTGATAGTTCCAGGGTTGAACATGCTTATTACACAGGGTTTTTTTTTTTGGTGGGGGGGGAATTTTTTCAGAATATGGACTCCTTTTCTACAGATTATTAACAGTGGTGACTCATGTGCAGATTCTTAGGGTTAGAAACATTATTTGGGTAATGCACTATATCTTTGTCCAAGTTTTGACTAAAGGGGATTTATCTGAGCTGTGTGATGTCAGGGTAGCAAACAACAAAGATATGATGACATGAATGCTTAGTGTTGTTATTAAGCCTCGTGTTTTATGTCCCAAAATGCAATGCCTTTATACTAAATAAAAATAAGATACCAATAATCTGATTCCCTGGTAGATGTTAATCCAAGTGTTTACTACTGTATGTTTCCCCTAGCGTCAAATGATGTATTTCCCACGTTTGTTTACTGTGACAAAACACTGTACTCTTTTTGCCATGTCTCCTTGACTGTTGTTCCTCATGTTGTACTCTCCTGGGTCATTCCTGAAAATAGGCATAATACTTGTCTAGTGTACTTACCCGGTAAACAAAAGCTAAATAAATAAATAAATAAATAAATATCTGGCACTCTCAGAGCACTTCTGGTCCTAAGGTAAAGGGAAACAGGGTATTTAATCAATAACAGGAAAAAAGATTTGGAAGTTAGGCTATCTCTATGTTCATTCAGACAACAAAAGTCTGCAAGAAGCATTGCACTTGTGCAAAATTCTTCTCTCTTGAAGCATGAGGGTAATGTGAAAATAAAATTAACTGACTTTATTTTGTGAACTCTGCCTCCAACCTTTCTTCTTTTATACCTGGGTTCTGGTACCACCATCTCCGCTAATGTCCAGCTTCTCCCACTCTGTTCGCCCTTCTGCAGTTAACATCCCCAACAACAATCCTGCCCCCTCTCCTCTAGCAAAGGCACAAATGGTATCGGGGGGGCTTCTAAGGAAACTAACTGGGTCCGTGGAGCACGGTGAACAATTCCATGTTCCAGTTCTTATTTATCTAAGGTAACTGGTTTGACACCTGTGCTCTAGCCTCTAGAACAGGGGTTCTCAAATGGTGAGGCCAGCCTCCCTTGGGAGGCCCCAACCTGTTCCAAGGGAAGCTCAAGCAAGTCTGAAAAAGTACTGTATTTACATTTTGGGTTTTATATATTTTGTGTGAAGAGATGAAGCAAACTGAAAGAGGATAATAATAGTAGGTGAATTTTATGTATTTATTTACTAATAGGTGACAAGGAATGGTGAATGAGCCAAGGCTCATTTCAGGAGTACCCGGGAAGGGTAAGGAGTGAATACATTTAAAAAGGTAACTGCAAAACAATCAAGAAATATAGAATGAGCAGTAGTGCAAATGAATATGAACAATAAATTAATAATGAGTGGTGGTAATTGATCAATTTGTAAAGCGATGGCAGAACAGCCCAAATACAAGGGCCGAGCACAGAAGTGCTAAGAGCAATAGCAAGAAGGAGCAAAGTAACCCCCGAGAAGTTGCTTAGCAGCAGAGAAGGGGGAGGAGAGGCAAAGTATGTAGGAAGGTTATTTCATATAGAGAGGAAACAGAGGAAGTAATCTGACCCATGAAGGTACTGCAACAAGGGTAACAATGGTTCAAGAATGAATAAAGCAGAGCAAGTAGGCTGGCCTGTGTGTGTGTGTGTGTGGGGGATTACAATAAGCTGAATAATAATATTTGTTTATTTTAATTATTTGTTATTCAGATAACACCTTTGTGCACAGGAGCTCTTTTTCAAAAGTTCCAAGTCAGTATAAGACAAAGAACTGAATGTGAGCCAAGTACTCAAAGGGGTTTCAATTTATTCGTGGTGTACTGCACAAAGTACAGTACATTATTTTTCTTTGGGGAGGCCCAAGATTATTTCAATTTTAGGGGAAGGCTCAAAATCTTTTCCATGGATTTGGGGAGGCTCACTGTGACAAAGTCTGAGAACTATTGCTCTAGAACATGCTACTCTATGTTTACACAAACACTGACCTAAATTTATCTACATTCCCCTCTACACACCCACACACAGTATCCACTTTAACAATCCTTGCAGTTGTTAAACTCTTATCTCTTCCTCTTAAGATCCACTCCCCTTGACATTGCCTCCAATTAATTAGGAAATGAAGTCAGTAATTTTCTAAATATAGAATAATTTCTAACTATAGAATAATCCAACCTCTGATTTTGTGTACCAGCTAAATAATATTTGTACTTAAACTACTGTATTGTGCTCCTTCGTCTATTATGCAGGGCCCTTACTTTACCTTGTTATTGCTGTTTCGATTGCACCATTCTTGGGTATACCCTTCCCACAGTGACATTTCAACAGTGACCAGCACTATAGTGACTACAACGCCAGGTCGCTGTAGTGTCAGCACTGGCCCCCAGCACTGTATTCGGGGGGTCTTACACCTCATCCCCTAATCAGCTCTGACTCAGAGTCAGTTATATTTAGTGGGGTTTGCAGGGGCAGAGCCCCCCACATTAGGGGTTTGGGGGGGGCAAAGCCCTCGGAAGAAAACATGTCAGTAAGGTAGAAACCATATGCTGATCGCAAATGTGGTCAACATGATGGTTTTGCTGTGCGGTTGTTTGACAAAACTTTTGTGAATGACCGATCGTAGATCCCCATTCTTGCTCATTAGGATGTCTTTTCCTTTGTTAACCAAAACAGAATCTGTAATCAGCTCGTGTGAGACTGATGCTTGCTCTTCATTCAATTGTGTACACTACTACTAGTACACTTCTTAGGTGACTGATGCCTTCTATCAAAATGCTTTTTCCAATCTATTGTATGTCTCTTTCCTGTAAGTTTCCATTCTAGATTGTAACTCTCCCAGGTCTTGCCTGAAAATAGGTGTACTTATGCCTAGTGTATCTTACTTGATTACCAAAAACTATAAATAAAACTATAAATAAATAAATAAATAGTAGGTGACTGTAAAGTACAAGAATGTAATTCAGTTGAGGGGTTCTGGTGCTCCTAACAAATCACAAAGCTGAAAGCTGAGTGGTATGTGTCACTAGAACCCCGATGTTGAATTACGAACTTGTAATTCAAAATCCATCCAATTTTTAATTTTATAGACTGAGTCCTACCAAACTTTCTAGAATTAATAAATTCAGAATTTGGATCAGCAGGTCGCAATCAGCCTCACGACACAAAAAAATGAGACCTTTGATTTACTTTGTTTAAAAGTTACAATTAATGTTGTAATCCTAATTTCACTACCTATTCAAAGAAACCAGTTTCAGTGAAGAGCTACTGATGAAGTCATAACCAGAATGCACAGCCTGGTCCTCCCTGCAAGCTATGTTATGGGACTTATTTCTCCCATGTTACATAAAACAGCAGTTGTAGCAAACTTTTTAAAAAGAAAGGTTGACACTGGGAGGGCTGGCCTGAGGTTCAATGTGGGGAATAGCTCCTCCCACAACCTCTTCATAAGCCCTCCTCTAACACGCCTCCCTTGCTTCTTAGAAGTGTTTTTTGTCGCTCCCTGCATCGTTTGTGTGGCTGCGCTTTCTGTGCTCCTACTCGCGTTCGTATCTTGGTGCCTGTTCCTACCACCCTGTTTTGTTTTTCTTTTTTGGGCTATTTCCTAACCCCCACAAACACCTTCAGGTGTCCCCACGCTATTTCGCTTTTTCTCCGCTTCAGTCCTTTGCTTATTACCTTCCTGCTCCATTTTCAGCATACGGCTGCCATTGTTGATGTGGACCTTCACCTTCCAGGTACGGCCCACGAATGTTGCACCTGTCTGTAATTGTGCTGAATGTGGCAGTTAGCTTTACATGGCACGGGGGCTCACGCAGCCACAAGTTAAAGGTGCCGATGGGACCCATAACACTGACAGCGTTCATGGATTGCCACCGATGGTGACTGTTGGTAACTGCCCCACCGATACTCCTATCAGCGGCTGGGAGTCGCAGCACCTGGCTCTCATAGCTGGGTACCATTGCCTGTTGAAGGAACTAGAGCAGGGAAAACATTGAATTACAATAAAATGGGACTCACACTATGCACAACAGGAACCATATGAACTGCCAGAACATACAGTGCTGGTTCCTCTTGTTTTGGCTGTGTTACAGTCAGCTTGTTTCTTGTGTGATGTCATGTGTTGGAGCTGTATGGTTATTTCCATGCAATTTTGCAGATGTGTTGTCAGATTCACAGTTGCAAAACAATCAGTTCTTACTTCACTTTCTCAAAATCAGACAGAAATGGCTTGTCCTTTATAGATAAACTGGTATTCCTTACTAAAGCCAGTGGGGACTTCCACAATCACAGGGTATATCTAGAATGCCTTTACCAGACCACTGAGGTGCAACAGATATGCTAATTCACAAATAAAGGCTCTCCTAGTATAATAATGACCTCTGACCTACTCTTGAGCACTTGAACAGTCTGTCAGAAGCTCACTTCGACTGCTGGAAAATCCCTACTGCCTCCTGATTTGTTAGTCTGTTTTCATTTTTACAGCTGTGGGCAAAGGCCTCAATTTCCATCTGACATTATGGTAATGTTTTTCCTATTCTTGGGGTTCCCTGACTCAATTCTGCATCGTTTTCACGTCCTTTTTGCTCAGATATTCATGCTTCAACAAGAAGACTGTTCTATGCTCAGCAACACTTTTCAGAATGTTACTCTACTTTCCTCCCAGTGGCCACTTCCCTTCGGGAATGGAACTCCCTCCAACTACCTCTTTGACATCCTCCTTCCCTAGCTCTGCTCAGCAGCATTGAGCTTAGGCAGCTTGTCCTGACTAACAGGGATGGTAACCATGTCTGCAATTTCCGGATTGTTACTGTGTCTTCTCTGCCTCATACTGATTATCTGCCTTATGCCAGTTGCCACATTCCTTCAGGAACGGAACTTCCTCCTTCTTGCCACCTTCACATTCTTCATCCCTTACTCTGCTTAGCAGCATCGAGTGCAGGTTAGTTCACCCTGACTACCGGGGATGGGAGTTATGTCTATGCTTTCTGGATTGTTGCCTTACCTTATCTGCCTTATACCTTTTGCCGCTTCCCTTTGGGAATGGAATTACCTGCCACTTACCAGCTTGACATTCTCCGTCCCTAACTCTGCTTGGCGGCATCGAGTGAAGGCTAGTTCACTATGACTACCAGGGATGGGAGCTCTGTCTCTACTCTACAGATTTATACCATGCCTCCTATTACCATTAAATTTCTACCCAATCCAACTGCTGCTTCCCTTTAGGAATGGAGCTATCAATCTCTGCTTACCTTCGTCATTGTACGTATGGTACTTCAAGTCCCTACCAGCCATCGATAGTTCCTGCTGGTTGCCCGTGCCTCCTGTTTGCTGTTTTCTCTTCTCCATCCTCAGTGTGATTCCTGGATGCCACTCCTTCAGGACAAGGACCTTGCACGGCTTGCTTCTCCTTCTTCTCTATTTCCAGTTTCAACTCTTCCTCCTCTCGGCCATGGAAGCTAGCAATGGGATCTGCCTGTGACTTCACATGTGGAACCTGCACTTCTTCCACCTGTTTGTCTCCATCTTGCTGGTTTGACACTTTCCTCAATATCAGGACTACTGTGCATTTCCCTGCCTCTATTCGCTGCTCTGTCATGGACCTTCATTCTTTTACCCCCTTCACTTCTTTGCCCTCATCATATGGATCCTGCCACCTCGTTCAGTCCCTCTCTCACTCCAGGTTACCTGCCTCTTGGACTGCTTGCTGCTAGTTGCTAGATCTGCCATTGTACAACCTTGTTTTCATTGCAGGTTTGGACTCTCATCCTTCGTCACTACAGCACCTTCCATCACTCTCTGGTTGTTTCCAGCCTTCAGCGGATGTGGGACTCCTATTAAGTTTGGTGCTTGGCTTGACTCCCCAGTCTCCCATGGGTCATTGTTCGATGCCTTGCTTCAGCTTTCCTGCACTTCATAGCTGTTCACCATGGAACTAACTTCATCCTGCTCCTTCCTGCTTGCATGTCATACAGCGTTGCCCGGCCATGGCTTCCTTGTTCTTCCCTTCAATTCCTCAGGATCCCCTCCAGACTTTTTTCCCATTGTCTGGTTGCCTTCTCCTCTTTGCCTTGTTGGCTCGGGGTTTCCTGCTGTTTGCTGTAGTTCTTTTGGGCCTTGTATCCTATCTCCGACCAGTACTCCTGATGAGTCATCTGCTTTTTCATATGATTCATCTCCTACTTCTACTCCAGTTCTTCTAACAGTACCTTTCCATCACTCATTCAATCATTACCGCATTACTCCAGTGTACTTCTACTGCCAGTAAACATTCCTTGGCTTACATGCCCATTAGACCCTTACGTTCTCATAGATGGCTCAGTCTGCCCAGGCAGTTCTTTGCAATCATTCATGGACTCCGTTCCCTTGGACAATAGGAAGATCTCCTCCATCTCTATCGGACATACCCTCCAATTCCTGTCCATCCAATCACCATGACTCCTCAGATGCCTCGTCTTATTGGCCATCCACATACATGGAAAGTACTTAAATCCTTCTGTTCTATTCAGACTTTATAATCAGCATCGCTTCTAGAAACACCAGAAATCACAAGATAACCCATTCAACTATTGACATCATCCATTTTACCTTATGCCGTCTCTTATTTTAACAATGACTTTGATGACCAAGTTACTCGACTTCTACTTCTCAACAGTCATGATATTCCTAGGCATTGCGCAGATATTGTCCAGACTATTTGTCGTGGGATCCTCACAGCTAGCTGATTATTGACTTCATGCCATCCAACCTTCGATTTCTCTCCGGGCATCGCTCTTCCTTATATTATTATTCACACCTTTTCACCTCATATCTGCAACCGGGTCAACCACTCTCCAACTGACTTTCAGCTTCTTCTTCTCGAAATACCTTCGTTAATCTCTACAGCAAAGACCGTTAACGAGAACTGTCTCTCTCCATTCCTCACTGGCAATCCGTAACAGCCAAGACAAGGTCACCAACTCAGCATTGTATTCGACTCGGTATTAATCATCAGTAACGCTAAAACCTATGGCATCATGTCTACTCGATCTCACTACTAATCTAGCCTACAGACTCTTCTCATCTGCCCCAAGCTCCTCTCATGTACTTTATCAGCAGGATTAACCGTGAACGTAACCACTTATGCCACCAGAGTGCATCTCCTAAATGATCACAGCACAGGAATGCTCATACTTAATTCAGGCAGCGCACCAGCAGAGGATTTGAGCATGAAGTCTCGAATATCATGACCAAAGAAGCCATATATTCCTCATACCGAATTCCAATCATTCCTCATATATAGTAGGCTACCATCTGGACAGCTCCACAACTCACCTTCTAGTGCTGTCCTAATCACTTATAGCATCATTTTCATCAGGCACTCAAACTCTCTTCTACTCAATTTACTCTGGGATGCTTACCTAGTTACTTTTGCTCACTAATTGATTCTTTATCTCCAGACTACATCAAATATCAAACCTTATATGAATTAGAGCAGTCTCTTATAACTTTACTAATCATCACAACTACCACAGTGTACTGTCAGGTATCGTATCCCTCAAATCTGCTCTCTCGGCTCATAAGTTCAAACAATCCCTTGGACGTGTATCCTTGTCTCTTCAGAAACATAGTTTACATCAGCCCTTCTTTAACTGGATCTGCTTACTTAGGATTTTGCCATCCCTATGGAAAGATGTACCCTTCATCTGCAGGATTATCATTCAGGCTATATCATCCTTGGATCGAGAACAAACCATCCTCTCCAGGGCACTCAAAGACTCTTCTACAAATTATACTTTATGGATGTTTCCTTAGTGACTTCTTGTTTATACAGAGTTCCTAGCTTCCAGACCATAATCTTACATTCAAGCCTTTCACAAGTGGGATCAGTCACCAATTACTTCTTCTTTTACCATTGCAATTCCACCATTCCCAGTTTAGTACCTTATCGATCCAGTCATGGTCCCTCTGCCTATTACAAGTCTGTTGGACAAGCATCATTCATCATGTTGGAAACTTGGATTTCCTTCATCCTTCTTCACTTGGATTTACTGCATACTTAGGATTCTATTGCTCATTCAGAACGGCTCTCTCTTCAACCTCAGGATCATCATGTGGTCGGCATCATCCATGGATCGAAGATGGATCAACGTCCCTCCAAGCAACTCACCAACCTTAATTTAACTATAGTTACTAGAACCTAGATCCTTCTCCTTTTAGTATGCCCAGAAGGATGGGCAGACCTCTGGCCATGGGTCCTTAGAGGTTTCTTCTACCTGGGGGGTTTTCCTCTCCTGAGTGCCAGGGGGTTATACTCACCGTGAGTTGGAGGAAGTATCTTTTTGGGCCTTCTATTCCCTATGAGCTACTACCTACATACCTACTACTCAAGGGTGGGAATAGAATAAAGCCAGAAAAAGTACTACAGTTACACAAGCACTATATACCCCATTTCTCCTTATTGCTATTCCACAAACATTGAAAGGGTGGATAAAGGGCACGCATGTCCAAAGTACTTAAGAATGTGATGGGGATGGGGGGAGGGATGAATGGCAAACATGGTTTTAGAATTCCAAAGTTGTGTGCCATTGTTAGAATACTGTGGGGATGAGATTTCAAAATGCCACCACGTTGCAACTGTGGAAAGCAGCAATGACACAATCTCTAAAAGTAGCTGGGAAACAAAATTTTGAAATATGGCATGGATGCTGAAATTCAGACTGTGGCAGTGTCATACATTTTTAGAATGTTGCAGAGATATGCAATTTTGAAATGTAGGAAACACATAGTTGTGGACTGTGGCAGGGATATGCAGTTTTATAATGTGTCATGGCTGTATAAATTTGGCATATGCTGGTGATGCACAGTTTTTGAATGTGGTGGGGATTCCTGAGCTCTGATTGATCATCCAGTGATGTTATCTCAGCACAACATCACAGATTTACTCCCAGCACACACATGACTGAATCACATGATTAAAACATCATTGCACATGCCATGTCCAAACTGCCCACACTTGGCATGGTCACAGTGGATTTTGTCAGTAGTTTTCAAACTTTTAAAAATATAAATCCCTCTCTCCCCACAGCAGATAATCACCAAAAATCAAACCCAGAACCCTCACACATTCCCCCAATTGATGTTCTCACTTTCTGCTGCTTATTAAAAAAAAAAAAAGAGTGAAGTTAAGCCATGTTTCTGATCGACTTCTCATCATTCCTCCATTATGCCTTCACTCTCTGCTGTGAATATTATTTTGTTTTTTTAAATCAAAAGAAATCAGCTACCTCAAAACCATCAGATTGGCTTCAGAATCTAGCAGTCCCTCCCTCAGGCAAACGTGAAACCCATCAGTACAATCAGCTTCATGGCAGTCCCTCACGGATTCCCTCACAGTCCTCGCTGGCAAACCACCATAAACACATTGTGCGTGAGTATAATAACAGTGCACTTCACTTACGTGAAAGCTGTCAGTACGATTGGCTTCAGGGTAGTTCCTCCCAGTCTCATCACATTCACAGCTGGAGTGTGGACATATATAATACTACGCTTCCGTTACCATTTTTGCCATGAAACGCAAACAGCCACACAAGTATTTCAATTGATCATGACAGTCAGTGTCACAGTGGGGTTGGGGTGAAAGACAGAGAGAAGTACCAGAGAAAAAGACAGAGAGAGAGAGAGAGAGAAAGACATAGGGGGCACAGAAACCCAAAGGAAAATAAAACCCAAGCAACAGCACCACCTACTGGACAACACACAAATTGTGGACTTCTTTTCCAATAGGTATTCCTGCCATTACAAAAAAGTGGAAAAACAAAAGTATTTTAAACAAACTTTTCAGCTCTTTTACCATTTTCTGTAACAAATGAGCCACTGTACAATAGGAATAATGCACAACAGGGTGTGTGTTGTGCTGGGATAACATCACTTCTTGGGTATTGGGCACACTCGACCTGCAGCCTCATGCCCAGTAACCTGAGGTGTGATGTTATCCCAGTACGAGACACACCCTCTCATGCATTATTCCTTAATTTCACAATGTGGTGTGGACACAGAACCTCAGAATGTGGCAGAGACTCACAGTTTCAAAATGTGGTGGTTACATGCACTGTCAGAATGTGGTAGAGATGTACATTTTTGGAATGTGGTGAGATATGTAACTTTGGAGCATGGCAGAAAATGCATTTTCAGAAAGTGACATGTATATACAATTATGGAATGTAGCTGGCATGCATAATTTTGGAATATGGCAGGAATACATTATTCTAGAACGTGGCTTGGACATGCAATTTTGAAATGTGGTAGGGGCACTCATTTTCAGAATGTTGTGAGCATGGACAATTTTTGAATATGGTGGAGATGCACATTTTTGGACAAAGATGGGTGAGTTCAGAATGTACCAGTGACACACAGTTACAGAATGTGGTGGGAAGGTACAATTTCAGATTGTGGCTGGGATGCACAATGTTAGAATGTAGTGAGGACACCCAGTTTTTGAATGAGACTGGGAAATGCAATTTCAAAATGTGGTGGGATGCATAATTTCGGAATGTGGTGATGACAAAATTTAAAAAAGCAGTATGGATGAACAATTTAAGAATGTGGCTGGGACACACAATATCAGAATGTAGTGGGGACATTCAATTTTGGAATGTGGCGGTGACATGCAGTTTAGGAATGTGGTGGAGATGCACAATTTTCAGATGTGGCAGTGACAATTTTGGAATGTGATGAGGACATGATTTCAAAATACAACATGGATGTACAGCTTAAGAATGTGGTCAGGGCACACAGTATCTGAATGTGGTGGGGACACACAGTTTCAGAATGTGGCAGTGACATGCAGTTTAGGAAATGTAGTGGGGATGCACAATTTTGAGTTGTGGTGGAGACACAGTTTCAGAATGTGTCATTTATACAACTTTAGAAACATAGAATTTGATGGCAGATAAGGACCACTTTGCCCACCCAGTCTGCCCATTTTTTTCTCTTCTTACAGTGATGCTGAAACCCTACTTTATCTCCATCTCTCTGCCCCCTTTCTTTCCACCAAGATTCCCTAATGTCTTTCCTATGCATTCTTGAACCCCAGCACTGTTTTCATCCCCACAACCTCCACTGGCCACTGAAAGACTGTTCTCGGCATTCACCACTCTTTCTGTAAAAAAGTACTTCCTCACATCTCTCCTAAATTTATCCCCCTCCAGCTTCATTACATGTCCCCTTGTTCTTGTGCATCTTTTATTCTAAAAAATACTCCCCTCCTGTACCTTATTTACTCCCATGAGGTATTTAAAGTTCTCTATTATATTCCCCCTTCCTTCTCTCTTCCAGGGTGTACATATGGAGGTCCTCTAGTCTCTCCTTGTAGGGGCTTCTGATGCAGACTCTGCACCATTTTAGTTGCCCTCCTCTGAACAGCCACCACTTAGTTTATGTCCTTCTGGAGAAGTTGTCTCATGAACTGGACACAGTACTCCAGGTGGGGCCTCACAAGCAATCTATACAGGGGCAACACCATTTCCCTTTTTCTATTGTTGATACCCATCCTTCTGCATCCTCTGGTCCTCCCAACTGCTTTGTCACATTGCCTTGTCACATCTAGGTAATCAGATACGATTACTCCCAAGTCTCTTTCCAATTTGGTGATCATCACTACCTCTCCTCCCATTTTATACTCCACCTCTGGGGTTCTGTGCCCTAAGTGCATGATTTTATACTTTTTTGCATTGAAACCCAGCTGCCATACCCTTGACTGCTCCTTGAGTTTTTGCAGGCCTCTGTATAGTCTTTCCACCCCACTTCCCGAGTGTCCACCCTATTGCAGATTTTGCTGTCATCTGTGAATAGGCACACCTTTTCTTCCAGACCATCAGTAGTGTCTCTTATAGACATTGAAGAGGACCGGTCCCAGTACTGAGCCCTGAGGCACCCTACTGGTCACATTCCCTTCTCCAGAGTGGACTCCGTTTATCACCACCATATGTTGCTTAACCCTTAAAGAGCTAGTGTACTGCCTGGAAACTGCCTGCAGTTGATTGTAACTTTCAGATGTAGTCAGCTATCACTTCTTATATCTCAAGTATGTATTATTTTCTGTTTGTTAATTAGAAGACTTTCCACCTGGCAGTACTGGGGTGATGTGTGGAGCAGCACTCTGTCTGGAGGAAAAGAAAAGTCAGTTCTGTTCCTCCCACTACATCAACACTGAAACCACACTATGACATCACTAGCAACCAATGAGAAACATTTCTCACTGCCAGGTTTCACTTTTGCATGAAGCAGCAGGGACTGGCTCCTCCTGGTTACTAGTGATGTCACAATTTCCTGCATTTTTATTGGTAGCTTGTGAAAGTCACTGCTCAGGCTGCAAGGATTGTGGTGCCTCAAGGTGTCTGGTCTCATTTCTGACGATGTAGTGAGAGGAACAGAACTGACTTTTTTCCCCCTCCAGACAGTGCTACTCCACACATCACCCCAATACTGCCAGGTGGAAAATCTTCTAATTAGCAAACAGAAAAAAAAAAATACTGCAGATACTGAAAGTGATAGCTGACTGCATCTGAAAATGAATATTAATTCCAAGCAGTACACTAGCTCTTTAATCAACTTCTTACCCATTTTACCACCTTTGGATCCACCCATAAGCTGCCCAGTTTCCTTACAAGTCTATTATGTGAAACGGTGTTGAAAGCCTTATTGTAATCGATGTATGCTCTATCTACTAGTCCACTCTGATCTAGTTCCCTGGTCATCCAGTCAAAGAAATTTATCAGATTTGTTTGATGTGGCCTCCCCCCCCATGAATCCATGCTGCCTTGAGTCTTGTAACCCATTGGACTCTAAATACTCCACAGTGTGACAGGGAGCTCCTGCCACTCTTGAGGACTGACCTTTCCTTCAATCTGTTGCAACAGTTCTTCTGTTTCTAAACCTAATCTATCCTTTACAATTTCTAGTCCATAAGGTTGGCCACCTATGGGCACCACCTTCCCTTTCTTGACTTTGCTACAGTGTCCTCTTTGATTTTCCTTTTCCCTCTCAGGTCCTCATACAGGGAGGTTATTGTGGTGACTTCAGAGTATATGTAAAATAGGTTGTGTTTATTGTTGTTGGCTTTAGTATGTAATAGCACTATGTTATAAAATACCTTAATGTATATACCTTATGTTTATGAAACCTGTAAATGTTTAAAATACCATGGCACTTGGTGTTTTGATAATGGTAAAAAGTACTGGGTGACTATTATAGAAATTAAGCTAGTTGTGCTATTTAAAATGCATGTAAATTGTTGTAAACTTAACAAGCCAGAAATGTCATGGCGATTTGCATATATCCCAATGATGCACTGCATTATGGAAGTATGTATGATGATATATTTCTTTGAAACTTGATTTGTTGCCAGTGCCCTTTGGGGTGACTGTTCTTTCAGTGATTCTGCTTTGAGGTTCTTTGTTTATAGCTTTTTTTTTTTTCTTTTTGAGCTCCCACTATGCAAGCAAATGGGGCTTGCATAGGGGTGGTTGCTACATCTCAGCTAGTGAATTGGATCAGAGATCAGTGTCAGTAGGTGCTGGCTAACTGCAGAGAAAGGACATTCATAGTCTGTTGCTGCAAACAGATGTACTGAAGAAGAAATATGCCATTGCAGAAGGTTGTTTTTTGTATTTTGAATAAACATCACACAGAGATTGTGTGTTGAACCTGAAGTTCGATGTCTGGTCCATCTGTTATCCCACAACCCCTCCACACACAGTCCATTCCTTCAGCAGTGGCTCTATAACTTCCCCACCACCAAAGTCAGGCTGACTGGCCTACAGTTGCCAGCATCCTCCCTGCTACCACTTTTATGAAGCGGGACTACATCTGCCCTCCTCTAGTCCTCCAGAACCACTCCTGTTTCCAGTGAGCTGTTAAATAGGACTGTCAGAGGTGCAGACAGTACCCCCTTGAGCTCCTTCAATACCCTTGGATGCACTCCATCTGACCCATCGCCTTGTCCACTTTCAGATTTGTTAGTCCCTTCAGGACTTTCTCCAGTGAAAAAGGACTAGTGTCTACTTTCCTCCCTCCAATGCTCCTGTTGCTTTTGTATGGCTCCCTTCCCTTCTCCTTCCTCTGTGAACACTGAACAAAAGTATTTGTTCAGGATGTCTGCCTTTCCTTTGGTCCTCCTCTGCACAGTCCTCCCTTCACTTCTTAACCGTACAATCCCTCTCCTGATCTTCCTCTTATCACTTAATACCTAAAAATGTCTTGTCTCCTTAAGTTACCCCCTGGGCTATTCTCTTCTCAGTTTGTGCCTTCATGCTCCTTACTGCTTTCCCTGCCTCCTTCTGTTTCTATAGATACACCTCCCTTTTTTTCTACCTCTCATCTCTTTATACCTTCTGAATGCTACCCTTTTGGCCTTTACCTTTTCAGCCACTTCTTTTGAGAGCCATAGTGGTCTTTTTTTATCTTGCTTTTGCTCACTTGCTTTGCACAGAGGTTTGTTGCCTTCATTATGCCCTCCCTTAGCTTCACCCACTATTCTTCCACCCCACCCAGGTCACCCCCCCCACTAGGTCATCCCTGAGGCATTTACTATTTTTTTAAACATCTGTTCTCCTGAAATCCAGGACCCTTAACCTTGTGTGGTTTGATTCCGCTGCCATCCTTATGTTGAACCACACTGCATAGTGATCACTGGTCCCCAGGTGGCCTCCCACCTTGATGTCTGCAATACTGTCCCTATTAGGGAGCACCAGATCCAGTATTGCCCCATCAGGAGTGGGCACCTTGACTAGTTGCCTGAGGAACGCACCCTGCAGAGAGTCCACGATGTGCATACTTCTAGCTAAAGTTGCAGCTGGGTGGCTCCAGTCTACATTAAACAGATTGAAGTCCCCCACCAGCAGCACCTCTCTCTTTTCTGACATTTTGCCAATGGCTTTCACCAGTACCTTATCTAAATCCTCCCCCTGAGTTCGAGGTCTCTAGATTACATCACTGTGGCTCCGTAGCCCATCTCCAGGGTGACCTACAGTACGTCCACTCTCCCCTGGATTCCCTGAATCTTCATCGCTTTTATGCCTTCCCTTACATACAACCCCACACCTCCTATTTTTCTTCCTGCCCTGTCTTTCCTGAACAGAGTATAGCCCGGTATGGCCATGTCCCAGTCATGGTTTCCAGTGCACCATGACTTGATAATGGCCACAATATCCCCATCTGCATTTGCCATGAAGGCCTTTAGGTTTGGAATTTTATTTCCTAGATTTCTAGCATTTGCACAGATGGCCTTCCATATTTTGTTACGACTCTACCGGTTACCCCCCCCCTTATATTCTTTTTGCCCCCTCCTTCCCTGCTCTTTTTTATTGCTTGTGGCCCCATCCCCTTTCATTTTTACCACTCTGCTTCTTTTAGTATTTTGTACCCTGGAGGATTTTTTCTCTTTGAGTTCTCCCTACAGTGGGGGAATTCAAGAATGCATGGGACAGACATAAGGCAATTCTTGTGGGGGGTAGGAAGAAGTAGGCTGTTGGTTAACTAGGATATGCGGCTTATCCTGTAGGTAGGAAAATGGGCAGACTAGGTGGGCCAAGCGGGCCTTATCTGCCATCAAAGTCTATGTTTCTATGTTTCTACTCTCTGCTTCGGCTTTGTCACAATTTGTCCTGGTTATTTCGGTCCACGACAACTCAGCCTGGACTATTAGCTTGGTGTCAATAGGCTCCCACATCAATTCATCCCCAGACAATTTGCCTCCAACATAAATATTATAAAATAAACTCCAGGTTGGCACAGTCCACCCATCAGATGAGGCAATGTGCTTGAGGATTGTAGAAGTGGAAGTCGTACTGTAATTCAAAGTGTGGTACATAGCTCAGTGCTTGTGTGTATTTATGAACTGGATGGTATATGCTCGATGGTACAACTTGTGCTTTGGTGTTTCTCTATATCCCACCCTCTGTGGGATACTGGGTAGGTGTAAGATTTAAGTCCCAGCATAAAGGGTGAGACAACAGTGCCAGAGAAGGAAGAGGAGACAGGGGAGGATGGAGGGTGTTTTGAAATGCTCAAAGCTGAGCGAGCAGAAGCCTGAGGTTTAAGAAGGGGATGTGAGAGGAGCTATTCCCACCACAGAACTTCAGGCTAAGCCTTCCAATTCAATGTGTGGTACATGGCTCAGTGCTCATGTATACTTATGAGCTGGATGGTACAGTACAAGTTTGATGTTACAACTTGAGCATTGGCATTTGTCTATATCCCACCCTCTGTGGGATACTGGGTTGGTGTAAGATTTAAGCCCCAAAATGAATTACCATAGTGATTATCTCCTCCAACTCTGGAGAATGTGACCAGTAGCATGCAGGAGAGGAAAACCCCCCTTTGGGGGAAACCTCTGAGAACCCATGGCTACTGACCTGCCCGTCCTCTGGGCATACTAAGAGGAGAATAATCCTAAATGTGGGCTGAGGTTTTAGCTGTGTTTATGTCCAAGAATTACATCTGAACTTGCTGGTTGAAGAGTTCTGTTACCGAGATTGATGATGAGCAGGAAAGTCAATGCTGAGGATGAAGGTTCCTGCAGATGAAAGAGGTCCAACATGGAATAATGTCTGGACAAAAGATGATGGTTAATCCATGTCCAAGGTAGCTTGTCAGAAAGAAGAAATTGTCCTAAGGCATCCAAGGAATTAAGGTGAGCTCCACGGAGATGTCCGGCTTAGAATCTTGGCTGGAACTGGAACAGCAAGGAAGGTGGAGTGCAGTAGAAAAAGTGAATGAACCGACAAAGTAAGGCAGGCCTGGACATGGGATAGCTAGAGCATGGGACCCAGATGTAGGTCCAGTGTATGCAATATTCGAATGCTTAAGCGAAAGAGTAGGTCTCAGGTGATCAGACTAAGGAAGGCGAGACCCCCACATGGGTCTGCTGTAAAGAAGATGGAAATACATTTCAGTAATGAGAAATGCCCCTTTGTGGGGCACAATAGGAGTCAGGATGGTGAGACCCCCATGTGGGTTTGTCATCGCCATGGTACGGTATGATCCAAGGTAAGGAGGAGAAACCGCAGCTGAGAATGCCTGTAGATGATAGAAAAATACATTTTAAATAATACGTAATGCCCCTTGAGGGCATGTTTGCCTAGGGATGGTGGGACGCTCCCGCAGGCCACCATCACTGTATTATGACATGATCCAAGATAAGAAGGGCGAGACCCGTTGATGGGATGGTGGGACCCCACGTGGTCCACCATCACCATAGTACTGAATAGTTCAAGATAAGGAGGACGAGACTGTCATGTGAGTCCACCTGTAATGATGTGGAAATTACATTAGAGCGATGGATGAGGCCCCCTTGTAGGATATGTGTGTTTCTCAGTACTGTTATTGGGATGGCGGGACCCCCACATGGTCTGCCATTGCTGTTTCATTGAGTAGTCCGAGGTAAAGAGGGCAAGACCTCATGGGAGTTTGCTTGTAATTATATGGAACTGTGTTGAGCAATGAGTAAGGCCCCTTTGCAGGGCATGCATGATTGTGTTGGGATAACGGGACCCCATGTGGTCCGCCATCGCCATAGTATGTAATAGTCCAAGGTAAGGAGCATGAGTGGTTGGGATGGCAGGACCCCATGTGGTCCACCATTGCCATAGTATGAAATAGTCCAAGGTAAAGAGGGAAAAGACTCCCATTGTATATGTTTCTCAGTACTGTTTTTGGATAGTGGGACCCCTCGTGGTCCGCCATCACCATAGTATGGAATAGTCCAAGGAAAGGAGGGCGAGACCCCACGTGAGTCTGCCTCTAGAGATTAGATTACATTTGAGCTATGAGTAGGGCCTCTTCGTGGGACGTGTATGTTTGGGATGGTGGGACCCCACGTGGTCCACCATCACCATTCCATTGAGTAGTGCGTGATTGGGATGACAGGACCCCACATGGTCCACCATCACTGTTTCACTGAGTAGTGTGATTGGGATGGCAGGACCCCATGTGGTCCACTATCACCATGGTATGGAGTACAGTATGTTTGGGATGGCAGGGCCCCACATGGTCTGCCATCACCATAGTATTGCACTGTCTGAGCTAAGGATGGCGGGACCCCCTGCAGTCTACCATCATAGTATAGTGCATAGTCCAGGGTAATGAGGACGAGACCCCAAGAGAGTCCACCCACAGTAAATGGAAATAAGAGTTGAGCAATGAGTAGATGCCCCCTCGTGGGGCATGTATGTGTGGGATGGTGGGACCCCCACGTGGGTCTGCCATTGCCATTGAAATTGCATGGTTCAAGTTAAGGATGGTGAGATCCCCCCCAAGGGTATGCCAGTAAAAAGTCCAGAATGTTCATGCCGGGAAGCTAGGCCCCAAGTGAGCCAAGCTGGAAAAGGTGAGACTCCCATGTATGCCTGCCACGGGAAAGAATCTGGAATGACCGTACACAAAAGTCAGGCCCCCACAATGGTCCAGAAGTCATGCTTTATGTAAACTGTGGGTTCAAGACATGTTCGTTTGCAGCTGTGACGGGATAATTGTTACAGTACTGTTTGAGCTAGGTACTGAGTTACACTGAGTACTGAAATGCTTCATTAGAAATGTTAGTCTAAGTTGTTTTAATGTGTAGGGCAGAAACCGTTGATGACTAAAGATGGTTTATCTGAGGGGGGAATCCAACACTGGCACTGAATTTCTGAGCAGTATTCATTCAGAGTGCTGTACCACCTCTGGTTTGGGGGAAAGCTCAGCCTGGTTGTGAGGCTGTATAGCGGATTAAGCACAGTCCTGGTTTTGGTTGTATTCCCCATGTAATGGGGAAAGTGAATGAGTGGGGCCAGGCAGAAGGTTGGAGAAAGCAGAAGAACAAAAGCGAGACTGACAGGTACTGCTGGAGGGACACAGGCAGGGAGACCGAAGAGACCATGAAATAAGTACCGTGAGCCCCTTTAGTTCAGGAGAGTGGCAAGAAGCAGCCCGCTATGAGGGCAGGTGCTGTACGAATCACAGCTCGAGCGCAATCCAATGGTAAGGGATGCACCAGTAGGATTCCACAGTTCGAGCCATAGCACAAAACAGCAATTCCAATTAGTGGACCGGGTCCGGAGGTCCACGCACAATGGTTCAGTCACCCGAGGCAGAAAGACCATAGGAGCAGGTCCGAGAAAAAGTGGAGAGTAGGTTGTGGTGCAGGCAGTAGCTCAGACTGCAGTAAGGAATAATGTCCTGGAAGGCGTGAGACCAGAGGACGAGCTGCCACAGGAGGGAGGAACTGCAGAGCAATGGATCAGAGTAGGAGTCGGGCACTCAAGGATGATTGCACGCCCTGAATCACTGACAGAGAAACTGAGCCATGGCTGGTGAGGCGGACAGAAATGCCCAAAAGAAATGAGGAAACAGAGGGGGAATAGACAGCAAACCAATGAGGTACAATGTACAACCCAGGAGGAAAGAAGGAAAAGGGAAGGGAATGAACAGGAGAGAAAGCCACAACAGGGAAAACAGAGGCAGGGGACAGAAAACAAATGACAGGAGGCCCGGGGGTGGGGGGGGGGACAACAGAGCGAAGAAAACACCCAAGCTGGGAAAAACAGAGAGCAGGAAGAAGAAGGAAAGGGCCCAAGCCAACCGGCCATGCAGCTGAGGAAAGAGCAACACAGCAACTCAGGGAAGATGAGAGGTCCCTCAACATGCAGGTTTTTGAAACACTTGAAGCTGAGTGAGTGGAAGCCTGAGGTTTAAGAAGGGGAAGTGGGAGAAGTTATTCCCCCCTCACTGAACTTCAGGTTAAGCCTTCCAATTGTTTTTGGAGTACGGTACAATATGTAGTGGGAGTGAATTGTCCAGGGACGAATTGACATGTGAGCCGATTGACATCAGAGCTAATATTTCAGGGTGAGTTGTCATGGAACAAAATAGCTGGGATGAATTTACATGTTCCCCTCTACTTCTGTCTATAGGGTTGGGGTGGGGGGCAGTTTATGCCTCCCTGATTCCTTCCACCACCGCCCTTTGGCTAGGTTAAATTTTCATCAAAGTAGCATTTAAATCATCCGCTGAGAACTGTGGTTCCCCTCCTGGATGGATGCAGATCATCACCCTCGTATAGGCCCATTTTCCTCCAGGTGGGTCCCAGTCCTCAGTGTAGCTGAGCCACTATAAACTTTGGAATGTGATGGGGCATGCAAATTTGGAATGTGGCGGGATCATACCCTTTGGCAGGAATGCACAATGTCAGAATGAAGCAGGGATGACAGTGTCATGTGGGGGGGATATGATGCACAATTTTAGAAATGTGGTGGGTTTGTACAGTTCTGGAATGTGGCAGGGCCAAGCAATTTCATAATAAAATGACATGTCCCGTCACATTCTAACTGTCCCCATTTTATTCTGACATTGTCATGCTCCTCCAAATTCCTAGGTGTCTGTTATGTCGCATTCTGAGACTGAGTGTCCCCACTGCATTTTGAGATTGTTCATCCATGCCCCATTCTAACATTGCATATCCCCTCCAGCTTTTTTAAATTGTGCACCGCCTTGACATTCAATACCTTTATCCAGCGCTGCATTCCAAAACCAGCTCCTCCTGCATTCTGAAGTACAGTGCCATGCATCTGAACCATACCTTTCAACTGTCCCTGATTTTCAGGGACGTCCCTGATTTTGCCTCAAAATTTTACTCTGTCCCTCCTAAAATATGTGTTTCTGTGGCTAAACAGTGGAAATTATAAGCACAAAATAATATCGAGCATTAAAGTTACAGACTTGTTCTTCTTTAGAAAATGCATTCTGAACTAAGCCACATATTCTACCAGCTTTCTGGGAGGATATCTCTAATTCTGAAGATATGTCCCTGATTTTGGTCCGTTGTCCCTGTTTTTTTAAGCCTTGTCCCTGATTTGTGAGGCAGGAGGTTGAGAGGTATGAGTGAACAGTCTGGAAACACCCAAACCAGTGTCAGTTTTTTCAAATGATTATGAAAAAACTACAACTACAGATACAGTTTCTTAAACTTTTGGAGAAATAAGTCCTATAAGATTTTTGACAGAGGACTATACCATGAGTTCTGGTTGTGATATCATCAGTAACATGTCACTGAAACTGGCTTTTTTGAAAAGGGAGTGAAATGAGGGTTACAAAATTACTCATAAGTTTTAAACAAAGTAACTTAGAGATCTCATTTTTGACATGAGGTTTTTTGGGGTTATGCTGGCTCTAATTCTGCAATGCAACACTTTCAGCTGGACTGCCTCTTAAAATACTATATAGCTCATCTGAGTTTATATCTTGAGTTCAGTGGCAGGAATTTCTTTCATATCTCTCATGTCTCCTGCTTCTTTAAAGAAAGTAGAGACTAACTTTAAATCAAAATCAGTGTTTTTTGATCCTTTATGAAAAGGAATGTAACATCTTCAGGCAATAACTGGAAATGGGCAGCCCTTGTTAAACTTTGAGTGTGAGGAAAAACTGCGAATGGCAGTTTTCTGAGTGACGGCATGGTGAAAGGCAAGGTTCTGTGAGTGTGTGGGAATGGAAAACACGAGTTGATTAGCACCAACCATGGGTATAATTCATGGTTGTGACATCATTCCTTTGATTTACAGAGATTTACAAGGAGAACTCTGAATATGAATTAAAGTTCTTAACCATATATTAGAAACTGTTCTCTTGTTTGTTTGTAGGTATGCTTAAGAACTGTTTAAATCTAAACTGTAACTATTGTTTAATTCCTCTGCTATGGTACAGGTTCTTCCCAGGACGCTCTTGAAAATTAAGTGTATCACCTTAATGAGGCTTTCCTGGTGTGCAAAATTTCAAATAAAAAACTGACTAAATAAAACATGCAGTAAATAGTACTCTTACAATGTCAATACATTTTTATACTGTACACTTGCACTGATGTATTATTTTACTCTATCACTTATGGATTGTTTTCGGGTATACAATGCTCCAAAACATTTTAGGATACAATCTGTATGAAACACATGACACAAAATAGAGATTTATTGAAGTGTAGAGCCTTCACCATAAAATGAGAACGTTTCTGTTTAGCATGGTGATTGTATCCTTAGGCTACCCTGACAGACTCCTACTGCAACAGCCAAGCACTTCAGTTCAGAAATTTATTCTAAAAATGCCCAAATGGAAGGGAAGCAAATGACATGACAGAAGTGATATAATGCAAACTCTACAAAATCTAATCTGCTTGTCTCTGTATGGGGATAGTTACAAAATTTTGCATATTGTTTTGGCAGTTCCTGCATCTTTTTGAATGAGATATAGCAACAGGGACCACTTCAAGAGTTACACAATTACGATGTTATCCAGAGATCCAGCCATATCTTCAGCTAGACTGTAACCGTTACTGCTGTAAATCCTAGGCCACTTCATTTAGTTGACTGGATATTTTAGAACCCTGATGGATCAGTGGGCACTTTGAGAAAAAAAAGAACGTTAAGATATAGCCTCATCATGCTCATTGTTCCGTAGATTTCATCTGATCTGGGTGCTTGGCTACAGCTGTCATTTATATTTACAAGTCTTTGCTTGTTGCATTACAATCTGTTGCTGCGGAACCGGCCTTTAGTGAGGCAGTGTGGCCTAATGGCTAGAGCAGAGGCTTGGGAACCAGGAAACCCAGGGCCTGATTCACAGAGTCTAAGATTTGACACAATGTGCCCGCCTCAATCATTTGCTACAAGGGGCATCTTGTGTCACAAATTGCACCAACTATGATTCATGAATGCAGGCTGTGGCAACCTCAGGACCCCTTGTGGCCAACAGTTTCTGCACCACCCCTGTGCCTGATCAGGGGTGCACCATGGTGCTAGAGGTCTTGTGGTGGATGCAAGCTGCAATATCCCCTATGGAAGGATTCAGGAACCCCCCGCCACAAGGTGCATGGTCTGTGACAGATCAGCCTGGGGCTGGTCTAATGGTCTGTGCACCAGCCCTGGAACCATCACTGGGTGGGAGAGAACCTGTGCTGCTGCCCACCCATGATATCTTGAACCCAACAATACCCAGAGAATTCAGTGGTGCATTTTCTGCAGGGTCCTTCCATGGTGCTGGGCATGCGGCGGCTTCCCCCCACCCATGCACAGCACAGGCACGGCAGTGGCTGTGCAGTGTACCTGCTGGGGACCTGTTCTCACCCTCCCTGCCACCCATGTGTGCCCTACCTGCCCTCCTTGTCCCTCGTGCAGTCCCACACAACCTTACCAGCCTCCAGGTACAACCCATGGCTTGTGGTAAACCTCTTCCATGTGCCTTAACTTTGGCACATGGCAACATTTGCCACAAGCTGCAGGGGTTTGGCACTGGGACCCTTCCTGATAGAGAATTGGGTGCAGGGTCCCTGGTGCATTGGGGATCACACAAGCCATGGTTTGCCACAGCTTGTATCACTCTACAAGGGGCTTTCTGAATTGGGCCCCCAAAGTTAAATCCCACTAGAGCCACTGTGAAAGAGGAAAGTGAAGTTCTCTCCCCCCCATTCTTCCCTTATTATCCGCTCCGTTGTTGGAATTCTGGAGAGCACATATGTAAATGTCTTGGACGTTGTGTTATGTTTTCTTTATTTGGGCTGGCCACCCACATTTTTATGTCCCCTTCTTTGTGTTTTCTTTTTTGTCTTATGTTGTCATTTTTGTACTGTGTTTTCCAAAATCTTCAAAGGAGCCTGGGGGGGGGGGATGTTTTATATTATTCAGTAATTCCTGGATATTGTCTCGGTGGGTAAAACAAACTCCCCCCTCCTTTTTCTTTATAGAAGCGTTACCTTTGATATGAGTTGCAGGTAGTGATAGACGTATAGGTACCACTATTAGAAATGGTTCAATGGTAATAGCGGTAATACTTTAAAACAAGACTCGCTTCACGAGAGTATTTTTTTTTAAATGGGGTTTCTTATCTCTTCTGGTGTAGTGCACACTGAAAGGCAAAAGCAGTTAATCATCCAAATAATGTCTTTTTAAAGGGGGAGCTCCCTGTAAGTAAATGCCGAATAGCGATAGTGCGGAGCCGCGGTACAGTTTACCATGCGAACGCTCACGCTATCGCGAAGATATTTTAGCGTTCTTCTTGAATCCTCTAAACTGCACCTCGCTAGGGTAACTCTCAGTAAAAGAAGGAACTTACCGAGCTTTAGCACACTGTAAAAGTGGTCCAAATTGGTACATTTTCTGTAAGTAGGTTGGTCTCTAGCTAGATAGCTTTCTACATTTCAGGGCTGTTCAATCCAAAGACGCCCTTCTGTTTCTGCAGCTGGGCGGAGTGAAGGCCGGCCGGGCCGAACCTCTCCCCATTTTATTCTATTGTTTAAAGGGGCGGTCCTCCGGAGTACATGTCTGTCTAAACTGAATTAATCCTTTAATTTATTTACAGTACAGTGTGACATTTGATGAGAGTTGTTAAAATGTCCTAATCTTATGCCTATAACAGAAGATAATATTTCTTGTATCTTAATTTTGGTTTGCAATTTAAGTCTTTAGGGCAGAGTTATTTGATCACATGATTTTCTCTACTATAAAAAGAGTCTCCAGATGGAAAGAATTAGTCTACTAGGGGTCTGTGTACTCCGATAACAGCCCTTGAGAGCTAGCTGATTTCTAGTTCTGAAAAGTTAATTTATTTTGTTTTTCTTGTTTTATCGCTTGTCAGTCTGCTGTTTTGCGAAATAAATGCTTAATTATGACTGCCTATTTTGTCTCATGCCTCATTTTATCCCACACCAGCTCACATTTGGTGTCAGAAGTGGGATAATAGTGGAGAGGCTCTCTGCTGGATTTGCGCTCAAATCCTATTTTGTATGCATCCTGACAAGGCAGAAGAGCGGACATTCCTGGCCACAAGGTCTGCAGTGCAGAAGTTGGACCTGCCATTAATACCCGGTCTGGAGACAGTGGTGCGAAGGAAGGTGGCGAAGGTTGATGTTGAAGCTGATATCGGGCCCATGGAGGATATTAAGCCTACTGAAAAGGGTGCCCAGGCGGCAGGAATCGAGATGGAGGACCCTCCAGAAACTCCCCATGAGCTCCTACGCTGGCTGTGTCTACGGCAAGTAGAACTGGACAGAGAGAGAGAGGGAGTGAGCCGAGAGAGAGAGAGAATGAGCCAAGAATGCTGCCCATTGGGTCGACACGCTTCGAGCTATCCAGGCTTTGGGCACAGCAAGACCACCACCAACACCTGTGGTAGACCAAAAAGATATTAAATTGGTTAAGATGGCTGAAACAGATGATATCGAGGCATATTTACTAACTTTTGAAAGGGTGGCCACCGCATGTGCATGGCCTCGAGATCAATGGGTTGTCAGGTTGGCCCCCTATTTGACAGGGAAGGCCCAATTAGCTTATAGTCATACGGAACTTGCTCACATTAATGATTATGATCATATCAAACAAGCAATCCTTAAGAGATATGATATATGTACTGAAACCTATCGACAATGGTTTAGAGCCTATAAATATCTATCTACTGATACCCCTCAAGATGTGTATATCCAGTTAAAAGACTTATGCCATAAATGGCTACAGCCCAATACCAGAACAGTGGTCCAGATTTTGGAAAGCATTATTTTGGAACAGTTTGTGAGGGTACTACCACAGGATGTCCAGCTATGGGTAAAAGAACACCACCCCAAAACCTCTGAGGCAGCTATACGGCTGGCTGAAGATTACATAACTGCTAGACCCCAACGACCTAGGTCATTTATAGCTCCTAGGACCCCTGCAGCTATAACAAAAGATCTCTTTACCAATGTAACACCTGCAAGCCACACTAGTGGTACCCCTGGGGGCAAGGAACATTCCAAAACATATAAGGGATACAGTCCTGATATTATTTGTCATGAATGCAAAACCAAGGGACATATTGCCAGGTTCTGCCAAAGAAGAAGGTAGATACAATACACTTAGTCCTTGCCAACTGGGATCAGTATATAACAACTGTACAAATAGGAGGTTTGGTGGTATCTGGACTTGTTGACTCTGGTAGTAAACAGACTCTGGTACATGCCTCTATAGTCGACAAAATTAACCAAGAGGAACCTACTACAGGGGGTCAAGTGTATACATGGGGACATTCATTGGTACCCCCTTACGTGACTTAGAACTCCAAATAAATGGGACAATCTTAAATATGAAAGTAGGACTAGTACCCTCTTTACCAGTTCCGGTAATCATAGGACATGATTATCCTTATTTCGATTCATTATTAAGTACCAATCTTGGAGCTGCTACCACTGGCACAAGAACAAAACAAGAAAGAGAATTGGGGCATTTGTTTCCGCTTGAAGAGGAGGTTTCGGACCTGCTGGTAAAGATAAGAAAAGCAAGCAAAAAAAAAAGGATAAATATATGTGGTCTAAAAGGACACTGGACTTACTATATTAGCAAAGAAATATGACTTCTCAACAAAGAATTCAGGGATGTACAAAAGCATGATGTAACCTTTGATGCCTTTTTTCACAGGTAAAAGTATCACCCCCAGAAAGTAAATGATTCAACCCAACCCCATTATAAAATGAAGGGTAATCTGTTATATAGAGTATGTTCTAATCCTCAAAGTGGGGAGGTGGTTGAACAATTGATGGTACCAGAGCAATATCGACAGCAATTACTGACCCTTGCCCATGATATTCCCTTGGTGGGCCATTTGGGTAGGGATCGTACCCTAAAACGCCTGTTATATCGATTTTACTGGCCTGGGATACATGAGCAGGTGGCAGAGTATTGCAAAAGCTGCCCTGATTGTCAGCAGGTAGCAGCTGTGGGGCGTAAGGATAAGGTACCCCTGGTACCCATGCCCTTAGTGTCTAATGTGTTTGAAAGGATAGCTATGGATGTGGTAGGTCCGCTACCTAAAACAACAAAGGGGAATCATTTCATACTTGTAGTAGTAGATTATGCTACAAAATATCCGGAGGCGATTCCCCTTCATACAATTACAACTACCAGAATAGCAGAGGAGTTAATAAAAATATTTAGCCGGATGGGTATCCCTAGAACTATTCTCACGGATAGAGGTACTAATTTTTGTTCGAAATTATTACACCATCTATACCAGGCCCTGGGTATTCAAGCCACATTTACTACCCCCTATCACCCACAGACTGACGGACTAGTGGAGAGATTTAATCAAACCTTAAAGAAAATGTTACGCAAGTATGTATCGGAGGAGGGAAACAAATGGGATATATACCTTCCCTATCTTATGTTTGCCTTTAGAGAAGTCCCACAATCTTCTACAGGGTTTTCCTTCAATTGTTATAATGGACATAATCCAAGGGTCCGTTGGATATTATAAAAGAGGAGTGGGAAAATAGGAGGGCCCACAGATGATAGAACCATTAGAGTATTGGCAGAAGTTAAGGCAAAAATTAATTAGTTATGTCAAAAAGGCCCATCAGACTAACCTCTACCAAAAAGGCAAACAAAAAGGACGGTATGATGAAGGGACAAAACACAAAGAGTTTTTGGTAGGGGATAAGGTATTACTTTTGTTACCCTCCTCTGAAAATAAACTCCTTATGAAATGGCAAGGTCCATACACGGTTGTAAAACGAATGGGTCCAGTAACATATGCTATTGAACTCCCTGAAAAGAAACTTAAACAGCGGGTTTATCATGCCAACTTGTTAAAACCATGGATTAACAGGAACTCCCCTGTCTGTAGTTATGTACACCCAGACACGCAGGAGTCAGAGTTAGACGTAGCATATCAGAGGTTAGAAAATGCTGGGGATATGTCAGAAGTACACATTAACCCGGATTTAACGAGTGAGAAAACTGCCACACTTCAAACCCTGTTACAATCCTTTAAGAATTTATTTACCGGAATACCCGGGAGAGTTAAAGAAGCTACCCATCATATTGTGGTTCCAGATGCCTTGCCTATACATCAGAAAACATATAGGATTCCTGAGAAAGTACGAAAAGATGTAATACTCGAAATCAAAAAAATGCGTGACTTGGGAATAATTGAACCCTCTCACAGTGAGTGGAACTTTCCCATGGTCATAGTGGATAAAAAGGAAGGAGGGATAAGATTATGCCTTGATTTTAGACGCCTAAATGCAATATCCAAGTTTGACTGTTATCCTATGCCTCAGATGACGATATTATAGATCAGTTAGGTAAGGCACAATACATCAGTACCTTAGACCTAACCAAGGGATATTGGCAAATTCCCTTGGATCCAAAAGATAAAGAAAAGACTGCCTTTAATACACCCATAGGCTTATACCATTTTACTGTGATGCCTTTTGGTCTTCACGGTGCTCCTGCTACCTTTCAGCGTGTCATGGATGACATCCTAGGACTTCATGCAGCCTACAGCGCCGCGTACCTAGATAGCGTGGTGATCTTTAGTCATTCCTGGGAAGAACATATACAGCATCTAGAGGCCATTTTATCAGCCCTATTGAAGGCGGGATTAACTGTTAATCCCTCTAAATGTTCCCTGGCTATGCAGGAAACAACATATTTAGGGTTCCAAATCGGAAATGGGCTAGTACAACCAGAAATTTCTAAAATAGAGGCAGTAGCTAATAGTCCGCGCCCTATCACAAAAAAAGATGCCAGATCATTCCTAGGACTTATTGGATATTATAGACGATTCATCCCAAATTGTTCTACCATAGCTGGGCCATTAACTGACCTAACAAAAAAATCACAACCGGATAAAGTAATTTGGACCCCTGACTGTGAAGAAGCATTTCATTGTTTAAAAGCAAAAATCTGTTCCTCACCCATATTACATATGCCTGACTTTTCTCTCCCCTTCATACTACAAACAGACGCTTCCAACTATGGTATTGGAGCTGTTCTCACACAAATAATCAATGATGAGGAACATCCTATCATGTATATTAGCTGGAAATTACATGAGAGAGAACGACACTACTCTGTTATTGAGAAAGAATGTTTGGCAATAAAATGGGCAATAGAAGCCTTACGATTCTATTTATGGGGAAGAGAATTTGAACTTTGGACAGATCATAATCCCCTCTGTTGGCTTCATGTCATGAAGGAGAAAAACCCTGTGATGGTATCTCGCAATGCAACCCTATAAGTTTAGCATAAGGTATAGAAAAGGGTCAGCACATAGTAATGCCGACTTTTTATCTAGATATGGTATGGCACACTAATCTGTTAACAAATCTCGGGGTAAAGAAAAAAATATAAATAAAATAAGTAGTTTCCTGTCGAAGTGTTCGTATTAGAAAAAAAAAAAAAAAAAAATTTAATTTAATTGTTTTGTTGGGACCCCGAGGTGGAGCCCTGGAGAGGGTGGGCTATGGCTCCATCCTTTAACATGAGGATTTGTTGACAGTTCCTGTGTCCCTAGAAAAGCTAGGTGGGTAAAGCTTTAATCAAACTAAGGAAGTTTGATCTTGAACAGGGAGGAATGTGAAAGAGGAAAGTGAAGTCCCCCCCCCCATTCTTCCCTTATTGTCCGCTCCGTTGTTGGAATTCTGGAGAGCACATATGGAAATGTCTTGGACGTTGTGTTATGTTTTCTTTATTTGGGCTGGCCACCCACATTTTTATGTCCCCTTCTTTGTGTTTTCTTTTTTGTCTTATGTTGTCGTTTTTATATTGTGTTTTCCAAAATCTTCAAAGGAGCCTTGGGGGGGGGGGGGAACGTTTTATATTATTCAGTAATTCCTGGATATTGTCTCGGTGGGTAAAACAAACTCCCCCCTCCTTTTTCTTTATAGAAGCGTTACCTTTGATATGAGTTGCAGGTAGCGATAGACGTATAGGTACCGCTATTAGAAATGGTTCAATGGTAATAGCGGTAATACTTAAAAACAAGACTCACTTCACGAGAGTATTTTTTTTTTAAATGGGGTTTCTTATCTCTTCAGGTGTAGTGCACTCTGAAAGGCAAAAGCAGTTAATCGTCCAATTGAGGGTCTTTTTAAAGGGGAGCTCCTGCGAGTAAATGCCGAATATAGCGATAGTCACAGACATGAGTACAACTTTCTGTGACCTTCGCCTGCTCCTTGAAAGATATTTTAGCGTTCTTCTTGAATCCTCTAAACTGCACCCCTATGGGTAACTCTCTAGTAAAAGAAGGAACTTACCGAGCTTTAGCACACTGTAAAAGTGGTCCAAATTGGTACGTTTTCTGTAAGTAGGTTGGTCTCTAGCTAGATAGCTTTCTACATTTCAGGGCTGTTCAATCCAAAGACACCCTTCTGTTTCTGCAGCTGGGCGGAGTAAAGGCCGGCCGGCCGAACCTCTCCCCATTTTATTCTATTGTTTAAAGGGGTGGTCCTCCGGAGTACATGTCTGTCTAAACTGAATTAATCCTTTAATTTATTTACAGTACAGTGTGACATTTGATGAGAGTTGTTAAAATGTCCTAATCTTATGCCTATAACAGAAGATAATATTTCTTGTATCCTAATTTTGGTTTGCAATTTAAGTCTTTAGGGCGGAGTTATTTGATCACATGATTTTCTCTACTATAAAAAGAGTCTCCAGATGGAAAGAATTAGTCTACTAGGGGTCTGTGTACTCGATAACACCCCTTGAGAGCTAGCTGATTTCTAGTTCTGAAAAGTTAATTTATTTTGTTTTTCTTGTTTTATCGCTTGTCAGTCCGCTGTTTTGCAAAATAAATGCTTAATTATGACTGCCTATTTTGTCTGATGCCTCGTTTTATCCCACACCAGCTCACAGCCACTTACATGTTGTGTGACCTAGGGCAAGTCACTTAACATCTCAATGCTTCAGTCTCCCAGCTGTTAAAATGCGGAAAAGAAGTACTCCACTGAAAATGAGATAGCCTGATTCAAAAAGCTGAAAATTTGACACAAGGTGCCTGCATCAATTTGATTTGATGCAAGGGGTAGCTTGCATCAAAAATTGCACTGACTGTGGTTCATGAACACAAGCTGCAGCAACCTCAGGACCTCCTGCAGCCAACAGGTCCTGCACAAGCCCTGCACCCAATCAGGGTGTGCACCATGGTGTTAGGGGGCTTGCAGCAGATGCAAGCTGCAGTATCCCCTATGGAGGTATTCAGGAATTTCCCCCTGCAGGGTGCACAGTCCATGACAGTTAGAGCAGCCCAGGGCTGGTCTAACAGCCTGTAAGCCAACCCTGGAGCCATTGCTGGGTGGGAGGGAACCTGTGCTGCTGCCCACCCATGGTATTCCGTGCTCCCACTGCACCCGGAGAAGTCAGTGGTGTATTGCCCGCAGGGCCCCCATGGTGCCAGGCTTATGGTGGCTGCTCCCCCACCTATGGACAGCACCGGCATGGCAGTGGCCATGCAGTGTCCCCATTGAGGACCTGCTGCTGCCCTTCTGCCACTCAACTGTGCCCTACCTGCCATCCTCATCCCTTGTCCTCTCCCACATGACATTGCCAGCCTCCAGGCAGGTCTCCATCAATGGGCACTAATGTTGCCCAACCACCCCATGGCTTGTGGCAAACCTCTCCCATGCACCTTGACTTTGGTGCATGGCAACATTTGGCACAAGCTGCAGAGGCTTGGCACCAGGACCCCTCCTGATAGTGAATGGGGGGTGCAGGGTCCCTGGCACATCAGAGATTGATGCAAGCTGCGGTTTGCCACAGCTTGCGTTGATCTATGGGAGGCTTTCTGAATCGGGTCCAGTGTATCTTAACAGTGCTCCACCAGGTAAATTGGTACTGCCCTTATGATCAGGGACACTGGCAGCATTTCCTCAATGTCTTGCCATTTCTGGAGGTTTTCCAAAAATGTCGGAAAAAGATTATAATTTTCAAAGAAAAACTCAAATGTAATGATATTGTGGCATGCAAACTTGCAGTTGGTGAAAACAATACAGTGTGAACAGGGGAGGGATTTTCCAAGGAGTTCCATGTGATGCTGCTTTTATCTGATTCACTGCCTTGTGTGGTTTCAAAATCCTCTGGCTAAACATGTGTGCAGTAAGCACTTAACATCTGTGGTGAAGCAGCCTATCTGAGATGTCACAGCAACTGAAACAAGGGGTGGTAGTGAAGGTGCAAATTGTGCCATTCAATTAAACAGGGCGCTTGTCCCCCAGTGACATTCCTGGGCATTTTAATTTTCTCAGCTGCATTCTGAACAGTCTATATGTACTTCCATATGTACTTTGGACCTGTCTATTATTGTAACGTGAGTGAGGAATCATCTGGGCTCAAGAACTGTAAACTCCTCTATATCACTTCATGACTGCTGTTTGCATTCTCTTCATTTATTGTAACCTGTATATTTTGTTGACTTATTTATTCATTGTCTACACTGAAGTTTGTCTATATTGGAATTTTTGTATCTTGTTTCTGTTATTCCTCTCCTCCCTTCCCCTAGGCAGGTTGTAGCTGGAAACAAGCCCTTTGAATTCTGCTTACCTGGCAAAATATGTTATTAATAAATCAAAACTACAAAACTTTTCAAGTGGAAGGGATGTTTTTTTCATGAGTATCTTACATTCTAAATGGATCTTGATTCAAACTCCTGAGGATTTGGAATGGCCCTGCTAATTCTAAACCACAAGTCTCCCACCATTTTTACGAAAAAAAAAAAGAAATCTCTGAAGTTTTGGGAGTTTGTTTCTGTAATTTTCCAATTGTCCTACCTATAAGGAGGTACCAAATTCATGGACTGACTTGATCCTACACGGTATCCAGTATTTGGCAATTTGAACATATTTATGAAAATGTGAGGCAATTCCCCCATAAGTATTTTTTCCATAAAAAGACTCATGAAATTGTTACATTCCTCAAGCAATAGCAATTTGAGCTCAGAATATAGTTGGCAATTATGGGCAGAATAATCCAAATCATTAACATCTGAAACAAAATGGCAGGCTTAATAATAATGAGTTATAAGTCTTGACAGAACATTGGCTGCTGCTGGTGGATAAACAATGGTTTCATATTCAATTAATGGTAGTACTAAGTTCAATGTCCTGCACAGCCAGTATAGTGTTATGCTTGTACAACTGTGTTAGTTTGGTTTTGGCTGTTTGCACTGTCTATTCCAGAGGAATTACCACCCTGTAGGGTACGGAAGGCAAGAAACCCCCGGAGAGGGTTCCACCCCTAGAGGTGCCATGGGATGATTCCCATGGCTAAAGATACCTTAGAAAGGATCCTAAGGAGAGATGTGCTGCCGCTGGAGGAGGAGGAGGGGAGGATGGTGGGGCAAAGAAAAAGTGCTTCACAATGAGGCTGAGAGGAACTGCTTATATTGCTCAGGAAGTGGGAGTGGCTGGCTGCTTGGCCATTGAACTCCAGGCAAAGCCTTTCCAATTCAATGTCCTGCACAGCCAGTATAGTGTTATGCTTGTGCAACTGTGTTAGTTTGGTTTTGGCCATTCGCACTCATTAATGCAGAGGAATTACCACCCTGTAGGGGTATGAAAGTCAAGGAACCCTCGGAGAGGGTTCCACCCCTAGAGGTGCCACAGGATGATTCCCCTGGATAAAGGTACCTTAGGAATCCCCAAAAGAAATGTAATACAATCATATCCCAAAGAATGAGGTGACATAAAGCATATGAGCAAGCAATAAATGTGATGTAGGGGCAGAACTGTTACATGGTAGTAGAGAAGCATAGACAGTTTGATAACGTAATGAGATACTCAGTCTGATAATGTAATGAAATGCCCAGATTTGCGTAGCATGATACTGATGGTCTGCGTTGAGAATGAGGGGATCCTCCAAGGCGAGAGGAAATGGCAGGACATCCTCCACCTCCATCCAACAGCGGAACCTACCTAAAGAAACTAGATGACACTACTATGCTAACTAACAGTTATGACCTGAGGCAATGGAAGAGAGAAAAAAAAAACTATGAGGAGGAAATCTCTGGGGATCCAAGGCCTAGGTCACCTTCCCTCCAGGCTTGGGATGATTTATTTAGTGATGGCTCTGCAGCTGCAATTTGGAAAACTCAATTAAAGGGAGGTGGAAAATATTCTAATTTGGAGGAAGGCTCTCACTCAAACCCTCTAGCGGGAACGCCGTGGAAGGTTGCGAGAAAACTCTGCAACAATACGTGCAACCAAGGTGGAGGAGAAGAACAATGACTGCTGAGGCACTCACCTGGCCTACCACCCTAAACTCAAACCAGGTGAACCAGAGGCAGTTGTAGGGAGAATGCGGTGAAGGTGCCTTGCTAGGGAAACCACTAAAGCCATTGGACAACTGTTATAGTGGAACACTAGATCCAAAGGAGATCTTCGTAAACACCCTTCACCGCTAGTCTTAAATTCTACACCAGGAGCTGCTGTCACATAGCAGGCAGCTAAAGCCAAGCCCAGCTATGGGCCAGGTGAGAAGGATCCCGCCCCAAGTTGCACACGCTGAAGATGCGGACAAATGCAGAGCGAGACCGTCAGCAGCAAGAGTTCTGCACCCGTGAATAGAATGACTGGCATGCCCCAGAATTAGACTGAACTGAAAAGCTGTTGAGCTGACTGAGCCCTGGTGTGCTGATCGTAATGAGCAGTGAGTGCTGAGACCTTGCACGGTTGAAAGCAGATGAGTGCAGCAGACATCCCAGAGGCTGAAGTTGAGAGGATGCAGTAAGCATGAGCAATCGATTGTGTAAGCAAGTGTGGAACTGTACGTAGGTCAGTAAACAGAGTAGTAATAAGTGGACCTGCACGTAGGTCTGCATAATGTAGTAGCAATGAAACAGCGCTGAATAGTGGGGCAAGCCAGCCAGACATTTAAAAGCCAAATCAAGGTGACAAATACTCTGAGGATTTTTAGTGGCGAAGGCAGGATTTAGAACAGAAATAATTAGCCACATGGGGCCATGACTCCTCAAACACTTCCCAGTCCCTGCTGTAGGACAAACAAGAAAGTGATGGAAGGGCCGAGAACTACATTCAGATATTAAAGCTAGTTTAACAGCCTCAGCAGGAGCTTTTAGCTGACCTCAGTGGTAGAACAGGGTGAATAAACATAAAAGCAACATCTGTATGGCGTTACACTGAGATGTAACTGCAATAAATACAAATAAGGAGACACAATGCTCTGAAAGCAGGTGTAGCCCGGCAATGCAATGAAGCTGTTATAATGAGGTATGTAGGATGAGATAGCATGATTGAGCTGCATAGCTAGGTTCAGTGTAAGCCTGAGTCAGGTGAAAACAACTGAGTATGCAGCATGGAGCAGCAATGGTTGAGCTGAAACACACAGATAATGATTGCAGTTGCGTTGCAGTAGTTTGAGAGTTGTGGGTAACAGAGCAAATAGTAGGAGCTTCTGGAGCATTATGCTAGGGGATTATAAACAAAAGCCCCCCAAAAAGAGACAAACCAAAGACACACAAACAAAGAAAGCAGGGAACAAGACAAAAAGAAGCACACACAGCCGTAGGCAAAATACAAACCAGAAACAGAAAAAAACACAGAAATCCAGCACACAAACAAGAGCAGCAGGTGGAGGGGGGGGGCAGGCCCCAATCAGCTCAGAGGACAAACTGACAGAGCCTTCGGCTGCAAAGAAAAAGTGCTTCACAATGAGGCTGAGAGGAACTGCTTATATATCTCAGGAAGTGGGAGTGCCTGGCTGCTTGGCCATTGAACTCCAGGTAAAGCCTTTCCAATTAGACACGAAACATTTAAGGGATTTTTGAATAAAACTGTCATGCTGTTTGCACTGCACAGCAGGCCTAATTACATATTAGCAGTATTAACGGACTTGATCTGGTGATCACAGTTCAGTGATCTGTTTAGAGTCAGACCCAAATATTTGCAATGCAACTTGTGACTACCAGTCAACCTGGTGGTGCAGAAGGCTGAGGCACTGTGGTGCCTCTCCTCTCCTCTCACCACACTGGTGACCCAAGTTCTGGAATGAGCTCAGGTCAAGAGGGGTTGGCCAAGGTGAGGAGAAGTGGGAGAGGACTGAGTGGCCATCTGGTAGCCTTCCTCTTCCGGATCAATGTGGTGTGTTGTCCCACTTCTTGGCTGCCACCAGGTGAAGGCTTGGTGATAGCTCTGATGTGTGGAAGGCAGACTTAGGTCAGGGTGGGTAGATGGGGCTGTGTTTCCAGAGTGCGTGCGTGCCTCTATGTGCATGTGTCTTCCATGCTGCAGTGGCATCAGGATGTTGGGGGAGAAAATGGAAAGCAATGGCAGGTGATTCATAATGCCCTGCCACCTACCTTTAGCCCATGCTGCTGACTGGGCTACCTGGTCCAGCCTGGACTTGTGGATTGGGGGAGGACAGCCCTCCCTCCTCTGGTCCCACCATGGGGAAAAAGTTGTGGGAGGAATCTCTGACCAGGTAGGCCCCAGGAGCAGCAGACTCTGGTTGGGAGGAGGTGGGACAGGGCTGAGCAGCTATCCCTGCCATCAGTGGAGAAAATGCTCCACAAAAGAAAACTGTGACTACCTCTACTATGAGATGGTAGGAATGGTGTCCTGCAGCAGGACATGGGGACACTCCCTCAGGCTCAGTGGTGGTAAATTCGGGGATAACATTAGGATGCATATTTTCTCCCAGAGGGTGGTGAACCTATGGAACAGCCTACCAGTGGAGAAAGTCAACATGAAGACAGGACAGATATGTAAGGTAAGCCCAAGCAAATTTCTGCTTACCAAGGGAATCCCTGAGCACTCTAGGAAGTAAAGGTGGTAGGTAATCCCTATAAATTGGTATGTGTTTGCACAACATACTTATTTTACAGCATGGAGGGTTCCTGCTACAGCAAGGAAAAGCAGCTGTGCTAGGTTCAATATAAGATACAGCAGTATTTTTTGTGGGTGGGCCAGCACCAGCCAGAACCTTTTACTGCTCCCAGACTATCTCTGAACAATCTTCTTTTGCAAGGCATAAAATGATGCACCACACCTTTCAGTGATTGCTTGTATTCTCCTTGTAGGAATACAGTGTAGCCATACACATCCCACAGCCTCGGGTATCACAGCTTTTGTAGTGTGTTTTTTTATAGCAGTTGAATGAGGTCTCGTCGGTACATCATGCCTACAAGTCAGTCCCCCAACGGCTCTCAGTTACCTTATATGTTTCAGGCTTGTAGCGTTTTTCCAAAGGCTGCTTGTCCAGAGTTAAGGACCTAGTGCTGGCTGTCTGTCTACTTCACCATACTGAGACAAATCCGACTTTAATATTGCAAACCTTCAGGAGAGCAATCCTAGTCCTCAAAGGGGTCCAGAATAGACAACCACTCACATTCTGCAGTATCTGCAAAGTAAAACAAGGCAGTTAGGGTCCTAATACACAATAGTTAAAACATTATATGTACCATGAGAGTTAGAGACAAGAAGATTACAGTATTAAAGCTGCATTTGCATCTACATAGAGAAATAGACAGATTATTTAGTGTTAAACACAATAAATGACAGCCTGAAAGCACTTCATCTATACATTTTGCATGAACTATAGAAAGTGGACAGTAATGGGATTTGAACCCACTCTTGTGTAAACTCAATCCATACAGGGTTTGTAGATATATATCTTGTGACAGAGTTACTATTTATTCATGTAAGAATATGATTTTGTATCACTTTATTACTTTTTAAATCATTGATTACACCTGGGTCATTTAATAGTGCACGGTTTGTCTAAATTGCACATTTGAAAGGGTGAGATAGACTGCTACCCAGCAGCCTTTGAAAAATGCTACAAGTGTGAAACAAGAAAGGTAACTGGGAGCCACTGGGGCACTGGCTTGTAGGCATGGCATACTTGATACCCGAGACTGTGGGATGTGTGTGGCTACACTGTTTTTGAACATGGATGAAATCAAGAATACAAGTAACAGCTGAATGGTATGATGCATCAATTTATTTCTTACAGAAGGAGCTTGTTCTGAGACACACTTATTTCATCCTTGCTCATTAAGTGGGGGAGTGCTACATGATGGACCTTGGACCCTAACTGTCTGTAACAACATTAGATTATGTGCCAAGTTTAGATCAGCTACCACTGCAGGACTTGCAGAAATCATTGATCTGGCCTTCGTTATGTTTATCACCAAATTATTAACTAAGAGCAATCTTTGAAGAGTATCTAAGTCCTCCTGTAATGTCTAATGAAACAGCTGAGGACCTAGCGCTGGTATTTATAATCCTTCTGACCTTTTCTGAATGTTATAAAAGGAATAACCCACTCTGGGTGTGCATCAATGCTACAGTAGCTTCACTTCTTGGGTGGTTGAAGGCCCTCACCAATGTTTCATGCCTCATAAGCCACCCAAGGTGTTTGCTTATTGCACTATTGCTGCACACCTGACTGTTGAGTATTTCTTGTATAATACTGTGTCATCCACATATAGCAGGATATTGACATGTTTAATGTTCATACTGACACCGTTTCATTGATAAAACAATGATTTAATACATAGTGGTGCCCACTGTCAGGCTCCCAAATGTCACAGGCTCTCATGGCACTAATGGCACAATGTCCTCAGTGATGACTAGTCGTAATGTTTGGAAACACTAGGCAATTAAGCAATTAGCAGGCGATGGATCTCTGTTTTTGCCAGTTCTTCATTGAAGATCCTGAATGACATGACTAGACAAGGAGGAACCTGACATTGGGTACCACTGTAAGCCCCAGGACTGAACCCTGTGGAATTCCAACTAACATAGGTCTAATAGATAATGTGACATGATTCAGTTGTACCTTTCTCTATTCATCAAATACGTAGCTAACCAGTTTAGTAAATCGAGAGACAAACCAAGGGCTGTGAGCTTCACTAACAAAGGCTCATGATCAACATGTAAGTATACCAATACTCTTCTGGAAACACCAGTGGTACTGTATATGCCAGTTAAGACTTGGGAATTTTGGGACCTTATAATACCATCCGTCAGGTTTACTGAACAGATAAATATTAATTTCATGGCAAACCTTACAGACAGATAATTTTATGCAAGTCTGTCTGTGTAAAATGGACAATACGTCTTCATGGAACCCTCACCTTTTAATTCATTCCGGTTATTTACGTTTTGTGGCACTTGGTTTGAAAATAAAGTTACCTGTGCCTTTAAAATGATCTAATGTCTTGAGCTTTTAACTAAAGATTGATTAGTTTATCATTTTTATAGCAACCAGAAAGAGCAGCTTGTCTGGGGTACCTTCCCAGTGTGATGCTGTTTACATCCATTTTGGGAGCCTGGAGCAAGCTCGTGTTGCATGATGACATTTTATTATGCAGATGGCCCTCCCTCCCTCTTCCCACCACTAGTGCCTACATAAAGGCATTCAAAAGCCCATTTTGGATCCAAGATGACTAGCAAGCTAGCCTTTGCTGCAGATCTCTCCTGAGAAAGACTGTTTCGTTTATGAATTTGGCATAGATTTCTGTCTGCAACCTGCAGAGTCTTGATGCACTCATTTACTTGCACACTCAGATATGTCTAAATCCATCGGATGTGTCCACGAGATAACTGATTACTTTTTTCATGAGCGCAGATCAAGATAGGAGGGGCTTTCCTCTAGCCTCCCATGCTTGCTTGCACCAACACCGCTAGTACTCTTTCTTGTTCCCCTCATGCTGAGAGCCTAATCTTCTGATTGTTATTTGTTTTGTTTATTATTCTTTGGTAACCACTAGAGCCACTGGGAGGAAGTGACCATTGCACATTGTGGTTCCAGTTGGATATAGGCAGAAAAGCATCTTGACTAAGACCAAAATCTTGAACTTTAGGAGGACGGACTTCAGGAAAGTGGGCGAAGTGCTAAGAAGCCATCTGGTGGGCATCAGAGCAGATATGGGAGTGGACCAAAGGTGGTCCATCATTAGGGAAGGAATACTGGTTGCCACACATGAGTGCATTAGGCTCAGGGGTAAGAACACAAGGGCCAAAACACCCAACTGGTTCAGTTCTGGGGTTGCCCAGGCAGTAAGGGAAAAGAGGTTGGCCTATAGAAAATTCAGGAAGACCAAGAGAGAGGTGGATAGGGAAGATTACCTAAGGTTGGCTAGTATGGCAAGTAAGAAAGTCAGGCAAGCAAAGGCATAGAAGGAGCTGCAGATAGCTGAAGGAATTAAGAAGGGGGAGAAAGCTTTCTTTCACTATATAAGTGAGAAAAGGGACAAGAAGGAAGGGATTGTTAGGCTTAAGAAAGTGATGGAGTAGGTGGAGGATAATGGGGGAAAAGCAGAGTTACTAAATGAATACTTCTGTTCCATCTTCGCCAGGGAGAAGGATGGACCAGTGCCTTCAGGAGGGAAAAGAAGAGCGGGGGTGGGGGTAGGGGAACACAGATGTAGTGATAGAGGAGGATAGAGTGAGGGAAGTGCTGCTGGCATTGAAGGTGGACAAATCACCAGGCCCGGATGGAGTACATCCAAGGGTACTAAAGGAATTGGTTGAGAAGCTGGCAGGGCCACTGGCAGACCTATTTAATAGTTCACTAGAGACAGGTGTAGTACTGCAGGACTGGAGAACAGCACATGTAGTGCCGCTCCACAAAAGCGGTCCCAAGGATGACCCAGGGAATTACAGACCAGTCAGTCTGACCTCCATTGTGTGCAAGCTCATGGAGAGCATAATAAAGGAAAGGTTGGTGGAATATCTAGAGGAGCGTGGTCTCCGCTATGCGCGGCAGCATGGGTTCATGGGGGAGATTGTGTCTAACAAATCTGATTGACTTCTTTGACTGTGTCACTAAGACAGTAGACAGGGGCCAAGCAGTAGACATCCTCTATCTTGATTTCAGCAAGACCTTTGACTCTGTGCCCCACAAAAGATTGATCAGGAAGTTGGTGGATCTCGGGGTTGGGGAAAAGATGGCCAGATGGGTGGAAAACTGGCTGAAGAACAGAACCCAGAGGATGGTTGTGGGGGGAGAGTTATCTGGCACAAGACAGGTAACCAGTGGGGTCCCGCAGGGCTCAGTACTGGGACCGGTGTTGTTCAATGTCTTCATCAATGACATTGGAGATGGCATTAAGAGCAAAATGTGCCTATTCGAGGATGACACCAAGCTCTGTGGGAGAGTGGACACAGCTGAAGGGATACAGGACCTACTGTACAGGAAGATCTGGAAAAGCTAGGGAGATGGGTTCAGGATCTGGCAGCTTGGCTTCAATGCCAAGAAATGCAAAGTTATGCATATTGGAGCCAAGAATCCTAGGACAGAGTACTACCTGGGTGGAGTCCAAGTATCTGCATTAGAGGAGGAGAAGGACCTGGGAATGATGATCACTAGTGACCCGAAGCACTCCATGCAGTGCAAGAAAGCAACAGCAAAGGCAAACAACATGCTGGGATGCATATCTAGGGGGATTAGTAGTACGAGAGAGGAGGTTATACTGTCCTTGTGTAGGTCACTGGTAAGGCCGCATCTAGAGTATGGAGTTCAGTACTGGTGCCCACACCTCAAAAAGGACATTAACCTGCTGGAGAACATCCAGAGGAGGGCTAAAAAGATGATAGCTAGTCAGCAGGGTAAGGCATATGAGGAGAGGTTGAGAGCACTGAACGTGTACTCCCAGGAAGACAGAAGAGAGAGAGGACATGATTGGGACCTTCAAGTACTTGAAAGGGATAAATAAGGTTGATAAGGAGAGTCTCTTTAAGCTGAGTGGCAACCATAACACGAGGGGGCACAGTCTTAAGCTGGAGGGTGGAAAGTTTAGGAGGAAGGTCAGGAAGCACTTCTTCACAGAGAGGGTGGTGGACACTTGGAATGCACTGCCAGAAAAAGTAATCCCATTGAAGACAGTGGGCAACTTTAAGAGAGGCTGGGACAGGTATGGGGGAAGGTAAGGGTAAGGGTCATGGGTAGGGAGGATGAGAGGAGGGGGAGAGGGGGGAGGGACAGTAGCTCAAGCTGTGGACCCTGCAACACGAGCAGACTTGGTAGACCAAGTGGTCTTCTTCTGCTGGCTTCTTCGTATGTTTGTATAACCAGGTAAGGCCCACTAGGCACAGGTGTCTATTTTTAAGGGTGACCCAGGAGCACTGGGGAGGTTAAGTGACTTGCTCAGAGTCATACAGCATGCAAGTCGAGGTTATGAGAATCAACCCCATGTCTGCTGGATTTACAGTTACAAGCTCATTTACAGTGTGTTACATTAACCTCTAGGTTATACTGGCAGTCTAGATTACCTTGAAAAAAAATAGAACTCCGTCAGTGAGCATGCAGATGAACAAATTAATACTCTGAGATGGTTTGGAATAATGCCAGTTTACTTCTAAGAATGAATCTTCTTGAGGGAGGCAAAAGCGGACACACAGCTGCGTATTGCGGAGGAGGGAGTCAAGAGCAGAGACAAACAGTTCTTCAGCTATATTAGTGAAAAAATGAAGAAAGAAGGGGGAATTGTAAGGCTTTTCAAAGGGGTTGGGTGGATTGAGGTGGACGGGCAAAAGGCCTCCATCCTTAACAATTACTTTTGCTCAGTTTTCATTAGGGAGGATGGTGGTCCTTTGCCAGGGAGGGGCTTCAAAGTGACCACTAAGGGGTCCCAGAGATAAGGCAGCTGACATGTACTAGCAAAAGGGTCCAGAAGAGGCTGGTAACTTTAAAGATTGATAGTGCTTCATGACCAGGTGGGTTGCATCTGAGAATGCTCCAAGAATCAGCAGTGGAACTGGCTGATCCCCTGGTAGGTCTATGCAGCAGCTCTCTAAGGACAGCGGTAGCTCCGAAGAATTGGAAGGTGGGGGACATAGTTCCTTTCCATAAGGGGGGGGGGGACAAGGACAAAGCAGGGAACTACAGACCTGTCAGTCTTACAACAAATGACTGTGGTGTACAAAAATCAAGCAACAGTAGTACAGTACGCTGAGTGACTTTATTGTGAGGAACAGCAACAGACAGACTGACAAAAAAACCCCAGTGCTTCAAACCCCTGCGGGTTCTTTTTCAGGGGGAAGGGTGACTCAGCTGGACCCTCTTTATGCATGTTTGGTTATCTGAGCATACTGTACTATTTTTGCTTGTTTTTTGCGCACTGCTGTCATTTGTCGTTTCCTAGTTTTGTTGGTGCTGAATGCTGCTGAGCGCCTCATGGTTCTGTTCTGCTGTCAGTCTTACCTCCGTTGTAGGGAAACTGATGGGTCAAAGAGGACCTCATGGACTACTTGGAGATCAATAATAGTTTCCAGGATAGTAAACAGCACAGATTAATGGCAGTGAGGTCTTGTAAGACTAACCTGATAGTTTTCTTTGACTGGGTGATGGGAGAATTGGATAGGGGCCACGCTGTGGATTTGTTCTACTTTGACTTCAGCAAGGCTTTTGACTCAGTGCCTCTCAGATACTTGCTGAAGAAGACGGAGGATCTGGGTGTGGTTAAGGTCATAGTAAACTCGGTAGGTAACTGACTCAAGGGGAGGCAGCAGAGCGTAGTGTTCAACAATGTTAATAGAGAGGGAGGTCACGAGTGGGATTTTACAGGGATCTATCCTGGGTCTGGTACTCTTCAACATGTTCATCAGCAACATAGGTGAGGGAATCCGGGGCAGGTTGTGTCTCTTCACAGATGACACTAAGCTCTGTAGGAGAATGGATAGTGATGAGGGAATAAAGGAAACGCAGAGAGACTTGCAGAAGCTGGAGGAGTGGTCAAGGGTTTGTCAGTTGAAATTCAATGCCAAACAATCAAAGGTAATGCACTTAGGGAACAAGAACTCCAGGACGGAGTACTGGATGGGAAGGGTGAGACTTAGCACCATGGCTGAGAAATGACACCTTGGAGTTACCATCAGAGACTCCCTTAAGCAACGGAATCAGTGCAACAAGGCTTATAACAAGGCAAGTAGGATGCTTGGATGTATCGGGAGGGGTACTGATAGCAGAAAAAGAGAGGGAATTCTTTCTCTGTGTAGATCCTTGTTGTAAGGCCACACCTGGAGTACTGTGCCCAGTTCTGGAGTCCTCATCTCAGGAAGGATAGGCTGGAGATGCTGCAGCAGATTCAGGGCCAGCAGGAGGGAGATTCAGGAGGGACACGAGGAAGCACTATTTTACAGAAAGGGTGGTAGAGCCATGGAACTGACTGCCAGCTGAGGTGGTGAGTGCAAAAACCGGTAGTGGTTCTAAGCATGGCTGGGACAGAACGAAGTGTATAGTTGTTGTTTGGGGTGTCAGAAAAGGGGTGGGGAATGGGGTGGGAAGGGCTAGGATTCTTGAGGAGCAGTAGGTCCCAGGGCTAAATAGGGAACTCGGGCAGACTGGATGGGCCTTTGGTCTTTTTCTTCCATCATTGTCTATGTTTCTGTGTTTCTAATCCCTGAACCACTTATAATCCTTTTGTTTCTCTTATTTTATCTTTTTTACTTACTGGTCACTTACTTATCTAATGTGTCCATATGTTTCATTGCAACAGATCAGTATGGGTGTCAGTCATGTCACACAAGCACAAGTAATCAACCGTCAATCTAAGAGGCTTATCCATTTCCCTACCCTGTTTGCTGCAAGAGGCATTCTGGTGCCATAATGTGATCGTAAATCCAATCTCCATAACAGTAACCACCCTAATATATTATATTCAACAAACAATGGGTAAGGGAGGCATACAGGGAAGTATACCCATCTCAGGGACTAATTGAGGCAGTAAAGCCACTCACCCTTTGGGCTTGTGGCCTTATAACCCTAATTAGCCCCCTCAGTGGGTATACATCCTTGTGTACCACCCTTACCCATTGTTTATTCTGTATGCATATACAAGTAACAAAAAAAAAAAATTACTCCTACTAGACAGATTAAGAACCCTATAACATATCCTCTTACAGATAAACTTGGCACAAAACAAAAGAAAAAGAAACTAAAATACAAATAAACTGAGTAGAGTTACTGTTTAACAAAACCGTACCTACTGTACTTCCAAGGTATTTAGTCACCTTATTCAAAAATCAGGCTTTCAATGGGAAGTCATTTCACAGGATACTAACTCACTAAAGCCAGTTGCAGAGAGGTGTTTACAGCAGTCAATTAATAGGCAATATGGTACAAAAATTAAGAAGCTATTCAAATTAGTGTTTTAAATAGACACACACACACACACAGGGCTGCAGCTATGAATTTTGGGGCCCAGGACAAGTCAATTGAAATGGGCCCCTGTTTCCCAAACCAGCTAATGCCAGGGGTAATGCCAGCACCTCAAGTGGGCCCCTCCTGAGCTCGGGGCCCTGGACAACTTCCTCACTTTTCCCCCCATTACTGTGGCACTGCACACACACACACGTAAATATATCATTATTTGAAATTCAAAGTTAAGTGAAAAAAAGTACTTTTTTAAATCTGAAACCTAAACAACAGTAGATTTCAGTTCATTAAGCCATTCATGACATTTTAGTTGAATATTCTGTCAGTTCTCCAGTAATTTCATTTATTCTGGCATTTCACTCACACTGGTGGCTGATGTCCCACGTGGTGTACTGCTTCACATGGGTAATTACTGCTGCCGTGGCCACAGGAACATCAAAGTCTGAGTCAGTTGATTCTTCTGCCAAGGGTGATTGTTCTTGCCAGTGATCTGCTGTGGTCTTGGATCTAATAAACTCAGAAAGCTGGTATGGATCAAAGAACAGATATTTATGTGCACCCAGTATCAGGCGGCACTTGCTAGGATAAAGGAGTGAGAACTTAACAGCAATCCCTTAGACTTCAGTTTGAAATGCTGAAAACCGTCTCCATCGGGAAGTCTTTGGTGGCTTACATCAGGATACAAGTTGACCTTCGTGTTATTAAAATTTAAAGCCCCTTACAGAAGTGCCTACTTTATGGTGTATTCCCTGTTACTCTCTAGCACAAACTGTAGTAGAACCATTGTAGATTTAGGAGTAAAGATTGCTGAAGGAGTGCTTGCAACCAGAGCAATGGAGCTGACTGGAAGAACAGATTGAGACTGTTTGGAATGGCTGAGGAACTGAAAAAATATAATCACTGGGGGCATGATTTCAGCTGTGAAACCCAAAGCAGTCAAAAAATGTTCATGGACAGTATCCCATGTAACTTTGTCGACGCTTTCTAAAGCAGGCAGGTCAACAATCCGTAGACTGTTTTTCCATGAAGCGTTCTCGAGGTTTTCTAATTCATGAGTTTGGGAAATATTGTCCTTTAAAATTGAAAAGATCAGGACCATGTTTGAATCTGTTTTACTTGCCAGTGTAGCTTGTTCTTTTGAAAAGAGAGTAACAGATTTTTTTTTATCTTACTTTGAGGAGGCACTTGCAGTAGGCCAACACTGGTAGGACTGAGCCATCAGGGATCAGGACCACACAGAAACTTTCTAACTAGCAGTCTGCCATGGGGGACCACCCACCGCAGACATTACCCTCTGATGTCGGCATACCCTATAAAGGTAGGCGGTCCCCCACACCCTCCTCAGTTCTTTCTTATCATCAACCTGTGCATGTTGGACCACTGAAACTGCCGCAGCTACAATCAACTGCCATTTCCCATGTTTTTTTAATTTTCTCATTTTCTTTAGTATTAACATTGAGTTTTCGGTGTTACCGTATTCAGGTTTATGTCTTCTCAACTTGCCTTGTTTTCTGACTGCTTCACAAAGTGTGCCTGCAGCAAACAAATTCCAGAAAAGGATGGACGTTCTGCTTGCATCCTGTGCCTAGGCCCCAGACACAACACCGAAGCCTGCCAGATCCACCAGAAATGTAACCAGGCCACACGGAGACATTGCCTTAAAATTCTGAAGAGACATCTGATCAAGCAGAAGCTCATTGCGATGGAACAGGCGCTGCAGGCCAGGAGCTCTTTGACTTCGCCAGCCCAGTCCTCCGGGGCTTCCTCCTCATCTCAGTCTCGGGGAAAAATGAAGAGGGAAGCACAAACACTGGGACAAAGACCGGGACTGGGCCTGGTCAGCTACCCGCTCATGGTCTCTTCACAAATCATTGACCCCTTCTGGGTCTTCCTCCCTTGGGAGGTCATCCCCCTTGGCCCTGTCAGCCCTTGCTCCTGCAGGGCTGCTGGTGGCCCCTCCACCTGCTCTTATCTCCATGGTGGATGGCAGCTCTTCGGAGCAGGGGACTCTGTCTCCTGATCCCTAGCCCCTGACACTCAGGACCCTGACTTCCATGGGCTGTCAGCCAGGAGGCTTAGCCGGTGTGGGTGTGATGAGCACTGACTCTTCTTCTATGGCCCCACCTGGCCCCAGCACTGCCTGCTTTAGTCCCCTCTATGGGGGCTGCCACCAGTACTTCTTGGCAGCAGCTGCTGCAGGCTACTGGTACCTCCCAAAGCCTGGTGTCACCTCAGACTTTGCCTGGGAGGTCTCTTTCCCCTCTGGTGCCAGTCTCTCCACTCCCAGCAGCAGTGGATTCCCCTCCTAGGCATCCTCAGCTGGTGCCCACTAGGTCTGCATCCATATTGCCTCTGCTGCAGCCCAGGGACCAGGCACCAGCCCCGCAGCCCGCGCCTGCCAGGCCTTCACGCGGGTACCCTATGCTGGTGCTGCCTGGTCCGATGCCACCCTTTCCTTACCCGGTGCCAGCCTACCCCCGTCCACTGGTCTATAAATATCCTCTGCCAGGGGACTATAATGCTCTGTTTACCTCATGGTGGTATTTCATGCAGAAGCAGAACCCCATCCCTCGGGCCCCGACCCCAGCAACGCCTTGGCGGCCCCGCCGGGGAGCTCCCCCCCCACGGACCTGGTGAGGTTGGGTCCCAGTGCTGAATGCACTCCTTGGGACAGGCCCAACGCTGGTTCCGGTGGTCATCAGGATGGGTGCCCATCACTTGACAATGAGACAGATGAGAAGGATGAAGATGACTCTGATTACTTGGAGTCTTCCTCCCGTCATGGGACTCGTCTGAGGGCAAAGAACCCTCTTGATGACCCCACCTTTATGTACATCATGAGGCACATTCAGGTCACCATGGTCTGGAAAACAGAAGAACAAGACCCAGAGCGATGTCGGTTGGCTGTCTATTTGCGGCAGCCTGATGCTCTCTCCTTGGTGGTTCCTCCCTATTTTGATTCCTATGAGGATGTCACCAGGGCAGCTTGGAATCACCCATCTTCAACCGCAGCAGTGCCCAAGAAGGCCAATGGGCTTTATCATGCTCCTGCTCATAAGCTATTTTTGGGGGGTCAGCCCAAAGCTGACTCAGTGGTCATCAGTGCGGCACATGACTGCACCAAGAAACCTAAGCACCTCAGCTTTCATTCTCCTAACGGGGAGTCTAGACAGCTGGAACAACAGGGCAAGTGGGTCTTTGCCTCTTTCACCATGGCCATCTGGGCCATTAACTATTTGGCTCATATGGTACAATACCAGAACATCCTTTGGATCCAGGCCAGGCAGCTGGTTCAGGCAATGCCAAATGACCCACCTAAGGAACAGCTCACCCAGGCTCTCAAGGTGAGCTCAGACGTGGGAACACACATCCTTTGGGCTGCCTATGATGCGGTTGATGCCTCAGGCACAGGGGTGGCTGCTGGCATCTGTCTTTGGTGCCCCTGTTGACTCTGGGTTTCAAGGTTTGCTTCTGATGTGCAGTCCAGTATTTTAGATGCCCCCTTTCAGGTTTCTGCCCTTTCTGGGGGGGGGGAGGATTCCAGGATCTGATCTCCTCTCTTCATGAGTTGGGACAGGCCTTCCAGTGTGTCCACTCATTGTACCATACCCACTCTAAGTCTGGTCAGCAGCTGCCCTCCCTCCCTCCAAAGGTCAGTGCCAACTCAAGGCAGCATCAGCCCCATTCTCAGCCGCCACCAGGGCTCCTTCTGTGACTGCAGATGCCCTCCCAGTGCCCGCTCCTACTTGCTAACTCCTTGTCAGACTCCCCCTTCAGATAAGGCTCTGGCGGAGGTGATAGGGGGTCAGGTCTTCCTCCACCTCGATGGGTGGTGAAGAATTAACTCAGACAACTGGGTACTGCAGCTCATAGCTATAGTGGACTATTGGGGAATCTGAGCCAGTCGGGCTCACTGCAGGCTATTTAGTTGCTCTAAAACTGTCTTGGACAACTATCCCCTCTGCTCCTATGCCATCATCCTCTGGTGGGAGGTCTACATCTTGTGTTGGGGGCCGGGCTTGGAAATGACAGCAGCAGGTAGCCTTTGAAAGCAGCCACATTCCGCTGATTCCAGGAGCTGTAGTGGACCGTTGGGGGAACTGGAGCCAGTCGGGTTCACTGCAGGCTATTTGGCTACTCTAAAACTGCTTTGGTCAACTAGCCCCTCTGCCCCTGTGCCATCATCCTCCGGTGGGAGGTCTACATCTCATGTTGGGACAGGGCCCCGGTCTTCTATTTCTAGGCTGTTTACTAGCCGTCCTCTGCTGTGGTCCTTATGCTAAAGGGCCGCAGCTTAAGAGCGTCATACTGTGGGTGTCAGCGTGGGGCTGCAGGCGGCAGAAGACGTGTACCAGCAGTAAGGCACATAATGTATACAGCTGTTGTTCACTTTGGGTATATGCACTGTATCCTGTGTTAATTTATTCATGCAATATATTTGTGTGTATTCTGTACAATTGTATGTTCCAGAGTGCAAATGCCTGCTAAGTGTAAGTGCCAAATCATTGTATTGGCTGTCTTACTAGGTTGTGTTCTGATTGACTACTGCTGAGTATTGTAAAGTGTAGTTATACTGTCATGTATATTCACCTTACTGTTCTGAGCTACTTAGCTGCTCTTGTAATCATTACTAATATTATCGGGGTCAGCGTAGTTAATGTTGATTTAATAGTTAATTGTTATACCTAGGGGAGGTCTAAGAGCAGGTTGAATAAACTGGAGTCGGGATATAATAGGGGGGTAAAGTAAGGCTAGCAAGGGAGAATGTGGGAGCAAAGAAACTGAGGTAGTCATCAAAGCAGCTAGGATGCACTTAAGTGGAGGAACTAGTATGACGCAAGGGGTAGCAGGGAGGGTGATAAGCTGTAATGGGTGTGGGGCCACTATCATCGCTAGGTACAATGTGGAGAGCAGGGGGTTGTCAAGTGTGTAGACAGCTTGAATATATTAGGGATGTGATATGGAGGTTGAGATGGGAAGTGGGAAGGGAAGGGCTGTGTGGAATCTCATTGGTGGAATGGTCAGGGTTTGTCACCTCCTAGCAAAATGATAGGTATCTCAGGGCACAACCAAAGAAAACAACACAGGGATTGGGTACATTCTCACCAAAGGATCAACAGGGAATCAGGGTGGACAACTGGCAGGAGCTGAAGGGAAGGAGCAGGGGAAGAAAAGCTTTGGCACAAGGAGGAGTAGGGAAAATGGAGGGAAATCAGAAATTTGTCATGTCAAGGAGGGAGCTTCCTCAAACATGTTTGCTATATTGTCAAGTTTGGAGGATTGTGGGGGAAGAGTAGGTGATCAATGATCAGGAAGGGGTGGAGGCTAGTAACAGAGCCAAAGGGAAAAGTGTCGCAGGAGGGGCTGTGGGGAGGTGTATCAGTGGCAGTGTTGAATGGGAACAATGACACACAAGGAAGAAGGAGAGACCTAGTATGAAAAGGGAGTCCACTGGGAGGGAGAAAGGGATGACACTGGGGAAGACAAAGCTGGGCATAAGCAGGGATGAGAGGAAAACTAGATGTAAAGGAGGGAATGGGGCTCTGGTAAGTGTACAGCAGGATAGGCAAAATGTGAAGATGGATAAGTGAGAGGGTCATTATACTGGGTGACTCAATACTAAAGGACATTTGGTGGGGGGCAGGGATGTAGGGAATAGTTGTAGGTGGGTAGAGTGTATTCCAGGCATGATGGCAGGGAAGAAAAAATTACTCACCTTAGTAATGTTGTTTCTTCTAATGGAGTCTTGCTATATTATGACAATTGCAGTTTGTCCCACCATTAGAACTGCTCCGGAAGTGAAAGAGTTAACTCCCATTCTAAGAATGGAACTTAGAGCACGAGCTCGGTTAGAGAAGCTCTGTCTGGCTATTTCAAACCTAAACTGTCAGATCTTTACAAGCAAAACTCACTAAGGTCTGTGTTGAAGCTGTAACCTACACTAGCCAACTGGCTACCTAAATATTAACACCTATTGCTGGTCCCAACACAAAGACTCAAGTCAGGGGACCAGAAGTAATAATATAATATAAAATAAAAACACCACACCCAAAAACCCCAAGAAGGGGTGGAAACATATGATGGACATAACTAGTGCCCACACTAGGCTGCCCACCCCATACCCAAGTAGAAGTTCTGAGAGGGGCAGGCTGGGGAGGTAGTAGCATAGCAAGACTCCATTAGAAGAAACAACATTACTAAGGTGAGTAATTTTTCTTCAAAAACATGAAGTCTTGCTATATTATGACAATTGCAGACTACACAGCAGTACCTCCATGGAGGAGAGACAGAACCCACTTAGGGAATAGGCTCTGGAAGCACAGCTGTGCCAAACCGAGCATCTCTCCTGGCCTGGACATCCAGGGAGTAATGCTTGGTGAAAGTGTGTACCGCTTTTCCAGGTAGCAGCTTGACATATCTCTAAGATAGGATGTCTCTGGCAGCAGCTAGAGACGCTGGCTGTACTCGTAGAATGAGCCCTCAGGCCAGAGGGGAACTCTCCCAGTTTCTGATAACAAAACTGGATACAAGAGACAATCCACCTGGCAATTGATCTCTTAGTGGCAGGTCTCCCTTTCCCGACCTCACCGTAAGTGAGAAAAGTTGGAGGGATTCGAACCTGTGACCCTTGGTACGTTCTATATAGTAACTTAGGGCCCTCTTAACATCTAAACTGTGCAATCTCCTCTCACCAGAGGAAGAATGTTCAGTGAAAAACACTGGAAGGGATAGATTGGTTAAGATGGAAATCTGAAACTACCTTAGGCAAAAACTTCCTGTTAGTCCTGAGGACTACCTTATCCCTGTGGAAAGAAATAAAGTCAGTTTCTATTGACAAGGCTTGCAACTCACTTATGCGCCTGGCAGAAGTGATAGCCACTAGGAAAACAGTTTTCCAAGTTAAGTACTTAAGCTCTGCAGAAAATAGAGGTTCAAAAGGGGGTTGCATTAACTGGGCAATGCAAACATTAAGGTCCCAGGCAGGGGCCGGATCCCTAAAAGGTGGATTAGTATGAAGTAATCCCTTAAAAAACTTGGAAAATACAGGGTGAGCGGAAAGAGAGGAGGGATTTCCTGCTGAAACAAAAGCAGAGACAGCTGCCAAATGTACTTTCAGGGTAGCTGGTCTCAGGCCCAAAGAATTAAGATGGACCATATAGTCCAAAACCATGGGCAAATCAGCAGATTCCCGGAAATATGTTTCCCAGCACACCAAATGGAAAACCTTTTCCACTTAGAATTATAAGTAGTCCTAGTGGAAGGCTTCCTAGAAGCCTTTAGATTTCAAGAACACCCTGAGAAAGGTGTAGGTCAGCAAATTCTAACTCCTCAAGAGCCAGGCCTTGAGGTTGAGGGATTTGAGGTTCGGATACCAAACTCTCCCCTGGGCACAGGTTAACAGGTTGTGATTCCTGGGGAGACACAGGGGAAGATGGACTGTTAGGGACATAAGGAGTGGGTACCAGGGCTGCCTGGCCCAATCTGGGGCAATCAGAATCACCCTGCAAGGCTGGGATCTGATTTTGACTAGCACCTTGAATAGGAGAGGGAAGGGTGGAAAGGCATAAAGAAACTTCCCTTCCCAATCTAGGAGAAAGGCATCCAGGGGGACTGAGCCCAACACTGGGGGCCTGCAACAGAAAAGTGGAAGTTGGTGATTGTCTGGGGCTGCAAAAAGATCTATCTGAGGGGTGCCCCATCTGGCAAAAACTATCCCCAGTACTTGAGGATCCAGAGACCATTCGTGATGGCCCTGGGAAATCCTGCTGAGAGCATCTGCTAGGACATTGTCCTTTCCTGGAAGATGAACTGCTGTGAGGGAAGTGTTCAGGGAATAGGCCAGAGACCACAACTTCATTGCCTCGGTGCACAAGGCCGAAGACCGAGTGCCCCCCTGCTTGTTGATGTACCACATTGTTGTGGTGTTGTCTGTTCTGACTTGTACCACTTTGTTCTGAACAGATGCAGAAAACACTTGAAGTGCTAAAAAGACAGCTCTAAGTTCCAGCAAATTGATGTGGAGCAGAGATTCCTGGGGGGACCACACTCCCTGAGTGGAGAGGTCGCCCATGTGGGATCCCCACCCCAGGAGGGAAGCATCTGTAGTGAGGGTCAAGGAGTGAGACAGAGGAATGAAGGGGACCCCAGTCTTAAATTGCTCTGATCCTGCCACCACTGGAGGGCCTGGATCGGGTTGGTCCACTGGGACCAACTTGGAAAGGGGGTCTCTTTTCTGAGACCAAAAGGCTCTCAAGTGAAACTGAATGTCCCTCATCTGAAATCTTGCTCCTTGCACTACGGCTATGGACACAGCCATGTGCCCCAGGAGCTGCAAAAAGTGTCTTGCTGGACGAGAGACCTGCAGAGTGAAGGAGGAGGCCAGAGCCACCAAGTTCCTTACCCTCTCTAAGGGTAGGAAGGCTCTGGCCTGCTTTGTGTCCAATTCTGCACCTATGAAGGTGAGCACCTGAACTGGTTCCAGAACTGACTTTGGAAGATTTAGCAAGAAGCCCAGGGAGGTGAGCAGCTGCTGGGTAACTTGCAGGTGAGATTTACCTGTTCTGGGACTGGCCTACAATGAGCCAGTCGTCCAGATAGGGAAAGACAACAATCCTTTGCCTCCTTAAATGAGCAACTGCTACTGCCAGACATTTTGTGAATACCCTTGGGGCAGAGGTGAGGCCGAAGGGCATTGCTCTGAACTGTTAGTGACCTGAGGGCAGTTCGAATCTGAGGTACTTTCAGTGGGAGCTTCTGATTAGGATGGGAAAATAGGCATCCTTGAGGTCCAGGGAGGCTAGCCAGTCCCCTGGCCTTAGAGAGGGTTAAAATCATTGCCAGAGTTACCATTCTGAACTTTGGTTTCAAAAGGTGTTTGTTCAGATATCTGAGATCTAAAATGGGCCGCCATTCTCCTGTCTTTTTTGGGGTAAGGAAATATCTGGAGTACAGACCCTTGCCCTGGTGTAGGGGAGAAACCCTTTCTACAGCTCTGAGAGCCAGGAGGGTTGAGACTTCTGTTTCTAGAGTAAAGATCTCTAAAGAGTTTGCAGGTGGGAAAGATCTGATTCTCATCTTTGGGAACTTTTTGAAGCTGAGAACCAGACCCTGGCTTACTACTTCCAGGACCCACTTGTCTGAAGTTAGAGACACCCAGTTCTGAATGAAGTAAGCCAACCTGCCCCCTACGGGTAAAGGAGAATCGGCCCTGGGCACCCCATCAGGGTGTCTGTTTGGCAGGTGCTTTAGGCTGAGAGGTGGCAGCAGGCCTGCCCACACCCCCGTCTGCCTCTGTCTCTGAAGAAGCCCCTCTGAGCATAAGCAGAGGAGGCCTGGGTTTGGTAAAAAGGCCTGTGAAAAGGCCTACCCCTACCCCTGGGGGTCTGCCTCCGAGGAGTGGCTTGCCGCTCCTTGGCTTGGGCACTCTTATAGGTAGTCCTATATTCATCCATTTTCTTCATATAATTCTCTGTCTGCCTCCCCAAACAGAGAATTTCCCACCAAAGAAAAATCCATAGCCTTAGTCTGGGTATCCTGTGACAAGCTAGTACACCTGAGCCAGGCCAACCTATGAAAAGCTACAGACGTAGCCATGACTCTAGAGGATACATCATTAAAATCCACAGCAGCATGAAACTGCACCTTGGATGCCTCAATGCCATCAGCAGCCACCTGTTCCAGCTCATTAGCAAGCTGGCCAGAGGCCTGTTTGGCCAAAGCCATGACAGTGTCCCATCTAGATTTTTGATACCTTGCTACATAAGCCATGTAATTTGCTTGCCTGAGTCCCAAGGACGCTGCCACGTATTGTTTTTTAGCCATGGCATCAATCTTCCTGGAATCCTTGTCAGGAGGATGTGAAGCCAGGGAATATTAGCTTTATCACAGGCTGCAGCCTGAACCACACCAACATGACTGCATTGCTGTGAAAGGAATTCTGTGTCAGGACCTGACAGTGTGTACCTCCTGTCCATCTTTTTATCCACAGGAGGCACAGAATTAGGAGTTTTAAAATTTTATTGTTTGTTTCTAAATGATTTATGCAAAGGAATAGACAATCTCCTAGACTCTGGTATATCCATCATTTCTACAAAATCAGGTTCCTCTTGCTCATCCACAGCTTCCTCCAATGGGAGCTGGAGGGTTTCAGCAACTTTTTTGTAAAACATAAAGTGAGAGGGGGACTCAGAAAGCATAGGGGGAGATTCTAAAGGTCTGTCTGGGAGATGTCCGTTCAATGGCACACCCAGACCCTCCAAGTCACATTCATACTGTTCATAATCATCCTTCCCTCCTCTGGTTCATAAAACTCCTCAACATCATATTCCTGAACCAGTGGAACACCGACCAGACGACCTTTTACCAGACAGTGGCGGTTCAGACGGAACCGGAGAAAGTGACTGGACAATCTGAATAGCTCTTGCTATCTCTGCAGCAGTTGGAGAAGGAATTTTGGACTCCACACCTGCTGATTTTCTTGTTTTCTTTACTGGAACTGGCTCATCCGAGGCCAGCTTTACGTTGCCGAGGAAGTCTCGCCCTGGTCAGAGGCACTCCTCTCTGGTTAGGTTGGCACCGAACTGGGCTGGCCATCTGGGTCAGCGGACTTTTTGGCCTCTCGTTCCTGAGCCTGCCAACCTCTTATCCAGGGTGGCTGCAGGGAATTTTTACAAATCTGGCAGTCTGAATTGAGGTGGTCAAACCCCAGACAATATACACATGTAGTGTGGGTCAGCCTTGGCAAAGACTTCCCCACAAGCATCCACAGTGTGTTAAAAAACAGTGGGCCGGTTTTTCTTTTTCGTTTCTCAGACATAATGCCAGCCTAACCAAAAACTTGCCCTTTTAACGGCAGTGCCAGGCAAGACACCCTTATCGGTTCCTAACCGTGTCACGGGTCTTGGAAAAAACCGTAATGAATTCCGGTTTTTTTAGAACCGATAAGAACCGGGAACCGCACTCTAAAACCTCTAATTTTTGTAACTTCAAGTTTTAAAGCAAGCTGATCGGTTCAAAACCGAACCGATAACATTTACAAGTTCCACACAGAAATTAAACTGAAATTACTTACGATACCACAGACAGAGCTTGAACCGATCGGTTTTGCGGTTAAAATAATAATATTCTCGGTTGATTTGAACCGAGAAAACACTGTTTAAACCGAGAAATGAACCGAGCAGTAGGAGAAATCTCCGGAGTGACTGTTCAGTGAGGCGGAGTAAAGAATCTGACAGTTTGGGTTTGAAATAACCCAGACAGAGCTTCTCTAACCGAGCTTGTGCTCTAAGTTCCATTCTTAGAATGGGAGTTAACTCTTTCACCTCTGGAGCAGTTCTAATGGTGGGACAAACTGCAATTGTCATAATATAGCAAGACTTCATGTTGTTTGAAGGTAGGACCTCTTATTTGAAAGTGTGTGGGGCAGGATAGGGAGATACCTCACATTGTGGTGCATCTGGGTACTAATGACCTTGCAGGATGTGAGGTAGAGGAGGTGCAAGATAGGTTTAAGGCGATAGGGAAGATCCATAGGGAGGCAGGTAGATCAGTTTCTTTCTCTGAGGTTCTTCCAGTCCCTACGGTAAGTACAGTTAGGAAGCCGAGGATCGAGGAGTTCAACACATGGTTGAGGGGGTGGTGTGAGTCAAATGGATACGGGTTGGTGGGAGAGTGCGAAAGGACATGGGAGAATAAGGACCTCTATGCACCAGACAGGCTGCTTTAAGTAAAGTGGACACAAAGGTCTTGAAAGGTAAGTTAGAGGAATATTTTACAGATAAACTTAATTTAAATTAAAGTTGGGGGGGCAAAGGGTGTGCTTCTTTCACAGTCACCAGGAGAGGGGGACCATCAGGCCTCCCCCCAATAGATCATCAGATGGAGGGGAAGGGAAATGGGATTGGGAAGGGGGATGGACCACAGGAGGGGAGGGGTCGTGAAGGGTTGATAGGGAACAAAGAGTCTCAGGGGTCAAGATGGATGGTGATTTCCTTGGAGGCAATATAGTGCAGTGGGTTAAGGCTCTGAGCTGCAGATCTGGAGACCTGGGTTTGAATCCCACAGCCACCTAGGTGCATACTGTGTGATCCTGAGCAAGTCACTTAACTTCCTTGTGCCCCCAGGTCGCATCTGCAAACAAGCTTTGGCTTAGTGTGCTACTCCTGCTCAAACAATGTTCCCTTTCCCTTTCTCTTTCCTTGAATGGAAGAAGTCTGGCAAACAAAATGGCAGATCTTCAGGCACTGATGGCGGAAGGAGGGGTGGACATAGTGGCCATCACAGAGACATGGGCATCCCAATGCCATGACTGGGACCTTGTGATCCCTGGGTACAGATTATACTGGAAGGACAGGGAGAGGGGGAGCGGTGGTGGTGTTGCCTTATCCGTAAGGGAAGGAGTAATATGCACAAGGGAGGAGGAAGAGGAGGGAGAATGTGGAACAGAAGCTTTATGGATAATACTCCAGAACAATAAAGGGAGAAGGATTCAATTGGGGGTGCTGTACAGTCCACCCTCACAGGATGTGGAGATGGACAGGGGGATGGGGAATCAGACCAGGAAGTTAGGATGCAGAGGAAGCCTTGTCGTAACAGGTGATTTCAACCTGCCTGGAATAGACTGGAGCACCCTGGCTACCTCCTGTCCCAGGGAAAATGTCCTCCTGGAAGCTTTCCAGGACTGTTTCCTAGTGCAGGGGGTCACATAGCCAATCAGGGATGGTGCCATACTAGACCTGGTGTTGTCTGATGGAGAGCATGTCCAAGAAATAGCAGTGGAGGAACCTCTTGCGGGTAGCAACGACCACAAGGTGTGGCTTTACCTCAATATGGATAAAGAAGCAGCTAGGACCAAGACAAGGGTGGTGGACTTCAAGAGAGGGGAATTTAGAGGTATGGAGGACATATATGTAGGGCATTTTGAAGAAATCAGATCAGGGATGGATATGGAGAAGAAATGGTTTGTCATTAAGTTGGGTCTGAACGAGACCACAAACGACTGTACGAGGACCCAGAGTAAAAAGTCCAGGACCAGGAGACCAAGCTGCTTTGACAAGGACATGGCAGAGAAAGTGAGGGAGAAGAGAGCTGCCTTTCAGAGGTATAGGGGTACTCTGAGTGAGGAGGACAGAGAGCTTAACTCAGTGAAATTCCGTGAAGCAAGGAGGATGATCCAGGCAGCTAAAGCTGCAAAAAAACTAAGGCTAGCACAGGGAATAAGGGAGGGGAAAAAGGACTTCTTCAGATATATAAGGGAGAGAAGAAGCAGTAAGGAAGGGATTGTTAGGATTAAGAAGGAGAGGGATGGACAGAAAATAGTGAAGAGCAGGCTGAGGCACTGAATGAGTACTTCGGCTCTATATTCAGTAGGGAAAAGGGCAGACCTATGCCGCAGGGGAATATAGGGGTAAGAATGGGGGGGGATGAAACAGATGGGGTGATCAAAGTGGACAGAGTCTTAGAGGATCTCAGGGCCCTTCGACGGACAAGGCACATGGCCTAGGTATATGCTACACCCGAGGGTCCAGAGAAACTGGGAGGTAATATGTCCCCTTTGTGGATCTGTTTAACACCTCACTAGAGATGGGGTGTGTGCTTCAGGACTGGAGAATATTCATGTGGTGCCACTCCATTAGAGTGATCCCAGGGATGAACCTGGTAACTACAGACTGGTCAGGCTAACATCCATTGTAGGCAAATTAATGGAGACCATTCTGAAAGAAAGGCTGGTAAACTTTCTGGAGGTTAATGGCCTCCAGGATGAAAAGCAGCATGGGTTTGTAATGGGGAGATTCTGCCAGATGAACATGATAGAATTTTTCTTCTGGGTCACAAGATCACTAGGCAAGGGCCAAGCAGTAGATGCACTACACCTGGACACCAGCAAGGCCTTCGACTCTGTGCTGCATAGAAGGTTGCTTAGCAAACTGTGTAACCTGGGAGTTGGGGACAAGCTACTGGGTGAGTCAGGAGCTGGCTGCATGACAGGAAACAGAGAGTGATGGTAGGGGTGAACTTTCTAAGCCGAGACCTGTAACCAGCATGGTCCCACAGGGATCAGTACTCGGACCAGTGCTATTCAACATCTTTATTGGTGACATAGTGGTAGGGGTCAAAGTAAAGTCTGCTCTTTTGCAGATGATACTAAGCTCTGTGGGAGGGTGAACATTGAGGAGGGGAGACAGAAACTCAAGGAGGATTTGGCCAGACTAGAGAAATGGTCTGGCATCTAGCAGTTGGGTTTCAACCCCAAGAACTGCAAGGTCATGCACCTGGGAGCTAGGAACCCAGGGGCCAGCTACTGGCTGGAAGGTGTACAGGTGTCCAGCTCAAAGGAGGGAAGGGATATAGGGGTGATAGTCAGGAATGAAATTAAACACTCTGTGCAGTGCTGTAAAGCAGCAGCCAAAGCAAATAAAGTGCTGGGATGTATGGCCAGAGGAACCACCTTCGCGAAAGAGGAAGTCATTCTGCCCTTGTACAGGTCATTGATAGACCACACTTGGAGTACTGTGTGCAGTTCTGGTGCCCTTATTTGAAGAATGACATTTATTTATTTATTGAAAAGTTTCACCAGCACTGAGCAACAAATTACTCGTTTCCAGATACATCCTGGGGGAAAAGGGAGCGTGAGTAACAACATATTTAACATCTTCATATATACTTAGATGTATATTACATAAACATACATATTAGGTTACATTTAAAGTGCTTAAGAATAACTGATATATGCAAAAAGCCTATACTACATTAGAGAAAAAGGGAGTGGGAGTAACATATTTAACATTCTTCTTTGCATATACAATTAGAATACATTACAGAAAACATACATATGAGGTTACATTTAAAGTGCTTCAGAGTAACAGATATATGCAGAGTCCATACTGCATTTAAGCACAATTGCAAGTAGGGTAAACAAAGTTGTAAAGAGATGTTGAGATGGACAACAGGGAAGAGGAGTGTCTAATTTGTTGGGGGAGGGAGTTCCATAGTTTAGGGAAGTAGTGAGAGAAGTTGACCGGTGAGGGACTTCCATGGTCCAGATGTCATAGGATCTAAGGGGGTGAGAGGGAGGGGTGGGGGGAGGTATATGGAGTAGGAGAGGTAAGAGGGAAGAGAACCAACCCAGAATTTGGATATAAATTTAGCACAATGGGAAAACCTCCTGTTTTCGAGACAGGGAAATACAAGAGATTGGTAGAGATCACAGTGGTGAGGGCCACTGGGGGGAGTCCAAGGCAAGGCAGCAGAAGGTTTGGAAGAGGGTGTCCAATCTGGTTAGGGAAGTCTTGGGAGCAGCACTGTAGACTATATCACTGTAGTTGAAAATTGGGAGTATCATTTTCAGGATGTGTACACGCCTTGCTGACAGTGATATGCAACTGCGGTTCCTGTACAGTGCACCTAGCTTGGGGCATAGTTTTTTCAGGATGGTGTCCACATGTTCAGAAAAGTTGAGCTGTTGGTCAAGCTAGACCCCATGGTATCGAAAGGAGGAGGTGTCCTCCAGAATTGTCTTGTTAAGGGTGTAGAAGGATGGAAGGGAAGGGAGCTGAAAGAGTCTCTGCCTTGTGCCAAAGGACATGGAGACAGTTTTCTTGGCATTTAGAAAGAGTTGATGTGAGCATAGCTAGTGCTGAACCTTATCAAATTCAAACTGGAGTCTGGATGCTACATCAGTGGGAGAATGGCAGGAGGTATATTGGACTGTGTCATCTGCATACATGTGGATAGAGGTTGAGGTGCATACTGAAGGAAGGTCATTTAGGAATATAGAGAATAGGAGAGGTCCTAGCACTGAGCCCTGGGGCACACCAGTGTTAATGAGGAGAGTAGTGGATATAGAGTCAACAATTTAACTGATTGGGTCCTACCTACAAGGCAGGACCTGAACCAGTTTGTAGCTGAGTCCGATAGCCCAGCTGAAGAGAGATTGTTTAGATGGAGGGGGTGGGAGACCATGTCGAAAGCCTTAGTGAGGTCAACAAAAATAGCAGGTGTGATTAGGCCACAATCCATCTTACAGAGAATTGAGTTGGTGAGCCTAAGTAGAGAAGTTGTGGTAGAGTGATAATTCCAGAAAACAGACTGGAAAGGAGTGAAGAAGCTGGAGTCAGTGAGTGTAAGAAGAGAGTTGTGAGAGTACCATATGCTCTGTAATTTAGCAAGGATAGGGAGAAGAGATATAGGTCTGTAGTTACTGGGGGAGGAGGAATCACCACCTTTAGGGAGTGGAAGGACAATAGCATGCTTCCAGGTGGTTGGAACAGAAGCTGAAGAGAAGGAAAGATTTAGAAGGGCAGACAGAGGGGAGGATATTGCAGGGGCAGATAGGTAGAGTTGATTGGGATCTAGCCCATCACCTGAGCTGCCTTTGGAGGGGTTTAGGGCAAGGAGAACATCCAGAATGGCAGGAGGGGATACTGTGGAGAAGGTGAAGGAGAAGGAGGCTTGATTACAGGAAGTATTTTTATTTGAGTTGGGTGATAGTGGAAGAGGAGAGGGAGGAGAAGGGATCAAGGATAGAAGGTCAGAGGCACAGGAGGTAACATAGGAACTGAATTCTGAGGTGACTGCTGGGGGGAGTCAGATATTATAGAGTTGTTTGAATTGAGGAGAGGGGTTGGAGGTCTTATGGGAGGGGAGAACAGAGCATGTACAACCTTTCAGAATTTGGAGGGGTGGTTTATGTTTGATTGAAAGGTGATTGGAAACATTCTGCCTTAGCAAGCCTGATGGCCTTGGTACAAGAGTTTTGAAGTGTCCAGTAGATTTGGAAATCGCTAGGTTGCTTCGAAGCTTTATGAACCTTCCAGGCCTAGCCATGAGCATATTGGCAAGCCAGTAATTCCGGTGTGATCCAGGGGAGGTGATGTCAGCTGCAAGGTGGGGGGGCTAGCTGCACACTTGAGCAGACTTGTTAGATCAAGTGGCCTATTTCTGCTGGCAAATTTGTATGTTTGTATGTTCGTATGTCCACAAACTCTGGAGTGCCTAAGTGGGGCATATTAGTTCCAGATTTGGAGGAATTTTTCTTGGAAATAGTCTAGAGCTACATCGACTGAGGTGGCAGAAGAGATGGGGGACCAGTCAGTGAGGGCCAGGCCATGGAGGAGGGGGGTAAGGTACAGGGATTTATAGGATCTAGTTAATAGGATTTTGTGTGGGGCCTTGGGCCTGTGGACCTTTCGAACCATGTAAATCATATAATGGTCACTTAAGACATCGGGAAGTATGCCAGCTGAGATGATTCGGTATGGATGGGAAGTGAGGGCCCAATCAATGGGAGAATGATTTAGTGTTTTAGTGTTTAGAAGGGTAGGTTCCTGAATCAATTGTGTTATGAGCGGCTACGTCGTTTTGGGCTTTATTTATGGTAGAGGAAAGCCAATTTAGGTTGAAATCACCCATTATGTAGAGTTATCCTGTGGAGCTATGGGATACAGTAGTGGTTATGAGATCAGTGACGGTGGATGCGGGGAGGCTGGGGCAGCAGTACACCCCTGCCACAAAAATAGGGACTGAGAATGGCAGGGACAGCCCTACTTCGAGTGCCTTGGAAGCAGCTGGAAGGGATGTGGATAGAATGGTGGTATACTGAATTGCTGAGGAGATGTACATAAGCACTTTTTTGGTTCTACCTGTGTGGTCTTGTCATGAGAGTGTGAAGCCAGGAATAAATATAGTACTATCTGGTATTTTAGGGTTGAGCCAAGATTGTGTAAGGATAAGTACGTTGGGAGTGAAAGTTATGGAAAGGGGTTGGAGCAGATCAATTTTGGGTAGTAGGCTTCTTATATTGAGGTGGAGAAGTCTTAGAACAAAAAGTAGGTCTGAAGAGTTTGAGGGGGAAGGGCCTGAGTTTGGTTTAATGTCACCAGATAATAAAAGTAACAGAATTAGGATGAGATAGTTTAATTTGGTACCCTTGTACCAGGGTTGAGGTTTGTGTGAGTGAGAATATGAAGGGAGTGAGTGAGAGAAAGTTAGTTGTATTTTTAGTAGCCGCAGCATGGCACAGGAGCTAGGTGTTGCTATGAGAGATGCAGTAGGTGGGAAAGGAAAGTGAGACCAAGTCAGGCGATAGGGTGTAGGTATTAATGCGTATGTGAAATTTGGATAAAGTATAACCAATGTGCTGAAAAGGGGAATTGGGTGAGCTAGAGTCCAAGGGTGTGAAGGGGAAGTGATAGAGGAATATAGGAGGAGGCAGTGTGGTTAAGAGCATGATATGATAGTGTGAGAGTCTTAGGGCATGATGAGAACAGAAAAGCAGTAGTGTAATTTACAGAAATACAAGTAGGTAGAGGAGAATTACCTAGATGATGCTGAGGAGAAAGAGAGTGTGGATATAACTGACAGTCGAATAAGGATAAGAGACAGCAGCTAGGTCTGTGGATGCTGGCTGAGAAGGTAGATGATGTAATCATAGTAGTGCAACAATTAACTAGTTTCTGGAGGTGTAATCCCCCTTTGGCCACTAGATATCAGTATGTATAACAGCAAGATAGGAGAGGGTACATCCTAACAGGTTATGTGGCTTGTGATAGAAAATGGGATGCAGAAGGCACAGGTTCAAGACTGCCTTCAGGAGAGAATGGGTCTGTAGGACAGAATTTGGGAGTTGGGAGTCGGGGGTGGTAGTACTTTAATCCAGTGTAGGTGTTATATTTGAGTGTAAGGGGTGGGAGAGATTAAAAAGTTACAACCACCAGCGGGGTCAGATAGTGACCTCTAGTGGTCAGGTGGTATAACTCGCTAACGGGAGTATAGGGAAGGAGAGAGAGAGAGTCAGGAAGAGGGGAATTCACTTGATATGATCATGTGACAGGGATTAGCTATATAGAAAGTGACCGCCCTGGGTGGGTGGAGCAGCTGCCATGCAAGCGGTGGCGGGTCAAGAAGCACCCTCTGCCAGTAAATGAGGAGGGAGGACAGATGTCCACCTTCTGTGGGGAGGGAGGACTTATGGCCAATGATGTATCTGAAACATTTTATGCTGTATGTGTAATCTTAAGTCTTTTGTATGTTAGTATATTGTATGTATTTATGTCAGGTGTAACTGAAAAAGGGCTCATCCCAGTTACCTCCTGGTCAAAAATAAAAACAAACAGGCAGGTTACGTGACCCCCAGTGCAGTCTAAAGGTACAAAACAACAATGCCTACCACTGTCCAGCAGAAAAACTAGCTTAACTTTAAAATAAAACCATCAAGACGCACCCTCCAACAGTAAATGAGGAGGGAAGACAGACGTTGACATTCTGTGGGGAGGAAGGGTTTCAGGCTGTCAACAGCTGTTTCACAGCACTCCAGTACTGTGTCAGGGAGCTCATGTGCATGGCTCTGCATTGCTGTGCTTCTGTGGGGAGGGAGGGCTTCAGGCCGGTGGCAGTTGTTTCAGGGAGCTCCGGCACTGTGTCAAGGAGCTCCACTGTGTGACTCCAATTTGCTGTGCCTTCTGTGGGGAGGGAGGGCTTCAGGCTGGTGGCAGTTGCTTCAGGGAGTTCTGGTGCTGTGTCAGGAAGCTCTGCTGTGTGACTCTGCATTGCTGTGCCTTCTGTGGGGAGGGAGGGCTTCAGGCTGGTGGCAGCTGTTTCAGGAAGCTCTGGTGCTGTGTCAGGGAGCTCTGGTGTGTGGCTCTGCATTGCTGTGCCTTCTATGTGGAGGGAGGGTTTCAGGCTGGTGGCAGCTGTTTCAGGAAGCTCTGGTGCTGTGTCAGGGAGCTACAGTGCATGGCTCTGCATTGCTGTGCCTTCTGTGAGGAGGGAGGGCTTCAGGCTGGTGGCAGCTGTTTCAGGGAGTTCTGGTGCTGTGTCAGGGAGCTCTGGTGAGTGGCTGTGTATTGCTGTGCCTTCTGTGTGGAGGGAGGGCTTCAGGCTGGTGGCAGCTGCTTCAGGCAGCTCTGGTGCTGTGTCAGGAAGCCCTGGTGTGTGGCTCTGCATTGCTGTGCCTTCTGTGGGGAGGGAGAGCTTCAGGTTGGTGGCAGCTGTTTCAGGAAGCTCTGGTGCTGTCAGGAAGCTCTGGTGTGTGGCTCTGCATTGCTGTGCCTTCTGTGTGGAGGGAGGGAGGGCTTCAGGCTGGTGGCAGCTGTTTCAGGAAGCTCTGGTGCTGTGTCAGGAAGCTCTGATGTGTGGCTCTGCATTGCTGTGCCTTCTGTGGGGAGGGAGGGCTTCAGGCTGGTGGCAGATGTTTCAGGAAGCTCTGGTGCTGTGTCAGTGAGCTACAGTACATGGCTCTGCATTGCTGTGCCTTCTATGTGGAGGGAGGGCTTCAGGCTGGTGGCAGCTGTTTCAGGAAGCTCTGGTGCTGTGTCAGGGAGCTACAGTGCATGGCTCTGCATTGCTGTGCCTTCTGTGTGGAGGGAGGGCTTCAGGCTGGTGGCAGCTGTTTCAGGAAGCTCTGGTGCTGTGTCAGTAAGCTACAGTGCGTGGCTCTGCATTGCTGTGCCTTCTATGTGGAGGGAGGGTTTCAGGCTGGTGGCAGCTGTTTCAGGGAGTTCTGGTGCTGTGTCAGGGAGCTACAGTGCATGGCTCTGCATTGCTGTGCCTTCTGTGGGGAGGGAGGGCTTCAGGCTGGTGGCAGCTGTTTCAGGAAGCTCTGGTGCTGTGTCAGGGAGCTACAGTGCATGGCTCTGCATTGCTGTGCCTTCTGTGTGGAGGGAGGGTTTCAGGCCTGTGGCAGTTGTTTCAGAGAGCTCCGGTGTGTGGCTCCGCATTGCTGTACCTAGGGAATCAATGGGACATCAAACTATTGGAGGAGGTCCAGCAAAGGGTTGCCAAGATGATCCAGGGTACGGGGACAAACCATACGATAAGTGGTTAGGGGAGCTCAATATGTATGTTTTGGAAGACGAGGGGATATAATAGAAACTTTCAAGTACCTAAAGGGTATAAACAAGGTTGGAGTGGAGGGCATTTTCAATTTAAAAAGGGAGGGGACCACAAGGGGCCACAATCTAAAACTTGTGGGGGGTAGATTTAAAAAGGAAATGAGGAGGTACGTTTTCACAGGAAGGGTGGTATCAAACTGGAATGAACTGCCTGAGGAGGTGATATCATTGAAAATGGTGGGAAGTTTTAAAGGGGATTTCAATTTCAACTTTATTTTTAAAAGGCGCTTTTCTTAAATCAAAGAGCCTGTACAAATAAATATAACAATAAATATAGTAAATCAAATCAACAGAAATCCTTAAAAGCTATATTAAAAAGGTGGGTCTTCAACTCCCTTTTAAAACTAAGGACGGTCGGGCAATCTACTTTTGGATAGAGGTAGAAAGTTCCACAGGGTAGGTGCCATAAAACCAAACGATCTAGCACCAGATGTTTTCAGGCATTCCTGGGAATCTCTAGCAATCCTCGTCCAGTGGATCGGAGGGGCGAGAGGACTATAGGGGCACAGGACTCTTTCAGGTAGGCAGGTCCCAGATCATGTAGGGCTTTATAGGTCAGCAAACCGACCTTGAAGGTAGTCGCCAAAACACTGGCAGCCAGTGCAGTCCGTGGAGCACAGGCGTATGTGACTGGATCTAGAGACTCCAGTCAACAGCCTGGCTGCCGCATTCTGCACCAACTGCAGACGGCGTTCAACCCCGATAGCCCTAGGTATAGGGAGTTACAGTAGTCAAGCCAGGAGGTAACAAAGGCGGATTAATGTTGAAGGTCCTCTGGAGGAACCAAGTGCTTCACCCTGGCAATATTCCTCAGATGAAAAGGAAGTCTTTATAACCGCTGACACCTGGAATTTGAGTGTCAAACGGTCATCAAGTACTACCAAGATTTCGCACCCTGGTCTGAGGTCGTCAGCTGGACACCTCCAAGCCATAGGCCTGAGGGTGATCCCTCTGGCAGACCCGCCTCACAGCGACCTAAATCCACAACCAACACCTCAGTTTTCTCCGGATTTAACCTCAGCCAACTCCCATTCATCCATTCTTGGATTTCTTCAAGGCAGTTATTAAATACCGACAAGGCAGGTCCTGACCGGGCACAAAATGATGGGACAGAGTAAGAGGGAGAGTGGTAAAGGGAAGGAGGAAGGGGATGTGGTAGAAGGGGGAGATGATCGCTCTGGGGGGCAAGGGGAAGGGGGGGGTAGCTCCAGTAAAATAGGCTGAGCTGTTAACGCAAGCAGACTTGATAGACCACTAGGCCTGTTTCTGTGGGCAATTTTCGTATGTTTGTAACATGGGCAACTCTGGCTTATATGCATTTTGCCTGGGAGGAAATACAGTCTCTTCTACAAAAAAGGGCCATAGAGCCCATCCCTCCAGCTCAGTTGAACAGGGGGTTCTACTCCCACTTCTTCCTGGCCCCCAAGAAGATGGGGGATCTCCAGCCGATCTTGGACCTGAGCCACCTGAATCTGTTCATAGAGTACAAACACTTCAGGATGGTCACCCTTCAGGGTTTGTTGCTTCTCCTGCACTGGGGAGACTGGCTCTGTTCTCTGGATATGCAGGATGCATATCTGCATATCAAAATTCTCTCTTCTCACCGGCGCTTCCTCTGCTTCCATTTCCAGAGAGTCCATTTCCAGTTCAGGGCCCTTCCCTATGGCCTGTCCTCAGCCCCCAGGGTTTTCACCAAGTGTCTGGTGGTGGTAGCAACTGCCTTGAGATGACAGGGCTTCTATGTGTTTCTCTACCTGAATGATTGGCTTTTAGAGGCCCTATCCAGGGACAGCCTTGTCCAGACTCTGGATCATACCTTCTGCCTTCTGCCTTTTCCAGGCCTTGGTTATCACCATCAATGGGCCAAAGTCCTGCCTGACTCCTGCCAGCACCTCCAGTACATAGGGGCAGCCCTGGACACCATCCAGGGCATGGCCTTTTTGCCCATGAAGAGAGTGGAGCATCTGATGGACTAGGCCTACCTGATTTCCTCCGGCCGACAGGGTGTTCCTGCACCTCCTTGGCCACGTGGTAGCGGCCATTGCCACATTCCCCCCAGCCCGGCTGCACATGAGGGCACTTCAATGGACATTGAGGGACCAGTGGAACCAATGCATGGATGACCTGGACCAGCTGGTCATGGTCTCTGATCTGGTCAAAAGAGGTCCTGTCGTGGTGGCTAGAGCCGACCAACTTGCTTTGGTGGGCGGGGGGTCCCTTCTCTATTTCAGCCCCTTGTCAGATCCTCATGATGGACACCTTGGGTCTGGACTGGGGTGCTCACATGGGCACTCACTAGACTCAAGGCACCTGGACATTACATGAAACAGGGTCTCCACATCAATGTCCTCTAGATGCGAGTGGTTCTGTATGCTCTACAGACCTTCCAGACTCATATCGTTCCTGGTCCGTTCTTGGTTCAGACAGGCAACATGTACGTCTTTTTTAGCTGCTATTACTTCTGCTTGAAGGATTTCTGAGCTTCAGGCTCTCATGTGTAAGGAGCCTTATTTGTTTTTGCACAAAGACAGGGTGTCTGTGTAGCAATTCTAAGTTTCTTCCCAAGGTGATACTGGAGTTTACTTTGAATCAATCCGTCCACCTATCCATTTATTTTCCAGAGTATTCTAATCAGGGGGAGGCTTTGCTCCATACTTTGGATGTAAGTAGAATCTTATGATACTATATACACTGGACTAAGACTTTAAGAAAGCCTGATAAGTTATTTGTTTTGTTCGCCCCTAGGAGATATGGAGCTCCGGTGTCCAAACAGTGTTTGCCCAAGTGGTTAGCCGATTGCATTGTTTATTGTCACCAAAAATATGGCACGGACCTTCCGGGAGTGGTTAAGGGCCATTCCACCAGGGGTATGGCCACCTCCATGGCTTGTTTCTGAAATGTGTCCACTGCGGACATCTGTGCAGCTGCCACCTGGAGTTCTGGCCACACCTTCACCAAGCATTACAGTCTGGACATTGCTTCTAGGCATAGGGCCAACTTTGGCCTAGCTGTTCTGCAGGGCCTTCTTTCATAGGCCATTGACTGCTGTCTGTTCCCCTTCTGGTGCAGCTTCTTCTATGCTGTCAGTACTACTTGGGACTCAGTCCTACCAGTGTTGGCTTGCTGCAAGAGCCTCCTCAAAGTAAGATAGCACAGTTGCCATAACAGTAGATCTTTGAATGGAGCTTTTGCAGCAGGCCATGATTTTCCTCTCTCCTTCATCCTTCTTTCTGTCTGCCTTTCCTTAGCTGTATTCTCTTCCATATGAATAAGTCTTCTGCTCTCTCTTTCCTTTTTTGGCTCTTGGGAAACCTCCTTGGTTTCTTCTTCCACTATCCACTTCGTGTTTCCAGCAGGAGAACTGAAGAGGGTGTGGAGGACTGCCCACCTTTATAGGGTAGGCCGACATCAGAGGGTGATGTTGATGGTGGGCAGTCCCCCTGGTAGACTGCTAGCTAGAAAGTTTCTGTGTGGTCCTGGCACCTGATAGCTCAGTTGTACTGGTGTTGACCTGCTGCAAGAGCTCCTCTTGAAGATCTACTGTTACTGTAAGTTCTTATGTAACTGTGCTTTTTCTGTTATCCAGCATTCAGCAACTTCACACTGAGTGGCTACAACTACTACTTGGTGTCTAACTTTTGAATGGCTTTGCGGAGAATAGTGTAAAATTTGTTGTAGCTGCCGGCCCAGTGGCACAGAGGGATGAGGCGCTGGATGACTTACCTCATGCTACATCGGTGACCTTTGTTCGGGAGCGGCGCTTGCCTCCGGGGGTTGGGGGGGGAGGGCACAGAACTAGATCAAGCTGCCAAGAGGCAGCTCTTCTCTATGGAGAGGGATGTGGGTTTCCTTCGACTCGTGCCTGTCTTGTGGTGGAGGCTTGGGGGCTGCATAAGCAGAGAAGGAGCTAGGCAATAAGCCAGGAGGGAGGAAGGGGCAGTTACTGGGATTGCGGGGTGCATGTGTGCCTCCATGAGCGTGCGCCTCTGAGCTCGAGGCCCCAGGAGTAATGGAAAGAAAATGGAAAATGCCTCCCCCGACGGGATGACGGCCGGCCCCTTGAAGGCTCCTACCTGTAACCAGGCACCCATCGCAAACAAGAGATGGTGGAAAGTAAGTCCCGGGTCACAGGGGGCTGTGAAGGGGGTGGCCAGAATGGGGTCAAGGAAGGAGGCACATAAACAGATAGTTAAAAAAAAAAAAAAGATTTGTTGTAGTCTCAAAAGAATTGAGCTTTTCTAGCAGCAATATCTTATTGCACTAGGGTTTCAGCCATGGAGGCAAGTGGTATAAAACACGTTTGCAGGGTCCGGGGCTCAAAGTCTCAGCTGCAGCTGACAGACTAGCTCCTCCAGGGCTACCCAAGACCACTGATTCTAGAAATTTATCCATGGGCCCAGAATGCTCTTTCTTGTCAGGATTTACTGTATTTGATGGAAATAGGTAAGTTCCTTTCATGTTTCTTTTCTTTCTCTCTTTCTTTGATAACGTAGATAGTTCAGCAGAGAAAGGATTCATTTTGATAGATTTTAGGAAGATCTGCACAGGAAAAACAACTGGAATCTTGATTTTATAAGCGTTCAGGTAGAGCAGAACAAACACGCTACCAGATGCTGTTGGCCATGTTGATTTCTTTCTAACGTCACGGTCTGTTACACATAACATGGAAACATCAAGTATCCAATCATCCTAATTTCTTAGCATTGTCCCTCAGTCACTGGTAACTTCATGCATATTGTTGTTATTTAATTTTCAGTGCATATAACACACCTATCAGTAAAGGGATTAGCCTGCACTATTAGGGGTGTTGGTATCTCGACCCAAACATACATCAAGGGTTTCATACTGTAGGGTATTTACTAATTACTCCTTTTTTATTGTAGGGTAACCAGGTAAGGCCCACTAGGCCAAGGCCTGTTTTCTGGGGTGACCCAGGAGTACCGGGGAGTTAAGTGACTTGCTAGGGTCACACATTATGCAAGTGGAAGTTTTGAGAATCAAACCCAGATCTTCTGGATGCACCAGACTCATTCACAGCTCGGTACCCTAACCTATAAGCTATACTGCCAGCCCCAACTCTTAACTACAAAGTACCTCAAAGATGGTGAACTGGTTAAATATGTCATGTAATGCATGTTTTACGTCCCTTGGCATTTTGGCTACTGCTGTAAATTGGTTCTCTAGTTATCTTGACGATAGGCAGCAATTTGTAAAAGTAAATTAGTCTAAGTCTGCTCTTAGAACTATTAATTCTGGGGTCCCTCAAGGCTCCATACTGGTCCCATTATAGGTCACCATGTTTATTAATATCTCTATGGTTCCTGCTTCATGCTCCACCCTGCTTTATGCCAGCGGCATGTTGCTATATACTAGCTCCAAGACCCTAGCTGATATTAACTCACAGCTCAATGCCGACTTGTGCAAGTTCCTGGCTATCAAAGAATAAGCTTCTCCCCAACACTAGCAAGACTCACTACGTGCTATTTGTGTCGGCTCCCAAGCTAAGGGCATCTATGGATGGCCTGGCAGTCTACTATGAACTGTAGATGACTCCATTCTTACCGCTGTCCACGGTTTCAAATTTTATTTATTTATTTATTTTGAATTTTGATGACTGGGTAGGCCCACTGAGACACAGTGTCCCATTTTCAGGGGTAACTCGAGTTAATAAGACATATAGTAAGCAAATTTGAAGCCATACAGTAGGTAACGTACAAAGTCACACAAGTATAGTAGATAAATATAAACTCATACAGCAGATAACATACAAAATTATTCATAGTGTAACATCAACAGGACTCATCACAATAGGGTAGGGGACAGTTGACATTAGTTAAAGGGGCTGGAAATCTGTGCTAACTGGCAGCAGTTAGTAATGTTCCTGTTTACAGCAATGAAATTCATATATTCAAATGGTCCATATTAAACTATATCTGAATGAGCACGATGTGAAAAACTGTATTTTCAATTGTCTTCTTTTTATGGATAACATGCTTTGCAGTTCTTTACATGGAATCAGTAGTTTGGAGTTTTTAGTGTGTCACGGTTTGTGTACAGAATGGTAATTACAAGCGGTGGACTTAGCAGAACCTTGTGAAGAGTTCTGTACACAAACCGTGACATAGCTAAAACTCCAGATCACAGGTTCCATGAAGAGAACTACAATAGAATGTTGCCCATAAAAACAAAACAATGCAAAAACAGTTTTTCACATCAGTTTTTATTCAGGTACAGTTAAATATGAATAATTTTGGAGAACGAATATTGTTTCTGAAAAAAAGAACTTTATAAACAGCTGCCACTTAGAAATGATTTCCTGTCCTTTTTAAACAGAACAATGCAAATAGGGAGACAAGAACACTGTAGTTGAATATCCAGTGGCACTTACTTTACAAATAAAGCATTGCACAAGAGTACCATAGTTGAGACAATGGAAATATTGAGACCATTAGCTAGGTGTAGGTTTACTGCAGTAAGCAGTTGCTCAGATAACCTAAATCAAGTGGTGAAATATCAATGGGTTATCAGGGAGACAGTTTACAAATCGCTGCTCAGTTACATCTGCAGTGAGGTGCCGCCATTGTGTTGGCTTTTAGTTTTTATGTTTGCTTGCGCGCATGTGCAAGAAACATGTTGCGTCAGCTTGCTGCATTTGCGGGCTTGGCCCTCTTTATCCAATGCGGTGGCACACTGCTGATGACACTAGTTTAGCAAGCATGCCACCACCTTGAAAGAAATTGGCTGCTGCAATGAGGGGGTGCCCTGTCACTGCAGGGCATGCCTTATCTGCCGAGACATTTCTGTTCACTCCACTCTCTTCATTGTCCATTGCGGATGCAGGAGTGCAAGTAAACCCTCCCACTGCGTGCTGTCCACCCTGCTCCCTCTGTTCCCCATCCAGTCACCCATCCCGCACTGTAAGTAAACCCTCCCACTCCCTTCCACTGTGTGCTGTCTGCTCAGCTCCCTCTGTTCTCCATCCCGCCACCAGGAATGCATGTAAACCCTCCCGCTCCCTTCCACTGCATGCTATCTGCCCCGCTCCCTCCGTTCCCCATCCTGGCACCTGGAGTGCATGTGAACCCTCCTGCTCCCTCCCACTGCTTGCTGTCCACCCTCCCCACTCCCTCCATTCCCTGTCCCGACAACCAAGAGCAAGTAAACCCTCCCGCTCCCTTCCATTGTGTGCTGTCCACCCCACTCCCTCCGTTCCTGGTCCTGGCATGTAAGTAGACCCTCCCGCTCCCTCCTACTGCATGCTGTCCATCCCGCTCCTTCCATTCCCGTCCTGGCAACTGGATTAGAGAGAGAGAGAAGCCAAGACTGCCCGGCCCACACTGTGCAACAACTGGCATCCACAGGCCAGTCGGGAGGAAGGTCCCTATGCAGTCAATTTTATCCAAATGTTTTGCACCAAAATTGCTGGGCCATCTCCTTGGTACAACAGGCTCATTGCACCTTGAGCCAAAGGCCAGCTCCGGGAGAATGACTTTGTCCACTTATTTTCCATCTACTCAATTACTTGGACCAGTTACATATTTTGCGAACTGTCAGAAGTCTCCAGTACTTGCAATGGGAAGGCCATCAGCTTGTATTAGTACAGTATCTCACTCTTCATGTTCATCAGAAATGAGTGGAGTACCAAGAAATTAAATCCAAATTACGGTCCGCTCACACTGAACACAAAATGCCGTACCCAGTTCGCGTGGAAATTGTGACATCGGCTGGCGTCAAAAGGTTTTAATCTGCCACACATGCTAAACAAGAACTGCCTTCACTGTTCCTGGACCTTTTTAAATCATGATATGATGGCTCAGTGGACTTTAATTTAGTATTCTTGTACAACTTGCTGGCTGTAGTATACATTTGAACCTGGCTCTAATCTGCCATTAAGTGTTTAAGCTTGCTTTTTTGGAACTTAGTTGACTGCAGTTGGTACTAGCCTAATGTTCTGATAGTGCTTACTATGTCTGGATACTTTGGACTTTGCAATATTTGTTGTTGGTTTCTTAATTTGTACACCCGGGGGATTAGTGTTTATGATTAGCCCGTGTCATTTTTTTGGCAATGTTTATCATAGGTCAGCCGGTATCACTTTCTTATTCAGCATTAGAGGTTGTTCCCCCTCAGTGTTTTCTGTTCTAGATATCTTTGTCTAATTGTGTGTATTTTGTCCTGTTTTCATTCTAATTACTCAGGAAGTATACAGTAACTGTTTTCCTTTTTTTTCTCCCAATTTTCTTACTGTTTTTTACATTGTGCAATTAATATGAGGCCGACACATTTTTGTTTTCAATAAGCCATACTCTGTACTACTACCTTTATCGGTAACCTACTTAGCTATTCTTAGTTGTCAGTTTAAATTTTAGTGTCTTGCCAGCTTCAGTACTTCATTGTTGTTTTTTTTTTATGTTTTTTGGTTACTTCTTTTTCCCACCATCATGTTCACTACTTTCTTTTAATTTATTCTTTTTTTCTTCGTTCAAGCTCTCCTACTATTGGGTGCATTTACCTTCTCCTTTTTATTTTATTTTGTATTTGGTCCCTTGTTCTGTTACAGTATTACTATTATTTTCTTTTATCTTTTCTCTGTTTCATTTTTATGTTGATTGCGTGCATGCGCAAGAAACATATTGGGTCAGCTTGCCAGAAGCAGGTTGTGGAGGTGCGGCACTGTTGTGGCCAATGCCCCACAGCCTTTAAAGGCTTGGTCGGCTTTCCTCAGTGAGGTGGCACGCTGCTGCTGACACTAGTTCAGCCAGTGTGTGCCACCACCTTGAAACAATTCAGCCGCTGCAATCAGGGGCTGCCTCATCATTGCAGCATCAGTGGAACCGCTACAATGAGGGAGTGACCCATCATTGCTGGGCGGAACGTTGGTGCTGTAATATTGTTTGTGAACATGGTGGCAGCTTGCCACCATGTTCACAAACAATATTTGTGAGCCCCCAGTGCTGAGGTGGTGCCCAACCCCCCTCGGCAGCATGTGCCCCTCCCCACAGCAGCGTGTTTTTGCTGATGGGGGCCCCAGTCCCCGGCAGCTTCCATCCCCGGTGCTAGTTGACTTGCAGACAGAGGAGCCCACTCCCCATTGGCATTATGTCCCCCCTCCCAGTTTGAAGTGCTGACAGGGGAGCCCACTCCCCATCGGCATAATTCCCCCCCAAAGAGTAGCTTGAGAGTTGTGGCGAGGGGGTGCCCAATCCCCCTTGGCTCTTGCGACCCCCCTCCCAGTCTGATGTGCCAATGGGGGAGCCACTGTCCATCAGCATAAGTTCCTCCTCTCCTCCCAAAGAATAGCTTGACAGTTGTGCCGGGGTGTCAATCCCCTCGGCTCACCTTACTCAACTTTGTGCTGGCCAGAGGTGCCCAGTCCCTGTCGCCCAGCTGCCCCCAACAGTCGGTTGGCATGCTGTGAGCCTACCCCATCATACCAAATGCCCTGTAAAAAAAAAAGTCCTGCGGTGTCTTTTTTTAACCTGTAAAGTAAACGGTCTCCTTCTTGGTCTCCAGTGCCCCTCCACAACCCAAGCCCACCCACTGTGTACCCCAGCTCCCCACACCCTCACCCATACTTACCTCTGGAGTCTGGTGCGATGATCTTCGGTGGACCGGGAACATGTCTGCACTCTTCAAAGCCAACCGAGAACTGAGGAAATGCCGGTAAGCTGTATAATGGCATAAATAGGGTTTTCAACTTTGATGCATATCTTGGGCATTTTGGAATTTGGGCACCAAATTTTCAACATGGGAGTTTTGGGACCTCTCCTCATGAATTCAGCCACAGTCATGGCATTATTTGGTCCGGAAGGTGATTTTGTGGTTACTGGCGGAATCACCTTTTGGGACCAGTAATGAAACATTGCAGGCCAGTGTTCATGAGGTGGGCTCTCAAAAGTGTATGTTGCCAATTTGGTGGGAAAATCCCAAAATGACTGTTTCTGACGTGTGTGGCGCAGTTGCTATGCACACTCGTAACTTCGCGAATTTGCAATATTTTCACTCCAGATTTTCAACATTGTCATTTTTCTGCACCTCCTTATGAACAGTACAGCTGTCATTTTTCACATCCTGGCTGAAATGTGTTTTTGCACTTCCAGCGCACAATAGCGCGGTCCCTGTGGGAAATCAGTGTTCGGGATGCATGAAGAAAATCACAGTGACACTGTTTATGAGCAGTGGCCCTAAAATGTCTATTTTGAAAATTTAGTGATGAAAGTATATAAAATGAGTGTGTTACGAGCGTGCGTTGCGCAGTTTCCACGCACGCTCGTAGCTTCGTGAATTTGCAAGATTTTCACTCCAGATTTTCAACATTGCCATTTTCCTGCACCTTCTTATGAACAGTACAGCTGTCATTTTTCACATCCTGGCTGAAATGTGTTTTCGCACTTCCGGCGCAGAATACCGCAGTCGCTGTCGGAAATCAGTGTTTGGGACAGACTGGGATTGAGCGAGTGAGACAGGGGAGTGACTGAGCTCAACTGAGCTCTGTCGGGACTGCTGCAGATTTCTTTGTGGGCAGGAAAAGGCACCAATGCAGGCAGGAGCCCAGTACAAAGGGCAGCCTGCAGCGCGGAGACACAAGCAGCGAGTGATGGAGGGGAGTGAATGAGCTCAATGGAGCTGTGTTGGGACTGCTGCGGATTTCTTTGTGGGCAGAAAAAGGCAGCAGTGCACGCGGGGGCCCAGTACAAAGGACAACCTGCAGCGGCAGGAGAAACGGAACGAGCGAGTGAGGGGGGAGTGAGCGAGCTCAACGGAGCTCTATCATGACTGCTGCGGATTTCTTTGTGGGAAACAAAAGGTTCACAATGCAGGCAGGAGCCCAGTACAAAAGGGCAGCCTGCAACACCAGCAGAAATGGAACGAGTGAGTGAGAGAGGGGCCATGAGCGAGCTTAATGGACCTCAGTTGTGACTGCTGCAGATTTCTCTGTGGGCAGAAGAAGGTGCCAACAGAGGCAGGAGCCCAGTACAAAAGGGCAGCCTACAGCGCCAGGAGAAACAGAATGAGTGAGTGAGACAGGGGGAGTGAGCAACCTCAATGGAGCTCTTTCGGGACAGCTGCGGATTTCTTTGTGGGCACAAAAAGGTGCCAATACAGGCAGGAGGCCACTACAAAAGGGCAGCTTACAGTACTGGGAGACACAACAAGTGAGTGAGAGAGGGGGAGTGAGCGAGTTCAACGGAGCTGTATCATGACTGCTGAGGATTTCTTTGTGGGCAGAAAAAGGCAGCAATGCAGGCAGGAGCCCAGTACAAAAGGGCAGCGTGCAGCGCTGGCAGAAATGGAATGAGTGAGTGAGAGATGGGGAGTGAGCAAGCTCAATAGAGCTGTGTCAGGACTGCAGCAGATTTCTTTGTGGGCAGAAAAAGCTGCCAACGCAAGCAGGAGCCCAGTACAAAATGACAGCCTGCAGCGCCGAGAGATACAGAATGAGTGACTGAGGGAGGGGGAGTGAGCGAGCTCAATGGAGCTGTATCATGACTGCTGCAGATTTCTTTGTGGGCAGAAAATGGCACCAATGCATGCAGGGCCCCAGTACAAAAGGGCAGCCTGCAGTGGTGGGAGAAATGGAACAAGGGAGTGAGAGAGGGTGAGTGAGTGAGCTCAACGTAGCTCTATCATGACTCCTGCAGATTTCTTTGTGGGCAGAAAAAGGTGACAAGGCAGGCAGGAGCCCAATACAAAAGACCAGCCTGCAATGCTGGCAGAAACAGAATGAGCGAGTGAGAGAGGGGGACTGAGCGAGCTCAACGGAGCTGTGTAGGGACTGCTGCACATTTCTTTGTGGGCAGAAAAAAGCATCAATGCAGGCAGGAGCCCAGTACAAAAGGGCAGCCTGCAACACTGGCAGAAATGGAACGAGTGAGTGAGAGAGGGGCAGTGAGCGAGCTCAATGGACCTCTGTCGGGACTGCTGCAGTTTCTTTGTGGGCAGAAAAAGGTGCCAATGCAGGCAGGAGGCTACTACAAAAGGGCAGCTTGCAGCGCTGGGAGAAACACAAGTGAGTGAGAAAGGGGGAGTGAGTGAGCTCAATGGAGCTGTATCATGACTGCTGTGGATTTCTTTGTGGGCAGAAAAAGGCAGCAACGCAGGCAGGAGCCCAGTACAAAAGGCCAGCCTGCAGCGTCGGCAGAAACGGAATGAGCGAGTGAGAGACGGGGAGTGAGCAAGCTCAACAGAGCTGTGTCGGGACTGCTGCAGATTTCTTTGTGGGCAGAAAAAGCTGCCAATGCAGGGAGGAGCCCAGTACAAAAGGACAGCCTGCAGCGCCAAGACAAAGAACGAGCAACTGAGGGAGAGGGAGTGAGTGAGCTCAATGGATCTCTGTTGAGACTGCTGCAGATTTCTTTGTGGGCAGAAAAAGGCATCAATGCATGCAGGGCCCTAGTACAAAAGGGCAGCCTGCAGCGGCGGGAGAAACAGAATAAGCGAGTGAGAGAGGGGGAGTGAGTGAGCTCAACAGAGCTCTATCGTGACTCCTGTGGATTTCTTTGTTGGCAGAAAAAGGCGACAATGCAGGCAGGAGCCCAATACAAAAGGCCAGCCTGCAGCGCCGGCAGAAATGGAATGAGCAAGTGAGAGAGAGGGACTGAGCGAGCTCAATGGAGCTGTGTCAGGACTGCTGCACATTTCTTTGTGGGCAGAAAAAGACGCCAACAGAGGCAGGAGCCCAGTACAAAAGGGCAGCCTGCCGCGCCAGAAGAAACAGAATGAGCAAGTGGGGGGGTGAGGCACCTCAACGGAGCTCTATCGGGACAGCTGTGGATTTCTTTGTGGGCAGAAAAAGGTGCCAACACAAGCAGGAGCCCAGTACAAAAGGACAGCCTGCAGCTCTGGGACAAACAGAATGAGCACATGACAGATGGGCACTGAGCGACCTCAACGGACCAAAGCAATCAACATTCGGCATTGACAAATGCTTGTTTGAAGTACCGTTCTTGTTATGTGCTTAAATTGCACTCAGTGACTACTGTTTTCACATGATGGTAGGAGAGGGGGAGAACTGATAGTTTCTCAAGGTTCCATTTGGTACTTGTTAAATTTACCCTCCTTCATTAAGACCTTTTTTGGAAGGAGGTATCCATATTGACTTTGGCCTAATTCTAGGTTTTCCTTATTGCTATATAATGTCTGGACTGCTCTGAAACCTTTTTCTTTATAAATAAACCAGTCTTTACAGCTCTGTTATTTTGTTTTCAGTTCCCCTCCATTCAGCTTTTCAAGTGCTCTTTCTCCATCGATCTATTACATTTCCTATCTCTCCCCTCCACCTTCCCTTTTGTGGTAATGTACTGTTATAATTATTGTCAAGATTCCTTTCCTTTGATCTCTGTGGTCCCATACTTTCTTTTTATTCTTCATACCTTTGCTAGCTATACTAACAATAATCAATATTTGTCTGCCCCCCCAATCAGTGTAGTAAGGTGCTTATTCCCACACTTTGTATTGAGGGAGGACTGATATTTTCGATTAACGATGCAGCACTGATTAAATATATTCTACAGAGGGTGGATTGTTCCTTTTAGATTCCTACACCCATGTGAGACTCCCCCTCCTTGAAGTTCAGTGAGGGTGGGTATTAATAAATTCCCACCATTTTTTGTGTTTGCTCGTGCGCATGTGCAAGAAACATTATCAAATTAATAAATCAATCAATCAATAAAAAGCTTTATTTATCCAGGCGAGACATCATTGAGCAGAGCTCACTTACAAGATGGACCTGGGTAGGACAAGGTCATTAACAATTTCAATGGGGATACATATTCTACATGCTAATAAACTTATTCATCTATGAAAAATTAAACAAGGTAGTACAGCATCTTTCATAACATTACTGAAAACAAAACACATGAGAAGAACCACCCTAGCTTGTTTACAACAGTGCTTATGCATAAATATAGGTGTACTTAGCAGCAAAGTGGGATTGTACAGAAGGTGGCCACTCAGGAGAGAAGTGGGTTGTGGAGGAGTGGCACTGTGGCAGCCAGGGCCGCTACTGTATTTGCGGGATTAGCCCTCTTTATCCAATGTGGTGGCACGCTGCTGCTGACACTAGTTCAGCAAGCATGCCACCAACTTGAAAGAAATTGGCCCCTTGAATGAGGGAGTGCCCCGTCATTGCAGGATGTGCCTGAAAGAAACTGGCCACAGCAATGAGGGGGTGCCCCATCATTGCAGGGCATGTCTTTCCTGCCGAGACACTTCTGTTCACCCCACTCCCTCCATTGTCCATTGCGGGAGCAGAAGTGCAAGTAAACCCTCCCACTTCCTTCCACTGCATGCTGTCCACCCTGCTCCCTCTGTTCCCTGTCCAAGCACCCATCCTGCACTGTAAGTAAACCCTCCTGCTCCCTCCCACTGCATGCTGTCTGCCCTGCTCCCTCTGTTCCCCGTCCTGCCACCAGGAGTGCATGTAAACCCTCCCACTCCCTCCCACTGCAAACTGTCCACCACGCTCCCTCCGTTCCCCCTCCCAGCAACTGAGAGCAAGTAAACCCTTCTGCTCCCTCCCGCTGCATGCTGTCCACCCCGCTCCCTCCGTTCTCAGTCCTGGTAGGTAACTAGACCCTCCTGCTCTCTGTCCCACTGCATGCTGTCTGCCCTGCTGCCTCCGGTCCTGGCAGGTAATTAGACCCTCTCACTCTCTCCCACTGCATGTTGTCCACCTCATTCCCTCCGTTCCCGGTCTCAGTAGCTAATTAGACCCTCATGCTCTCTTCCACTGTGTGCTGTCTGCCCCGCTCCCTCCGGTCCTGGCAGGTAATTAGACCCTCCCACTCCCTCCCAATGCATGCCCTCCACCCCGCTTCCTCTGTTCCCAATCCTGGCAACTGGATTAGAGACAGGGAAGAGCCATGACCGCCCTGCACTACACAACAACTGACAACCACAGGCCAGTCTGCACCGCCAGACTGAACCACCAAGTGTGGATGTGCTGTCAATCACTTTTTATTTCTGCAGCTATTTTTCTTTGGCTTCCTTCCAGCCACCACCACAGATCGCTGAGACAGAGTGGGACCAGGAGACGGCCCGTCAGGAGGACAGGACCTGCAACCCACCCACAGCAAACATGAGCCAAGCCGAGACAGCCTTCTTAGTCCACCGAGGAGAAGTACCATCCCAGAAAAGTCCAGCTAGACTAACTGTAAGCTGTCCATAGGTTGGTGTTTGGTTTCCTACTATTCCCCGGCTCTTTCTGGTATCTCAGTTGGGCTTGGGAGGATCAGTCGCTGCTGTGCTAGGATTAGGAAGGGAGGAGGGAAATTAGAATTGATAAATAACTTGGCTTAGCAGTAGCGCTGCAGTCAGTCAGTAAGTTTGTTTGGACTATATAATATACAATAAGAACAGCTGGGGAACTTGTGGGTATATGGATTTTTTTTTACTGGGGAATGGGCATATGAGGAATGGGTCACTCTCGTGTGTTTAGAGTAGAGGTCCTGTACAAGTGGGATAAAAATAAATGGGCTTCTAGACTGTGGACATTTGTAGTGTTTTGCTGTCTCAGCCTATCTGTGATCACTGAGATCAGTGACATGATACACTACACAGCTGCTCAGCTATGCAGACACTAAGCGGTAGAAAACAGTGAGAGGGCTGAAACTCCTGCTGGAAAAAACAATTGTCTACTAGCAAATGGTACTGGGAGCTCTTCAAGCATATGTTCAAGTTTGTTCATGCATATGTTCAATGTTTGCATCTTTTGCCGCATACAGTAGTTGTTTCATTCCTGTTGAACTGTTGTGCCACTTGGTTCTTTACTCCTGCATGTCATGCAGTTAGACTACTAGTTCAGTGTTCAAAAAGCAAAGGAGCACCCACTGCATCAACGATGTTTGCGTTTGTTAGATCATTCACAAATGAACACCATGCACAGAGCACTACTATCAGATGGTGATTGTGTAAATGTGTGGTCCTCCTGATTAGCTTTCATTGTGAGTCCCCCTAGTATATAGTGATTGTTGTAGTTTAGTTTTTGGAACAGAGGGATTACTTGCCGCAATGTGTGAGATAGGCTTCTCTCTGGGTTTTTTTTTTTTGACTGAAAAAATATGTTCACTGGTCTAGTTGCCTCTTTTCTGGGAGGGGGCAGGGTGTGCTCGTACTTGTACTTGTGTTTGTTGATGTATGCCATAAGGAGTAGTACCCATTATAATCCCCAATTATAGTTTATGAATGAGCAAGGGTGAGTAGCTAATATCGGATACAGACAGTTGGATACAAACCGTTTGTAAATGGAGAAGTATGGCTTTCTCACTTAGTTGCTCCCAGCCAATGACCTGCACATTGGCTGGGGGCCACACCTTTATTAAGGCTATTTTGGGCTGATGCTGCTGCACCCTAAATAAAGATAAGCCATTTGAGACAGATGCAGTTTAGAGTAGGGACCCAGCTGATGAGTGGTCTACCTCAACGTTGGTAGCTGGGTGACTTCACAGCAGGGCCCTGACTGAGATGAAAACCAAGACCCCCACTCCTTTTGAAATCAAATCAGTAAGTTGCCAATTTAGGATGAAAACATGTTTAATGTTACGTTTAAAGAGTAGCTTCCTAGTAGCTGCTTGTCCCAGCCCATTCGATAACTCACCCCCACAGACAGCGCCCCAATGAAGTGTGACATAACAAGTCATTCTGTATCAAAAGTTATTTTACTCGTAAAATTAAAATCAAGCCCACCGACAACAAAAGAACCAAGCAAACCATGCCCCCATGTCGTCCCACGCAGCCCTGTTTTGTGATGTCACAAAACGAAGGCTGTGTGAGCGTGCCCCATTCACTTATAATGGGGCCGATATTGTCACATAGTTTTAGACTATTTACTGTCGGGATTTTCATAAATCAAAGAGATCGATCAACTAATAGGGACCCTATTGGTGGATGATCACTTTGATTTATGAAAATCCCATTTAATAGTCTAAAACTCTCATGACAATATCCGACCCATTATAAGTGATAAAGGCTAGCCTTCTTCATTTTGTGACATCACAAAACAGGGCTGTATGAGCATTCGGCGTGGGGGGATAATTTTGAGACAGAGAAGTTGGTCCTTTTGTTGCTGGTGGGCTTGATTTGATGTTATGAGTAAAATAACTTTTTATATAGAAGGACTTGTTATGCCACACTTCATTGGGTGCTGTCTGTGGGGGTAAGTTATCGAATGGGCTGGGGGAGGGCAGCACAACCATCAGTAGGAAGCTGCTCTTTAACCTGTTTTCAGGGTGGGGGCAGGGTGTGCTCTGACTTGTTTTTTGTTGATGTAAACCTTATGCAACACCCCTTATTTAGATTCTCATTTATAGTTCATGAATGAGATTCACAAGGGTGAGCAGCTAATACTGGACACAGTTTGTAAATGGGCCCTGAGGTGAATACCAAGAGACCCCCCACTCCTTTTGAAATCAAATCAGCGAGTTGCCACGTCAGGCTGAAAAATGTTTTAATGTTACATTTGAGTTACCCCTTTTCTTGGGGTGGGGTGGGGTTCAGGGTGTGCTCTGACTTGTTTTTTGTGTGGGATAGACACTGGGGGGGGGGTTAGGGGTTTGTTGTGGCTAAAGAAGTGCTGCAGAATTAACGAGAGCAGTTAATAGTTACGTAGCTGTCAGTTAGCTGATAAGAAATGCACCATAGGCACTGGTTTTCTTCTCTGCCATTTTGCAGCCCCCCTATTTGTGCCGATTGCTGTTTATTCTGCTAACGGCAATATATTATTAGCAGGCGCAGCGAATAGTAGTTTTTATATTTCATCAAATTTAAAAGAAGGATTAGTAAAGATGTATAAACTTGGAGCAGTTGCTGCAGATATGTACTGTATCTACAGCAGCTGCACAGAGTTTATAAATGTATTAGGCAGAACAGTTTGTTTATGGTTTGAAGTTCTCGTTTGTATACAAGAAAATATAAGCAGCGGATGCCTGAAGTTTAAACCTCCACTGCTTATATTTCCTATCCTTGTTGTACTCGGAGGGTTTATCTGATTTAGTAGAGCTTTTCATGTGCATTACATTTAGGCAGCCATGCTCAATTTCAATTTAGTGTCTTACAGCAATAGTCAGACTGCCGGCAGACAGAGTCAGTGATTTCTTAGTGTGCTTTCTGATTCAGGTCCCCATTCCTACTCTAGTACTGCTTGCCAACCAGTGCTAGAGTGGGAATGTGCACTTCAGTTAGAATGCACAATTTAAAAAAAAAATCACTTCCTCTATTGCCAGCAGTCTGACAATTCTTGTCAGACACTGTATTGAAACTGAGCAGTTCATTTAATAATGGATTAATTTGATACTAATAAAGTAAAATGATTCTTTAAGCAGCAGTCAGTTATTCACCGCCATCCACTGCAGACCGCCCACAGCAGCCGCCAGTGACTGTGACTGCGTGACTGCTAGCCTGCCTGGAAGAAGATACAGAGTCAGACCAAGATGGGTGCTTTGCCTTCATTCTACTCTTTTTTTTGGTAGATGCTTGACTTATGTTTCTTGCTCTGTAATAGAAGGCATAGTGGTTTAAATTGGCCAGTGGAAGATGGAACTCTAAATTCTCTAACCACATTACATGTAGGGTAAGCTACGTGTGTGTGTGTGTGTGTGTGTGTGTGCATGGGGGGGACTGAATTGTGTGCTATAACTGCTTAGTCTCAATATGGTGTCTTACAGGTGTAACCCCCAGGTGGTGCTATCCCAAGGGCTACTACCCCTGCCTGCTTGACTACTAACAGGTTGAGGGGCCTAGGTTCTATGGCGGGTGCCTCCACCCAGAGGTCAGGGTTTGTAGAGGTTAGAGTAGCTTGGTCACAGCTCTCTGGGACACTGAGACCCCCTTTTATTCCCTCTAGTGGCTCGCACAGTACACAGGAGTTACAGTCCCAATACCCCACGTATACACGCTGTTCACTCATTAGGTACCACTTACCCTCGAGACTGATTCTGCAGCAAGTCCCTGAGGAACCCCTGTAAAATAAGTGTAACCCCTAGATGGCGCTATCCCAAGGGCTACTACCCCTGCCTGATTTGCCACTAACGGGTTGAGGGGCCTGGATCTGATGGCGGGTGCCTCCACCCAGAGGTCAGGGTTTGCAATAGTTAAACTAACTTGGTCACAGCCCTCTGGGACACTGCGCCACCCCCTTCTTCCCACTAGTGGCCCACACAATATATCAGAATTACCTTCACAGTATACACTTACCCCCAGGACTGGTTCGGGCAGTGTGACTCCTGGGACTCCCTGTAAAATAAGATGATACAGTGCAAAAACCACAGTACAATACTTTAACATAGACGAATACCTCAGGCAGTGTAACTTTGCTGAAACAAACAGATCTGATTTATTTAGGGGGATATAACAAGGACAGGGGGAAATCGGGTTAATTAGTTTAAACGCATTAATAATCACAGTACTGTGCACATATTTCAGAATCCCAAATGTTCCTAATGTCACTCTTACTGGGTACCCAGGCAATAAGAGGCTAGCCTATTTGGTGCAGCTGGTTGGGGCCCTGAAGATGGAAAATGCATGCACAATACCCAAATTGTAATCCGGAGCCGGTAGGCTCAGTTCGTGGAGAAAGAATGGAAAAGTAGTCAGATGGAACACTTGCAATTAGATGATGGCAGTGAGCTACCCTGATTTGTACTCACAAATTCAATGCTGAAACTGAATGGAAGGCAGATTGTCCTGGATTGCCAGGCGGAGCAGACCATGTGAACGAGGTCCTTGTGACTGGACCCCAAGGCAGTTCAGAGCAAATGGATGTAGTCTGGATTAAGCTGGGGTTTACTTGCAGCTTCATGCACTCAATTCACTGTACAGGGGATTTGAAACGTGAGTCCCCACTAGCACTACACACATTTATATGGAAAAAGAAAGTACTATACCAGGCAGGCTGCTTCTCTGTCCCGATCACAATTACCGCACAGTACCCGGGAGAACACACAGCAGATTCAGTTCCTGACAGACCGAGCGCGATTCAGCAATTTCTCCAGTCTTCTACAGGATAAGCCTGGTTTCTACTTTTCAGATCTCCTTGATTCTCTTCACAGGTCAGATTCAGCTGAAACAAACACTTGCACAAGCTGCAGACCGAAACTTGGGGCCTTACACGCATTTCCTGACTAAAACTGCGCACCAAAGGAGCACAGGGCTCCTTCCATCTTCACTGCCAGAGCTAAACTGAGACTCCAGTAGACAAAACCAGGCACTTCCTTTGAGTTCCTCCCAGTTCTTGGCTGGATTGGCTGTCACTGACAATAGCCTCCCCCTGTTGGTGCAAAAAGGCGCCGAAGTCCAAACTACATTTCCCATAGTCACTGCCCATACAATCCTCTTGTGGCTGTCTCAGATTACGAGTCCAAGTTCTGATTTGTCCACAGGCACCATTTTAGAGCTACCTTAACCCACACTGATTGGTCCAGCTCAGCAGTTCAAAACTAGAATGGGGAACTAGGCAAACACAGTTCAGATTGCAAAGAAAAGCAGGTTAGACAAACTGTATTTTCGTTATTACTCTAAATGATTTCTAGCAAACAGTTACATCTTTCAGATAGGTTCCCTTTGCACTCCTAGTGACTGCAAAAACGGAGTGAATTGGCAGCAGCTCAAATGGGACTCAAGCAGAGAAACACACAGTCCCCCCATATAAACTAATTATGTCTGCAAGCAGACAGCTCTTAAAGAGACAGTACCAGAGGCTCTAAAAACACTCACAGATAAATGGCTTAAATGCCAAACACCATTCAGGCTTGGAGCATTCAAGCAAGCTCCTGGAAGTCTCTTGGGAACCCCCCATTTGCAGGGGGGTTACATAAGGTTAAACAACATACACAGCGAAATACAATACTGTTTCCATAAGTACCAACACCACAGACAGTATATAGTATAACAACAACAAATCTGATTTATTTAGGCGACAGTAACACAGGAGGGGGGAATCAGGTTAATTGGTGTCATTAAATCACAGTACTGTGCACATATACAGGGTCTGAAAAGTCACACTCTGGGTATCCAGATTGGGGGGGGCTAGCCAGGTCCATTGCCCGGGGTTGACTGGCAGGTGCAGGTGGATACGGCCCTGTAGAAGAAAATATATATACAACACCCAATTGTAATCCGGAGCTGGATTGCTCAGTCCATGAAGCAGTGAAACAACAAGAATTAGATGACACACCTGTGATTGAAAACAGGCTGCAGGGGAATACCCTGATTTGTACTCACAATACTCAAGCTGAGGACCGGATGGTGGATGTTCTTCTGGATTGCCAGAACAACAGGGCATGGAGACAAGGTCCTTGTGACTGGACCCCACTGCAGTTGATAGCAAATGGATTCAGTCCGAGACAAGCTGGGGTTTGCTTCCAGCTTTAGCACACAGCACACAGTACAGGGGATTTGAAATAGCTATTCCCCACAAGCACTACGCACATTCATATGTAAAAGGAAAGTACTATACCAGGCAGGCTGCTACTCGATCCCGATCGCACTTACTGCAAAATACCCGGGAGCACACACAGCAGCTTCAGTTCCTGACAGACCGAGCGCGATTCAGCAATTTCTCCAGTCTTCTACAGGGTGAGCCTGGTTTCCACACTTCTGGTGCTTCTTTCTCCTCACAACTCGGATTCAGACCAAACTGGCACTCACAACCGCTGCAGGCCAAACCACAGGGCCTCACACGCGCTTTCAGCGCAAAACTATACACCGTAGAAGCACAGAGCTCATTCTCTCTTCACTGTCACAACTGATCTGCACTTTCCAGTAACAGAGCAGGGCATTTCCTTTAGCTCCACACCATTCTGTTGGCTGGTTCGGCTGTCACTCACAATAAGACTCCCTCTGTTGGTGAAAAAAGGCGCCAAGGTCAAAACTACATTTCCCAGAGTCACTGCCCATACAATCCCCTTGTGGCTGGCTCAATATTGAGAGTCCAAGTTCCGATTCGTCCACAGGCTCCATTTTAAGGTCTCCCTATCACCCTGATTGGTCCAAGTCAGCAATTCAGGACCAAAATTAAAGAGCTACACTGAAACAGTTCATGCTGAAATGAAGACAGGTTAGACAAACTACATTTTCTCAGTCACTCTAAATGATTTCTGGCAAACAGTTACATCTTTCAACAAGGCTCCCTCTGCACATGTAGCAACAACAGAAATGGAGCGAATTAACAGCAGCCCGGGTGGGATTTGGGCATTAGAACACACAGTCCCCTCTTTTCAATTAATTATATCTACGAGCAGGCAGCTCTTAAAGAGACAGTACCAGAGACTCTAAAAGCACTCACACTTAAGCGGCTTAAACGCCGAACACCTCCAGACTTGGAGCATTCAGGCAAGCTCCTGGAAGACTTTTGGGAATCCCCATTTGTAGGGGGGTTACACCAAAATAGTCAGACTGTTCGCAGAAGAGCAGATGATTGTGTGCTTTCTACATTCCAATTAAAGTACACATTCCAACTGTAACATTGGTTCCAACCAATGTTCTAATCAGAATGTGAACTTTAGTCAGAAAGCACAATAATAAAAAACATGCTCTCCTTCAGTGCTAGCAGTCTGACTAGTCCTATAACACACTGTATTTAAACAAAGGGAGTTCTGTATTTCTGTATTTGCCCTTAAGATGGAAAGGCCACAAGCACTTTGAAAGGTTGCAATGCTTATGCCAGTTGCACTGTTCCTTTGAGTAATCTTTTGAGTGGTTAGTCAGCAGTATATGATTTCTTTGCTTGGGCCGACAGATGTGCTTCCTGCATTTAAAATCAAACAATAAAGTATTAAATCATATCATATGATATGATTTTAATACTTTTATTGTGTGATCTTAAAAGGAGGAAGTGCAGCAGGATGGTGAACAGGTCACAGATGTAAGGGTGGAGGAACCACTGGCAGTTAGCGATCACCACACATTGTGGTTCTCTGTCAGTTTGGGTAGAGAAATCCACAATACAAAAACAAAGGTCCTGGACTTCAGAAAAGGCAGACTTTGGCAGGATGGGGCAATTAATGAGAACATACATAGATGGCATCCACCCTGACATGAACACAGAGCAGAAATGGGAGATCATAAAACTAGGGCTGATCGAATCCACTAAAACTTGTGTCAAGAGCCAACAAAACAAATCAAGGACCAAGCATCCAAGCTGGATGACCAGAGAGGTCACAGAGAAGGTAAGGGATAAGAGAAGGGCCTTCCAAACCTACAAAAGAACCAACAGGTCAGAGGATAGGGAGAACTATATGAGGAAATCCAGGGAAGTGAGCAGAGCAGCCATGACTGCAAAGTCATCCAGGAAAAGAAAATTAGCACAGGGGACTAAGGAAGGGGAAAAGGATTTCTTCAGGTATATCAGAGAAAAGAAGAAGTGCAAGGATCAAATAGTTAGGATCAGGAAAGCCAGTGGGTGGGTAGACAAGGAGGCTGAGAAGGGAGAAGTACTTAATGAGTACTTCTATTCAGTGTTCAGAAGGGAGAGGGATGGGCCCGTTCCTGGAGGGAAAGGAGGCGCAGGCATGGGGGGTGAGACAACCACAGATGAGGTCATCACGATGGAAAGGGTGCTGGAGGGCATTAGGTCCTTGAGGGTGGACAAGGCACCTGGGCCAGATGGGGTACATCCCTAGGTGCTGAGGGAGCTGGCAGAGCCACTGGTGGATCTGTTCAACACCTCACTAAATATAGAATGTGTGCCCAGAGATTGAAGGGAGGCACACGTGGTACCTCTCCACAAAAGTGGGCCCAAGGACGAACCATGGAACTACAGACTGGTGAGCCTCACCACAGTTGTGGGGAAACTGATGGAATCTATCCTCAAAGAAAGGCTGGTGCAGTTTCTTGTGGATAATGATCTGCAAGACGACAGGCAGCATGGGTTCATTGCTGGCAGATCTTGCCAGACAAACTTGGTTGATTTTTTTTGACTGGGTCACGAAGGCCATGCGGTAGATGTAGTCTCGATGGATTTCAGCAAGGCCTTTGATTCAATTCCACACAGAAGGTTGACCTGCAAGTTGAGGAGTCTTGGTATAGGGTGGAAGCTAGCCCAATGTGTAGAACACTGGCTGAGGGACAGACAACAGAGGGTAGTTGTGGGTGGAGAAGCATCGGAGCCCAGGGCAGTAACAAGTGGTGTCCCACAGGGATCACTACCGGGACCTGTCCTGTTTAACATTTTCATCGCAGACATAGCGGTTGGGATCAAGAATAAGATCAGCCTCTTAGCTGATGACACCAAGATCTGTGCTAAAGTGGATGGGGAGGAGGGTGGCAAATTACTGCAGGAGGACTTGGCAAGACTCAAGAAGTGGTTGCAAACCTGGCAGCTTGGGTTCAACACCAGGAAGTGCAAGGTGATGCATTTCAGAGCCAAAAGCCCAAGATACAGCTACTGGATGGATGGTATCAAACTGTCCACATCCAATGAGGAGAAGGATCTGGGGGTGCTGGTGACCAGAGAATTAAGCCACTCAGCCCAGTGTAGTAAGGCAGCAGCTAAGGCTAAAAGGATTCTAGGGTGCATAGCAAGGGGATTACATCCAGATCTGGCGAAGTCATACTGGCCCTGTACAGGTCCCTAGTGAGGCCACACTTGGAGTACTGTGTGCAGTTCTGGTGCCCTTACTTGAAAAGGGATATCAAACTACTGGAGGCAGTGCAGCAAAGAGCATGAAAGATGATCCAGGGGTTGGGGGATAGAACTTACGAGGAAAGACTAAAAGAGCTCAACATGTATACCCTGGAGGATAGAAGAGAGAGAGAGGGAACATGACTAAGACCTTCAAGTACCTGAAGGGGATGAACAGAGTAGGCTTCAAGGGTGGGTTCACTCTCTAGAATGGAAGAGATACGAGAGGGCACTCCGTGAAGTTAAGGGGGGGGGTCAGATTCAGGAGGGAAAGGAGGAGGCACTACTTCACTGAAAGAGTGGTAACAGGGTAGAATGCACTGCCTGAGCAACTTGTATCAGTGCAGACAGTGGGGTGCTTCAAGAGGGGGGTGAGACAAATTCAAGGGGAAAGTACATACTGGGGAGGCAGTTGGGAGAGGGAAGAGTTAATGGGAGGGGGGCAGCTGCAGTCTAATGGACTGAAGTGCTGCACACTCGAGCAGACTAGATAGACCATATGGCCTGTATCTTCTGGCAACTTCATATGTTCCTATGCTGACCAACTGAAGATACTGTTTGAGTGCTGACCACAGAAAAATAGCTTTTCACAGCATTATGCAATAGTTTTTTTACAAAATGTAGCACTTTTGTTTGAGCCAGGTTGGAATTTTCTTTTCTCTACAGAGGCAACTTTTTAATCTGTTTTATACATAATCTGTTTTACCAGTATGTTTACAGACACATATGTATGTAATATTTTTGGGCTGCTTTGTCTGATATGAGGTATGTAGTTTCTGGTGACAAGTCGCCTATCTCTTTTTCACAAGTAAGTGATCACTGTCACCAACCCCCACGGAATATTCAAGTTTATAATCAGCAGGGCCACCCAGACTTTTCACACATTTGAATCAAAATCCATGCAGACTTAAAGTCTGTATACAAGGAAGACCTACTCTGTCACTCAAAAGCAAGCATTGTAATTAAAGCTTGATTTAGTTGAATGATGTAATTTGCACCTTTTCTCACCATGCTACCAGCATTTTAATGAGATCAACTTCTTTTGACATTGCATGCAACCATATGATGGTTCTGAAGTTTTGAACCAAGTCCTTCACTTACTAAAGACCACTGTCCATAATCACAGCACACCAAATATATTCGTTTGCCCTTCAGACAAAGCACCATATAGCTGCTTATTTTAACAGCAGTATTTCGTGGTGACCTTCAGTTTGTTTTAGCAATTGTGTTTTCCTGTCTAAGCTCTTGGAGAGCTGAAAGAAATGAAAGACCATGTAGCTTTAATAGTTTCTTGAGTATTTCTGTAGCGTTGATCTGGTCTTTAGTTCCCCAGATTTGCTTTTCTGGTGTTGTTTATAAATTAATTTATTTATTGAATTTTGTTGACCTGCTAGGCCCACTGAGACTAGAATTCCCTTTCTCAGGGGTGACCGGGGGGATGGGGATACAGATGGTTACCAACAGAAGTTGAACCAGATTAAGCTGTTGGTGGTATTGTTCGTGAATTGATTGCACACAGGTCGCATAACTTTTGCTGTTTTACACAATATTGATGTGGATGTGTTCTTTTTTTCTGGTTGTGGTTGGAGCTTCTGGCACACGTGAAAGTTGCATTGGGTAGGGCATGTCAGATGTAGTTTGTTTAAATCTGGGCTATTACATATTAATAATATAAAAACATAGAAATTGACATCAGACAAGGACCACGACTATGTCCATCTAGTCTGCACATTTTCCCTGCCTGCTGCTTCCACTGTACAAGACACTAGTGAGGCCCCACCTGGAGTACAGTGTACAGTTCTGGAGACCTTACTTACGTAAGGACATAGACAGGGTAGAGAAGGTTCAGAGGAGGGCAACAAAGATGGTACATGGATTGCATCACAAGTCCTATGAGAACAGGTTGAAGGAATTGAATGTGTACTCCCTATAGGAGAGGAGGGAGAGAGGGGCTATGATAGAGACATACAAGTATCTTACAGGGAGGAACAGGGTGCAGAAATACACTATAAGCGAAAAAGATGTTCCAGGACTAGAGGGCATGGGATGAAGTTGGAAGGAGGACGATTCAGAGGAAACGTGAAGAATAATTTCTTCACAGAATGGGTGGTGGACAAGTGGAACACCCTGCCAGAGGAAGTGGTGGGGGCTGAAACAATCACGGGATTTAAGAATGCGTGGGATAGACATAAAGGAATTCTAGAGGTCAGGGGTAAGGGGCAACAGACTTCTAGGAAAACATAAACTGAACTTACAAGCTCAAATGGGCAGACTGGGTTGGCCATAGGCCCTTATCTGCCAGCACTGTCTATGTATCTATGTATCTATGCTGTAAAAGCAGCAGACACTACTTGATCTCAGGCTGTATTGTTCTCATTCCTATTGCTAGTTGCTTTGGTTACCTGACACCTGTCCTATGCATGCTTGAATCACCCCACTGCATTTGCCCCTCCCAACTCCACTAGGAGTGCATTCCATGCACCCACCACCCTTTCCATGAAGAAATACTTCCTCACACTACTGCTTAGTCTACTCTACCACCTTCCAACCTCATGTTATGCCATCGCCCCCTCATTCCTGGACAACTCCTTTTCTTAAAGATGCTACCCTCCGGCTCTGGTACATTATTTATGCCTTTTAGATATTTGCTTCTGTCCTATCTCCCCATCTCTTCTCTCCTCCAGGGCATACATATTGAGATCTCCCATTCTCCCCTCATCAGATTTTTGGTGCATCTTCAGCACTGTCTTTGTTGCCCTTCTTTGAACTGCCTCCACCCTGCCTAGGTCCTTAATTAGAGATGTGGCCTCCAAACCTGGACACCTCACCATATTCAAAATATGTACTTTTTTTGATACCTTAACTTAAATAAATCCTATCAGTTGACTTGGTACCTGATCTTCAGTGGACCAGGAACATGTCTGCACTCTTCAAAGCCGGCCGCGAACTGAAGAAATGCCAGTAAACTGTATAATGGCATAAATGTTTTTTTTTCAACTTAGATGGATATCTCAGCCATTTTTGCAAATCTTTGCTCCAAATTTTCAACATGGGGTTCTTAGGACCCCACCTCATGGAATTCAGCCACTGTCATTTCGTTATTTGGTCCTGAAAGGTGATTTCGCGGTCACTGTGCGAAATCACCTTTTGGGACCGATTAACGAAACAACAGCATCACTGTTCATGAGATGGGCTTCCAAAAAGCCTATGTTGCAAATTTGGTGAAAGAATTCCAAAAAAAAAGACTGTTACAAGCATGCGTTGCATATTTTTCAAGCATGCTCGTAACTTCGAGAACTTGTGCTGTTTTCACTCCAGATTTTCAACATTGCCATTTTTGCACACCTCCTTAAGAACAGTACAGTTGTCATTTCTCACACCCTGCCTGAAATGTGGTTTCACACAACTGGTGCAGAATGGTGCAATCACTGTGGGACATCAACGTTCAGGACAGATTAACAAAATCACACTGCCACTGTTCATGAGCAGAGGTTCCAAATGCTTTCATGAGGTGGGGTGACAAAAAGCCCATGTTGAAAATTTGTAGTGCAAATACCAACAAATACCCGGGATATTAGGGTTTCTAACCATAGTGTCCCACCCTGTAGAGAATGACCGGCGTCAAGGGTGCGACTTTGGATTACCAGCTGCAATACACATGCCATTCCACCCCACCCCTACCCTGCAGCCACTGACAGGCATTGAGGTGTACCTTGGACTCTTTGGACCCACAGTTCCCCACAGTTTTCCCCACAGTTCACCCCATTCCATCCCATTCTCCTATGCTGCACCCCATTTCAGCGTATTTCCTTATGGAATGGGGTGACTGTAAGCCGAACACCCCAAGGCACACCTGACCTCAGCACTTGTGAGGTGAAATGGCATAACCATTAGCTGATGACCCAAAGGCACACCCCAATGTGTGTCCATCTCTGCAGGGTGGGGGTGGGGTTTGCGTCACTTCAGTACTTCACTATCCTTCCTATTCTGCATCTCTCTACCTCATGCACTTCCAATGTTAATACCAGCAAGCAAACATTTGGCATTGACAAATGCTTATTTCTTGAATGTTACCAATGTGTCACAGAGAATAATCTCCTTCTGTAGAGAGTTCCACAGGGAGTGGGCAGTGTAGGAGAAAGCACACCTACTAGAGGCAGAATGAGCGCTGGGAATTTCCGGAAGAGGGTTGGAGGTGGACTGAAGGTGTTTGGTAGTCTGCTTGAACTTGAGGACCCTTTCTAGGCAGGGAGGGGTGGGATCTTTTATCAATTTGAAGGCTAGGCAAAACAGGGGGACCTGTATATGTGCAGTGAATGGTGGCCAGCCGAGGGATGTTAGAGCATCACAGTGGTGCATTCTGGGGGGTTGGGGCACCAACAGCAAAGCGGCCAATTTTGTTGTACAGGGAGTTAAGCTTATTGTAGTCAACAGCCCACAAGGAATGTAAGATAGGAGCACCATATTGTAAGGTAGTCAACAGTGTGCTGTTGGCTATGGCAAGGCGAGCCGTCCTAGTGAGGAAAGGAAACAGCTTGTACAATAGGCCCAGTTTTTGATGAAGTGTTTTGGACACTGCATCTACATGACTAGTAAATGTCAAATCATGGTCAAGTGTTACCCCAAGGTATTTTACAGAACTCACAACCTCAAGGTGAGACCCACTCATAGTTATTAACTTAAGTAGGTTTATTCTATTTGCAACCAGCCTTTTGGGGTAAAAGAGCATGGCTTTTATTTTTTTAACATTTAGAATCAGTTTATTTCACTGGAGCCAGGCTCTGAGCTGCTTGAAGTCATTTCCCAGCTCTAAGCTAATCTCGCTGATGCTGGCCGAGGACCTATACAATACAGCATCATCTGCATAAAGTTGGAGAGAGGCTCCACCACAGTAGTTGGGCATGTCATTGATAAATAGTGAAAATAAAAGAGGACTCAGGATTGAGCCTTGAAGCACACCATCCAAGAAATACCTAGGCCTTGCCCTTGGTCAGTCCTACCTTTCAGTATGCATGTTGTTATTGTGTGCATCACAGACTAAGCTTCTCCTCAACACTAGCAACACTCACTCCATGCTATTTGGGTTGGCTCCTAAGATGAGGGCATATATAGATGACCTGGCAGTCTACTACATAGATGGCTCCCTTCTTACCACTGTCAACTCATTCAAATACCTAGTCCTCGCCCTTGATTGATCCTACATTTCCCTATGCATATTGCTACTGCATGCAAATCTGTGACCACCAAACTCGTACTTGCCTATAGAGGGAGGTATGCCTTGACTCCAGCTGCCAGACTTGACATTACTCAGGGAGTCCTGCTACCAGATCTTACCTATGGGTTTGTCTCATTCTCCAAAATGAACAAAGCTAACCTAACTAAATGACATACCACTTAAAATAATATCTGTCATTTTTCCCTGTCCACAGTTTGACTTACCCATCATTGCACACACCATTCTAGTTTAAGTCAGCTATTTCTATCCTCACACCAACAATATGCCCTATGTTGTACCATGGATAAGATTCTTAGGCCTGCTAAACCTGCCTCCCTGGTTACCCTGCTAAATTTTCCAATCAGGCTTATACCCTATATATTGAGATCTAGTGACCTATCTTTCCTGTCTGCCTCTAAGTGTGCAACATATATGGGTGAGCAAGGTTTTTTCTTTTTTGACCCAAAATTTTGGAACTGCCTTCCAGCTAACCACATGATCTCTCAATCCCATATACACTTTAAGAGGAAGCTACATAAGTACTTAAGATCTACAGATAATTACTATACCTGAAACACTGTCATGTTCTTAGATTTGCCAGTGTACAACTTACATATCGAGTGTGTTTCCTTTAGCTGTATCTTACTGTCTGCCTTCTTGTAATATAGTCTGATGTTTATCTTTGTAACATTGTCACATTGGGTTTTGTAACCTTTACCATTACGTAAACTCTTTTGACTCCTTTATTCTCCCGAGTCGTGCCTGAAAATAGACATTGTATTGCCTAGTGCACTTACCCAGTAAAAAAAAACCTAGAAAAATATATATAAGTAGTGTATAATGTCTCTGAAAACCAAGAAGAAAACTGTGCATAGAGATGTGACTTCTGTTTGCAATCAGGCAACTGTAACAGAGAGATGTTCTTTTCTATGTAAGTGAACATAAGGAACAGTCTACTACGTGAAATACTGAATGATTCGCCTGGATCCTCTTCCCTGTTGAAACCAAACGGCGAAACGTTGGGTAGCATGAGGATTGGAATATGACTTATATCATAATAAAGGCACATTTTTAGTACAAATCTACTGGAGTGACTGTTGACTTCATTCTTTTTGACTTATTTCATTGACCAGCCCCTGAACTATACAGTCTTACTACTTTAGAAGGGGACCCACCCTAGATCCTTATCTTTCATTGGTAGTAAGCCATAAATGCATGTGCTTTTAGACCATTAAAACAATTGGGTTTGTGTGTCAAGCAACAACTAAACTTATTATTTAAATAAAAGATAAAAACATACTAGGATCTGTGTGAAAGACCTGTACAACTCGATAGAAGTAGTGGTGGTGGTGGGGGGGGGACAGGGATTTCTTTACAGTGAATGGGCTGGGGTTGTTAGGGGGTGAAATGATCCAGTTTAGTGTGTTAGTGTTGGGGTGGTGGTGAGGGAGTGGAGTTGTAACAGAGTAGAGTTGCAGAGGTGTGGTATTGGATATGAGAGTTGTCAGTGACAGCCCAAGGGACTATTTTTTTCTCTTTTTGCTTTTTTTACTTTTTTGGTAAGTCTAAAAATGTCTGGAATGTTGAATGTATATTTCTTATTTCTTGTTTGTAACCAATTTCATAAGCTCAATAAGATACTCCAGTGTGTGTAGGTCCTGTCCTACAACACCCCTGTGTGTGCAGCTTACAAACATAAATCCACACCCTGCTGCATCTTATTGTTTACTAGCTGGCACTTAGAAGCAGCTGTATTCCAGGACCAAATAGCACTCTCCTTACTTATATTCTTTTAACAAAACCTAACTCTAGATCTGTCACCACTAACATTATAGGATACATTTAAGACTTAGATAAGGGTTATATTAATATCCAGTGCTTCACATAAAAACACAGTTGCTTTCTTTGCATTCTTAGTGTAAAGTGATCTCTCTCACAAGAGCCTGTATCATCTGGGGCACCTGAGAACACTAAATCAAGGAATTACAGCCTGATTCTGTGCGGATCAGCAGTGTTTGTTCTTGAACCTGGAGCTCGGAGTCTACATTCTGTGACATCCATTTTCTACCAGTCTGATTGTTTCTGGAGGTCCAGAGTGGCCCATCCCACCCCCACTCAGCACATCACTTCCTTTATACCCATAGCCTGTGACATCATACGGTACTAGCTAACTTCATACAGTGCTGTTAACCATCATATTTCAGTACACAACACGGCCACACACCACACCCTGATGTAAATCTTGATACATTATACCACTAAAGTCTATTGACAGTACAGAGCCACAAAGTAAAGAGTAAATAAGAAGGAAAGCAACACAAAGGGGCAGACAAGGGGTCTGGGAAAGGGGCATCTCTGTTGCTAGCAGGTGGCATGGAAACATCTGCAAAGGAGCTGTGAAACTTTGGATTTCTTTCAGAGCTAAATTTCTGCTGTGCTAAGGTACTGGGAATATTTTGGGGGACAGCTCACAACTTCAGAACTAAGGTACTGTGGCATTCTTGGAGCAGAACTGTGGTACTGTGGTATAACTGGGACTTCTTTGGTGCTCATAAGCCTCAAAAACTAAAGTCCTGTGACATTTATGGGGCTTCTATGGTTATAAGTCGTTCTGTGAAACCAGGGGAAAATGATGGGAATTTCTGAAATCTAAAGCTCAAGTACTGTGTTTTTAGGGCATTGTTTATAAGTGTATCTCTGGGTCTGGGATCTAAAAAGCCCAAAGCACTGTGTTTTTAGAGTACCGTTTATTTGGTTCTGTAGTACATAGAACTTGGAAGTTGCTTCAGGGCCTGAAATCCTAACCGCAGGAGTTTCAGGGTCTGGAATCTAAAGTCACAGGGGCTGGATACTGAAATTTCTTGTGGGGGAGATTTTCACACCAGGGCCTGAAAACTAAAGCTTGTGATAAGCCACAGGGAAAATGGAGGGGCGTACAAATTAGAGGGGTCAATGGAGCACGGTGGGGGCAGGTCTGAGGCATGGTCCCCAGGCTACAATGCCTGGGGGCATCTTATGGGAGGATGGCAGGGTGCACTGGTTGTGGGTTGGCCATGGTACTGGATATAGTTTGGAAAGTGGAGAGTTGCATAGTATGTAGGCAGCTTGTGCAGCTGAGGGAGGAGGTGAGATGGCTGAGATGGACGCTAAACTGGGAAAGGGAGAGGAGGGGCTCCACTGAGGGAGCAATAGAGATTAGAGGGGGAGCTGGGGGGGCAAGGAATGGTTAAAATGAGAGCTGTAAGGGGACAAGGAGCAAATTCAGAAATAGGCAGGGAGGATGCCATGGGGAGTGGAGGAAAACAAGGGAGTATGGAAGCAGGGTAGGAGGGGTAGAGGATGGCTGTAGTGGGGCTACAGGAATCCCAGGTAGAGCAGGCAAGTGACACAAGGGAAACCACAAGGCATAGCAGGAGGTTAAGTATAGAAGTCCAAAACCCACACAGAGGGCAAGGGAAGAGGAAGCAAGGGGTGGAGCACCAGCCAGGTGGATACAGGCAGTGAACTTGGAGCAGAAAACAGATATGCTCCTCTGGGGCACTAAAAGGGGGACAAATCAGGAAAGTGGAGCTGAGGAGTATCCAGGGGGCATAGGAGAAGCAAGCATGAGGGAAGATGAAGTTAAATTGGAAAGGGGGGGAATGCCCTTTTGTGAAAGAACAAGGAGGGTAGTAAACATAGGGATAGGGGCACAGGGTTGAACACACCCCAGAAAGGCTAACCCAAAAGGGGGGAGACAGGGAGCTCAGGTTCAAAAGGGCCAGGGCTAGACAGGGCTGGGAAAGGGGAACATTTTTCGGGGAATTCAAGCAAGGCAGGACTTGTGTCAAATCAAAGGGGAAGGAAAAAGCTTGCAGATGGTGAGGCAGAGGTGGGCAGTCTAGCAGTAAATGCCTGCAGGAAGCATGGAGCTAGGGGAGTGCAAGTGGAAGACAGTACACTGGGAGATAAAACGGGCAAAGGGGATAGTGAGAATAGGGTGGGAAATGTAATGGAAGGGGTTTGGGAAAGGATAGATGGGAAATGCAAACAGAAAGTGATGGAGAACCGGGTCCTACTTGTTGGGGACTCTATATTAAAAGGAATTAGATGGGGGAAGGGGGCAACAGTAGTGCAGTATGGGTTGAGTGTCTGCCAGGCATGACGGTGGCAGAAGTCATTCACTATATCCCCTCAAGGGGGAAACAGCAGGATGAGAAAACACACCTGATGTTCCACCTGGGAACAAATGACCTAGTGGGAAAAAGCCTGTTGGAGGTGCAGGAAAAAATTTAGAGCACTTGCTAGGTACTGCAGCAGTCTGGGGTTCAAATCAGTCACTTTCCCTGAGGTGTACCCAGTACCAAAGGCAAGTACTTGTAGGAGACTGATTATTAAGGAGTTCAATGAGTGGCTGGTGGGGTGGTGTGAGCAAATGGAGTATGTGTTAGTAGGGGACTGAGGATCCATATGGGGGATGAGAGCCTATTTGCTCCAGACAGACTGCACCTGAATAGGGAGGGTGCAGCAGTGCTAAAAAGCAAATTAGGAGAGTTCATAGAAGAAACCTACAATTTAAACTAGATTGACGGGAGGGGTGAAAAATCTGCACCACAAGGTAGGAGAAATGGGGTGCTACCAGCCTTCCCCAGGATAGTGTTAAAATACTGGGCATGAGGGAAAATAGAGAAGGGAGGATGGAGAGGGAACCGGGGGGAAGGGATTAGCAGCCAACACCAGGAGCTTAGGAAATAAGATGGTGGACTTGGAGGCCATCATGGGGGACGAAGGACTAGATACAGTAACTATTGTTACAAATGCACTCCGTAGGTGAGGCCATCTGCTCCCACAGTACCAAACCTCGAAGTGCAATATGTGAACAGAAGACAAACAGGGTATCCCTCCTGTTTGTTTTGGATCCAAAACACCTACTAGTCTTGAGGCCTGAGGTCAAATATGAACCCTTTTTCACTAGCACGCCCAGTTAACAGGATCAAATATCACACCCTCTTCAGGGAAATGCAATGCAATACTTAATCCAGCGGCACCCAGCCTGCTTCACAATTCTTCCCTTTTTGACTCAATCGAGACCTAGGTATTTGCTTACCTTAGAGCAAGATGGTAACACACTTTAAGCCCTTAACAGTTCTGTCAGTTTTATCAACACTGTCTCAGTATTCACATGCAAAAATGAGAAAAGTTTCAGGCAGAATTAAGGAAAACAAAAACTTTACTGCAATTAAAAAAAATAGTAAATACATACAAAACATAAAACATATATACATAATTGTTTACAGTCCAAAAGATGTGGAATTTACAGATACAAAAAGTGCCTTGTACTTGGATTTCTAGCTCTACCTCAGTTTCAGTTTGGGGTTACCTATTTTGACAGAAGTGCCTTTTTGTCCAGAACACAGTGTGTGTGTTCTCTTAGGAGTCCAGAGAGAGAGAAGATCCAACTCCTTTTAGCCAGACTGATAATAAGCCAAAATGTCCCTCCCATCCTGAGAGGTCACGGCTCATAAGGTCACTGTTAGTCCTGTAATTGATTTATAACATGATCAAGAATATCCCAAAGGGTGTCACTTTACTGCTTGCTTGAAATCTGCAAAGATAGCAATATAAAATTTTGACAGTCTCTTTCCTATCAGAGCATTCCGTTTAATCTCCAGAAACACATCCTGACAGATAATTTCTCCTAGTGGTGAGAAATGTAACAGGTAGCTGTTCAGAAATTGTTTCCTCCCAATATGTCGTAAGATGCATCCTGGTTCCTGGACCTCAAAGTAAATGAATGGTTTACAATGTGTGATAACCTGGTGTCCTTATAGTCCCAGGAAGTCTTGCAACTACATGTCAACACAGAAAAGGAAACTAGCTATTTAGTTACAGCAAGCAACTGCTTTGGGTTCAAAAGGTCAGGCCTCTTTAAAAGCTAGTCTTTCCCATGGGCCTGCTGACTGACATATTTTCTAAGCTGGCATTCAAATAAACATAGATTTATATCACAAATATGATACAATATAATACCAAGCAGATGCTATCCGTCACAGCTACAAGTGAGACCTGGTGGACAGAGCTGCACACCTGGGAAATGACTATCCCAGGTTACAGACTGTTCAGAAGGGATTGGGAGGGTAAGAAGGGAGGAGGAGTTGCTTTATACATCAGGGAAGGCATGAGTGTAACTGAAGGACAAGAGGAGGAGGGGGGGAAAGGAGCTACTGTGAGTAACGCTAGGCAGGAGGACAGGAGAATCCTTGCGACTGGGGGTGGTATACAGGCCACCTATGCAAGGGGAGGAGGGTGATCAACAGTTAATTCAGGCAGTCACAAGGCTGTCCCTAAAAGGAGAACTACTGCTGGTAGGGGACCTAAACCTTCCAGATGTAGACTGGAAAATCCTGGATGCAGCATCGTCAAGGAGCAAGGAGATACTAGCTGCGCTTCAGGGGGTATTCCTTCAACAACTATTCAGGGAGCTGACAAGGGGCAACAACCTGCTGGATGTGGTCCTGACAAATGGGGAAAGTGTGGAGGAGGTGCAGGTGGGAGAAGCCTTGTGCAACAGTGACCACAGCACGGTAATGTTCAGGGTCAGGGCAGGGAGGGAGATAAGTAAAACCAGTACTACAGTCATGGACTTCAGATGCACAGACTTTGACAAGATGAGTAGGATAGTAAGGGAGACAATGGAGGGTAGAGAGAATATAGGTGCAGTGGTGGAGTTATGGCAAGCTATCAAGGGAGATGTACTGAAAGCTGCGGAAATGTGCATAAAAAGGTTAGGAAGAGCAAAAGGGGGAAGAGACTGCTGTGGTTTACAAAGGAGATTGTGGGAGCAGTCAGGGGAAGGAGGAAGGCTTTCAGAAAATTGTGGACACTCAACGAGGAAGATAAGGAAGTATACAGGGAAAAGAGGAGTATGGCAGGGAAGAAGATCAGAAGGGCAAAAGCAGATACTGAGGAGAAAATAGCAAAAATGGCCAAAAGGGGGATAAAACCTTTTTCAGATATGTGATGGAAAGGAGAAGGGCAATGCAGGGGATTACTAGGCTAAGAGGGGAAGGAGAAATAAAATTGGAAAAGGACTGTGAAAAAGCAGAGTTATTAAATAAGTACTTAAGCTCAGTATTCATGGAGGAGGAGGATGGTAGGGGTTCTGAGCTATACTCAAAGGGGAAGGAGGGTAAATGGGTGGATCTGAGCCCATTCACGGTGTATAGGATTAGGGCAGAGCTAGATAGATTGAGGGTGAACAAGGCAATGGGGCCTGATGGGTTACACCCCAGGGTGATCAGGAAATTGAAGGAGGAGTAGGCTGCACCCTTGACAAGGCTCTTCAACCTGTCCCTGGATATGGGGAGAGTGCCGGAGAACTGTAAGAGGGCAGACACAGTGCCTTTACACAAGGGCGGTAGTGAGGAGGTGAAGGGGAACCACTGACCTGTCAGCCTCACATCAGTGGTGGGGAAGGTAATGGAGGCATTAATCAAGGAGACGGTGGTGAAGTACCTGGAGAAGAGTGGCTTGCAGGACAGCAGACAGCATGGCTTCACGAAGGGGAAGTCTCGCCAGACAAACCTAATTCAGTTCTTTGATTGGGTGACTCAGGTGATTGACTAAGGGGAGAGCAGTGGACGTGGCCTATTTGGACTTCAGTAAGGCCTTTGACACTGTCCCCCATAGGAAGCTGGTGAGCAAGATGGAAAGCCTGGGGTTGGGTGGGAAAATAACAAGCTGGGTGGAGGCCTGGCTCTCATGAAGAACTCAGAGGGTGGTGCTCAAAGGGGTGCACTCCGTGATGGCGAGGGTGAAGAGTGGAGTGCCACAGGGGTCAGTTTTGGGTCCACTTCTCTTCGACATCTACATCAATGATATTGCTGAGGGTTTGAAGGGGAGGGTGTGCCTATTTGCTGATGATACGAAAATATGCACTAGGGTGGACACCCCAGGTGGATGGAGGACATGAGAGAGGACTTAAAGATGCTTGAAAATGGTCTGGAATGTAGCAGCTGAAATGTAATGCCAAGAAGTGTTCTGTGGTGCACTTGGGGAGTAGAAACAGAAGAGCAGAGTACACCCTAGCTGGGGAGCAAATTAAAGTAACAGAACAGGAGAGGAATCTGGGGATCATAGTCTCCTCGAACCTTAAGGTAGTAATCCAATGTAGCTGGGTGATAGAAAGGCCAATGGAATGCTGGCCTGTATAGACAGGGGCATTACTAGCAGAAAGAGGGAGGTAATCATACCCCTTTACAAAGCCATGGTGAGGCTGTGCCTGGAGTATGGGGTTCAGTTCTGGAAGCTTCATCTCTGCAAGGATATAGATGCATTGGAAAGGGTTCAGAGAAGGGCAACCAAGATCGTGCAGGGTATGCAGGAAATGTCATACGAGAAGAGGTGTAAGGAGCTAGATCTTTACACGCTGGAGACAAGGAGGGAAAGGGGAGACATGATTGAAACTTTTAAATATGTAAAGGGGCTCAATAAAGTGGGAGAAGAGTGTTTACTTAAGAGGAAGGAGGGGGTCAAAACTAGAGGGTACAGCCTCAGACTGCAAGGAAAAAGATACAGGGGCAATGTGAGAGGGCATTTCTTTACAGAGAGGGTAGTGGAGCCCTGGAACAGACTTCCAGATGGAGTGGTGGGGGCTAAATCAGAGGAAGAATTCAAGAAGGCATGGGACAAGCATATGGGGCTGAGTATTGGGTGCAGGGGCTGGCAGGGAGGGGGAGGTGTAGGGGGGAAAAGGGCAGACTAGATGGGCTGGTATGATCCTTTTCTGCTGTCAAGCTTCTATGATTCTATGATTCTATGATCTTACAGGGGTACGGTAGCGCCACTTTAGTTAGCGTTGTACCGGCACATCTATGTTAAATTCAAAATTTTGTACCTTAATAACTTCAGCATATTTTAACAAAATAGCCCACAATTTGGCATGTGCAGTAATTCTGACAGTGTCTCAAGATGTGGAAAATTCTCATGACGGCATCGTGTATGGTTTTTGAGATATAGAGTGGTAAAAAACAGAAAAAAAAAACTTTTTTCCCATTGGTTAACATGGGATTTCTTGCCTTCATCTACAGCCCAGACCGAATTAAATGTTTTCTTTAAATTTTCAGGGATGAAGGGGTCTGTGCCAAGGGTGTGCCTTTGGATAGTGTGGAGAGAAGATATCTCACCATTTTTGAATTATAAACTTTTTTGTGATAGACACTAGACAGGCAGATAAATGAAAACCGTTTGAACTGTTCATTGTTAAGGATTTACTGTTCGTGCTCAGAGAAATACTGTTTGTGCTGTCTGCCATCTTTTTTTTTTTCCATTTTAAAAATTGATTTCTAAAGCAATGCTCTTTGGTAAGGAATAACCAAGACCTGTATTCAGGTCTCAGTCACATGCTTAATTCCATTATTCTATTAGTATTTAAAACTTTTGATGGCAAGTATGTCTTTTTGGGGTGAGAATCATATCACTGGTCACTTGCTTAGTTAAGGATCAGTCAATCCAAAAATAACCATTAGCAGTTCTTTACAGTTCAAACTCTACTGTTTGAACTGAAAAGACTGTGAAGAGTAAAAGTCCATGACAGTTTGGACTGTCATAGCTCCCTAGTGTCTAGTGGCACTTCCAACCACCAATTTCCATTTCCTGAAGATAAAATAATGTACCCCTGGTAGTTTAGTGGTCCTTCTCACCTCCCCTGTTCTCCGATTGCCATCCCCAAGTCAAAATTAGATTCCCTGGTAGTCCAGTGGTCCCTCCCCTCCACATTCTCTGATCGCCATCCCCGTGTGAAATTTTATATTCACTGGTAGTCCAGTGGTCCCTCCCCTCTCCTCCATTCTCCAGTCACCGTCCCCATGTGAAATTTTATATTCATTGGTAGTCCAGTGGTCCCTCCCCCCTCCTCCATTCTCCAGTCGCCGTCCCTGTGTGATATTTTATATTCATTGGTAGTCCAGTGGTCTCTCCCTCTCCCATTCAGTATTTTATATTCATTGGTAGTCCAGTGGTCTCTCCCCCCTCCCCATTTGGTATTTTCTATTCATTGGTAGTCCAGTGGTCCCTCCCCTTTCCCCATTCTCTGATCGCCATCCCTGTGTGAAATTTTATATTCATTGGTAGTTCAGTGGTCCCTACCCCTTCCCTGTTCTCTGATCGCTGTCCCGGTGTAAAATGTTATATTCATTGGTAGTCCAGTGGTCCCTACCCCTCCCCTGTTCTCTGATCGCTGTCCTGGTGTAAAATGTTATATTCATTGGTAGTCCAGTGGTTCCTACCCCTCCCCTGTTCTCTGATCGCTGTCTCAGTGTAAAATGTTATATTCATTGGTAGTCCAGTGGTTCCCTCCCCTGTTTTCTGATCACTGTCCTGTGCTGCAGTTTATATCCCTGGTGTCTAGTGCATCTCCCATGCCCCCATCAGTGTCCATCTCTGTCCTGGAATAGAGAAAAAATATCCCTCAATGTTTTTTTCCCCCTGCAAAGAAAAAGGTCCTTTGCCGATCAGCCCCCCCACCCCTACCTCCCACTCAGCACCCACCACCTCACCCCTCAGTACACCCCCACACATCCTCACTCACGTGAACAGGTCCCAGGTTCAAGATCCACTCTCTGATCGAAGATACATCTTGCTGCTGGAACCGGTGACTGCAATATGAGAAACTAAGGCACATGCGGTTCAATGTATTTAAATGGGGGTTTCAACCTTTATGCATAACTCAGACATTTCTTGACATTTTTATACCAAATTTTCAACATGGCCTTTTGGAGACCCCATGAACAATATGACTGTCATTACACAACTCCTGCCCGAAAGGTAATTTTTGGGTTACTTGGTGAATTCACCTTTTTGGCAGATTAGAACATTTTTCCTGCCCTCATTTACGAGATGGGGCCATAAGAAGGCTATGTTGAAAATTTGTGGTCAAAAGATGTAAAAATGGCAGAGTTATGACCATTTGTTGCATTTTTGCTATGCACACTTGTAACTTTGGAAATTTTAAATACTTTGTTCCAAATTTTCATCATAGCCTTCTTATTACCCCACCTCATGTACAGTATGTAACAGCTGTCATTTTTCAAATCCTGGCCAAAATGTGTTTCCGCACCTGTGGTGCAGAACGGCGTTGCAGTTGCACGGAATTACATTTTGGCAGGTATTCACAAATTTCCGGTGCCAGGTACATGAGGTGGGGTAATAACATGGCTAAGCTGACAGCTTGGTCACTGTTGTCCTATAAATTTAAGCGCAGGGACCTTCCACAGCTACATACACATCCGCATCTATGGAGGGATGGGACAGGCAAATAAGAATACAATTACTGCATCTCAGAAACTATAGATGGGTGGGAGCACAGAGCCCAGAGGGCCCTTCACTCCCATAGGCAAATAAGGCTACAATTACACTATCTCAAAAAGTAAGGAAATTCTTTGCAAAAAACTACATTAATGTACCAGTTAGGGTTGAGGATAAAGCGACTAAAGTAGGAAAATATGATGTTAGGGTTTTCAATACTAATACCCCTGCCCCACCCCTGAAGCAAATGAGGGGTGGAGTCTTTCTTGGAGTTTTCAACCCTAATGCTTACCACACTGTATGCACTCATGAAACATACACACCTGTCTCCATCACATCTTAGTTTTTCTGTTACTGCAATGGGGTGAATGTTAGGATTGACAACCCCAAGGAAGACTCCACCTCTCATTTGCTGCGGGGGTGTTAGGGTTGGAAACCCTAACTTCATATTTCCCTACTTTTGTCGCTTTATCCTTACCCTAACTGATGCATTACCGATCTATAAAATATTGATTCCAATATCCGTGACTCAGAAATGTATAACAACTTTGTGCACAACAAAAGCTTACAGTTCAATTTCACCAACCACCACAGAAAGACAAATCTTAATGGCAAAGACACATTATCACTTTATAGGTTATAAATTCAGTGGAATCTTAGCTTGGCAGATTAAGAGGGATCTGGAAAAAACTTAATAGCACAAATTAAAGGTAATGCAGGTCAAATCCTAACATTTCCAAAAGAAATTAATCAACAATTCTATTAATGCTATTAAACTCTTATAATGAAGGATTATTCATTAAACCTCAGTGCCTGCACCTGTTTCCTGTAGTTAAGCCTCTTGCAGTACCATAGTTATAGATCAATTGCTTCTGTAATCATTTTTCGTTTATCTGTACTATCCATTGCACATATCACTGTCTATCATGTTTCTCATGTTATAACCCTGTGCCTGTGAATTGTAAAATTGTAACCGTTGACACTTATTGTATCGATGCAAACCTTTGCCCTTTGAACTATCATATTACTTTTCTGACCACTCGTACTTGTAGTACTCAGATCATGCCTGAACAAGGCGTCTAGTGCCAGTGCACCTACCCGGTTAACAATGTATTTAAAAAAAAAAAAAAAGAACTCTATATAGAACAGAAACATAGAATTTTATGGCACATAAGGACTGCTTGGCCCACCTAGTCTGCCCATTTCCCTACCTAATGGATAAGCTGCAGTTCCTAGTTAACCAACAGCCTACTTCCTCCTACCCCCCACTAGAATTGCCTTATGTCTGACTCATGCATTCTTGAATTGCCCCACTGTTTTTGACTCTACGACCTCCTCAGGAAAGCCGTTCCATGCATCTACAACCCTCTCTGTGAATTAATACTTCCTCACATTACCTCTGAGCCATCCCCCCTCTATCTTCAAATTGTGCCCCCTTGTTCTTGCACATCTCTTTTTCTGAAAGATGCTACCCTCTTGGACTTTGTTGATTCCCTTGAGGTATTTGAAAGTTTCTATCATGTCCTCCCTCTCCCTCCTTCCTCGAGGCTATACATCTCAAGCTCCATTATACTTTCTTCATATGTCTTCTGGTGCAGACCCTGCACCATTTTGGTTGCCCTCCTCTGAACAGCCTCCACCCTGTTTATGTCTTTGCAGAGATGGGGTCTCCAGAACTGTACACAGTACTCCAGATGTGGTCTTACCAACTGTCTGTACAGAGGGCCAACAACTTCCTGTTTTCTACTGGTGATGCCTCTCCCTATGTATCCCAGTATCCCCCAGCCCTCCTTACTGTCTTCTCACATTGCTGGCCCACCTTTAGGTCATCTGATATGACTACCCCAGGTCCCTTTCCATTTTTGTTGTTGTCAGTATCTCACCCCCCCATTGTGTACTCTTCCCCTGGGTTCTTATTTCCCAGGTGCATTATTTTGCACTTCTTTGCATTGAATCCAAGCTGCCGTACTTCTGACCATTCTTCCAACCTAGCCAAGTCCCTTTTCATCCTTTCCATCCCACCTTGTGTATCAACCCTGTTGCAGATCTTTGTGTCATCTGCAAAGAGACATACTTTCCCTTCTAGTCCCTCTGCAATGTCACTTATAAAGACATTAAAAAGGACTGGCCCCAGTACTGAACCCCGCTGTACCCCACTAGTAACCCCCTTTCTTCACTGTGGACTCCATTTACTATTACCTGCTGTGTCCTGTTGTCCAGCCAGTGTTTTACCCAGGCTACCACCCTGGGACCCACTCCCATGCTGGCTAATTTGTTTATTAATCTTTTTTGTGGGACTGTGTCAAATGCCTTGCTAAAATCTAGGTTGGCCATGTCCACAGCCTCTCCCTGGTCTACTACTTTGGTCACCCAGTCAAAGAAATCAATTAGATTTGGCTGACATGACCTTCCTGCTGTGAATCCATGCTGCCTTGGGTCCTGTGCCCCTCTGGACTCTGGGTACTCAACAATTCTTTCCTTCAGAAGTGATTCCATCATTTTCCCTACCTTTGAGGTCAAACTGACAGGTCTGTAGTTTCCTTCCTCTGTCTTGCTCCCAATTTTGTGAAGGGGAATCACATCCACCCTCCTCCAGTCCTCAGGTACCACACCATCCTCCCATGATTTATTAAAAAGGGTAGTCAGTGGTGTTACAGCACCCCATACGTCGAATGGGAAGAACACCCCTCCCCCCTCAGCTAGTGGTCAAACAGGAATTCAGCGTGTTTGCTGTTCATTTGCATCACCAGGTAAGAAAAAGGTTTGTCTCCCCATACGCATTTACAGGGTAATGCCAAACTTCACCCAACAACTAACACACCAAAATCTGGCCAATGGAAAATCATGTACACAATGCTCACAGCCTGGGAAATAAGATCCCAGACCTGCAGGCAATAATGTCAGAGGCTAAACTGGACATAGTAGCAATTAGTGAGACGTGGTTTACCAGTAACCACACTTGGGAGACTTCAGTACCTGGCTATGTATTGTTCAGAAGAGACCAAGGTGCAAAAGGGGGAGGAGTGGCCCTGTATGTTAATGAAAATATCAAAGCTACAGAAATTCAGAATATACATAAGGAGCCAGAAGAACTGTGGGTCACCCTGGAAACAGGAAATGGGACAGCCATAAGAACTGGGGTTGTCTACAGGCCCTGAGACCAGAGGGAGGACATAGACACATTACTGTTAGAAGATATACAAAACATGACAGCTAAAGGGAGGTTCTGATAATGGGAGACTTCAACATGCCGGATACAGATTGGTCAATACCAGCAGGAACATCTGCCAGAACTAGACTCATAGTGGATTCCCTGCAGGAGGGCCTCAAACAACTGGTACAGCAACCCACAAGAGACAGGGCTATCCTAGATCTAGTACTGACTAACAAAGAAGGGATCACAGATCTCCAGGTAGAAGGTCACCTGGGGGCCAGTGACCATCACATGGTATGGTTCAATTTGGCTACTACATCTAAATCATCCCATTCCAAGGCAAAAATATGGGACTTCAGAGGAGCTGACTTTGATAAGATGGCCAACAGAGTTAAGCTAGCCCTGGCAAAAAGAAACACAGGTGAGGGGGTACAGGCAGAGTGGGCAAGCATTAAGGATGCATACTTGAAGCAACATCCCATTGTGTTAGACAGAAAAGGAAGTGCAAAAGAAGAAGGAAACCACTTTGGTTCTCAAATACAGTAGCAGAAAAGGTCAGAGCCAAAGGCTGGCCTCAGGAAATACAAGGGAACACAGCGGATGAAGATAGGAGGCATACCAAACTGCCCTAAGGGAAGCAGGTAAGGCAGTAAGGCAGGCAAAGTCCCAAACTGAGGAAACACTAGCACGAACAGTAAAAGAAGGTGACAAGACTTATAGATACATTAGTGAAAGGAGAAAGTCCAGAGGGGGTATTGCTGTGCTTAATGGAGAAAAGGGAGCATGTGGAGGAGGAGGACCTTGTAAAGGCATCTATCCTAAATAGATACTTTGCTCAGTATTTACTGAAGAGAAGGTAGGCAGGCCCACAGCTCAGCATCATGGACACAGGGGGAGGGAGGTGAGCACTACTCCCTTCACAAAAGAAAGGGTCCTACAAGAGCTTGCTAAGCTCAGGGTGGATAAGGCAATGGGACCTGATGGCATACATCCCAGGGTACTTAAGGAGCTAAAGGAGGAACTAGCAGAGCCATTAGCAGAATTGTTTAGTGAGTCTCTGCGCACAGGAGAGGTCCCAAGACTGGAGAAGGGTTTCATGTGATCCCGCCTCCACAAGAGTGGTAGCAGGGAGGAGGCGGGAACTACAGACCGCCAGTCTTACTCAGTAGTGGGCAAGTTATGGAGGCACTTTAAGGAAAGGATAGTGCAACACCTGGAATCCATAGGGGACCAGGATCCAAGACAGCATGGGTTTACAAAGGAAGGTCCTGTCAAACTAATCTCATAGATTTCTTTGACTGGGTAACCAGAGTGGTGAACCAAGGGGAGCAGTTGATGTCGCCCACCTTGACTTCAGCAAAGCTTTTGACACTGTTCCACATAGAAGATTGATAAATAAGCTGGGTAGGCTCGGGTGGGTCAGAAGTTGGTCAACTGGGTGGCAAACTGGTTGGACGGCAGAAAACAGAGAGTGGTGGTAAATGGTATACAGTCAGAAGAGATGCAAGTCACAAGTGGGTACCTCAGGGATCAGTCCTGGGGCCAGTCCTCTTCAACATCTTCATTAGTGACCTTGCAGATGGACTAGAAGGTAAGGCTTGTCTGTTTGCAGATGATACCAAGATCTGCAACAGAGTAGATGATCCAGATGGGGTGGGCAGAATGAGAAGAGATCTGGATAAACTAGCAGAATGGTCAGAAAAGTGGCAACTGGGATTTAATGCAAAGAAGTGCAAAATCATGCACATAGGGAAGAGAAACCCTGAAGCTACCTATAGGCTGGGAGGAGTTACAGTCACAAAGGAAGAAAGAGACTTGGGCATCATCATCACTGATGACCTAAAATCATCCAAGCAGACCTCAAAGCAGTAGGTAAGGCTAGGGGGTGTTAGGGTATATTACTAGGGTATCACAAGTCGTAAGAGGAGGTAATAATCCCTCTGTACAAGACACTGGTTAGGCCCCATCTGGAGTACTGCGTGCAGTATTGGAGGCCACACCACAAGGACATTAACCAAATTGAGGCAGTCCAGAGAAGGGCAACAAAATGGTGCAGGGACTGCATCAGAAGACATATGAGGACAGATTAATGGAGCTCAATATGTATACCCTCGAGCAAAGGAGGGAGAGAGGATATGATCGAGGCATTCAAACACCTTAAGGGCATAAACAAGGTGAAAGAGTCTAACATGTTTAAATATAAGAAAAATAGCAGGACAAGAGGACACAGCATGAGATTAGAGGAGGCCGATTAAGGGGAATGTGGAAATTCTTTTTCACAGAAAGGGTGGTGGATGCATGAATGGCTTACCACAAGAAGTGGTGGCTATGAATACAATGCAGGGCTTCAAACAGGCATGGGATAGGCATAAGGGAGCAATACAAATGACTATGAATAGCTAGGTCACTGACAGAGCAAAGGCCGATGGCACATTTATAAGGTAGAAAAAGAAATGGGCAGACTGGATGGGCCTTGCGGTCCTTATCTGCCGTCAACTTCTATGTTTCTATGTTTCTATGTTACTAGTTCTTCCCTTAGTTCTTTTAGAATTCTGGGATGAATCCTATCAGGTCCCATTGCTTTATCCAATTTCAGTTTTAAGAGTTCTTTCAGAACCCTTTCTTCTGTGAAAGGACTAATATCAACCCCCCCCCTATCCAGAGTGCTTCTATTGATTGGATTAGGTATCTCCCTCTGCTTTTCCATTGTGAATACTGAGCAGAAGTATTCATTCAGTATCCCTGCTTTTTCACTGTCGATCTCTGCCCAACCACCTTCCTCTTTATTCAGCCTCAGTATCCCTGCCTTAGTCTTTCTTTGCTCCCTAATGTACCTATAAAAGGTTTTATTCCCTTCTTAACCGAGTTGGCTATCTTTTCCTCGGTTTGGGTCTTTGCTATTCTGACTGCCTTCCCCGCTTCCTTCTGCTTTAACTGGTACAGTTCTCTGTCCTGCTCCTTCTGTGTTTCCTTATACTTCCTGAATGCTATATTTTTCTCCCTTACATTCCCTGCCACTTCTTTTGAGAACCATAGTGTTTTTTTTTCATTATGATTTGTTTATTTGCTTCACACAAAGGCTTGTTGCCTATGTGATGGCGGTTTTGAGGTTTCCCTACTGTTGCTCCACCCCACCTTCTTGCCTGTTTGCTATTGTTTTTCTGAGGCACTCTCCCATTTTGACAAAATCAGCCCTCTTAAAGTCCAGTACCTTCACTTTTGTGTGGCTTGACTCTACAGCTAAGTTTATTGTGAACCACACTGTTTGGTGGTCGCTTGTTCCCAGATGGCTACCCACTTCAAGATCAGAGATCCTCTCTCCATCCCCATTTGAGAGTACCAAGTCTAAGATTGCTCCCTCCTGAGTGGGTTCCAAAACTAGCTGTTTGAGGCATGCCCCCTGTAGGGCATCGAGAATGGCCCTGCTCTTGGATGTGGCTGCAGCAAAGGTGCTCCAGTTAACATTTGGCATATTCAGGTCCCCCATCAGCAATATCTCCCCTTTCTCCACCATCCCAAGGATGCCTTCTGTCATTTCCTTGACCATGTCCTCCCCCTGTGATGGGGGTCTGTATACAACCCCTGTGTGGATTGTGGAGCCATTTCTAGTCTCCAGGGTGACCCACAGTGCCTCCTCTTCTCCCTGTTTGCTTTTTAGTTCTGTTGCTTTGATCTCTTCCCTTACATAGAGAGCTACTCCTCCTCCTCTTCTTCTTCTTCCCTCCCTGTCCTTCCTGTAGATTGTGTATCCTGGTATGTTGACATCCCAGTCATGGTTCTCTATGTACCATGTTTCTGTGACTGCCACGATATTCAGGCATCCCTCTTTCATCAAGGCCACCATTTCAGGGAGCTTTTTACCTAGACTATGGGCATTGGTACTCATTACCCTCCATTTTTTTATGGCTTTATTTCTTTTTGCCCCATCCCTGTCCTTACTGCCTTTGTCTTTTTCTACATTTTACCCCTGCCCTTCTCCCTATCGACTGCTGTATCTTGGTGTTTACCTCACTAACTACCCTGATTTTTTTGGGGTGGGGCTAGGATTTCCCTTCTCCTTTTCAGTGCCTCCCCTCTTGGCTAGTTTAAATGCTTGCCAATGAAGCATTCAAACCTATCACCTAGGATCCTGCTTCCCCTCCTGGATAGATGCAGACCATCACACCTGTATAGGCCTGCATCCCTCCAGGTGGAGCCCCAGTCTCCAATGAAGCCAAATCCCTGAGCTCTGCACCAGTTTTTCAACCAGTCATTGAATCCCATGGTGGGGAAGGAGGGGAAAGGGAGGTAAGGTGCCTGCCAGGGTGCCAAGGCAGTATAGCGCAGTGGTTTAAGGCTCTGAACTACAAATCTGGAGACCTGGGTTTGAATCCCACAGCCCCCACTTGCATACTGTGTGACCCTGACCAAGTCACTTAACTTCCTTGTACTCCCAGGTTGCACCTGTAAACAAGCTTTCAGCTTAGTGTGTCTCACCTGGTTAAAAAATTTGAAAAAAAAAATTGGAGTACCCTAGCCTCATCCATGCCATAGACAGGTAGCGCTTCTGAGAAAGTTACCGTGTGTGCTACTTGTCTAAGGCCCCTCCCCAACTCCACAAACTCCTGTTGCACTGCTTTGATCCCATTTTCAGCCAGGTCATTTGTCCCTAGGTGGATAATGACATCCAGCTCACTTCCTTGCAGCTGCTCCCATGATCCTGAGGTTAATTTCCTGTCCCTCCAAGCCATGGCACTGGGCAGGCACCTTACCTCCCTTTCCCCTCCATCCCCAGTTCTACCCCCCTAACAACTGAGTCCCCCACCAGGAGTTGTTTCCTTCCCATGTGGGGTCCTCTGCCACCCTCCTGTGGGTCTCCATTGTGGAGGTTCCCAGCATCCTCCTTGGTCTTCACTACAGGTGCCTCCATAGAGGAACCATGCTCCACCAAGGTGGTGAATGAATTATGGAGAGGCACAACTGGGGGGTTGTGCCTCTGTACCCTCACCCTCACCCTTCCCGAGCCCACCATGGTCCAACCACTCCTCTTTCTTGGCAACCTCTGAGGCAGTGGCAGTGGCCTGGGTGGTCCCTGGGTGGGGGAGCAGGTTTCTCAAATCCTTGCCAGGTTAACATGGAGACGAACAACCTCCTCCCTCAGACCAGAGAGGTGCCTGCAAATAGGGCAGCAACGCAGTCTCCAGAATGTCTCCCAGAAGACTGCTGCTCCACAGCCAGTGCATTGCACAACTCCCCACATGTCTGTATCCCTTCCCGTTACAGATGCTTTTTCCCCTTGTTTTAGTGTGTGCAAGCTTGTGAGTGCCTCTGCTCCCTATTCAGTGTGCTGTGCTGTTAAGGATACGAACAGGTGTATGTTGTTAGCAGTTTTGGGGAAGTGATGTCAGAACCCCTGCTATAAAGGAAGTTATATGCTTGAGGTGGGTGGGATGAGGGGAAGGGTGAGAGGGAGTAAACCTATGCCGTCCAGAAACAATAAACTACAACTCTGACCCTCCACACTGGGGAGTGCCTTCCTTCCTTTCAGACACCTATTTCACAGAGGTTAAGTAACAGGTCTAGTCACAATTGACCTCAAATATCTCCCAGCTACAGTTCCTCCCAGGCAAATTAAAATTAAAGCTAAGAAAAGTCAACCCCCAAAACAGAATCAATACTAGTTACTTACAGAGGTCCAAAAAGTAATAATTCAATTCAGTGTAGTCTAGAAAATAAGCTCCTTGATTCAAGGAAGCTGTGGCTGCTTTCTCTCTCTCTCTCTCTCTGTGTCTCAGCAGACAGAGACCACAAACAACTCCTGTTTTAAATCCTCAGTTCAGCTAGGCCCCTTTCAGCTCCTCCCCTTAACAGGCACCTATTTCACAGATGTTAAGTAACGGGTCTAGTCACAAATGACTGAAAATATCTCCCAGCTACAGTTTCTCCCTGGCAAATTAAAGTTAAAACTTAGAAAAGTCAACCCCAAAAACAGAATCAATACTAGTTGCTTACACAGGTCCAAAAAGTAATAATTCAGTTCAGTGTGGTCTAGAAAATAACCTCCTTGATTCAAGGAAGCTGTGGCTGCTTTCTCTCTCTCTCTCTCTCTTTCTATCTCTCTCTGTGTCTTGGCAGAAAGACATATGTCCCCTCATGCTGTAGAACTTTTTTTACAAGACATGTCTTTCCCAAAGCACCCTCAGAAAATGGTTCAGTTGTTAGATTAACCAATCACATATGAAGAATTCAAGAAAGGTATTCAAATTCTCCTGAGGGCAAGGTCCCAGGCCCAGAAGGACTCACAGTCAATTTATATAAAACATTCTCAGCAGAACTACACCTTATCTTATTGATCTTTACAAAAAAATCAGTATTCTAAATCACCTCCTCAGAAAACTTTTATGAGGCAACAATTCTGCTGTTTCATAACAAAGGTAATGATCCTCACCATTGTCCATCATATAAACCTATCTCTTTATTAAACACAATCCTAAAAAGCTTTTAAAAAATATTAGCCACCCAACTGGGAAAATTAATAGTCATCCTTATCCCACAGGACCAAAATGGATTTATTCAGGACAGGACGCTTGTTAATAACATCAGAAGAATGGTTAACATTGTGAATAACAAGCAAAATCCTGATGCTTTTCTTTTATCATTGTATGCCAAAAATGCTTTTGATCATGTATAATTGGTCTTCATTTACAAAACATTAGAAATTGTTGGATTGCAGCTGACCTTTTTTTGATGAGCAAAAGTGAAGGATCAATCTCCAACATCCAAAGTTAAGACCAATAATATGTTATCCCTCAGCTTCAGCATCAGTAGAGGCACCAGACTGGGCTGTCCCCTCTCACATTCATCTTAGCAATATACTGTACCCATTTACCATAACATTCTATATAAATAATCAAATTACAGGTATTCAGGCAGGTACAACAATTCAAAAAATAAGTCTATATGCACATAATGGCTTATTATGTCTCACCAATCCATATCATTCATCAACAGAAATCTTCACAGTATCCTCTGCATATGGAGCAACATCCGGATATAAATAAACTGGACAAGAAGGGAACTGCTTTGTCTAAACTCTGTGCTTGTCCCATAAATCCCTCACAACTGCCAAAGCAAAATAACAATCTTAGTACAGTATCTTGATATAAAACCTACAATTACATTCTAAAATTTATTTCAAGAAAACTATACTCAGCTTCTTATAAAAGCCCAAAATGACTTTTAAAAATGTGACCCTGTACAATTGACCCTCATTAGTTGAAGAAATAAACAGTCAGACATATTTAATCAAATACAGGACCCCTTCCAACAGGATATTCAAAGGGACATATTAACCACATAGTAGGACTTTATGTAGGGACTTTGGTTAGCAATGAGCATCATTGTTCTGTTCTATTGAATCAATCTACCTACCTATCTATCTATCTATCTATCTATCTATCTATCTATCTTATCTATCTATCTATCTGTCTGTCATAGATAGAAAAACGTTTCTGTATTTTGCCATTTGATGGTTTCACTCTTGTGCCTGCTTTCATTAAATTGTACTGTGTTACTTTTGTGGCAAATCCCTGTTAATTTTACAAACATAAAAGCCAGTTCTGGCACCTCATTCTGTAAGTGGCACACAGATTACACCTTAGGGACTCTTTAAGCCCTTCCTGTGGCTGAGGAGCAGTAGCAACAGTTCAGTGTCTGTCTGTTTTAGTTGTTAATTTATTTTATGTTTGTTCAGTTCAGATAATAAACTTCTCACTGCTCGACTGATCACCATCTGGCTACAGCCACTTATTGTTACAGCTATTTGGAAATCAGCATGAATGCCTCTGCACTTCTACAGGAAACAAAGGACAGAGACAATTTGGGCTTCCAGTAGATAGATTGGAATAATGCTTACTTACAGGCTTAAGTTAACTACGTTGCCTACATAACTGCAAATGCTAATTTTATCTGTCTGATGAACTAAATGGTTGCAGAATGTGTTGGTTTTAAAGCATGGATCATTTGACTCACACTGAGATTTTTGCATTTTAAACCTACAATATCACACTAAGCTTATTTGCGAGTGTTTTTTTCTGAGTTCTTTCTTGTAGCTCATATTCCAGATGACCTTTTATGTTAAACCTTGGTGCTTGGATTTATATTTTATAAGCTTCCTTCTAACACAATTTGGGGATGTCTGAAGAAAAAATAGCAAGCAAGGAACTTCAGATTCCAAACAATATGCAATACATCATTTCTGCCTCTGTCACAGCAGGTACAGTAGCAAATTACGCTGTCTTTAAGAACAATGAATACCTCTACAGACTTCAGTGGCATGTACAGTACGTTGCATTAACTCCTTCTGCTGTGTTTCATATCTGCATTATTACTGTAGAAAGCACAAGTTGGACATTTCATGGGACAGGTTCACAATCTCTGTGTCTCTACCCCATTGTTCTGGTCAGCTGTTAAGCTTTTATTATTTTGAACTCTTGACACATCTTCAGAGGTGGGTAAACCAATTCTAGTGGTTCTACATTTTTAGCACTATATTGTACTGCTTACTCTCTGTGGTAGTGAGACTAGCTTTGGTCATGCAACACAATCCTTAACTCTTGCATAGTCTACTCCTCTGATAATTTTCTGTCTGGTAACTACAGGGAATGTGCTAACTGATTGTACTATTGTGCCGCCCACCAGGACCTAGCACTCTGTGTGAGATTCCACAGTTTCCTGTGTAACAAACTGGAGTAATTGCCATTTGGGTTACATTGAGTTCCTGCAGTATCCTGTGTGATATTTATTTCATTTTGTTAACCAGTTAAGCCCACTGGGCCCATATCACAGAAGAAACATAGAAACACAGAAGTTTTGGGCAGATAAGGACCTCTTGGCCACCTAATCTACCCTAAATTCCCTACTACTGCATACCTTACCCGATCTCTGGCCTTACTCCCCCAGCCCTATCACTATGGTCTCCTTGTGTCCTATCCCATGCATGCTTGAATCCTGCCACTGTTTTAGTACTCACCACCTCCACTGGGAGGCCGTTCCAGGCATCAACAACCCTTTCTGTGAAGAAGTATTTCCTCACATCCCCTCTGAGTCTCCCCCACTCCAGCTTCATATCCTTGCCCTTGTCCCTGAGCTTCTCTTTCTATGTAAAATGCTACCCTCCTGTATCTTATTAATACCTTTGAGGTATTTGAAAGTTTCTGTCATGTCCCCCCTTTCCCTCCTTTCCTCTAGAGAGTACATATTTAATTTCTTGAGTCTTTCCTCATAGGGCTTTTGATGCAGGCCATGCACCATTTTGGTTGCCCTCTTTTGTACTGCCTCCACCTGATCTATGTCTTTCCAGAGATGCGGCCTCCAGTACTGGACACAGTACTCTAGGTGGGGCCTCACCAACAATCTATTCATGGGTAACGCTACCTCCCTCTTTCTGCTGGTGATACCCCTCCTCATGCACCCAAGCATTCTATTAGCTTTTCCCACTGCCTTATTTATTTATTTTTTATTTAAAATTTGATGACTGGGAAAGGCACACTGAGCCGAGGCTCATTTCCAGGTGCGACCCGACTCTTATCACACTGCTTTGCTAACTTCAGGTCATCAGATATGATGACCCCCAGTCCTTTTTCTTTTTCGTGGTTGCCAATACCTCCCTGGCCACTTGGTACATTGCCCTTGAGTTTCTATGCCCCATAAGCATAATTTTGCACTTTTTGGCATTCAAGCATGGTTGCCAAACCCTTGAGCAATTTTTCAGCTTTTTCAGATCATCCCTCATTTTTTCTACACACCCCTGGTGTGTCTACTCTATTGCAGAGTTTTGTGTCATCCGCAAACAGGCATATTTTTCCTTCCAGCCCTCCTACAATGTCTCTAATAAAGACATTGAAGAGGACTAGGCCTAGTACTGACCCCTGTGGCACCCCACTAGTCACCTTGGCTTCTTCAGAGTGAACACTGTTTACCACTACCCTCTGACTCCTGTTGCTTAGCCAACTTCGTACCCATTTTACTACCTTTGGACCCAGTCTTCTGTGTGGAATGGTGTTGAAGGCCTTACTGAAATCCAGGTAGGTCACATCTACTGCCCCAGGTAGGCCACATCCACTGCCCCATCCTGATCCACTTCCCTGGTCACCCAGTCAAAGAACTCAATCAGGTTTGTTTGGCAAGATATCCCCCTGTGAACACGTGCTCCCTTGGATCCTGTAATCTACTGGTCACAAGGTTCTCAATACCCTCCCAATCCTTTCCTTCAGTAGTGTTTCCATTACTTTGCCCACCACCGAAGTCATGCTGACAGATCTGTAGTTTCCTGCCTCCTCCCTATTCCCTCTTTTGTGAAGTGGGATCACATCTGCCCTCTTCAAGTCCCCTGGAACTTCCCCCGTTTCTAGTGATAGGTTGAACAGGGCTGTCAGAGGTGTAGTCAGCTCCTCCTTAAGCTCCCTCAGTATCCTAGGGTGTACCCCATCTGTCCCCATTGTCTTGTCCACTTTTAGTGTTGCGAGTTACTTGAGGACTCTCTTCTTCATAAAAGGGCTAGTGTCCACCTCCCTTCCTTTAATGACCTTCCCCCTATCTGTGGCCCATCACCTACTCCTTCCTTTGAAAATACTGAACAAGAGTACTTGTTCAATATGTCTGCTTTTTTCTGGTCCTCTTCCACACAACCCCTGCCTTGTCCTTTTGGCCTTATGATTCCTCCCTTGTGCTTCCTCTTTTTGCTTATATACCTAAAGAATGTCTTATCCCCCTTTTTTACTGACTTGGCAATATTCTCCTCCGTTTGTGCCTTCATGCTCTTAACTGCTTTCCCTGCCTCTCTTTGTTTCTCTGATAACTTTCCCCATCCTCGTCCTTCTGCATTGACTTGTACCTTTTCAATGCTAGCTTCTTTGCATTTATTTTCTCCGCTACTTCCTTAAAGAACCATAGCCGTCTCTTTTTTCTCTTGCCCTTTTTAACCCACCTCACACAGGTTTGTTGTCTTCTCAATACCCTCCTTTATTTTTGACCACTGTTCCACTATTCCACCCAGTTTTCCTATCCCTGCTAGGGCTTCCCCGAGGCATTCTCCCATTTTCTTGAAATCGGCCCTCCTGAAGTTCAGGAGCCTTGTTCTGGTGTGGTTTGATTCTGGCCCAGTTCTTATATTAAACCACACCATACGATGATCACTGGCCCCCAGGTGGCTATCCACCGTGATGTCAGCGACACTGTTCCTATTTGACAGTACCAAGTCCAGTATCACCCCCCCCATGATTGGGTTAGTTAACTAGTTGCCTGAGGAACGCCCCCTGCAGGGAGTCTAGGATGTACCTACTTTTAACTGTTGCTGCAGCTGGGAGGCCTCAATCCACATCTGGTAGATTGAAGTCTCCCACCAGCAAGAACCTCCGTCTTGTTTGCCATCCTCTGGATTTCTTCTACCATATCCTTATCCACTTCCCCTCCCCCCATGCTGGAGGTCTGTAGATCACCCAGTGCAAATAGCGGCCCCCTTCCATGTCTCCAGGGTGACCAACAGTACCTCTGTTTCTCCCTGTTCCTCCTGAATTTCCATAGCGTTTATGTTTTCTCTCACATAAAGAACCATCCTCCCCCTTTTTTCCTACCCTGCCCCTTCTGAATAGAGCATAACCTGATATGGCTACATCCCAGTCCTGGTTTTATTGCACCAGGACTCTGTAATTGCAACTATGTCCAAGTCTGCTACTGCCATGTTGGCCTCTAGGTCTGCAATCTTTTTGCCTAGACTTCGGACATTTACACACATAGCTCTCCAGATTGTACTGCCACCTTCCCTCATTTTGCCCTTTGGTCCTCCCTTATTGCCTGCACTATTTTCTTTCCTCTCTCTCCTTCCTTCTTCCCCCTGGATTCCTATTTTTATTTGTTTCTTTTGGGATGTTTCTCCCTCAGAATTCCCACTGCTAACCTTGTAAGCATATGTGTGTGTGGGGGGAAGCAGTTTCTGTCTTCCTGTTTCTTTCTGCCTCCCCCCACAGCTAGCGTAAATGCTCACCAATGTAGCATTTAAACTGTTCACTGAAGATGAAAATTCTACTTTGGGATGGATGCAGGCAGTGATAACCGCACTTGATCCTGGCGGGCAGCACTGTTCAGTGCTTCGGCTAATTACTTTGCTACCGTTTGTATCTAGAAACTGAAACATAGAAAATGTAATTAGAAAAAGACAATTAGTCCACTCTGTCTTACCCTCTCCTGCCCCAGGTCCTCATATCCAGTTGGGGTTATTGTCCTCACCTCCCTCCTCGCCCCTGCCTTACTGTCCCCCCCATGTGTATATTAAGCATTTTACTTGGTCCCAGCGGTGTTTCACACAGTTAATAGTTCTTGCAACCATCTACTATGCTGATAGGTTGTTCCACAGCTTAAGCACTCTCTCTGTAAAATAAAACGTTCTCGCATTCCTCCTGAATCTCCCCCCACCAGCTTCCACTCATACCTCCGTGGTCTTGATTTGCCAGTCTTGCCAATTATTTCACCACAATCTACCTTGTTCATTCCTTTTGGGAACTTGAAGGTCTCTATCATATTTCCCTTCTCACTTCTGGTCTCCAGTGAGTACATGTTCTCGGACTTAAGACGCTACTCATAGGATCTGCCCTGCTGGCCCTGAATCTTTTTGTTTCCTTACGCTGTACCATCTGTAACTTGTCTTTGTCTTTTCCTAGGTGGGAGCTCCAGAACTGGGCACAGCATTTCAGATGCGGCCTCACTAGTGATCTATAGAGAGGCAGTAGCTCCTCTTTCCTCATGCTGCTACTCCTCTCCTGATACACCCAGCATCTTGGTTGCATTGCTGTAGGCCTTATTTCATTGGTTGGATTGTTTTAGGGAGTTGTTTATGATGACTCCTGGGTCCCTTTTCTCAGTGGCTGTGTCCAGCTTAACCCCTCCCATCCAGTGTTCATTCCCTGGGTTCTTGCTCCCCATGTGCACCACCATGCACTTTTTGGCATTGAATTTCAACTGCAAAACTTTGGACCATATTTCTAATCTTTGCAAGTCCCTCAGCAGCTCTCTTACTGTGAATAGAAACATCTTGTCTTGTACTTCTTCTCCTATGTCACTGATGAACATACTGAAAAAGGACCAGCCCCGAGACTAAACTCTGTGGCACCCCACTCATGACCTCCCTCTCCGCTGATTTGACAACATTCACCACCACTCTCTGCTGTCTTCCCCAGCCAGCTTCCCACCCATCTAACTAGATGGAGGCAGTATAGCACAGTGGTTTAAGGCTCTGAGCTGCAAATCGGGAGACCTGGGTTTGAATCCCACATCCCCTACTTGCATACTGTGTGACCCTGAGCAAGTCACTTAACTTTCCTGTGCTCCCAGGTTGCACCTGTAAACAAGCTTTCAGCTTAGTGTGCTACTCCTGGTTAAACAAGTGGAAAAAAAAAAAATACTTCGCTATTTCCAGATCCTCTAACATCTTCAGCAACCTTCTGTGTGCCTTGCTGAAGTAGAGCAAATCCACTGCTCTTCCCTTGTGCACCACCAGGTTGGTTTGACAAGACCGCCTTTCCACAAACCTGTGTTGCTAACTATTGTTGAGCCCTCTTATCTCCAGGTAGTCTGCTGGGTCCTCTTTGTCTAGTGTCTCCCCATTAGTTTACCTGCTATGGAGGTAAGACTGACAGGTCTGTAGCTTCCTTGTTGTTCTTTGTCTCCTCCCTTGTGGAGTGGGACTGTGTCTGCTACCCTCCAATCTTCTGGAACCACCCCTGACTGTAGGGAGCTATTGAATAACCCCGTCATGGGTTCAGCCAGTTCATTTTTATCCTTCTGATCCAGCTTAATTTTACACAAATTACTGTAGGATTGTACAATAAGAATGTAATTTTACCCTCATTAGGTGAACTTTAATTCCCTCTTTTCTTCCTCTGTATTGTTATCCTACCCTGTTGCTAGATGCCTACTACCTCTCACTGTTCCAGCATCTTGTCTCTAATCCTGGAGATACACAGGAACCTTATTTCTGTCTGGCCTGAAGATCCGCCCGCATCTGCTATTAAACTGAATTCAGGCAGTTAACTATTCTCTGGACTAAACCGAAAAGGTTCCATCTGTCAGTTCTGTGGGCTTGTCATTTCAGTCAAGAAATTGTAGGACCCCCCCTTCCCATTCTCTAGAAGACATGAAAATGAAAATCTTTTGATATTCACACTCCCAGTAAGGTGCTTTGTGTACTACTACTGCTATTTCGTACCAGTGATGTGGAGAGTAACCATGGCCCCTGAGTGACAACCCCAATGCAGCAGTGAACTGCGGTTCTGAGAGCCTACTCCTCAGCAGTGTGAATGTTAGAAGTCATCTGCCAAAAATAGTCCTCTGTCATAACTGGATAGTACAGGATAAATGAGATATCCTGCCCCTGCATTATAGAAACCTGTCTCTGACCTAAAATCCACAGTGATGAACTCTGTACCCATGGCTACAACTACATGGACCTGACAGGCCTGTGGGGGAAGACTGGAAACTGGCCATCTATATTAAAAACAATCTGAAGCATGAACTTTTTACTTCTGTCCAACAGCCATAATCTTGCTAGTCCCCTGAACTCTTACGTGTTAGTTACAATGGGTAGTAACTATCTGCACCTCAGTTGTCTCTAGCAACCAGCCAGCCCTGCTAGAGCCTCACTGATCAGCATTAGGGAACCATCGTAAATGAGTCTCAGCTAAATGGTTGTATGACATCTCTTTTTTCCTGTTTTAAATAAATGAAAAATGAATTCCAGATCTCTAAACACACTATCCTCCCTCAGGTGAGATTTTGATCCTGAGACTTCTGCATTGACTGGCTCAACTCCACAGATGCCCAGGCGACTGTGATTGGTCAATGGAATAAACTTCACACAGCTTATACACACAGCCACAAGATAAAATGTTAAATCCATCAAAGGCTGCATGCCTTGATTGGATTTTATCAAAAAAGGCCAGATGGAATAGCACATGTGGGTATGCACTCAGACTCCTCAGTGATAACAGTTTCATGTACTGCACATAAAAATCTAAAGCTTACAGACCTTAACTGAGATTCACCAGAATCCCACATATAAAAACTTGGATTCAACCAAGCTATATCGGGAAGTCAGTCAAATATGCTGGGAAAGGCTTTCACGCATCCTTGACATTAATGAGATGTGGCGTTACTTCTGTAGAGAGATTAACTCAATCTGTGGCAAACTGCTAACAACAAGACTTCCCAAAGTAAGAGGGTGCAACACAGGTGGGTCATATCTGAGTTGGTTGAATGTTATAAGGTTTGTGATAAAGTGCGTGCAACCGTTGAGGCCGCACGTGATAATGGGGACTGGGGGCGTATAACGTACAGGGGACTCTGAAACTCACTTGTTAGAAAACCAGTAAGACTAAGGCAGATTACTACAAAATGCACTGTGAAACACACCACAGTTCCCCAAAAGATCTGGTTGCCTAACAATTTCCTCCTAAGCAAGGCTCAATTGCAGTCCAGAATATACCTACTTCATAACAGGATGTTAACATCTGATTCTATTGCACTTCACCAGACTTAACCTTCCTCTATCTAAGCCACCATACCATCCCATTTAGAATGCACCATCACTGAGGACGCCTACCCCCACTCCAATGAAAGACCTAAACCAACCTTCTAGTTAAGAATGGTTACTCCTGGAATTTCTGGGAGGGCAGTTGCCCAGTGACCAATAGCCAATCCTAGGTCACTAGGTCACCACCTTCCTAGGTCCAAGGAATAGGAAGGAGGAGACCAATGTCCTTTGCCCTGAGGGTGAAGGGCTAGGTGTAGCCTGAGGCAGGGAGGGGCAAAGGCCAGGTTACATAGGGTCTGGACAGTAGAGGATCTTCATCTTTTTGTCCAGACACTGGAGGAACACAAAGAAGGCTCTCCCTGCAAATTAGGATCCCTCAGGTAGGGCTGGACTGAGCCGTGGGCCAAACTGACCACCTAGACTTCAGGGCTAGGTGGGGTTACAAGGGTGGAGGTGGGGTGGGGTGGGGCCAGGGCATTATAGGGACAGTTCAATGCTGATGCTTATATATATAAAGAGTAATAAACAAAATAAAATGTGTATGCTCTTAAGAAATTCTCGGCAACTGGTGGTTGCTTGTGCAGGCTGGATCGCTGGTGATTTGGGTAGAACCTTGGCCCAGCGTCAGGCACCTGGGGGCAGGGGGGGCTTTAGATTCCACTCAACCGGATACATATTCTCGGCAGAATTTTGGCTTGATTGGCAGACAGTGTTTTTTCCCCTGGAAGGAGAGGATGTTGTGGAGGGCCATCTGAGATGCCTCCATTTTGCCTGCTCTTTGGGTTTAAGAGGGAAGGATTTGTCACCAGATCGGAGGCTGGCCTCTGTGGGTCCGGTCCTGACTGGGCATTGGTAGCTGAGACTCCCTGAAAAAAAAACCTTTAGGAAGGATACTTGATCCTGCACCAGTCACCCCACCCTTTCACCTTCTCCTTCCCCACCCACTCACATTGCGAGGCAGTCTGTAAAAAAAAAAAGAAAAAAGAAATTAAACCGTGAGCCTTTTCATGCTCCATGCTTCCCTATGATGGGCAATTGGTTGCCGGTTACCTGTATGGTCTGTCCCTGGTCGGCTGTCCTCAGCAAAGCCTGGAGTGGCTAGGTCACGGGGCTCTGCACAGCGTTTCTCTTCACGGGGGCATCAGGGGGTGTGGTATGGTGTGGGCCTCCAGGACAAGCATGGCTTTGGTTCTGCCAGCACTGGGGTTTTGGGTGGGTGGTGGGTGGGTGTCTGGGGTTTTGCCATGTCCTCTTTTGGGTCTGGTGCTGGGGGTGGTTTGTATGTTCATAGGGTGGACCATGCTGTAGCTCTGGTGGAGCGCACACCCTCTCACTTGTCTTATGGCACTACTCCTCTGGTGTTGGGAGGGGATACTTCTGGCGGATTGCTGGAGACTAACAGAGCACGCATGCGCAGCAGACTCCATATCCGCCCACTCAAAGTGGCCATATTGGGGATGACTGCTGGCTGTGCCTTGGCCACCACCTCATTACGGGAGCCGGGGGAGGGGAGGAAGCAGCGGCGCATGCTGTGCTTGCATGCTCATCCCTGGGCAGCAACCAAAGACAAAGGGCTGTATATAAAAATGGAAGGGTCAGGCTAGGGGAGACTTACAGTTAATGCACTGCAGCTAGCACACTCCATCCATATGAGTTCTCCTGCACCACATACACTATGAACGACTGCAGAGGGGTCATAACAAAAAACATTTTTTTAAAGGAAAGATAAATCTCCTTGGGATAAATCTGCCATGGGCTGCAGGGGGAAAGGGGGGGAACTAACATAGGTAACCGTTCCTCGCTGGACGACATGGAGACATCAAAGGGGAGGCATTAAAAGGATGAAGCACTTATAACTGGGCTGAACTGGGCTCTCCTGGGGCATGCAGTTTTTGGGGCCTCTCCAAACCTCCCCGAGCAGGACATTATGGATCAAGTCACCATAAAGGAGGGCATATATCATGGTTAGACACAGGGTGGGTAAAAAAAACTGAGGCTGATGGGGACAGAGTGGCATCGTGCCCCCCGTCCAGGTGTTTGCTGACTGTTTGTAGTGATAGGGGCAGACTGCAGCAGGAGGCTGTTTCCACATCACTAACGTGGCATTTTCTTCTGTTTTTTCAACAGGTTTGCAAGATTTCTGTTTCAGCAGGAGGTATGAACATGAGTAACACGGGAGAGGCAGCACAGCAGGGGCGCAGTGAGGCGCAGGCCTCTATGAACCCAGGCCCGCTTGGCCCACCCACTCAGGAGTTCTGAGAGACCCTGCAGTGACTGATGGAATTGGGTGTCTCCAACTGTCTCCAGGTAGCCATGCAAGAAGCACCAGTGCAAGAACACGGGGTGCCCAGTGCTATACAAGCTCCCAAAAGGATGAGGAAGCCCTCTGAGAAGATGCAGGAAGCACTAATGGCTACAGCAGGCTGGAAGGCGGTGGCTGTAGAAGAGTGGCAAGAAGAGGTGATGATGAAAACTGAGGACCAAGAAGTCACAATTGTCGAGATGGTGGACAGAGATGTGAATGAGGAGGACAGTGCAGGTGAGGGAGCTAGCACTGCACTTCTGCCAGCATTGTTGGATGGTGAGCAGGGTGAATGGCAGGTAAAAGCTAATGCCCAGGGGGACAAGTTGAGGTCAGGGTTGACCAGGAAAGTAAAGGGCCCATTCTTCCAAAGGAAAGGCAGACAAAGGGGGGAGGCTACATCTGTGGTGGATAGATACTTGTTGGGAAAGGTCCTATGCAGGGTTTGTGAAAGTGGCAGGGGTAAACCACCTGAGGAGGAGGTTCGGGGGAGAGGCTGCATGCACAGGGTACGTCAGTGGCAGTGCAGGTATCAGTGGCCACTGGGCAGCAGGGATGGTGGCCTTTGCCAATCCCGTGGTTCCCCCATATATCCCAGAGGCATTTCTCAAGGAGGTGGGGCAGGCTGCACCAGGCACTGGGGGTTTGGTGGCCTGCCCTCCCCACTGGCATTCCAGATGTGGCCATGGGACCCTTGGGGAGGAAAACAATTTATTTTGGGTGGCAACGTGGGGAACAATGTTGCAGAGTTCCAAGCACCCACCACAGCGGCTGTCCAGGTGGTGGTGCAGGGGTCGGCTGGGGTGAGACTCCCAGCAATGGCTAATGAGCCATCACAGACAGGGGGGATGACGGTGCAGGCCAATGTGGATAATACAGTTAGGCAAGCATGGGGCCTGGGGGCAGCTGTAGCAGGACCAGTGGCCAGGGACACAGAACAACAGAAAGCAGGGGGACCATGTCAGCCACCACAGCAGGTTCCCATGGTGGCCACAGCCTCAATGCCAAGGGCAAGACCATTGAGCTTAGCTGGGGGTAGATGACCCAATGGACACCCACCTGACTCCAGCAATTAGGGAAAAAATCTGAAAAGGGGGCTATACAGAGATATTCAAGTTATTACACAGGTAACTACCGGATGCAGAAGACAAGGATAAATTGAAGAAGGAGAAGCTGCGACGCACAAAGGTTCCACACATATTCGAAAACTGGGCAGCGACCTTTGATATCTTTGTCTCCATCCACTGTGCCAAGTTTCTGCAAAAGATAGGGCAACTGCTCAAATACAGGTACAATATTAAGACAGCTCACCTGGCGTTTGAAGGTAATGCATGGTTGAGGTATGATGAACTGTTCCGCATGAGGTTAACCTGATCTCCAGATATGCGATGGGATAAGATCGATCATGACTTGTGGTATAGGCACATGCCACAGGTCAAGTCCATGAATGTAGCTTACATGGCTAATGGACATATAGTAAATAAGACTGCTTGGTCAGGGCAAAAAGGGGTGGGTACCTGTAGACAGTACAACACGGGAAAATGTTTTCGTGAATACTGCAAATTCCATCATGAGTGTAACGGCTGTGGTGGTAAGTACAAGGCTAGCACCTGCCAAAGGGGGAGGGGGCTACAAAAAAAGATGAGGGTCAACAGGCCGACAGTAAGCAGGGAGACAAGTACGTTAAGTGGCCTGGGGAGGTTGCCAATAAGAACTGATTGCATGGCTGGCTGGCTTGACCGCTACCTTTGCAGAAAAGATGCAGAGTACTTCTTAGAGGGATTCTCTACTGGTTTCTTCATTCCATACCAGGAACCCCGAGTATCTATCACAGCATGCAATCTGAAGTCAGCAAAGACACTCAGGCATGTTGTGGAGGAGAAAGTACGCAAAGAGGTGGTCGCTGAGAGGGTTGCGGGATCATCTGAAAATCCTCCACTGTGCCCCTTACGGATCTCCCCTTTGGGGGTAGTTCCCAAAAAGACTCCAAGTGAGTTCAGGCTAATCCACCATCTATTACTGTATATCCAAAAGGGACTTCAGTGAAAGATTTCATTAGCGCAGAAGACAGTGCGGTGTGCTACGCCTCTTTCGATACAGTGGCCAAGCTCATTCAAGAATCAGGCAACGATGCTCAGCTGGTGAAGAATGACATTAAGTCGGCATTTCAGCTGCTGCCAGTTTGTCTGCAGGATTTTGACCTGCTGGGGTTTCCATTTGAAGGAAAGTTTTACTATGACATGTCAATGTCGATGGGGTGGTCAGTTTCATGTGCAGCTTTTGAGGCGTTCAGCCGTTTCTTGGAATGGATCATCAGGCAACACAGTGGAAATGGCTTGATCACACATTATTTAGACAATTTCTTGTTCATAGGGACCCCAAACATGAAAGTATATGAAGCCACGCTAGCTTTCTTTTCCCAGCTGATGGATTGGATCAGAGTGCTGCTGGCACATGAGAAAACTGAGGGGCCAGTAAACAAGCTCACTTACCTTGGAATAGAACTGGACACGGTCCACATGGTGTCTCAATTGCCATAGGAAAAAGTTTCCCATTTTGGTCAGCTGGTGACGGAGGTTCAGGCCACCAAAAATGTCACCCTCAAGTTGCTACAGTCATTGATTGGGCATCTGAACTTTCCGTGTAAAACAGTGTCACCTGGGAGGCCTTTCATGAGATGGTTGTCCTGGGCAACAAGGGGCCCTTTACAACCTCACCATCATATTAGGGTGTCAATTGACATGAGAGCAGACTTAGCAGTGTGGGACACCTTCCTCCAGCACTTTAATGGGGTTTCCGTCTGGCAAGCAGGCTCAGAGTTCCACCAAGATTGCCAAATGGTTACGGATGTGGTGGGGAGCATTGGATACGTGGCATACTTCCAGGGCTCCTGGTTTGCGGACCCCTGGGATGACAGCTGGACGGAAGCTGGTCTCACAAAAAATGTGACCCTGTCAGAATTTTTTCCCATTCTGGTCACAGTTTTTGTTTGGGGTGATAGGCTCGGGAACAAGAAAGTTCTCTTTCGGTCAGACAATATGGGGGTGGTGACCATCTTGAACACACAATTATCTAATTCTAAGGAGGTGATAAGGCTAGTGAGCATCTTCGTCCTTAGGTGCCTGCAGCTCAATGTGTCATTTAGGGCAATTCATGTTCCGGGGGTGTTGAATCGTGGATGCACTGTCTCGATTGCAGTTCGAATGCTTTCGGCAGATGGCACCGGCAGCCAAGAAACACCCTGTCCAAGTGCTGACTTTCTTGTGGCAAGATGCGATTCAAGAACAGCCAACTTAATATGACATGCTCTGGCTCCAGAGACATGGCATAAGTATAGGCCACACTTAAAGTCCTTTTGGAAATAGGCATCAAAACTACAATCTGTTGTGACTGCCGCAGTTGTTGCAACAGTTTGCGCACCACATGATTGAGGAAGACAGGGCTCCATCTTACATCCACAGTCACGTCTGGCATTGCCTTCATGGCAAAGATACGTAGTTTCTGGGATGTAACAGGGTCTTGCACTATCCGGAAAATGATAGAAAGGTGGCATAGAATTAGGGGGACCAAAAAAGACCTGAGGCAAACAGTGGACAGTCATTTGTTATTTGAGATGTTGGGCAAGCTGTCAGGGATCTGCTTGTCGGAGGACGAAGCAAAACTCTTTAAGGGTCTCTTTGCCTGTGCCTTCTTTTGCACATTCAGGGTATCAGACTTGGTGGAGGATCCCACCTTTCAGGCCAGGAACAACCTACAATGGGGGATGTCATGTTAAAAAGATATACATTACAGCTGTTACTGTGTCAGTCAAAGGCAGCACAGTGCGGCCCTAAAAAAACAAATCATCTTCCATCATGCTCAGGGTGCGTTTTTTGCCCTTGGGCCCTCATCAAAGATTACATGGAGAACAGAGGAGTTGGGCATGGCACCTTTTTAACCCATGCCGATGGAAAACTGGTTACCAGATACCAATTTGAGGCGGTCTTTATGAAAGGGATTAGGGCAGAAGGCCAGGATACTATATATTTCAGCACACACTTAATCAGGATTGGGGCCGCCACTCTGGTGGCAAGTCTGAACTGCCAGGAGGCTGAGATAAAACTGATAGGACACTGGCAGTCAAAGGCCTACAAAACATACATCAGGCCCAGAGCAGGAGGGTTAGAAGGGGTCATGCCACACTAAAAAAGGTTAATTATTAACTGCTCTGGTTTGTCTTACAGGTGCACCTCCCGGAATCAAAAATACTTGCATTGTTGGCCATTCCTTTATTAGCAGAATGTGTACTTGGGCAACTCAACAGGGCTAAGAAGACCAACTGGGCATCCTGGTGGATAAAGCAAATGTACACTGGTGCAGAATTGCTGGTATGAAGTGTGAGAACCTCATACCAGCCTTAAAACAGCTAGGTTTAATCAGGGTGCCACTGCAGGGTTTGATAATTCACTTGGGGGGAAACAATCTGGGGAGTTTGTCATCTATAGATGTGATGCGTGGGATCATGGTGGATCTAATTTGGATAAGGAGACAGATGCCAGACACTAGACTGGCTTGGTCTAAGATCATGCCTCGGTGAAAATGGAGAAAGGGGCAAGTGGCTAGGTCACTTTGGAAGATTCACAGAGAAGTAAATAGGGAGGTAGCACGTTTCAACCTTCCAAGGGATTTTCAGGTCATCTGCTATTGGGACATAGCATCAAGGAAAGACAGTTATTTTGACTCAGATGGGGTGCACCTGTTGGACACAGGGCAGGCAATTTTCAACCTTAGTATACAGAGTATTTCGGAAACTTGATTATAGTATTCTCCTGGGGCATTTGTGGGAGATTCATAAATAAATCTGTGAATCTTGTGGCAGACAATTTGGAATTATTGGCTAAAGTAACATTGTATTTTAAATGTGAAGGGGGGGGGGTGGTCCGGTGAGGCCACGCTCCAGAAGAGGCGTTGAGCAGCATTGGATGGAGCCTGGGACTGTGGGGGTGATGGTTGGGCAGTTGAGGCCCAGTGAGGGCATAACTGCATGGCTGTGGCCTAGCGGTGTACTGGTCCATTGAGCTGCCTTGTCAAGGAGCTGGCCAGCCCAGTAGGGGTTTGCCAGGCCTTCTTTGGCCTAGGGTTGGCTTGGTTCTGAATGTCTGATTCGTAGCCGAAGTCATCTGCTGCCCCAGGGGAATACTGCAGTAATAGATTTGCATACGATAATGTTTATGATACTTTCTGTTTGTATTCTGTGTGATCACTTTTATTGATGTTATGTGAATGTTATTAGCGCTGACAATCAAGTCGAAGTAAAGTTTCAACCTTTTCTGCCAAAATCCAAAACAGTGGTCCCGTGTGTTTTTTCAGGGTTGGGTATGGTTCTATCTGGGCAAGAAAAACAGTCTCAAATTTATCAAGTTCCCCAAAGTGCTTGACACGCTAAAGGTGCAGGGTCTAATGGGACTGAGCCACAAGTGGTTGAAGTTGCTGCTAAACAGCTATGTGCATCCATAATGGGCGGGCTGAAGCTCGAGGTTCAATGTGGGGGAATAGCTCTTCCCACATTCCATACAAAAAGTCAGCCTCTCTCAGCTGCTCTTACTTAGCATGTTGTGGAACACCTGGGGTCCTGCGTGGCTCATGTGGCTGAACCTTCTTTCATTCCTGCTTATTTTTGTCCTCCATTTGCTCCCTGCTGTCCTCCAGCTCTTCAACAATCTCTTTCCCTACCTCTACCTGGTGAAGTATCAAATGAAGATTAGCTCACCTTGGCTACCGGGGATGGGAGCCTATTTCATCCATCCACAGTCTCAACCTACTATATTCTGTGTCAGCAATCCGACAGTCTCTGTCCCTAACTCTTCTGGTGAGGTATTGAGTGTAGGTGGACTTGCCTGTCTCCTGGAGATGGGAGTCTGTTTCATCCACTCACGTCCTATACCAATTCCATTTTCTACTTGCATCATTCAGTTACCCTCCAGTTTCTCCTCTGTCTTATTCTCAGTTCTGTAGATCCTGTGGAACAAGATTCAGGTCTGCCATTTCTGTTTGGAGATGGGAACCCTTTACCCATTGGCTCCAGTCTCCTGTTCCTGGGCCGCATCAGATGATACCACGCATCTACTCTCCAACGTCAGTCCTGCATAATCTATCCAGCCTCATTCCTCAGCCATGTTAGCTCACCATGGGCTTAGAAACATAGACTTTGATGGTAGATAAGGACTGCTTGGCCCACCTAGTCTGCCCGTTTCCCCTACCTAATGGATAAGCTGTAGATCCTAGTTAACCAACAGCCTACTTCCTCCTACCCCCCACTAGAATTGCCTTGTGTCTGTCCCATGCATTCTTGAATTACCCACTGTTTTTGACTCCACTAACTCCTCAGGAAGGCTGTCCCGTGCATTCACAACCCTCTCCGTGAAAAAATACTTCTTCACATTACCTCTGAGCCGACCCCGCTCTATCACGGTCATGAACTACTCCTTTGCAGACAGAACTGTTCTCGCTTTGTGGCAGCACTTCAATTACCAAACTCTCCTGTACTCTACTTCAGCCTGCATCCTGGATTTATTTACATTGTCCTTGCTTCTTAACCTCCTCCTGTTTTGGATTTTGGAGCTGCCTGTTTGTTTGTCCCCAGACTCTTCCCTGTTATCTTCCATTCCAGATTTCATGGCCCTGCCTGCCTTCCAGTTTCCATTCTGCAATTTTTCATATGACTAGTTGGGGCCCTGCTTCCCAGCTCTGCCTTCTAGATTCTCCAGACCATCAGCACCTACATTCATCTCCTCCATCATCAGTGCTTCTGACATTCCTGCCCCTCCGGGTTTTCATCCAGATCTCATCCATGTCTGCTCTCTTCCTTCTCCCACCCTCCCATGCCGACACATGCTCCTGGCCTTCCATCTGTTGTGCAACTTCTCCTCTGGATTATACTTGGACCCCACAGGCATCTCAGTGCTATCCCTATGTGCCCTTCACAGTTTTCATCTCCAGTCTGTTGTGCCTGAACCTGCAGCCATCCATCCATTGCTCCATTCTACCCTGCCTGCTGGATTTCTCCTGGATCCTATTCTGCATCTGCCATTCCTCCCTCTTGACTTCGTCACTTCAGTATCACTCATAGAACATTTGCCAGCCTACAGCATTGCCTTGTCAACCTGGCGACTCCCTGGTCATCCTCTACCCAGGCATTGCTTCATCACTTCTCTTCGATGACAGTTCTGCACCCTATGTTCATCTACCTGATGCCACTGTCCTTCCTTGGACACTTTAGCCCTGGCTCCTGGCTCCCAAAGACTGGTTTACTGATGCCCTTCAGCTGCTTCTTGTTCCTCCACCTTTATGGATTGTCTTGGAAGGACTGTTATCCTCTTGTGATTTGTTTGCCGTGCCACTGCTCAGGCTGCCCAGGGCTTCTGCATGTTTGTTTCCCTGTGTCTTTTGGGCATCTGTCCAAGTTTATCACCATTCACCTCTTAATCATCTGTTGGAATACTTCTCCCAAATGATCTGCTAGAATCTCCTCCCACAGCTGGCATTACTGTTCCTGTTCAGCGATCCAAGTACTATCAGTTGCTCTGACATATGAAAAACACTGCACTAACAGTATTTCTCGAACTGCTTGGCTCTTTTAGACTCTGACCATATGGAAGCTCTTACCTCTTGATCAGCTCCTCAGGATCATTCTTCAGACAGCCTTGAATTCAAACCGTATTGAAACCATTATGTCCTGATTCACTCCTCAGAATAAAGTTGAATCATGTGGTCCCACCAGTACCTTCCTGGACTATCTGTCTGGCATTTTAAAAGAACCTTTTTCCATCATAATACGCACCAATGAATCTCCAATGCATGACCATCCTGGTATCCTTGCGTAATCCTGGATCACTGCTCCCTGGTCTCCAGACATTATACTACTTCATGAAGTCATCTGCATCTCTCCTCAAGATTTACTCAATTATGCCAGTTGCCTTCCTTGTGTCATCACCGATCCTATAAGACCGTATCTATCCTATACTCAGTCCACAGGGAATACCATCATCAAGGTCAAGTCTTTGTTCCATTTCAACATGCCATGTATGTGTGAATGCCTTAGTTATCTCTGTACCATATTTCACACCACCACCATTCCATATCAGTCTATGGAAATGTAGTACTTGATGCATTATCCCATTTTCAATGTCATATCTTTCATTGCCCCATCGGTCAACAGACTTAGTTAAGAATCCTCCTTTATCTATGGGCCCTACAACACATCGTATAAACCATTCTTCGAGAACAGGGGAGTCAGATGCTAGCGTACTGTTGATCCACTCGACATCAGAAGAGGAACGATAGATGATTGCATCATCTGCATAGAGGCGCACGGAAGCCCCTCCACAGGTTTTTGGCAGATCATTAATAAATAGAGAGAACAGCAGTGGGCCCAGTATAGAACCCTGCGGAATGCCGTGAGTTATTGGTCTAAGGCCCAAAAGAGAACCAGCCCACTTGACCCTTTGTGAGCAGCAGGTGAGATAACTTTGGAACCATGTTAAAGCACTGGCATCAAGGCTGAGAACTTGTAGCTGCTGAAGCAGGAGACCGTGTTTGACTAGGTCAGATGCCTTTGTGAGGTCAACAAAGATAGCGCCAGTGGCAAAGCCCTGGTCCATAGCCTGCAGCAGATCAGAAGTGACTTTGATTAAGGCAGTGAGAGTACTATGGTTCTTTCTGAACCCATGCTGGTAGGGGGATAGGAGGTTATGGTGTTCCAGGTAGTTCTGGAGGTGACCGTATATGATACACTCCTGAATTTTTGCCAACGGACAGAGGATTGAAATGGGTCTAAAATTTTTGGCAACAGTGAACGGGCACCACCATGGCAACCTTCCATTTGTCTGGGACAGTGCTTGATAGGAAGGACCGGTTAAACAGATCACGAACAGGGCAGGCGAAGGCAGGAGCTCCCAACTTGAGAAACTTAAGCTCAAGGGTGTCATGACCTGGTGAGCTATCAGGTTTCAGCTTAGCAAGGAGCTGACAGACCTCACTGAGGGAATCCAACATCAGATGGAATGTGGGTCAAGCCCCAGTGTCACCAAAAGACAGTGGGGCTGAGAGGGGTACAGATGAGTTGGGAAAGAGCGAAGTGTTTTGCGGAGATAGGTAAAAAAATTAATTGAATCCAACAACAATAGAAGGAGGGTCTGTTAGGACAGAGCCCTGGACAGTGAGGGAGCTAGGGAGTTTGGCAGCCTTCCCCTTGATAAGAGAATTAACTTGCTTCCGGACCTCCTTGGGATTACAGAGGTGCTCAGTTTGGAGCGTCTTGTAGTGTAGGTGTTTGGCTTTTTGGAGGGAGTTTTTACAGTTATTTCTAAGTTGCCTGTAGACTTGCCAGTCAGAGGGCAGCCCACTACCTTTGTAAGTCCGCCAGGCATAGTCACGAGAGAACATGAGCTTCCTAAGGTCCTTAGTGAGCCAAGGCGCCTTGATAACCTTAGACCTGCACCTTTTTAAGGGAGCATGACTATCAACTATTCAGATGAAGGTGGATATAAAGAAATCCAGGGCTGAGTTGATGTCAGGGAGAGTGTTAATTGGGCCCCAGTCAGCATCATTGATAGAAGCAAGAAAGCTACCAGTGTCAAATCTGGACATATCCCTGACCAGGGTGATCTTAGGAGGGAGGTTGGGGGAGTTATTCCTCCAGATGCAGAGAGTAGGAGAGTGGTCACTGATGCTATCCAAGAGAATGTCCATGAATTTAACCTTAAGAGGGCAGTTAATGACCACCCAGTCAAGCACAGTGTGTTTTCCAGACTTTGTATTAATATGCGTGGGGTCTTGAATGAGCTGAACCAGGTTAGAATCTGCAAAAGATGCACGCACCTTGTCAGCGGAGAGGTTTAGCTGATCAGTATTAAAGTCACCGCAAAGTACGAGGTCATGATGAGGGAGATCGGCAAGGGAGGTAATGAAGAGGCTCTTTTGGGGGGCAGGTAGGCATATCCAACAATTAGCTTTTTGACATTTCCAAGAGTCAGGGAGAGGAATAGGGATTTCACATCAGGAGACCTGGTGTCAGGCTCAGGGAGTTCAGTGGCATCCAAGTCAGACCAAGTATACATAAGAACGTATCTTCCCCTTTTACCCAACCTATCCTTCCTGAAGCAGTTAAAGCCAGGTAATGCCATCTCATGCTGCTTGATAGCAGGCTTAAGCCAAGACTCCGAGATGCATAGAATGTCAGGAGTCTTCTGAGAAACCTGGCTTCCAATTTGGCCATTTTAGGGCAGAGATGCCGTACATTCAAATGTGCTATTTTCAGGCCTTTGGGAGGGGGTTGAGCATCAATTGTAGGGACAGGTGTAGAGGTGGAGCATGAGAGCCTGGGATTAAGCTTAATATCCCCCACACAAACTAAGAGGAGGAGCACAGATATGCGAATACAGAACAAAGTAGGAGGAAGTTGCATACTGAGAGCAGCTGGAGGGAGAGATACACATAGCTGTTGGAGGAGCCAGAGCTCAAGGAGAGCAGCACCTGGCTTAAGATGACATGGGATACATAAGAACAGGCTTAAAGAACCCAGAGTAATGTGACACATTGGGAGATGAATACTGTCCCGAGGGGAGTGCTTTAAAGAGATAGCAATAAAATGATCTGCGCAGCAGAGGAGTATGAGGCAGGGCAGGGTAACCAGCCAGCCAAAGTTGCCCATGATCGAGGGTTTTGAGTATAAATTGAAGAGAGATAAAGGGGTATGGTGTAGGGACCTGGAGGAAGACAGTGGGATAAATTAGATGTAAAGTGGGGGCGGACAGAGGTCAGCATATAACACCGAATAGGATTTAGAGTGGAGGAGGATAGAGATCACGTTGAGGCAGAAATAAGATGGTCAAGATGGGGGGGAGGGGAATCTTGACTGTATACTGGCAGGACTAAAGAGCAGTCAGCCTTTACATATACTTAATAAAACCGTTAACACTCAGTACGAGATCATCCTGACAGCATTGAAGTAGTGAGTATTCAGCAACTAATCTAGTCAGAAAGAGATGTAGTAACAGTGCCCTCAAGTGGTAGAGATGTATAACTAGCAAATGGGAAAGTGGGAAGTTAAAAAACACAAAAAAAAGCTGGCATTTGTCTTTACCTTGAACATTATGGGTTCTTCTGCTATTTGTCTAGACTTATTTGGATTCCCGTGTTCTGAGAATTCTCTGTCTCATCATCCTTAAGCAGTACTGAGAACCTTGCCAACATCAAAAAATTGCCAATTTCCTCAAAGGCTGATCGTTTTATCCCTCTGTTACCTCTTCCAAAGTCTGATGCATTACATCAAGCAGCCAACACAACCTGTTATCATCCTGTAATCACTGGAGTCAGGCAGCTCACCTTGACAAAAGACATGCTCTTTGGCTCATTCAGATTTCATTATGTCCCATGTTTTCCCCTGATTATCAATTACCTATGACCACAGATAGCTCCTGGATCATCTTCAGACCTTCCTTAGTGGCTGAACTTAATCCATATTCATCATCTGAACATTCATCCGGATTGGATCCACTTCTTCAACTCGAACAATTTAACTTCCTGCACTCATCATCAAGAGACTCAGAAGATGGACTTCACCACACTGTGAACATCACCTCCTAATCCAGAATCAGAAATCTGTTTCAGTATTTATGATCATCTCCTCTTAGGTATATTTACTTATTTATTTCAAAATTTCGGAAATACACCTTTAAGCAGAAATGCTCATTTACAAAGCTTCCTCGTCAGACAGGTTGCCCAGAGGATGGGCAGGTCAGTAGCCATGGGTCCTCAGAGCTTTCCTCCATGGGTTTTTTTTCCTCTTCTGCATGCTACTGGTCACACTCTCTGTGGGTTGGAGGAGGAGGTCATCTTTTGGGGCTTTTTATTCCCTACTCACTACCCGGCTTACCTACCAAGGGTGGGATTAGAGAAAGGCCAAAGTTTAATAGTATATGTCACAAACCCATTCAGCAGGTCAGGCCCTCTGCTCCCACAGTGCCAACCTCTGAGCACAGTCTTGTGAACAGTTGACAGAACAGGGTAACCCTCCTTTCTGTTTTGTGGGTTCGAATCAAACTTTGGTCTCAAGTTCTGGGGGGATTCAAACTATGAACCTCTTGCTAGCATACCCAATGTACAGGCTCAGATAATTCTGCTCTTCGGGGGGGCAGATATCTTTTGCCTACGGGCACCTAAAGAGGCGTACAAAATGAACCCTTAAAACTCTATTAAAGACCTCAGAATAAACTCTTACCGTTTCCCAGTTTGGTAAAACCAGTTAGCTTTGTACAGTGTCAGCTTTAACCATGTATGCTTCACTTGTCAAGAAAAATAATTTCAAAGGCACACCAAGTAGTCTCTAAAGTAGAGGTTTACTTAAAAATAGATAAAAAATGTAAAATGTTAATACAGAACCATATATCACAAAAACATACACTCATTTAAAAGAACAAGGGTTAAAAAAGTGCAAAATTCCTACCACCAGACAATTAGACTTATATACCTAATGTATCTCTTCTAATAGTGCTGATAGACAGATGTTGTTGTCAAGAGAGTCCAAACATGTGTGTCTTTACAGGTCGCTCACAGCATAATTAAAACACTGTCTTGAGCCCGCCTTCTCCATGATGTCACCCAGCTCCTCCTCTGTTTATTAAAAATTATACAATCAGGATGTCTATCCAGCAGGAGGTAAATTAATAAAGGTGACCTCAGCAAAACTCATGTCCCCACATGACTTTCTTTAAATAACATCCTCTCTTTGATCTCAAGTAGCTCTTCTTCCCAGGACACATCAAAGAATCTTGTATGACTTTGCACTTAAGCGTCATAACGTGCTCTCTTCCTCTAAGCATTATACAAGTTTATGATTTCCCATCCTAGCAGCTGGCAAGCTACAAATAAGCTAGATAAACAGGAGATGCTTAATTTAGGCCTCTTCTAGCCTGTAATTATCTCCTGGCCTTCCAGGTAACACCTATTAGCTAAAACCTGTGTGTGTGTGTATGTGTGTGATCCCACAGGCTGTTTCAGCATGTCTCATGAGAGACACTCAATAACACATTTTCATATTACAAAAATCATAGATTAATCAGAAACAGCTGTCTGAGTGTCACAGTATGCACAAGCACTACTCTATTCACCAAACCATTGAATGGGAGGGCTGAAGCCCAAGGTTCAATGTGGGAAAATAGCTCCTCCCACATCCCATACAAAAGCCAGCCTCTCCCAGCAGTTTTTGCTTCGTGTGTTGTGAAACACTCACCATCCTCCCCGCCTCCTCCTTCTTTGGCAGTCTGCTCACCCTTGGTGCTGGGCCTTTCATTCCCTACTTGCTACCCGGCTAACCTGCCAAGGGTGGGAATAGAGAAAGGCCAAAGTTTAACAGTAGACACAAGCACTACTCTATTTACCAAAACACTGAACTATGCTCTTAATTCTCTTCCTTAGTACTGGGACAAGAACAGAAATTTGGAAAAAAGTGATAGTCACCCCACTCCGAAAATCAGGGCCTCCCTCTGATGCTATCGATACCTCCCAATCTCAGTCTTATTCGTACTCATCTAGAGTCTCAAATAACAATATACTGTATCTGTAACTGATGCAGTTAATTCTAGATCATGGCCTCCTCACTGATGCACTCTGTTTTCTGTTCCGACCAGCACTGCTCTGCTTAAAGTAACAATTGAGCCTGTGACTGCCTTGGATGAAGGACACCTTGCTGGAGTCTTCCTTGATCTTAGCATGGCATTCACAAAGCTACATGACTTGAGCATAACTCATATGCCCTGTTCTGGATTAACAATATCCTCTCAAGCCAGTCCCAGACTGTCAAAGTCAGTGGAGTTATTTCCCCTTTAAATGCATTCAAATTTGTTGTCCCAAAGGGATCTATGCTCTGTCCGTTCTCATCAGCCTTTTCATAAGTCACTTACCAGCTACCTGCACAAACCCAAACATCTATGCCCACCTTTATTCAGATGATACTATATTATACAGTGTATAGCAAAGCCACATCAGTCTCTGAATTAAATAGCACACCGCTAAATAAATTCACTGAGACTCAGACCTGGATGAATGTAAACTGCCTGCTGTTGAATAACTTAAAAAGTCTTTCCATGCTATTCAGTGGAAGGACAGGCCCTCCCAACTCACTACAAGTCATACTCTCAACAGAACAAACATTGGGAAATGTTCATTATTAAAAACCTTGGTCTCTGGCTCACTACTAAACTTTCCTATATGGAGCACATTAATGGGTCTTTTAGATGTCTGCACCAAATGTTAACACTCCTCTGTTGCAACAAAAGCTGCATTAACCTCAACACCAGAAAACTGCTCTGGAGGCAATCACTCTGACTATTACTGGAACATGGGAGTGAAATCTACAGATTTGCAGATGTTACCAGTTTACACAGTATAGCCTAGAGGTTAGAGTAACAAGCTGTGAACGAGCTTGGTACATCCAGCAGACCAGACCTTGGTTTGATTCTCACAAGGCAGGCAAAGGCCCAAACTGAGGAAACACTAGCACAAACAGTAACAGAAAGGTCACAAGACTTTTTATAGATACATTAGTGAAAGGAGAAAGTCCAGAGGGGGTATTGCTAAGATCAAAGAACATAAGGGGGCATGTGAGGAGGAGGACCATGTAAAAGCATCTATCCTAAATAGATACTTCTGCTAAGTATTTACTGAAGAGAAGGTAGGGTAGGGCCCACAGCTCAGCACCATGGACACAGGGGGGAGAGAGGTGTGCACTAGTCCCTTCACAAAAGAAAGGGTCCTACAAGAGCTCAATAAGCTCAGGATGGACAAAGCAACGGAACCTGATGGCATACATCTCAGGGTACTAAAGGAGCTAAGGGTGGAACTAGCAGAGCCATTATCAGAACTGTTTAATGAGTCTCTGAGCACAGGAGAGGTCCCAGAAGACTGGAGAAGGGCTCATGTGATCCCGCTCCACAAGACTGGTAGCAGAGAGGAGGCAGGGAACTACAGACCAGTCAGTCTTACCTCAGTAGTGAGCAAGATTATGGTGGCACTCCTTAAGGAAAGGATAGTGCAACACCTGGAATCCATAGGAGCACAGGATCCAAGACAACATGGGTTTACAAAAGGAAGGTCCTGTCAAACTAGTCTCATAGATTTCTTTGACTGGGTAACCAAAGTGGTGGACTAAGGGGGAGCAGTTGATGTCACCTACCTTGACTTCAGCAAAGCTTTCGATACTGTTCCACATAGAAGATTGATTAATAAGCTGGGTAGGCTCAGGGTGGGTCAGAAGTTGGTCAACTGTGTGGCAAACTGGTTGACAGGCAGAAAACACAGAGTGGTGGTGAAATGGTAAACAGTCAGAAGAGATGCAAGTCACAAGTGGGGTACATCAGGGATCAGTCCTGGGGCTAGTCCTCTTCAATATCTTCATCAGTGACATTGCAGATGGACTGGAGGGTAAGGTTTGTCTGTTTGCAGGTGACACCAAGATCTGCAACAGAGCAGATGATCCAGATGGGGTGGGCAGAATGAGAAGAGATCTGGATAAACTAGCAAAATGGTTGGAAGAGTGGCAACTGGGGTTTAATGCAAAGAAGTGCAATTTCATGCACATAGGGAAGAGAAACCCTGAAGCCATCTATAGGCTGGGAGGGGAGTTGCTGGCAGTCACAAGGGAAGAAAGAGACTTGGGCATCATCATCACTGATGACCTGAAGTCATCCAAGCAGACCACTAAAGCAGTAGGTAAGGCTAGGGGGATGTTGGGGTGTATTAGTAGGGGTATCACACGTTGGAAGAGGGAGGTAATAATCCCTCTTTACAAGACACTGGTTAGGCCCCATCTGGAATACTGTGTGCAATACTGGAGGCCACACCTTCACAAGGACATTAACCAAATTGAGGCAGTCCAGAGAAGGGAACCAAAATAGTGCAGGGACTGCATCAGAAAACATATGAGGACAGATTAATGAAGCTCAATATGTATACCCTAGAGCAAAGGAGGGAGAGAGGTGATATGATCAAAACATTCAAACACCTTATGGGCATTATATAGATACATAGACAGTGTCGGCAGATAAGGGCCTATGGCCCACCTAGTCTGCCCATTTGAGCTTGTAAGCTCAGTTTATGTTTTTCTAGAAGTCTGTTGCCCCTTACCCCTGACCTCCAGAATTCCTTTATGTCTATCCCATGCATTCTTAAATCCTGTGATTGTTTCAGCCCCCACCACTTCCTCTGGCAGGGTGTTCCACTTGTCCACCACCCGTTCTGTGAAGAAATTCATCCTCACGTGTCCTCTGAATCGTCCTCCCTCCAACTTCATCCCATGTACTCTAGTCCTGGAACATCCTTTTCACTTACAAATAGTGTATTCCTGCCCCCTGCTCCTCCCTATAAGATACTTTTATGGCTCTATCATATCCCCTCTATCCCTCCTCTCCTCCAGGGAGTACATGTTCAGTTCCTTCAACCTGTCCTCATACGACCTGTGATGCAATCCATGCACCATCTTTGTTGCCCTCCTTTGAACCTTCTCTACCCTGTCTATGTCCTTACGTAGTTAAGGTAAGGTCTCCAGAACTGTACACTACTCCAGGTGGGGCCTCACTAGTGTCTTGTATAGTGGAATTATGACCTCCCTTTTCCTGCTGGTGATGCCCCTGACTATGCATCCCAGCATCCTATTTGCTTTACCTGCTGCCTTGTCACATTGTTTCCCTACCTTGAGGTCATCAGAGATGATAACCCCTAGATCCCTTTCCTGCTTGGTGCATGCTATATCCTCACACCCCCAACTGATATATTGTGCCAGGGTTTTTGTGCCCCATATGCATTATCTTGCATTTCTTAGCATTGCAGGTCCCTTCTCATTCTGTCTACACCCTCTGGTGTGTCTACTCTGTTACAGAGCTTTGTGTCATCAGCAAACAGTAAAATTCTGCCTTCTAGGTCCTGCACAATGTCACTGATGAAGATGTTGAATAGGACCGGTCCCAGCACTGATCCCTGTGGTATCCCACTGGTCACTCTTTCCTCTGTGGAGTGACAGCCATTTACCACCACCCTCTGTGTCCTGCTACTCAGTCAGTTACCTACCCACCACACTACTGTCCTGCCCACACCCATATTCCCCAGTTTGTATAATAGTCTTCTATGTGGCACAGTGTCAAAGGCCATGCTGAAGTCCAGATAGGCGATGTCCACTGCCCTCCCCTGATCCACCTCCCTAGTCACCCAGTCAAAAAATTCAATGAGGTTGGTCTGACGTGACTTCCCTCAGGAAACCATGCTGTCTTGGGTCCTGTAGTCCATTGACAACCAGATGTTCCACCAATCTCTCCTTCAGTAGTGCTTTCATGATCTTCCCCACTACCGAGGTGAGGCTGACTGGTCTGTAGTTCCCACTTCCTCTTTGTTCCCACTTTTGTATAGGGGACTACATCTGCTGTCCTCCAGTCTTTGGGTACCTCCCCTGTTTCCAGTGATCGGCTAAACAGGATAGCCAGAGGTTCAGCCACCAAATCTCTTAGTTCTTTAAGGACCCTGGGGTGCACCCCATCTGGCCCTATTGCTTTATCAACTCTTATTACTTCCAGTTCCTTCAGGACCCTTTCTCGTGTAAAGGGACTTGTGTCTATTTCTGCACCATTCTCACCCCTTGTACTCCCTTCAGACCCATTACCCTTCATTTTCCTCAGTAAAGACTGAGCAGAAATACCTGTTCAATATGTCAGCTTTATTGTTGTCATCCTCCACGCGGCCCCCATCCTCCCCCTTCAGTCTCACTATCCCTCCCTTTGTCTTTCTTTTTTCACTTATGTACCTGTAAAAGGTTTTGTCCCCTCTACCCACTGTGTTCTCCTGTCTGAGCTTTGGCTTCCCTTACTGACCTCCCTGCCTCCCTTTGCTTCTCCTGGTACTTCTCACTATCCCCTTTTGCCTGTGTCTTTTTGTATTGCCTGAATGCAATCTTTTTGGCTTTCACTTTCTTTGCTACCTCTTTGGAAAACCATAATGGTCTCCTCTTCCTTTTCCTCTTGCTAACCTGCTTAATGCATAATTCTGTTGCTCTTGTAATCCCCATTTTAAATACTGCCCACTGTTCCTTAACCCCTGATTCCAGCCCCATTCCCCTTAATGCCTCTTTCAAGTATCTCCCCATTTTCCCAAAGTCTGCCCCCCTAAAATCCAGGATATGTGTTTTTGTGTGGTTTGGTTCTGTTCTTTCTGTGATTTCAAACCACAACGACTGGTGATCACTGTTCTCCAGGTGCTCCCCCACTGTTACCCCCATCACACTGTCCCTGTTTGTTAGCACAAGGTCCAGTATTGCCTTCTGCTGAGTTGGTTCCATGACCAGTTGCTTGAGGAAGGCACCCTGAAGGGAGTCCAGGATAAAGCTGCTCCTAGTTGATGCTGCTGCTGGGATGCTCCAGTCCACGTCTGGAATATTGAAGTCTCCAACAAGTACTACCTCACCCTTGTCTGTCATCCTTTGGATGGCTAGCATCAGCTCCCTATCTGTTTCTTCCTCCTGGGCTGGTGGTCTATAGACCACACCTGTGCAGATAGCTGGCCCCATTTTCCTTTCCAGCTTAACACACAGTGTCTCTTCCCCAATTTGTTCCTTCTGGATCTCTGTGGCCCTTATGTCATTTTTCACATACAGTGCCACTCCTCCTCCCTTCCTACTTCCCTGTCTCTTCTGAATATGTTGTAGCCAGGTATGGCCATCTCCCAGTCATGGTTATCATTACACCAGGTTTCTGTGATGGCCACAATGTCCAGGTCTGACTGCGCCATGACAGCCTCCAGATCCTCCATCTTGTTGCTAAGGCTCCTGGCATTGGCACACATGGCTTTCTATGATTTGACCTTCCTAGACTGGTGAAAGAGTCTAACATGTTTCAATATAAGAAAAATAGCAGGACAAGAGGACACATCATGAGATTAGATTAGAGGGAGGCCGATTAAAGGGTAATGTGAGGAAGTTCTTTTTCACAGAAAGGGTGGTGGATGCATGGAACGGCCTACCTCAGGAAGTGGTGGATATGAACACAGTGCAGGGCTTCAAACAGGCATAAGGGAGCAATACAAATGAGTATGAATAGATAGGCCACTGACAAAGCAAAGGCTGATGGCACATTTATAAGGTACAAAAAGAAATGGGCAGACTGGATGGGCCTTGTGGTCCTTATCTGCTGTCATCTTCTATGTTTCTATGTTTCTAACCTCCACTTGTATACTGTGTGACTCTGAGCAAGTCACTTAACTGCCCAGTGCTCCCAGGTCACCTTTGAAAACAGGCACTCATGCCTAGTGGGCCTTACCCGGTTACCAAAGACCAAAATAAAAATAAAAAATATACATAGAAACATAGACATTGTCAGCAGATAAGAACCACTTGGCCCACCCAGTCTGCCCCAAATTCCCTACCTATAGGGCCACTTGTGTCCCTACTTGGACTTCGGCTTACACCCTCCTCTTGCTTCTAAGATTCCCTTGTATCCATACCATGCATTCTTAAATCCTGTGACCATTCTAGCCCCCACTACTTCCTCTGGATGGCTGCTCCAAGTGTCCACCACCCTCTCCCTGAAGAAGTACTTCTCACATTTCCCCTGAGCCTCCTCCACTCCAGTTTCATATTCTGTCCTCTTGTCCTCGAGCATCTTTTCCTTTGGAAGACACTCCCTTCCTGTACCTTGTTTATCCCTGTGAGGTATTTGAATGTTTCCGTCATATCCCCCCATTTCCTCCTGTCTTCCAGGGAGTACATATTCCAAATCCTTGAGCCTCTCTTCATAGGGCTTCTGATGCAGGCCATGCACCATTTTGATTGCTTCCTTTGCACCGCCTCCACCCAATCTATGTCCTTTTGGAGATAGGGCCTCCAGAACTGTATACAGTACTTGAGGTGGGGTCTCACCAGTGATCTAGACAGGAGTATTATTACCTCTCTCCTTCTGCTGGTGATACCTCTCCCCACGCATCTGAGCATTCTGTTAGTTTTTTCCACTGCCTTGTCACACTGTTTAGTTAAAAGGGTCTAGAGAATACACTGTGAGACAGCAATTTTGGCCCGTGCAGCACTGTAAGGGAGGCGGCTCACCTCCACACATCATTACTGAAGGAAAGGATTGGGGAATACCTTGTTGCCAGTGGTCTATAGGATCTACAGTCCAAGGCAGCATGGGTTCACTGGGGGAGGTCTTGCCAGACAAACCTGATTGAGTTCTTTGGGTGACCAAGGTGGTGGGTCAAGGAGGGGGCAGTGGATTTGACCACTTGGACTTCAGCAAGGCCTTCAACACCGTTCTGCATAGGAGGCTGATAAACAAGCTGGCAAGCCTAGGAGTATGGACTAAAGTAGTAAAATGGGTAGAAAGTTGGTTGAGTAATAGGAGTCAGAGGGTGGTGGTAAATGGCATCAACTCTGGAGTAGTCAAAGTGACTAGTGGGGTGCCATAAGGATCAGTACTGGGGCCGGTTCTCTTCAATGTCTTCATTAGTGATGTAGCAGAAGGACTATTAGAAGGGAAAGTATGCCTGTTCGCAGATGACTCAAAACTCTGCTACAGAGTAGACACACCAGGGTGAGTAGATATAATGAGAGACAATTTAACAAAACTGGAAGAATGGTCATGAGTTTGGCAGCCGGGCTTTAATGCAAAAAGTGCAAAATCATTCACATGGGGCACAGAAACCCGAGGGCAACATACCAACTGGGAGGGGGGAGAAGTATTAACAGCCCCAGAGCAGGAAAGGGACCTGGGGTGATAATTTCTAACGACCTGAAGGTAGCTAAACAGTGATCAGGCTCCAAGAGGGCTCAGAATTTCCATTGTGCCCTCATGTGGTTTAGACCAGTTTCAGGTTAACATACTAACATACTAAAAGCCAGCAGAATAGGCCTGATGGTCTGTTGTGTCTGCTCGTTAGCCAGCCTCCTAATGGGTGCTTGCTTTTCCACCCCCCCAGCCCCAGAAAGGGTTATCTGCGGCTTCAGTTTTCCCTTGTACCTGTCCCACCCCTTCTTGAAGCCCTCCACTGTGCCTTCCTCCACCAGACTCCTGGGCAGTGCATTCCATGGCTCCACAACCCTCTCAGTGAAGTAATGTCTCCTGTGTTCCCCCCTGTAATTTTCCCCTCTAGCTTCCACTCATGCCCCCTGGTTGTTCCCCCCTTCTTTAGTCTGAACATCTCTTTGGCTCTGCCCTCGTTTATTCCTTTTACATATTTGAAGACCCCTATCATGTCACCCCTATCTCTCCTTTCCTCCAGCGAATATAGCCCAAGTAAGGAAGAATGGACAAAAGCAACAACAGAATGTTCAAAAATCTTTCTTGAATTATTAATAAGAGACTATTTAAACAAATATACTGAACTGTCCAATGAGATTCAACAAGCTAAAACAGCAGTAACTAGTTACAAAGACTGTGTTGAGTATTTGGATTATAATGAGCAACTAAATAATAAAATAAGAACATATGAAGCAGAAGTAATTCAGAGGAAAATTACAAAGCTTAACAGAGATAAAAGCGATTATGGAAAAGGTGATATTTTGACGTGGCCTAAACTGCGATCCTAAAGCAGGGGTAGATCCGGGTCAAAGGTTAGATTTATACAAACTGAAAAAGGGAGACAGTTTCAGAAAAATAAGCGCAGTATTGTAGAATCTGCTAGAAAATCGGCCCAGACATCTAGTAGAGAACAAACATTTTTAAAACCGACCAGCACCAAAAGAAAAAGAAAGACATGGAGGGGCAAACAGGGAGGAAGAGCCAAACATAAGAACAGAAAGGACTCTGAGGGAATGAAAGAAGAACATTACCTACAGATACTGAATTTATCAGAGCTGAATTTGGACAAACATCAGGAGTCAGTGCTTGCTGGGGGGTTGAGCTTCATCCCTACCCCCACTATTAATGACTTCAGGAAATGACATTTAAAGCTGCATTTCCAGAAAGAAAAAGGAGTGGAATTATTTGACTTTGGTGATACTGAAATGGGTTTTTCAGCAATAAATGAGCTGTGTTACATGGAGGACTTGGATCTTATACTGCAGGAGACTGCATTAATGGGAGCAGACTTAACAGCCGATGTTAATACAGGAAATTTTGATACCTCAGTGCTGGAAGATGAAGGTACTTATATACCAGCTGCTAACATAGAAGCTGAAATAATGGATGTGGGCATGCATTTACAAGCCTTTGAGGAATTATTCCTTGAGCATGAACTTGAGCAGGACCTTTTGACCTTCCAGGTAGGCAGTGGAACAGATCTGTTGATAGCTAACTGAGACATTAAAAAAATAAGAAAGCAGTTGTTCAGGCCCAGTTCAGAGTTTTGCCCTGAAATATACAATAGTGTAATCAGTGCATGTGAAAAAGTTGTCTCTAGGCAAGTTAAAGATTTGTTAGAAAACAATGTAGGTATAATTTAACTAAATTAGGAGGCAGTATAGCGTACTGGTTAAGAGCACTGAGCTACAAACTTGGAGACCTAGGTTTGAATCCCACAGCCACCAAGTGCATACTGTGTGACTCTGAGCAAGTCACTTAACTTTCTTGTGCTCCCAGGTCGCACCTGGAACCAGGCTTCGGCTCAGTCACGCGCTGCTCCTGCACTCCCTTCCATCCCTGGGCATCTCTCCTGAGACTACCTCTTAGTTCAAAGATTATCTCACTGGCCAAACACAACAGGTCAAAGTTAACACCACAGTCTCCTCCAGTAGACCAGTCCTGTCCGGGGTGCTTTAATGGTCCATACTTGGCTCCTTGCTCTTCACCCTCTTCCTGAACTCCCTTCTAAATCCTGCAGTGGGAAGCTACTGCTCTGCATGGACGATGCTGTAGTTTTCTGGAAACAGCAGCATCCTAACTCTCTCCAAATTGCCCTATAGGGTTTTTTTGGAGAACTTGAAACATGGTTCTCTGTGTACTGCCTAATACTGAACTATAAAAAGACCAAGTCCATGATCTTTGCCCACTGTCAGAACCCGCACAGTAGCTCCTCGTTAATAATCTCAAACTCACTGGGCACCCCACTTGAACAGGTCTCCTCATTCAAGTTCCTGGATGTCACATTGGACACCTCCCTCACCTACCACACACATATTCAACACGTCTCCTCCTCCATTAACACCAGGCTTGGGATCCTATACTGACATAAACACTGCCTACCCCCAGAGGCCATCCAACTCTCTATGTCTTCCTCAGTCCTATACCTGGTGGACTACGGCATCGTGATCTATGGGACTGTAGATCAAAATACTCTACACCACATTAAACTTGCCCTAAATAAAGTCTGCTGCCTGGTCTCTGGATGTGACTGATTAACACACACCTGTGAGCTTTACAAGCTTATGAACTGTCTGAACTTTGAAGGCAGGCTTAAGTATCACACTTGTGTCCTTGCCAAGAAGATACTACAGAATCAAGCCCCCTATGGCCTCCACCCCCCATCCAAATAGTCCTTCACAGAAGGGCCTCCAGATGCTTCTCAAATCCTCCCTCCTTGTCCCCCACTGTAGAACCTCTGTTGGTCAAAGGTCTTTCCACTATCATGCCCTCTCTGGCTAAACAGCCTGCCAGCCACCATCTCCTTGGGACCCAGTCTTGGCCAATTTAAAGCCGGTCTAAAGACCCTCCTCCTCCTCCTTGACTCTGCAGCCTGTGACTGTACTTAGCCACAGCATCTCATGGTGGATATGTCCACCTCCCCCAAGGCTCAATATCCTGCCTCCTGGCTAGCCTAACACCTCCTGTTAGCAGAGTTGACCTGACTTGCACACTAGTTCTGCCTGAAGTTATCCTTCTGATGTCTAAACCTATGCAATTACTTCTTACTTTAACCTCAATATTTTGTACTACCTGACGCTGGGTCACTGGCCCTAAACTGCATGTACCTTCTAAGATTTGCCACTGTTTATATTCCTGCACTGTTTTGTATTCTTTTATTCCTGACGTGGAGCCTTTGCAAAAGAGTTCTTAACTCAAAGGGTTGTAATTCTGATTGCTTAATAAATAAACAAATAGTGTCCCTTTCCTGGTTAAACAATGCCCCCCTTCCTCCTAAATGTGAGAGAATGGCATTAGATGAACTTGCAAAGGATGACACAGTGGTTATCAAGCCAGCAGATAAAGGGGGGGGGGGGACATTGTTATTCTCGATAAAGATTTATACAGGGACATAGCGATGCAGTTACTAGAAGACAGAGAAAGTTATGAGTTATGATGAGTTGTTATCTGACCCCACTTCACATTACAAGAAAGAACTGTACATTTTACTGAAACAGGCTGTGAAAAAGGGAGACAGATCAAAAAATCAGTATGGCTTTTTGTGGAAGGAGTATCCCATAATACCAGGCTTCTATATACTCCCTAAGATCCACAAAAATAGGGAAAGGCCACCAGGATAAGCAATAGTCTCTGGGGTTGATGCACTCACACAGAATTTGGGGAAGTTTGTTGACTTCTTTTTACAGCCAAGTGTTAGTGGTTTGAAGTCCCACATTAGCGATACAACAGGATTGTTGGGTAAATTGGAAGATATTAAATGGGAACAGGATTACTGTTGGTTAAGCATTGATGAAGAGTCACTTTACACTTCCAGAGAACATGAAAAAGGCATTAACGCTACTAAATTTCTTCTGGCTCAGCACCAAGATAAAGAAACAGTGCCAGTTAATTTCATTTTGAAATCTTTAGATTTTATTCTTAAGCATAATTATATTGAGTTTGAAGGGACTTCTTTCAAGCAGCAGAAAGGCACAGGAATGGGTGCAGCGATGGCACCATGCTATGCCAATTTGTTTTTTGGGGCACTGGGAACACACAATAGTCTTCAATAAAGAAGTAAATCCTTATTACAACCATATAAAAAACTGGTGCCGCTTTATTGATGACACCGTGTGCATCTGGTGTGGTGATCAGGATAAAATACACAAATTCATGGAGTGGCTTAGCATCAGTGCACTGAATCTGAGATTCACATACTGTATACCAGTATCCCATTACCCTTCATGCTTTGGATATAAGTTTAAATGTAAGCAAAACAGGGACAGATACGTAAGAGATAAGTACTAAAACATTTAGGAAGCCAATTGCCACTAACCCTGTGCTTCACTATAACAGTGCCCCACCCCCATTTGAAGAAGTCAATTCCATACAGTCAGTTATTGCATGTGAAAAGAAACTGTAACACAGAGCAATACTTTGAAGTACAGAATAATGAACTTATTGAAAGGTTTAAAGTAAGGGAGTATGATTCAGAGCTGCTGGAATCATCGAAAAGGAAGGTGGAAAATTTGAATAAGAGTAACCTACTCATGAAACAAATGGTACCATTAAGTAGATGTAGACCCCCCTACATTTGGGGGTTCCTGAAAAGTCTTCCTTGAGCTTGTCTAAATGCTCACTGCCTGGCTGGTGTTCTGCGTTTTAGTAGATTAAATGTATTGCCAGATATGCCTGTATAGCCTCTGTGTACTGTCTCTTTAAGAGCTACCTGGATTGCAATCTTAATCTAAAAGGGAGCTCGGTTAGAAGATGTGCTTGTTTGCTGGTCATTTGTTAGAGCAGTAATAATATTGCAGTTTATTCTAACCTGCCTTCTTTGCAGCAAGGACTGTTCTGTTTATCTCCACCAACTTGGCCTGGGACTGTCAGAATGGGCCAATCAGTACTGTTGGGGCTCTAAAATGGAGCCTGCCTACAGGGGCTTGGTGGGGTCAAAACTTGTAGGAATTGTAGTTTTTGCATTTTGGCACCTAAAATAACCTGGAGGGTGAGCCCTTGTTGTGACTGACAGACAGATAAGCCAACCGAACCTTTTGGATCTTGGGGAAATTCCCAAGCTGCTTGCAGCTGGTTTCACTTCTGAGTTGGGAAGTGAAGAGATAACAGCTTGAATGATTCAAGCAGTAGCCCTGGTGTAGATTCGCATGGGAGAACTGTGCAAAGACCTGAGTTTTGACCTGCATGCTTGCCTGCTGTCCCTGAGAGGGAACCTGTGCCTTTTTTCGGGCTGAATCCGAACTTGGAGAGCGAAGTAAGCCACTGAATTGTGACCAGGCTCCTACCTGAAGAAGACCGAAGATTTGCAGAAAGCGATAGGCCTGTCTGGACTTCCAGCCACCTCTGAACTAACTCACGGATTGTGCAGAGACTCTGTAATTGTGACTTGAGAGCCTTTTGCCTGGTACAGTGGAATTTCGTTACATGTGAATGTGTTGTGTGCTTATAGTGGGTCATGATCGGGTTCCCCACTGTGGTTTGAACTGTGTTCTGCTTGTTGGAAGCTACATCCAGCCCCACGGACTGAATCCAAAATCATCTTCATTGGGCCTGGGCCTTGCAACACTGGCCCAGCTTCATTACCCGCTGCACAGAGAAAGCCATCGATGGGAGATCTGCCTGGGGAACAGCCCCCTGCTCAACACTTGAACAGGAACGACGCCTCGGTGATTCATGTGGGCCCGCTTCTCTGGGCACTCCAGCTCAACAACCTGCAGTCTCGATTTCATCCTGCCTGCATCCAGTGTTATCATCTGATTGTCTGGTTGCTTTTTCTTTCACGAACTGAGACCTCCAGCTCCGGATTACAAGTAGTGTGTGTTGTGCATGTTACTTTCTTCCATCACAGGGCCCCAACCAGCTGCAATGTTCCTGGCTAGCCCATCGTCTCTCTACCTGGGTACCCAGAGGTGTGACTGTGTGGCGACTTAAAGCACATGCATAACTGTTTGATTAATATAGCCTTTAAGCCAATCAACCTGATTACACCCCTTCCTTGTTCAAGTCCCCTGAATAAATCAGATCTGACTTTTTTGCTGCATTTAACCTGACTGTGGTTCCAGTTTGTGCTGGGAGTACTGTACTGTTGTTATTTACTGTGCATAACCTTGTTTTACAGGGGGTCCCCAGGGTCAAGCCAGAGGAACCAGCCCTGGTGGTAAGTGCAAACAATGTGGATACTGGTATGGTGTACAAGGGGTACTGTGAAAGTGACTATCATATATAGCTCAGGCCACTAGAAGGGAAAGAGGGGGGTTACAGTGTCCCGTAGGGCTGTGCCTAGGTTAGTTTGACCACTACCAACCCTGACTTCCGGGTGGAGGCACCCGTTTCAGAACTCAGGCCCCTTAACCTGCTACTAGCCATGCAGGCAGGGTAGTAGCCCTTGGGATAGCGCCACCAAGGGGTTACATAGAGATTCCCCTTGTACGTTTATCACTGAATACAATGGTTTGGCTGGCCAAGTGCGAAATATTTATAAGAACTGGCCAATTTTGATGGGAAATGAGGCAGTGGGCAGAGCTGTTGGCCCCAGTCCACGAGTTTCTTTTAGTAGGGCTAACAACCTTAAAGATAAGTTGGTTCATAGCCATTTAAAGAGAGTAGCAGCTACTGACAGGCAGATCTGGCTACCAAAAAGGCCTAGTGGCTTCTATAAATGCCAGAGATGCAATATTTGCAAATAGACATCTGGCAGTACTATCTTCCAGCACCCCAAAAATCAGGAATGTAATGTCCAAGTTAGAGAGTTGATAACCTGTGACACATCTTATATAGTGTATGAACTGTGGTGAACCTGAAAACTGCTATATGTTGGGAAAACAGTGAGACCTTTAAAGCAGAGGATACAGGAGCACGTAAGGTCTATTTTTTATAACAGATAGGACACCCCGGTAGGCACTCACTTTGCACATTATCGTAATTCCATGCCAGATGACCTGAAGTTTGAGTGGGTCCCCCCTCCCAGTATAAGGGGGGATAGAACGAATCTGCTCCTTGAGAAAGAAAGCATGTGGATTTTCAAGCTTGATAGTGCTAAACCAAAAGGTTTGAATGAAAAGTGGGACATTAAACCCTTTTTGACGAACAAATGAAAATAGGAAACATGACATAGAAACACTACGAGTCTGTACTTTGTACATTTGTATATTAGGTTATACTTGTTTTCATATATTAATCTTGTTGCTTTTCTTTTTCTCTTTCCTCTCTAGGAATGTTTCACCACTAACCTTATGCAATGCCTGGGAACCCCCACCTACCCGGGATTATTTAAATGGGGAGCGAAGGTTGCATCAAGTCATGTGAGCAATCATTCCCGGTAGCTGAACTTTTAATTTTTTATTCTTCTTTATCATATGTAAAAATATTTATTTTTGGTATAAGTTTAAAAATTACATTTTTTGAAAATAATTTTGGAATATAAGTAATTGTCTTTGATGTAAATAGAACTGTCTCTTTAAGCAACAGCAGAAGGTTTGCTCCATAGTAACTATAGACGCAACAAATCAGTTGTTATGGCAACACTGTGTAATGAGTACCTGTATAAAATACCTGGCCTCTTGCCTAAGCCTCACCTCCTTGAAGATTGAGTCGAGGCTCTTGGGAATTTGCCGTAACCAGGAAGTCTGTTGGAAATACTTGCATGTACGCTGTAATACAGAAGCTGTGTGAGAAAGCAAAAATTTTTTGCAACTATATCTGCTTCAGGAATTTATTCCTTGTGTGCACTCTGCTTATTTGGAACTTCACATTGTTTAGCTACCTTCAGGTCATCAGAAATTATCACCCCCAGGTCCCTTTCCTGCTCTGTGGTTGTTAATACTTCGCCTCCAGTTGGTATGTTGCTCTCGGGTTTCTGTGCCCCATGTGAATGATTTTGCACTTATTTGCATTAAAGCCCAGCTGCCAACCCCATGACCATTCTTCCAGTTTTGTTAAATTGTTTCTCATTATATCTACTCATCCTGGTGTGTCTACTCTGTTACAGAGTTTTGTGTCTGCGAACAGGCATACTTCCCCTTCCAGTCCTTCTACAATGTCACTATTAAAGACATTGAAGAGAACCGGCCCCAGTACTGATCCTTGTGGCACCCCACTAGTCACTTTGACTACTCCAGAGTTGATGTCATTTACCACCACCCTCTGACTCCTATTACTCAACCAACTTTCTACCCATTTTATATTTTAGTCCATACGCCTAGGCTTGCCAGCTTGCTTATCAGCCTTCTGTGCAGAATGGTGTTGAAGGCCTTGCTGAAGTCCAGGTGGCCAAATCCACCGCCCCTCCTTGATCCACCTCCTTGGTCACCCAATCAAAGAACTCAATCAGGTTGGTCTGGAAAGACCTCCCCCTGTGAAACCATGCTGTCTTGGATCCTGTAGACCATTAGCAACAAGGTATTCCCCAATCCTTTCCTTCAGTAGCAATTCCATTACCTTGCCCACTACTGACATCAGGCTGACAGGACTGTAATTCTCTGCCTGCTTCCTAGTCCCACTTTTGTCTAGGGGACCACATCTGCCCTCCTCCAGTCTCCCAGTACCCAGGTTGAATAGAATCTTCAGTAGGGCTGGGCAGACTGTTCTATCCGAAATCCGGGCCCTCGGATTGAACCCTGAATCCACGGATCCGGATAAATACGGACTTCACCGCAGAAGTCTGGTTCTGGGTCCGTGGAAAGCAGGGCCTTTTTTTGCATGCCTGGTGCCCCACAGTGGGTGGGGTAATAATATTATTAATAGATTTCCTGGCCCTGCCCTGGCACCCCTCCAGTTGCCATGCCATTGCCATGCACTGCAGATTTACAGCTGGAGGAACGGATGGTGCCAGGTGAACCAAAAAGAGTGAGGAGAGGAGTGGAGATGACCCCAAGAGCAGGAGGACCACACATCACAGTCATATGTAGTGGAGCTCTGAGTACGGGCTGCAGCTGCTGTGTTTGGTTGGTTGCCTGTGTTGGTCTTGTTCTCGGAGTGAAGATCAACTTAGTAAGTAAGTAGTACCTCACACTGCCTGACTAGTCCTGTAGCCTATCCTATGTGGGTTTGGAAATAATATTGAATTAATACCAGAAAGAAAGGAGAGGAGAGTTGTGTACAGGCCCAGGGCAAGTGCAGGCTGTCAAAATAAACTGTTAGCTTGTGCCAGAGGAGAAAGTGAAAGAGAAAGAGATTACTGGGGGCCAAAGAGAAATCTTATAGTCACAGAAATCACAAATAAAGTTTATTCTTGGCCCCAGTGTGGCTGGCTGTGTACAGGGCAAGGGCAGGCTGTCAAACTAAATCGTTGACATGTGCCACCATCCAGAAGAGAAAAAGAGAGAGAGAGACTATTGGAGGCCAAACAGAAATGTTATAGTCACAGAAATCACAAATAACGTTTATTCTTGGCCCTAGTGTGGCTGTGTGTGTGTGCACAGGGCAAGAGCAGGCTGGCAAAATAAATCTTTGACTTGTGCCATCCAGAGTAGAAAGAGAGAGCGAGAGAGACTATTGGAGGCTAAAGGGAAATTTTACAGTCACAGAAATCACAAATAAAGAAATTAATCTTGGCCTCAGTGTGGCTGTGCAGTGTGTGTGTGTGTACTGTACAGGGCTGGCAGGCAGGCAGGTAAAATAGTGCTTGCATCTGTTTGTCTGTCTGTCTCTGTCTCTCTCTCTCTCTCTCCGGCTCTCTCTCACTGTCTCTTTCTCTCTGTCCCCCTCCCAGCACACTCACATCACGGGCCTGAGCAGGATATGCCACCAGTACAACCCAGTCATGAAGCAGCTAGCAGTTATTGCTTTTATTTAGCAGTTTTACTGTAATTTTGATACAAATCATGCATTCAATTATTTCCTTTTGGCCTTTGTGTTGTATGTGACTGACTGGTCACTTTTATGTATTTTATCGCATTTAAAAACATTTTTTTTTTAGTTTTTGTTTACCAGGTAGGGTGTCATAGCCACATATGTGACTATTTTCAGACATGATCCGGGAGGTTACAGACAATTTTGCAGACAAGCAACATACAGATACAGTACAGAGATTAGCAGTCAGATAACAAGAAGATCAACAAGGCATTTTGAAAGCAATCAGTAATGATAATACTGTATAGCAGAGAACAAATTAGACAGATACACATAGAACCAAACAGCATGATACATCATGCAATCATAGGGCAGAAGAGCAGTAGTTTAAACATTCAGTCCATGGTATGTGCTATATATAACAGCTTCAGAGGCCATTCATAAATAATCAGAACTAATCAGAACAAATCAGAAGTCCACCGTGTTCCAGTTCTTATTTAATAAGGGTCAGAACTTCACTGAGTTCTCCCAGCCCTAGTCTTCAGAGGTGCAGCCACCACCTCTTTCAGTTGCCTCGGTATCCTTGGGTGCACCCCGTCCGACCCTATTGCCTTGCCTACCTTTAATGTTGACAGTTCCTCTAGCACTCTTTCTTTTGTAAAAGGACTTGTGTCTACCTCCCACCACATCAAACCTTTGTCTTTAACCTTTGGCCTGTTTCCATCGTCCTCCTCAATACTGAGCAAAATTATTTGTTCAGTATATCTGCTTTTTGGTGGTCTTGCCCCACACAACCCCCTCCTTCCTCTTTCAGCCTTACTATCCCTCCTTATGTCTTTCTCTTTTCACTTATGTATCTGAAAAAAGTTTTATCCTCTTGGACGCTGATTTGGCAATTGTTTCCTCTGTCTGCGCTTTAGCGCTTCAAACTGCCTTCCCTGTCTCCCTTTGTTTCTCTTGGTAAGTCTTCCTATCTCCATCCTTCTGTGTTTCTTTGTACCTTCTGTATGCCTTCTTTTTTGCTCTCACTTTTTCCCCTACTTCCTTAGAGAACCATAGTGGTCTCCTTTTTCTCTTGCCCTTGCTAACTTGCCTGACAGAGAGGTTCTTTGCTCGTTCAATGCCCTCTTTTATTTTTGCCCACTGTTCCTTAACTCCATCTAGTTTTTCTGTCCTTGTTAGGGCACTCCTAAGGCATTCTTCCATTTTCTTAAAATCGGCACTCCTGAAGTCCATTACTCTCGTCCTTGTGTGATTCGATTCTGTCCCAGATCTTATACCAAACCATGCTGTACAGTGATCACTGGTCTTCAGGTGGTCCCTCACTGTAATGGCAGTCGCACTGTCCCCATTTGTCAGCACTAGGTTCAATAATGTGCCCTCTTGAGTGGTTTCCAATACTAGCTGCCTGAGGAATGCCCCTTGTAGGGAGTCTAGGCTATAACTACTCCAGGCCATAGTTGTGGTGGGGAGGCTCCAATCTATATCTGGTAGATTGAAATCTCCTACCAGCAATACCTCTCCTTTGCGAGCCATCCTTAAGATTGCTTCTGTCATTTTCTTATCCACCTCTTCACCCTGTGTTGGAGGTATGTAAATCACTCCTGTGCGAATAGCTGCCCCTTTCCACCTTTCCAGAGTGACCCACAGTATCTCCTCCCCTGCTTGCGCTCCCTGTATTTTTGTGGCTATATTAGCCCTTACATAAAGAGCTACTCCCCCTCCTTTTCTGTCTACCCTGTCCTTCCTGAACAGAGTATAACCTGGTATGGACACTTCCCAGTTTTGATTTACCTTGAACCAGGTCTCTGTGATAGCAGCTATGTCCAGGTCTGCTTCTGCCATTGTAGCCTCTAGGTCTGCAGTCTTGTTGCACAGACTTCGAGCATTTGCACACATTTTGATGGCTTACAACAGCATGTACAGATCTGCATTGGGCTGTGACAAAGCAGCACACTGCTATCTCATGTAAAGCAGCCTAGGACTTCGTTCCCATGAATAAACAAGCATTTGTCAATGCTGAATGTTCATCGCTGGTATTGCTGTTGTACCTTCACGGTCCGGCGATGAAGAGTGAAGATGTTGGTGTCTGTGGTCCAGAGAGGATTATGGCATTGGATCCCCAGTGGGTAAATAAGAGCTGGTGGGGGGGTGCTGAGTGGGAGGGTCTTGGGGGGTGAGGTCAGAAAAGGCTACAACAGACATCAATGGATGTTTTTCCTTTTCACAATGTTTATTTAAACAAACAAAAGAAAAACAACTACAACAGAAGGCTTTGTTTATTTCAGGTTGCGACACTGGGGGATTGGGCACCCCCAGTGTCAGTGTTATATTGGGTTGGGGTACAAGCCAGCATGGGGGATTGGGTATGCCCATGCTGGAAGACTAATATGGGTTAGGCTTGGGGGGGACAGTTACGGTGGGGCAGCAACAGACATTGATGGACATTTTTCTGTTTTATAACATGTATTTAAAAGACATAAACTATGATGGAGGGTTTCTTTATTTCAGGTGGAGACACAGGGGGACTGGGCACCCCAGTGTCAATGTTATGATTGGCAGCACTGGAGGTGGGCTTCCCAGTGCTGCAAGTAAAATGGACAGGGTGGGGGTAGCAGCCGACATGGGGATTGGGCACCCCATGCTGGATTTAGACTGCTGACAGAATTAGAACATATAGGATTTTGGACAGATATATCTGTCTGTGGCACAGCAAGGCATGGGTTGGGCTTGGGGGGTGGGGTGGAGGGTGGCAGTTATGGCAGCACAGCAAGGGGTAACATTGATTGGGCTGGGGTGGCAGTTACAGCAGCAGCTGCAACAGACATCGATGGACAGTTTCTCTTTGCAGGGTGTATTAAAAAAACTACAAGGGACTTTCAGGTGGGACACTGGGGATTGGACACCCACAGTGTCAGTGTTATGTTTGTGGGTGGGGTGGTGGGTGCTGAGAGGGAGGGTTGGGCAGGGGGGACAGTTATGGGGGTGCCAGTAACATACATCAATGGACGGTTTGCTTTGTTACAGCTGGCATCTGCAAGAGTGGGAGGCTCTTCTGGAAGTTTGAAATTCCTCAGCAGGCTGATCATGACAGTTCAGCTATGCTTGCTGGGCAGCATAGATCAAAGGAAAGAGACAACCTATGTTTGGATTGGCTCTCTCTTTTGAAATACACAAAGTTTCCACCCAGCAAGCCCAAACTGTGTCATAATCAGCCTGGCTGATGATTGGTGTGGCACTGATGCGCCCCTTGCAGACTGCTCTGCATTGGACTGACAGTATCACACCTCTCAAAACCCAGTCTCATAACAAAATGTTCACTGCGCGCACACTCACAGTGAACATAAAAATGGAGCTCAAATTGATAACTATAGTATTCAGAAATGTGCACAACCTCCTTCCAGTTTATCTAAACAGACTTCTAGTCAAACCACATTAGAAGCATCAACTGCACTTCCAGATTAAAGATCACTTGTACCTACCAAGGAGCTGAGTGTTATGATGACAAATGGTTTAAAGCAGGGAAGGCAATGTAGCCAGGTAGTGTTGTGGGCTAATAAGGACTGCCCGTGACAGTGACTCCTGAGTGTGTGGTGCTGGCAGGTGGTGGAGAAAATTAAAAAAATGAATATTGCCACACTCACCAGCATGAATAAGCAGATAAACTACTATTATTCAGACCAGAGACAAAATCAGACCTCCCCGCAATACCTTAACAAAGCACAAGAGGAATGAAACTGTTGGCATTATGGGGAGGTTTGTTTTCTGTTTCTAGTCCATTTTTAGTGTTTTGGTTATAATAAAACATACTTGTTTTAACAGAACATAGCAGTAGCTTATTCCATTTATTCATGCTGGTGAGTACAGCAATAGTCCACTTTTTAGGGCTAATAGGGAGTTGGGGTGCATCAGGAGGAAGCTCATAGGAAGATCAGCTAATATCGTTATCCTTTTATACAGCATGTATGTGCAACCCCACTTTGATTATTGTTCACAGTTCTTGGCACCATCGGCAAAGAGGGATGCTGCAAGCACAGAGAGAGTAAAGAGGAGGGTAACAAAGATTTTGCAGGGGCTGGAGAATGTCCCATATGATGACAGGCTTGCAAAGGGCTGGGTCCAGCTGGGCATCTTCTATTTAGAAAGAGACGGATGACAGGCGACCTCTTGATGTTCAGCATCATAAGGGATAATAGGTCAAGGGAATCGCTGAGGGTGGATCTGAAGAGAGATAATCAGAGAACAAGTGGGTATAGTTAGTTTTTTTTATAGTCGGAGGACTATGAGCCTGTGGAATACTTTACCACAGAACATTATCAAAAGCTACACTAGGACTGAATTTAACAAGTCTCTTGATGAGAACATATGAAATACCCAGCAGAAGAAGGCCTTATTGTCTGTTGAGTCTGATTGACTGTGGTGCTTGATACAGATCAGATGATTTGGGGTTGACGTGTGGGATATGGCGTTACAGAATTATATTATAAGCCCATTGCTACCAGGAGCTTTTCATGAGGGAATGTTATGTATAGCATGTGATTTTTCTTTGTGAGATACGTCTTTCTAGTGCTAGTCTATCCTCTTCACTCAAGGTAGGGAGAGTAACCCCAGTAGAAATGCATCTACTTTATCATGTGAAAATATCCTTCACTAGTATATAAAGTTCTTATAATACCCTTGGAATGTAACTAAAATGTGAAGAGGATTGACACTTACAGTATTTGGTCTTTATTACTGTAAATGGCTGCTATTTTAAAAGTGTCTGTTAATATTTTAAATTTATGTGCAAGTAATCTACCAAGGCATTCTCCTGCCTCTCAATAGGTTTGAGCCTGAAGATAGCATGTTCCACTTTTTGTTGATAGCATGAACTGATATAACATTTTAGTACCATAATCAAGGACCCAATTTCTCTGCTTCAATTTTGGTCACAGTTCTGCAACAAGTCTCTCTGTTGCCATAGAATGTCTACGGCATTAGTTTCCTATTTCTGCAGAAGTGTTGTGGTGGCAATTGGGGGCTTGTGGTGGCAATAGACAGGGATTGCCCTCCCAGCACCCAGGTAGGAGAAAAATGTTTGATTTGAGACTGGGACTCACGAACCAGGGCAGGTCCTTACACATGTAGTATTAGAAAGTAAAAACCCCACATGATTCATCTCAGCCCCGTCACCCTCACCATCACACCCTGAGAGACCCCAGGATCAACATATTTGAAGAAGTAATATTTGTATCCACTCCCACACAACATAGCAATCCTCATCCTTCTAGTTTCACCATCAGGCCAGAATGGCAGTTTCTTGCTCCAGTAGTACTTTGTGCAGCTATGCATAAAGCACATTTGGGACTAGAAATAGAAATTTGAGTTGAATAAATATCTATAGTTCGTGGATCAGAATCCTGACCACCCAAGCCATAAAGCACACTGTAATAAGCCTGGAATTCTTCTGCTATCTGCCTGGAGTGGGTAATAGGATGTGGAGTCCCAGTCGTGATCAGATGTTTAATCATTTGAGAGGCCAACTGCTGTTTAAGGTGTGAGGCCAAGAGCTGCATGCGCTTTCACCAATAGAAACATAGGTAATTTTACATTTGAATAATGTGAATTCTATTTGGGCTCTGTTGAACTCATGGTAGCACTCTCTGATGGTATACAGTTGTAAGGCCACCAGCTCAGTGTAGTCAGAAGCCAACTGAAGCTCCAAAGACCAGATCTGTTGTAAAAGATCCTGCAAGTGGCCCAGGCGTTGTTTCCTGGTTTTAGCAGTGAGGCGAATGATCTCGCCTCGTACTGCACATTTATAAGCTGCCCACAGTGTGGCCTACAGGGTTACTGTGCTGGAATTTTCTTGAAAAGAACATTGCGTAAAAGTTTTTAAATTTGAAACTATTTGCACGTCTTAAAGTAAAAAATCATTCATACGCCAAATTTTAGCCAATTGAATGATGGGCTGCAACTTCAGGGTAATCTGTACACAGGAGTGATCTGAGATAACATGGGGTTGAATCTCCGCCTTGACAAGACCTACCAATAAGGAAGAACTGATTAATAAATAATCAATTCTGGACTGAGTTTTGTGAGAAGAGGAAAAAAGGTAAAGTCTTTAGTGTGGGGGGGTAAAGCGTCTGCCAGGGGTCCACCAAAGAGTGAGAATCAAATAATTCCCACACCGCTCTCTGATTACAAGTAAGGGAGAAAACTGGGGGCCCTGACTGATCCAAATCACAGTCCAAAAAATTTTTTCCAGTCTCCCACTAGAATACGGGGTAAATCTGGCCACTTTGTTAACTGTAACGAAAATCCACAAAAGGGTGCGGATCATCCTCGTTCGGGTCGTAGAATGAGGCTAGGACTATCTCTATGCGGTCTAATGTGCCCTGGACAATTACATATCTGGAATTGGGGTCAGTGATCACTTGATGCATAACAAAACCTGCCTGCCATGCAATCAAGATAGCCACGCCTGCTTGTTTCCTGTCCTTGTCCACCCCAAAAACTTGACACACCCAATGGCATCATAGGGAGGGCAAATCTGCGGTCAGTAAGTGGGCTTCCTGCACAAAAGCCACTGTAGGGCAGTATTTATACAGATGGGCAAGGATCCAAGAATGTTTTATGGGGGAATTAGCACCCTTGATGTTCCAAGATATAAAAGAATAAATCAACATGGAAAAGTGTTAAAAATTAGCTGCTGACTAAACCAGGACTGCGAAGGAGTCCAACCCAATGGGAAAGAAAAAAGAAAATCTATAAGCTTAACTAGCCAAATAACAAGCCAGTGCTGACACACAAATAACAAGTATTCAAAGTTCCCCACCGTATAACATAAAACAGTTAATACTGAATACCAATGACCCCCTGTCCCCCAACCTCCATCCCACCACACCAGAAGTGAAAGATACTACAAACAACTGATAAAGTAATATCAGAAAGTAGGGGGAAACCTATACCCTTTCAGACCTCCCTCACCTCCCTCCCCTACAAGTCACGACCAGAGTAGTACCATAGGTAGCTACCGCAAGGGTAGACCGAGCAGGTCACCTTACTAAATGTGTGTCATGAGACCTCTCTCTTTTTTTTGTTAAATTTCTGTTTATTTAGTTTCAGTAAATACAATCCAGGGGACTGGGGTTCCACCTGGAGGGATACCAGCCTATACTGGCAGGATAGTCTGCATCTGTCCAGGAAGGGAACAAGTCTTCTGGACAGTTGGTTTAAATGCTTCATTGGCAAGGTTTTAAACTAGTCAAGGGGGGAGGCACTGATAAGCAGCAGGGAATCCCCAGCCTCCCCCTACAAAACAGGGTACTAAATGAGGTAAAGACCAAGGTAGAAAGGTCAGTAGGGAGCAGGAGAGGGGTGAATGAAGAAAGCAAAGTCAATAAGGAGAGGGACGGTGTTACAAGAGGTAAAGCCATCAAAAAATGGAGAGCAATGAGTACTAATGCCTGTAGTCTAGGTAACAAGCTTCCTGAACTAGTGGCCTTGATGGAGGAGGAACATCTGGATATCATGGCAGTCACAGAAATATGGTACACACAGAACCATGACTGGGATGTAAACATACTAGGATGCACTATCTACAGGAGGGGCAGGGAGTGTAAAAGAGGAAGAGGAGTAGCTCTTTACATAAGGGAAGGAATCAAAGTAACAGAACAAAAGGGTAAACAGGGAGGAGAGGAATCACTGTCAGTCAATTTGGAGACAGGCAATGGCACCACAATCCGCACAGGGGTTGTATACAGACCCCCATCTCAGGGGGAGGACATGGACAAGGAAATGATAGAAAGTATTCTTAGAATGGCAGAAAAAAGGGGAGATATTGCTGATGGGGGATCTGAATATGCCAGATGTTAACTGGAGTGCATTTGCAGCAGCCACTTCTAAGAGTGGGGTCATTCTAGATGCCCTACAGGGGGCATGTCTTAGACAACTTGTATTGGAACCACTAGAGAGGGAGCAATCTTAGACCTGGTTCTCTCAAACGGAGATGGAGAGAGGATCACAGATGTAGAAGCGGGTAGCCATCTGGGAACTAGCGACCATCAAACAGTATGGTTCACAATAAACACAGTAATAGAGTCAAGCCATACAAAGGCAACAGTACTGGACTTCAGGAGGGCTGACTTTGCCAAAATGGGTGAGTGCCTAAGGAATGCACTAGCAAATGGGCAGGAAGGAGGGTTGGAAGAACAATGGGGAATAATAAAAACTGCCATCACAGATTGCATGGGCTACTGTACAGAGTCTGGGTTAATCCTCAAATGCAGGGACAGATAGAACTGAGTTGTTACAGATAGCACATGATAGTCCTATGGCTGTTCACTCAGGGAGGGACCTCACTCTTGCCAGATTGTTGCACAGATTTTTACTGGCTTGGGATTCATGAGGGTGTTGCTACCTATTGCAGTTCTTATGCTGAATGTCAGAAAGTAGCCCCAGTGACTAAAAAATACAATGTGCCCCTGGTGCCCCTAGTAGGTCCTGCCCTTGACAGATGTGCCTTTTGAAAGAGTTGCAATGGATGTGGCTGGCCCCTTAGACAAAAGTTAAAAAAGAGTAATTGATTCATTTTGGTAGAATGTGACTATGCTACTCAATATATAGAGGCAGTTCCAATGCACACTATTACAGCCCAACAAGTGGTAGCAGAGCTTGCTAAACTTTTCAGCAGGGTGGGCATACCTAAAGAGATGATTATTTATCAGGCTAATAACTTTAGTGCTTCACTGCTGAATGAGCTGTAGCCACACCCAGGTCCTCCAGCTTCTTTAGCAGTCTTCTGTGTGGCACAGAGTGGAAAGCCTTGCTGAAATCTCACATCCCTCATGGCTCTGCCTCTCCCAATTTATCCCTAGCCTGCTCTCTATCTCTTCTCTCTACATACATTTTCCTCTAGTTGCCTCCCCTAATTTTGCCCATAGCTAACTTAATATCTCTCCCCTCTACCTCATTCTTTGCTTCCCTAGGTATTCTCTTACCTTCTCTCACTCCTCTCCCCCCCCCACTCCCATCACTAGCACCCCTCACATTCCCTAGCACTACCCTGGGACTAAGACAGGGTACTCCTGTTCTGCTCTCTACATATCCTATTTTGCCACACTCCTTTTTTCTCTCTTATCTACCTCTCCTCTACCTCTCCCTCTCCCTCTCCCTCTCCTTGGTTAGCACCACCTATACCCTCTCGTGTGACCTTACCACTGCCTCGTAACTTGGCAATTCAGTCCAAGGTACCCTGTCAGGTGTTTTTGTATTTAACCTCCTGCTGCTTCCCTCCACCTCTCTCCCCTTTTCTCTATCCACCTGTAATTCTCCACACTACCCTACTTTCCCTGCTCTACCCCCTGTCTATGACACTCTCTTCCACCTCGAGTATCCCCTCAATTCCTATATAAATGCACTTATTCTTTAGGTCCTAAGCTGCCTAACCATTTTTTGTAAACCTGCACTTCTGACAAATAACTGCCAATACCATGTTATGTCTCTTGTCCTATTATGTATTGTAATTGTCAATTACCATTTGTTCAATTTTATCAGTGTTCTAATAACTCTACAATGTTATCATGTACTGTGTTTGCACTCAATAAATCCTATTTGTCGATATACTGTATATTCTCATATAAACTTGTTGTTATCCCTGTAGCTGTTTCCTACATCAACTAATTGTACTAATTGTCTTGAAGAGGAACCTCTGTAAAAGACCCTCTGGCTCAAAGGTACATCTGATTACAAATAAATAAATAAAAAAAAATCAAAGTAGAGTTAATCCACAGCATGACCCTTATCTACTACCTTTGTTACCCCATCAAAGAAAACTATCAGGCTGGTCTGACAAGACCTCTCTGCCACAAACCCATGCTGTTTACTCTCCTGTAGACCATTACTCTCTAGGTAGCTCACGAGGTCCTCTTTGATCAATGACTCCTTCAGTTTAACCACTATAGAGATAAGGTTGAAAGATCTGTAATTCCCCATTTGCTCCTTGTCCCCCCCCCCACTTTGTAGCGGTACTATGTCTGCTACCCTCCAGTCTTTTAAAACTACTCCTGTCTGAATTGGGCTATTGAATAGCACTACTAGGGATTCAGCCAGTTCTGCAGCCTATTCCTTGAGCATTCTTGTGTGTATCCCATCTGGCCCTGGGGCTTTATCTACCTTTAGGGCTATAAGCCCTTTCTGGACCCTTTCTCTGGTAAATACTTGCTGCTTCATTTCAGGAATGCTCCTGACAGTCACTTTGATGCCACTTCCAGACAGGGGCACACTGTCTTACATTATGAAGACAAAGCAGAAGTAAAAACCTTAATTTTTATTTTTTGTCCACTTCAGCACCACATATCGGCCAGGTCACGGCCCTCATCACCCTTTTGCTCCCAAATCAGCTGTTCTCCCTGCCCCCTGGCTTGCCCCCCAGGGCTGGGCCGCGCCACCGGCCAAAGTGTCACTGACACAGGTCTGGAACAGGAATCAGCCTGGGCGCGATAGAGGGTCAGTGAGGCGGCTTCATAGAGGTGCTGTGGTAGGATGTTTCTATTTTAGCTCCCTCTGGAGCCGGATGTGTGCAAGGATGCCAGCCAAGGCGACTTGCGCATGCTCCTGTGTGCACTCCCTCAAGGCGTCTGCATCCGACTCCCCCGTATACATGCATGTACACCATGCTCCCCAGCCTCCACCAGGGAGCACTCAAGTGCTGGTGCTGTGATCCCCCCCTCCCCAGGGAAGGAGAGCAGTCCTCCAGATGCTCTATCCTCCCTTGCCCCTGCCGACCTCTGGTGGCCCATGTCTGCTCCCAAACATGGGTTGCTGGCATGGCGTGAGGTGTGGCATCCAGCGCCTCAACCCTCAGCGCCACTGGTCCGGCTTAGTAAAAATCTTTATAAAACGGGCAAAGGATTTCAAGCAGTCTGATTGGTTGTTAGCTGTGCATTAGAAGTGTCTAACACATGGCTAAAATTAGTTCTGCCACCCTGGATGCAGTACATGCTCTAAATCCTTGTGCCATTGACACTTTTAAATGAAACAGACGCCATTTTTTTGGCCCCACAGCAGCCACTAACAGTGAAAAACTAAATCTGAACTCTTCCTCCTTTTTTCTTTACTACTTTCCTCCCCAGGCAGCCATCTGATGTTAACATGCTCTGTTGAAGACCTGCTGGAAAGAAGTCTTTTCTTTTTGTTTCAATTTCTGTTTGTCCCACTATGTACAATCCTGTCAGTCACACACCACGAGAAAGATCACATCTCTGCTCCTCCACTCACCTCTTTCATCCTGCTTGCTTACTCGTAGCCCCCAGAAACCAGACTCAGCACCATAACTACACAAAACATAAAAAATGCATAAAACAAAACATTAACTCTGAACTCCGTCAATGTGTATGTTGGGGGGGGGGGCCCCATGGTTACCATGATATCACTGTTACAGATCATATCTCTGCTCCTCCATAGCAAGTACTTCCTTCACTAAAATGTACTGCTGACAAGATGAACATACACTGAAGACAAGCAGGTGGTTTATTTACTTTTTTAAAACTCCGTTACCAGAAGAATGTTCTCCTCAGGTCTCTATCCTCCCGCCCGCCTAGCTGTCCGCTCGCTTGCTTGCTCACCCATCCACTCGTTCAGCTGTACACTCGCTATGCCTGCTTGCACCTCACAGAAAATCTTCCTGGCATAATCCTAATCAGCAAAATACACTATAAATATAAAACAATAAAAGGACTAAATCTACGATTGGTGCAGGGTGCCATGGCAATCAACTGTCACTACAGGAAATAAAGTACAGGTACGGTGGCCACAATAGGATAAAAGACTTACGGGCAAAACAAAACTAATCTATGGCAGGCAGAGGAACTATTTAACAACAAACTACATGGAAGATTGTCATTGTTTTCTGCATCAACATAAAAATTTTGATTCTTACATGCATATAAAATACAGATGCCCAGTTTATAAGTGCAATGAGCCACTCCAGAATGTGCATTAGACAGTTCTAATGCACGGCTAGGATGCTGGACACACTCAGCCTGTGGCCTTGTTTATTTATTTATTTATTTGAACAAGTCGTATTTACAACCTTTGAGTCAGGGACTCATTTACAAAGACACCTCATCGCAGGGAGGGCAAGACAATGTGCAGATACAACATTGGACAACATTACAGGTGCAGACATTGAACACAGAATACACTTAGTTACATGTTGGTATAAAATACAGATTTACAATTAAAGATGTACAATTTCTCTGGAGTTGCAGTGGAATACATCCTCGTATAAACTTAAGAGGGTAGGTAAAAAGGGGTAGGGAGAAAGATGGATCAGCAGTCCAGTGAACCTTATCGAGCGACCTTGTGCCTCAGTACAGCTCCTAATTGTGCATTAGAACTGTCTAATGCACACCCCATTGTGTCTTATGTGTCTTACAGGATGGCTGCTTTTTGTCCATCTTTCTCTAGTACCCCCCCCATAGCCTAACAATGCCCTCTTTCTTTTTTCCTTCCTTCTTCTTTTTCTTTTAATATATCTGAAGAATTGTTTTTAACCACCCTTGACCCCCTTTGCAATATGCATCTCCATGTCTGCTTTTGCCTCCCTAATCATCCTCTTTGCTTCCCTAGTTTTTATTTGGTACTCTCCACACTCCTTCCCCGGCCCCCGCTTTGCCTTGTACCTGGTGAAAGCCTTTTTCTTGGCTCTCACTGCTTTTCTGAGAACCATATTTGTTTCTTTTACCTGTTTCATTTTGTAACAATTCTTGTGTATGACTCTCTTGCCTCGAGAATGGTCCTCTTGATTGTCCTATCTTTCCTCGACACCTCCAGTGCTGTCCACCCTGGTCAATTTGTCTTGGATCAGCACCCTTATCTGACTGAAGTCTGCTTTCTGAAATCTAGGAATTCAATTTTTGATTGGGGCATTCTGGTCCCAAGGTTTAGCCCAAACCAAATTGAGTTATGATTGCTGGATCCCAGTGGCTCCCCTACCCTAACTCCACTGACTACCTCCGAGTTGGTGAGCACCAAATCAAGAATGGATGCCTGTCTAGTGGCTTCCTTAGTCAACTCTGCAAAAGGAAGAAGCAGTCTTGGACCAGTGGCTTCCTTCACCAGCTGCACCAGCAGGCAGGCAGTCATGCAATGTAGCTAACAGGACCTGACATCTGGTGCATCTGGCCACTAGAATGTCCCAGCTGATATCCAGCAGGTTCAGGTCACCCACCACCTCCCCCTTCTTCACTCCTCTTGCCAGCTCTTCCCTAAGCTCCCTGTCTCTCTTTTATCCATATCCTGGTGGTCCATAGATCACACCCACCTGTATTTTCTTGCCTGAGGGTGATGCAAGGTAAATCCACAATGTCTCTATTTCCCCTTTGCTTCCCCTGATGTGTTCATCCTCATCAGCCTCTATGCCTCCCTGACATATAGGTCTACCCCCCCTTGCCTATCCTTCTATTCTGTCTAAACATTGTGTAAGCTAGGACCGACATGTCCCAGTCATTATTCTCTATGGCCCACGTTTCTGTGATGGTTATGAGGTCTGCGTCAGTATCTGCCACCAATGCCTGGGGCTCACTAACTTTATTACTCAGACTCCTGGTATTAAAGCAGGCCCAATTAGATTTGGATTCTCTTTTGCTGTTTTGTGATGTTACAACTGCATTCATTCTCATTCTGTTTACCATCATATTTTACTTATTGTTTTCAGACCCTAAGAGCATTCCCCCTTTGCCTCTTCCACCACTACTTTTTGAACCTCAGCCTTATTTTTACCCACATTACTGCTACCAGTTCCCAGTATAGGGCAAGCACTAGTTAGGGTCATTACTCATGGTAACTTTAAATTCAAATAAAGTTTTTCCATGGTACCCGACTCCCTTACTCTCCTTGTTTATGCTGAAGTCCGTCCTCCATGCTCAGAATGTGTTAACATTGATGACATTACCTCATATTTTAGCTAATAGCAAAACTGCATTTTGCCTCAGTAATAGATGATTCATGTTTCAGAAATGTAAAATTGCTGCTGAAATCAGTACTCGAGTGCTGTAAAGAATGAGTGGCCCTGACTAGGCATTCATGAAATTAGCCTTTAATCCATCCCAATCCCTTTGATACAGTCAGCACAGCACTTTCAATAATGGATCTATTATGGGATATATAATGTTACAGTTTCAGGGCGCTCTCTTTCACAGCCAGGTTGATATCTCATCTAGGCTGTCTGCCTTATTTTAAGTTAATAGGGTCTTTGCTGGATGACTCTTATGGTATGAGAAAATCTGAGCATGATGTTGGGTGAGAGTACTGCAAAGCCAAGTTGAACAGTTCTGCCTGCCCAAATGACATGAGTGGAGCTTCTTATTTAGTTTTTGTTGACTAGTAAGTGCACTGGACAAATTCTGCCTATTTTTAGGCATGACCCAGGGGAAGGGGATACAGATGAATGCCAACTGACCTTTAACCAGATTAAGCTCTTGGTGGTATTTTTAGTGAAGGGGGAAATTTGGCCAGTGCACTGGGGAAATTCCCTGCTCTTTTCGAGAAGTGCCATGGGATTTTTAACATTCACCTGAACAGGCAGATGGGACCTTGGTTGAACATCTCAGCACCTCAGGAGTGCAGCACCCCCCTCATGCAGCACTACAGTGTCAGTATTGGGATATTATCCCAAGTGCCTGGTGTGGGGATAGAACCCACAGCCTTCTGATCTCCTGGCCTCAGAGGCGAGTATGCTACCTGCTGAGCCACTGACACTGCTTACCATGACTGACACCTTGCAAGGGCTCTATTAACTTGTTATAATAACAGGTGTCCCTCTTTATCACACTGATTATCAGTGTGATTAAACTCCCTAATAACTGGGTATGACAGCATACCCAGTTATTATGGTGTTTGGAATGCGCACACTTCACTTTCCCTTTCTACATTTCAGCAGTGGGAAACTTGACTCACATGGATCTTCCTGGTTGTCTTCTATTTTTGCATTTATGTCCCTGCACCAGTTATTATAAAAAATAAAACACAAGTATTAACATTAAGTGTCCAAACAGTGCACCACGGCTGTGGGGAGGGCCAGTAGCATGTTGGGGTGAATAGGAAGGGTATCACTTGCAGAAGAAGGGAGGTGGTGCTGCCATTGTACAAAACACTGGTGAGGCCTCATCTGGAGTTTGATGTACAGTTCTGGAGGTGGCATCTTTGTAAGGACATAGACAGGGTGGAGGCGGTTCAGAGAAGGGCAACAGATATGGTGCAGGGCTTGCACCAGGAGACATATAAGAAGAGATTAAAAGACCACAATATGTATACACTGGAAGAGACATGGGAATGGGGAGATATGATTAAAACCTTCAAGTATCTTAAGGGCATAAACAAAATGCAAGTGGGTGACATCTTTCAGTATAGGAGGTGTACAAGGACGAGGGGGCATGATATAAGATTGGAGAGAGGCAGGATAAAGGGGAATGTGAGGAAGTTTTTCTTCACAGAAAGGGTGGTAGATGCATGGAATAGCCTACCCCAGGAAGTAGTGGGAGCTAGCACAATGGGGGGATTCAAACATGCATGGGATAGGCACAAGGGAACCCTAGAGGTGGGTAGGATGCAGGCAGGGAATATTGGCAGACTGGGTGGGTCTAGTGGTTCTTATCTGCCACCAAATACTATGTTACTATACAAGCGACTCTGTGCTTATGAAGTTTTTTTTACACACCCTCAGCGTGTGATGTCCACATAAACCTTTGCTCTCAAGGTTTATGGGACATTAGACACATCAAGTGTCAAAAAATAATTTCTAACACACAGTTACCTGTCTTCTTCTCTACATAAATCACTCGAGTTAGCTAGAGTGATTTATAAATATTAAAAAGCAGCTGGCGCCTTTCAAAAAACTTTGGAAGACATAATAGTTGGATACATTTCAGCTTGTATTTCACATATTGTCTTTAGATTTCTTCTCTTTATTATTTACTACTAAAGAATGCCACAAAAACAGGATCTTTATCCCTTGGAGCTCATCTGCCTTTATAACTTACTCCCTACTTGACATCATAATGCTCTGTTATGACATCACAGTCTGTTGCTATGGGAATAACTGTGATGACACAAGCACAGTATTATGACATCAGGTTGGGAAGAAGCAATAGGAGCTGATGAACCCTCAGGGAACAACTTTTCTGTTTTCATGCATCTGACCTCAGTAATACTGTAAATAATGGAGATAAAAATACAGAGCTAATGAAAAATATAAGCTACTTTATATCCAAATATTATGTTCTTCAAAGTTATTTTTGAGGCATTGGTGGCTCTTGAAGTTTTCTTTTAAATTTCAAAAATTAATGAAGCTGCCTTCCCCCTTCCTGTAAGGTGAAACACTCCACTCCTAATGTTCCTGCTGAGAGACCACTGTATGCAGGAGAAGAGGTACAGTGATTCTGTCTGTTGATTGGCTGAAATCACGTCAGTGATTTATAATGGTACTCAACATCCTAAGGGAGATTTCTCTCTCAGCCACATTTAGCAGATGCCTATCCGGCACCTCTAGGTGCCAGTAATTCCCTCTGTATATTACTGCATGCTTCTTGGTTATGTGAAAAATCCCTTCTTTCACTTGCACTAAATCATTCATATTATTCATACATAGCTCCTCTATTAATCATTGAAATGAGGCAAGCCTCTTCCTTTCAGGTCCTTGAAAATATTGACATTTTCTCTAGCAGGTTCTTGCATCAGTTGCTTTTAATTTTGCTATTTTATTGGCCAGGCTCTTGAGACTTCCGGTCTTCACCACACTGGATGGCTCCCCTGTTGAAGTGGTGCGATCTTTCAAGTACCTTGGCATATGACTTGACAGCAAGCTTGATTTCTCAGTCCCTATTAATGCTATCCATGCAAAACTATTTATACTGTAGTAACTGAAATGTTTAATACATAGGACTGTCTTGTAAACAGTGATACGTATTCCCTAATAACATGAAACCTGCATAAAAATAAAGTATCTATCTATCTATCTATCTATCTATCTATCTATCTATGTATCTATCTATCTATCTATCTATCTATCTATCTATCTATCTATCTATCTATCTATCTATCTATCTATCTATCTATCTCTAACTCCACCCTAAGCTAGGCACCCTGTAGCATAACAAAGACTGCCTACCCTTGTTGGTCCACCATGAGCTAGTTACCAAAATGGTGCTTCTACTCTTTGACTATGGAGATGTGGTCTATGGTACAGCCCTCCTCCATTCCCCATCCAGATTAGGCACTCTCTAGAATTCCTTGTGCTGCTTTATGACAAACCCTCCTCCACATACGCACCACTGCTCCCTCTATTCCTGTCTCTCTCCATCACCCTTCTACCTTCACATCACCAGTTAAACTGCTTTTCCTTCATCTCCAAATATTGGTTTGGCTCCCTTCCTTCCTACCTCTCCTATCTCCTCTTTCCTGTCTCCATTGGTCCATGTTCCCTTCACTCCAGGTATCAAAGAACCTTCTCCGCTCCCCACCCCCATTCCTCTGCTTGGCAATCTCCTTTTGTATTGCCTGCCAACACTCTGGAACCAGCTACCCTATCTCCTCCACTGTTTCTCCTTCTCAGGCTCCTTCAGACTCCAGCTGGAGCTTCTCCCTCTACCTACCTGCGCCTGTTTCCTGTAGGAGGACCCCCTAGTTATTTTGGTAGCTCAGGTTTTTGGGTCCTCTTCTCCTTTACTGACCCCTGGTATACTGCCTTGCTTGCCTCTGCACTGCTTTGTTGTCAAATTCCCAGTTTTCCACCTGCACATGTATTTGCACAGCATACTTGCCCTTTAATTCGTTCCACGTTTGTACTAACAAAGTATTCATTTTTTGCTCTGTGCCTACACTTTGCATTCTATTCCATGTAAAGTACTGAATGATGTTTTTCTGTTTTCTCCTGTAACCATTCCCCTAGGCTGCATCAAGAAACAAGCCTTGGCTCAGTGTGCTTCTCCCGGTTACCAATTTTCGAATAAATAAATACATAAACTTATTTTTGTAATACTTCTTTCTTAGTCACACATTTTCTTGATTCACCTTATTCCTAAGTTCTATCTTTTAAAAGAGAAAGGAAAGCAAAACAGGACTTAGAGGCTGGAATTTTCAAAAGTCATAAAGTGGATGCAACATCTGAGTGCAGCAGGCAGAACCTTCAGAAGTCATTTAATGGACCCAACCCCTAGCTACAACTATGTCAGAAACTGCCCTGGTAAGTCTAGAATATGTTGGGCAGCATAAGGAAATGTTTTTGACAGTGCAAAGTGTATTTACACAGTGCTAACACCACTGTAACTGACTTTGCATCCACAGGGCCATAATGGAAAGCATGTAATTGCACACAGCAAACTGATTGCACTCCTGTGCAAAGGCACTAGTTTGCTTGGGCAAACAAGGGGCAGAGTCATGCATACCATATGGAAACACATAATGGAAACTGGTTTGGATATGCAAAGTGCCTGTTAGCAAGGGCAATATTAGGAATACAAAAAAACACATTTTAACAGTGCACTGAGTGCAGTGCAGAAGCAGGAAGGGACACAGAAAAGCTGAAACAAACTGGTGATGGCCTTCTACCTAGCACTTCTGTAATGGAGTATATGTCTACCATGCTCCCTATACCCATCCACTCCATCATAACCCTACAGCAGCATAGGTTTTGGCATGGGCTGGGAGGGGATTTAAACCAAACCCCTCTTGCTTTTGAGTTTGCCCCATTAACTCCTCAGTGTTCTGCATGCTCTAAATGCTTGCTTTCTCTCAGGTGGGGGAGTGTTGGAGAAGGAAGAGTATTAACAAACTCCCCCCCTTAGCCCAGTAAAGGGGAATGATGAATAAGGGAAAAACAGAGGTTTCCTTTTGTTTTTGGAAAAGCCAGAGACTGAACTGTGAGGACCATTTTGTAAACCTGAATGCAAGCTCTTTGGTTTTTGTTTGTTGCTGAAAGTAAAGCAGTTTTCATTTAATTTAAACTGGTATCCACACTGGTCTCTCTGTGAGGGTTCCCAGAGAAGCCACTCAGTTTGTTACCTTGTCACGCTTACGTTGCACACAGTGTAACTTTGCTTTGGCATATTGACATTTTGTTAACTTCTACTACTGTACACGTGTGAGTCAGATGTGCTGTGGAGCACATTAACGGGAGACAGTGAGGGCCATCCCTCATAATGAGGGAATGTTGAGAGGTATGGTGCTGTGTGCTGTGCCCTTTGTTGGACCAGTAGCACTGTCGACCACAGGCTGCCGTGTGGAGCATTCGGCCAGCACCAGTTTGGAGGAGCAAATGTGTGCTCCGCATATTATAGTGAGATTATAATGTCACACAGATGTCCTCTTTGCCCCATCCATGGGGAAAGTGATCATTTGCATGTCATGGTTCCATTATGGGGCTGTGTGTCTCAGGAGCAAACAGCGTTGCCCTGCACAGATGCTTGTTTGCTCCTAAGACTGTAAGGCCTGCCTATACCTTTCCAGCAACTGTTCCACTTTCCTAGGCCAGCAAGGGGCTTTGGATACACTTTGCTCTTTCATTGCCCTGCACTCCCATAGTGGTATAATGGAACAAACTTTGCATTTGTAAACTTGGCTCTGCACGTGTTCCTTGATGCCTCTTTGTGCGTGTCAGGTAACTTTGCTTCTAGTTGGTGGAGTTCACCCTGTGCTTTGCTTCAGCTTTGAAAATGCTGCCCGTTCTATCTTGCTGGAGCTGTTTTTAAAAACTGGGCTTATATGCAAAATGTTTAGCTGTTTTATGGTAATTAACATCCAGTTTTATTTATTTATTTGAAGTCTCAAATTACAACCTTTGAGTCGAAAGACTCTTTTACAGAGGTTCCACATCCAGGTAACAAATAACATGACAAAAACACAGCAATGCAGAATATACAATAGGTAAGATAGACATAGTAGAACACAATCATTGAGGCAGAGCCAATAAAACATGGCAGTTACATTTGCGATATATACATAGAGATATATACATAGAGTTATGTACATTTGTGCAGGCTAGCCATAAGAAAGCAATCAAATTGAAATTGATCTCGTCAGGGACAAATTAGACAAAGGCAGTTACACTTACAAACCATTGAAGAGCAGAGTCATTGAAGAGTAGTCAATATTTGTTGAGCTAGACAGGTAAAGCCGGTGTGGAGAGAAGGGCTAGGTGAGACAGTCACACCTACTGAGTGCCACGAAGTATTCCTTAAGCATCCGCTTGAAGGGGTCTAGAGTAGGAGTAGCAAGAATGTTAGGGGGGGATGGCGTTAAGGAGGTTGGGTGCCTGACAACTGAAAGACTGTTGGGCCTGGGAGGTGCAGCAAAAAGTGGTCTGGTGGGAGATTCTGGTGCCACTCCTGATGCCATGGGCTTTAGTGGCTGGGTTGAGAAGAGGCAGGCAGGACAGTACAATCAGTCCCATGCTGATTATTTTAGCGAAAACACGTGTGGTAGGAGAGTCTTCCCTTGAGGGTTAACCAGTTAGTACTGGAGTAGAGATTGCATGTGTGAGTATGTTTAGGGGCACCAGTGATCAGCCGGCAGGATTTGTTAAGGATAGTGAGGATTCTCTTAAAGGTGGTGTCTGTGTTTTGGAAAATAAATGCTAGATATACACTGGTGCTGGCCAGCATACAACACAGTACCTTGCAGTACTACTGAAAATGCTGCTGTATGCTACAGGGAACAGTGTAATTCAATGGAAATGAAACCCTTTTGTCATGCAGTATTTTGTGACATGTCATTTACTGCAAGGTATTGTATTGCATCCTGCACTGCAGATGTAAATAGTAGACCAGGTTACACTCAGTCTGAAAATTGTGTCCAGGCACATTTATACGTAAACTTTGCAAACTAGACATAAGTAAGTCAGAGTTTTGAAAGCTGGACTTAGATATGTTGTGGCTTTAAAACTGGACATAGGGGGCAAATCAACTTGTGTCTAAATTTGTATACAAGAACATTGTACCTAGACATAGGCTTTGACAATCCCCCTAGAGACTTTGTAGTATATACCTGTTTGTAGTCTGTAACACTATGTGGCATCACGGTAACATTTCTGTTTGTCGTGTATCCCAAAAATTAAAAAACATTGTGTGAGCAAAGATGGGCATAATCCTTTGAGCTATGCTTCCCATTTGTGTCTCTCTACTAGAGGTGCGCGACTCAAGTTGATGATGTTTTGGCAGAATGCCTGTCATAATCACCTCACCCTCACACACACACGCTTTCAGGAGTGAGCATAACAGATTGGAGTCATTAGCAATCGTTGGGTCAAAAACTACACTTTTTTTTAAAAAGGAACACTTTTTAATCATGACTAAGTATAAAATTAAACTCAGTTACTTTACCCTTTTCACAGGTCATGCTTTGCTTATGCATATCTTTGTAAATACAGAACTCCTGACATTTAAGGTTTTCTTTATATGTTGTCTCATCTTTACTGTCAGGAATATAGAAATATAGGAATATAGGCATTACAGACAGGAGGGAGCTTTATGCCCATCTATCATGTCCAACATTTTTTTCATGGACATAGACCATCAAACCCTCCCTCTTTTAAGAAGGTTTTACCTTACCGCAGTGACAGTGGTTATGGAGACATCCCAGACAGCGACAGCTGCATTGCTGAGTGTTGGCAGTGGGGTGTCAGGGATGCCTCTGTGTTTCCATCGGGGGGCTGCACCTCCCGAAACCCCCCATGCGGGGGGCTCCATCCTCCCCCATGCCCCCGGTCTCTAGGATTCTAACTCCGAGTCGGAGTTGGACTGGGGGGAGGGGTGGGCGAAACACCCTGTGAGGTAATCCCCTGGCCGTGCAGAGACCATCACAGCGACATGTGGATTTTCTCCAAATCCTGTCACTGTGATGGTCTTCGCCGTCTGGGAGTCGCTGCGGTGATGGTATACCTTTTAAGAAAGGTCCAACCTATATTTAAAGATATTCAGATTTTCACTAGCAACTACTACCTGTGATAAATTGTTGCAAAGATGAACCACCCTTTGGGTGAACCATCGCCCTCTCTTTACAGTTTTAAAATGCTTGGCCCACAGTTGGCATTTATGCCCTCATGTTTCCCCTGCTGAAAGTTGTTAATTCCAAATACAATTTCTCATATCCTCATATTTTAAAGCTTTATATAGTGTACCAAGATCCCTTGTAATCTTCTCTTCTTTTCTCCAATGAATACAATCCTAGGCTTCTCAATCTCTGTTCATATGACTGATTATCCAAACCCTTTGCAGTTTATTGATGTCCCCCACATTTTGTGGTGACCAGAACTGGTCACAGACTCCAAAGGTGGCCTCACCAATGCCCTCTACAGAGGCAATGCCTCATCTCTACTCCTGCTTTCTATATTCTCCCTAATGCATCCAATTAACTTGTTACATTTTGTGACTGCCTCATTACAGTGCTTAGTAAATTTTAGATAGTCTGTTATAGTTATTCCTAGATAATTTTGGTGACTTCTAGGACTGTATTCCCTGGTCTGTATTCTGCACCAATATTTTTATGGCCTAAGTGCATTATCACACACTTTTCTTGATTGAAATTCATTTCATACTTAACTAACCAATCATGTAGCTCACCCAATTCAGCTTGCAATAACTTAATCTGTTCCACCGTATCCTCTATATGGCCGCGCTGTGTGTCATCAGCATATCTGGATAGCCAGCTCCCTAGGATGGCCCTGTTTCTAGTTGTAGCTGTGGCCAGAATGCTCCAGTCGACATCTGGCAGATTAAAGTCCTGCATAATCAGTACCTCCCCTTGCTTGCCATTCTGCCAATGGTCTCCCTCAAAACCCTGTCTAATTCCTCCTCATCCCTGTGTTGGTGGTCTGTACACCACCCCCACCCATATAAAGGCCCTGGACTCTGTCTCTAAGGAGGCAGTATAGTGTAGTGTGTTAAGGCTCTGAGCTGCAGATCTGGAGCCCTGGGTTTGAGTCCCACAGCCACCTAAGTGCATTCTGTGTGATCCTGAGCAAGTCACTTAATTTCCTTGTGCTCCCAGGTCACATCTGGAAACAAGCTTCCGCTTAGTGTGCTACTCCTGGTTAAACAATGTTCCCTTTCCCTAAGCCAGCCCAAAGAACCTCCAGCCCTTCCTTATCCTCTCTTTGTCCTTACATCTCCCTGGCCTTTATACAGTCCCTCACATACAAAACAACTCCCCCCTTTCCTCCCAGCGCTATCCTTTTGAAACATTGTGTGACCCAGTATGGCATCATCCCAGCTGTGGTTGTCGGTGCACCATAATTCTATTATGGCCACTAGAGCCATCCAGTTCTGCCTATGAAATGGTTGCCTCCAGGTCAGGAATTTTATTTCCTAGACTCCTTGTGTTGGCACACTTGGCTCTCCATGCCTTCTGTCCCTCCCTCCTCCTACTTGGCCCTTTCTTTCAGACTCCATCCTCCCATCTTCTCTTGTCCCTGGTACTGTCCTCTCCTTTTTTATTCTCCTTCTGTCCACCCGCCTTTATTCTTCTTTTAGCCTTAGAACCACTTCCTGACCCTCCCATCCCCTCCCCCCCTTTGTCCCTATACCCCTCTACTCCCACGGAATTTTTTTCCCCAGGCTATTCCTCTGTGCTGCTCCATTTTTTTTTTGCGTGGCGGGGCATTCACTGCCTCTGTTGTTTTTATTTCTGCCGCTCCCTTGGCTAGTTTAAATGCCTGTTGAAGTAGCATTTAAACCTCTAAAATATGCATCTTGTACACCCTGCTATCACATGAAGAAGGGACTTGCGTAGGCCTAAAAACCTGTGTACTGAAGGTATTTTTTTTCCATTAAAAAGGTATCAAATCAACTACTTCATCTTTTGACCTTTGGTAAAACGAGACCTACCAGATTACCATTTTTAAAGGCTCAAGGGAGAGAGTCGGGCAGATTAAAGTTCTCCATAATCAATGCCTCCCCCAAAACCCTGTCTAACCCCTCCTTCCCCCTGTGTTGGTGGACTGTACACCACCCCCACCTGGATAAAGGCCCCAGACCCTGTCTCTAAGTCAAAGTAAAGAACCTCCTGCCCTTCTTTATCCCCACTGTGTCCTTGTACTGTATCTTTGTGGCCTTTATTCATTCTCTCACATACAAAACAGCTCCCTCCTTTCCTCCCTGCACCATCATAGAAGCATAGAAGATGAAGGCAGAAGGGGATCTGTGGTCCATCGAGTCTGCCCAAACGAGGTATCCCGGGACCTACTGTGCACCAGTGTTCTGTCCTCCTAGACACCCAGCCTAGCCCTTGCCAGTGCCATGTGTTTGTTCCCAAGCCTTGTCCCACCCATGCTTAAAGCTTGATACTGACTTTGCAGCCACCACCTTGGGAGGTAATCTATTCCAATGTTAAACCACCCTCTCTGAGAAGTAATAATTTCTGATGTCCCTCTTGAACACTCCACCCATCGATTTTCATTTTGTGCTCTCTTGTAGTAGAATTTACATTCCTGGTAAAAAGCTGTGCTTCTAGTACCTTGTTGATGCCTTTAAGAAACTTGAAGGTCTCAATCATATTCCTCTTCTCCCTCCTAGTCTCTAGCGAGTACAATTTCAGAGCCCCAAGCCTCTCTTCATAGGTGATTTCCTGAAGGTCATGTATCATTTTTGTTGCCCCTCTCTGGACCACTTTCAATCTAGCAATGTCCTTTCTTAGGTGAAGCCTCCAGAATTGTACACAGTACTCCAGATGAGGCCACACCAATGACAGGTAAAGTGGTAGTATCACCTCCCTGTCCCTGCTGTCTATCCCCCTGCCAATGCATCCTAACACCCTGCTAGCCCTGCTGTAAGCCTTATTGCACTGACTTTGCTGCTTCAGGTCATCCTTAATGATGACTCCCAGGTCACGTTCCTCAGCAGAGGAGCTCAGCTGGACTCCGTTTAGCCAGTATTCTTCCTTGGGGTTGACTTTTCCCAGGTGCATCACCTTACACTTAGCATTGAAGTTTAATTGGCATATTTGTGACCACCTTTCCAACTTCTGAAGGTCCTCCTACAGTTGTCTGACTCCCTCTGTACTATCCACTCTTCCACTGAGTTTCGTGCCATCTGTAAACAGGGTGATGCTACCATTTATACCCTCGCTGATGTCAATAATGAATACATTGAAGAGGACCAGCCCCACGACTGACCCCTGAGGCATCCCACTAGTGACCTGCCTCTCATTAGATTTCACCCCATTTACTATCACCCTTTGTTTTCTGTGCCTCAGCCAACTCTGTACCCACTTTACTATCTGTTCTGCTACCTCAAGGTCTTCTAGCTTTTTTAAGAGGCGTCTATGTGGGACTGTGTCAAATGCTTTACTGAAGTCAAAGTAAAGCAAGTCCACTGCATGACCCCTGTCCAACTCCTTGATCACTTCTTCAAAGAATGTAATAAGGTTCATTTGACATGACCTGCCTATCACAAACCCATGTTGTTTGTAGTTCTGGAGGTGATTTACTGCAAGGTATTCCACTAGATCTTGCTTGATAAGGGCCTCCATAAGTTTACCCATTACTGATGTAAGGCTGATCAGCCTATAGTTACCTGTATCTTCCCTGCCTCCACTCTTGTGCAGTGGCACCAAGTCAGCCACCCTGCAGTCACCTGGAAGTACCCCTGACTCCAGTGACCTGTTGAACAGGTGCAAGAGAGGTGCTGCCAGCTCTTCTGCAAACTCCCTGAGCACTCTAGTGTGTAAACCATCAGGACTAGGGGCCGTGTTGGGTCTGATGCCTGAAAGGCCCTTCTTGACCCTGTCTGCGGTGAACTCCTGGGCGCACTTTCTCTGGACCCCTCTGGTCTCGGCTGTGATACTGCTGTCTGGCGGTGGGCCCTGATTCTCTCTCGTGAATACGGAGCAAAAGTATTCATTTAGGGCCTCTGCTTTTTGTCCGCTGTCCTCCAGAGCCTCATCCCCCACTTTTAACCTTACTATTCCTCTCCCCTTTCTTCCTTTTTTCACTGATTTTTTTTTAATTTTTTTATTTTAGTCTTTGGTAACCAGTTAAGACCCACTAGGCATAAGTACTTGTTTTCAGGGTGACCTGGGAGCACTGGGCAGTTAAGTGACTTGCTCAGAGTCACACAGCATGCAAGTGGAGGTTGTGAGAATCAAACCAAGGTCTGATCTGCTGGATGTACCAAGCTTGTTCACAGCTCGTTACTCTAACCTCTAGGCTATACTACCAGCCCCATGATATAGCAGAAAAAGGTTTTCTCCCCTGATATGACTCCACAAGCAATTTGCAGCTGTTTTGCTGTCTTGGCCTCTCTCACTATTCTCCTGGCCTCCTTATTTTTCTGAGTGTAATACTCCCACTCCCTGTCCCCTTTATTTTGCCTGAACCATTTGTATGCATTCCGTTTGGCCCTGATTGCCTCTCTTACTGGAGGGGAGAACCACAGTGGTCTTTTAAACCTATTTTTCTTTGTTGTAGTCCAGATACAGAGTTGTGTTGCCTCTAAAGCAGTATTTCTAATATCTTTCCATATTTCCTCCACATCTGGCTTGTCTTTGATGTTTGTTAACTTATCCCTCACTAGCTGCCTCAATCTACCAGAATCGGCCTTCTGAAAGCACAGCACCTCTGTGCTTAAGGTGGGTTTAGTAGCGCCCATGGTTATTTCAAACCAGACTGCATTGTGATCGCTATTTACCAAGGGTTCTTCCACCCTCATGGATCTAATTTCTTCAGAGTTTGTGAGGATCAGATCCCAGATGGCATCCTGCTGGTTGGGTCCTTCACTAGTTGAGACAGCTGGCAGTCCTGGAATGTGTCCAGTAAAGCATGACGTCTGGAGCTCTTGGCTGCTGGTATATTCCAGTCAACATCTGGCAGGTTAAGGTCCACAACCACAACTATGTCACCTTTACCAGCCATCTTTTGTAATTCCTCAGCTAATTGTTCATCTTTCCCCTCTCCCTGCCCTGGGGGTCTGTATATCACACCCATGCTCAATTCTTTCCTGCATTGGTGGCTAAGTGGACCCAGAGTGACTCCAAGCCCCCCCTAGCCTTGATGTTTTCATCTTCCATTGCTTTGATGCCCTCCCTTACACAGAGGGTACCCCCCACCCACCTCTCCCCACCTGTCTGTCCCTTCTAAACAGTGTGTAGCCTGGGATTACCAGGTCCCAATCGTTGTTGTCCATGACCCAACTTTTGGTAACAGCTGCCAGATCAACCTTTGTGTCTGCCACTAGAGCCTGGAAATCACTGATCTTGTTTCCCAGGCTCCTAGCATTGAGGCAAATGCCTTGCCATGAGCTAGCATCAGGATTCTTGTTGGGCCATTTTGTTTCCCTTTGTCCTGCTGGTTGTTCCTTGTGTCATTTTTCTGATGCTGGCCCTTTGTTGTATGCTTTGTTTGTCCTAATGTGATTGGTGCACTTAAGTTTGCTCTCAGTTTTCCTGCTGGGGGAGGGTTTGGCAAGACACACTACCTGTTTCCATGCCTTAGCCTCCTATCCTTCTGAAACATGGTGTAAGTCAGTATGGCCACATCCCAGCTATGGTTTTCGGTGCACCATGATCCTGTTATGGCCACCAGATTCAAGCCCACGTATGCAATGGTTGCCTGAAGGTTAGGAATTTATTTTCTTAGACTCCCTGCATTGGCACACAGAGCTCTCTACTCTTATCTCTTCCTCCAATTACTTTTCCTTCCCCTTCCGAGTCCATCCTTCCATCTTCTCTTGTCTCGGTACTGTCCGCCCCCTTTTTATTCTCTTTCTGTCCACCCTATTTTATTCTTCTCTTAGCCTTAGAACCACCTCCTGACCCTCCCATCCCCCCTGGTCCCTATGGCACCCTTCTGTTGGGGAATTTATTTCCCCTGGGCTGCTGCTCTGTGCTGCTCCATTTTCAGGGGTGGGTATTCACTGCCTCTCCCAATTTTGTCTGCCTCCCTCTTGGCTTGTTTAAATGCCTGTTGAAGTAGCATTTAAACCTTTAAGATATGCTTCTTGCACACCCTGCTATCACATGAAGAAGGGACTTGTGTAGGCCTAAAAACCTTTGTACTGAAGGTATGTTTTGTCCATTAAAAAGGTATTAGATCAACTACACTAACTTTTGACCTTTGGTAAAAAGGAAACAGACCAGATTAGCATTGTTTAAGGCCCAAGGGAGAGATATTAGCAAAATTAGCTCTTCATTTACAAAGGCAGCAAGTGCCATCAGTAGTGATATCAGGATATGGTGGCTGGTGCCATTTAACTGACATTGCTTAGTATGCTTTAGGTAGCATAGTGCAAGTGAGAATGATATCTCCTCAGGGCACACTATAACTTACTGTATTATTATGGATGGTGATGCCACAGTGTAGGTGATAAAACACTTAAGGTGCCAGGAAATGGTGTGTGTGTGTGTGTGTGTGTGTGTGTAAGAGGACTGTGAGGAGATGTAGCTGCAGGTATACATGCTAAAACAGCACCCATAGCTCAAAAGACTGTAGAAATGGCCATCTTTACACTCACAATGTAAACTGCAATTTTTAATTTTTAGTACATAAACAAAAATACTACTTTGATGACATGTAATGGCATGGATTACAAGCAAGTACGTGCTACAAGGTCACTAAATGCTTTTTGTTTACCTTTCCTGTTCTTATTAAATCTTTATACTCCTGTGTAACCCATGTTTATTAATTTAGTATTTTGTTAACTCTATAGATAACATTGCTGCATCCACCACTTCTTTGATTTCTCTGCTCAAAGTATCATAAAAGATCTCCCATGTTTGGACATGAAGTATGTCAAATGGTAACCTTAGATCTTTTTCAAGAATATCTCCTTCCATTGAGCTACCTCATGGAACTGTCAGCCATCGACGTCAGGACCACCTGGAAACTTTTTGCAGACTGGAGTTGCCATATTGATGTGCTTCATTGGCACCCATATAATGTTGGCATTCCCAGCATGACTCAGTTCTTTCTCAACTTCTCATAGGTCCACCGCTGCTGAAGTATGCCATCAAACTTTGCAAGTGTTCACTGTTGCTATCTACTTCTTTAAAGTTTGTTATTTTATTATTAACCTTTTATTCCTTGAATGGATGAAGAACCATTGTTCCATTATTGCTGTTGCGTTGACATTGAAATCTATAAAGATGATGGCCACTTTGTTTGTATCCATTGTGTTTGTGAACAGAATTCTTCTGGACCTGATGGCAAAACATGACACAGAGAGCCAAAGATATGGCAGGAATAACGTGTTAATTACCAGAAAACACAAAACACAGCAAATACCTGCTGGGAGTCAGGAACATGGGAATATGGAAACCTCACTGGTAGAAGGTCAGCGCAGAGGATGGTTAGCTCATCACTCTCTCTGCATGTACTCTCTGATAAGAGTAAAATCAGCTAAAACCAGTTTTTGGGTCATAATACAAAAGGCGTTTAGTTAACAAAACAGTAGCAGCTGCCTAGCAAAGGAAAATAACAGTACCATAACAAATGTATAAGCAATGCTAATACTGTCAGAGCCAGAGGTTACTAGCATATAGCCCTGTTGGGATCTGGTCTCTTCCACCAGTCCATGCTACAATCATATTCACATATCTTATTACTATATCACATAGTACTAACTTATATCCTACCCTACTAAGTATATCATGCACAAATGTATGTATACCATCTGCGACATTAAATATAGGGTTGAGGGGGTGGGCAGGTCTACACGTTGGTACAAACCATGACATTAAAACATGTGCAGTTTGCCAGGGCTTTAACCAGGCAACCAGGAGATGTGGTATGAATGCTTTGGAAAACTTTTTTTTGATCCAAGAAAGGCAGCTTCCCTGATGTCAGCCGCTCCCAGCTCACCATTGGCCCATTGCTCTCCATGGTCAACTATGGCAGTTGCTGAACCATCAAGGAAAAAAGACATGTCATAGAAGTCAGCAGATAAACATCTCCACTTGGACAAGGAGAAATTCAGAAAGCAAATGGATGCTTCTCCAGACTGTTCCCATTCATCACTTAGATGAGGTAAGTCCATAGACAGACAGCACCCCAGCTATGGCCTTGGGTCCTGCCACTCCCTGGCTATCTTACAGATGTGAAGGTCAGGATCTGGCACCAGATCATCCTCCTCCCAAGTACAGGAATGGCAGTCTATTCCACCGTCAGGCACTGTCCCGTTGGTGTTGCAGCCTTTTATGATCCTTTCAAGTTCTATCAACATGCAGGCATTGCATCACACAATGTCAGAGCTGTTTCAGTGCCTACAGCCACTGCTGTTGCCACCTGCACCTCTGGTGCTGTCAATGCTTCCTTATTCCATACTGCAGGACCTGGAAAGGCTGCTGTCAACAGGACCCCCGTAGTCAGTTCCTGCTCACATTTCCCCTTGTCCCATCGACCCTCTGCCTATAATAGTGGACATCGATGACAAAGTGGAATATAATCCAGAATACATAGAGGAGAAAGGGGAGCCAATGAAGGAGGAGGAGGAAGAAGAGGTTATAAATGTGGTTGGTTCAAGCTCCACTCTATTCCCTTGTTCTATGAGGAGTGTGGTAAATACACCTAGCTCTCCCCTTAAGATGCCTTATTCCAGGCCTTCCTTAAACAGATTCAGGCCATACTGGGGTTCCAGGCTGAGAAAGAGGATTCTTCCAAGAAAAATCTTCATGAGTTCTTAGAAGTTTCAGCCTCTCCTACAATGATTATTCCTCCAGTGCATTCTGCTCTAGGGGATGTCACTTTAGCTGTCTGGCATAGGCCTGCAAAATTGCCTTATGTTCCCAGGAAGACAGATAAATTATATACTGCCCTTACTGCAAAGCCATATTATTGTTCACAGCCTGAAACAGACTCTGATAATTATAGCAGCTCACACTAGATCTAAGGCTCCAAACCACTTGAGCTCTTTTCCTCCTGAGAAGGAGTCAAGGAAGCTGGATGTAATGAGTAAAAGGACTTTTGCATCAGCCACTCTAGGCCTAAGAACTGCAAACTGCCAGGCATCTATGATTAAATATCAAAATTACCATTGGAAGACAATGGCCATTCTGGGTGAAAAATTACCTGAGAGCCAGGACAAAATTTTGGCTCTTCAAAGAAGTGCTAATGGCCAAGAAGTAGGTAAGCTCCTGTTCAGATTGGCCTATGATGCCTCTGATGTGGCTGCCAGGGCTGCTGCTGCTATGATTTGCATTGGTTGCCACTCCTGACTCTGAGTGGCTGGTTTTTCCTCTGATGTACAACAATCTGTAATGAATGCTGTTTTCAGGGGAAAGCAATGTTTTTGTCAGTGATATTGAAAATACTTTGAGGGGTCTGCCACTAGAAAGGGGTTTGTTATTCTCACCTCACATAATCTGGACTGGTTATTGTCTAGTAAGTCACTAGCCAATTATTTCCGCTCCAGTACTTTCTATGGCTGGGTATAAATATTGTTCTTGGAATAGAAAGGGGGCCCAGACTCCTGCCAAGCAAACTAAAGTTTTACTTCATCTCAGAAATCTGCAAATTGATATAGCCTTCCTACAGAAGACACATCTCTTGTCTAATCAAGTCCATTATTTATGCAAAAATTGGGTAGGTCAAGTGTTTGGTTCAGGCATCGATTCTCGAAAAAGAGGTGTCGCTATTATTATATCCCGCAGAATACCATTTCACCTCATACAAGAAATTGCTGACCCTGGAGGTCGTTTTGTTATCCTGTGACCCTTTTGGGTCATTCCAAAGTAATATTAGGTTCCATTTATGGATCCAACACCGATGATCCAGAATTTTTTGCTAATCTTATGGCTACGTTAGCTTCCTGGACCACACTCCCAATAATCCTGGGGGGGTGATTGGAATCAGGTTTTATCCAATAACTTAGATAGATCGGGTCAGATCAGGCAATGTTTATCACCAGGACAAAAAGCCATTCATGAATTAATGCATACCCTCGATCTCACCGATCCCTGGAGGCTTATGCACCCAGATAATAAAGAATACTCATTTCACTCCCTTCCTCATCATTCTTTCTCCTGTATAGATTATTTTCTCATGTCTGTGGATCATCTCCCAGGGGTCTCCCTTGCCTATTACTCTTCTAAGGTCATCTCAGATCACCAAATTGCCCATCTTCATTTGGTTCTCTCACCCAACATTCATAAAGACAGAATCTGGAGGTTTAACAACCATATTCTGAAATCTGATGATCACACACAACATCTCCAAACATTTATTAATAATTTCATGGAATACAATGCTCCATCCATGCATAAAAAATATTTTCTATAGGGCTCACTGAAATGTGCATTACAGGGTGATTTAATTTGCCTTGCGACCAGATGTAAAAAACAAAGAGCTGCTACTCTCTCCTCTATTCTGGATCAAATAGTAGAAGCGGAGACTCACCTCTCTCCTTCCTCCCCCATAGAGGACTGGGAAAAGGTTGAATCTCTCCGTGCTCAATATAATCAATTACTGAGTGAAAAAGTGGAATTCCTCATGCTTTGTTCCAAAATATCTTACTTTGATCAAGATGAAAGAGACCGGAAACTCCTAGCTCTTCATCTATGCACTCAGGCTACTGACAGAATCATCACTTCCATTTACTTGACCCCTGGAACCCTCCTCACCTCTCCCCCAGATATCGCTGAAGTCTTCTGGGAATACTATAGTCAATTGTACACATCCTCTGCACCCCCGCTCTTACCCCAACAATTGGACTCCTTTACTAGGACATTAATCTTCCAGTGTTATCTGACCCCCAAATAGCTAGTTTAAAAGCCCCTAGTGCCCTACCGGAGGTTCTCGATGCTATCAACTCACTTCCTTCTGACAAATCACCTGGCCCTGATGGGTTTTCCACAAATTTTTATAAAACCTTTAAAGACTCGGTAGCTCCTATTCTCTTAGATACCTTTCATTATATTTTTAAAGAAGGTATATATCTGCTATTTCATTGACCTTGGCCACCATAGTTGTTCTTCCTAAACCTGGCAACAACTCCCTATTCATTCCCAACTATAGGCCTATCTCCCTAATTAACACAGATCTTAAAATCCTAGCTAAAATCCTCTCTTCCAGATTAGGCCAAGTTTGGGACTTATTGATCAGCGAAGAACAAGCTGGATTCATCAAGGGTCGGCTTTCATCTGACCACCTTAGGAAACTAGCATACCTTCTTTCTGCATCTGGTGACTCCTCTATGCCAGCAGCATTGGTCTCCCTGGATGCAGCAAAAGCATTCAACAGGGTTTCTTGGGATTATCTTTTCATGCTACTACCTAAATATCATATTCCACCAGAATTTGTACAATGGTAAAAATCTTATATACATCTCCCTCTGCACAATCCAGTGTAATGGGGTTCTCGATGCACCTTTCTCCTTATTTTAGGGTTCCTGACGGGGTTGTCCCCTTTCTCCTTATCTTTTTAATCTGTTTCTAGAACCTCTTGTCAGAAAACTTAAAAATTCCCCACTTATAAGAGGTATATCAATATATAATTCAGAGTTTAAAATCTCTGCTTACACAGATGATATAGTCCTACATATCTCAAACAAAAAAACAAAACGGAGTGAGCACTAGGACGTGGTGCCTCTATACTGGTATGAAAATCACAAAAACTTTAAAAAGTAGAGCACACACACACCTCTAATAACAAGGGCACTTTGAGAAAGGATGTAATAGACATCCGAAATGCGTCAGGTGATATGGCTTTTTGGAATACTTCTGAATAAAAGTTTTTTAATAGACCTGTGCTCTTGTTATTAGAGGTGTGTGTGCTCTACTTTTTAAAGTTTTTATTGAGTCCTACATATCTCTTGCACTGCCCAGTCTCTTTCAGCCGCCTTTCAGTTATCTCCCAGTTCAGGTCCATCTTGAAATATAAGTTGAATTTGGACAAAACTGAATTCTTTCCCCTCAATAAGTATACACTGAGAGCTGATGTAGATCATCTGGGTCTACAGTGGCATACATATAAACTAAAATATCTAGGGATTAATCTTCACTCCTCCCCCACACTATGAAAAAGATCAATCTGGACGTTATTCTAAGTACAGTAAAAGGAGATTTTAAGTGCTGGTTAAAACTACCCTTAACCATGTGGGGACATATGAGTATAATAAAGATGAACGTAGTATCTTGTATCTTGTACCCAATACAAATGTTCAATTGGGCTCTCCTGTTATGGTTCTCACAACTACATAGAATTATTAGCTCCTTCATATGGCTTGGGGGAAAAAAGTCAGACGAAACTACCTTAAACTTACTCACCAAAAAACAGATGGCAGTCTTCAAGCCCCTAACTTTTACCTATATTATTTAGCCATTCTTTTAACCAGACTCAGATACCAGTTGCTCCCCATGGATACTGCTCTGGATTCTCCTTACTGTCCCCTTTGGGTGAAAACTGAACAGGTACCGTGCTCAACACCTGACATTAATCCTAAAACTCTTCCCTTTGTTATTAAAAAGAACCTTCCCAAACACTTAAAAGATACACCTGTAGGGTCCATGCTCCAAACACAATACCAGCTAAACACCTTTCTCAAAATGGATGCATATAGAGATACGGCTCAGCCTCTCTTTCATAACCCTAACCTTTTAATCTCAGGTAAAGTACTTAAATCTCATCTCTTTTGGCCAGATATGGGTGTGGAAAAAGTGGAAGAGCTGGTTAAAGACCAAAAGCTACTGCCTTTTCAAAAGGCTTGCTCTCTTTTCAAATGGACCACTACTCATGTCTTAAAGTACTTTCAGATCTCTCACATGTTACTGTAGCATTTTGGCTCTGGCACATGGTCTAGGTCTTTTACGTCTACCCTCTCTACATACATCAGCTCTGCCTCAAAACCTCACCTAATAAAATTTAACTACAAATTTTTATTGTCTACTATTTAAACACTAGAGGGTCAAAGGTTCAATTGGTGGGATAATATTCTACCATCGACCACCCCTTCCAGGCCTTGGTCAAAACTTTGGAAACACATGCATAGGTATATTAAGTGGGATAGATATTAATATACATGCAATTTCAGATCAATCATAATCTGTATTACGCCCTGGCTAAACTCCATCAAATGGGAAGGTTGTCCTCCAGTCAATGTACCAAATGTCAAAAAGCACCTGGGGATTTACTCCACATGTTATGGCCCTGTGAAATGATTGACCCCTTTTGGAAAACTATTCAAACCCATCTCGACCTTTTACTTGCATTGTCTGATAATTTCACTGAGATATGCATCTTGGGAGATTATACACAGTTGAAAGGACACAATGAAAGAGCTCATATGGCCCTAATTTCAGCTTGTGCTAAGAAAGTAATACTGAGACATTGGCTAGATATGATTACCCCCAACCATGTAGAATGGTATAAGGAAATCATGTTTGCCCTATAAGCTGAGCACATCATTGCAGGAATCTCAAACAGGATGGGTAAATATAAACAAAATTGGGACCCACTGTATATCTTTATACTGATTCGCTAGAACATTGTTATTAATATGGACACCCCTAAGATAGTTTTCCCCTCTTTTGAAACCTCCAAGTTTGATTTTCACCAACCCAACCCTTTCCAACTGTCCTTAATTAACAGCCAGTGGCAGATGGGGCAGGCTGGGAGGGTAGGATGGGTGGGTGTGTTGCAGACAACTGTAATCACCTATAGGTTTCTTAATTGTCTATTTCCTTCACTGAATACTGTATATTTATGTACTTAGATGTACACCCCAGCATTATCATGTTGTCTGTATAATGTGGTTGTATCATCAAAATTAAGCATATTTAATTAAAAAAAGAAAATACTTTGAGGGATCTGCAAACTTCCAGAGTGACACTCAGGTCCCTGCATAATTTGAACCCCAAGCCCAGAGGAAGGGGTCATGGTTCATTTTATAGGCTTCATGCCCGTCCTGGCCAAGGTTACTCAAGAGGCCCCAGTCATGGCTGTCAAAGATCTCAGTTCTCTACCTCCCAGGCCACAAACCTGCTCCTGGTGCCCATGCCAGAGTTACAAAAGGTCAGACTATTGCCAGCATCCCCCATGTCCCTGGCACTTTCTAACTCCCCTCCCTTGCCTCTGGCCTCACTGTCTCAAGAGGTTTTGGTGGGAGGCCATATCTCCCTCTTTCTATCAAAGTGGAGGGAGATCACTACAGATGCATGTGTTCTGGAGGTGGCTCAGCAAAGACATGCCCTAGCGCTCCTTACTGTTCCTCCAGTATTACCCCATTGCCAAATGGGTATCCTCTGGGACATATTGCCTTCTGCTGGAAGAGGTCCAATCCTGCCTCTACAAAAGGGCTGTGGAATTAGTCCAGGATGCATAAATAAAGCAAGGAATTTACTTCTGGTTCTTTCTGGTCCCATAGTGGACCAGTGATTTATGGTACTAGACCTCAGGGGACAAAACAATACAAGAAGTTCAGAATAGTGTCCCTACAGTCCCTGTTACCACTACTTTTAAAATGGGACTGGATGGTTGCAGTGGACATGAAAGATGTTTACCTTTATGTCAAGATCAGGAAATCCCACAGAAAGTAGCTGCGATTCTTGCTTCAGAACTCTCACTACAATTTCATGTTTTGCCCTTTGGCTTATGCTCAGCACTGCATTTCTTTACCAAGGTGTTTGCAGCAGTGACAGCAGCCTTCCTCAGGGAGGGTATGTACATCTTCCCTTACAGCTGCAACTGGCCGTTAAAGGCCCCATCTGAAGAAGCAATTGTAGATACACAATTTCAAATCTGGCAATTGTTTAATCAATTAGGGATACTGGTCAATGAGCCGAAGTCGGTCCTTACCCCCTGCCAACAGCTCCAGTGCATTGGAACAATCCTGGATGTGAGACTCAGCTGATCATTTCTGCCCTCCAATCATGCCATGACCCTAGTGGCACAGGCACAGCTGGTTACCTCAAGCGACTGTGTGTCAGCTTGCTGTCTATTAAAACTGATCAGTCTAATGGCGGCTACCATCCTGACAGTTCTGCTGGCCCACCTCCATATGAGGATTCCGCAGTGGTTCCTCAGAGTGCAATGGGCTCAGCACTCAGACAAGTTGGAGTGTCTCATATCAGTCATGCCTTGGATCTGTCATTCCCTCCTCTAGTAGCTGGACTGCTCTAAATTAGGGAAAGGGTCACCATTCCTGAGGCTGTTTCCATTGCTGGTTATGACCACATATGCCTCTGGGACAGGTTGAAGGGTTCATTTGGGCTCTTCAGAACCCAAGGCCAATAAGCCTTCTGGATACAGTGCTTCACAGCAACACTTTGGAGATGAGGGCTGTTCTACACAGCCTACATGTCTTTGCAGCCCTCGTTCAGGGAAATCAGCTGTTGATCCACACTGACAATATGTCAGTGATATACTACATCAATCAACAGGGCAGTGTTCATTCATATACTCTCTGTAGAGAACAGTGGCACCGGAGCTGGGGATGCCAGCGGAGCCATGTCCTCCCCACTTTTAAAAGTGTGGTGAGGGCATGCCCCCTCTCTTTTTGACAAAAGAAACATGTGCACAGATTAGGGATTACAGGATTATGAGATACCATTGGCTTGGGCTGGCTGAAAGATTCACTTTCTCACTTTTCCCAGTAGCAGTCACACAGTACGCATGTCAGGACAGGATGTCTGGGACATGAATTGAAAGCGGGAAGCCTGGAGAATCTGGCCAAGTGTCACTTGTGTCATTGTCAATTTGTGTGGAGCAGAGGAGCGGATGGGCTGCATGTGACACTGACCATGTGCTCCGTCTTCTGGTGCTGCTGATTGCTAAACTATTGCTTGTGGTGGTCGTTGGGCTGGACTGCGATGTGCTGTGTTGCTGAATGGAACCCAGTCCCTACCCATGCCCCACTGAAGAACTTCAAGTACCTGTAGGGAACTAGGAGGAGAAGAGACAGTTAATTAGACGAGATGACTGGCCTGCTGTTAAAGTTTATTGTTACACCAAGTAAGTGCCAGTGCATTTCTGTCTGCAGCAAAATAGCGGTTAGTTCTTGTTCAGGTCAGTGATGTGTTGGGATGGTGGAAAAAGAGAGTACTTACAGGATTTTTTTGGAGGAGCTGAGTACTGATTATAATGGTATGTTTCTGGAACAGGGCTCTGAATAACTATGCTTGAGTAGGCCAGTTTTTTTTAGTAGTTTCAAGACTATTTATTCCCAGAAATGGCACTTTTGTTTCATAGAAATGATACCGCCATGCACATGACACAGGACACTTTTTGTTTACATTTTGAATATATTCTTCAAGTTTATTGGATTTGCAACCCTTTTAAAATGGGGGGGGGCTGTAAGTTGCATCCAGTTATCCCTTTCAGGGCAAAGTCAAGTCATGACAGTGTCATCTATGGAATATAAAAGACCTTGGTGTGAATGTTACAGAAGTTCTTTTGTTGGAGACCACACCCAGAACCAACCACTGAGATATAGCCCTGAGGGGTTTAATTCAGCCCACAGGACCATTTTCCAGACTCAGGAGGTGGCAATATAGGTCTTGCACCTGGGCATGGCCCATGTCTCCCATTGTGCCTGGCTTTATGTTTTAGCTTCTGTCTGTAACAGCCAGTTGTGTCTGTGTCTGAACAGCATTAATTCCTCATAACCATTGCTACCCCCTCACCCCCAGACCTTGGCCCCCCCCAAACTTTTAAAGGCTCCAGCTCCCCTGAGAAGCAATGAGAGTTTGACTCGGGACAGTGGAACACAATGTGTTTCTGTCAGCAGTGTTCCCTCTGGGACAATAAACACACTGGTGGATCACCTCAGTCAATCCTATACACTCTGCCATGAATGAGAACTCTCTGATGCCATCATGAACGGCCTCTTCGAGAAATGGGGTCATCCAGACATAGATCTGTTTGCAACATCATACAGTGCAAAACTGTCACATTCCTGCTTGCTCACTCCAAGCCCTGGAGCATCTTGGTGAGATGCATTGTTCCTCTCTTGGAAAGGGAGGTTTCTATATGCCTTTCCCCGTTCCCTGTAAGGCAGAGGGTTCTGGTGAAGCTACAGGCAGAGCATGCCACTCTGATTTTGGTGGCTCCTCACTGGGTCAGACAAATTTGGTTTCTACTTCTCCAGCAATTGGTGGTGGAACTTGCTATCCTGCTCCCTCTGGGAGCTGGGCTTCTGACACAGGAGTAGGGTGTTCTGGTGCACCCAGATCTTCGATCCCTGCACCTTCACATATGGCTCCAGAGGACGAAGAGCTGTCCTGCTTCAAGGTTTCCACGATGGTGGCTGATGTTCTCTTGGCAGCTAGGAAGCGGTCTACTCAGTACACTTATTCACAAAAATGGAAACATTTTACAATGTGATGTACAGGACATGGGCTGAATCCCTTCATATGTCCAGTTCCTAATATATTGGACTACTTCCTGTGCCTTAAAGACTCAAGGCTAGTGTATTTCTCAATAAAGGTCCACATGGCCATTTTTCAGCCCTTCATGCCCTATCAGCTAGTAAAACAGTGGCCCATTTAAAGGTTTCTCATAAATTCCAAAGGGGCATCCTACTTTTGCACCTCCCGGTCTGAGATCCGGTCCCATTGTGGAATTTTAATTTGGTCTTAGAGACCCTCACTGTGCCTCCCTTTGAGCCTGCAGCTACTTGTGAAGTGCACATCCTCTCTTGGAAGACACTGTTTCTAGTGGCAAAGATCTCTGCTAGATGCATCTTGGAGTTACGGGCTCTGGTCGCAGATCCTCCATTTACTATTTTTCACAAGGTTAGGGTCACCTTGCATGCCACTTCTCATTTTCTTAAAAACGTTGTATCTCAAAGAACACTGCATCAGACCATAGACCTTCCTGTTTATGTTTCTTGTCCCACAGATACTGAGGAGCATTGTTTACATACGCTAGATGTCCAGAGGATGCTACGTTGGTACTTAGATCATATAAAGGATTATAGAAAATTCTCTGAGCTGTTTATTGCTTTTGCCCCTAGAATGATGGGTTCTCCACTTTCTAAACAGGGCCAGTCCAAATGGCTGGCCAGCTGTATAATGTGTTGTTATCAGACACATGGTAAGCAGCTTCCTGGTCCTGGTCCTGGTCCTGGATATTCCACCCAAGAGGTGGCTACCCCATTGGCTTCTTTTTAGGATGTGTCCACTGCTGACATCTGTGATTCTGCCACTTGGATTACTGTTCCTACATTCACTGAACACTACAGTCTGGACATTGTCTCTTGTAGATGTGCCAACTTTGGCCTCAGAGTTCTGCATGGCCTCCTTACTCAGGATCATTAGATCCTGCCATTCTCCCTCTGTACTTTGTACTGCTTGGGAATAGTTCCATGATGTGGCTTAATGGAGGGAGAGATCCTCGAAGTAGCTAGAATAGTTGCCTACTGTAACAGTAGATCTTCGGGAGAATCTCCTTTATTGAGCCACAGCTCTCCCTCCCACCTTCCCACTTTGGATGGTAATGGGTGAGTATACTGCCTGCTGTCACAAGCTATTTTTCCTTGGATGTCCCATATGCCATCCTTGCTCAGACTTCATATCCTCTCCTGTGTGCCTGGTTTGGTCCTGGTCATTGGTACCTGCTGGTCCGATGAGCCTCTCAGCTTGTCTCTGGCAGGGAACTGAGGCTTGCTAGGGATGACAATGTTATATGGGCACTGATGAGGTGCGTCAACATGGGCAGGCCCAGCCTGCAAAACATTTCCCGGTGGTCCTGATGCCAGCAGCTTACAGTTCAGTGTGGCTCAATGGAGGAGATTCTCTGGAAAATCTACTGTTACAGTAGGTAACTATTCTTCCTCACATGTACTGTAGATCACCTGTATTTTACTTCTCTGTAAACTTCCTTACAAAAATCCATTGCACATTTCTTTTAACCATACATGTCCTTGCACAAGATCTACCAGGGCTGCCTTGTAATCTAACTTCCCCTTACTAAAGGCAGTACTCTCAGTTTAAAAAACAAATCATGTATTGTTAACATTAGGTCCAGACAGATCGATCCTCTTTTCTGCCTTCCTCCCATTTTGTTCCAAATTGGGTGCTGTCTTTGGAACTGCAGCTGGAGCCTTCTTGGAGTAGGTGGCATCAGCCAATACTGTAACAACCTTCAATCCAAGATTTGAACAAGTACTTTAAATAATGAGTGGCAGGCTAATCCCATTCAACTGGTGGGAGGGAGGAGGGAGGAAGAGAGGAACTTGATGGACCAGTAGTATTCTTTCCTACCATAAATTGTAGGTAGATAGGTAAGTATGTGTGTATTTATGTACACATGTATGTATGTATGTAAACAAAACAAAATGGTAATATTAAATGCACACTGCAGACAGAAAATAGAATAAGAATCAATGTTTCAACCTTAGGTCTTCAGGAATTATCTAAAAGAGAAAAAAGCAAAATTATGAATGTATGTATGTAAGTATATATTTTGCTTCTTCCCCACAGCTAGGTGATGAGGGCAAAAGGGCAAAATCCTTACCATTCTAAATTTATTCAGCAATAACATGTTATATGCTGTACTTGGCAATATATTTTCTTATTAATTGGACTGTTGTGGTGATGTCCAATTCAAGCAATTGCACAGAATATGATCTAAAATTCACTAACCATATGGCTTCTGAAAATTAGTTTGCCCCATCGATTAAAGAATGGTTACAAGACCTGAGTAAAACAGCTAGTTATGAAAGAATTGCATAAATAAAATTGCAACGGCTGGACAAATTCTTAGATATCTGGGAATCATATGTAACTTGTCCCCTTTCTAAATACCACTATTTAATGTACTTATACTATATACATTAGTAATGCTCTGCTTTGATGGTTATGGAAACACTCTACCTGATTTTATAGATTACAATATATTAAATGGCTTTGTTGTATTTTTAAATGATCTTGTTATGTATGTGTATTGTTTGACTTTATATTGATTAAGTCTTATGCATATTGTTGTACCTTAATACTAAAACTCAATAAACTTTGAATTATAAAAAAAAAGGAATCTTGACAGTGGCCACCGAATATTTTACACCCTATTAGCTATTAAAGAGGCACTGACAACATCCCTAGGCCTCAAAGTGGCCCTAGTTTAAACAAGCATTTGTCAATGCCGAATGTTTGCTTGCTGGTATTAGCATTGGAAATGCAGGAGTTAGATAAATTCCGAATAGGAATGGCAGTGAAGTATTGAACTTCACGCCAACCCCACCTCCACCCTGCAGAGACGAACAGGCATTGGGATATGCATTTGGGTCATCACCCATAACGTTCATGCCATGTCACCTCACCCTTTCGTGCAGAGACCGACACTTGTTGAGGTGTGCCTCGGGGTGTTTGGCTTTATAATCACCCCATTCCATAAGAACATATGCTGAAATGGGTGCAGTATAGGAGAATGGGGTGAACTCTGGCGCCGAAGAGTCCAAGGCACACCTCGATGCCTGTCACTGGCTGGGGGGTGGGCGTGGGATGGCATGAGCATTACAGTCGGCAATCCAAAGGCACACCCCTGATACCTGCCAGTCTGTACAGGGTGGGACATTATGGCTAGAAACCCTAACACCCTGGGTGTTTGTTGGTATTTGCGCTACAAATTTTCAACATGGCCTTTTTGTGACCCCACCTTATGAAAGCATTTGGGACCTCTTCTCATGAACAGTGGCAGTGTGATTTTGTTAATGTGTCTTGGACTTTGAGTTCCCACAGCGACCATGCCATTCTGTGCCAGATGTATGAAAACACAGATCAGGCAAGATGTGAAGAATGACAGCTGTACCATTCATAGGGAGGTGTGAAGAGATGGCAATGTTGAAAATCTGTAGTGAAAATATTAAAAATGCTCGCACTTCTGAGCATACGTGGAAACTGTGCAACGCATGCGTGTAACACAGTAATTTAGTGGAATTATTTCTCCAGATTTTCAACGTAGGCATTTTGTGACCTCTGCTCTTGAACACTGTCACTATGATTTTCTTAATCTGTCCCAAACATTGATTTCCCACGGTCCGTGACTCAGCTATTCTGCTCCAGATGTGTAAATGCATATTTCGGGCAGGATATGAAAAATTACAGCTGTACTGTTCATAAGGAGGTGTGAAAAAATGCCAATGCTGAAAATCTGAAGTGAAAATATTACAAATGCGTGAAATTATGAGGGTGTGTGGAAAGTGCGCAACATACGCTTGTAACACAGTAATTTTATGGACTTTTGTCACAAAATTTTCAACATAGGCATTTTAGCACCTCTGCTCATGAACAGTGTCACTGTGATTTTTTTAATCTGTCCTGAACACTGACTTAACAGCGACTGTGCTATTGTGTGCCGGAAGTGCAAAAACACATTTCTACCAGGATGTGAAAAATGACAGCTGTAGTATTCATAAGGAGGTCTGGAAAAATGCCAGTGTTGAACATCTGGAGTGAAAATACTACAAATTTAAGAAGTTACGAGGGTGCGTGGAAACTGCACAACGCACGCTCATAACACAGTCATTTTATGGATGTTTGTCACCAACTTTTCAACACAGGCATTTTAGGACCTCTGCTCATGAACAGTATCACTGTGATTTTCCTAATCTGTCCCAAACACTGATTTCCGACAGCGACCGTGCTATTGTGTGCCAAAAGTGCGAAAACACATTTTGGCCAGGATGTGAAAAATGACAGCTGTATTGTTCATAAGGAGGTGTAAAAAAATGACAATGTTGAAAATTTGGAGTGAAAATATTACAAATTTGCGAAGTTACAAGGGTGCATGGAAACTGTGCAACGCAAGCTCGTAACACAGTCATTTTATGGACTTTCATCACCAAAACTTTCAACATAGGCATTTTAGGACATCTGCTCATGAACAGTGTCACTGTGATTTTCTTAACATGTCCTGAACACTGATTTCCCCTCAGCGACCGCGCTATTCTGTGCCGGAAGCGAGAAAACACACTTCGTCCAGGATGTGAAAAATGACAGCTGTACTGTTCATAATAAGGAGGTGTGGAAAAATGCCAATGTTGAAAATCTGGTGAAAATATTACAAATTACGGAGTTACGGCGTGTGTGGAAACTACTGCTTATGCGCAAGTAAAACAAGTCATTTTGGATTTTTTCACCAAATTTGCAACATAGGCTTTTTGAGAGCCCACCTCATGAACAGTGGCACTGTCATTTCATTATTCAGTCCTGAAAGGTGATTCCACGCAGTGACCGCGAAATCACCTTTTGGGACCGAATAACGCCATGACAGTGGCTGAATTCATGAGGAGGGGTCCCAATAACCCCATGTTGAAAATTTGGTGCCAAAATTCCCCAAAATGAGTAAGATATGCACCAAAGTTGAAAAACTCCTATTTATGCTATGATACAGCTTACCGACATTTCTTCAGTTCGCGATCGGCTTTGAAGAGTGCAGACATGTTCCCGGTCCACCGAAGATCGTCGAGCCAGGCTCCGGAGGTAAGTATGGGGTGAGGGGGGTGTGGGGGGAGGTAGGGTGCACAGTGGGTGGGTGCAGGTTGGGAGAGGGAACCCGATCGGTGTGGGACCGTTTCCTTTCTTTCAGGGAGACAAAAAAAAAAAAAGCGTCGCGGGAAGGTTTCCTTTTGCCAGCTTGCTTTCTGCACACTGGGGTGGGCTCCCAGTTTGCCACCTGCCTTTTTGAGGTGGGGGGACTTAAGCCAATGAGGACTGGGCCCCCATCAGCAAAGAACAACTGTTTGGGGGGCATGATGCCTAGGGGGATTGGGCACCCCCCTCGGCACACGACAAAGGGGGGGCATTATGCTGACAGGGAGTGTATTCCCCCATTGGCAAATGAATTGGGCCTGGGGCATGCCAACAGGGGGCCTGGGCACCCCAGTCAGTTGGCTTTCATGGAGCTTGGAGGTGGCGGCTATGCCGCTACCATGTTTAGGAACAGGTTACACCAGGCAAGGGACCGCCCTTCGTGACGGGTCGCTCCCTCATTGCAGCGGAATGTCTGACGCTGCAATGACGAGGTGGCTCCACATTGCAGCGGCCAAATCATTTCAAGTTGGTGGCACTTCTGCAGCACCAGTGTCATCAGGACACTGGGCCTGCATTGGGTGAACAGTGCCAAGCCCACAAATGCAGTGCTGGTATTAGCTGCCACATTGCCGTACCTCCACAACCCGCTTCTCTCCTACTGCCACATAATGTTTCTTGCGCTTGCATGCAAGCAAACATAAAAATGTGTCATGATTGTTCACATTCAGTAGAGACTGCTGATGTAGCTGGTAGTTTGATTCAGATTCCTTTTTTCTTTCAACAAGTGAAAAACAGACTACTCACCATACTGGTGTTACCACTCAAAAACATTTTTGTTTACATTCATTGATTGCTTCCCACTGCATCTTTCCTGGACTTGGGAACACCCCAACACTGTCTAGCCACTCATTATGCCATAGCAGTAGAGAACATAATTGCATCATGAGTAGCTGCATTGTTTGGGGTGCCCCTAAAGTTCAGGAAATGTGCAGTAAGATTAGATCAAGGATTTGAAACAAAATAAGGTTGGGTATAATTACAAAATGTGCATACATTTCAGTTCTGCCATGAAAGGATCCAAATAAAACAACCAGCAACAACAATGAACTTTGTAGAAGGTAAGCAACCACAAACTGTGAGGTTTAAACTAAACATAATAGAATGCAAAAAAAAAGGTTGACAGTGTCCCTGTAAACCAGGTGGTGTTGCTGGCAACCAAAAGAAATTGTTTAATCCTTGCTCCCACTTTTTATTAATCCTGATTCAGAGCGCATTGTCGTATCCCAAGCTTCAACTGAAATGCCATGCTCTGCTGTACAAAAACAAATATGCACCACCCAGACGTATGTAGAGCAGCTGCTCCCTTACTCCTGCCCCCCACAGAACTCGAAAAATATGTTTTAATCTCTGAGGCATTTTATGCCACTATATGACATAATAGCCCAAACCAGCAAATGTGAAAGGACCCCTCATTCGGCTCATGCAGAACATGAATGGTGCCAGCCTACAGCACTTTCTTCCCTTTTATTTTTAATTTTTTTTGACTATAGCAATTAAGATTGCATTGTGCAAAGGCCTCTGAGGGAGGATTTGTCAACATTAATCACAAAGACCACTTTTGATGGAAGCAAATTATTACCATACAACAAAGTTTGCTTGGTGAGGAGAAGTGGATTCAACTGATACTGAGTGACGCCCTGACCCCATTCCTAAGGGAAATAAAAAAACACAGAGTTCCAGCCATTGCCATTTTCAAAATGCCATGTGATTTGGGAATATTCCAGTTCCTAATTTGAAATGTCATGTATGATAACAATCTTTGTTCATAATTAATGGGCTAGCTAATGTACATGTAATAGTAAAACATGAATGTATTATTCATAAAGTACTAAAAACACACACAAAAATTGGAGCTGAAAATGCTTGGATCAAACTTGGCTAATTTCAAACTTTTGCTAGCAGCTAATGACCTGCTTCAGGGAAAAAAAGGCCATTGATTTTTCTGCATGTCTTGCAAGCTATCTTCATAATTAATGCACTGTTTTAAGAATAAATGGCAACAGTACCCAAAGTACCTATGCATACATTGAGTCACATTTGTTTTAGTTAATGCTTAACTTCACACCCTATTGACCAGAGCTTTATAGACATTAAGTTATTACTACTGCATATTACTGCTACTGTTTATAAGTCAGCATTGGCAGTCCTGGCAGCCACAGGTTAATGAAATTATGTTTGGCTATTATAGTGGCAAAGAGAAAAGACCATTTTCCCCCCACCATGGGATGTCTTCATGATAAATCCATTATGAGAGAAGCAGATTTCAGAGCTGGTCCCATGCATCAGTAGTGGTGCATGCAGCATGTTCGACACAGGAGACTATGGTGTGGGAGTACATCCTGAACTCTTCCTCCCACTACTGGTAGACAGGAGATGCACTGAGGAGTTAATGACTGTGTTCTCTAATGGAGAACCTAATGCATGGCAATAAGCTGCTCTTGTTATGAATCAGTGGGGAATAAGAACATTTAAACTAAATGTAACACCTCCTTGTGGGGTGTGTACCTGTGCTGTACATGTTAGGTCCTGGGTTGGGCCCATAATTAAATGGCTAAATTTCCCTTTGCTGCAGTGGCAGGAGTTCCATGGGACAGAGGTCAATGCTGGTGCACAAGGCTATACATTTGTGATTTTTGGTGCCTAAAGAGGGACAAAAGGTAGAGAGAAGAGAGAAGCATGGAGAGCCATGAGAAAAGGTGCAGGGAGGTGGTGTAAGGAGAGTGGGACTGTTTGCCCACTCTCAGGGCCAGCAGTTCATGGTACAGGGCATCCATAAAACAGTCCAGTGGTAGACATGGTGGCAGCCATTGTTTCTGACCAACTGGTTATCCTCTGCAAAGCCACTCAGGTGAAGTTGATGTTTGTGAGACAGCTGAGCCAATGTGCTGCATGGCTACTTTGTGTGCTCCAATTTATTGGGACAGCAGAGTGAGAGACCAAAGGGGAGAATTGGAATCTGCAATAAAGATGAAGGGTAAACGCTCCAGAGTAGATATGTCACCCTAGTTGTGGCAGCTCCCATGGTGCATTGAAGGGGATTTGGGACACATCCGTGCCTGTGTGTCCAGGAGGGGATTGAGTTCCAGTGGGAGTAACAGCCAGTTCGCCAGGGGGTCTTGTGGAAGCCAGGTCTCAAAGCAAAAGCCCAGAGTCCAAAATGCCCTCCCAGAGGGTGCAGGTCTTTGGGGACATCTGCCTGTGCGCTGAGGTAGAGTTGCTCACCAGGTCAGTGTTATTAGAGATCCAGTGGCTGGGGAAGGGAAGGAAAGCCCAACCCCAGTGTAGAGTGAGAGATATTTCTGAGAGCCAAGATGTGAGAGGGAGAGAGATTGCCTGCTGCTGTTTTACAGGTCCTGATTTGTCCCCGAGGAATACTACCTCATTTCTTTAGTGGCCAGTCTGGCCCAGAAGAAAGCCATCCAAGTTTAGTGGGGCTACCCCGGCCACAAAATGCATCCACTAACTTCCCTGTAAGGACCCCGCGGTCCATATGTACAGATACATTGTAATAGCACCATGAAGTTTGTTGTTCATTAAATGGGCTCCACCTGTTAATGTTAAAGTTTGTGTGGACTTCAGTTATTCTATGGGACTGCTTATGCTGGCTAACACAACTTTCATTCCAGCCCATCACCAGAAGATGGCACTCCTGCCTTGGATCCCGTCAATGCCAGCCATTCCCGGTACAGTACAACTTTTGGATTCTGCTGCTGTGAGTCTCACACCCCTAGACACTGGAGAGGGGGCTTACAGAGAGAAACAGAAACACATGGAGACCTAAAGTGGTAGCCAGGGTTGAAACTTCCAATACATGGCAGGTAAAAATCCAGAACAAATGGTTTGATACCTTCTATTGGACCAACAAGGATGTTACAAAAAGAACAAATAGCTTTAGCATTCGGACCAACAAGTCCTTCTTCAGAAGCTTAATGACAGTTATTCAGAAAATCCCACATTATTAACACTTATTACATGCAGAAAAAAACAGAAATAATTCTCAATGGTTTAAAACAGGCATTCAGAACATAATTAAAGTGATGTCGGAGAGCGTGAATATCTTAAGTGTGCTTTCAGCTGAACCAAACTTAATGATCAAAGGCTGTCCAGAGATAACAGAAGGCAGAGGGTTCAACCCACATATATTATACCATGTATCAGTGTAATAAATAAAACACTGAGATTCTCTACTCATTAAATTATATCCAGTGGAAAAAACTCCCAAAGACACATACTTCAAGAATGAAATAAGAGCACACCAGTAGAAGCCAGCTTCAGCTCTGCTCAGATCTCTGTTAGTTTGTGAATATGGCCTATGACAAGCAAATGACATTGGATAAAACAATTGCATGCCAAAATGTAACTTATTAGCAAGTAAAAAATTAAAAAATAAACCCCAAAAATGACAACAGAAATTACCTTTACATGGCATATAGAAGGGTGAAAGTGATGTTTACCCAAAGTGAGTAAGTGTGTCACACTGATGAAAGTACAACTGTCTGGAGATATATTCCCAACATACTCTCAACCAGCTATCATGTTCCAGAAACCTTAAGGCCTTCAGTGGTGTAACAAGATTGTATACATGATATCAATTGTCAGTGCAAGTGCCAGATACAAAGAAGTACTAGTCAAGGACCCCCAAGAAATTGAGACTATGCAATCTGATATATACAGAATTCAATAAATTGTTAGCATATAATCGAAATAATACTTATACAGAAACAGTCTAAGGAATCTAAACAAAAATTCCTAGGAATGAATCCCCCCCCCACGGGGAAAGTAACTACACAAAATGAAATACATGTGCATGAATCCTAATACACCATCAATTGTACCAATCACTACAATAGTTACCCGAAAAGGAATTACACCTGTCATGAACCCCCAAGGAAATCAGACAATGCGTCCTAATAAGTGCAGAATGTAAAAGCATAACAGTGTATACTCAAACTACAGAACTAGCAGAAGGAAGTAAATATTCACTTTAATATGAGTATAGAGCCCTAGCCACTATGACACCATAATGTCATGTACCTGAACATAAGTTTACCTCAATATCACCACAATATTCACATCCACTATACTCACATAACCACCCACCTTAAATACCCATATTAAAAATTCAATGTGCCACACTTCCCCCCCGCAACACGCACATAAACATATACACAAACCCACACAGATACATATAAACCCACACACACACCCATTCACACAATACTAATATAGTGTATGATAAAATGCTGTTGAGCATGGAAATCCATGCTCCCAACAGCATTGCTGTGCTTGCTTCAGTGCGTCACAATCTTGTGCTGCACTGAGTACATCACCGGTGCAGCACAATAAGTTCAAACGCATTCGAGCATGCGCGATTTAGCAGCCGCGTCAACGAGGGAGCGAGTAGCACTGGAGCGAGCCTGTTCTGTAGTTTGAGTATATACTGTTATGCTTTTACATTCTGCACTTATTAGGACGCATTGTCTCATTTCCTTGGGGGGTCATGAGAGGGGTAATTCCTTTTCGGGTAACTATTGCAGAGATTGGTGCAATTGATGGTGTATTAGGATTCATGCACATATATTTCATTTTAAGTAGTTACCTTCCCCGGCGGGGGAGATTTAATTCCTAGGAATTTTTGTTTAGACTCCTTAGACTGTTTCTGTATATGTATTATTTCGATTATACACTGACAATTTATTGAATTCTGTACATATCAAACTGCATAGTCTCAATTTCTTGGGGTTCCTTGACTAATGCTTCTTTGTATCTGGCGCTTGCACTGACAATTGATATTATCATGTATAAAATCTTGTTACAACACTGAAGGGCTTAAGGTTTCTGGAACATAATAGCTGGTTGAGAGTATGTTGGGAATATATCTCCAGCCAGTTGTACTTTCATCAGTGTGATACACTTACTCACTTTGGGTAAACATCACTGTCATCCTTCTATATGCCATGTAAAGATAATTTCTGTTGTCATTTTTGGGGCTTATTTTTTTAATTTTTATTATTTACTTGCTAATATGTTACATTTTGGCATGCCATTGTTTTACCCAAGGTCATTTGCTTGTCATAGGCCGTATTCACAAACTAACAGAGATCTGAGCAGAGCTGAAGCTGGCTTCTACTGGTGTGCTCTAATTTCATTCTTGAAGTATGTGTCTTTGGGAGGTTTTTTCGCTGGACATAATTTAGTGATTAGAGAAGTGTTTTGTTATTCATTAGACTGGTACATGTAAGCATTAATCACCGATGAAGGTGGCATCTAATGGGGAGTTAATGCATGGTTGGGACCATTGTGGCACAATGCTGGAGGCTGAGGGCGTACAATGGTCCAACCATGCATTAACTCCCCATTAGATGCCACCTTCAGAGAGGATTAATGCGCTTGTAACATGACAAGTGCGACTGTACTAGTTGTCAGATGCTGTTTTCTGTGCTGTTGAAGAGTAATCACCAAAACCACTTATGTAGCATTTACAATTATGGTACATCTCTTGTTAGGAAGGCACTCATTGCAGCAGTGGGTCAGAGCTTCTAGCTGATTGTTTTGCGAGGCGCAGTTTAGGCCCAACCCTTCCACCCTCACCCACCCACCCTGGAAATAGTTCCTTTATACCTGGGGTTCTGACATCATTTCTCAAGAGTGCAAGGTGCATGTCACTGTCATATCCTCTCTAGCACACTGCACTGACAATATAAGCATAAACATTGTATAATATAAATATATATTTCTACATTACAACCAATCCACACAACACACAAAAAAAAAAAAATGTGGGGAGTAGTGCAATGTAATGGCTGTGGGGCAGCAGTCTTCTGGGAGTCTTTCTGAGGCTGAGATGCTGCCCTATTTGCAGACAACTGTCTGCCCTGAGGAGGAAGTTGCCCGTCTTCAGGCCACACTGGACAGTAGCACGGGACCTTCCCCAGGCCACAATGGACAGTAGGAAGGGAACCTCCCCATCCAGGAGCACCAGAACCACCACCACTACCTAAGGAGTTTGCAAAGAAAGCACAGCAGTTGGACCACAGTGGGCTCAGGGAGGATGAGAGGATGGTGAAACAGAGGCACACCCAGTCAGATGTTACACACCACAATCCATCGCCATTCTGGGGACATAGCTCCCCTATAGATACACCCACAGAGGAGACTAAGGAGGCTGAGGACAACTGTCACAAGGGGAGGCCCACAGGAAGGAGGCAGAGGACACCACAAGGAAAGGAAGCAGCTCCTGGTGGGGACTCAATTATTAGGGGATAGAACTGGGAGGAGCTGGGAAATCTGAAGTAGGGTGCCTGCCTGGTGCCATGGCTTGGAGGGACAGGAGCGCATCCTCAGGATCACAACAACAGCTGCAAGAGATTCTGAGCTGGACGTAATTGTCCACCTAGGACAAATGACTTGGCTCATCATGAGGTTAGAGCAGTGCAGGAGGACATTGCAGAGTTGGGGAGGGCCTAAGACAAGTAGCAAACACAGTATCCTTCTCTAGAGGTGCTGCCTGTCAAAGGCATGGGGAGGCGAGGTAATTGACACCATGCAGTTTAATGAATGGTTGAAAAATGGTGCGGAGCACAGGGGTTTAGCTTCATTGGGGACTGGGGTTCCACCTGGAGGGACACCAGCCTATACTGGCAGGATGGTCTGCATCTGTCCAGGAAGGAACAAGTCTTTTGAGCAATCGGTTTAAATGCTTCATTAGCAAGCTTTTAAACTAGTCAATGGGGAGGCACTGACAAGCAGCAGAAAATCCCAGCCTCTCCTACAAAACAGGGTACTAAATGAGAAAAGACCAAGGTAGAACGGTCAGTGGGGATGCTGCAACAGAAGGTAAGGCCATCAAAAATGGAGAGCAATGAGTACCAATGCCCGTAGTCTAGGTAACAAGCTTCCTGAATTAGTGGCCTTGATGGAGGAGGAACATCTGGATATCGTGGCAGTCACAGAAACATGGTACACACAAAACCATGACTGGGACGTAAACATACCAGGATACACTATCTACAGAGGGACAGGGAGGGTAAAGAGGGAGGAGTAGTTCTTTACATAAGGAAGGAATAAAGCAACAGAACAAAAGGGTAAACAGGGAGGAGAAGAAGCACTGTGAGTAGAATTTGAGACAGACAATGGCACCACAATCCGCACAGGGTTGTATACTGAACCCCCTTCTCAGGGGAGGAAGTGGACAAGAAATGATAGAAAGTATACTTAGAATGGCAGAAAAGGGGAGATATTGCTGATGGGTGATCTGAATATGCCAGATGTTAACTGGAGCGCAGTTGCAGCTGCCACTTGAAGAGTGCAGTTATTCTAGATGCCCTACAGGGGCATGCCTTAGACAACTAGTACTGGAGCCCACTCGAGAGGAGCAATATTAGACTTGATACTCTCAAATGGAGATGGAGAGAGATCACAGATGTAGAAGTGGGTAGCCATCTGGAACTAGCGACCATCGAACAGTATGGTTCACAATAAACACAGCAATAGAGTCAAGCATACAAAGACAAAGTACTGGACTTTAGGAGGCTGACTTTGCCAAAATAGGTGAGTGCCTAAGGAATGCACTAGCAAATAGGCGGGGAAGGAGGGTGGAAGAACAATGGGGAATAATAAAAACTGCCATCACAGAGGTAACGAGCCTTTGTGTGAAGCAAATAAACAAAACAAGGCGATGTAAGAAACCACTATGGTTCTCAAAGGAAGTGGCAGTGAAGGTTCAAGAGAAAAGAAAGCATTCAGGAAGTACAAGGAATCGCAGCAGGAGCAGGACAGAGAACTGTATCAGTTAAAGCAAAGGAGGCTGGGAAGGCAGTCAGAACAGCAAGAGGCCCAAACTGAGGAAAAGATAGCCAACTCAGTTAAGAAGGGAATAAAACCTTTTATAGGTACATCAGGGGAGCAAAGGAAGACCAAGGGAGGGATAGTGAGGCTTAATAAAGGGGAGGGAGGGTGGGCAGAGGAGAATGTGAAAAGGCAGAGATACTAAACAAATATTTTTGCTCAGTATTTACAAAGGAAGAGGAGGTACATGAAACAAACAGTAGTAACACTCTGGATACAGAGTTGATACCAGCCCATTTACAGAAGAAAGGGTTCTGAAAGAACTCTTAAAACTGAAGGTGGACAAAGCAATGGGGCCTGATGGGATTCATCCCAGAATTCTAAAAGAACTAAGGGTAGAACTAGTGACACCACTGACTACCCTCTTTAACAAATCATGGGAGGATGGGGTGGTACCCGAGGACTGGAGGAGGGCAGATGTGATTCCCCTTCACAAAAGTGGGAGCAAGGCAGAAGCAGGAAACTATAGACCTGTTAGTTTAACCTCAGTGATAGGGAAAATGATGGAATCACTTCTAAAGGAAAGAATTGTCACGTATCTGGAGGCCAGAAGGGCACAGGACCCTAGGCAGCATGGATTCATGGCGGGGAAGGTCATGCCAGACGAATCTGATAGATTTCTTTGACTAGGTGACCAAAGTAGTAGATCGGGAGGGGTGTGGACATGGCCTACCTAGACTTTAGCAAGGCATTTGACACAGTCCACACAAAAGATTAATATATGTTAGCCAGCCTGGGAGTGGGTTCCAAGATGACAGCCTGGGTAAAGAATTGGCTGGAGAATAGGACACAGAGGTAATAGTAAATGGAGTCCACTCAGAAGAAAGGAGGTTACTAGCGGGGTACCGCAGGGGTTCAGATAGGACCAGTCCTCTTCAATGTCTTTATAAGCGACATTGCAGAAGGACTGGAAGGAAAATATGTCTCTTTGCAGATGACACTAAGATCTGCAACAGAGTTGATGCACAGGGTGGGGTGGAAAGGATGAGAAGGACTTGGCAAGGTTAGAGGAATGGTCAAATGTATGGCAGCTTAGATTCAATGCTAAGAAGTGCAAGGTAATGCACCTGGGAAACAAAACCCAGGAAAAGTACACAATGGGAGGTGAGATACTAACAACAACAAAAATGGAAAGGGACCTGGGGGTAGTCATATCAGATGACCTAAAGGTGGGCAAGCAATGTGAGAAGGCAGCAAGGAGGTTGGGGATACTGGGATGCATAGGAGAGGCATCACCAGTAGAAAACAGGAGTTATTATCCCTCTGTACAGACAGCTGGTGAGACCCCATCTGAGTACTGTGTGCAGTTCTGGAGACCCAATCTCCGCAAAGACATAGACAGGATGGAAGCTGTCCAGAGGAGGGCAACTAAAATGGTGCAGGGTCTGCACCGGAGGACATATGTAGAGAGACTTAAGGAGCTTAATATGTATAGCCTCGAGGAAAGGAGGAGGGGGGACATGATAGAAACTTTCAAGTACCTCAAGGGAATCAACAAAGTCCAAGAGGGTAGCATCTTTCAAAAAAAGAGGTGTGCAAGAACAAGAGGGCACAATTTGAAGATAGAGGGGGTGGCTCAGAGGTAATTTAAGGAAGTATTTTTTCACAGAGAGGGTTGTGGATGCATGGAATGGCCTTCCGGAGGCTGTGGAGTCAAAATCAGTGGTGGAATTCAAGCATGCATGGGATAGTCATAAGGCAATTCTGGGGGGTTGGGGTAGGAAGAAGTAGGCTGCTGGTTAACTAGGATCTGCAGCTTATCCAGAAGGTAGTGAAATGGGCAGACTGGGTGGGCCAAGCGGTCCTTATCTGCCGTCACATTCTATGTTTCTATGTTTCTATGTTTCTATGTTACTTTGCCTGCCTCTCTGCTGCTGGATCTGTGCGCGTGCACGTTGATCGCCCGACGTCAAGTAAGATAGTGGCGACTGCTTTTTTTACTGTTTGCACTCTGCTGTATGCATCACTATTCCCATGTAGCTATGTTTCTACCTGCGACTTTCGTACTTCTGCTGCCTACTGCATTTCTCTACCCTCGTTTGTTTTTCTCATCGCTGGTCTACTACAAGCTGGGCAACATGTCTGTGCATACCTTGATAGTCTCCCAAAACTGACATTTGTTTTCTCCGCTCCCTGTACACCTCACGATTACCACCAACAAGGTGGCGCTTTCACAGCAGGACGGCACTTCTGCTCCATTTCCCTCTTCCTGCATTATTCCACACGCATTCTGTTAACGATCACATCTGCTGCCACTACCGTTCTGTGCCTCGCGCCATTCTGCCAGACCGGTTTGCCCTTCTACGCTTCGTCTGTCCTACCTATTCCTCTCTCCAGTGCTTCCCAATTCACAGACTTGCCCACACAGTGACTTTTCCCTCGCCGCTCCTTCCTGAGTCTGACCTACAGGTGGCGCTTTCTCAAATGTTGACAGCTTTGTGTCTCCATCGCGCGCATCTGTTACTCAGCTCTGCTGCCCTGGGCTCTTTTCCATCTAGTGGTGACTTCTATAATATGCCCTCACTCGCTGACTGTCCCCAAAATTCCACACTTCCCCGTTCTCTTCTCTGTCTCGTTTTCTACGGTGCCCGCACCGACACAGTCATTTCTGCTGGTCCTGTATTCCCCTACCGATTCCCTTTACTGCTGTCTTACTCGTGCCACCTATTGGTGGACATATGTCTAACAGATTCACTGGTTTCCTACTTCGCTGAGAGGGTTCATGCTCTGAACAGGGGATTATTAGGCTGAGCGTTCTAAACCAACACTGCATTTTCGTGCCATAATGCCTTGTTGCTCTTGGGACACCTGACCCTGTTAGACCTACCACCTTTCCTCCCTGGAGTCCTCATATTTCTGCCATGTTACAAGGTACCATATATGTGGGTTGAACTTTCTGCCTGCTGTTATCTCTGGACAACCTTTGACATTTAAGTTTGGATCAGCTGAAAGCACACTTAAGATATTCAAGCTCTGTGATGTCACTTTAATTATGTTCTGAATGCCTGTTTTAAACCAATGAGAATTATTTGTTTTTTTTTCTGCATGTTCTAAGTGTTAATAATATGGGATTTTCTGAATAACTGTCATTAAGCTTCTGAAGAAGGACTTGTTGGTCCGAAAGCTAAAGCTATTTGTTCTTTTTGTAACATCCTTGTTGATCCAATAAAAGGTATGAAACCATTTCTTCTGGATTTGTTGTTACTAGGACCAATACAGCATTAAACAGTTTGTTTGTCATACATGGTAGGTGGAATCTTACAGTATTTCCTTTCCATATCAGAGATCCAACCTGCAGACTTACCACTGAAAAGATAAAGTGATCAGAATGTGAATTCTGCTAAATGAAACCACTTTACCACAGACAAGTCAAACCCTCTCGTGGTTTATTGCTTAATTATAACAGTTTGAAACCAATAGAAGTAAATGATGATATGGGCTTACAGCCTTTTTTACCATTATCTTGAATTGCCGAATCTGATTTTGATGTCTGTTTATTAACTGTGGACCTACAGTATTGTCTTTTTCTTAGTTCACATTCTGATTGCTCTACCTTTTCAGTGGTAAGGCTTCAGGTTGGATCCCCAGTATGAAAAAAAAATTGAAGGCCAGACCTTTTACTCTACACAGGCACTCTAGAGATGTTTTATAGATGACATTGTCATTGTGTGGCAGGGTGATTTATCCCTAGACCTGGGGGGGAGGGGGGAATCGCACTAAAACGGTGGTGGTAGACTTTAGGGGTGTGGATTTTGAGTATATGGAGGGGATCCTCAAGAGGTATTTGGAGGGGGGAAGACTGGACATGGACACAGACAGCAGGTGGAAAATTATTAAAAGAGGGCTTCTGGAAGCTATCAAGGCCTGCTCGAAGGTCTGAAACAAATTTGGTAGAGCCAGAAAGCCAAGCTGGTGGACCAGGGAGATCCAGGAGGTGGTGAGGGAGAAAAGAGCTGCTTATAGATGATACAAGCGCTCACATGGGGTCATGGACAGGGGGAGTAAGATATGATATCCAAAAAGGTAACCAAGGTGGTGAGATCGGCCTAGGTGAGGATAGAACAAAGGTTGGCACTGGGGATCAGAAGTGGGGAAAAAGGGTTCTTTAGGTATATCAGAGAGAGAGAGAATGAAAGTGAAGGGGCAGACTAGCAGACTGAGGTCAAGGTGTGGGTGGGCTGAGGAGGCTGGTGGAGCAGGCGGAGGTACTTAACGAATACTTTGCCTCAGTCTTCACTACAGACGATGGAGGATCAACACCTCACAGGGGGAGGAGGGGTAGGAATGAGGAAGGGGGAGGTCACAGATGTTGAAATTCATGTTGGTAGGGTGAGGGAAGCCTTAAGTCCCTGAAAACGGATAAGGCACCGGGTCCAGATAGCCTTCATCCCAGGGTGCTAAAGGAGATGGTGGATGTCCTTGCTGTACCTCTGGTGGACCTTTTCAACTCCTCCCTTCAGATGGGGTGGGTGCTTCAGGATTGGAGGATGGCTCATGTCATGCCTATCCACAAAAACGGCTCATGGGCGGAGCCGGGTAACTACAGGCCTGTCAGCCTCATGTCAGTTGTAGGCAAAATGAAGGAGACCATATTGAAAGAGAAGCTGGAGGTGTTTCTGGAGACACGAGGTCATTTGGATTTTCACCAACATGTCTTTGTTCAGGGTAGATCATGTCAGACTAACCTTGTGGAGTTCTACGATTGGGTGACAAAGGCACTGGACTAGGGCAGGCTAGTGGATGTCCTCTTTCTAGACTTCAGCAAGGCGTTTGATTCAGTGCCACACCCTGGGTTGCTGGACAAGGTGGGGGGAATGGGGTTGGGGGAAAGGATGGTTGGGGGATAGGAAACTAGCTAACTGGGTGGTTTCAAAAGGTAATGGTTGGGGGCAGGTATCCTCTCCTAGGAGGGTCATTAGAGGGGTCTCACAAGGGTCAGTGCTGGGTCCACTCCTGTTTAAAGCTTACATCTTAGACATCAGGGATGGTATCAGGAGTGAGACAAACCTCTTTGTTGATGACTCGAAGCTGGGCACAGTGGTGGATAGGGAGGAGGGTAGAAGAGCCCTTCAGGGGGACTTGGAGACTCTGGAGAGGTGGTCTTGCACATGGACACTGAGTTTTAATGCCAAGAAATGCAGTGTTCTCCACCTGGGGCATAGGAACCCAGCTCATGAGTACTTTTTGGGTGGGGAGAAACTGCAGGTTTTGGGAGGGGAAAAGGATCTTGAGTGGTTGTGGATGCCAAAATGAATAACTCTGAGCACTGTAGGAGGACTGCAGCTAAACCAAATAAAATGCTTGGGTGCATCGCCAGGGGGATAACCTCGAGGAGACAGGAGTTACTTCTCCCTCTGTATAACTGCCTGGTTAGACCGTACCTAGAGTACTGCGTGCAGTTTTGGCACTCGTACTTGAAAAGGGACATTGCACTTCTCGAGAGGGTCCAGAGGAGGGTGACCAGGATGATACATGGTCTGGGGGAAAGATCCTTTAAGGAGAAACTTGAGGAGCTCAACTTGTACTCCCTGGAGGAGAGGAGGGACAGAGGGGATATGATCGAGGTCTTTAAATATCTAAAGGGAGTAAATAGGGTCAGCCTAAGTAGAGTGTTTTTGCTAAGGGAGGAGGGGGCACCAGGGGGAACTCCATGAGGCTGGTTGGTGAGAGGCTCGGGGGGAGACTAGGAGACGTTACTTCACCGAGATAGTGGTGGACCCCTGGAATGCACTGCCTGCAGAACTAGTGGCTGTTAATACAGTGGAGGGATTCAAGAGGGGCTAGGACAGGTATAAGGGGAAGGTAAAATTGAGTAATGCCAGACCTGGAGGTGTAACTCCGATGAGGATGGGGTCGGGGGGATTTAAGGGGAGGCAGAGAGGTTCAGCAATAGTGTCCTGACCAGGTGCTGATTTTCGAGCAGACTCGATGGACCATTAGGGCTACTCTGCTGGCATCTTAGTATGTTAGTATGCAGTATGCATGTTATTAATTTATATGTTTTTAGACCTGTGTCATTTAGGAAGGATAGGGAAGGATAGGGACGATAGTATCTCCTTGTACCTATATACCAAACCTTACACTTTTAGGTTCATCAGAATATGGCCCAAGGATGATCCTTTGATATGTGGCTTTACTGGAAAATGCGAAGTTTTTATGCCATGTTGGTGGATTCACTGTTCATTTGTTCATTCATTTTTCATACTTTTTTTAACTGACATATGTCACTTTCGTGTATCAGATCCCACTTTCCTGAGATAAGGTTCAGGATTTTGTGAACCTCTATGGCAAAACAAAAGAAACCTTTGCACATTAAAAAAACAAGAAAATATGTGGGAAGTTAAGTCTGAAACTTATGTGGTCGATAGTGTATGGTGTAAGGTTGATTCTTCAAGTTTTTTTTTAAAAGAATTATTTTTCAAATATTAAGGAAATTAGAATGCTGCAAGTCAGTGAAGCTGCTTTTATGACTCACAAACCCACTTTTTTGAGGCTTAGCAGTCACAAAAGTGGAGAAAGGAGCAGAAAACTGTGCACATCAAAAACAAGACAATGTGTAGTTATCAGTGTTGGGTGGAAGGCTGATTCTTCAAGTGCTTATTTAGTAAAGAAACAATGCTTTTTAAAATATAAAATGAAATACGGTTGAAACATGTCACAAAAAGAAGATCTGCCTAAGTCACTTGTGAACTTGTTTTTGTGACTCCCAAAACTACTTTCATGAGACACAGCCTCATTTTCGTGATGCTTATTCTGAAAATGAGACAAATTTTGATGGCTTTGTAGGGCCGTGTCTATAAACATGCAGCTAAATCCTGATATATATGTAGCTGCTTCAAGTGTGGCCCGCGGGGCCACTCTCAAAGCAAGCTACAGCTCTGGCACAATAAGAATTACTGTGCAGCTGCTCTATCAGTGCCTGACAGTGCTGTGAACTAAGAGCTCCAAGTTTGAATCCCAGTACTGTCTTTTACAGTGTGACTTTGAAGGAGTCTGTGCCAGAACTCCCTGTAATATCATACCTGGTGGGCCACCATGTAGCAAGCTACTGTTCTGACACAGTGAGCATCATGTTGCAGCTGATTGGTAAGTGGTCTGTAGTGCCACTTACAAAATAAGCTACAGCTCTGGGTACAGTGTGCATCCCAATGAAGCAAACGACTGGCCTGGCACAGAATCACTATGCAGTGTTCATCATGGGGTGTAAGAATGGGGAATGCTAAATACGTCAGTTGTTATACATGTTTTTCAAAAACATAGGAAATTAATTGCAAAAAGGTACATGAATGCATTTATTAAGGCTGAAGCACAAAGCGTACAACATGAGAAAATGAAAAATCAGGGTAGAAAGTCCCACGAGTCTTGTCAAATTAGTGTTGTAGTGTCCCTCAGTGTTTGAATGGATCATACGATGCAGTGTTGGCATTACCCTAATATTGGCACTGTCTTGTCACACAGAGTAAATGCCACAGCGATGCTTGCACAAAGGGTACAGATACTAGGGTAACATGAACACTGGCACAGTGAAACTCCTTATGTCAAGCCTGCAGCTTGTTTCATGTGTAACCCCCCTGCAAATGGGGGTTCCCAGAAAGTCTTCCAGGAGCTTGATTGAATGTTCTAAGCCTGAATGGTGTTTGGCGTTTAAGCCGTTTATCTGTGAGTGATTTTAGAGCCTCTGGTACTGTCTCTTTAAGAGCTGTCTGCTTGCAGACATAATTAGTTTGTATGGGGGGACTGTGTGTTTCCCTGCTTGAGTCCCACTCAAGCTGCTGCCAAATCACCCCGTTTCTGCCATCGCTAAGTGGGCAGAGTGAGCACTTTTCAAAGATGTAACTGTTTGCCAGAAATCATTTAGAGTAATAATGAAAATACAGTTTGTCTAACCTGCTTTTCTTTGCAGTCTGAACTGTTTTACCTAGCCCTCCATTCTGGTTTTGAACTGCTGAACTGGACCAATCAGTGTGGGGGGACCTTTAAAATGGGGCCTGCTGCTGGCAAATCAGAACTTGGACTCTCATTGTGGAGCCAGCCACCTATGTACTGTATGGCCAGTGACTCTGGGAAATGTAGTTTTGACCTTGGCGCCTTTTTCCACCAACAGGGGGAGTTTATTGTGAGTGACAGCCGGACCAGCCAACAGCATAGTGTGGAGCTAAAGGAAATGCATTGCTTTGGTAATGGAGAGATTAGATCAGTTTTGGCAGTGAAGAAACAAGGAGCTCTGTGCTTCTGCGGTGTATAGTTTCGCACAGAAAGCGCATGTGAGGCCCTGAGTTTCAGTCTGCAGCCTGTGCAAGCGCCAGTTCGGACTGAATCCGACCTGTGAGGAGAATCAAGGAGATCTGAAGAGTAAAAACCAGGCTCACCCTGTAGAAGACTGGTGAAATTGCTGAATCGCGCTTGGTCTGTCAGGAACTGAAGCTGCTGTGTGTTCTCCCGGGTATCGTGCAGTAATTGCGGTCGGGATCGAGAAGCAGCCTGCCTGGTATAGTACTTTCCTTTTACATATAAATGTGTGTAGTGCTTGTGGGGAATCGCATTTCAAATCCCCTGAATTGAGTGCATGAAGCTGGAAGTAAACCCCAGCTTAATCCGGACTACATCCATTTGCTATAAACTGCAGTGGGGTCCAGTCACAAGGACCTTGTCCAAATGTTCTACCCTCCTGGCAATCCAGGACAATCTGCCTTCCATCTAGTTTTTAGCATTGAGTTTGTGAGTACAAGTAGGGTAGCTCCCTGCCATCTGTTTATCAAATTGCAAGTGTGTCATCTAATTGTTGCTGTTTTATTTCTTCACGAACTGAGCCATCCGGCTCCGGATTACAGTTGGGTATTGTGCAAGTGTTTTTTCCATCACAGGGCCCCAACCAGCTGCACTGATCCTGGCTAGTCTCCCCCATCCTGGGTACCCAGTGAAAGTGACATTTTGGGACTCTGAATATGCGCACGGTACTGTGATTGTTAATGTGCTTAACCTAATTAACCTGATTCCCCCTGTCCTTGTTACAGCCCCTTAAATAAATCAGATCTGTTTGTTTCTGCAAAGTTACACTGACTGCAGTATTCATTTATGTTAAAGTATTGTACTGTGGCTGTCGCACTGTTTCATCTTGTTTTACAGGGGGTCCTCAGAGTCCAGTTGACAGAGCCAGTCCTGGGGGTAAGTGTACATTGTGAAGATACTCCTGATGTATTGTGTGTGCCACTAGTGGGAAGAAAGGGGGGTTACAGTGTCCCAGAGGGCTGTGACCAAGTCAGAATAGACAGTACCAACCCTGACCTCTGGGTGGAGGCACCCACCATTGGACCTAGACCCCTCAACCTGTCAGTAGTCAGGCAGGGGTAGTAGCCCTTGGGATATCGCCACCTGGGGGTTACACATGAATTGCCCTATGGGCCACTCACAAAGCAGCTACATAAACTTCTGCTGCATATTCACAGACATGGCCCCACAAAGCCATCTAGATGTTTGTTATTTTCAGACTAAGTTTCACAAAAATGAGATTGTATCTCATGAAAAGTATTTTGGGAGCTATGAATGCATGTTGACAAGTGATAAAAGCAGGACCTGTTTTTGTGACACGCTTCATCTCAATTTCATGAATATTTTAAAACATATTCCCCCCCCCAAAAAAAACACTTGAAGAATCACCTTACACCCTACACTGTCAATCATAGAAACACAGAAGGTGAGGGCAGATAAGGACCATGTGGCCCACCTAGTCTGCTCCTTTTCACAAATGCTCTTTTTTACCCCTATACTTAGGAGCGGGATCAGCTGTTCATTGTCAAATTTACTAACTTTTGGGTTATTTTGGAGGTTCCCAGAGACCCTCTGTTCTATATCATTTGCTTCAGCCTCTACTCTTCTTCTCTGGTCCACTCAGACTGACCCTCTATCACCCTCTGAAATATTGCATTTGTTTTTCTGGGGAAAATTCTTAGCCTTAGGTACAGTCATAAGCTTTGGAAGCTGTCTACACTTTTCCTGTGTAGGCTGGGGTGCTTTCTTGGGATGACGCTCTGGCAAATGCTTGTGTTTCCACGTTCTCTTTTTAGGCATGGAACCTTGCTTGGGCTGGGGCTTCCTACTGGGCAAACACATGCTGTTATGTTCACCATGGGGGTATGTCACCTTAGGCCATTCTTTTTTGGCATTGCTTAAAATGGTTTTATCAGAGGGGGGGTATTGCTTGTGCAATAATCATCACTCCCAGACACTGAACAGAAACACGTCAAGCTCTGACCCAGAGCTAAACTATCTTTTAAGATCTTCACTGTGTACTTCCATGCCATAATTATCAGTGGTTCTATGTGATAATAATCATCGTGGAACAGCAGTTGTCTCATGGATGAGTGCACATTGCCGAAAATGAATTATGGTGATGTACCCGTGTGGCAAACTAAAAGGCGGTGATGGATTCCACATTTATGCGGGGGGCTGTGCCCCCTGCATCCCCTACTTAAGGATTCTCAACTCCAGGTGGGTACATGTCAGAGGTGTGTGAAAAACTTGAAAAAAAAAATAAGCCGCCTGCCGGCACACACAAAAAAAAAGTGCGACGCCAGACCCGAACCCTGTGCACCCCAACCAACCATCCTCCCCACCACATTAGCGGACCAGCTCAGCAGCTGCCTGCCGCGCCCCCTCCCACATACCTCCCCTCTCTCTTCCCACCCCGCATGTGCACGCATACATGCACATATGCTTCCTGTTGCCCTACCTCGCCCACCCAGGTATCTGGTCACTATCCTGCCAGGTAGCCCTGAACACAGGCGCTGTGATCGAATCACCCTTTTTGAAAGTGCTCAGTTGTGGTTGCTGTGTTCACTGGATACTGTTAAGGGGTAGTCTGGCTTAGTATTTAGAGTGCAGAGCTGTGAACTGAGAGATCTAAGTCTGAATCTCACTACTGTCTTTTTACAGAGTGACTCCAGAGGAGCCTGTGCCAGACCTCCCTTTAATATCATACTTTACTCATCTATCTCTTTGCTGTTTGAATGTCCTTGTAGAGCTAAAATGCAAGTACTATTCTATCTTCCACTAAAGAAACTTGGGATTGATTCTGACAAAGGCACTCTGTAAAACCTAAGTTTTGGGCTGGTGGTTAGAGTGTACAGGACAGACTCCGAAGGCCTGGGTTTCAATCCCACTACTCCACTTACTCACAGTGAGACTCTGAGTAATCTGTGCGTAATCAGTTTGCAATAGCTTCCTAATCTATTTATTTGCTATTTGTATCTTCCCTGGGCAGCGAAGTGGGAGAAACACTTTTTCCCCCTGCCTCTCCTGAATTAGAAAGTACTTTGGAATGCTGTGAATAAAAGGCACTATATAATATAAAACTAAGGTTTTGACTAATGGATTAGGGATCACAGGTGAGAACCTGGAGCCTCAGGTTTGTATTTCACTACTGCACTTACATACAGCTGAGGCAGTATAGTGTAGTGGTTTAAGGCTCTGAGCTGCAAATCTGGAAACCTGGGTTTGAATTCCACAGCCTCCACTTGCATACTGTGTGACCCTGAGCAAGTCACTTACTGTAACTTCCCTATGCTCCCAAATTAAACCTGTAAACATGCTTTCAGCTTAGTGTGCTACTCCTGGTTAAACAGTTGGAAAAAAAAAAAAAGAGTCTTATCTTAACCCCTCAGCAAATTTCACTCATCTGTCTTTTCACTGTTTGTACTGTAAATCCATGTGCATCTAAGGCAGAAATGCTTGTCCCCACTCCCTCTCCTGGATTGTAGATCATTCTGAGTACATGAAAGGTGCTGAATTTTTGGCTTAGTAATTAAATCCCACAAGTGAGAACCTGGAGCCCCAGGTTTGAATCCCACTACTGCCACTTACACTGTGACTGAGGAAGTCTGATCTTAACCCTCTGAAATATCTTGCTATTATATTATTTCTGCTATTTTAATCTCCCTGCATGCTTAAATTTCACCAAGACAGAGTTGTGACTACACACAACAGTGCACCCTACACCCAGGCAAGTAAGGCACTCAAACTAATTATTTTAGTGCAGCAACATTTGCTTGATTGCCACACCATCACTGTAATTGGTCTACACACAGATAAGCAGACAAAGAGCTCATACTACCTGCGAGCCCTAGACTGGATATTCTGGTGCTTTGCAGTTTCCTATCACTTATTCTATTCAGTTCAGTTTGGGGCATGTGAGTACTGTGAACTGTTTGTTTTATTGTCTGTGTATACTAATTTTAATGGTTGTGTGGTACTCAGAAACGTTACTGCATTTTGCACCAAAATGACTGGCTTGACAGTATTCAATTCAATTCAATTCGTGTTTATTTATAAAGCGCCTTTCAAAATCAAGGTGCTATACATAATAATAAAATAGAAACCAACATTAAACAATCAAACTATAAAGAAAAAGCCAAATTAAAAAGATATGTTTTTAAAGCAATTTTAAAACTGTCAACAGTCGGGCATTCTCTCAACCAATGAGGTAGAGAATTCCACAGGGTAGGAGCAGAAAAGGCAAAAGCACGAGATCCTGACAACTTCAAACGGACCCTGGGAATCTCTAGCAATCCCCTCATTAGGCGGAGGCGGAGGGGCGGAGGGGGCAATAGGGAACCAGAAGATCTTTCAGGTAACCGGGTCCCTGATCGTGTAGGGCTTTAAAGGTTAGTAAACCAACCTTAAAGGTGATTCGCCACCGCACAGGCAGCCAGTGCAGTTCGCGAAGCACAGGCATAATATGACTGGTTCTTGGAGTCCCAGTCAAAAGCCTGGCCGCAGTGTTCTGCACCAGCTGCAGGCGGCGGATATCAATCCCTGGTAGCCCTAGGTATAGGGAATTACAGTAGTCCAAACGGGTGGTAACAAAGACGTGAACCAAAGTCGGAAGGTCCTCCTGTGGAATCAGATGTTTCACCCGGGCGATATTCCTCAGATGGTAAAAAGAGGATTTGACAACAGCTGACACCTGTGATTTCAGGGTCAGACCGTCATCAAAATAACTTCCAGATTTAGCACCTGTCGAGAGCTAGAGGCGGTCCCCACCAAGTAATAAGCCTGATGGATGTCCCTTTACCAAACCCTCCCAGGATGACCTGGGCCCACAACCAATACCCGGTCTTATCCGGATTAAGTTTTAACCAGCTCGAACTCATCCAAATTCTGATCTCATCCAGGCAGTTATTAAGTATGGAGAGTGCATCACTCTGATCGGGGAGAAAGGATAGATACAGCTGAGTATCATCTGCATAGCAGTGAAAACTCAAGCTGTATCTCCTGATGATTTCTCCTAATGGCAGCATATACACTGCAAACAACATAGGAGCTAAAATGGAGCCCTGAGGTACCCCATATGGTAGGGAGACGGCGTCAGAGGAATAAATTCCGGTGACGATTCTCTGAGACCTACCAGTGAGGTAAGAACTAAGCCATTATTCTGGACTGTACCAGACAGCCCACAAAACCCGCAGTCGCCCAATAGCACCTCATGGTCTACAGTGTCAAATGCAGCAGAAAGATCAAGAAGGACCAGAATGGTACAAGCCTTTCGATCTCTGGCCATTAGGAGGTCACTCAATACCGAACAAGGGCAGTCTCAGTACTATGCCTTTTCCTGAAGCCAGATTGGAGAGTATCATAGACATTATGAGAGGTGAGATATTCATCCAATTGCAGTGCAACTGCCTTTTCAATAACCTTACCAACAAATGGCAGGTTAGAGATAGGCCGTAGTTGGCTAGACAGTCTGGGTCCAAGGAGGATTTTTAAGGAGTGGATGAACTACTGCCTCCTTAAGGATTAGGACCCCCAAGGATTTCAGACAATGTCTGCAAGGATTGGGTAGATAACTTCTACACAACCTACTAAAAGCGGTGTAGGACCCGGATCCAAACTACAACTAGTTGGACGCATTGTTTGGATGATCTTCACAATGTCAGCGAATTCCGGGCGGTGAAAATCCAACCAGATAGGCCGAGGATTAAGTACCACTGGTTGTCCACCATAACCCCCCGAAGGAGAGGTCAGACCGATGCCAGACCTGATGCCGGCAACCTTATCTGCAAAGAAGTGAACGAACTCCTCACATCTAAGTTGAGAAAAAGCTTCTCTAGACTGAAGACAGACTGGATTGCACAGCCTGTCCACAGTCCGGAAAAGTTGAGCGGTCGATTCTTTGCAGCAGAAACTCTCTGGACAGGAATTCTGCCTTCTTACAGTGATTTCTGATTGGTAGCCATCATAATGGGCTAACAATCTAAGCCTGTCAACATCAAGGATTTCCGACACCAGCTCTTCTCCAGCCTACTGCTCACTTAATTCCTTCAAGGAGCCATCAAACCATGGACTCTTGGACGGATAGTGAGAGCCGAACACTAACAGGAGCAATTTTGTCCAGTGCATCTCCCACAGCCTTATTATAGGCAAGTACAAGATCATCTGGACTCATGCATTCACCGACAAACTCGATGGGTCCAGCACTGCCGTGAGGTCACTGGGCCAATACCCTTAAAGGGCGGTATTGAACCATCTCCGTGAGAGCAGACCTATTAGAGGTCCCTGAAGCTGAACCTTATGATGTAATGGTCCCAATAACTGACAGGTTCCGCCCCCAGGTCAGTGATCTCCATACCCAAGAGAAAGACCAGATCTAGTGAATGACCTCCTATATGGGTGGAGGTGGTAACAACCTGTGTCCAGGCCCAGTGTATTCATCAACTGGAGGAGACTTTTACCAAAATGAGAGGTTCATCGTCGACCCAAGCGTTGAAGTCGCCCAGAAGTATTAATCTGGGAAACCTCAACATAAGGTCGACAATGAAGTCTGCAATCTCCTGTAGGAATTCGCCGCCATCACCTGGTGGACGGTAGACAAGGAGAATCCCACAACCTGCACCCTCGCCCAGGATATATTCAAAAGATCTGGTGTTCCCCAATGGAACATCCACAAGGCCCAGTTCAGATTTAAACATAATGGTCACACCTCCGCCCCTACGATCCTGCCTTGGACGGTGTATTACCGAGAACCCAGCTGGAGTTGCCAAGGCCAATATGGGGCCAGCATTTTCATCCAGCCAGGTCTCGGTAATGCAAGTCAGATCAGCTGACCCAACAAGATCAGCTACAATAGCTGTCTTGTTTTTTATAGATCTGGCATTACACAACACCGCCAAGGCAGTACTGGCCTGAGTGTAGAGTGCAGTGTTGTGTGCAGTAGAAGGTGGTACTGGACAGTTCCCATTCAGCAGCAAAACAAAACAAATTATTTTTGAAATGAATTTATTTTAAATTTTGGTGACCGGGAGAGGCACACTGAGCTGAGGCTCGTTTCCAGATAGGACCTGGGGGAAGGAGAAAAGGGAAATTCAGGCATACAACTGAATAATATAAATGCAAATTACAACGTGTAAATTCATAGGTACATTTAAAGTGTCGTATTACAATTTAAGTTACAGCAGCAACATTCACAACAAAATTAGGAACGAGAGATGAGGGATATTTCAAAACTTGAGAAGAATGGTGAGAAAAGATCCTAGGGTATTGCTCAACATGAATTGGAAGGGATAAACACCTAAAGAGGTTTCCTGGAGGAAAGGAGAGAAAGGGAGGAATGAAATAAGATTAGAGAAGCAAACTGGTTATGAGGAGGAGGATGGACAGGACCAGGGAAGAAGAGGAGATTGGAGAGAAGACTCTTTAGACTGTGCAGGAAGGGAGCTAGGAAGAGAGTTCCAGAGGGAAGGTAGGTGGTAGGAGAAGGCTTCCAGCTCAGAGCTAGAGGTAGGATGGAGAGAGAAGGTACTTGAGTCTCTGGAGCACAGTGGGAGGAAAAGGGGATAAAGGGAGAGGAGAGGGAGAGGCAGGAGGGGAAGGGTCCGAGCCAGAATTTGGAGATGAGGGATGTAACACGGTGCTGTTGTTGTGTATGAAGAGGGGGAGGGAGAGGCAGGAGTAGAAGGAGCAGTGATGTGTGTGTGGGGAGGGGCATTTAAGGCAAAGCGGCAAAATTAATCAAATAAGGTGTCCAGTCTAGAGGGAGAAATCGCTGTGGCGGACCTAAAGACCACGTCAGCATAGTCAAAAAGAGGGAGTAGCATTTTAGTGAGTAGTTCATGTTGGACAGTAGTAGAGAGGGAGTCTTTGTTTCGATATAGGGCACCTAGCTTTGGGCAGAGTTTAGAGTGTATGTAGTCAATGTGGTAGGAGAAGTCGAGTCAACTATACCGCCAGACGCCTAGATATTTGAAGGCAGAGACTGCATCTAGGGTGATATCATCGAGGGTGTTGAAAGAGAGGGAGGCAGAGAGTTTGAAAAGTTTTTGAGCAGTACTGAAGGTCATTGACACATTTTTTTTTTTTTTTGCGTTAACTTTTAGCAGGTTTGCCTTGAACCAACATAGGACCTGCAAAACATCATATTGAAGCTGAGTCACCACCTCGGAGAATGATGGTCCGGAAGCATTAAGGACAGAGCCATCTGCAAACAAGTGAATTTGAGAGGAAGCGTAGACAGAAGGAAGGTCATTTAGGTAGATTGAAAACAGAACAGGGTCTGGAATGGAGCCCTGGGGGACTCCAGCTTCAATGGGTGGGTTTCGATAGGGCGTGTTCTGCCTGGACACATTACGTGTGGCCTGTGGGATATGCCCTAAACCAATCTACCACATGTGTAGTAAGACCAATGGTGTGAAGCCTGGCTAGAAGAACAGGGTGGGACAGAATCAAAAGCTTTGGCTAGGTCAAGTAAATATAGCAGCAGTGATACGTCCATGGTCCATGCCTGTCAGAAAGTCATTGGTGACACAGAGGAGGGAAGAAATAGTCAAGTGGTTTCTTCCTAAGTTGGATTGATATGGGGAGAGGAAGTTAGAAGCATTAAGGAAATCAGTTAGGCAAGAGAAAAGTAGAGACTCTTGTAATTAGGCCAGGAGAGGAGGGACCCCCTTTATGAAGGGGAATAACCCTGGTTACTTTCCAAGCCTGAGGTACGGATCCTAGAAAGAAAGAGAGATTCAGCAAGTGGGTGAGAGGAAAGGCAATGGCTGGGACAGAGATGCAGAGAAAGTGTGGGTCGAGGCCGTCATGGCTGGATTTGTGCAGGCTGAGTGAGAGGAGGGCATGGAAAACTTCTGCACAGAGACAGGAGAAAAGGAAGCACAAGTGGATGCAGAGGAGACAGAAGAGGTAGGAGGCATGGGGACTGGGTTTGGGGGGGCACAGGTGGTGAAGAAGGAATTTAGTATAGAGTCAACGGAAGTGAGATCTGAGATGGGAGAACCGTCGACAAGTAAGGCAGGTGGGGAAAGTTTAGGTGGAGATCGAAGAGAGTGAATTGTCTGTCAGAAGTTGGAGGGGGAGTTGAGGTTTTTGTGAAGAATCATTTTGAAGCACTGTGCTCCCCCCCGATAGCTTTAGTACAGGCATCCTTAGAGACCTGTAGAGCTATAGATCAGAGGGAGAGAGGAATGATTTGTAGCACATCCAAGCTGAATCTCAAGACTTACAGAAACTGTACGATGTCTGATGATATCCAGGGGTGATGGAAACATCTGACTCTACATCTTTGGTGGGGGGGTGAGTATTCCAGACATTGTATAAGTAGTAGCAGAAGAGAGAGAGAGAGAGAGAGAGAGAGAGAGGTCTATGTCAGGGGCTGAGTATACAAGGGACCAGTTAGAGGTGCGAAGATCGTGGAGAAGGGCATCAGTATCAAGCAACCTGTGGGACCTAATCCAGCTGTAATTTATTTATTTTATTTATTTCGATTAGGATTAATACCTTTGAGTCAAAGACTAATTTTCAAAGGTTCCAAGTCAGGGACAAACAGAACAATACAAATACAAATACAATACAATACAATACAAATACAAATACAATACAATACAAATACAAATACAATACAATACAAATACAATACAATACAATACAAATAAGTACAAAATTAAGGTAACAGTGAAAAAAAAACATGGTAGGCATCATGAAAAGCATTAAAATGTCACATGAGGTTCAAGACTTGCTAGTTTCAGGTACATCTTAACAATAGAATAAATTACATTACATCAAGTTGTTGCAGGTTAGAGATACACTGGGAACAGAGAGACATGTCAAGAATAGGTCCATGTTAAGCTTTGGGGATGATAGGGGAAGGGGTAAGCAGCCAGGTTGGCGTTGTCACAGTAGCTAGAGGTGGTGTGGGACAGGAGTAAAGGGGAAAGGTGGTGTAGGAGGGTGGTAAGTCGAAGGAGGGGGAGAAGTGGGGAGGGGAAGAGGTGAGGAGGTGGGGGATAAGGCAGGAGGAATATGTCGATTTCTTTTCTTGCACAGTTACAGGTGGTTACATTCTTGAGGTGGGACTGTAGCCCCCTTTTGAACAGACTCAGCTTTGTGTTTCCTGTCAGTGTTTCGGGCAGCTCATTAAACCACTTGGGGCCCTTAAAAGTAATGGATTTTTGGGCCAGTGATGTGTGCTTGAAAGGGACTTGTAGTCCTCCTTTTGTTTCATTTCTTGTTTGTTTAGCGTGCACAGCCTTCTTGAACAGACTGCTTATGGATTCCAGCATGAGGCCTAGTTGCACTTTTTTTATGATCAGTCATGTTTGGTATTGGGCTCTTAGGTACAGTGGTAGCCAGCCAGTCTCAGAGTAGAGTGCACAGGTGTGAGTCCATCAATCTGCCCCAAGTGCCAGATGACAAGCCCTGTTCAGGAGTTTTGTATCCTGTTTAGGGCAGTGTCTAATCCTGAGATGTATATTGGTAAGCCATAATCAATGGATGACAATACAGTGCTGCCTGTGGCTAATTTGAGGGCCACAGGTGTCATCGACTGTTTGTTTCTGTAGAGGATGCCCAGTTTCATGTTGGAGGTTTTGACAACTTGATCAACGTGGTGGGAGAAATTGAGAGTCATCAAGGTAAACACCCAGATATTTAAATGAGGGGACTTGTTCAAGTGCATCACCCTTTAGGTTTATAATTCATAGGGGGCCGAAATTCCTTTTGTTCTGTGGGACTGAGAACAGCATGCTTTTTTTTTTTTTTTTTTTTTTATGGTTTAGTAGCAGTTTAATTTAGGGGGAGCAGAACAAGTGTATCTTACAGATGCAATATGTAACATAATGATCACTGAAGGCATCTGGGAGTGTCCTACCACAACTATACAGTGTGGATAGGAGGAAGACACCCAATCTGGAAGCGAGTGATTTAGGGAGATAGGGTTGGGCCTAGTGGGTTCCTTAATAACTTGATTGGGGGTAAGGGACTCTATCTTGTCAGTGAAATGCTTAGAGGTGGGAGAGGTCCAGTTAAAATTAAAATCCCCTAGAATGATTAATTCACCTGAAGAGGCTGGGGAGACAAGGGAGGTGATGATGTTTACAAGGGAAGGAGGGGAGAATTTAGGAGAAGCATAAACTACAGCAACAAAAACAGGGAGAGAGGAGGGGAAAGAAAGACTAACCACGGGCAGCTCGTGTGAGGAGGGAAGAGATTCGTGCAGGGAGATGAAGCAGGATAGGCTTTGTTTGGTGTAGATGGCCATGCTGCCACCATGTTTATCACGATCTTGCTGAACAAGATGATAATCAGGGTGGGATAGTTGGGAGTCAGGAATCTGGGAGGAGAGCCAGGTTTTGGAGATGCAGAGTATATTGGGAGAATATAGGAAAACCCATACTTTGAGGGCATCTGAATGGGTAGTATAAAAGGCATGAACTGGGAGAAAAAAGAGAAAATACATCTTACTTTATTAATTAAATAAAATTTTTCAAAATACTTCAAACAAGCACCAAGAGACAAGGGCCTCGATATTCAAAAGTTAGTGCCAGCGCGAACATAGTTCATGCTGGTGCTAACCTGGGTTTGTGCCTGTGCTTCAGGAAGGGCCACATTCAGAGGTCCCTGGAGTGCACCCAAACCTGGCAGTGCCCAGGTGCTAAAATACCACTGCACCTATGCAAATTAAGGGTCCTTTCATGCATACTGGTGCTACAGCATTGTCAAAGGTTTGCAGAATTGGTAAACAGCCCCCAAGTGGCACTGTTTAGCACTGCCAAAAATAACCTCTTAACAGGGTGCTAAGGCAGTGCCCCCAGCACCCAAAAGCAAGGCAGCTGTACTGAAGCTGCCTGCCCCAGTGCTGAGCTGCCCCCATCTCCTAGTACGTGGGAATATACAAACCCCTGGTGTCCAATGGTTCCCCTCACCCCTGGTCTCCCTGTATATTCATTTTAATGAAATCCCTGGTGATCCAGTGGTTCCTTCTGAACAGTCTCATGTCCTGCATCTGACCTGCCCACTCACATCCCACCTCCTTGCACCACCCACACCCCAGTGTCCAGTGCTCACAACAGAGTATGGTGACTAAACAGCCCTCCTCTCACCTCCTTGGCTGGCTGCCATATGAGCTGTCTGTGAGTGTACACACTGTAGGTATAGGTTTTTCTACAGTATATGTGCTCACTGACAGCACACATGGTGACTGGCCATGGATGTGAGAGGAGGGCAGCACCAGTTGTCATGCTCCACTATGAGCAGTGGATTTCATTAAAAGAATATACTGGGGGATCGGGCAGGGGGTACACTGGACACCTGGAATTTTATTAAAACAAATATACTGGGAGGTGGGGGGATCTGGACCACCAGGACTGTCCTTTCACTGAGACATGGGTGCTAAGGGGCTGTTGCACCTCATGCAAATGAGCAAATAATGGGCATGCAAATGGCCCCTTAGCTCCTTGCATGCCCATTAAGTGGTTTTACTGTAGTGCTGCAACAGTGCTGATGCTGACATCCCCGACAGCGACAGACACAATGCTGAGTGTCGGCATTGTACTGTCAGAGATGCCACTGTGATGTTTTCAGGGGGCTGTGCCCCCTGAACCCCCCATGTAGGGATGGACCCCAGTTACTAAATATCCAACTCTAAGTCGGAGTTGTCTTGGGGAGGGAAGCGCAACACTGGGAATTGCACTGCCAGTGTCTGTAGGGACCAGCACAGTGACCCGACGATTTTGGGCAAAATCTGTCGCTGTGCTGGTCTTCGCAGTCATGGAGTCGACCTACAGTCAACATACCCCATTAGGTTTATTTGCATGCTCAGGCTGAATATGGCCCACAGGAAACTTGGCACTACCCCATTTTTGGCAGTGCTATCCCCTGTGGACCATATGCAGCCCTGGTCCATGTCAGGGCAGCACAGATTCCTTTCATGCTGCCCTGACATGTACTGATATTCAATTAGACAGCACCCTCCCGCAGAGATTGCTATCCATCCTAATTTTGCCATGACTGGGGGAAGCACGGGGGGCCAGCGCAGCACAAAAGACTGAGCTGCGTTTGCTCCATTCTTTCAATATCTGGGCCAAGTAGTTTCACTCTGGAGACCTAAATCCTAGACAGTCTACTATTAGCAATATTTTGAGCGTAGTGAAACTCCAGCTGTTGCAGTGCTGTAATTTCTGTGCCTGTCATGCTACACTGTGTCCACAAAGTCCTGTGTGTTTACGGGGCAGTCAAAGTGAAAACAAAATATGGAACTGCATTGGTTTCTGCAATCACATGATATCTGACTCACTAAGAGACCCATGGGATCATAAGACTAGGATCTCCTCTCGTGATTCCTCAGGTCACTACACACAAATTATGCCAGGACTCTTAATTACTGGCATAATTTTATAGTAGGACATACACTGTATGTTCTTTTGGCCACTTCTGTATGGTGCCTGTGCCATATACTGTATGCACAGGGCATTAAAAAGGTAAACCTATCAGTGATCAAGTCCACCCAGCTGTGGAAATGAGCAAAAGCAGGACCCCACTGAAAATGAGGTGTCACATCTTAGCTGCATTTACCTGGGTAAATACTGTAAGTAGTAAAATGATAAATTAAAAATTAGGAAAGTGGCTATCGGTATATGAATCATAGAACAAAGAAAAACTGCAGTAAAATATGTGCTGCTCTCAGTATTGCAAGGTGTTATATAATTCGTAGCATGCCCTTAACAAAACTATAAATTTGAACAGCAATAAATGCTGCTAACTGAAACCCTGCTAAATATCTAAGAATGGTGCTAAATATTTAAATGTAATTTAATTTACTCAGCTGTAGGAAACCTGTTATGAAAATTACACCCCTTTCATAAAGTAACTTAGCCACAGTAACAGATTTTCTTTCGGATAATTTTAATTAAGCAATAATTACATTTAGTCCTAAATAAACTAGGTAATAAAGTGGTTCCCACAGAGACAAGCATAAAATTGATTAATGTTGCTATTTAGCCAGAGACTGAGTACTTTTCCATGTTTCCCAGAGGAAATGCATTGCAGTACCTTCATGAACCAACCTTCTATTTTGGAGGGTGGGGTGGGTAAGAGGGTAGTTCACATGTTACACCTTTTAAATCCACAGCTGCTTCTGAGCAAAGACTGACAGATATCATACATAGGCATGGTGGCTTTGCCCTATGAACTAATATTAATTTTGCATGTGGCTAGAAATAGTCTCTAGCACAGACTAGCTATTCATCCTGTTATTAAGAAGAAGCCAGAAGGGGAAGGAAACATATTCAATTCAGTGCTTTACAGTAACTGGTAATTGCTATTTTTCTTTTAAACTTAGACTGTGGGCTTTTAGTGACACTGTAATTTCTTTGCTGTCTTTACTTAGAATTGTTTTTGGGCTGTTGAAAATTTAAAACGTAGTGGTGGTGTATTTCTTTTATGTCTTTAATTGCTGAAAATTTAGTCTTGGCTTGTCTGACTTGCCCTGTAGTTTGGGTGAGGGGTGTTAATTGGCTGGCTTCTGACCTCAGCTACATGATAACTGGAGGTGAGGCTTAGTCAGAGTTGAGGTAGCAAGTGAGTTTTCTTTTCTCAGAAGAAGCCAGAAGGGGAAGGAAACATATTCAATTCAGTGCTTTACAGTAACTGGTAATTGCTATTTTTCTTTTAAACTTAGATTGTGGGCTTTTAGTGACACTGTAATTTCTTTGCTGTCTTTACTTAGAATTATTTTTGGACTGTTGAAAATTTAAAACGTAGTGGTGGTGTATTTCTTTGCTGTCTTTAATTGCTGTTAAATCTGCCCTGTTAAATCTGATTGACAGGAGCTAAACAAAGGGGATAGTAAGGGGTGTGGAGTAGGAAGGGCATAAGAGGGAAGAAGCCCACCCTCAGCACGACAAGTGTTTTGACTCATTTATTTATTTATTGGTTTATTTTCTATTTTTAAAAAGAAAAGTATCTGAGGATCAGTGGCAGGATTTTTAGGACAGTAAATTAATAAAAAGGGAACTAGGAGAGCTTCAGTTACAGACAAGTAGTAGAATAGCAGTATAATTGCAGTATAATGTGGGGAGTGGTGCAATGCAGTGGCTGTGGGGCAGCCATATTCAGGCAGACCTTCTGGACACTGAGGTGCTGCCCTATCTGCATGCATCTCTCTGGACTGTGGGATGAGGTAGCCAGACTCAGAGTGGAAGTAAACTGGGTCAGGAGTACCATCACCCCTATCCAGAGACCACCCAGTCCAATGCAACTGCCTCAAAGGATACCGAGAACGAGGAGCACTTGGATGACAGTAGGCTCAGGGAGGGTTAGATCAGTCAGGCAGAGGCACATCCCAGATCCTATTCCACTCAAGAACTCATATGCCACACTGGCAAACGGGGACAACCAAATAGAGGTACCCAGAGAAGTGGAAGGAAAGGATGTTGAGGTTAGCCAAGGAGGTGACCTCAGCGGGGAGAGCAGTGGACCCCAGAGGAGGAGGAAGCGAATCCTGGTGGGGGATTCCATCATAAGAGGGGTCCAGCTAGGAACACAGGAGGGGGAGGACAGGGAGGTAAGGTGCCTACCAGGTGCCACGGCTTGGAGGGATGGAAGGAAGATCCTGGGGATCACTGGGAAGGCAAGATAGGAGGGTGATCTGGATGTCATTATCCACCTAGGTACTAATGACCTGGCAAATGGGGAGCCAAAGGAAGTTCAGGAAGAGTTTAGGAAATTGGGGAGGGGTCTCAAGCAAGTAGCTACTTCTGTCACTTTCTCAGAAGTACTACCTGCGAGAGGCAAGGGAGAGCATAGGGGTGCATGCACCAGGAACTTTAACTCATGGTTGAAGAACTGGTGCTGTGAGGAAGGGTTTGGATTCATTGGTGACTGGGGACCCACCTCAAGGGATGGAGGTTTGTTCAAGCCTGATGGCCTGCATCCATCCTGGAGGGGAATCCAAGCACTCAATGATAAGTTTAAATGCTACATTGACAACCATTTAAACTAGCAAAGGGGGGTGGGTGGCAGGCCAGCAAGGAGGGTACCTACTTGCTCACCCCCCCACAGCTAGCAGTGGAACCAGTGAACCGGAGGAGTGGCTATCTCTACAAAGTAGTGTGCAAAAGATGGAGATTTGCACCCAAGAGGTGGATTGGCAGAAAAGGGGCAAAATTCAGCAGAAGGGCAGACTGCAAGGAGAACCAGGGATAAAGGACAACCAAGGAAGGGGCTGGAGTAGAACAGCGAAACAGTCTAGGGAGGTCAAATCATGGAAAGCCATGTGTGCCAATGCCAGGAGCCTTAGCAACAAGATGGAAGATCTGGAGGCTGTCATGGTGCAGTCAGACCTGGACATTGTGGCCATCACTGAAACCTGGTGTAATGATAACCACGATTGGGAGATGACCATACCTGGCTACAACATATTCAGAAGAGACAGGGCAGGCAGGAAGGGAGGAGGAGTGGCACTGTATGTGAAAAATGACATAAGGGCCACAGAGATCCAGGAGGAACAAAATGGTGGAGAGATACTGTGGGTTAAGCTGGAAAGGAAAATGGGGCCAGCCATCCACACAGGTGTGGTCTATAGACCACCAGCCCAGGAGGAAGAAACAGTTAAGGAGCTGATGCTAGCCATCCAAAGGATGGCAGACAAGGGTGAGGTAGTACTGGTTGGAGACTTCAATATTCCAGACGTGGACTGGAGCATCCCAGCAGCAGTATCAACTAGAGCAGATTTATCCTGACTCCTTCAGTGTGCCTTCCCTAACAACTGGTCATGGAACCAATTCGCAGAAGGCAATACTGACCTTGTGCTCACAAACAGGGACAATGTGATGGGGTAACAGTGGGGAGCACCTGGGGAACAGTGACCACCAGTCATTGTGGTTTGAAATTACAGAAAGAGCAGAACCAAACCACACAAAAACACATATCCTGGATTTTAGGGGGGCAGACTTTGGGAAAATGGGGAGATACTTGAAAGAGGCATCAAGGGGGATGGGGCAGGAATCAAGGGTTGAGGAACAGTGGGCAGTATTTAAAATGGGGATTACAAGAGCAACAGAATTATGCATTAAGCAAGTTAGCAAGGGGAAAAGGAAGAGGATACTATTATGGTTTTCCAAAGAGGTAGCAAAGATAGTGAAAGCCAAAAACATTGCATTCAGGCAATACAAAAAGGCACAGGCAGAAGGGGATAGGGAGAAGTACCAGGAGAAGCAAAGGGAGGCAGGGAGTCAGTAAGGGAAGCCAAAGCTCAGACAGAAGAACACATTGCAAAATCAGTGGGTAGAGGGGACAAAACCTTTTACAGGTATATAAGAGAAAAAAGAAAGGCAAAGGGAGGGATAGTGAGACTGAAGGGGGAGGATGGGGGCCACATAGAGGATGACAACAGTAAAGCTGACATATTGAACAGGTATTTCTGCTCAGTCTTTACTGAAGAAGAGGAGGGTAATGGGTCTGAAGGGAGTACAAGGGGTGAGAATGGTGCAGAAATGGACACAAGTCCCTTTACTTGAGAAAGGGTCCTGAAGGAACTGGTAGTAATAAGAGTTGATAAAGCAATGGGTCCAGATGGGGTGCACCCCAGTGTCCTTAAAGAACTAAGAGAGGTGGTGGCTGAACCTTTGGCTATCCTGTTTAGCCGATCACTGGAAACAGGGGAGGTACCCAAAGACTGGAGGACAGCAGATGTAGTCCCCTTATACAAAAGTGGGAACAAAGAGGAAGCGGGGAACTACAGACTAGTAAGCCTCACCTCGGTAGTGGGGAAGATCAAGGAAGCACTACTGAAGGAGAGATTCGGAACACCTGGTTGTCAGTGGACCATGGACTAAGGCAGCATGGTTTCACCAGGGGAGGTCATGTCAGACCAACCTTGTTGGAATTTTTGACTGGGTGACTAGGGAGGTGGATCGGGAGGGCAGTGGACATGGCCTTCTGGACTTCAGCAAGGCCTTTGACACTGTGCCCATAGAAAACTATTACGCAAACTGGGGAATATGGGTGTGGGCAGGACAGTAGTGTGGTGGGTAGGTAACTGGCTGGGTGGCAGGTACAGAGGGTGGTGGTAATGGCTATCACTCCACAGAGGGAAGAGTGACCAGTGGGGTACTACAGGATCAGTGCTGACCGGTCCTATTCAACATCTTCATTAGTGACATTGCGCAGGACCTAAAGGCAGAATTTCACTGTTTACTGATGACACAAAGCTCTGTAACAGAGTAGACACACCAGAGGTGTAGACAGAATAAGGACCTGCAGAAACTTGAAGATTGGTCAGGGTTTGCAGTTGAAATTCAATGCAAAGAAGTGCAAGATAAGCATATGGGGCACAAAAACCCTGGCACAATATATCAGATGGGGTGAGATATAAGCATGCACCAAGCAGGAAAGGGATCTTGGGTTATCATCTCTGATGACCTCAAGGAGAAACAGTGTGACAAGGCAGCAGGTAAAGCAAATAGGATGCTGGGATGCATGGTAGGCATCACCAGCAGGAAAAGGAGAGGTCATAATTCCACTATATAAGACACTAGTGAGGCCCCACCTGGAGTACAGTGTACAGTTCTGGAGACCTTACTCACGTATGGACATAGAGATGGTAGAAGGTTCAGAGGAGGCAACAAAGATGGTACATGGATTGCATCACAGGTCCCATGAGGACAGGTTAGGGTGAACTGAATATGTACTCCTGGAGGAGAGGAGGGAGAGAGGGATATGATAGAGACACACAAGTATCTTACAGGAGGAACAGGGTGAGGAATACACTATTTTTAAGTGAAAAGATGTTCCAGGACTAGAGGGCATGGGATGAAGTTGAGGAGGGCGATTCAGAGGAAGCGTGAGGAAGAATTTCTTCACAGAACGGGTGGTGGACAAGTGGAACACCCTTCCAGAGGAAGTGGTGGGGGCTGAAACAATCACGGGATTTAAGAATGCATGGGATAGACATAAAGGAATTCTGGATGTCAGGGGTAAGGGGCAACAGACTTCTAGGAAAACATAAACTGAACTTACAAGCTCAAATGGGCAGACTGGGTGGGTCACAGGCCCTTATCTGTCAACACTGTCTATGTATCTATGTATCTATGTATCTATGTATCTATGTATCTATGTATCTATGTATCTATGTATCTATGTATTAGTGAGAGACTCACAAGAGAGTCTGAGAATTTGATTGGCTTTGATAAGCCATGGAATATATTGTTATTTGAGAGTTACAATCATTCCCAGAACCTGTTTCTATTTATCTAATGTACAAAAACTGATTTAAATGCCAGTTTGCCCATTCTCTATTGCCAATTAAGAAAAAGGATGGTAAACAAATAGAATTGTGGTTAATATATTTAGAGTTATTTAGTTAATCAGTTATCAATCCTCCCTCCCCTGTCCAAAGTGCTGGAACGAATTGTTGCCAACCAGCCTGTGGATTAACTAGAAAAATACTCCATCTAATGCCCGCAAGAGCATGGATTTAGAAAAGGGCAGAGCACCCTCCCAGGACTGCCAGAATTTACCAGCTTCATTCAGTAATCATTTGGCCAAGGTAACCTTGTAGGAGAGGCCTTTATAGAATTAATTTCTCTTCCAACAGCTCACTAATATTGGTCTTTCACTTAATATGCTGCAATGGTTCAGAAGCTATCTTGGAGATAGAGCTCAGCGGGTGAAGATATCTAATGTTGTCTCTGAACAGCGGGCCATCCGATCTGGAGTACCACGAGGGTCAGTCCTGGGTCCACTCCTTTTCAGTATCTTCCTGAACAACTTGCTGTCTGCGTGTCACCAACAGACTCTCCTCTATATGGATGACACTGTCATCTTTGCAAGCCACTCGGATCTTAACTTGCTTGAAAGCAGTCAATAACTCGGATTCATGAAAGTTAAGCAATGGTTTAATAAACACAAACTGGTGCTTAACTACAAGAAAACTAAAGTTTTGTTGTTCTCATCCTCTCACAATTAGTACAAGGCTCATGCTCTTACATTGGAAATAACCAAGGAGCACCACTAGAACAAATCCAGCACTTTAAGTACCTAGGTGTAACCTTGGACAGTCACCTCACCTAAGTGCCTCACATGGAGAATGTTGCTAAAGCCATTAATATTAGGATTGGGATCCTCTATAGATACAGATGGAGTCTGACTCCTGAAGCTGTCAAATTTGCAATCTACAGTTCGGTTCTGTCACTCATCGATTATGGCTAAGTCATATATGGAACTGCTTCCACTATGTCACTCAAAAGACTAACTGTCGCTCAGAACAAGGTCTGTAGACTAATCGTGGGTGCTGCTCATCTCACCCACACTTGTGAGCTCTATGCTCAGTCTGAATGGCTTCAGATAAGTTTATTTTATTTATTTATTTATTTCTAGGAAGTACCTTTGAGCCAAAGGCTCTTTTACAGTGGTTCCACATTGTAGTAATACATGAGCATAACATTTACAATGGTTACAAGTACATAAGCAGATGCAAGGCAGCTCCATTCCTTAGAAAAACATGAGTACATCAGGTTACAGAGGTTACATAATTACAATAACGGGGATTACATAAGTAAAAATATACAGATACATAGTTTATAGCAGACTAGGTAGACAAGAAGTTTAAGAGAACAACTTGAGGATCTACAGGATATAGAGTGAATCAGATAGATAACAGAGGATGATGTAGTCTGTAAAATAATTAACTAATACTGTATGCAAGGAGGCAAGAACTTGATGGGCAGCAGTTCTTTTGTTATAAGTGCTAAAGAGTGTAGTCATAGAGGAGGGCTAGACTCATTGGGGGAAGTGCTGAGGTGGGGACCTGGAGCCTACTAGTGGAGTATTAGTTATCAAGAAGAGAGGAGAAGACAAGGGGGCAGGTTAGAATGAGGGTAGCAGGAAAGAGGAGGGAAGATTGTGTTAGAATGAGGGTTGCAGGAAAGAGGAGGGAAGATTGTGTGTGGGGGGACTCAGGTCTCACAGTCACAGTTACTGTTTGTGGCAAGGGCCACTAACAGTTTATCTTTAAAGGGGCCTATTTTTTCCTCTTTTGTGATGTCTAGGTCAAGCGCATTAAGCCAAAGTGGCACCCAGTATTCGTAGGACCGTTGACCTTGTGTGGTTCTGCGGTAAGGGATGCAGAGGGCTGAGTTGTTTGTACCCCTAGTGCATCTGATGGAATTATGTTGGCTAAGAAGGCTTTGCAGGCCTGGGGTGGTAAGTCCTAGCATAGATTTCTTGGTGAGTAGGCATACTTGATACCGGAGGCGGCTGTCAAGGTTGAGCCAGTTCATTTGAATGTACAACTTGCAGGTGTGAGTGAGATGGGGTACACCTAGGACTAAACGACATGCTTTGTTTAGTGTTGTTTTGATACGTTTCAAAGTGGTTTGGGAGGCAGCCCAATATACTGCTAGACCATAGTCTATCACTGAGAGGACTGAGCTATTTACAGCAGTTTTTAGTGCCTCAGAAGTCAGGCCTTTTCGGTGTCTGTAAAATAATCCTAGTTTTGCATTTGACGACTTTGCAACTGCGTCTATGTGTTGGTTAAATGAGAAGGTGCAGTCCAGTGTCAATCCTAGGTATTTAAATGGTTGAACCATCTCCAGGGAAGTGTTCTGATTGTTATGAATGCAAAGTTGGTGGGTGCGGTGTTTGTTATGTGATGATGCGAATAACATAGTCTTGTTTTTTTTTATAATTGAGGAGCAGTTTTGATTGAAGGAACCAGTGCTTGGCCACAGTGAAATTAGCCTGCATTTGCTTTTCCAGTATGTAGGGGTCAGCATTACATGAATATAGGACCACATCATCTGCATATAGTAGTAGCTGGTTGTTTACTGATTGAGGGAGGTTATTTAAGAGCAGGCTGAACAGTAGAGGGCCAAGGACAGAGCCTTGAGGAATCCGTGTGTTAACACTAAGGTTGTCGGAGAAGGTGTCCAGGATTTTCACTTTTTGGACCCTCCCAGAGAGGTAGCTTCTGAACCATGCTACTGTTACAGGAGAGAGGCCGGTATTGGAGAGCTGATCCAGGAGCAGATTGTGATTGACAGTGTCGAAGGCCTTGGTGAGATCAATATATGTTGCCCCCAACAAGAGCCCTCTGTCTAGCGCATTATGGATAAAGCTGGTAAACTCCATTAGAGCGGTTGTGGTACTGTATTGTTTTCGAAATCCATGTTGTTGCTGACAATGTAAATGATGCATGTCTAGATATTCCATCAGTTGGTCGGCAGGATCAAATACCAAACGTGCCTCCTTACTAAAAAGGTACTCCTTGGGCTCTTGCCACTGGGTTTGGGATGCCTGCTGAACAAATCTTTGAAGACCCAACACACTCGCACTTCAATAACTGAACTTCTTCTTATCCCAAGGTGCCGGACTGATCAATGCCAACGATCTTTTCTATATAGAGCCCCACTTTGGTTCAATGGCCTGTGTAGTGAATTGTCTCACCTACCTAAACTCGGCCAGTTTAAGCATATGCTGTGGCAGCATCTCATAACTGAAAGTGTCTGTGATTGTACTACCTAATCATAGGTACCTCCATGTCCACATTCCCTCTACCCCCCACTGCGCTCCTTTTTCACCTTGTGTTCATTACATGTTAGCATTGACAAGGTCTTTGGCCGCTTCCCCTTTTCCCCTACCCTTGCTCCTCTCCCCTCCCCCTATTATCCCTCCCTACCTCCTGCCTACCCTAATTGCAACTTTGACAAAGCCACAGGCTGCTAAATATCAGAAGGCAGTATAGCCCAGTGGTTGAAGGCTCTGAGCTGCAAACCTGGAGACCTGGGTTTAATCCCACAACCCCTACTTTCATACCGTGTGACCTTGAGCAAGTCTCTTAGCTTCCTTGTGCTCCCAGGTTGCACCTGAAAACAAGCTTCAGCTTACTGTGCCTCTCCTGGTTAAACAACCCCCCTTAATTTCTCCCCCGGTTTTAAAACTCTACCACCTTCCTCTCTTCTCCTCTACCTTAATTTAAGTCCTTTCTCTCCTTTGGATGCTGCTGTTTATCTTTGCTGTATTATGATATGACGCAGTATGTTAGTAACCCAATTTATTTTTTTGTAAATATAATCTTTATTAACTTTTTTCCCTATTTTTTCCCTTCCCTCCAACAGGGTACAAGCAGTTATCAGTGCGTTAACTACAGTTAATCATGTAGACTTAGATACAGTTTGTTACAGCCTTAGGCAAAAGGGTTTAAAAAGAAATAACAATATACATGTTTAGCCTTAAACTGGTTAAAACAGTAAGTAAATAATAAATAATAAGCTGGGAGAGTAAAAATTAGAAATGAGCAATAATGATGAAAAAACCTATATGCTAGAAGATTCAATCCCTCGGTTTTTGGAACATACATGACACTGAGTCCCAGGCCATCCCCCTCTCCCCCAATGGGTCCCTCCCCACTGGATCCCCCCCGGCCCTGTGTGGGTGCCTCATCAGCATTATGGAACAAAGTTTGGGTCCTTAGCCATAATGTATATAATCCATCTGTTCCATCTCAGAGGGCATTGCTCTAATCTATCATTCAAGAAAAATGAAATCCTCTCAGCCTTATATATGAGGTTGACTATGTCCCTCCATTTTTGGAATGTAGGTACCTGGGCTGTGAGCCAGTGTCTTGTTATGGCCTTCTTGGCCACTAGAAGGACCACACCAAAGAGATATTGCTTGTGTGAGTCTCTGAAATCTTGAGGGAGTATATGCAAGATAAATAACTCTCCAGTGAGGTGGATCACCTGGCCAAAGACGGCTCCCAGCTCCAGGCCCAGTGATGTTAGGAATGGCTGTAGCTTAGGGCATAACCAGAAAATATGTGAGTGGTGAGCTGAACGGTGTCCACATACGCACCAGCACTGAGCTGAACCTGTTGGGAGATAGTGAGAGGTAATAGTCGGTGTACGAAAGTACCTGATCTGGAGTTGCCAGGCAAAAAGATGCCAAGTATGGGAGAAGGTAAGCTTGGATGTGGCAAGGCAACTTGTGTTCCAAAACTGAGGTGTGATATTCACCCCCAGCTCCCCATTCCACCTGTCGATAATTAACCTGGGGCTGTCACCAATTGTGTCAATGACGGCCTTATAAAAGATAGAAATTGCATGCTGTATTTCTGCAGAGAGAAGGAGACCCTGGAGGAGGCTGATAAGAGGGGGACAATCCTGTGGGCTAAGTGCAACTGTGGGTAAGGAGTAAAAATAGTATCTCAGCTGGAGGTATCTAAAGAAATCCTCTTGGCGAAGCTGATGGGCCTCGAGGACCTCCTGAAATGATTTAAAGGTGAGGTTACTCAGGAATTGTAGAAGGAAGAGGAGTTTCAGGTGGCTCCAATCATGGAATGTATGATCCGGTCTGCCGACCGTAACTTGAGCAACAATACTTCAGAAAATGAGGTGGACTTGAGTATCTGTTCCACCTTAATTCTATCTCGCTTGCCTGGAGCCACACTACCTTTCCTAAGGCATTCCTGTAAGGCCATTGCAAGCCAAGGTACACACATCACAAAAGCTCCCCTTGGAATTGATGAGTTGTTTTAACCCTTCACCAAAGATTCTCATCTGAGTCTGGGCTCTCAAATACATTTTCCAAAGCAGTCAAATAGTCTTGTGCAGTTGCCCCTGGGTTATTAGCCCACTTGGCATGGATAGCAGCCAAAGTGGGACCTCAGAGACTCTCATTCAACCTTTTCCTCTTCTCCGCCTCTGAACATTAACATTCGGGCACTAAGGGGGCAACATAGTCTATTCATGTCTCCCAATCATCTTCCCCATTAGGCGTGGGCAATATGCCAGAAAACACTTTTAGCTTGTGGTAGTGGTCATGACCCCCCAAGGGCACAGGCATAGGGGCTGGGGAAGGAACACCCCCAGGAGGCTTGAATAACTTTTCTAAGTCCTTGAAGGTCCAGTCCTTATTCAGAAGCAATTTGACAATCTTCTCTTCAAAATCCTCAAACATGGGTGGAGGTTCGTGCTCTGAGGGATCTTCACTATCTTTAGTTACCACCCTCCAGGTGGCTGGGGACCCATCAATGGCAATAGTTTTGGGCACCTTTGTACTGTCCACAGGGTTGCCACACTCCACTAAAGCCATTAGAACTTGGGCAGTCAAATCAGCTTGTCGGCTTACCACTACAGCGTTCCACAAACATTCAGTTTTTGAAAGTACACCTTCTATAGAGTCTTTACTAGTGCCCAGGGGTATATCTAGTACTAACAAAGCATTATGGAGGTCAATTTCATGCCCCATACACCACCTGACTAACTGGTGCACAGCCATTTCTTCAGTGGTACTCATAGAAATTCAATGTTTGGTTTTGGCCACTAGGGGGAGCTAATCCCAGCAGTGCCTCCAAGATGTAACCCCTAGGTAGTGCTATCTCTAGGGTTACTACCCATGCTTGGCTTCCTAACAACAGGTTTAGGGGTCTGGGTTCAATATTACAGTGCCTTCACCCAGAGTAACAATAGTGGGGGTATCTACCTAGCTTTGTATAGCCCTCTGGGAAGCTATAACCACCCACAATCCCACCAAGTGACCACTTACTCAGATACAAACAGGGATCCTTAACAGCACTCAATAAACAGTTTGCAATTTGCATTAATAATATGCTCACGATTGTCCCACTTACCAGCAGGGTCTCAGGTCCTGAAGCGTGTACCCTGCCACCCTCTGTAAAAGACAGTTTGGCAAAACAGCATGCACTTTTAACACATTCAATTTCACGTCTTTCACTCTAAACCCAGTAATAATGGGCTCACAAGCTAGGTTCAAAATAACACAACCAATCAGATTTATTGAGGGAATGTGAAAAAGGAAGGGGCATGAATCTGGATGAATGATTACTTCACTGATTAATTTCAAGCTATTACGCATATACTTAAGTCCCAACAATTAGTCATACAACACTGGGTACCCAGGATCTATGCTGGCTGGCCAGAAACGTTGCCTGGTGGTGGCTGGCATTGCAACCGTGTTGGGGCCCTTGGTGGAAAGAAAGGCAGTTAGCATGCATAAACAAGACTTGCCTATTTATAATCCTGGCCAGTTGGTTGAAATTGTTAAATTTAAACATGAAAACAATTAGATGATACCACACGAAGATTTAGCAGACTGTTGCAGGGAGCTACCCTGAATTTACTCACTGTGCCAGTCGACTGCAGGCGATGTCCTGGTGAAATAAAGACCTGAGGCTGGAAACTGATGACATGGGGAAGCTGGGCCATCACGATTCACCTTCATTTCATGACCTTTCACTGAAGGTGGCCACAACCTGTGATGGCTTTTTGCAAAGGGGCTGGATCCCTGAAGCTGGTCTCTCGCCGATGACACTGAGGCTGGCACACAAACAGATGGCATGGGCCAGTTTGAACAAAGGCCCAAGGCTGGATCTACACTCTCGGCAGAGTTCAGGTTAATTTCTGGTGACCTTTCCAGCTGGCAAGCCATTTGTACTACACATACATGTGGGCTCCTTTCTGGCAATCAGTAGTCCCTGGGCTTTAGATCTTGATCTACGATAAACATTCATCACACTTAGCGGAAACAGCATTTAAGTCTTTACCTCTCAGTTCAGATTCAGGTTGGTATGCAATTTCAGTCAATTCACTGAACAAAACATCCGAAACTGCAGGCAGGCAGGCAGTTCCTGGCAATTAATCTTCACTTTTCGATCACTAATAACACACACAGAAGCAACTAGGTCTCTTGCAGGCCCGAATCACCACAGATCTTCTCGGTAGTTCGAGCTGGAGTCTTAACACAGGCTGGCCCTGAACTGCAGAGTGCTCTCTGCAGTTCCTTTCAGTCTGGTCTCTCTGCAGAACTGCCCTGAAGTCTGATTGAAATTCAAACTGCTGCTCTTAAATAAAGGCAGAAATCCTTGGATTCTGATTGGTCATTTGGGCTGCCTACAACAATTTAAGTCCTTCAATTGGCTACAGTTTAGGTGCCCAAACTTTATCCTAGAAAGCCTCCCACAAGTCCATGTCACACTCCCAAGAGCCTCTAGTTGAAATCCCAGTTTGTGATTGGCTGATGCACTCCCCAAATGGTGGCTACTGTAAATATACTATCCCATTTATGCAGTCCCAACCAGTTTCACAGTCTGGTGCAGACAGATTAAATATTATATTATTATATTTTCCCCATACACTGATAGCCCCAACAGTTCTTTTTAATATGAGCTCACTTTCAATAAAATAGCTCCTGTACGTTTACTGTCGCTGCTGCTGATACACTGTCCCCCTTGGTGGCAGGCAGCAGTTGTGCATATTCATAGGGGCTCATGAATATTAACTAGCCCCAAACTAAGCCTTTGTTCCATCTTTATTCTTAAATGCTGAAGTGGCTTCGGTGCCACTTTCCTAAGGTCTCCAGACCCTTTCCAGCTTGCCAGGGTGCAGGACCCCAGAGAACTTCCCCGTTTGCCAGCAAAATCGCAGGGTGGCACATCAATGCACTCATGGTGCATGTGTGGTCGCCGGTGGCACCACAATAGTGCCGGTGACCTGCAGTCAAAAAGTTTAGCCCAAACTAGGCTTAAACAACTGAATGAACTGCATGGGAGCACCTGGGGAAGCAACAGGGCACCAGAGGAGGCCAGGGGACGCCAGAACAGTGGGAGGGAAAATGTGAGACACCAACGACCTGGGGCAATTTAAAGGTAAGCCCCCGAGGGGGGTTAAAAAAAATTCTCACTGAATTTATGGCGTCTGGAGTGCTGATTCTTCAATCTGTGTTACTCTGCATTTTCCTAGCACCCACTCTACATCGTGAGCACTGCCTTCTGCTCAGCAAATTTCCTGTGAGCTATCTTTCCCTGGCTTAGGAAGAACTGAAATCATGGCTTCGGTTCAAGATGGGAACCATTTGTCCTCTTTGTGTATCTTGTTCTTAACTCTAGACAGATTGGAGATCATATCCTCTGCAAAACTTTTCTAAAATTTGGCGACAAAGCCATTGTGCCTAGGGACTTATTGTTTGGGAGGGACTTAATCACCTCCAGTATTTTGTCTACTGTAAAAGAGGTTTACAATTCCTCTAGTTGGTCTGGGGTCACCTGGAGCAAGTCTGTGTGGGAGAGAAAGTCCTTAATTTTGTCCCTCTTCCACCTGGGATTCCATACTGTACAGGGCCTTGTAAAGCTGCTGAAATTCTGCTGCTACCATAATAGGGGTGATGGCCCGTTCCTTCAGATCACTGACTTTTCTGATCTTGGAAATATATCAGTCTACCATCTGTGTGCGAAGGTGAAAGGTGAGCAAACAGCTGATTTTACTACCATGCTCTTAATATTTTTAATTGACAACCTGAGCTAGCTAAGAATCCTGCTAGACATCAGTTTGTCCAGTTCACATTTTACCTGCTGTAATTGATTCCATGCTTCCTCAGACCTATCTGTCTTGTGCCAGGCTTCTAGCTTGGCCAGTTTCAGTAGTTAAGGTTCTTCTTGCGTTTGCATTCTTTGTTTCTTTTTAAAGGAGGACTGACTAATAAAGTGTCCCTGTAATAATGACTTTAAGCCATCCCAAATATACTTTAATTTAATATCTTGTTCTAGGTTTTAATACAAGTATCCCTGGATCTCTGTGGAAATTAAAGAACAAAGCACCTTACTGGCTAACAGGTTGGTGTTTAGGCACCATAAAGAAGTGATCTGTCTATGGCCATGATTCAGTGTAACAGATATCGGGGCATGATCCAGAATGGTTCTTGACCCTCTCTGACAGTCTGAGATCATGTGAAGGAATTGTTTCAAAATATAAAATCTGTTGATCTGAGAGTAACTATTGTTCAGGGTGGGGGAGGGGGAAATGTGAAATCTTTGACCAGAGGGTGCTGTTCCCACCAAACATCTACCATTATCCCCCTTCCCTGTACAGATTGCTTAAGCGTTTGGCAGCCCTAAGTTGGAGGACAATATACCTCATGATCCTACTGAGGACAGGGTTCTACACCACATTATAGTCTCCCCCAACCAGTAACAATCCCTCGGGAAGGTTCATCATTGCATTGAAAGTTTTTGTGAAGAATTCCACTGATGGAGGGATGCATCTGTATGCACTACTAGTGTGTAAAACCTGTCTCCCCATTCTCAATAGAGATAATCACCAGCCTCCCCTCTGTGTCCACTGCTGAGCCTAGAACTCTGATGGGGGAGACCGTTCTGAATTAGAATAGTTACTCCCATTTTATTGTGTGTGGGGTGCGAGGAGGCAAATGCATTCCCCACTTAGCCCTGACATAATTTTAAGTGTTCAGATTCAGAGAGATGTGTTTCTTGCAGTCACGCTAGATCATGATTTTGCTGTACTAGCTCCCTCAAAAGTCTGGCTCGTTTGGCCATGGACAAGATACCTTTGACATTCTAGGAGACCATATGTAAAGTACCTGTTTAAAAATACAATAATAAAATATGTACAGATACAGCATGCCTGGAAAAAAAGGGTTGCCACTAGGAATATAAAGGTGCCCAAGCCAGATGCTCCACCAGGTTGTCCTGAGGGAGACGCATGGGTCAGGGTCTGTGAAACGGTGCCATTTGACCAGTTGCACCTATGTAGGATGCTATAACAAAGAACAAGAAAACCTTTTTAGAACAAGTAACCAACACAACATGGCAAGTAGCCAACTGTCCTCCTCATAGGTGCACGAGTGTTTGAACAAGCTTCCACTAAGAAGCATGATGAGGGTCCCACGCTCCTGCAGGGGCAACTGCCTGGGCATTAACAGAGTGGCAAGTATGAGGTGAGGTATTACACCAAGCTCCCAGCCCCTCCTGCTTACCTAGCTTCTGTTGTCTAAGTTCTGCTCACACAAGATGACACTTTGAATGGTACACAAGATGAACAGAATGTACCACACAAGAACACAGATACTTTCAGCGAGACCCCCATCTCCAGCTCCCCCCATGCCCAAAACTCCACTTGTAGTATGACACTACAAATCACAGCTTTCATTCATGCATTCAGGTAATCACTGGGCTTGGGGCTGGGGACTCCCACAACAGGAGCACTCCCCACTGCTTGGAAAACAGACCAGCAGAGACCACCACCCAGAAAATGTAAAAGGAGAGGCCCTGAGTTGGTTGCAAAACATAAGGATATGATCCCTCCTAAGACCCCCCCCCAGTGTCATGCTCGATATGGTACAGATGGCTAGTAGACCTGACCATCTCTGCTGCATAACGTGTATACCCCCTTACACTGCCATGACAGTCATGTACATCCACAGTGTTAAGTCACAGTTCGGCTTTGTAAGCCATGTAATTCAAATGATTGGGCCCCTAGTACGTCCATAGGGCAACCTCCATTGTTACTGTCCAGCACAGTTCAGCTAGAAAGACAAAGGGAACATTCTCAATGTGCTCAGTGCACTGAAGGGGCAGAGATGAGCCAAGTCAAAGTGAACAATTCAGGAGTCAGGTGGGAACAGAAAAGATGAAACATGTGTGTAAGTCTCAATACGGTGATGGTCTAAAGCCATGTAGTTGTAGTTCCCACACTGCAGCATTTGGGGACAGATCAAGCTTGCATGGCTGCTGTCTGAGCTGAGGTGAATAAATAAGTTCAAACTGCCACAAGTCCATTGGGGGGGGATTTAAGGCAACTTCAGGAAGCAGGGTACCCCCATTATTCTATGTACCCAGTCTATGAAGGAGATAAAAGAAAAAAATTAGAAGTGCACTAACCACCTTTCAGTTATTGGCTGCCAGCAGACTCTGAAGTGTGTGTCATAGATCCTAAGCTAACAACTTCGAGGTCTCATGTTTCGGTAGCTGCTGTTGTCTGTTCAGGCTTCTCTCCATTTCCCAGACATACCGTACCACTGTAAGTGCTGCTCATAAGTCTCTACAGGCCTTTCTGGAAGCAGGATCCCCAGTGGCAGCAAGGTCTTGTTTGCCTGTAAAATAAACTGCTTTAGTTCCTGGGCCCAGTTCTCAAAACTTGGCACAAGCCACTCCAAAGACAACTTGCACCAATTGCCGGTGTGCCAGGAACCCTGCACCAGATTCTCAATCGGGTAGGGTCCCAGTGGTAAAGTCACGCAGCTTGCGGCAACTGTGGCCATGTGCCAAAAAGATGGTGCACCTGGATGGGTTGCTGAAAGCTGTGGAGCGGCCATGTGCTACACTAGGATATCCCTGGTGGTCTAGTGGACCCCCCAGCCCCGATCCCCTATTATTAAATATAAACACATCCCTGGTGGTCTAGCAGACTCCTCTGCCCCAATCCCCTTTTATTATCATCCCTGGTGGTCTAGTGGCCCCTCCAGCCTCAATCCCCTATTATTAAATAGAAACATGTCCCTGATGGTCTAGCAGACCCCCCCCAGCCTGATCAACCCATATCAGAATAGATGTAACTCTGTGGTGGCCTAGCAGACCCCCATCCCCCCACAATGACAGGCAGTGCCCCACCACCCCGCTCCTCCTTCCTGAACCCAAGCCAGTGACTGGCACAGCCTGCCACTCACCACCATGGCCAGCCACTGGCTGATCTGTTACTGCGCGCATACTGTATGCACTACGCGCTCAGAGATTGTCAGCCCACTGAGCTGTCAATCAATGAGCACATACTGTATACAGCACACACTCAATGACAGCTCAGTCAGTGGCTGGCTGTGGTGGTGAGCTGAGGGCTGTGCTAGTCGCCGTCTCGGGTTTGGGATGGGGGTAGCAGGGTACTGCCTGCCGGGGTGGGGGTCCACTAGACCACCATGGAATTATATCTATTCTGATATGGGCAGATTGGGATTGGGGGGCTCCACTAGATCATCAGGGATGTGTTTAAATTTGATGAAATTAGATTGGGCCAGAGAGGTCTGCTAGACCACCAGGGATGGGATTAATATTAATGAAAGGGGATCATGGCACATGTTCCCTTCCACCCAGAGAGGGCTCCAAGAGTGGCACAAGAACAGCAACCCTCCTAGAGGGTGAAATTCCAAGTACCCTTTAACGAGCCCTGGCTTGTTTAAGGGTACTTAGAATTTTGCACTGTGGGAGGGTTTACAGAATCACAAATTAGGGTATATGGCTGCTTGCATCTGCTACGTGCCCCTTAGTGCCATGATGCAGCCCATTTTGTACCATAAGGATGCCACAAGCCCCCTTTGGTGCACACAGCCTATGGTTGATGCAGTCTGTATTTGAGAATCGCTCCTCCTGGCACATCTTTTGGTGCAAGGGGCACTTTATGCGATTCCTTGTGGTGCAAGCCCCTTGCGCCATTCTAGGAGCTTTGAGAATCAGGTCCCTTGAGTCCAGATACAAGATTAACTCGTCCGGATACCTCATCTGGGATTTAAGTCACAGGCAAACTGCTGTGCACTCTCCCACCTCAATGAGCGGAAACAAGGGACCAAAACAACACAATGTAAAGTGTCCATCTCCTTTACTGCTAAAATATTCTGCTCCAAGATGCTCTGGACTAGGAGCCAACTCAACAAGTAGCCCTAAATATTTTGCAGATGTACGCTTTGTCAAAAGGATAGCAAATCAGGCACTCTACAGACTTATATACACCATATCAGTTACACAGATAATCAGTGAAAATACAAAAACGTGCTAACAATTGATAGAAAAATAAAGTGCAAATGAGTGCAGAGACATTAAATTAGAAACAGACTGAATTATTCCAAAAAGAATTGGCACAAACAAGTGCCTAATGTAGAACCATAAAGCATCACTATACTGTACATAATTTCCAAATGGTCATTCAGCCCTGGGAACACAGTAGCCCTTAATTTAAAGATCCAGAATTGCTCTCTTTGTGCCAGGCTGTTATCAAGGTTCCCACCTCTAGGGACAATATTTTCCCACTCAATTCCAATGAATTTCCAATTGTGAATGCTAGGATCATTTACTGAGTAGAAATGTAGGACAGTGGCTTACTCCCAATTGCCATTTTTTACAGCCCTCATATGTCTGCCCACTCGCTCTTTAAATTTCCTTTTGGTGTGATCAAAATAAAAGGCGCCACATAAACATGTTCCAAGACATGCTATGTAAGTTGTATCACAATTAATAAAATCATGAATGTGTACTCGTTGGTTGTTACTAGGATTAAGAAAGGAGCTTGCACGTTCTATAGTAGAGCAATACTTGCATCTCTGACACTTGAAGCATCCCTGTGGCAGGGGCAGAATCCAACTAGTGTTCTGACCTTCACTGGAGGGGGGGACCATGTGTAATACTATCACCTATATTTGGTGGCCATTTATACACAAATCTTGGCATATAAGCCATATGCTCACTGAGTCGTGGCTGTAATATATGCCAGTTTCTCCTGATTACACTTTCAATCTTAGATTCAATACTGTAAGTTGTAACAAAATTCAATCTATCAGAGTGTTCAATCACGGTGTTATAATGAAACAATAACTCGCCCCTTGGCAATGTCTTAGCATATTCCCTGGCTTGCTGTATAGCAAGACCACTGTAGCCCCTGGACTGTCTCTGAATTTGTACTTTTTGTGGGCAACATTCTAGCTAAACACTTCGAACATCCAGTGAATTGGAGTGTCAGTTTACAGCATTTTGCAGTGATGACTTCTGCTACCAGTGAGACCACTGCAGCTTTTCTGGGCTCGAGTACTGACTCAGGTATGAATATTATTGTTGCAGAAACCAGTTTTTCAAGCCATCGCTATCAACAATGAACAAGTGCCTAATTCTGAGAATGCTGCTATCAATGTACTCCCAGAGGTGAGTCGGATCCTACTCTGGAGCATCTTGGAGCAGAATATTTTAACAATAAAGGAGCTGAGCACTTTACATTGCATTGTTCTGGTGCTTGTTTCCACTTATTGAAGTAGGAGTGTGTGCAGCAGTTGGCCTGGTGTAGTGTAGTGGCCCTGGACTCTCTCTGGGCTTTACCCATCATTTTCGTAGGGAGTGGGTTGAACAGGTGTATAAGGCTGGTACCAGTACTAAAAGATGAAGTGTTTCTATTTTGATAGCCCATAATATTGCCTTTCAATTGTTAAATGAGCATTGTGATCCAAGGGGAGCGTTATGTTTTGTTGCATGGGATTTTGGGTCATGTAGAATTCCTTCTCAGCTCCATTTATTGGCCTAATGCTGATACCACCCAATTTTTTACCGAGCTGGCCACTACTTTAGCTCCATATAATCGGATTCCCATAATTTTAGGGGGGACTGGATTCTGATATATCATCTGGATGTTGAAAAGTCAGGTGCGTGTCGGAAAGCTCTTACTCCCCGGCAAAGAGGTCTCCAGCAGCTTATGTATGGCCTGGGCCTGATAGATCCCTGGTATATGCTCCTCCTGCATGACTGACAATACACCTTTTATTCTATTCTGCATGCATCTTTCTCCCACCTTGATTATTTTCTGCTTTCCCAGGACCACATCCCTGATATAGTCACCTGTGAGATCCTTCCACAGGTAATCTCTGATCATGCCACTGTCTCTCTGCAACACAACATTGGTGCCAGTAAGGAACAGGATAGGGTCTGGAAGTTTCATGCCCAGTTACTGTATGACCCTGTTACCGTATCTATATTGCGTGGTTATATTACTTCCTATTTTGATCACAACTGAGGTTCAGTGGATTCCCTGGAAGTTCTTTGGGGGTGGCTAAAAGCACCATTAGAGATGAGTGTATTAGACGGGCCACCAAGTGCAAACGCTTTCACCAGAGCACTGTGGAGCTGCTGCTGTGGGACATTCCTGCTCTGGAAAGTACTCTTTCTTCCACCACCCCAGAATGCACCTGGCATCTTTTAAACTCTCTAAGAGATCAATACACATCTCTTCTTCAGGACAAGGCAGAACTGGTGATCTTTCAGACTAAGATTCACTACGTGGAGGTTGGAAAAAAGGCCGGATGGTTACTGATCCTTTGTTTATGTCATTTAGAGGCCTCTTGAACCATCAAAGGTCTTCTGGGAGCCAGTACTTTGCAGTTGATCACCCATCCTAGAGCATTGCTAAGGCCTTTCATGCTTTTAGTGCTTGCTGTATCAGGAGGATCTAGTTTCTTCCCCTTTGACAGAGCAAATTTTTAATTATCTATCCTGGGTAGATTTGCCCCAGCTTGATGTGCAGCAACGGGACTCTCTTATGGGTCCCATTACTCAGCAAGAAGTTTCTCAGGCCATCCACCATCTCCCCTTGGGGAAAGCACCAGGTCCCGATGGTTTCCCTCATGATTTCTATAAGGCTTTTTTCTTAGAACTTACTCCTGTTCTTACTCAATCATTCAACTGTTTGTACTTTCACAGACTTATGGACCCTATGTTGTTGGAAGCCTGGATTACCCTTATACTTTAGCCAGGCAAGGATAACCGTTATGTGGAGAATTATTGACCCATATCACTAATTAATACAGATTTTAAAATTTTGGCTAAGGTATTGGCCACCCGGCTGCAATTGGTGTGGACCACCCTTATTGGGGTGGAACAGGTAGGATTTATGGGAGGCAGAGCCTCAAGTGAGCTTCTAAATAAGTTGCATCATCTGATCTCTGGGTCAGTCAGGGTCCCAGCAGCTCTGATTTCCCTAGACATGGAGAAGGCATTTGATTGTGTTTCATGGTCATTCTTTTTTGCAGCCCTTTCCCAGTATGGAATACCAGAAGAATTTATCTGGTGGATTCAACTCTTGTATCAGAGCCTGACTGCTCATGTGTGGTGTAACAGGATTCTTTCCCCTAGTTTCTCCTTTGAACGTGGCACTAGGCAGGGGTGTCCCCATCTTCCCTCTTGTTTAACTTGTATCTCGAGCCTTTACTTTGGTGTTTATCCTGTAATCCACAAGTTCAGGGGATACAGGTGGGGGGAAGGGAGTTTAAGCTATCAGCTTATGTGGATGACTCGCTGCTCCGTCTTGAGCATCCTCGGACTTCAATACCAGCAGCTCTGAGGGAAATTCAGCAGTTTTCCACAGTCTTGGGATATAAGTTAGATAGATAAATAGAAACTTTATTTATATAGCTCCCCATTCCCAGAGGCTCAGAGCGCTTAACAATAAGTTAAAAGCAATTCATACAGTACCTAACAACAATATAACATAATGCAGAGTTCAGTATAAAATTCTATCTATCATGCACTAAAATAGCAGATAGGACATAGTTAAATCTAGGGAAACACAAAGCATTACCTCTTAATCACCTTGTGGATAGGAGTGAGATTTTAATGTTGGACCTTGCCTGAGAACCCCATATGCTAAAGTATCTGGGCATTAAAATCTCTAGACTCCCATCTGGGTTGTTTAAGAACAATTTGGACACTCTCCTGCCCACTATTAAACAGGATCTTCAGTGCTGGTCTCCACTGCCCCATCTTTGAGGGGCCATGTGAGTGATAATCAAAATTAACATTCTCCCCATTTATTTTATCCCATTGGTATGCTCAGCATATTTCTCCCTAAATCTTGGTTCATCCACCTACAGTGTCTTCTTACTGACTTTCTCTGGAAGGGAAAGGTGGCACGGCGAACATATAGTAAACTCACTGCTCCTGTAAAATTTGGGGGGGGTTGAATCTTTCTGACTTTTTTTTTTATTATTATGCACTTCATGCAAGCAAGTTTTTTCATTGGGTGGGGCCGGAGTCAGAGGATAGGGATCCTTCGTACGTCCCCTTCTTGGCTACACATTGAAAGAGATCTCTGCAGGGCCGCAGGGTTGCAGATCTGCAGTCTTCTTTATATTAATCCTGTCCCACTTCCTGCTAGCCTTAAGCCAACATCACTTTTCTGGTCACTGAAAGCTGTGGCTCAGCTTACCTCCTGGCTGAACCTCCACCTCCTACAAAACATTTCTGAACCGACTTCTGCTAATGCTAATGGCCCCAACTTGCTTTTTCTTCCATGGACTCTCTGGTTTTGGATGGGTGCTTTCTCTCCTTTGTTGAGCTTCAGGAATGGTACCAGCTGCCCAAGTCTTCAGTTTTTTAATAATTCCAGCTTAAGCATGCTATTACAATGTTGTTTGGCGCTGGGCCCTGGTTCCCGGGTGTAGGGGAGTTGTTGGAGGATTTCTACTTCACTGCATCTGGGTCTTATCCACTATCTAATCTTTATAAACAGTTTCAATCCTTACATCCCAGAGGGCCTACTGGCATCTGTTATTACTGGCAATCTACAGTTGGGGTCAGTTGACCCGCTGGGGAGTAGCAATCTGTCTGGTTTTCACTGTACAGATATATCAAACAGGACTTATATCATTTCATTCAGTTTAAAATTTTACATAATCTCTATTTTACACCTTATCGTTTAGCCCAGATGGGTTGCTTGCCTGCCTCCATCTGTCAGAGATGTCGTACGGCAGTAGGAACTCTCTGGCACATCCTGTGGGATTGTGTTAAAGTGTGACCATTCTGGACTTCTATTCAGACGCGCCTGGATCCCCTTCTGGGTCTTGAAGATTTATTTACATCATTTATTTGTTTGGTGGAGTGTTATGATGACTTGGTCTTCGGCACATGAAGGGGATACATGGCTTTGATAGCTATTGCAGCTAAAGTGATTATTTTGTGGCACTGGTTGGATGATAGTGTTCCCTCTTATCGGGAATGGAATCAGGAGATTTTGCAGGCATTGCAAATAGAGAGACAGATTGTCTCTCTCTGGGGTAGATATGATTTATTTAGAACTAGATGGAAGCCCTTTTTTACTTTGTTATCTGTTACTCAGTAGTATCTAGTTATTGTTAAGTTTTAGAATGGCTACTCCCTTCTTTGTTTTATCGGTACTTGGTTCTTAGCCAGTGCTATTCTGGGTTTAGTGCTCTGGGTGGGGGAGGGTGTGTTTGCTTGGGGGTATTATTGTTGGTTGTTATTTTCTTTAGCTGGTTGCATTGATCCTTGTTGTTGTTTATTTGTTGTTGTTATTCTCTGTTATGTGTTTCTTTTAGTGCAATTGTAAAATGAATAAAGTATATTAAATAAAAGAAAATTACTATGATGGAGCAAAGAGGCTTATCCTCTTTTGGGTGAGGACCAAGGGTCTTATAAGCCTGTTCAATTTCAATGGCAAAGTCAGCATCCAGTCCCATCTCTGTTTGAAACCATGTCTGGATGAAGGAGTTTTAATCTGGTCCATCTGCCTCTTCATGGAACTTGAGCATCTGCAGGTTCTTCTGTTGTTCTCTGACTTCAGCATCCTCTGCCCTCCATGTAAGCTCTCTCTTCCTCTGACAGAAATAAGACTGTGCAGTTTTTGCAGGCCATTTCCTCACACAGATCATTAACTGCTTCTTCCACTTTAGCCGTACAGGATTCCAGCTTTGTAAAGTATTTTTCTATCTTGCTGACATTAGTGTTGATTCTTTGTAACATCAACATTATGCTGGCATTATGTATTTATTCATTTATTTAGTTTTTGTTAACCAGGTAGATACACTAATCAGAAGCTACCTGTTTTCAGGTAACACCCAGGAGAGTTACAACAAAGGTGAAGCAAAACCACACAGTTCACGGTATACAGCAATGTACAACATATTCTCAGTTCACAGTATACAGCAATGTACAACATATTCTCAGTTCACAGTATACAGCAATGTGCAACGTGTTCACAGTATACAGCAATGTGCAACATATTCTCAGTTCACAGTATACAGCAATGTGCAACATAGTCTCAGTTCACAGTATACAGCAATGTACAACATAGTCTCAGTTCACAGTATACAGCAATGTGCAACATATTCTCAGTTCACAGTATACAGCAATGTACAACATAGTCTCAGTTCACAGTATACAGCAATGTGCAACACACTCTCAGTTCACAGTATACAGCAAGGTACAACATAGTCTCAGTTCACAGTATACAACAATGTGCAACATACTCTCAGTTCACAGTATACAGCAAGGTACAACATAGTCTCAGTTCACAGTATACAGCAATGTGCAACGTGTTCACAGTATACAGCAATGTGCAACATATTCTCAGTTCACAGTATACAGCAATGTACAACATAGTCTCAGTTCACAGTATACAGCAATGTGCAACATAGTCTCAGTTCACAGTATACAGCAATGTACAACATAGTCTCAGTTCACAGTATACAGCAATGTGCAACATATTCTCAGTTCACAGTATACAGCAATGTACAACATAGTCTCAGTTCACAGTATACAGCAATGTGCAACATATTCTCAGTTCACAGTATACAGCAATGTACAACATAGTCTCAGTTCACAGTATACAGCAATGTGCAACATAGTCTCAGTTCACAGTATACAGCAATGTACAACATAGTCTCAGTTCATAGTACACAGCAATGTGCAACATATTCTCAGTTCACAGTATACAGCAATGTACAACATAGTCTCAGTTCACAGTATACAGCAATGTGCAACATAGTCTCAGTTCACAGTATACAGCAAGGTACAACATAGTCTCAGTTCACAGTATACAACAATGTGCAACATACTCTCAGTTCACAGTATACAGCAAGGTACAACATAGTCTCAGTTCACAGTATACAGCAATGTGCAACATAGTCTCAGTTCACAGTATACAGCAAGGTACAACATAGTCTCAGTTCACAGTATACAGCAATGTGCAACATAGTCTCAGTTCACAGTATACAGCAAGGTACAACATAGTCTCAGTTCACAGTATACAGCAATGTGCAACATAGTCTCAGTTCACAGTATACAGCAAGGTGCAACATACCCTCAGTTCGCAGTATACAGCAATGTGCAACATAGTCTCAGTTCACAGTATACAGCAAGGTGCAACATAATCTCAGTTCACAGTATACAGCAATGTGCAACATAGTCTCAGTTCACAGTATACAGCAATGTGCAACATAGTCTCAGTTCACAGTATACAGCAATGTGCAACATAGTCTCAGTTCACAGTATACAGCAAGGTGCAACATATTCTCAGTTCACAGTATAGGTGCAACATAGTCTCAGTTCACAGTATACAGCAATGTGCAACATATTCTCAGTTCACAGTATACAGCAAGGTGCAACATACTCTCAGTTCACAGTATACAGCAAGGTACAACATACTCTCAGTTCACAGTATACAGCATGGTGCAACATATTCTCAGTTCACAGTATTCAGCAATGTGCAACATATTCTCAGTTCACAGTATACAGCAATGTATAACATATTCTCAGATAAAGGTAAACAATAGACAGGATGCAACCAATTTAAGACAAAGGTAAGCAAGTGTGGCATAAGATGTACAGTATATCAGCTCCAACAGGCAAAGTACTAGGTACGATAGGGAGAGAGAGACACATAACAAAAAGCAGTATAAGCAGTATCATAATCCATGGGCAAAGCAGTTAAATACTAATACCTTAGTGGCAAGCAGACTCAAGAATGGGACACTTCACCTATTGGGGAGACATTTGGATTTGGATGTGCCTAGTAGGTGCTTACGAAGAAATTTTTTGAAACTCCTTGCAGTGGCAGAATCTCGAATCTCAGCTGGGATATTGTTCCATAATTTGGGAGCAAAGTACTGAAATGCTGCAGATCTGAGGTTGATTCTCAGCTTAGGTACCTGAAGCAGGCCACAATCTAAGGATCTTAGTGAATAGGACTGTAATGTGGCCGTAGCCACATTGCCAGCTGTTGCGGTTGCTGTTTTCTTAATACATTGTGGACAATGCTTCCTAGTGCATGGTCTCTCAAAGCTTCGAGGGGTAGCCAGTCCAGCTTCTCATATAGACTGCAGTGATGGACAAATCTGCTGTTGGGAAGCACAAAACAGCATATTCTATTGTAGGTGACATCCCACCACCTCAGTGCAAGTTTAGATGCTGGGGTGCATATACTGCAGCATTGTGGCATTGATCTCCTTGAGCAGTATGCCACATGCAATCGACAGGCACGCAAGGTGTGCAAGGTTGTGCCGGTAGCATGGCAAATCAGCTAGTCAATTACAGTGAGGCAATTACAACGATGCAAAATTGGCAACTACAATTATGGCGACCACAGCATTACAGCAACTGTGACATTTCAGTGATTCTCCGATGTCAATGAGCACTTGGAGGTTGTTATTTTAGAAATGGAGGGGTTAGGGGACACAGCCCCCATGGGGAGTGCAGAGGGGCATAGCCCCCTGCAATGACACGTAGTAGCAATAACAAGTAATCAGATTGCCTACCCTCTGCAGGGGTACATGGATGTTTTTTCCATTTCGGGCAAGCGATGTGGAGGCACATACGACAGTGCCCAGCTATACATACAAGGTATGTGCATGATGCCGAATGTGTTGTCAGTGTTCCAATGCTGCTTTCATTAGCATTTGTCCCCGAGGTGGTCATTGTGCAGACATTCGAGGAATTGTTGCAGATCTGAATATATTCACTAAAATGTCCCTTGCTGAAGTTGCCGGTCACTGAAATATGCATCGCTATAATTAAATTGCTGAAATTGCACTCGCTGTTTTTCAGTCGCTGAAATGACATGGAACTGATTGTGCCTAATCCTGTATGACGGGCCTGATCTAGAGTTAACTGCTTTAAATGTTTTTGATATATGCGGGTTAAAATCAAGTGTTGGGTCTAAGATAACCCCAAGATAGTTGAAGGACTGCACTGCCTCTAACAAAGTCCCTTCTAGACAAACAGTCTGGTGGGGGGGGGGGGGCTTGGCATTTCCTCATTTTTGGGGGCAAGTCAAACAGCATGGCTTGTGTCTTAGCCACATTTATGATCAGCCTGCTTTGTTTCAGCCGGGATTGAATCCCTTGCAGGTCATGAGACAACATTGTGTTTATGTCACTTATTTTGTGGAGCTGACAGTTAGCACAAGATCAGCTGTGTACAGTATAGGCATACAGTGTTTGAGACACTCACGCAGTCTGTTGATATGTATTTAGAACAGGAGGGGTCCCAATATAGATCCTTTGGGGGACCCTAATTCCAGAGGACATTGGCTCAGAGAAGATAGTTCCTAGTTTCACTCACTGCTGCCTATGGCGTCGATAATTGGTAACCCAGTGAAGGGAAGGGGTGCCACTGCAAGATCCTTTAGCTTGTATGTGAGCACGTTGAGGTCCACAAGACCGAACACTTTGGTTAGGTCTATGAACACAGTGCCTGGATATTCTCCTCTATCTGTGGCAGATGCAATGCAGTTGGTAACTATGAGCAATGCAGTACTGTGACCACTTCTAAATCCATGCTGGTGGGGTGATAGTAGGCTGTATTTGGTCAAGTGTTCAGTTGCTGTAGTTGGGTAGCTACAAATTTTTCCAATATCTTGTTAAGCACAGGTAAGATAGATATTGGCCTGTAGTTACTAAGAGTTTTGCGATCTTCTTTCTTAAAGACTGTGACAATATGGGAAAATTTCCACACAGAAGGGACTTCTCCACTCGCGAGTGAAAGGTTGAACATACAGAATAATGGATAGGGAACTGTGCACAACAAGGCTATGCTTCCATTGAGGGGGTTGATGGCATCATAGACCTTGAGAGCGAAGCTCGAGAGGTCCCTATGATGTCATCAACCACCCGAGATGGAAACACACAGCCTTGTTAGTGCACAGTTCCCTGTCTATTATTTTATATTGTATATGGTTCCTCCCCAAAATGTGGCCAGTTTAATTCACAAGGCTTCAGGTTGGTACAATCCAGTTTCATATCTTGTATTCAGTCACACTGCTCATCCCCCCGGTCCTCGCTGCCATGCCTCTCTGCTGCTGACTTGAGTATCTCCATTCTTCCTGTTGTCCTGCTGTGCTGCCGACCACTAACATGAATTGAGGCAATGTTTTTACAAACACTAAAAAGGACAAACTGAATATTTGGAAACATGGAGACAACTATGACAGAGGCCGTGTCCAAACAATCTCTGACGCGCTGTCCCTACTGCTCGCTAAGCGGAGCCGCCATGTTGCCCCATATTTTTTTGAAAAGTGCGATGTTTCAGCCAATCAGAAAACATTTCAGGGATAAAAAGTACTATTGATGTGATGTCAGAATGATAGTACAACAACTTATTTGACCTTTGAACTGTCCTACAACAAGATTTTGAAAGCCACGGCTTTCTATTCATAATAAACCCTAACCATATACTATAGTCTAATAACAGCAGGTGCAATTTTCCATGCAGTTTGGAGCAGTTTTGGCTCAAGCCCATCAGAGACAGATGTTTTAGATATGGGGATGTTTTTAAACAATTTTCGTACTACTGATGTTTTATTTAATTTGAAGTAGAAGGGAGGGTGTATAGCCCACTTGTTATGAGGTTGGGGGAAGGGGCTTTCACTAGAGTTGGATACAGTGTACATAGACAGATCACATAATTGAGCATTGAATGCATTTGCTATGGTGGAGGGGTTGTTACAATTGTTGCCATTGATGTTCAGTTCAAGGGGTACAGAGGAGTTAATTTTGCAGAGGATCTGCTTGATTTGTTTCCAGTAGTGTTGAGGGGATCCCGCAGTATACAACAGAAGGTTTTTATAATATTTGCTTTTAGTTTGTTTTATGTATTTTTTGACTGAGTGAGGAGATGCCTGTACTTTTGCCAGTCTTCATTATTTCCTGTAGCCTTGAAGATTCCCCATTGTTTGTCTCTAGCTTTCATCATCATGAGCACTGTTCGATCGATCCATTTGTTGGTGAAGCTCATGATTCTCCTGGTTGTGACTGGTATATACTTGTCCTGTAATCCTCAAAAAGTCATATTAAGGAATGCAATGGCATCCTGAACATTGTCAGTGGCCCAGAGGTACGATCAGTCTGATTGTGCAAGAGCCGACTTGAATGCCATGTTGTAAAGTTTGGTATTGTCTTGAAATCTTATTAGCCTTGGAGGAGGAGACTGAATTTTAGCTGACCAAATGCAGAACATAGGGGAATGGTCACTGATGGAATCAGCTAGGATGCCAGATCATGGAGTTCTGACATTTCTAGGTGTAATTATCCAGTCCAGTAATGTAGCCATGACCCAACCCTTCGTCAGTCTAGTAGGTTCCTCAACGATCTGATTGGCACTTAATTTACTAAGATGATGTTCAGCAGAGGTCCTTTGCTTGCCTAACCAATCTATATTGAAGTCCCCTAGCATAATGAATTCATTGTCCTTAACCTGATCAATAGCTATATCAGTCAGGTATTCTAATGCCCTGATACCACCAGATGGAGGTATATAGACACAGAAAAGATGAAGTTTTTTTCACCTGTCCTAGTTAAAGCTTAATGTGACAATATTCCAGATCAATATCAGCCTTTGGTGGGTATCAAGGTACCAAGGATACATTCAGGTCGTCCTTGATATAGAATATGGTTTCGCCACCCCATTTAGACTTCTGTCTATCTTGACAAACATATGTATATCCAGGCAGGGCACACACATTGTCAGGTATAGTTGGCTTAAGCCAGGTCTCAGTGAGCCCCAGAATATCTGGCTGGGATTGTTGAACCCACATAGTAAGCTCAGCCAGGTTGGGTAGCAAACCCCCTGATGTTGACATGTGCAATCTTGCGCTCTTTAGTACCCACCCAGGGAGGTGGGCAAAGGCTAATAGGTGGATTTGTGGAAGGGCCTGGATTTGGTTTGATGTCCCCTACAGCAATTAATAACAACATGGCCAATGATGTGAGGTAGCACCATCTGGGGCACTTTAGACCAGGGGCTATTCTACATTTAAATCTTTTGATTGCACTCAAGGTGGTAAGTAATAATTTGAGTATGGGGCTCATTTTGTCCTACTGAATGTAGAAGACAAGACAACAAGCAGATAGGACAAACAAAATCAAGAGCTGTACAAAATAGAGACCTGAATGAAAAAAAGACAGGTAAACTCAAGGTAATGGGGAGCCTTATCAGAAACTGCAGGTAAAGCAGTACCAGCAATAGTGTAAAAGACACCTCTTCCTATATGAAACACCCTCCTATAAAAAGAAACACTTCTTCCTATACAAAATCGGTAGCTTCATAGATAACAAGGCAATAGCAGGTATATCAATTCCTGTGAAGGTGTGAAGACATTTCTTCCTATGTAAAACACCTTTCTATAGAAGACCTCAACTGCCTATGTAAAGGCTACAGGTATAAGGCAAAATAGTAGATAAAGCTTCAAAGATAACAAGGCAAATATCAGATATAGCAAATCCTGGAGTAGTGTAAAAAATACTCTTCTTCCTATGTAAGACACCTTCCTGTAAAAAACTCTACTATCTGCATAAAAATAGGTCACTTCAAAGACAGCAAGTCAGTCTTATTTTTATCACCATGCTCATCAGAGGCTTAGTACTAATATGTTATGCCTCCTTTACATACCATATACTTCTGCTGTAGTGTATATAATAGAGAGTAGGGGCAGGGGTTGGTGGAAGGGCAAATTTATTTTTGGCTTATCCAATTAAGGAGCAGTACTCCTGTTTGAAAAGTTTGTTTTTTTGTCCCCTTGATTTTTTGCATTGATAAATGTAAAAGTCCAAAACCTGATTATTGCAGGGGGAAGGCTAGCAATTCCATCTGGTTAACCCTTGGACCCCCGGATGCTGCTCCTATGATGATTGGAACTCTGTCTGAGCTCCACAGTATGGCAGAGTAGTCCTTTGTCCCTTCAGCTTTGGAGTTGGCACCCTTTTTGGAAGAAATGCAATTTTTAGTTACAGCTGGTCCGATTTTCAGAGGATCACAAAAATTATTTTCAGCTGGTCCAATTCAGGAGCAGTGCTCATGTTTAAAAAGTACACTTTTGTCCCCTTGATTTTTTGTATTATTAATACATTAGAGACTGTGTCATGGGCTTTGCTAGTCGGGCACTGATCGTCATCTTCTGCACCCAAATGAAGTATGATATCTGCAGCTCTGGATGACGAGTTACACAGGCCCCAATGTTTTGTACTAGATCTCATCTGTTTGTGCCTTGAGGATGGTAATCCTGGCTTTGATATTTTTTTGGCCTCATGCCCTTTCTTCTCTCCCACTGCTTTTTAGGTCTGTTCTTACAGTTTTAATCTTTGATTTCAGAGGATTTTGGGGCATGGGGAGCTGGAACTCAAGCTCAAGTACCCGATCCCATCGGTGATGTCAGATACAGAAAAAAGGAATGCCTGCACTCAGGAGACCATAGTAAAAAACTTTTATTTCTTCTTCATGTTAAAATCCAAACAGTCAGTGCCACCAAGCTCCACTAAAGAGAACTTCCCATGCGCATTCGGAGCATCAGCTCCTTTTTAAACAGGTGGAGTTCAGCTCAAATGAAACCCTTCAAATACACACCAATGACCAATAGAATCAAATAAATTTAAATATTTAAATCAAAACAAAAAAACAGCATCACCGGGAAAAGGTCTGATGCTACATAACATACTGAAACAGAGGAACAAACGTAACAGCACCCAAACCAAGGTCTGTAATTTAAAAAATCGCTTTATTTGCAAAAAGTGCTGTAATGCTTACTACATCACCTGGTAAGAACACCCCATTTAATGGAGAGTAATGTCAGGAAAACCTTACTGTTCACATGTGCAACTGCTGTGCTTCATCTATTAGGGTTTTTAACAGGTGCTGTATTAAGCACTAGAGCACATACTGTATTGGCAAATAAAGCATTTTTTCAATTATAGTCCTTGGTTTGGTTGCTGTTACTTTTGCTCCTACGTTTAAATATTTAAATACTGTCATACATAATTATATTGAGAGTGCTTGGGCTTCTTAAAGCAATGCACAGTTTTAAATTGGCCACACACACCTAAAATGGTGAAAGGTTAAAATATATTTCTTACAAGGTAAACAAAGAAGCAAAACATCAATATATATTAAATAAAGAAATATTACCAAAGGACCCTAATGCATATGATAATTTGCATATAAATAAATAAACAATACAGAAATCTATTAAATAGAACTACCAATTATTATTACAATTATCCAAAAAATGTTTTTGAAAAGGGAACCATAAATGGGATTCAGGCCCGGTATTCCTTGTTACTGCATCAGTAGCTGTGGTGTAACTTAGGCCTGATATGCCTTCTTAGTCAGTAGTTATGCTGGGATTCAGACCTGATTTCCTTTGTTGATGAGTCAGTAAATGTAATGGATTCGAACCTGATGTGTCTTATTACTGAATCAGTAGCTGTGGTGGGCCTCAGGCCAAATGTGCCTTGTTACTGCATCAGTGGCAGTGGCGGATCTCAGGCCTGATGTTTCTCATTACTGAGTCAGTGACTGTAGTGGAATTCAAACCTGAGGTGCTTTGTTACTGCATCAGTGGCTATGGTGGGACTCAGGCCTCATAAATAAGATTTCAAATCTAAAATATCATTTAAACCAGTTGGAGATAAACTTCTGAGATGAAAAATCCATCATGACTCCCTTTGCAATAGTTTTTGCATCCTATCTTCCCCCAAGATCAGTGTACATATTCCAGGGCAATAAAGTTAAATCCATTCAGATGTTGACTGTGGAACATTTTAAAATGTACTTTTCTCTGAACCATTCCTAATGGCCCCAATATGTTTCAGCAGTCTAACTTTAAGCTTTCTAGTTGTATGTTTTGTGTAAACCTTATTACATGGACACCAGGCTGAATATATAACACACTCTGAAGAACAACTGATAAATTGATGGATTTCAACTTGCCCTGTTTGATTTGCTGTCCTAGCCCAATTACCACCAACTGAAAACTTACAAGCTGAACACTTTTACAAGGATAGTATCCAGCAGGTTTTTTGCCTGAGCCAATTTTCGGCCCATGGCTCCACATAGTAACCATTAGTTAATAAATTCCCTAGGTTTTGTCCCCCTGGAAAAAGTCACCCTGGGTCCAGATCCCACAATACTAACTAAGCTGGTATCAGATAATAACGCAGGCCAATGCATAAAGACAATGGGCAGGATTTTAAAATGTATTAGATTGTCGCACGCCCCAGTGTGCTGGTGATACGGCAAGTGGAGCGTGTGTTGATCTAATGGGATTTTCTATCCCGTGCAGTAATTGCTGCAAGTAGAACAACTTTCTTGGCAATCCTGGGGGCCCTTGTTACGAAGCTTGCACCAGATATTTGGCGCAAGCTGCTGTAATTCATGGAAACCATTGCAACTGCACCCGAGACTGGAAAATCAGGTGCAGTTGCAGTGAAGGGTTCGGCACACGGACAAAATGTAAGTGTGGTTTCGCTGGGCTGGATTCAAGCCCCTCCACCACCCTCGGAAATCCTGTCCAGTGTCCCTAAGTTTACTTGCCAATGGTATATACTTTGTAACAAACATTACTTTTCACTTATTGTTTTCCACCTGTGTTTTAGGTATCAATAGGAACTTTCTTGGTCTATTTTTTGCCCTTCTGTATGCCCAATTGATAACACAGAATACCCTCTGATCTTAAAATGAGCCTTCAGTTCTAAACTTTGTTTTTTAAAAGCCTCTTCTGTGGTGTGGTTCCTCCAAATTCTGAGCACTGCCCCACAGGAATTATATTAATTAATCCTCTTGTTTGCCTACTTTCTACCCTTAAAAGAGAGTTGCCTGCTGTATCTTTTCTGAAGGTGTCACTGTGAATAATGCCTGCGCTAGTAACAAAAAATCTAATATCCAAAACATCAATACAAACAGAACTTGCCACAAACAATAAATGTATATGAAACTGACTATCATTCAGCCAACACATAAATTGTTCCATCTCCTCATAAGACCTTGACCAAACCAAAATAATGTCATCAATAAAATGGTGCCATCTGACAATCCCCAGATGTAGATTTGACTCAACATTACAAACAAATTGATCTTCCCACCAGGCCAGATACAAATCAGCATACAATGGGGCCATAGTGGCCCCAATCGTCATGCCCTGGACCTGCAAATAATACTACCAATCAAACAAAAATTATAAAATGGGGTAAGAAAATCCTGTAACCTCACTGGTCAAAACACATCACATGACTGTGACAAATCCTCCAGTATACCCACTGTAAAAGTTTCATATCACTATAAAAACAAAAAGCAAGTTGAACCTTGTATAATAGCAATATACCATGACAGAAAGTGGGTATATGGGTGAACTTACCACTTCTGGTGTGGTTAAGTCACTCGGCTGTGCCTCATGACCAAACCACACCAGGTGTGGTAAATCCACCAATACACCCACTCCCTGTCATGGTATATTGCCTAAATAGTTATGATGTTCATATTTCAATAACCCACTACTTCGGACCACGCCGGAAGAACAGCGGTTGAATTCCGCTTGCGGCCTTGTGGACCCGGACCCGGGTCGTCGGAGGGCCGGCCGGGGAGTAGGGATCCAGTCCGATGGACAGCCTCCTTCTCCGGGAGGTGTGGGCAAGACCGGGTGTTTGGGGACTTTCATGGAGCCGGGAGTTCCAGGCAGCTGATGCTAGAAGTGAGAAGGGTCGGAGGCGGGGCCGACATCTGCCGTCATTGCATGACCCCGCCTCCCTCGAAAACTGGAAAATGGACGGCTGCCAGCCGCCCTCAATGAAGCCCGCCACAGCTTCAATTAGCCCCCCAGGCCATCCCTCCACCCTATCCCGATGTCTGTGGTGGTGTCTCCCCTCTGCATCCCGCAGCCCCGCCATGGGGGGTAAGCCACGGGGTACCGGAGGGCCTGAGGCCGATTTGGGGGGTGGAAGCCGTTGGCCCGTGACCGAGCCGAAAGTACCGGGTGGCTGGCAGCTAGGTTAGGTGGGATAAAGATCGAAAAAAAAAAAAAAAATAGTTATGATGTAAAATGTAATCCAGAGCCTGGAAGAGAAAGTTGGAAGGCACCACTGGAGACAAACCTTGTTGCTTCCTTAAAAAATATTTTACATCTTCAATACCAAGATCACATGGAATAATCGTGTATAAAGATTTAACAACAATAGTTAAATAGTCTCTTGCTAACCCAAATTCTGGAACTTATTTAATATGTCCATAGAGTCCCTCAGAAAGGTCGGTGTCATAATGACAATCTCTTCAAGAAATAAATTCACATATCTGGAAAGGTTTTCAGACACTGAAAATATCCTGCAGACTATGGGCTTACCAGGAGGGTTGGTGAGAGACTTATATATCTTTGGTAGCAAATAGAATGTGGGGTCAACCGGGTTTTGTACTCTAATAAAATCAGCTTCCTCATACCTGATTTGCCCACTCCATAATGCTTCACTTTCAATTGATCCAAAATATTTTTAAAGATCTGAGTTGGATTACCATTCACCAACTTATAATTGTTTATATCAGTTAACTGTCTTAAAGAGCTAGTGTACCACCCAAAACTAATACTGGATTTTAAAAGCAGCCAACCATCACCTTCAATATTGCAGTGTCAGTGGCTCAGTAGGTAGCACACTCGCCTCTGAGGCCGGGAGATCAGAGGGCTGTGGGTTCAGTTCCCACATCTGGCACTTGGGTTAATATCCCAGTACTGACACTGTAGTGCAGCACGAGAGGGGTGCTGCACTTCTGAGGTGCCGTCTTTCGGATGAGACGTTAAACCGAGATCCCATCTGCCTGGATTGGCGGTAGTTCAGGTGGATGTTAAAGATCCCATGACACTTATCGAAAAGAGTAGGGGAATTTCCCCAGTGTCCTGGCCAAATTTCCCTCATTCACTAAAAAAAAATACCACCAACAGCTTAATCTGGTTCAAGGTCAGTTGGCATTCATCTGTAACCCCCTTCCCTGGGTTGTGCCTGAAAATAGGCAGGATTTGTCTAGTGCACTTACCCGGTCAACAAAAGCTAAATAAATAAATAATATCTGAGGTACTTTTTCTTTTCCCTTTCTTTAATTAGAAGATTGTTTACCTGATGTTAGTAGGTGTGATGTGTAGAACAGCACTCTGCCTGACAGCTGACATATCTAGCTCTACTGCCCCCCCCCCCACTACATCACCAGCATTGTGATCTCACTGACTGTGACATCATTGCTGCTTAGGAACAGCCACTCAGTAGCTGCCACGTCATTCACCTTTGATGTCACCGTCAGTGAGATCACAATGCTGATGATGTAGTGCGGGGTGGTAGAGCAAGATACTGTATGTCAGCTGCCAGGCTAAGAGCTGTTCCACACATCCAGCACAATATTATCACATAGAAGACTTTCTGATGAACAAAAGGAAAAAGAAAAATACTTCAGCAATAAAAAGTTACAACTGAGTACTTCTTAAAATTTGTATTGTTTTCCTATCTGTTTTGGCTCCACTAGCTCTTAAAGTCCTCACTTTTATATTGCTCTTGTGACATGACCACAACATTACACCCCCTTATCTTCCCTTTTAATAATAATATCATTATTAGATCCAGAGGCATGCACAGAATCAGTGAACAAGGGGGGGGAGCCATAATCATCTCAAAGCTAGGGAGGTCTGGGGGCATTCCCCCTAGGAAAGGTTTTAAAACATCAATGTAAATGGTGCATTTTCCTGCATTTTATAGCTAAGAGACTCTTACTTAGCTCTAAAATAAAAGATCATGCCCCACATTCAGTGTCATCTGTAGTGGACAGAGTTAAATTTTCTTGCAGCAGCATGGAGACTGATGGCACAGAGTCATAATGTTGCAGACAATACCGCACATATGACCACCACGCAGACGGAAACAGTGTGTGGCAATGATAGACAGATGTTCTTTTGTTTTGTGGGAAGGGGGCTTCACCCCCCCACACCTCCACACTCCCTTGAACTAATATAATCAACTCCAAGGGGGTGTGGACACTGGGGCAAGAAATAAAAAAATTAACTCTAAGAGATTTCCTACCAGGGAATCAAACCGCAATTCCTCCAACCCATGCACTGCAGTGTCAGGTGCTCTAGCCACTCCATCATGGGAGCGGCTCGACCAAGCACCTGACCGGCAGTGGCTAAATACATTTCCTCCTTCCTGGTGAGCGACAGGGGATAGCAATAGTATTGCATCGCTGATATTCCCCTGTTGCTCTGCTTCCCTATATGCTACCTGTAATGCGTTCCTGCTCTGTGTGGATTAGTATGTGTGGTTATCACCTGGTTCCAAGACCAATGTGATAGAGACCAGACAAGAATACCTGACAGCATTGTGCTCTGGTATTTGGCTCTTTCAGTCTTCTGGCATCCTCCTCTTGCTTGAAGACAGCTTCAACATCTCGTCCACAGTGCATGTCATCCACTGGGGCTATGGGACCCAGGTCCAGACCGAAGATTTTGATCGGCACTTTCACTGCGTTGTGTCCCTTTTCCTCCTTAGTTCTTGTCTCTAGTTGGCTGCGGTTGGCGGTGACATGTTGGAATGTGGTGGGTGGGCAGTGGCCACAGCGATCGAGAGTGTTGTCTTCCCGAGATCTCCCTGCTCCCCTCCCACAGCAGTAGAAGCAGTGGTAAATGTCGATTGGGGCAGGGAGTGAGCAAGAGCCTGAAGATTGTTTTTTGTATATCCTGCCAAAATGGTGTGCGATGACGCGTCGCCACCAAAGTAAAACTGTGCACGTAATTGGACCACTCAAGATGGTGCACATAAATTGGCTGTCTGAGGTACTAATGCCAACTTGTGTATTGCCATCTGTTGGGTGGTTGGGCAATGGTGGCTGGTAGGGGAGACTAACTGGTTAAGGAGTGACAGTCCAGGTGAAGTCCAGCAGACTCCAGAATTAAAAAAATATAATTATCATATTTGATTGGATGACTATTAATGGGGGGGGGGCTGGGCCAGGGTTGCCCCCCCCACGCATGGCTATGATCTCTGGTTAGAATGATTTGGAGAACTGTGTGAAGTTTTAATGCCCACACTTGAAGGATAGTGAGAGTCTGGAGGCGGTGTAAAGGAGTGCACCCAAAATGATACAGGGACGGCAGAAGAGATCACGCAGGGAGAGGTTGGAAGACCTCAATAAGTACACATTAAAAAATAGTGGGGGGGGGGCATAATAGTGATGTTGAAGTACCTCCACAGACTAAACAAGGCAGACAGCAAGGATTTATTCACACTGAGTGGGAACATGGGTGCCAAGCGAAACTCCATCAAGTTGGTGGGGGGAGGTTCAGAGGGGAATGTCAGGAAATACTACATTATAGAAAGGGTAGTATATAGGTAATATAAGAAGGGAAAATATGGGCAGACTAGAGGTCCTTATCTGCCAGTAGTTTCTATGTAGTGGAAAAATTAAACGGACTTCCAGAGGAGGTTGTATGCACTAAAACAGTTAGGGTTCAAAAGGGGGTAGCATAGACACATGGGAAGGGTGCAGGTGGTACAGCTTGCATATTGTGCATAATTCACCAATTTTTAATGTCATTCTTCTAAATGGATGATTTACTGTTTGAGAACAATTAAAAAAAATACAGTATTTCAATAATAGTTGAATTTTTAAAGAGTACTTGAGAGTAAATTGTGAAGTGTTTTGAGAGATCAGTTAATGGTGTTTGAGGTACAATTGAAGCCAATATTACTTGCATTTGAAGCTGATATGACACCAGTCTGAATACTTCAAAAACAAGAAGGGGTGGATGCTGCCACCTATATAAGATGGGCATCATAGAAGAGCCATGTAATTACAGGCCAGTGTGCCTAACCTCTGTGTTGAGGAAACTGATGGAGACCCTGTTGAAAAAGTAAGTTAAGTAGAGTTCCTGGAATCTAATGGATTATAGGCAAGGCCCCTACTTTTCTGCGGCACATTGGGACCAAGTTCTGCGGCAAGATTACCATTTGCTGCAGAACTTCTGTGGTGGTGGTTTGTAATTTCTGTGGAATTTCTGTGGCACTAACGAACTACCACATCACATGTCAGCTTGTCATCCTGACTTCACGTCCATGGCAATGGTTATAGCAATCAGGATGGGGGAAGCACAGTAACACTAGTTCAAAAATTAACAGACTTTTAGAAATAATTTTATGTCTAAAAAGGCAAAAAAAATAAATATATATACTGTATCCCTTAAGGTCCTAGCCTATTACATAAATGAAACACAGAAAGGGGACCTTATGTGATACATAAGTATTTCTATACTCATGTTGTCTATACCACTCATGAGATCCCCACTGTGCATCACTTATATATTTATATGCAATCTGAACATACATACAAGTGTGTGTGTATATATGTATATATATATATATATATATATATAACCCCCAGCTGGCACTAAACCGAGAGGGCTACTACCTCTGCCTTTGTGGCTAGTGAACAGGTTGAGGGGCCTGGGTCCTATGATACGGTGCCTCCATTTTTATAAGCTGAAAATTTGGGGAGAAAGGTGTCACTCGGCATGGTGATTAGGTTTGACTACTCTGCACAGGGGCACCCAAAGTAATCCAGAGACTAGAAGCAATAGCATAATGTCCAATACCAGGAGATGGGATTCTAAAGTGTGGCTTTATTCAACAACACTGAATGAAAAGCATAGATGGACCCCCAAGGGGCTACACTCCTTGTAATGCAGATAAGGTGATGACACAGACACAATCCATTCTTGGATCCTAAACTTCCATATGTCATGGACTCTTTATGTCTGGCACCCTCTTCAGGCACTGGCCAATACCTGACAGAAAGGTGACTGGTGTCTCAAAGTGAATCTGTAGAGGTGAGCACTGTTATGCAGGGAAGGGGGTCTCCCACCTTTAGTTCCATAGACCCATACCCGGACATTCCTTTGTTTACACACACATCCTTGGCTACTGTAGTGCAGACTGTACATGGCTTTGTAATGCAGTAACTGTCTTTCTCTGAAGACCCCCCACATACAACAGTCATTACATCTCACAGTTCCATAAGCCTCTTCCTTGGCTACTATAGTGTAGACTGCACATGGCTTTGTAATGCAGAAACTGTCTTTCTCTTGAAGACCCCCCCACATACTACAGTCATTACATCTCACTGTTCCATAAGCCCTGGACTTGGCATCCTGACTGACCCACAGCCCCAGAGACTTATTTACTCACTGTTTTGGTGAATGACACTGGCCTTTTGTCAAAGCTTCATCACCCTCATTGTTGCAGATGTCCAAAATCTCTGAAGGAACCTCTATTCCTCAAAAACTGTAGTGCCCCAGCACTCTTCATCAGGCAGCTTCTTCCTTTTCCCAGGCCAGCGGGTTGCCCCTGGGAGTTGGTTCCTTGTGCCTCTCTTATGGTAGAAGCACACACACCGCAAGGTAGCTGTGTGTCAGAGCTGAGGGCAGGGGGGCCTGCCCCTGCAGGGAACCCCTTCCTCCAAGGCACTGAAGGAACTACATCCTTCCTTTTCTTGTGCCCACTTCAGACTGCAAACAAAAACTAGACTGCTGACTTCAAAAATCAATTCTAGACTGACTTTGAAATTCCCCAACGTTCTGCCTAACTCCCAACTGCAACATTCCATTGTGACTTATGCTGCTGCAGAGTTCTAAATGATGTTATAGCCCCAGCTCAGCAGAGACTGAAAACAGAACAAAGACATAGTGAAATCCATTTAACTGGAGTTTCACTAGCTGCCTGTCCCTGCCTGCCACTAGTTCTAACTAGGGTTCTAGTAAACCCGGGTAACAGGGGGGGTATATATATATATATATATATATATATATATATATATACAGTGAGAGATATACTGTATGCATGTATGTTTATGTGTGCATGTATATGTATGTATATATATATATATATATATATATATATATGTATATATATACACATATATATATATATATATATATATATTTATATATTTAATTTCCATGAAATTGTATCCTCATTCATACAGGTTCATTTGGAAATGGAATAAACAGAATAGAGGAGATATTGCAAAGCTCATTTTTCATGCCAACCCGCTTCCCCTGACATGCTGCATAACACCATCAGGCCATGACATGCATGTGAACCCATTGTGAGATAAAGCTCTCCAGCACATCACAATGTGCCCCCATATGACAGAACACTGCGCCATACCTTCCCAGGCTCACAGCAGTGATGTGTTCTCCCAATGCTTATGCTGCCCAGTCAGCTCCCAGAGCTAATCTCTGAACCTGAGTTGGTGGCATGGAAACACAGCATGCTACCCTCTGGCCCAACAGCTGTCCCTGCACACAACATTTCTCCATAACTTTTAGATGATTCTATCAACCAATGACAATATGTAATCAATAACCCTGGCAAAAATGTGTAAAGTGCAATTATTTATTTAACAGGTCTATTCTTTCAACATGTCTACACATTATTATACTCCACTTTTCAGGGCATAATTACTTTATTTTTCTTAAAAATGACAAGTTAATTCATTTTAACAGTTATTCATTTCAGATTGCATCTCTATACCTTAAAGGCACAAATAAGTTTGTACAAAATAAAGTGTGGACTTAACAGGTCTGTGCTATTGTCAAGTTTTTGTTCAAGTTGGCCCTAGTGTAATAACATAAGATTGAACATTGTATTAGGCTGTAGTGCAGGTTGAGCAAATAATCACCATACCTGATGTGCTGTGCCACCGCCTCTGGCAGTGGAAGCTGTAGTAGATAAGTGACTATTCATTTCTGTGGCAGAATGCAGCCATTTCATTAGCTAATGTATGCTGTTATAGCACGGATAACATCACATTCTGAGCCTGAAGGGGTTTTGGATATAAAAAGAGAGAAAGGGAACCAGATTCAATGGATAAAAGGGAATATTAATAAAGCACCACCAAGAACAGTGAATTCTGTGGCACTGCAGAAGTTCTGTGGTAGGTTCCAAGTTCTGCACAAAATTCTGTGGCCACAGAATTCTAGGGGCCTTGATTATAGGACTGTAAGCAACATAGGTTCATCAGGAGGAAGGCGTGTCAAACAAATCCAATTGAATTTTTGACTGGATGACACGGGATGCGGTCAGGGGGTAAGCTGTTTATGTGGCCTACTTGTACTTCAGTAAGACCTCTGACACAGTGCCACAGAGGAGGTTACTCCAGAAGTTAAGGGGTCTGGTGGTGTGGGACAAAATAACCTAATGAGTGTGAAACTAGTTAAGGAACAGCACTCAGAGAGTAGTACTAAATGGGGAGTTCTTGGGGGAGATGGAGGTCATGAATGGAGTATGTCAGGGACCAGTACTGGGCACCATACTCTTCATTGTATTTATTTGGGGACATAAGGTTGGAACTAGAAGGAAAAGTCTGTTGATTTGCAGATGACATCAAAATATGCAATAGAGTGGCCACAATGGAGGGAGTAGAGGCCATGAGGAGGGACTGGGAAGGGCCAAAAGAGTGTTCAAGAATTTGGCAGCTTTTATTCAATGCCAAAAAGAGCAAAGCTATGCAGATCAGACAGATAAACCCCAGAGACAACTATAAGATAGGAGGGGAGGTCATGGCATTGTTTATCAGAGAAAAGGGGCCTCGGGGTTGTCATGATGGACAATCTGAAAGTAGTGGTTCAATGTTCAAGGGTAGTGGGTAGAACAAATAGGATGATGAGCTTCATAGGAAAGGGGACAACAACCAGAAGGAGGGAGGTTATACTCACCCTCTACAAGTCATAGGTTAACCCTCACTTTGATTACTGTGTGCAGTTCTGGAGCCCACATGTCTTCTTCCTCTTCTTCTTCACATGTCTGCCCACATCTTAGAAATGGCACTGGCAGGAGGAGGCTGTGCTGAGCTGAGCAACCAAAATGATACAGGGGCAATAGGGGAAGCCCTACAAGGAAAGGCTGAAGGGTCTCAACATGTACTTCTTAGAGAACAGGAGAGCAAAGGGGACATTATTAAGACTGTCAAATACCTCTGGGAGATAACAGGGTTGATTGTGGGGAGCTTTTTTAGTTAAGCACAAATGTGGTTACAAGAGGGAACACAATGAAGTTAGTGAGAAAAGGTTTCAAGAGGGAGGTGAAGAAGCATTTCTTCACAGAATGGGTGGTAGATAGATAGAAGAGGTTGCCTAGGGAGATGGTAGAGCAAAGACAGTGATGATTCAAATATATGTGGGATAGGCACACAGGTATAGAAACACAGAAACATATAAGTTGACGGCAGATAATGATCACAAGGCCCATCCAGTCTGCCCATTTCTTTTTCTACCTTATGAATGTGCGATAGGCCTTTGCTCTGTCAGTGGCCTATCTATTCATACTCATCTGTATTGCTCCCTTATGCTTATCCCATGCCTGTTTGAAGCCCTGCACTGTATTCATATCCACCACTTCCTGAGGAAGAATCACTCAAGGAGGGTGGGGAAAGCTGGATCTGCATAGAGCCCTTTGCCACCACAGAGGGTAGGTAGGGTTAGGGCAGACTGGATGGGCCTTGCAGTCCTTTCTCCATTGACACAATCTATGTCTCCATGTTTCTAAATAAATATCTGGAGAAGTTTTTAACAAGAGTGTTTAGCGATTTTTGAAGGCTTTCATTTTAGGAGTGAGCAACATTATAATAAGGACTAGGTGAACTTGACAAGGTTGCATTCATTCACTTTTGTGAAAATTGACAGTCTTTCTTGGTAAAATACACTTTTCATGAACATGGGCATGGTGAACGCCTGACCATCCATGAAATCAGTCCCCTCCTCCTTTCCAAATCCTCACCCCCCACCCATGCTTACCTTATTTACGATAAATGTCTTCAGGACAGTGGTACACCAATGTGTGCTATGACTGATGGTGGGTCAAGAAGGTCAGTTGGACAAGAAAGTAGCATGCAGGAGTCACGTGATGCAGATACTGAGGTAGGAGCTGCAGCTAGGAGCTCCTTTCGGGCTATCACATTTATTTGTTTTTTCCTGCCTATCTCGATATTTTAGTACAGCAACCATTTAAATCTAGTACCTTCTCAGTACCTGGTAATCATGTCTGATGAGCAAATGGATCTGCAGCCATTGCAAGGGTCTACCACTCTCTCCCTCCTGGCCCAGGACTCAATTTCAGCCTTGGCCTAGGAACCACAGTGGCCCCGCCGCAGTGATTCGCCGATTCTCTCCAGTTCAGCCGCATCAGTGGAATTATCACTGGATCAGGTTTATTCCAAACTGGCCATGATAAAGGAAGCTGTTTTTCCAATTCTTGCAGACCTAAAAGCCATCAAGTCTATGCTGCAGGAGCACTCAAAACATGTCTCCAACACGGAGATGCAGATTTCCTCCCTCAAAGACAGGCTGGACCATGACCTAGTAGCAATGAAAAGAAATCTCTCTTAACTTGAAGATAAGGTGGATGAATTAGAGGGAAAGAACAGAAGAAACAACCTCATCCTTCTAGGTCTCCTCGAAGGAGAGGAAGGTACAGTAGCAACACTACTGATTTTATTCAGTGGTTCTCTGCAAAAGTTGTCAGGTCATCCCTGAATGGGCCTACTTATGTGATTGAGAGGGCTCATCGGGCACTAAGACCCAAACCCACCCTGGGTGAGCCCCCAAGACCTATAATTTTCAAATTGTTAAACTACCTGGACTGTGTCCACATATTAAAAGAAATCAGGAAGCTGGCATCCCTGCAGTGGCCTGGAACCAAGTTGAGAGTGGTGAAAGACTTAACAAAGTGCGGCAGTTAAGAGCAGATTATAGACCAATTCAGTTGAAATTATGGGCTGCACAAATAAAGCACTGCATGTTACACCCTGCCAGGTTGGAGGTGCAACCTGCCAGCAGTAAAAAGCATTTTGAATCTGCTGAACTGGTGGCTGCTGACTGCCTAAAACTCTTCCCTGACCTGTTCTGGTGTAACCACCCAACCCCTTGGGGTTACTAGAATCCATTCAGTAACAGTGCTAGGCAGGGAGAGGCGGCTGGTGATTAACTAGTTAGATGTTTTTTCATCTGCTCAATCTTCTATTTACTTGCCTTCAGCTGAGACTGAAGCGATGAGCTCATTTGGAACTCTCGCAGCAGCATAACCCTTGTGCTAGCTTCTGAAGTGGGAGATAGAATGTTGGGAACAGAAGTTAGTCAGAGTTGCAGTTTGGAATGGGAGTTTGGAGTTAGAGTGTGGGAGTGAGAGCTGCTCTGCCGGGGGGGGGGGGCTCTAAGTCTAGGGCCCTGGATTTCTCACCCTAGTTTGGTAATTCTCCAGCTTGCCAAGTGAAGTGGTGGAGACCTTTCCTTTAGCAGGATTTCCTGATTTCATCTCTGGAGGGGTGAAAGGAACTGTAGTTCGGTGGATCCAAGGGTCAATCCCCTGTATTGGTACAGGATGTTTTAAAGCTGCCTGAAAGTATGACAGTGAGCGAAATCTGACTTTTGCTTGAGGGAGCAAGTACCTGTTCTGTTTTGTTCCATGCCGAAGGGAAGGCACAACTTTCTGTAAGTACAGATGTGTTAGACTGTTTTTGAAGTAGAATTGGCTGAGGTGTGTGATGTCCAGAGGTATGACTATATCACACTATTGGGACTTTTACCTTTACACTGCCTAGGTGGTGATTTGAATGCTGAATGCCAAATCTTCATTCATAGCATTTCAAGAGGTGTTGCAAATGTTTAAGGTGTAACTCTGAAAGAATGGCTCAGTATGAATTTGGGAGCAAAGGGTGGGCAGAACCCCATCTGGAGTAACGAGTTCAAGACTAACAGGCTCAGTAAGGAGCCTGGTTACTTTAGACAAATGGCCAAATGTCTGAAGAGGATTATACCCCCTGTAGTGGGTTACAGTTTCTTCACAGTTTATAGAATGGTGCTAATGGATAGCAAAGTGTGTTTTCAGTTGTGGCCAAGATGCCACTGAATGCAAGTGTCGTATGTCCTACGTCTGTGGGCATACAAATGCAAGTGTCCTATGTCCTACTGTGGTGGAAATACAAAGAGTTTCTGTCAGGTACAGTTCAATTTTGATTTCTGCAAGAGAAACACAGTGCCAAGAAGTGTAAACCTATGGGGGTCCGCCCTGGCTTTAGAGAACCTCTTTTGAATAAAGTCCCACTCTAGAACCCCAACTATGGTCTGGACAGTTACATTATTGCTTCATGTGTGGATTTACTGGGTGCCCTTCCAGAAGATAGGTCTAGCATATGCCTAGCAAAAATCTCTCCCCTGGACCTGAATTGTAAATACCAGTGGTTTTTTTTGTACACCCCCCACCCCTTAATCTCTAGAGAATGGGCCTGGTACACATTCCCAAAGCTAGGGGTGGTGCCATTTCTAAATTTTGAGTGTGTGCCCAGTATGGGTACCAGTGATTAAATAAGGAGTGCTAACTGAGTAAAGTAGCGGGGGGTTGGGGTTCTATGTCAAAACGGCATTTGCAAAAAGGTGACCGTCATTATGGCGAGGGTATATTGCCGAAAATCAATTTTGGCGATGTACATCCCTGGCGCACAGGAAAACGGTGCTGGGGACTTCAATTTGTAATGTGGGGGCTGTGCCCCCTGCACCCCCCCATGGGGGGCTTCACCCTAACACCCCAACTAAAGGATTCTTAACTCCAGGGGGGTGCATGTGGGGGTGTGTGCAAATTCTGGGGCAAAAATACATTTTGGGCCGGGCACACTAAAATGTAGGCATGCCCAGACCCGAACCCAGAAACCTAGCAGCTTTAGGCTGCCACCCACCCACCCATCACACTATGGGGCCAACTTGACAGCCCTATGTCAACCATGCCAGGCCAACCCTCCCTCCCTTCTGTCATCCTGTCACTCCCCCGCGCGTATACATATAGTGACATCCTGTTGCTAAATGCGTGAACCTTCCCCCATCCTGTCGCCTTCCTCACACCCTCACCCTGACTTTCCTGTGTCGCAAGTGGGTTGCCGTTTTGGTTGGCATCCACTTGCGGATAGCCCACCTCACAGGATACCGGGGGTTACACGGGAAAAAGAGATGCATCTTTTTTTTGTGAGTTGATGGAATTCTCTCTAAGACACAGCACAAAGGCTTAATCTACCTATATGGCTTGTAATCAAGTACTGTCTGCGGTCTGTACCACCTCAGCGGCTGCTTTGGATCATTTTGGACTTTGAAAGTTACACCTTAGGTGTCATTCAGGGTGGGTTAATTTGTTACTTTGGACCTCCTTTGGTTATCTGCCTGGATTGATGGTAGTTCAAGTGGATGTTAAAGATCCCATGGCTCTTATCGAAAAGAGTAGGGGATTTTCCCCAGTGTCCTGAACAAATTTCCCTCATTCACTAAAAATACCACCAACAGTTTCATCTGGTTCAAGGTTAGTTGGCATTCATCTGTATCCCCTTCCCCAGGTTGTGCCTGAAAATAGGCAGGATTTGTCTAGTGCACTTAACCGGTCAACAAAAACTAAATAAAATAAATAAATAAAAATAAATAAAATAAACACTATCCGTAGTCTAGTTTCTTGCAACTCTTCTTTTGGATTGAGCTCTTGATACATAAGGTGTTGCACAATACTGTCTCTGGAGACGGAGGAGAATTGCTAGCTGATCGGAGCATCGTCCTCCAGAACATTCTCCAGTTGCACTGGGTTGATGTTATAGTTACTACGATGATGCTGGATCCTAAAATGATATTCTTTCTTTGGCCTCAGAGTTTTTTGCACTTTGGCAAAGTGCTGGCCACATATGACCACAGGAGGTAGTTATACCACTTTGTAGCTACCTTTTGCTGTATGATTGCTGCAAAGCTTGTTGTTTGATTGCACAGCCCTTACTTACAATCCTGCTCCTTAGTGTTACCGGATTCCAGTCCGGAGGCTGAAGTTCTATTCATGTTTTTTTCTGTGTTTTATTGTCAAGTACATAATTTACTGTTACAGTGGAGATCCCGACTTATCCTGTCAAAAGACTTCTTTAGTACTGTTGTTTTGGGATAGCCTGTATATTTCTACTTTATCCTGCTTGGAGTATGCTTATATTAAGGAGCTACATCTTCTGTATTACTGACAAATTCTGTAACCTTGGCTTTCAAGGGCTGAGAAGGCAGATTTCTTCTTAGAAGGTTTTCTAACAATTAGGTTACTTCATTGGAAAGTACTCTTTTTTGTATATATAGTCACAGCCGGAGACATAGTCAGATATTTCCTGAGATTTCTGTGATATTTCTAGAGAAATCTCCTGCTTTCTGCATTTACACAGTAAGGGCAGCAGAGAAATACTGTTTGGGGGTTTCGTGAAGTGTCTGGAGGTATCTGACCATGTCTGTGGCTACCACTGTAGTGTAGCGCTACAAACACCATACATTGTGCAACTTTATCTTATTACATACAGTAGTAGCTTTTGTATATCCTTCCTTACTTTAGGCGATGGGGTAACTAGGGGTCTAGAACATTCTGTTAAAGTGTACTTGCAAATTTCTTTTTTACATGTCAATTAGTAGTTTAGCTCCCTATTTGGTGTTGCCATTATTAGTTTTTCTTTTGCATATTTGGAACCTATTTTTACTGTTCTATTTGGCTTTTAATAGCGCAGCATTTAAAAATGATATTCTGTGTAAATGTCTATCGGAGAAATGAGGGACCCCTGCTTTTTCAGGTTAAGCTGCTTGTTTTTGTTCTTTCTTATGACCAGTTCATATGGCCTGTGTTCTTGATGTAGTTTTTGTATTCTAGTTTCATGCTAGACTACTGTTTTATTGATTTAAGTGGGTGGAATCTAGTTTCTACTCTGCATTGAACCTTAAGCCAATTAAAGCTATACCATTCTTTTTATCTCCCCTTTAAGATGAGATGTTGTCTCCTTTTACTCCAACCTGGCTTTAGTGCATTACAGTACTGTTTTATTTTCCTTGATGCTGAAGTTTGTTTATATTAGCAACTGCAGCTTTAATCTTCCAGTTTTTATTCTTAATAATCCTATCATATACTGTATTGCTGATAAGGTTCTTCTTTCCATTGTTATATACTAGATGCAGCTTACCTAATTTTATGTTACCCCTCAGGGATTAGCTAGTTATTTGACACCCTCGGTTCAATTTTGTTCTTGTGCTATGGTGTGTACTGGGGGTGGGGGGGGTGGAAGTGTTCAGGTTATTAATGTTAGCTATTCACTTTGGTAGGTGGGCTTGGATGGAGGGCCCTCAGTCCAGCACACAGACTGTATGGATAGGAGCAGGCGTTCAGCCCAGGTAGTGTTTTTTTATATTTTTTCTTAAAGGATACAGATGTTAGTTTCATTTGTTAAAAATCAGTTGAAGTATTGGTTTAGGGTTATGGGTGGGCTTTATCTCGTGCATTGTTGGGGAGTCAGGACTTTCATATTGTTGGCACATTTGTTTAAAGCAGTATGACAAATAGTCTTAATATTATTACCTGGAATGTTAAGGGAGGGAGAGATAACAGTAAAAAATATGCTATTCTTCGACACCTAAATAGCTTTTGTCCCCACATTGTATTTCTCCAGGAGAACCACATGCCTGAAAATCAGTCTAAATACCTATGCAAATCACGGGTAGGCTAGGTGTTTGGAGCTGGCAACAGTGTGCGTCAAAGAATGGTCACAGTTCTGATTGCTCAACACATCCCCTTTGCTTTACTTAATGAAGTAAAGGATCCGGCAGGTAGATAACTGTTTATCCTTGGTCACGTAGGTTATTTCAGACTAGTCCTTGGTGTGGTATATGGCCCCAATTTGGACTCCCCCTCATTCCAGCCCTCACTTAAACCTTGGCCTCTTATATACACCTACCAATAATAATGGGGGTGGGGACTGGAATCTAATGGTGGAAAATGACCTGGGCAGGACCTACAGGACCAGGGCAGGGTTATCCCCAGCACAATGATCCTTAAGGGAACTTTTAGACCATGTAGGATTAACATAGAAACATAGACATAGAAACATAGAATTTGACGGCAGATAAGGACAGCTTGGCCCACCTAGTCTGCCCATTTTCCTACCTAACAGATAAGCTGCAGATCCTAGTTAACCAACGGCTTACTTCCTCCTACCCCTCACTAGGACTGCCTTATGTCTGTCCCATGCATTCTTGAATTCCCCCACTGTTCTTGACTTCACTACCTCCTCAGGGAGGCTGTTCCATTTTTAATTGATGTATCAATGGATCCATGAAGACTTCTCTGTCCCACTGCAAAGGAATTTACTTTTTTCCTGTCCCCCACGGTGTCCACTCCAGGATCGATTATTTTCTAGTTAGTCATCAAATATTACCTTTTTTGCTGGACTGCGAGATTCAGGCTTGTGTTTTGTCTGATCAGTCTTACTTTCTTACTACTTGCCAGCAGAAATAGGCCACACGGTCTATCACGTCTGCTTGAGTGGGCAGCTAGCACCCCACTTTGCAGCTGCCCCTCCCCTTTCACAATCCCACACAGATGAATTCCAAGTGAGACTGAACCAGATTAAGCTGTTTGTGATATCTCCAGTGAGTGGGGGGAATTTGGCTAGGACACTGGGGAAATTCCCATACTTGCCACTGGGAGAAACTCTGGCCAGCTTGCAAGATGGCTGACTCGGTGGCTCCAGGTGGAAGGGCGTTTGCAGCAGAGGCAGGGAAGATGGCCTCCTCCCCTGCCCCTTCCCTTCTAGAGGCTGCACAAATTGAGTTCGCAGAAAGTAATAATGCTGATATTACTGAAGTTGGTTTTGACTCTGAATTTGAACTTTCCCAGATGGAAATAGAATGCACCTCTCTGTCTCAGGTACAATGTACATCCAAAGACATTTCAGCTGTTATTTCGGATAAAGAGAATTTGCTGCTTAAATTGCCTGTTGCTGAAGAAAATGTTAAAACTAAGAAAAAAGCTTTGCAGGCTGAGCTGTCAGCTCTACAGAACTCCTCGCAGACAGCTAACTCTGCTGAATCATCCGAGCAGCTAAGTGGTGATGTGACCACACTGAAACAGATGGAGAGCACTACAGAGAAGGAGGAGGCGGCTGGCAGTTTGTTTCAACCTTCCATTGTGTGCTAAGAGCTGTCTATGACCAAAGAGAAAAGAAAAACAGCTGGCAAGCCATGGAGATTGGACATTCCTCGCCTGACCACTACAGGTAAAACTCTAAGTGTTTCACAATCTCCGCTTATGGAGAAGGGCCAAGAAATGTCAAAAACACAGGGGGTTGTTAGTAACGACCCTAAAAACCAAAGGACTGTTGTTGTCAACGGAGAGAGTGGTGGAACAGAGAAACAGAACATTTCCAGTAATGAGATGGACTGTGTAATTGAAAGCGCTTGGTCCCCTGCTTGCGCTTTGGCTGGTTCTGGGTGGTTACAATCGCAGGATGTAAATTGGGAACCTGATCCTGCAGATAAATTCCCCCCTCCCGCCGAGGAGCCGGAGGTCATGAGGGCTGCATCTGGAGTGCCCTCCCTGCTGCCGTGATCGCCGCTGCTGGACCCCGGGACACCCCGCCCGAGGAGCCGACGGTCGGGAGAGCCACCCGAGATCACCTCCCAGCCTCCCCACAGTGCACAGATCATTCCCTCCCCGCCGAGGAGCCGGAGGTCGTGAGGCTGCATCTGAGTGCCCTCCTGCTGCCGTGATCGCCGCTGCTGGACGCCGGGACACCCCCACCCCCCGGGAGCCAACGGTCGTGAGGGCCACCCGAGATCACCCTCCCAGCCTCCCCACAGTGCACAGATCATTCCCCCCTCCCGCCGAGGAGCCGGAGGTCACGAGGGCTGCATCTGGAGTGCCCTCCCTGCTGCCGTGATCGCCGCTGCTGGACGCCGGGACACCCCCCCCGAGGAGCCGACGGTCGTGAGGGCCGCCTGAGATCACCCTCCCAGCCTCCCCACAGTGCACAGGTAATTTTTAGGCCTGAATCTACCGACATGGATCGTGAATAGTTGGGAGCCAGCATACCTGGGAACGCTGAGCTGATCACTGCTATTTTGGCGCCTTTCTTCAGACTGGCGCACCTGCACCACCGTGACTTTGTTCTCTCTCTCTTCAGCCGGTGCTCTGGAAATGTTACAGCTTTGTTCTGCGTACTTTTCATACCAAGTCACTATTTTGTAATTATGTGTCAACCTATTTCAGACATTTGTGCCTGTTTTGTAACACTTTGCCCCATATTTGCGAGTGAGGATTTTATATAGCTGCCATAGTTTACTGTGCATGATTTTCCTCGGATGAGTAATGGCTCTCCGTAGCTGAAGTTATCTCTAATGGGTTTGAACTGGTGATTCTCCTTGGTTCCCAATCTGGTGCAGTTACCTGTAGCCCACACTGCATCTCTCATTAACAGTTTCCCTGGAAAATATAGTAGGAAGCTTCTGCCCTGACCGCCCAGTGACTGAGTCCCTAAACAGCTAACGATCAGGCTAATTCTAGGGACATGGATATGCGCCTAATGTTTTGTTGTGCAGCCATTATCTAGCCTCTCGCGTGCCCCAGTACCGCCCGCCCCCTAACGCTACCCCCCCACCTGCCTACTTAACCTCTTCTTCTCTCCCTCTCCCACAGATCATTCCCCCCTCCCGCCGAGGAGCCGGAGGTCACGAGGGCTGCATCTGGAGTGCCCTCCCTGCTGCCGTGATCGCCGCTGCTGGACGCCGGGACACCCCCGCCCCCCGAGGAGCCGACGGTCGTGAGAGCCACCCAAGATCACCCTCCCAGCCTCCCCACAGTGCACAGGTAATTTTTAGGCCTGAATCTACCGCCATGGATCGTGAATAGTCGGGAGCCAGCATACCTGGGGATGCTGAGCTGATCGCTGCTATTTTGGCGCCTTTCTTCAGACTGGCGCACCCGCACCACCGTGACTTTGTTCTCTCTCTTCAGCCGGTGCTCCGGAGTAGCCCCGCCGAAGAACGCTGTGCGTTCAGCTCCCCACCGCCCCACCACCACCCTTGGTCGGCTGTCGCTTATATTGAGTTTTTCTGTCACATGACGCGCGCCAGAACCAATCAGCCTACTTTCCCATCTGCCGTTTATATCTTTCCAGCACTAGAGGAGTTCTGCCCTCACTTTCTGCTTCTCTTTGGAAATGTCTCTCCTTAGCTTAAACCTTTCTCAGGCTCTCCTCTTATCCCGCCGTTACTCCCCACCCTCCTACATCCCCCTCTACCTGCCATCGACTAAAACACCTCCCTCCACTCTCAGTACTCTGCTCTCCCATCAGACTGCCCAACAACATCTCCCAGGCTATCCCCCATATCCCTCCGTACCCTGGATCACCACACTACCCCCACCCACCCACCACCTAAGTGCTACTCTCAGTATTGCGATTTCTACCACAGAGGGTCCCTCTCCTGCTTTAGCCCATGGTTCTATTCTCTCTTCCCATCCCTTGTACCTCCTGTGCAGATCTCGTCAGACCACATAGGTACCCCAACCCCAGCAACCAACGCCTTAGGCGCCTAATAGTTCTGCTGCTTCTGCTCTCCGGCAATGTGCCCGAACCGGGGCCCGCCGCCTCTGCCATGCCTCAGCCTACCGGAGGCAAAGGCCTCCGTATCGCCTTTATCAATATATGCAGTCTCCCTAAGAAAACTGCTGCCCTCCAGTGCTGGGTCTCCCAACACTCCCCTGACATTCTCATGCTTGCAGAAACCTGGCTCTCCTCCCTCACGCCCGACTCTGCCATCTCTCTTCCAGGTTTTTCCCTGTTTAGGGCCGATAGGATGGGCAAGTGTGGAGGGGGGTGTGCTATCTACCTGTGCGACTCGCTCCTTGGTCATGCCCTCTCCAACCCCGAGCTTAGCTACGGGGCGCAAGCCATTACTTTAAAAATTTCCCCCCACCCAGGTCGTGGCCCCCTTTATCTAACCGTGGCTTACCTACCCCCGGGGCCTAAAAAAGATCTTGCGGTCGCCTCCCTTCTTGACTACCTATCCACCCTACCCCGAAAGGCCGAACAACTAATCTTGGGCGACTTAAACACCAATTGGCTCAGCCCATCTTCTGACAATATTAAGAATGAGCTTGCAGCCCTCGACCTGTCCCAAATGGTCACCCAGCCCACTAGGATTAACAAAGTAACAGGAACTAGTTCCCTTCTGGATGTAGTCCTCTCAACCGGCCACATAAAATAGGTCCTGTGCAAGTCCTTGCGGACTCACTCAGTGACCACTCCCCTATCATCTGCTCATGGTCATCCCCACTCTCAGCCCGTTGTACTGCAGGACCCCCGACGCTGTTTTCTCCCCAGAGGTCTTGTCAACCTCAAGCGTCACCTGGCCCAAATCAACTGGACCCCAGTGGCCTGCGCACCTGACATCAACTCTGCCCTAACTTACCTCACCACAGTTTTCAACCATGCCTGTGATCGGTTTGCCCCTTCTGCACTCCCAAGTTAAAAACGGACTGCTGCATGGATAACCCTGCACTGATCCAACAACTAAAAAGGATGACCTCTGGCACATAGCTAATGACTCCGGTAGATTGGCCGATAGGCAAGCCTACAGGGCAGCCCGCAACCAATGTACCTGGACCATCAGGCAGGCAAAAGCTAAATACTACCAGGCTGCCTTGACATCCTCCTGGGGCTCGTCCAGAGCTTTCTGGGACAACATAAAAGAACTGAATGGGAAAGTCCGCTCCCCCCCCATCCCAGATTGTCATAAATGGGGCTGTCTCAACTGACCTAACGTGTATCGCTGACTGTCTTAATAAGACTTTCACAGATTTAAGTGCTGTCCTTCCTGCCCACTTTTTTGACCCGGTTGCCACACCCACTCATACTCCCACTCCCAGGCCACTATTCCACTTCCAAATGATCTCACCACACGATGCCAAATCTTTCCTATTAAGGTCCCTTGCCTCTCAGAACCCAAGTAGTGACCCTCTTGACTCCAAAATACTTCACCTCACGCTAGATGTCATGCTTATCCCCCTCACGCTTATCATAAATAAATCCTTATGCCTAGACCAATTCCCGGAGGCCTGGAAGCATGCTGAAATAACCCCCATCCACAAGTCGGGGGACCGTACTCTGCCTAACAACTACAGGCCCATCTCCATCCTCCCCCACTTATCCAAAGCTTTAGAAAAAATTGTAAATACACAGCTCACGGAATACCTTTCTAAATACAACCTTCTATGTCTGGAGCAACATGGGTTTCGTCCTGGCCATAGCACAACCACTGCCCTCCTGGAATTCTCCCACCACATACACTCCGCACTTGACAATGGCCTGCTTGCAGGGGTGGTTTTCATAGACCTTTCCAAGGCCTTTGACACGGTGTGTCACCCCTGCTATTACACTCCCTGAGCAAACTGGGCCTCTCTCAACCCTTAAGTGGTTCCTAAGCTACCTTCACACAGGACCCAAAGTCAAGCTAAATGGAACCCTCTCCACCCTACCCATACTCTCTGGGGTCCCTCAAGGCTCCATCCTTGGACCGACCCTTTTCAGCCTATTCCTGAACACCCTCCCTAGTTCCTGTTCCAGCAAAATACTACTCTATGCAGGCAGCGCTGTAGTCCTAGCCACTCACTCGGATCCTCTCTCTCCAAGGCATATTACAAAGCGCCTTCCCTTCAAACGAAAAATGGTTCAATAACCATCGTCTTGTCCTTAATCTAAAGAAAACTAAGTCCATGCTATTCACACATAGGCAAAACAGCACCAAGGACTTTCCCATCCACATCACCACCAGCATGCTCCTCCCAATTGAACAAGTATCTTCCTTTAAGTACCTGGGCATCACCTTTGACTCCGGCCTTACTTTCCATGCCCACCTCAAAGCCTTGTCATCTGCCATGAACTCCAGGATCGGGCTTCTCTACCACCACAAAGACTGCCTCCCTGAACCTGCCTTAAAACTAGCCATCACCTCATCGGTATTATCACTGGCTGACTACGGGCTCCCAATCTACGCAGCTGCTGACACCACTGCCCTATCTAAGGTCCAGACCGCTATTAACAAAGCCTGTAGGCTCTTTATCGGTGCCCACAGCAGAACCCACACCTGTCTGCTATACTCCACCACAAATATACTCACTCTTGAGGAAAGACTGAAATATCAAACCTGCCTGCTGGCCAAAAAGTCTATGTCAGGCCTTTGCCCTCCTGGGGTCTCTGGACCCTTGTAGCTGGCTACCAGGTCCCTGCCCACCCGCAAGTCCTCCACTGCCACCTTCATTGTTCCCAGGGCCAGGACCTCTCGCTGCCAAAGGTCCTTCCATCACTTGGCCCCGCGTTGGTTCAACTCCCTCCCTGAATCTATCTCCAAGATCCCGGGGATTGGCCATTTCAAAACCACTCTCCGTAAGCATATTATTGACAGCCGATGCTGTAGATGCCTGTAGCTAAACCGGTCCAGCCCTACCCCTTCCAGCGCCCTGGCACCATTTTCTAAGACTAACTGTTAGTTGTGTGATGTATCTATTGCTTTGTTACAATGCGCGTAACTCTACACATGTACCAGTATAGCTGCTGCCTGTAATTTTCAAGTGTGTTTATGTATTTTTTCACCCGTGTGTTCATCCCTGTCTCAATTCACTTAATTGCTGTCCCTCCCCCTTACGACGAGGTACCTTTGTAAACGAGTCCATGACTCAAAGGTTGTAATACTGATTTCTCCAATAAATAAATAAATTAATAAATAAAGATGTGCAGAGATAGCGGGTTGCTCAACAAAATGAACAGACAACATCAAATAAAGAACTTGTGTCTGTGAAAGAGATTTCTCACAACATGGGCCCTGACAAAAGCGTACTAAATAATTCTGCTGCTCTACAAGTTTCTACCTCCTTAGATAGTATGAACTTACAGATTTCTGCAGAAAATAGAATGGGACCCTCTGAATCTGTATTACAAGATCCTGACAAATGCTCTATGTTAAACCCTATGTTTAGGCTTGCAGATTTGTTTCAGAATAAGGGGGAGCCTGCCCCAAGGAAAAATGCTGTATGTTTAATATTTAAGGAGGGACTTGAAAGCCCCCCTTACAGGCTTCATGTTGCTAAAATATTGTTCAAAGGTACCATGAGGTTCTTCTCCTCTGAAATATTTGCCCTTGTACATTTAGGGAATGGTAATTTCGATATTAGTTTTAAAACAGTTTTAAGCCTGGGTAGATTCTGGGCACAGTACGAATCATTGAAAAACACACCTACATGGATACCTTACGTGGCTATTCCCCTCACCAAACCAGCTTTCAAACATATTACTGTTATGTTTCAGAATGAGGTTGTTAATGTGGAGGACATTCTCTTCTGGCTTCGCCACATGTGTGAGGTTCTTGATAGGCCTAGTCCCATCCTGAATAGCGAAACAAATTTGGAGCAGGGTGGAAAATGAAAGAGTTAAATTGTATTCTACAAATAATGGGCCTGCCCATCTACCAAGCATCTTTTATTTGGGAAACGATAGGGGAATCTTATTTTACATGGGTCAACCCAAATATTGTTTTTAGTACGGGTCTTGCATGCGCTTAAGTTCAGCTTGTGACACCCCAAGTACAGCCACTGTCTAGACTATGGGCATACATCTCAGAACTGTTTGAATCTTTTTAAATGTAGTCTCTGAGAAAAGACCGGACATAGCTATGGGAGATGCCCTTGGGCGTCACATAATAAACAAGATTGCCCCTCTCATGAGGGGCTGATCAATACAGCAAAAAGAAAAGTGGAAAATTTAGCTGCTACAGCAACTCCTAGTCCTCCCCTCACTCCTAGGGAGAACACCACGGGCACAGCAGACCCAGGTAATTCCCCTCCCCCCAGCACAGGTCAAAGCCACAATGAAAGTAAGAGCAGAACGCATGGTGCCTGCAGAACAGACAGAGGAACATAGGGACACTCATAGTGACGCTAATATGCCTCCCCCCTTCCCCCTGCCCCAGTTCAGGATAATTCTTTTAAAAAGGTTACTATTAAAAAAAGGAATAGGTTTTTGGGGGAAAAATGTATCTGGTAATACTCAAAGCAATAGCCTTCCTGCTGAATCTTGGAAGGAAGGAAACAAGTATGCAGCCTTGGCGCCTGCTGGGCAAGATGAAGAGTCAGATGGAGAGGAATCTGATACCCCCTCTCTGACCTCTACTACTGCAGCTATTATTTCAGACATGGATGGTGTGTGTGTGTGGGGGGGGGATGATGGATCCTTTTCTAGAAGAACTAGACGCAGAAGGTTACTTATACCCCCTAATAGTTATCATGTTTTGCATCTTTCCCATTTTTTCTTTCTTCTTCATTATGAGTTCCCTAAGGCTATTAACTATTAACGCTAATAGTATTAAAAACATTAAAAAATATCTATCATCCTAGGGTCTTACTGGAAGAGAGAGCATTCTGTTACAAGACACTAGGCTCAAGACACAGTTAGAAATACAACAGTCTTCTAAGCATTGGAAAAAGGTCTGTCCTTCTGGTCTAGTTGGGAAGAGCTATGTGATGGAGTGGGCATTTTGCTGAATAATCCCAATCTAAAAGTTTCTAGATTAATTGATGCATCTCCTAGGAGAGCCATTAATTGTCTGGGGGAAAGATTCAGGGTAATTATAATCTATTCTCCTCAGACTAAGACTCTCAGGTTTTCCCTATTTAAGCAAATACAACCCTTTTTGCACACTTCAAGATGGGTAATCTGGGCAGGGGTCTTTAACTGTGGTGTCAAAAGGACAGAGGAAACAAAACTGAAAAAAACTGCTGTGACACTGCTGCACTTAAAAACATCATAAGCACAGCAGGTTTAAAATATGTATTTAGGCAGTTTCAAACTACAGGGGGAAAAACCTTTTTTAAAGGTACATTCTCCACAAGGATTAATTTTATATTTGTGTCAGCAATACCTGAACGGTCCAACATCAACCTTAGAGCTAGAGATTTTTCCGATCATAGGTCACTTACTGTTAGCATTTATTGGACTCAGTCTCCCAGGTGTAAAAATAATTATTGAAGACTAAATAACTCAGTATTAATGGAGGATAGGGTTAGGAAAGCTTGGAAAAAGGAATGGCAGGCAAGGCTATCAGTGGCAGAGATGTATACTGATGTTGCCTCCTAGTGGGAGGACACAAAACAAAGTTGGAAAGTTTTTTTCCAAAATAGGGCTAGAATAAAATCAAATAAAGAATATCTCAACTACTTAAAACTAAGGAGTCAGTTGCCAAAACTAGTGTCCTTGTCAGAGATGAGTAAATTGAATTATGCCTCTCAAATATCTCTTATTAAGAAACAAATGCTAGGATTCCAGTACGGCAGATTTAAATCACTTGAACAAGAAATTAGGTTTGAGGTTAATATGAAGAAGGGCTCAGTAGATCCTTTTAAGAATGCAAGAGCAGAGTGGACCGCAGGATAATAGATAAGGTCATCTCTGAGGATGGCTGAGAAATATCTTCCCCAGAAGGTATTTTAACGCATGTTGATAAATATTTGACATCTTTGTTTGGGTCATTTTTAGAGGTTAAGGCAGATGACCTAAGCGAATTAAACCTCCCACAGATCAATATAGAGCAGAAAGATTTTTTATCTTCCCTGTTACAATAGAGGAAATAAAGTTAGCTATTAACACATTAAAAACTGAGCCAGCACCTGGCATAGATGGGATCAGTGCTGCACTTTGTAAAACTTTTATAGACAAACTCTCCCCACCTTAGAAATAGTTTTCAATAGCATGTTAGAGAAAGACGAGTTTGTACAAACTATGAATCAAGCATCCTTAATTCTACTGTATAAAAAATGAGCATGGGAGGATCTTAAGAACTGGAGACCTTTAAGCCTATTAAACACAGATTTAAAAAATTTTAAGTAAAATTCTATAAAAAAGGCTCTTAGAAGTAGTAGATACCCAGTAGTGGCACTCTCTGTAAAATGTTGTCCCCATGCTCATCTGCGCATTTTAGAAATGGCCCCTTTCCTTGTTTATTTTCTGAAAAAAATGGACCCCTTCAATACAAACACAAGGAGTCAGTTACAGCCTCCAACCCCCCCCCCCTTCACTTCAAGTGAGAAACCAACCTTGGGAACCAATGTGGTAATGGGTTTGCATCACATATATACCTAATGTTAAACAGTAATGACTGTACGTAAAAGCTTGTTTACATGTTTAGAATGTATGCTTTCTTAAAGTTGTTTTACAGTACTTTCAGGTAATTTAAATAAGCCTGGTTATCTGCCCTGTAGTAGACAATATACTCAGGTTTATACTTTCTATTATGAGGCCTATGTCAGGCTTACATAACCTTCATGTAGACCCCATAATAAAGTTGATCTCCCCCTACCTTGACAGTATGATACAGTTTTACCCCTAATTGTGCTGCAGTAAAATACACTGAGTTACTGTGTTATACAATAGTGGAGCAGCCTGTAGTAAATGTACTAAGTTACTACGTTATGCAGCAGTGGAGCAGCCTGTGGTAAATGCACTAAGGTACTGTGTTACGCAACAGTGCAGCAGCCTGCGGTAAATGCACTAAGTTACTGCGTTATGCATCAGTGGAGCAGCCTGCGGTAAATGCAGTAAGTTACTGCATTATACAGCAGTGGAGCAGCCTGCAGTAAATACACTAAGGTACTGCATTATATAGCAGTGGAGCAACCCACAGTAAATGCACTAAGTTACTGCGTTATACAGCAGTGGAGCAGCCCACAGTAAATGCACTAAGGTACTGCATTATATAGCAGTGGAGCAGCCCACAGTAAATGCACTAAGTTACTGCGTTATACAGCAGTGGAGCAGCCCACAGTAAATGCACAAAGGTACTGCATTATATAGCAGTGGAGCAGCCCACAGTAAATGCACTAAGTTACTGCATTATACAGCAGTGGAGCAGCCCACAGTAAATGCACTAAGGTACTGCATTATATAGCAGTGGAGCAGCCCACAGTAAATGCACTAAGTTACTGCGTTATACAGCAGTGGAGCAGCCCACAGTAAATGCACTAAGGTACTGCATTATATAGCAGTGGAGCAGCCCACAGTAAATGCACTAAGTTACTGCGTTATACAGCAGTGGAGCAGCCTGCAGTAAATGCACTAAGGTACTGCGTTATATAGCAGTGGAGCAGCCCACAGTAAATGCACTAAGTTACTGCATTATACAGCAGTGGAGCAGCCCACAGTAAATGCACTAAGGTACTGCATTATATAGCAGTGGAGCAGCCCACAGTAAATGCACTAAGTTACTGCGTTATACAGCAGTGGAGCAGCCTGCGGTAAATACACTAAGGTACTGCATTATACAGCAGTAGAGCAGCCCGCAGTAAATACTCTAAGTAACTGTATTATACAGTAGTGGAGCAGCCTGTAGTAAAATGCTCTTTTGAAAATATCTCATAAGTAAGAAATAAAAATCCAAAAAACAAATATGTTGCGGAGTGTTTTTATTTAAACACCGGTATAAACATAACACTTGAACCAGATTACTATTTGTCAGTTGACTCGCATCTTATGCTTTTTTTTTTGGTGGGTGTTTACCTCTTGTTCATTCACATTCTGTAGGAATGCTAAGTTCCTTAACAGAATATAATGCTCATATCTAGGTAGGGATGCATAATACTGAGTCCAAGGTTTAGGCACCATGCCGTGGCACTGGCACTCAGGCATAGGCAGTAGTATCTTGGTGCTACCTCTGCACTGGGGTTGCTCTACACACTACTTGCACAGTCCCTGGCTACTGTTTTCTGGCTACTTTCTCCCTGGATTACAGAGTGTCATTCTTGGAAGAAGTCAGAGGAGATGAGTTATCCTATGAAGTAGGCTCAGTCGCATAAGAATAACCTATTGCACCAACCTATGAAATGTATTCTATGCAGTTTATGCTCCTACCCCCAGCCCAACAGAAGAACACAGTACTCTCCCAGAACAATTGGAAATACAAAGCAGGTATCATCTTTAGCTGCCTTTTAGCTGTCACTGATGATTTGCAAAAAAGTACAATTTTGTTTTAAATGCAAGCAATCCGGGCAAGCAATCCTACACTTATTTGAAAAAGGGAGCCATGCCTCATTTAAACAGTAAAAGAAGCAAAAGTCTGTCCAATTACTCCTGTGCCAACCCAGAAGAAATCAACCTATTGGGTCCCCATGGAGGTAAGGTTCTGACTCCCCTCATGCATCACCAGTGTTAGTCACCAAGCAGGAAAGAGAGTCTGAAGGTGAGTCATCAAGACTTCAGGACACTATGGACAACTTTGCAGACACCAGGGAGAGTTTGTGACCCTGTTAACCCAGTGACCAAAGCTGGGTTACTGTCTCCCACTTTTCCAGGGAAGATTAGGCTTGAGGGTGCTTCAGAAATCCTGGGCCAGGATTATGCATTTGTTATTAGGAAGCTCAGGCACAAGATCTACGTTAGGCAGTTGTGACTTTGTTTTCTATTTGGATTGCAAACAGGGATCCCTTTAACTTAATTATTTGCTTAAAAGTTCCTATCTGCTAATCATCTTCTCAGGACTGCAGCATATGCCCTGGTGTGGTAGACACCCAATGTTATTAAGAGAGCTCCCATGACCATTAAGGGTAATAATGTAGGGTGCACCAGCCAAGGATTGTGGGACTGATGAGGGGTTGGGCTGGGATGGAGGGTGACCTTGACAAAGTCCCTGCAGAATATGGACACCAGTGGGCGTATCATGAGGGAAATTGCATGTACCATAATAGTCTGTGTGTGAAGTACTGGAAACATTCCACCCCTGAAAGATATGCCTTGCCATGCTGGATATTTGCATGACATCTTAGACAGTAGTAACAATTAGCCAGAGATAAATGCAATATGTTTTAACTGCTGGGACATAACATGGCAAGCAAATGTCTGTCCATTACAATTGCAGTTATGGGTTGCAGACATACACAGAACATGCTATACCCCTCTCCTCATAAATGACACAGTGAATATAGTGCAAAATAAAATTCACAAAGGTTCAGAAAACAAAAACACAGCAGGATTACATTTAATTACATTTTTATTTTATACTGGAAGGTCTGTGGGCTAAAAGTCCATTTTCTCAGACGTCCAGTTTAAACACATAAACTCCTACATGACAATTACATGACTCCAATGTGTGTTAAAATATCAGATTCAAATAACAGACTATATCATGCCATGAATTACTATACATTTTGAGGGCTGTTAAGATGAAAGGCCTGCAAAAGTAACATTACAGAGTGAAAATCGATGTACTGGTTGGAATTCATGGGAAACTAACAACAAATGACATCTGACAGAATTGTTTTTCTTTTAACAGTAATATATGAACAAATGGACTGTATACATATACCCTGAACTAGCTGGCATTTCAACTAACTATCTGACTTCACATCATATTCCTCACTCATCAAATGTAAACTACTGTACGTATGATAGACTGTTTTGATCCCGGGTTTTAATGCTGTGAAATTCACCCAGTGCCAATTTACAAAAGAAATCCATTGTTTCCTAACAGACTCTTCTGATGAAAATAAATGTAAAGGAATAATGGGTGTTGCAGTAGTATGACAGCTGTCCCAGACAGCTGTAGACCCAGGACATTAACACTCCCTAAATTAGTGACACACTGCATAACATTTTCCCCTGGCATTTTCCAGTATTTGAACCGGAAGACGTGCACTCATTTAAAGAGTACCTGCAAATGGATTCCCTTGGGGATTCCCATGATCTCCTTTGGCCTTCAACTCCTGATCCTGGCTCCTCGGCCTGGATACTGATTATTTATTCAGCTGCCCACTGGCCCAGACCAGGCCCCCCAACACCCCGACGTCAAATGCTCAGCACAAGTTGCCCGGAGAAAACCCGAGAGAGAGCAGCACCCGGGAGCAGCAGCAAGGCAGATGGCTTTCCTCCCACTCTTCTGATGCTTGGTTCTGATGATGTCTGACCTGGACGTCTGATGACATGAGGTGACGTGGGTCAAGTGACATCCCCGGACCATGAGTTGCACATGTGCACTAGCTTGGGGCACAAGCTACACCACAGCCACTGGGTGGCCACTACAGCACCTGAGCGGGCACTACAGATGGGGCCTGGAGACAGCCAGGGGAGACAGAGCAGGATAATTAGATTTGCCCAGGAGATTTGCCCACCCCTGAGCCCCAGACACACCCATAATGTTCACAATCATGGAGCAACCCCAGAACAATATGTCCAAAAAATACCCTTATTAAAAAATACACGGAGGCAAGCATCCATGTCTGCACTCTAAAAATTACCCCTTTTCCGTGATTTTGCAGATGTGGATGCTTACCTCAGTGCAAAGAGAGAGTGCTGCTAATAGGAGCAGATGGCTTAATTAGCCCATAATAGCCTTGTGCAACACCCAGAAGTTATCAGTATGATAATTTGATCATACTCAGAGAGACTTTTTACAGAGTTTCTGAAGGAAATTTGCAAGGATATGTCCTTAGCCTAGACCAAGAAAAGGCCTTTGATCAGGTATCACACCAGTTTCTGTTCTCCACTTTAGAAGCTTTTGGCATTCCTTTGGCCTTTATAAAATGGATACAAAGTATGTATGAAAAAGCCATCTTTACTCCCAATATGAATGTGTGGATAGGGAGGGAAGTGAAGGTAAGGAGGGGTGTCCGGTAAGGGTGCCCCCATAGCCCTTTACTTTATGTGTTTTGTGTAGACACACTATTAAGAAAGATAGAAAGAGCTGAGACAATACAAGGTCTCATGGTTGGTCCAGGTCTGACTCCCAAAAAGACGCTGGCTTATGTGGATGACTTGGTGATATGTTTAGCACCAACCACGGATATCTCCGTTTTACTAGAGATTTTTGATAGCTTCTCTTTGAGTTCAGGCTCCTAGATCAATTATGATAAAATCTCTGGGGTTATGCTTGGAAACACTGTAGTACCGAATGAAGGGCAGATTGGGGGCATAAAGGTAAGTAATGATGCTTTAACAATATTAGGCATGCGATTTGGGAATAGAGATATGTGTAGACAAAATCGTGACTCTAGCTTGCAAAAAGCAGACAGTGTAGTGGAGCGCTGGAAAGGGCAGCAGATTTCAAAGAAAAAGAGAATTATGTTAATAGCAACACTACTTATCCACTTACCGGTGTGCTTATATTTGAGTTATGTTCTCCCCCCCAGGCACTATTTGTAAAACTATACAGTACATTTTTTCAAGCTTTGTGGGGAAATCGTTTAAACCCCGTTAAAATAGAAATTACATACAGGAAGATTCAGGAGGGAGGATTAGGGATGGCGAACCCAATAGCCTTTTTTTGTAACCTGCACCTGGCTTATAAATATGGGAATGCACTCAAACCTGGGTTCAGGATTTGAAAAGATAGTGTTCTGACTTGGCTTGGGGCATGCTGTACAGCCTGGGCACAGGGGTGGTAAGGGCTTTTCCATAGGATACCAAACATCCCAAGGTATGGGTTAGAACAGATGAAAAATATGATGAAATGGGGGTTAGCAAGCAACTAGTACAGACCTCTGATAGGAAGGCATTGTATGCACACATTCTCCAGAAAGGGAGGACAGAGGAAGTGCACTTTATAGATTGTCCAACAAATAAAAAACAGTTTAATTTGACTATGCTGACTTCTAAAAGACTTCCAGAGTTTGTGTGGGATATGGTTTGGATCAGTTTACATGGTAAATTTAGTGTCAGGAACAATAACAAACACAAGACACTTCAACATAGATAATGTTTGCGGCAAACTTGTATGCATATTTTAGAGACACAAAAAACACCTTTATATAGAATGCGCACATGCACAGATATTATGGTCAAATATCGCACAGGCTTGGGATGAGCCTCTTTTTGGTAAAGTAACATACCCAGTACTAATGTATGGGGTTACATGTGCTGGATGGGTGAAATACAACCCAGAAACTTTGTATATAATTTTTGCTATTATTAAATATTATGTTTGGCAAGCGAGATGTATGTGGGTCACACAACAAAGAGATGTTAGTTATGTTGAAATTTTGAAGGACATCTAGATTTTGGTTCAAAAATTGTGGGGAAGTGATTGTAAAAAATTTGGATATGAAAAAGTGAAGTATTTATGGGTAAATATGGAACAATGGTTTGACATGCCCTAAATTGTATGGACTATAACTGGAACAAAATAACTTTGTACGTAGAATGAGATACTTGTATAGAACGTAATTTGTTTTCTTTTTTATTTTATTTTGTTTGTCTGTAGTCCTATGTAAATAAAAATTCCCCTACTCTTTTTGATAAATGCCATGGGATCTTTAACATCCACTTGAACTACCACCAATCCAGGCTGATGGGACCTCGCTTTAACGTCTCATCCAAAAGATGGCACCTCAGAAATGCAGTACCCCCTATGCTGCTCTACAGTGTCAGTATTGGGATATTAACCCAAGTATCAGGTGTGGGAACTGAACCCACAGTCCTCTGATCTGCCAGCCTCAGAGGTGAGTGTGCTACCTACTGAGCCACTGACACTGTCCCGTATTTCTTTCCCTTGAGCTGCCACACTTGAAGTTATGACCCCATACATGGTCCCTCAACAACCTCTTATTGAAAGACAGCTCTATTGTACTATCCTTTAAGTCCTATTTCACCAATCTGTTTTAGAAAATCAGGGTTCCATCCAGGCTCAGGATATTCTTTGGAGGCACTCAGAGCCACCTGGAGGGGTGAATTAATAAGAATTGCCACTGTATGAAAAAATAAACCCAATCACTAGTGGACTCATGACTCTGTAGGATGAGATCTATTGAAAAATCACTATGTCCCGCATCTCCAGTCTCGACTTATATCACACTTATAAAATTACTTTCAGAATATTCTGTGCATGTATTGGATAAAATTGACAAAGCTGCCACCCACCTCAAATCTACCTATATCGGCCAGTGCAACAAAGCTGGCAAGCTTTTGGCTATTCACCTGAAGCAAAGTCAAACTTCCTGCTGGATTCTCAGTCTAACTGACCTTCACTCCAATTCTCCTACTAACGATGCTACGAGAATGACAAATATTTTCCACAACTTTTACCGGTCTTTATATTCTGCTCCCATTCCCGACCCCCTTATGCACAATGTTATGGCAGAATTTCTTGAGGTGGCTACCCTACTCAGTCTCTCTAGAGACCAACAGGACCTCCTGCTTGGCCCAATAATGGCTGAGGAGGTTGCTGCAGCTGTCTCTACCCTTCTACCCAACAAAGCTCCTGGGCCAGATGGTTTTTCTGCCCTTTTCTATAAAACATTCAAGGAGGAGTTGACTCCACTGCTGGTGGGATATTAACCCAAGTGTCAGGTGTGGGACCTGAACCCACAGTTCTCTGATCTGCCAGCCTCAGAGGTGAGTGTGCTACCTACTGAGCCACTGACACTCTCCTGTATTTCTTTCCCTTGTTTAATTTCTGGGACTCCTCCTCTCTTCAAGACCTCTCCCTGTTCGAAGCTTGCATAGTCCTGCTTCCAAAGCTGGGCAAGGACATTACAAGAGTTGAAAACTATCAGCCTATGTCACTGATAAATGTTAATATTAAAATATATGCTAAAGTTTTGGCAACCCATCTAGCCCAAGTCTGGAAGAACCTTTTGGGACCTGAGCAGGTGGGTTTTGTCCAAGGTTGACACTCCAGTGATCAGAAATTGTTCCATATTTTCTCTGCATCCGTGGAGTCTGGCATGGAGTCTGTGCTGGTCTCCCTGGACGCAGAGAAAACTTTTGACTGGGTAGCTTGGCCATTTTTATTGAGACTCTCCATAAATATGCCATTCCCCCAGAATTCATTCATCAAATTCAGGTTTTATATTCCAAACCCTCAGCTCGTATATTGTGTAATAATGAGTTATCGGAGGTGCTTTGGCTTGCAAGGGAAACTTGTCAGGGGTGCCCCTTGTCACCATATTTATTTAATCTTTATATAGAACCACTACTGCAGACTATAAATTTATCAAGTGATGTTCAGGGGGTCAGGATAGGTACCCGGAGCTTAAGTTATCCTCATTCGCAGATGATGTCCTGCTCCATATTTTGAACTGGCGGTTATCCCTACCTGCGGTTTTGCAAATTATAAATCATCAGGCCTCATTATGCCCCTTGGGTAGTACAGTATAGGCCAGTACCTCCCACCGTGTTGGGTATTATTGCTTACATAACCTTCATTGCTGTTATACAATAGACTGCCATGATAACAATCCTTGCTGCACAACACCGGACTGCAGACTTTGAGCCAGCAAGCTCACCTGGTCCAGCTGGCATCCTGACCTGTTTGTCAGCCTCTAGTCCTGATTCTTATTCCTCCCCAGTGGTGCCAGCATAGCCCAGGTAGTCCTGTTTATAAAGATGCCTTTCTTGGCTGCACAAGGTATTAGGGGGCTCTGGGGGCAACCAGTAGTCAAATGACGCCAGAGGGATCAGAGCTCATAGCTTTAAGAGTGGAGCCACTCCACAAGTGTCTAACACAGCCACCAATATTTTATCACCTGACTGCTGCAGCTCAAAAGGCTGCTGTAACTTATAACTGCAATAACCTTATTTGCTGCTGTGCAATTGACTGCAGTAGTAACTCACCTTGCTGCTCTCTACTGGACTGCAGAATTTGTGCTAGCAAGTATACCTGGTCCACTTGGCATCCTGACCTGTTTAATAGTCTCCACTTGTCTGCACCCATCCACTGGGGTGCTAGCACAGCACCAGGTAGCCCAGTTAATAAAGACGTGTAACTTGGCCGCAAGTGGTAATATGGGGTTGCGGGGTAACCTGCAGACGTGTGATCTCAGAGGGGGCAGGGCCAGTGGCTTTAAGAGAGGAACTGCTCCAGAGGCTGTACACAGAGTTGCTGTTCACATGAGCGACTCCTGCTGAAGTGGTAGGAGACACCAGAGGGAGGCAGAGGGGGGAGGCTGTAACAAATTTTTCCTTATTTGATTTTTTTTTCTGGTTACATGTGTCTAATTTTATTTAAGTATAGTTAGGTAACTTTCATGTTTGGGACATATCAGGTTTCATTTTTTTGACTGTTAGTATTGAAAGCTAAATCATTTCTATTGCCTAATTTACACTGTTTAGGCTAATTTGGGTAATAATCAGAAACCACACTCTGATAGCCAACGGAGTTTCTGCCTGTGATTTGTACCTCAATAGGTCTGTTGTAGTAATCAGAAATCAAAATGGCTTTCACATGGTACCTTATTAATTTACATAAACAACCATATAGAAGTGCACAATGTTTTAAAATGTACTGGGGGACATGGAGGGGGAAGATCTGTCATGGTACACTAACTGTCAAAACTATTAATGCCAGTGGGAAATGCAGAAAAACTTAAGGTGGGAATTTCTGTTAATGATCCTGTCGGAGAACATTGAACTGAATCCTCAGCCATTAAAAGAGGGAATCTAATGGCTTATCACACTAATGCCAGGAGCCTGATTCATAAACTGGATACACTGAGAATCTAGTTTGAATAAAAAAGCTCCAAGTTTGAGCATTTCTATTCCTATAGAAGAATGGAATAACTGTTGAGATATTACTCTAAAGGCATGCAGAGAACCTGGGGTAGACTAGTTCAATTTAAAATTTTACATAGATGGCACTACACCTCCTGTAAGCTACTAGAATTAGCATAGAAACATAGAAACATAGACTTTGATGGCAGATAAGGACCACTAGGCCCATCTAGTCTGCCCATTTCCCTACCTACAGGATAGGCCGCAGATCCTAGTTAACCAACAGCCTATATCTTCCTGCTCCCCACAAGAATTGCCTTATGTCTGTCCCATGCATTCTTGAATTCTCCCACAGTTTTAGATCCCACAACTTCCTCAGGAAGGCTGTTCCATGCATCCACTACCCTCTCTGTGAAATAATACTTCCTCACATTGCCCCTGAACCGCCCTCCTTCTATCTTTAAATTGTGTCCCCTTGTTCTTGCAAGTCTCTTTTTCTGAAAGATGCTACCCTCTTGGACTTTGTTGATTCCCTTGAGGTACTTGAAAGTTTCTATCATGTCCCCCCTCTCCCTTCTTTCCTCAAGGGTATACATATTAAGCCACTTTAGTCTCTCCTCATACGGCTTCTCTTGCAGACCCTGCACCATTTTAGGTGCCCTCCTCTGGACTGCCTCTATCCTGTCTATGTCCTTGCGGAGATGGGGTCTCCAGAACTGGACACAGTATTGCAGATGGGGTCTCACCAACTGTCTGTACAGAGGGATAACAACTTCCTGTTTTCTGCTGCTGATGCCTCTCCCTATGCATCCCAGTATACCCCGCCCTCCCTACTGCCTTCTCACATTGCTTGCTAACCTTAAGGTCATCTGATATGATTACCCCCAGGTCCCTTTCCTGTTTTGTTGTTGTTACTACCTCCCCACCCATTGTGTATTCTTCCCCTGGGTTCTTGTTTCCCAGGTGCATTATTTTGCACTTTTTTGTATTGAATCCTAGCTGCCATACGTCTGACCATTCCTCCAACCTTGCCAAGTCCCTTTTCATCCTTTCCACGCCTCCTTGTGTATCAACCCTGTTGCAGATCTTTGTGTCATCTGCAAAAAGGCATACTTTTCCTTCCAGTCCCTCTGCAATGTCACTGATGAAGACATTAAAAAGGACTGGACCCAATACTGAAATTAGATCTTTCTAACCATGATTTGTGTTGGAGATGTGTTAAGGACAAGGGTTCTACATCTCACATAGTCTGGGCTTGTGCTATTTTATCTCCTTTTTGGAAAAAGTGACATTGGCTTGTAAGAGTGTGATTCAAGTCGATATTACATGCACTGTTAAGGAAGTTATTTTAGGCATCTTTTCTGGGATCTCTAATCTTTCATGTTTTCAGAAATATTGGTTGCATGCTGCTCTCATTGAAGTAGAAATCGTAATCTTTAAACACTGGAAAAGCACTACACCTCTGAACTTTAGAGAATGGCTACAGGATATTGCCATAAAAGCTGACTATGAATGGCTGGCCTACATTAAAATGGACAAATTTCATGACATTTAGGACCCTTAGCTAAAGTCACAATATTGTAACACTCCCTCTTAAAGTTAAGATGTATTGTTGCTAGCCATAGCCTTATAAGTTACCAGATTGGGGTTTTGTCTTGAAATAGGTATATTTATTGTCTTAGGTAATCTAAATATCTTCACAGTACTTTTTTAATTTTTCTTCTCTTTATATTTGGATATGTTTTTACTGCTTTTGTTAGGATATGTGAGTTGTATATAGAAAAATTTCCAATACGCCTTTACTTATAGAAAAAAGTCCAGAATACTTGGAGTTTCTGAGACTTAGCTGGACCTGAATATACCAGACACTGATCTGGCTGTAAAAGAATACAAAATCTATCGACAGGATAGAAAGAGCAGAATAGATGGGGTGCTTCTTTTATCAATTAAGGTATTGAACCAGTAAAATTAAAGCAGGCTGCTCAGGTCAAAAGGGTGGATTGTATCATTGTTGAAATTGTATAAAAACAAGCTTTTAGTTGGAAAAGTATATTCCTCCCAAACATAAACTCTCTGTGCTTTCAGGATCTATCTAGCAGATTTGTTGGATGCTGCAATATGGAAAGCTAATATCATTTTATTGGGAGATTTTACAGTGAACTGTGGTGGATAAGAGAGCAGAAGTTGACAGATGCTTTTGAGAGCTAGGTCATTCTGCAAATAATTAGGTTCTCAACTTGTATCAGCAACAATGGTGACACCAGAACAATAATTACCTGATTTTTGTGTCACCAGAGTTGATGGTGCAAGATTGTAATGTTGCTGCCACCCCACCTAATTTTTGGGTGACCATTGTGAGATAATGTGCAAAATAGGAAAGTATCTAGGAAGTGCTGGTGCACCACCTACTATTACTAAGTTTGGGTCCTTTAAAAAGTTTGACCAAACTGCATTTTTTGGTGGATATGTTTAAAATCAAATGGAACTGAATAAATTTGATTATTGACCTGGACGATGCAGTGGCATACTTCACTTCGGAATTTCTGAATGTATGTAATATTCATGCCCCTTTTTATTAGGTCAAAAAAATGACAGAGCATGCTTTAGTTAAATGGCACTGTCTTAAAATACTGGTGTACCAGAAATTGCCTTTAGAGAAAAGCAAGGAAAACAAACTTTGGAAGGGAGTGGACCACTAATAAGGAGTTAAGGAAAGAGTGTAAAGCTATGATAAAAGAAGGTAAGGCTATATCCATAGACGTAACATAAGTGGGTTTGCATAGCAATTTGCTACCCCAAAACGTTATTTGCTAATCAAATTCAGCCTTGATTAGCAGAAGTTACTAATCCACTGGTTTGCCGCATTGAGTAAAAATTTCCAAATTGTGGTACTATTGTCTTGTAATTGTGGTGAAAAGTATAGAATTACAGAAACTATTCTTGCAGTTTGAGACTTTTCCATGCAAATGCACTCTTGTGGACTGTATGTTATTGATAAGAATAACCGTTTAGTGAAATTGCTCCCCAAACCTGGCTGGCTGCTAATCAAAATGATGCTGATTAGCAAAGACTGCGAATCAGATTCCCAAAACTAATTTATGTCTTGCATATTACAAAGCAAAGTTTGAACAAGTACAACATTTAAACAAACTCTGGAAAACAGTAAAAAATTGACAGTCCTGTAGTTGCAAAACATCTAAATTCCTTTTTTTTCTATTCAAGGGTTTTTATCCTCCTGAGTGGACTGGTTGGCTGATCAGTCCCATCCCCGGATGTCATCTACTGGCCTACTGCATCTCTTCTTCCTTGGGAGGCATTCCCCCATGGACTGCCCCCATGGCTGACTAGGGGGAGGGCGGTTCTTTCCTGCCCCTTGAAACTTACATTTAGATATCCCTCTTACCACTCTTGGAGTGGCAGGCAGGTCATGATACCTCAGTCAGGGCTTTATTAAGCCTAGTCCCCTTCCATTTCCCACCTTTGTTTTTCTCCCAGGGCTATGGAAAACTCAGATGGTACACGCACTTGGAGGTGTGCATGCTCTCTTGAACTGTTAGCCCCTTCCACCCACCCCACTTTAGCCTAGAGTTGGGACAGCTCACCATCCCAGTCTGTGAGCTGCTTGATCCTTTCCCAGCCCCCCGGCTGATGCCCGGTAACCCGAGCTTGTTTCCAAACTCAGTTCACTGGCGTGGTGTAAGTTAAGGTACACTATAGTGCTTCAGCTTTCTGAGCCTCTGGGTCAACTCCTACATCTAAATTCTTTGAATACAGATAGTAACAGTGACAGATTTAAGAGAAATGACCAATTTGTTAAATACTTTTTTACAAATCTGCCCTCCTCAAGACTATATTTTCTGATGTAGATGTTGGTGAAAAAGGAAAAGTGGAGTAATTTAAATAAGGGGCCAAAAACACTATTTAGGTTTGGATTAGTAAAGACCAAATATATGTGGAAACAACTAAAAACTGAAAGTAAACAAGTCAGGAGGAATAGATGGGCTGCAACCAAGGTTGTTGAGGGAAGCTGCTGATGCTATCACTGGACTGCTGATGAATTTGTTTAATCACAGTTTATGTAGTAGTATTTTTCTGGTTCCATATGATAATGGCGTTCGCCGTTAGGGTGAGTGTACATTGCGAAAATCAGCTTGACAATGTACACTCGGCACCTAACAAAGGGTGCGGGGACTTAGATTTTAAGTTGTTATGCCGGAACCAAACCCGGAACCAACGCAGCTCTAGGCTGCCACCTGCCCACCATGCTATGGGGCCAGCTTGGCAGCCCCACGCTAATCACACCAGACCAACCTTCCCTCCCTTCCATCGTGCTCGCCCCCCTGTGCATATACATATAGCGATGTCCTGTCACTATATGTGCCAACCTCCCCCATCCAGTGGCCCTTCCTCAATGGTAGCCCCATCGACATGCGTTGGGATTGAGTCACTGTTTTAACAAGTGCTCAATCACTGACACCCATGTCACGGGCTACTATTTTTCTGACCACATGAATATTGGATGGGATTACTCTAGTAGTTAAAGGGGGGGTGTTAGTTCTTAAATAATTATAGGCCTGTTGCCTTGTTGATAATGGTTTCCAAAGTTCTAGAAAAGGAAGTGCAGAGCATCAAAGTTGGGGGGGGGGGGTTGCAGCCCACTATGCTCCGGGGCTGACTCAAAAAACAAATGGAACAGCACAGATGAAAAGAGCACCTGGAGCCAGGGAAAGCAAAAATCTAAGCACAAAAGAAGATATATTTCAAGGTACATTTTCATAAGTGCCTCTCTGATGAAATCCAACAGTGACTGGACAACGTCATCATGGTGTCCTAGTCCATAGCAGGTGCTTATATTTCACTGGAGTTGATGTTTTCATCCTTGCTGACTGCACTGTAAACTGCACTGAACTGCACTTAATAAAATGTAAGTTGACGTACTTGATATATTTTGTGCCGTGTGTTTATTTTCACCGACTCTGTGTGGTCTTTTTATCTGTGCTGTAGAAAAGGAAGTGTGCAGACAACTGTATCAGTATATGACTAATTACAAACTGATTTCCCCTGCAGCAGTCTGGGTTCAGACCCCTTCATTCCACTACAATGACCTTGCTTGGCTTCACAGACCCAGTCTCCCACACTGTCTACAGCAAGATGCATATGGGGGCAGTGTTTGTGGACTTTTAAGCATGGCCTTTGGCACACAATGGACCACCCCCTGTTATTGCAAAGAATTGACCATATATGGGTGTGTTCTGAGGCAATTATGTGGTTTAGCTCTTACTTATATGGAAGAATGCAAATGGTGGGTATTAATGGTATACTTTCAGGGTCTAGAGTAAGGGGTGTACCACAGGGGTCCATATTGGTTCCCCTGCTATTTGTTCTGTTTACAGATAGTGTACTCAAAACAGCTAGTCATATAGCATTAAAAATGTACGCTGATGACATAGTTGTGCTCACATCTGCTAAGAATCCAGAGGATGTCTTTATTAGACTCCAGGCAGATTTTAGTGAACTACAAACATATCTGAATCACAACAAACTACTGATAAATTCAGAAACAGACAAAGCAACCAAACCATATGAACTGGTGCCTCAGTGGAATGTTATTGTGACCCTGGAGGGAGTCCAAATAGAGAAATTGAGAAAGTGAGTGCATAGAAGTACTTGGCAGTCTGCGTACACTAGAATCTAAAATTTTCAGACCACACGGGTAAACTACGCACAAAAGTCTCCCAGAAGACAGTGGCCTTAAAGAGCCACAACCACTGTCTATACATTAATGTTAGGAAAAAAATAGTTGTCACTTTTGTCTTATAGCAAAGAGATTATGGGTCTCTCATACACGGGTTTGAACAAAACTGAGCTTCAAAAATTGAACAAGGTATACCATAGAGTGGCCAGGTTTGTTCTGAGTCTATGTGGACTGCCAAGCAAAATACATCAATGCCAACTCCTTACCAGCCTAAACTGGCCCTCCTCAAAAGTGAGGCGAGAAAGACTATGGTACAATCTATTACTTAAATGTACAAAAACAAAGCTCCATGTGCTTGATTCACAAAATATTGCTCCAGCACAAACCCGGTTTTGTGCTGAGTTGGTATTCACCCAAAAGCCTGTTTTGTGTGCTCAAAGTGGGTTTGTGCTGGGGCAAAGTATGGAGAGGGCTGCAAAGCAAATGAGGGGGAAGGGACATGAATATCATCACTATCTGATTTACAAAGCATTTGCTCCATGCAAAGGCCCAACTCACAAAGCATTTGTTCCACACAAGTGGTCCCCACAAAAGGCCCTTACGTGGAACATATACCACTGGCCGGGACCTTGCTTTAATCCCGCACAACCCTAATGGTTGGTTGAAGTACTGCGGCAGTCCTCCCCCACTGATTGCCAGCCCGAATGTAAGAATTAATTCCTCCCTGGTGCTAGTGGCCCCCCCCCACTGATCACTGTCCAGAGCAGATAAAAATGTATATAGATCTTCCCTGGTGATTAGTTGTACTTCCCGACACCTGATCCCCAACCCATTCACAGATTTAATTTATTTATAGCTTCACTAGTGGCTATTGATCCCTCCCCCCACCTGATTCCCATTCCCAGTATGACAAGCCCCCCCTCCCAGTAACACATCCCCAGCCCCTGTCCCATACAGGGATTGTAGCCCCCTCCATCCTAGCCCGTCCCTCCTTTGTAGTTAGTGGTGCTCCCTCCCTGATCTGCACACAAATCTATATGTATCACCCCAGCATCTAGTGGACCCCCCTCCATAACCCCGATCTGGCCAAATGTTCATTCAATATACCCCATGCCCTGGTGTCCAGTGGACCCCCAGCCTGGCAGGTAGTGGCCCACCACCCCACTCCCCCATCCAGAACCAGTGACCGGCACAGCCCTCCTCTCTCTCTCCACCAGAGGCCAATGCAGACATTGCTGCGAATGAGCATGTACTATATACAGTACATGCTCATTGATTAACAGCTCAGAGCTGTCAATCAGTGAGAGCGTACTGTATACAGTACGCACTCATTAACAGCACACTCGGTGGCCGGCCATGGTGGAGAGAGGAGGGCTGTGCCAGTTGGCAGCTTAGTTTCGGGATGGGGGAGAGGGGATGGTGGGCCACTACCCCCAGTGTGGGGGTCCACTGGACACCAGGACATGGGGTATATTTAATGAGCATTCAGCCAGATTGGGGTTAGGGAGTGGGGTCCCTTTAGACACCGGGGTGATACATGTAGATTTACAGGCAGATAAGGGAGGGGACCACTAACCACCAACAAAAACGGGCAGGCTGGGGGTGATGATCCCTGTACAGGAACGTTGGCTGGGGCAGCTACTGGGGGTGGGCCTGTCATACTGGGACTGGGATCAGGTGGAGGAGGAACCACTAGCCACCAGGGAAGATATAAATACAGTAAATCTGTGATCAGGACATGGATGGATAGGGGGGATCCACTAATCACCAAGAAGAATTAATTCTTTCATTCAGGCCAGCGATCGGCGAGGGGGGGTGGAGGTGGGGAGGGTAGGGTCATGCTGAACTCTGGTGTGGCCTATGTAAATGGGCCCATAAGGAGCATGCAAATAGCCACATAGTGCCTTGCATGCCCACTTGGCTTATTTACATGGCTACTCTTGTGAATTTCAAATAGTGCACCTGCATTATTCATTGTGGGGCCATTCTCCAGGATGCATGTCGGGGTGTCTCTAGTGGGGTTAGCAGTAGTGGTAATGGGGTCTGTGCTGACTCAGCCTGGCCCTATTTACAGTTGGACAGTGCAAGTGCATTATCCAACTGTGAATAACAACCTTTGACATCTAGGCAAATGGAAAGCGCATTGCAAACATTTGCACTGCGCTTTTCAATTTTTTTTGTGAAGCTAGCCCCAGGTTACTTAGTTGACTATTTTATACCATGTGGGTCACAACATGCACTACATGATATCCCGTGGGACTAACAGTGCAAAAGGTACACATTAGAACTGGCAAAATAGCAGGCCCGGTGGCACTGAGGGTTGAGGCACTGGACAGCACACCTTGCACCATGCCGGTGACCCGGGTTCGGGAATGAGCCCGGGCTGCTGGGGGTCAGCAGGGGAGGGAAAGGATTGAGCATCCGAGGACAGCTGTCCTCTTCTGGGAGGGAGGGGGATACATGCTCGGTTTCTGACTGGCCTGTGGCGGAAGCCAGAGGTATAGAAGGCACATGAGTGTACAGTGGGTTGGGAAGTGGCGGATGTCGGTGCAGATGCCTTGATGCTGGAGCGTAGGTCACTCCCCCAGATCATTCGAAAAAACACCCATGGCACTCCTGGGTAGACGGAGCACCAGGCCCCGATCCCCAATACCCCTACCTTCCCCGGTGACCGGCGTCCTGACGAGACTCATGAATTCAGGGTGCTTGCCCCGCCACCTCATCCCCACCTGGGGGGTGGTAAGCCAAGGATATGTGGAAGACGGACCACCATGGGATACAGGTAGGAGGTGGGGACTAGAATGGCCATAGGCCTCTACCGAAGGGAGTGGAGTGCCACTGGAGAGGAGGAGGAGTGCAAACAGAAAGTAAAAAAAAAAAGAATTGGAAAAATGAATTTCCAATATACTGTTGGCCCTTTTAGGAATTTGCTTCCACCCTCATTATGAAACCATCCATCAGTCGAAAGTTTTAAAGCAGCAGTCAGTTGGGATCAGTGGGGAATCCTCTGTCACTTGCAGCTGGTGCAGAATGCAACAGTCAGTTGCAGACAGGCCTTCTGAGGTCCTGCCATGTGACCCTTGTCCTGCATGACCTGCACTGGCTACCGGTGAGGTCGAGAATTGTTTCAAGGTGGGCTTGCTCACCTAAAAGGTCCTATACAGTTTGGGTCCTGTTTACCTGAGTGACCTCCTGTCCCCTGTCTGCCCTATGCTGTCACTCCGCTCCTCTACCGAGGGCCTCCTTGCAGCCCCAGGGCCCAGCTGAAAACCTCAGGAGATTGTGCATTTGAGGTGGCTTTCCTGGTCCTGTGGAACCTGGTACCTAGACCCTTGGGGGAGGCTTCATCAGCGGAGGCTTTCAAGAAGGGTCTGAAGGCCCATCTATTTAGTGAAGCTTTTGGAAGTCAGCTCTGGGTCGTCTATTATTGATACACTGCTATTGTATTGATATTTATTTATTGAATTTACTGACTTGTCGTGCGTGACCTGTTCACTGCTACTGCTGATATTGTGTACTGTATGTCTTCTGCATCTCTTCTCTTCTCTTATAAAGCACCCAGAGCCTCCTTGATTGGGCGCTTAAGAAATAAATATTTACTTACTTACTAACAATTTTTTAAAATGGATCCCATACGAACACAATTATACTTGAAGTATGGAATAGTTGATTGAATGATTGCTTTTATACTCTTGAATATATTTGTGTGTATACTGTTTGCTCTGCTGTTTACTTGTCACTTGTTATGTGTACTTTTGTAACTTTATTCAGGAGGGTCTTGAAAATGGGCCTTGTGCCTACAGATCCTCATCCTGTTGAAATACAATAAATTCAAATTCAGTGGTGAGATGTGGCAGACCACAGATTGCTGGAAAGACAATTTCATGAACTAGGAGCAGCAGATGAAGAAACTTTATGAGCCATGTTCATGATTATTTGAGGACCTCAGGGATGAATGGGACTCTTAGTTAACAGAAACTGCACAAAGGGGAGAGGAGCTAGGCTTTAACAGGGCATTGTTAGTTAAACAGCATTTCCTCCTGGCTTCAGGAGGAAACCAACTAAGACTAGAGTAAATGTTGCAGTGATGGGTATGCAATGGGACAGATAATGAAAACTAACAGATACCTGCAGGATAACCTATGCCTCAGGGCATTTGCTCTGGGGATCGTTTGTAGTTATTTTCCTTCTCTATTTTGGGGTCCCCATGACCCAAACAAATAACATTCCCCTTAAGGGGTGGCTGGCTCCCTCTCCCCGTGCTAAGACACAGATATGGCACACTGATGAGTCCAAATGAGGACAAAACACGTGTATATGTCTGCTGTTCTTAGCTTTTGCTGATTGCACTGTGAGGCCTTCTGACATCATGCAATTCTGCTTAAAGTAGAGCCAGACCAAATTCTCTTATGGTGATCTGCATATGTTTCTCACAATGCTTTGCATCATTAGAGTAAGTGCAATTGTGTTTCCTTTAAAACGTGGCTGTAAGGCCAACACCCTCCAGGTTAACCCATGCCTCACGGTATTTGCTCTGGGGATCTTTTGTAGTAACTGATACTACCGTAAATTGTGAGGAGGTGAGTCTAATCTTTAGCTGGCACTCTTGAGGAAATAAAGACCCTAGTCAAGTAACAGAAGGAGACAGATTTTAGCATTTGTTAAACGGGAGTCAGTGGTAAGAAGTTGTTTTAGTCTGTGCATTGCACCCAATTTTTGTTTAACCTTTTTACATGCAAAATGGTCTGAGAATGTCTTCGATGGCTCAAAACAAAAACATGGGTAGTTTATCTGTGACACTTGCTGCAGAGAGGCACAACCGGATCATGCGCCATGAGAGAAAAGTCAGACATGGAAAACTATTTAGAATGGGCTTTTAGCTAAAAAATATTACCTTTGTTTTCTTGGAACTAAGAACTAACTAGTTACATAATAGCGATTTGGATGTAGTTAAAAACTCCTCATTCAGGGCTCCTGAGATATCCATAAGGGATATGGCACTGGAACAGATTATCAGCTCCTCAGCATAAAGCAATTGGCTACTAAACAAACATGAGGAGGCGAGGGAATGTTTAAATATGGGGAATAACAAGGGAACTAATAGGGGCCCTTGAGATGGATGAAATCTCAGACTTTGAGATACCAATGGTAACATAATGCGATCTAGCTGTTGGATAGTTGTTGGACCACATGAAGGGGTGAGGCACCACTTCAAGAGAGGTTAATTTGGCAAGAAGGAGGCTATGGTGTACAAGGTCAAAAACCTTGCACAAACCACCCAGGTAAGTCAATCCTTGGCCATTGATTGGAGATCAAGGTCAGTGACCAAGTCAATACAATGCTGTTTCAGAAAACATGTTGAAAAATGGGCGGGGGGGGGGTTATACTTGACCAGGTAGTCTGCGAGCTGGGATGATACAGCTCTTTCTAGCAGTTTACTTAGAGGGGTTAGGAGGGAGCTAGGATGATAATCATCAAAACAAGTGGAACAACCCCGTAGGGTTAGGGACATACCTGTCTCTTTTCTTATAGAAGGAAATGAGTCGGGTAGTAAGAGAGAGATTACAGTTTGGAAAGAATAACTGCAAAATTAAAGGAGCTATGTTTAAGGAACCCAGAGTCAAAGCCATCACAAGTAGCCCACTCTCATTTGGGGAAGGGGTATTTATTTATTTTGATATTTGTTTATTTAGATAGCTTTTTATTGACCAGGTAAGCACACTAGACAATTATAATGCCTATTTTGAGGTATAACCTAGGAGCTGCAGTTTGCTATGGAGACCAGATTTGTGGGAGGTAAGTTGCTAGAACATTTTGACAAACTGGTCAATGTTTTGCTTAAAAGATTACTTAATTCAACAGGGTTGCAGACAAGGTCCTCAACCACAGACAGATTCTCATGCTTCTGTTTTTGGTCAGGCTTGATAAAAAGTTTACAGTGGACCAGAACCTTCTTGAGTCATTAAAGCTACGGGCTTGTACTGTAGTGTTCTAAAATAAGTTAACGTGAGAGTCCTGCATTCTTCCTTACACTTACCTGTATTTCTGACCTGCCTGTAATTGGGCCAATCACTGGAGGCGGACATCATCTTAAAAATTGCCCACAGGTTTTCTCAATGCCTCATGAGGGATGATACATTTTTGTTTAGTCACCTGCAGGTTTTTCCTCAAAAACATTTTCTGGTAAAAGGAAAATGTGTGTTCTGCATAGTGGAAAGTTAGGAACAGAAGATGTCACAGGCAGAGTCTATATCAGTAATTAATTTCAGGAGTGTACAGCCTATGGAAGAAACATCTTGCAAGAGACTATCCATATAATATTTAAAGAAATTATGGAGGATAACCTCTCTAGAGGGGAATTTATGTGATCGGTGGGACTACATTTTAAATGATGAGATGTGGTGGAGATGAAGAAAATGAATGACCCTAAGCCCACAAAAATTTAGAGAGAGGTGGGGACTCTGCATTATAACGACAAAATTGTAACTTAGTTTGCCACAAAATGGCAGAGAATGACATGAAAAATAAAGTCATTTTTTTTTATCTTGCTAGCACTCAAAAACAGGGAACCAGTATTTCTTGGACTGTGCAGAGTGCACCACAGGATAATATTCGGTTTGCACTTGGGAAGCCTGATGTGAGACTAATGAGTCCCTCTGTACCTGGAGGGTGATGCTGGCTCTTCACAGGCTCATCATTAAACAAGCTGACACCATCCCTGCCTGCAGGCAGAGATTTCTGAATCTGAACAGCAGGCTTCTTCTCACTTAAAGATAATGACATATAGAATATACTGGTGGAGTAGAAATTCATTGGGAGGCAGAGCAGGTGGAATAAGATAAGAATGGGGGTGGCATAGGATTTAGTGATGTTATAGGGGAATAGCTGTACCATAGTACTAAAGCAATAATGCAAAAGCCTGTTTTATTTACCTCTGGATAAACATCATACCTCAAGCTTAATCTAGGTGCTTAATTTCAACTGCAGAACTTTTTGAAGAGTGAACATCAAACTTTTAATTATAATGTAAGCCTCCCCTCCCGCGTTTAGGGGTATGATGGTAATGTCCTAGGGAGGAGGGCTCTACGCAACATAAAAAGTCCACATACCTGGTCAGCCTGGCTTTCCACACCTGATGAAGCTGGGGTGCCCATGGACCACTGGGTGCAGATCTGGAGAGCTGAAGATGCCGGTCTTCACCTGCCTGGCCTTGCAGTCTTCACCTCAGAGGCCTCTGTAAACAGTCTTTACCAGGCAGGCCTCTTGACATCCTTCTCGCTGGTCTGCTGGATACTGGAAACCCACCCTGGAAGCATACACTGGGAGCTGGCTGTGGAGGCAAACTTCTTGTTAGCAGCACACAGTTTCTCCATACAAACGAGACAGCACTCTGAACTACAGCAACAGAGGCTCCCATTTAATGACCAGTTAAAAGAGCAGGAACAATCACACCATGGAGCAGAACCACATACTAACAGGTCACTCTGGACCAAGAAGTCACATTATTAGCTTCTAGAGTGCTCTGGACCATGAAGATCACACTATGAGCTAAAGTCCAGGTGGCTACTCTGCAGCTAAGCAGCTGACAGTCCAAATCCAAGCATCTTAAATGCTCAGCTGAATCAGGCCATTAAAACAAACAGCAACAGGGTTTTCCTCCAGACCTGCACTGGAAGCAGTCTCTAAAATGGGGGTCAGCATGGAACCAGGAGGGGGCCTCCAAATCCCCGACTCCCAATGGATCCCGCTCACAGTCCTTTCATAATAAATTCACCAGACTAAACAGTCCCAGGGACTGGGGGCTTTGCCCAGACCTCTGGATCCCCTCACCTCTCAGGTGCACTCTCTCTCCTCTTCATCTCATTGCTTGGGGGGTCCCACTCAGCAGTGATCCTCTGGGCCAGCATGACTCAGCCCGCCCCCTGCTTCTGTCCCATTCTGCTTTACCCATTCCTCTCCTTCTCCCTTTGTCATAGTGGTCCTCCCTAAATGAAACTGGTCTCTCAAACAGGTGCAGACTTGAGTCCAGCCCCGATGTGGGGCTTCAAAACTGGATGACAGCCGTCACATCCCTTTAGCTCTCTGAGCCACACTGCCACAAAAAAAAAAGAAAATGGGGACTTCTCTGGCTGAGTGGGCAATCATCCCAACTCTGACCTCTCTTACCCTCCTCAGAGATCTCTCCCACTGGTGCCAAGCAGTCCCTTTTATCTAGTTCCCCTTAGGCACCAAAAAATACTTACCAATTCCATGATCCAATCCTGGATGAAATCTTGGGTGCCCAAATCTCCTTGCCCCCAAATGACTTCTGGGACCCATAGTCACCTCTATTAACTATTTACAGTTTGCCTCCATTTAACACCAGTCAGTGCCAAACTACTTCCTTAAAACAAGGAGCAGACATTCCCTTAAATCTCTCCATCGGCCTCTGTGCATGACCAGTAGATGCGGACCACCGTGAAACTATTTACATTTTGTTTATTTCAATTTCAATATTACTTGTTTCTGTTGTGGTCCTGAGCCCAGCTGACCCCAGCAAAAACCGGACCCAGGAACTGGAGCAACCACTGTAAGTGTTCAGATTGACAGCCACATATGTGCAGGTCATGGACTGCCCAACTATTTACAATGTTTATTTTTTTTTTCATGACCCCCCAGACTCCAACAAATGCACCCAGAGGAGTGGAAGCAACATACCCAGCACTCAGCTACGAGCTGCAACTGAGCACCTGGAACATGCAGGGTGGAGCCACAAAAGAGAAGAACCATGGGTCCAAATCTCGCTCGGGACCCCTGTCTATCCTGATGGGGCAATGGAGCACCATGGCTCAGAAGGTAAACCAGATTTTGGTGGCTTACAATAATAACTATTCATAATGACATGATTGGCAAACATTGAATTTGTAAATGAATCTAAAATAAATATATAAAATTGAATCTCAACTTTTCCTTTCTTTTTCCTTTTTCTAAACACCCCGTCCACCCTTTGAAATTCTGTGTCTTCTCTTCTGCTATTTGCTCCTTTCCTGTGTTGTTTATATCTTCCCATTCTAGCTTCACTGACCACCGCCACTTCCAACCAGGCTCCTGCCTAATCCCTGCCCTCTTTGTCTTTCCAGACTCCTCTTTTAGCCCACGTTTTGTGTGCATATGCTCCCCTGTGCTGCTGTTATCCTAAGTGTTTGTTTAAGGGATGGTACTGATTAATTCTAATTCCAGGAATCCATCAGGATAGCTTTACGATAACAATCAGTTCACTGGATTGAGTTGCCCTGGAGATAAAATTCATGCCAATTTTGGAATCTTAGAATTAGCACTAAATTCAAACTCTGTACTGTCATCATACTCCCTCCAGCAGTCAGATTTGTTTCTCCGCTTGAAGAAAGAGTCACCCTAAAGTACAGTTCCATTCTTCTGGCCTCCAGAATGGTGTAGCATCTAGTAATTAGGCAATAAGGCACAACAGGGTGTGTGTTATTGTGTAATAATGTCACTCCTGGGGTGGGTTGAAGCACAAGGTGAAGCCGAGTGCTTCCATCACCCCAGGAGTGACCTTATTACACAATAGCACACACACTGGAGTGCCTTATTGCTGTTATACAAGGCTCCTTGTTACACAAAATAAAAAACATTTAAAAAAAATGTTTTTTAGTAGATTTTTAGTGTGGCAGTATATCTTTGTTTCTTATGAAAAAATGAGCTGAAGTATATCCTCATCCATACAATAATGTTATTGTGTAATAACATCACTGTCTCAGGCATACACTGACCAATCAGAGTCCAGGATTCTTTCTTGCCATTGTATAATTAAGCAATAATGCACAACAGGGTGTGGTATATCGTCATGCCTCGGGTGGTTGGGCACGAGGCCGCAGGCCAAGTGCGTCCAACGACCCGAGAAGTGACGATATCCCACGATATACCACACCCTGGAGTGCATTATTGCTATTATGAACTGGATTAACTGATATTTTATGCCTTTAATGCAAAAAAAAAGTTTTTAAATATTTTAATATTGTTTTTATATGAGAGTAGGTAGACATTTAAAAAAAGTTTGTGTATTTCATGTTTTGGCCAGTAGGTGGTGCTGTTGCAGGAGGATTTTGTTACAGGCTTAATTGTTGTGGTATTGATCCCCCACCGGAAGTTTAGTTTACTGACGTGGCTTAATATTGGTTTTTTTTGTTGAGGAAGTGAAGATGGAGTCGTGCCCTCACTTGAGGAAATCGAGAAGGTAAGGGCTCTCAAGCCTGAGGAGCGGTTGTAGCTTTTGGTCGCTTGGCTAAGGCAGCGTGGGCAGTGAGGCAGGCGGTAGTTGGTGCTCACGAATGAAGCAGTTAGGTGTAATGAAAGGGAGATTTTTTTTGTGTTTGTAGCGCGGCCTGGTTTCAAGCGACCTGTATGGGGAGGGGACAATTGTGAGGATGTGTTTTTTTTTTGGGGCCTGTTAGTTGTAGTGGAGGTCTGACTTGCTTCGCTTGTGGGAAGTGGAGAAGATTCGCTGGGGTGAGCAGTATGGTGGTCGATGTTTTCAAGCCGTGATGATGTAGCCCGATATCATCACGGCTTTGAAACCCTCTCGGCCAATCAGGTTGCTCGAATTACGATGGCCGGTTCATAATACATATCAAATCTGTGCTCTGCTAACAATATCAGTATGAACGATATCTAATGGAATAAGCAGGCTCTTGGAGTAAAATGTAAATTAAAGAAGTTGATTGGGACTTGTTTTTACAACCACTGTCCTGGGCCATGGCAGCAAGCCATAATCCATTTCTACCCACTAACATCTGGGCAACTGATTTTCATTGTGACACAGTTGTGGGGTAGGGAACTCTTGTCTGCACCCCATTTTCTGCTGTCACGTGTCAATGAAAATGAGGCTGAATATAAGGTGCAGACAAGCAGTCAGAGCAGATGAAGTCAAATTGACAGTGAGACAGTTTTCATTTTAATGTACTTCATTATTTATGAAAAACAGGAAGCTAAATACAGGGAATATGTGAAATATAGTATGAGCTGAAATGCACATAACAGATCCATCTTTTGAATGACATGTTACATGGGGGTCCCTCTGCCTATCCTAGTGGTTGTTCAGGTATATGTTACAGAGCTCATAGCACTTCTGGAGAAGAGTAGGGGAATTTCCCCTCTTTCACTTGCAGATTAATCTGGTTCTATCAGTCAGTTTGCGCCTGTATCCCACCTGCCTCCTGGGACGAGATTAAAAATGGGAAACATCTTGTATTCCTTCCTTTCTGGTAAAAGCAAAAACAGAACAAATAAACAAAAATCTGTTTTTCCAACATTTCTTGAAATGGTGAAACAATATAGTATGCTTTCTGATTTTTCAACAGTAAGCATAAGAAATATGAACTTTGGTTTGTACTGTATGTATAGCTTTTAGTCATTTTTCTCCTTATCAAGCAAATTATGTTAGAATAAGTAGACAGCATAGTTTGAATAATTGGTAGAATGAATGTGCATTAGGCACTGAGTAAATTTGTACTGCAGTAGTTGAGGGAATAAGTACAGTTGTTGTAAGGTAAAATGTTTCGATGCTTGTGAAATGAAAATTTGGCTTATGCTCTCTGTGTTCCTTCCACAAAGACTATCATTCTGTGGATGTGCTAGGAACACTCAGGAACCCTCTTGAAGAGGATTCCAACCCTTGAAATGCCACAGGTATCATGTCCCCTTAGACCAAAGGTATCTTAACAAAGAAAGCCAATGGATCCTGTAAGAAAGAGGAGGAGGAGAGGATGGTGGGAGCCATAAAATCGGGATCTGAAGGATGCTTGAACCTGCGCAGTATAAGTACCACTCAATGGGGTGGGGGTTACATGACATTTGTTGCCTGCTGCTATACCATACCTTAAGCATAGCTTTCTATTGCACTGGTACATTATGCGACTTATGTGGGAATGGTTCAGCAGTTTAGTTGGAATAACTGGTGGGATGAATAATTTGATGTTAGGTATGGCGTATATTTGTACTGGAGTACTTGCAGTGAGGGGTACAGTTGTTGTTTAGCAGCATGTTTGAATGCTTGTGTAGTGCAAACCTGGTATATGTTCTCTCTGTCCTTCTACAGGGACTGCCACCTCTCTGAGGTATGGTGAAGACACAAGAACCCTCTTAAAGAGGGTTCAACCCTAGAAGTGCTGCAGACAGGGATGAGTCCCCCTTTCCAAAGGTACCTTAGGGAAAATGATCAAATACACAAACCATATAGAAACACTTTTTTATAAAGAGAGAAGAGAAGCAGCTTCGTTGATCAAATACTGGTAGAGACACCATTGTCAGTGCATGCAAAACCACAGTCCAGGCCCAACTCTCATCAGAGTTCGTAATTATTTAATTCTGCCTCTTCTTCAGGTAACTTAAAATGTAGGCCAAGGTAGCTTTCGTAGAAGTTTGATTCTGATTAGCAATGCAAGTAAAAAAATAAAAAAAATAAAAAAAACACAGAGGTTTATGTAAACTTTGAAGTGCTGGGGGACAATCATCCTTTTGAGGTGCTGTGGCACCTCAAAATGGTGATAGTCCCTATAGAAATTCAAAGTCTTTTCAAACGTCTACATTTTTTCCTTTTACTTGTATTGCTACTCAGTCTGAACTCCTATAAAAACTGCCTTAGCCTACAGTGTAACTTACCTGAAGAAGAGGGAGTACTAAAAGCCAAGGTCAATGCAAATTGCGCTGAAGGTATCTTGCTACTGTGCCAGGGACCCTGCTCCTGATTCAGTATCGGGTAGGGTCCCAGCAGCAAATTCCTTCAGATTGTGGCAACTGTTGCCATGTGCCAAACAAATGGCACATCTGCAAGGTTTGCCACAAGCTGTAGGGTGGTCAGACAGCAGTTGCACCCATAGACAGTGACTGTATCTAGCGGTTCCCCCTCCCTATTCCCAATGTCCCCCATAAACTATTAGATATCTTTTCCTGGTGGTCTAGCAGACCCCCTCCCTATCCCCAAGTTCCCCCATAAATTATTAGATATCTTTCCCTGGTAGTCTAGTGAACCTTCTCCCTATACCTAGTCTCACCAATAAATATTTATATATCTTTCCCTGATGGTCTAGTGGACCCCTCACCCCCCAACCTGGCAGACAATGCCCCACCACCCCTCTCTCCCGATCTCATCCCCAAGCCAGTGACTGGCGAAGTCTGCTGCTCTCCACCACGGTCGGCCACAGACTGAGCTGTCAGTGAGCATGCACTGTATACATACACCATAAATTGATTGTCTTGTGACGTTGGTTGACCTGGCAGGATTATGGAGACCTGGCTCAGGGATGCCTCTGGCCTTGTGTAGGAGGCATTGGTCCAGGCTGTTTTTTCTGTGGTTCACTGCCCGAGGAAAGAATGTGGGGGCATGGCCATTTTTTTAAGGTCAGAGCTGGACCTGATGGTTCACTCCAGTGGGGTACACTCTGTCTTTTCAGTGCATGGTGGTATGTGGGGGTCCTGGGGTGGACTTTAGGGTTCTCCTTGTCTTCCTTCCACCTGGTTGAGACAGAAGTTTCCTTCAGGAGTTGATGGCGTTTGTCATTGAGGGAGTGTTGGAATCACTGAGATGGCTTGTTCTTGGCAATTTAAACACCTGGGTGGATGATGACGCTTCCTCTCATGCCAGGGACTTCCTGTCTAACATAGAGGCTCTTGGCTTAACTCTTGAAACCACAGTCAGGACCCACTGCTCTGGACATGCATTTGACCTGGTGTTCTCCCTGGGGCTTGAGACTGACACACTTGAGATTGATCCAGTCATTTGGTTGGATCACTGCACCATCAGGTTCAGCTTCAGAGCCCTTCCATGTCCCTTTCCCTGTGGAAATGGAACATTTACGCCTTTTAAAAGGGCTACAGCTGGGGGGACTGTTGGCGGAACAGGACATTTGATCTGTGCTGGAGGCTTGCACGGAGGGTCTGGAGGAGGCCATGTCAGCCTATAATAGGGCTGTTTTGAGGGCCTTGGACCATCTGGAGCCAGCCTGTGTACACCTGCTGGTTTTGCATCTTGGCTCACCTTGGTTTGGTGTTGAGCTGAGAGCACTGAAAACCAGGGGGCAGAGGTTAGGGAGGCATTGGAGAAAAAACAGGACCAGGTGGACAGGCTGGTTCTGATGGCTCATTGTGATGAGTTTCAGAATACCATCACCCAAAAAAAGGCAGCTTTTATGTCTAGGATGATTGTAGCTGGGAAGAACTGACCGGCTCAGCTCTTTCAGGTTGTGGACGGTCTTTTATATCTGGCCTGTCTGGAACCCATTAGAGCATTTTCATCTCAAAAATGTGAGGAGTTCACTCTGTTCTTCTTGGACAGAGTGTCCTCTGTTAGGACTGAGATTTCTCCAGTCAGATTAATCACCTGACAGGTTTGGGCCCCGGGGGATGGGTGTGTTCCATGTCCCTGGGGAGTGTTCCAATTGTTGACAACGGTGGAGGTCTGTGGGGCGATCTCAAGGCTGAAACCAACATTCTGCAGCCTGGACCCGGGCCTGATGTGATTACTTGTTGACTGTATCAGAGCTCTGGGTACAGCTTTTGCTGAAATTGTTGAGTGTTCCTTAGCAATGGGGGTTTTCACTGAGTCTCTTAAACAGACTTTGGTGAAGCCCCTGTTGAAAATAATATCTCTGAACACCAACATCGTGGCAAACTACAGATCTGTCTCGAACCTTTCCTTTTTAGGGAAGGTTCTTGAGAAGGTGGTTGCGGAGCAGCTCAAGAATTGCCTCACAGACTTCCAGATTTATGAGCCACTCCAGTCTGGAGTTAGGGCTGTGCACAACATGGAGACTGCATTAGTACGGGTGTTGAATGACCTTCTCAGGGTGAAGGATAGGAGAACGTGATCTGTTCTCATTCTCCTTGATCTGTCATCAGCGTTTGACACTGTGGATCATGGGGTGTTGTTAGACAGGCTGAGGGAGTATGTTGGACTCACTGGCAAGGTCATCAGCTGGTTTGAGTCCTTCCTCCAGGGCAGGTTCCAGAGGGTGGTTCTGGGGAATTATTCCTCATGCCCAATGGCCCTGTCCTGTGGAGTGCCCCAAGGTTCTGTCCCCCCCCATGTTAAACTCTACCTGTCTTTCACACCGGGAAGATCAGATGTGGCTGACATGCTGAACAAGTGCTTGTCAAGAGATCCAGTCATGGATGTCGTCGAATTGGTTGGGGTTCAACCCGGGAAGACTAAAGTATTGGTGACTGAGCTGGGTCGAAGGGGGGGGTGGGAGCCTCTGGAGAGGACTTAGGGCTTTTTATTGGCTTGACCAAACTAGAGACCTCCACCAAGGTAAGAAATCTGGGCGTCCTTCTGGACAGCGAGTTGACACTTGATGCTCAGGTGTCAGCTGCTGTCCAGAATGGTTTATAGCATCTTTGAAATATCACCCAAATTAAATCCCTTATCCCCTCTGATGATCTGGCCACACTAGTACATGCATTTGTTACCTCAAAGCTTGACTACTGCAATGCACTCTACTTCGGGGTCAAAAGAGGTGCAATGCAGTGCCTGCAGCTGTTGCAGAATGCTGCAGCCTAGCTATTGACTGCCTTTTGAGGTCCTGTCATATTATGCCGGTGTTGCGCAAACTGCACCAGCTGCACTAGTGCAGCTACTTTAAAATAGGTCTGCTAACCTATAAGACTCTGCACAGCCTGGGTCTAGGTTACCTGTGGGAGTTTCTGCATCCCTACACCCCGAGTCACTCTCTCCGATCAGCAGGAGAGGCCCTCCTGGAGGTCCCCAGGATTGGGCTTTTGAAATGACTGTCCCAATCCTCTGGAATTCATTGCCAGGATACTTGCAGGAGGTGTCCACCTTAGAGATATTTAAAAGAAAATTTAAATCTTTTTTCTTTCAACAAGCCTTCGAGGTCTAAGAAATAACTGAGCATGATAAGCAGTTTTAGTGTTTTGATTAGTAAGATTTATTTCTGTATTAGTGGACGTTATTTATACTTATTTTACATTGTCGTTTTGTTTATATTTATATGCTATCTGTTAGTTTTTATACTTTGGAAGGGCACCCTGAGCCTTCGGGGAAGGGCGCCCAAAATAAATGAATATTACTACTACTACTACTACTACTACTCATTGATGGACAGCTCAGTGATCTGTCAATCAATGAGTGTGTACTGTATACAGTGCGCTCTCATTGACAGCTCAGCCGGCTGCTGCCCATAGTGGAGGGTGGTGGGCTGTGCTGGTCGCCGGCTCGGGGATGAAACAGGAGAGAGTGGGGTGGTGGGGCACTGTCTGCTGGGGTGGGTGGGGATCTGCTAGACCATCAGGGAAAGATATCTAATAATTTAAGGGGGAGATTGGAGATAAGGAGGGGGTCCAATAGACTACCAGGGACATGAATAATTTTACTAAAAAGGGGATCGGAGCTGGGGCGGGGACTGCGGCACAAATTTCTTCACAACAAGAAAGGGCTCCGGGGGTGGTGCATGGAATCTAACCTTCCCGGAGGACACACTTCTAAGTACCCTTAGACCAGCCCTGACTGATCTAATGGTACTTATAAATTTACCCTCTGGTAGGGTTTCATGAATCCTGAATTAGGAGCTATAGCAGTCTGTGCCTGTGTCATCTCCATGGCGCAATTGGGTGGTGCTTTTGTCTCTTAACTGAAAGGTTGGTGGTTCAAACCCATCTAAGGATAATTTTTGGGTGAGGGGAAGGTAAATCTAAGGAGGGGAGGAGTGGGAGGGGCAGCTGTGAGATGAGGGGCTAGATGCACAATCGAGCAGACTCGATAGACCGTGAGGCCTAGTTCTGCTGGCATTTTCGTATGTGTCTGCCGCAAGCCCCCTAAGCCATGTTGCAGCCCACTTTGTGCTGCAAGGATGGCACAAGCCCTCTTTGAGGAATGCAGCCTGCATTTGACACAGGCTGCTTTTGTGAATTGCTCCCGGTGCATCTTTTGGCGCAAGCCACACCTTGTGCCATTCCTTGCCATTACCAGGTCAATCTTGCAAATGAGCCTTGCTCAATGATGTTCGCCTAGATAAAGATTTGATTGATTGATTGATTGATTGTGGTGCAAGCCCCTTGAACCATTCAGGGGGCCTTGTGAATCGGGCCCTATATCTTTAACATTTTGTTAGCCTAATAAAGGTATTGTCTTTACATAACAAAAATATTCTCTTTTTGTTTCTCTCCTGGTTTTGTGTGGGCTAACATGGTACAACTCTGTCTTAATTATTTAATGTTATTATGACCTTTGTCACAGAGAAGAGGACCCAACCATGAAGGAACCCTCTGGGAACAAATGTCTAGGTCACCATCCCTCCAGGGTCTGGACTATTTTCATTATAAATGGAGAAAGAAATAGAATCATAGAAAGGTAAGAGCAGAAAAAGTTGCAAAATCCATCCAGCCTGCCCTAGAACCCTACCTTGAAAGTACTACCATTCTGCTCTACCCCCCATATTTCTTTGCATTAATTAGCTCTGTGAAATCATCGTCCCAACAAACTTTGAACCCAGCATAGTTACTTGCACTGACCACTGTGCAAGGCCAGCTATTCCACTTTTCCACTACTCTCTCTGAGAAAAAGTACTTTCTTACATCCTTTTTGAATTTCCCCACCAATTTAAAATTATGCTCCTGCGTAGTCAAATTATTATTCATTGAAAAATTCCAGAAAAGTCTTTTCTATTATACCTTTGCAAAAATTTGAAAATCTCTATCATAGCCCCCTTCCCCATATTGTCTCCAGGGAGTACATATTTAGGCTTACCAATCTTTCCTCACCTGGTTTTCATTGTTGCACCTGAATCATTTTAGTGGTCATCCAGTGGGTTGTCTCCGGTCTGTTCCTGTGTTTTTTTAGGTGTGGGCTATAGAACTGAACACAGAACTTTAGGTTTTACCTCACCAGAGATATACAAAGTGCCATAATCAGCTCCTTCCTATGGCTGGTAAACCCCATCTGAATTACCCAGCATCCTATTGGCCTTTCCATTTGCTTTATTGCATTGAGAGGTAGCCTTCATAGTGTCACTGTTGATTACTCTAAGCCTGTTTCTTCCACTGATTGCTACAGTCTCACACCATTGAGCCAGTATCCTGTTTATAAATTTCTATTGCAGGGGATAATCTCTGAGGCACTCCACATCGCTGACATCATGGGTTGTGTACACCTGATAGGTTGCTTGATGCACATGTGACTTCAAAGGAAGTCCGTCCCCCTTTTCTGGGGACCTGCTCTCTCTGGTTCAGTTTCAAATGTGCCTCTACAGAGGTTGAAGCACACCCTTTAGCTCCAGAGCAACAGCCACAAGCAGATCAAGGTAAGACTTTTTAAGAAAATTACAGGACTACTAGGAATTCAAATAATGCAGTACAGACTGCACAGGTGTCTTTCATAAGTGCTTAGTGGACAGTAGCACATAGAAAACGAGATGGTTCGAGTTCAAGTATATTACGTGGCAAATGAATAGACTTAGATACTAAATAGTTAGGTATGCCTAGAGCGATTACATAATGACCTGATCAATGGGCTAAATGAAAACCCCTGCCAGCGGTTCCAGGAGCAAAAATATGCACCAAATAATAATAACTCTAGCAACCTGGCCACCCCTGCTAGCATTCCCAGGAGCTAGGTATACAGAGGGGATTCATATATACTTATATGTATGTGGCTATGAGCAAACACCCCACTCAGTATAGGGGTAAAGATTAAAAATGAATCTGATAACCTGATACTCCTGCTAGCAGTGCCAGAGTTTCAAATTAACAGGCTGATTATCCCTCTGCATAAGGAACACCTGGGTACCCTGCCAGCATCCCAGACTGCTCCTCAAGACCTGCAAAAACAGACTAGAATTTTTCCACTGGGCAACAATTGCTACAGCCACAGCTTAAGGCAGAGGTGAAAACCCCAGGACTCGCTCATAAATAGTTCACACCATCCTATTCATTCAGCTTACAGTGAGTGAGTGAAGATGGCATTCTTTCAAGTGTGGTTTTATTGCCCTTGCCTTTTAAATCCACTGCTCTTCTTCCCCAGTCCTCCTCACGAATCCATAGCTTCGCTCTACCACTGCGAGACTACTGTTCTCACGAGTGCAGGTATAAATTCACAGGCAACCATGAGATCTCATGCTATTAGAGCCCATCTCATCCCTAACAGCCGGTGTAATCTTGCGTTACTTGCAGCCACCATCTTACATGGGGAAACAGGGCTCTCCCATGCTGAGACCCTCCCTGCTTCTCAGCAGTCATGCATAGGTTTTCCAGGAGCTAGAATGACACAGAGCACTACCTGGCAGAGTGCAGTGTCAAATCGATCACTCAGCCTTTGGACCCTCCTATCCTTGTCTCCTTCTGGGCCCATTGTAGTACTTACACCTCCACAGCATAAGCACTCGGAAGAGCAGCAAACAGCTCTGCAAATAAGACCACCCCTCCCTTAAAGCCACGCTACCATTAACAAAGGTGGTACAATATACTACAAGACCACTTGCAGGACACTATATGGAGTATATCTATTTACAAAGAAAGTATACAGAATAATAATACAAATAATACAGTCTCCTTCCCCTAAGAAAAATACAACTCTGTCTCTTATTTATCAACAGATCAAGATGGTTAAATAAAAATTTGCCAGCATTGCAATGTCCCGCTGGCTCATAAACAACTAGGCAGATAATCTGCATTCTGTGCTGAGGATGCACCCATCCCATCGGAATTAGATGATCCTGGGGAAGGTACAAGTGGGACCACAAACAAGCCACCAACAACAACAACCTCTGTTAAGCCCAAGCCACATTCCAGACAAGACTTGGATGCTACTGCAATTTTAATGCAGAACAATGAACTCATGCAGGAGCAACAAGAAGTACTGTTGGCCATGCTAATTAAGCTCAATGAGCTTGCAACACCCGAAAACCCCTACTCCACAAGCTTACAAAAAAGGGGCAACAATAACATTAACCAAGACACCTGACACTATGGGGACGGACATGCTACCTAACATAGTGGACACCAGACATATCTCAGAGGAAGAGGGGGAAGCAGAAGAAGTAGGGGAAGGAGAGGTTGACCCGCGGTCTCTAATGGCAAAATGGTGTTTCCCAGTTCAGATCCACGTTAAGAGTCATCAGACCAGGAGACTTCCTAACCTCAATAGATCTAAAAGATGCCTACCTACATATTCCCATGTGGCCACCCCATTACAAGTACCTCAGGTTCCATATTTTGGGAAAACATTACCAGTACAAGGTATTACCATTTGGTCTAGCTTTGGAATTGAGGGTATTCACAAATGCAACGACTGTGTTGGCAGCAAAACTGAGAGAAAAAGGCACTCACGTAATACCTTACTCAGATGACTGGCTCATCAGAACCAGATCAGAACAACAGTCTATCAGAGAAACAGACAAGGTGGTGAAATGTCTACAAGACCATGGCTGGGCAAGAAACTACTCAAAGAGCTGCCTCACCCACAGCCAGTCCATAGAACACTTAGACACACTCATAGACACTATACTGGGCCTAGTGTATCCCTCGGAACATAGAGTGCAAAATATCATAGCCTTACCCAAAAGACTACAAAGTGCAAAAACAGCAACAGTACTTCTCATCTTGCAAGTCTTGCACCTAATGTCATCCTCCATAGACACAGTGCCTTGGGCCAGATGGAACATAAGGCAATTCATGTCATTCCTAATAGAAAAAGGACCAACATATGACATCGATCTAACAAAGACAGTCACACTCCCAAATACAATAAAGAAAAGACTATCATGGTGGACAAACAAACTCAAACTCATGCATGGAATGCCTGTAGACATCCATCCAGAGGTCAATATAGAAATGGACGCAAGTCTCAGGGGCTGGGGAGCTGTCCTGGGACATCAGTCAGCTCCAGGAAAATGGGTATTAAAAGAGTCAAAACTTGCAATAAACGTGTTAGAGATGACAGCAGTATGCCTGGCCCTCCTGCACTTCACCACACAGGTCAGGGACAAACATGTGCTAATAAGGTTGGACAACCAGGTGACAGTGTCCTACATAAACAACCAAGGGAGAACCAGGAGCCAAGCAACGCTCACAGAAACATAGAAGTTAATACCATGGGCACAGAGAAACCTCAAATCCATATCAGCAATTCGCCTAGCAGGAAAATTTAACACCAAGGCAGATTGGCTGAGCCACCAACAGATACACCCAGGGGAATGGCAATTGCACCCACAGGTATTCACACACATCGACAGAAGATGGGGATTGGTGGAACAGGACCTAATGGCATCCAGCAAAAATAATCAATGCCCCAAGTTCTGGTCCAGCTACAAGGATAGGATAGCACTAGGGGTAGATGCACTGACAGCGCATTGGACATTAAATGTCACATACATCTTCCCACCACTACCACTTATACCTCAAGTTCTCAAGAAAATACGCATAACCAAAGCCAGAGTAATACTTAAAACACCACACTGGCTCCACAGATCCTGGTTTGCCACGATAGTATCAATGGCACAGGATCACCCATGGAGACTACCTGACAGACACACTCTTCTGAGACAGGGACCAATATTACACCCAAGTCCACAAACTCTAAAATTGATGGCCTGGCTCCTGAAAAGGAGAGAATGCTAAAAGCTATCGCCCAATGGTAATCAACACGATGACAATGTCCAGAAGAGCATCCATCACAACCAGCTATCAGCGGCACTGGGACATATTGGCAAAGTGGTGCAAGCACCACAAAATAGACCCAGACGCTTGCTCCATAGCACACATTCTACTGTTCCTCCAAGACGGATTAAATCTGGGCCTGTCACCAGCATCACTAAAAGTCCAGGTCGCAGCCATAGGAGCTGCAAGGGGACAAATACAGGGAACAACTCCAGCGCACACCAGGACATCTTCTACTTCATAAAAGCTGCCACAAAATACACCCCAAAATAAAGACAATACTTGCTCCTTGGGACCTAAACCTGGTCCTCAGAGCCATTACAATAGCGCCCTTCGAACCACTGGAGGAGATAGACCTCAAATGGTTGAATCTGAAAACAATATTCCTAGTGGCAATTTGCTCAGCCAGGTGAGTGGGGGAAATTCAGGCCCTGTCATGCAAGTACCCATTTATAAAATTTTATAAAGGTAGACCATCTCTAAGGCCCGTACTATCGTTCATGCCTAAAGTGGCATCATCATTCCACGTCAATCAGGCAACTGAAATACCAGCCAAACTCCCTCCGGCAGAAGTACAGAAGACCCCCGACTTCAAAAGTTGGGAATGAAAAGGGTACTGAACACGTACATAGCACGCACAGAAGTACGTAAACTGACAAACTGTTTATTACTGTGCAAGACAAGAGAAAAGGCCTACTGACATCAAAGGCATCCATAGCCAATCACCTCAAAAACACAATCTCAGAGCCCTAGAGAACCAATAATGCCATGACACCCAAGGACCTAAAAGTCCATTCCACCAGAGCGAAAGCAACCTCATGGGCAGAAAAGAATATGGCCACAGCAGAAGAAATATGTGCAACCGTAACTTGACCCTCACTACACAAATTCATTAGACACTACAGAGCTGATGTGTCACAGGACTCAAAAACAAACTTTGGCCGCTCTGTACTTCTGGCGGCTAGCTCAAATACAGTGTTAGATCACATGCCTATCCCACCCGGGACATGGGAACTGCTCTTTTAGGAACCTATGATGTCAGCAATGTGGAGTGCCTCAGAGATTATCCCCCACAATGGTAGTTTACTCACCTGGTAAAGTTGATTGTGGGGGAATAGATCTCTGAGGCACTCCACAGCCCACCCTATAGACGTGCCAATACAAAGATAACTTTGATATACTGTCCAGCATACCGTATAGGCCAGTTTTCCTTAGAATAAAGTAATAGGAAATAAATAACCCCTTACATAAAATTACATTGTGTCACACAACTCATGATGTCAGCAATGTGGCGTGCCTCAGAGATACATTTCCACACAACCACCTTTATCAGGTGAGTAAACTACCATTACCAATGTTTATAGCCTCGCATTTTCTTGGCATTGAACTTCAGCTGCCATATGCACGACCATTTTCCATTCTCTCTACATCCCCTTTCATATTTTACACACCCTCTGATATGCACCCTCCCACTGAGTTTGGCCTTGCTCAAAGAGAGATACGCTTTGCCCTGTAACACTTGACTTATATTGTTGATGTATATGTTAAGAGGATGGGCCTTGAACAGACCCCCTACTGGACCCCACTGGTGACCACCTTTACCTACTTAGGAGCACTCTGTAGGTTCTGCCCTCCAACCAGTTCCCTAGCCAACTAATTAGTTTTACCACCCACACCAGATGTCCCATCTCCTTTACCAACTTCTTACATGGAATAGAATCCGAGGCCTCATTGAAATCTAGGTAAAGGATATCCACCACCTGGCCCCTACCCACTGCTTGTGCCACTGAATAGATCCATTTGACAAGTGTGCCCCTCACAAGCCCTTTTTATCTCCTCTTCTATAGCCCACGTGTTTCCAGGAAATCCATTAAGTGTTCCTTAACAGGTTCTAATAAATTTCCCAATGTGGAAGTTAGACTCACTGGTCTGTAGTTCTCTGTGTCCTCTCTATCCTCTCCTTTGTGGAGTGCTGCCACATCTGCTACCCTCCCATCTGTCAGCACCTCCCTAGTTTCTAAGGAAATGTTGAACACTTCTGTCAGAAATGTTGCCAGACCCTAGCTAGTCTCTTTCAGCACCCTTATGTGAATCCCATCTGGTCCAGGATATTTGTTTAGATTTAGCAACCCTTTGGACACTCTCTTTACAGAAATTACTCCCACAATTAACCTTTGTTCTGAGGTTTCCCCAAATGTTACCCTACTTTTCTAGTTCAGGGCCCCGAGGCTGCTACTGTGAACACAGAACTGAAAAAAGGATTGCAGATATTCACCTTGCTCAGATCATCCTCCGCACTCACCCATCCTTCTTCATCCTTTTAATACTTTTCTTCACTTGCTTTTTCCCCTTATGAATCTAAAAACTGCTTTGTCATTATCATCAACCCCTTCTGCAATTCTCAATTCTGTTGTAGCTTTTGTCTCCCTTTTACTAGCTTTTTGGCTGCTTCACGTGTCCTCTTATAATCTTCCCTATTTGCCTCAGTGTGGACCCATTTTTATCTCCTAAAAGCCTTTTTATTCCCCCCCCCGTACCCAAAAGAGCTTCCTATGTCTGTTGCACCTTCTAACATTCCTGACACATTCCCATGTGACACCAAACACCGTGGCCTTGATTTCTGCCCATTTGTTCTCCACTCATTAACACAGAAACATAGATTTTGACAGCAGATAAGAACCGCTTGGCCCACCTAGTCTGCCCATTCCCCTGCCTATTGGATAAGCTGCAGTTCCTAGTTAACCAACAGCCTACTTCTTCCTACCCCCCCACCAGAATTGCTTTATGTCTGTCCCATGCATTCTTGAATTCCCATACTGTTTTTGACCCCATGACCTCCTCAGAAAGGCCATTCCATGTGTCCACCACCTTCTCTGTAAAAAAATGCTTCCTCACATTGCCCCAGAGCCATTCCCCCCTCTATCTTCAAATTGTGTCCCCTTATTCTTGCACATCTCTTTTTCTGAAAGATGCTACCCTCTTGGACTTTGTTGATTCCCTTGAGGTACTTGAAAGTTTCTGTCATGTGCCCCCCTCTCCCTCCTTTCCTCGAGGCTATACATATTAAGCTCCTTTAGTCTCTCTTCATATAGCCTCTGTTGCAGACCCTGCACCATTTTAGCTGCCCTCCTCTGGACTGCCTCCATCCTATCTATGTCCTTGTGGAGATGGGATCTCTAGAAATGCACACAGTACTCCAGATGGGGTCTCACCAACTGTCTGTACAGAGGGATAACAACTTCCTGTTTTCTAATGGTGCTGCCTCTCCCTATACATTCCAGTATCCCCCCAGCCATCTTTACTGCCTTTTCACATTGCTTGCTTACCTTTAGGCAAGGCCTCCTGTTCTCTGCGGCACAGTAGACCTAACTTCTGCAGCAGTGACTATGAAGTTCTGCGGCACCATTACACTTACTTTTGCGGCAGTGGGCAAAGTTCTGCGGCACATAAATATGGTGACTTGTGCATGTACAGTATACTGCTCCAAAACTGATTTTCTTTTATTAATGAAATCACATGGTACATGGCTGGCTTAAGTAAATCATAATAACACAACAAATCAGTTTTCAAATGAGTCTTAAAATTGTCTACTGAGGAGGCCTCTCTTGTGTCAGTGGGAAGTTCACTCAGATCAATGGTGCAGCAGTACCAAAAGGCAAAGAACAATCCCTGGGAGATTTCTGAAACTAATATACTTTAGTTATAGCATTAGGTGACCAGCACCATCATCAACCCCTCTCTCGGTTTTGACTTTGACACTGTGCTTGGTGCCATCAACCTCCTTTGTGTTGTGGGGGACACCGGAGTCAGGGATGACTTCCAAGAAGATGTTGTTGTCAGAGCCAGGCTCAGGATCACTACCACTGCCATCACCGTCTCTGTCACCATAGTGACACAATGGATGGTGACAATGTCCAAACTGGCAACAGAATGGGCAACAGTCTCGGTGCTAGTCCCTCTCCTGACACTGAGAACAGTGACAGGAGGAGGAGGCCTGGCATTGTCTTCAATGCCACCCTCCGAGTCGGCAACACAAATGGTGACAACAGACGGGCAGCACCAGGTCTGACATGACCTTCCTGCTGTGAATCCATGCTGCCTTGGGTCCTGCCATCAAAGTCTATGTTTCCATGTTTCTATGTAAGCTAGTATTTGAAAGCCAACACCAAACAAAGCTCAGTACTGTTCTGTGCTACAGATACTTTTGATCAAAACAAAAAGAGACAGTATCTTGCTGATGTTTCTGCTGCCTTAACAGCTCCATTATTCAAAAGTGCTCTTGTGCATACGGTATCTTGTGTAAATCAATAACACAGAAGTGGTGCTAGTCCAAAATGCAGACACATCAGCTGCAATTAGAGCACAGCAGATCTCCCTCCTCCACACTTTCCACCTAAGACATTTCACACAAAAATGCAATTTCCCTAAGGCTGGTGATGTGTAGTGAGTGTCCTTCCTTTATTTTTTGCTTGAAATTTTATTTTTATTGAATCAGACAGCACATGACATAACAATCAATAGCAATTACAGGAGATATTCTTACAAATAGATGTACTAGTGGCAACAGCCAGGGGACAACCATACAACATATACTATGACAGTATTAACTTTGAAGTGTACAGCAGTAATCCAGTGACAGACTTCTGTATTAATTTCCTTAAGTGTAGAATTGTAATTGTGAGACAGACAATCGTATGAACAGAAAAAGACCATGGCCTCCATATTCAAAGTCCCCTGCAAACTTGCGCAAGTGCCTTCACCGTGCAGCTGAGATGCGCTGGCCCAAAATAATAAGATATTCAGAAGATGCACTGAGAAATGTGCTCACGCATGTCCGGCTGAATATCCCAAAGATGCGTGATCACGCAGTGGGAGATGTGTGGTGCAGCAAGTGACCTGAGCCCCATGCAGATCATGGGGACATGCACGATGCAAAACCACTTACGTGGTGCGCAAAGTTGCAGTATTCAGCCTGGATATGCAAATGACCTCATTGCACATTCTGAGCCCATTCCCCACATGTGCAGCTCATTACTGGAATGTATTCAGGACATTTGCATACCCCGGGCATGTTCAGTTCCAGCTGTGCAGGGCTGCCCCACCACTCCACAAAGGTGAACAGGAGCTACTGCAGCCTATTAGGCAGATGTGATGAACTGTTTGTGTGTGGATGGGTGGACTGCATTGGCCTGGGTACAGTGCTATTACCCATAGCCATGTACAGGGTCAGACTGGGGTATAGGGGGCCCACTTGGACAGTGGTTACACGGGCCCACCTGAATATGCAACAGGAGAGGGCACAGGGTGACACAGTCTGATCGGTATATCACATGCATGTGATACACCAGCTCCATGTGCAGTGTACAGTCACCTGCAGTACCCCCCCACATGAGTGGAACATGGTGATGACTGCAAGGAATGGCAGTGTGCAGAGGGTGACCAGGTACACTAGTGGGTGGTTCCCACTTGTGTGCATCTGTGGTGTACCACCGTGGGTGTGTGCCTCAGGTCAGTCCCTGGCCTGTGCCAGGCTGTGACCCATCCACCAGGGTACCTGAGCACCACTGCCCCAGACAGCACCCTGGGTGCATGCCACCACTAGGTGGCACCATGCAGGCCACAAGGGTTCAGGCCATGGCCCCCAGTACATTTGCTGCATTGTGTCTGTTCGCTCCTCTGGTGTGTCTGGGGGGCACCTGACAGCACTCACATGCGGCTGCTAGCTGTCTACGTCCAGGGTGAGGTGTGGGGGGGGTTGCTCCCTGGATGGTGCCCGTGGTGACATGGCACCTGTAGCTCAGGGTTCATCTAACCCGGCACGACTGCTGTGTGTGGGTGCCTGAAGCATGTCCAGGTGCACCTCCAAGGGCTGTCTTCTGATGGCTTACCTGCAGTTCTGCAGCCTGCCTGTAGGTGGCTGGCCATTTAGGCATGCTTTTTCCATGCCTAACTTTAGGTGGCTCATCTCTGAGATGCACAGCAGATGTGCCATACAATTTGACTGAATATATGGATGAGTGGCACATTCATGGGAACGCCCCCTCTAAATGCGCCGGATACATTATAGATGCATGATGGAGCATCCGGAGATGCATGACTCATCTCTCCCTTTTTAATATATCATTGTTCTGCTCATTTTCTGAGATGCGTGGCTCATCTCCATTTTGTGCTGTACATCTCCTTTGAAAATGTGGGCCCATGATTACTTCTCAGTGTCTGACAGTAATTTTCATGGAACAAATGAATCATCTACAGTTAACATATAGTCTACCCATCTTTGCCATATGTTTTCAAATTGAGATACATGCCCACTTAAGGATGAAGTTATACATTCCATAGCATATATTTCTTTGAGAATTTGGTGCCAACCCGCCTCTGTTGGTCTGTACTGTTGTTACCATAATCGAGTAATGGCCTTTTTGGCTGCCAATAAGTACAAAAAAGTCCTTGGTGCATGGTGAAACCCTTATCCCCTTTGGAGGGATTGGTAGAAGAACCATTGCTAGGGACACTAAATCCACCTCCAAGGACAAGTAGTGCATTTGTTCCAAATGCCCCTCCCAGAATGAAGAGCAGGGCATGACCAAAACACATTCATCTGGTCTGCCATCCTGTTACTGCAGTTTCTCCAACATTGCCCATATGTTGAAGGTAGAAATTTTGTCAGCGTGGCTGGGGTCCAGAAAAAGCATGTTCTGCATTTCTATGTGATTTCTTTCCATAGTGGAGCTGTTGAGACTTTAATTGAGGGGAGTGTGTATTTTAACCATATGGAATATGGAATAATTTTTGCTAATTCATTGTTCTAGGATGCTCAAATTGAATGTGACACTTCTAATAAATCTTGTAATTCTCTGTACATATTGCTAATCAAATGTTTCCAAGTGTCTCTATTGTTGATATCTATCAATAGTTTAAGTAAGATAGGAATAGGATCTGGGAGGTGGGATTTAATATGTTTTTTATGTGCTGTAGGAGGAAAGTCCTAATCTGTAGGTATTGGAAATGTTCTCTCCTGGTTAATCCGTATTGTAAATGGGGCTGTTCAAAAGGAATGACCCCGTGTTTAACCAGAAATTGAAAAACACAACAGAGGCATAACTGATGTTACCTGTGAAAGGTGTGGTCAGCTCTGGTTGGTAGAAAATCTGATTCAGTAGTTAAAGGTCTGCAAAAATACAAAAAAACATTTACTGGGGAAGGAAGGAGTCAAATCTGGAACCATTATATCAGGGTACTGAAGTTCACACTGAAGTCATTTAAGACAGTCAAGAAGGCTAATAGCCCATGAAGGCTGTCCCCACAATTCAGTGGAGGTAACAGGTGTCACCAACTGCTAAATATTTGTCCAGCCTAATTTTGAAGATAGAAAAGGACTCTGCCTGCACAATATGCACTGGCAATCTATTCCAAGATTCAATTGCCCTACATATAAAGCCATATTTTCTTATGTTTGTTTTGCACCTTTCTCCCACTAACTGCTGGTCATGCTTCCTCAAGTTGTAAACCTCATCTCTAAATCTTAGTCCCAATTCCTCTCTTAATGTCTCTTGTTTCAATACTTTATAAAAGGACAGCAAATCTCCCCTCTTTCTTCTGCTTGGTAAGGACCATAACCCCATAGCTTTTAATCTGGCTTCATAAGGTTGTTTCCCATAACCTGATATCAGTCCTGTTAAAGTTCTTTGCGGACGTTCCAACAGGGCTTTATCCTTTTTTAAAAACGGGCTCCAAACAGTAGAACAATAGTCTAAAGTTGGCCTAACATAAGACTTAAACAATGGGATAAGTACCCCTGCATTTCTAGTATGGAAACTTCTTCTAATACTGTTCACCAAATGCATAGATTTTATTGCTATAACTTTACAATGGGTTCCACTTTTCATATTCTCTTGTATATGTATACCTAAGTCCTACTTACAACTTGAAGCCCTTAGTTTAGTACCCTGGATATAACAATCCTGTTGTATGTTACCTTTCCCTATGTGCAATATCACACATTTGTTGGTATTAAAACTCATTTTATTCTTTTTTGGCCGTTCCTCAATAGTTAACAAATCCTGTCCAAACTTTAATCTCTCTTCAAAAGTATCAACCACACCCCTAATTTAACATCGTCTGTGAACTTAATCAGCTTGTTTTCACTATCTATCCTCAGATCACTTATGAAAATACCAAACAGCAGGGGTCCCAGTACTGATCCCTGAGGCACCCCACTCTCAACCCTTACTACACCTGACAGATGACCCTGAATCCTCACTCTCTGTGCCCTCTTCATCAACCAATGCTTGTTGCATTTTACCAACCCTTCATCTAGACCTATATCTACAAGTTTTTATATTATTAGGCCATGAGGGACCTTATCAAAGGCCCTGCTAAAGTCCAGCATTACCATATCCACCTCCCTACCTACATCAACCTGCCTGGTCACCCAATCATAAAAACAGATCATGTTTGTCTCACACGACCTGTTTTTGACAAAGCCATACTGGCTTTTATCCAATAATCCTTTCTGTTCCAGGTGGTTTTTAATCTCATCACTTAAAATCCCCTCAATTAGTTTACTAACTACAGAGGTCAAGCTCTCCGGTTGACAATTTGATGGTACACTCCTATCCCCCTTTTTGAAAATCAGCACCACGTGGGCCAATTTCCAGTCATTTGGTACATAGCTCTCAATTAAAGATTTCTGACTTAATAAGGCAATAACTGGTGCCAATTCTTGTTCCAGTTCTTTAATACGTCTGGGATGAATTCCCTCTGGCCCCGCTGCCTTATCCACCTTCAGAGATCCTATTTTCTTAACTACTTTTTCAACAGTTATTATTCCCTCAACTTTAAAACCCTTTTCATCTAAGCTAATACCACTCATGTTTTGATCACCCTTAGTGAAAGCAGCACTAAAGCAGCTGCTAAATTCTTCAGCTAGCATCATGGGATCATACCCTAACTCCCCCTTAATTGATAAGGGTCCTACTGATCTAGTCTGTCCCTTTTTGTTGTTTACATACGCAAAATACCTTTAATGTCATTCTTTGACATGGCCAGTCTAAATTCAGCCTGTTTTTTTTTGCCTTTCTTAGTTCCCTTTTCGTCTGTCTTAGTATCTGCTTATACTTATTTATACTAATCACTGTTCTGGATTGCTTCATTTTCTTAAATAATGCTTTCTTTTTATTACATAGTCTAATGATCTTGCTATTTATCCAGAGTGGTTTCTTCCCTCTATTATTATATACTTTCCTCTTCGGGATATAACTATCAACCATATTATTCAGAATGCTAACCAACAAGCTTCTTGGATTGTTAAACTTTTCATCATATTAACCCAATCATATCGTGCCAATCCCCCCTTACTTGTCCCAAAATCCCCTCTGTTATAAAGAACCTGGGTTGTAATACCCTTGACTACCTTTTTAGTCTTATCAATATAAAAGGTAATGGAGCTGTGATCACTTGTTCCTATTGCACTGTTAAGTCTGAAAAATCAGTTAGGTAAGGAGTTGTAGCCAGGTCAGTAAATAGCAATTTACCTATATCAAAGAAACTGTTAAGAATAAACTCTGTATGTTTCCATAAGGGGCTCATTTCTCATTTGTTGATTAAGCCAATTATAGACCATTTGGAGGTGAGCTGCCCTGGCATAGTTCAGTAAGTCCAGTAAATTTACAACTCCAAGATTAGTAGGGAGACACGCAATAGAAAAACAAATTCTCATATGGTGTCCACTCCAAATAAAACGGGAAATCATTTTACTCTAGTACATGAAGTTAGAAAGTGGATGGAAAGATGGGTAACGTCTGCATGCAATATAATATTCACGGTAAAATGAGTACCCTCCCTTTAAGGAACAGCTCTTAAGGGACAGTACTGAAAAAACAAAAAGGGTGCAACCAAAACAATATGGAAGTACAATGTGCTAGCAATAAATAAGTTACATAGATTATAAACAACACTTAGGATTACAAGGCAAACACACCATTCATGAATGCTACAGCTAAGGCACACTACTGTTGGAAGTGTATTAAAGAAGACCACCATTAAATATAAGTCTGCTTGGCCATTATAAGGTGTCAGGTCAATTCTGGTGGCTAAAGTGCTCCAACAGTTCCCTGAAGTAGTCTGGGACAAACCATGACTTGAACCTATGAAAGAACAAAATATGTAAAACATTATAAAATGGGTACAACATTTCCTGGAACGTGATTGGTTGACAGAATATTTCTGATGTGTCCTTATGTGCCCATAATGTGCCAGCTGGGACTACATAGAAAAGGGTATCCCTCTGCCACCCACTAAAACACAATCTGTTTAAGTGGCATAAGCAGCCTTCTTTAATATCAAACACCACTGACAGCACCATGTCTGACATATCTCAATGTCAGTCTGACCTGCAGTTCCAGCAGATTATTGAATATATTCAGTGAAATTAAGACTCTGACCTATAGTTCCAGTAGATTATTGAAAATCTTCAGAGAAATTAAGATTCCACTGAACCAGTACAGGAGCCAGCTGTCAAAAAAAATGGAAAACATGGCAACTGTAAGTAAGCATGCCACACTAACAGAGGAGCAGATTTCCATGTTAGAAAAAGGAAAAAGTAAATACCCCCAAAACAACCATCTGGGCAAGAAATATCTTGCTGACATGGTCAGCTGATTGCAACATTTCACTGGATTTGAGTACAGTTAGCCCAGCTGAACTGTATGAAATCATCAGACGTTTTAACTTCAAAGTCAGGCAGACTGATGGCTCCAAATACAGCCTGGCAAACCTTATGGCACTCCAACTGGGAGTCAACAGGCATCCAAAGAGCCCCCTCTAAATAGATGCCGCTATATAATCAGTGCTCCACTACTGCACCCAGCAAACAACATAATCATGGTGGTTTGCAAAAGGTATTGCCATGAGAAGAACACTTCATTTCATCACCCTGCAATCACAGCTGTTGACCTGGAACTGTTAAAAAAATCTACAGTGCTGTCTCCAAACACTCCCTGAGGTCTTCTATATAAAGTGTGGCTAGACAGCCAGTTGTGCATGGCATACCACGGGAGAAAGGAACTAAGGGAACTGAAGCCCAACAAATTCACCATTGAAAAAGAAGAGACTGGCACTGAATACATAACACTAAGGTTCAATGAATTCAGTAAAAATCACAAACAAAACAAACCCAACAAAGAACAATATAAGGGACAAATCTATGAAATGCTTAATCCCCTGTGCCTAGTATCGTCATTCAAAAAGTACATCAACAAACTTCCATCAGACCCCCACCACACACTTGTTACCTGCTCCCAAGGAGACTTCAGCCAGACAAATTCAACAGCACCAAGGTATGGTACTCCAGAGAACCCCATGGAGTAAACTATCTAGCAGGTCTGATGCCAAAATCAGCACTGAAGTGGGAATGTCGCAGTGGTACACTAATCATAGTGTACAAGCCACAGCAGTTCAATTGCTCTTGACAGTGGGCTAAGAAGCATGAGAAATGATGGCGGTCACTGACCATAGGTCAAAATCTAGTGTCCTGTCATACTGGCAGCTTCAGCTGAAGACAGGCAATACTGGTGTGCAATAGTAGCCACATAAATAAAAAACAAGTAAAAATTCCTCTAAAATGCCTCCCAATTCAGAGCAGCCATCTTGCAGCACTGCACAAATGCAGCCATTTGCCCCACCCAGCCATGATGAAAACCGTGATGCAAGCAATGACAAGCAGTACATGAATAATCATCAGCATTTTACCAAGGAAACCACCACCAACTCCTTTATGATTACTAACTGCTATATGGAAAAAGTTGAATTTATTAACTTCAGCAGATAAGAAAATGAGTACAATATAAAATCTGTTATCAGCAGTCCAGTTTGAGGGACTGCTTTTCTTCCATATTGTTCAAAACAGTTCAATAAATTCTATTTTCCAGTTTAAAAAAACATTTTTTTGTGGTGATCTCTCATTGAAAATGTACTCATTTTATAAGCACAATAACACACTTTAAGGTGTGGGTTATGCCTCGTGCCATATTACATACCTGTGGTGTGCTCTTATCAGGCCATAACCCACACCTTGTTGTGTGTTATTAGTTACTTCAATCATCTTGCCATCAGAAATCATTATGTACATATTTTATATTACTCCATGCTGAATAAATCATCATTACTAACTAAAATGCAGGTAAACCATGTGATGGTAAGAACTGACTTCCCAGGAAGTGGGTGTTGAAAAATTCCCCCCTCCTCTAATGCTATAAACTGAGGATTGACTTCATAATTTATTACAGAAATGGTACCACTTCCATTTCTCTCATTTAATCCTGGGCATTGCACTTTCACATTGTTTTGGTTGCACTCTTTTTGATTTTCTAGTACTGTCCCTTTAAGAGCCGGTACTTGCTCCCCCTACTCTTTGATACTGTATTTATATTGAAACATTAGCACAAGCAATAAGACGATCTAGTCAAATAAAAGGCATAAAATACAAGGAGTCATATCACATAATACCATTGTATGCAGATGATATCTTAATGTATGTAGAAGATGCTCTCTCTGCAATTCTGCTTATAACTGAGCTAATTAATAATTTCACAGAAATCTCAGGATATAAAATGAACCCTACAAAAACTGAAATCATTCCACTAAGTGAGGACTTCCCGGCTCTTGACTTCAGGACAAAATCTAATTTAACCCTAGTCAACAGGATAAAATATTTAGGAGTGGTAATATCACAAAAAAGAGGGGACCTCACTGGAAATGAGCTCATCTCAGTTGAGCCTCCTATTCTTTTGCTTGTCAATTGAATAAAAATTTTACTACTACTACTACTACTACTACCTATTCAACCTAAATTATGATATACTACCGCAAAAAATATTTAATGATATGGATAGATGGCAAAATCTACCATTGACTTTAATAGGTAGAATAAACATAATTAAAAAGAATATTCTGCCAAGAATGTTATTTCTCTTTCAGGCACTTCCAATATGGATACCGAAAAAAAATATTTTCTCGTCTTGAAGTTAAGATCAGAAAATTTATTTGGCAGAAAAACCCTCCTAGAATAAGTTTAACAAAACTATATGCCTCAACTGAAACTGGAGGTTTGATATTACCAAAATGTCAGTGGTATTATTATGTGGCACAAATTGAACAGATTAAAATCTAATTTAAATCAGTAGAAGCCGTGGAGTGGGTCAAGACTGAGGATAAAGCATCTCAGTTTAAAAGTCTTACAGGTGTTCTACAAGAAAATTTAACAGTAACAAAAAAAGAAAGACTTATTTAGAATCCACAAAAGTTTCAATCAAAATATAGGTAGAAATCCATAAACTATTAGGATGGAAGGAATCAGTGACCCCATCTACATATATTAAGCTCATCCCAGCATTAAAATATAACTATTTTATTCAAAAATGGGAACAAAAGGGCATATATCAACTAAAGCACCTTTATAGACAACTAAGACAAGGGATTTTTATGGATTTTTAAACCTTTAAACAGGGGTTCAATTTAGAGGAAGGACATTCCCTTACATATCTCCAGGTAAGAGATTATATCAGGAAAAAATCAGGATTTCTTAATAAAATAACAATTTCTCTAGTTGAAGAATTATTAACTAACATTGGCTCTAACAAGAAACTAATAGGTCAAATATAGCACAAATGTGTGGGAAAAAATCTCCCACCCTGGATAAACTATATGAAAATTGGAGACAGGATATTGGACCAAAATTATCAGAGGAAAATGGAATATTATTCCCAGAACACTGGAAGTTTCAAGAAACAGCAGGTTACAACAAATTCAGTATAATTTTCTTCATCGAGTATATTACACTCCAAAGAAATTACAGAAATTTAACAAACATTTCAGATAAATGTCCTAGATGTAGGAATATAACTGGATCCCTTATACATGTGCTGGTAAGCTGTCCAAAGCTGACAGTATATTGGAATACAATCCTAGCATTAGCAGGCAGGATACTAGGAGTAGATTTCCCATATGATCTAGGAATTATACTACTAAGTTTACTACTAGTTTTTTGAGGGCAAAATAAGGCATTGTTGTCCACTGAGATTACCCGCCACATGTGTGGGGCTTTTTATACCAACATCTGTTTAGAGTAATAGAATTTGTCTAATGCATTTTTAAAACTGGAAACATTGTTCATATTGGCTACCTCCTGCGGCAGTCTATTCCAAGCTCTGATTGTTCTTACTGCAAAATAATTGTCTCTTTTGTTAGTTTTGGCCCAGGGTACCACAAGTTTCTTAAATACTCTCTGGAAATACTTTTACACAACCTATGGATGGCAACAAGACAATACTGTTAGATATGCTGCTAATTAATGCAAATAAAAAACAACAACTTATTTTGCAGAACAGGAAAAACAAGGAACCACCTCATATAAACAACTGGCTAAATATTTCAACTGATTGTGGTACCTTGGGAATAATTTTCTATACACAAGATGGAAATGCTTCCAAATTAAAAGCTATATGGGATCCCTTTGTGGATTATTTGAAATCAGCCTAGGACAATGTCTCTTTCTCCCTTTACAGTTTCCATTAAATCTTGTATGCTAGTAGATATTATTTTGGCATTCTTTTTATTTGATAGACTGGGACATCATGGTAACTACGATCTTCGCTTTTCTGGAATATGATGACTAGTGAATGATTCCCTGACATAAATAGGGTAACATACCATGGTCTGATTCAGAAAAAATAATAAGAGCTGTTACTCACAAGAAGGGCACTCAGTTCGCATCACCAGCCTTTGAGAAAGCACATTTTTGCATGAAACATGTTAGACGTAATGTGAGGATGAGGGGAATCTGCTGTGCTCTAATTGCAACTGCTGTTTCTGCTTTTTGAACTAGCACCACTGCTGTGTTATTAATTTGCACAAGATATGCACAGGAGCACTTTGGAATAAAGGAGCTGCTAAGGCAGCAGAGCTTCAGAAAGGTACTGTGTGTTTTTGCTTTGATCAAAAGGATCTGTAGAACAGAACAGCATTGAGTTTTGTTTGGTGCTGACTTTCAAATACTGACTTGCATTATCTGTTCTCAAGCCATGACACAATGACCCCAGGTGGGGGTTCCCACCTCCTTTGTTTATATACCAAGGATAGCCCAGTTGATACGCAAGATCTCATTTTCAGTGGGGTGCTACTTTAATACATTTTTACACTATATCCACAATAAGCCAGTGGATGTGCAAGATTTCATTTTCAGTGTGGTTCTGCTTTTTACCCATTTTTATACTATACTTATCCAGGATAGCACAGCAGAAATGCAATATCTCGTTTTCAGTGGGGGCCCAGCTTTTACCCATTTTTACAATGTATTTACCCAGGATAACCCAGCTGACAGGCAATATCACATTTTCAGTGGGGTCCAGTTTTTATAGGCTAGACCTGCATAGATGCATATCTCTCAGTGAGATTGTGCTGCAGGGTCTTGCTGTTATACAGTTGTACAATATATTTACCCAGGGTATCTGAGCTGAGATGTAATGTTTTGTTTTCAGTGGGGTCCTGAGTTGACCCATTTTTACACTGTATTTTCCCTTGACAGTACAGTTCAGAGGCAATATCTCATTTTCAGTGTGGTCCTGTTGTTATCCCTTTTTACATTGTATTTATTCAGGATAGCACAGTGGAGATGCAATATCTCATTTTCAATGGGGGCCAACTTTTACCCACTTTTACGATGTATTTATCCAGGTTATCCCAGCTGTGTGGCAATGTCTCATTTTCAGTGGGGTCCGGCTTTTGCAATGTATTTTTCTCAGGATAGACCAGAATAGATACATATTTTTCAGTGGGGTTCTACTGAACTGGCTTCTTGCTTGTACATATTTTTATTACATATTTACCTAGGATAGACCAGATGAGATGCAGTATCTCATTTGTTATGAGGTTCTGCTTGTACACAATTGTTTTACTGTATTTACTCAATATAGCAAGGATGAGATGCAATATCTCATTTTTAGTGAGGTCTTGCTTTTACAATATATTTTTCTAGGACAGATCAGCTTAAATGCAACATTTCCTTTTCAGTGGGGTTCTGCTGTAGGGTCCTGCTTTTACAAAGTTTTACAGTATATTTACTCAGGACAGGCCACCTGAGCTGCAATTTCTCATTTTCAGTGGGGATCTGTTTTTACACAGTTTTAGAATGTATTTGGCTAAGATAACAAGGCTAAGATGCAATATCTTGTTTTCAGTGTAGACCTGTGTTTTCCCATTTTAAAAAATATGTTTTAGCAGGATAGCCCAGCTGAGATGCAACATCTTATTTTCAATGGGGTCTTGCTTTAACATTTTTTCTGCACAGTATTTAACCAGAACTGCAAAGCTCAGCTGTGATATCTCATTTTCAGTGTGGTCCTGCTTTTACTCATTTTTGTACTATATTTACCCAGGATAGCACAGACAAGATGCAATATCTCATTTTTGATAGGGCCCTGCTTTTACCCATTTTTGTAGTGTATTTACCCAAGATAAGCAGCTGATAGGCAAGTTTTCATTTTCAGTGGAGTCCAGATTTTGCAATGTATTTGTATCAGGATAGAGCAGCATAAATCCACATTTCAGTGGTGGTTCTGCTGTACTGGGTCTTGCTTTTATACATTTTTCCTATACATTTACCCAAGATGGCGCAGATGAGATGCAGTATCTCAGTTTCAATGGTGTCCTGCTTTTATTTATTTTTAGACTATATTTACCCAGGATTGCACAGCAGAGATGTACACCTCAATTTCAGTTGAGGTCCTGCTTTTACCCATTTTTTTTACTATGTATAGTATTTACCCTGGATAGGCCAGCTAAAAGGCAATATCTCATTTTCAGTGACCTCCAACATCTGCACCAGCTGCAAGCGGTGGATATAGCTAACTTGGATGCACTGTTCAACTCCTTCTGTTGGTTTGCTCTGGATGCACCTCCCCTTACCCATTACTGTCACTTGCTCCGAGCTTTAGCCTTCCCATCCCTATAAATAGGTGACTGCATCACTGCGCTAATTTTATCTCTAAGTACTGGCTTGGTACACTCCCTCCCTATCTTGATTCCTTAATCTCCCCCCCCACCCACTCCCTCTCAACTTCTATGATCCCATGACCACAGAGCTCTGTCTGTTCCCTGGAGATCCACCTCAAGTGGCCAGGCCTCCTCCTCCTATCGTCTCCCTAAACTATGGAATGCTCTTCCTACACAAATCTGATCCTCTTCCTCGCCTGGCTCATTAAATCAAGCTCTACATAATTTCCTCTCTGTTAATTGTACTTGCCCCTAGCTCCCCACCCTTCCTAGTCCCACATCCTGACTGATGCCCTGTTTGCCTAACCATAACCAAATCGATGCACTTATAGTTTTAGAGCCTATTTCGGCTCCAGCTGTGTGTGGTTGTTGCAATCATCTCTCTCTCTCTCTCTTTCTCTCAATTGGTCTATCTCCTCCTCTCAATTGGTCTATCTCCTCAGCCTGTCGGCCTAGCCCTGGTCTCTAGCTTGATTCTCTACCACATTGCTATTTCACCTGTCATGCTGAATTGTGCTACTTAGTCTGAGTAGTGTAGGCCATTGGTCAAACTTGCAATTACTTATCCAATATCTGTCTCACCACAAGCTCACTGTTACAGGATTAACTATTCTACCCTGTAATTATTTGCTTTTCATGCTAATGTGTAAATCGTTTGTAACCTATGTTTGTTTGTTTATGCTATTGTGTAATTTGTGTGTACTCATTGATACTATGCAACTCCCATCACCCTCTCCCCCAGGTAGTACTGAGAGATGAGCAACTTGTTTGTTCAGTGTACCTTTACCTGGTGAAACATTTCAATAAATAAATAAATAAATTTGATCTCAAATTTCCAACATAGTTTTTTATGACTTCACATTCTGATCAAGACAGGATGGTGGAATTTTTAAAATTCTATCTGAAAGGTGATTGCCAAGCAACTGCAGAAACATGTTTCAGAGGGGATTTGAAAAATGACAGCTGTCATGCCATGAGGTAGGGTTACACAAGGGATGTGTTAAGCATATAAAGTTGTGAGTAAACAGAAAAATTCAGCTTTTCTTCACAACTCAGTTGTTTGTTCACATGGTGACCCCAAATTTTCATCATAGTCTTTTTATCACCCTACGTTATTATCAAGACAGGTGGAATTTTTTTAAATCCCATCCAAAAGATGCCTTTGTGGAGTAACCGTCAAAAGATGTTTCAGAGGAGATTTGAAAAGTGCCAACTGTCATGTCATGAGGTGGGGTAACACAAGGGCTATGCTGAAAATTTGGTGTAAAAGTGTGCAAAAATAAAAGAAAAAGTTACAAGTAAACCTTGAAAACAATTTAGTGTTTTCTCATAACTTTATTTTTTTTTACATTTTGATCCCAAATTTTCAACACTATCTTTTTTTGGCTGCACCTTATAATGAAGAAAGGTGGATTTTTTTAAATCTCCTCTTAAAGGTGATTTCATGAAGCAACTACAAAAAAGTTTTACAAGGGATTTGAAAAATGACTCTGGTCATGTTCACGAGGTGGGGTAACATGAGAGCTATGTTGTAAATTTAGTGCCAAAATATGCAAAATTCACAAGTTATGAATAAAAGTTGAAAACATTCAATGTTTCTTTATAACTTTGTTGAATGTTGACCACAAATCTTCCACATAGTCTTTTTATGACCCCATAACAAAACAGGTGGAATTATTTTAAATCTCCTGTGAAAGGTGACTTTGCAGAGTGACTGTGAAAATGTGTTTCAGAGGATCTGAAAAATTTCACCTACCTTGTTCATGAGGTGGGGTCCCAAAAAGGCTGTTAAAAATGAGGCATGAAAATGTTGAAGAATGACAAAGTTACAGTATGTGTAAAAGTTCCAAATGCATTAAAAAGCCAATAATTAAACTTACCTTGTTTCACTCAGTTCCCGATCAGAGTTGGAAGCAATAGAACATGCCTGTCATCGGAGGCAGAACCAGTAGGTGAGTACGGGGAGTTGTGTGGGATGGTGGGTGCTGAGAAGGGGTCAGGGTGGGGGTCGCAGGTTTGGAGGGAGCAGCAGACAATATCAAGGGACCTTTTGTTTTTTACACCGGAAAAAGATGATGAGGGCCAGAAGACAACAATGAACAGTTTCCTGCTCTAGTTACCTTCTGTTCAGGTACAATACTTGTTTTTTGTTGGCACTGGGTGTAGTCGAGTCAAGTCAAGTCATTTTTATTTATAAAAAAGTGCTTTTCAGAATATCAAAGTGCTTGTACACATAATTAAGACAGACCATAATAAATAATAACACAGTAGTCAAATTAAAAAGGCAGCATTCTGCTTATAAAAACCTCTGAAAAAGCTAATTCAAATAAATACGTTTTTAAGGCAACCTTAAAAGTCTCAGTGGACAGGCACTCTTTAACCTGATGAGGTAGAGAGTTCCACAGGGTCGGGTTCATAAATGCAAAAGATCTCACCGCTGATGTCTTTAAATGGACTTGGGAACCTCTAGCAATCCCTTGTCAGTGGAACAGAGTGGGCAGAGGGGGCAGTAGAGACACAGGAGGTCTTGTAAGTAACACAGTCCCTGTCCAGGTAGGGTCTTATACATCAGCAAACCAACCTAGGTACTCTGGCATCACATCTTGTTTGAGGGGGTAGCTGGCACCGGGGATGGACCTGGTGCTGGTCATATTTAATGAAAAGGTTGTGCAGGAGGAGGGATATTGGTGGCAGGATAAAATGAGCACACATGCTGGTTATGTTTTAGTACTTGGTTCTGACAGGATGGGGGAATATGGGTGGCAGCAGGATTGAGGACTGGTGGTGGGGTTGAATGAGCACCCACTGCTGGTTATGCATTAAAAGTTCAGAGAAAGGGGGGATACTGGCAGTGGGGTAGAGGAGCCGCTGCCTTTCACGGTAACGAAACCTGAGTCTGGTGAGAGAGGAGAGGGACACTGCTACACTGGTTGAGACCACATGAAAGGATGCAGTTGTACTGTGATTGGTGTGGCTGCGTCCTTTCAAATGTGTGAAATTTATGCCCATCAGCCAGCTCAGTAAGGTCTGTAGCAGCCTTGCCAGGATTGGGTGTGCACAGGCACACCTCCTGCAGACTAAGCTGCATTGCTTGCATACAGGACACACCTCCCTATCCACTACTGTGCCCAGAGCATTACCCATGTATTCGCTTACTGCGCATGCATGCAAGCAAACTTAAAATGGAGGTCATGTTATAATACCAGAAATAAATTCAACTTTATTGAACTTGCACCCCTAACCAGTTCGTCCTCTAACTTAAAGTGCACTAGCCCAAATACTGGCAAAAATACAAAGCTTTACATACAGTACTGAAGGGTGTGTTTAAAATAGGGATGAGGGAAGTGGTGCAGCCAGTAAAAATACGAGGAATAGATGACAGCTAACATCTACAAATCTACATACTCAGCAAGGCTATCCTTACACAGGCAAGCAACAAAACTACCAAGATGTGCAATAACTTAAAAAAGGGTAATATAACGGATTGTTTAATTGTCAGTAGGGCAAATAGATTACACTTGATAGGTCATTCTCTGACTCATTAAGGGATCATCACCCCATTAGCTGTATTTGGAGTGACAATATCATAAAATACCCAACCAAAGAAACTGAATGTCACATTTTTTATGTTGCTTGCACGCATGTGCAAGAAACATAGTGCCATCATTGGAGATTTCGGAGGTGTGTCACCTCCTCCTCCAATTCAATCAGTGAGCTGGCAGGCGCGGCTCCTGTAAGCCAATGCATTTTGGAGCTGTCTATGTGACACGCTCCAAAATGCAGTACATTCTGATTGAAAGGGGCTACAGTGAGCAGCGATGAAGCGTAGCCCCATACGCAGGCATGCGGGTCCTGCATCGCATTGTGTAGCCGATGGGGCGCCCAATCCCGTCAGGCTGAGCTGTGTCGCCCCCCAGTAGTTGGTGCCACGCTGGGAGCCCACCCCAGCATGGCAATCAGTCCTTAGTCGACGGGGTGCCCCAACTCCGCCAGCAGAATGGCCTCATCTTTGTGCCACACTGGGAGCCCACCCCAGCGTGGCAAATGTCCCATGACGCCTTTTTATTTTTTTTAAACCTAGAAAACAAAAACGGTCCCACGGCGCGTCTCCCGAGCCCCCCTCCCACAACCTGCACCCACCCACTGCGCACCCAGCCTCCCCACACCCCCCTCACCCCATACTTACCTCCAGGCTCTGGCACGATGATCTTCGGTGGACCGGGAACACGTCTGCACTTCAAAGCCGGCCGCGAACTGAGGAAATGCTGGTAAGCTGTATAATGGGCTAGATGGGGGGGTTCAACTTTATTGCATTTCTCAGGCATTTTTGGGAATTTTTGCGCCAAATTTTCAACATGGGGTTTTTAGGACCCCTTCTCATGAATAATGTCACTGTCATGGCGTTATTCAGGCCCAAAGGGTGATTTCGCGCAGTGACTGTGCAGTGACTGCAAAATCACCCTTCAGACCTGAATACCGCCATGACAGTGACATCATTCATGAGAAGGGGTCCCAAAAACCCCATGTTGAAAATTTGGTCAAAAAATTCAAAAAATGACTGTTTTAAGAGCGTGCATTGTGCAGTTCCTACGCAGGCTCGTAAGTTCGCGAAATTTCAATATTTTCACTCCAGATTTTCAACATTGCCATTTTACCACACCTTCTTATGAGTAGTACAGCTGTCATTTTTCACATCTCACCCAAAATGTGTTTCCACCCTTGTAGCGCAGAATGGCGCAGTCGGTGTGCGAAATCAATGTACGGGACAAATTAAGAAAATCACAGTGACACTCTTCATGAGCAGAGTTCTTAAAATGGCTATGTTGAAGATTTTGTGACAAAATTCCTAAAAATGACTGTTTTATGAGCGTGCGTTTTGCAGTTCCTATGCAGGCTCGTAAGTTCACAAATTTTCAATATTTTCACTCCAGATTTTCAACATTGCCATTTTACCACACCTCCTCATGAGCAGTACAGCTGTCATTTTTCACATCCTGCCCAAAACATGTTTCTGCCCAGGTAGCGCACAATGGCACAGTCGGTGTGCGAACTCAGTGTATGGGACACATTAAGAAAATCACAGTGTCACTGTTCATGAGCAGAGATCTTAAAATGGCAATGTTGAAAATTTGGTGAAAGAATTCCTAAAAATGACTGTTTTACGCATGTGCGTTGCACAGTTCCACGCGACGCCAGAGGGTTTGGCGAATTTTCAATATTTCCACTCTAGATTTTCAACATTGCCATTTTATCACACCTCCTTATGAGCAGTATAGCTGTCATTTTTCACATCCTGCCCAAAACATGTTTCCTCCCATGTAGCACACAATGGCGTAGTCGGTGTGCAAACTCAATGTATGGGACACATTAACAAAATCATAGTGACACTGTTCATGAGCAGAGGTCTTAAAATGGCTATATTGAAAATTTCGTGAAAAATTTCCTAACAATGACTGTTTTACGAGCGTGCGTTGCGCAGTTCCTACGCACGCTTGTAAGTTCGCAAATTTTCAATATTTGCACTCCAACGACTTCCAAATACCTAAACAGCACATAGAAGCAAGCAACATTCGGCATTGACAAATGCTTGTTTAGTTACAGCCTAAGCAACATCCTGAGTGACCTAAAAAACTGTGACTGGGGTCCTACCTTGATGCTGTTCCATGAATATATGCAGCTTTGGACCGCTTTGCAAATGCATTTATAACCCTGGTCAACAAACATGCTCCTCCAATGTACAGGGGAGTTAGAGGTATAAACAACAAATGGGTAGAGCTGAAATGACTACTAGTGCATTAATCTGTTAAAGGTATAGAATTAAGGTGTGGCTTGGACTGTAATGTCTTTGTATTATTACACCAGAGACCACACCAAGTAAAGGCTGTAAGTGACCTCTGGCCTTTATTATGATTATGTATTTATTATTGTGTCACCCAAATCTGAACATTACATCTGTGTGAATTGTGAAACTTTGTTTCCAGGATATTGAGCAACCAACAAATAAATCAGACCCACCCCATTTTTCAGTGGTCCTTCAATTCAATGTAAATGCTAGTATTCTTCAATAAAAACAAGCATGTTGCTTGATGCAAATGTATGACTTCAGTTTGTACAGCTGTGTGAACCATTTCTTTATTCTTCCACATATATTTTGTAGCATTTTTCCCGTTTTCTACTCATAACCTGTCCCCGTACCTCAGACGCATGTGCACATGTGGAGGCGCACGCACGCCTTGTCTCGAGGTGCCTTCCCACTATGTGTTGCCTACACTGACCATCAGACCTCCACCCAGTGGCAGTGGGACTATGGGGGGCAGCAACCACCCTGGGAGAGGAGAGCTGCCTTCTGGCTGTTCAATTCTACTCCCCCCCGTGCCAGCTCCCCAGTGACCTTAGTCTGTTCCTGAACCCGCGGGCCGCCGGCATGGCATGAGGTAAACTATCCAGCACCTCAGCCCTCTGCACCACAGGGCCAGCACCATGTGAACCATTTCTTTTTGCTACTTGTGCCAGAAGAACCCACTCTGTTGTAACTGGAAGCATAATATTATACATGTGGACCCTCTACCCAGCCTTGCATGGTCAGGTTACCTCTGCGGACTTTCTTGGATACCAAAGACAGGTGTCTGTACAGGCAAAATACAGAATGGTGGGGCAGGGGAATATAAGCAATCACATTACAGAAGATAGTATCTAAGATATATATATATTACAGGGTTTTTTCTCCATCACTAACTGAAAACAAGATGGTGGCAGCACAATGCTAATGATCTATTTGCAGTAGCAAAAAGTGCTTTTGCAAAAGAAGAAACTGCTTTTGCATGGACATATAATTTTTCCAATAGGCTAATGGGAAACTTAAAACTTTAATAACTTTTGAAGAGATTAATATTTTTCACCAAACTTCAAAAGGCACAGCTGCGACTCAGACTCCATATACCCTAGCAATTTCAGACCAGACCCCCAAGCCATTTCGGAGATGCAACGTGGCAAAGGATTTGCACCTAAATGATAATTTTCACATTTTTTGACACTATGTGTCTACGCAACTGCACATCCGACTGGACCGAAACTTGCCACATCAAGAGATCTATGGTACCTGACAGTGCACAAAAGATTTTGTGCGGATCAGTCATATGGTTACAAAGTTATTAAAGTGGCAAATTTGGGGTTTAACAAAGAAGTGACCATTGAACCCTAACTATACTGGCACTACCATGCCAGTATAATATATATTCATTGCAAAAAAAAAAATGTGTTAACACATACATAAGGACTGAAGAACGCAAAGCGCACAAAGCAGTGAAATGAAAGAACATTGGGGTTTTGGGTCTCCATAGTCTTGCAGAATCGGTGGTGGGTTCTTCCTTGGGTTGTTAACCCTGATGCCCACCCCCCACTCCCAGCCTGTAGCCTCCTGTCCGATGCACAAGGTACAGCTCAAAGCCAGTGCCTTATCTTGATACATTCTTCGAAGGTAGAAAAGTATGGCTCTCCACATGTTGCCAGCAGAATCAGTCACAGCTTTCTTCATGCAGGGCGCTTTAGTCCCTGCGTGAAGAAAGGAGATCATGTGTGACCTTGTTTGCTCAGGGAAGGGGGTGGGCATTAGGGTTGGAAACCCTAAGGAAATCCTCACCACTGATTCACCAAAACTATGAAGACCAAAAACCCTAATATTTTTTCCTTTCCTACTTTGTGCACTTTGCATTCTTCAGCCGTAATGTCTGCATTAAAGTCATTTTTTTTACAATGAATTTGCCTTCTTTTTCTCACAGTGGAATCATATCTTCATTCATGCAGGTTCATTTTGGGATCTGCGTGCAATTACATAAATAGAATAGTGGAGATAGTCCCAATGCAGTACATGGGCCTATTAGACCTTGACACAGATGTCTACATCTTGTGAAGGAATGGTCCACAGCTCATCAGAAGGTGTCGTCTGTGTGCCAGACTACTGTTCTGACCTTTTCTAGGCAGGTACCAGTGCCACATGCCACAGTGTTTTCCCCCTAGCCTTGGCCCATTCAGCCAGCTCACTGAGCTTGCACCTGAACTCTGGTCACTGGTACAGGAGGCAATGCGGTCCCCACTGGGACAATGGCCGTCCCTGCAAACAACATCAGTTAATACATTTTTTTTCTGACACTTTGACCCCAAATTTTCAACATAGTTTTGTAATGACCCCCAGTTCTGAACATGACAGGTGCCATTTATAAAATACAGGATGAAGCATAATTTTGCACCACTAGTGTGAAAACACATTTTGGTTTAGATTTGAAAAATAACCACCGTCAAGTTCATGAGGTGGTGTGAAAAAATAACTACCCAGGGGTCATTACAAAACTCTGTTGAAAATTTGGGGTCAAAGTGTCAGGAAAAAAAAATGTATTGAGTGATGTTGTTTGCAGGGATGGCCATTGTCCCAGTGGGATAGCATGCACTATGAGGTGCTCTATCTAGATTCCTTATGGCAAACTCAAACTGGTGGCACAGGTTGGAGCATTTTGGTCCCAGCACCTAAGGTCTTCTTAACCCATTGGGAGATAGTAATCAATGCAGAAATCCCATTTTTGGTTGTGTGTTCTATGGCCTTGGACTTGGCCTTCTTCCTTTGCGAGGGTCACTTATAGTCCATTGAGTAGGGAGCAAGATCAATGTCAAAAAGTATGGCACCTCAGAGGGATAATTTAGTTTTCTATAAGACCTTCTCAGTTCTAAGTAGATATACAAACATAAAGGTAATAAATGGATAAAAGTAAAATTATAGCATGACTTGAGGGGATCCTTCAAAAAGTGGTCTTTCTGGCCCAGAAGTTGAGGTAGGGTGGGATCCGGAGTTATGGCCTTTAGCCGACACTGATCTTGGAATATGCAAATGATGAAAAGACCTGTTGGAAAGGGTTGGACTTGGCAGTAAGGACCTATATTCGATTCCAGGATGTGTAGCAGAAGAGAGTCAATGCCTATAATAGGGTTCATTTGTGGAGCACGGGATAGCATGCGCTGTGGAGTGCCCAACTTAGACCCCTCATGGCAAACTCTAACTGGAGACACAGGGTGGTGTATTTTGACCCCGGCAGCCAAAGGTCATCCAAATCCCTCAGGGGATAGTAATCAGTGCAGAAATTCCACTTTTGGTTGTGTGCTGTATGGCCTAGGACTTGCCCCCCCCCCCCGAGAGGGTCACTTATGGTCCATGGAGTAAGGATCAAGTTTAGTGCTATAAAGTATGACATTTTGGAGGGATAACTTATTTTTGCACAAGCTCTTTGTAGCTTTAAGTAGATATAGGAATATAAATGTTATGTATAAATAGGGGGAAAATACAATAAGATATGAGGGATAATTACCTGTTGGTAATGACCTAAAGTGCCCAAATAACTGAGTTAAATAACTTTGTTCCTATTATTAATATAATGATATATATAGTAGACTTTGTTAAATATTGCGATTGGTGTATTTTTATATAGATATGGAAGCTATTTGCTATTTATATTTTTAGATGTCTTATGTCTTGTGTTTTGTAAATCTATTTTTATTGGACATGTAAAATATGTGAAATCTGCTTTTGTTATTGTTTTTGCCTTGCTTTGTAATGGCTGTAAGCCAAACGAATAAACTTTAACTTACTTACTAACTACCCAGTGGATCATTCCATGCTAATCATATAGCTTTGCTAATATAGCTTTGGTCCCTGTACAATAAATTGGATCTGTAAGTACCTGAATTAAGAAACAAAAAAGGTCAAGGTAAATAGTAGCATATCAGCATCACACACGGCAGCTGAAGGAGTCCCAGAGGAATCTGTTCTAGGGCCACTGTTGTTGCCCCTATGTATTAATAAACTGCCATATGCACAAACTCCAAAATCATACTGTGTGCTGTTGATTCTGTCATATACTGTGGTTCTAATAGCATTCATGATGTCAGTTCCAAGCACAGAGCCAAGTTCTTAGAACTGGAATTCTGATTCATGGAAACCAAGCTTGTTTTAAATGAAAATAAACTAAAACAATGCCCTTTGGATCTAAATATATTTATTTATTGAAAACTGGTAACTGGGAAAGGCACACTGAGCCAAATCTGGGGGATGGGTAACAGGGAGACAAATACGCTTATTTATTTATTTGAATTTTGGTAACCAAGTGAGCCTGCTAAGACCATGCAGTCCTTTTTTCAGGGGCAACCTGGGCAGATAATACAATGCAATACAATACGATACAATACAATACATCACATCATATATAGATGAAATTACACAGATATATACAGATTTATAAAATGTACAGAGCGATAAAGAATTTTACTAGAGGTCATGTAGTAGATTCAATAGGGATTTATTCTGCAGGATATAGAAGAATAGTAATGATTATAGAAATAGAATGAGAGTAAATTGGGTACAGAACAGGCAGTGATTAGTGAAAACAAATGTAGGATGGCGATTTGACCAGGTGTGTAGATAGCGATTTTTTGAATAGTGATAGGGAGGTGCAAGAGAGAAGATGAGGCAGTAGTGCATTCCAGGCCATGGTGACAGAGTAGGAGAAAGATTGCCTATCAGTGAGACAGAGCGGCTTCCGGGTTGCTAGAATAGGTAATGTGAAAGACCTGAGTGGATGAACAGTTTCTTTGCAATAGACAATATCCCTTAGACATGGTGGATTGAAAAGATTTACTAGCTTATATACAAAGCATAAAGTGAGGTACTGTAGCCTTGAGTCATAATCTGGCCACTGTAAGGTAGTCATGATGACGCAGTGATGTTTTTTGGAATCGGCCCCTCAACTGTAAAGTGCAAAGTCGATGTAAACAAAACATTATCCATGCAAGTATGAACTACCAAGGTAAAACAAACAGTGGGATTCAGACAATAGTACAGTGACATTAAGAGTCAGGTAAAAATTTACTAACCAAGGCAATGTGTACAATGAGCAATGTACTGATATAGAATATAAGAGACGTACTGGGCATACAGTAAATATTACCAACAGATCGCAGAGTAATCTGGTAGCTAATCTGGGGGAAAATAGACTGAAGGGTATTGTGGCCTATTGCAAAGTAAAGGCAGGGATTTCTCCCCCCTTAAAATTGTAGATAACTACAAATATCTTGGTGTACACATGGATTCCAGTTTAACATTTGAAACCCATCTGGCACCGATATCCAAACGAATCCACCCCATAAATAGAAGTTCTCTCTAGAATCAAGGATCATCTAACCTAGGAAACCAGACCAACCATTATCCAATCCCATGTTCTCCCAATACTGATCTACAGCTCACTGGTATGGAACACCTCTGCCAAGGTACAGCACAGCAGAACAGTAATCAACTGCCTAATCTGATGATCACTACTACTGTGACATAATGCGCCAGCTAAATTCGTTACCCCTGGATGTCCTACATAAGATCAGTCTTGCATAATTTGCCCGCAGGGTACTATCCACTTTCTCCCACAAGCAGCAAAGCAAACAGCAAAACAAAAAAACAAGAAACATGCAAACAACAACAACAAAAAATCTATCAAACATCCTGCAGATAAAAATAAACTGTGGACAGAAATACGTAAGTTATTCACAGCAAATAATAAAAATGATATTTTCGCTAATGTGAAATGTACTTGCTTTAGTACTAAAACATGATTACTATGTATGTTGCATAGAACAACTATGCCTTTGCGTCATCATGCTATGACAACCAATTGTAGTGAAATCCGGTTACTCCTTCAAAAGGGATACTTGTCTTTCCAGTAAGCTTATCTAAGGGAACAAATGAATAAATAATAAATAAATAAAAAGAATATTTGGCTCATCTGCAGCTGTTTTTGCCAGTAGGTCCTCCATCTGATTCCCTAAGCTTCTGGCATTTGCACAGAAAACCTTTCATTTCCCCTTCTTTCTCCATAATATTTTCCCATACTGTTTCCCACAGTCTTCCTTGATCTCTTTTTATTCTCTTACTCCCCCTGTGTCCTCCTTTTTTTATCCTGGCTTTCTTTTCTATGATCTTTTTGAGTTAGGGGAAAGCCAACTTGGCTCCTCTTCTTGTGCTAGTACAATGGTGTAACCTAAAACTGCCCTCCCCCCTTCTAGTTTAAATAACTGTTAATAACCAAATCTAACACCTGGCCTGCTGCACTGCTTTTCTCTATGCTATGCAGACCACCCTTCTTGAGTAGTCCACTATCCTCCCATAAAGATCCCCAGTCCACTGTGAAGCGAAACCCCTCCTCCCTGCACCATTCCTTAACTCATGTGCTAAACTTTCGGATTTAAAACTGCCTACTCTCTTTCTCACATGGTACCAGTAGAACTTCAGAGAAGATAACTGCTTCTGCTACTACTGTACTTCCAACTTCCTGCCTAGTACACACAAATTATTATATACCCTCTCTGCAAGGCTAGCAAGATTGTTGGCCCCCAAGTAAATGATCACATCTTGCTTCCTCTTCTCAATCGTGGTGAGTTCCTTCACTCTAGGAATGACTCTGTCTACTGTCACCCCTGGGAGACAACATACCAATTTCTCACTAGGGTCTGTAACTCACACCACCTGTTCAATCCCTCTAACAATGAAGTCCCCCAGTATTATCATTCTTCTTCTTGTCCTGCTACTACTAGCCCCCTTACTGCTGGACTCATCCACTCCAGGTGTAGCTTGTTCCTCCTCAGAGGTATCAGCTTTCGACTCCTTGCTGGAAGGTGTGGGTTGAACCATATCAGCTAGTATCTCACTGTGGTTTCTGGTATTCTATCTGTGGCTCATGCCCTCCCCTGTGCCCAGGGTCTCTCCCTCTTGCACTACAGTATATCCCCATTTCTACTCTGGATGACCTCTGGAAAAATGGAGTTGCAGGCACCCTGACCTTGTCCCCTTAGCTTCTCCACAAGAGGTGTATCTCAGCCCTTGTGGCAAGTCAAAGCAAGTTTGTTTACAAGGCACCCTATCCCAGAGACTCAGGGCACCACACTGGGAAACAACAACAAAATAAGAATGAATTCAAATAACAAATACATAAATAACACATATTAACTAATATACTCAACTCAGACCGTAGGCTTGCTGGAGCAAATAAAATGCTGATGCTACCTTGCAGGCCTCCAATGAGAGGGCAGAACATACATATCTGGACTGACTAGTACGCTATGGGCTGCATGCCCATTGGCTCATGCTCTGAACCAATGGGCGTGCAGCCCTACTGAGCTGTCAGTCGGCGGGCAGCGGTGGCAGGTGAGTGGGTGCTGCCGGCTGATGGGGGAGCAGGGTGGTGGGGCTCAGTGGGCGGGTGGGGTGGGGTCCACTAGATCACCAGGGATATTGGACTTGGGGGTGATGAATACTGCCCGATCGGGCTCTGTGCAGTCCACTGGACCACCAGGGATCGCAGACTTGGGGGGGATTAATGATGCCCACGATCGGGGCATGGGGGGGCGCTACCAGGTGTGGCAGGAACAGGTGATGGCCACCCACAGGTGGCAGCTGCTGTGTTGCGCCCTGCAATGTGGCAGCTCACCTGTGGATGGCCATCACTTGTTCCTTTTCTTTAAGGCGTAACTTTGTGCAGGCACAGGTAGGGGTTGTGCATGCATAACTCTGCACGGCCCGGGCTGAATATCGGGCTGTACAGGTTATCATGGGCATCCCTACCTGTGCCTACGCCACATTACTGATCGCCCGGCGCATCGGGTTTGTATGGCGACTTTTCCTTTTAAATATCGTGACATGGCATCAGTGGGTTGTGCATGGTGCAACACCGTTGTGCCATGCGCAACACTTTTGAATATCTGGGCCAGAATGTCTTTCTAAGCCACAATATGCTTGCAGACTGGTAATGTTATTTATATATTGTTCTGTCAGGGATACACTACTGTTCTGTGCAGCACACGTAGCTCATGTTTTAATTTGATTTTTACAGGTATGTGTTTATGGCTTTTGTAAGTGTACTGAATTGAAAGCACTCTGCTGCTGTTTGTATTACAGTTAGAAACAATGCAAAGAACCTGTTGTGATATATTTTTATTCTGAACTGATCATTTGAACATTATGTTTGTAATTATTAGATATTTGATTTGTACAAAATAAGTCATTTTGTAAAAGGGGTTTATCACAAGTTGCTGGATGATAGTAAGATGTAGGATCCAGTAATTATAGTATGTTAATTGAAATCACTATACAATGACAGATTACCTTCCTTTATGTACTAGTCTGGAAAAGTTCATAATGCTAAATGTGATTCGCTGAACTGTACTTGCCTGCTAAAAAATATTTTACTGCAGTCTGCATCAGACTACTGGAGGCATGCTGCAGGGCTAAACTACGGTTCTGTGCAGCAGATTACAGCTCGTGTTTTTAGTAGGTTTTTACTGAATAAATCCTCCGTGTTGTTTAATCCTATGTGCCTGGCTGAATTTTATGGGGATGTGAGGTGTTCAAGCAGTGGGGAACGAGACGTCAGTAACAGCCTGTGACACGTGCTTGCGTGCAATAGTATATTTGCATGTTGGGTATCTTGTAGTTTCCCCTTCCCCTTCAGTGTGCACTACTGTGCTGTCATCTGCCCTCCGCCACATGGCAGTCAGGTAGCAGGGCATATTCCCCCCCCATTAGTCGATTGATCGCTTTGATTGAATACAATCCTGACACCAAAGGGTATAAAACTATTAGAAAATACCAGCTCCATACAAGTTAATGGGGCGCACTCATGCAGCCTTCTTTTTGTGACATCACAAAACAGGGCTGTGTGGGCTGACATAGGGGCATGTTTTCAGGACCGGTAAGTTGGTGTGTTTTTTGCCCTGGGTGCTGATTTCAATTTTACGAGGGATGTAGCTTTTAAAATACAAATAATTTTTATGCCACACTTAGCGACAACGCTACTGAGGGGGTAAGTCATCGAGCAGGCTGCGGCAAGCAGCTACCCAGAACCTGCTCTTTAACTCCCAATATTGTAAACCCTGCCATCCAGCCTAAATAGAATGGCAACTAGGGGCTGTAATAAGCCTATACAGTAATTCCTAACTTTTTGTTTTGTGTCACTTAGAAGGTTTTACATATACAGTAGGTGCCATTATGTTGTGCTACGACATGCATCCCTACAAAGTGTATATTGTATGCAGTTGATTGTTACATAAAGTATAACGTTTATAGAAAAGTTTTAAAAAATGGCTTTCTTTTTTATAGGTCATATGATACTGATTTATAAATAGAATCACATTATTGCTTTCATTCCTTTTTTTTGCTTGTCTTCATTTTTTTAATAAAAATTCATTCATAGCTGTTTTTAGTGAGTGTCAACAACATATAAACCAGAGTTGATCAAATACTTATACTTTCTTGACATTCGGTTATAACTGAGATTAATACTTATCTAAAAAAATGACTTCAAAAACATTTAATGTGAGTCTTCTTATAAACTTGTATCACAATGAACAAACAAAAGTGAGAAATTGTCAGGTTTTAAAGCTTTCCTTAGAATGTCTGGTTACAATTTTATGTACTATATCAGTTACATGCACGTGATGGTGTCGCTTAGTGTGATGCTAACTACTGTACTGCACATGTAAACTCCCTCATAATATAAAGATTAATGTATGGATGGTGTGTGGTGAGATTTTACACACCAAGGTGTGTGATGCTGCATAAACCCTGAGAGTATGCTTCAGGGGGTTTATTAAGGCATCATACACAGAGGGTGTGTGTAAAATCGAATTACACAACCCTACCTAGTTTTTATTTTTTATAATTACTATCCTCTACTTGTTGTGCAAGAATGAATAAGAACACACTGAAATGTTAATTAAATTAAATGGTGATACTTTAGATAATGTGTACCTGTTTTGGTTCTTTGCTGGTAGCCTCGACTGTTTTGTGAGCACAAGCAAGCAAATCTAGGGAGATGAAAGTAAAGACCACGAGCGAAGCACTTTCAATATTAGCAGCAATTCATTTCATCTTGAGGTCCTTTATGCAGAGTACCACTCCCCCTCCCTTCACCCAATTCCTCATGAACAATATGAGCAGGGAGGGAAGAGACAGAGAAATTAAATGGATTGCTAAAGGGACGGTATCATGAGAAAGGCTACTACATTGTGGGGGGACTGCAGGGACTTCTGGAACAGGAAGCTATTTAAAGGTGACAGCCTTCACCTGACATGAAAGGGGACCAGTGTGCTAGAGCAGAAGTTTCACGTCTACATTAAACAGTTAAAGTGACTGTGCAGGACACTTAGGCTAGGGGAACTATGGTAAAGACAGTGAGGGAGGGGAACCTACAGTAGGTTGTGCTCCCCCATACTGGGGACTGGTAGCAATAAGGTGGGTAAAAATAAGGTGGGTAAAAATAAGGTTGAGGTTCAAAAGCAGTAGTGGAAGAGGCACGGGGCGGGGGGAATGGCTCTCAAGGTCTGCAAGCAGTAGGAAAAATAAAAAGGTAAGGAGAATGGGAAGGAATAGAGTTGTGGGATCACGAAACAACAAATGAGGATCAGGAGCTAGTTTGAAGAGGGTCTGCCTTAATGCCAGGAGCCTGGGTAATAAAATCAGTGAGCACCAGGCATTGGTGGCAGACCCTGAGTCAGATCTCATAAGCATCACAGAAACTTGGGCCACAGCGAATAATGACTGGGACTTGTCAGTCCCAGGTTACACAATGTTTAGACAGGTTAGAGGGGAAAGAATGGGGGGTATACCCTATACGTTACGGAGGGCATAGAGGCTGTACCAAATAAAAACTAGGGAAGCAAAGAGGGTGGTCAGAGAAGCAAAAGCAGATACAGAGCTGTGGATTGTGGAGGGGTTAATGGTGGGGAAAAACAATTCTTCAGATATATTAAGGAAAAAGGAAGCATTGAAGGGGTATAGTTAGGCCACAATAGAGGGAAGGTACTGGAGGAAGATGTACAGAAAGCAGCAGTCCTTAATGATTACTTCTGCTCTGTCTTCACAACGGAAGCCAGTGGGCCCCTGTCTGAAAGTGGCATCAAGCCAGCTGTCAGGGGCATTCCTGAAATTAGGCAGCCAGCATTTACCAGAGAAAGGATCCAGAAGGGGCTTGAAGTCCTAAAGGTAGATAAAGCCCCAGGGCCAGCTAGGATACATCCAAGGGGGCTCAAGGAATTGGTTGCAGAACTGGCTGACCTTAGTTGGGCACAGTGTGCAAATTCCATCTATTGAGAATTAGGTGTTTGGTAGCAATTGTACCCAATGCAAAAATGTCCCTTTGGGGTTGATTAACTGCGTGGTTAGGAATATTATTACCAAGAAAGATATCAAGTTCAAAGTTTATAGGCTTACTTAGAATTTCTTTCAGTAAGTTTTCAGTTTGAGTTCACCAAGGAGAAATTAATGGACATGCCATAGGGAATGTAGCAATGTGCCTTTCTTTCCACGTGTATGCCAGCAATTGTGATTATTTACTTGTTATTTCTTTTGCTGCATTGTCTGGTGTGTAATAAGCTCAATCAAATAATTTTTCTTTGTATAGTTTCATTTTTTGCAGAAGTAGATATTCATATCTACCTATACACAGGCATGATCGGATAGAACTACAGGGTATAGAATATATTGTCATCTGATCAGTATTTTTAGTTAGGAGTTTTGAAAAATAAGTGTAATCAGTTTAGAAAATGGTGAGTTCTATTTGTCATGGTGTGTATAATCTTTCTCTTGGCAATGTTGTGACTGCCAAATATCAACTAAATCGTGACAGCATAAAAAGTTATGAAGTATTCTTGATGTTACTATATTCCCATTTGTTGGTTAAGTTGTTTTATCAGTACTAGGGTACATTAGAGCAGTCATATCCCCTGCTAAAATGATTTGCTGGGCCTTTAATTTAATTAGTTCTTCTGTTATTTCGGCCAAGAAATTTGAGTAATTGTTAAAAGGACCATATATGGAACCTATAACCATAATTACATTATTGATTTTGGATTTTATTAGGATGATTCTACCAGACTAACCATTAAATTATTCAGTTAGTTGGAAGTCTAAACTCTCTTTTATAATCTTTTAAAATTATTGCAACACCACAGCTTTCTTTTCGTTCTGAGAGAATGAAAGAGGTTACTTTTATTTCTGCAAGGCTATTGACTCAGTGCCATGTGGAAGATTACTGAAGAAGCTGGAGAACCTGGGCATGGCTAGGGACATAGCTGAATGGATAGGAACCTGGTTGAAGGAGAGACAGCAGAGGGATGCGGTAAATGGGACAAACTGGAAGAAAGGGAGCTCATGAGTGGGGTGCCACAGGGATGTGTCCTGGGTCCTGTCCTCTTCAATATGTTCAGCAGCAACTTTGAAGGTGGCATTCAGGACAGTGTGTGTCTCTTTGCAGGTGACATGAAGCCCTGCAGTATGGTAGATAGCAACAATGGGATCAGGGAGATGTAAAGGGATCTACAAAGGTTAAAGAGGTGGTATAAGGTTTGACAGTTGAAATTCAATGCCTAAAATTTCAAGGTAATTCACTGGGGGGTTGGGGGACCGTGACAGAGTATTTAATGGGAGAGGTTAAACTGAGCACTATGGCAGAGGAAAGGTACCTGGGAGTTATCATTAGTGACTCCCTCAAACAATTAAACCAGTGTAACAAGGCCCGTAGCAAGGCTAATAGGATGCTGGGCATACTGGGTGTACTGGGTGTACTGGAAGGGGCACTGACAGCAGGAAAAAGGAGGTACTACTACTACCTCTATATAGGTCACTGGAGAGACCGCACCTGGAATACTGTGTGTAATTCTGGAGTCCTCACCTAAGAAAGGACAGGGCAAGCCAGAGACAATGCAATGCACAGTGATGAAGATCATTCGGGGCCAGCAAGGCAGATCTTACAAAGATCATCACAAGGCACTGAATATGTAATCACTGGAGACAAAGCGAGAGAGGGGGGATAAGAAAGAGACTTTCAAGTTCCTGAAGGCAATAAAAAGGTGAACTGTTCAACAGGATTACAGGGTCAACAACCTGAGGCCATGAGTACATACTGGCAGGAGGAAGGTTTTAGAGGGATGTGAGAAAGTTCTGTCTTACAGAAAGGGTGATGGAGCCATGAAATAGTCTGCCAGTGGATGTGGTAGATGCCAAGACCATAAATGGTTTCGAGCATGGCTGGGACAGAGTAAAGGGTCTGGTGTTTGCTCAGGTCAGTAGCAGTAGGGAGGTGAGCAGAGGAGTGGATCAGGAGGCATAAAACCCCATATGGACAATAAACCTTGGGCAGATAGGGAACTCCATGCAGAGTAGATGGAGCTTTCATCTTTTTCTGCCATCATTGTCTATGTTTCTAAGTTATTTAGGAGGAGGCTGGTAGGTTATCCGTGGGTTCTGATGTTGTTAGTATTCCTGACCGAGCTGCCTTGCCACTACTTACTTTAAAACTGTCCTTTATATACTTTGCAAACTGAGCCCCTAGCACCCTCCTGACTTCCTCATCAGGATGGGGGCCCTCCTTTTTAAATTTGCTGTGCACGCACATGCAGTGAACTTCTTGCTATGAGTGACTTTCAAAGGGTGTGACACTGTCTGTCCAATGCAGAGTGGTCTGCAAGTGGCGAAACAGTGCCACACCAATCATCAGGCAGGCTAATTGTCATGCTGGTTTTTGTTAGATGGGTGGAAACTTTTTCTACTTCTAAAGAAAAAGCCGAACCGATCATATGGTGGCTTTTTCCTTTGATGTGGACACTGCCCAGCAAACAGCGCAAACATTCCCTTCCAGTGGGTGAACCAATGTCCTACAAGACTTGACAGATCATGTCTCCCCTTCCCGTCCGAGTCCAGTTTGTGTTTCGTTCATTTACATTAAATATTTGTGTGTCAGTCCCTACCCACCTGCCTGTGGATCTCTGCTTAGTCAGCAGTACAGTAAAGGCACCACTGTGTCAGTCTGTACCACCCGCCCCACAATTATCAGTCGCCAGAGACAGCCAACACTGTGTGTAGACAGTGGTACTGGTCCTTGTGCTCCCATGTGTTGAAAGCGCCCACCCTTTTTTTCTGTTCCTACCCCCCCATGATTGCCACTCAGTATATTGCGGGCAGAGAGAATGAGAAAGTGGCAGTGTACCATAGAGACACACACACACACACACACACACACACACACACACACACAACAGAGGTGACTGGACTGGACACATTATCAGTTAAGCCATGTCACTTCAGCTGATTGTGGTGAATGCTGCAGCACCTTACTGATAATATCCCTCTGTGTGTCAACCCCATAGTGTACTATATGAGGGAGTGTCCCCTGTGTCCGGTGCAGTGTGATGTGTCACAGTAAGAGAGAGACAGAGAGAGAGACAGCGGCAGGGAAGTCTGCCGATGTTGTCCATGGCAGTGTGTGCAAAATGCTGTGACAATCTGTGCTGGTTTTCCCATCCTGTCCCCTGGCAAAGCACTAATGGATGTCCCCCCCATGTTGCTTGAGAGCAGAGAGACAGCGAATGACCCTGGGAAAAGGGAGAGAGTCGACAATGGTAACCTCTGAGGGTGTTGAGTGCAGTGAGGTCTGTAGTGTAATGTCCCCCCTCTCCCTCTCTCTCTCTCTCTTTCTCTCTCTGTCCGTATAGAGTGTGCTGTCAGCAGAAATTGAAGTAGTGTCTGGGACAGTGAGAGCGTGACACTGACACTGACATGGAGATCAGCACCTGTCAAGCACAGTTTCTGCAGTGTCATCTCTCTCTCTGTGTCTCGTCAGTGTGTGGAGTTCTGTGCGGTTCATTTGTGCAGAGCAGCTGGGCAATAGAAAGTGAAGCTGTGTGTGGGATAGTGTCACACAGAGAGTGTGTGAACCTTGGAGTTCGGCGTTGTCTGCAGATCTTTGTACCTTGGCTGGCTTTTGTTGGCACTGTTGTTGGTGTGTGTGGGCAACAGAAACCTGGTGGAGTGCAAGTTGTGGTGGCCTCGTGCCTCACTACGCCCCCTAGCTGTGTGTTAAAGTGTCTAACAGACAGTCCCTGGAGTGGCTTATTGCACTTATGAAATGGCTATCAAAAATACAGATGTATGTGATAGCTAAAATGTATAGTATTTAAAAGTGAAAAAGTTTAATGTTTGTCTTCATTTTTAATAAAATAGTTCCTCCGCCTACTGTTTTTTTTTTTTTTGAATTAAGGAATTTTGTCCTACAAAGTCTTCTGTAGTTTACATCTGGTTGTCATGGCAGTATTCCCCCCCACCTTGTCATGGCAGTATTCACTCCCTCCCACAAGCAAAGAAGTGGATTCTGTAACTAATACAGTAAATAGGCAGTATATAAATGGAGGCAGTATAGCGCAGTGGTCTAAGGCTCTGAGCTGCAAATTTGGTGATATCCAGCAGACCAGACCTGGGTTTGAATCCCACAGCTTCTACTTGCATATTGTGTGACTCTGAGCAAGTCACTTAACCTTCTTGTGCTCCCAGGTCGCTCCTGTAAAAAAGCTTTCAGCTTAGTGTGCTATACCTGGTTAAACAACTAAAATAAAAAAAAAAAATAAATTACTTTTACATAAATTGGAAATTAGACACTATGCAGGGGAAGTTGTGACCAGCTGCAAGTTAGCAATTGATCGGAACAGCCACTGAGTAGCCGGGCCGGTAGAGAGCTCATGGCAGAAGTTTGTTTAAATGTCTCATCGGCTATAATAATCAGCAATCGGCTTCTGATTAGGATGGAAAGCAAGCGAGCGGGCTGGGAGACAGATCGCGGCACTTTGTTTCCCCCCCCCTTTACTACATGCTGCATCCACGAGGAGACAGGTACATGGATTTAAAGCAGAAACATTCAAAGACCGAGGCCAAGTGAACAGGAGGTCAGATGAATTTATTTATTTATTTTTTTAAAGTTAGGCTGGCTCCACTTCTGGCAGAAACAAGATGGCTGCGTTTTCTTTTCTCAAGGTTCTGAGTGGGCAGCATCACCCATATAATGCCCGCTTGCCATAGCTTGGCACAACCTGATCGTTTCCCTATGGTGTTAGACATAGTAGCACACTCATAGCAGCCAATCAGAATGCTGCTTTGCTACCAGCCATTTCATAATAGAAAGTGACGTTGTGAGTGGGATAGTGTCACACAGAGAGTGTGTGAACCTTGGAGTTCGGCATTGTCTGCAGATCTTTGTATCTTGGCTGGCTTTTGTTGGCACTGTTGTTGGTGTGTGTGTGGGTGACAGAAACCTGGGGGGGAGCAAGTTGCGGTAACAGTCAGCATCGACCTCATAGAGAGAAACATGGTGGGAGCGAGTTGCGGGAAATGTTAGCAGACAGTGTCCGCTCCTGAACAGCAGTGACAGTTCCTGTAGTGATGCCCAGAAGTGCTGGAGATGCAAATACAATGCGGACATCTACAGCAGCGTGCCTTTTCTGTCTTCAGCATCGGCAGGTTAGCGGGCACCATCAGCAGTCTGTATGTCAGCATTCTGGCATCTCCAGCAAATTCTATCCTTTAAGAGCTGCATATGAAAAACTTAAGCCATTAGCAGGCTGTATTTTGTGTAGCTTATAGATGCACATTGCTCCTGCAGTATTACAGCAATATCATTGTGAGACAGAGCGGTTGCGGTTTGTTGGGACATTTTGGGTTTGAGTTCACATCAGGTATGATAGGGCGTTCTTTGTGCCATGGTTAGATCGGGATGTTTTCTTGTATAACTTCCTGACCCCAACCCCTCTCCCACCCTCCACTGCAGTGAGGAAGAAATTATTTTAGAATCACAACCTGAATAATGGGAGTTTGACATTACGATCCTACAGTACAGCAATATGCATTGTATCCCTACAGATTATTTGTAAGCATGAAACTTTTAATTTTTGGGACTTTTGCAGTGTGTATTGGAGGGTACTGCCGAGACTGCAATATTGGTTGACATATAGCACTTTTATGTTACCGTCCCTCGCTATATGACGTGGTGCTGCTTATGTGAAGGTACGATTATGCTCTCAAAATCCCCCCCCCCCACACGCCTGCCTGATTTGATTGGCTTCAGGTAGTAATTAATTTAATATTAGTTTCTGGATCACGGGAAGGTAAACTATGTACATTGCAATCCCAGATGACAATCTTATATATTTGTGGGTATGGAGTTTTTTAATTTCTGGGATATTTGCAGCATGCATTTGTGGGTACTGTGAGATTGCAATGTCAGTTTTTCTGCAGCCTTTTAATGTTGCCCTCCCTGATTGCAGCCATCCAGTTCAAAAATTCCACAACACTAGAAGTGTCATTCTCACCAAAAGGCAGCAGTTCATAATAATAATACAGCAAACTCAATTTTTTAGCGTTCCCCTATGGAATTGAGAGCGCACACCATTCATGGGTGCCAAAGCCTAGACAGGAGGAGCGTCCCTGTCCCATTTAGGCATGATTTCTTCGCTATCCAGTCAAAGGCAGAATTCTGACCCTGGCAAGAGAATTAGGGCTATGGGTGTGGGATGGTCACCAGCTTTAAAATTTTCAGGACTTCTTCCCTGAACTGTCAATGCAGAGATCAGCCTTCACAGAAGTCCAGAAAACTCTCTCTTCCAGTTGGGAGCAGACTATAGTCTGAGGTATCTGGCTACCCATTGAATTAAAATCAATGGTGCCCCTCAAGACTGTCACACACCAGAGGCAGTGTAGTAAGTCATAGCCCACCACTGGCCCAACCACATGACAGCTGCACAACCACCGAGAGAACCGTAGATATCTGCACCCTATGACCCTCCTAGCTCTCTCCAGCTCAACCAGAAGAACAAGTGGCTCCTTTCTCACTCACATTGCATATTGGTCTTATCAGCATGAGGTTTGTTAAAAAGGAAAAATAAGGGTGTGGGTCTACTATTGGGGTCCAGAGACACAAGTGATTGCTCCCCCCAAACATCATTAGCAGGACCGCCTGCTTGATCTACTGTAGGCTACACTCCCGCTCCCTCCCTCTGTGTGCTGTCTGCCCCACCCTCCATTCCCCATCTCAGTACTGGGAATTACATGATCAGCTTGGGTGATGTCACCCACTTTCATTATGCTTGTGCTCCCCTTTCGCCACCCCACTGGTCACTTCCCTGATTTTCTCCACTCCAGAACAGGACAATCTTACACTTGTCACCCCCCAAGTGTGGGGCTTACCTCCTGTCCCCGAACTCTCCCGCTGCTCACTGCCACCAGCCAGGCCCTGTGCCAGGCTGGAAGAGCACAGTCATGTGACTGCCATACAGCCACACTCTGAAAGTGCGAGATGGCATGTCGCACATGTGTGGAAGTGCATGTTTGTTTTAAAGCCTCTCCTGTGGCAAAACCGAGGTTCTCCCGGACCCCTGAATCATGTAATCAGGGTCCTGAGACACGAGGTAGGGACCTGAGGAGCTGCAAAAGTTGTTTTCTAAAAGCACTAAAAAGTGAATGTAAATAGGCCAGCAGTCGAGGCTGCTGGGAACTGTGGTCCTGCTGACTGGTATGGTACAATAGCAGTACCAACAGCAAACTTTCGGCATTAACAAATGCTTGTTTTAATAGCTTTCATCTCTTCCAAGTTGGGCCCCAGTCCCCAAGGAAATGAAATCCCTCTTCCTTGCACCACCACTTTTTTCATGCATTGAACTGGGACAAGTGGAACGTTTCATTCTCATTCAAGTACAGACGTGGTAGGACCTTTGAGCAGGTTAACAACCTTGCTTTCTTCTTTGCTACTTGTCCTAGGGCATGAAAGCCTGCCATCATCTTCTCCATTCTCCTCCTGCTAAGATCATTTATGCCTACAGTATGAGCAAAGTCACAGAAACGAAAAGATAGACAATGTTGTTAAAAAAAGACCATTAGTCCATCCAGTCTGCCCTGTTATACCCTGGGCTACCTCGGGACCTAATGCCTAGATGGGGTTTCTGCCTTTACATCCCCTCTTATCCTCTGCCTTACTGCTACCCCTCGGAGTGACTATTAATGATGTAACTCTATTTCAACCATACTTGAAACCGCTGATGGCTTTTGCACCCACCACATCAGCTGGTAGGCTGATCCATGGCACAACTACCCTTTCTGTAAAGTAAAACGTTCTTGATTTTCCTCCTGAATCTCTCCCCCTGTCAACTTTCACTCATGGCCCCCTGTTTTTATTTCACCAGTCCTGCTGAGCAGTTCTTAACAGTTTACCTTATTCATTCCTGGGGGGTGGCAACAGGGTTTGTACCTTGCTACAAAAGGACGTAAGGTGGAGTTACACCCTTGATGCTATGCACCCATGAGACTCAATTTTAGCATTGATCTGATACCATTTTGAGTTCATTGTGGCGTGCAGGTGCAGACAAACTCATTGTTTTAAGGTGCTCCACAGGGGTGTGGCCAATGGAGAGCTCCATTTCTAGGGGCAGGTCAGCGGCAGGCGAATCAGTCAGCAGGCTGGTGATGACTCACTTTCAGCTGTTTGGGCTGAGTTGGGCAACTTTTCAAAGGAAGGAGCTGCACCAATAGTGGTGTAGCTCGGTCCTTTGAAGTTACATTCCTGCATTGCATTCCTGGTTGCGTGTCACTGAGCCCAGGACTTCCGCATGCCCCCTCACAGTTAAAAACAAAAAAACAAACTGAGGGGGGTGCCCAATCCCCCTGTTGGCATACTCCCTCCCAGTTCATTTTGCCGATGGGGGAGCCCACTCCCCGTCGGCATAATGCCCCCCCAATTTCTTGTGTGCTGAGGGGGGTGTGCCCAATCCCCCTCGGCTCTTGTCCCCCAATATTTATATGTGCCAATGGGGGTGTCAGATCCCACTCAGCTACTGCCCCCCCAAACACTCAGGTGGCACACTGGGAGCCCATCCCAGCATGCCAAAAGACCCTGTAATAAAGAAAAAACCTTCCTGTGATGTTCTAACATTTTTTTAAACCTATAAACTAGAAAACGGTCCCTCATTGAGTCCGGAGGGACCTCTCCCAACCAGCAGCCCCCCACTGCACACCCCACCTCCCCACATCCCGCTCACCCCATACTTACCTCTGGAGCCTGGCGCAATGATCTTTGGTGGACCAGGAACACGTCTGCACTCTTCAAAGCTGACCGCAAACTGAAGAAATGCTGGTAAGCTGTATAATGGCATAAATGTTTTTTTTTCAGCTTTGGTGCATATCTTGGCCATTTTTGTGAATTTTGGCACCAAATTTTTAACATGGGGTTTTTAGGACCCCACTTCATGAATTCAGTCACTGTCATAACTACAACTAGCAAAATGGTCAGAAGAGTGGCAACTGGGGTTTAATGCAAAGAAGTGCAAGATCATGCCCATAGGGAAGAGAAACCCTGAAGCCACCTATAGGCTGGAGGAGAATTGCTGGAAAGCACAAGGGAAGAAAGAGATTTGGGCATCATCATCACCGATGACCTGAAATCATCCAAGCAGACCACTAAAGCAGTAGGTAAGGCTAGGGGGATGTTGGGGTGCATTAGTAGGGGTATCACAAGTCAGAAGAGGGAGGTAATAATCCCTCTTTACAAGATATTGGTTAAGCCCCATCTGGAGTACTACGTGTAGTACTGGAGGCCACACCTTCACAAGGACATTAACCAAATTGAGGCAGTCTAGAGAAGGGCAACCAAAATGGTGCAGGGACTGCATCAGAAAACATATGAGGATAGCTTAACGGAGCTCAGTATGTATACCCTAGAGCAAAGAAGGGAGAGAGGTGATGTGATCGAAACATTCAAACACCTTAAGGACATTAACAAGGTGAAAGAGTCATGTTTCGATATAAGAAAAATAGCAGGACAAGAGGACACAGCATGAGATTAGAGGGAGGCCGATTAAGGGGTAATGTGAGGAAGTTATTTTTCACAGAAAGGGTGGTGGATGCATGGAATGGCCTACCTCAGGAAGTGGTGGATATGAATACAGTGCAGGGCTTCAAACAGGCATGGGATAGGCATAAGGGAGCAATACAGATGAGTATGAATAGATAGGTCATTGACAGAACAAAGGCCAATGGCACATTTATAAGGTAGAAAAAGAAATGTGCAGACTAGATGGGCCTTGCAGTCCTTATCTGCCGTCAACTTCTATGTTTCTATTGTCATCTGGTTATTCGGTCCAGAAAGGTGATTTTGTGGTCACTGCACGGAATCACCTCTTGAGACTGATTAACGAAACAACAGTGTCACTGTTCATGAGGTGGGCTCCCAAACAGTCTATGTTGAAAATTTGGTGAAAAAAATTCCAAAACATGACTCTGTTACGAGCGTGCATTGCGCAGTTTCAATGCACACTTGTAACATCATGAATATTTAATATTTTCACTCCAGATTTTCAACATGGATATTTTTCTACACCTCCTCATGAACAGTACAGCTGTCACTTTTCACATCCTGCTGAAATGTGTTTTCGCACTTCTGGCACAGAATAGCACGGTCACTGTGGGAAATCAGTGTTTGAGACAGATTACAAAAATCTACATGACACTGTTCATGAGCGGAGGTCTCAAAATACCTATGTTGAAAAGTTGGTGACAAAAGTCCATATAATGACTGTGTTACGGTGTGCATTCTTGGTTTCAACGCACACTTGTAACATCATGAATAGGTAATATTTTCACTCCAGATTTTCAACATTAGTATTTTTTTACACCTCCTCACGAACAGTACAGCTGTCATTTTTCACATCCTGGCCAAAATGTGTTTTCGCACTTCCGGCGTACAGTAGCACGGTCACTGTGGGAAATCAGTGTTCGGGACAGATTATGAAAATCACAGTGACACTGTTCATGAGCAGAAGTCTTAAAATACATATGTTGAAAATTTGGTGACAAAAGTCCATAAAATGACTATTTTATGAGTGTGTGTTGTGCAGTTTCCACGCACACTTGTAACCTCGAGGATTTGTAATATTTTCACTCAAGAGTTTCAACATTGTCAATTTTGCATGCCTCCTTATGAACAGTACAGCTGTCATTGTTCACATTCTGCCCGAAATGTGTTTTCGCACATCTGGTGCACAATGGCACAGTCACTGTGGGAAATCAACGTTCGGGACAGAGTAAGAAAATCATAATGACAGTGTTCATGAGCAGAGGTCACAAAATGCCTATGTTGAAATTTTGGTGAAATTTTTGCAGTAAATGACTGTTACGAGCATGTGTTGTGCAGTTTCCACCTACATGTTCGTGCATTTTTAATATTTTCACTTCAGATGTTCAACACTGCCATCTCTTCATACCTCCCTATGAATGGTACAGCTGTAATTTTTCACATCCTGCCCGAACTGTGTTTTCGCACATCTGGTGCAGAATGGTGCGGTCACTGTGTGAAATCAGCGTTTGGGACAGATTAACAAAATCACAGTGCCACTGTTCATGAGCAGAGGTCCCAAATGCTTTCAAGAGGTAGGGGTCACAAAAGACCATATTAAACATTTGTAGTGCAAATACCAACAAATACCAGGGGTGTTAGGGTTTCTAACCATAACGTCCCTCCCCAACCCATGGTAGGTCTACAGTGCCCTCATCTTCTCTGAACCGCAGACACATTGTCACTCTTCAAAGCCAGATCACAAATTGAGGAAACAGGTATGCACTTCACTGTATTTCAGTGGGAAAGTGAACTTGGTGGCATAACTTGTTCTTTCTTCTGGGAATTGTAGTCCTGCCAATCGGTGCATACCAACAGCAATCCCAACGACGAACTCTGGCATTGCATCATCTCCACAAGGTGCATGGTGCCCTAGAACTTTGAATGTTCTTCTCTTCACGCCTGAATTAAATAGAACTCAGTGCAAAGTGAGCCACAAAAGTGGAGTGTAGGTGTGAGTTAAACAAGCTGTCCCACTGTGTTGATTGACCTGCAGTCTCCCAGCATTCCAGTATACAATTTGTTGCGCTAAAGAGGCCTAGAGACTTGAAACCTAATTTGAAAAAATATTCCAGTTGCAGCCACATACATTTCAAATAAAAAAAGGTTTTAATGACACAGAAAAAATATGGCAATCATTAAAAGCTCAAGCCTTCTAAACAATAAATGATTCTGAAGAGCCTAATTGCTCTTTTCAAAAAAAGGGTGGCAGTAATAGGTAGTTTTACTGGCTGTTTTAATCCATTTGTAGTTAATCTTTTTATTAAGGTATTTAAAAGATAGACTTCTTCCAGGTACATGAATTAACACGCTTGCATGGAAAAACAAACAGCATATTGGCTTGGTCAGAGGCTTGAGTAAATCAAGTTAAGTCTACATAATGTACACTGTAAGGTATGCATACAACAATGTGACTGATTGTGTTTGTACATTGAACATTCAGGGATGAGATGAGGAAGATTAGAGATAGAGAGAGACATTATGTGGTTTGGTTATACATCTGATACAGTGTAAAAAGTATTACAATGCTGTATATCATATAGGAAGAATGGAAAAACTATGAAGGAATAGCAAAGCATTCAGATGATGCTAACAAGATAAGAATAGAAAAAGGAGATAACAACTGAGAGAGACAACAGTAATGAAAAAGTATAAAAATGTGATAAATAGAGAATTACGATAGTGTTGATCCATATATTAGTCATCAGAAGGGTTGGAAGATTCTAAATAGTTAAAATAGTCCTGCCAACATCTATTACATGCTTTGAGTCGGCCAGAAGAAATATGAGTTAAACGATCTAAGGAGGTATATTGGGATAGGTTCTTGAGAATGTCTGAGAATTTTGGAATTATAGCAGATTTCCAATGCATAAGTATAAGATGCTTAACCTGAAGAAATAATATAGTAAGCCATCTATTTTGAGCATGGGAAATTATATTATTAGGAGAGTTAAAGATGCCTAGTATGAAATGTTTAAGATCTAGTATAAAATTGTGAGCAACCACTTTGATTGCAAGATGATGGATAGTTCGCTAGAGTTTATTTATGAGGCGAGGTGCCATAAAATGTGGAGTAAGTCCCCGCTGGGAGAATTACAATGCCAGCAATTGTTGTTGTTCATTAGTCCCATTTGTTGTAGTACCGTAGGGGTTCTGTACAACAAGTGAAGAATTTTAGTTTGTATGAGAGAACTATGTGTATTGTTAAATGTTTTATGGCAAGAGAGCCAACAGCTATGCCATTGTGAATCTATTATATTATAGTTCAAAAGTGTACTCCATTTATTTTTTGCAGTAATAGATTGGTCCGGAAGAGTATCTCTAATATTTTTATAGATAATACTGTTCAGGTTAGATGTTGCATTAATTCAATATGAAATGTGTTGATCGTATAAGGATTGTTTGGAGATATAATGAAAATAAGAGTTACATGCAGTGCAGAGTTGCAAATATTTCCAGAAGTCATGTTTGGGAGGTTTTCAGATGGTACAAAGGTCAGAAAAGGATTTAAGAATAAGGTCATGCCTTTCAAGTATATCGCCCAAGAAAAATATACCCCTGTTTTCCAGGTACGGCAAAAAATTGGGTGCTTCTCAAGGGAAATGGCTTGATTACCCCAAATAGGGGCATAGGCAAGAGGAGTTGGATTAGATTTGAGGTATTTATGAGTTTATTTCAAGTAGAATATTGATGCTGCAATAGTGGGATGAGATTTTAGGTTGGGGGGATTGTATTGTAAATATGGGAGGTAGGAACATTACCAGGAGATAGGGAGGCTTCCATAGTAGCCCATGATGGTGTTTTGGTGGTTGGTTTGCAGAACCATTTGATAGTTTGGGCTGCTCAGAAAGCCCATAAGTAGGCTTGGAATCAAGGAATCCCCAAACCACCTCTCGACCAATGACAGCGAAGTTTATTACTACTAAATCTAGGAGTTTTGGCCTCCCATATAAAACTGCAGATTAACTTGTCAAGTTTGACTAAAAAGTTGGAGGGGAGGATTAAAGGAATATTATTGAAAATATGTAATATTTTGGGAGAGATGGACATTTTAATGGCAGATATTTTCCCGTTGAAAGAGAGACTGAATAATTTCCACCTGTCCAGTGTGGATTTAATATTAGCTAGCAAGGGGGATAAATGTACATCCCATATTTTGTCTAATTTGGGGGTGATTTGAATGGCAAGATATGAGAAGCCTTGAGGTGACCAATGGAAGCCTAAGGGAGTATTCACAAAGTGTTTACAATGGTCATTTATGAGTAATGTTTCAGATTTATTATAGTTTAGAGCGAGGCCAGAAAGTGAGGTAAATTCGTTAAGTAACTGAATTAATGGTTGTCCTGCTTGCTCAAGATTTTCTAACAAGATTAGGAGATCATCTGCATAAGAGAGTGATGTGTAGTGTGAATTACCAATAGGGATGCCTTTGATATTACTTGATTGATGGAGGTAGGCAGAGTAAGGTTCCATGGCAAGGATGAACAGTGATGGTGGTTGGGGGCAGCCTTGCCTGGTACCTCTTGCTAGTAAAAAGGATGGAGAAAGAATGGAATTTGTAAGAATATGTGCTGAAGGGAAAGTATATAGTAGTTTAATCCAGGCGCAAAAATTGCTAGTGATACCGAATTGGGATAAAACTTGATATAAATAATTTCAATTTAACAAATCAAAGGTTTTTTTAAAGTCAGTAGCGATGGCCACTGTAGGTGACTTGAGAGTTTTAGCTTTATTTATTAAGTTGAATAGTGAACGAAGATGATCAGAGCAGGATCTATTCTTAATAAAGCCAGTTTGAGACCTGTGGGCTAACTTCGAGATTAATGGCTCTAAACGAAGGGTCGAGAGTTTTGTAAAGATTTTGTCATCAGTATTAGGCAGTGAAATCAGTCTATAACTGGATGGGAGGGAAGGATCTTTATCTTTTTTAGGTAGTACAGTGATAATAGCTTTGGTCATTGTGGAGGGAAGTTTACCATTTGTTGTCGCTTCCATAAAGACATTAAAAAGCAGAGGACAGAGAGTGAGTGGGATATATAGAAATCTACAGGGAAGACATTTCCCCATGGAGATTTACCAGATTTTAAGGAAGACAGCATTTTTTGGATTTCTTGAAGTGTGAAGAGCTCATCTAAGCTTATAATGTCCTGCGAAGAAAGATGTGGAAGCTGCAAGTTATCCAAAAAGAGATAAATTTGTCTATTTTGCATAGGTGTAGGTTGAGAGTATAGCTGTTGATAGAATGATCTCATGATGTGGTTAATAGAGGGACTGTTGGTATAGGTTTGGCCTAAATGGCCTTTCAAGCCAGCAATAAGTTTGGCCATCTGCTGAGCTTTGAGTTGATATGAAAGCAACTTCCCACATTTGTCTCCTTACTCCCAATAGTTATGCTCCAGTCTGAAGAGGGCTAAATCGGCTTTACAGGATATAAGATTGATGATTTTAATTCTTAATTATAGGATTTCAAGATGGAGTTGTGAATTAGGATTAGGTTTACGGATATTAAAATATTGGATTTCTTTGTCTTTGGGTTTTTCCAGATCAGCCAACTGTTGTTCTCTTAACTTCTTTCTATGAGCCACATAACTAATGATTTTACCCCTGATAGTGGCCTTTAGCACATCCCAGATAGTGTCCGTAGATGTATCAGAAGTCTTATTGAAAGAGAGGAAGTACTGAATTTGAGTTTTTACCCAGGGCAAGAATTCGTGATCTCTAAGAAAAAGTGGGTCAAGATGCCAGGAGGGAGATTTGGAGGGTAGTGGACCCCATAGTAAATGTAATTTAATAGGGGAATGATCCAAGATTGTAATAGGAAGAATAGAGATCTCAATTGTTTTGTCCATTATGAAAGTAGATGTGAGCCAATAATTGATTCTGCTATAGGATTTATGGAGGGAGGAATAAAAGGTATAGTCCCAGTCTCTGGGATGATAAAGTCTCCAAATGTCAGAAAAGCCAAAATCTTTCATTAACATTGATAACGCATTAATGCTTCTGGGATGAGTGTCAAGGGAGGTATTACTTCTATCTAATTGGGCTTCCAGGGCGAGATTAAAATTGCCGCCTACCAAAATGGGTGAATTATTATTATTATTTAGCATGATTTGTTGAGCTAAATTGTGAAAAAATTCTGGGGAATCAGAATTGGGAGCATAAACATTGACTAACATAAGGAAGCCTGTAGGAGTATTTAAATTAGTTATTACCCATCTGCCTTCTGAGTCAATAATAATTTTTATAGACCAGTTGAGGTTTTTATGTACCAATATGGTCACCCCACAATTTTTAGAAGAAAAAGAAGATGCATATATTTGACCGACCCAGTCCCTTTTGAGTCTACAGACGTCCTCGGCTAAAAGTTTAGTTTTTTGCAAGAAAGCAATATGTGCTTTATGTTTTTTAAGATATGTAAGAATTTGCTTACACTTACAAGGAGAACGGAGTCCCTTAACATTCCGGGAGTATAATAGTAAGTCACTCATGGTGGTGGAGAAGAAAGTATAACAGCTTCCACTGGAATGAGGGACTCATATTAATTAGAGCAGGGGGCGTCACAGGATCAAAAGGGAAATGGTTCAAAAATATAGAGATTGGCAGGACCATTGAGTTATATGGAACAAAGAATTGTAGATGCTGATATTGATTGTGTCTCTCTGAGAAAAAACATTGTGAAAGAGCAGTTTTTAAACACATTACAATTCTTAAAAAGAACCTTATCTAATGCAATAAACAGCAATAACCGGGTCATTCCTGAAAATAGGCATATTACTTGTCTAGTGTACTTACCCGGTAAACAAAAGCTAAATAAATAAAAAAAATAAATAACACCTGTGATGTGCAGAGAGATAAGAGTCAATATAATGTACCAGAGACTCTCCCACTACACAGCAGGGCATGATACGAAGTAGGTAAATTTTGAGAAAAAACAGCTACAATTATAGAATTAGCTGTCATCCAATTTACAAACTGTATGGGCTGGTGTAATAAAAAATATTATTATGACAAGTATTGAGAAACATTATATTGATTCCCAAGGAAGGGACCAGAATCATCACTTCTAAGTAGTTAAGAAAAGTACAAGTATATAAACATAACCAGGTAGTAATTATATAACCTGAACTGTGTAAGATCTAAGTTCAGTAATAAAATATGTGTGCCAACCTATTTTAGTAGATTGTAGTATAATATGTGAGCCTGAGAGGGGCCTTGCCACAGTGTAGGGTTCAACATAGCCAGATCAATAAAACAGTATGGATTATGTACAGAGGGGAGTCAAAAAGAGTAAATAGAGGTGACTAAGTTAAATAAATCCTTATGACTTAACGAGGTATCAGGGTGATTATTTAGCCCAATGTGAATGAAGAGAAGAATATCCTTATGCATTTAAATTAGCTTTGAAATAGAGTTATACAGTGTCTCTCAGCCTTATTATATATGTGGAAAACATTTAGTAGATCAGGCTTCAAGGTTCCTGGTGCCCTTAATATCTGTAACGGATTGGATGTAAATAGCTCGTAGCTCGAACATTGCCAGATTAGGAATATATATCTATAGTGGGGAAATTAGTCTATATATAGGCCCAGTAAACCCCAACTATGAGAGTATTCCGTAATATTGTTAGCAACCTTACAAGTATTGGGCTTCGAGCATAGAATATACATCAGAATGTTGTATTAAGATGTTATATATATTAATTAAGCACCAGAGCCTTGACAATGGCCTGCAGTGTGATAGAAGTAAGGGGAGTAAAATAAAAAAAAATAAAGCTCTGATATGTTCAATACCATATGGCTGTATACCTAAGGGGGGTGTATTAGAAAGAGGGATTGGGTTAAAAAGTAAGTTAAGTCAAGTAAGCCTCAATGGGGGGGGGGGGTATATAGCTAGGCTATGAGCTTGTGTGAAAATATTGCAACAGTTAGCAAATACCACTGGTGCCCCATGAAGTAAATGTAAACAGGAAGTAGTACAGTAAGCACTGAATTTAGTTTCCCTCCATACATAAACCAATAAGGGCAACGAGAACTGCTACAGAATATAGGCAAAGGATTGAGCTCGACAAACATTAACCTGTAACCGCGATATACAGCCTTGCGGATTCACAACATGCTGAGCACGATAGTAGAGAGCTATGACTGAGTTGTACATCGCGGTTAAGGAAAAAGGTGGTTTTGGCTACAAATGGGGTTCAAAAGAAATAGGAATCCCATTTTAATGACCATGATGCAGTGTATGTAAAGCCAACCAGGACAGTCAGAAATCCTTGGATTTTTGCACTCCAGGAGAGGAAGAAGGTACTGTTTTTAGCGTCCCTTTGTGTTTCTTTTTAGGAGGCTCAAATGATTTTACAGGGCAGCTAGCAACCAATTCTGCCCATTACAAGTCTGCAGAGAGGGTACCAGGGGCAACATTGTTAGTACTTCTGTGCGACAGTTCTGTTTCTTCTCGCCGTAGGTCTTCTTGAGAGGAGTGTGAATCCTCTCTAAGTAATGCAAATTTGTTGGATAGAGGACTGGAAGGGGTGAAACTGATGTGATGATCAGCAGGGAGAGAAGAGATTGTGGAATACTCAGCTGCACAACAGGGGTTCCTAGCAGCACAAGTGTCCATGGCATTTCTCTCCTGAATTCTGGTCGAGATCCTGGAAGGGGGAGCCACGGCTGTATTATCTGAGGAGGAGTTAGCGATCCCAGCATTGCCACCATTGGCAGGAGTGGTGTGCAATGCAGGTCGAGGGAGATCAGAGCTGTCAACTGACTGAGTTACACTGCTGCCTTTTGACAAGGTAGATTCCTTTTGAGTTATATTAAGAAATGCGGACAGGGCTTCAGGGGAACTAAAGTTCTTTGTGGAGCCATCCAGAAACAGACGCATCACAGCGGGGTATCTCAGGGCAAATTTTATACCTCTTTGATGGGGGATAGGTTTAATTGTGTTGAAGGCTCTTCTTTTGATAGTAAGTTCTTTTGAATAGTCCCTGAAAATTGAGATTCTGCAATCTTGCTATTTAAGGTCCCCAGTCTCCCTGGCTGTGCTGAGAATTAACTCTGTATGTGAGAAATTGAGGAATCTGACAATTATGCATCTCAATTTTTAGTCCAGGCCTGGTCTTTGGCCTAGAGTCTGATGAGATCGCTCGATAATGAGCTCTTGGCCAGGGGGAAGTTTAAGGAAGGCTGGGAGAAAATACAACAAAAGAGCACTGGTGTCCCCAAGTTCGTCTCCTTCAGGAAAACCGAAGAATCGGAGGTTGTTCCTGTGGTTCCTGTTTTTGATATTGTCTAGCTTGGGCTGTAAGTTTTTAATTAGCCTATTTTGCTCTCTGATGGTCACATGCAGATCATGTATTGAACTTTCATTTTGGTTTGTTTTAGTTTCTGTGTTGGTGAGTGGGAGGTCAAGCGTCTGCATATTAGATATATTTTGCTGAGTTGAGACTTTCAAATCGTTCATTTCAGAGATCAGTTCCTGAAACACTGATTCAACTCTGGTGAGAGAGTTGATATTCAGACAGTGGTCAGCCATGATAGGCCCTCAGGAGGTAGATAGAGTTGGCAGTGTAGAAATCAAGCATAGAACTTTACAGCAGTAGAAATACTTCACTGGAGCTTTACAGTGATGTTAGGTGAGGATCCCAGAGTTGGCACACAAAGGATACCTGGATAAGTATGGATGGATGAAGATATCTGGAAGTCCCAGGGAGAGATAAAATGAGGCTGCCATCTTTAACAAAGCCAGGCCACGCCCTCCATTTTAATCCATTTGAAGAAAAAATGTTGCTCAGGTGAGCAGCTTTTTCTTCTAACCACATGAGTTAGCACAGCCCTGTCAAACTTGTGCATATTCCAAGCTGCACCCTGGGTTGGACAATTTTAGGATTATTTTGGGAATTTATTTTGAAGCACAGAAATCCCAAACCTAACATCCTCACTTACCCATGTGTCCAGGTTATAGTCTTGTGATAGGAATGTGTGGACAATTGATCAGGTAGCAGTTTTACAAATTTCTGTCAGTGGCACATTCTTTCTGACACTGATGTTGCTGTACTCCTAACCGAGTGTACCTTAATGCCACCTGGGGGTATTTTCCCTATTTTGTTGCAGCAGAAATTTATTGCAGATACTATCCTTCTCAGTATGGTCTGCTTAGAGGATTAGCATGCTTCTGACACCTCGCTATATAGCATGTAAAGCAATTGCGTGTTCTTGTCCCCAATGTCCTCTGTTTTGGACTTGTAAAAACCGAAGGCTCTTCTTGCGTTTAATGTGTTGATTTTTTTTCTTCCCTCTATTGGCATGTGGCCTTGGGAAATACACTGGCAAGGTAATAGTCTAATTCAAATGCAATTCTGACATTACCTTGAAAGGAATTGAACCTTTGTTCTTAACACCACTTTCACCTTGTAAATAAATGAAGTGCAATGCAAGGGATCAATTTTGAGAGCTTGTCGTTTTACTGACTCTCCTTGCTGATGTAATAGCCAGCAGAAATAACATTTTTCAGGTGAGAAAGCTTAGTTCAGTAGTGGCCATAGGTTCAAAAGTATAACATTAATGGATGGCTAAACTTAATTTTTTTTGCAATTAATATAATTACAACATAGCCCAATTACAGTTAATTAAATTATTATTTTTAGCCTGCCACATACTGCAGCAACCTCATAGATGAAATGTAGAGTGAAAGTACCTTGCAGAAATAAGGGTGTAAAATCCCACATCACTATGGTGAGTCTATATTCAGAAGATAAAATAAAATTCAAGGAATACAATGTTAGGTATCCAAAACAGTACGAAGAACAATATAAACAACGTTCACAAACTGCATTTTAAATTATGAACAAACTAGATGACATTATTGTGTCATCCTCACAGAGATTTGTATTTCATTTAAATAATCCAGAAAGTAGCTGTTGTCAACAAAGAGAAGGACGAACACTTGCTCGACCTCTAATGGTGCTGCTGGCAACTGGGGAACTGTAAAAAGGCTAAACTGTAGCCAAAACATAGGGGTGCTTCAACTTTGTTCCTGGAGTAGGTCCCGCACTTTATTAAATAAAGTCTTTTGCAGTAGTCTTTGGTGTGTGTGCCATCTTTTTCAGTAATTTACCCTGTTCTCAACAAAGCTTTGATATGATCACCTCTCCTTTTAGGCTTGTCCATCGTTTCAATTTCTATAAGTATCAAAACAATAAATCACCCTATACATTCCTGCCAGTGCTTATCCATAGGGTAGCTAGGTTTGATGGTTATCTTATTTCCTGCAACATGGCTTTTGATGCATTTCATCATATGTTTAAAATAAAGCCTGAGATAATGAGAAAACAGAAAAAAACCCTAATTTGGGTTGATTGTTGTACTGGCCATATATACATTTTTTTAAAAGCAATAAGACAAATACCATTGAGGTTATACTCATTTTCAATGGGCTGCTTAGATACAGAAACAAGAAAATGTTTGCAACATACTACAGAAAAAAAACGTAATCAACAAAAATAACATTGCATAAAAAGGCATTTACATACAACAAGCTTTTTTGTGATATACAGTAGTAAACTATTTTGTGAGTGAATAAAACAGTTACAGGTGATTTTCTAAATGCTGCACAATATTAGGTTATTCCAAGCAGATAGACCATTATTTTTTTTCTTATAAAGGTTTTTATCCTCTTTGGTCAGACCAGGCAGCTATTCAGTCTTGTCTCTGGGCACCATTAAATGTCCCTTACCTCACCACTCTCTTGGTCCAGGGCTAGGTTCTCCCATGGATTGCCCCTCATGGTGGGGCTAGGGGGAGTTCCGTCCTGCCCCCAGAAACTCTCATGTAGAATTGCTCCGGGACCAGAGGCAGTAGGGGAGGTTGTGGTGCCTTGTGCGAGGCTTTGCAAAGCCCTAGGTTCACCATTTTCTCCCCTGGTTCCTGGAGGAGTGGTGCTATGGAAGACATATACACATGGAGGTGCACATTCACTCCAGAACCACAGCCCCTTCCACCCTCCCTAACTACTGTAATCTTTCTGAGTGTTGGGTTGCGCTACCTCCAGGCCTCCACCTGGTGGCAGCCAGGAGCTGGGATGGCTCACAACCCCTGTCTAGGAGAGAATAGCTGCCAGGTGGCCACTCAATCCTCTTCCAGCCCCCCCATTCCCTGGTGAATCAAGCTCATCCCTGAACTTGAGTTGCCAGCATGGTGAGAGGTGATGTGCTAACAGTGCCTCAGCCTCTGCACTACCGGGATGAGATAGACCATTAGTTTCAGTTTTAACCTTCACTGGTTCTAGTCTGAGGATTACAGTATTTAATACCATTGATGGAGTGGAGAGAAGTTTTTATGGCTCTAGGATTCAAGCAATAAACAATATAGCCAGAAACTTCCAAATGGGTAAACCACATGCCACATCCTCCTTGGTGGCAAATGACAGATTATAATTTGCATACTCACATTTCTTTTTACAGGAAATGGATGATTTTTACTATATTTGGTGTGAGAAAAAGAAAAGTCTACCTGTTTTCATTACAGGCAACAACTGAAGAGGCTCCGTCTACTACAGCTCCAACAGTCAATCATCTGCACAGTCATTGCTAGTCCTTAAAAAGCAGCTGTGTGCGAAGGACCGAGTGCAAAGGACATCACAGGAGTCTGCATGGGAGTCAACCAGGAGACAGCCAGCAGCCAGGAACTCAGCCCATCACATCCCAGGTAAAACTACTGCTTACAGCATAGTTTGTAGGAGTATTGTGTGGGGTCCTGGCTGTAATATATTGAGACATGTACCACAGGTTATTGTAAAGTTTATTTGCAGAACCGTGCTTGTGCAATAGCTAGTGAACATTCCATTAGCAGGGCCGTTTTGTGCTATAGTTAAATCATACAGCTACAACCTACCTAGATAAGAACTACAAGACAGTTTAACTCCAGGTTTCTGTGCTATAGCTAAGCCTAAAGCCACACCTAGTGAGCACTATGAGGCAGTTTTAACTCCTGTTATTCTGTGTTATAACCAAGACTGCAGCTGGAAGAAGAAGAAGAATCAGCATCTATACGGCATTTTTCATACACATTGTATCCCAAAGCCTATCTGGTAAACACTGTAAGGTAGTTTTGTTTTATCCCTGTTTTTATGTTCTGTAGCTAAGCCTTACAGCTACACCCCATCTAGGTGAGCTCTATGACTTGAATTAGGTGCTTTTCTCTAGGGATATACTCTGGAGGAGGGGACATTGCCCAATCTGCAGGACCATGCCAAAGCTCCAGACTCAGCTGGTGGCAACAAGGGTAGAAGTATCTTAGCTGTGTCATCAGCTCAGCAGGAGCCCACCCCCCCAGACCTTCACCCCTCCAGAAACCCACTGATTCACAAGGGTAGAGAGTGGTGGGGAGGGGAATGGGGAGGGGAAGCAGGCTAAACCACAAGGAGGTTGTTCAGCCCCTCGCCATCCAGATGGCAAATAGCTTTGCACCCAGAGGGGTTCTAGCACCTGACTCTGCTTGGGGAATCTTTGAGACAGTTGATAGGAAATGGCAAGGCAACGTGTTGGCACCCAAGGGGAGCAAGTCTGTCAGGAGAGTCTTAGTGGTGGGAAACTCAATGATTTGGGGGAGGGTGGAGAGGGTGGTGCGGGGTGGACGGATGGGAGGGGGATGGTCTGGTGCCTTTCTGGGACATCTGCCATCTGGGATTTAGACAGGATAAGGGGTATGGTGGAGAGGGAGCAGAAGGAGCTTGGGGTACTGGTACACCTTGGTACCAATGATCTGGCGAACCAGTCAGCAGAGATGGTGAACTGGAACTTTTGCTGACTGGGGGACAGATTGGCAGAACACTCAGTCTCCTTGGTCTTTTCTGAAGTTCTCCCTGTGTGGGGCATGGGAGGGAAAGTCGGATAGGATAAGAAGGGAGGTAATAGAGGAGTTTAATGGATGGCTTAAGGGATGGTGTAAGGATAAGGGGTACCTTTTTGTGGGGAATGGGGGGACTTCTGGGACAGGTAGCTTTTCAAGGGTGATGGACTTCATCTGATAAGAGAGAGGGCCTGCATGCTGGGGCAGAAGTTTGACGTCTATATTAGACATTTAAACTGACTGCGGGGGAGACTGGGTCTAGGTGAACCTCAATGGCACGGGAGAGGAAGGGGATCCTAGCTACCACTCCCCACATTTGGGGGCTTGTAAGCAGCATAGCAGGTACAAAGAAAGCTGTGGCCCATACTGGACTAGGTGAAGGGACTTTGGAGAGGGGGAACGGAAAGGGTGCAAGCACCAAGAAAAACAAGGGGATGAGAGAACATGCAAAGTACAAGGGTAGTAGCAAAGCAGGATCATGGTAGATGGAATGAGGTATGCCTTAATGATGGAGCTTAGGTAATAAAATCAGTGAGCTCCAAGCACTGATGGCAGACACCGAGGTGGACATTGTGACCATAACACAAACATGGGCTTCAGAAAATAATGACCGGGAATTAACGGTCCTTAGGTACTTGATGTTCAGGAGGGATTGAGGAACATGTTGAGGTGGAGGAGTAGCACTTAATGTCAAGGAGGGAATAGAGGTGACGGAAGATAGGTGCATCAGGGGTAGTAATGGGGAGACTGAGTCATTGTACGTGGAACTCATGGCAGCCTCAGGAAAGAAACTGTGCTTGGAGATGATTTATACATTATGAGGGCAAGGGGAGGAGAGGGACAGAGAGCTCATGGAAGAACTGAAAAGAAGGATAGCTAAGCAGAAAGTGGTGGTGGTGGGTGATCTGAACCTGCTGAACATTGACTGGGATGTTCCAGTGGCCCAGACCACCAGAAGCCAGATCTTGCTGGATGTGTTTTAGTAGTGTTTGCTGGTACAATTATTTAAGTAGCCCACCAGGCAGACTGCAATTTTCAGTGTGGTGTTCACCAGCTTGGAAGTAGTAGGAACTGTGGGAGTAGGGGAGCCATTAAGGAACAATGACCATTAGACCCCAGAGTCAGTTGAATAACCAATTATGACTGACCTACAACACATTATGACTGATTTTTTCAACTAGTTTAATATTTATGACTTTGACTTAGCAAAAAAAAATCCAACCAATTTTTTTCAACTTCCGCCATTGTGGAATTGTATTTATGTACTAGCAAGTTGTACTTTTTTGAGTGCAATTACTGGAAAAACTTTGCAGCACATTCATTTATGTAGTACATGCAGGCACGCACCCGAACCACACTGACCGTGACATCACTGGGTAAAGGAGTCAAGGACATACCAACAACAGGGCCATCGGATCCCTTCCCAAGTGCCAAGGCACCACAACATACACATACACAAAGATGAATTGTCAGACGAGTGTCAGATTCAACATTCGGTGAGGAATCATGAAACATCGAAAATTCACATCATGAATCTCTCCCACAGTGCCACCACAGAAACAAATCACCACACTGTATGACAACGATCACTGCACTCCCATGCTGGTCTACAAGATTGCCACTGATCAGAAGAGAGGAAAGCAGAAACTGCCAGCCTGCCAGGGAGGTTTTCCAGGCAAGCCAAACCCCTGAAACCCAAGACCCAAGAGACCACTGTAGTTCTCAGCAAGGGTCAGGGAAGTGGTGAGGGCCAAGAAAAGACCTTCTACAAATTTATTTTTTTATCATAGAAACTTTTTATTAAATTTTTAAGTTAACAAAACTGTATAGGATACAGTAGTGACATAAAATATAAATACAGTTTGAGCTCTACAGTTAGACAACCAGTTAAGGAAATAACTACAATACACATGTATCCACTAAGAGACTATAAGGCAGGAAGAATCACTATAGTAAAGCTATCAGTGATAACAGATAAGAGAAAACAATACTCAGGTACAGTATATGCACATCTGAAATGTCAACTAGGTAGCCAGTTCCAGCATTAGAAAAGGGGATTCTAAGGGTAAGGGATAAAGGTGAAGGTGGTCTAAACAGCTAGTTGGTCAGTTGGGGGGAAGAATGGAAAACTCTGATGGGGGTTTCGGGCAGATGGGTGTTAGACCGGGGGGTTGCCTGGTAGAGTGGGGGGACCAAACAGAGAGGAGAGTGTAAGTAGGCATTCCACTTGCGGAGGTAAATGGAGATCTGACTCTTCTTCAGGTAAGAGAGTCTCTCCAAACTAGCCAGCTTAGCCATAGCAGCACGCCAAGCTGATCCGGTGGGAGGAGACAGTTGATGCCAGTTCATCAGTGGTAGGTGCTAGGCTTCCAAAAGGGCACTCAGCAGCCAGTCCATGTGGTCAGAGGATAAGGTGCCAAGGGCCGAGAGATCACCAAGAAGGAGTGTAAGGTTAGATAAATCGACCATTTGGCCCAGGACATTGACACAGTCAGCTCTTATAGTGGCCCAGTAAGCACCCAGATAGGGACATAGCCATAAGATATGTAGGATATGGGCAGGGATTTGCTGACACCTCCAGCACTGGGTGTGTGGGAGCAGGCCACGCGCTTGAAGGATGGCTGGTGTCCTGTACCAATGAAGGAGAATTTTAAGTTGAATCAACTGACTCCTGGCATCTTTATAAGAGGAGTGGACCCTTTGAAGGCAGCTAGACCAGACATCTAAGGGGATAGGGTGTTGCAAGTCAGCAGCCCAAACAAGTCGGCAGTGATCAGCGTAATTCGGTCTCGAGTCATGCCATATCCAATAGAAATCCCCAGCTAGTCCCCAGAGTGAGGGATTTTTATGCACTGTTGCCAACCAGTACCACTGAGGACCAGAGGCATATGTTGACTAAAAATCCTGGACTGCACTATGGACTTGAAGGAACCTTCAAATGTCCTTAGTAGGTAAATTATATTTGATCTGAAGCTGGTCGGAGGAATTAGGTATATACTAATCCTGAACCCATCTAATATCATGATCCTCCCACCCAGCACAATGTATAGGCTTGTTATGTATCTGTATAAACCTGTTATCCCAGAGGGGGCATATCTTAGGGGAGGCAAATGGGTGGCCTTGGGTGTACCAGTTAGAGCCATCAGCTTATACCAGGCTCTCCTAGTTTCAGCCATTACTGGAGTCAGTGTGGCCTTAGAAAACAAGACCCCTGTCAGAAACCCACTTGGGGGCTGGCCTGACAGGATCTTGGTTTCCAGACTAGCCCACAGTGGAGGGAAAGACAAGAAGATCACGAACCATTTTGTGGCTTGAGCGGAAATGTATGCTAAGTGTACGCTAACCCTGCAGCCACGGAAAACCAAGGCCTCCTTTGGACCAATGGTCTTGCAATTTGTTACGGCTCCAGTAAGACTTCTTACCATCCCACAGAAGAGATGCCATCATTTTATTCAGTGTCCGGAACAATTTAGCCGACAGGGGAATAGGGAGATTATTAAAAAGGTAGGCCACTCTAGGTAAAAGGAGCATACAAATGGCAGCTACTTTACCTCGGAAGGAAAGATTGAGGTGGCGCCATCACTCAATCTCTGCAGAGAGGCTAGCCAGGAGTGGTGAGAAGTTAGAGGCTTCCAAGTCCCTCCAGGCAAATGGGATCATCACTTCTAGGTAGGTGAAACCTTGGGGGGCCCAGGCAAGGTCCAAGTTTTGCAAGCAATCCTTTGTACAGGCCGTATTCAGGGGCACCAGAGTAGTCTTCCTCTGATTGGTCTGTAAGCCAGACAGGTCACCAAAGGTTTTAAGGATGGTGAGTGTTTCTAGAAGGGAGGTCTGGGGATGAGAAAGGGTAAGCAGGAGGTCGTCAGCATAAGCCACTGCCAAGTAGGAGTGGTCTGCTACCCGTATGTCCATGATTGCAGGGGTGGCGACTAATTTTCTTATCAGTGGGTCAAGAGCAATAAGAAACAACAAGGGTGAGAGGCAACCCTGCCGAGTGCTCCTGTTTAACTGAAGAGGGGGGGGATGTCCTTGTTGGTGAGAATTCTGGCCATAGAGAGATTGTACAATGTGGAGACCCATTGGTGAAAATAAGGACCAAAGCCACAGAGGCAAAGAACCTCATGTAGATAGGGCCATTCGACCGAGTCAAATGCTTTTGAGAAGTCCACTGCTAAGGCAGCCATGGGAACACGGAAGAGCAGGGATAGCCATTTTTGATTAAGTAACAATCTGGTGTTGTCCATCCCAGACTTCCCCTTGGTGTTACCCACCTGGGAAGGATGGACTATGGTGGGTAACACAATAGCAATTTGATTAGTTAAGATTTTGGCCGCAATTTTTATGTCTACCGAGATAAGGGATATGGGGTGGAAATTGTTACAGTCCAGAGGAACAGTGGATTTCTTGAGGAGGAGGGTAATGGGAGCTTCTCGCATAGTAGGTAGGAGAGATCCAGCAGTGTGTACCTCTTGCAGTGCACCCAGCAAAGGAGAAGCGATCACTGGGGCCAACAGCTGATAGAGTTCCACGGTCATGCCGTTGGGTCCCGGAGCCTTACCCCTGGCTAAATGAGATAAAGCCATATTGAGCATGGACTCTGAGAAGGGTTTCTCCAGGTCCTCCATTGAGTCCAGGGGTAGACAGGGCAGATCTGCTTGTGAACAAAACTCGCGTAGGCTCCATGATAGCTGGGCCTGGTCCAGTGACATCCTGGACTGGAAAAGAGACTGGTAGAACTCCTGCATATGGGCGTTAATTCCAAGGGGATCGGAAATTACTGCCCCCATGAAGCTTTTGAGCGTGTATGCAGGAGGAAGCCTGTTGCTTCTGCAGCTGATATGATAGAAGCTCCCCCCCCTTATCTCCACCTTTCCAATGATTGTGCTTTGACCACAGAAGTAACCATTCTGCCTTTTGCTGCATAATGTTGTTAATCTGATATTTTACCCCACAGATTTCTCTTCCAAGGAGCCGATTGGGGGAGGCAGCTGTTGAGGCCTTGAACCAGACTTCTAAAAGGGACATTTTGGCCTGCAGTTGGTCCAGGGTGGCCTTCTGGGTTTTATTCTACATGGCCGAGTAGGAGATAATACACCCCCTCAAAACTGCCTTTAAGGCCTCCCATATGGTACCTGCCTGGACATCGCCCATGGTGTTGAGGTCGAAGTAGGTCTTGGCTGCCTTGCTCACCACCCAACAGAATTCCTGGTCCTGCAGCCAGTGGGGATTGCAGTGCTATCTTGTGCCTGTATTAGAGTGCCCAGGTGAGGCATAGAGGTACGCAATGGGGGCATGGTCAGAAATGATGATGTTATCAATTCGGGTAGAAGAGACTCTCAGGACCGTGGCAGAATTAGCCAGCCATAAGTCAGTTTGGCTGTAGGAAGAATAGAGAGCTGAAAACAAAGTGTAGTCCCACCCAGAGAGATGGTCACGCCTCCAAACGTCTACCAGATCCCACTCATCAATGAGCTCTTGCAGCGAGGCCCTAGTTTTTGGATGAGCCTGCGGAGTGGGCTTAGATTTGTCCAGGAGTGTGTCTGATACCATATTGAAATTGCCACCAGTCAGTTTGGGCATTTGTTGCCTGCCTTCAGTAAGGGCTGCAATAGCTTGGCTAAGCTCAGGCAGAAACTCCACACTATTCACATTTAGGCCATACAAGTTGGCCAATACGGCAGCCCCCCCTGGAAAACCAAACCAGAAAATCACCCAGCAACCAAACGTATCTGTTTTAACCTCCTCCTCCTTCACCCAGGAGCATGAATGGCATATCAGTATAGCAACACCCTGAGATTTAGTAGAGGCTGAGCTGGCAATGACCCTTCCCACTCAGGACTTCTTCAGCCACTGAACGGTCCTGGCAGTGAGATGCATCTCTTGAAGAAGTGCAATATCAGCCTGTAAGGAGCGTAAATGCTGAAGGACCTTAGTGCGCTGAACAGGGCGATTCAACTCTTTAATGTTCCAGAATATGCATTTGAACCTGGAGGGGTCTTGGGACATCATACTTCTTGGCTAATGAAGATAGGTAGGGAAAAGGGAGTACTCACCCAGACAGCCAGGTATGCAATGCCAAGAAAGGGGGGGAGGGTATCTGAATTCATTCCCTAAACAGAGACCACCACTCAGCAAAGCCTAAGACTGGCAACCAGAAGTGTAGAAAAAGGAACCTGTAATATGCAAGCAAGAAAGAGAAACAATACTATTAACACTGTTATGGCAAAGATAAACTTCTAGAAAAACCAGGATAACAGATATCTCAAAAAGTGAATGAGCCTCTGCAAACCAGAAAACACTGACTGGAAGTAGAAATCATCACCAGAGGATAACAGAGCAGAACAATAAGACTAAATTACTCTAAAGGTGAAGTGGTGTAAGCATAAGAGAAGTCCCTCCCGGAGAGGCGGGGAATTCTCAGCCACGCTAACCGATCACCCAGTAGGAGGTTTGAAAGAGAGTAGCCAGGTGGTGTAACCCATCCCTAGCTGGATTATCCTTCTGGTCAAGGCATATAGCGAGTCCAGGGAGGAGAGTAACAGGAAGGGAGGGGGGATGAGGAGGATGAGGGATTGCCCAGAGCAGGGAAGGAGAGGGCAGGGATGGAAAAGGGAGAGGAAAGGGGGTAGGAGAACTCCTCATCTGAGGACCTATGATTTGGTTATGCAAAATGCCCCAATAGGCTATTTTATTAGTCAAGGGAGAACCTCCCAGTGACCATGAAGATCTAAAAGCTCCCTTGGAGACCATGTGATAATGCCATCATCCAGGTCCCAGGAGACTGGTGACTTTGGATAGCATCTTACCTGTGCAGCTCCTAGGTTACAGAGGCAAGGTGCCCTTAAAAAGGGCTGTGGCATTTAAGTCATGCAACTGACCCCATAATGGTCAGGTGTAAATGGGAAGGGGGGAGGTGCCCAAGCACTAGTAGAGTGCACCAGCCTAGGGTAACTATGGGGTAGATACCACCCTGGTGGAGCTAGATAGAAAATAATCCCCAGACCCACACATTGAATTCTGAGTATTAACCCCATCAATTAACATTGAGCTGGCAGGGTGTAGGTAAGAGAACCATTCAGTGTACAACCATTGGTCCATAAAACAGTCTCAGGTGCTGGAATAGTCTGGCTGGAATAGTGGTGCTGCTGGATTAAGTAAACCTGAGTTAACAGCTTCTGCAAATGATTTTAGGCCCAGCCTGATGGGAAGCTGGGAGTCTTCTATTAATCCTTCTGTAGGGAGCAGAGAATCAGCCCAGGGACAGGAGTCAGCCACATTTATCTAAGAAGACTCGGAGGTGCTTATATCAGATGGATCAGCTTCAGGACGAGGGTCATCCTTAGACAACTTTGCTGGTGGTGCTGCTTCCTGCTGGTCTGGGGAGAGGTCTTGGCCACTTCTGGAGTGCTGCCTTACTCATGGCATTGGAACAGCAGCCAGCTGGGGTAATGGAGAGGCAAGTGGGTCTGCAATAGAAGGATTGTGACCATCCCGATTGGCCTTGGATGGGAACTGATGGCTTACATGCATATATCTGGAGGGAGCCTTTACAGGTGGAACAGACCGGTCTGGATTAAGATCCACCCGGGAAGCATGTTCAAGTATTTGGTTCCCACAGCTTTGGGTGAGATTACCTGGTGCCCAGAGGCATCTGGAAAGCGTTGTTCGAAGAGACATGGTCAGCCAGTGCTTGAAAACCCAGGACTCTATTTCTTGCGGTTGCTCAGCCACAATCTCCCTCCCATCTTTGAATACATGCAGGTAGGTCACATTTTTGAATCAATAACTAAATCCCTGTGCCATAAGCAGTTTCTTGATGGGAACAAAGGCTTTTCTTCTAGCTGCAGCCTCTTGAGAAAAGTCTCTGTAAAAGGACACATGGGTCCCCTGCCACAAGATCTCCCCCTTGTCTCTGATGGCTCTTAACAATCTTTCTTTAGTGGATTACCTCAGGAGGTAGGCAATGATAGGCCATGGAGATTGATTTGAGGATCAGGACCTACTGGTAATCCGGTGGGCCCTTTCAACTTCGATGGGACCCTTCCACCTTTCCCCCAACATCTTGGGTATGCTCTTGTTGAGGTAGCGCTCCATGTTTTGCTCTTCCATGCCCTCAGGGACACCAATGATCCTGATGTTATTGTGGCATCCCCGGTTTTCTTGATCCTCAGCCCTGTGCCAGAGCACCACTAATTTGGCCTTGTGCACTTTCAAGCACTGCCAGACCTTGGCCTGAGAAAGCTCCAGCTCCTCGGTCCTTTGTTCGGCCATGTTCATACAGCCTTTTAATGTCTGTACATCAGCAATGGTACTGAAGAGTGTCGCTTTTATCCCACCAACCCAAGTTAGAAGAGTTTCCAGCATACTGGTGATGTACTGCAGCGAGTTACTAATGTTGGTTAGTTGAGAGGAGGATTCAGTGAGGCCAGGAGGTGAGGTCGATTGTGAGCTGCTGAGTGAAGCCATATCCAGACTGGTGTGACTGGAGAAGGCTGAGTGATCTGGATGCTGAGGTCTGAGGAAAAACAGTCGTAGGGCACCCAAGAGCTTAGGAGGGGAGAGTGCAGAGAACCACTGAGCAGATGGAGATAGCCACTAGTGTCAGGGTCAGTGGTGGGGCCTGCATAGCCTAACGTAGTGTGACTCATGGATAATCAGTGCCTTAGTACAACAGCTGGACAGCTGAGATGCAAAATGATCATGCCAGACAGACGAGGAGGGGTTAGTGTGGCCTGATTATGCCTTGTGTTGTTAAATGATCCCTGGATGGTGAAGTAGGTATATGGATAAGATCAGCTAGGGACAGAGCTGAGGATTTAAGCAGCCATCTTCCTTGGCATTCAAGCCACGCCCCAGGCCTTCCACAAATTTAAAGAAAAGCAGAGGGAGGAAGACCGGGAAGAACATTTACTGAAAAACAGGGAGGCAAAGAAGGCGGTTAGGGAGGCAAAAGCAGACACAGAGCTGTGTATTGCGGAGCGGGTCAAGAGAAGAGAAAAACAGTTCTTCAGGTGTATTAGTGAAAAAAGGGAGAAAGGAGGGGAAATTGTGAGGCTAACAGAGGGGAATAAGGTGATTGAGGCAGACAGTAAAAGGCCTTCATCCTTAACAATTACTTTAGCTCAGTTTTCACTAGGGATAGGGCAGCCAGCATTTACTACTGAAAAGGTGCTGAAAGGTCTGGCAGCCCTAAATATTAATAAGGCCCCAGGACCAGATGGGTTGCATTTGAGGACACTCAGGGAATTTGGTAGTGGGATTGGCTGATCACTGCGTAGGTCAGTTCAACAGCTCTCTAAGGACAGAGGTGGTTCTGAAGGTTTGGGGAATTGTGGACATAGTTCTGCTCCATAAGGGGGCCAAAAGGAACAAGTGGGGAACTACAGAACTAGCAGTCTTACCTGTATTGTAGGAAAACTGATGGAGCCAAGAGGATCTCGTGCACTACTCGGAGAGCAAAGGTCTGCAGGATAGTCTGCAGCACAGATTCATGGCAGGGAGGGCTTTCCAGAATAACCTGATAGTTTTCTTTAACTAGGTGAAGAGGGAATTAGATAGGAGCCATGCTGTGGATTTACAGTACTTGACCTCAGCAAGGCTTTTGACCCGGTACCCCACAGAAGCTTGCTGAAGAAGATGGAGGATCTGGGTGTGGCTAAAGTCACAGTAAGCTGGATAAGTAACTGGCTAAATGGGAGGCAGCAGAGGGCAGTGGTCAAAAAGGTTAAATCAGAAGAGAGGGAGGTCACGTTTGGGGTTCCACAGGGATCTGTCCTAAGTCCGGTCCTCTTCAACATGTTCATCAGTGACATTGGTGAGGGGATACAGGGCAGACTGCGGCTCTTCCCAGTTGACACTAAGCTCTGAGATTGCATTGTGATCAGGGAATAAAGGAAATGCAGAAAGACTTGCAAAAGCTTGAGCAGTGGTCAAGGGTTTGGCAGTTGAAATTTAAAGCCAAACAGTGCAAGGTGATGCACTTAGGGAACAAGAACACCAGGATGGAGTACTGGATGGGAAGGGTGAAACTCAGTACTTAGGCTGAAGAGTTATCACCAGTGACTCCCTAAAGCAATCAAGCCAGTGCAGCAAGGCTTTTAGCCAGGCAAATAGGATGCTTAGATGTATTGTGATGGGTATTGACAGCAGAAAAAGGGAGATAATACTTCCCCTGAATAGATCCTTGGTGAGGCTATACCTGGAGTACAGTGCCCAGTTCTGAGTTCCTCACCTCCGGAAGGGTAGGGATAGGCTTGAGACAGTGCAGTGCAGGGTATCAAAAATGATTCAGGGCCAGCAGGGCATGCCCTTATGAGGGGTGCCTCAGGGTACTGAACAGGTACTCGCTGGAGACCAGAAGGGAGAGATAAGAGATAAGAGATATGATAAAGACCTTCAAATTCCTAAAAGGAACTAGTAGACTGAACTACGGGGGACTATTTAACTTGAATACCAGCTCGTAGCTGTATGGTTATGAGTTGAAGCTAACAGGAGGGAGGTTCAGGAGGATGTGAGGAAATGCTGTTTTACAGAAAGGGTGGTGGAGCCATGAAACAGGCTGCCTTCTGAGGTGGTGGGTGAAGAAACCATTCGTGGTTTTAAGCGTGGCTGGGACAGAATGAAGGTATAGTGGTTGCTTAGGGTATCAGAATTAGGGAGGAGAATGAAAGGGGATGGGGGGGCAAGGACCCTCGAGGAAAAGTAGGCTACAGGGCTAAATAGGGGAACTCGGGCAGACTGTGTGGACCTTTGGTCTTTTCCTGCCATCATTGTCTGTTTCAGTTTCTGTGTAACTGAGCCTCTGATAGTAATCTATATTCAAAACTTACATTCAGAGCTGGAAGGGAACTATTTATGAACTACCACATTATATTATGTATTACTTAGTCTTTTAAATGAGCATCTTGGGGGTAATGTGCTCCCCAGTAGGTTGATGCACTCTGTGATAAAGGTGTCCCAGTTTCCTGATAACAAAATGGTGTAACTGCCCTTGGATTACATTGTGTTCTTGCAGGATCCTTTAAGATATTACTAGCAGATATTGTACTCAGAACACTTAATCTGAGCAGGTGGCACCTCAAACTTGCAATTTGTTTTTTTAAACATCAGGTTTGACCACAAAATGGGCCACTGCCACCACCTATTATTTATCTGTTAATTACTTTTGGTAACTTCAACAAAATTAACCATCAATGTGACCCATGGGGCCCAATTCCAGAAGGAGCCCTTGGAGCAATGCAAGTTGCGCCACTCCAAGGGCTACAGCAATGCCAGGTGCACCAGAAACCCTGCACCATATTCCAAAAGAAAGAATGGTTCCTGTGCCAAATGCCCTGTGATTGCAGCAAGTGTAGGACTGTGCCTGACCAATGACGCACCAGCAGCACATGCTGCAAGGCCATGGCACCCCTTACGCCAGTGCAATGAGGAACGGGCATCACTGGTGGTGATGGTGTTGGGGGACACAGGTGCCCACTGGGGGTGTGGGGTGGGGGGTCATTGGGTGGGTCGGTGTGCCATCAGGGTGGTCAGGTATTGCTTCTGCACCTGGCAGGGTGCAAATGCCCATAATATATCAATTTGGGGGCATTTGCACCCCCCCGGGTGCCACAGCAATCCTGTACATCCCGGCTGCCACACCAACCCTCCCTGTGCCCCTCTGTGCCCCTCCTGCTCACGGATCCCACTAGTAGCCCACATGTCACAGTGTGCCAGTCGGTTGCAAGGGGCTTAGACCACCTCCTGGCAGGTCTAAGTGGAGCCCCTTGTGATAGCCACGGTGGGGCTCTTGGAATCAGAATTGTGAGCCCTGCCATGGCACAAGCCCCCCTTGAATCCTCGCATACCCAGTTGCAGGTCACAAGGGTGTCGCAGTGCCTGCTTGGTGCAGCAGATTCCCCATTTGCCACAGCCCACATTCTGGAATGGGGAATGCCGCAATGGGGGATGCAAGATGCGACTTGTGACTTTGCTGTTTGTTGCAAGCACCTTGCGTCCTCCGGAATGGCTTCTGGAATCAGGCCCATGGTTGCTCCACAACATGACTTAATACTGATGAGGAATGTTTTCCACTAAGTTTGATTTGCCTTAATATTTGCACTTTGAACCATATTACTATAGTATTATAATTGCTGTACAAAACCTATGATCCATACACTTGACAGTCAACATTTTTTCATCAGAGCAACTCTCGTCTAATCTCAAAACTTGTTCCACTGGCATATTCTTGTCCTCATGTGGTATATGAAAGCTATCTGCCATTACATTGTTTGATCGGTGACTTTCTAAGTATGCCTGTTTGAAAATGTTCTGCATTATCTCAAGAAATTATATGATTCAGATAGCAAATCCAAGCAAGGCGGCTATTTAAAGCAGCAGTGCAATTCATTTTTTTTTTTCCAAAAGCTAATTTCAGCTACAATAAAAAAAAAAAGCAAACATGTCAAATCTGCTTTTCTAGATACGTCCTCTAGCACACGCCACAAGATTTTTTTATTTTATTTTCTCAGTCCTAACTCTTGCCAGGTCTCCAACGTTATTTCAAAACTAAATGTGCTGCCCATCATTTTTTTTCTTGAAAAAAACTAAATTAAAACAGTTATAAAATACTCACATTTTGGCAGAACTAATAAGCTGTATCACCAAACAAATCTGGAAAATGGCCGGAATCTTTTATAGTGAAAAAATATAGGGTCACATTTTTTGCCCAATTTTGTTGCACTGCTGCTTTAAGGAGAAATTCAGATCAGATTAATTTCGATTCATCCAGGTATAGAAATCCCTGAGAAAAGATTTGGCACATACCCAGGGGCATAGGAAAATGCCATCTATATAACTTTCCCATTCTAAAATTAGGAGTTTGGAGGCTTAGTCTCCTCCAAAATCTAGGTTTCCCAGGTGGTAGCAGAGGTTAGTACTGCTGTGCCTCTCTACTGAGCTATAGTAATTTAGAATTTCTTGGTATAACCAACCATGTAATCTCTCCCTTTTTCTCTCTCATTGTCTGTCTGTCTGTCTATCTAGCTCCCTACCCATCTCTTTCCTGAAGACGCTAAACAGCAAAGGCAAAATGCCAGGAAAACCTGGGCAAAGTATCTGAGAAAGGTCTTGATTTTCATATCATTAATGTTCCGGTAAGATTAAGCACATTTATTTCTAATTCGATAACTTGCTGGCTACTTGCTCAGCTATGTCAATGTGACTGCTGTATTTCAAAAGTGTTCTCTAATGAAGTAAATGGAATGCTAAATCTTTAATGTGACGTAGCTGCACTGCCTATCTAGTACATTCTTAGCCTAATAGGATTGCTTTTGAGCTGAAGCAGAAGGAATCCTATAATACCATGCAGCAAACATAATAAAGAAAGGGGTATACATGAGATTGAGCAGCTTCTGAAGGCTGTAACACACCCCAACCCATCTGCTTGCAGACGTGGTGCTGTAAAATTGTCATTAATACATCAAAACTCATGGAGTACTCCACTCTCCCTTTGCTCTGGATTAAAGAGACAATTTATAACCTGGAGAGATATTTGCACATTGCTCTTTAGAAATCTGTAGCTAAAGCATAATGGCCCTGCACTGCATTGATAATGTCTACCTTAATATAATCCTGCAATCCTTGCTATTTTGACCCCTTAGGAATATTTTAATTTTGATACAGTCCTAGTCTTTCACTTTTGAAGACCTGGGTTATAAATCTAGTTGACACGAGAAATGGGTTTGTCAGTCCTGTTGCTGGTCGTTGTTCTGAGTGCTTGGGTATGTACAGTATGTCTACATAGATATATAAATCTCTCTTTATATGTATTTATTTTAAAAGTTTCACCATGAAAGACATACTGAGCTGAACAAAAGCTCATTTCCAGATGTGTCCTGGGGGGAGGGTGGAAGTGGAGTTCAAGAAAAAAGAATTATGACATTAAATTCCACAGTACATGAGCTTGAGCAAAAACAATGAACGACAATTACAAAAATAAATTGTACTAAACATTGAAATGTGCATTGTTAATAGACAGATGAATGGAAGAAACAGGGCAGGGTGCTTACCCAGTGGGCTAAAGGAGGTACATTAGAGGTATAGAGGCAACGCAGAACTAGTTAAATGTAGACAGGGGAAGGAAATGAAAAGAGGGGGTAAGACAGGTGGAGGACATGGGGGAGGAGGAGGAGGAAAGAGGGGTGGTTAACAAATAGCTGTTAATAAAAGGAGAGGTGTACCAGGAGCAGTTGCAGGAGTGAGAGGAAAAGTCATGAAGAAGGAGGGAGAGAGAGAGAGAGAGAGAGAGAGAGAGAGAGAGAGAGTACTAGGATGGGGAGGAGCAAATGGCTAGGGTGAGAGAATTCTAAAGTTTGGGGAAACAGTAGGAGAAAGCAGCCTGGCCAGCGAGTGATTTTCTTGAAAGGAGAGCAAAGGAACAATAGTTAGAGTTACAAAGGGAGTAGGAGGAAGGTGGTGGGAGGGAGAGGAGGGAGTATAGATAAGAAGGGAGAGAGATGAGCCAGAATTTCAAAATAAAATAGGAACAATGAGTGAGGTGTCTAGCTTCAAGGGAGGTGAGGGAGAGGGAAGAGTATAAGCAGCAGTAGTGGGTGTGATGTGAACAGTCCAAAGCAAAGCGGCAGAAGGAGTGAAAGAGGGGGTCCAATCTGGCAAGGGTGGTCTTTGGTGCAGCACTGCAGACAATGTCACCATAATCAAAAATGGGTAGAATAATTTTCCGGTTAATAGCTCGGCAACCAGAAAGATGGATGCACCCTTTATTTCTGTATAAAGCCCCAAGTTTAGGGTAGTTTTTTGTGGATGTCGTCCACATGCTCAAAGAAGTTGAAGTGCCAGTCTAGCCAGACCCCTAGCTACTTAGATGAGGGTACATCTTCTATAAAGGCACCATCTAAGGTGTGGAAGGAGGGGAGGGAGTTAAGCCTGGAGATCTTCTGCTTGGAACCACAGGTCATAGAGACTGCTTTTTTAGCATTTAAGGATAGCTGATTAGAACGGAACCAGAGCCGAACATTATTGAAGTTCAGTTGTAGCCTGACGTCAGCTTGGTGGGGGAGGAACCAGAGGAAAATAGGATTGTGTCATCTGCATACATATGGATGAGCAAGCAGAGGGAAGGTCATTTAGAAACACCGAGAAGAGTAATGGGCCAAGGACCGAGCATTGGGGGATGCCAGTGCTGACAGAGAGAGGAAGGGATAGGAAGTCACCAATTTGAACAGACTGAGATCTTCCCTCAAGGTAGGAGCAAAACCAGTTTGATGCTGAGTTTGAGAGCCCTGCAACCTCAAGTTTGTCAAGAAGAAGGAGGTGTGCAACAATGTCAAAGACTTTGGCCAGATTGACAGCGATTGTGGAGGTGATGAGGTCCTGATCCATCCCTGAGAGAATGCAGTCAGAAAGCTGGAGAAGAGATGAGGAGGTGGAGTGGTGCTTATGAAAGCCAGACTGGAAGGGAGTGAAGAAAGAGGAAGAATCAAAGAAAGGGGAGATATCTATATACAGTATATTCTTTGAAAAAAACTGCATTTATGCACCAGTTAGGATTCAGCTTAATGCCACAAAAGCAGGGAAATGTGGTGTTAATGTTTTCAATGCTAACTCCCCCCCCCCAAGCAGCAAAAGGACATGTCCACACAATCACAGGCAGCCATCATCAAGGTAAGTCAAACAACACACAACTGTTTCCACATGACAAATGCAGTAGCACGGATGTGCTAACTTCCTGGATTTGTATCTGTGTCATGCACACTGCAAGACATACACACTCACTTCACTGCAGATAGAAATTCACAATACTCAAATCACAACACTGCTTCTGTGTATAGGAGAAGAAGAAGAAGAAGAATCAGCATTTATATAGCGCTTTTCATACACAGTATCCCAAAGCGCTTTACAAGCAATGCTAGACTGGTAGTGAAGTGACTGAATGTGTGGTGGCAGCCATATTGCACATCATCACCCACACACAGCCAGGATAATTGCATGAACCAGTTTATGGGAAGGGGAATGTTGGCCAGGACACCGGGAATGTTCCCTGCTCTTTACGAAGAGTACCCTGGGTTCTTTTACTTCCACCTGGACACCCACCAGGACAACACCAGGATGGGCAGAAGGGACCTCAGTTTAACATCTCATCCGAAGGACAGCCCACCCCAGCAGTACAGCATCCCCAATACTGCACTCGGATGCCAGCGAATTTTAGGTGCAAGTCTATCTCGGTGTGGGACGAGAACCCACAACCTTCTGGTCCAGAGGCAGATGTGCTACCAACTGAGCCACACTGACACCCTAGAAGAACATAACCCTGCAGCCAGATACAAATCCAGAATACCCAAATTATAAGGGTTAATTTTTCCTGCAGAAGTGCAGGCCCCATCTGTAACCTCAGGCACTCATGGACACTGTAAGACATACACACACTTGATGGGCCTGAGTTTCTGCAGCCATAGGTGTAAGACATACACACCAACCTCTGGCTATAGAAGCACGGATGCCACAAAATCCAGAATACCAAAATTGCAACAGTACGTCAGCCTGCGCCTCTTTAGCAACAGGTGTAAGACTACACACCGACTTCTGGCTCCAAAAGGGCAGTCCCCTGTGGTGCCTGCAGTTACTAAGACAGAAGTACTGTTGCAATGTGGGTATCATAGTTTCAGCAGCAGATCTAGAAATTGTTGAAGGGGGCAGCAGTTTTTAAGTTACACAGCTACATATCGAAAACCATGCATTAGCAGATCATGCTGTCTAAAGAGGTACCTCGCACAGCATGCATGAGTACCTCTGCCTGCAGAGGCACAGGCCCAATGGGTCCTTCTGGCTGCAGAAGTATAGGCCCATATGGGACCTGCACTTCTGCAGCCACACATACTCATGCATGCTGTACCACTTACACACACAGGTTTGGCTGCATAATCACAGGCCCCACAGCTACAGATACAAATCCGCAAAGCTAGCAAATCAGTGATACTGCATTTGCATCATCTGTAAACAGGTACATGTTGTTTGTCTTACCTGATGATGGCTGTCTGTAGTTGCTTATGTGGTTTTGTCAATTTGTTGCTTTTGGGGGTGGGTTAAGGTTGGAAATGCTAACACTACATTTCCCCATTTTTATGGCATTAAATTGAACCCTAAATGGTGCATTAATGCAGTTTTTTGTAAAACATTTCCTTTCTTTTTGGGATAGTGGAATCTTATCTTCATTTGGGACCTGCATGAAAAGATGGACATGTGCAGGACCTCAAGGGAAGACTCTGTCCACCTACAGACAGCAACAGATATCAAGAATTCATGGGGCAGTCTGGTGGGCTGTAGAAGTGCTGGGCCTTCTGGGCCTTGCACTTCCATGTGGCCACAGATACAGATGCACATGGCAAAGTGTCCATCTCTCAGCCAAGGCACAGGGCCCTCTGGCACCCACAGGTGCAGTGGTGTAGGGCCCTATTCCAATAGAAGAGTTCTCTTCACTACAGTGAAGCCTGCCAGGATGAAGCAGAGTTTCAGTTTCCTGCATGACAAAAAGAATTAACTCTCATTGAAATTGCCTTGTTTACTGCTGTAACTCTGCTGCAGATTGCTACAGAATTGGGTTTCATCCTGGCGGGCTTCACTGTATATGGTACTTTGGCCAGAACGGGCAACCCCACACCTTCCCTTCCCAGGCTAGGAGGTGGTGTCACATTACAATGCCCAAACTCTCCTGTACCAGGCTCCGAACAATCCACATTAATTGGTATCTGGCCGTGAGTCACCAAACACTCCAGTACCGGGCCCCCAATCAACCCTAGCAATATTAGCAGGCCCACAGCAACAAGAACACTCCAGTACCAGTCTACCCACCACCCAAACATTTTGTTACCAGGCCACTCACCACCAGGACACTCTGGCATCAGGACCCTGGCCATCATAACATAGAAACATAGAGATTGTCAGCAGATAAGGACTGCCAGGCCCACCCAGTCAGCCCAATTTTCCTACCTTAATTGGCAGCCGATGTCCCTATCTGGTCACTGGCTTTAACCTCTTCTTCCCACCTCTAAGGTTCCCTTATGCTTATCCCATACATGTTTAAGTCCTCCCACTGTTGATACTCCCACTACCTCCTGGGGTAGGTTATTCTATGCACCTACCACCCTTTCTGTGAAAAAGAGCTTCCTTACATTTCCCCTTATACTGCCCCCTTCCAATCTCATATCATTCCCACTTGTTCTTCTGCCCCCCTATACTGAAAGGTGTCTCCCCCTTGTACTTTGTTTATGCCCTTAAGAAACTTAGAAAGTTTTTATCATATCCCCCCGTTCCCTCCTTTCTTCCAGTGTATACATATTGAGGTCATTCAATCTCTCCCCATATGTCTTCTGGTGTAAGCCCTGCGCCATCTTTGTTGCCCTTCTCTGGACTGCCTCCACTTGGTCTATGACCTTCTGAAGATGCGGTCTCCAGAACTGTGCACAGTATTCTAGATGAGGCCTGACCAGTGTTTTGTATAGTGGTATCACCACCTCTCTTCTTCGACTAATGATGCCCCTTCCTATGCACCCCAACATGTCACTAGCCTTTCCTACAGCCTTTGTGCTGTGCCTGGTTACCTTTAGGCCATCTGAGATTATAATACCCAAGTCTCTTTCTTCCCTGGTGACTGTCAGTAACTCCCCCCTCCTGTAGCTCTCCCCAGGGTTTCTGAGGCCCAGGTGCATGATTTTGCACTTCACATTGAACCTCAGTTGCCACTCTTCGAACTATTTTTCCAGTTTTTCTAGGTCTCCCCTCATTCCCTCCACCTCATCAGGAGTGTTTACCCTGTTGCAGATCTTAGTGTCATCTGCAAACAGGCAAACCTTCCCTTCCAGCCCTTCTGTAATGTCACTAATGAAGACATTAAAAAGGACTGGCCCCAGGACTGATCTCTGAGGTACCACACTGGTCACTCCCCTTTCTTGGACTGGATCCCATTTACCACCACCCTCTACTTTCTATCCTCTAACAAGTTTCTAACCCATTTTACCATGCTGTGTCCCATACCCAGCTTCCCAACTTGTTCAACAGTCTCCTATGTGGAACGGTGTCAAAGGCCTTGCTGAAATCAAGGTAGATGACATCCACCACTCCTCCTTGGTCCACCTCCTTCATCACCCAGTCAGAAAAGTCTATTAGATTTGTTTGACATGATCTTTCCACAGTGAATCCATGCTGCCTCCAATCCTGCACTCCAGTGGATTCCAAGTGTTCCACAATCCTCTCCTTTAGCAATGCCTCCATTATTTTCCCTACTATTGAAGTGAGGCTGACTGGCCTGTAATTTGCTGCCTCCTCCCTGCTACCACTTTTATGTAGGGGTACCATGTGTGCCTTCCTCCAGTCCTCTGGATCTACCCCTGTGCTGAGTGACTCATTGAACATGGCCACCAGTGGTGTTGCTAATTCCATCCTTAGTTCTCTCAATATCTTGGGATGTATGCCATCTGGTCCCATTGCTTTGTCTACCTTTAGTTTTGTGAGCTCCTCTAGGACTACCTCCTGTAAATGGACAGGTGTGCACCTCTCTCCCTACTTTGATTTTGGTACCTACTGTGGCCCCTTTCCCTCCCCTTCCTCACTGAATACCTAACAGAAGTATCTGTTCAGCATTGATGCCTTTTCCTGGTCCCCCTCCACACACTTCCTCTCTTCTCCTCTGAGCCTTACAATCCCCTCTTAGACTTCCTTCTTTCACTGATGTACCTATAGAATGTTTTATCCCCTTTTGTCACTGTCTGTGCCAATCTTTCCTCTGTTTTTGCCTTTGCACTCCTAACAGCTTCCCCTGCTTCCTTCAGGCAACTCAGGTATATCACCCTATCCTCTTCCCTCTGTGTCCCATTATACTTTCTGAATGCCACCCTCTTGGTCCTAACCTTCTCTGCTATCTCTCTTGAGAACCATAGTGATTTCTTCCTTCTTTTCCCTTTGTTTATGAGCCTAATGTACTGGTTTGTCACCTCCACTATGGCTCCTTTTATATTTTCCCACTGCTCCTCACCCCCCGACTGGCCTCTCTCCTTTCCAGGACTTCTTTGATAGCCATTCTCATCCTAGCAAAGTCTGCCCTCCGGAAATCTAAAACCCTTGTCTTTGTGTGGCTGGACTGTGACCCTGTACTTATATTAAACCATACTGTGTGGTGGTTGCTGGCCCCGAAGTGACCTTCCACCTGTACTTCTGTGATTCTGTCCCCATTGGTCAGGACTAGATCCAGAATTGCCCTGTCTATAGTGGGTTCTTTCACTAACTGCCTGAGGCCTGCTCCCCTGCAGGGTGTCCAAGATGTCTCAGCTCCTGGCTGTGACAGCCGCTGGGATGGACCAATCCACATCTGGCATACTGAAATCACCCAACAGCAGCACCTCCCCTTTTGTTGCCATCTCATGTATTTCCTCCACTATCAGCTTGTTCATCTCCTCCCTTTGCACCTGGGGTCTGTAGATCAGCACTGTTCAAACTGCTGTGCCATTGAGGGCTCAAGGGTGACCCACAGTGCCTTGGCCTCCCCCTGTCTACCCTGTACCACAGTAGCTTTTATGTCTTCCCTGATATTGGGCTGCCCCCTCCACCTTTTTTACCCTCCCTATCCCTTCTGAACAGTGGATAACCTGGTACACGTATGTCCCAGTTGCATTTTCCAGTGTACCATGTCTCTGTTATTGCCACTATGTCCAAGTCCATATCTGCCATCATGGCAGGCAGGTCTGGGATTTTATTACTCAGTCTGCAGGCATTTGCTTACATTGTCTTCCACATTTTGCTGCCTGTCCACTTTCTATACTGCCCACTGGTTTCTTCCCTCTAACTCTGGCTTCCTTCTCTTGCTGCCTCCCTGTGCCGAGCAAGCTACCTCTCAGCTAGTTGGTGTTTAGCAGGGGTGGGGCACAATTGTTTAAAAGCTCACGCCGACCCGAATCCAACAGAATGGTGTCCTGCACTTTCCTACCTGACAGCGAGCTGGGTTCTGCATTTTCCATCTGTCAGTGAGCTGGGACACTTGGAAGAAGGACCGGACTGAACAGTCACAAACTGTGAACTTTCTTCCTGAATTACCGATTGTGGCTGAATGTCTGTGTAGAGGGGGATCAGCGGCAAGCCATCTCTCAGCCAATCGGTGTTTAGCAGGGGCAGGGCACAATTGCTTAAAAGCCTGTGTAACCCCTAGATGGCGCTATCCCAGGGGCTACTACCCCTGCCTGATTTGCCACCAACAGGTTGAGGGGCCTGGATCCAATGGCGGGTGCCTCCACCCAGAGGTCAGGGTTTGCAATAGTTAAACTAACTTGGTCACAGCCCTCTGGGACACTGCAACCCTTTCTTCCCACTAGTGGCCCACACATATATCAAATTACCTTCACAGTATACACTTACCCCCAGGTCTGGTTCCGGCACTGGGACCTCCTGTGAAATGAGATACAGTGCAACAATCACAGTACAGTACTTTAACATAGACAAATACCTCAGGCAGTATAACTTTACTGAAACAAGCAGCTCTGATTTATTTGGGGATATAACAAGGACAGGAAATCAGGTTAAGTAGCTTATCACTCTAATAATCTACCTATGGCTCTGTGCACAGCCTATCCTATCAGTTACTGTCCCTAGGTACCCAAGCCCTAGTGGCTGGTCAAACCGTGGCAGCTGGTAGGGGCCCTTTCACACAGAGAAAGGAGAATTAAACAGTCAGCAGTACAGTAATTTCATTTGGATTTAATGTGGCAATTCAACAGGGGCGACCCTGAATTAGTACTCACGACCTCCAAATAAGATAGGGTCCTTCAATGTCAGCAGGGCTCACTTGAGGTACACAAACCTCTTCACACATCCATATAAAAGCACTATACCAGGCAGGCTGCATCTGTATCCGATCGAATTACTGCACAATACCGGGAGAACACACAGATTCAGTTCCTGACAGACCAAGTGTAATTTCAGCAATTCCTCCAGTCTTCTACAGGGTGAGCCTGGTTCTCTCTTCAGAGATCCTTTGATTCTTTTCAGAGCAGTTCAGTCCTAACAAGCTGTTACACAAGCTGCAGACCGGAACTCTGGGCCTTACACACGTTTTTGACTAAAACTGCACTGAAAAAGCACAGGGCTCCTTCCTTCTTCACTGCCAAAGCTCAACTGAAACTCCAACCGACAAAACCGGGCACTTCCTTTGAGTTCCTCCCAGTTCTTGACTGGATTGGCTGTCACTCACAATAGACTGCTGCTGTTGGTCCAAAAGGCACTGAAGTCTAAACTACATCTCCCAGAGTCACTGCCATACAATCCTCTTGTGGCTGGCTCAGATTATGAGTCCAAGTTCTGATTCGTCAAGGCACCATTTTAGAGCTAGCTTACCCCACACTGATTGGTCCAGTTCAGCAGTTCAAAACCAGAATGGGGAACTAGACAGACACTGTTCTGACTGCAAAAGAAAGCAGGTTAGACAAACTGTAATTTCATTATCACTCTAAATAATTTCTGGCAAACAGTTACATCTTTCAGATAGGTTCCCTTTGCACTCCTAGTGACTGCAAAAATGGAGTGAATTGGCAGCAGTTCAGTGGTACTCAAACAGAGAAAACACAGTCCCCCATATAAACTAATTATGTCTGCAAGCAGACAGCTCTTAAAGACAGTACCAGAGGCTCTAAAACACTCACTGATAAATGGCTTAAATGCCAAACACCATTCAGGCTTGGAGCATTCAAGCAAGCTCCTGAAGTCTTTGGGAACCCCCATTTGCAGGAGGTTACACCCTTCCTGGCCTGGGAAAGCTTGGCGTCGCGTCAAGCAAGTACCCATAAGTTTCAACTGCAACCATATACATTTGCATTAGGCTCGCAATGTAATCATCAGTCAATATATCATTTTACCAAGAACACATTTCTGAAACATTGCATACGTCACTCTTTACACAGTATTACATACATTGTACCATAACTCAAGTTATTACCTCTTGTACATGAAACCTGAAGAGGGCCCTTCCTATCAGTTACCTTGAGGGCTGGATGGGGCAAGGGCACCATACTGAAAGGCAACAAGTAACTTGGGTTAGCACTGACGCTCAGTTTGGGCAATGAGCTCGGGGACACATACACTCCTTTATGGACAACATTGAGAGGCAAATCCACAGGCCTCCCAAGTGAATCATAACTGAGGTGCACCACAGGCTTTACAGCTCGACCAGTCTTTCTAGGGGAACTGTTATAGTCTCTGCACTCTGAGCCTCATTTTCAGCATTGTCCTCACTTGTCAGTGGAGTCTCCATGGGGTAGAGAGGCTAGAACTTGGGGCACTTTCAGCTCCAGGAGTTACAGTTTCTGAGTCCACAACATTTGGCTCAGAGAGAGCTTTCGGACACTGGCAGTGGACTGTCAGGGCACTAAAATACTCTTCTTGTTTGGGTGTATCACCAGTCGTCCCAATCTATCATTTTCCCCTGAAGCTCAAACAGTTCAACCATGCACAATGATTCCATTTCATCTGATCTGATGCTTTGCACTTCACTTACTGGGAGCATTGGCTCAGGGATGAAGCTGGGGGCTTAGGCAGTCAGAGGCCCAGCTTCATTCCAGTATTGACTAGGGATTGCCCGAAACAATTGACTCAGTTCATAGAAGGATAGTATTCAAAGTCACTCTCACTTTCTTCCGATATGGACTGACAGTCATGCTCAACTGGGACTTGTGCAGGGAACACTTTAACTCTGCTTCTGTGGTGCAGACTTCCTTGATCTTTCTTAGCAGCTCTAGTCACTGGTCCAGAGGGGCATCTTCTGGGGACTCAGACTCAATCGATTTGTCAATGGGCAGTAAATGATTTCTATGCATTGTTTTACATCTTTTGAATTATTCTCAGGCCTTACTTTGTACACTGGCAGATCATCTAGTTTGCCCACTACAATGTGAGGAGATGGTGCCATCTGTCAGCAATCTTGTGCTTGCCATGCAGTCCCAGATTTCTTAACACTACCGATCTCCCTCCTGGAGTTCCTGTGCTTTCACCTTTTTATCATACCTTTCTTTGTTGGCCAGATTTCTTTTGGCAGCCATAGTTTGAGCCAGTTGAGTACGCATGAGTTAGCTGGGCCTTTAACTTTGCACATACTGTAAATAGTTGTCAGCTTGAACCCCATCGGAGAGACCCCAAAACACACATCTACTGGTGAGTCGAGCTTCTCTTCCAAACATCAAGCGATAGGGGAGAATCAGTGGCATCACTTTGGTGCAGTTATAAGCATGTACCAGGGTGCTAATTTGTTGGCTCCATCTAGGCTTGTCCTTTGGGTGCAGGGTTCCTAGCATATCTAGCAAAGTGCGGTTGAAACGTTCAGGCTGTGGGTCCCCTGGGGTGGTAAGAGTGGTTCTGGACTTTCGACTCCCCACAGAGAAAGCATCTCTTTGATCAGGCGACTCTCAAAGTCTCTCCCTTGATCAGAATGGATTCTTTGTGGAGCCCCATAGTGAACAAAAAGTTTTCTACAAGTACTTTGGCCACAGTGGATGCTTTCTGGTCTTTGGTGGGGAAAGCTTGGGCATATCTCGTGAAATGGTCAGTGACCACCAGCACATTACTGATATTTCTTTGATCTGACTCCAAACTCAGAAAATCAATACAGACCAGCTCCATGGGTGCACTGGTGGTGATGTTAACAAGGGGCAGCCCTCTGGGGAAAAGCTTTCCTCTGAAGCAGCGACTACAAGTTCGAATGTGTTGCTCCACATCAGCCCCATCTTAGGCCAATAGAATCTGGATCTCACCAAGTCAAGTGTTCTGTCTATACCAAGGTGCCCCATGTGGTTGTGCAAGGACCTCAGTACTGAGTCTCGAAGGCAGTGGGCAGCACTAGTTGTTGTTTGTCTACTTGCCCCCTCTGTCTACTGTTTCTCTGTATAACAGTTTATTGATCAGTTTCAACTTAGGACCTTCTTTGTATAACAGTGCAGTTCTCAAATCAGTGGGCGTAATTTGGACACATCTTTTCCCATAGGGGCTTCTAAAGCTGCTTTGATCATGGGATCGTGGGATTGAGCCCGCGAATACTGTCATTGTCCAGCTGAGGCAGTGCACCAATGTCTATTGCAGAAAAGTGGCAATAAGCAGCAGGTATGCAATTCTCAGAGCTCCCAAGCAATCCACCATGCAGTCCACTACGTCCGTGGACATTTGTTCCTCCTGTCAAACTTCCGGCAGAGTGCCCGAATGTCAGGTTCTGCCAATCGGACCCAATCATTCTGGGAACAGGCCTCGAGAGAGACATCAGCATCTATGTGGTTCAGACCTGCTCGGTATGAGGAGCATAGTCATATGTAGATAATGCAGAAAGCCACCTATGGCCAGTGGCATCCAACTTAGCTGAGGTCTGCACATAGGTCAAGGATTATTGTCAGTTTTACTAGTATTTTAGCCCCATACAAGTACTCATGGAATTGGTCAACAATAGCCACTTCAAAGCTAGGAACTCTAACTTATGTACAGGATAGTTCTTTTCGGATGGGGTCAGGCTTCTACTGGCAAAGGCCACTGGTCTCAGGCCATTCTCGTGCTCTTGGTACAACACAGCCCCAACCCTTGCAAGCTAGCATCAGTGTGCAGGCGTAAGGTTTTCTTGGATGGCATAGCCAGCACTGGAGCATGGGTAAGTTGATATATGATCTCATGAAAAGCAGTCTCACAATCAGAGTCCAGCGGGCCCAAATACTTCACTCGGATGAAAATACACTCTTTCAGTCTTGAGGACGCTGACTTTTGGTATTTTTGTGGGTTGGGGATACCCTTGAGTAAGGTTAAGTAAAGGCGGATCACTCTTGAATAGTCCTTGATGAGCGCCGATAATCCACAGAATCCCAGGAATCTTTGCAGTTCTTTTAGATTTTTGGGCTGTGGCCAGGTGGTCAAGGCCTCAACTTACTTAGGTGGGTCTCTATTCCCTCGGTGGATACTATGTGTCCCACATACTTTACTGATGTTTGAAGAATTGACACTTATCAATGGACAGTTTAAGGCCAAAGTCCTCCAGTCGGTCCAATACCTTAAATAATCTGCTCTCATGTTCCTCCAGTGAGCTGCCAAACACAATGACATCATCTAGGTATACCAGGCACTCTAGTAAGTTCATGTCCCCACTGCACGCTCCATCAATCGTTGAAAAGTGGCTGGGGCACCTGAAATCCCTTGAGGCATCCTCATGAATTCAGAAGCCAAGCGGACAGATAAAGGCCGTCTTCTCACGGTCCTCTGGGGCCATCGGGATCTGGTAGTACCCACTGCGAGATCCAGCACAGAGAACCACTTGCTCCCGTTTAGGCAGTCCAAAGCATCCTGAATGCGGGCATTGTGTACTGATCAGGGATAGTCCGCGGTTTAAGTGCGATAATCCACACATCCTTACTGTTCCATTCTTTTTCCTCACTACAACAATGGGGAAGCATAAGAGCTTCTAGTTCTTGTATTACACCAGCAGCTAACATCTCTTGCAGATGCCGTCTCACATCATCTATGTCAGCAGGTGCCAGGCGTCGAGACCTCTCACGAAATGGTCTTTTAAGTCATGCAGCGGATATTGTGCTCAGCTCCTTGCCGCATCCCATCCCACATTTCCTTTAAAAAACACCTGGTCTCTCTGGCAAGCTTCTCACTGATCCTCACTTTCCATTCAGCTGGCAGCGGGGTCGCTGAAATCAAACAAGTCGGCGTTACTCTGTCATTCTTCCTTGAACTCTTGCTGCTGGGTAGCACTGCAGTGTCTGCACAATGCACATTAGCCAGGATGCAACCTCTGTTTACTCGAATGTCTCTTTCAGACACATTATGAACTTGGACCATTACCCTTCTGGCATAAGCATGGGCTCTAGCGGGCAAAATACTAGGCTTGACCAGCAGTCCCTCTGGCAATTTTCCATCGCCTGGTGCATCCAACATTAATATTTTATTCTAACATCCTTTTCGATACGGACCTCTCCTGTAAGGTACACTGGGCATTTGGCGCCAGGATCAGAGACTCAGGATCCTTCTTCCATACAATTCCAGCCGGTTCCTCTGGTTCTGTTTTTCAGCATCTCTCTGTGCCTCATAGGCCTTCTTAATTAAAGCCGGAACTCTTAAAGCTCTACTAGTCTTTGACCCTGTTTTCATAACACAACTGTGCCAGCCTTCCGAACATATGAGCATTTGTTCCAATCAACAAAGGACACCATCATACAGTCAGTGGGGACACACTAGGCTAGGGTCTCTACTTGTTCGGCCACTCCAGCCGCAGGAGGTGAGGAAAGACAGCAAATTCGGATATACCCGGAATAGGGGTAGCCTTCACTTAACCCCCATACATGCAGTCCTTCTAATGGTTGTAAGGGTACGTCTGACAAATGCTTGACTACCAATCCTGGAACATAATTGTCACTTGGGAGCCACTGTCTAATACAGCTCTTGTAGACACTCCATTCACCTTTACAGTGGTCTCCATGGAGGGACCACTATCTGGACCAGTCTGGAGAGGCGTAGTAGGGGCCTGGGCAACTGACCTTGCCACAAAAGGATGTGAATTAGCATTTTGGTGCCCTCACTGGGATCATGTCGTGCACCTCTTAACCACTGATTTCTTCTCCAAGCTCTCCTTGTAGCCTATATGCAACTTTGTCAGTGTCTTTTGGGGACTGGCATTCCTTTTCATGTGCCCATCTTTCCCACAATTATAGCAAAACATACTTTCTGGAGTTTGAGCTGGCCGAGGCGCCACACTGGGAGCCAGAGCGGGGGTATTACTAACTGGAAACCTGGGTGCCATCTCTGTCTCTTGGCGTGATAAGCATTTGGAGACATCTCGTCAGTTTCTCACTTCCATGGTCAAGGAATTGAGTTTGGAGCTGTTATCAGCAGGAGATACATGGGTGGGTACCCCCACCCCTGTAGTCTGCAGTCGGATATAGGTCAGGGCCCGTGCAGGCGTGGCCTTCATAAAGGACTGTTTTGAATTCCGGATCTCTCTCAACAGTTCGCCCCATTGTGGCATATCTTTTTCCTTGTCAGAGCACTCATTGACTGTCAACCTCTGCCCTGAACTTCACTTGATGGGTCACCCTCAGTCACTTTCGGTCATAGCCACAGCTGTTGGTGCAGGTACCTCCGAGTCGCCTTTTCTCAACTCCTCAATTTCTCTCATTAACTCATCATAGGAGGTGGGATTCCAGTCGATTTGCCAGGCGAACCAGCCAAATAGCAGTTCTGAGAAGGGGCAGACTTAAGGATTCGTCCAGTCTGGTTCGGTCCAGTTCAATCGCTGGCAAACCACCCTTTCTGAGGCATTCTTGCAACAATTTTTCCAGCGAGAGACATACACAGACAACAACTCCCTTGGTACTGTTGTGCATTTCTTACTCTCACCATAGGTCCTCATCAAAATCTGGGCTCCCATACACATTCTCCAAGGCCTCAAGATAGGCCTGTGCAGTCCTTCAGGGTTACTGGCCCGTTTAGCACGGATGGTAGCCAGGGCAGGACCTCGGAGGCTCCTCACTAACCCTCTTTAAGCTTTCGCCTTCCGAGCATTGCCATTCTAGCACTTGGGGCAACATAGTCTATCCAGGTCTCCCAGTCATCCTCCTTGGAGGTGGGGAGGTGCCAGAGAAGATCCTCAACCTCGGAGAGTGCGTGACTAATGGCAGGTGCCGAAATGAGTCTGCATTGGTTCAGCCACCATTACGGGCACTGGAGCAGGAGAGGGTGTTGGGAGGAACATCCCCAGGTGGCAGAATAGTTTCTTCAAGTCCTCCACAGTTTCCCTCTCCCAGCAACCATTCGCAAATTTCTCCTCAAAGTTTCAGATAGTGGTGGGGGCTGATTCCCCCTGAGGTCTTTACTGTCCTTAGTTATCACTCTCCAAGCAGTGAGGGCTCCCTCTGGGGTAATGGTCTGTGGCACTGGAGCTATCTATGGGATCCTTAAACTCTACTAGGGGCCAGGAAAGTGTGGTGAGCAGATTAGCATGCCGACCCACCACCACAGGGTTTTGTAAACCTTCCACCTTGGAAAGTACTCCTGCACAGTGTCCATTATTAATACCCAGGGGGATGTCCAGGATAAGCATAGCATTTTGAAATTCGATCTCCTCCCAGTACACCACTCCACCAGCCGGTGCACAGCCACTTCTGTCGGGTACACATTTTTTAACAGTGGTTCGTAAATATGGCACTAGAGGACACACAATCCCAGCGGTGCCTCCAAGATGTAACCCCTAGATGGCGCTATCCCAGGGCTACTACCCCTGCCTGATTTGCTCACCAACAGGTTGAGGCCTGGATCCAATGGCGGGTGCCTCCACCCAGAGGTCAGGTTTGCAATAGTTAAACTAACTTGGTCACAGCCCTCTGGGACACTGCAACCCTTTCTTCCCACTAGTGGCCCACAATATATCAGAATTACCTTCTGACGCACACTTACCCCCCAGGTCTGGTTCCGCACTGGGACCTCCTGTGAAATGAGATACAGTGCAACAATCACAGTACAGTACTCAATGAACAAATACCTCAGGCAGTATAACTTTACTGAAACAAGCAGCTCTGATTTATTTAGGGGATATAACAAGGACAGGGAAATCAGGTTAATTAGCTTATCACTCTAATAATCTACCTATGGCTCTGTGCACAGGCCTATCCCTATCAGTTACTGTCCTGGGTACCCAAGCCCTGAGTGGCTAGTCCAAACCGTGGCAGCTGGTGGGGCCCTTTCACACAGAAGGAGAATTAAACAGTCAGCAGTACAGTAATTTCATTTGGATTTAATGTGGCAATTCAACGAGGGCGACCCTGAATTAGTACTCACGACCTCCAAATAAGATAGGGTCCTTCAATGTCAGCAGGGCTCACTTGAGGTACACAAACCTCTTCACACATCCATATAAAGAAAGCACTATACCAGGCAGGCTGCATCTGTATCCCGATCGTAATTACTGCACAATACCGGGAGAACACACACAGATTCAGTTCCTGACAGACCAAGTGTAATTTTCAGCAATTCCTCCAGTCTTCTACAGGGTGAGCCTGGTTTCTACTCTTCAGAGATCCTTTGATTCTTTTCACAGGACGGATTCAGTCCTAACAAGCTGTTACACAAGCTGCAGACCCGGAACTCTGGGCCCTTACACGTTTTTGACTAAAACTGCACACTGAAAAGCACAGGGCTCCTTCCTTCTTCACTGCCAAAGCTCAACTGAAACTCCAACCCGACAAAAACCGGGCACTTCCTTTGAGTTCCTCCCAGTTCTTGACTGGATTGGCTGTCACTCTCAATAGACTGCTGCTGTTGGTCCAAAAAGGCACCTGAAGTCTAAACTACATCTCCCAGAGTCACTGCCCATACAATCCTCTTGTGGCTGGCTCAGATTATGAGTCCAAGTTCTGATTCGTCAAGGCACCATTTTAGAGCTAGCTTACCCACACTGATTGGTCCAGTTCAGCAGTTCAAAACCAGAATGGGGAACAGACAGACACTGTTCTGACTGCAAAAAAGCAGGTTAGACAAACTGTAATTTCATTATCACTCTAAATAATTTCTGGCAAACAGTTACATCTTTCAGATAGGTTCCTTTGCACTCCTAGTGACTGCAAAATGGAGTGAATTGGCAGCAGTTCGAGTGGTACTCAAACAGAGAAACACACAGTCCCCCATATAAACTAATTATGTCTGCAAGCAGACAGCTCTTAAAGAGACAGTACCAGAGGCTCTAAAACACTCACTGATAAATGGCTTAAATGCAAACACCATTCAGGCTTGGAGCATTCAAGCAAGCTCCTGGAAGTCTTTGGGAACCCCCATTTGCAGGGGTTACACCCTTCCTGGCCTGGGAAAGCTTGGCGTCGCGTCAAGCAAGTACCATAAGTTTCAACTGCAACCATATACATTTGCATTAGCTCGCACATGTAATCATCAGTCAATATATCATTTACCAAGAACACATTTCTGAAACATTGCAATCGTCACTCTTTACACAGTATTACATACATTGTACCATAACTCAAGTTATTACCTCTTGTACATGAAACCTGAAGAGAGGGCCCTTCCTATCAGTTACCTTGGGGCTGGATGGGGCAAGGGCACCATATGAAGAGCAACACAAGTAACTTGGAGTTAGCACTGGCGCTCAGTTTGGGCAATGAGCTCGGGGACACATACACTCCTTTATGGACAACATTGAGAGGCAAATCCACAGGCCTCCCAAGTGAATCATAACTGAGGGTGCACCACAGGCTTTACAGCTCGACCAGTCTTTCTAGGGGAACTGTTATAGTCTCTGCACTCTGAGCCTCATTTTCAGCATTGTCCTCACTTGTCAGTGGAGTCTCCATGGGGTAGAGAGGCTAGAACTTGGGGCACTTTCAGCTCCAGGAGTTACAGTTTCTGAGTCCACAACATTTGGCTCGCAGGGAGAGCTTTCGGACACTGGCAGTGGACTGTCAGGGCACTCAAAATACTCTTCTTGTTTGGGTGTATCACCAGTCTGCCCCAATCTATCATTTCCTCCCTGAAGCTCAAACAGTTCAACCATGCACAATGATTCCATTTCATCTGATCTGATGCTTTGCACTTCACTTACTGGGAGCATTGGCAGGGATGAAGCTGGGGGCTTAGGCAGTCCAGAAGGCCCAGCTTCATCTCCAGTATTGACTAGGGATTGCCCCAAACAATTGACTCAGTTCGTAAGAAGGATAGTATTCAAAGTCCTCTCACTTTCTTCCGATATGGACTGACAGTCATGCTCAACTGGGACTTGTGCAGGGAACACTTTAACTCTGCTTCTGTAGGTGCAGACTTCCTTGATCTTTTCTTAGCAGCAGCTCTAGTCACTGGTCAGAGGGCATCTTCTGGGGACTCAGACTCAATCAGGATTTGTCAATGGGCAGTAAATGATTTCTATGCATTGTTTTACATCTTTTGAATTATTCTCAGGCCTTACTTTGTACACTGGCAGATCATCTAGTTTGCACTACAATGTGAGGGAGATGGTGCCATCTGTCAGCAATCTTGTGCTTGCCATGCAGTCCCAGATTTCTTATAATACCCGATCTCCCTCCTGGAGTTCCTGCCTTTCACCTTTTTATCATACCTTTCTTTGTTGTGCAGATTTCTTTTGGCAGCCATAGTTTGAGCCAGTTAGTGCACACATGAGTTAGCTGGGCCTTTAACTTTGCACATACTGTAAATAGTTGTCAGCTTGAACCCCATCAGAGAGACCCCAAACACACATCTACTGGTAGGTCGAGCTTCTCTTCCAAACATCAGGCGGTAGGGGAGAATCCAGTGGCATCACTTTCGGTGCAGTTATAAGCATGTACCAGGGTGCTAATTTGTTGGCTCCATCTAGGCTTGTCCTTTGGGTGCAGGGTTCCTAGCATATCTAGCAAAGTGCGGTTGAAACGTTCAGGCTGTGGGTCCCCCTTGGGGTGGTAAGGAGTGGTTCTGGACTTTCGCCTCCCCACAGAGAAAGCATCTCTTTGATCAGACGACTCTCAAAGTCTCTCCCTTGATCAGAATGGATTCTTTGTGGAGCCCCATAGTGAACAAAAGTTTTCTACAAGTACTTTGGCCACAGTGGATGCTTTCTGGTCTTTGGTGGGGAAAGCTTGGGCATATCTAGTGAAATGGTCAGTGACCACCAGCACATTACTGATATTTCTTTGATCTGACTCCAAACTCAGAAAATCAATACAGACCAGCTCCATGGGTGCACTGGTGGTGATGTTAACAAAGGGCAGCCCTCTGAACAAAGCTTTCCTCTGTAAGCAGCGACTACAAGTTCAAATGTGTTGCTCACATCAGCCCATCTTAGGCCAATAGAATCTGGATCTCACCAAGTCAAGTGTTCTGTCTATACCAAGGTGCCCCATGTGGTTGTGCAAGGACCTCAGTACTGAGTCTCGAAGGCAGTGGGCAGCACTAGTTGTTGTTTGTCTACTTGTCCCCTCTGTCTACTGTTTCTCTGTATAACAGTTTATTGATCAGTTTCAACTTAGGACCTTCTTTGTATAACAGTGCAGTTCTCAAATCAGTGGGCGTAATTTGGACACATCTTTTCCTGCATAGGGCTTCTAAAGCTGCTTTGATCATGGGATCATGAGTTGAGCCCGCCGAATACTGTCATTGTCCAGCTGAGGCAGTGCACCAATGTCTATTGCAGAAAAGTGGCAATAAGCAGCAGTATGCAATTCTCAGAGGCTCCCAAAGCAATCACCATGCAGTCCCTGCGTCCGTGGACATTGTTCCTCCCTGTCAAACTTCGGCAGAGTGCCGAATGTCAGGTTCACCCAATCGGACCCAATCATTCTGGGAACAGGCCTCGAGAGAGACATCAGCATCTATGTGGTTCAGACCTGCTCGGTATCGAGGAACATAGTCATATGTAGATAATGCAGAAAGCCACCTATGGCCAGTGGCATCCAACTTAGCTGAGGTCTGCACATAGGTCAAAGGATTATTGTCAGTTTTACTAGTATTTCAGCCCCATACAAGTACTCATGGAATTGGTCAACAATAGCCCACTTCAAAGCTAGGAACTCTAACTTATGTACAGGATAGTTCTTTTCGGATGGGGTCAGGCTTCTACTGGCAAAGGCCACTGGTCTCAGGCCATTCTCGTGCTCTTGGTACAACATGGCCCCAACCCTTGCAAGCTAGCATCAGTGTGCAGGACGTAAGGTTTTCTTGGATCGGCATAGGCCAGCACTGGAGCATGGGTAAGTTGATATGATCTCATGAAAAGCAGTCTCACAATCAGAGTCCAGCGGCCCCAAATACTTCACTTCGGATGAAAATACACCTTCAGTCTTGAGGGACGTGACTTTGGTATTTTTGTGGGTTTGGGGATACCCTTGGTAAGGTTAAGTAGAGGCGGATCACTCTTGAATAGTCCTTGATGAAGCGCCGATATAACACAGAATCCAGGAATCTTTGCAGTTCTTTTAGATTTTGGGCTGTGGCCAGGTGGTCAAGGCCTCAACTTTACTTGGGTGGGTCTCTATTCCCTCGGTGGATACTATGTGTCCACATACTTTACTGATGTTTGAAAGAATTGACACTTATCAATGGACAGTTTAAGACAAAGTCCTCCAGTCGGTCCAATACCTTAAATAATCTGCTCTCATGTTCCTCCAGTGAGCTGCCAAACACAATGACATCATCTAGGTATACCAGGCACTCTAGTAAGTTCATGTCCCCACTGCACGCTCCATCAATCGTTGAAAAGTGGCTGGAGCAACCTGAACCTCGGAGGCATCCTGCTATGAATTCATAGCTAAGCTGACAGATAAAGGTCATTTCTCAGTCCTCTCAAATACTCAGGATTAGTAGTACCCACTCAAGTGAGATCCAGCACAGAACCACTTGTTCTGCAGGCAGCAAAGCATCCTGAATGCGGGGCATTGTGTACTGATCAGGATAGTCCACGTTTAAGGTGCGATAATCCACACACATCCTTACTGTTCCATTCTTTCCTCACTACAACAATGGGGAAGCATAAGGGCTTCTGGATTCTTGTATCACACCGCAGCTAACATCTCTTGCAGATGCGTCCCACATCATCTATGCCAGCAGGTGCCAGGCGCCAGACCTCTCACGAATGGTCTTCGTCATGTAGCCGGATATTGTGCTCGCCCTTGCAGCATCCTACATCCCATTCCTTTCAAAAACACCTGGTCTCTGGGCAAGCTTCTCACTGATCCTCACTTTCCATTCAGCTGGCAGCGGGAGTCGTGAATCAAACAAGTCAGGCGTTACTCTGTCATTCTTCCATGAACTCTTGCTGGGTAGCACTGCGTGTCTGCACAATGCACATTAGCCAGGATGCAACCTCTGTTTACTCGAATGTCTCTTTCAGACACATTATGAACTTGGACCATTACCTCTGGCATAAGCATGGGCTCTAAGCGGCAAATACTAGGCTTGACCAGCAGTCCTCTGGCACTTTCCATCGCCTGAAGCATCCAACATTAATATTTTATTCTTAACATCCTTTCTGATCCGGACCTCTCCTGTAAGGTACACTGGGCATTTAGGCCAGGATCAGAGACTCAGGATCCTTCTTCCATACAATTCCGACCGGTTCCTCTGGTTCTGTTTTTCCAGCATCTCTGTGCCTCATAGGCCTTCTTAATTAAAGCCGGAACTCTTAAAGCTCTACTAGTCTTTGACCCCTGTTTTCGTAACACAACTGTGCCAGCCTTCCGAACATATGAGCATTTGTTCCAATCAACAAAGGGACACCATCACTTACAGTCCAGTGGGGGGACACACTAAGGCTAGGGTCTCTACTTATTTCAGCCACTCCAGCCACGAGGTGGGGAAAGACAGCCAAATTCGGATATACCGGAATAGGGGTAGGCCTTCTCCTTAACCCCCCATACATGCAGTCCTTCTAATGGTTGTAAAGTGCGTCTGACAAATGCTTCTGATACATTATGGAACATAATTGTCACTAGGGAGCCACTGTCTATACAGCTCTTGTAGACACTCCATTCACCTTTACAGTGGTCTCCATGGAGGACCACTATTCTGGACCAGTCTGGGAGAGGCAGTGAGTGGGGCCTGGGCAACTGACCTTGCCACAAAAGGATGTGAATTAGCATTTTTGGTGCCCTCACAGAGGATCATGCTAGCACTCTGCTAACCAATTTCTTCTCCAAGCTCTCCTTGTAGCCTATATGCAACTTTGTCCAGTGTCTTTTGGGACTGGCTACCTTTCATATTGCCCATCTTTCCCACAATTATAGCAAAACATACTTTCTGGAGTTTGAGCTGGCGAGGCGCCACACTGGGAGCCAAACGGGGTATTACTAACTGAAACCTGGGCCATCTCTGTCTGCAGCGTGATAAGCATTTGGAGACATCTCGTCAGTTTCTCCACTTCCATGGTCCAAGAATTGAGTTTGGGCTGTTATCAGCAGGAGATACATGGGTTGAGTACCCCACCACCATAGCAGATGCAGTCGGATATAGGTCAGGGGCCCGTACTTGCAGCGTGGCCTTCATAAAGGACTGTTTTTGAATTCCGGATCTCTCTCAACAGTTAGCCCATTGTGGCATATCTTTTCCTTGTCAGAGCACTCATTGACTGTCAACCTCTGCCCCTGAACTTCACTTGATGGGTCACCTCAGTCACTCAGGTCGTAGCCACAGCTGTTGGTGCAGGTACCTCCAGGTCGCCTCTTCCCAACTCCTCGAATTTCTCTCATTAACTCATCATGGGAGGTGGGATTCCAGTCGATTTGCCAGGCGTAACTGAAGCAACAGCAGTTCTGAAGAAGGCGAGACTTAAGGATTCTGTCCAGTCTGGTTCGTCCAGTTCAATCGCTGGCAAACTACCCTTTCTGAGGCATTCTTGCAACAATTTTTCAGCAGAGAGACATACACAGACAACAACTCCTTGGTACTGTTGTGCATTTCTTACTCTCCACCATAGGTCCTCATCAAAATCTGGGCTCCCATACACATTCTACAAGGCCTCAAGATAGGCCTGTGCAGTCGCTTCAGGGTTGACTGGCCCGTTTGTACGGATGGTAGCCAGGGCGGGACCTCGGAGGCTCTCACCAACCCTCTTTCGCACTTTACGCCTTCCGAGCATTGCCATTCTAGCACTTGGGGGCAACATAGTCTATCAGGTCTCCCAGTCATCCTCCCCCAGGAGTGGGGAGGGTGCCAGAAGATCCTCAACCTTGGTGAAGTGGTGACTAATGGCAGGTGCAGAAATAGAGGTCTGCATTGGTTCAGCATACCATTCACGGGCACTGGAGCAGGAGAGGGTGTTGGGGAGGAACACCCCAGGTGGCAAGAATAGTTTCTTCAAGTCCTCCACAGTTTCCCTCTCCCAGCAACCATTCACAAATTTCTCCTCAAAAGTTTCAGATAGTGGTGAGGCTGATTCCCCTGGTCACTACTGTCCTTAGTTATCACTCTCCAAGCAGTGAGGGCTCCCTCTGGGGTAATGGTCTATGGCACTTTGGGAGCTATCTATGGATCCTAAACTCTGACTAGGCCAGGAAAGTGTGGGTGAGCAGATTAGCATGCCGACCCACCACCACAGGGGTTTGTAAACCTTCCACCAGAAAAAGTACTCCCTGCACAGTGTCCAAGATAATACCCAGGGGATGTCAGGATAAGCATAGCATTTTGGGGTCGATCTCCTCCCAGTACCCACTCCACCAGCAGGTGCACAGCCACTTCTGTCGGGTACACATTTTTTTTTAACAGTGGTTCAGAAATATGCCACTAGAGGACACAATCCCAGCGGTGCCTCAAAGATGTAACCCTAGATGGCGCTATCCCAGGGCTACTACCCCTGCCTGATTTGCCAACCAACAGGTTGAGGGCCTGGATCAATAGTAGTGCCTCACCCAGAGGTCAGGGTTTGCAATAGTTAAACTAACTTGGTCACAGCCCTCTGGGACACTGCAACCCCTTTCTTCCCACTAGTGGCCCACAATATATCAGAATTACCTTCAGTATACACTTACCCCAGGTCTGGTTCGGCACTGGGACCTCTGTGAAATGAGATACAGTGCAACAATACAGTACAGTACTTTAACATAGACCAAAACCTCAGGCAGTATAACTTTACTGAAACAAGCAGCTCTGATTTATTTAGGGGATATAACAAGGACAGGAAATCAGGTTAATTATTATCACTCTAATAATCTACCTATGGCTCTGTGCAGGCCTAATCCCTATCAGTGCTGGCCCTAGGTACCCCAACCCTAGTGACTAGTCAAACCGTGAGCTGGTAGGGGAATTTCACACAGAGAAAGAGAATAAACAGTCAGCAGTACAATAATTTCATTTGGATTTAATGTGGCAATTCAACAGGGGCTGAACTGAATTAGTACTCCACGACCTCCAAATAAGATAGGGTCCTTCAATGTCAGCAGGGCTCACTTGGTAAACAAACACCTACACATCACATATAAAGAAAGCACTATACCAGGCAGGCTGCATCTGTATCCAGCGCAATTACTGCACAATACCAGGAGAACACACAGCAGATTCAGTTCCTGACAGACCAAGTGTAATTTCAACAATTCCTCCAGTCTTCTACAGGGTGAGCCTGGTTTCTCTCTTCAGAGATCCTTTGATTCTTTTCACAGGGCAGATTCAGTCCAAAAAACTGTTACAAGCTGCAGACCCGGAACTCTGGGCCTTACACCATTTTTGACTAAAACTGCACACTGAAAAGCACAGGGCCTTCAGCTTCACTGCCAAAGCTCCACTGAAACTCCAGCCAACAAAAACCGGGCACTTCCTTTGAGTTCCTCCCAGTTCTTGACTGGATTGGCTGTCACTCACAATAGACTGCTGCTGTTGGTCCAAAAGGCACTGAAGTCTAAAATCATATCTCCAGAGTCACTGCCCATACAATCCTCTGTGGCTGGCTCAGATTATGAGTCCAAGTTCTGATTCGTCAAGGCACCATTTAGAGCTAAGCTTGCCCCACTGATTGGTCCAGTTCAGCAGTTCAAAACAGAATGGGGAACCAGACAGACACTGTTCTGACTGCAAAAGAAGCAGGTTAGACAAACTGAATTCCATTATCACTCTAAATAATTTCTGGCAAACAGTTACATCTTTCAGATAGGTTCCCTTTGCACCCTAGTGACTGCAAAATGGAGTGAATTAGCGCAGTTACAGTGGTACTCAAACAGAGAAACACACAGTCCCCCATATAAACTAATTATGTCTGCAAGCAGACAGCTCTTAAAGACAGTACCAGAGCTCTAAAAGCACTCACTGATAAATGGCTTAAATGCCAAACACCATTCAGGCTTAGAGCATTCAAACAAGCTCTCTGGAAGTCTTTGGGAACCCCCATTTGCAGGGGATTACACCCTTCCTAGCCTGGGAGAAGCTTGACGTCAACGTCAGCAAGTACCCATAAGTTTCAACTGCAACCATATACATTTGCATTAGGTTAGCACGTAATCATCAGTCAATATATCATTTTACAAGAACACATTTCTGAAACATTGCAGCACGTCACTCTTTACAGTATTACATACACATTGTGCCATAACTCAAGTTGTACCTCTTGTACATGAAAACCTGAAGAGGGGCCCTTCCATCAGTTCAAACCTTGGGGGCTGGATGGGGCAAGGGCACCATACTGAAAGAGCAACACAAGTAACTTGAGTTAGCACGACGCTCAGTTTGGGGCAATGAGCTCGGGGACACATACACTCCTTTATGGACAACATTGAGAGGCAAATCCACAGGCCTCCCAAGTGAGATCATAACTGAGTGCACCACAGGCTTTACAGCTCGACCAGTCTTTCTAGGGGAACTGTTATAGTCTCTGCACTCTGAGCCTCATTTTCAGCATTGTCCTCACTTGTCAGTGGAGTCTCCATGAGGGTAGAGAGGCTGGGAACTTGGGGCACTTTCAGCTCCAGGTTACAGTTTCTGAGTCCACAACATTTAAGCTCCCGCAGGGAGGGCTGGACACTGGCAGTGGACTGTCAGGACCTCAAAATACTCTTCTTGTTGGGTGTATCACCAGTCTCTCTAATCTATCATTTTCCCCCAAACTCAAACAGTTCAACCATACTGTGATTCCATTTCATCTGATCTGATGCTGCACTTCTTACTGGCAGCATTGGCTCCAGGGATGAAGCTGAGGCTTAAACAGATCCAGAGGCCCAGCTCATCTCCAGTATTGACTGGGGATTGCCCCAAACAATTGACTCAGTTCAAAGAAGGATAGTATTCAAAGTCACTCACTTTCTTCCGATGTGGACTGACAGTCATCCTCAACTGGGACTTGTGCAGGGAACTGCTTTAACTCTGCTTCTGTAGGTGCAGACTTCCTTGATCTTTTCTTAGCAGCAGCTCTAGTCACTGGTCAGAGGGGCATCTTCTGGGGACTCAGACTCAACCAGGATTTGTCCAATGGGCAGTAAATGATTTCTATGCATTGTTTTACATCTTTTGAATTATTCTCAGGCCTTACTTTGTACACTGACAGATCATCTAGTTTGCCCACTACAATGTGAGGGAGATGGTGCCATCTGTCAGCAATCTTGTGCTTGCCATGCAGTCCCAGATTCTTAGCAATACCCGATCTCCCTCCTGGAGTTCCTGTGCTTTCACCTTTTATCATACATCTTTGTTGGCCAGATTTCTTTGGCAGCCATGGTTTGAGCCAGTTGGTACGCATGGTGAGCTGGGCCTTTAACTTTGCACATACTGCAAATAGTTGTCAGCTTAGAACCCCATCAGGAGAAAACCCCAAAACACACATCTACTGGTAGTCGAACTCTTCCAAACATCAGGCGGTAGGGGAGAATCCAGTGGCATCACTTTTGGTGCAGTTATAAGCATGTACCAGGGTGCTAATTTGCTGGCTCCATCTAGAGCATCCTCTGGGTGCAGGGTTCTAGCATATCTAGCAAAGTGCGGTTGAAACGTTCAGGCTGTGGGTCCCCTGGGGGTGGTGAGAGTGGTTCTGGACTTCGCACTCCCCCCCACAGAGAAAGCATCTCTTTGATCAGACGACTCTCAAAGTCTCTCCCGCAGTCAGAATAAGATTCTTTGTGGACCCATAGTGAACAAAAGTTTCTACAAGTACTTTGGCCACAGTGGATGCTTTCTGGTCTTTGGTGAGGAAAGCAGGGCATATCTCGTGAAATGGTCAGTGACCACCAGCACATTACTGATATTTCTTTGATCTGACTCCAAACTCAGAAATCAATACAGACCAGCTCCATGGGTGCACTGGTGGTGATGTTAAAGAGGGCAGCCCTCTGAGTGGCTTTCCTCCTGTGAAGCGAAACTACAAGTTCGAATGTGTTGCTCCACATCAGACCCATCTTGAGCCAATAGAATCAAGACTCACCAAGTCAAGTGTTCTGTCTACCAAGGTGCCCCATGTGGTTGTGCAAGGACCTCAGTACTGAGTCTCGAAAGGCAGTGGGCAGCACTGAATTCATTTGTCACTTGTCCCCTCTGTCTCTGTTTCTCTGTATAACAGTTTATTGATCAGTTCAACTTGGACCTTCTGTATAACAGTGCAGTTCTCAAATCAGTGGAGCGTGATTGGACATCTTTTCCCGACAGGAGGCTTCTAAAGCTGCTTTGATCATGGGATCGCGGGATTGAGCCACGAATACTGTCATTGTCCAGCTGAGCAGTGCACCAATGTCTGTGCGACAAAGTGGCAGTAAGCAGCAGGTATGCAATTCTCAGAGGCTCCCAAGCAATCCACTATGCAGTCCACTGCGTCCGTGGACATTGTTCCTCCCTCAAACTTCCAGGCAGAGTGCCCGAATGTCGGTTCTGCTAATGGACCCAATCATTTCGGGGAACAGGCCTCCGAGAAACATCAGCATCTATGTGGTTCAGACCTGCTCGGTATTCAGAGCATAGTCATATGTAGATAATACAGAAAGCCACCAAGCACGAGTAGTATCCAACTTAGCTGAGGTCCGCACATAGGTCAAAGGATTATTGTCGCTTTATAGTATTTTACCCCATACAAGTACTCATGAATTGGTCATATTAGCCACTTCAAAGCTAGAACCCAACTTATATTACAGATGTTCTTTCGGATGGGGCCAGGCTTCTGGCAAAGCCACTGGTCTCAGGCCATTCTAAGGCTCTAGTACAACAAGCCCCCAACCCTTGCAAGCTAGCATCAGTGTGCAGGGACGAAGTTTTCTTGATCGCATAGGCAGCACTGGAGCATGGGTGTTGATATATGATCTCATGAAAACAGTCTCATCAGAGTCCAGCGGCCCCAAATACTTTCGGATGAAAATACACTTTTCCAGTCTTGAGGGGAGCTGACTTTTAATTTTGTGGGTTGGGGATACCCTGAGTAAGGTTGTAAGGCGGATCACTCTTGAATAGTCCTTGATGACGTCGATATCCAGAATCCAAGATCTTTGCAGTTCTTTAGATTTTGGGCTGTGGCCAGGTAGTCAAGGCCTCAACTTTACCGGTCGGTCTCTATTCCTCGGTGGATCTATGTATCACACTTTATGATGTTTAAAGATGGCATATTGGACAGTTTAGACAAAGTCCTCAGTGGTCAATACACAAATAATCTGCTCTCTGTTCCTCCAGTGACTGCCAAACAAACGACATCATCTAGGTATACAGGCACTCTAGTAGTTCATGTCCCCACTGCAGCTCCATCAATCGCTGAAAGTGGTGGGGCACCTGAAATCTAGAGGCATCCTCATGATCATAAATAGCGGACAGATAAGGCCGGCTTCTCACGGTCCTCTGGGGACACCGGGATCTGGTAACTACCCTGGAGATCAGCACAGAGAACCACTTGCTCCCTGCTAGCAGTCCAAAGTATCCTGAATGCGGGCATTGTGTACTGATCAGGATAATCCAACGTTTAAGGTGCCGATAATCCACACACATCCTTACTGTTCCATTCTTTTCCTCACTACAACAATGGGGAAGTACAAGGGCTTCTGGATTCTGTATTACACCAGCAGCTAACATCTCTTGCAGATGCAAGCGCTCACATCATCTATGTCAGCAAAGTGCCAGGCGCCCAGACCTCAATAAATGGTTCTTACATGCAGCCGGACGAGTTGTGCTCAGCTCCTTGCACGCATCCTACATCCCATTCCTCTTTAAAGAAAACACCCGGCTCTCTGCAAGCTTTCTCACTGATCCTCACTTTCCATTCAGCTGGCAGCGGAGTCGCTGAAATCAAACAAGTCAGGCGTTACTCTGTCATTCTTCCTTGAACTCTGCTGGGTAGCACTGCAGTGTCTGCACAATGCACATTAGCCAGGATGCAACCTCTGTTTACTAACATGTCTCTTTCAGACACATTATGAACTTCTGACCATTCTTCTGATAAGCATGGGCTCTAGCTGGGCAAAATACTAGCTTGACCACAGTCCTCTGGCAATTTTCCATCGCCTGCGCATCCAACATTAATATTTTATTCTTAACATCCTTTCTGATACGGACCTCTCCTGTAAGGTACACTGGGCATTGGCGCCAGGATCAGAGACTCAGGATCCTTCTTCCATACACCACAATCGGTTCCTCTGGTTCATGTTTTCAGCATCTCTCAGTGCCTCATAGGCCTTCTAATTAAAAGCCGAACTCTTAAAGCTCTACTAGTCTTTTGACCCCTGTTTTTCATAACACAACTGTGCCAGCCTTCGAACATAAGAGCATTTGTTCCAATCAACAAAGGACACCATCATACAGTCCAGTGGGGGACACACTAAGGCTAGGGTCTCTACTTGTTCGGCCACTCCAGCCACGGAGGTGGGGAAAGACACCAAATTCGACATACCAGCGGAATAGGGAAGGCCTTCACAAACCCCATACATGCAGTCCTTCTAATGGTTGTAAGGTACGTCTGACAAATGCTTCTGATACCAATCCTGGAACAATGGTCACATGGGAGCCACTGTCTAATACAGCTCTTGAGACACTCCATTCAACTTTACAGTGGTCTCCATGGAGGGCCCACTATTCTGGACCAGTCTGGAGAGGCGGTGGAGGGGGCCTGGGCAACTGACCTGCCACAAAAGGATGTGAATTAATACTTGGTGCCCTCACTGGGATCATGTCGGCACCTCTTAACCACTGGATTTCTCCTAAGCTCTTGTAGCCTATATGCAACTCTTTGTCATGTCTTTGGGGACTGGTATTCCCTTTCATGTGCCCATCTTTCCCACAACCATAGCAAAACATACTCTCTGAGTTTGAGCACGGAGGCGCCACACTGGGAGCCAGAGCGGGTAGTAATAACTGGAAACCTAAGTACCATCTCTGTTCATGCCTGGATAAGCATTTGGAGACATCTCGTCGCTTTCTCCACTTCCATGGTCAAGGAATTGAGTTTGGACTCGTTATCAGCAGGAGATACATGGGTGGTACCCCACCCCCATAGCAGATGCAGTCGGATATAGGTCAGGGCCCGTACTTGCAGGCGTGGCCTTCATAAAGGACTGTTTTGGAATTCCCGATCTCTCTCAACAGTTCGCCCCATTGTGGCATATCTTTTCCTTGTCAGAGCACTCATTGACCAGTCAACCTCTGCCCCTGAACCTCACTTCGATGGGGTCACCCTCAGTCACTGGTCACAGCCACAGCTGTTGGTGCAGGTACCTCCCGAGGTCGCCTTTTCTCAACTCCTCAATTTCTCTCATAACTCATCCCGCACTGGGAGGTGGGATTCCAGTCGATTTGCCAGGCGTAACTGAAGCAAACAGCAGTTCTGAGAAGGGGCAGACTTAAGGATTCTGTCCAGTCTGGTTCGTCCAGTTCAATATCGCTAGCAAACTACCCTTTCTGAGGCATTCTTGCAACAATTTTTCCAGCCGAGAGACATACACAGACAACAACTCCCTTGGTACTGTTGTGCATTTCTTACTTCCACCATAGGTCCTCATCAGAATCTGGGTCCCATACACATTCTCCAAGGCCTCAAGATAGGCCTGTGCAGTCGCTTCAGGGTTACTGGCCCGCTTAGCACGGATGGTAAGGGCAGGACCTCGGAGGCCTCACTAACCCTCTTTCGCTCGCCTTCCCGAGCATTGCCATTCTAGCACTTGGGGCAACATAGTTCCATCCAGGTCTCCCAGTCATCCTCCCTTGGGGGTGGGAGGGTGCCAGAGAAGATCCTCAACCTTCACGCAAGAGTCGTGACTATGGCAGGTGCAGAAATAGGAGTCTGCATTGGTTCAGCCACCATTACGGGCACTGGAGCAGGAGAGGGTGTTGGGGAGTGAACACCCCAAGTGGCAAGAATAGTTTCTTCCAAGTCCTCCACAGTTTTCCCTCCCAGCAAACCATTCAGCAAATTCTCCTCAAAAAGTTTAGATAGTGGTGGGCCGATTCCCCCTAGGCCTCACTATCCTTAGTTATCACTCTCCAAGCAGTGAGGGCCCTCTGGGGTAATGGTCTGTAGCACCTTGGAGCTATCTATGGGATCTTAAACTCTACTGAGGCCAGGAAAGTGTGGGTGAGCAGATTGCATGCCACCCACCACCACAGGGTTTTGTAAACCTTCCACCTTGGAAAGTACTCTGCACAGTGTCATGTGAGACACACCCAGGGGATGTCCAGGATAAATATAGCATTTTGAGGGGTCGATCCTCCCCAGCACACCACCACCAGCAGTGCACAGCCACTACCAGAAAAGGTACACATTTTTTTTAACAGTGGTTCAGTCATGGCCACCAGAGGACACACAACCCAGCGGTGCCTCCAAGATGTAACCCTAGATGGCGCTATCCCAGGGCTACTACCCTGCCTGATTTGCCACCAACAGGTTGAGGGGCCTGGATCCAATGGCGGGTGCCTCCACCCAGAGGTCAGGGTTTGCAATAGTTAAACTAACTGGTCACAGCCCTCTGGGACACTGCAACCCCCTTCTTCCCAATTAGTGGCCCACAATATATCAGAATTACCTTCACAGTATACACTTACCCCCAGGTCTGGTTCCGGCACTGGGACCTCCCAGAAATGAGATACAGTGCAACAATCACAGTACAGTACTTTAACATAGACAAACACCTCAGGCAGTATAACTTTACTGAAACAAGCAGCTCTGATTTATTTAGGGGAATATAACAAGGACAGGGGGAAATCAGGTTAATTAGCTTATCACTCTAATAATCTAACTATGGCTCTGTGCACAGGCCTGTCCTATCAGTTACTGTCCCTGGGTACCCAAGCCCTAGTGGCTAGTCCAAACCGTGGCAGCTGGTAGGGGCCTTTCACACAGAGAAAAGGAGAATTAAACAGTCAGCAGTACAGTACTTCACTTGGATTTAATGTGGCAATTCAACAGGAGCGACCCTGAATTAGTACTCACGACCTCCAAATAAGATAGGGTCCTTCAATGTCAGTAGGGCTCACTTGAGGTACACAAACCTCTTCACACATCCATAAAAAGAAAGCACTATACCAGTGGCAGGCTGCATCTGTATCCCGATCGCAATTACTGCACAACACCCGGAGAACACACAGCAGATTCAGTTCCTGACAGACCAAGTGTAATTTTCAGCAATTCCTCCAGTCTTCTACAGGGTGAGCCTGGTTTCTACCTTCAGAGATCCTTTGATTCTTTTCACAGGACGGATTCAGTCCTAACAAGCTGTTACACAAGCTGCAGACCGGAACTCTGGGCCTATACACACGTTTGTAGCTAAACTGCACACGAAAAAACACAGGGCTCCTTCCTTTTCACTGCCAAAGCTCAACTGAAACTCCAACCGACAAAACAGGCACTTCTTTGAGTTCCTCCCAGTTCTTGGACTGGATTGGCTGTCACTCACATAGACTGCTGCTGTTGGTCCAAAAGGGCACTGAAGTCTAAACTACATCTCCCAGAGTCACTGCCCATACAATCCTCTTGTGGCTGGCTCAGATTATGAGTCCAAGTTCTGATTCGCCAAGGCACCATTTTAGAGCTAGCTTACCCCACACTGATTGGTCCAGTTCAGCAGTTCAAAACCAGAATGGGGAACTAGACAGACACTGTTCTGACTGCAAAAGAAAGCAGTTAGACAAACTGTAATTTCATTATCACTCTAAATAATTTCTGGCAAACAGTTACATCTTTCAGATAGGTTCCTTGCACTCCTAGTGACTGCAAAATGGAGTGAATTGGCAGCAGTTCGAGTGGTACCCAAACAGAGAAACACAATAGTCCCCCATATAAACTACACTATGTCTGCAAGCAGACAGCTCCTTAAAGACACAGTACCAGAGGCTCTAAAAACACTCACTGATAAATGGCTTAAATGCCAAACACCATTCAGGCTTGAGCATTCAAGCAAGCTCCTGAAGTCTTTTTGGGAACCCCCATTTGCAGAAGTTACCACCCTTCCTGGCCTGGGAAAGCTTGACGTCCGCGTCAACAAGTACCATAAGTTTCAACTGCAACCATATACATTTGCATTAGGCTCGCACATGTAATCATCAGTCAATATATCATTTACCAGAACACATTTCTGAAACATTGCAGTCGTCCTCTTACACAGTATTACATACACATTGTACCATAACTCAGATTGTACCTCTTACATGAAAACCTGAAGAAGAGGGGCCCTTCCTATCAGTTACCTTGGGCTGGATGGGGCAGGGCACCATATGAGAGGGCAACACAAGTAACTTGGGTTAGCACTGACGCTCAGTTTGGGCAAAGGCCTCTGGGACACATACACTCCTTTATGGACAACATTGAGAGGCAAATCCACAGGCCTCCCAAGTGAATCATAACTGAGGTGCACCACAGGCTTTACAGCTCGACCAGTCTTTCTGGGGAACTGTTATAGTCTCTGCACTCTGAGCCTCATTTTCAGCATTGTCCTCACTTGTCAGTGGAGTCTCCATGGGGGTGGAGAGGCTAGAACTTAGGGCACTTTCAGCTCCAGGAGTTACAGTTTCTGAGTCCACAACATTTGGCTTCCAGGGAGAGCTTTGGACACTGGCAGTGGACTGTCAGGGCACTCAAAATACTCTTCTTGTTTGGGTGTATCACCAGTCTGCCCCAATCTATATCTTTCCTCCCTGAAAGCTCAAACAGTTCAACCATGCAATGATTCCATTTCATCTGATCTGATGCTTTGCACTTCACTTACTGGGAGCATTGGCTCCAGGGATGAAGCTGGGGGCTTAGGCAGTCCAGAAGGCCCAGCTTCATCTCCAGTATTGACTAGGGATTGCCCCGAAACAATTGACTCAGTTCAGAAGAAGGATAGTATTCAAAGTCACTCTCACTTTCTTCCGATATGGACTGACAGTCATGCTCAACTGGGACTTGTGCAGGGGAACACTTTAACTCTGCTTCTGTAGGTGCAGACTTCCTTGATCTTTTCTTAGCAGCAGCTCTAGTCACTGGTCCAGAGGGGGCATCTTCTGGGGACTCAGACTCAATCAGGATTTGTCCAATGGGCAGTAAATGATTTCTATGCATTGTTTTTACATCTTTTGAATTATTCTCAGGCCTTACTTTGTACACTGGCAGATCATCTAGTTTGCCCACTACAATGTGAGGAGATGGTGCCATCTGTCACAATCTTGCTTGCCATGCAGTCCCAGATTTCTTAGCAATACCCGATCTCCCTCCTGGAGTTCCTGTGCTTTCACCTTTTTATCATACCTTTCTTTGTTGGCCAGATTTCTTTTGGCAGCCATAGTTTGAGCCAGTTGGTACGCATGAGTTAGCTGGGCCTTTAACTTTTGCACATACTGTAAATAGTTGTCAGCTTGAACCCCATCAGGAGAGACCCCAAAACACACATCTACTGGTAGTCGAGCTTCTCTTCCAAACATCAGGCGGTGAGGGGAGAATCCAGTGGCATCACTTTTGGTGCAGTTATAAGCATGTACCAGGGTGCTAATTTGTTGGCTCCATCTAGGCTTGTCCTTTGGGTGCAGGGTTCCTAGCATATCTAGCAAAGTGCGGTTGAAACGTTCAGGCTGGGGTCCCCCCTGGGGTGGTAAGGAGTGGTTCTGACTTCGCACTCCCACAGAGAAAGCATCTCTTTGATCAGACGACTCTCAAAGTCTCCCTTGATCAGAATGGATTCTTTGTGAGGCCCCATAGTGAACAAAAAGTTTTCTACAAGTACTTTGGCTACAGTGGATGCTTTCTGGTCTTTGGTGGGAAAGCTTGGGCATATCTCGTGAAATGGTCAGTGACCACCAGCACATTACTGATATTTCTTTGATCTGACTCCAAACTCAGAAAATCAATACAGACCAGCTCCATGGGTGCACTGGTGGTGATGTTAACAAGGGGCAGCCCTCTGGGGCAAAGCTTTCCTCTGTAGGCAGCGACTACAAGTTCAATGTGTTGCTCCACATCAGCCCCCATCTTAGGCCAATAGAATCTGGATCTCACCAAGTCAAGTGTTCTGTCTATACCAAGGTGCCCCATGTGGTTGTGCAAGGACCTCAGTACTGAGTCTCGAAGGCAGTGGGCAGCACTAGTTGTTGTTTGTCTACTTGTCCCCCTCTGTCTACTGTTTCTCTGTATAACAGTTTATTGATCAGTTTCAACTTAGGACCTTCTTTGTATAACAGTGCAGTTCTCAAATCAGTGGAGCGTAATTTGGACACATCTTTTCCTGCATAGAGGGCTTCTAAAGCTGCTTTGATCATGGGATCGGTGATTGAGCCATGAATACTGTCATTGTCCAGCTGAGGCAGTGCACAATGTCTATTGCAGAAAAGTGGCAATAAGCAGCAGGTATGCAATTCTCAGAGGCTCCCAAGCAATCCACCATGCAGTCCACTGCGTCCGTGGACATTTGTTCCTCCCTGTCAAACTTCGGCAGAGTGCCCGAATGTCAGGTTCTGCAATCGGACCCAATCATTCTGGGGAACAGGCCTCCAGAGAGCATCAGCATCTATGTGGTTCAGACCTGCTCGGTATTAGAGAGCATAGTCATATGTAGATAATGCAGAAAGCCACCTATGGCCAGTGGCATCCAACTTAGCTGAGGTCTGCACATAGGTCAAAGGATTATTGCAGTTTTACTAGTATTTTAGCCCCATACAAGTACTCATGGAATTGGTCAACAATAGCCCACTTCAAAGCTAGGAACTCTAACTTATGTACAGGATAGTTCTTTTCGGATGGGGTCAGGCTTCTACTGGCAAAGGCCACTGGTCTCAGGCCATTCTCGTGCTCTTGGTACAACAGCCCCAACCCTTGCAAGCTAGCATCAGTGTGCAGGACGTGAGGTTTTCTTGGATCGGCATAGGCCAGCACTGGAGCATGGGTAAGTTGATATATGATCTCATGAAAAGCAGTCTCACAATCAGGAGTCCACGGGCCCCAAATACTTCACTCGGATGAAAATACACTCTTTCAGTCTTGAGGCGCTGACTTTTGGTATTTTTGTGGGTTGGGGATACCCTTAGTAAGGTTAAGTAAGGGCGGATCACTCTTGAATAGTCCATGATGAAGCGCCGATAATAACCACAGAATCTCAGGAATCTTTGCAGTTCTTTTAGATTTTTGGGCTGTGGCCAGGTGGTCAAGGCCTCAACTTTACTTGGTGGTCTCTATTCCCTCGGTGGATACTATGTGTCCCACATACTTTACTGATGTTTGAAAGAATTGACACTTATCAATGGACAGTTTAAGGCCAAAGTCCTCCAGTCGGTCCAATACCTTAAATAATCTGCTCTCATGTTCCTCCAGTGAGCTGCCAAACACAATGACATCATCTAGGTATACCAGGCACTCTAGTAAGTTCATGTCCCCACTGCCGCTCCATCAATCGTTGAAAAGTGGCTGGGGCACCTGAAATCCCTTGAGGCATCCTCATGAATTCATAGAAATCCAAGCGGACAGATAAAGGCCGTCTTCTCCACGGTCCTCTAGGGGCCATCGGGATCTGGTAGTACCCACTGCGGAGATCCAGCACAGAAACCACTTGCTCCCGTTTAGGCAGTCCAAAGCATCCTGAATGCGGGGCATTGTGTACTGATCAGGGATAGTCCGCCCGGTTTAAGGTGCGATAATCCACACAATCCTTACTGTTCCATTCTTTTCCTCCACTACAACAATGGGGGAAGCATAAGGGCTTCTGGATTCTTGTATTACACCAGCAGCTAACATCTCTTGCAGATGCCGTCTCACATCATCTATGTCAGCAGGTGCCAGGCGCCGAGACCTCTCACGAAATGGTCTTTCGTCATGCAGCCGGATATTGTGCTCAGCTCCTGTGCACGCATCCTACATCCCATTCCTTTAAAGAAAACACCTGGTCTCTCTGGGCAAGCTTCTCACTGATCCTCACTTTCCATTCAGCTGGCAGCGGGAGTCGCGAAATCAAACAAGTCAGGCGTTACTCTGTCATTCTTCCTTGAACTCTTGCTGCTGGGTAGCACTGCAGTGTCTGCACAATGCACATTAGCCAGGATGCAACCTCTGTTTACTCGAATGTCTCTTTCAGACACATTATGAACTTGGACCATTACCCTTCTGGCATAAGCATGGGCTCTAGCGGGCAAAATACTAAGGCTTGACCAGCAGTCCCTCTGGCAATTTTCCATCGCCTGGTGCATCCAACATTAATATTTTATTCTTAACATCCTTTCTGATCGGACCTCTCCCTGTAAGGTACACTGGGCATTTGGCGCCAGGATCAGAGACTCAGGATCCTTCTTCCATACAATTCCGACCGGTTCCTCTGGTTCTGTTTTTTCAGCATCTCTCTGTGCCTCATAGGCCTTCTTAATTAAAGCGGAACTCTTAAAAGCTACTAGTCTTTGACCCCTGTTTTCATAACACAACTGTGCCAGCCTTCCGAACATATGAGCATTTGTTCCAATCAACAAAGGGACACCATCATACAGTCCAGTGGGGGACACACTAAGGCTAGGGTCTCTACTTGTTCGGCCACTCCAGCCACGGAGGTGGGGAAAGACAGCCAAATCGGATATACCGGAATAGGGGTAGGCCTTCTCACTTAACCCCCATACATGCAGTCCTTCTAATGGTTGTAAGGGTACGTCTGACAAATGCTTCTGATACCAATCCTGGAACATAATTGTCACTTGGGAGCCACTGTCTAATACAGCTCTTGTAGACACTCCATTCACCTTTACAGTGGTCTCCATGGAGGGACCCACTATTCTGGACCAGTCTGGAGAGGCGGTAGTGGGGGCCTGGGCAACTGACCTTGCCACAAAAGGATGTGAATTAGCATTTTTTGGTGCCCTCACTGGGATCATGTCGTGCACCTCTTAACCACTGATTTCTTCTCCGAAGCTCTCCTTGTAGCCTATATGCAACTTTGTCAGTGTCTTTTGGGGACTGGCATATTCCTTTCATGTGCCCATCTTTCCCACAATTATAGCAAAACATACTTTCTGGAGTTTGAGCTGGTCGAGGCGCCACACTGGGAGCCAGAGCGGGGTATTACTAACTGGAAACCTGGGTGCCATCTCTGTCTCTTGCGTGATAAGCATTTGGAGACATCTCGTCAGTTTCTCCACTTCCATGGTCAAGGAATTGAGTTTGGAGCTGTTATCAGCAGGAGATACATGGGTGGGTACCCCACCCCCATAGCAGATGCAGTCGGATATAGGTCAGGGCCCGTACTTGCAGGCGTGGCCTTCATAAAGGGACTGTTTTTGAATTCCGGATCTCTCTCAACAGTTCCCCATTGTGGCATATCTTTTCCTTGTCAGAGCACTCATTGACTGTCAACCTCTCCCTGAACTTCACTTGATGGGTCACCCTCAGTCACCGAGTATTAGCCACAGCTGTTGGTGCAGGTACCTCCGAGTCGCCTTTTCTCAACTCCTCAGATTTCTCATTAACTCATCATAGGAGGGTGGGATTCCAGTCGATTTGCCAGGCGTAACTGGAAGCAACAGCAGTTCTGAGAAGGGGCAGACTTAAGGATTCTGTCCAGTCTGGTTCGGTCCAGTTCAATCGCTGGCAAACTACCCTTTCTGAGGCATTCTTGCAACAATTTTCCAGCCGAGACATACACAGACAACAACTCCCTTGGTACTGTTGTGCATTTCTTACTTCCACCATAGGTCCTCATCAGAATCTGGGCTCCCATACACATTCTCCAAGGCCTCAAGATAGGCCTGTGCAGTCGCTTCAGGGTTACTGGCCCGTTTAGCACGGATGGTAGCCAGGGCAGGACCTCGAGGCTCTCACTAACCCTCTTTCGCTTTTAGCTTCCGAGCATTGCCATTCTAGCACTTGGGGCAACATAGTCTATCCAGGTCTCCCAGTCATCCTCCCTTGGGGTGGGAGGGTGCCAAGAAGATCCTCAACCTTCGTAAGAGTCGTGACTAATGGCAGGTGCAGAAATAGGAGTCTGCATTGGTTCAGCCACCACATGGGCACTGGAGCAGGAGAGGGTGTTGGGGAGGAACACCCCAGGTGGCAAGAATAGTTTCTTCAAGTCCTCCACAGTTTCCCTCTCCCAGCAACCATTCAGCAAATTTCTCCTCAAAAGTTTCAGATAGTGGTGGGGCTGATTCCCCTGGTCTTTACTGTCCTTAGTTATCACTCTCCAAGCAGTGAGGGCTCCTCTGGGGTAATGGTCTGTGGCACTTTGGAGCTATCTATGGGATCCTTAAACTCTACTAGGGCCAGGAAAGTGTGGGTGAGCAGATTAGCATGCCGACCCACCACCACAGGGTTTTGTAAACCTTCCACCTTGGAAAGTACTCCCTGCACAGTGTCCTATTAATACCCAGGGGATGTCCAGGATAAGCATAGCATTTTGGGGTCGATCTCCTCCCCAGTACACCACTCCACCAGCCGTGCACAGCCACTTCTGTCGGGTACACATTTTTTTTTAACAGTGGTTCGTAATATGGCCACTAGAGGACACACAATCCCAGCGGTGCCTCCAAGATGTAACCCCTAGATGGCGCTATCCCAGGGCTACTACCCCTGCCTGATTTGCCACCAACAGGTTGAGGGGCCTGGATCCAATGGCAGGTGCCTCCACCCAGAGGTCAGGGTTTGCAATAGTTAAACTAACAGGTCACAGCCCTCTGGGACACTGCAACCCCTTTCTTCCCACTAGTGGCCCACACAATATATCAGAATTACCTTCACAGTATACACTTACCCCCAGGTCTGGTTCCGGCACTGGGACCTCCTGTGAAATGAGATACAGTGCAACAATCACAGTACAGTACTTTAACATAGACAAATACCTCAGGCAGTATAACTTTACTGAAACAAGCAGCTCTGATTTATTTAGGGGGATATAACAAGGACAGGGGGAAATCAGGTTAATTAGCTTATCACTCTAATAATCTACCTATGGCTCTGTGCACAGGCCTATCCCTATCAGTTACTGTCCCTGGGTACCCAAGCCCTAGTGGCTAGTCAAACCGTGGCAGCTGGTAGGGGCCCTTTCACACAGAAAAGGAGAATTAAACAGTCAGCAGTACAGTAATTTCATTTGGATTTAATGTGGCAATTCAACAGGGAGCGACCCTGAATTAGTACTCACGACCTCCAAATAAGATAGGGTCCTTCAATGTCAGCAGGGCTCACTTGAGGTACACAAACCTCTTCACACATCCATATAAAAGAAAGCACTATACCAGGCAGGCTGCATCTGTATCCCGATCGCAATTACTGCACAATACCCGGGAGAACACACAGCAGATTCAGTTCCTGACAGACCAAGTGTAATTTTCAGCAATTCCTCCAGTCTTCTACAGGGTGAGCCTGGTTTCTACTCTTCAGAGATCCTTTGATTCTTTTCATAGGACGGATTCAGTCCTAACAAGCTGTTACACAAGCTGCAGACCGGAACTCTGGGCCTTACACACGTTTTTTGACTAAAACTGCACACTGAAAAGCACAGGGCTCCTTCCTTCTTCACTGCCAAAGCTCAACTGAAACTCCAACCGACAAAACCGGCACTTCCTTTGAGTTCCTCCCAGTTCTTGACTGGATTGGCTGTCACTCACAATAGACTGCTGCTGTTGGTCCAAAAGGCACTGAAGTCTAAACTACATCTCCCAGAGTCACTGCCCATACAATCCTCTTGTGGCTGGCTCAGATTATGAGTCCAAGTTCTGATTCGTCCAAGGCACCATTTAGAGCCAGCTTACCCCACACCGATTGGTCCAGTTCAGCAGTTCAAAACCAGAATGGGGAACTAGACAGACACTGTTCTGACTGCAAAAGAAAGCAGGTTAGACAAACTGTAATTTCATTATCACTCTAAATAATTTCTGGCAAACAGTTACATCTTTCAGATAGGTTCCCTTTGCACTCCTAGTGACTGCAAAATGGAGTGAATTGGCAGCAGTTCAGTGGTACTCAAACAGAGAAACACACAGTCCCCCATATAAACTAATTATGTCTGCAAGCAGACAGCTCTTAAAGAGACAGTACCAGAGGCTCTAAAAACACTCACTGATAAATGGCTTAAATGCCAAACACCATTCAGGCTTGGAGCATTCAAGCAAGCTCCTGGAAGTCTTTTGGGAACCCCCATTTGCAGGGGGGTTACACCTGCACCAGCCTGAATCCAACAGATTGGCATCCTGCACTTTTCTACCTGACAGCAAGATGGGTCCTGTATTTTTCATCTGCCAGTGAGCTGGGACACTTGGAAGAAGGACCGGACTGAATATTCACAAACTGTGAACTTTCTTCCTGAATTACCAATTGTGGCTGAATGTCTGTGTAGAAGGGGCTTGGTGGCAAGCTATCTCTCAGCCAATCAGTGTTTAGCAGGGGTGGGGCACAATTGTTTAAAAGCACGCGCCCGGCCCGAGCCCAGCGAGCCCTTGGGCGTGAGACTGGTGGCTTCGCCACTCAGGAGAAATTCGGCACTTAAACATTTGTTTACCCTCTGGTGTGGAGAGTAGCTGACTTCAAATGGAGCACCAAATAGATATGTTAATCTAAGTTTAAAGTTTTATTGGATTTAGTCTTCAGAGTTATGGCTTCTCTCCCTATTGCAGGATATTTATAAGTGACAGCAGAAACTATAAGGGCAATATAGTGGTGTTTGTATTATTTTAGTTTAGTTTTGTACTGTGTATAATTGCTTAGTATATTAACTAGGTTTAAGATAAGATTTATATATAATTTTTAAGAAAACAGAATGTGTTTTTATTCACTGTGAATTTATTTTCTTTTTTCTTTTATTATGTGGTATATTCTATTGCTGCTGCTCATCTGGGTGGGGGGTTGCCCAGATATAAATAAAACAGATGCCAGTGAGATTTCAGATTGGAAATGAAATATAGGAAATGGGAACAAAAATATACTATAAGCCAGGCACCTGGACATTTAGCAAATTGGAAAGAGATTGTGTTGCCAGGATTAATAAGTAGTATTCTGGAATCGCAACTGACTAAATGGGTAATTCTGATTAGAAACTTAGATTGCTTGGGAGAAGTCAAGAAAGGTAATTCAATGCCAATCCACCTATACAGTTTAAAGAGAAGAAATCTTACTGGTTATTTTATTGGTATAAGTCCTGGTCTTCTTCTCTGGTGATTAGTTTAATGATCTGTGGAGATGTACATCCAAATCCTGGGCCTGTTACAGGGGGTGATATTACAGAGAAATGGTTAGGAGAACAAGGCCTAAGTATGGTACATATTAATATATGTACTGTAACTTGACAAAAAAATATGTGCATCTTCAAGAATGGGTTAGGAAGTATAAACCTGATATTATAATAATGGAGCCATGGCTTAACCATAACATATCAGATCAAAACATTATTTTAGAAGGTTACAATGTATGGCCCCTGTGCACCCAACACTCTGGAAAAAGGCCACCAATCACAAGAACACTCCAGTACCAGGCCCCAGCCTACACAAAAAAATCCAGCGCCATGCTCAACATTATCCAAATGACCAGGTTCAATGACCGTAGCCGCCAACATACTCAGAAATCATCCTCCTAGTCACCAAACACTGTTAGCAGGTCTCCAACAACACAAACACACCAGTACCAGGCACCAGCCACCCAAACACTCTGGTATTAGGCCTCCAGCCACCAGAAACACTCCAGTACAAACCATGAGACATACAAGCACTCCAGTGCCAGTATCCCAGGTACCCAAACACTCTGGTACCAGTCTGCCAGTGACCCAAGTACTCTGGTAGCAGACCCCCAGCCACCAAAACACTCCAATAACAGGACCCCCAGCTATCCCAACATTCTGGTACCAGGCCCACAACCAGACAAGCACTCTGTTTCCAGGCCTCCAGTCACCAGAATACTATGGTACTAGACCCACAGCCACCAGAATACTGATATACCAGTCCACCAGCCACCCAGAATTTTTAAGAACCACATCTGCAGCCACGCAAATCCTCAGTACCATGAACCAAGTCACCATAAGACCTCTGCACAGTGCCCAAACAATCCAAACTCCCCAACAACATGATCAACACCACATAAACACTCCATTAGTTGTCATCCATTTGCTCAATAACCATATCGTTAAGTTCTCAGTCAGCAGAACAATATAGCAACATGCCTCCTGATACCAAAGCATTACATTGGCTGACCTTATCGCCACATTCAGCCTGGCTGCAGCCAGAGAAATGCCAATCATCAAATTTGCATAAGGAGCCAGAAGAACTGTGGGTCACCTTGGAAACAACAAATGGGACAGCCATTTGAACTGGGGTTGTCTACAGGCCTCCAGACCAGGGGGAGGACATAGACACATTATTGTTAGAAGATATACAAAACATGACAGCTAAAGGGGAGGTTCTGATAATGGGAGACTTCAACATGCCAGATACAGATTGGTCAATACCAGCAGGAACATCTGCCAGAACTAGACACATAATGGATTCCCTGCATGGGGAGGGCCTCAAACAACTGGTACAACAACCCACAAGAGACAAGGCTATCCTAGATCTATTACTGACTAACAGAGAAAGGATCACAGATCTCCAGGTAGAAGGTCATCTGAGGGCCAGTGACCATCACATGGTATGGTTCAATTTGGCCACTAGAATGAAATCATCAAATTCAAAGGCAAAAATATGGGACTTCAGAAGAGCTGACTTTGATAAGATGGCCAACAGAGTTAAGCTAGCCCTGGCAAGAAGAAATATAGGTGAGGGGGTACAGGCAAAATGGGCAAGCATTAAGGATGCAATACTTGAAGCAACATCCCATTGTGTTAGAGAGAAAAGGAAGTGCAAAAGAAGAAGGAAACCACTTTGGTTCTCAAAACCAGTAGCAGAAAAGGTCAGAGCCAAAAGGCTGGCCTTCAGGAAACATAAGGGAAAGCAGTGGGACGAAGATAGGGAGGCAAACCAAACTTCCCTAAGGAAAGCAGGAAAGGCAGTAAGGCAGGCAAGGGCCCAAACATAGGAAACACTAGCATGAACAGTAAAAGAAAGGGGACAAGACTTTCTATAGATACATTAGTGAAAGGAAAAAGTCCAGAGGGGGTATTGCTAATATCAAAGGGGATAAGGGGGAGTGTGAGGAGGTGGACCATTGAAAGGCATCTATCCTAAATAGATACTTCTGCTCAGTATTTACTGAGTAGAAGGTGGGGCAGGGCCCACAGCTCAGCACCATGGATACGGGGGGAGGGAGGTATGCACTAGTACCTTCACAAAAGAAAGGGCCCTACAGGAGCTTGTTAAGCTCAGGGTGGACAAGGCAATGGGACCTGATGGCATACATCCCAGGCTACTAAAGGAGCTAAGGATGGAACTAGCAGAGCCATTATCCCGAACTGTTTAGTAAGTCTCCGAGCACAGAAGAGGTCCCAGAAGACTGGAGAGGGGCTCATGTGATCCCGCTTCACAAGAGTGGTAGCAGGGAGGAGGCAGGGAACTACAGACCAGTCAGTCTTACCTCAGTAGTGGGCAAGATTATGGAGGGACTCCATAAGGAAAGGATAGTGCAACACCTGGAATCCATAGGCGCACAGGATCCAAGACAGCATGGGTTTACAACAGGAAGGTCCTGCCAAACTAATCTCATGGATTTCTTTGACTGGGTAACCAGAGTGGTGGACCAAGGGGGAGCAGTTAATGTTACCTACCTTGACTTCAGTAAAGCTTTCGATACTGTTCCACACGGAAGATTGATTAACAAGCTGGGTAGTCTCAGGATGGTTCAGAAGGGTAAAACACTGGCTGAACAACAGGACACAGAGTGTAATAGTAAATGGAGTCCACAGTGAAGAAAGGGGGGTTATACTAGTGGGGTACAGCAGGGTTCAGTACTGGGGCTGGTCCTTTTTAATATCTTTATAAGTGACATTGCAGAGGGACTGGAAGGAAAAGTATGTCTCTTTGCAGATGTCACAAAGATTTGCAACAAGGTTGATACGCAAGGTGGGGTGGAAAGGATGAAAAGGGACTTGGCAAGGTTGGAGGAATGGTCAAATGTATGGCAGCTTAGATGCAACACAAAGAAGTGCAAAGTAATGCACCTGGGAAACAAAAACCCAGAGGAAGAGTACATAATGAGGGGGTGAGATACTGACAATAACAAAAATGGAAAGGGACTTGGGGTTAGTCATATCAGACAACCTAAAGGTGGACCAGCAATGTGAGAAGGCAGTAAGAAGGGCTGGGAGGATACTGGGATGCAATGGGAGAGACAACACCAGTAGAAAACAAGAAGTTGTTGGCCCTCTGTACAGACAGTTGGTAAGACCACATCTGGAGCAATGTGTACAGTTCTGGAGACCCCATTTCCACAAAGACATGGACAGGGTGGAGGCTGTCCAGAGGAGGGCAATCAAAATGGTGCAGGGTCTGCACCAGAAGACATATGAAGAAAGACTAAAGGAACTTAAGATGTATAACCTTGAGGAAAGGAGGGAGAGGGGAGACATGATAGAAACTTTCAAATACCTCAAGGGAATCAACAAAGTCCAAGAGGGTAGCATCTTTCAGAAAAAGAGATGTGCAAGAACAAGGGGGCACAATTTGAGGATAGAGGGGGGACGGATCAGAGGTAATGTGAGGAAGTATTTCTTCACAGAAAGGGTTGTAGATGCATGGAACAGCCTTTCTGAGGAGGTCGTAGAGTCTAAAACAGTGGGGGAATTCCAGAATGCATGGGACAGACATAAGGCAATTCTAGTGGGGGTAGGAGGAAGTAGGCTGTTGGTTAACTAGGATCTGCAGCTTATCCATTAGATAGGGAAATGGGCAGACTATGTAGGCTAACCAGTCCTTATCTGCCATCAGATTCTATGTTTCTATGTTTAAGTTAGTCAACTTGGTGGCAAACTGGTTGATGGGTTGAAAACAGAGAGTGGTGGTAGACGGTATTCAGTCAGAAGAGATGCAAATCACAAGTGGAGTAACGCATGGATCAATCCTGGGGCCAGTCCTCTTCAATGTCTTCATCAGTGACATTGCAGATGGACTGGAGGGTAAGGTTTGTCTGTTTGCAGATGACACCAAGATCTGCAATAGAGTAGATGATCTAGATGGGGTGGGCAGAATGAGAAGAGATTTGGATAAACTGGCAAAATGGTCGGAAGAGTGGCAACTGGTGTTTAACGCAAAGAAGTGCAAGACTGTGCATGTAGGGAAGAGAAATCCTGAAGTCACCTATAGGTTGGGAGGGGAGTTGCTGGCAGTCACAAGGGAAGAAAGAGACTTGGGCATCATCATCACAGATGACCTGAAATCATCCAAGCAGACCACTAAAGCAGTAGGTAAGGCTAGGGGGATGTTGAGGTGAATTAGTAGGGGTATCACAAGTCATAAGAGGGAGGTAATAATCCCTCTTTACAAGACACTGGTTAGGCCCATCTGGAATACTGCATGCAGTACTGGAGGCCACACCTTCACAAGGACATTAACAAAATGGAGGCAGTCCAGATAAGGGCAACCAAAATGGTGCAGAGACTGCATCAGAAAACATATGAGGACAGATTAATGGAGCTCAATATGTATACCCTAGAGCAAAGGAGGGAGAGAGGTGATATAATCGAAACATTCAAACATCTTAAGGGCATTAACAAGGTGAAAGAGTCTAACATGTTTTAATATAAGAAAAATAGCAGGACAAGAGGACACAGCATGAGATTAGAGGGAGGTCAATTAAGGGATAATGTGAGGAAGTTCTTTTTCACAGAAATGGTGGTGAATGCATGGAATGGCCTACCTCAGGAAGTGGTGGATATGAATACAGTGCAGGGCTTCAAACAGGCATGGGATAGGCATAAGGGAGCAATACAGATGAGTATGAATAGATAGGCCATTGACAGAGTAAAGGCCTATAGCATATTCATAAGGTAGAAAAAGAAATGTGCAGACTAGATGGGCCTTGCGGTCCTTATCTGCCATCAACTTTTATGTTTCTATGTTTCTATTGCTACACTGTGAAGAACAGCTGCGTACCAGCAACCACCATGAACATCCCATGTGCTAAACAAACCCCACATCATGTCGCTAGTCCCTAAGCCTCCAAAATGTTTATTCACAAGTTCCTGTGCCTGCACTGCAAACCCAGTTTTGAGTCCATCATCACCCGACAAGCCCCAGCATCAGGTTTCCATTCACTGCATAGACACAAACTATCACTGTTACAACCGCTAATACACACTCCAGTTCTCCAGTTCCACCAAATCACACCATAACATGCACCCATCCTCACATACTGTACATGTCCTCCGCCTGTCCCAAACTACCATACTTCATGTCACTGATCACTGTACCACTAATCCGCTCACCTCCTGAAACCATGACATAAGGCATCTATGCACACTGCCACCCAACATCCAATATCCATTCCCATAACCAGCTTTACACAGCAAATTCATGCCCACAGACACCATGGCCCCAAGTCACAAATGCACATAGACACCATAATTCGATACACCCATGTAAACATTTTTGGCTACAAGTTTTATGATTTTTTTCCCAACTATTATTTTACTGTTGCACCTCCTCTCCTTCTCACATATCCAGTTTCTCTGCAGTGAGTCTTAAAAAGATATAATTCACTGCATGTGGAGTGCTGGATGTAAACTTTTTTTTACAAGTTGTTTTTTGCAAATTGTTTTTTTGGTGCAGTTTAATTCGGGACCCTTTCCGTAAACTGGAGTACAAGAAAAAACAATCCATGATGGTACAACGTAGATGGCGATACACATTTCTGTCGTAGAGGTCTTTTTTTGTTCACTGAATTTCACAAAAACATAACAATGTACCAGTTAACCATCATAACAGCATAGGCCCTTTAGCTGCCCTTACACTAATGCCTGAGACATCAGCTGCCACAACACCCAGGTCCCAACTCCATGCTGCCCATACATCTTTGCAACACACCCAAAACCATCAAGGCATCCCTGCACCTTGATCCCGCCACACCTACACTCGTATTACAAGCCCCCAACAACCCATATGCCTTGGACCCAAGTCCAAGGAGCCCCATAAACCCATGTACAAAGACCACAGCCACCCACACACACAGGCACCACCACAGGGGTATCAACATGCTGCTGTACTGTTTGATAGACATTTGTCATGGAAATTGCATATTGAAGGAGTAAAAGAAGGTGTATATGAAACAACGGTACCAGGTGAGAACAGCACAGACAATACTGCGCAAAGCAAGACCGCACCACGAAGAGAACGAATGGCTTCATAGCGACAGGAATTTCAGCGATATGAAAGTATCGCTACCCCCTGTCACTCACCTGGAAGAAAGAAGCGTTTTTGGACACTGCAGGCTGGGTTCTTGGTTGAGCCGCTCCCGTGGTGGAGTGGCTAGAACACCCAACCCTGCAGTGTATGAGGTTGGGCAGAAAGCGGTTTGATTCCCTGTAAGGGAATTTTTTTTTTTTTACTATTTACTTCTTGCCCCTGTGTCTGCACCACCTGGGAGTTGATTATAATAGTTCCGGGGGGTGTGGAAGGGGGAGAAGCCCCCATAAAACAAATAAAGAATTTACGAGTCTTGCCACACACTGTTTGTAACAGTGCAGTCTAGCAGTGTGCGGTTTTGTCCAGAGCTGTTATGACCCCATGCCTGAAACAGCTAGAGCAATAAACTTTTTTTCACATAAATTTGCTAACAATTCATTCAGATCACTTAGAACTGCCTTTGAGGCTAAAACTATTAGCTAAACTCTTTACGGTAGTGAAATATGGGGGTTAATTTTGAGAACTTGTAACATTGAAACTATCCGAAATTTCTTTATTAGATATACCCTAGACTTACCTAGAGATTGTCCATCTGCTTTCCTAAGGTTAGAAACTGGGATGTTACCATTAGAGACTAGAATACTTATTAGGGTTATTAAAATGTGAGAACACATTATAATTATGGATAACAATAGATTGCCGAAACTCTGTTGGCAAGATACATTGAATAATTTGCATTATGGAAGATATAAACAAAATTGATTTTAAAGATTAAACACACGTACTGTATCAAAAAAAATTTGTGTGGAGGATACTTGGTCAATAAAAGATATTTCTAACCCAGAAGCATTTGTTTCAGAAGTGAATCAAAGGTTACAAGCTATTGTTATGCAAACTGATATTGAAAAAAATCTGAATATAGATAATCAGGGGTTGTATTTGCAAATTAAGGAAAGTCTGAGTATGGAAAAATATCTTGATTTTTATGAAAATAAGGAACACAGGAACATGTTAAGTAAATTTAGATTTTGCCTGCTAAATGGAACATCTTAGGCCCAGATATTCAAAGGGGTTGCACCTGGCGTAACTGAGTTGCACCAGTGTAACCCCAGAAATGCACCCCAGTGCAATATTCAAAAGAGGGACTTGCGCAGTGCAAGTCCCAATGCGCCAGGGCGGAATGATAATTGTATGCGGCACATCTCTAAGGGGCGTGCCAGTGCATTTGCGGTGCATCCCGATATTCAGCCTGGGATGTGCAGCGCATATGTTTGCACAACCCTGAGGTGTGCCTCATACCTGGCTCAAAGTTGAGCCCGAAATAAAAGGCTCAAGTACCAGCCACCCACAGGCGTGCTGCTGTGCTGCAATGCACAACACAGCAGCCACCACCCATGGGTGGCAAACACCCCCCAACACTGTGCATAAGAACCCACAGATGTCCCTGGTAGGCTAGAGGTACCCCACCCCACCAGTAAACCCTATGTAATAACATTCCTAGTGGTCCAGTGGCAACACCCATCCCCCCACCCACACAGGACTCCCTGCCAACCCAGCTCCCTCCCGTCATCGACAGGCAGCACAGACCCACCCTCATACTGCCCAACTGCCCGCCGAATTACAGCTTACAGTAGCAGCTGTAAGCCTATTGGTCCACACTGTGGACAAATGGGCTTGTAGTGCATACTGTAATAGTCATTCACAAAACCGTGACTGATTGACTTCATTCACGGTTTTGTGAATGACTAATACAGTATGTATTGCAAGCCCATTGGTTCACAATGTGGACCAATAGGCTTACAGCTACATACGCTGTCATTTGGCTGGCAACTGGCTGTATGTGGGTGAGTTTGTGCTGCCCGCTGATGACGGGATTAGCTGGTGGGCAGGGGGTTCTGTGTGGGTGGGTGGTGGGTGGGTGAGGAGGTGCCTCTGGACCACCAGGGATGTTTTTACGTAAGGTTTACCGGCGATCGGGTTACAGGTGGGAGGGGGGTACCACTAACCTACTAGGGATTTATTGTACATACAAGTTCGGTAATCGCAGCTACGGGCAGGGAAGGGGGTGCCACTAGACTACCAGAGACTATGCCACACATTTGTATGGTGATCACGGCTACGGGGTGGGAGGGGGTACCTCTAGACCCCTTCTGGCAGCAGCACATGCTGTGCAGGGTGCCATGCGCATTTCGCTGGCCAGCACTGCACAACTCATGCTAGTGGGGCCATAATTACATGTAAATGGCCCCATTTGTGCTTTGCATACATTATGGCCCCATTTACATACTGCTGGCTGAATATCAGGAATTTGCGCAGTGTAACTCTGTTGCGCTGGCGCAGTTCCCATTCCTGGTATTCAGCCCTGTTGGGGGGAGATGCGCTGGATCATCCTATTTGCGCTGTGCACATGACCTGCTATATTCAAAGCAGATGCGCCATGGCTCATCTCCTTTGAATATATCCCATAGTTGCACCGGCGCATCTCTGTTGCACTGAGCCACCACTTGCGCCATTGCCATACTCATTTCTGAATATTGGGGCCCTAGTGTTTTGTACTAGACAAGAAAATACAGTCAAACATATCTTGCTGATGTAATATGGGTAACATGCCAATTGTGATACATTTGTTATTTGAACACACTAAGCTAGTGGTAGAGAGGTCAAAGTGGATAACACCTTTTTAATTAATAAGACTGAACAATCAGTAATAGAAAATTGTATTTACTTAATAAAATCAGAGGAAGAAAGAGTTATATATGGTCTTGCTAAATTTGTATTAGCCGGACGAACATATTTACCTGTAAAACATCTTGGATTATGACTGCCTTTTTATCAACCTAAATGTGAATTTGTGGGTTTTAAATATGTCAAAATGTATGTGTATTGGATTTGTTATTTTATGTATTTGAATGTAATAATTATGTTGACATTTTATAGATGTATTAATAAAATTAAGCCTAACCTAACATAAACCACACAAGCACCACACTGTCAGAAGCAAATATTCCTCTACAACTCATATACCTAAACCCTGAATGACCTCAATACACATGCAACACCACCACTAGTTTCTTTAACATCTGGACATCAAAAAACATGTCTTCAATGCCCACTGAACCTCATAGTCAGTCAACCATGCCCCCCCAGCACTGTGCTCCACCTGCCAATACTCCCAGTCATCATGCCACTAGCCACTAATACCTACTGGCATGACTCCTGTATCAACCCTTACCCACTTCCACATCACCTTTAGCTAACTTAAAGCAGCAGTGCAATAAAATGTTCTTGTTCAAAAAGCTTGTCTCAGCTTCAATTAATACAAATATTAGCATACCTGTCAGTTCTACTTTTCTTGGTACCTCCTACACTGTACACCATAAATGTTTGTTATTTTCTCGGCCCTAACTATTACCAGGTCTACAATGGTATTCTTTTTTTTTGCTGTATCTTTCTCCCCACCCTGGCCCTGGTTGGCTCTTCATCTGGTCGCCATCCCCCATGCTTCTCTCCTTCAGGCCCTCACCCTCTGCACCTCCCCATGGCTTACCCCCCCATGGTGGGGCTGTGGGGAGCCCCCTACTCACCCGCCAGAATGGAGTTAGGTTGGGGTGTTACCTTCGGAGGAGAAGCACCGGGGGGGGGGGGACAGCCATCAAGCCGCCATGACCAGCCACCAGGGTGTTTTTCCACCTTGTTTTTCTCCCTGCGGATGTTCGGCATGCAATGTACCCATGTGTGTCCCCGCCAAGCATCTGCTGAGCATCCGAGCCACTTGATTACAGCTGCATTACGCCACCTCCAGCCTCTGCCAGGGGTCAGTCGAGTGCTGAATGCATCTTTCCCCCCTCCCCGGAGATGGAGAGCAGTCCGTCGGATGCTCGATCCATCTCCTCCCCACCAACTCCCGGCGATCCACACTCATTCCTGAACATGGGTCGCTGGTGTGGTGTGAGGTGAGGCAAACAGCGCCTCTGGCCTCAGTGCCACCGGGCCGGTGCCTACAATGGTATTTCTAAACCAAATGTGGCTGCCATATTTATTTATTGAGAAAAAAAATAAAAACATTTATAAAATACTAAAATTTTGGTGGAATTAGAAACTTTCACCACACACACACACTGGAAGATGCCTGGATATGGAAAAATATATTGATTTTTGTGAAAATAAGGAATACAGAATCAAGTTAAGTAAATTTAGATTTTGCCTGCTAAATGGAACATCTTGGCATTCATAAACGTATAAAATTCCAGCAGAATTATTACATTCACAGAGAGGGTGATCGACCCGTGGAACAGCCTCCCCAAGGTGTGGTAGAGGCAAAAACGGTTGGGGCTTTCAAGAATGCTTGGGATAAATACAAAGGCATCATAACACTGAGTAACAGTTAAGGGAGGGGGAGACTAGGTCCTTGGGCAGACTAGATGAATCTTGTGGTCTCCTTATGCTGTCAATTTGTATGTTCTATGTTCTACGCCTGGTATCTTTTACAGTAAAAAAGAAAAAGGTAGAGACATTTGTTGCTCAGTTTCATTGCTTTAGCACTGCACACATACATACATCCCAGAATCACAGCACTAATGATAAATATATGCCTGCCCCATCAACTCATGCACTGCAGAACAATACACTTTACCTTCCATTGACTGTGATCCAATCCTCCAGACACCTGTACATCCCTGTATAAGTGCCCAGGAGGCTCTAACACAGGAATCATGACCCCAGAAACCTGTACATCACGGTACAACTCCCCAAGTCAGCAACACATCTCTAAGGCATAAATTAGTTTTGGAAACCTGACTCATAGTCTTTGCTAATCAACATCATTTTGATTAGCATCCAGCCAGGTTTGGGGAACAGTTTCATTAAATGGTTGTTTTTATCTATAAGCTACAGTTCACAAGAGTGCATTGGCAAATAAAATCTTTCAAGTTGCAACAACAGTTTCTGCAATGTCTTACTTTTTATCACAATTGCAGGACAATATTATTGCAATTTGGAAATGTTTACTAATGCGGTAAATCAGTTGATTAATATTTTCTGCTAATCAAGGCAGAACTTGATTAGCAAATAGCAATTTTGGGGTAGCAAATTGCTTTGTGAACCTGTTTATGTTATGACTTGATCTTGTACCTCATCATATGCTGCCTTTAGGGGAAGGTGCCAAAAATCAAACTGGGCAGTGTCTTTTGCAAATTAGTATCCTGATCTTGGGCGAGGGGCTCCGTTGCCCTCATGGACTCCAGGTGATGTTGCCGGGTCTCCACTACTGGTGGCCTGCATGCTGTGGGGATGGGAATATGTTTCAGTTATGCAATCAGCACTGCAAGCTTTGTTCTTGCTCTCAGTACACCCAACTTGCCAGAACATGCTAGGGAAGCAGAGTTAAAGTTTCCTAAGTGTCTTCTCCACAACCAGAATGGATGTTGTAGAGAGATTAATCTAGGACCCTGATTTAAGCAGTCTGCTACCCTTCAGCACTCCCAGTATCTTTCCCATGTATTTCAAGCTTTGAAAGTCAGGGTAATACGAGATGCTGTAAACACAGTCCATATACAGTACAATAAAGTACTATACTTCTAGCTCAGTGCATGAAAACTGTGTGGTGTTCTCACTGTATCCTGCTACTTGGCAAACCAGTGAACACAATATCATGACACATATGCTTAAGAACTCATTGCATTAAACTGAGTGCATTTGCAGAACAATTTAAGGTCTGCAAATCAAGACAATTATTCCTCTGTAAAGAGTCAGCTAATATTTTATCTGGAAAGGAGAATCACATTACAACATTCATTTCACCCCGCTAATCAGACCGGTGTAAAAACCGAAACTGTAGTGAATTTGCAGTTAAATACTTTTTTAATTGAAAAAAATGATTAGTGTCAGAGAACTGTTGCTGTACTACCGTTTAGTTTACCTTTCACTGTGGGGGTGCTCGCATTTCTTTCTTGTCAACAATATAGGCCCAGAAAAATAGATTTATAATACAATCTGGCAAGAACTGAGATTCACAGAAATGTGACACAAACCTTGAAGACATGTGAATCAACTTACAACAAATAACAGAGGGCCACCCCAGTCTCATTGGTGCTCACAGCCAGAACAGTAGCAAGCTAAGAGCAAAAGACTGGGCACAGCAACTCACTCCATGATGAAAAAAAGTCACAAGTGGACTTAAGTTGAAGAAATCAAGATTTAATGAGTGCATAGACAGATGTCTTTTTCCATTTTTGAGTGAGTTTAAGGTCCCAGTCTTTTGCTCCTAAATCAGTTTACACCACAACAAAAATTCCATCAGGGTCCCACAGAGATGAAAGGTATATGTCCACCAGACTTTTGCTGGTGAGTGGTTCACCATATTTCATTAGAATACATTGCAATTGCAATCTGTTCCATTCTTTCATCACGCTATATGTATCCATTTTCTACCCCAAAAAGCACCCAAATCACACTCATTCCATCATAAATAATATATATATATATATATATATATATATATATATATATATATATGTAAAATAATATAGCCATCGGCTCCTGCAGACAGTGGATAGCACAGATCCTCCTCTTGCCAGCTTGGCCAGTCGCTGTATAAATAAAATGGGGAGCACACATTTACTGTAGTGGGGAAGTGAGACAATGTTTGTGAGTGGGTAGTGAGTGAATTTATTACACATTTTTGCATTCTGGGTTCTGGTCTGAGTAAACTTTAACATTTAAATAAAAGCAATGGGCATGAATTTTTGCACTCAAAACATAGCACTCAAATATTTACTGCAATGAAGTCCACTATATTTAAACTGTGCCAAAAAGGGAAAATACATTAGAAACCAAATAAAGAAAATGAGGAAAAAGGGCATAACAACACTGCTTTCATGCCATGTGTTGTTGCATGGAGAGACGGTGAAATTACATAAAAGTGAAGCAAGAGTGAAGAAAGGGAATCCTGGTTTACATCCAGCCTTCCCATGCAGTCATGTACTGTAGGTTTTTAGGCAAAGCATGGATAAGGGACAATAGATGAGTTGAAAAAATAGAAGAGGCTAATGAAAAATTTTACACAGGAGGGGAACATTTCTGGCTGAGGTTTTTTTTCATGATAATTTTACTGATGCCATTGTCTCTTGTCCCGACATATCAACTTTCCTGCTGTGAGCCTGGAAAAAAGAATTTTACCACGTGGCATGCTGGAGGTAACCTTTTTTTTATGTTGAGTTTATTTTGGGTGCAGTTTGAATCTAGATCATCTCTGACCACTAGACAGACATCTGACTGCTACCATGCTACTACTACAGGTACTGCACAGTACCAGCAAGGATTTCAGAAATGTAAAGCACCTTTTGAGGGATAACTTTTGGGACTAGGGGACTCACTCACTTCTACCTCTGAAGGAGGGTGGAAAGGAGACGGGATGAAGGCTACGAGCTCTCTGTGCAGGGTTGCGCAGAGAAGCGGGGGAGCAAAATGCTTCAAATAAATGTAGAAAAGGTATGTCACTGTTACCTTGTTCTTTGCTCCCTTTCCAGACCAATTTATTTGCATGTCCCAGTTGTACCGTCTTCTTTTCGGTGTGTTTTCTGTCCCCATTAGGTGAAGAAAAGCCCTGTGAGTTGGTGGAATTCGAGGCCTGGAGTCAGAGACCATGAGCCGCAGTTTGGATTTTGGGCCGGGCTTCAAGGTGATCCGAGGCAGTGCAGGACCCAGAGAGATCAGAAAGCTGGTCGGGGCGGTAGAAAATGCTGTAAAGTGACAACACATTATTGTGTGATTTTTTTCTTCTCCTTGAACAGTGTACAAAAGAGACAGAAGCTGGTTATGACTGTCTTTTGCTCCGTATGGAAGCTTTCTTTATGTTTATTTGAGTCTCAGATTACACTTTAAAATAGAGATTTAATTATTACTTGTCTGAGAATTTAGAGATTTTAGGGTTACTATGGGACTGTTTGTATTTTTTTGTGTATTTACTGCATAAGTGCGTTATTTGTTTCTTTTGTTGTAAAAAAAGGGGTATTTTTTTTTTAATTTTATAACTCGGAAGCCTTGACTTGCTATTGGCTAATTAGTTCCTGTGGCTAGTATGCATAAAAGTGCATGCTTCTAGTATCTCATTATCCCAGAGCAGCTGTTCAGTTAAGAAGAAGGAGCAATTGGGAATGGACAGTGCTCCTAGTACGTGGATTTTAGCCCTATGCTATTAGAAAACTTGCAGCATTTGAATATCTGATAATATTTAAACGTTCAGAGTTTTTCTTCTGAGTAGTCAAGTGGCCAATTGAGTGATAGTAAAACTTGTAGCAACTGTGTATGGTGCCTAGTTCATCTTGATATGAACAATTTGACAGCTTAAACACAGAGCACAAATTTCTTATTTTATGCTTTTATGGTTCGGCAGTGCCCGACTACAATTTGACAAAAGTACTATCCACTTTGCAAAAGTAAGTATAAATTCATTTAAAGTAAGCCATCATTGTACAACTTTAGTTTCATTTTATATTCTATATTTTTTTTTTTGAAATGATATTTTATTGATTTTATCTAACAATCAACATTACATTGTATCATGTATAGGCAGGCATACAATTGGTTAAAAATAATTCCACATTTTTACAGTTACAACAAGGTTAATGCCCTTATAAATCATTACCACACTTTGGGGTTATCAAACAGAAGCTTCTAATTTAAAGCCCATATAATGGTTTGTGTCTAGGCACACAGTAATGTAGCAACAATTGTATCTAAGAAAGGCATATTCAGCCATGAGTAGGGCTTCGAGTAAAGGTTAAGCCACATCTTGCACCCTAAGAAGAAAAAGAGTATATAGCTCCAACTCTAAAACTGACCCCTGACCCCTCCAGGGGTCCCCTCTATCTCACCACTGCCTACATTCCCCCAAAAACCAAACTCTGGCACTGGTTTCACTAACTGACTATCTCTCAACCCTACCTCACTCAGCTGACCAAATCCTTGTGGGTGACCTGAATGTGAACTGGCTCAGCTCATCCGCTGATACCACCCGTGACTCCTTCGCAGCCATTGACATGTCCCAACTAGTTTCCCAACCCACCTGAGTTAACAGAAGGACAGGTACCAGCACCCTTCTAGACGTGGTCATCACCAACCGCCCTCAACAAATCCATGATACCCAGGTCCTTCCTGACTCTCTTAATGATCACTCCCCTCTCCTTTTCTGTTGGACGACCCCCACACCCAAACCCACGGTCCATCCCACTTTACGTCGGCGCCTCAGACCAGGAGGACTAAAAGGCCTTAAGCAACTTCTTGCCCAAATTAACTGGTCTCCCATACACCATGCCCCAGATCTAGATACTGCCCTTACCTTCTTATCCCAAACCTTCAACAAAGCCTGTGACATTTTCGCACCCATTACAGTAGTCCGAACCAAAGTTCCTAGTGCCCCCTGGGTTACCCCATCCCTGCTGCAACTGCTCAAACACAGGAAAAACCTGTGGCACCTGGCCTCTGAAACAGGCCGGTCAGCAGACAGACAGGCTTACAATGCCGCAAGAAACAAATGCACATGGGCCATCAGGAAAGCAAATGCCAATCACTATCAGGCCACACTTATCTCTTCCTGGGGGAATGCGAGAACTTTCTGGGACAACATAAACAACTGAATGGGAGCGTGCGCTCCCCACCCCCCTCTCAGATCACCATTGATGGCTCTATCTCCACTGACCCTGCCCTCATAGCCAACTTCTTCAACTCATCCTTCACAGACCTTAGTTCGGTCCTCCCTAAAGACTTTTTTTAACCCCCTCCCTCCCTACCTGCTCCAGTCACTCACTATCCTAGCTTCCACTTCCGCAGGGTAACTCCCCTGGAGGTCAGGCCACACCTGCTGAAAGCTCTAAAGAGCAATAATTCTGGCAGTGACTCCCTGGACCCCAGTATCCTCCGCTGGGTTCTGGATCAGGTCCTTATCCCACTAACTAGCTTGCTCAATAAGTCCCTCTGCCTGGGACAATTCCCGTCTGCCTGGAAAACTGCCACAGTTACACCCATATACAAAGGAGGTGACAGGTGCACAGCTGGAAATTACAGGCCAATCTGCATCCTCCCACCCCTCTCCAAAGCCCTAGAAAAACTTGTGGCTACCCAGATTATGGACTACCTGACCAAGTACAACATCCTTTGCCATGAACAACATGGTTTCCGTGCAGGTCACAGTACCAGCACTGCCCTTATTGAGTTCTCTAATTTTCTGCATTCCTCCCTGAACTCTGGTGCACTAGCTGGGGCAGTGTTTATCGACCTATCTAAGGCTTTCAACACTGTCTCCCACCCCCTCCTGCTGGATGCCCTCAGCCGCACTGGCTTTGCCACCAGCCCGGTCTCCTGGTGCTCCAGTTACTTGTCTGACCACTCTCAGCATGTTAAAATTAATGGGAACCTCTCCAATTCATGTCCCATCCATTTGGGTGTCCTCAGGGTTCTATCTTTGGTCCTCTTCTCTTCTCACTTTACCTCAACACCATGCCCAAAGCCTGCACTGGTAAAATCCTGCTGTACGCAGATGACGCCGTCATCTTTGCCACCCACCGTAACCCCATTTCCCTTCAAGACACCTTGCAAATAGCCTTCAATGATGCTGAAACATGGTTCAGAGAGCACAGACTAGTAATCAATCTAAAAAAGACCAAAGCCATGCTCTTCACCCATCCCCAAAGCAAATCCAGTAATTTCGCACTCCGCATCCTCCCAAGCTCCAAGCATCCTCTCGATCAAGTCTGCTTGTACAAGTACCTCAGGGTCTCCTTTGACTCAGCACTCACTTTCCACGACCACATTGGTACTCTAGCCTCAGCTACAAATGCATGGCTAGGTAGCCTCTACTGCTATGAGCACTGCCTCCCCCGATGCCCTCCGACTAGCAGTCACCTCCTCAATAATGTCCCCCTGTGGACTATGGCCTGCCAGTCTATGGTGCCACAGACACGACCGCCCTTAATAAAATCTGACTCACCCTGAATAAGGCCTGTAGGTTAATTACGGGAGCTCCTAGGCTCACTGATACCTGCCATCTATATGATGAGGCTAGGCTGCTTAATCTGGACGAACGGTTCAGGTACCACACCTGCCTCTTAGTGAAAAAAAATACTCCTTGGAATCTCCCCCGCCTGGACTGACAGACTCTATCCATCTTGCACAGCCCTTAGTCCAAACTCGTACTGCCTCTAAGACCACCCTGCTAGTCCCTAGGTCCAGGACCACACACGGTCAAAGATCCTTCTGTTACAGAGCTCCCTCCTGGTTCAATACTCTTCCCTCCTCCGTCACCGATACACCTACAATCGCCCGCTTCAAAACCGCACTTCGGAGTCAGCTATTTAACATGCATAGCTGTGCTTGTCCTTAGGTGATCTAGCACACCATGCCCTTACAAAACTCCCTGAGTGACTCTTCAACAAACTACAAACTTACAAAACTCCCTGAGTGGCTCTTCAACAAACTAATTGACAACATTCTCTGAGTGGCTCCACGCCCAAATGTATCACCAGCTGTGCCCTTACCACCAGTATTATTCACTTCTTGCTGTCGCTGTTCTAGACTACCTGTCTACACTACCAATGTATGTTTTATCTCTCAATCTGTTCCCAACTACTGTACTAGCTTGTGAATACCAAACCTGTAACACTCCTATTGTAACAAAGATATAACTGCATATATCTACCTAGATGGTAACCGCAATGATGTAAAAGCTCTAACTGCAATGTGTAACTAAATGTTGTACTGTATGTGTCCTCTTTGTGATGAGGTACCTTTGGAAACGAGCCTCTGGCTCAAAGGTTGTAAACCGATGTATAAACAAATAAATAAAAAACAAATCTAACATCGGTTATACTAAAAACAACTAGTTATGCATAATTTTCCCCTCAACAACTACTTCCAGTGTATTTCCTGTAAACCAGGTTTTATAACCAGTTTTAACCAACATTGGAGTTCTAGAAACATACTATATAGTATGCTATGAGAAGAAAGAGCTTACATATTTCTGAAATCTGAACAGAGTGTCCCATACCAGACTCCCTTTTTAGCTATCAAAAACTCCCCAGCATAATCATATATTTCTAAAATATAGCAAGGAAAATATTTTGTACAGACCCATTCTAAAAATTTATATTATCTTAATTCACAGCTCTTATTTTTACTCCCCACAGCCCTTCTTACTGTTACTTTCAGTAGAGAATATGCAGTTCAAGTGTCCTGTTCCTTATCAGAGTCAGAAGCCTCTTGCCTAGATGAAAATTGTGTTTCCATTTTTTCTAAGAGTTTGGAGGCCTCCGATGACTCTGAAAATTGGTATGTCTTGCCTCTGTATACGATCCTGAGGCTTGCTGGCACCAAAAGTACATGATGGACTCCTAAGGATCTTAATCATTCCCGAATACTGTTGATACTTTTCTGGCATATTCTGGTAGCATAACGTAAGTCCAAGAATAAATGAATCCAGCGATCCTCCCAAGTAAGGGGGCTAAGATGTTTAGCCTGTTGTAACACTATGTCTCTCTTGGCCACAGTGCGAAGCACCAGCATCAGAGTGCAAGGAAAGGAGATGCCTGTGACAGCCCTCCGTTGGCTACCACATGGCGTGATCCAATAGGCCTTAAGAACTTGAAAAAGCTGGTCAAGCTGAAGAAAGTCCTGGAGCCGTGTCTGCAAGAACGTCGATGGTTGTTCCCCTTCTAATCTTCCTGGAAGACCCAGGAGGCATACATGAGAGGCCCACAAAGCATTTTCTAGGGTTTTCCAGCCTCTTCCGAAGCAGCCCATTCTTCTTGGTGAGCCCTGCAGATACAACCAGGACCCTGTCGGCTTTGTGAGATGCTCTCTTCACCTTGTCTTCCACTATCTCAACCTTAGTGTGTAATTGTTTAAGGTCTGCTCCCAAATCTTCAGTTTTATTGTCTAGGCCCTGGATTGCTCTCAAGAGACTAGCATTAGAAGGCTGAGGCCCTTCTTGCTCTGACTCCTGTTTGTTTTTTGAAAACCCATAATTTTTAAGTATTTTCTGTTTTTTAGCTGTAAAAAAACAAGATGGTGGCTGTCATGAACATTATTTCCTCTCATGAACAATAAATCAAAAATGATAAACTCTCACAACTGATTTTTTTTAATCCTTCATATCAGAGGGTTATCCAAAAACCCTACTGAGCATGCTCAGCAAAAACTTAAGATCCTCAAACCTCTGGAACTGTTTAATGTTTTTTTCATGGAACCTACCCTTAAAGCATCATGAAAAAAATTCCATACCATGTAGGATCTAATGAGAGCAAAAAAACACTATGTTAAGTACAGTAACAAAATAGTATTTCATTAAAAATTGACACTCTGTATCCTGGAAGCCACATACGAAGCAATCACTAAACATTTTTGTCTTGAGACCCTGCCAGCTAGATTGCACATGCAAAAGTTTGAGCTATTTCATTGACTATCATCAGAGTTATTAAAGTGCAAAAATAGGGGTTTGTCATTAAAAACACCTTACTCAACCCTAACTATATTTTTTCTGATGATGTATCCAGTGTAGAAATAAAAGACTATGGACTATTGAGAAGGAAAATAACATGTTAAATCCCTTTTTTTGGATATGTCATCTGCTATTCATTTCCATTTTAGATATGCCATTAGCTTCTGCCATCTGCCAATCTTCTTACCACTCAAATGGCTGTCACTGATGACCAGTCAGCACCCTGTGTTCAAATCAAGCAAGGTATTGATGGTACCATGTTACCATCCCTTGCTCTTGGAAATTAAAAACAATTGTTATGGTGCCCAGTTCCCTCTCTTCCCTACCTGGTAGAGCTTAAAAATTAAATGTCCCATGCAGAGCCACTTACTTTCCTTCTTCCCCATTAACTGTGCTTAAATATGAAAAGGCTTGCTTGGGGCTGCCCACTAATAAAGACCACAGGTGTGTTTACCTGATTCTTCACTCCTGGTAGGCTTATATGTTAGATGGCCCAGTTGAGGCTGCTGTTATTCTCCATCCCTCCCTGATGTGGCGGGGCTTGACTATTAAACATGCTAAGCAGACTTAGATATTGAAGGCATGCACCAGGCAACACATTTACCCTCTCTCTCTCTCTGCTGGGTGAAGCTGAAATATGAAAAAGCTTGTTTGGGGTACCTATTGTGGAAATTTTGGCTATTCAAGACCCCCTTTGGATTCTTACTCCCCCCCCACTACTCGTTCATGGCTTGAATGTAAAAGAGCACCTATTCTCTTCTATTAGATAGGTAACTGACCATTCTTTTAATTGTGTTTTAAGGTGTTAGTAAATTACAAGACTTGCTTTGTGCAGTGAAATTACTTTTTATTATAAAAAGGGTCTGAGAATGGAGCTTTCTGATTGCCTGCAAACATTCTAACAGCCTTATGTAAATCTTTCATTAACATACATGTAGAGCTTAGCCATATGCTGAACAAGGTGTAACACTGTTTAAAAATATTTTTTTATTGTAACAGCAATAAGACACTCCCAGGGATTATGTTAATGGTCAGTTAATCACCCTCTAGGGGCATGTGGCACTCGGCTAAACCTCGTGCCACAGTACACCCCTAGAAGGTGATTATCAGACCATTAACACAACCCTTGGTCATGCCTTATTGCTTAATTAATTGCAAGGTCACACAGATGGACAACAATATTGCAAACATATAAAAGTTACAATGTTATTAAAAGAAGAATATATTTATTTTTAAAAAGATAGAAATACATCTGGAGTTTATGTTTGAAATACCTTGGGCTCCTTAGTAGTTGGACATCTGTGGTATCATAATTCCAGAATTCTATTAAATGCTGTCAACTGTCAGTTTTACAAGAAAAGGTGAAAACCCACTAGCTTTATTCTGTTGTCTTCTTCCCTTGTAACAATTGGTTAGGAAGAAAATAGCACTAGCAAAATCATAAGTTCAGAGACTGTCAAAAATCTCACATTCTGTAGAATCTATTATTCTTTAGTGGAAGAACCAAAGAAAATGTCATTTCTTTCCAAAATACTCCAGACAGGTTTGCAGTTTCCCCATGAAATACACCGACTGCTTTGTCAGTAATGATTCGCTATGCAAAACAAACAAAAGCATTTATGCTGCTGCAGCGGTATCTAAAGACACATGTACCTCTATTCTTTAAAATATGTACCCTTAGTAGACACCCAAGGACAGATTTTCAAAGCCTGAAACTCATGCTGATTTCAGGTTTATTTTGAAAGGGACTGCATTGGCACCTTGTCCTTAGATGCAGGTGGGCATAGAAAGCTGACAGCAAAACACGGAAACATAGAATTTGCTGGCAGAAAAGGACTGCTTGGTCCACCTAGTCTGCCCATTTTCCCTTCCTATAGTATCACTGCAGATCCTACTTGATCTACTGCCCAGTCACCCACCCCTTCCCTTTCCCTAAGATTCCCTTATGCCTATCCCATGCATTCTTGAACCCCACCACTGTGTTTGCCCCCACCACCTATGCTGGGAGACTTTTCCAGGAACCCACCACTCTTTCTGTGATGAAGTACTTCCTCACCTCTCTCCTGGATCTATTCCCCTCCAGTTTCTTATCATGCCCCCTTGCCCTTGAGCACCTTTTTTTTCTGAAAAATACTTCCCACTTGCACCCTGTTCACCCCCGTGAGTTATTTAAAGGTCTCTATCATATACCCTCCTTCCAGAGTGTGCATATTTAGGTCCTCTAACCTTCCCTCATAGGGCTTCTGATACAGATCCTGCACTATTTTAGTTGCCCTCCTCTGGACCACTTCCACTCTGTCTATGTCTATCTCCTTTCTGAGATATGGTCTCCAGAACTGGACTCAGTACTTTAGGTGATGTCTTATCAGTGAGCTATACAGAGACATCACCACCTCACTTTTTCTGCTGGTGATACCCCTCCATATGCACCTCAGCATCCCACTTTCCCTACTTACTGCCTTGTCACACTGCCTGGCCACCTTTAGGTCCACTGATATCATCGCTCCCAGGTCTCTTTCCTGCTTGGTGGGCATCAGTACCACCCCATTTTGTACTCTGACCCTGGGTTTCTGTGCCCCAGTTGCATTATTTTGCACTTTTTTGCACTGAAACAAGGCAATGATCCCTGAGGAACCCCACTGGTCACCCTTTCTTCCTCTGAGTGAACACCATTTACCACCATGCTCTGCTGCCAATTTCTTACCTAATTTGCCACCTTTGGACCCACTCCAAAGCTACCCAGCTTGCTTACTAGTCTCCTATGTGGCACGTGTTGAACACCTTACTGAAATCTAGGTAGGCTACATCCATCTTAATCTAGGTCCATGGTCATCCAGTCAAAAGAACTCTTTCATGACCCCCCCCCCCGAGAATCCATGCTGCCTCGGGTCTTGTAACCCACTGGATTCAAAATAGTTCACAATCCATTCTTTCAGCAGTGATTCCATTAACTTTCCCACCACCAAAGTCAGGCTGACTGGCTTATAATTAACAGTCTCTTCCCTGCTACCACTTCTGTGCAGTGGGACTACATCTGCCCTCCTCCAGTCCTCTGAGAGCACTCCTGTTTCCAATGAGCTACTAAACAGGACCATCAAAGGTGCAGCCTGTATCTCCCTGCGCTCCCTCAAATTTTTTTTTTATTTAATCTGCTTTATTGAGTTTAAGATACAAACAACACATGTTCAGTCAATGTGCAGGTGAATATAAAAGCAGGATAAATAAACAAACCCCACTTCTGCCTCCTCTCACCCCCCACCAGACCCTTCCCCCCTCCCCTATCCCTCATGTGGCATCAGGAAGGAGTCAGCAGGAAAAAGCACACAAAAAAAAAAGAAACACGGATTGCCTACTCATGTCTTGGCTTGAGAATGCAACAAATACAATGTGTATATGGCTTCCCATCTCTTCTTGTAGCTAGACAGATGGCCCTGTAAGCTGGCAATCATTTGTTTCATGCACAGGGTAGAGAGGAGTGCTTGTAACCATTCTATGTAAGGGATACTGTCTGCATCTAACCAATGGCGCAGCACAACCCTTTTCAGGGAAAGGGCAATGATGGCCATATAGCATCTCCGTTGCCCGAACTCCCACTCCAGAAAAGTCACCTAGCAGATTAATCTGGTGTGAACAGGTCCCCGGTACCTAAAAGAAGGTCAGCCCTTTGTCTTATAATATTCCAGAGTTTCTGGATGGGGGGGCATTCCAGAAGATATGAAAGAGGTTACCAAATGTTTGTTGGCATCTTATGCAAAGTGGGGATTGGGCGCTCCCAATTTTGTGGAGTTTGGCTGGTGTAAGATACATATTGTTGAGAAACTGAAATTGCATTAACCTCAGTCTATCTTGGGCGACATAGGTATGAGTATCTTTCCAGGCCCTCTTCCAGTCTGTGTCCAATTGGGGGAACTGCAAGATCCAGAATTTAGAGGGTCCATCTGAAGTGGAAAGCGTTTTGTCCAGGAATCCCGAAGATAATTTAGATACAGCATGGGGTTGTGTAGCCAGGAGACCTGAGCTCCCTCAATACCCTTGAGTGGACCACATTTGGCACCATTGCTTTGTCCACTTTCAGATTGGTGAGTCCCTTCAGGACTCTCTCCTCTGAAAATGGACCAGTGTCCACCTCCCTCCCTCCAATGGTCCTGTTATATTTTTCTGGCCTCTCCCCATCTCTTTACTCTGTGAACACTGAAAAAAGTATTTGTTAAGAATGCCTGCCTTTTTCTGTTTCCCCCTCTGCACAGTATTCTTCCCCTTACCTTCTTAACCTTACAATCCCACCTCTGGTCTTCCTTTTTTCACTTACATGCCTAAAAAAATGCCTTGTCCCCTTTTGTTAGTGCCTTGACTATTCTCTTTTCAGTTTGCACCTTTGTGCTCTTACTGCCCTGCAGGATTCCCTCTATTTCCCCTGATACACCTCCCTATCCTCCTCCCCCTACATCTCCTTGCACCTTCTGAATACTACCCTCTTAGCTTTTACCTTTTCTTCCACCTCTTTCAAGAACCATAGCAGTCTCTTTTTCCTCTTTCCTTTGCTCCCTTGCTTGATGCAAAGATTTATTCCCCTTCACTATGGCCTCTTTTTGTTTCATCCATTGTTCCTCCACCCCACCCAGTTCATCCCTCCCTGCCTGGTCATCCCTAAGGTATTCACTCATCATTTTAAAATCTGCCCTCCTGAAGTCCAGGACCATCAACTTTGTGTGGTTCAGTTCTGCAGCTGTCCTTATATTGAATCACGCTGTACAGTGATCACTGGTCCCCAGGTGGTCCCCCAACTTAACCTCCAAAACACTGTCCCTGCTGGTGAGTACCAGTTCAATTATTGCCCCATCATGAGTGGGTTCACTGACTATTTGCACAAGGAGTGCCCCCTGCAGGCAGTCTAAGACTTCACTGCTTCTAGCTGAAGCCACAGCTGGGAAGCTCCAGTATACATCCAGCAGACTGAAGTCCCCCACCAACAGCACCTCCTCCTTTTCTGCCATCTTTCTAATGGCTTCCATCAGTACCTTATCTAACTACTTCCTCTGTGCTGGAGGTCTGTAGGTTACATCAATCTGAATAGAGGCTCAATTCCCCATCCTAGGGTGACCCACAGTACCTCTGCCCTCCCCCCATATTCTCTGTATCTTGGTCTCTTTAATGCCCTCCCTCACATAAAGTACTACACCCCCTCCTTTCCTTCCCACCCTGTCTTTCCTGAACAGAGTATAGCCTGGTATGGCCATGGCCCAATCATGGTTTTCAGTGCACCATGATTTACTAATGGCCACAATATCCAGGTTGGCCTCTGCCACTGTAGTTTCTAGGACTGGAATCTTATTTTCTAGACTTCTAGCATTCACACATATGGTTTTCCAGGTTTTGTTACCACTTTGTTATCCCCCTTTTTTTTGCTTTCCCCTCCTTCTCAGTTCTCTGTTTATGTACCTGATCCCATCCCCTTCATTTCTTCCACCCTGCTTCCTGTATTATTTGCATCCCAGGGGAATACACTCCTCTTGGGTTCTCCCTACTCTCTACTTCAGTCTGCGGGGAGGGCAGTTTCTGCCTCCCTGATCCCTTCCACCACCCCCACTCAGCTAGTTTAAATGTTTATCAAAGTAATATTTAAACCCTTCACTGAGGACTGTGGGTCCCCCCAGATGAATGCAGGCCATCACCCATATATAGGCCCTTATCCTTCCAGGTGGGTCTCCAGTCCCCAATGTAGCTGAACTCCTCCTCGCTGCATCAGTACTTCAGCCATGAGTTGAAGCTCATGGTACAGAGATCCCTCTCCTTCCCACTGTCATAGACTGGCAGCATCTCAGTGAAGGCCACTGATCATGCTACTTGTCTAAGATCCCTCCCCAACTCACTAAACTCTTCCTGCAGTATCCCAACCACATCCCTTATCAGGACATTAGTCCCCAGTTGTCAATGGTGCCAAGCTTTCTTTTTAACAATATTTTATTGAGTTTGTAAGCAAGAGATACTATAATACTTCTAAATTAACATCTTAAACCTATTCATTCATTGGAACTCAGTAAATCAATTGTTTGATATACTATAAATACATATTATCTGAAATACCTGAACCCCACACACCCCTCTCCCCCATAGTCCAGCCCATCAACATTTCATTAGAGGAGGTATAAATTTTTTCAGTTCCTTCCATGAAGAGCCCAATATATCATTCTGAGTTTCACAGTTGTGCTATATTTTTTCAAACATTAAAGTATCTTTTAAAATAATCCACCATTTATTTTCAAATTTGTCAGGGAGGCTTTGGTTGTTCCAGTGTTCCAAAATAATTGTTTTGGTTGCCATAGTTCCCAAACATAGTATTTTACATTGTTTTTTTGATAGCTCCAACTCTCCTTTTTCACTAAATAGTAATACAGTACTAATGGGTTACAGGGAGTTTTTATTTCCAAAATGTGTAAAAGCTTCTTATCTGTTAGCTTCCATCATCTAGATATTCTTTGGCAATTCCATAAACAATGGATCAGGGCTACCTTATTACCATATTTATGCCAACAGGAAAGATTATAGGAAGGGTTCATCTTATGAATGATTTGGGGAGTTATGTAAGCCTTATAATAATTTTTAACTGAATTGATTTATTCTAAGTTGTGGTTTTAGACTTGTTAGCCTGGATTTGGATGTCATGCCACCTATTATATTAAAGTTTCATTCTAATTTCTTTTCCTATTCCCCGTTAATCTTAGAATGGTCTTCCTGTTGATGCATAAATAATTTAGAGTAATGTCATGATCATAATTTTCTCAAGGAGGCACCCACAAGTTTCTTCTGCTCTTTGATTTTTAATTTGAGGTTTAGACCCCGAGCTTCATTCTGATTAGCTAATTCTTTAATTTTTTTAGATAATACAAGTTGGGCTAAGTAATTCCCTTTAGGTCCTGTTTTCACTTGTTCCCTGAACAGCTCATAACTTACAAACAACCCATCTTCCAAAAGGTCCAACCATCTTATGATTTTATTTCTGTCCAGAAGTTTCTTTATTGAATTAGCAGTTTTAGTTTTTTGTAATAATATCCTCCTCAATAACCATGCAACCTTATCTGTACCAATTTTAGTTTTTGCACATGTAAATTGTTTAGCCCAAGAATCCAAGATGGTTACTTTGTTCAATTTTTATATTTAGTTTTAAAAAGTAAATGTTGCAGTTCTATTTTTAAGTTCGAGCTTGTGATTATTTTTTGTAAAATTAAGTGATCTGACTTGGGGAAAAATGCCCAGTCCCATAAAGAAGCCAGAATATTACCTGGAATATAAAAATAAGGGTCTGGGCAGCTCAAATCTTACTGACTTCCTGGTATAATCAAATGTCCCCAGGCAGTACAGGGTTTCCCTCCTCTCCAAAGGAATTTTTTGAATATATGTTTTATTTCTGATAACCACTGAGGTGGGGGACATTCAATCACAGATTGTAGGGCAAAGATTAGAAGTGGTAGTACCATCATTTTGACAACCTCTATTCTTCCCCAAAGTGAGAGATAAAGGTTTTGCCAAATTTGAAGTTTATTACTTATTTTTTCTTTGCTATCTTAAAGTTAAGTAAAATATTGGTTTGAACCTTATTTGTCAAAGTTAGCCCCAAATATTTAAACTGATCTACCTTAGCAAATGAATTCAAGTTAAGATAAGCTGTGTCCTTGTCCCCTTGTGTTATCTGAAAAATATTTTTTTTTATTGATTTAAACAGTAACTGGCAAATGTAATGAATTCTTCTAGTGCTTGCAAAATAGCTGGTATAGAACTAGTTAAATCTTTAAACAAAAGTAGATTGTCAACAGCAAAGACATTTAATTTAATTTCATCCTGGTCCACCATTATTCCTTTTATGTTTTTATTAGCTCTAAAGGCTAGTAAAAGTGGTTCTAGACATAATATACTGTAAATAAAGTTGGAGATAAGAGACAACCTTGCCTTACCCCATTAAACAGTAGCAATTTATGAGTAAGTATACCATTAACTAAGAACTAAGATTCTGGGTTACGATATAACTGATTTATAATGTGGATATAGTGTTGTGGGATACCTTCTATTTCTAATACATTAAGCACATGTTCACTGTTAATCAAATCAAATGCTTTGTTGGCATCTAGAGACAGTGCAAAATATTTCTCTGTAAATTTCTGAACATATTCAAACAGAAACTGGACTCTTTTGGAAGCATTAGCAATTGTTCAACTCAGTCCAAATTGGTTCATATGAATAATCTGTGGGATACCCTATAAAATCATAGTTGCTATTATTTTGCCTATAATTTTTTAATCTACTTTTAGGAGTGCTATTGGTCTGTATCCATCTGGTGTATCCTTGGGTTTTTCTTCCTTATGGATTAATATGACTTTGGCTTCATCCATAGACTTAGGGAAGGTAATTTTACCGTCTTGTATGTCTTGTTGAATCATTTGTAAAATCCAAGGGACAAGTTCATTTTAGAAAGCCTGATAGAATTGTATTGTAAAACTGTCGAGTCTGGGACTTTCATTTTTTGCTAAAGATTTAATCACCTCTTTTATTTCTGAGATAAAGATTTCTGTACTATCTAACTGGATTTGTGAATTTTTTATTTTTTGGAAAAAGTTCATCATTAATATTGGATCAAATGTTGATGATGATTGATAGTTCTAAAGTAGTTACATACAATAGGTAACATATCTTCTAAGTCAGTCTGCAGTATTCCTACTTGGTTTTTAAGTCATATAATCAAGTTTTTTTGTTTTTGTTTTTTAAGTAAATTGGCTAATAGTTTACCCATCTTGTCCCCTTGTAGGTATCTTGTACACCTTACTCTTTTAATATTCTATTTAGTTTTATTATAAATTATTTGTTGCATTTGGTTTCTTGTAGTCATCCATTGCTGATAATACTTCTTAGAATCGAGCATGATTAACTTATCCAATTCTTTTAATATTATTCTAGTCTCCTCTTTTTTTTCCCTTTCATTTTTCCATGCCTGGTAGGCAATTGTGACACACCTCAATACTGCTTTAAGAGGGTCCCATAGAGATGCTATATAGCATTACCCAGAATAATTATAGGAAAAATATTTTGATATAGTTTGTTTAATTGTTTCTCTAAAATCATCATCTTGTAGTCGATCATTATTAAATATTCATAGTTTTAATCCTGTTTGCTTTTTAGAAATTAGGTTTAATAATACTTTCACTGCTGCATGGTTTGCAATTATAATAGCTCTAATAGAGCTACCATCATAATGGGGAATCAGGGTGTTAGATATAAAAATATAATATATTCTTCTGAAAATGTTCTTCTTATCATAATGAATATATTCTCTATCGGTAGGTCTTTTAAATCTCCAAGAGTCTATTAAATCATGATTTTCCAAAATGTTTCTTAATAATGCTCATGTTCTCTTGTTAATAGATGACATTTGTACACTTTTATCTAATATTGGATTCAATAAGGCATTCAAATTATCCATCAATAAGATATTATTAGCACTCAGTGTTATTAGGCCTTTTGTTATTTCTGATAAGAAATTTGCGTAATCCTGGTATGGTGCATAAATTGCCTCTACCATAATAGGTATAGTATGTACAGTAATGTTAACATAGAAACATAGGAACATATAAGTTGATGGTAGAAAAGGACTGCAAGGCCCATCCAGTCTGCCCATTTTACCAATTTGCTTCCACTGCCTCTACTAGGTCAGCAGCCTCAGCTATGCCTCCCTCAAATGTATGTTTGTGCTTATCCCATGCCCTCTTGAATCCCTTCACTGTACATACTCCCACTGCCTCCTGAGGCAGGGCATTCCATGCATCCATCACCCTCTCTGTAAAAAAGAAGTTTCTCATGTTACCCCTTATGTGACCCCCTTCCTAGTTCATGTTATGCCCTCTAGTTGTATTGTACTTTTTATACTGGAAGGTGCTATCCCCTTCCACCTTATTTATGCACTTAAAATATTTGAAAGTCTCAATCATGTCCCCCCCTCTCCCGTCTCCATTTCAATGTGTACATATTGAGGTCCCTAAGTCCAACCCCATTTGCCTTGTCATGCAGACCCTGCACCATCTTAGTTGCCCTCCTCTGCACTGTTTCCACCCTGTCAATATCCTTACACAGGTGTGGCCTCCAGAAGTGCACACAGTACTCTAGCTGAGGCCTAACCAATGTCTTGTACAGTGGGATCAACACCTCCCTCCTACAGCTTGTAATACCCCTCCCTATACACCCTAACATCCCACTAGCCCTCCCAACTGGTTTTGCAGTCTGTTTGGTGGATTTCAGGTCACTGGTGTCCTCCAACAACTCACCCCTCAGCATGTTGCTCCCCCAAGGTTTCTTTTACCATGTGTCATCACAGTCACTTTCTCATTCTTTTCTAAGCAGTAATTTATGGTAAATATGCCTTAACCATATTGAGCTTAGTGCTGGTAGAGTATTTCTTGTTTTCCCCTGATTGTATTAGGAGAAGGTAGTAGCAGTCTTGAAGTGGTTGCTGCCAGAGGTGGCATGCTGTGAAAAAAGTGGTCCCCATGCTTGTCTGCACATTTTAGAAATGATCCATTGAGTTAAAGGGGACAAGAATTGATTACTTATGTGCAGCTGTTTGAAATGTCTCTATTTTTATAAATTATATTCATACCTCTAAAGGATCCCTATTTATCTGTGCCTGAATAAAAGCTGAAGCTGTCAGTTGAGTTTTGTTTTGTTTTGGGTTTAGATTTATAGAATTGTTATTTAATACAACAGAAGATTAGGTACATATGGATATATGTTGATACATGGACATGTTAGGATAACAGTATCTCAATTACAAGGGGGTATGTGTTGGGTTTGGGTTTTGAATGCACACATACCCTAGTCACTTGTTACAGAATTGCAGATATATCATGTTTAAGATAGTATAAGTTTGACTGTTCATGAGTAATATGGACTTACTGTATACAGAGTTTAAGAAAAATGTATCTGAACAGTACACTGTGCAAAAGTTGATTGACACCACTGTGTGAAACAGCTGGTGAATGTTTAACTTACAATAGGACAGGTTGTTTTCTAACCTATTTTTTACTTACCACATATAAATATTTTCATATTTATAAGACTTTTAACATTATTTACTATGTATTGCTTAAAGAGCTACTGATGCCTCAAAGAAAACTGAAAAAACATAATTAGGTAAAATTCTGCTTGTATTCCATATATATTCTAGATTTCTCCTCCCATTATTTATTACTGAGAAAATGTGCATGAATACACAATTTGTATCCCTTGCAATTATGTTATAGTTAATCTGACCCCCTACTTCAAGTCATAATGCTCTGTTGTTACATCACGATCTGTTTCCATGAGAGTAACTGTGATGTCACAAGCAGTGCATTATGATCTCAGGTAGGGAGACAGCAACAGAAATAGATTAACTCTTCAGGAGCAAAAAGCCTGTTTTCATGCAAATGACCTCAGCAATAAATAATGGGGAGGACAAATAAAGAACTAATGTGAAATACAAACTGAACTTTATTTAAATATTATGTTTTGTTAAAGTTCTCTTGAAGGCATCAGCTGATCTTTAAGCTTATTTTTCCTTGTGTTTTTTTAATCATTGCCATTTACTAATGCTAGCACAGACACACACATAGGGTTTTAAAATGAAGCTTTAGTTGGTTTATAGCTTGTGTCAGGGAGTGAACTTTCTAGTCAGCAAAATTTGACCTTGGGATAGCTTTCTTTTAATGGAAATAATCCTGTCTTGGTGAAGTAATTTGCAAAGCTGAGGCTGTTTAAAAGTACAATAGGAGTTATGCTAAACAAATGTAAATCTCTCTAAAAGTATACAACTTACAGATAATAAACCTTATGAAAGTTGTTCAGGACAACAAGACCTTTCAAATGAGCATATTCATTAAGCTGCATGAATTATATTTTTTAAACTATGGCCATCTGATTACCTCAATTTTTATTTTTCATATGAATTATGTCAATCAAATATAAATATCTCTAAAAGTATACAAGTATGCATAAACCATCAGTATGAAAGTTGTTTGGGACAAAATGACTTTTCAAATGAACCTATTCATTAAGCTGCACTAATTATATTTTTTTAAACTATGGTCATCTGATTACCTGAATTTTTATTTTTCGTCACAATTTTCACCTTTCGGGTGACTATATTTTAAAAAAATCTAACAAATTCAGATTAGTGACTACCCTCATTTGAAAGGTAATTTTGTCCTGAACCACTTTCATGCTGGTTGTATATTGGTAACTTGCATTCTTTCTGAGATATTTACATTTGTTTGGCATGACTCCTACTGTGTTCACTCAGAGAGAAAAAAATGAGGTTGTTTGGAAGACCATATTTTACAAAATATAAAGAATTCAGATTAGTGACTACCCTCATGAGAAAGGTCTTTTTGGCCTGAGCAGCTTTCACACTAGTTGTTTTTGTGCAGCTTGAATAGTTTTAAAGATATTTAGATTTGTTTGGAAGGTGTGCACATTTGCTCTCAGAGAAAAGCAGCTTGGAGTTCTGTGTCCATCATTCTAATTACACAGAAAGAAGGGAGTATTTCTTTAACTGCCATGGAGATTTGCAGACTGGAAGGATACACTGAAAACTCCTAAAAGATGTGCTCCATGGAAACACCTTTTTTTAAGTGAAAGCAGGATGGCTGTAGGCTCTGCCTACAGTCATAACATGGGAATCTACACCTACTGCTGTTATCGCCATCTAAATTAATTTGGGTGTTGATTGTGCTGAGTGGTGGAGTAACTTTGAACCACCTATGCCATGATAAAGCCTTGTGGTAGCCCTGTAACTATGGTAGCCCTCATCCTCCTTGTTGCCATGGCATCCTCAGTTTAGCCCTGCTATATTGGGGGGGGGTTACCCTCCAACAGGAAGCTTACAATCAGCTTGTCTGTTTTAGCAAACCAGGTTTCCAGGATCTTGATTCGAAGATGAGACAGCAGGAGGAAGCTCCTGGATGGACATAATTTTAGTCATCTCAGTTTTGCTAGCTAAAGACAAGTTGAGCCATTTCTGTCACTATCTAAGCATAACTCTTCCAGCAGAGGGAAACATTTTAGTGGCCATGTATGTGCTAGTTCTTGAAAGAGGTGTATACCCATGTAAGAGATGCCTTGAGGGGGATACTTCAGTCCTTTGTCTGTGAATAGACTAGAATTACAAAGACCATTAAGAGGGAGAATTTCTGTTTTATTCTGGTTAACATGCAGGCCCAAGACCAGGGAGAAGGATTTTAACTGCTTATCTGTGTGTTCCAATGCCCATGGGGCATCTGCTAAAGGATAGGGAGGTCATCTGTATACGGTATTGTACAAATGTCTTGGGAACCAATATGTATGCCTGGGATAAACAGGTTTTCCTTGATGGGTATTGCCAATGGTTCTATGGCCATGAGGAACAATAGAGAGAGAGACTGAAGCCACGGCATGTGATCCTTTGTAGTGGGAAAAGCTGGGATAACATTCTATTAGTAAGAACCTTAACTGCTGGGTCATGACAAATGGTCTGCACCCAGGGAAGAAAGGAGGAGCCCACTCCCATAGAATGTACTGTATGAAAGAGATACTTCCACTCATCTGAATAAAACATCTTTTCAAAGTCTATGGTCATGGCAGCTGCACTTTATATACAGTATCAAGGAAATGAGAGAATGGAGGTAATCCATGCTGTGCGTATCTTGACAAGGCACACTTGGATGGGGTGTATGATAGAGGGAATGACCTTCTCCTGCCAAGCTGCCATCAGCTCAGCTAGGGCCTTCACATTGGAATAAATCACAGATAGTCTGTAGCTACCTGGCATGGATGGTCCTTTCCATTTTTGGAAAGTATCATGATCACAGGTTCTCTCTTGGCAGGTGGACAGGATACGAGTGTGAGGGCCTCCTGAAAGACTTTCAACAATGTGGGGCATACCTCTTCTGTGCCCAACTGACATAAATCCACTGGGAAGCCATTCTCCCAGGGGAATGTACCTTTATTCATGGATTGAATGGCCAGTTTGAGTTAATCTCTCAATATTGGAGCTTCCAGCATCTTAGTTTGATTGAATGTCAGCTGTGATAACTGAATATGTGTAAGAAAACCTGAGATATTTCCTGGCAGTGGAGTAATATAACTTAATATAAACACTGCTCATAGTCTTACTTAAATCTCTGGTCTTGATATGGAGAGAACATTGAATATTTCAGAGCCCTTGTATATACCTAATACGTTACCTGCTTGCATCTTTCATAACTTCTATGATAGGGTTTTGCTAGACCTCTCCCTTCCATCCAATATTTATGGTGCAAGTGTTGTAGGGCTAACTCTGCCTTTTTAGTGAGATATTTGTTGAGTTGGCTGTATAGGCCTATTATGTCTGCCAGGTCCTCAGGAAATGGGGAGGTTTGGGCTTTGCATGCTGCTTCCTCATCCCTCAGTTTGAGCTCTCAGCCTCCCTAGTTCTGCTCATGTGCCTTGCATAACTAATAATTTTGTCCCTTAGGGTGACCTTAAATGCCTCTCAAAGTGCCCCATATGCTACTTCCTTGTTATCATTGATTTTGAAGAAAGTAGAAATTTCCTTCTTCACTCAACCCTGAAATACTGTGTCTAGGAGAAGGAGGGGCTCAAGTTTCCAAGTGACAGACAGAGGATTGGAAGGCCCTAAAGTATGGATAAAGACAGTGAGGCATGATCCAAAATGATAATGGGGTGCATCATTGAGTCTGTTAGATGAGGAGAGAGATAGGTCTATTTTACTGGAAGTAAGATGAGAGGCTGAGAAGCATGTATAATCTCTAGCTGATGTTTGAAGGAGGCACCATGCATCAGTAAATGCGTGGTCATTCATGAATTCCTTGAAAGCTCCCACTGTCTTTTGGTGAGGCTCAGTGTTGCCTTACATATTGCCCATTCAGGCCTCTAGGGTGAAAGTTAAATCTCCTATTGGTAAAGGAGCAGCAGGGATAAAAAATGTAATGAGTTCATGGTTTACGGTGTGGAAGAGATTATGCTCATCTGTTTTGGATACATAGATATTCACCAGTACTAGGGATCCCTTTGAGGTGACCACTCAGCCTTCTCTTTCTGTCTTAGAGTGAGAAATAATCCAGAGTAAGGATTTATGTATTAAAACTGATACCCCCTCCTTTCAACTGAGTCTGTATTGTGCTGCTTCAGCCCTACCCTTCCTTCTCAGTTTAGCAGCTTACTGTGACAATACAGAAGTTTTTTTTGAGAAATGTTATCTAAGTTTTTAACTGTTTAAGGTGAGTTAGGACCTTCTTTCTTTTAATAGAGGAATGCATACTCCTAACATTCCAAGAATAGCAAACAATGGCCCTCATCAGTGGTATTGATTAGGGGTACATATGAAGGCTGGGTCAAATGTAAAGTTCTGTACAGAAATCATATGGGGTTTATATGACCCATAGCTGTTCTCAACTTCTAGAAAGGTGAGACAAGAAAAAAAACAGAGCCTGTGATAGTTTTCAACATCTCTGGACTTTTCAGGAGTGCCATAGCTTAGCACTGCTAACCAGCAAAATTAAACCTAAACTAATGCCCAGCTGGGGCTAAACCCAATTGTAGCACAATTTATCTTCTACTTTCAGAAACCATTTATCCTCTACCCCCCTATTCTGTGTCACCCCTTTTTAAACTAAGAGTTTGCATGCTACCTTGTGTGCCCCCATCTGTGCAACCACCTTGGAGACCATCCTTGTGAGCTATGAAATGGTTAAAAGTGACCCCTCTAATAGAAAGAGATGGAGTCCAGTGCAGAGAGTGGCAGTGTACCCCCTGTAATTTAACTGCCAAGCTGCCTAAAGCAGAATTATTATCTCAAGTGGCTTACAGTGCCCTGACAGTAACCAAGGTGGAGAGTGCACTTTGCCCCACATAACCACCCTTAGAGCATCTCTGTTTGGGAGAAGTCCCCCCAACACCCTGTGTGCAGCTCTGTTTAGGAGAAGCCCCCCAACCCTTGCTACCTCCACACAGGAGGTTAGGACTCACATATACACTGTTTTAAAATTGAGGGGTTAATGGTAATAGCCTTGACATTTTCTCCCCCATCATGGACATCAACTAACAAACTAGTAATGAAGTGACAAGGGGGTATTTTCTTCACTACATCTTGCCTCTTCAAAGGACCTTTTCATCCCCACCCTGTGCAGAGAGCAGTACTTTAACTGCAGTGGCTATACTTTTGAGCCGGAAGATAATAAGAGCCCCATGCCAGTAACCCTGCAGAAAAGGCATGGATTGGGCCATGTATGTATGCCTCATGGAGGTTGTTCCCACTTGTCCCCCAAGGAACAGATACCAAATAGCATAATATGTAGTGCAGAGGGTACAGCCAGCCCTGTCTGGCACCAGGCAAGGAGCTGCTAAGTTCCTGACCTGATATTAATAGCTCCCTGATCCATCTTCTGAGTATAGACTGCCATTTTATAAACTGGTGCTTATTAGTCAAATAGCAACAGTGTCGCTGACGTCACAGTGGGAAGCCACCTGGGGACCAATGATCATCATACAGTGTGGTTCAATATAAGAATGGGGCCAGAATCAAACCACACTAAAACAAGGGTCCTGGACTTCAGGAGGGCTGATTTCAAGAAAATGGGAGAGTGCCTCAAGGAAGCCCTAGCAGGGATGGGGGTAAAGGTTGGGGTAGAGGAACACTGGGAAAACATAATGAAGGCCATTGAGAAGGCAACAAACCTCTGTGTCAGACAGGTTAAAAAGAGCAAGAAGAAAAAAAAGAAACCACTATGGTTCTCCAAGGAAGTGGCAGAGAAAGTAAAGGCAAATAATCTAGCATTCTAAAGACTTGAGACAACACAGAAGGAAGAAGATAGGGAGATTTAGAAGGAAAAGCAAAGGGAGGCAGGGAAAGCAGTTAAGAGTGCAAAGACACAAACAGAAGGAAAACATTGCCAAGTCAGTAAAAAAGCAGGATAAAACATTCTTTAGGTATAAAAGTGAAAAAAGAAGAGCAAGTCAGGGATAGTAAGACTTAAAGGAGAAGGAGGGGAGTGTGTGGAAGAGTAGCAGAAGAAAGCTGACATATTGAACAAATACTTTTGTTCAGTATTTACGAAGGGAGGGGTAGGTGATGGGTCACAGGGCAAAGGGACATTAAAGGAAGAGAGGGAGACACTAGCCATTTTTTGAAGGAGAGAGTCCTCAGGGAACTAGCAAAACAAAAATTGGATAAGACAATGGGGCCAGATGGGGTTCAGCCCAGGATACTGAGGGAACTTAAGGAGGAGCTGACTGCAGCACTGACGGCCCTGTTCTACCTATTGCTGGATATGAGGGAAGTTCTGGGGGACTGGAGGAGGGTGGATGTGGACCCACTTCACAAGAGTGGGAATAGGGAGGAGACAGAAAACTACAGGCCTGTAAGCCTGACTTCGGTGGTGGGCAAAGTTATGGAAACACTACTAAAAGAAAGGATTGGGGAGTATCTTGTGACCAGTGGATTACAGGATCCAAGGCAGCATGGGTTCACAGCAGGGAAATCTTGTCAAACAAACTTGATTGAGTTCTTTAACTGCATAACCAGGGAAGTGGATCAGGGAGGAGCAATGGATGTGGCCTACCTGGATTTCAGTAAGGCCTTCGACACCGTTCCACACAGAAGGCTGATAAACAAGCTGGGCAGCCTGGGAGTGGGTTCAAAGTTGGTAAAATAAGTACGTAATTGGCTAAGTAACAGGAGTCAGAGGGTGGTGGTGAATGTGATTCATTCAGAAGAGACAAGATAACAAGTAGGGTGCCACAAGGGTCAGTACTGGGACTGGTCCTCTTCAATGTTTTTGTTAGCAACATAACAGAGGAGCTGGAAGGGAAGGTATGCCTGTCTGTGGATGACACAAAAATAGGCAATAGAGTGGACACACTGGGGGGGAGGAATGAGGGATGATCCAAGAAAGCTGGAAGAGTAGTCAAGAGTTTGGCAACTAGGCTTCAATGCTAAAAAGTATAAAAACATGCACATGGGGCAAAAAAATCCAAGGGCAGTGTACCAAATTGGGGGTGGCGGTGACAACCACAAAGCAGGAAAGGGACCTGGGGGTCATCTTATGTGATGACTTGTAGGTAGCAAGGCAGTGTGATAAGGCAGTGGGTAAGGCTAGTAGAATGCTGGAGTACATAGATAGGAGTATCAACAGCAGAAAGAGGGAGGTAGTGATACCCATGTATAAGTCGATGGCGAGGCTCCACCTGGAGTACTGTGTCCAGTACTGGAGGCCCTATCTCTGAAAAAACATAGATCGGGTAGAGGTGGGACAGAGGGGGGCAACCAAAATGGTGTATAGCCAGCATCAGAAACCTTATGAGGAAAGACTCAAGAAATTAAATATGTACTCTGTAGAGGAAAGGAGGGAAAGAGGAGACATGACTGAAACATTCAAATACCTCAGAGGTATTAATAAGGTACAGGAGGGTGGCATTTTACAAAGAAAAAGAAGTCAAAGGACAAGGGGGGCATGATATGAGGTAGGGAAGGGGCTCAGAGGGGTTGTGAGGAAGTACTTTTTCAAGGAAAGGGTGGTGGACATCTGGAACAGCCTCCCAGCAGAGGTGGTGGGTACAAAAATGGTAGGCTTCAAGCATGCATGGGATAGGCACAAGGAGACATTAAAAATAAGGCTGGGGAGGAAGGCTGGAAATGAAGTAGGGTCTGTTGTAGCAAAGTAGGTAGGGATTCTGGATCAGACTAGATGGGTCAGGAGGTCCTTTTCTGCTGACATCGTCTATGTTTCTATGTTTCTAAGTTATCCACAAAATGGCAGTTTAGCTTTGCTTCTATAATTCTGTTTCTTGCACTTTGAGAGGTACAGGGAAGCAGCTACACATTCTACATTAATCAGCCATCTAATCTCCTGTAATGGCACTCATCCTTAAATGCCCAACACCTATAGAAATTTGCATGGGCCCTGTAGAGACCCCATGTGCATGCCCATCCAGGCCCATGAAACCCAAAAGCCCAGTACTTGTTTTAATTTTTTTTCATGTATTTGTGCTCCATTCTGCCCTAGGAAGCCCCCTCAGCAGCCCCCTACTGAAAATTACTCTCAGCCTGATCACTCGTCCACCTGAGACCTTACCTCACCTCTTTAACTACCATAGGTGGGTGTGAATGCTTTGGGAGGTGGTGCAGAGCGTGGAGGTTGTGACCATTATTCACTTTTGGGGAAGGGTTTATTTCAGTGGGCTAAGAGACACGGTCTGGTGTTCATGCACTACATGAAGATGCAGTAGTGCCACTGTACCCACTGCTGGCCAGCTAGGTAGGCAGCTGCTGTGTCAACACTCAGCCTGTGCTATGTGGCAGCTGCTGTGGCCACACTCCGCCTGTGCTAGGTGGAAGCTGCTGTGGCCACACTCCACCTGTGCTAGGTGGTAGCCGAGCAGCAGCCTATGCTGTCCCACCTCTCTGAAGGAGGAGAGCCATCCCTGGATGCTCAATCCTCCTTCCCCCAGTGGGCCTTAAGTCACCCTGGTCTGTTTCTAACCCAGGTCACTGGCATCTTGGCAGGTGAAGTATCCAGTACCTCAGTCCTCCATGCCACTGGGCCAGCTTTAAAACACTTAGTATCCATACACTAAATGATTTAGGGACCAGAAAAGCACCAAAAGATGGAAAACTTTTTTTTTCATAAATGCTTGAGATGCTCTGGTGTCAAGGTTTCACTTTCCATATTGTCTCTGCCTAAGGCAACCATAATGGTGGGACTCTACCCTTTTTTCCACTCTGTGACCCAGACTTTTCTACTCTAGCCAGCAAGCTGTCATGGTGACCATTATGCACAAGTTTTACCCAGTTTCCCTCTGTTCATGGCCCATCAAGCACATACCCTGGTATTCTGCGCTTTCCGGAGGGCACACTAAATAGATTGCTTCACCCTTTAAATATCAGTTTTTCAGTCTAGAACTTTAAACAAATATTTCAAATAGCAACCTTTGTAACATACACATGCAACTGGTTCAAGCAAATATTGAGTGTGTGTCCTAGAGTTTGTCTTATGGTCAGGGAAAATTGGCCCGAGTTGGTAAGATGGAGTCACCCAGGAGATTAGAAGCTACATGAACTGCCTTCATGATTGCTCTATTAACCCATTATGAGGCTCAGAACTATAAGTACCTGGTGTTAAGTATGACTCACCCAGTCAGGCAGTCCTTGGAAATGGTGGTGGAAAGCAAAGTTGAAGCACAGCGAGTGTCCTCAGAGCTGGAGGATTTGTTGCTCTGAAGAGGGGTGGAGGCCACAATCACAGCCCACAAAGCCAGAACTGTGCCCTCAATGAGCATGAGGGGAACAGGATTGCCTGCTGAGGTAATTGATTCTTTGCCAAGCATGGAAGTGTGGCACAGAGGAGCATACTGGGATCCAGGGATGTTGTCTGAAGGTCTGGCAAAAAAGGCAGTAGAGTTACCACTTGCATGAGTGGAAAGGAGGTGAGAGGTCACAGCACTGACTTTTGTTTTTTTGTTTTCTTTCTTCTTTCACCATTTAAGTGTAGCTAACTACTGATTTGAGGTCAAGCCAATGTAGCGGTTCTCTGGAGGTGGGCCCCCTTTGGGTTGGGAGGGACCTGTACTGTGTTCATAGGCTGCTGGCCAGAGGAGGTCACACTTAAGGGTTGCAGTAACACATGAGGCCATGACCTGGATATAAAGGCCTTTACCAAGGCTAAGGTTTCAAATGAATGTGGCACCCCATTTCTGAGGATTATCAGGGTGGCGGGGCATCACAAACTGTAAGGAATCTTGAGCTGCATGAGGCCCATTCATGCTGTAGTAAAAGCCCTACTCCTTTCCGAGTGCACCTGTAAAAAGTGTGAGAAAATTTGAATTTTGTGCCCCTGCCACTACAACTGACAATTCTCTGTAGCAAGTTGCATAATATTCTCCTTCACAGCGAGGTGCAGAAACTTCACCAACATCAGTCGAAGACATTGTTCGGATTTTGGAGGAGGCACTAGAGACCTGTAGGAGTGCTTTGCCTTGAGAAATTTCAGCCAGTGATGGGTCAGGATTATAGTGAGAATGTTTGTATAAAGGCATTCATATCCTTCCCTTCATAGCCTTTTGGAAGGCTATCCATCCAAAGACCATTCCTTTGGCCCTAGTTCTTAAAATCCTCCACCTAGTCCCACAGCTGCCTGATGGTGCAATCTTTCTCCTGCTGCTGTGACATCATGTGATCAGTGGTTGCTTCCTAGCTGGATGTGTGGTTTTGAACTTTAGTTAGCCACTGGAGGATAGTGACAAAGTCCTCTCTAGCCCACTCTGCAGTAGACCCTAAATTTTTGATTTCCAGCAAGAGTGGAGCAAACATGGACCATATTTCTTTTGGGTCATCTAGTCTTGTCATCACCGTAGGAGCCAGCAAAAATGGGTGAAAGCAGGACTCCAGGGAAAACCAGCTGTGGTATCTCAACTAATGTTTTCCAAGGTAAATATATTTATAAAAATATGTGAAAGCAGAACACACTAAAGTGAGATATTGCAAGTTATCTGGGCTGGGCTATTTTGAGAAAATACAATACACACATGGATTAAAGTAGGGATCACAATAAAAACTAGGCTTTGAATTTCTGTTAGACTACACAGGATAAATACAGTGTGTAAATAGGTTCAAGCAGGACCTGCCTGCAGCTCTGCACTAGTGCCTCAGTGTGCCTCCTGGGGTGAGATCGGATGGTGATGGTGGGGGGAGGGGAGTTCCTATATGAATCTTACAGTTGCCAGGAAGTGATAGAAGGCTGTTTGGAGCCTGAGTGTTTTGGGCAATCATACTGCTGAGCTTGTTTTTTTTTTTCTTGTTTCAACCCCCCATCCCCCAGAAAGTCAGCACAAGAAGGGCCCAAGATGAATGTAGGTACACAGTAGAATGCCATTGCTGAGGCTGACCAGTTTCCTTCCTCCCACTAATCCTCCACTGCCCTGCCACCTGTGGTCACCAGATGGACATATGGCTGTGGAAACTCTTCCCAGAGGAGCAGAAGAGCAACCTCTAGGATGCTCAGTTTCCTCCTCCTCAACTGTCTGTCCTCCTATGGCCCAAGTTTGCCACTGAACCTGGGTCACCAGCACTGTGCTGCCTGAAAATACAAAATTTAATGTTGTTGCACTTTGTTCACTTTGGAAAATGATTGCCTTTAGTCAAGGAAGGTGTTCTCTGTCAGTTTGTACCTTTGTGTTTTACAGTAACACTCGTAAAGACTTTGCATGTAGCATTACATGTGCATGAATCCCTTCCAGGGCTTATGATCAAAGTAAAAAAGATGTCCCCAATTCATTATGCAGTATATTCTCTGAATACTTATGTATTTATCCTTTAAAGGGACCAAAGGAGAATTGTGTGTAACAGGTAAGGCTTTTAAGGAAATGTTTGATTTATCATTTATAAGCTGCTTTTCTAAGGAGGCCTTCTATTTAAGTATTCAATAAATATTCATTCTGTTGATTAGCCATGCTCCTGCGGAAGTTTTCTTCAGAAATGGATATTTTTGGCTTAGCTTTTTCCAAAAAGGACTGTTCTGTGGAGGTACAAACCATGGCTATAATATTCCTAATAGAAGTTGTGTTATTTAGAGGGCCAGCACATAAAAACAAGTTAAAAATCATATAAAATAGTAATTATATTTTAACTTTAAAGTTTTAAAGATTTTTGAAATGTAATTAAGTATTCAGCTAGGAGAGGGAAAATGGCAGGTGAGAGGAGATAATGCTGTATGTTAAGGAGGGGATTGTAGACCTATCAGACCTGCCATCCCTAATGTGGACCACAATTTTCTATTATACACATGAGGTATAATACAATGTACTAATGTTTGTAATGATGTACTGACAGACTACCATTTAGCAAAGATATATTAGTGGCCTTAGTGCACCACCTATTGTTATTAGTTACTACTACAATGCTTAGCATATACTGTATATCATTGTGATTAGGATACTTAGTTATGTCTATGATGTGTTTATGGTTTTAGAGCACTGCCTATAGCCATTAGGCACACTGCTACCATCAGCATGATTTATCACTTGTTTCATTGTTCTGAGAGATAGCTGTAGTCAGTGAAATAGTTATGACTGTGCAAGCACAACATATAACGACCTTGGGTGTGAAATGCCCCTCTCTGCACCCAGAGAATGCTTTGCCTAACATCTGTATTTTGCATATGAGGCCGTTACCAGGTAATAGGACTTTCTTATCTTCCATATGTAACTTTGTGTAGGAGCTCTGATCTTCGAGTTAGTTCTGTTTATGATGAATATGACACCTGGTGTTCGACTGTTTCAGACTCCCAGCTGGTATTATTGCTGTTCTCTTATTTACGTTTATTGTAATAAACCTTTATTTTACACACCTGTCTCCTGTATTGTAATTTGCCATCAGGTTTAGATCCTGCCAATCCAACAAATGGTGACTGTGTTGTGTGACCTGATTGGTCAGATCCAATACAGTTAAGGAAGAGCTGTTTAGGGAAGGGGAAAGGGCCAGGGAATCATGAAGGGATGGATTCAAACCTATGCCCACCTATTTAACCAATATAGACTATCTTTCAGACCCTCCGTGCCTGAATGGATTGGAAAAACAAAGTTGTTTGAGCCTACGCCCTGCATTCTACAGCTGCATTGGTCAGGGGGACTCCGTACCCTAAATGTGTAACTGTCTAGTTGTGAAACACAAGGTGGATCACTATGCCTTGGATTTCAGGCTAGTGCAGGAAGAGGCAGAACTCTCAGAATGGCCATTAGTGCTGAGCTCAAGTTAGATTTCTCAAACTTTTTAGCCTCCCATGGAGGTTGAGGGGATTTCACTTTGGATGCGTAGTCACAAGCCCACCTGATACAGTATGTATACATACCATATTCGGAGACCAAACCTATGGTCAAAATGCATGACCAAAAAGGAATGATGATTGCCATCCTGTACACTGCCCTGCAGGCAGATGAAATGGAGATCCTGGCTTTGAAAAAAGAGCTGGGCTCCAAATCATGAGAAATGGGTGAGCAGCGGAGAGAGTTGGAACAAGATTTTGAAAGTCTCAAGAATGAGACACAGAATGAAATGCATTTTACTGTATGAGAAAGACAGAGACAGAGAGAGAGAGAGAGATAATTGGTTAGGTTGAGAGAGGATTATGAAAAGTTACAGCAGAATGAGAAGCAGGCTTTACAGCTGAATGTTGTGTTGGCTGATTCGAATGAAACGTTGTGAAGTGAGAATGAGGAGTTGTATGATGAAATGCAGAAATGTCAGACGGCATTAGACAGGGAGATCAGGGAAAATCGCGAAGTGTGTGCCACATATAGAGTTTTACAAAACCATGTTAGCAAGAGACAGTACAAAGGCAGAACAGATCATTCTAGGTGTAGGGGAAAAATGGTGAGATTACATCAGCAATTGGCAATCCTAAAGGGTCATGTGAAAGCTTTGCTGTATGTCCCACCCATTGACCTGGCATCATTGATGGATGACAAAGGCGATGACAGAGATTTCCAAGATGGTGCACCTTGGGATGCTGGAGGATGTAGGCCTTGTCCACCTCCGGTCGGCGTCTTGAGTAAGTCCGACAAAACTGAGGTTGAGGCCTGGATCGAACAAACAGTCACCAAGGCAGAAGTCACTGAGGTGCAATCATCAGCAGTCTGTCAGGCCTTGGCTGACCTGTTAAAAAGGGAAGTGGAGCAACACACCCTAGTGCATGGCGTGCCCATCAATACAGCTGAGGCAGTGGTCAAGTCCATTCAAGTGCAATTGGGAAACACCCTGAATGTGTTGCAGTCTGCACAGGCTATCCAGATCATTGTGGACAAAGTGGTCCGGATGGCCCCTGGTGACAGTTTGAGTTGCCATCTGTAGAAGGTTCAAAATCACTGAAAAATGCTCAGCCTTCCACCCAAACATAGAGTACAGGTTTTGAAACAGACTGTAGATCCCATATTGTGGGCCAAGATGCCAGAAGCAGTGTGTCATGATGCTGAGGCCAGGTTTGACGTAGTCACAGCCAGCCTCCTGTCAGCACACAATCCCAACCTGGTCGGCATAATGCTAGTTCATCCAGTGAAACAATATGCCAAATAAACCATGACCCAGTATGACAGTCACTTGTGGCTTGCCTACCAATCAGGCAAGGAGCTGGCTGAGAAGGCCACAGAGCGAAATTTGATTGTGTATAAAAGCCCATTCCTGAAAAACATGTTGCTGGGCCTTTGCAAGATGATCAAGGCATCAGTGTTCCTGGAAAAGGACTGCTTCCATAACATCATGGATAAAGTGGAATGCGCGTACCAGATCTACACATGTGACCAAGCGGAGGCTCAAAGGCTAAAGTGGCATGGTGCAGAGCAGCACTGAGCATTCCACACAATATGTGGTGGAAGGGAAATCAAAGGATTTCCAAATGGATAAACCCTTTTTCCAAAACAAAGGAGGTACTGGTAAGAACCGATGCCAGAAGTGACATCAGCAATACTACCAGCAGCAGAAAGAGAAGGGGGATAACAGGCAGAAACAATAGTGGCCCATCTCTTCATACAAAGAATTGGTGGAGGAAAACAACCAGCTCCGAGAGTTTAAGACCAAAATCCAGTCACTTTCTGCAGTCCTTTCACACAAGCCCATAGCAGCTATACCATCTTCACCTCCACTGCAGGATGAGCCTGATGGGGGAGAACAAAGTCCCCATACTCGAAGTGCACATGGATGCTCCGAGAAGTAGACCCCCATCCTCCATCAGAACAAGACGGATCGGACTGATGGTGTTTACATCATCACCACTCTGGTGACTGATGATTCTGGCCACCTGTGTATAGAAGCACTGGTTGGAGGCTACCAGCTTGAACTACTTCTGGTTACGGGTGCCGCAGTTTCAGTGCTGCATCAAGATGATCTGCAGCTATCTCATTGGTCCATGGGAAAGCCTACTTCCACCCAGACCTTCGAGGGGACCATAGTTACAACATACCAGTCCAAACCCATACCAATCATCATTGGTACTTTGAAAGTGACACATCGCTTTGATCTTATGGTCTTACATCACCATCAGAGCATCCTGGGAACTGATTTTCTCACATGTAATGCATGCCTCCTGAATTTAGCCAGCATAATTTTGCTTTATTGCTTCATATACCTGGCTAATACTGCATGCTTCTCAATTTTGACTCGCATGTGGTAGCAGCAGTAAAGATCGGTGATGTGGCATATGATGTCATCTTCATGTTCCAATACCATGAGTTGTTTCCCCAACTAAGGTCAATACTGGAAAGGCATAGTGATGACTTTGTCAAACACAAACACGACTGTGGGAGAATGAACACCCTCATACAAGTCACTGGTGATGAACCACCTTGCCAGAGTCAATACCCATTTCCAGCAGAAGCAGTACCTTCATTGAGGGCCACCATTGACTCCCTTTTGAAACAAGGGATCATCAGATTCTGGGTGTCCACAGTCAACTCTCCCATATGACTTGTAAAGATACTCAACAACAGTTGGAGTCTCACCATTGATTACAGACAACTTAACCAAGTCACCCCTTGCTGTGCACCAACCATGGCCTCAGCCGCAAATGTGCTCAAACATCTAAAGCCTGAACACAAGTGATTCAGCACATTGGATATCACCAATGGATTCTGGTCTCTCCCATTGGCCCCAGAGAGCCAATACAGATTTGCCTTCACCTTTGAAGGCTGCCAGTACACATGGAACTGTCTCCCACAGGGATTCTACAACAGCCCATCCCTGTTCCACATTCACATGAGAAATTCCACACCCCAGAATGCCTCTTACAATATGGGGATGACCTTCTTTTGGCCACAACCAGCCTAAAAAAGCACCTAGAGCTCATTAGATGAGCTCTTGACCGTCCTAAAGAGGGCAGGCCTCAAATGCAACCCTGAAAAGTTGCAGTTATGCCAGCCAGAAGTTTTCTTTCGAGGCATGTGCATAACTGGAGTGGGCAGGAGCTCCATCTTGAACAAAATTTAAGTATCCAGGATTTGCCATTACCCACCATTGTGGCTACCCTGAAATGTTTCCTGTGAATGGTTGTCTATTCCAGAGACTTCATTTGTAATTTTGCGCAGAAGGCTGCACACCTGTATGACTTGCTGAAGAAAGCTGTCCCATGGCAGTGGAGACCAGAACACTCAGCTGCTGTCACTTCCCTGAAAAAGGCTCTGGCCTCTGCTCCAGCATTGGTCAACCCAACCCAGAACTTCCATTTTACTTGGAAACTGCCACCTCTGAGGTGGGCATGTCTGCAGTTCTGGCACAACAGGCAAATGGCACCCTGAGGCCTATTGCCTATGCCTCCAAAATGCTCTCCTTGGTAGAGCAGAAGTACTCCCTGTATGAGAGGAACCTCTTGGTAACCTTTTGGGCTGTCAAACACTTCACCTACATAATAGGACTCTACCCTATTATATTGCACACCCAACCACACCCCTACCAACTTCCTGTTAACAGACAGGATTAAGGATGGCAACGTGTCTAACACCAGACTCACCCATTGGTCCCTACTTCTACAGGATAGAGACATCACTGTACTTCCCACCAAAATGTCTTTCATTTTGGCACATGGTCTCCTATACCAAGGAAATCCACATGAGTGTGGCCTAGAGCCACCCACCTTGCCAGAACCAGGACCATTCCTCCCTGCAACAGAGAGCAACCTAAAAGACTCTGCACTATGTCGCATCTTTACAGATGAAGCTTTCTCCTACCATGAAGGAGAACAAATCACAGGCTTTGGGGTTTTGTTCTTCTCCTAGCAGGAGACACCTCTGAAGTGTCCAGGAAATGTATTGTTAAATCATCACAGTATGCAGAACTTGCTGCACTTGCCTGTGCCTTGGAAATAATACATGGCCAAGGAGAAGAAGATACCATCCTCTTCTCTGATTCTTCATGGGTGTGCAATTCCTTGACAGAATTACTTTATTTCTGGAAGACTCATAATTTTGCCTTTTCAGAGGGAACCTCCATGAAATACAGAGACCTGTCCATTCACATTGTCAGCCTTGCTGAGCAATTCATTTTTAGGTTGTACATCCAGAAAGTTAGGGCGCACTTCAAATCTATCCTTTTCCATGAATACAACAATCAAGCAGACACCTTAGCCAAAGATGGTGCTGGGGGGGGTATGGATAATGCCCCCTCCCATTTCATCACACACACAGTTGCTGCCAACAAAAAGATCAAAATGGTTCCCCTGGATCTAACTGCAGTTTAACTGGAAGATCCAGAGATAAAAGAGGAACTGTATATGCATACCTCTCCAAGGAAACAGAGAAAGAAATGCCGGTTAAAAACCCATTCAAGAGACATTCTGACAACCTCCATCTTTCCTAGGATCAAAAATTGGTCCTATACCACTCAGGTGATCAAAAACTTTGTGTGATACTTCAAACACTCCGATCAAAATGTATCCATCAGGTCCACAACACCCCTACAGGTGGACACCAAGGGGTGGACAAGACCCTTCAGAGAATGAAGACCATGGGCTGGTGGTCTGGAATGACAAAGGACATCCAGCACTACATGGACAATTGCATTACCTGTGCACAGAACAATCTTAGTCCTGGCAAGAAAAATGCCAAATTGCTTCCTCAGAGGCAATCAGGTCCCTGGAATGCAATTCAGACTGATTTCATTGGACCTTTGCTCAGAATTAGTAGAAATTACAAGTATGCACTTGTGATCACTGACCTATTTTCAAAATGGGTAGAAACCTTCCCATGTAATGCTGCCACGGTGAAAGCTACTGCCAGAATCCTGGTGGGACAGGTATTTACCAGGTGGGGCCTACCTCGTAAGGTGGACTCTGACAAAGGGAGTACTTTCACAGGAGAACTAATGCAGGAATGTTTGGAGTTATTGGGAGTTAGCCAAAAGTTTCACATAGCATACCATCCTCAGTCATCAGGACAGGTAAAGAGAGCTAACAGGCACATAAAAATTGATGTTGAGTAAATTTTCAGAAGCAAATAGGAAAAGTTGGGATATCTTGTTGCCATTACTCCTAAAGAGCTACCCCATTTGCATCAACCCATTGTACATCCTTTGAGGTGATGACTGGCAAACAAATGAGATTACTAGAACATCTCTGGCTTATCTCAACACCCCCACTGTGGATAGAGTATCAGCAGATACTTATATCATGCAACTGAGAAATAATTTGGTCCAGACCTACTTGTTTGCTGCCAAGAACTTCGGCCAAGACCAACAACAGTCCAAAATGTACTTTGATAAAAATGCCAAAGAAGGTGACTGGCAAGTAGAAGACCAAGTCATGGTACTAAAATTTTCCATACCTGCACATCCATTTGCAAGTAAATGGGCAGGCCCATATGACATCATCAACAAATTGAGCTCTGCAGCGTACAAGTGCGTATCACAGAACGCAAGAAACCCATAGAGAAATGGTACCATGCTAACCAGTTAAAGTTGTACAAAGGTGATTAAATGTTCTTTAAATGCTCCTTCTCCTGGCTGGGGGAGGGAGAACTGTATGTTTACCTTTTTGTTTTCTTTCATTCCAGCAAAATGGTGATTAGACTGAGACTAATTTTGATGATGCTCCTCCTTGACCTCTGCCCAGGTGTCCTGACCCATGTACACATGTCAGACCAAGGACCCATCCTGAAGAACAAGGAGTACCAGGCACATCTCCGTATCTTTCTTCATGCCATGAGTCCTTCAGATCCAGCCTACTGACCCCTTACCCCTGTCACACCTCCTCCAGGCACAAGGGTAACCATCAATGTCCCATCTACTCATGTGACTGTTCGTGAAGGAAGAGATGCCATCATGAACACCACAATGGTGGCACCAGATCACTCCACTCTACAGACTGAATGGAAAATTGATGACCTTGTTGGACAGTAACTCCCTTAAAATATCCCTTAAAATAGCTCTCCCCAATATGACAGCTTTTCAATTGGTTGGCTGCTACAGGCCCCCCTCTGCCGGCCTTCAACTTCTAACCCATTTGGGAAATATAATTAAACTGGGCCCCGAGGACACCATCATTTTAGGTGACCTGAACTTAAACTGGCTCTCCAATGCATCTGCACCCCTAGTATCTTTTTGCGACATATATGGGTTCACTCAATTAATAAATGAACCGACAAGAATTAGCTCAAAAAACAAAAGTAACAGCACCCTACTTGACATTATGTTGGTAAACAAACCGCACCTGTTTTCACATGCTGGAGTGCTATTCAGTGATATAAGTGATCACTGTCTTATTGCAGGGATAAGATCATCAGTCAAGCCATCCAACCCTGTGAAATTCCTCACAAGAAGGTCTAAAAATAACCTTAACATCGAAGGATATCTCCATGCTCTATATCATTCTGTACGCTGGCAAGAATTCTACCACATAGCTTCTGTGGAAACAGCACTCAAGGTGTTAAATGACATTATCATAGGCGCCCTCAATACTCATGCACCTTTCACTAGCGTTAGAATAAAAAGCAAATCCTGCCGCTGGTTTTCTGCCGATCTTAAATCTGCATTACTTGCTAGAGATAAACTCTGGAAAAGGGCTAGAAAGACCAAGGATCCATTTGACTGGCTTCAGTTCAGAAAAGCCAGAAACAGCTGCACCAAAAAGTGAGAGAAGCCAAGGCTGCCTTCTGCGAGCTTGATGCCTCTACCTTAACCCAGCCAGATTCTGGGGCACCATCAAGGGGATCCTAGGGCAGGATTCCAGCACTTCCTTGCCATCCCAAGTGCACCTTAACAATGTTGTTATCACTGACAAGCGTGAAATTTTAGATGCATTCAATAATCATTTCACCACGGCTGGCCTAGCTTTGACTCCTCCCCAGCAAATCTATTATGGTCACAACTTAAATTCCAGTCTATCGATGGTCAGAAGTCTTCTTCATTCTCCTTCAAGCCAATTTTATTAAAACAAGTGGAAAACCTACTGCTACATCTAGACACCAAGAAAAGTGCAGGTGCAGACTCTCTGGACCCCTACTTTCTAAAATTGCGCTACATGCCATTGCAGTTCCCTAACTCATCTTTTTAATCTGTCCTTATCCACTGGTTCTGTTCCTACATTGTGGAAGACAGCACAAGTGTTTCCCCTCCTCAAATCAGGGGACCCCATGGATCTCAACAATTATAGACCTATATCCATCCTACCAGTGCTGTCTAAAATGTTAGAAAAACTAGTGAGTATCCAACTAAGAGACTACCTCGATGCTAATAATCTCCTTAACCCTGTTCAATCTGGGTTTAGGACCAGACACAGTACCATTTCTGCATTAGCAAAAGTAACAAATGATTGGCAAACTGAGTTAGACAAAAAAAGCAGCATCTGTGCTGTATTTCTAGACCTAAGTAAAGTCTTTGATACAGTGGATCATGAGCTGCTAATTTCCTCACTGCACTCCTTAGGCCTGGATTCAACCTCTCTTGGGTGGTTCAGATGTTACCTCACTGATAGAATACAGCAGGTAAAAAATGAAGGTGTCCTATCCTCCTCAAAACCACTTCTAAGGGGAGTAAGGCAAGGATCCATCCTGGGCCCTATCCTTTTTGCTATCTACATCAACAACATTGACTCCAATCTCACTGTTGCCAATGTTCACCTTTTTGCTGATGATACTGTCTTGTATGTCAGTAATCCCTCACCATCAAAGGCCTGTGAGACATTACAATCAGAATTCTCCCTGCTGCAACATCAACTTCTTGAAAAGAAACTACTATTAAATGCCAAGAAGACAAAGGCTATGTTCTTTCCACAATATATATTCTACCACTCTCATCAAACACTCTTCCCCAACTATCCACCATCCTTGGAGAAAATCTTGATTATGTGGATAAATTCAAATATTTAGGGGTATGGATTGATAACAGACTTGATTACACTCAACATGTTGAGGAGCTCCTGAAAAAACTCAGACAGAGGCTCGGCCTATTCTTCAGAATCAAACATTATCTAACCAGAGAGTCTAAACAGAGACTAATACAGGTATCATTTCTTTCTCTCATCGATTATGCAGATTTCCTATATGGCCACTGTACTATGTCCTATTTAAGTAAATTGGATACCTTGTACCACAGAGCTCTAAGATTCGTCACAGATCTTCCTTTCAACACTCATCACTGCTCTCTCTATAATGCTGTTGGCTGGACATCCTTACACCTTAGGAGGAAAAAAAATGCTGCTTTATGGATTTACAAAGTTCTGTCAAACAAACTTCCACCTTATATTTCTGATTGCTTTACTCTGGCTACACCTAGGTCATATGCCCTAAGAAGCAATGGCCTTATCACCTTGAAGATACCTAAAGTCTGTACCCGGCATGGGAGATCTGCAATCAGCTACTTTTTAGCATCTACCTGGAATTCTCTGCAGAAGACCCTAAAGTTGAACACCTTCACCCCTATAGCATCCTTTAAAAAACTCTTCATAAGTCTCTTTTCTGAGATATGCAACTGCTTTCACTAAGCCTAGTCCCTTCTTACCCTTTACCCCCCTTTTTTCTTTCTATCTCCTTTTATATGCTTTTTCTAAACTTAGCTACAATATCCCCTACAATCCATTGACATTCCCTTTTTTATCCACCCATATCTATTTGCCTAAGTATCTATCCAATTACAACACACCTGTCTAGTTTCACAATCCCAATACCTTACAGTCATTTGAGTCAAACCTGTCTGATTCATTTTTGTTTTGTGGTCCAAAACCATTAGCTACCTTGCTTGTATATACATTTTTTATTACTGTACCTGTTTATTTATATTAAAGTCTTTGTCTTTTTCTCTGTATTTGTTTATGTATGCTACTGTACTTTATTTTGATCTTGACCTATCAGGTCCATCTTGTAATGAGCTTCGCTCAATGATGTCCACCTGAATAAATAAAGATTTTGATTGATTGATTGATTGATTGAGTAACTTCCAGTAGTCCGCCTTGCAAAAGGGACTTTCCAAAGTTGACCCAACACATGTATTTGCCCCAAAGGAATTTTGTGCATATGCCAAGTTACCTCGCAAAACACTTGCCTCTACAACCTTATAGCACACATGAATAAAGACTTTTGCACATGACTCCATAACACCACCATGTGCAAATTTTGTTTTAACCACACAATTGCAACAGCTGCACTTTTCCTTACAGTCATCCCAGTATCAAAAGATGGACCTCTACAATCCCCCACTATGGAGCCAGGCCCAGACAGCAGCCTAGCAGCAGCATCCATCCCTGGGACCCTGATTGATAATGTACAATTTTTACATGTTCCTGTTGTTATGAATCTGACCCATTGGAACATGGCCGAATTCGGTCATTGTTCGTCCACCAATGTGTCCAGATTCCATACTGTAATGTTGTTAGATTTAATGGCAGCATATCAAGTATGAGCACAGGACCATGCAGCTGGGCATCACACAACTGAACACTGAGGGGTGTTCAGGCCTAAAAGTCAGAAAAGGACAATAGGTGTGGTTGTAGTGGCAGGCCTAGTAAGCACTGTTACAGGTATGTTCAGGACTGGAATGTCAATTTGGAACTGAGCAAATTTGGCCCATATTCAAAGAAATGACATTTTCAACTCCAAATTCGTCAATGATGTGGTTGAGCCCATGCTACATCGTATAGAGGGTATTTCCCATAAGGAAAGATTCATGGTGTGTAACATGCATGATATTGCACATTTATTCAATGAGACTCGAAACAAACTTAATGAATTGTTTTTTCTAAACAATAAAGAGGTTAGAGAGCAACACATATAGTAGGCAGGGAGATCATTTTTTCTGCATGTGGCAATTTTGCTATTAACACTGATAGGGTGTCTAACCCTGATCAGATTCTTGGCGATAATTAGAGATGCAAAAGAATCACAAACACGTTGCATATCAGTAATACATGTGTTTATTACTACAAAAGGATATTACAGTTGCCCTAAGCAGTTCTTACCATAAGACACTGGGAGTCAGAGCTTAGCATTCCCCTGTACCCCAAGGAGTGAAGAAGGTCTCCGAGGAGAAAACACAATACATTACATTATGTACTATGATAATTACCGTGACTACCAGGAGATAGAAACATTCCTAGTTACATCCAGTAAGCCCTATTGGCTAAAAGTAAGGTGGCTCCACATTGTAGATAACATTATACAATACAGTGGGGGAATTCAAAAATGCATGGGACAGACATAAGGCAATTCTAGTGGGGGGGTAGGAGGAAGTAGGCTGTTGGTTAACTAGGATCTGCATAATATCCATTAGGTAGGAAAATGGGTAGACTAGGTAGGGAAATGGGCAGGCTAGGTGGGCCAAGCGGTCCTTATCTGCCATCAAATTCTATGTTTCTATGTTTCAAATTCTAATATTCATTAAGTCAGCTATCTCTGAGAACAATAAAGGTATACATAGTAAGTGAAAATCACAGGATATAGTGTAGTTTTGCATAAATCAAAAGGATGGCAGTACAGACTACATAATATCAGAAGATGACAAAGACATGAATGTCTTGGCTTACTATGTACAGTTTCCATGCATTGTGAAAGTAAAGTGTATTACAATCATTATATATCCTGACACTCTTATACAGTAGGTGTATGTGCCCTATATATATTAGTATAACATATGCATATTATATGTATCACAAGGTTTGTCTAAGGTGTACAGTGGGATGCCAATTAAGGATCTTGTATAACAATCCCCCCCTTGTTGCCTTACTGAAAAGGCAACAACACTATGAGAAAGTGGTGAAAAAAAAATGTTGTTTACAGACCAGATGCACGAGCCTTGTAAAGGAATTTGTGCCGCTCTTGATGTTGTTTGAGCGTACACCGTAGGCAACAAAGTGTTAGTATCAAAAAGAAGATCAAAAATGCCTGTATGATAGCAAAAGCTTTAAAAGTAATTTCTAACCTGGTATTAGAAAGTGCAGTATTTAAATCACCATCATTAATGAGTGCATTAACCGCATCTTCAGCAGCAGAGATGTTGTTACTGATGTGGATGAGGTGTGTGTCTTTCCTCTCTAAGAGTGATTTTAGTGTCAATGTCAATGGGTCTATGTGAATATTAATGATAGGTAAATATGGAGACAGAGCAAGCAAATATTCAGAGTTACTGTCAATAACATCAGGTTCCATGATGGGAACAGGAGTGATCACTGTGTGTCCTATAACAGCAGTTTGATGAGGAACAAAACAAAAGTTAGTATGTGTTATTTCTTTTTTTTAATTCAGTTTACTTTAATGAGTTTTATGCAGTAAACATCACAGGGTACTACAAGAGTACAACAAGTAGCTGCTAAGACAATCAATAAAACAAAACAAACACAGAAAACAAAAGACAAAAAACAAATCAAAAATCCCCCCATCCCTTCAACCCTTCCCAGAAGTCTGCACATCAGACAAAGAAAGAACAAGCATTTGTCAATGCCAAATGTTTGCTTGCTGGCATTGGCAGTGGTAGTGTAGAAGTTACAGAGCTGCGTAATAGGAATGGCAGTGAAGTATTGAACTGCAGCCAACCCCACCACCACCCTGCAGAGAGTGACAGGCATTGGGGTGTGCCTTTGGGTCATCAGGCATAACGGCCACGCCATTTCACCACACCCCACCCTGCAGACACTGACAAGTGTCACGGTGTTCCTTGGGGTCTTTGGCCCTTATGTGCACCCCATTCCATTAGGAAATATGGTGAGATGGGTGCGATATAGGAGAATGGGGTGAACTTTGGGGCTGAAGAGTCCAAGGCATACCTCAATGCCTCTCACTGGCTGCAGGGTGTGGAATGGTATGAGCATTACAGGCAAGAATCCCAAGTCACACCCTGATGCCTGTCATTCTCTACAGGGTTGGGCGTTATGGTTGGAAACCCTAATACCTCAGGCATTCATTGGTATTTTCACTCCAAATTTTCAACATGGTTTTGTGACCCCACCTCATGAACAGGGGAATATCAGTTTGTTAGCTAAAGCTGCTTATGCATAGCGACTATGGCATTTAGCACCACAGGTGCAAAAACATTCCGAACAGGATGTAAAAAATGACAACTGTACTGTTCATGGAGAGGTGTAAAAAATGGCAATGCTGCAAATCTGCAGTAAAAATATGAAAAAAAATGGTGAAGTCACAAGCGTACATAGAAACTGTGCAACGCACACCCGTAATATAATTAGGGTGGGGATTTTTTACAGCAGATTGTCAAGTCAGGCATTTTGGTGCCTCCGATCATGAACAGTGTCACTATGATTTTCTTTATCTGTCCGAACAATGATTTCCCACAGCGACCACACATCTCTGTGCTGAAAGTGTGAAAACACACTTGACCATGTTGTGAAAAATGACAGCTGTACTGTTCATAAGGAAGTGTGGAAAATGCCACTGGTGAAAATCTGGACTGAAAATATTACAAAGTCATGAACTTACGAGGGTGCGTGAACCAAGTAATGCTCACTCGTAACACAGTCATTTTATGGATTCTTTTGAAACAATTAAACATAGCCATTTTAAGACCTCTGCTCATGAACAGTGTAACTGTGATTTTCTTAATCTGTCCCAAACATTGCTTTCGCTCACCAACAGCACCATATTGTACGCCACATGCGAAACACATTTTGGGTGACATGAAAATGGCAGCTGTACTGCTCATAAGGAAGTGTAATAAAATGGCAATGTTGAAAATCTGGAGTGAAAATATTAAATTCGCAAACTTACAAGTATGCATAGAACTGGCGTGAAACGACGTCAGAACAGTTGCTTTAGGAATTTTCACCAATTTTCAATATAGCCATTTTAAGACCTCTGCTCATGAACAGTGTCACTGTGATTTTCTTAATGTGTCCCATACATGATTCGCTTTATCGACTACGCCATTATGCGCTACATGGGCAGAAACACATTTTGGGCAAGATGTGAAAAATGACAGCTATACTGCTCTTAAGGAGGTGTGGTAAAATGGCAATGTTGAAAATCTGGAGTGAAAATATTGAAAATTCGTGAACTTACGAGCATGTGTAGGAACTGCACAACACACACTCGTTAAACAGTCATTTTTAGGAATTTTTTCACCAAATTTTCAACATAGCCATTTTAAGACCTCTGCTCATGAACAGTATCACTGTGATTTTCTTAATTTGTCCTGTACATTGATTTCGCACACCGACTGCGGCATTGTGCACTACATGGGCGGAAACATGTTTTGGGTGAGATGTGAAAAATGACAGCTGTACTACTCGTAAGAAGGTGTGGTAAAATGGCAATGTTGAAAATCTGGAGTGAAAATATTGAAAATTTGCAAACTTACGAGTGTGCGTAGGAACTGCGCAACACACGCTCGTAAAACAGTCATTTTTAGGAATTTTTTCACCAAATTTTCAACATAGCCATTTTAAGACCTCTGCTCATGAACAGTGTCACTGTAATTTTCTTAATCTGTCCCATACATTGATTTTGCACATCGACTGCGCCATTGTGTGCTACATGGGCAGAAACACATTTCGGGCAAGATGTGAAAAATGACAGCTGTACTGCTCATAAGGAGGTGTTGTAAAATGGCAATGTTGAAAATCTGGAGTGAAAATATTAAAAATTCGCGAACTTACGAGCGTGCATAGGAACTGCACAATGCACGCTCGTAAAACAGTCATTTTTTAGGAATTTTTTCACCAAATTTTCAACATAGTCATTTTAAGATCTCTGATCATGAACAGTGTCACTGTGATTTTCTTAATTTGTCCCGTACATTGATTTTGCACACTGACTGTGCCATTGTGCGCTACATGGGCGGAAACACGTTTTGGGTGAGATGTGAAAAATGACAGCTGTACTACTCATAAGGAGGTGTGGTAAAATGACAATGTTGAAAATCTGGAGTGAAAATATTGAAAATTCACGAACTTACGAGCGTGCATAGGAACTGCACAATGCACGCTCGTAAAACAGTCATTTTTTAGGAATTTTTTCACCAAATTTTCAACATAGTCATTTTAAGATCTCTGATCATGAACAGTGTCACTGTGATTTTCTTAATTTGTCCCGTACATTGATTTTGCACACTGACTGTGCCATTGTGCGCTACATGGGCGGAAACACGTTTTGGGTGAGATGTGAAAAATGACAGCTGTACTACTCATAAGGAGGTGTGGTAAAATGACAATGTTGAAAATCTGGAGTGAAAATATTGAAAATCCAGCGAACTTCAGCGTGCATAGGAACTGCACAATGCACGCTCGTAAAAACAGTCATTTTAGAATTTTTCCACCAAATTTCAAAATAGGCTTCGAGAGCCCACCTTATGAACACTGGCAGTGTTGTTTCGTTAATCGATCCCGAAAGGTGATTTCATGCAGTGACTGTGAAATCACCCTTCAGGCCTGAATAACGCCATGACAGTGACGGCATTCATGAGAAGGGGTCCCAAAACCCCATGTTGAAAATTTGGTGCAAAAATTCCAAAAAATGCCTGAGATATGCAACAAAGTTGAAAAGACCCTATCTATCCCATTATACAGCTTACAGGCATTTCATCAGTTCTGAGTCGGCTTTGAAGAGTGCAGACATGTTCCCGGTCCACGAAGATCTCGCGCTGAACTCCGAAGGTAAGTATGAGGTTGAGGGGGTGTGGGAAGGCAGGGTGTGCAGTGGGTGGGTGCAGGTTGTGGGGGCAGGAGACTGCGTGGGACCTTTTTTTCTTTACAGGTAGTTTTTTAAAATGATGATGCGGGATGTTTGCCATGCTGGGTTGGGCTCCCAGCGTGGCACAAGGACGGCTGGTTGGGGACGTGGAGCCAACGGGATTGGGCACCCATCGGCCATAGTGTCTATTGCCATGCTGGGGTGGGCTCCAGCGTGGCACCCTGTACTCTGGGGGAGGACAGTGGAGCTGACAGGGATTGGGCACCTCGCTGGCTATGAACATGAGGCTGGCCGCTTGGGATAGGCACCCACGTGGCATGTGGAAGGCTTTGGGGGAGCGCAGCACAGCTGATGGGGAATTGGGCACCTCGTCAGCTATGCAGTGTGTGCATGGGGGGCAGCATGCAGTATGCGTGTGTTTGTTTGTGTGTGCGTGTGTGTGTGTAGGGGGAGCTGCGCATGAGCAGGTGATATCTTATCACTGCTCACTGAAGCATAGCTCCCCCTTTCAACTGTATGCCACTGCATTTTGGAGCTTGTCATAGACAGCTCCAGCATGCATTGGAGGACTGGGGCCGCACCTGCCTGAATGGGAAGAGGGGGTGACACACCTCCGAAAACTCGGATGTTGGCACTATGTTTCTTGCACATGCGTGCAAACAAATATAAAAAGGGGAGTTGTAGGGGTCTAGTAAAACTAGGGCTATCAGCTTATGGCCTCCAAAGAGAGAGCAGGGTGAAAAGGGGCTCCCATGTAGACTGAAAGAAGGGGAGTCTATGTTGCATATTAGCTATATGCTTCTCCAGCTGAATTGCTAACAGGATTTCTTGATACCATTCTAAGACAGAGGGAAGGGAATCCTCTTTCCCATGCCTTAACATTACTAATTTTGCTGTGGCAGCCACCAGGGCAAGGTGAGCTTTCCTGATTTGGGGCATTGCAGGAGGGTACAAGATTAAAAGGCAGAATTCTGGGGTGAATAATGGCTCCAGACCCAAAACAGAATATAGGGCCTCCTTTACTGAGTTCCAGAAAAGTTGGGACTTCGGATAACTCCAGAGCAAATGGTATAGTGACCCAGCAGCATCTCCACAGTGGGAACATAGGGGGATATAGGTTTACCTATTTTGTGTAGTCTAATAGGAGTGTAGTAGAGATTATGCATAATGTTAAACTGGATCAAGCGGAGTCTATCTTATTTAATGAATTTATATATAGCACTCCAGGCTTTCCTCCAGAAGGTAACCTCTGCTGGGAGAGACCGTGTCTGGACCCAATAATAGCAAATTCCAGAGGAGAGAGATGGATCTAGGGTTTGTCAGTGTTTATAAACTCTGGAAAAGGCGTGTGGCTGATTAAAGTACAGAGGGTAAGTCCTCCTGAGGTGGGAGGCTCCCAAAAATGAGAGTATAGCATTTTTCATCTGCAAAATTTTGAATATGTCCTTATTGCAAAGCTGAAACTGGAGTTGGAGGGTGGGAAAGGCGACTAGATCGTCTCCTTGGACAAAGGTAGCAAGGGTACAATTTTTCAGCTGGGACCAAAAGGAGAGTGGGACAGTACGGTGACTGATCTGGAAATGGAGATTATTTAATATGGGTTGACTAGGTGATCTATGCCAGTTCAGTAATAAGTGAGTTTTTATTTGATGCAGGGCTCAAAGGGACCAGCCAATTGAGGAATTCTTCAGGGACTGTAGAAGATGAGAGGAAAGCAGATACACCATGGCAGGTAGGGAGCTATGTGACTTTTAGAAACAGAAACATAGACGTTGATGGCAGATAAGGACCGCAAGGCCCATACAGTTTGCCCATTTCTTTTTCTACCTTATGAATGTACCATCGGCCTATGCTGTTGTAATGACCTATTCTCCAGGGCCTTTCAATTTCTAACCAGATAGGGGTATAAGTGTTGGTATTCTGTACAGTGGAATCACTCATCCAAAGTGATAGTTTGCTGATGTGTTGGGCCCTGTAATAAGTGAAGAAAGAGGGGAGAGCTAGGCCTCCTTGCAGCTTGGTGACCGAAAGCTTGTCATATGCCCTGCATACTACCTTGTTCCTCCACAGGAAGGCATTGAGCATTTTTTGAAGATGAGCAAACCAGAGCTTTGGAAAAAAGAAACCCAGCATTCCCAATTGGTAAAGTAGGTGATGTAACACATTCATTTTAAGGATGTTGATTCAGCCCCATCCCCATAGTGATAATGGGATTGTCCCCCATCTATCCAGACCAGCGTTCAGTGTAACAATTTGGTAAAATTCTCTTTATCCATAGTGGGAATATCCCAAGAAATTTTTATACCTAAATAAGTAAGGGTTTTAGACTCCCAAGAAATACTCAGGTCATTAAAGTCTGCCCTGGCAAGCCAGTTATTGAGAGGGAATATTTTTGTCTTGGAGAGGTTTAACTTATGGGAGGACACTTTGGAAAATCCATCCAGTTCCTCCAGCAAGGCAGAGATAGTGAGACTGGGGTCCTCCATATGTAACGGTAGGTCATCACATCAGCATAGGCTGAGAAAATATAACGCGTTCCTCCTAACTGGATACCTTTCAGGATAGGGAAGCCAACTAGTCTGCATATTAGGGGCTCAAGATAAAAGTTGAAAAGGAGGGGGAGAGAGCCGGCAACCTTGACGGGTCCCCCGTTGAAGGAGGAATAGGTTGGATAAGCAGCTGTTACACCATACTCGGGCTGTGGGGAAGGAGTACAGGAGTTTGACCCATTTAATAAAGTCAGCTGGTACCCCAAAACAATAAAGGGAAGCAAATAGAAGCTCACAGGAGACCGGACCAAATGCTTTCTCAGCATCAATGGAGACCAGGGCTACTGGAACCTTGGACTCCCCCAATGCCAAGATCAAGTGCAAAAGCTTCCTCATATGGTCCCCTGAGGCCCGTCTCGACATAAAGCCCACCTGTTCTTGTCCAATGACTTCTCCCATGACTAGAGCTAGACGGTTAGCTAGTATTTTAGCTAGAATTTTCACATCCGAATTCAAGAGAGAGATCGGTTGATAATTTCCTGGGTGTAGTGGATCTTTGCCAGGCTTAGGGATAAGGGTTATCAGGGCTTCCAGAAAGGTATGATCTCCCACACCACTTGTTAAACTAGGAGTTGAAGACTTCCACTAGAAGTGGCACTAATTGGGGGAGATGGGCCTTATACAAATTATTGGGGAGGCCATCTGGTCCAGGGGCCTTATCTATGGGTAGGTGTTTGATGGCTTCTTCAACTTCACTAGCTGAGATTGGGACTTCTAGGTGTACAGTAGATTGAGGGGATAAAGTTGGGAGAACGGTGGAATTTAGGTAATCTATAATGGACTGGTCAGAAGGAGTGGGTGCCTCCTCTGTTGAGTAGTCATTGATTATACTTCCCAAAGATTGATACTATCTCTCTGGGGTTTGAGACTATATCTTCATCCAGAGTTGGGTGCAAGCCTGGTACAAATTTAGCCACCTCAGCTTGTCTGAGCCTAAGGGCTAGAAGCTTACCAGCACATTCTCCTGACTCCAGATATTTTAATTTAGTGTGGTGCAATGCAAATTCGGCTTTCTGGGCCATGACATCCATAAACTGGGATTGTAAGAGATGCAACTTAGCCCATTCTGAGTCAGGGGAAGAGTGGTGAAGGAAGTGTTCAAGCTGATGGATTTCCCCTAATAGAGTATTCAATTGCTCCCTGCTCTTACGAGATTGGATGGTTGCTAGTCGAATAAATTTGCCTCAAAGGGTGCACTTACGTGCAGCCCAAACAGTACCTACTCTGTTCACTGAACCTGTGTTGGTCTCCAGGAATGGGGAAATAAAGTTTTTCAATCAATCAATCAATCAAATCTTTATTTATCCAGGCGAACATCGTTGAGCAATGCTCATTTGCAAGATGGACCTGATAAGGTCAAGATACAATTTATATGAATTATAAACATGCAGAGTAAGCACAACTTTGAGGAGATAGCCAATGAATACAAAAACATTAACTCCATGACACAGTACATTGAAAAGCTAACAACAAGAAATATATTACATATATACAAGATTCATGAAATAGCCAGCTTGTAATGGAAGACCCTTTAAAGACTAGCACTTTTGGTGAAAGGTTAAGTGTGTCAGGGATTTACTAGATAATTTTGAACTCAGGTGATGAGCTGTATGGACAGCTGGAAGATGTATGTACAGGGAGTAATTTGTAGATAGCAAGTACCGGCTGAAGTAGTGACAAGGGGGATGAATGGGGTGTATACAGTATGTTGTGGCCCGGAGTAGGGAAAAAGGATGGAGAGGAGGGGGTGAGTGGAAAAACTGTGCCAGAGAGGGATCAATAGTGGGTCTAGAGGGGAGGGAGGGGGTCAGACTGAGGAAGTAAAAAGCTGAGAGTGTAGGGAGACTAAGTATATAATGAATGAGAAGGATGGATTGTAGTAAAGGTTTATGAAATGTGAGGTAACTGCTCGTAGGGTGCTGGGGAGCTACCTTAAATGGTCGTCCAGCTGGGGAGAAAGATGGAAGGTTAGTCTAATGTTGGCGGAAGCAGTTACATTTTTCTTTGAATATCTTGTTGTATAGATATTTGAAGGCTGTGATAGATATGAGCTTGTTCACTTTCAGTGTCTTCTGCTTCAGTGTCTTCTGCAGGTGTCAGCGTGGCTCAGTTGGTAGCACATCCGCCTCTGGACCAGAAGGTTGTGGGTTCTCGTCCCACATCGGGATTGGACTTACACTTAAAAATCGTTGGCATCCGAGTGCAGTATTGGGGGGTGCTATACTGCTGGGGTGTGCCGTCCTTCAGATGAGACATTAAACCGAGGTCCCTTCTGCCCATCCTGGTGTTGTCCTGGTGGGTGTTCAGGTGGAAGTAAAAGAACCCAGGGCACTGTTCAAAAAGAGTAGGGAACATTCCCGGTGTCCTGACCAACATTCCCCTTCCCATAAACCGGTTCATGCAATTATCCAGGCTGTGTGTGGGTGATGATGTGCGATATGGCAGCCACCACGCATTCAGTCACTTCACTACCAGTCTAGCATTGCTTGTAAAGCGCTTTGGATGTATGAAAAGTGCTATACAAATGCTGATTCTTCTTCTTCTTCTTCTTCATCGTGTTCCATAGAGTAGATAACACATAACTAACAGCATGTCTGCCATGTCTAGAGTGGAACTTAGGCACTTTAAGGGTAATGAAGTTCAGGCTTCTTAGTGCATAATTACTTGATGTGGCTTGTAAAAAACAGTCTGAAATATATTTTGGGAGCTGCTGTGATAATGCTCTGTAAGTCCAAAGTAATGCATTCCTATCCCTTCTATATTGAAGCGAGCTCCAACCAACTGCAGAGTATAGCAAGCAGTGGTGAGTACTGTATGGTAAGTCTGTGATAAACCTCAAGGCTCTGTGGTATAGTGTGTCTAATTTGTTCAAGCATACCGTGGGACAGTGGCTATATAGGAAGTCAGCGTAGTCTAGTACTGACAGGAATGTGGCCTGGACCATCTTTTTTTTTGAATCACTTGTAAGGAAGTGCCTTATTCTATAGTAAAGTCCAAGTCTTTGTCTAAGCTTTTTTTAGCAGTTCTTCCAGATGTTCTCGATAGTCTAGTCTACTATCTAGCCATACCCCCAGGTATTTGAATTTTGTGACATATTCAAGATTTTCACCAAGTGCAGTGGATAATTTAGGAAGATCGAATGGGATTGAGTATCCTACCTGTACCTGTGGGGAAAAAAACATTGCCTTAGTTTTTTTTACTTTCAATAGTAGTTTTTTTTCCAGCAGCTGGAGTTGCAGTAGGTCGAATTCTGCCTGTAGTTCTTTGCAGGCTGTTATAGGAGAAGGGTGACTGACATACAGTACTGTATCATCAGCAAACAGGTGTACAGTGGCTGTGGTAAGATTTATGTCAATGCTATTGATATATATGGCAAAGAGGATAGGACCAAGAATAGATCCTTGTGGTACTCCTCTTGTAGTGGTCTGAGTGGGATAAATCTCCTTGGCCTTTACCTGCTGGGTTCTTCCTGTAAGATAGTTGTTAAACCATCTAATGGAATTGGTGTCAAGTCCAATTGATCTCAGTGAAGAGAGGAGCAGGTCATGGTCAACCATATCAAAGGCCTTACTTAGGTCTAGGAAGACAGCACATACACAATTTTTTTATCCAATTCAAGTTGCCAGTCATTGGTGACTTGCAAGAGCTGTTATGGTACTGTGGTTTGCTCTGAAACCAGATTGTGCTGGGTTTAGAAGATTGTTGACTTCTAGGTATTCTCTTAGCTGGGTGCTCACAATTTTTTCGAGTAGTTTGGACAGCACAGTAAGAATGGAGACTGGTCTGTAGTTATTAAGGTCTGTGGGATCCCCGGCTTTCAGTAGTGGAATCACTTGAGCGGTTTTCAGATTGATGGGATAACTCTGACTGTAGAAAGGTTAAACAGATGTGTTACTGGTACTGCTAATACATGTATGGCAATTTTAAGAAGTATGGGTCAAGGGAGTCAGCACCTGCACTCTTTTTATGTCCAACTGTAAGATTAGGTCTTCGACTTGCTTCAGCGTGGCTGGAGTGAAGGAGAAAGTGGAGTCAGTCACCCTCAGTGTCCTTAATCCCTAGATGTACTCTCAATTGGTTGGCTGGAGAGGAGTTTAATGCTAGCCCAGCAGTTGTGAAATGATTATTGAAGGCTTCAATACTTCTATTCTATCACTGATGGTTCTGTTTCCACATTGTAGTTTTGCTGGGAGTGAGTTACTTGGGACATGGCCAATTATATCATTTATAGTGTTCCAAAACTTGGCAGGGTTGCAGTATGAGGAGTCTAATTCAGCCATGTAATATGCAGCTTTTGTGTCTCGCACTTTCTTGGTACAGAGATTCCTGGCTTTTCTGAATTGCTCCCAATCGGTAGCTAATTTAGTTTTTCGGGCCTTTTTCCAAAGCTTGTCTCTTTCGAGAAGGGTGGATTTAAGGTCAGAATTGAACCATCGACAGGTTTTATTTTTAATACATAGCTTAGAGACTGGTGCATGAATGTTTAGAGCATCTGTGATAATGTCATTTAGAACACCATATGCAATCTCCATTGTACTTGCTAGATAGAAATCTTGCCATCTTGTGGAGTGTTTAATATCGTCCAGGTATGCATCAATGTTGAAGTTCTTTTTCGATCTCCTCGACAAGAATTTTGTGGGGGATGAAATCTTACATGCTGACCTAATTGCTGCAATAGAACAATGATCACTAATGTCATTGAACAGTACTCCAGTGTCAGAAGAGGTGAGGTTTACTCACAAAAGTACATCAAAAGTGTGCTATTTTTGGGTTCTTTTGTTTATTCTAGTAGGTTCATTTATGAGCTGTGTAGCCCATATGTCATAGAATGCTATTAACGTGTAGCTGCCTTAGAAAGCCAGTTTAGGTTAAAGTCACCTATAATTATGGTTTCTTCATTCCCTGTTTGATCAAATCACCCAAGTGGGATAGAATCTTGAGGCCAGCTGAGGGAGGTCTGTAACAGCCAATCAGTTGCAGCGGGTATTGTTGGAAGAGCTATTTTGAGGTTAGGCACTCGAATTCTTGTGCCATAGAATAAGAGTCAAGACAAGTTGCAGATAGGTTGGCCTTAACATTTGCTACCCCCTCTTGTTTGTCTATCAGCTCTGAATGTTTGGTAGTTAAGTAAGTTTATGTTTCTGTCAGCTGTGTCAGGTCTAAGCCATGTCTCAGACACTACCAGAATGTCAGGGGAGTGAGCTAACCCAGGCTTGGAGCAATGTGATTTTTTAGTAGGCTACATGCATTAATATGTAGAAGGCTTAGTCCTTTAATCTTTGCTAGTTCTGAGGGTGCAGTGATAGTCCCTGGTGGCCCAGGGTTAAGTTCCACATTCCCTGAGCATATTAGTAGTAGGAGCAGTAATTTCATAGTTGCCACCAGTGATAGGGTATAGGTTCTTGTAGATGTCTTTTTTATTTTCTTTTTATTCTGTGGCATTCTTATTTGCCATCCAGATTCAGTTCTACGTCCTCTTGTAAGAGAAAAGATTAATACTTTAACAGAGATAAGTGTGGAGACTATTTCTGTATGCAGATGGAGACAGGCACTAATCGAATGCAGGGCCGACTGTGTCCCACCGTAGTAAATATTAAATGGATAACATTGTGCCAATGGGAGGTCATAGGTACATATCCAATCTCTTGGGGCTGTTGTGAAATTGCAGCAGGACGAGAACGTGGCATCTGCACTCTGCGTGGCATCCTGTGGCTGCCTGCATCTTTTACTTAGTTCAGGTAATAGTAGAAGTACTAGGAGGCTCCAAAGAAAGATCCCCATTATGAAGATGACCAGAGTTATTTATAAGTAATATCTTATGATTTGCTCACAGAAAGTACCTATATCTTTGACTGTGAAAGAGGAGTACTTAGCCCATAATGGGTGCCTACTCAGTTACTAGTGGATGGTGTCTATTCTAGCAACGAAAAACGAGGTTTGGTAAGCAGTGAGATGAGAGATTTTTATGGAACCGACTAAAGGCAACGTAACAGATGGCTAGGGTAGTACGCTTTACCTGATGCTAGGTGGTTACCTAGTCTAGATGTGTCATAAGGAAAGACAGTGTGGGGAGTATTATGGTAATTGACTGTTTGGTATCAATAAGGGATATAAGGCAGGCTATAGGTCAGCAAGACGCAGCGGGCGTGGTTGTAGTAACGTTGGCGGGAAAGTGTCTACTTAAGAAATTGTAAAAGAGGGGAAGGGCGGTGGGCATAAAAATTGCGGCTTTGCCGTACCTTTCCTGGAGGGTCTCTCCGGCTCTGTGGAGCTAGGCGCTGGCTGGAGATGCTGCCCGCCTGCTGGAGGAGACTGGCCTCGGCGCTCGGTGCGGGGGCGCTCAACAAGGGTCCTCCTCTGGGGAGACAAGAGAGAGCAGCTTGATTTTAACTGTTTTACAGCTCAGGTACAAGCTGAGCAGCAGGGGGGCCAAAGATTAGCATTAGAAAGGCGAGGGGTTGGGGTTGAGGCGCCAAAGCGTCTGGCTATGCAAACTAACACAGGAAGGCTGTAATTCCTTTTTTTTTTTTCCCAAAACAAGATCTATCACAGTTTTCCCCTCCCCACAATTAGTTTTTGGCATGGTTCAGCAAAGAGGGACCCTGTAAGAGCTGGGTATTAACATAGAAACATAGAAACATAGACTTTGATGGCAGATAAGGACCACTTGGCCCACCCAGCCTGCCCATTTCCCTACCTACTGGATAAGCTGCAGATTCTAGTTAACCAACATTCCTGCCAACCCCCACTGCAATTGCCTTGTGTCTGTCCCATGCATGTTTGAATTCCCCCACTGTTTTAGACCCAACAACCTCCCCAGGAAGGCAGTTCCATGCATCCACCACTCTCTCCGTGAAAAAAGATTTTCTCACATTACCCCCTGAGCCGTCCCCCTCTATCTTTCAATTGTGTCCCCTTGTTCTTGCACATCTCTTTTTCTGAAAGATGCTACCCTCCTGGACTTTGTTGATTCCCTTGAGGTACTTGAACATTTCTATCATGTCCCCCTTGTCCCTCCTTTCATCAAGGGCATACATATTAACCTCTCTCAGTCTCTCTTCATATGATTTCTGATGCAGACCCTGCACCATTTTAGTTGCCCTCCTCTGGACTGCTTCCATCCTGTCTATGTCCTTGCATAGATGAGGTCTCTAAAACTGTACACAGTACTCCAGATGGGGTCTCACCAACTGTCTGTACAGAGGGTTAACCACTTTCCTTTTTCTACTTGTGATGCCCCTTCCTATGCATCCCAGTATCCCCCGGCTCTCCTTACTGACTTCTCACATTGCTTACCAACCTTTAGATCATCTGGTATGACTACCCCCCAAGTTCCGTTCCATTTTTGTTGTTGTTAGTACCTCCCCTGCTATTGTGTACTCTTCTCCTGGGTTTTTGTTTCCAAGGTGCATTACTTTGCACTTCTTTGCATTGAATCTAAGTTGCCATATGCCTGACCATTCCTCCAACCTTGCCAAGTCCCTTCTCATCCTTTCTACCCCCCCCTTGTGTATCAGCTCTGTTACAGATCTTTGTATCATCTGCAAAGAGGCATACCTTTCCCTCCAGACCCTCTGCAATGTCACCTATAAAGATGTTAAAAGGACTGGACCCAGTACTGAGCCCTGAGGTACTCCACTAGTGACCCCCCTTTCTTCAGAATGCATTCCACTCACTATTACCTTCTGTGTTCTGTTGTGCAGCCAGTTTGAAACCCAGGCTACCACCCTGGGACCCACTCCCAGGCTGGCTAACTTGATTATTAATCTTTTGTGCGGGGACTGTGTCAAATGCCTTGCTGAAGTCTAGGTAGGCCATATCCACAGCCCCTCCCTGGTCTATTACTTTGGTCACCCAGTCAAAGAAATCTATTAGATTCATCTGACATGACCTTCCTGCTGTAAATCCATGCTGCTTTGGGTCCTGTGCCCCACTGGCCTCTAGGTACTCAACAATTCTTTCTTTCAGAAGTGATTCCATCATTTTCCCTACCTAAGTAAGGCATCAAAGAGAGTCTGTCCGGATGCCTGGGCCTAGTAGATATGATATACTAATTGGGGAGTGGTCAGACAATACCCTGGGGTGGATAACTATGTCTAAGATACCCAGCAGACAAAAGAAACTGATCCAAAAGTAGTCTATTTGGGATAGGGTTTTGTGGGGTAGAGAGAAGTAGGTGTATTGGTGCTCTGTAGGATTCAAGGTAACGCCATACATCTATTGTCCCCATACCAGTCATGAGATCCCTCAAAGCCCGTTGAGCCAAAGATAAACCTACTCTCCTACTGTCTGAGTGGTCTATGTCAGGCTGGGGCACTAGATTCCAGTCTCCTCCCAGGACAGTTAGCCTGAAGGAGTCAAAGGTTAACAATGATAATATACTGGTAAAAAATTGTGGCAAGTCCATATTTGGACAATATACTGATCCCGGAACTATTGGGAATGATTTGAGGATGCCCTGGAGGACAATGTAATGTCCGAGGGGTCCCACCACTCATGTAGCTTAGTAAAGGGGACTGATTTAGCTATTAAGATTGCAGTACCTCCTCATTTCGTGGAGACACCAGGACCAAAAACTTGCCCTACTCAACTTCTTCGGAAAAGGGAGATATCCTCTCTATGGAGATGGGTCTCCTGCAGGCAGACTATCTTTGTCCCAAGGTGTTGAAGAAGGCGTAGGAAAGTTAGTCTTTTCACTTATCTTGGGCCCTTTTGATATTCCAACTAGTAAATGTATATGGGTTACCCATGCGGTTTAAGAGATATGGATTTGGGGGAATATACTAAAAACGCACAATCTGAAACACAACTTATTGCCCCATTTTACATAGAACACTGGTTCGTATCCCCTTAGTGTGTAGAACTTTCCCATCCCGATCCCCCAAGATCAAAATGCCAGCTGAGCAATGAAATCAGTATAATACCCCATACAAACCAGTACCCCCACCACCCCATCTATATCTACTGAACCCCCAAAATTGCCAACATCATTCAAAAACACAAAAAGATAACAACTCTACCTCGATTATAATAACTCTACTACTTACTACACCTCAGCAAGTGATGTCTCATCAACTGCCTATAAAAGAACACATATGCCCAACCCCTCTCCTCCCCCACAAACAGCACAGGAACATTAAACTAGTTAAACATATAAATAGTGTCAGTAAACAGGCATGAATATCTGCATCTCGGCTAGGAACCGCCTGGTGTGGTTACAAGCTCACCCCAGTAGCCGATTTCAACTAAGGCAGTTACCAAGCCCATAGGTCTAAAAGAAAGTTCTCTAAAAACTGCAACAGTCCCATAGAAATTAGCTTTCTCAGTCCATGAGTCCATGTTTATAGTTACCCTTGAAAAAGTCCCTGAAAGGCAGGAATAGCCTTCAATGAAAATGAACTGTTTTAGTCATAAGCCCACACTTGTGATCATCCTAGTTGATTAAAGCCTAAGGACCAATAGAAAGGAGTAGTCAGAACCCCCTCTTGCAGCACTAGGCAGTGCTAACAGTCAGAAAAGAACTGTGGTAGTTGCCTCGAGGGTCCGAGCTTATGGGTGGGGGATTGACAGAGTCCACCAGTCCTATACCATAAATGCAGTATTGTAGTGGGCCAGTAGATCCCAGCTAAGATGAAGTCCAGGCCCAAGATAATCCACTAATGTACAATGGGGCTCATCCAATTAACTGCTCCATGGGGGTTCCTCTATAGGTCTGATCCAGTATGGTAAATGATGGGGTGCTGCAGACAAGGTTTTCAGAGATTGCCCAGTGAAAATCAAGGGGACCATGAAGAAGAGGTCATATGGGCAGGCCAGTCAGGTGGGGGTGAGGAATTCACCTGAGATAGACCTCAGTCCAAGCCAAATGGGAGAGGTAACCCGGCTTAGTAATCAAACAACATGATGCAATCAGATGGAGTACTCACTGCGCCCTGTGAAGGTTAGCTTCCAAGAAAAAACAGAACATTATTAAGCAGACAGTCACTTGAAGAGATCTGGCAGAAGAGTTTTAAGTCCTGCTGTCGCCTGCGCTGACATCTCATAAGAAATCCACTGGTATGCGTGCTTTACTTGTAGGGTAGTGGGGTATCGAATCCTGAAAGGCTTCCCTGCTGCGATTAACTTGGAGACAGTGGGATGTAGCTCCTGCCATTTAGTGTGCACTGACTGCAGGAGATCCTCTGAAATCTGAAGATTATGTCCCTCCCAGCTCAGCTCCTGAATGTCTTTAATTTTGGCCAGGATGTGCATTTTGTCCTGAAAACTGAGGAGCTTAAAGATCATGGTTCGAGGAGGGGACCCCGATGGCAGGGGGCACAGTAAGCGGTGGGCCCATTCAATTACATATGTGGTGTTATTAGGTGAGGGGCCAGCGAGTCACATAGCTTCTGTATGAATAACACTAGGTTGTTGCCCTCCTTTTTTTCTGGTAGCCCAAAAATTATCAAATTGTTGCACCAACTGCGCCCTTCTAAGTCCTCCAATTTATCTTCCAGGTGCCTTAGACTTTGTTGCTTGGCCGAGGTGTCCTGATCTGATTTTCCCCTCCAGTTCTCTAGTGAGACAATTCTGGCTTCTGTGTCTCCAACTCTGGTAGTAAGGGAGTCGACCAAGGAGCAGATTCTCTGGAGATCTGCTGAAATTGCAGAGATGGTCTCCTGCATAGGCTGCATAATTTCAAGAAATTGCTCTTCCGACAGTGCTGACCTGCTGGGTTGTGGTTTACTGGAGCTGGCAGACTGTGACTTAGGCCTTTTTGTGGCCTTGTCCTTTCCAGGCATCGGCTAGGGCGAGTGACGTGGCTGCACTTTCTTCATCTCCACTGCCATACTCTGTGCCCCAAATCTTGTACTGCGGAGTCTCCTAAGGTGGGTTAGGTGAGCCAAGTCATGCACCCAAAATTACAGACTGAAAAAAGTGGAATTTAAACACAGGAGTGAAGAAGCAGAGGTAAGCAGCTCTCTCTCTCTCAAGCAGCCGTCACATGACCCCCAGGATGTGTTATTTCACAAATCTTTTGACCATAGGTGAAAGATTTGTGATTTGTGACAATCCAGTACTGCCCATCAGAATTATAAGTCATTTTAATAGTTGGCAACCTCCATTTTTGCAGTTGGATTGGGCAGGTGTAAGATTGATTTAATAGTCTTGTAGTCAGCAGATGAACCTTTTCTGTATATGCCTTGTAGAGTTTTCCACTGTTTGCCAGTGGTGGTGGTGCTGATCGTGCTTCAGGGGTATCTGTGTCATTAGTATTAAAGTCCTGGTCCAATGTAAAGGACCAATCGATGCTGCCTGGCAAATTGCCACATACTATACAGATTTTATATCCTCAAAAATGTCACAACGACCCAAATAATGATAGCCCTTTCTGGCACAGCAATCCGTGTGTGGTGAGACCCATGCATTCAGGGTTGTGTGATAAACCAAGAGAGGTGGCAGTTCCATCTGTTTTCTGTAGATGTCATCTTCAAGGTGTCCAATGGAGTCAACCGCAGCAAGTTTGTCAAATATAGCTGCACTTGGATCAAAACATTGTAATGAGACAGCAAATGTCACAAACATAGTGTCTAAAATAGTATATTTCTTAGCAGTGAAGCAGGGTCCTTTGTTAGGATGCCTGGTCACAAAACCTAAGTTTCTAGCAGTAGATATTGGTATGGAAATTGACTGAGACATACACATTGCAATACACGCTGAGGATTTACAGTGTGGGCAGTGCCATTTAGAGATTCTTCTGTCATGAATGATATCTGTAGTATGTCCAGATTCCTGATCATGTAAGAGGTTATTGATGGTGGTTATGACGTAAGAGCCATAAGCAGAGCAGAGGAGTTCCCTGACAATATATTGCCTGTCTACCTCTCTATTGTTTTGTGCAGTGAGTTGATTTAACTTATCCTTAGTGTCAGTAAAACATTTAGAAATTTATTTCATGTTGTAAACATTCTTAACTAAGGCCATCCACACCATGTAACAAAGGGGATAAGATCTGGTTAATCTTATCTACTTGGAATTTACATGAGTGATCTTTGATAGTAGCAATGTATGCCTTGTTCCAGATAGACGTAGTGCGATCAAAGATGCCAGTGAGAGTGTCTGGTGCCCCAGTGACATCAGCTGTTTCTTCTTAGAAGAATGAGATTTCTTTTAGACTGATTTGGTCTAGATCTAAATAAACCTAGATGTTCTACAGTATTAACAGCAGCTACTGGGTCTTGTGTATGAGTCTGGATTGCTGCCAGACTATCTATTAACATAGTACTGAAAAACTTTGATGTGTTAATAGAGAAACACATACCAAATTCTGCCATATTCCAATGTGTGAGATTGAAAAGTACGGGCACATACATATATTGTAAATTGTTGATAAGGGTACCAGGTGCTGAATTGGCAGTTAGGCCACTAGGTAGGCCAGGTTCCTGTGGGGGACATTCAAGAAGTTCTGCTTCCATTGGAGGAACAACAGACAAAAGCATGGCAGCTGAGGCCATAGAATTGACTGCACAGTATTCTTTTGCGAAGTCTTTGGGGAAACTCTTTCAATAAGTGAGGTCAATTAGAGCAGTAAGATTATATAAACCTGAATGTCGGTGATTGGTTTGATGAATAGATAAAGTATGATTCAGGGAAAGTTTGGCATTGGGCCAACCATGGAAGGTTCCCTTTGGACAGGCTATCAGACTAGGTGGGCCAAGCGGTCCTTATCTGCTGTCAAATTTTGTTTCAGGCAGGCCACTGGGAGAGTTTGTCCTTTAACATTTGTTTGCCATTCAGTTTGTAGGGTAGATTTGTTAGGGGCTACAACCGAGGCAGTGAGGTAGGCGTCTGTACCTTCCTGGACAGTAATCAATTTGTTTGGGACTGTAATTGATACTCCTTCTGGGGTGGCAGCAGGAGGATGGTCTAGATGTGGACGGATGTGATCTATCATTCCTTGGATGCAGGGGATAGCTTCTGAAATGAGGAGAATCAAATGCAAGATAGCCATCTTGCAGGGATACTTGTAAGGAAAAGAAAAAGTCAGTTGGTACAATTCTGCCCAATGGGATTAGGAAAGGTAATTATACTCCTTTGTATACATAGATACATAGACAATGTCGGCAGATAAGGGCCTATGGCCCACCCAGTCTGCCCATTTAAGTTTGTAAGTTCAGTTTATGTTTTCCAGGAAGTCTGTTGCCCCTTACCCCTGACCTCCAGAATTCCTTTATGTCTATCCCATGCATTCTTAAATCCCATGATTGTTTCAGCCCCCACCACTTCCTCTGGCAGGGTGTTCCACTTGTCCACCACCCGTTCTGTGAAGAAATTCTTCCTCCGTTTCCTCTGAATCGTCCTCCCTCAGCTTCATCCATGCCCTCTAGTCCTGGAACATCTTTTCACTTAAAAATAGTGCATTCCTGCACCTGTTCCTCCCTGTAAGATACTTGTATGTCTCTATCATATCCCTCTCTCCCTCCTCCAGGAGTACATGTTCAGTGCCTTCAACCTGTCCTCATAGGACTTGTGATGCAATCCATGCACCATCTTTGTTGCCCTCCTCTGAACCTTCTCTACCCTGTCTATGTCCTTACGTGAGGAAGGTCTCCAGAACTGCACAGTGTATTCCAGGTGCGGCCTCACTAGTGTCTTGTATAGTGGAATTATGACCTCCCTTTTCCTGCTGGTGATGCCCTGCCTATGCATCCCAGCATCCTATTTGCTTTACCTGCTGCCTTGTCACACTGTTTCCTGCCTTGAGGTCATCAGAGATGATAACTCCAAGATCCTTTCCTGCTTGGTGCATGCTATATCCTCACCCCCAACTGATATATTGTGCCAGGGTTTTGTGCCCCATATGCATTATCTTGCACTTCCTTGCATTGAATTTCAACTGCCAAACCCTGACCATTCTTCAAGTTTCTGCAGGTCCTTCTCATTCTGTCTACACCCTCTGGTGTGTCTACTCTGTTACAGAGCTTTGTGTCATCAGCGAACAGTGAAATTCTGCCTTCTAGGTCCTGCGCAGTGTCACTGATGAAGATATTGAATAGTACCGGTCCCAGCACTGATCCCTGTGGTACCCCACTGGTCACTCTTCCCTCTGTGGAGTGACAGCCATTTACCACCACCTCTGTGTCCTACTGCCCAGCCAGTTACCTACCCACCGCACTACTGTCCTGTCCACACCATATTCCTCAGTTTGTGCAATAGTCTTCTATGTGGCACAGTGTCAAGGCCTTGCTGAAGTCCAGATAGGCCATGTCCACTGCCCTCACCTGATCCACCTCCTAGTCACCCAGTCAAAAAATTCAATGAGGTTGGTCTGACATGACCTTCCCTGGTGAAACCATGCTGCCTTGGGTCCTGTAGTCCATTGACAACCAGATGTTCCACCAATCTCTCCTTCAGTAGTGCTTCCATGATCTTCCCCACTACCGAGATGAGGCTGACTGGTCTGTAGTTCCCCTTCCTCTTTGTTCCCACTTTTGTATAAGGGGACTACATCTGCTATCCTCCAGTCTTTGGGTACCTCCCCTGTTTCTAGTGATCGGCTAAACAGGATAGCAAGAGGTTCAGCCACCACCTCTCTTAGTTCTTTAAGGACCCTGGGGTGCACCCCATCTGGCTTCATTGCTTTATCAACTCTTATTACTTCCAGTTCCTTCAGGACCCTTTCTCGTGTAAAGGGACTTGTGTCCATTTCTGCACCATTCTCACCCCTTGTACTCCATTCAGACCCATTACCCTCCTCTTCCTCAGTAAAGACTGAGCAGAAATACCTGTTCAATATGTCAGCTTTACTGTTGTCATCCTCCACACAGCCCCATCCTCCCCTTCAGTCTCACTATCCCTCCCTTTGCCTTTCTTTTTCACTTATGTACCTGTAAAGGTTTGTCCCTCTACCCACTGATTTTGCAATGTGTTCTTCTGTCTGAGCTTTGGCTTCCCTTACTGACCTCCCGCCTCCCTTTGCTTCTCCTGGTACTTCTCCTATCCCCTTCTGCCTGTGTCTTTTGTATTGCCTGAATGCAATCTTTTGGCTTTCACTTTCTTTGCTACCTCTTTGGAAAACCATAATGGTCTCCTCTTCCTTTTCCTTTTGCTAACCTGCTTAATACATAATTCTGTTGCTCTTGTAATCCCCATTTTAAATACTTCCCACTGTTCCTCAACCCTGATTCCTCCCCATTCCCTTAATGCCTCTTTCAAGTATCTCCCCATTTTCTCAAAGTTTGCCCCCCTAAAATCCAGGATACGTGTTTTTATGTGGTTTGGTTCTGCTCTTTCTGTGATTTCAAACCACAGTGACTGGTGGTCACTGTTCCCCAGGTGCTCCCCCACTCTTACCCCCATCACACTGTCCCTGTTTGTGAGCACAAGGTCCAGTATTGCCTTCTGCCGAGTTGGTTCCATGATCAGTTACTTTATATAATTTGTATAGCTTTAGTTGGTTTGCATGCAACCATTTGTCAGTAAGTTTCTTGTTTTGCAAAAGTCTAACTTGATAGACTGCGAGACTGAGCTGTTGACAATGGGGTAGGGGCCTTCCCATTTACTGGAAAAGGAGTTTATTGGGTGAGCAAATCTGAGTACCATTACTTGATCTCTGACTTGCCAGTCCTCTTCTTGTACATGTTTGTCAAACTGGATCTTGGATTGTTGCTGGGCCTTGCCCACACAGTGTGCAGCATACGGATGGGTCTTAACAATGTATTCTCTCAGTTTGGCCACATACTTGTCTACAGACGCTCTGTCTGCAGTAGAGGTGTTCAGCTCAAACAGCAAATGTTCAGGTAATCTAATAGTTCTAACAGTCATCACATCAAAGGATGTCAGCTGGGTGGTGGTTAAAGGAGTACCCCTGATTGCCATAAGGAGTAAATGCAGCAGGGAATCCCAATCCTTGAGATTGTCCTCAATGAATTTGGAAAGCATTTGTTTAATCCATCTGTTGGCTTCTTTTACTTGACCTGAAGATAGGGATGGTGAGGTATGTAGAACTTCTGGTGTACCCCTAGAAGTTCAAGTGCTTCTTTCATTAACTCACATGTAAAGCTGGTTCCTTTGTCAGAGTCTACCTTCAGAGGTAGGCCCCACCTGGAGAAAATCTGTTCCACCAGGGTTTTTGCAGTAGCTTTTGCTGTGCATGTTTTAGTATGAAAAGCTTCAACCCACTTAGAAAAGAGTTCAGTAACTACAAGTGCATACTTGCTGTTCCTGCTGGTATTGGTCAATGGACCAATGAAGTCTATCTGTATTGCATGCCAAGGGCCAGAATGTCTTTGTGGTAGTAATTTGACATTACGTTTGGTTGGTATTGGGTTGTTTTGAGCACAGATCAGCCAGTTGTCAATATAGTGCCGGACATTCTTGGTGATGCCAGGCCACCATCCAATAATTTTAAGTCTCTGGAGTGTGTTTTCAGCTCCTTGATGTCCACCAGTAGGGGTGTCCTGCACCTGGTGGAGAAATTCAGATCTCAGTGCTTGAGGGACCACTCACAATTTATCAGGAAGGTCCTCTGGTTGATACCAGATCAATTTGTCATCTGATGACAGATATAACCTACTTGTATGCCTCTTGTATGGACAACGAATAAGTAAACCTTGTCAGTTCCTTTGTCAAGGAGGCAGAACACATTCTTGAGTTGGGGTCTTCATGCTGTACAGCTGACAGAAGCACTGTGTCATGGCGACACCACAATCCCGACACCTGCACAGCGGCAGCCGGCATCCTGACCGCTGCAAGAGCAACCCGCCACAGCGGCCAACATGCCCCCCACAGCAGCAGCACCTAGCAACATAATACAACAGCCTCCAAAATATATGCAGCTGAGCATTCTAGGACCTGATGTCCACATAGCAAACATGTCTACTGCCACCATATACTGTATGTGCCTTTCGGTGCCTATGTATGCTGGTACGAAGGACAATCAAACAGAAAGAAAAGGTCCAGTAAGCAGTGGTACACAAGACATACAGTAATACAGAATCACTGTTTAAGCAAAGGTGTATTGCAAATAGACATGCATATGCAACAAAACACACAGAACAGAAGTTGAATGAATGGCTACCCCTAGCGCCTGTGTCTGCTGGCCTCAGGTGTCCCCAGTCCTGGCATTGCCACTATGCTGCACACCTGCTGCCCCATGGTGCCTACCAGTGCCCTCGCCCATGTCCTGCAGTGTTGCTCCACTGTCCGTTGGGTCCGATGTGGTTCGGGGGGCATGCTGACTGGTCCCTTCTGTAGCGCCAGTGTCATGGGCTGTTTGTGCCAGTGCATCCTGTCTGCTGTGTGCCTCACAATCTGATGGTGTGTCTGGTGTGGTTGCTGTGTCAGGATCATGGTGGTTGGTGTGGGGTGTGTCGGGTTCGGCTGTGGCGGTATGCGGGTGTCGCTGTGGGTGCTGTAGGCATTAACGCTGTCACTGTACAGTGGTGCTTCTGCAGCTGACAGGTCTAATGGATCAAATGGTTCAGGTTTCTTCTTGATAGCTGCCACTTGGACAGCTGCTAGAGTGTCTGGGTGGTCCATCATCCATGTGTCCCCCCTCAAGCACCCTCTTTTGCAAGAGTATCTGCTTTGTCATTGAAGGAATGGTAGGGGTCTGATTTGGAGTGTGCTTTAACCTTGTGGATATAAAGTTTGTGCTGAAAGAGCTGGGCCAGTTTGTGAATATAAATCACAAGTGCTTTATATTTCACTGGGGTGCCATCAGAAAAGGCAAAGAAGTTCTTCGGCCAGAATGGTAGGAATTCGGTCAGGGAGCAGCAGACCCAGTTGGAGTCTACAAAGATGATGGTGTCCTTGGTACCCTGTTATATGGACTCGAGGGCACAGGCCACAGCTGCCAGGTCTGTGTACTGTGATGATTATACACTGCAACGTTTGGATATTCCAACAGTGTTGCAATTGGGATATACGATGAGCATTCCAAGTCCAGTTGCCTGTTCTCCTTGGTAATATGAGGCTGAGCCATCCGTGAAGACATGACATAAGGAAGTGTCTTTAAGGAGTTTAGGAGTATCAGGGAGAATTGGACCTGGGTCAGGCAGGTCAGGTGGTTGCAGTGTGCAGTCATGTGGTTCTCCTTGATAAAGAAGCCCGTGAGCCAGAATGGAAGGCATTTTGGCAGGGTGGACCTGGATGTCATGGTCTTGGAGAAGAAGTGACCAGTGAGTCAGACTGGTATTGGATACTGATCCATCCTTCACTCTGTCTGATAGCAGGAAATTTGTGTAGGTGTGGGTGGTGTTTATAATGATAGGTGAGTACCCAGTGATATACAAGAAATGTTTGACAGCCCAGTAGGTGGACAGAAGGTTCCTTTCACAAAGGCTGTACTTCTGTTCTACGGGTGACAACAATTGGGATGCACAAGCAATTGATCTCAAAGTGCCACTGACTTTCTGAGCTAGGACTGCAGACATGGCTGATTCCAGATAAATGGGCAATACTGAATTTGGGTTTACTAAGGCTGGAGCAGAGGCCAAGGCCTGTTTCAGTGACATCACAGCCTGAGTATGTATAGGACCCCAAGTCCAGGGGCCGTCCTTTTTCAGAAGTTCATACAGAGGGGTGTCCTTCTGGGCAAAGTCACAAATAAAGTCCCTGGAATAGTTGGCCATTCCCACAAAACATCTGACTGTTGTCACATTGGTTTAGAGTGGTAAATCTTGTAGGTCTTGGATCTTTTTCCAGGCCAGGCTTCTGCCCTTGTCTGTAATGTGCAAGCCAAGGAAGATGACTTCTGTTTGGCAATGTTGTGCCTTTGCAGGGTTGCATTTGAGGCCTGCCTTCTGTAGGAGGGTCAGTAGTTTATCTGAGAGGTCAAAGTGTTGTTCTTTGGTGGCAGTTGCCAGCAATAGGTCATCCACATACTGTAGGATACACTGTGGGGCAGAGAAACCCTCCAGGCTGTCCATCGTGGGTAGATGGAAGAGGGAGGGGCTATTGTGAAATCCCTGGGGCAAACAGGTCCATGTGTACTGTCTTCCTTCAAAGGTGAAGGTAAATTTGTATTGGCTTTTAAGTGCCAGTGGCAGTGACCAGAAACCACTGAAGATGTCAAGAGCGCCCAACCACTGATGGTCAGGGGTCAGCAATTTGAGCACATCAGGTACTGATGCTACTGTAGGTGAGCAGATAGGGGTGACTTGGTTAAGTCTCCTGTAATCAATAGTGAGTCTTCAAGTTCCCATGGGTTTCTTCACAGGCCAGATAGGTGAACTGACAGTAGACACACAGGCCCTGATCACACCTTGTTTAAGGAGTACTGAACAGTTTCTCTGAGTGATGGCAAGGCCTCAGCAGGAAAAGGGTATTGCCTTTGCCTTTCATGGACTGGGCCTAGAATTTTGATGACAGTGTGCATTCTACCACAGTCATGCTTGTTTGTAGCAAATGCATCCAGATGTTTCTGCAGAATGGGGAGAAACCTCTTGAAAAACTCATGGTTCTGGAATAGAGCAATGACGTCATATTCCTTGTCATTAGTGGTTATAGCTGCAATCATGTGCGGATCCAAAATCATGACAGTATGGTATAGTCCTCTGATTCGGATCAATCGCATGTTAGCCAGATCCACCACACAGCTGTGTGGTGAGAGAAAATCAGTTCCCATGATGCTGGGATGATCCTATAGCACCATAAGCTGACAGACATGGTGTGCCTTCAGGTTACCTATAGTCACTGATAAGACCACAGAATGATATGTAGATAGCTTTGTGCCATCCACGCCTGAGGTGTTGGTCCACCATCCAGTAGACCAAGGAGAGTTTGCTGAGTCATCATCCTGTAATACAAACACGGCCACGCCTGTATCCAATAGCATTGTCGGTGGGTGGCCCCTGACCATGGGCTTGGTGCAAGGCCTTCCATTTATGTCCAATGCAAGCTTGTTCATAATACAGACTGGGGCCAGTAGCTATCAGTCCATAGTGCCAGCAGCAGGGTGTGCCTGGAAGAGTGGTTGGGCCTGTTCTCATTGGATTTCATCCCTGTACTGAATAGCTGATATGTAGGGAGTGGAGTCAGGGTTCAGAACTGCTGCAGCCTGCTGCCCTATGGTTCCAGAATCTCTGTGGCCCATTGAGGCCTGTTCTCCTGGGCCTATAGCTGTGAGGGTCCATGCTGGGACCATGTCTGCTACAGAGCGGACCTGTCCGAGGAGGTTTTGGAGGTTTCTGTTCTCCTCAGCGATCTCTCTGTATGACGGGCCTGTTCTATTGTTTTGATTGCTCCAATTGGAATCTGAATTCCAACTGTGTTTGTTTTTGTTGTAGTTCCAGTTCCCAGCCCCGGACTAGTTGTGCTGTAGGTTGTCCAAAAGTGCATGCTTCTTCTCATGGGCCTTGCCCACCGTGATATAATGGGTTGTGGCTCATTGGTAGATTGTACCACAGCCACCTTTTTCAAACTGAAGCCGAGGTCTCGGATGTAGAGCTGGTAAACCCACTCTGTTTTCCAGAGAATGTCAGCAAAATTTACCGTGGTGGGGAAAATTGTCGGTTCCACCTTTTCACAGACAGCTGGGAGCATGTTCTGAAGGAAAGCATTTTTGTATTCTATGAGGTCAGCACCTGTGGCCTTACCTGCAAGGATTTTACCTCCTTGGTAGGCCATCCATAGCCTCTGATGGAAGGTTGCAGGGCTTTCTTTTGCGTTTTGTTTTACGGGGTACGCTAGCATTACCCCAACCACACCTTGGCTGTGTGCAGCAATGAGTTCAGCTGTGATTTGGTAGAAGGTAGCTCGGTTATCCTCATGGGCTACTTCTGGAAGTTTTGCCTACAAGCTGGGATCAATAGTCTGTCTGAGGATCTGTACTTGGTAGTCTGCTGCTAAGCTAAGCAGTTCACATTTGGAATGTGCCTTCTCTAAGGGACAGCTGAGGTTGTCAGTGGGGCTCATACGGCCTGTGCTGTCAGTGATCTGCTGAACAGAATGGGCCATCTGAAGGGCTTACTGGAATGGTCAGGGCTGGGAAGGATATCTCATGCACCTCAGAGGGCAGCTTCCACTGCAGCATTGGCCATAGTCCGTACCACAGATTCCTGAGTAGAGGTCTTGTTCAGTAGTTGTTTTATCTGCATCCAGAGGGTTCATTTGCTTTTCTCTGGTAAATCTGAATCATGCAAAGTGCTTTCAATCATTTTCTCAATCTCTTCCCTGTCATCCACCGAAATAATGGTGACAAGGGTGGCTGTTAGTAGGCCTTGAGAGGGTAGTGGTAGACCCAAGCCCCCACATCATGGGGGTTGACATATTGGCATTGCACATAATAATCATCATTGCGCTGATGATGCAGGGACATGTGGTCATAGTGAGGGGACCCGCTATCTTATGAGTGGTAGGGTGCGGTTAATGGACCATAGTAGGGTCATGACTGGACATTGTATTGGGAGATGTCATCATCCAACTCATCCTCTCCAGATGACGTAAGGTTGATGGGGACGTAACCACCCATTGCCTAAATATGACCAATCAAAACCTCTCTCTGATGGTGCACTTTTGCCATCTTGTCTTTACATTCTTCATGACTAACTTTTGCAATGTTCTGTTCTACACCTTTTGCAACCTATTTCTGTATCACTCTATACGTGGCACTCAATTCGCAGCTGTCCCTATGTTCATGATCCAAATCATCACATACCTGATTCAAGTCTTGGAGTCTGTCCAAGTCCTCTCAGAGTTGATCGTTAGTTTTACTTAACAAATCATTCATTTGTAACACCTGTCTCTTACCCTGCTTCAAATTTTCACATTCATCTCTCAACATACATATTTCTTGCTGATTGCTTTCACCAGAACAGTGCAAAATAGTGTCTTTCTCATTTCGCAAGGACTGAAGTTCTGTCTCAAGTTCTTGTTCTTTCCTTATACTTTCAGTAGCCTGCAGTCCCATCTCTTTCTTAAGAGACGAGAATTGCAGTTCAAAGGAGTGAAACCTCTATCCGGAGGCTTCTAAAACAGCATAGAGAACTGCAACCAACAGCCCTTTAGCCTCACGCTTCTTGGCTATTTGTCTTGTCTCTGAGTGCTGGGTTGAAATCCCCAGAATGGGGTTTTTGGATTGATTTGAGTCCAACATGAAGTCCGTCCGTTCTCCTTGGGAGGCAAGGAAGTTAGAGACGTCGAGTCTCAAGTCTGTGCATATGTTTGATGTTGTGGCCATTGTGATACTGGTAATAATCAATGGAGAAGCTCAAAATCAGAACCTGTAAGAGGCTGCCATGTCATGTATCGATCCACAACAGGCAAAATCAGCAGATGGGCTGGCTACTGTACTCACATAGTCTTGTAATTCAGAACTGCCATTGGGTGCAGTGAGTTGTCATTGAACGTGCCCAGTGAGCAGCCAGACTTCACATGTTGCTACAGAGGTAAAAGTAACAGGAGAGGTTATGCGGGTGTGCACACCTACTGTACCCACAGGAAGGGACATTTTTCAAGCAACAAAAGTGAAACGTTGCACCATCTTACGCCTGCACATGGTAGCCAGTTTGTTTGGGTGTCTAACCCCAATCAGGTTCTTGGTGATAATTAGAGATGCAAAAGAATTACAAACAAGTTGCATATCAGTAATAAACATGTTTATTACTACAAAAGGATATCACAGTTGCCCTAAGCAGTTGTTACCATGAGACACTGGGAGCCAGAGCTTAGCATTCCCCTGTACGCCAAGAGTGAAGAAGGCCTCAGAAGAGAAAACATTACATTATATACTGTGATAATTATCATGACTATCAAGAGATAGAAACATTCTTAGTTACATCCAATCAGCCCTATTGGCTTAAAGTAAGGTGGCTACACAATGTAGATAACATTATACAATATTCATTAAGTCAGCTACCTCTGAGAACAATAAAGGTATACATAGTATGTGAAAAACACAGGATGTAGTGTAGTTATACATAAATCCAAAGGATGGCAGTACAGACTACATAATATCAAAAGATGACAAAGACACGAATGTCTTGGCTTACTATGTACAGTTTCCATGCATAGTGAAAGTAAAGTGTATTACAATCATTATATAACCTGACACTTACTCTTATACGGTAGGTGTTTGTGCCCTATGTATAGTAGTATAGCATATGCATGTTATATGTATCATAAGGTTTGTCTAAGGTGTACAACAGCTTAATCTGGTTCGGTTTCAGTTGCTTACCATCTGTATCCCCCCTTCCCCTGGTTGCCTCTGAAAAAGGGACTTCTAGTCCCAGTGGGCCTACCGGGTCAAGAAAATTCAATAAATAAATAAATAAACAAATACAGTGCGATGCCAATTAGGGTGTAGAGACCTCACATAACAACACTATCACCACTCTCTTCCAGGATCTAGAATCTGGAAGGATCCCAGATTTGATCCAGGATAGATGTATGTATGACCAAATGGTGTTGCCCCCATTGTAAAAAAACCCTCCCTCCCTTACGCTGTATGTGCTTATGGTTCCATCCCTGTTTGCATTGTATATGGATCCATGTGCCAATGTTATGCTCTGCCACAGCCACCTTCACTGTGATGTTTATCCTTGTCATTATTAAAGTCTGGTGACCGGAGTGATCTCAATAATAACAGACCCATCTCCATCCTGCCAGTCTTGGGTCATTGATTTATACGCTGTCTGCACTTTAGTTTTCCTGTATTAACAACACGTTACTGATGTTATCACTTGCATGTGACAGTGGCACTTCCTGTAGTTCTGTTTGCACAAGACCATTGTGTTTATTGTATACATTTTGCCTTGTACAAAATATTCCTCAATTGCATTTGCCATTATAATGTTATGTTGTTGCCTGTAACACCTGATTGTATATATTACTTTATGTCATATTCTGTATGTGCCCACCAGGACCTCCTTGTGAATGAGCTTGCTCAGTAGAGCTTTCCTGCAATGAACTTGAACTTGAACTATCATGTGCTACCAACTGCATGGATAGGACTGTGTCCTTTTCTTTGGCCCCTGAAAGGAACTTGGAAAATTTGACCACACACCCGAATCAAGTACCCTGCTACACTACAAGCCAATGTAGTATTCGGGACACTATGTATGTTACATTCGCTGTTTCTTTTCCAGTTTTTGACAAAGATTCTGCAGTCTTTGACAAGCTCATGACCATCCACTCTGTGGAACATCTAGAGGGTAGCATCTACTGAGAATGGATCAACTTGCCTCCTTTGCTGGTGTTTCATCCTTAACTTGACGTCTGGGTGGCCCCACATACTGACTGTTGTGCCAAAAGGGGCTACCACTATCTGTGCAGATGTGATACTTTTGATGTAACCGTGCCAGTTTGTGGTTACTCACCAGACTCTATGGAGTGGCCATCAATATTTGATGATGACCTAATTGCTAATGAGGCTGTTAAAAATGTTACTGTTCCTACTGAAAAGTCTAATGTCAGTGTTTCCAGATATGCCTCCAGAGATGCTGCCCAAGGAGATGTACAATGGCTCTCCAAACAGCAGACAAATGTTTCATCACCTGCCCTGTCCAGCTCAAAAAGTGGAGCCTTCCTCAAGTTTGTGTGACCTACATCTCTGATGGACAATACTGTGCTGTAACCACCTATGAGACCTTCACCTATGGACCTCTTGTATGTGGTCACTATGCCTTACTTCTGTTTTGTACCTCATGAACACGCTGTCATTGGCCACATGGGTATCACCCCAGTTCCCACCCTGGAACATGATTACACTGATAGTGACTCTGACTGTCTGAATGCTGTAGCACATTAGTTACCAGCTTTCAATGTGCATAGTGACCCGCTCACTTGGAATCTTAAATCCTTGTTAGAGAGAAAGGATTCACATCTTGTTCATATTAGTAATAATACTAGTAAGTCAGGTAATTCTCTAAATGATTTATTTCATGATAGTTATCTTAGCACCACATTGTCCAACACATGGTTGGAACTCACATTCAAAGGGTTTGTTGTTATTCAAATTTTCTAATTGTTTTTCTTATCATTAACTTATGCTGTTTAAGACACATGCTCAAACAACATCATGCTCAATTAAACTTTCACTATGAAGGTCAGTCAAATTGACAGTAACTTGCCATACTTACCCTATTAGTATTGCCTCTCTACTCAGGAAACAAAGGGGAGAATATGTAGACCTACCAGACCTGCCAACCCTAATGTGTATCACCATTTTTTATTATACACATCAGGTATAACACAATGTACTAATGTTTGTAATGATGTACTGACAGACTACTATTTAGCAAAGATATATTAGTGGCCTTAGCACACCACCTATTGTCATTAGTTACTACTACAATGCTTAACATATATATTATTGTGATTAGGATACTTAGTTATGTCTATGATGTGTTTGTGATCTTAGAGCACCACCTACAGCAATTAGGTTCACTGCTACTATCAGCATGATTTATTACTTGTTTCACTGTTCTGATTTCAGTGAAATAGTTATCACTGTGCACGTGCAACATATAATGATGTTGGGTGTGAAACACCCCTCTCTGCACCAAAAGAATGTTTTGCCTAACATCTGTATTATGCATATGAGCCCATTACCAGGTAATGGGACTTTCTTATCTTCCATATATAACTTTGTGTAAGAGCTCCACTCTTTGAGTTAGTTCTGCTTTTGATGAATATGACACCTGGTCTTCGACTGTTTCAGACTCCCAGCAGGTATTATTGCTGTCCTTTTATTCATGTTTATTGTGAAAAACCTTTATTCTACACACCTGACTCCTGTATTGTGATTGGGGTTGGGGGTGCATGCTTCAGAACAAATAGAGGAGCAAGGGATAGCACAGGAAGGGGAGCTGGGAGTAGAGAGTGCCAGAGAAAAGAGGAGGAGGGGACAGTAAGGAGGGAACATGGACACCAAGGGGAAAGGGACCAACAGGAACTAAGTGTGGGAGAGAGAAAGAGAGAGAGAAGAAAAAAGGACGATGAGAGGGTAGAAGCAAGAGCCCATGAAGGTCAGAAGGGGCCACAAGTTCATGGAAGTGCTGCTGGGATAGACCAGAGTGGAGAGGCGGGGTCGGGAGAGCAAGAAGAAGAATAGTTGGACATGAGAAATAGCTAGAATGAGGGGGTAAGGGCTGCCAATAGCAATCCAATTATTTGTGCAGCCAGAGAAAATGGAGAGGTAGTGGGAGTGAGGGGGGTGGCAGAGGAAGGAGGTAGGCTTAAGAAGAAGGAGGAGGTCAAAGTGCTCCTGCTGGGGGACTCCTTGATCAGGGGTACTAAGTGGGAAAGGAGGAGTGAGGGGCAAGGCTGTGCTGTCAGGGTCAATGGTATATCTGGCTTGACTGTGCACAAGGCCAAGCACTTGGTCTATGTTTTGGTGAAGGAATGTAGTGGCTCTCCTGACATATTAGTGCACCTAGGCCCTAATGACATAGAGGAAAATAGTGTGGAGGAGATACAGGCAAGGTTCTGGGAGCTAGCCAGGGTGTGCCATGCTGTGGGGTGCATGGTCTCCTTCTCAGAGGTCCTCCCAGTGCTTAGAGCTAGCATGGTTAACAAACAGAAAACCAGGAAGATTAATGAATGGCTCAGAGCATGGTGTGTAGCTAGGGAGTATGGGTTGGTGGGGGACTGGGGTGCAACTTGGGAGGACAAGGGACTGTATGCTAGGGATAGGCTCCACTTAAATGTGGGGGAAGGAGGTTTTGAAACCAAAACTGACCAAGTGCATTGAAGCTAGGTGGGGTTTAAACTTGTGAAGGAGGAGGGCTGGGGCTTGAGGCTGCTGCTAGCAGGTGCATCAAGGGAGGACTTAGCCTTCTCCCCCAGCAGAGGGGAAGGGGTGCCAAACTGGGGCACCTGATTGTGTGCATGGAAGCAGGAGCAGGCAGTTAACTATGGGATTTTGGGTTGGGGAATGGGTGAGGGCAATAGGCAGAGATGGAGGGTGGTCCTGATAAACACCAGGAGCATGGGTAACAAGATGCCCGAGCTTCAGGTGATCCTAACTGAAGGGGAGGTAGATGTGGTGGCAGTCGCTGAAACTTGGGCCACTCATCAGCACAATTGGGACCTAAACCTGATGGGGTACACTGTGTTCAGGAAGGACAGGGCTGTTGGCAGTGGAGGTGGGGTAGCACTCATCATTAGGAATGGCATCAATATAAGCAGGATGGAGGGGCAGAGGGAAATGTAGAGGTGTTATGGGTTACTGTGCAGGCACCTGGGAGTAAGAGGGTAAATCTGGGGGTGATTTACAGGCTGCCCATGCAGGCGGAATAACTTGAGGAAGAACTGGTGGTGAATCTCAGGGACCACTGTGGTTGGGGTAGGGTAGAACAGTGGTGCTGGGTGACCTTAACTTGCCAGGTGTTGATTGGGGAACTATGGCATCCTCATCAACCAGGGAGCAGCGCCTGCTGGATGTCTTCCAGGATGCATTCCTTTCACAACTGGTGACTGATCTGATTAGGAATGGTCGTATCCTGGATGTGGTCCTGTTGGATTGCAATCTGGTTATGAATCTAGTGGTAGGGAACCCACTGGTGGGGTGTGATCATGCCATGGTTTGATTTTCCCTAGACCTGGGAGGCAGGCAAAATCGCACTAAAATAGTGGTGGTTGACTTTAGAGGTGTGGACTTTAAGAGTATGGAGGGGATCCTCAAGGGGCATTTGGCAGGGATCAGACCAGACATGGATACAGAGAGTAGGTGGGAAATTGTTAAAAGAGGACTTCTGGAAGCTACCAAGGCCTGCATGAAGGTCCAACGCAAGTTTGGTAAAGCCAGAAAGTTGAGCTAGTGGGCCAGGGAGATCCAGAAGGTGATGAAGGAGAAAAGAGCTGCTTTTAGATGATACAAGCACTCACGTGGGTTCATGGACAGGAGGGAGTATGATATGATATCCAAAAAGATAACCAGGGTGGTGAGATTGGCCAATGCAAGGATGGAGCAGAGGGTGGAACAGGTAATCAGAAGAGATGAAAAAGGGTTCTTTAGGTATATCAGGGAAAGAAGGAACATGAAGGGGGCAGCTTAGCAGACTGAGGTGGTTCTACATCAATACAACAACGCTGTCGTTGTCGACAGCCCCGACATCGACGGGAACAATACTGACTGTCAACAGTGTTTCCATTGGGAAGAAGTGTTTTATTGTGGGGGCTTCACCTCCCACACCCCTATGTGGGGGGCTGTGCCCCTGTACCCCCATCTCTAAATAACCAACTCTGAGTCAAAGTTGGTTCAGGATGGGGGCGCAACACCAGGAATCACTGCGTTGGCAGACAGCAGACCACAACAGTGACCAATCTCAACCTGGCAAGATTTGTCTCTGTGGTGGTGGTGCTCGCTGTTGGAATGTTGTTGTGGTGGGGTGATACTGACTGCAGTCAGGGAGCAGATGGTCTGAGGAGGCTGGGGAGCAGGCAGAGGTACTTTGCCTCAGTCTTCACTAGGGACGATGGAGGGTCAACACCTTATGGGGGGGGGCAGGTTAGAAATGAGGAAAGTGGAAGGTTACGGATGTTGAAATTCCTGTTGGTAGGGTTTGCTGATGACTTGAAGGTTGGCATGGTGGTGGATGGGAAGAAGGGTAGAAGAGCCCTGTAGGGGGACCCTGAGACTCTGGGGAGGTGGTCATGCACCTGGAAACTGAGATTTAATACTAAGAAATGCAGTGTTCTCCACTTGGGGCTTAGGAACCCAGCTCATGAGTACTTTTTGGGTAGGGAGAAACTGCAGGTTTTGGGAGGGGAAAAGGATCTAGGGGGTGTTGTGGATGACAAAATGAACAACTCTGAGCAGTGTAGGAGGGCTGCAGCTAAAGCCAATAAAATTTTTGAGTGCATCACCAGGGGGATAACCTTGAGGACACAAGAGGTGTTTCTCCCTCTGTATAACCCATTGCCTTCTAGAACACAAAAATCAAAAAGCACAAATGAAGCAGCACCAGCAAATTTCATATAAAATAAATTTACTGTGCAAATGGAAATCACAGACAGCGGTAGTACAAACATCGACTAAACGGCCAGCGCTTCGACTCTTAACAAGTCTTCATCAAGGGGTAAGAACACGCCTGTAGGTGGCAGCAAATGTACTGCAGTGTGTCCCAGAATGAGTACAGAGGTCAGTTACAGACTTCCTGTGCGCTCTTGCAACGTCTGGAGACATCACTCATGTTTTTTTTGTGGTTAATGATTTTTATAGATTTCAGTTTAACATCAGTTACATAGTAAGGAAAGTGCTCATGATACTACTGGAAGTTAATACATTCAGTATGAAAAAGGGCACTAGTTCTGTGAAAATAAACACTCATGTGTTTTAATATTACTTGCCCGCCAGAATTGATTAGAATTGACTGCATAGCACTGTTAGAAAGCCAATTTTGTGTTGATTAACTGCCACTGATACGTCATGTGTATCACAATAATTTAGGAGTTATTCACATTTGTTTATGGCATGGTGTGTATGGCAGACATTTTGGTCATCAAGCCTCACCAAAGCACCTTGAATAAAACAGGGAAAAATACATGTTTTATACTAGGAAAAAATAGCTTTTTAGTACAAATGTACTATTGTAACTACATTTAATGTATGGATGCTTAATTTGGTGTTGATGTGTTACATATTTTCCAATCAAAATGGTTTACATTGCATTTTTTGTGCAAATAAATGGTTATTTCAACTAGTATAGAAAAAAATGCTTATTAATAATTGCATAGCACCATTGCAAAGGTAATTTTGTGCTGAACAACTTTGCCACTCGTACTTTGTGGGTGGCACTTACTGTTCGTGCAGCATTAGCATTTGTTTGTGGTATGCTGATTATGGATTGATTTTGCTTAGAAAGGCCCAGGATGCAGTGTTAAGAGTATAGAGGAGACAAGCTGTGGAACTCTTAAAGAGCTCCTGTGGAGTGAATAAGATAAATGTCTGATTAGACTGCACCTAGAGTACTGTGTGCAGTTTTGGTGCCTGTACTTGAAAAAGGACACTGCACTTCTGGACCAGGTCCAGAGGAGGGTGACCAGGATGATACAGGATCTGGGGGAAAGATCCTATGAGGAGAGACTGTTGGAGTTCAATTTGTACTCCCTGAAGGAGAGAAGAGGAGAGGAGAGGAGGCACAGAGGGGATATGATCGAGATCTTTAAATATCTAAAGGGAATAAATAGGATCAGCCTAAATAGAGGGTTCCAGCGAGGGAGGAGGAGGCCACCAGGAAGCACTCCATAAGGCTGGTTTGGAGAGAGGCTCAGGGGGGAGACTAGGAGATGATACTTCACAGAGAGGGTGGTGGACATTTGGAATGCACTGCCTGCAGAACTGGTGGCTGTTAATACAGTGGAGGGATTTAAGAGGGTCTGGAACAAGTATAAGGGGAAGGTAAAACTGAGTAATACCAGATCTGGAGGTGCAACTCCGATGGGGGATTTACAGGGGAGGCAGGAAGGGCAGCAATGGTGTCCTGACCGGGTGCTGATTTCTGAGCAGACTTGATAGACCATTAGGCCTACTCTGCTGGCATCTTAGTATGTTAGTATTTACTATCAGGTTTAGATCCTGCCAATCCAACAGAATTCCTTGGTTCCAAACTGGTGCCAGTACTTTGGGTCTTGGGCTTGGCCCCCTTCCTCATGCTTACTGTCCTCAAGCCACCTGGGCTGGCCGGCATCTGTGGTAGTGGGGGACTAGTGGACACCCCCAGGCCCCAATCCAGTCTACTGCATAGCTGTCAAATTTCAACTTGTACCACAACAAGTTCTGTGCTGAGGATGGCCAGTCTCCTACAGAGAGGACATGCAACAGCCCTCAAAAGCAGGGCTCAGAACATAACCACCCTGCAGCCCCTGCAGCTAATTCCATCCCCCAGTTCTCCCCATGCTGTATTCTGCCTCCACAATTCCCACTCTTCTCAAAGAGGGTGCTAGGGCTGGCACAAGTTACAGTTCCCCCAAGACTCAGTCCCCAAATTACAGCCCTCATCTTCTACCTTAAATTTTGCTCCACCCTTGATAGGGTGTTAGAGCTGATACAGGTTACAGAGAGGCTTACAGTTGCAGATATCAATGATACTTAAAGCTTTATGCTAAGCACACACAGTTAACAAGCATTTGTCAATGCCGAAATTCGTCATTGGAATTGCTGTTGGTATGCACTGATTGGCAGGACTACAGTTCCCAGCGGAAAGAACAAGTTACGCCACCAAGTTCACATTCCTGTTGAAATACAGTGAAGTGCATACCTGTTTCCTCAATTCGTGATCTGACTTTGAAGAGTGAAGATGTGTCTGCGGTTCATGGGAGGATGGTGTGGTACCTGAGGACTGGAAGAAGGCGGATGTGATTCCCCTTCACAAAAGTGGGACCAAGACAGAGGCAGAAAACTACAGACCTGTCAGTTTGACCTCTGTGGTAGAGAAAGTGATGGAGCCACTTCTGAAGGAAAAAATTGTTGAGTACCTAGAGGCCAGTGGGGCACAGGACCCAAGGCAGCATGGGTTCACAGCGGAAGGTCATGTCAGATGAATCTAATTGATTTCTTTGACTGGGTGACCAAAGTAGTAGACCAGGGAGGGGCTGTGGACATGGCCTACCTAGACTTTAGCAAGGCATTTGACACAGTCCCACACAAAAGATTAGTAGTCAAATTAACCAGCCTGGGAGTGGGTCCCAGGGTGGTAGCCTGGTAAACATTGGCTGAACAACAGGACACAGAAGGTAATTGTAAATGGAGTCCACTCTGAAGAAAGAGGGTTACTAGTGGGGTACTGTAGGGTTCAGTACTGGGTCCAGTTCTTTTAATGTCTTTATAAGTGACATTGCAGAGGGACTGGAAAAAAATATGCCTCTTTGCAGATGGCACAAAGATCTGCAACAGGGTTGATACACAAGGAGGCGTGGAAAGGATGAGAAGGGACTTGGCAAGGTTGGAGGAATGGTCAGAAGTATGGCAGCTTGGATTCAATGCAAAGAAGTGCAAAGTAACGCACCTGGGAAACAAAACCCCAGGGGAAGATTACACAATTTTGGGGAGGTAGTAACAACAACAAAAATGGAAAGGGACCTGAGGGTAATCATACCAGATGACCTTAAGGTTGGCAAGCAACGTGAGAAGGTGGTAGGGAGTGCTGGAAGGATACTGGGATGTATAGGGAGAGGTATCACCAGCAGAAAACAGCAAGTTGTTATCCCCCTGTACAGACAGTTGGTGAGACCCCATCTGGAGTACTGCATCCATTTCTGGAGACCCCATCTCTGCAAGGACATAGACAGGATGGAGGCAGTTCAGCGGAGGGCAACTAAAATGGTGCAGGGTCTGCAAGAGAAGCCATATGAGGAGAGACTAAAGGAGCTTAATATGCATACCCTTGAGGAAAAGAGGGAGAGGGGGGACATGATAGAAACATTTAAGTACCTCAAAGGAATCAACAAAGTCCAAGACGGTAGCATCTTTCAGAAAAAGAGATGTGCAAGAACAAGGGGACACAATTTGAAGATGGGGGGATGGCTCAGGGGCAATGTGAGGAAGTATTTTTTCACAGAGATGGTGGTGGACACATAGAACAGCCTTCCTGAGGAGGTTGTGGGGTCTAAAACTGTGGGAGAATTCAAGAATGCATGGGACAGACATAAGGCAATTTTTGTTGGGGGTAGGAAGAAATAGGCTGTTGGTTAAATAGGATCTGCAGCTTATCCTCTAGGTAGGAAAATGGGCAGACTAGGTGGGCCAAGTGGTCCTTATCTGCCATCAAAGTCTATGTTTCTATTAAGATGAGGGCACTGAGCACCACCACCATGGGTTGGGGGGGGACGTTATGGTTAGATACCCTAATGCCCCAGGAATTTGTTGGCATTTGCACTACAAATTTTCAACATGCACAGTCCACTCAGAATCTATGTGCTCAGCCAGTAACTGGGTGCAGAGAGAGGGTAGCTAGCCTTCTTAATGAAACAAAATCCAAATTACACTCTGCACTCTATGCGCAGTCATTACATGGAGAGTTGTTGAGTTGCCACAGATTTCTTTTATTGTGGTTGATATTTTGCTGCATTCAGCATTTCATTCAAAGCCTGAGACTTTTCAGCATTCCAGCACTTCAACATTACACCACAACTTCTCTCGGTGTCTCCAAAACTGAACTGTCCCTGGCGCTTCAACCAGGGTGTGGTCTTCCTCAGGGGGTGATTAGGGTTCAGTTACACCCTCCTTAAATAGCCAACTTAATCATGAATACCTGGTAGCCCCCTGGTGTTAATTTAAACCAATGACATTTTTTGAAATGTTAAGTGGCTCTGGAGGGATTTGAACCTTTTATCCCTATAAATTCATTTTTTGAAGTTTTAAGCTTTTTATTCTTTTCATTATTTAAATATCAAAAATAATTATCTAAAAATGACAATAAAGTTAGTATGCAACATAAAGCTCTATTTCACTGGTAATTTTCTTTCATTTTAACTTTTTAACTTTTTTGCCAGTAACAATCAATGAGCCAAATACATTTTTCACTAATATTAGTGAGATCCAATCACTTTTTTATGGTCTCAATTTTTCTTTAGAGGACTTCTTGGAAGCTTTCAATATCTTGTTCCCTCAAAAGCTATTATTTACCCCATGTGTCTTTATTTTGGTTCAAGATACTTTCTCTATTTTTCAACATGGCCTTTTGTGCCCCCCCCCCCCACCTCATGAAAGCATTTGGGACCTCTGCTCATGAACAGTGGCACTGTGATTTTGTTAATCTGTCCCGAACGTTGATTTCTCACAGCAGTCGTGCCATTCTGCACGAGATGTGCCAAAACACAGTTTGGGCAGGATGTGAAAAATTACAGCTGTACCATTCATAGGGAGGTGTGACGAGATGGCAGTGTTGAACATCTGGAGTGAAAATATAAAAAAATGCTTGAATGTACTAGCGTACATGGAAACTGCACAATGCACACTCATAACAGTCATTTAGTGGAATAATTTCACCAAAATTTCAACATAGGCATTTTGTGACCTCTGCTCATGAACACTGTCACTATAATTTTCTTAATCTGTCCCGAACATTGATTTCCCACAGCGACCTCATCATTGTGCGCAAGATGTGCGAAAACACATTTTGGGCAGGATGTGTGAAATGACAGCTGTACTGTTCATAAGGAGGTGTGCAAAACTGACAATGTTGAAAATCTTCAGTGAAAATATTACAAATTCTTGACGTTATGAGTGTGCACGGAAACTGGGCAATGCATACTCGTAACGTAGTCATTGTATGGACTTTTTTCACCAGATTTTCAACATAGACATTTTGGGACCTCCGCTCATGAACAGTGTCACTCTGATTATCTTAATCTGTCCCGAACACTGATTTCCCACAGTGACTGCGCTATTCTGCGCCGGAAGTGTGAAAACACATTTCGGCCAGGATGTGAAAAATGACAGCTGTACTGTTGATGAGGAGGTGTATAAAAAATGCCAATGTTGAAAATGTGGAGTGAAAATATTACATATTCATGATGTTACAAGTGTGTGTGGAAGCTGCACAACGTGTAAGCATTAATGCCCGGGAGCTCCACAACCTAATGCTTGTCTGCACTGGGCAACATACACAGTCCCTGTTTGCCATGCTCCATGGGTGCAGAGTATTGTGTGGGGCATGAGGTGGCATGGAAGGGTGGGGCTGTGCAGGGCACTGGGCACTCAGTTGAAAGCCTGGGTCAGTGCTGCAGTGCATCCCTCATTCAAGATGGAGAGATGGACCATGTGATATTGAAGTCTTTCAAAGACTGCCATATTCCCACTGGAACTGCAGTTTCTTTGCTGGTAGCACTACTTAGTGCCCAAATGTCCTTCAGCCATCCTTACCTGCGCAGAGGGCTGGGGGCCGGCATAATGGAACAGCTGGCCTCAAGGATTGTCCTGTGGGCAGGTGGAAGGGGATAATGTAGATGCTATGGCATTCCTTCATTCTGTGTAGCCTCTACATCCACTGCTTCCCATCTTCACCACGGAGGTCATTCTGTGATTGGGTGCATGCATGCCCACATACCTGCCCTTTCCCCTTGGCAGTCACATAGCAGTGTGAGTGGCTTAGGATCAGGTGTTGTGGGGTTGTACAGCCAGGGCTGGGGATGCACGGTGATCTCTGCATGTGTGGAGTGAGACCACAGCTCACCACCAGCCCAGGTAGGAACCCCTTTGCAGGTGTGTAGCCCTTTTTTGGATCAGGCCCTCTGGATATAGTTGATGGGCAATTAAAAAAAACTCACATGATTCTCTTAATGCACTGTTCATTTAGCTAACCAATAGATAAATATAAATGAAGTTTCAAATTCAATATGATTATTTTTTAATTACCTGTGATATGCCTTGAAAATAAGTATCTTTCAATTACCTGTGACAGGCCTCGGATGCTTATATCTTTATGTTAGCTTAATAAAGATATTGGGCAGGGTTTTGAAATGCTTGTGAATGCCGTAAGCCCTGGGTGTGCTGTGTATACCGTGTATGGAGCTTGCGGCATTAACCCACAGGCAATCAGGATATTCAATCCCATGCGGCCATTGCTGCAAGTTAAAACATTTTGTGGTCTAGTTTGTGGCAATCCCAAGGCCTTTTTTATGGAGCTTGCGCCTGATCTTTGGCACAAGCTGCTGTAAATCATGGAAACTGTCACAACCGTGCCCAAGATTGTAAAATCAGGAGCGGTTACGGTGAAGGGGTTTTACACAATGCCAGAACCTAACTGTTGTGGTGCAGGGCTGAATGCAAGTCCTGCACCACGCTTTGAAACTCCTGCCCGTTATCTTTATCTGACAAAAGATTCTCTTTCTGTTTTTCTCCTGTATTACCTGTGATAATACTGTACAGTAAAGAATAAGATGTAATGTGGATAATATATCCGAATACAGTAATATGGAATATTAAAATGTCCCTTCTTCTGAAATGAGGTGGCATTTTTGTATGGATACAATTCATTTAATAAAGCTATTTAAAAATTGACAATATGCTGTCTTAAATATGTAGAAGTACCATCAGAGTCATATAAGTAAGGTCAAGTGCAAAGATTAATACTTTGCTCCCCCATGGAGTCAGAAAGCTTTATCTCAATTTTTTTTGACTGCAATACAGTATATCTTTTCGGCTGGAAAAACATCAGCTGCTCACCTCCAAAAAATATATAGTCCCTCTAGCATATGGATAGTACAATTTGCTTTTCTTTACCCTTGCCAAATTATATAAACTGGACTTTTTTTTAATTTTGGTTTTATTGATTGTAGTATATTCTATCTCCATATATTCACTCTAGATGCCAAAGAGGAAAATTAAGAAAATCACAAATCTTGACTTTCAACTTTTCTGTTAGATGTTACATTTTCTCATTCATAATTCATAAGTAAATAAATATGTGGAAAGAACAACATCCGTTTAAGAGGAGGGAATCACATTGATTAAAGTATAAACAGAAAAATCACATTACTGAATTTTAATCTGCCTTTACAATTTTTTCTACATTTTTCATGTTAAACTGAAAAGCAAGTTAATCTCTTCTAGTGCCAGGCCATTTATCCATGTTAGCCATTTAAGCAAATGGTTGACCTACTAAAATGACATCATTATTATTCAATAATGCAAACAAAAAGTCAGCAGTTTAGCCTCTGGCAGGAGTAACAGGAACATATGCAACAGTGTTTACATGACCTGAATTCTCCATTTCTTTCTCATTATTCTTTTTCTTAAATGAAGCGGCAAGAAAGCATTACTAATCAGGGCACTAAAATGTGAAATAGGAGATAACAGGTTCAAATCCGAAGGCCTCTTGGTTTAACATGTGACCTTGAGCTAGCGATTTGACATCTGTGTTCTTCAGTCATCACAGTATACCACTGTATAGCAACAAGACATCACTGAAAATGAGATGCAGCATCTCAGCTAGGCTACAATATAAATGAAAATACAAAATCACACATGCCCACACAATGCAAAGCATCATGGGCTGCATATGCAAATCACCACAGAATGTTATGTTAGTTCAACTTTAAGCAGACTTGCATGGTGCCAAAAGACCTCTCACACAGTTTGCAAAGGGTGCTAACAGATGACATAGACACGTGTTTCATCCTACCAGGACTCATCAGTGTGCCTCATCTGTTTGACACCCCAGTGAAATGAACCAGCTACCCAAAGACAGTTTGTCTGGGTTATATTGTGGTGAACCCATTAAAATAAAAAATGATTTAAAAGACAAAGAATCTCTGTGTGCAAACACTGAGGCAAGGGTTACCCCAAAGGGCATTTGACTGGGAAGCCAAGTTTTAAGAAAACACAAAATCACACATGCCCACACAATGCAAAGCATCATGGGCTGCATATGCAAATCACTGCAGAATGTTATGCTGGTTCAACTTTAAGCAGAATTGCATGGTGCCAAAAGGCCTGTCACACAGTTTGCAAAGGGTGCTAACAGATGACATAGACATGTGTTTCGTCCTACTAGGACTCACCAGTATGCCTCGTCTGTTTGATACCCCAGTGGAATGAACCAGCTACCCTAAGACAGTCTGTCTGGGTTATATTGTGGTGAACCCATTAAAATAAAAAAAATATTTAAAAGACAAAGAACCTTTGTGTGCAAACAATGAGGCAAGGGTTACCCCAAAGGGCATTTGGCTGGGAAGCAAACTGTGTGAGAGGCCTTTTGGCACCATGCAATTCTGCTTACAGTTGAACCAGCATAACATTCTGTGGTGATTTGCATATGCAGCCCATGATGCTTTGCATTGTGTGGGCATGTGTGATTTTGTATTTTCTTGAAACTTGGCTTCCCAGCCAAATGCCCTTTGGGGTAACCCTTGCCTCAGTGTTTGTGCACAGAGGTTCTTTGTCTTTTAAATAGTTTTTTATTTTAATGAGTTCACCACAATATAACCCAGACAGATCTGTCTTAGGGTAGCTGGTTCATTCCACTGGGGTGTCAAACAGACGAGGCATACTGATGAGTCCTGGTAGGACAAAACATCGTTCATGTCATCTGTTAAGCACCCTTTGCAAACTGTGTGAGAGGCCTTTTGGCACCATACAATTCTGCTTAAAGTTGAACCAGCATAACATTCTGTGGTGATTTGCATATTCAGCCCATGAGGCTTTGCATTGTGTGGGCATGTGTGATTTTGTATTTTCTTGAAACTTGGCTTCCCAGCCAAATGCCCTTTGGGGTAACCTTTGCCTCAGTGTTTGCGCACGGGGGTTCTTTGTCTTTACAATATAAATGACACACTCAGCAAGAGTGGTGAGACAGTTTACATTTTAAATATTGGAACATGACGCATTTTGAACATAATCCATAACACGTGTCTTCTGAAAACAATGGGTAGGATTTTCAGAAGGGTTGCACTCTGACAAAAAATGCTATTTTCACCTCTGCCAGTATCTATCCAATCAGAGCAAAGCATAGGAGCCTTATTGTGAAAGGCTGCTGAGTTTTAACTGGAGCAGTAGAAAGCTACAGCATAAGTTGCAGCAAAAATAAACAATTCCAACAATATCTGGCTACCTTTTAGAGATTTTCTCTATATAAGGGAGAGACTCTAAAAAATATTTAAGTGATAACATTCTGTTAGCTGGAATATGTAAAGGAATAACAGGAGGATGTGGGTGATTAAAAGCTGAGGCCGAAGGTCAATTCACTTAATCAACCACAGAAGCCTGTTATTTCAAGTATACTCTAGCTAACTGAATATTATTAATATTGTATGACTAGGAAGTTTGAACCCAGGATTTTGAAAGTTTTGTGGTAGTTGAAGTGGAGCATGCCTTTCTCCCCCCTTTTTCTCTGTGTACTGAATAGATAAACTACAGTGGGCATGTCTGAAATGTGGAGAGCCTATTGTGGGCGTGTGTAAAATGTGGATATCCTAGTGTGGATGTGTCTAAAATGTGAGCATAGTAGTTTGTGGAGTAGTAAATCACAATTTTCCTGTGTTTCGATTGGCTTACTATAGATCCTGTCATGTAATTTGACATAATTTATGTGTAAGCATGCAGCATGATTGTATATCATGTGGGCAGCCATGGGAATCTGTCCTGCTGGATCCCATGATGCCGCTGGGCTGGTGAAGAGTATCTTGCCATGCCTACTGAATAGCCCCTGCAAGGTAGTTATTTTGTATTTATTGTTTTTTGTTTTTGTTGATCTGTGTTCATACTGCTTTTTTTTCACTGCCCTACACCCTGTGCTTTGTCTATCAGTTATTATATTTTGTATTTTTGTTCCTTTGGGTGTTTCAATGCTTATAGATATGCAATTGCGTATGTTCACCATGCAACCTGTATAACATTTCTGTTTACCTCCTGACTGTGATTGTCCTAGGTCATGCCTGAAAACAAGCAAATGTCTAATGCACCTACCTGGTAAATAAAAACTATCTAAATAAAAATAAATATGCATCTCATAATGTAGTTACTGGTTATGGTATACTATTTGTATTTATACGTCATATTTATATGTCATTTTAATTTTTATTTTAGTCTTTTTAATAGCCAAACTATGTATGGGACATATTAACTATCAGGTGCTGTAGCTGTAGAACATGTGTAGAGCACATCTCTTCACTATATGAGGGGTGCTTTAGCATTGCTGGTGGCTATTACAGCAAAAGGAATCATATACTAGAGGATGCAGTGGTTGTATGTTGTGGGTTCCCAGCCATGTATCATAATGGAATTTTATTTATTGAAAAGCATATGAATTTTAGTGTCACCCTACTAGCACTCTAATATATTAGGCTTTGACTTGTATGGTGTGTGTATGCTGTTCTCCCTCTTTTACAGACCTGTTTGTAAAAATTTCAGTGCAGGTTCAGAGAGTTAATAAATGACTTACAGCTCCTGGCACCAAGAAGGAGGTCTGAAATTAAACTTTACTCCAAATCTAGATCAAGCCAAAGAATCTTCAGGCTGCTTCTGCCATTAAACTGTGAATTTGGGGCCTGTGTTTTTAAGAGATTGAATATAAAAGAGATGGAGCTAGTGTATAGCTCCACCCATGAGGAAGAGCCAGAAAGTCTCAAAGTTGCTGGGGTGTAGTAGAAGTCCTCCAAGGGCAGTCCTTGTCTTGTTTTTTGTGCATTTGTTGTAGTTTAATTTGGGATGCAATAAATATGTGAGTGATGCACCCAATACTGATAAATTGAACCCGTGTCTGTAAGCTTTCTGAGTGCCCTCATTTCCTTCGGAACTGCATCCTGCTTCCCCCAATACGCTGGTTTATGCTGGTCACAATTATGGCCATACCTAGGGTATGGGATGTATCCTCATGCACTGACTAGTATCAGGAATATGTGACTTACGTGTCCTGTGTCAGTTGCTGCATTTGTATTGGTACTGTATGTAACTGATGAAAACCAGTAAAATTACCAAAAAAGGCTCCTGAGTTTTGAAACAGTTTTGTTGTGATTTGTATCACAAACAAAAGTGAAACATGCACCACTATCTGATGCAAATTGGCAAAGATCACACCTAACATTCAAACATTGTTAGGTGACCTTTCGGGTATCTCCAGTTCCTGTCTGATGTGCATTCATGGGACCATTCCAGTGTCTTTAAAAAGTTACTTAATCACCCCTCCCAAATTGAAGGTTAAACCCCAAATCTGAATGCAATAGTTCCTAAATATATTTTCTAAACTATCATTTCCTCTGATAAATCCTACAGTCTTCTTGGGCTTTTCAAATTAATATTTAAAATTTCAATCTTACACTCTGTTTTTTAAACATGTTATCATAAATGTTTCCTCAGTGTGATCCATTCTGCCATTACATATCCAGGGTGAAAGGTGTAACCCAAATTTCATTCATCGACTTTTGCATGCATTACCAATCACTGCAGCTGAAATGTTGTATGCTGCCACTCCTTATCTTGAATATTAATAATGCTGCCAGAGTCTCTTCTAATCTCAGGTTCTTGGGGTATGACAGATATCAATTGCCCATTTTGGATTACATTAGCAAGCTTCTTCTGAAATATTTTCCTTGCTAGAAGTATCACATTTGTGAGGTGTAGGAATCAGAGTAGTACAATCATAGAAACATAGACGTTGTTGACAGATAAGGATCACTTGGCCCACCTAGTCTGCCCATACTGCCTATACTGTCACCACAGACCCTACTTGATCTCCACCTATCCCCCACTTCCTACCAATATTCCTTTGTGCCTATCCCATGCATGCTTGAAGCCCACCACTGTTTTCACCTCTCCACCTCTGCTAGAAGACTGTTCCAGGCATCCACCACACTTTCAATGAAGACGTACTTCCTCACATCCCTCCTAAATTTCCCTCCTTCCAGCTTCATTGCCTGCCCCCTTGTTTTTGTACACCTTATCCTCTGAAAAATTCTCCTCTCCTGTACCTTATTCACCCACATGAGGTATTTATAGGTCTCTATCCTGTCCCCCTTTCCGTCTTCTCTTCCAGGGCGTACACACTGAGATCCCTCAGTCCCTCCTCATGAGGCTTTTAATGCAGATGCCGCACCATTTTAGTCGCTGTCCTCTGGACAACCTCTACCCTGTCTATGTCCTTCCTGAGATGTGGTTGCCAGAACTGGACACAGTACTCGTCGTGGGGTCTCAGCAATGATCTATGCAGTAGTAACACCTCATCTCTCCTTCTGCTTGTGATACCCCTCCCTATGCACCCCAGCAGCCCACTGGCCCTAACTACTGCCCTGTCACATTGCCTCATCACTAAGAGGTCACCAGATATGATTTCCCCAAGGTCCCTTTCCCAATTAGTGACCATCAGTACTGCTACCACCATTTTATACACCCCCTTCTGGGTTTCTGTGCTCTAGGTGTATGATTTTGCACTTTTGTATTGAAACCCAGCTGCCATACCTTTGGCACTCCTTGAGTTTTTTCAGTTCTCTGCACGTTATCTCCACCCCTCCTGGATGGTCTACCCTATTGCAGATTTTGGTGTCATCTGCAAACAGGCATAGAATTCCTTCTAGCACCTCTGCAAGGTCACATATAAAGACATTAAAGAGGACTGTTTCCAGTACGTAGCCCCGAGGTACCCTGCTGGTCACTCTTCCCTCCCCAGAGTAAGTACCATTTACCACCACCCTCTGTCACCTATCCAGCAACCAATTTCATACCCAGTTTGCCACCTTGGGATCCACTCCCAAACTGCCCAGTTTTCTTATGAGCCTCCTATGTAGTACAGTGTAAAAAGCCTTGCGAAGTAGGCTGTATTCACTGCCCCACCCTGTGCACTGGAGAGGTCATAGTAAAGGAACCCTTGGGAACCAGCTATCACCTGACCATGTAGTTTGACAAAAAACTACAACCAGGAAGCAAGCACTCACAAAATGAGGTTTTATTAGACTTTAGTAAGGTGGATTTTGGCAGAATGAGGGAACTGGTTAGAAAGAATCTGGTGGGAGTGGGGGGGTGTAGTGGCAATGATGGTAGGCAGTAAATGAGAATTGATTAAAAAGGGTTATTTGAAGCAAAGAGTCTCTGTAGTAGGGCAGCAGCGAAAAAAACAGGAGAGGAGGAAAACGAATCTGGCACATAAAGGGGGTGGAGGAGACAGTGTGGAAGAAAAGAAAGGCATTAAAAAATACAGGACCAATCAGACAGATGAAAACAAGAATGTATGCTCAACCAAGATGAAAAATACCAAAAGAGGGTTAGGAGGGCAAAGTTGAAAGAAGAGGTGAGTATAACGGAGGAGGTAAAAAAGGGGGATAAAGTGTTCATCTCTACATTGGGAAGAAGTGTAAATCCAAGGGGAAGATTAGTTAGACTGAAAAGGGGGTAGGTGGGTAGAGGAGGATATGGGTAAATAGGAAATACAAATGAGTATTTGTGTTCAGTATTCATGGTAGAGAGCAGGGGGCCACTATATGAAATCAGTCTCAAGACCAAAAGGACAGGGGAGTCAAATTTAAGATGGAGCTGATCACTGAGGAGAGGGTCCTGAGGGCTCTTAGTGCTCTGCAGATTGAGAAATAGAGGGGCATGGATGGACTGTACCCTGGAGTGATAAATCCGTTTCCTTTATAACTGCAATCAACAGCTGCTGTTTATGTTTACTTTACTGCCAGTATATTTACAATTATTTTCTGCAAATCTTTGCCTTTTTCACACTTTCAATGGTGCTTTTAACTTAAAGTACATTACTATGCCTTACTTTGGCCTTGATCTGTTTTTTAGTGAACACAAAGATACAATAGGTTTTTATGTTTGATGTACAATAGAACCTTTATATAACTGACTAATCCCATTCAGACAACATAACCCTACATTTAGTGCTTGATGAACAATGAGACAAACATGAGTAAGTGACTCAAGGCCAGAGAGCAACACACCACTTTATTTAGTACCTGAACAATGAAACACTTATTGAAACTTTTTAATTTGGAAGACAAACTGAGTTAAAAAACAACTTGGCTACTGCTGCATTCTCAGATCAACAAACTCCAGCTAAACTAAAAAGCAACAGAAGAGACGGAAACAATTCAGTAAGAACACACTGAAAAATGTCATGCAGATATTAATAGAAAAAAAATGTATTACAACGAACATAAGAAGCATTACTGAGAAGGCTGTTTGTGCCACATGGATGGTTTTAGGTTTATTTAGACTAGAAGAGAACAGTGAGCTTCTTGGCCTAGAGATCATAACAGTATTCTAGTTGGCAAGAACACTATTGCCCTGCTAGTATGACTAAAAAAGAACAGATGGAGGCACTGTGCAATTTGAGCAATTTATTTTGGGTGATGGCAGACTTGGCCCCTGTAATTTCACAGAGAAGTTTGTTCCATAGCTTGTTTGGGGGCTGATCTATTGCTGTTGTGCACCTAGGCTTCTGCAGGCACCTGACTCTGTAGGCTCTACATGAGTAGTAGGTGGTTTGGGTGGTGGGTAGGAAGACCCACAGGGTAGCTGGAAAGCTTATTAATCTAGAACCTATGGAAAAACAGGAGCATAGGAAGATGAGGGGGATCTCAGGGAAGGCCAGCCAAGCAGACAGTAAAGGTTGCAGTGGGGTGTGTGTGTGTGTGTGTGTGTGTTTATTTGGGGGGGATTCTTAAAGCTGTAGAAGGAGTGAAGTAAGGGGTCAGTTTTGCTTAGCTGAGACTTGAGAGAAGCCCCATACATAATGTCTCCATAATAGAGTATTCGGAGGATCATCTTCTGTCAGTTGGGGTCGGTCCACTTGAACTATGGGTAACAGTGTTCTGACTGATCATTTAAACATGGACACTGCATTCTTCTTACAGCCACATTCAAATCCAATCCCATCTCAGGTCAGATGGGCCAGCAGCAGGGACAGTTGATTTGAGTATGGTAAGCAGTGGAATGAGATGTTCATCAAAGCAATTCGGCAACTTTGTTAGTGGCCTGAGCCAACTGAATGCATCCCAAGGTACCAGTACTGCATCAGAAGGAGTCCAATCACTACTAGTCCTTGAAGGATTTATACTGAAGTACGTAGCCTCAGAGAGGCCAAGCAATAGAGGAAGTGTCTTGCAGAAAGCAGAAAGCAGTTAACCATTTGCCAGAAAACAAAAGTTGCCATCAGAAGAACTCAGCTACTCAAAACTGATAATCATTTGGATTACAGAATCGTCCATTTTTTTTTTATTAAAGGCAGGCTCTATCTGTTCCCATTTTTTTAATCCTGTTGTGGAGTTATAATCCTCTGCCTGTGGAAGCACAACCGTTATCATATAAATTACTCTGATATCACAAGCAGAGGATTATGATTTCAGGGCAGCAAAAGCAACAATAATGGATGAAAACTAGGGGGCAAACATCCTGTTTTCATGCAAATTTTTTTACTAATCAAGAATGGAAAGTCTTGAAGTCCAATTGTTTGTTAACGGTATGAGATCTGAGTCCTGCTGATGCCAGCTGCTATGCTTTTTTTGCAAGAAACTGGCAATAAATCATTTTAGTATGGCAGTACTGTAGGGGACACACAGTAGGGAAAACAATATGTGGTTCATCCAGTCACTTCTAAACATCTTAGGGCTCTTAGCAAAGTGGCACTGGTGTTGCTCATTGTTTAACCTTGAGTCGAGGGGGACACATCCCCCTCAATTTTTTAAGTGGCCATTCATATCCGCTGCAACATTCTGGCAACAGTAATTAAATCAGTCAGAAGAGATACAGATAGTTTCTTTTTCTCCAAGAAAAAAGGAGAATAAAGCAGCACATACAGTAAGTGACCATAAAACACCGAAGCAGACAGCTCCCCCAGCACCAGTGAGTGTCTTATCTTGCCCATGTCTATTAAAGTTCTCAAGGCCAGCCAAGCAAAGCTCTGGTCTTTGTTGGGGATATGTGAATTATATGACTGTCTCTGCAGAACTGGGACAGAGGGGGTCTTCTGTATGGAAATCAAGGTCTCAGCATGTTTCATCCAGTTCCTTGACTTTGTTGGCTTTACTATCAATCAATCAACCCACCTCCTGTTTATTAACCCATCAGTCACTGAGGGAGCTGAACCCTCCTGCCATTGATCCTCCCATCACATCCCCAGCCTCCCAAAGGAGAAAAAGTACCTTTGGAGAGTTCTCTACCACATCTGACCTGCCCGACCATGTGTAAGTTTGCTCCTAACAATCAGATTACATAAATTAGGTCTCCTGCTTGAAGCTTTTATTTAGCTGTCATGTGTTTTTATTTTTTATTTTTTTACATCTTTAAATGAAGTCTATTTTGGCTCCTTGGCATTCAATTATAGGAATGTGTAATACATAAAAAGACTGAATGTTATATGTGCTGCTAGTTCATGTTGTGAGAAAATATGCCCGCTCCACTTTCTTTACCAGTTACAGTTTGCATGGAAACTTGATCACAGATAATTGTCTGTAAATTTAAATACTCAGTGAGTTTGATGGGCTAATGAATCTCATAAAATAAGTTTAGTTGTATTCAGAATGAACAATACATAAATTTAATGAGATTAGATTAAGGACTAGATAGTCTGGGATTCAGTATAATCCATTTTTGCTAACTTTTGCGTAGTTTTATTAATACATTGCCTTATGATTTGCTAAGCTCGGTGCAGGAACAGTCAATGCAAATAGTACAGTTCAACCCAAATCAAGAAGTCTGATAGTTCCATACCAGACACCTTCTTTAAAGTATAGGTATTATAAGCATCTGTGGCTTAAACTCATGTGTTTTTTTTTCTAATTCAACACACTGTTCTGGGTTCTGTACTGCTGAGTGAGAAAAAGCCTCTAGAAAATAAATGCCTGGGTGACTCAAAAGTGCCTTGGAGTTTACAAACCCCAGAACTGTTAGTACTGTGTACTACCAATATTTGGGCATCTCTAAGCACAAGATGACAAATTTCCTTGTGAACTATGTGTATGCGGGGCAAACATATGAAATATTCAACATTTAATAGCAAAAATATATTTGAGGATATCAACTGGATGTTTTGTTTCAACCAAGTTATTTTCCTTTATTCTATCTTTCTAGTGCAACTTGCTGCATTTATTTTACCGCATTTTATCTGAAAAATTAAGCTTTCTGATAATGGAGAAGGAGGAAGATGATGATTATGTTGTGGAGTACAGCTTAAGTATGGGGCTAATCTGGCTTCCGCCCCTTTAAGAACACAAGACAATTGTAGCAAGTTAGGGTCATATTATAATTTGTATGCTAATTTCTTCTTAGCAGGGGCTAGAAACCCTTTAGTCAGTTAATTAGTCTGTTCTTGCACCTCACAGTGAGATGAAGTTACCTGCTGATGTTTCTACAACTCATGAATAAAATTGCTTGTTTATTATTTTGTGCGTCTGACTCAGTATTTCGTATGGTACAGCAAGATGCCTACTGCAGCAATCGCAGATGGGCCGGGCAGAATAGAAAGAAAGAAAGTAAGGGTCCTCAGTGGCAGACCAATACCAAACGCCACACATGGTGGAGAACGTGGCCCTTCTTCTGCCCAGACCCCTGTCTCACTTGTCTACTTCACTTAGTACCCCAAAGTCATCTCTCCCAGTGCGCCTGAACAGCCTAAATGTTACTGATACCACAGCCCTGGTTGCAGAGAGGAAAAAAAACATGAACTGTCTCCTGTTTTGCGTAGCAGCCTGCAGCCCTCTTGTACTAAAACTGTTCAACATTGCTAAGGAAGCTGTGCAACATTGCTAACCAGCTAAATCAATGAACTGTCAGCTAGTTCTTTTTTTTCTTTTCCAAGCTTTACGCTCCATAAAGCTGTGAACTATACCCCCCACCCCAAGTTCTCACCTCGTTGCAGGGCCCAGTTCAGATTGCTCCATTCAGCTAAGCCAGCTCCCTATACAGCCTCTCCCTCACAGTGGGAATCAGAACGAGAGAAAAGAAACAAAGGAAAACAAATATTACTAATAATTTTACAAATAATCCCTCATGCTGCCTCCCAACTGCGGCCCACAAGAACCAGCTGCTGGGTCTCTCCATACAGTTGCACAGCCTAACGCCTTCCACAAGGGAGATCTGGCTGCCATCAGCCTTCCCTCTTGTCTATGTGACAGCAAGCCACTCCAGAAGGGACTGCTCAATGAATAAAACAAAGAGAGTGAGAGCAGAAAAGTTAAAAAATACTGCACTGAGGATGCACTTCTGCTTCGGCCCTCCTGCAACAGCTCTGATCCTCCTCGACTGCCAACACCATGGCTCAGCCCCAACTCACCACAACAGGTCTCCTCTCACCCAGCAGCCACAGAGCAACTAACCCAGCCTCTCAGCCCTCCAACTTGCTCTCCAACCACAGCTCCAAACATGGCTGCATCTGTAGCAAGCCACTTGGCCCCTCTACCCTCCTTGCAATTGTGGCTCAGCTCAGTCTTCCCCTGCAGCTGCACGGACAGCACCATGGCTTCCCTCTCACTCCTGGAGCCACCAAAATGACCTCAAGGCTCTCCAGCTTGCTTCCCCATGTGACTAAATGCTGCTTCTCCAAAAGGCACCCACTGCAGTAGTGTGGAGTGCTCCTCTACCCAGCTTGGCCATGCTCAGAATGGCCAATAACAGATTAAACAAATAAATAAAAATACAAGATTGCAATTGTAATGGAGTGACCAGTCCCAGACTCCATGCTGCACATAAACCTGTTGCTTGGCCACGCAGCATGGAGCTGACACATCTAAATAAAATGGTACAGGGAAAATGAGAAAAGGAAAATAAATAAAAAGTAACAGAATCACATAAAGCCATTTACTAAAACCAAAATGCAAGCAAAGCATACAAAAATAGAAGGGAGAGAGACAGAAAACAATCTCTGGGGACAGAACAAAACAGTATAAAGTCTAGGAGACCAAAACAAAGAAATAACAGAAAAAGAAGCTCCATAAACAAATGGAGTGCAGCAAATAACTACAGTAAATTTCCCCAGCACATTGTCACTCAGCAAAATAAAATCCTGCCATTTTCAGTTGGGGAAAAAGGACAACAATGTGGCAACCACCATTTTGTCCTTGCAGCAGCTACAGGCAGCCTCGTGGCACAAAGCATCTATCTTTTATTTTCACAAAACAACAAGACAGGAAGTGACCCTTAACCCCCTGCTGGTGGCCATCTTGCTACAGTCAAAACACAGGAACTGTATGTCATAGTTCGTCGGCCATCTTGTGAAGGACACTAAAATGACATCACTCCATAGAAATCGATGGCAAACCTTTTGAAATGAATGGATACTGTAACGAACAGCTGATTTTTGCAAATAAACCTTTATTTAAATAACAGACAACACAGAATTTAGTGGAAATTGTTTATTACAATGTCATTTGATGGACTTTGCTTACAAATAATTGTACTTTTAGCTATGAACAGATTTTCTTCTTGGCATTTCATCTACTCCACAACATCCTGTGTCCTGCATGACGGCAACTCCTTGTCATCCTTTTGACCATCGCTCAGTGAAATGAAGCTCATCACCAACCATGATGTCTGAAGATGACACAGATATGGGAGCCAGAGCGTCCGGAGTAGTTCCACCTTCACCCACCTTAAGGGTGTGGGGCCACAAAATAGAAACAATCCTGCATGACATCCAGTCTTCCATCTCAGTTCAAGGAGCACCAACTATGCAAGCCATTCAAGATGACCTTGCCTACAGTACATTAGGACTATTTTATCTCAGTCCATGGTGCATACCAGTCTACAGCTAGTACCCTTCTCAGCCTTATCTCACAAAGATGCTGTCCACTGTCTCAATCAATTCCAAGCCTGGATTTCCTTGCATAGTTGGACTGATTCCTTGCATATTTCCAATGCCTTGTGCTTGCTTCTGAGAGGGACTAACATTTCCCGGTTCAACGCACTTCCAAAACAAGTCAAAGGAGATATTGCCACCGGGTATGCAACTTTCAAAGACCATTTTCTCCAAGCACATCTGCCCTGGTTATTGGAACACCAACTGCGGGAATGTACCATGTAACCCTCTGAATCTCTAGAAGCTTTCATAGTAGACACTGAGTCTCACTGCAAACATCTGCAGAAACCTGAGAAAGAGCAAATCACAACCTTTGTCCATGGATTGCTTTCCCAGTTCTGTCTTTATGTAATCCAGCAGAAACCAGCAACCTGGTTGGACACAATCCAAGCTGCTCGACTCATACAAGAGTCCATATCAATGTTCCAGGCCAGTGTTGACTGACTTAGTCATCACAGTTAGCCACACACCCAACATGTGTCCAACAGCAGCAATAAATGATAGAGATGCTCACCGCAACTGTCAATAGCCTGCACCTCAGCTCAACTGCTTCTTCTGCTACCTCTGTCAATGTTCTTTGACCATTTCAACAGCAACCTGATCTGCCACCACCTTCACGTGAACCTGTGACCTGCCAGTGGTGTGAATTCAGAGGACACACTGCCACTGTCTGCTGAAAGCTAAGTATAACAACAGAAATCAAGGGAACCAAAGATGCCCACCACAGCACAATCAGCAAGATGATTATGACTACTCCCTGGATCAGGGAACACAGCAACTGACTGCCCCCCTGACTCTTGCAATTAAAACAAACTGCATTCTCTAACTGCTAACTCTGGCACACTCTCGCTTCCAGGGGCAAAGGAACTGTCATCAGATTACCACTCCGAGTGAACTATGTCCCAGTAACCATCGAAGATTGGTCCATGCATGTCTTGTTCGACACTGGAGCAGAAATCTCAGTTATCAATAACAGTATTCTGGACAACCCAGCTATTCATTTACTCAGTGTTGCTCTGGCAGACCTAAAGTACATTATCATAGCAAGTACTGCTACAGTACCTATGACAGGCGTGGTCCATCTCAAGCTACACTTTGGCTCACAGCATGCCACTGTCAAGTTCTACCTAGTGCCTGATTTACAACCAGCAGTGATTGTTGGCCTAGACTTCCTCAAAGCTCACAAAGTCATCCTAGACTTCACATCAAACAAACTTTCATGAGACCCTCGGAGGCCACTCGTAGCTCTAGACTCAGTCACTGTGCCGCCTAAGACAGAGATGGTTTTAATTGTTAAGATTCAAGGTGAACCACTTCAGCAAGGTGTTGCTGGCATCGTCACAGGATCACCCACTCTGCATTCACTGGGTCTTCTTCCCGAAAACACCTTGTCTGCAGTGCATGGCAGCACAGTCTTCCAAAAATGATGCAACTTCACAGATGAGCCAATGGCCATCTCCAAAAGTGCCAACATCGGAAAGTTTGTCTGCTTATGTACAGGGGACCAGCTCTACCTCATGCAAGAGCCTCAGTCTGGTCCCACCAACACTAGTCCTGTCAGCCCTATCACGACCACTCCAGCTTCAACAGAATTACCTCTCAGTCAGTGACTATCCTCTTCAAAAGTTCTAGCATCTCCAACAGAGAATGTTGAGAATGGTAGACATCATTCTTTCACTATGTCCATTGCATTGTGGATGATAACTTGTTGTGTGTCTTTTTGACATCAAGAAATCTGCATCTTTCTCACACGATGGTTGAAAGATAGTTAGTGCCTCTGTCTGAATGTAGGTACGAGGGGGCACCATGACAACAAATGACAGTGTTGAGGACAGAATTTGCTACTGTGATAGCTTTAATGTCTTTCAGGGGGACTAGTTCTGAATACTTTGTAAGGTAGTCCACAAAAACAAGGATGTATTTGTTGTCAGAGTCAGAGCATGTGGGTAAAGGCCCAAGAATGTCTGTGCAGACTCTCTGAAATGGTTAAGCTTTCTGCTTAGTGTGCCGCTCCTGGTTAAACAATTGGGAAAAAAACTGCATTGGGTATCCTTCAGCTGCTCCCCTTCCCTCTCTTCCCTACATTGTGGCACTTGTCACCTTGACCAAGCTTCAAGTTGCTATGATATTCCCCCTTCCCCTGGCACTACCCTGACTGGTCACCATTGTAGTCCAGATCCCCCCTGGCAGTGGAGTATTGTTTTGAAAAAAAAAAAAAGTTTTCTTAAATATGGTGAATGCTTATTCCATGCTTAAAGTTTTATAGTAATTCTTACTGTCATGATGCTATGTTATTTTTGTTCAAGTGGTGCTCACACTTTTATTTTAGTTAATAGATTCGGAATTGCAAACCTTTGAGTCAAGGACTCATTTACAAAGGCTCCTCATCTTGGAACAAAGACAGTTTGTATATAGACAGTATAGTTACAAAGTTACAGATCAACACAGAGATTCAATTACACATGTTTGTATGTATATATACAAGGATTAAGTCATTGAAAGTGTATCTATATACATGTCCTACACAGTGAAGTAGCTAAGCATTGGAGGGTGAAACTATATACAGGTCCTATACAGCAGAGTAGCTAGTCACCTAGTGTATTTTTGAACCAAGGCTTGGACTCAATTAAAATAATTTAGGAAATACCTTAAAGCATGAGTGGAGATACCTAGGCAGCTATATGCAGTAGCTAAGTGCAATTACAGCTGCGGGTGGCTTTTAAGTGTTGCCTAAGGGCTGATTTGAAAGGCCCCATCCTTTGTTGAGAGGAGATATCAGGGGAAGGGCATTACTCTGGGTCAGAGCCCGGTAGCAGAAGGACCTTTGAGCCAGTGATGTCTTGACTCTGGGCACTTGAAGTGTCTATTTGTGTGCGCTCTAAGTGGAGCTAGTAGGGACGTGGGGGTAAGGATGGTAGTTTGGCCTGGAGGTACTAGGCTAGCAACTATTTTCTTGGAGAGGAGGCAGGTTTGGTATCACAACCTCTCCTGAAGACTGAGAATATCTGCCAGGTCATATAAGGTACAGGTGTGGGTGAGTCTACTAGAGCCAGTAAGTAGTTAGCAGGCCTTGTTTAGAGACATTTTGATTTTATTGAGTGACCATACACCAGAATGCCGTAGATCACTAGCAATAGTACTGAGGAGGTGATGACCAACCTCAGGGCTGCAGGTGGTAGGCAGATCTTGTGGCGGTATAGCAGGCCAACATATGTCTTTATGGCTGCTGCAAGGATGTGTGTGTGGTCATGAAAAGAGAGAGCAGAATCAAAGGTAATGCCCAGGTACTTGTAGATTTTTACCTGCTCGAGAGGAAGGAGGGTACTAGACAGGATATTGAGAGGGGCGTCCTTGAATTTGCTTTGTATGAGCGAGAATAGCTTGTGCTTCATCTTTTTTAGGTTAATAATGAGGTGTCGGTCCAGGAACTAGGATTCCACCTGGTTAAAAGAGCTCTGTAGGGCACTTTGGAGATGGGTGGGAACTTGGTGGGATGTGAAAAAGACAGCATTGTCCGCATAAAGGAGCATTTTTTCTGAGCAGGAGCTGGGGAGCATGTTTAGGTACAGACTGAATAGCATTGATCCAAGGATCGAACCTTGGGGGACATCCGAGCAGACCTGCCAGGTGCTGGAGATGGTACTGTTGATTTTCACACACTGTGAGTGGGAGGTGAGGTAGTTGGAGATCCAGGACAAGGGTCCTTACGAGAAACCTAGTAGCCAGGGGTGGATAAGAGAAGTGGGTGGCAGAAGGTATTGAAAGCCTTTGATAGGTCAATATAGATGGCACCCACGAGGAGCCCTTTATCCAGGGCTGTGTGTAAGTACTTGGAAAATTCAGTGAGGGCAGTAGTGGTACTATGCCCCTGGCAGAAGCCATGCTGTTCCGCACAGAGGAGATTGTGTTTGTCAAGGTATTCGGTCATTTGGTCAGCTACAACTTTTTCTAAGGCTTTTAAAAAGGGGGGCAGGATCATAAGATATGGCAGCTCCTTTGGTGCAGAGGCAGTGGAACGGACTCTGGTTGAAAGAGTGCAAGGTTCAAGACCCAGGGCAGGAGCTTGGTTGAAACTTACATAAATTAAGTTTGCAGTGAGTCATGTGATGCAGCGCTCTGAGTCAGCTCCATCCACCCGATGTTTAAAATCAAATATTGCTAGTTTATTTTTGTATTTCTGTCATGCCTTCTGCAAGATTGTGCCATCAGAACAACTGGTGCAAATATATTTGGGATGAAATGGATGCAGAAATGTAGCTGACAGCTCCAAAACACATGCCGCCCTCAACCCCAGAAAAAGCGAGTAAGAAGGTCAAAGTGCATCCCCAGAGTAGTGGCACAGTAACCACTACTAGCACCGGGGGAACTTCAGAAACTGCACCGCTTACTCTTGAGTGGTTTTTAGAAGAATTTCAACCCTTCCGTGAAGAGCTGCGAGCTCTAAGGTCTGAAGTCAAAACTATCGGAGACTCCCTGGAGGATATAGCTAGACGCATATTGGACAACAAAGCCGACCTGACCTCGCTGGAAAAAAGGTGGACACGATGGATATGCAAATTGTTTCAAACAGACAGCAGATTAAAAACCTGGAAGCAAAAATTGAGGACCTTGAGGGGAGGAGTCGTAGAAATAATGTGGTGTTAATCGTGCTCCCCGGAAAAGAAGAGATGGCCGACATTGTGCTTTACATCCAAAAATTGCTTAACAAACTTGCTGGTCCCTCACACTACAGTCCTAAGTATACCATCGAATGAGCTCATAGAGCACTCCGACCCATGCCACCGCCAGGCAGCACCCCGAGGCCTTTCATTTTCCGTTTTTTAAACTTTCTTGAGAAACAACATTGTCTTAACAAATTGTGGGAAATACAGGACATTTTATGGAAAGGAAGCAAGATCAGAGTTGCACAAGACCTCCCAGCAACAGTTGGACAGCGTCGCACTCTCTTCCATCCTATAGTATCGAAATGTATTGCGGCTGGCATTATATTTCGCATGGCTTACCCAGCTAAGCTTCAGGTACATCTGGATGGAGTATAGGCCTCATATGAAAAAGTCGAAGATGCAAAGGAAGCTGTCATGAAACAGTAGCCCACCTTGTTCGCTGATTGCTAAAGAACCCATGCAGATTGGTTCTAAATCCAGCTTGCACAGCACACTGTGTGGGTCAGTTGATCTTTTAGCACTGAGGAGGAATGGCCCACTCTCTTTTATGCACTAACTGTTCCTATATTAAACTACGAGTGCTGAGGTTTTTCTGATAGTGGAGCAAACTACCTAGATTCTTCTCACCCTCAGTATTCTTTTATTTTCCCTGATTCTATTTGGCTCATGACTAGTGACACCCGGGAGAGAAAGTGCCTTTGTTTATTTTTATGGAAGCACCGAGAAGAGTGTAGGACTTTTACTTTGCAGCCTTATATGAAACTGGGGAGTTTGCTAGCAAAGTACTCACTCGCTTCTAATTTTCACTGTCTCCTGGCATCAAAATGTACTACAAACCACTGTCTATCTAAGTTTGTACCTTTGAACATTTTATATTTTTGGACATGGTGGGAATAGCCCACTGTAGTTGCAGCAATGACTTGTTCCTGTTTATATTGGTTGAGCCATATTGTTCTTTAACCTGGCAGGCTGCAGTCTATTTAATCACCAAAATGTGTAGTTTCTGCTTAGCCTTTTGATCTATCCCTCCCTGAACCATTGCATTTCTTAACATGCACCAAGGGAAGGAGCAGGAAGGAGGTCTTTACTCTCTCGCTCCTGGGTAGAGGCGATCAGCCACCTATATGCTATGTTGAATTATGTTGCTATGTGGTAGGAAAGGGTTGTTAATTGTTATCTCTTCATTAGTCAGGTGGATGGGGCGGGGTGGGCAATCAGGAAGCTGAACATCATGGACCTAGATGTGGTGGAGCTGTTAGGGTGGGTTGACCTTACTCTTCACCATGGATTAGGCTTTAACTGGATTGTTGGGGTATACTGCATATGCAGGAGGATTTTACTGTTTACAACTGTGTTGCTCTGTTTACTTCCACCAAAAGGCTATGGGGAGGGTGGGGAGACATGTGCTGGGGTTATTGGGGTAGCTACGGGCAGACGGGAGGAAGGAGGGTGGAGGGACTGGCACCAATCAGTACTGGAGCTACAGGTATTCTTCGTAGCTTTCAGCTCCGATCTTGCGAGCAGGGACAATACATTTATCCAATAAAATGGCTAATCCTATAAAATTAGTGTCATGGAATGTTAAGGGGCAAGACAAAAAGTTGAACAATACAAGATACTCAAGCATATATGAAGCATCAAAGGGGAAATCACTATGTTGCAGGAGACTCACTTGCTAGGGGGGAAGACAATACAATACGAAGCCAGCATGTGGGGCAGGTGTTTGCAGCTGGAAACAGCACAGCCTGCAGGGGTGTGGCCATCTTATTGTCAAGACATATACCGTTTACATGCCAGCAGTGTATTAGTGATCAACAGGGTAGATTTATCTTTGTCAGAGGTATTCTCTACAGCACAGAGGTAGTTCTGGTGAACATTTACAGCCCGAACACTGATATCTCCTTCTTTTTTATAGAACTCATGACTCAATTATCACCCTTTCTATCTCTACTAATAATAATGGGAGGTGATTGGAATCTCCCGTTTGATCCAAGTATGGACAGGATGGATGGAGGGAGAAGGAGAGGGCTATCCCCAGCTCAATGTGCTCTGCAGGAGATGACAGATCACTTGGGGCTCTGTGACCCTTGGCGGGTGTTGAACCCTTCAGCCAGGGAGTACACATTTCACTCCCCTGTCCATGATACCTCCTTGCACTTAGACTACTTTTTAATTAACCTGGTTTTGCTTGGAGGCCTCCAGGATAGTGGGGTGGAACCCGTTGTCATCTCTGACCACACAGCTACATCATGCTGCCTCTGTCTCTCTCCCCAGACCATCAGATAAAATATGGAAGCTAAATAACCAGATTCTAAAAGACAACAGTGCCAGAGAGCACATAGTTACATCTCTAGATGAGTTTACTCAAACCAACTTAGGGCCAACCGGTAGGCCAGATATGGAGTGGGGAGCCCTTAAGTGTTACATTAGAGGAGAATTCATCTAATGTTTCTAATTCATGCCACTGCTAGGAAAAGGAAAAAAAAGGGACAAGAGAGGTTATTACTATCCCAAATCAGGAATGTGGAAGCTTGCCTGTCAAGTAAATCAGGAGATCAGGAACACCAGACCCTCATTAAATTATGAGACCAATATAGAGAACTCCTTAGAAAGAAAGCAGAACTCTCAATACTGAAGACCAGGGCTACATACATTGGGCAGAAAAAGAAACCAGACAAGTTACTGGCCCTCAGAATCAAAAAACAAAAGGCTTCAAGACTCATCACTGCCATGTCTTTGGCTGAGGATGGTTCTCCTAAAACCAATGCTAGAGCCATTACTAGTGAGTTTGAGAATTTTTATCGCAACCTTTATAGCCAGATGCAAGTGACCCCAGAACCCCAAATGGTTGATGAGTTCTTAGCTCGAATACCCATCCCCATGCTTTCGGATTCCCAAAAAGAAATATTGCTGAAACCCATCATGGAATCCGAAATTCTTGGTACCATCAGAAACCTAGCTTTAGACAAGGCCCCGGGCCCGATGGATTTTCCCCAAACTTTTATAAAACTTCTGCACCCCAACTTGTGCCTTGGCTTTTAACACTTTTCCACCATATCCTAGAGAATGACCAGAGTGATCTGAAACTCTTAGAGGCAATGATTATTGTAATACCTAAGCCAGGACGGGATCCTGAAAATGTTGCCAGCTTAAGTCACCTAAATGTGACTTAACATGGGTTCCCAGACAAACAACTGCATTACTCCTAATGCCCCTGCCTCTGTTGTACTACTTCTCCATGGTCTCTGCAAGACAGGACTATGTTCACAGACCCCATTGCTACTACACACTCACTGCTAAACTTGTAACTAAGATGTATGCATAAGTCCTGCCTGTAACATTCCTGGACCTGCTCTCTCACTTTCTTGTGACTGGTGAACCCTGATGAATGTACTACTATTTGCATCTGTTTCTCTCCTACTTTGCCAAATGTACCAAATGTATTGTAGCACTTTATGCTTTGTAACCCCAGGTCGCATCTGGAAACGAGTGGTTGTCCGCTCAGTATGCTTATCTGGTAAATCTCGTTAATAAATAAATAAATAAATAATAGACCAATATCACTTCTCAATTGTGATATTAAAATACTAGCCAAGCTCCTAGCAGATAGACTTACTGCAATAATGCCTCATCTCATTGGCCTCGACCAGGTTGGCTTCATGAAAGGGTGGTCATCTGTTGATCACCTCCGCAAACTGGCTCACGTGTTCTCTGCATCCAAGGAGGCTTCTCATCCCATGGTGCTGATCTCATTGGACATGGAGAAAGCATTTGACTGGGTTGACTGGTACTTCATGTTTAGATCTTTGCATCGTTTTGGGTCACCAGAGAAGTTTGTTAGATGGATTCAACCCCGTTACTTAAACCTGTTGGCCCGCATCTATTGTAATGGGGTCTTCTCATCTAGTTTTTCCTCTGGTTGCAGGCACTAGGCAAGGGTGCCCCCATCTCCCTTACTCTTCAGTCTTTACTTGGAACCCTTAATAATTCCCCTTAGAGAATCCCCACAAATACATAGTATTATCCTGGGAAAGAAGGAGGAAAAGATCTCTGCATATGCAGATTATATCCTCTTACATCTGTCCCACCCCCAAGTGACCCTCCCTGCTGTGTTAAGCATCATAGAAGAGTAAAGCTATTTATCAAACTACAAAATTAACAGATAAGACTATTGCATTTCCACTTAATTCTAGAACACTTAAAAGCGACATCCTAGGTTCCGGACTACAATGGTCACCTAAGTCGTTTAAATATTTAGGTATCCACCTCTCAAGGAGTGAACTCCAAATGAAAAAGTTAAACCTGGACACACTTCTAACTATGATCCAACAAGATTTACAGCGTTGGAAGTGCTTACCAATGTTGTTATGGGGACGTATTAGTTTAATTAAGATGAACATTCTCCCTCAATTGTTTTACCCATTAAATCTTCTTAATCAGTGGCTTCCCCTGACCTGGTTTAAAAAGGTACAATCTTGTTTTTCAAACTTTATCTGGTTGGGCGAGGCACCAAGGAGAGCTTACTACAAACTAGTGGCACCAAAGTATTTAGGGGGACTATGATTACCACACCTCAGGCTATACCACTGGGCCAGCCAAATCAGCAAATTGCTTAGATGGCTAACCCCTGAAGCAGATCTAGAGGCACTCCCCTATGTACCAAGCTGGCTTCAAATAGAAAAACAGCTCATAGAAGATGCAGGTCTTTCCCCAATGTCCTTATTCCATTCCAAACTGGGTGACTTTTCCCTTACCCTGTGGCAGTCAGTGATAGGGACCTTGATGAGAATCCACTCACAGTTATGCTCTCTGATAAGATACAAATATAGGCTCAACCCAAAACAATCCCTCACCAGAAATCCCAACTTTAAAATTCAAGGGCACATTATCCCCCACTCCTGGATTCCCCAACTAGCTGAGATTTCGGTGAAAGAACTGCTGGGTGCCAATAACATTTTGGCCAAATTGACTATTAACCCTCGGTCAGTATTTAAGGTGTTCCAACGGGTCTGGTATTACTTCCCGTCTGTTGATTGCCTGACATTGTACATCCCAACTTCAAGTAAATGAATTTCCCGGTCGTTAGCATTTGCCGACAGAATCTCTTCCCCCACTAAAATTAAAAAAAAGAAAAGATTTTATTTTAAAAACAAATGTATTAAAGTTTGCATAGGATAAGCTTGCTGCTTGGTAAATTACACTGAAAGGGGACATTGCATGGGGTTGGGATGTGGTTGGGATGGGGTGGTGGAAGAAGAAGGCTTATTTTGCAACCCATCTCCCAGCATGATCTTCAGACCACCAGAAGGGCGACTGTCCTAGCGTGACAGCACAATGCCGAGAGCAGTCATGCAGCCTGGCAATTTTGCTGCCTGTCCCCTGTTGCACCCAATACACCAAGGCAAATGCTGGCTGTTGCACCTCCCGAAAATTACAGTAATCACCTCTGACAACCAGTTCACCACTGTGACAGGCAAACTGGTTGCGGCGCCCTCAGTCCGTCGCTCTGTCGATGGGATACCTGGTCTGAAGACATCGAACAGAGCTGTGACAGTCTTGTGTTACTACAGTACTGTATGACAGATAAGCTGGTGACTCCAAAATCCACAAATGACATAGATAAACAATTGTCAAAACACAGACCATCATTCCGGTGTTGTGCAGGTCACCCGATCTGCTTCGTCAAGCATGTATGGTACACTGCAGTTGCCCTAAGGTAGTTGCCATGTGTGTGCATATCACTCAGCACTGATGCCATGTCAGCTGGCATAAACCATACAATACTCAATCACCCTGCTCTGCCAAAGCTCTGTCGGTCTGCACCATCAATGACTGCAGTATGAGACTGTCATCACAGGTTGACATTAGACCGACCTGTTGCAGTATACACTGCACCACATCTGTGTATGTATCTGGGTTTCATGCTGAATAAGCAAGCTGTGTCTTCTGTTAATTTTTGGTTAAATGGCTGAACATTGTTTAGTTCTATCATAATTTTTTCATCTGGGTTTAATGATTGAACACTGTTTAATGCTAGTCCATTTACCGACATGGTGCTGCGGGATTTAACGTTTCGGTAAATAAACCCTGTCGGGAAATTAGCTTCGGGAAGATGATTGTCAGCAAATCATCAGTCTGGCAGTAGTACGGATCCTATTTCAACTTAGACACATGCTGGTCCAATTCTTTGCTCATCCAAGGGCTCAACCAGTGATGGAAAGTCCCATAACATCCCTCCACCCCTTCACCTTTGCTCCACATGCTGTCTCCACCATTTATAGTAAAGCTTTCCCGACAACTGATGTTATCCCAAAGTATTGGTCTTAGTGCTGTGATTTCCCTGCTCTGAATAAGATCTAACTAACCAACAGGGTGAGAGACCGTTGCGAGATGTATGGAGAGGAGGGATCAGCATTCTACCTAACGCTGCAGTGAGTGAGGAGAGTAAGGAACTGCTTGGCTCCACTAAGTACTTTTGCACAGTGACATTTTGTGGGGGGTTCAGGTGCTAACTGCTGCTGATTTCACCTGAGTGGTGGGATTTCTTGTAGTTAAATTCCCCGCACTGCTCACACGCGCGAGTGCAGTGAGTGGCGTAAGCACTACTCGGAGTAAAACATTTAAAAAGTTGTTGGGCTCTGTCAGAGAATGAGTTTTCTATTATTTAGTTTGATTTTATTGGGGAGTTGTGGGGGTAAGTTTCATTGTTTAGGTGATACTTATGATTTTAAACAGGTTAACTGTTTGTTATTTCATAAAAGTGTGTATGTAATGGAGATAGGAGGTGGGGGACATTTATCTCATGGTCATGTTTCATGTTTTTCCATTGAGTGTTATTTACTTCAGGATATTTATTCTGTGAATGGGAGGAATTCTCAGTATTGTATGTTTCAGTTCTGCAAAAAGTATTTGAAGAAATGTTCTGTTTCTAATTCTGTTCAGATGACTAGATATTTGGGGGACACGTGTTTTTCTAACGGTAAACAGTTGAGATGAATGGTTGTCATGTTTTTGTTATTGTCCTTTTCTGTTCATCCAAATCCAGGTCCACAAAGTAATGGTTATGGCATTGGAAACTGGGGGTAACTATTACTCTTCTTTGCATATTTTTCATTTAAACAGTCAAAGTTTGTTGCCTAAAATGAGTTTGTTTGAAAGCTGGGTAATGGAAAATAAGTTTGATGTTATCGCCCTAACAGAGACCTGGTTAAATGGCAGAATTAGTAATTATGAAATATATTTGCCAGGTTATTCTGCATTAAGGAAAGATAGAGTAGGTAAAAAAGGGGAGGGGGTGTTTGTTTTATGTTATTGATCATTTCAAATTTGTACAACATCCTTTAGAGTTTAATGAACCCTCATTTGAATCACTGTCTATTGATGTTGAAATTGGTGGGAATAAGCTGATTACCATTAGTGATGTATATCTACCACCAGGAAATCAAAAAATTGGACTTGAGTAATTTTTTCAAACTGGGGCTATCTGCCAGTAAATAGAGAGAGGTTGATATTGGGAGATTTTAATCTTATTTGGGCATCCAATCAAGCTGTTGACATTAAGAATTTATTAACTGAGTTAGGCCTTTCTCAAATGATTGTTGATACTACTCGCATTAATTATCATTCTGATTATGAGTCAATATTAGATTTGCTCTTAACCAATTATCCTACACATATTAATGTTTCAGGTGTATTACCTGACAGTCTTAATGACCGCAGTCCTTTTTTTGTCATTGGTCGGTTAAAATTAAAATGAAAAAACCTTCTCCTAATATATTTAATTATCGTAAGATTAGTGGTTTAGATAGACACGTTTTTTCAACAGCAATTGGGGCAGGGGATTGGTCTTTTTTGGATGATATTAAGGACATTGATCTTGCACTGGAGTCTTTTTGTAAACAGTTTATAGCATTGTGTGATGAGTTTGTGCCATGTAAGAAAGTTAGATGTAGGAGAGTTACTAAGGAATGGATTACCCCTAGCTTGTTAAAGATGTTTAGAACACAGAATAAATTATGGTCCAAATACTGTAAAAATAAAACTGATGTAAACCTTCAAGCCTATAAATATATGCGTAATCAATGTAAAAATGAAGTTCGTAGGGCAAAGGTTAACTATTTTAGAGCGAGACTTAGATCTGAACAGGGGAATTCTAGGGCTACATGGAATACCCTAAATTCGTTATTGGGCAGGGGCAAAAGTGTTGATCCTATGATTATCGAGTCAGAGGTCATATAATTAGTGATCCCTTACAGGTGGCTTAGTTGTTTAATGTGCACTTTTCCAGTCTGGACAAATATACATAGCAGGACCATCTTAATCTTGGTAACACCAATGTTTTTGAACTAATGAAGGTGAAGGTAGTGTTGTTCCTAAGTTCTATTTTTGGGCTTTATTGTCTGAGGATGTGCTTTTATATTTGTCCAAACTTAGTCCTTGTCCCTATATTGGTTCTGATAATGTTGATTTTCGGATTCTTAAGAGAGTTGCTTATGTGAAGGCTCCACTTATTTCTAAATTGTTTAATTATTCTCTTTCGTTTGTTTTTCCACATGTTTGGAAGTGTGCTTTGGTTAAGCCTGTCTATAAAGCTGGTATAAAGACTGATTTAAACAATTATCATCCTATATCGCTTCTTGCCCAGTTGTAAAAAGTCCTAGAAAGGATTGTTAGTGATCAGATTAATGAGTTTATGGGGAAATATAATCTCTGGACCCCTGCTCTGCATGGCTTTAGAGTAGGTCATGATACTGAAACTGCCTTGGTGAGGTTCACAGGCCATGCCCGTTCTGCCATTGATAGTGGTGGTTTGGTGGCTGTGGCCTTTGTGGACCTCACCAAGGCATTTGATCTTGTAGATCATGACATATTGATACGAATGCTGTTGAAGGCTAATTTTTCTGATGATGTGATCTTGTGGATTGGACATTTATTTAAGAGGTAGAACCCAGAGAACCCGTATTGGTGATTCATTGTCCCAGGAGAACTTAATAAGATACTGGGTTCTGCAGGGGTCCATTTTAGGACCCCTGTTGTTTTCATTGTTTATTAATACATTGCCTGAAATATGTAACGATACTGAGATTGTCTTATTTGCAGATGATGCGGTATTATTTAGTGTTGGTACTGATGTTCAAAAATTACAGGATGATTTTCAGACGGACTTTAACAATTTACACTCCTGGTTTATTAAACAAAGATTAACACTTAATTCTACTAAAACCAAATTTTTGATTTTTTCTGGTCGTAGAAATCATACGGATTATAATTTTGTGCTTAAAGATAATTTTGGTAATATAATAGAAAGGGTTTTACCTTTAAGTATTTGGGTATAATATTGGATCAATACTAACATTTTGATCAACACATTGATTGTTTGATTACTCGCCTATATCAGTGACTTGGTACGTTATTTCTTGTCAAAAAATTTCTTGATAGTGAGTCTAGGAATTTATTGGCAAACTGTTTTTTGTTTTCTTTACTCAGGTATGGTTCCACTGTTTATTCATGTTCAACTGTTAAAATGTTAAACAAACTTAAAAGTACTTATCACAGTATTCTATGTTTTATTACTGGCCTATTTAGGATGACTCATCATTGTACACTTTATGAAGAATCTGGTTGCTTACCTCTTAGTATTTTCTTTAAATATAGGTCTTTAACCTTTTTGCACAAGATTCAATTACGTTTTGTACCTAATAGTGTTGCTAGTATGGTCCCCATCTCTGTGTATACTGTTATGACTAGAAACAGTTTAAGTAGGAAGTTTAAGCTACCACTGATTAGATCAAATTTTATGAAGTACTCGATTCATTTTGAATTGTTGATTCAATATAATCAATTATCTAATGTAATTGTTCGTTGTACTGTATCAGGTTTTAAAAGTTTGCTTGAACAAAAGTTTTTGTCAGAGACTGTAATTGTTTTTAATGTATTTGCAACAAAATGTTTATTGATACATTTATGTAATTTTGTTTTGTATATTGTCATTTTATTTGTCACTGGACATCTGTGAAAATGGGCATTTTTTTGCTCACAGACTTTTTTCAGTATAAAATAAATGAAATGAAATGAAAAAATGAAATGAAATTGGTCTTCGCTTTTCCCAAAGACACTGTTCAAGTGGCAGAAGATTTGGCAGGACTGCCACCATTATGTTACTCAAGACAGACTATGACTCATGCAGCTTCAAATTCTCAATGATATGTATTTCACACCATATAAACTATATAAAATGGGGAGAGTGGGTACTCTAGCATGTGCGAAGTGTAAAAATGATGTTGGCACACTGCATCACATATTCTGGGACTGTGACAAAGTTGCACCATTATGGGAACTTATCCAGACCAAAGATAACCCCTTAGTGGGTATCCAGGAATATTTTACCCCCGAGATCTGCCTGGTGGGTGACTACGGTGGCATTCCAGTCATAGCTCGGAGATATCATATGGCTATGATTGCACTCTTGGTGAAGAAACTGGTTCTTCATCACTGGATAGGTGAGGTGCCTATTTCCTACTCAGAGTGGCTCCAAGAGTTATTGTACAATTTACAAGTAGAAAAGATGCTAACCAGCCTCCACAACCATACCCATAAATACAAAAAAAATTGGAAAATTTCTTCACACATTATACTCTGTGTAACCTCCTTATTGTGTTTATACACACTATAACTGTCTTTTGCTCCTTAATAGAACTGCTGGTGCCTGGGTGGAAGAAAGGGGATTGTGAGAGTGGAGGAAGTGGTGGGTGGGGGCCAGGCAGCTGTTGTCACTGTATGTCTGAATCTCTGTATTGTACCTGCTTGATATTATAAAATCAATAACATTTACATTTTAAAAAATTGAGTGTGCAGGGTGGCAAGGCACATAGAGAGGTGTGTGGCAAGGAGGGGTTGAGGAAGGACCAGTAGCAACTCCTAGGGGGCACTGGAGGTAGTGCACTCAGTGCAAAGGGATGTGGGCTTACAGAGTGGGAGGGGAGGAGGGTGGAGGAGAAGTGGGGGGGAGTACAGTAGAGGAGGAGGAGTAGAGATGGTCAGTCTAAGAGTGGGCATAGAGAAGCAAGTAGTGGAAGAGTGCTGCTGTATGCTGCCACTCAGTGGTGGGAGTGTATATCCTGCAAATGGAAAAATAGGGCATTAGTAAAAGATGAGACAGGAACTCATGTGACCAGGGGAGGTCCTTAAATTAAGGGCGGCCCCTGGGTGGGAGGGTGGATGAGGCGGGTGGGGCAGTTGATTCACAGCATCAATGGGCTAACACCCAGTAGTGAGATCTGTGCCTGGAAGGGGGCCAGAATTACCTTTATGGCTCCCCACGGGCCTGTGCTGTGTCCCGGGTGAAGTCTGCTGCTGTATGGGGCTGGGGTAGGTGTCCGAGGGATATTCAAAGGCGCAAACAATGGAAAGAATTGATCAGTATGCAGCGGGATTACAGAGGGGTTGTAGTGTGCTAGCACCACCTGGGGGGTATGATCCCAGTGCGCATGCATGAGCAGGGGGAGAGAGAGAGAGAGAGAGAGTAAATGGGGCATAAACTGCAGGCTGGAGGATGCCAGAACCATGCAGTGGGCCTGCAGCTGCTTGGCCAAAACTGTGAGTAGCAAACCCTAACACACAACACTATACAGAGCTCTAAATGAACAGACAAAATATGACTAGTATTGCTGTTGAGACATTGTAACTAGACAGAGATAACAACAGAGCTGAGGACTGTATAAAACTGCAGATTGCACAATCACAGAGATAGGCATCAACTAACCAGGAGTAAACTGTGACCCAGCAAAAGGTCATAAAGTTCTTAGGGCTCTGATTAAGAGCTGTAGAAATCTGTACAAATCCTGTAGCGCCTCAGTGAAGAAAAACAATCAGTGGAGATAGGAGGGCAGACATTGGGACCCTGTCATGAGAACTGTGCCTGGAAGGAGGCCAGAATTACCTTTAAGGCTCCCTGCAGGCCTGTGCTGTGTCCCGGATGATGTCTGCTGCTGTGTGGGGCTGGGGTAGGCATCTGTGGGCTTTAAGGCTCCCTGCGGACCTGTGCTGTGTCCCAGGTGATGTCTGTGCTGCTAACTGCATCCGCAGTCCGCTGAGGTTCCAGTGCACGGTCCACGGTCCTTTTTATTTGGTTATGTAAAAGCTTTTACATTTTTCTGCCCACAGCCGAAATGTCAGTATTTTTAATGTGTTTATTTTTTTTTCTGCCGGTCACTTACTGCCGAGTTCCAGTGGTGGTTCCGGCTCTGGTGGAAAAGTTGAGGTGGCAAGTCTTTCTTTCAAGTTCTATGTGACCAGCGGTCCGGGAGGAAGAACTACAGTGGGCACATGCCCAGAGTGAGAGAAACCGTGCGCGTGTTTGCCGTAACAAACACTCCTTTCTTACAGCAAATAACACCACGATTTCTCAATGGTAAAAAGGAAGAGCCAGTAATTATTGTATTATTATAGTTTTATCTGTCATGTGTTGTATAAAATCTAAAGAAATATGTTAGGTCTCTCGGTGTCTCAGTGGGCTGGTCTATGGTTTGAGCTGTCAGTGGGAATGGGACCTAGGAGCCAGGACTGCTCCAATGTGTCCAGGTAGAAAAAAAATTAGGTTAAGAAAAGAAACTCAGATCTTAACTGTTTCCACTCCCACTACAAGCAACCTTCATAGGTATACCAGTGCAACTGGTAATGATCCTGAACACACTGATTTCCTTCTGCTCCTTCAAGTGCCGCCAGTTCCAGTTCCACTTCTCAGTACCCAAGAAATAAATAATCTACCTGTAATTGGAAAAAACCAAAAGTGCAAGATTATTTACGTAGGGGCTAAGAACCCAAGAAAAGAGTATAAGATGAATGATGTGATAGTGGAGAGCACATCAGAGGAAAAGGACTTAGGGTTGTTGATAACAGAGAGCATGAAAATATTGGCACAGTGCAGAAGGACTTACGGGCAAGACAAATCGAATGATGGGCTGCACAGACAGAGGAATCACTAGCAAAATGAGAGCGGTAACATAGGCCAGTACAGACCCCTAGCTCACTCTCAACTGGGATATTGTGTGTAATTTCAGAGCCCACACTTGAGGAAGAACAGGGGCAAGTTAGAAGTGGTGAAGAGATAAGCTACCAGAATGAGTCAGAAGCATGACGGCGGGTTTTGTGACAAATGATTGGAGGATCTAAGCATGTACATGCTGCAGTGAGACATTTGGGTACCTCCACAGGACAAATAAGATGCACATCAGGGTTGACAGAGTGGGAGGTTACAAAAGGGAGTAGGGCAGTCACATGGGAATAGTGCATAATGGGGCGGACTGCTGGGGGGGAGGACTGATAATGGCAGAGTTCCAAAATTAGACAGACTGCATAGGCTGCATTGTCCAATAGGCTTTTATCTGCTATCATTTTCTGTTTTTATATTTCTATGCAAATATAAACACAGAAACATGGAATTTGATGGCAGATAAGGATCACTTGGCACAACCAGTCTACCCATTTCTCCCTACCTATACTAATACATCATACTGTGCCTGATCTGCAGCTCTTTCTCCCTCCCCCTTCCTTTCCACTATGATTCCTTTGTGCTTATCCCATGGATTCTTGAACCCCGCCACTGTTGTTGCCCCCACCCCTTCTGCTGGAAGGCTGTTCCAGGAATCCACCACTGTTTCTGTGAAGAAGTACTTCCTCGCATCTCTCCTGAATCTAGCCCCCCTTCAGCTTCATAGTATGCCCCCTTGTTCTTAAGCACCTTTTCTTCTGAAAAATACTCCCCTCCTGTGTGTGTTATTTATCCCCATTAGGTATTTAAAGGTCTCTATCATATCTCCCCTCTCCCTCCCCTGTTCCAGGGTATATATATTGAGGTCCTTTAGTCTCTTCTGATAGTGCTTTTGATGTAGACTCTGCACCATTTTAATTGCGCTCTTCTGGACTGCCTCCACTCTGTCTATATCCTTCTGCAGATGTGGTCTTCAGAACTGGACACAATACTCTAGGTGGGGTCTTACCAGTGATCTATACAGAAGCAACACCACCTCCCTCTTTCTAGAGGTAATACCATTCCCTATGCACCCCAGGATCCAACTTGCCCTCCCTACTGCGTTGTCACACTGCCAGGCCACTTTTAGGTCATCCAATATGATTGCCCCCAGGCCTTATTCCAGCTTGGAGGTCATCAATACCACTCCACCTATTTTGTACTCTGTCCCTGGGTTTCTGTGCCCTAAGTGCATTATTCTGCACTTTTTCACATTGGAACTCAGCTGCCACACCCTTGACCACTCCTCTAGCTTTCTCAGGTCTACTCATCTGTTCCACTCCCTGTGGAGTGTTCACTCTATAGCAGATTTTGTTGTCAGCCTCAAAGAGGTAGACCTTCTCTTCTGGGTCCTCTGCAATGTCACTTATAATGATATTAAAGAGGACCAGTCCCAGCACTGATCCCCGAGGCACCCCCACTGGTCACCCTCCCTTTCTTGGAGTGAACTCTGTTTACCACCACCCTCTGTCACCTATCTCCTAACCAATTTATTATCCAGTTTACCACCTTTGGACCCACTCCTAAGCTACCCAGTTTGCTTACCAGTCTCATATGTGGAATGGTGTCAAATACCTTACTGAAATCTAGGTAGGCCACGTCCACTGCTCCACCTTGATGTACAGTAGTTCCTTGGTCACCCAGTCAAAGAAATCTATCAGATTTGTTTGACATGACCTACCCCTTGTGAAACTATGCTGCCTTGGGTCTTGTAACCCACTGCATTCAATATATTCCAGAATCCTTTCACTCAGCAGTGATTCCATTAACTTTCCCACCACAAATGTCAAGCTGACTGGCTTGTAATTGCCAGCCTCCTCCCTGCCACCACTTTTGTGCAGTAGGACTACATCTGCCCTCCTTAAGTCCTCTGGAACCACTCCTGTTTCTAGTGAGCTGTTAAATAGAACCATCAGAGGTGCAGCCAGTATTTCCCTGAGCCACCTCAATACCCTTGAATGCACTCCATCTGGCCCCATTGCTTTGTCCACCTTCAGATTAGCAAGTCCCTTCAGGACTGTCTCCTCCAAAAAAGGACCCCTCCCTCCTGCTAAAGCTTTTGTTACTTTTTATGGTCTGTCCTCTTCTCCTTCCTCTGTGAACACTAAACAAAAGTATTTGTTCAGGATGTCTGCCTTTTCCTGGTCCCCTTGGCATAGTCTCCCCTCTTTCCTTTTTAACCTTAAAATCCCACCCCTGGTCTTCCAATTTTTACTTACATATCTTTAAAATGTCTTGTCCCCTATTGTTACCTCCTGGGCTATTCTCTCTTCAGTTTATGCTTTGCACTCCTTACTGCTTTCCCTGCTTTCCTCCATTTTCCCCAAATACATCTCCCTATCCTCCTCCCTCTGAGCATCCTTATTCCTTCTGAATGCTACCCTTGTAGCTTTTGCCTTTTCAGCCACCTCTTTCAAGAACCATAGAACACTTTTTAGGGCTGCATGGGTGTAGCCCTGAAGCCCTCTTGTTACAGTTGTAGCCAAACACATGATCAGATATTTCACAAAATTTCTAGAGTTTATCTCTGCTGCCCCAACTGTGGAACTACAGAAAGCAGGAGATTTCTCTAGAAATATCACATAAATTTCAGGAAATAACTGACCATGTCTTTGGCTGTGACTGTAGGACTAGTAGAAAAGCAGTTTGTGAATGAACAACCTCATGAGGTGATAAAAGTCACCTCCACGTCTGGGCACCATGGACAAATCCGCTGCTCTAGCTACTTTTTTATCCTCATCCGTCCCCTCCTCCACTACCTCGCATGCGCGGTTATCCTCCAGTGTTTCAGTGAGAGAGCTGCTCCCAGCTGTAACAGTGGGGGAATATGTGAAAATATTTCCTTCTCTTGGAGTTGGCAGTCACAATGATTTTTGTTTTGTTTGGTCAACATCACCAAGCAAGTCGGCAACAGGATTTATAAACAAAAGTCATTGCTGTCATCATCACAGTCTCTCTCTCAATCTCCTGGCAGTAAGTTATGTATTTTTGAGAAAAGATCACCTCCAATTCAAACATTTCTTATAAGAAGACACAGGAGGCCGTCTTGACAGTGGTAAATAGAAAGCAAAGAGTGGACAAAGGAGGAGCTGGTTTTGGTGTCCTCAGTCCAGTGAGCCATGGAGTCAGCTTCTCAAAATGGGGATGAGCTTTGTCTGTGGGCTTGTCAGTCAGTTGCCTGTCTGTCCCACAATAACAGGCTGAGCTCAAGACGGGAGCAATTGTGTGTCCATCTCATAGAGAGCCTCAGCCTGCCGCTACTAGGCTGTCAGAATGGGATAGTTTTTACATCATAAACAAACCTGGCTCTACCCGTACTCCTCTGAGCTGCATCATTTACTTTACTACCACTCATTGTTTATGGTGGGATTTAGACGACTGTTACAGTGTTGTGGAGACTCCTGTTGGCATACTATTTACTTTGAGGGGTCTCTGGAGTCAGACAGTTGTTTGAGGTGCATTAGTTTGTTGGTTTTTAACCATACAGTGGAAAGACCATGCACCAGAAAAACCAAAAAACAAGGAGTGACTCCATGCGTAACTACTGTGCCAAGTTTTTAGCAAAACTGCACACCAGGAAGAAATGGCACCAGTACTGGCTAAAAAATAACTTTATTCAATGTAAGTAATAAAGTACATCACATTACTCACAAAAAGGTGAGTGAGGAGCCTCAACAACAGCCACTGAAGACCACGTACTAACCTAACCAGTTTCACCTGAAAGCTTCATTAGAGAAGGAGGGGGCTGTACACTTCTATGTTTTATTTATTTATTTAAAATTTGGTGACTGGGAAAGGCATACCGAGCAGAGGCTCGTTTCCAGGTGTGACCCGGGTACTGAAGTGCACATACAGGTTATTCAGAGGAAATACGTACAAACCAAATTCATTTGTTACAGACAGGATTGTTACAAAGAGATCACCAATAAAGCAGTAGTTTAAAGACATAGACATCTCAAATCCCCATGCTATTAAAAACATACACAACCAGCAGTAAACACATAAAATACATTTCTGTTGAAGCTAGCCTGTTAATGGTGATAAACATAGTTATGATAATTAAAGATCCTAACACATAAGGGTCTTAGTTGCAATGAGGTCCACAGCTTTGGCTATTCAAGGTATTATAGTGAGGATCCTAAACAACAATAAAAACAGAAGCAAAGTAGGGGTGGGCAAAAGTTGCGAATTCCGCTTTCACGGAACTTCTGCAAAATTTTGGAAATTTCGGGGAAATTTTGGAACTTTTGCAATTGGCAAAACTGGGATTTTCCACTGATTTTCACTGAGTTCTGCAGACTTTTTTTGTGAACTGCGGAAAAATGCATATAAACTGTGGAATTTATTCCATCCACAGTTTAATGAACTGTCAGTGAATGAGCAACTGCTTGTACAACCATGCAGTCATTCACTGACAATTCAGTGGGCCACTGGTAGTGGAGGAGAGCGGAGGGCTGCACTGGTGGCCCGCTCAGGAGCAGGGTGGAGGGGAGTGGGGTGGTGGCGGATGAACTGTCAGGGTGAGGGGGGTGGAGGTCCACTAGACACCAGAGAATTGGGATTATTTTTTTATAAGGGATTGGGATGGGGAAGTCCACAAGACACCAGGGAATATGGACAATAGAGGGGGATGAGTCGGTGGACTGCCAGCTGTATTTTTGTGGATTAAGGAATCCAGGATGGGGAGGGGTCCGCAGACATCAGGGAAATAAAATGTTTTGGGGGCCATGATTAGTGGGTGGGGGGGGCACTAGAAACCAGAAGGATCTGAGGAAGGGATTGGAGGTATTTATTTATTTACTTATTTACTGGAACCCCTGATCAGTGGGGGTGGATTAATGAATTAAACTGCAGTTAAAAAAAGCCTCAGAACAGACCACTGGCAGTGATACTTTTTGCAGATTTTTTTCCTGCAATTTAATAAATTAACAGGCAGTTTGTATATTTATTCCACAGTTTTAAGGTGGAATTTCTGCGAACATTCAGAAAATGATTTCTGAACTTTTGTTGAAGTGAAATTGGCACTTTCGCCAAAGTTCCGCTGGCAGAAATTTTTTTCGCACACCCATAAAGCCAAGTCATGAAAGCCAAATATAAAGTATCTATGGATCTGATCAGCAACAAAATATGTTGCTTAAATTAGATATTGTATGCAGTACCAAAGACAAAAATACATCAAGGGCTAAAGCAGCATAACTTCCAACACCCATGTAAAACATACTGATCTCATTTACAACACACAAAATTCCAAATGACAATAGGTCTTCTTTACTGCTAATGCACTACTGCAACTAATTCATTTACACAACAGAGCCCCCGGCATCCCCCTCTGATGAAGCTTTCGGGCGAAACCGGTTAGAGGGTTAATACGTGGTCTTCCATGGCTGTTGCTGTGGCTGCTCCCTCACCTTTTTGTGAGTATTGTGATATACGTTATTATTTACATAGAATAAAGTTATTTTTAGCCGATACTGGTGCTGGCTCTTCCTGGTGTGCAGTTTTATTGAAAACTTGGCACAGTAGTTACGTGTGAAGCTATCCTTGTTTCATGGTTTTAACCGTACCTGGTGATCAAGTTGTAGCCATTCCTCGAGCCTGTGATTACCATTCTAGTTTATCACTGCTAATACAGGATCTTTTCCCCCCTCAGATGTCATCTGTTGCCACTCTTATTCCCACTTTGCTTTATTTGTTCCTGGGATAGGCTCACTGAGCTGAAGCTTGTTTCCAGGTACCAGCCAGGAGATGGCTAAAGAGGAGATCATCATTACACGAAATTTGAGAAAATAGTTGGAGTTGATACAGACAACTATGAAGTCATAATCCTCTTCCTATGATGTCACAGACCTGTCGCCATGATAATGATTTTAATGCTGGTTTCACAACTTTGGGGATTGGGGGGGACTGCTGTCTCAAGATGACTGCTGCATGATTAGGTGTTGAATGCTATAGGCATACCTGAATCCCTAACTAACCACGCAACAGTGGATTGGAATCCTGGAAGCACTAATATAGAGTAATAGAGTGCTATGCATGAAGCAGGAGGTAGTACGTGGAAAATGTAGGTACCCCACCTGCATAGCTGTGCCCCACAGACAGGAGTGCACATGCTGGTATTCACAACCAGAGCCCACCTGTCCACAGCTCCTCCCCCTGGCATGCAGGACTCTGCAGGGTGGTCAGGGGTGAAGTTGTGGACCCAGGCAGGCATCCAATGGGATGCCTGTCCTGGGTTCCAGAGTGGATCCCTTACATGGATTGGTGCGGGTCCAGGTGCATGAATGCCGATGCAGCCACCCGGACCCATGCAGCATGGACCAGACATCTGGTGTACCAGCTCTTGCTACCCAGTGCCTTCTCGGTGCACCACAGGACCCCCGTCAGGTGGACTCCACCCCCATTACACAGCCATGACCAGCTAATGTGGCCCCACACCCGAGTTCCCCATGTCCCGTCCTGATGGACCCCCCAACCCATGTGCCCCACGTGCATGCCCTGCCTGGGACAGACCTGTAGGCACATCCCCAACCCCCAATCCTGGTGCCCTCAGTGGTAGCAGTGGCACCCCCATCTCCTGTACCCACCAAATAGGCTGCCCTAGCCCTCACCTGCTGCCTATTGGATGGGGCGGCATGGAGGATCGGCATCCAGTCCTGCCATGCCTGGTAGGGTACATCCATTAGGGCATGCAATGGGTTACAACAAGGTTCCCACTACTGTAACCTGAGCCCATCTCCACACCCTTGCGGCCAGCATTATGCAGCTTAGTGACTACCGCGTAGTGCTTGCATGCCCCTGGAATGCCCCCAGTGCATTGTAGTGTGTGTAGCCGGGGGAGCAGCCACATACTTGCCTTGCACCCTGTCCATGAATGCTGCACAACACTCAAGCGAATCGATACCAACACACCCAGTTTACGTGGTGCGTTGGCATTGTGAATAGCACCCATTGTCTTTATCACAAAGTACATATAGAAACATAGAATTTGATGGCAGATAAGGACAGCTTGGCCCACCCAGTCTGCCCATTTCCCTACCTGATGGATAAGCTGCAAATCCTAGTTAGCCAGCAGCCTACTTCTTCCTACCCCCACCCCCTAGAATTTCCTTATGACTGTCCCATGCATGCTTGAATTCCATCACTGTTTTTGACTCCACAACCTCCTCTGGAAGGCCGTTCCACACATCCACAACCCTCTCTGTGAAAAAATACTTCCTAAATTACCTCTGAGCAGCCCTCTTCTATCTTCAAATTGTGCCCCTTGTTCTGCACACTTTTTTGAAAGATGCTACCCTCTTGGACTTTGTTGATTCCTTGAGGTACTTGAAAGTTTCTATCATGTCCCCCTCTCCCTCCTTTCCTCGAGGCTATACATATTAAGCTCCTTAAGTCTCTCTTCATATGTCTTCCGGTGCAGACCCTGCACCATTTTAGTTGCCCTCCTCTGGACAGCTTCCATCCTGTCTATGTCTTTGCGGAGATTGGGTCTCCAGAACTGCACGCAGTACTCCAGATGTGGTCTCACCAGCTGTCTGTACAGAGGTATAATAACTTCTTGTTTTCTACTGGTGATGCCTCTCCCTATGCATCCCAGTATCCCGCCAGCCCTCCTTGCTGCCCTCTCACATTGCTTGCCCACCTTTAGGTCATCTGATATGTCTACCCCCAGGTCACTTTCCATTTTTGTTGTTAGTATCTCACCCCCCATTGTGTACTCTTCCCCTGGGTTTTTGTTTCCCAGGTGCATTACCTTACACTTCTTAGCATTGAATCTAAGCTGCCATACATTTGACCATTCCTCTAACCTTGCCAAGTCCCTTCTCATCCTTTCCACCCCACCTTGTGCATCAACTCTGTTGCAGATCTTTGTGTCATCTACAAAGAGACATACTTTTCCTTCCAGTCCCTCTGCAATGTCGCTTATAAAGACATTGAAGAGGACCGGTTCTAATACTGAACCCTGCGGTACCCCACTACTAACCCCCCTTTTTTCAGAGTGGACTCCATTTACTATTACTCTCTGTGTCCTATTCTCCAGCCAATTCTTTACCCAGGCTGCCATCTTGGGACCCACTCCCAGGCTGGCTAACTTGTATATTAATCTTAAGAATTATTGAGTATCTAGAGGCCAGAGGGGCACAGGACCCAAGGCAGCATGGATTCATAGTGGGAAGGTCATGCCAGACAAATCTGATAGATTTCTTTGACTGGGTGACCAAAGTAGTTGATCAGGGAGGGGCTGTGGACATGGCCTACCTAGACTTTAGCAAGGCATTTGACACAGTCCGACACAAAAGATTAATATACAAGGAAAGTGGGTTCTTCTAATTCATGGGACTTAAGGACCTGCAGATTGTGTATCTGTAGTATGGTGCTATGACTGGGCCAGGAGTTCTGATCGGGAGTCTGGACCAGAAGCAAGGAGTGTAGAGTGGTTTGGATGGAGCAGAAGGAATGGTAATGCATTTGATGAGAAAAGCAGGAAGGAATGGAACAGCCATGACATTGAAGGAGTGTGGAAACTCTTAGACTTGACCCCATTTTAAACAGTGAATCACAAGCTGCTTGGCCTGCTCTTGCCCAATTTTCAGGAGATCTGTGTCGTGAGGTCTTACTTTCTTGGGGGGGGCTATAGAGGGCTAGCCACTAACTGTATTGTTGCCGCTTTGCTATAAGGCTGCCTGATTCCTTCTACTTTGTTTATTTGCTACTCATATATACTTTATTTTGTAAACTATTGGAGATTGTCTTTGCTATCTGTGAAAAAAGTGGTGAGGGAAAAAAAAAATGTGCAGCCGGGGTTTCAGTCGTAAAATCAGTATTTTGTGAATAGATATGAGCCATGTTAATTCTTCCAGCTAATTTATTACTATGTGTGTTTTTCAGTATTTCCATGCATTTTTCTATTTTCTCAGCAATGATAGGCCCAGATTAAACTGCAGACAGAAAATCTATGTTTAGGACTAGCCTATAGACCCCAAATCTAAATGCAGAACAAAATAATGACTTTTTAGCAGCTATAAAAAAGTTCAACATTAATAATAATTATATACTAATGGGGGACTTCAATTTCCCTATCATTAACTGGGAGATATGCCAAAGTAGTGGATCAACTGAAAGAGACTTCCTAGAAATAACAATAAGTCAGAATCTAGACCAAATCATTAAGAAAGGAACTAGACACAATAAAATCTTGGACATCATTCTTACAAATATGGAAGACAAAATATTTTTTGTCAAGGTATTTTGTTTCATTCACTGGCTGTCTCATACCGTCAGATGAATTATCTCTCCCACTCACAGGTCTGCCCAGTACAAAGTAAAAGCTTCTGCCATGTCCGGTTTCCACGCTGCCCCCCCATGGCACTGGCCCGAGGCCCATCGTCTCCTCTAAATAGGACCGCAACAACCCAGAACTTGCCATCTAAATTTGAAACCCAGTACTCAAACTCGCTTTTCTTTTCTTCTTCCCTGCTGAGCTTGGCAACCGCAAACCAAAAAATGAGTGGCTACGGAAGCCTTTGAGGGACACGTTCGCTCCCAGTCAAGCAGCCCGCCGGTATAAAATAAACAAAGCGACTGAAACAGATAAAGCTTAAAAGAGAAAAATCAAATCTAGATGGCAAATTCTAGGTTGTTGTGGTCTAGGAAGAGGGGTTTGTAGTTTATCTGCTTGTAAAGAGCTCCATTACAGCACAATGACAGGGACTACTTTTTCTATTACTGATATAATCATATTTGCTATTATTTTTACATACACTTCTTATGTGCTTTTTTTGTAATTAACTTCTTTACTGGGGGGCCCATTTTATAAGTGCAATAAGAAACTCTGAGGTGTGGGTTATGGTCTGATAAGAGCACTTCCCAGGTGCTAAAGTCACTTGGCGCAAGCGCCTTGTGCCTCATAACGCACCTGGGGCATGCTCTTATCAGGCCATAACCCACACCTCATTGTGTCTTATTGCTGGCATGTACAACAGCAGAAAGTATGACTATGGATATATTTGAAAAACAGATTCACACACGGGTAGTAACTTACTGGGTCATAACGTCATATGCTTAATAGCATACGACATTATAGCTAACCCGTAATAGTGCTGACTAGGACAGTGAATGGTACAATACCATGTATACTGCTGTATGCGGTATTGCACAATTCACACACTCCCAGGCAGAGGATAAGATCTCTGCTGGGAGAGGGTTCCGCCGAACAGCTGCCATAGCTCACTGGACAGGACCACAGCAGCAGGAACCCAGGCACTGCGTCTGGGACTGCATTTGATTCCTGGTCCCAGAAATGTTATTTTTTTTAAGTCCTTGTGTGGTCCCCAAGTTGGCACCCCTGAGTTAAGAATCTTTAATGGGGGTCGGGGCACAGCCCCACAGAGGGGTGGTGGGCGGCACCCACAGAAAAGAGGTATGCTACATGGCATAAATCATGCTTATATTGGCAGTGCGATTTAGCCATGCAGCATAATGTCCTGCGACATTATGACCCCGTGCTGGGTACTAATAAAGTTAAATATCTTTAGATGACAACTCCACCTTTGGGTGGTGAGCTCACATAAAAGGCATTGGGCTGGATTCAGAGAGGTCCACCGCAAGCTGTGGCAATGGCAGCTTGCAGTGACCTGCCTTGCTCCCTGCCCTGTGCAACCGATTCAGGATCGGAGTGGGTGCAGCGGTCTGTGTCCTGCGATTTGCAGTAGATGCGTAAGGTAAGGTAAGGCACAACACTGGAAATGCTGCAGGTTGCAGGACAGCAGTTGCGATGGGCGAGAGCCACCATGACACCCCCATGCCCACCTCCGAGGCCCCGTACAGTGTGGTCACCAGCCCCAAGTCCCTTTGCCATGGACCCCCTCTCAGATCATGGATCCATACCTGCCCTGGTGAACCAGTGGTCCCCCACCCCCCCAAACACACACACCCGCCAGGCGCATTGGTGACTGGCCCTGGTGGTGAGGGAGGGCTGTGCCAGTCCCCTGCAGGGTATTGGGGTGTGTGAGGGGGCTCAAACTGTGGGGTGGGGGGCAACATTCAACTACCAGGGGTTATGGGATGGGGATCAGGTTCCAGGGCATGGGGGGCCTCGCAATGTGTGTGTGTGTGTGGGGTGGGCATTGGGGGTGTGCCACACACCCTGCATGCCATGCCTGGGACTCAGAGCCCATTGGGGGATCCATAACCCACAGGGGTGTGGGGCTGGGGCACAGTGGCAACCTCCAGTGAACAGCAAAGACCAGTTAGACCACCTTTTTGTTGGCGTAACTGGTCTTTGACAGATATTCACTGGTGGTTGTCTCTGAATCCCATCGGTGGACGTAGTGGCCACCCTACCTGAATAGGGTGCAAATGCTGCCAGAAACCCCCTTCTGCCATGTTGCAAGGGGGTTTCAGGAGCATAGGTGCTGTTGGACGCAGGCAGCCTGCCGCATGTTGCAGGCTGCCTATGTGAATCCCGTAGGGATGCAACGCAGGACAGAAGTGTGACTTGCACCTTATTTTCCGATGCAAGTTGCCTTGCGTCCTGCGTTGGCTTCTCTGAATCTGGCCCATTGCCTCCTGAGCTTGTAAACCACCATGAAACTGTGAAACTATGATAAAATGTAAGTGTTCAGTAATTCAGGATTTTTTAACTCCATCGGTGGTTACTGTTTGACTGATTTTCTTGTTGATATCATTGCAATTTGGCTGCTTTTCTTTTAAACACTAGGAGCTGTTGTATTTTGGAATATGAAGACACACACTGTAACTTGCAACCTGAGCACCAAGCTTTTTGGAAAAAAAATTGAATTTGCCAACATCCCGGCTGCATATCATTTTAATTGAACCAGTATTACTCAGAACTTCAGTGTATTAATAACTAGTTTGTGATATGACGTTATAATTATGTACTGTTGTTCTGAAGTGCACTTTAAATTGAGCCCTTTTTCTTGTACTCTTTTGGGCAGGATTCGCAAAGGGGATGCACCCAGCACACCCGAGATGCACCGGCGCATCCCCACCGGTGCACTGGTGCGATTCTGGCAGGAGCCCAATGCGCCAGCACATCCGTGATGCACAAATGCATCACAGATGTGCTGCATGCCACCCATAATGATATGCGGTGCATCTGGAGGGGCTGTGAAGGGGGTGTGCCCATGCATATAGTGTGGAGCCCCATTTACAGCTCTACCAGGAGGCACAACCCCGGGGCAAGTCTGGAGATGCACCTACCAGAGATAAGTTTAAAACAAGTAGGCTTATGTTGCCTGACACCCACAGGCAGCCTGCCATACTGCAGACAGCAGCATGGCAGTTGCCTACACTGGCAGTCCAGTGTGCCCCCCTCCCCACCCCATCTCTGGAATAATGTTGCTCCCTGCAGCAATAAAGTGGCAAACACAGAACCCCCGCCTGCACTTCTGTTACGAGCGTTCCCTGTGGTGATTAAGTGATAAAGACACCCCACCCACACCTCTGTTATGATGCTACCCCTGTGGTGATTAAGTGATAAAGATACACCCCCCCACCCACACCTCCATTGTGATACCGCTTCCTATGGTGATTAATTGATAAAGAAAGAAAGAACCCCCACCCACACCTCTGTTATGATGCCGCTCCCTGTGGCGATTAAGTGATAAAGATAGAACACCCCCACCTGCACCTCTTTTACTATGCTGCTCCCTGCAGTGATTAAGTGATAAAGATAGTGATAGTGATAAAACTAGACCCCCACCCACACCTCCATTATGATGCCACTCTCTGCATCGATTAAGTGATAACGATAAACCCCCACCCTCCATTATGATGCTTATTCTCGCGGCGATAACGTGAAATGTATATGACCACCCCACCCTGAGCCGAATGCACTGGAGCCAGCAAGCCAAAGGACCCACCCCATAGCTCAGTAGACCACCCATCCCCATTCACCAGGCACACCCTACCCACCCCACCCCCCCGTGCCAGCGTATTCCCACTGTTGGCAGGCAGCTCAACTCGCCCTCATACCACCACGATTGCCCGCTGACAGAGCTGTCTGTAGAATGACAGCTACTGTACAACCTACAGCCCATTGGTGGATCCTGTCAACCAATGGGCTTGCAGTGTGTCCATGCAGGTGTGCATGGGATGCGGTTGCCCGGGGAGGGCAGGGGTACTTCTGGACTGGCTGGAGCTATCAGTGTGGACCTAAACCCTAGCAGGGCACCTGGCACATTTGGCTGGACACATCCCTGCACAGTGCATGCAAATAGGGCCATAATGACATGTAAATGGCCCCATTGCACCATGCATGTCTAATGGCCCTATTTGCTTGTTGCTGGCACTGAATAGCAACTTTGGGCACAATGCATTGTGCTCTGCGCTGCCCCATTGTATTCCCAGCCCGACCAGGAGGTTGCGCTGGTGCATACGGGGCTGGGTGCAACTGTGGTATTCACAGTGGGGATACACCGGGGGCATTCCCTGATGAATCTTCTGTGAATACCACAGTTGGTATTCGGCACATCTCATTTGCACTGGGGCATCTGAGATGCACAGAGCGCAAGTCCTTTGTGAATCCTGCCCTTTGTATTTAAAGTGTTTGGAGCACAAAAAAAGACTAAACTCCTAGGAGAAAATGCTAAGAAGCCTGTTATTGATAATATATAATTATTTTTCATACACTAATAGGACAATCTAGAAAAGAAAGGGCAGGATTTATGATAGCCACTAAAAGATGAAGGAAAAATGGCAAGGATTGACAAGCTGCATGTTTGATGTACTTTGTAGTAGGGCCTACTCTTTGACTTAAGAATCTTTTTTTCTGTATATGTGATTTGGTCATTCTTGCAGTATCTTTTAAGGTTTTTGAACTGCGGATATTCTATTGCCTGCCTATGTTTATTATAATTATCATTAGTAAAGATACAGTAGTCTTCTGTGGGAAAAGGGAGCCCCTATTACTTTTCTTGGTACCTAGGGTATGACTTACTCGAGGGTTCCTCCAATAAAGTAATGCCGGATGGATGGATGCTCATCGTATAAGCACCAGTGTCTTGTGGATGTTCAATGTGGCAATTTTTCATTAAAACATGGAGCACCAAATATAGCAGGATGTAGCCAGGAATAGGTCTAAGAGGTGACGTATACGTGGTACTAAGTGAGCTCAGTCCTAAGGTGGCTCTTCCTAAACATTGGGTGTTGGAGAACTGGTAGTGGCACAATGAGAGCATTAATTCAGGCTATCAAATCATTAGTTATTTGATTCCAGGATCTAAACTACTATGTGGGCAATGTGGAGCCAGGAGGTGTCTGCCCTTCCCTTCAGTTCTGCCAACACTTCCACCACCTGTGGTCACCAGGGTCACAGTTTTGTGATGGAGACAGGCTTCTACCCTCCTTACAGAAGGATGGCATATCTTAGAAACATAGAAACATAAAATCTGATGGCAGATAAAGACTGCTTGGCCCACCTAGTCTGCCCATTTCCCTACCTAACGGATAAGCTGCAGATCCTGGTTAACCAACAGCCTACTTCCTCCTACCCCCCCACCTAGAATTGCCTTATGTCCGTCCCATGCATTCTTGAATTCCCCCACTGTTTTTGACTCTACAACCTCCTCAGGAAGGCTGTTCCATGCATCTACAACCCTCTCTGTGAAGAAATACTTCCTCACATTACCTTTGAGCCGTCCCCCCTCTATCTTCAAATTGCACCCTCTTGTTCTTGCAGATCTCTTTTTCTGAAAGATGCTGCCCTCTTGGACTTTGTTGATTCCCTTGAGGTATTTGAAAGTTTCTATCATGTCCCCCCTCTCCCTCCTTTCCTCGAGGCTATACATCTTAAGCTCCTTTAGTCTTCATATGTCTTGTGGTGCAGACCCTGCACCATTTTGGTTGCCCTCCTCTGAATAGCCTTCAACCTGTCTATGTCTTTGCAGAGATGGGGTCTCCAGAACTGTACACAGTACTCCAGATGTGGTCTTACCAACTGTCTGTACAGAGGGCGAACAACTTCCTGTTTTCTACTGGTGATGCCTCTCCCCATGCATTGCAGTATCCCCCCAGCCCTCCTTACCGCCTTCTCACATTACTGGCCCACCTTTAGGTCATCTGATATGACTACCTCAGGTCCCTTTCCATTTTTGTTGTTGTCAGTATCTCACTCCCCATTGTGTACTCTTCCCCAGCGTTTTTGTTTCCCAGGTGCATTACTTTGCACTTCTTTGCGTTGAATCTAAGCTGCCATACATTTGACCATTCCTCCAACCTTGCCAAGTCCCTTTTCATCCTTTCTGCCCCACCTTGCGTATCAATCCTGTTGCAGATCTCTGTGTCATCTGCAAAGAGACATACTTTTCCTTCCAGTCCCTCTGCAATGTCACTTATAAAGACATTAAAAAATGACCGGCCCAGTACTGAACCCTGCAGTACCCCACTAGTAACCCCCCTTTCTTCACTGTGGACTCCATTTACTATTACCCTCTGTGTCCTGTAGTGCAGCCAGTGTTTTACCCAGGCTACCACCCTGGGACTCACTCCCAGGCTGACTAATTTGTTTATTAATCTTTTGTGCGGGGACTATGTCAAATGCCTTGCTAAAGTCTAGGTAGGCCATGTCCACAGCCCCTTCCTGGTCTACTACTTTGGTCACCAAGTCAAAGAAATCAATTAGATTTGTCTGACATGACCTTCCTGCTGTGAATCCATGCTGCCTTGGGTCCTGTGCCCCACTGGCCTCTAGGTACTCCACAATTCTTTCCTTCAAAGTGAGCCATCATTTTCCCTACCACTGAGGTCAAACTAACAGGTCTGTAGTTTCCTGCCTCTGTCTTGCTCCCACTTTTGTGAAGGGGAATCACATCTGCCCTTCTCCAGTCCTCAGGTACCACACCATCCTCCCATGATTTATTAAAAAGGGTAGTCAGTGGTGTTACTAGTTCTTCCCTTAGTTCTTTTAGAATTCTGGGGGAATCCCATCAGTCCCCATTGCTTTATCCACCTTCAGTTTTAAGAGTTCTTTCAGAACCCTTTCTTCTGTGAAAGGACTATCAACCCCCTATCCAGAGTGCTTCTATTGACTGGATTAGGTATCTCCCCCTGCTCTTCCATTGTGAATACTGAGCAGAAGTATTCGTTCAGTATCCCTGCTTTTTCACTGTCGCTCTCTGCCCAACCACCTTCCTCTTTATTCAGCCTTAGTATCCCTGCCTTAGTCTTTCTTTGCTCCCTAATGTACCTATAAAAGGTTTTATCCTCCTTCTTAACTGAGTTGGCTATCTTTTCCTTGGTTTGGGCCTTTGCTGTTCTGACTGCCTTACCCATTTTCTTCTGCTTTAACTGGTACAGTTCTCTGTCCTGCTCCTTCTGTGTTTCCTTATACTTCCTGAATGCTACCTTTTTCTCCCTAACCTTCACCGCCACTTCTTTTGAGAACCATAGTGTTTTTTTCTTTCATTTTGATTTGTTTATTTGCTTCACACAAAGGCTTGTTGCATCTGTTATGGCGGTTTTGATGTTTCCCCATTGTTGCTGCACCCCACCTTCTTGCCTGTTTGCTAGTGCTTTTCTGAGGCACTCTCCCATTTTGACAAAATCAGTCCTCCTGAAGTCCAGTACCTTCACTTTTGTATGGCTTGACTCTACAGCAAAGTTTATGGTGAACCACACTGTTTGGTGGTCATTTGTTCCCAGATGGCTACCCACTTCAAGATCGGAGATCCTCTCTCCATCCTCATTTGAGAGTACCAGGTCTAAGATTGCTCCCTCCCGAGTGGGTTCCAAAACTAGCTGTCTGAGGCATGCCCCCTGTAGGGCATCGAGAATGGCCCTGCTCTTGGATGTGGCTGCAGCAAAGGTGCTCCAGTTAACATTTGGCATATTCAGGTCCCCCATCAGCAATATCTCCCCTTTCTCTGCCATCCTAAGGATGCCCTCTATCATTTTCTTGTCCATTTCCTCCCCCTGAGATGGGGGTCTGTATACAACCCCTGTGCGAATTGTGGTGCCATTTCCAGTCTCCAGGATGACCCACTGTGCCTCCACTACTCCCTGTTTACTCTTTAATTCTGTTCCTTTGATCCCTCCCTGTCCCTCCTGTAGATTGTGTACCCTGGTGTGTTGACATCCCATTCATGGTTCTGTGTGTACCATGTTTCTGTGACTGCCACAGTATCCAGGCATCCCTCTTCCATCAAGGCTACCATTTCAAGGATTTTTTTACCTAGACTACAGGCATCTTGGGATGTTCAATCCCCCCCAACCCCCGACACTGCCACTGGTCCTCCAATGATCCAGGTTTGGGGTGTAATCCCGGGTCACTGGCATTGCAAGCAACAACCCTATGAGTGCAGATCAAATCAAAGTTTAACACAGAAGTATCTATATAATCCTAATTATAATGGACACAATGTTGTTTTACTGTACTAAAAAGCAACACCTGTTATAATTATTACCATCTTTAGTATTTGCTTTTCTAGTAAGTTGTAGCTGGAGAGACACCTTCAACCATCCTTCATATAGATGGAGTCTGGCTGGTTGTATGAGGTCACCCAGGCAGCCAAGACCATGATGCTGAGCTGCCTTAGGAGGTGCTCCAGTAGCAGGTGCACCTGGTCTCTTATTCAAAGTCTGATCTTGCTACCTCCACTGTTCTTTCCAGACTGCACCTTCCTGGAATGAGGTGTCAGGTTTATGGAATGAACCTGGGTCCCCTACATTATAGCACAACTCACAAAAACTGGGGTTGCTGGTCCTGGCAACACAGGCTGCTTTTTATGGATACAACAGAGAAAGTCCTCTTAAAGAATCTCCCTCTGTGAGGCTCACCGAATGTGTGGTGTGCTGGTCCGGAAGGGGAGCATAAACGGAAGTGGCTGCCTCACTGATGGAGAGGAGGGGCAGTGTGTCTGCTTAGAGCTAATGGCAGTAAATAAGGCGTTCTGACAGAATGGTAAGTGTGGCTTGTGCACCACAAAAAAAAGTCCTGGTCCTGGCCAAGGACTGGAAAATATGTGTGGGGTGGTAGTCTGATGGACATCCCCAGTTTTGCATTGAAGAATGATCATACACCTCTTCCTCCACATTCTGAAGATCAGGCTGGGCTCTGAATTGGACTTCTCTGGTCATGCAACAGCAGAATCAGCAGAATGAAGCCTGGGACCAACTGCGGGGTGGGGGGGGGAGTTGTTATTTTGTATCAGGGACCCCATGGGATTCCCCATTAGAGCACAGGGCCCTTATTATCTAAGGTCTCTTTAAGCCCTTCATTAATTCTGTTACTTGTTAGAGTATGTTCTTCGCCATGCTTTCTGGAATGCAATTTACATCACATTGTTTTACCCCGTGGGGTTGTTACTTTCTGCATTATGTTTGATTTCTTTTAAAATTATTTTTAATTTTATTATTAGGCTATTGAAATTACTTATATAATATTTTCATAATATGATATTTATACTATCTCTTGATGTATTCTCAGCTGGGCAAGCAGTCATTTGCTGTCAGGCCCGCAAAATGGTTAAATGAATTGCATGATACATTGCTGAAAGTTAAATCAGTTTACGAGATCTTTGCAGTCCAATGCAATTGTAATCATTAAACAGTTTTGTTTTCCCTCTGTACAGAACTTGCGACTTGTTATACAGCAATCTGTCTGGACTTCTTTTTAAAACTTTAAGTGCTTTGACCCTGACTCAACTGCATTTACTCTGTATCTGGTTAACGTACTTTTAATGTTTTTTTTGTGATTATATATTTGACGTGGAACCTTTGTAAATGAGCCCTTGTGCTTAAAGATAATCTCTGAAGTTTTCAATAAATAAATAAATAAAGAAATAACATTGCAATGGGAATGGTCAGCACTAAGAGTCCACCCCCAATTAAATGGGGGTTGTCTCAGTTGGCATCTGTGTGTGAAACTAAAATGTTACTTACTGTTTACTGTAGTATATACTGATTCTGCTGACATCCAAGCTGCCATTTGCTATAACCAGAAATCTCAGAGCCACCAGTAGCTGATGTCAAAGCTGGACTATGGCAGTGGGATATTTAATGGCCTGCAGTACATGTTAGAACTTTTATAAACTCAGATTACCAGTCCGGCTATTCTCTTGGGGCTAAGTACAGTCTTCTACCAACCCCACTTGCTCACAACACACCAGTGCAAAATAACTCGACAACCTCCTATATCCCCCTCCTCAAATCCCCCACTTACATCCTCACTATTACTCCCTCTCCCCCCCTCTGAACTATGGTCTCACTTCTCTATGATTCCTCATGCATCACTACTATCTGTACCATCTATCCTTGCTGTTCTTCATCTACTTCTCCCTTACTCTACCCCTACATTCCCCTTCAAACACCTGGCCTCCTCAGATTCTCCTTACAAATGCCCAAAACTCCACTTTCTCATCCTCGCTCTACTCCTGCTCTCCTCTGGGGACATCCATTCCAAGCCTGGCCCTCTTGCCTCCAGCACTTCTGGCGCTCCCACAGCTGCTGCCCCCTCCTCTGCTCCTATAGCCCCCCTCCCAAGAGGCTTCAAGATCCTACATCTAAATATCTGTAGCCTAGTACTAAAAACTGACCTCCTACAAACCATGGTGGAATCTCTAAAACCAGACATCCTAATCATTACAGAAACATGGCTAAAGAGCACGATCCCTGACTACTCGGTCTCCATTCCTGGCTACTCCCTCCTAAGACAAGACTGAGCTGGTAGGGATGGCGGTGTCGCCATGTACGTCCTTACCTCCCTCCAATACTCCATAATTTACTCATCCTCCAACCCAATGACCCACGATGCTCTAGCTATTCGTGTTACCCTTCCCTTTACTCTTCCTGTCTTTATAGCTGGTATCTATTGCCACCCAAACATCCAGCCCTCTACTGCTCTTGACCTCCTACAGTAACTTCCATCACTGCTCTCTCTCACTCTGGGGAGCTGTACATCCTAGGTAACTTCAATTTAAACTGTCTGTCACCAAAAACAACCAAAATGTACAATGAAATTTGTGTCTGTAACCTCACGCAGCAAATATTGGAACCCATCTGTCCCAACCACAAGACACAAAATCACTCCCTACTTGACTGGGCTCTTATCTCCCACCCTCACAGAGTCATCATCTCTGGTATCCTTCCTGACGTACTCAGTGACCATAATCCAGTATTTATAGTCAGAAAAATTCACAGACCCAAATCCTTGCATACAACCTTGCAACTGTGCTCTTTTAAATCCTTAGAATTAGAACCTCTCCTACGCAACCTAGCCCTCTCTGACTTGTCTCCCCTTACCAACATCCAATCGGCTGATAAGGCTCTTGCTTATTTTACAGATATATTCCTAGAGAATTAGAATACCTTTGCCCCATTTAAACAAACCAGGGTTAGGGGAAACCACTTACCTTGGATTACTGCAGAACTATTGGCCTGTCTCAGAGATAGAGATCGCACCTGGAAATGTCATAAAGCAACCCAGCTTCCTAGTAATCTCATGATTTACTACAAGCTTCAAAATGCCTGTACCAGGGCCACAAGGCTAGCAAGGTCTGAATACTTTAACACCGCTTTCATCACAAACCTAAATTCACCTTCCAAGTTCTGGAAGGTGGTTCATTCCCTTTTTTCTCCCATGGCCCGCCCCCCGTGCTTAAAATAAATGACACCATTGTGGCTGGCCTGGGTGCCGTAGCTGCTGAATTTAACTCCTACTGTACCACCTGTGCCACTGAGCTACTGAAACTGCTCCCTTCCTACCCTCATTCCTCTCCTCTCCTCTCTCCAATGGTACCTCTCCTTCGATGCAGTCTCCCCAAATGACATGCTACAAGCCCACCTCGCTATTAACCTCTCAAAAGGCTCCTACCCAGATGGCCTAGACCCCAAACTCCTCTCTCTCTCTGCCATGGCCATTGCCTACCCCCTTTCTCTAATTCTAAACCACTCACTTTCTATTGCCTTGGTCCCTATCCCAAGGAAACATGCTGTGGCCCTCCCTCTTCCCAAAGTCGGTGACCCATCTTCCCTTGGAAATCACCGCCCTATCTCTCTCTCTCGCTCTCTCCTCCCTACCCTAGCTAAATTAAAAGAACACCTTGTCGTCTCCCAGCTTACCTCATTTCTAACTGATACCTCCTACTTCACCCCTTTCTAATCTGGCTTCAGGAAAAATCACTCCACTGCTACCTCCCTACTTCAGTTCACTGACTCTATCCTTACTGGGATGGACAATGGCCAGATCACCTCAGCCACCTTTGTCGATCTCACCAAGGCTTTTTTGATACTGTTTCCCACTCCCTTCTCCTTGACTCCCTCTCAACAGCTGGTCTATCTCCTTCAGCCACTAGCTGGTTCAAGGCCTACCTCACTGGTTGAACCCAGTCAGTCATGATCTCTGATGTCATTTCCCCTTCCCTCCTGATTAATTCTGGAGTCCCTCAGGGCTCAGTGCTAGGTACCCTATTATTCTCCATCTTCCTAAATGACTTTCCATCTGTCTGCTCCTCCATCACTGCCATACACATGTATGAGTTGCTGGCAGTTACAAGGGAAGAAAAAGACTTGGGAATCATCATCACAGATGACCTGAAATCATCCAAGCAGACCACTAAAGCAGTAGGCAAGGCTAGGGTGTTGTTGGGGTGTATTAGTAGGGGTATCACAAGTCATAAGAGGGAGGTAATAATCCCTCTTTACAAGACACTGGTTAGGCCCCATCTGGAGTACTGTGTGCGGCACTGCAGACCGCACCTTCACAAGGACATTAACCAAATTGAGGCAGTCCAGAGAAGGGCAACCAAAATGGTGCAGGGACTGCATCAGAAAACATATGAGGACAGAGTAGTGGAGCTCAGTATGTATACCCTAGAGCAAAGGAGGGAGATAGGTGATATGATCGAAACATTCAAACACCTTAAAGGCATTAACAAGGTGAAAGAGTTTCAATATAAGAAAAATAGCAGGACAAGAGGACACAGCACAAGATTAGAGGGAGACCAATTAAGGGGTACTATGAGGAAGTTCTTTTTCACAGAAAGGGTGGTGGAGGCATGGAACGGCCTACCCCAGGAAGTGGTGGATATGAATACAGTGCAGGGCTTCAAACAGGCATGGGATAGGCATAAAGGAGCAATACAGATGAGTATGAATAGATAAGCCATTGATAGAGCAAAGGCCAATGGCACATTCATAAGGTAGAAAAAGAAATGGGCAGACTGGATGGGCCTTGCGGTCCTTATCTGCCGTCAACTTCTATGTTTCTATGTTTCTATGCTGATGATACAGTCCTGTATGCATCTGGCTCTGGCTCAACTGAGGTTGCATTCAACTTTCAGCAAGACTTCAACAAGGTTCTGCTCTGGTTTGCTAACCATGGAATTTTTCTCAATGCCAAGAGGACTGTCTCCATGACCTTTGGCACAAGGCAGAGACTCTCTAGGCTTCCCTCTCTGCCCACTTTCCACACCCTCGATGGGACTTTACTTGAGGACACATCCTCCTTCAAATACCTAGGAGTTTGGCTGGATCAACACCTAAACTTCTCCAGACTTATTGGCGCCATCCCAAAAAACTGTGCCCCAAGCTTGGTGCCCTGTTCAGGAACTGTAGTTGTATCCCCTCTACGGTTAGGTGTGAACTTGTTCAGAAGATGATCCTGCCCATCTTCGACTACTGTGATGTAGTCTACGGTGCTGCTCCCAAGTCCTCCATGGCCAGATTAGATACCCTCCTCAATTCCTTCTGCCGTTTTGTCCTTGATGCTCCCTCTCACACCCACCACTGTGATCTCTATCGTGCCCTATCCATCCCCTCTCTTACAAACAGATGACTATCCCACTGCACTAAATTCACCTCCAAGTACTGGCTGGGCGAACTCCCTTTCTACCTCTCGGCCTCATTTATAACACCCCCACTCCCTCTCATTCCCTTAGATCATCCGACTTCCATACTCTGGCAGTCCCCCGGAGAGCCACCCTCATTGGCCAATCCAGTTATTCTCACCACCTCCCAAAAATGTGGAATTCCCTCCCCCCTCAAATTCGTCACTCATTCTCCTACTACTCCATCAGTTCTGCCTTCAAAAACTCCCTTGCACCTAGCTGTTCCTGCTACAACCCTCCCTAACTCCCCCCTCTAAGCCCCTGACAAACTCTACCCCTCTTCAGTACCCATGCAATGCCCCTGCTGCAGCTCCACCTCCCACTCACCTAAAAGCCAGCATTCCTTCCCTTCCCTCGATTCCTTCCTTCCAGACCTTCTATTGTTCTCTTACTGTGATTTCTCAATCATCCAAAGTTGTACCAAGGGCCTGTCCCTACCCTATCCTTACACCATTAACCCAACTCTTCCCTCCACTTCTCCACTTCCAGAAGTGCTGGGATTCAGCCTCTCTTCTCTCTCACCTTCACACTCTCTTCTGTTCTTCAGAAGCCTATTCCCCCTCGCTGCCTACAACCTGCTTCCCTTCTATCATACTCTACCTCTTGCTGCCACAACCTGCTCCCTTCCTGTTGTGCTTGACCCCTGCCTTGTGCAGGCAGGGTTCCCAGCATACTGGAGGGGTCAGACCCAAGCAGACCTTCCTCCTCCTAGCCCTTCCTTCACCTCCTCCTATCATCCCCTTCCACCACCACCCCGCTTCTCTGCCTACCGACATACCTACCTCTGACCTTCCCTTCTCCCCCTTACGTAGCCCTAGCGATGGCTGACCCCTAATCTCTACTGCACTTGTAGTTAACTTGCACTTCTGTTATACCTTAGCCAACCTGTTCTGCCTTCGTTTACTCGTCACTAACTTCCCTAGATCAAACTACAAGAATTCTATTCAGCCATTTTCTAGCTACACAGTTACGTGTCATTTAGTGTATGCCTAAATGTTATTTTGTGTTGTTGTATCTATCTAGTCCAAAAGTGCTGGCGTAGTATCTATCTAGTTCAAAACTGTTAGTATCCCACTATTTCATAACTCCTGTACAGTCTGCTAAAATTATTTGAATGTAATCTACTGTAAATTTATATTGTGTACCAAATCTCTGTAAACTATCCTCATGTTCCCCTACCCCCCAGATCAGACCGGGAGATGAGCAACTTGTTGCTCAGCATGCCTTCCTGGTGAAATATTTCAATAAATAAATAAAAATTCTATAATTGTACTTAACCCCAGGAGGACAGTGGGACCAACAAACAAAAGGAGTGGACTTAAGTTGTGGAGCTGGGATTTTGGCAGCCAGGGCTAGGGACTACTGCTGAGTGCAATGCAAACCTGATGGGAAGGGAGACGTCCAGGTTCCAGCAGCACAGTGACCCCGGGTGGTGAGCTGGGGAGCCTGCTACTTCTCAAGAGTTAGCATAAATTCTTAGAGACCTGTGACAGCCAGGGCTGCCAGAAGCATGGCCCGACATCAGGGAAGGGACTTGGAAAGGAAGGAAGAAAAAAAAATATGTGCCTTGAGTTATCTAAATGATGATTGCCATCTCCCTCTGGCTCTGCTTCATGCATGTCCTCACCAGCTCAGTGGTGGGGGGAACAATTGACTGGGCTAGGGGTGGCTGGCAGAGGCCTGATAGGCCAAACAGCTGCAGTATATATAAAAAAATACTATGAGTAGGATTTCTGAAAGCCTTTAGATGCCTTGAGACACAATTATGATGCAAGTTAGCCCACCTAAAATGTAATTTAACTTGATTCTAGAACCAACACAAATTGCATCTCAAAAAGGACCGGCATGTATTTAGGTAGTTTTTATTTACCAGGTAGATGAACTGGACAATCAAATGTCTATGTTCGGGCATGATCTGGGAGATTACAACAAAGCGGGTAAATGTAAGACAGTGTATACAATTGTACAATAACTGATTACAGGCGTATACAGACAATTTGCAGGTAACAATGTGCAAAGTTAATTCCCGGACATTTTCATAGTTACCAAACATTTGAAGGCTCAGACAAACAAATGCATTAACATACTGAAAAACATCAGAAGCAGAGAGAGATCAGCATTCGTCATTTATTTACTATAGACAGCAGAAACTACCTTAAATCTATCTGAACCTTTGTAAATGGCATTCAAAGGTTCAGATACTGTTTGCATACCTCAGGCTGTGTCTGAACTTGGACAGTATGCCTGCATCATCATGCCTTCTGAAAATTCTTCCTGATGTTTTTACACAAACCAATACATTTTTGTTCAAGCCAATACAGCTTTGAATTCAACAATGCATATTTACTGTAGCCAGTATATTGTTATCCAAACAGAAATTTGTTGAAACCAACATACTTTTATTAGAGATGCAGAGAATGTAAGCTTTGTTGATGAAGTTGCTGCAAAGTTGTGAAACTTTGAATTTGCAAAGCTTCACAAAGTTCCTATAGGCATCACCATCTTTGAAGGTCACCATTTTTGTAAAGTTTCCTTTGTGAAGTGACACTTTTTAGGGCTGCAGTGGGCATAGCCCTGCAGACCTTTTGCTGTGAATTGAAAAAAAGGACTCCTGTATTCCTTGCGAACAAACAGCACGTTGAGGTGATAAAAAAGTTGCCTCTGCGTCAATCAGTCCAAACACATGAGCTATTTGTTTCCTGCAATCCGTGACCACTGAATTACATAAACCCCACCTGACCCTCCTTCTCAGCCCCCCCTCAGAAACATAATAGTTTTACAGGGGGTGCCCAATCCTCAAGTGTCCCAATCACAAAATCCTCTGCCCCTCCACTACCGCGTGCGCATGCGCTGTTCTGCCCTTTTTTTTTTAATCCCCGTAGATCTGGGATTCTTGCAGTTGGGTCCATGGCACTTGTGTTCCCCCACTCCCCAGTCTGTTTTCAATGTTTGTGGGGGCCAGAAGAACAGACAATCATGGGCAGCTGTTGCACCGGTTACAGGGCACAGATGCTTGATGCATCCTGCTTGTGCATGCTGCCAGTATGGCTTTTTGTTACTGCTTCAGTCCTGAAATTGCTTCCTGGCCCTGATCTGCAGTATGAGGGGGCAAGGAGAGCAGCAAACTGAGCAACAAAGGTTTTTGGGAGTAAGACGTAGCGAATGTAATACTGCATACTAACGCTGGGCTTGCGGCAGTCCCCTCAGAGATAGCAAATTTGAAATTTAATTCTGATTTGTTCTTCTCTACTCTGTAAATGTAGAAGAATCTTTTTGAATGGATGAGTTAGAAACTGTCCTGGTGCCACCGTGCTTCTGTAGGTCGAAAACCCACTTCCTTTCCATGGTCAGCTTATCGTGTGTCACAGCCTCCATTCTAATGTTCCCTGTCAGGGGCCAGTTGCTACTCTCTGCTGACTGCTGTTTTATTCGGAGTGGTTTTTGGTGCTCTTCATCTGTCAAAAAAAGTCTCTGTTGAAGTTTATCATGCTGTTGTCTTTGTTTAATGATTTCAGAATAGATTTGGTCTTATTTCTCTACTGCTGGTCTTATTTCTCTACTGCTGCTGCCCCCAGGAAGCCCTCCATGAAGGTACAGACACTGCTTCAAAACAGAAGTTTTGATTTCAGGCACTCTCCTGGCTGGCTGGTCCTGGTTGGCTGAGCCTCAGCAAAGCACTAATCTGATTGGCCCAAGACTCGTAAGCCTGTACTCTGCTATTTTCTTTTTCCTAGTCTGTTTAACTTGCTCTGTGTATTTCTGTTTAACTTGATTCGTGTATTTTGTCCCACCCCCCCTTCCCAGCCCCAACCTCCCTGGCCCTGACCTCTACTAAATACACCAAAGTTCTGCCCTCCAGCCACACCACATTTCCCATTGGTTCCTATATCTGACTTTAACCTTTCACCCAGGTGGTCCTCAGATTTTCAGGAGCACTTTTACCTTGGAACACTTTTCAAGAGCCATAATGTTGGTGGCTAGTCACATGCTGAGTTTGATAACCTTTCTTGCACTACTCTCTTGCTCTGCTCCACTTGATAATCACCAACCCAACCTGTTCACTCCCATTACTAATGAATGCCCACTGTCTGCCTCTGGGACTTACATAAGTAACATCTATCCAAGACCCTCCAGTCTACCCTTCCCTGGACTACATCTCCTTTGGATGTTGCTCCATCCCTCTGTGAAAACTCCCATACATCTTAGCTCATCACTCTTATTATCCACTATACTACATCCAGACAGAAACAAAACCTCAAGAAAAAAGGGCACAGTTACCTTATGGGATATATCTTAAAGCTCTTCTCAAATGCCAAATACTGCTGTAACTGCTTATCTTGGGCAATGTTCACCCAAACCCTGGCCCCCCACGGTCTGGGGCTAAGGGCTCTTGCATTACTGGTTCACTTTCCCTGGCTAGCATAAACATATGCAGCCTCCTCCCTAAACTTGATACCCTCGCTGTCTGGATCTCCCAGTACAACCCTGACATTCTATCAGTCCTCGAGATGTGGCTGTCCCCCAAGATCCCTGACTCAGCAATTGTAATACCTGGATATGCAGTTTTCTGGCAAGATTGGATATCTAAGAAGGGAGGGGGCTACACTCTTTACCTAAAAGAGTCCCTCATGGGTCATGCATTGTCCATGCCCAACCCTGGAAACTCCATCCAGGTACTTGCCATCAGGGTGCTGCTTGGCGCACATGATAAGGCACTGACCATTGCCTCTGTTTATATTCCATCCAAACGAACCAATCAGGGACTCCCTTACCTTCTTGACAGCATCAACTTCCTAAGTCAGAGCACTGAAGTTATCATGCTTGGGGATTTCAATGTCAACTGGATGGCCCCCTCTACTAATAACTATAAGGATGCCCTGACCACTGCTAACCATTTACAAATAGTTCAATCACCCACCAGGATGAACTACAGACCAGGGACCTGTACTTTATTGGACTGGGTCCTTACCAATCACCCTGAGCACGTCTGAGAAACAAAAGTTCTTCCAGACTCCATAAGTGACCATTCACCTGTACTGACCATCTGGTCTAACAAATTCAACAAACTCCCCTCCTAAAACTATTTACAGCAGATTATTGCTGCCTGCTCATCTAGGGCTCCTTATAACACAACTGCGCGAACTTGACTGGTCTCTATTTCACACATCCCTGGACATTGACACTGCTCTTGAGTACTTTATTCTTAGTTTCAACTCAGCCTGTGATATCAATGCTCCATTTAATAAACAAAAGTCCAAGGGTATCAACAACCCCTGGGTAAAACTGGACATACTGGAACAAATGAAAACACGAGACCAGCTCTGGTACCGAGCCATGGCGACTGGCACTCACGCTGATATCCAGGCCTATAAATCAGTCAGAAACACCTGGACAAGAGCAATACGCAATCAGAAAGCAAACTACTACAGGAATGCCCTAGCAAACAGCTGGAATGATGGGAAACATTTCTGGAGAAACCTTACCAAAGTAACAGGAAAAAAAAACAAAGTAACTCCCTCAATGCTCAACACTGATGGCTCTATCACCTGGGATCTAGTAACCTTAGCTAACATGTTTAATACCACTTTTACGGACCTCAGTCACGTACTGCCCCAACCCTTTTTGACTCGACTCCTGATGCAACCCTCCCTGACAATCCAGGCACCACTCAGACACACCCTCCATTCTACTTTAAGGCAATCTCTAAAGATCAGGCTAAAAAACACTTGCTCAATGTCTTTGGAAGATCAAGGTATAGTGTGACTCCCTTGACTTGAAACTCCTTGACCTCACCTTGGATAAAGTCCTGTCCCCCTCTTACTAGAATCCTTAATCACTCCCTAATGTTATCCCAGTTCCCCTGTAAATGGAAATCTGCCGTTATGACCCCAACCCATAAAATTGGTGATAAGACTCTAACAAGTAACTACAGACCTATCTCCATCCCCCCACAAGCCTTGGAATGGACTGTTGCTGATCAACTCATTGATTACCTGGATAAATATAACCTTCAATTTCCCCAGCAGCATGGATTTCAAAAAGGACACAGCACCACCACAGCACTCCTTGAATTCACCAACTACATCCATCATGCTCTTGATCTCAGCCAACTGGTCAGCGCCACCTTCATTGACCTGACCAAGACATTTGATACCATCAACCACTTCTTGTTTATCAAACAATTATCAAGTCTAGGACTTTCACCTGACACCAGCCGCTGGTTTCAAAGCTACCTTTATGACCGCACACAGCAGATTGGGATTGGCAAATCACTCTCAACCATCCTTCCCGTTCATTCTGGAGTTCCTCAAAGCTCTATCTTGGGTCCCTTGCTATTTAGCATCTTCTTGAACAAACTTCCTGCCTCCTGCCTTGACAGAATTCTTCTGTATGTGGATGATGCAGTCATCTTCACAAGCCACTCTGATCTCTCTCTCCTACAGTTGCAGCTTCAGAAAAGCTTTTTGGAAGTTGAAACCTGGTTCAGATCACACAAGCTCATCCTAAATTATTCAAAAATAAAAACTAAGCTGTTCCATGGTACCCACAACAAGCACAAAGTCCAACAACTAGCAATCAGCTAGCAATCAGCAGTAACTCGGGCACTGTGCTGGAACAGGTGGATCATTTTAAATACCTGGGCGTGACTCTTGACTGCACTCTTTCATATTCGACACATGTCAATAACATTTCTAAAGCTGTGAATACCTGCATCAGGCTGCTTTACAGGCATAGGCACTGCCTGATGGCTGAGGCCTTAAATCTTGCTACTCAGAGCTCTGAAACCGCAATAATAGACTATGAGCTCATTGTTTATGGATCAGCCAGGGACTCTATTCTCCGGCACATAGCCTTAGCCCTTAATAAGGCCTGTCAGCTACTCACCTCAGCCGCCAGCCTTTCCCACACATATGACATCAACAAGCAGGCTAACTGGCTCCAGCTGTCTGGCAGGCTAAAGTACCAGACCTGCATCTTAGCAAAGAAAACCTCATTGGGTCTTCTGCCCCCTGGGGTTCAGTCCTTACTGACCCAGCATAGTGCCTTTTGATTAACCAGAAGTTCTGACAGCCTAGCATTTACAGTTCCATGCTGCTGGACTTCACAAGGACAGTGCTCCTACAAAGTAAGAGCCTCAAACTGGTTCAGCTCTCTGCCCCCGGAAATCACCAACTCAGCTAAGCTTGTTTCTTTAAGAACAAACTGCATCAACACCTTGTGGCTAGTTTCTCCTGTGATTGCTTCATTTAAACAGATCGTGGTTTGCTCTTCTCTGGCCCCCCCAATACACTTCCCCTCACCACCCTTTCACTCCTTGTTAGAATTTCTTCCACTGCTAATCCCCTTTTCCCTAGCCCCTCCTTTCTCTATCCTTACACTCTTCTGGGCTCTCTTCCCTATCAGCCACCCTCCCCTTAACTTGCAGCCCACCTCCAGGCATATCCACCTCACCACTCCCTCCTTCTCACCCATTCCCTCCCACCTCCCTTCCTCACCTACATTTCTCCCTCTTCTCCCTCCCTCCCTCCCTATCTTCCCACATCCCCACCCATCCTCTCCTCCCCCTCCTCCTCCTACCCTCCCTGTTCTCTTATCCACCACTCTCTTATTCCCTGAACTTTGTTCCCTGTCCTGTCTATCTCCCCCTCTCATACTCTTTACACCACTGCTGCCTCCTTAGACTGTGAGCACTTGCTACTGCTCCAGCTCTCATGCAACTTCCCCAGGTATACATTGTCCAGTACCTGGTGTACTTGTTCCTACTGCAAAAACATTGACAAAGCTTTGGGTGGCTCCTTAGTGGATTCCTACTGACTGTTTGTAACTATTTGATGCTCTGTTCTGTGTTTTTAATTTTGTCTTGTTCATGATGAGGAACCTTTGTAAAAGAGTCTTGGCTCAAAGGTGCTTAATTCTGATTATTACAAATAAATACAATAAATAAATAAAAATTTATATTAGCAAATATTTGAGCTCCTTTCCATGGTTTTGTGTGTGTTTTTTTACCCTTGTAGAGTTGTTTCATTTTATTTCCCTTTCAGAATGCCGAAACAATGTGTGTTATGTTCAACTGTAAAAGAAGCTCATCTGAGAAGGTGAATAGACACTTAATTTTTTTGTCTAGAGAGGAAAAAAGGAGGCAAAAGATTTTGTTTGTGTCACAGAAATGGGGCAATTTCTATTGCTCAAATCATTCTGTCATCTGTAGCTCCCAATTTCATTTATAAAATCTATGTGCCATGCAATAACAATAATAACAAAAAGTGTTCAAACATGACTAGCTGTAAAAGATGATAGTCAGTAGTGCCTTCTGCAACAATGCCTGTTTGAGCACTTTTTATAATTACTGTCATTGCATGGCAATGGCACACATCACTTTATAAATGAAATAGGGTGCTTGAAAACTGACAGACTGATGTGGGCTTTTTTTTTTGTTGTTTTTAAGAACACATACACAAAAACAGAAACATTCCTCCAGAGATAAAGGAGTCAGCATATACTTTTTTTACAACTGAAAGCAGTAGACAATTATTGAGACAACCATTGCAACAAAATAAAAAAAATATCAGCACTGTTAGAAGAGTATGTCATCTCTGCAGGAAATTAGTATATTATTTTAGCAGGCTGGTCCTACTTCTGTCTTTTAGTTTTTGTTTAGTAAAGGGATACTATGTCAAAGCTAACTGGCTATGTTATGTTTTTCTCAGTGAAACAATACATATATTGCAGTTCATCTTTTAACAGGGAATAGAGGTTATGAAAAAGGTATGGTTAAATAGTTTTTTTATTTTTTATTTTTGTTTAGTAGTCATTGTATTATGGTTTTATTTTTGAATCCTTTCAACATGTTTGTTTATTGATAGTTGTAGTGTTTCTTGATATTATGGTATTATGTTCTGTCAGAAACTAATAAAACTTTATGGGAAAAAAAAGCCATCACAGCATAGACAGTAACTCAAGGTAGACAGACAGGAAGAGACACATGGGGTAGTAAGAAGTAAGACTGTGATTTCTAATCAAGACATAAAAAACAAATTACATTTTTAAAAGAAAAGACTCCTGCTCCACACTACTCCTGCTGGTCCTGTACTGACAGGTGAGCTGCATGATGTGGTATACAAACGGCAGGCATGCAGCAAGCAGTGATAGCGATTTAGAATGAAACATATCCTTAGCCTGTCCTTAGTCCACTTACTCAGCACCAATTCAAAATAGCCCGCTGACTGCAAATCCCAAATGCATTTTTTTTTCCATTGTGCATGCCTGTCCTTCTTGAACCCATGGGAACTGCAGGCATCGGCATGAAGAACTGTCACTCTCTCTCTCTCTCCACAGTGCTACTGTACAAAACAGTAAAATAATATAATGCTTTCATGTTCTCTAGCATTTATTGTAATTGTTAATTTTTTTTTAAGATGAGTGACAACACACACACTGAAAAGGTACTGATTGAAAAAGCTGTGCTTTGCATTAGGCAGTGAGAACAGAGTGTGCTGAACTGAGTGTGCTTGACGTTGAACATTTCTTAATGGCACTTCCCATACTTGTTCTGTTTTTTTTTTTTTTATGTGTATCGCTTTTTAAACCGTCAATGTTGGGTTCTTTTTTAACTTTTGCACAAATACAAGCAATGTAATTGTTTTGGATTAGTTCAGCACACTCTGTTCACACTACCTAAAGATCATATAAAAAACAATTAATGGCACTGAGAATGGAACAACCACTTTTACTATGTTGAGGAAAGTGCCGCTGCTACCCTTTTAAATAGAACAGTACTCCCGGTGAGATTGGTCATGTCACTTTGTGCAGTGTATTTCATTCTGGTGAGATCACCTTTTTTTTTATTTACGTCTTTTTATGTGAAATTGGGCCGAGGGTGAGATGGGGCTGAGTCTTTCAGTTTTAATTTGGCCTCCCACAGGCACTATTTATTGAAAATGAAGCCCAGTAAGACATTTTAAAGTTAGCTGCGATGTGCATTTAATTGGCAGTACCGACTGCCTCCAGATGGTACCTCCCCCTGAACTGTACCAAAAGCTCCCACTGGGTACTTGCAGCTGTGGTGCCGCTTAGGTAAGGAGATGTTACTGGCTGCAAGTTCTGCTGTCTTTACATCGCTCCTCTCCAGATGTGATTGTTAGCAGCTTCACTGAATTACATTTATAGCCAGAGCGGCAGCTCTAGTAGGTGTACGGACATGCTTCTACCTGTCATCCTCAGGCTTCACCTCCAGAGGAGTCCTGTCCCCTCCTTCCCCTTCTGCACAGAGCAGGCCACATCCTGAGCTCTGTGTGTGCCAGGAGTGGAAAGCCAGCCTAGCACTTTCACTTTCGTGTGGTCGCTTGCACAATCTGCAGCTGCAGCCTCAGCACATATTCCTCTTCCTCACACTCCAACTCCCTACCTGCCAAAACAATATTGGGGCCCAGGGACCCCCACTAGACCCCAGGTAAATCATTATTTTAATACATTGGCCACTAGGGAAAGCAATCCACTAGCCCACAAAGGATATAATATTTAAATTACTGGCCCCACATAGGACAACTGCAGCACTCTGGACCACCAATGCTAAATTAATTTATTTATGCTGGGGAAGTAGCCCAAAAGAGTCCCCACTAGCCCACCCACATTATTACTTTTAACTACTGGCCACTAGGCCATTTATGGGTGATAAATGACTTATGCTGACCCCCCTATCACCACCACCAACAACCACATTCTCTCTTTTTTTTTCAACTATTCTTTATGATCCTCTGGAACAACCCCCAGAGGACAGCCATTAAAGTACATTTACACCAGCAATTAGCTGGTGTAAGTGTGCCTTGCGTCCACCTGGGGTTGCATCAATGTGCCACCAGCCCATCCCCAGTATATGTAACCCTCCCAGCCATGATCCCCCAATCACTCATTGAATAAGCACCGCAGGGCTATCAAACTCCCATGCCTCCAATCCCCCAAAAATGTGTAATAAAAGCCCTGCAGGGCTAGAGGACCCCCCAATGCCCAGATCCCCTGATTAAAGTAAAAAAAGCCCCGCAGGGTTAGAGGACACCCAAATATCCCCATCCCCCAATATATGTAAAAAAAAGCCTCACAGGGCTAGAGGACCCCTAATCCCCCAATGTATCTAAAAAAGCCCTGTAAGGCTAGAGGACTCCCCCCAAGCCCTGATCCTCATTCTCTAAGTTTGAGCAGTAATGCCAACTGTGAACAAATAAAAGATTCCCTTTATCCCTGGTAGTCTAGTGGCCCCCACCCCCCACCCAGCAGTGCTAGACTACCCCGCACCCCCAAGATCCATACCCAGCCAGCGACTGGCATAGTCCACCTCTCATCACCACGGCCAGCTGCTGACTGAGCTCCATATGAGCGCATACTACTATAAATAATACAAGCTCAATGACTGACAGCTCATTGACTGACAGCTCATTGACTGACAGCTCAGTGACTGACAGCTCATTCATTGAGCGTGCACTATTTACAGTAGTACACACTCATATGGAGCTCAATCGGTCAGCTAACTCACTCTGTTAATGAGAGGGCTGTACCAGTTGCCAGCTGGGCATGGGTCAGGAGTGTGGGGTGGTCTGGCACTACCAGGTGGGGGTGGGGGGTCACAAAACCACCAGGGCTACAATTAGCAGATGGTAATCTTCCAGACAGATTTATGTATATATTATGGGGAGTGGGGCTGGGGGTCCGATAGCACTGCAGGGCTCTAACATGAGGTATTAAGGGGGATCAGGACTTGGGGGAAAATAGCCCTGCAGAACTTTAATGTGAAATATTACCAGGGATCCAGGCTTGGGGGACAATAGCCCTGTGGGGCTTTAATGTGAAATATTACCAGGGATCCAGGCTTGGGGGACAATAGCCCTGCAGGGCTTTAATGTGAAATATTACAGGGCATTAGGACTCAGGGAACAATAGCCCTGTGGGGCTTTAACAGTATTTATTCTCTGGGATCAGGGCTTGGGGGGTGCTTGCGCCCTTCATCTGTGCAATGCCACGGCTTGCAGCAACCCATGTAGGTGCACCCTCCATTTGGCGCACTGCCTGGGTTGGCGCAAGTCATAGGACTTAACTGTGGGGACCCTGCCTGATAGAGAATTAGGCACAAGGTCCTCAGCGCATCCACATTTAGTGCAAGTCACCTTTGGCATGACTTACGCCATCCCTTTGAGAATCCAGCCCTCTGTCTGTGCCCTCACTACTGTATTTTCTCCATATTAACCTATTTTTCTCATTAATCTAACAGGTCTGACAAGATGTTGGCTCCTCCCCCATCAGATAAGTATTACTTTATGTCTAACCTGTCTTATCCTTCCCGGGGGGGAGATTGAGTGTCCCAAGGACTGCTCTCCTGTCCTGGTAGGGGTGGCCAGGCCATCTTGGCCGTTGACTGACACCAGGTGGAGGCCTTGGGGTTCTATGTGATAATGGCTAAATCCTAAAGACGATTGCCATTATCAAGAAGTCTAGAGTGCTGAAAACATTTTTGGCACTCTGACACCCCGGCACACAGGAAAATGGCACCGGGGATTTACTTTTTATTTTATTTATTTATTTAAAATTGGTGACCGGGAAAGGCACACTAAGCCGAGGCTTGTTTCCAGGTGCGACCCAGGTACAAGGTGTACGCTGTAGAAGGCAGAGAGTACAAACAAATTCTTGTTACAGATGAATAGTACAGTATAAGAACATTTCATAGTGGTACACAGAAAAGTAACAATTGTAGCTAGAACAGACAGTTTGAAAAACATCCAGACATTTCATTTCTAACAATCCGTATTTACACTATATTACAAGTGTACATATAGACATTTTTACAAGTAGTGGATGTCCAGAGTTTAGTAAAGTAGCACAGAAAATATGCAGTAGGTAAGTGGTTAATACGGTTTGGGGCTGGTGTGTGCATAAATATTGACCTGAAAGGGGCCACCGAGGGTAGGCTAGGCCCGAGTTAAGGAGGGTTCAGATGAGCATCTTGGGCAGGGAGGGGGTGGGAGTAGTCTGAGGAGTTGTTTAAAGGCTGATAGGAAGGAGGCCTGGTGAAGGTTGGGTGGGAGATTGTTCCAAAGGAGGGGGAGCCGGTAGGAAAAGGCAGCTTGCCCAGTGGCAGAGAGGGGGCGTGAGAGGTGGAAAGTACGTGCGTGTCTATGGCAGAGGGAGTAGCCTGGGGAGATGGCTGGAGAGATGCGGGAAGAGAGGTAGGGGGAAAGAGAGCCAAGCCAATATTTAGCTACGAGGGAGGCGCTGTGGAGGGTCTGCCTATGTGAAAGTGACATCAGGGATAGTGTGGAGTATAGGAGGCAGTGATGAGTAAGTGGGGGGAGGCAGTGGTGAATCAACAGAAAGAGTTGAGCAGGACGTCAAGTTTTGAGAGGGAGGAGGTTGGGGCTGTGCCATAGATGATGTCCACATAGTCCAGCACTGGCAAGATGGTTTTGCATATGAGTTCACTCCAGGTGGGAAGGGGAAGGCTGGCTTTGTGGTGATACAGGATAGCCAGTTTGGGCCGGAGTTTGGTGCAGATGGCATTGATGTTAGTGGAGAAGCTGAGGTGGGTATCCAGTCAGACTCCCATGTACTTAAAGGTGGGTACTGACTCAAGGGGAACACCACCCAAGGTGGAGATTAGTGGTGGGGCTGGTAGGGAGGCAAGCTTTTGTCTGGTACTGAATACCATGGTGACTGTTTTTTGGCATTAAGTTTTAGCTGGTTTTTCAGGAGCCAGGCTTGCACTTGGTTGAAATCTCTTTGGAGATTAGGGAGCACACTTTCATGAGAGGGACCTGAGGTGTAGATGATGGTGTCATCGGCATACAGATGCATGTTTGAGGAGAGACAGGCAGAGGGGAGGTCATTTATGAATAGGGAGAAAAGGATAGGACCAAGGATAGAGCCTTGTGGGATGCCTGAGAGGATGGGAAGTGGGGGGAGAGGGTGTTTCCTATTTGTACTGACTGTTGCCTATTCTGGAGGTAGGAGTGTAACCAGTTGAGGGCAGGTTGAGCAAGGCTGATAGAGCTTAATTTGCAAAGCAGCAGAGGGTGGGAGACATAATTGAAGGCTTTTGCCAAGTAAATGAAAATGGTGGTGGTGGTTTGGCTATTGTCCATGGCAGAGAGAATTGAGTCAGATACTTGTAACAAGGAGGTGGTAGTGGAGTGATGTTTTCTGAATCCTGATTGAAAGGGAGAGAGGGAGCTGTTTGTGCAGAGAAATGAGGACAATTTGGACAGCATGAGGGATTCTTGGATTTTGGTAAGGGAGGGGAGGAGTGAGATGGGCCTGTAACGTCCTGGTTGGGAGGGATCACCACCTTTGTGGAGAGGAAGGATTTTGATGAGTTTCCAGGCAGAGGGGACCATAGCTGTGGTAAGAGAGAGGTTAAGTATGTGTGTCAGAGGTGCGACTATGGCTGAGGCAGAGATACCAAGCAGTCTGGGATGCAAGCCATCAGGGCTGGTTTTGAATTGGTCCAGAGAAGTGAGTGTAGTGTAGACTTCCAGTGGTGTGAAAGAAGGAAAAAGGAAGCTGGGATGGGAGTGGGAGGAATTAGTGGAGGCAGGTGGAAGAGGGGGTGAGTCAGGCAGGGCACAGGAAATGAAGAACGAGTTGAAAAGTTCAGGTACTGTAGCAGGATCAGAGACAATTCTGCCATCAATGTTGAGGATTGGACTGACTTGCTTGGTAGGGGGGTTGATGAGAGAGTTTATCACCTTCCAGAAGGACGCCGGGGAAGCTTGGTGATGGGTAAGTTGAGCCTTGAAGTAATGGGCTTTGGATTGCCGAATTGCTTTGGTGCATTTGTTTCTGAGAATTTTGTAGGATAGGAGGTCACAAGAGGTAAGGGATGCTTTGTATTGCCTCCAAGCCTTGTCTCTGGTGCGACACAAGGTGATGAGGTCGGCTGTGATCCAGGGGTTATGGTATTTTTTAACTCTTGCTTTCCTGAGGGGAGCATGGCAGTCCCATGTGCTTAGGAAAATGTTGCAGAAGTGGGATAGGGTGATGTCAATGTCTTGAGTGTTAAAGACTGGGAAACAGTCCGCATTTGCCAGGTCACGCTGTAGGGCAGGTTTGTCGAGGAGAAGTAGAGGATGAGATAAGATGAATTTGGGGCCAGAGTGCAGAGAATGGATTTTGTGGATACAATAAGTAATACAGTGGTCACTAAGGGCATCAGAGAGGGTACCTGAGGCAGCGATACTATGGGGGTGGGTGGTTAAAATCCAGTCCAGAAGGGAGTGTTTTTGAGATCAGTGGTTTAGTTGGGTGGGTTCCAGGAATAACTGGGAGAGATTTAGGGCTTTGATCCTCAGGGCAGCTGATTTGGTGGAGGAGAAGAGCCAGTCTAGGTTGAAGTCACCTAATAGAATGAGTTTGCCATTTGAAGTGGTCGAGGAAATGGCAGAGATGGCCTTGATGAGGGAGTTGGGTGAAGGTTTAGGAGGGGTGTACAGAACCCCTATGTAAAGGGGAGTGGACCAGGGAAAGGATAGGTGAGTAACTAAGGATTCGTGGGAGGACCGACAGGATTCTTTGAAGGTAACAGTGCACATAATGGAGTGCCTGACATCTAGCGCTACCCCCGCCTTGCTTGCCACGGTCCTGCCAGAACAAGATGTAGTTTGGGATGGCAAGAGAGGGGTTGGAGATTTTGGTGAAGAGCCATGTTTCCATGATACAGAGTATGTCAGGTTGGTACTGGTTTGCCCAGATGGAGAGGGGCATCTAGTTTTGGGAGAAGACTCCTAGCGTTAATGTGAAATATGTGGAGGCCCTTGGGGAGAGAGTCAGGTGAAAAGCTGTGTGGGGGTGCAGGTGTCCGTGAGGTTTGACTTGGTGCCAAAGGGCCAGGGTTCAGTTGTATATCACCTGCTAGGAGTTGGAGTAGCAGAGGTAAGGAGAGGTGGGGGGACTGCTTGCAGCTGCTTTTTTTGTGCCTGGGGGGTGGAACATGGAGGTTTAGGCACTGGAGAAAGGCCTCAAGATTTAGCAAGTGTGAGTGGAGCACTGAGGGGTGAATGGTTGGGGAAGGTTGAGGGGGTAGAGAGGGGGGTGGAAATAGGTGAGAGGGGAGGGTAGGAAGGATCAGAGGTAGAAGTGTAGCGGTGAGCCAGAGAAGGTTGGGAGGGGGTGACTCTAGGGGAGGGTTGGAGAGAGAATGGAAGGGAGACAAAGGGAGACCAGGATGGGGAGTGGTGAAGTAGGAAAGTGAGGGGCAGGAGAGTGGAAATTGAAGTAGCAGGCACAGTAGTAGTAGAGAAAGCAGCATAGTGGTTGAGAGTGGCATAGTGAACAAGTTTTTCATTGCAGTAGCAGCCTCTAGTGGTGGGATGGGATTGCTTCCTAATGGGAACATATATAAAAATAATATTTTACCTCTGGCTGTGTCTTCTAGTTCTCATCATATATCCCCTCCTGCTCTTTCTCCTGCTACCCAATCTAGGACTAGTTCCAAAATTGGTGTGAATGATGACCTATTAAGTTTCACTCAAGAAATTACAGCTACCCATGATTCTGGTTACATCGAACCCTCTCTAAACTGTACCAAGCAAATATTCATCTTGGGTGATTCAATGGTCTCAAATTTGGCTCGGCAAATATGCGATATTACTAAATCTACTCGCACACTTTCTTGCTTTAGAGGAGCAAAAATTCAGGATATTATGAAAATGGCAAAAAAAAAAAAATACTACAAAATAGTGGTAATTGTGCACTTTGGTATAAACAATATTAATTATCAAAGTACCCAACAGATAAAAGAGGCTAATGTGGGGCTAACAAATATATTGGTTGAGTCAGGTGCAAATATAGTTTTATCAGAAATATTCCCTGTATTTGGGGCCGATTATCAAACTGTTCAAAAAATAAAACACATCAATAATTGGTTAAGAGGTTGGTGTTTAAGGCAAAATTTGAAGTGCCTCACCAATTGGGAACAGTTTTGTAACAAAGAATAATATTATGCTTATGATGGCCTTCATTTAAACAAAAAGGTTCAAAAATGTTTGGAAATAGTATTAATACAGTAATAGCCACATCTTTAAACTGTTAAAGGGGGATGGGTTAAATGATCAACCAGTTTCTGAATTGGTAAACATTAATAAGTGTGGACTGCTTAGAAAAAATGAAAATATTTCTACTGACCTAATAAAAAATTTACAGGTATTAGTATTGAATGCCAGAAGTCTTATAAACAAAATTAGTGAACTTCATATTTTCTTGTTAACTAAAAATATTGATATATGTGGTGTATCTGAAACATGGTTTATTAATGAACAATGGGGGCAGGAAATCCCAGGTTATACACTTTTAAAAAAAAATAGAGCATCATCTCGAGGAGGGGGAGTTGCTTTACATATAAAGGAATGATATGACTGTATTGAACTAAAATTTGATACCCCTGAACCATCAGGTATCGAAATAATGTGGGTTAAAATCAATTATAATACAGATCGTTTAATGTTTGGTATATGTTATCGACCTCCTTCTTTGGATAATAATAATAATGAAGCTTTTTAAATTACTTACAGAATATCAATCTACCTGATAATATTGTTCTAATGGGGGATTTCAATTATCCAGGAATTAATTGGGAAACTCTTATTGGGACTACTCAGCAAGAAAAAACATTTTTGGGAAACTACTTTTTTCTTAGGTCTTGACCAGATAGTAATTGACCCCATGAGGCAAAAAAATATTCTTGATTTAATTCTAACAAATACAATGGAGTATTACGATACGCCTACCGTTTTAGAACCTCTGGGGGATTCGGATCATTACATCTTATTTTGGGCTATTAATTATTATAAGTTTGAAAGTAGGGGAGTAACAAAGATGAGAAATTTTAATAAAGCAAGGTTAGATTAAATAAAAACTCATTTCTTAAATTGGAACTGGCAAACTGACTTATATAAATTATCAGTGGAAGAAATATGGGCACATATTATATCTAAACTTGAATTTTGCATAGATTCATGGGTACCTGAGAGAAAAAAATATATTAACAATAGGAGATATCCAGTATGGTATACTAATGATATTAAAAGACTAATAAGAAGGAAAAACAGGCATTTAATAAATATAGAAAAATAAGTCTCAGACTAATTGGAATAAGTTTAAATTAAAAGCAAATAAAACGAAACATGCAATTAGGGAGGCAAAGAAACAGTTTGAATATATTCTTGTCAATCAAAAAGATAATAAAAAAAGGTTTTTTAATTATATTGGATCCAAAAAAAATTCTATATCTAGGGTAGGACCACTCTTAATTAGAGATAATTTAGTATCTGATGAACAGGGTATGGCCGATGAATTTAATCATCACTTTTCTAGTGTCTTTAAAAAAAATGAAAACTTGGGTCATTTTGACTGTGAAAATATAAATCACGATATTGTATTTACGACTGCTGAAACTTTTTCTTCCTTGATGTCTTTTAAAACCTCCACTTCGGTAGGAACAAATAATATTCTGTTTGTCTTTCTGAAAGCAATTGCTTATGAATTAGTTGATGTTCTAACATTGCTGTTTAATAAATCAGTATCACAGGGTACAGTCCCAAATGAATGGAAACAAGCTCGGGTAATTCCTATTCATAAAAATGGTTCAAAACAGAATGTAAAACAATATAGACCAATTATCCTGACTTCTAGTATAGGGAAGGTAATGGAAAAACTTCTCTCTTAAAATTAATATGCATATTATGAAAAATGATCATTATGACATATCACAATATGGTTTCATACTGGGTAGATCATGTCAAAATAACTTAATAAATTTCTTTGAGCCAGTAAGTGAAGCCTTGGATTTGGGCCTTCCTGTGGATGTGATTTTTTTAGATTACGAAAAGGCATTTGACACCATATCACATAAAATTTTAATAGATTGTTGGGTAAAATTAGAGTTCCATAAAAGTATTATTAAGTGGATTATATCCAAAGGTCCTTGGAATTCTGTGATTCTGCGGTTGCAGAATTTTCTGCAGAATTTGCATCATGCCGCAGAATATATATAGTGCCACAGAATTCACTGTTTTTGGTGAATTTTTATTAAATATACTGTTTTTCCACAGTGCCAGGCTTTCTTTTCCATCATGTTTAACCTGAAGTCCCTCCTCTATGCTCGGCATATGATGTCATTGATGACATCACATCATATTTAACCACCAGAGAAATGAATAAATCATGCCGCAGAAATCAGAAAATGCTGCCGTAGAAACCAAGGAGTCCTGCCACAGAAATCGGAAAGTTCTGCCACAGAGCACTAGGGGCCCCTGATTATATCTTGGTTGACAGCAAGGAAGCAGCAAGTTAGTATCCGTGGATATAACTCATCTTGGAGTGAAGTTACTAGTGGAGTACCACAGGGTTCTGTGTTGGGCCCAGTTTTGTTTAACATCCTTATTTCAAGTATGACAACCTCAGATGGTGTTTGGCTTAACAAATATGTAGATGATGCAAAGTTGGGTAGCATTGTTAATAATCTTACTTCAGCACAGAATTTACAGTCTAATCTAAATAATATATCTGTCTGGGCTAGTAATAATAAACTTACTCTTAATATATCTAAGTGTAAACTCATGCATTTTGGTAAAAACAACCCTATGATTAACTATGAGATAAAAAATATTCCACTAATTAAGGTTACTTCGGAAAAAGATTTGGATATCCTTATCAGTAATGATTTAAAATTTACTGATCATAATAACTATACAGTCAAAATGTGTCATCAACTAATAAATTGTATTTTTAAGAATCTGAAAAGTAGAGAAGCTGAAGTGCTCATTCCGCTATATAGCAGTTTAATCACATCCAAATTTGATTACTGCTCATCTTTTTGTGTACCAACTCTAATTAAGGATAAGACTATGAGAGAAAAAGTACAAAGGAGATTTACGAAAAATATAAAGAATTTAAAAATGCTTCCTTATGAAAGTAGACTTAGAAAACTAAATCTTTATTCCTTGGAGTATCGTTCGATTAGAGGTGACCTATGCTTAGTCTATCACGCAACTAGAGATAAGGCCTTATTTGAAACTCTATGTCTAGAATGGAATCACTCTTTAAGCACTACCAGATCTCATAATATGAAAATAAAGACGTATTTTATTAAAACTATAAAGAGAAAAAATTATGTAACACAACGAATTGTTCCTTTGTGGAATTCCCTCCCACAGGAGGTAGTAGATAGTGCAAATCTTGAACTTTTTAAAAGTAACTTAGATATTCATATGGGAGATTCTAAATATCATTACCACCCAGGTTAGGGGTGATGAAGTCTAAATGGGCTTGTCCCTCGACTTTGTATTTACCTATGAACCTATGAAACGCGGCTGATTGGTTTTTGAACGTCACGAGTCTCTATCTGTATAATGCAGTGACGACCAAGAGTGGTGGTGAGGGAGGCGGGGATTTCTTTGGTCAGATGCAGAGAAACATCACAGTCCCAATTTAGATCAGAGCTTGCTGGCATACCTGTGGGCTGATGTGGGGGAGGGCATTCTTATGCCCTCACGGACCTCGCGGGGAGCTGCTTTGTTGTCTGTGGAAAGGAAAGAGAAGAACAGGGGAAATTAAAGCAGGGAGGGGGAGGGGCTGCACACCGAAGGGGGGGATGGTCATGTTGCTGACTTCAAGATCAGCTGTGTAGTCTATCCCTGGAAAGTTACTTTAACACTACAGCAGGCTAGCCCTATAACTGCTTTTGCAGTAATTCGAATAAAAAAAAAAATCAGATTATCGGTTTGTCCCACGAGTGGTTTTCCCTTAGCGAGGAGCACTCGATGTTTCAAGCAGAGTTTTCTAGCTAAAGGATAATTTAAAATCTCAGGAGCATGACTAATATTGCAAGGCTCACTGAGCCGCTCTCTGACCTTCTGTCCAGCTCTGCCTTTACTTGCTACTATCTTCCCCACATTCCTCTTCTGATGTCTCCAACCCAGCCTTACCTTTATTCTTCCCACTGAATCAATCTCCATATAACTACTGTATATTGTCTACTCTGTAAAGTGCACATGTAAGCCTGTTTGTATTCTGTGTTTGACAAATGCCTGTATTTTTTGGCTGCTTCCTAAATGTTCTCAGATTTTTTGTCTGCCTTGATGTTTGTTTCCTGCACTGTTTTGTCCTCACTGTGATGAGGTACCTTTGTAAATGAGCCTCTGGCTCAAAGGTTGTTAAACTGATGTTCTAATAAATAAAAAATAAATAAATAAAATATTGCTTAGGCAAACTGTATTTAAAAGCAACAGTTATGGTCAGGCTTACTGGCTATGAATTCTGTTTAGCTTGGCATGCAGTAATCAGTTTACCTTAACATGCAGTAATTCTGTTTAACTTTTCATTACGATGGCACCTGTAAGTAAATTAAGACTACTACAAAGCAGCATGAAAAATCAAGCATTTCAGCCTGCCTAAGCACTGAGAAAAACTATCTTCATTTGTGTGGTGATATGAATAAGAATTAAAGGTGCTTGATATTTGAAAATGAAAAAGGCGCCAAGTCCTCTTCGGTCAGATGCAGAGAAACATCACAGTCCCAATTTAAATTGGAGCTTGCTGGCATACCTGTGGGCTGATGTGGGGGAGGGCATCCTTTTGCCCTCATGGACCCTTGGGGGGAGCCGCTGGAGCACTTAGTTTGTCTGTGGGCCGATGTGGGGGAGGGTGTCCTTCTGCCCTCATGGATCCTCGGGGGAGCCGCCAGAGCGCTTCGTTTGTCTATGGACTGATGTTTTCTGTAGGGGGGCTGTGCCCCCCACACCCATCTACTAAAGGATTCTCAACTCCAGGGGGTGCATGTCGGTGGGGGGGGGTGAAAACATTAAAAAATAAAAGGTTTGAGCCTGGTGCAATAAAATTGCACCAGCACCTGGACCCGAACCCAGTACCACAGCCGCCATGGCCATGGTCCAACCCCCAATGCCACGACACAGCTCAGCAGCCCACCACAGTGCCACCACCTACAGCTCCTCCGTCCCCTCCCAGCCCATGCTCAGTATGCTTGCACCCCCCGATGCACGTACGTATAGCAAAATACTGTCGCTATTTTCACCGACCCCCCCATCCTGCCGCCCTACCCTCCCATCGCCATGAGGGATTCTCTGGGGAGCAGGTCGCCGCTATGGACACAGCCCTTCCCCATGCACCCTCCTCTCAGGATACCGGCCTGGAGATACTGCATGCTCTGAGAGGCTTCAAAGGGTTGGGGATGAGGTTTCACAGAGTGTGTGCACCTCCATGCGCATGCTCTGGCATATCATCACGGCCAGGGGTGCTGGGGTGAAAAATGGATAAATGGCAGTCAAGAGGGCTTAATGAAGCCCTGCCTGATTTTTATTGGCCAGCACCACCACTTGGTTCCTCTGGGACATCTGGATTGTGCTCCGGGGGATGGTCCTCCTTCCTCTGGCCCTGGGAGGAAATCAATGGAGGATTCAATATCCAGGCGCAAATAATGGTTAGTGGGAGCCTTATTAAACCCTTTGAGCTTGGAGTGCCTCCTGTCTCCGCTGTTACATCATATCTCTGGAAACCCTGGCTATAATGTTGAGGAAACACCTAGAGGTAGAAGGACTAAGGGTAGGAGTGGTGGAACACAGCATTTAGCTATTCATGGATTATTTGTTCCTTTATGTATGAAGATCTGAAGGGACCTCCCCCACATCTCAAAATTGCTGAGTGACTACGGGGAGCTATCTGGGCATAGGATTAATTGGGGGAAGTGACATGTCGTATGTTGGGGAGGAGGGGTTACAAATCTAATGACACTTATCAAGCCCTACAGGCTAGGATAAGGGTGACCATGCCCCAGGAATCCATTAAGGAAGGAGGGCTAGTCCAACCCCAGATGCAGCATTATTTATGGGTGGTGCAGCAGGCATATCTGAGTAATGAAGGGAAAGAGGAGAGACTGGCCTACTGACAATTAGAGGTAACCGTGCTGTCAGACTACTCACTGCAGGAATATTTCTTAAGCCCAGGCCTGAGGGGTGGAGTTGACGAGATAAGCAGGAAGCTCAGAAATCCATTTACCAGGCATGTAATAAATACTTGGGGCTAGATCAAAACTTTTCCCAGTGGGCAACGTGATTGCACCCTGTTTGCCTGTGATTTGCACTTGTGCACAGTATTCGATGGGGGAGGGTGTTGCACACACTAACAGGGCTAGCACATGCAAAAAACCATAACATATGTGGTGGGCAAAGGGAGGGACTGGGACAGGCCTGTTCTCCCAATATACCAGCGATGGCTTTCGGTCTGCATGGGGTTGCCACACACAGCAGAGTCCCTGGTACTAGTTTCAGTTTCAGTTTATTTGTTAAAAATGTGTATGACAGTAAGTATGACACATAACATATGATAACCAGATCATAAATAAGATATGACAAAAATACAGAAATGCAGAAATACAGCAGGGCTCACTAAAAACAATAAATAAGTCACATTACATCACTTATCATAGACAACACATCCAGGGTAATTCATGCCTAACCATTATGTAAATCCTTCACTTTTAATCTAATGGAAGCTATTGTAAAGTGTACAACACTATACAGAGCAGCAGCATTATTCATATTTAAGAGAAACGTTATAGTTTTTTTCCCTTACTTTCATTATATAGATCTTCAAGGTACTTATCTAGCCACTTTTTGTGTAGACATGCTAAATTTTGACATTCCAGTAAAATATGTACTGAATCCCATTTACCTGACAATTACCCTTACATTCTAAACCATTTATATAAGTTTCCCAGCTAACAAAACCTGATGAATATCCAGCATTTATATCAAATCTTAAATCTGCAATAGTTTTACAATGAAGGTTTGTTTGACAAATATGGATATAGGGCTCGATTCTAGAAGGGTGGCGCAAGTCGCCCAACCTACGCCACCCACAACTGTGACAATGACCCACACCCTATTCTAGAAGGGCAGGGGTCATGCAACAAATACTGCAACTTGTGACATGTGGCCAGGTATGCTGAACCATGGGTGCACCTGGCGAGCATGTCGCAAGCCGCAACAGTAGGGCGGCGTGGTCGACCCCCATACACAACTCTCCCAATTCCCTGGTAGTCTAGTGCCTCCTCTGAGCATTGTAATAATAATTAAGTACTCCAAATCCATGGTAATCAAGTGGCCCCCCCGATCATTTTAATATTAGGCAAAATCACCGATTCCCTGGCAGTCTAGCGGTCCCCCCCGAACATTCTAATAATAAGTAATATCACTGATTCCCTGATAGTCTAGCACCCCCTGATCATTTTAATAATAAGTAATATCACCAGTTCCCTGGTAGTCTAACGGTCCACCCTGATCATTGTAATATTAAGTAATATCACCAAGTCCCTGGTAGTCTAGTGGCCCCCCACCCCCACCCAGCCATGCCAGCCCACCCAGCACCCCCCACCCATCCCAGCCAGTGACTGGCACAGCCCACCTCTACCTCCACGGCCAGCTGCCGACTGTGTGCAGTATGACCGCTATTGAAAGATACGCTCAGAAATTAATATCTGAGCGCGTACAGTAAAACTATAAAGCTCATAGCCTTCATTTTCCTCAGCCCTTACCCTAAAAAGGCCCTTATTAAAATTAGAACTGTTATTTCCACTGTATAAATCAGTAAAATACGCAACCCACTCCTCTTCAGGAATAAGCGCCTCTACATTCCTGGTAGGACCACGTTCAGCATAGGTAATTATCTTCCAAAAGTCTTGTGAATTTTTCCCATCAATTGCAAGTTGTAGTAAAGTCCATAATTTAGCATTATATTCCATTTTCTTTCATCTAATTAATGTCCTATACTCCCCTCTCAAAAAAGGTAGAGCCTTATTATAAATTAATTCTATATCTTTTCTAAAAAGCCTTGCCACTTTATTCAGTAACTTTTTGTATTTCTTGCATTCATAATTATACAAAGGATTTTTTCCAAAGCCCGATCTTCTGGTCTATAGATCCGATTTTTAGTTCTCATTTTATTACTAAAGTACAGACTTAGTTTTTCAAAATGCTTAAAAATCTCATCCCCTAAAGCACATAAGATCTCTTCTTTTAGTTTTAAATTTAAAATGTCCTTTTGCAAAATATCAATGTTATTTTTTATCAGAGGATCCCATCTTATTCTCTTTTTTGTAAGTCGCATATGATTGTCTAACTCTAGCTCGTTGGACTTATCATAAGTTATTTCATTTATACCACCATATTCTATTATAACTTGCAATGGGAAATGGTCAGAAAAATGTTCATTTAAGACTACAAGACCAATGGTATTAGAAAAATAAAAAGTAATATCGACCAGTGCAAGATCCAAGACAGAGCCACCAGTCTTAGTTGGAAAAGTGATTTCACCCAAGTAATCTGTCTTTGATCTACCATTTAGGATACACAGATTATTTCCCACAATAAACTCCAATAATAGCTTGCCCTTACAGTCCACTTTCTTAATCTTAGATTTCCTTACTGGTAGATCCCCATAATAACCTATATCTTGTAAATTCATAAAGAGTTCTAGTTCATTACAACATCCAATATGTGCATTCCAATCTCCTAATAAGATAAATTGCTTATTTTGGATATTAATACTGTACTTATTTAGCCAATTAGTTAAAACATCCAAATGACACTTATATTCAGAATTAGATAATGATGGAGGAAAATAAACATTTGATAGTACATAGGTTTCAGATTCTTTAACAGTTATTTCTAACACAATCCAGTTATAATTTAGGGGGGAAGTTCAGATCTCACAATGCGTATTTTCTTTTGTGAATTTATAAGAACCATCAGGCCACCTCTGCATCTACCCTTCTCTTTATTCCTAATTCCAGGAATCGAGATTTTATTAAAACCAGAGATTTGTACCTCTTTATCAGCTTCTAACCAGGTCTCCTGGAGCAATATAATATCACATTTTTTAATTTTATCCAACCAGACCCCATCATCAGTTTTCGCATTCACACCTGCAATGTTCCAAGATAAGAGTTTAATAGAAGGGGTAGATAGCATAAATCTTTTATTAGATGGCCTGATGGTATCTTCAATTCAATCTGAGAGGGCTAATGTTGTGTCATCAGAAACTGAGGATAGAGAATTCACTTCTTTACAACTCATTGAAATATCATAATTCATATTCCCTAATGATAACCCATCTTCATATACAGTAGTATCCTCCAAAACAATACTAGTATTTATCCTTTGTCTTCATTGTTTCCTCCCCCTTATAATTGCATTGTATCCTGGTGAAGCCTTTAATTATGTTCCATAGCCTGAGGTTTCCCCAAATATTGGATTATAGTTGGTTGTTGTAATGCACTTCTTCCTTTTTCTACACTTTTTTCCTCTTTTCGGCCTCTATCCTCATTCTGTCTCAAATTCATATTCCTTGCCAGATTCCTAGAAGTAATATCCATGTCCACACCAAGTTTCTGTATATCATTTTGTAACTTTAGCACCTATTCCCTAACTACATGATTTCTTAATACCAGACAAACTATGCCTTTATCAGGTAATGCTCTATATCTATATGCAGAGGAAAGATCTTCCCAAATAAATTTAAACCTCAAGGCACTCTTAATTATATTATATACTGCCACCTTAAGTGAAAAAGGAGTTTCTCTCCTAGATTTAGGGACCCCTTTAAGATAAATCGTAGGTAATTTTTCATTCTGTACTTCACTTAGTGGATTCACCATTTCTGTACTATCATTCCTTGTAGCAAATCTCCCACCCTCATTCTTCTACACCAATGTTTGACCTCCCTTTTCTTTGTATTTTCTTTTCTGGTTCTTCCTCCTTCCTTGTTTGTTACTAATTTTATTAAAAATATGCTCATTCTTTTGTCTCTGCTCTTGTAGTTTAGAAATCTTTCTATATTCAGTTTCAGCAATCTCCTCCATGATTTCCTTAATTGTTTTTTGTCTGTTTTCCTTTATCTGGTTTCCCTCATCCAGCTTTCTAACTAGAATTTTAATTGTATCTTCAAATTCTTATAACTGTACTTTTTGATCTTCATATTGTTTCATTACAGAACCCAAAGTTAAGTTAGTATAAACCAGCACAGTTTTAATTTCTGAAAGCTGTTTACTTAACAGCTTAATAGTCTGTGCATTACAATTTACATGAGGGTCACAAATACCACTAGAGCAATTGTGACCATTCCCAGCCCTATGTCCCTCAGTAGTATGACTATCCGCATGTATGTTAAACTGAGAATTAGCTTTTCCCCCTGCTCACTTCCACTTCTTTTCAGAAATGGAGTTAAAACATTTTCATACTCTGTAAAATAATTGTCCCTAATAATATTTGAAATACTTTGATCTTCTCCCTTAACATAAATAGCATGATCTTCACCAATTTTCAGTTAAACTAACTTTCTGGGATTCTAAATCTCTGATAGTTTCCATCAGGAAATCTCCAGGATGACCTTGCATAGATTCAGCTCTGTTCTGTTTAGGGGATGAAGTAGAAGGAATATTCACTGACCCACTATAGAAATCAATGATTTTTTTAACCTTAGATCTTTTTGGCTTCCCAGCCATAACTACTTTCTCATTTCTAAGATTCATGGTATCATAAACTTTTAACTGTGCCATTAGAATTCAGTAAATTAAAGTAGCGCACAACACAAAAACAACTATAATATAGCCAACAGGAAAAGACAGAAAATGCAACCAAAAAATTCTGGATAGTTCTTTTTATAAATATCTCCAAACTATTTTCAGGCCTCTCTCTGATGTTGTTCAATTCAGTTCAGTTCAGATAATAGCCTTAACAAACTGGGTTCAGAGGTCCAAAAAGGTCACCGACTTCAAAACGAAAAGGCAGGTTCCCCAATGATACTATAACCAGGTAGAATAATCCAGAGCCAGGTGTCAAGGGGTAAATCCCAAAACAAAGCAAGACACAGAAAACTATAGGAACCACTCAGAATCAATAAGGAACCAAGAAAAAAATTCCCAAACACTTATATTGATCAGATAATCAGAAAACAGAAGCAAGGACCAGAATCAAAGGGCCATGGAGACCCGAAGTAATGGACAAAACTCTTAGGACCAAAGTTCAGGTATATAGCTTCTATCCACATGGTCAAAGGACAAATCCTAAAATGACACACAACAAACGAAAACAAGCTATAACTTGTCTAAAAAGCAAATCTAATGAAACCAAAAGGATTAGCAAAATAGGAAAAAACTTACTGAAGCAGCAGCATTTCTATAGGTGTCCAAACACTAACTTGAGCAGAGAAGGAATGATACCATCAACAGATGAACGCTGACGCATGCGCAATATAAGGGAACTGAATTGCGTGATTAAGCAGATTCAAAACTGCGCAGAAATTTAAAACAAATAAATCAAAGAATAAAATACGAATACCAAAATAAGACTCTAATCATCAACATCAACATCTAGCAACCATAAAAACAAACACAAATAAAAATGCCCCATGGGAAGATTCTATAAGCACCTTGTGAATCAAAAGGTAGCTCACAGAAAATGCACATATATTTTAAAGTGCATGAGCATTTAAAAATAGAAAAATATTTATTTTCTGTCCCCTTTAGCTTCTGTTGCACTCTCCGATCTCTTTCTTGCAAATTTTTCCAACTTTCCGAATAAAAAAAACCAAAATCACTCGGCAACTCTTTTCGTCATTCCGACATTCTAGGACTTTAACTTTAAGTTTCCAGAGTGCACTGTAAGCTGCAAAAGATATCAGAGTTTTGGGGAAGCAAGAAAACAGCTCCAAAAGCTTCTATTGAAAATTCGAGTCAGATAGTTGGGTGATCAAAGCAGTCCCGCTGTTTTCCAATCACTCAGGCCCTCTCTGTCCCCTGTGGGACCTCCTCCACCTTGACCTGGTCCCTGGTACTAGGCAACAATATTAGCTCCATATAAAGTGCAATCTGTGGAGGTGCTCCTTCAGCCTTTGGGCCGGTGGTTTCATAACGGGATTTCTCCCACTCTTCCACATTTTCTCCTTTTCAGATACTTATCCTGCTAACTTTTTCTACCCTCACCTTAATACCTGAACTCTCAGCTGCATTTAAAATTTGAGGGTGCTGTCCTAGGCACAGAGATTGCATGGCATGCAGAGGGCATTGCAGAAGAGCTGATTGTACAGGGAGTTTCCCTTTAATAGTTCCTTCTTGAAAAAGCATCACAGAGCTAGTTCAACATGTGTGCCATATGAATGTGGATAATGAAGCAATGGTGGGCAATGTAAATTAGTACCCTGTTACAACTCAACTCCTGGCTATCCTGTTCTGCATCTGCTCTGGAAATCTGGGGAAGCCTAGGTGGCCTTATAGGTGTGATATCCTTTGCAGCTAGGTGTGCTGTAGTTTATCATAGAGGAGTGGGTCCACTCTATGGTCCCTGCAGACATGGAGAGGCTCAAGCAGCACCCCCCTCCCATTTGTCTTATGCCTAGAATGGGACATATGGTCATGAACTAGATTGGAACAGAAGGGCAGTGTGACTGTAACCTAACAGATGTCTGTGAGCTCAGCTCAGGACACCTAAGCAGTACATCCGCCTTACACTGTTCCCCTCCTTCCCACCCTTCTATCCTCCTCTGCTGGTTTTCTGCAACCCTCACATCTCCACCTTGCCTTATCTACCATCACCTCCTTATCCCCCCCAGTTAAACCTACCTCCCATGCTGCCCTCCTCTTACTAGGAAAACCCAGGTCTTATAACCGCTTTAGGAGAGCTCCTTGGCAGGATAAACAGATTACAGCACCTAATGAATGTAACAGCTGTCATTTTTCAAATCCTGGCCAAAATGTTTTTTACACATCCCGAAAGGTGATTTCACAGTCCCTGCACGAAATCACCTTTTGGTCAGGAGTTGAAAATTTTCTCTACCCTTGTTCATGAGTTGGGGTCATAAAAAGTCTGTGTTAAAAATTCAGTGTAAAATACTTGAAAACTACAAAGTTATAAGCATACCTTGAATTTTGCAAATGCAGACTCATACCTTTGGTAATTTTCAGTATTTTTACCCCAAATTTACAACATAGCCATTTCTTTACAGCACCTCACGCATGTGACAGCTGTCATTTTTCAACTCTGGCCCAAAACGTGTTTTTGCATCCTAAAAGTTGATTATTCAGTCCCTATGCAAAATCACCTTTAGGCCAGGAGCTGAACTTTTTCTCTGCCTTTCTTCATAAGGCAGGATCTTAAGAAGGCAGTGTTGCATATTTGATGTAAAAGTACTACAAAACAAATTTTTCTTATTTTTACCCCAAATTCCTCACCTACAGCCCTTTCGGCTCTGGCCAGAGTTTGTCCCTCTTGTTTTTGCTCACTTGTTTGTTGTCTTTACTATGCTCCCTTTTATCTTCACCCACTGTTCCTCCACCTTACCCACCACCCCTGCTAGGTCATCCCTGAAGCATTCACCCATCTTTTTAAAATCTGCCCTCCTGATGTCCAGGACCCTCGCCCTTGATTCTGCAGCCATCCTTATATTGGACTACACCATACGGTGATCACTAGTCCCCAAGTGCCTCCCACTTTGATGCCTGCAGCACTGTCCCTGTTAGTCAGTACCAGGTCCAGTATTGCCCCATCACAAGTGGGTTCACTGACTAGTTACCTGAGGTAATGTCCCCTACAGAGAGTCCAGAATGTTCCTGCTTCTAGCTGAAGCTGCTGCTGGGAGGCTCCAATGCACATCTTGCCGGTTGAATGCCCCCATCAGCAGCACTTCCCTTTTCTGCCATCTTGCCAGTGGCTTTCACCAGTACCTTATCTAATTACTCTCTCTGTGCTGGAGGTCTGTAAAGCACTCCAGTGCAAACAGTGGCTCCATTCCCCATCTCCAGGGAGACCCACAGTACTTCTGCCTCCCCCTGTATTCCCTGTATCTCCGTGACTTTTATGCTTTCCCTCACATAAAGCACCACACCTCTTCCTTTCCTTCCAACCTGGTCCTTCCTGAATGGAGTATAGCCCAGTATGACCATAGAAACATAGGAATTGATGGTAGAAGAGGACCACTAGATCCATCTAGTCTGCCCGATATGGGTAACTACCCCCCCTTTCTGTCCTTTCTGTGAAATGATACCTTTGTGCCTGTCCCAGGCATTTTTGAACCCATTTACCATTTTGGCCTCCAGCACTTCCTGGGGCAGGCAATTCTGAGGGTCAACCACCCTCTCAGTGAAGAAGAAATTTCTAACATTGCTCCTGAATCCCCCACCCTTGAGCCATCATGTCCTCTAGTTTTGATGCTTTTCTTCTCCTGAAGGAGCTCCTGTATCCCTACCTTATTTACACCCTTGATATACTTGAATGTCTCAATCATGTCCCCACTCTCCCTTTTCTGCTCCAGAGAGTACATGTTGAGCTCCCTCAACCTATCCTCATATGCCATTTGATGCAGATCCTGAATCATTTTTGTGGCTCTACTCTGCACCGTCTCAATCCTATCAATGTCTTTCCTTAGATGTGGCTTCCAAACCTGTATGCAGTACTCCAGGTGGGGGTGCACCAGTGCCCTGTAAAGTGGCAGCACCACCTCCCTTCTGCGACTCATGATTTCCCTCCCTATAAAGCCCAGCATACCACTGGCCCTTAGCGCCACCTTTTCACACTATTTCCCCACCTTTAAGTCATCTGATATAAGTACTCCTAGGTCTCTCTCCTGGTTGGTGCATGCCAGCTGCTCCCCTTCCAGGTAGTATCCCACCTTGGGGTTTCCCTTACCTAAGTGCATGTCCTTGTACTTTTTGGCGTTCAGCTTCAACTGCCAGGTGTCTGACCACTCCTCAAATTTCCTCAGGTCTGATTCCATGCTCTTGACTCCTTCTGGGGTGTCCACTCTGTTGCAGAGCTTGGTGTCATCTGCAAACAGACACACCTTCCCTTCTAATCCATTACCGATGTTGACTATGAACACATTGAAGAGTAGGGGCCCAAGCACTGGCCCCTGAGGCACTCCACTAGTCACTCCCTCTCTGTTGATACCACTTCATTTACCTGCACCCATTGTGTTCTTCCCTTCAGCCAGTTGCTCACCCAACCCACCACTTCCTTACCTGTGCTGATGTGGTCCAGCTTCTTTACCAGCCTTCTGTGTGGAACTGAGTCGAAGTCCTTACTAAAGTCCAGATAGATCACATCCACCACTCTCCCTTGGTTCACTGCCTTTGTTACCCAGTCAAAAAAGTGAACCAGGTTTGTCTGGCATGACCTTCCAGCTTCCAGCCATGAAACCATGCTGTTTTGGGTCCTGTTGCCTGCTGGATTCCAGATGTGCTACTATTCTTTGCTTGAGCAGTGTCTCCATCAGTTTTTCTACAACCTATGCGAGGCTCACTGGATGGTAATTTCCAGCCTCCTCCCTGCTCCCTGATTTGTGAAGTGGGACTATTGCCACCCTCTTCCAGTTTTCAGGCACTATCCCACTTTCCAGTGATTTGGTGAAGCACTCCACCAGGGACGCTGCTATCACACTCCCCAGTTCCTTGAGAACTCTTGGGTGAATCTCATCTGGCCCCATGGCCTTGTCCACCTTTAATTTATTTAGGGCTTCCAAGACTTGTTCCTCCATGAAAGGGCTCGAGTCTACCCCTGGTCCCTGGGTGCAACTGCTTTGCAGGTTTGGGCCATCCCCTGCATTCTCCCTAGTGAACATGAAACAGAAATATTTATTTAGGACTGCTTCCTTCTGACTGTCCTTCTCTACTAGTCCCCCTCCTGAAACTGCTAGCCTTACTATTCCTCCTTTAGTCTTTCTCCTTTCTCTTATGTGCCAAGAAAAGGTTTTGTCTCCCCCTCTAACACCCTGTGCCATCCTTACCTCGGTGTGAGCTTTATCTTTTCTTATTGTAGTGCCCCCCCAAATGGGGGCTTACCTTAATTGCCTCCCAGCTCTCCCAACTGCCTCCCAGTGCCTCAGATGTTCCCCGATTGTCCCCAGCACTTCACCACCACAACCCAGTTCCAGGTTTGCCCCATGTTGAGTGCCTAGACAGTCTCTGTCTGGACCCTGCTTTCTCCATGGCTGCAGTGGGGGCCGGAGGAAATGAAGCATGGGCCACCACAGTTTAGTTTGCTCTCTGGGGCAGTTGGCAGCTGTGCAGGCACAAGAAGTACCCCTTTGTGACTGACCCCACTTGTGGTCCATTCAGATGGCTTTCCAGTACTTCCAGTCCCCATTTGGCATAGGTCGGATGGTGGTGACCTGAAACAGGGCTGGATAAAAGACCCAGATATTTTTAAATAAAAAAAGTACAGTTTGCTCTGTGTGTGCCAAGGCCTGGCACCATGAATATTAATGAACATGCATTAATATTCATGAGCAAGCCTTTCTGCTGCCAGGGGACTGCATATTTCAGCAGCCACGATAGATGCCAAACTGTAAATATTTGTTAAATAAGGTGAGTGCTGTACAGAGCACTAGAGGGGCTGCAGAATTATGGGGCAATAAAGTAAATAAAGTAAATGTACCGGCTGCACCACAACTTCTAAAAAGGGACTGGAAAGGATTGCAGGGGGACTGTGTTTAAGTACAGCCATATTGTGCAGCAGCAACCAATCAGAAAGCCAAAATTTTGTGCCAAGACTGCAAGACTCTTAGGACTTTGCTAGAGACTTATGGGACAGTGCAAAAGGCTTGTGGGGGAAAAGCAGGGACCTAATTTGGGAACCTAAACAGGAAGCCTATCAGGCATCATGGAAGCCTAATGAATATTCATTTTTGGGACAAGTGAATTCAGCCAATCAGGAGCCTCACAGAGCTCCCAAAACCCAGGGACTTTGCAGGCTGAGTTCAGTTCAATGCAAGCCTCTCCACAGGGAGATGAGCTCTGGCCCTCTGCTACAGAGAATGGGCCTAGTGTGTTCAGTGGGAGCCCCTCCGCAGGGAAGGGGGCTCTGTCCTCTGCCAAGAGAGAAGTGACTGCAAGAAATGAGAGTCGCTGGCCTGGGTTGCCAGAATTTGTCCCCCCAGGGCTAGCATCTGCCTTTCCATGTTTTGGAAAAAATGTATTTGAAACGTAAATCTTCTTCAGCTGTGAGAGAGCTGCAGAAATGTTCTGCCTCAGCAGTGAAAGTGCTGATGAAGCTGTAACTTCAAGAAATGAAAGCTATCTGAAAGGAATCTAAGTGAGTAAACTTCTACTTAAAAGTGCAAGTGTTAGAGACCTGCTTTGGGCTGAGAAGCCCAGAAAAATCAGAAGTACTAAATGTCTGTCTGCACCCTGTATCTGATCAGTGCGGAGATAGGGTGGACGTCTGTTGATTTAGTGACAGTGGATGGTCCAGCAACTGAAAATTGCCTGATGTGACTGTGTAAAAGTGCCTACAGGAATGGAAAGGGAGTACTCAGAGTGCATGGCTCTTCCTGACATTGCCTGTGAGGACGGTAAAGTGTCCGTTTGGAGTTGTAAACACCAGCATAGCCAAGAGGGACTTTGTTAATGTGTCTGAATGTCCAGTTGGAGCTGCAAATGCCAGTGTAGCCATGAGGTACTTTGCTAATGTGTACTGTGCTTTGAGAAGCATCTGAAAAAGTGAATCTGCTAACAAGTAAATTTTAAGGTGGTTGGGAGCCATGCCTCAAGCTCCGTCTGCATCTTAAGGAAAAGAGAAACTTTGCCTTTGCATGGACTGTGCAAGTTTTGGGTCCACCCTAACCTTTAAGGGAATGCAGCCAGTTTCAGAGACTGTGCCTTGAAAGGTGAAAGGACCATGCCTGCCACTCTGGCCACATGGTTGAAGAGATTGTGACATGTGCTGAAAGTAAAATGTGCTAAATGTAAATGAGCTGAATGCAAGGCACTGTGTTTTCTAGATTGGCCTGGCAGTCAGCCTGGTAGTGTGCCAGATACGCACTGCCATATATGCTTCCCGCTGAGGGGCATAGCCTAGACGTGGGGGTCTGAAGTGTGCCGTCCCCAGTCCCAGCCTGGTCTGTACCAGAGTGTGACTTCAAGTCCAAAACAAGTTGGGCCACTTCAAAAATAGCTGAGAGATGTTGTTCCAGCCTGCAAAAGCTGCAAGTTCCTACAGTCAGTAAGAGGGTTCCTAGCTGCAAGCCTTTGCCACGCATCTCAGAATTGAATCTACCTTGTACAGCCAGACTTTAACTTTGCCAATGATGATTGCAAAACCGCGAGTAAGCAGAGCCATCCTCTGCCAACCAAATGGGAACTGTGTATAGTTTATAGTTGTTTTCCAAGTTTCAGTAATTAAAGCCCAAGCATTAGAGTGAGAGAGTTACCTGTTATGTACAGAGTTAAAAGTTTAAAGAATGCATCTTAGTGCTAATTGGATTTTCTTCTAAAGGGTTCCAATGCTAGCCAGTTCAGCTGCAACTGCATCAGACCTGCAAGTAATAACTTAGTACTCGGTATCCAGGTTTAGAGTATAGAATTGCCGGGTTCTATAGTAGTCTGGGACTGGTACCAGTGTGGACATGTCTTATCTAATTTATCTAGTGCAGCCAGACAGCTAGACAGTATTTTGGACCTGAATACCTTAGAGGCTGGTGGATGGCCACTGAGATTAATGTTTAACTTTAAAATGCAAAAATTAGTATTTGATTGCAATGTCAAGAATACCTGTTTCAAATGTCACTCTAAATCCAGTGTAAATACTTCACTTCTGCTTCCAATTCACCCATCCTAACCCTCACCCCTTGTAAATAAATTGTTGTTTGCTTGTTTTCATAACTCTTGGAGTTGTGAGCATATTATTGGTGAGAGTCAATAATTCCAAAATACTGAAATGTGGGGTTTTGGTTTTTGGGTCATGTGTGGGGTGACTATATGGTATTGTGGGTGGGTATAGCATCCCAGGGGGTTGTACCAGGTTTTATTCTAGCCTATGTAAGGTATAGTCTGGGTGGAGGCACTGTGCATTTATGTTCTCTTGGGAAAGAACCGGTTTTAAATCAGATATGGGAACCCAGGCCCATCAATCTTGGTTTGGCCAGCCAGGCAATGATAGTGTAGCCCTTAGATACCCAGCATCAGGGTTACATTATTACTTTTTCCACTTCCCTCTGTGCAACTATGAAAGTTTCCTTGTCTTCATCCTTGCTTGATGCCTTATATGCCTTGTAGGCCTTTCTTTTCTCCCTTACTATAGTAGCCACCTCCTTGGAGAACCAGAGGGGTTCCAGGACTGTGTCTACACTCAAGATGGTGGCCACGCTGGGCTAGCCATCAGCTGCTAAATTCAGTCGATCGATTTTATAAGGCTACCCTTTTTATTTATGCATTTATTGCATTTTGTTTTAAATTTAGTTCTTCCATTTTGATTTTGTTTTTATGTCTCACGTTTGCGAGTTCCATGAGTCTGAGGAGTCCGAGGAGTGTTGCCGTGCAGTGTGGTGCTGTGCATCGGAATGAGTGCGAGAGGACTGTGAAGCAGATTCCTTTCTTCTTTGGTGGCTCGTGTTATTCCTGAAGGCAAAGGATTCAGGGTTCTGCGAGTCCAAGGAGTTTGAGGAGTGTTTTGCTGTGCAGCGTGGTGCTGTGCGTTGGAGCGAGTGTGAGTGGACTGTGGAGCAGATTCCTTTCCTCCTTTGGTGGCTCACTCAGTCTCTGGGGATGAAGGATTTAGGGTACTCCTTTGACTGAAACAGCTAGTACCCTCCTCAGAAAAGACACAAGTTTTTAAAGGCCAGTACGAGTACCAGCATTAGTGGGTTCCTTGAATGAGGATATTTTCACTCCTGGAGCCTTTCCGGTGATGTATCGGTGGACTTTGGATTTCGGGAAGGTAAGGGGGCCCTGGAAGGTCTACCTTGTGCTCGCTTGGGAGGTGACCGCTGTAGGGCAAGCCTGCTGTGGGAGATGCTGGTGTAGGATCCACTGGAGGGTGGGTGCAGTTTACCAGTGTTTCTTAGGCTTCCCCAGGCAGCTGGCTCTAGGGCGAGTCGATCCTGGGAGCCGCAGTGGCAGGCCTGCCCTGGTGGTAAAATTACCTCCCTGGGAAGGCACGGGCTGGACTCTGTCTGGGTGTCCCTCCTAACTCACCTTTTCCTTGATGCTTGAGATGCTTGCTGAACTGCTGAAGTCCTTATCTTTTACTACACACCAAGGAATATCTTGTGGAGAACTTAGGTTCAGGCAGTGAGAGTGCCTGAAATTCTTTTTAATCTCTGTTTATATTAAATCAGTGTTTTCATGCAAGGTTAAGGTGAGAGCTAACTGGGGGTGAAATCACTGACTGGTTAAATCTTCAGAGGTGAGAGCTCTGAGGGTTTTTACCATTCCAAGACTATACAAGATATGACAGTTTTGAGACTGACTTTTCTACAGTGGTACACACGTGGAAAAGTGACTGGGGCTTTATGTCCAAATTCTTTGGACTACTTTGAGGGACCAAAAACTTGCTTGAAGGGGAAGAGTAGTTGTTTAATTTGATTTTTGTTAAGGCTGTCATTCGCTGCATGAGAGGTGGGGGGGGGCCTTTGGTTTAATTTAGTTAAAATAGTTTAATTATTGTTGTTTTCTGATAATTGTTGTATAAGTTAATATAATAGGGTAGTGGTAGTGATAGTGATAATTAAAATCTGCTGGTTGACAGCAGTTTTTAAAACAGGCAGCATGTGCTGGGACCGAGTTTCTGTGGGCAGGCGCTACTCTCCCTCCAGGTTGAGGGACCTGCACCCCTTCGATAGTCCCCCGTTGCAACCCAAGGTATATAGGCATTGTCGTGCCTTGGGGTTTGCACGGAGGAGGTGGGGGGGAGTGCTTCAGCTGGGGGGGAGGAGCGGAGTGGGTGGATAAGGGTGTTGAGGTCAAGGAGACTCCCTGGGGTGAAATGGGTCTAGAACAGGGGTTCTCAATGCCTGGTTCCCATACCCAAGGGTTCCACTGATAGTGGGCAAGTTGCCCGTTCCTCCAAGGCCTCTCATCCAACTTGGGCGGTGTTATGTAATGTCAGGTCAATAAAGAACAAGACAGCAATCCTGGCTTGCATCACCGAGACCTGGCTGGACGAGAATGCTGGTCCCATATTGGAGTCAGCTGTGATACACCACCTGAGATTAGATAGAAGGTGGGGGGGGTCGCTATTTGTTTTAAATTGGAATTGGGCCTTGTAGAGGTTCCAGTGGTGACCACTAGATCCTTCGAGTGTATGATGGGAGCAGGTGTGGATAGCAGAATTCTACTCATCTACCATCCACCCAGTGATGAGAATGTTTTTCTGCAGGTAGTTGCAGACATCATTGTCGATATGGTGTTGGAACCCTCCAGGTGGTTGGTCCTGGGGATTTCAATGCCTGGGTCGATGATGAACTCTCGCATTTTGGCCAAAACTTCCTCCAACTGATGATCTCATTGGGCTTTACACAGGTTGTTACCGCTGCAACCCATATCCAGGGTCACTCTCTGGATCTGGTGTTCACCCTGGGGATGGAGATCACGGAATTGGTGGTGGAACCAGTTGGGTGGTCGGACCATCACTCTATAAGGTTCAATTTCGCGGCCCCCCCCAATGAGACCACCCTCTTTGGAGATGGCCCGGTACCACCCTTTGAGGGGAGTAACCCCTGAGGGTCTGACGGTAGTGCTGGACCTATCGAGTTGGCGTGTGGAGTGCATGGATCCAGACGTCTTAGTAGTGCACTATAATAACATGGTGCTGAGGGCTCGGGATTCCATAGCACCTGTCCGGGTTCACCTCCTCTCCCTCCACCCTCGGTCCCCTTGGTTTGATGGGATATTGAGGGAGTTGAGGAGAGTAGGGCAAAGATTGGAGCGCTGTTGGCGGAAATCTGGCCTGGAAGGGGCATGCTTAGATTGATCGGCCATTATACAGACTATCAATCAGAAATCTCCCGTAAGAAGGCAGAGTTTCTGTCCAAGGAGATAGCTGCATCAAAGAATCAACCAGCTCAGCTCTTCTGGACTGTGGACAGGCTGTGCAATCCAGTCTGCCTGCGGGGTCGGAGAGCTTTTTCACAAATAAAGTGTGATGAGTTTGCTCGGTTCTTTGATGATAAGGTGTTATCGATCAGGTCGGAGATCTACAAACACATTCAAATGAGCATAGCTGAGATCAATGCAAGGCCACAGGCCCTCGGTCTGCCTGGACAGATTTTGACCATCCAGCGATCATGGATATCATGAAGATTGTCCAGGGCTTGCGACAGACTTGCTGTAGTTTAGACCCTGGTCCTACGTGCCTCCTTGTGGGGTGCATGGATGCGATCGGACCGGTTCTTGCTGAGATAGTCTGGTGTTCATTGGACCAAGGGGCATTCCTGGAGTCTCTGAAAGAGGCTATTGTGACACCCCTTTTAAAGAAATCTTCCCTTGACCCAGACTGTCTCGCTAACTACAGACCGATCTCTAACCTGCCCTTTTTGGGCAAGGTTATTGAGAAAGTAGTTGCGTTGCAGCTTGATGACTTTCTTACCACCTATGAAGTCTATGATCCTCTCCAGTCAGGTTTCAGGAAGAGGCATAGTACTGAGACGGCGTTGGTTTAAGTACTGAATGATCTCCTAATAGCGAGAGATCGGAGGAGTCGTTCGATCTTGGTCCTCCTTGATCTCTCTGCAGCATTTGACACCGTGGACCATGGGATGTTGCTATAACACCTACGGCTATTCTGTGGACTGTCGGGGACAGTCCTCAGATGGTTCCATTCTTTTCTCACGGGCAGAACTCAGAGGGCAGTGTCAGGAATTTTCTCCTCGGCTCCCTTTGCTCTGCCTTGTGGGGTGCTGCAGAGTTCTGTGCTTTCCCCCATGTTGTTCACGATATATATGCTGCCATTGGGAGACATTATAAGGCATTATGGGCTGAGTTTTTACTGCTGTGCAGATGATACTCAGCTCTATATGTCCTTTGTACCTGAACAAAATGATGCAATCTCGGTCTTTAACAACTGCCTTGATGAGATTTAGGACTGGATGAGTGCTAACTGGTTGAGGCTGAATCCGGACAAGACTGAGGTGCTGGTGGTGGACCCAGGTCAGCGTGTACAGAAGTTGACTCCTGGGTTTTCTTCTGGCCTTGTGTTAGGGGGTAACCAGTTGAGACCTTCTGAACAGGTGCAGAATCTGGGCGTAGTGCTTGACAGCGAGCTGATGCTTAAGACACAGGTGTCAGCTGTTGTCAAGTCCTCTTTTTACCATCTGAGGAACATAGCCCGGATAAAATACCTTGTTCTGCACGATGACCTCCCTGTGTTGGTTCACGCCTTTGTGTCTTCGCGTCTTGATTACTGCAATGCTCTATATCTAGGTTTACCGGGGGTGGATCTCCATCACCTGCAGCTGGTGCAGAACGCTGCAGCCAGGTTGTTGACTAGGTTACCAAGAACTTGCCATATCACACCTGTGCTGCGTGAATTGCACTGGCTGCCAGTGCGCTGGAGGATCACCTTCAAGGTAGCATTGCTAACCTACAAGACCCTACACAGACAGGGACCGGGTTACTTGCAAGATCTCCTTCTGCCCTACCACCCCCTCAGCCCACTCTGTTCCACCAATAAGGAATTGCTAGAGGTTCCCAGGGTTCGTCTTCAGTCATCTGGGGCCAGAGTTTTTTCCTTTGTGGCTCCAACCCTGAGGAATTCTCTACCTCGTTGTATTAGAGAGTGCCTGTCCACTGAGTCTTTTAAAGCTTCACTGAAAAGTTATTTATTTGAGTTAGCTTTTTGAAGATAGCAATTAGTTTATTCAGCTGCCTTTTAAATGTTTTATATTTGTACTTATTATTGGATGTGTGTTGTTGTATTTATTATGTGTCTGCGCTTTGGCATTCTGAAAAGCGCATTATAAATAAATGTTGATTTGATTTTACTTGCCTTGCTGATCCTCCTAGCTACTGCTCAGTAACCTCCTTGATAGCTCCCTTGAGGTTCTCCCACATTTCATCCTCCCCATGCCCGAGTTTCTCTGCTAGACTGGTTCTGATTTTGGAAAAGTCTGCCTTGCTGAAGTCCAAAACTCTGATCTTAGAATGGCTGGTATTCATAGTTGTGTTGATTTGGAAACCAACCATACAATGGTAGCTGTTACCAAGATGGCACCCTTCCTCAACCCTTTCTACCCTGTCATTGTTGGTCAGAACCAAGTCCAAGACCTCTGGTTGGTGAATCAACAAGTTGCTTCAGCCTTTTCCCCTGTAGAGCCATTACAAATTCCCTGCCTCTTGTTGTCAATGCTGTCTGAGAACCCCAGTTAATGTCTGGTAAGTTAAAGTCCCCTACTATAATTGCCTTGCCTTGCCTGCCATTTTATGTATCATCTCCAATGTTTCTTTGTCCCCATCTTCCCCCTGTGATGGGGGCCTGTAGATAACTCCTAACCTAATGGCTATCCCATTCTCTGTCTCAGCTGTTACCCACAGTGCCTCAGTGTCACCTAGGATCCCATGGATTTCTGTGGTTTTGGTTTCCTCCCAGACATACAATGTTACCCTACCTCCCTTTTTCCCCTTTCTGTCCTTCCTGTACATGTTTAATCCAGGAATGGCCATTTCCCATCCATGGCTTCTTGTGAACCAAGTTTCCATCACAGCCACTAAGTCTAGTCCATCCTCTGCTCTAGCGGCCGTGAGGTCAGGGATTTTGTTAGCCAGACTTCTGGCTTTAGTTACCATTCCCTTCCATGTGCTACCTTCCTTCTTTTTACAAGTGTGATTTCTCTCTGAAGCCTTCCTTTCTGTAGTTTCTGTGGTGGAACTCCTTGGCTCCAGATCATTGAGATTACCTCTTTCCCGTAATGCGTCTGTCTTCCTTGGAGTAGTTTTCTTTTTTTCCCTCCCTGTATCCATAGCATACTGTATGTTCCTAATGCATCTGGAATATCTGTGTGGGATTTTGCAATTTGTGTCACACATGGTGCTTATGATGCAGTGTCCCGGTTCTGACTGAGTAACCTTTGACAGGGGAGGGGCATCTGCTAGCCCATATGGCGCGAAGGCTGCAGGTGCTCCTTCCCCACCAATTAGTTTAAATGGCTGATGAAAATGTCAAACTTCTGACTGAGATCTCATGTCCACTCCTTTGTAAGATGCAGGCCATCAAATCTAAAGAACTCCCTTCCCCAGAAGTTCTGCCAGTTCCCGATGTAGCCATGCCTTTTTTCCTGATACCAATTTTTAAGCCAGGTGTTAAGCTCACTGATGTCCTTCTCTCTGATTTTCTGCCTGTTGGCTCCCTTTCCCCAAACAGTCATGGTTCTTAGTACACCATGACTCAGTAGTGGCCACAGTATCTAGGTTGGGCTATGCCATGATGGCTTCTAGGTCTGGAATCTTATTTCCTAGACTTCTAGTATTTGCACAAATGGCTTTCCCCCTGTTGACCCCCTTTTTTCCTTTTTGCACTCCCTCCTTCCCACCTCCCTCTTTAATGATTCTGTTCCTTTCCCCCTTTATCTCTACCACCCTGCTCCCTTTATTAATTTGCCACACAGGGGATTTCTCTCCCCTTGAGTTCTCCTTACTCTCTGCTTCAACATGGGGGGAGGCAGTTTCTGACTCCCTGATTCCTACTGCCACCCTCCTTGGCTAGTTTAAATGTTCATCTAAGTAACATTTAAATTGTCCACTGAGGACTGTGGTTCTCCTCCTGGATGGATGTAGGCCATCATCTCTGTATAGGCCCTTATCCTCCCAGGTGGGTCCCCAGTCCCCAACATAGCTGAACCCTTCCTCTCTGCACCATTCCTTCATCCATGAGTGAAGCTCCTGGTGCAGACTTCCCTCTCCTGTCCCCTGTCATAAGCAGGCAGCACCTCAGTGAAAGTCACTGAGCAAGCTACCTGTGTAAGGCCTTCACCAGCCTCCTTGAGGTCTCCACTATGGAGGGCCCCACATTCCCCTTGGTCACTACCATGGGTGCTTCCTCCTGGCAGTCCTGCCCCGCCAGAGCTGCTTCTGAATTTTGTAGTGGTACCAGTTAAGGAATGTGCCTCTGTCCCACCACCCTCACCTTTCCAGAGACCACCATAGTCCAGCTGCTCCTCCTCACTGGCATCCTCTGAGGTAGTGGTGGCAGACTTGGTGGCCTCTGCACTGGGGGAGAGCTCCCCTGAATCCTAATTAACTTGGCCTGGAGTCCAGAGCTCTCCTCCCTCAACCTAGAGAGGTATATGCAGATGGGTCAGCACTGCAGTCTTCTGAAAACTGCCGCCCCACAACCACTGCACCACTCCCAGCATTCTCAACCTCTATTCTCCGTGTTACTTAGAGATACTTTTGTACCCTTAGAGCTGATGGAGTGTTTCTAGTTTCCCCTTTTTTGTTTATTTCTGTTGGTGCTCCCCTGTGCCTTGTTTAAATTTTTATATACTCCTACTCTAGATAGGGTGTTTCTCCTATTCCCAGTTTTGGCCTCCCTTTGACCTTCCACCTTTCCTAGCAGTGAGTATTACACAGAAGTGAACGGGCACCTTGCCCTAGTCATCTGGCAGTGTCCCCTGCTTCTTCACTTCCTTCTGCTGATCCCTGCTGATGCCTACAAAGCCAGTCACCTGTTCCACTCCTTCACTGTTCCACTCACTCGCTGGACATGAATGTGATGGACATGTTGGAAGTGACTGCTTTTATGCAGAACTTGCTCCCTTCCTGGTGGTGTGCTACTGGTTGCAGGAGGTCAGTTATCAAGTAGCTGAGGCCCCAGGCCAGACAGTTAGCACCCTTCCCCAAACTACAGGGCTAGACACAAGTCCTATAATATGGCCACGTGGGCTACTATGACTGTTGTCAAATTTACTCTTCACTCAGTAAGAAATACACTAGTTCATCCAAGTTACACCACAACATACCCCACCCTTGTCTTCAAAAAAGCAAGCCTCCCCCCATTGCAAATACAGGCATATTCTGCTTAAGGCCTACAGGCAGATTCTGCTTAAAGCTAAGCCTTCCCTCAGTCCATCTGTTACAAATAACATGACAACTACTGCCCATCTCAGCTAATACAGTCCACTTTTCACCACAGTGACCCCCCCAAAAAATTACCTTGTCACCAGTGTTTTAAAAGAAATGGAGGAAGCCAAGTTGCAAGCCTAATTACAAATCCATAACACGTCTTAAAATAAATAAATGAATAAATAAAAGCAGCATGCGTACATTATATTTTTGCAAAAAACTGCATGAATGCACCAGTTAAGTTTCAACTTAATGCCACAACAGTAGAGAAATGTGGAGCTATGGTTCCCAACCCTAACTTCTATCCCCCAAGCAGCAACATGACAAGACCACATGATCAACCACAGACAGCCATCATCAGATAAGACACACAACATATAACTGTTTCCAGATGGCACAAAAAGACATCCATTATCAGGGCCCAGCCCATCTGCATCCACAGATCCACATGCACAATGCATAACATATGCATCCACTTCTGGCTACAGATAGAAATGTACTATAATCAAATCATAACACTAATTCTATCTACAGAAGCAAAAGCTCCTGTGGGGCCATCACTTCCACAACCACAGATACACATGCACAGTGCAAGACATACACTTCCACTCCTGACTGCAGAAGCACAGGCCCCTCTGCAGTCACAGATAGATGTCCAAGATATTCAAATTACAACACTACTTCTGTCTGCAGAAATGCAGGCCCACACAGACACACATGTACACCCACACTGTTACATTTTTAAATAGCACTGAGGGAGTATGGTTTTTAAAGTGCAGTGTGTTGCATGCATATTTTCAAAGGTACCATAGCAAGGCTACTGTATTTGTGTCATCTGGAAACAGCTGTATGTTGTTTGTCTTACCTGATGATGGCTGTCTGTTGTTGCTTTAGTGGTCTTGTCCTTTTGCTGCTCCTGGGTGAGTTAGGGTTAAAAACCCTAACACAATATTTCCCTACTTTTGTGGCATAAAGTTGAACCCTGACTGGTGCATTAACACAATTTTTTACAAGGAATTTTCTTGTTTCTTAACTTATATTTTATTGGATTTTATATGTTAATAATACACTCATATATAAACATAAACTCAGTGGTGGATACAATTTATAATTCTGACAACTGAAGCAAAAAAACAACAGCAATTCTACTTTGTTTCCAAGTACATATTTGAAGTCATGTTCTGAATTTTAATTAAATCCACCCTTTGCATATACTCTTATACATAACCAAATAATAAAATCCAATTTGATAAATTATAACTTCAGTACAAATATGCTTTGGGGAGATACACAGATATTTAAAAGGCATACAGCCTGTTCTATAAGAAAAATGTGCTCTCTTAAAGGGGAGGGGAAAAAATAGAAAAAATAAAGTAAAATACGATCACTTCTGCCAGCTCAGCCAATGCTCCCATGGGCTAAGCTGGCTGCCTAGGGGCCACAAGCTTTCACACGGGGCAAGGCAACTTGCCCTACCCCCAATACACCTAACTCAATAGCATTAGGCTAATATTCTACTTCCTCTAGTTAGAGCAAAAGAAAAAATGCAGGTGTTGCAACTGTTTATAGTTGTTAACTACTTAAGGATTATAACAAGGCTGACATCATACCATTTATCCCTGCAAACCATAAGAATATTATACCAAGCATTTCAAATGAAAAGGTAAAAAAAGAAAATCTGGCTAAGTGTTATGATGTTCTTTTTCTTTGTAATCACTACATCTATTTTTCAAAATTGATGTATTTCTTTCGACTCTGACTGCTTTCGCCGGTCCTGAATTTTTGTCCTGTGAATATCTGTAAATGTATGCTTATGTAAACCTATTATTCTGTTAGCTCTCAACAGGTCTTTGAGATTGTACTGTATATAGCTGTAAATGTATGATTTTGTAAACTTATTGTACTCCTTCCACTTCCCCATCCCCTCTGGTCGCACCTGGAAATGAGCCTTGGCTCAGTGTGCCTCTCCTGGTTACCAACATTTAAATAAAATAAATAAATAAATAAATAAATAAATAAACAAATGTTAAATATACAGCAGACAATCAAATCATAAGCCCATGGTAACATTCTGATTACTTTATGGGGTGTTTTAGCTCCTGCCACCAGTGTGGATGCTTTAATAATCAAAGAGTCTAACGAAGATGCTTCTGAGTGCCCAACATTCAATATTTTACAGAGAAATTATCCTCAGACAGGGAGACTTGAAGAGGGCTTAGCTCTGGATTTAAGGATTACAAAAGTTGATATGGATAAAAAAAATGTGTTTTTCTCTCTGAATGAACTCAACATTTGGCTAAGTCCATCAATAAACAATTCCCACCAATGTCAAAAACATCAGTCTTCAAAGACAAATAATCTCCTGTTTCTTTGTTGTGATGTAAAACAAATATCCAGAAACATTTTAATTTAATATCTTTATTCTGAATACTTTCATGTAATCTGGCAATTTGCATCAATAAGTCTCCATCAGTTTCAAAAGCAATAACATACCATATTGTATGAATTGATCTTCTGGTATTAGCTTCTGCATCAGTTTGTAAAGTCCCCTGTTTATTCCTCTTCTCCCCTCATTTAATCAGAGCCCTATAGGCCTTAACAATATATGAAAGGTTATCTTGTGGCAGTAATGAGGCATTTATAAAAATGTCTCTAAGCATATCAGCACATGTTGAGAACTGCTTTTCAACTGAGTTAGGGATTCTAACGAAGTAAACATTTTTGTACCTCAAAGCATTTTTCATCATTTCAGCTTTTCTTCTTAATGAACACAGTCTCTTGCACTTACAGAAGCAATGGCATCACTAGTGAAGTTTCTCATTTAATATTTCAAGCTCTACTCCATGTTCTTTTTGAGAAAGTTAATAAACTGAAATTACAACAATTCTTCCAGCTGCAGAAACACATTTGCAACACAATAAATACATAGCCATTTCTGGCTGGAGATAAACATTGACACTGCAAGACATACACAAGAAATACACAGCCACTTCTGTCTGCAGATAGAAATCTATGATACCCAAAGTACAGCCCACTTCTGTGTGTAGAAGTGCAGCCCTGCTTGTGCATGTAATTTGGATCATATGCAAATATCATACAACATCCTTACGTGCGTTACCTTAATATACATATGGGCCATACCATGTGTACACAATTTGCATAGCACATTTCAATCCACAGACAAATCCCCTACCAGAACATGAAGTGCATCTTCAGAATTTGTGCAGGGGCCTTTGGTTCCTATGTAAATCCTGTAGTCCAGCATTATGTGCATACCGGTACAATCATACCACAACACTTGTCCATGTTTCAATATTTATGCCCCAAATTCTCAGAACTTGTATTTTAAGCCTCTGTAACCCCTGCAGGAGTGATAGATTTGTGAGTTGACCCTTTAAATGATTTTTGTGGTGTTACAGCATTAAAACACATCTAGAGGTGGAAGTGATAGTTGTCACCCACTATGTTCGTCTAAGAGCCTTAAACTGTAAGACTGATGAAAATGCGATGCAAAAATAAAAAATACTGCTGAGTTATGAGTAAAAGATATTTTTGGTAGAAAGTACCAGTTTTATTGTCACAAGCTATTTTTTGATCACACTTAATGGCAACCAGATAATTTTTTGTTCACACTTAAAAGTCACTATCCAACACTAAAAACAATTTTTTTGTGCATACATAAAATTATTTATGTGCAATGTGTTGATGATCAAAGAATTCTTTGTTCAAACATAAAAATTAGTATATGGCACACAAAGTATTTTATTGATGCAGTTGCAGTCAGAAGTTCATTTCACATACTTATATAGGGTTATAAGTGGTAGTCATACAAGAGTTGCTTAGTACTGAGGTATACCTGGGTATACTTAGGCTAATTTGCATTGACTGTAATGTGATTCTGCCTCAGTATACCCAGGTATACCTCAGTACTGAGTAACTTTTGTATGACTACCATTGTATTTATAATATCTGACAAATGGTTCATTAATATGTTACCTTAGCTGATATCATAGAAATGCAAATAGGTCCCCAAACGTACACAGGTACAGTGTGCACTGGCAAACATGGACATCATTGCCATCTACAGCCAGGCACTGGAGGATCATGTCAGGCATGTGACAGAGGTGCTCAGCTGACTGAAGGCTGCAGGGCTGACAGTGATATTGAGGGCACAGGGTAGGACATGGGTGCATCCTGCTTGAGCCAGTAAAAAACTGAAACTATATAGAGATGAACTATGCCCACCACAAAAAGAAAGGTATAATCATTCCTAGGGATGCAGGGTACTACCACGAGGTTATGCCAAACCTCAGTAGTATGACCAAATCCCTATCAGATCTCACTAGGAAGAAAATGCCAGAAAAGGTTCAGTAGGTAGATAGATAGATAGATAGATAGATAGATAGATAGATAGATAGATAGATAGAAGTTTTTATTTTTTTTAACAGGAAATAACTTTTAGGACCGTGAGGCCCTGTTTTTCAAAGTTGTCCTGTAGTAAGATTACAGTTTCACAAGAAGTGTATATAGCTTATTATACAATTTCACAAAAGATGTTATAGCATATGATACACAAGTTACACATTTAAGACATATAGTAATATTATAAAAAACATGTAAACAGTGAAGATACATATAAAAAATGGACCATCTGTTCAATTTTCCCCAAAACAGACCCAAGATGTATTCACAAGATAAATATACACACCATTAATCATTTAGCATTGGCAAGATGCAAATCCTGTTAATAAGACAGAAGGAGAACCAGAAAACGTTATACACAGGTGTCATTTACATATGCATTTATCTTTCCAGACCAAGTCCAAAGCTTAGTCAGGAAAGACAAAATGACTTCAAGATTGATGACTGTGAGATAGTGTTCCACTAACTGAAGGAGGCATTGTGTTGGGCACCTATACTCATGAGTCCTGACTATTCTCTAAAGCTCAATGTACATCTGAATTTTTCTGAGAATGGGTTGGGGGTTGGGCTTTGCATCAGGTTATGCATAATCGAAAGGAATACCCCATCATGAGCACGAGCAGGAAGCTGCTACCCAGTGAGGAGCCCCATGCCACAATTAAAAAAGAGTGTCTGGATGTAGTCTGGGATCCATCATCTGCAGAAGCTGCAACTATAGTTTTGGTGTGGCGTTCATACTGGTCACTGACAATAACCCCCCTCAGATGCATCCACAGAGCCTGAAGGCAAAGTCCCAAATTATTAAAGTGGATCCTGGTGCTGCAGTCCTATAACATGGACATTTGGCACCACATTGGGTCATAGCATGGAAATGCTGATGGTCTTTCCCTGCAGTAACCAGTGGCTCAGTGAAGAAGAGGGGTGTCCCTAACAAACTGGATGAATAATGAAACAATTGAAAGAACTGAGTTGTAGCACATAGAGCCCATCTGCTAACAAGAACAACATATTTTGGGGTCACCTACAGATGACTTTTCATTTTCCCAAGGGAAGAAAATGTTGAATCAATGCAATTTTTTTTATTATCTCTGTAAAGTATTTCAGATGATAGGGAGGCATGTGGGGAACTGGAATTGCATTTATGTTTGTTGTCCTAGACCTGAGGCAAGCATTTCTCTGTTCTTAAGAGAGGTAGCTAGCTGGGTGTCAATGACAAAGTTCTCTTTCATCTAAAAGAGGTAATGTTGTATGTGTAAACATAAGTTATACATCCCATGTGGAGCTGGATGCTGAGTAAAACAATGAGAGAGAAGTCTGAAATCACATAACCAGTTCTGTCTTGGAAGTGGGCTCACAGATCACAGATCAAAGGAACGTCCATGGTGTGATATAAGAGAGGCAGGGCACATGATGTGGGTGAAAGGGCCAGGCTGGCATGGCTATTTCTGTTTCTGTATTCCCTTATGAAGGTTAGTCATATCTGGGAAATAGATGCCCCAACATTGCTGTCAGTTCTGCTATTACTCATGTAGTGCTAGAGATTTTTGCTTGCTCCCTAGCTTGACTTCCTTGGTCACCTCCATGTCCCGGGAATGACCTTTCAGTCTCCTCCTGACCGGCGGGAGATGACATCCCATCTATCAGTGCAGACAGGCTGGGATAACGTCTAGCAAGTGTTCTACAGTAATTTGCATGGCTGAGAGTCCGATTGGGTTATTGTGCTCCCATAACGTCTGTCTCAAGTATGCCCTGATCTATTTGGCTGATTAAAATTACCTTATCCTTGTGAATAAATATATCATATTCATTGTAACGTTATAAGTAGCAATGTTTAATCGAGAAGAAATACCTGGAAATGTCATGCCGGTTTGATAATACCTTTACTTAATATGTTTATGCAAAATTAACAATATTCTCATCAGCAACACAAGCAAACAATAATTTTCGATGGGACAGGCAATCTCTCCTACTATAGATGAAATGTTACAAAATAAAAGAAAATTAGCCAAGCAGTATCCTTTTCTGCTCCAAATGTCAGAGATAAAGGCAAACTTACCACATCTCCTTCTCCTTTAAAGATGGCGGCTAGGCTGAGCCAGCCATCAAGAGCTCTGTACTGAGCTACCGCTTGTTTTCTCATATTTTGCACCTTTCTTGTTTTAGTTCCTAATTTTAGTTTATTTTCATGTGCATTTAAGTTTATACGTTATTTTATTTTATTTATGTGACTGCCATTTACGTGACTGCTCAGCTCTGCCACTTTCCCGGTTTAGTCCGTCGTTTGGTCTGTCATTTGGCGGTTCTGTGATTTGTGTTTGCAGTTCTGACATTTCAAAGGGAGAGTTTGTCTGGGAGCCTGGTGCTGGATTTCCCTGTCAGAGGTCTGGGATTGTTGTTGGAGCCACAGATGTGTTTTGGAGTGATTTCTGCTACCTGACTGGATTCTGTGTGGTTATCCTCAGCTCTGAAACTACAGGAGTCTACGGGAGGAAAAAAAAGAACTTTTACTCAGTATCGTGAGTAGGAATATACTGTGCCACTGTGAAGCCTGACTGGAGCCAGAATTAGTGTGTCTGGGTGCAGTGTGGAGAGGGGGAGACCTCCTCTGTGTAGCCGAAGACACTTTGGGCGTTTTTCTGGGACTTTGTAGAATCGACGGGGAGATCTGAAGTTCTCCAGTGTGCAGAATTAAGGTGCGTTTGGTGGCTCAAGGGCAGCCAGGTTTAAAATCAGAGTGTGGCGTGGCTGGAGCTGCATTGGCTGGGACCTCCCCTTGCACCTAGGGTCAGCCATCGACTTGGGTCTGCTTGCGACCGAACAAGAGTTGTCCCCATGTGCTCCGAGGAGTCAGAGTCACAGAGGTATTCTCCTAAAACCCTTAGGGGGACAGTCTGTGTGGCCTGCCACCTGGGGTTTGTAGTTGCAGGTCACGGGTGATCTGGCGAGGGGCCAGTAAGTTCTGGCTCATTGGGGGAATTGCTCCATTTTGAGACTGTGCTGCATGCCCGACCTATTCGTTGCACTGGTGCCTTTTGAGTTTGGCTCTGACTGCTACCTGGTCTTGTGGGTTTTTCTTGCACAAGATTGCTGTTTTGTGATAACTCACAGGAAGATAGACAGTTTATATGTGGTAGCTGATCCGACTGTTTCTAAATCGACAAGCCTTCTTTCTGGTTTGTCTACATTGCATGGAACATTAATTATTTTTGCTACGAAAGTACAACTGGTTTTAGAACTCTGCTGCTCTGGACAGAATTGTGTAGTACTCCCTGGTGGTGAGTGGAACTGGTGAGAACTTTCCAATCTAAAGTACTTTTGTTTTGTTTACTGTTTATTATTATAACCAATGTGAGAGATTGGTTTAGTGGAAATTATTATTTGGTTTAATTTTTCTATTGGAGGTGAGAGCTTCAAGGAATTCACTTATAAACATGGTATGATTCAGTTTAAAATCATTTATTTAATTGTTTTTCCATTGGCGGTGATAGCTCCATTCACATATCAGGACTGTGTAGTACAGTATGGTCTGCACGCCCATTGGCCTACGCTGTGGACCAATGGGCGTACAGCTGTACTGTACGCCGTCCTAGCAGGTGGCCAGGTGGCTTGCGGTTGGGGTGCTGCCACCTGCCGCTGACGAGAGGGCGGGATGGTGGGAATGGGTAGGTGGGTTGGGAGGGGGTACGGGTACCCCTAGACCACCAGGGAGTGATTCTGATAGTACTGAACGTGATCGGGCATGGAGATAGGTCCACTAGACCACCAGGGAGGATAATTCTTATTACAGCCCATGATCGGGCATGGAGATTTGTCCACTGGACCACCAGGGAGATTAATTCTTATTACAGCCCATGATCGGGCATGGAGATCAGTCCACTGGACCACCAGGGAGGTTCTTCATATATATGGCCAGTGATTGGGCATGGGGGTGCTACACCACTGGACGGTGCCGCCAGAGCTCGGGTGGCTACCCACAGCTGGCAGCTGCCATGTTGCGCCCTGCAGTATGGCAGCTCACCTGTGGGTGGCCAGCTGTTGCTGCATTATTTTTCAGCTTAACTGTGTGCGGCGCATGTAGGAGTTGTGCCTGCATATTCACAGCACATCCCGGGCTGAATATCGGGATGTGCAGAATATGTATGGGCACACCCCCCCACTTGCGCTGCATACATTACTGATGCTCCCTGGTGTATCGGGATTTGTGCCACGCACTTTCCTCTTTTGGATATCACGCTGGGGCACATCACTGGGTTGCGCATGGTTCAACTCTGTTGCGTCATGCGCAACCCATTTGAATGTCCCACCCTAAATCTTTATAAATACACGGTCAGCTGCTGAATCTCATTTTCCTTTCCAAAAAAGCAACTTCCTTAAGTGTATCAGTGTGCACTAACATAAAATTAAAAAAATGCCACTATCTACTGTATTTAAACTCGTTGCCTTTACTTAACTTGCATTTAAATATTATTTATCAACCCCTGCTTATGACCTTTTCCAAAACTACAGTATCTGCACTACCATGCTTAAGGCACAAGGCAAAATATATCCTACAACTTAAAGTAATTAACCTGCCAATTACTTTAAATAACCTATTTGGCCTGTTCACAAAAAACACTGACTTTAGGCTTTCCACCACTAACACACCACATGCAGCTGGCATCAACATTCACAAAAAGAAAAGCTAATCTCCTCTGCATTAAAAGAAAAGTCACATTTATATGATTTTGGTTAAATAAGCCATATCAGTAGCGCCCCACATTGTCAATGGGATTCATCACAAATGGGTAAATGTGCACCACCACTAGAGTAAATGGCAAAGCCCAGGGCTGTAATCAGCACAGAATCTTAGGCATATAAACATTCTGGAGAGCAGCAACTTTCAAGTCCTTGCTGTGCCATTGTAGGGGAAACAGCATAGGAAGTTCTCTGAAGAAACTTTCTTTAGTTCTTTTTTGGTTTTACCTTTGGGGCAGGGATTCTCATAACTGGTTGTGGCTACCTGGTGACAGGGAGCAACCCATAAATTTAAAACTGTGCATGTTAAGCTGCAGCTTTCAAATTGGATGACCTGTTTTTCTTTCTCCCATTTGCACTGCTTGGTTGTGCTTGGATTGGAGGGCCACGTTTGCCGCACTAGTCAAGGGTGTTTATTTAGTCAGGCCTCTGATTTCCTTCTCTCAAGGTGCCTCAGGTAAGAACCTTTTCTAGGTTTCTAGGGATCTCCCTGTTTTCCCCTATGGAGGGGTTGTGGGATAACAGATGGACCAGATACCAAACATCAAGTCTGTCAGCCATGGTTCTGGTCAGAACTCCATGGACTTTCTTCTCCGGGTTCTCTTCTGGCAACTCCTGGTGCATCAGTCCACCTGGGATATCTGGGTGATGTCCACCAGAAAACATTCCTCTTTGGTTGGTCCAGATGCTTCCAGGAAGTTATCCCACTTCTGACACCAAGTCTGTGGAGGGGTTGTGGGATAACAGATGGACCAGACACCAAACTTCAAGTTCAACACACAATCTCTGTGTGATGTTTATTCAAAATGCAGAAGATAACCTTCAGCAATGGCATATCCCTTCTTCAGTACATCAGTTTGTAGAAACAGATTATGCCAGTCTTTCCTCTACACTTAGCCAGCACCTACAGACTCACTGATCTCTGATCTAACTTATCAGTTGAGATTTAGCCTCTCCTATGTGGGTCTTGTTTGCTTGGGTGGTGGGGGCTCAAATAAAAAAAAAAGCTAAAGACAAAGAACCTCAGTGCAGAAGCACTGAAACAAGGGTTACCCCAAAGGACATTAACAATAAGCTACGTTTCAAAGAAACACAACATCACACATACTTTCATAATGCAAAGCATCATGGGATATATGCAAATCACCTTGACATTTCAGACTTGTTCAGTTTACAGCAATGTATATGCATTTTAAATAGCAAAACTAACAATTTCTGTAGTACAGTCACCTAGTACTTTTTATCTTTATCAAAAACACCTAGTGCCATGGTATTTTCAACATTTACAGGTTTCATAAACATGCGGTATATACATCAATGTATTTCATGACATAGTGCCATTGCATACTAAATCCAACAATGATAAACACAGCCTGTTGTTTTACATAAGTTCGGAGGTCACAACAATAGCCTCCCTGTACGAGGACTTGAGAGGGAAAAGGACAATTTAAAGAGGACACTATAGCATAGCCAAGAAAGGGGAGGGGGTGCACATACTGTAGGTGGTCAACCTTATGGACTAGAAATTGTAAAGAATAGATTAGGCTAAGAAATAGAAGAACTGTTACAACAGATTTAAGAAAAGGTCAGTCCTCAAGAGTGGCAGGAGCTCCCTGTCACATTCCCTTCCATCTAGTTTGGCATCGCCCCCCTGCCCACCCTTCCACAAGGATCATAGGGTGTCTATTTTGTGTTATTTTATTATTTTGCTTGCAGGTATTTTCTCTATGCTCTCAGCTGAGGGTTACTTCCTTTTTTTTTTTGACTGACCAGAGGTGCTACTTTATTTTCTCTCTGCTGCTTTAATTTCCCAACAAAAAATAAATAAAAGAGAGAGCGAGAACTCAAGGAGAGAGACTGTGCATATATTTAAGCCTGTCAGGAAGATTTGGGGTGGAGGGGTGGGGGGTGTAGCCTTTCTCAAGGCTTTCCAAACAATCCTTAATGGCTCTTTCATGCTGGGCAGGTTCTCAGCATTTTTCAGAGCCCTGGCCAATGGGCTCATGCTGTGTTTGCTGTACAGAGCCTTCTCAAAGCCTTAGTGTGCCTATTCATGGATCTGTGCTTTGGTGCATGCCCCTGATGTGCTCATGTCATGTGCAATGTCATGATGTCACGCACACGCACACTCATGAAAGTGCGCATACGCCAGCACTTGTTCAGTGCTAGACGTGGTGGCTGTTTGCCTGTCAGCTCAGCACTGCTGGCTGAGCGTAATCATTCTTACTTCAGCTGTAGGGTTTTTGTAGGCTGGTAGGTACATTTTTTCTGATGGTATGTGTTTTTCCCCACAACGGGGTGCAGCAGCATTTATTTATCCTCATATTTTTTATTGTCTGTTGGAATAGTATTTCTGGCAGATCCAAACATTTTCTTTAGTTTTGTTTATTTATTTTGTGCACCATGGCTTAGTGGAGACTCGAAGTGTTCAAATGATGTAAGACTTGCAAAAGCATAATGTGACCCTCTTCACTGGGCTCCTGTTGCCCCCATTGTAATACTCAAGCTAATACATCTCTTATAGTTCCTCTCAGTCGAACCTCTGAGCTGGGGGGTGTATCTCATGTACCAGCTGGCAGTGGCAAAGCAGAATTGCATAAATCTTTGTTATTGCTCTTAGGAGAACTTTTGGGCCCTGATGTTCTGCAAGACATCCCTTTAGACACACCCAGGCCCCTCAGGTCGGGGGGTCTACACAGGCATGTGCAGGTGTGCTGGAGCAGGATAAGTCTGCTAATATGGATCTACAGGCAGATCCCGGCCCTGACCATACAGAGGGTCAGGATGAGGATATCAGGGATCTTGGGGAAAATTCTGACCTAAAAAAGTTGCTCGATGATGAGGAGGACAAACCCTCTGAGGAAGAAAAGGAGGAAGGGGTGGACATAGCCAAAGAGGAGGGTTCCTAGCCCTCCCCTTTTTGATACCAAGTCTTTGTTCTATCTGATAACAGAGGCTTGTGGGACATTACAGCTGAAGGAGGTACAATTCATGGAGGCATTAGGTGTCAGTCCTATCATGCCCATGTCCTCCTCTGCTCCAAAGTGTTTTCCAAACTTTTTTCACTGTGACCAGATTATTGAACAAGAATGGACAGATGTGGACCAAAGAAACTATCTACCAAAACACTACTATTCCAATTAAGGGGTCTTTGGTCTTAATGGATTGGCATGACAAGCACCTCCAACATGCAAACCTCCACACCTCCTATGCCTCTTTTATTGTTTCCAGAGCTTCAAACTTGTAGGTTATGATGCCTGGCAGTTTTTTTTCTCCTGGATTTGGAGGGGGCGAGTCTTTTGCAGTTGCATCCATGGCCTCCATCTTTCTAGGGGATGCCATGGTGGAGAACCTATGCATGTCAGCTTGCTGCACTATCACACTGTGTCTACTATGAGAGGGGTGTGGCTTCAGCACAGTGTTGCTGACCAGCCATCAAAGACCAAGTTGCTTAGCTTAGCTTTTGAGGGAGGCTTGTTGCTTGGTTCAGGCCTGGATGACATTTTGAAAGATATCCAGGATAAAAAAGCCCACCTTTCAGTGTCAAAACAATAGCAAACGGCCTGATCAGCTTCAAAAGGTCAAAGAGGCAGCCGATAGAATTAGTATTGAAGGGATTTTCATCCCTTTTGAAACTTTGGAAATCAGAAGAGTAAAGGATCCTATTCTGGCTTCAAGAGCAAAAGTAACAGAGGAGCCCTTGCCCGAAGATGCAACTGAGGCCCAGGGTGAAGAGGTGACAACTCACAATGAGGGTATGTGGGCCCATCTCTGCCTCTCTTCCCTTGGTGGAAGACTGCACAATCTTTACACAAGATGGGCCCAAATAACTTCAGATGCTTGGGTTCTGGAGATTCTAGGTTTCTTTAGGTTACCCAATAGTTTTCAACCATTCCCTCAAAGGGATGTTTTGTGCTGTCCCCTGTAGCAAAGGACCCCTTAAACAGGCAAACAGTATTGCAGACATTGGGTCACCTCACACAGACAGGGATGATTGTTTTGGTGCCTCCTGGCAAACAAGGCCAGGGATTCTGCTCTATTTATTTTGTGGTTCCCAAGAAGTCAGGGGGTTTCAGACCTATTCTGGATCTGAAAGATCTAAACAAGTTTGTTCACCACATGACCTTGAAGATTGAGTCCTTTGATCAATCACCCAAGTTGTCCAGCTGGGGGATTGTCTAGCATCCATAGATCTGAAGGATGTGTATCTCCACATTCCCATCGGGCAGTCTCATCAGGGGTTCCTCAGGTTCACAGTCCTGGGGCAACACTTCCAATACAAAACACTTTCATTTGGACTAGCAACAGCCCCAAAAGTGTTCTGGAAGGTGCTCATGGTCCTGGTGGCTCAACTCCAACAGGAGGGTCATCATGTCTATCCCTACTGTATCTGGACAGCTTGCTCATTTGAGCTCCATCTACTTCCATGGTGAGAAAATCAGTGGCCAGGACTCTGGATGTTTTGGAGTCCCATGGCTGGGTAGTAAATCAGGAGATGAGCTCCCTAGAACCATCGTAGACCCTGGAGCGCCGAGGAGCAGAGTTCAACATGGGCAAGGGGAAGCACTTCCTGTTATCAGCCAGGAAGGAGACCCTGTTGAGAGAGGTTCAGTGGTTTGTAAAGAACACTTCAAACCACTTTCATCAATACTGTTGGATGTGTTGTCTTACAAGGTGTGCTTTTTAGTTGCTATGTGTTCAGCTAGGAGGATTGGCAAACTCCAGGCCTTATCTCACAAAGAACCTTATCTCATCCTGCAGAAGGACAAAGTGGTTCTGAGAACAGTCCCATCTTTCATTCTGAAGGTTCCTACAGCTTTTCATGTGAACCAGCAAATCTGTCTTCTGTTCTTCTGTCCACAACAAATTCACTGAAAATAGAAGGAGTTGCACAAGTTGGATTTGCACAGTACGTAGCTTAGACAGACTGCAGAGTTCCGGAATTCAGACAGATTGTACATATTTTTCAGAGCAGCCAATAAAGGATAAAAAGCTTCCAAGGCCACCCTGTCAAGGTGGATGAGGGCATGCATTGCCAAGGCTTATATCACAGTAAAGAAGAGGACTCTGGCTCTCATCAAGGCTCACTCCACAAGAGCTATGGCTACCTTGTGAGTGGAGAAAGGTGAGGCATCTGTCTTAGAATTGTGCAAGGCAGCTACGTGATCCTCTGGCCACACATTCACCAAGCAATACAGATTGGATGTGCAAACTTCTGCTGATAAGGTCTTTGGTCACAGAGTTTTGCAGGCGTAAATTCCTTTTCCCTTTTTGCAGTTGACATATGGGACAATATTCTCCCTCACCTGTTTTTTTTCATGGGTACTGCTTCTTAGAACCCATTCATGATGAATCCCATTGACTATGTGGAGTGCTACAGAAAAGAAATTTCTTCATGCTTACTGTAATTTCCTTTTCTGTTAGCTCCAACATTGTCAATGGGGCCAGCCCAAGAGCCTTACTGCTGTAAGAGAATATAGTCCAGTATGCCAGCACTGGGATGTTCATTGTTTTATAATAAATCTTTGATTGCAAGTCTGTCTGGACATCCTTTTATAATTTACCTGCTGCACTTACACATATCTATCTATCTATCTATCTATCTATCTATCTATCTATCTATCTATATTAGAGACAAAAAACTCAGTTTAATGCATTAGTTAGCGTCGTTCCACAGTGACAAAAGCAAGGAAATTCAGTGTTAGGGTTGAAATCCCCTTGGACCCCCGCCCACACCCCCAACGGCATTGGGAGTGCATTGGGGTTGCTGGCCTAACTCTCACCCCATCAGATGTGTGAAGAAGCAGAGGTATAGGAGAATGGGGTGAAGTTAGGGATCGAGAACTAAACGTGCGCGATGCCGGTTGGAAAGCGAGGCGTTCAATGGGATTTCAACCCTAACACTGAATTTCCTCATTTTGTCACTGTGGAACAACCCTAACTAATGCATTAAACAGAGTTTTTGCCTCTAATTTCCTTCTTTTGAGAATGATAATGAGAAATAGTGAATGTAATGCGGTGGCGGAGCAACGGTGCCCGGAACGTGAAATGGTAATGCGCATGGACGCAAAGTGAAACAGAAAGATAAACAGTACTGTAGACACAAATGGTTAAAATAATGCAAATGCAAAGCGCAAATGAAAAAGCAAAGGGCAACGCACATGGTGCCGTAGACGGGAACAGTAAGTGAAACGGGTACGGAACCGCAAGCAGAAGCGGTAAGGGTAACAGTAATGTAAGCGCACAGGCTGGTTTTCACCAAAAGCTGCATAGAGAAAGACAGTGAGTACAAAGAATGTATGCATAATAATGGGTCTCAGAGCTGAAAATGAGGAGCTGGAATACTAAATTGCTTATCTCTCAGGAACCGTACGACGTAGAAAAAAAATTTAAAAGTCATATGATTTATGACTTTCCTGACTAGTTTTGCACTTAGTCCCCATTAGTAGGCTAAGCATTCTTCTAATGAAAAGTCTGTATCTTGCACCGTTTCCGAGATACGGGCCCTGAAAGGCGCGGCGAACGCTGTAATGTTATCCTATGGGAAAAAAAGAGAAGTTCGGACTGCCATAACTTTACTGCCCTGTAATACTTTTTCACTAAACCACTAAAAGACTCATCTGTGGGATGTTGGCTTTCTTCCCTCAAAATTTCAGCTGAAAAGACAAAACTGTTATTTCACAGCAGGGCGGCAAAGGATTCCTGTTATGCAGCAGATGCCATAATGTTATCCTATGGGAAAAAGCATCAACTTTGGAGTGCCATAACTTTGCTGCTGTGTAATATTTTTTCAACAAAACACTGAAAGGCACATCTTTGAGATGTTGGCTGCATTTCTTCCAAATTTCAGCCCAAAACACCAAACCGTTCTTTTTCAGCAGGGTGGCAAAGAATTGCTGTCATTTTCCCACAGCCTAGAAAAGTACCGTCGAACTTTGCAAAAGCTTTCACAAATTTATTCGACAGTGTCACAAGTGCGAAAGTACTTTGCAAAAGTACTTTTTCCAGAAATTTGAAAAACATATTTCTTTGGTGTTTTACCCCAAAATAGACATGCCTAGCATCCTCAGGGTCTGACTAGGTGAATACAGAAAGAATTAGGTTGCTAGTGGGTCCCAAATTTAAATGGCAAGCATTTTTCTGATCACCAACTGAAAAAAAAATGGTGGATTTGCGACAGTAAAAGGACCATTTGTGAAAGTAAAAACTGTATTTGCAATACTGTCGAACTTTCTGTTAATTTTTCCCATTGACTTATAATGGGAAATATTTTTTTGAATAACTTTTGAACTGTTTAATATTTTTTCATGAACGCTTCAAAGGGCACATCGGGGATCCCAGCCGCATGTTCCCTGAAGATTTTGGACCAGTGGTACAAAATGTGTGACCTGTAGGCAATGACAAAGAATTCGACAAATAGTGTAAATGCACGCGCAGATCACGCTTAATAACTCCACAGCCATATATCCAACTGGTACAAAACTTGGCAAATCCCAAGGTGTATGGTTCTTAATCATGTATTCCAAATTGCAGGCAAATCCATTGAACAGTTACAAAGTTATTAAGGTGCAGCATTTTAGGTTTAACATGTAAATGGCTTCTCAACCCTAACTATGGTAGCACTACCGTGCTATCATTATATATATATATATATATATATATATATATATATATATATATATATATATATATATATATCGTGTGTGTGTGCAGAAAAAGGAGCAGTTCTGCATTCAAATATTAGTTACTGGCACACAGAATTAACAAGTTTGATTTTGATGATAAATAAGGGTGCCTCCTTTGTTACAGGTGAGTGCTTACACTGCTTGCAGTCTTTTTTCCAGTGTTATCTGTTTGCATTAATTCCTTCGACAAGTCTCTTCCAGTTGGCTCGCTACCGCATGGAAATTCTACACCAGTAGAGAATTGGAAGACAAGCCTTGTTTCATCCCACCACTCACCTGACAAGGTAGGGAACTGTTTACTGTAACTTATTTTGGCTAGAGTACTTTCTATGTAGGCAGTTTATATGTGTTTTGTGACAAGTTGAACGCTATGGTCTATATGGATTTCTTTTCACATATTTAGAGACACTGAATGGACAAAAGTGGAGAGTTGCTGCTATCTGGAATGCTCATGTGCCCAAGATTTTGTGCTGATTATAGCCTTGGGCTGTGCAATTTCCCTAGTGAGGGTGCACATTTACCCATTTGTGATGAATCCCATTGACAATGCTGGAGCTAACAGAAAAGGAAATTACAGAAAGTATGAAGAAATGTCTTCTTTCTCAGCTCCTCACATCTGCTGCCTTTAGTGGGTGCAGTGAGGTTGGAGACTGCCATGGAACTCTAACACAGAAATCTGGGATGACGCAGCAGTTCAACTGCTGATGCAGCTCTAACCACAAATAAACACCATGCTCCTGAGGTCCTTGGCCCCATTTGTACAGTTTGTGGGGCTGAGAGCAATTCCCAGTCCTCCTGCTGGGAGGGTGACCATAGGTGCATCTGCCATGAGCACCAGTTTGTGGGGGCTGGAAGAGCAATTGATAGTATGACCCCTGCCATGAGGGAAACAGCATTCTGCCTCCAGTGATCACTCTCAGCTCAAACTTTACTCAGACCTACTCAGAACTTGCACAAGAAGGGCCAAAACAGTGGGGCCAAACAAAACAGTCATTCGTACCACAAACACCTGAGAGCAGCACATAAAAAGTAAAACATGAGAAGTAGGATTCAGCCCAAAAATCTGACTCACAGCAAAGTCACAGCGCCAGCTGCTGGGTTTTACTTACTACAGTAAAAATACAAAACTGCTATAGAAAATGGACCTTTTTATTCAAAAATCCATTTTTTTCTGTTTCATCTGTATTTAAATAATTTTCTTCACTTAAAAAACAGTGGTTTCATTTATGTTTTATGCCCTTTCTGACAATGACAACAAGCCATTTTATAAGTGTGATAAGCCAATCCAGGGTATGCATTAAAGGATTTTAGTGCACTTCTCAGTTTTCAACCTTATGCCTCACTATGCGTCCTAGGGTTGTATTAAAAATCTTTAATGCACACCATATTGTGACATTACTTACTTACTGTCTGCATCATTAATCCACCCCCAAATAGCATAACTAGTTCTCCCTGCTTTGCTAATCTTTATGTTTGTTTGCACATGTTGCACAAAGTGAACATCTTTTGGCTACTCATGAAAGTGGAAGAATGGCAGTGTAGCACCCAATGCTACTCAGGCTGCAGGGGCTCGACTGATCACCCAACCAATAGCAGGCTAATCATGATGGTGTTCAGCCAGAGGTGCCAGGTTTGTTGTGGGTATTCAGGATAATTATGAAAGGCCTGGGGTCTGGGGGCCCCTTAGGCTCCCAGAAATTTTTTTAAATTTGGTGCATTCTGGTGCATTTTGCAGGCAATTTCAAACAGAATTTGCTATCCTGTTACTCCCTGCCCATGCCCAATAAATTGAGAAAACTCTGAATTTATTGCTGCAGTACTCTATAAGTAGAGATGTTGCTAATATTTAATTTACCAGTGCAGCAGTTCAGATGAAGTAGCCAAATTTGCAACTTTGCAAAGCACTTTGTGAGGTGTGCCTTATTTCTGGGTTAACGTCACAGCCAATTTGCTTTGATGCTTCATGAGCAAAGTTTGCAATGAACTTTCCTTGTTTGAAAGTGAAGTTTTGTAGGGGAAGAGATTTATTTATTTATTTTTTATTTATTAAGTCTAGGATTACAACATACCTTTGAGCCAAGGCTCTTTTACAAAGGTTCCACATCAGAAAACAGTTACAATACGTTAAGCACAAAACGGTACAATACAATAAGTTAGCATAACTAATATCTACTGGAGAAAACAGTAACAGCATGAGATAATATAAGAAAAGATTGGTGTTATGAACTAGATAGGGTCGGGGGAAGGAGACACAAGGTGGGTAGGTTCACAAAAGTGGAGGTGAAAGCAACTGGTGGCCTTGTCGACAGTACTGGGCATAAGGCATCAGAGTAAGCCCGATGAGTTGCGAGAGGGGGAAGTAAAAAGGGGGGGTGAGAGACAGGGAAAGGGAGGAGAGGGATAATAAGTGATTGGAGGGGTAGAGATAGGGAGTAGGCTGAGGTGATTATATGTAACAGTCACAGAAGTTAGAGTAGGTGAGATGGAGGAGAAGCTTAGATTTGAATGAGCCAAGCATGGGAGGTGGAGGAGATGCCAGGGCTGAGCTCATTTAGCCAACTGGAGGCTCTGTGGGCAAAGGATCTTTGACCATGGGAAGTGCAGCAGCGGGGGACCTGGAGGAGCTGGGATTCAGAGCCCCTGGTGGTGCATGGATTTAGTCTTTGTTTCAGTAAAGATTGGACTCCAGGTGGGGCTAGGCCCATAGTGACTTTCTTTGCCATGATGCAAGTTAGATACTTTATGCGGTTGGAAAGTTGAAGCCATCCAGATGGGGCATAAAGGTTACAGGTATGTGTGAGATGAGAAGCGCCAGTGGTGAGCCAGTGGTGAGCCTACAGGCCTTGTTTAGGGATGTTGCTATTCACCTGAGTGCTGTGGTGGAAGCAGAGTCATAGATGATTAGACAGTAGTCAATAATAGAGACCACCGAACTCTGGACGGCAATCCTAAGAGCGTCTGCCATGAGATGTTGTCTGTGCTGGTATAGTAGACCTAATCGGGTGTTGGCAGCTTTGGCTAGACCGTCGATGTGGTCCACATATGAGAGATTTAGAAGTAGTGGTTCTGGTTTTAGGACCGTGGCATCGAGGCACAGGTCAGGAAGCATAGGAAAATCTAGAAGCAGTTGTAAAATTCGTAACAAGAGTATTTATTTGTACTAACAGTAACATAAAAAATAAAATTGTTCAGTATAACTACTTACAAAGGCCAAATAAACAGAAAAAGTCCATCTGTGTCCCTTTTTGCAAGCAATTGCAGCTCTATCTTATAAGTCCTTGCAACCCCCCTTCCTAACAAGCATCCTGTTTTTTTTAATGTTCTAGTATATTTCAGGCAGCTGCAAGCAGGAACACAATGTCCCAGAGCAGAGGTCCCTTTTCTACAGCTCTTCTGAAAAAAGGCTTAAAAATTGCATTTCAGGTTAACCCCCTGAATTTCCAATAGCTTTTTGCAATCATCTTAAACTATAATTATGTATGTTTCAACAGTAACACTATATAATTTCTAAACAAAGGGATCCCAATATCAGTTACATTTCCACATAATGATTTGCATATATTTGTATATCAGCAAATATGCAAGGGAGGAAAAAGAAAAGCAAGGGAAGACTGAAAGACAGTGAGAGGCAAAGAATTGTGAGACTGTCAGAGTGATCAAATCCTAGGTCTCACAGGAAAATTTGGTTTTGCAACCAGACAGACAAGAGACAGGAAAGAATAGAACAGATCCCTGCATTCAAACTCTCCATAACAACTGGGACAGGGTCCTATCTACCCTGTCACAGACTGGTAGTGGTGATGGTAGTGCTAATGATAGGGTAATAATCTTCACATCCTCATCAAATACATCTGCAGCAGGCACCAGTGGTAGCATGAGTGCCAGAAGGAGGAAGGCCAGCCACAAAGCAACAGCAGGAGCAGGTGCTGGAGGAGGCAAACCAACTATCCTCCTTTTGCAGCAGTTCCAAGCAGCAGCACCCCCCCCCACACACACACACACTTTGTCCTCTTGGAGCAGCAGCACCAGCAGCAGCAGCAGACGGCAGTGTTACCCCATGACCTCTGTATGGTATCAGCTATTCCACCCAGAAGCACCAAAGAAACCATCAACCTCTGGCTCTTCACCTAGGCAGCAACAACAGCAGCTTAATTCTTCATCTGGTACTTTTTCCTGAGTGGACTTGAATGACAACAGTGTGGCCACCTGAATACTGTGCAACACTAATGTCAAGTGAGGGCAGAGTAGTGCTCATCTCAGGACCATTGGGCAACATACACACCTAAAAATTAAACATACTGTACTAATTAATGAGATGTCCACAGGAAGGCAGTGGGTGAGGGAGGGCAACTGGAGCTGCTGGTGCTGCTAATGCCACTCCTCACACTCCCACATAGGTTTTCCAGTGCAGAAAGGAGGTAAATCTGTGCATTAAATGATAAAAATGGGGGTCACCATGGGTTGTGCTAGTGTGAAGTAGTAAGACAGTAGACAGGGGCCAAGTGGTAGACATGCTGTATCTTGATTTCAGCAAGACCTTTGACTCTGTGCCCCACAAAAGGTTGATCAGGAAGTTGGTGGATCTTGGAGTTGAAGAAAAGATGGCCAGATGGGTGGAAAACTGACTGAGGGACAGAACCCAGAGGGTGGTTGTGGGGGAAGAGTTATCTGGCGCAAGTGAGATACACCAGTGGGGTCCCACAGGACTCAGTGCTGGGGCTGGTGTTGTTCAATGTCTTCATCAATAAAACTGGGGATGGCATTAAGGGCAAAATGTGCCTATTTGCAGATGACACCAAGCTCTGTGGGAGAGTGGACACAGCTGAAGGGATACAGAACCTACAGGAAGATCTGGAAAAGCTGGGGAAGTGGTCCAGGATCTGGTAGCTTGGCTTCAATGCCAAGAAATGCAAAGTAATGCATATTGGAGACAAGACTCCCAGGACAGAGTACTACCTGGGTGGAGTCTGAGTATCTGCTTCAGAGGAGGAGAAGGACCTGGGAATGATGATCACTAGTGACCTGAAGCACTCCACACAGTGCAAGAAAGCAGCAGCAAAAGCAAACAAGATTTTGGGATGCATAGCTAGGGGATCAGTAGTAGGAGAGAGGAGGTTACACTGCCCTTGTATAGGTCATTGGTAGGGCCGCATCTAGAGTATGGAGTTCAGTACTAGTGCCCATACCTCAAAAAGGATATTAACCTGCTGGAGAAGGTCCAGAGGAGGGCTACAAAGATGATAGCCAGTCAGCAGGGCAAGGCATATGAGAAGAGGTTGAGGGCACTTAACCTGTACTCCCTGGAAGACATGAGAGAGAGAGAGAAAGGGGACATGATTGGGACCTTCAAGTACTTGAAAGGGATTCATAAGGTTGATAAGGAGAGTTTTTTTAAGCTGAGTGGCAACCATAACATGATGGGACACAGTTTCAAGCTGGAGGGTGGGAGGTTTAGGAGGGAGATCAGTAAACACTTCTTCACAGAGAGGTTGATGGACACTTGGAACGCACTGCCAAAAGGGGTCATCTCGTTGAAGACAGTGGACAGCTTTAAGAGAGGCTGGGATAGGCATAAGGGGAAGGTAAGGATCATGGATAAGGAGGATGGGAGGAGTGGAGAGGGAGGCCAGGGACATTAGCTCAAGCTGTGGACCCTGCAATACGAGCAGACTTGATAGACCCAATGGCCTTCTTCTGCTGGCTTCTTCATATGTTTGTATGTGAATCAGGGTCAGTTGAAGCTCCAGAGACTGTGTGGAAGTGGTGCTTATTCTCATGGTGTGAAGGATGTGTCATCTTTATCAGCTGTGGTTCAACTCAGGGGGCAAATTCATGAGTAAGCCATCATCTTGCATCAGTGGAGGAGCTAGTCTGGCAATCCTCCTTGGCGTGCCCTCTCTCCATTAATCACTCTTGCTGCTGTCCATCTAGTTTTCATTTAACACCCCATCACAGTGACTGCTCCTGATCCCTCCATGTAGTGTGTAACACAGAGAGCACATGCAACCCCTTCGATCCTCTGTTTTTGTAGTTTGAGTGGCTGACCAAAATGCATGACGTGAGATGCCAGCACCTATTACTCCCTTCCTCCCTCTCTCCACCCATTACTCCCTCCCCCCGGCAGTGGCACAGCTTAGGTTTCCTGTTCCCATGCTTTTGAATGTTTTTTTACATTTCACTCTTGAACGAGAGATAGTTGAGAGAAAAGTACTTTTATCCCTACCAGTTTCTTTGATGTTCTGTTGTTATGTTACCATACCTTGCCTTGGTCCCTGATTCTGTTCCTGCTGGGCTGGCTCCCTGATCCATCCTCATCCGAAAATCCTGGCTGGCTTGGGCAGGCACTGGCGGCAGCAGTATTCTTTTTTTATTCTTCTCGGGGTCATCTCTATCAAAAACTAAAAAAGAGAAGCCAGAACTTTGGGGTTGCCCACCATGTCACTCGTGACCTGACCAACCGATCACTGTCCGCAGCATGTGGTCACGCCTTCTTTTCCTTAGCTGTCTCCACACAAGTCATGTGATGGCGACATGCATGCATGAGTCCTCTCCTCCTTGGCTCCACCCTCCACTTCACAACCTTTTTGATCCACCCTGACCTGAAAGAAAATACTACGGGCCGGGCACTGGGGAAAACAGAACAAAAATACTCTGGCATCTTGGGCTGTGCCCGGTAGGCCGATGGGTCAGTCCACCCCTGGAATAGGCTAGAACAAAGAGTACACTTGGGATGGGAAAGGAATGATCAGGTGGGGTGCTGCACTAGCTAGAAGCCGGCTAGAACATAGTTTTTCACACAAAAAAACAAACGGTCGGATCTAGAATTGAGGGTGCTCATTTTAACTTTGTGGGTGCTCAAGCACCTGAGGACCTGTGCTGTTGGCACTCATGTGCTCAGCCTGACTGATGGGTGGAAAATTTGTGTTGTTGAAAGAAGGCAGCTGTACATAGCAGAGTGCAGCTGCATGCTTTCATCTACATACTGTACTCTGCCCAATGGCCAGCTGAGCGACGTCACAACCAAACTGTTCTTCATCTCTCCCATTTCATTTAATAACAAACTGCATACTTGCAGTATTTTCTTTTGCCCTCATGGTAGAGGCTTTGTTGAGTTGCTGCTTGATGTTACCACTTTTTTGCTTTTCTAGGGAAGAATGATTTAAAAAAAAAAATATTGGCCAGTTGGTAGCTATTAAGCTGTTTCATTCATCTACCATTATCTGCAGACTTCAAACCTGAAACTCTTGTGTTCTGTTCTTGTTGTTCCTTTGTTTGTTTCAGTGGGCATCGGAAGCATTATGTGGGGTAGGCTAGTGCCCTCTGATGGCTGCTAACCCTCACACAATTAGTGTCCTTTCATGCTATCACTGCAGAGAAGCCATCCTGCAAGGCAACAGTTAAATGCCCTTTGTGCCTGTCTCGGAAAAACTGTCCTGTTAGTTTGCAACTAAGCTCTGAATCTCAACTGTGTCCAGCAATTGACTTTTTTTTTTTTTAACAACTTCTTTACTATAGCAATTGACTTTTAACAACCCTTTACTGCAGCCAGATAGCCTGGTCCTGTGTAAACGGAAGATCCCCACAAGCTGACAACAAAATCAATTCCCACCCATCAAGCCACAATTTACACACCAGTCAAATTTGTTAGGGTTTCAATGTCTGGTTGCAGTGCCTTTTAAATCATTACCATCTGCTGAGTGAAAACAAGAGGCAAGCCAATTACTGCCTTCAGCCTCGTACTGGTTCTTTTTGACACTGTAACTGACTTTATGTGGTAGCTGCTTGCCTTGTTTGGTTTCACTTTTTTTCTGGTTTAGTTTTGCAGCAAGGGCTCAGTGGGGTCATTTCAATCACTTGGGCTGAAGTAGTGCTGCTGTGACTATGCTGGTATTCAAAGGTTGCTAATAGCTAAGTTTCAGGACCAGTTTGATTGTGCTGTGTTATGAGGGCCCAGGAGACAGAGATGTCTGGGCTGCTGGGCTAGGCAGTCTGTAATTCATAAGATGGACTACCATGGGACTAAAGAGGTTGTAAATATTTAATTTGCTAGCGAAGTTGATGTGAATCTGCATTATTCACAATTCACAAAAAAATTGCTAATTTTGTGGTAGAACTACCAACTTTGCCAGCGGATATTAAAAAAAAAAAAAAAAAAACTCCCCTACCCACTGTACTGTGAAACCACCTCCTCCCCTCACCAAAGAACATATAAATGATCATGATAGCCCCTACTATCCCCCCATTGGCACTGTATTCCCTGCTCCTCTCCAGGCCCCGACAAACATCATGCTGCTGAGGCTGCCTGCGGCTGTAGCAAAAGGTAATCCCTTCCTCTAGCCCATGCACCAGATACACTCCACTCACCACCCCCCACCCAAGTCCCAGTGTATTTAATATGTAAACCCACTCCCCCAACCAATACCCCTCTGGTCCCCACCACCTTCCTCTCCAACCTGCACCCACAAAATGAACCAGCAAATAAAGAAAATGCTCCCCCAGTGCGGACTCTCATCTCATAATGGCACGAATAAATGAATGGTAACATCTCTCCTCCTGGTAAAACCTGATTAGTTGAATTTTCAACTAATCAGGTTTTACTAAAACAAAAGAACGTGAGTCATTCGAAATACATTATGAGATAAGTCAGCACTGAAAAGATCAGATGTTCTGCATCAGAAGTCCATTTTCCATATTTGCAGGTTGATTTTGTGGGTGCTGATGGGGTGAGGAGGGTGTTGGGGACTACAGGATTGTTGAATGGGGGACTGGATGTACATATTAAAGACAGTGGCATTTCGGTGGGAGAGGTGGGTGGAGTGTATTTGATGTGCAGGGGGAAGGGATTACCTTTTGTTATAGCCAAAGGCAACCACAGCAGCGTGATGTTCACTGAGGCAAGGGGGAGCAGGGTGCCAGCAATGGGCGTGGGAGGGAGGTACTTTGTTTTCCACCTAGATCGCCTTGGGATTCACCAGCGAATTGGCCATTCACCATGCAAATTTGGCCAATCTGCCTGGTGAATAACAACACAAATTGCAGCACAACTTTGTTGAAATTCATGGAGTTTTTTCATGAAGCAAATTTCAGCAACTGTGCACATGTCTACAATGGTCCATCTAGACACATTTTCCTGAAGACTAGACTAGCAAGGAGGCACTTAAGACAAATAGTGGAGGAGACACTGAAATGCTACCCTTTTTGACAATTCCAATTGTACTGTAGTTAAAGTCTCCTACTTGTTTTATTTTTATTTTGACTGATACAGACTATCTTTCCTGTTAACCTAAATAAATTCTTTAAACTTATTTTCCATTTTATCTCACACAATTTATTATTAGAAATGGAACACAGCCTAGTAGTAGACCAGCGAAAATTTTATTTTAGACTTGTTGGTTTTGTTTGTTAAAAGCAGGCATCCACACTAGATCAGTTACACATTGGATGAGGAAAAAGATGTGGGTTGATGCCATCCTTTATTCTTACCTTGACGGACATTTTCAAGATCACAATGGTCAAGTGAGGTCAAAATAGGTATTTTCCGAATTTCACTTAGGTTGACATCTTCACTGTATCTTTCTGAAAAACTAACTTTATTATCACTTAGATGTATATTCTATGTGCTATCAATAGTTACATTTTGAATTTACACAGGAATGTATAGCAAAATTGAAAACAAAGTGTGTTTTCTCAAAATGTAGTTCTACACGTTGTAGCTGTTCCAAATCTTTGCAATGTACCCATATAACTTTCTGTGTGCCTTTGTTCATCACCCTGCAATTGCAATATGTGTGGATCTTATATTTTTGTCCATGTATGGAGGTTTATTAGCCAGCTGGGTTACAGTATGGAGGTCTATTGGCCAGATGGGTTGCAGCAGTTAGTCACATCACAGACACAGCCAGTGGTGCACTTGAAGCCATTCCTGAAACAGGTACATCTAGCTGTGCTGCACTTTGATTTGCACCCACAGGTCAGTATTTCTAGACAGACATCTGGAACAAGAGGCAATCTTTTCAAAACAATTTGTAGGAAAATGGACTCTTTCTTCCAGGCACAGGTGTTGGCATGAGACATGACCTCTATCAGCTCTTGGTCTGCCAGTAGCCATATTTTTGCCTGGTAGCTGGCACATTCAATGTGAAGTTACAGGGCATCTCTTGTTGGGGGTAACACCTCAGAACCCTTCTTGGCTTTGGCAAAGAGCTGTAGCCTAGAAATATAGAAACATCGGCCCATTTTCCCTACCTCCTGTAACACAGTAGACCCTACTTGATCTCCGGCTTATCCCTCCTTTCCCTAATGACTAAGGTTGCCTAGCATGGTCAATGGTTGGCACCACAGGAGTGCTGTACAGGTGACACACAAACTTCTCAGCTTTGGCAAGAGCTCCATCACAGCCAGTTCCACTGACAAGGAGGGATTGTTTCTGGAAAAGTTTCCAGCATGACTTCTTCCCATGGCTACTGAAGGATGAAGTTGTGTCCCAGCCTGTTAGTGCATGGAAGCTGAGCAGGTTGTCTTTCACAGGCTTTGCAAGCCTCTAGGGTATGACATGTGCTGTGTAGCATCTTCATTTCCTGGCTGCTCCAGAGATCATCCATGTTTTGGCTGCTTTGTGGTTTGAACCTGCAGTTTTTGAACTGCCTGCCTTTTGCCTTTCTTCATTATTGCTGAATCACTCATCCTCATCTGTCATATTGTCAGCATCGAAGGAAGGTGATGGCCTTTGATCAGATGGTAGGCTAGCATGATCAATAATTTGAAATGCTTGCAGAGCATCGGGCTTTATATCTCTCGATCTCAAGATCTGCCTGCCAGCTGGATCCCATTGTTGTGAATGAGGACCTCTTTGCCATACCATCATCTGTGTGCAATGGAAGGTATTCTTTCCATCCGGTGTTGCCTCAAGGACATCAATGTTGTTGCAGGAGCAGTGGATCATACACTTTATTACAATATTGTCTGGGATGTAAACATAGCCATTCCTCAGACTTCTCTAGGATGGTTTGAACTATGGTGGTGTCGATTCTTCAAACAGTGTCAAAACCAATGGTATGGTTGGCAGGATGGAACAGATCTACAGAAGCTTCAGATGGGGTAGCTTTGTGCAGAGCAAGACCTAAACCAATATGCTTTGGCATCAGCTTATGGCTGTTTGACACTGCATACACAATGTCCTGGGAAATGCTGCATACCTTCTGCTTGACATCATCCTGAACTTTCAGACCTTCATTCATCAAATCAGTGCAGCCAAACAGCAAGTGGAGAAACAGATAAAGACTATTTGGGATCACCTGTTCAATGTTCTTGATCTGTCCCTTGTCATATGCTAGAATGTCCTAGTGTGACCAGCAGATCTTGTCTAATACCATCTTCTGGAAGATGTTGGTTTGTTGAAGGGTTATTCCACCACCATCTTCACTGAATTCTGATTGAGATGAAAACATACCCTGCTGAGCGGATTTTGTTAGGGTTTTCACAATGATGAACTCTGATTGATCACCAGAGTACATCAGGAGGGATGATTTCGAGAGAGGTCATGCCTAGCTGGCCTTCAGTCCAAACAAGTGTTGTACTTCTTCATAGAATGTTGCTCTCCTTGACCAATATCTCTGAGGCAAATGAGCACACATGTCTCTGCACATGCCCTCATATCTGTCCCATACTTCACCCATGTCATACACATGGCTACAAGACAATCCTGTGATCAAGTCTACACATAGTATGTCTATACACACATCTTTTGCATCCCCTCTGGTGCTGATGTTGATTTATTTTGCTTGCATGGTCTCTCACATATCACCAAGCATATGAGGTGATAGCAAGCTTCAGCTGCTATACGATCACTGACCCAAGCAAGTCTTGTACTCATTATTGGGTTGGTTTTGGCATAATCAATCACTTCTGCTGATTTATCCAGTGTTGTCATTCTGTGAACCATTCTCTTGTTCTATGTTTGACAAAACATGCAGAGTTTCCAGTTAGCTGCTGGCAGGCAACTACACCATCTGGGTGAAGGAGGACTGCTTGAGGAAGAAGACTGAGAAACCTTCACACTATCAGCACTAGCAAATGCCTGATGTTGCTCCCTTAATCTGGATAGTTTGCTCTCTGCGCTAAATCTACTATAGCATGTCTTGTGCCACTTCACTAACACTAACATGTGCAATATAAGAAAAATAGCAGGACAAGAGGACACAGCATGAGATTAGAGGGAGGCCAATTAGGAGGAAGTTCTTTTTCACAGAAAGGGTGGTGGATGCATGGAATGGCCTACCTCAGGAAGTGGTGGATATGAATACAGTGCAGGGCTTCAAACAGGCATGGGATAGGCATAAGGGAGCAATACAGATGAGTATGAATAGATAGGCCATTGACAGAGCAAAGTCCTATGGCACATTCATAAGGTAGAAAAAGAAATGGGCAGACTGGATGGGCCTTGTGGTCCTTATCTGCCGTACTTCTATGTTTCTATGTTTTTATGTTTCACCGTTAATGCATCATACTCCAGCTCTGATAGCATTTCAAGTCTTCGTAGAATATCCACATAGCTTGTATCACCCAGTTTCCTTCTCTGTTTAGCAACAACTCTAATCCTGACTTTCCCCTTTGGTCGTTGCTGTATGCAGGTCATCTGCTGGTGCATGGTTCTGGCAGAAGAAGCAGCATGTATAGTTAGTGTCTCTGTGTTGATCTTTGCACTTGACGATGGCTGCAGGTTCCATGGCTCATGTGTCTTCAATCATGCAAGCTGTTTATCTGCAAAGACAGAGGATTCCAATAATTAGATTATTTTCTGAAACAGATACATACTGTACACACTGAGGAGTGTGCTATGGAAAATATTCTCACTCCTGCAGAGTGAGCTCTGGAAACTCACGAGTGCTAAAGGCATGAGCGAGAGTATCCACAGCTCACTCTGCAGGAGTGAGAATATTTTCCATAGCACACAACTGTCCATCATGTATTTGATTTATACAATAGGGGTGTGAGTGATTGTGCAGTATGTATTCTGCTTATTATCTGTGTTTTGTGCTGTTTTTAAGTGTGTGTTTTTTGTTAATTTTAGTAGGTAGTTTCAATTTAGAAATCTGCTCTCCTGAACTGAAAAACATTTTGCCGTATGAGTTTGACTAAAATGGTAACTGCTGTATTTTTCTGTGCAGTGTTGAGTGCTCTGCTGCTTTTTGTGTGAGTGTGCTTTGTTTACTGTGTTGCTCGTTTCTGTGTTAAATGCAACATTGGAATGCAGCTCCAGGAACAGGTGAGGAAGAGAGCAACAGGTGTCGATGATCTTTGCACTGTGTGTGTAAATGTAAGATCTTACATCTATCACACACCAATGGAATTAAATGGATTTATGACTCTCATTTATCACTCACCCCACTGTATAAATATATATACTTTTTTTCATAGGAAATATTCAAGCAGTTACAGATGAAGTATCCTAATAACTTGCCTTAAACCAACTTAGAGAACCACAATTCATAGACACTGTTTCTAAATTCCATGTCCAATCTAGTTTTAAACATTTCCTTGTCCGGGCTATCTATTGTTGTTTTAGATAATTCGTTCCAGGATGTCATGACCCTTTGGGTGAACCATTTTTTCCGTAGTTTTAAATTCCACCTAGGCTGGAGGGGTTGTTTAGAGTGCTTCCTTGTGCTTGCTCGATCATTATTAAATTTGATACCCAATTCATCCTGCAGATTGCAGTACTCATACAGTATATTCATATATATATATATATATATATATATATATATATATATATAATAGTATTAGGTTTGAGTACCCCATTTAAGGTTAAAGTGTGAAATTTTGCACCTTAATAACTTTGTCACTGTATGATGGATTTGCCTATAATTTGGCAGGCCTAGAGCAGTAGCATAGATCTTGGGATCTGCCAAGTTTTATTTTGGTTGGGTATACAGTTGCGAAGTTATTAAGCGACATTCTGTAGCACATTTACACTTTTTTGTGCATTCTTTGCTCTCACCTACAGGTCGCACAGTTTGCGTGACTGGTCTGAAAACTTCAGAGAACATGCAGCCAGAGTCCCCGATGTGCCTTTTGAAGATTTCGTGAAAAAATATTGAACGGTTCAAAAGTTATTCAAAGAACAAGTTTCCCCTTATAGTCAAAGGGAAAGTTAACAAAAAGTTTGACAGTGTCGCAAATGCCATTTTTAGTGTTGCAAATGACCCCGTAGTGTCGCAAATCCGCCATTTTGTTTTCAGTTACTGATCACAGAAATGCTTGGCATTTAAAATTGGGACCCTCTAGGGGTACAATTCTTTTGTGTTTACCTAGTCAGACCCTGAACATGCTAGGCAGTCTTTATTTTGAGGTTAAACACCCCAGAAATATGTTTTTGAAATTTTTGGGAAAAGTAGTGTCACAAAGTAGTGTCAAACCTGCGACACTTTTGTGATTTTTTTTTTGTGAGTGTTGTGATTTGCGACACTACTATTCAACACTATGGGGAAAATAACAGTAATTCTTTGCCACCCTGCTGCAAAACACTGGTTTGGTCTTTTGGTCTGAAATTTGGAGAGAAGAAAGCAAACATCCCACAGATGTGTCTTTCAGTGGTTTTGTGACAAAATAGTGCATGGATGGAAAGTTTTGGTGCTCCAAAGTTGATGCTTTTCCCCATGGACTAACATTGCAGCGTCTGTCGTGCCTTTCAGGGCCCGTATCTCGGAAACGCTTTGAGATATGGACTTTTCATCACAAAAATGCTTAGCCCCCCATTAGGGGACTGGGTACAAAACTAGCCAGGAAAGTCATAAATAATATGAGATTAAAAATTTTTTTCTACATCGTACAGTTCCTGAGATATAAGCAATTTAGTATTCCAAGTGCTCATTTTCTGGTCTGAGGCCCATTATTATGCATACATTCTTTATACTCACTGTGTTTCTCTATGTAGCTGTTGGGGAAAACCATGGTGTGTGCTTCCGTTACTGTTACAGTTAGCATTTCCACTTGCATTTCTGTACCCGTTTGCATTAGCGTTCCCATGTACACCACCATGTGCGTTACCCTTTGAGATTTTGTTTGTGCTTGCATTTGCGTTACTGTTACCATTTGCATTTCCACTTCTGTTTGTGTTTGTATTTGTATTTGCGTCACTGTGTGCCTTTTCATTTACGTTTGCAGCTGCCTTTCTGTTTGCGTTTGTCTTTCGTTTGGCATCATCATTGCTGTTACTGTTACCATTTGCATTTCCAATTGCGTTACCGTGATTGTGCGCGTTACGGTTTGCATTTCTGTATGCTCTTGCATTTCCATTTCTCATTCCTTTGGCGTTATTGATGCTGTTACCATTACCATTTGCATTTCCAATTGCATTACTGTGACTGTGCATGTTACGGTTTGCGTTTCCGTACTCACTTGCGTTTGTGTTTCCATTTCGAAGGCGTTATTGTTGCTGTTACCATTGCCATTTGCATTTGCAATTGTGGTACCGTGACCGTATGCATTATGGTTTGCATTTCCATATGTGCTTGCATTTGCATTTATGTTTCCTTTGGCATTATTGTCGCTGTTACCATTACCATTTGCTTTTCCAATTGCGGTACCGTGACCATGCATATTACCAGTTGCATTTCCATTTGCACTTGCACTCGTATCTCTGTTTCTGTTACTGTTCACTTTGGCATCACTTTGCGCTTGCGTTTCTATTAACGTTTGCATTACCATTTACTTTTGCATCACCATGTGTGTTACCATTTGCGCTTGCGTTTGCATTGCACTTACCATTAATATGTGACCAAAAATCACGTGGTGGGAGCGCGGGCCCTCGGGGCTGGCGTTCCCATCACCACATTCCATTCACTATTTATAGTCTTCATTCTCAAAAAGAAGGGAAATTCATGGCAAAAAACTCTGTTTAATGCATCAGTTAGGGTTGTTCCACTGTGACAAAAGTGAGGAAATTCGATGTTAGGGTTGAAACCCCCCTTTGCACCCCCACCCCTCCCCCCTAACTGGCAACGAGGTGTGCGTTGGGGTTGTCAGTCCTAAATCTCACCCCATTCTCCTATACTTCATCAACTCAGCTTGTTTACACATGGGATGGGGTTAGAGTTAGGACCGATGACTAACACAAGCCGATGCGGTTGGAGAGGAGTGAGGGGCTCAAGGGGGTTTCAACCCTAACATCGAATTCCTCACTTTTTGTCATTGTGGAACAACCTAACGGATGCATTAAACAGAGTTTTTTGCCATGAAAAATATATATATATATATATATATATATATAGATATATATATATATGTATATACACACATATATCAGGGTTTTAAATAATTGATTAGATGTTTTTCTTGGGACAATGCTAACTGTACAGAAAGTATTTATACAGGTTTTCTAGAAGTGTTATGTTTGTTAAACACAATGAGGCAAGTGCTATGCATTTTCACAATGTTTTAGCACTTTTATGAGCAAAACACTAATCAATTTTTGGAGTTAAATAAAACCCTGTATATATATATATATATATATATATATATATTTATAAGGGATATGCGATGCCAGTTCGCCAAATACAGTATGGCATTTACTTCCATGAGTCCTCGGTGTCCTTGGGTGAACTCACAAGTTGCAGGGCGTAACGGAGCCATGAGTGATTTGACCTGGGGATGAATGCAAATAAATGCCGTAGTTGGTAAATGAGGCATCGCATATTCGATTTATGCAATAGGAAAGGAGTTTATTTTTGTTATATTTATTTATCTTTCCCTGAGTTTGATGTTTGTTTTGTTTAAATGTGTTGGATTATTTTTTGTGTTCATGCTGTAGACTGGATTGGTTTGTGTGGTTATCGCTGTTGCCATGGAGCTGACATTGTGCTGTTCAGGGGGAGGTTTTGATCGGTTGATTTCTTTGTATGTGGGAGGGCCTGAGAGTTTAGAAAAAATGGCAGCTCCGTTTCTCGCTTAGCGAGAGCTGAGGAGAGCCAGTGTCTGGTCGGTGTTGTTTTTTTTTGTTCTTTATAGAGAATTTATTTTATGTAGTTTTCCTGAGTTTATGGTACATATGGGAGAAGCCAGTCAGTTTTGTTTTTTTTGAAAGCGGGAGACGGAGAGTGAAGAAGTAAGCCTGTGAGGGGGAGAACCAGTGCTGTCCCGGAGCTGAGAATATTTCTTTTGAGCGGAGAACATTTCTTTCTGTTTCTGTTCAGTGTCTGATTGTGTTTTTCCTTTTTGCTATGTTACAGTAATGAAGGAGGACTTAGGGATGAGATTGCTTGACCATCCAGGATTTTAAAACTGCACTTAAAACTTATTTATTTGAATCAGCATATGGTGGTTTTAACTGACAGTATTTTAACTGTGAATTTTAAATATAGGATTTTATTGATAAATTTGAAATCATTTATTGTATTGGTTGTGTTATGCACAAGCGCCTTGGTTGTAGAAAGGCGCTTTTTATAAATAAACTATGGTATGATATGATATGACATTATATGATATGATATGTGGAGCGGGACTGTAGAGAGTGAGAGTGGAGGAGTGGAAGCATGAGCAGCAGAAGTGCAGTGGGGGAGAGAGATAGCGAGCAGGCTAGAAGCATGAATCTGTATTTTGGGACAGAAATGTGAAATGAGATGCTTTTTTCAAGTATTCAATTATACTGGGTTGTCTTTCTGAAGGAAATTAGAGTCTGTTGATGTGAAGATTATTTGAATGCTGAGGAAAGGGGAAGGGAATGTGTGCAGAGTAAGCTATGATTGATGCAGAGTGCTAAATAAAATGTGGTTGACTGATGTTAGGGTGTGAAATAAATCTCAGAACCACCGTTTATTTAACACCAGTGAGAATAAATATATTTATTTAGCTGCTTTGGTGCCCACTCCTATTGCATAAATATATATATATATATATATATATACACATATATATATATATGACAAAGAACCTCTGTGCGCAAACACTGAGGCAAGGGTTACCCCAAAGGGCACTTTGCTGGGAAGCTAAGTTTCAAGAAAATACAAAATAACACATGCCCCCACAATGCAAAGCATCATGGGCTGCATATGCAAATCACCACAGAATGTTATGCTGGTCCAACTTTAAGCAGAATTGCATGGTGCCGAAAGGCCTCTCACACAGTTTGCAAAGGGTGCTAACAGAAAACATAGACACATGTTTCGTCCTACCGGGACTCATCAGTATGCCTCATCTGTTTGACACCCCAGTGGAATGGACCAGCTACCCTTAATGCAGTGTGCCTTGGATATATTGTGGTGAACCCATTAAAATAAAAAACTATTTAAAAGACAAATAACCTATGTGCGCAAACACTGAGACAAGGGTTACCCAAAGGGCATTTGGCTGGGAAGCTAAGTTTCAAGAAAATACAAAATAACCATCCCCTCATAAGTATCATGAGTTGTATATGCAAACACTACAGAATCATTTTGTGGGATTTGTATATGCAGTCCATGATGCTTTTGCATTGTGGGGCATGTGTTATTTTGATTTTCTTATATATATATATATATATATATATATATATATATTATAGTGGCATGGTCATGCCACTATAGTTAGGGTTGAGTGGCCAGTTACATACTAAAGTCAAAAGTTTGGATGTTATTGACTTTGGACCCGTTCAATAGATTTGCCTGAAATTTGGTACACATGTTGGAGCGCACTAGATCTCTTGACTTGCTGACTTGCATTTGTGTCGGACTGCTGGTCTTCATGTATGAAAGTGCTGAAAAATGTGAAATTATTCATTTTTGGAGGCATTTATTGGCATTCTTAATGTGGTCCTGCACGACCGTTGTGTGGTGTGCCACTCTGCAAGATGGCTTGTTTGAAAGAGCTTTGGTGGCCAAACATGCTGCTTTTTGTTTGGTGAAAAAATATTAGGGCATTCAAAAGTTATGGCACTTTTAAGTTCCTATTATAAGTCAGTGGGAAAATTTATATGTACTGTATATCTTTTTTTTTATTTAAAGTTTATTGAAAGTTTAACAAACACAATGGACAGGTCAAGATATCCAACACATTTAGACATATAACAGAACAGGTTACTTGACCCCGTCCCCCTTCCCCAGCACCCCCAACACAATCCCCCCCACCCACACAGTCCTGGTCGTGACAGTCCATAACAGCTAGTAGTCTAAAAATTAAATATTAAATAGTATATAACATATGTAGTGTGGCCCAAATCTGCTCATATTTGTATTTGTTATTATTAATACTCGAGATAGTCTTCTCCACTCGGAGATTAAATAGGAACTCGCTTAGCCATTCAGAATAAGAGATAAGTTCAGTACTCTTCCAATACTTATGGACCAGTTTTTTAACTGACATAGAAATCAAGGCAATATGAAACTTATGCTTGTTAACAGAAATCTGGGAATAATCTCCAAGGATACAAACCTCTGGGGTGAACAGATCCCTCAGCACAAGGAGCGGATCAACTTTGTCCTTTATAGCCTTCCAGAGAAGTAGTATCTTAGGACAGACCCAAAAAATGTGAAGTAGGGAGCCTCCAGCTTGGGCACACCTAGTGCATACATTGAAGGGGATTACTCCCCATTTAACCAATTTCTGGGGATAATGATAAAGGTTGTAGAGGATGTAAAACTGCATTAACTGTAACCTATCTTGTGTTACAAAGTGATGTCAGTTATTCCAAATAACCGTCCAGTCCCAGTGTGGAAAAAGATCAGACCAAAACTGTGTGGGACCAAATGGATCAGGTAAATGCCAATCATACAAGATATTGTACATTTTAGAAATACTCTGGGGGGTGTTAGCAAGCGGGCCCAATTCAGACAGGAACGCGAATTTATAAGATAAGAGGGATAGCATCTCCAAACTTTTTATTGGGGAGGTGCCTAAGCTGAAGTACCCTAAAATGATCACTTCCCTTAAGGCTGAATTTCACCACTGTATCTTCAGCTGATAACCAGGTACCACCCTCCTTAAGACATGAAGACACCCTTCCATCCCCCAATCTAGGTAACCATCTAGGGGATAACATTTTATTATCTATTTTAAAGGCAGGGGAGTTCCAAATTGATTGCTCCACATCCAACCAGTTTTTATATTTTAAAAATCTACACAACTGCAAGTGGATCCTGATAGAGGTTCCAACTGTGGTATCTTTTAATTCCTTTGGTATAGAAGCGATATTAAGGAATAATAATGCTGAGGGGGATATATTTGCCAAGTGAATCCTTTCCAGCTCTATTTTAAGCCATGCAGGAAAATAAGCAGAAGGATTCGGGTCCATCCACCTTAGATATTTAGCCGCACTACAGGCCCAGTAGTACATACATATGTATGGGAGCCGTAAACCACCTTTAGACTTTGGCGCTACGAGCTTATAAAAGGCTAGCCTCAGCTTCTTTTTGGATCATATGAAATTACCTATCAGACTCTGGACTTTTTTAAACCATCTGTTCAGCAAACAAATATCAAGTAGCTGAAGAGTGTATAATAAACATGGAAGAACGTTCTTCTTAACCAGGTTAACTCTTCCCCAGAGAGAGATAGGTAGAGCCATCCATCTGGCCAAGTCTAAGGCCACAGTGGACAATAACACCTCCAGATTATAATTAATGGTGCTCTGCAGGTCCCTCATTAACACAATGCCCAAATATCACAAGGAATCTTTGGACCAGGCTAGGCCCAGGGTAGTAATATCATTCTTAAAAACTTTATGGTTTAAAGGAAAAACGATCAGTTTCCCTACATTTAATTTATAATTCGATAACTGACTGAATTGCTCAATAATGTCCAACATGGCAGGAATAGATGACTCTGGATAGGAAAGGTGTAAGAGCAAGTCATCCACATAGGCAGCAGCTTTAAACTCAATACCAAGAATAGTAATCCCCTGACCCTTCAGGCATGAAATAAGCTTATGGATTAACGGTTCCAGGTAGAGATTAAAAAGTGAAGGAGAAAGAGGACAACCCTGCCTGGTTCCGGAGTGTAGGGTAAAGGGCCTGGAAATTACACCATTCCCCAAAATCCTGGCAGTTGGGTTCTGGTAAAGGGCCTTTATCCAAGATTGGAATTGTTGGAGAAATCCAAAGGAGTTTAATGTTTGAAGTAAAAAACTCCAGTTGACTCTGTCAAAGGTCTTCTCGGCGTCCAGAGAGACCAATGCTACTGGAAAGGAGGCATCCCTGGACACCAAGAAAACATGCAAGAGAGTATGAAGATGATCTGCAGAAAATCTGCCTTTCATAAAGCCCACCTGGTGTGATCCAATTAGGTCAGGGAGGACCAGACTGAGCCTCTCTGCCAATATTTTTGTTAACATTTTTATGTCCTGGTTCAACAATGATATGGGTCTATAACTCTCAACACATTCTAAATCTTTACCCGCTTTTGGAAGGAGCACAATGAGCGCCTCGAATAGAGAAGCATCAATTTGCACACCTGATAGGATATAGTGAAAAAGAGAAAGGAGATGGGGGGGTAATTTGCTCTTGAAAACGCTTATAGAAGTTTGCAGTAAAACCATCTAATCCAGGTGATTTATCTAAAGGCAGACCCTTTATCGCTTCCAGGATTTCCAACTCCGTGATAGGAGCTACCAATGCCCTACATTGAGACTCCAAAAGACGAGGCAAATGGGCTTCCGCAAGGTAGGAGAATAGAATAGCGGCAGAAGGAGGATTAGGCATTTCACCATAAAGATATTCATAATAACTGATGAACTCCGAGACAATCTCCTGAAGATTGAATCTAAGAGCTCTGTCAGTTCTGGAGTGGATCAGAGGAATGAACCAGGCAGACTCAAGTTGTTTAATTCTCTGGGCCAATAGTTTACCTGTTTTTTCCCCGTGCCCTATATAAGAGGCTTTTGTACATAAGATAGCAAATTCCACTCTCTCATTAAGCATAGTTAAATAGGAGTCCCGTAGCTTTGCCACTTCTTGTTTAATCTCAACAGATGGATTGGATTGTAAATTAACCTCCAAAGTTCTGATCCGGGTTAACACCTCCTTCTGCTTCGCCTCCCATCCCCTTTTCCTTGCCATGGCCATCCCAATTAGAATACCCCAGAGATATGCTTTGAAGGCACACCATAATACATCAGGTCTGGTGTCCTGTGTAGCATTCAGGTCAAAAAATTGTGTAATATGCTCCCTAATTCGATCTCTATGCTTGGGATCCTTGAGCAGTTGGCCATTCAATTTCCACCTAGTCTGGCGCTTAGGCAAGGAAGTAAGGGCCAGCTTGCAGAGCACAACAGAGTGATCAGAGGTTGGGCCTGACTGGATAGTAGAGCTTGTCACACCCGGTAACAAGGCCTGAGACCATAGGAGGTAATCAATGTGGAATGAGGACCTGTGAACCGGGGACACAAAAGTGTATTCCCTGTTCATGGGGTGTAGAACCCTCCATATATCACACAGTCCCAAACTATCCATCAGTTCATGTATTGCATGTTGTGCCGGGGAAAGAGGAGCTGAGAGAGAGCTAGTGCAGTCTTTACCAGGATCCATCACTAAGTTCCAATCCCCCCCTAAAATTCTTGTGGAGGGTGATAAGGAAAGAATATTGTTGAGAAGTCTCATAAAGAAAAGAGGGTCATCTTTATTAGGGCCATAAATGCTTCCTAAAATGACATCTATGGAATACAAAGTGCCCTTAACCAGAATAAATCTACCATAGGGGTCTTTGATTTCCTGGATAACCTGGAAAGGGATACCCCTATTAATAAGAATTAAAACCCCACAGCTACTAGAAGTTCCTTGGGCTGAGAAGACCTGTCCAATCTGCATCCATTTCATCTGAATGGCTTCCAAGTCAGGTAAATGAGATTCTTGAATAAAAACGATATTAGCACATAGAATATCCAAGTGCTTCAGTATCTTATATTGTTTAGTTTTTTACGGGCCCCTTTGACATTCCATGTTGAAAAACAAAGCTCCTTAGCTATTGTACCATTTCAATGGATAAGAACAACACCTAAAGTCACAGACTACCATAAAAACAAACCTCAACCAGCCTACAGTGGACTGTGCCCCCCCAAACTTCCCTAACCCCAACACCCCCCACCTCCACCCCACCACAAGCATCCCTTAAGCTAACCAACAAACACAGAACCCCTATACCAACCCTAACACCCCAACCCTCCGTCCCCCGCTGATTCCTACTCATCGTCAAGCAGCACTCCTCCAAACACCCCCCACCTGCCCCATCCGAAACTACCTCATAAAACCCACCAACAAAGGGATAAAGGGACGAGGCAAATTCAGTGCATTTATATACCACACAAACAGCTAAACTATCTATGAAAAACCCCTTTTAAAAACGGTGGGTTACACTCGAACACATATCAAAAGTCCTGTCTATTATTCTATGCCTTTAAGCAATGGATAACGTTCCTAGTGCTGTGTGTCACAGTAGTACAGGATACCTCCCCTCCATTACCTCCCCTCAAGACCACAAAGCAAGAAGCGGCAAATTTCACCACCCCCATATACAAACAACAGTGAGTTTCTTCACCTGTACCAAGCAAGAGAGGGAGTGAGAAAAAAAAGGAAAGAAAGGGGGGCATAATTCTAACAAGAATAGGGAGTACTAAAATTTGAGAGGCTCCCCGTAGCAAAACGGATTCTCCAATATCCTAAAGAACCATACTGCACCTGTCCAGCCTTAGGAAGGATGTGTTAGGAAAAAGCCTGTTCCATCCTAAAGCAAACACTGTGCAACCAGCATCGATATGTGTCCCAGCTACCGCCAACTCTGCCTTGCAAGAACTTCCCTCCTAATAAAGCTTCCAACAATCCAGCAAGTAGTTGGATGAATACCAGGGTAATACTCCCCTCTAGCAGCCACCAATCACCACTACTACAACTCCATCCTCCCCAAACACAAGCCCTGTGTCTCCTCATAAAGCTATGAGAGGCCAGAAAAACCAGTAAGATCCCTTACCACGCTTCTAAGCCTTGAAGTACACCAAATCTATCAACATCAGTCACAAGCCAGCCACCTGATCTCCCCTCACCAGGACCATTGTCCAAAAAGGAGCTCCTGCTTGCCGACCATAGAGAGAAAAGGGAGGGACAAAGCTGTACTCAGGCAATGCAAAAGCAAAATACAAACACTGGCTTACCCTATAGCTTGATTTCAACACACCAGACCTCTATAACGGGAAGCTCAACACAAAAATGCCCCATTGAACCATAAGGACCACCACAATCCCCAAAGTAGTGCCCCTGAACAATCCCAGGCATCACCCACATATACCTTTAACCGCAGGTATCCCAACTGTTCCCCTTACCGGTCTCCCCATGAATTCGAAATGTACCTAATTAACTAAAACTGGAAAATACAACTACTTCCCCCTCGTTGACCCAAAAAAGAAAAACAATCAATAAGTGTCAGTTCCGGACCAGTAAGCAATATAGCTAACATGTCCATATAATCCATTACATCTCGAACTTCTCGAATAGTCCCCACAGGTAAGCCCCGTGATATTTAGGAGCCTTTAAAGAGATCTGGCATAACTTTCTTTAGTCCTTCCATTGCTGAATCTGGATCCTCATATGAGTGCCACTGCCCAGATACCTGCACCTGTAACTTGGAGGGGTACAGCATTCTAAATTTAAGACCAGCTACCAGGAGCTTCCTAACCAACAGGTGATAAGCAGCTCTACGCTGTCTAACTGACAGTGGTAAGTCCTGAGTGACTCTAATTCTCGCTCCTTCCCACTGTAGATCTTGAATGGTCTTCAATTTAACAAAAAAAATGCTGTTTCTCGAGGTAATTGAGAAAGCGAAAGATCAGCGGTCTAGGAGGGGCCCCCGTCAGAGGCTTAGATCGGAGAGCTCTGTGGACCCACTCTATAATATAATGGGGCTGTAAGGGGAGGGCCCTATGATTTTCTCAATGAATTTGTGAACAAACAACACAGCATCTTGTCCTTCCTCCATCTCAGGTAATCCAATAATGACAGCGTTATTTCTGCGGCTTCGACCTTCAAGGTCCTCAAGCTTTTGCTCCATCTTGGTAATTTTTTGCCTAAGCATAGCCACTTCAGGATTCTGCTTGTCTACCTTCCGCTCCAATGAAGTAATTCGGGCCTCAACATCTGATGTTCTCAGTGCTATGTCTTCGATAGCCTGTGAAAGGGCTTTACATTCCAAGGTGAGGTTTCTAAGCTCCTCTTTGAATGGCCAAAATTTGGCCAGGAAACCAGCCAGCATTAATGGCTCTTGCTCTGGGCTGGAGTGTGCTGTTGCCTGCGCCATGCCTATGATACCAACTCATGGCTTTTTAGGGGCCTTCTCCAAGGTGGCCGGGGGTGTGTGTTTGGGCTGGGGCTTCTTCATTTCGGCCTCCATTCTTTGCCGAGCACACCAAAAACACTCCAAAGCACTTCCCACACCTGATAAGGGCTTTAGACAGGCTCTCGATGTTGTTAGTCTCAGAAAAATATGTAAAAAAGAAGGCGGTGGGCAGGAGAGAACGGGAAAGCATCTTCTCAGGCCTGCTGCATCACGTGATCATTCTTTATATGTATATCTTGCGATCAAAGAATGGGGGTTCTGGCCATCTGGTCTCGCCTAGTGATCAAAGAATTTGCAGTCTCACCATTCAAGAATCTTTGTTCCCAAGGAATTTTCAAAATTCTTTGACAGCGAGGTCTGCCATCTTGTTTTCAGTTTTCCAATCACACAAACAGAAACATCTCGGCTCAGGGGTCACTTCTGAAGTAAAACTTCAATGGGTTTTACTCAGGGGACCCTGATCTATTGAGCCATGGCTTTGATTCCATCCAAATCGGTCAAAAAATAGAGTTATAAGCTTTTAAAATCTTAATTCGCGGCTCGCTAATGATCTTTGATCGCGAGCCTGCAAATTCTTTGATTGTGAGATTCGTTGATCGCATTCTTGCATCGTGACCTAAAACACTAATATCTCAGCTCAGAGGTGGGCTAGGGACACAAATGAGGGCTTGTTTTGCTCAGGAGGGTGTGTTCTGTTGAACCATGCCATTGGTTTGGTTCAAATCCATCAATAAGTCACGTTTCACCATTTTTTAATCTTTGATCGTGAGCCTGCAAATTCTTTGATTGTGAGGCTGCAAATTCTCTGATCGTGAGATTCTTTGATCGCGATCGTGCATCACGAGAGAGGGACATGATGTCCCAATTTAAAATTCAATTTTCTCAGCCTAGGGGGTCCTAGGAAGTCAAATGAGGCTGGGTTTTACTCAGGGGGCTTCATTCTGTTGAACCATGGGGGTGGTTTACTGCAATTGCTTCTATTTTTTCATTTATTAAATTTTTTATTCTTTGTTCATGAGCCTGCACATTCTTTGATCATGAGGCTGCAAATTCTTTGATCGTGAGATTCTTTGATCGTGATCTTTGATCACAAAATAGGGACAAGATGGACAGATTTTTTTATAATGGAATAGATAGGGAAATGTTGCCAATCTTTGACATTGAATATCTCAGAAATGGTTTGGTCTTTTTACTTTGGAAGGAAGAAAGGCAACATCCCACAGATGTGACTTTTAGTGGACTGGTCAAAAAATATTACAGGGCAGCAAAGTTATGGCACTACAAAGTTGGTGCTTTTTCCCGTAGAATAATATCACGGAGTCCACCATATTACAGGAATTCTTTGCCGCTCTGCTGGAAAATAACAGTTTGGTCTTTTGGGCTGCAATTTGGAAGGAAGAAAGCCAACATCCTACAAATGTGCCTTTTGGTGGTTTGGAGAAAAAATATTACAGGGTGGCAAAGTGATAGTGCTCCGAAGTTGACGTTTTTTCCCATAGGATAACATTATGGCATCCATCGCGTCTTTCAGGGCCCGTATCTCAGAAACTGTGTGAGATGCAGACTTTTTGTCAAAAAAATGCTTGGCCCCCCAAATGGGGCTTAAGCACAAAACTAGCCAGGAAAGTAATAATTCATACAAAATTGTAATTTTATTCCTACGTCGAACGGTTCCTGAGATATAAGCAATTTAGTATTCCAAGTCATACTTTTCTGCTCCGAAGTCAATTATAATGCATACATTCTTTGTTTTCAATTTGTTTTTTCAATGCAGTTTTTTGGGAAAAGAAGGATGTGCCCTTTTGTTACTGTGACAGCGTTTCCAGTTGCGCTTCTGTTACCATTCGAATCACCGTTCCCGTCTATGCCATCGTGTGCGTAACGGTTTGTGTTTTTGTATGCGCTTGCATTTCTCGTTCTGTTGTCTTTACTGTTGCAGTTACTGTTACCATTTACATTTACTATTGTGGTACCATGACCTTACGTGTAACAGTTTGCGTTTTCGTATGCACTTGCGTTTCTGTTTTTATTGGCTTTATTGTTGCTGTTGCCGTAACCGTTTGCATTTACAATTGTGGTTCCATGAGTGTGTGCATTACGGTTTGTGTTTTCATACGTGCTTGCATTTCTGCTTACTTTGGTGTTATTGTTGGTGTTACTGTTACCATTTGCATTTACAATTGTGGTACCGTGAATGTGTGTGTTACCAGTTGCGTTCCATATGCACTTCTGTTTGATGTCTCCGTTTATATAACTGTTTGCTTCGGCATCACTTTACGCTTGTGTTTCTATTAACGTTTGCTTTGCCATTTACGTTTGCTTTGTCATGTGCATTACCATTGCAGCTTGCGTTTGCTTTGCAGTTCCTGTTACTTTGTAACAAGACATCATGTGGTGGAAGCGCAGGGCCCAAAGGGTCCAGCACTGCTGCCACTGCATTCCTTTCATTATCCTCATTCTCAAAAAGAAGGGAAATTAGAGGCAAAAAACTCAGTTTAATGCATCAGTTAGGGTTGTTCCACAGCAAAAAAAAAGCTAGGAAATTCGGGGTTAGGGTTGAAAGCCCCCTCTTGGACCCCCAGCCCTTCCCCCCAACCGGCATCAGGGTGCGCATTGGGGTCATCGGTCCTAGCACTCTTAAACCAACTCATGTCCTAACGCTCAGTAGAACACATTAGTCAGTTGTATGAAATCACAGCAGTACTGCAGAATTCCTGCTTTTACCTATTCTACTGAACGTTAGGGCATAAGTTAGTTTAAGAGTGCTAACCCTTATGAGTGTATGTAACATAAGCTGTTGTAAGTGTTGCAGTTAAAGTTCTATACAGTATGTTAGCAATGTGTGTAACTGTGTTTTGAGTCTGGGTGTGCTATTATGATTTGACACCCTAACGTGATATTTCCATACTATCAAGGGCATGACAGAAACCCTAACTGGTGCATGAATGAAGTTTTTTGCATTATATATATATATGTGTGTGTGCGTGTATATATATATATATATATATATGTGTGTGTGTGTGTGTATATATATATATATATATATATAAAACAAAGAACCTCTGTGCGTAAACACTGAGGCAATGGTTACCCAAAAGGGCATTTGGCTGGGAAGCTAAGTTGTATATATACACACACGTGTGTATGTGTATACAGTATATATATATATATATATATATATATATGACAGTGATGGGGCTATTGAAGCAATAGTGACTGTAGTATCATCATAAAAGGTACAGTCCCTGAATATTTCAGTTGCAGAATGCTGAACTAAGGCTCACAGAAAGGTATAGAGGTACCTAGGAAAGACTTGGTACAAAAACAATGTTAATATACACATTCTGAGAAAACACACTTTTGTGTTCAATTTTGCTATGCATTCCTGTGTAAATTCAAAATTTAACAGTTGAAAGCACATAGCATATACATCTAAATGATAATAAAGTTAGTTTTTCAGAAAGAAATAGTGAAGTAGATGTCAATCTATGTGAAATTCAGAAAATACCCATTTTGACCCCGCTTGATCATTGTGACCTTGAATATGACCTTCAAGGTCAAAATTGAGGGTGGTATCCATACACATACCTTTTCCTCATCATACGTGTAATTGATCTAGCATGGATATCTGCTTTTAACAAATAATGCTGTCAAAATGTGTTTTGAAGACTTTTTCATGCATGGGTGGTCTACTATAGGGATAGAGCATGAAAATGGCCAAAGCATTCTTGTAGGACAGTAAAACAACTCAGTTGTACAAACAGCCTTCTGACCATCAGCAATGTTGCAGAAACATAACTCATCACTTTGGTTGTGCACAGCCCACTGAACTGAAAAGCCGTACTTGCAGTTATGTGGGTGGGAACAATTGGCCACACCCCTTCCTGGGCTATTTAAACTAGCTTCATCCAGCCTCATTCAGAAGCTCAATTTCTTTGTTCCTGCCACCCTCCCCTCCTCCTCTGCAGGTTCAGTTCTCTCGCTATAGGGCTCCTTTCCTAAGGTACTTTTAACTTAAAATATTCCCGCAGCACCACTGGGGATGGAACCCTCCTCAAGAGAGTTCTTTTACCTTCATGGTACCCCAATAGGGTGGTTGTACCATAAGGATAGAGCATGTTAATGGCCAAAGCACCCATGCATAACAGTTAAACAACTCAGTCATACAACTAGCCTTCTGACTATCAACAATGTTGCACAAGCATCCTCACTTCGATTGTGCACAGCCCATTGAATTGAAAGGCTATGTCTACAGTTTGGTGGATGGGATCTACCAGCCACACCCTTTTCCTTGGCTATTTAAACCAGCTTTATCCAGCCTTATTTGGAAGCTCTGTTTCTTTGATCCTGCTATCTTCCAACAGCTCAATTCTTTCCTTACAGCTCCTTCCCAAAGGTATCTTGAGCTGAAAGGAAGTATGTTCCCATAGCACCTTTAGAGGTGGAACCCTCCTCAAGAGGGTTCCTTTCCCTTCTTGGTACCCTGATATAGTGGCAGTCCTACAGGGGACAGAAAGTTTGAATGGTCAAAGCATCCACTTATAATATATAAAGCTCAGTTATACAGCCAGCCTCCACACTGTCAAGAATGCTGCACAAGCATAAAGCCTCATTGCGGTTGTTTACAGCCTATTGAATCATAGTTCCTCATTCAAATTATTATTTTGTGCTCACTGATTCGTTCTCTCTTAATGATATTTTTATGTGACTAACAGAAATGCTACTACAAAGGCACTTTAAAATAGTAGCTTAGAAAAGCTAAATTGCTAGTTATGAACTGGCATACATTATAAATCTTTCCTGAAGTAGGGTGACTGCAATAGTAACCACATCATCCATATTATAAAATGGCCATGTGACCTGATGTACATCGGGAAGACTAACAGAGAACCGAAAAGATGGATATCAGAACACAATAGCAACACAAGAAGAAAGCAAGACATGTCAGCATTGGCCAGACATTTTACATACATGGGACGCCATCTCCCCAGACCACATTTTTACAGATTGGAAAGGGTGTGTCCTCCACCACAAGGAGGAGGAAACTGGGATAAAAAAAAGTCAGCAGAGGTGCGACCTATTGCGTCTATAAATTTGAAGCAGCAAACCCAAAATTTGTGATAAACAAAGAATGTGATGGGATAATGATAATGTAATAGGGTTGAATTGTTCACTACAGTACACGATGTAAGGACTGTTGAGTCAGTATTAGACTAAAAGGTACACACCACCTTAAAAATACATATGCCATAAAATACTTAAAAAGATCTCCTTTTTGGAACTGACCACCTTCACCCAACCACCTCTCACACACCTCTCTGCCCCCTCCCCGTAACATTTACAAGAGATGTAAAGAAGGTGATTAATATTTTTAAGATTGCATGTGATCTAAGAATAAGTAGTGGTCAAAACGCAGGTAACATGCTCTACTATGTATACATAATGTGGCTTATTCTATTAATGATTATATTTATTTGTTTAGAAGGTTGACACATAAGAGGAAACAGTTCAAACAGTACTGGAACCAAAGGCACTCGGTGGGTGCAACAAACTACTTACTGCTTGCTAGTCAGCATCAGGCATTTAAGTTCTTGTTTTCAGCAACTCAGACTATAATAAAGTTTAAGTTTCCTCTGTTGTAACCAAACTAAAATTTTTGCACAGGGCTGCTGGTTGGGGGGATAAAACCCACAACATTTAAAGCAAAAACAAACTAAAAATACGTGCATTAGTGGTACACTAACACCCTGCACCACTAACTCCAGAAGAACAAAATAATCCCTATCACTAGCTAGAGATTGTGGGTAGAGTGCAGGTTACAGTGATGTCATTGGCATGGTGACGCATGCACACCAACCCATATTAGTGGCAAAGTCCATGCTAGTGCTAGACCTATGAAATGGGCCTTGTACAGCTGCTCCTCACTCTCCACAGAAAGAAGTAGGAGAGCTGTGTGTGGAGGTACTGTTCCCTGAATAAGATGAAACTGAAATGTGAAACATCAAAGTGCTTTAAAAAAAAAACAGACATAATCCTCTTCCCAACATTTGGTCCTTATACCCACATATCCCTTATACTCTGTATGTATGTATGCATGCATGCATGTTTGTATATATGTATGTATGTTTGTATGTATGTATGCATGCATGTTTGTATGTATGCACGTATGCATGTATGTATGTTTGTATGTATGTTTGTATGTATGTATGCATGCATGTATGTATGTATGCATGCATGCATGTATGTGTGTACATTTGTATGTATGTATGTATGTATGTGTATATGTAGTGTATGCATGCATGCATGTATGTATGTATGTATTTATTTATTTATTTATTTCTCTCCATGAGTACAAATGAAAATTAATCTACAGTAAATGGACTGCATTACTTGAAATGTATAAGGTGACAGCCTAGTATTCTATTACATTAATAAAATATCCCTCATGTTATGAAAGTGCAAAACACTGAAGGGAACATAAGTAACAGAAAAATAATCTCTTTTTTCAGTATAAATGTTTCTGTCTTTTACTGCAGTCTGAAACAATACTAATGCGATGTATGGGTCTCTTAAGAATTACCACAGGAAAGGAAGTATTGATTATAAAACTTTACAAATGCTGAGACAGGTTTTTGAAGCAAGTTGCAAAGGTGATCTGGGTAACAGAAAGCTCAGAAAGCCTTTGAAAAGAAAAGTTAAAAGCATTTAGAAAAGCATGAATATTCTGATTGCAAAACCAAAAAGAGGTGCCTAAGAAGGAACTGGGACAGCAGTATTGTGGTGATATCATGAGATGGGGAATTGAAAGTACATGTATAATGTACTCTAGAGTGGGTTAAAGATCCATTTAGAATGTAATGGACGTCATGCACTGATCCATAAGGGTGTAGAGATGAAAACGAGCGAGATCTGAATAGAACGAAAGAAAGCAGTCTTAACTGAAAATATATGGTAAAGACAGTATATATGAGCATACCCTCACTGAACTGGAAAGGAAGAGAAAACACTTGAAAATAATAACTAGACAACACTCACTACCTGATTTTAATCCAATCACTTGCATGTAATATCAGCGAGTAGTGCAAGTAGAATAACAAGTTATGTATTTACTAAGACTCTCAATACGTGTCAAATACTGGTGCTACACCTTCAGCCTTTAGCAACTATTGGGCCACACTATTTAAAACAAAAATAATGTGGATTATTTACACTCCTTATATGGTTTGAAATACCACTGCTTGCATGTAATACTAGTGAACAGGAAGTTAGCTACTGACCAGCTCATTACGTATAAGATAACAATGCTATATTCTTAGTCTTTAAATCTCCTTGGTGACACTTCTTAAACCAAAAATGGTGTGGAATAAATATAAAGACACCACCACCAACACTGCCAGTAATTGGGACAGTTGTTAATATTTAAAATAGCAGTCAAACTGAGAAGGACTGGTCTTTTAAAGCCTTGTTTACACTGCCGACTTTGCAGTGCATCAACCCATGTGATGGATTGATGCGCTTCAAAGTCGGCAGAGTTAACACTGTCAGGAGCAGCTAAAGTTCCTGTCAGATTATTTTTTTGATCTGACTCAGTTGTGGGTATCAGTAATGGAGTGAGCGAGCTACATGGCAGTGTGGATTCTACAAAGGCTTGTTTTCATCAGCCTCCGGTAAATTTACAGTCCCTCCTTGGAGTGACCTGCAGCACTGTGAGGGCGGGCTGTGTAAACGGAGAAGCAGCCAGCGCATAGGAAAGGGAGCGGTGCACATGTGATAGCGCTGCCACATGTAAACATGGCTATAAACTTATAGGCACAGATATTCAAAAGGGTTGCACATGGCGCAACAGTGTTGCATCATGCGCAACCCACTGATGCATCCCAGCGTGATATTCAAAAGGGAAAAGTGCGCAGCACAAATCCTGATGCACCAAGGTGCATCAGTAATGTCTGAGCACAGGTGTGGGGGAGCGTGCCCATGCATAACCTGCACAGCCCGATATTCAGCCTGGAATGTGCAGAGCTATGCATGTGCAACCCCTACCTGCACCAGAACAAAGTTACGCCAAAAAAAAGGAACAACTGATGGTCACCTACAGGTGAGCTGCCGCATTGCAGGGTGCAACACGGCAGCTGCCACCTGTGGGTGGCCACCCGAGTTCCGGCTGCACCTGGCCGTGCCCCCCCATGCCCGATTGTGGGCATCTGTACAAAAAGAAAACCCCGTCCTGTATCCCTGGTGGTCCAGTGGACCGCTATGTGCCCGATCGCGGACATCTTTAACAATGAGAACCCCGTCCTATATCCCTGGTGGTCCAGTGGACCGCTATCTGCCCGATCACGGGCATTCATAAAAAAACAACTCGTCCAATATCCCTGGTGGTCCAGTGGACTGCTATCTGCCCGATTGCGGGCTTCTGTTAAAAAGAAAGGAACAGGTCCAATATCTCTGGTGGTCCAGTGGATTGCTGACTGCCCGATCACGGGCATGTGTAAAAAAAGAAAAATTCCAATATCCCTGGTGGTCTAGTGGTACCCCCCACCCACACACTGAGCTCCCACTGCCCCGCTCCCCCCCTGTCAGCCAGCTGGCGGCAGCATCCCACCCGCCTGTCGCCCCACTGCCCGCCGACTGACACCTCGGTAGGGCTGCGCGCCCAGTGGTTCACAGCGTGAGCCAATGGGCGTGCAGGCACTATCATACTACACATTCCTGCTGTCCCCCACCTGTGGCAGAATGCACTGCCCGGTTGGCAGCCACCTTCTCCTTGATTCTCTTCTCCTGTCAGTGCCAACCTTCTTCTTGCATTCCTGCACAGAACACTGGTGGCTGCCCTGCTGGTTGACTGCACGTGCCACCTCCTCCCATGCTGTTGCCCAGGCCTGTGTTGTGCCCCTCTGTCCACTCAGGAATGGCTCCCTGTCCAGGTAGGCCTTGAATAGGGCATCCAACTCCACCCTAGTGAAGTTCAGCCTTCACTTACGCACCCTCCCCTGCTCCTCATTCTCCTCACTTTTGGACATGCCTGTACCTGTGGAGATGGACAGGTGTTACCATGGACTGTTCAGTAGCACACTGCCCTCGCAGCCCACTGTCCCAATGGCCCCACAGCATGACGCTTACCTTCATAGGCTGCAATACCGATCCATGGCCTGTGCAGTTCCATGGCGCCCTTATAGTGTGACGCAAGCAAATGAGGTCATTCGCAACTGTAATGGGATGCAAATGCAGTGGGTGCACCGCGGAATGGCTCATGAGCTGATTTGCATATCATGGCTCAATGTCGCGTGGCTGTGCCTTGCTCAATGGGGTTATGCATGCTCAAGTCAGGGCGCAACTCTGTGACATGCACAGTCAGCCCCATGCATGCATGCGCATGCTGCCGACACATTCGCCAGTGGCACAGCATACTGCATTGCACAGGAGACAGCACAACACCTGGCCACTATCGTGCCTGTGGTGCTCATGCACTGTACAACCTACAGAACACATGTGCTATAGTGCAGCTGGCACAGTGCCATCATGCCCTTATTGCACCACTGTGCTGTGGTTCCCATCATGCCTCTATGCAGTAGGCCACTGCACACTGTTGGTGACATGCCCCTACCATGCACCATACGAAGGGCCCCCAATAGCGCAGTGGTGTTCTCTGTGTGGCCTGACCCTTGACCCCACAGATGACCTCTGCCCTCTAGGCACTGTACGGCTGCATGGCTGTTACCCTATTGCACCACTCGGTGCCTGCACGATTGCGAATGGCAGCACAGCACTGCGCTAGCTCCGCACGTGGTCCACGTGTGCTACTTGCCACCATTTTGATGTCTGGTTAGCGAGGGACATGCCGTGCATCAGGGAATGTCATGCTCCAATATGGGGTGACCTGGAGCTCACCAACCTCATGGCCCTTGTTCAGCCATACACTGGGGCCCTGTTTCGCCAGGTGCCCCTCCAAAGGCCACGGATAGACGTGTGGCAGGAGGTTGTGGATGGCTTGGAGGAGGCAACCGGCAGCCAACACATGGTGTAGCAGTGTTGCCACTGCTATGGTGACCAGCAGCAGCAGAATCTGGACAGGCTGAGGTGCCTGCAGGCGTGGGTACAGAGGGGTGCAGTGCCATGGCCATGTAGGTGCACATTGACCTTCACCGGTCTCATCCAACAGTCCTTGGGGCACAATGGTCACCATACCCCATGTCTGGGGGGTTGGGGTGGTTCAGCATGTGTGTTGGCTGCTATGGGGGTGCACCATGACTGCCCTGTGCCACCGCAACCTGGACACACTGTGCGGTATGTCACACAGGTGGGGGGGGCCTATGGTTCAGACAGGTACTGATGTGTGTCTCTCCATGTTTCCCTCCTAGGCCCTGAAGACAGGCAGAGAGCACAGCTGGCAGCAGCTGGCCTGGTGCAGGACCATGCAGGGGGAGAGGGACATAGGCCAGCCAACACAGGTGGTGCTGCGGGGCTGCAGCGCCAAGGTGACCAGGATGCAGGTGAGCACCATTTTCCCCTATACATATGTGCATGGTGGCTTGCAGGGGTGGGGGTGTGGCATGGCCCCTGCAGCTGTGCACCACTCATGGTATCCTCTGCACAATCCTGTGGCCTTGCACATGTGGGTGGGTGTTGCAGGTGGGCTGTGGGTGCACTCGGTGCCTGGCTGTGCCACTGTTGTCACACTGCATTGCCATGATGCCCTACATACAATCATATGAAGAAGCCAGCAGAAGAAGGCCACTGTATCTATCAAGTCTGCTCATATTGCAGGGTCCACAGCTTGAGCTAATGTCCCTGCCCTCCCTCCCCACTCCTCCCATCCTCCCCACCCATGATCCTTACCTTCCCCCTATGCCTATCCCAGCCTCTCTTAAAGCTGCCCACTGTCTTCAATGAGATGACCTCTTCTGGCAGCACATTCCAAGTGCTCACCACCCTCTCTGTAAAGAAATGCTTCCTGACCTCTCTCCTAAACCTCCCACCCTCTAGATTAAGACTGTGCCCCCTCATGTTATGGTTGCCACTCAGCTTAAAGAGATTCTCCTTATCAATCTTATTTATCCCTTTCAAGTACTTAAAAGTCCCAATCATGTCCCCCCTCTCTCTCTCTCTCTCTCTCTCTCTCTCTCTCTCCTGTCTTCCAGGGAGTATATGTTCAGTGCCCTCAACCTCTCCTTGTATGCCTTACCCTGATGACCTGCTATCATCTTTGTAGCCCTCCTCTGGACTGTCTCCAGCAGGTTAATGTCCTTCTTGAGGTGTGGGCACCAGTAATGAACTCCATACTCTAGATGCAGCCTTACCAGTTACCTGTACAAGGGCAGTATAACCTCCTCTCTCCTACTACTGATACACCTAGCTATGCATTCCAGCATTTGTTTGCCTTTGCTGCTGCTTTTTTGCACTGTGTGAATTGCTTCAGGTCACTAGTGATCATCACTCCCAGGTCCTTCTCCTCCTCTGATGCAGATACTTGGACTCCACCCAGGTAGTACTCTGTCCCGGAATTCTTGGCTCCAACATGCATAACTTTGCATTTCTTGGCATTGAAGCTAAGCTGGCAGATCCTGGACCACCTCCCCCCCTTTTCCCGTTCTTCCTGTAGGTCCTGTATCCCTTCAGCTGTGTCCACTCTTCTGCAGAGCTTGGTGTCATCCTCAAATAGGCACATTTTGTCCTTAATGCCATCCCCAATGTTATTGATGAAGACCTTAAGCAACACTGGCCCTAGCACCGAGCCCTGTGGGACACCACTGGTTACCTCTTTAGTGCCAGATAACTCTCCTTTCACAACTGCCCTCTGGGTTCTGTCCCTCAGCCAGTTTTCAACCCATCTGGCCATCTTTTCCCCAACCCCAAGATCCACCAACTTCCTGATCAACCTTTTGTGGGGCACAGAGTCAAAGACCTTATTGAACTCAAGATAGAGGATTTCTATCATTTGGCCCCTGTCTACTGTCTTAGTGACACAGTCAAAGAAGTCAATCAGATTAGTATAACATGATCATAATTATTATTTAATTTATATAATTATTTAAATAAGCAAGTACAGCACATATTATGATACAGCAGTTCATGCTTTAAGACTTTACATTAGGGGTGTGCGAATACCTTAATTTGAATATTCAGATGAATATTCTTATTTGGGGCACCAGATATCCATTATTCAACCCCCCAGATGAGTGGGATTTTTTTTGTAAAAAGATATTGTAACACTGTTAAATTTCACTACTTTCTTCCCATTTGAAGTACATGAGGCAATTATGCCATAAACACTCTCCAACAGCCTTTCAGGCACCCAAAAAGGCAACAAACGTCTGCACTGGTCAGTGGTCAGGTGACACACTGTCATCATAGATTGAGCAAAGGCCACAGATGAGGTGACATCTTGTGTCTTGCCTAGGGCTACTAAAATGGCACTGGAGTAAGTGCATTGTATGTCACTGGTGTAATTGCATTGTATGGCACTGGTGTAAGTGCATTGTATGTCACTGGTGCAAGTGCATTGTATGTCACTGGTGTAAGTGCATTGTATGGCACTGGTGTAAGTACATTGTATGTCACTGGTGCAAGAGCATTGTATGGCACTGGTGCAAGTGCATTGTATGTCACTGGTGCAAGTGCATTGTATATCACTGGCGTAAGTGCATTGTATGGCACTGGTGTAAGTGCATTGTATGTCACTGGCGTAAGTGCATTGTATGGCACTGGTGTAAGTGCATTGTATGGCACTGGTGTAAGTGCATTGTATGTCACTGGCGTAAGTGCATTGTATGGCACTGGTGTAAGTGCATTGTATGTCACTGGTGTAATTGCATTGTATGGCACTGGTGTAAGTGCATTGTATGTCACTGGTGTAAGTGCATTGTATGTCACTGGCGTAAGTGCATTGTATGGCACTGGCGTAAGTGCATTGTATGTCACTGGCGTAAGTGCATTGTATGTCACTGGTGTAAGTGCATTGTATGTCACTGGTGTAAGTGCATTGTATGTCCACCCTGGAAGAAAGGAGAGCAAGATGTGCCATGATAGAGACCTATACAAGTACCTCATGGGGTGAAGACAGGGCACATAATGGGAATCTCTTTCAAATGAGAATGAGCACAAGTACCAGGGGTAATGGGTGCATGTGATGAAGCTGAAGGGGCAGTTCATAAAGACAGATGTGAAGAAGTATTTACGGAAGGCATGATAGATGACTGACGGGGACTGCAGGCATAAGTGATGGCACTGAAAACAGTGTGGGGCTTCAAGCGTGCATGAGATCAGCATAGGGCTGGGGTGTATTTGAAAACAGGCAGGGAGGCAGCAGGGTTGCTTTAGGATCTGCAGATAAGACCTATAAGGCAGGGATGGACAATCTGGGCTGACTGTGTGGGCCAAGCGCAGGCGGTCCTTTTCTAACAGATAATTAGTAACCTAAAGTACACAATAGTAAGGTCACTAAAACATGATACATTATTTAAATGTTTCTAGTTTAACAGGGAACTCATGGTGGTCCTGCAGTTACATGCCAGGGAGTGGAGACTCAGTTACCCTTTTAATTAAGTAGTTTATGTGATAGAAAAAAAGAAAGGTTGAGCCAAAAAATGTAACACTACACTTTTGTAACATTAGGCAGATTAAGAGTGGTGCTGTAGCACCATTTTAACGTGTGCAGATCATATTTGTTGCCAACTACTGGTACGTTTAGCTTAAGGAACAGTAGCTGTTTCATGTGTTGAGGGTCCAACTTGGAACGGTGTGGCTCAACAACGTCACCAGCAGTGCTAAACATCTTCTCAGATGGCTCACTTGTAGGAGGGTAGTTTAGGTATTTTAAAGAAATACAAAGTCACACATGCCCCCATAATGCAAAGCATCATGGGCTGTACATTCAAATCACCACAAAATGTTATTTATGCTGGTTCAACTTTAAGCAGGAATGCATGGTGCTGAAAGTTGAACCAGCATAACATTCTGTGGTGATTTGCATGTACAGCCCATGATGCTTTGCATTATGGGGGCATGTGTGATCTTGTATTTCTTTAAAACTTGGCTTCCAGGCCAATGCTCTTTGAGGTAACAGCACCAGATACATCAAATGAGAAGAACACCCCTTCCCACTCAGCTAGTGATCAAACAGGAGTTCAGCATGTTTGTAGTTCATTTGCATCACCAGGTAAGGAAAAAGGCCCAACTCCCCATACGACGCATAGGGGAAACGCCAGACCTCGCCCAACAACTAACACACCGAAATCTGGCCAATGGATAATCATGTACACAAATGCTTGCAGTTTGGGAAACAAGATCCCAGATCTGCAGGCAATAACGACAGAGGCTAAACTGGACATAGTAGCCATTAGCGAGACATGGTTCACCAGTAACCACACTTGAGAGACTTCAGTACCCAGCTATGTACTGTTCAGAAGAGACCAAGGTGCAGAAAGGGTGTGTGTGTGTGTGTGTGTGTGTGTGTGTGGAGTGGCCCGGTATGTCAATGAAAATATCAAAGATACAGAAATTCAGAATACACAAAAGGAGCTAGAAGAACTGTGGGTCATCCTGGAAACAGGAAATGGGACAGCCATATGAACTGGGGTTGTCTACAGACATCCAGACCAAGGGGAGGACATAGACACATTACTGATAGAAGATATACAAAACATGACAGCTAAAGGGGAGATTCTGATAATGTGAGACTTCAACATGCCAGCTACAGATTGGTCAATACCAGCAGGAACATTTGCTAGAACTAGACACAAAGTGGATTTCCTGCAGGAGGAGGACCTCAAACAATCGGTACAACAACCCCACAAGAGACAGGGCTATCCTAGATCTAATACTGACTAACAGGGAAAGGATCACAGATCTCCAGGTAGAAGGTCACCTGGGGGCCAGTGCCCATCACATGGTATGGTTCAGTTTGGCAACTAGAACTAAATCATCCCATTTCAAGGCAAAAATATGGAACTTCAGAAGAGCTGACTTTGATAAGATGGCCAACAGAGTTAAGCTAGCCCTGGCAAGAAGAAATACAGGTGAGGGGGTACAGGCAAAGTGAGCAAGCATTAAGGATGCAATACTTGAAGCAACATCCCATTGTGTTAGAGAGAAAAGGAAGTGCAAATGAAAAAGGAAACCACTTTGGTTCTCAAAAACAGTGGCAGAAAAGGTCAGAGCCAAAAGGCTGGCCTTTAGGAAATATAAGGGAATGCAGCAGGATGAAGATAGGGAGGCATACCGAACTTCCCTAAGGGAAGCAGGAAAGGCAGTAAGGCAGGCAAAGACCCAAACTGAAAAACACTAGCACAAACAGTAAAAGAAGGTGACAAGACAGTATGGCGCAGTGATTTAAGACTCTGAACTGCAAATCTGTAGACCTGGGTTTGAATCCCACAGCTCAAAAATGTTATAAAAAAGTAAGATATAATCCAAAGCCCATCAAAACTCATGTATTTATTAAACTGTTTTTCTTCACACCCATATACATGCGGCAACAGTTTCGTGGCTTAACGTCACTTCCTCAGACTAATCGTATATGAACAGTGTTGACACTTAATTTTCATTTATTTGAACTCCACTGATCTGGAAGTCCTGATATGTTACTCTCAAAACGAGCACCATGTCGCCCTGTTCCTATTACAATCTGGTCACAAGGGGCTAAAGTAAAACCAACAGGGAATACATGTTTCGAGGAAAAAACAAAATCAATCCTAGTGGCATAACAACTCCTTCTATATGTAAATCCCTGAGTATGATGCAAAGCCCTACAAGCATCAAGCAAAGAAGCTTTAGTGATGACAGCATGCAGAGCATGTGAGTCACAATAGACTTTCTGTTGCACTTGGTCTCTAATGTTTAAATCCAAACTACAATTGAAATCCCCCCCCCCCCATAAAACATGCCTTGGAGTAAAGAGGTACTGTTCAATCTCCTGAAATAAGTCAATCCTAGTAGATTTAACTTGCGGGGCATAAATATTAACCAAACGCAAAGAACACCCCTTAAATGAGCAGTCCAAGAGCAAAGCTCTGCCGGGAACAATGTCCACCAGATGAAGCACCGTAACTTGAGGATGACAAAAAAGAATCCCAACCCCGTCAGCAGCCTCAGCTCCAAAAGACCAAAAAGAAGGCCCAGATCCCCAAAGCTTTTTAGTTTGGACTATATCTGACGAGGAAGTGAACCTAGTTTCCTGTAGCAGAATAATATCAGCATGTAAAGATCTACAAAAATGTAAAAAACCCAATCGCTTTTTATAATTCTTAATGATACAGATGTTAATGGGAACTAGTTTCAGGGAAACCAGAAATGAAATTTAAGATTTATCCTTTTTTTCTGTTACGACCAGTATTCTTTTTTGCCACCAACAATTCAGACCCACCCTCATCATCACACTCCATTTTAGAAGCCGCCCCTGACCTGATGGAAACATCAGACTTGGAGTCACCATCTTGGTCCTGTAACACCTGAAAAGAGTTTTGCATAGAAACACCAATGGTCTGGGTATGTTTTCTGACGTTAGACCTAGTAACCCTCTTAGGATGAGGCATCTAAAATTCAGAAGCAGGGGGAAGGGGGCATAGAAATCACCCCAGGCTGCTCCACCCCTGTAATTGTATCAGAATGTATGGTAGAGGAATCATCAGGGTGGGGATCCGGGTTAGAAGCCCAAGGCCCAGAAGAACCAGGAGGGTCTGGGGTGGGGGTCAGCCTGAGGAGTATCGGCTTCCTCCGATCGAGTCTTAAATCTATCTTAGGACTCAGAAATCAAAGTTTCTTTACCCCTTGCTTGTTCTGCCCAGCCCATGGACACTGGTGATAAGTGTGGCCTTGATCGTCACAAAGGTTGCAATGAAAAACGTTACGACAGGTCCCGCTATCATGGTCTAATTCCCCACATAATGCACATTTAATTTTGTCACATGCACTGCTTAAATGTCTGGTGCTACAACACTTATAACAGGCTTTAGGCTGTCCTGGATAAAAACAACCCCCCTGTTTTTCCCCAGGAAAAAACTATTTGGGATATGTTGGATCTCATTCCCCACAGTATGCAACTTAGTTTTAAAGTTCTAACTCCCAGTCCAGATCCCCTCCTCATCAATGATAGGTTCCGGAGGACCAAGCGCAGTACATTTACTCTCCAACCAAAAAAGAATATCCCCCACATTAACCCCTTCATTAAAAAAACATTATATTCATAGTCTTAAATAAGAGTTTGGTAATGGGAATAGCCCAAAAAGGTGTCCAGAGTGGTGTAGATTTCAAAGTCTCATATTTTAGCCCAAACCTATCAAGGCCAGCAAAGGATTTAAAGCTAACATCAAATGTGTCTTCTCCCCTAATATTGATGAGAGCATAAATGTCAGATGCCTGAAAGCTCATGGAATTTTCAGGAGTCTCCGAGTCACATAGAATCTGTCAGGGTGCTCCTGAAGAACCCCTCTATAGCGTAAACACACCGCGTTACGTCTTGGGGCTTGTTCAAGTTTATTGTGCCGAAATAAGTCAGAGAAGCGTGGTCCAGACCTAAACTGGTCTCTACGAGGGGAGGGGGGGAGAAGTATGATGGGGTGCAATCCCAGCCCCAGTCTGAACACCCCCAGAAAATGCAGTATCTGATGCAAAATGTTCACCTGGAGCCAGTGGAGTCCTAACCGGTAGTTCCTCTTACTGAGCAGGGGCCCCCTGATCTTGTAATGATTCTTGGGAGAAGGAACCCCAGTTCAAATCAGGAAGCCAATGACCATCTCAGAAAACCCAGCCTGCATTGGCCAGATAGGCCACATCAGCACCCCTGTGCTTCCGCATTCCAGTGTGAGTAGCGTCAGCTGGCTGACTCATCGGTTGAGCCTGCACACAACTCTGTGGGTCACAGGCAGCTGGGTCAGGAGGAAAACCTGTAGCGAAATCACTGCTACAGCTTGGAACAGCCTCAGGAAATGATTCTTGGGCAGGCAGCTCTTCAGAATGTTTTTCCGAACATGAATCCGCGCCAACAACTTCTGCTGCATGGATAATGCCGTGCACATCACCGCCAAGCTCCTGAGGTAAATCACTTTCAATAACAGGGTCCCGGGGCAGAGCCAACTCAAGCAGCTCGCTAGAATCCTCTTGTCTCTCAAGCACAAAAACGTCCTTCGCAGCCAAAGTCAGAGCACTGTCTGCCATTCTGCAGATGGGCACCAGCAGCTCCCCCTTCTATCAGCAATGCAGTAGGGGAATTTCCAAGGTGCCCTGGCCAAATTTCCACCCATTCACTGAAAATATCACCAACAGCTTAATCTGGTTCAAGGTCAGTTGGCATTCATCTGTATCCCCCTCCCCCGGGTTGTGCCTGAAAATAGGCAGAATTTATCTAGTGCACTTACTCAGTCAACAAAAACCAAATAAAGAAGCTGGACCACATAGGCATAGGTAAGGAAGTGGTGGGTTGGGTGAGCAACTGGCTGAAGAGAAGAAAACAACAGGTGCGGGTAAATGGAGTGGTATTGATGGAGAAGGAAATTACTAGTGGAGTGCCTCAGGGGTCGGTGTTGGAGATCCTACTCTTCAATGTGTTCACAGCCAACATCGGTAATGGATTGGAAGGGAAGGTGTGTCTGTTTGCAGAAGACCCCAAGATCTGCAACAGAGTGGACACCCCAGATGGAGTCAAGAGCATGGATTCAGACCTGAGGAAACTCGAGGAGTGGTCAGACACCTGGCAGATGAAGTTTAATGCCAAAAAGTGCAAGGCCATGCACTTAGGCAAGAAAAACCCCAAGGTGGGATGCTACCTGGGAGAGGAGCAGCTGGCATGCACTAACCAGGAGCGAAACCTAGGAGTCATTGTAGCAGATGACTTAAAGGTGGGGAAGCAGTGTGAAAAGGCATCGCTAAAGAACAGTGGTATGCTGGGTTGCATAGGGAGGGGAATCACGAGTCACAGAAGGGAAGTGGTGCTGCCACTTTACAGGGTGCTGGTGAACCCCCACCTAGAGTACTGCATACAGTTCTGGAGGATGCACCTTAGGAAAGACATTGATAGAATTGAAATGGTGCAGAGGAGAGTCACAAAAATGATTCAGGGTCTGCATCAAATGGCATATGAGTATAGGTTGCAGGAGCTCAACATGTACTTCCTAGAGCAGAGAAAGGAGAGGGGGGACATGATTGAGACATTCAAGTATATCTAGGGTATAAATAAGGTATGGGTACAGGTGCTCCTTCAGGAGAAGTAAAGCATCAGAACTAGAAGACGCGATATGAGACTCAAGGGTGGGTGATTCAGAAGCAATGTTAAGATGTTCTTCTTCACTGAGAGGGTGGTCAACCATGGAATTGCCTACCCTGGGAAGTGGTGGAGGCCAAAACAGTAAACAGGTTCCAAAACACCTAGGACAGGCACAAAAGTATCATTTCACAGAAAGGATGGGGGGGAATAGTTGTCCTTATCGGGCAGACTAGATGGATCTTGCAGTCCGTTTCTGCCATCAACTTCTATGTTTCTATGTCTTTCTGTAACATGTTGCACAGCTAATACTCTGCACTGTGGTTGCGTATGCCAGGGGCACTATTTCATATTTCAACGGGGGGGGGGGGCAACAACCAGAGGGCCAGGTGCCAGTTAGGACCAGGAATATGGGAACCATACTGAAAACAAGGTGCTCACCCGTTACAAAACACAGCATCCAATATACACAGCAAGCATCCAATCAGGCACAAGCAGGAGTACATAACCCTCAAGCAAGGTGCAGTGAGTGGCTGCCTATGCACTTGAAACTATGCCTGATGTATTGAGTGACCATCATGGTGTATGAACTGCACTGGCTTCCGGTGCAGTGCACAATCTCTTTCAAGGTTGCGATGCTGACCTATAAGACCCTACATGGTCAGGGACCGGGCTACTTGCAAGGTCTCCTTAGACCTTACCGCCCTCTTTGCCCACTCTGTTCCACTGATGAGGGATTGCTAGAGATTCCCAGGATTCGTCTTCAGTCATCTGGGGCCAGAGCTTTTTCTTATATGACCCCAACCCTGTGGAATTCTTTACCTCGTTAGATTAGAGAGTGTCTGTCCACTGAGTCATTTAAGGCATCTCTGAAAAGTTATCTGTTTGAAGTAGCGTTTGAATAGGTTTACTGCTGCTTTTATTGTTTTTATGCTGTTATTTTTTATGTTTGATGTTATTTTGATATGTAATTATGCTTTGACATGTAGAAAAGTGCATTATAAATAAATTTTGATTTGATTTGATTGTGGTCTATTTGGTATTTTTCCTTCCCTGCCAGAGCTGGAAAATATCACCTCCATAATGCACCCCAGTTGCCACCAGCCCAGAGCCTGCTGATCTGCAAGATCCCTGCTTGTAGTGTTCTTTTTTATTTATTCTATTTATAATGCACCCTTCTGGGTAGTTCAGGGCACCTTAGATCACTATACATAGCACTAATAAAATCAGTAAACTGTCCTAATCAGTCTGCTGTTTAAAAATGCCAATGTGGGGTCTGTAAGGCAATTTTCATTTCATTAGTACAATAACTGTCTGCAGTCTTTAAAAGGGGACCAAAGGGAAGAAGCCACCAAGAACCTCCACACATTCACACAGGCACTGTGTGCAATTTGAGCAGCTGCCTGCCTGGTTGAACATGTGAGCTGATTCCAGCTCGAATGTTTTCAGCTCTGCAGACTGGGAACACCCGTGTAGCCCGCTTCTGCTATAAACAACATCATTATCTTACTCATCGCTCACAGACTCAGAAGGCACACCACACGCTTGCTTGCTTCATTTGGGCTATAATATTATCATCACTTTCACAACATCAAATTTTAGTTAATTTGATCTTCAAAAAGTAAAAGCAATCCTACACTTCTAACCACTGACTCTTCAGTCTTGCCACTGCAGTCAGTCAGTCAATCAGTCTCATCACTCAGGATTTTTTTTGATAATTTAGCTTAGCATTCTTTGATTCTCTCACACACTTGACTTCAAGCCTGGAGCAGTCAGCAGTGCATCCGATTTGGGGTTTTATAATAAGCCTACTCACCAAGTTAACCGTTTATTCTTTATTTATTTATGTTTCTGAATCCATTCCTGATCTTAACTGGTGACCCCCCCCCCACAAAAAAGGCCCCCTTCGCTCTCCACAGACACATTTCATTTTACTCATATGGGAAAAGGTGCAGATTTACACTTTAGCACATCAGTATTTCATCTCTCCCTACCTACCTATAACATCATTTAATTACTTGTACTTAACCGGCTATCCAGCCAGAACCTGCGGGCCTGTCTTGCCAGTGTGCTGCCACCAGCCTAGCAGTTTTCAAGCTCTCTCCTCTGACCTTCTGCCAACCTGAGAGAATCTGCCTGCCAGTGCCAAGCTTAAATGAACAAACTGTCCTGGATTCTGAGTCCCAACTCCCAATCTTGACCACCTAGTCATTCACAACCCAACCTGTTGCTTGCTGGCTGCTGCTGCGGCTTGTGCTGCGTTGATTCTTCAATGCCTGTGAAGGCCACACCACGATCATCATCATCACTGTAATTCTCTACTAGCTTCAGTGCTGCTGCTGGGTCCGCACTGCTTTACTTCTTCTGATTCACCTACTGCTGGGTGCTGGCGTAGGCTAGTCAAGCTAGCTAGCTCACCCCCTTGCTCCTCTCACCCACTGAGAAAGAGTCTAAGAAAATTCAATGCTACCGCATTGCTATGGAGCGTGAGAACTCAGTCCTCCAAGGTAGCCTGTGGCAGGAGGGACAGCGTCATGTGACTTGCATGATCTTGCTCCTTTACATCACATGACAGCGCAGCCACTAATAGGTGGTGGAGAGACTCAGAGAGTGAACACTTGACTTAGACATGTACCCTCAGCTGCAGCAACCATGAGTGAACACAGTGGGGCAGCAGTTATTTAAGGCAAATGAAATTCAGTTTAATGCCATTATTGCCACATCATAAGAACAACCTAGAACCAAATGTGTGGGGAAGGGGCACCTGCTCTCCTCTGCCGTACCTAAATGGCACCCCTGGTGTATGTCCATTAACATAATGTTTCAACTATTAGACTTAACTACAGATTACCATTCTTATTTTTTAGTTTTTCCTTCCAGGGAACACATTTTTGCAGCTCATCTATGTAGAATGACTTTATGAAATCCATCTCACTGTCTCTAAATGACCTCATAGTGGCTTTTTTATGACATCATACATCTTACCATACCAGACTGTGATGTTGTAAACCCAGCTAATTTATAGCAATGAAATTAATTGTGGACAGTACGCAGCATATTGACAAACAGTATGAAATAAGTTCTGCATTATCTAAAATATTTAGTACACAAAGAAAAATTACTCACCTTAGTAACTGTGTTTCTTCTAATGGAGTCTTGCTGTATTCTGACATATTGCAGTTAGCCACAGCACTTGAATTGCTCCAGAGAGGAAAAGTTAAATTCTATGCAGAGCATAGAATGTTGAGCTTGAGCTTGGTTCAAACCTCTGTCTGCTGCACTTTTAAGTGTAACCATCAGATTCTTACAAGCTAATCCTAGCTAACTAACCCACTATATGGAAATTGTAAAAATTTTACTAGCCAAATGGCAGCCAAATAGTTTGGATTCCCCAAAAGGCTCAAGTCGAGAAATCCAAAAAAAAAAACTAGGTAGTGAACAACTAATGACTATTAAGAACAAAGAACATAACCCCCTTCCCCTCTCTAAAAAGAGGGAGAGCCCAAATACACCCCTGGGGTGCAACACTGCACCTGCCTGCCCATTTCCCAGAAACCAGGTTCTGAGAAGTAAGGCAGGGAGGGAGGTCAGAATACAGCAAGACTCCATTAGAAGAAACACAATTGCAAAGGTGAGTAATTTTTTTCTTCAAACAACAAGAAGTCTTGCTGTATTCTGACATATTGCAGACTACCAAACAGTACATCCCTGGAGGAGGGATTTGAACCTATTTTGGGAATAGGCTCTGCAGTACTGCTGTACCAAACTGAGCATCACTCCTAGCCTGGATATCCAGAGAGTAATGCTTGGTGAATGTATGGACTGCTTTCCAGGTGGCTGCTTTGCATACCTCTAGTAAGGGAATATCCCTGGCCGCAACCAGGGAAGCCATTGTACCTCTAGTCGAATGAGCCCTCAGGCCTGAGGGGGGGGTATTTTGCCTAGCTTCTTATAGCAGAATTGTATACAAGAGACAGTCCACCTGGCAATAGTTCTCATAGTGACAGGTTTGCCCTTACCCACTTCCCCATAAGTGAGGAACAACTGGAGGGAGTCAAACCTGTGAGCCTTAGTACGCTCAATGTAGTAACTAAAGGTCCTTTTAACATCCAAACTGTGTAATCTTCTTTCTCCAGAAGAAGAATGATCAGTGAAGAATACAGGGAGAGACATGGATTGGTTTAAATGGAAATCTGAGACCACTTTAGGTAAGAACCTCCTATTGGTTCTAAGGACCACCTTATCTCTATGGAATGAGATAAAATCAGGTTCCACTGACAGAGCTTGCAACTCACTGATATGTCTGGCAGAGGTAATAGCTACCAGGAACACAGTCTTCCAAGTCAAGTACTTAAGTTCTGCTGAAGACAAAGGTTCAAAAGGGGGTTGCATAAGCTGGGCAATGTAAACATTAAGATCCCAGGTGGGGGTAGGATCCCTAAAGGGAGGATTGGTGTGAAGCAATCCCTTGAAAAAATTACAGAAAACAGGATGAGATGCCAGTGAAGAAGACTTTCCCACTGACAGAAAAGCAGATACAGCTGACAAATGTACTTTTAGGGTAGCTGGTCTGAGGCCTAGTCCATTGAGGTGAACCAAATAATCCAGAACTGTAGACAATTCAGGAGTGTCTTGGGATATATGCTGTTTGGAACACCAGATGCTGATTCTCTTCCATTTAGAGTTATAAGTTTTCCTGGTGGCAGCTTTTTGAGAGGCTTTGAGAATGTCCAGAACCCCTTGAAATAGATGCAAACTTGCATACTCTAACTCCTCAACAGCCATGCTTTGAGATTGAGAGACCGAAGGTTGGGATACCAAATCCTCCCCCAGAGGAGGTTAACAAATTGTGATTCCTGGGAAGAGACAGGGGAAGATGGACTGTTAGAGACAGCAACAGGGGATACCAAGGTTGCCTGGCCCAATCTGGAGCAATCAGGATCACTTTGCAAGATTGTGACCTTATCTCGACCAGGACCTTGAACAACAGAGGAAAGGGAGGGAAGACATACAGAAATTTCCCTTCCCAATTCAGAATCAGAGCATTCAGAGGGACTGAGCCCAAGACTGGGGGTCTGCAACAAAATGGAGGAAGTTAGTGATTGTCTGGGGCTGCAAAGAGCTCTATCTCAGGAGTGCCCCATCTTGAAAAAAATCACTTTTAACACTAGGGGATCCAGGGACCATTCGTGATGGCCCTGGGAAATCCTGTTCAATGCATCTGCTAGCACATTGTCCTTTCCTGGGAGGTGGACTGCTACCAGAGAGGTCTGTAGGGAGTAAGCCAGGGACCATGTTTTCATGACTTCTGTGCACAAGGCCATAGACTAAGTGCCTCCCTGCTTGTTGATGTACCACATGGTGGTGGTGTTGTCTGTCCTGACTTGAACCACCTTGTTCTTTACTGATTGTGAGAATGCCTGTAGAGCCACTCTTAGCTCCAGAAGGTTGATGTGGAGAAGAGACTCCTGAGTGGACCACACTCCCTGGGCTGTGAGAGCCTCCAAGTGGGTTCCCCAACCCAGGAGAGAGGCATCTGTGGTTAGGACCACAGAATACGGCTGAGAAATGAATGGGACTCCTTTGCCTGAGATTGTCCTGATCCTGCCACCATTGAAGAGCCTGGATCAGAGTCTGAGTCACTGGAATCAGTTTGCACAAAGGATCTTTTTTCTGAGACCAAAAGGCCCTCAGATGAAACTGAATGTCTCTCATCTGAAATCTGCCCCCTGGACTACTGCAGTAGATACTGCCATGTGGCCCAGCAACTGAAGAAAGTGTCTTGCTGGTCGAGAGACCAGAGGGTGGAAGGAAGAAGCCAGCTTCATGATGGCCTTCACTCTTACCAAGGGAAGAAATGCTCTTGCTTTAACAGTGTCTAGTTCCACCCCTATGAAAGTCAACAGTTGTACTGGCTCGAGAACTGACTTGGGAAGATTCAGAAGGAAACCTAGAGAAGTGAGCACTTGCTGGGTCAGTTTTAGATGTGACTTGACTTGGTCTGGAGAGTGACCCACTATGAGCCAGTCGTCCAGGTATGGGAATATGGAGATATTTTTTCTCCTTAGGAAAGCCACTTCTACTGCCAGGCATTTTGTAAACATCCTTGGAGCTGATGTCAGGCCGAAGGGCATTGCTTTGAACTGGTAATGGCCTGAAGACAGTTTGAACCTGAGGTACTTTCTGTGGGAGCATCTGACGGGAATGTGAAAGTAGACATCCTTTAGGTCCAGGGAGGCTAGCCAGTCCCCTGGCCTTAGAGAAGGAAGAATTATTCCCAGAGTCACCATTTTGAACTTTGGCTTCAACAAATGTTTGTTCAGGTATCTTAAGTCTAGGATGGGCTGCCACTCCCCTGTTTATTTTGGGGTAAGGAAGTACCTGGAGTACAGGCCTTTCCCCCTGTTTATTGTAAGAGCTCTCTCTATGGCCCTTAAGGTCAGAAGAGATGAAACCTCTGCCTCTAGAGCAGTGGTTTTGGAGACACTTGCAGGTGAAAAAGATCTGGCTCTCAGTTCTGGGAATTTTTTGAAGTTGAGAGCCAGTCCCTGGCCTACTACCTTCAGGACCCACTTGTCTGAGGTAACAGACTTCCAGTCCTGGAAATAGTAGGCCAGCCTACCTCCTAGAGGACTAGATAAGTCAACTCGGGCTGACACCTCAGGGTGTCTGCTTCGAAGGAGCCTTAGACTGACAGGTGGATGCAGCCCTGCTCATCCCCCTTCTGCCTCTCCCGCTGAAGAACCCCCTCTGAGAAAAAGGAGAGGAGGCCTGTGCTTGGTAGAAAGGCCTATGAAAAGGTCTCCCCCTGCCCCTAGCTTGCTGCCTTTGAGGAGTTGCCTGCCTTTCGATGGCCTGTGCACTCCTATAATTGGTCCCATATTCATCCGTCTTTTTCATTTAATTCTCTGTCTGCTCCCCAAACAGAGAATTATTAACTATAGGGAAATCCATAGCCCTAGCCTGGGTATCCTGAGATAGGCTAGTACACCTGAGCCAAGCTAGTCTCCGAAGAGCCACAGATGTAGCCATGACTCTAGATGACACATCATTGGAATCCACAGCAGCATGAAACTGGATCTTTGATGCCTCAATCCTATCAGCAGCCACCTCCTCCAGCTCCTTGGCAAGCTGGGGAGAGGCCTGCTATGCCAGTGTCAGCACAGTGTCCCACCTGGACTTCTGGTACCTGGCTGTATAGACCATGTAATTAGCCTGCCTGAGTCCCAAGGGGGATGCCAAATACTGCTTCTTTGCCATGGCATCCAGCTTCCTGGAGTCTTTCTCTGGGGGGTGTGTGAAGCCATGAGTATGTTAACCTTATCACAGACCGCAGCCTGCATGACCCCAACATGGCTGCATTGCTGGTACAAGTACTCCGTACCTGAGCCTGACAGCATGTACCTCTTGCCCATCCATCTGTCCACAGGAGGTAACAAATTTGGAGTTTTTAACAGCTTTTGTGTCCGTTTCCCAAAGGATTTGTGAAGGGGAATAGACAACCTCTTGTACTCTGGGATGTCCATCATCTCCACAAAGTCAGGCTCCTCTTGCTCCTCAACAGCTTCCTCCATAGGGAGCTGGAGGGTTTCTGCCACTTTCCTGTAAAACATAAAGTGGGAAGAGGACTCAGAAGCCTAGGAGGGGAAACACCAGAAGGCCTGTCTGGGGAGATGTCCGGTTCTATGGGCTCATCCGGGCCTTCTATTCCATCATCATCACCTTCATCATCATCATAATCATCGTCCCCCTCCAGATCCAGTTCATAAAAATCTTCAGGGGCATAATCTTGAACCAGAGGAACCCACTGAACTGAACGCCTGCCAGAAGGTGCAAGATCGATCGGAACCGAACAAAGCGATTCCACTATGTGAATCGCTCGGGCAATTTCCTCGGCAGTCGGATGATGCGGTTCTGGATCTGAACTGGCAAATTTGTCTTTTTATTTTCTCATGGATGGAACTGATCCCTTGGAATCAGCTCTCCTTTTGCCTGAAGGAGTCTCGCCCTGGTCAGAGGGCACTCCTTCTGGTTCGGTCAGAATTGAACCGGGCTGGCTGTCAGGGTCAGCGGACTTCTCGGCCTCCCTTTCCCTAAGCCTGCCCAATCTTTTGTCCAGGGTGGCTTTAGGGAAATTCTTGCAGATCTGGAAGTTTGATTCAAGGTGGTTAAACCCCAGACAATAAACACAGGTGGTGTGGAGATCAGCCTTTGCAAAGGCCTCTCCACACACACTGCAGTGTTGAAACCCAGTGGGCCCAGTTTTCTTTCTGGGTTTCTCAGACATGGCCATCCTAAATCACAAACTTACCCTTTGCTCGGCTTAAGCCAGGCAAGATACCCTTATCGGTTTCTAACCATGTCACGGATATTTAAAAAAAACGCAAAAACATGTTTTTTTTAAACTGATAGGGACCGGTACCACAATAAACTTTTTAGAAAGCAAATCAAATCAGATACACTCTAAAAAACAACCAGTTCAGCTGAACCAGTTGAAAATAATAAGTTTACAATTTCCACAAGTTTACTACTAAAGTCCACTACCTACATACTTACTGTACCAAAGACAGGGATTTGAACCAAAAAAACAAAGTGCTTATCGGTAAACCGATGACTTTAACTGACTGAGAACCATGAGCAGAGAAGAAATCTCTGGAGCGACAGTTCTGTTAGGCGGAGTAAAGAATCTGATGGTTACACTTCAAAGTGCAGCAGACAGAGGTTTGAACTGAGCTCGAGCTCAATGTTCTATGCTCTGCATTGAATTTAACTCTTTCCTCTCCGGGGCAGTTCAAGTGCTGGGGCTAACAGGAATATGTCAGAATACAGCAAGACTTCATGTTGTTTGAAATCTACAAGAGTACACACATTACACAGCACTGAAGTTAAACACAATTGTTGTTAGCATAATTTAAACCTTTTGTTTAAGTATTTAATACACCTGCTGTTTAAAGTATGTGTTGCTTTTAAATGAAACATTGAATGATCAGCATATACTGTATTTTGTTTTAGGAAAAATGATGTAGGTATGCATTATAACCAATATGTTTATGCTTCACAAATTTCAGTGAAAAAAAAAAGAAACTGAATTATTTCTCTCATATATTTATGAAACAATTATTTTGCGAATAAATGATTTAAGGGGTTGGCTTGATTTAGATAGTCCCTATAAATATTAGAACAAGGACTCAATTTTCAGTGACAGATCAACACTGACAACAGCGCAGCTGGTTGGACAGAACTGATTTTCCAGTTCAGCAAAGTAATGAACTTTGTAAAACAAATTCCCCAGTAATTCCATTGATTCTATGCTCAGATTGGTGTATGATATACATCATTAATGAGGAATACAGGCACAGAGATTTAAGGCAGTACTGCAACAACACACAAAAATCAATCTGCTTTTGCATAATGTCTTTCATGCATAAATAGAATACGTCAAAATGCTTGACAATTACTAAAAAGTACACAGTAGTACATGAATATAATAAACAGAGATAATATATAGCAGCAGCAGCAGATACTGGTAAATAAAAGACACATTGTAACACATTTATACAGATGATGTAATATAGTCTGTATACCATAGCAGTAGAGTGAGAACGATTTACATTAAAGAAGAACTGTGTTAAAGCTATAAATATGTTTTCCGGTAAAAATATATTTTTTTAAATACTGGTTACAATTACTGTTATTGTTCCATCCTTACTCACTATTTACCAAGCTCAGTGAGTGTTTCTGATTTACATCATGGCTATCTGCACTGTTATAACTATATGATGTAACTTACTGTATGTCCCCTTCAACCATAGCAATATAAAGTAAAACACAAATGCATTGTTATAACAAAAATGGTATTTATCACGAGTCTGTAAATCAGACACATCCACTCATTATACTAAAAATTTGAAAAAGATAAAACAAGGAGAAAAGGGGTACAAAAACTCATATCGCCTCTCTAAGGTCTCCTACACTAGGCCCATTACTTTTCAGATTATTTAAAATCTCCCCTCCACCTCACAGAATGCATCACTATACAAAACAAATTCAATGCAGGGCATGTATACTGCTCTCAACTGTTCTGCACACTACTCATTTACTTAAGATTGGAGTGTCCCAATGTCTTATTTGTATATTAAAAAACCTGTGTATAGCTGGAAAATCAATCCCCTCTGTATATTTGCCTGAACTATCGAAGTCTGTATTAGCTGATCTCACCACTACTGACAAACGTCTTTCATTTTTGGCACTTAGGAATAAGTTTTCTACCCATCCTTCAACATACTTCAAGTATATACAGATTAGCCACTGTATTAAAACAATTTTTAGGCTCTCCACCTTGGTACAACTCAGTCGGTCCCTTTTTTTCAGACCTTAATTACTTGTGCTTCTAAGAGGAGAGCCACTTCCACTATATATAAGGAGCTTGCACAACAATTCTGTAACCTAGCTGCGCCACTTGCCTATTATTGGCAGAGTACCCTACGCAAAGACTTGTCAAATTCGTACTGGTATACCATATGAAATAATATCTATATGTTTCTCAAGCAAGATCGATTAAGGTTGTTGCAATACAATATATTACACAATCTCTATTGCACTCCATAAAACATTATTCAAAATGAAGACATTATCAACACTGGAATGTAACCACTGTCCAGGGGTGGATGGCACTCTATTCCACAAATTGTGGATATGTCAGATGTCTAAAAAGCTATGTGCATTAGTACAGAAGAAGGCATCCCCCTTATTTGATCCTGTTGATTATTTTACACCAGATAGCTGATTACTGGGAAACTATTCTACAATTACTATAACTAAACATAAATTTTACATAGCCGTAATCACTTCAGTAACTAAACTACTTATTGTTTGACACTGGATGGGGGATTGGACACCTAGATATTCAGAATGGGTACAAGAAAGTTTAGATGCCTTAAATGCTGAAAAAGCCATATCAGTCTTTAACTGTAGTGATACTGGGTTCCAGGCTTGTTGGTCTGACTTCCAAACATTCTTTCAACAATAAGATTTCTCACACTGGTCAGTCCTTCTGTTTTTACCTTCTATCAAGCGAAGGAGGTGGAGTTCTTTCTCCATATTATTAGTTGTCAGCCTGTATGTTATTGGATACATGACAACTTGCTTGTGTTGGTCAATATTTTATGCTGCCTAGAGGTGGTTGTACAAGGGTTGGGGGTGGTTTGGAGGAGGATGGCAGTGGGGGAGGGATAGTTTTATACATATTTTCAGCTTTGTGTTCCTCTTTTTTGTGACTGTTTTTAATCCGTGATATTAATTTTCTGTGTGTGTCTTGTTATCTATCTTTCATAAAGTTTACTATGTTACAAAAATAAAGATTACAGTATCCTTGCATATATATATATATATATATATATATATGATACATGATGGGCATGAGTGTGGTATGGCAAATATTGTCACTCCTGCAGAGTGAGCTCTGGATATCTCATGAGCGCCGAAGGCATGAGTGAGCTATCCAAGCTCACGATGCAGTAGTGACAATATTTGCCATAGCACATGATCTGCCCATTATGTATTCGATATATACAATAGGGCCAAGAGTTTTAGAAGTTTTGTTATGCTCTCTTGTGTTCTGTTCCTGTTAATGTGTTTGCTCATTCTGTGTGTGAGCATTTCTGAATGGGCTGGCAGTGTTATAAACTCTGAGAGACACATGAGTGTGTTTTGCAATGCTAAATGAGTTAGTTTTAGATAGGAATGAGAAACATACTTTTGTGAAGCTGTATTGTTTAGCAGTATGGCTGTAGTGAAGTTAAAAGCATCACAGTAATTGTAATGAACTGAGAGGCAGAGTGTCAGAACAGCTGATACTGTTTTCAGTGGTAATTAAGTTAGCTGCAGGCAGAGTGCAGAGTATTCTGTGAAATTGTGCTGTTTAGGATTCTGGCTGCAGTGAAGTTAAATTACCACAGTAATTGTAATGAACTGAGAGGCAGAGTGTCAGAACAGCTGATACTGTTTTCAGTGGTAATTAAGTTAGCTGCAGGCAGAGTGCAAAGTGTTCTGTGAAATTGTGCTCTTTAGGATTCTGGCTGCAGTGAAGGTGAGATTGTCACAGTAATTGCAATGGGTGAGAATCAGAGTTTGAGGAACAAGTGAGAGTGTGTTTCAGTGGTAGTTGAGTTAGCTGCAGGCAGTAGTTAGACTGTTCTGTGAAGTTGTGCTGTTTGGAATTCTGGCTGCATCAAGATGACAGCATCACAGTAATGAGCTGGAAGTTGGTGGGGGGGTAGGTGTGTTTTGTAATGCTCATTGAGTTAGCTGTAGGCAGCAGTGAGACCTCTCAGGTAGTTCTGCATTTGTGTCTATGGTAACAGCACAGGTGTTTCTTTCATGCTGAGGGGAAAGCTGCCTAGGGTGATGATATCAGTGACCTTTTGTGACCTGTGTGTGTAAATGTCTCATATCATCACAGTAGAGCAGAGGGTACAAATATCACACTGCAGTGGATGATACACTGTTTTATCTCACTCATTTACCACTCACCCCTATTGTGTGTGTGTGTGTGTGTGTGTGTGTGTATATATATATATATATATATATATATATATATATATATTTAAATATACATTTTTTAATTTGAAAACAAATGGTGCAGGAAGAGGAGTGAGTAAAAGATATGAAATTTCATCTGGTAGCTGGCTTGGTTAGAAAAGCAAAACTATCAAATCATGATGGCCTCTGCTACAACCCATGAAGAATGAAGCTCACACTAGCTCCATTGGCTTGTTAATGATATAATGGTCAAAAAAATTAATGTATCAACATACAAAACAAATTAAATGTTAGATGTGTATATTGCCCTTCACTGCTCCACATAACAATTTACTTAACACGAATGTAGGAGTCAGTCAATGCATGTCATATAATTTTGTTTTACTAACATACTAACATACTAAAATGCCAGCAGAATAGGCCTAACGGTCTTTCGTGTCTGCTCGTTTGGTCAGTCCCCAACCTGGGTGCTGACCTTGCTGTCCCCCTTGCCTTCTCTGGCTTCTCCCTTCCCAGTTCCAGATATTCTTGCTGCATTGGATTTTGCTTCCAGAACCCTTCCCTGTACCTGTCCCACCCCTCTTGAACCCTCCACTGTCTCTGCCTCCACCAGCCCCTAGGCAGTGCATTCCATGGCTCCACCACCCTCTCAGTGAAGTAGCACCTCCTCCTCTCCCTGAATCTTCCCCCCTTCAGCTTCCAGCCATGCCCTCTAGTGGCCCCTTCCTCCTTCCTTCGAAGCACCCCAACTGGTCCTCCCCTATTTACCCTCTTCATGTACCTAAAGACCTCTATCATCTCCCGGTCCCTTCTCTCTCTTCCAATGTGTACATATTTAGCTCTTCGAGCCTCTCCTCATAGGTCCTGTCCCCCAAGCCCCAAATCATTTTGGTTGCCCTCCTCTGGACCCTCTCCAGGAGGTTAATGTCCCGCTTTAGTGTGGCTCCAAACTGCACGCAGTACTCAAGGTGCGCCCTCACCAAGCAGTTGTACAGAGGGAGTATCACTTCCCTCCTTCTGGAGGTGATCCCCTAGCGATGCATCCCAGCATCCTGTTGGCCTTGGCTGCTGCCCTCCTACAAGTCTCAGAGTTGTTCATCTTGACATCCACCACCACCCCCAGGTCCCTCTCAGCCATCGAGACTTGTAGCATTTCCCCAGGGTGTACACTTGACCTGGGTTTCTGGCTCCCAGGTGGAGTACCTTGCATTTCCCTGCATTGAACCTCAGCTTCCACTTTCTAGACCATCTTTCCAGAGCCTCCAGGTCCCCCTGTAGGGCCACCCTCCCCTCCTCCTCATCCACCACTGCCCCCAGTTTTGAGTCATCTTCAAAGAGACTCATCTCACTCCTGATTCCTGTCCTTATGTCAGATACGTAGGCGTTGAACAGAAGGGGCCCAAGGACTGATCCCTGTGGGACCCCACTAATGACCCTCCTTGGAGATGAGACTATCCCACCAACTACGACCCTCTGGGTCCGGTCCTGGAGCCAATTGCCTATCCATCTAATCATCTGGTTCCCACCCCATTTCTCCCAGCTTATCCAACAGGCCCACGTGAGGAACAGAGTCAAATGCCTTGCTGAAGTCCAGAAAGAGGACATCCACTGGTCTACAGGTCAAGGCACTTGTCACCCAGTCATAGAACTCCACCAGGTTTGTCTGACACGATTTCCCGGGATGAATCCATGCTGTCTATCGTCCAGGCACCCTGACTTATCCAGGTCCCCCCCTAGCCTCTCCTTGACAATGCCCTCCATCACCTTGCCCACCACCGAGGTCAGGCTGACAGGCTTGTAGTTCCCTGCCACCTCCCTTGATCCCCCCCTTGTGGATAGGCACTATATGCGCTATCTTCCAGTCTTGGGGCACCCACCCTGTCCTCAGAGAGATGGTGAAAAGCTCTGCCAGGGGTTTTGCCAGGACATCTGCAAGTTCCTTCAGCACTCTGGGATGTAATTTATCCGGCCCCGGTGCTTTCTCTGTCTTAAGGGAGCTGAGGGCTTCCCTCACTCTCTCAGCTGTGATTTCCACTTCCGGTACCCCTTCTCCTGTAGCCTCCCCACCTGCCAGTGATGCCTCCTCTCCCCCAGACCTGCCGATTGGTAAGGGTCCCCCTCCTCAGTATCTCTGTCTCCTCCCATGTATGATGCAGCACCTCCATTTTCCTGGGTGAAAACTGAGGTGAAGTACTCATTTAGTACCTCCGCCTGCTCCCCCGGGTCTTGTGCCCATCTCTCTCCTGATTTAATCCTGCTAATCTGCCCCTTCACCCTTCGTTTTTCCCCAATATATCTAAAGAACCCCTTGTTCCCTCTCCTAATTTCCCTGGCCAGGTTCTGCTCCTTCCTTGCCTTAGCCGCCCTCACCACTCTAGTGGCCCTTCTAGCCATCAGCTCGTACTCCCCTCGATCCCTTTCACTCCTTGAGCACTTGAATTGCTTATAGGCTGCTTTCTTTCCCCGCACCACCTCCTGGACCTCCCTGGTCCACCAACAGGGTTTTTGGGCCCTACCGCATTTTCGTCTTACTCTTGCACAGGTGCTGGTAGCATCCTGCACCCATCTCCTGATGATTTCCCACCTACTATCAGCGTCCATGTCTGACCCAATCCCATCCAAATGCTCCTTAAGGATCCTTCCCATTTCCCTAAAATCTACCCCCCTGAAGTCGGTTACTTCCGTCTTTGTGCAGCCTTCTACCCCTCCTAGGTCCAGGCAGAACCAGACCGTGGCATGGTCACTCCCCGCCAATGAGTTCCTTACCTCCAGGCCCCCAATCTGGTCACTGTCTGCCAGGACCACATCCAGTACCCGTGCCTCCCTGGTTGGTTCCCTCACCTGCTGAGTTAGGAACGCGTCTTGAAAGACATCCAACAAGCTCTGTTCCCTGGTCACAGAGGATGTCATAGTCTCCCAGTCTGTTCCTGGCATGTTTAAGTCCCCCAACACCACCACCGTTCCTCTGCCCAGTCTGCAGTGTCTCTAACATCTGCCACCAGACTGTCCTCCAGCTCCTCCGCCAGGGCAGGGGTCTATACACCACTCCTATTTTTACTCTCACCTCCCCCTTGTTATCAAGGTGACCCAAATCACCTCACGTTCCCTCCGCCTCCTCTACTCCCCCTATGCCAATGCAGTTTTTGACTATCATTGCTACCCCTCCTCCCCTTCCCTCCCCCCTGTCCTTCCTGAACATAGTGTATCCCTCCAGGTTCAGGTCCCAGTCATGTCTTGCAGTGGCCCAAGTCTCAGTGACCGCTGCCACATCCACTGCTCCCTCAGTTAGCATTGCCTGGAGCTCAGGCATTTTATTGCCCAAGCTCCTGGCATTTAGCAGGACTACCTTCCACCCTTTCCCTATAGTTCCATTTCCCCTGCTCATATTCCCATGGGGATTCTGTTTTCCCCTGGTCTGCACTTTGCCAGTTGGCCTTTTCCTGCAATCCTCCTGGTCCCCAGGGGGGTGGAGACAGAGTCCCTCCTTTATTGGCACCCCCTTGACAGCCTTTTCTCCCATCCCACCCCCCTTCACAAGTTTAAACCCCACTTTTCACCAATGAACCCCTCTATTTTCAACTTAAGGATTCCCCTTCCCTCCAAATTGAGATGTAGTCTATCTCTAGCATACAGCTCCTTATCCTCCCAGGTCTCCCCCCAATTCCCCATCAACCCATACCCTCTGACCTCACCACTCCCTGAGCCACTGGTTTATCTCCCTAATTTTCCTTTGTGTTCCCCACTAGCCCTTGGCACTGGCAGGATTTCTGAGAAGGAAACTGTGCATCCTATGTCATGACAGACCCTGGCGAGCTCCCTGAATCTTGCCTGTATCTCTAGCTCGCTATTTCCCTCAATGTCATTTGTACCCAGGTGGACCAGTATGTCTGGGGAACCCCCACAATCCTTTGCCAGCTGATATACCTCGTGTGCTTAGCCCTGTGCACCATTAGTCCAGGGAAGCATCTTGTTCTAACTGGCCAGGCTTCTCCCTCCCTACCCCATTTGATACCCCTGATCATAGAATCCCACAGCAGGAGCACTCTGACCACTCCTTTTCCTCCATTCCCCCCCTTCCATGTCCCTCATCCTTTCTACAGGCCACTCCACCCAGCTGGCTCCGTGTTCCTCCCCCTTTCTGGGTGCCACATGCCACCCCCTCCTCTCCAATCCTATGCCTCTCCTCCTCCTGAGTATCCTTCGGTTCCTTGCTAATTCCCCCTCACTGCTCGTAACTGGTCCTTCTCCCCCATCTGCTAAACTAGCCTGGCTCATCCTCCCTTCCTTCCTGTCTCCATTTAGTCCCTCCTTGCTAGTCGTGCTCCCCTGGCCTAAACCCTCAGCTCCCTTTACTGAATCCTCCTTGTACTTCTGGTCCTTCTCCTTTACCTTTCCTCCCAACTGGTCCTTCTCCTTGTGCTTTCTCCTTGTGCTTTCCTCCCTGTTCCCCCTGCCCCTCCTGCTCTGATTCACTGCTCCCCCCATTCTCCTGCATTCCAGGTCCCCCCCTGTTTTACATATATTATATTTCTATAATTTTTAAATTATTGTATATTAAACAGAGGACTATAGAGGAGGAAAGGAGGTACAGTAGGCATCACAATTTGTGACCTGGAGCTGGAAAGTTTTGAGGCTACAGTTGTGTCTGATGATAAGTAGGCGATGATCTAGGTCAGATTACTATGGTGTAACCATTCCAGTGGCAAAGATTGTACTGACAATAGTGACACTTATGGCAGGTCCTATTGTAGTGATGATGATGACTCTGTTCAACTGCATGATGAGCTGGTAGATGACACTAGCATCATAGGGCCAGTGATGGTGTGTGTTAATAGGCATTATGCTGCTGCAAGGAGTGATGTGGAGTACTGTGTCAGTGGTGCCACCTGGAGTCAGAGGAAATCTGTGAAAGAAGGCACTTGAGTTCTAAATGTCATTTGAAGGGAATAACTGCATCTGCAGTAAATCTTGATCCATGGCAGACTGACTTTGAGAAATGCCAAGAATTCAATATTCTCTGGATCTAGCCTTCAGTAATGGGATGAGGCAACATCCCCAGTGGTACTGAAAATTATTTCCAGATGGACAGATGTCAGATGGCATCCCAGAAAATACAAAGCTAGTTTAGCCACCGAATGCCAAGTTACTTATTACTAGAAGTAATTGTTTGAGTTAGATAAGCTGCCATCATGTAACCAGGTGACACATCATCAGAGTTTTTCTCAATAATATCGAAGTAGCATAGACGTGCAGCATCCAAAAGCTCCCAAATATTCACAGGAGGATCAGTATCAAACTAGGCTATTTCAATGCCACAGCTGCCACTGGCACCATGAGAAGGTGAATAAGAAACTGAACAACCAAAAGGTTGTACGTTCATAAAAATGTAATGGTGCATTTTGTGATTGAGTTCCAGAAACAGTCTAGATGGTTTTACCATACAGATCTAGACCATCTCTTCTGTCTGCCTCCTTGGTAATCAGCAGTCATAGCTTGTGATGTTTCTACTGGACCAGAATCTATTAGGAAAGGCCTTGAATATGTCTATTGTATCTACCTCCACCAGCCCAACTGATAAGGAGTTCCAGAATCTGACCATCAGATCAGAGAAAAAGTGTTTCCCAATGGGCAAACTGAAATTTGTAATTCTAATTTTATAGGTATGCTCCCTATTATACATAGATACATAGACAGTGTCGGCAGATAAGGGCCTATGGCCCACCCAGTCTGCCCATTTGAGCTTGTAAGTTCAGTTTATGTTTTCCTAGAAGTCTGTTACCCCTTACCCCTGACCTCCAGAATTCCTTTATGTCTATCCCATGCATTCTTAAATCCCATGATTGTTTCAGCCCCCACCACTTCCTCTGGCAGGGTGTTCCACTTGTCCACCACCCGTTCTATGAAGAAATTCTTCCTCATGTTTCCTCTGAATCGTCCTCCCTCCAACTTCATCCCATGCCCTCTAGTCCTGGTACATCTTTTTCGCTTAAAAATAGTGTATTCCTGCACCCTGTTCCTCCCTGTGAGATACTTGCATGTCTCTATAATATCCCCTCTCTCCCTCCTCTCCTCCAGGGAGTACATGTTCAGTTCCTTCAACCTGTTTTCATAGGACTTGTGATGCAATCCATGCACCATCTTTGTTGCCCTCCTCTGAACCTTCTCTACCCTGTCTATGTCCTTACATAGGTATGGTCTCCAGAATTGTACACTGCACTCCAGGTGGGGCCTCACTAGTGTCTTGTATAGTGGAATTATGACCTCCCTTTTCCTGCTGGTGATGCCCCTGCCTATACATCCCAGCATCCTATTTGCTTTACCTGCTGCCTTGTCACACTGTTTCCCTACCTTGAGGTCATCAGAGATGATAACCCCAAGATCCCTTTCCTGTTTGGTGCATGCTATATCCTCGCCTCCCCAACTGATATATTGTGCCAGGGTTTTTGTGCCCCATATGCATTATCTTGCACTTCTTTGCATTGAATTTCAACTGCCAAACCCCTGACCATTCTTCAAGTTTCTGCAGGTCCTTCTCATTCTGTCTACACCCTCTGGTGTGTCTGCTCTGTTACAGAGCTTTGTGTCATCAACGAACAGTGAAATTCTGCCTTCTAGGACTCTCATAATGTCACTGATGAAGATGTTGAATAGGACCGGTCTCAGCACTGATCCCTGTGGTACCCCACTGGTCACTCTTCCCTCTGTGGAGTGACAGCCATTTACCACCACCCTCTGTGTCCTGCCACCTAGCCAGTTACCTACCCACCACACTACTGTCCTGCCCACACCCATATTTCCCAATTTGTGTAGTAGTCTTCTATGTGGCACAGTGTCAAAGGCCTTGCTGAAGTCTAGATAGGCCATGTTCACTGCACTGCCCCTGATCCACCTCCCTAGAAACCCAGTCAAAAAATTCAATGAGGTTGGTCTGACATGACTTCCCCCTGGTGAAACCATGCTGCCTTGGGTCCTGTAGTCCATTGACAACCAGATGTTCCACCAATCTCTCCTTCAGTAGTGCTTCCATGATCTTCTCCACTACCGAGGTGAGGCTGACTGGTCTGTAGTTCCCTGCTTCCTCTTTGTTCCCGCTTTTGTATAAGGGGACTACATCTGCTGTCCTCCAGTCTTTGGGTACCTCCCCTGTTTACAGTGATTGGCTAAACAGGATAGTCAGAGGTTCAGCCACCACCTCTCTTAGTTCTTTAAGGACCCTGGGGTGCACCCCATCTGGCCCCATTGCTTTAACAACTCTTATTACTTCCAGTTCCTTCAGGACCCTTTCTCATGTAAAGGGACTTGAGTCCATTTCTGCACCATTCTCACCCCTTGTACTCCCTTCAGACCCATTACCCTCCTTTTCCTCAGTAAAGACTGAGCAGAAATACCTGTTCAATATGTCAGCTTTACTGTTGTCATCCTCCACGCAGCCCCCATCCTCCCCCTTCAGTCTCACTATCCCTCCCTTTGTCTTTCTTTTTTCACTTATGTACCTGTAAAAGGTTTTGTCCCCTCTACCCACTGATTTTGCAATGTGTTCTTCTGTCTGAGCTTTGGCTTCCCTTACTGACCTTCTTGCCTCCCTTTGCTTCTCCTGATACTTCTCCCTATCCCCTTCTGCCTGTGTTTTTTTGTATTGCCTGAATGCAATCTTTTTGGCTTACACTTTCTTTGCTACCTCTTTGGAAAACCATAATGGTCTCCTCTTCCTTTTCCTCTTGCTAACCTACTTAATGCATAATTCTGTTGTTCTTATAATCCCCATTTTAAATACTGCCCACTGCTCCTCAGCCCCTGATTCCTGTCCCATTCCCCTTAATGCCTCTTTCAAGTATCTCCCCATTTTCCCAAAGTCTGCCCCCCTAAAATCCAGGATACATGTTTTTGTGTGGTTTGGTTCTGCTCTTTCTGCGATTTCAAACCACAATGACTGGTGGTCACTGTTCCCCAGGTGCTCCCCCACTGTTACCCCCATCACACTGTTCCTGTTTGTGAGCACAAGGTCCAGTATTGCCTTCTGCCGAGTTGGTTCCATGACCAGTTGCTTGAGGAAGGCACCCTGAAGGAAGTCCAGGATAAATCTGCTCCTAGTTGATGCTGCTGCTGGGATGCTCCAGTCCACGTCTGGAATATTGAAGTCTCCAACCAGTACTACCTCACCCTTGTCTGCCATCCTTTGGATGGCTAGCATCAGCTCCCCTATCTGTTTCTTCCTCCTGGGCTGGTGGTCTATAGACCACACCAGTGTGGATGGCCGTCCCCATTTTCCTTTCCAGCGTAACCCACAGTATCTCTTCCCCATTTTGTTCCTCCTGGATCTCTGTGGCCCTTACATCATTTTTCACATACAGTGCCACTCCTTCTCCCTTCCTGCCTGCTCTGTCTCTTCTGAATATGTTGTAGACTGGTATGGCCATCTCCCAGTCATGGTTATCATTACACTAGGTTTCAGTCATGGCCACAATGTCCAGATCTGACTGCACCATGACAGCCTCCAGATCTTCCATCTTGTTGCTAAGGCTCCTGGCATTTGCACACATGGCTTTCCATGATTTGACCTCCCTAGACTGTTTCGCTGTTCTACTCCAGCCCCTTCCTTGGTTGTCCTTTATCCCTGGTCCTCCTTGCTGTCTGCCCTTCTGCTGAATTTTGCCCCCTTTTCTGCCTATCCACCTCTTGGGCACTAATCTCCATCTTTTGCACACTGCTTTGAAGAGATAGCCACTCCTCTGGTTCACTGATTCCACCACTAGCTGTGGGGGGTGAGCAAGTAGGTACCCTCCTTGTTGGCCTGCCACCCCCATTTGCTAGTTTAAATGGTTGTCAATGTAGCATTTAAAGATATCATTGAGTGCTTGGATTCCCCTCCAGGATGAATGCAAGCCGTCAGGCTTGAACAAACCTCCATCCCTCCAGGTGGGTCCCCAGTCACCAATGAATCCAAACCCTTCCTCACAGCACCAGTTCTTCAACCATGAGTTAAAGTTCCTAGTGCATGCACTCCTATGCTCTCCCTTGCCTCTCGCAGGTAGTACCTCTGAGAAAGTGACAGAATTAGCTACTTGTTTGAGACCCCTCCCCAATTTCCTAAACTCTTCCTGAACTTCCTTTGGCTCCCCATTTGCCAGGTCATTAGTACCTAGGTGGATAATGACATCCAGCTCATCCTCCGTCTTGCCTTCCATCAGTCCCCAGGATCTTACTTCCATCCCTCCATGCCATGGCACCTGGTGGCATCTCGCCTCCCTGTCCTCCCCCTCCTGTGTTCTAGCTGGATCCTCTTATGATAGAGTCCCCCACCAGGATTCACTTCCTCCTCCTCTGGGGTCCACTGCTTTCCTGCTGAGGTCACCTCCTTGGCTAACCTCCACATCCTTTCCTTCCACTTCTCTGGGTACCTCTATTTGGTTGTCCTTGTTTGCCAGTGTGGCATATGAGTTCTTGAGTGGAATAGGATCTGGGATGTGCCTCTGCCCAACCACTCTAACCCTCCCTGAGCCCACTGTCATCCAAGTGCTCCTCGTTCTCTGCATCCTTTGAGGCAGTTGCATTGGACTGGGTGGTCTCTGGATAGGGGTGATGGTACTAGTGACCCAGTTTACTTCTGCTCTGAGTCTGGCTACCTCATCCTGCAGTCCAGAGAGATGCATGCAGATAGGTTAGCACTTCAGTGTCCAGAAGGTCTGCCTGAATATGGCTGCCCCACAGCCACTGCATTGCACCACTCCCCACATTTTACTGCAGTTATACTGCTATTCCACTACTTGTCTGCTATTGAAGCTCTCCTAGTTCCCTTTTTATTAATTTACTGTCCTAAAAATCCTGCTACTGATCCTCAGATAATTTTCTTAAAATAAACAAACAAACAAACAAAAAACAATAAATAAATAAATGAGTCAAAACACTTGTGCTGAGGGTGAGCTTCTTCCCCCTTATGCCTCCTACTTCTCACCCCTTACTATACCCTGTGTTTAGCTCAGTCCAATCAGATTTAACAGGGTATATAATTAAGAGTTGGGGGAAGGGGAAGGAGGGGGAAAATTTAGCAGCAATTAAGACAGCACAGAATTACACCACCACTACATTTTAAATTTTCAACAGCCCAAAAACAATTCTAAGTAAAGACAACAAAGAAAGTACAGTGTCACTAAAATCCCACAATCTAAGTTTAAAAGAAAAATAGCAATTCCCAGTTACTCTAAAGCACTGAATTGAATATGTTTCCTTCCTCCCCTTCTGGCTTCTTCTGAGAAAATAAAACTCTACTTGCTACCTCAACTCTGACTAAGCCCCACCTCCAGTTATCACGTAGCTGAGGTCAGAGGCCAGACAATTAACACCCTTCACCCAACTACAGGGCAGTCAGACAAGCCAAGATAGAATTTGCAGCAATTAAAGACAGCACAGAATTACACCACCACTACGTTTTAAATTTTCAACAGCCCAAAAACAATTCTAAGTAAAGACAACAAAGAAAGTACAGTGTCACTAAAAGCCCACAATCTAAGTTTAAAAGAAAAATAGCAATTACCAGTTACTCTAAAGCACTGAATTGAATATGTTTCCTTCCTTCCCCTTCTGGCTTCTTCTATTACAGCTATTAACCTTCAATTTACAAAGATCACTGACCGCGAAACCAATTAGCCCTTTTATTATTTGAAATACCATTATTAGATCTCCTACAGCCTTATAAATTTAAGTGAGTATGAAAAACTAAGCATCCACAATTTGTCACTGTAATCCAGACAGCTAAATTTTGGATTACACCTTGTTGGCCATCTGCAAACCTTTTCTAGATCATGAAAATTTTCCCCCAGATATGAGGACCGAGCCTGTACAGAATACTCAAGATCTGCTCTCACATACAGTACATGGTATACAGAGGGGCTACCATATCTCTCTGCTCCATCTGGTAAATACTTTTATTATGTTTCCTATCACAATATTAGCTATCATAAGTACCTTGCATTTTGATATCTTAGAGATAATTAGTAAAACCAACAGCTTGGCTAGAGATTTCCTTGACTAACATGATAGAATGACCCTCCAGGGCACAGAATAAAGCAGGGATCCTCCTGCCATTGTGCACTACCTTGCATTTAGATGTATGGAAATGATTGCTCTTGGACTGTGCTCAATTATGAATATGACTGAGCTCCTTCTCTAATATTGAGCCTCACGTTCAGCTTGAATAGCACTACCAACCTTATTTATTTATTTATTTTTTGTTTGTTTATTCAATCTAGGATTACAAGTACCTTTGAGTGCCAAGCAACTCATTTGCAAAGGTTTCACATCAATGGGGGTTGGGGGTACAGATCCATAATGGAAAACAGACTAGTTTCACAAACAATTAAGCAATTTGTATTACAAAATACAGAATAAAAGAACAGCAAATAAATACACATTAGTTTAGCACGTGATTCAAGGCAGGGAGTGAGAAGAGGAGGGAATTAGGAAGGGAGCCAGAGCAAGGAAGGGGAGAGCAACCAGGAGGCATTGTCAAGTAGCAGCTGGGATAGTAAGGGATGAAAAGCAAGGAAGACAGTGGGGGGAAGAGGGGAAGATGGGAGGGCAGGAAGGGAGAGGAGAGCGAGAAGGCAAGACAAGTAAAGAGAACAGTGGAAGAACAGTGGGGGGGTGAGGTCCCGGGAAGAGGGACAAGGATGTTAAGTGATGCAATCACAGGAGTTTTCAGTTAGGATGTGCTGACTAAGTTTGAGTTTGAATTCACCAAGACTAGTAAGGTTAGTCAAACCATTGTGGAGGCCATTTAACCAGTATGATGCATTGATACAAAAGGAGCATTGGTATTGGGTGGTCTGGCACATCAGGACTAGTAGGAGTGCGAAAGATGAGGTGCGCGTATGTTGGGTCTTTCTTGGGGGATTTGTGAAGTAAGCATCCTAATCCCGAAGGCATGAGTCCAAGGAGAATCTTTTTGGCAAGTAAGCAGGTGTGGTATTTAATTCCCCCATGCCTTAGTACTATATCATCTGCAAACTTTGAAACCCAGCTCAGTACCCCTGCTTCCAGGTTTCTAATGAAAACATAAAACAAAACTGCACCCAAAATTTATCACTGCAAGACACCACTGGTCACGCTGCAACAGTCCAAAAGCTCACCATCCACACATACCCACTGCCTCCTCCCTTTCAACCAAGATGCTATCCAACTGATTATTGTAATTGGTAAGTTCAGCTCAATTAATAGATCAGTTTCCCATGAGGTACTTTATCAAAGGCTTTGCTTTGGTTAAGGTAGGCAACATCTACATTGTCTCCAGAGTATACATCTTTTATTACTCATTCCATGAATAATAGTTATGTCTGGGAGGATCTTCTCTCTCTGAAGCTGTGTTAAGAGTTTTCATAAAACCCACTATTTAAAAGGCATTCATGAAGGATAGCTTTATTATTTTATCTAGCAACTTGCAGACTGCTGCTGTCAAGCTAATAGATCTATAATTACCTGGATCATCTTGCTTTCCACTCTTACTATATGGCTGCCACATTGGCTACCTTCCAGTCTTCAGGGACCATACTAGTAAATATTGAAGATCCAAAACTAATTGTGAGTGGTACAAACTCCTTCAGCATTTCCTTTAGTAGTCTCAGATGTAACCCATGAGGACTAGGGGAATTATTGACATCTACTGTACTAAAAGTGGCAGTTTAACAGATTTCTGGAAGGAGTTTGGCATCCATCCCTCCCTTTGTGCTGGAGTGAAATGACCACTAACTGTGTCTACACTATTAAATACTGCTGAAAAATAGTTGTTCATGGTGTTGGTCACTTCCTTGGAATTATCTCTGGAGACATGCTCACTAGATTGTCTAATAATATTGCCTAATACAATTAATGCCCCAGACCTGTCTTTTACCATGCTGAATGCATGGAGCTGGGGTAAAAATGGCAAGATAAAAAATATAATCTAAACTAGTCACATCAGTAACATATCATAAAAATATCATTGCTACTTTTGTCACAATGGCTATTATTAAGGTTACTGTCATCAGAGTGGAATACTGAACCAATCACAGAACAGCATTCACAATGCTAATGACATCACAATGCCTATTGCAACACTTAAGCCATCCGTATCATTGTTGATGTTGTCACAATGGATATTTTTAAGGTTACTGGAATAACAGTGGAATACTGAACCAGTCACAGAGCAGCTTTCACAATGCTAATGGCATCACAATGCCTAGTGCAGCACTGAAGTCATATATTAAAATTGAAGAAAAACAAAGAAATCTCCAAGCAGGATGGGCCAATGCTTCTGTAGCCACAAGTACTCATGCACAGTGTAAAACATGCACACCAATCTCTGGCTGCCGAAGCACAGGCAACACATAAGCCATAATATCCAAATTACAATATTACTTCTGCAGGAGTGCAGACCCATGAGGGGCCCGTGACTCTGCAGCCACAGGTGTAAGACATACACACTGACTTCTTGCTGCAGAAGTGCATGCTCTGGCAGCTACATGTAGAAATCCATGATACCTACATTGCAACAGTACTTCTGTCTATATTGTAGATGCAAAGGCCCTGTGGGGTCAGTGCTTCTGCAGCCACAGGCACTCACACATCCTGTAAGACATACACTCTCAGTTCTTGTTGCAGAAGTATAGCCCCCTGTGAAATCTGTGTTTCTGCAGCTGCAGATACAAATCCATTAGGGTACAATGGTAGGAATACTCAATGGACTTTGCTAGGTGCAGTACAATCTGGAAAATCCAGAGGCAACAAGAGCTTCAGGCCAGGGTAACAAACATAAACAGAGCTGGAGTAAAATAATAAAACTGCCTTTTACATTCTTGTACCTGGGGGATTACATAGCAGCTAGCAAGTACTCAAGTGAACTTGTGAGTGATTACAGTGATTAGAGGTGGGGTGGGAGCTATATGCAATGAGTTGAAAGAACCCCATGGAGTTTGTTCCTTTGGACATCTGTAAGGCTGATTACCTTGATGTGGTACAGAGGCTTATCACAATGTATCCTAACCGTTGTAACTAAAATCTAGCCAACTTCTCTCTGATTGGTGGTGTGAATGTTAGATAAAATAAAATGTGAATCTGTAAGGTTCATTGGCTTACTTCACATTATTGACTGAAATGTGGGGTGAGGCAATGTTTATGTGGTGGGGCAGCATATCTTTTGGTTTGTGTTTATGTGGAGGGGCAACAATTCTATCAGCTCTTGAGTACAAGTTTAAAATTCCTGGCTACATCCCTGATCAGTGCTATTGCATTTGTGTCATTTAGAAAAATGTGTATGTTATTTGTTTTACCTGATGGCCACGACAATGGCTGTCTGTGGTTGCCTGTGTGGGTTTTATCCTTTTGCTGCTTGGGAGGTGGGGTGGGCTGGAGGGTTAGGGATGAAAACCCTAACACCACATTTCCCTACATGTGTGGCATTAAGTTGAACCCTAACTAGTGCATCAACACGGTTTCTTTTTGCAATAAATTTCCTTTCTTTTTGACATAGTGGAATCATATCCCCATTCACACAGGACCCTTTGGGACCTATGTGAACAGATGCAAGTGTGCAGGACTCTCTGGTTCCTATACCAAGGGAAGTGTCTCTATGCCAGGAGAAGTGCAGTACCCTCCAGGCCCTGCAGTTCTGTGTGGCTATGGATACAAAGACTTTGTGGGGCTGTATGGTGAGCTATAGAAGTGCAGGGTCCTCTGTCCCCCTTGCTTCCATTTGGCTACAGATACAGACATGCAGGGCCAAGAGTCCATTTATCACCCAAAGCACAGAGTCCTCTGGCAGCTATGAGTGCAGAAGTACAGGACCCGATGGTCCATTTGACCAACCCTGCACCTTCCCATCACAGGCTGGGGGTGGTGCTGCAGGGCAGCATCATCCTCCCAGCCTTGGCCCATTCAGCTGGACCACTGAGCTCTTTCCCTAACTCAGCTCACTGGAATGGGATCACAAGGCACTACATGCTGGGCCAAAGTTGGCCCTGCACACAATGTTTCTTAAAAAATTTTTTTTAATTTTGACCCATCATTTTCAATAACAGTATTCATTGTATGACTCTCCCTTATAAACATGATATTTGGCATTTAGAAAATACTTTCCAAAATGTCAATTCCACCACAAGTGCTAAAACACATTTTGACCAGGATTTGAAAAACAACACCTGTCACATTCAAGAGGTGGTATGGAAAAATGGCTATGTTAAATAATTAACAGCAACATATTGAAAATTACCAAAAGTTATGAGCAAGCATGGAAAAATCTTAATGTACATTCATAACTTGGCTGTTTGTTAATATTTTGACTCCAAATTGTGAACATAGTCTTCTTATAACCCCCATCTCCTGAAGCTGATAGGTGAAAATGTTCAGTTCCCACCCAAAAGATGATTTTGCAGAGTGTCTGTGACATCACCTTTCAGGCAAGATTTGAAAAATGAAACCTGTCATGTTCATGAGGTTTTGTGAAAAAATGGCTAAACTGAAAGTTTGGAGTCTACATATTGAAAATTATCAAAGTTATGAGTAAGCCTGGAAATATTTCAATGTTCACCATAACACTGTTCTTTTTTTATATTTTGACCCCAAATTTTGACCATAGTCTTGTTATGACCCCATCTCATGAACCTGGTAAGTGAAGATTTTCAAATCCTGGCTATAAGGTAATTTCATGGATCAACTGCAAAATCACCTTTTGGACCAGATTTGAAAAATGTCACCTACTGTGCTGATGAGTTGGGGTTCCAAAATGGCTATGTTCACCAACATTTCAACATAGTCATTTTATGATCCCACCTCATGAACCTGTTAGATATCAGTCCCACCTGAAAGATAATTTAGCAGAACAACTCTGAAATCACCTTTCTGTTAGGATTTGAAAAAAAATATCGCCTACCTTGTTCATGAGGTGGGTCCCAAAAAGGCCATGTTGAAAATTTGGCCAAAAAAATATTAAAAAATGATAAAGTTATGAGCAAATATTAAAAATGCATTGAAAATACAGTGATGGCACTTGCCTTGTTTCTTCAGTATAAAGTTGTATTTCAAGGAGGAGGATGTCTTTTTTAGTGAGAGTGGATCTATGCTGCTGGACCTTCTTTGGTGAGAGAGGGCGTATGGGGGTGTGGGTTCTGATTGAGAGATCAGGGTGGGGGCTGTAGGGCTGTCAAAGATGACAGAGGAACCATTTTCCTTTTTTCAGCTCTTTACAAGAAAGAAAGATCTGTGAGGGGCAGTTTTCTTTTTTGCAGGGGACTGGACCAACACTGAGAATTGGGCACCCCAGTGTTGGCATACTGTTTAGCAGCAGTGAGGGTGGGCACCCCCAGTGTTTCCATCTATCTAGGAGGGGAGGTGGATGATCTGGAGGTGAGGGAGTTTTTGTTGAACATTATTTATTTCACGAGTAATATGTACAGAAGAGAACACAGTACTATCAAATAAAAGAACAATAAGTCAGGAAAAAATAAACCGATACTCCAATATCCCTCCCACCCAGTGTGGCTATAAAAAAGAAGCAAAAACACTTTACTATGCAGTGGTAATAGATTAGAAATTAAACCAGTATAAATCAACTAGCAATAGGGGCCAGTGAAGATAACATGGCAAACCTCACAAACATACCTTTACAGACAAATTAACCTGGCATACAATAAACCCAACTTCATTAAAAAGGATTGTCACCTATGTCTTATATTGGCGAAATGAAATTCAGCATTTATGCTCCAAATGATTTCAGCACATTATCCTGACCATGATGGAAGTTTATCATTGAGCCGATGACGTAGTAAAACTATTTTGGCACCAACAGAAATTAAGACATTATAAGACTTTCTATACCCTAATAAAATGCCCTTATAGGAACCCAAAAGACAAATTTCAGGCATAAAGGCCTCAGTCAATTCCAAGGATGGATCTAAATGGGTTTTAATAGCCATCCAAAAAGGTGCAACCTTCTCACAAGTCCATAAGATATGATACAGAGATCTGACATCGTGCTTACACCTAGAACAGATGAGCTGAGCTAGATGGCCCAACATGCTAAGTCTCTGAGGAGTAAAGTAAAGACTGTAACATTTTATATTGTAAAAGTCTATAACAGTCCTGCTTAACAAATTTATAAATATCAGCCCAGACTCTTTGCCAGTCCTCAGGGGCCCACTACAAATGAAGGCTATCTTGCCAATAATAACAGATCCCGGAAGGCTTAACCAGATCAAGAGCTCATAAAATGCCGAAAGGCTGAGAAATTGCATGATGGGAGCCAGCAGCCTGAATCATTTCCTCAAAGGGAGTCTGATTCAATTAATTTCAAGGAGGGGAACCTAAATGAGGTAATAGCACTTGAGAGAGTTGCAAATATTTAAAATAGTGTTTTTGGGGGGTACATTATATTTCAATTGCAAGGCAACAAAATCGAGAAGGTGATCTGGGGAGGACACCATGTTGACCATAATATCAACACCAAGAGGGAAGAAGAAGAAGCAGAAATGGGACGGTGAACAATTGTAAAGTTAGGGTTAAAAAAAGATAGGTTGACTTTACCTACCCTTAGCAGAGAGATGAAAGTATTGACAGTGCTGTGCGTGAGCACGTAAGGACCAGCAATTAGGGGTCTTTTTGAGGAGGCGAGGAAGAGTACTGTAGATGGAGTGAGATATAGAAGGGCCAGAAGCTGGATATTGAAACTCCAACATAAGGCTCTTCAAGGTTCGAATAAATTAATAACATCTCTGTGGGTGGAAAGACCCCATTTAAAATACTTGGAACCCTGGAAAGCAATATAGTAAACGTAAATATTAGGGAGGTGAAGCCCCCCAGGTGTTTAGGAAAAATTAGTTTGTAATACGCCCTCCTAATTGATTTGCCCTGCCACACAAAGGGGTTAAGAAGGGACTATAAATGACAAAACCAAGAACGTGGCAAAATAATATTTAACATCCCCAAAGGGTATAAAATTAGAGGAAGGACAGAGTATTCATTTTGATTATATTTATCCAACCCCATAAAGAGAGAGGGAAGGCCAACCATCTATGTAAATCTTGTTTAATGGAGCAAAAAAGGGGTCTAAGTTATTTTTTTAAGGTCTGAAAGGTGCCTGGAAATGTAAAGACCCAGATAACATCATGCCTTAGGTTCCCTATGAAGCCCTAGATCAATAATATGTTGTTTCCAGGTGTAAACGTTTAAAGGCAGAACACTAGTTTTACCTAAGTTAAGTTGATAGGCTGCAGTTTTCCCAAAGGAGTCAATTTCAGCAAGGGCAGCAGGAGGGGAAGTATCCGGATTTGACAGATGTAATAAAATGTCATCTGATTATCAGAGAGTTTGCACTCCACTTGTTAAAACTGAATTCCCTGAACCTGAGGGTTCCCTTTAAGCTTTACAATTAATGGTTCTAGGTATAGATTAAAAAGAAAAGGTGTCAAAGGGCACCCTTGTCTAATTCTGGAGGTAATAGGAAAGATTCTGGATAATACCCCATTACATAGCAAGGTAACGGAGGTCTTATCATAAAAAAGTCACACCCATCTGATGAAGTCTTCAGGGATATTATAAGCAGAAAGTACCACAAATAAATATGGCCAAGAAACCTAATCAAAAGCATGTTCAGCATCCATGGAGACCAGGGCCAAAGGGGCCCTGCTCTCCCTAGAGGCTGAGATTAAATGTAAACATTTATAGGCATGATCACTAGAGTTGTGGCCCTTCACAAATCCCACCTATTCAGGTCCTATTAAGCTGGACTAAACACCTACTAACCTGTAAGCTAAGAGTTTTGCCAGGATTTTAACAATCTGTATTAATAAGGGAAATGGGGTGATAACCGGATAAAAGAAACTCATATTTCCCAGGTTTAAGAAGGAGAGTGATACAGGCCTGAGTAAGAGACAAATCAGAAAGAGTATGAGAATGAAGAAAATTAAAAATGTCAATCAAGGTTGGCGTAAGTTCCTCTACAAAGGTTTTATAAAAATCAGTGGAGAAACCATCTGGACCAGGAACCTGGTCAGGGGGAATAGCCACGAGCACCTCTGCCACAGAAACAGGACCAAAGATTGAGGCACTCTGCTTATCCAAGAGTTGTGGTAAAAGTATATCTTCTAACTACTGAGAAACAGAAGTATGAAAATCTAGGTCAACAGGGGACATGGAGTACAAGCGCTTGTAGTAAGTTCTCAAGACTTCAACAGTATCTCGGGGTTTGGTAACTAGGGCTTGAGAGCTGTCTAATTTAAGCCCACGAACCACCCAGACAGATTCGTGCTGACCTAGCCTCAAAGCTAACGATTTTCCAGCTCACTCCCCCTGTTCCAGATAACGAACTACAGTCTGAAAAATTGCCATCTCAGCTTTTTCAGTCATCAAAATCAGGTATCTGGAGTGGAGGAAGTTAAGGGATAACCAAGTTTGTTCTGGGGTAGTATGTGAGAGAGAAGCCTCCAAGGCTGTGGTTTGAGACAATTGATTGCTAAGTTGTGCTTGGCATTCCTTAGCTTTTTTTGTGGCGAGGCGAATACATTTGCCCCAGTGGCAGTTTTGGGTGCACCCCACAGTATATCAAGTTTAGTAACAGAATTAGTATTAGTATCTAAGAATGTCTGTACAGTATAAAGCTCGGCTGTATAAAGTTGGCTCATCGAACAGAAGAGGGGTTGTAAGTCAGCTCATCAGACAGAAGAGGGGTTGTGAGGGCTACATTTTGTTCAGTTTGCCCTCCCCAGCCAATGATCACTGCTGAGCCCATTGCTAGCATTTCTGCAGACTCTGTCCAAGTACGGCTAGCATCAACATTCTTCCAGCCACAACTGAAGCTAATCAGCCACTTGGTGTTGAAAGGTGTCAAATTCAAATCTGCCTGGTGTCCCTCCTACCTCAAATCTCCAGTTTCAGTCTTCAGTCAGCTCATCGGACAGAAGAGGGGTCATGAGGGCTGCATTTTATTCAGTTTGTCCTTCCCCAGCCAGTGATCACCGCTGAGCCCAGTGCCAGCATTTCTGCAGATTCTGCCTGAGTAGGGCTAGCACAGACCTCCTTCCAGCCACAACTGAAGCCAATTAGTGGCTTGGTGTGGAAAGGTGCCAAACTAGCCATGAGCTACATGAAGCATTTTAGACTGCACAACAAAGTCATGGACTGTGTGACAGAGGATCTGTTCTCCCTCCTGCCCTCCCATCCACCCACCTGTGGACTTTGGTGCTTTTATTGTCACTTAATTTTGATTGCTTCCTAGTAGCTGAGTGCAAGGGGCGTTGCTCTATGAGTGGGCATCCAGAATTGTTTTTTCCCTATGCAGCTCTAATGCCTTGCTTTGTAGCTTCTCTGCAACTCTGTGGAATTTGGTGCATCTTGTCAGTTAACATCTGTAGCTCAGCAGAATTACATGCTCTTTGCACTCTACCTAATTACTGCCTGCTTCAGTTCATTTCCTCTACTGCCTTTGGATGTTGTTCTGTTTTAGATGGATCAATTCCTGAACCGTTTTAACTATTTAGCTGAATAATTTTTTTTTTATTGTTTAACCAGGAGTGGCACACTAAGCTGAAAGCTTTTTTACAGGTACGACCTGGGAGCACAGGGAAGTTAAGTGACTTGCTCAGGGTCACACAGTATACAAGTGGGGGCTGTGGGATTCTAACCCAGGTCTCCAGATTTGCAGCTTAGAGCCTTAAACCACTGTGCTATACTGCCTCCCTTAATGTTTAATGTTTAATGTTAGGCATCTGTTTTCTCTTTTAAGAGAGCTCACAGTACACTACTATAACCTGTTAAAGATTTTTGTGAATACTGTAGACCTATTTACTGTTGTAACCTTTTAGCAGACTTTGTGTAGTTTATGTTTCTTGGTAAAGGGTTATTATATTACTGTCTGCTTAGCTGTTAGAGCGAGAAGCCAGCCTATATACTTTTATAGCACTGTATACCCTTTTTTACTATATTACTATAGGTTTAATTGTTAGAGCATGAAGCCAGTCTATATGCTGTTGTAGTATTTTTTTAAATGTTTTCTATATTACTATAGTACCATTTTATAACTTTTACAGCCTTGTGTAGTTTGGGTAAGAAACTGGCAGGAGGGGATGAGGGACCCTAGCCAGTACACTCAGAGGAGAGGAGGGGGAGAGAGGAGGTATGTAGGAGGATATGGGGAAAGGGAAGTATAGTCAACTGCAATGGATGTGTAGCGGCAGTATATTTGGATGCAATGTGGAGAGCAGAGGGCTGCCTGGTTTGCAGGTACCTGGGGCAGCTAAAGGCAGAGGTAAACTGTCTAAGGTCGGTAATAAAAAAGTGCAGGAGGTGGATGGGGTATGGTAATGGGAGAAGGGAGCAGTTTGGGAATGCTGCAGACCTAGGGGAAGGCATGTCTGGGGTGAAGCGGGGGGGGGTTCCCAAGGCATCTGGAGGTGATGGTGGCACCACATAGAACAGATGATACTGGAAGTGGAGAATGGAAAGAGGTAAGGAAGAATGGGAAATGGAGGGCGAAACATGTACACGGAAACTGCGGAAGGGCAAGGGTAAGGGATGCGGGAGCATCCACAGGTCTAAAAGGACCTGCATCAAATAGATTAGAGGCACTGCCAGATTTGGAGGACTGGAGAGCAGGAGGTAGTTTGGTCTCAAAACAATCTTGAGGAAAAAAAAACAAGTATAAAAGAACAAGGGAGATGAGTAGAGGCTAGGATGAGTAACAGGGTAGAGGGAGGAAATAAAGGGCAGAAAGAAGGCAAAGATTATATGACAAGTGGGACAGTGGGAGAAACCAGGGAAGGGAGCGCAGCAGGGGATGACAGGAGACAGTATGGAGCATGCAAAATACAGGAAACAGCAGAGATAATGGAGCACTGTGGGAGTTTGTAAGGTTGGGAAAATGACAGGGATCAAAGCAGGTCGAGTGAGGGTTGGGAAGCTTGCCTGGAGTAGCCAGGGGAACAAGTAACAAGCCAGTGATGGAAGAAAAAGTGATGGTCTATGGAGATTCCATCATAAAGGGCATATACTGAGTAAGGAAATGGGACCCAAAACACAGACGATCAGTCATCTGTGAACCAGGGAAGGAATCGGGGAAGGAGGGGTCTGGGATAATGAAAGCGGCAAAATAGGTGGGTGGTAAACCTCACTTGATTATACACCTGGAAACATGCAATTTGGCAGGAAATGAGGTGAGGTAATCCAGCAAAGGTTCAGGGAGTTTACATAGACACATAGACTTTGACGGCAGATAAGGACCGCTTGGCCCATCTAGTCTGCCCATTTCCCTACCTACAGGATAGGCCACAGATCCTTGTTAACCAACAGCCTATTTCTTCCTACCCTAGTTTGCAGAATGTTGCAGGATGGTAGCAAGCTCTATAGCATTCTCAGCAGTTATTCCAGTCCCCAGCACCAGCACAGGGAGGAAAAGGAGGATAGAGGACTTTAATGAGTGACTGAGGGACTGGTGCAGGGCAGAGGGGTTTGTGTGTCTTGGAGGATGGGGAGACAGGTGGTTGGATGAGGGACTTTTTTTCTAACGATAGGCTGCACCTAAATGAGGAGGGGTGGAGAGTCCTCAGGAGGATGCTAAAAGAGTATATGGATAAAGTCCTGAAGTTAAACAGTTAAAGGTGGAGTATGTGGCTAGGAAGAAAGAGAGGGTGGGCAAGAGAGATGGGAACCTAGCTGGCACCCCCCCAAATGTGGAGAACGGGACTAGAATGGAGGATGGTACCAAGGAAGGAAGGAAAATATGGAGAGTCATGTGTGCGAATGCCCACAGCTTGGGCAGCAAAATCCCTCACTTAGATACCACCATAGCAGGGGAGGACCTAGATTTAGTGGTTATCATAGAAACCTGGAGCGAGGAGCACCAGGACTGGGATTTGGTCATTCCTGGTTTTACTATATTTAGGAGGGACAGGAAAGGGCAAAAGGGGGGAGAAGTATCTTGGCAGAACACACCAGGAGAAAGGACTGCTGTGTGACTGGACTTCTCTGCTGCGACTAAAGTAGAAGAACTTTTGTACTTGGACCTTTAATTTAGGGTAAAAAAAAAAACTAATTTACAAAACAAAAAAAAAGTGTGTGTGTGTCTGTCTGGGTTAACTGAACTGAATGGGTATCTGAACAGTTATAGGTGTAAATATCAGGTGATTGGAAGGACTTAACTGCTGTGAGGTTTAAATTACTGGTAGAAAGATCTAGTAAGTAGGGGGAGTGGCTTAGCTAGAAGGAAGCTACATTTAAAGACTGCCTTAGAAAGATTCTGCTAATATCTTGGCAGAACACACCAGGAGAAAGGACTACTGTGTGACTGGACTTCTCTGCTGGGACTATATTGCCCTCCTTCCCTTCCCTCCACTCCCCCACCCAAAGCTAGTTTTATTTTTATAGGCACAGGATTTGACTGACAACAGGAACTTCCTGTTTGGGAGCAGGAAGTGAGTGATCACAGAACCACCAAAGACCCACCATCCTAGAAGGGCAAGTAGCTCCAGCCCCTCTAGCTACTGGAGGTCTGCCTTTGAGCAAGTAAGTGGTCTACTGAGAAATATAGGATATTTTTGTCTCAGAACAGGACAATTAGGAGCTTAAAGGGCACACAGGCAGAAAGTAAGGGGAGAGAGAAAAAAAAACAGAGGCAAGAGTAAGGATTGAAAACAGTTAAGGGGCCAGAAATAAGACATGATTGGAGAGGTGCAGTGCAGTGGCTGTGGAGCAGCAGTCTTCCAGGAGACGTTCTGGAGGATGCGGTGTTGTCCCATCTGCAGGCACCTCTCTGGGCTGAGGGAGGAGGTTGCTCATCTCCAGGCTGAGTTGACCAGGATTTGTGGGACCTCCTCTTCCATCCAGGGACCACCAGTGCCACTGCTGTTGCCTCAGAGGTTGCCAAGAAAGAGGAGCGGTTGGACCACAGTGGGCTCAGGGAGGGTGAGGGTGGTGGAACAGAGGTGCGTCCCTCCAGTTGTACCTCTGCACAATTCCTATGCCATTCTGGCAAAGTGTGGTTCCTCTATGGAGGCACCAGCATGGAGACCAAGGAGGATGCTGGGAACCTCCACAAAGGAGACCCACAGGAGGGTGGCAGGGGACCCTGCAGGGGAAGGAAACAACTCCTGGTGGGGGACTCCATTGTTAGGAAGGTAGAACTGGGGGAGGAAGGGGAGAGGGAGGTAAGGTGCCTGCCTGGCGCCATGGCTTGGAGGGACAGGGAGCGAATCCTCAGGATTGCCAGAGCAGCTGCACAGGGAGGAGCTGGATGTCATTGTCCACCTAGGGACAAATGACCTGGCTAAGAAAGGGATTAGAGAGTGCAGAAAGAGTTTGTGGAATTGGGGAGGGCCTTGAGTCAGAGTAGCCACTACGGTAACCTTCTCGGAGGTGCTGCCCATCTATAGCATAGGAGGCTAGGGTGTTCCCGCACCATGGATTCAATCAGTGGTTGAAAAACTGGTGTGGAGCTCAGGGATTGGCTTCATTGAGACTGGGGTCCACCTGGAGTGATGCAAGCCTATACTGGCATGATGGGCTGCATCTGTCCGGGAGGGGAACCAGGATCCTAGGTGATAGGTTTAAATGCTTCATTGGCAAGCTTTTAAACTAGCCAAGGGGGGAGGCACTGGAAAGGAGCAGAGAAATCCTAGCCCCCCAAATAATCACAGTAGTAAGTGTGGCAAACACCAACATAGAGGTGTCGATAGGGAGAAGGGCAGGGGTAAATGAAGAAAGTGACAAAGGCAAGAAGGACAGGGACGGGGCAAAAGGGAGTAAGGCCATCAGGAAATGGAGGGTAATGAGTACCAATGCTCATAGTCTGGGCAACAAGCTCCCTGAGCTGGTGGCCTTGATGGAAGAGGATGCCTGGATATCGTAGCAGTCACAGAAACATGGTACACAGAGAACCATGACTGGGATGTTAACATACCAGGGTACATAACCTAGGGAGAGAGACAGACAGGGAGAAGAGGGGAGGAGTAGCTCTATATGTAAAGGAAGGGATAAAAGCAACTGAACAAAAGAGTAAACAGGGAGGAGAGGAGAGGAGGCACTGTGGGTCACCTTGGAGACTGGAAAGGGCACCACAATCCGCACAGGTTGTGTACAGACCCCATGTCAGGGGAGGAATGGACAAGGATATGATAGAAGGCATTCTTAGAATGGCAGAGAAAGGAGATACTATTGATGGGAGACCTGAATATGCCAGATGTTAACTGGAGCACATTTGCTGCAGCCACATCCAAGAGCAGGGCATTCTTGATGCCCTTCAGGTGGCAGGCATTAGACAGCTAGTTCTGGAACCCACTTGTGAGGGGCAATCTTAGACCTCATACTCTCAAACGGGGCAGTGAGAGGATCTCAGATCTAGAAGTGGGTTGCCATCTGGGGACAAGTGACCATCAAACAGTGTGGTTCACGTTAAACTCAGCTACAGAGTCAAGCCATACAAAAGTGAGGGTACTGGACTTTAGGAGAGCTGACTTTGGCAAGATGGGAGAGTGCCTCAGAAAAGCACTAGCAAACAGACTAGAAGGAGGTGTGGAGCAACAATGGGGAATCATTAAAACTGCCATCACAGAGGCAACAAGCCTCTGTGTGAAGCAAATAAACAAATCAAAATGAAAGAAAAAGCCACTATGGTTCTCAAAAGAGGTGTCTGTGAAAGTCAGGAAGAAAAAGATAGCATTCCGGAAGTATAAGGAAACACAGAAGGAGCAGGACAGAGAGCTGTACCAGTTAAGGCAGAAGGAAGCAGGGAGGGAAGTCAGAATAGCAAAGGCCCAAACTGAGGAAAAGATAGCCAACTCAGTTAAGAAGGGGGATAAAACCTTTTATAGGTACATCAGTGAGCGTAGAAAGACAAAGGGAGGGATAGTGAGGCTGAATAGAATGAACGTTGGGTGGGCAGAGGGGGACAGTGAAAAAGCAGGGATACTGAACAAATATTTCTGCTCAGTATTCACAAAAGAGGAGGGGGAAGTGCCTAATCCAATTAACAGAAGCACTCTTGATAGGGGGGTCGATCCCAGTCCTTTCACAGAAGAAAGGGTTCTGCAAGAACTCCTAAAACTGAAGGTGGACAAAGCAATGGGTCCTGATGGAATTCACCCCAGAATTCTAAAAGAATTAAGGGAGGAACTAGTGAAACCACTGGCTAATCTTTTTAATAAATCATGGGAGGATGGTGTGGTACCCGAGGACTGGAGGAAGGCGGATGTGATTCCCCTTCACAAAAGTGGGACGAAGACAGAGGCAGGAAACTACAGACCTGTCAGTCTGACCTCTGTGGTAGGGAAAGTGATGAAGTCACTTCTGAAGGAAAGAATAGTTGAGTACCTAGAGGCCAGTGGAGCACAGGACCCAAGGCAGCATGGATTCACAGCGGGAAGGTCATGTCAGATGAATCTAATAGATTTCTTTGACTGGGTGACCAAAGTAGTAGACCAGGGAGGGGCTGTGGACATGGCCTACCTAGACTTTAGCAAAGCATTTGACACAGTCCCACACAAAAGATTAATAGTCAAATTAACCAGCCTGGGGTGGGTCCCAGGGTGGTAGCCTGGGTAAAACATTGGCTGCACAACAGGACACAGAAGGTAATTGTAAGTGGAGTCCACGCTGAAGAAAGAGAGGTTACTAGTGGGGTACTGCAGGGTTCAGTATTGGGTCCAGTCCTTTTTAATGTCTTCATCAGTGACATTGCAGAGGGACTGGAAGGAAAAGTATGCCTTTTTGCAGATGACACAAAGATTTGCAACAGGGTTGATACACAAGGAGGTGTGGAAAGGATGAAAAGGGACTTGGCAGGGTTGGAGGAATGGTCAGAAGTATGGCAGCTAGGATTCAATGCAAGAAGTACAAAATAATGCACCTGGGAAACAAGAACCCAGGGGAAGAATACACAATGGGTGGGGAGGTAGTAACAACAACAAAAAAGGAAAGGGACCTGGGGGTAATCTTATCAGATGACCTTAAGGTTAGCAAGCAATGTGAGAAGGCAGTAGGGAGGGCTGGGGGTATACTGGGATGTATAGGGAGAGGCATCAGCAGCAGAAAACAGGAAGTTGTTATCCCTCTGTACAGACAGTTGGTGAGACCCCATCTGGAGTATTGTGTCCAGTTCTGGAGACCCCATCTCCGCAAGGACATAGACAGGATAGAGGTAGTCCAGAGGAGGGCAACTAAAATGGTGCAGGGTCTGCAAGAGAAGCCGTATGAGGAGAGACTAAAGGAGCTTAATATGTATACCCTTGAGGAAAGAAGGGAGAGGGGGGACATGGTAGAAACTTTTAAGTACCTCAGTGGAATCAACAAAGTCCAAGAGGGTAGCATCTTTCAGAAAAGAGACTTGCAAGAACAAGGGACACAATTTAAAAGATAGAAGGAGGCGGTTCAGGGGCAGAATGTAGGAGTATTATTTCACAGAGAGGGTAGTGGATGCATGGAACAACCTTCCTGAGGAAGTTGTGGGGTCTAAAACTGTGGAAGAATTCAAGAATGCATGGGACAGACATAAGGCAATTCTTGTGGGGGGTAGGAAGAAATAGGCTGTTGGTTAACTAGGATCTACGGCCTATCCTATAGGTAGGGAAATGGGCAGACTAGATGGGCCAAGCGGTCCTTATCTGCCGTCAAAGTCTATGTTTCTATGTTTCTAAGTAGCTTGTTATGTGAGGGACTGCATAAAGGCTACAGAATTACAAGGGGCTCAGGGAGGAGCAGAGGTACTGTGGGTCACATTGAAGAAGAGAAAGGGGTCAGTTATACACATGGAGGTGGTGTACAGACCTCCAGCACAGGGAGGAGAAGAACAGGATAGGGAAATGTTGCAAGCAATACAAAAGATGGCTAGCAGGGGGATTTGTTGTTGGTGGGGGACTTCAACCTTCCAGATGTGGAGTGAAGGCCTCCAGAAGTGGCAACCTCAAGAAGCAGGGACATCTTGGGCTCTCTGCAGGTGGAAGACCTCAGGCAGCTTGTAATGGAGCCCACTTGGGGGGGTGCCATGCTGGACCTGATAACAATGTAGAGGTGTTGGCCACCTGGGGACCAGCAACTGGTGGTCAGTGAGGTTTAATGTAAGAACTGTGTTGGAGACAAACTGTACCAAAATGAAGGTCCTGGACTTTAGGAGGGTAGATTTCAAGAAAATGAGGGTGTGCCGGAGGGGAGCCCTGGCAGAATTGGGGGAGAAAAAAAGGTGTGGAGGAAAAGTGGTCTGGAATAAGACCATACTGTACCTGTCATTTGGTGTGTGGCCGGGTGGTATGCGGGCAGGTTGCAGCCGCCCGCCGATGATGGGGGGGGAGCGGGGTGGGCAAGGGGTTCTGTATCAGTGAGAGGGGTGGAGGGTGCCACTGGATCACCAGGGAAGGTTATTATGGTGATGTACTGTGATCGGGACTGGGGGGGGTACCACTAGACTACCAGGGAATGATTTACCATACATTTACTGGTGATCTGGGTAATGGGAGGGAGGGGGGTACCACTAGACTACAAGGCAATGATTTCAAGGACATTTACCAGCCATCATGGCTACAGGGTGGGGGATGCCCCGGGGCCCCCATTGTGCACACGTCATTTTGTGCAGGATGCCTGGCGTAAATCGTCGGACTGCCCTGCGTAAGACATGCAAGTGGAGCCATAATGACATGCAAATGGCCCCATTTGTGCCTTGCATATATTATGGCTTCATTTGCATGCCCTCTGCTGAATATCATTGGTGATGCACCCAGCACAACTGCATTTGCGCTGGTGCATCCCCGTGCTCCCTATCTGTGGCTTGTGCCGGTGCAGTGCCACTGTGCCATACACTGTCCATGCCATAGTCAATGGTACCTGGTCCTGGCTCCGGCGCATCCCAGTTGCACTGCACCCATGCTTGTCCCACTGCCAGGTGCAGTCTGAATCCTGCATCCTGCTTGCAAACCTTCAGCCAGAGGTAGTTGTCCTCCTATAAGGCATCTCCTCTGGCTCCTGGTGACACTAGCCCTGGCTGGGGACATTGAGCTTAACCCTGGTCCTACTTATCAAGCCTCCTCATTTCCTGTGGGCTGGCTGTCAGGCAAAGGGATGAAAATAGCTCACCTCAACATCTGCAGCCTCCTGCCCAGTCTGACTGAACTGTCTGCCTGGGTTACTCACTATAAGCCTGACATCCTTGGTTTTACTGAGAATTGGCTGAAAACTTCCACCTCTGACTCGACCTGACACTTCCTGGCTTTGATTTCATTAGGCAAGATCAGCATGGGAAAAAATGTGGGGTGGTATCTTGGTCTACTACAAGAGTCACCTTAACCTGTCTGTTGTATCCCACCAACAGCCCTTACTGTCTTTTTGTGAGCTGCTTCACACAGTCCTGTTACTCGGGAACACTAAGAAGCTGCACATCATCTGTACATACAATCCCCTCAAGGGTGGTCTGTCGGGGTTATCCTACCTCCTTGATACTGTTGGTGCTAAGAGTGGGGATAATGAGCTAATGATCTTGGGAGATCTTAATCTAAACTGGTTTGGAGGAAACACCAAGCTGTATGAACCTCTGCTTGCTGACCTCTCCTTGTCTCAACTTATTCAGGAGCCCACTAGGTGGCCTACCACTGGCAGTACTAGTTCCCTCCTGGACTGGGTCCTGTCCAATAGACCTGAGCGGATCAGCTCCTCTGATACTCTTCCTGACTCTATCTCTGACCACACCCCTGTGTACTTCATATGGAAGATCTCCTCCCAGAAAATTCCTCACAAAATCATCCAAGTAAGGGATTTCTCCAGGTTTGACCTGGGGTCCTTCCATGAGGATCTAAGGCTTACGGACTGGTATGTGGTTCTAAATGCTCAGGACTTTTCCACTGTTGTTAGTCATTTTCTCAGCACCTTCAGGGCACTGCAGAACAAGCATGCCTCTCTTATCAGGAGGAGGGTAAGGGGGTCTGCCACTAAGTGGCAGCATGGGAGCCTCCTAGCCCTCATGAGGGCTAGAGACAAGTGGATCATATTCAGATCAAGAAACTGGATAAGCACCCATCACAAAACTTCTCACATCTCGTGAACTTGCTACCTCAACAACTCATGCCAAATTAATTTGGGGCAAATTCATTGCACACCACCAAAGCTACTGTATTAAGGTGCAAAGGTAGGGGTTTAACACAGAACACTGAACTCAACCCTAAGCATACTTTCACCACTGTGCAAATATAATATATACTGGGGCCTATGCACGAACGGGTGGGAAATATGTGCTGGAGGCATGTATCCTGCCCACATAGCTCTGCACCTGTGGACAGGTGTGCACTGGCATGTAGTCACAAAGACTGCCACCTGTCCACAGTAATGCCCCCCCCGGCACACAGGACTGTACAGGGACAGAGTAGTGGACAAATGCAATCATTCAATTGGATGCCTGTATTGGGTCTAGGAGTGGATCACCCTTGCAGCAGGTCATAGGTCCTAATTCCTGAATAGCACCCTGCACAGGCCTCTGGACCTGCGTGGCCATGCCTGGATGGCCAGGGTGCCCCTGCCTGGGCCCTTGTGGCACTGCAGCCACTGCCACACTGCTGACTCACCATTCATCCAAGGGTCACCCCGACTCCAGTACCATACAGCACCTCCCACCCCAACACATGCCCACCCCTGTTAGTGTAGCAGCAGATCCCCAACCCCAACACTACAGTACCCCTTCCCTGTATTGGCAAACATACCCCCCATGATATCTATGCCTTGTACTTGTATCATGTGATAGGTCCTAGTCCTGCCCCATACAGAGTGATTGACCCCCCCAACCACATACTGGACCATTGGTGCCACAACTCATGATGGCCAACAGCACTGTCCTACACACACCCCTCCATGGTTGCTGGCCATCCAACTGATGCAGGGTGTGTGCATCCATAAATAGGTGTCTCGCTCCCAGCCTCAGTTGGATGGCCGGTGGCCATGGAGGTGTGTGGAGGGTAGCCGCTGGTCAGATTGAGCCACAGCACTGGTGGCAGGTATGGAGACCAGGGGGGGTTGGTGCTGTGGGGGGTGGCACTCCACCAATAAGGGGTTGGGGTGCCAGGATCAGTGGCCAGGGTGTTCGGGTTGATGCGCTCAGTGTTGGGCCATGCCAGACAGGGCACCATTTGGGGTGGCTACTGCCCCAGTGACATGGCTCCAATGTGTTTGTGTGTGTGGGGGGGAACTACAATGGGATGGGGCAGGGCTCTGTGGTGGTAGGTGGAGTGCCTGCCTATGGCAGGCGACAGGACAGTGCTGTGGGTCGGGGGCAGCACAAGAACAGGAATGGGGCATCAGTGTGTGTTTGAGGGTGGCCAATGTGTATGGGGGCAGTCATGCGAGACTGGGGCAGGGTGCCTGTCATGTGGGGGGTCAGTACTCTATGGCCGGGTCTGGGGGGGTGTTCTGGTTGGGGTGGTTGTTCATAGTGCTGGGCAGTGTCCTGTGTGCGTGGGGCCAGGCATGTAGGGCACTTATGGCAGGGTTACCCTGGTGAAATGAGTGCCCTCCTACACCCTCCTAGTGTGCAGCACTATGCGCCTTGGTGCATGGTGTGTAGTGCTGGCACACCACCGACATGACCCCTCACTTTCCCTGGTACATTGCTGTCTGCGTGGCTGGGGGTTCAGGTGTGTGGGGGCTGTGTGTCCCGTGTCATGCATCCTGCGCGGGGGCACAATGGGTGCAGAGTGGCTACACACCACACATCCGTGCCACATAGGCACTCCACACCACCATGCATAGGCCCAATTGTTTGCAAAAATCTGCATTAATGCACCAGTTAAGGTTCCAGGTAGCACCACAAAGGTAGGGAAATGTGGTGTTAGGGTCTCCTACACTAACAATCCACCCTCACCCCCTAAACAGCAAAAAGAAAAAACATTAGGGTTTTGGGTCTTTGGAGTCTTGGAAAATCAGTGGTAGGGTCTTCCTTGGGGTTGTCAATCCTAAAGCTCACCCCTTCCCCAGACCATAGCCTCCTGTCTGAAGCACAAGGTACAGTTTCAAGACAGTGCCTCATATTGATACACTCTTCAGAAATAGAGAAGTATGTCTTGCCACATTTTGCCAATACAAAGTGTGGACCTGTGTGAAGAAAGGAGTTCATGTCTGACCTTGTTTGCTTAGGGAACAATGTGAGCATTATGGTAGACAACCCCAAGGAAGAGACCACCACTAATTTGCCAAGACTCAAAGAGATACAAAATCCTAATGTTTTTCCTTTCGCTGCTTGGGAGTGTAGGTGGGCAGTTAAGGTTGGAAACCCTAAAGCCACATTTCCCTCCTTTTGTGACATTAACTGGAACCATAACTGGTCCATTAATGCAGTTTTTCTTGCAAAGAATTTCCTTTCTTTTTGACATAGTGGAATTTTATTTATTGACCTACATGAACATATAATGATGTACAGGGCCCAAGGGAAGAAATTGAAGACACCATCTGCCTACAGAAGTGCAGTGTCATGGGGCTATCCGGTGGGCTACAGAACTGCAGGGCCCTCTGTTCCCTGCAGTTCCATGTGGCTGCAGATACAGATGCACAGGACAAAGAGTCCATCTGTCAGTCAAAGCACAGGGCCCTCTGCCACCTACTGGTGTAGACATGCAGGCCCTTTGCCAAGTGAAGAGCTGTCTTCACTATATGGTACCTGGGCCCGTGTCGGCAACCCTGCAACATTTATTTCCTGGCTTGTGGGGGAGGGAGTCACATAACAGCACATCCAGCTGGGTCACTGAGCTCACCCCTGAACTCAACTCGCTGGCACTGGGTACCAAAGCATACCCACTATAGTCAAGACTGGCACTACACACAGGGTTTCTTAATAATTACTACTTTTTAAATTTTGATCCCAAATTTTCAAGATAGCTGTTTTACGATTCCTGTTATAAACATGCCATGTGGCATTTATATTATACTGACTGAAACATCATTTTGCACAAGAAGTGCGAAGACAAATCTCATCCAAGATTTAAAAAGTAACACCTGTCATGTTTATGAAGTGGTGTGAAAAATGGCTATGTTGAAAGTTTGGAATCAAAATATTGAAAATTAGCAAAGTTTTGAGTGCATGTTGACATTTTGTAACATTCACTCATAATTTGGTAATTTTATCATATTTGTACACCACATTTTATAATAATAATATTAATACTCTTTATTTTTAATGCGCCTTTCAAGTGTCAAGGCGCAGCACAAATTAAAACAGTTTAGCCTTCTTAGGACCTGCCTCATTAACCCCATAGGTGAAAATGTTTTGAATCAATGCCAAAACGTCATTCTGTGCCACAAGTGTGAAAACACATTTGGCCAAGATATGAAAAACAACAGCCCTCATGTTCATGAGGCTGTGTTGAAAAATGGTTAAGTTGAAAATTTGAGGTCAAAATACTGAAAATTTCCAATGTTAGGAATGAGCTAGAAAAATGTCAACATACATACATAACTTTGTTGTTTTTTCAGTATTTTGACCCCAGATTTTCAACATAGCCTTTTTATAATCCCGTCTCAAGAACAAGGGCAGTGAAAATTTTCAAATCCTGCCTGAAAGGTGATTTCACAAAGCAACCACAAAAATTCCCTTTTCAGCCTAATTTGCATACTTTCACTGTCCTTGGTCATGCAGTGGGGTCCCAAAAAGGCCATATTGAAAATTTGGTGGCAAAATATTCAAAAAAGACAAAGGTATGAAGAAAAGTTCAAACCTCATTGAAATGCATTAAACCAGACTTACCTTATTTAGTTATATTGCAGTCACTGGTTCCAGCAGCAAAACACGTCTTCAGCTGAATAGTGGATCTGCACCATGGGACATGTTCAGATGAGTGAAAGTGTGGGGATGGTGGCAGGGAGTGGTGAGTGCTAAATGGGAGGCTGGGGTAGGGTGGCAGTGGGGAGTGGTGAGTGCTAAATGGGAGGCTGGGGTAGGGTGGGTGGGGGTTTTATCTGGGGCCAGAGCTGATATGGACCATTTTCTGTTTTAAAGGTTACAAAAAAAATCAATGAGGGACTGTTTTCTTTATTTGAGGGGACTTGACACTGCACTGGGATTCTCAGTGTCAGGCTACTATTTGGCAGCACCGGGGGTGGGCACCCTGGTGCCACTATTTCCTTTTAGTGCTACCTACTCTCTATATTCATGACCAGGCAAAGCCCGCTATCCCTTCCCCAACAAAGTAGAAAAGGATCTCTAAGCTTGCCACCACCTCTGTGCTCCCACTCTCCCTCACCCCTTCCTTCCTTCCTTGTTCTTTCTCCCTCTCTCCCTCAACCCTCTTATTGCCTTATGACCGCTATCTTCCTTCGCCTTCTTCCTGATGGCCCTCCACTACTTCCTGCTACCCCTCTGCCCTTCTCATTCTTAGGCAATTTGCATATTTGTATATTTTTGAACATACTTTCTATGCCATTCAATTTGCCCTTTGTTTTTCGTTTGCTTCTTGACTGTTAGGAACTCCTTATATTCAGTCCTATAATTAGACACCCCTCTTGTGTATAGCTTTTTGTTGTACCAATGTGTATCATATTGTAAATTAACTTTATATTGCCTTGTATTTCTTCTGTGTACCCACTGTATATAATTTTTTGTAGTTGCATTTCTTGTTGTTCATGTTCATCCAGGACCATCTTGCAAATGAGCTCACTCAATGGTGTTTTCTCCTGGTTTAATAAAGATTGATTGATTGATGTATATAATAGAGGGGTGGAGGTGAAAGGAAGCCACACCAGTGATTGGCACCCCAGTCTGCTTGTAAAATTATTAAATATGGGAAAGGGTACAGGCAACCTGGAGGGGAGAGGAAGAAGAAAGTAGTACTGGGGGTGAGTACCCCAGTCTGCTACTAATACAAGAAAATCAGCATATCTGGCCTTGTTTTCCATGGACAGTGTTTATTTTTAGACAACCTTGTCAAGGAGAATTTTACACTGTGTTCCAACTCTTTAAATTCCCAACCTTTCTGATACCTCTCAACTTTACAGCATTTCATTTTTCTCAAATTCATTTTAATTTACTTATCTTTCCCTCATTTTATCTTTATTTTTGTGTATTATATTGGATCATTGTGGATAAGAGTGTGTTGATAGTGCACTACCAGTGAGTTCCTGGGCTTGTAACAAGCTACCAGTTTTTTTTTGTTTTGGTTTTTGTGAGGGGCTGAGCATAGCGCAGGATAAAACAACTTAATGAGACATTATTTTCTGGGGCTGGGTGAAAGGACTGAAGAAACCTTTGAGTGTGAAAGATAGATAGATAGATAGATAGATAGATAGATAGATAGATAAAGAAACAGAGACAAAGAGAGCAAGGGCTCACAGACTCACTGCTTCAACTGAAGCCAGTTGCAAGACTCCAGCTACAGCTTCAAAATTCAAGAGTGCCCCACTGAGAATGCAGGTGAATGGCTCCACTCACTAAGCTGGGCACCTTGGATTTTTGGGTGCCCAGAAACATTATTTCTGGGGCAATTTTCAATAAACAAACATCATAATCTAGCAAAATAGGTCCTGTTTACTGAGGTTCAGATTTTTTTTTTAAATATATCTCTTTTTATGTATTTTCAAGGTTTACAAGTTACAAAAAAACAAAGATGGCAGCTGTCACACGTGATATTTTCCCCACATAACAAGTAAATCATGAAAATAAGCACTCACAATTTTTTGTTTACCATTTACATTGGTCAGTTATCCAAATAAATCCTTATAACTCTGAAGTCGTACAATATCTTTTCATGAAACCTTTGAAAGACACACTCTTGGCACAAGACCCTTCAACCCTGAAAATTCCATGAAAAAAATTCCACCCTGTCTAGGCTATAGGTGACAGCCAAGAAAATGCAATGTTAAATATGAGGAGATAAAAATATATTTTTTTCTGGTTTTTTTTGTGTTCTGTATGTCAAAAACTGAACAAGATGCAATCACAAAGCTTTTCATGTCTCAAAATTCTCATAGCCTAGCAGGTCTAATTGTGTGCTATTTTGGCAAATGATGTCAAAGTTATTAAGGTGCAAAAATGTGGGTTTAACATTAAACAGCCTACTCAACCCTAACTATAGGGGTGCTACTGCACCCCTCTAATGTATATATAACAGATAATCCACTACAGGATGTGCAGTCATGCTTTGATATATGCATGCTTTGGTGTGTGTTGTGAGGCACAAGGCTGCAGGCCAAGTGCGTTCAGTCAGTTGAGGTGTGTGTCTATTAGACCATAGCCACACACCCTGTGGTAGATTATCTGTATCACAAAATGGCCAAAATTATGAAGGAGTAGGGTAAAAAACTGAAAGAAGTGGAGTCATGTGGTCATTGTGGGATAATGCACAGCCACGTGGTGTGTTTTTTCCAATCAGGAGACAGCATTTCTACTGATTTTTCTCACCCATTTTTTTTAAACTCAAGTTTATTCAAAGCATAAATAATTACAGTGCATAAATAATTACAGTGGACAAAACAGACTAAGTAGCAATCTCATTACATCCATTAGAGATGGGTGAGTTATAATCGTGCAATGTAAAAATACCTTAAAGTATAAAGTTACAGAGCAGTGAGAATAGTCCTGCAAAGCTTCAAGCAAAGACTCCAAGGTTCCCCTAAATGCAACATTAAGTTTAGAATATGTTAACAGGGTAATTTCAACACTTTTTCTTTCAGGCTGGCCTCTTAAACCTGGCCAGATAAATCAATTCAAACATCAGTACAACCTTTAATAAATTAACATCAACCTGAGCACTGCTCAGGGCCCCTTAATACGAGTTAATTGTTAATTATCTGTCAGATCTTAGAAATCATGGATGACATGAAAAGAAAAGAAAGAAACAGAATGCATATTTCTCATCCATTTTATAACTATATATTACAGATGTGGTAGTCCCTGTGTATTATGATTCAGTAAGTTATTTAATGTTAAACCTCGATTTATGTACCATAATAATGCATTTGAAGTTATTGATCATAATATGCTTTGTGACAAATTAGTCTGTCTTGGCTTTTCTTCTAAAGTAGTTTTTTGGATACTTGACTATTTACCTAATAGGTCTCAGTCTGTAAGCATTGGTTCTGTTTCTTCACAGTGTGTACAATACTAGGTCTCATCCGATGCTGTTAACAGCACTAAAAAGGAAGAAAATATGAAGTACACAGTGGTTTAATTAAAGAGTTGTGTATGATTGGAATAGATTACCATTGGAAGTTGTGGCTAGCCAAACAACTATTGAGTTTAAATCTAGATGGGATAGTTACATGAATAAGATTAGAAAGTAGAACTAAATGGCGAGCATATAGGACGAAAGTCCATTCGGCTCAGTATCTTTCTTATGATTCCTATGATTCTGATCACTGTGCTATAAGCAAAGGGGTTCTGCAAGGGTCAGTTCTTTGCCCTTTAATGTTTACTTTGTTTATTAATTTATTGCCTTTTTTTAAATACTGTGACTCTTTGCTGTATGCTTATGATTTGATTATTTACCTTCCTGGTAAAACTGTGGCTACTGTCACTAAACAGAGCTTGATTTTTTTTTTTGCTTGTACCTGGTTTTTGAACAATTTATTGATCCTCGTCTCTAAGAAAACAAAGTCTATGCTTTTTGGTTCTTGTGGGATGATCTGTGATTCTCCACCTTTATATTTAAAGGATAACTCTGGCAATCTAATTGAACAGGTGTCATAGTTTAAGTATTTGGGAGTGTTATTGGACCCATTAATGTCCTTTTCTGAACATGTAAAAATGGTTTATAGGACAATGAACCAAAAACTGGAATATTATATAAACTTAATTTTTTCCTTTTGGAAACACAGAACACTATTGCTAATGGGTCTCTTTTACTCTATTTTTATTACGCTGCCAGTATTTTCTTTGGGTGGGGCTCAAGAAATTCCAAAATCTTTCTGTTGTATACAATAATATTTGCTTTTTTTTTGTTAGCACCAATCCGTACTCATCATTGTATCTTATATTCTCTGCTTGGTTGACTTTCTTCCTTCATATGTATTACTTTTTTTTTTTGTTGTTGTTTGGTATTTAAAAGTGTTTTTTTTTTCCTGGGGCCCTTTCAGATTTAGTAAATCGAAGGTTAATGCTTCCCAGCTTGAGATAAGCAAAAGAGTTGTTTTAGTTTGAAAGGTTATGCAAATCCAAAATTGGTGTTTGTGCTTTCTTACAGCTGCAGGGCAGAGCTCTGCAAATGACAGTAGAAAACGGAGCTCATCAGATTCTGAAGGGACATCATAAAATTGTAGTTGCATTACAATTATTCTGCTAGAGGCAATCTGGTGTGTCCTTACACCACGCTATTTTTTCTCTATCTGAAGAAAAGAAGCATTTTTTTCTTTCACTCTGACAGTGTTTTTAAGTTTTGATGGGAAATAATGATCACTAGCAGTACATGCATTTCAATCTTAACGTGTGCATAACAGGACTTGCGTGATAACGTGTTTACTAGCTTCAATCTGAGCAGTATTCTCTTTCAAGAAAGATCCATAGTTTATGGTCTTTAGTAAACATGTCAACTTATCAGCATTTCCCAGCCATAAACTCAAATCCAGTGGGCACCATGATCCAAGGCAGCAAGGCTTCATGGTGAGTACATCTTGCCAAAAGAACCTGGTGGACTTCTTTGATTGGGTAACCAGGGAAATAGATCATGGAGGATCAGTGGATGTGGCCTACCTGGATTTCAGTAAGACCTTCAACACAGTCACTTATAGTAAGCTGATTAACAAGTTGGGCAGCCCAGGAGCTGGGCACAAGGTGGTAAACTGGGTTGGAAATTGGTTGAGCAGCAAGACACAAAAACTGGTGGTCAATGAAGTCAGGTCCAAGGATAGGTAAGTGACCAGCGGGGTGCCTCAGAGGTTGGTGCTGGGCCAAGTCCTCTTTAACATCTTCATAAGCAATATTATAGAGGGACTGAAAGGAAAGATGTGTCTGTTTGCAGATGATACCAAGATCTGCAATAGGGTCAATACTCCAGGGGGAGGGGGGGTGGAAAGAACGAGAAGGGACCTAAGCAGGCTGGAGAAATGGCTGAGAGTTTGGCAGCTAAGATGCAATGCCAAGAAGTGCAAGATTATGCACTTGGGGGTGGTAACCCAGGAGAGGAATATTCAATGGGGAGGGGAAAGGCTGACAGCCACCAATCAGGAAAGGGATCTGGGAGTGTTTATAGCAGATGCCCCAAAGGTGGCCAGACAGTGTGAGAAAGTGGTAGAAAAAAAACTGCCCTTCCTTTATTTACACATTTGCAGCTTTGTACAGCATAATATTCTTCAGAAAAAAACGTTAATGAGTTGGGTTCCACCCTCAGGCTAGCCTCTAACTCCACCCCTTTGGTGTTACTCTTCCTTTGCAGACATATAAATATAGTGAAAATACGGCCACTGCCTCCTTATAGAGAGACTGAAAACAATCCATAGGGCCAGAACATTTGTTTGGCAAGTTTGCACTTTTGTAAGTTATTTGACCCTTTTTATGTTTTAAACCAAAGGCTGTAAAATGCTTATGAAAAAGGAATTGTGTTTTATTAAATTACAAGGTAATCTGCAGACCAAAAGCCTGCAAACAGAAACAAGCCAGGCTAGCTGTGTGCTTTTAAAGCATTACTTTTAAGGACAGCCTGCACTTATGAACTCAATGCTTGCTTTCAATTTGTTACTCTCATTATTTACAAAATGTTTCATATATGAGCAAGACGAGGACAGGACAGAAACTTAAAGTAACATGCTTTTGATTTTGCTGTGCAAACTTAGGAGGACAGGAATGGAGGGGGGGGGATGACTCAAATAATTCTGTCCATTCTCCTAATTTCTTCTTTCATTTGCATGCTTAATGTTCACTTATTTTACTTTAGCCCCCAACTCAATTTTATTTAAAATGGTTCTCACTCCCACAAAGCCATCTGTATTAGACAGCAGTTCCTCAATGGAACAACATAGGAGCACACAGGTAAAGAGAGCTCATCCTGCTCTCACTGCTGCTCAAGGCTGAAAAGAACAAGGGGCCCGATTCCAAAAGTGGCTGCGATCACTGCAAGTGACTTGCGGCAGGCTGTTTGATGCAAGTGCTGACTTGCATCAAACTTGGTATTCCAGAAACTAATGCCACAAGTCCCTGTTGCTGCAACATTAGGCCATCTCCCCGATGGTCTAACATTGCATCCATGGAGGTACCCTTGCTATGCAGCTTGCGCCACGCATTTGGCACAAGCTGCCATAAAGTAAGAAAACTGTCACAACTGCATCAACCCTTCTGGAATGGCACAGAGTTGAGTTGCGTTGAAGGGATTTGATATAGTTGCTTCAAACTTTGTGGTGGGTGCAGGGCATGTTGCAATCCCTGCGCACAACTTCTGGAATAGGGCCCCAACTCTTTAGGAACAGCTCCTGACCAAGTGTGTATTTTTATTAAGCAATAAGGGATGACCAGGGGTTATGTTAACCACCTATGAAACTGTTTGTAAAATTACCCCTGTACACTACAAGGAGGCATGCCCCTGTGCTCTCCTTGGTTAGACATCATAAAATGTCTGACCCCATAGATGGGACTGGAGGGCCAGAAAGTGGAAAGCATTGGCTGGTCATTGGTTCAGACTGAATTATGATCCCTTCCCTCCTGAACTGGGTCTCTGAAAAATTGTCAGTTAGGCACCAATGGACTATAACCGCTGTAAGGTAATGGATTATAAAGCCCAATACTTAAACTTAAAAAATTCCTTGAAGTAGCATGCAGTTTTTAACATTTACTAATCCATATTGATAATTTTCCTTTCTGGGTCAGTAATTTCAATATTTATTTCATTTCATTTAGTTTCATAGTTTCAATATACAAAGAGTTAGGCAGGATAAAAGCGAACACATTTGGGTGATGTTAAACACAGGAGATATGTACAAGGCAGTTATGGTGGTAACATCAAATTTACAAGGTTAGAATCAACATACTTTATAAGCCTTGCTGGGGGACATAAGTGAAATGTGGGCAGGGAGATAGGAGGGTAGATAAGAAAACGGGGGGGGGTAAGGCTAGGAGCAGATGCAAGTCAAGTTTTTGTGGAGGAGGCTTATTAAGTGCTTTTGAAGACAGCAGTGGAAGGGCAGTGGATGAGGGACTGAGGCAGTGCATAGAAGTTTTGTGCCCCTGTAAGCAAGAGAGTGCTAGCCTAGGGAGTTGCAGTATAGTGGGATAGCAAAGTTATTATTAGAGGAGGGCATCGAGAGCAAGGGTGGACAGATCTGGGGAAGAGGGAAGAGGTGCTATCAGGGAGAAGACCCATAAGGGGTTTGAAGAGGAAGGTGCAGGTTTTACTGTCGAACCTGTCCTTGGGGGGAGCCAATTTGCTGCTTTGTAAAGAGTGCAGTGGTGGGTTGTCCTGTGGAGACCAGTAACAAACTGGAGGATGTTGTGGTAGGTGGAACTTAGTCTATCAAGATTTTTGGAGGGTGGGAGGAGTAGACTAGGCAGCCATAGTCTAGGAGGGGAAGTAGGAAATTGCTGGCAAGTTGAGCCCTAGAGTCAGGGGTGAGGAATTGTTTGATAAGGTACAGAACTCTGAGTTTTTGGTGCAATTGATTAATAAGATTTATGTGGTTTTCAAAGATTAGGTGGCTGTCTAGGAGGATCCTGAGGTATTTAATTTGAGGATTATTTTGATCTGGTTGTCATTATTATAGTTAGGGTGAAATCGAAGTTGCGTTTTTCCGCTTTTACATCAAGAATTGTGAGGGTAGTTCCTTCCTAGGTTTAGTTTTGGTGCTTAATTACAGTTTGTTTAGTGTGGGTAACTGGACAACAATATGTGTTATTAAGTCTATCTCTCTGTTCTGCAGCATCAGCACCTATCTGAATAATTGGGCCTGGGCACTGTTGTGGGCCTTGTACATGCAATAAGCACATACAGTACCCACACTCACTAGTACTCCCAGACAGGTGTGCATTGTGGGCCATTCTCTATTCCTGGCTGCCCATCTGTGGCCCAGCATCACAGGCATGTTAGTGTGCAGGGGGTGGACCAGGGGGCACAGGTGGATATCCAATCAGATGCCTGACCTGGAGGCTGACTGGATCCCCTGCTCAGCACAGAGCAGGGACTGTGGGACATGGTGGGTTCCAGATACAAAATATATAATGGGTGAATGCCCAGTGGTTTCCCCCAGTTCTCCCTACAAGTTCAAAGGGCTAGGGCAGCATGGCAAGGGGGTGGTTCTTGTCTCACTATGTCTGGCTGCTGCAAAATGAAGGGGTATGTAGCAGCTATGGCAGGGTCCTTGCCAACATAGCCTGTGCCCCCTCTCTTCCTGTACTCTGTGCCGTAGTGCATGACAGAGTGTAGCACTGATCCCCAGACACTGCCCCTATCTGTCCAGATGTGTAGAGGTGTGAACAGATAGGGGATCCAATGTTTTTATTTATTTTTTTATTTTTATTTATTTGTTCAGTTTGGAAGTACACTTTTCAGCACAAGTGCTCATTTAGAGAGGTTCCTCATCAACAGTAGATTACAGCAGTATTTCATGTGGTAAAATAGGTTACATGACAGTAGGCAAATACACAGCAGCACAGCATGAGGCTTTGTCAAAAATATATGTCAGTCATAGTAGAGAGTAATACAAATACTTTGCAACCTTACCCCCAGTGTCAATTGTGACTGCTACTGAACGCCTGCAAATTATGCTTGCTCTACCTTCCAAGTACCTGACAGTGCTCTGAGAGTTGCTATTAGCCATACTCTTTGTATTACTCTCTAAAGAGCAGGACTAACAGCCACTACTAGAGCATTGTCGGGTGCTGGGAAGGTAGAGCAAGTATAATTCACAGGGGATCAGTAGCAGTCACAATTGGCACTGGGTGTAAAGATGCAAGGAGTCTGTACCTCTTCCATGAATGCCACAGCAGTCGGCAGGACCCCTGATGCACTGCTGTCTATATTAGGGAAGCCTACATACTGTGTATATGCAGCATGTAGGCTTAGTGCAAAGACTCAATTCTGAGTGTATATTATTGGGTCAGGAAGGAATGTAAAATATTTCCTTTGCAGTGAACTGTACATTATTAGCAATTAGTCTGGCAAATTATTTTCCAAAATCTCCGAAGATTTCTAAGGAGATTTTCACAAGATTTCCTGCAACACAGGCATCCACAGAGATTATTTTCCCTAGGTATTGCCAAGAATAGCACAAAAAGCAAAGACTGTCCCAAAGGGGCGTAGCCAGGATTGCTTTTTGGGGAGTGTTTAGATATGACATTTTTGAAATGGGACAAACAAAAGTTGGGGGTCTGAGGGCCACCAGGCCCCCAGAAGCTCTGGGGGGTGTACATGCTCTGTGGTGAGTTTTGGGGCCTTTCTTGAAGAAAACACACACTTTTGTTACATGTTCCCCACCCCTAATTTGAGGGGATTTTTTTTTCACGTGGAATCAGGGTTGTGTGAGTCAGACTCTGGCTGGCATTACAGTCTGCAGAACCTCCAATGGTTGTGGACAACTGGCCATCCGACCGTACAATCAACCACCCACCCCATATGCAGTTTTTATAATATACTGTCATCTTTGAAAGATTTCTACATAAAGGCTGTGGCTGGGGGTCTGGGGGCCGCTAGGCCCCCATAAGCTCTTGGGGGGAGGGTTTACCTGCTCTGTTGGTGAGTTTGGGGGCTCTTTTGGAAGAAACTTTTGTTACATGTACCCTAACCCCACCCCTAATTTCAGGGGAATTTTTGCCCCAAGGAATCCAGGGTGTGGGAGACTCGTGTTGGCATTACCATCTGCAAAACCTCCAATGGTTGTTGACAACTGGCTATCCAACAGTGCCATCAACCACCCACCCCATATGCAGTTTTTGTACTATACTGTGATCTTTGAAGATTTCTACATAAAGGCTGTGGCTGGGGGTCTGTGGCCGCTAGGCCCCTGAAGCTCTGTGGTGAGTTTTGGGGCAGTTCTTGAAGAAAAAAACACTCGTTTGTTACATGTACCTCACCCCTAATTTCAGAGGACTTGTTTTTCCCCTTGGAATTAAGGGTGTGGATCAGGGAGAGTAGACTCTGGCTGGCATTACAGTCTGCAGAAGTTCTAATGGTTGTGGACAACTGGCTGTAGCCTAGCCACAAAACAAGTTGATAACAGATTGCTCTAGTCCATGGATGATTGCACAACTGGGCCACAATTATAATGGTAACCTTTGATCACCACAACCCAAGGGGCTTGGGAAACAGAAAACTGCATGACATCTTCATCTGTAAAAGTATTGATTGAAACATGTTCTGCCCCAACAATAACATTTTTTTAAAACGTTTTCCTTTCATCAGCACCAAAGGATACAGTACACATGTATGATGCTGTAAAACCTCATTTTCTAAATAGAATGAATGGTGCACGCCAAGAAAGGCAGGAATGCCTATTTTTACCCTTCACGTCACGTATGGATGGTGCTGACTGGCATGGTCTATTTAGAAGGGTTGGGGACCCCCCCCACACTTGCCAGTAATGGCAGCTATGGATCTGTGGATGGTCATTTCAAAGTTTGGTCTGCAGTGATGCCCAAGGAAAGTACAGAGCTGAGAGGTTTGGAGGAGAGATTGAGCGGTTATGATGATGCTGGGATAAGACACCCCACCTGTAGGAGAGACCCTGTATACCTCTTACATTTTGTCACTGAAATATTTGAATATTTGATACAAGCACTCAAAATGTAGGGAAATATTGTCAGACACAGAGACACATTCAGAAAACTGGGAGCTGCTGTCTTAACAGCACTCTACCCTTCTACCCTTGATCACAACCTGGACACTAGCTGAATGTCCTAACAGTGGAGCGATAATGTTTTAATTTTTGTGTGAAGCCCCTCTTCAACTGCCAGATAATTGCTGCTCTCAATGAGCTGTTAATCACATCAGGCCATCTTGAACATTAAGAGGGATTACATAGAAACATAGAATTTGATGGCAGATAAGGATTGCTTGGCCCACATAGTCTGCCCATTTCTCTACCTAAAGGATAAGCTGCAGCTCCTAGTTAACCAAGAGCCTACTTCCTCCAACCCCCCACTAGAATGGTCTTATGCCTGTCCCATGTATTCTTGAATTCCCCCACTGTTTTTGACTCTATGACCTCCTTAGGAAGGCTGTTCCATGCATCTACAACCCTCTTTGTGAAGAAATACTTCCTCACATTACCTCTGAGCCGTCTCCCCTCTATCTTCAGATTGTGCCCCCTTGTTCTTCCACATCTCTTTTTCTTAAAGATGCTACCCTCTTGGACTTTATTGATTCCCATATTGATTCCCTTGAGGTATTTGAAAGTTTCTATCATGTTCTCCTCTTCCTCCTTTCCTCGAGGCTATACATCTTAAGCTCCTTTAGTCTTTCTTCATATGTCTTCTGGTGCTGACCCTGCACCATTTTGGTTGCCCTCCTCTGGACAGCCTCCACCCTGTCTATGTCTTTGTGGTGATGGGGTCTCCAGAACTGTACACAGTACTCCAGATGTGATCTTACCAACTGTCTGTACAGATGGCCAACAACTTCCTGTTTTCTGCTGGTGATGTCTCTCCCTATGCATCCCAGTATCCCCCAGCCCTCCTTACTGCCTTCTCACATTGCTGGCCCACCTTTAGGTCATCTGATATGACTACCCCAGATCCCTTTCCATTTTTGTTGTTGTCAGTATCTCACCCCCCATTGTGTACTCTTGCCCTGGGTTTTTGTTTCCCAGGTGCATTACTTTGAACTTCTTTGTGCTGAATCTAAGCTGCCATACATTTGACCATTCCTCTAACCTTGCCAAGTCCCTTTTCATCCTTTCCACCCCACCTTGAGTATCAACCCTGTTGCAGATCTTTGTGTCATCTGCAAAGAGACATACTTTCTCTTCCATTCTCTCTGCAATGTCACTTATAAAGACATTAAAAAGGATTGGCCCCAGTACTGAACCCTGCGGTACCCCACTAGTAACCCTTCTTTCGTCACTGTGGACTCTATTTACTACTACCCACTGTGTCCTGTTGTCCAGCCAGTGTTTTACCCAGGTTACCACCCTGGGACCCACTCCCAGGCTGACTAATTTGTTTATTAATCTTTTGTGTGGGACTGTGTTAAATGCCTTGCTAAAGTCTAGGTAGGCCATGTCCACAACCCCTCCCTGGTTTACTACTTTGGTCACCCAGGCAAAGAAATCAATTAGAGTTGTTTGACATGACCATTCTGCTGTGAATCCATGCTGCATTGGGTCCTGTGCCCCACTGACCTCTAGGTACTCAACAATTCTTTCCTTCAGAAGTGATTCCATCATTTTCCCTACCACTGTGGTCAAACTGACAGGTCAGTAGTTTCCTGCCTCTGTCGTGCTCATACTTTTGTGAAGGGGAATCACATCTACCCTTCTCCAGTCCTCAGGTACCACACCATCCTGCCATGATTTATTAAGAAGGGTAGTCAGTGGTGTTACTAGTTCTTCCCTTAGTTCTTTTAGAATTCTGGGGTGAATTCCATCAGGCCCCATTGCTTCGTCCACCTTAAGTTTTATGAGTTCTTTCAGAACCCTTTCTTCTGTGAAAGGACTAATATCAACCCCCTATTCAGAGTGCTTCAATTGATTGGATTAGGTATCTCCCTCACTTTTCCATTGTGAATACTGAGCAGAAATATTCATTCATTATCCCTGATTTTTCACTGTCACTCTCTGCATGAGGGGTATAGCCTGAGCCTGCTAAAGTAGGGACTTTAACTTCAATAACAGCAATGGAAGAAACTGCACTAGTCAAGAGAGCCAAGTAGAGAGTTAGCTGCACTAGCCCCGGATAGTTTGCACTAGGTATTGTGCTAGTAAAACAATGTTAAAATTGACCCACGACCCCTGACATACAAATATACAAAAGGGGCACATGCTTGCACACCTAGTATCATTGGGAGGGAGACAACTAGGAAACCATGACAGAAAACATGGGTGAGTTACGGAGGTTAACCTGGTGCTGGTGGCATGACATTCCACCATCAGTCATGTACATGGTGGTACAATGCCTTGTTACCAGGCAAGCATTACTAACACAGCAGGTAGAAGAGGAGGCTAACCACTTGGAAAGGGGAGGGGGGCCCTTTATACACAGAGACACTACTGCGAAATGAATAGGATGTGGTTGATGCCATTGCCAGTATATATAAATCCTTAATGGCTGGTGGATGTATGAGAACGGGATTTCAGGTCGGGAGAATGGGTCTGAATGATCAGGCCTGTTTTCCAGACCTGAAACTTCTTTCTTATACACCCACCAGTCATTAAGGATTTATATAGACTGGCATCACCCATGTCTTGGACTCTTAGACTCCTCCCATCTTGATTTCTTAAGTCTGTATCTAGTTTGATGCTTTGAAATGAAAGAAGTAGGGTTGGGGTAACCAATTCTACCTCTCATTTCAAAGCAGCAAAGTAGCATAGATAAGGACATGGGGTTATGTGTCATGGGGTACAGTACAAAATCATACTGTTCCATGAGCCTCACATAGCAGTTTGTTGTTAGCTGCCTCAGGAGGAGCAGAAGACGCAGCAGCAGCAGAACCAGGTCTATTTCTGCTTCTGCTTGGGGCAGACTCATTCATGCCTTTTATGAAAGCAAACAGGATGGTTTGACGACCTCCTTAGGTCCCAGACATTTTTAAATAAAACAGTTTTTCACACACTCAACTTTACTTACTGTGTCTGTGTTTTATTTTCATAACATTGTTACTGTGACTGTCTGAACAAGTTACAACACAACCCAGAAAGATTCTGATGGGATTAATTTATGGCAAATATAACAGTAATTATATCAGTCACTGGATCTACTACTACATTTGCCACCAGTACACTAGCAGACAATTGTATCTGATTCTAAGATAGACGAGATGGTCCTTCCCCAGATGCCATCCCCATGAGAACACTAATGACATCTCCCTGGTAGCTAGTGGTTCCCATCCCTGATCCACTGGTTGTATGAGACTGAACTGTCCGTGGTGGTCTTGCGGACCCCCCACCCAGCCTGACAGGTAGAACTACCCAACCCCACCTCACACAACTCTCCTCTCACCAACATGGCTGGCCACCAACTGAGCTCTCAATAAGCACATATGGTGCGCACTATGCGCTCATTGACACTGATTGACAGCTCAGAGTGAGCTGTCATTTGATGAGTGTGTACTGTATACAGTACACGCATATTGAGAGCACAGTCAGCAGACACCCATGCTGGAGAGATGAGGGCCTGGCTCTGTGATGGGGGAGCGGGGTGTTGGGGCACTACCTGCTGGGGGGGGCACTTGACCACCAGGCACAGTTCAGTCTCATACAACCAGCAGATCGGGGATGGGGTGGAGAACCACTAAGCCACCAGGGAGATGCTGTTAGTGTTCTCATGGGGATGGTGATCGGGGAAGAGGACGGACCACTAGACCACAAGGAAAATGTTTTCTTGACTATAAAGAGGATTGGGATGGGGGCAGGGGAGCTAATCTGTGAACCAGGGGACATTCTTTTTTATATCAGGTGGGGGGGGACCACTAGCCACTAGGAATTGTTTTTATTATATTGGATGAGGGATTGGATGGGGTGGAACAGCTAGCCACCAGGGACACTTTTTGTTATATCGGGTGACGGACACATACACAAGAACTGAACTGCATTTAAAAATGCTGTTTATTTCACCATAAAGCTCAAACATTACCTTATCCAGAACCGAACAACACCCCCCACACCACCACCAACAACCTAGGTGTCTGAAATAAACAAATCAACTCTGTTTTTAAAAATTAAATCCAGCCTAGGCACTGCAGTAACTGCATAGGAGGTCTCACAATGGTTTTAAAAAACATGTAGTACCATGACAAGAAAATAGAGAGGACCTCTTCAGAAGAGGCACAAATGGCATGTGTGCCTCTTCTCCATTTTCTTGTCATGGTACTAGAGTATTTTCTAAAACGTTTGGGAAACCATGTATGCAGCCAGCTACTGCAGTCTTCAGCATGGTTTAAGCTGAAAGTTGAACAAGTTCTACTTGCAATGTGGAACACACGCACTGTATTGTGGTGGTGTTATCTATTACTCTTCTAGTTCTCTGCAGGGCAGGCACATTCTTCAATAATTTTAGTTAGCTTGCCAAGGAGTGAGATCTCACTGACTCGCTTTTCTTGCTCACCCACTGGTGTCCTGCCTGTGGATATTATGCCTACCTTGACCTTGAGGTTTGCCTATTCAGCAGAACTACAGAAAGAGCTGAAACGCATTTCATCCCTACTCCCTCCCTCCCTCACCCTCCCCCCAAAGTGTAACATTTTTCTTACCTCCAGGCTCTAGCTCCTGGCTCCTGACTGAGATGACTGATGAGTTGACAGAAGATGGAACCTTCTAAATTTTAGTTAAAAGGACTGTTGCTACTAACAAGTCTCTGGGGTGGCACCCTTACCCGATGAAGCAAGTAAGTGACTGTCCAAGAGGCCCACGGGGGGGGTGCTAACAGGTAGACCAGGCGGCTGGCAAAGTGGCTAGTGTGGCTGAATCCTTCTCTAAGTTCTCCTCACGTCGTTGCATTGTCTCACTACTCTGCTTTTCTAGTCTCTCTTCTTCTCCTCAGGCCTGGCACCGACACGCGAGTGAGTACCTACTATGGGCTGAGGGCTCCAACCGTCACCACCGCTCTATGATTTCTCCAGACCGGGAGGTGACAGCCGACCAACTCCTGGCTCCTTTCACAACTCCCCACAGAAACTACCCACTCTGCAGTCTGCTCAACAAATAATCAAGTAATCACTCTAGGTTCTTTCTCCTTGCTCTTAGACCACCACCATCCACAACTCCTTCTTGTATTGACTCCTCACTCTCTCTCTCTCAGTGCATTGCATGCGGTGGTACGCCAAGCCACCAATTCTACATTGCGCTTCTTTATTGGCTGCTGCTGTGTTGAGAGAGGAGGAACTGAGAAGAAGCAGTGGAGCTTCAGACTACTAGCAGGGCAACGGATTTTGCTCATGCTCACCACCACCCCCCCCAAGCAGGCTAGAAGCAGGCTGCCTGCCACACCAGCCAGCGAGACAACTGTCTACACAGTGTACAGCACAAACATTACATAGCAGCACCACGGATCATGAGGAACATGGAGGGAAGTGTGCATTTTAAGGGCCAGTGCACCGACTCTGTCATTTATTAAAAACTTTTGGAGGTCATTCCGTGGGTTGTTTGAACACCCTAAACACGCCTCTGCTTACGTCCCTGCTGTCCCATGGCTGGGTGTGCTACAGAGACAGCAATTATCCAGTCAAACACTGCAGCACCGCCCACCAGCAAATGAATACCAGAAACCCTCAAAACTCCATTGGTTTGTGGGGTCCTGCTGGTGCTCTCCCAGTTTTGTGGTAAGAGGTCTGCACATATTTTCGTGAATTAAACATTATGTTTTTTGAACCACATTGCGGCATTCTGGTGTTCATTTGGTGGTGGTTAGTGCTGGATTGCTAGAGAATCTCAGGAGGTAATTTGCTGAATTGACTGCCACTACTTTATCTGCTGGAGTTTAATTGAAGTGATCTCCATAAAGGGGTCCTGATTATGTTGTGCCATTGTGAATCCAAATTGGTTTCACGTTCTGAGTCCCATCTTGTTTTATCTGATTCTGCACTTGCGTTCACTGCCTGAAAAGGAGATGTATCACCATGAGACTTATTTTGGTTTGATGCCGTGTTTTTTGATAATCATTTCAATCAGCGAAAATGGTTGAATCTGAAGATTGCCATTTTTATGTTTGCTTGCACAGATGTGCAAGAAACATAGTGCCATCATCCGAGTTTTTGTAGGTGTGGCACCCTGCCTTCCAATGCAGTCAGTGTGTTTGCAGGCGCAGCCACAGTTCGCCAATGACTGCTGCAGCTGTCTATGGCAGCAGTTGAAAATGCAATGCCATACAGTTGAAAGGGAGAGCTCCACTTCACTGAACAGTGATAAGATGCATGCTCATGTGCTCCACCGACACACACACACACACACACACACACACACACACACGCGCATATTGCGTGTTCATGTGTCCCCCCCATGCACACACTGTATGGACGACGGGGGTGCCCAGTCCCCATTGGTTTGCTGCACTCCCTCCCCAATACAGTTCAAGGTGCCATGCTGGGAGCCCACCCCAGCATGGCAATAGTCCGTATGGCCACGGGGGTGCCCAATCCCCCATCGGCTCCCCTATTCCCCCCCAACAGACTACTGGGTGCCACACTGGGAGCCCACCCCAGCATGGCAACAGTCCCTATGGCCGATGGGGGTGCCCAATCCCCCCTCAACTCCACTGCCCCCAAACAGCCTTGCAGCTGCCACAAGTCCCGTGTCATCAAAGGAAAACAAAACCTGCAAGAAAAAAACCTTCCCTCGCTGACTGTCCTGAACTCCATCCCCCCACCCATGCCCACCCTCTGCGCACCCTGCCTCCCCACACCCCCTCACCCCATACTTACCTCCAGAGTCTGGCACAATGGTCTTCGGTGGACAGGGAACACATCTGCACTCTTTAAAGCCGACCCCGAACTGAGGAAAGGCCGGTAAGCTGTATAATGGAATAAATAGGGTTTTTCAACTTTGCTGCATATCTCAGGCATTTTTGGGAATTTTTCACCAAATTTTCAACTTGGGGGTTTTGGGATCCCACCTCTTGAATTCTGTCACTGTCATTTTGTTAATCTGCCCCAAAAGGTGATTTCACGGTCACTGCGCGGAAGCACCTTTTGGGACTGATTTACAAAACAACAGTGTCACAGTTCATGAGATAGGCACCCCAAAACCCTATGTTGAAAATTTGGTGAAAAAATTCTCAAAAATGACTGTTTTACAAGCATGAGTTGCACTGTTCCTATGCACGCTCGTAAGTTCGTGAATTTTCAATATTTTCACTCCAGATTTTCAACATTGCCATTTTACCACACCTCCTTATGAGCACTACAGCTATCATTTTTCACATCTTGCCCAAAATGTGTTTCCATACATGTAGCGCACAATGGCGCAGTCGGTGTGCAAAATCAATGTTCGGGACAGAGTAAGAAAATCACAGTGACACTGTTCATGAACAGAGGTATTAAAATGGCTATTTTAAAAATCTGGTGAAAAAAGTCCATAAAATGACTGTGTTACGAGCGACCATTGCACAGTTTCCACGCACCCTCGTAAGTTCATGGATTTCTAATATTTTCCGTCCAGATTTTCACCACTGGCATTTTTTCACACTTCCTTATGAACAGTACAGCTGTCATTTTTCACATCATGTCCGAAATCTGTTTTTGCACTTCCAGCGCAGAGATGCATGGTCACTGTGGGAAATCACTGTTCAGGACAGATTAAGAAAATCACAGTGACACTGTTCATGAGCGGAGGTTCCAAAATGCCTGTGTTGACAATCTGCTGTAAAAAATTCCCAAACTAATTGCATTACGGGTGTGCGTTGCGCAGTTTCTACGCATGCTTGTGACTTCACCAGTTTTTTTAATATTTTCACTACAGATTTTCAACATTGCCATTTTTTCCGCCTCCCCATGAACAGTACAGCTGTCATTTTTCACATCCTGTTCAAAATGTGTTTTCGCACCTGTGGTGCCAAATGGCATAGTCGTTGTGCAAATTCAGCTTTCGTCTAACGCACTGATATTGCCACTGTTCATAAGGCGGAGGTCACAAAAAATCCATGTTGAAAATTTGGAGTGAAAATGCCAATGAACGCCTAAGGCATTAGGGTTTCCAATGATAATGCACCACCCTGTAGAGATTGACAGGCATCAGGGGTATGACTTGGGATTCTCGCCTGTAATGCTCATACCATTCCACACCCTGCAGCCAGTGAGAGGCATCAAGGTATGCCTTGGACTCTTCTGCACCAAAGTTCACCCCATTCTCCTATACAGCACCCATCTCACCATATTCCCTGATGGAATGGGGTGAGCATAAGGACCAAAGACCCCAAGGCAAACCATGACATTTGTCGGTGTCTGCAGGGTAGGGTGTGGTGAAATGGTGTGGCCATTATGCCTGACGATTCAAAGGCACACCCCAATACTTGCCAGTCTCTACAGGGGGGTGGTGGTGGGGTTGGCTTCAGTTCAATACTTCACTGTCATTCCTATTATGCAGCTCTCTAACTCCTACACTACCAATGCCAGTGCCAGCAGGCAAACATTTGGCATTGATAAATGCTTGTTAATTCTTATATTAGTCATGTTGTGCCATTGTGAATCCAAATGTAGCTACATCAAGATGCAATGAGGTGACTGCATTTTTGAGCCAATGGCCCATGCAGTATAAGCACAAAATGTCAAGAGTATACTGTAGTACTATTCCAAGGGGCACATGCCCCCAATAGTTCAGTTTCTGAAGCTGCTGTTGGATATCGAGAGAGGAATGTGTAGGTTATGAACTATGGGAGTATCCATCGAGGTTCCTTCTAGCCATTTAATTATATCATGAGTTTTATTATTTATTTATTTTTTTTTACTTTTTATTTTTGAAATTTTCCATGTATAATATATACTGAGGATACATACAACTGCATATGTTGCATGTTATTAGATACACAAAAAGAATAGAATGTTTTATATTAAACAAACATCCTAAAGTAAACAGATTATCTGCAGTATAGAACAAGTCCTTACAGTTTGGAGGAGGCATCATAAGAGGTGCATTAAAAAACAGAAATTAAATTATTTGCAATAGCAAAAATCTACTACCTTACTGCAGACAAGATGAAATAAAAATGTATTGTCTGTAGTCAGTCATTTAATAACTCCACCACTTTAGAGTCTCTCAAACACAATAACACAGCATGCCCCCTCCAATATGATGATATAGTCCTCCGTCTAAAGAATAATAGAACATTAATCAGAAATTCATTCAATGAATGAAAACACATTAATGCAGTATTTCCCAAGATTAACATTTATAAAGACTGCTGAAGGCTGGATTACTTGTCAAGGTTATCTTAGCCCATATCCAAAGATCTGGGGCCAGATAGTCAAAACTTAGACTGGGCACTAAGGGGTGTTTGCCCTAGCTAGCCAGGGTTTGTGCTGGATTTGTGGTCAGGGTCTATATTCACTCAATCAATCAAACTGTACTTAACCAGGCAGTTATATCACTGAGCGAGCTCATTTTCAAGATGGTTCTGGACACAGAGGACGCTTTTGCTTACAGTAGACAACACTTCATACAAAAGTAGACATCGGTACAGGCAGTTAAAATATACCAAGTCAGTACTTGGATAAATCAGACATGTAAAGCAAGTGCAAATATAGGCATTTAAAGCACAGCGTATACAGGTTGTAGCTTATAGAGTACAAGTGAGGAGGGGAAGGAGGGACGTAGCAAAGGACAGTGGGAAGAAAGAGTATCAGACACATAGCAGTGAAGGAAAATAGGGCAGCCTAATAGAATGAGGCCCCCTGCGAAGCTGATTGATGTGAGGGGGGAAGTAGGAAGAGGGGGGGAGAGGTGGTTTTCCTAAAGGGATGCTGGCCGATATGGGAACTAGGTGGCCCAGGATTACAGAGGTTAAGAGACTCAGTTGATAGGGGTAAGGCTTTACCTGAAACATTATTCAGACACCACCACAGCATGGACAAAACCTGTTAGCACCTAAGCGCTAAGTTACCATTATGCCTGTGTAAATTTGGGGATCCTCCTTAGCACAGCGGGATATTGAGAAGTTTCCACAGGTGGTAAATGCCACCTGAACAGGCACAAGTTATCACCTTTGCAACTCTCGACTTAATGGGGCACAAGGCCTTAGTAGTGGGCAAAAGAACTGCAGCTGTCCACATAAAACCATGGAACCAATGACTTCCCTGGTGTCTAGTGGCACCGCTACCCTCTGAGTACCCACCACTGTTATAAGGAAGAATTCCTTGGTGTCTACTGGCACTCCCCACCCCTGATCAAGTCCTTAATGTCTAGTGGCATACCCACCCTCCAATCACTTGCTGTGGTAATAATATAGAATTCACAGGCATCTTGCTGCCCCCCACACTGGGCGCACCATCCTGCCACCCCCCATACCCAAAACACCAGTGCTACACAGATCCACTGTGGCAACTGGCACAGCCCTCCTCTCCCCACCTCAGCAAGCCACTGTGTGCAATGACAGGGAGCACACACACTGTCTACAGTACAGGGAGCACACTTTCTATACTATAGACAGTATGCACACTCCCTGTCATAGCATATAGTGGCTAGCTGAGGTAGTGAGAGGAAGGCTATGCCAGTAGCTGTAGTGGATCCAGGCAGTCTCATGTAGAGTGGGGTGACAAGGTGGTGTGCCTTGTGTGGGTGGTGTGGGGGGCCGATAGACACAGGGAAATTCTTTATTATTACTGTGGTGAGTGATCAGAGGATGGGGGTACCACTAGACTCCAGGGACTTCTTGCTTATACCAGCAGCATGTGATTGGAGGGAGGGGGGATGCCAATACACACCAGGGTGTCACAACACTGTCAGGATAGGAGCTACCAGGCTGCTGTACACCATGAAAATTTGCCCATAATGGGCATGCAAATAGCCCCTTAGCACCTTGCATCCCGAATAGACTAATTTGCAGGTGTCAGCTGAATATTGTGCCATCAACTCCTGGCACTATTGGGTGTGGGGGCACTGTTCCCTGCATACCCCTCTGGGCTACATGCAGCCCAGATCCATGTCGAGGCAATGCTACCTGACTTGGCACTGTGCCAGCATGCCTCTATATTCAGTCAGACAGTGCCGGTGTGCTATCTGACTGAATATGTCACCCTTAGAGTCATGAGCATGAGCTAGCCCAGCGTAAACCTTTGTGCTTCACTTTTACCCATATTCCAGAGTCAGGACTCTGATGGTTAAAGCCATAAACTGTATCAGGGTTTTAAACAATGTGATAATGATATATAATAGCTAGCTTCGGAAAAGTTCATAAACATAAAAAGTCCAGCATCTTCACAAAGAAGTCAATTTTGCTACAGCCTATTAAGGAAACTTTCTTTTTATCATTTCCCAGATATTTGCATGTCTTCCTAGGCAGTCTTATTATTACAGCACCTTATTAGTCATACAATTCATGAGAAACAAGCTGACCTTACTGTTTTTGCATTCTCCCCATTTGAATGAATTTATACAGCAACTTACTCTGCTGCAGGAACAGGAGCCGAGATGGTAGCACTTGTGTGTTTTCCATTCTCATTACTTGGCAAGGCAACATTCACATCATTTTAATTTTCACTGGAAGAAGACAATGAATCTTGCTGGGCCCTGTTAGACATCCGAGCCGTAATAAGTCAGATAACTGGTTATGATCAAAAAAGATCAATTTAGTAGATTCCAAAATAATTCTAGCTTTACAAGGATAAAGCAATGAAAATTTATCTCCCAACTGTTGAACTCCGGATCAGTATTGTATGCAACAGTGCCTGCAGGCCTGCATTTTGTGAGCTGATATCAGAATATATATACATACTTTTGTACCATGAAATTATATAGCTCCCTCAGTCTGGCATATTCATGGTCACTTTCAAGACTAAACTGAATGAGCACAGCAGGAGGTTTTGTCATTATGTTAGGAAAAGCAGAACGTTGTATTTTGTGTCAAATGGGGAGCTGAAAGACTGATTAAGGGAGGCATAGTTTCTGCTGAGTAACTCAGATAGGAGGGGAAAAACTGCTTTATTATGTGCCAGGTCACAGTCTCAGCATTTTCTAATAAAGGCAATTCAACAAAATGCAAATTGTTTTTGCATACAGAGTTCTCTAAATGTTATACCAAAGCATGGCACTGGTCAGAGAGGTGGTAGAGAATGGTCCTTTTGGTTAGCCAATGCTTTTTTCTTTCACAGCAGCATGGCATTCAGCACCTTCATACCTGAAAACTAGAGTACCCAGATTCTCAATAAATTTTCTAATTACCTGCATTAGAGGTTTGGAAGTCTTACTAACTCTGGCGAAAGAATTTAGTTCCAGAGAATGTGGCCCTTTAGGGTTGTGGCTCTGTTGTGAAAGAAAGAGCAGCTAACAGATTTTTGAGTCTGGGGTGTTATGTGTCTTAAAAGGAAGGAACAAGGGACTACATACTTAATGAGCAGCTACGAGCCTTTTTATTACTGCAACACCAACTATAAATCAGCTTCTTCAACAACAGAGAAAACCCCCATCACATGACTCAAGACTCACTGCACCTTCAGATCCCTAAAAGTGCAGTAGCACACACTACATCTTCCTTCTTTGCTTTGAAACCTAATAACAACAAGTGGAATAAAAATGTTAATAATCTTTAGATTTTCAGTAACTTTGGTATCTTGGGATCAATGGTTTCCAGAACATGATCTGACATTTGAGTCAGTCTCTAGCACTCTCCCTTACAACTCATCCTTGAATCTCGCAGGCAAATGCACTGGTCTTCCACTAGATGTAAAGTGCACTTGTTCAGATTCTGGCACAGTCTCCTCTTTCATGTCACACTGTGGGGTCACATTGTGGTGAGATTCCACATCCTCTGAATATGGCCCCTCGGCCTCGGCAATTCCATTACTTGGTGGTCCTTTAAACTTCTGCAAATGCCTTCTGTTTCTCCTGAAGACAACTCCTTCAGGAGTGATGACTTTGAAGGAACTAGGTTGTGAACAGCTGGATTCTATTCTGACAGGTTTCCATCCATGGTTTCTCTCCATCTTAACTAAGTCACCAGGATACAATGGTGGTAATGGTCTGGCTGTTTGGTCATAGCATGTCTTCTGATGGGATTGTGCCATTACTAACTTTTCCTTCACTCTTGTGGGGATCTTTGGTCACAGTAGATCTTTAGTCACCGAGAGACATGCTCTCAACATCCTTCCCATTAGTATTTGGGCTGATGAGTAGGGTATTCCTGCCACCGGTGTGTTTCTGTACTCTAGAAGGGCTAAATGAGGATCTGCACCCGCTTCCTCTGACTTCCTGAGTAAAGCTTTCACAGTGTGGACAGATATTTCAGCCATTCCATTAGATTTGGGATATGTTGGGCTTGAAGTGATAAGCCCGAGTCCCCATTCTCTTGCAGAGTTACAGAATTCTTGACTGGGGAAAGGCACATGATCACTGACGAGTTCCTTGGGTATGCCATGTTGGGTGAATACAGCTTTCATCTTGACAATTACTGACTGTGCAGTTTTGTCTGTCAACCTCAGGACCTCAGGGTTTTTAGAAATGTAGTCCACAATGAGATGGGTCATGCCAGACCAAGCTCACTGAATTTTTTGACTGAGTGACAAGGGAGGTGGATCGGGGAGGGCAGTGGACATGGCCTATCTGGACTTCAGCAAGGTTTATGACACTGTGCCACATAGAAGGCTGTTAAACAAACTGGGGAGTATGGGAATGGGCAGGACAGTAGTGCAGTAGGTGGGTAATTGGCTGGGTGGCATAACACAGAGGGTGGTGGTGAATAGCTGTCACTCCACAGAGGGAAGAGTGACCAGTGGGGTGTCGCAGAGATCAGTGCTGAGACCAGTCCTATTCAACATCTTCACTGGTGACATTGTGCAGGACCTAGAAGGCAGAATTTCCCTGTTCACTGATGACACAAAGCTTTGTAACAGAGTGGACATGCCAGAGGATGTAGACAGAATGAGGAGGGATCTGCAGAAGCTTGAAGAATGGTCAAGGGTTTGGCAGTTGAAATTTAACGTAAAAGAGTGCAAAAGAATGCTTATGGGGCACAAAAACCCTGGAACAACATATCAGTTGGGGGGTGAGGATATAGCATGCACCAGCAGGAAAGTGACCTTGGGGTTATCATCTCTGATGACCTCAAGGTAGAAAAACAGTGCAGCAAGGTGGCAGGTAAAGCAAATATTATGCTGAAATGCATAGGCAGGGGCATCACCAGCAGGAAAAGGGAGGTCATTATTCCACTATACAAGACACTAGTGAGGCTCCACCTGGAGTACAGTGTCCAGTTCTAGATACTTTGCCTACATAAGGACATAGACAGGGTGGAAAAGGTTCAGAGGAGGGCAGCAACAATGGTACAGGGATTGCATCACAAGTCCTATGAGGACAGGCTGAAGGACCTGAATATGCACTCCCTGGAGGAGAGAAGGGAGAGAGGAGATATGATAGAGACATACAAATACCTTACAGGGAGGAACAGGGTTCCAGTGAAAAAGATGTTCCAGGACTAGAGGGCATGGGATGAAGTTGGATGGAGGGAGATTCAGAGGAAATGTGAGGAATAATTTCTTCACAGAATGGGTGGTGGACAAGTGGAACACCCTGCCTGAGAAAATGGTGGGGGCTGAAACAATCACAAGATTTAAGAATGCATGGAATAGACATAAGGGAATCCTGGAGTTCAGAGGTAAGGGGCAACAGACTTCTAGAAAAACTTATAGTGATCTTACCAGCTCAAATGGGCAGACTAGGTGGGCCATAGGCCCTTATCTGCTGACAGTATCACTATATCTATGACTAGAAATGGGTGGGTCTTGCAATAAAAAATGGCAGCTGCTAACTTTTGCTATGCAAGCTCATGGACTTGGTCAGGTAACACTGATTCCATTTGGTTCCTGTTACAATGCTTTGTGCAGATATCACACCCTTTTACCATGTGCTCACTTTTGCTTGACATTCTTGGCCACCACATTACTGTTCTTGCTCTTGCTTTTGTTTTTTGTATGCTCAGATGGACTTTGTGCACTCTCAATAGCATGTTACTTCTCATATTTGCCAGAATTCTGACTCTTTCACAGTGAAATAAAATTCCTTCCTTCCTTACATCTTAGTGTGTCTCAAAATGGCCAATATGGTCTGACTTTATCATCTACCTTCTTTCTATACTGGGGCCAACCTCATCTGATTAGCCCTTCAAGTACTCGAAAGGTGCTGTCAATCTGGGTATTCATCCTTATTCTTGCATCAGATGACCCTCAATAGATGGTTCGCAGTTCATGGACTAAATCACTCTCTCATCTTGTTTACTCATAACTGGTTCAGCGGTATCTGGTAATGGTGCTCTTGAGAGTGTGTCAGCGATCTACATCAGTTTCTCATGTGTATATTGTATCTGGAGGTCATTTTTCTTTAACTGTAATAGTACCCTTTGAAGTTGGGCTGGAGCTTTTCCTAGAGGTTTATGGAATATCGACTCTAGCGGTTTATGGTCTATTTGCACACAAACTTGTTTGCCAAAATGTATTGATGGAATTTATTGGTAGTAAAGACTGCTACCTGACATAATTTTGCTCTGTGGTTGTCAGGGCTGTGGAAGCATATGTGACTGGGCTCCCATTCTGTAGAAGGCATGCACCAAATCCATTTCTTGACACATTTGCTTGGATAGTAACTGTCTTCTTTACATCAAAATACAGCAGAACTGGAGCTTCACATAGGGCTTCCTCTAGTCACTTGAAGGCTTGCGCTGCTCATGTTCCATTGCCATAGCTGATCTTTTTGGAGACATTTTCTTAGTGGGGCAGTAATGTCTGCCTCCCTTGGGATGTATTGGGCCAGGTATCATACCATTCCCAGCAGACGTAACAATCCAGGCTTATCAGTCAGTGCAGGCATATCCACAATCACCTTCACTTTAGACTCATCAGGGCGAATCCCTTTGACAGGCACTACATGACCCTTGTATTTGACTTCTGAAACTTTGAATTATAGTTTGCCTTTATTGAATTTCACATTTTCAGCTCTCGCCTGATCCATGACCTGCTTTGATATCTCATCATCCTGCTTTGGATTGTCTGCCACTATTATCATGTCAACAGCAATGATGCATACTCCCTCTGTGATGCCAAACATTTTCTCATTTTTCTGTTGAAACACTTCACTTGCTGACTTTATACCAAATGGAAGTCTACGAAATTTGTCGTGGCCCCCTGGAGTGTTAAATGTACAGAGGCGAGATGACTCCTCATCCAACTTTATTTGCCAATAGCCATCCTTCGCATCAAGAATGATTAATACTTGTTTTCTGGTGAGTCAGCTTTGTACTTTCTCTGGTGTTGGGATGTTGTAATGTTGCCTCTTTATAGCTGTATTTTACTCTCATGGGTCATGACAAATACACAGTTCCCCATTCTTTTTCTCAGCGATTACCAGTCAGTGGGCTCGAGGACTTACAGTAGGCAATTATGTGGGATGGTTCTAGACTGTCTAGAGTTTCCTTTAGTTTCTCCATAATTCCAGATGGTACCTATCTACAGCCATGTACCACTGGTGCAATTTAAGGATTAACATGGATATGATACTCCCCTTTAAACTGCTCTACCCCAGTGAAGACATCTGTATGTGTTTTAATTAGACTTTTCTTTGTGAGGGGTCTTGAAAATTTCACAACCTCAACTCTGCTCACCAGATCAAGTCTTTCACATGCAGCCTTGCCCAGCAGTGGTACAGGAGACACATCTGAGACACAGAATTTGAGATCATCTTCCTTATTCTGAGTTTTACACTTCAGGTTGATTACTCCTTTAGGCTTTATTAGTGCACCTCCATATGCCACCAGTATGGCTGAAGAGTCTGCCATCCTTCTGCTACCTGGTATCTTCTTTGCCACAGTGATTGGCAACACATTGGCACAGGCCCCTGTGTCTAGCTTGAATTCTGTGGGCATTCCTTCAGCCTCGGTGTCTGTATACCAGGCATCTACAATACATCATGATATTTTTGATCCTCCTCTCTGTGAGTTATTTGTCCAGTGAATAGACTGTCCATGTTGATTCCATGTACATTACTGTTTCTTGCGGTACCGTTTGTGCCTGGCGTACTTTTGCAAAATTATTTTTCTTTTGTATAAGTGTCAAGTTCCTCCTTAGGCTGGGCAACTTCACAATGCATGGTTTCGTCAGTTCACTGCAGAACGGCGACCCATGACAAAGACGCCAAACCTGCAATGTGACCAGTTTGGAAACTATGTATTTTTGCACAGGGGCACCCTTGTTGGGGGCTTCCCCCCATACTCCCCTTCTTTGGGACTCTAACTTCAAGGGTGGCACCCGTTGGTGATGGGGGGAACCATCGGTCATGCAAAGGTGTTGGTGCCATGATTCCCTTGAGGTTGTCACGGGTCGCCATTCAGCAGTTGTGATTTTGATGGGTTACTGGTTTCATCCACAATGATGGCATGTTTGAGCTGGGTGTGTTTCCTGTTCTGGGATTTCTGGTTTGCCCTCACAACTTGCTATGTGTCTTTTTTTCCTGAGGTTCGTCTTTATTTTGTGGCACAGTAGCATGCGGACCTTCTCTGTGGTGTCTTGTGCCATGGTTTGGAGCTGTGTCTTTGTGACCTCTGCAGTCCTGCAAATATCAATTGCTTTCTCTAGAGTTAAGTCTGACTCTCAGGAGACACTCCTTTGGTCTGCCATCAGTGATTCTAAAGTACTATTTTGTCTCTTAGCAGATCATTCACAGTGGAAACAAACTCACAGGTTTTAGCTAGGGTACTGAGCTTTGTCAAGTACTGATCAATTGTTTCACCCTCTGCCTGCTTTCTGTTGCAAAATTTATTGGGCTCAATTCTCATAGGTTGACACAGGTCTTGCACAAGCCCTGCAACAGACCCTGCACTGTGCTGACTGCATTAGCGCACCTTGCACCCATTCTACAAGGTTGCATGTTTTTGCAACACTGTACCCTTTTTACAGCAGCTTGAGCCAGATATTTGGCGCAAACCCTGTGAAAAGGTCCACGAAGTTAGACCAGCAAAAGTTGGTCTAACTCACAGCATGTGGTGCATGTGGGGCTAGGGGACTGAGAATCCCAAGTGCTGATTGGGGAATGACGCAATCCCCATGTGCCGTGCATTCAGTGCACCGGGGCTTGTGGCATTCAAATCCCTTTGAGAATTGAGCCCATAGTGTTCAAAAACCACATTTCTTCCAGGGTGGCTGTATGCTTTAAAACTTTCTAGCACAGTGTCTATATCTTTAGGGGTACCATCTCCCTCAAAGCTGAATTTATTCAATACTTCTAAAGGTCCTCCCCTACAGTATGAAGCAGGACTGCTACCTGCATTTCTTTGGGTTTTCCAGCTGCACCTGATGCTACCAAGCAGAGCGTGAATCTCTGTTCCTAGTGTCTCTAGTTTTCAGACAGATTGCCTGTCAGGATGAGTGGCTCTGGAGGCATAATTGCTCCATCTTTTCCTTGCTTTGTCTTCTTTTTTTCCTTGATAATGTTTATTTTCCTTTATAAGCAGCATTAAAGTTCACTGCTTCTGACACCATGTTATGTGTCTTGAAAGTAAGTAATGAGGGACTGCATACTTGATGAGCTGCTACTAGCCTTCTTATTACTGTGACACACTGCAAATCAGTTTCTTCAACAACTGAGAAAACCCTCATCACATGACTCTGGACTCACTGCACCTTCAGATCCTTAAAGGTGCAGTAGCATGCACTACATGGGGTTCCTGACCTCAACTGCAGCTGATGGGTCATTTCATTTCTCCTTGGGCTACCCAAGACTGCAGCAGATAGGAGGTGGTCCATCGGTCTGACCCTCTCATGTTTTGTCTGGGTTCTTGACATCAGTAAGTGAGGTGTTCTGCAGCTTTCTTTTTTCCTTCATTTCCCTTTCGAGATGGTTTTTACACTCTTTCTTGAATATTTTCTCCAGTTCTGGATTTGGAAGCTCCATTGAACAGGTTTCAACAGAAAAATATCTACAGACCTCATGTTTCAACATGCTTTTCTTGTGATAGTGTGACAGAGCTCTGCACACATGCAGTTACCTGCTGTCAGCCATCTTGCCTCCACCTGGAATTTCATGAGCTTTATACTGCATTTTGATTGTAAGTAATGTAGAATTATAAATTTGAAAGGGCAATTTTTGTCCCACTGTTTCCCATGTGGGACACACTGCACATATGAGTGGATGTCTGGATTTTTCTCTGTTTGATTAGCAGGGTATTTTCTCTGTCAAATTGTTGTGTAGGGTATCTTGCTGGCAGGAAGACACTCATCGCAGCGGTGGGTGAGAGCTTTTAGCTGATTGTTTTGTGAGGGCACAGTTTAGGCCCAACCCCTTCCCACCCCTCACCCCACCCACCCCTGGAAATAGTTCCTTTATACCTGAGGTTCCGACATCATTTCCTCAAGAGTGCAAGGTGCATATCACACTCATATCCTCTCTAGCACACTGCACTGACAATATAAGCATACACATTGTATAATATTTATATTTCTGTATAACCAATCACACACACGCGCACACACACACACACACAAAACAAACAAACAAATAAAAAAGTAGATAAACATGTGGGGAGTAGTGCAATGTAATGGCTGTGGGGCAGCAGTCTTCCAGGAGTCTTTCTGGAGGCTGAGATGCTGCCCTATTTGCAGACAACTCTCTGCCCTGAGGGAGGAAGTTGCCCGTCTTCAGGCCGCACTGGACAGTAGTAAGGAAACCTTCCCCCAGGCCACACTGGACAGTAGGAAGGCAACCTTCCCCATCCAGGGAGCACTAGCGCCACCACCACTACCTCAGAGGTTGTGAAGAAAGCACAGCAGTTGGACCACAGTGGGCTCAGGGAAGGTGAGGATGGTGGAACAGAGGCACACCCAGTCAATTGTTCACTCCACTATCCATACACCATTCTGGGGGAGCATAGCTCTATGGATGCACCACGAGAAGGCTGATGACAACTGTCACAAGGGAGGCCCACAGGAAGGAGGCAGAGGACACCAGAGGGAAAGGAAGCAGCTCCTGGTGGGGGACTCAATTGTTAGGGGTATAGAACTGGGGGGAGCTGGGAAAACTGAAGTAAGGTGCCTGCCTGGTGCCATGGCTTGGAGGGACAGGAAGCGCATCCTCAGGATCACGAGAACAGCAGCAAGGGAGTCTGAGTTGGACGTAATTGTCCACCTAGGGACAAATGACTTGGCTCATCATGAGATTAGAGCAGTGCAGGAGGACATTGCAGAGTTGGGGAGGGCCTAAGACAATAGCTTACACAGTATCCTTCTCAGAGGTGCTGCCTGTCAAAGGCATGGGGAGGCGAGGTAATTAGCACCATGCAGTTTAATGAATGGTTGAAAAAATGGTGCGGAGCACAGGGTTTGGCTTCATTGGGGACTGGGGTTCCACTTGGAGGACACCAGCCTATACTAGCAGGATGGTCTGCATCTGTCCAGGAGAGGAACAAGTCTTTTGAGCAATCAGTTTAAATGCTTCATTGTAGCTTTTAAACTAGTCAAGGGAGGCACTGACAAGCAGCAGGAAAATCCAGCCTCTCTACAAAACAGGGTACTAAATGAGAAAAAGACCAAGGCAGAACGGTCAGTGGGGGATGCTGCAACAGAAGGTAAAGCCATCAAAAAATGGAGAGCAATGAGTACCAATGCCCATAGTCTGGGTAACAAGCTTCCTGAATTAGTGGTCTTGATGGAGGAGGAACATCTGGATATCGTGGCAGTCACAGAAACATGGTACACACAAAACCATGACTGGGACGTAAACATACCAGGATACACTATCTACAGGAGGGACAGGGAGGGTAAAAGAGGAGGAGGAGTAGCTCTTTACATAAGGGAAGGAATAAAAGCAACAGAACAAAAGGGTAAACAGGGAGGAGAAGAAGCACTGTGGGTAAATTGAGACAGGCAATGGCACCATAATCTGCACAGGGTTGTATACAGCCCCTTCTCAGGGAGGAAATGGACAAGGAAATGATAGAAAGTATACTTAGAATGGCAGAAAAAGGGGAGATATTGCTGATGGGTGATCTGAATATGCCAGATGTTAACTGGAGTGCAGTTGCTGCTGCCACTTCGAAGAGTGGAGTTATTCTAGATGCCCTACAGGGGGCATGCCTTAAACAACTAGTATTGGAGCCCACTCGAGAGGGAGCAATATTAGACTTGATTCTCTCAAATGGAGATGGAGAGAGGATCACAGATGTAGAAGTGGGTAGCCATCTGGGAACTAGCAACCATCGAACAGTATGGTTCACAATAAACACAGCAATACAGTCAAGCCATACAAAGACAAAAGTATTGGACTTTAGGAGGGCTGACTTTGCCAAAATGGGTGAGTGCCTAAGGAATGCACTAGCAAATGGGCAGGAAGGAGGGGTGGAAGAACAATGGGAATAATAAAACTGCCATCACAGAGGTAACGAGCCTTGTGTGAAGCAAATAAACAAAACAAAATGATGTAAAAACCACTATGGTTCTCAATAAAGTGGCAGTGAAGGTTCAAGAGAAAAAGAAAACATTCAGGAAGTACAAGGAATCGTAGAAGGAGCAGGACAGAGAACTGTATCAGTTAAAGCAAAAGGAGGCTGGGAAGGCAGTCAGAACAGCAAAGGCCCAAACCGAGGAAAAGATAGCCAACTCAGTTAAGAAGGGGATAAAACCTTTCATAGGTACATCAGGGGCGAAGGAAGACCAAGGGAGGGATAGTGAGGCTTAATAAAGGAGAGGAGGGTGGGCAGAGGAGACTGTAAAAGGCAGAGATACTAAACAAATATTTTGCTCAGTATTTACAAATGAAGAGGGAGGTACATAAACAAACAGTAGAAACACTCTGGATACAGAAGTTGATACCAGCCCATTTACAGAAGAAAGGGTTCTGAAAGAACTCTTAAAACTGAAGGTGGACAAAGCAATGGGGCCTGATGGGATTCATCCCAGAATTCTAAAGAACTAAGGGTAGAACTAGTGACACCACTGACTACCCTTTTAACAAATCATGGGAGGATGGGTGGTACCCGAGGACTGGAGGAGGACAGATGTGATTCCCTTCACAAAAGTGGGAGCAAGGCAGAAGCAGGAAACTACAGACCTGTTAGTTTAACCTCAGTGATAGGGAAAATGATGGAATCACTTCTGAAGGAAAGAATTGTCGAGTATCTAGAGGCCAGAGGGGCACAGGACCCTATGCAGCATGGATTCACAGCGGGAAGGTCATGCCAGATTAATCTGATAGATTTCTTTGACTGGGTGACCAAAGTAGTAGATCAGGGAGGGGCTGTGGACATGGCCTACCTAGACTTTAGCAAGGCATTTGACACAGTCCCACACAAAGATTATTATGTTAGCCAGCCTGGGAGTGGGTTCCAAGATGACAGCCTGGGTAAAGAATTGGCTGGAGAATAGGACACAGAGAGTAATAGTAAATGGAGTCCACTCAGAAGAAAGGAGGGTTACTAGTGGGGTACCGCGGGGTTCAGTATTAGGACGGTCCTCTTCAATGTCTTTATAAGCGACATTGCAGAAGGACTGGAAGGAAAAGCATGTCTCTTGCAGATGACACAAAGATCTGCAACAGAGTTGATGCACAGGGTGGGTGGAAAGGATGAGAAGGGACTTGGCAAAGTTAGAGGAATGGTCAAATGTATGGCAGCTTAGATCCAATGCTAAGAAGTGCAAGGTAGTGCACCTGGAAACAAAAATCCAGGGAAGAGTACACAATGGGGGTGAGATACTAACAACAACAAAAATGGAAAGGGACCTGGGGGTATCATATCAGATGACCTAAAGGTGGCAAGCAATGTGAGAGGGCAGCAGGGGGATACTGGGATGCATAGAGAGGCATCACCAGTAGAAAACAGGAAGTTATTATCCCTCTGTACAGACAGCTGGTAAGACCCCATCTGAGTACTGTGTGCAGTTCTGGAGACCCAATCTCTGCAAAGACATAGACAGGATGGAAGCTGTCCAGAGGAGGGCAACTAAAATGGTGCAGGGTCTGCACTGGAAGACATATGAAGAGAGAAAGGAGCTTAATATGTATAGCCTCGAGGAAAGGAGGGAGAGGGGAGACATGATAGAAACGGCAAGTACCTCAAGGGAATCCAAACAAAGTCCAAGAGGGTAGCATCTTTCAAAAAAAGAGTGTGCAAGAACAAGAGGCACAATTTGAAGATGGGGGCAAGCGGCTCAGAGGTAATTTAAGGAAGTATTTTTTCACAGAGAGGGTTGTGGGATGCATGGAATGGCCTTCCCGAGGAGGTTGTGGAGTCAAAATCAGTGGTGGAATTCAAGCCAGTGCATGGGACAGTCATAAGGCAATTCTAGGGGGTTGGGGTAGGAAGAAGTAGGCTGCTGGTTAACTAGGATCTGCAGCTTATCCAGTAGGTAGGGAAATGGGCAGACTGGGTGGGCCAAGCGGTCCTTATCTGCCATCAAAATCTATGTTTCTATGTTTCTATGATAAGATGTGGTGGATCCCAGTATGCTTCTGGTGTATAGAACAGGTGATTCATCCCTGAATCAGTTTTGAATGTGGCTGAGTGTATAACGAGAGGAAATATTGCTTAAAATTTACAAGGGCTAGTCTGTATGGTTGTCTTGGTATGTTTAATTTGTTTAGACCTAAGTGTGGCGTCATACCCTTTCAAAGGAATTAAGTTGTTACTTTTTGGAGTTTGCTAAACTACTGGTCTGGGACATTGGATGGTACTGTCTGAAATAGATATAATATTTTAGACAAGATACGGTATGTGGTTTTGAAAAGTTCCTACTCTGCAGCATTGTCCACCATCAAGGTTTTAATGTGATGTGCTATTTGCCATCAGATACATGTGCTAGCACCCTCCTGATACACCCTAGTTTGAATCTTGAATATATAGTTACAAAGTAACCTCAACGAAAGAGATTTTTGAACATTGCAAGTGACAGCCATCTATAATGACTTAAATCATCAGTTGCAAAGTTAGTATTAAAATTGTTTTAGACATCTGTGAGGGAATTAAAAATATATTAATGATGGCTCTGTGGCTCTCAACAGTACAGCATGTTATTGCTAAAAAAAAGATGCATTTTTTTGCTGGCTAGCAAATAATGCTGCTTTAAGATACATTGCATGGGGTGGGGGGCAGGGGGAAAGACTGAAAGATTAGCAGAAAATTCCTGACATCAAGACATTGCAAACTTTACAAATAAAGTAAACTGCTGCTAATGTATTAACTTGTCAGTACAACAAAGACAACATACAATTAAGATAAACAACTGAGCAAATTAAATGACATAAACAGTTTTGCAAAGGCAATGGTATAAACAATTTTGCAAAGACAGTGACGTAATTGTGCAAAGGCAATTACATAAGCACTTGTGCAAAGGAAATGAAATAAACTATTGTTTAAAGGTAATGAAGAAGGCAGTCATGTAAAGTGGATGAAATAAATGATTTTGCCAAGACAAGGAAATAAACAATTATGCAAAGGTAAAGAGGTACAGCCATGTCCAGCGACATGATGTTTTTAGCCATGTGGCTGGTGTGGCAGGTCGCGGCACAGTGAGGCATGATGGAATTAAAAGAAAAAAGGACCTTTTGTTTCCATGTGCTCTTTCAATTATCTGCAGTGTCACTTATGATACACAATCTGCCAACTGGCACTATTGCAGAAAACACCACAGCGTTTGTTACAACTGTAAATAATTGTGCACAGGCAAAAGGATTCAGGAACAGTACCATACGAAACAAAATATACATGTTGGGAAGGCTTAACACTTCAGGAGGGCTGCAGCAGTAGTGTGAGATGATCCACATAGGGGTGCTGGAGGTTTGCGAGCAGCATAGTGTGCAAACATGCTGACACACTAATATGACACCCTCGTGTGACACCCTCCTTCTAGGGTCCTCATACTGGGGACTGCTTGAAGTATGGGAGCTAAAAATGGGGGAAAAAGTCCCTGCTTCCTTCTCAGCCCAGCCAATTGGGTAGTGGCTCACTGCTTAAGCTGCCTTGATGTCTTACATTTCTTCATGGGAGTAGGGGGTAAACAGTTTCTAAAGGAGGAGGAAGAGGCACAGAGAGAAGCTCAGGAGATATCTTAATTACTAGGGCTCAGTAAGGCAAGGCAAGGCAACGTTTATTTTTAAAGCACCCTATCCTTGAGGATCAGAGCATGGTGCAGTTAATGAGGTATAAATGGGCTTGGTACATCCAGCCAACCTGGGTTTGAGTCCCACAACCTCTTCTTGCATACTGTGTAACCCTTAGCAAGTCACGTAATCTCCCCAGTGCTCAGAGGTCTCCCCTGTAAACAAACCTTGTGCCTAGTGGGCCTTACCCAGTTACCAAAGAATAAAAAAATACACTGACAGTTCTGTTTATAATGAGAATGAAAAATCTAAATGGGAATCCACTCTTGGCTTGAATATCTCCTCAGAAGATTGGGATTCTGCCTGGAGAAATGCTCATCAAGCTTTCAAAGAGGTTCAGGGGAGAACTATACAATACAACATTTTACATCATTACTATTATTCCCAGAGCAGATTGGGGAAAATGGGTTTCTGCCCTTGGGGTAAATGCTGGAAGCGCAATGAAACACACTGATCTCCTTCACATGTTCTGGAGTTGTCCTCAGGTGTATCAGCCATGGGAACAAATTCTTAAGATCTGTGAGACGGTCACAGGGTCTAAGATCTTGTTGTCTCCTCTGACTTTTGTATTGGGGCTTTCTTCACAACTAGTTCCACTTCAGAAAAAACAGATTAACTGGATTCTGTCAGCAGCCCTGGCCCTTAAGAGGCTTTTACTTTCTAAGTGGAAAGAACAGGCTATGCCTTCTCTGTCTGAATGGTATAACAATGTGTCAATTCTAGCACAAAATGAGAGAATTTGTCACCTCCTGCTTGATCGGTCATCTGAGTTTCTTGATACATGGGCCCTCTTTTTGTGTTCACTTGCACGCTTGTGCAAGGAACGTCTTGTGCTAGTAGCACATTTCTTAGGTGTGTCTGTGTTGGTGAATGCAGAGCATGCTTTAGTTGGTGTGTCCCTCATTCCCCAATAAGCCAGCATACTAGTGCTGACACCAGCATTATGTAAAGTGCACACAACTTGTAAGGAAAGTGACGCTGCAATCAGAGACAAGCTCGTCATGCAGTGGCACAGATGACATGCCTCCTGATGTGCCTTTCCTAGTGAAGCACTTCAATAACACACAGTTAGCCAGTGAAGCTGAACCTCAAACGTCAAACATGGGGATCCACGACTGCAAGAAAACCAACAGCAAGAGCCCACCTGTGTTCAACCATGAGTTCATTATCCAGAACTACACAGACATTGTCTCCTGCATGGCCATGGTTGTACTCCTGTGTCTCGTGTTCGAGGTAAATCACTGGGAGACCTTGTTTTGTTTGTTCAATAACTTTCACCTCCTTGCGCGGCTACACTGTCAACTTGTGGGCTTATGTTAGGACCAGAGACCTTTTACATTGGGGAGTCAGTATGCAAATCATGCAAACTATGTGTTAGAAAAGATGCAGCTGGATATAAAAACACTGCATTTAATTATTCTGTTTTATCCCCCTGAAAAAACAGTCCATGGTATTTAAATGTGCACGTGTGTGTGGTAAAACTCAAGACTAGTCCAGCAGTAATACTGGCAGAAAACGCTTGGGATAGCTGTCAAGTTACTAAGTTACTACTGCAGTTGTTGATGCAGCCAGTCATGGGATTTGTGGTCTCTATGGGAGCGAGTTAAGGTTATGCGGCATTTAACACCAGCGCCTGACTTTCACTTGGTGCTCTGAGTTGTTGTTGTGAACGACTCGCTGTAATTAACTTGCTAATAAAATATTGGCCCATAAGAACTGGAAAACAGCCAAATTCTTTCTTTTAGACTGCATCCTTAAATAACTTTCTATAAAGTTAATGTTCTTTCATTGCTCGATTTTAAATGGGGGGATGTGGGTTGTGGAAGTTCCTGTGCATTGCACACCGGCAGCTGTAGTGCTTGTTCTTTAGGTGCTTCTTGGGTTTGAATAGGAACATCTAGGGGAAGGACAACAGTTCCCATACACCTGTAAAGAAAGAAAACTGTTCGCAGTGTTTTTTTTTTTTCTGTACCTGAAACAAAGAAAACGGTCCCTCGCTGTCATCGGCGCCCCTCCCCCAACCGCACTCACTCACTGTGCACCCCACCTCCCCACACCCCCGTCATCCCATACTTACTTCTGGAGGTTGACGCTGCAATCTTTGGTAGAGCAGAAACATGTCTGCACTCTTCAAAGTCGACCGTGAACTGAAGAAATGCCGGTAAGCTGTATAATGGCATAAATGGGGGTTTTCAACTTAGGTGGATATCTCAGCAATTGTTTTGAATGTTGCCTCCAAATTTTCAATATGGGGTTCTTGGGACCCCACCTCATGAACAAATGCCTTGTCATCTCGTTATTCAGTCCCGAAAGGTCATTTCACGGTCACTGTGTGGAATCACCATTCAGGACTGATTAATGAAATGACAGTGCCACAGTTCATGAGGTGGCATCCAAAAACCTATCTTGCAAATTTGGTGGAAAATTTCAAAATGACTGTTGTGAGCGTGCATTGTGCAGTTTCCGCACACTCATAACTTCGACACTTTGTAATATTTTCACTCCAGATTTTTAACATTGCCATTTTCTCACACCTCCTTATGAACAGTACAGCTGCCATTTTTCACATCCTGCCCAAAATGTGTTTTCGTGAATGTGGCGCACAACGGCACGGTCGCTGTGCGAAATCAACGTTCAGGACACATTGCCAAAATCACAGTGACACTGTTCATGAACAGAGGTCCCAAAATGCCTATGTTGAAAATTTGGTTAGAAAATCCCCAAAATAATTGCATTATGGGCGTGCGTTGCACAGTTTCTATGCACGCTTGTGACTTCACCAAGTTTTCATATTTTCACTCCAGATTTTCAACATTGCCATTTTTTTACACCTCCTCATGAACAGTGCAACTGTCATTTTTCACATCCTGCCTGAAATGTGTTTTCACATCTATGGCACCAAATGGCACAGTCGCTGAGCAAAATCACCTTTCCGCTAACAAACTCATAGTGCCACTGTACATGAGGTGGGGTCACAAAAAGCCCATGTTGAAAATTTGGAGTGAAAATACCAACACATGCCCAGGGCATTATGGTTTCCAACCATAACACCCCACCCTGTAGAGACTGACAGGCGTCAGAGGTGTGACTTGGCATTGTCGGCTGTAATGCTCACACCATTCCACCCCCACCCCATCCCATCCTGCAGCCAGCAACAGGCACCAAGGTGTGCCTTGGACTCTTCAGCCCCAAAGTATGGAGGCAGTATAGCGCAGTGGTCTAAGGCTCTGAGCTGCAAATCTGGTGACATCCAGCAGACCAGACCTGGGTTTGAATCCCACAGCTTCCACTTGCATACTGTGTGACTCTGAGCAAGTCACTTAACCTCCTTGTTCTCCCAGGTCACTCCTGTAAAAAAGCTTTCAGCTTAGTGTGCTATACCTGGTTAAACAACTAAATAAATAAAAAAAGTTCACCCCATTCTCCTATACTGCACCCATCTCAGCATATTTCCTTATGGAATGGGTAAGCATAAGGCCTGAAGACCCCAAGGCACACCGCAACACTTGTCGGTGTCTATGGGGTAGGGTGAGGTGAAATGGCATGAGCATTATGGCTGATGACCCAAAGGCACACCCCAATGCCTGTCAATCTCAGCAGGGTGGGGCTGGAGGCGGCATCAGTTCAGTACTTCACTGCCAATCCTATTATGCATCTCTCTAACTCCTGCACTACCAATGCCAATGAGCCAACATTCAGCATTGACAAATGCTTGTTTGCTGAGAGAGACAGAGATGGAGGAGAGAGAGAGGGGGGGGGAGAAGAGAAAGAGATAGACAGAAATGAGAAGAAAGAGAAACAGAGGGGGTTAAGAGAGAGTGACAGAGGGGGAGAAGAGAGAGAGACAGAGGTGGAGAAGAGAGAGGAACAGGGGTTGAGAGAGAGAGAAAGCGGGAGAGAAAGACAGAGAGAGAGGCAGAGGGAGAGAAAGAGAGAGAATTGGGTGGAAGAGAGAGAGAGAGAGAGAAAGAGACAGTGGGGGGAAAGAGAGAGAGAGAGGGGAAAGAGGGACCATATCTCTCAGCTTTCCCTGATTTTCAGGGATGTCCCTGATTTTGCCTCAAAATGTTCCTGTCCCTCCTAAAATTTGTGTTTCTGTGACTGAACAGTGGGTATACAGTATGCTCACCATATTGTCAAACAGAGTTACAAACTTGCTCTTCTGCAAAGTATTTTACACCAATACTCTTATGTTGCCTGCTTCAGGGGAGAGAACCAATTGTTAAACTGTGTCCCTCATTTTACTTCTTTGTCACTGACTTTTTTAAACCATGTCCAAGTGCCAAACACCACTGCAAATACCTGCATGCAAACGTTTGTCATTGACAAATGCTTGTTAGAAATGGTAGTGTGACATCCTGTATGTATGTTTCCTTTATCTGCTTTGTAAGGTTGTGTATTATCACTTGACTGCACGCTATGGCTTTGTCACTCAATCTCATTCCTTGAATTGCTGTCTTTTAGTCTGATTGAGTAAGTTATGGATTATGTAACCTTCTGGAAACCTGTTAATGTTTCTCTGCTTTTACTGATGATTTTGTATTCAGTAATTTAATGATCATTTTATTGTAGTTTACATTTTGAAATTAATAAAATATTAATTAAAAAAATACAAAATAAAACCACAATTATACAATGACTTTAAAAATACAAATAAAATGATATTGTAGGAAACATATAGGGAAAATATGGTGTATTGCAAAAGTATTAGGATGCAAAACAAAAACATGGTAGCACCCTATGCATAGAGGCTTTAAGGGAAACATTGTAGCAAATTGTTAATGAAAATATGAGACAAGAGTCTGCCTGGAGTCTTGAAGAAATCAGCAGCCCAGGAACTGGTGTTTTCTGACAGAAGGCTCTGAAGAAGACCTTGGGCATGACTCCTGGCCCTGTCCCACTGGAAGGCTTGGGTTCAAGGGTTTGAGTTCCAAGCATACTGCAAGCCTCCCCCTCAGTGGAATGCTGTGTCTTTAAGACATCTGTTTTGCCAACCTGCACTGACTGTGCACAGAGCCCTGAGTGATGATGTAAGTTCATTCATCCATCTTGTCAGGACAAGGTGACCTTCTAGCCTTGGACACGATTCCTACCCCAAGGAGCATCTGTCAAACCCAGAGTCCTATCTCTGCAATAAATCTGGCATTGCAGGGCTGTGGTGTGTGCAAGATGCTGCCATGGCTAAGAGCCAGCCACAGACTTGTTGAAAAAAAAAATACTGAAAATGTGTAATATTTTATCTGCATTTAAGGGAGTGTTCATTTAGTTTAAAGAAAGACTAGACCTGCTTGGTGGATTTCAAAAAAATGGATTCTTATCTGTTTTTGCAGTCATTCAACCAAGATCTTATCATCATAGCACTGGAAGAAGCTTCATCGAATATAGTCACAGTACACTGAGAGCTCACTCACAGGTGTTCCTGGAAGCAATCTTTTCTATGTAACCAAGAGGGGTATGTTGGTTTAGTTTATTCAATTTATATAGTGCACAATTAGGAAAGAGTGGGGTTAGGTGGAAGCAGGGTGCGATAAGGTAGAAGCACTAAATGAGTACTTCTGCTCAGTATTTACTAAAGAGAAGAGGGGGTGACACCCAAGGGGGGAGAAATGGCAGAAACAGGGGGGAAGGGGGTGACAGATGGGGAAATCGTGGAGGACAGAGTTCAGGAGGGTTTGAAGGCACTGATGGTGGATAAGGTGCCAGGCCCAGATGGCATCCACCCCAGGGTACTGAAGGAGCTGGCACAGGACCTTGCAGGATCTTTGGCAGACCTATTTAATGACTCACTACATTTGGGGTGTGTACCTCAGGACTGGAGAATGGCTCATGTGGTGCTCCTCCACAAGAGAGGCCCCAAGGATGAACTGGGAAACTACAGATCAGTAAGCCTCACATCCATCGTGGGTAAGCTAATGGAGACTATCCTGAAGGAAAGGCTGGTGGCCCTCCTAGAGACCAAAGAACTACAGGACAGCAGACAGCATGGCTTCACACGGGGCAGATCCTGCCAAACCAACCTGGTGGAGTTCTATGACTGGGTAACTAGGCAACTGGACAGGGGCCATGCAGTGGATGTCCTGTATCTGGACTTCAGTAAGGCATTCAACTTGGTGCCACATGGAAGGCTGGGAAGTAAGTTAGTAGGCACAGGGGTGGGTGCAAAGCTGGTGAGATGGGTAGGAAACTGGCTTCAGGGAAGGCAACAGAGGGTGGTGGTGGGTGGGGAGCTCTCACACCCAAGGGTAGTGATGAGTGGTGTTCCACAGGGCTCAGTGTTGGGACCAGTGTTATTTGGGATATTCATTGCAGACATATTATTGGACATCAAGAGCAAGATCAGTCTGTTTGCTGATGGTACCAAGGTAGGAGCAGTGGTGGATGACCTAGGGGGATGGCAGGGGTTGCAGGATGATCTGGCAAAGCTTAAAACCTGGTCAGACACCTGGAAACTGGGGTTTAATGCCAAAAAGTGCATGGTGCTGCATTTTGGGATGAAGAACCCAAGGAGGAGTTACCAGCTGGGGGAGTGCAGCTAGCCCAGATAGAGGAGGAGGAGAAGGATCTGGGGGTGCTCATTACAGGGTCAAAGAACAACTTGGCACAATGTAGGAAGGCAGCTGCAAGGCCAACAAAATGCTGGGTTGTATTGCAAGGGTATATCCTCGAGGAGGGAGGAGGTGATTCTGCCACTGTATAGGTCATGGTTAGACCTCACCTAGAGTACTGGTGCAGTACTGGCGCCTGTATCCGAAGAGGGACATTAAGTTACTGGAGGGGTGCAGCACAAGGTGACAAAAGATGATCAAGGGGCTGGAGGACTTATCCATATGAGAGGAGGCTGAGGGAGTTGAACATGTACTCACTGGAGGAGGGAGGGACAGGGGACATGATTGAAACCTTAAGTACGTGAAAGGAATAAACAAGACAGGTACAGAGGGGCTGTTCAAAGTAAGGGAGGGAGGGACACCAGGGGCCATGATATGAGACTGGAGAGGGAAGGAAGGTTCAGGAGGAGATGAGGAGATACTTTTTACAGAAAGGTGGTGGCTGGGTGGAATCGTTACCTGCAGAAGTGGTATCCAGTAGAACAGTGGACTGCTTCAAAAGGGGATAGGACAGGACAAGGGGGAAGGTAAAAGAAGGGGAAGTGTGGAAGGGAGGGGCAGCTGCAGAATAAGGGGTGCTAGCTGCACATTCTAGCAGACTTGATAGACCTCTAGGCCTTTATCTGCTGGCAAATGTCGTATGTTCGTATGTTCAGTGAACTCTCTCTCAAAGTACGTTATAGCCAAAATAACCTTATATTTATAGCTATATAGTATGCTGCTGTGGGATGGGTGAAACATTTAATGCTGAGTTTAGATGACTTTACTTCAGTCATTCATTTTTGTTGCAACCTCTGCTCTGGGTTTGACTTTATTGTCCAGGACCACGCTGAAAGCGTGAGCCTGTGTCTCAGTAAGTAACATTCTGGCAAAAACTGTCAACAAACTCATAAAATAAGACAACACTGAACTGGAAAATTATCTCACAGGTTCTAGTTTCTGATCCTCTGCCAAACAGAACAACATTGCAAATTTATGACTTGTAACTCATCTCTTTATTTAGTCTACTGAAACCTTTTTAAAGGAGGAAGTTTAGTCAAGAAATTAGAGCTTGCGACATGTGAGGGAGCTAATAATGTCCTTCAAAGCCAAACTTGGGCTGCCTTATGTCAGAGATATACTTAAAACAGAGGCTCATTTCCAATATAATAAATGCTTGAAAATGTTCATAAATGAAACTCAAAATAAACAGTGATTATTTATCAGCCACTTGCATTATTTTAGATAATTTGCAGGGAAGAACACATGAAAACAATCGCTACATTCTATCGTAAAGTCAAACGTGACAGAGGTAGATGCTGATGGGAGGTCCTCTTACCTAATCTGTGGCTCAGGAGCCAGTACAAGGAAGGATGGTCTGGTAATGACAGAGTCACCCACCAAAGATGAAAGGGTTCTTAAGTGCTTGCTTTGAGGGCAGTGATTAGAACTGACAGCAGTCAAAAAAAAATTAGTTTTCCCTGGTTGGAAGTATAGTATTTACTGTACAGTATCAGCAACACGGTCAGTCTGTTCCCTGTTTAGCTGACAGATAGCCGGACTACAAGAAGAGCCTGCAAAGGTGTGGGCATGCTTATGTGAATATTACTTACGAAGGCTTAGCATCCTTTCTTTTGGGCTTTGTCACAGACCTGTTCTATTCCTCAACCCGCCTCACTCATGCACTTACCACACAAAGCCAACTGCCCTCAGGACCACTGGACTCACCATTCCAATGCACCAGTTCCCACTGTTAATACGAGACTGAAAGCTCAGGGAATGAATGGATGCTGTGAACACTGACCCATTTCATTAGTGTGATATTGGACCTCATTTGATATGGTGTCTTCAGAAAATGGATAGCCGAAATAGTAACTGTTACCTTTGCCTCCATCTGAGGCTTACCACCCATAGACAAAGCCTTAGTGGGAGGTGAAGCACCAGGGCGTCTGTCCATGTAGTGGTACTAAGTAAGTACATTTTTACATCATTTATAGCATCTGCTTTGTGCGCTGCCTCTTCTGTGTTTTTTATGTCCTTTTCACTTTAAGCAGTGGCACCAGCTGCACCAGCAGCATACATTTCGTATGTTTTTTTGAGTAACTGTTACCTTTCCCTGTAAAACTGAATCACACTTACATCGTTACATATACAGTATAATGACATATACAGAAAGTGCACACTGGTTCATTTAAATTAAATATGATCAGGACAGTAAAACAACACAAATAATTAAACGTGAATATGCTGGGTCTAAAAACAGAGATAAATCTTGACTCTCAGAGTCATAGTCTCAATTACATAGATAAACAGAAATTACAGGCAAGAGTGGGAGTGAGCCTGTCATGCTTGTCCACTGCATTTAACAGATTTCACCATTGAGACCACCTGCTAATAAGTACTTGTTCAGTTGCAAGTTTTTACAGTAGAAAATGGGGTGCAAATATCAATGTAAAAAACTGTTATACTGAGAAAAAAATACCAAAACTAAGGGGATGGATAACCCCATGGCAAAGATACAAGTATTTAAATTAAGGCCCCTAGATGTTAATACATATAAGCAAAGTTTGCACATAGTAATGGTGCCAATTACCGCTGCACACGTTTATGCATATGGTGCAGTTCTATGCATATATGTATGTATGGTACTCTAGACAAAAGACATCCCCCATCCCCTGACTGATACCTGTGAGATTCATGTCCTTTCTTTTGTCTCTCACAATCCTACCTGGTAGTCAGGTAGGTCCACAACTCAAACCCCAGATGACTAGTGTCTGTGGTAGTCCAGTGACTCCCTCCACTAGCCCCTTGTGCTGGATTCTGTCTCTCACCGATCTGGTGACATGCTGATCTTGGTCTTTCACTGGATTTGAACACCTGGTGCAGCTCTCTGATGACCCTACTACCAGTTGCCTAGAGAACTTTCTGATGTTTCCACAGAGTACAGACCTGGTACATGGTCCAGAGGGCTTTCCTACATTGCCACACTGCGTGGCTCTGGCCTGAGCCCTTGTGAGATTCCTATATTGCCACACTGCATGGCTCTGGCCTGAGCCCAGGAGGGCTTGCTGCATGGTGCAGCTCTGGTAGGAGCCATGGAGGGCTTTAGTATATTGCCACATGGTGCTGCCCTGGTCAGAGCCCCAGAGGGCATTCCTACATTGCCATACAGTGTGGCTCTGGCCTGAGCCCAAGAGGGCTTGCTGCATGGTGCAGCTCTGGTAGGGGCCATGGAGGGCTTTAGTATATTGCCACATGGTGCTGCCCTGGTCAGAGCCCCAGAGGACTTTCCTACATTGTCGCACAGTTTGACCCTGGCAGGATGTTTCTGCTGTAGAATTGTTTAGCAAAAATAGCACATATATTTCACCTTGGAATTGGATTATTAATATATAATCTGGTAGGTATAACTATGACAATTAAGTAATGCAGGGTTTCTCAAATGGTGAGGCCAGCCTCCCAGGGGAGGCCCCAACCTGTTCCAGGGGAGGCTCAAGCAAGCTCTAAAATGTACTATATTTAAATGTCAAGTTTTGGATGCTTTGTGTGAAAGGATGCAGCAAACTGAAAGTGAATAATGGCATGCGAATTTGTGTACAAAATGGTTACCAGGAAAGACATGCTCAACAAACACTTGTTTCCTGGTATGACATGGGGAAAAGCTGTATGGAGAAAATACAATTCTTGAAACTGTAAAACAAAATGCAAAATAATGCAAATGAATAGGAATACAGAATAACTGACCCATTATACTGGCTGCAGAAAAGCGTAAATACAATGGCTAAGCAGAGAGATACTAGGAGCAAGCCCAGGAGGGAGCAAAATGATCCCTGAGAAGGTGTTTAAGAGCAGGGTAAACTGACAAAGAAAACAGTTTGACTCATGGAAGTGTTGCAATGAGGGGTAAATAGGGTCCAAAAGTCAGAAGTGTGGAGTAAGTAGGCTGACCTGGGAGGGGGGGGTTATAGAAAGGGAGAATAGCAAGTTCAATAAAATGAGAATAAACTCAATGACTCAAATGCACTTCATTGTATTCTTCCTGTAATGTGCAAAGTATGATAGTTGTTCTAACTATGGGGAGGCCCAAAATTATTTCTGTAGTAGGGGAGGCTCAGGATCTTTTCCAAGGCTTGGGGGAGGCTCACTAAGACAAAGTGTGAGAACTCCTGAAGTAATGCAATAAGTAATGTGCTAGTATCATGTCATGATAGATGTGAGAGAGAAAAAAGAGAGACGGAGATGCTACATCAGTCATTGCATCACATTGTGAGTGAGCACTCAGTTGTGAGATATTCCAGAGAATGGGATCATGATATACAGAATGAAATAAATAAATACTGCTTTGGGATTTGATAGGTTCACTGTGCATCTTGGTGGATGGGTTATCTAACATAAAATAGTAAAAGCAGGAGGTGAATTGGAAAGGACAGTATACCAGCAACTCAAAATAAGTACCATAAAAATGAAATCAACATCTCTCTAAATTCAGTTTAATGTGTTTTTTTCATTATACTGTCATCAGAGGAAACCTGCTTTATCTTATATTTATAAAAATAATTCACACGTGTCTATTCATAGCATACAAGGTGCACACGTCAAACCAGCTGCAATACATCTAGATGCCATACTGTATCTACAGATCACAAATAGAAATCATGTGATTTGTCCCAACACAATCCTAGGAGAGTAGTTCTGTTAACTTACTTCTTATCCAGCTTGTTTTTAGAGGGTTGCCTGTGGAGGTGTGAGGCTGGAGAGGTGTGATCCTCTTTTTTCATTTTTATTGGGGTTAAACCACTGAGCAAGCTCATTTAAAATGGTGACCTATGATGACAAAAGACGTACATACATATGTATAATAACATTATTCAATGGACAATAGTTCAACACATATTACAATGTACAATGAATACAATAAATATTAACAATAGATCTAAATCTTGTTCATAGATACAATAATTTCAACACATTTAACAATACACATGATAGACAATACATATTTAAGTATTTACCCATATCACTCCATCATTATTGAATCAACCACGACCACTCTTAAATTTTGTATTAAAATTGTATATAAAAAACAGTCTTTTAATAATTTTACTGAAGGGGCCTTACTATTGAACAAACAATACTCATGTGGTAATTTGTTTCAAAAGAAGGTACCATTTGGCTAAAAAAGTACATGGGTCTTTGTGTTTTTGTTAATGGGTCAATCAATTCTCTATAGACAGATTTTCTTAAGGAGGAATTTACTTTCCTTTCTTATAATTTAACAGCCAGATAATCAGGGACTTTGCACAGTCCACTTTTGAAGGCCAGAACAAATTTATGTAGATGGTGTCTTTCTGCAAGAGGTAACCAACCTAATTGTTTATACATGCTACGGTGATGGGTTTCCCTTGGACATTTCAAAATAAGCCTTGCCAGTCATTTATACAATATGTCTAACTTTAATAATTTTCCCTTGTTTGAGTAGCCATATAAAACAGCAGTATAAATGAACAAGGGAAAAAGTTGAATTTCCACTAGTTTTTGTATTGTATGACTACTGAGACAATTTTGGTTACGATAAAGGAGTCCCACTCTCTTGCCAATTTGGGTTACCAATTTTTCAACATGCACATTGCCAGTGCCTGGGGAGTCCTTAAGACCCTTCCTTGAACATGCCTGTGACTTTAGCTATAGGGATAGCAAAGAGTGTCTTTTTATGATTTTGCATTTGCCTTTTTTGTAATATTTGTATGGATGGCATGGACAGGGTGTTTGGATGTGAGTCTGGTGTGCAAGTATGTCAGGAGAGATTTGAGAGTGGTGGGTGATTTTATTTTTAGAGTTTGGGATTGTGTGGTTATTGGTTGGGGGTGGGTCTGGTGGGGGTTTTAGTGTGGTTTTAGTTTCAGGATGTGTCTTGGGGAAAGAGGTTTACCCCGTTTCTCCTATTTTTCAGAGCAACTTCGCCAACTCTGTCTGCTCAATTGCCTTGATCCCTCAAGTGGCTGTCCACCACTGTGGGGAAGTGGGGATAGCTAGAAGGCAGAGTTACTGATACAGTTTTGCTCTAGTAGATGGAGAGGAAGTAGGCATGATCAGAAGTAGGACAAGGAGCTGTATGAGTCAAAATGGAACCTGGACATGGGTGCTGTGTGCCTGATTCCTATCCAGAGGGCTCCTGAAGTGTCATCAGATAAGGTTGTCACTGAGTCCATTGGCTTGGCTCCTCTCTTTAGGGCAATTCTTTCTAATGCCAGATCCATTTGGAATAAGACCATGACAATAGTGGATTTTGTTGTGGATTCCTTAGTGAACATGGTGTGAGTCACCATGACCTGGTTGGGAGATGACCCTAGCCAGTACTGGAGGCTGCTATCCCTCTGGGTTATACAGTGGTGCACTGCCCTAGGCAGGAGTGTGTGTGGGGGTGGCCATCTGTTTTAGCTCTGGACTAAGGCTTGCAGCCTACCTGGTGGTGCAAACCAGGTCATTTGAATGGGTTGGTACTAAAGATATTGCAGGTGTGGGGAGTAGGATCTCTTTTGTACCAATTACCTGGTTGTGAGAGTGGATTCCTAGAGGAATTTGGACAATTTGTGGTTGGTCTGATGCCATACCCCAGATGGCTGGTACTGGATGACTTCAATCTCTGGGCCAGCAATAAATCCCTTTTGCCTGGTCAGCAATTCCTCTGGCAGATGTAACTATTGGGCTTTACACAGGTTGTTACATCTGCCACACAACAATTTCATCACACATAGGACCTGGACTTCCCACTGAGGCTCAGTATATTTACTGTTGAAGTTGATCCATTCATTTGTTTGGAGCATCGCACTGTAGGGTTTCAGATCAGAGTTCCCCACAAACGTATAAACCTCCCCTGGTAGAGCTTGCCTGGTATCAACCGTCATGAGATTTGGAGCCTTTGAGACTCCTGTTGGTACTTGACTGCTTCAGTCTGTTGCAGATGTATGCACAGGGGGCCCAAGACTGCAGCGGGGCCTATAATATGGCTATCACCATGGCTCTCTACTCAATCGTACCATATCGTGGATGCCCAAGAGTCTTCTGACAGAGTTTCCCATAGTTCAGTTATAAGCTCAGATGGTTGAAGGCCAAAGGGCAAAGATTGGAGCATTCTTGGTAGAGACTGGGATGAGTGGACGATAGCCAATCTCTGAGAGCTCACTATAAAGAATATCAGGAGGCAATCATCCTGAGAAAGATAGAATTCCTGTCATGGGTGATTACTGCAGGAAGGAACAGACAACCTTAGCTCTTCTGCACTAGGGACAGGTTATTACATCTACCCTGCATTCAGTTCAGGGAGGGGGAGATTTGACACTCAAATGTTGTGAGGACTTTGTCTGGTTCATCGATGATAGGGTATCCTCTATCCACTCTTCAGTCCCCTGAGTGGGTTTTCAGGGCCCAGTTTAGGTCTGTCTGTGACAAATGGAAGCTTTTGGGCTGTCTGGGAGGAGTTTCACCCTGTGCCTTTTGAGGAGATTCTCAGAGTGGTCATGAAGCTGCATCTCACCACCTGTTCATTGGATCCTGGTCCTACCCGGCTGTTATTGGACTGTCAGGAGTCCTTGGGTCTGGTGATTGCTGAGATTGTGCAGTGTTCTGTTGGGGAAAGTATGTTTCCTACAGCACTGAAAAGGGCTGTTGTGAGACCCCTCCTAAAGAAACCATTATTGGACCAGGATAGCTGGGCAAATTACAGGCCTATCTCGAACCTTTCCTTTTTGGGGAATGTGATCAAGAGGGTGGTGGCAATGCAGCTGGAGATGAACCTGGGGGTATTTTCCATCTATGAGCCTTTCCAGTCTGATTTCAGGGAGCAACATAGCATGGAGATAGCACTTGTCAGGGTACAAAATGGTCTTCTCTTAAGGAGAGATAGAGGTAGTGTTCCATCCTGGTTCTCCTTGACTTCTCATCAGCATTTGACACCCATCATGGAACACTTACAGCATGGCTGAGGGACTTGTTGGGATTCAAAGGCACCATGCTGAGGTGTCTTGTGTCTTTTCTCTCCAGTGGGGAGCAGAAGATTGCATGGGAAAATGTTTTCTCACAACCAACTGCCCTGACCATTGGAGTCCCACAGGGACTGATTTTGTCACCCATGTTATTTTTATTGTACATGCTACCATTGGGAGAGGTAATTCAAAGGTACTGTACAGTGTACAGTTTCCTTGATATGACAGTGATACTCAGCTGTACCTATTGTTTTCCCCTGGGGAGGGAAAAGTCGTTTCTGTGCTTAATGAGTGCCTGACTCTGATTGATGATTGGATGGCTTTCAGCTTGCTCAGGATGAATCCAGTTAAGACTGAGGTGTTACTGGTTAATTTGAGAACCCAGGGTATGGCAGGTCTGGGTGGGACCGTGTCTGGATTACATTTTGGCCCCTCTCAGCTTACTCCCAAAGATAAAGGTGAAGAATCTGGGTGTCATTATGGACCAAAAGTTAACACTAGAACACCAGGGATTGGCTGTGGTCCATGGTGGGTTTTTCCACCTTAGGAATATCACTTGCATCAAGCCCTGTATTAGTTCTTGGGACTTGAAGACACTAGTGCATGCCTTTGTAACATCTAAACTGGACTGTAGTAATGCTGTTTATCTCAGGCTATCTGGAGGTTTGATGCATCGCTTGCAGTTTGTGCTGAACACCAAAGCTTGATTGATTGCTGGAGTTTCTTTCTCTGAGCATATCTGTTCTGCTTTGAGGATGTTTTACCAGCTGCCTGTGAGGTGGTAAGTCTCCTTTAAGATAGGTTTGTTAACATACAAAGCCCTAAACAATCTGAGCCCATGCTATCTTAAAACCTCAAGTGTTCCTATGCTCCTGATCACCCCCTTCGTTCCTCTGAGCTGAGCCTCTTGAATGTCCCTAGAGCTCATTTAGAGCTGTCTGTGGATTGGGCTTTTGTAGAGGCTGCTCCAAATTTCTGGAATCAGCTGCCTTGTGAACTTAGGGAGGCCCTTTCGTTTGAGGTATTTAAGCGTGGGTTAAAATACTATATTTTTTTCAGTAGTCTGCTCCAATGACATATAGCACATATTTATAAAAAGTCTGAATATTCTATATCTATTGACTGTACTGCTGTAATTTACATTACGTGTTAGTAAGGTGCCCAGAGCATGTGGGACTGGGCAATAATTAAATAAAGAACTAGTGTTACTACTACTACTATTAATCACACAGTTCTTTACCATGACACATAAAACCAGCAGATATCATTATTAATACAATGTCCTTACAACACAAGAAAAAATATATAGTTTGACATCCTGGCTCAAATCTCAACACGTGCTTAATGTGTCAAACAAGCAAGCACCCCAATTTCATTCATTGATTTGAACACTACATTTGAAAACAGGAAAAGCACTATGCTAATTATACACACTATAATTAGTATACTGCTACATGTCCCTATGAAAAATGGAAGTTGTAAGCAAGTCGGACCCCATCCCAAAATAGACATACCCGACACCATGAGGCAATGTAATTAAGCAATAATGCATAACAGGCTTGATATTGTCGCTAGTGAAAACAGGCAATAATGCTCATTAGCTCTCAAGTATAACAAGCATTTGTAAATGCCAAATGTTGATTGCATTGCTCCGTTGAGCTTGTTCAGTTCCCTTCCCTCACCCGCTCGTTCTGTTTCTCCTGGCGCTGCAGGCTGCTCTAGTGTACTGAGCTCCTACCTGCATTGGCGCCTGTGTCTGCCCAGAAAAAAATACACAGCAGTTCCGTCAGAGCTCAGTTGAGCTTGGTCACTCCCTCCCTCTCTTACTTGCTTGATCCTAATCTGTCCCAAACACTGATTTCCGACAGCGACTGTGGTATTCTGCGCTGGAAGCACAAAAACACATTTCGGCCAGGATGTGAAAAATGACAGCTGTACTGTTCATAAGGAGGTGTGGAAAAATGCCAGTGTTGAAAATGTGGCGTGAAAATATTACTAATTTGCGAAGTTACAAGGGTGCATGGAAAATGCACAACACACACTCATAACACAGTCATTTTATGGAGTTTCATCACAAAATTTTCAACATAGGCATTTTAGGACCTCTGCTCATGAACAGTGTCAGTGTGATTTTCTTAATGTGTCCCGAACACTAATTTCCCACAGTGACCGTGCTATTGTGCGCCGGAAGAGCGAAAACACATTTCAGCTAGGATGTGAAAAATGACAGCTGCACTGTTCATAAGGAGGTGTGGAAAAATGACGATGTTGAAAATCTGGAGTGAAAATATTACAAAGTTGCAAAGGTATGAGTGTACATGGAAACTAGGCAACACACGCTCGTAACACACTCATTTTATGGACTTTCATCACCAAATTTTCAACATAGGCATTTTAGGACCTCTGCTAATGAACAGTGATACTGTCATTTTCATAATGTGTCCCGAACACGGATTTCCCACAGCGATCACGCTATTCTGTGCCGGAACTGCGAAAACACATTTCAGCCAGAATGTGGAAAGTGACAGCTATACTGTTCATAAGGAGGTGCAGAACAATGGCAATGTTGAAAATCTGGAGTGAAAATATTATAGATTCGTGAACTTACGTGTGTGCATGCAAACTGTGCAACATACGCTCGTAACACAGTCATTTTATACAGTATCGTCACCAAATTTTCAACATAGGCATTTTAGGACCTCTGCTCATGAACAGTGTCACTGCCATTTTCGTAATCTGTCCCAAACAATGATTTTCCACAGCGACCGTGCTGTTCTGCGCCGGAAGTGCGAAAATGCATTTTGGCCAGGATGTAAAAAATGACAGCTGCACTGTTTACAAAGAGGTGTGGAAAAATGCCAGTGTTGAAATTCTGCATGAAAATATTGCAAATTCAGGTTATGATTATGCGATCAACCACGCAAAACACGCTCTAAAATAGTTATTTTTTTGATTTTCCATCAATTTGCAACATAGGTTTTTGAGAGCCCACCTCTTATGAACACTGCCACTGTCATTTCGTTAATCGGTCCCAAAAGGTGATTCCACGCAGTGACTGTGAAATCACCTTTCCGGGCTGAATAACGCCATGACAGTGGCAGAATTCAAGAGGAGGGGTCCCAAAAAACCCATGTTGAAAATTTGGTGCCAGAATGCCAAAAAATGCCTGAGATATGCATCAAAGTTGAAAAAACCCTATTTATTCCATTATACAGCTTACCAGCATTTCCGCAGTTCGTGGTCAGCTTTGAAGAGTGCAGACATGTTCCCGGTCCCCCGAAGATCGTCGCACCTCACTGCGCAGGTAAGTATGGGGTGAGGGGGTGGTGTGGGGAGGCAGGTGCGCAGAGGGTGGGCGCGGGTTGTGGGAGGGGGCAGGTAGACGGGGAGGACCGTTCTCTTTCTTTACAGGTAAAAAAAAAAAACATCACGGGATGGTTTTCTGTTTTTTACAGGGCTATTTGGCACATTGGGGTGGGCTCCCAGCATGCCAACAGAGCTTCTTTGAGGGGCAGCTCTGGCCAATGGGGGATTGGGCACCCCCATCATCACAAAAGGGGGGCGCAAGAGACAAGATGGATTGGGCAACTCCTTGGCACAACTGCACTGGGTGTTTTTGGGGGGTTATGCTGATGGAGAGTGGGCTCCTCCATCGGCAAATGAAACTTTGGGGGGCAAGGCATAATGCCGATGGGGAATGGGCTCCCCCATCGGTAAAATGAATGTATTTGTTAGAGGCACTAAAGCCAATGGGGTTTGGGGCTCCCGTCAGCACACAAACACTGTGGGGGGGGCACATGTGCCGAGAGGGATTGGGCACCCCCTCGGCATGGGGGGGCTCACTCACATTGTTTGTGAACACGGCAGCAAGCCATCGTCATGTTCACAAACAATATTACAGTACTAATGTTCTGTCCAGCAATGACAGGTTGCTCCCTCATTGCAGCAAATGGCTGACGCTGCAATGATGAGGCGGTCCCTGATTGCAGCGGTTGAAACATTTCAAGGTGGTGCAACGCTGGCTAAACCAGTGTCATCAGCAGCATGCCATGACATTGGGGAAAGCGGACAAGCCTTTAAAGACTGTGGGGGCATTGGCCACAACAGTGCTTTGCCTCCACAACCTGCTTCTGGAAAGCTGCTGCAATATGTTTCTTGCGCATGCGTGCAATCAACATAAAAAGTAGCCATAATAAAACTATTTTCATTACCTATACTAACTAACTTAACTATGGTATACTTGCAACCTAATGACATGGATGAGATAATCCTAAGTTTGATATTTCAAGTTATTTGAGGAAGTAGGTTAAATCCTATTAAACAGAATATACTGTATTTACAGTTGAAGCCGGGTATAAATCTAATAAACCCGGTTGCTTTTCTTTACAGTTTAGCTTTGTTTCTGACCAGTTTACCTTTCCTGAAAGATGACTCTACTTTCTGGCAACCTTGAGCAGTAGAAGGTTAACCCTACAACTTAATATATGACAAATTAATGTAACTAAACTAAGAAAGAATCCAGACTGCCGAGATTTACAGTGTATCACATCTTCTAGAAAAAAAAAAAATCAAAAATGAAACTTGACAGACAGACAATTAACCTCAAGAGCCAAACTTATAATTTGATATAAGATGAAGGATCCCAAGTATCTGTTGAATATAAAGGGGTCATGCAACAAGCAGCTAAAAAAGTTGGAGACATATTTAATGGACAAAACAGCCCCCCTATAATGTGGGACACTGTTTGGCTCAGTTGCTATGGGAGACTGGGAGTAAAGGGTAACTCCAAACATAAAAGGATAAATGAGAGAACATGTCCCCATGAAGGTTATCATCTCCTGTTAGAATCCATGGAACATCTGTTCTCAGACTGTCCAAATGCAAAGGTTTTCTGGTCAACATTAGCAGATCAGTGGAAGGATCCAAAATGTATCCAGGTGACTTATGAAAATGTAACTAAGACAGTATTCCTTATTGAGAGGTTATGATGGCAGCACTGTAAGACTGATTTTCATTTGAATAACTTTTTCCCTATAGCAAGCTAGATGTAAATTAAGTTTCCAGCAACAGGTACTATCTCAACTAGCTATGATACACATGATAGAGAAGGGGTTGCAGTGCATATATAAAAACAAACTCTGGTCAGCGCCGACATGGCTGTGAAGAGCTTTTGGAATGCTTTTACCCATTATTTCCAAAGAATCTGCACAATGCAGATCTGCTGAGAGGCAGTTTCAATGTGGTCTTCCTTTTATACATTTTTACAATGTGTTTCCTAGAATATGCCTGATAATTGCTGTATGTTTAGCCTGGATAGTTCACAGAAGACATGGCATCTTATTTTTAGTGGGGCTCTGCATCTACACAATATTATGTAAGCATTAATCACCGCCAGCTGAGGGCTCTACCAGTGGATTAATGCCCACTGGGGGGGCGCCCCCCAGAGGGCATTAATCACCGGTGGAGCCCGCAGCAGAAGGTGATTAATGCGCTTGTAACAGAGGCTCTACGCACGCCGCACAACCTCTGTTACCGGCATCGCCTCCGGCGACATCACCTTCTGCCTGGTACGATCACGCTTTGTCTCTGTTCCAGCCGGAGCCCTACGAACACAGGAGGCAGGAGTCAGGTGTGCAAACAACATTTTTTTTATTACGGTACAGTGCTACAATCTTACGTGCTAGAGCGCACTTCAATGATTCGGCGGCTCCACCTGTTGTACAACCTGTCATCGTGTCTGCCTGTCTGCCTGTAGTTGGGGAGCTGCGGGGTTGGCCGCTCCGGGCCTCTCCGAGGTCGAGAAGAGCTCCATGGGTGAGGTACTACTACGGGATGGGTGGGAACAGATTCATGACTGCAGCGGCTCTCATCAAGTAGACAGGAGGCAGCAATCCTTTCGCCCACCTGGCGCATCAGAGCCGGCCGCTCTCCATGTAAGGGTCGACCAAGTGCTGCCCAGCGATGTGCATGCGACGATAGCGAGGAGGGATGTTACAGATGTCTGTTCCGGGGACAACGAGGTGGACCGCGGCCACCACAGCACCAGGCATGATATCCGGGTTGGTCGCCCTTGCTCACACAGGCTGATCAGCATGCAGTGTCTCCTTCTCGGCGGGGTGGGACGGGCAGGACGGGCGGGATGGCCCAGGACGGGCGGGGGGGGGCTCCACTGTAGTCTACTCTTGTGGCTTCGTCACTGGTCCACAGCAGAAGTTTACAGGACCATGCACCACCATGTTCCAGGCGCGCTCCCGATTTCTCATTTCGCTCTCTCAAACTGTAAATTGCAAGCTCAGTGCTGCACCCTCTCGCTCCTGGAAGATCTAGGTACTACTGGAGCGGGCTGCTACTCTCTGCAGCCTCCATGGCCACAGCTGGTACTGACTGAGCGGGCGTTATCCCTGGCTTAATACCTGCTCGGTTTCAGTCAGCTGTGGCGATTGCGCCTATCGCCGAGCTGGTTTCGACACCCCGACTCAGAGCCGTGTTACAAATTGCATTGCATAACATCAGAACACACTGAAAACAATAGTTTACATCTGGAATAGGCTACCCTGAACAAATGCATTATAAAAATGGTAAAATCATGACCCCACTGAGAACAAGATATTACATCTAGGGCATCCTGAGAAAATACAGTGCAAAAATGTGTAAAATGAAGATCACAATGACAGTGAGATGAAGCATCTCCCCAACGCTATCCAGGATACAAAATATAGGATACAAAATATTTAAAGAGCTAGTGGAGCAAAAACAGGCAGACAGGAAAATAATACAAACTGTAAGTAGTAGTCAGTTGAAATTTGTTATTTCTGAAGTATTTTTCTTTTTCCGTTTGCTCATCAGAAAGTATTCAATGTGATAATATTGTGCTGCATGCATGGAACAGCTCTTAGCCTGGCAGCTGACATAACTTTTTCTACTGCCCCACACTACATCATCAGCAATATGATTTCACTGACTGTGACATCACAGGTGAACAACCCGACAGTCACTCACTTGCTGTTCCTAAGTAGCAGCGATGTCACAGTCATTGAGGTCACAATGCTGATGATATAGTGTGGGACAGTAGAGTAAGATATGTCAGCTGCCAGGCTAAGAGCTGTTCCACAGATCACACCTACTAACATCAGGTAAACAATCTTCTAATTAAACAAAGGGAAAAGAAAAATTACCTCAGATATAAAAGGTAATGGCTGGCTGCTTTTAAAATCTAATATTAGTTTTAGGCTGTACATCAGCTCTTTAAAGGAACATCACTGTGTTCACTGACATAAACAAACAGTTTTTTTTTTATCATTTTATAAGATATTAGATTGCAGTATTTATTTTGAATTATGTGGCCATGAGGCTGGTGTGTACTCTGTGTGTGTGTGTGTGTGTGTGTGTGTGTGTGTTTGATGTAGCTCAATATATTTTTTCCCCAAAAAGCATAGAAAAATGCCTGCTGATTGCTATATAATTACTGTAGCTTTGATAGTTCACAGAAGACATGGTACATGTCTGAGACAGTGCTTATCAGACAGTGTCTTAAATGGTTAAAAAAACAGTGTCTCTCTTTGTACATTTGTTCCTGGGAAAAGGTGACATTTATGAGGTATGAATCTTTCTTGAACTACAATGCTTGCCCAGCTGAAGCTAGTAGCAATAAAATGTTTAAATGCTAAGTATTTAAATGTGCCAGTTGTTGCATTTCAAAGGGGGTAAACAAATCTCCAGTTTAATAGGCAACCAATATTTAACAAGCTGTTTCAGTTTTCTAGTTGTCATCTGATAAGCTGCTTTAGTGCTGTCTCCAACATTCTAAACAGAAAGAAGTGGACATTTCATTTCATTTGGCATAGTGATTTATAGTTGTGGAAGGATACACTGAAATGTCCAAAAATGTGTTCCATGTGCCTCCATTGTTCCAGCTACAGACAGCAAGATGGCTGTAGGCTCTGCCCACAGCTATAATGAAACTAAATTACTATCTTCCAAACTTTTGAAAGTAAGATGGAAACAGATTATGTGTACAGTATTAGCTTCCAGGAACTTAACACATATCATTTGTTCTGAATTCATTTTAGAATTATTTTTTTCCCTTTCCTTTCTTTGGGTATTGTAGCTATACAGGAGCAGGATTAAATTAAGAGTAAGGCTACTATAGACTGATTATTTTTTGTTTCCTTTTACTTTCCCTTTCTTTTTGAATGCATGTCTACAACACTCTTGTGAAATCTTGTCTTATTATTCTGTTTGGTTGAGTGTCGGTATATTTTTATTTTTACCCAATAAAAATTCCCCTCCTCTTGCAAAAAGTGTCTTAGGTTATTTTATGTCCACCCAGACACCACTAGAGATAGGCAGAAAGATCTTGATTTAATGTCTCATTCAAAGGATGGCACACCCTGACAATACAGTATCCCACGATACAGCACTCAGATGCCAACATTGATGGCAGGCACCCATTGTTGTTGTAGGACTAGAACCCATGCTCTTCTGGTCCAGAGGCCAGTGTGCTACCAACTAAGCCACAGTGACATATAAGCAATAAATATAGTGAGGATATGTGTTGTGAAAATGTGCTTATCCTCCTAGTGTTCAGTTTTTGCACTGCACATGCACAACAACAGAACTTCATTTGTTAATAATTTAAAAACTAAACCATATTTTTAAAAAAGCTAACCAGGTAAGAATCCTCCTTGATCCAAACTGTAACAAACATCTAAATTTCATCTTTCAAATCTCATTCATTTATTTATTCTGAACCTTACCACAGAATGGACTGGATGTCTCTTCAGTGAGAGATGGTTTTCTTTTTATTACAGGTACTAAAAGAGATTGGGGAGCTTGGGGGAGAGGGGAGGGGGGAGAGGGATGGGAGTCAGAGGTGGGGTGGGGGATTTTCTTCACAATCAGGCTCAGGTTGGGAGTATGGTAGAAGCAGGGGGAATTGGTTTTGGCCTACAGGTGTGGGAAGGGTTTCTCTTACAATATCTGATCAGCTGATAGTGTGTGTGTGCAGTGGTGAAGTTCATTGTTACAGAACAGGGTGGTGGCATGGGGGAAATGAACTTTTAAGGACAGAGGGACAAAGGATAGAACGATGGGTAGATTAGATTCAGAAGCTTCTTTATTATCACTTTATTCCATTTTCTGTTTTAGTATATTTCATTCTGTCCATTTGGGATTCCCTAGCCGGGGGAAGAGGGGGTTGGGGAGAAAGAACATTGAACTCCTATCTTTATAGAATCCCAACATTTTATTCCAAAAATAAAAAAAGGAAACCTTTCAGTAGGAACTGACCCTACAGCAAACACCAACAGTTATGTCAGCAAAGCTGGAGGTAGCCAAGTGCAGTCTAACTTGTTATTTTCTACCAGTTAGGTAGGTGACAAACCAGGAAAATTATCTATATATCTATGTGTCTGTCTGTCTATCTATCTATCTATCATACCCTAAGCATATCCTCCTTGGGTATGTTACTCTGATGTCAACTTAGTAGTACTGCAGTTTAGCTACTGTCACTGCCGCTCTGTTTTTGTAACTTGCAACTACACACTGTGCATTACCTCTCAGTACCATTGTTTGTCTCTGTCATATATGTTTATTTATTTATTTTTTGTTGACCGGGTAAGTGCACTAGACAAATCCTGCCTATTTTCAGGCACGACCCGGGGGAGGGGGATACAGATGAATGCCAACTGACCTTGAACCAGATTAAGCTGTTGGTGGTATTTTTAGTGAATGAGGGAAATTTAGCCAGGACACCGGGGAAATTCCCCTACTCTGCTTCCTGTGAGCCGGAGGGACCCATTTTCCTGTGGGACCAAGATGGCCGAGGAGGAGAACAGTGGAGGAGGACATGCTGTGGCTGGTGAGTTAGCAAGGCTCAGCGGGGAACATGGTACGGCTTTCCAGATGGCTGCAGAGAGCAGTGGAAATAGGACGGATGTTGCTCAACTCCTAAATCATCCTTGCAGGGACAGTGGTACAGCTGGGATGCACCTTGATGGTGGCCAGCATAGTATACTGGAATCCCCACAGCCTGAAGTATTAGTGCACGATGCAAAAGTCATCGGGAGTGTGGAGTTGGAGCGAAACCGTGAGTTTCTGACGGAGCCTGGGATCTCAGGAGAAATGATGGGTGAAAATGCTGCAGTTTTGTGTGGAGCTCCAGCTCTTTCACAAGGGTCTGAGGAGCTTAATGTATTGATGGAAAGAAAACGGCAGCTGATAAAAGAAGCTTTGGCTGAGTTCAACGAATTAAAACAACAAGCTGAGGAGGATCGAAAAAGGAAAAGGCCCATTTTGGACTCTCCTTCGGGCCTACCAGGTACTGTGCCTAAGGTTCTAAAAGACCCCAGTTTTTTAGATCAATCGACGGATGAAACCCCACCTCAGGATGCTAATCTGGTGGTTAATGAATCCTGGGCCCCTCAACAAGCTCTCCGGGAGGCAGGTTAGATACAATCAGATGAGGGAGGCTGGATAGCCAACCCAGTAATCCCTCTGCCGGGAACAAGCGTAGCAGATGGGAAAAAGGCCAAATCTTTATCGGGGCATACTGTATCTAGCTATGGGCCAGACTGTTTTGAAACTTTCCCTGTAATAACTGTACACTCTTCTTTATGTGTGTGTCTCCTCAAACCAGTATTTCTAATTTACTATCAAATGGTTCTTTGCTATCAGAGCCCACGTTAGGACAAACTGTCACTCCTGAAGCTTTAAGTTATGTGAATGTTTTGGGTTCTGAGTTAAATCCAGTACAGGATCAGCCTGTTATCTCACAATCCCTGTTACATTTGCTAGTTTATTTAAAAAAACAGTTACTTTGGCAAAACGTAGGAATGCAGTGCGTTTAAGGTTCCTAGGTCCTATGGATGGTATGCCAGATCGTTTTTATGTAGGGAAGGTTTTGATTAAGCAAATGCTGGGTTTTTCTCCAGGGGAGGTGTATGCCCTTATACACACCCCAAGGGATAACAATTATGACATCAGTTTTCGTACACCAGATTTGCTAAATAAATTTTGGAGGAGATATGTTCATTTAAAAACTAACCGAGCTTGGTTACATTTTCAGGCTTTACCTCTCACCAAACAATCCTTTAAAGTAATAAATGTACTTTTTCGGAATAAGGGAGTAAATGTAGAAGATATAACGTACTGGGTGGAAAAAAAATGTCTAGGGAATCCTGAACCCATATTGATGATGAAGGTTTCTGGAATGGAGGGTGGAGATATAAGGTTAATCTATTTCAAAACGATGAAGGTCTACAGCATTTACCTAGTTGTTTCTATTTGGGTCGAGATAAGGGTTTTATTTTTTATCCAGGTCAACCAAGACATTGTTATAAGTGTGGCTCTCCTAGGCACCTGAGTAGGATGTGTGAAGTGGTAAAATGTGCTCAATGTGGAGAACAAGGGCATGTTCTTACTGACTGTCATCACCCCAGTAAGTGTTCACTCTGTGAAGATGCACATTCTTTTGTTGATTGCCCTTTCGCTGCACAAAATAAATCTGGAGACTATAGTATTCAAGATTTTTACATCAATACGGCGGTTAAAGCTGCCCTTAGGAATAAAACCCCTACCACACCCTCTGGGAGACCTCAACCACATATTTCTGAAAATCATGGTTGTGCATTGATTCAAAAAGAACCTCAGTCACAGATACACCCTGATGTTTCTGAGCCTCTGTCAGTGACACAAAATCCTGTCTCTCAAGTGGAGGTTTCTAGCGGCAGTTTGATTTCAATGCCTCCACCGCTCACGCCCGAAGAGGCCTTTACTCTAGTATCTTCCAGAAGACGTAGTCTTCGATCTGGCAATACTAGCATGGTGATTCCTGAACCTCCTATGATGGCTACACATAATCCTTTTATTGTATTACAAGATGACACAGGGACGGAGTCTGACTCAGTTTCTGTAAATTCCTCACAACATGATGGTACGTCTGCTATAGACCAAAATTTGGAAAAAACTGATTTAGGCAAAAAGAAAAAAAATAGATTGGGAATGAGGAAAGGGAACAAGAAAAAATAATATGCTAAAATGTGTTCAGAAATATGGCTGGTCGTTTCTCCTCTCTTGATGGTAGCAGTTTATAATCTTTTGGTAGCTTCTTTAAATGTGAATAGTATGTTATCCGAGAGGAAACGGGTGTTGATTTTATCCCTTTTTGAGAAAAAGGATTATGATGTGTTTTTTTTGCAGGATACTAGGTTATATACCAAACTCGATATTGAATTAGCAACCGCTGGCTGGCAATGGGGGATTACCTATTGGTCTATGGGTGAAGACTTTTGTAGTGGTGTAGGTATAGCCCTAAATAGTCCCACTGCAAAGGTGATACAACTAGTTGATCTTGTCCCTGGTCATGTATTGTTGTCGGATGTAGTGATTAACGGTTTACAGTGTCGGTTAATCAACGTTTATGCACCTCAAACAAAATTTGCACGTATTGAAATATTTTGCTTATTTCAACCTTATTTATTTACTTCAAAGTATTTTTTTGGGGTGACTTAATTGTAGTAGATACAAAACAGATAGGGATGCTGAACCACCAAAATGTTTTGTGATGCTACTTGTCTTAATAATTTACTTGTTCAAACAGGCCTTAGTGATGTTATGGCCTTTCAGGAATCCGCAAAACATTTTTTCAAGGCAATAAGGCCACAAGGATAGATTTTGGTTTCTTTCTGATTCCCTACAGGTGATTGATACTAGAACATTGGCTGTTACTTCATCTGACCATGTAATTATAGTAGCTACGGTGGCAAGTCATATGCCTATGCATCGAGGTCCAGGGTACTGGAGAATGAACTTGGCTCTATTACTTCTTCCTACAATTGAAGATGGCTTTCTAGCTATTTTAAAGGCCAGGAAATCTGTGTTATGTCTCTATGATACTTATCAGGAATGGTGGATGGATACAAAAACTGAAATTAAGCGTTTTTTTCAATCAATAGGAAGATTATATGGTAAATACAAAACTGATACCTACTTAAATTATAGGAAGGAATTTTTGGATTTACACTTTTGTGGCCAATGGTGAGATTTCAGTCCTCCCCCAGTTATACGAAATAAGAGAAAAGACGAATAATGTTCAATATGATCGGGCAAAATCTTTAGAAAATGAACGCCGTTTTGGTACCCAAGGCACAAAGGCCTTTCTGAATTCATTTCAATTTAGTGCTTCCCAAAGACAGCAGAAACATATGACAGGTCTTAATGATCAGGCAGGGATTTGGTGCACAGATACCAGAGAGGTTATGCGGATTGTTGATTTACATGTACAGAAACTTTTTGGTATTACCGAAACATTGAGTCACACACATGAGAACTGGTTGGGAGGATGTAATTTACCCCAAATTTCAGATTCAGGGTCAGTTAACTTAGTAGCACATATTACAACACAAGAGGTTGCTGTAGTGTTGACACAAGCAAAAGCTGGTACACCCCAGGGAATGATGGTATCCCATATGAAATTTATAAAATAATTTTTCAACAATTATTGGAAGAATTTACAAGTGTTTTGAATGAAATACTATCCTCGGGGATATTACCAAAAAGTATGAATGAGGGGCTTGTAGTTTTTATGTATAAAAAAGGAGATAGAGGGGATTTGTTAAACTGGAGACCTATAACCCTATTAAATATGGATTTTAAACTATTTACCAAAATATTAAACAATAGACTGTTACTTAATGCACATTCCCTTTTACATCCGGCAAAAACATGTTCCATTCCAGATAGGAACATTACCGATAGTCTAATACTTTTGTGGGAACTTTTTCAAAAGGGCTCTACAGGGGAACTTACAGGTTTGATTTTGAGTTTAGACCAGGCAAAAGCCTTTGATAATGTAAGACATGGTTATTTATGGGACTGTTTAGTTGGGTATGGTGTACCCGATACCTTTATAGAATGGATAAAAACCTGTTATGCCAATGCTACTGCTCAAGCTTTTTGTAATGGGTAGGTAGGGACTATATATCCCATATTACGGGGTGTGTGTCAAGGATGTCCTCTTAGTGCCCTTTTGTATTTATTTACTATAGATCCCTTAATTAGGTGGGTGTATGGTCATGACAGTATACGGGGACTCTCCTTTTCAAGTACTGATCCTGAAGTTAAATGTATTGCCTATGCGGATGATTTATGTTTTTCAATTGGGGATCTTTCCTCTGCAGGGGTTTTCAAAAAAGTTTTACAGGGTTTTTTGTTATATACTGGTGCACAAATTAACTATGAGAAATGTAATTGTATAACACTGGGGATAGAGTATTTTCATCTTACACAGGTTATAGGTATTCCGGTAATTAAGGATACTTGTAAAATTGTGGGTCTTTTATTCAGAGCAGGAGATTTAGCATATCTAAATTGGAAATTTAAACTAAAGGAAGCGCAAACTAAGGTAGATGTATGGAATACATGGAGACTGCCTAAATTGAAATGGATTCAACTGGTTAAAACATTCTTATTACCCATATTTTTATATTTAAGTGTGGTTTTTAGTCTTTCTTTATCTTTGGAGACACAGTTATATGGATTTTTTTTTGCTTGTATATGGGCCAGTAGACTGAACCCCATAAAGAGAGCCTTGTTGTTTAGGGAGAAAAAACATGGGGGCCTAAAAATGTTACATCCTGTAGTTTTTTTCTTTACTATGTTTCTCTATACAAATTTAAAACCTCTGTTTATAGATAGAGACACACAATGGAAACCATGGCTTCAGGATACTCTGGGAGAGTTATGTCTTTTCTGGCCTGAATATGAGGTATTCCTGAGACAACGTTCAATAAACCATCTCCCACAATCCCTTAAAATATGTTTTGGGAAAATTCAATTATGGGGTATTTCAAGGCATACCTTTTTGCATTTTACTAGAAAGGAATTATACGCATATATTTTACAAAAGTATTTTCAAGATTCAGCTCCATTTGATTATTTTCCATCTCCTATAAAACTTGCAATTGGCAATATGTTAACCTCCCACCAGATTCCACCTCATATGTGGGATGTGTTATGGTTATTCCTATATGGCAAATTAAATGTCTGAGCAAATCTAAAACATAAGCAAATTACTGATCGGTATTGCCCTAGGGGTACGTGTTTTGAATTAGTGGAGACAATGAAACACTTATTTTTGGAATGTCCTTTTATAAAAGAATTTTGGAGTCTTGTTTTAAGAAAATGGCCTACCTTTCCTTTATACCCTATGACGTTAGATATGTTGTATATAGGGATTCTGCCAGTAACCACTGTGCAATATGATAAAGTGACTTTATGTTTGATTTTGCTTTGTTTTAAATACTAAATATGGCATGTGAGATGCCGTTTCACCATTCAAAAACAATATTTTTCACAAGAAACATTATTTGGTATGGTTGCTAATGCAATATTGAGATTGAAAAGGCAGGATTATGGGAAATTTTCTTCATTTATATGTCACTCTAGATGGGATTCTATAGATTGGCTATAACTTCATTGGGTTAATTTAGAATAATTATTTTTGGATGTATTGAATTAGTGTTTTCTATTTGCTTTTTCTTCTCTTCTTTTTTTTCCCTTTCATTTTATGTCTAATCTTTGTTTTCTATCATGATAACCATATGCTGTATCATTTTCTTTAATGTGACTTAACATTGATTGAATTTATTGTTTGGTTTGCTGTCTATGATAATAAAAATTCCCCATCTCTTTTCGATAAGTGCCATGGGATCTTTAACATCCACCTGAACTACCACCAATCCAGGCAGACGGGACCTCGGTTTAAAGTCTCATCTGAAAGCCGGCACCTCAGAAGTGCAGCACCCCTCTCATGCTGCACTACAGTGTCATTACTGGGATATTAACCCAAGTGCCAGATGTGGGAACTGAACCCACAACCCTTTGATCTCCTGGCCTCAGAGGCGAGTGTGCTATCTACTGAGCCACTGACACTTATCAGAGATTTTTACCTGTCTGGCATGTATTTGCTGCTACTTCAGTTGGATTCCTATAATACCTTGACATGTATTGGTCCATGTAATTGTGTGTCATGTACAGTAATACTACTGCTACTAATATGTAAACTGTGCAATATTCTGTAAACACTTTGATCTGTGCCTTTTTGTGGCCCGGGCTATGCCTGAAAATGGTCCTTGGATCAATGCACTTACCCGGTAAACCAAGACTTATCTATTTATCTATCTATCTATCTATCTATCTATCTATCTATCTATCTATCTATCTTAATTGAAAAAAAACTATGTTAATGCAGACACTGGGGTTGAAGAAAGCAAAGCACACAAAGTAGAGAAATGAAAATCATTTGGGTCTCTGGAATATTGATGAATCAGTGGAGGGGTCTTCCTTGGGGTTGTTAACCCTAATATAAATCCCTTCCCTCCAGTCTTTAGCCTCCTGTCCAAAGCACAAAGTACAGCTCCAAGCTGGTGCTTCACATTGATACACTCTTTCAAGGTAGAGAAGTATGACTCATCATATGTTGCAACAGAATCTGGTATTGCTTTCTTCATGCAGGGCCCACCTCTGCATAAAGAAAAGAGATCACATTTGATCTTGTTACCTCAGGGGAAGGGGTGGGCAAGAGGGCTGGCAGTCCAAAGGAAGACCCCATCATTGATTCGCCAGTACTCCAGAGACCCAAAACCCTAATGTTTTTCATCTCACTGCTTTGTGCACTTTGCATCCTTCATCCCTAATGTCTGCATTAATGTAGGTTTTTTCAATTAATTTCCCTTCTTTTTCCGATAGTGGAATTGTATCCTCATTCATGCAGGTCCTGAAGGGACCTGCGTGAAATGAAATAAATAGCATACTGGAGATAGTCCCGACACAGTGCATGGGTCCATCAGGCCAGCCCACCACAAGTGTCATGTGTATGGCAGAACACAACTATATCCCTCTCCAGGCTGAGGCTGGTTCTGCACACTAAAGCACAATTCCCCAGCCTCTGCCCGTTCAGCCAGTTTACTGAGCCCACACCTGAACTGGCATGGGAAGGCAATGTGGTCCCAATGGCCATCTCTGCAAACAACAGTATTTAATTTTATTTTTGCAACATTTTTAACCCAAAATTTCAACATAGTCTTTTTATGACCCCCTCCTCCTGAACATGACAGTGCCATTTATAAAATACTGGCCAAAATGTCATTTTACACCACACATGTGAAATCACATTTTGGCCAGGATTTGAAAAACAACAGCTGTGAGATTCATGAGTTGGTGTGAAAAAATGGCTATGTTGAAAATTTGGGTCAAATATATTAAAAATTACCAATGTTTTGGGTGAGCATAGTAAAATTAAAATATACCTTCATTGCTTTATTGTTTTGTAATATTTTGACCCCAAATATTCAACATAGTCTTCTTATGACCCCATCTCATGATCCCGGTAGGTGAATATTTTCAAACCTGGGCCATAATATCATCTCATGCCACAGGTGCAAAAGCACATTTTGGCCAGGATTTGAAAACAGACAGCTGTCACATTCATGAGGTGGTGTGAAAAAAATGGCTATGTTGAAAATTCAAAGTCAAACTATTGAAATTACCCAAGTTATAAGTGAGTGTTGAATAATGTTAATATACCTTTGTAACTTCATTGTTTTTTAAACATTTTTACCTCAAATTTTCAACATAGTTTTCTTATAACTACCTCATGAACCCAGTAGTTGAAAAGTTTCAAATCCCACCCAAAAGGTGATTTCACAGAGAGATTGCAAAATCGCCTTTTTGGCCACATTTAAAAATGTTCCCCTACTTTATTCATGAGATAGAGTCTCAAAAAGCCATGTTGAAAATTTGGGAAAAAATATTAAAAAATGACCAAGTTATGAGTAAAAGTTCAAAATGCATTGAAATACATTGAACTGCATTTACCTGATTTCCTCAGTTCTCAGTTCTGAGTTGAAGAGTGAAGACATGTCTCAAGCCCAGAAAAGATAACTGTGTTGCACTGCCAGTAGATAAGTATAGTTTAAGTGGTGATGTGGAGTGGTAGGTGCTGAGTAGGGTGTCGGGGTGGGGTTGGGATGGTAGCAAAGTCAATGATGGGTCATTTTCTTTATTTCAGGTTTGAAAACAAACATAAAAAAGAAACAGATGTCCCGAGATGATTTTCTTTATTTAAGATGCCTCCAACAATGGGGATTGGGCACCCAAGTGTCAGCAATATACTTTGAGGCATCGGTGGTGGGTACCCCAGTGTCCCTGACTTCTGGGTTGGGGTTTTTTACCACTCTGACACCAGGAATTGTGCACCCTAGTGTTGGTAGATTGATGTGGCAGGGTGGGGATGTAGGAAACCAAAATGGGGGGTATGAACTGGCACCACAGTAGGCACCCTGGTGTTGGTATAGTTAAAAACTAAACACATTTAGCTGGCAACAGGGATCGGACACCCCAGTGTCCAGTTTAACTGAAGGAGGCCATTCATGTGGATACTGGTAGACAGCTGTCTAACTACATGTACAGCATGTTCAGCAAGGGTTGGGCTACACACTGACATGTAGCTCCCTCCATGCTGACTGAACACAGAATTACACAATATGCATATGCAGAAACAACCCTGCCACCAAATACACTAACACATTCTCATAAAATGATCACATTAAACAGTGTGGTTGTAAAAATTCAGTTACCCTCAGAACTCTTTTTCTAACAGCACATGCTCAGAAATGGAAATGTTTCTCTTAAATAGTTTAAAAACTACTTTAATTTGGGAACTAAAAACCACAAAAGCACACAGCTTGGGCTAACCTCTATCAAACTGGCAAGTTTCAGGTTTCAAATCCTCCTAGTTTTTCAGTTTTAGGTCAGCAAAAAAAAATATCTTAATTTATGTCATTTTTGGGGTTTGTGCCCCTCTGTAACTTTGCCCCCAGTGAACTGTTTGCCTTGAAATATTCAGGATCCAGATCCTGGCACCATCTCTTCAAATGTCAAATAAATTTGCTGAGTGGATGCAACAACTGGGGTTTAACATTAAAGTGCTTACTCAGCCCTAATATACAGATGTGATCGTGCCTGTGTAAGATATAGATCTATAGATAGTTATATATTAATTGCAAAAAAATATGGTAATGCAGACATTAGGGTCGAAGACAGTAAAGCACACAAAGTAGGGAAATGAAAAACATTTGACTTTTTGGTCTCCAGAATATTGACAAATCAGAGGTGGGCTCTTCCTTTGGGTTATCAACCTTAATGCCCATCCCTTGAGCAAACAAGGTCAGACATGATCCCTTTCTGCATGCAGGGCCCTTTGTGAAGAAAGCAACAACAGATTCTGTTAGCAATATGTGGTGAGCCATACATCTCTACCTTTGAAGAGTGTATCACTATGAGTCTTCTTGTGACCCCACCTCATGAACCTGGTAGGTGAAAATGTTCAAATCCTCACCAAAACATAATTTCGTGCCACTGGTGCCAAAACACATTTTGGCCAGGATCTGAAAATTGTCAGCTGTAACATTCATGGGGCGGTGTGAAAAAATGGCCATGTTGAAAATTAGGGGTCAAAATATTGAAAATTACCAAAGTTATGAGCAAGCATAGAAAAAATTCAGTGTACGCTCATAACTTATGTGTCATAAAAAATCAGTTATCTTTAGATTGCTGACTTTTTAAACTGTGCATGCTCAGAAATGGAACTGTTTTTCTTAAATATTTTAAAAAGTACTTATGTTTGGGAGATAAAAAAAAATAAAGCACACACCTTGTGCCAAACTCTATCAAACCCGCTAGTTGCAGGTTTCAAATCCTCCTAGTTGTTTAGTGGTAGGTGAGAAAAGGCATTAATTTGTATGATGTTTGTGTTTTTTGCGCCCCTGTAGCTGTGCCCCTTTGTGAACTGATTGCTATGAAATTTTCAGAATCCAGAGATCCTGGCACCATCTATGTGCTTTCCAGATTTCAAGTAAATTGGTTAAATGGGAGTAAAGTTATTAAGGTGCAAAAAATTGGGGTTAACATTGAAATGCTTACTCAGCCCTAGTATACTGCACCTGTATAATATATACAGGGAACCATGGATGATAATGGCAGAAAAAGGCAGACAAACCATCTTGTCTGCTCATATTACCCTAGACTGCAAAGCGAGTTTGTGAAGGCCCATGGAATATCTACACTTCATGAGTGGTTAAGAGTACTTTGATTTCAATAAGTAGATAGAAGATAGATGCATCAGGTAGTAGGTTACACGTCCAGCATCTGAATCTGCTCGTTATCCAATGGGTATTCTTCTGCCAGGTTGAACATTAGGTTCTTCCTTGTACTAATTGCCTTCAGTAATTGCCATATTAATTGTGATGAGGTAATTAGCATAAGCCTGAATGAATATATCATTTGTCTGCATTACTATGTACTTTTGAGTTTAGTATTTGTTCCATCTTTTCCTTCACTCTGCCTTGTCCTGCCCTTACATGATTCCCTTCTTTCTTCCCTATTCCTTGCTTACATTTCTATTTCTGTTTCATTTTTCAGTCACTTTTTACATTAATATCCATTTTCATTTAGTCTGTTGATCTTTTCACAACATGCTCTACTGTCGCCTATAGCAGAGTTTTTGGTATTTGCTAGTTTACTGTTTTTGTCCTTTTTGTGCTATTCAGCTGTCACTCTGACCTGGAATGACCTCATGTTTGCAGTAATGTGAGCCTTTTCAGTAGTACTAATTATTTTCTACTACTTCTTACTTCTTATTTTGCAGCTTCTGCAATTATTTTTCAGGGTTTGGTTCCTTGTTCTATAACAGTATGCACATCTGACCTCCCATGACCTCCCATTATCATTTCAATCTATTGCGCTGTGTCTTTCTTGTTTCTTTTTTTATACGTAAATCAATTTTTTAAATATTTCTGTATCCATTGCACATGTTCACTTATGAAAACAAGCAGACAAGCTAACCACATATTATTTTTGCAATAGCTTTGCATTACTGTGCCTTTAAGAGTAAATGGTGTTTAACCTGTAGCTTTATGTGTGATAGCCCCACCCCCGATGAAGACTCATGTAAGAGTCAAAGCACCAGGGTTAATTCTACCTGCCTCAGAGTGCAGTACAGTTTTCAAATCAAGGTGTTTGGCTTCCTATAACTTGTATTTTACAATCAATCAATCAGTCAAACAATCTTTCCCTCTCCTGGAGTGCAGCTTTTTTTCTCTGTTTGCCACCACTTACACAGTACACAAGGGGCATCACTGAAGCAAGTAAAGATATCCATAATAAGATCAGAATGCCATTAGGGTGCATGCTACAGTAAAAGTGACTATAGATAAAAAAAAGACTAAGTGTTTGTCTTATGCTATCTGGGCAGATGCAACAGTATATGTTTATATATTCAGTTACTGTCTCTTATAGTTATAAGAGTACATTCTTGAGTTCTTTGGGTGAGAGAGTTGTGAAGCAAGGCAGAGCAGTTCTGACATACAACGGACCTGAGAAGAAACTCGTATAACCATAAGAGACCCAGTAACTGTACATAAAACATAATATAAGCCATGTTGAAGACTTTTTTCAAATGGAGTTTGATTCTAAAATCAAAATGTTTTACTGAGTAGAAAATCATAAAAAACATCTGTATGGAAAATAACTGTGTCAACTGAAAACAGAACTTTAGAATTTCAAAACATGTTACATGATACTCTTTTTGTTATAAAAGTGGAAGGGCTGGAAATAAAGAATCCTGATTAGCTAAGCATGATGCTGTGAGTTATAATCAGTATCATAAGAAACAGGTGTAGCCATTGTTTAAGGGGAACTCACTGGTGCTGTTTCCGTGGACCTATCCAAGGGATTTGATCTCGTTGAGCATCGCCTGCTGCTCAGGAGCCTTGCAGAGAGGAGATTATCAAATTTCCCCTTGGATTGGGTTAAAAGTAACCCAACAGATAGAGGACTGTACGTTTCTTATGGCAGCACTCTTTCAAATACTGTGGTACTAAAACAAGGAGTTCCTCAGGGGTCGATATTAGGGCCCCTTTTCTATCTTCATTGATAGCATTTCTGAGAAACTGACTAAAACCCACAAACTTTTATAAGCAGATGACATCATTACATGCACTAGTTCTAGCACTATTTTATGGCACAATGATAATTCCCCTCTCTACCCAGTCTTAAAAACTAGAACTACAAATTTGGTTAATAAAATCAAAGTTATTATTAAGTAGTTCAAAACTAAGAGTATTCTATTCAGTTCAAAACAAAGATTAGAAAAGTCAGGAAGTCTATATGTGTTTGATGGAAAGGGAACAAGGTTAGAACAGGTGGAACAATTTAAATACTTAGGTATAAATCTGGACACTCCACTAACATTCATTTCTCATATAGGAAGTATAGCAAGGAAAGTTATCCAAAAATTGGGGGTACTTTTCAAACTTCAGAATTCTTTGACACTACAAGCTAGGATTGCAATAACACAAAGTATACTGTTGTCTCAACTGGATTATAATTATTTTTTTGTTTACATCTCTATCCAAACAAGTTATGTTAAACCTAACGACAACTTTTCACAGCATTTGCAGATTTGTTTACAAACAACTGTACAACACTCATCATTGTAAACTTCGACAAATCACTGTCTGGCTTCCATCTAATCTGAGTAGCATTTATTCCTTATGCTGCGTAAGTGATAATGTTTTATGGCAAAATGATAATTCACCTCTCTACCCATTCTTAAAAACTAGAGCTACAAATTGAGACTTTAGACAAAACGCTAGTCTAACAATAAGTAAAACACTAAAATGGGTGACCGAGCTTTTTCCATCGAAGCCCCCAAACATTGGAATGCCCTTCCTCCAGAATTACAATCAGGCATAAGTCATGAACTTTTTAAAAGCAAACTAAAAAGCTACCTTTTTAACCAATTGCAATGTTCTTGCTTTTTTAATTAATCTGCTGTTTAAATATACTGTAATGTCATGGTCTCCACTGTATTGTATTATGTTTGTGAATTTAATATATAATCTTTGGAGTCATTGTTAATGTCAGATGTCTATGAATGAAACTGCACACATTTTACATCTTGACTGTATATTTTAACTGTCTCAGGTCGCATACTAAAAAGGACCTTGGATCATATGTTTACCCGATAAACAAAAGATAAATAAATAAATGAATGTGGAACCAGTAGTAATATGTATGGATGTTGGCACTGAGAGGAAAACTGCCCATGGCACAAATCTCTGGAAATAAACCATGATCAGAGGCATAAGGTCCAAGTGGGTGGGGCACCCCTTAATTTACTTGCTGGTGGATCCCCAGGAATATATGGCCATTGCAGAGTTTGATTCTTTGTGTACCTATGATCTATCTTCAAGCTCGAGCCACAAAAGCTGCCCTCTCATGTGCATGGCCATGGTCACACTCACTGCAGTATGAAAGGAGGGATGCCCTGGAACCATAAGGCTAATATACAAAATTGCCCCTCCCCCCCAAGACACACACAATTCCGTCACACTAAGGCTTCTGAATTTTTCAGGACCCATCAAAGCCAGAGTTTTTCTACAGCCAAACTGAAATGCAACATCTAGTTTGCAGTAGGCTCCTATTTCTACTCAATATTACCACTGTGAGTACTGAAGTACTGCTAGAATGTGACTTGTTCAGCATCACAGTGTGAATCAGTGACTCTGGAAGGATTCAAACACATTATTTCCAGTTTTATTTTTCATTGCCCTAACCACCAGCTCACAATGCCTTTTTCTTTGATATTGGAGTGTGAGCATCATAAAAATCTAACCTGGAGGCCAGCTTTGCCCTCTCCCCTCTTGTACAGGGTGCCATGCAACCCCTTTAGAAAAGCCTATTTGGATCGGTGCGATGGTATATCTGGACACATATGTACTGGCACTCCTGCCTTTGGGTACAACAGGCCCACATGTCAAGGTAGGGAACTGACTAGGGTTTTGTAACTGTGCTCAGGCACGGTGGCTTACAGCAGGGTCCCAAAGAGCTGCTACTACTTGCAACAAAATAGTTCAACACATTGTTCACTCAGGGAAGTAAAGATCAGCATAACTTTATTCACTCCCCTTACACATAGAACTCGAAATCCCTGGGTAGGGACACATTGCATACACATACTGTATGTTTCCTCATATACAGAATTTGTTATACCACATAGTCTCTAGATGTCCTGGGTCTCTCTACATGGTGCAGTTGTCGTATCTGTCTCTCCCTCACTCTAGCACCTCATGGAACACTTCACTTAGGGGGGTGGTATATGTCTGGTCCCATTGGGGGCTCATCTTACCCACACTAATCCCATTTACCCATGATATTTCAGACAGAAGGCATTACCCCATCTACCCGTTTAGAGGGAGCATTTTACTTTAAGGGTGAAACTACTCACTCTACAGGGATACTACACATGAGGGGCTGGCCTTACACTCCCACAGAGAGGCCTAAAACATGAAGGATACTTATTGTGAAGCTCCACTGCATCCTAATGTCAGCTCCAGCTTGTTAAAAATGAATGTTCTTGATCATCCTGTGACACAGACACATACCTGGCAGGCCATGCTTGGCACACATATGTCATGTCTCCTGGAGCATATAGCATCAACAGATATGAGATGATCTCTCCCAGACTCACTTGCAGCTCTGCTTCAGGGCCTAGGGCACCGTGAAATCTGGAGTGCATCTTCATGAACCCCGAAGTGAATCCCCAGGGATGAGCCCCACTTCTCCACTGCATTCTCATTTCCTCTTGTGGAGACCATGTGGCTACAGAATTTCTACTGTCAGTGTCTCAGATCAACACCGTATGTCTTTGAAACTCTCTTTTACTCTTTCTCTCACTATCTCTTCTCTCTCCTCTCTTCTTCTGAATTTGGGTTTGCTGACTCTGGCCAGGGACGCCTCCCCACCTCATTCCATGGAGAGAGAGAGGATAAGCTATTAGTCTTTCTGCTGCTCTATCTCTTTAACTAGACCTCCCCCTGAGTTTCAGAGCCCAGACTGGAACTATATCTAAACCCTAACTTGTTCTGGACCCCTTACACTAAATAGACAGGAAGGAGCAGTGACAGCAAACTAATTAATCTAATTAGCATAGCAACTGAGCACCGGGACCTACATGCACAATGACTTAGCAGTGCGGCTAACAGGGGACTGCACACAGACAAAAAGATGCTCGAATTCCAATGCCAGGAGACAGAATGATCTCCAGTGAAGAAAATCTAAGTAGTCAATTTTCCAAATCCAATAGTGAGTTATTGTTGTATTACACTGGAGTGTTTCCAAAATCGAAAAAAAAAACTATGATACAGGTTACCCCGGCGCTTCACCACTTAAGGGCTTCATCAGGGGAGCATGGAAAAATTCCAGGACTGCAACACTATTGAATGCATGTAATGCTTTGGTAACCAGGCTTCATTCAGCTTGGGAGTGAGAGGTAAGTCGCACACATCAGGTACAGTATTGCAGGGTTTGATATTATATTCATACTAGTACAGTTTAGAAACAGACTACAGTGATAATGAGCCAGAATAGTGAAGATCTAGAACATCACTAACAGATTTAGTCAAATATTCCACTAAAATATCCATACTGTAAAATGCCACTCTTGCACAAAATGTTGGATTGTAGATTAAAATATGACAGCACAAAAATTAGCATCAAATGCTTTTTTCACATCTGCAGAACTCTAGCATTCCTGAAATCGAGCACAGTAATGTAATAGACAGACACCTCATTTATTAATTAAAATCATGGGATGCTAAAAGAAGAAAGCCAAATGATTACACCTGAAGGTCTGAATAAATAATTAAGATAATTAGGCCAACTTACTAGGCAGACTTGTACCAGGCACCAGACCCTGCAATGACACTAGCCTGATTACATTTAAATTACAAATCTATGACTAGAGAGGGATCAGACAAGAACAAAGGGAAAAGGATTAAGCAATCACTGGCACTATAATCACTCTTCATGAATTCTTTGGGCCCAATCCAGTTCCCAATGGGCCAAAACATCATTGTTGCAGAGATACAGACCCGTCTATTCACAGCTATCAGAGAGACTCTCCAGATTTGGTGCTTGCATTCAACTGCACTAGCCCTCACTGGAATACAGTACATGGCCCAAGGTGGTGGCAGATGGAGTTAAAACACAGGACACCATAATCAGCACAATTTCACATTAGAGAAGATGGCCTTTCTTATTAGTAAATGTTCCTGTAGGTTGGTAAGCATGAAACAAGACACATACAGTAAAGAGAAAAATGGTGATGTTGGATGCTTCACTGTCATATCTGTATATACCCAGATGTCATGATTTGGGACAGAGCAGTTAAAACGGATACTGTGGGTTCCACACCAGGATAACCTAGATTTGCATTGAGAGGCTTCAAAAAGGGAGGCATGCTTGATGTTACTCAAAGCATTTCCAGGTCAAGCTTAGCAGTGGGCATTATTATCAGCAGTAAAACCAGCACTCATGAATTGGAAAGGCAAAAAAAGACAGCTGATTTCAGAGCTCTCAGTAACTACGTTTAGTTACAACAATGTTTTGGAGATAAGTACAGCATACTATAAAATGAATATTCAGATGTTGCATAACTAGTTCAGACCACTCTGTACGAGTATGTTTTAATCCTTGCGTTTGTTCTGGACAAGTTGGCTTTGCATTGTGGACCTTTAGTTGCACAGTGCTTCAGTCAGTGTGGGGTGGGGATTTTCTTTTGCTGCCTGTGTAAGGTGCTTATTAGATAGACTGCAGTGACAGAAAAACTACTTATATGTGTATCACTTCTACAGTAAGTTGTGAACGTGAAGTGAACTGTAACTGTATGCAGCATTATTTGTTTCCTAACTGGTGGTATATTTTTTAGAAACATAGAAACATACTGTAGAAGCTGACAGCAGATAAGGACCACAAGACCCATCCAGTCTGCCCATTTCTTTTTCTACCCTATGAATGTGCCATAGGCCTTTGCTCTGTCAATGTCCTATCTATTCATACTCATCTGTATTGCTCCCTTATGCCAATTCCATGCCTGTTTGAAACCCTGCACTGTATTCATAGCCACCACTTCCTGAGGTAAGCTGTTCCATGCATCCACCACCCTTTCTGTGAAAAATAACTTCCTCACATTACCCCTTAATCGGCTTCCCTCTAATCTCATGCTGTGTCCTCTTGTCCTGATATTTTCCTTATATTGAAACATGTTAGACTCTTTCAACTTGTTAATGCCCTTAAGGTGTTTGTATGTTTCGATCATATATATACAAATGGAAGGTAGTAATGACTGACCCCCTGTCTTACCTCCCGAACAAGGTCACCTGGCCCTCCCCCCCCCGTTAGCTCATCGAGGTCCCACCCCCCATGCTGGCACTTATTTGGCTTAACATATGGCTGAACCTGTGTTATGGTTATTATGTGCACTGCACCTACCTTGTCCTAACCCTTTTGAGCACTGTCAACTACCTACCCAAATCATTCTAAAGCATACCATCTCCTCCTTGAGTGCCATATTGGTTTCGCCTGCTCTCCTGTTATATGTAAATCTTGACTCACTCATTGTTTGTGTATGCTCTAGCTTGTAACTATCCCGGGTCATCTGTAACACCCCCTGGGTTCATGACTTGTTACTGGTTGTCATTCTATTCCATCACCTGTTATTCCATTGTATGTAAAACTGATTTATCACTGTACCTGCCTACCTAAGTTTGTAACTCTCCCGGGTCGCACCTGAAAATAGGCACTTGGCTGTCTAGTGTGACTTACCTGGTCAACTAAAAGCAAATAAATAAATAAATAAATATCTCCTTCTTTGCTCTAGGGTATACATATTTAGCTCCGTTAATCTGTCCTCATATATTTTCTGATGCAGTCCCTGCAGCATTTTGGTTGCCCTTCTCTGGACTGCCTCATTTTGGTTAATGTCCTTGTGAAGGTGTAGCCTCCAGTGCTGAACGCAGTACTCCAGATGGGGCCTAACCAGTGTCTTGTAAAGAGGGATTATTACCTCCCTCTTCCGACTTGTGATACCCCTACTAATACACCCTAACATCCCCCTAGCCTTACCTACTGCTTTAGAGGTCTGCTTGGATGATTTCAGGTCATCGCTGATGATGATGCCCAAGTCTCTTTCTTCCCTTGTGACTGTCAGCAACTCCCCTCCCAGCCTATAGGTGTCTTCAGGGTTTCTCTTCCCTATGTGCATAATCTTGCACTTTGCATTAAACCTCAGTTGCCACTCTTCTGACCATTTAGCTAGTTTATCCAGATCTCTTCTCATTCTGCCCACCCCATCTGGATCATCTACTCTGTTGTAGATCTTGGTGTTATCTGCAAACAGACAAACCTTACCCTCCAGTCCATCTGCTATGTCACTGATGAAGATATTGAAGAGGACTAGCCCCAGGACTGATCCCTGAGGTACCCCACTGTTATGTTAGGCACTTAAGAAGGCACTTGAAGTGGTAACCTGGAAGGTAGCTCACCAGGGCCCTTCTGTTGCAGTTAGCTGATGCCATGCTAAAACATAAAATAAAATAGTGTCTGGTGCACACAGTGTCTGTATGTGCTGGGCCACTGATCACTGCTGTTGGCTCAGTTATACCATAGATGAGAAACAGTGGGACTGGATTTGCAGCATGGACTAACAATTAACCTATACCATGAGTGTGCTCTGTATGCCTACTTACAACAAATGTGTGTACTGGACCATTGTAACAAGCATTGTGGTGCATACCATACATGTGCAGTCCTATTGTGAGGGGGAGGACAGTATGCAAGAAATACAACATGACAGCATATTTGTTGGGTAGGGATAAATACATATGCCGATGCCGCAGTGACATTTTGGTAGTGAAGTACATTACAGCGGCAAGTCATTGTTGCCACTGTAGTGTACCCACAGGACCCCAGCACTGCTTTCTCTGGGGTTTGCCCCACTCCCCGAATCAACTCCGACCTGGAGTTGATAATCCTTAGTTACAGGGTGTGTGGGGGGCAGGGCCCCCCCACATGGGGGTGTCGGGACACAAAGCCCTCCGAAAAACACAGACAGTTTCCTGGCAGATTCATGCCAACTGCAGCTTGCGGTCAACATAAATTCGTCACTGTAGCGTCGTGTTGGAAAAAGTTGTCGCCATTGTGTCATGGATCTGGATAAATACACATTCAGTGGCATAATAAGGCACATGACCACAGACTGAGTGCCTTTAGTCCCAGGAAGTGCAGTTGTCTCAGCCCAAACAACATTCTGAAGTGTCTGATTGCACTTATAAAATGGGCGCAAGGTAGAAACTACTTTATAGGAGACAAGCTGAAGATGCATATGTGTAATCTTTTATTTTTAAATAAATCTGCAGTTGGGGGAAAAAGAGTCCTAACACTTGAGGGGCATAGTAACGTATATAAAAATCACACTGGGCTTAATGGGGTAGCAAAAGTAAAAACCAAAAACAGTAGTTTAAATTATTCTGTAGTTTTTCCTTAGCAAAGGAGCAACTAAACAGGTTGTAGAGCTTCAGAGCTGGAGGAATTGGAAGAGGTCTAGTACCTTTGTTTACTGTAGCTGGTAGTTGTCCTGTTCGTGTGTTGGAAGAGAAAATTAGGAAATGTTGTTTCAAAATGAGGAGGGTTGTAGAAAGTAAAAAAAAAGACTGAAAAAATACATTGTATGTGGAACAGGCTGTTGTTGTACATGTTCAGTATCTGGCTCTTTTCTACTTGCTACATTTGTTGTAGAGTTGGTTATGGAAGATTTGGTATTTGCGCAGTTAGAAAATGAAAAATGTATACGTTTCAAGGAATGAGCATTGGTGGAGAAGGTGTTTTGAAGAAAATGTTTACTTTTAATGCAGAGAAGGTCATGCAGGCATAGTTAGTGGTTGACCAGCAGATGTCATTGCACTCGATGAAGTGCAGCTGGCTGAAAAAGATTAACCATTTGTATCCTCTTTTGAGGGTTCCATTTTGCATGCCAGTATGTTGAACCTTGTTTTTTCAATCATGCATTGATGCAGGCTAATAGCTGCACAGCTTGCTTTCTGCTCTGTGTCCAGTCTGTGCTTCCAGTCTTTGGATCGAATACCGGTTGCACTGAAGTGACTTGTTATGCAATGATTTGTATGTTCAGCTAGGAGATTTGCTTTAGCACTAAACTGGGGTGTCATGCTGCTAAGGAAATTGATTGCCATGGGTTCCATGGTATACAAAGTGGTGAGTGTGGCTAAAACTTGTTGTGGCAACTTCCATGGATACACGTAAAGGGCAGGCACATTGCGGGAGTGCTGGAAAATATATTTTTGAGACTCTACAGGGCACAGAAGATCATTTAGCTAAGCAAAATTAAACTTTCAGGGTTCATTTTCCTTGCTTTAGTAATTTATTTGTTGTTCCTTGAGGCTTTGTTTAAAAGCCAGTGTGAAATATTCTAGGCCACCATCTTAATTTTGTATCAAAAGAATTAGGTATCAAGTCTCTCAAACCTTCTCTGACATGCATGGCCACACAAAATGTGTATAAGGGACCATACCTTACATACTGTATGAGGCCAGGTGTGGTGTAAGGAGGCAGTGCCTTTGAGTCTGGTAATGTATGAAAGTCTGCTGGAGTTGCGGACTGATGTCACCAAGCTTTGTCCTCATTTAGTTTTTGATATTTCTTCACTACAAAGATATACACATTGTTTCTTGATTTGATTGGTGTGTGTGTGAGTGTGTGTGGGGGGTCAGTTATGAAATTCAAATGTCATCCTACTCCAGGACGGTTAGGTTCCTGTTTAAAGTTGCATGGAGGCTAACAGTGCTAGACATGGAGTACTGCTGGCCATTAGATGTACAAGCTGAGTAGAAATTTCTTAAGGTTGAAATGATTTCTTCGACTGAGGCTGTTTTCCTGTTGTGGTAAAGTTGTTTGTAAGGTGCCAGTGGGAAATCTAACCTATGATTCTGTAGCCTAAGTTTTTACAGTCTCCATAAAGAGTGCTTTTAAGGGTGATTTGCTTTTAATGTTCATTATGAATGAGAATAGTGACATGATGAAAGATCTTAGCATGGAATTACAGAATGATTTCTACAACGAGAGAAGTCCCAATATGCAATTAAAGGGTGAAAAAACATAGCACAAAAATTAGGAAAATATATTTTACCTGGCAAATCATCAGCATCTGGAATAGATTACCATAAGATCTAGTACAAAGTAAAACATTGCAACATTAAAAAAGAAACTTGATACATATATGGATGGAAAAACATTGAAAGAATAGTATAATTTAAGGAAAGCTATAAATGGACGATTGCTTCTCCTGCTGTTTTAATCAGTCCAGGTATAACTCCAAGCATGCCCAGTCCTGGAAAACAGGGACAGTCCAAGTTGGGTTTTTTTGTGTTGGCATTGTCACTATCAATTTCATTTTTTTGTTTATTTATCAAATATATTGTATACCACCTATATCATACAGACATAACAGGAGAGGGTTCAGCCTCTCAGCCTGGAGGTACAGAACTTAGATTTGGAGAAAGACTAACATGCAGACTATAGGTCTCGCAAGCGCAGGAGACTACTACTGCTTCTAAGGAGTATAGTCTAGTACCGTGAGCCCATAGCTCTATTTTGCTCTCACCTACTCTTAGGCAATAATGTTCCTTTGCCATTTTCCAATACCCTTCGAAGAGAGAAAGATCTGTGTGGGAGGGCTGGAGAGATCAGGGAGAGGGCCCAACAATTGAACAGAAGTCCTGGGCTCAATCCCGTTGCATAGCACCCTGCCACATCCTGCACATGTAGTATGCCAGATGGGGGAACAAGCTTGGACAGAAAGATCATCTATAAAATTCACAAACTGAGCAGTGCCATTTTATGCACCAAACTGAGGACATGTCCTATTCCCCTAACCCATTACAAAACCGAACATTGTAATGTATAAATAAACTGTACAATCATCGCAGATTAAACAAGAAAAGTGTTCCTCACCACATATTCAGTTAGCTAACAGTATCCTAACTCTGTACACTTTTAGAACAATAGAAAGTTTGCCAGACAGTCTCAAGTTCCCAAGTGGCCTGCATATTGGGGAAGTAGGAGAAACAATACAGTACCTACAGTACCGGTTCAAGCTTCAAACATCCTGCATATGTTCCTGGTCTACAGTAGAGTCATTAGAAAGCAACTTTCATGCATACACCTCTGCTACTGTGGGGTCTGCAAATATATAGAAACATAGACTTTGACGGCAGATAAGGACTGCTAGGCCCATCTAGTCTGCCCATTTCCCTACCTACAGGATAGGCCGCAGATCCTATTTAACCAACAGCCTATATCTTCCTGCCCCCCACAAGAATTGCCTTATGTCTGTCCCATGCATTCTTGAATTCTCCCACAGTTTTAGACTCCATAACTTCCTCAGGAAGGCTGTTCCATGCATCCACTACCCTCTCTGTGAAATAATACTTCTCACATTGCCCCGACTGCCTCCTTCTATCTTTAAATTGTGTCCCCTTGTTCTTGCAAGTCTCTTTTCTGAAAGATGCTACCCTCTTGGACTTTGTTGATTCCTTGAGGTACTTGAAAGTTTCTATCATGTCCCTCTCCTTCTTTCCTCAAGGGTATACATATTAAGCTCCTTTAGTCTCTCCTCATACAGCTTCTCTTGCAGACCCTGCACCATTTTAGTTGCCCTCCTCTGGACTGCCTCTATCCTGTCTATGTCCTTGCGGAGATGGGGTCTCCAGAACTGGACACAGTATTCCAGATGGGTCTCACCAACTGTCTGTACAGAGGGATAACAACTTCCTGTTTTCTGCTGCTGATGCCTCTCCCTATACATCCCAGTATACCCCCGGCCCTCCCTACTGCCTTCTCACATTGCTTTAACCTTAAGGTCATCTGATATGATTACCCCCAGGTCCCTTTCCTGTTTTGTTGTTGTTACTACCTCCCCCACCATTGTGTATTCTTCCCTGGGTTCTTGTTTCCCAGGTGCATTATTTTGCACTTTTGCATTGAATCCTAGCTGCCATATCAGACCATTCCTCCAACCTTGTCAAGTCCCTTTTCATCCTTTCCACGCCTCCTTGTGTATCAACCCTGTTGCAGATCTTTGTGTCAACTGCAAAGGCATACTTTTCCTTCAGTCCTCTGCAATGCCACTGATGAAGACATTAAAAGGACTGGACCCAATACTGAACCCTACGGTACCCACTAGTAACGCCCTTTCTTGATGGACTCCATTACAATTACCTTCTGTGTCCTGTTGTCCAGCCAATGTTTTACAGGCTACCACCCTGGGACCCACTCCCAGGCTGGTTAATTTGACTAATAATCTTTTGTGTGGGACTGTGTCAAATGCCTTGCTAAAGTCTAGGTAGGCCATGTCCACAGCCCTCCCTGGTCTACTACTTTGGTCACCCAGTCAAAGAAATCTATTAGATTCGTCTGACATGACCTTCCCGCTGTAGAACCCATGCTGCCTTGGATCCTGTGCTCCACTGACCTCTAGGTACTCAACTATTCTTTCCTTCAGAAGTGACTCCATCACTTTCCCTACCACAGAGGTCAGACTGACAGGTCTGTAGTTTTCTGCCTCTGTCTTGGTCCCACTTTTGTGAAGGGAATCACATCCACCTTCCTCCAGTCCTTGGGTACCACACCATCCTCCCATGATTTATTAAAAGAGTAGCCAGTGGTTTCACTAGTTCCTTCCTTAATTTTTAGAATTCTGGGTGAATTCCATCAGGACCCATTGCTTTGTCCACCTTCAGTTTTAGGAGTTCTTGCAGAACCCTTTCTTCTGTGAAAGGACTGGGATCGACCCCCCTATCAAGAGTGCTTCTGTTAATTGGATTAGGCACTTCCCCCTCCTCTTGTGTGAATACTGAGCAGAAATATTTGTTCAGTATTCCTGCTTTTTCACTGTCCCCCTCTGCCCACCCACCGTTTATTCTATTCAGCCTCACTATCCCTCCCTTTGTCTTTCTACGCTCGCTGATGTACCTATAAAGGTTTTATCCCCTTCTTAACTGAGTTGGCTATCTTTCTCAGTTTGGGCCTTTGCTATTCTGACTTCCCTCCTGCTTCTTTCTGCCTCAACTGGTACAGCTCTCTGTCCTGCTCCTTCTGTGTTTCCTTATACTTCTGGAATGCTATCTTTTCTTCCTGACTTTCACAGCCACCTCTCTTGGAGAACCATAAGCTGCTTTTTCTTTCATTTTGATTTGTTTATTTGCTTCACACAGTGCTTGTTGCCTCTGTGATGGCAGTTTTGATAATTCCCCATTGTTGCTCCACACCTCCTTCTAGCCTGTTTGCTAGTGCTTTTCTGAGGCACTCTCCCATCTTGCCAAAGTCAGCCCTCCTAAAGTCCAGTACCCTCACTTTTGTATGGCTTGACTCTGTAGCTGTGTTTAACGTGAACCGCACTATTTGATGGTCACTTGTCCCCAGATGGCAACCCACTTCTAGATCTGAGATCCTCTCACTGCCCCCGTTTGAGAGTACGAGGTCTAAGATTGCTCCCTCACGAGTGGGTTCCGAAACTAGCTGTCTAATGCCTGCCACCTGTAGGGCATCAAGAATGGCCCTGCTCTTGGATGTCACTGCAGCAAATGTGCTCCAGTTAACATCTGGCATATTCAGGTCTCCCATCAACAATATCTCCCCTTTCTCTGCCATTCTAAGAATGCCTTCCATCATATCCTTGTCCATTCCTTCCCTGACATGGGGTCTGTACACAACCTCCTGTGCGGATTGTGGTGCCCTTTCCAGTCTCCAAGGTGACCCACAGTGCCTCCTCTCCTCCCTGTTTACTGTTTTGTTCAGTTGCTTTTATCCCTTCCTTTACATGAGGCTACTCCACACCTCTTCTCCCTGCCTATCTCTCCTGTAGGTTATGTACCCTGGTATGTTAACATCCCAGTCATGGTTCTCTGTGTACCATGTTTCTGTGACTGCTACGATATCCAGGCATCCCTCTTCCATTAAGGCCACCAGCTCAGGGAGCTTGTTGCCCAGACTACGGGCATTAGTACTCATTACCCTCCATTTCCTGATGGCCTTACCCCCTTTTGCCCCATCCCTGTCCTTCTTGCCTTTGTCACTTTCTCCATTTACCCCTGCCCTTCTCCCTAATGACACCTCCATGTTGGTGTTTGCCACACTTACTACCGTGATTGTTTGGGGGGGGCTAGGATTTTCCTGCTCCTTTCCAGTGCCTCCCCCCTTGGCTAGTTTAAAAGCTTGCCAATGAAGCATTTAAACCTATCACCTAGGATCCTGGTTCCCCTCCCGGACAGATGCAGCCCATCATGCCAGTATAGGCTTGCATCACTCCAGGTGGACCCCCAGTCCCCAATGAAGCCAAATCCCTGAGCTCCACACCAGTTTTTCAACCACTGATTGAATCCCATGGTACGGAACACCCTAGCCTCTCCTATGCCATAGATGGGTAGCACCTCCGAGAAGGTTACCATGCGTGCTACTTGACTAAGGCCCCTCCCCAATTCCACAAACTCTTCCTGCACTTCTCTAATCCCTTTCTTAGCCAGGTCATTTGTCCCTAAGTGGACAATGACATCCAGCTCCCTCCCCTGTGCAGCTGCTCCAGCAATCCTGAGGATTCGCTCCCTGTTCCCCAAGCCATGGCGCCAGGCAGGCACCTTACCTCCCTCTCCCCTTCCTTGCCCAGTTCTACCTTCCTAACAATGGAGTCCCCCACCAGGAGTTGTTTTTTGTTCTGACGGCGATGCAGCAGTCTGGCCAGGAAAAGCATCTGGGCTCCAGTCCTGTGCTCCATTAGTGCTGTCTTTACCTTTTGCAGCTGTTTTTCCTTGCCTGAGTGTGGGAAGATACTGTAAGTCAGGGGAAAAATGCAATTCTGCTGCCTCCTTACACTATGTCTCCCTGGACCAGGCTGCCTGCAGAAGGGGACGTGTGTTTCTTGGCAAAAAAGGGTGATTATGGCCATTAACAGGCTTTTCACAGCCCCCTATGTGATCTCTGAGGCATAGGGATCGTAAAAGCCTTCAGAACCTTGACTCTGCAATCTGTAGGTAAGAGGCACAAGTTTGAAAATGAGTCTTTTGGAGGCAGTTAGAAGGTTGGTTTTGCCACTAAGTTTAGGGAGGAAGCCCACAATGTGCACATTAGCTTGTCTTGAGACATTTTCCAGAGTCCCTACCTTTGCTTTTAAATACTGCAGATCTTTTACCACCATGGCACTAAACTCCCCCTGCTGCTTACATTCTCTGACTATGTCTTTGAGTGTCATTGAATTTTCAGTGATCTGAGTCTCCTAGTCAGCTAGTTTAGCCTCTAAACTTGCAAGCCTCTAATGTGTTTCATCTCCCATCGCCTGTATCTTATTCAGTATCAAAATAATTTGCGAGGCTGGGAGGCTGATGATACTTGTGCCACCAGGCTGAGCAGACCCCAGACCCTTTGAGCAGACTGGCACTTAAAGGCAGGCTTCCATCTTTTGAGCAGATTGCTTTTCGTCCCTTTTCAGCCCCATGGTCACTCACAGCTGCCAGCTGCATCCAAGATGTAGACAGGACCCAGGTTCCATCAGTTTAAATGTGTGAACTGTAGAAATAATATTGAATGGATATCAGAGCTCTAGCAGAAGATATCCGCCATGTTTGCATCTCAGCAGCGCCCCCCATCTACTTCTATTTTATTTATTTCAGATACAAATACATTCTTTTATTTGTTGTTGTTTTTTTGCAGGAATGTTAGCTTAATGTTCATTTTCATTAACTGAAAATACTACTAAGTGCTGGTGTGTCTTAGTAGTGAAAAATTCACAGGCATATAATAAGATATTTTTTCTTTTGTGGGTCAGTTGAGTGGGAAAAAATGGTAATTTAAAACTTTAATCTTTAGTCTGAAGAAGTGCCTTGATATTTTTAGCAATTCAGTGGAGGTAATACTGGTACTTTTTTACTTATTGGTTGGACTGACAGAAAGGCCCCATCCACACTGCACCGCTCAGACCCCGTAATGGATAGAAACTGTTACAACCGGGGAGCAGTGCAGTCTGTCCACACTGCCATGGTGTCCGTTACAGGACCGGCACGCGTCCACACTTTGGGGCGGTGACGGTGCAGTGGCACTTTCGATCCCACAATGGCTGCTCCTATGGGGGACGGTGCCGCGCATCCACACTATGCCCAATAGCGTTACCGCGTAACTGGTTTCATAACCATTGTTGAAACCACCTCATATGTGGTTTCAACAACAGTTATGAAAATGCCTTCTGTAACGTTACAGGTATAAATGCAAACCATTGCGGTAATGGTTTGGGCACTCTGTAACATTACAGAGGGGTAGTGTGGACAGGGCCAAAGTTATGGGTGTCAGCCATTCAGGGGCCAAGGATATTACTATCCATTTTATGAATCAGTATAACCAAGTTAGATCTGGTCATGTGTTACTAGTCTCATAGTGGGGCTGGGATGGTTATTTATGCTGTTTCCCTGTGGTCAACATTGTAAATGGAAAGCATTAACTTGGGGAACCCACCACATTTGATGTAGGATCAAACATTCCTTACAGGCGTCCGTGCCATGTCTCCACAATATATGTTGCATTTTTGTACTTCATTCCTTTAGGGGTACACTTTACACATGAGTAGTCCTTCCCCATTGTGCTTCACAAAATGTATATGCACTCACAAAACTCTCCAGCCAAGTCTGAGCAGTAATATGCAACACTATGGCAACATTCAATCAGATGAAAATAATTTATTCAAAACTAGCAGCCATTTCCAACTGTGATAAAGTGCAGAATAAATGTGAACATTCCAAAAGTACAAAAACACATAGCATCTCAAGGCACATGTGTGCAAACTAATGACCTGGATGTTATTTTCTAAAGGACACAGGAAAGGATTCTTAGAGTTAACTACCCCTTCCCCATTATCCTTTCCGTGACGGTTATGTATTGTGTTATGCTTAGTTCAATTTTTGATAAAAAATAGTATATGATTAGGGCTTATTGTGTATGGAAACCAGCCCCTTCAAAAATGTTGTTGTGCACGTTCAAAGTTGTTGCACACATTCTAAATACACAGACATATAGATATTATCAGTAGATAAGGGCCTATGGCCCACCAAGTCTGCCCATTTGAACTCGTAAGATCACTTTAAGTTTTTTTAGACCTCTGTTGCCCCTTACCCCTGAACTCCAGGATTCCCTTATGTCTATCCCATGCATTCTTAAATCCCATGATTGTTTCAGCCCACATCATTTCCTAAGGCAGGGTGTTCCACTTGTCCACCACCCTTTCTGTGAAGAAATTCTTCCTGACTTTTCCTCTGAATTGCCCTCTCTCCAACTTCATCCAATGTCTTCTAGTCTTGAAACATTTTTTTCACTAGAAAACAGTGTTTTCCTGCACCCTGTTCCTCCCTGTAAGGTACTTGTATGTTTCTATCATATCCCCTTTCTTCCATCTCTCCTCCAGGGAGTACATATTCAAGTCCTTCAGCCTGTCCTCATAGGACTTGTGATGCAATTCCTGTACCATCTTTGTTGCCCTGCCCTCCTCTGTACCTTTCCCACCCTGTCTACGTCCTTATGTAGGTAAGGTCTCCAGAATTGTACACTGTACTCCAGGTGGGGCCTCACTAGTGTCTTGTATAGTGGAATTATGACCTCCCTTTTCCTGCTGGTGATGCCCCTGCCTATGAATTCCTACACCCTATTTGCTTTATCTGATGCCTTGTCGCACTGTTTTTCTACCTTGAGATCATCAGAGATGGTAACCTCTAGGTCCGTTTCCTGCTTGGTGCATGCTAAATCCTCACCCCCGCCAACTGATACATTATTCCAGGGGTTTTGTGCCCCATATGCATTATTTTGCACTTTTTTTACATTAAATTTCAACTGCCAAAACCCTGACCATTCTTCAAGCTTCTGCAGATCCCTCCCCATTCTGTCTACACCCTCTGGTGTGTCTACTCTGTTACAGAGCTTCATGTCATCAGTAAACAGGGAAATTCTGCCTTCTAGGTCCTGCGCAATGTCACCAATGAAGATGTTGAATAGGACCGGTCCCAGCACTGATCCCTGTGGCACCCCACTGGTCACTCTTCCCTCTGTGGAGTGATAACCATTTACCACCACCCTCTGTGTCCTACCACCCAACCAATTACCCACCCACCACACTACTGTCCTACCCACTCACATATTCCCCAGTTTGTTTAACAGCCTTCTATGCAGCACAGAGTCAAAGACCTTGCTGAAGTCCAGATAGGCCACATCCACTGCCCCCCTGATCCACCTCCCCTGTCACCCAGTCAAAAAATTCAGTGAGGTTGGTCTGACATGACCTCCCCCCCCGATGAAACCATGCTAACTTGGGTCCTGTAGTTTGTTGACAATCAGATGTTCCACCGATCTCTCCTTCAGTAGTGCTTCAATGATCTTCCCCACTGCTGAGGTCAGGCTGACTGGTCTGTAGTTCCCCCCCCTTCCTCTTTGTTCCCACTTTTGTGTAAGGGAACTACATCTGCTGTCCTCCAGTCTTTGGGTACCTCCCTTGTTTCTAGTGATTGGCTAAACAGGATTGCCAGAGGTTCAGCCACCACCTCTCTTAGTTCCTTTAGGACCCTGGGGTGCACCCCATTTGGCCCCATTGTTTTATCGACTCTTATTACTTCCAGTTCATTTAGGTCCCTTTCCTGTGTAAAGAGACTTGTGTCCATTTCTGTGCTATTTCCACCCCTTGTACTCCCTTCAAGCCCATTACCCTCCCCTTCCTCAGTAAAGACTAAGCAGAAATATCTGTTCAGTATGTCAGCTTTACTGTTGTCATCCTCCATGCTGCCCTGTCCTCCCCCTTCAGTCTCACTATCCCTTTCTTCCTCCTTTTTTTTTCACTTATGTACCTGTAAAAGGTTTTGTCCCCTCTAACCACTGATTTTGTGATGTGCTTTTCTGTCTGAGCTTTGGCTTCTCTTACTGACCTCCCTGCCTCCCTTTGCTTCTCCTGGTACTTCTCCCTATCCCCTTCTGCCTGTGTCTTTTTGTATTGCCTGAATGCAATCTTTTTGGCTTTCACTTTCTCCTCTACCTCCTAGAAAAAACATAATGACCTCCTCTTCCTTTTCCCCTTGTTAACCTGCTTAATGCATAATTGTGCTGCTCTTGTAATCCCTGTTTTAAATATTGCCCACTGTTCCTCCCCCCAATACCCTCCCCATTCCTACTAGTGCCTCTTTCAAGTGTAACCCCTAGGTGGCACTATCCCAAGGGCTACTATCCCTGCCTGTGTGGCCAAGTGCAGGTTGAGGGCCTGGGTACTGAAACGGGTGCCTTCACCTGGAGGACAGGATTAGTGGTTGTGTAGTTGCCCTGGGTACAGTTCTCTGGGACACTGTTAACCCCCTCTTTTTCCTCTAGTGGCCTACATAACTCACAGATTACACTATTGCAATTTATCCCTGACAACAGTTTTAACTCCACTCTGGTTACACTTACCAACAGGGCGGGTTCAGCTGGCTCAATCCTGGAGGCCCCCTGTAAAATAAGGCCTGTAACAGTAAACAGCAATACCACAATATTTACAATACAGAGGTACACCACAACCAGTTTGAATGCAAAAAGATTTTGATCTGATTTATTCAAGAGGCAGTAACAAGGAAGGGGCAGAATCTGGTGGATGATTCAGGATCTGAAAGATTCAGATTTACTGGCATGCAATTCAGAGTCCCACAACACAGTCACACACACTCTGGGTACCCAGTTGTTGGTAGAGGCTAGCCTGAAGCATTGCCCGGGGTAGGCCAGCGTTGCAGCTGGTCGGGGCCCTAATGATGGAAAGAAATAGTCATGAACAGTAACCCACAATTTGTAATCCAGAGACAGATGGATCAGTCCCAAATAATTAGCAGCAACAATTAAATCAGTTAACACACTTTGATTTGAGCTTGGTTGCAGGGAGCTACCCTGGTGTTTACTCATGCTACCAAGTACAGGATGCAGGATGGATGAAATGGAAACCTCTGGATGAAGAGCTGGATGGCCAGGAGAAGCAGGGCCCACACGATGCCCTGTGGTGTCATTCCTGTTCATGATATTGAGCAAGGGGCTGATCTCTCATTGATGGTATTCTCTGCAGCGTGAGCAGCTGTCTGGGCCAAGGTGGCAGGGCCCAGACCAGGTGAACACTTTGGATAACAGTCCAGCAGTTGCTGGATGCAGCTTCCAGCAATTGTGACACAATGAGGCAGTGGGGAACCAAATTGTGACCCACTATCAGCATTCAGCACACTTGTAGCAAAAGCAGGCAAATACCACAGTTCAGAAGACAGTCCGGTTGCAATCCACAGTGTCTCTGTGCAAACCGTATGCTCTGCGGCAGTCTCAATTCCTGACCGGCCGATTGCACCGAGGCAAATCTTCAGTCCACTTCAGGAGGATTCAATATGTCACAGATCAGGATCTGATTGCAAAAGCTGCAAATTTGGAAGACGTCTGTTATCAGGCTCAAGATCTCTTCACTTATGAAGATGGTAGCAGGCAGGCCAAACACAGCCTTCCCACTGATTTCCCCTGCTCACCACGCAGGAGCAGCTGCTCGAATCACTCAAGCTGTTCACTCTCTCAACTCTAGCTTCAGACGGACCTCTGTTGCAGGCAGGTTGGGACTTTCCCAAAAATCCAAAAGGTTTGATTCGTTGATTCATCTGTCTGTCACAGCTAGAGCTCCCCCTCCAGGTCCATTTAGGTGCCAAAATGCAAAATCTACAGTTCCTACAGATATTCACTCCCACAAGACCCCTGGGGACAGTCTCCATTTTAGGATCCCCAAAAGCACTGATTGGTCCAAACTGGCAGTCCAGGACCAGATGGTGGTGATTAACAGAAAGTCCATGCTGCGAAAGAAGGCAGGTTAGACAAACTACACTATTATTATTACTACAGCAGATAACCAGCAAACAATCACAGTTTCTGATAAAGCTCCCTCTGTGCAATTAGCGATGGCAGGATGAAGCAAAAGCACTGCAGCCTGGGCAGGACCTGAGCCTGAAACACTTGGCCCCTACCCAGATCAATTATACACCACAAAATAGGCAGCTCTTAAAGAGACAGGCACGGAGGGTAACAAGGCACTCACATGCAGACACTTTTAACTTGCCAGGACACATAACGCCAGTCTGGCAGTGGACATTTAGGCAAGCTCAATGAAGGCTTTTAGGAACCCCCATTTGTAGAGGGGTTACACAAGCATGTCCCCATTTTCCTAAAATCTGCCCTCCTAAAATCCAGGATACGTGTTTTTCTGCGGTTTGGTTCTGCTCCTTCTGTGATTTCAAACCACAGTGACCAGTTGTCACTGTTCCCCAGGTGCTCCCACACTGTTACCCCTTCACACTGTCTCCGTTTGTGAGCACGAGATCCAGTATTGCCTTCTGCTGAGTTGGTTCCATGACCAGTTGTTTAAGGAAAGCACCCTGAAGGGGGTTCAGGATACATCTTTTCCTAGTTGATGCTGCTGCTGGGATGCTCCAGTCCAAGTCTGGAATACTGAAGTCTCCAACCAGCACCACCTCCCCCTTGTCCACCATCATTTGGATGGCTAGCATTAACTCCCTATCTGTCTCTTCCTCTTGGGCTGGTGATCTGTAGACCACCCCTGTGTAGATAGCTGACCCCGTTTTCCTTTCCAGCTTAACCCACAGTATCTCCCCCCCATTTCATTCCTCCTTGATCTCTGTGGCCTTTATGCCATCTTTCACATAAAGTGCCACTCCTCCTCCCTTTCTGCCTGCCCAGTCTCTTCTGAATATGTTGTAGCTGGGTATGGCCATCTCCTAGTCATGGTTATCCTTACACCAGGTCTCTGTGATGGCCACAATGTCCAGGTCTGACTGCGCCATGGCAGCCTCCAGATCCTCCGTCTTGTTGCTAAGGCTCCTGGCATTGGCACATATGGCTTTCCATTATGTGACCTCCCTGGTCTGTTTTGCTGTTCTACTCCAATCCCTCCATGGTTGTCCTTTAGCCCTGGTTCTTCCTGCTGTCTGCCCTTCTGTTATATTCTGTCCTTTTTCTGCCTATCTACCCATTGGGTGCCTATCTCCATCTTTTGCACACTGCTTTGTAGTAATATCTCCTCCTCCTGATTTCTGGTTCCATTGCTTGTTATGGGGATGGGCAATTAGGTACACTCCTTGCTGACCTGCCCCCCCTTGCTAGTTTAAATTCCTGTCTACGTAGCATTTAAACTTTTCTTTGAGTGCTTGGATTCCCCTCCAGGATGGATACAGCCTGTCAGGCTTGAACAAGCCCCCATCCCTCCAGGTGGGTCCCCAGTCACCAATGAATCTGAACCCTTCATCACAGTACCAGTTCTTTAACCATGTGTTAAAGTTCCTGGTGCGTGTGCTCCTACGTGGTCCCATTCCTCTCACATGTAGCACTTTCGAGAAGATGACAGATGTACAGTAGCTGCTTGCTTGAGACCCCTCCCCAATTTTCTAAACTCTTTCTGAACTTCCTTAGGCTTCCCATTTGCCAGGTCATTAGTTCCCAGGTGGATAATGACACATCTAGCTCTCCCTCCCCTGTTGCCTTCCCGGTGATCCCCAGGTTCTTCCTCCCATCCCTCCATGCCATGGCACCTGGTAGGCACCTCACCTCCCTGTCCTTTCCCTTGCATGTTCCTAGCCTGATCCCCCATATGATAGAGTCCCCCACCAGGATTTGCTTCCTCCTCCTCTGGGGTGCACTGCTCCCCCCACTGAGGTCACCTCCTCAATTGACCTTCACATCTTTCCCTTCTACTTCTCTGGGTGCCTCTGTCTGGTTGTCCCCATTTGCCAGTGCAGCATATGAGTTTTGGAGTGGAATAGGATTTGGGATGTGTCTCTGCTTGACCGTCATAACCTTCCCTGAGTCCAGTGTTGTCCAAACGCTCCTGATTCTTGGCATTCTTTGAGGCAGCGGCATTGGACTGGATGGTCTCTGGATGGGGGTGAAGGTACTTCTGACCCAGTTTACATCCACTCTGAGTTTGGCTACCCCATCCCACAGTCCAGAGAGATGCCTGGAGATAGGGCAGCACCTCAACATCCAGCAGGTCTGCCTGAATATGGCTGCTATGCATCTACTGCATTGCACCATTCCTCACATTATTCGGCACTTATACAGCTATTACACTACTTGTGTAATTACACTATTATACTATTTATCTGTTAGCTATTACACTAGTTGTCTGTTTCTGAAGCCCTCCTTCTAGTTCCCCCAAATGTGCAGCTCTCCTTCTAAGTTCCTGTGTTTGTTTTTTTCTTAAAGTATTTTTAGTTGATGTCAGTTTTTTTTCTGTAATTTATGCTGTAATTTTTGCTGGATGTCAGTTTTTTTATTTTTTTATTTTTTTATTTATGCTATGCTAGTCCCTCAAGTCAACTGCACTTCTACGTTACTGCAACTTGTGCCGAGTGTGGGCTTACTCCCCCTTATGCCCCTCCCACTCCACAGCCCCTGCTATTCCCCGTGCTTGGCTGCTGTCAATCAGATTCAACAGGGCATTTCGTTAACAGTGGGGGCTTGGGGTGGAAGGGTGGGCAAAAACTCGCAGCAAGTAAAAATAGCGAGGAACTAACAGCCCCACTTAAATCACACCAAAATAGGTTTCAAATTTTCAACAGCAAGTAAAAACACCTAAGAAATAACAGCACCACTAAAAGCACACCAACATAGATTTGAAATTAGAAGAAATAGGTGTCTAATTCAAAGAAATAACAGCCTCACTTAAAGCACACCAAAATAGGTTTCAAATTTTCAACAGCCTCAAAACAATTCTGTTAGCCCCTTATAAGAAGTCAAAAAATCAACCTGTAACCAGTTAAAAACAGCAAGAAAATAACAGCCCAACTTAAAGCACACCAAAATGGGTTTCAAATTTTCAACAGCCTCAAAACAATTCTGTTAGCCCCTTATAAGAAGTCAAAAAATCAACCTGTAACCAGTTAAAAACAGCAAGGAAATAACAGCCCAACTTAAAGCACACCAAAATAGGTTTCAAATTTTCAACAGCAAGTAAAAACACCCAAGAAATAACAGCACCATTGCACACCAAAATATGTTTTAAATTACAGGAAATAGGTTTCTAATTCAAAGAAATAACAGCCTCATTTAAATCACACTAAAATAGGTTTCACATTTTCAACAGCTCGAAATCAATTCCATTAGCCCCTTATAAGAAGTCAAAAATCAACCTGCGACCAAGAGAAATTAACAATAAGCAGTAAAAGAAGCAATACAAGCAGTTACTGCACTGAAATGTATCAGATTCCTTCCCTTTCTATGTTGTGCACATTTTATCACTGAGTGCACCTCTGTATCTACATCTGCTCAAGCTGAGCCACAGATCCCATAGTGATGAGACAAGGCAGAGTCAGAGTAGACCCAGCAGGGTCACCGGGTCAGTCCGGTCCAGTAGATCACCCACCAAGCCATCCCAAGCAGTTGGAGGAAACTACCCAGTCAGGGCTGTGAGTTGTGTCAGCACCATCAGGTACTGACTACCTGATTGTTTAAAAGAAAAATTTGAATTTTCTGGGCAAAGGCCACAAGGGCAAGGCAGGCACCAGCTAACACTTAAAACCTATACTGTAAAGAATTAAATATGGGAAACCACACATAACTCGCCATGATTTTCATCTCAGGGCTGAGACAACAGAATGGATCTCTCGAAATTTGCCCTTGAGGTACTACTTCTCTTTCTTTTCATATTTAATTAGATTTTTTCTAATTAGTGTAGCCCCCCCCCGTGGGACTCACCTTATTGGTCCCCGTTTCTCCCATTCCTCCCATTTGCCTCTAGTGGTGTTCCCCGTTCTCCCCCCAGTATGCACCACCATAGCCCGAGTCCTGGGTTGTATCCCTGGGCCTCCAGAATGGCCCCTGCATTTGTTTTGCCCAGTAAGGGCTTTGCAAAGCATAGCAGAGCCTAGACGGCTGACACAAGCGCAGAAGCACATTTCATTTTCCGATTGCAATTGCGGTCAAACGAATGGCTTCCCAGTGGTCCCGGTCCCACTAACAGGCCAAGTGGGGACCGGTGACCAGAACAAGGCCCCTGAGAGCCCTTGGTATATTTTAAATAAAGAGCGCCAAGGAGCGCTGGTTTGGGAAGAAAGAATATTAATGAGCGTCCCATACATATTGATGAACCACCTATCTAGCACCTAGGGACCTTAAATATTAGTGATAGAGACAGGCCAAGGACTGCATCTAAATGTAAAATGTGGGCAGCTTTTAAGATGACACTGAAGGGGCTATTGAACTGTAGGGAAAAAATGTAAATAAAATATTTATACTGGCTGCACCAGAACTTTGTTGTGGGGACATTGATGGACTGCTTGGGGACTGTAAATAATAGCAGCCATGTTTGTAGCCTGTCGGCTAATTGGAACGCCAAGATTTATCCCAGAGACTTATGAGACTATGTCAGGGACTTGGGGTGGGGGGGAAGGAGGAACCAAATTTAGGAGACAAAAAAAGGAGCCTATCAGGCATCGAGGAGGCCAAATGAATATTCATTTTTATGACAGACAATGGACTCAGCCAATCAGGAGCTGTTGAGAGCTCCCAAAACCCCGGAGAATTTGCAGTCTGATTTCAGTTTGGTGCGAGCCCCTACACAGGGAGGGGGGCCCCCGAATCCTTGCCAAAGAGAATGGGCCTGCAAGTTCAATTCAGCAGGAGCCCCTCCACAGGGGAGGGGGCTTTGGCTTTTGGCAAGAGAAATGTGACTGCAAGGAATTGAGTCACTGGCCTGGGGATTGCCATTTACTGTCCCTTAGGGATAGCATTGTGCCTTCCCACATTGGAGAAGATTTTGTGGGAGAACCCTGATTCAACTTCTAGCTGTGAGAGAGCTACCAAGGGACTCTGCTTGCAGTTGTGAGAAAGCTGCAAGAAATGCTTCTGCCTCAGCAGTGAGAGTGCTGATGAACCCTGTGTCTTCAGAAATAGAGAGATACATGCTATTTCTGAGTGAGTAAACTTCTAAAATGTACAAGTAACTCGAAGATCTTTTTTGGGCCAAGAAGCCAGAAATGCTTAATGTCTGTCTGCACCCTGCGCCTGATCAGCACCTGATAGAGGGTGGATGCCTGTCGATTGAGTGACTGTGGATGATCCAGTGACTGAAAATGCCTGATGTGACTGATTAATGTGCCTACAGGAATGGAAGGGGAGAATCCTGAGTTTGGAGCTTTTCCTGAAATTGCCTGTGAGGACTTTTTTGATGTGATGTTCTGTTTCAAGCTGCGAAATGCCAGGTGGCCAAAGGGAATTGTTCCTTGTGATTTGGCTTGGGAGAAGCCAGGAAGGAGCTTGTGAGATGCTACTGTGAGATTTCTGCAATGTGATGCATCTAACTTGGTTGGGAGCCATGCCTAAAGCTCCATCTGCTATCTTGCTTAGGAGTCACGCCTTAAGCTCCTGTTCTGCCTTGGAGAGAGAAAGAGAGTTTGCCTATAAATGGACTGTGCAAGAACTGGGTCCTCCCTAGCCCAAGGGTATGCACCCACATTTGAGACGGTGTCTTAATGTAAAAGGACCATGTCTGCCATATTGGCCGAATGGTTGAAAACCTGAACTGTTAAAGTAACAGAATGCCAGAAAAGAGATGAGACTGTATTTGAGACATAGAAACATAGAACATAGAAACATAGAAGTTGACGGCAGATAAGGACCGCAAGGCCCATCCAGTCTGCCCATTTCTTTTTCTACCTTATAAATGTGCCATCGGCCTTTGCTCTGTCAGTGGCCTATCTATTCATAGTCATTTGTATTGCTCCCTTATGCCTATCCCATGCCTGTTTGAAGCCCTGCACTGTATTCATAGCCACCACTTCTTGTGGTAAGCCATTCCATGCATCCACCACCCTTTCTGTGAAAAAGAATTTCCTCACATTCCCCTTAATCGGCCTCCTCTAATCTCATGCTGTGTCCTCTTGTCCTGCTATTTTCTTATATTTAAACATGTTAGACTCTTTCACCTTGTTTATGCCCTTAAGGTGTTTGAATGCCTCGATCATATCACCTCTCTCCCTCCTTTGCTCAAGGGTATACATATTGAGCTCCGTTAATCTGTCCTCATATGTCTTCTGATGCAGTCCCTGCAGCATTTTGGTTGCCCTTCTCTGGACTGCCTCAATTTGGTTAATGTCCTTGTGAAGGTGTGGCCTCCAATACTGCACGCAGTACTCCAGATGGGCCCTAACCAGTGTCTTGTACAGAGGGATTATTACCTCCTCTACGACTTGTGATACCCTACTAATACACCCTAACACCCCCTAGCCTTACTCTACTGCTTTAGAGGTCTGTTTGATGATTTTAGGTCATCAGTGATGATGATGCCCAAGTCTCTTTCTTCCTTTGTGACTGCTAGCAACTCCTCCCAGCCTATAGGTGGCTTCAGGGTTTCTCTTCCCTATGTGCATGATTTTGCACTTCTTTGCATTAAATCCCAGTTGCCACTCTTCTGACCATTCTGCTAGTTTATCCAGATCTCTTCTCATTCTGCCCACCCCATCTGGATCATCTACTCTGTTGCAGATCTTGGTGTCATCTGCAAACAGACAAGCCTTACCTCTAGTCCATCTGCAAGGTCACTAATGAAGATGTTGAAGAGGACTGGCCCCAGGACTGATCCCTGAGGTACCCCACTTGTGACTTGCATTTCTTCTGACTGTATACCATTTACCACCACTCCTCTGTTTTCTGCCCGCCAACCAGTTTGCCACCCAGTTGACCAACTTGACCCACCCCGAGCCTACCCAGCTTATTTATCAATCTTCTATGTGGAATAGTGTCAAAGCTTTGCTGAAGTCAAGGTAGCGACATCAACTGCTCCCCTTGTCCACCACTCTGGTTACCCAGTCAAAGAAATCTATGAGATTAGTTTGACAGGACCTTCCTTTGTAAACCCATGCTGTCTTGGATCCTGTGCCCTATGGATTCCAAGTGTTGCACTATCCTTTCCTTAAGGAGTGCCCCATAATCTTGCCCACTACTGAGGTAAGACTGACCGGGTCTGTAGTCTCGCCTCCTCCCTGCTACCACTCTTGTGGAGCGGGGATCATTGAGCCCTTCTCCAGTCTTCTGGGACCTCTCCTGTGCTCAGAGACTCACTAAACAATTCCGCTAATGGCTCTGCTAGTTCCTCCTTTAGCTCCTTAAGTACCCTGGGATGTATGCCATCAGGTCCCATTGCCTTATCCACCCTGAGCTTAGCAAGCTCTTGTAGGACCCTTTCTTTTGTGAAGGGAGTAGTGCTCACCTCCCTCCCCCTGTGTCCATGATGCTGAGCTGTGGGCCCTGCCCTACCTTCCTTCAGTAACACGGAGCAAAGTATCTATTTAGGATAGAGCCTTACAGGGTCCTCCTCCTCACATGCTCCTTTTCTCCATTAAGCTTAGCATACCCCTCTGGACTTTCTCCTTTCACTAATGTATCTATAGAAAGTCTTGTCACCTTCTTTTACTGTTCGTGCTAGTGTTTCCTCAGTTTGGGACTTTGCCTGCCTTACTGCCTTACCTGCTTCCCTTAGGGCAGTTTGGATGCCTCCTATCTTCATCCCGCTGTGTTCCCTTATATTTCCTGAAGGCCAGCCTTTGGCTCTGACCTTTTCTGCTACTGTATTTGAGAACCAAAGTGGTTTCTCTTCTTTTTGCACTTCCTTTCTGTCTAACACAATGGGATGTTGCTTCAAATATTGCATCCTTAATGCTTGCCCACTTTGCCTTGTACCCCTCACCTGTGTTTCTTTTGCCAGGGCTAGCTTAACTCTGTTGGCCATCTTATCAAAGTCAGATCCTCTGAAGTCCCATATTTTTGCCTTGGAATGGGATGATTTAGATGTAGTAGCCAAATTGAACCATACCATGTGATGGTCACTGGCCCCAGGTGACCTTCTACCTGGAGATCTGTGATCCCTTCTTTGTTAGTCAGTACTAGATCTAGGATAGCCCTGTCTCTTGTGGGTTGCTGTACCAGTTGTTTGAGGCCCTCCCCTGCAGGGAATCTACTATGAGTCTAGTTCTGGCAGATGTTCCTGCTGGTATTGACCAATCTGTATCCGCATGTTGAAGTCTCCCATTATCAGAACCTCCCTTTAGCTGTCATGTTTTGTATATCTTCTAACAGTAATGTGTCTATGTCCTCCTCTGGTCTGGGGGCCTGTAGACAACCCCAGTTCTTATGGCTGTCCCATTTCCTGTTTCCAGGGTGACCCACAGTTCTTCTGGCTCCTTATGTGTATTCTGAATTTCTGTAGCTTTGATATTTTCATTAATATACAGGGCCACTCCTCCCCCCCTTTTTGCACCTCGGTCTCTTCTGAACAATACATAGCCTGGGAGTCCGCCTGGTAGTGCAGCAGCTATGCACTGCCATATGCGCTTCCACCAGAGGGGCATAGATCTGACGTGGGGGTTTGAGGTGGGCTGGCCCTGGTCCCAGCCTGGTCTGTTCCAGAGTATTCCAGAGATGTGACTTCAAGCCCCGAGGAAGGGGCGTACACTTTGTGAAGCTGAGAAAGTTTCCAGCCTGCAAGCTGCAAGAGCCTGGTAAAAGAGGGGTCAGCCAAAGCTCCTGTCTACACCTCAGCTAAAGTTACCTGCACCATTTATGACTACCTTGAGTCTACCTTGTGATGCCTGACTTTGGCTTTACCAAAACAATGAGTAAGCAGACCCTGGTCTGCAAATTCTGAAGAACACTGTAAATAGTTGTCTTATTTTGTCCAGTTTCCGCAAGCTAAAACCCAAGCTACTATAGTAAGGGAGTTACCTGCTAAGTACAGAGTTAAAAGCTTAAGAATGCATCTAAAGGCTAATCCAATTTTCTCTTAAAGGTCCCAAAGTCAGCCAACTCAGCTGCAACTACATCAGGCCTGCAACATTTAGTACTGGGTACCCTGGTTTTAAGATGGGACTGTGGGGTCCTCATCTGGACTGGAGACTGGTACTAGTTGGGGGTAATGTGATGTGTTAAAATGTGAAGCAGCTAGATAGAGAGAAATATAACCTGAATACATCTGAAGGTTGGTGGGTGGCCAGTATCGATTATGGTCTGAATTTAAAATGCCAAAGTGATTATACTGATTGCAATGCCAAGAATGCCAAACTGAAATGCCAATCTGTTCTCTAACCTTTGCATCCAATTACCCCAATCCTAACCCTCAGCCCTTGTAAATAATTGTTGGATAACCAATTCTTATAAAGCTTGGTGTATGAGCATATTATTAGAGTGTGCCTTTAATTTTGAAATTTTGAAATGTGGGGTTTTGGTTATCAATCCGTGTGTGGGTGACTATATGGTGTTGTGGGAGGGTACAGCAACCCAGGGGGTTGTACCAGGCTATATTAGATCCACTGAAAGATGTACTCTGGGTGGAGGCACTGCACAAATAAATGTTATCTATGAGAAAAAAACAGTTTTGAGTTCAGAATGGGAACCCAGGCCCCTCAACCTGGTTTGCGGCCACCCAGGCAGGGGTAGTAGCCCTTGGATACACGTCACCCGGGTTACATTTGTTTTATCCTCCCGGTTCAGCTTATTGACAGATGCCTGATTCCTATCTGGCTGAGACTCCACCACCTATCCTCCTGGGACCTCCTGCCCACCCACGACACACTGCTTTGGTGCCCCTGGCTTACCCTTCAGGATTGGGTAAACCTTCATCTCCAAGGCATTTCTTCCCTCATCAATCTGGCCACCCATGGTGGAGATGAGGACTGATGGTGTCCCTGGGGAATGGTGGCGTGAGTCCAGTGTGGGACATGGTGGGCTGGCAGAGGTATCAGCCTCCCAGTGCTGTACCATTTTCCACTGTTCTCCCTGTCCTCACCAGGACCACATGTCAGAACTGGTTGATGGTGAGGCCTGATACAGCCAACTGTGGATGCACTCTAGCAATCCTCTTCTGCCAGTTGCTTATGCCCAGCACCACCACCTGTGGTCACCCAGCTGGTGGTAAAGCAGCGGGACATGACCCCCTCCCTTCCTGGAGGAGGAGAACATCCTGTGAGATGCTCGATCCTCCTCCCCCTAACCAGCCCTCAGATGACCCAGGCTCATTCCTGAACCCGGGTCATCGGTGTCACGAGTGGCAGCACTACTGCTGTGCTGGCAGGCCTGCCCAGTTCTTTCGTATTTCTAAGACATTCCATGACATCAATTACAGCATTCCATGCTGTTCATCGGGATGGCCTGGAAAGTTATTACTAATGTCATAGAATGTTCAGGGAGCATGAAAATAGACAGCAGCAACTACCAAGGAGAGAGGGATTCAGGGTAATCACAAAGGCAAAAAAATAAATAAATAGAGAATTAATTTAACAAAACAGGTAAAAACATATCAGAATATTGCAGTCTGTGTGCCGGGCCATCAGTGCAGTGGTAGTGCTATCGCTTCTGACGCCGTCACGGTGACCCAAGTTCGAGAATGAGTTCAGGCCACTGGGGGCCAGCCAGGGGGGGGCTGAGGTTCGAGCGTCCCAGGGAATACTCTCCTCCTCCAGCAAGGGAGGGCAGCCAGCTCCGCTGCTGTACTGCCCCCTGGATGACCACAGGTGAAGGTGCAGTCGGGATCAACTAGCGGGAAGGGATGTCGGCTGGTGCCATGCATGCTTGCATGCACATGTGCTTGTGCATCCCCACCACTGGCATCCTATGGGAAAAGAAGGAAACAGCTAAAATGCTCCGGTTGACAGGATGATGCCGGCCAACTGCAGGCCCCACACCTGGATACTCAGATGCCACCTCCACACACCCCAGATCCATGCTGCAGCAGAGATTTGAGGAGTCTACCACTCCTCTGGGGCACTGGGGGGACTCCAGAGGTGAAGGTGAGTCATGGGGAGAATAGGGAATGGGGTTGGGGCAGCCGAGCAGAAGAGGGCCGACCAGAGATGAGGGGGGCATAAACAGCAGCTGCTGAGAAAGGAATATTGCACTATGTACTTGCTGATGGCCTTGCTGTTCTGGAAATATATGGGTTGTCCAGTATAAACTCAAGAAAATAACATTAAAAAAACTGAATATTGGATAACCATTAAAAGGAAAACAGGAAGACATCTAGAGGTGTAAAGAAATGTTTTTTTTATCATCTTTAGCACGCACCAATACCAACCTTTGCTTGTGTAACTGAGTCAGACTTTTAAGTTTACTTCTGGAACTGAACCTCCACCCCCACTTCCACCACTGCATGTTGTGGTGTCCAAACAAACAAACACAACATCAGGATACGGCATGTGACCAAAGGTAGTGGACTCACAAAGCACATACATAGACAGTGTCGGCAGATAAGGCCTATGGCCCACCCAGTCTGCCCATTTGAGCTTGTGAGTTCAGTTTGTTTTCCTAGAAGTCTGTTGCCCCTTACCCCTGACCTCCAGAATTCCTTTATGTCTATCCCATGCATTCTTAAATCCCGTGATTGTTTCAGCCCCCACCACTTCCTCTGGCAGGGTATTCCACTTGTCCACCACCAGTTCTGTGAAGAAATTCTTTCTCATGTTTCCTCTGAATCGTCCTCCTCCAACTTCATCCCATGCCCTCTAGTCCTGGAACATCTTTTTGCTTAAAAATAGTGTATTCCTGCACCCTGTTCCTCCTGTAAGATACTTATATGTCTCTATCATATCCCCTCTCCCTCCTCTCCTCCAGGGAGTACATGTTCAGTTCCTTGACCTGTCTTCATAGGACTTGTGATGCAATCTATGCACCATCTTTGTTGCCCTCCTCTGAACCTTCTCTACCCTGTCTATGTCCTTACATAGGTATGGTTTCCAGAACTGTACATTGTACTCCGGGTGGGGCCTCACTAGTGTCTTGTATAGCGGAATTATGACCTCCTTTTCCTGCTGGTAATGCCCTGCCTATACATCCCAGCATCCTATTTGCTTTACCTGCTGCCTTGTCACACTGTTTCCTACCTTGAGGTCATCAGAGATGATAACCCCAAGATCCCTTTCCTGCTTGGTGCATGCTATATCCTCACCCCCCAACTGATATATTGTGCCAAGGTTTTTGTGCCCCATATGCATTATCTTGCACTTCTTTGCATTGAATTTCAACTGCCAAACCCCTGACCATTCTTCAAGTTTCTGCAGGTCGCTTCTCATTCTGTCTACACCCTCTGGTGTGTCTACTCTGTTACAGAGCTTTGTGTCATCAGCGAACAGTGAAATTCTGCCTTCTAGGTCCTGCGCCATGTCACTGATGAAGATGTTGAATAGGACCGGTCCCAGCACTGATCCCTGTGGTACCCCACTGGTCACTCTTCCTCTGTGGAGTGACAGCCATTTACCACCACCTCTGTGTCCTGCCACCCAGCCAGTTACCTACCCACCACACTACTGTCCTGCCCACACCCATATTCCCCAGTTTGTGTAATAGTCTTCTATGTGGCACAGTGTCAAAGGCCTTGCTGAAGTCCAGATAGCCATGTCCACTGCCCTCCCTGATCCACCTCCCTAGTCACCCAGTCAAAAATTCAATGAGGTTGGTCTGACATGTCCTCCCTTTGGTGAAACCATGCTGCCTTGGGTCCTGTAGTCCATTGACAATCAGATGTTCCACCAATCTCTCCTTCAGTAGTGCTTCCATGATCTTCCCCACTACCGAGGTGAGGCTGACTGGTTTGTAGTTCCTGCTTCCTCTTTGTTCCCACTTTTGTATAAGGGGACTACATCTGCTGTCCTCAGTCTTTGGGTACCTCCCTGTTTCCAGTGATCAGCTAAACAGGATAGCCAGAGGTTCAGCCACCACCTCTCTTAGTTCTTTAAAGACCCTAGGGTGCACCCATCTGGCCCCATTGCTTTATCAACTCTTATTACTTCCAGTTCCTTCAGGACCCTTTCTTGTGTAAAGGGACTGTGTCCATTTCTGCCCATTCTCACCCTTGTACTCCTTCAGACCCATTACCTCCTCTTCCTCGGTAAAGACTGAGCAGAAATACATGTTCAGTATGTCAGCTTTACTGTTGTCATCCTCCACGTGGCCCCATCCTCCCCTTCAGTCTCACTATCCCTCCCTTTGTCTTTCTTTTTTCCCTTATGTACCTGTAAAAGGTTTTGTCCCATATGATAATCATGATATACCCCTTGCCATGGTGAATAAGGTAGTGAATATGGTCTGCCCACCCCTGCCATCCCCAATGGACACCCATCTATTCCATATTTATATCCAGCCATTTTTGCACTGCAACCCCTGGGGTATCCCACATAAAGTCTCTCTAACCCTACAACATTCCTCAAGTACCTTACATTCATTCTGGCTTTATATTAACCCACTATGCCTGTCCATCAGATTATTATGTTGCGATAAACTTCATACCTATATAACAGGACCCTCACCCATTATACAGTGGTCCCCCAAGAAGAGGAGGAAATGCTCTGACCACTCCCTATCCCTTTCACTTGGTGCCCTCCTCAAACTAATCTTCTTCCTTCTGATCTGTATTGGTCATATTGAAATAAATCCTGGCCCCATTGAAAGTTTCTTATCCCCCGCTGATCTAACCTCCATAAATGGCCTAAGTTTCCTTCACTTCAATGCTTGCAGCCTTCTAAAAAAGTTCTCCTTAATACAGGCCTGGGTTGCACATACTCTACCTGACTTCCTGGTTATCTCTGAAACTTGGCTCAGACCTACAACAAAAGACAGTGATATAAACCTTCCCAATTATCAGCTCTTCAGATCAGATCGCCTTCCAGGGGTGGTGGGGTGGCCATCTACATTAAGGACACCATCTCTGCATCCTGCCTCATCAATACATCGAACAAAGGAATTTGAATGTTTGTCAATTAAAATACGCCTTCAAACTTGTCTTCATTTAAATTGATTGGCTGCTATAGGCCCCTGCAGGCCTCAAACTCCCTATCCCACCTAGGATCAATACTCAATCTAGGCCCTGAAGATACCATCATCCTTGGTGATTTGAATTTAAACTGGCTATCTAATGTAGCTGCACCACTAGTAACCTTCTGTGACACCTATGGATTCACACAATTAATCAAAGATCCAACCAGGATTAACCTAAAAATTCTATCAACAGCTCGCTCCTGGATATTATGTTGGTAAACAAGCCTCACTTATATTCACATGCAGGAGTACTGCCCAGTGATGTAAGTGATCATTGTCCTATAGCTGGCATAAGAGCTACATTCACACCATCCAATCCTGCACAATTTGTCCTCAAAAGGTCAAAGAAGAAATTCAACATCTCAGGGTATCTTCATGATTTGTGCAATACAACATATTGGCAAGACTTTTACCTTACAACCTCAGTTGAAACAGCTCTCCAGATCTTAAAGGACATCATCACTAATGCTCTCAATATTCATGCACCAATCACCAGTATCAGAACTAAAGTAAGATCTTGTCCTTGGTTCACTACTGACCTTAAATCAGCTTTGTTAGCCAGAGACAAACTCTGGAAAAGGCAAGAAAAACAAAGGATACCAGACACTGGCTTCAATTCAGAAAAGCAAGAAATTCATGTACAAACAAATAAAAATTGCCAAAGCTGCCTATTATAGAGCTGAATTAGATGCTTCTACAATAACCCATCAGACTTTGGGGTACTATAAAAGGGAATTCTGGGCCAAAACTCTACCCTGCATTAACCTCCAAACTGCTACTAAATGACACAGAAATCACGGGCAAGCAAGAAATCCTAAATACCTTCAATGACCACTTCACCACAGCTGGCCTAGCATTTGACTCCTCACCTGCAAGTTTCTTGAGATCATCTTTAAACCTTCAATCCACTGTGGGACAAAGGCTACTTCAACATTCTCCTTCAATCCAATATCCTTGAAAGAGAGTAGAAGACCTCTATCTAATTTAGATACTTCTAAGAGTGCAGGTACAGACTCCCTGGATCCTTACTTTCTTAAAATAGCATCACATCTTATCTGCCCCCTCACTCATCTCTTCAATCTTTCCCTAGCTACTGGATCCATTCCTCCACTTGAAAACAGCTCAAGTAGTTCCACTACTTAAATCTGGTGATCCATGGACCTTAACAATTACAGGCCCATTTCCATCCTCGGTACTATCCAAGATGCTTGAAAAATTAGTAAATTCACAATTAAGGGCCTATCTGGATAAAAACAACCTCCTAAATCCAGCACAATTAGGATTTAGAATCAAGGCATAGCACTATTTCTGCCCTAGCCAAAGTAACTAACTGATTGGCAGATTGCCTTGGATAAGAAGAATAGTACCTGTGCTGTGTTCCTGGATTTGAGTAAAGCATTTGATACAGTGGATCATGAATCATTACTCACCTCCCTTAGCTCTCTAGGCCTGGATTCTCTCTCACTCAACTGGTTTAAGTGCTATCTATCTGATAGGTCACAATTGGTAAAAAATGAAAATTACCTATCCACCTCTAAACCACTGCTAAGAGGTGTACCGCAAGGCTCTATTCTTGGCCCCATCCTCTTTGCCATTTATATTAATAATATCGATGCCAACCTCTCTCAATCTAACATTCATCTGTTTGCTGATGATACTGTATTATATGTCAGCAATCCCTCATTATCTAAAGCCTGTGAGCTGTTACAGTCAAATTCTCTATCCTACAACACAATCTATTGGAAAAAATTACTTCTAAATGCCAAAAAACAAAGCTATGTTCTTTGCCACAAGAGTTGCTCTGCCATTACCATCACCCATCACCCTACAATTATCCACCTTACTTGGAGAGAAGCTGGAATTTGTGGACAAATTCAAATATCTTGGAGTCTGGATTGATAATAAGCTTGACTACTCTGTCCATATTGAAGAGCTACTAAAAAAGTTGAGACAAAGGCTTGGCCTATTTTACAGAATAAAACACTACCTTACCAGAGACTCCAAACAAAGATTAATCCAGGCATCATTCCTATCCCTCATTGATTATGCTGACTTTCTCATAGGCCATTGCTCACTCTCCCTCTTAAATAAGCTGGACACCCTGTATCATAGATCCATCAGATTTATTACTGACCTTCCCTCCAGCACCCATCATTGCTCTCTTTACATGGCAGTAAATTGGACATCACTACAACACAGAAGAAATAGGAATGCTGCAGTCTGGATCTTCAAAGCTTTATCAGGCAAACTCCTCCTATATCACAGACTGTTTTACCCATATACTTCTAAGCTATACACCTTAAGGATCAGTAAACTCATCATGTTAAAGGTTCCCAATGCCTGCACCCAGTTTGGGAGGCTGCTATCAGCTACTCCCTACAGTTACTTGGAACTCACTCCAAAATCTATGAATCTAAATACCCTCTTACCCTTATCATCCTTCAAAGATTATTCTCACCCTATTTCCAGAGTTCTGCAATTGCTTCCATAGGCCTAATCTCCATCCAACCTACATCCCCCCTTCCGTATTCCATTCTGTTTAGTTCTCCTTCTATTATCTAGTCAGCTGCTATATTCTTATAAAAGCCATAAAGGCCCTATTATTGTACACTATGCCTGCTATATCTATTCTCTCCTTTTTTACAGGTTAAGTGATTTTTACTGTGCCTTGTATATATGTAAATTTTTGTATACTCTCATTTTATGTCATTGTACTATTGTTTATGTTATTTTCTTGTCCATGTAAAAATACTTGTACTCTTATTTGTATGACCACTCAGGTCCATCTTGTAAATGAGCTACGCTCAATGATGTTTGCCTGACTAAATAAAGATTTTGATTGATTGATTGATTTATTGATTGTCCCCTCTACCCACTGATTTTGCAATGTGTTCTTCTGTCTGAGCTTTGGCTTCCCTTACTGACCTCCCTGCCTCCCTTTGCTTCTCCTGGTACTTCTCTCTATCCCCTTCTGCCTGTGTCTTTTTGTATTGCCTGAATGCAATCTTTTTGGCTTTCACTTTCTTTGCTACCTCTTTGGAAAACCATAATGGTCTCCTCTTCCTCTTGCTAACCTGCTTAATACATACTTCTGTTGTTCTTGTAATCCCCATTTTAAATACTGCCCACTGTTCCTCAACCCCTGATTCCTGTCCCATTCCCCTTAATGCCTCTTTCAAGTATCTCCCCATTTTCCCAAAGTCTGCCCCCCTAAAATCCAGGATATGTGTTTTTGTGTGGTTTGGTTCTGCTCTTTCTGTGATTTCAAACCACAATGACTGGTAGTCACTGTTTTCCAGGTGCTCCCCCACTGTTACCCCATCACACTGTCCCTGTTTGTGAGCACAAGGTCAGTACTGCCTTCTGCCGAGGTTGGTTCCATGACCAGTTGCTGAGGAAGGCACCCTGAAAGAGTCAGGATAAATCTGCTCTAGTTGATGCCACTGCTGGGATGCTCCAGTCCACGTCTGGAATATTAAGTCTCCAACCAGTACTACCTCACCCTTGTCTGCCATCCTTTGGATGGCTAGCATCAACTCCTATCTGTTTCTTCCTCCCGGGCTGGTGGTCTATAGACCACACCTGTGCGGATGGCTGTCCCTGTTTTCCTTTCCAGCTTAACCCACAGTATCTCTCCCCCATTTTGTTCCTCCTGGATCTCTGTGGTCCTTATGTCATTTTTCACATAGAGTGCCACTCCTCCCTTCCTGCCTGCTCTGTCTCTTCTGAATATGTTGTAGCCAGGTATGGCCATCTCCCAGTCGTGGCTATCATTACACCAGGTTTCAGTGATGGCCGCAATGTCCAGGTCTGGCTGCACCATGACAGCCTCCTGATCTTCCATCTTGTTGCTAAGGCTCCTGGCATTTGCACACATGGCTTTCCATGATTTGACCTTCCTAGACTGTCTCACTGTTCTACTCCAGCCCCTTCCTTGGTTGTCATTTATCCCTGGTTCTCCTTGCTGTCTGCCCTTCTGCTGAATTTTGCCCCTTTTCTGCTTATCCACCTCTTGGGCACTAATCTCCATCTTTTGCACACTGCTTTGCAGAGATAGCCACTCCTCTGGTTCACTGGTTCCACTGCTAGCTGTGGGGGGTGAGCAAGTAGGTACCCTCCTTGCTGGCCTGCCACCCCCCTTTGCTAGTTTAAATGCTTGTCAATGTAGCATTTAAACTTATCTTTGAGTTCTTGGATTCCCCTCCAGGATGGATGCAGGCCGTCAGGCTTGAACAAACCTCCATCCCTCCAGGTGGGTCCCCAGTCACCAATGAATCCAAACCCTTCCTCACAGCACCAGTTCTTCAACCATGAGTTAAAGTTCCTGGTGCATGCACTCCTATGCTCTCCCTTGCCTCTCACAGGTAGTACGTCTAAGAAAGTGACAGAAGTAGCTACTTGCTTGAGACCCCTACCCAGTCTCCTAAACTCTTCCTGAACTTCCTTTGGCTCCCCATTTGCCAGGTCATTAGTACCTAGGTGGATAATGACATCCAGCTCACCCTCCCGTCTTGCCTTCCCAGTGATCCCCAGGATCTTCCTTCCATCCCTCCATGCGTAGCACCTGGTGACACCTCACCTCCTCCCTGTCCTCCCCTCCTGTGTTCCTAGCTGGATCCCTCTTATGATGGAGTCCCCCACTAGATTCGCTTCCTCCTCCTCCTCTGGGGTCCACTGCTTTCCCCTGCTGAGGTCACCTCCTTGGCTAACCTCCACATCCTTTCCTTCCACTTCTCTGGGTACCTGTATTTGGTTGTCCTCGTTTGCCAGTGTGGCATATGAGTTCTTAAGTGGAATAGGATCTGGGATGTGCCTCTGCCTGACTGCTCTAACCCTCCTGAGGTCCACTGTCATCCAAGTGCTCCTCGTTCTCGGCATCCTTTGGAGGCAGTTGCGTTGGACTGGGTGGTCCCTGGATAGGGGTGATGGTACTCCTGATCCAGTTTACTTCGCTCTGGTCTGGCCTCATCCGCCCGGTCAGATAGATGCATGCAGATGGGCAGCACCTCAGTGTCCAGAAGGTCTGCCACATGAATATGGACTGCCCCACAGCCACTGCATTGCACCACTCCCCACATTATACTGCAATTCCACTACTTGTCAGCTACTGAAGCTCTCCTAGTTCCCTTTTTATTAATTTACTGTCCTAAAAATCCTGGCACTGTTTCCCTATAATATTTGAAAATACATACACTTCTATTTAAGCTCTTTATCCTTACAATCAAAAGGTAACTACAATCACAATAATCTACCTTCTACTAATACAGATACATGCCATCTGATTCTTCTGTACTGGTGGCCAGCAGTTCCACATGCATGCTGGGCCACCCTTGGTGCCTCAGTACTGGGATGTGTGACTGGGCACTGGCATCCTAGCTGCAGTGCTCATGACTATTTAAAGTACCATTTACCAGAATATGGTACAGTGGTTACATACAGGGCCATGTGGTGTTTAATGGCTCTTTGATCCCCATATGTTACATTATATCACAGTCACCTGCCTTTGTACAAACTGACAGAATTAATGGATCACCTGCTCATGAGGTCAGTGGCCACTGGACTGCAGAGAGGGGCATGACGGTGTTGTGCAGGTGGTGGGTAATGTATACATGGTTCACATCAGGTATTAGTTGTGTGTGCAATACATACATGGCAGAGACTATTGAGTTACTGTAGATGCTGCTTCATTACGTGTGTTCCCAGGGCCTTAGATCTTGTGGTATATCAATGTGTGTGCTGCTGTACACATGCACCCCAAGAAGCATACCAGCACGGCGGCATCTGCAGTTGGTACCAGTCATGGTGCCCATTTCAGTCATTACTGCTGATGTGGTGTACACTGCCATCTGGTCCATTGTTTTGTTATGCCTAACCTTTCAGCTGTTGGTGTAATGTGCAACACCCATACAAGGGATATATGGTGCAGTCGCATTAGTCATGTCTGCTTCATATATCTGTGACCTTCCATGCATTGCTCACTGTTAAACTATAGATGCAGTGTGTTCACCTGCTATTCCATGCACTACTGATCTTGTCCCATCTGGGCTCTTACAGATCAAGCACAGGATAGGCTGGGATATGGGAGTGGGGGGGAGACAGCAGCAGTCAAGGTATCTTGTTTGGGTTATTGCTGTGGTGCTGGGGATATATTATTGAGGATCTGGCTGGAAGCTGGGGTCTCTAACAGACTGCTAATATTCTACAGATGATACCAAGCTAGCCAGTGTTATGGACTTCCTTTGGTTCCCCCCCCGACAGTGACATTTTGCCAGCGAGGTCTCCCACAACGACTACAGTGCCATGCCACTGTGGGAAACCTGCTGGCACCAGGTGCTGTCTGTTGGGGGTCCTGCACCCCCCCAATCAGCTCAGACTCAGAGTTGATAATCCTTAAGAGGGGAGGGTGCAGGGGGCACAGCCCCCTGCGTGGGGGGTTCGGGGGCGATGCTCCCCTAAGAAAACACAGTCAGCCTGTGGGAACCGGCAGCCGACTGCAGAATGCAGTCGACCTGCCGGTGTCGCTGACAGGGTGTTCAACAAAAATTTTGTTGAGCACCCGTCGTGGATCTGATTTCCTTGAGCATGGGGCAAACTTCAGAAGGATCTGACCAAGCTGGGTGATTGACTTACAAAAACAAAGGCACTCGAGATGAAGATTAACTGCTTAAACATTTTAAAGTGCTAGATAACAAGTTCTAGCTGCTTAGTGCATCATTTAAAGCGGCATGATTTTTAAAGTGCAGTCAACATTGTTATACAGTGAAAAAGGGAATCACATACCCCCAAGGTGACACCAACTAAATGCTCCAGCATTTTGAACTGTGCTAGCTCTTCATCAGGAGGTGAGCAGTCGGTCCAATGTCTGGAGTCTGAGATTAAATGTAGCCAAAAGCAAGATGCTGTGCTTTAGAAGTAAAAACAGAGGTAAGCCCTACCCACTGTGTGGGGTTCCTCTTGCTTTACTAAAGGAGGAAAAGGATCTGAGATTCCTAGCAGACAATGGGTTGAAGCAGGACAAGCAGTGTTTGGCCACTGTCAATAGGCCATGCAGAATTCCAGGGTTCATCAAAATGAGGGTGACCAAGAGAGCAGGGAAAGTAATCCTGACACTTTACAAGACCCTAGTCTGCAACCATCTGCATTACTGCTTGCAGTTTGGGTCTCCTCGATACAAAAAGGACATTGAGGCAGCCAAGAGTGTGTGGCTCAGTGCCATGTTTGATCAGGTGTATGGGGACAAAAGCTATGAGGAGAGGCTGGTGGCTCCATTTCCTCCAATAGCTCTGTATGAAGTCCAAACCATCCATTGCTTAACCTGACACAAAGTGGTCATCCAAGGGAAACTAAATTAACATACTCATCTTGGAGAAAATTAGATTCAGAGGGGACATGACCTCAGTCTCTAACACATTCAAAGTAATAAAAAGATTGAACAGAAACGTTTATTCCGGTATCCTGCAGCAAGACACGTGCACTAAAGCCCAGGGGTGGTAAAATCAGGGCTAACCTTAGTAATCAATTTTTCTCACTAAGGGTGGTGAACGTATGGAAGAGCTTGCCAGAAGTGACAGTGGACACAAAGACAGTACAGGTCTTTAAGCTAAGCTTGCACACATTCCAGCTTACCAAGGGAATCACTGCATACCATGGGTAGGGAATACCTATAAACTGGTATGTGCTCACACAACATACTCATTTCATCCCTGCCTATGAAACAGGGATGGACTTGATGGACCTAGAGTCCCACTTCCAAGATTAAATTACTATATGTTAGTATCTTACTAAGTTACGCAATGCAACAACATGAGATTAGGAAGCCTTTTGTTTTATTTTTTAAATTACTCTTTAAATGGTAGTTCCAAAACAAGGAGAAATAAATATAAGCTGGCAGGTGAAGATTCCGGAAGGATGCAAGAACGTTTGACTTCACGGAGAAAGTGTTTGAGCAATGGAATAGCTCACTGCAGTGGTGGTGGGCACAAAAAGCATTATTGGGTTCAAGCAAGACTGTGACAGAGTACTGGCCTTAATAATTACTCAGGGGGATAGCAATAAGGCAGGGAGCAAGGTGGGAGGCGAGGGTGAAAACCCTCTCTAGACAATAGATCATGGGGACGGGCGGTATAATACTGGACCAAAGGTCTTTTTTTGCTGACATGTTTACATTTACTCCCCTCCCACCCTGCCTCCATTTGAGAGTCCCCCTAGCCTTGTCACCTACTTCCCCTGGGGCTTACCCATGCCTCAGAAGATCCAAGGATTGCTCCCCATGGTGGGATTGTGGAGGAGCACCAAGCCCCTGTGAAGACCAAATACAGTGGAGGAGTGGGTCCTTGGTCAACGGCACACAGCCGTCATTGCCCTGACTAAACTAATATCATCTTGCTGTTTCTCCTCCTCCCTCCCTCCCTCCCCTGATGGTGGTGCAACATTTATTTGTTTTATTTTATTTATTTTATTTATTTGTTCACCAGGATGCATGCTCCAGGAAGTGCATGCAATGCATATCCTTCCTACTCCTTCCAAGCCCAGAATGTCATTCCATCTGTGAAACCAATGGTGGTGCTAGACAGTAGGCCTTGGTGACCTTCTCCACTTGGAGAAGACAAACTTCCTGGGGAACGCTTAAGCCTCTCCCCCACTAGCACTCTGGTATGCCAAGTCTGTTTCTGAACTCTGCTCATCAGCACCCCAAAGTCTTTTATAAGTCTGAGCTGGAAGACCATCAGCTGTGCATTACATAGCCTGAACCTCTGATGGCACTGCAGTGTGTTGATAATCTGTTATTGGAGTCCATTGGTTTATTACTGGAAATATGAACTGTTTTCCAACTCCAGAGGCTCCTCACTCTCTGCATCTATGCAATGCTCATTCAAATATAGCTATTTAATGTGGATCTGGGGTCACCGCCTTGCCTCCCACACCTCCAGCAGTTAGCATCGGGGATGAGGTTAGCAGCATGCAGGATTACTGGTGTGCAATACCATAACTGTGTGACTTCATTTTGTATCGGTCTGCTCCTGGGGTCACATATAGCACTATGAGCAAATATCCAGCACAAGCTCCATTCTTATTGTGAGATCTTTTTTGTTTCTCAATACTGACCATTTGAGCCAGCTTGGTGGTGCTGAGGGTTGAGGCACTGGACGCCACACCTCGCGCCATGCCTGCGACTCGGGTTAGGGAATGAACTCAGGCTGTCAGAGGTCAACAGGGAAGAGAAGGGATCTAGCATCTGGAAGACTGCTTTCCCTTCCTGGGGAGGGTTCCAGGGTCTGTACTACTTCTCCACTATCTACAGAGACGTCCTATATCTTCTGGAACCATTAACTTACCTCCTAGAGTTGGAGTGGGCTGGCTACCTCAAAAAAGAAGGCTAATATCATAGTTCAGAGATAACCTACCCACAAACATGAAACATCCATTACCTAGAAGGGAGCTACTGGATCTGAAGACATCCTTAGTGTAGAGTTTGAAGGTCTTTCATATTTTATCAGGGCATATGTTTTTTAAGCACAACAATGTTTATAAGTTATTAGCATGTTAATGTTAGTGTACAAAATAGACCTTACTGGGGAGAAGGCTTACCCCCTTTTCCAGCCAGGTCACTGCAGTATTTGTTTACAATAAATAATACCTCTTTAAGCATAGGTGGAGTACAAGCTCAACTATATCCAGAAGCAGTAATGTATTACCTAATAGGCTGCAGACATTACCGATTGAACTTCTATAAACCACATGCCTGGGGTACGCTTTTAATACTGTACTCTTGGCAGATATATATGTAACCTGGTCCATCGCATATATCCGTACTTGTTTTAATTTGTATGAAACTGAATACAAAGAATAACTACAAAAAGAGGGTCTCCTGTAACTAGCAACAAAATAGCAGTTGTGATCAGCAGAATTTAATTACACAGCATTCCCTAATCATTTAATTTTGAAGCCATTCTGTTATTATCGATAGCTACATGAAGCTGAATCTATGCCTTCCAGATCCAGCTTACACACAGTAACCAGGGGCCAAAGTAAGAAGGTACTGAGGAATATGGTGAGCCACAGTGTCACTTCTTTTTAGAAACTGAGCCTACATTTTACTATGTAACCTCATTCTCATCTTATACACAGCACCCCCCATTTTCACAGCTAGTATACTTTGATGTGTACTGCGGGGTGGGGGGGGGAGTAGTTGCAACCCCTACTGAGCATAGCTACAGGGCTTACTATCATGGGGCCCTTTCAAAATTGTCACCACAATATTACAACGGTCTCTTCCAACTGGGAAAAGGACCCAGACTTTTTAGTAGATTAACCTCCTATGGCCCCAATACTCTGAAGAGCAAAAACATGCTGGCAAGAGGCAATTGGTTGCTCAAGTCTCAGTCTCTTTTGTTTTCCTTACCCAGCAGGGAGTAACCATACCACTATTGGGATTTGAATGGCCATCACCATGTGTTTATTAAACAGTATTCAGGAATTACATATATGACAGGCGCTGGAGGGAGTCTGTCATCAGGACTCTACTCTCACCTCTTCAGCCACAACAGCAAAAGCAGCAGCCCCTCCCCCACAGCAAGGCTCTACCCTGGGGTGATAATTGTCTGAAGCATGGAGAAGCAACTTTTGCCATCTGTTCTGGGCACAGAACTAGGGAAGGAAAAATGTGCAAATGTGTTCATGGTGCAGATTAAACATTCAACTCATAATCTACCTTTAGTTTGTGAGTTCTTTTGTACTATAATCAGTTTCAACAGAGTGCTGCCCTTGTGTGTTTTTCTGTGCAAGTTTTTTTTTTCAGGCGTAGCACCTGTTCAGTTCTGGGAGCACATTGCACATCTTTGTTTTCCTACAGTACTAGGCAAGCCTCCCCACACTTCAACCTGGAGATCATACACCTCCTTCTGGGAACCTTATGATGAGGGCTTGACGTGGCTGACCCAACCATGCAGAAATGGCATGACCATGGTAGGCTCAGCCCATCCATACTGGGCATCAGCCTCACCACCCTGTGCGGTCATCCATAAGTGAGGCACCAGTCCATACTCCCTCATCCGCTACCTCTGGGCTGGACAGAGATGACCCCACCTGAGACAAGCCCTATAGAGACTCCCTTCCCCCACTAACAATGCAGCTGTGACAGATGCTCATTTATTGTTGCTCTCACCCATTCCTGATCTGGCTGAACTGTGAGGTCCCACTGGTGTAGGTTAACAACCTGGGAAAATAAACAAGGGAAAACCTGGGAAAATTCCTGCACAACCTCCAATGGGGGTTCTCCTGGTATTGAGCAGAGATCCCTTTCACTATTTTAGGGTGACTCCGCAGGGATTTTGACTAGTTGAAGGAGGAGCAGGAATGTAAGACTCAGGCTGGCTGCTTGCCCATTCATCCCTCACCTCACCTCACCTGTTCCTCCCCACACCTGGCTGTAGACCCTTCCAAAGGGAAGGGTTCAAGTTCTGTCCTGCTTTCTCTGCTACTGAGACTCTTTCTCAGGTAATCTGCCTGGGGTGGGGGCAGAGAAAAGCAGTCCAGCACCTGTCCCAAGCTGCGTTTTGTAGTGAAGTTGGGTGGGTGGGTGGGAGGCGGAAAACCAACCCGCCTTCTCTGTTTGATTCCTCTGGGAAGGGAAATAATGGCCACATTCACTATTTGAGCACTCTGGTTAGTCATTGGTTAACCCAGTTAAGTAAGCTATGAGATTGATGCTGCTCAGGGATGCGCAAAGTCATGGCTGACAAGCAGCTTTGAACATAAATATTGCAGCGTCTCAAATAGCACCATAAAACATGCATTTGAAAGGGAGCTTCTACTAGCTCAGTACAACCCCCTGAGATCAAAGAAAAAACTTCTTAAAACAACATTTAAACAAACTCAACTTTAAATTCAGATATTTCTTGAATTAACTTTTTCCTTACTGCTAATTGCTAAGGATATTTGTATGAAAACTGGATTTTACACCACTTGTTCTCCATCCGCTCTTGCTGCCTGTCTGTGAGTGACATCATAATTCTATCTTGGGACATCATAATCCATTCTACAGCAACCAGTTATGATATCACAGGGGTGCATTATGATGTCACTTCTAGACAAGCTGCTAGAGCAGATGAAGACCAAGTGGCAGAGATCCTGTTTCTATGAAAATTTGATACTAAAGTAAGAGAGAGATTGATAAGTATATAAGATATAACCTTCATTCTGTGTACTACTCATTGCTCTTTTAAAGTTCTTCCTGTGGTGTCAGGGGACATTAAGATGGAATGCCCATCATGTAACACCCCCACTTTGCAGTTTCACTGTACAACAAAATGTTTTTCTTAAACTATGTGTAAGACATTCACATTTATCTGGTAATTCTACTGTCCCCTACCCTAGCCACCACATTTTCCACCTACCCTATTTAGGATGCATCCCAGAATCCTCTCATGATTGATGTCTGAGCTGGGAATCAGCTTTGGGAGATTCAATCAGCCTTAATTATTATTGTGATTATTAAGAGCTCCTTACTGCCAGCCATTGGGTCTCTCTGCTCTAGGGAGACTAAAAGTATTGTAGCTCACTGAAGTATAACTTGGTATAACTAGGGCTCTAGACAGCAGGCCATTAGAATGGAGCTGTTGCCTTAGGCTGTGGAAAGAATTAGAATGCATAGTAATTCTGGACTGATATATCAGTCCATGGCACAGCAAGGGTTAATAGTTAAGATATCAGCTGGCCTGATTATCCCCCAAGATTGATCCTGGATATGATGTCAACTGTGGGAGATTCTGGGATGCACTGCAAGTGGCAATAGGTGTAAAATGTCAGGCATGGTGGTGGGAATGGAGGGATCAACCAGAAAAAATAGAATTCAATGTTTGGTGAATAATGTGAGTGCCTATGTGAAATTTATCTTTGTCCTTTCTCTGTTCCCACCCTCAGTGGAGTGTGGCATTATAGAAATAGAAGTCAGCACTAAGTGTAAGAAGAGTGCCAGAGGAGGAGGGGAGGATGGAGGATGTTCAAAATATGCTAAGCTTGGAATGAGGGAAGAGGATGGCTTAAATATGGACAGTGTGAGGAGTTTTCCCCCCCATACTGAATCTCAGACAAAGCCCTCCCATTCAGTGTTTGATGAATGGTGCAAGTGCTTGTGCAAGCTTTAGCTTTCACCTTTCTCTATTGCTACCCTCAGTAGAGGAACAAGGCAGCATTGCAGAAATAGAAGGCCCAAACGAGAGAGAGAGAGAGAGAGAGAGAGAGAGAGAGAGAGAGAGATACCTCCTCCAACTGACAGAGAATGTGAACAGTAGCACAGAGGAGAGGACCCCCCCCCACCCCTTGAAGAGGAAACCACTGAGAAAGCATGGATACTGAATTGCCCTTCCTCTAGGCACACTAAGAGGAGATAACCCTAGGTGTTTGTCCGAGTTCTTCTTCAGGATTGAGGATGTAGGTTTCGAAGCATGAAGAGGTCCGGCTTCCAAGTCTTCTGATAGTATGAGCTGTATCACTGTTCTTAGATGTGGAAGATGCAGCTCCGATCCAAAAACAAGCATTTGTCAATGCCGAATGTTGTCTTGCTGGCATTGGCATCGTTAGAGCAGGAGTTAGAGAGATGCATAATAGGAATAGCAGTGAAGTATTGAACTGATGCCAACCCCACCCCCCACCCAGCAGAGACTGACATGCTTTGGGGTGTGTCTTTGGATCGTTGGCCGTAATGCTCAAGCCATTTCACCTCACCATACCCTGCAGACACTGACATGTGTCGCAGTGTGCCTTGGTATCTTTGGGCCTTATGCTCACCCCATTCCATAACGAAATCTGCTGAGATGGGTGCAGTATGGGAGAATGGGGTGGAGGCTGGGGCCGAACAGTGCAAGGCACACCTCAATGCCTGTCACTGGCTGCAGGGTTGGGGTGGGGGTGGAATGGTGTGAGCAATACAGCTGACAATCCCAAGTCAGAAGGGGTGGAACTCTCAAAGAGATGCTGTGGAGTGAATGAGTTAACTTATTACTTCCAATAGATTCTTTTGCAGTCTTAACCATCCATTGTTTAAAGGAGAAGTTACTGTTAAAATTATGTTTCTCTATATGTGTTTTATAATGTTTCCTTGTGAAGTGATTGTTTTTATGTATGTTTATATTTGTGTATATTTATTCTGTAATTTACAAACAGGTGCACCTTGTGAAAAGGGCATACATAGCCCTAATGCCTTTATACACAGGTATTACCTGTTTATTTTTATGGTATGATGATTAGGACTTCGTTTCCTTAGAAAAGATCAGGATGCAGTAAGAGTATATGTGGCAGAAGGGGTGGAACTCTCAAAGAGCTGCTGTGGAGTGAATGAGTTTACTCATTACTTCCAATAGATTCTTTTGCAGTGATTGCAGTGGCACATTTCTTACAAGCCATGGGTGGGATATTCAGAATGCGCCAGGCAGGGGTGCAAGCCTGGGCGCAGTACAACTGGGCTGCGCCAAGGCATGGACCAGGCAATATTCAACGGTGCTGCGCCATGGCTCAGCACCATTGAGTATGGCACTGGGAGCACCCACACTGCACATGGTGCAGTGGGACTGTACCAGCGCAAGTGGCAGGAGAGGAGCAGGGGGCTGTGCCAGTGCAATGCAGCTGCGTTAGGTGCAGCAAGAGTGATTTTCAGACGTGAGCACGCAAATGAGGCCATTATGAATGCAAGGCGCAAATGGGGCCATTTGCATGTCATTCACATTTTGGGACTGTGTAGTACAGTACCATCTGTCGCCATTGTGCACTCTGAGACCAATGGGCATACAGCTGTACTGTACACTGTCAGTCGGCCGGGTGGCCTTGTGGGTGGGGAGCTGCCGCCGCTGACCAGAGGGAAGCGGGCTGGCGGGTCTGGTGGGCAGGTGTGGAGGGGGTACCACTGGCCCACCAGGGTGTATATTCACATCTAAAGCCTGTGATCAGGCTGGGGAGTGGGTTCACTGAGACCACCAGGAATTAGTTTATTTTACTCAAGCCCATGATCGGGACGGCGGGCAGGTCCACTAGACCACCAGGGAGTACATTTCTTAATTTTTCCTCAATCAGGCAGGGGAGCAGGTCCACTGGACCACCAGGGAATTAACTTCTTTCTTTGCCTGCGATTGGGCTTGGAGGTAGGGTCCACTGGACCACCAGAGATATTGATTCATTATGCCTGCATCTGGGTGGGGGGGGCATGATTCCCAAACTGTGTATGGGGTGGTCGGGTGGCCACCTACAGCTGGTGGCTGCCGTGTTGAGCCCTGCAATACGGCAGCTCACCTGTGGGTGGCTAGAACTTGCTCCTGCTTTTCAGGGGTGGATCTTTGCGCCCCCCCCCTCGTGCAGCGCAAGGCAGGTTTGTGCCTGCATATGCACCACACATCCCAGGCTGAATATCAGGATGTTCTGCATATGCATGGGCATGCCCCTGCACTTGCACCGCATACATTACTGGTGCACCCCAGCACATTGGGAATTGCGCAGCGCAACATCCGCTTTGAATATTGTGCCGGGGCTCATCAGTGGGTTGCGTATGACGCAACACTGTTGCACCATGCGCATCCCTTTTGAATATCCCACCCCATGTTTATTGAAATGTTTCACCAGAAAAGGCACACACAAGAGGTGTGTCATCTGTGCCGCTGCATAACGAGCTTGTCTTTGATTGCAGCGGCACGTTTCTTTCAAGTTGGTGGCACTTTACATAATACTTGTGTCAGTGCTAGCATGCTGGCTAATTGGAGAATGAGGGACACACCTACTAAAGCGTGCCCTGCATTTGCCAACACTGTCACACCTCTGCATTTCTACTACTACCACAAGATGTTGCTTGCACATGCGCAAGACAACATAAAAATAACCTGTGAAAGCAAAAAGATTAAGTCTGAGTCATTGTAATAGAATTCTTGCATGCTCCATAAACCATGTTTTTTTTTCATTTTATTTTATTTCTTAGGTCTCGGATTACAAATACCTTTGAGCAATGAGCTCTTTTACAAAGGTTCCGCATCAAGTAAAAAGGACAACAGATTAAACAGCTAGGTAAGAGATATACTGACGAGTTATAACATGTGCTAGTCAAAAATGTGCAATATAACAGTACTTATACAGAATACATAAACAGAACAGTTTACAAATGTGCAAGTCAAAAGAGTGCGATACTACAGTTCAGGAGACATAGTTCAACAGTAATACCTGGTTAAACATCATAGCTGACAAAAAAGCAATAGCTATATATGAGTAGTAGAAGCAGTCAAGCAGGCCTTGTCAAAGAGCAGTGGGATAAGGGGTGTTAGATGGGGTAGGTTGGACTATGAAGAGAGGGAACTGTGAAGAGTGGGGGGAAGGATATGGTATAAGATGGAGGGGGAGAAAGGGAGGGAGATGGCAAGTAAGTGCATAGCAACAGTTAAATGGGCAAGTGCTGGTAGGCTGCATCAAAGGGAAAATGGGGAGGGTTAGAGGAGGCAGTCACAGCGACTATCTACTGTAAGGTGCTGTCGGAGCTTGTATCTGAAGGGGCCAAATTTTGTATCAGAATTGATGTCACTAGGGAGAGTATTGACCCAAAGTGGGGCTCTGTAGGCAAACGGTCTTTGCCCCTGTGATGTGCGGCACCATGGTACCTGGAGTAGCTGATGTTCTGAGCCATGCATCCGGTGGGGATTGCAGAAAGGGCTTAACAGGTCCTGTGCTCCTGGGGGAAGGAGACCAAAGGTTATTTTCTTAGCTGTCAGAGAAGTTTGGTACTTTATTCGCTCTTTTAGTTGCAGCCATCCGGTTTGGGCATAGAGGTCGCACATATGAGTAAGGCGTGGTGCCCCAAAGATAAGACAACACACTTTATTAAGGGCGGTAGTAATGCACCAGAGGGCCGTATTAGAGGCCAAGCCATATACAACAGATCATAGTTTATGAGAGAAATGACAGAACTCTGAACAACCAGTCTCAAAGCTTCTGTCATTTCCACCATAGACTATGGTTGATATTAGCATAAGGTTGTCGACAGATAAGAGAGGTTTTGAGGAACTGGATCAAATGTGATAATGCATGAATTGATCCAAGACAGCTACTGGACACCAGTTGTTCTGAGTAGGTAGTATGAGATCTGGACTCCTTTGTGCAGTCCATCAGTGTTTGAGGTCAGAAGAAACAGAATATAATGATCTTGTTTTCTTGAATTGGTGACTGTGAGGAACTTACTATAGCTCAGGAGGCCAAAGATGTAGTAAACTCTCTGGGGTGCAGGAAGCCATAGAAGTTGGGCAAATGGCTGATGAGATTATGATGTTTGTGGTAGAGTCAAAAGGACTGGTACACAGCAAATCCAACCATTTTTAAAATATAGCTCCATCAATAGGTAGTTGTTAAGGAGCCTTTGTTAGGGATGTTCTATGGATTCTGAGTAGGAGGAGTTTGACTGAAGTGTTGGATAGAATAGAAGACATGGATGGATTTAACTGATATAGGATAAAGTGAATTCCACATAACTATTGTTTAATGGTCCCAAGTGGTAATTTCAAGGCTTGATGGCAGAAGGTTATGAATGCCAGAACATGATCGATGGAGAAGGAACTTGGATGAAGCAACTGAAAGATACAAAATGAGGAAAATTTCTTCCAAGTGATGGTATAAGTTGCTTGAGTAGTAGGTGCTAGGGCTGAACACATAATGGCTTCAGCTTGTTGATGACAGAATGCTAAAACATGATGAGATCGGTGAATCGAGGAGGAGAAGTAATGATTTAATCTGCTGATGGACAGATGCGATGGAATTCCTGGAATTTAAATTGAGATAGATAATCAGTAGCTTCATTCACATAGCCAGGAATATGAAAACATTTAATGGCAAATTATGGTACAGCGATAACCTAGTCAGCCTCCACATGAACAACATGATGAAAGGGGATGAAGACCTGCCTTTATTAATAATATCCACAGTGGGTTGATTATCACAGAAGATTAAGATGGTCTGCAAAGACCAAAAATGGCCCCATACAAATGCAGCAGCTCTGATAGGGTAAATTTTGAATAGAGGAGATGTCTTTCAAAAGTCTCAAAGAGTGTATATGTTGGGGGGGGGGCAGGGAGACATGAACCAGGAATGCTCAAAGATAGCGTCAAAACCATGACATCTTTTGAGAAAGCAATCTTGTCCAAAACAAGTCAAGGCATGTTTTTAATGCCACCTGAAATAAAAATGTTGGCACTTGTTTGATATCCTTGTGAGCAGTGTTTTTCATATTGGTCGGTGAGTGCTGGATTTTTTGTACTTTCAAAACCATAATTAGGAGATGCATCAGTGTATATCCTGGGATAAAAATTGGGAGATGGTTCTTTGTGGAACATAGAGCATCCATTCCAGCAGGCTAAAAAGTGGGACCTTATGGCTATATCAGATTTGGCTGCAGCAGCAATGGATAGTGATGGTGCAGTTCAGAGACTAAGGAGGCCAATGTCAGAAGGTAAGACATAAGTCAACAGCCTTGGGAAATAACTCACATTGCAAAACTGAAATATCCCAGAAGTGAAAGAAATTTTCATTTGGTCCAACTATCAAACTGCATAAAGTTTCTCACCTGCTCCATAGTGAGAAAAAATCTACCTTGGCCTTGCACCTTCTGGGGTCTCAACTTTGTTACAACACTGAATTAACAAATGGTGCCTTAGGAGAACCATGCTACAGCTACTGAAAGTCCCCCACTGTCACAATTCACAGGGACAACGCTGTTTTGCTTATCGAGCGCCATTCTGGTTCAATGGCCTTAGCCCAACCATCTCCTCTGCCCCAACAATTGGTATGTTTAAAACTAGGCTCCGGGACTATCTCACTACCAACAGCTCCTGTGACTGCCCAACTTAACCTTCTGTCTCCACTTCCCTTTCTGCTCCAGTTGTCCCCCCCCCACTGGATTCTACCCTCACATCTTGGTATACCCAATGCTGCACTTTTCACCCTCTCCCACCCCTTCCTACAGTCCTTCTCCCCCCTCCCCTCTTCCCTCTCCCTATGACTCTGGCACTTCTTATCTGTTGTCTATTTTCTCTGACAAATGCCACTGGCTGCCTTGTTACAATGCTACCCTTGAATTGTATTAATCTGTACTCTGTTTGCAATGTCCACATTGTTGTAATGTCTGTCTTGATGTTCCCCATAATTTTTATTTCTCTGACATGGAACCTTTGTAAAAGAGCCAAGGCTTAAAGGTATTTGTAATCCTAGATTTGATAAATAAATAAATAAATAAACAAACAAACAGGAGGAATGAACGGAGAAAGATTCCACTAGGGCTTGAATCCTGAGTAGTTTATTATGAGGTAATCTGTCATCCATGCATTTTGTATCCAGTTAAATATCTAGAAATTAATTAGATGTAGATGGCCATAATGTTTTCTCTTTGTATAGTGTCACTACTAACTCCTGGAAGAGCTGGAGGAGTGCAGAAATGCCAGCAAGAGGAGGTGACTCAGGAAGATCAATTAGCAAAAATCATCTAGAAGATGGATGATGGCTGGAGATGACAAACATTGAGCAATAGCCAACAAAGCATCTAGGAAAATGCTGAATAATGTTGGGATGCTTTTATAATCAAAGGTCAGATGAACAGCAAAGTATTTATTTGTTTATTTTTGAAAGTCGGATTTACAACCTTTGAGTCAGGGACTCATTTACAAAGGCACCTCATCACAGGGAGGGTAGACATGGTTACAGTGTGAGATATAATAGTGGTAACATACAGGTGCAATACAGATAACAAAAAGAACACAATATAACAGTGGTATACAGGATAAAGTTACATGTAGTAAATAGCAATCGTATAAAGTATAACAATAGTAGAAGTCACAACCCTGGTCGTACCGGGGAAATATCTAAGTGGAAGGGTGGGGGGAACAGGGGTGAGGAAAAGAGAAAAAAAGGAGGGAAAGCAGTCCAATGGACATTGTCAAGGCTATGGGCAAGAAACAGGGAGAGACCCCAACATTAGGTTGATTAAGTGCAACTACAGCTTCGGGCGCCAAAGAGGTGGTTACAGAGAGTGACTTTAAAGGGACCAGTTTTGGTAGACTTAGTGACAGAGAGCGGGAGGGAGTTGGACCATGTTGGGGCACGGTAGTGGAAGGACCTTTGGGCTAGGGAGGTCTTGGTACGGGGCACCAGAAAGGTGGCCTTAACTGAGCTATGGGTGGTAACGAAAGGGGATGCAAGCCACAGGGATGCAGTGACCTCTAGGGGGGAGAGTCCTAGCAGGGATATTTTGGCAAGTAAGCTGGTTTGGTAGTGCAGGCGCTCCTCCAAGGTGAGCAGGTTGGCGGCAGAATACAGCAGGCAAGTATGGGTGCAGAGGGACCTTGTTAGTTGAGCAGTGGCTTTCTTTTCTCAAAATCAGCACATAAAAGTGTTCAAAAATGAATGCCAAAACTGGCCACATTATAGCCTGTGAGGGGCACCCCCATGTTATTCTAGGACTGACACCACATAACGTGCTAGCATGGGGGTGTGCCTACTAGTAAGGAAGTATGGGCATTTTGGCCATGGGGCTCCGTGCTGGTTTTTACTAGTGATCATATGAGAAATATATTAAACAAACAAATGCTACACATATAAGGATCTTTGAACCGGATGATAAGTTACAGAATAGGGGAAGAAAGAGGAGGGATGTTTTTTAAGTGAAAACCTGCTCTTTAATAATTTTAGTAACATCATCTATGCAAGCGTAAGAGAGAACACTCATTGAATGGAATCAACAATTTGATACCACTAATGGACTTCGATCGAGGTGCTGTTAAGTCAATTAATCACTTCTTGCTGGAAAATTTTCTAGTGGCCACACCAACAGGACTGATCTGATAGGTGGGAAATGATGAATGCAGAAGGGAACCAATCTGATAGGTGGGAAATGATGAATGCAGAAGGGAACCAATGAGGAATCCTTTTTGTAGTTTTTTTGTAATACTGCAGTTGCTGAACGACTTTGGGTTCTTTTAAGGCATGCTGCATGTTAAGACATACAAAGGTATCAGAAGGAAACACTGCAATGCCAGTGTGGAATCCTTCAGAAAAGCCAGGCAGGAGATATTCCACAAATAAGTGGGAAGGATGAGAAGCTAGTGCTTGAGCTGAGGCATGTAGATTGACAGGAGTAGAGGGGCGCAGCAATTGTCATTGTTTAGACCAAGACACTTTCAGACAAATGAATTAAGCATGAGCTTCTCCACAGAACCTGTAAATATGGAGAAACTGGCAGTCAGAACCCAAGCAACCTTTGTCATTAAAGTTATTGCAAATCCATTTACCTCCTGCATATTTAATTTGTCTTCCACGTCTAAGTTGAAGCAAGCATAGGCATTAGGATTAGAAATCATATGGGTGAATTGTGAAGAGGAAGAGGAAGCTGGAGCCAGACCAGCTGGTAAATCTCTTCTAACTGGCATGGAGGATGAGGAGACATCAGATACTGTCAATGGGCAGAAGAAAGTGAAGTGGGAAAATGAGCTGCATAGCAGGCAAGAATATGCTTGCTGACCAGCAAACTGATGCAGAACAGCTTGTTGTCCAGGATTGCTCAGTTTAGACTTATATAAAAATGGGCCAATGCAGCTGCAGCTTTTGCAGAAAAAGATAGATGGTAATCATAAAAGTGCATTCCTCCATACTGAATGCCTAAGCCGACCAAAGGATAGAGCTACAAGTCCAGTTCTTCATGTCCAGAAGGAACTGTGGAGCAAATGATGTCATGGTAAAAGCTGAAAACAAGGACAAATTCAGGTATAGTCAATTTCTTCAGGAGTCTGCTTTTTTTTTACTTCAAGATGATGGAAACATCTCTGCAGGATACTATTCTGTTTTCTGTGGTATCATGGGATGATATAAGGCTAGACATCAGGTTTATGTCCTTCTCATCTAAACATCTTTGCAGAGGTGTCTTGGGATTAGGTGAATAGGAGATACAAATGGTGAAGAAGTGGCAGTTAAGAAGTACCTCAATCTTGACTGGTTAGTAGACCCGAGGTAGACAGAGTGCTTATCGGTGGTGAAGCACTAGTTGGAGCAGCATCCTCTTGGAAATGAATAGAGGTCGTAAGAATAGAGGGAGTTGCTGAGCTTGAAGCTAGAGTAGGTTGCAAGGAAGGATGAGCTTCGAGGGAAGACATGCAGGATTGCAGCTGTGATACTGAGGTAGCCAGCTGAGCCATGAATTCACTAATTTCAGAGAAAGTAGAAGCTGGTTGTAGAATGGGCTGGCTAGGAGGTGGGTCCCTGGTAGATTGAGACTTAGTTGCTATGAATAAATCGAATAGCTCCTGTTTCTGAGTGGACACTTAATGAGAAATACCCAGTTTTTGTAATTCAGAAATCAGGCATGGAACAGTCCAGTCTTTTATGGAGTATCTCAATTTTGGAGATCTTTTGTGAGTTGCTAGTGAATCTAAAGAAGTTTGAAGGAGCCCTGAAGGACCTTCTTTGACATCTGGAGATGAAGCACTAGATGGAGTGGATGCTATGGTACTGTAGCAGTGCTTAAGTTACTGTAGCTGATAATAGATGTCTTAATGCAAAAAAGACAGACTCCTGTCTCTGGCAGATGAATCAAACCCTATCTACATTCATAAGCCTCCAAAGGTATGTGTTAGGAAGATGACATCTAGTAGGCTGCTGGTAACAGCTGTTAGAAAGAGAGATAGTGAACTGGTAATAGCTTATGGAAAAGCTGAATAAGGAGCAGATGACTATGGTGAACTGGAGGCAGAATAGAACATATCCAAGGTTGCAAAGTAGGAGCTAAAGTGGGATGGGTACAGCAATATGTGAGGATTGTAGAAGACAAAAATTCTTAAGGGATTGCAAATACAGAAATAAATGCTGCTGCTTTAAGCCAGGCAGTGATGTCACCATGAATGACAGATAAGAAGAATGGAGGCTTGGCAAATGGGAGCTGCCCAGAAATGAAGCAAGAGCTAGAAACCCCCAAAAGAAGGCAGAAACCAACCAAGGACAAAAAAACAAACAAGAAAACCAAACACAAAACAGGAGTTACGGGTGGGGGGAGGAGACCTGCTGAAAGCTGCAGTGGTGGCTAGCAGAGACAAACAGGGAGGAGGGAGTGAAGCAGAGAAGAGGGCACAGAAGCTGTACAAGAAAGACAGGCAAGAGATGGGGAGGGGCAGCGAGAAATGCTGAGAAGAGCAGCACAAAATACAAAAATCAGAGAGGGAACGGAATGAGAGAGAAACAAGCAAGCAAAAGCAGCACAGCCACCCAGGCCATGCAGCGGCTCAGCGGTCGAGAAGTGTTACACATGGAATGAGGGGAGATGCTGGCTTAAATGTGGATGGTGGGAGAAGTTATTCCCTCACACTGAATCTCCAGCAAAGCCCTCCCATAGAATATCTTGTATTGATTGCACCTTGCCCAGTAGTGAGTCCGTGTCATAAGTAGCAAACGTGATACTTTTACTTTAGGCTGGTCTCCACCACTGAAATAATAACTGTCAGCATCTTGCTTCATGGAACATTGCATAACAGAGAGCACTCTTCAAAAAAATATATTGTGTAAGCAATAACACATGACAGGGTGTGCAGTTATTTGGTAATCACTGCATGCCCCCCCCCCAACTCCATGGATCAGAGACACAAGGTGTTAACTAACTGCTCTTCAACCATGGGTTCAGGAGGAAGTGTGGCAATTACCCAATAACCACAAGGCCTGAAGTGTGTTTTGCATTCATAAAATAGCACCAAAATAATTAACCTCCCCCAAGACTAAATAAATCTTTAAATTAAGAAAGAATACATCTTCCTTATTGGTAAATCAGTTCTCATATCAAATAACTAGGTCTGCCTCATCAAACAGGTCAAATTGGTTTTCAGGGTAAGTCACTCATGTTGGTGGAACCTTTTTTTGTTTTTCCCCAGCTGTCAAAATTACAGAGAATTCTGAAGCAGTGTGGCTCTGGTGTGGGTGAAGGCAGCGTCAGGTATTCCTCAAGGGGCGGAGACTGTTCTGCTTAAAAGTGCAGTTGCGCTTTACAAAACTGCACCTGCACTCATACTATCGTGCTGGCTACTTCAGAGTTCTGCTGCTGTCTCCTCGGCTTGTTTGGAACACCACTTCAGCATTGCTGTGCCCCAGAAGAGAATCGAAAGTTACCAGCACCTGATTGCCGCCAAGGACTTTCAGCTATCTCTGTTCCCGGTACTGGTAATAGAGGGGGGCCACCAGTGTGGGTGAGAGGCAGCATCAGGCATTCCTCAAGGGGTGGAGACTGTTCTGATTAAAAGCACACCTTGCACAAGCGGCTGTGAGCTGCGTGAGTGGCCCAAGTGCAGGAATGGTGCGAGGTCACCCGCGTGAGTCTACTGTGGGGGGTATGCTTAAAAAAGTTTTATGGTATTTGAAATTTGTAGCTCGTTATTTACGTAGCTTATAACTAAGTATAACCCAAACCATTCGTAGCCTCAGTAGTTACATTTATTATGGTATTGTTTACATGGCATATGTTATTTGTTTGGATTTGTGTTTCATCCGGCTAATGTCCTGTGTATCGAGAGGGAGACCACAAGATTTCAACTAGTACCTTGGCAGAGTACTGACTGGATATCTTTTGAGTTTTACTCCTGGTCTGTGATTAAGGAGTGGCATCCTTTGCTCACCCAGTTTGTGAAATTTGTTTAAAAGATTTTGGTCGACCTGCCTTCTGTTTACACTTCTGAGTGACAGTTAGGGGGAGGTAATACTGGCAGTTAGGACCAATATTTGATAACTAGTTATTAACACTGTTCATGCTCTCCTGTCTGTTTTCTTTTGGGGCTAACGTACAATTTCAACATCTGTGGTTTTATCAGTGGTGGCAGCACTGATTTAAAGCCACCTGGAGTTTGAAGCCAGAGATAAAACAAAACTTTTTTAGTTTTTTAATTTTTGTTTGCTTATTTTTTTGTTTGATTTTAGTATGTGTTTTACTAAGATGTTAATATTTTTAGTCCTTTTGCTTGTATCCCTTAGTGGGACTTTGTTTAGATCAGTTCAAGGGCCTATGATGGACCCAATTGTCTCTTGGTCTACTATTACAACGGGGCATTTCATAGACTATGAGATCATTAGCAGATTTAAACGATCCACTAATCATTATTTTTCTTCTTATGATAATTTTGATTATAAATTTAGTTGGGATGGTAGAGCTACATTGGGACGCTTTACTGAGCTTGTGCTAACAACCAAGTATTCTAAGAGAACCCGGGCTGTAACTAGGTGTAAAACAGCATATGCTACAGCAATATTTAAATGGCAACTGATGATGGTGCTGTTATTGTCAGGATCTGTTCATTTAAGTCCAAGCCCTATAGTAAACGGTCCCTCTGTAACTGATTTCCCAAAGCACACAATTAACTTTGCTCATCTTAACATACAGCGTGTTTTAGGAAAATGGGACGAATTTGTAGTCTGGTCCACACAGTACCATATTCATGTCATAGCCTTAACAGAGACTTGGTTGTCAGAAAAAAATGAGGAATCAGTGGTAGCCTTACCTGGATTTAACCTTTTTCAGGTAGATAGAAGAGGCCGTAGAGATGGGGGCTGTTTGTTTTATATAAGTAAAAATATCACTGCTTTTAAGGATTGTGTTTTCTTCCCATTCTAATTGTGATTATCTGACTTTGACCTTAAAACTTGGTTCTGATAAGTGTCTGTCTTTAATGGGTTTGTATGTAGCACCAGGTTCACATGAAGAAGGCTTGGATTTATTGAGAACATATTGGGAATCTCGCCCTAAAAATTGAGAGATTATTATATTAGGAGATGTTAATAGGAATTGGGGTGGTAAGGAGGCTAATAAATATAGGGCAACAGTTACTGATTTTAGAGTAACAAAAATTTGACAAACTCCTACTAGAATTCATTATGTTACTGGTTTTTCATCAATAATTGATTGGGTTTTGGTTTCTGATGTGACAAAAATTAAACAGTTTGGTGTCTTGACTGACTGTATCAGTGTTCATAGTCCAGTATATAGCTGTTGGTCAACCAAGAGACACAGGGCTTCTCCCGCCTATATTTTCTCACGTAACTTTAAGAAATTAGATATAGGAAAGTTCAGGTAGGCTTTGCTGAATCTTGATTGGTCCTACCTAGATATATTTACTCAGGTGGAAGATACTCTGTTGGCCTTTTGTCAACAGTTTAACTCTGTTTGTGATATCTTCGTTCCTCTTAGAAAGTTAAGGATTAGGGGGGAGAGAGACAAAAGTGGGTCAGTTCTGATCTTTTTGAGTTGCTCCAGGATAGAGATAAAAAAAAAGGAAAAATGGAAACATTATCAAAAATCTGGCGATTCTTCTGATTTAATACTTTATAAACAGGCCAGGAACAAATGTAAAACTATGATTAGAACCTTAAAGAGCCACCGGCACCATTAGAAAAACTTAGAAAAAATGTGAGATTTAGACAGTTCAGTTTATATTTCATGTACTTTCTATAATTATTTACCTTTTTTCTTTATTACTGAGGACAGCTGTATGAAAGAGGCCTACTGTCCCTTAGACTTTATCTGCTTTTTCTGCAATCCTACGTATGATATCATAATCTGGGTTACACCTGGAAACAAGCTTCTGGTCATGGTGCTTTTCCCGGTTACCAACTTTTAAATAAATAAATAATCCCCCATTTATGGCATTGTAATTATCCCCACAGCAACAGGCTGTGATATCATAAACAGAACTGTGATGTCATATGTAGGCAAGCAGCCAGAACAGACAGGGCAGTGATCCTGTTTACATGCAGATGTCCTTAGTAATAGAGAAGAATGAGAAATGAAGAAACAATATTAAAATATAAGCTTACTTGTGCTAAACATATAGGATAGTGCATGGGGAGCGGTTGACAACAGGGCTATTCTTCCACCGAGTTGGCACTATGACGACGGATTACCTCGAGAGCTCAGCTCGAGAGGTAATCTGTCAGTCATAGTGCCAACGAGGTGGAAGATACCCTGTTGTCAACCGTTCCCCATGCACTTTTCTATATAGTGTATGGTAGAACGTCATAACAATTAACATTTTAACTTTTGAAACTCTCACATACAGCAGCACCCGGAACAGGAATTCACAAATCTGTGGGGAAGAGCAGAGAAAAGGTAAAATCGGCTAGCAGTGGGTCTAGCTCTGTTGAGGGAATGTCATTTATTGCCCTGTGCTCCTCGTCTCTGAGGAAGCTATGTATCTGCCGCATGTAATTTCTCCTTTTTTGGCCGTTTTTTTATTCTCCTGCTCGAGGATGAATGTATCCCGCTTGGAAAGTGGTTTTGAAAATACTGCCGCCGACATTTCTGCTAACGCTACGTGTCCTGTCAAGGGAATGAGCCCTAACTGTCAAATGGTGCTCGAGGACATGGTTTGTGACGTGTGCAGTGCAGTGAGACAAATCGTTGTGCTGCTCTGCGATCGTCACTACTGTGTGACTACAAGGTTTCGAGAACGATGGATTTCGGTGGAGAACGACGTTCCACCATACACTATATTACGTTTTCTCAAAGTTGTCACAGCGGTATCAGGGGCTCTTTAAAGAAGCATTATTCTTTGGAGAATCAAAAACTTCTTGGGATTGGTAACATACAAGACACATGGAACTTAATTAATGAGCTCCCTGGAAAACAAAAAACAACTTCCCCTCAGTGTCTAAAAATAGACTCTGAAGTGATAACTGAGCCCCTTAGAATAGTTGAAGAATTTAACAGTTATTTTTTGGATTTATCTACCTATGTCCCCAGAACCAACTGTGACCAATCTTTAGGATATGTTGGGTATAATTCTATCTTGCCTATATCCCAACCCAAATGTTATTTTAAGATACTCTCTCCGACTGAAGTATTATCTTACCTAATTGGGTGTAGTCCTCGCCCACATGTTGGTGTTGGTGAGGTGGACTTTAGGCTTGTGAGGATCAGCACAGACATCCTCTGTTTCCCACTTTCTGTCATTTTTATGTTTGCTTGCACGCAGCGCAAGAAACATATTTTTTTTTTATTTAGTTGTTTAACCAGGTATAGCACACTAAGCTGAAAGCTTTTTTACAGGAGCGACCTGGGAGCACAAGAAGGTTAAGTGACTTGCTCAGGGTCACACAGTATGCAAGTGGGATTCAAACCCAGGTCAGGTCTGCTGGATGTCACCAAATTTGCAACTCAGAGCCTTAGACCACTGCGCTATACTGCCTCCTCATATCACGGCAGCTTGGTGCTGAAGCAGGTTCTGGAGGTGCGGCACTGTTGAGCCCAACACTGGTACGGCATTTTGGGGCATGTGTGATGTCCACCAATAATGGAGAACATAGCCGGTGACAGTGGTCTGGAACCTTACCACCAACTTGTGAAAAAATAACTGCTGCAATCAGGGGCTGCCTCATCATTGCAGCGTCAGCCATTCGCTGCAATGAGGGAGCTACCCATCATTGCAGAGCAGGACCTTGCATCCCTGATATTGTTTGTGAACATGGTGGTGGCTTGCCGCCTGTTCACAAACAATATTGACCCCCTTCCCTGCCAAGGGGGTGCCCAATCCCCCTGGCAGCATGTGGCCCCCCACCATTTGTTTGCTGACGGGGACCCCAATCCCAGTCAGTTGTAGTTCCCCAGATGTATGTTGCCGGCGGTGGAGCCCACTCCCTGTCGGCAGTATGTAACAGCCCCCCCCCGCTTTTCTTGTCTGCCAATGGGGTGCCCAGTCCCCATTGGCATAATCAACTCCTCCATTGTTGTGTGCCGATGGGGGTGCCCAATCCTTGTCAAAATAACGTACCCCCCCCTTGTTGTGTGCCGAGGGGGGTGCCCAATCCCCTGTTGGCTACAGCAGCCCCCCAAAAAAAGACTTGGTTGGCATGCTGGGAGCCCACCCCAGCATGCCACATTGCTCTGTAAATAAAACCATCCAGCGATGTCTTTTTAACCTGTAACGGCGAAACGTTCTCATGTCTCCCTGGCCCCTCCCACAACCCGCACCCACCCACTGAGTACCCTGCCTCCCACACCCCCTCACCCCATGCTTACCTCTGGAGTCTGGCACGATGATCTTCAGTGGACCGGGAACACGTCTGCACTCTTCGAAGCTGACCGCAAACTGAGCAAATGCCGGTAAGCTGTATAATGGAATAAATAGGGTTTTTTCAACTTTGCTGCATATCTCAGGCATTTTTTGGAATTTTGCCACCAAATTTTCAACATGGGGGTTTTTGGGACCCCTCCTCATGAATTCTATCACTGTCATGGCATTAATCAGCCCCGAGAGGTGATTTTGCGGTCACTGCGCGGAATCACCTTTCCGAACTGATTAATGAAACGACAGTGCCAGTATTCATGAGGTGGGCTCTCAAAAAGCCTATGTTGCAAATTTGGTGGAAAATCTAAAAAATTACTGTTTTATGAGCCGCAGGTTATGCAATTGCTAGCGGCTACAATTGTAAATTTGCAGTATTTTCACCCCAGATTTTCAACATTGGCATTTTCAGACCTCCTTGTGAACAGTATAGCTGTCATTTTCACACCCCGGACGAAATGTGTTTTCGCACTTCCAGTGCGGAATAGCGCATTTGGTGTGGGAAATCAGTGTTCCACACAGATTAAGAAAGTGACAGTATCACTGTTCACGAGCAGAGGTCTTAAAATGTCTATGTTGAAAATTTGAAGACGATACTCCATAAAATGACTGTGTTACGAGCATGCGTTGCGCTGTTCCTACACACGCTCGTACGTTTGTGAATTTTCACTATTTTCACTCCAGATTTTCAACATTACCATTTTACCACACCTCCTTATGAGCAGTACAGCTGTCATTTTTCACATCTCACCCAAAACATGTTTCTGCACATGTAGCACACAATGGCGCAGTCGGTGTGCGAAATCAATGTTCGGGAAAAGATTAAGAAAATCACAGTGACACTGTTCATGAGCAGAAGTGCTACAATGGCTATGTTAAAAATTTGGTGAAAAAAGTCCATAAAATGACTGTTACGAGTGACCATTGTGCAGTTTCCACGCACCCTTGTGAGTTCATGGATTTCTAATATTTTTAGTCCAGATTTTCGCCACTGGCATTTTTCCACACTTCCTTATGAACAGTACAGCTGTAATTTTTCACACCATGGCCGAAATGTGTTTTCGCACTTCCAGTGCAGAAATGCATGGTCACTGTGGGAAATCACTGTTCGGGACAGATTAAGAAAATCACAGTGACACTGTTCATGAGCAGAGGTTCCAAAATGCCTGTGTTGGCAATCTGCTGTAAAACATCCCCAAACTAATTGTATTATGGGCGTGCGTTGCCCAGTTTCTACTCACGCTCGTGACTTCACCAGTTTGTTTTATATTTTCACTGCAGATTTTCCAAATTGCCATTTTTTGCACCTCCCCATGAACAGTACAGCTGTCATTTTTCACATCCTGTTCAAAATGTGTTTTCGCACCAGTGGTGCCAAATGGCATAGTCACTGTGCAAAATCAGCTTTCGGCTAACAAACTGATATTGCCACTGTTCATAAGGTGGGGGTCACAAAAAAAACCATGTTGAAAATTTGGAGTGAAAATGCCAACGAACGCCTGAGACATTAGGGTTTCCGACCTTAACGCTCCACCCTGTAAAGATTGACAGGCAACAGGGGTGTGACTTGGGATTCTCATCTGTAATGCTCATACCATTCCATACCCTGCAGCCAGTAAGAGGCATTGAGGTGTGCCTTGGATTCTTCAGCCCCAAAGTTCCCCCCATTCTCCTATACAGCACTCATCTCACCATATTTCTTGATGGAATGGGGTGAGCATTAGGGCCAAAGACCCCAAGACACACCGTGACACTTGTCGGTATCTGCAGGGTAGGGTGTGGTGAAATGGCGTGGCCAATATGCATGATGACCCAAAGGCACACCCCAGTGCCTGTCAGTCTCTGCAGGGTGGTGGCGGGGTTGGCTTCAGTTCAATACTTCACTGCCATTCCTATTATGCAGCTCTTTAACTCCTACACTACCAATGCCAATGCCAGCAAGAAAACATTCAGCATTGACAAATGCTTGTTAAGCTTTCTCTTTGCACTGGCCACTTTCCCGAGTCTTGGAAGCAGGCCACTGTTGTACCTGTTCTCAAGTCCGGGGACGCATCCAGTGTAAACAATTATCGTCCTGTTTCTTTGCTTTCTCCTTTGTCTAAGATCTTGGATCATATTGTGTCTGATCAGATGACTGAATATATTTTGAAATACCGGGCAGGATATTCAAAACTTTCCTCCTGGTCTAAAGTAGCACTGCCTGGTGGGCAAACATAGCCTGGAGCACAAAGCAAGCTATATTCAAAAGGAACTTATTTATTTATTTATTGAAAATGTTTCACCAGGAAAGGCACACTGAGCAAAAAAGATGCTCGTCTCCTGGTGCGACCTGGGGGGAAGGGTTACAGAGAAGGCAGTTATACATACAATAGTTGAGATTAGCAGCAGAGCAATACAGATAACATACAGTTGGGAGGGATTACATTTGAACTTGTTACATAAGGAGAGCAGTAAGAACATAATCATTAAGGACAGGGTATACATATCACGGGTACATATCAAGCAAGAACTGTACAGAGCTTGTTCATCAGGGACAGGGTAAACATTTCATGGGTACGCAATGAGGCAATACATGAAATTTACATAAGTGTGAGTAACAGAACTAGGGTGCAGTATCAGAACATGTGTGCCAGTAGCAGGACTAGGTCTGCAGTGGGATCAGCAATAGGCAGTGAGAATTGGGGAGTGAAGTTGTAGGGTAGGGGAGGGGTGGACTAGTAAACATTTGTTGAGTAGGGGGGAGGATTAGGTAAGGTGGGAGGGAAGGGGAATGGAGTAGAACTATGAGTAGGGCTGAAGAACGTAGCATAGTTAGGAAGAAGGGAGAGAAGGGGGATGTTTGGAGAGAGAAGAGTGAGTAAGAGTGAGAGTGTAAGTGCGTAGGGCAGTAGATAAGCCAGTCAATTAGGCGTGGCCAAGCTGCTGGTCCGGCACTAAAGGTCAACCGGGAAGAGAAACTATAAAGGGGGGGAGGTCAGGGACAGTTGCAATTTGGAGCTAGCAAGTTAGTGAGGGCAGAGGCTAGGGAGCGTTTGGATGAAGAGTGGTGGATCTGGGCCGGCAGGCCCTTCCAGAGTTTAGGGAAGAGGTAAGAGAAGGACAATTGGCGGTGGTCCTTCGGTGGGGATGACTAAGAGCCTAGTGTCAGCGGACCTGAGGGTGTGGGAGGGTAGGAGGGGAAGATAGGAGGATCGAGGTAGAGGCGGGGAGGGCCGAGCCGAGGGTGGAAGTGGTGACACTATGAATTGGCGCCGGTTGCTCAGGAATGGTAGGACCAGTGAACAGTAGAGCTCGCAGTGATGTGAGCGGGGGGGGGCGTCGAGGGCAAAGTGGCAGAACGCGTTAAAGAGGGGGTCTAGTTTGGCTAGGGTGGTCTTTGAGGCAGAGCTGTAGATGACATCACAGTAGTCAATGGTGGGTACAATCATTTTCAGGACTAGTTCACGTCTGACAGGTAGCGGGAGACTAGTGCGGTTCCTGTAGAGGGCACCAAGTTTTGGGCACAGTTCAGAGATGATGGCATCCACGTGTGTGGAAAAGGAGGGGTGACAATCGAGCCAAACCCCTAGATACCTGAAGGAGGGCACTTCGTCAAGGATGGTGTTGTTTAGGGTATGGAAGATTGGGGGGTGGTGAGCTTGGATAAATGCTGTCTAGTGCTGAAAGACATAGAGACAGTTTTCTTGGCATTTAGGGACAGTTGGTTGGTATTGAACCAGTGTTGGATTTTGTTGAAGTCCATTTGAAGTTTGGAAGTGAGTTCTTCGTGAGTCCGGCCGGGGGTAAAGAGGACCGTGTCGTCTGCATACATATGGATTGCGGTAGAGGAGCAAGAATTTGGTATATCATTTAGAAGGATGGAGAAGAGGATGGGGCCAAGAACTGAGCCTTTGGGAACACCGGTGGTGATGGGGGGGGAGGTGTGGTCTGCTATTTTAGTGGATTGGGTTCTATTTAGTAGGTAGGCACTGAACCAGTTTGTGGCGGACGCTGCTAACCCTGCCCCTGATAGGTGGGATAGAAGGAGAGAATGGGATACTGTGTCGAAAGCTTTAGCTAGGTCAATGAAAATAGCAGCAGTGATTAGCCCTTTATCCATCCCAGTGAGGATGGAGTCTGTGAGTCTTAGTAGGGAGGAGGTGGTGGAGTGGTGTTTTTGGAATCTGGACTGAAATGGGATGAAGAAGTTAGTTTCAGACAGAAAATGGGAGAGCTGGGATAGCACTAGGTGTTCCTGGAGTTTAGCGAGGGCTGGGAGGAGGGAGATGGGATGGTAGTTAGTAGTAGAGGAAGGGTCACCACTTTTAGGAAGGGGTAGGACAGTGGCATGCTTCTATTCGGAGGTGAGAGACTCGGTAGTGAAAGACAGATTTAGCGGGGCGGCGAGGGGAGTAGCGATGGCAGGGGCAGATAGGAAGAGGAGTTTGTTATCGAGACTGTCTGGGGATTTGCCTTTGGAGGGGTTCAGGGAGCAAAGGGCATCTAGGATTTCGGAGGGGGAGATGGGTCTGAAGGAAAAGGGGTTCGTACCAGCTGGTAGGGGGCTAGATGACTGGGGGGCTGGTGTGGAGGATAGATGTAAGGGGTGGATGTGGTAGTAGGAGGTAGGGAATCAAGGAGGGCCTGGGCGCAGGTAGTGAAATAGGAATTAAACTCGGAGGCTACCTTCAGGGGGTCAGAGAGGAGAGTCCCTTGGGAGAGGAGGAGGGGTAGGGGGCTTGCTGTTTGGGGAGAAGGAGTTAATGACTTCCAGAATTTTGAAGGTCTCCCAAGATTAGCATTTAGGGTTTTGTTGAAATATTCAGCCTTAGCGAAGCGGATGGCCTTTGTGCACTTGTTGCGGAGCATGCGGTAGGTCATGAAGTTGCTTGGGAGGAGGGAGGCTTTGTAGTTACGCCAGGCCTTGTCCTGGGCTTGTTGGCAAGCTATCAGCTCAGGGGATATCCAGGGTAGGTGAGACCCATGGACTCTCGCCCAGAGCAGGGGGGCGTGTTTGTCCCAGACAGAGAGGAAGGTGTTCCTTAAGTATGTAAAGGCTGAATCCATGTTAGAGCAGCTTGAATAGCTGGAATAGCCCAGGGCAAACAGCTTCTGAATATAGCATGGTAATGAGGCCATGCAAAGTGGGCTGGGAGTGCAGGGCAAATGTAGCCCTGGAATAAGACAGCACTGAATATAGCAACCAGGAAGTACAAACCACAACAACAACACAGTGCACAGTGACATGAGGGCAGGTAGAGACGAACTATGTGGCCAATGTGTGTGCCAGCAAATGCGTGGCCTCAGTACAGCTGCAGGCAGCAACAGATGTGAAAGAACAGTGATCAAAACTGTATAATATTCCCCGAACCATTAGCATGGCTTTAGCGTGGAGCTAAGCTGTTTGCCCGGTGCAAACACGTTTGCCCAGTGCTAAACTTTGCCATATTCAAAAGTGACATGCAAATGAGCCTACTTTGGTAGTCTCTGGGCAAACATCCAGATTAGTATCTTATTATGCCCTGTTTTGCATGCAGTTTGCCCAGCATTACTGCAGGGTCCCACAGAGCCACCTGTAGGTCAGTCTGGAAGTACAGGGGCTGGCCAGGTCCAACCATAGCTCCACCTGTAGGTCAGTCAGGCAGTGAATGATGATAGCTGCAGGCTACATGTAATCAGTACAGCATAGCATAGCATATTGTACCCCAGAGGACAAGACAGCATAGGCACAGGTGGTGGTGGTGGTGCTGTATGCAACTGTCACACTGTAGGTCATGCTACAGTGCACAGCAGACACTACAGTAGCAAGGGGGCCAGTAGTGTGAGGGACACAGCATTGCCTATGGTGTGTAGGGCAGTGATGCTGACTGCACTGTACACAGTGACAGGCCCAACGTGCAGGTGTTTACTGACCGTGAACATTACTGGTACATTGTTGTGTGATCCACAGATCCTGCCCCTGTGGCTTGGGATGCACACAGTGACATATACATGGCCGGCTGTGTCTGCTGTGGCCTCTGTACAGTTGTGCTGTATATGGCGGAGGTGCACGTAGGATCCGACAGATACACAGGCGGTGGGGTATTCCCAGTACTGGCCCATGTGCACTGCATGCTGTGTCCCAGTCTTGTGACCACACTTGGGCTGTGGTGAGGTCTGGCCACCCGTACACCATCCCCTCAGTGGCCACCATCCTCACAGTGCTGCCTGTGTGTGCTGGCATCTGTTGGGCACTACAGACGTGTGGTCTGCAAGTGTGTGCTGTATTGCCACACTGCCATGATGACCTCTGTGGGCCCAATCACCCCTTACTGCCTGTGCATGGCTGGGACCTGTGGCAGCTGTTGGCATCATGGTGGTGCCATCAGTGAGCGGCATGTGTCCTCCATGTCTGGCAGTTTCTAAGTGTCATACACATATGTTAGGGCCGCGCAAGCCGCGCTAATGCTGCGCTATCACCGCACAAAGCAACAATGTCGTACAAAGCTGTTTGCCCAGGGTTAAGACCAGTTTTTCCTGGGCGGTAATTTGTACTGCACTATGGGTCACGCTAAGTCGCACTAAACACCTTAGCGCAGCGCTAATCGTTGAATATTTCATTGTGCCTGTATTCATGCTCACTTTGCCCCTTGCATATGATTATTGTTTGCCCAGCACTAATGTGGTTTGCCCTTGCTATTTGGCCTTTTGAATATAGCAGACCCGCGCTAATCCCACGCTAAACCCACACAAACATTTTTTGCCCGGCGCAAAGCTTTGAATATCTGGCCCGCAATCTCTTGACTCCGGCTGAGTATGGTTTTTGGCTGGAGCATAGTACAATGATAGCCTTGGTCGGGTTCACACAGGCAGTCCACCAAGCCCTAAATTATGGCCATTTCTCTGTGGCTGCCTTTGTGGACCTGACCAAGGCCTTTGATCTGGTCGACCACAATAAGCTACTAACAGCATTATCTAATATGGGTTGGTCTCTTGAGGTCCTAGGGTGGACCAGGAGTTATCTTAAGGATCGATCTCTTAATTATAAAAATAATGAATTTTCACTCTTCTTCTGCTGTAGTTTCACTGGGTGTCCCTCGGGGTTCAATTCTGGGGCATTTACTATTTTCTTTATTTTTGAATACTCTCCCTTCAATTTGTGTTAGTACTCAAATGTTTCTTTATGCTGATGATGCAATGATCCTCATGAACGGATCCAACCTGGAAGACATAAGTAATCAACTTGCATGTGATTTTGTTGCAATTCAGAATTTGTTTATTGGTCACAAATTGGTATTAAATGGGAAGAAAACTAAAACTATGTTTTTTTTCCAAGTCTGAGGTGGAAATTTAGTTTTTTTTTTTAGTTGTTTAACCAGGAGTAGCACAGTAAGTGGAAAGCTTTTTTTACAGGTGTGACCTGGGAACACAGGGAAGTTAAGTGACTTGCTCAGGGTCACATAGTATGTAAGTGGAAGCTGTGGGATTCAAACCCAGGTCTGGTCTGCTGTATGTTACCAGATTTGCAGCTCAGAGCCTTAAACCACTGTGCTATACTGCCCCCCTTAGGGGTTCTTCTCCTAAGCTAATGTTATAGACTCTGGAGGGTGATTGTATTGAACAAGTAACTAGTTTTAAATATTTAGGGCTTATTTTAGATGAATGCGGGTACTCACTGAAATTCAGAAACAGATCTCTCCAGACACCACATTTGGGCCCCCTATCCCTGATACATTAAGCAAACTCTTTTAAACCCCCAGAAACAGACCCAGGCTATGGGACCTGGGAAAGAAGTGAGCTTATGAGATTATTCACACTGTGTCTCACAGGGGAAGGTAAGACATTTTCAAGAGTTATTTTGGTTATTTTCCCTTGCCTCCTCCAAGGTCTTTCACTGCCTTCTGGTTAAATACTTTATTACATCAGGGAATCACATTGCTCAGTTGACGAGACAGTGCAACTCTTTGGAGGATTTCTTTTACGGGGGGATATCCTTGACATCATTCTGTCGATACCTCTCAGAGTTATACATGGTACTGCAGAGAAAGGGCTCTTTTTCCTTGAAAAGGATCTGGCTTGGATGGGAGCAAGAGAATGGGTTGGCAGTTCCACAGTTACAGCGGGTTAAATTTCTTTAGACTGGTAGAAGGTTACTTCCTCTTCAGCCTTGAGAGTTTCATTGGAAGGTGGTGGTGAGATGTTTGTTTAACCCCACCCTAACCTTTTTTGAACTTCTAGAGATAAGAGCTGTTGGCGGTACTGTGGGGGGCTGGGGTCACACTACCACATGTTCTGGAAATGTCCCAAAGTTACAGAGTTATTGGACTTTGGTTTATGAAGCTGTACAGAAAATTATAGGTTTCACCCTCCGCAAGTCTTCTTTTTCCTTGATTCTAGGTGTTCTTCCTAAGCCACCTAGAAATAAGCATCTCAAGGGACTGTATCACATCCTGTTTTTAGGACTGTTTTGGGCATAGCCTTGCTTTCAAAAAAGGACTCTGCGCATTCCTTCTGACCAAACAACATGATGGAGTTGCACCAGTCACCTCTGTGTCCATGGAGCACTCCACTATCTGCATCTTAATAAACATACAAACATACGAACATATGAAACTGCCAGCAGATATAGGCCACATGGTCTATCAAGTCTGCTTGAGCCTGCAGCTAGCCATCCACTTACACTGCAGCTTTTCCTCCCTCCCCACATAACGGTGACCCTCCCTCTCACTTTTTTCCACCCCCTCTTAAAACTGCCCACTGACTTACAGGAAACTACCTCTTCGGGCAACGTGTTCCACATGAACAACACCGTTTCCACATGAACAACACCATTTCTGTGAAAAAGACCCTCCTCATTTCTCCTGAATCTTGCACCCTCCAGGCTTAGCCCATGCCCCCTTGTGTCCCTCCCTCCCTTTAATTTAAAAATCCCCTCTGTACCAGTCTTGTTTGTACACTTCATATATTTAAAGGCTTCTGTCATATCTCCACATCCCTCCTCTCCCCATTGGTCAGAATGAGGTCCAGAATGTTGCCTGACCTGGTTGGCTCATTTAACATCTGTACCAGGAAGCTGTCCTGGAAAGCCTCCAGGAGAACCTGCTCCCTTATGCTCCTTATCTCTGTCTTTTACCAACTAATCTCTTCCCTAAGTTGCTGAAGTTGTCTGCACACCAGGCACCCCCAGCTCGCCATGTAACCCCTAAAAGGTAGGCACCCCACAGTTGTTGCAGCCAACTATGCTCCCCATGCCGCTCCACATTTGTTCCTCCCACCCAGCTTCCAAATACATAACAGTGACGCTGGGGGTGCCCAGTCCCCCAATGTTATGCTCAGGAATCCTCTTTTTTTTTTTTTAGTTCCCCCCATGCATCCACTACTGCGCATGTGTGGTTATTTTTATGTATAACATATAAATACAGTATATATGTATTTATTTTCTCTCCTTCCAGCCCAATCTACCCTCCCTCTCAACACCCAACACCCCACACCCCCCAAGAAACATAAAAGTGACACTGGAGGTGTCCAATCCCCAGTGTTAGATCACAGATCTTTAGTCCCCCCTCCCCGTAAACTACTGCGCATGCATGGTTATTTATTTATTTTTAATATATATGTTTATATTTTCTTTCCTGCCCACCCTACCCTCCCTGTTGGCAGTCAGCACCTACCACCTCACCCCACCCCAGAAACATAGCAGTGACACTGGGGTGCCCTATCCCCAGTGTCTGATCAAGGATCCTCGGTCCCCGAGTCCAGTACCATGAATAAGTGGTTATTTTTATGTAAGTTTATATTTTCCTCCTACCCAACCCTCCCTATCAGCACTCACCCCCACAGAAACAAAGCAGTGACACTGGGGCTGCCCAATCATCCAGTGTCCAATCACAGATCCTTGGTCCTTCCCGTCCACTACCGCACATGTGCAGTGTGTGTGTGTGTGTGTGTGTGTGTGTGTGTATGTATATGTATATGTCTATCTCTATCGTTCTTTATTTCCTCCTCTCAGCACCCACCCTACTCCCCAAGAAACATAATAATAGTGGCACGGGGGGTGCCCAATCCCCCAGTGCAGGAATCTTCATTTTTCTTTTTTTTTAACTGTGTTTAAAAAAAATAAATAAATATAAGTCCATTGATGTCTTATGCATTGTTACACTCCCCACGACCCGACCCTCCTACTCAGCACCCACAACCCTGCACCCCCCAAGCCCTTACTTACCCATCGAGAGTCCAACACCGTATACCTCTCTGGACTGCAGACACGCCTTCACTCTTCAAAGCCGGACTGTGAACTGAAGAAACAGGTATGTGTTTCTATGTATTTCAATGATATTTTGAACTTAGTGGCATAACTTGGCCATTTTTTTCATATTTTTGGCCCAAATTTTCAACATGCATTTTTTGGGACCCCACCTCATGAACAATGGCACTGTCATTAGGCAAATCTGTCCCAAATGATGATTTCATGGTCCCTGGACAAAATCACCTTTTGGGCAGGAGCTGAACATTTTCTCTGTCCTTGTTCATGAAGTGGGGTTATAAAAAAGCTATGTTGAACATTTCATGTAAAAATATTAAAAAAACAACAGTTATGAGCCTATGTTGAATTTTGGAAATGCAGGCTCATAACTTTTGTAATTTTCAATGTTTTTACTCCAGATTTACAACATGGCCATATTTTTATAGCACCTAATGAATGTGACAGCTGTCATTTTTCAACTCCTGCCCAAAATGTGTTTTTGCGTCCCTGTGCAAATCAATTTTAGGCCAGGAGTTGAACATTTTCCTTGCCCTTCTTCATGAGGCAGGGTCATAACAAGGCTATGTTGAAAATTTGGGGTAAAAATATTGAGACATATTTTCAATATTTCACCCCCAAATTCCTCAGTTGCAGTCCTATTGGCTCTGGCAGAAGTTTGTTTTATTTTGCAACAGCTGCCAGTGTTACTCTGGGTTGGCTTCCTGATGTTTCTCCTCAGGTGGTCACATGGATATAAAAAATCATAGACATTCAAGATATGGAGAGACTTACTGTACTTTTACTGTTGAGACTGAAAGTTTTCATCAGTTTACAGTGACCTTGGGATAATGTTATCGCAGTTCACCCCCTCCCCATCTCAGTCATGTTTGGACTGCTTTAAGAGGCCATCTACTTCATTATGATCACTATCCCGCGTTCTCATTAAGGACTACCATTATGTTATCCATGGACATTAATTGTTCTGACGGGGCTTGAAATGTTGACATAAAGGCATATCATTTTTCCTTTTTCAAAGCTGCTACCTGTTATCTGTTGATAGTTATTTATAGGTTTTTATTCTAAAGTCTAATGCAGATTTTGGTTCACTCTGGATTAATGTGCTGTTTATTAGTAAAATCACACATTAAGATAATGTACTCTGCTACAAATCACTGTATTTACAAACGTTCTCTGTTTTTGGCTTACATAAAGTTGAGGTAAGCAAAAAAAAAGAATTGACATAATATGGAGTGATTTGGTGAAGAAATGTTGAAGTTACAGGGGTTCAAAATTTCACTATGTAATTATTTATGAATTTATGTGAAAACATTCTAAAAATGTGGATGTTAGTAACTTCTTTGCTTTTGCAAGTACAGATCTAAAATGTATTGTGTATATCCAATGTCAGTGTATCCTGGTATCTAAAAAACAAAATGATCTAGCAGTTTTAAAGTGACACTATCAACCCCCTTAGGCCTCAGAGTATCATTAATTTAAAAAACGCATGTTATGATTGTTCACATTCTGTAGACATTGTTGATGTAGCTGTTAGTTTGATTCTGATTCCTTTTTTATTTTAAAACATGGCAAACAGACTGCCCACCATACTGGTGCTACCACACAAAAACATGTTTGATAACAATCCTTGATCATCTCCCACTGCATCTTTTCTGAACTTGGGAAGCCCCCACCCTAACATAGTCTACACTCATTATGCAGTGGGAGGAGAAGAGGCTTGCATTATGAGTGGTTGCACTGTTTGGGGGCATTCCGCATATTCGGACAGTATACAATAAGAGTAGATCTATGATCTGAAACAGAACAATGTTGGCTATAATTACACCATTGGCATGAATTTAATTTCTGTTGAAAAAGGAGGCATATAAAACAACATCAATGAATTGAAAAGAAAGTAAACAATAATAAAATGTGATGTTTTAAATAATATGATGCAAAAAAGGGTGACAGTGTCCTTTTAAATTTATAGTGGAAATACTAAGAATTATTAATGGTAATACTTTCTCAAATATTTATGGTAGCATAATAGTTGATACCTTCTGAATTCCACTTGTGGAATTTAACATTCATAAAGCAAGTATGACTACTACAGATGTTGTGAGGTTTTACCTTCAACAATGAAGTTCTAGGAAAGTGGCACAATTCACATTTGCAAATCACTTTGTGAAGTTCCCACTTCACCCAGACTTGACACTTCACAATGAGTTTTCAGAGAAAATCACTGCCCAGTGGCAACTTCAGAGGCAAATTGCCATTGGTTTACTAGAAAAAGTCCTGTCTTCCCTCCCAAAAAACTTTGCAAAGTTGGGACTTTACACTTTATAAATCTGACAAACTTTGGGAATTAATTCAGGAAGTGAAACTTGCCAGCTTCATACATCTCTACTACTTCATCTGATTAGCAGAACTGTTTGCAGTCCTGTGGGTCCTCCCTGGGTGGCTATTATGCCCCCCCTTTATCTCTTAGCTTAACCAGATAGACACAGTGGAAATGCTGGTGCCCCTGATATCCTCCTTGTTTTTCAGTAACACATGCCTTTAAAAAGTCACCTGCTTATTTTTCTATCAGACCTATCCCAATGGAACAGACAGAATTACTCCTTCTTGGTATTCCAAACATTTTCTTCCCATACTACACCATTCTGAGTACCTGTAAGTCCTAGACATAGAATTACATCAGGGTCTCCAGATAGTCATTTTTACTGGGTGGTATGCATATATAACCTGCATTCAAGTTGGAATTGTTGGCACACTGTGCTCCCTTGCTTCACTGGGGGGAGTGCTATCCTTGTGCTACCTCAGCTCAGCTGTCTGTTTCTTGGTGAAGCCTTGCACCTAACTCCTGCAGCTGGTAACCCCCTACACTGGCTGCCTCCCCAACCCCTATTCATTAATTCAGATCTCTCAGACTTGAGAGAAACATTATCCCGTCCTTCATACAACTGCAGCACATCCTGAGCATATGGGTAATCTTTGCCCCAGAATGCTCTCTAACTTGCCAAACAAAAAAAGTCATTCAACAGAATTTTTGAAAAGATTATTTATTTTTATTTTTCATAATTTTTTGCCAGGAATGACACACTAGGCTGTGGGTTGTTTCCAACTGCATCCTGGGAGCACAGGTAAGTTAAGTGACTTGCTCATGGTCACACAGTCTGCAAGTGGTGGCTGTGGGATTCAAACCCGGTTCTCATAGTTTGCAGGACAGTGCTCTTATCCACTACATTATACTGCCTCTCATCTTAGCCCCATTCACATGGCCAATCCTAGGCCATTATTTATGGTACACAGGAGTGAGATCATTGCCACTGCATGTCTGAATGCCACCCTTTTGTCATGTTTGGGTAGCATTTCATTGTGACTGTGACCCCTCTTTTCTTTGGATTGTGTAGTGGTGTGGGTGTCTTGCGCTGTTTTACGTATCTCTCTGAACACCTGGCACCACTCACAATAATGCCAGCTGAATATCAGGCTGCAATTTCCAGAAGACTGTGGCAGTGCAAGAAGCAAGCCTGTAACAGTGCACAGCTGTATAGTGTGAACACTGGTCGGCAGTGCTGCAGATACAGCCATGGATCCAATGGGGACGGCAGTGATCCAGATACCGGCCATATGAACAAGGCAATTGATGTCACTGTCATTCATCACAGGCTCAAGAACCATGAGGGCTTTGGAGAAGATCCCTCTGGACATCTCTTCCTTTGGGAATCTCACTCATTTAAGAAGTTACTTCCTTAGTTCCTTGGGACTTGCACTCCCTATCACAAGGTGCATAACAGTCAATAAATCCCTCTACATGCAGTGCTGAGCTACGCATCACACTCATTTGACCTGCACTGCAGGCAAGCAGATCACCCTACCTATCCCCTTCCCCATGGCAAATCTAAGAAGCTAAACATTTCTTTCTGCCTAAATTGCTATTTCCTTACTTTTATGTCCATGGGAAAAAAGTTCTCTGTCTTCATATTTCCTTCATGATTCCTTTGATTGCCTATGAATTGCCTACATAGGTGGAAGCACTTTACTTACTGTAAAGGAGCCCGTTTAGGCAATGCACAGTACATAAGAGTAGCCACTAGTGCTGTCCAGAATGTGGAATTATGCCTGCAGAATTAGCATGGAATGATCATTCTGCCATTGGGATTTCCATCATAATTTTGCTGGCCATTCTGTGGAATTATGTCTGCTGTGATCCACAGAATTACAGTTCATGGAACATTTTTCTGCAGAAAATCATTCTGCAAACATTTCCAGAGATTATATATCAAGAGCGGCAGAATTTAATTCTGTGGTGATGTAGAGGAAAACCCTGCATTATTCTGCTATAGAATTCTGCCATTCCACATCAAATTCCTCTTCCTCTTCTTTAGAATTAACTGGTTATTGACTATACAGATGCTAAAAAGTGCCTGGTCCAATCAACATTCCTATCACTGGTTAATTATGCAGACTTCTTATGCAGTCAGTGCCCAAAAGCTTCCCTTGCTAAACTGGACACACTTTATCACAGAGCTATCAGATTTATAACAGGTCTTCCTCTTTCTGCCCACCACTGCTTGCTGTATGCTGCCATAGGGTGTTCCTCCCTTATGTTTAGAAGAAATAGAAATGCAGCATTTTTGACTCTTACAGCTGTCACAAAAAAGCTTCCCCAATATATCTTTGACTGTCTCCCACTAAGCACGCCAGGAACTTATGCCTTAAGAAGTGCCTCATTTTTCACACTTTGTATTCCCAAGGTCTCTTCCTGCTTTTGTAGAGCAGCATTAAGCTTTGTACTGCCCACCTTATGGAATAAATTGCAAAAATCTCTGAAACTGAGCATACCCATCAGCTTGGATTCCTTCAAGACCTTATTTGCCTGAACTGTGAGGAACACTGTAACATTTCCCTCAACTCCATAACTTCTACAGTCTAGGCTCCAGCTCTCAGCTGCCTTCAGTGCAGACTAGAGTACTGCTGGCCCTATGGATCCATCTCATGTTGTGAGCAAACCCTTTAATTTCTCTCTGCCCAATTAGGTTGCAACTACACGCTAGCTACCTGTAATCTGGCTTAGGTCCTCTACCTCCCTCCCTTATGCCCTCCCAGCTCCCCACCCTCACTATTCCCTTCTCTTTTATTCTGCCACTGCATTGAGCACCTACCTTGTATCATTTGTGTCATATGATTTACTGTCACTGTTGTATATAAATCTATGGTGTCCTAGTATTAACCAGGCCCATCCTGTAAATGAGTTCTGTATTTATTTGTTACCTTAATGAAATATTGTCACTGTTGTGTGTAACTCTATTTTGACCGGCCTTAACCAGGTCCATCTCGTAAATGAGCTTTGCTCAACGATGTTCGCCTGGATAAATAAAGATTTTGATTGATTGATTTGATTGATTGAATTAAATTTGGTGGAATTTCATAAAATTCTATGAAGTTCCATTCTGCCAGAATTTGTAAATTCTGCACAACACTGTAGTCACTGCAGGTATTTTGTAGTTGGGACCAAACAGTGGGGTTCCACCTATGCGTCTGGTGCTTTGGCTTGTTCACAGTGCAGCTGTAATATGAAGACCAAGAGAACTCCTTTTCCACAGAGATAAAAGAAAGAAAATAGCCAATATAGGCAGAAATAAATGTTTAATTTCTCAGATTTACTATGAGGGTGGTGGGTGTGCTCTGCATTCTGTCTGCTTGCTGTAGCTTGCCACAAACCAGTAGCACACTTCATCAGAAATCTGATCTGAACTTTGTGAATAAAACAAGGGTAGAGTGTGCAATCTTTGGAGTCTGCTAAATCACCTTATCTACATTAGCATAAAGGGCGAGCAGTGCCCCTCCAACCATTTTGCTTTTACAGTGCAACTTCATGAATCCAGCGTAACTGCTGCTCTCTCTCAGTAGTCTTTTCCTTTCTCCTGCATGGCAGATCAGGTGTATGGCTGTGAAATATACATGGATATTTCTCCCCACAACAGTACCATGGAATTCCACAGTTTTCACAAAGACTCATGGAATTCAACTGTATGTACTGATGTTATTTTGTAGTTCTTGTCAGCTGGTAACATTAACATCCTTTAAGGAAGAGAGAAAAAAATGTACCCACACAGTCCCTTTAAGGTCTATGACATTGCTAGATTTAATGTCATTGCTTTCTGTAGTTTACAAGTTGCAGGTGTTTTTAATTTTGAGGCTTACATACTTTTAAAATTTAAATAAAAAATGTAATAAAGTTTAGCTACTTATAAATAGGTCCCCTTTACTGCTAGAAATGTGAACTGTGACACATATAACCATGTGGTATAGTCGTTTACATATTTCAAATTTGTTGAAATAGGGATACGTTGTTTTAAAATTAGACAGAAATAACTGAAATTTAAACATTGACAAAACGTTTGGCTGCCTATAACTCACTCACTCCCCTTTAAAGTTAGAAATCTGAAATGTGGAGTGCATATACATGCAGTATGTGCCTGTATACCTACAACATTTTGTAACATTTAGACAATTTAAATTTTCAGTTTGGCAAAATGTTTTACTGCCTATAACACAGTCCCCTTTAAAGTTTGAGACCTAAAACTCATACACACACTGATGTTGTACAGTTCCTTAAATCCTGAAACTGTGGAAAAATGTGAATACAAATTTTTAAAATTAGATGGAAATAACTGAAACTTAAATTTTGATGAAATGTTTGACAGCTTATAACCCAACCCTTTTTAGGGCTGCAGTGGGTGGAACTCTGTAGACCTCTTGCTATGAGAAAAGGACTCTGCACATTCCTTCCAACCAAGCAGCATGTTGGAGTTGCACCACAGTCACCTCCGCATCCGTGAAGCGCTCCGCTCATGTAGTCTCTATTGGAAGTAGCACTGCACTGTTTTACAGTGCCGGTAGTCATGGTGGAACATGACACACTTTGCCGTGTCCAAAGTGGCCACTGCTGTCTACTTCTCATATGCTAGTAGTCACGCATGCACAGTAGCATGCAGTGGCCATCTTGGTCTTGGCAGAGTGTACCGTGTTCTGCCATGACTGCCTATTTTATTTTTATAATTTATATTTTTTAATAATAAATATTCCTCCCCACCTGACCCTCCCTCACTGCACTCCCCCCTGGAAACATAGCAATGACATTGTGGGTGCCCAGTCTCCCAGTGTTGCAATTGTATTCCCCTGTGATGCCAGTCCTTTTCTTTCTTCAAAATATTTTTCTTCCCCAACCCTATCCTGCCTCTCAGCACCCCCCCCCAAGAAATGTAACAGTGACACTAGGGGTGCCTAGTCCCCCAGTGTCACAATCAGAAATCCTCACTTCTGCTTTTTTTCTTAAAGGAGAACTGTGCTGAATCTATAAGTTAGTTTTTTTTCAGAACCTTTTTTTTAAATAGTGATTCAAATTCTGTTATTGTTCTAGCTATCCATGCTTCTTAATTATCTTACACTGATGTTTCTAATTTATATGCTGCTGATAATAATCATCTTAGAACTGAATGTGGTAGTTTATATCCCTATTTCATGCTTCTGCTGTTGGCACAATGCATTTATGTTCTACTATGGAACTCTGAATTTGTTTGGGATATAAACTGCCTCATACAGTTCTAAAATGATACTTACCAACAGATTGTAAAGCAGGAACACCCAATGAGGCTACTGAAAGACCCTTATAGATGGAGCAATAACAGAATTTTAACCAGTACTTAAAAATAGCTTCTATTGGGAAAAATGACTTACAGGTTCTGCGCAGTTCTCCCATAACCTGTAAAAAGAAAACTCTCCATTGATGTATTTTGCACCATTTCTGACCCTGACCCAACCCTCCCACTCAGAGCCCACCAGCTTGCACTCCCCATGCCTTTATGTACCCATTGGGGGTCCAATGCTATAACCCTCTCTGGACCACAGACACATCTTCGCTTTTCAAAGCTGGACTGCAAATTGAAGAAATAGGTATGCCCTTCAATGTATTTCAATGGGGTTTTGAACTTAGAGGCACAACTTGGCCATTTTTGAATATTCTTGGCCCAAATTTTCAACTTGCCTTCTTTGGGACCCCAACTCATGAACAGTGACACTGTCATCGGGCAGATCTGTCCCAAAAGGTGATTTTGCAGTCCCTGTGCAATATCACCTTTTGGGCAGGAGTTGAAAATGTTCTATGCCCTTGTTCATGAGGTGGGGTCATAAGATGGCTATGTTGAAAATTTGGTGTAAAAAATATTAAAAAACAGAAAGCTATGAGTCAATGTTAAATTTTTGTGGACGCAGCCTCTTAACTTCGATAATTTTCACTATTTTTACCCGAAATGGGAAACATAGCCATATCTTTACAGCACCTCATGAATATGTGACAACTGTCATTTTTCAAATACTTGGCAAAATGTTTTTTACATCCCAAAAGGTAATTTCGCAGTCCCTGTGCAAAATCACCCTTTGGGGAGGATTTAAAAATGTTTTCTGCCCTTGTTCATGAGATGGGGTCATAAGAAGACTATGTTGTAAATTTGGTGTAAAAATATTAAAAACAACAAAGTTATGAGCCTGTGTTGAATTTTGCAAACACAGGCTCATAAGGTTAGTAATATTCAATATTTTAAGCCCACATTTTCAACATAGCCATTTCTTTATAGCACTTCATAAATGTGACAGCTGACATTTTTCAACTCCTGCCCAAAATGTCCTTTTTTTTGCATCCCTAATGTTGATTACACAGTCCCTGTGCAAAATCACCTTTCAGCCAGCAGTTGAACATTTTCTCTGCCTGTCTTCATGAAGCAGGGTCTTAAGAATGCTATGTTGATGAGTCTACATTACATTTTGCAAATGCAGGCTTGTAACTTTGGTAATTTATAATATTTCTACCCCAAATTCCTCATTTGCATTTCTATCAGCTCTAGCCAGAACTTGTTTAAACTTGGAATCTGAATTTTGGTACACTTTTACAAGTATAATGGAACCATGTACCTGTCACATTTGGATATATTTTTTTCAAATTGGACAACAATAACTACAATTTAAATTTGGGCAGAACTCCATGGAATTTTTCCAGAAATTCTGCATAATATCATCAAATCATAATGGTAATCCCACCTTAATTTTTCCAGGGGAGTTTTACACTCTACACAGCTCTACTAACATGCAACAAAAGCACAAAAGTTGCAACTTCGCCAAAAATGATCCAATTTCTGCCTGCCAGTGAATTCACAGTGACATACATGAATAATTAGCTACTGGGCTGTGGAAATGTGCATTCAGTTTATTTTTGTTTACCTATGTTTGTACATCAATGGAACTGATTTGACTTATTCTTAACCTCTTAGTGTTATCACTGCATGCACCTAAACACATACAAACACACAAATACCCTGATGTGCACAACTACTGTATACAATCACAGGCCTGGATGTGCCGAACACAGACTCTGACAAGTGCTTACACACACAGACCCCTAACATGCATGCACGCAAAGATCTAGATATGCAAACATTCACAGAAAGCAACACTTTGTACACATATGCAAACAAGTTCTAAAGTGCACTCACATATGGATACACACTTTGATATATGAACGCACACACACTTAAAAAATTCTGATGGGCATGCACAAAAAAAGAACACAATACTGCACACTGATCCCAGACTTGTACACGGATCCTTGAAGGTACATGTGTACATGGGTCCCCCCACACACACCTTGTGCACACAGACATCAACATGCAAACAGCACTACATTACATTCATGAAGACACACACTAGTACACAAAATATTAATACTCTCTTTAACTTTTATCGAAACATTCTGTCTCTATCTGCTCTATACTGTGCATGTAACATTGTGCCTGCATTTGCTTTGGATACCTTTGTAAATGAGACTGGCACAAGGGCTTTCTGATTCTTGCTAAATAAAATAAATGAATAAATGAATGAGAACTTGTATTTTTTTCCATTTGGGTTTCACTGCTAGCTCTATTTGGACTCGCTCTTCATCCTGCCTGAGCACAATGACTGGATCTTCATGTGCCCTGCCAACAGCAGCTGACACACCTGGGAAAATAGAATACATTTTCGAGTTACAACGCTTGTAGACTCCACCAGCATAATGAGGGTTGGTTGGTGCCTTTTGAAGTAACTAGGAGTGCAGACAGCAGGATGAGCACATTCAGAAGCCCAAATGACCTCCACTTTGATCCCTCACCTGCAACCACCAAGACCGTGATCTACCGGAAGAGAGACCAAAGGTCTGATGTTCATCATTCCCCCTCCCAGCACCCTGGATGAACAAACCACCTCATTTTCATCTCCTTCCTGCCCACTGCAACTGTGCTGTAGCACCACTCCCCACACACCTCTCCATAAATCTGATTGGTGTAGATGCATTTTCATTGTGAGTACATACCTGTGGTCTGGAGTCATCTAACCTGATGTCTGATTCTCTTGCATGAATGCTGCTGCTGTTTACCATGAAGCCTGCCCTGCTTTCCAGCCAGCAACTTTGGCACACTGCCATCAATCTCACCCCCCTGCATCTTCCTCTCTCACAAGGGGCATCTGTTCCACCTCAAGATGAGCACTGGTCAAAACCATGGTGTTTGGTTGTATGTGTTACTAGTGCAATCGGCAGGATTAGTGAGGTAAAGACATAAATGTTAACAAGTGGTACTGCGGTGCATAGAGAGACGGGGTGCCATGGTGGTCAGCAGGTGACTGAATCTTGTTGGGCACCATGAACATAGTAGGTAGGGTGAAAAATGAGACTAGCTAAAGGACAGGCACTGGGGGGGAGAACGAGAGAGAGAGAGAGAATGAGGACCAATGCTGCTTCCACTGGTTTGATTTCTCTGACTTTTCAGAAGCTGTTTCTGTTTGGGCCTGCTGACTAAACCAGACACATTTTATCCATCTGGTTAGATTCTAATGACAGGAAAGGTCAAATGGAACATGGTACAGGTAACCAAAACAATGTTTTAGCAATTAAATATAAATTCTTATCAACAAGAACAGCTCTCTGAGCTACCACCGCTAAAAAGAGTGAAGCAGACTAGGAAGTGATATTTTTGTTGTAGTGTATTTCAATGAGAATATGCTGCATCTCTCTCTCTCTCTCTCTCTCTCTCTCTCTCTCTCCTCTCTCTCTCTCTCTCTCTCTCTCTCTCTCTCTCTCTCTCTCTCTCTCTCTCTCTCTCTCTCTCTCTCTCTCTCTCTCTCTCTCTCTCCTCTCTTCTCTCTCTCTCTCTCTCTCTCTCTCCTCTCTCTCTCTCTCTCTCTCTCTCTCTCTCTCTCCTCTCTCTCTCTCTCTCTCTCTCCCTCTCTCTCTCTCTCATACCTTTATTGACAAGACAAGACATACAGGTATTGCCAAGTATGTACATCAATCTATTCATACAAAATAAACATGCTACAATGCATTTAAATTAGTACATCTGATCTATTGTATTTTGAAGCTTGTGGCATATAGTGTTTGCAGCTAGTGCTGCTGCATTATTCTTTTTTTTCAGACCTGGGATTCACCTAATTCCCTAGTTCTGTGCTATTGGTTGTGGTGGGGTTCAAACCTGGGATTAGCCAGATTTCACAATTCTGTGCTCTTGGCTATAGTAAGATTTGACCTGAGATTTATCTGATTTCCCAGTTATGTGTCTTGTCTGTGGTAGGATTCAAACCTGGCATTCACCTGATTTTACAATTCTGTGCTCTTGGATGGCATGTCATTTCAGCAAATGGAAAATGGTGTCTGTGAAAATGGCATCAGCTTTACAGTCAGTGGAATTAAGGCAACTTTCACATTTCCCCCTTCCCGAGGTGCTATGAGCTCGGAGTTGGTATCATTAGAAAGGGGGGTGTGGGGGACAAAGCCCCCTGTAATGTTTTTTTTTTGTTGCACAGCTCCCTGCAAAAAAAAAAAAATGTCACCTTAATTCTGCTCACTGTAAAACTGGCGCTGTTTTTACGGTTGCTATTTTCCATTAGCCAAAATGACATGGAACTGTGTTCTTGGCTATAATTTTTACTTGAAAATCTGTATTAATATGAACATAGACAATGAAAAGTGAGCTCAGCAAAATAAAACATTATTTGCTAATCACTGCAGTAGCTCACTTAATTTTGTGAGCAGGCTAAGGCTGAAATGAATTTTGTGTTCTCAAATAATATTAGTGTACAGTAATTTACTGTGCAATGTAAATACAGCAGCTTATGTCTCGTTTGCCTTGAGTAAAACAGAATCATTGTGGAAGAAGAATAAAAATGCCTGTAAATTCTCAGACTATGAAGTCTTGAATCTCAAAATCACATGAGACCCCTACTTGATGAGGGCAAGGAGAAGTTGGCCAGATGGCACTGCTCCATCAACCACTCTGTCTCCCTATCCCCACTCTTACAGTGAGGATAATGAGTGGGGTGAGAGAGGATGAAGGGCAGGTGTTACCATCTGTGCCCTAGCCTTGGGGTAAGGGCTTTCTATGCCAAATGTTTCAGCTACCCTGACAATCAACACTTGATGCAACTCTTGCTCTGCCTCCTTAGGAAAGCATCAGCCAATGTGACATTCGTTAGCCCTTCATGCCCCCTGGGTGACCTATCTGCCTGATGGACTTGGCCAAAGAAGTGATTTAAGTCTAGGTACAGGAATCCTCCAAACTCTCTCCCGGCAGTTCCCTGGCGGCATCCTTCACAGCACAGAAAATCATTATACCCTCTCTGGATTCAGATGGGGTTGAGGGGGAGACCAGATCACTGGTGGTTACAATACTAGTAGGGGCAGAGTAAGGGAAAAATGACAGTTGTCACATGATCTGTCACAGTACTCAGACAAGGTACAATGAACCACATGGAGAGAGAATAGCAATAAAGACAGGAAATGCTTATTAAACTGAAGGGTTGATCACAGCTTTTGGCCGAGGTTGGATGACTGGGCTCATTAACGTCAGGGTGGGGTATGCATTCCATTGCACACACTGTAGGTAGAGTTGCGGTAGGAGTTTTTTAGGAACCCCACAATGTACTGCGGATGAGCACAGTTAAAGGCACACCTCCAATTTGGGCCAAGGTTCCCCTAACATAGAGTAGCAGCCTAGATATGCTGCAAGGGCGTCTTGCTCTCTGCCTCCTCACTGAGAAGTCTTTTGACTTAATTGTATTTTTATCTATATCTCAAGTCTTTTCCATTAGGTGTTTCCATCTATTTATATCATCTTCTTATCATATCAATTAAAAGAAAAAGTATTTGGCTTGATTGTGAAGTCTTTTTTTTTTCATTTTTCTGTGTGTGTTTTTTTTGTAGTGCTCATGAAAGGTAATGGATTGACAGCACTGGAACCTGAAGTGCTCTATTTGTCCACATAACAGGTACCGCATTGACAATCACAGTGCAAGCTCCCCCACACTGTCCCACCAATGTGCCTGAACTCTACCATGGAGGGACTACCCATAGGTGAGACATTAGTTCAGACTCCATGCCCATTCAATCCTTGGCCTGTCATGTGAGACTGCCAATAACAGTGCCAATTATTGCCAAATTGTGTTGGTGGTTTTTGTGATGTTGACACCTACCCACTCCAAACTGGACTGGGACCACCACAACTCATTTCACATTGACCACTAAACAGCCCTCAGGTGATAATGGCTTTTGACTGCTACCTGTGCTGGATTTGAACCTGTGATCTAAAGGTGAAAAGCTCCCTAACGTACTACCAGTTTACTGAACCATCAAGTTCCTCTGACTGTGAAATCTTAAGATTTTTGTTTTGCATTTTTGAAAATCTTGAATTGTAAGTATAGAGTGCTATGACGCTTTTCAATCCAGCCCACATTGGTCTGTGCTTATTTGGGAAAGGGGGATACGGTAGGTGCAATTTGCTCCTGCATTGTCTTGTGAGACCCACCCACCTGCCTGCTATTCTAAAGCACATTAGGGTTACCCTGCTAGGGTGCAGCCTGAGATGGATAAGACTGTTGTGTTTAACAGTGTTGACCATGACAGTAGTTTCCTTCCTCCCCATGCCTTTGGGGAGAGAGAGAGGTAATAACACTGGACTTTATCCCCTTATTTTTCTTGAGGGCAGTTACCTTCCCCTTTAACTTCTTAAATGTAATGTAAAATGAAGGGAAAGAAGCATTACAATCCCAACATGTCTTCAGAATACAGGCCTGGAAATCTATACACCAGGGAAAGCAATGCTACATCATTGAGGAAACCTCATTAAGTGTCTGTTTGTGAATGTTTTGCTATCAGGGCCTCTCTGCATGCTTGAGCAAACAGTAATGATGTTCTTTACACAAACAAAGCACAGTGATACTTATAGTGCCCACCTAGCAAAAGTGAAGTCCCCTCTTACTAAGGAGGAAGTATAGACCTGAGGTTTGAGTACATAGCTGTGAACCTGGTCACCCAACAATCCTGGGTTTGAATACCACAGCCTCTACCTGCATACTGCTTGATTCTGAACAAATCACTTAGGTCCCCATATTCAGAGCCAGCCAGCAATGCAGTGCAACCTGTTACACTGTGCTTGCGATAGTGCACGGCCAGCTGCAAGCGTTATTCAGCCAGTTAGTGTATGATGATGAAATGTGCTAATTGACTAAATATCACGCCATCCAGTGAAACGCAAAGTGGCCCTGTGCTGACATGGACCAAGGCTGTATATGACACATAGAAGATAGCACTGCCTGAAATGGGATAACCTCAGGGCTCCTGTGGGCCATATTGAGCCTGAGCATGCAAAAGAACTCATTTAGGCATGCAAGGTGCTAAGGGGCCATTTGCATTCCCAATATGGGCTCATTTGTGTGGGTGCAGAAGACCGCTAGTGCAGATGCAGTGCAGCAGTGGTAACACTGCCCTGATAGTCTAGTGGTCCCTCCACCCCCCCATCTTCTATCCTGCATTGTATAGCCATATCCCTGCTAATCTAGTGGACCACCCCCCAGTCACCCATCTTGTATTGTATAGCAATATTATTAGTAGTCTAGTGGACTCTCCAGCCCCAATCACCTATCCTGTATTGTATAGTTATATTCCTGTACTCTAGCAGTTCCCTCATCTGTCCACCCACTGAGAACCCCTGCTATGCACCCTCCCTCACCCCAGTAGCCACTCAACATATGATGGTAGCAGAAGAGCAGCTGGCACAGCCCTCCACATACCTCCTTGGCTGGCTGCTGGCTGACAGTCACAGAGCAGGATCGCGTGCATGACCATGCTCTGTGACTGTCAGATGACAGATGGCCAAAGAGGTGAGCAGAAGGCTGTGCCGGTGAGAGCAGAGTGTCAGCTGCCACAGCCCTCCGCTCATCTCCTCTGCTAGCTGCTGTCTGACAGTCACAGAGTGTGATCACGTACATGATTGTGCTTTGTGTGTGCCAGATGACAGCCTGCTGAGAAGGTGACTGGAAGGCTGTGCTGGCCACTGCTGCACTCCCATCATATGCTGAGTGCCAATCAAGGTGAGGATGGTGTGTGGTGGGGGTCCTCAGCAGGTGGGTGGGTGAATGGAGACCTCAAGACTACCAGGACATAGCTATACAATACAAGATGGGTAATCATGGGTGGGGCGTTAACTAGACTTTCAGGGATACTGCTATACAATGCAGAATGTGTGATCTGGGGTGGGGGTGCACTAGACTACCAGGGATATCACCATACAATACAGGATGGGTAATCTGGGGAGGTGGGACCACTAAGCTACCAGGAATATTGCTGTACAATACAGGATGATAGATAGATAGATACTATAGACAGATAAATCATTTATTAAGCACTCATTTCCACAGACTCTGGGTGCTGTACACAGTAATGTAGCAAATTCCCAAAGGGCCTGGGTGCAAGGCGATGTTACAGAGCACCTCCCCAGTTTTGAATAAACATCAAAATTATGATTTGGGCCCCTCAAACCTCATGGGCCCGAGTGCCACTGCACCCCCTGCACCCTTGTAGCTACGCCCCTTGCTGTACAAACAACAACAATAAAATAAACAAGTAATAAAACCAACCAAAATTCAATTATAGCATTGATGGGTGAGCATGGGATGGGTGATCGGGAGGTGCACTAGACTACCAGGGATATAGCTATATGATACATGGTGACTCCTGGCACAGGGGCGGGTTGTTGCAACACAGCCAGCTTACTTTCAGGAGGGTGGGGGTGCAGCCTTAGTGACATAAGACATGGTTTTTGGTGGCAGCTAACAGCACCACTGCAAACCTTTTAATGTACCATTGCACCAGTATATATCAGGGACTCCCTCATTTGCATAGGTGCAGCAGAATGGTTAGCATGATCACTCTGACTGGATTGGGCAGGGCTCCTGAGGTCTCTGAATAGAAACATAGAAACATAGAAGCTGTCGGCAGAAAAGGACCTCTTGGCCCACTTAGTCTGCCCTAAAGTCTCTACCTACTGTGCTACCATAGATCCTAATTGATCCTACCCCTTCCTTTGTGACTTCTGAACAAAAGTACTTATTCAGTATGTCAGCTTCCTTCTGGTCCTCTTCACACTCCCTCCCCTTTTAGTTGTACTATCCCTGTCTTGCTTTTCTTCTTGTCCATATGTATCTGAAGAAAGTTTATCCCTTTTGCTGATCTGGCAATGTTTTCCTCTATTTGTGCTTTAGCCTTCCTAACTGCCTTCCCTACCTCCCTTTGTTTCTTCTGATAACTCTCCCTGTCCTCTTCCTTCTGTGTCACCTTGTACCTTTCAAATGCCTGCTTCTTTCCCTTTACCATCTCCTTGGAGAACCACAGTAGTCCCTTTCTTCTCTTGCTCTTAGTAACCTGCTTGACATGGAGATTTGTTGCCTTCTCAATGGCCTGCTTTATTTTTGCCCACTTTTCCTCTACCCCCCTTATTCACTATTCCTGTTAAGACTTCCCTGAGGCACTCTCCCAGTTTCTTGAAATCGGCCCTCTTGAAGTCCAGGGCACTCGTTTTAGTGTGGCTTGGTTCTGGCCCTGTCCTTATGCTGAACTATACCGTACGATGATCACTGTTTTCCAGGTGGCTTCCCACGGTGACATCAGCAACACTGTCCCTGTTTGTAGACACGGGAGCATGGGCACTACACCATTTTCATCAGCACTAACCTTTGAATATGGGGCCGGTAACCTCCATGTGTTCTTAGGATACCCCTGGAAATAAGCTTCAGCTCAGTGTACCTTACCCAGTCAAAGCAATTCTAAACTAAAAAAAACACACTCTTTAAAGCGATTCCTTGTAAACTATGGGTGGGATATTCAAAAGGGTTGCGCCATGCGCAATAGGGTTGTGCCTGCACAAGTCTGAAATTGCACCATTCTGCGATATTCAGCAGGAGGCATTTGTGCCCCCCAAGGCAAGCTGAGCAACAGCGCAATGCAAATGAATGCATGCTGAACTGGAGGGGGAGGAACCATGCATAAACTGCACAGCCCGATATTCAGCGGGCTGTGCAGAGTTGTGCAGGCGCAACCCCCAACCTGAGCCTGCACAACTTTGAGCCAAAAAAAAAAGGAGTAAGTCGAGGGCCACCCACAGGTGAGCTGCCGCATTGCAGGGCGCAACACAGCAGCTGCCACCTGTGGCTGGCCCTCAACCTACTCCCTGTGCCCCCTGCAGCCCGATCGCGGGCAAAGTGTAAAAATCCCCCACCCCGCGGCTGGCCCGATCATGGGCGAAACTTAAATAACCCCCAACCAGCCCGATTGCGGCAGCATAAGTGCCCCAGAACATATCCTTGGTGGCCAGTGGACGCTAAGCCCGATCGTGGGCTGAAAATGTTTAAACACCCCGAACATATCCCTGGTGGTCCAGTGGACGCTAAGCCCGATCATGGGCTGCATAATGTGATCACCCCAAGACCATATCCCTGGTAAGCTAGTGTTCCCCACCCACCCACCCATGAAACCCCACCCCGCTCCCCGGCAGCTGGTGGCGGCAGCATCCACCCGCCTGCCACCCCACGGACTGCCTTGGATGGTATGGGCTGCATGCCCATTGGCTCTTGCTCTGCACCAATGGCGTGCAGCCCTACAGGCTGATCAGTCAGTGGCCCAGGCGGCAGGCGGGTGGGATGCTGCCGCCCGCCCGGCTGCCAGGAGGCGGGGTGGTGGGCCTTCGTGGGTGGGTGGGATGGGGGACACTAGATCACCAGGGATATGGTCTTGGGGGGTGTCAACACATTATGCAGCCCGTGATCGGGCTTAGCGATCCACTGGACCACCAGGGATATGTTCTGGGGGTGTTTAAACATTTTCAGCCTGCGATCGGGCTTAGCGTCCACTGGACCACCAGGGATATGTTCTGGGGAGGGGACACTTTGCTGCCCACGATTGGGCTGGTTGGGGGGTATTAAAGTTTTGCCCGTGATTGGGCGGGAGGGAGGAGGATTTTTATACTTTTGCCTTGTTCGGGCCAGTCCGAAGTGGGGATTTTTACACTTTGCCTCTGATCGTGCTGCAGGGGGCATCAGTCCCCATAGGCTGCTGTCTGGCAGGGCGCCAGGCGCAAGTCCTCGGGGATCGACGCACCTGCATGCTAATGGCATGCAAATGGGGCAATAAATAGATGCAATGGCCCCCCCCTGCACCTTGCATGAATTATGGCCCCATTTGCATGTCACCTTTTGAATATTGGAAATTTGCGCATGGCACAATGGTACTTGCGCCACCGCAACTTGAATGCTGCACTCTGACCACTTGCGGTGGCGCAAGTTCGCTGTGGCCGGGGGGTGATATTCAAAGGAGTTGCTCAATAGCGCAACTCCTTTGGATATCGCCCTGGCCACACCCCTTCGCAACTATTTTGTGCAGCGCAAGGGCTTGCGCCACAAAATAGTGCAGTTTGACTATCCGGCCCAATGTCTTTAAAGAGTATCAATATACTGCAGGATACAACAAGCAAATGCAGTACAAGAGCCAGAATGTAGATACCCGCATGCAACTTAAAATTGTTCTTGTGCTCGCTGTTCACAGCTGTGGTCCTTTACAATACTAATCATATGTACATTCCCTTATAGGTGACTATAGTCCTTTAAATATTGTCATTAGAAAAGTAAGGTCAACGTCACTTAGGAGAGTCAGGGCTAATATGATAAATGTTTGACTTGACAATTGTAAGACTGCAGATTTTTTTGGTTTGACCAGTACTACTTCTAAATATTCACTTATAGTGTAACAAGTAATTAAGGTTGCAACATAAAACATCCTGCTAGAGCAGGACCACACATTTTATGACCCAAAGTAAAACCATTATTTAGGAACCACAGCACTGTCTTTTCTGTCTAGAAAACTGGATGAAATGAATGCATCTGTCTGTACAGCAGAACAGAAAGGAACACAAATGAGCCACATGTTCACAATGCAGAGCCCAAACGGAGCACAAAAGCAACACACTGGATACAGTGCACTTATGGGCAAGGTAGAGAAAACCTGCTAAAGTTGCTGCAAACATCATGCTTTTCCTGTAAATGAACATGTTTCCAGCAACTTCTGCAGTTTTTTGCTACCTTGCCTGTAAGTGGGCCAGACCCACTGCTGCTTCTGTACAGCAGAATAGTCCGTTCTGTAGTTCCAAATAATGTGACAAAGGTTGTCATCAGTTATGTTTGTACTGTAAAATAAATGAACGGGAATCTCTACGCAATGCCTTGCACATTACCTATGCAATCAAGGCAACCAAAGATTTGCACTGCATCACAATTGTTCTGTGATGTTTATCCAGTAGGGGAGCTGAACTGGCCCTTCCATTTTTCTCTCATAGTTTCTAAAAAAATGAAATTATGCACGATTCTCTGCATAGCAGAAAGAGCTCATATGTCCAGATGCAGGCCACTAAGTACTAGCACACGGACTACTGTATATCCCCCAGTTTAGTCCTATATGGGCTATTACTGGCCACATGCACTAATATCATTTTTAGTGGTTTATTTATTTTTAATGACGTTCAGTTAATAAACACTGAGCAGTCTCTCACTCTCCTACCAGTGCTCTTGCTTTTGAGGGGTCTGGCTGGAGTGATTACAGTGTGTGCCATGGAGGGAAGCATTGATGGTAAGTAGTGTCACTGCATCAAAGTCCTACCCCCATGAACACTGGTAAAATGAACACAAACTGACAAAAATCCTGTTACTTATCTGTACCCTGGATATCACGTCTTTGGGATGGGAAGACTCCGTCTGAAGGCTACTGGCAGTCCCTCTATCCTGACATGCTGTCTGTTATATCTATTCAGGCTGTGGGGGTGGCTAAGCCAGAAGCAGGAGGAAACCAGTGGTTACAAATTTGCAGGACATACCCCGAGATGTGATGCAGCCTAATGAATTACAGAGTGACTATAGTCTTGATCTTGGGACAGATGACCCGGGGGTCATCGGTGTGGACAACTGAAGTGCTTAAGGGCATAAACCTGGTATGTCCTTCTAGCAGGGGTCAGAACAAATGTGAATGCTATGTTTCTCCCACTTGGAACATAAGAGAGAGAAGATGTGGATGTTACTACCCGGACAGTGGTTCTAATGCTGTACATACCCCAAATATTGACTTGATATTACTTTGTGACTTTTTGAACTCTGAGATAAAAAAAAAACATGCAAATAGTAATAATAGCCAGAAACAGTAATATATTGCAAGCTGTTAGACACTTTTACTGCAGGTAAAGCACAAGGGGACATAGGGAAAGGCAAATTAACTAGTGATTAAATCACAGCATCACAAATAACACACATACACCCAGTATCCCTCCTGCAATTCTATGCCCCACCCACCCCCACTGGTGGCACCAGTATGTTCAGCAGTCTCTATGGGAGCTCCCCAATAGTCCTTGCATGCACAATGAGGTGACCCATTTCAGGCTGGTGAGTCAGACATGGAGGACATAAACACTTTAAATTGCAATCTGAAATAACTAGAGAAAATTGTCCAAAAATGCTGTTTCTTAAAAGCTAAACTGATGGCAGAAACCATCATCGAGCAAGGTTTCCAATTAATACACTGCCAGTTAAACCATTTAGCAAACTCAGTTATATTTGTTGATGGGCTAAGCCCAGATGGATATTCACAATTGGTCCGCTGCACTAAAGGGTGGGTAATATGTGCCTGAGGTACATAACCCACCCGCATCCCTATAGACAGGCACAGGGTAAGTGATATGCACTACCGCTAGCACCCACAGGGCACCTGTCTGCGGCCATGCCTCCATGGTGTGCATGGTCAGGTGTGCCGTCGGGGGCAGAACCGCGGACCAGGGCAGGCATCCAATCAGATGTCCGTGCCGGGTCTCTGAGTGGATCCCTTGCGCCCTTGCAGATGGCCCAGGGAGTAGCAGCATTGTAGATGAACCGTCGGGCAGTTGCCCAAGCCGCTACCCCAGCCCTCCCCTGCAGCCTAGTGGGCTGAGCAGCACAGCGGACAGGTTCCTGTTAATGCTGTGCCCGGCAGCCACCATTCATGGGGGCATGCACCAGGATATGCCATGTCTGGGCAGGCATACCTGGCGACCCCTCTGCCTGGCAGTACGTGGCTTAGTGAATGCCACGTAGTGCAGGCATGCCCCCAGTGCAGACATCTCCAAGGGTCTTAGGAGGCGGCCACGTATGTGCCTTGCGCTGCACTTACATGCCCTTGGTGAATGCCGCTGGGAATCTGTGGCACCCCTACTGTGCGTCATTCAACAGTGCACCACATTGACCACAATGTCAATGACCTTTCTGTTTGTGTCCTTCAGCAGGGCTTCCGGGATCCTAACCATAGAAAAAACATGGAAGCCAAGCTGATCATCCGCCTTGGCTCCCAGCAGCCCTCTGGTTTAAATGATAGACTTATTTTCCACTAACATCTTTCAGCCTCCCCTTTTTTTTTTTTTCCTAAAGTCAATTTGTTTTTGTACTGATTTATTTTTCATTTTCACCATATGTCTCCATTTCTGTCTCCTTCTCACACATTTGTCACCTTTCAACCTTCTTACAAGGCCCTGTTAATCTGTCTCTACCTGGGAACTTCCCCAGCTCTTTCTGTCCCATTATGTTTTATCTTTCCCATCATCACCTTTTTGTTTCACAGATTCTCTCTTAATCTTACCATTTATCACTTCTTCTCTCTTTGCCTCCCCCTTCTTCTTTCTCCACATATATATCTCTCTCATTTTACCTCTCCTCTACACTAACTTGTTTTTTTTCTCTTTTAGATATTTCCTGAAGAAGACCTAAGGTCGAAACGTAGATTTTTAACTCTATTTTCTACTTTCAGCGTGCATTTAATATAACCATTTTGTTTTGCTTATTCAACAGTGCAGTTGCCTACATGCCTTGGATCCCCGGCACGTAGGAAACAATTTTGTTTGTGCATAGGGCCCGGTAAGAGGTGTTGGGATGTTTTGCTTCACTTATGAAGCTGGTGTGAAGTTGGGAACTCCCGCTTCATAAAGTTCCTGACAGCAGCAGCAGCTTTCCCGAACTATTTTACAAATATTGATAGTCCTTACACCCAGTGTCCTTTCATACCACAAATGTCACCTATTCTTTCCTGTATGGTAGCACACTCTGCCAGTGTCACACAGAAAAATCCTTCCTTCTCTTCTTCACTGCTGACTGTAATCTCTCTAACATACTGTAATTACTCCCTTCACTTTCCCCTTCCCCCACCTGATCAGACCTCGATGATGAATGAAACCTTCCCTTTTCCCCACCCCAGAGCATCCCATAAACATTCAGTATTGTAGACCTGTAAAAAAAAAATAAATCCTCCCCTGCTGCAGAATGAACAGTGATGTATTCGCCTATAGTAAAGCCTGATTTTCTGAGGTTTGGCCAATCAGGTTTCACTACAGGAAAGTAGAGCTCTGTTCATTCATACCATTATGGATCCTCACACCAAAAAGAGTGGATGCTATGCACTGGGGGACAGATTTCCTCATTAACAAATCTAAGAATCAAATTTTGGGGGGTGATTGGGAGGAGAGGGAGGTGAGCCCCAAAGGGGGTTTGGTGGGGGTTGTTTCATTCACCATCAGGATCTGGTCAAGTAGGGGGAGGTGGGGAAATTTTTCGGTGCACCACTGGGGGAAATAGATTAACTGCATTAGAGAGTACAGACAGCAGTGAACTTAGGTGGGAGGGGGTGGCAGGGTGGGCCACCTTAAAAGAAAGGGTAAGGAGGATTTGTGTGGTTATGGTACTGTGGGTAGGAGGATTATAAATATTTTAAAATGCATGTTTTCATAGTAAAGAAGTGGCACTTCACATACAGTAGTGCCCCATATTCAGAGCTGTCTGACTGCACAAGCACATGTGGACACCATGCAAAAAAAAATAGGGCAGCCAGCTCTAGCACCATATTCATATGGAGAGCACGATCTGAACTAATCATGTCATCCATTTGAATATTGGGCCACGGTAGTGTGGCACACAGCAGGCAGTCACCGTGTTTTGTGCCACACCACCAAAACTCTGCACTGAAGACCACTCATGGGGTAAAGTGTGACACACACACACTGGTTAGCACCGCAGCCACTGTAGGCGATATTCATGTGAGCACCTTGGCCAAGTGCACTGGGCTAAGCCCCCCGCTCCAAGCCCCGATACCTGTCCATGTCAAACATACAAAAGCATTGGTGTTCCAGCGGTCCCTCCCTTGCCCCGATCCCTGTACATTCATTAGTGGTCTAGCAGTCCCTCTCCTGCCCCGATCCCTATACAGGTCATAAAACATATTTACAATTTTTTTCCATCATCAGTTTCATTTATTGATCATCCAATACAGATTATGGACATTACAATAAGCACACATAAGAGGAAAGACATTTAAAATCAATTAAAACAAGAATAACAAAGTGCATAACAGTTCAGACTAATGAACCATAGGTAAAAACAGTGAATCTGTAACAACAGTACCTAATACGTTTACATTTTTAATTATACTCCATCATTTAATTAGTCTTTTTTTCTTGATCTTAATTAATGATCCTAAAAAAATGTGCAATCATTTCTGCATCTTCTGTAGTCATTGGATGTAGGAAAATAAAGACTGCATCATAATTTACCTTAGCATACTTCACTAAAATGCCTTGTAGGATGGCATTCCCATTTGTATTATACAAGGGACACAGGATAATGATATGATAGATTGATTCTTGGAAGCCTCTGTTATATGGGCAAATCTTATCTTTCTCTTAGCTCTTATTAAAATATATGTACTTGGAAGAGATCAAGTCAAATCAGGCCCACATTATCCATCTCATATATAGGTGCTACAGGCTATAGTAAGTAATCTTCAATCCCTTGGGTTATTTTGTTGTCATTGTACCAAAGCACCTGTTTTTGGTATTTGAATATAGTCATGTCAGTTTTCTTTGCATATTGAAATATTTTCTTTTCCAGAGTTAGTTTGTATAGTGGGGAAATGTCAATTTTCTAAGGTTGTCCTTCCATAAATGAATTAAGATGATTTTCCCCAAAATTGACAGTAGAGTTTTAATCCAGGGGGATGCAATATTCTTATTATACCAGGCTATCTTTTCTTGCAAACAACTAAGTGGGAGAGTATTGGAGGAGTTGTTAATAGTCCTTAACTAGTACAATACAAATCTAAGTTCAACCATGGGAGGGTTATTGGAATTCTGCCCAGTTCTGCGTGGACAATGGCGGAAGATGTAGAAGTGGGGACGTGTAGTAAGGCTTTGTAATAATAAAGCATGGGGACCTCCAGGTTCACAGAGTATTCTAATCCCCAAACTTTGACCCCATGCAAGATTAATAGATTCATGGATATGTGTCAGCAGAAAAAGACTTTCTTGGCCCATCGGGTCTGTCCATCTCCCCCTCTTTACTAGCCCCCCTCACCCATAGCTTACGCCCTTCACTCCCTAATCAACCCCTTGTGTTTGTCCCATGCCCACTTGAATCCCTCCACATTTCTGGCCCCCATCACTTCCTCTGACAGACTGTTCTAGGGTGCCACAACCCTCTCAGTGAAGAAATGCCCCCTCACATTCCCCTTAAACCTACCTCCCCTCCACCCTCAGTCCATGCCCTCTAGTTCTAGAGACTACCTTCCCTGTGAATAAGCTTCCCCCCACTTTATTAATCCCCTTCACATACTTGAATGCCTCTATCATGTCCCCCCCCTCCTGATCTGCAGTGGGTACAAATCCAGCACCCTCAACCTTTCTTCATATGGCTTCCCACTTAGCCCATACACCATCTTGGTGGCCCTTCTCTGTACTCGTTCCATGCCTTCTATGTCTTTTTGTAGGATGAGTCATCCAGAACTGAACCTAGTACTCTAGATGATGGGGTTTAGTTTTGCCTCTCCAGCCATAAGGATGGGCGTTACTGTAATTCTACCATATTTGCAATTAAAATGCAGCAATGCTTTTGTGCATGCTCTGTTTTATTACATTATTCTCTAAGGTGTTTAGTCCATTTGTAATTGGAAGTAAATTGGATTCCCAGGTAAACATATTCTGAAACAATTTCTATAGATTCCTTATCAAAAAAAAATGTATAAGTACTAACATACTAAATAGCCAGCACCGTTATTGCCCCCCACCCTTGCTACAAGATCCACTACCCCCAATCCCCAGTGGGGCTCTGGGATGAACTCTCCCCCTATTCCTATCCCAGCCCTTCTTGAACCCCTCCACAGCTGTAACAGCCACCAGCTCCTCAGGCAGTACATTCCAGGGCTCCACTACCCTCTCAGTGAAATAACATTTCCTTGTTCTCCCCCTTAGCCTCCCACCAACCAGCCTCAATGAGTATCCCCCTGGTGGCCCCTTCCTCCCTCAGCTAAAACACCCCTTCTAGGTTGATCCTATTCATTCCCTTGAGATATTTGAAGATCTCAATCATATCCCCTCTGTTCCTCCTCTCCTTCAGCGAGAACAGGTTGAGCTCCTGCTGTCTCTCCCCATAGGGCTTTCCCTCTAGACCTAATATCATCCTGGTTGCCCTCCTATAGACCCTCTCCAGAAAAGCAATATCCCTCTTTAAGTAAGGATGCCAAAACTGCATGCAGTATTCAAGGCGCGGTCTAACCAGGCAATTATACAGTGGAAGGAGCACCTCTTGGCTCCTTGAGGTTATCCCCCTGGCTATGGACCCCAGCATTTTATTTGCTTGGGCCGCAGCCCTTCTACACTGTTCCGAGTTATTCATTTTGTCATCCACCACCACCCTGAGGTCCTCACACCCCCCCCAGAGGCCTGCAATGCCTCCCCACCAAGGTGTATACATGAGCCGGGTTTTTGGCCCCCAGGTGAAGAACCCAGCATTTCCCACTGTTAAACTTTAGTTTCTGGGTGTGTGACCACCTCCCCAGAGTCTCCAGATCCTCCTGGGGAGCCAAATTCCCTTCCTCCCCATCCACAGCTTCGAGTCATCTGCAAAGAGGCTCATCCCACTCCTGATACTGCTTCCAATGTCTGAGATATAGACATTAAACAGGAGTGGGCCCAGTTCTGATCCCTGTGGGACCCCGCTAATGACTCTTCTGGGGGGATGAGACCTCCCCCCCAACCATCACCTTCTGTAGGTGCCCTACTAGCCAGTTTCCTATCCAACTGACCATCTGCCCCCCCACCTCCATATTCCCCAGCTTCTCCAGCAGCCTGGGATGTGGCACTTAGGCAAATGCCCTGCTGAAGTCTAGAAAGAGGACATCCACTGGTCTACCTTGATCCAGCGCTCTCATCACCCCTTCATAGAACTCCACCAGGTTGGTCTGACACAATCTGCCCTTAACAAAGCCATGTTGGTGGTTATCGAGGCGGCCCCATGCTTTCAGAACCTTCTCCAGCCTCTCTTTCAAAAATGACCTCCATCACCTTATCCACTACCGATGTCAGGCTAACCGGCCTATAGTTTCCTGGCTCCTTTTGTGAGACACCCTTGTGTATTGTCCTGATATGGGCCATCCTCCAGTCTTGCAGTCTTGAGGTACCCACCCTGTCTGAAGGGAGGAGTTAAAAAGGTCCACCAGGGGTGCGGCCAGGGTATCAGCCAGTTCATTAAGCACCCTGGGATGGATCCCTTCTGGGCCCAGTGCTTTTTCTGCTCTTAGGACCATGAGGGCTGCCCACACCCTCTCAATGGGGATTTCAACATCCATTGTCCTCACTTCATCCGCTGGTCCCCCTCCCCATTTGCCATACTGCCCTCCCATCCTCCTTGGTGAAGACCGACGCAAAAAAGTCATTAGTACCTCCGCCTGCTCCCCTGCCTCCTCCACCCACCCACTCCCTGTTCTCAGCCTACTAATCTGCCCCTTACCTTTTCTTCTTTCTCTGATATACCTGAAAACCCCTTCCCCCCCTTCTAATCCCCTATGCCAGTCTCAGCTCTGCCCTGCCTTGGCCAACCTAACCGCTCAGGTGACCCTTCTGGCTATCATATCATACTCTCCCTTGGATATAGCACCCCGAGAATGTTTGTATCGGCTATAAGCAAACTTTTTTTCCTCACCACATCCTGGACCTCCCTTGTCCATCAGCTCAGCCTCTTAGCTTTGCCCCACTTGTGTCTCTGCTTCGTGCAGGCCTTGGTAGCCTCCAGAAGCCCCTTTTTAATAATCCCCCACTGGGCCTCCGTGCCCATGCTTGGCCTGATCTCATCTAGGTAGCCCCTAAGGATCCGCTCCACCCCCCTGAAGTCTGCTCCTCTAAAATCAACCACTGACATTTTTATATGATCTACCCCCCACCCAGATCAAGGGAGAACCAGACCATGGCATGATCACTTACCGACAGCGGGTCCCCAACAACTAGGTCTCTGACGAGCTCACCGTTTGACAGGACCACATCCAGGATGCACCCCTCCTTCATTGCATCAATCACCAGCTGAGCAATAAATTCATCCTTGAAGATGTCCAGCAGGCACTGTTCTCTGCCCGATAAGGATGCCATAGTTCCCCAACTGCTCCTGGCATATTCGGGTTCCCCAGCACCATAGTTCTGCCCTCTTCCTTACCACAGTGATCCCTAAGGTTTGCCACCAGGCCTTCCTCCTGTACCCCCCCTGCCCTGGTGGTCTATATAATACCCCATTTTCACCCGCTTGCCCCCAGGAGTCTGCAGGGTGACCCATAAAGCCTCCACCTGTTCCCCCACTTCCTCAACCTTGCTTATCCTTACGCCTTCCCAAATGATAAATGCTACCCCCTTCCCTTCCTTCCACCCTATCCCTTCTGCACGTGATGTATCCTGGTAGGTTTAGGTCCTAGTCATGTCTGGAAGTGGCTCAAGTCTCAGTGACAGCCATCACATCTACCCCACCCTCCACTAACAGTGCCTGAAGCTCTGGCATCTTGTTCTTCATGCTCCTGATGTTAATCAGGACCACCCTCCAAGGTGCCCCCCTACCCCCCCTTCCCCTGCCCTGTGGGCTCCCTGGTCTCTGCCTACAAGGACCCCCTCATGCACTATCGGGTGCTCCTGGACTGTGCCCCCTTCCCCCTGCTGGTGGGAATAGACCATGGCCATCCTGGCTTGTCCTGCCAGGGAGCCCCCAAGTTTAAACCCCACCTGGAGTAGATGAATTCTGCCAGTCTAAGCTGTAAGACCTCTTTCCCTTCTGAGCTAAGGTGGAACCTGTCCCTTGCATACAGTTCCTTGTCCTCCCAGGTTGCACCCCAGACCCCCATCCACCCATACCCCCCTGGCCTCATACCATTCACCGAGCTATACATTTACCTTCCTAATTTTTTGTTTATTCTCCACACTAGCCCTAGGCACTGGTAGTATCTCTGAGAAGGAGACCGAGCACCCCATGTCCTGACAGTCCCTGGCTAGCTTCCTAAACCTAGCCTGAATCTCCAGCACACTATTCCCCTCTATATCATTTGTACCTAGGTGTACTAACATTTCAGGGGTCCCACCACACTCTCTCATCACAACATAGACCAGATGTTTGGCCTGGTGCACCATCAAGCCAGGTATAATCTTGGTCTTAACACCACAGGAAGTCTCCCCCTCTCCCCTCTCTCCCGCCCCCCATCTGATCCCCCTAATCATGAAGTCACCTAAGAGAAGCACTCTTACCGCCTCATTTTCCCTAGGGCCTACTCGCTATCCCAGTTCCCCCCACGTAGAAGTATTCTTACCAAAAATCACAACTTTTGTTTTCCTAAGGTTTATCTTTAGGTTCAAGGAGTCACATTTATTTTTAAGGATGTCAGTTTTCCACTGCAGACCTTGCTTTGTTAGAGAGAGTAATACTAAATCAGCTGCATGAGCTAGGGTATGGCACGGCATCTTATTTATTTTGGGGGATCCAAGAGGAGGACATCTTGGAATTGAAAAAGAGGATCTATATAGAGGCTAAATAACAAAGGAGCCAGTAGGCATCTCTGTTTAACACCACTATTGGTATTGAAAAATTCAGTGAGGTTGCCCAGATTGTCATATCTAATGGCTGTATTTGTGATGGTATGAAGTAAGAATATTGGAAGAAGAAGTTCTGGGGGCCCCTCTTTTAAAGATGGTATCCCATAACATCTCTTTATATACAGAGTTGAAGGCAGCAGAGAAGTCTACAAAGAGGGCGAATGGCTTTGATTTCCTTAAATTTATGTACAGTTCACTCCACTTACACTGTCCTCGGTTATGACGGGCAGTATGCTTTAGCAGGCAAAAAGCAATTTCCATTTGCCATCTGTATTGAAATACAGTTAAAAAACCACTGTATATAACGATCTATTACAGCCGCCTATTTCGGGCAGTTTTGGGGTCATTAGCACTGTCAATCGCTGTCATTAGCGCATCAAAATGTGTGAAGCACTGTAAGCACTGTGATTGCAGTGCTATTAAGGAGGCTGCGGTAATGATTTTTCATGATGATCTTCATCAAAAAGTCGCGGTAAACTCTTCTGACCTATGCCCTGTACTCTGTACCCTGTACTCTGTACCCTGCACTCTGTACCCTGTACTCTGTACCCTGCACTCTGTACCCTGTACTCTGTACCCTGTACCTTGTACCCTGTACTCTGTACCCTGTACCTTGTACCCTGTACTCTGTACCCTGCACTCTGTACCCTGTACTCTGTACCCTGTACTCTGTACCCTGTACCTTGTACCCTGTACTCTGTACCCTGTACCTTGTACCCTGTACTCTGTACCCTGCACTCTGTACCCTGTACTCTGTACCCTGCACTCTGTACCCTGTACCTTGTACCCTGTACTCTGTACCCTGTACTCTGTACCCTGTACCTTGTACCCTGTACTCTGTACCCTGTACCTTGTACCCTGTACTCTGTACCCTGTACCTTGTACCCTGTACTCTGTACCCTGTACTCTGTACCCTGTACCCTGTACCCTGTACTCTGTACCCTGTACCTTGTACCCTGCCTAGCTAAAGTTCTTTTACTGTTTTGAGCAGGTTGGTCATGATGGGTGCTGTAAGAACTGTTTTAACTTTTATCCATTATGTTTATTTGGTTTTTATTTAATTCTCTTTACTTGTTTGCCCATGTGTTTTTTATGTTGGCTTGTGCGCATGCGCAAACAGCATTTTGTGGTAGTAGCACTGTACTAGTACTTTCATAGGTGTGTCAGTGTTGTGGCGAATCCAGGGGATGCTTTGGCCGGTGTGTCCCTCAGCCAACCAGTGAGCACTCTGCTGATGACAGCAGCTTCAGAGAGCGCCACCAACTTGAAAGAAATCCACCGCTGCAATGAGAGACAGGCTCATCATTGCTGCGGCAGATCTGACACGCCTCCATTACGTGCCATTCCTGGTGAAACATTTCAATACACATGGTGGCGGCTGGCGCCGTCCACCTCTTGCAATCCCTGGAAAGCCAACTTCGGTGGGCCCAATCCCCTATGTTGGCATGCCCCCTTCCCAGTTCAATTTGTTTGCCGATGGGGGTGCCCAATCCCCATTGACATAATGCCCCCCAGTTTTGTCTGCCAATGGGGGTGCCCAATCCCCCTTGGCATCAGGCCCCCCAACACAGACACATTTTATTTGCTGACGGAGTGCCAATCTCCATCAGCTGCAGTCTCCCCAAAAAACAGGGTGGCACACTGGGTGCCCACCCCAGTGTGCCTAAATGTGTTAGTGTCACCTGTAAAAACAAAAACCTTCCCAAAGTTTTTCCTCGCAAAACAAGAAAATGGTCCCCCGTTGTCAGCAGCATCCCTCCCAACCTGCACCCACCCCCTGTGCACCCCACCTCCCCATACACCGCTCATCCCATACTTACCTCTGGAGGTCGGTGCGCGATCTTCGATGGAGCAGGAACACGTCTGCACTCTTCAAAGCTGACCACAAACTGAGGAAATGCTAGTAAGCTGTATAATGGCATAAATGGGGGGTTTCAATTTAGGTGGATGTCGTGGCCATTTTTTCAACTTTTGGCTCCAAATTTTCAACATGTGGTTCTTGGGACCCCACCTCATGAAATCAGTCACTGTCATTTCGTTATTCAGTCCCGGAAGGTGATTTCGTGGTCACTGTGTGGAATCACCTTTTGGGACTGATTAACAAAACAACAGTGCCACTGTTCATGAGATGGGCTCCCAAAAAGATCATGTTGTAAATTTGGTGAAAATATCCCAATATGACTGTGTTATGGCGTGGTTGTACAATTTTACACACACTCATAACTCCTCGGTATCTCAATATTTTCACTTAAGATTTCAACATTGCCATTTTTTCACACCTCCTTATGAACAGCATAGCTGTCATTTTTCACGTCCTGCCCAAAATGTGTTTTCGCACATGTGGCGCACAATGGCATGATCGTTGTGGGAAATCAATGTTTAGGACAGATTAAGAAAATCACAGTGGCACTGTTCATGAGTGGAGGTCTCAAAATGCCTATGCTGAAAAGAGACTGACAGGTGTCGGGGATGTAACTTGGGTTCAGTCAGCCACATGTGTGCAGAATTCTACCCCACCCCACCCTACAGCCACTGACAGACATTGAGGTGTGTCTGGGGTTCCATCACCCTAATGTTCTCCCCATTCTCCTATATTGCACCCGTCTCAGCTTATTTCCTTTTGGAATGGGGGGCGTATAAAGGCCAAAGACCCCAGTGCACACCCTGACACCTGTCACTCTCTGCAGGGTGGGGTGGGGTGAGGTAGAATAACGTCAGCATTATGGCTGACCCAAAGCCACACTCCTAATGCCTTTCAGTCTCTGCAGGGTGGGGTTGGTGTTACTTCAATACTTCACCGCCATTCCTATTTTGCATTTCTAACTCCTGCGCTACCAATGCCAATGCCAGCAAGCCAGCATTCAGCATTGACAAATGCTTGTTTTTTAAAGTAGGACCACTTACTACTGAAGTGTCAGCTTACAGATTGCTCCTGTGACGTCTCTCTGACGTCTGGCAATTCTGCCTAGCTAAAGTTCTAATAGTGTTACCCTGCCTAGCTAAAGTTCTTTCACTGTTTTGAGCAGGTTGGTCATGACAGGCGCTGTAACAACTGTTTTAATTTTTATGCATCATGTTAAAGTTGTAATAGCGTGGGTACTACTGTAACAAAGTAGATGTTTCACTGTTCTGAGCAGGTAAGCTGATTGGTCATGACGGATGCTCATATACAGGCTGGAATCTCTACGAAACTCGGTTTTTGGTTACATCGTCCACTCGCTAGCCTGGGCAAAATATGTTATCGCAGATCAGCCCGGTATAAGTGGTGGGGACTGTATTTGTCTAATGAGTGAGTCAAAATGTATAAATTGTAAATTGTTGAGTAGTTTGCTCTGAAGCCTGCTTGATATACTGATCGAGGGCTTGTATGGTTTACCCATCTTTGAAATTTGGACAAAAGTATCCTAGTGAATACTTTGGAACTTATGTCCGACAGACTAATTGGTCTGAAGTTATTAGAATTATAGAAGGATCCTTTTTTATGAATGGGAACAATAATGTTTCTTGTCCAAGTGGTGGGAATAAACTTTTGAGATAAGCAAATGTTAAAAGGTGGCTCTGCAGCGATTATTCGGTTCTTGGATGCTGTCACTTACTTTCCTTTGTCAGGTTTCTCCAGTTTCTTGGGTAGCAGCACAGTCTGGATGTTGGGCAGCACCTCACCTGAGGAATGGTAACCCATCCCAGCAGCTGGTTGAGCTCCTCATTGTTGCGGACAGTGAGCTGCAGGTGCCGTGGGCTGATGCAGGTTTTCTTCTTGTCGCGAGCTGCGTTTCTAGACAACTCCAGGATTTCAGCCGTCAGGTACTTGAGCACAGCGGCCAGATAGACCGGGGCTCCAGCCCCAAGCCATTCTGCATAGTTTCCCTTCCGCAGCAGCCTGTGCACATGACCAATAGGGAACTGCAGACTGGCCCTGGATGAGCGTGTCTTGGCCTTAGCGCAGGCCTTTCCTCCCATCTTTCCTCCACGTCCAGACATGACAGCAACAGTAACGTTTGTAAGAAAATAAAAATGGTAGTAACTGCCGCTTGAAATCAGACAAATCAGATTCTGACTCCAGTATTCTGAGTCACTATCTCTAATTCACACACTGGGCCAGATCACTGTACAGTTGTGCGGTCTGCTGTGTTACAGTGGAATATGTTGCTGCATTCTGCTAAGTTATCACTGGTCCACCCAGTATTTTGTTTCTGTAGGGCTGCAAATGACCAGACTGTATTGGTACCAGTCACTGTACCATGCAGTACGGTAAGTGGCTGTGCTGGCTTTTAGGTGCTTCATAACACTCTGCTCACAGCCCACAGGGTGCCACTTCTTTCATAGTCATTCACAGCTGTCCCCCAACTCACCCTCAGCCACCTTCCTATCCCCTTATGCCCCAGAAGCCCAATGTCTACTCTGTCCCTGTGGTGCAAGCCACTTAGACAACCTCCAGGCTGGTCTAATGGTACACTTGTCCGGTGGCCACAGTGGGGCTTTTGGAATCACAAATAGGGATGTTGCAGCCCCACTGTGGTGCAAGCTCCTTGCAACCTGGCACAGCCTGCTGTGTGTCAGGGGAGACACAGTGCCACTTACCACAGCAGATCCTGATTCAGATGCAGACCATGTTTCTGAACCTGGACTGCCACATCTTTTCTGTGTCAGGCGTGTTTGATGCAAGCACCTTGCGTCCTTCTCAGGATTTTGAAAATCTGTCTCATTGTGTCTCCTCCATCTGGCTGCTGTCCTCCTTCCTTTTTTACCTTCAGCCATTCTGATTGGCTGCTGCCAACTGTTGCAGGCTGACAAGTCCATCCTGGCTGTCTGAGTGGCTGACATTTATGCCAGAAGTATTAGTTGCTCCCCCTCCCAGAGTCCCTGGGGCAGTGCTATAATTCTCCAAAGAGACACATGGTGCTCTACCTGTAGCCCAGTAGGCTAAGGGCTCTAAACAAATATATCTGCCTCCATGGCAAGTCCTACCTTAGGCATACATGATGTGCCAAACGTTAGAGGCACTGGGTCCATATATAAAGCGGGAACTGCATCATTTAGTGCAGTTCAGTATTATGCATGACTTGTTTTTTAACCCTCTAAAACTACGTAGGATGCGCAAGCTGCCCTCATCCTTGTGTGGTCATTGCCAAAAGGCAGTTGGCTCCCTCTATCACGTATTATGGGAATGTGATAAGGTTCGGCCCTTATGGACTTCCATTCAATGGGCCCTGTATCCTCTTTTGGGTTTGATGACCTTTTCACTCCCGAGAGCTGTTTGATGGCTATTTTTCCTCCAGGTACTCTGAATATTAGGAAAACGCATTTGTCCATTGTGGCTACCATGGCTAAGATTGTCCTGCTATGACACTGGAAGGATGAGGCACTCCCCTCCTTTTTAGAGTGGCATCGTGAGATTCTGTTGGCCCTACAATTGGAGAGGCACATAGCCAGTATGTGAAAGAGGCCCTATCATTTTCACAATATCTGAGAGTCTCGTAATACTTTACTATCTCTTTGGGGCTCCCAAGATTCTACCTGATATGCTTGGAACCCTTCTGCCTCTGGTTATAGGTGTCTGTGAAGGGCACCTATCTGACCTGGGCTTTCTTGTGTTGTGGGGTCGAAGATGGGGGGGAAATGGTGGGGGTTGGGGGTGTTGGTTGTTATGTATTTTTATTCTCTTATGTGGGATGTCCTACCAGTATTTTGAAGCATTATTGTATTTTATGTTGTTTTGGATATCATTTTGATGTTTATTTTTGGGTTATTGTTTGTAATGTTTGTTGGAAAAATTATAAAAACATAGAAACATAGACTTTGACAGCAGATAAGGACCACTTGGCCCACCCAGTCTGCCCATTTCCCTACATACAGGATAAGCTTCAGATCCTAGTTAACCAACAGCCTATTTTTTCCTACCCCCCACAAAAATTGCCTTATGTCTATCCCATGCATTCTTGAATTCTCCCACAGTTTCAGACCCCACAACCTCCTCATAAAGGCTATTCCGTGCATCCACCACCCTCTCTGTGAAAAAATACTTCCTCACATTGCCCAGAGCCATCCCCCCTCTGTCTTCAAATTGTGTTCCCTTGTTCTTGCACATCTCTTTTTCTGAAAGATGCTACCCTCTTGGACTTTGTTGATTCCACTGAGGTACTTAAAAGTTTCTATCATGTTCCCCCATCCCTCCTTTCCTCAAGAGTATACATATTAAGCTCCCTTAGTCTCTCCTCGTATGGCTTCTCTTGCAGACCATGCACCATTTTAGTTGCCCTTCTCTGGACTGCCTCCATCCTGTCTATGTCCTTGCAGAGATGGGGTCTCCAGAACTGGACAAAGTACTCTAGATGGGGTCTTACCAACTGTCTGTACAGTGGGATAACAACTTCCTGTTTTCTGCTGGCGATGCCTCTCCCTATACATCCCAGTATCTCCCCAGCCCTCCCTACTGCCTTCGCACATTGCTTGCTAACCTTGAGTCATCTGTATGATTACCCCAGGTCCCTTTCCATTTTATGTTTGCTTGCGTGCATGCATAGAAACATTATATGGCTAACAAGGAAAGCAGGTTGTGGGGCGTGTACGCATGCCAATGGAGGCACTGCACTGAGGCTTGGTACTGGTGGACCAATGGAGGCACAGTGTGCTGATGACACTGGCTTCAAAGTGTCACCAAGTTGTAATGTTTTCACGCGGCAATCAGGGGTTGCCTCGTCATTGCAGCGTCAGCCATTCTGTTGCAATGAGGGAGCGACCCGTGATTGCAGGGTGGAACGTTGCATACTGTAATGTTGTTTGTGAACATGGCAGCAAGCAGCCACCATGTTCACAAACAATGTTACCGAGTCCCCACTGCTGAGGGGTTGCCCAGTCCCCCTCGGCATCATGTGCCCCCCCAAAACAGTGTTTGTTTACTGACCAGGGGCCCAATCCCCATCGGCTTCAGTCACCCCTTCCCAGTTTAATTTACTGATGGGGGAGTCCACTCCCCATTGGCATAATGCTCCCCCAAAACCGTTGGTTTGTGCCGATGGGGGTGCCTAATCCTCCATCAGCTACAGCCTCCCCAAAAAAACACCAGGTGGCACACTGGGAGCCCACACCAGTGTGCCAAATGTTCCTGTTAAACAAAAAATGATCCTGTGATTTTTCTTTTACCTGTAAATCAGAAAACGGTCCCTCATCGAGTCCAGTGGCCACGCCTCCCAACCCGCGCCGATCATCTGTGCACCCTGCCTCCCCACACCCCCCTCACCCCATACTTACCTCTGGAGCCCATCACGATGATCTTCGGTGGACCGGGAACACGTCTGAACTCTTCAAAGCCGACAGCGAAGTGAAGAAATGCCGGTAAGCTGTATAATGGCGTAAATGGTTTTTTTCAACTTTGGTGCATATCTTGGGTATTTTTGGGAATTTTGGCACCCAATTTTCACCACTGGATTATTGGGACCCCTCCTCATGAATTCAACCACTGTCATGGTGTTATCCAGTCCCGGAAGGTGATTTCGCGGTCACAGCGCGGAATCACCTTTTGGGACTGATTAATGATATGACAGTGCCAGTGTTCATGAGGTGGGCTCTCAAAAAGTCTATGTTGCAAATTTTGTGGACGAAATCCAGAAATGACTGTTTCTGAGAGCATCGTTGCACTGTTGCTATGCCGCCTTTCGTAACTTAGCAATTGCAATATTTTCACACCAGATTTTCAACATTGTCATTTTTCCGCACCTCCTTATGAACAGTACAGCTGTCATTTTCCCATTCTGGCGAAATGTGTTTCGCCTTCCGGTGCAGAATAGCACGGTCGCTGTGGGAAATCAGTGTTTGGGACATTAAGAAAATCACAGTGACACTGTTCATGAGTAAAGGTCCTAAAATGCCTATGTTGAAAATTTGGTGACGAAAGTCCATAAAATGACTGTGTTATGAGCGTGCATTGCGCAGTTTCCACGCATGTGCGTAACGTCGCAAATTTGTAATATTTTCACTCCAAATTTTCAACATTGTCATTTTTCTGCACCTCCTTATGAACAGTATAGCTGTCATTTTTCACATCCTGGCCGAAATGTGTTTTCGCACTTTCAGCGCAGAATAGTGCTGTTGCTGTGGGAAATCAGTGTTTGGGACACATTAAGAAAATCACAGTGACACTGTTCATGAACAGAGGTCCTAAAATGCCTATGTTGAAATTTTGGTGACTAACGGCTATAAAATGACTGTGTTACATGCATGCGCTGCGCAGTTTCCACATATGCTCGGAAGTGCGAGCATTTTTAATATTCCCACTACAGATTTTCAACATTGCCATCTCTTCACACCTCCCTATGGATGGTACAGCTGTCATTCTTCACATCCTGCCCAATCTGTGTTTTCGTACTTGTGGCGCAGAATGGCACGGTCACTGTTGGAACTCAAAGTTTGAGACACATTGACAAAATCACACTGCCACTCTTCATGAGAAGAGGTCCCAAATGCTTTCATGAGGTGGGGTCACAAAAGGGCCATGTTGAAAATTTGTAGTGCAATACCAACAAATGCCGGGGCGTTAGGGTTTCTAACCATAACATCTCACCCTGTACAGACTGACAGGCATTGGGGTGCATCTTTGGATTGCCGACTGTACTGCTCATGCCATCTCACCCCCACCCCCCAGCCACTGACAGGCATCGAGGTGTACCTTGGACTCTTCGGCCCCAGACTTCACCCCATTCTCCTATGCTGCACCCATTTCAGTGTATGTCCTTATGGAATGGGGTGACTGTAAAGCCAAATACCCCAAGGCACACCTCAACATGTGTTGGCGTCTGCAGAATAAGGTGAGGTGACATGGCATGACAGTCGTGGGAGATGACCCAAACACTTACCCCAATGCCTGTCCATCTCTACAGGATGGAGGTGGGGTTGGTGTGCAGTTCAATACTTCACTGCCATTCCTATTCTGCATCTATCTCACTCCTGCATTTCCAATGCTAATACCAGCAAGCAAACATTCAGCATTGACAAATGCTTGTTGTTGTTGTTACTACCCCCCCCCATTATGTAGTTTTCCCCTGGGATTTTGTTTCCCAGGTGCATTATTTTGCCCTTCTATGCACTGAATCCAAGTTGCCGTACTTCTAACCATTCCTCCAACATTGCCAAGCCCCTTCTCATCCTTTCCATGCCTCCTTGTGTATCAACCTTGTTGCAAATCTTTGTGTCATCTGCAAAGAGGCATACTTGTCCTTCTAGTCCCTCTGCAATGTCACTTATAAAGACACCCTGTGGTACCCCACTAGTAACCCCTCTTTCTTCAGAGTGGACTCCATTAACAATTGCCTTCTGTGTCCTGTTGTCCAGCCAATGTTTTACCCAGGCTACCACCATGGGACCCACTCCTAGGCTGGTTAATTTGATTATTAATCTTTTGTGTGGGACTGTGTCAAATGCCTCGCTAAAGTCTAGGTAGGCCATATTCACAGCCCCTCCCTGGTCTACTACTTTGGTCACCCAGTCAAAGAAATCAATTAGATTTGCTTGACATGACCTTCCCGCTGTGAACCCATGCTGCCTTGGGTCCTGTGTCCCACTGTCCTCTAGGTACTCAACAATTCTTTCCTTCCGAAGTGTTTGCATCATTTTCCCTACCATAGAGGTCAAACTGACAGGTCTGTAGTTTCCTGCCTCTGTCTTGTTCACACTTTTGTAAAGGGGAATCACATCCGCCTTCCTCCAGTCCTCAGGTACCACATCACCCTCCCATGATTTGTTAAAAAGGGTAGTCAGTGGTGTCACTAATTCTCTCCTTAATTCTTTTAGAATTCTGGGGTGAATTCCATCAGGCCCCATTGCTTTGTCTACCTTCAGTTTTAGGAGTTCTTTCAGAACCCTTTCTTCTGTGAAAGGACTGGGATCGACCCCCTTATCCAGAGTGCTTCTGTTAATTGGATTAGGCACCTCCTTCTCCTCCTCTTTTGTGAATACTGAGTATTCGTTCAGTATCCCTGCTTCTTCATTGTACCTCTCTGCCCACCCACTGTCCATTGTATTCAGCCTCACTATCCCTCCCTTTGTCTTTCTATGCTCCGTGATGTACCTATGAAAGGTTTTATTCCACTTCTTAACTGAGTTGGCTATCTTTTCCTCAGTTTGGTACAGTTCTCTGTCCTGCTCCTTCTGTGTTTCCTTATACTTCCTAAATACTATCTTTGTCTCCCTAACCTTCCCCGCCACCTCTTTTGAGGACCAAAGTGTTTTTTTCTTTTGTTTTGATTTGTTTATTTGCTTTACACAAAGGCTTGTTGCCTCTGTGATGGCAGTTTTGATGTTTCCCCATTGTTGCTCCACCCCTCCTTCTAGCCTGTTTGCTAGTGCTTTTCTAAGGCACTCTCCCATCTTGCCAAAGTCAGCCCTCCTGAAGTCCAGTACCTTCACTTTTGTATGGCTTGACTCTGTAGCTGAGTTTATTGCGAACCACACTGTTTGGTGGTCACTTGTTCCCAGATGGCTACCCACTTCTACAGCTGAGATCCTCTCACTGTCCCCATTTGAGAGCACACGAGATCTAAGATTGCTCCCTCACGAGCGGGTTCCAAAACTAGCTGTCTGAGGCATGCCACATATAGGGCATCGAGAATGGTCCTGCTCTTATAATAAAGTATACTAAATAAAAAACAAAATGAAGTACTGGGTCCCTACCTCTACACCTGTTGCAGTCATGAGAGAGGGCCCCAGTAAACATATGTATCAAATTTGGGGTTACCATGGTCCTTGGTGTGTCTGTGATGGTTAGAGGAAGGGAGTGCCCATTGTTCCCTATAGAAAGTGCAATTACAGCTTCTCTGCTGCTGCATCTGGCTGACCGTATTCACTTACTGAACCACAATACTGCAGGAGTGGCACAGTGGGTCCTCTGTGCTACTTGGCCAGCTCTGATAGCTGCAGAATGGTGCAGGGTGTAGCAGCAAGACCCAGGTTGTAGGTAAGCCAAGTTCATAGAAGGTACAAAATTACAAAAAAACAAAAGCAAAAAAACAGAAAACAAGGGAATGGGGAATGTCAGACCACCTGTTTTTACAACCTAGATTTATAAACACAGCAAATGTTAAGAGACATTAAGTGATCCTGGAAAGCATGGAATCCATGAACCTTATTAAGGAGGTGATGGTAGAGTGATTGGGTTCAGCTCATAAGCCACATGGGAAAGAGCTAAAGAAAGAGGAGTCAGCTAGAAGAATGATGAGCTGAGAGCACAGAAAAGCACTCCTGAATCTTGACAAGAGTAGGGAGGAGAGAGGTACTGTAGGCATGTAGTTGCTTGGAATAGATGAATCACGATCACCATTCTTGTGTAAAGGAATGACAAACACCATCTTCTAGGACTGTGGTATTGTGGAGGAGATGCAAGAGAATATTCAAGAGGTTGATGATGTGTCAAGAAATGGCAGGAGGCAGGGCAGTCAGGAATAAGAGTTCTAGATCAAAGCAAACAGCTGCCCTTCTCAGTGGAGTCCGGGACTTGGAAAGCCTTGAGAATGTATGTTAACTCAGGCCTTTGCAGTATACGAACCTCCAGGAGCTGTTCATAGAAGACACATACAGTACACCAACAGTTTTCAAGTGAGCAGTTGAATTGACAACCTCTGTCAACATACATATTTTGTTAATAGACTTGGTGAAGGGGGAGTTGCTCTTCAATGTCCCTGCTAGCTGTAGTAGCTCTCTAGCTTGCAGCATGTGGGCTATAGACTCTTACTAATAAACCTGGACTGGAGTTACTAATAAACATGGAATGCTCTTAGCAAAACATGTACTGGGTATCTGTTAGTTAACAGCCCTACTTTGTTTAAAAAATAACGTGTACTAGAAGCAACACATCACTAACACAGTAAAATGACGAATTATAACAACTTAAACATTTGGGGCAGGATTCACAAAAGGGATGCACTGGCACATCCCCAACATGCGCCGTAGCACCATTCAGGGAGGGTGCTGATGCATTGGTGCAACCCCGATGCACCGCATACTGCCCATAATGATATGCAACGCATCTGGAGGGGCTTTAAAGGGGGCATGCCCATGCATACGGAGTGCAGCTCCATTCACAGCCTAACTCAGAGGCGCATCCCCAGGGCATGTCCGGAGATGCACCTCCCAAAGTTAAGTCTAAATAAAGTAGACTTAAGTGGGTGGCCACCCAGAGGCAGGCTACCATACTGCAGACAGCAGCATGGCAACCTGCACACCCTGGCATTCCAAATCTCCTCCCCAGCAGCCCCTGGCACTATACCACCACCTGTCACCTGTTATGGTCCCAGGTGGTATAGTGGAACCCCCCCCCACCTGTAGTGAGAAATCCCTGTAAAGTGCACCTGTCAGTGTCCTGGTGGCATAATAGATCCCCCATCCCCACCCGACCTCAATGAAAAACCCACCCTCCCATGCACCCTGCACTCTGGTGGTCCAGTGGCCTCACCCCCCACCCACTCAGGCACCCCCCCATGCGCTCCCATGTCCAAGTAATGGCAGTATCTGTACAGCGGGCAGTACAGCCACCGCACACCACCACGGCTGCCCACCCGACCATGCTGTCTGTGCTGACAGCATACTGTACAACTGTACAACTGGAGAGCTCATTGGGGACCATGTTGACCAATGGGCTTGCAGCCTGTACTGTATGCTGTCATTCACAACTTTGTGATTCACATAGTTGTGAATGACAGCATACAGTACAGGCTGCAAGCCCATTGGTTGACATGGTCCACCAATGAGTTTCCAGTTGTGCAGTATGCTGTCAGTCGCACACAGCATGGTCAGTGGTCAGCCGTGGCGGTGTGCGGGTGGGTTGTGCTGCCTGCCATACTGATACTACTACTACTTGGACGTGGGAGCAGGCTGGGGGGTGCCTGAGTGGGAGAGGGAGGTGGGACCACTGGACCACCAGGGTGCATGGGAGGGCAGGTTTCTCATTGTGGTCAGGATGGCGATGGGGGGATCCACTATTCCACCAGGGCACAGACAGGTGCAATTTATGGGGATTTCTCACTACAGGTGGGGGGGGTTCCACTTTACCACCAGGGCACTGACTGGTGCACTTTACAGGGATTTCTCACTATGGGCGGAGAGTGGGGTTCCACTATACCACCAGGGCACTGACAGGAGCACTTTAAGGGGATTTCTTGTTATGGGGGGGGGCATGAAACCACTGGTTGGGGTATTGGACTCTGGCTGTCCTGACAGCCCTGTAGGGTGCCCAGTGCAATCCACCATGTGCATCTCTGTGGCATGCATGTAAATGGGGCCATAATTACATGCAAATGGCCCCATTGCATGTTCATGGCTGTGAATGGTGATTTTGGGCACAGTGCATCCTACGATGTGCTGCCTCATTGGATTCCCAGCCCGATGTGGGGTATGCGCTGGTGCAGCCAGGGCTGAGCGCAACTGTGGTATTCACAGAGGGGATGCGCTGGGGGCATTTCCCCACGCATCTTCTGTGAATACCACAGTTTGTGCTCAGCACATCTCCTCTATGCTTGGGCAGCTGAGATGCACCGAGCCCATCTCCTTTGTAAATCCTGCCCCTAGTGTCTTAGTTAAGGTAACACAGAAGCATAGAATTTGATGGCAGATAAGGACCGCTTGGCCAATCCAGTCTGCCCATTTTTCCTACCTACACTATTACCACAGACCCTACTCAATCTGCTGCTCTTTCTCCCTTCCTTTCCACTATGATTCCCCTATGCTTATCCCATGCATTCATGAATCCCATGACTGTTTTCACCCCACCATCTCCACTTAGAAGTTGTTCCAGGAATCCATCACTCTTTCTTTGAAGAAGTACTTCCTCACAGCTCTCCTGAATCTACCCAGTTTCATAGCATGTCCCCTTGTTCTTGAACACCTTTTCTTCTGAAAAACACTTTCCTCCTGTACCTTATTTACCCCCATAAAGTATTTAAAGGTATCTCTCTATCATGTACCCCCTTCCTACACTGTTCCAGGATGTACATATTGAGGTCCTTTAGTCTCTCCTCATAGGGCTTTTGATTCAGACCCTGCAACATTTTTAGTTGCCCTCCTCTGGACCACCTCCACTCTGTCTATGTCCTTCCACAGATGTGGTCTCCAGAACTGGACACAGTACTCTAGGTGGGGTCTTACCAGGGAACTATACAGAGGCAACATCACCTCCCTATTTCTGCTGGTGATACCCCTACCTATGCACCCAGCATCCCACTAGCCCTCCTGACTGCCTTGTCGTACTGTCTAGCTACCATTAGGTCATCTGGTGTCTTTCCTGCTTGGCGGTTGTTAATACCATACTACCCGTCTAGTACTCTACTTCTGGGTTTCTGTGCACTAAGTGCATTATTTTAGACTTTTTCGCATTGAAACCCAGCTGCCATACCCTTGATCACTCCTCTAATTTTGTTAGGTCTCTATTCATCCTTTCCACCATACCCTGGAGTGTCCACCCTATTGCAGATTTTAGTGTCATCTGTAAAGAAGAAAATCTTCCCTTCCAGCTCCTCTGCAGTGTCACTTACATAGAACCCATGCCCTGGCCAAATTTCCCTCATTAACTAAAATACCACAAACAAATTAATTTAGCTCTGTTTCAGTTTGTTTTCATCTGCACCCCCTCCCCCAGAACGAGGTTGAAAATAGGCAGTATTGTCTAGCCCTCATTTCCCAAACAACACACACTAAATAAATTGATGAGTACCTGTGCAGGCATGCTTGTGTTTCTCTTCCTCTTGAGACCTGATAAAATATTAGTATTTAATGGCCTTGTTGTGCACACTGTGGAGTTTTCCTGACAGCAAATGTAGCATACTACACCTACAGAAGTTGTTCAGAGACCCGCACTTATAGTGACAGTTTTCAAATGAACAGTTCTATTAACAAACTTTAATAGCATACATCGTTTGTTTATAGACTTGGTGAAGACAAATTTTCTCTTCACTCTCCTTGCTAGGTACTTCACTAGCCTGCAACATGTGGGTTGCATAATCTTACTACAGCACCTGGACTGGATTTATTTTTATTTATTTATTTAGTCTAGGATTACAAATACCTTTGAGCCAAGGCTCTTTTACAAAGGTTCCACGTTGGTTGAGTGACAGTAGGAGACATGACAATATGAAAACAATACAGTTTGAAAGAACAATGCAAATTGAAATGGGGGAGAACAAGCAGGTTGCAGTCATTTCCAAACAGATAAGTACATACATACAGTTACTGTGGTGTTAGGAGCCATAGGAAGAGTAAGATCTACAGGATTATGAAGCTAGGTAGGGACAAATAAAAAAAAGAGCAACCAGCGGCATTTGTCAAGTAACAAAAAAAGTGCTAGATGGGATGGGGGGCTGTGGAGGGAAAGGGGGGGAGGAGTGTTAGAGGAGTTATGCAGCGGGGTAATAAATGCGAGATTAAGAGGAGCAGATTAAGGTTGACATTCACAGGAGCTGAAGACAGAGAGGAGGAGGTGGAGGTTGGATTTGAAGGGGCCTAGCTTAGGCAGTGAGGTGATGTCATAGCTGAGGCTATTTAACCAGCTGGGAGCTCAGCGAGCAAGGGATCTTTGCCCCTGGGTGGTGCGGCAATGTGGGATGAGCAGGAGCTGAGATTTGGAGCGCCTTATGGGGCACTGATTCTGCACCAAACAGAGAAGTGCTTGGACGCCTGGGAGGGCTAGGCCCAGTGTTATTTTTTTGGCCATTAAGCAGATCTGGTACTTGATACGGCTTTATGATTGGAGCCAACCAGTTTGGGCATAGAGGTCATAGGTGTGGATGAGGTGGTGGGATCCAGTGATAAGTCTGCAGGCTTTGTTTAAGGTCAAGGATACACACCTAAGGGCAGTGGCAGAGGCTGAGCTGTAGATGATCAGGCCATAGTCTATTAGTGAGACCACCAAGCTCTGTACTGTGATCCTTAAGACATCTGTGGTAAGGCAATGCCTATGCCTGTAAAGAAGGCCAATGCATGTATTTGCAGCTTTTGAGACATTGTCTATGTGGGTGGCATATGATAGATTACAGTCAATGGTGACTCCAAGGTATTTGAATGATTGAACCTGTTCGAGGGCTGAACCAAGGCAATTAGTGATTAGGAGGGGTTGAGACCTGTGTTTGTAGTGAGAGCTGCAGAAAAGCATAGACTTGTTTTTTTTTTTATAATTGAGGACTAATTTATGCTTGTTAAACCAGTTTTCAATTGCAGAGAAACCAAGCTGTAGATTTTGAAGGTAGAGGGGGTCCTTGTGGGTGGTGAAAATGACGGCATCATCTGCCTAGAGAAGGATTTGTTGAGGAGAAGATTGCAGGAGACTATTTAGGAAGAGGCTGAAAAGGAGTGGCCTGAGAATGGAACCTTGGGGGACTGCTGAGTGAATGGGTCTTTCAGCGGAATGGACATCAGCAATCTTCACACGTTGGGAGTGGTTTTCCAGGTAGCTCTTGAACCAAGAAGAGGATTCATGGGAGAGTCCAGCACTTTGCAACTGTAGACGATGGTGGACGGTGTCAAATGCCTTCAACAGGTCTATGAAGACCGCCCCAGTGAGGAGACTATTATCCAGAGAGTTGTGAATAGCATCGGTGAATTCGAGGAGGGCAGATGTAGTGCTGTGTCCTTTTCTGAATCTGTGTTGTTGAGTGCACAAGATGTATTTGTCCAGGTATTCCGAGAGCTGGTCAGCTACTATACATTTGAGGGCCTTAGAGAGAGGGAGTAGTATGGATATAGGCGATAGTTCACATGTAGTACCCTGTCCCCACTCTTGTGGACTGGGTAGTGGTGGATTTCCATTGGCCGGGGGAAACTGACCAAGGGAGAAAAAGAGGTTGAAGATCATAGTTAGAGGTGATAGGACTTCATTGAGAGTAAGGGACAGCAGTTTAAGGTAAAGTGAATCTCCACTTGTCCTGGATCTGGCAATTGTCTTACTGATAAAACTACGGATTCCAGTCATCCTGACTGCTTTGAAGTAGAACGGGGGGGTGGTTAGCAGGAGGGGGGTGGTGGTGGTGGAGGATCATAGCGGAGTATCATCATCGAAGAAGTCCAGTGAGAGAACACTATTGAGGTCTGAGAACGCAGTGTTGAATGTATTAGCAATAGAGGTTGGGTCGAGAGTTATGACCCCATCAACATCCAACATGGTAGGAGAGGTTTGAGAAGACTTCCTCATGACTTCTTTAAGATTACTCCAGAAGGATTTGTCCTTACCCCAGGTGTTAGTGAGGGCTTCGTTGTAATATATACTTTTCGTCTTGCGGATGGATTTTGTACATTCATTACAAGCTTGTTTGTAGTTGAGTATGTCGGCTTGGTTACCTGTAGCCCGAGCCCAGTGCCAGAGATGGTCCCAAGCTTTTATTGATAAACTTGGAGCATTCTTAGTGCCCGCATTAACTGATATCTGCTATATTACAGCCTTGACTTTTGTAACATGCTGTATGTGGTCATATTCATGAGTCAGGTCCATCCATTGCCTGCAGATGGTACAGATGGTTATAGAAAGCAGCAAATAAGCATTTGACATATACTAGGATGTTAGCATATAATACAGTAAGTGTCTTACATCAAATGAATTGTTTCACTTATGTGTATCAACTTATTTTTATTATTTTTTTATCCTTTGAGTTGGCTTGCCTTACCCTCAAAGCCAATCATCCACTCCTAGTGGAAGTGGTGGTGGCAAAAACAGAATGGGTCTTCAAGCATGCGTGGAATAGACATAGGGGAATATTAGTAAATAGACATGAAGTAAGGAGGGTTGCCAGAGACCAGTTATGGTCTGCAGGGAGAGACTCAGCAGGGACCATCTGGGTGGCCCAATTGTTTTTTTTTTTCTGCTGACAAATTCTATGTTTCTATATTTCCCACTCTAGTACTCCTGTCTCCAATCTACATTCAGATGTCACCCTAACTGTCTATTTCTTCACCCCAGCAGCAACACTCAGTGCTTCTTCTCAGGACCCAACAGCGGGGCTGGATGTTTCCAAAGCAATTTTCAGGGTCTTCGGTGCGTGGCCAAGCTTAGAGCATCATCTGTCCACATACTGCCCAGTGTTTTGCCCTCTTGGGCCTGTCACTTCCCTATTCTGATATTTTCTAAGCGAATCCAGTCTTTGAGAGAAGGCTGACATTATGCGGTCACTGATGACAGCTATGTGCCCCACTGAAGGATGGGCTCATACAGAAGGGTGTTATGTATATTCTTGCAATAGTCTGAGCATTCTAACTCTGCAGTGCACTCTAAACTTCATCAGGCTGGAGCAAGCAGTCAGCATGAGATACCGACCCCAGTATACTGCATACTGTAGTAGCTCTGCTTAACCAGGTTGTAGAGGATTACCTTAAAAGTACTGATTTTGACAAACATGGCCCTGAATAAACTGGGTAATTTGTACCTATACTTCTGTCTCCCACCATGATCCTAATTTTCTGGTGAAGCAGTGTTACTGGTGGCCCCAGGATTTAAAATATAAGTTTAAGGGTCTGGTCAGAGGGTCTTTTATGCACTGTGATTGGTTGGGAGCATCACATGATCTATAATGAAAACAGCAAGAGACTGAGTATTGTCAGGCTTAGTCCCAGTCTGCTAGAATGTATATCATTTTCATACAACTTCCATGCTAGAGAGCATTAAGAAAGAGCTAAAATAGTTATGTTTAAACAGGCATTTCTGCAATGAAACATTATATATAGGTTTTTAATTATCAATTCTAATGTTTCATAATAATTATATGGTGTTAGGCTCCTTGTATCTTAGAAAAGTGCCAGTTATGGTAACGTAAGCTTTACCTTTACAAACTGTGTGCAACAGTTCCTTCTGCTACCTTACTACCTTCACCTAACCACACACACACACACACACACTCACTTCAAGATACAGGGAAGGCCCAATATTAAATACATGAGAAGATAAAGCTGGGGATTGAAAAATAATCATTTTAGGAAGTGTTTTGTAACAGGTTGTTAGCTTGTTTACAAGACACCCAGCCCATCTCGATAAAGAAAAATAATGGTATCCTGTAATACAAAATAATCAGAGTGCATTTCTGTATAAAGGCTGACATTCCTTATAAATCACTGCTTTTATGTGCAATGAAGAGGAACAGCAAACAGCAAAAGCCTTTTGGAAGACTCAGAAAAGGGAGGAGATAGGGCAGCTAATCTTTTCTGAATTAGTTCCACCCCACTACTCTGCTTGCCTGACTGAGTGGCATGTTTGTCGAGTTCTGATGGGCCTTCTTGGAGCAGGCTTGATGGCTTTCTGAGAGAGATATATGATATCAGCAAATGCAATATGATAAACGAGTTAATATTTAAGCAGTCAGCCTTGCTTTCATTTGAAGGATGGCGTGACTTGTCATTATTTTTGGACATACTCCATCTACCAGCAGTCTATAGCTTGCCAACTTCAGAGAATCCAACTGAGCAAGACGAAAAAATATGAATGAGTTTTTGTTTGAAATACTCTATTTGCTCACATAGTGAGTCTTATCACTCTTATGAGTATGATTTAAAGCAGTGGTGCATGTTATAGTGAACATTTTGTACGTGCTGTATACATTTTTGTTATATTTTAGATTTCCCTTTTTCTCCTGTCTTAAAAGATGCCCTCGACTTTGAGTCTAATTTAAACATTTTTTTAGAGTAGAAATAATTAAAGGCAGTATAGTGCAGTGGTTTAAGGCTCTGAGCTGCAAATCTGGTGACATCCAGCAGACCAAATCTGGGTTTGAATCCCACAACTTCCACTTACATACTGTGTGATCCTGAGCAAGTCACTTAACTTCCCTGTGCTCCCAGGTCACACCTGTACAAAAGCTTTCAGCTTGGTGTGCTACTCCTGGTTAAAAAAACTAAAAAAAAAAAAAGGAGCATTTGTTTAAACATGGCCATCTCCTGAAAATCATCAGACTTGTCAGCTCTTTTCAAGCAGTCACTGTTTTGTTCATTCAGGGAGGAGTGTCTGTTGTATGTTAGTTCACCTTAGCTGCACGGAAAGTGATGTTAAATAATGGGTGCTTAATTGTCAGTCATAATTTTATGCTTTGCAAAGTGCACCCTGTTGCAATGACCCATACAATTTGTATACTGATTACATTAGATTTGGACTGGAGGACAAGGAGCTCCCTCTGGCTCAAATCATGAAATTTATATGAGGTATTCCAGCTGTTACTGTGTGGGAATTCAGTTTGTGTACAATACCCACACACATTATTACTGGCTCATGCATGTTTGCTAATAGCATAATAACATGCACAGATATGCATGAGTGCAACCGCTGGCCAAACATATACCCATCCTCCCCGACCCGTATTGTCATCCTGCTTCTGGGTCCCGTCCTGAACTTCATCAGTCTATCACTTGACATCTCCCTGGCAGTACAGTGGCCCACCTCCCTCACCCCAGCTTTGTCACACTCCCTGGTTGTTCAGTGGCTCTTCCTCTCCTTAGCCCCACTGCTTCTTATGCTTGTTTTGTTCCTCATGCTCCCACAGCAATTGCAGCCCTTCAACATTCCTAAGCATAGCTTTCTGATATCCTTTCTGCCCCCCAAAATGTTCTGAGGCAGGGTGCTTCACAAAAGTGATGCACCAGCTGTGTGGGAGAATTTACTCCCTTTGAGCGTAGCGCAGGGAGGCGAGGAGTTGCAGGCAAGGAGCCAACACAAAATCATGCTATGCCAGCCCCTTGTAACTGTGTGTAACCCCCAGGTGGTGCTACCCCAGGGGCTACTACCCCTGCCTGTGTAAATACCAGCAGGTTGAGGGGCCTAGGTCCAATGGCGGGTGCCTCCACCCAGAGGTCGGGGTTAGGACAGTCTGGTATGACTTGGTCACAGCTCTCTGGGACACTGCAACCCCCCTTTCCTCCCACTAGTGGCCCAAACAATATATCAGCCATACCTTCACAATATACACTTACTCCCAGGACTGGTTCGATCAGCTTGACTCTGGGACCCCCTGTAAAGTAAGATGTAGTAATACAACAGCCACTGTACTGTATTTCAACACAAACACATATCTCAGGCAGTGTAACTTTGCTAAACAACCAAATCTGATTTATTTAGGGGATAGTAACAAGGACAGGGGGAAATCAGGTTAATTACTTTAATCATACTAATATTCAGAGCACAGTGCACAGAGCTAGAGTCCCTATAAGTCACTGTCGCTGGGTACCCAGGATGGGGGGCTAGCCAGGATCGATGCAGCTGGTTGGGGCCCTGAGGAGGAAAATACTTGCACAATATCCAGTTTGTAATCTGGAGCTGGTAGGCTCAGTTCGTGTATCAAGAAAGAGAATCAGTTGAAACCCTTGCAATTCTACGAGTTAGCTGGCAGGGAGCTACCCTGATTTTTACTCATGACCTTTGCTGGACACCTTTCACACAGTGAGGGACACGGGCCTGTGAGCCGGACACACCCCACACATTTATATGAAAAAGAAGGTTACTATACCAGGCAGCTGCTTTCTTATCCCGATTGCACTTACTGCCAACCCAGGAATTCGCGATGCAGCTTCACTCTCCTGACAGACCAAGCGCGATGAAGCAGTTTCTCCAGTCCTCTACAGGGTAAACCTGGTTCCGGGCCACACAGCCTCTCCTCTTCCTCCACACACAGTGGATTCAGTCTGAATCACCATGGCGAACGAGCTGCTCGACCTTTGGCCTCCACACATGCTTCCCGCATGAAACTCTGCAGCATAGAAGCCCGGAGCTCCTTCCTCAGTCACGGCCACAACAGATCTGCTTTCTTGGTTACTGGGCAGGGAATTACCATCGGGCACCCCCGACCCAATTGGAGGGCTTCAGATGCCAGTCACTTATAACTTCCCCCACTGGTGCAAAAAGGCGCCACAGTCCAGAACTTCACTTCCCAGAATTACTGGCCATGTCCTCCATTGGCAGCCAGCTCCCGAGAGAGTCCTAATCCTGGTTGGTTGCTCATTACTCCATTTTAAGTACCCCATCCTCCTGATTGGATCCAGTTTACTGTTCTGATCCAAAATGGAGGGGTGAAGCACACAAAGTCCCAGCTGCAAGAAAGGCAGGTTAGGCAAACTACATTCCCACTAATACTCTAAATGGTATGGGGCACACAGTTACATTTCAGAAAAGTGCTCACTCTGCCCAGTTAGAGACAGCAGAAATGGAGCAATTTGTCAGCAGCTCGAGCGGGACTTGAGCAGGGGAAATACACAGCCGCCCCTGAAAAGTAATCCTGCCTACAAGCAGGCAGTTCTTAAAGAGACAGTACTAGAGGCTCTAAAAGCACTCACTGATAAACGGCTAAAACGCTGAACACCATTTGGGCTAGAAGCACTCAGCCAGCTCCTGGAAGACCTCTTGGAACTCCCATTTGCAGGGGGGTTACATGCGCATTGGACCCTGGGTGCTTAAATAGAAGATGAGAATATAACAAAATTCTGGGGAAAGCCATATTGAAAGGAACAGTCATTATTTCAAATCTAAACAAATGCCAAAGCAGACTCAAGATGGGGGAAGGGGCAGCTTAAATAATGATTTGTTTATTTATTTATTTCAAGAGTTTTACCTGGAGATGCAGATTGAGCTGATAACAGCTTGTTTCCAGATGAGTCTGGGGAGAAATGGTAGAAAAGCAAGCAATACAGGATGTGTAAGTGAAAATAACAAACTGCACGTACAGTGGCAATACAAAAAAAATAAAAAAGACATTATTAAAATAGAAATAAAACTGCATTACAGTTTTGCAGACACAATGTACCCAATCAACAGGCAGATAATTGGGGCAACCCAACATAAAAAGGTTTAACAGCACAGATTATAGTACTAGTGCAATATAGTTCCATGTACAACCCAGAAAAGGAATAAGTTGTTACCACTCAGACAGGCACGGTATAAGAGTTAACAACAGCAGTGTAGAAGGGTAGGCACAGCTTGTGACAAACTTGGGTAAGACCCTATCACATTTGTTATGCAGATAGAGTTAACATCAATGATCTATACTGTCTCTCCTATTCTATCACTTGTCTATCTCTTGCCTGTCTAATAGAGCAATCAGATTTTCCTTGTGGCACCTAAGAACTGATCACTCTGAGGGTGCCATAATTATTCCCCTGTTCTCTCCCTTCCTTCACTTGCTGTTTCTGTTCTTTCTTTCTCTCTATGTTTTGTGTGGTTAAAAAATATATGTGCATCTTTATGTGAAACTGAGATCCATTGGTTTGCAACTGTATACAGCTGCATTGCTGAAAAGATTACAGACAGCTACTGGGGTTTGTTAGAGAAGTTAGCAGTTTGGAACACAGGGGATTGACCTTGAGAAACCCTTTGACCTTTCACAAGCATGTTAACAGAATTGTCAGCAGGAAGTTAGCCCTGGGACAGGATGTCTTGTCTTAGAGTAATTGGTTGCACCTGTTAAGAAGACTAATGTACTCTTCAGTCTGGTCATAGGAAGGTCAACGGAAAACATCTTGATTCACTTTGGGAAAAACAGGAGATAACATTTACAAAAACAGGATGCAGATGTTAAACTGCCAGACAAAGACATCTTATAAAAAAAGGAGCAATGTTTTGTTTAGTTAGAGAAAGAGATTGACATTTTAGAGAAAGAGAGACTCTCAGAGGAAGGATTTTTGCTTGTACTGCCTTTGTGAAAAGCTAACCTGTACTTCTTTATTTTTTATTTTATTCTTAATAATAAAAATAAAACACTACTTGTGAATTTTATAACTTCTCCTGTTTTGCTTCTGCTTACTGATCTATGCCCCTACAGCAGCTGGTGGCAGACAAAGTGTGATTTATGATGTGCATAGTGTAAGCCAGGAGTTTTATGCATGGGTACTAGACCTAGTGCCAGAGAAGCATAAAAGAAAGATATAGATCCTGCAACAGCAAGCCTACCAGTGATTACCAGAAGAATGGCAGCCAAAATAGGAGAAGAAACAAAAATCCAAACTGAGACTGTGCAGCCGGTTCCAGTGATGGAAGATGAAGAACAGGCAGGGACAAGACCTGAAAGCATGTCTGCCTTCCTCAAATGGTGGGCTATGTAATGAAGAAGAAGAGAAGAGAAGAGAAGAGAAGAGAAGAGAAGAGAAGAGAAGAGAAGAGAAGAGATGAGATGAGATGAGATGAGATGAGATGAGATGAGATGAGATGCAGTGACAGGAGCAGCAATGGTTGGAATGCCTACAAGTTATCAAAGCTGGAGGATCTGGTGTAGGTCCAGCAGATCAACAAAACACAAAGGCTCCATATTGAAAAGGTTAGCATGGCACAAACTGGGTGTCCACTGCACTAACCCAGAATAGCACCAGCTGTTGGGGGTGTGGTCATATTCAAAGGACACCTATGCACAGCGTACCCCTGATAGCTCCGTCATGCACAATATTGCGCTGCACCCTTGCAAATGAGGGATCCCTTATGGAATATGCAGAGCAGCACAATGTTGAAAGTTTTCAGAAGTGCTAAATGGATGCCAACATGGTGCAGTTTAATGTTTCTGAAACCCAGTCCTTAACATTGCACAGAAGGGGTGGATGCCCTGCACCCCATCCACATGCTGTCAAGGATTGGGTATCCTGGTGGTCTAGTGGTCCCTCCCTAGCCCTGATTCCCCCTGTTGGTAACTTAGAAGCATCTGTGGTGGTCTAGTGGTCCCTCCCTAGCCCCAATCCCCCCTTTTGGTAACATAGAAGCATCTCTGGTGGTCTAGCAGTTCCCCCAAGGGTTGTACTGGTCACCGGCTCTAGGGGTTGGGATGGAGGTAGCAGGGTGGTGGGACACTACCTACTGGAGTGGGGGGGTCCACCAGAGCATCAGAGACATGTATATTTCTGATATGGGCAGGTTGGAGTTAGGAAGGCAGAAGGTGAAACCACCGGGGATGTTTCTATTGTATGTACAGTCGGTGTCAGGGCTTAAGGGTACTGCTAGACCACCAGGAATGCTTCCATTTTAGCAACAGAGAGTATTGGAGCTAGGGAGGGACCACTAGACCACTAGGGATGCTTCTATTTTACCAACAGAGTGGATCAGGGCTTGGGGGGAGCTCACCCGGTACACTTGGCCATGGCACTAGCATGCAAATGAGCCCTTAATGAAGATGCAAATGGTCTGTTAGTGTCATGCATGCCCAATGGGTTCATCTGCATGTTTGGGCTGAATATTGCCCATAGGGGCCATAGCACTAGCCAATGTGTGCCGCACTTTACCCCATTGGTGGTCTTTGGCCCAGTGCTCTGGTCATGCAGTACACAGCATGGCGCCTGCTGGCTGAGCACCACACTACCAAGGCCAGATATTCAGACAGATATCATGGTCAATTCAGATCATGCTATCTGTTTGAACAGAGTGCCAGAGCTGGCCAGCCCTATTTTTTTGCATGATGCACCTGTGTGCATGCTGCCAGCCATCTCTGGATATGGTGCCCAAACAGCTTAAAAGACATTCAATGTACAAAGCTGTGTCCCTTGGATGATACCGAAGCATAACTGAAAAGTTTTGAAAGGGTTACTGGAGCCTACCAGTGGCCAAAACAGCAATGGGCAATCAGGCTGGTACCTTGTCTGACAGGTAAAACCCAACTTGCCTACAGCAATATTGACACTGCGCAGTCAGAAACCTATGGCACTGTGAAAAGAGAAGTCCTTAAAAGGTATGACATCTCAGGAGAGATCTACAGGCAGAGATTTTTGTCTCTGAAGTACCAGTCAGTCAACAATCTGTGAGAAGCCTTCACCCAACTCAAAGAACCTTTTCACTAAATGGCTCCAACCTGACAGCAAAACAGTCCTACAGATCATTGACATATCTGCAGTGGAGTAATTCATTAACCACCATCCTACAAATGTGCAACTTTGGGTTAAAGAACACTGACCAGAAAGTGGGGAAAAGGCCATTTCATTGAGGACTATCAGATGGCCAGACACCTCAGTAGTGAAGTAACAGCCAAGGAATGAGTAGTGCCACAAGTATCAACAGGTTTTTCACCCTTTGAAATGTTGTATGGTAAACAACCTAGAGGTAAAGATGTGGCAAAGTTTTAATTCACCAGCGAAGTTGCCACGAAGTGGTGAAAATTCGCATTCATGCAGCTTTGCAAAGTTTTCCCAGACCTCAGCAACTTTGACTTCACCCAAATTGCAAAGTTTTTGCCTCCAAGTGTGAAATTGCACCCATGAAACTCCACACTACACCACAAAACTTCACACTTTGCAGATCAATCCATGCTCCACGAACTGCACACAATTCGTGGAATAATTTGTGAAGCAGATTTTGCTGACTTCACCCATCTTTACCTAGAGTGCCACTAGATGTAATAAAAGAAACATGGGAAGATAACTCCCACTCAGAAAGACTATTACATGCTATATGGGTGCACTGAGAAAGAATCTGGCAAATATGTTGAAATTGCCTACAACAACCAGGAAGAAGCCCCAAAGCAGCAGAAGGTGTATTATGACCACAGGATTAAAAAAAACATTTCTGAACCAGGTAAAAAGGTCTTGTTATTGATACCCACTACAGAAAACAAACTGTTAATGAAATGGCAAGGACCTTATAAAGTGGTTAGACATACAGGTACAGTTAACTATAAGACTGAGACCCCTGACAGGCAAAATCCTATCAAGATACACCATACTAACCTCCTGAAGAAATGGGATGAAAAAACACCAAAGGCTGCTTTGTTAGTATTACCAGGAAACTGCTAAATATGATATTGATACAGTTTATGATAGACTGGAACAAACTGTAACTGCTGATGCTGTAAAGGTGAATGTTTCCTTACCCACAGAACAAACTGCAGAAACTCATAACTTGGTAAAGACATTTAGAAGTACTTTTACCACACTGCCCGGCCAAGCAAAAGGGGTCGAACACATAATAGTGACAGAGAAAGCTCTCCCAATCAGACAAAAGACATGCAGATTACTAGAGCAGTTAAGAGCAGAAGTGTTTAAGGAAATACAAAAAAAAATGAAAGAGTTGGGTATCATTGAAGAATCGAAGTGCTTGATCATCACCAGTGGTGAACGTACATAAAATAGAAGGTGGTGTAAGAATCTGCCTTGATTTTAGGAAACTTAATCGAGGATCCATATTTGACAGCTATCCTATGCCCAGGATAGATGATTTGGTGTCCAGACTGGGATGTGCCAAGTACATTAGTACCCTCAAGCTTATCAAGATTTACTGGCAAATTCCCCTTGGTAAAGAATCCAAAGGCAAAACTGCATTTTCTACTCCAGTTGGATTCTATCAGTTCACCACCATGCTGTTTGATTTACATGGCACACCCAGTACATTCCTGCAGTACATGGATGTAATTCTAGCCCCTCCCACTTGCTGTTGTGCTGCTTACCTGGATGATGTTGTGGTGTACAGCCCAGACTGGAAAAACCACATGGAACACCTATGCGTAGTTATCCAGTCTCTTAAAAAATGAAGGTCTGGCCATTAAGCCTACCAAGTGTACATTAGGCATACAGAAAACTGGATATTTGAGTTATATTTTGGGAAATGGAGAAGTAAAGCCAGAGATTTCCAAGGCAGAAGTGATAGCTAACAGTCCTGTCCCTAAAACAAAGAACCATGAAAGTAATTTTTATGTCTGGCTGGTTGCTTCAGGAGATTTGTTCCAAGCTTTGCCAAGGTAGCTACTCCCCTCACTGAACTCACAAAATAATAGTACCCAAATAATGTGAAATGGTCCCCAGAGTGTGATGAAACTTTTCAGGCCACCAAGACTGCATTATTTTCAGCCCCTGTTTTAAGTTTGGACTTTGAGAAATAATTTCTGTTATAGATAATGCATCAGAGGTAAGCCTAGGTGCAGTCCTGAGTCAAAATATAGATGGAAAGGAACATCCCATTCTGCATATCCATAGGAAACTGTGTGATGGAGAGGAAACATACTCCACTATTGAGAAAGAATGCCTTGCTGTGAAATAGGCAAAGGAATCCCTTAAGTTTTCTTTGCTTGGAGCTGACTTTGTACTTATAACAGATCACAATCCTCTCTTTTGGCTTAGTCAAATGAAGGATAAATATCCCAGATTACCTCATACTACAGCCATTTAAATTTAAAGTGATGCACAGATCTGGAAAAGAGAATGCCAATGTTGATTTTCTGTCAAGATATGGTTAAGGAATTGAGAATTCAGAAGGTTGAAAAAAAAACATGCGAGTGCATAACTAAAATATTTGCTGTGACAGGTGTGATGAAAAAGAGGATACTGCATCTGCAATGAACTGTAAATGTTATAAGGTAATGTTAAGCGAGAAATAAAAGATTCAGAAACCTGTTTTTTTAAGGAAAATAAAACAGGTTCCCTCTTAAGCGAGAGCTATGTAACAGGGTTAGGTAAGACCCTATCCCATTTGTTATGCAGAGAGAGTTCAAAGCAATAATCTATTATGTCCTCTCCTATTCTCTCACTAGACTGTCTCTTGCCTTTCTGATTGCACAATCAAATTTTCCTTGTGGCACCAAGGAACTGGCCATTCCAATGGTCCCACAATGTTCCCTGTTATCTTCCTTCCTTCACTTGCTGTTTCTAATCTTTCTTTCTCCCCTTGCTTTTCTATGGTTAAAAAATATGGGGCTGATTTTCAAAGCCCCACTTGAGATTGGCACACTCTGCTTTGAGGCCTACCTGCAGCAAACTCTGATGCACCAGGGATCCTCCAACACATTTTGGAAGAACTGGGATCTTGGTGCCAAAGTCCCCAAGTGTGCCATAGTGTCCTATGTGCCAAACAAATGGTGCATGGAAGGGGAATGCTGTAAGCTGTGGGATAGTCCTGCAGCTATAGTGGCCAGTGATGGAGACCTGCTGGCTGGTTGCCCAAGTGGCAGATGGGGTTGAGGTGGACAGGACAGGGCATGTGGGTGGTAGGATTAGTCAGGCATGGGGGAAGGGTGGCAACGTGCCCCATTAATGGGGGCAGTTCATGGCCACCACTGCATAGTGCAAATCCGTGTTGGGGGCACTTACATGACTGACACCAGGGGGTGGGACCCTAAAAGCACATACAGTACCTGCCAGAGACCACTGGCCACCCCACCAGTCATCTTTCTGGTGTCAGGGCCTGTGTGGGCACCTTCAACAGAGGGGCATAGGTTCTCCACCCACCCAGCAGCAGCTCAAGGGGTGGCACAAGGCTGTTAGACCAGCTGTGGGCTGGTCTAACAGCAAAGAACTGTGCACCATTTGGGGTGGCTTGCAAAATCCAAGTGTAGGAGGTGCTGCAGTGCTGCCTTGGCACAAGCCCCCTTCCACCATGACGCACCAGTGCATCTGTGACAAGGATGACGCAAGCTCGGTTGGCACAGGCAGTCCCCCAAGTGGTGAAGGCTGCATTCTAAAATCTGGAATGGTACAAGGTGTGGTGCAGGGAGTCCCTTGTGCCATTTCTCTTTGATGCAAGCACCTATATCAGTCCCAGTGTTTTGAAAACCGGGCCCTATATGTGACTTTTTGTGTGAAACTGAGATACCTTAGTTTGCAAGTGTATACAGTTATATTGTTGAAGGATTTCAGATAGCTACTGTGGTTTGTTAGAGAACTTAGCAGTTTGGAACACAGGGGATTGACCTTGAGAAACCTTTTGACTTTTTACAAGCTTGTTAATAGAACTGTCAGCAGGAAACAAGCCCTGGGACACCATGGGTTAGACTCACAAAACTTCGTCCCATTGCAAACCCAGTTTGCACTGTGCAAACTGGGCTTTGCCCCAATGTGGTATTCACAAAAGCCAGTTTGCATCAGCAAACTGGGTTTATGACAGGGCAATGGTTTGAGGGGTTTGCAATGCAAATGAGGGGAAGGGGGCCTGCATATCGGTGCAGTCCCATTCACAAAGCATTTTCTCCATGCAAGAGCATTTTGTGAGGTTCCCTTGCATGGAGAAAATAGTGCTGAGGAAAACCTCATCTTAACTCTGCACAACCCTAATGGTTGTCGGAGGTAGTGCAAGGCGGCCCCTGCGACCCACAAAAACATGTCCTTGGTAGTTCGGTACTCCCTCCCCCTTCCCAATCACCAATCTCCATCCACTTATTAAAAAAGATATGCCCTGATAGTCCAATTGTCCCTGCCCCCTCCCCTGATGTCCAATTGCCATCCTAATATGAAAAAAACAAGTCCCTGGTAGTCCAGTGGTCCCTTCCCCTTTCCCCGGTCACAGATCATCATAACAAGTAAAAGAAAACAGTCCCTCCCTGGTAGTCCAGTGATCCCTCCCCCCATCTGAACACCCACCCAGTAATTATATATAGTTTACATTGGTGTCCAGTGCACCTTCCCCCCCCACATTGCTCCCTTGGAAACAACAAAGTGTCCTATAATCCGGTGGTCTAGTGGACCCTCTTTTCACCCTGGCAGACAGTGACCTATTACCCCACTGACCCCATCCTGAAACCCAGCCAGCGACTGGCACAGCCCTCCTCCCACCACTATTGGGATGGTCGTTGGAGAATGGGGAGGGGGGATGGACGACTGGACTACAAGGGAATACTTTTTTTTACTATCAGGATGGCGATCAGAGAACAGGGAGGGGAGAGACCACTAGACTACCAGGGAAAACTATTTTTATTATTTGTTTATAATTCAGAAAGTACCTTTTTTTTAAATTTATTCATAATTCAGAAAGTACCTCTGAGCCAGAAGCTCATTTACAAAGATTCCTCATCAAACACAGAGCCTGGACATAGGCACAGTATATAAAAAACAGGTTCAGAGTAAAAGTAGCATTTTAGATCAAGTTACAATAAACAGTTAAACAATTCAGGGATTGCAGGCAAAAAATCACAGTGAAAGGTGTATTTGACTGAAACACTATCAGGCGTCGTGAGCAGCCGGGGAACAGCTTTGTTACATATGTTGTTAAAGCTGGGGTTACCTGGGAAGGTTTTGTAGGGAATGGAGGTAGGTTGAAAGTTAGAAGATAGGGGTGGCCTGAGGGGAGAAATAGTTAAGAATGAAAAGGGAGGGTAGTGCGGGGTTGGTGCAGTGAGTGGAAAAGGTGGGGGTATCAAGAATATGATTAGGAGGACTGGCATAGCCAGTAGTAAAGATAGCGGGCTAAGAGAATCTTCAATTGTAGAGTGTGAAGTGCAAAAGTTGGGGAGAGTACATTTCTAGGGTTAAGTAGTCAAGTAGGATAGGGTAGGCCTTCACCAATACAGCTGAGTGAGGAGAGGGTGGCACCAGGAATTAGGTTTTTGGGCAGCACTCACACATACTGCCATTTGCTAGGTGCTGCTTCAGTTTATGCTTGAAGGCTGGCAGAGTCATTAGTTAGTTAGTTATAGAGGCAGGGAGCTCATTCAACCAGAGTGGGGCCCTGTAGGCAAACAATCTTTGTCCGAGTGATGTTCTCCTGAAGGGGATGAGAGAGCCATGGGCGTTGCCTCTAGTAAAGAGCTGTGAATGGGCTGGATGAATGATCTGGAGAATACACAGAGGGGAGAGACCCAGTTGTCCTTTTTTACCTGGAAGGCAGTACTGGAATTTAGTCCTTGCTTTCAGGTTGAGTTATTTAACTTGCTCAAAGAGTTTGCAAATATGCATGAGCTTGTCTGCCCCCAGGACCAGTCTGCATGCTTTATTGAAACATAGAAACATAGACTTTGATGGCAAATAAGGACCGCTTGGCCCACCAAGTTTGCCCATTTCCCTACCTAGAGGATAAGCTGCAGATCCTATTTAACCAACAGCCTATTTCTCCCTACCCCCCACAAAAATTGCCTTATGTCTGTCCCATGCATTCTTGAATTGTCCCACAGTTATAGACCCCACAACCTCCTCAGGAAGGCTGTTCCATGCATCTACCACCCTCTCTGTGAAAAAATACTTCCTCACATTGCCCCTGAGCCATCTCCCCTCTATCTTCAAATTGTGTCCCCTTGTTCTTGCACATCTCTTTTTTTGAAAGATGCTACCCTCTTGGACTTTGTTGATTCCACTGAGGTACTTAAATGTTTCTATCATGTCCCCCCCCCTTTCCTGAAGGGTATACATATTAAGCTCCTTTAGCCTCTCCTCATATGGCTTGTCTTACAGACCCTGCGCCATTTTAGTTGCCCTCCTCTGAACTGTCTCCATCCTGTTTACTTCCTTGTGGAGATGGGTTCTTCAGAACGCAGTACTCCATATGGGGTCTCACCAACTGTCTGTACAGGGGGATAACAACTTCCTGTTTTCTGCTGGTGATGCCTCTCTCTATATTTCCCAGTATCCCCCAGCCCTCCCTACTACCTTCTCACATTGCTTGCCAACCTTAAGTTCATCTGATATGATTACTCCAGGTCCCTTTCCAATTTTGTTGTTGTTACTACCTCCCCCCTCCATTGTGTAATCTTCCCCTGGGTTTTTGTTTCCCAGGTGCATTACTTTGCACTTCTTTGCATTGAATCCAAGCTGCCACACTTCTGACCATTCCTCCAACCTTGCCAAGTCCCTTCTCATCCTTTCCATGCCTCCTTGTGTGTCAACCCTGTTGCAGATCTTTGTGTCATCTGCAAAGAGACATACTTTTCCTTTCAGTCCCTCTGTATACTGGGGGAAAAATCATGTTTTTGATATTATTTCTCAAGCAAGATCTTGATTTAGTAAACAAATCTTATCCTTGACATATTTCTATATTTCAAGCTAACATTGATTCCCAATCTATTTCTTTAAATATGAAAGTTCATATTCTTTTAATATTGACATAACATATGAAAGCCAAGGGGACTTACTGTTATGTTGCTTTGACCATCTCTCGTCTTCTCTAAAAGTCCTAATCTAAGTGAGTTGTCCTTAGGAAGTCTTATGATTTTGATCCAGTACCCCAAAACTAATGCATCATCTAGGGTTTTAAAACTGTCTGACCCTTGCTCTGCTGTTATATACGATGTAGGAATAGATTTATTGAGTCAGAGAGAAGATTTTATTAATTGAATAGATAATTTCTTAATTCAAAAAACCTTATAAGGTACTCAGATTTCAGCACCACATAGAGCCTGCACGTTATGTTTGAATAAAAGAACCTGAACAAAGGGCCTAATACTATTTCCACCATATCTGAAACTGAGACGTGTTTTTTAACATTGGCTGTTCTATTCATACAATTCATATTCCAGGAGCAGTTGGATGCAAAATAAACAGCCAGATAAGAATAAGTAGACACTGAAGAAATAACTTGACTACCTGCCCACCACTTGTTAGAAGACTTCTTGCTACCAAACACAGTTATTTGAGGTTTTTTTTTTGGGGGGGCGTCAGCTGCAGTGAAGGTGGTGCTGGCATTGGGCCCACAGGTTGGGGCATCAGCAGCACCAGCAGTGGCCTGACAGGTGATGGCCTAGAGGCCCCAGGAGAAGGGCCAGGTTACACCAGCCAAACAGGAGAGGCCAGCACCAGGGGAGAGGGAGATCGCCTGGGCAGAGGCAGACGGGATGCTGGGGCGAAGGAAGTGGCAGTTGTCAGCCTTGGGCACTGCCTGTCACAACTGGCATCAGTCCTGAGATTGGGAGGCAATGAAGGCAGAGCCTTGGTGGAGGGGGGGTGACGGGCACAAGGCTACTGCCTGAGAGTCCTGAACTGGCCAAGCCACCTGGCTGAGAGCCCATAGAAGTCAAAGGCCTGAGCATCAGAGGCTGGGGAGCAGGAGACAAAGTCCCCTGCCCTGAAGAGCCGCCACCTGAAGCAGAGATAAGGGTGGGCGGTGGAGCCACCAGGAGCCTAGAAGGAGTGACAGCTGATGGGGCTGGAGGTGCTCCCCCCAACCCCACTGCAGGATAATGCTGCGGCAGTCACGAATTTGCAGGGCAACCGCAACTTTGAAGCAGACCAGGCCCTGTCTTGATGTTTGTCCCAGTGTTTGTGCTTTCCCAACTTCTCCTTGTGAGAAGAAGAGGCCCCAGAGGACTGTGTTGGCTAGGCCTAAGAGCCCCTGGTCTGCAGCTCTTTTTCCATCACAGGCAGCTTCTGCTTAAGATGGGGGCTCGCCAGCATTTTTAATCGATGTCTCTGAGTGGCCTGGTTGAACTCCTAGCAGTGCTGGCAGGCTTCGGTGTCGTGGCTGGGGCCTAAGCAGATCAGGCACAAAGAATGGGCATCCTATTCAGGGATCTGTTTGCTGCAGGCACATTTTGTGGAGCGGTCAGAAGATGAAGCGGGTGGGGAAGACATACGGTAAATCCGTTGAAGGGAATACCAAAAATTCAAGTTTAAAGACAGAAGAAATAAAGAAAATAAAAAAAAATTTGCAAAAGCGCTGGAATAGCAGTCGACTGTAGCTGCAATGTTTATTGAGGTCTGATGTGCACAGGTCGACGGTGGGGAAAGAACTGGGGGTGTGTAGGGTCCCACCCTCCTATATAGCCTAGGCTGACATCAGATGACTGATGGTGGGGGGGGGGGGTAGTCCCCTGTGGTGGACTGCTAGCTAGAAGTTTTCCTTGTGGTCCTAGTGTCTGGCAGCATAGACCTACCGGTGTGGCCTGCTGCAAGAGCCTTCATTGAGGTAAGAGCCTTAGTTTCTTTTTAAATATATACAGTACAGTCAATTCTGCTTGTGTGCACAAGGTCGGGACCTGCTGATTTTGTGCACGTAATCGAAAATGCACTAAACCGAAAATGGCATTTTGCTAACGTGTCTGATATGCGGTTGCGATAAAATCATGTAAAATCATGTAAGCTCCTTAATAAACACTGTAGAACACTTTAGAAACACTTTACTTAGTTAAAATGTGTAAGAATATTGTAAGAAGTACTGTAGTACCATAAAATGTGCTGTTTAACTCTGACAGAAGCGTTGACACTTACAGAACTGCTGACAAAAGTGTTCATTCCTGAACAGTGTACACATGAGAAACTATGAAACAGAATGGCTACAGCCACTAAAATCACGGACATAAAGTGTGGACTGAAGTTTTTGTTCACATTATAAAACGCTGTGAAATGGGAAAAAGAGTTTACCAGTGTACGTTACCACTAGATGTCCAGTCACAGTCCTGATGTGCTATAAAAATCAATGCTTGTCTAGTTAGTGATTCCAGCCTGGGGCTGTGACTCAACAATCTGACTGGGCTCTGTGAGAGTTGTGAGCTTTCAACCCCCCGACTCCTCTAATTGCACCCGAGAGTGATTATCCAGGTGATTAATGCAAGATTGTTGAAGTAGACAGCTCAGAGCCTTAGTTTCCTTTTAAATATATACAGTACAGTACTACGTAACATGGGATGAGGAACTTTTTAAAGGGAAAGCCCCCTCCACCTGTTTTCTGTATACTTGTCTAGTATATAGTGTCAGTGGCTCAGTAGGTAGCACACTCGCCTCTGAGGCCGGGAGATCAGAGGGCTGTGGGTTCAGTTCCCACATCTGGCACTTGGGTTAATATCCCAGTACTGACACTGTAGTGCAGCATGAGAGGGGTGCTGCACTTCTGAGGTGCCGTCTTTCGGATGAGATGTTAAACCGAGGTCCCATCTGCCTGGATTGGTGGTAGCTCAGGTGGATGTTAAAGATCCCATGGCACTTATCGAAAAAGAGTAGGGGAATTTCCCTGGTGTCCTGGCCAAATTTCCCTCATTCACTATAAATACCACCAACAGCTTAATCTGGTTCAAAGTCAGTTGGCATTCATCTGTATCCCCCTCCCCCGGGTCGTGCCTGAAAATAGGCAGGATTTGTCTAGTGCACTTACCCGGTCAACAAAAGCTAAATAAATAAATAAAAAATATATAGGTATTAACAAAGATTCCCTTTCTTACATGCCCCTAATTTCATCCTAATTTAAATTTAAATGAAGTTGCTTCTTTCTGCTCTGCCCTGATGTGAAAACCTACTTCACTCCATTGCAAAGTTCATGACCTCACTCATGCAAAGCATCATTTGATGATGATGCATGCAGTAGTAGCCACAGACATTGCCAGTTATTTCCCAAAATTTACTTGATATTTCTAGAGAAATCTCTTGCTTTCTGCATTTCCACACTAGGGGCAGCAGAGAGAAACTCTTTAGAAATTTTGCAATGTATCTGAAAATAGCTGGCAATGTCTGTGGCTACTACTGTACGTGCACAAGCAAGCAGAAGTGCTATTGTCAGTCAGTTCTGTTGTATGTCTTCTGAAGTCCCTGTATGCTTGTCTTATGCTGGTCATCAAACTTTTCAAGGAAAGTTTCCTAATGCTCGCTGTTGTTTAAACTGTGTCTGAGTTGGAAAAATGCAGTTGGAAGGATACTGGTGCTTGTGACATTTTGTTATTCACTTGATTAATTCTTATGTGCTGGGAGCTGTTTGCTTACTCCCCGTCTCTTCGATGTGTAAATATGCATTATCAGCTCCCATCTTTCCTTTTATGTGTAGAGTCATGACCTTTGCAATGGAGAAAAACAGGTTTTCACACTAGGGCAGAACAGAGTGAAGACACTTGATTTAAATTTAAATTAGGATAAAACTGGGGGAGGAGGTGAGAGAAGGAATCATTGTTCATATCTATAAACTAGTACAGAGGCATGCAGAAAAAGTCTGAGCTGACTTTCCCTTGAAGCATATTTTGTCATATACAGGTACAGTACTTCCACTGTTTATCGTGGATGAACACAATACACAAGTCATCAATATTGGAAGTACAAATGAAGGCTCTCTAGCTTTTTTACCATGATTTTTATTCACAAAAAAACCCAGTTCTCATACTTGCAGGGACAAATGGACCCTCCTATGACCACGAAACAGAGGGTGGATGTAGAATGTTTTCAGTTCAGTGCAGACACATACAGTTGCAAACATACTTGATTTGTGTAAAAGCCTGGTGCACATCTCAGTCACGTTTTCCTGATCTGTGGACCATGTGGCTACCACCAGCATGTTCAAACCCTGGCCCACCTCAGCACAATTTTATTTCTACAAGTCCCCATAAACCTGATGGGAAGGTGGCCAGCGGCAGCCTTCCTAGAAACCATTCTGGATGTGCAAAAAGTACTGCGATATAGTTTATCCTTCTAGTTAAACTCTTAAAAAATGAATAGTGCACAGCAATTCACAACACACAGCAAGAATATGTTTTCAACTTAGATAATAGTTTATCGTGCAGTGCATATAGCTTTTACAACCTCACCTCTCCCAGCCCAGCTAGATGGTTTAGGTTAATGTTTTTGTTGCATACATCCACACCAGCCTGGAATCAAGAATCCCAAGGAGCTAGAAAACTACAAGATTAAGTGCATTTGCATGGTGATACACCTCACAAGGATGGCAAACAATCTAAACAGCTTTTAGAAATATCCACAGACTTCTAAGTGCCCTGCAAAATTAACAGCATTTGGTTAGATATATAATACAGTACAACCTCAATTATTCAAACGCCCTGGGGGACATAAGATTAGTTTGGACAGTTGAGGGGTTCATAAAATTGAGGGTCCCCTTCACCTTGTTCCTATTAGCTCGGGGGACAGTGTACGAGTTCAGATAATCCAGAGGTTCAGATAATGAGCGTTGGATAATCAAGGTTAATACAAGGCCCTTTTTCAGGGGTGAGCGATTCAGAGACAGAATCATCTGACTAAAATGGCTTTATAATTATAATATGCAGACGAAAAACATTAAATACATGAGTGAAACTAGTTAAGTCCTGTAAAAATGGTAACAATTCAATAATGTCATTACAAAGTATCATACAGTGAAAAGACTCGACCAAGGATGCCAAGACCACGTGCTGCATCACTCGACATACCCTGGAGTTTCAAGCCTCTGCCGGCTGCAACACTTATCCTCCTGAACATAGGCAGCTGAAATACAATCCCTCTCTTAATGAGCCTTATTAGTCTGGGATATGCCATTGCTCAGCTGTGAGAAGAAAGGAACATGAGAGGAAGACACTAAGGAGGCCCAGGAATGTAGCCATGTAGTCGATGGCAACACGCCACCACTGGTGACCTCCAGCATTCACCATGGGCAACTCAGTGTTTCTAGGCCAAACGGACTCTGTTCACTATGTCCACAGCTCCGAAACCTCACAGATAAGCTGCTAATGGGGCCAATAGGGGAGAACAGGTTGTGCTGTTTTTTTTGGTTTACTGCTAGTCATTAACTTGACCTGTAGATTTATCATCAATAGGATTTAGAATGAGATTGTAAGTGAGATAATGCCCACAGTATGACCTTTTGTGCAACATGGAGCAACAGTGTGCTGGCAGAAACCAAACGTCTCTTACGAGGGCAGCAACTTACTGGAATAAAAGCCTTTGTCAACATCCATATGGCAATACAAATCTTGAAGGTATTGTGATCCCACTGACAAATACCATGCAGGCCATCAGCCAATCAAACTGAGCATGTAAAATGTATAGCTCTCACCCTGCGGCTGCTGAAAGATTTCAGAAAGGAACACTCCCCAAACAATTTATTGAGCACTGGCATAAATGCAGTCCTTGGAGGCTTCCGGATCTGAAATCTAATTCTAGTCAGAGGGAAGAAGCAAGGGGGTTCTGAACAGCAATGATCACACTTAAATATCCTCTTGTTCATCCCCTTTGACCACAATCCCTCCGCCCCCAGGAACCCCCTTCCTATCTACCAAGTCCCTCCTCTTGTGGGTGTCTACCTACCTAACTCCTTACCTGAAAGCTCGGCTGTCTGAAGGGGAAGTGACCACAGACAAATCCCACCTGCAGCAGTCCTTTTCAGGCTCTTTGTTATTCACATGGATTCCTGTACTCTATGTGTTTTTTCATGTGAAAAATGAATAAACAAATTTAGAAAAATGTTCAGAAACTTGCTATGCCTTTATTTATTCACTATTTATAGTGCTGGTCCTGATTATACAGTACATTTATTAACTTTACTGTGTTTTAGTCTGAATATGTACTACAGTGTATAGTAGAGCATTGTTCTGCATAGAATTCCATCCTTTTCAAAATGCTGTTGCACCACAGTTCAAAGGTCATGAAATGTGTTTGTACCCTTCTGTGTTCAGGGGAATTAAAAAATGAATGGGATAGCCGTCCTGCCGGCGCAGCGGCTGGATTTCTGTTTGTGGCGCCAGTCACCTGGGTTTGGCAATGAGCCGGGGAGCTGGAAGGCCAGCCTGGGGGAAGAGGATTGAGCATCCTAGGGACAGCTCATCTTCTCCAGGGAGGGAAGGGGAAGCATCTCGGCACTTAACTAGCCCCAGGCAGAGGCCTGGGGCACAGCAAGCACTGAGGCAGATATAGGGCAGAGGATGTCACGGACATTGGGGCTATGTGCCATGACATCAGGGCACTCGCGATGCCCAGCAGAACAAGGGAAAAACATTCTCCAGGCCCCGTGTAGATGGAGCTCCAGAGCAGACCCCTCATGGCTCCCACCTGCCTGGCCTGTCCTAGATCCCAATGAGACTAGAAGTGTTCAAGGTGTAGCTGCCCCACCTCATCCCTGACTGGGAGGTAGAACCACAGCTCTATGAGGGATTCCGAGATGGCTAAGGAAGGTGACTGGAGCAGAGGCAGACTCCACTGGGACTCCTGAAGGTGCGGGGGCTGGAGAAGGTGGGGAGGAAAATAAAATGTAATAAAAAAAATGAATGGGATAGGCATAGGGGAAACCTAGTGATAGGAAAGAGATCAAAGTCAGAGATCAAGCAGGGTCTGTGGTCTCTACAGCAGGTAGAGTCAATGGGCAGACTGGGTGGGCCTGACGGTCCTTATCTGCAGTCAATTTAAATGTGTCTATGTTTCTGCGGTACAACAGCAGTCTGAAACCTCTAGAGAATGCACAGGTTAGTTTCATTCTAAAAGTGAAAGGACCATCATGTGCAAATTTCACGTAATACCATACACTATAAAAAATACAGAATGAGCAACATTATGCACAACCAGTGTGTTCTGCCATCTCAGGGTTCTGATTCCTAGGTTGTGTTTAATACGCTAAAGCCTGGTGTCTCTTTAATGTTGATGTACCTGCATTTAAAAGCCTTTCTTAGGATATATGAGAATGATAGACACTGTAACCCAATTTATAAGATTAATATATTGATTTAGATTTTCTTCCTTCTCAGTCTTGTCTTATTGCAGAGATATTAAGGGCAATGACAATCTGCAGGCCAGAAGAGTATATAGCAAAAAGCTTTGAAGATTATGGATTATTTTCTCTTGAAGAGTATTTTCTGGGATTTGAAGGATTAATACAACTTTGTGATGCTGAAGTGAATTTAAAAAAATCACTTATTTTCTGTCTTCATTGCTGCTTGTGGTTAAAAAAAATGAAAAGAAAACTGACAAAACGTAGTCAGATATTTAGTTACAGTTTGGGAAGTAGAATGCTATACAGTTAATTTAGTATTAAATCTTTTAAATTGTCTTTAACTGGTTAGAGGATCAATGGATAAAGTAAATGACCAAGACACAAACTAGGTTTTCACTGGTTCCAGAGGTCCTTTACTTAATAAAGTTTTGCAGCTTCCAGCAGAAGGATTCACAGCTGGTATCAGAAGAATTAAGATACACAAACCTCCCTTTTACAAATTCAAATTTCAGGGCCTTCCATTTCAAGGTGCAAGCAATGACTGCTAAGCTGCAAGTGGTTGTTTGTAGTGCCTCTTGCAGAGATGCTTACCTTTTTGTGCAGAATTTAAAGACTTTTATGTTTAGTGTGTCACAGTGAGCCATGGCATGTCTGAGTAGTGAAATGGCATGCAGAATGTAGTACCAGATGAGACATTTCCTAGTCAACTTACTTCCCCCCTATACACATGGAACTGCAGGTATCACATGAACAAAGCGACCAAAAATTGGATGCCTACAAAAAGGGCAACTCAATTACGGTGCCTGTGTTCACAGCTACCTAGCAGGGGGGGGCGACTGGATACTGGGGTGGGTGAAAAAAGCGACAGGAAGTACTCATGTATATGCATGGGGAGGGGGAGAGACAGGGTAGGGATGGCATTTAGGAGGGGGTGTGGCAGACAGCTGCCGAGCTGGTCAACTAGCGTGGTGGGGAGGGTGATTGGCTGGGAGATGCAGGGTTAGGGTCAGGCATGGCATTTTTTTTTCTGCAGGTGTCTTTCCATTTTTTTCCATTTTTTACATACATCTTCGACATGCACCCCACAGGAGTTGAGAATCCATAAGTGGGGGGAGCAGAGGGCACAGCGATTCATTTTTGGCGATGTACACTCGCCCTAAAGGCGATCACTATTTTTCAATCACTCTTATGACATGGAACAGAATTGCATTTTAATGATATTTCATAATGGGTTTGAGGTTTTTCACTGTATGTGTGCTGCAGAAACCATGCACATTTGAAAGTACCTACCTGCTTGTATCCTATATGCATCCATCCCATATGCATCCCACATACTGTTCTTCTTCTTTTCTATCAACATTTAAATCACTTCACCTTTTTTCATGCAAGATGAGAATAAAAAGAGCTCATATGTACCTGCTTCTATGCTCCCAGTGAGTTAAAGTAACAGTAGCTACCTATCCTGTTGTAGCTGGCCTTAGCAGTGGGCAGAGTTTCCTCACCTGCCCTCCACACTAACTGCCCCTGCAATTAGGTGGGCCTGGCTTGGATCTCTCTCCTCTATAGGCACGCACTCCGCTCTGATTTAGCACTTACTGTCCTACTGGAGGACATGCCTGGTACTAGCTGACTCCTCTTCTAGCCACCCCCCAGTCGGCTTTTTTCAGTCCCCATCCCTGTTACCAGGACAAAGCTTGTACTATGGGCTGCTGAGGTCCTTGTCTCTGTGTTCCCCTGTAAGCTCATAGTTGTACTCTAAGGTTTTTTGCAGTAGCTTCAGTAGCTGGTTACTTGGTATTCTGTACTTATATTCTGCATTATGTCTCTTTGTTGCATTACCACTGCACTGTCTGTGTAAATGTTCCCTGAGTTGTTCTTACTGTGTACACTCTTTCCCATGAAGTGTGAACTGCAGAGGGGGCAATTCCCCTTGTGTTCTACCATACATGCCATGTACTTGAAGTGGAACCTTTGCAAAAGAGCTTTCACGCAAATGTTTTTTGCGAACAATGAAATAAATTAAAAATAAATGAATAAAAATCCTGTATGGGATTCAGCCTTTGGTAAAAAGAGGTTGTCCACAGTTTGGGAGTGGTTCTTCATAAAAGTCAAACCTTGGAGTCCCAGGTGTAGTCCCAGGTGTTGGCTGTAGTTGTGGGCTGCTTTTACCATTGACAGATTTTACCCCTTTCTTGAAGCTGAAGATTTAAAAACAGTGATGTGGCTCTATGTTGCCTCAAGTAGTGTTGTACACTTGGCCAGATCTGGCATCTGCAGCTGGTGCAGAATGCTGCAACTTGTCTCCACACTCCAACACTTCATACATGTGATATCTCCCTCTTTACACAGGAGACTCCTGTTTTTTGACTGAACTCCCTCCTCCCTCCCTCCCTCCTGGGAAACAAAATCTCCTGCTTAAGTAAAATTCTGTCCAAAATATCCATCTTTTTTGGGCAGATAAAGACACATAAAAATTAAATCGGTGATGAACAATGTGTCTGATAACTTTACATAAGTAGTTTATTCTTTCTAGTGCTTATTCTTGACAAAATGAAATGCATTACTTTTTTGTAATGATTTTTTTCTTATGTTTTTGATGCCATTTAAGGACAAATGCACAACGTTACGGCATCTCCCTGCTAGCAGGCCAATCTCCCTCCTAATTTGACCTAAATCTCCCTCTTAAGCAAGTTGGACATATCACATGTATGCACTTGCATCTTATTCTTATGAATGTTAGGAAAAATGTTGAGACATTTCCTATTCAGGTTTATCCCCTCTAACATACACACGCAGATCTGTATACTTATAATATTTTGTACTGGGTTTGAGGCTTTTGACTGTATAAGTATTTAATGAAACTACAAATACTGGAAAGTATCAGTCTTCTTTTATCATTTCTTAAATCTATATATTGTTCTTGTTTCATACCAGCATTGCAATTACTTCACCTCTTTGTACTCACTACATCAATAAAAATAGCTCCAGCTATCGCTCCAGCTATCTGTTTCTGTGCTCCCACTGAACTGAAGCAACTGTAAATATGCCCATCATGTTTGCTGTTCTGCTTGCAGTAATAAAGGAGTTGTCAGCATTTTGGGAGTGTCTTTTCATAAAAGTCTAACTCTATAATTCCAGGTGCTGATTGTAGTTGACGGCCACCTTTACCACTGCCAGATTCCCCCCTTTCTTAAAGTTGTAGATATAAAAGTAGGGAAGCACTAAGTTTGGTTGACAGTGACAGTGCCAACCTCCCCCACAGCGACAGCACAATACTGAAGCAGGTATTGTGCCGCCTATTTTAAAGGTGTTTTCTTGTGGGGGACTGTGCCCCTATACCTCCATGCGGAAGGGCTCTGCCTCCCGACCCCTGACTTTAGGATGCCAACGCCAAGTCGGAGTTGGTCCAGGAAGGGGCAGAACATAGGGAAGGTGAAACACGCAGCGACCATTACAGTGAATGTCGCCGCACGGTCTTTTTTCATGTTTCACCGTCGGGGTTTCTACCAAAAGAGGTGCACCAAAAAAGAGTAGTGCAGCCTTATGTTGCCCCAGGTAGTGTAGAGCGCAATTCCAGATATGACATCTGCAGCTGGTACAGAATGCTGAAGCCTGTCTTCTCACTGTCACATTCTACATCTTTTTCCTGTGGATACTGGAGTCACTGAGAAAAAATTGTGCATAGCGTTCATGATCCGGCTATGGCGCGGTCTGCACTGTGGTACGGTCAGCAGAACGTCATACCAGTTGAGTTGTTTTTTATCAGACTTACCCCGATAGACTTGCGTACCACAATGCTTCGTGCTGTGTTTGAGTTTCCCAAAGCCATATGAACCTGAAAATTTCTTCTTTCACATTTATGATTCCTACATATTATTTTTCTTCCTTATTTTAATTATTTTACCTATTTCAGCTCACAGGATAAGTGCTTTTTGTTTTGTCTAGCTCTGTGCCTGCAGTGAACTAGAACAATAATACAGATGCAAATGTTGACAGGAATTGAGGGACATAGTGGGAAAATGTTGCCACCAAGGGATGAACCATCATTTGTCAATAGTTTGTCAATGTCAAAGGCTGGGTGTACTGTGACTTAGAATCCTAATAGTCCGTCCTCCGGCATCAAGACTTGCCCATTATAACCAGAAACAAATGGTCAATATCTGTTTTACTGAACCTTGCTTGAGCTACACCGGCCCAACGCATTTTTTTTATTTTTTGTTAAAAAACAATTCCCTGGTGCCAGTGATTTTCCCCCTTCCAATCCAGGACCCTTGTTTCTCAAAAGAAAAAAAAATATTATCCTGGTAGTTCAGTGGCTTGTCCTCTCCCAGTCACTCCCCTTGCCTAATGACAGCAGCTGCCACTTATCCTATGGTCACCTCCACTGCTAGTTGACGTCTCATCCAAGTACAGTAATGTGCATTATATCAGTATCTTTAGCAATACTATAAAAACAGAATGGGAAAAGATGATTTGTGATTGGCTGATGGCATTCCATCAGCCCTATGTTAATCTCCTTATTAATATACTTGTAGAGCCTAATCACATGCATGTTAATTTTAAATAACAAGTTCCCATATTACTAGGATCCTTTTTTGGAACCATTGTCTGCAATTCTCTTTACCAGTAGCATTTAAAATTCCTAATCATGATTGCTCAGCTTTCAAATAAAAAAAATACAGTTACTAAACTTTTTTTTTTCTTTTTGTTACCAACTGCCAGGTAAATCTTAACTTGTTCAAAAGTGGGTTTGCAATCAGCTTGCCTACTAAATTCTGTTCTGAGTTCCAATGCATTCTCCTAAACACCATCACCAGTCAGTGTGTGTGTGTGTGTGGGGGGGGGGTAGAACAAGTATGGGTGCCAGTAGTATGATGCACACACTTGTGCTACTGTCTCTGTAGACAACTTCTGCACACTATAAGCAGGGTTATCAGTTATAATTCAAAGTGTTCATCAGATAATATTTTAAACTTTTTACACCCCTAATGCTCCCTCCCACATCACCCTCCTTTTCAAAACCAAATAATTTCTCCTCCTCTGTCCACAGCTCTGCCTGTCTGACTCATGTCTGTTCCTCAGTGCTTGCTCCCTCCCATTTGGCGCTGTTGTCTTGGAGCCAACAATTGCAGATGATCAGCCTCCTCCCAAATCGATGTCTCATCTCCTCCTGGCTCACACCATGCTGTCATTCACTGTAACACATCCTGTCCAATTCCATAGCTCCTCCGGTATTTTAGTCGTTTTTTTCTGCACTCTCTCCCAGCTCATACCACATGTTCCTATGTAATCTTCATGGCGATCACAACCATTCAACATCCCCCCTATCTCACCCAGAAGCAGCTCTCACTGTACAGCAGGATGCCTAAGTTGCGTTCTTGCTCTGTGCTCTCGCGACCAGTCCATCACAGCCCATTTCAAACATGCCACTGTTAAACCTTTTAATACAAAGTGCATCTCATGTTACTAAAGGAAATGTGCAGATGAATGGGCTCCTATTTGTTTGTCATATATCCCCAACGACTAGTGGACAACTAGACACATATGGAGTCCTGTCATCATGAAGACAGGAAGCAAGTTTATGTGTGTGAAGTCACACTGACACTCTTTGGCAATGTGCAGCACAGATCGGAATGCAGATAGTAGACAAACTACTTGAAATCAAATCTAACTTTTGATGTAAAAATGGTACACTTCATACAAAGTTGTTGTTTTTATATTTTTATAATAGCAGTAAGGTACTCCCAGGGGTTATGTTAATGTTTAGGTTAATCATGCCCTTGGGGCATGTGGCACTCAGCTGTGCCTCTTGCCACATTACGCCCCCCCCGGTGGTGATTCACTAGAACATTAACATGACCTCTGGTTGTACCGTATTGCTTAACTGTACTTGCGCAAGTACAATTTGAAGAAGGTCAGGTGTAGTCACAGGGAACTGCAGACACTCTCAAGCACAGTAATGTGTCAAGCCAGCCCCAGGCACAACTAGATCTGCTAGATTCTGTGTGCACGCCCTCAGCCTTTTATCATGTCACACAGCACTTCTTGTGTATACATTCATTTTGTCTACTTTATCTAAGGCTTCTTCAGGGAGTATTTCTAAGTTAAACCACATCACATAAGATTATGTTAGAATTCGTCTGTATGAACCCTAGATACTTTTCGTGTATTTAGTATAAATTCTCTGTTTTTTGAACTGTACCTCATATTATATCATTCCTTTAAATTAGAATTTTAGATTCTCTTAAATGTTTCTTGGACAATTCACTGTTTGGCTAGCTGTACAGGTAAAAACATATTTATAAGTTGATGTACTATGTTTCTTCCATCTTATACAGTATTTAATTTACTTTCTCACTTAGTTTCTATCAAATACTCAGTCTGAGAAGGAACTACGTGAGCGCCACCACACTGTGTCTATATTGTTACATGACTAGCCATAAGCTTTTGTTCCCTATACCCTTTAAGGAACTTTGTTGTGCTTGTGTTGGATTGTATTGCAGGACTTTTTATTAGGTCAGTCGCATTTTGTCACCAGCTGACATCCTGGAAGCTCATAGTCAAAGTGTCTGCTGCTATAACAGAGGAAAAACAAGCATTTGTCAATGCCGAATGTTTGCTTGCTGGCATTGGCATTAGTAGTGTAGAAGTTACAGAGCTGCGTAATAGGAATGGCAGCAAAGTATTGAACTGAAGCCAACCCCACCACCACCCTGCAGAGAGTGACAGGCATTGGGGTGTGCCTTTGGGTTGTCAGGCATAATGACCACGCCATTTCACCACACGCTACCCTGCAGACACTGACAAGTGTCACTGTGCCTTGGGGTCTTTGGTCTTTATGCGCACCCCATTCCATCAGGAAATATGGTGAGATGGATGCAGTATAAGAGAATGGGGTGAAGTTTGGGCCCGAAGAGTCCGAGGCACACTTTGATGTCCCTCACTGGCTGCAGGGTGTGGGTGGGGGTGGAATGGTATGAGCATTACAGGCAAGAATCGCAAGTCACACCCCTGATGCCTGTCATTCTCTACAGGGTGGGGCGTTATGGTCGGAAACCCTAACGCCTCAGGCATTCGTTGGTATTTTCATTCCAAATTTTCAACATGTTTTTTTTGTGACCCCCCACCTCATGAACAGTGGCAATATCAGTTTGTTACCCGAAAACTGCTTTTGCCCAGCGACTATGGTATTTGGCACCACAGGTGCAAAAACACATTCCGAACAGGATGTGAAAAATGACAGTGGTACTGTTCATGGGGAAGTGTAAAAAATGACAATGTTGAAAATCTGCTGTGAAAATCTTAAACAAACTGGTGAAGTCACATGCATGTGTAGAAACGGTGCAGTGCACACCCGTAATGTAACTAGTTTGGGGATTTTTTTTTACAGCAGATTGTTAACACAGGCATTTTGGGACCTCTGATCATGAACAGTGTCAGTGTGATTTTCTTTATCTGTCTTGAACAATGATTTCCCACAGCGACCACGCGTTTCTGCACTGAAAGTGTGAAGACACATTTTGGCCATATTGTGGAAAATGACAGCTGTACTGTTCCTGAGGAGGGGTGGAAAATGCCACTGGTGAAAATCTGGACCCCCGGCGGCCACACAGTGTGCGCTGGGGCGATCAGCAAGCAATATGCGCGTTTGCGTGTGTGTGTGTGGGGGAGAGCTCTGCTCACTGAAGTGGAGCTCTCCCTTTCAACTGTATGCCACTGCATTTTCCTGCTGTCATAGACAGCTGCAGCTGTCATTGGCGCACTGCAACCGTGTCTGCAAACACACTGACTGAATTGGAAGAGGCTGACACACCTCTAGAAAACTTGTATGATGGCACTATGTTTCTTGCACATGCGTGCAAGCAAACATAAAAATGACCTGTATACTGTATATAAGCCAATAAAATATCAAACTGAAGAATGTTAGTGCTGGTGTGCACATTACATCTCAGCCAGCCAGAAGAGATCATTGCTTGCGGTGTATTTTATAGATGTTTCCTGGAGCGGATCACCCATTGTCTATGTACAAACTAGGCCAAACTTCTCGATTTTTAGCAAACAGTATCTAAGGTGCCTATTTTACCATTATCTTTTGCAATACAGCTTTTCATGGTTTTTGTCTCATCTTTTTCATATTCTGAAACTTGGGGAGAATTTTCAGATGGCTCGATGATGGATATGTCAGCTGGTGTTTTCAAAGTAGACATATGTCCACGCCAGTTCAGTTTCTCAAGCTCGGCTTCAGTTGTGTCTGCAAAATTGTCACTTGCATGAAAACAAAATGAAGAGTGCATCCGTTTTCTGCTGCAATCTATTTCAAATTCTGATTTTTGTCACAAATACTTCAAGCCCTTTAAAAATGGAATGGGTTAGTCTGGACAAATTTGGTGGATCATACTTTGATATTCTCATACAATCCTACTACCCCCCTTCAGTCTCTAAAACTAACATTTCACATGCAGGTCTAATTTTTTATTAGCGTTTGGTCATTATTACCCCCCCTTCTCAGTTGCACTCAGCCCTGGACCCCCACAGAGTAGAAACCTTTCCAGTGGTCCACAGACAAGGCAAGAGCCATTTAAAGAGGAAGTGGGCCCCTTTCATATATTGATTGATCTGATTTTTTTTTCCTCGATGGGGAAAAGCCTGCTTTATGATAACAAACTTCTGCTATGTTTAACATTAACAGAGTAAATGTCTGTCACAACTAATCAGTGGCCATCCTGAATTCCCTAGTATTTTGTTGGACTAATGATGAGGGCAACATTTCCGAAGCTTAAGCAAAGTGCCAGAAAAAGTCCTCTACTGGTGTTGAAATGAATTTGACATGCTCAGAAAAGTATATTATAAAATGGGGAGAGAAAATCCTCTATTATGATTGGTTGTTATCTGTGCATCAAAAAAATTTGATGCACAGGTAAAAACAAACACTTAAAACAGGACCGCATAGCACAAAGAGAGAGTAGTGTGCCATTAGAATGTTCATATTTAAAATGCCGCCATGTTTTTTTTTCATTGCTAATGTGGGCCATTCCGGACTATCGGCTGACCGGGGAAACTGTAGTGCAGCTTGATTTCCACTGACAGGTGAAAAACAGACAATTATAAAAAGACTCAGAGCTGCTGACTCACGTACTTTTAACATTTTGCTCTGACAGACAATTGTTTGAAAAACTCGGACCAGTTGACGCACTTTACTCTTTGCACATCTGCTCCCACTGTTGTCATCATGCTGCTGCTCCCATGGTTTAAAAAAAGAAAGCAAATAAACTTGCTTGTTTCCTGATGCACAGTTTTTTTTTGGGGGGGCGGTGGGCAGTGAGAAGTAGTAGAAATGGTACCCCTGCTACTGTTGCTCACTCCGTCTCTGTGTGCATGCCTGCTTGCTGCTTCAAACTGGAGGAATGAGAGGGGAGGACTTTGAATCTTCCTGCTGTACATTTGTGAACTAAGAGTTGGCATTCCAACTTAGTCTGCTACATGCATCGGACACCAGCAAGGGGTAGAGAATTTAGAAGCAGTTTGTAGGTCCCCTTCCCTGCACAACGGGCGCTTCTCTAAGTTCCCGCTCGCACCTTGTATGATGCTGTGCTGCCATCTGTCCCACTTCATTTAAAAAAAATACATAGTTGTACATTCAGCAGAGTGAATTCTCTATCTCATGTTCAGTAGCAGCAACAACACACACATATGCACATACAATGGGTGGGGTGCAGAGTGTTTGGGCTGAAACCAGTACTACTGTTGCTAAGAAGGTAATGACATAATTCTATAGCAGGCAGAATGACTAGTTTATCGTAAATTCTCATAAGAAACTGTTTATCTACATAGAATCATCATTTTACTTACTGTAAAAATTTAAAAAAAAGTAGCCCATTTAATAAGCGCAATAAGACTCTCTGGGGGTGTGCATACAACAGATATTACTGCACTTCCATGGGGCTGAAGGCACTTATCCTGTGGCCTCGTGCCTCACTATGCCCCTGGGCACTCAGTAATATCTGTTCCATGCACACCCCATCTGTCTTATTGCTTAATTTGATCATGCACACAGCAGTTTGCCTCTGCAATGGATATTCAAAAATACCCCCTTATGAGTGTATTTAATGAAGGCACAAACTGCAGGCAAAACCTCCTACAGGCCAACCAAAGACCCTGCAGGCCAATGAAAGGGAGACAGCTGGGGTCAACAAATAGTTATTACAAGCATATACAGAATGGGAGCAAAGAAGCCTTTTGCACATGGCAAACTAGTTCTCTGAGGAATTTTCAACTTCTGACAGAACAGAATTCTGCAGATGTGAAAAATTCTAATTCAGTCATTTCGGATAAAACTTTGTCCCATGGGGAAAGTCTCTTAAAAAATAATTTAATGTCTCTGGAACAGCAACAACTTAGAGGGGGCCTTTTATTTACATGGGACATTATATAGGATACACATTTAACACTAGAATGTGGACTGAACTTTAAACAAGTATCTATTAACACTAGAGGCCATCCGCTTCAACTGATGAGAAATAAATTTAAATTAAAAAAGGGCGTATTTTTTCTTTCAAAGAACTGTTGGACCCTGGAACAGTCTGCCATTATCAGTTATTGTCAGTCAAAATAAAAATACATTTAAAAACAGGTTGGATGGTTTTTTGAGTTCAAATAAAGATTTAACCTATTATGTGTAGCTTGAGGAGCTAAACGGGCTACACGGCCTTTTGCTCCTTCCTAGTCCTTAGTATTAGTATAATTCCATGGGAAGCAAAATTCAAAATCCCATATACGGAATTTAAATCATATTCAAGTTTTGCAGTTTACATACTGTGAAAAACTAATCCACAGTTTAAATTAAAGCTCTAGTATAGTGCCTAAAACAAAACTTAGATTTTAAAAGCAGTGAACCATTACCTTAGATATCTGAAGTATTTTTTCTTTTCCCTTTGTTTAATTAAAACATTCTTTATTGACATTAATAGGTGTGATGTGTGGAACAGTTCTGAGTCTGGCAGCTGATATATCTAGCTCTACTGCTCCCTTCCCACACTGTATCACCAGCACTGTGACCTCACTGACAGTGACATCACTGCTGCTTAGGAACAGAAATTCAGGGACTGCCAGGTCATTCACCTGTGATGTCACTGTCAGTGAGATCGCAATGCTGGTGATGTAATGTGGGGCAGTGGAGTGAGATATGTCAGCTGCCAGACTAAGACCTGTTTCACACATCTAGCACAATATTATCACATTGAAGACTTTCTGATGAGTAAAAGGAAACAGAAAAATACTTCAGAAAGAAAGTTACACGTGACTACTTCTTAAAATGTTTATTATTGTCCTGTCTGCCTGTTTTGGCTCCATTAGTTCTTTAAATGACTTTTCAGAATTCTGCAAAACTTTTGGAAATATTCCAAAAAACATTTTGGAAGCAGAATTGCCATTCCAACTGAATTCTGCTGCTGGAATACTACATTTGGCATAGCTCTAGAGCAAACTTGTTTGCACCTGAGACCCTGCATTGGAACTTTTACATTCAAAATACCACTTTGCCCTAACAGGGCATTAAGAGACAATTTGCTTCCCCTTGGAGCCTCATTACAAAGTAAGGAACAATCTTTTGCTCCTTGGATTGAGTGCTGGCTCTGACCTCCACACTTCCTCCTGTGGTCATCTGTGATGTTGTTAAACACAAAACCATAACAGCATGGGTCCTCCTCCCTTACATGTTCTGTGCTGCCAGTTACAAAACATTTCTTGGTGTCCAGTGGTCCCCCTCCCTTATCCCATTCCTGGTGGCAGTGCAGACAACATTCCATGATTTACCATGGTCCCTCCCCCTCCTCCTTAACAAGAACCCCCTCTCTTCTCCCTCTTCACTCCCCTTTGCACCTATCTTACACTCTCCCTTCACCTTATGCATTCCATTGCTCTTGTTCCAACTCTTTTGGCTGTGGTTTCTCTACTTTTAATGATTTCTCCAGGTTACATTTATAAATATCACCTTTTTATGTCTTGTTTTGAGCACTGTGTACCACATGTACCATATACTTTTACGTACCAAGATTTTATGTATGTAATTTCCTTTGTCTGTATATGTTCCTAAGGACCTCCTTGTGAATGAGCTTGCTCAATGGAGTTTTTCTGCAATAAACTTGAAATTTAAACTTGAGCTGCCCACCCCCATGGCAACCCACCCCCAACAGCAGCTAACTCTTACTCTCCAGTCACCTCTCTTGCCATTCACCATCTGTCCTGCTGAAGTCCTGTATCAGTATACACCACTGTATAGCGAGAATGGACTTGTAGTCTGAAAAGAAACTAAACCTCTGTAAAGTGCTACTGCATGTGTGAGTGGACTTGCATGTTTTCAACAAGATATTTATTTTACTTTTAACTTGCACAACCTCCAAGCCTTCTTCAGTTAACTTGGGTGAACGCTTTTAGACCACCCCATCTAATGATCACAATTGTGATGATTTGTAACACCCACCTAAAATGTGTGTTCAGCTCTTGATCACTGAACACACATTTTGGGTGGGAGTTACACATTATAACTAATGTAGTTGTTGGGAGGAGACTGCCAGTATGAATTGGCTGAGTGAGGTAACTCATACTGTCATGGTTTGGTATGGTAAAAAAGTCTTTCTATCAGTATAGTGTATGCAGGATTACTGTATTTACGAAGTTTGACTATATTTCCACTATCTTAAAATGAGACAGAGAAACAGACAATTCTGATTTGCTGATAAAATTCCATCAGCTCTTTGTTGATCTTCAAGTAATATATTTGTACAGCTGTTTCACATGAGCAAACTGATTAAATTCTTTTTTAGAACTTTAACCCACCATTAGAGCCACAACTTACAGACAAACCACCTCACAGACAAATAGAGACACCCATATAAAGACATTTCTGCAGTGTTTGTAGTTGTTTAAACAGCTGTCTTTCAGCTATGATCTCCATTCTCTATTTTACTAGTTCAGTTCCCAGCTGTACTCCCTAAAGTGATTATGGCATCCCTATGTAGGACTGTAACTCAAGAAATCAAGAATTAAAAAAAAATATACAGTTTAAGCATTTTACGAAATGTCAGTTTCCTACTGCTTGCAGGATTTGTTATTCTTCCCTGTGTGAGTACAAACAACACTAGGAATGAAGCTTAATAATAAATAACCCTCCCCATATAGATCACCCATGGTTGTCAGGGCAACAACAAGTGCACCTCATCAATGCATGTGTGTTCACTGGATATTCTGTAGTGACCATGGCAACAGACATGACACCATCCTGTGTACAGACTTGCACATCACTCCATAATATGTTTAGCTGGGTTTCATTAAGTGCACTATCTCGGTCTCCAAGTACATATTCTCGATCTGACATATTATGAGACCTAAGCACACTAAGTACTCATTTCTACAATTCACTATGTTCACAAAAAGTATTTAAGATAGCGAGAAGTCACTCATTAGGAAGACACACAGCAGACAAAGCATTTCACCTCAGATCTTTCTAGAATATAAGAAAACAACAACAAAAATTGGTTCTGGTTTCTTGCCCCAGAAGTGTTTGCACACAGTCACACAGCTGGAGTGAGAAACTGAAATTCTGGTCTGACAGTGATACTAGAAGGATAAGGATGTGGTGGAGGCCTCAGTTATGAGACCTCAGGTGGGAGGAGTGAAGATGCCATCTAGAGGAGAAGCCCAATGTGCCTTGCAAGTAGCTGTCATGGACTTTGAACCCATGCATCTGGTGGACCTTATGGTCAAGGAATGGAGAATAAGCCTGGACTTCACATTTGGAAGAGAAAACGTTATGTAGCAACTGAATTAATTTGGACCTTGAGACTCTCACCCACGAGGATCAGTTCTTGGGTGAGGGTGGGGGGGGTTGGATCTGTGTGGCACTGTGGTGCCCCCCCCCAGAGATTCTGACACCTCCTTGCCTTCTGAAAATTGAAAGCCCTGAGGGGCTGAAGAAATAATTTGGTCTGGGGACTTCTTGGTCATGGGGGTCAGTTCTTGGTCAGGAGGTGGCAGGTGCTATCCAGTGGCACCACGGACTCCCTGGTGCTGGTTGCCTACTCTTGTCCGTGAAATTTGGAGGTGGAAGAAAGTTAAGAGAATAAGCTGCATGGGTATATGCCACCTCTACATTTGAGAGCACTGCTGCTCTGTGTGTGTGTTTCGGGAAAAGGCCAGTCTGGATGAGGATCTACTGGGCCAGTTGCAATGCCAATAAACCTGAGAAGGTCTTGAGCAATTAGCCTCTGAGAAAAGTAGAGAGAGAGAGAGAGAGAGAGAGAGAGAGAGAGAGAGAGAGAGAGAGAGAGAATCTCCAGTGTTGGAAGCTGGGTATTGAAGCTGGCCATGGAGAACAAACGCTACTTGTTGTGACTGTGAAAAAGCTATGAGAAGTGAATTATATGCTACCCCATTTTGGGGATTGTCAGCATGATGCCCTAGTGGATGATGGACACTTATATTATGGACTTATGGATAATGTGTAGACGCTGATTTAAGAGACCCCTTGGTCCAAAGCCTGAACATTTCTCCAATGGGATAGCTTGCTATCAAGTTACCATCACTTCATGGAGAAATCAAGTCTCATTAAAGGATCCAGGTTGTTTATAATTGCTGTTTGGACTTTATTTTAATGTCTTCCTGATTTTAAAGTGTTGCTAGTCAAATTTTCCTCCTAGCACAGCATTCCATGGATGGAGTCTGCACCCCAGGCCCGAGGAATCAAAAAGTAAGTAATCTTTTGCAATTTCTGTTGTGGTCCCCCTCCCCATGGACCATCACCATCATACCCCTAGACACCAGGGAAGGATGGGCTACATACATACAGTAGATGCATAGTGTGAACTTTGTAAAGCATCTCATATGAAGTTATGTTCATAGTGTACAAACCGTAGCTTGAATTTTATCAGTGTGTGTTAAATTCATTAATATTGTCATTGCAGCCAAAGAGCTGCATTGCTAAATTTAAGTCCCTGCATGGGTTGTACATGCACTATGACGATGGCACTAAGGCCATTAAGATATCAGTCTTGCTGCATTTCATCTTCAGCTCAGCACTTTCAGTGGTATTACTAAAAGAAATTCATTTATACAAATAAAACAACATTGCAGAAACAACCGCAAACAATGTGTATATCAAAGTAATACAAACAAGAATTGGTCACCTACATTGCCAAACTTTATACTAACTTTATTTTACATGAATTTTCATATGCAGAGTAACCAGCACCTAGTAAACACACTTTGTCAATATTGGGCTACATTTAGCAGCATTCCATGACTGAACTCTTAAGCTGTTTTGAAAGAAGAAGCAGAGTGATGTGCAATCACTAATAGTAGTGCTTTACAGATAACTATTTTTTCTAAAAAGTGGTTCTAAGTGCCTGAACTTAAAAGTGTACAGGCATGCCTCCGGCTGCTTGTTTACAGGACAGCTGTGGACTGCTCATCACAGAAGGGCACAACTGGTAATATGCCATCATCCCTGGCTTCCTTTATGATGATTAGGGAAAAGAGCAATCTTTTACTGGTTTGCAAATAAACTTATCTCCTATTTTTGAGCATGGATGAGTTTTTTTCAAGTCCTTGAAAAGACTTATCCATGCTCAAAAGTAGGAAAATAAGTTTATTTGCAAACCAGAGCAAGATTACTCTTTCTCCTTGTTCAACATAAATGGAGACAGGGACAATGGTGCATCACCAGTTGTGCCTTCCTGTGGTAGACAATTTACTATGACCATAGAAAGAAGCAGCTACAGGTGTGTGCAAATGACATGCCTGCACACATATTATAAGCACTTAAAAATACTTTTTTGGAAAAACAGTTTTCTGCACAATGTTATTGTTAACGATTACATCAGAAGTGTCAGAGACTCAGTAGGTAGCATACTCACCTCTGGGGCTAGAAGATAAAATAGTCATGGTTTCTAGCCCCACACCAGGAACTTGTGTTAATACTACTAACTTACACTGCAGTGCAGTACAAGAAGATGCTGCGCAATTGAGGTGCCGTCCTTCAGATGAGATGTTAAACTGAGGTGCCTTCTGCCCATCTCTGGTCACTGCCCAGGTGGAAGTAAAAGATCCCATGGCACTTATCGATGAAAATTATGAGAGGTTCCCCCACAGTTATGGCCAGCATCCCACCATCAATAAAACAGGTCCATTAAATCCACCCCCAGGATGCACCTGGAAACAAGCTATCACAGTTTAGTGTGCCTTTCCTCGTCACAAATTGTAAATAAATAACTGCTTCTTTTAAAACAGTTTAAGAGTTCAGTCCTGTTGAGCCTTCCTTTGAGTTTTCAGTTATGTAGAAGGAAAACAGAACAATAAATGTGGTGCAGGTGATGGCTTTTATTGGACTAACATAATTTTCTTAGTCCAATAAAAGATATTACCTGCAATATATTTGTTGTGTTGTCTTCTTCTACAGTACATCATTGATTGGACTAACACAACTACCACATTTCTTTGTCAGTATTTGGTTGCAGAGAGATGAATGTACCAGACTGCAATGACTAGAGAAGAGGGAAAGGAAAGAAAAACATCCTACCTAGTTTGTTGACTTGCACCAAGGGGCACATCAGAAACAGTTGGTGGGATGGTTGTTGTTACACAGTAACGGTGCCTTCTTGGCAGGTACTCAAGCATTTAGTAACTATGACATTCTAAAAGCCTGCAAATGGCACCATATTGAGCAGCAAACAAGCAGACACGAAAGACCGTTAGGCCTATTCTGCTGGCATTTTAGTATATATAACCATTAAAGGAACGGTAACCAAACTAAGTCCCGTGTCAAAATGTCTAACAGACACTTGAACAGCCTTTATAATTAGAATCAGGCTTACAGACCGTGTGACAAATACATTACATCATTCATATCTCAAAATACATACTGACCTATTACCCTCTAGCATCTTGGCTGCTGTACTGCTTGAGTATAAACTCTCCACCAGACTTGTAACCCTCCCAGCCAATTACCAATACTCCGCAAACATACAAGAGATGATCACTTCAGGAGTTCCCTCTTTTAGTTCTCACAGCAGTCCTTCATAGTCAGCTCAGCTGCACATGAAAACAGTTAACTAACTTTCTGCTGCAGAACATAGAAACACAAAAGGGCTATGCAGTGTGTCAGTGGTGCAACTGGTAGACTTAGTAACAATGCACTCGAGAACAAAAAAGCCAGTGCTACTCACACACTGAAAAACTGAATATCCGCATAGAAGCTGTGCAACAAAAGCTTTAGGAGCACTTTTTGAGGAGTCTCAGCACCACTCTGTCACCGCACTGGATGTACCTGTTTGCTGTGTTAAGTTTTCTAGTAAAGCATTTGTTGCCCAGCTTCTGAGTGGATACTCAATTTTTTGGGGTGTGAATAGCACTGGCTTTTTTGTTTTTGAGCCCTTTGCTGAAGAAGCAGACTCTGTCCTGCAGGAACAACATACAGAATGGATGCTGGTTTTGTCTTTAACTTATCCCCCTCATATTTAGGGCCTAAAGGTTGAGCAGGTATCTTCTAATTTATTTATTTATTTGATAACTGGATGGGTGCACTGATCCAATAGACCATTTTCAGGCACGACCCGAGCCACTCACATGGCACATTGAGAACAGCACATACAGGTTACATGACAGTATTACAGGTATCAACAATCAGGGGAATGCAGCAATGGTGCAAAGGGACATCACATAAAGTGAGTTACAGTGAAGTACGTGGAGCAGTACAACAGGTCAGTAATCAGATCAATACACAGTCAGAAAACAAAATGTGTCAGTACACAATTACGATAACTAAAGTGAAATTACAGTAAGGCACATGGTGCGGTAAACAGGTCAGTAATCAGGTCAATACACAGTTTCAGTACAATAGTCCTCGTAAGAGAAGTGCTGCTGCTGCTTAGAGAGGAAGGGGGAGAGTGCATAAGCCAGGTAGGGGGAGAGTTAAGAGCTAGGTAGGGTGAGAAGCCTCTAGGAAGGGTGGGACCCTGCATTGGGGGAGGGGGGCATCTACTAATGTTGTATAACTAGCTTATCCAGCTACATTAAATCATTAGAATATGTTTTTACATTTCAATTACTCTTCCAGTTCATAATAAATTATTTCCAGGCACCACATCTATTGCGTGTGTGTTTTTTTAATGAAAGTTCTGACTTTTTGTTAAGCAGGATATCTTTAGAGGAGGGCTGCAATCATTTATGAGTAGCCCCTGAATTTGATCAGTGTGATAAAAAAAAAAATACAGGGCTAGGGCTTTTTGTTTGGGGGTGGTAGCATTATAGGCATATTGGGGACGATGCATGACCCGGGCGTGGGTATGTGCAAAACGCATGTACCTGACCAGTGCAGCTCAGCACCCACAGACAGGTTCACACCAATCAGCATTCACTATTGCCAGCCACCTGTCCATGGCCCTATCCCCCAGGCGTGTAGCAACATGGGTGAGGAACATGGCTGCATCAGAGGGCATCCAATCGGATGCCTGTCCTGGGTCCTGGAGTGGATCCTCTGCTGCATTCATGCAGGAGTCTTGTAATGGCATGTAGCCCTATCAGGTACAAAAACTGGGTGCTCACCTGAATGGACACCCATGGCCCTCCCAGGGAGCACAGTGGGCAGGTGCTGATGTGTGAGAAGGGATTCCATTGCCACAGTTCCCCACTGTTAACCTGTGGGGAGGGTGTGTAAGAACTTATGGCAGGGTCTCCATCACACAGATTTCCCACACCAGCATTGCATGCAACAGCAGTCATGCATAAGTGCAGCATGGGAACCCCCCTTCTGGCATGCCCTTGTCCCACCCGAGGCACCCCATGGCTGACCAGGGGATCTGTTGTGCAAAGCACTAGTGCAGCTGTGGTGAATGCTGCCAGGGGCGTGCAGATCACCTCTACATTGCATTCAGGTGTAGGAATGCCAACATGCTGCTTTTATGCAGCATGTAGGCATGTGTGCATAGGGGCCATAGTTTATAACTTTGACTCAGAGGTTTGTTAGGGTAAATAATTAAGCAATAAATATTAGTGTTTGGGACAAAGGTTCGGTTTTTTCAAACCACTTCCCAGCTAAAGTGCACCACAAACCATGTGCTGATTGATAATGCCACCCCCTCACCAGAAAAAGCTACCTGTAGGACTTTTTTTTTTCTCTCCAAGTTTTTTTTTTTATTCACTTTTGCCTACCACTCATTACAGACAATTAACACATTAGAGGACTAATGCTTTGTTTGAGGGCTTGAGGGCTTAAAAATAGTTAGGCATTAGTCGGATGACTTGGACAGTGACTCAGCTAAGCCCTTGGGTGAGTATGTGTGGACCCTGGGGATGCAAGCAAAATCATTTCATTCCACCTAAACAAAGTACACACTATTAACATAGACTGCGGCACCACTTCCCCCATTTAACTTACAGTTATGGTGTTGTGTGAGTTAAACTATCTCACTCTCTGTCTGTCCTGCTCTTGATAAACTGCAGTTCCAACAGACAGCTGCACAACTGCAGTGAAGGTCAGTGCTGTCGGTGGGCAGCCCAGAAACTTGCAACACAGCCAGAAGACAGCACTCGAAAAGAAAAAGTACCTCAAGGTTTAAGGTGCAAATGCAGGTGATTTTCATTCAAGGCCAGAGCTACACCACAAAATAACCCTGGGATCTCAGCCAACAACAAAGAATAAAGGAACAAAATGTCATGTCAGGTCAGTTATCACTAGCTCTAGGCACTCTTCACAAAAAAGACAAAGGGGCACAGCCCCAAAACTGCTGATTGATGTATACACACAGACAACTGATTCACAGAAGAGCAAGGGGCACAGCCCACCCACCCATCAGTGCTGCTGACCATGCTGTGTGCCTGGGAGAGTGTACCATTTATTTAACACACTCTTAGCAGCTAGCTGTACCATACAAATGGGTTCAGCTTCTTTCAAATCACTTGTCCCTCCCCCCATCAGTATGCAGAATACACTACAATATGCACTGTGGGTGGCCCACCTGGAAATTTCTGGGTGTCTGGTCTGGCCAGTCAGACCCTCTCTTCCCATCTCAGCCACGCTGAAACAAAAGTGGGACACTGGTTGGCTGGAGGGTGAATAGGAGAATGTGCCACAATATTGCCTGAACTTGGCACCTCTTCTGTCAATCCCTAGTATTAAATTAACCAAGAGACCTAACCACTGGACAACACACACATTCCAAATGTGGATTAAATTCAAAAATAAACCAAGAAATGCTATGGGACTGGGCATGCTTACACCCCTTTTAGGACATTCAAAGTTTACCCCGGGATGACTGTTACAGGCTTCAAAATTGGGGAGACTGAAGCCTTTGGTGTTATGGGGACTTCCTAGAAAAGTGACAACTGTCCATATTTGCCCAACTCAGAAAAGTTTCATTTAGATTGGAGAGAATTTTATAGATATCTGCAGATAAGAAGCCACCTACAGATTCTGGAAATGAAGGCAGAATGTTCAAGACAGCTCAAACCTCTGGAAAGTTCATTAAGAATTGAGAGATCATGGGCAATAGACTCCCACCAAGTTTCTAATTTGTATGGATTATTACAGGCACCCAAACTATTGGAATCAACCAGAATCTGGCAATATTGGGAAAAAGAATCAGGTTTACCAAATTGACCTCAAGATCCAGATGCTAATCTGGTGGGAGGTACATAAGACACTGAACTCTCAATGGAGGGAGTGTAGCTAGAAGACCCTGGCTAGGTTCTTCAGGGTATCCATAATTACAACACATTATATGCCAGGTGGGTCTGACAGCTGTTGGGTGGGCTGTAGAGGGAAAGGTGACCACTACCATGTCCTTTGAGTCTACCCAGTATTATAGCCCTTTTGGGAGGATGTAATGAGATGTTGTGCAGGAATTTTAGAATCACTATTCCAGCTCTCTTTGAATGCCTTATATTAGCTCTTCTGTCACAAGGGGCATGCTCACCACACAACAAATATTTATATTGAATTCTTACTGTAGCCACCTTAAAAACCACCACTAGACACTATCTGTTGGCCATTGTCCCACCTAGGGGACAATGGATAACCCTTATACAAGAAATCGGAGTGATGGAGAATATGTTTGCTAAAATACACTTTAACTATGGTAGTGGAATCCTGAATATCTTCACTAGGTGGCTGAGTGGGATGCATATATTGCATTAATTATATCTTTCTTTACAAACTCTGAGTTATAGGCCACAATTATACTGGCAAGATTACGCCAGTATAGTTAGGGTTTAGTAGGCAGTTTAATGTTAAACCCCAAATGTTGCACCTTAATAACTTTGCAACCATTCAATGGATTTACACGAACTTTGGAATGCGCGGTCTTGTTTGGTAGGTCTTTTGATTTGCCAAGTTGCATTCTAGCAGACTTGCGATTTTCGTGCAGCAAGGTGCCAACAAATGCCTTTTTTTGCTTTTTTTTTTGCACTTTTTTCTGATATTTTCCCATTGTGCAGTGGCCACACCATTTGGTATTTTGATCTGACATTTTCAGGGTACAAAGAGGTTTGCTCAAAGAACAATACAGCATTGATTTGGTGAAAAAAATATTAATCTGTTCCAAAGTTATTACATTTTGAATTTTCAGGTTTTGAGCATGCTCAGTTCAGTCTAAGATTTATATGTATGTTTTCGGAAGGGGATTGGACTTGCGATCAAGGATTTTGTCACCTTGCGAAAGGGGAATTATAAAATACCTGTTCATTGGAAAATGTCACCTTTTGAGAGCCACCATCTTGTTTTCATTTTTTCCCTCAAACAAAATGTTGTAACGCTCCATGGCATGGCTGACTTTTTTTTGCAAATGAAGCATGGGTTTCACCCTCTACAAACCATTGCCTTTGGTTTTCTTCATTTTGGCCAAACAATGTCCGTTTTAAACTTTAAAATTCTTCATTCATGACTTGCTTCCGATCCGCTTTTGCGAGATGACAAAATCCCCATTTGTGAGCCGATCCCCTTTTGTGAGGTAACAAAATCCTTGATCGTGACTTAGGAACCAGATGGCCCTATCTCACGAACAAGGATCAGCTTAATGAAGGATTCTATCGAAAGCTTGTGAAAGGGACCACAGACAACCTGACAAAATCGCTGCGAGCAGACAAAATCCCCTTTCATGAGCCAATCCCCTTTCGTGAACTGACAAAATCCTTGATTGTCATTTGCTGACCAGATGGCACTTCTCGTGAACAAGGATTGGCTCACAAAAGGGGATTTTGACACCTCGTGAAAGGGGATCGAGTCACAAGAGGGGATTTTGACAGCTCACAAAAGGAAATTGTTTTTATAATTCTTCATTTATGAGCTGACAAAATCCCCTTTCATAAGCTGACAAAATCCTTGATCACGACTTCCAGATCAGATGGCCAAAATCTGACGATCAAGGATTTCTCGTGAACAGTGATTTTGACAGCTCATGAATGGGGATTGACCTCGCAAACGGGGATTTCGCCACCTCACAAACTAGGAATTTAAAAACGGTTTGGTCTTTTGGCTTGAAATGTGCAGGATATAAAGAGGGTATCCTAGAGATGTGAATTATGATGTTTAGGTGTAAAAAAGTTAATCAGTTCCATAGATGTGCCATCACGAAGTTGAGATTTTTCCTTTAGGATAACATTGCGGTGCCCATAGCGACTTTTGGTGCCCGTGTCTCGGAAACAATAAGAGATATGAAATTTTTGCTATGTGCAGCTTAGTTCAAGCACATGTGGAGGTTTCAAAGTCATGATTACAACTGCAGTGGAATTTTTTTCATAGCTTGTACGGTTACTGAGATATTGGCAAATTAGTGCTACAAGGGTTACTTTTCAGCCCTATAGGGCTACTGTATCGCTGTGTTGTTTTGTGTAAGTGGGAACACGGAGGGCCTGGCACCCCACAGATGCATATCATATGCACAAATGGGCAGCTTAGTGGGGAGCATGAGGCCTGGAGGGCCTGCACTCCCACCAACACATACCACTTACCAGTTACATTACACTTTCTCAAAAGTAAGAAATTAATTGCAAAAACTTCGTTAATGCAACAGTTAGGGTTGAAGTGAAAAAAGTAGGGAAATGAGATGTTAGGGTTGAGTCCCTAAACCCCCCCACCCTACCACTCCACTCCCTATCCTCCACACACCAACAGGCATCAGGGTGTGCCATGGGGTCATTAGGCCAATTAAAATGGCTTAGGTTCGGGAAAGCTTGAGCAGGGCCGGAACACTGAATGCTTGCAAGCAGGGATCGAGATGGGCTGCGTGGACCCATGGAGTGATTCTAATGACATCTGATGTGGTCATCTCTGTACTGGGACTAGACCCATGATGTTGTACTGGGATAACATCATGGGTCCAGTCCCAGACCGACCAATGACAGGTCAGCATTCTTTCACGCCACTGTATAATAAATCAGTAGTACAAAAGAACATTCTTCACACCCAGTGGAGCATAGTCCTGAATTTATGATGCAAGCAGAGAGGGCCTGTACTGAACTCAAGCACACTGGAGACATTGATGTTTTTTGGTGTGACCCACCTTCTTCAGAATTCTGAAGAAGGTGGGTCATGCTGAAATGCCAGCACCATTGAGTGTGAAAAATGTTGGTTTGTACTTCTAATTTATTATCTGTTTGGCTATTGGAAGACTGACAAACAAGGAATAAAAAAGGATGACCCACAACAATTAAGGTAGGTGTAACAAAAAGCTGTTTCTGACTTTCAGTCGCTGACCACTGCCACTAGTTTTTTGATTTTGGTGTGGTTGGTATGTTTGCAAAGTGACAGCTTTGTAGTATGCACCAAACTGGTAGCCCAGTTCTAGGGCTGGGAACCAGAAACGTTGTTGTACTGTTTCACTTGTACATAAGCGGGCCATGGAACTGGCCTCTGGCTTCCAGAGACATGTACCCAAGATCTGTACATAGTAGGCAGTGGTGAGTGAAACTCCCTTTGAAAGTAACAATATTTTGTGCCTATTGTAGTCAGCAAACAGGAGAATCCTTATTTGTAAACCAAAAGAAAAAAGGACTTTCACACAGATGTAATGTAACAAAGTAATCTAAAAGGTGGTGATTAAATAAGGGAATTCAAAGAAACCAAAGTAAAATACAATAAATCACAAAACAGATGTGTGCAGTGTTGGAAGCAGTCTCAGTGACTGGGGGGAAGGGAGCTGAGCAGACTGTAAACTGACATGAATCCCAGTTGACAAAACAGGAAACAAAGAGTGAGATTAAATATAAACCTACTATTTAGGCAAAGGCTAAATTTAGCAGGACACATGGAAAAAGTTGTTGAAGCGTAAGTGTTCACATTAAATCAAAAGCTTTTTTCACACATAGTCTGATCCTGGCTTTGCCTACACTTTTTGGAGGTAGCCAGAATAGGAAGTGAAATAGGTGGCAGTTTAAAAATGGGGACACAGTGAGTGAAGACAAGCTATGGCGAAGGTGACAAGGCAGAGGTGAGCTTTCTTAAGAGCCAGCCAAGAGCCAGTTGGGAAGGAGGTGAAATTGCCAATCAGCCAAACTGATTTAGAAGTAATGCAAAAGGGCAAGTGGATAAAATTAGATTTCTGCATTACTGAAGACCACAGGGAAAATGTAAGTTGTGCTGTAGAAAACAGCATAGTAATTAGATGCAGGGATTGTGGGATATATGAGCTAGTGGAAGAAAGCAGGAATGTAAAGGGCTTTGAGTGTGCAAAGTATAACTTAGTTGGCACTTTGCAGAAGAAAATTAGGGAGGTGAAAAATAGGTTGGCTAGGATGCATGGTATCAGGGTTTTGGAGCCATCTGTCAACCAACCCATGTTTGGCATGCATGGGGAAGAGGGTGCATGGGTGGAGGAAAAGGGATTGGTTGACAAATCTCTGTTCAGCATGCATTGGGAGGAAGGTGCATGGGTGGAGGAAAACCCCACTAAAATAGATGTGATGGGACAGAATGGGGAAGGAATAGACAGCAGGAGAGGAGGACAAAATGAGCATAAGGATCAGGATGAAGAGTGAGAAGAGTGCAAGGCAGGAGGCAGAAGGGGGCACAGAGAAGAAAGACCTCTTTTGGGGTCCTAGCAGAGTTGTGGAGAAGAAATCAGATAGCAGGGCTAGTGTCATGGGAGTAACTAGTGCTGAGGGGGTAGGGTACATATGGGCAAAAGTAGTCATCCAAGAAAACAAGGGTGTGAACACCCAATATCACAGGTAGAATTAGATAGGTTGGAAACAAATGGGGACAACAGACAGGGAAACAAGAAGAGGGATGATCATAGGTGGAAGTGTGTTTTAATAAATGCCAGGAACTGGATTCTGAAAAGATGTTGAAGGGGAACAAATATGCAAGTCTTCAAAAAACGTGCAGGTGCAGAAAAGAAAGTTGTTTTAACTGTATAATCCTGCTGTATATAATCCTAGCTGTGCCATGTAACTCTGTTCTCTGTCTCAACTGTAACTCCTCAATGTTCTTGTACATGTACTACTCAACTCCTAAAGTTTCACTATATGTCACCAATCCTGGGTCACCCCTGAAAAAGGGACCTTTGGTGCTCAGTGGGCTTACCCGGTTATCAGAATTTAATAAATAAATATATAATTGCATTGGAGGATATTCTCAAAACATCCCCAGCTGCAGGAAAAATATTCAGCAGCTTGTGGAAAAAAAACACAGCTGCAGAATTATTGCGGAGAAAAAAAGCCATTAAAAAGTATCATTTCATTAACAGCTATTCTCAACCACTGCTGCACGTTAGCCGTGGAAAAAATGTTGTGCAAAGACAGTGAGGCATAACTCTCACCCCGAGTAAAAGGCAGTGTACTATCAATTAAGAATCAATTATAGTGGGGTTTGATGCACCATGCACTACCAACCAGGGGCCTTAAAGTAGTGTCAGATGTTAGACCACTAACAGCGCACAATACTATTGAGATGTAACAGCCCCCACCCACATGACCCACTGCAGCCCATATAGGAGTTCCACAGGCAGCAAAGTCAGAAGCAGTAACAGACAGAAGTGGGGCAACAGAAGCAGGCAAATGAAAAACATCAGACAGAGATACAACCCACATCTGCAACATGCCACTGGGTGGTGTGATTCCTGCAGTCCATACATACGCGGTTGCTATACATTGCTGGTCTGTTGCTGTCTGCTCACTGGCTGGTGGGTCATGCTGTACTACTGCACTGGTGTGGTGTGACTGTGGTACACTGGTGGATGGTGGGGCTGTTCCTGTACCTGCCTGTACTGTTGCTGCCACATGTGTGCTAGTCTTGCTTGGTTGTAGCTGCCCACCATAGCATACTGTTGTATCTGCTGTGGTTGTGCACGGTCAGGCAGGGTTTGCTGCTGCTGTGGTACAAGCTCCTGCTCATACAGGTGGTGCTGCTGTGGTCCCAGGGGTGGAAATGGCTGCTAGCCTCCCTGACCATTCTAGTTCTTCTGAATGTTTTGCAAAACTTTCACAGTGGCACCTGCTCCAGTTAATTTGGCTAATCTATTGCCCTTTCTGCTGAGCCTTTGTATTATTTCCACAGCTGCTGCTCCACACTTACATAAAATCTGCATGTGTGGTATTGCATAACACACCTTTTTTGTGATGTTCCTGTCCAGAGTTTTTAACAGAAAATATCCTGCCCATGCATCTCCACACTCTGCTGGCCTTTTATTTTGAACGTGCGCAATTTTCTCCTCTCTTTGAGAATCCAGCCCCAGAAGTTTAATTAATAAAATGCAACAATTAGAGCAGTTACTAATAAGGGAGGAACCAGATATCATAGTAGTTACTGAGGCACTGTGGATGTAGAGAGATACATGGGGAAAACATATGCTGTAGGGTTCCAGGCTATTTAGAAGAAACAGAAAAAGTAAGCTTGGAGGAGAGGTGGCACTATGTTAATCAATTGATTACAAGAGGAAACAATGTAGATACAAACGAAATAAACCCAGAAACAGAATCATTATGGGTAAGGGCTGAAAGCAATAGAGAAAGAGTTGTTCTGATCAGGGTATGCTATAGGTCACCAGATTGCAATCAAGATGAGGACTTGGCAATTAATTTTGAAATTGAAAAGGCTACAATGGTTAGAGATGTTTCACTGATGGGAGGCTTCAATCATGGAGACAACAACTGGTAATCAGTGTTAGAAAGCAGGAGAGCAAGGAGGCTTCTCATGCAAACAGCAAATGGCTGCAATCTTAATCAGTATATAAGCCAAGAAACCAGAGAAAGGATAATCATAGACTTGGATTTAAGCAATATGGGGAATGAAATAAAAGACTGTAAGACAATATGGCCATTAGCAGGAAGCTACCATAATATAACTATGTTTAGCAATTAGTGATGGAAAAGGACCAAACAACATATTGCAATGACAAAACAGGTAGATTCAGTGCTATGAGGGAAGATTTCAAGAAATGGAATTGGCAGAGAGAGCTCTCAGGGAAGAATGCAAACAAATGGAGTTTGCTAAAATCAAAGCTGACAGAAATGAGAGAGAGAAACAAATTGACCAACAGCAAAATACCGCAAGGAGGGAATTAAACCATTGTGGCTAACAGGTACAATAAAGAGGAAAATAATGAAGAGAAAATGCCTACAGCTAGGTTGAATCAAAAGGTGCAAGGGAGGGTAAAGATAGATACAGGGAGACAGCACAAGTGGAAACATTGATAAAACAAAATCAAACAAGAGGGGAAATGCTACCTGTGGCAGAAAATAGTGGGAACCTAAAGGAATGTTACAGCAGTGTGACTAGAGAAAGGGAAACTAACAATACATTGGGTACACTATAAGTACATGGGAACACCAACCAAAAACAGGAGGCAGAGGGAATAAATAAGTACTTCTGTTTGGTAGATGGTATTAAGGATTTAATGGAGGGAGGTGACCGAGATTATGTACAGGGAAAGCAAGCAAAATGATTGTTCCAGAGTAATGTTTTAAACAAATAAGGTTTGGAGAAGCTGTTGGCCTTAATGACAAATAAATCAGCTGGACTCAACGGCATTTCCCCAAGGGTCTGATAGAACTACTGAAAAATTATTAGAACGTGTAATTACAGTTGAGGCCTGCGGCATGTTGGATCGTGTTATTTGCCATTAGATAGTAAACCTCGGAATATTTCAGCAGCATGTGCCATTTACTTATATTGATCCTGTGTCGGTGGTACGATCTATTTGCTATTCCAGGCTTTGCTTGTAAAGGTCTTAGAAACATAGAAACATAGAATTTGTCAGCAGATAGGGACTGCTTGGCCCACCTAGTCTGTCCATTTTTCTATGCCTATGCTGTCACCATAGAACCTACCAGATCTCTGGCTATGTACTCCCCTCTACTGTCCTACCAAGATTCCTTTGTGTCTATCCTATGCACGCTTAAAGGCCACCACTGTTTTTTCCCCACCACCTCTGTCGGAAGACTGTTCCAGACATCAAGTACTTTCAGTGAAAAAGTACTTCCTCACATCCCTCCTACATTTCTCCCCTTTCCAGCCTCATTACATGCCCCCTTGCTCTCATATCCATTCCTCTTGGAAAAAAAACACCACTCCTATACCTTATTCACCCCCATGGCATACTTATAGGTCTCTATCATGTTCCCCCTCTCCCTCCTGTCTACCAGCATGTACATACTGAGATCCCGGACCTCATATGGTTTCTGATGCAGACCATGAAACATTTTAGTTGCCCTCCTGTGGACAGCCTCTACTCTGTCTTTGTCCTTCCTGAAATGGTGTCACCAGGACTGGATACAGTACACCAAGTGGTGTCTCACCAACAATCAATACAGTTGTAACACCACATCCCTCTCTCTTTCTGCTGGTGGTACACCTCCTGTTCAATTTATTGATGAATAACCAGTATGCATTCATGGGTTATTATGAGCACTTTGCAGTGTAGTCTTTTATTACTAGTCATTCACAGCTTTTTGTAGTTGCACTTACTTTTTGCTTTATTTTTTCTTTGCCAACCAAATCACCTCATATGAATCTGGCAAAAATACTTAGTGTGATCATACTGTTCATGCTGTTTCGTGATGGCTACAACAGTCTCTGTTATGCTGAATTTAGTTCTGGGCCCTGTAATCAATGACACAGCATGTACTGCATTGTACAGTATGGAAAAGTTGTACTGTACATGCTGTAGGCTTATGATTCCTACAAACTGTTACATATTTACTCTGTACACTGTAATCGTGCAGTCCATAATCTGTAATCCATTTTATCGCAGTGTAAGATATGAGCTGCTGACTTGACCAGTGACATGTGGTGGTGGCCGAAGACCTGCATGTTGTGATCCCATGCCCACTAGTCCACTTTCCTACATTTCGTACATGTCCCTAATAGCACAAATCCAAAATGACTTAAGCTGTAGAACACCTGGATCCTTCTTCATCCTTCCAAGATAACCGCTACACTAATGCTTCTGATGCATGGATGTACAATTATGGGACCTTGACTTAATGGCGTACTTGGGTGTTCCAGTTTTACACAGTACTATATATACAGTGTCTATAGTTCAATCAAATTTAAAATAAAGTTTAGCACATTACTGCTGTATTATCTAGTACATTTTCTTTCTGCCTATTATGGTCACTAACCCAGACGGCTTAACTTTTGTGTCATTTCAGGGGAGAACCTTGGGTTCATGGTGGCATTGGGAATGTGCACAGGAGCCTGTTGCCTGAGTACTGTGACCATATCTCCACCCTGTCCTGAGGGATCGTACTCCCCTGTGGTTTTGGCTTACTCTGGCAACTGACAGGGAGTCCTATATGGATGAGTGGAACAGGACATGACCCACTGTTATCTATTTCATATGTAGTACTGCACAGTAAATCAGTATTATAGACATACAACATTGTATATACAGTGCTACGTGTATCCGTTTTGCTTAGTAGTCACGCAACATGCAATGTATTTGTGTTTTCTTTCCAGATGGATAACAATGGTCACCATATCTGAACCTTAAGGCTTAGTGAAAATAATCAGAGATCTCCCTTTTCCCAAGCAGATGTTACTGTTTTCTGTTGTAGTTTATACTTTTTTATAATAAATCATTGTATGCTGGGATTGCATGCTCTGTCTGATACTTTATAGTATATGGTTCAGTGTTTTTGTGCATGGAAATCCGTGCACTTCCAGATGCTGTTGTACCACAGTAGTGATGCCAGAATGCTGTTGTGTCTCTACTGTGGTTCAGCAACTGTGTCTATTAAGATTCCGCATGTTGACCTACACTGCAGATTTTTCATAATGATATTAACAAGCCTGAAAACACCCTAAGTGAACTGTTTGGTGAAAGATGAACACTAACAGAGTCACATGACATGGCCAATGTTAGCACACACAGAGTGACAGAGCTCTGTGCAGACACCCACTCTATTTCAAATTAAAAAGTTAAATTTAACTTTCATTTAATTTCAGAGAAAAAAATGTACCTAAAAGTCATCTAAACACCACAGCCACAACATATGAAGAAAACAGTGAGTTTAGTAACCCCTAGCAACTGCTGAAGTGATGAAAGTGGGATCTCTGTCCCAGCAGAACAGCATGGAGATCTTCAATCAACCCCTATGGCTGTTTGAAGAAATTATACTCCTGAGATCCTCCGTGACAGAAGCCCTTGCTGACCTCAAACAAGTGAGAGTAGAACCCAGCCAGAAAACAACATGAAATGCCTTTGTAGGGACCTAATAACAATTGATAATGCCAGGACTTGAGACATGCAACTCGACTCCCATATGTCGAGAGGGAGATCGAACATCTGCATTGCCATGATAGAAATCCCTCGACTCCTCCACTGAACAGGACTATAAGTACAAAGAGCACAAATAATAACTATGGCATAAAATAACAGTGGCAAAGCATGAAAAATACTTTCCTAGGGTGCACAATAGTCCCTAATAGACAGTGAATGAACCCTGGACAATTGGAAGCATGATTATTACTGCCCGACCTTAGCTTATGCAACCATTAAATCTTATTTTTGTGTAACCACCCAGCCCCCTGGGGTTACTAGGATCCCATCAGTATTAGACCAGGTAGGTTTTATTTGGGCAGCTGGTAGGGAGTTTATTAGAAGCTCTCTACACGCACCTCACTGTTTACTTAGCTAGGCTAGGTAGAAAATGAGTGATGTCATTTAGAACTCTGGCAGCAGCATAATCCCTTTAGTTCAGCTGCAGAGGAAGCAGCTTAGAAGCCTATGGAGTCAGTGTGTAGTTCCAGGTTGGAGAGTGAAGAGGAAGAGGAAGAGGAGCTCTCTGTCAAGCACAGGACAAGAGGTGCATGCCAGCCTACCTTAGGCTGGGTGAAGGACCTCTGGTCATCATTTTTCTCACCCTAGTGTGTGGAACAACTGTGTGTCTAGAAGAAGTGGTGGAGACCTGTGCCAGTGGGACCCCAGTGGGTTCATTTCTGTGGAAATGGTAAAAGGGACTAAGAAATCAGTGGTCCCAAGGGGCAACCCCCGATGGACTTAAGATTGTCACAGCTGCCCAGAGTAAGAGACTGAAATACTGTAGTTTCTGAGTAAAAGCTATGGAGTTTCAAAGGAAGAAGTGTTTCTTCAAAAACTGTCAGATGCCTGTAACAAAAGGGGATACTAAACCGTGAGTACAGTAGCATTTACAAGATTTTGGGAGTTGTCTGGTGATGTATGTGCCCTTGCTAAGGTTAGATTACATTCACTCAGAACCCTGTTCACCACAGATATGTACGGATTTTAAATGTGTTAAAGTTTGTGGAGGCCTTAAGCAATCCAGGAGGGATTTAAGGATCCAGTTGTGTGTCCTGGAAGGAATGGCAGAGGCTGGTTGGGGCCAGGGTGGGCAGAATCTCACTTTGAGCTTTGGACAGAGCTAACTGGTTACCTGATAGGCACAGTTTACCCTGCAGGTGTTAACTTAACCCATCTCATCAGGAGATGTTTAAAATATAGACATTTTGTCAGTAATTCTAGAGATCCTTAGAAAAAGGGATGGACAGTTTGTTCTGTAGAGAAGTTCATGTGTGGAATGTAAATACTGTCTGTTCTGTGAGAAAACCATTGTTCTTTGCTGCAACTACTGTCATATGTGGAAACAGGTTTTGAACTTGGGGGACCACCCGATTCTGTCAGAAAATAAAGCCATACAATACAATCCCAATTTATGGTTGTGGACAATACATCTGTGAGTCCAAATGAAATGTTATGGGGCCCCCTCAGATAGGAGACACAGCATAGCCCTGGCACCTCTCTCCTGAACTCAGAGTAAATGTAAATGTTATTTTGCGCTGTAACCCCCTGACTTCTTAGATGCCCAAGCCAGGTATTTACCCTAATGCCAGGGGTGATACTTATTTTCTGCCAACTTGTGGTTTGTTGCCTTGTCTGTGTAACAAGTTAGGAGGGTCCTGGTTGCAAGATGCCACTCTTGACTGGGGTAAGGGTTGTATTTGTACACATTAAAGGGACTCTGTCAACCTCCCTTTGGCCTCATAGTGTCTCTAGTTTAAAAATTTAATTTTATGATTGGTCACATTCTGTAGAGACTGCCGGTACAGCTGGTAGTTTGATTTTTACTCTTATTTCTTTTTAAAAAGTGAAAAACAGACTGCCCACCATATTGGTGTTACCACATCAAAACATTTTTGTTAACACTCCTTTACCAACTCCCAATGTATCTTTCCTGGACTTAGGAGCACTTCCAACACAGCTAGCCACTTGTACGGCAGTGGAAGTAGAGGAGACCATTGCATCATGAGTGACTGCACTGTTTGGGGGTGTTTCTAATGTTGAGGAATTATGGAATAAGACTAGATGAAAGATTTGAAAGAAAACAAGGCTGGGTATAACTATACATTAGCATGCATGTCAGCTCTGCTAAGCAAGGAGGCAAATAATACAACCAGCAAAATGAATTAATTTTATAGAAGGTAAACAATCATAAAATGTGGGGTTTTAACTAGAAATAATATGATGCAAAAAGGGCTGACAGTGTCCCTTTAATGATCAGGAGAGAGGTACCAATTATATTTAATTTTGGGTTTGCTCAATGTAGTATGTCTCACTTACTGTAGGTAACCCGCAAAACGAAGAATAACATGTACATGATGGGAAGTGTTTTAGGGCAGCGGAGGGGGAAGGTGAACACATGCATGGGCTTGGGGAGTCCACAGAGATGAAGTGTTCAAATCACAGCTGATCAAACCCTTAGTTGCTGTGCCCCTCCCCTCTTTCATGGAAAGGAAGATCTGGAATAGTCCCTTCTATGAGTCTGTAAGCAGACTTGAAGGGGTGCCTTTAGAAGCTGAGTGCATCTCACAAAAGCACACCCCTTGAAGCGGAGTGCAACCACCTCCAGAGGCTTCCTCATGAGGAGCAGAGGGGGAAAACCCCAAAACAAACAATAATGTTAATCTGGTTATGAGGGTGTTATTATGGCTTCACTGTTCTTACTCTTTAATTGTTTAATGTTACCAATGTTTACAAAGAAGATTTATGTACAAGTGGGTGTTGGCGTAGACAGCAGTTACTGTTTTATTTCACTGTGAGTTATGGACTTAAGAAGTATTCTAAGTGCAAAAATAGAATCATACAACAGAATAGGATATCACAACACACTTAACAGGTGAATGAGGAGAGCTATGTATTACCCAGCTTAAAAATATTAACAAATGAATATAGCCACCCACCAAAGAATATTAGTGAAACCAAAATAAATATAATTTATTGGAATGTGAAAGGAATGCAAGTCAGAGGTAAAAGGCAACAAGTACTCACACATCTGAAAAGACAGGAGGCTTAAATAGCCTTCCTTCAAAAGAACCACATGAAACACAGATGCTAAAATGATGAGAAGACAATGGGCTGGTATGGCCTATGGAGCAGGACTAGTAATGAGAAAGGAAGAGTGCAAATCCTCATACACAGAACTCTGGTCTTTACTGAGGAATCTGTCTGGAGCACTCTGAAGGTAGAATTCTGATGGTAGTGAGTGAAACTGCAGCACATGAAATAGTACTAATAATTATATTCTGACCAAATACAGACTGCTCAGATGTTTACACTGAACTTAATGCTAAATTAATTTAGTACCCAGACCACCTGGTCATAATGGGAGGGGACTGCAACGTAATACTAAACCATATAATGGACAGCACAAACCCAAAAAGACATTTATCCAACGCAGCCCAAACACTGCAAGGTTTCCTAATGGACCATCAAATATTTATTTTATTTTATTTATTTATTTATTTAAGAGTTTTACCAGGAAGGCACACTGAGCAGTGAACCACTCAATTCCAAATGCGTCCTGGGGGTGGGGGAAGTCGGAATATATACAATATAATAAACATGGCATATACAATACAATAGGCTTCAGAGCTGAGATCGCAAATGGTTACAATGTGAACAGGAAATACAAGCAAGAAGCAGAAGATTAGCAGTAAAAACATGTGCAAAGAAATGTGCAATGCTTTGCATATAATTATGCACATAGAATACATATTAGAGGTACTTACTGAGAGCATCATAGTTACAAATAGATGTGAACAGCTAGATGTGATCTACTGCAAAGGACCTTATAAATAAGTACTCGGCTGAGGGCAGAGGTCTGTGTATGCTTAACGGAAGGCGGGGTAAAACACACAGCGTGGTAATAGAATTGTAGAAGTGGGTAGCACTAGGCTCCTCAGAGGAGCTAGGTGCATGAACAGGTGGAGGAGAACATAAGACACACAGAGACTGCTGCATGCACAAGAACACCTCTATACCTTTCACTCAGGAGTACACAGAACGGTATCCCGAACTGATTACGTATTCATCTCCACAAAGACTATACCCAACATCCAGACAGTTTTCGATCCTACCAACAACACTTTCTGACCATGCCATTGTAGAGGTTAAGCTGTCACAAGAAAACAAACACAAATCAAAACCGAGGTGGAGACTAAATAATCATGCAATGCAGCAGGAAAGCACCAAGCAGAGACTGGAAATAACATCAAAGAATTCCTACAAAATAACAATCCAGATGAGATATCATGGACTAACATAGAAGTCAGTGGGGCCCTGCCTGTTGTTTCTGGGTCTGTACATCAGCACTTTATGAGGTTTGCATTTTTATTCTGCCTTTACATACAGTATATTGTCTTAATAAATTGCTTTCACTTAATGAGCTTGAGGTCTGCCTTCGTGGTGGGTGGTGCTAGAATTTTGTGTGGTTTTGAGATTTTTTTCATGTGCACACCCAGCTGGGGGTGGAGGGGGCTTTCTCAGGAGCTCTGACTAACATAGGGGAAGACTTCAAGTACAGCCTAAGGGACACTTTAATAGCAATCGGAGCTAAGATGAACAAGACAGCTTTGGCAAAGAATGAAGAACTTCTAAGGGAAATAGCCAAGACAGAAGAATTCTTAAAATAAGATAGGTAACATAGGTAAATACGGAGCTGATGGGACTTATGTCCATAGTGCTCACCTGCTGAGTTTAAAGCTTGCCTGCTTCATGTAACCTATCAAGGTGATGTTTAAACACTTCCGCTGATAAACTTCCCACCACCTCTTCTGACAAACCGTTCCATATAGGGATAATCCTCTGGATGTACCACATTTTTCTGCTCCATGTTCTGCAGTTTTCCCCTTGTAGCTGTAATGAATGTGCCCTGGCATCATGTAGTCTATTTTTGAGTGTTAAACCTAATTTTGCCCTTAGATCTTGGTCAGTGAATGCCTTGAAGAGCAGACACGTCTCCTCTTAACCTTCCATACTCCAGTGTGAAAATCTTCAATTCTTTCAATCTAGTGGTGTATTCTTTCTTTTCCATCCCTTTAACCACATGTGTGGCCCTCTTTAGTATTTTCTCCAGCTTGGCAATGTCTCCCCTAAGGTATGGTGACCAAACTTGAGCTCAGATCCACGACAGGTGGTTGATAAATATCCTGTCAACCACCCCGACAACGAAACCGGCAGGTCGGCTGCATTTTGCAGTTGGCTGCCGGTTTGTATGTGCTGGCTGTGTTTTCTTCAGGAGGGCTTCACCCCCGAACCCCCCACATGGGGGGCTGCACCCCCCCCACACACCCCCACTTAAGGATTATCAACTCTGAGTCAGAGTTGATTCGGGGGGGTGCAGGACCACTGACAGACAGTGCCCAGTTCCAGTGGGTCCCCTACAGCAGCATGGCACTGTAGTCGCTGTGGGGGACCTCGCTGTCAAATTGTCGCTGTCAGGTAGGTAACTGCCTGAGCTCCATACTCCAAAAGAGGTCTCACTAAAGATCCATAAAGGGGCAGCAGAACCCTACTATTGCTACTGGATATATTTTTGAGGATACAATTTAGGATCCCATTGTTTTCCTGGTAACACTGGCACAGTGAGTGGCAAATTGAAGATCTTTAGAGATAGTGATACCCAGGTCCCTTTCCTTGGTTACTGTTACCTAGCTGATATTTGGCAGTTGTGTTTTTTTTTTTCCCCCCAGATGCATTACTGTACATTTATCGGGATTCAAGTGTAGTTGGGAAGTGTTGCACCATTTGTTAATATGGTCTAACAACTGCTGTAGTGCAAGATGGTCATTCTGATCTAGCAAGTCAACTCCCAAGTGGCAATCATCCACAAACTTTGTGAGCCATACCCTCTCATGGTCAAATGATAATGTTCCTACATGTAAGCCATGAGGGGATCCATGATACTATGTTTTCATGAATCCCTATTTGTTGTATACGTTTGATGAGCTGTAGGTGAGGGAGTTTATCAAAAGCCTTTCTAAAATAAAAAAAAACACATCCACCGACCCCCCCCAGAATCTAGTCTTTTACTAACCCTATTGTAAAAATTGAGCATGTTTATTTGACAAGACTGACCCCTTCTGAAACCATGCTGAGTGCTGTCCTCAAACCCATTTTCATGAAGGAAGGAAGTGATAAAGTCCTTGATGATTACCTCTAGAATTTTGCATAACACACACGTCAAACTAACAGGCCTGTGGTTTGATGGGCTTTTTTTGTTTCCCTTTTTATAAAGAGGTATCACTACTGCTTCCCTCCATGCACTTACTACTTCCCCCCCATCTAGGGATATCTGAAAGAGTTAGCTTTGTGGTGGTGCTAACTCAGTGGCTAATTCCTTAAGTAGTCTTGGATGGAAACCATCCAGTCCTGCTGATTTATTTGGATTTAATGCTGCTAATCGCTTTTGTATGTCACCGGTTGTAATTTTTATAGGGCCTGGTAGAAATGCTATCTTGATTCCCTGTGCTTTTTATACTTCCTTTGTTAAAAACCGGATGGAAAATAATTTTTCTGTACATTAGCCATATCTTTTTTTGTGGTTGCCATTTTTCCATCCAACCCTTCTAGATGACCAATTTTTTTGCCCACTGTTTTTTGTTTCATTTACATGTGTTGAAGGCTTTATAATTATCCCTTTTTTGTTGCACGCTTGATTTCATGTGCTGTCTTTGCCTTTCTGCTTTCTTTTTTTATATTATTCTGTTGGTGTCTGTATATAATCCAGCCTGCACTCTTTCTGTTCCTGATTAGGTTTTTACAGAGTTTTGTTTTGATCGCCTTTTTTAGGTGGAAGAAGAAGGGGAAATTGTTTAATCAGGAGAGTCACACTAAGCTGAAGCTTGTTTCCAGGTGCAACCTGGGAGCACAAGGAAGTTAAGTGACTTGCTCAGGGTCACACAATATGTTGCTGTTCATCCAACTTGGTGTTCTTGCTCCTCTCAGATATTTCTTTTTTATGGGAATGTGATCTTTAGCACACTTAAATAACTCAGATGTAGACTGGCAGAGCTGGGCAGTGGCTAAATTTTGCCTATTATAGGAACCTACCGGAATCCACTGAATTTCAATGCCACACGGCCAAACTTTCATGTGTAACAAATGAATCAGAAGCCAGGAGAATACTAGCCCTCGGGCTAAAACAAGCAAGAACCAAGGCAATTATCACCATCATCAGGGACAGCATATTCAACCAGCTTGAATTGACCCTGTAGAAATAAGTGAGTTTACCAAATTCTGCAGGAAGCGATATACATCAGAAGGCCCATCATCACTTGCCCCAGTGAAGAATTTCTAGAAGACATAGCCCTCCAAAGTTGAACCTAGACCAAGTGCTGGTCCTGGTGGCAGAATTATCTGCAAATGAGATCTGACAGGCTATAATAACCTTCCCTTAGGTAAAAGCCCCATGAAACAATTGGTTTACCCCAGACTTCTATATCATGTTTAAAGACTTTCTAGCAACAACCCTAAAAAAATATATTAGGAGGCATTACACAAGGAGACAATGCCCAAATCCATGAGATCAGGACTTATAACAGTCATACCAAAGCCAGATAAGGATCATTCGAATTGCTCAAGCTATCTTCTGCTAATGTCTTCTGCTAATTAGGAGGCAGTATAGTGCAGTGGTCTAAGGCTCTGAGCTGCAAATTTGGTGACATCCAGTAGACCAGACCTGGGTTTGAATCCCACAGCTTCCACTTACATACTGTGTGACCCTGAGCAAGTCACTTAACCTCCTTGTGCTCCCAGGTTGCTCCTGTAAAAAAGCTTTCAGCTTAGTGTGCTATACCTGGTTAAACAACTAAATAATAATAATAAAAAATAAAATGTTACTAAACATCAATGCCAAAATCTATGCAAAAACCCTGGCAAACCAGCTCCACTCAAATAGGCTTCATGCCAGAAAGGCATATCAGTGATATACAAGGAAGGTAGCATATCTCACACAAGCAGCAATGAACTTGCAAGACCCATATGATGTAATCACACTAGATGCAGAAAAAAGTATTTAACCAGGTGGAATGGCCTTATTTCTTCCTCATACTAAAGAGGTATAGCATTCCCCCTGTTTGTATTGCATTGATAAAGTTACTATACACAGACTTCCCCAGCCAACCATCTCAACAAATGGAATGATCTCAATGGAATTCCTGCTGAGCAGAGAGACAAGACAGGGGTGGCCCATATTCCCATATCCCACTCCCTCTTCAATCTAGCACTGGAGCCCCAGATTAGAAAGCTAGCAGGAGAAAAAAGAATCAAAGGAATTCCACAGCTGGGAACGAGCAAGATACAAGCCTATGCAGACGATGTGCTGCTATCCATGATGGAGCCCGAAACAACACCCCCCCACCCACTGCGCGGTCTGCTAAAGCACTTTGGTGTGTTTTCAGGATACAAACTGAACTTGGATAAGCCCAGAATCCTGTTTTCTAAACAAACACTGCAACGGAAAGGTGATGGAAAGCTTTGGGATGTAGTGGGAAACCACTTCTGTCAAATACCTGGGGGTTGTTCTTGCACTATCAATCAAAGATATGGTGAATATAAACACACAGGGCCTCACAAAGCTGGTGCAACATGATCTTCATCACTGGAACAAACTCCCCATTTAAATGGGGCAAATAATCACACCGATCAAAATGAATATCCTCCCCAGAGTGCTTTTCATTAAGCCAGGGCTGCACAGTCCCATCCCAGCCCTCTGGCTTAAGAAAATGCAGAAGACCATCACTGAATTCATATTTGCCTACAAAAGGCCTAGGTGTTTGCTCCAAAAACTTGCAAGGCTATCTCCCAACAGAGGACTGAAAGTCTCTGATATAAACCTGTACTCCTGTGCCTCACAACTCACACACACAGGATACTGGATGATAGATCAAGACACCGCAGTCCAGCAGCAGTATTCCCCAGAATGGTTGGAAACTGAAAAGCAACTCTGTACAATGGTGGGTTTCAATATTATGGCATTATCATACAGTTCATCACCACCATCACTAGTTGATTCCACATTGAGCAGCACACATGCAATACTGTAAAAACTGCTGAAAGCCATGAATTCAGCACTGAAATATAGCACCAATCAACACCAACATGGTAATAAATCAAAATAAAATACGACGCTCACAGTGCTAACTAAACTAAGAAAATAAAGACTATGCAAGACATCCTAAGAGTAAACACTTACCTGCCCTTCCTGCATCTACAGGAGCACCACCAATTACCACCAAGGGATGCCTGCAAATACCTACAACTTTAACATTCACTGTCCCAAGACTGGAAAAGTAAGCTGCCTACAGATGGATTATCTGAATGGGAAATAGTGCTATTGAACCAGCTGTGCAACAAAAGCTCTACCTCACAATGGTTCAATGCTCTGGTTGAACAAGTTAATGGGATGGCTGAAAAAATGAAAGCCTGATGGGTCAATGAACTGTGCTGGGTAAGGAGGAGAGCCACACTCGGAGACCGGTGCTCACAGCAAGAATGCAATACCATGTGAAATGTGTCAGATGTTGCACCCTCCATGTTGGTGGGATCTGTACTTGCTTTTGTTTTTTTGCACAGAAATTTTTGTACAAAGTAAAGATGTGAAGAGAAGCATTTATCTTGGACTCTATGACTGTTCCTGATGGTGGTGAGTGCTCAGCTTTTACTGTACAGTTCTTAGGACAAAAAACTACAGCTAGAAACAGATTCATGGGACTGAACAAAGATCTGGCAATTTGCCAGAAAGCCACCATGATTGTAGATTTAAAAATGCAGCAATTCAAAATCCTTGGTAATCTTCATTTGACTCCTAAGAGCTACAGCCAGCAGAAAGAAGGAACATTAAAACATCTGATGTTGGAATACCAGTGCACCAAGACTTTTTGGTGTGAGATCAAATACGAGTTCAACCTACTACTGAGGTAAGAAGAACTGTTTGAGCCTGATGTCTGTATGGTGGGTAACACAGGGAACTCCAGAGTGCACAAAGCAAACAGCATGCCATCTATCTAATTGCCAACACAGCCAAACATCAAATCCTCAAGAAACATCTGAATAAAAGACCCCCAACCTATGATGAATGGCTCACAGACACCCTAGAATGTTTGCAATTAGAAAGACTAGCATACAACCTACACGGTGCCCAACAAGTATACTGGTGGAAATTTGGGCCTCAGCAAAGCTTTCGACACTGTTCCACATAGAAGATTGATAAACAAGCTGGGTAGGCTCAGGTGGGTCAGAAGTTGGTCAACTGGGTGGCAAACTGGTTGATGGGCAGAAAACAGAGAGTGGTGGTAAATGGTATGCAGTCAGAAGAGATGCAAGTCACAAGTGGGGTACCTGAGGGATCAGTCCTGGGGCTAGTCCTCTTCAATATCTTCATCAGTGACATTGCAGATGGACTAGAGGGTAAGGCTTGTCTGTTTGCAGATGACACCAAGATCTGCAACAGAGTAGATGATCCAGATGGGGTAGAGCAGAATGAGAAGAGATCTGGAAAACTAGCAAAATGGTCGGAAGAGTGGCAACTGGGATTTAATGCAAAGAGTGCAAGATCATGCACATAAGGAAGAGAAACCCTGAAGCCACCTATAGGCTGGGAGGGGAGTTGCTGGTAATCACAAAGGGAAGAAAGAGACTTGGGCATCATCATCACCGATGACCTGAAATCATCAAGCAGACCTCTAAAGCAGTAGGCAAGGCTAGGGGATGTTAGGGTGTATTAGTAGAGGTATTACAAGTTGTAAGAGGAGAGGTAATAATCCCTCTTTACAAGACACTAGTTGGCCCCATCTGGAGTACCGCATGCAGTACTGGAGGCCACACCTTCACAAGGACATTAACAAATTGAGGCAGTCCAGAAGACAGCCAAAATGGTGCAGGGACTGCACCAGAAGACATATGAGAACAGATTAACGGAGCTCAATATGTATACCCTACAGCAAAGGAGGGAGAGAGGTGATATCGAAAGATTCAAACACCTTAAGGGCATTAACAAGGTGAAAGAGACTAACATGTTTCAATATAAGAAAAATAGCAGGTCAAGAGGACACAGCGTGAGATTAGAGGGATGCCGATAAAAGGGTCATGTGAGGAAGTTCTTTTTCACAGAAAGGGTGGTGGATGTATGGAATGGCCTATCTCAGGAAGTGGTGGATATGAATACAGTGCAGGGCTTCAAACAGGCATGGGATAGGCATAAGGGAGCAATACAGATGAGTATGAATAGATATGCCACTGACAGCAAAGGACGATGGCACATTTATAAGGTAGAAAAAGAAATGGGCAGACTGGATGGGTCTTGCGGTCCTTATCTGCCATCAACTTCTATGTTTCTATGTTTCTAGATGCCCTAATCTTGCTTCTTGATGAGAACACCCCCTAAACTGAAAGTTCACCCATATAAAGTCTTGCACACAAATATGCCTCCCACAAGGAACCCACAAATTATTGTGATATCTGTGCCTAGTCAACAATCAAACATGCACTTACTGGCATTACCTGTGTTAAATACAACCTGTTAAAGTTAGTGTTACACCAGGCCCCCATGAAAGGACATCACAGAAAGGGAAATGAAATCTTGAAATGTTTGCATACATTTGTCATGTATGTGTGTAGTGTGAAATGTGGTAGTTACAGATTACAGTAATGTTCAGAGAGAATGATTCAGGAATGTAGTGCTCCTAGTTTGATTTGGCATTTTCCCTGTAACTCCAGGGTGATCTGTGTGTGTTTTCCTGTAGGTTACATTGTTTCCTATGAAAGCTGAATTGTTCTGTTTTTCCATACAACCAGTGCAAATCTATGGGAAGCATTTCCGTGTACATGGCTCCAAATCACTATAAAATATAGGAATCCCTATAGCTCTGGGTGCCCTGGGAATGGTGAGTGTGCAATAAACAGCAACTGCTCCAAAACAGGTCTCAGGGGCTCCTACCTTGCCATGTTCATCCAAAAGGTTATGGGGGTATAGCTAAAAAGAACTGGACTTATCACAACAGACATTGGGCCCCATATTCACAGCCAGCTGGCTGTGTGTGCAAACAGGTGTGCCACGTGCAAAAATAGGGCTGGCTGGCTCTGGTGCCATATTCAGACAGATTGCGTGATCCAAACTGACTGCACTATCTGTTTGAATATTAGACCCTGGTAGCGCAGCACACAGCAAGTCATCACCATGCTTGGCACAGCGTTACCAGGGTGCAGGGCTGAAGACCACCCATAAGGTTATAGTGCTGCACACACTGGTTAGAGCCCCAGCCCCCATGGGTGATGTTCAGCCCAAACATACAAATGAGCCCATTGGGCATGCACGCTGCTAAGGGGCCGTTTGCATGCCCATTATTGGCTCATCTGCATGTGAGTGCCCTGCCTGCATGTGCAGGGCCAGGTCCACCCCCAGCCCCTGTGTAATAATACAAATTGTTCCCCTTTCCCTGATAGTCTAGCGGTCCCCACTGCCCATGCCCTGATCTGTGTAAATAGAATACTTTCCCCATCTCCCTGATAGTCCAGTGGCCCCCCCGAGCCTCGATCTGAGAATCAATATAAAAACAAACCCAGTCGCTGGTAGTCCAGTGGTCCCCCCTTCCCAAGCCCCGATCTGTGAATTAATAAAAAAAAAAAAAACAGTCCCTGGTAGTTCAGTGGTTCCCCACCTCCCTGAGCCCTGATCCCATTCAGCACAATTCAAATCCCCACATCCCTGGTAGCCTAGTGACCCCCATCCCCCCAACCTGACTGGAGCTGATGACTGGCACAGCCCTCCTCACACCACCATGGCCAGCCACCGATTGAACTGTACTGGAGCGCCTACAGTATATCATGCATGTTCATTTGTTGACAACCAATGAGCGTGTACTATATACTGTAGGCATTCTGGTACAGTTCAGTTGGTGGCTGATTGTGGCGGTGTGAGGAGGGCTGTGCTAATCATCAGTTCTAATCAGGCTGAGGGGAAGCAGAGTGGTGGGTCACTGCCTATTGGGGTGGGGGAGTGGGGAGCCACTAGACTAGCAGGGATGTGGGGATTTGAATTGTGCTGAGTGGGATCGGGGCTTGGGGAAGGGGGATCACCGGACTACCAGGGACATGAGCGAGAAATTTTGGCACTCACACAAGCAAACAAATGCACTGTATAACAAGAGGTAGGATGCTCACAATTTATTGCAAATAAAATCCTTCAGCCACCATTCATGTGGACACAGCAAACCACCAACCCAGAAAAGCCTCAATGTTTCACGCAGGTGCAACTGCACTTTGTCAGGAAAACCAGGGAATGTTTTTTTTGTTATTAATACACGGATCAGGGTGTGGGGAGGGGTGACCACTAGACTACCAGGGAGATGAGGAAATTTATGATTTTTACACAGATTGGGGCTGGGGAGGGAGGCCACTAGACTACCAGGGAATCAGCTCTTTTTATTATTACAACATTTATTGGGGCCCAGGTAGGGACCAATGAACAGCCAGAGTACCCGGCCCTTGACAGTGGGCAGATGGGTCTGCACACTGTTAAGGGCTGGGTTTCAGAAGTTTTAAACTGCGCCACTGTTAGCAGCTGGGCTGGGTTACAGAAGTTTTAAACTGCGCCACTGTTTGCAGCTGTTTAGTGCTTCTGAAGACTTTCATATGGTGCTACACTGCATATGCATGGAGAACCCTCATTTGCATAGACGCAGCACAATATTGTGTGCCATGGTGCTGTCAGGGGTGCGCCATGTATATGTGCCCTTTGCATATGGGCACACACCTGGCAGCTGGAGCTATTCCCAGTTAGCGTGGCACAAACCCAGTTTGTGCCATGCTAACCTTTTGAAAATGGGGCCCATTGACTGTACCTCAAGCCTGTGACATACCAGGGCAAGCCCAATAACTCATACTGTTGTATGTCCATACCTAAGGGTTGCATGGTGTGCATCCCATTGAAAGGTAACGTAGGATTAAAATCTCCTGTCCACCTCACCAATAGCATTTGAATAAGCAGTAAACGATTACAGGTATATGTATGTATGTATGTATTGTAATTCATGTCACATGCATATGATGTTTTTTAATTGTTTTTCTGTCACAAAATCAATAACATTTTAAGTCTTAAAAAAAAGATGAACCACTAGAAATGCTGCTATCTCATATAGTTATTCCTTAAATCACATTTAGTTTTTTTTTATCTGTATTTATTTTATTTAGTTTTTGTTGACCGGGTAAGTGCACTAGACAAATCCTGCCTATTTTCAGGCATGACCCAGGGGAAGGGGATACAGATGAATGCCAACTGACCTTGAACCAGATTAAGCTGTTGGTGGAATTTTTAGTGAAGGGGGGAAATTTGGCCAGGGCACCTTGGAAATTCCCCTACTCTTTTCAGAAGCAGAACAGAAGCAGTTATCTTTATTGGGAATGAAGATTAAAATTGAACAAGAAATTCGTATGATTTACAACAAAGAACGCGGCACTTTGCCACACCCTATGATTAGATTATGGTGGAGGGGTTGGCATGCAGCTCCCTTTCTCCAGGACACAGGACAGGTTTTGTAGAAGGCTAAGGGGAGCTTGTATCAGATTAGTGACTGTGGGGAGGAGGAAATGGTGGGGGATATATAGGATTCGGAGAATATCTGGAGATGAAATGTTAAGTAGAGTAGATGGTATGATTAGTTAGTAGGACTCTTTTTTGGGGGGTTAAGGTATGGGAAGTAATGTATAGATGGAAGTAAATCTAATATAAGTTAAGTCATAAACACTGTTAGGCAAAGTAATTAGTGTATTAGTAAGGTTATAAGCACAATTGGGATAAGAGGAGATAAGATAGGGTGTGGTTTTCATGACTGTATTTGATGGGGTAATAAGTCAGGGTAATGTTTGTTTCGCAAGGTAGTCAAATGTGATGCTTTCAGATATATGTATTCATGATTTGTGGCTGTATATTTGTGTGTCCTTGATGTAGTTTTGTCCAATAAAAAATTCCCCTACTGTTTTTGAGAAGTGCCATGGGATCTTTAACATCCACCTTAACTACCACTGGAACAGGCAGATGGGACCTTGGTTTAACATCTCATCCGAAAGATGGCACCTTAGGAGTGCAGCACCCCCCTCGTGCTACACTACAGTGTCAGTGTTGGGATTCAACCCAAGTGCCTGCTGCTTGCTCTGGTTTCTGTGTATTTGACCACAGTTCCAAGGCAGAGTTAAAAGGAAGGCAAATTAATTAAAGCAAACATATATTGTATAAAATAATGCATGGGCAACAACATACAACAAGGCTGATGTTTCCATCTTGAGCTAAGATGACATCATAAAGACCTCTCAAACTTTCTTCTCGAGGTCTGTAATGTCATCTAATGCTTCAGTGGAAGCACAGCCTTGTGTATGATTACCCAAACAGTATTCTGTATTGGGTATACATTTTACTGTACTTTAGATTGTCTATACTGCTTCAGCTCAGTCAGAAAATAAGGAGTACCTCATGGCATTCTGGCATGTGCTTTTTTCACAAGTGTAGATGTCTTCTGCAGCTCATAGTGTCAAATGCTGTTGCTTGACACCCACACATGCAATGTTTCTTGTTGCTATGAAACAATATTAATTTATGTGAAAATCTCATGGGCCATTTTGTGAGTTGCAATTTATACTTTGTTCAGTGTTCAAGACTGCTGTGCAGTGCTCAGGACAGGGACCAGGATGCTTGCCTGCACTGTTATTTGCTAACCTGCTCAAAATAAGACATGAAAATTACACCACACTTTTAAATACATTTATTTAAAGAAAATCAAAATAGAAAAATAGAAAGAAACAAAGAAATAAACAAGCCCACCCAACAACAAACTTGCCCCTGGAAGTTTATAAAATGCACCTTCTACTTCCAAAAAAAATACAAATAACCCCACATAGGTTTCTAAACTGCTGCTTCCCTTCCCCATAAATAAATAAATCTAATAAGGACCCCTATGTTTTTGTAAATAAATGATACAAATTAGACACCCCTAAGAATATTGCAGAGCTTTATGTCATCTTCAGCTACATCCTTTCAACAAGGATGCTGTCTGCCACTTTCCTGGGATCATTGGGCTGCTCTGGGGATACTGGGGGTGCCATTAGTGCTGTGTTCTTTCCTGTCCCCCCTTCCTTATCTGTGAGGCAGAGCAACAGCACCTGCATCTCATTGCATTGTCACTGAAAGGACATAAAGGGTTTGCATGAAAAGGCAGAACAGTAACATTCAGTTTTACAATTGTGTGCATTGCTGCACTACACTGTACAGTGTGACTACTGTATATTTTAATGTGTTTCTTTGTTTGACAGCTGGGTGAGTTCACAGGGCCCTGGGGGCTAGAGTTGGGCGAAAACTGCAAATTCCGAACTCATGAAAGTTTTGTGAAATTTTGCAAATTTTGCAAACTTTTCTAAATGTCTGACTTTGGTGAAATCCTAATCTTCTGAATGTGCTTGGTGAATTTCCACCCCATTTTGTGAAATTTTCTGGCTGAATTTTGGAATGACACACATTAACTGCAGAATGACAATTCTGAGAAATTCCATTCTGCAGCTGAATACATCAGTCTGCAATACCTGCAATCATTCTTCAGTTCAGTGATCAGGTCTGTGGAATTTCTTTCCACAGTTTAATACATTAATCCACAATTCCTACATTTATTCTGCCATTCTAAGTCAGAATGTCCACGAAAGTTGCTGAAGTGCATTCCAAAATTTTGCAGAAGCACAATTCCAACGCTCACTGTAATTCCACCAGTGGAATTTTATTTTTGCACAGCATTGCTGGGGACCCATTTTCAGGAACATTTAGAGCAGCCCAGCTCATTGGTGCAGTGGTAGTGCTACTGCTTATGAGGCTGGTGACCCGGGTTTGGGAACAAACTAAGTCAGAGGACTAGCTGAGTAAGAAAGACGAAGCATCTGGGGTTGGTGGGTTACAGCTCCCACTGCAACACCATCACCATCTGGGTGACCATGGCTAGTTCTGCAGCTGGGGATGTCTCTATGAAGGGGAAGGACACAAACTGGTTTGGGAATTGTGTAGCCATGTGTTGTGTCTGCACAAATACAGTTGTAGCCAAAGACATGGTGAGATATTTCCAGATATTTTGTGATATTTCTAAAGAGTTTCTCTCCTCTGTCCCTACTGTGGAACTGCAGAAAGCAGGAGATTTATCTAGAAATATCACAGAAATGTCAGGAAATATCTGATCATGTCTATAGCTGTGACTGTATCCTGAGCCCTTGAGTTTGGCAACCTTGATGGATGAAGAACATGGAAAAAAAGCATGCTGGTGGGCAGGGTGAAACTACTGGTACTGTTGGGCCCTCTACACACTGCCTGGCCACTGCTTCCCAAAACTGAGTTGTTCAGGAGAGGAGAGTTGGAATGCCTCTTCCACTGACCCCACTCAACAGGGGAACGTCTGGGGAAGGAGGAAGCAGGTAAGCACTGGAAAAGGTGCTGGTGGGGCTGAGAGGTCACCTAGGTGAGTTGATGAGGGCCAGAAGCAGTGAGTATGGGACAAAAACGGAAGGTAAAAAAGGAACAAGCAGAGCAGTAAACTACAATGAGCATTAAAATACAATAAGAGAAAACGCAAGTGAAATCAGTTGTGCAATAGATACTAGTGTAGGGCAAAATTCCATTTTGGTCAATTTTTTGGTAAATTGTGCCATTATCTCAAAATTTTGGTCAATTTCATAAATGAACACATTTAAACATGCAATATTCACACATAGCACTGTGTGTAAAATAATGCGCATTCTCATTTGATCTGCACATGATGAATGGGGCTGAAGAGGTAATAGACGTAATCTCATGATAGGAAAGACATTTTGTGAACATGATATGGTTTTTCAAATGAACAGACTGGAATTTCACAAATTTAAGTTTTAAAAAAGCACACTTTTGAAAGTCTGCAGCATTCACATAAGAAATATTTTAATTGAGGGGTGGATTTTTTCCCATGATTCCTGGTTGGTTTACACTGAGCGTGCTCCAGTGTTCATCTTTTATCTCTATATATTGTATTTCTGAGAGACCTGTTAGAACACTTAGAACTGCAGAGCTGTAATCTAGAACAATCCTTGATAAAACACACTTTAAAACTTTAAAACCTACTTTTTCTTTTGCAATCTGCCAGAAATTACTTTGTAGTCCATTTCTAAAATAATTTTTTGCAGTGCCAACAGTTTATAGGATGTATTAAAGTAAATTTTTAAGATTAAGTGCAAGACTTTATAGCGCATAGAAACATAGAAGTTGATAGCAGATAAGGACCGTGAGGCCCATCCAGTCTGCCCATTTCTTTTTCTACCTTATAAATGTGCCATCGGCTTTTGCTCTGTCAATGGCCTATCTATTCATACTGTTCAATTTGTTGAATTTGTTAAATACTGAACAGAAGTATTTGTTCAATATGTTTCCCTTTTTGTGATCCTCCTCTGCACTGCACCTCCTTCATCCTTCAGCCTTACTATCCCTCCCTTCATTTTTCTCTTTTCGCTTATGTACCCAAAAAAAGTGTTATCCTCTCTTTTCAATGATTTGGCAATCTTTTCCTCCATTTGCACCTTTGTGCTCGCAACTACCTTCCCTGCCTCCCTTTGCTTCTTCTAGTAACTTCCCTTGTCCCTCTCCTTCTGAGTTAGTTTGTATCTTCTAAATACCAATTCTTTCACTTTTACTTTCTCAGCTACCTCCTTGGAGAACCATAATGGTCTCTTTTTCCTTTTGCCCTTGCTAACCTGCCTGAGGCAGAGATTTGTAGTCTTTTCAATGCCTTCTTTTATTGTTGCCCACTGCTCCTCTACTCCCCCCATTTTCCCCAACTCTGCTAGGTTGTCCCTCAGGCATTTGCACGTTTTCTTGAAGTCAGCCCTCCTGAAGCCCAGAATCCTCATCCTTGTGTGATTTGATTCCGATCCAGTTTTTATATCAAACCACACCAAACAGTGATCACTATTCCCCAGGTGGTTCTCCACTGTGAATTCTGTGACACTGTCCCCATTTGACAGCATCAGCTCCAGTAATGCCTCCTCCTGAGTGGGTTCCATTGTGGCAAGATAAGGCCACATCTTTTTATTTTGGTCATGTTTTATATAATTTTATGTATATTGTGCATCAGAGATACCCATAGAGGCCAGTGTAAGTGCAAGGGATCATGGGTATAAGTACGTTGGCCCTGTAAAATGAAGTGAGTTTCTTGTTACTGGGCAGGAAAACTGTTTACTACTAGCCAGGGCTAGAGTTCATTAAATTATTTAAAAGGAGACAAAAGAAATAATTAAGCAGAGCTGGCATGCAGGTAGGTCCATTTGTGTCTGAATAGACCACAGCATCCGCAAGAGACTGAATGCCTGGACACCCTTTGTTTTGAGAGGTCTGCACTGACTTAAGCTTGTTACCAACTGAATGGGATACCATTAAGTAAATGGCTGTACTGAGTATAGCCAGGGCCCCTGGTGTTCTGCGGCAGAATTTTCTGATTTCTGCAGCATGATTTATTCATTTTTCTGGCAGAATGCAGTCTTGTCATTGGCTAAATATGATACATAGATACATAGACAGTGTCGGCAGATAAGGGCCTATGGCCTACCCAGTCTGCCCATTTGAGCTTGTAAGTTCAGTTTGTTTTCCTAGAAGTCTATTGCCCCTTACCCCTGACCTCCAGAATTCCTTTATGTCTATCCCATGCATTCTTAAATCCCGTGATTGTTTCAGCCCTGCCACTTCCTCTGGCAAGGGTGTTCCACTGTCCACCACCACGTTCTGTGAAGAAATTCTTTCTCATGTTTCCTCTGAATCGTCCTCCCTCCAACTTCATCCCATGTCCTCTAGTCCTGGAACATCTTTTGCTTAAAAATAGTGTTTTCCTGCACCCTATTCCTCCCTGTAAGATACTTGTATGTCTCTATCATATCGCCTCTCTCCCTCCTCTCCTCCAGGGTACATGTTCAGTTCCTTCAACCTGTCTTCATAGGACTTGTAATGCAATCCATGCACCATCTTTGTTGCCCTCCTCTGAACCTTCTCTACCCTGTCTATGTCCTACGTAGGTATGGTCTCCAGAACTGTACACTGTACTCCAGGTGAGGCCTCACTAGTGTCTTGTATAAGCGGAATTATGACCTCCCTTTTCCTGCTGGTGATGCCCCTGCCTATACATCCAGCATCCTATTTGCTTTACCTGCTGCCTTGTCACACTGTTTCCTACCTGAGGTCATCAGAGATGATAACCCCAAGATCCCTTTCCTGCTTGGTGCATGCTATATCCTCACCCCAACTGATATATTGTGCCAGGGTTTTGTGCCTATATGCATTATCTTGCACTTCTTTGCATTGAATTTCAACTGCCAAACCCTGACCATTCTTCAAGTTTCTGCAGGTTGCTTCTCATTCTGTCTACACCCTCTGGTGTGTCTACTCTGTTACAGGCTTTGTGTCATCAGCGAACAGTGAAATTCTGCCTTCTGGGTCCTGTGCAATGTCACTGATGAAGATGTTGAATAGGACCCGGTCCCAGCACTGATCCTGTGGTACCCCACTGGTCACTCTTCCCTCTGTAGAGTGACAGCCATTTATCACCACCCTCTGTGTCCTGCCACCCAGCCAGTTACCTACCCACCACACTACCGTCCTGCCCACACCCATATTCCCCAGTTTGTGTAATAGTCTTCTATGTGGCACAGTGTCAAAGGCCTTGCTGAAGTCCAGATAGGCCATGTCCACTGCCCTCCCTGATCCACCTCCCTAGTCACCCAGTCAAAAAATTCAATGAGGTTGGTCTGACATGACCTCCCCCTGGTGAAACCATGCTGCCTTGGGTCCTGTAGTCCATTGACAACCAGATGTTCCACCAATCTCTCCTTCAGTAGTGCTTCATGATCTTCCCCACTACCGAGGTGAGGCTGACTGGTCTGTAGTTCCCTGCTTCCTCTTTGTTCCCACTTTTGTATAAGGGGACTACATCTGCTGTCCTCCAGTCTTTGGGTGCCTCCTCTGTTTCAAGTGATCGGCTAAACAGGATAGCCAGAGGTTCAGCCACCACCTCTCTTAGTTCTTTAAGGACCCTGGAGTGCACCCCATCTGGCCCCATTGCTTTATCAACTCTTATTACTTCCAGTTCCTTCAGGACCCTTTCTCGTGTAAAGGGACTTGTGTCCATTTCTGCATCATTCTCACCCCTTGTACTCCCTTCAGACCCATTAACCTCCTCTTCCTCAGTAAAGACTGAGCAAAATACCTGTTCAATATGTCAGCTTACTGTTGTCATCTTCCACCTGCCCCATCCTCCCCCTTCAGTCTCACTATCCCTCCTTTGTCTTTCGTTTTCACTTATGTACCTGTAAAGGTTTGTCCCTCTACCCACTGATTTTGCAATGTGTTCTTCTGTCTGAGCTTTGGCGTCCCTTACTGACCTCCCTGCCTCCCTTTGCTTCTCCTGGTACTTCTCTCTATCCCCTTCTGCCTGTGTCTTTTTGTATTGCCTGAATGCAATCTTTTTGGCTTTCACTTTCTTTGCTACCTCTTTGGAAAACCATAATGGTCTCCTCTTCCTTTTCCTCTTGCTAACCTGCTTAATGCATAATTCTGTTGTTCTTGTAATCCCCATTTTAAATACTGCCCACTGTTCCTCAACCCTGATTCCTGTCCCATTCCCCTTAATGCCTCTTTCAAGTATCCCCCCATTTTCCCAAAGTCTGCCCCCTAAAATCCAGGATACGTGTTTTTGTGTGGTTTGGTTCTGCTCTTTCTGTGATTTCAAACCACAATGACTGGTGGTCACTGTTTCCCAGGTGCTCCCCCACTGTTACCCCCATCACACTGTCCCTGTTTGTGAGCACAAGGTCCAGTATTGCCTTCTGCCGAGTTGGTTCCATGACCAGTTGCGGGGAAGGCACCCTGAAGGAGTCCAGGATAAATCTGCTCTAGTTGATGCTGCTGCTGTTATGCTCCAGTCCACGTCTGGAATATTGAAGTCTCAACCAGTACTACCTCACCTTGTCTGCCATCCTTTGGATGGCTAGCATCAACTCCTATCTGTTTCTTCCTCCTGGGCTGGTGGTCTATAGACCACACCTGTGCAGATAGCTGTCCCATTTTCCTTTCCAGCTTAACCCACAGTATCTCTCCCCATTTTGTTCCTCCTGGATCTCTGTGCCCTTATGTCATTTTTCACATACAGTGCCTCCTCCTCCTTCCTGCCTGCTCTGTCTCTTCTGAATATGTTGTAGCCAGGTATGGCCATCTCTCAGTCATGGTTATCATTATACCAGGTTTCAGTGATGGCCACAATGTTCAGGTCTGACTGCACCATGACAGCCTCAGATCTTCCATATTGTTGCTAAGGCTCCTGGCATTTGCACATAGCTTTCCATGATTTGACCTCCTAGACTGTTTCACTGTTCTACTCCAGCCCCTTCCTTGGTTGTCATTTATCCCTGGTTCCCCTTGCTGTCTGCTCTTCTGCTGAATTTTGCCCCTTTTCTGCTTATCCACCTCTTGGGCACTAATCTCCATCTTTTGCACACTGCTTTGAGATAGCCACTCCTCTGGTTCACTGGTTCCACTGTTAGCTGTGGGGGTAAGCAAATGGGTACCCTCCTTGCTGGCCTGCCACCCCTTTGCTAGTTTAAATGCTTGTCAATGTAGCATTTAAACTTATCATTGAGTGCTTGGATTCCCCTCCAGGATGGATGCAGGCCATCAGGCTTGAACAAACCTCCATCCCTCCAGGTGGGTCACCAGTCACCAATGAACCCAAACCCTTCCTCACAGCACCAGTTCTTCAACCATTAGTTAAAGTTCCTGGTGCAAGCACTCCTCTGCTCTCCCTTGCCTCTCATAGGTAGTACTTCTGAGAAAATCACAGAAGTAGCTACTTGTTTGAGACCCCTCCCCAGTTTCCTAAACTCTACCTGAACTTCCTTTGGCTCCCCATTTTCCAGGTCATTAGTACCTAGGTGGATAATGACATCCAGCTCACCCTCCCGTCTTGCCTTCCCAGTGATCCCCAGGATCTTCCTTCCATCCCTCCATGCCGTGGCACCTGGTAGGCACCTCACCTCCCTGTCCTCCCCCTCCTGTGTTCCTAGCTGGATCCCTCTTATGATGGAGTCCCCCACCAGGATTCACTTCCTCCTCCTCTGGGGTCCACTGCTTTCCCCGCTGAGGACACCTCCTAGGCTAATCTCCACATCCTTTCCTTCCACTTCTCTGGGTACCTCTATTTGGTTGTCCTCGTTTGCCAGTGTGGCATATGAGTTCTTGAGTGGAATAGGATATGGGATGTGCCTCTCCTAACCACTCTAACCCTCCCTGGGCCCACTGTCATCCAAGTGCTCCTCGTTCTCGGCATCCTTTGAGGCAGTTGCATTGGACTGGGTGGTCCCTGGATAGGGGTGATGGTACTCTTGACCCAGTTTACTTCCACTCTGGGTCTGGCTACCTCATCCCACAGTCCAGAGATGCATGCAGATAGGGCAGCACCTCGTGTCCAGAGGTCTGCCTGGTATAGCTTCACAGCCACTGCATTGCACCTCCCACATTATACTACAGTTCCACTACGTGTCTACTACTGAAGCTCTCAAGTTCCCTTTTATTAATTTACTGTCCTAAAATCCTGCCACTGATCCTCAGATAATTTTCTTTAAAAAAAAAAAAAAACCAATAAATAAATAAATGAGTCAAAACACTTGTCGTGCTGAGGAGTGAGCTTCTTCCCCCATATGCCTCCTACTTCACACCCCTTATTATACCCTATGTTTAGCTCCTGTCAATCAGATTTAACAGGGCATATAATTAAAGTTGGGGGAGGGAGGGGTGAAAATTTGCAGCAATTAAAGACAGCACAGAATTACACCACCACTATGTTTTAAATTTTCAACAGCCCAAAAACAATTTTAAGTAAAGACAACAAAGAAAGTATATTGTCACTAAAAGCCCACTATCTAAGTTTAAAAGAAAAATAGCAATTACCAGTTACTCTAAAGCACTGAATTGAATATGTTTCCTTTCTTCCCCTTCTGGCTTCTTCTGAGAAATAAAAACTCTACTTGCTACTTCAACTCTGACTAAGCCCACCTCCAGTTATCACGTAGCTGAGGTCAGAGGCCAGACAATTAACACCCTTCACCCAACTACAGGGCAGTCAGACAAGCCAAGATAAAATTTGCAGCAATTAAAGACAGCACAGAATTATACCACCACTATGTTTTAAATTTTCAAAAACCCATAAACAATTATAAGTAAAGACAACAAAAAGTATATTGTCACCAAAAAGCCCACAATCTAAGTTTAAAATAAAATAGCAATTACCAGTTACTCTAAAGCACTGAACTGAATATGTTTCCTTCCTTCCCTTTCTGGCTTCTTCTGAAAATAAAAAACTCTACTTGCTACTTCAACTCTGACTAAGCCCCACCCCAGTTATCCGTAGCTGAGGTCAGAGGCCAGACAATTAACACCCTTCACCCAACTACAGGGCAGTCAGACAAGCCAAGATAAAATGTGCAGCAATTAAAGACAGCACAGAATTACACCACCACTATGTTTTAAATTTTTAACAGCCCCAAAACAATTATAAGTAAAGACAACAAAGAAAGTATATAGTCACTAAAAGCCCACAATCTAAGTTTAAAAGTAAATTAGCAATTACCAGTTACTCTAAAGCACTGAATTGAATATGTTTCCTTCCTTCCCCTTCTGGCTTCTTCTGAGATGTCATCGATGACATCATATGCTGAGCATATAGGAGGGGCTTCAGGATAAACGAGGTGGGAAAGAAAGCCTGACACTATGGAAAAATAGTATATTTATATGAAAATTCACCAAAAACAATGAATTCTGCAGCACTATATATATTCTGTGGCATGATCCAAATTCTGCAGCAAATTTCACAACCGCAGAACTGCAGAATTCCAGGGGCCTTGAGTATAGCTTAATTAGCCATCCCAACGGGGGTGGTGGTGGTGGATGTTCCCCCAGGATTCTTATTTCAACTGGTTTGACTTCTGAGTTTTTTTTTCTTGTATTCAGAACCTCATATCTGTGGTATTGTAATAAAATACTAAACTCTGATTGGTTGGGTAACCATAGAAACAGAATGCTAGCCAGTCAGAGAGCCAGCCACTATCCATTGGACCTGCCCTTTTGAAGCCCTTTAAAACTAGGATGCAGAGGGGTATCTGAGCTTTTTAGCTTTTGCCTTTTTGCTTGAAGTCTTTTGCCATTGTTACATTTGGGACCAGTGAACAAAGAAAGGGTGTCCTGGGATTCTCTGGCATACATTCTATTGTTAAACAGTGACCATGCTAGAAGGATGGAGAAAGGGTATCCCTAACCCCCCATCACCAGAGGGATTTACTGTGACACAGAGAGAAATCCTGTTCCATGGGAGTGGGCTGGTGTCATCCATAACAAGCTGCAAAAGGAATGCCCCCTGTAGGGAGTCCAGGATGTTCCTGCTCTTGGTTGCTGCTGCAGCTGGGCGGCTTCAATCCACGTTTGCTAGATTGAAGTCCCCCACTATCACTACTTCCTTCCTGCGAGCCATTTTTTCAGTTGGTAGCATCATTTCCTTATCTACTTCATCCCCCTGAGCTGGAGGCCTGTAGATCACTCCTATGCAGATAGTTGCCCTATTCTTCCTCTCCAGTGTACGCTATAGTGCCTCCCCCATCTTTGCTCCCACTGTACTTCAATGGTTTGTATGTTGTCCCTTACACAAAGAGCCACTTCTCCCTCTTTTTTACTTACCCTGTCCCTCCTAAATAGGGTATACCCTGGAATTTCCCACTCCTGATTTTCATTGAAACAGGTCTCAGTTATAGAGACTATGTCTAGGTCTTCCTTCGACATGGTAGCCTCCAGCTCAGCAAGCTTGTTGCTCAGACTTTAAGCATGTGCAGCATAGCTCTCCAGCTTGTGTTGTCTTTCCCCCCTCCCTTTTCTTTTTGCCATCCCCTAGTCTGTCCATTACACTTTTTAGTTCCAGTCATTTCTATTACCCTCTGACTACCTGTTTCATTTGCTTCCTTTACTGGCTTCATTTCCTCATCAGTCTCACTGTTGGCCTTGTAAACTAGTGGGGAGAGGGGAGCAGTTTATGTCTCCCTGCCACCTTCCACCTCCCGCCCTTGGCTAGTTTTAATGCCTGCCAATGTAGCATTTAAACTGTTCACTAAGGACTTCAGTCCCCTCCCTTGATGGATGTAGATGGTTGCCTTTGTACATGCCCTCATCCCTCCAGGTAGGTCCCCAGTCCCCAATAAAGCCAAAGCCCTTCTCTCTGCACCAGTTCCTCAGCCATGTGTTGATTTCCCTGATGTGGAGTTCAATAGCCTCTCCCTTGCTGTGGACATGCATCACCTCTGAGAAGGTCACAGAGCTTGCTACCTGCCCAAGGCTCCCTCCGCAACTCACTAAACTCCTCCTGCAACCTCCCCATCCCTGACCCATCCCTAGCCAGTTCATTAGTCCCCAAATGGACAATGACATCCAGCTCCCCCCTCCTTGCTACCACCCTAGCGCTCCTCTCTCCATCCCTTCAAGCTGTGTCTCCAGGTAGGCACTTAACCTACTTCTCCACCCCTCTACCTGTCCCCAAATCCATTCCCCTGACTATGGAGTTTCTTACCAGGAGTTGCTTCCTTCTCCTCCTCTGGGGTCCCCTGACACCCTTCCTTGGGGCTTCATCAGGGAGGACCCACTCACCCCCTTTGGTCACAACTATGGTGCCACTTTGGGACCCTTCTGCTCCTCCGAAACAGTGTAGGAGTTTCTTAGTTGCACTGGATGGGGGATGCACCTCTGTTCCGCTGCCATCACCCTCCCTGAGCCCATCACATCATCACAGTCCATTCACCCTTCCTGCTAGCAACCTCGGAGGTAGTGGAGGTAGACTTGGTGGTCCTTGGGTGGGGGAGGAGATTCCCTGAATCCTGGCCAACTCAGCGTGGGGACCAGCAACCTCTGCTCTTAGCCCAGAAAGGTGCCTACAGATGGGGAAGCACAGCAGTATCAAGAAAGTCCTCCTGAAGACCACAGCCCCACAGCCACTGCATTGCACCACACCCAGCATCTTGCCTTTCTAGTCTGTCTCCCCTTGCTCTGTTCTGCTCTAAGAAAAAGAAACCACCCCTTTTTTTGTTTTACACTTTTCCCCACAGCACATATAAGACCAGAAGGTTATGTGGTTTAAATGTAGCTTGTAAGCCCTCAGTGCACCCAGTAAATGCTCACCACCTCTAACACCAAATTACAAAACCCCTCGATGTCCACAGTAAGTAAGCCCCAACACAAAATTACACAACCCCTCAGTATACACAGTGAGTGAGTAAGACCCCACACAAAATCTTAACCCCTCATTGCACACAGTAAGTAAGTCCCAGCTACACAAGATCACAAAACCTTCTATGCACACAGTAAGTAAGCCCTCAATTTGATATCACAAATTCCTTCAATGCACCCAGTAAGTAGGTCACCAACACAAAATTACAAAACCCTTCTGTGCACACAATAAATAAGCCCCAACACCAAATCACACTTATCTGTTTTATCTCTGGCCCTCGATCACTGCCTGCATTGTCTTCCCATCACTCTGCTCTTCTGCTGTGACAGTAATTTCCTTCTTCTTTCCTAGCTCCTATTAATCTTACTGGGTGAGTGGAAGGGAAGGCCAAAAAAATAGTGGTTCATCTGGCTGCTGCTCTGCTCCTCTTCTATTTAAGGCAATTCTCCTGTTTAAATTTTGCACCTTTTTTTGTTTCTGCTCTCCCTTCCTTCCAATTGAGGACTCTCAGATCTGTACTTCTAAGACATCCTGATTCCCGGCTCTCAACGGTGCTCTGATCCCAGTGCCTTAAAGCATCTCAGCACCTCAGCCCCCAGGTACATACTGGCTCCAACTCCTGACTGGTTTGGTTGAAAAACTATCAGTGGCATCCTCCGACATTGCCGCAGCCTCCACTGCCCTGTCTGCAGCTGTCCCTTGGTGGCTCATCTGGTGGTTCATCTGGTTGCTGCTCCTCTTCTATTTAAGGCAGCTCTCCTGTTTAAATTTGGCACCTTTATTTTGCTCTGCTCCGTCTTCCCCCCGATTGCTCACTCTCAGACATGTGCTCCTAAGCATCCTGACTCTGTACTTGACTGTGGCCTGATCCCGGCACCTTAAAGCACCTCAGCACCCCAGTACCCAAGTGGATTCTTTCTCTGACTGCTGACTGTTCCAGTTGAAAAACTGTTAGTGGCATCCTCTAAAGTTACCGCATCCTCTGGTGCACTGGCTGCGGCTGTCCCTCGATGGCTCGTCTGGATTTAAATGACTGTGGGTGGTGAGGGAACCCTCGGGTTCAATAACTTTTGTTATGCTGTCTTTCCTGGGCTATTAAAATCTCTTTGTACATCTGAGGCAGGAGTAAGAGTGCTGCCCCTACATCTGGGTTCTTTTTGCTTACTCTGGTGAGAGCAGAGACTGTCTATTCAACATGTTAGTTTCTGTTGCTGATCTTGATAAATACCCTACAGTGACATACTTGGACTATAATTCACACTACAGGACTTAATTGGAATTATCCTATGTGTTTAGTTTGACTATTATTATATTTTAGTAAATTTTTATTTATTGAGTTGCTGATGGTGTTATGTTGAGGGTGGGTGGAAGGGTGTAGGTGTGTGGGGTTGGGGTTTATTAGTTGGTATTCTAATAGCTCTGTGGAAGGGTGAGTCTTTGGGCTGGGGTTGGTATTTTCAGTATTACTTACACTAGGGTATTAAGATGTGCTGCCTGCTTTTGCCCTTGAGGCTCACCTACTCCTTTTCCCAGCTTAATGATCTGCATCACTTCGATTTCCCACCTTGTCAGCTGCTGTCTGTCATCGATGAAGGGAGGAGAGAATCATTAGGAAGGGCAGGAGGAGAGCATGGGAATTGAGGAGTACTTAGGGAGCGGTGCCTGTCGGGGTAGTGCAGACCAGGTGATACCCTGGGGTTAGATGGGGATTGGAGAGAGGCCAGAGTTGTTTTGTCCCCATTCCCAGGGATTCCACCAGACTGAGTGGGTAGGTAGCTATTCTGTCCATATTGGTGAGTGCTATGTAATGCTAGATTGATGAGGAATAAAACCGCAATTATGGCAGATCTTATTTCCTCTGTCAGCCTGGCTTGCATTACTGAGACCTTGCTTGGGGATGATTCTGGCCCCATTCTAGAGTCAGCAGTTTCAGATGGGTTCTCAGATGTACACTACCCAAGGAGGGACCATAAGGGATGGGGGGTGGCCATCTGTTTTAAATCTGATCTGAACCTGGTGGCACACTCAGTGGGGGATACTGGGTCATTTGAATGTATGGCCATGCAGGGTGGTCTGGGTGCAGGCTGCAAAATCGTCCTCATGTACTGGCCTCCAGGTCATGAAGGGGGAGTTTCTGCAGGAAATTGCATCCTTTGTCATTGACATAGTATTGGAATCACCAAGATGGCTTATCTTGGGTGATGTCAATGCTTGGGTAGATGATGAACATTCACAATTTGGTAAAGATTTACTCCAGAGCATGGAAGCTTTGGGTCTTGCACAAGTCATTACTTCTATGACCCATCAACGTGGTCACACCTTGGACCTGGTATTCTTCCTGGGGCTCAAGGTTAATATGCTCCCAGATCAATCCAGTCAGTGGGATCACTGTGTGATCAGGTTCAGTTTCTGGGCCCACCCTTGTAGCCCATCCCCTGTGGAGGGGAACCAGTACCGCCCTTTGAGAGTGCTTGAACCAGATGGACTGATGGCAGTTCTGGACACCTCAGAAATGTCAGCATATGCTGGGGGTGTGGAGGCTGCAGTGGCAGCCTATAATTAGGTGGTTACTGAGACCTTCAATCATGTAGCAACAGTCTCTGTATGTCCCCTTGTGCTGTTTCTTGGCTCACCATGTTTCGATGGTGAGTTGACAGAGTTAAAGACCAGGAAACAGTGGTTGGAGCATCATTAGAAGGAAATCCAAAGCCTGTGAGGACAAATCAGTTCTGATAACTCATTATGAAGAACATCAGAAGGCAATCATTCAGAAAAAGGCAGATTTTCTGTTGAGAGATTGCTGCTGGGAGGGACTGATCAGCTCATCTCTTTCAAACTGTAGACATGCTCCTCCACCCTGCCTGTCTGGAACCTGTGAGAGCAATTACACCCACAAAATGTGAAGAGTTCACACATTTTGTTTCAGATAGGGTGTACTTCATCAGGGCTGGAGTAGCCCAGCAGTGGGGGTCCTGTGGGTCAGCAGTGCAGTTAGTTGTCTTGGTTGGAGTTTTAGCCACTGATGATGGAAGAGGTGTGTGGGGTGATCTTGGAGCTGTGGCCAATATTTTGTAACCTGGACCCAGGCCCAACGCAACTACTAGTGAATTGTGTTGGGCATCTGGACCTGGTATTTGCTGAGATTGTCCGGTGCTCTTTATCAGACAGGTTGTTCCTGATGGTGCTTAAATGCACACTGGTGAAAACTCCGCTGAAGAAACCATCCCTGGACTCTGATGCTTGGCAAATTATGGTCAAGTCTCTAACTACCCCTTTCTGGGAAATGTTATTGAGACAGTTGTTGCACTTCAGCTTGAAGCACAACTCACAGTCTTTGACATCTTTGAGCCTCTCCAATCTGGATTTAGGTCAAGACATAGCGCAGAGTGAGGGATAAAGGAGATTGGTCAGTTCTTATCTTCCTGGATCTCTCATCAGCATTTGATACCATGTTCCACGTGTTGCTTTTGGATCAACTCAGGGACTATAAAGGACTCACTGGCAAGGTCATCAGCTGGTTTGAATCCTATTTCCAGGATAGAACCCAGAGAGAAGTGTTAGAAAAATTTTCCTTGAACCCTGTGGTTCTGTCCTGTGGTGTACCCCAGGGCTCATTTCTGCTGCCCATGCTGTTTGTGGTCTACATGCTACCCCTGGTAAGGTCATTAGACAATATGGGTTTGGGTTTCATTGCTACACAAATGATACCCAGCTATGTTTATCTTTTGCCCCAGGACACCAGGTGCTGCTGACATGCTTAATAGGTGCCTGGCTGAGATACAAGACTGGATGTTATCGAGCTAACTGAGATTGAACCCAGAGAAAACTGAAGTCCTAGTGACTTGAGCCAGGCCATGGGGAGGAGCTGCAGCCACCAAGAGGAAACCTGGCTTCAACTTGGTCCCTCTGGGCTTTCAGCTGCTACTAAGGTGAAAAATCTGGGAGTCAGCCTGGACAAGAGCCACAATGGAAGCTCAAGTCTCAGCAGTAGTCTGGAATGGCTTTTTCCATCTGTAGAATATCCACCAGTTTATATCCGTTATCCCTCCTGGTGACCTGGTCACACTTATAAATGCATTCATGACCTCTAGGCTAGAGTACTGTAAGACTCTCTCTCTCTCTCTCTCTAGGGGTTAGTGGAGGTACACTGTGGTGCCTGCAGCTGCCGCAGAATGCAGCTGCCTGTTTACAGTAATTGCAGACCTTTCTAGATTGTGCCAGATCTTTCAGGCATTGTGTGATCTGTACTGGCTGCTGGTGAACCTGATCACACAGTGATCCCACTGACTGGATTGATCTGTTATTTATTCCTATGGTTTTAAAGTGGATGATTTATAGATATTTATGGTGTATGTTGTATTGTAATGGCACTCTGAGCCTCCATGGAAGGGCACAATAAATAAATAGACTACTACTACAACTACTACCATGCACAGATCCAACCTCATCCCGATCCATCTTCATTTTTGAGTTCTGTATCAGGTCCTCCTATCCTTCCCCTCTTGTCCGGTAGGCATATTGACAGAAATAGAAAGTAACTGCATTGTTGGGGAAGGAAAAATGACTAGTGGGAAGAGAGCTCTGAAACAAAGCCTGCTACCAGTGCTGTGACATCACCGGACATCACCTCAAAGAACCTCCTTAACATCACAGTATGGTTGCCTCATGTCCAGAATTTCTTTAGGTAAGTCTGAGTAGATGGATAATTTATGTCCTTCCCATACTGTACATTCTTTAATTTGAAACTTTAAGAGTCTCACTACTGTCATGTGAGTTCTAGTAGAGGGTGAGTTAGTCAGGGGATGCAGGGCCCTGTGAACCCATTCAGACTTGATAGGTTTGCCCCAGAAATACTCTAGAACTTTTGGCAGTACTTTCTGTAGGCACTCAAACATGTTAGAGCTTTCAGTCTTCTCAGAAGGCCATCAATTCTAACGTTGCAGTGAATATAGCAGTCACTATCTAGGATTTTCATTTTCAGAAGTTTAATTTCTCTGCTAATGTCCATTGTTCTGTCTCACCCATGCCTGTTTTGTCCTTTGCTTTTCTAAGCCTGCACTCAGCCTCTGTTATCCTGCCCCTGATGTCCTTTAATTGGAATTGCATTACTGCTAAGGTTGTGTGGAATTGTGAGACCTGACAGATGAATGTAATGATGGAGCCCAAGATGCCACATATTTCGGCAAACAATATGTCTTGTGGGGTAGATGCTATGGTCAATAGTGCAGGGGAGGTTGGCATCGATGCGGAATTCCCTTTTTGCTCTTGTGCAGGTGAATTGATGACTGGTGAAGTTGCCAGTTATGCTTTTTAAGACAATGGGGTCTGTTGCATCTCTAGTCCCACGTCCAACTAAAAACTACAAAGTTAAACACTAAAAAATATTCATATAATAATCCAATAGTGTCTGTCAACTAGGTGGAGTAGGTGGGGCTAAAGCACAAGTGGCACAGCTTTCAAAAAGCCACAAGCTACAAGCAATCAGCTGTTCCCTGAACACTGCCCCTTTTTCTGGTAGTCCTCCTATAATGTGTACCAGCAAGATGGAGTGGGTGAGGCTAAAGCACAATGGGAGCAGCTTTCAAAAAAACACAATCTGCAAGCAATCAGCAGTTTGAGGATTTGTGGCTGCCGGAGTACAGGGAGCCAGTTGGGTTCATTGTAGGAGTGATAAACTGGTGTGCTTGGAAGTTTAAACTGTTCTTGCATTTGGAAGATTCCCTGGATACTGCACCCTTTCCTAGTAGCCCTCCAATAGTGAGTGTCAGCTAGTTGGAACGAGTGGAACTTTACTGCTGTATTTAAGAGTCTTGGCCTAATGGTCCTCCATTGTGGTTCAGAGTCAAAGAGCCAGAGTACAAGGATGACATACTGGGGGTGACAGCGTAGGGAGGCAGTTGGCATGAGACTCTACACCCCAAGCATAAAACCCTAAGTTGCTCTGTTATATAATTTAGATCTGTGTATGTTATACAAAATGATATTTAAGTGGCGGGAGAGAAACATCCAGAATTGAAGCATCTGGCACATAATTAAATAAGTGGGCTTAATTCATACAAATTATAAGCAATACTGTGCACAATAAAGTGGTTGGTAGCTGGTAATTCACTTTACAAAAGGGATTAAAATGGAAATGTTATATAGTTTCTACATTTTTGAAATAATTTACATTAATATAGTTAGCAATCTGAAATTAAAATCATATTTATGTTGAGGTACATTAAAACAAATTAATAGTGTGTGTTTAAAAAAGTTTAATTTATAGTGTAGTATAGGTAATTTAATATAAAATATTAAGGCCTGACAAAGAGTAACATTTGCCAATAACTTAGAAATGTGCTTAAATAATGAAAGGGAGTCAATAGTAGATGGAGTTGAGCAGAATGGAATCTAGTAGGACTGATCTGGCTATCTGCTGTAGACATGTGAAAGCAAGATGAATTGAGGCTACAGTTACTCCCTAGCTGGGGTAGGTCTGCAGTGGAAGGATAGGGTTGGAAAGTTACTGAATCCCTACCTGGGGTATGTCTATAAAGGCAAATTAAAATATCTTGGTTAGGACGACAAAAGAAATAAAGAGGCTGCAACTGCACCCTATTTGGGATGGGCCCAAAAATAATGTGGTAGGAGGTACTTGTTAGGTACAGAAGGGGAAAAGTTACCATATACTACAACAAAATTATTTAAATGGACATAGGTGGTATGTGGTGAGCAGGGAACATGCTCAGACAGCAGGAGGACAGGAGTAGGGTGATAAGTTGCAGAGGGCGAGGGGTTGTGGTGTTCATTGGTGTTCATAGGAACCTTGTGGGATGTAGGTGGTTGTCCAGTTTGTAGGATTCTGTATCACTGGATGACAGAAGTGAGGCAGCTTAGATAAGAGTTAAGTAAGGTAGTGGGGGAGTGGGAGATGGGGCAGGGAAGAGGGAGGATGGGGGGGACAACCCAGGAGAGAGTGGCAGGCAGCCAGGGAAGGTTGAGTGTGGCAGCACTGCCTTGTGCTGTCAGCTAGGGAGAATCTTGAGGCATGTTCTTTTCCTTCTATAAATAAATCTACTCTGCTGCAGCAGTCTTTTCTAACCTTTTCTAACTTATCTTACGTTTCCCTTTTTCACATTATGATAGAGTGTCCACCTATCATAATTCCTCTCCATATCTTCCTAGCTATTTTCCTTTTTTATTTCTTTGCCTCAAGATCTGGGGGGGGGAGTTATTTCCTCTGTGAGTGTCCAAAACTTGAGAGTAGTATAATAACCCCCCCCTTTTCAAACAGAATGCATAACTCTGAGTAATGCTGAAATGTCAGCAAGTAGCCTGCTTTCCCTAAAATAGTTAATGTTATACAAATGCAGAAGTCTAAAACATTTTTTCCCCTGCCCTGAAATATCCCTAAAAATTTTCCAAGACTAAGGCAGATTAAAGCCTAGCTCTGCTGTTTTACTTTACTGTCCTATCAACACACTGTACTCTGTTTCAAGGAGTTCTTACCTAGAGCCCAGTGTTAAGCTTGGAGATAGGTTGACCGTAGGAGGGCAGCAACCCAATGTAAAGCTTATTTATAGGGTACAACCTGGAGTTGGCTCCTTCTTGTGGGTGGCTCCCTTATTAGAATAATGAGCCCTTGTGTATTTATGCTGTATTTTAGGCTCCAACAGTGATAATAAAAGAATATGTGAAGGTTTTTGTTTTATTAAACTTTAGTATGCCAGGTATAGCTATGTTTGATCCCCCAACTTATTGCATTAGAGTAGATTAAGGGAATAATTTCAGAATAGGGGAGGATCAAACTAGTCAGCTGATCGATTGTACCTGGTCAGAAGAATATTTAAAGAGCTTCAGTGCTCATTTACAACAGAGATGTTGGGGAGAGAGTATCTCTCTTTCTTTGGTGAATTTATATAGATGGTGGGAACTTGACCTAAGCTTTTTCCACCCTATGTGAGAAGTGTTTCCTAAAAGCTCTTGGTGAGCTAGGATTTCTTTTGTATTTTTATACAAAGTGTTTTCTTTTCATTGTTTTTTTTTGAAGTTTATGGTTATCAAATAAACAGTCCTCAAGAACTTTTGAGGTCAGAACTTGAATTGCTGTCTCTGGTCTCTGCTTATTTGGAGTTATCAAAGTTACTGAATCCCTATCTGGGGTATGTCTATAAAGGCAAATTAAAATATCTTGGTTAGGACGACAAAGGAAATAAAGAGGTTGCAACTGCACCCTATTTGGGATAGGCTCAAAAAGAGTGTGGTAGGAGGTACTTGTTAGGTACAGAAGGGGAAAAGTTACCATATACTACAACAAAAGCATTTAAATGGATATAGGTGGTATGTGATGGGCAGGGAACATGCTCAGACAGCAGGAGGACAGGAGTAGGGTGATAAGTTGCAGAGGGTGAGGGGTTGTGGTGTTCAAAGGAACCTTGTGGAATGTAGATGGTTGTCCAGTTTGTAGGATTCTGTATCACTGGATGGCAGAAGTGAGGCAGCTTAGATGAGAGTTAAGTAAGGTAGTGGGGGAGTGGGAGATGGGGCAGGGAAGAGGCAGGATGGGGGGGACAGCCCAGGAGAGTGTGGCAGGCAGCCAGGGAAGGTTGAGGAGGGATGGATCCAGATGTCTTGGGCTGCTCTACCTCAGAGGGTGAGGAAAACTAATGAGAGGGTGGAGAGAGAGAGAGAGAGAGAGAGAGGTGAGAAGAAGGGGCAAGGCCAGGACTGAGGGGATTGGGGTAGGAGAACCTCATGTGATGCCAGGGTTGAATAAATTCTTCCCACTGTTGTGGGAAGAGGGGCAGACAGAGATAGGGAGAGGGATCTGGTATAGGACATTGGAGCTATGCAGGGGGGGTTAGACAAGTGGAGGGATGTGGAGTGCTGTATGGCAGTAGTGGAGGAAGGGGTTGAATGAGTAGGGAGTAGAGAATAAAAGCAGGGAGTGGAGGGAGGGGGACAATTGATATGGAGTGGAGAGAAAATTAAACAGAACAATGGTTACAAGAAAGCAGGACAGAGTCATGAGAGGGGAGGCAGAAGGAGTGTCTGTGAGGTCAGTGTGGAGAAAGGTCAGACTGATGAGGAGGGGCAAGTTAGAAGGTTGGAGGGTAAGGCTGAGGGGGAGCAGTCAGGTGGGGATCTTGAGAGAAGGGTAGTGTGGTAAGGGGTGAAAGGAAAGGGGGGGATGGGGAGGCAGAGTTGTAATCTTGAGGGGGGGAGCTTGATAGTGAAAGGAATATGCTGGGGAGGGAATGAAGATACATGGATATGTAGGAAGGTGGTTTGCATTCTGGCGATGATAGTAGAACAGGTGAGCCCAATGATCCAGCAGCTTGCATAGGGAGTCGGGGGGAACCTCATGTAATAATGCATTTAGGAACAAATGACCAGGCTGAAGAAGAGATGGAATTAGTGCAGGAGAGATCTGGGGTAGTGGGGAGGATTGGTAGGGGGGTGGCCATATTGGTAGCCTTCTCTGAAGTGCTACAAGTACCTCAAGCAAGCACAGCTAGGAAGAGAAGGATAGATGATTTCAATAGCTGGCAGTAAGAATGGTGTAGAAAGGAGGGTTATGATTGCATAGGAGGAAGGGGAGACCTGGAATGACAAATTCCTACATGCACCAGATAAGCTTCAACTCAGCTGAGGGCTTCCAGAGTGCTTAGTATAGGGTGGGGGAGTACATAACAAGGAGTCTTAATTTAAGCTGTTTGGGGGAAAGACTGGATCTTAATACCTAGAGTCTCAGAAGGAGGCCATTAGGCCTCCTCCCCAATCAGGGCATGTTAAGGAGGTGATAAATTGGGTAAGAAACAGATGGTGCAAAGAAGCGAGAGGGAAGGTAGGTGAAGACACAGGAAGCATCACAGGCAGAAAGGAGGAAGATGGGGGGCTGCAAGCAGGGAGGGAGAAAGGATTGGAGAGCAATGTGTGCCAACACAAGAAATCTAGGAAATAAAATTTTGGACATGAAAGGCATAGTAGTGGAGGAGGATTTAGATATAATGGCCATAGCTGAGTTGTGGTGCACTGAAAATCATAACTGGGATATGGTGATCCCAGGATACATTTATTTTAGATGGATAGTGAAGAGAGGGAGGAAGGAAGGAGGGATTATCCAGTATATGGGGATGGAACCAGGGCTATGGAAGTGCCAGGGAGCCTAGAGGCAGGAGATGGGTTGGAGGTGCTGTGGGTCACACAAGAGATAGGTGCAGCGGCTGTTATTCACATAACAGTGGTATAAAGGCTTCCAGCACACAGAAAGGAATTCAACAAGGCATTAGGGGAAAGCCTTGGCAGAATGGCTAATAAGGAGGAAGTGCTGCTGGCTGGAGACTTCAATCTCCATGATGTTGACTGGAGTCTTTCAGCAGCAGTTTCAACTAGAAGTAGTACAATCTTAGATTCCTTATAGGGAGAATTTCTCAGGCAGTTACTAAGTGAACCCACTAGGGAAGAGGCAATGCTGAACCTTGTACTGATTAATAGAGATAGAGTAACAGATGTAACAGATGTCACAGGGGGCAGTCCACTAGGGGTCAGTGATCATTGTACAGTGTGGTTTAGTATTAAGATGGATACTGAAGCAAACCACACTAACAGGATGGCCCTGGACTTTAGAAGGGCAGACATTAAAGAAATTGGAAACTGCCATAGAAACAGCCTAGCAAAGGTAAATGGCATAGGTGGGGTAGAGGAACAATGGAGGCAAATTAAGGAAGGATGAATGGCATAGGTAGGGTAGAGGAACAATGGAAACCAGCTCTAGCAAGAGCCAATATGGCTGCAAGTTAATGGCATTGTGGGCAGTGAGAAATGTGCAAACTAGCAATTTTTGCATTAGCCACTGAGTAACCTAATTGCACTTTCTAATTGTTGTGATACACACACTGACTAATACATATACACATATATGCATATATATTCCAGTATAACATAGTAAAACACTGTCTACACACATTTTTACAGATTAAAAAAAAGACATTGAGGGTTCATTTCCTTCTTTTCAGGGTGAGAGGAACATTAGAGGGTGTAGGGTGGGGTGTTGCCACTAGACACTTAATTTAAATCAGCAATGACATGCACAAGGCTGAAACTGACCTAGATAGCGGGGGCATGTAGACTAGCATTTTTTGTACTAACCACTGAGTCACCTAACTGCACTTTCTATTTGTTGTGATACACACACACTAATACATTTACACATATACAGGTATGTGTATATTGCAGTATAACATAGCAGTGCACTGTCTACGCACACAGAGCATTGCCACACACACACACACACTAACACACATGCACTGCCTTATATGGCATTTATTTACTTATTTATTTAAAGTCTTGGATTACAACCTTTGAGTCAAAGACTCTTTTACAGAGGTTCCATGTCAAGAAGCAAAGAACATAACAAAACACAGACATGCAGAGTTTGGGATGAGAACCCAGAGGCAAACATATGATAGAACTAGTGAATTTGAACAGTACGGTAGTACCATTACAAGCAAGCAAATTAAAAAATTACTTTTACAATTGTGCAAGCTAAGGCAGAGCCAGTTGAAAGCAATCAATAGGATATTGAGCTTGTCGGAAGCAATAGACAGAGGCAAGTTCATTCTTATTAGTACAATTGTGCAGGGTGAAGCAATAACCAAATTAAGAGCATTCTATTTAAGTAGAACTTGTCAGGGTAATCCAAGGCAGAGAGGTGGGCTAGATGGAACAGTCACAATTGCTGAGTGCCACCTGGTGTTCCTTGAGCTTCCATTTGAAGATGCCCAGGGTAGGGGTATCAAGGATGTTGGGGGGAATAGCACTAAGCAGGTTGGGAGCCCTGTAGCTAAAGGACTGTTTGGCCTGGGAGGTACAGCATAAAGGGGTCTGGTAGGTGTTTCTGGTGCCACTCCTGGTACCACAGGCTTTAGTGGCCTGGTTGAAGAGGGGCTGGTAGGATGGTGAGATGAGACCCATACTATTTTTTTAGCAAATAAACTGATGTGGTAGGAGAGTCTACCCTTGAGAGTCAACCAGTTAGTGCTGGAGTAGAGGTCACACATGTGGGACTGTTTCAGGGCACCAGTGATCAACTGGCATGATTTGTTTAGCGTAGTATGGATACACTTAAGGATGGTGTCTGTGGCAGAGCCAGAAATTATCAGGCCATAGTCAATGATAGAGTGTATGGAACTGGAGATGGTTGAGCCAAGGGCATCCTGCATCACACAGTGCCTATTCCTGTATAGCAGACCAATTCTTGTGTTGACAAGCTTGGATATGATGTTGACATGCTCTCTATAAGAGAGGGCACTGTCAAGAGTAATGCCCAGCATTTTAAGGTGAGGACCTGGTCAGTGGGGGTACTGTCAACATTAGTGATGGTGAGCATGGTTGATTTTTGCTTGTTATGGGAACTGGCGAAGATCATGGTCTTGGTTACTTACATATCTGATCCTAATTTTTACTATATTTAGGATAAGTACTGTGTTTTGCACTAACTCCTTGTACTAATCTATGGCATGATTGGGGTAACTAAGGTAGAGAACCAGGGAGGTGCGGTTGTTGTGGCCTATCTGGACTTCAGAAAGGCCTTTGACACCATCCCCCATAGAAGGCTGATTAACAAACTGCACAGCCTAGGGGTGGATCCTTAAATAGTTCTGTGGGTGGAGAACTGGCCGAGTGGCTGGAGTCTGAGGGCTGTGGTAAACAGGGAGTACTCTGGAGAGGGAGAGGTGATGAAAAGGGTGCTGCAGGGTTCGGTGTTGGGGCCAGTCCTCTTCAATGTCTTTATTGGGGACATTGCAGAGGGACTAGAGGGGAAGGTATGCCCTCTTCATAGACAATACAAACGACTGCAAACTGCAATAGGGTGAGCACACCAGAGGGTGTTGAAAGAATGAGGAAAGACTTTAAAAAACTGGATAAATAATCTGAAGAATGGCAGCTGGGATTCAATGCAAAGAAGTGCAGGATCATGGACATAGGGTACAAGAACCCTGGGCAATGCATGAACTAGGTGGGGAGGTACTGACAGTCACAAAGCAGGAAAGGGACCTGGGAGTTATCATCTTGGAGGACCTAAGAGAAACTAGGCAGTGTGATATGGTGGCTGGAAAGGCTAGTCAGATGCTTGGATACATAGGGAGGGGTATCATGAGTAGAAAGAGGGAGGTCATCTTGCCCCTATGTAAGATATTTATAAAAAACCGCAACTGAAATACTGCATCCAGTTCTGGAGGCCTCATCTGAGAAAGAACATAGACAGGTTGGAGGCAGAGCAGTGGAGGGCAACTAAAATGGTGCAGAGCCTGCAGGATAAGACCTATGAGGAAAGACTGAAGGAGTTAAATGTGTATTCCCAGGGGGAAAGGGGGCGGGGACATGACTGAGACATACAAAAACATCAGCAGTATAAACAGAGTACGGGAAGGAAGCATCTTCCAAAGTAAGAGATGCTCCAAGTCAAGGGGGCACAAAATGAAGTTAGAGGGGGGAAGGCTCAGGGGAAACATGAGAAAATATGTTTTCATGGAGAGGGTGGTGGACACCTGGAATAACCTACCAAAGGGGGTGGTAAGGGCTAAATTGGTCATAGAACTTAAGAAGGAGTGGGATAGACACAATTCAATTCAATTCACTTTATTTACCGGGTAAGATCACTGGGCCACGGCCCTTTTTCAGGAACTGGGAAACGGTATCCTGAAGGCAAGGGGGACTCCAGAGTTCAGTCTGGGCATGGGGCCTCCCACTGTAATAGGAGTTATTAGGACAGACTGGGTGGTAATGCAATTCCCACCCCAACAAGCCTGACCTCCCACTGAATACTCACCACCCCCAGACCTCCCCACACACCCTCACTCACCTGAACAGGCCCCAGTGTGAAGATCCACTCTCCCATTGAAGACACATCTTGCTGCTGGAACTGGCAAATGCTGTATGAGAAATAAGGTAAGTGCAGTGCAATGTATTTCAATGGGGTTTCAACTGCACTTACCTTATTTCTCATACAGCAGTCGCCGGTTCCAGCAGCAAGACGTGTCTTCTATGGGACAGTGGATCTTCACACTGGGATCTGTTCAGGTAAGTGAGGGTGTGTAGGGGTGTCTGGGGTGTGTGGGGTGGTGGGCACTCAGTGGGAGGTTAGGCTGGGGGTGGGGGTTGCATTAGTGATGTACCTTTCGTTGCAGATTAAAAAAAGACATCTAGGGGCTGTGTTCTTCTTTTCAAGCTCTGAGGGACAGCAGAGGGTGGGGGGTTGCCACTAGACACTTCATTTAAATCAGCAATGACATGCATAAGGCGGAAACTGATCTAGATAGTGGGGGAATGTAGACTAGCAATTTTTGCACTAACCACTGGGCCACCTAACTGCACTTTTTAGTTGTTGTGATATACACACACTGACTAATACATATATACATATGTGCATATATGTTGCAGTATAACATAGCAGTGCACTGTCTACACACATTTTTTACAGATTAGAAAAAAGACAACGAGAGACCATTATCTTCTTTTCAGACTCCGAGGGACATCAGAGGGTGGAGGGTTGCCACTAGACACTTCATTTAAATCTGCAATGACACGCACAAGGCTAAAACTGATCTAGATAGTGGGGGAATGTACTCTAGCAATTTTTGCACAAACCTTTGTGCCATCTAACTGCACTTTCTAATTGTTGTGCTATATACACACTGACTAATACATAAACACATATGTGCTTATATGTTGCAGTATAACATAGCAGTGCCCCGTCTTCAAACACAGAGCATTGCCACACACTCACTAACACACATACAGTGCCTTATATGGCATTTATTTACTTATACATCTAACCCTAGAGTTTACTGTATTTAGGATAAACACCATGTTTTGCACTAACTCACTTTACTAATCTACAGCATGACTGGGTAACTAAGGTAGAGGACCAGAGTGGTGAAGTGGATGTGGCCTATCAGGATTTTAGAAATGCCTTCAACAACATCCCCCATAGAAGGCTGATTAAAAAACTGCACGGCCTTGGGGTGGATCCTAAAACAGTTCTGTGGGTGGAGAACTGGCTGAGTGGCAGGAGTCCGGGGGTTGTGGTAAATGGGCAGCACTCTGGAGTACAATGATGTTGAGTCACTGTATACCTCAATTAACCATGAAGATGGGATTTTGGCTAGCACTTACTTTTTGTTGCAGGACCCACTGGTATCAACAATACCATGCAACTTAATTATTAAAGGCCTTAGGTTTGTTTTGAACCACAGCTATTTTGAATTTAACTCTGAATACTATGTCCAAAATGTGGAATGGCAATGGGTGACAAAATGGCACCATCATATGCCAATTTGTTCCTTGGTCTCTGGGAAGACAGATACATATTTAATACCATGAATAATCCCTTCCACCACAAAATTGTCAAGTGGAAGTGTTTTATAGATGATATTGTGTGCATTTGGAGTGGCTCAGAACAAGAGATAGAAGATTTCATGATATGGTTAAACCATAATGAACTGAATCAAAAATTTACATTTAAAACTGATCCAGAGAGGATAGATTTTTTGGATATTAATTATACAGGACAGAACAGGACAAGGTTCATTCAAGAAATTATAGAAAACCAACAGCAAATAATAACTACCTTTTAGCAACAAGTTCACATTCCAAAGCTTTGATAAATTCTATACCATCTGCACAATTTCAGAGACTAAAAAGAAATTGTTCAGATGAAGAAGTATTTGTAGAACAAGCACAGTTAATGAAAAAAAAAATCTTAGAACGTAGCTATTGATAACACATTCTAAATGAAGCCTTGGATAAAGTATGGAAGTTGGAAAGGAAAGAACTTTTAACACCAAAAACCAAAACCTGTCCAAATGACAAAACAATTTATTTTGTGACAGAATAAAATAATATAGCAGGCAAAATTGGTAATATTCTAACAAAGTATTGGCCTATTCTAAAAAATGATGATGTTTTAGCTTCAGAAACAGACAACAAACCTAGAATCTCCTTTAGCAAAGGTAGAAATCTAAAGGACAGGCTGACCAATAGCCAATACGTCCCCTTAAAATACAGAACACTACTTGGCTGCCAGTAAGATCAAAAGGTATGTCCAAATGTGGCAACTGTAGTGTGTGTTCACATTGCCATCAGGGTACAAACTTCCAAGGAACAAACATAGAAAGAAAGGAAAACATCAGACAGTTCATTTCCTGCATATCTACATTTATTGTATGTGTTCTCTGGTGTCCATGCAACAAAATATATGTAGGGAAAACTGTAAGAAAAAGGAAAGAGAGAATTCAAGAGCACATCAGGGACATAAGGAACTATAAAATGGAAAACCCAGTAGTAACTCATTTTTATGTTGATTGCACATGTGCGCAAAGAACATGTTGCTGCAGCTTGCTGAAGAAGAGGCATGTAGAGGCATGGCACTGTTGTGGCCAATGCCCCCACTGCCTTTTGAGGCTTGGCCCCTGTTCCCAAATGGGGTGGCAGACTGCTGCTGAAACTAGTTCAGCCAGCATGCCACCAACTTGTAACGTTTTCACTGCAGCAATCAGGGTCTGCCTCATCATTGCAGCATCAGCAATTCACTGCAATGACGGAGCGACCTGTCATTGCTGGGCAGAATGTTTGTTATTGTAATATTGTTTGTAGACATGGTGGCGGCTTGCAGCCATGTTCACAAGTAATCGCCTCCCACTATCGGTGCCCAATCCTCGGCAGCATGCGCCCCAGAACAGTTTTTGTTTGCCGGCGGGGCCCCAACCCTGGTGGCTTCAGTCCCCTCCTTTGTTACAGTTGCCAATAGGGGCCACTCCCCCATCGACCATAATATTTACCCCACAAACACCAAGTACATTAGTGCGGTTAATCCCCTCGGCTCGTTGCGCCCCCCTTTGTGCTGACAGAGGTGCCCAATCCCCCATCGGGTACAGCTGCCCCCAGAAGCACTCCATTGGCATGCTGGAGCCCACCCAGCGTGCCACATACTCTATAAAAACAGTCCCGAGAGGTTTTTTACCTGTGAAAAAGATCCCTGCCCTCCCTCCCACAAACTGCACCCATCCACTGCGCACCCTGCCTCCCCACACCCACCCCACACTTACCTCCAGAGTCTGGAGCAATGATCTTCGGTGGACCAGGAACACATCGGCACTCTTCAAAGCCGACCGCAAACTGAGGAAATGCTGGTATGCTGTATAATGGAATAAATAGGTTTTTTTCAACTTTGATGCATGTCTCAAACATTTTTTGGAATTTTGGCACCACATTTTCAACATGGGATATTTGGGACCCCTCCTCATGAGTTCTGCCACTGTCATGGTGTTATTCAGCCCCGGAAGGTGATTTCGCTGTCATTGCATGGAATCACCTTTAGGGACCGATTACCGAAACAACAGTGCCAGTGTTCATGGGGTGGGCTCAAAAAGCCTATGTTGCAAATTTGGTGGAAAAAATAGAAAAAAATAACTGTTTTACGAGCGTGCTTTGTGCAGTTGCTACGCATGCTCGTAACTCCGTGAATTTGCAATATTTTCATGCTAGATTTTCAACATTGCATTTTTTCACACCTCCGTGTGAACAGTACAGCTTTCATTTTTCATATCCTGCCTGAAATGTGTTTTCGCACTTCCAGCGCAGAATGGCGCAGTCTCTGTGGGAAATCAGTGTTCAGGACAGATTAAGAAAATGACAGTGACACTGTTCATGAGCAGAAGTCCTAAAATGCCTATGTTGAAAATTTGGTAATGATACTCCATAAAATGACTGTGATACGAGCGTGTGTTGTGCAGTTTGCACGCACGCTAGTACCTTCGCAACTTTGCAATATTTTCACTCCAGATTTTCAACATTGCCATTTTTTCACACCTCCTTATGAACAGTGCAACTGTCATTTTTCACATCCTGGCCAAAATGTTTTTTCGCTCTTCCGGCGCACAATAGCTCGGTCGCTGTGAGAAATCAGTGTTCAGGACACATTAAGAAAATCACACTGACACTGTTCATGAGTAGAGGTCCTAAAATGCCTATGTTGAAAATTTTGTGATGAAACTCCATAAAATGACTGTATTACGAGCATGCATTGTGCAGTTTCCATGCACCCTTGTACAGTAAGTTCGCAAATTAGTAATATTTTCATGCCACATTTTCAACGCTGGCATTTTTTCACACCTCCTTATGAACAGTACAGCTGTCATTTTTCACATCCTGGCCGAAATGTGTTTTCACGCTTCTGGCACAGAATACTGCAGTTGCTGTCGGAAATCAGTGTTTACAACAGATTAGGATCGAGCGAGTAAGGGGGGGGAGTGATCGAGCTCAACTGAGCTCTTTCGGGACTGCTGCAGATTTCTTTGTGGGCAGGAAAAGGCACCAATGCAGGCAGGAGCCCAGTAAAAAAAGGCAGCCTGCAATATTGGGAGACACAGAACGAGCGAGTGAGGGACGGGGAGTGAGTGAGCTCAACGGAGCTCTCTTGGGACTGTTGCAGATTTCTTTGTGGGCAGAAAAAGGCAGCAATGCATGCAGAGGCCCAGTACAAAAGGGCAGCCTGCAGCGGCAGGAGAAACAGAACGTGCCCCTCCAACCCAATGCTTTACAGTGTCACTACTGGGTATTAGTCCAAGTCTGTGGGAGAGGACAGTAGGTGAAATGTCCATGGTGGGCAAAGACTGGACTGTAACAGAAGTGGCAGCAGTTTGATTCGTTCTATTTGGGTGGGGTGAGGGGTTAAAAATGTTGCAACAGAAAGTGAATTGATACCATGGTATCCATGTTTGATATAAGCTCTGCCTGGCAAATGAACAGTGAGGTGATTCTTTGGGTAATTCGGTGGGCAAAGAGGTGACAGATCTTTTTCCAGAGTTATTGTGCTAGGATATTAGCACTGGGTTACAACCCACTCAGCCAATCAGGTTTCTTGATTTTTTTTGTACTCATTTCATAATGTCAAATAATACACAAGGCCAATGCAGCCAATATTCAAGGACTGAAATACAGTAATTAGCACCCGTAAAATGGAGGAACATGTCTACTGACACTATAAGAGAAAAGGAGCCAGGTCAGAGACACAAAAATATCCAGCTAAAATTCATAATAGACTCTCTAAACTGAAGCTATATGGGTACTTTTTAATGGTATTGGGTCAATATAGCACTGCCGAAACAGTGGAGGCATAACTGAGCTGCTGTAAGCGCTAAACTTTGTACAGCGACAGGGGTTTTTCAGTGTATGATAATAACCGCTACCCCTTTCACTGTATGCTCTGATGGGGGAGTGTCAAGGAGGCTGTCGGTGCAGCACCTGGTTGAGCCGCTTCCATGGTAGAGTGTCTAGGGCACCAGCACCTACCGGCGTAGGGGACCTGGGGCTGCGGTTCAGTTCCCCCAGGTCCCGTAGTATTGTGACTTTTTTTTAAACTTTAAAAATTTATCCCCCCCCTTCAGTGTGTGACAGGGTGACCCCTGTCAGGTGTGGGTGCCCAGCAGGAAGACGATGGTCTTCCCTTGCCCCCACCCATAAAGTGCACTAGTGCGAATGGAAAAGCACCAACAGTATTTGAAATAATCATTGATGAAGCTATAAAATAACACAAAGTGCAAGGTACCCTTTGGAGAAAAATGAGATATCAAGTAAAGGGTGCCAGAAGTGCATTAATAAAGTTATAGTAACAAAGTGATTATAAGAGACCGAAGAGTAAAGTGCAGGCATGCCTCAAGATAAATACTGCCAGTATAGGAATAAAAGAAGGTCTAAAAGTTAAATATGTTGTTTCATGCAGGCGTGAGTGGCTGTCAATGCTGCCAAACTGATATTGCAGCCGCCGTTCTCTGCCACATCCTTCTATGGTTTAACTCGAGAAGTGGACTGCCACCTGGGAGGGAGTTGAACAAGGATAAAATTAAACTCCTTGCTCCAGCTCACGTGTGCATTGCGCTAATAATAGCAAGCAGTTGGCAGACTGCCAGGATATAACTGCCGCCGCCCCACTCTTCTGTAAACAATATAAAGCTGCACAAGACTTTTAAAGGAAAAAAAAAACAGTAGGGTCTAAAGAAAGCAAGGAGAGAGAGAGAGAGAGATGTATTAAATGTCCTGGCCGAGCGAGCACGGGGCAGAACAAAGCAGCAGGCTACATAACTTTCTCTTTCTGCTGCTCCGTGTTGCCGTTTGCTCCCTGTGGTGTCTTTTTGAGCCTCATGCCCCTCTTTTAAGTGAAGATACCTAGAAGGAGTATGGAAGTAATAAGAGGGAAGGAACAGACATGCTCCTTGTTATTTGAAAAACAAATTTACTTTCAGCTGCCGTGCTGGCAATGTGCGCTCTGAGACAAGCGCTTCAGTGAAAAGAGATGATAGGGCCCCTGAAGAGGATAAAATACATTGCTCTAATACAATAAATGTAGGAGCATGCTACCTCCTAAATAACTGAAAAGAAATGTAAATGACAGAATTTAAAGGGACAGGAATGCCCTGTATAACTAAGCTCTTGTGTACAGAAGGGCCAAAATGAAAGTCATGCCGAAGGCTTGAAATTGCAGTCGTCGACATTTAAGAGAGCTGGCTTTTCAGCTCTATATGAGTTACCGAGCTGTTTGGTATTATAGAGCAGCAGAGAGTTACATTTGAGGTTTTCATTTGTTTTACTGGAGACACTTTCTGTGGAAATAAAATATAAAATCCATGCAGCCTGACCTGCTTGTAGGAGAGCTCTTTTGAATGAATTGGTTCCTAGAGGGAGACAGCAGCCCCTAATGACCTGTTTTATGCTAAAATAAAATGGGAGGTCATTATCCAGAGAAGGAGCTACAAGTAATTAACCTCCTAGTAGCAATAAACTTGTGTACTCATGCAAAGACAAGTATTAGTCTTATGTTGTCAGGACCCTCTTTAACAAAGGTTTAGAAATAACCCATTTATTTTTGTATAGGCTGGGTTATGAGCCTCGGAGATATACCATCTAAGTTAAAGGGCTTAATGTGGGTGGATCCCAAGTATGTGATGTCATCCCTGCAACATTATAAAAGCCCACCACTAGGGGCAGAACTGAGATAGGGTGGTCAGTGAAGAACTGACTGGGAGAGGTGCAAGACCTTGTGAGAGGTACTCTCATGCTACCACTGAGTGGCAAAATTAACCTTCTTTAATTTCTGTTAAAATTCTCTCATCCAATAAAATGATAAACATTTATTCTACATGTTTTTTATGCACCTCATTGTCTGCCTCTGTCTGATGTTAGTGTGAACTCCCACTGTGCTGTGGTATACTGCAGGGAATGGTATAGCTCAATGGCAATTGAGTCCTTTTGTCATGCAGTATTTGTGACATGCCAATTACTACTAGTTTTTGTGTTGCATCCTGGCTGGCTCCACTGTATGCTGAGTTAAAGAAAGGCTAAGAATTCACGATTATTAGGATCAAGTCTTGACATGAAATCAGCAGAAGAGGAGGAGGCATATGACCATAATGTTGCGTATACACATTCATGCTGGTTTCTTCATGCTGTCTTTGTTACTAGTTTGCTACTAGTATATGCAACAGTCTGTTTTATAGGGTCTGTGAAACCACAGGGAATTAATACATCATCATATCTGGGATCCAGTGGTGTTGCTATGCCAAGCTGTGTATAGAAATGTGCAAAGTGGGGGGAAATTACTTCTAGATACAGTATACTTCACAAGAGTTCTCCAACTTCATTACACTAGGGGGTGCACTTCATGTAGTTTTCACCTGGCAAAGGACCCACCTTCACCAAACAAAACAAAGTGACACTACAGGTAGTTTCACCAGGCGAAGCAGTACTTTCCAAGCAAAACAACTACAAAGTTTTCGCCTTTTTTGTTTAAAAACATTACAATAAAAATATTTTGGCAACACAAAAAAAAATTGAAAAATAGATTTTGTCAGTAGAAAAGGACCATAAGGCCTATCCAGTCTCCCCTAACCCGGCCTACCCTATGTGGTGGCAAGGGGCCCTGTGTGGTCCCCAGCTTCTCTTCATGTATCTGAGTGACTCTTATGTTTAATGATACATATGTGAATGTCCTATGCATGCTTAAATCCTGTCACTGTTTCTGCCCCTGCCACCTCCCTAGGCAATGTGGTCCATCTATCTATTACCTTTTGCATGCAGAAATGCTTCCTCATCTCCTTCTTGAAACTTACTCACACTGACTTCATCATGTTTCCTCTTGGAACCATGTTTGTGCTTTGCTTTCCTTTCTTTTCCAAACTGACTACAGACTATACTCAGAGGGTTCTACAGCCATGGGGAAAGCTATAAAACCAAAAAAATGCTTACTGTACTGATGGAGGATGCTGGAGAATCTTGCTCAGAGGGTTCCATCCCAACTCTGAACTATTGCAGACATGAGGGCCAGCACAGGCCTATGTGGAATCCATGTTGAAAGGGAAAAAAAACAGTCCATAAAAATAGAACTTGAAATGATTTACAGTGAAATACAAGTGTTCAGAGTGAAGTTCAAAGGCACTTTAAAAGATATTAAAAAATACATTATGGTGCTTGACTTGGGTGTGGATAAAGCAGATAAACAACTTAGTACAACAGAAAATCAGCTGGAGATTGAGCTAGAAGAAAAAATATATGAATCTATGGGATACCTGAGAACTTGGAAGGCAGCAACCTTGTTGCCTTCCTGGGCTGTTTTTTCTGTATCGCCTTGGAGTTAGATGCAGCATACCCCATCAATATTGAACATATGCACTGAGCCCTGGGGCCAGATCAAATCAAACTTTATTTGTTAAAAGGTGCCTGTACATAAATTAACAAACTATAGCCGGCCTGTTGGTGCAGCGGCTGGATTTCAACTTGTGACGCCGGCAACCTGGGTACAGGAACAGACCTGGGGCACTGGAGGGCTGGCAGGGTAGAGAAGACTTGAGAGTACGATGACTACTCGCCTTCTCTCAGGGGGAGGGGGAAGGGCTGACCCAGCGCTTGCTGGCTCCTGGAGGAGGCCGGGGGTACAGCAATGCGCTGGGTGTCACTAACCAAGAGGGGCATGGTGAATGTTGGCGTATTCCTGGATGTCAGTGGCATGCCATGCTCCCAGGGAAAAAATTGGAAATAGAGCTCTGTGGTTGACCAGATGATGGTCACTGACTCCCGCTGCCAAGGGACCCTGGGCAGCCTAAAGACCACCTCAGCAGCACCCAGGCCAATAAGGAGTGTTCTGGCCTCCCCCACCAGCACTGAGGGACCCATCCGTGAGCGGTTATGCCAGGTTACCTGGGGGGGCTGTGATGTGGGGTGGCAATGGCTGTACCAGGGTAGGGTGGCAAGTGAGAGGCATAGGCAGCCCAAAGGAGAGAGACTGGCCATGAGCCATGAGGGAGCTAAATAAAAAAAACAAACCATCCACATTAACACTAAAAACCATAAAAATTGTAAAACTGACAGATGAATCCATAAACAGATGACAGTCCACCATTAACATTAAACTTCTTCTAAGAAAGCCAGGCTGAAGAGGTATGTCTTAAGTTCAGTTTTAAAATTTTGGACGGTCGGGCAATCCCTTATATGACGAGGTAGAGAATTCCACAGGGTAGGGGCCTTAAATGCAAAAGAATGGGCCCCAGATGTTTGAAGTTGTACGCTGGGAATCTCTAGCAATCCCTCATCAGTGGATTAGAGTGGTCAGGAGGGGCAATAGGAAGAAAAGAGATCTTGCAGGTAACAGGGTCCCTGATCACGTAGTGCTTTGTTGGTCAAAGAAATGACCTTGAAGGCGATACGCCATTGCACTGGCAGCCAGTGCAGTCCGAGGAGCACAGGTGTAATATGACTGGTCCTAGACGTAACAGTCAAAAGCCTGGCAACTGCATTCTGCACCAGCTGCAGGTAACGGATATCAAACCCCAGTAACTCTAGGTACAGGGCATTGCAGTAGTCAAGGTGAGTGGTCACAAACATGTGGACCAGTGTAGGAAGATCATCAGAAGGAACCAGGTGTTTCACCTGAGCGATATTCCTCAGATGGTAGAAAAAGGTCTTGACAATGGCTGACACCTGTGACTTTAGGGTCAGACTGTCGTCAAAAATAACACCCAGATTTCATACCTGGTCTGAGGTGGTAAGCTGGACACCCCTGAGCCAAAGACCAGAGGGTTGTCCTGCCAACACACCTACCTTCCAATGATCTGGGTTCACAGCCAACACCCAAGTTTTATCTGGGTTCAACCTCAGCCAACTGGCACTCATCCAGTCCTGAATCATGGATAAGCAGTTGTTAAACACCAAGAGAACATCTCCCTGCTAGGGTACAAAGGACATGTACAGCTGAGTATCATCTGCATAGCAGTGAAAACTCAAACTGTACCACCTAATAATGTCCCCCAATGGCAGCATATACACCGCAAACAACATGGGTGCCAAAATGGAGCCCTGCGGAACCCCACAGGATAGGGAGAAAGGATCAGAGGAATAAATTCCTGAGACCACTGTCTGTGTTCTACCCTCGAAGTAAGATCAAAACCACCTGAGGACAGTACCCAACAGTCCACAGATGAACCACAGGCACTCCAATAGCACACCATTATCCACAGTGTCAAATTTCACAGAGCGATCAAGGAGGACCAAGATGGAATGAGTCCTCTGATCTCTCACTATTAGCAGATCATTAAGCACCCGAACAAGGGCCTTCTCGGTGTTATACTTCTTCCTAAATCTGGACTGGAGAGAATCATAGACATTGTGGATGGACAAGTGATCATCCAGCTGCAGTGCAACCACCTTCTCAATAACCTTATCCACAAAGGGCAGGTTAGAGACCAGTCTGTAGTTGGCGAGATTATCTGGATCAAGGGAGTCTTTTTTCAGGAGCAGTCATACAACTCCTTTTGGGGATCTGGGAAGATCTCCCTCTCTAATGATTGCCAGACTATCTCAGCCAGGACTGGGCCAATTTTCTCAATGCATCCCACTAGAAGACACATTGGGCTCAGGTCCAAACTACAGCTGGTTGGCTGCAGAGTCTGAATGATCCTCACAATGTCAATGATGTCTGGCCTGCCAAAGTCAGACCAAACAAACTGGGTGCTTGCAATCTCCCACAGACCTCTGCCACACCCCATAGAGAGGGCTGGTTGGGTATCGGACCTGATGGTGACAACCTTATCCATGGAAAATTGAGCAAACTCATCACATCTTTCTTGTGACAAGGCTCCACCAGATTGCAGACAGGTTGGATTGCACAATCTGTCTACAGTCCGGAAGCAATGAGCTGGTTGATTTTGTGCAGCAGCAATCTCCCTGGACAGGAATTCTGCCTTCTTACTGGTGATTGTCGATTGCTAAACAGCATAATGATCCATCAATCTAAGCCTGTCAGCCTCCAGGCTGGACTTCCTCCAGGCCCACTCTAACCTTCAACCCACTCTCTTCAACTCCTTCAAGGTCCCATCAAACCATGGGGACCTTGGGCGAAGGGTGAGTGGCTGACCACAAGCAGGCGCAATAGAATCCAGGGCACCTGTTACCGCCCTATTATAGGCAAGCACAAGATCCCCTGGATCCATGCATTCACTCGACAAGCCCAATAGGTCTAGTACTGCCATTAAGCCCTCTGGAATCACCTCCCACAAAGAGCAGTACCGGACCAGCTCCTTAAGAGCAAGCCCATTGGGGCAGCCCTCAGAAACTGAACCTTATGGTGTGATGGTGTGACCAACTGACTGGTTCCATCACCGAATCAGAGATCTCCATCCCCAGGAGGAACACCAGGTCCAGTGAATGGCCGCCAATGTGAGTTGCAGAGGAAATAACCTGTGTGAGGCCCAGTAAAATCATTAGCTGGAGGAGATCTTGACCAAAATGTGAGAGTTCATCATAGAACCAGGGATTGAAAGCCCCCAGAATTAACCATCTGGGGATCCCAACACCTTGTCGACAATAAAGTCTGCAATCTCCTGCAGGAATTCTCTCCCATCTCCAGGTGGATGGTAGATGAGCAGAATCCTACAGCCCACACCCATATGCACGATACATTCAAAGGATCTAGTGGACCCCACTGGCACAACCACAAGGCCCAGTTCAGTTTTAAAACAAATGGCTACACCACTGCCTGTATGATCCATCCTTGAGCGGTGTATCACTGTGTACCTGACTGGGACAGCCGAGGCCAATATAGGGCGTACATTCTCATCCAGCCAGGTCTTGGTGATGCACACCAGGTCAGATGTCCCAGCAAGATCTGATATTATAGCAGTCTTGTTTTTAATAGACCTGGCATTATACAACACCACCCGAGTAGGATGAACCATCAAGGAAGACCGAACAACTTGCCTGCACATAGCAGAGCCCTTGGGTATGGGAACCAGACAGGGAAAACCCCTATTCTGGTCCCAATTTGCCCCAGGGTGTCTCCTTGTCCTGACTACCTCTAGCTGACCACTGCACTCCACTCCCTCACCAGGCCCTTTTCTCCCCTGCTTCTTCCTTCTCCCGACTATCCCCAAGGCCTGGCAAGTCCTATAGGCCTCCGATGACAGAGGGGGAGAGTCAAAAGGGCAGAGGTCCCTAAGCCTGGTGGGGAAGTAACACCTGGCCATCATTATACCCTTCCAGCACATCACAAACAGCAGCAGCAATCGTCAAACAAACCATTCAAAACCAACCAACACTCAGCAGTCGTTCACAAACTAACAGTCATGCTCTTAAATACACCTCATACACCAAAATCACACAGCATATAATTCCAACTTAACCCATAATAACACAACTTAACCACAAACCCCACTAACACCACAGTATAAACAATGTAAAGTGACCAGATGTTTATAGCAGCAAGAAAATGATAATCAGAAATGGGCAGTCATTAAGAGTTTTAGAAGCTTTGTAAATTTTGAACCCAAAGAGCTCCCACTTCCTCAGGAATATTATGTAAAACAATCTTCCAGCTGATACCTTGAACATGTCCCCCATGAAGAATATCAGCTCTACTTTGAAATTCACAGTCAAATGGCACTCTCACTGCCCATATAACGCAATATATAGGCTCCAAAATAAAGAAATGTAAAAGTCAAACCATGACCCGGGTTCAAGGTGAGCCTCCTCTGATATCAAAGTTCAGCTTCTAGCATCCAGGCTTCCTAGTTTAGGGACAAGAATTGATTCATGGTGAACTACAGGGTCCCACCAGTACTCTGCAGAAACCACCACCTTAAATTATCGCAACCCACTGCCTCGGCTCTTGTCAGCACCAGCCCACCAACTGACCCTCCAGAGAGCCTACAGGTACAGCAGACAACAGGCCCATTCTCCAGTGAGCCCATTTCCCAACCCCTGTGTGGAGCATGGAATCAGCAGCGGTCACCTCAAAGCCCAGAAGACCCCCCCCCTGCAACCACCAACGTGTCCCCAAATAGTGAGTCCCAGCTCATCAAAAAACCAGGACCGACAGAACAGATGTCCTTAGTTTAGTGACTTGAAACCAGACAGAATTTCCAGCCTCAGTCCATAAGCCAAAGCAATCCAGCCAAAGTGGTCCATTGGCCAAAATGATCCAGCAGATGTAAGCTCCACTCAGGTCCTCAACTAATAGTTCCACCTCTGGATCAAAAAGAACACAGTCCACCTCAGATCTGCTGCTCCTCAATCATCCCAACCCAGGACATGTAGACCTTCCCTTTTCTTCAGATTTAACTCCACACCAGCTCTGGACACAAGTCCAAGGCAGTAAGAGACCTCGGCTCTATGAAGAGTAAGCCAATATTTTGGGGCCAAATGTAAAATGATAGAAAAAGCTCCTTTGTTTAGATTCTAAACCAAGGAGACACTGGCTAAAAGCAATATGACATCTAGTGACTCCAGGAAACTTTTTCTACTCCCCTGCTCCACAAAAAATGACTGAACAGTAACTACCTCACTAAAAACAGATCTACCCACCTATCCTTGGGACTTCACTTCTCACAATATTTATCCTTCGCTTACATATTACATACCCCTCCTGGTGCCCCATCTGCCATTAGTTGGTGATTCTCCAAGCCATTTTCATGGCTAGTACTAGTGACTGCCCCTGGTAAATGAACTGACTGGTACTTCTATACAGAGAACATGGTTTATACACAGTTGCATGGTTCAGTGGTGGACCTGCCCCCTTGTATTTGAATCCTTCTCTGGTATGACTTCCCTTGTCTTCCTTTATCATTTGACTGCCCTATTACTGCACTACTGTGTTTGTGTTTATATACTTATTTACATGTATTTATATGTTTTTATGATGGCTGTTACCCAACCCTGTTCTAACCAGGTCCATCTTAAGAGCTCTGCTCAATGATGTTCGCCTGAATAAATAAATAAAGATTTTGATTGATTGATTGATTGATTGAAGACCCTATTTAACTACTACTAGACTAACACAAACTAACTTAAAATCTACCCAGATGATAAAATAAATAAAATAACACACTGATTGCTCTGCTCTGCTGCCTGATGGCTAGCCCAGCGTGGTCACCATCTTAGGGTCAGCCAGCTTTCCCAGAGGATTGACCATACTCCATAATAGTGTGCTTTTTAAATTATGCAATTAAAAACATGTGCAGATGGCATGGAAAACAACAATCTTTTATGGCAGTACCAGGATTTTTCTTGATAATAATTATGCTCCTACCACCATGAGACAACATCATGAATATATCTCCCTGCTGCCATTTCTTAGAGCCAAGGAGTTAAAATGTATGACTCCTTACCCAGCTTGAATGATGGTGCAACCTCCTGATGGACAGAATACCTGTCAGACAACAGCTGAGGCCAATCAAGACCTCCAAGCCAGAGGGATTATCCCTGCAGATGCCACAGCATCATCATCACACCAGCAACCACCCTTACCCCCTCGCTGACAGACGAAGACTGCAACACAGCAGAAGAAACAGCATATGTAGACTACAGTTGCCATAGTGATGAAGTAATTGAAGACATAATGTCACTCCCAGGAGAATAACTGGAAACACATCTTTTTTCCCTGTTGTATGGGTCAGTGATATGAAGGAGAATTGGGAGCGGGGAGTGGAGGGCACAGTATAGAATGGTAGAGGGGGACAGCCAGTGTTTGTGTTGGGGGGGGGCAGGGACCACTGGAACTTCCTTGCATCAGGAGATATATTAAATATGAAATGGTAGAGATGCTGGGTGGACTCTCAGGGAATTGAAGGACCCTCTTCAACCATCACTGCAGCTGTCATTGCTTTGTGGCATCTTCCTGACAAACATATGGTGCTTTGTACAGGTATATCCTGCTATTAAATTTAAGAGCGAGTCCCACACTGACCCAGCCCCTGCACTTTGCTTCCCCTTCATTAACATCTACATTTGAAGTACACAGTGCTATCCTCAGATTAAAAATGTGGTGTGTACACTCTCCTCCTCACCCAACCCTACCCAGGACAGCTTGGGTTCTGATTCTGTACCCTATCAAGCATATAACTTGATGGCAATCAGGTACCCTACTTAAAAAAGTTGTCTTCCCCTGCCAAGTAGTGATACCGATCATTGCTGTGTCAGCAACTTGGATGTAAACATTACGAGTTCCTTTCTGTACTGTTCTAATTACAAACCTCCTGAGACAGACTCTGATCAGGAACTATAACTTTTATTTTTGCCGGCAGTGTGGATAATTAAAGAAAAAAAAATGCTACTTACTGTGGGTTGTCATTATCTTTTAAGTAGCTGTTAGTATTTATTCCAGCTACTGAAGAAGCTGGGCTGGCTGACAATTGACTATTTCAGTTTTCTGTTTTTGCTGAGTCTACCAAGTGTACATTATCAAACGCCCGAAGAGCCTGGAGCTGAGGGAAGGGGAGCAGAAACACAGCCATCCTGCTGCTCTGCCCATATGAGAAACGAAGTTAAATGCCTGGAGTTTTTTTGTTAATTTACAGGCTGACAATCAGCATGGGGGAACACTAGACACCAATGAATTTTTACCATACGATATATTAAGATAAGATACAATATCTTGAGATATCTTAGGATGTTGTATCTTATCCAGCTCGGTGGCACACAGTGCATCTTGAACAGTTGCCCATTTGGCGCATTGCAAGGAATGCAGAAAGGAAAAATGAGACAGTTTTCCTTTCACTTTTCCTATCCTCACTGAACAGCACTGAAACTGTTCTGCGCATGCAGTACGTTATCTTAGAGCCCGATTTTTCGAGCAGACTTGTAAACAGTAAAACACACATTTTTCAAAACTGAATAGCTTAGAAACTACAAAACTCCCAAACATCAAAAACATCTAGTAATTTGTTTCCCATCAGCCTACATAACCCTACAGAATTTTACAGTTTAAGGCTTTCTAGGTTTTTTGTCTAGACGAGAGCAAAAATTCAGAAACAAACACCATTGAAGTCAATGAAAAAACCTACAGCTTTTTCATACTTTAACATCTCTAAAACTACTAAACAGATTTACATGAGAATTTCAGTGATTGTGGATTCTGTCATGTACAACTAATCCTGAAAGTTTCATGTAAATCTGTAAAACCGTCTTTCTGCAAGAAGCAACAAAAAATCGAGTTTAACATAGACCTCATCAGTCACCCTAACTATAAGGGCAGTACTGTGCCCTTATAATATCCCAGACTAATAGCACATCTAGAAGATATGAACAAATGTAGTCCATAGCTCAATCCATATGGAGCTATACAAGATTTTCTTCTTAGCAGGCATTGAGTTTTATGGGAGATCATATCCAAAACAGTTTTATTAAAAATAAAACTGACACAGTCTAAGTTGTTCTCAGCACAACCCTAGTAGCACCAATAAATTAATAAATAAATATCTTCTACAGGTAGTTACAATAACACCCATGATGCGCTCTTGTTAAAATAGTGCAGTTTTTTATATGAAGATCATTTTAAACAACACAGAATAATAACCATTCCTGGTGTTACCTATTGCAAGGTACCCACAGTTACCAACACTCTGCAGAGTTCAGTCTTTTACATAAAGTAATTGGTTTGATCTACTGCTTCCATAGAGCCAAATCCAACTTTTCTGACCAAAGACCAGCATCTTAATTGTCTGTGAAAAGAAAAACCTGGCCAGTTTACAAAATCACATTTTGCTCACTAACACACTGCAGAACTTAGGTGAGGAAAATTTGTTATGCTGTCCTCTGAAAAAAAACTTCATCTTCCTAGCCAGCTGAAGCTTATTTTTAGCTCAAACCCAAAATATAACTACCCGCATAGTTCATGGAGGGTCCATATTAACAATAGCACATCTAGGTGTAATTCTATAATATTTTTCCATGGAGAGCATCTGTCCTTCTGGGTCTGTGCCAAGGTCCTCAGGATGCCAGCCCAGAACATAAAGCCAGAGGCCAACAATGTGTTGGTTCTTAAATCATATTTGATTTTCTGATGTTTAAGATGATGATGTATGTATTTTTTTTAATAAGTTAGGTTGTAGTATGCAATGCCTTAGCCACAGACACCAATGATTCTATTGAAGCTGCAGTAAGTTCTTCCACCTTTGCTTCAAAAAATGTATTGTTATCATACATAGGACGACAACTTCTTATCTATGTAGACTACTGTGTGAGCCGGCAGTTGAATGCTGACATGCATTGCCTTCGGAGGGACTCTGCCATGACCTGCTGTCACAATATTTACTTCTCCAGATTTCAGGGCTGCTTGGAAGAATCATCTTTTTGATCTGGAGATTAAACATTACCAGTCGTTTTTTGTAGGTCAGCCCATGATAAAAACATCAAGATGCAGTGGTTCACAAATAGGGTTGCTTAGAATGCAATTAACAAAATTAGATTTGTCAGATTCTGATTTGCTTTAGGATTTTATTCACAAGCTCAGAGGAAATGCACACACCACACTGGAGTGCTGAGCAATGCCTTATTACACCTACTGTACATGTATACTTTGATCACAGCAGTTTTGCTTTATCAGTGGCAACAGGTACTCCGCACCAAGCAAATCACTTAAACTTCTTTCACCCTTGGCAATAGGATCAGCCTCTCTTCGTGACAAGTAGCTTTAAATTGATATCTTGGGTCCACATCTCAGTGTAATGACTTGTTTTGACAACTGCACATGTTTACACCCCCAACATTTTCTTGCCGTGGTTTCCCTATTCTAAATATATGACTGCACAGAAATAACCCTGTTGGAGAGACCTATGTGGACCAAAAAGCTTGTGTACCATACCAGCTTTCTATTACATTTACTTTTGGTCCAATAAAAGGCAAAAACTGTCACACTACAGTTTTTGTTTTTGAAACTGATAGACATTAGTGTGGTAATGTAGATTTCTTTTCTTCGTTTTATCATGAATTGTTTACATCACAATATCATTTCACATACTTTCATATACTTACTTTTGCACTTACACCAGTCAGAGTTAAATACAGTCCATTTTTTTTTCCATTTAATCTCTTCAGGTTTTTCTGCATTACATAGAGAAACAGAAAAATGTTGTAGGTGCCGTATTGGTCCTTTTAAGAACAGATCCAGAAACAAATGATTTGATACCTTTTATTGGACCAACATGGATGTTACAGAAAAGAACAAGGTGCTCTAGCTTTCGAACCAACCAGGACCTGCCACAAAGCTTCTGAAGAAGGACATGGTTGGTTTGAAAGCTAGAGCACTTTGTTCTTTTCTGTAACATCCATGTTTGTCCAATAAAAGGTATCAAACCATTTGTTTCTGGATCTGCAGAGAAACAGAGAAACTTTACAGGCAGAAAAAAGAATAGGAATCCACTGAGTCTGCTCTAGTTTTAACTTAACACTCCTCCAGTCTACTGCTGCATGCCTTAGACTGAGCTCTCCATTGTGTGTTTGATCTGTTTTATGGCTTCCTCCCTTTCCCCTGCCCTTTTCATACAGCTACTAGCCTCTTATACCTCTCCATCCCACTTTAATCCCATGGACTGTCTTCATCCTTACCAATTCAGATGGTAAGTTGCCCAACAGTCAGTGAAGAAATATTTCCTCATGTCTCTTCTAAATGTACCCACAATCATTTTGTACTCATGGTCCCAATGCATGGCCTCTCAGTGCATCTGAACACTGTGTTTTAGTGCACCTTACTGATCCCTTTAGAAATTTGAAAGTTTCTATCATATGTATCACTCTTCTTGCCTCCAGTGAGCACATGTTCAGGCTACCTAACCTCTCCTCCTTAAACTTTCCCTATTATCTCTGTACCAGTCTGATTCTGTCTCCAAGTGGTCATGGTCCTTTCTGAGATGTGGGATCCAGAACTGCTCACAGTACTCCAGGTGTAATCTCACAAGGGGCCTATAGAGGGACATGTTCGTCTTCTGCCTCCTGTTTGTGATACCCTTCCTAATACAGCACAGCATCTGGTTAGATTTGCATAAGCCATGTTACAATGCCCTGATGGCTTCAGGCTGTCACTGATGCTTACACAAAGGTCCCTTTCCTCTATTGTCCAGTTTGCCAGACACCTCCTATTTAATTTTTGTTTTGGGTATCAGTGTGCATGACTTTACATTTCTTCAAAATGAATTTGAGCAGCCTGACTCTGGACCATTTTTCCAGCTTTGCTACATCCCTCCATTGTTCCTTGATTCCCTTCCCTGTGTGTACTTTGCTGCATATTTTTGTATTATCTGTCAATAAGCTAATCTTACACTGTATGCCACACCTATGTCATTATAGAACGGCAACAGATGGTGAGCAGAAGTGAAAGGGCCTGTAGTTTTCAAGTTCCAATTATTCAATGAAACGAGTCGTGCATTGAGTCACAGTGGATTGATAACTTTCGTTTGCAGGCCAGGTGTCCAATCTGTTTTTTGATCTTGCTTTGAAATAATAGGAAACAGCAACTTGGAGATAAATGATACATCCCACTGCATTGGCAATTGGTACATGTTTAGTGTTCTGATTTATTACTTGCAAGCATCAGCCTTGAAGCCCTACAATTTCATTTTTAACTTGTTTCTAGTGCTGAAATGTTTTTTTGGCTATTTCTTTTTGCTTCAAATGGATTGACTATTTCAAGGACCATGTCCTTTTTGAAAATCAGGGCAGTTTTTCAGTATCTGAAGAATTCAGTAAATAGCACTGTAGCTCTGGGCCTACTGCATCTAAATAGTTTTTCCAATTATCCATTAAGTCTGGTTTGTGAAAGTCAGTTTTCTTCTAATACACACAATACTTTCAATAGATTCACCAAGTGGCTAATTTCAGTTACAAAACATAAACCACTGAGATGTAATTTTTCTCATGGATGTTACAAATGATTGCTGCAGTGTTTTCATTAATATTTGTATTTGTACTGTATTTGAATACCCATAGTTTAATTTTACAATTTTTGTGACTAAGATCAACAAGCATGCAGCCAGGGGTGTAGCCAGATATTTCCATTTTGTACACACTTTCTCATACTGCTGCCCACCCCTGTTAAAACAAAAATGTACACACCCTTTCAAATTGCTGCCCCCAATTTCAAAGCAAATCAGATTATCAAATGACTAAAGTAATCTCTAAACAGGTTGTACACATATGTATGTCCTAAACAATAGAAGTTTAACAGACACAGACACTGGGACAGATTCTAGAAGGTGACCAAATTGCTGCCGAGGCAACTCGCCACCATAACTGTGACATTGACCCTGCACCCCTATTCTAGAAGGGGCAGGATCGCTAGTAGCTAAGTCGTGTGACTTGCGATATGTGGCCAGGTATGTACAACTATGGCATACCTGGCGAAGCATGTCGCAAGCTGCAACAGCGGGCGGCAAGTCAACCCCCAATTCGGTGTTTCACCCATATAGTCACCAGCCGCATATGCGCATATACCCCAGTAGTCTAGTGCCCCTAACAATGTACAACATGACACTTTCACTTCCCTGAGAAGTTCAGGTTTCCAAACTGTATAATATGGTGACAACATCTCATCTCTTTAGTCTAGTGCCCCCAATAAAGACACCCTGATTCGTGTGTCTCCCTAACTGTATAATAATTATATTTATCTTTCTGTATCCTGGTAGGTTGGTGGTTTCACCTGCTGTGTTAGCTCATTTCAGCACCCCCCCCCATCCGCCTCCAGCTGGTGAGTGGTGATCAGCTCATCCAGCCACCGACTGGAGTTCAGTATCAGAGTACCAAAGACATGCCAGATATCAACATCTGACTGCGCTTTTTAGTACATGCTGATACTGGACTCAGTCGGTGGCTGGCCATGGAGGTGAGAGGTGGGCTGTGCCAGTTGCAGGCTGGGGATGGATGGGGGGTGCTGGGTGGACTGGCATGGCTGGGTGGGGGCCACTAGACTACCAGGGATACAGGGATTGAAATTATTTTATACAGTTTAGGGGGGCACTAGACTACCAGGGATATGAGAATCAGAATTATTTATACAGTTCCGGGGGCCACTAGACCACCAGGGATATGGGGGTTCTTATTTATTTTTATACAGTTTGGGGGGACCACTGGACCACCAGGGCAGGCTTTATGCCACCTATGCAGCCGGTAACTTGTGGTTCAGGGTATGGGTGGGGGTATGGCAGCATGTTGGCATGTCTGCAGGTGGGTCTACAGGACTCCCAGGGAGGTGGTCGTAGGTTACACCAGCTAAATGCTGGTGTAACTTACGATGCCAATTCTTCTCTGGGGTTCTTGTAGAATCCCAATGTGGGGACTTTGTGGATGCCCTTCTAGAATGAGGCGCAACTCCTGCCGTAAACCCCTTAGCACCATGTCGCTTGGGGGTTTATGCGGCATAACTGCTGTTTGGCGCAAGTGGCCTGCGACATGTCGCAGGACACTTTGTAGAATCGAGCATGTCGCACCTGCTGGCGTACATTGCTACATGTGCCATTCTACTTGGCACAACTGCTGTTATGCCAGGTGTAACCCTTCCAGAATCTGGCCCACTAAGTGGCCTATACTAACTCAAAAACACCAGCTTATACTGATAGTGGTAAAAAGGTATATGGTTTAGGACAGGTACTCAAGAAAAGCTGCATACAAACGTGTACAGTGAGTATGCCTGTCTACACCCTTGCATGCAACAGACACTGTTCTCTGACTTTACGGGAGACTAGTGAAATTAGAGCTAACTCCAGGCCATAAAACTGGCAAGGGAAATGCATATAAAACAAAATGTGGCAGAACTGATTTGGAAACAAAACTGAACAACAGGGATAAGGGTTGCAAAAGAAAATATTATTTTAACAATATGAACATATGAAGAAGCCAGCACAAGAAGGCCATTTGATCTATCAAGTCTGCTCCTATTGCAGGGTCCACAGCTTGAGCTAATGTGTCCGCCCTCCCTCCCCACTCCTCCCATCCTCCCTACCCATGATACTTACTTCCCCCCATGCCTATCACAGCCTCCCTTAAAGCTGCCCACTGTCTTCAATGAGATGACCTCTTCCAGCAGTGCATTTCAAGTGTCCACCACCCTCTCTGTGAAGAAGTGCTTCCTGACCTCCCTCCCAAACCTCCCACCCTCCAGCTTAAGACTGTGCCCCCTAGTGTTATGGTTGCCACTCAGCTTAAAGAGACTCTCCTTATTAACCTTATGTATCCCTTTCAAGTACTGGAAGGTCCCAATCATGTCCAATCTCTCTGTCTCCTGTCTTCCAGGGAGTACATGTTCAGTGCCCTCAACCTCTCCTCGTATGCCTTACCCTGCTGATCCACTGTCATCTTTGTAGCCCTCCTCTGGACCTTCTACAGCAGGTAAATATCCTTTTTGAGGTGTGGGCACCAGTACTGAACTCCATACTGCCGATGCGGCCTTACCAGTGACCTGTACAAGGGCAGTATAACCTCCTCTCTCCTACTACTAATCCCCCAAGATGTGCATCCCAGCATCTTGTTTGCCTTTGCTACTGCTTTCTTGCACTGTTTGGAGTGCTTCAGGTCACTAGTGATCATCACTCCCAGATTCTTCTCCTCCTCCGATGCAGATACTCAGATTCCACTCAGGTAGTACTCTGTCCTGGGATTCTTGGCTCCAATATGCATAACTTTACAATGACTACTCTTTTGCAGCTGCTATCATCTCCATCAATTTAGTTGCTTCTTGCCTCCAAAATTAAATAAATACATTAATTTACTGTTATAACTTTTAAAAATTAACCCATAAAAATATTTAAATAATTGTTTCATGTTATTAAATTACTTACAAACTGCTCAGTTTTTGAGAGGAAGGCAACACATACAAAACATCCAAATGAATGGATTGCCTTCTCTTGCCTTATCTGTGCTGAAAAAATCTTCTCTCCCATTGCTGGTTCTTAAAACTAGGAACAAACAGTCTGAGGAAATTAATCCACCTAAATTGAATATCTTGAATAGTAAATCAAAATAATTCTTCAAGGCACCAAGCAAGTTGAAACTATACTACACTAAACATATGTGTTTAGCAGCCAAAATGGCATAAATGTATTACTCTTTAAAGGGTTAATCAAACAAAAGCAAACAATGAAATACATACGTTAAAAATGTACTGTTTTGTACTGCATCATTTAATCATTTTTATTATTTATCTAAATATTTCTGTAACAAATATAAGATTTATATAATAACTTTTAGAAACTTAAGAGTTGACCCACAAAAGATTTGGGATGCATACTAAGCTGTGTAGCAAAAGTGCATAGACATGTACATGCTAAAGTCATGCAAGTAGGCATGTACATGTTAAAGTCATGCAATTAGACATGCACATGCTAAAGTCATGCAAGTAGACATGTACATGCTAAAGTCATGCAGGTCTTTTGAGACCTTAACCACAAAATGATTTAAGCACATTGTACAAAGAAAGTGTGGGGATGTATGCATGTCCTGCATACATACATGGACATTCCCAGACATATACACACCAAACCTCAGTGCAAGGTAAGTGTTTTCACATTCAGAACACAGAAACTGACACTGCCTATGCCAAGGGCCTGCTGCAATGTTGTGAAGGGCTGAACACAAATGTGCACAATGTATGCAGATCCATGCCTGTGCACCCTGCACAGGTAGACGCACTGAACACAGCCCCCACCACAAATGCCACAGCCCATGCGTGTGTGTTGTTAGTTGACTAGACACCATGCTGGATGGTCACATATCATATGCTAGAATCAGACCATGCACACTACAAACACCAATAATTACACAGACATGGTAAATTATATATATAAATAAAGATAAAATAAAAAAATTATAAATGTGCAGTCAGTGTGATGGGCATATGGAAGCTTGTGTCACACAATTTAATATGGTACACCATAGTCATCCATTCTCACAGGATTGTAGGGTAACACACTGTCACTACCAGTGGCCAATTGATGCCATATCAGGGAATGCCACACACTGTTCCACAGGAGGACCATCACTGGGCCCTTCCCCCATCAAAGATGATAACAGAGACGTGGGGCTCGATTTTCAAAGAGTGATACAGGGCTTGTGTTAAGCCCTGCATCAAACCTGTTTTTGGTGCAGCTGTGCCAGACTCCTTTGACACAACTTCACCTGATTTTACCACACTGGGTGCAGTTGCAATAGTTTGCTCAATTTATGGCAACTTGGGCCAAAAATTTGGCACAAGCCCCATAAAAAGGGTACCCCAAATGGCACAAGTTAGACCAGGGAAAAGTGGGTCTAATTTATGGCATTTGGTGCTTGGGATTGAAAATCTTGATTGCCGTGTGGGGGAATACCGCAAGCCCAGTGTGCCAAACTACTGGTGCACCAAGGGCTTTCACATTCATGGGGCTTTGAAAATTGAGCCCTTGGGCTCCAGAGCTAACAGAGGAGATCCACATTGGCCTTTGTCGTTGAGTGACTCCTTCTCTCATCCATCCCCCTCATACATCTGTTCTCCCTGTTCTGCTTACTCCATCACCCCCTCCCAGAAAATGGTGACTGTCACACAGCCTCTGTTGATCTATAACAATATACAGATCAGTGTTATACAGTACACATGACCCACAAAGCATCACAAGCAACATAAGAACCATAGAGAATGGTATACAGTACCTACATGAGTGGGCTCACATCCACCAGAAATTAAACCCTTTATCTTTGTTCTCATGGCCTTCACAGGTCAGGGCATTAAGGAGGTATCTGCAACAGAACTGGGGCATAGCTTTTGCAGTATCGTCACTGTTCTCCCCATGGTGCTATGTGGAACATGTCAACTGTGCAGAATGTGCAAGGTACTCTGACATCACAGCAGCACAGACATTGTGATGCCATTGGCTTTTTTTAGCCAAATCACATTGACGCCCTAGCATGTGGACACAACTATGTGGGCACATGTGGCTGTTTTGCCTGCATGTCCACTGTGTATGCTGGGTATGGTGAGTGCTTGTGGTAAAATTCTTTGACATCACTACCACTGCCACAGGGAGGATGTTACCAATGTGCATGATGAATGTGGTTCTGCCAAAGATGCAGGAGGAGTATGAGCTGGATACATGCTGTTGACAGTGATGTGCATATGTGTATAAAGGCCCAGAATGAACTCTAGAACATGTACCAAACAGCGATACATGGGGAATTCCAGTTTAACTGTGCCACAACTGATTTGTGCACCCTTCTGTGACTCCAACTACAAAGCTAGATGCAGAGGAGTCATGCACTTAATGTTCATTCCATGGCACTGATACCACTGACATATTATGCCACGGGATCCTTACAGGGCTTTATAGGGGATGTTATTGGGATGAACCAGTCATCCCCATCAAGATTGTTCTAGTAGATCACAAATTCATTAATATCACATGCAAAGGATTATACATATGTACAGGATGAAAGGAGGAGTGTCAAGACAATGTTCTGTGCTGTTGCTGGCATGCCTAATATACTTAAAAAACAATTAAAAACTTTTTTATTTTCTTTAGCTTTTGCTGGAACATATTGAATAAGTATATTGTATGGTTGTTTGAATTATTGTTTAAATTTGATTTTATTTGTTTTTATTGTAAAAGCGCCCTGAGCTTGGGAAGGGCGCTTAATATAAATAAAATTCTACTACTACTACTACTACTTGGTGCCATTGACTGCACCCACATGGCCATAGTGGCACAATCAGAGTGGGAGGAAATTTAGTAGAACAGGAAGGAGTTTTACACCATAAACATGCAGGTGGTACGTGATGCCACAGGATGCATTACACAAGTGTGTGCCAACTTCAGGCACTCAACCAGGACAAGGATTAGCTGATTGGGAAGTACATACAAACCATAAACAGTATGCCACACTGTACTTGTGTAATTATCACCAAGCCCCTTGGAATTTTACAAATTCCACGGTTGCAGACATTTTGACAGAACTGGTATAATGGGATATGGAATTACTTGGACTGTAATTCACTTGTAATATTATGATGCAATAATTCCACATTTACAGTACATTATATTATAAAATGGGAAGGGAAAATGCTACTCTACGTTTGGTGCAAACATATCACATGACCATTCATTATTTCTCAATGACAGCATACCTGCGCCTAATTTGTGTCTTTACCTACACATTCTTTTGCACCCATTGCACAGGTGCAATAATACATTTCAGGGTGTAAAGTTGCACTTTGATATATGCACTTCTCAGATGGTTGAAGGCACTAAGCTGTATGCCTCACAATGCACCTGAGGTGTGCATATATCAGAGCATGACTGCATACACTGTCATGTGTTATCACTTACATAATAGGAAAAAAAATAAATTGCATGCATTAAGCTAATACAGAGGCAGCAGTTGTTGACTCCTAAAATACACTTCCATACACATACTGTGTGTGTGTGTATATATATATATATATATATATATATATATATAAATTATTTGACAGTGAACATTTCAAGTTCTATAGTATATCTTTAAAATAATGCATCATAGTTAAAACTAATAAAGGGAAATGTGGGTGTTAAGGTTTTCAACTCTAAGACCCTAGCCCCACTTTGCAAGCAGCAAAAGAAAATAAACTTTACAATTTTGGCTGTCCTAAGTCTTGGCAAGTCAGGCATGGGATCATTCTTGGGGATATCAACCCTAACACTCCCTGCATTCCATCAAGAAATAAGCTGATATGTGCAGACTATATGAGACTAGGGGAGTGCTAGGGTTGCTAACTCAAGGAAGACCCCGCCTAATTTGCCAAGACTCAGTATAGCAAAACTATATTGTTTTCTCTTTGCTGTTTCCAGACAGGGTGTTAGGTTGGAAACCAACACCACATTTCCCTACTTTTGTTGGTTTACCCATAACTGGTGCAATAACAAAGTTTTTTGCAATTAATGTCCTTACTTTCTGAGTTAGAAGAATCATATTATCATTCATGAAGGCCCCTTTGGAACCAGTGTGGACACATCCATGTAATTACAGAAGCACAGGACCCTCTGAGCCCAACACTTCTGTGCCCATTTATCCACATGTGTATGTGGGTGTGGATGCACAGGGCCTTCTGGGCCCTGCACTTCCATTCCTCCAGGAAAGCAATTTATGTGCTTCCTTGTAATCTTTGTTTTGCAGGGATGGACCATTTTCAGTTCTTATTTCTTAGGGGATTAGTGTTGTACTAGTAATAAAGACATTTCTATTGATGTATACACTGTCCATTAAATCCAAAGATCAACTGAGTTACAGCTTGTTAAAGTTGCAATGTTATCCTATGGGAACTGCATTTCTTTTATTTTTATGGGGGGGGTTATGTGTTAGTGTTGTAGTACTCATGAAGCCCTTTTTTTATATATATGCATTGTATCATAACTGTATATATTGGCAGAGTTATGCTTTGTTAAAATTGAAATGTGGAAAGAAAATTTAATTTTTTTTTGTAAAAAGTAATCTTTTTTCCCCCTGAGGTTGTGTTCTTCATACAAAAAAGATGGCTTCATATAAAAAAAGGAATATGAATATAAACTAAGCCTAAATTCCTTTTTTGTATGAAAGGATCTTTTTTCATGAGGTTTTGTCATTCATATGAAAAAAGATTGCCTCATACGAAAAAAGAATCTGAAAAAAAAAACTAAGTCCAAATTATTTTTTCATATGAAGAGATATTTTTTCATGAGGTTGTCATTCATATGAAGAAAGATTTTTTCATATGAGAAAAGAATCTAAATAAAAAACCAAAGTCCAAATTGTTTTTTATATGAAGAAAATCTTTTTTTCATTAGGCTCTATTCTTTCTTCATATGGCAATGTGAAAAAAGAAATTTGAGTCACAAAAAATATTTTGAAATGTGTTAAAACACATTTCTGGATGATTTTTCCAAAAACTGACTGATGAATTCACCTAAGGGGTCCTGATTAGCAAGATATATGTGTTGGTGTTTCTGTAGGATATCATTTTTTATGGCTTTTCAAAAAAACATTTTTGATAAAAAATGGAAACAAGATGGCAGCCATATGGAAAAATAATTTTTTCTCAAGAAAAAAGATTACTTTCCATATGAAACAGAATCCTTTTTTGTATGGGCCAAATTCTTTTTTAGTGTGAAACAGTTATCCAAAAACCATACTGAGCATGCTCAGAACTGGGAATTTCAAATCCTTATAACTCTAGAACAGATTAATATTGTTTCACCAAACCAGTGAAAAGTACCACTGTTGCCCAAGCCCATTCTACCCTGAAAATTTCAGAGCAAAATTCCAAACTGCCTGGGTGCTAAAAAAAACAAACAAAAAAACAACAACAATTTTTTAACTTTTTTTGCTATCCAGATCTCAGAATTCACATGTCCAAATGGAACAAAACTTGGCAAGTCAAGGGACCTTGGCACTGAAGATACAACACAACAGTAAGAACTGAGCATGAATGGATGGTGCTACATACAAATAAACACATCAAATGAAAAAATAAGCACCCATCAAAGCAGGATAAATGTGAGCACAACAGAATAATGTGCAAAAATAACCATTTACTGTGCACCACGGCAACACAGATATAAAAACATGTGGCTGAAACGGCCTGCGGAAAAACACTTACATTTCACCCAGTTAACTACTGGGCTTCATCAGAGTTATTACACCGTTCTTGTTTCTACTTTATATACACAATTCCATCTTTAATCAGTCAATTATCAAATTAATTGATTTACACAAAAGTGCATGAGTTTTAGCATTCCTATCTTAAGCAGAGCTACTACTCAAATACAAATCAATTAATGTTATATGTGAAGAAAATCACTATGCATTTGCACTTAATTCTATATAAATAATCCAACCCAATAATATTCTTGTAAATGAATATACATGTATATTTAAAATGTATGAGAACATCATTATATCAAATACAAAACTAATAAACTTTGCTGGCTGATGGATGGTACTATTTTTATACACCCCTATGTACTCACCGTCATATCGAGATATAGTCTGGTGCAAAAAATATGCTTCTGATAATGAACACATTTATTTTACCAGTGTATTTCACCCCTAATACAAACCATCGTGTATTCTATATACATGTCAGCCCCTTAATTTATTTAGAAAAGCTGACAAATCAATGCTATCATTAAGTCCTTTACCCTTTCTTGCTCCTAATTTGAAAATCCCAAAACTCTCACGTTGGCTTATTAATTTTTGATTATCTCCCCCACTGGCACCAATTTTGACCTATTCTATGCCTATGAAAGAAAAAATGTGTTGAACACATCCATTGTCATTGAGATGTTTAACTATAGCATAGCTACTGTCATTTTTTTGTACAGCTCTTGCATGTTCCTCTATCCTGATTCTGAATTGTCTAACCGTTCTTCCCACATAGTAAGTCCCACATGTACATACTAATAAATAGACTACACCGGTACTGTAACAAGCAATGAAATCCCTGATATGGATATCTGTACCAGTCACTGGATGTGTAAAAAATTTACACGGTTGTACATATTTACAGTACGTACATTTACCACATCTAAAAGTACCACCAGGAAGTGGGACAAGTATGGTTTGACTAGGAGACACTTGTTTGGAAATAATGTTTTGCACCACTATATCCTTAATATTTCTGGCCCTTTTGAAAATAACTTTCAGACCCTGTGCCACCACCTGTTTGAGCTTAGGTTCTAGCCCTAGAATAGGCCAAATATTGTCTACTATTTCTTTTATTATGTGAGCCCTGCTGAAAAATGTAGTTATAAAGGGGCAAACATATCTTTGATCATCCCTTTGTTTCTCTTTCTTGTTTACAAAAGTATCACTTCTATCCATATCCTCCACTTTGTGTATTGCTGTTGCTATACTGTGGGTACTGTGCCCCCTCTCCTTAAACCTAACAATCTGGGCTGCTCTCTTTTGTACAAACTGTTCATGTTCTATACAGTTATGCAATGTTCCGACTAACTGCCACTTAGGTATGATGAACTTGACATGCTGTGGATGACAACTCTCATAGCATAACAAACTATTTTGATCTGTTGTTTTTTGATAAAATGTGGTACAGACATTTCCCTTGTCATTCCTGTAAATCTAGATTTAGTAAATTTAGATCCAAAAAATTGATTTCAGTCTTATGTATCTCATATTTAAATTTCAGACAGGAGCTGGTACTTTCCAACCAATCAATGAATTTTATAAGCTCTGAGACTGTGCCCCTCCATATAACCAATATATCATCAATAAAGCGCCGCCACAAATCCAGACAATGATTATATGGATTTTTGGTGGTGCCATAGAGATGTTTAAGTTCCCAAAAGCCAACATACAAGTTCGCATGACTTGGTGCAATAGAGGCTCCCATGGCAGTACCCCGAACCTGTAAAAATGTTTTGTCCTGAAACATGAACACATTCTTGGTAAGTACTTCACTAGCCAACTTCACCAAAAAGGAAGTGGGACATGTTACTAGCTGTTCTTCTGTCCTGGTATCACAAAAATATTCAATAGCTTCCAAACCCTCTTGATGAGGGCTAACCGTGTATAATGATGTTACATCTAAAGTGGCAAAAAACACATTCTTGATCCACATCTAAATCCTCCATGAGGTTAATAACTTCTGTGGAATTCTTCAAATAGGATCTTAGTTGCTTAACCAAAGGTTGTAAGTGTTGATCTAAAAACATAGAAAGTCGTTCAGTCAACCACCCCTTCCCTGATATGATAGGTCATCCTGGAGGATTGTGCAAACTTTTACATATTTTGGGCAACATATATATGATTGGAACCACTGGATGCTGTACTACCATTGCTCTATATTCTGCATCTGTGATATACCCTTTCAAAAACGCAGCATTAAGGGTTTGTCCTATTTCCTCTTTAAAAGTTTGCACAATATTCCTCTGGACCTTTCTATAGTATGTGATGTCCTTAATCTGATGCTCCACCTCCACGATGTAGTCTTGTTTATTAAGGATTACAATGGCCCCCCCTTGTCTGCAGGTCTGATGACTATTTCATCATTCTTTCTTAAATTATTTACTGCTAGCTGTTCTCCCTTTGTACAGTTATACTTATACTCCCCTTGATGTAAGGGGCTACCTCTCATTTTTTCAAAATCCAACTCACACTTCTTACAAAAAAGGGAAACAGTAGGATTAAGATTTGGACAATATTCTGATCTTGGGTTAAAACCTGTAGTGGGGGGGGGCAATTAGTATCCTGTTCATATAAACATTTGAATGTCAGATTTCGTGCAAATTTATTCAGATCAACACAAACTTTAAACCAGTCAACATCCGTGGTTGGACAGAAAGTCAGACCCTTACTCAGAACAGAAACTTCATCAGCAGTTAAGGAGAAATGGGACAAATTAACTATTGGTGTAACTGCAGCATCACATGTTTGTCCATATGATGTGCCCCAGTGCGATATTCAAAGGGGATTGTGCCTGGCACAAATCCCGTTGCACCGGAGTGCATCAGTAATGTATGCGGTGCAGGTAGGGGGGGCATGCACATGCATACTCCACAATATCCCGGTATTCAGCCCGGATGCTGAGTCCATGCACGCAACCCTACTTGTGCCGCATACAGGTGGAGCCAAAAAAAAGGAACAACGGCTGGTCACACACAGGTGAGCGGCCATATTGCAGGGTGCAACAGGGCAGCTGCCACCTGTGGGTGGCCACCCAAACTCTGGCTACACCTCCGTGGTGGTGCCCCCATGCCTGATCATGGGCATCTGTTTAAAAAAATCATGTCCTACCTCCCTAGTGGTCCAGTGGACCACTGTCAGCTCGATTGCGGGCATTAGTAATAAGAAATTACAAAATCACACATGCCCACACAATGCAAAGCATCATGGGCTGCATATGCAAATCACCACAGAATGTTATGCTGGTCCAACTTTAAGCAGAATTGCATGGTGCCGAAAGGCCTCTCACACAGTTTGCAAAGGGTGCTAACAGAAGACATAGACACGTGTTTTGTCCTACTAGGACTCATCAGTATGCCTCGTCTGTTTGACACCCCAGTGGGATGGACCAGCTACCCTAAGGCAGTGTGCCTTGGATATGTTGTGGTGAACCCATTAAAATAAAAACTATTTAAAGACAAAAAAGAACCTCTATGCAAACACTGAGGCAAGGAGTTACCCAAAGACATTTGGCTGAAGCCAAGTTTCAAGAAAATACAAAATCACACATGCCCACATGTGCTTCTGTTAGCACCCTTTGCAAACTGTGTGAGAGGCCTTTCGGCACCATGCAATTCTGCTTAAAGTTGGACCAGCATAACATTCTGTGGTGATTTGCATATGCAGCCCATGATGTTTTGCATTGTGTGGGCATGTGTAATATTGTGTTTTCTTGAAACTTGGCTTCCCAGCCAAATGCCCTTTGGGGTAATCCTTGCCTCAGTGTTTGCGCACAGAGGTTCTTTGTCTCATAAGAAATTACGTCCAATATCCCTGATGGTCCATTGGACTGCTGTCAGCCTGATTGCAGGCTGAATGTAAAAATAAAGAAGTCCAATATCCCTGGTGGTCCAGTGGACCACTCGCAGCCCGATCATGGTCTTAGGTATAAATAAATAAAAGCCAATATCCCTGGTGGTCCAGTGGACCGCTGTAAGCCCAATCACGGGCTTAGGTATAAATAAATAAAGTCCAATATCCCTGGTGGTCCGTGGACGCTGTCATCCAATTACGCATTTGTATAATAAAATTACATCCAATATCCCTGGTGGTCAGCGGACCCCTCCCTCCCACTGAGGCCCCACTACCCCGCTCCCCGGTCAGCGGTGGGCGTAACACCCACCTGCCTGCCCCACTGCCCGCCAACTGACACGTAGGTAAGGCTGTACACCATTGGTCCACGAGTGAGTCAATGGGTGTGCAGCTATATGTCACTACACAGTCCAGATATATGAATGGATCCATTCACATATCTGGAATGTGTAGTACGGTATCGGGCTGCACACCCATTGGCTCATGCTGTGGACTAATGGGCGCACAGCCCTCACCTATGGTGTCAGTCAGTAAGTGGCGGGCGGCTGGATGGTGTGTGCTGCCACCTGCCACTGACCAGGAGGGAATGGGGTGGTGGGCTCAGTGGGCAGGTGGGGAGGGGGGTCCGCTGGACCACCAGGGATATTGGACATAATTTTATTATACAAATGCCCGCGATCGGGCTGACAGTGGTCCACTGGACCACCAGGGATATTGGACTTCTTTATTTTTACACTCAGCCCGCGATCGGGCAGTTGTGCACATTGCCACGCTGAGCAGGGGGTGTTGGTCCCCGATGGCTGCAGCCTAGCAGGGTGCCAGGCACAAGTTGCCGGGGATCGGCCCACCTGCATGGAAATGGGGCCATAATGACATGCAAATGGCCCCCTTTGTGCCTTGCATGCATTATGGCCCCATTTACATGTGTACTTTTGAATATCATGGTTGTTGCACCTAGCACAACGGAACTTGTGCTAGCGCATCCCACTGCTCCACTCTGGCCACTTGCGCTGGCGCAGTGCCACTGTGCCACGCACACTGCGGGTGGCCAGGGTGAGATATTCAACGATACTGTGCCATGGTGCAGCCCCATTGAATATCGCCCAGTCAACGCCCCTGTGCAGCCAAGTTGCGCTGCACCCAGGTTTGCACCATAGCCTGGCGCAGTCTGAATATCCGGGCCACTGAGTTTTGGCAGATTTCTCAATGAAGGGGGAATTTCATTGCAAATTTTAGCAGCGTTAAACTAAAATATCTTGTCACCATATTTTGTTTTTATTTTTGGAAGTTTGAAACCTCGATGTACTACGTCCCTTAAATGGTATCTTTGGGCATTTGTTTCACGGTTAATAAGTAAATTTTCTTTGATCAAGCCATTTTTGACTTTGTAAACTAATGTTGAATATTGTTTCTTCCTACGAAGGGGCAAACTGTCCCATTGTAGCTGCTGGTATATGAAGCAGTGATGGGTTTTGATTGGACAACCTAGGGTGAACCTGGCAAGTCGGTTATGTGAATGGTTGACTTTTTCCAGAGTTTTTTGCCCTGCTAATCTGTAGACAGAATTGCCATACTCAAGGGCTGGTAGGATAAGCTAGCTGGACAGCAATCACATTATGCATTTGTGGCATAAGTATGGATGTAGACCTCCTCAATGCACTTATTCTGGCATTAACCTTTCTTGTTATGGTGTCAACGTGTTCTTCAAAAGTCAGACAGCTGTCCAGTTCTACTCCACGATATTTATATCTGTTTGTTGTTACAGGTTTGTGACCTTCCCAAGTCAGTATCTCCATGTTTTGCAATATATATTTGTTTTGTTTCTTTCCTTGGAAGTACATAACTTGGAATTTTTTAGTACTCAGCACTAACTGTGAGTTACAGAATCAGCCCTGGAGCATGTCAAAGTCCATCTGCAGTTTTGTCAGCATTAAATCAAGTGATTTGGCTGATGCCAGTAGCACAGTGTTGTCAGCATATAGTCTAATATAAGTATTTTGTAATCAGGTGAATTATTAACATATATTAAAAATAATAGTGACCTCCAGGATAGAACCCTGGGAACTCCTTTTGTTAGATAGCCTAAGTCTGAGATGTTCATTTATTACCACTCTCTGGGTTCTATGATACAAATAGGATCTAAAACAACGAATCAGACCAGGAGCCTTTCCATTTTTTTCCAGTCTGATGAACAATATTTCATGGTTCACCAGGTCAAATGCTTTTGACAGAACCTTTAGCTGGTTTGCCTCGAACCACTGAAAAACCCCTCAGGAAGTCAGGTTGTGTTTAAGTCGCCACCTCAGGGAAGGAAGGACAGAAATCACAGAGGATAGTGTCATCAGCATACAAGTGGATTTGAGAGGATACACATACAGAAGGAAGGTCATTAAGAAAGATTGAAAACAGAACAGGACCTAAGATGGAGCCATGAGGGATACCAGCTTGAATGGGAAGGGGGAATAGGATGTGTCCTGCCTGGACACATTGTGTACAGCCCATGAGCTATAGAAACATAGAAACATAGATTTTGACAGCAGATAAGGACCGCTTGGCCCACCCAGTCTGCCCATTTCCCTACCTAATGGATAAGCTGCAGATCCTAGTTAACCAGCAGCCTACTTCTTCCTACCCCCACCCCCAGAATTGCCTTATGACTGTCCCATGCATGCTTGGATTCCCACCACTGTTTTTGACTCCACAACCTCCTCTGGAAGGCCATTCCATGCATCCACAACCTCTCTGTGAAAAATACTCTTAAATTACCTCTGAGCCGCCCCCTTCTATCTTCAAATTGTGCCCCCTTGTTCTTGCACACCTCTTTTTTTGAAAGATGCTACCCTCTTAGACTTTGTTGATTCCCTTGAGGTACTTGAAAGTTTCTATCATGTTCCCCCTCTCCCTCCTTTCCTCAAGGCTATACATATTCAGCTCCTTAAGCCTCTCTTCATATGTCTTCCGGTGCAGACCCTGCACCATTTTAGTTGCCCTCCTCTGGACAGTCTCGATCCTGTCTATGTCTTTGCGGAGATTGGGTCTCCAGAACTGCACACAGTACTCCAGATGGGGTCTCACCATCTGTCTGTACAGAGGGATAATAACTTCCTGTTTTCTACTGGTGATGCCTCTCCCTATGCATCCCAGTATCCCCCAGCCCTCCTGCCTTCTCACATTGCTTGCCCACCTTTAGGTCATCTGATATGACTACCCCAGGTCCCTTTCATTTTTGTTGTTGTTAGTGTTTCACCCCCATTGTGTACTCTTCCCCTGGGTTTTTGTTTCCCAGGTACATTACCTGCACTTCTTAGCATTGAATCTAAGCTGCCATACATTTGACCATTCCTCTAACCTTGCCAAGTCCCTTCTCATCCTTTCCACCTCACCTTGTGCATCAACTCTGTTGCAGAGCTTTGTGTCATCTGCAAAGAGACATACTTTTCCTCCAGTCCCTCTGCAATGTCGCTTATAAAGACATTGAAGAGGACCGGTCCTAATACTGAACCCTGTGGTACCCCACTAGTAACCCCCCTTTCTTCAGAGTGGACTCCATTTACTATGACCTAAACCAGTCTATGACATGAGTAGAGAGACCAGCAGAGAGAAGCTTGACTAGAAGAAGAGGATGAAACACAGAATCAAAAGCTTTAGACAGGTCAATAAGTATGGCAGCAGTGGTATGTCCATAATACATACCTGTTATAAAGTCATTGCGAACTTGGAGGAGAGAAGTAATAGCAGAGTGGTTTCTTCTGAAGCCAGATTGATATGGGGAGAGGATGCCTGTATAGTTATAAATATCAGGCGAGCAAGAACGAGGGACTCTTGTAATTTGGCCAGGGAGGGGAGAAGAGATATAGGTCTGTACTCGCTGGGAGAGGAAGGATCACCCCCTTTAAGAAGTGGAATGACCCTGCCAGCTTTCCATACCTGAGGAACAGAGCCTAGAGAGAAAGAGAGATTCAGCAAGTGGGTGAAGGGGGGTGATAGCTGGGGCAGAGATACAGAGAAGGTGTGGGTCAAGGCCATCAGGGCTAGATTTATGCAGGTTGAGTGAGAGGACGGCATGAATAACTCCCTGCACAGAGAAAGGAGATAAGGAAAAGCCAGTAGATGAGGAGGAGGCAAGAGAGGCAGGAGGCATTGGGACTGGGTTGGAGGGAAGGGCACAAGTGGTGAAGAAGGAATTGAGTATGGAGGCTACAGAAGTGAGATCTAAGATGGGAGAACCGTCAAGAAGCAAGGTAAGTGGGGGAAGTTTTGGTGGGGGATCAAAGGGGGAGTGAAGTGTCCACTAGAAGTTGGAGGGGGAATTGAGGTTTTAGTGAAGGGTCATTTTGAAGTACTGTGCTTTCCCCACCCTGATAGCCTTAGTACAGGCATTTCTTAGGGATCTGTATAGCTGGAAATTAGAGGGAGAGAGGAAGGGAGGATTTGTAGTGTGCCCAAGCTGAGTGACAGGACTTGGAGAGCTGCATGATGTCCACCGATATCCTGGGGTGGTGGGATCATCTGACCCTGCACCTTCTGGGGGGGTAAGTGTTCCAGACATTGTGTATATAGTAGCAGGAGAGAGCGAGAGAGAGCGAGAGAGAGAGAGAGAGAGAGAGAGAGAAGAGTCTACAGTATATCAGGTGTGGAGTATACAAGAGGTCAGTTAGGGGCTTGAAGATCGTGGAGGAGGACATCTGTATAAGCAGCCTGTAAGACCTAATCCAGTGATAATTTAGGGGGGAGGGAGACATGTGTACCTTATGGATGCAATATGTAATATAATGGTTACCAAAGGCATCTGGGAGAGTGCCAGCAGTGACTATATAGTGTGGATGGGAGGAAAGCACCCAATCTAGAAGAGAGTGATTTAGGGAGATGGGGTTGGACAGAGTGGGTTCCTTAATAAGTTCATAGAGGGTAAGGGACTCTATCCTGTCAGTGAAAGGCTTAAGAGTAGGAGAGGTCCAGTTAAAATTAAAATCCCCTAGAACATAAGAACAGTATCTTAGGAAAACGGGTATAAGAGGCCACTATGGTTCTCAGCTTAAGTCAGGAAGCAGTTAGGGCAAAGAGAAGTCCTTTTGTAAATACATGAAAAAGCAGAGGGAGGCAGAATGAGAAGATTATCTACAGTAAAACAAGGAGGCAAAGAGTGCCATCATGGAGGCAAAAGCAGACACAAAGCTGTATATCATGGAGGGGGTCAAGAATGAAGAAAAACAGTTTTTCAGATATATTAGTAAAAAAGGCATGACTAGTTGAGGGGGAGGGGAGGGTGGTAGAGGAGGATGGGTAAAAGGCTGAAATCCCGAGTGACTACTTTTGCTCAGTATTCACTAAGGAGGACTGTGGGTCCATGCCAGAAAGTGGCATCAAAATGGCCACTAAGGAAATCCTTGGAAATGAGACAGCCATTGTTTACTAGCAAGAGTGTCCTGAAAAGGCTGGCAGCCCTTAAGATAGATGCAGCATCAGGATCAGTTGGGTTACATCCAAGGATACAAGGATACTGTACTTAGGGAATTAGCAACAGAGCTGGCTGAACCACTGGCTGAGCTGTTCAACAGCTCACTCAGGTCTGGGGAACTTGCAAGGGACTGGAAGATGGCAGACACTATATCACTTCATAAGGGGGGGTTGGGAGCAACCAGGGAACTACAGGCTTGTCAGTCTGACCTCCATTGTGGGGAAGCTGATGGAATCACTAATCAAAAAGGACTTCATCGACTACCTGGACAGCAACAGACTCCAGGATAGTAAACAGCACAGTTTTGTGGCAGGAAGGCATTGTCAGACTAACCTGATAGCTTTCTTTGATTGGGTGACAAAGGAAGCATATAAGGGACACACTGTAGATTTGCTGTACTTTGATTTCAGCAAGGCTTTTGATTTGGTACCGCATGAAAGGTTGCTCAAAGAGATGGAAGACCTAGTTGAGTTTAAAGCCACAGTGAACTGTGTGGGAAGTTGGCTAGAAGGAAGACAACAGAGGGTGGTGGTCAATGGGGTTAAATCAGAGGAAAGGGAGGTTAGAAGTGGGGTTCCACAGGGATCTGTACTGGGTCTGGTTCTCTTCAGCATATTCATTAGTGACATTGGTGAGGGAATTTGGGGCAGGTTGGGTCTCTTCGCAGATGACACAAAACTATGTGGGAGGGTGGATAGTGATGAGGGAATAAGTGATATGCAGAGGGACCAACAAAAGCTAGAGGGGTGGTCAGAGAGTTTGCAATTAAAATTCAATGCCAAAAAGTGCAAGGTAATGCATCTAGGGAAAGAGAACCTCGAGACGGAGTACTGGATAGGTGGGGTGAGACTTAGCACTACAGAAGAGGAATGGGATCTAGGAGTTATCATCAGTAACTCCCTTAAACAAATAAGTCAGTGCAACAAGGCCTTTAGCAAGGCTAATATGATGCTGGGTTGCATCGGGAGGTGTTTTGATGGCAGAAGAAACGAGGTAATACTTCCTCTATACAGATCCCTTGTGAGGCCTCACCTGGAGTACTGCATCATGTTTTGGAGTCCTCACCTCAGAAAGTACAAGGATAGGCTGGAGACCATGCAGAACAGAGTAAAAAAAAATATTCAGGGCCAGCAGGGTAGATCCTATGAGGAGCACCTGAAGGCACTACATATGTACTCACTGTAGACCAGAAGGGAGAGGGGACATATCATGGAGATCTTCAAGTTCCTTAAAGGAATTAACAAGGTAAACTGGGGGGATTATTTAGCCTGAATACCAACTCGTGGTCACATGGTCACAAGTGGAAATGAACAGGAGAGAGGTTCAGGAGGGACATGAGGAAGTACTTCTTTACAGAAACAGTGTTTATTGGCCGAGGTGGTAGGTGTGAAGGTTCAGGGTCAAGACAGCTAAAAAATAACAGCACGGTCCAAGGGTTCTGTGTGTTAACATCACGAGACAAACCATTGTGGAAAAAAATATTGCAGGCAGTACATCATGGACAATAATAAAGCCTGGTAACATCATCACAGGACTGAACTGGGCAGGCAGGGAGCAGGCGGTACAAGACCTTTGGTGCGCCCCTCCAAGAACCAGGCAACAGAAAAGGCTGAACCCACAAATAATGGGGTGTTCATGGTCACGGCATGAAGAGTTGGAGATTGTTAGGCGTCAAAGAAGACGTGGTGGCTACAACATTTAAGTCTTAGTGTGCAGAGTAATCATACAACAAGTGTGTTCCTGGCACTCTGTCAATCACTTCTGATGCTGGAAGAGACCAGCTCCTTCCCTGCTGTGGCTGTGGAGACTAATGTCTGGCTGTGAGGATTAATATCAACAGAAGGACCCCAGTATGTATGAATATTAAAAATGTCTGTAATACTTCTGGTGGCACAGATCCATAGACAGAGATGAAGTGTAGACCAGGGCAAGCACTACAGGAAACTGGAGCAAAGTGAACTAAAGGGGACCTGACTTAAAATGAACAAACCTATTTCCTATCACTAAATGCACTGTACGTCCTTGACTACTCTTCTTCCCAACCTGACTACTAGGCTACCTAGATAAAGTCTGACTGCAAATAATAATTCCAATAACAAAGAATAAAATAATATAAAATATGGGATTGGTGGGAAAACAGTACAGTATAGATGGCATTCAGCATACAGATGGAGCTTCACAACCCAGCTGCCCAGCTTGATGGCTGTAATGCTCCAGTGCGACTGGCAGTTCTGTCTGCTGTAATGGGTCCTGGCTGTGTGACACCCTGTTTGTATGTGGGGTGCAGTACTCCTGTAATTGTCATGGCCCCCATACCTGTGCCCCTGCCGTCCAAACCTATCCATTGCTGATCACTGTTGCAGCTCGTATCCTAGGGGATGCTTGTGCCACCTTTGGTCTTGTGGGCACTCCCTCTGTCCCCACCCCCGCATACCATAAGCTGCCACCCTCCTGCTTCTGCTGCACAGTATCCTGGCCGCACACCAAGGGCTGTGCACATGTGAACTTTTCACCTGGTGACATTTTGCACTGGGCAACCTATTTGCCCACAATATTTATTACCACTTTGATTTTCCAGCAATATTAACATACAGAAGTGGTCCAGTTCCAAAACCATGCACAGCAACACAGCGAAACCAAGGCTAGTGCTCGGGAAACACAGTGAGCGCTACACTGGTGAAACGGGAAAACAGTTAAAATTTATGTTAGCGGGGGCTATGCCTCCTGCACACCCCAACTCAATTATAATCAACTCTGGGGGGGTGACACTTGGGGAGGAGAAAGAAACTGAGGAGAGAAAAAAACAAAACGATAAAGGTGTGTGTGTGTGTGTGGGGGGTGAATACAAAAAATACCACACTCGGGAGACCAGGAACAGAACCCTGGTCTGCCAGACACTCCACTGCCATAGCTGCTCCTTCTTTTAGTCCCCGGCTACACCACAGAAGCAACTCAGCAGCACACCCCTCACACTGCTCCTTTCTCCTCTCCTCTGATGTGAGAACAGCTGCAGGGTTAGCGGTAACTCCCTTTCACTACACTTACACTGTATCTATTCTCAAATTACCATTTTTTGCCTACCACTTTTTCACTGTGCTGTTATTACAGTGCTTTACTAACCAGACACCAGGTGTGAATACAGTCAGGTGATTCAAGCAGGTGATAGGACCAAGAAGGAGAATGGGGATAGGCAGGGTAGGTTAGTACCGTGGAGGAACAATAGATTCCAGGGAAGGTTCCAGGGATTTTAGGGAACATGGGCAGACTGGATGGACCTCTGGTCTTTTTCTGCTGTCATGATCTATATTTTTAAGCAATGATTGGCAGTCAGCATTGAGAAGCATCCATTCTGAAATCATGAAATCACAATAGCAGCAGCAGTTATGGTTCCATATTTGTCTGTCACCCTATGAATATAAAGATATTAAGAAAGGAAGATCACCCTTAGTTTTGTCTGAATGATAAACAAGCACAAACAGACATGTTCATTAACATGGATGACACAGAAACACTCATTTCTAGGTTTCCTTCTCCACCGTTTCAGATTACATGGGCGTGCTAGATGTTTACTGCAGGGTCTTGGTTATTACTTCAGTGATGCCACTTGTACAAATCCCCCGACAGTCTTCTCTTAGCTGAGGTTTATCTTTGGTGGAGGGCATGGGGAGGTCAATATTGACTGAGACTCACTCAGGAATTGGAGGCATTACCAAGTGTTAATTGATAAACTGAAACATTACTGAATCACTCATAACAGGAAGAAAAACTAGATTTGTGTGATTTGGGCTTTGGTCAGGGAGCCCCAAGTAGAGTACATCTGACATCACAAAATCAATAGACAGTTTTACTTTTTAAATTTTTTCATGTTTTTTTTCTGCTCCTTGTGCCAGTCAGATTTTGTTTGCACTTCCACTAACAACAAAGACCGCAGTATCTCCACTCTGTCCCTACACATCCCACTATGCTCTGCATCCATCAATGAAACATCTTATGACAAATAGTGTAGTTGCCGTATTGGTCCTTGTAAGAACAGATCCAGAAGCAAATGATTTGATACCTTTTATTGGACCAACATAGATGTTACACAAAAAAGAGCAAAGTGCTCTCTCTAGCTTTCGGACCAACCAGGGCCTTTTTCAGTAGCTTTATGCCCATATGGTCATAAGGTCTGTTGATGTCCCAAGTTTTGTTCTGGTCAGAAGTACAGATTCTGAGATTCGGATAGTGAAAAAAGTGAAAAACCTTGTGGGTTTTTGCTGCCTTTTTGTCATCGTCTAGCGCATAGATGCTTTGAAATTTTGATTTGAAATTTTCAGGGTAAAAGGGGCTTGGCTCAGAGTGGCACCTTTCATCAGTTTGGTGAAAAATATTGATCTGTTTCATAGTTATAAGGATTTGAAATTTCATTTCTAAGCATGCTCAGAATGTTCTTTTGGATAGCTGTTTCTTACAAAAAAGAATTTCGCCGTATGAAAAAGGATTCTGTTTTATATTGGGTGTGTGTGTGTGTGTGTGTGTGTGTGGGGGGGATAATCTTGTTTCATTAGAAAAAAATCTTTTTTCTTATGGATGCCATCTTGTTTCCATTAAAAAAAAAGGTTTTTGAAAACTCATAACAATCATATTGTGTAAACACACCAATGTAAGTATCTTGCTAATCAGGACCCCATTAGCTGAATTCTGCAGTTAGTTTTTGGAAAAATGACCCAGAAATGTGTTTTAATACATTTTTTAAATATTTTTTTGTGAGACGATTTTCTTTTTTCATATTGCCATATGAAATAGGAATAGGGTAATACGAAACAAGATTGCCTTCATACAATAAAAAATATTTTGGGTTTATTCTTTGCTCACATTCTTTTTTCATATGAAGAAATCTTTTTTTCATGAGAATGATACAATCTCACAAAAAACATGCAAAAAAAGAATTTGGACTTTTTTTACACTCTTTTTTTTTGTATAAAGGAGTCCTGTTTCATGAGAATGACACAATCTCATGAAAAAGGATTCCTTCATAAGAAAAAATAATTTTGGACTTAGGTTTGTTCCCCATATTTCAACTTTAACAAGCCATAACTCCATCAATATCTGCAGTTAAGAGACAATCTATATATCAATAGAAATGTCTTAATGAGTACTATAACACATATTACCCTACAAAAGAATTCAGGAGCCTTAAAAATAAAACATAGAAATTAAAAAATTTCAATTCCTATAGGATAACATTGCAAATTTAACAAGCTGTAAGTCTGTCAGTCTTTGGAAATAAGGGACAATCTATATATGAATAAAAGGGCCTCAACGAGTACTACAATAGAAACAGGTAATCCCCCCAAAAAATTAGGGGCCATATAAAGGAAAGAGGAAATTGTTTAACCAGAAAAGGCACACTAAGTTGAAGCTTGTTTCCAGGTGAGACTTGGGAGCACAAGGAAGTAAAGTGACTTGCTTAGGGTCACACAGCATGCAAGTAGGGGCTGTGGGATTCAAACCTAGGGCTCCAGATTTGCAGCTCAGAGCCTTAAATCACTGCCCTATACTGCCTCCAGGCATATAAAAAACCATAAAGATTAAAAATAAAAAATGTCTGAGGTCACGTGATGTCTGGCTAGACGCAAGCAGTGTCTCGGTGTTTCTCTGGCTCTCCCACTTCATTTTTACACATATAAAATATGACTTTTCAACAGCTATCTAGATAGAAATCTACCTGAAGGGTATCCCAAAAGGTCTGATTGCAGTGGAAACTAAAAAGCTTCAGAATGGAGGTAGCAATGAGGCAAGAATTGCCTCAACACACTCCCCTTGCATCATCGGACAAGGCCGCAAAGAAACCTAAGCAGCAGAGCTCTAAAGCAGTCCTGACCGCACTCGGCAAAGTGGTGCCCACACCACTATCAGAAGAGCGCTTCCTATTTGAGATGAAACCCTTGCAAGAAGCAATTGCTCTTCTAACTACAGAAATAACCTTCTTGAAATCCAACTTATCGGACGTATCCAGACAAGTAAGAGACACAGAAGTGAGAGCAATATCACTGGAGAAGTGGAGAGAAACTACAGACCCAGAATTGGTAGCAATAAAGAAATGACTTACTAAAATTGAAACAAAATTAGAGGATTTAGAAGGATGTAGCCATCGCAATAATCTGGTAGTCGTCGGACTCCCCGAGGGGGAGGAAGGATCTTCTCCTATTATCTTTGCCCAAAAGCTATTAGAGAAAATAGCAGCCATCACTAAGCAGCCCATCATATGTGGTGGAGCGAGCTCATAGGGCACTGTGCCCTAAACCTGACCCAAGTTCACCACCACAGCCTTTCCTCCTGAAACTCCTGAATTTCTTGGATAAATAGCATATAATAACGAAACTCAGGGAAGTTCAAGCAGTGATGTGGGAAGGAAACAAGATACGTATAGCACAGGATCTACCGGCCTCAGTCAGACAAAAATGGGGCTCTTTCCATGTCATTATTTCTCAGCTCATTCCCACAGGAGTGTGTTTTAAGATGCTATACCTGGCACAACTACAGGTTAGGATCCAGGACAAGTGTCACTCACATGACTCCAAAGAACAAGTAGTACAGGAATTACAAAGACTTCTACCAGATCTATTCAAAAAGTAAAGTAATCACAGGAGGAATGCAGGAACAGGGAATGGACAGAAAATGGTGGACTAGTTCTACTGAAGGGGTAAAGAAAAGCTCAATGAAACAGCTGGAATGGCATAATCTTTGGACTGCAATATTAATATGTTTGGCACACAATCAGGAAATCTTCGCGTTATGCTAGCTGGGGTTTGGAAAGATGTCATGCTTGATATCAAGTGAGCATATTGCAGAATTATGGTCCAGACTCTGGAGCTTACACTTTTAAAAAGAACAGTCTCTCATCTGTGAACATTTAATCCAGATCAACAATATCCGAGGGGAAAAATGACCAACCCAAGCATCTGAGAAATCACGTCTGGTGGTTTCGAGCATTTGGTTTCAATACAGCCTGCAGCCTTTCGAGGACTCACACAATCATGGAGGTGCAGAAGATGTTTAATTGTTGTAAAATGGGCTGCATGATAATGCGTGGGGCCGCAGTGAAAAGAACAGGCTGTATCCTCTCAGCGAATAAGTTAAAGAGGACTCCATCTATTAAAGCTATGTGACTTTTTTTCCTCCCTTTTTTGTTTTTTTATTTTTTTGTTGTATTGATCTCTGCCTCACAAACATGGCACAAGTAGTGCTGAAAATGCCAAATAAGGGGCAAAGCATGGAGTGAAGGAATAAAAGGAGAAGTTTACTTTAGGTTAATTTAGAAGAGCAAAATAACATAGATAACTTGCAAGATTAGTTAGTTTTAGAGGCTGGGAGAACCTAGAAGAGTGATCGTAGTAACATTATTATTAAAGTTTTCAAGTAAATTAATATCAGTTAACACAAGGGCAAGCAAGATTTGTACTATCTGAGGAATGAATATTAATTCCGCGGAAAAAACAGGATGGCCGGAACTTTTTATAATCATAATTAAAATAGGAAAAAGGGATGGTACCAACTTAATATTTATTTAATAGAGGGCAAGGTATAAACCCTGACACTAGTTTGAAAGGGAAAGGACAGAAAGGAGTGGTTTCTATTTTTATAGAGGAAGATCTCTTAAATGATTCTCTTTTCATTTTTTGGTTTTATTTTTCGGGGTTCTCCTCTTCTCTTTCTGTCCAAACAAACAACATCTTATATCATTTCTTTCTCACTTCTAAATTTTATGATGACAAGTATGTATTCCAATATGGAAATGGGCCTTCTAAGTGGAGCGGGGGGAAGCGGGAGGACTGAGGCTGGCTGAGACTGTCAGCATCACACACCATATCGAGGGAGGGTTTTCTTTATTCACCTACTCAAAATGCAATTAAGAAGCTAGTTCAGGGAAGAGTTGGGAAATCTCTTAGACTTTTACAGGTTCCAACAAAACAAATAAACCATGTAAAAAAGTTGGTGAAGGGAAAGAAAGGGAAAAGAGAGTGTGGGCTTGAGGAGGGACCAGCAAGGAATGTGTTGGTAAATATTGGAAACATGGGGGGGGATGGGACACCTTGGCATTGGCTAAAAAAGGGAATGCATTGTGTTTTATCTTCCTACCACCTATTAGGTATCATTATAACTCAGGATGGCTAATAGATATAAGTTTATGACATGGAATGTGAAAGGGATGAGAAGTAAAAATAAACAATACAGGGTCCTTAAGCACCTGCAAGTGACTAAAGGGCAGATAATCTTCCTACAAGAGACACACCTACTAGACACAGAAGTGAATCTGCTACATAGGATGCAAATAGGTCAAGTGTTTGCAGCAGGGTCATCCACCCAGAGCAAAGGTGTAGCAATATTGTTAATAAAGAATGTGGGATTCCAGTGCAATCAGTGCATCCGGGACCCACTGGGGAGATATGTATTAGTGTGCGGCACACTGGAGAGATCTGATATTGTTCTGGGATCCATATATGGCACTAAAATGGGTACCCCCTCCTTCTTTTTGGAAATACTTAATACACTGTTACCCTTTTTGTCGATTCCACTGATATTGGGGGGGGGATTGGAATCTGCCATTTACCCCAGATGCAGATAGAACAGGCAGAGTAAAAGTTGGGCTATCTCCAGCACAACGGGCCATTAGGGATGTGTCTGACAAGTTAGGACTATGCGATCCCTGGAGGGTATTATACCCGAGATGGAGGGAATACACTTTTAGATCAGCAATACATGGCACTTCTTCCCATAGTGATTATTTTTTGCTCAGTAAACAAATCCTACCAGATGTCATAGACCGTCAGATCTCTCCAGAGGTAATATCAGATCACTCCTCAGTGCTTTGCATGGTATCTTTGTGTTCCACTCAGAAAGTAGATACAGCTTGGAAAATGAACAACCATCTCTTGAAAGACAAAAACATAATAGAAAAGTTAAAGGCTAGTACTGAGTACTACACACACCATAATCAGAGATCCATGGATCACGTGGAAATGGAATGGGGGGGATTAAAGTGTTTCCTTCGGGGACAGCTAATAAAAATCACTTCTAGATGCAAGAGAAATAGGGAGAAACAACTACTAACATTACTGGACAACATTAGAGAATTGGAAAAAAATGTAAATCCTCTAACTAGTGACACACAAAAGCAAGAACTCACTCGACTATGAGCATGTTATAGTGACATATTGGGTGAAAAGCTGAATATGCAATTATCAAAACCAAATCTAAATACAACGACCAGGGAGAAAGGCTGGGAAACTTCTCGCCCTGAGGGTAAAGCAACAGGAGACGTCAAGGGGGATCACAGCAATAAAATCTAGGGTAGACAGCACCATCAAAACGAATTACTAAAGACATAGCAGCAGAATTCCAAGAATTCTATACAGAGCTAGGACTGACCCCCCGGTAGATAACACTGACTCTTATTTATCTGAATTACCTTTCCCCAGACTAACCGAAGAGCAGAGACTGTGAATAACCTCCCCCATCACTGAACCAGAGATACTAAGGGCAATTAATACATTACCATTAGATAAAGTCTCTGGGCTGGATGGATTCTCCCCCAACTTCTATAAGGACCCAGGGAAGGCACTGTCTCCATGGTTGTTCCACTTATTTCATGGCAAATTGGAGGGAGAATGCAGGGATTCCCAATTATATGAAGCTGTGATTGTGGTATTGCACAAAGATGGGAGGGATCCAGAACTGGTATCAAACTACAGGCCAATCTCACTGTTAAATTATGGTCTTAAGATACTGGCAAACATTTTAGTCATTAGGCTGAATCAGGTAATGCCCTGTCTCATTTGTGCAGAACAAGTGGGATTTATGGAAGAAAGATCCTACTCAGACCATCTCAGGAAACTGGACCATATATTCTCTGTCTCCAAGGACACCAATATGCAGGCGATTCAAATGTCACTTGATTCAGAGAAAGCTTTTGACAGAGTAGACTGGGAATTTCTGTATCAAGTACTACATAAGTTTGGTTTTCCTCCTCTCTTTGTGCAATGGGTCAGGGCATTATATACTTCACCTAAGGCACACATATACTGCAATAGAACCTTTTCATGCAGTTTTCCCCTCTTCTCAGGTACCAGACAGGGCTGTCCGCTCTCCCCACTACTTTTTGACCTATACTTGGAACACCTCTTATTCCATATTAAAATTGAACCTGAGATCCATGGGATCAAAGTCGGGAACCAGGAACTTAAACTATTAGCATATGCTGATGATATACTATTACACTTAATGAGCCCAAGGGTATCAATAATTAAAACTTTACAAGTGATCAAAGAATTTGGAGTACTATCGAACTACAAATTAAACTTGGAGAAAACAAAAATATTCCCTTTAAATATGACATCCCATAAAAAGGAAGTTGAGGACCTAGAGGGTACAATGGGAAGGCAAACAACTGAAATATCTAGGTATTAATCTAACGAGGAGCACTAAATCTTCCAGAGAAAGTAACCTGGAGAAATTAATACAAATAATAAAGCAAGATCTGGAAAGATGGGATAAATTACTGTTATCCATTTGAGGAAGGGTTAACTTAGTTAAAATGAACATACTACTACATATTTTCTATCCCATTAACATGTTAAATCTTTGGCTACCCCAAGCATGGTTCACCAAGATCCATTCCCTACTGACAAAATTTATTTTGAAAAACAAACAGTCTCGAATGGCCTACAATAAAGTAGTAGCTCCCAAGAACAAAGGGGACCTGAGACTCCCACACTTCAAGATATATTACTGGGCAAGCCAGGCAGCAAAATACATGAAATGGATGAGCCTGAATATGGAATCTGACCAATCCCAATTCACACCTAATTGACTACTGCTAGAAAAGGATATGATGGATGCTTTAAAACTAATGCCATAAGCCCTGCTATATACTCCCCCTAAGTTACTCCCTCAAACACTCAGGAATAACCCAACTGGAATATTGTTAAGAGTCCATACACAGATGTGCACCGCCTTAACTTATATAAGTTCACAGGATCTGAATCAGCCGCTAGTAGGAAACCTGAACTTTAAAATTGGGGGCCATATGTTTAATAATAAGTGGATTCCTCAGTTATCGGGGAAAAGGATCACAGATTTGTGGGAGAAGGGAAGTATTCATACTATGGCTGAAATTATGAATAATAACAAACTGGAATCCAAACTAAGTTTTAAAATATCACAGCTCAGACATATGTTGCTTAAACACCAGTTCAATAAGGAGTCCGGGAAAAAAGGGGAATTTCTAAACCTTCTCACCAAACTCATCCCAGGCAAGCATGTCATCTCAGGGATTTACTCCAATCTTCTGGAGAAGGTTTTCCCAAATACCGCAGGAACCTCTAAATACTGGGAAATACTATTTCCAGGGAGGACATTTAATTGGCCCAAAATTTGGCAAGATATACACAGATACACATCTCAAGACAGATTGAGACTAATGCAGTACCAAATTATCCACAATAAATACTATACACCGGAAAAGCTGGCCAAAATGGGCAAAGTCCCCAATGTGTTACGCAATCGTTGTAAGACAGGTCCAGGATCATTATATCATATATTTTGTGAATGTCCCAAAATAGCCCCCCTCTAGTCCCTAATTAAGCAAAGAGACGGCCCCTTACTAGGTATAATAGAACATACTGAGCCTGTGACATGTCTACTGGGAGATTACTCCTCTATAACAGTAACAGAAAAAAGGTTCCATGTAAATCTGATGGCTTTGTCAGTCAAAACATTAGTCCTCAGACACTGGTTGGATAATGAAGTTATATCATAAATAATTAATGGTTACAAGAACTATTATTCAACTTATCTGTGGAAAAGATTACAGCTAGTGTAAACAATTGTATGTCCAGGTTTGATAAAAGGTGGAGTAAATTACAAACTTTGTATGCCTTACGAACATCTCAGAAGATGGATAAGGTTAATGGTTTCACTATTAAACCAAGCTGTTACCAGAGGATAGGGAGGGGGAAGGGGGGAGGGCGATATATGTATGTGTAATGTATTGTATTGTAAAGTAAAGTGTTGTGATGTCTTGTATGGTAAGCAGTCTTGTGTATGGACCTGTAACAAAACTTAATAAAGCTATCTAAATATCAAAAAATAGAAATAAAAAATAAAAATTCCTATAGAATAACATTGCAACTTTAACAAGTCATAACTCCATTCCTCTGTGGAGTTAAGGAAAATCTATGTATAATAAAAGTCTCAGTGAGCACTACAGAACTAACACATACTACCTCATAAGAAATTTAGGAGCCATATAGAAAAGCATAAAAACTAAAGCATGAAAATTCCCATAGGATAACACTGCAGCTTTAACAAGTCATAACTCCATCACTCTGTGGAGTTAAGGGAGAATCTATGTATAAAAAAAGGTCTCTGGGAGTACTGGAGCATCCCAGCAGCAGCATCAACTAGGAGCAGATTTATCCTGGACTCCCTTCACGGTGCCTTCCTCAAGCAACTGGTCATGGAACCAACTCGGCAGAAGGCAATACTGGACCGTGTGCTCACAAACAGGGACAGTGTGATGGAGGTAACAGTGGGGGAGCACCTGGGGAACAGTGACCACCAGTCATTGTGGTTTGAAATCAAAGAAGGAGCAGAACCAAACCACACAAAAACACGTATCCTGGATTTTAGGGGGGCAGACTTTGGGAAAATGGGGAGATACTTGAAAGAGGCATTAAGGGGAATGGGGCAGGAATCAGGGGTTGAGGAACAGTGGGCAGTATTTAAAATGGGGATTACAAGAGCAACAGAATTATGCATTAAGCAGGTTAGCATGCGGAAAAGGAAGAGGAGGCCATTATGATTTTCCAAAGAGGTAGCAAAGAAAGTGAAAGCCAAAAAGATTGCATTCAGGCAATACAAAAAGACACAGGCAGAAGGGGGTAGGGAGAAGTACCAGGAGAAGCAAAGGGAGGCAGGGAGGTCAGTAAGGGAAGACAAAGCTCAGACAGAAGAGCACATTGTAAAATCAGTGGGTAGAGGGGACAAAACCATTTACAGGTACATAAATGAAAAAATAAAGGCAAAGGGAGGGATAGTGAGACTGAAGGGGGAGGATGGGGACCATGTGGAGGATGACAACAGTAAAGCTGACATATTGAACAGGTACTTCTGCTCAGTATTTACTGAGGAAGAGGAGGGTAATGGGTCTGAAGGGAGTACAAGGGGTGAGAATGGTGCAGAAATGGACACAAGTCCCTTTACACGAGAAAGGGTCCTGAAGGAACTGGAAGTAATAAGAGTTGATAAAGCAATGGGGCCAGATGGGGTGCACCCAGGGTCCTTAAAGAACTCAGAGAGGTGGTGGCTGAACCTCTGGATATCCTGTTTAGCCGATCACTGGAAACAGGGGAGGTACCTAAAGACTGGAGGACAGCAGATGTAGTCCCCTTATACAAAAGTGGGAACAAAGAGGAAGTGGGGAACTACAGACCAGTCAGCCTCACCTCGGTAGTGGGGAAGATCATGGAAGCACTACTGAAAGAGAGATTGGTGGAACATCTGGTTGTTAATGGACTGCAGGATCCAAGGCAGCATGGTTTCACCAGGGGGAGGTCATGTCAGACCAACCTCGTTGAATTTATTGAGTGGGTGACTAGGAGGTGGATCAGGGAGGGCAGTGGACATGGCCCATCTGGACTTCAGCAAGGCCTTGACACTGTGCCATAGAAGACTATTACACAAACTAGGGAATATGGGTGTGCGCAGGACAGTAGTGTGGTGGGTAGGTAACTGGCTGGGTGGCAGGACACAGAGGGTGGTGGTAAATGGCTGTCACTCCACAGAGGGAAGAGTGACTAGAGGGGTACCACAGAGATCAGTGCTGGGACCAGTCCTATTCAACATCTTCATCAGTGACATTGCACAGGACCTAGAAGGCAGAATTTCACTGTTCGCTGATGACACAAAGCTCTGTAACAGAGTAGACACATCAGAGGGTGTAGACAGAATGAGAAGGGACCTGCAGAAACTTGAAGAATGGTCAGGGGTTTGGCAGTTGAAATTCAATGCAAAGAAGTGCAAGATAATGCATATGGGGCCCAAAAACCCTGGCACAATATATCAGTTGGGGGTGAGGATATAGCATGCACCAAGCAGGAAAGGGATCTTGGGGTTATCATCTCTGATGACCTCAAGGTAGGGAAACAGTGTGACAAGACAGCAGGTAAAGCAAATAGGATGCTGGGATGCATAGGCAGGGGCATCACCAGCAGGAAAAGGGAGGTCATGATTCCACTATACAAGACACTAGTGAGGCCCCACATGGAGTACAGTGTACAATTCTGGAGACCTTACCCACGTAAGGACATAGACAGGGTAGAGAAGGTTCAGAGGAGGGCAACAAAGATGGTACATGGATTGCATCACAAGTCCTATGAGGACAGGTTGAAGGAACTGAATATGTACTCCCTGGAGGAGCGGAGGGAGAAAGGGGACATGATAGAGACATACAAGTATCTTACAGGGAGGAACAGGGTGCAAGAATACACTATTTTTAAGAGAAAAAAGATGTTCCAGGACTAGAGGGCATGGGATGAAGTTGGAGGGAGGACGATTCAGAGGAAATGTGAGGAAGAATTTCTTCACAGAACGGGCGGTGGACAAGTGGAACACCCTGCCTGAGGAAGTGGTGGGGGCTGAAACAATCACGGAATTTAAGAATGCATGGGATAGACATTAAGGAATTCTGGAGGTCAGGGGGTAAGGGGCAACAGAGTTCTAGGAAAACATAAACTGAAGTTACAAACTCAAATGGGCAGACTAGGTGGGCCATAGGCCCTTATCTGCCGACACTGTCTATGTATCTACAACACTAACACATAATACCCCCTCCCCCAAAAATTTAGGGGCCAAAAAAACATAAAAAATGAAGCAATGAACATTCCCATAGGATAATACTGCAATTTTAATAAGCCATAGGTCCATCAATAATTGAAGTTAAGGAACAATATGTGTCTATGACTACTATGGCACTAACACATAATTCCCCCCAAACATGCAGGGGGTATGTACTGCACACCAAAATTGCCTCCAATCTTCATCATGGTGCCAAATGCACAATGAAAGAGTGATCATCATCAAAAATGCACCAAAGGTGTACCTTGTCTTCCACTACAGCCATATCAAATTTCATAGCAAACTGACAAAAAATTACTGACTTATGGGTAACAAAGCAAAAACCAGATTTTTTACCACATACAATGAACTGCTGGTGGTTAAAAGGAACACTTAATTTTTTATAATTCTCTGTACTTAGACCAATACTCTTTTTAGTCTTCTTGAATGACCTCCCTGCTGCCTGCACCTCAGCGTCCATTCACATGTTCACTGATGACACTGTCCTATTTGTGTCAGGCCCCTCCCCCACTGATCTGATGACAAGACTCCAGCTGGACTTTGACAACGTTCGGCTCTGGTTCCCCTCTAATCAGTTGGCTCTTAACACCAAGAAAACAGTCTCTATGACCTTTGGTACAAGGCAAAAGCTCTCTAGGATTGCTAGTCCCCCCTCCTTCTGTACCCTGGATGAGTCCACAATTGAAGATGTAGCATCCTTCAAGTACCTTGGTATCTGGCTTGACAGCCACCTCAACTTTTCTGAACACGTGGATGCCATTTACAAAAAATTGCACCCCAGATTAGGAGCATTGTACCGCAACTGTGGCAGCATCCTACCACTGGCCTGCAGAGTCATTGTTCAGAAAATGATCATCCCTATATTTGACTATGATGATATGGTCTACAGCACTGCTCCTAAATCCACCTAATGCAGACTGGACTCCCTCTTTCACTCCTTCTGTCATTTTGCTTTGGACTGTGTGACCCACACCCATCACTGCACTCTTTACAACTCCCTCTCCTTCGCCTCCCTTGAAGCCAGATGCCTGGCCCACTGTTTCTCTTTTATAGCCAAATTTTGGCTTGGCTCCCTCCCTTTCTACCTCTCCTCTATCCTCTCCCAGCCCCCTCCAACTCCTATGCCCTTCACAGCTCCCACTTCCACTCTATCGCACTCCCCTAGGACCTCCTCAGCTGGCCAGGCTACTTTCTCATACCGACTTCCAAAACACTGGAACTCCCTTACCTACCCATCCACTCTACCTCTTCCCCTCACACTTTATCCTCCCTACTGCTTAACTACATCGCCCACTCTTGTAACTGCAACTGACCCCTACTAGTTGTATCCACTGCCTTTCCCTATCCGCCTACACCCCCCATCACGTACTTCCTAACCTTATGAACTCTCTCTCCCCAATCATTCACTCCCACCTTCCTACTGCACACCTTCTCTCTCCTCTCTCCAAGTCCACACTGCTGTCTCTGGTAAATACCCTCAATTATAGCCCTACCCCACCCCATCCCACTTTCTCCTTTCTGCCTAATTCTTTCTACTACTTGCCTGTCACCACCCATAACATTCTTCTTGCAGGCCAGGAAACCAGTACATGGATTTGTTTTGCACCCAGCCATATCTGGCCCTTGTGGAGTTTGTATCCCACAGGGACAAAGGCTTGTCTCTCCCTCTCTACTCTTCTCCCTCCTGTTTATACCCTTAGACATAGCCATACCCCATTCCTCTTTTCTCCCTCCTGCCTGCTTTTTTCCTACTCCCTGTCCTTCCCCACTCCTACCCTTCCCATTTGTAGACCTGTGAACCAGTTAATTGTCTGGGTGTGCACACAGCTGTGTCTAGCCCTTGTGGGGTTTGCATCCCAGAGTGACAGAGGTTTGCCTCCTCCTCTTTATCTTAGTCCCTCTCCCCCTTTGTTGCCCTGCTCCTCTTCTCCTCCTACCTGCTTTTCCCTACTCCTTGCCCTTCTCCACTCCGACCCTTCTCCTATTTAAGCCAGATAACTGGTCATGGGCTGGGTGAGCACCCAGCTGTGCCTGCCCTTTGGGGCATGTACCCCAGAGGGACAGTGGTTTGCCTCTCTATCTCTATCATACTCCCTCTCCTCGCTTTCCTATCCCATGCCACACTAATTCTCTACTCCCCCTTTTTTCCTCCATCTATATGCTTCCCCCTCTGTGCTATTATCCTCTACTGCCCTCCCCTATATAACTGTACAATTCTCTGTTACTAAGGGACATGCTTCCCATTCCTAGCATTGATTCTGTATTATTTCCTATGAGTTTTTTGTAGATATACTTTCCTATTGTACATAGCTGTTTCATTGATATTTTAATTACTGTATGTAGTCTTATTTTGTGGATGCTTGTTTTCTTGTATAAATCAATTGTACTTGCCATTTTCTCCTCCCCCCAGGACACAGCTGGAAATGAGCTATTTTAACTCAGTATGCCTTTCCTGGTGAAACTTTTCCAATAAATAAATAAATATTATTTTTACTTTGAAGTGAGCCCCTCAGAGAACAAATACAACCAAGCACATACATTGCTTTCCTCGATGCAAGGAAGCATGGGGCCCTCTGGGCCCTGGGCTTCCACAGCCAGATGCATGTGTGCATCTATGAAGGGATGGAAGTGCAGAGCCCAGAGGACCCTTCACTTCTCTTGCCTGATGGATGTGTTCATATAGGTCCCAAAAGGACCTGCGAAAATGAGGTTACAATATAACTATCTCAAAAAGTAACAACATTTTTTGCAAAAAATGCTTTAATGCATCAGTTTGGGTTCAGATTAAACCAACAAAGGTAGAGAAATGTGGTGCTAGGGTTTCCAACCCTAACTCCCCAGCCCCACCCTGTCAAGCAGGAAAAGGAAAGAAACGTTATAGTTTTCACTGTCCTGTCTTTTGTTGAATCAGGTGTGGGGTCTTCCTTGGGGTTTCAACCCTAACGCGCACCTTATTCCATGCCCAAATAAGGTGACATGTGATATCTTTTCTTCAGTCAGGGCCTACAAGTTCTTGGCAACATGTGGGGAGATAGTTCTATACGTTTGAAGGTTGTATCACAATGGGGTGAGCGTTAGGGTTGAGAACCCCATGAAATACCCCACCCCTGATTTGCCAAGAGTCTAGACAGTGAAAAACATGTTTTTTCCTTTTCCTGCTTGTGGGGTTGATAGTTAGAGTTGAAAACTCTAACGTCATATTTCCCTACTTTTGTCAGTTTTATCTGAATCCTAACTGATGCACTAATGCAGTTTTTTGAAAAAAATATTATCTCTGCTTTGGTACAGTTTATTCCTTAGATAATGAAATGTACCATTATTATGTGTAGTTATATGCAGATAGTACAAATCTGTGGAAGGTCTATTCTGTAAATTCACAACACCTCTCCCACCTGTGAATTTTGAATAATTCCAACCTCCTAGTGGCTGGTGGTCTCGTCCCCTCAAGTACTGAAGCTAGGGGAAGACATTACAGCCCTGTGGCAAACTCACAGGGGTTTGCAGACAAGGATGATCAAAACAGAACAACTTCTAAGAGAACAGAGATAAAGGACACAACTTTGGAAGTGAAACTCAGATTCATAAAACACCCAGCTTCATTTCAAGAAGTAAATGGACTCTTACCACTGCTGTGGTTTTATGACACAAAATAGTTCTGATTTTCATAAGCTTCAAGTTGAGATAAACTCCTGGCAACAAGGCGAAATGACTTTGATGGTAATTTGTCATCCTCCGGCAAAGTATAAAAAGACAGAAGCACTTCTTAAAACCAGGAACCAGAACAAAACAAGGCAATAACATTAACAGTATGGAGTGAAATTGTTTTGTGAGGGAGTGGGTGGTTTAGCAGATTACTTAACTGACTGCCTCAGTAGGAAACTTGCATTTAAACTTTTCTTTTGCAGTTTACTTACTGCACTTAGGGTTTCCCAACTGTGATGAAACAACTCATTTTCTGTGGGGTCCTGCTTCTACTCAATTTTACTGTTAGGCAGAATGAAGCTCAAGGAGTGCCAGTAATGTGCTCATTCACAAAGTGAGGCAGTGGCTGTGGTGGGATTCAAACCTACATGCCATTTCCTATTTTGCAGTTCAGTGATGTAACCACTATACCACATTGCCTTCCTAATAGGGTTTCATGTCTATATGTTTATATGTACAGTTATAGTGCCTCTTAGGATCATAACAGTGCCTTCTCAGTGTCTTCGGGTGAGAGAGCTATGAAACAAAGCATATATGGCACAACAACTATACATATAAACCGTTTTTAAATCATATTAAAGATTTATGGTTCAAAATAATAGCAGTTTGGCAGCTATATAATACAACTGCTCTTGGAGGTGCTATCTCTAAAACATCTCACCCTGACTTTTTGGGGAATGGGGGACACTTCTTGCTATACAGAGATTAGGTAGTTACTGGACACCCCACCATCCCAATCTATTTTTAAGATTCAGCAAATATCACTATTCAGCAGACCCAGCAACCTTGATTTTTCTATATATGTACTGTAACTGTTTGATGCCAGAATAACACACTAGATGTTGCTGGGAGATAAGACCAAGTGTCCTTCCAGTCTGTCCAGAAAAATGTCCTACCTATCCCCCTTACTTTCTTGTCTTATAGGGGTATTTAGCCCTAACGTCTACCTGAAGTGGTCCTCACTCCCTCTATCCCGCCACCTCTCTTGTTCCTCCATTTATTCTTATCGGCCCCTATACCTGTACCACCTGTTCTTTAACCCTTTTATAGTCCCAGCCCCCACCATCTCTGTTGGCAACCCTCTTTCACTCATTCCATGACCCCAACACTCTCTTAGTGAAGCAGAATGTTCTCAAGTCTGTCCTGAAGTTCTCACTGATGAGTCTCCATTTGTGCTCTCTCATTACTACACTACTGTTCCTGGTGAACAGGTCTTCACTGTTCACTTTGTTAAGTCCCCTTGGGAATTTCTACATCACTATCATTACCACTCCTTGTCCCCACCACAGCAATGTCTTTTTTATTAGTTGAGCTGTTTATACAGTTATTCCTTTGTATTTTTTTGTTGTAGTTATATCATAATGAACTGTTTCTAGCTGTTTGTAAGTACTGTGTGAACTCTGATTTGGTGAACATGCAGGGAGAACCTGGTTTTGATTTTCTTCCCTGGTTGCCTAGATATCTTTCAGTTTTACTGATGCACATCCAAAAGAGGAAAGTCAAAGGGCTTTGCAATCCATGGCTCTCCGCAGAGCTCCTAACACTGCTGAAAGCTATGGACCATCTCTGGACTCGGGCACGGGCCACAGGCAGGCAAGAAGATATATAAAGCTACAAACGTGCAAGAAATGACTGCACTTAAGCAATACACCTGAAGAAAATAACTACTACAAAGATGCTCTCACAAACACCTGGGGTAAGGGGAAATCCTTCTGGAATAATTTTAAAGAAGTTGCAGGGAAGCTGCCCAAAATGTCACCTACCATGTTGGAAGTGGATGGGACTATAACTCTGGACCCTGCCACTAAAGCTAACACATTTAATAATGCATTCTCTAATCTCAGTAGTGTTCTCCTGCAAGACTTCTTTGATGCCGACCTCTCCTCTGCACCCCTTCTCAACCCCCACCTCCTCTTCGATTTGCCCACCATTTTACTTCAAAGCAGTTAGGAGGCATGAAGTCCGCAAATATGTCAGCAAAGCAATTGCCAGATCAAGAACTAGTGGGGACACACTCAACCTTAAACTACTGTCCCTTACTCTTGGTGAAGTGCTATCTCCACTTACTCAGATTTTCAACCTCTGTCTCACCCTCAGACAGTTCCCCAACAGATGGAAATCCCCCACCATTATGCAAGTCCACAAAACTGGGACAAGGCCCTGCATGGGAACTTTAGGCCAATTTCCATACTACCCCCACAAGGCTATTGAAAGTCTAGACTCAGACCAGCTGACAGAATACTTGGAAAAGCACAACATCCTTTGCAAGCAGCAGCACAGTTTCAGAAAAGGCCACAGCACTACTTCTGCCCTCCTAGAATTCACAGGAGCAATCCACAACTCTCTGGACAATAATCAACTAACTGGGTCGGTCTTCATAGACCTGACTAAGACTTTTGATACTGTACATCATCGATTACTCATCACACAGCTTCAAAATGCTGGGCTCCCCCTGAGGCTACAACTTGGTTTAAGAGCTACCTAGAAAACCACTCCCAAAGAGTGAAAATTAATCATATCCTCTCCGATGTTCTACCTGTCCACTCAGGAGTCCCGCAGGGATTCATTCTTGGGCCACTCCTTTTCAGCCTTTTCTTGAACAGTCTTCCACAATTCTGCCTGGAACAAATCCTGCTCTATGTGGATGATGCCATCATCCATGCCACACATCATGACCCCCACCTACTCCAAAACAAACTCTGATGAGCTTCACCTCCATTGAAAAATGGTTTAATAGACAAAAGCTGGTCCTCAACCATAAGAAAACCAAGTCAATGCTTTTCTGCGGCTCCCACAAGCAGCATAGGTTTAAACCCCTCACAATTACAAACTGCCATTGTATTGTCCTTGGTCAAGTTCACTGATTTAAATATCTTGGAATCACTCAAGACAGTAACCTGTCTTATGGCATCCACATTGACAACGTCGCTAAAGCTGTTAACAAGTGCATTGGGCTTCTCTAGAGGCACCTCTCTAGAGTATAAATGCCTTAAGGATAGGGGCACAGAGCTCTGTGGTCTCTCTAATCCATTATGGTCTGGTAATCTACAGCTCAGCTACTGAAACAGCCCTTAGGCATCTATCCTTGGCCCTAAACAAAGCCTGCCATCTCATTACAGGATCTCATCGTCTCACCCACACGTGTGAACTCTATGCCCAAACTGGGTGGCTCCAACTTTCCAACTGTATCAAGTACCATACTTGCTTAATGGCCAAGAAAATTACGCTAGGCCTTGCATCCCCAGGAGTCAAAGCTCCCCTATGAGTAGCATGCAACCCCCACCCAACCAGGGGCTCTGAAAATCAACTACTGCATATCCGCCGGTGTCACACCATGCAGGGCTAAAGATTCTTTGCTCATCGAGCACCCTGTTGGTTTAATGGTCTCAGTTATGACATCACCTCTCTGCAAAAGCTTGGCCCCTTCAAAGCCAACCTATGGCTCTATCTCTCTGCCTCCAGCTCCTGTGACTGTCCCTCCTAATCTCCTCTCCCTCCTAGCATTTCCCTCTCCCTCTCTCTCACAACCTTCCCTCCCTTCCTTCCCATCCCTCCCTTCCCTCCCACCCCTGCCAAGGCACTTTCTCCTCCTATCACTTCCTCCCCTCTTCCACATCCTTCCTCCTCTCCCTTCCCCATCCCACCCTCCCTTCCCCCTCCCCACCAATGCACTTTCTCGAAGCCTGACAATGTCCACAGCTGCATCTCTCATTTATGTACCTTCAATGTGTCAACTATCTCTGTCCAGGTACCTTTCTTACCTCAATTGTACGTATTCAACTGCTTGAAATTGTATGTATGCCATGTTCTGCATTATTTACTCAAATTTTGTCCTGGCTGCCACCTTCCCTCAAATGTATGTATTCAACTGCTTGAAATTGTATATTTACTGTATTCTGTATTGTTTCATTCAAAATTTTTGTCATCTTTGTATTGTTCATCACTTGATGTGGAACCTTTGTAAAAGATCCTTGGCTCAAAGAAACTTGTAATCCTAGATTTAAATAAATAAAGAAATAAATAAAATGAATAAAAACATCACAATAGATGTGATGAGTTATAGCTACTTGGGAACCTGCACTTTGCTTCCTGATGTGTTCTGCTTGTATGTTCTTTATTAAAAAGCAATAAAACAATGATACCAAAATTTGGTGCATGCATTTAAAATCAGAATGCTCTACTGTGTACAAAATTAGAGAAACCCTTTTGTGGGGAATGAACTGTGTGAACTGAACCAAGAAAGCAGAATTTTGGAGCTGTTAGCATGAGAGACCCTCATATACTGAATGTTAATATGGACAATTACTGTGTGTCATGGTTATAACAGTGCATTCTCAATTTGTTTGTATGCAAGAACTGTGAATTAAAGTTGAGAAGTTCTGACACACATGCTGTAGGACTTGAGAAAAAAAATCATAGCCATAGGAGACACAGAAATTGTACACACAAACATACAAAGCACGCCAAAGACTTCTATTTTTAAAAATGTGGAGCTGGAGTTTAAAGAACTAGTGTACAACCTGGAATTAATACTAACTTTCAGAAGAAGTCAGTTATCATGTCTTGCTGTATATCTGACATGATTTTTTCTTCTTCTCTGTTTTGTAAATTAGAAGATTTTCTACCTGTCATGAAAAAGTACTAGAGGTGATGTGCGGAACAGCACTTTTCCTGTAGTCTGACGTACTCAGTTCTTTTTCACCCTATACATGATCGGCATTGTGATCTCACTGACTGTGACATCATTAGTAACCAAGTAGAGCCAGTTTCCAGCTGCTTGATTGGTAACTTGTGACACATGTTACCAATCGTGTGAACGGTCTTGTGATGCAGCAGTAAGTGAGGTTACATGCTGACGATGTCATGGAAGGAACAGAACTAGATATGTCTGTTTCCAGGTAAAACATTGCTTTTCACATCACAGTCAATACTGTCAGGTAGAAACCCATCTAATGAGCACATAGAAAATGAGGAACACTTCAGGAATAATGAATAATAAAGGACTACTTTTAAAAATTATTACCATTGTTGGCCAGCTATTTTTTTTTTTGTACAACTAGCACTTTAAAATTAAAACGTTTTACTTGTCAGAACATTAGACAATCATCTGTGTAGGAAATAGACTATGCCAATTGAACATGGAACTTTAGAAGTTCTGAACTATTGGCATGAGAAACCCTTTTATGCTTATTATAAATCATAACATCATTCTTAGCCACTCAGTTTTATTATAAATCTCAACATCATTGTTAACCAATCAAGTTTAATCATAAAAGGATGTCTCATGCTAATAGCTTTAAAATTATAAAGTTCTAAGGTTAGTTGGCATAGCCCATTCTGTATGTCACTGTGTAAATCCCACGTGAAGGGTTTTTTATATTTTTCTGCAAAGTAAAACATATAGACTTTAAATTTATGTTAAAAAACTGAAATCTTCAACGTGCCATATTTTATATTTATGTGTACAGTGCAGTTTCAGCATCTCTGATGCTTATAAGAGTTTCTTCCCAAGCCCTTTGTGTGCTAGAGCTGCTTAGCTTCACGTTACAGGTCTCTCACCTGAGAATTGAGAATGCCCCCTTATAACAGTGAGAGACACAGCACTTGTACATGCTAACATGTATATGTGTACTGTACCTGGAATGTTTAGATATAGCAGTTCTGATTGGCTAAGAGTGATGTAATGATTCATAATGCTTATGAGTGCTTGGAAGGCTTAGAAGTAAACAGTCTTGCTTGGATCAGAAAAAAGTAATATCATGATTTATAATATACTGTACACTGTACATGCAGCCATACTGCATTTGCCCCTACTGCCAGTTCTTAAACTTCATGTTACATACTCCACACTCTCAGAATATAAAATGCTGCTCTCTTGGTGCCCCTTCATGGCAGCTTACAGATACTGGTGGCCTCTTCTTTCCACAAACAAACAAAAAAGGTACTGTGGCACTATGGCCACCCAGACCTCTAAACATTGCATCAGTAACCAACAACATGCTCCCTAACCTCTAACCAAGGATAAGCTGATACCACATTTGCATTTGGTGAATGTGCCACATTTCAGCAGTTTTGACAGCAGTGAAGCCATTCTACAGTGACTTGGTTTGGTTTGCCATCAACACTGTGGCACTTCAGTGTCATGATACAACATTCTATACAAGGAGCACACACTGAGAATGTCCAAGTTATTTGCAAGCCACATGACCTAAGAAGCCAATCAGCTATCCCCTTCCCCAGGGACGAGGCTGAAAAGAAACAGAAATGTCTAGTCCTCCTTTCCCAGTTAACAAAAACTAAATAAAAATAAATAAATAAAATAAAGCTATGCTAGAGATTAAGAACGTCTCATGCTGTGCACATCTCAGTGTCATGTCCACCTCTCTCGCAGGGGAGGGATCTGGCTACTGAAAGGAGATTAATACATGTTATAGAGAGTGATGTTTGATCAGAAAAGTTAGAAATAATCAGATAATTATACATTATGATTCTAGTTGTCTAATTCGCAGCATTTAACTGTAATTTTGGTCAGACTCAGTGAAATTATGTGCTGCTGGAGAGGAGAGTGCAGCGTGAGCTTGCACTGGCAGCTGCAGGCTCCTGCAGCAGGTGCAGGAAGAGTGAAAATGTAGCAGACAGGGTAAGGTGCAGAGAGGATTTTAGAAAGCACTATTTGACAATTTTTTTTGTAGACTACTGGCAGCACAGGGAGAGAAATCCATCTTTATTTTATGTTTTATTTTATTTTTTGTGCCTATGGCTGAGTGAAAAGTAAGTGGTGCAGGCTGCTTTATGGGAAACTGCAGCAGGTTCCTCCATAGATGTGAGGAGCGTGGGTCAGTGGGCACATGTGGGCAACTGGGTGAACATGTGGCGTTAGTCTCACTTATCTTAAGTCCTCATCATGCATCACTGTGTCATGTGGGAGCACTAGCGTGCACATCACATGGGCATCTAAATAGGGTTGAAGACTACCTATTGTGAGTCATCACAGTTAGCATCTGGCAGTGACTGTGTCATGACTCATATTATCACCTATTGTGTGTGTCATTAAAGCATGCAGAAAACATTTGGAAAAACTGTAGGAGAAAGGGATTCAGTGGGAGGAAAGGAACAAGGAAAGGTTCCATTATGCCAGTTCCACCAAGTACAGTTCTGCAAGCAATTGTGGTGGTGGAGAGAAGGACTTAGAGATGGTGGTGGTTAGACAGGGAGTGGGCTTTGTGGTGATGAGACTGAAAGGAGGAGGAGCAGGGCTGGGTGTGTGACAGTATACAATTATGGTACCAGTGCCCCCCCACTCAACTGCTTAGTATGAGCATGTGCTTAGTAAAGGTGTGTATCTTAAAGAATTAAAGTCTGTGACCTTTAGATACCTCTGTAATCATTTAGTTTTATTTGTTTCTTTAATTACTTTTTCATCATTTTATTTGCATTTTGCCAACTACTAGCAAAAATGAATGCAATGAAATTCTTGTATTATGATGTCAGAAAATCTTTACTGACAAGGCTGGCAGTGTATTTCAGTAGGAAACTGCATACCTGTTTTCAGATTTTTATAGAGAAATAATACTTTCTGCAACCAAATATTATGTATTTAACAAAAATGTGTGATTTTCAATAACCTGTGATCATTTGTCATAATTTAGCAGGTGACATTTTCTTCATAATCCTATTTTACTTGGGGAGAAAGAAAGAGAAGTCTGTTATTGTTTTAAAAATTGTAAAATCAAAGAGATGGACCACAGTAGTACAAAATATAAAAGTCAACCTTTGTTGCTGAAAGAAGTATCTGTTTCTTGTGAAAAAGATAGAAAAATATATTTAGTTTCTCATTGAAATACATTGGGCTCCTAAGTAGCTGGCAGTTTCTGACATCACAATATTAAGATTCCACTGAATTCTTTTTTACTAGCAATGTGAAAAGCAAAGGTAAAAATCCACTTGTTTCACAGCCTGAACAAATATTTTATTAAAGAAACATAAAGTAATTACTAACACCAAAATACAATAAATAAAATAATCAGTTGTCTATTTGTTAGAAGTAGACACCTGCTTTTCTTTTAAGCCTGCAATGTATTCAAATAACTCCAGTATGTTTACTTGTTTAAGACTGTTAGAGGGGTTCTTGGTCTCATCTTTCAGCTGAATTATGATCAAGCCTGATCACCACAACAAGCTGACCACCTCATCAGTCTGGAAAATGCAACATATTTTAGTTTGCCATTCTGAGGTGAGGTTTCCCTGCTTTCTCTCTGTCTTATGAGGAAACCACTCTCTGGCTTCATTGCTTACATAATGGGCTATGGCCAATACGAGGCTCACAGGTGATTACTACGGAGTTCACCAATTAGGAGAAGGCCAAAATTCTCACATGTACAATTCAATATTAAGGGTATGGCAAGCTCGATCCATCATATTTATAATATATCTTTATAAAATATATGGGGTGCACCTGGTGTGTGACCAAACAAAAACATACAATTATGGTACCAGTGCTCCCCATCTACTTTAATGCCTGCAATTTATTCAAATATATTTTTACTTGTTTAAGACTGTTAGAGAGGTTCTTGATCTGATCTTTCAGCTGAAATATGATCAAGCATGACCACCACAACCAGATGACCACCTCATCGGTCAGGAAAAAGCATAATAATTTACCTTGCCATACTGAGCTGAGGTTCTCCTGCTTTCTCTCTGTCATATGGGAAAACCACTCTCTGGCTTCATTGCTTATATAATGTGCTCTGGCCAATATGAGATTGACCAGTGATCGCTGGGGAACTCATTAATTAGGAGAAGGCCATAATTCTCCCACATGCAATTCAATATTAAGGGTTTGGCAAGCACAACCCATCACATCTACAATACATCTTTATAACATTTATGAGGGTACACCTGGTGTGTGTGACCAAACAAAAACATACAATTATGGTACCAGTGCTCCCCCATCTACTTTAATGCCTGCAATTTATTCCAAATAACTCCAGTATTTTTACTTATTTAAGATTGTTAGAGAGGTTCTTGATTGGATCTTTCAGCTGAGTTTCATTTCATTTCATTTCATTTTTATATTTTATACTTGTTGGCAAGATGAGCAAATTGCCCATTTTCACAAGCTACAAGTACATATAACAATAAAACATTTAAAATACTTATTATAAATAAAGGACATACATACAAGACAGATATCATAATACAATACAACATTAACAATTACAGTTACAATCAGAGAATGTATTCAATCATTGAGTGAGATTGTTCTTAAAGTTGCGTACAGTAACAACATCAGTAACAGCAGGTGGAAGTCCATTAAACAATGTATTTGACCTAAATATGACTCACCTCTGACCTACTATTGTTTTATAGAGAGGGACTCTAAATAAGCCTCACATCTGGGACCTTGTCTCAAAAGGGGCTTGATATGTGGGAAAGAGATCTTGAATAGCCTGAGAAAGTAAACCCCATGATCCTTTAAACACAAAGACTCCCAATTTTATTTTTATTCTATCTATAAACGAAGGACAATTGGCTTCTTTTAACAGTATACAATGATGGGTTCTGATTGGAAGACCTGTCATGAATCGGAAAATACTATGATAAGTTGTTTGCAATTTGTTAATTGTTTTAACACTAGTTCCTGAATGAATTAACAGGCCATAATCAAATATACTCAGTAGAAAACTATGACCCAGAAGTCTCCTGGATTCTGGGATAAGAAAGAATTTGATCCTGAAAAGCATTCCTAATCTCTGATGTATTTTCCTGGTTTTTATGGTGGCTTAAAGATCAAAAGTTAGTTGAGGATCAAAAATGACTCCCAAATAATTAAAACTTTCCACCAACTCAGTAAGGTTCCCTTTCAGATCGATGACCTGTACATTTATATCTCTGGCTTTCCTAGTACCTGTAAAAAACATACATTTAGTTTTCCCTGAATTCAACACAAGGTTAAGAGACAGGAGCCACCTCTGAAATACGGTGTGTCAAAGTCCTGTTGGACTTTGACTAAAGCAAGATTTGGTTTTGAACCATCTGAGACAATAACCGTATCATCTGTGTACATAATTAATTTAGACCCATCACAAATTGTTGTGACAGAATTCAAAAAAAGAGAAAAAAGTAATGGACCCAATATTGATCCTGGTGGTACCCCACAAAAGATTAGGTGGGAATCAGAACAGACTTGGCCAATGATGGTTTAATGTTCCCTGTTATTTAGATAACCCCCTATCCATGAAATTACATCCCTAGGAAAAAATACTTCATTCAGTGTACTCAACAGCAAAGTATGATCTACTAAATCAAAGGCCTTGGTGAGGTCCACGAACACTGCAGCTACAGACTGACCTATATCAAGGGAACTCCAAATGCTGCTCATGAACCTCACCAAGGCCGTTTCAGTATTATTTGAATAAATTGCAGGCTTTAAAGCAGCTGAGTGTGTGTGTGTGTGTGTGGGGGGGCAGAGTACTGGTACCAAAACTGTATGTTTTTGTTTGGTCACACACCATGTGCAATCCCATAAATTTTATGAAAATGTAATGTAAATGTGATGGTTTGAGCTTACTATTGAATGGCATGTCAGAGAATTGTGGTCATCTCCAAATTGATGAGCTCCTCAGTGATCACCTGTTAGCCTCTTACTGGCCAAAGCACATTATGTAAGCAATGAAGCCAGAGAGTGGTTTCCCCATAAGACAGAGAGAAAGCAGGGGAACCTCACTTCAAAACGGCAAGGTAAAACATAATGCTTTTTCCTGACTGATGAGGTGGTCACCTTGTTGTGGTGCTCAGGCTTGATCATGATTCAGCTGAATGATGAGACCAAGAACCCCTTTAACAATCTTAAACAAGTAAAAATACTGGAGTTATTTGAATAAATTGCACTCTTTAAAGCGGCTGAGTGGTGGTGGTGGTGGTGGTGGGGGGGGGAAGCACTGGTGCCATAATTGTATGTTTTTGTTTGGTCACACTCCAGTTGCATCCCCTTAAATTTTATAAAGAAGTATTGTAAATGTGATGGGTTGTGCTTGCCAAACCCTTAATATTGAATTGCGTGATAGTGATAATATAACCAAATAAAACATGGTTCATTAGTCCCCCAAAGTCCACTGATTCCACTTCCACTGTAAGCAGCTTTCCTAGACTGTCATCCAGTGGAATCGGGTGATGAACTCCCCCCCCCCATGTAAACTAGAAGCACACTGGTCTCAGAGACAGGATGAGTGTCTGTCTAGCCCTAAAATGACTGTTAATGATAGCTGCACTGCTATAGCAATACCTTTTTTAGGTGCAGTATAGCAAGGGATAGAGAAATAAACAGAAATAAAAAAAATGAATGTTCAAAAGAAATAAAAAAAACCCTAAGAAATACCAGCCTTCTTAAGTTTGATGCAACAGCTCTGCTCTGTCCTTTCTTCTTTCTAAATGTCGGGTGGCCACTCACATTCGCAAAGCCTCCTAATCTTTTTAGTTTTTGCTTTCCTTTCCTATATTATTTTATATTCTGGTGCTGGTCATAGTGCCTCCCCCCAAATCACAGCATGACAAAGCATTAGGCTGTTATCTCCCTGCAGGGCAGGATGTGTTAAAATAGTTAAATATAGACAGCCTGTAAGTTACAGGACTTATATTGTTTGCTACCTGTATGGGAAATGGTGCTTTACATGTATATAACAGCCTGCAAATTACTAGGGCATATTTTCATGTCCTTTAAAACTCTTGTTCCTACCCTTGCATTGCTACCAGCTAAGCAGTATGTAAAAAAATCCTTAAAAACTGTAACATTCCCATATGGAGCTTTTCAGGATCATAGTTGCAGACTGACAGGATGTCAGAATACCTTTTTGTTAAAAATAAATAGACCTGCTTTTGGGCCTGTGATACAAAGGGAAAACAAAACATTTTCCTTGTCACATTACAGTGTTACTGATTCAGTCTATATGCAGTTCTACCAGCAGAAAGCAGACATCCTGGGCTCAATTCTCAAAGCCATGTGTCTAACACAAGGTGCTTGCACCAAACAGATATGGTGCAAGGTGCATCTTGAGTCCAAGGCTGCCTCCACACAATTCACAAAGGTGGCCTGCCTGGACCATAGACCGTTGCCCCAAACAGGGCTTGCACTGTCCCTGTGCCCAGAGATGGGCTGCGACAAGGTGCAAGAGGCACTATGGCAGACGCAAGCTGCCACAGCCTGGGAACAGGATTCACAAACATCCAGGGCTGCCTCCACACAATTCACGAAGGTGGTCTGCATCGACTGCAGGCCATCTTGCCCCAAACAGGTCCTGTGCCAGCCCTGCACCCTGCACAGTGCTGCGACAGGGCGCTAGGTGGACTGCACTGATGCAAGCTGCAGCTTGCTATTCACAGACAGCACCCAGTGGGAGAAATTCTAAGCGCCCTTAGACCAGCCAGGGCTGGCGTAGTGGGACTTAGAATATGTCCCACTGGGGCAGTCATCCTATGTGTCACTGTATGTTGCAGTATTCCCCACCCCGGTTCGCCGATAGTGCCCCATCAGGCCAGGTACAGTCACCCATTCCCTATGCCACCACCTCATCCCCGATGCTGCCCGGCCCACCTGTATGTGGCATGGGCATGGGCATGTGCCTCCAATCACCGGAGTGCCCAATACCTGGTGGTCTAGTGGAACCCACCCCTTGGTGTCCATCCAGCCACCGACTGTGGACTGCATCAACACGGTACTATATATATGCATTCAGTGTCTGAAACTGGTGGCAGTCACTGTGCACATATTTACAGTACATTTCCTGCGCTGCACTGGGCTTGCAATAGACACCTCCCATGTGCCAGGTGTTCGCTGCATGGGAAGAAATGCCACATGTGTGGGTTCATAGGGCTTGATTCTCAAAGCCCTGCATCTGACGCAAGGTGCTTGCACCAAACAGATATGGTGCAAGGTGCATCTTGAGTCCAAGGCTGCCTCCACACAATTCACAAAGGTGGTCTGCATTGACCATAGACCGTTGCCCCAAACAGGGCTTGCACTGTCCCTGTGCCCAGAGATGGGCTGCGACAAGGTGCAAGAGGCACTGTGGCAGACACAAGCTGCCACAGCCTGGGAACAGGATTCACAAACTGTGCCCTGAAGGCAGAATTCTAAGTGCCCTTAGACCAGCCAGGGCTGGTCTAAGGGGACTTAGAATATGCTCTGCTGGGTGCATCCTCTGTATGCGGCACTATGCTGCAGTCCTCCAGTGTTGCCAGAGCCATGTCATGCCCATGGTATTGTACACCCCCCCATACCCTATGCTGCCCATGGTATATGTGTTAGTACTGTCCCCTCCCACCCCGAACCCTGATGCTGCCCCAGTAAGATGTACTGCTAGTGCCTCCCACATGGTGGAATAGTGCCCTTCCAGCCCAACAGATAGTGCTCACCCCCACCTGAACATCAGCTGGTGTCCAGGCACAGCCCACCTCTCATTTTCACGTCTGGGCACTGATTAAACCAACAGGGTTGCATACTATACAGTGCATGTGCTCAGTGCCTTTTGAGTGCATACACAGTACTGTATATCACGCTACCAATGCCAGTTCTGTCGGTGCCTGCATGTGGTGGTGAGGGTGGGCTGTGCCTGCCATTGGCCATTGTTCAGGTTGAGAGGTGGGCGAGGGGGTGGACATTGTTTGTTTGAGTGGAGGGGCACTATATGTCCTCCTAAGGCTCATGGCACTCCTGCGGATAGGGGTACTGTGATGTTTGGTGTGCTGGTCGAGCCACCTGTGGCAGCACCGTCATATGCGCCAGGTGTAAGGTGCATGGGAGGGGTTGCCGCAAGTGTGGGGACTTAAACGCTGGGGCCATCCCTGTACCAGAATCTGGTGCAGGGTCCCTACATATGGGGCTTTGGTGCAGGCTGCTGTTTGCTGCAGCTTGCGCCGAGACACATCCGCATTCAGAATCGACCTTAGGCTCCACAACCTCCCATACCTGAATTGGTGCAGGGTCCGTATGTAAGCTTGGCGCGTAAGCTGCTGTCCAGCACAGCTTGCGTCATTCTAAGCAGCCTTTGAGAATCGGGCCCTATGAGTTTTGGAAGTTAGTTATAGAGCTTGATAGTTTGATAAAACAAATGGTGGGTAGAAGCCAGTGCTAGCAGTGTTCTTCCAGAGTGATTACATAGGGAATGTCAGCTTCATTATGGACATATTTATTTGAAAGGCAGGTGGGTTGCCCATAGCTGCAGGGGCAGTCTTGAAGGCATGGCTAGCTCCAAATGTAAATATGCACTAATTATCCTTATCACAAAATAGTGCAGCTACCTGTATCTGCACAGAAGTAGTCCTGCCTGATATGATACTATATAGTACTGTGATGAATGTAGCTTATAACTAACCCAGATTTCCTTTATGTACAATAGCTATTTCATGTTTTATGTTAAGTTGTGGATCAGATGACCACAGGGGAGTGGTCTTAAAAGGCCCACTAGGGGAAGGGAAGTTAGATTCATTCCAGAGTTATTCAGAAGCTTGCTGGACACTTTAGAGGAAGGATCTTGCTCCTTTCCTGATGGTAGGAGAGGCAGAGCACTCAAGACTGAAAATAGAGGGACCGATTTGACTATCTATTAACCTCAGAAAGTAGTCATCTGAAGTACTGAACAAAGGTGCTATGAACTTTGTCTGGTTGACATTTTGTTTATTTGTTTATTTTCTTTTAATTTGAATAATCCTGACCATCCTGAAGAATAAAATCACACAGAGGTGTGTTGCAGTATACAAACTATACCTGAGCTTCCTTCTGCACCCATACCCTCCCACATATGGTTTTAGAAGTGAAATTTGCTAGTCACGCTCTGTCAGGGGGAACTGGCTGGTAGGTGTCAGTCATGATACCAAGGGAAGCAGGAGATACATGCAGCATGGCAGGGGCACTGAAACAGGATGAAGGACACCTTCTACAGATGTTAGAGTATTGACAAGTGCCATGGCAGAAAAGACAGGTGCAGCACTTTTGACTGATTTGGAGCCTGTGGGAAACCAAAATTTGAATCTTGAGCCAGTATTGGCTACTGCAGGAGCAGATGAGACTAGAGAAGAGATGGCATAAGTACCACCAGGGGACCTACCAGAATTGCTGACATGGCTGGCAATTAAACATGTCGAAAGTGAATGCCAAAGACAGAAAGATGAGGCCTGGTGGGTGGATACCCTCAGGGCCTTGCATGAGGGAGGTGCAAGCTTAAGTCAGAGAAGGTCTGATACTACCAGTCTCAAAGACATTAAATTGACTAAACTGGATGCCGGAGACAACATTGAGGCATACTTAACAACCTTCAAGAGGATGGCTCAAGCCTGTTGCTGGCCCCAGAGATCAGTGGGTGATCTGATTAGCCCCATATCTCACAGGTTGAGCACAGTTGCCTTACAGCCAGATGGAAACCCGAGATGCCAAGAACTATGATCTACTGAAGAGGGAGATTCTGATATGCTAAAACATTAGCAGAGAGATCTACAGGCAGCAGCTGGAGACCCTGCTATATCTGCCAACAGACATACCTCAAGAGACCTACACACGTCTGAAGGAGCTGCTAGCAAAATGGATCCAACCTGAGGGAAAGATGGTCAAACAGGTGTTGGAGATACTAACAGTTGAACAGTGTGTTCACATTTTACTAATGAAGATACAGATCTGGGTTCAAGAACATCTTCCAGAGGCAGGGGAGAAAGCAATCGCATTAGTGGAGGATTTCCAGATGGCACAGTCTAACTTCAGCTAAAAAGGACCACCTAGAGGCACCGGAATGGTAAGACCACCCCATCCTATAGGCTTTTGATCTCCTTTTAACCCTGATTTTAAGTCTAATAAGGAAGTAAGGCCCACTCCTACAGAACTGATTTGCTACAACTGTCAAAGTGTGGGACACATTGCAAGAAAATGCCCTGCAAAAAGAGAAGAAAAATATGGCCCCTCTCATTTAGCCTTAGCGAACTGGAGACAGCACCTCATGGAGGTAGAAACTGGGATACAACAAGTGCAGGACTTTATTGTCTCTTGCAGCTGGCAGACACTGATATGGGCAGATATGATACCCAATACCTGTCTGAGAGGCCACGGCACTGGGGTAGCCTGTGAATGGAGACACCAAGTACTACCCCACCACCCAGGTGGCACTGAAAGTGAAGGGGCAAAGTCAGTCAATAACTGTGGGGGTGGTACCAATACCACCAGTACTTATTGTCCTGGGACATAACTTTCCAGGGTTTTTGGCCCTTACTGCAGACTAAACCAATGTATTTGCAGCTGTGGTCACAAGAGCACAGGCCTGTAAAGAGCCTACCTTGGGTGACATTTTCCCTTTTGATTAAAAAGGTGGTTTTCATTTCCCAGTGAAAGTCCATTGGTCCAAAGGAGATTGGTAGAGGAGCAAGAAGCAGTGGCCCAGACCCATAACAAGACTGATTGTGTGGACTCAAACATTATAAAATGTGATGCTGATATGCATAAAGAACAGGTTGAAGATGTCACTCTTAGAGCTACTTTCAATCAAGTATGGGTTAAACAGGAGAAAGGGAAACCCTCTTATAGTATTATTGAAGGACTGCTATATCATGTCTGTTTAAACCCCTGTATGGTCGAGAGGTAGAGCAACTAATAGTTCCCACCAAGCATAGAGCCAGCTTACTGTACTTGGCACATGACTTGCCTTTGGCAGGGCATGAACGTCGTATCTTAGCCCAGCTGTTGCAATGATTTTACTGGCATGGGATACATGAGCAGTTGGCTTCCTATTGTCAAGCCTATGGGGAATGCCAGAAGGTGGATGATGTGGGTAAAAAGGAAAAGGTGGCCCTGATGTCTTTACCTGTGGTAACAGCCCCTTTTGAAAAGAGAACAAGTTCACTCTGGTAATATACAATGATGCCACAAGGTACCCTGAAGCCATACCCCTGCAAACTGTGATACCCCAAAAGTTGCTGAGGAATTGGCTAAAACATTCAAACAGGTGGGGATACCTAAAGAAATTGTAACCAATCATGGGAGCAATTTTAGCACTGTGACGCTGAAAGAGCTCTTTCAGTTGCTGGTGATAGTTACTGTATGCATCTCTCCATACCACCCTCAAACAGATGGCCTGGTGGAGTATTTCAATAAAATTCTAAAGAAAATGCTCCAGAAATTTATGAGTGAGGAGGGCAAGAACTGGGACCGATATCTACCTTATCTACTGTTTGCTTATAGAGAAGTGCTGCAGTCCTCCATTGGTTTCTCTCCATTCAAGCTTCTATATGGCAGACATCCAAGGGGTCTGCTTGATGTGAAGGAAAGCTTGGAACAATGCACAGATATTGGTTTGGAAATAGGTGCCTACTTGGTAAACTTAAGGAAAAGACTACTGAAGTATGTTGAGGTAGCCCATAAGCAAATGTTACAGTCCCAAGTAATACAGAAAATCCATTATGATAAAGGAACTGGGGAAAAGTGTTTAAAGACGAGGATCAGGTTTTGTTGTTGTTACCATCCTCTGAGAACAAGATCCATGTGAAATGGCAAAGCCCTCACAGGGTATTAAAACAAACAGGGCCTCTAAACATTTAGTTCAAGACACCTGATAAACGAGCTAAGTGTAATGTGTATCATGTAAACCTGTTAAAGAAATGGGTGTCCAGGATAAATGAGAAAACTAATCTCTCTCATCGTTTTGCCTGAACACGGAGATGGAGAGTTACAGGTGGCATACCAAAGGTTGAAAAAGGGAGATATGTCGGATGCAGTGCAAATCAATCATTCTCTAACAGCCCTCCAGTTAGCAGAAACCAGAGCACTTCTCTATGAATATGGAACAATGCTCACAATGAAACCTGGAAAAGCAAAGGTTGCTGAGCATAGCATCCATGTAAATACAGTAGTAAGCCCATATGACAGAAACCATATAGGTTACCTGAAAAGATGAGGGAAGAGGTACAGTGAAGCCACTCAAGATGAAGCACATGTGTCACAGGTTTACTGCATGACAAAAGGGATTAACTCCCATTCAAATTGCATTTTTTGCTACAATAACTCCACTGCAGAATTCTACAGTACTGTGCTTCATCCTGGTGGGCTTTACTGTAATTAAAGAGGTTTGAAATCTGCAGGAAATGGGTATCATTGAACCCTCCAAAGTGCTTTGTCTTCCCCAATTGTGGCAGTGGGAAAAAAGGAAGGTGGGATCAGGGTATGCTTTGACTTTCAAAAAGTGAATGAGGTATCTGTCTTTGCTAGCTACCCCATGCCCTGGGCTGATGACCTGATAGATCATTTGGGAACTGCCCAGTATATTTCTATGTTGGACTTGATTAAGCAATAATGGCAAATACCCTTAACCCCAGAGTCCAAAGATAAAACTGCTGTTGTCACCCACATACATTTTTTTCAGTTTACAACTATGCCCTTTGGCCTACATGGTGCCCCTGCAATTTTCCAGAGGTATATGGATCAGGTATTAGCCTCTCATGGTGCATACTGTGCCACCTACCTGGACAATGTAGTTGTTTTTAGTCCCAATTGGGAGACACATAAACTCCATTGCCAAAATGTGTTTGAAACCATTAGGACAGTGGGGTGGACAATAAACCCCACAAAATGTGCTGTGGCTTTGCAAGAGACGTGATATCTTGGGTATGTGTTGGAAAATGATCAAGTAAAGCCTGAACTATCCAAAGTTGAGGCAATGGCTAAAAGTCCCATTCCACTGATGAAGAAGCATGTGAGGTCATTTTTGGGTTTAGCTGGATACTATAGAAGGTTCATCCCCAACTTCTCTGAATTGGCAACCCCACTGATGAAGCTGACTAAGAAAAAAATGTCTCAACAAAGTACAGTGGATGGAAACCTAAGATCAGGTTTTTCAAGCAATCAAAGCTATCCTGTGCTCAGCTCCTGTTCTTACCAGCCCTGACTTCTCCCATTCCTTCCTGTTGCAGACATATGCCTCAGCATCTGACATCAGGGTGGTGTTATGTCATATCAAAGGGGGGGCACCTTGTAGTTTACAGTATATCAGCCAAAAACTCCATGACAGGGAGAAAAAGTATGCCACTATAGAAAAGAAGTGCCTGGCTGCTAAGTGAGCCATCAAAACACTTAGGTTTCATCTGTGGGGTACTGAGTTCACTCTGGTCATGGATCCTGATCTGTTATGTTAGAGCAGTTAAATGAAAGATAAAATTCCCTGCATAAACCACTGGTACCTGGCATTACAACCATACAAATTTAGGGTTGTACACAAAGTAGGAGCACAACATAAGAATGCTAATATTTTGTCCAGATTTGGGGCAGGAGTAGAAGTGGACAGAAACACTGTCTACTGTAGCTATAGGGTGCAGTGACTTTTCGTATGATTGTTAAAATGACTTCTGTGTGTTGTATGCAATGTATAATAAATGACTGGAAGGCACAATTGTGTTAATTGTTATAGGAGGCTCCAGGGAATTTTTGATTGATAGGAGTTAACCTTTAAAAAGAGGGATTTCTCCAGTTATGTTATAATGATAAAAGGTCCCTTGGGTAGAGCTGCTGAAGTGGATGGGTGGTATCTCCTTTACTCCTCTCATTCATGCTGGGGGAGTCTGAGTTAAGAAATTCTTGAAAATAACCTTTGTCAAAGCTGTTTCCTTCTCAAGGAGGGGTGTGTGTGACAGGGTGAAGTCCTGTCTAGCCCTAAAAGGGGTGTTAGTGATAGCTATATTGCTGCAGCAAGGCCCTTTCTGGATACAATATAACAGGGGGCATCACAGATAAATAAACAGAAATAAAGAAAACATACACTGAAAATCAATAAATATCTAAGAAATATCAGCCTTCTTAAGTCTGTTGAAACAGCTCTGCTCTGTCCTTTCTTCTTTCTTTCTTCTTTCTGACTTGGGGATGGACACCCACAGTCACAAAGCCTCATGATCTTTTTATTCTTGCTTTCTTTTCCTATATTATTTTATATTCTGCTGCTGGTCATAGTGCCCCCTCCCCCACTGAATCACAGCATAACAAAGTATTAGGTTGCTATTGTCCTGCAGAGCAGGATATGTTGAGAATAGTTAAATATTACCAGTATGTAAGTTACAGGACTTATATATTGTTTGCTACCTGTATGAGAAATGGTGCTTTACATGTATATAACAGCCTGCAAATTACTAGTACATCTTTTCGTGTCCTTTAAAACTCTTGTTGCCACACTTGCATCGCTACTAGCTAAGCAGTATGTAAAAATCCTAGAAAACTGAAACATTCCTATATGGAACCTTTAAGGCTCAGAGCTGCAGACTGACAGGATGTCATTATACCTTTCTGTTACAAATAAATGGACCTGCTTTGGGGCCTGCATTACAAAGAGAAAACAGCACATTTTCCTTTTCACAGTACAGTGTCACTGATTTGTCTATGCACAGTTCTGCCAGCAGAAAGCAGACATCTTGAGTTTTGGAAGTTGGTTAAAGAGCCTGCTACTTTCATAAAACAAATGGTGAGTCAGGTCTCTCTTACCTGAGTAGAACCCAGTACTAGCAGTATTCTCCCAGAGTGATGACATACTGTAGGGAACAGTCAGCCTCATTATGCCCATATTTATTTGCTAGACAGGTGGGTTGTGCTTAGCTGCAGTGTCGATCTTGAAGGTGGAGCTAGTCCCAGATTTAAATATGCACTAATTATTCTTATAACAAAATAGTGCAGTTATCTGTGCAGGAGTAGCCCTATCTGATATGGTAATATATGGTACTCTAATGAATGTAGCCTATAACTAACTCAGATTTTCTTTCTGTACAGTAGCTCTTTCATGTTTTTTGTTAAGTGGTGGATCAGTTGACCACAGGGGAAGGCTATAAAAAGGCCCACTATTGGAAGGGAAGTTAGATTCATTCCAGAGTTGTTCAGAAGCTTGCTGGACACAGTAGAGGAAGGATCTCTCTCCTCTCCTAATGGAAAGAGAGGCAGAGCATTCAAGGCTGAAAATAGAGAGTGGGACAGAGTTGACTATTGACCTCAGAAAGTAATCATCCGAAGTACTCCACCAAGGTGCTATGAACTTTGTCTGGTTGCCATTTTGTTTATTTGTTTGTTTATTTTCTTTCATTTTAAATTTTCCTGACCATCCTGAAGAATAAAACCACACTGAGGTGTGTTGAGGTATACAAACTGTGTCTGAGCTTCCTTCTGCACCCACGCACTTTCACAGTTTACTCCTCTTCCTCCTTCAAGGGTTTGCAGTTCTCATACCCTCCCATAGGGAAAAGAACTGTATTTTGTTAATATGTAAAGTATGTCTAAATATATTTCAAAAATAAGATATATGCACATTTTTCAAGATATATTTTAGATATTTGTAGAATTCAATGAGATATATCTTGTACTTGGCACAGATACATATACTGTATCTTTTTGTTATACTATCAAACAAAATAGATTTTTTAATTGCAACGTTTTTATAGACTCTATAGTAAAAAAGATCTTTTATTAGTATGCAAGTGTAATTTTATATAATAATTTCAACAATAAATGTATGTTAAACATTTTTGATATATTAGGGATATATTCTGAGGTACATTTTATATATTACTACAATAGGATTGTGCTTGACATACAGCTGGAAAATGTCTGGAATAAATATGTTTTTTATTCCTATAGTACACTGATAATAAATGTTTAATATACTGTATGTTTCATTGTGCAATATTTATTTTACAAATATCTTTAAAATATTATGGAGACTCAGAGACAACCTAGCCTGGGGTGGGATGGCAGACCAGTGGGTCAAATTAAGGGATAGCATAGTGAAGGCAAGAAACCTCTGCACAAAAGAAGTGAGAAAAAAAAAAAAAACAGGAGCAAAAGAGACCATTATGGTTCTCAAAGGAAGTGGCTGCAAAAGTTAAGGCTAAAAGGGTAGCATTCAGGAGGTAGAAAGAGATGCAGAGGGAAGAAGATAATGAAGTATACCAGGAGAAACAGAGGAAAGTGGGGAAAGCAGTGAGCGGCACAAAGGCACAAACTGAGGAAAGGATGGCTAAAGGTGTAACTAAGGGGGACAAGACTTTTGCTGGGTACATAAGTGAAACAGGGAACACAAGGGGAAGGACTGTGAGGTGAAGAAGAGGAGAAGGGAATGTGCAGAGGAGAATCTGGAAAAAGCAGATATCCTGAACAGATATTTCTGTTCAGTCTTCACAGTGGAAGGGGAGGGGGGTGGACCACATCAAAGCAGCAGAAATTCTTGGGTGGGGGGAGCAGACACAAGTTAATTCACAGAGGATAAAGTCTTGAAGGGACTTGTGAATCAGAAGGTGGAAAAGCTATGGGTCCAGATGGGATGCACCAAAGGGTGTTGTGGGAGCTCAGGGAGGTAGTGACTGCACCTCTAACAGCCCTATTCAACAACACACTGGAAACAGCAGTGGTTCCAGGGGACAGGAGAAGGACACACAAGCAGCAGCAGGGAGGAGGCTGCCAACTATAGGCCAGTCAATTTGATGACAGTGGTGGAGAAGTTAATGGAAATACTGTTAAAGGAAATGCTTGTTTAGTATACAGAATCCAGTGTGTTGCAAGACCTGAGACAGCACAGATTCACAAGGGGGGAGGTCATCTCAAATAAACCTGATTGATTTTTTTTGATTGGGTGACCAAGAAAATAGATCAGGGTGGGGTGGTGGACATGACCTACTTAGACTTCAGCAAGGCCTTCAACACCATACCACTTAGGCTTTTCTCGTCCTAGGAGGAAGCCCCTGACCAGGGCATTCTGGCCCACCAAGGAACTGCACTGGGAGGTGGCTTTGACCACCCTAGTCCCTGCATCTTCAGTCCACCCTCCGGCTCTGCAGGAGGAAGCACCCGATGAAGGTGTTCTGGCTTGCCAAGAAACTGCACCAGGAGGTGGCTTTGCTCTGCCGCAGTCCCCTGCATCTTCAGTCCACCCTCCAGCTCTGCAGGTATGGCCTTCCTAGAGGCTTTGCCATACTATCTCCCCGGTGCTTACTCCGGCTCCTGATTGGTCAGCGCTGGTGAACTGGGCTCCTGATTGGCTCTCTTCCTATTCCACTGCTGATCTTTTGCTATATGTCTCCCAGCCCGAGTTTTAACTTTTGGCTGCAAAATTTTCAAATTATAACAGCTTCACCCCTCTGCCTAACTGTATTGTGTGTACCTTGCTGTAACTGTATTGTTACCATTTGAATCACTGTATATTGCAAGTGCTTGGCTGTATATTGCAAGGAAATTACAGCTCAGTTTAGAATAAGTTTATTTAAGTTAACCTCAAAAGAACATTTTGTTTTTCCCTCTACCTTTGCTATTTCCTTACTTCTGTCTCCCAGGCTAACTCTTAGTAATTGCTAAGTGCCAGACTGGTTAAGCTAGAAATTACAGCTCAAGGTTTTTTGTGTTTTTAAGTATCCTGTTTCCCATTAGTAGATTATAAATAGTAGATTAGTAATTTGCTCTGTGGCAGAGCAAAGCCACCTCCTGGTGCAGTTTCTTGGCAAGACAGAACACCCTCATCAGGTGCTTCCTCCTGCAGAGCCGGAGTATAGCAGTATAGCAGTGTCAGTGGCTCAGTAGGTAGCACACTCGCCTCTGAGGCCGGGAGATCAGAGGGCTGTGGGTTCAGTTCCCACATCTGGCACTTGGGTTAATATCCCAGTACTGACACTGTAGTACAGCATGAGAGGGGTGCTGCACTTCTGAGGTGCCGTCTTTCGGATGAGACGTTAAACCGAGGTCCCATCTGCCTGGATTGGTGGTAGTTCAGGTGGATGTTAAAGATCCCATGGCACTTATCGAAAAGAGTAGGGGAATTTCCCCGGTGTCCTGGCCAAATTTCCCTCATTCACTAAAAATACCACCAACAGCTTAATCTGGTTCAAGGTCAGTTGTCATCTGTATCCCCCTCCCCCGGGTTGTGCCTGAAAATAGGCAGGATTTGTCTAGTGCACTTACCCAGTCAACAAAAGCTAAATAAATAAATAAAAATTTGCCACTATAGGGAACTTATTTTTCTCATTTGTGGTGCAACTGTGTCATAGCATTATAGTCTTCTTTTCCCCCTAACTTTTAGTATAGTCTTCTCTTTCCCTTAACTTATAAGAGTTTCTCTCAATGGTGTTTCACCTGATATAGTAAAGTTTAATTGTTTCTTATGCTCTCCTGCTCAATCCACTGCATATCTTTTCTCACCATGCCTCTAGACTCACTCAGACTACTTCTCCCTATCCTCTCTGTCCTCTGTCACCCCCTTCTCACCCACACCCCTTCCCTCTCCCCATTACTAGCAGCCCTTCTCTGCCACACTCCACTCCACTCTCCTGTCTTCAATTATGCTGTTACCCCATCTCCCTCTCTTCAGACCTGGGAACACTACCCCTTCCGCCTTAGCGCCTCACTCTTAGCAATTCCTGTTTACTGAAGACTACTACATATTCTATGCTTCCAGCCTCCTCCTTCTCTCCACACCCCCCCCTTATCTCCAGTTGAGCCTGCTCTGTACCTTGGTATAACAGTGTAAAGCTTCACCACATTGTCCTATGTTCAGGAAGGACAGGGGGGAGGGAAGGGGAGGAGGGGTAGCAATGATAGTCAAAAACTGCATTGGCATAGGGGGAGTAGAGGAGGCGGAGGGAACCGTGGAGGCAATTTGGGTCACCTTGATAACAAGGGGGGGCGAGAGAGTAAAAATAGGAGTGGTGTATAGACCCCCTGCCCTGGTGGAGGAGCTGGAGGACAGTCTGGTGGCAGATGTTGGGAGACACTGCAGACTGGGCAGAGGAACGGTGGTGGTGTTGGGGACTTAAACATGCCAGGAACAGACTGGGAGACTATGACATCCTCTGTGACCAGGAACAGAGGTTGTTGGATGTCTTTCAAGACGCTGCTCCTAACTCAGCAGGTGAGGGAACCGACCAGGGAGGCAGGTGCTGGATGTGGTCCTGGCAGACAGTGACCAGATTGGGGGCTGGAGGTAGGGACCCATTGGCGGGGAGTGACCATGCCGCAGTCTGGTTCTGCCTGGACCTAGGAGGGGTAGAAGGCTGCACAAAGACGGAAGTAACCAACTTCAGGGGGGCAGATTTTAAGGAAATGGGAAGGATCCTTAAGGAGCATTTGGATGGGATTGGGTCAGACATGGACGCTGATAGTAGGTGGGAAATCATCAGGAGAGGGGTGCATGATGCTACCAGCACCTGTGCAAGAGTAAGACAAAAATGCGGTAGGGCCCAAAAACCTGTTGGTGGACCAGGGAGGTCCAGGGAGGTGGTGCCGGGAAAGAAAGCAGCCTATAAAGCAATTCAAGTGCTCAAGGAGTGAAAGGGATCGAGGGGAGTACGAGCTGATGGCTAGAAGGACCACTAGAGTGGTGAGGGCGGCTAAGGCAAGGAAGGAGCAGAACCTGGCCAGGGAAATTAGGAGAGGGAACAAGGGGTTCTTTAGATACATTGGGGAAAAATGAAGGGTGAAGGGGCAGATTAGCAGGATTAAATCAGGGGAGAGATGGGCACAAGACCCGGGGGAGCAGGCTGAGGTACTAAATGAGTACTTCACCTCAGTTTTCACCAGGGAAAATGTGGGTGCTGCATCATACATGGGAGGAGACAGAGATACTGAGGAGGGGGGACCCTTACCGATCGGCAGGTCTGGGGAGAGGGGGAGGCATCACTGGCAGGTGGGGGGAGGGCTAAGCAGGGAGAAGGGGTACCGGTAGTGGAAATCACAGCAGAGAGAGTGAGGGAAGCCCTCAGCCCCTTAAGACGGAGGAAGCAACGGGCCGGATAAATTACATCCCAGAGTGCTGAAGGAACTTGCAGATGTCCTGGCAAAACCCCTGGGAGAGCTTTTCACCATCTCTCTGAGGACAGGGTGGGTGCCCAAGACTGGAAGGTGGGTATAGTGCCTATCCACAAGGGGGATCAAGGGAGATGGCAGGGAACTACAGGCCTGTCAGCCTGACATCGGTGGTGGGCAAGGTGATGGAGGGCATTGTCAAGGAGAGGCTAGGGGGGACCTGGAAAAGTCAGGGTGCCTGGACGATAGACAGCATGGATTCATCCCAGGGAAATCGTGTCAGACAAACCTTGTGGAGTTCTATGACTGGGTGACGAGTGCCTTGGACCTGGGTAGACCAGTGGATGTCCTCTTTCTAGACTTCAGCAAGGCATTTGACTCTGTTCCTCACGTGGGCCTGTTGGATAAGCTGGGAGAAATGGGGGTGGGGAACCAGATGATCAGATGGATAGGCAATTGGCTCCAGGACCGGACCCAGAGGGTCGTAGTTGGTGGGATAGTCTCATCCCTAAGGAGGGTCATTAGTGGGGTCCCACAGGGATCAGTCCTTGGGCCCCTTCTGTTCAACGCCTACGTATCTGACATAAGGACAGGAATCAGGAGTGAGATGAGTCTCTTTGCAGATGACTCGAAACTGGGGGTGTGGTGGATGGGGAGGAGGGGAGGATGGCCCTACAGGGGGACCTGGAGGCTCTGGAAAGATGGTCTAGAAAGTGGAAGCTGAGGTTCAATGCAGGGAAATGCAAGGTACTCCACCTGGGGGCCAGAAACCCAGGCCAAGTGTACACCCTGGGGGAATGCTACAAGTCTCGATGGCTGAGAGGGACCTGGGGGTGGTGGTGGATGTCAAGATGAACAACTCTGAGACTTGTAGGAGGGCAGCAGCCAAGGCCAACAGGATGCTGGGATGCATCGCTAGAGGATCACCTCCAGAAGGAGGAAGTGATACTCCCTCTGTATAACTGCTTGGTGAGCCTTGACCTTGAGTACTGCATGCAGTTTTGGAGGCCACACTTAAAGCGGGACATTAACCTCCTGGAGAGGGTCCAGAGGAGGCAACCAAAATGATTTGGGGCTTGGGGGACAGGACCTATGAGGAGAGGCTCAAGAGCTAAATATGTACACATTGGAAGAGAGAAGGGACTGGGGACATGATAGAGGTCTTTAGGTACATGAAGAGGATAAATAGGGAGGAACAGTCTGAGTGCTTCAAAGGAAGGAGGAAGGGGCCACTAGAGGGCATGGCTGGAAGCTGGAGGGGGGAAGATTCAGGGGAGAAAGGAGGAGGTGCTACTTCACTGAGAGGGTGGTGGAGCCATGGAATGCACTGCCTAGGGGGCTAGTGGAGGCAGAGACAGTGGAGGGGTTCAAGAGGGGGTGGGACAGGTACAGGGGAAGGGTTCTGGAAGCAAAATCCAATGCAGCAAGAATATCCGGAACTGGGAAGGGAGAAGCCAGAGAAGGCGAGAGGGACAGCAAGGTCAGCACCCAGGCTGGGGACTGACCAAACGAGCAGACATGAAAGACCGATAGGCCTATTCTTCTGGCATTTTAGTATGTTAGTATGTTAGTATTGTCATTGCACTCCTGCTCCTATCTTCCAGAGACATAAATCCAAACCCTGGATCTTGCCCTCCAAGAGCCTCTGCACCCCCATCCACTGCTCCAGGAACTTCTCCATCAAGCCTCACTACCCTTTCCTGTGGTCTGAAAATTCTTCACATAAATATATGCAGCATTCTTCCTGAAGTCGATCTACTCCAGCCTCTGCTTGCTTCGCTTGGTCCTGATATTATCATCCTGTCTGAAACCTGGTTTAACAATAAAATAGGTGACCTTTCTCTCTCCATCCTAGGCTATACTATATCTCGACAAGACCAGTCGAGAAGGGGTGGAGGAGTGGCTATCTATGTCTCCTCATCTATCCAATTCACCACCATTCTTTCCGCCTCTGTCCCTAAAGCGTATAAGGTGCTTATCTTACAGCTATCCCTCCCTTTCTCCATCCCTATACTTGTGGTAGGTACCTATTGTCGCTCAGGATTCCATTCCTCTGTTGTTACTAACCTCATTGGTTCCATAGTATCCCACACCTCCTCAGGTGAAATTTATATTAAGGGTGACTTCAACTTACACTGGTTATCCCCCACCATGAACAAAGTATGAAATGAAATTGGATGCCCATAACTTCTCACAGCTCATTCTTGATCCAACTCGAATGAACTGTAAAATTAGTAACCACTCCTTAATCGACTGTGCCCTCACATCACACCCACATAGGGTCATTAAATCTGGTGTATTATCAGATGCTTTAAGTGACCACCTCATGCCTTTTTGGTACATAAAATTCACAGAATCAAGGCCCCTCATAAACCCTTAATGACTCGCTCATATAAATCTCTAAACCTTGTTCCCCATCTCCATGACCTAGCTCATACAAACTGGGCCTATAGCCTCAGTGAACTCAATAGACGAAGCTGCAGAATAGTGTAAAGGTAAATTTCTCGACATTTGTAATCGGCACGCCCCACTTCAATGTGTCAGAGTCCATGGGAGCCACCTTCCATGGGTCTCACCTTAACTTATAGCTTGTCAAAGAGCTTGGGACCAAGTTTGGAAGCTACATAAAGCATCAAAGCTCCCTAAAGACTATGATGTATATCGTTCTCTTCACAACAAGTGCACAAAAGCCACTCGTTTGGCTAAGGCAGACTACTTTAGCTCAATCTTTCAGTCCAACATAAACAATCCCTCTAAATTCTGAAAAGTCATCCACTCACTCGTCTCCCCCTCCTCAATATAAACAACACCCATATTACCGATCACCTCAGTGTTACTACTGAATTTATTTCATACTTCACCTCTTGTGCCTCTGCTCTCCTATCCTCCTTACTGTCTACTAGGCCAGGTGCCCCCTTCTCCTCACCATGCCCACTGCCCCAGTTTACTTGTTTCTCTTTCACTAAAATTGCCCCTTCTTATACCTTGGATGTCTTGCATACCTTAAACCCATCCAAAGGCAGTTCGCCTGATGGCTTAGACCCCAAGCTGCTATATCTCTCAGCTACAGCTATCGCTGCCCCACTGTCTGACCTCTTCAACCTCTTATTCAAAATGGCAGCCATCCCACCTGTTTGGAAGCATGCCATTGTTCTTCCCCTAACTAAGGGTGGTGATTCTTCCTCACCGGGGAACTACCATCCCATATCCCTCCTTCCCACCCTTGTCAAACTGCAAGAACACTTTGTTCTTACCCAACTTTCTTCTTATCTCTCTAACTCCAACTTTTTCACTCCCTTCCAATCTGGTTTTTGGAAAAACCACTCCACCACCATCTCCCTGATTAAGCTTACTGACTCCATCCTCTCAGGGATTGACAGCGGTCAAATCACGTCTTCCATTTTTGTTGACCTAGCCAAGACTTTTGACATGGTTTCCCACACCCTACTACTAAACTCCCTTTTCTCAGCAGGTCTGACTGACTCAGCCACTAACTGGTTCAGAGCCTAACTTGTAGGTTGGACCCAGTCAGTCAGAATCACTGAATCCACATCTCCCTCCCTCCCTATCAACACTGGTGTTCCTCAAAGGTCCATGTTCGGCCCTATACTTTTCTCCATATTTCTTAACAACCTACCACCTGTCTGTACATCAACCTCAATACATATGTAAGCAGATGACACAGTCCTCTACACCTCCGGACAGTCCCCCACTGATGTTGCAAACAGACTTCAGCAGGATTTCAACAATGTTCAGCACTGGTTTTGCTCTCATCAATATTTTCTAAACACCAAGAAGACAGTCTCCATGACCATCAGTACTAAGCAAAGACTCTCTATGCTCCCCTCCCTGCTCTCCCTCTATACCCTTGATGGGACAGTCCTTGAGGACACCTTCTCATTCAGATATCTAGGTGTTTGGCTTGACCAGCATCTCGCCTTCTCTGGTCATGTAGACCCCATCCTGAAAAAGCTGCGCCCCAAGCTCTGCACTCTATACAGGAACTGGAACTGCCACCCTCTCCTGGCTAAGCGCGAACTTGTCCAGAAGATGATCCTTCCTATTTTTGACTACTGTGATGTAATCTACAGTGCTGCTCCCAAGATCTCCTTAGCCAGATTGGATACCCTCTTCAACTCCTTCTGTCGCTTCACTCTGAACTCTCCTCCTCTCACCCACCACTGTCAACTCAACCACTCCCTGGCATTTCCCTCACGAGAAAATAGATGCCGCCATCATTGTGCTAAATATGTGTCTATATTCTTGTTTGGATCGCTCCCATCCTATCTCACCTCCTCTCTATCAGTCCTCCCTCCCTCCCACTGCCCACTCATTTAGATCTTATGACTCCTGTTATTTGGTTGTGCCTCACCGGTCTGCCACTGAAGGCCTGGCTGCTTTCTCATATTGCTTCCCAAAAGTGTGGAATTCACTTCCTCACCAGATTCACCACTCCTCCTCCTCCCTCTCCTCTATAACTTCAGCCTTACATAATTTCCTCTCTGTGAATTGTACCTGCAATTAACCTACCTGGAATTCATGACCTGCTCCCCAGCCTCTATCAATATATTAAGTAACTATTCTGAATTACAGCTCCCTTCCAGCCCCACTACTTTCTTTCCCTGCTGAGATCCATACCTAGCCATTCCTTCTGGTTATCTATAACTACCAATATAACTATGACTTTAGGTTCCTATCAATTTACTACTGTCATTATATCTATAACCTTGATTCCTGTTCATCTTCTCCTCTCCCAGCATTGTTACCTTTCCACCTCTACTGTTACTCCCTATTCACCCCCCTTCTTTCAGGCTAAATGGTACCATCACCATGAATTTAAGGTGTTATCTTAATGTAATGCACTTGTCCTGTCCATTGTGACCTCTGTAAACAATTGTACTCATACGCTGAGTTTAATATTTTCTTTCTATTGTTTGCTATTCACCGCTGCCAATATTGTTGTAATAATGTTTGCTGTTGTATGCATGTATGTATTTCCACTACCCTTTCTCCCAGGATGCACCATGAGATGAGCAACTAGTTGTTCAGTGTGCCTTTCCTAGTGAAACATTTCAATAAATAAATATGTAAATGAAACATAGGAGACTCGTAAGTAAATGTGGCGGTTTGGGGTTGGGCCTAAGGTGTTAACTGGTATAAAACTGATTGAGGACAGGTGGCAGAGGGTGTTGGTAAATTACTCTCACCCAGGGAAGGGAGGGAGGGAGGGTGACCAGCAGGGTACCTCAGTGCTAAGTACTGGGACCAGTCCTCTTTAATGTCTTTGTAAGTGACATTGCAGAAGAGCTAGAAGGGAAGGTATGCCTCTTTACAGATGACATCAAAATCTGCAGTAGGATGGATGCTTCTGAAAGGGTGAGGACAATGAGAAGAGACCTGAGTGAGCTCGAGAAGTAGTGCAAGGTATAGTAACTGGGTTTCAAGGCAAACAACTGCTAAATCATGCACCTAGGGCACAAAAATACAGAGGTAAAGTATACAATGGGAGGAGATACTGTGGTCACAAAACAGAAAAGATACAGTAAAGCAAGCCTACTGGATGACCTTAAGGTGGCAAGGTGGAGCTACAAGGCAGTAGGTAGGGTCAGCTGGATGCTGGAGTGTATAGGGAGGGGCATCACCACCAGCAGAAAGAGGGAGGTGGTGTTACTACTATATAAATTGTTGGTGAGGCCCCACCTGGTGTACTGTGTCCAGTAATGGAGACCACATCTTAGGAAGGATATAAACAGTGTAGGGGCTGTCCAGAGGTGGGAACTAAAATGATTCAGGGGCTGCATTAGAAGCCCTATGAGGACAGACTAAGGGATTTCAATATGTGCACCCTGATGGGGGGGCATGATAGAGACCTATAAATAACTCAAGGAGGTGAAAAAGGTATGGGAGGACAGTATCAGAGGAGAAGGTGCACAAGAACAAAGGGGCATATAATGAAGCTGGAAGGTGGGAAATTTAGTAGGGATGTGAGGAAGTACTTCTGGTTCTCCAGTAGTGTTGGGCAAAATGTGAAATTTTGTCCCCTGATGCAAGCAAAATTTCACCCCCGAGTTGGCAAAATTTCATCAATTTCACCTTCTGTTGAAATTGTGAAATTTCACAATTCGACTGATTTCAGACTGCCGACCCTGGTGTCTTGTGGAACACCCCCCCCCCCGTAGCTGCTCACCGGCCCATTGAATATCCCTGGTGTCTAGTGGCCCCCCTCCCGCCGATCACCAGCTAGTGGCCAAATTAAAGAAACTGCCCATCAATTGCCTGTAATGTTTTTTTTTTTTAATGTTCCCTTGTGCCTAGTGGGTTTTTTTGTATTTTTTTTAAACAGATTGGGGTTGTGGCTGGGACAGGGATTGGAATATAACTGGGGGTTCTTTAATTCATCTGCCAGCCAGTGATTGGTGGGGGATTCTAAATCATTTGGGCTGATGTGTGACCAGTGAGGGTGGGGGGGTCCACTAGACACCAGGTAGAGGGACAGGATTGTTTTTCTGGTATTTTTTTAAACAGATTGGGGTCATTGCTGGGCTGGGGATTGGAATATAACTGGGAGGGGTTCCTTAATTTGACTGCCAGCTGGTGATTGGTGGGGGATTCTAATTCATTTGGGCTGGTGTGTGCACTGGTGGGGGGGCACTAGACACCAGGGAGCTTTAAAAAATAAAAACATTGGAGGCAATTTATGGATGAAATTGCTGGCAAATATGCAAAATTGCACTACTATTTCAGTGAAGCATTTCACGCCATGAATTGTGATTTCACACATTCACTGGCTAAATTAAATTTCGCAACATCTCTATTCTGCAGTGGAGGCAGTATGGAGAAAACAGTGTTCGCTTCAAACATGCATGGGATAAGTACAATGGAATCTTGGTAGGAAAGCGGGGGGGGGGGTAGATAACCAGAGTTCGGTTAGGACCTATGATGTCAGTATAGGAAGTGAAAAATTTGGCAGACTTGGTGGACCAAGCGGTCCTTCTCTGCCAACAAGTTCTATGTTTCTGTGACTACATTCATGAATATATAATGAATGCATTATTTCTACATATCTTCGTATAGTAAAATGTATATCTTGTTTATATGCAAGATGCAGTATATATTGACTATATGTGGAATATATGTTCTTTATATATGTTAAATATATTTCGGAAGTACTTACATTGGTACAGCATGCTCATTTACATAACTAATTTATGTACGTTGTATGTATCTCAAGACCGCCTGCACTGTGCTTTGTATATATTTTACCCTGTGGTCGATCGGGGGATCTTGATGTAACCTCATTCATGTGCACAATGCACACTGTACCCCCTTGTATTTGTATTGTATCTGTATTTAAGAACTACTTATGTGAATTTAATCTTCTTTATGACAACCCTACTCCCTCCCTCCCTCCCACAGGTCACAACTGGAAATTAGCCTTCTGGGCTGTGTTTATTTACCTGGTAAAATATGTTTTAAATAAAATAGAATGCAGAAACATATTTCAAAAGTGCAATTTTATCAGCCCAAATCATTTTTTTTTCTATTTTTAAAATAATCTTGAATTGATAACATTAGCTTACAGACTAGAAAGAAAGGTGCAGAGTATAAACCAAATTCATGTTCGAACTCAACCTGACCTAAAAGAGAAACAAAAATGGGTGACAAAAATACCAATTTAAACCTTTAAGAAGCATAAGACAGAGAGGTAAATCCCTATGTGTAAGCAAGCAATAATACCCAATAGGATGGCAGGGTGGGTGGTATTGGGCAATACCAGACCACCCGGGGTGTAATAAGGCCCAACACCATAGGCAGAGGGCTTTATAACCCCTGGAAGGTCCGGTATTGCCCATACCGCCAACCGTGGAGGGTATTATTGTGCTTAGAAAATGGGCTATAGGTGAAATGTTCAAAAAAATACATAAAAATAAAAATATATATGTAAAACATTAATAAAAAAAACACTTAAAATTAGCTTTTTCTGGTAAAGTTGGGGCTGATTCCAGGATGACTGTCACAACTCACAGGCATATGCAAGTTGCGACAGTCGCCGCTATGCCGGGGACCCTGCACCATGTTCTAAGAGCAGCAGAGTCCCGGCACTTATGACCTATGACTTGTGGCATGCGTCGGATACTGCCACAGGCATGGCATAATAGCCCTACATGCCACAAGTTGGGGCCCACTGCACCCTGCCTCCCCAGAGCCCCCCTGCCCCAGAACACCACTGCAGGCACCTGGGGGCATGGCAGGGGCTGGACAGGGGGCACAGGAGTCCGGGGTGGACATTACACAAGGGACCCCTGGGTGTACCCAATAGTCAGGGTGGGGCATGGACATATTTGTGGGGGTATGGGGAGCACAGGAGGGTCTTTGTCGTGGTGCTGCAGAGTGGGCATCCATCAGATGGCACTGAAGGATGCCCCTTAGAGCATCTCCGAGATGTCCTAACTCAGCTGCACCAATGCGGCTCCTGTAATTGTGTAAGTGGGTTACGGCAGCCACCCTTGAGGAATAGGGCATAGTTGCTACCATAACCCAGCCTTGCACCATGGCATTGCAGGTTGAGGCATAGTGGACAGTGTAACCCACAGTTGGCACAACCTGCATACGGCATGGCGCAGGTCGCCTTTGGGAATTGCACATGGCATATCGCATGGTGTAAGTTGTGAGTTATGCCATGGGGTTTAGCATAACTTGGCTTGCACTGGCATACACCATCCTGGAATTGGCCCTGTAGTCCCTGCCCAGTCACCACTGGAGGGCGTAACTGTGTTTTTTGCAAAGATTGTTTTGTATTGGCATGTCCTGTACCTGATTTGTGCTTGCTGTTTTGTTGCCCCCCCCCACATACATGCAATACAATGGATTGATTTTATGAGCAGTGATTGGGAGCAGGGGAAAGCAGCCTGGTGAGCATCATTGATTTCAATACAGGTATCGGTTTTAATTGTGGCGTGAGTCTCTCATGCCTGTTTCAAAGCCTGGTGTCTCTTGAGATGGAGCGTGGTAGTCTGCTGTTCAGGAAACTTATATTGTTGAAAAAAAATATATGTGGTTTCTGCATTTTTCTTTTTGGGTTTATGTCTGTGCAGTGCTGATGAACAGGAGAATAGCGCACGGTCGCGCTACTGCACTGCTGAGAGGAACCGTTGCTTTTGTCTTACCATTTTTTTCTAACAGCTGAATTTGGTGCCACAAGCCAGGCTGGATTTTGGGGACAGGGTTATGTTTTTAAATCTTAGGAATTGCAGTGGGGTTGTGGGTAGGGTTTGTGTGTGGCTGGGGGCAAGTATTGTTTTGCTTTTTTTAACACTAAATGCTGAATATTATTATTCACAAAAAAGAGCTAAGCAAATATGGCACAGTGGCACAGGTTGTGACTGTATGAAGGGACCGTACCTCTTGCTAAGTGAGAGAAAAAAATGGAGACCATTTAAAATGGAAAATTCCACAGGACGCTGTTATTGGTGATCAGGTTGGTTAATACTGGCACTTTTAATACCAGGGTTCTGTTGTCTGATAGATGCCCACCTTGGCAGAGCTATTAGCCAATCAGAGTCCAGAGATTTTGAAGCCCATTTTCTAAGAGCAGTATAAATATGCCAACTGTGTGTCTGCTTTAAAGGTGTCAGTGTGTCTCAGTTGTTAGCACTTTCTGCATCTGTACAGGAAGGTCATGGATTCTAGCCCCAAACCAGGATTAGGCTCATACTGTAACAGCCGACACCGTAATGCAGTGCTGTGGCAATGCTGTACTGTTGGGGTGTGCTGTCCTTAGGATAAAACATTAAATTGAGGTCTTGTCTGCCTACTCAGATGGTTGTTCTGATGAACATTATAGGCACCAGGCACTTCTCAAAAAGAGTTCAGAAATTCTTTATTAACACATATCAGTGAAAGAACAACATAAGCTAACATATCACAACATATACAGAAACAAACAAATTTAAAACAAGATAATGTCTTTGAAATATTCAAAAGACAACCACATCACTAAACACTGAGATACAAGAAGGAAGAAAGAAAGAAAGAAAGAAAGAAAGAAAGAAAGAAAGAAAGAAAGAAAGAAAGAAAGAAAGAAAGAAAGAAACCCTACTAGCTTTGCAGGCCTGCTCTCTCTATTCACTAAAGCCATGTGACATTTTCCCAAACGTCATTAAAGATCAACTTAGGCAGAGATTTATATTCCATGTCCCTTATAAGACTTAATTCATTGTGAACCTTTCCACTTAGTCCTATCAGATTCAATTCTCTTTGCTGCAAATCATACAGACAAAGAGTAGGGGAATTTTATATTAAAAGAAAAAAATCAAATAAATCATAGTAATATCACAGAGAATATTAACAGGTTACAGAAACTGAAAATCTTACAATCTTTTATGGGAAGGGGAATGTTGGCCAGGACACCAGGGAAATTCCTACTCCCAATATGGGAACTTCTAAATTGACTCCTACCTGGCTCCAGATGTAGCCGCTACTTCTAATGAAACTCCATCTCATGCACTGTCACTTGCCAACTGCTCCCCTAGCCAACCCGATCCTTGCACCATCTAATCACAGTACTTCTGCCCCCTAAGATCCCTTCTTACATGCGCACATGGTGCCAGAACCTTACCCACCACATGGTCTCCTCACACATGTGCCTCTCCTTGGTTCCAATGTGCCATTAAAGTGCCCAGTGCCTATGTTATGCTTTGTATAATTTGACCTGTTCAATGTTAGCTTCTGTTCACTCTGTATTGCTGAAACGGTACTTATGTTACTCATTCTGTTTTGTTGCGTCACTGAATCAGTATTTTCCAGCCTTTGTTAAAGGACAACTAAACAACATTTTGCCAACAAACTATTCAAACATTCAACTTCATAAGGGTTTGAAGAAAAGGATTGTGTTTACATTGATGCTAACATTGCATTTATGTGAATAACATAAATACAGTTTTGTAGCATCTGAAAAAGTAACCATCAGACTTCAAATTAAAAAAAAAAACTGCACTGCCTGTTTCCTAAAATGGCTGCCAAATGTGTGAAGTGATGACATCACTGGAGCTAGAGACAGAGAGCTACGTGGCTCTCTATAGTGCTAACTAGTTCTGGTTTTCTCCATTTGTTTAGACTTGTTTAACCAAAATTACCAAAACCATGACTTAACATGTAGATTATTTTGATCAATGTATATGATAGGCTATGATTTCATCCATTTTGTTTGCTTTAATGTACCTGAATTGTGTTGTAATCCAACCAACTTTCTCTTTGGCAAACTGCTGTATAGTACAACTCTTCAAATACCTCATGGTCTAATGGTCCTGTGCTGTCCGATGGTTGTGGCGAAGTTCTGGTCTGGTCCAATGCCAAAGATCATGCTTTGTTGGTAATCCAGAAATGTGCTTCTCTACAGTCTTCTTTTTCCTTATGAACCCCCCTCCCCCCTCAGCTACCCCACCAGTCATCAAATAGTCCTCCATTCACTTTAGTTCTGCCTGGGACTGCATATGAGCTTCCCAGTCCCACAAAGAGAACACCACACTTCAGGTCGTAATCTTGTGCCTCAGACAGTAGTGCACATCTATACCGGTACACTTCATTGACTGGCACTGTTAAGTGATGCCTCCCAAATCACCCCCCTGTCCTCTTTCATCAATGTTTCACTTCTGCTCCTACAATAAACATTGGGTGGATCATCACCCTTTTGCACAATGAAGGCAGTACGTACAGTCCCCCATTTTTATTTTTTGCTTCATTGACCAACAACTATGTCTTCCTGTCGAGCCAAGCAACAGTTACCGGAAGACACCAGAAAAAGTGCTGTTCATACCCTCATAAGGGATGGACTTACTTTGAATAACAATGTTATTATGCAGGGGAGATGTACTAATGTCTTGGTCGAATCCTCCTGACCTCCATCATTGGTCTACCCCCTTACCTATGATCATGGAATCTGGCAGAACAGTCCTCAGCAATCCTTTTGCAGTCCTTGTCCATGCCCTTCTCTGTGAAGCTAGTTGTCTGGCTCGCCATTCTTCTGAATCTTGAATGTGGTATACACAGTCGCCTCAATACTGCCTCAACAAACCTTGACCCCCATCTCAGATCTCCCAATGATCTGCTCAACTTCCTCCCAGTCTTCCCCAATCCCTAAATATAGCTGTACCCTGCAGGAATGGCCTCCTCAGTGCCCCTCTGGTATTCATTTTTCACTCCTGCTCTCCACATCAAAAACAGGCTACCTGCCTTAACACAGAGAATAAAAATGCATGGCCAACTCTATCAAATGCCTTTTCCTGGTCAATAGTGAGGAGATGGCTGTCTAATTCTCCTATTCTCCCTGGGATAGTCTCTCTCTCTCTCAATAAAATCTAATTTTCATGCAGACAGCTGCAGTCATAGATACATTCATATATTTCCAGCTATTTCACAATATAGCTACAGAGATTATCTCTGGTGGCCAGCAGTGGTACTGCAGGCAGGCAGGAAATTTCTCTAGAGACATCACAGACATTTCAGGAAATATCTGGCCATGTCTTTGGCTGCAACTGTATGCCTGTTTGGGGCTGAAATGTCTGGTACCTTGAAATAAACTTTTCTGCCAACTTTAACAGCTGGTTGCAGACAGAGATGCAGCAAAGTTTTACTTCACAGGTGAATTTTAGGGGAACTCACCAAATTTGCTTGAGTAAACCGCTTCACGAAGTTGGCTCTCTTTAATAGGAATTCACCATTTGTAACTTCGCCTTGGTTTTGTTTGTTTTTTTTAGTGCAAATTGCACTAAAAAAAACCCCTAAAGCAAGGAGAAGTAATAACTGGGGAATCACCCAAATCCCTGGTGTCTAGTGCCCCCCGCCTCCAATTGCCGCCCACAATATAAAACAAACATTTGTCAATGCTGAATGTTGTCTTGCTGGTGTTGGCATTGGTAGTGCAGGAGTTAAAGAGATGAATAATAGGAATGGCAGTGAAGTATAGAACCAACATCAACCCCACCTCACCCTGTAGAGACTGACAGACATAGAGGTATGCCTTTGAGTTGTCGGCCATAACGCTCATGTCATTTTACCTCACCCTACCCTGCAGACTCTGACAAGTTTTGCATTGTGCCTTGGGGTCATCAGGCCTTACGCTCACCCCATTCAATAAGGAAGTATGTTGTGATGGGTGCAGTATAGGAGAATGGGCTGAAGTTTGGGTCCGAAGAGTCCAAGGTATACCTTGATGCCTGTGACTAGCTGCAGGGTGGGGGTGTGGGTGGAATGGCATGAGCATTACAGCTGACAATCCAAAGGCATACCCCTGACACCTGTCAGTCTCTACAGGGTGGGATGTTATGGTTAGAAACCCTAACATCGAGGAAGTTAATTGGCATTTGTACTCCAAATTTTCAACAGGGCCTTTTTGTAACCCCACCTCATGAAAGCATTTGGGACCTCTGCTCATGAACTGTGGCACTGTAATTTTGTTAATCTGTCCCGAACATTGATTTCCCAAACCGATCGCACCATTCTGCACCAGATGTGTGAGCACATTTCAGGCAGGATGTGAAAAATGACAGCTGTACCGTTCATAAGGAGGTGTGAAGAAATGGCAATGTTGAAAATCTGGAGTGAAAATATTAACAATTCTCAAAGTTACAAGCGTGCTTGGAAACTGTGCAACGCACGCTCATAACACAGTCATTTTGTGGAATTCTTTCACCAAATTTTCAATGTAGGCATTTTGAGTCCCCCGCTCATGAACAGTGTCACTATGATTTTCTTGCTCTGTCCCAGACTTTGATTCCCAAAAGAGACCGCACCATTGTATGCCAGATGTGCGAAAACACATTTTGGGCAGGACTCCAAATTTTCAACATGGCCTTTTTGTAACCCCACCTCATGAAAGCATTTGGGACCTCTGCTCATGAACAGTGGCACTGTAATTTTGTTAATCTGTCCCGAACATTGATTTCCCAAACCGATCGCACCATTCTGCACCAGATGTGTGAGCACATTTCAGGCAGGATGTAAAAAATGACAGCTGTACTGTTCATAAGGAGGTGTGAAAAATGGCAATGTTGAACATCTGGAGTGAAAATATAAAAAATACTCAAACTTATGAGAGTGCATGCAAACTGCGCAATGCACCCTCGTAATACATTTTTTAGAATTTTGTCACCAAATTTACTAAATAGGCTTTTTGAGAGCCCACCTCATGAACAGTGACACTGTTATTTCATTAATCAGTCCTGAAAGGTGATTCCACACAGTGACTGCGAGATCACTTTTGGGATCAAATAACGACATGACAGTGACTGAGTTTATGATGTAGGGTTCCAAGAACCCCATGTTGAAAATTTGGAGCCAAAAGTCACAAAAATGGCTGAGGTATCCACCTAAGTTGACCCCCCCATTTATGCCAATATACACCTTACTGCCATTTCTTCAGTTTGTGGTCGGCATTGAAGAGTGCAGACGTGTTCCCGCTCCACTGAAGATCATTGCGCTGGGCTCTGGAGGTAAGTATGGGGTGGGGGTGTAGGGAGGTGGATGCACACAGAGGGTGGGTGTGGGTTGGGGAAGGGGCATTAGAGACAATGAGAGACTGTTTTCTCTTTACAGGTAAAAAACAAACAAAAAGACATTGCAGGACTTTTTTTTTACAGGTTTGTTTTGGCACACTGGGGTGGGCTCCCAGTGTGCCACCTATGTTTTTTTGGGAGGGGGACTGAAGCTTATGGGAATTGGGCCCCCCATCGGCATACAAAATGTGTCTGTGTTTGGGGGGCCCATAATGCTGAGGGGGATTGGACACCCCCTCGGCACACAGATTAAATAAATAGGGGGACATTATGCTGGTGGGGATTGGGCTCCCCCATTGACAAATGAACTGTGGAGCGGGCATGATGACAGGGGGATTGGGCACCCACGAATTCATCTTTCAGGTGGGACTGTGAGAGGTGGACGGCGATAGCCGACACCATGCTTATTGAAATGTTACACCAGGCAAGGCACGCCCTGCAATGATGGGTCACTCTCTCATTGCAGTGGCAAAATTGTTTCAAGTTGGTGGCATGCTTTTGCACTGCTGTCATAGATAGTGTGCTATTTCATTGATGCCACTGAGCCCAGCCCAAAAAACAGTGGCACCATTGGCCACAACATGACAACACCTCCAAAACCTGCTATTCCAAGCTACCACAATATGTTGTTTGCACTTGCATGCAAGACTACACCAAAATCTATATTTTTTTCATTAAATCCCTGGTTTCTAGTGTTCCCCCCGATCCTCAGCCACAATGTAAAGAAACATATATTTTGTTTTATTAAATTCCTTTCAAGTGGACCCCCAACCCTGCTGCTAATCGCTGGGCACAACATAAACATTTTTTTTCATTAAATCCCTTTCAAGTGAGCCCCTTGTCACTGTTCGCCTGCCACAATGTAAAAAATATATTTACTTTTTTCATTAACTCTCTTTCAAATGGACCTCTCACTGCTGATCACTGGCCACAATGTAAAGCATATATTTATTCTTGTCATTAAATCTCTGGTATCTAATGGATCCCCTACCCCCACCCCATCAGGGAGTGCCCACCACCACAACCCCACTCCCCCCACCCCAACCCCAAGCGGGCCACTGGCACAGCCCTCTATTCACCTCCACAGCCAGTAGCCCGACTGAGCTCTCAATGTATGAGTGCCTGCTTGTACAAGCATGCACTTATTCATTGACAGCTCAGTTGGGCAGCCAGCCATGGAGATGAGTGCAGGGCCATGCCAGTGGACCACTTGGGGCCGGGATGGGGTGAGCAAGGTGGTGGTGGGCACCACTGATGGATGGGGTGGGGTGGGGGTCTACTAGACACCAGGGATTTAATGATAAAAATAAATGTATCTTTTACATTATGGCCAGTGATCAGCAGTGAGAGGTCCACTTGAAAAGGAGTTCATGAAAGTAAGAAATATATTTTTACATTGTGGCCAGTGAATAGCTTGGTGGGCACTTGAAAGGGATTTAATAAAAACATATGTTTCTTTACATTATGACCAGCAATGGGGGACCATGAGAAACCAAGATTTAATGAAAATATATATATATTTTTTTACATTGTGGGCTCTGATCGGTGGTAGTGGTGGGGGGGGTACTACTAGACACCAGGTATTTAAATGTAGTTTTTGTGCGAAGTGTGGAATTTTGCCCATGATATTCCACACTTAATGGTCAAGCCCGCTCTGTGAATTGGCGAATTTCGCAAGTTGAGCTTTGCGAATTGAGCACAATTTGTGAAATATTTCACGCAGCCAATTTTGCCAACTTCACACATCACTAGTTGCAGGGGATTTTCATCAATACTTTTAAGTCCATATTTAGGAGCTAAGGGGCTTCCAGTTCTTCAGATCATGAATGTCATCCTGTATAATGTGATTATATACCATGGGTATATGATATGGGAAAAAAAATCTATTTCAGATTTGTATAGCTCAGATGTAAGGCCATAATCCCTGATGCTATGTTATTGTTCAGTTTATTAACAGCCCAGCTGACTTCACCTGAGGAGACAGGAACAATTACTCTATTTCCCTCTTCCTCAGATAGCTCTCCCAACCTGCAATTTTGTAAATATAGAGGTATGCCCCCCATTTCAGGGCCTACTGTACCAAACATATTGTATGACTAGTTTTCCACTACCTTCAACATCCTTTTACTATCAGTTATTAAATCCCCAGTATCATTCAGTAACCCTGAAAACACCGATTTCTGGCCTCTTTCTTTTCAACTCTCTAATATGTTCCCAGTGCCAATTCTATCCTAAGTACCATAGTTGTGTTCCAGGAGAAGTTAGACAGCCCTGTCATATTGTAATGCCTGCATTTCATTTTTAATACAGAGAATTTGGTTGGCTAGCATACGTGGACCAGTTATTGCCTGTGTTAAAAGGTGTAACAATTGCTGATGCAAATCCATCTATTTTAGGTTTTTATTCCTGCCTTTTTCTTTTGAAACATGAAGAAAAAACTTAAAATCAGGCTTTGTATCTTCCCACCAGATGGCCATATTGTCATAGAAACACTGTACAGACTCTTTAGCTTGTAGAAGACTATTCAGGGATTTTTACTGTAGAGTGACCAAGTAATTCATTATTCAGGCACCATATGCAAGGCCACTGATTTACAGTGATTAAAAAAATGAAATTCTGTTTTCAAGACTTTAGATTCGGGAAGTTCACCTGTGATTGTTACTCTAATTTCCAGATTTTACCAGGATTCTGCTATCATTCTTTTAGTATGTGCATAAATAATCAGAATTAAAGAAGGCTTAATACACAGAGCATTAAATAAAGGAAACTGAAAATAGTACAGGAAGGAATTAAAAGAAAAACACGCATTTTGTAGATTTACTGATCTGATATAAAATGCCAGATTCCATGAAAGTCAGCTCTAATTCTGGAATTTTACCGGATTTTCCAGTAAAACCCCAAAACAGTGGCCTTGACCATATGTTTTTACCAGGGGAGTGATATTTCATGGACCCACATTAAGGCCAAGAAGCATATGATCAGAATTTTCAACTGAGTCAATGAAGCAGATTGCATCAAAACATGTTGGGAAACAAACAAAAGGTCAGTTCTGGTAGCCAGTATATTTTTATAGTAAGTAAAACCCTTTGATTTACTGTATGTACCCCTTGTAGGAACCCTGCAAACCAATGTCAGAAACCATGTTAAGTAAAAAATTGGGATCAAAATACATTTTGTTGGACTTCATGCATCTATCCTCCCTAGTTAGGATACATTTAAAGTCCCCCCCCCCCCAAAAAAAATAAATTTTTACAAGTAAAAAGAGAGAAGAATCTGGTCAAATAATTCAGTCCTACCTGTTTAGTCTGGGGGTGTAGACATTAAGGAACCTAATTTCATGTTGCTCATTTCAGCAGCTAGGATTGGTGCACTCCAGTGGCAGATGTCAAGTAATTTTGTGACTTTTAATTGTGTAGTATTAAACAGAATTGCCACGTTATCACATCTGTCAGCCTCAAAGGTCCAAAAAGAAGGATCCCAGCACCATGATTTCCTGGCAGTATTCACTTCCTTATTGGACCCCAGTCTGCTTTCTTGTAAGAAATACCCATTTAAGGACAGTGGCTAGATTCATAAAAAATTGCAAAGGCAATGCAAAATTTTGCATTGCACTTTGTGAGTGCCCAGATATTAAAAATGCTAGTCACAGACAGATAGCATACCACGCTACCCAACTATAAATAGGGCTAGGCTGAGTCAGTGGTAACCCCTTTACTGCAACCTCTAACCGCACTAGCGCCTCCTTGACCAGCATCCAGGGGAACGTTCATACAATAAATGGTGCAGGTGCACTATTTGGTATTCACAAAAGCAGCAATGTAAATGGGCATGCAAGGCACTAGGTGGCTACTTGCATGCCCATTATGGGACAATTTATATGGGCTGCAATGGAGTTTAGCACACCCCACCCGGGGATCACCAGCCTGACTGTAATATAGTTTACTTTTCCTGGTGGCTGGTGGTCCCTCCCACTAACTGATCCTCATTCCAAACAAAAATACACATTTCTGTATACATTCTCTGGTGGCTAGTGCCCCCCCCCCCACCAATCGCCGGCATGAGAAAATAAAAGAATAGTCCATGGTGCCAGTGGTCCATCCCCATGCTCAGCAATTGCTGGCCCAAGTAGAAAAAAAAATAATAGTCACAGGTGCCAATGGTTCCCATTCCCCCATGACCACCAGCCCGAGTATAAATAAAGCAGTTTCCCTGGTGGCTATCAGTCCCTCCCCCCAACCGATCACTGGCTAAATGTATGAAAAATATTTCCCTGGTGGCTAGCAGTCCCTCCCCCAATCTGATCTCTCAATCAACATAGAAACATCCATGCCCTGGTGCGTAAGGGGCCCCCACCCAACCTGATCACTCATCTGATGTATGAAAAATATTTCCCTGGTGTCCACTGGTCCCTCCCCCCACCTGATCACTTGCCTGACAAAAAAATCTATGCCCTGGTGTCCTGTGGCCCCTCCCCCCACCTGATCACTCAACATATGAAAAATACTTCCCTCAGGTCCAGTGGTCCCTCCACCCTCCTGATCACCCACCCTACATTAACATCCTAGTCCCTGGTGTCCAGTGTATCTCCCCATCCTTATCCCCTGAATTGCAAATATAAAAATTTCTCTTGTGGTCTAGCAGCCCCCCTCTCTATCCCCAATCCTCTGTATAGTGTATTGAAATCATGTCCTGATGGTCTAGTGGCCCCCCAACCTAGCAGGTAGTGCCCCACCACTCCACTCCACCTATTCTGAAACCGCACCAACGACCAGCACAACCCTCCTCTCTCCACCATCGCTGGTCACTGATTGAGCTATCAATGAGCACATACTGTATACCGTACGTATTCATTGACATTGATTGACAGCTCAGAGTGAGCTGTCATTCAATAAGTGCGTACTGTACACAGTACGTGCTCAATGATAGCTCAGTTGGTGGCCAGCCGTGGTGGAGAGAAGAGGGCTGTGCAGGTCACTGGTTCAGTTTCGGGATGGAGCAGTGGGGTGGTGGGGCACTACCTTCCAGGGTGGGGTGCGTGGTCCACTAGACCACCAGGGCATGGCTTTGATGCACTATACAGGGGACTGGGGATAGGGAGGGGATCCACTAGACCACCAGGGAAATGTTTATATTTGCTATACAGGAGATCGTGATGGGGGGGTTTACACACTGGACACCAGGTATTAGGATGTCAATGTTGGGTGGGTGATCAGGTGGAAGGACACACCACTAGACAGCAGGGCATGGATATTTCTATGTTGGGTGAGGGACTGGGTAGGGAAAGGGACCACTAGGCACCAGAGAAATATTTTTCATACAGCAAGCTGGTGATCAGGTAAGGGGAGGAACCACTGGACACCAGGCAAATGTTTTCTGGATATCAGGTGGGTGATTGGGTGGGAGAGGACTGCTAGCCACTTGGGACAACTGATATGTTTAATATCAGGCAGCGATCGATGGGGGGGGGGGTGCCACAGTACCTCCACCAACCACTAGGGTTGCATGGGATTAAAGCAAGGACTTGGTCAGCTGTGTTTGCTCCATTGCAAGGGAACCCCACAAACTGCGCTTGTGTGGAGCAAATGTTTGTGTATCAGACTGCGCCGATATGCAGGTCCCCTCCCCCTCATTTGTACTGCAGCTCCCTCAACACTTTACCCAGGCACAAACCCAGTCTGCACCTGCAAACAGGGATTTTGTGAATACCACTTCAGCGCAAAACCCGGTTTGTGCCGGGACAAAGTTTTGTGAATCTAGCCCCAGGTCTTTTAGAACAGAAAGAGTCAGTATACTTCTCTTGGGAGCTTTGATATTGTTTGCATTAAAGGGCGATATTTTTAGAGGTATTTCAGATGTCATGGGTCAGTGATGGGTGAGGGAAGGTGACAAGATCATGTTCCCTTTGTACGACGTCCTCCTCTTCTAGGTCCTGCTGGTGTAATGGCCTTTCTTTTTTTTTTTGTACCTGTACCCATCACAGTGCCTTATTTGTTGTTAGAGGAGCCTAGCTTTTGTGACAATAATGATGAGGCCTTGGATTCCCCATCACCATCTGATTTTCCCCAGTCTTTTTGTATGGCTAAAATGTTGTATTTATTCTCATCCTGTATTCCACTGTTTTCCATTTCCTTATGTAAAATGTTTTGTCTTCGGATGGTAGTTTCTTGTACTCCTCCTGCAGGTCACCATTGTCATTTTTGTGGGGGATGGCATGATATCTTCCTTCATTAGAGGCTGCATATCAGGGACCTCCTCAGCAGTTGGGTCTAAAGTCCCAGCTCTTGGACTATTCAGAGGGTCATCTTACATTGCAGCTTGGACAGTAATGTCATCTAACAGTGGGGTTTCAAGTACAGTGTTCCCTCCATCCTGCTTTTTCTGGTCTAATGGGCAAGGAGTAAGGACTGTGATTTCCTCAGAGGATGCATCCTCACTATCTTAAGTGACTTCAAATTGATTGTCAGATGCCTCAGGTTATTTCACAGTATATTGCAGTTCAGATGCCTTCTGTTGCACTGTCTGTTTTTCGCTGTTGTGAGATTTGACCAGTTGCTGCCATATGAAGCCATCCTTTTGTGCTTGGGTTACAAGATTGTCTGGGTCTGGATTGTCTGGCCTATTCTGAGAAGGCGACAGACAAATTCCAAGGAAGTGTTCACCATGTGACAGTGTAGAAATGGTTGCATGCTTAGAGGAGGGCTCACCCCTTATAGAAACTACTACAACTCCAGAAACAACCAAGCAGCCACTCACACCAAGCTGAACCCGGAATCAAGCTGAATAGTATAAAAAATGTTTTCTTGCCAATGGCTAAAAAAATCACAGTGGCCCAAATTGGACCCAATCACCTAGTGGGAACAATGCCCCAGCACTTGGCCACACAAGGCTTCATCAGGGGATGGGGATACAGAGAAAAACACACTGTTAAATAGGCATTACATGACAATGTCAATTGATTGACAGACTTTGTTAGATAATCATATGTAGCTTTAAAGTATTCAGTGTTAAAGTTACTAATACAAATGGATGTTACAGAAAAAGAATTATCAAACGTTTATATCATAGGGCCGGCCCGTCAGTGCAGGGGTAGCACTACCACTCACAACACTGGTGACCTGGATTTGGAAGCAAGCCCAAGTCATTTGGGACAGCCAGGGGAGAGGAGGATCAAACATCTCATAGGATGCTCTCCTCCTCTGGGGAGGGAGGGTAGCCAGCTATGGTGCATGACTGCCACCGGGTGACCATAGGTGGCAGTACAACCAGGAGTGGCTCAGTGACAGAGGGAGATGCCGGTGCATGACACAAACAATGCTTGCATCTGTGCTTGCATCATTCCCCAAGGCCGGTGTTTTGAGGGAGAAGAGAAAACAGAAAATTGGGAAGGCCAGAGCAGGATGAAGGACTGACCCTTCACAGGCCCTACACTGAAGTGACATGGCAGCCTCCCCAAGAACTGGATTCTGGTCTGTGGCAGTCGGGGGGGCCTACCACACCTTGCCATGGGGAGCAAGCCATTGGGGCATATGGGAGAGAAGCTGTTAAGTTCATGGGAAGCCAAGTGATGGGGCTGGTGGGGGGCTGGTGCAGATGGAGGCACTGCTTGCCGGGGGAGAGGAAAAAAAGTTCATATCATACAGATATCTCCTGCATAGATAGCAAAAATTCTAGACTTATCCTTGATCAATTAATTTGCAAACATAATCAGTCTGCTAAGTGAGAAGTTAGAAGGCAAGAGTAGTTTAAGAGAAGAAGCCCCAAACATCACAGTCCAATATTACCCATTGTGATCACACCGCTTGTCATGTAGGAAGTCCCTGGGGATCAACAACATAGGTTGTGGATAGAAGTGAGGTAATTTTCATGTTTGTTTCCCAGAAAGAAAGATAGAGCTGTCACAGAGATCTGGAAGACAGACAACACATAAATTATTGTACACTAGTCAGTATCATCAGAGCATATTATTCTTACCATAATAATACAAAATGAACCATATGGTTTCTTAGTTGGGGTGGGGGTGGGGAGGAGAAAAGCAGATGTGTACCAAAGTTAGATTCAGAAGGTGGGGGTTAGGGGTGTAGGGGGGAATTTTGAACTTTAAGGCTGAATATTTCATGCCTATTTAATCATATATAGAGTTTAACAAAAAGGGTTTTAAGTCCCACATTTCACTGAGACCTCCTGGGTTCATTGTATCTAATCTGTAGATCCAGTAGCTGTCCCACTGTGAAAAGGGGTTCAGGTGGTCTCCCCCTAGTTGGTTGGTTGACCCATTCAAGTCCCATGAATTTCAGTAGTCTAGGGTTTGAATTTTGGGTCTCCAGAAAATGTCTGCCTATGGGGTCTGCCTACAGGGTATCATGTCTCTGCTTCACAATAGAATGAACATGTTCCTGAATTCTAGCTTCCAGCATTCTTATGGTTCTGCCTATGCGGTAGAAACCACAAAAGCACCAAAGCATGTAAACTATAAAGGTACTGTAGAAGTATAGGTGATGAATCCTCTCACTGTGGCCTTTGTGTTGTTTTTTGGACACATGAATTCATTGACAGGTTTGGCATACTGACAGATACTGTAATTTTGGCATTTAGAGGCCTTCAGGTTTTGATGCTAACCAAGTGGTGATCTCCTCTTCATTTTTTTTTAAACTGGCTGTGGACTACCCTGTCCTTAATGCTTGCTGTTTTTTGAAAGGTTAAATGTGGTATGCTTCCAACTAACCCTGCCACAGTCTCATCACTTCCAATTATGGGCCAGTTCCTCCATATGATATTTCCAATTTTCCCTGAGATAATATTAAAATCAGTTGAAAAAGTTCTTGACTCCCTGCCCCATTTGTTTTCATGTTTGTATTCTGTTTCTGTTTTCGAGCCAGGAGGTCAATTTGTTTTTTTTGTTACTGACATCTTGAAAAGCTTTCTCAAATGTTTCATTCTAGTAACCCCTGTCTCAGAACACTGACATTAGCTCCCTAGCTTGTGTCTCTAACATATCATCCTCTAAGCAATTATGCCTAATCCTAAGTAAGTGGCAGTAAGGTATTGATTTCTTCAGTAACTTGGGATGTGAGCTATCATACTGTATCTGAGTAATGGAATTTGTTGCAGTCACATTTATGAACACTTTTGTAATCACTTTCTTCTTAGTAATATCTCCTATTAGTGAAACATCCAGAAAATTGATTGAACTACTGCTGATGGTTGAAGTAAAATGCAGATTCTAGTTGTTAATATTTAACCATTCCAACATTTCTCAGGCACTAGTTTCAGACCCTTTACATATACAAATGTAGCCATCTATATATCTATATATCTATACCAGCATCTAATATTCCTGAGAAAGGGGTTAACATTTCTATTGTAATTCACTCCTTCCTCCCCTTAGACCTCCAGGAGTAAATTTGCATATGCCAGAGTCATTAAAGCCCTCACAGCAATGCCACAGGTCAGAAGCAAAAATTCATCATCACTATCCAATCCAAGTAAGCCTGTTGGAGTTGCCAGCCTCTGGTGAGAGTCAGAGCTATAGCCTGTGTTAGCTAGGCAGTTGTTTTTTACTATTTTTAACAGTCACAGTTTATCTTAGCGTGAAGAGGTCTGTGGTAGGTGACCTTACCTCTCTTGCATAGCTGACCACTTGGTCATTACCCAAGGGCATTGTGGGACATAGGAGGACTATCCTAGCCCCTGTTCTACTGCTCACCAAATGTGGTTACTTGAGCCCTAGGCAGCGTTACAGCACTTGTTGCTGGCCACTGGTGCTACGAACCAGCACATGAGGTGGAGTTATTTCTTATTTTAAAAAGGTTATTTGCACTGGGCCTTCCAGATGCCAAACTAGAAGTTGCATGCCAGGCACTTCCTGCTGTGGTGGTGCATCTGTCCCCTTGTAGCGAGCAGGGTGAATGTGCGTGGGACCATGCATGGAGAAGCACGCTGAGACCTGTGCATAGGTGCGTGTCTGTTGTGTCCAGTGGGATCCAAGGGAACAAGGGTCCAGAAACCTTGTAAGTGGCATTCTAATATTTATTTATTTAGTTTTTGTTGACCGGGTTAGTGCACTAGACAAATCCTGCCTATTTTCAGGCACGACCCGGGGGAGGGGGATACAGATGAATGCCAACTGACCTTGAACCAGATTAAGCTGTTGGTGGTATTTTTAGTGAATGAGGGAAATTTGGCCAGGACACCAGGGAAATTCCCCTACTCTTTTCGATAAGTGCCATGGGATCTTTAACATCCACCTGAACTACCACCAATCCAGGCAGATGGGACCTCGGTTTAACGTCTCATCCGAAAGATGGCACCTCAGAAGTGCAGCACCCCTCTCATGCTGCACTACGGTGTCAGTACTGGGATATTAACCCAAGTGCCAGATGTGGGAGCTGAACCCACAGCCCTCTGATCTCCCGGCCTCAGAGGTGAGGTGATATTCATCTAGCACCATTAGTGATTCAGTAACTGTTCAAGCGATTTTCCTACCCTATATAACTAGCCATTATCATTAGCTATTAGCATATTAGTCTTTAACATATCTCTGACTAGCAGATAGCAAAATGGACACTGTTATCAAAACACTTGATGGGGACATTGGAACCAAATGTAATTAGTGTTCAATATAATATACATGTTTATGGATACCAATACAGTAATTGAGTCATATATCAGTGCATAATGTAAGCATATAACTATGTTGGAGTTAGAGACTCCAAACTTCAACAACAAACTTAAGGTTGTGGAGAGCAATTAACATGACATGCTCCAAAAAATATTATCAATGACAAATGAATGGTCCCCACAAACAACAATTCCCTCAGTTTGTCAGAAAGAGTCCAGCTTAAAGCAAGTTTCCAATGCAGTAAATCCTCTGGTAGAAACAAATGACAAGAGGCTGGAAAAACCGGACAGAGAAGAAGACCTGGCAGGGGATTCTGGTGAGGAGGATACCGTATGGACAGAAGTGGTTACAAAACAAGAAAAAAAGGGCTGGAGAGCAATGAATTTTGACATTTCCTTAGTTAACTGTTTCTCTGCACTAAGTGAACCACTCACCTCTACTTCAGAAACAACAGATCTTATACATGTTGCCCCAAGTGAACCACTCCCCACTACTTCAGAAACAACCAGCTTTGTACGTTACCCCAGTCACCCATGAAAAGCAAAATAATTGCTTGATAAACATGGAGACTGAACCTTCAATAAGCCCAACCAAACCAATACCACCTGCTAACATGGAAACAATGGTAGAGGTCCCCACTGTCAATCCAGAAAACCATCAAAACCATCATATACCCCAACCAAATACCACACACCCAGCAAATGAAGTCAATTCATCCCCCAGGCAAATCTTTGTACTAGAGGACTCCATGATTAAATATATTGACCAAACAATATGAAGGACAGACAAGGCAAATAGAACATGCAGCAGTTTTAGAGGAGCAAAGATTGCAGACATTGATCACATAATGGATAACATATTACATGATTCAGGAAACAACCCACTGGTCATCCTGTGTGTGGGGACTAAATAACAACATAAACAGCTCTATATTCAAAAACATAGAAACAGATTTTATAAACCTCTGCACTAAGCTATAAACAAAAGGATGTTCCATTTGTATATCTGAAATCCTTCCTGTACCTAGAGCGGGATACTTTGAACATAAGAAAGTAAAAATTGTGAATGAATGGCTCTGGAAGTGGACACTTCAAAAAGGATTCTCATGACTCACCCATTGGGAGGATTTCAAAGGCAGACATAATCTCTTCAACTAGGATGGCCTTTACCTGAGTAGGTAAGGCAACTACCTGCTAGGAAAATAGATAAAAAACATCTTTAACATGTCTTTTTCAGACCTGAGTGCTGTTCTATCCCATGACTTTTTCGAAAACAGGGCCTACTCCCCAAATACCTCAGCCCCTCAGTCTAACCATTCCCTCTTCTACTTCAGGGAGGTAAGGCTGAATGAAGCTCACTGCTATATTACTGCAGCTATCTCTAAATCTAGATCTAGTAGCGACACCCTGGACCTTAAGCTTCTGTTGCTCACCCTCGATGAGGTAATTCATCCATTAACAAAAATCCTAAACCTCTCTCTCAGCTGTGGAAAATTCCCAGACCTATAGAAAACAGCCACTGTGACACCCATCCATAAAAGTGGGGATAAGACGAATCACTCAAATTATCGCCCTATCTCCATACTGCCCCCACTCTCTAAGGCACTCGAGCACATCGTGGCTGATCAACTTACTGACTGCTTGGATAAATACAATATACCTTGTTGACAACAACATGGCTTTTGGAAAAGTCACAGCACCACCACAGCCCTTCTTGAGTTCACTGGAGCTTTGCACAAATCCCTTGACAATGGCCTTCTCACCGGGGCTGCTTTCGTCGACCTCTCCAAGACCTTTGATACACTACACCATGGACTATTAATTCACCAAATACTGAATGCCGGGCTATCACATGACTCTTCTCTCTGGTTTAAAAGCTACTTAGAAAATCAGTCGCAGAGAGTACAAATCGTGGACACTCTTTCTGACACCCTGCCTGTTCGCTTGGGTGTCCCACAGGGATCCATACTGGGCCCCCTCCTTTTTAACCTTTTCTTAAACTCCCTCCCTTACCACTGCTCTGAGCAGATCATACTATATGCTGATGATGCTGTTGTATCCTCCACTCACAAAGATCCTGCAACTCTTCAACACAACCTTCAACTTGGTTTCAGTTCTGTAGAGACATGGTTTCTTAATCATAAACTGGTCCTCAATGACAAGAAAACCAAATCTATGTTCTTCTGCAGCTCTCATAACCCACACAAGCTACACCACTTGGTTATCTCCACCACCCAGGGGAACACTCTAGATCAGGTTGGGTCCTTCAAATACTTAGGGATACAGCTTGACCCTCATTTCTCCTATGGACTTCATGTATGTAGCTAGAGCTGCTAATACATGGCTTGGTCTCCTCTACAAACACAGACCACATCTCATGCCAGAAGCTTTGAAGGTTGCAGTTCTGAGCTCTGTGATCTCTGTAATAGACTATGGTCTCATCATTTATGGCTCGGCCACAACCACAACCCTTAGACGCCTCTCAACTGCCTTAAATAAGGCATGTAGGCCCATCACTGGTGCTCACCATCTCACCCACACATGTGACCTGTACACTCAGACATGCTGGCTTCAACTATCAAACTGCATAAAGTTTCTCACCTGCTCCATGGTGAAAAACAATCTACCTTGGCCTTGCACCTTCTGGGGTCTCAACTTTGTTACAACACCGAAATAACAAATGGTGCCTTGGGAGATCCATGCTACAGCTACTGAAAGTCCCCCACTGTCACACTTCACAGGCACAATGCTCTTTTGCTTATCTAGCACCACTCTGGTTCAATGGCCTCAGCTCCACCATCTCCTCTGCCCCACCAATTGGTATGTTTAAAACTAGGCTCCTGGACTATCTCACTACCAGCAGCTCCTGTGACTGCCCAACTTAACCTTGTTTCTCCACTTCCCTTCCTGCTCTAGTGGTCCCCCTTTCCCTCCTTACTGGATTCTACCCTCACATCTTGATATACCCAATGCTGCACTTTTCACCCTCTCCCCACCCTTCCTACATTCCTTCTCTCCCCATGACTCTGGCACTTCTTATCTGTTGTCTATTTTCTCTGACAAATGCCGCTGGCTGCCTTGTTACAATGCTACCCTTGAATTGTATTAATCTGTACTCTGTTTGCAATGTCCACATTGTTGTAATGTCTGTCTTGATGTTCCCCATAATTTGTATTTCTCTGATGTGGAACCTTTGTAAAAGAGCCAAGGCTCAAAGGTATTTGTAGTCCTAGACTTGATAAATAAAAATAAAAACATATACTGTATCCAACAATTTAAACTAACTTGCCTGGGGAACATGGGAAAGTCAAGTCAAAAATGACTTCACTCTCTACTAATACCCGGGACCCAAGTGCATAAAGTATATTATCAACAAATGCAAGAAGCCTTAATTCCCACAAGGTGTCTGAACTAGAGGCACTAATGATTAGACATGGGTTAGACACTGTTGCAGTAACCAAAACCTGGTGGGATGATTCTAGCGACAGGCACAAGGAGATAGAAGGTTATACACTGTTCTACAAAAACAGAATAGACAGAAAGGGGGTAGGAGCATGTATGTATATAAAAAACTGCATAGACTGCAGTCAGCTTACCCCATCCATACCACCTAAAAAAGCAATGGAAAGCATTTGGGTAGAACTGTCTGTAAAGAACAGACAAAAAAATGTCATAGGTAACTGCTATAGGCCACCAAACTCATCTGATAATTATAATAAAATCTTGACTGAGGAGATTGTTTCAGCTGCAGAAAAGGGTGACGTAATAACCTTAGGAGACTTTAACTACTCAGGTATTAACTGGGAACTACTGACAGGATCTCACGCTCCTGCCCTAATCTTTACTAACTCATTACTTTCTGTGGGCCTTACCCAGTTGGTGACAGTTTCAACCAGGGGAAAAAATACACTCCACCTAATCCTGACAAACGTTGACAATTTAGTAAATAGCTCTGCAAATTCCCCTATAGGTGGAAGTGATCATAACATACTCAGATTTACTCTGAAATTTGTCAGTTTCAGACCACCAAAACTCACCTACAGTACATCAAAAATTATAACACAGCAAACTTCCACTCAATAAACAACTTCTTTAATAACATTGACTGGGATAATGAGATGTCTGAAGCTTCATGTGATGATAGCTGGTTAACTCAAAAAAACATCATATCTGAGGCAGAAAAAAGTTAAGTTTCAACAAAAATGAAATATAACAACAAGGGTAGAATACCAACCTGGTTAACAGGAGCTGTAAAAAAACAAATTAAAGTCAAAGAAAAAGCATACTCCAAACTACAACAGGTCAACACCAAGGTTAACTATTCTATATATAAAAATTAACAAAAAACTTAAGAAAAACTTAATCAAATTAAATCAGAAAAATACAAAATAGAATTTAGGATAGCCCACACATAGGGCTACAGTAAAGCATTCTATTCTTATGTAAATAGTAAGAAGAATATAACACATGTAATTGGTCAAATCAACATCAATAAAAATGTTAGCTGAGGCAGCAAACAGTTTAGTAAACCCAAGTACTATGGTATACAACAAACTCATTGCTCCTGATTATGTCCCCCAAGACTGGAAAACCTCAACAGTAGTGCCTACATTTAAAAAGGGAGAGAAAGAAAAGATAAACAAGTACAGACCCATAAGCTTAACATCGATCCTAAGCAAAACACTCGAACAATTAATAAAACATAAAATTGATAATGAATTAGCCACCCTCTCTTATTCCAACAATAAACAACACAGATTTACTCCTGGACAGTCTTGCACTACAAATGTGATGGCTTTTTATAACAAAATAGGTGTTAGTCGAGATAACAGAATCCCAGTAGATGTTATCCTGTTGAACTTTGGCAAATCAGTTGACAAAGTTACACACTTGGAACTGCTAGATAAAATAGTTAACATTGGAATAAGCCAACAACTAGTCAACTGGGTTAGTAACTGGTTACTTGGTAGAAAACAGCAGTAAGGATCAATGGACATCTCTCACCCATTAGTGTAGTGAGTAGTGGTGTCCCCCAGGGTTCAGTCCAGGGACCAACTCTGTTCAATATCTTTATTAGTGACATCAATACTAACATCAAGAGTCTTCTGGCAAAATTTGCAGATGACACAAAGATAGGAGCGGAGGTCAACACTTTGGCCAAACATTTATTACCAACTAAGGATTTGGATCATATCTTGCAATGGACTAATGAAAATAAAATTACATTAAATCTAGATAAGTGTGTGGTTCTTCACCTTGGACAAAATAACTTTCAATATATCTATGCTATAAACAATAACCCTCTATGTTTAGTCACTAAAGAGCGTGATTTTGGGGTTATCATAAACAACTCATACTCATCAGCAGGACATTGCAAAAACATGACCCAAACACCTAACATGATATCAAACCACATAAAATGTTCCTTCACCAATAGAAGCAGTTGCTGCATAATACCCCTGTATAGGACATACATAAGGCCCCATTTAGACCTTTGTTCCCCTTTCTGGAACCCTTATTTAAAACAAGACATCTGCCTAATAGAACAGGTTTAACATAGGGCCACTAAATTAATCCCAAATCTAAGAAACAACTTATATCACGAAAGATTACATAAAATAGGCATAGTCACCCTTGAAGAAAGGAGTCACAGGGGAGATGTTTTACAGCTTTACAAAATCTTACAGGACCATGACCTCACACATCAGTGTGGTCTTCAGTTTTTGCACTGTTATATTACCCTCAGAAGTCATAAGAAACTATTAGCAATCCCACAAGCTAACACAAACAAGAGGGACAACTTTTTCTCAATCAGAGTGGCTAAAGCATGGAAACTTCTCCCACAAAAAGTTGTTGATGCCCAGAATTTCAGCATCTTCAAAAGCAGGCTTGACAAACATCTAAAATGGGACACTAGTTATGAATAATTTGCCCACAAAGTTGTGAGAGACAATCTAGATGGGCCTTGGCCTCCTTATGTCTAATAACCTAGTAACCTAGTAGTTAAATTCAAAGAAATTATGTGTAAGCACAAATTCAAGTGCCTTAGTTATAAAGTCTGTTGGCACTGCCTCTTATAATGGACTTTTGTTCAGGAAATGCACACATGTCCATGTACCATTTCTATGTCTCATTGACATATACAGGGCCTCAACATCAGTACACAGCCACAGAAGATCTCCCTTTCTCTTCAAGTCACTGAGTTTCCTCAACGTATCTCCTGTGTCCCTCAGATATGAGGGTAAAGTTGTAACACTGTGCTGTAATAAAAAAAAAATCAATGAATTCACAGAGATGCTTTGTGAGAGATCCCACCACTGATACTATTGGTCTACCAGGGGGGTATTCATATTTTTATGAATTTTGGGGTAGCACATAGTATTTTGAGATTATTAGAGGCTCACAAAACAGATATTTGAGTTCCTCAGTACTAATAGCTCCCTGTTCCGCATTTTTCTGTAAATGATGCAATAGCTCCTTCTTAGACACCTGCACAGGGTTACCTCTTAATTTTTTGTAATTATTTACATCATAGAGCAATGTTGTTACCATACTATTATAATATTTCCTGTCCATAATAACTACATTTCCCCCTTTACCCATAGATTTAATTATGATTTGTTCCATACCTGACAACCTATTCAAGGCTAGTTGGTCAGGTGGGGTAAGATTATCAGGGCCCTTTCATCTGTTATCTTGTTGCAGTTCTTCAACCTAACTAAGGAGAGTTTTTCTTCATACACATTTATTGTGCTATTAACTACATTAGGTCAAAAATTCAGATTCTGATTTAAGTAAAGTGAGAAGCCCACTGACAGGACCGGTAGGTATGACCAAGTGACTCACATAAATTACAGCAATTCATTCAGACAGAAACTACTTACAAGTCCATATTTTAAGCAAGAAGTACACTTTGTCTGGTCACATGCACTGCTCAGGTGATTGGGTGAGCCACCTATGAAGCAGGTCTTGGGTTGGGTGGGGTAGGAGTGGCCTCTACATTTTCCAAAATAAAAACAAATGAGGAGATGAGAAATCTCTTTCTCATTATGCTTTAGTTTTACCTTGAATTTCCAATGACCAGTCCATATCTGCTCCAAGTCAACAATGCCATTTTGGAGGGGCTAAAATGTCACATCTCTGGGCAAGCCAGAACCAGATACCTAAAGTGTGCTAGGAGGGGTAGGAGGGAACTGCATCTCATGGTGCATGTGGGTACAAATGATCTGGCGGGGGAGACGGTGGAAGTAGTGAGGGAGAGGTTTGAGGAATTGAGTAGGCTGTGTGGGAAACTAGGAGAATGAGTGGCCTTCTCAGAGGTGCTCCCAGCACCCTGCACTAGTACGGTGAGGAAAGTAAGGATTAGGGAGTTCAACACCTGGCTGAGGGAATGGTGTCAGTCCAGGGGATATGGGTTGGTGGGGGGCTGGGACAGAATCTGGGACAACAATGAACTTTATGCAGGGAATAGGCTACATTTGAGCAGGAAGAGGAAGGGGTACTAAAGCAGAGGGTAGGGGAATACATAGCTATGAAGGTGGATTTAAACTAGGTGGGGGGTGGTGAGTGGACAGATGGTAGGCAGAGATCCCAGAGAGGGGAGCCAAACAAGCTTACCCCCCAGGCTAGCAGAGAGGAAGCTGGAGCAGTGGCATGGGGGGATTAGGAAGGGGTAATTCAGAGAGGAGAGAGGGCAGGGATGGGTTGTAGGGTGGTCTCACTGAATGCAAGAAGACTTGGTAACAAATCAGCAGAATTACAGGGTCTCTTTGAAATTGGAAGGGTGGACATTGTGGCCATCATGGAAATGTGGGCCACCCAGAACCAGGAATGGGATTTGATGATCCCAGGGTATAGGATATTGAGGAAGGATAGGGCTAAGGGAAAAGGGGTGTGTGGGAATATATGTGTGGTAGGGGATAAGGTGCATAAGGGAGAAGGGTGAGGAAGGCAGAACAGAGGCCCTATGGATGCAGCTTCAAGACTCAAAACATAGGGCATTGAAGATGGGGGTGGTGTATAGGCTGCCAGCCCAAGGGGAGGATCTGGATAGGGAGTTAGCAGAACAAATCAGAAGGGTCTGTAGGAAAGGGAACACTGCGGTGGTGGGGGACTTCAACCTACCTGGGATAGAGTGGAGCACCTCAACCACCAAGAGTGCAAGGTAGCAGATTTTACTGGAGGCATTTCAAGACAGCTTCCTGATGCAGTTGGTCAGGGAGACAACTAGACTGGATAGGACTCTGGACCTGGTTCTATCAAATGGGGAGGCTGTAAGGGATCTGGAGGTGGAGGAACCTCTGGCTGGGAGTGACCACCACATGGTTTGGTTCATGCTCAACATGGGAAGGGAAGCAGGAAGTACAGGTACCAGAGTGATAGACTTTAAGGGGGCTGACTTTAAAAGGATGGGGGGAAATTTTGGGCAGGCATTTGGCAGAAATTTAACTGCACATGGATGCTAGCCAAAAATGGGATATTATTAAGAAAGGGCTGGTGGAGGTGACTGGGACATGTACAAGAACAAGGAGTAAGAACTGATGGGAAAAAAAACAGCTGGCTGATGCAGGAGGTCTTGGAAGGGTGAGGGCCAAAAAAAAAGGCATTTTGGAGACTCAAGAAATGGGGGAAGGGGGAAAACAGGGAAGTGTATATGAAGAAGTCCAGGGAGGTTACTAGGCTGGTCAGAGTGGCCAAGGCTTCCAGGGAACTGAGACTGGTGCAGGGCATAATAGACAGAGAAAAGGACTTCTTCAGATACATCGGTGAAAGGTGGAAAAACAAAGATCAGATTGTGAGGATTAGGAAAGACAGGGGCTGGGTGGAGAAGGGGGAGGACCAGGCAGAGACACTGAATGAGTACTTCTGCTCTGTGTTCAAGAGGGGGAAAAGGGGGGAGATACCACTTGGGAGAGGAAGAGTGGGCGGGGGGAGAAAGTGACTGATATATGGATTACAGAGGATAGGGTGCTGAAAGGATTAAGGGCTCTGAGGAGGGATAAGGCACCGGGTCCAGATGGCATTCACCCTAGGGTACTTAGGGAACTAGCATAGATCCTGGCAGGACTGTTGACTGACCTGTTCAATACATCCTTGGACACTGGATGCGTACCACAGAACTGGAGGATGGCCCATGTGGTACTCATTCATAAAAATGGACGTAAGCATGAACCAGGGAACTATAGATCAGTAAGCCTAACATCAATTGTGGGGAAACTCATGGAGATGATCCTAAAAGAGAGGCTGGTGACCTTTTTGGAGATCAATGGTCTCTGGGATGGTCAGCAGCACGGGTTTGCCTCAGGAAGATCTTGCCAGAAAAACCTGATTTAGTATTACTATTGCATGACAAAGGAACTGGACAAAGGCCATGCAGTGGATGACTTGTATTTGGATTTCAGCAAGACCTTTGATTCTGTGCCACATGGGAGGCTGGGGGGGAAGCTGGAATATATAGGGGTGGGAACAAAGATGGTAAGTTAGATCACCAATTGGCTGAAGGGAAGGCAGCAAAGGGTGGTGGTGGTGGGGGAACTCTCATCACCGAGGGATGTGATGAGTGGGGTGCTACAGGGATCAGTACTAGGACTAGTGTTGTTCATGATATTGACAGCTGATATCTCCCACAGGGTCCATAGTAAGATCAGTCTCTTTGCAGATGACACAAAGATGGGTGCCATGGTAGATGATATTGAAGGCTGGAGGGGGCTGCAGGAGGACCTGATCAAACTACATGAGTGGTCGGATGCATGGCAGCTGGGGTTTAATGCCAAAAAGTGCAAGATCTTGCACTTCAGGGCTAACAACCAGGGGAGGTCCATCAGCTGGGTGATCTACAGCTAGAATGCACTGACGAAGAAAAGGATCTAGGGGTGCTTATAATGGGGAGTATGAACAACTCAGCTCAGTGCAAGAAGGTGGTAGCAAAAGCCAACAGGATGCTGGGGTATATAGTGAGGGGAAAATCCTCCAGAAATAGGGAGATGATCCTGCCACTCTACAGGTCGCTGGTCAGGCCACACCTGGAATACTGCGTGCAGTACTGGTGCCCATTCCTGAAGAAGGACATCAGACTGTTGGAAGGTGTATAGCAGAGGGTGACAAAGATGATCCAGGGATTAGAGGGATACTCCTATGAGGAGAGGCTAGGAGAGCTGAACATGTATTCCCTGGAGAAGGTGAGGGTTGGGGGGCATGATCAAAACCTTTAAATATTTAAAGGGGTAAACATGGCTAGTAAAGAAGGGAGTTTCCAGATTAGAAGGGGGAGGATCATGAGGGGGCACCAGATGAGATTGGAGGGGAAGATTCAGGAGGGAAGTCAGGAGACATTATTTCACTGAGAGGGTGGTGAATAAGTGGAATACTCTGCCAGAGGAGGTGGTAGCCTGTAGCACAGTATACAGTTTTTAGAGGGGATGGGACAGAGTGAGAGGATGGTTCGAGGAGGGAGGGTGGGTGGGGCAGCTGCAAGTTGAGGGGCTAGCTGCATAATTGAGCAGACTTGATAGACCGTGAGGCCTGTTTCTGCTGGCATTTTTGTATGTTCGTATTGTTAGGGTGTCCGGCCCTGATCAGGATCTTGGCTAATTAGAGATGCAAATGAGTCACAGACAAGTTGCATATCATTAGTAAACGTGTTTATTACACCAAAAGGAAATCACAGTTGCCCTAAGCAGTTCTTACCATAAGACACTGGGAGCCAAGCCTAGCATTCCCCAATACCCCAAGGAGTGAAGAAGGTCTCCAAGGAGGATACGTAATACATTACATTATATATTATGATAATCAACATGGTTACCCTTAGAACAAAACATTATTAGATACATGCAGTAAGCCCTGTTGGCCAAAAGCTATGTGGCTCCACAGTGTTATATAGTCCTATAAAATATTCTCTAAGTCAGCTATATCTTACAATGACAGTATACATGGTACATGGAAAACACAGGATGTGGTGTGATTATACATAAATCCAAAAGATAGCAGTGCAGACTACGTAATATCAGAAGATTACAAAGACAGGAATGTCTTGGCTTACTATGTGCAGTTTCCATGCATAGAGAAAGTAAAGTGGATTCCAATCTTTATATATCCTGACACTTAACTCTTGGATGGCAAGTATCTGTGCCCTATATGTTAGTATAGCATATGCATATTATGTGTAACATAAAGGTTTGTCTAAGGTGTACAGTGAGATGCTAATTAGGGTGTAGGGACCTTGTATAACATTCCCCCCTTGTTGCCTTACTGAAAAGGTAACAACTCCATGGGAAAGTGGTTGGAACAACTGTCATTTACAGACCCGATGCATGAGCCTTGTAAAGGAATTCAATCTGTTCTCGATGTTGTCTGAGTGTACACCTTATGCAGCAAAGTGTTAGTATTAAAAAGATCAAAAATCCCTCAATGATAACAAAACCTTTAAAAATCATGTCTAACTAGGTATTAGAAAGTGCATTATTCAAATCACCATCATTGATAAGGGTGTTAAGGGCATCTCCAGCTGTGGAGATATTGTTACTGATGTGGATGAGATGTGTATCTTTCCTCTCTAAAAGGGATTTCAGTGTCAATGTTAAGGGGTCTATGTGGACGTTAAATATGGGTAGATATTGAAATAGAGAAAGCAAATATTCAGGGTCACCATCAATAACAACAGGTTCTGTGATGGGAACAGGAGTAATCACTGTGTGTCCTATAACAGTGGTCTGATGAGGAACAAAACAAAAATTAGGATGAGGTATTTCACAAACTTTTTGACCAAAGGATAAAGTTTTATGGCTAGTGACAATACAGTATTGTCCATCAGAATTATAAGTCATTTTAACAGTTGGCAACCTCCATTTTTGTAGTTGTACTGGGCAGGTGAAAGATTGATTTGTTAGTCTTGTAGTCAGCCGATGAACCTCTTCAGTATAAGCCTTGTAGAGTTGTCCTCTGTTCATCAGTGGTGGTGGTAATGCTGATCATGCTCCAGGGGTATCTGTGTCATTAGCAGTAATGTCATGGTCCAATGTGAAGGACCAATCAATGCTGTCAGGTGAGTAGCCACATACTGGTTTGATGATGTCAAAAATGTCACAATGACACATATAGTGATAGCCCTTTCATGCACAGCAATCCGTATGAGGTGAAACCCATGCATCCAGGGTTGGATGAAAGACAAGAAAAGGTGGCAATTTGATGCATTCTCTGTCGATATCCTTGTCAAGGTGCCCAATGGAGTGAACTGTAGCCAGCAAATAAAGCTGTATTTATATCAAAGTGTGGCAATGAGACAGTAAAGGTCATAGTCATGGTGTCTAGAATAGTACATCATTTAGCAGTGAAGCACGGTCCTTTATTAGGATGGCTGGTTACAAACCCTAAGTTTCTACCAGTAGATACGAGTACGGAAATAGACTGAGACTTACAGATTGTAATGCATGCAGTAGATTTACAATGTGGGCAATACCATTTTGAAATTCTTCTATCGTGAATGGTATCTGGAATACGTCCAGATTCCAGATCACAGAAGAGGTTATTGATGGTGGTTATGACATAAGAGCCATAAGCGGAGCACAGGAGTTCCATGGCAATATATTGCTTGTCTGCCTGCTTATTATTTTGTGCAATGAAGTGATTTAACCTATCCTTAGTGTCAGTAAAACTTTTAACAATGTCTTGCATATTGCACATAGTGAATCTTTCCTCTTGACTAAGGCCATCCATACCATGTAACAATGGGGGTATTATCTTATTGATCATGCCCTGTAGGGATTTTTGTGAGTGATCTCTGATGGCAGCAATGTCCGCCCTGTCCCAGATGGACATGCTGGAGCCAAAGAGTCCAGTTAGGGTGTCTGTTGCACCAGTGACATCAGCTGTTTCATGCTTCTTCTTGGAAGAATGGGATTTCTTTCTTGAAGAATATGGTCTAGATATAAATAAACCTAGATGTTCTACAGAGTTTACATCAGCTACTGGGTCTTGTGTACGTGTCTGGTATGCTGCTCGCCTATCTAATAACATAGTACTGAAAAACATTGATGTGTTAGTAGTGAAACACATACCAAATTCTGCCATATTCCAATTGTGAGATGGAAAATTACAGGGGCATGCATATATTGCAAATTGTTGATAAGAGTACCTGGTACTGAATTTGCAGTTAGGCCACTAAGTGGGCCAGGTTACTGTGGGGAACATTCAAGGAGTTCTGCTTCCTTTGGAGGAATAATAGAAAAAAAACATGGAGGCTGAGACCATAGAATTGAGTGCACAATATTCTTTTGCAGAGTCTTTGGAGAACCTCTCGCAATAGGCAGGGTCAATTAGAGCAGTAAGATGATATAAACCTGAACTTCAATGATTGATTTATTGAATAGCTAGTACTGTTTGGGGCAATTTTGGTGTTTGGCCAACCATGAAAGGTTCCTTTGGACAGACAGGCGACAGGGAGAGTTTGTCCATTGAAATCTGTTTGCCATTCAATTTGTAGGGTAGATTTGTTAGGGGCTACAACTGAGGCAGTGAGGTAGGCATCTTTACCTTTCTGTACTGTAACCAATTTGCTTGGGACTGTAATTGAAACTCCTTCTGGGGTGGTCACAGGAGGATGGTCTAGATATGGAAGGATGCAATCTACCATGCCTTAGATGCAGGGGAAAGCTCCTAAGATGAGGAGAATCAAATGCAAGATAGCCATCTTGCAGGGGATACTACAGTGGGGAAAAGAAAGGTAATTGATTACAATTCACTCCCAATGGAGTTAGAAGGAAGTAATTATACTCCTCTGTATAGTTTTAGTTGGTTAGCATGCAAACCATTGGTCAGTAAGTTTCTTGTTTTGGAGAAGTCTAACTTGATAGATTGCAGGACTGAGTTTGTTGACAATAGGGTAGGATCCTTCCCACTAATTGGAGAAGGAATGTGTAGGGTGAGCAAATCTGAGTACCATTACCTGATCTCTGACTTGCCAATCCACTTCTTGTGCATGTTTGTCAGACTGGATGTTGGATTGTTGCTGGGCCTTTCCCATGCAATGTGTAGCATACAGATGGGTCTTTACAATGTCTTCTTTGAGTTTGGCCACATACTTGTCAACAGACACTCTGTCTGCAGTGGGGGTGTTCAGGTCAAACAACAGATGCTCAGGTAATCTCATAGTTCTACCAGTCATCACCTCGAAGGGTGTCAGCTGGGTGGTGGTTGAAGGAGTACCCCAATTGCCATACGGAGCAAAGGCAACAGGGAATCCCAATCCTTGGGATTGTTCTCAATGAATTTAGAAAGCATTTGCTGAATCTGTCTGTTGGCTTTTTTTACTTGACATGAAGATTGAGGGTGGTAGGGTATGTGGAACTTCTGGTGTACCCCTATAAATTCGAGTACTTCTTTCATCAACTCACCTGTAAAGCTGGTTCCTTTGTCAGAGTCTACCTTCAGTGGTAGACCCCACCTGGAGAAAATCTGTTCCACCAGGGTTTTTGCAATCTCTTTCATGGTGCAAGTCTTAGTGGGAAATGCTTCAACCCACTTAGAGATGAGGTTAATAACTATAAGTGCATACTTGTTGTTTCTGCTGGTATTGGTCAAAGGACCAATAAAGTCAATTTGTATGGCATGCCAAGGGCCAGAATGTCTTTGTGGTAGTAACTTGGCATTATGTTTGGTTGGTATTGGGTTATTATGTGCACAGATCAGACAGTTGTCAATATAGTGTCTGACATCTTTGATGATGCCAGGCCAGCAACCAACAGTTTTGAGTCTCTGAAGTGTATTTTTTTCTCCTTAGTGTCCACCAGTGGCGGTGTTATGCACCTGGTGTAAAAACCTCAGATCTCAATACCTGGGGGACCACCCACAGTTTGTAGGGCAAGTCCTCTGGTTGATACCAGATCAGTTTGCCATCCTGTGACAAATGTAACCTACTTGTGTGTCTCTTGTATGGGCTGTGGGTAGGTAGATCTTGTTCAGTTCCTTTGTCAAGGAGATGGAATGCATCTTTCAGTTGGGGATCTGCATGTTGTACCGTGGTCAAGTCCAATGGCTCAAATGGTTCTGGTTTATTTTTGATAACTGCTACTTGGACAGCTGCTAGAGCATCAGGATGATCCATTATCAATGTGTCCCCCTTCCCGAGCACCCTCTTTTGCAAGAGTATCTGCTCAATCATTGAAGGAATGGTAGGGGTCTGTTTTAGAATGAGCTTTAACCTTGTAAATTAAAAGCTTCTGTTTAAAGTGTTGGGCCAGTTCATGAATATAAATTACAAGTGCTTTATATTTCATAGGGGTGCCATCAGAAGACACAAAGGAGTTCTTCTGCCAGAATGGTAGGAATTCGGGGAGGGAACAGCAGACCCAACTGGAGTCTGCAAAAATGATGGCGTCCTTGGTGCCATGTTGTATGAACTTGAGGGTGCAGGCCACAGCTGCCAGTTCTGCATACTGTGATGATGCAACACTGCAATGCTTGGAAATTCCAACAGTGTTGCCATTGGGATACATGATGAGCACCCAAAATCCAGCTACCTATTCTTCTTGGTGATATGAGGCTAAGCCGTCTGTAAAGACATGACACAGGGAAGTGTCTGCAAGGAGCTTTGGAGTAGTGGGGAGAAATGGGCCTGGGTCAGGCAAGTCAGGGGGTTGTAGTGAACAATTGTGTGGCTCTCCTTGATAATGGAGCCGATGGGCCAGAATGGAAGGCATTTTGGCAGTGTGGACCTGGATGTCATGGTCTTGGAGAAGAAGAGACCAGTGAATCAGTCTGGTGTTGGACACTGATCCATCCTTTACTCTGTCTGATAGCAAGAAAGTTGTGGGAGTGTGGTTGGTGTTTATAATGATAGGTGAGTACCCAATGACATACAAGAAATGTTTGACAGCCCAGTAGGTAGACAGAAGGTTCCTTTCACAAAGGCTGTAGTTCTGTTCTACTAGTGACAACATGTAGGATGCATATGCAATAGGTCTCAAAGCACCATTAACTTTCTGAGCAAGGACTGCAGACATAGCAATGTCTGATGTGGCTTATTCCAGATGGAAGGGCAATGCCGGATTTGGGTTTACTAAGGCTGGAGCAGAGGCCACGGCCTGTTTCAGTGATGTCACAGCCTGGGTGTGTATGGGACCCCAAGTACAAGGGACATCCTTTTTCAGTAGCTCATACAGGGGGGCGGCCTTCTGGGCAAAGTCACAAATGAAGTCCCTGCAGTAGTTGACCATTCCCAGAAAACATCTGAGTGTTGCCACGGTGGTGGGTAGTGGCAAATCTTGTAGGCCTTAGATCTTCTTGCAGGCCAGACTTCTGCCTTTGTCTGTTATGCATAAGCCATGGAAAATGACTTCTGTCTGGCAGAGTTTTGCCCTTGCAAGGTTGCATTTGAGGCCTGCCCTCTGCAGGAGGGTCAGTAGTTCACCCAAGAGGTCAAAGTGTTGTTCCTTTGTGGCAGTTGCCAACAATAGGTCATCCACATACTGAAGAATACACTGTGGGGCAGAGAAATCCTCCAGGGCATCCCTCATGTGTAGATGGGAGAGGGAGGGGCTGTTGTGGAACCCCTCGGTTAAACAGGTCCATGTGTACTGCCGATCTTCAAAGGTGAAGGCAAATTTGTATTGGCTTTTTAGGGCCAGTGGCAGTGACCAGAAACCATTGGAGATGTCAAGAGCACTGAACCACTTGTGGTCAGGTGTCAGCAATTTGAGCACATCAGGTGCTGATGCTACTGTACGTGAGCAGCTAGGAGTGACTTGGTTAAGCCTCTTGTAATCAGTTGTGAGTCTCCAAGTTCCCATGGGTTTCTTCATAGGTCAAATAGGTGAATTGGCAGTAGAGACACAAGTCCTGATTAAGCCTTGTTTGAGGAGTGACTAAATGGTTTCTCTGAGTGATGGTAGTGCATCAGCAGGAAAAGGGTATTGCCTTTGCAGTTCATGTGCTGGGCCTGGGATTTTGATGATGGTCTGCATTCTACCACAGTCATGTTTGTGCATGGTGAAAGCATCCAAATGCTTCTGCAGGATGGGGAGAAGTCTTTTGAAAAACTCATGGTTTTGGAATAGAGCTATGACATCATATTCCTTGTCGCTGTTGGTTATAGCTGCAACCACGTGCAAATCAGAAATCATGACAGTATTATATTGTCCTCTGATCTGGATCAATAACATATTAGCCAGGTCCACCACACAGCTGTGTGGCACAAGAAAATCAATCCTCATGATGCTGGGATGATTACACAACACCATAAGCTGAAAGGTATGGTATGCCTTCAGGTTGCCTATGGTCACTGAGAGCACTATTGAGCAATATGTGGATAGTTTTATGCCATCCACACCTGATGTATCAGCTCACCATCTGGTAGACCAAGGAGAGTTTGCTGGATCTTCATCATGTAATAGCGACACAGCTGCGCCTGTATCTAATAGCATTGTCAATTGACAGCCCCTGACCATGGCCTTGGTATAAGGCCTTCCATTTATGTCCAATGCCAGCTAGTTCACAATAAGGATTGGGGCCTATAGTTGTCAATCTGTAGGGCCAGCAGCAGGGTGCTTTCAGAAGAGTGTCTGGGCCTGTTCTTGTCAGGCCTCATCACCGTGCTAGATGACTGCCATGAAGGGAGTGGTGTCAGGGTTCAGGCCTGTTGCGGCCTGGTGCCCTGTGGTTCTGGAATCCCTGTGGCCTGTTGAGACCTGCCCCCCTGGGCCCATTGCTGCATGGACTCATGCCGGGACTGTATCTGCTACAGAGTGGACCTGACCGAGGAGCTTCCGGACATTTTTATTCTCCTCTGTGATCTCTTTGTATGAGGGACCTGATCGATTGTTCTGATTGCCCTGATTGGAATTGGAATTCCAATTACATTTGTTTTTGTTGTGGTTCTGGTTCCCACCTCCATACTGGTGATGTTATCAGTTGTGCAGAGATGCGGACTTCTTTTCTTGGGCCTTGCTCTCCACAGTATAGTGCATTGTGAACTTATTGGTAGACTGTACCGCGGCCACCTTTTTCAAACCAGAGCTGAGGTCTCGGATGTAGAGCTGATAAACCCATTCTGTTTTCCAAAGGACATCTGCAAAATTGTCCATAGTGGGGAAAATTGTTGGTTCCACCTTTTCACAGACAGATGGAAGCATGCTCCGGAGGAACAAGTTTTTGTATTCTATGAGGTCGGCATTTGAGGCCTCTTCTGCAAGGCATTTGCCTGCATGGTAGGCCATCCACAATCTCTGATGGAATGCCACAGGGTTTTCTTTTGTGTTTTGTTTTACGAGGTGAGCTAACATTACCCCAACTACATCTGGACTGTGTGTGGCAATAAGTTCAGCTGTGATTTGATCAAAAGTCGCTCGGGAGTTCTGGTGGGCTACGTCTGGGAGTTTCACCCAGAAGCCATGATAAATAGTTTGTCAGAGGATCTGCACTTGGTAGTCCTCCGCTATGCTGAGCATCTCGCATTTGGAATGTACTTTCTCCAAATGAAAGCTGAGATTGTCAGTGGGACCCATGCAGCCTATGCTGTCAGCAATCTGCTGGACAGAGTGGGCCATCTGTAGGGGATTACTGGGAATGCGATCGGGGTAAGGGTATCTCGTGTGCTGGGAAGGGTGGCCTCTGCTGTGGCATTGGCCACAGTTTGGACCATAGACTCCTGAGTAGCGGTCTCTTTCAGCATTTGTTTCATCTGCACTTTGAGGGCCCTTTTGCTTTTCTCAGGTAAATCTGAATTGCGCAAAGCACTTTCAATCATTTTCTCAGTCTCCTGCCTGTCACTCCCTGTCAGAGCAGCAATCAGAGCAGCTGTTGGTAGGCCTAGAAAGGGTCGTGGTAAGCCTAAGCCTCCCCCCATCATGGAGGTCACCATCTTGACATCGCACATGATAATCATCATCACACTGATGACGTAGGGACATGCTCTCACAGCATGGGGACCTTCCATCTTGTGAATGGTGGGGTGGGGTTACTGGACCATAGTAGGGGTGTGACTGGGTGTTGTTTTGGGAGATGTCATCATCAGACCTATCATCTCCAGATGAAGTAAGGTCAAGGGGTGTGTAACCACCGATCGCCTTAATGTGACCAGTCAAAACCTCTCGCGATGGCACAGTTTTGCCATCTTGTCTTTACAATCTTCATGACTAATGTTTGCAGTGTTCTGTTCTACACCTTTTGCAAAATCTTTCTGTAACACTCTAGACGTGGCACTCAACTCACAGTTGTCCCTATGTTCCCTATCCAACTCATCACATACCTCTTTCAAGTTGTCTTGGAGTTCATCCATGTCCTCTTACACTTGATCGTTAGTTTTACTTAACAAATCATGTATTTGTAACACCTGTCTCTTATCCTGTTTCAAACTTTCACATTCATCTCTCAACATACAAATTTCTCTTTGGTCACCTTCACCAGAACAGTGTAAAAGAGTCTCTTTCTCATTTTGCAATGACTGAATTTCAGTCTCCAGTTGTTGCTCTTTTCTCAAACTTTCAGATGCCTGCAATCCCATCTCTTTCTTAAGGGATAAGAATTGCAGTTTGAGGGAGTGAAACCTCCATTTGGAGGCTTCTAAAACAGTGTAGAGAGCCATGACCAACAGCCCTTTAGCCTCACACATTTTGGCTGTTTGTCTTGTCTCAGAGTATTGGGTTGAAATCCCCAGCACGGGTTTTTGGATTGAATCATGTCCAGCGCAAAGTCAGTCCATCCTCCATGGGAGGTAAGGAAGTTAGAGATGTCTAGTTTCAAGTCTGCACTTATGTTTGACTTCACGGCAATTGTGGTACCAGTAACAGTTACTGGGGGAACTTAAAATCAGAACCCGTAAGAGGTTGCCGTGTCATGTATCAATCCACAACAGGCAAAACCAGCAGACAGGCGGGCTACTGTGTTCACGTAGACTTGCAATTCTACAGAACCTGCAATCCCCTCGAGTCCCTATTTGGATTGCCTGATCCAAATATTTCAAAGAAGCAGAACCTGTAATCCCCTTGAGCCCCTATTTGGACTGCCTGATCCAAATATTCCAAAGAAGCAGCTTTTCCTAAAACCAGAAGACATAATAGAGCAAGAACCCCTTATTTCCCAGAGACAAATCAACAAATAGATCTGACTTATTGACTTTTCTCTAAATTAAATTATGGCAATTGAAAAAAATGCTTTACTTCTGCTTTTCTTGAACTGAATTAAATACATCCTTATTGCCAAGCATAATTCTGTTTAGCCAATACATTGAGTGTGTCCTACTGTAAAATAGTTAAAAGATACATTTAAATCAAAAATGATTATAGCTTATTTGCAATATGTGGTTGTAACATTAACAGGTTAAAGAAAATGTCTTGTTTTAAAACAGGCTGTAGAATGGGGAAAATGTGTTTGAGTAAATGAAAAACAACACACTTCAAGACATTATCATTATTATTGAGTGTGCCTTATAAACAGTTTGTAGATACTTTAAAACAAGAATGATTATAGCTTTTTTGTGATATTAACAGTTTACAGTTTTAAGTTTTAAAAGGAAAAAACATATCTGCATGTCTTGTTTAAAATTAACTATCAAATTAGGAGATTTTAGGGTTCCCATTGATATCACCAACCCACTCCTTTGATTGGGGGATCCATCCCCTGTGGGTTCCCTGCCATGGCCTCATATAAGCTGGCTGTTGGTCGCTTTATTGGAAGCAAAGAGGCTGCTGCTCTTATCTTGGAAACAACCACAACCCCCCCCTTCTCCCTCAGGCACTCAGCGATAGCAAGGCTGGCCACATTTGAAAGGCTAACATATGCCAATAAGGGTAAATTATCTTTTTATTACTTGAAATGTTTTTTTTCCTGAACTCGGCACTGTGTAAAGCCCCCCCTTCCACCTTCACGCAACCCACCCACTGCTTTTAGGTGTGTTGCAATCGAGGGCTGACTTACAGGAGCCCGAATGGTACAGGGTGAAATGTGCTTATCCGATTGGGAAAGGTAGTTCTCCTCTCACTATCTCTTTTCACTATTCTTTTGGTAATTCTTCTTTTTCTCTCACCTGCATGGATCATGTTATTCATAAATATGTTTGACTGTATTTAACAGTAACAACCTCTCACATTACATACATATGCCTTTTAAAGAGGACAGCTGTGAGGGTGAAAGTAGCAATTATGTTTTAAAATATTGGATTATACTTCATTAGGCTAACTTTAGAAGTGTATTAGTTTTATCGTGACTCAAATCAGTAATATTTTTGTTAACTGGCAGTGTGTGGTGTATCACTGAGATGGATGTAGAAGTGACAATTTTTTGTAAAATTTCTGTCCATGAAAACTCAATAAAACATATATGTGATAAAAAAAAAAATTAGGAGATTTTATTTGAGGAAGTGCTAGACAGAATGCTAGCTAAACCACAATTTCCACAGTGGCAAAAAAACAGAGCTTACAAAATAATGTTCCAGTAAAGCAAAATCTGAGATTACATTCCACTTTTAAAATAAGATCTTTTTGTTGCCACCTTGCATGATTAACACACTTCTACAAGAGATGTGTCATGGTCACGGGGCATACTTCTACGAGAAGTGTGTCACAGGGCATACTTCTACCAGAAGTATGACACGTGGTACATCCAAAAAACAGATAAATTTAGACTCATTTAAGCTAAACGGGGGCAGAAGAGAGGAAGGAGCTGTGACAGCATGTCCTTCTGCCTGGGACTTCATTTGAGACATCAAGGTATGGCACTGTGTGTTTATAATTCCTATTATCTCTGATTATGAGCAGAGAGGGATGATACTTGCATTTTATGTTTATTTTATTTTTACTTTTTTTATATGATTGTATCTAAAAGTAGGAGATAATTCCTCTCCAGTTAAAGATACTGTAGATTGCTTGCACTGCTGATCCAAATGATGTTAATTCTGTATACCACTTTTTAAGTAAAGAATTAAGACAATATGACATTTCCTGGTATTTCTTTTCGGTTAAATATTTTACTTATAAAGTTATTGACTTACAATACAGGGGTAACACTTACTTGTGACTATTGGTATGTATAAGTTGTACCAGAGTATTAAAAGAAAAACAACTATAATGGTTTAGGATAAGGTAATTTTAATCAGACAAATAGACTAGACCATGATTGAGGTAGTGTGGTTTTAACTGAACACGCAGCCCAGTGCATTCTATCATGCACACCCAGTTAGACTTCCCCATTCAATCAAAATTTTTGAATGGGGTGGTTGCTCCCGCCAGTTGTTGGAGGTCAAAAGGTCATCCCATGTACATGGAGTAAACCTACGAAGGCAAGCTGGGGGTCAGGTTTGAACCCCAGCCAGCTCAATTCAAAACTGCCATTGGGTGTGGTGAGTCACCATTGACTGTGCTCAGTAAGCAGCCAGACTCTACAAGTTGCTATTGTGGTAAAAATAATGGGAGAGGTGATGCAGGAGTGCACACCTACTGTACCTGTAGGAAAGGGAAATTTTCTTAAGCAACAAGTGAAACTTTGCACCATCTAAATTGCCTGCACACAGTCACCAATTTGTTAGGGTGTCTAGCCCTGATCAGGTTCTTGGCTAATTAGAGATGCAAATGAGTCACAGACAAGTTGCATATCAATAATAAACTTGCATGTTTATTACACCAAAAGGAAATCACAGTTGCCCTAAGCAGTTCTTATATAAGACACTGGGAGCCAAGCCTAGCGTTCCCCAATACCCCAAGGAGTGAAGAAGGTCTCCAACGAGGATACATAATACATTACATTATGTACTATGAGAAGAAACTATGGTTACCATTAGTATGAAACATTATTAGATACATGCAGTAAGCTCTATTGGTCAAAAGCTATGTGGCTCCACAGTGTTATCTAGTCCTATAAAATATTCGCTAAGTCAGCTATATCTTACAACAATGAGAGTATACATGGTACATGGAAAACACAGGATGTGGTGCGATTATACATAAATCCAAAAGATGGCAGTGCAGACTATGTAATATCAGACGATTACAAAGACAGGAATGTCCTGGTTTACTATGTGCAGTTTCCATGCATAGAGAAAGTAAAGTGGATTCCAATCATTATATATCCTGACACTTACTCTTGTACGGTGAGTGTCTGTGCCCTATATGTTAGTATAGCATATGAATATTGCGTGAAATATAAACGTTTGTCTAAGGTCTACAGTGGGATACCAATTAGGATGTAGGGACCTCGCATAACAGTATATCAAAAAGATTTACAATCTCATTTTTAAACAATAAAGTAATTGTGCGAAATGCAGGCTTTGTCCTTGGGATGCACACACCATCTATAATATGGTAGCCACTACTTTATTACAAAATTCCTCAGGAAGTCAAAACCCCTACGTTGCACCTCCTTCCATAGGTTTCATCAGGGAGTGTTGCTTGGATACAAACAGGCTGTATTTATATGCATTAACTTACAGAGTCAAGGACAGCTTAAAGTGAAAATTCATATTCATATTGTTTGCAAAAATAAAGAGAAATATCAAACATAACATTAAATATATACATATTTACATGTCCCCATTAAACAAATTCTAAAAAACATGGACTACATGGACTCTTCTGGAAGAAAGTGCTACATTGGGGTAGTTGGCGTCCTGAAGAATTTTATAATAAAGTATTGGCTACTATATTATAGCTGGCATGTGCATCCTTTTATTTCTTTTTGAAAGTTGTTCAGCTGTGGTTGCAGAGGGATGCACATTTATCTGTAGTAGCATGCCCCTTTTTTGTTTTTTCTTTGTAATGGGAATGGCCTGAAAAGGTGTCCACAATGTTGAGTATTTTAATTTCTCATATTTGGCCCAAGAGCAGTTTCTGGTCATTGCTTTCTTCAAGCTAACATCAAATAGTTTATCCCCTGTGGTATGAATGAGGACATAGATCTCAGAAGAAAAACAAGCATTTGTCAATGCCGAATGTTGTCACATTGGCATTGGCAGTGGGATTGGCGGAGCTAGAGATGCATAGCACTGTGATTTTGTGACTGTGTCTCAAATGATGATTTTACACAGCGAGCACGCCATTGTGCGCCACAGCTGTGGAAACACGTTTTGGGCAGGCTGTGAAAAATGGCAGCTGGACTGTTGATAAGGAGATGTGCAGAAATGCCAGTGGTGAAAATGTGGCATGAAAATATTGCAGATTGACGAAGTTACAAGGGTGCATGGAAACTGCGCAATGCACGCTTGCAACACAGTCATTGTATGGACTTTCGGCACCAAATTTTCAACATAGGCATTTTAGGACCTCTGCTCATGAATAGTGTCACTGTCATTTCCTCAAACTGTCCTGAAAACTGATTTGCTTTGTAACCGTGCAATTCTGTATGAGACGTGTGAAAACACATTTCAGGCAGCTGCACTGTTCATAAGGGGGTATGGAAAAATGTCAATGATGAACAACTGGAGTGAAACTATTACAAATTCACAAAGTCATGAGCGTGCATGCAAACTGTGCAATGCACGCTCGTAAAACACTCATTTTATTGACTTTCATTCCCAAATTTTCAACGTAGGCATTTTAGGACATCTGCTAATGAACAGTGTCACTGTCATTTTCATCATGTGACTCGAACACGGGCTTTCCACAGCGACCGTGCTATTCTGTGCCAGAACTGCGAAGACAGATTTTGGTCATGATATGAAAAATGACAGCTGTACTGTTCACTAGGAGGTGCAGAACAATGGCACTGTTGAAAATCTGGAGTGAAAATATTAGAAGTTTGTGAACGTACGAGTGTGAGTGCAAACTGTGCAACGCACGCCCGTAACACAATCATTTTATGGAGTATTGTCACCAAATTTTCAACGCAGGCATTTAGGACCTCTGCTCATGAACAGTGTCACTGTCATTTCGTAATGTGGCCGAACACTGATTTAGCACAGTGACCACACTATCCTGCAACGGAAGTGCAAAAACACATTTTGCAGGATGTAAAAATGACAGCTGTACGGTTCACAAGAAGGTGTAGTAAAATGCCAATGTTGAGAATCTGGCATGAAAATATTGCGAATGCTCTAACTTACGAGCGTGCGTTGCGCAGTTGCTACACACGCTCATAAAACAGTCATTTTATGGAGTATTGCCACCAAATTTTCAACACAGGCATTTTAGGACCTCTCCTCGTGAACAGTGTCACTGTCATTTTCATAATGTGCCCCAAACACTGATTTCGCACAGCGACTGAGCTATTCTGCACTGGAAGTGTGAAAACACATTTCAGCCAGGATGTGAAAAAAGACAGCTGTATGGTTCACAAGACGGTGTGATAAAATGCCAATGTTGAGAATCTGGCATGAAAATAGTGTGAATGCGCTAACTTATGAGTCGTTACTGACGTTGCTATGCGCTCGTAAAACAATCGTGTTTGGATTTTTCCCACCAAATTTGCAACATAGGCTTTTTGAGAGACCCCCTCATGAACAGTGGCATTGTCATTTTGTTACTCAGTCCAGAAAGGTGATTCTGCGCAGTGAGTCCGAAATCACCTTTCAGGACCGAATAACGCCATGATGGTGCAAGAATTAATGAGAAGGGGTTCCAAAAACCCCATGTTGAAAATTTGGGGCCAAAATTCACAAAAATGCCCGAGATATGCACTAAAGTTGAAACCCCCCTATTTATTCCATTATACAGCTTACCGGCATTTCCTCAGTTCGCGGTCGGCTTTGAAGAGTGCAGACGTATTCCCGGTCCACCGCAGATCATCACGCCAGACTCCACGAGTAAGTATGGGGTGAGGGGGGTGAGGGGAGGCAGGTTGCACAGAGGGTGGGTGCAGGTGGGGGGCATTGAGACTATGAGGGACCATTTTCGTTTTACAGGGAAACAAACAAAAACCCATCGCGGGACAGTTTTTTTGCGGGGATTTGGCATGCTGAGGTGGGCTCCCAGCGTGCACTAACTGTTTGGGGGTCAAAGTGTCTGTGATGAAGGTTTTGCACCTCATCGGCAAACAACCAGGGGGAGTAATTGATGCTGACTGGGATTGGGCACCCCATTGGCACACAAAGAAGGGTGGGAGCACAGAGCCAGGGGGTTGGGCACCCTCAGCATTAAACAATTGGGGTGTTCTTTATGCAGGCGGGGTGGGCTCCCACCCAGGAACACCTGAGGAAAGGTGGGAGGGGTAAAAGCTGGGAGGATTGGGCACCCCCCGGCATATCACAAATGGGGGTGCTTTATGCGGCGGGAGTGGGCTCCCATTGGTACATTCATAAACAGGGTCAACTGACAGGGATTGGGCACCTCTGAAGCCGGCAGTTCGGTGGCCAGTGTGCTGCCATTAGCATAATGTCGGTGAGCACATAAAGAAAAGGTCCGCTGCATCTGACGAGCTTTGCTCGGATTGCAGCGGACCTGTTCTCAGATGTGCTCGCCACATTATGTATGCATGGTGTGGTGCCAGCATGCAGGCTGATTGAGGAATGAGGGGCACACCTACTGATGTGTGCCCTGCATTTGCCCAACAGCGACCGCGCCTCCAAAGCTGCACTGTCCCAAGATGTTGGCTGCGCAAGCGCACCAACATAAAAATCATTTTGTCTTTAAAGTTCATTGAGTCTTTTAAAAGAGTCCTGCACCATATGTCCTATCAGGAGGCAGCTCCAGGCCCCCACTATATTGAAGCCTGACTGCTTTCCTTCTTTAAGCTGGAACTGACCGGGGATTAAATAAATCAGCCATTCTGAAACCCTGTGTGTTAGGCTGTGGAAATGAAAGAGGATGTGTGACCAGTACCAGTGTTTAAATTCTGTGACAAATGTGCTGAATAGGAGAAGTTACAGAATTCAGACTACCTGTGGGCTGATTGCTTGTGCCTTCCTTTGTGGTCACTGTGAGCTGCAGAGATTTCTGACATGCATCACAGTAGCAGAATGCACCCTGAGTACCTGTGCAGCCAACCAAAACTAGTTTGGAGCTCTAGGGTTAGAAACAGCATTCAGGTTGTTCTCTTTCTCATTACCTTGTGCAACATTATTTTGGGGCTCAGAAGTCAGAGACAATGTTCTTACCTGCATTTTCAGAAGAATCATGCACCAGAGGAACATCTACAGATGAGTCCTGATCTGAGCAGGCTGCATAGTAGCAGCTGGTGTTTCTCCTGCAAACATAACAGTTGGCTGGGCTGCTTATGTGGTGCTTCTTCGATCTTTGCACCCAACTCTTCTCACAGCTGGAGGCCTATTGTCAGGATTCACTTGAACTGCCAAAGAAGACCCATCATAATTCAGGTGTCATTCTCTCTCTTCTATAGGTTTTTCCCAGCCAGTATTTTCCAGTGCTGTAGTTGCACTCCACCCTGTGGCTACAGATTTGTCTCAGGGCTTCTTTATGCTTTTGTTGGGTTCCAGTAGGACATTGAAGTTGCTTACAAAAATGCAGCCGAACATCTCAGGCCATAGGAGTCACATCATCCGTTAAGTCCTTTCAAGAGAGCCAGATATCTGTATTTCAGCAGACTGAAGTGGATCTCCTACAGCAGGTTCTAAGTCAACAGTAATAACTGTAAGATTAGTGTCCATAGAACCTTCTGTTTCAGTAGACTCTGCAGTAGTTTTAGGTGTTACCTCCATGGAACTTATGTGGGAGACAGGAGGAAACTGACCAACAGGTTGTGAAACCTATAGACATTTTTGCTTTTCATTTTCTGGGGCCTGTAGCTTGGATGTATATTTTCATTCCTCCTCTTCTATCATGGCTAGCAAATGTTTCTTTTTTCAGACAGTTGAGTGGCTAGCCTGGCCTCAGAAGACAATAAATGTTCCATCCTTACATCAGAAGGCATTTCCAGTTCATCCAGGTTGACCTCCGTATGTTCCAGGGCAGGGGGGAGACTATCTCCCATACTCCAGCAACATCCTCTTCACTCTCCATCCCAGGGTCAGACACCCTGCTAAGCATATGAACAGTGCCCTCTAACTTCAACATGAAGCAAAGAGTAAGGGCTTCCCCAGTGTCCTGGCAAATTGACATAATTCACGGAAAATATCACTGACAGCTTAATTTTGTACAATTTCAGTTGGTTTACATCTGCATCCCCCTTCCAGGGACAAGGGTGAAAATAAGCAGTGTTGTCCAGCCCCCCCTCCCTTTTCCTGTCATCCAAAACAAAATAACTAAATAAAAATGAAAGGTATGTTATTAAATAGAGATTATACAATGGCAAGAAAGAATCCTGGACTATGATTGGTCAGTTTGGGGCTGGACCCATGGCGTTATCCTAGCACGACGCCACAGGTCTAGTCTCAGCCTCACTGTGAACCATTAGATGATTTTTTGGATGAGCTTAATTTATTGCTTGAGCTTTTGATTGATTGTTTCATCTTCTCTTAAAAACAAAAAAAAATTTTCCACACAAAAACATCTTTAAAATTTTTTTTTTATTCTGTATAACAACGAGCCATTGTATAATAGGAATAATGCACTCCAGGGTGTGTGTCATTTGGGATAATACCACGCCTGGGGCATTGGACGCACTCGGCCTGCGCCTCGTGCCCAACCCCCCCCAGGTGTGGCGTTATCCCAGCCGACACACACCCTTGGAGTGCATTATTTTCTTTAATAATGTATGGAAGGTGAAAGATAACGAGATTTTATACACACACTTGAGGTGTGGATGCCACATAAACCCTGAGGGTGAAGCCCAAGGGGTTTATTTAGGCATCCCACACTGAGGGTGTTTGTAAAATTTGAGTAAATAACCACCTCCCCATTACTCTATTTTTTATAATTGCTGGTTGCAATTTTTTTGCCACACATTTAACACGCTCCCCAATCCACGCTAACCTAACACTCTCCTCTGACAACGCGACACCCAGATCTCCACAGGAAGCAGATAACTATGATCACCACAGCATGAAGATCTCTAGCAGGCGAGTATTTGTTTAGTGCCACGGAGAACAACGACGGAACTGAGAGAACACCAGCAGTTGACAGAGCGTGAGTGGCTGAATTCTTTCATTTGCTCTGCAGGTGTTTGTGTCTTGCACTTCTCTAGAGAAAGCTGGCGCGTGTTTGCCATTATAACCAGCTCGGCTGGTTATAACAGCAAATTATAACTGGCTTTCTCTATGGAAAAAAATTGTGGCCAGTAATTATACAATAATACCAGTACAGCTACCTAATTGGTTGCTAATAAGATGAGTTCCAAATGGAAAGATAAAGATACATTATATCATAATTAATTCATCATTATTTTGTCAGGGTATCATGGGGCTATAGATTTATAAAATGGAGATAAATCTTTACCATGGGTGTAGGGATTATTTGGCAGAATATTGACAGGCATCAGGACTGGAGCCCAGTAAAGGTAGTAGGTCCAATAAAAGACAAGCTCTGGTCACAGCCAACAGCCAATACAGCTGTAAAATTATGTTATAGGTGGTGGTTGCATCATAGCTATTATAACCTTTATAAATAAATTGTTAAAAAAAAAATCTGGTCAGAACCAACATGGCCGCTATGCTGCTTTAAAGGGACATTGTCCCCTTAAAATTGCCAAAGTTATGAGTATGCATTGCAAAATTTCAATGTACACTCATAAGTTTGTTGTTTTGCAATATCTTTTCCCCAAAATTTTCAACATAGACTTCGTATGACCCCCACCTCATGAACAAGCATGGGGACAATTTTCAAAACCTGCCTGAAAGGTGACATGCAGTGACAATGTCATTCCATGCCACAGATGCAAGAACATGTTTTGGCCAGGATTTGAAAAATGACAGTTGTCATGTTCATGAGATGATGTGAAAAATGGCTATGTTGAAAATTTGAGGTCAAAATAGTGAAAATTACCAAAGTTATGAGCATATGTTGCAAAATGTCATAGTATGCACTTAACTTTTCCATTTTTAAATATATATTTTTTAATAGTCTATTTATCTCCTGGTTCTTCCCCTGATGGCCCCCTTCTGACTGACCCTCCCCATCCCCGTTACCCAGCTTCCCCTTGGATTTACCTTAGCCATCATCCTCTGCCACAGGACTTATGACTGTGCCCTGCCACTGGTGCAGAGCCCACTGGGCTTGGTTGAGCATCCTGTTGCCTGGAGTGTTTTGTCATCCATTTTCTCCCCGGGCCTATGTATATGCAATGGGCATGACGTCTGAGCTCTGCTTCTGTGGAGATGTCCCTAGCCCCCTGTGTATGGGGTTCCCTTCCCTGAGTAGTGACGTGCATGTGCTGCCACCCAGCCATCGCTGGGTGGTAGGCAGGCAGTGTGTCACTCTAACCCCTCTCCCTATGGAAGGAGAGGTGTCTTGGGATCTGCAATCCTTCATCACCCTGCTGGCCCTCGAGCAGCCTGGTTCTGTTTCCAACCCCAGGTCACTAGTGTGGCAGGAGGTAAAGTGCTCAGCAGTGCCTCATCCCTCCACACCACTGGGCCAGGCTCATTTTTAAATATTGTGAGCCCAGATTTTCCACATAGGTTTCTTTTGACTCCACCTCAAGAACAAGGGTGGAAAACATTTTAAAAACCTGCCTGAAAAGTGATTTTGTGCAGTGACAACGTCATTCTACAACACAGATGCAAAAACACATTTTGACCAGGATTTGAAAAATGACAGTTGTCACGTTCATGGGGTGATGTGAAAAAATGGCAATGCTGAAAATGTGGCATCAGAATAGTGGAAATTACTAACGTTATAACATATTAGTGAACACTGTAGCTCTAGTGTGTGCAGAGATGAACACAATGTTTTTTTCAGGCACGTCAAAGATGTGAGTGGAACTGGACAATATACCTTTTTATTCTGCAGGCTAGGAAAGGTGTAGTTTGGTCCACTAGGTCACTTACAGTTACATATGTCCAGAAGAGAATCTCTCTCTGGATATTTGAACTTGGTGCCCTTCAGAGACCAGATCTGAATGATAATGAGCATTCCTCTAAGTGTAGGTCTGATTATGTATAGTCATTATGTGGTCCTGTATTTAGAAATTTGATGACGATATTCTGAATTATCAATTGCTACGTAAATATATTTTATTTACTCTCAATTACACTTGAGAAATACATGTAAAAGTGTTCAGATGTGTTTCTTTGAGCTGTTATGTCCTGGCAAAGGATTTGTCATTACTAATTAGGTTTCTTATCCATGTTTGTAAATAGAAATTATACAATGGAAAGGACATTTCCTGTGCTCTGATTGATCAGTGGGTGCCTGGAACAGTAAGGTTATTTCACAATAACATCACTGTAGGAAGCCCAGGCACACAGATGACTGTACAACAATAAATTAAATCCCTCCCTACCTGCTCAAGTCACCACAACGCCGATGCCTTCACATTCATCCCCACTGCCTGTTGTCCTGGAGCTGGCTCAGCCAAAACCACACATAATGTCAGTAATCCTCTAGCCCCTACTTGATTCCCCCAAACAGGAAAAATGTCTGAGTAAATCAACGCCATCATTTGAAACAGCATCTCATTACCCCCCTCGGCAGTAGGGTGAGTGGTTTCAAAAGTTTGCTCCACATACTACTTGGCTCCATCCTGAAAGAAATGTCCATGCTATAAATACCATATACTCTCATACTGCATACAAAACAGCCAAGAATCTCTACTTAAGTAGCAGTTAAAAAAAAAGCACTCCAGGAGTTTTCACAGCACTCGCAACAATTACTGGTGGACCGCTGTTCCCCACAAAGTTGAACCTCGTACCACTTCTGCCTCAGCACTGTCACAGTTTTCCTGGTCCATTTTGACTTCTTGTATTTAATTTAAAAAAAATCACTGTCATGCCACTCTCACCTCAGAACTGCGCTCAGCCCAGGACATAGCCATTTCTACTGCACAGCTGAAACAGCAGTTTTATTTCTGTGATCCTCCAACTGCGAGGACAGTTCAGCATGGCCCTTCCCAGTGTTGAGAGAGGCAATTAAAAACAGCCATGTTGTTTAAATTCAACACGTCTGCTCCAGGACAGTTCAGCACTGCCCTTCCCAGTGTTGAGAGATGCAATTAAAAACACTCACACTATTTAAATTCAACACATCTGCTCTGCATAAACTGTTGGGATGCTGCTTCTAAACTATAGAAAAATGGCTGGGGGATGGACAAAGAAAGACACAAGCACACACCATGACACCTGCTGAGACTTGAGAAATCAGGCAGTAGGTACCAGAAGCACCACCTAGTGGAGGAATAAATAGTGGACGTTTTTCCCAAAAGATATTCTTCCATATCAGAAAATTAAGGGGAAAAAAAACTATTTAAAACATTTTTAAAATATTTTTTCTTTGCTAATAAATGAGCCATGTATAATAGCAATAAGGCACTCGAGGGATGTGTGTTATTGTGTAAAAACATCACTTCTCAGGTGTTGAATGCACTTGGCATGTGGTCTCATGCTTCGACCACCTGAGGCGTGATGTTATTACACAATAACACACACCCTGTTGTGTCTTATTGCTTAAGTATTGCACTGCCCCTTCCCCCTTATTCAGACTGCTACTTTTTTTGGCTGATGTATTTATTAACAATATAACTGTTAATATTGTGGACATAAGATATTCTTGCGAAAGGGAAGAAAGGGTAAGCTGCAGATCAACTAGAGTCTGCAGTGTTGCATTAGGTAGGGAAAAGTGGCAGACTAGCTGGGCCACACGGTCCTTATCTGCTGTCACCTTCTATGTTTCTATGCACTGTATATAGTGATTGTTTTGAACCTTGTCCTCTTCAAATAAATTAGTGTTTGTCCTTGCATGGGTTGTTAGATGCTGTTAAATGAAGCTGTGTATGCATTGGTAATGCCTGCCATGCTTGCACACTGAGGCAGTTTTATATATATACAGTGGCTGTCATAGAAAAGTTTCCCGGTGCTGCGGTATTTTCCGGCAACCGTAGTAAAAAATACCACAGCAAAAATCCCATTGGATGACATTGGTTTTTTTTTTACCACTGTAGCGGTAAAGCCATGGTAGTTTTTCTGTGATTGCCAGAAAATATTGCGGTACCAGGAAACTTTTCTATAACAACCACTTTATATGTTTTTTGGACAGTCATCCCTTGTGTTAAATAGAACTGGAACCTTTCAGGTGGATTTAGCCATGTTTCTGTGTCATATGTCATAGTTTTGCTTGGACATTTTTTTCTTTGATATGTAATATACTTCATTAAAAATTATAGGTTTCTACACAAACATTGCACATACATCACGGTACATAACATTAAAATAGCCTTGTTGCATGAGAGGACCACTACCTACTCCTGTGATTTATTTTCTCAGTGTTCTTTGCCTGTCCTTTGCTTGGGAAGTACATAGAGAATAATAACTGGGTAGAGGGTTGTAACAAGAATTCTACACACACCCTGAGGTGTGGGATGCCACATAAACCCCAAGAGTGAAGCTCGAGGGGTTTATTATGGCATCCCACACTGAGGGGTGTGTGTAAAATTCAAGCTTTACACACCTACCCAGCCTTTATTTTATATCATTGCTGGGGAGCATTATTTCACCACAGCAATTATATAAAATAAACAGAGAGAGACTGCTGTTAGATGTCAGCGTGGTCTGCGGTTCCCTCATTCAACAGCAACAGGCCAAAATAAGTTTTCTTTTTTTTTTTCTTTTATAATGTTTAATGATTAGTGGACAAATAGACCTTTTTTTTTGTAATTAACTTATCACTGACTGAGAAGGGCGGTGAAATCTGCAGCAAAAATGAATGGCCTGGGGAATGGCATGAAGTGGAGGAAGAGTGGGGACAGGCACATGCGTGGCCTGAGAAAACCCCGGAGTGTGTCGGCAAATTATAACCCGGGTTTCCCTATGGGAAAAAGCACTAGCCAGTAATTATATAACTGTTACAGCATTATCTTATGCTGTAATATTCTGTTTGTTAATTTCTGGGCCTGTAATTTGTGTTAGGTATGCCTAACTGAACATATTACAGTGTCTTTATTCACTCTGAAATGCAAAAGGTGTCAATGTTCTTAAATGAAGCCCTGTAACAAAGCAGCTATGATATATGTACTTCAAGCCCACGGGTCACTCACTGTCAAATATTATCAACCAAACAGCCATGTGACAGTTTTAACAAGTCATAGTTGTATTCCAGAAAAATGCTTCCTGGTTTTATTCTGGAAATTAACTGTAAACTGTACTTGAGCATATCCTGTTATGTGGGTGACTCAAATTGAGCGACTCAATGGGCCCTATTCATGAATGGGTCAGGGTGGCTATTCACCATGCAACTCGGATGTGTAGCCACCCTGCACCCATTTGCACCCACTGCACCCCCTTGGCAGCACTCACTACAGAAGTATACCCCCCCTCTGCACCGGATCCCTGACCAAGCATGACGCTCTACATGTGAGTGGGCCGGGGTCTCCATGGGGGGGCGTGCCAGCACTCCTCACCATTCATGAAGGTGCAGAGTGCCATACGCGGGGGCAAACAGCTATGCATCTGGAGGGCAGCCGTACTGGATATGTGCCCCCTCCAGCTGGTGCTGCTGGACCTGCTGGTGCAGGCGGGGGGTCATCGTACCCCTTCTGGATGTTCCTGCAGGTGTCAGGGACTGTGGTCAGGCTGGAGCAGGCAGTCTGCATATGTCCTCCCAGCAGCTTGCCTGGTGCTCTGTCCACCCCCCAGAAAGAAGGTACTGTACCAGCGCAAGGATCCACTGTGGACCCAGGTAAGGCAGATGACTGGCCACCGACCCGGGTCTGCAACCCCCACCATAAACCTCTATCGGGGGCAGGGATGTGGAAGAGAGCCAGGTGGGAACCACTGCTATGTGAATGCAGTTCCCATGCTGAACTCCCAAAGGTGCAGGGCTGCATACACCTTTATGCATCAGCTCCGCACTTCTTTGTGAATTGAGCCCAATATGAGCAACTCAATTTGAGCGCCTGTGGGGATAGTGACAGTGAATGGGTAGGGGGGTGAATAGTGAGTAGAATAACAGTAGTGAATCAGGAAGTGACAGAGAGAATGAGTTAGGGGGCTGTTTTGGGTGAGGCAGCACTGAGTTGCTTATCTGGCACAGTGGCTACAGTGTTCACCTGCAATGGCTGTGAACCCGGCTTCAGGAATGTGCATAGGTTTGTACATTTTTTTGTCATATAGGAAGGTTGTTTAATTTTTTGGTTTAGCAGTCCCATTCCCCTGAGTTGTTCCCCTCTCCAACGTTCTTCCCCTGGAGTTTCTCAGCCTCCCTGAGATGCCCCCCTGGAGTTGGTTAATTAAATATGGGGGAGGGGTGTGGGGGTGCAGGGGGGCACAGCCCAACCCCACATAAAAATTAAGTAACTATTAACATTCTGAATAGAGAGTGTGGGGTTTTAGTTTATTTTGTGGTAGGTGCAGTGTACATCACTGTTTTTAGGTCTCTGCGATGTACAGTACATTTGCTGTAATAGAAGTCGCGGTTCCATAGTCAATATTCTGACATAGAACTGTACTTGACTATTCAGCTGTAGTAGCATTTGTTTTTATCCGAACAGAAGTGCAGCCTTTCATGTACTGTTCAGTCAAGTCTCTCTGCTACAGGAAGCTGTCACAGAACAGAGAAGGCAGGTTTCACACAATTTTTCTGTATTATAGTAGTTAAATAAGATTTGCGTGTCAAATAAATATGAAAAAGTGTCTGCCTCCTCATCCTTGTCAGTAGGGTAGCCCTTATAAGTTCATTTTGGATCAAATAATCAAAAAAAAAATATTAACATGAAATAAATGTTCAACTATTCTCCTCCGTGCCCCCTGAACCATCAATCATTGCAACTTTCCCGTGAGCGATTGACACACAGTATAAGAAAAATGTGTGTATTGAATTTTCATTGCCATTATAAACAGCTAATGAATGACTGTAAAACAGAATCAGTTGTTAAAAACATGGATTGTGTACAAGTACAGTATACTGTTCGCATCTGCAAACCAAAGTACACTACATCTAATCGGAGTGACACTGACTAGATAGCCAATTGATATTTGTGCAGTTCATTTTCACGTCCTGTGATCAGAAAACATGAATGAATGAAAAATGGTGTAATGTACTTTGGTTTTGGGTGGGGTATGTATATGTGTGTGTATATTTGGGATTGGGGGTCACTCTGCTTGAACTTTTCATTTTTAGATCTGAGCAGTATGTACTCATACTGTACATGAGGCAGTCAACCTGTAACTGGATAATTGTCATCAGCTGATAATCGGGAGCAGCTGAGGAGCTGAAAAAAATGAGTATACTTCAATGTGAAAGGATTTTTACTCTAGGCTGGAATATACAGGGAGTGATGTGTCTGATTGCCACCCTTAGAAAGAGAAAATTGATTGAGGAATGGATGTTTGCACCTCCAGTCTGATGATAGAGAAGAGAATTGGAGACAGCCAAGGGGTGAGAGCTAAGGAGAGGTGCACCTAAGTGTGCTGATAGGTATATTATTCAGTGTGATTGTGGAGAATGAACTGGAGGAAGAATTGAAACGTTGAAGCTTTGTTTGGGTGGCAGTTATTGAGAACTGTTGGAAACAGCTGCTGGTATAAAGCCCAATAAATGCCGACTTGCACTTTGGGTGAGCATTTGTGTTCCACGAGGTATGGTGAGCATTTGTGTCCCTCAAGATATGGTGACCTGGCCTGCTGCCATGAAGCCAGATGGAAGTGGCAGTTATGCTGCTACTTCCTACATCATGAAATTGATACTTACATTGATATTTTGATATTGGGAAATCATGAACATAGATGCAGATGTGACTCCCTTGGAAAGGAGGAGAACTCCTTGGTTGGAGTTCCAGTTGAGGGGTGAGCTGGGATACTGATCCAGTGACCCACTAATTATTCAGAAATGATCTATTCGATTAACTATTTGATCTCTTGGTGCCAGTGTGAAGGGACATCTTGTCATTGCTGAATTATATTCTACATGAACGTTTGCAGTACTTGCACCAAAAACAGTATAGCAGATAATGGCTTGTCATATAGTAAGCATGATGTGCACATATACTTGACTCCTTACTGCACTTGACATCCCATGAGGCTCAGGTATCACAATTTAAACAGTTTTATATGCATTTGTAGCTTTATATCTTTTTAATTATTAACAATGTGTCACAAGTTAATGTTTAATGTACTATGTTTATAGTGTGTGAGTAGTGGTTTTATTTTTCTAATGGCACCAAATTGGAATTATTTTCTATTTTATTAAGGTTATTCAGAATTAAAAGCAATAATCAAAGTGATAATGAAGTACCATAAGTTGCGTTAATAATTGTGTAAGGCTTGGGAGATTAAATCCAGGTTCCTATAAGCACCAATATGCGTCAAGTTCATGGAGGGCCCTAGGGATCATCCAGTGGAGCACAATGAGGCACGGTTCCCAACATACCTCTACTAATTTACCATCAGCAGGCTTTAAATGGGGTGTGAATAAGATGCTGTTCCTTAGGGCTGCTGGTGGAAAATGGGCCATAAAATAGGATGAAATATAGGAGCAATCACTGTCCACAGGGCCCCCTAGTTTTTGTCTAGTATGTGTCTGGTATTGTCTACCAAGACAATGGAGTTTTCTCACTCTAGGAGAGTGCAAACTCAGGAACTAAAAGTTACTGATAATCTGGGTAATGCAATTGAACAGGTTAGGCAGTTTAAATACTTGGGAATATTAATTGGTTGTCATTTAGCATTTGATTCTCACGTTATGGAGTTAATTAGTAGGGTACATAGAAGGTTGGGGTTTCTTTATCGAATTAAGGACAATCTTACAGTTGATGTTAGAGTATTACTTGCACATAGTTTATTGTTATCAATAGTGGATTATGGGTTGTGGTATATTCTTATACTTCTGACAAGAGTCTATACTAGACTCCAAGCTACGTACCACTCTATTTTACGTTTTGCTTCTGGCCAATCGAGGCTGACTCACCATTGTTCTCTTTACAAACAATCTGGCTGTTTGTCATTAGAGGGGTGATTTAACTTTAGGACATTGTTGTTTTTACACAAGGTTCACTTAGGTATTATGCCGCAAAGTATTCTTAGTTTGTTCCCTAAGAATACAAAATCTGGTTGTACAAGATTACAGAGTAGGGAGGGCTTTCTGGTTCCTTTCTTTCATACAACTTTTGGCCAAAATTCTTTAAATTTCACTACTGTTATAATGTATGATCAACTTCCTTACAATGTTATAAATCAAAAGCAGTTGTCTATTTTTAAGATAGAATTTAGAAAAAACTTGTTGGAGAATTCAAATTGTAAATGCTATGTATAATGCATATTTATGGATTGTATACTGTTTTAAGTTTGTGTGTATGTTTTTGTACAAACTGGTCATTTGTGAAAATGGGCTTGTTCCACAGACTTACCAGTATAAAAATAAATAAAATGAAAAAATGAAAAAATGTGGTTGATGTAATGTTCCTTCTGTGAGGGTTTGCATTTACGGTATAGAGCAGCATGTGCTGCATGGTGCTACCCCATAGATGGTTGATTTTACTGGCAACTTAGGATGACTCTTTTTGGGGGTTGAGACCACAATAATGCTGTTTTAGTACAGAGCTAAGTAGCCCTGTGTATTGACCCAGGGTCAGATTAGAAGGCCTTAATACCATGACTCGTTTTCATCTCCAGTTGAGGAATGGGGATGGGATTTTTTTTTAACTCTTTTTCCCTCCTGTCATGGCCCGTGGAGCCTCTCTCAGGCATCCTGCCTATTCCTGCCTGCCTGAGGTCCCCTTCAACCCTGAGCCTTCTCTCTCCCCCCCAAGCCAGCACTTCCAGCTTAACCCCTCCAGGTGGGGCTGCCCTTCCTCTTTGGTCGCTCTTACATACGTAGACTCCAGCTGTGGGTGAGGGCCCGGGCGGAGGAACTGGAAGGCCGGGAAAGGTGGATCCGGCAGTGGGCATGGGGGTCAGGTGCTGTCGCCTACCCTGTGGAGCTGGGCTTCTTCCATTTTTCTGGTGTCCTCCCCTCGCCTTGTGTGGCACACTCCTGATGCAATGGTGCACGGTAACCCTACCTTGCATCAGCCACACTGTAGATGTGCTACCTGTATACTGCAGTGCCCCCGATCTCCACCAGGAGCCACTGGTATGCCAGCCAAGCCCAACCCTCCCCCTGGGAAAGGAGAGCAGCCCTGCGAGCGCTCATTCCTCATCCCATCCCTGCTGACCTCTGGCGCCCGAGCTCACTTCCAAACTCTGGTCACCAGTGTGGCTTGAGGTGTGGCATCCAGCTCCTCAACCCTTAGCATCACCGGGCCGGATGGGGATGGGCTCTTGCAAGGGGAAATGTTTTATTAGCACACCAAGATGCACCTTAGAAGAGCCCAGATGGCTTATTCTGAATGATATCATTTTGGAGGCAGATTGGACCTAGTGCTATTGTACCCATTATGTCTAAAAGCAATTTTTAAGGAGGATATTAAAATATGCCTCTTTTGTTTGACTACTTCTGCTCAGTGATTACCAGAAAGAAGCAGGGGTGAATGCCACAGGGAAAGAGAAGCGTGGGCATGGGGGGGGGGAAGTTAATGGATGTGGAAATTCCAGTGAGCAGGGTGCTGGAAGGCCTCAAGGCTCTGCATGTAGATAAGGCACCAGGACCAGATGGCATATACCCCAAAGTTCTAAAAGAGCTGGCAGAGGTCCTAGTGAAACCACTGGCAGACTTGTTTAACTCTTCCCTTAGTACAGGTTGCATGCCTATGACTGGAGGATGGTGCATGTGGTGCCCATCCATAAAAGTGGACCCAATGATGAACCTAGTAACTATAGACCAGTTAGCCTTATCTCAATTGTGGGGAAGTTGATGGAGACCATCCTTAAGGAGAGACTAGTAGCCTTTCTGGAGGAAAATGGTCTCCAGGATGAAAGACAACATGGGTTTGTCTCATGCAAATCCTGCCAGACCAACCTGGTTGACTTTTACAATTGGATAACTAGGGCACTAGACCAAGACCAAGCGGTGGATATCCTGTACCTGGATTTCAGTAAGGCCTTTGATTCAGTACCACATGGAAGGCTAATTAGGAAACTGGGTTGCCTGGGAGTAATGGTGAAGCTGATGGCATAGGTCAACAACTGGCTGATAGACAGACAGCAAAGGGTTGTGGTAGGGGGAGATCTCTTGACTCCCAGAGCTGTAACTAGCAGAGTGCCACAAGGTTTGGCATTAGGCCCCATGTTGTTCAGCATCTTTATTGCTGACATCTCGGATGGGTTTAAGAATAAGATCAGCCTATTTGCCGATGAAACTAAGATTGGTGTGGTGGTAAATGACAAAGAGGGTTGGCTAGGGTTACAGGAGGATCTGGCTGAACTTGTGCACTGGTCTGACACATGTCAGCTGTGATTCGACGCAAAGAAGTGAAAGGTCATGCACTTGGGAGCCAAGAACCCAAGATACTGTTATCAGCTGGGGGGGTGCAGTTATTCACTACTGAGGAAGAGAAGGATCTTAGAGTGCTAATCTCAGATCAAATGAACCATACAGCACAGTGCAGGAAAGCGGCAGCTAAAGTGAATAAGATGCTGGAGTGTATTGCTAGAGGTGTCACCTCCAGGAAGAAGGAGGTCATCCTGCTGCTGTACAGAGCACTGAACTCAACATGTACTCACTGAGGGATAGGAGGGAAAGAGGTGATATGATCAAAATGTTCAGGTATGTAAAGGGCATAAATAAGGTTGGTTCAGAGGGAATATTTAGATTGAAAGGAGGGAGGGAAACTAGAAGGCACAGCCTTAAATTAGAGGGTGGAAGATTCAAAAGGGAGAGGAGAAGGCTCATGGAGAGGGTGATGGCAGAGTGGAAAGCACTGCCGGAGGAGGTGGTGGACTTGAATATGGTGAGTAGCTTCAAAAGGGGATTGGACAAAGTCAGGGGGAAGGCCACAATGGAGAACATACTGGAGGGGGTGTCAGCAAACTGAGGAGAGGAACCAGTTGCACTGGTGGTGGGCAGGGGGCAGCTGCTTTATAATATACTGATAGCTGCTCATTTGAGCAGACTTGACAGACCACTAGGCCTGTATCTGCTGGCATTTTTTGTATGTTCATATGTTGCAATATTAAGGCTGTTAGAGCAAGTGAGGATTAAGATGACATTGCTTTGTTTTCCTAATATCTTTGCTAATATCTTATGAAATAAGACATATAAATAATTGACTTAATAGCTTAAAGAAACTAGCATTGAATGATACTGATAGAGAGGAGTAAATAGTTAACAGGCTACAAAGTGGTAAATAACAAAATATCTAGGGTCCATATTTTAATTCAGATATTATGAAAGACAGATCTGCTGCACCATTCTGTTGTCCACAGTATGTGTAGTTCTTTTTATGGGGTTTGTATTTTTGTTTTCTTTTAATTTGATGTACAGTAATAGGTTATTTTCTAAAAGTTAAATTTTTGTAAAATGTTTGTAATAGTTTCAAAAAAATGATCAAACAATAAACATTTGATTAACTTGTACAGGATCCAGTTTTTTGTGGCTGACACCTTTTTTGTTACCAGGTTGAGACATGCTGCAATGTTAAGATATTTTTATAACTGATTCTGTTTTACAACCATTAATTAGCTGTTTATAATTGCAATGCAAATTCAATACACACGTTTTTCTTACATCATGTGTCAGTTACTCACTGGATAGATCTAAGGGCTGAGGGTTGGAGGGAGAGGAATAGTTGAACATTTACTTGATTAAGATGTGATGATGATATATATATATACATATATATATATATATATATATATATATATATATATAAATATATATACACACACACATATATATATATATATATCTATACACTTTTTATGTTGGCGTGCTTGCGCAGCCAACATCTTGCGGTACTGCAGATTTGGAGGCGTGGTCACTGTTGGCCGAATGCAGGGCATGCATCAGTAGGTGCGTCCCTTATTCCCCAATCAACCTTCATGCCGGTGCCACACCACCTGGGCGAGCATATCTAAGGAAAGGTCCGCTGCAATGCGAGCAAAGCTTGTCATACACAGCGGACCTCCCGACGTGCTTACCCGGAAACACAAACATGGTGGCACACTGCCCGTAAACTGCCAACTTTGGGTGCCCAATCCCCTGTCGGCTTACCTGCCCCAGTGTATGTATGCCAATGGGAGCCCTCCCCGTTGGCATACCCCCCATTATTATATGCCAAGGGGTGCCCAATCCCCTCGGCTCTTTCCTTGTGTGCCGACAGGGGTGCCCAATCCCGTCGGCATATCTTCCAACCTTTGTTGTGTGCTGACAGGAGTGCCCAATCCCAGTCGGCTACAGCTGCCCCCAAAAACAAGGCTCCGTTGGCACGCTGGGAACCCACCCAGTGTGCCACATGCCTATAAACAGAAAATTGTCCTGCAATGTTTTTTGTACCTGTGGAAAAAGGAAATGGTCCCTCAGTGATCTCCTGCCCCCTCCAACAACCCACACCCACCCACTGCGCACCCTGCCTCTCCCACCCCCCACCCCATACTCACTATGGAGTCCGCGTGACGATCTTCGGGGACCGGGAACACATCTGCACTCCTCAAAGCCGACCATGAACAGAGGAAATGCTGGTAAGCTGTATAATGGAATAAATAGAGTTTTTTAAATTTATTTTTTTTTTAACCTTTGTATTTATCCCCCTGACCTGCCTCTTCCCTCCACTCTCTCGGACATCCTCATTGGATCCCCCAAACCCCACCATGGTCTGCCCTTAGAGTGCCTCAATCACACACACATTCCCTTAAAGACCCCCTGGGTAGGGGTGGAGAGGGGACGCCCCCTGCTTACCTCTCCAAACCAGCACTCTATGCATGTGTGTATAGATCCGACACAGCGGAGTCTGCCTTGATGAGTAGTCAGAGAAGTCCTCGCAAGGTGTTGTCGCCTAGGAAGGACGAGGTGTTTTTCCAGTTTCTTCCCCCCCAACGTCAGTGTGCAATGAGGGGCTGTGAGCTGGGAGGCATGCTGAAATGTACCTCTTACTCTGCCCCTCTGCCGACAGTCACCCAATCCACTTGCTGCTTCTCCATCTACCACGCTATCCACCCAGGCTCCCCTAGGTGGTAGCATTTCAGGGGGCGCCTGCAGTCACCCCCCCCGGAGAAGGAGAGCTGCTGTCAGGTGCTGTATCCTTCTCCACCCCAGCTGACCCCCCGTGACTCATGCTCATTCCTGAACCCGGATCGCCGGCGTGGTGCGAGGTGTGGTGTCCAGCGCCTCAACCCTCAGCACCACCGGGCCGGTCTGGTTTTTTCAACTTTGATGCATATCTCAGGCATATTTTGGAATTTTTGCACCAAATTTTCAACATGGGGTTTTTGGGACCACTCCTCATGAATTCTGGCACTGTCATGGCGTTATTCGATCCCGAAAGGTGATTTTGCGGTCACTGCACAGAATCACCTTTTGGGACAAAGCACTAAAATGACAGTGCCACTATTCATGAGGGCTCTCAAAAGCCTATGTTGAAAATTTGTCATCTCCAAAAATGGCTGTTTTGACATGCATTGCGCTATTTCTACGCACGCTCATAACGTCATGAATTTGTAATACTTTCACTCCAGATCTTCAAGCTTGCCATTTTTCCACACCTTCTGATGAACAGTACAGCTGTCATTTTGCATATCCTGCCAGAAATGTGTTTTCGCACGTCCGGCACAGAATAGCGCGGTCACTGTGTGAAATCACTTTTCCGGACAGTTTGAGGAAATGATGGTGACACTGTTCATGAGCAGAGGTCCTAAAATGCCTATGTTGAAAATTTGGTGCCGAAAGTCCGTAAAATGACTGTGTTGCAAGTGTGCATTGCTCAGTTTCCTCGCACCCTTGTAACTTCGCAAATTTGCAATATTTCCATGCCAGATTTTCAACACTGGCATTTTTTCACACCTCCTTATGAACAGTACAGCTGTCATTTTTCACATCCTGACCAAAATGTGTTTCCACACCTGTGGTGCACAATGGCGTGGTCGCTGTGGGAAATCAACTTTTGGGACAGATTAACAAAATTGCACCACCACTGTTCATAAGGGGAGGTCCCAAAATGCCTATGTTACAAATGTGGCTAGCAAACTCCCAAAAATAATTGGGTTACGGACGTGTGTTGTGCAGTTTGTATGCATACTCATTGCTTCACCAATATTTCATATTGTCACTCCAGATTTTCAGTGTTGCCATTTTTTTATGCCTCCTCATGAACAATACAGTTGTCATTCTCCACATCTTGCCCCAAAATGTGTTTTTGTCCCTCTGTTACCAAATGACACAGACACTGTGCAAAACCACCTTTCGGCTAACAAAGTGATTGTGCCGCTTTTCAAGAGGCGGCCTTACAAGCAGCCCATGTTGAAAATGTGGAGTGAAACTACCACCACATGTCTATGATGTTAGGGTTTCCAACTGTAGCACCCCACCTGGTACAGACTGACAGGCGTCAGGGGTGTGACTTGGGATCATCGGATGTAATGCTCATGCCATTCCACCCCCCATCCCCACCCTGCAGCCACTGACAGGCATCGTGGTGTGCCTTGCACTGTTCAGCCACAAAGTTCACCCCACGCTCCTATACTGCACCCACGTCAGCGTATTTCATTATGGAATGGGGTAAGTATAATGCCCAAAGACCCCAAAGCACACCCCAACACTTGTCAGTGTCTACAGGGTAGGGTGAGGTACAACAGCATGAGCGTTATAGCTGACAACCCAAAGGCACACCCCAATGCCTGTCACTCTCTACAGGGTGGGGGTGGGGTTGGCGTCACTTCAATACTTCACTGCCATTCCTATTATGTGTCTCTAGCTCCGGCACTGCCAATGCCAATGCCAGCGCGACAACATTCGGCATTGACAAATGCTTGTTTTTTGATGATGTGATCCAAAATGAAGTTATAAGGGCTACCCTGGTGATAAGGAGAAGTAGTCAGGCTGTTTTTTCATATGTACAGTACGTGACAAGTAAATCATATCTGACAACTCCTCATCTGTTGTATGCACTGGTAACCAAAATGCAATGTCTAGTCTAAAACTGCAAACTTGTGCTATTTCTTGATTTTGTGGGTGCGAATACGTTAGTAGGGATGGAATTCATAAAGAATAAAGTGTGCAAATGTCATTTTTTTAATCAATATAAGGGAAACAGTATTTTTTGATAACAGAAGAGCAAGACTGAAACATAGTAATATAAGGGACAGACATATTGCTTTTATAACTGGTGTTATCCCCTACAAGTTTGACAAAGGTTATAGCAGCAAATTTAGTGTAAATAAGAAACAACATGACTGAGACAAACTGGAAAAGGTCCCATTTCTGTATAACACAATGGGTGATTGCCTGAAAACATACAGATTATATATATATATATATATATATATATATATATATATATATATATATCACAGCTTCAGTGTACAAGGATGAAAGGTATTATGGATGCATAAACAGGCTTACTGTCATAGATATAAGAACCATGAAACAGCCAATAGTAATGTATTTGAAGAGTACAAGATGCAAAAAAAAAAAGTTCAGTAAATGGCCACAATGTTGTGGGTCATAATGTTAACATTAAATCAAGGAAGAAGAAGAGCAATCTGAAAATGTGTGTGTGTGTGTGGGGGGGGGGGCTGCAGTAGTTTGTATTTAGGAGCAGGGTTAAGAAATCTCATTAGCAATGATAAATTTGTAAGCAGGCATAACAGCTACAAGAACAAGCATTTGTCAATGCCGAATGTTTGCTTACTGGCATTGGCAGTGGTAGTGTAGAAGTTACAGAGCTGCGTAATAGGAATGGCAGTGAAGTATTGAACTGAAGCCAACCCCACCACCACCCTGCAGAGAGTGACAGGCATTGGGGTGTGCATTTGGGTCGTCAGGCATAGCGGTAGGCTACCACACCCCACTCTGCAGAGACTGACAAGTGTGACGTGTTCCTTGGGGTCTTTGGTCCTTTATGCTATTCACATTTCATTAGGAAATACGGTGAGATGGGTGCGATATAGGAGAATGGGGTGAAGTTTGGGGCCGAAGAGCCCAAGGCATACTCGATGCCTCTCAGTGACTGCAGGGTGTGGAATGAATACAGGCATCACAGGCAAGAATCCCAAGTCACACCCTGATTCCTGTCATTCTCTATAGGGTTGGGCGATTTAGTTGAAAAGCCTAATACCTCAGGCATTCGTTGGTATTTTAACTCCAAATTTTCAACATGTTTGGTTTGGCCCACCTCATGAACAGGGGAATATCAGTTTGGTAGCAGCTGCTTATGCACAGTGACTCTGACATTTAGCACCACAGGTGCAAAATATTCGAATAGGCTGTAAAAATGACAGCTGTACTCTTTCATGGGAGGTGTAAAAATGGCTATGTTGCAAATGTGTAGTAAAAATATTTTAAAAAAGGTGAAGTCACGAGCGTACATAGAAACTGTGCAACGCACACCCGTTATATAAGTAGGTTGGGGATATTTTATAGCAGATTGTCATCTCGGGCATTTTGGTGCCTCCGATCATGAACAGTGTCACTGTGATTTTCTTTATCTGTGCCGAACAATGATTTCCCACAGCGACCACGCATCTCTGCACTGAAAGTGTGAAAACACACTTCGGCCATGTTGTGAAAAATGCCAGCTGTACTGTTCATAAGGAAGTGTTGAAAAATGCCACTAGTGAAAATCTGGACTGAAAATATTACAAAGTCATGAAGTAATGAGGATGCGTGGAAACTGCACAATGCTCACTCGTAACAGTCATTTTATGGACTTTTGTCACCAAATTTTCAACATAGCCATTTTAAGACCTCTGCTCATGAACAGTGTAACTGTGAGTTTCTTAATCTGTCCTAAACATTGCTTTCTCACACCAACAGCACCATTTGTGTGCTACATATGCGATAACACATTTTGGAGACATATGAAAAATTGCAGCTGGACTGTTCATAAGGAAGTTTAATAAAATAGACATGTTGAAAATCTAGAGTGAAAATATTAAATCTGCAAACTTACGAGCATGCATAGGAACTGTGCAACGCACGCTCGTTAAAGTAATTTTTAGGCATTTTTTCACCAAGTTTTCAATATAGCCATTTTAAGACCTCTGCTCGAGACCAGTGTCACTGTGGTTTTGTTAATGTGTCCCATACATTGAGTTTGCACACCGACTGCACCATTGTGCGCCACATGGGCGGAAACACGTTTTGGGCAGGATATGAAAAATGACAGCTGTACTGCTCATAAGGAGGTGTGGAAAAATGGCAATGTTGGAAATCTGGAGTGGAAATATTGAAAATTCGCAAACCTACGAGCGTGCGTGGGAACTGTGCAATGCACACTCATAAAACAGTCATTTTTAGGAATTCTGTCACCAAATTTGCAACATTGCCATTTAAGATCTCTGCTCATGAACAGTGACACTGTGATTTTCTTAATGTGTCCCATACACTGAGTTCGCACAACGACTGCGCCATTGTGCGCTACATGGGCAGAAACACGTTTTGGGTGAGATGTGAAAAATGACAGCTGTACTACTCATAAGAATGTGTGGAAAAATGGCAATGTTGAAAATCTGGAGTGGAAATATTGAAAATTCGCAAACCTATGAGCGTGCGTAGGAACTGCGCAATGCACGCTCGTAAAACAGTCATTTTTAGGAATTTTTTCACCAAATTTTCAACATAGCCATTTCAAGACCTCTGCTCATGAACAGTGTCACTGTGATTTTCTTAATTTGTCCCGTACATTGATTTCGCTCACCGACTGCACCATTCTGCGCTACAAGGGTGGAAACACATTTTGGGTGAGATGTGAAAAATGACAGCTGTACATCTCACAAGACAGTGTGGTGAAATGGCAATGTTGAAAATCTGGAGTGAAAATATTGAAATTTCGCGAACTTACGAGCCTGCGTAGGAACTGCACAGCGCATGCTCGTTAAACAGTCATTTTTTGGAATTTTGGCACCAAATTTTCAACATGGGGGTTTTGGGCCCCCTTCTCATGAATGATGTCACTGTCATGGTGGTATTCAGTCCCAAAGGGTGATTTTGCAGTCACTGCACAGTCACTGCGCGAAATCACCCTTCGAGCCTGAATAACTCCATGACAGTGACATCATTCATGAGAAGGGGTCCCAAAAACCCCATGTTGAAAATTTGGTGCAAAAATTCCCAAAAATGCCTGAGATATGCAATAAAGTTGAAACCCCCCTATCTAGCCCATTATACAGCTTACCGGCATTTCCTCAGTTCGCGGTCGGCTTTGAAGAGTGCAGACGTGTTCCCGGTCCAGCGATGATCATCACGCCAAGCTCTGGAGGTAAGTATGGGGTGAGGGGGTGTGGGAGGCTGGGTGCGCAGTGGGTGGGTGCGGGTTGTGGGAGGGGCTTGGGAGGCGTGCCGTGGGACCGTTTTGTTTACAGGAAAAACAAAAAGACATCGATGGGACCGCTTGCCATGCTGGGGTGGGCTCCCAGCATGGTACCAGGACTTGGGGGCATTCAGCCTCAGAGTTGGGCACCCCGTCGGCAAATTAATAAAAGCGGGACCGTTTGCCCACGCTGGGGTGGGCTCCCAGCGTGGCACAGAACTTTGGGGTGGGAGGCGTTCAGCTGGCGGGATTGGGCACCCCCGCCGGCAACAAGGCGGATTGCCACGCTGGGTGGGCTCCCAGCGTGGCATCAACTACGGGGACCCGAGGCGATGCAGCTGAGCCGATGAGATTGGGCACCCGTCGGCTATCGCTGCATGCAGAGGTGCGCATGCGCCTGCGGCTGGGGGAGCTGCGTGAGCAGCTTCTTATCACTGGTCACTCAGCGTAGCTCCCCTTTCAACTGTATGCCACTGCATTTGGGCGTGTCATAGACAGCTCCAAAATGCATTGGCTTCAGGGGCCGCGTCTGCCAGCACAGTGCCTGAATTGGAGGAGGAGGTGACACACCTCTGAAATCTCCGATGAAGGCACTATGTTTCTTGCACATGCGTGCAAGCAAACATAAAAATGTGGGAACAATTTGTGATATATTTGTAAAGTACAATGTGCAGTAGAAAAATATGTAGGTAACAATTGTGGAGTAGCTCTCTACATAAGGGAAGGGATCAAAGCTACAGAACTAAAAAGTAAAGGGGGAGGACAAGAGGAACTCTGGGTCACCTTGGAGACAGGGAATGGCATCACAATCCACACAGGGATTGTATACAGACCCCCGTCTCAAGGGGAGGAAATGGACAAGAAAATAATAGAGGGCGTTCTCAAAATGGCTGAAAAAGCGGAGATACTATTGATGGGGGACCTGAATATGCCAGATGTTAACTGGGCGACATGGACTGCAGCCACATCCAAGAGCAGGGTCATTCTCGATGCCCTACAGGGGGCATGCCTTAGACAGCTAGTGGTGGAACCCACTTGGGAGGGAGCAATATTAGACCTGGTACTCTCAAATGGAGAGAGGATCACAAATTTAGAAGTCAGTAGACATCTGGGACAAGCGACCACTGCACAGAGTGCTTCACAATAAACACAACCATGGAGACAAGCCATACAAAGACAAGGATACTGGACTTTAGAAGGGCTGACTTTGGCATAATAGGTGAATACCTGAGGAATTCATTAGCAAATGGCCAGAATGGAGTGGTGGAAGAACAATGGAGAAAAATCAAAACTGCCATCATGGATGCAACAAGCCTTTGTGTGAAACAAATAAAGAAAACAAAGCGGAGTAAAAAAACACTATGGTTCTCAATAGAGGTGTCAGGGAAGGTTAAGAAGAAAAAGGCTGCATTCAAAAAGTATAAGGAATCACAGACGGGCACGACAGGGAACTGTATCAATTAAAGCAGAAAGAAGTGGGAAGGCAGTCAGAAAAGCAAAGGCCCAAACCGAGGAAAAGATAGCCAACTCAGTTAAGAGGGATAAAACCTTTTATAGGTACATTAGGGAGCATAGAAAGGTTAAGGGAGGGATAGTGAAGATTAATAAGGGAGAGGGTAGGTGGGCAGAGGGAGACAGTGAAAAGGCAGAGATACTGAATGAATACTTTTGCTCAGTATTCACAAAAGAAGAAGAGGAAAGTTACCTAAACCAAACAGTAGAAGCACTCTGGATAGTGGGTTTGATGCCAGTCCATTTACAGAAGAAAGAGTACTGAAAGAACTCCTAAAACTCAAAGGTGGACAAAGCAATGGGGCCTGGACAGGATTCACCTAGAATCCTAAAAGAGCTAAGGGAGGACCTAGTGACACCACTAACCACACTTTTTAACAAATCATGGGAAGATGGGGTGGTACCTGAGGACTGGAGGAGGGCAGATGTGATTCCCTTCACAAAAGTGGGAGCAAGGCAGAAGCAGGAAACTACAGACCTGTTAGTTTGACCTCAGTGGTGGGGAAAATGATGGACTCACTTCTGAAAGAAAGAATTGTTGAGTACCTAGAGGCCAGCGGGGCACAGGACCCAAAGCAGCATGGATTCACAGCAGGAAGGTCATGTCAGACAAATCTAATCAATTTCTTTGACTGGGTGACCAAAGTAATTGACCAGGGAGGGGCTGTGGATAAGGCCTACCTAGACTTTAGCAAGGCATTTGACACAGTCCTGCACAAAAGATTAATAATCAAGTTAGCCAGCCTGGGAGTGGGTCCCAGGGTGGTAGCCTGGGTAGCAAACTGGCTGCACAACTGGACACAGAAGGTAATAGTGAATGGAACACATTCTGAAGAAAGGGGGGTTATTAGTGGAGTACCTCAGGGCTCAGTACTGGGTCCAGTCCTCTTTAACGTCTTTATAGGTGACATTGCAGAGGGTCGGGAAGGAAAGGTATGCCTATTTGCAGATGACACAAAGATCTGTAACAGAGTTGATACACAAGGGGGGGTAGAAAGGATGAGAAGGGACTTGGCAAGGTTGGAGGAATGGTCAGACATATGGCAACTTAGATTCAATGCAAAGAAGTGCAAAGTAATGCACCTGGGAAATAAAAATCCAGGAGAAGAGTACACAATAGCAGGGGAGGTACTAACGACAACAATAATGGAAAGGGATCTGGGTGTAGACATATCAGATGACCTAAAGGTGGGTAAGCAGTGTGATAAGTCAGTAAGGAGAGCCAGGGGGATACTGGGATGCATAGGGAGGGGCATCACAAGTAGAAAAAGGGAAGTGGTTATCCCTCTATACAGACAGTTGGTGAGACCCCATCTGGAGTACTGCATGCAGTTTTAGAGACCTCATCTACGCAAGGACATAGACAGGATGGAAGCAGTCCAGAGGAGGGCAACTAAAATGGTGCAGGGTCTACATCAGAAACCATATGAAGAGAGACTGAGAGAGCTTATATGTATACCTTTGATAAAAGGAGGACGGGGGACATGATAGAAACTTTTAAGTACCTCAGGGAATCAACAAAGTTCAGGAGGGTAGCATCTTTCAGAAAAGAGATGTGTAAGAACAAGGGGGCACAATTTAAAGTTAGAGGGACGGCTCAGGGGTAATGTGAGGAAATTATTTTTCATGGAGAGAGTGGTGGACACATGGAACCACCTTTCTGGAGAGGTTGTGGGGTCTAAAACAGTGGAGGAATTCAAACATGCATGGGACAGACATAAGGCAATTATAGTGGGGGGCTTGCAGGAAGTAGGTTGTTGGTTAACTAGAATCTGCAGCTTATCCAATAGGTAGGGAAATGGGCAGACTGGGTGGGCCAAGTGGTCCTTATCTGCCGTCAAAGTCTATGTTTCTATTCCAAATAGTGATTGAATTCCTAAATACAGGAAGTCATAATGACTCCACAAAAAAAGAACTGTAAGTGGATGACTCCACATATTGTATATTTATTATTCTTCATTGTTCTTCAAGCAATAGTAGTTATTTTGTTACAGGATTTTGTGAAGTTATGTTCCTCTTTGCAGTAGTAGTTACTTTGTAACAGGATATTGTGAAGCTATGTTCCTCATCAATTAATATTCCTAGGTCTTTTTCTGCATTAACTGTTTTCATTTCCACACTATTCAGTATGTATTTTTGTAGTGGGTTTGTTTTCCCCATATAAGCCCATGTTTCAATTTCTTTAATGTTCTTACATATTTTAGACCTATTTTCTACAGTGTCAACCTTTCTCTGAATTGTGGTGTCCTCAGCAAATGTTGATGCCCAGCGTTCTACTTTTTCATTGATATCAAATACAAAAAGTGTGACTAGCACTGGTCCCAACACTGAACCCTGTGGCACACAGCTGCTGACACTTCCCTCTTTTGACAATTTACCCCTAATTATTACTTGCTGGACTCTGTTGTTCAGTCACTGTTTACCCAGCTCATTGTCTTATTATCAGATCCTTTACTGTTTTTAATTTAGCAAGTAAAATATCATGTGGTACAGTATCAAAAGCCTTCCAAAAAATCCAAATAGATCATGTCATCTGGAACACTGTTATTAATATTACAGTTCACATTTTTATAAAATGTCAATATATGTCATACATGAGCTATTTTGCTTTAATTAATGTTGTTTAATATCTTTCATCCCCATTTTTTAATACATATATACCTCCAGACGTTGTTTTATTAGATTTTCCATCTATTTGCCAGGTACTGGGAGGCCCACAGGAAGGAGGCAGAGGACACCACAAGAAAAGTAAGCAGCTCCTGGTGGGGGACTCAATTATTAGGGGGCTAGAACTGGGGGAGCAGGGAAAACTGAAGTAAGGTGCCTGCCTGGTGCCATGGCTTGGAGAGACAGGAAGTGCATCCTCAGGATCACGAGAACAGCTGCATGGGAGTCTGAGCTGGACGTCATTGTCCACCTAGGGACAAATGACTTGGCTAATCATGAGATTAGAACAGTGCAGAAGGACTTTGTAGAATTAGGGAGGGGCCTAAGACAAGTAGCACACACAATATCCTTCTCTGAGGTGTTGCCTGTCAATGGCATGAGTGAGGCGAGGGTACTTTGCACCATGCAGTTTAATGAATGGTTGAAAAAATGGTGTGGAGCACAGGGTTTGGCTTCATTGGGGACTGGGGTTCCACCTGGAGGGACACCAGCCTATACTGGCAGGGTGGTCTGCATCTGTCCAGGAAGGGAACAAGTCTTTTGAGCAATCAGTTTAAATGCTTCATTGGCAAGCTTTTAAACTAGTCAAGGGGGGAGGCACTGATAAGCAGCAGGAAAATCCCAGCCTTTCCCTAAAAAACAGGGTACTAAATGAGAAAAAGACCGGGGTAGAAAGGTCAGTGGGGGATGCTGCAAAAGAAGGTAAAGCCATCAAAAAATGGAGAGCAATGAGTACCAATGCCTGTAGTCTGAGTAACAAGCTTCCTGAATGAGTGGCCTTGATGGAGGAGGAACATCTGGATATCATGGCAGTCACAGAAACATGGTACACACAAAACCATGACTGGGACATAAACATACCAGGATACACTATCTACAGGAGGGACAGGGAGGGTAAAAGAGGAGGAGGAGTAGCTCTTTACATAAGGGAAGGAATCAAAGCAACAGAACAAAAGGAAAACAGGAGGAGAAAAAGCACTGTGGGTAATTTGGAGACCGCAATGGCACCACAATCCGCACAGAGGTTGTATACATACCCTCCTCAGGGGGAGGAAATGGACAAGGAAATGATAGAAAGAATACTTAGAATGGCAGAAAAAGGGGAGATATTGATGATGGGTGATCTGAATATGCCAGATGTTAACTGGAGTGCAGTTGCAGCAGCCACTTCGAAGAGTGGGGTTATTCTAGATGCCCTACAGGGGGCATGCCTTAGACAACTAGTATTGGAGCCCACTCAAGAGGGAGCAATCTTAGACCTGGTTCTCTCAAATGGAGATGAAGAGAGGATCACAGATGTAGAAGTGGGTAGCCATCTGGGAACTAGCGACCATCGAACAGTATGGTTCACAATAAACACAGCAATAGAGTCAAGCCATACAAAGGCAAAAGTACTGGACTTTAGGAGGGCTGACTTTGCCAAAATGGATGAGTGCCTAAGGAATGCACTAGCAAATGGGCAGGAAGGAGAGGTGGAAGAACAATGGGGAATAATAAAAACTGCCATCACAGAGGAAACAAGCCTTTGTGTGAAGCAAATAAACAAAACGAAATGATGTAAGAAACCACTATAGTTCTCAAAGGAAGTGGCAGTGAAGGTTCAAGAGAAAAATAAAGCATTCAGGAAGTACAAGGAATCATAGAAGGAGCAGGGCAGAGAACTGTATCAGTTAAAGCAAAAGGAAGCTGGGAAGGCAGTCAGAATAGCAAAGGCCCAAACTGAGGAAAAGATAGCCAACTCAGTTAAGAAGGGGGATAAAACCTTTTATAGGTACATCAGGGAGCAAAGGAAGACCAAGGGAGGGTTAGCGAGGCTTAATAAAGAGGAGGGAGGGTGGGCAGAGGGTGACTGTGAAAAGTCAGAGATACTAAACAAATATTTTTGCTCAGTATTTACAAAGGAAGAGGGGGAGGTACCTAAAACAAACAGTAGAAACACTCTGGATACAGAAGTTGATACCAGCCCATTTACAGAAGGGTTCTGAAAGAACTCTTAAAACTGAAGGTGGACAAAGCAATGGGGCCTGATGGGATTCATCCCAGAATTCTAAAAGAACTAAGGGTAGAACTAGTGACACCAATGACTACCCTCTTTAACAAATTATGGGAGGATGGGGTGGTACCCGAGGACTGGAGAAGGGCAGATGTGATTCCCCTTCACAAAAGTGGGAGCAAGGCAGAAGCAGGAAACTACAGACCTGTTAGTTTAACCTCAGTGGTAGGGAAAATGATGCGATCACTTCTGAAGGAAAGAATTGTTGAGTATCTAGAGGTCAGAGGGGCTCAGGACCCAAGGCATCATGGATTCACAGCGGGAAGGTCATGCCAGACAAATCTGATAGATTTCTTTGACTGGATGACCAAAGTAGTAGATCAGGGAGGGGCTGTGGACATGGCCTACCTAGACTTTAGCAAGGCATTTGACACAGTCCCACACAAAAGATTAATATACAAGTTAGCCAGCCTGGGAGTGGGTCCCAAGATGACAGCCTGGGCAAAGAATTGGCTGGAGAATAGGACACAGAGAGTAATAGTAAATGGAGTCCACTCTGAAGAAAGGGGGGTTACTAGTGGGGTACCGCAGGGTTCAGTATTAGGACCGGTCCTCTTCAATGTCTTTATAAGCGACATTGCAGAGGGACTGGAAGGAAAAGTATGTCTCTTTACAGATGACACAAAGATCTGCAACAGAGTTGATGCACAAGGTGGGGTGAAAAGGATGAGAAGGACTTGGCAAGGTTAGAGGAATGGTCAAATGTATGGCAGCTTAGATTCAATGCTAAGAAGTACAAGGTAATGCACCTGGGAAACAAAAACCCAAGGGAAGAGTACACAATGGGGGGTGAGATACTAACAACAACAAAAATGGAAAGGGACCTGGGGGTAGTCATATCAGATGACCTAAAGGTGGGCAAGCAATGTGAGAGGGCAGCAAGGAGGGCTGGGGGGATACTGGGATGCATAGGGAGAGGCATCACCAGTAGAAAACAGGAAGTTATTATCCTCTTTACAGACAGTTGGTGAGACCCATCTGGAGTACTGCGTGCAGTTCTGGAGACCCAATCTCATAAAGACATAGACAGGATGGAGGCTGCCCAGAGGAGGGCAACTAAAATGGTGCAGGGTCTGCACTGGAAGACATATGAAGAGACTTAAGGAGCTGAATATGTATAGCCTCGAGAGAAAGGAGGAGAGGGAACATGATAGAAACGTTCAAGTACCTCAAGGGAATCAACAAAGTCCAAGAGGGTAGCATCTTTCAAAAAAAGAGGTGTGCAAGAACAAGGGGGCACAATTTGAAGATAGAAGGGGGACGGCTCAGAGGTAATTTAAGGAAGTATTTTTTCACAGAGAGGGTTGTGGATGCATGGAATGGCCTTCCGGAGGAGGTTGTGGAGTCAAAAACAGTGGTGGAATTCAAGCATGCATGGGACAGTCATAAGGCAATTCTAGGGGTGGGGGTAGGAAGAAGTAGGCTGCTGGTTAACTAGGATCTGCAGCTTATCCATTAGGTAGGGAAATGGGCAGACTGGGTGGGCCAAACGGTCCTTATCTGCCGTCAAAATCTATGTTTCTATGTAATCTATGTTACTGACATTAGACTAATTTGCCTGTAATTGTCAATACTTGACCTGTTACTCATTTTGAATAGGGGAAACAGTTGATCATGTCCAATCCTTCGTACATCCTCCTTATTAAAAGATCTATTGAAAATATATGTCAATGGCCCAGACATCAGTTCTGCTGTATTCTTCGGTAGTTTTGAATGTATGAGGTCAGGCCCTGCAGATTAATTAATTTTGAATTATTTTATTTAGTTATGGGTCTCAGAGCTATTAAAGGTGTTCTAAAATACAGTTTTATTTTGTAGTCATGGAAACAGTACTTGCTTTATCTTGCATATAAACTGAGCAAAAATGATCTTTAAACGAGTTAGCAATTTCTTCAAGGTCATTTACTTGGTTCTGTCCATTAACAATTGTCCAGTTTTTTTATCATTCCCTTTATTATTGCTTATGTGTGAATAAAGTGCTTTCCTGTTGTCCTTTGTAAGAGCTATTCTAAATTCCACCTTAGGTCATTCCTTCCTAATGTGTCACTTAATTGATTTTAATATTGTTTAATACCCTATAATGTTTTCTTCACAAGGATTGATTTTCATTTTTTTGTAGGCTTTGTTTTTGACACTGAGATTTTTATGGATTTTTCCTGTGTACCACATTGTTTTTTTCCACTTTATTATTATTCTTTGCCAAAAAAAAAAAAAAAAAACCGTCATTAATGTACCAGTTAAGGAAGACCACTGGCCTGATCTGCCAAGACTTAAAACAGTCAAAACCATAATGTTTTTCCTTTTGTTGCTTGCAGGATGGGGGTGGGGTGTTAGGGTTGGAAAATCCTAACATCACATTTCCCTACTTTCGTCGATTTAACCCTAACTGGTGCATTAACAAAAGTTTTTTTTGCAATGAATTTCCTTACTTTTTGAGATAGTAAAATTGTATCATAATTTTGCACATGTCCGTTAGGGACCTGCATGAATATATCCATGTGATCATGGCAGTGCAGGGCCCTCTGGGCCCAATGCTTCCAGTTCCATTCCTCCAATTATCCACATGTGTATATGGGTGTGGAAGAGCATGACCCTCCATTCCACCAGAAAAGCAATTTATGTTCTTTATTGTAATTTTTTTGTAGGGATGGATCATTTTCTGTTCTTATTTCTTAGGGACTTAGTGTTGTAGTAGTCATTAAGACCTTCTATTGATATATACATTGTCCTTTAATTCCAAAGATTGACAAAGTTACAGCTTGTTAAAGTGGCAGTGTTATCTTATGGGAATTGTAACTTTTTAATTTTTATGCTTTTTTATTTGGCTCCTAATGTTTTTTTCTGTTTTTTTTTTTTTGCGGGAGGATGCTATCTGTTAGTGTTGTAATACTCATTATGACCTTTATTGTAAACTGTAGATTGCCCTTAGCTCCAAATATTGACCATGTTATGGCTTGTTAAAGTAGAAATGTGGGGAAGAAAGCTAAGTCCAAATTCTTTTTTCATATGAGGGGATTATTTTTTATTTAGTATGCTTTATTCCCTCAGGCCAGCCCATAGCAGCTCAACTCTACTCCCAGACCCATCATCCATCCCACAGGACTTACCATTTCTCCGGTGTTCCTCCCTTGCTTACCCCTCAGGATGAAGCTTTTGGGGGTGCTGGCCTTCCTCCCATCAGAACCTGAGGCTCGATATCCAGGGAGTGCCATGGGGAGATGGTGCAGAACCTGCAGCTTGGTGAGCGGTGCACTGCACAGCCATCATTTTCTGATTTCTGGTCAGTAGGCATGGAATGCGGTGATCTTGATGGCAGTGTGCCAGTGTCTGCCCCCTCCCCATTCCAGCAAGCTCCAGCAGTCAGTTCCCCCAGCCTCTGTGTGGGGTCCGTCAAGTGCTGGCAGCTAACCCACACTTATCCCCAATGGAGGAGAGCAGTCACTGGGAAGCTCAATCCTCCTCCTCACAGCCAGCCCTCCGACACTTGGATCTGTTCCCAAACTTGGGTCATTGGTGTTGTAAGCAGAAGCTCTACTGCTATGCCAGTGGGGTGGCTATGAAGGGATCTTTTTTGTGAGGTTGTGTTGTTCATATGAAACAAAACTGCTTCATATGAAAAAAGAATGTGAAAAAAACCTAAGTCCAATTTTTTTTTCCATATGAAGGGAATCATTTTTTGTATGGACCTACTGTATTCCTTTTTTATATGGCCATATGAAAAAAGAAATTTGAGTCATGAAAAAATATTTTAAAATGTGTTATAAATGCATTTATTGGTGATTTTGCCAAAAACTAACTGCAGAATCCACCTAATGGGGGCACAATACATGTATTGATGTCTCTGTAGGATATTAAAGTTATGGGTTTTCTTTTGAAAAAACAGGAACAAGTTGGTGGCCATATAAAAAAAATTCTCATAAAAAAAGATTACCCCATATGAAACAGAATCTTTTTTCATATGGGCCAAATTCTTTTTCCATATGAAACAGCTATCCAGAAGACTGTACTGAGCATGCTCAGAACTGAAATTTCCAATCCTTATAATTCTGGAGTGGATTAATATTTTTTCACCAAATCAGCAAAAGGCACCACTCTGGCCCAAGCCCTTTCTATTCTGAAAATTCCAGACAGAATTCCAAACTGACTGGGCACTATGTGATAACGAACAAAACAGCAAAAAACTCATATTTTGTTTACTTTGTTCACTATCCAGATGTCAGAATCTGCACATCTGACCAGAACAAAACTTGGCAAGTCAAGAGACCTTGCCCCCAAGATAATGCATGCAAAATTCCATACAAATCAAATGAACAGTGGTGAAGCTATTAAAGTGCAAAATTAGGGGTTTAACACTATACAGTCTGCTAAACCCTAACTACGGTGGTGCTACCACACCACTATGATATAGTTTTTTACTTGATATAAATTTGTTTTCTAGTTCCAGTAATTTGTCCCTGAAGATATTCCAGCAAGTATCATTTGATTTATCCTGAAAATCATTTTTCTAGTTCCATTTCTTCAGTTCTTCATTTATTTTAATGGTCTCCTCTACTATAATTTTTGCCCTCTGTTGTACCCTTTACTTTTTATGTATGCCGTGTGTGTGTGCACAGAGAACATGTTGCTATGATAGTGCCTTTTGAGGAGTGTGATAAAGTCTGTCCAATGCAGAGCAGTGTTTAAGGGGTGAGTCAGTGTCCCAGCAGTCATCATTCAGGCTGATAATGATGGACTTTTGGCTTGCTGGGTGGAGATGGCATGAACTTGAAAAGAAACAGCAAACTCAGTCCTGGGTCAGCTCATTCCTTTGATCTACACAGCAGACCATATCTGTTTGATCAGCCTGGAATTTCAAACATCCAGGGGCTCAGACCAGCTGTAACAGAAAAAAAAAATGCCTGTGTGTTTGCGTGTCTTTCTCTCTCTCTCTCTCTCTCTGAATCCCCAGCTCTGCAGATGTATACTAGTAAATGCAAATAACTTTAATACAAAAAATGATAGCATGGTACTGTGAACAAGAAAGTTGTTCAGTACAAAAATATCTTCAAAATGAGTGGTGGTTCATTTATACTGTAGATACTTTTTAGTTTTTTTTTTTTTATAGCACAAAAAAGAAAAGAACAGAAAATGCAAATGTTTTCACTTTTTTGACAAACAAATGTGAATAACTTTGAAACAATAACTGTGTCTCCCTTTTTTCCAGAGGGAAACCATGGCATAATTTGCCATTATAAAGGAGTGTTTAAAATGTCAAGCACATGCACAGTTTGCCTCACTCTGCACAAGCACCTGCCGCAATTCGTCCCTCCCTGCCGCTCATCGCTTCCCTTCTTGCCTGAATCTCCCCCGCCAGTGGGACTCGGTGGTAAGTCATTTTTTATAAAGTGATGGACATTTTATGCATTTAATGACCTGAAGTGAAGTTTATAAAAAATACAGGACTTTTTGAGTACCATTTCTCACAACTTTTTTCAATGTCTCTATATCACAGAAATTTATATCTTTATCATGGACAAGAAATATCATAGTCCCATTACATAAAAAATGGAACATACTATGATCCTAGTAATTTTAGGCCCATTCATTTTCTTTATATTAGTTCTAAAATATTTACAAAGATTTTACTAAACAAGCCTTATGGTACACTACGAATAAACTAGTAAATGGCATAGAAGACTATTAGTTCCAGCTAGGCCACAATATAAGAAACTTATCACATGGGCAAGATTTGGGATCATCACATCTAAATATGCTTGCTTTAAAGAGACTCACCAAACTAACTGAAAACAGATGTGCAGCACATATTTCAGTACCTTACCTGAGGGAACTGCTGCCTGTGGGTAGTTGCCCCAAATATTTCAAGTAGTGTAAAAGAAAAAATGCTCATAAATGTATATTCACCTGATCTCCTGTACTTCCCGATGTTTAGATCCCCACACTCTGCCACTGTATGACATGATCTCAGGGAGAGCACGGGGACGCACCACATTATAGTCTATGGGGGGTAACTTTAACAACAATTTTATATATTACTGTGCTCATGTGGTGATTAAACATGGGCACTGGGCAACTAAAAATGGTCTTCTGGGTTTCTGCCTGGCATTCAGGGTCTTTCTGTCTCTCCCTGGTGTTTCAATTACTTTTCCTTCAGATTGGAATATTTCCCCAAGCAATCATTCTTTCTTGCTTTGGGCACTGGTAGTAACAGTGGCCAGGTTCCCTTTATGCAAAATAAGGGCATCAAAGTTAGGGAAGTCATGCCCAGTTTTGACTGGAACAGGTAACTTGGGTAAAAGTCCTACAGTAACAGTAGTCTTTTTTTCCTTACAAGCCTAGGTCAACTGTAGTTGTGGCATCACTGTGGACACATACGATATTCATCATAGGTTCTTTGGTCTGTGTGCTCATTAATTCAGCATGGATTAGGGTTTGCTTACTTCCTGAATCAATTAAACCAAGTACAGTTTTTTCATCTATATGCACATCAGTAACATAGTACCCAGAATTTAACAAAGCCAAATGGGCAGGCTCAGACTTTTTTGTAGGGCAGTAATGGGCAGTATGTCCCAACCCTTGGCAGTTGTGACAAACAATGTCTGGAGAGAAAGACTTCCCTCTCTTACCGCTATTTCCCTCTGCTTTGTCAAAATAATTCCCCATGGACTGTACATTAGGGTTCTGTCTTACCTGCTAGGGAGCAGTTGCGGCATTAGAGTTCATTGTCTAGTATCCCCCTCTTTTAAAATGTTGGTGTGCTGCAAAAAATCTTTGGCCAAGGTAATGGCCACATCTGCTGATTCTGGGTTATATTCTTTTACCCAGATCTGCACCTCGAGTGGTAAAATTTGCAAGAACTGTTCCACCACCAATGTCAGCATTATGTCTAACACACACTTCCCCTCAGGCAGCAGCCATTTGTTACATAGTTCTTGCAATCTGGTGAATGACTCTCTGGGGTGTCATAATGCTGATACCTTAAGGCACAAAACCTCTACCTGTAAGTCTTTGTGTTAATGTCAAAATGCTTGAGAATTTTCTTTTTAACTAAATCAGAGCTGTCAACACTATGTGTGTCCATAGTACTGTAGGCCAGCTGGGAGCATCCAGTTAAGTAGGGAGCTAGATGAACCACCCATTGTATCTGGGGCCATCTGCATGCCCTAGCAACATATTCAAATGTGGTTAGGTAAGCCTCAATATCATCTGAGGAAGTCATTTTTGTGAGCTTTATGTCTTTTGGATTAGGGATAGCCCCATCCCCACCATGTCCATACCCTATTCCCTAGGTTCTGTAGAGCCGTCAGGGTCTCTGCCCACCTCATGTCTTGCCTCCTTCTCTCTTGCCCCTCTTATGGCAGTCTATGTCTCTCTGGCTCTCCATTTCCATCTGCCTTACTACCAACCATCTCAGTAAGTCACTGATATTTTCCAGTGGTTCTTCTCTTGTCTCTTCCTTCATCACCTGTGTATCCTCTTTGGCAAATGATTCTATTGTTGTCTTTTTCTGAGCCCCGGGGTCCAATCCTGGAAGCAGCTTTTCCCCGTCTTCTTGACCTGGGCTCTGGTCTGCACTCCGAGCACCTTCTTCTGGTCTTCCAGTCAATCAGCCATGTCTGCTGGTGTATCCCAATACCTGGACTGGTATCACGAACTGGTTTCCCCCAATAGTCCTTGACAACCAGTAAATCACACTTCTAATACCAATTGCAGAAGGTTAGTGGGAAATAGATAACACCAACACAGAACTAGGCTTTAAAACACACTGGTGTGTGAATTTTATTTATAACTCAGAAAAAAATAATAAATCAAAATAAAAAAATAGCTCATTCAGAGCTTCAGTGCTAATGCCTCTTAGCACTGACCACAGAGTGGATCTCTTTCAACTCTGAAAATCCACCTTTCTCTGTGAATATCTTTTGAGACCATGCAAAACCTGACACAGGTCATCTTGGTTCTTCTTCCAAGGCTGATCTGAGGAACTCTGTACAGGGTGGGCTCTTTATACTGTTAATCTAGGCCACCTGATCCGCCCCTATTCTAATACAAAGGGATTTCCTTATCTAATACATGCATTTTGGGTCAGGTTGACACTCTTCCCACAAACACAGTGCTTGAGGGAGACAATATTATAAATGTTTCCTTCATACATGAGTCTATCCAAATGATTTTAGGTCTTGAATATCTAAATGGCAGTTAATGGGGTTTAGTTCCTCCCACTATGCTGTGATGGACAGTAGGTCCATCCTAGAAATAAACCTCATAATGAGGCTGCTGGCTTCTAAAGGAGGATGCATTCTTGGCCTTGCTCCAGCAGGTAAGACAATGGGAGCAATTCCACTATTTTCAAGGTTTAACCATCCACTTTATGTTATATTTATACTGTTGTATAGCAGAAAAAAAACCTCAGCACCTGTATCTCTGTAGGCTGGATACTTACAGAAGGCACCTTAGCTCCAGTCATGTGCCTTTGTATTATAAAATGTTGTATTTTCTTATTTATTGCAGTGGGGTAAAGGTTTTGTTTGTGGAAGGGGCACCAGGAGTATAACTATTTTATTACCACTCCGCAGCTCTTCCGTGCTCTGAATGGCAGCGTTTTGCTTTAGAAGTGGCTTCTGCTATAATTATGTGCTGAAATGAAAGCTGCTCCATTGCTGTTTCAGAGCTGTGCAGCCAGAGAGAGAGAGAGATAGGTAGGAGTGCTCCTGTACTCTCGTTCTGCTTTTCTCTCTCAATGGATGCTCTCCTCCTCCAGGGGAAGGTTCCTGGGGTGCTTTGAGCACCCAATGCACCGGTGCCTGTGGAAGCACTGGCATTGGGGTACAGGCAGTTCTTTGGAACCGGGGAGGGGAGGACATTGTGGGCACTTGTCAGTTATGTGCATCAGCATGCCATCTGCTTGGATGTCAGTCCTGTGTGCTGATGTCCTCAGGGGTAGTGGGACCAAAGGGAGTGAACTGGAAAACACCCTGCTCACTGCCAAGATGACGACTAACCTAATCTCCTGGATCACCTACTATGGGCTGACTCCAATGTGCAGGCATTCCAGAGGGAAGGTAAGAGGGACACAGGAGTATACCTGACACTCTAGGAGAAGATTCTGGGGGATGGTCACCAGGAATGGTCATGTCTGAAGGAGTGGAGGTGAGTGGGTAATAAGGTGGGATAAAAATAAAAGTATAAATAAAAAAACAAGAGGGAAACATTGCCCCAAAAGAAGGTTTATTCCCTGCAACTCTCAGAGAGGTGTCCACACATGCATGATAAACTTTCTTTCTTTTTCTGCCATTCTCGGCAGTTATGCTGTACAGCTGTGCCCTTACAGTATTGGAGAATATATCTCTTTCATGAAGCAGCAATAGTTAAAGTCAAAGGGCAAGGCAAGCTGCTCCATGTGATAGCGTTTAACTATATGCATATCAATATTTATTGAATTCAGCACTGCAAGCACCTTATACTCAGGGTTTTAAACATCCTATTTGTTCTTTACTAAAGCACCCTCTGCACTTTATTTATTTAAACTGCCAGCCAGCAAGCAGGCTGGACACTCTAGCCATTCTATTTCCAGGCTGCCACTTTATTCCTTAAAGCAATGGTTGATATTACAATAGGCATCTAATTCAACATTTTAGGCCACTATATTACACTTTTGCACATCTTTTTTCTAACAGTAGACTATTCTAAGGGCAAAGCAGCTGGTACAGATGAACAGGAGAGAACCAGCTGCGCCCTTACATTTGTAACAATACTCTCATGAAGTAGGACAATTCTGGGGACCTTTATTTTCAACCAGCCCCAGAATCTGAATGTTCGTCTGCAGTATTCTTTCATAGCTTTGTTTAATATGCGCATATTTTCTCATTCATGGCACCATGCAGTGTACCACTAATGCACTTTAGTACCTAAGCACTTTAGCACATTCCAGAGACAGAAAGGGATATACAGAGAAAAGATTAAAGACAGTGAGATGGGAGAATACCTAGGTAGGTGACCAACCCACCTAGACAGAAAATATGAATTTAGTAGGATAGATGCCTTGCTGCTGCTGCAGCAGACTAAAAGAAAAGAAAGAAGTAGATAGTAAGAGGTCTCTAGGTGCATCAGGAATCTGGGGGGCAACTCTACCACAGTCATCCTGTTTGTGGATAAATGCAGTGCCCACCCTGTTCACCTTGTGGGCAGATTCAGCAATGTTGTGATGCACTTCCTTCCTCCTAACACCACAGGTTTAATTGAGCCCCTTGACATGGGTGTAATTCACATTCTGAAGGGGCACTACCAGTCTCTGTTCTCTGAGTGAATTGTGGGCATAATTGACAGCGGCACCACTGCCTTGGCATCTGAGATCGCCCAATGTGTTAACCTGCTTGATGCCATTTTTATGCTGAATAATGCATAGGACACTGTCAAACCCACCACAATCCCTAAACTATGGAATGCTCTTCCTCATCAAATTTGTCACTCATTCTCCCCATACGCCATCTCTTCTGCACTGAAAAATTTCCTCTTGGTAAATTGTACTTGTGACTAATCCCCTATTTCTCCCATTTCTCTTCCCCCTCCTCCTCATCATTACAACACCTAATCTATCCTTTTCTGAGCCATCATCCCCTTATGTTTCCATCCTCTCCTAACTACTATCCCTACTCCATTCCCTTCCCTTCAACACCTCATTCCACTATCTCTTCTCTATATTTAGTCACCTATTAGCTGGTTCATTGTCTTAAAATATTCCTCAGCTATAGTGTGTAGTTCAGCATTTAGCTCTTATTGACCTCCGTGAGTTTGCTGCATAACTGTTAGTATTGTAAATTGGCATATGCCCATATTTTGTATATTATTTTCTGCATTCTTAAGCTATGCGTACAATGACATGATTCTCTGTAAAGTTGCTTATGTTTGGTTGTATGTACTCCCTCTACCTTCTCCCCCAGGACACACTGTAAGATGAGCAACTTGTTGTTCAGTGTGCCCTTCCTGGTGAAGCATTTCAATAAATAAATCGTCAATTGTTTCCAAAAGGCAGACTTTATGCTAGATGTTGGTGACTGAAGGGAGCAGAAGAGGGTGCTGCAGCATCTGTAAACACTGACAAACCCCTAGCTGATGTCCTACATCCACAGAATCTTACGGAGAAAAAATTTCTCCATTTTGTTGACACAGACGTTGATGAAGCAATGAAAGGAGAGCTCACAGTGGAGATGATTTGTGAGGCTGTGCAAACAGTGGATCCCTCTGATGATGACAAAGAAGCCATGGGTTTGGATAGCACACCCTCTGTAGTGAGCAACAAAGAGGCGCAGCAACATGTTAGCCCTCTACAGGACTGGTGTCTGCAGCATGGCATGCAGCATGGGAGCAGCTCTTTGATCTTGAGGGTGAGATAATATGGGAGATGGTGTCAGAGGCAAAGCAGAAAAAGATTACAGATTTCTTCATTTAATAATGGAGCCTGGAGATCTGAGACCCTTAGGGAAAGGGAGAAGAAAGGGAACATTGTTTAACCAGGAGTAGCACACTAAACTGATGCTTGTTTCCAGATGTGACCTGGGAGCATAAGGAAGTTAAGTGACTTGCTCAGGATCACACAGTATGCACCTAGGCAGTCATGGGATTCAAACCCAAGTCCCCAGATCTGCAGCTCAGAGCCTTAACCCACTGCACTGTACTGCAGACACTGAGACCCTGAGACCACAGGACAGATAAGTGTGCTATTTTAAAAGTTTTAATTCATATTTTTGGTTGAATTAAATAAAGTTACTAAATTGAGACAACCAGCTCTAAATCATAAAAGAGCTGAAATCACTAAGTGCTATGTTGTGTTTCTTAATATAGTGTCTCTGTATCAGTATTGTACATCTCGGCGTTGTTTGTATGTTCATTGTTAAAGAAAAGTATATTGGCTGTGTATTTTATTATTTTTTTCCTTCTCCTCTTAATTGAGACGACCGCTTAAAGGGGACAGAGTTCTTTTCATGGAGCTGTCCCCTTTAAGCGGCTTCAACTGTACATGTATTCTTTTTATACTGTTTGTATGATTGTAATGTCCTTATTGTCTTTTTGGATGAACAATAAATTCAACTTGACTTGACACCTAATGACCAAAATAAACATTTTAAAACATTTAAAATTCTTGGGCATTACAAATGTGGGAACCGATGTGAAAATGAAACCGGAGCACGACTGCACCACATCAGCTGCTATTTTATATAATTACTGTGGTGAAAAAGGGAAACCCAGCAATTTTATGAAATAAAATAAGGGATGTTGTGTTTAAATGTAAGGGGCCTGATTCCAAAAGAGCCCTTAGATCACCGCAAAGTTCCAGTGACCTAAGGCTGCAGCACACTCCCAGTGTGTCAGGGACCATACACCCAATTATGGAACATCAAAGATCCCTGCACCACTGCACCTGAGAAATGCCACAACCACAGGATAGTGCCAAACACTAGGTGCACTTGCATGTCCTGACAGACAGATCCACCCACCCCACCGGGGTGTCCCTGGGGCAGATGTGGCAGAAGTAATTACCATGGGATGTTGAGGAGCAAGTGTGTATGCCAGGGGGGACAATCAGGCACCCATCAGGGGTGCCCTTGTCACTACTAGCCACCTACTGGTGTCTGCAGTGCCAAATAACTGTCGCCCCCACTGGATGCCCAATCACACCCCCAGCATGCACACTGGCACCGTAACACCTTTGGAGTACACCCCTGACCCTTCTACCCCTGGACAACACATATGGGGTCCCCCAACAGCTCCCCACCTTCAGGGGTTTAGATCACCTCTTGGGTGTTCTAATGTGATCCCCTTCCTTCCACCACTGCTGGGCTTTTGGAATAGGAAATCGGTGGCTGTTGCAGCCCCACCATGGTGGAAGCCCCCTTGTGAGCTGGTGTACCCAGATGCAGGTCACGAGGGGGTGCAGTGCCCCTTTGATGCAGTGGATTCCCTCACTGGCTTAGACTACCAGAATAGGGAATGCCACAACAAATGACACAAGGTGCAACTTGCGTCATTGCTGTTTGACACAAGCACCTTGGGTCCAGTGGAACCCTTTCAGAATCGGGCCCAAAGTTTACACACACCCTGGGTGCTAGATGCTTTTAAAAAAACCCTCGTGAGTTTATGTAGCATCAAACACCTTGGGTGTGTGTAAACATCTCGTTACACACACCACCCCATACTTTATTCTACAGTATATATAAAAAAATGACAGCATGGTACTGTGAGCATGGAAGTTGTTCAGCACAAAAATATCTAGAAAATAAATTGTGTTTCATTGATAAATACCTTCTATTTTTTATAATTAGCAAAAAACAGCAGACTATTTTTTCACTTTTTTAACAAACAAATGCGAATAACTTTAAAATAAAAAATGATAGTATGATACTGTGAGCACGGCATTTGTTCAGTACAAAAATATCTACAAAATGCGTGGTGTTTCATTTATATAAACCTTTTAGTTTTTTTTTATAATTAGCAAAAAAAGAGTAGAAAGTTCAATTTTCTTTTTCTCTTTTTTCAACAAACGCAAATAGCTTTAAAATGAACAATGATACAGTAGTATGCTTCTTTGAGCACAAAAGTTGTTCAGCCCAAAAATATCTACTAAATTAGTGGTGCTTCGTTTGTATATACCTTTTCAATTTTTTATAATCAGCACAAAATGGCAGGAAATTCTTTTTTTTCATTTTTTTGGAGGTAAGGCATAAATGGAATACATTACCCACTACTGGCTTCTCCACTCACGATGTCATCTGGTCAGTTGGCACTCGAACAAAAAATATCAACAATATTTCCAGTAGGATGGGTAGCATATCCCTTACATATTCTGTGCAAAAAAAATCAATTAATGCATCAGTTTGTGTTACTATTAAAGTGACAAAAGTATGGACATGCAATGCTAGGGTTTTTGAACACTAACTCCACATTCTCCCCCAAGTAGCCAAGGGGGCAAGGCAACACAAGCAACCAGAGATTCATCATCAGCTAAGATGAACAACATTTTTTCACATGACATAAGAGACATCCATCATCAGAGGCAGTATTGCGCAGTGGTTTAAGGCTCTGAGCTGCAAATCTGGTGACATCCAGCAGACCAGACCTGGGTTTGAATCCCACAGCTTCCACTTGCAGACTGTGTGACCCTGAGCAAGTCGCTTAACTTCCCTGTGCTCCCTGGTTGCACCTGTAAAAAAGCTTTCAGCTTAGTGTGCTAGTCCTGGTTAAACAACTAACAAAAAAAAACATTCACCTGTTTCTCATAGTGCATAACAATGGTCCAGCACTTCTGTAGCAATGGATACAAAGCCACACCAGCATATCACCTGAGAAATGCAGTAAAAAATTCCCATAAGATAACATTATAAATTGTAAGTAAAGAATAACACATGACAGGGTGTGTGGCAATGATAAGTTACTGCATGACTTAAGTGGGTTGTGAGGCATGAGGTACAGCTGGGTGCCTTTAACCACCTGGGAAGTGTGGTATATCATTTGCATAAAATTACATTATAAATTTTAAATGATCAATATGACACAGCAGGGCATGTGGCAAGGCTAAATTGCTACATGCTCCAGGTGGGTTGTGAGGCATGAGGCACAGCCAAGTGCATTCAACCATCAGGGAAGTGTGATATAAAATTCCCATAGGATCACATTATAAATTGTAAGTAAGCAATAACACATAATGGGGTGCGTAGTAATGTTAAATTACCACATGCTCCAGGTAGGTTGTTAGGTGGGTTTTGAGGCACATGGCACAGCTGAGTGCCATCAACCACTTGGGAAGTGTGGATATTTTCACTCAGGTGCCAAAGGCACCTTTGCTGTCATGGAAGTGCATGCTAAGGATGTGGAAGAGTCAGCAGGTGGCTGCTCTGAGGAGCACCAGGCTCCTGGCTTCTTTGCCTGGAAACAGTGCAACATTCCAACTTAAATGGCACACAGCTGAATGACACAAAATGAAACCAAAAAAAGAGAAATGGCAGCAGAGTGAGATGTAGCTCTGGGTAGTATGGATAAGGCAATTTTCATGTGCACTGACTCAATGCAAGAAGGAAAAGGAAGTGCCAGTAGGTGGCTGTGTGAGAAATGTAGCATGCCCTAAATCACTTTGCCTGATAACCCAAAGTAGGAATATGAGAATCTGTGGCTCATAGCGTCACAGCGAGGCAGCATTGACAAAGCAGGGGAAAATAGAAATGGAAACATTAAGCATGCAACAGTTTTGCACCCCCCCCCCCATTTGGAAGGCAGAAGGTGGGAGCTATTTGAAAAGCAAATTGCCATGTCATGTGTTTACTTATAAGTTACAGTGTGATCCTATGTGAGTTATATACCACACCTACCAGGTGGTTGAAGGCACTCAGATGCACCTCATGCCTCACAACCCACCTGGGGCATCTGGTAATTTAGTATTGTTGCACACCTTGTCATGAGTTATTACTTACTTACAATTTACAATGTAATCCTATGGGAATGTTTTATCGCATTTCCCAGGTGATGTGCAAGCGTGTGCATGTGTATCCATGGCTACAGAAGCACTGGTCTACAGTCAGCAGCTTCTGTTATAGATATCTTACTAATCTTAACTTAAAAAAGGAGTTTACATATTTTCTAAACAGAAGACGACTGATTTTAAACATCTGGCAGCACGTCCTTTACCACCATTCACACCACTCGGTTGCGCTACATTACAACAATGGAACTCACTCGCTCTCCTCTCTCTACAGTCTGTGACTTCCTTTGCAGATATCTGTTTATTTATTTTTTTATTTAGTTTTTGTTGACCAAGAAGGAGGACTAGACAATTCTGCCTATTTTCAGCCTCGTCCCAGGGGAGGGAAATACATATGGATGCCAATTGACATTGAACTAGATTAAGCTGTTAGTGGTATTTTTAGTGATCTAAATAATCTTAATTTAAAAGAGGCGGTTTACATACTTTTTTAAACACAAGATGCCTTATTTTAACCCTCTGCCAGCACGTCCTGTTCCACCATTCACTCGGCACAGTTGCACAAAGCATCTACTACCCCAGGGCTGCTATACAACTGGCAAACATCTGGCATTGACAAATGCTTGTTTAGTCTTGCCTTTGATTTTAGTCTCAGCCATATACTGATCACTTATGCCTAAAGTCTCCTTGACCCTAGCACTGTCTAACAAATTGGTCTGGTCAGTAATAACTGCATTCAAGATGTTATTGTCTCTTGTAGGTGTTTCTACTAATAGTGCTACTCCTATTTGGATAAAGATGTCCAGAAAAGGTTTAATTTGGGCTAGATCCAATTTCATATATTTCCAGTCTATACTGGGTAGGTTGAGATCCCCCACAAGCAGCATTTTCCCTTTGTCAGATATTGATTTAAGTGTTAGAATCATTTCATGATTACATGCTTCATTACTGTTTGGCAGCCTGTAACAATTCCCTATGATGAGACTATTCTGTCTGTTAGTGTTAATTGTGCCCCATACTGATTCTGTATTGTTCTCCTCAGCCTTGTACTCACTTCTCTTGATAGTGTTTTTGACATTAAGTTGCTGCCCTCCTCCATTTTTTGCCCTTCTTGTCCATGCTGTAATGCTTGTAGCCTTGTATTTCCCTACTCCATAATGTCTCCTTACTTAATCACATTTCAGTTACCGCTGATATATCAACTTTGTTGGTCATAAGGAAAATTTCTAGTTCAGTTTTCTTAATTATGTTTAAGCTCCTGGTATTTATTACAAACATTTTGAGCTCATTATTGCAGTGTACATGGTCTTTGGTAATGTTTTGTGATATGCTGTGATATGTAACTGTAAATGGCTGTTTATTTACAGTGTTATCATTTGGAGTCCCCGTATTTATCCATTTAAAGGGGACAGGAAATTTATGCTAATTGGCAGCAGTTAGTAGTATTCCTGTTTACAGCAATGACATTCATATATTCAAATGATACATATTTAATAGTACCTGAATAAACATTGATACAAAAAACCTGTGTTTGCAAGTGTTTTCTTTTCAAGGACAACATGCTGCACAATTCTTTTTTATGGAACAAGTAGTTTGAAACTTTTACTATGTCACAATTTGTGTACAGGATGCTAATTATGAGCTGTTGATCTATTAGAATGTTGCATAGACTTCAGTGCACAAACCTCAACATGCTGTAGTTAAAAATCCAAATCACATGTTTCATGAAAAGTACTGTAAGAGAATGCTGCCCATAAAAATAAAACAATGCAAAATAGTTTTTCATATCACTTTTTATTCCGGTACTGTTAGAAATGGATAATGTTGTGGAATGAATATCATTTCTGAAAATAAGAACTTTATGAACAACTGACAGAAATGATTTCCTGTCCTCTTTAAAGCTTTGTCAATTGCATTTTTGATTGGATGTGGAGTCCATCATGACTATATAGGTTGAATCCCCCTTTAAAGTCCTCCCAGGGTGACAGGCATTTAATCTTTCCCTGAAAAGTAGATCACTGTAACCAGTTATTTAGTCTTTTAATTTTGTTATTTCTGATAATACCAGCCCTACTGCAGGTACAGGGAGAATTTCTGAATAAAAAAATCACTTCACAGTTACAGTTCTCCAAAAAGTCTTTGATATTTTTTAATTCCTGGCTTATCTCATGCTCCTTCTGTTTTCCTACATTGCTGGTACCTGCATGCAATATTACCAGGGGTTTGTGCTTGTTTCCCTTCATTATACCAGGAAGTAACTGATTGTTTTGTTTTCTCTGTAGAACAAACGTCTGGTGGCCATGGAACTGCAAAGTTCAGCACCACGGAGGTTGCAGTTTTTCTGGAGCTAATGTTCAAATATCATGGCAGTCTGTTCAGTGTATCTGTCTTGTAGCTGCATGAGTGGAAGGACCTGTTGTTAAAAATGAAGTCACTAACAAGGCAACAAGTGTGGTAAGATTAATCATGCAATTAAAAATGCGATGGGTAGACATAAGGTGCATGGACCCAGAGTCCTTTTTGTCTGTTGCTGGAGTGGCAGGGTCAGGGAAAGGGGTGACCAGAGCAGCAAAGCAGCAAAAACTGTCCCTCAAACACTTGGTAAATTTTCCTACTGATAAATGTTCAAATTATTTATTATCTATCTACAGTACTATTAGATCAGATTCAAGTTTTTTTTAACAGTTCTGTAAAATGGTCCTATTAGGTGTATAGTAACTATTTTACACCTACTGTATACTCAAGGTGCAGTCCATGGTGGTCTAATGTCCCCCTGGCCCCTGCCCCCTATTGCCCATCCAGTTACTAGCATATAACCCCTGGTGGCAATAGCAGGAAAGCCATCACACTCCAAACAGTCACCAGTGAGAAAGAACAGTCTTGCAGGCCAAACAAATAGTTGCTAAGTGTCAGATTTATTGACTCACACTAGAGTGCAGGTAAAATGACCACCATGGTACAAGATAACCTAGTGTTTGCTTGTTAGAGCTTGGTAGGGGGCCCCCTGATGAAACTCTAATGAGTGAAGTGCTGGGGCTAGTGTGGCTTTTCTGCTCTTGAAGGTTGTGGTCTGGCTGCCCAGCTGCTGCACTGAGGCCTTGCAAGTTTGTGTGCCTTTCAGTTATCTTTAACCTCTGGTGTTCCAGTGGTCCACCAGTGCCTCCCCCTATATTGACTGCCTGTGTAATAGAATGTAATCTCTGATGGCCATCCAGACCATGACCCCCATATTGCCTGCCCATATCTATTGGCCGTGGTATTTATTTATTGATTGATTGATTGATTGATTTGAATAATTTCACCAGGAAGAGCATACTGAGCTAAAGTAGCTCATTTCCAGATGCATCCTGGGGGAGGGGGAAAGAGGTAAGTACAAAATAATTTACTACAAAATAAAACTTTATACAGAGATTAAATAACAGTGAACAGCTATGCACATCAGGAAAGTATATGTACTAGACAAGTACATAGAAAAATAAATAAAATATTGATATCACAAGGCTGGTGCTGGAGGCATGTCCCTTAGAAACAGAGAAGTGAACAATTATATCGGAGAAGGCAGGAGGGGATAGTGTGCGGGGGGGCATAGAGGGGAGGAAAAGGGGAAGTTGTAGCGAACTAGTGTGGAAGGAAATAGGAAAGGAAAAAGAGGGAGTATGGCAGAGAGGGAGAGGCAAACCTGCATCCTTCTAAGATGGACACCCCACAAGGGCCAGGCATGGTTGAATGCACACCCAACTCATGTCCTGGTTTCCTGGCCTACAAAGGAGAAGGGTAGGGGTGGTAAATAGTGTGCAGAGGGAGGGAGCATAGACATGGAGGAAAAGGGGAGTGGAGAACTAGTGTGGAAGGAATTAGGAAAGCGAGGAAAGGGAAGTATGGTAGAGATGCAGAGGCAAACCTTCAACCCTCTGGGATGCAAACCCCACAAGGATCCCCCGGGCCCCTGCCCTCATATTGCCTGCTGATATACTAGAGAGTTACCTCCTGGTAATAAAGTGGTAACCTGGCCCCTGCCCCTCTATTGCCGGCTGGGTATGCAAGAGTGTAACCCCTGGTGGTCTGGTTGTTGCTTGGCCTCTTCCCCCATCATATTGCCTGAACATATAACAGAATGGCCAACCTGTCCCTGTAACCTCCTCCAGTGACCGCTCATATAACAGTTTATAACCCTGGTGTTCCAGTGGTTCCCCCCAGTGCCACTGGTTTTTATATACCCACACCCGATCCATCCTGCTCCAACACCTGTACTCCCATCCCAGCTAGCTGTCTTCACTGTAACAGCCATCACTGATGCCAAACTCCTCTCAACAATCACCAGGACAGCACCTACCATCATTAACAACTTTGAGCTTGGAAGTTCTATTCCCAGACAACTGATGTTACATTTTTTGGCAGTGTGTCCAGCTGTTTGGTGATCCCTGATGAGTTTTCAGGTACAAGGGTGTGTGTAAGTGGGTGCTCAGCATCAGCACTACTACTACTAATAATATTATGCTGGTCATTGGTAAATCCAATTGTTGTTGCTACTATGGGCGTCGATGATGAATGTTCCAACTTACTGATTTTAACATCAGAATCATCAGCATTACTATAAACAGGCATTCCTATGCAGTTCAGACTTATGAGGACTTCATATTCTTTCCTTGTTGTCATTGTCTGTAGGAGAGACTGACTGTACACAGGCATCATGTAATGTTTCCTCTTGTGTGGTCTTATCCTCCCATACCTGCTTGATATAACTGTCATTCAGACTGCGGCTTCCCCCAGATGGTGAGTGTCGGTGTTGTGCCAGTCATCATCACTGGGCGGGATGTATTAGAGGGGGGGCTGCTACAGTGAGTGAAGGGCCATGGGGGATGGGTTAGAGCAGGCTGAACTGAGTGGGTTGCTACACACAGTACATCTGTGGGGCTGGTGGATCGCTGGTGGGACCAAAAGGATTACACTCTTGTTATTGAGGCAAGTGATCATAGGGATGTGAGAGCCACTGGGCCACCAGTGAGTACAGTATCAGGTACAGGCAAGTGATTTGAGTACATGAGCAGGTAGGACCACTGTACCACCAGGCATTACACATGTATAAGTTTGGCCAATGTGGGGGGGGGGGCAACATTTCCAGGTGCGAATGGACCAGACTCAAGTGTCACTATCAAATCTGATCTGTTGTCAGATGAAATAAATCTAGGTATGTGATTTACTAGTGTCAAGTAGTTTTTATTATTTTTTTTTATTTTAGACTTTGGTAACTGGGTAACATAGAAACATAGAAGCATAGAATTTGATGGCAGATAAGGACTGCTTGGCCCACCTAGTCTGCCCATTTTCCTACCTAACAGATAAGTTGCAGATCCTAGTTAACCAACAGCTTACTTCCTCCTACCCCCCCACTAGGACTGCCTTATGTCTGTCCCATGCATTCTTGAATTCCCCCACTGTTCTTGACTCCACGACATCCTCAGGGAGGCTGTTCCATGCATCCACAACCCTCTCTGTGAAAAAATACTTCCTCACATTACCTCTGAGCTGTCCCTCCTCTTTCTTCAAATTGTGCCCCCTTGTTCTTGCACATCTCTTTTTCTGAAAGATGTCACCCTTTTGGACTTTGTTGATTCCCTTGAGGTACTTGAAAGTTTCTATCATGTCCCCCCTCTCTCCCTCCTTTCCTTAAGGGTATACATATTAAGCTCCTTTAGTCTTTCTTCGTATGTCTTCTGGTGCAGACCCTGCACCATTTTGGTTGCCCTCCTCTGGACATCCTCCACTCTGTCTATGACTTTGCGGAGATGGGGTCTCCAGAACTGCACACAGTACTTCAGATGGGTCTCACCAACTGACTGTACAGAGGGATAACAACTTCCTGTTTTCTACTATTGATGCCTCTCCCTATGCATCCCAGTATCCCCCCAGCCTTCCTTACTGCCTTCTCACATTGCTTGCCCATCTTTAGGTCATCTGATATAATTACCCCCAGGTCCCTTTCCATTTTTACTGTTGTCAGTGTCTCACCCCCCATTGTGTACTCTTCCCCTGGGTTTTTGTTTCCCAGGTGCATTACCTTGCACTTCTTTGCATTGAATCTTAGCTGCCATACATTTGACCATTCCTCCAACCTTGCCAAGTCCCTCCTCATCCTTTCCATTCCATCTGGTGTATCAACCCTGTTGCAGATCTTTGTGTCATCTGCAAAGAGACATGCTTTTCCTTCCAGTTCCTCTGCAATGTCACTTATAAAGACATTAAAAAGGACCGGTCCCAGTACTGAACCCTGCGGTACCCCACTAGTAACCCTCCTTTCTTCACTGTGGACTCCATTTACTACTACGCTTTGCTTCCTGTTGTCTAGCCAATTTTTTATCCAGGCTACCACCTTGGGACCCACTCCAAGGCTGGCTAACTTGTGTTTTTATCTTTTGTGTGGGACTGTATCAAATGCCTTGCTAAAATCTAGGTAAACCATGTCTACAGTCCCTCCCTGGTCTACTACTTTGGTCACCCAGTCAAAGAAGTCTATTAGATTCATCTGACACGACCCTCCCGCTGTGAATCCATGCTGCCTTGGATCCTGTGCCCCACTGGCCTCTAGGTACTCAACAATTCTTTCCTTTAGAAGTGATTCCATCATTTTCCCTACCACTGAGGTCAAACTAACTGGTCTGTAGTTTCCTGCCTCTGTCCTGCTCCCACTTTTGTGAAGAGGAATCACATCCACCCTCTTCCAGTCCTCAGTTACCACCCCATCCTCCCATGATTTGTTAAATAGAGTAGTCAGCTGTGTCACTGGATCTACTCTTAGTTCTCAGGGTATGGTCTGAAAGTAGTGCCTGATTTGTTTGATAAGTTCTTCAAAGATGTTGGACATATATGTGCCTTCTCCAGAGTTCATACTGAATGAGAGGCAGTGCAACAAACTTTACCAGAGCTATATGACTTAGAAGACCAATGTGCCGTAATATCTATGTTAGTTTGTTGTTGTACCACTGGTCCAAATATCAGTGGTCAGATGGACTTTGTGAACAATTTAGTCTTTCTGTGCCTTTACCACAGTCGACCTCATGAGTTCATACAGCTCTGGTACTGTGACACCTTCAAAATAGCTACAACTGGGAACATTCCACTGTTGTTACAAGGATTTCCCTTTTCTATATGTTCAAGGGATCAAGGGGATGTTGGGCACACTGGAGCTTCAGGGGCTACACTCTGATGTATGGGCAGGAACACTGGGGAGCAGGGGGACCAGAGGACCACCACAGGTTACACTCTGGTATATGTGCAGGCAATTGAGCTGGCAGAGGTGGGGTCACCAGGGGTTATACACTGGTATATGGGTGGACAGTAGACCTTTGGCCACTTGACCACCAGGGGTTACATGTTGGTATACAGGCAGGCAATGGGACAGGGGTCAGGGAAACAAATGTAACATCATGGGTTACACTCTGGTATATGGGTAGGCAATAGAGGGGGGAGGGGCAGGGGGAACCACAGGACCACCATGGGTTACACTCTGGTATATGGGTGGACAAGAGGGGGCAGGGGCTGAGGGACCTGTTGACTACCAGGGGTTGCACACTTGTATACGGGTGGGCAATAGAGGAGGCAGGGACCAATACCCCTGGACAACCAGGGCTTACAGTGTGGTATAGAGGCGGGCAATAAAGAGGCCTGAAGCCAGGGGACCACTGCATCACCAGGAGTTACACTCTGAACATACATACGAACCTATAAAATTGCCAGCAGATAAAGGCCTTATGGTCTATCAAGTCTGTTCGATTGTGCAGCTAGCAGCCCTTATACTGCAACTGCCCCTCTCTCCCCTCCCCCCACCAGTGACCTTCCCCCCCTTACCCTGTCCCATCCCCTTCTGAAGTTGCCCACTGTTCTACAGGATACCACTTCCTCTGGCAATGAGTTCTACCCAGACACCACCCTCTCTGAAAAAAGTGTCTCCTCATTTCCCTCCTGAAAATTCCCCCTTCCAATCTCAGATCATGCACTCGAGTATCCCTCCCCCTCCTTAATTTGAAAGGCCCCTCCATGCCCATCTTATTTATTCCCTTCATGTACTTGAAGGTGTCAATCATGTCCCCCCCATCCCTCCTCTCATCCAGGGAGTACATGTTCATCTCCCTCAGACTGCTTTCGTAGGGTAAGTCTCCTAGCCCCTGGATCATTTTTGTTGCCCTATGCTTCACTCACTCCAGTAACCTAATGTCCATCTTCAGGTATGGTCACCAAAACTACACGCAGTACTCCAGGTGTGGTCTAATTAGTGACCTGCATGGTGGCAGGATCACCTCCTCCCTCCTGGAGGATATGCCTCTGGCAATACAACCCAGCATCCTGTTGGCCTTTGTAGCTGCCTTTCTACACTGTGCTGAGTTGTTCATTGCTCCTGTTATGATCACCCCCAAATTCTTCTCCTCTTCCATCTTGGCTAGTTGAATCCCCCGTAGCTGGTATCTCTTCCTTGGGTTTCTTGAGCCAAAATGTAGCATCTTGCATTTCTTGGCATTGAACCCCGGCTGCCAAATGCCAAGTGTCTGACCAGGCCTCCAATTTTGCCAGATCATCTTGCAACCTCTGCTACCCTTCTAAGTCATCCACTACTGCGCCCATCTTGGTATCGTCTGCAAATAGACTGATCTTACTCTTGATACCTATTAGGATGTCTGCTATGAAGATCCCAAACAACACCGGCCCCAGAACAGAGCCCTGTGGCACCCCGCTTGTCACCGCCCTCGGAGGTGAGAGCTCCCCCCCACCACCACCGTCTGCTATCTCCCTTGCATCCAGTTCACTACCCATCCCACCATCTTCACCCGCAATCCTGTGCCTTCCAGCTTACTTACTAGCCTCCCATGTGGCACCAAATCAAATGCCTTACTGAAGTCCAGGTACAGGACATCCACTGCATGGCCCCTGTCTAAATGCCTGGTTACCCAGCCAAAGTACTTCACCAGGTTGATCTGACAGGATCTGCCTGAAACAAACCCATGCTGTCTGCTGTCCTGCAGCCTATTAGCCTCTAGGAGGGAAACTAGCCTCTCCTTCAGGATTGTCTCCATTAGCTTTCCCTCAATGGATGTGAGGCTTACCGGTTTGTAGTTCTAGAACTTTGTCCACCCTCAGTGCCCTCAAGCCCTCCAGTACTCTGCCCACTGGGATTTTCCCATCTGTCACCTCCTCCTGCCCCGTGGCCACCCTCTTACATAGAACTCCCCCTTTCTTTTGAGTAAATACTGAGCAGAAGTACTTGTTTAATGCTTCTGCCTCCTCACAAATCAGCCCCAGCTCCTCAAACCTCCTGTGGACTACCTCTACCATATTTCCTGCCAGGTCATTTGTTCCTAAATGCAAAACTATGTGAGGTTTCTCCCTACCCCTCCAAGCATATTTCAGAACAGATTGATCCACCCTTTTCACTGTCATGCCTGGCATGGCCTCCACCCATATATGACTATACCTCTCGCTTTCCCTCTTGTTTCCCCATCTGATCCCTTTCAGACTTGAGTCTCCCAGCACTAGGATCCCACCCCTGTTTTCATGTTCTTACTCACCTTGTCCTTCATTTATCCTGTCCCCTTCCTCTCCACTCCTCCTTCAGCGCAGTTGTTCCCCCTTCCACTCCTGTTGTAATGTCTCCTGTCTCTTCTCTGCCTTCCTTCTCCCCTTTCTCCTCTGATTTTACCTCCCTTCTAAACTAGGCTCCTCCTGTCTCCTCCCCCGATGCATCCCTACCCTTTCTTCTCATAACTCCCCTTCCCCACTTCCCCATAACCACCTTACTTGACCTATCCCCCATAGAATATCCCTTCAACTCCTTGGGCCCCCCCCATTCCCCTCTCGCCTGGTCTGTCATCAGTTCCTCCACCCAGACTCCCTCCAACATATCCCCCAATCTTGCCAGAACTGCAAACCGATTTTTCAATGTACCTTCACTACCACCTATTTCCTCCTTCCTTCTGCTCGCCACTTCACTGGTGCTGACTCTGTGACTGTTAGATGTCTCCTTCCCTCCCTTCCTCCATTCCTCCCCTTTCCCGCCCTCATTTGTCATCTGAACCAGGACCCCCTGTCTCCTTCCCCATCTGCCACCTTTTTTCCTCTCCTCCCTCCCTTTGATCTGTCCTCCCCCTCAGTTACCCTTCTTCACTCCCCAGCCACTGGATTGTCCTCCATTGTAGCCCACATTCTCCTCCTAAGCTCAATTTGTAAATAGTTGATCTCATTCCTAAACTGCCTTATTTGCCTGCACACCAAACACCCTCCCACTCTCCACACAATTTTCGGAAAGACTGCCGCCCCACAGTTGTTGCAGCCTACCACCCTTCCCATCTCACTTTTTGCACACCAGTGCCCCCCCTCATTTTCAGTAGAAGGATGCCCATTATCACCCCCGTGACCCCTCCCATCCACCTTTTCCAGTTCTGCCCATGGTTCCCCCAGCTCTCTGATACCTTACCCTCATGTAAAAGTTAGCCAACCAACAAAACTTGCCCCACCAATAAGTGCAGTCTGTCCCCTAAGCACAACCAAAAGCAATCTGCCCTTTAAACCTTGGTTACACTTCAGTAGTACAGCAAATGCTAACCTATAATCACTGTGCCAAACATATCAAATACTGGGATTTCCAGAAATGCCCTGCTAACACAAACAGTATAGGATGTATCTGTAAGCAATAATCACTGTGCCAAACATTTCAACATTTGAGCTAACCTCACCTAATAAGATACAATGCAATAACTATATAGCATCTATTGCTGTTCTATAACATTATCTTCTACCTGGTGTATCAGTCTTGTCCTGTATATTCCTCCTAGTTACCAGACATACTTTAACTCATATCTATCTCTCAGAAGTAGTCTGTTGTCATATTTATTTATGTCTTGGAATTACAATACCTTTGAGTCAGAGTCTCATTTGCAAAAGCTCCATGTCAGAGTGTACAAGATTATAAATTAGAAAGGCGAATAATAAAATAGAGCTTGGAACAATAATTGCAGTAACATCCGCAGTAAATAATGAAAATCCAACACAGTACTGAGTGAGTGCTTGGTATAATAGTTGCAGTGAACCTCTGCAGCAAAAATTGAGAATCTAATTATAATACGGTGTGAATGCTAGATAACAATGTTGATACAGAATGAGGTACGAAGGAGGGAGAAAACAAAACAGGAGGAGCAAATGCACAGTAGTAAATACAACCATCTGATACACTGAAAATAGCAGGTAACAGTCTAAGGAGACACAGTCATTGGAGAACAATTTGGGGGCAGAAACCTGGGGGGGGTGTCGGGAAGGAGGCAAGGTTAAGTGCAATCACAGGTGCTACTTGCTAGGAGGTACTGCATAGTTTAGATTTAAAGGGCCCTAACTTTTGTACAGTCAGGACATCAGCAGGCAGGTTGTTAGCCATATTGGAGCACTGTACATCAGTAGGATAGGGCTAGATCTGGATAATGGAAGGGGTCATGATGATGAGCTGCAAATGTAGTAGAATAACAGCCAGCCCAGTGGTGTACAGGGCTGAGGTGCTGGACACCTTACCTCTCACCACACCAGCAACCCATGTTAAGAAACGAGAACGGGATGTCGGGGGTAAGCCGCGAGGAGGGCTGGGAGTGGATGGTTGCCACCCAGCAGCTCTTTCTCCTGGACTGGGGTGGTAGGCCCCCCCAGCTATTGACTGCCACCATGTGGAGGCTCAATGGCAGTGTTGGGCACTGTAGAAGACTGGTGCTATGCCGGGTTGGAGGATCGGAGCTGTCTTCAGTGCCGGAGTGCATGGCACCTCCATGAACATGTGCAATCATGGGTGGCTGGTGCTCCAGGGTAGTGAGTGGAGAAAAAGTGGAAAACAATGCACGGAGGCAAGATGAGGACCAACTCCCCCAGGCTCTGCACCAGTGACTGGGTGCGCATCTCAAGTCCTGTGGCAGAGGATACCAAGCATAAGGTAAGTCCTGGGGGAGCCAGGTGGTGGGGCCGGGGGGGTTGGTTGGAAGGGGGTAGCGCGGGGGAAGAAGGAGCACAAAGTATGCAAGAAAAAAATGGTAAAATGACATTAGAGGGAGTTGTGTGGCTCATATGCAAGATAGAATGTATGATCATAGAGAGAAACTTTTTATTGATAAATTCACAAAACACCATACCATCTTGAGTGAAAGTTTATCTTTTCTTTATCATGGTACTTTTTTTAATATACTATTGTACCCTCTGAATTCTCGTAGTTTGATGTATCAGTATCTATTATAGGACAGCCAGATCTGACACTATCATCCAGTTCAGAGTCTCTTCCCTCTCTGAGAGCATGATGTGCAGGTAAACATTTCTGGTTCATCTTGATGTAGGTAGCCTTTGGACATTTCTTGTAGAAAGACTGTTCTGATCAGCCCAGTGGCATGAAGGGCTGGGGCACTGGGTGTCTCACCTCCTGCCACGCCGGAGACATTGGTTTGGAAACAGAACTGGGTCACTCAGTGGCTGTAGAGGAAAAAAGGGGTATGTAGGATTGAGTATCCCTAGGACAGTTCTCCTCCCTCAGGGACAGGGGTTACAGGGCCTCACTACTCACCTGCCACCTAGAAGAATCTGGGTGGCAATACAGTTGGGTCACAGTATGAGGAGGGGCCGCACCAGGATGCTTCAGCATCTCCATGGAGGCAGAGCTAACACATTGGATCCATAGCATGCAAGGCAATCCCTCAGGCAGAAAAAGGAGGAGAATCCCCCTGCAACTGGATGACACCCAACACCCCACAGGGCTCACACCAGTGACTGGTCACCACCAAAACAATCCCTCTGGTAGAGGGTAGAATGGGAGTGAGGTAAGCCCTGGAGATGGTGGATGATGGGGTGGGGGGGGTTATCGCTCTGAAGGCTGGGCAGATCAAGTGAGAAACACATGATTAAAAAAAAGACAGTTCCATCTGTCTGTCATGATTGTACTTGCTGCACTTAATATGCATTCAAAGAAACACTGGCTACAGTACATGGTTGGTGTTCAATTGCCAGTTGACTTAGCATTGGCCAGTCCTTTCCATGTAAGACAAATGGTCTGTACTCATGGACCCAAATGGATAGAATGTACAGGCAAAAATAAGTGAACAGAAGTATTTAATGTTGCATCAAGAATAGAGGTACAGTCCAACTAAGACCCTGAGCCCCCGTGCTTCGAGCCAATCCAGTTCTCCATCAAGGGGTGGGTCTAATATGCATCAGGAGATTCCATCTTTTATTTCATACAAATAAAGGAGGATGCATATATTGTTTCACATTTAATTATAATAATAATAATGATAATCTTTATTTAAATTGAGCACCTTTCAAATATCAAGGCGCTTCACAACAGCCTCAGATAATTCATAAAAACACAATTAAAATCACAAAATATCAGGAAATGCTTTAAACCATAAGAATGTTTTCAGTGCCTGCTTAAAGCTCCCCACAGTCCTGCACTCCTGAAGCTGACAGGGTAGAGAATTCCAAAGGGTTGGGGCAGCAAACATAAAAGCACGAGCCCCGGAAGAATTCAAGGTAACCCTCGGAATCTCCAGCAACCCCGCGTCAGCTGAGAGGAGCTGACGCACAGAGGCATAAGGAATCAGAAGCTCTTTCAAGTAGTCAGAACATTGGATATTTAAGTATACCAAGATACTAGACATGATGAAAACAATATAAGGTGAAAAATTAATCAAAGTAGCCAACTATTGCAAGAATACATTACTACAAATTCAAAATTAATAAAAAACTCCCTTTCGTAATATCAAGTTTTACCAAAAAATATTTGGTGAGACCTGTGCTGGACTATTTATTCCATTTATCAATGTGCATGTAGTATTGAAATTAGCTCATGTAGTAAGTAATGCTGTAGTAATTAATAGAAGAATTGCACAAAACTAAATAGATACTAAAAAGAAAGAGAAATGCAAATGAAAATAAAATAGAGACTGTGTAAGGGTTATAAATATTTAGATGTCAGGAGGGGAAGAAGAAATGGGAAAACTGAAGAAAAGGTTTAGGAATAAAGGTCCAAAAAAAGTGGCAAACATGTATGTTAAGGAAGACTGCGAGTAAAATATAGTATCTTATAGGAAAGATCCCATTTCAAGTGAAAAATATGGATGGGATATACTGAGGATCTCCAAACAGAAGAAAGTAATAGCATGTGTGTAGCATAGAAGAGGGATTGTGGTGAATCATGATAGATATTTCATGTACAGCAGTCAAATTCCAGTAGATGACCTCTGGAGAAACTAGGAAAAAAAAGAGGAAATAAAATTTCAAAGTTTCAAAATTTCTAAATTTTAAAGAACCTTTCCTGAGGCTAAAATATAAAATCATAATAAACATTTCCATAACATCCTTAAAAATGATGATACTTGATTACTTGTGGGCAGAGGTAAATCATAACCTAAAGTATCGGGAAGGGAGGGAGGATGATCTACAAGGGCACTGGGTTTTTACACTAATAGACTCCAGTCCCATCCTACTGTGTAATAACTCTGCTCCCAATGAAGGCAAGCTGGCCTTTTTACCCTGCCTTGTACATAAACTAGGAGAGCTACCTCCATGAAAGGAAACTTCAAGCTCACACTGGCCCCCTGCATAGAGAGGAGTAGTGCTGTGCGGAAGTCTCAAATTCCATCGGAATGGAATTTTTGAAATTCTACAGAATTTTTCCAGAAATTAAATGGCAGAATTCTGTAGCAGAAAAATGTGGAATGAGTTTTTTCACAACAGTTCTGTGGAATGTTATTCTGCAGATCTCAATATTTTCTGAAGAAATGGTTGCAGAATGATTTTTCACGAAAAATGCTGTTCTGTGGAATAATATTCTGCTAATCGCAGCAGGCAGAATCCTGCAGAAGAACCAGAGAAATTCCAGCCAAAATTTAGCTGGTATAATGGTCATTTCATGCTAATTTCACTGGCAGAATTCTGAATTCCACACAGCAATAGAGAGAAACAACACTGACACTGAACCCCAATCCCAGATGTGCAAGACCTGTGACCATGATTACTCCTATTGCTCAACCAGATATAAAGTAAAATATCTAACCTGTCAGCAGTTTAAAAAGTATTTATTTAGATTGTTTGCTTAATCTGGACCTCTAAGTCCTGCAGTATTAAGGTAGGGGAGCTGAGGATTCCCATCGCATCCTTTGCCTTGCTGCAATGGGTTTACATACAATATGTATACTGTACATTTCGTTTCTAACAGAAGCCAAGCGTTATAAAAATTATATAGTTATTTTTAAGTATATACATATACTGACATGATTTTTGATGGGTATTTACATGTGTGGGCTGAGGTTGATCCATTCAGATAAAGAACCCTTGACATTAAAGGTCCTATAGTTTGCTGTCCTACATTTAAGGCTATAAGTAAGCATTAATCACTGAGACAGGAGGGCACTTCCATATTACAAGTGCATTAATCTCCTCAACAGGAGGGCATTTCCCAGGAATTAATGCATGGTTGGGGTGCACGAGGCCACAGGTCGAGTGCTTCCCACCACCCAACCATGCATTAATTCCTGGGAAATGCCCTCCTGTCAAGGTGATTAGTGCACTTGTAATATGGAAATGGTACAGAAATTGACTGCCAACGGTATTATTTAAAACAGAAAGAGAGACACGCAATTTTGTTTCAGTTACTGTATGCTACTCAGCGCCATATGTTTTTTCATGTGGACAGTGTTTGTACTACAAAATGAAGCGGTCATTTCTAGGGAATTAATGACTGCTTCATTTTGTACCACTGGGTGTGTTTCCACCTATCGTTATGCCAGATTCATGACACACATTATTTGCCATGTTACAAGTAAGCAATAACACACAACAGGGTATGCTGTTATTGGGTAATTACCGCATGTCTCCTCACTCCATGGGTTGAAGGCACACAGCATTAGATGAGTACCATTCAATTATGGGGTGGGGGAAGTGTGGTAATTACTCAGTAACTGCACATCCTGAAGTGTGTTATTGCATTTATAAAATGGCACCAACATAATTCAAAAACACAACGGGCCAGCCCACCGGTGCAGTGGTTTGATTTCCGCTTCTGAAGCCAGTGACCCAGGTTGGAAATGAGCACGGGTCACTGGAGGGCCGGCCGGGGGAGGAGAAGGATTGAGCGTCCCATGGACAGCTCTCCTTCTCCGCGGGAGGGTAGGGGACCGATCCGGCACCTGCTGGCTCCTAGCGGAGGCTAGAAGTATCACAGGATGCATGACCCAAATGCCAACTGGGGGAGGAGCGGACATCGGCATATGCCGTGACGTCACTACACTGCCCCCAACAGAAAAAGGGAAAAATTGCTCGCTGGCTACTGGATGATGGCTCTCCATTCCCTAAGTGTCTCCAGGCCTTCCCAGTGCCTCCTGCTCCTCAGCAGCATCCCCGGAACCTAGTAGTTAGTGTGCTGGGGTCATCCCCTCTCCCCTGGTGCCTTCCCCCTCGGAGTAGGGAGACCCACCCGGTGAAGGGATATGCCAGGATATCCTGGGGATCAGCTGCCATATGGGGACCAGAGGAGGGCTGGGTAAGGACAGTGGGGCTGGAGGGAGCCTGTGAAGCCTGAAGGAGTGGGGGACCAGTGAGCACGGAGGGTGGAAAAAACCCCACAAAACTAAATAAATCTTTAAATTAAATGGAAATAGTGGAAAAGGCACAGCTTTACCCAGGCACTACAAAAATGCCTGATTAGTGCTTTCAGACGGTAATATTTTTTAACAAATAACTCTAATTGATTTTTTAATGATTTAAACATTGGCTTTCAACTTTCACTTTCTATTGCTGGGAGCCACCATTTCATGAGTAGCAGAGAGCTTCCTGAGCTCACTTTATGCTAATATGTCCTGCCAACCAATAGCTGAGGTCAAACAGGCATATTAGCATACAGAGAGCTCAGAAGCTCACCGTTCATGAAATGGCTGCTGCCAGCAACAGGAAGTGGAAGTTGTGGGTAGCTGTTCTAAATCATTAAATAAAGTTGTTACTGTCTGACAGCACTATTTGAGAGCTTCTGCAGTGTCTAAGGAAAGCTTTGTCTTTTCCATTGTTTCCCTTTAAGAATAAATAAATCTTCATCACTGATTCAGATTCAGATTTAATTTATTGTTCGACTTCAAATTAAGTCATTACAAATATACATCAATAAATACAAACATTAGTACATACATTAAAAAGCTATGCAAATAGCAACATTTACATATCCAATAAATATTCACCATGTGTGATAGTATATAGAAAAACAAATCTCTGTTTAGCACACTACCTTTTAAAATTCATCTCATAATCACCATTCCGATATCATATCTTATTCAAATTTAAATGCCATCTATCTTAGGGACTATATGTTTTTTTTCCTAAGTATACATTGACAAAATCGTGCAATTGCTTTTAAATGTAATAAATTTGAAGTTTTTAACAGATAGTATATTGATAGCAAGGTTCCATATCTGGAGTTATCAAAATTTCAGCTAAAAACAATCTTCTCTCTAACTCGTATAGTGGGCAGAACATAAGTAGATGAACCGGACTGTCATCATCCAAATCACACTTACACCTTCTCGTGTTGGAAACACCAAATTGAGATCTCAAATATTGGCTATCTATGTATCCAAACCTAAATTTTGTAAAAGCTTTCCGATGTACAGGGTTCTTTTGTTTGTCTAGCTATTTCTCTAAACTGAAATATCTTTTTGAATTTGCTATAAGCCAACTACTTAGCTTATAGCATCTTATCCCACTAATTTCTTTTTGTATGGACACATCCTTGATTTTTCTTTTAATTTTATATTGTATCTTTGTTGGGGAAACAATATAGGTTTCCAGTATATATTCCAGCAATCCATTTGGTTTTAAAATATTTCCTAGTATGTTAAAACTTGGGAATGTCAGTCTGGCTCCCCTATATTCAATTGTTTCATCTAAACGTAGTCTAGAAAATCTTTTTTCTGGTCTATTATAGGTTTTGATCCAATACACTGCTAATATTGAATCACCACTGCATTTTATAGAGGTCTATTCCAATTCAAGCCTAACTAGTCCAGAAGCTGTACTCATAGGCAGTCCCAATAATCTCTAATATATTTTATTCATAACTTTTTTTAGAGGGTCTAATTTACCTTGTCCCCATATTTCTGTACTGTATAATATACAGCTTTTAATTTTTGCATTTAAAACTTGCAATGTTCCTCTTACTGATTGACCTCCATACTTATAAGAGAACTTCTCTATGGCTGGAAAAAATTTACTTATTTTAGCAGCCATTGTTTGAATTTGCACCTGCCATTTTAGATTGTAATTAAATATAATCCCCAGATATGAAACATTCTTTACATACTCTATTTCATGCTTATCACATTTTAAAGATGTTGTCTTTCCTTTTATCACATACTTTTGACTGAAAATCATGTATTTGGTTTTGTCGAAATTTATCACCAATCCTGCCTTTGTGCATTCACCATAACATTTTTTTTCATACTCCTATTTATACCCAAATAACTTATTGAAATCAGTACCACATTGTCAGCATATGCCAGGTAGGGATACCATCCAGAACCCTATCTTGGCATGTGCAGCTCTGAGTCGTCCATTGATTCCAGGACCTTATTGAAAAATACATTAAATAAAATTAGGGGAAAGCACACAGCCCTGACTTAAACCAATGTTTGTAGCAAATTTAGGAGTACAGTCACCCTTCCTGTTATATCATACTGAGGTATAATTATTCTCATAGAATGTCTTTAAGATTTTAAGCATAGCAGCATCCATTTCATAAACCCCCATAAAATCCCACAATTTCTCTTGATCAGTCCTATCAAATGCTGCTTTAAAATCTATAAAGACACAATATAATTTCTGTTTTTTGATAAATGTATTTATGAACAAGATGCGATAGCACAAAACATTGATCAAGTGTAGAATGTTCTGGAAGGAATCCTGCTTGAGCCTCACTCAATATATTTTTTTTCTTAAATGCAAGACATTATTCTAGTATGTATAATCTTTGTAAATATTTTTAATGAAGTATCCAATAGGCTTATGGGTCTATAATTACGTGGGTCTGATTTTTCTCCTTTTTTGTAAATTAGTATTATAATATTATCCTTCCATGTTTCCGGTATTTTACCCCACTGGATTATGTTATTAAAAAGGGATTTCAAGACTGGAATCCACAAATTGGGGCCATCCATGTAAATACCCCCAGGTACCCAATCTGATCCTGGGGCTTTATTCCTTTTTGAGGGTTATATAGCCAATTGTATTTCTTGCTCTGTGCATAGTTCTATAGATGTTTCACATTTCTTAAGATGCAGGACCTTTTCATTTCGCATATGTTTATAGAACAAGTTTTTAAAATACCATTCCCAGGTCGACAGATCTATATGAGTCTGTATATTTTCAGGTATTTAGTCCTATCCATATGTTACTAATTTCCAAAATTGTTTAACATTTTTTTCTTCAACTGTGTTTTCAAATTGTTCCCAAATACTCTCCCTATACCTTTCCCTCTTTTCCCTTAATACCTTTTTATATTCCTTTCTCAACTTATTCAATTTAACTTTGTTTTCTATTGTTAGATTATTTTGAATTTTTCTAACACATTTAGAGCCAGATATTCAAAATATTGTGCCGGGCAAAAACCGTTTGCGCAGGTTTAGCGCGGGATTAGCGCTGGTCTGCTATATTCAAAAGACCACATAGCACAGGCAAACTGCATTAGCGCCGGGCAAAACTATAATGTATGCAAGGGGCAAACTGACATGAATACAGGTGCAATGCTATATTCAGCGACTAGCACCGTGCTAAGTGGTTTTGCGTGACTTAGCACGACACTTAGCGCGGTGCAAATTACCGCCCAGGAAAAGCTTGTCTTAACCCTGGGCAATCAGCTTTGTGTGACACTTTGACTTTGCACAGTGTTTGTGCAGGTTTAGCGTGGGTTTTGTGCGACCCTAACAAATAAATATGACACATAGATAAAGCCAAACATAGAGGAAGCATGCTGCTAACCGATGGCATCACAATGATGCCATCATCTGCAACCAGTCCCAGCCATGCCAGGCAGTAAGTGGTGACCCTGCCACCAGTGGACAGCATGGCAGTGTGGCCATACAGCACACACCTGCGACCACACATCTGTGGACACGAACAGATGCCAGCACACACATGCAGCACTGTGGGCATGGAGGATGTTGAGGGGAGAGTGTATGGGTGGCGAGGCTGTGCCACAGACCAGGTGTGGCCACAAGGCCGGGACACATCATGCAGTGCACATGGGCCAGTATTGGGAATACCCCAACACTAGTGTGCCTTTCAGATAATATATGCCCCCGCCACATACCGCACAGCTGTACAACTGCCACAGCACACAAAGCCAGAAATGTAATGTCACTGTGAGCATCCCATGCCACAGGTACAGCATCTGTGGGTCACACAACAGTGTAACAGTAATGTCCACTGGCAGTAAACACCTGCAGGTTGGGCCTGTCACTGTGTACAGTGCAGTCATCATCACTGCCCTACACACCATGGGCAGTGCTGTGTCCCTCACACTACTGGCCCCCTTGCTACTGTAGTGTCTGCTGTGCACTGTAGCATGCCCTACATTGTGACAGTTGCATGCAGCACCACCACCACCCGTGCCTATGCTGTCTTGTCCCCTGGGGTACAATATGCTATGCTATGCTGTACTGTTTACATGTAGCCTGCAGCTATCATCGTGCACTGCCAGACTGACCTACAGATGGAGCTGCGGTTGGACCTGGTGAGCCCCTGTACTTCCAGACTGACCTACAGGTGGCTCTGTGGGACCCTGCAGTAACGCTGGGCAAACTGCATGCAAATCAGGGTATAATGAGATACTAATCTGGTTGTTTGCCCAAAGACTACCTAAGTAGGCTCATTTGCATGGCACTTTTGAATATGGCACATTTTAGCTCCGGGCAAGCGTGTTTGCACCGGGCTAACTGCTTAGCTCCGCGCTAATGCCGGTATATGTGTTAGCGCGGCGCTAACGGTACGGGGAATAATATACAGTTTTGATCACTGTTCTTTCACATCTGCTGCTTCCTGCAGCTGTACTGAGTCCATGCATTTGCTGGCACACACATTGGCCATGTAGTTCGTCTGTACCTGCCCTCACATTGCTGTGCACTGTGTTGTTGTTGTGGGTTGCACTTCCTGGTTGCTTTATTCAGTGCTGTCTTATTCCTGGGCTATTTTTGCCCTGCACTCCCAGACCAGTTTGCCCAGCTTCCTTAGACTGCAATATTCAGCAGGATTAGCACCGGGCTATTTCCATTTCAATATAGCTTGCTCTGTGCTCCGAGCTAAGTTTGCCCACCGGGCAGTGCTAATTTAGCCCCTGGGCAAAGTTTTGAATATCTGGCCCTTAGTAATCTCAGTTTTCAATTTGACACAGTCCTTATCATACCACCTACTGCCCTTTCTTTCATTAATTAAACTTTTAAGAGTGATTCTGATATTTTCTTTCTTATTCCTGCAAACTTTTCTACTAGCCCCTCTGATAATTCTCGAAGTGGAAAATCCTCTATTATATCCATAATACCATATTCCTGCAAGAATTCACTCTATTTGTGATATCCAATCAAATCCCATTTTGCCCCTTTTTCTGTCCTGATAATAGCTGATTTTTTATTTACTTTCCTCTTTATCCCTGACCAGAACGCTATTTCTGTTTCTAGGGAGAAATGCTCACTCTCTGATCTGCTACACACTTTAAAATCTTGAAAGTATATGATTAGGTTAATAGAAATCCAACAATGGTCAATAACTGATGCACCCCTTTGACCTATATATATGTAAATGCACCTAGTGGATCACCCCTTGACCTTCCATTCATTAGGAGCAAACCAAAATCTCCCAATTCTTTATTCAGTTGCTTTCCTCTTTTGTTACCTTTTAGGTCCTTTGACCTCCTTTGTCCACATAAGGCATTAAGACTCAGAGCTGTACATACCATAGACGTATCCGGTCGGGGCTCTGAACTGTGCCCCAACCTGGCATTGAAGTATCTCATTAAAATTAACCCACTTAAAGGCACGTTAGACATCACATCTTCTAAAAACTTAATAAGTAAACCTATACTATCCTTATCCACACATTTAGATCCTATTGGGGGAAAACACACATTAATTAAAAACACCATTTTCTTTTTAGCTATCGTACAGACTGGGAGTGTGCATTCTAACTTAATTTCCACCTCTTTTTGGTCTATTTTATCATTTATTTTACACCATGTTATTAAACCCCCAGATTTTCTCCCAAAATGTTTTGCTTTTTTTTGCTTTTTTCTGAAACATTTTATATCCATCCAGATTGATTGCCTCAGCTATCCATTTTTCTTGAACACAAATATACTCAAATGATGTTAAATAAGTCAGAAATGACACATCTACCAGCCTTTCCCCAATCCCAGCCACATTCCATGAAAGACATTTCATATTATTTGTACAACCCTCTATAGCATTCTGTTCAACATTTGGTTGTCAATGTCTTATATCCTGAAGCACCTGGAATCTGTTTGATGTCTTAATCAACTTCTGCCACTGATTATTTCCTGTTACACTTTTTGCAAGTGGTTCCAATTCTTCCTCACCATACATACTAATGTTAAATTTATCTAACATTTCTGATTTTCCCAATACGTATCTATAGTCAGTTTCATTCCTTGTCCATATTGTTATCTGTCCATCACTCTTCCATCTTTTGACTCTTTTAATCCTTCTCTGCATAGAGGTATCTTTGGTCAAACTTTGCACTAGATCCAACAGTTTCATTTTTAAATAATTCTTTGATTCTGCTAAAAAGTTACCTATCCCAAAGATAGAAATTTGGAACTCATTCCCCTTATTTTCCCTTTCTTTGACTTCTTTATAGTATTCTGGGAATATTATTCCAATAGGGACTACACAATCCATCTCGAAACCCAATTCCCACATCCTATCTTTTTGATTTTGTATCACTTTTAATACATAATACTGATCTGATAGTAAGAGTATCAAGTCTGTGTTTAGTAGGGGTCTAATTACACTAAGTTTATTTAGAAGGTTATCATGACTACCCTGTCATTTGAGTATTGAACTCAAAATTGTTTTAAATGAGTATTCAAACTCTCTTCTGTTTGTTCTGGAATTATTGGCACATTGTACAGGGGTAAGATGAAATCAATTACTAGAGTTCTTCCCAAAATCTTTCTTAAGTCAATTTCATCAGTACTATCTTTCCCTTTCTCAAGTACCTTTTGTACCAATGCTCCATCGTTTTCTATTATTCTTTCCTCTTTTTTGTTTTGATCTACTTATTCTTCTGTGACACCTTTTTTTTGGCTGTTTTCCATCTACTTTTACCTTAGCTTTTCTCTTTTTCGTTTTTGATTTTACCCCATCATTCTGTATTGTTTTATTATTTAACTTTGCTCCCAGCTTTGGTAAATATTTGTTATTGTTTGGTTTTGTTTTCCTTATATTCCCTAACACTTTCCTGTTCCTTTTACCTTTATTATTATCCTCATTATTTTTCCTATCACTTATTCTCCCAGTTTCCTTAATACAATTACTACTTACTTCTATTGTGTCCTTCCTTCTCCACTTCTTATGTTGGGCCACTCCCTTATCTCACAAAGAGGGATTTCTGTCCCTTAATTCCTCCAAAATACTGTTCTGCTCATCAAACCCCTCAGGTAACATTATCAGCTCCCTTTCTGCTGAATCACTCTGATTAGTCTCCATAATGATAGATTGAAAAATCTCTGGGCTTTCATTGGTATCTTCAGTACTTTGAACAGGACTCTCTACCTCTATCAGTACCATCCCCTTTTTGATTGTTTTCTTATAGAACTTATTATGGAGGTTTGATTAAATTGCTTAGAGTCTGGTGAGTCTAGTGAGTCCCATTGTATCATTTTGTTTAATACCAACTCAATCTTCCTCTTATTATCTATTGCCACTCCCTTGATAAATGAGAGATCCTTTTTAATCATCACCATCTGTTCATAGATCATGGTGTTAGCTTTGAAAGGATTTCTCAATGCCTTAATACATTGTTTAGTAATATTTTCAAAAGAGGGAGTAGAGGTATCTGAGCTCTGAGGACTCATCCATAATGTCTCTTCAGTATCATGCTCTAGATTGTGTTCACCCATGCTATTCCTTTTATTCTCCTTTTCACTGCCCATTATACTCTCACAATAGGAACCACAACCATATCTCATTTATTTTATTTTCCTTTCTAGCCTATTATTAGTGGTAATTGTCTCTTTAATACTTTCAAGTGTTTCACTAACTTCTTTGTTAACCCTTGCCAGTAAACTCTCATTATGCAGTACTGGCTAATTATTCTGATTATTAGGGTTATCACCTCCTTTGTCAGTTTCTTGTGCACTATCTTGTGCTAGAACCACAGAACTTTGTTTGCTCACCTCATGTGAGCTTCTATCCTTTAGTTCTATAGTAGTATACCCATTAGCACACATCCCTAATATGTGATCCTTCTTGTTATTCCACATTTCTAGAACTGATGGCTGGATCAGCCTTGTCTTCGGGGTATGTTCTACTGAAATGTCAGTTTGTTTATGGCTTTGGTTAGCATCAAAAGAGGATAAAAGAGGCTTCTGTATTGAGGAGGGTGTTACTAGGTTCATATTTCTCTTTAACTCTCCAGATGCACTGCTAACCTTTAATCCTTGTTTAACAATGTAAAACCTTGCATTTCTTTGCAGACAATACAGTTTTGCATACAGCCGGCCATACAATATCAGAAGTCTGGGATATACTTCAAGTCGATTTTGCACAGCTAGAAACAAATCTCATCAATACCAAACTCCTCCTAAATGCTGAAAAAACTAAGGTCATGATCCCCCCCCAATACTTCTTCCATCACCCTCACTGTCCCACCTAAAGACTTCATCGTTACATCCCTAGGTGAACCACTGGAAGTTGTCTCTAAATTTAAATACCTCGGCTTTTGGTTAGATAACAAGTTCTCCTTCAACGAGCACATTGACAACCTGTCCAGAAGACTAAAAGCTAGACTAGTCTTCTTCTTCTTCCGAAATAGGTCCCTCTTTCCCCTGGAAACCAGACTCAGGCTTTTTCAGACCACCTTCCTCCCTTTACTTGACTATGGGGACATATTATACACTTCTGCAGCAATTACTAACCTAAACAAATTGAACATTCTCTATCACCGTGCCCTGTGCTTCATTATAAACTACCCATACTGAACCCACCATTGCGAACTATATGCAGCTGTTGGTTGGACTTCACTTACCATTAGACGCACACTCCATGCTGGCATTTGGACCCTAAAACTTCTTCTGAATAAATTACCAAGCTATTTGGTAGCACTTATCTGTACTGCCCACAGCTCTTATTTCCTTAGGAAATCAGATTTTATCCTACTCGACGCACCTAGGACTCGTACCTCCTTTGGCAGACGAGCCTTCTCAAGTGCCCTACCAACTATTTGGAACCAGCTGCAGTCCACTCTGAAACTATCCAGTGTAGTCTCAGTAAATTTCTTCAAAAAACTGGTGGCTTCAAAAATAAAGGACACCTGTAATTGTTTGTAAACTCCCTTCCTAGCTTTCTCCTTACTTCCTTAGTTTGTTCTCACTACACCGCCTTCCTCAAACAACTTGTACTAAATAGTTTTTTGGTTTTTGTTTTTCAGCCAGGACTGTTTACCCATGTACCTTGTAGGACCTGGTCCACCATTTATGTATTGTTATGTTATTGCCTGCATTGTATATTTGTTGTAACCATGCACCCAGGACCTCCTTGTGAATGAGCTTGCTCAATGGAGCTTTCCTGCAATAAACTTGAAACTTGAACTACTCTCTCAGCATTTACTGAGGTCACTGAGATAACTTTACCATTTCTTATGTTCATAGGTATTAAATAGCTTTATACTTATCCACAAACTTTCAGTTAGGATCTTACACAGTTCTACACCAGATTTATATATCGGTAGGAATTTAAAGAAAAACACCAAACTCCAAGGGTGATATACAAATAATGATATAAACAAGATAGTTTAACCTGAAGAAATCTCTCAGTTCTCAAAACCTCAAGAACCTTCCTCCACTACTCAGTCCAGAACTCTTCCAATCTTTTTCATATAAGTAGTCAAATTCAAGTTCCAAAGGTCCAGTTCAGGCAATCAGTCCCCTTAGACCACTTTATTCCTGGTTAAATTTTAAAAGTTCCAATAAAGTTCCAATTCACTATAATAAGTCTCTAAATGTCTCTATGTGGAGCCTATCAACTTATCTCAGAGTTCCATGACCAAAAACCCCTCAGTCCAGTATTAGGGGTAAAGATGAATGTCTTCATTTTCCCTTCAGGGCGCAATAATCACTTTTCCCTTTTCACTGTAATGGAGAAAAGACAAAGGCTAATAGCAGGCAAGTGAGGGACCATACAGCAAACAAATATTTACAAACAATAACCATTAATAATAAGCACTATCTAGTTGTAAAGAACAATAAGGAACAAATGCTGTTTTAATTTAAGCCAAATCCAGTTTTTAAATCTTTCATAGATAGCCACTAAGGCCATCAATTTTTACAAGACTAAAAGAAGTTATTTTCTAATGTATTAAGCAGTGTGGGAAAATATCTTTATTTCTTTACTTACATTTCTGCATTCCCTTAATATGGCCTCACTGGAGCATTTTGCAGCACTGAGGGTTGCAAAAGAACAAGAACTCAAAGATATAGCCCAAATGTCCCTTCTGTCCCTCGCTCCTGGGCAGAACCCTGGACAAAACCTGGACTGGACACGGACACAAACCCAGAATGAAACACACCTCTCTTGTGGCTTACACGGAAGATAAGTTTTTTAGTATGCCAAAATAAAAATCCTCAAAAGTGACCTAAGTGATCGCGGCAGGGGTGCAAATAAAAATTTAAAACCAGCGCACCCACAAAGAGACCTATAAAGGACTAAAAGGCCTGCAGCTGGACTTTATCTCTCTGCTTCCCCTGAATCACCATGTGCAGCTTCAGTAAAAATTGCGATAGCGAGCCCAGAACAAAAGTGCATGCGTTTAACTCCACCATTATGTGCTGGTCATGCTCCAATGAGCTCTTTACTTCGTGGTTTGTATTTCACTATTTCTTAAACACTAATTTCTAATTTAAAAAACACAAATACATCCCAAATATACACATAAAATGCTCCTAATATCCTGTTAAATCTAAAAATGTGATTTTCAACCCCAAAACAGCACTAATTAATTCGAGACTCAGGCTGCTCAGTTAGTTCAATGTAACTTGCTATTGAGCAAAAACACAAATAAATTCAAGTAAAATACTATGAAGCTCCTCTTGTTTAGCTGTTTAGCTATTAAACTCCTGTTAAACCTTATCAGACGGTGCAGTTCTAAACAGTATACTGCCTGCGCAAGTACAATGCAGTGCAATACCAGCTCGAGAAAGACTTGTGAGACTGAAATGAATTAAACATAAAACAATTGGCAGTCCTCTCCTTTACTCCTCTCTGGGTGGGATTCAGGGCTGATAAGCCTCCATAAGCTCCTCTAGGTTCTCCCCTCTCGCGGCGGGCTTCTTCACCTTCGAACTCCTCGCTGCTCAGTAGAGAGGCCCAGAGGCCATTGAACTCCACTCCATGGACTGCCAAGAAGGTCCAAGCTCTTAGACAGACTAGAAAGGTCAGTGAAATTTAAAAAATAAATACTGGCAATGGTGGCATACCTTTTGTAAAAACTTTAAAAGCGTTTTACTGACTCCTGCTACTGGCGCTCCTCCACAATGCCCTAGTGATCAGCTTGAATCTTCCAACCAAATTTTGTCACTGGTAAATTGGTTCTCACACTATACAGCCAGGTTTGTGCAATCAAAGAGGTCAGACAGGTTAGCAAGTATGTCACTCATGTTAGTTGAACCTTCTTTGGTTTTCACAACTGTTACAGTTGTTGAGAATTCTGAAGCAGTGTAGTTCCAAGACTTGCAAGGCACTTTCCCTACTCAGTCTTTTGTTGGTCAGTTACCTCAAGGTCAGGACAACTACTGACACCATGAATGGATGAGCCAGGTAACTACAGACAGATCAGCCTTACCTCCATCATGGGTAAGCTAATGGAGGCTATCCTTAAAGAGAGGATGGTGATCTTTCTGGAGGAGAATGGTCTGCAGGACAATAGGCAAATGAGGTTGTCTCAAGCAGATCCTGCCAGACAAACCTGGTTGACTTTTTTTGACTGGGTGATAAGAGCACTCGATAGGGGCCATGCGGTGGATGTCCTGTATCTGGACTTCAGCAAGGCCTTCAACTCAGTACCACATGGAATGTTGACTAGTAAGCTGAGAAACCTGGAAGCAGGGGAGAAACTGGTTGGATGGGTTAGGAGCTAGCTACAAGACAGACATCAGAGGGTAGTTGTTGGGGAGAACTCTCAACTCCCAGAGCTGTAACCAGTAGGGGTCCCACAAGGCTTGGTACTAGGACCAATGCTATTTAACATCTTCATTGCTGACTTAGCAGATGGGATTAGGAGTCAGATCAGTCTTTTTGCAGATGACACAAAGATCAGTGTGGACGTTAATAGTGTGGAAGGGGGGCAGGTACTCTAAGAGTATTTGGAAAGACTTGAGCACTGATCAGACACATGGCAGCTGGGGTTCAATGCAAAGAAGTGCAGAGTCATGCACTTGGGAGTCAGGAGCTCTGGGAATTGATACTGGCTGGGGAGAGTGCAGTTATCTACTTCAGTGGAGAAGAAGGATCTGGGGGTACTAGTCACAGGGGACATGAATTACTCAGCGCAGTGTAGGAAGATGGCAGCCAAGGTTAATCAGATGCTGGGGTGCATTGGAAGGGGAATCACCTCTAGGAGAGCATAAGTCATTCTGCTGCTGTACAGGTCACTGGTGAGACCTCACTTGAAGTACTGTGTGCAGATCTGGTGCCCCTCTTTAAAGAAGGATGTCAAACTACTGGAGGGGGTCCAGTGCAGGGTGATAAAGATGATCCTTGGGCTGGGGGACAAACCATATGAGGAAAGACTGGGGAGCTCAACATATATTCCCTGGAGGATAGAAGGGAGTGAGGGGATATGATTGAGACCTTCAAATATGTAAAAGGCATGAATAGGGTTAGTACGGAGGGCATGTTTAGATTAAAGTGGGGAGGGACACAAGGGGCACAGTCTGAAACTGGAGGATGGAAGATTCAGGAGAGAAATGAGGAGGCACTACTTAGAAACATAGACTTTGATGGCAGATAAGGACTGCTTGGCCCACCTAGTCTGCCCATTTTCCTACCTACAGGATAGGCCGCAGATCCTAGTTAACCAACAGCCTATTTCTTCCTACCCCCCACAAGAATTGCCTTATGTCTGTCCCATGCATTCTTGAATTTTCCCACAGTTTTAGACCCCACAACCTCCTCAGGAAGGCTGTTCCATGCATCCACTACCCTCTCTGTTAAAAAAATACTTCCTCACATTGCCCCAGAACCACCCCCCCATCTTTAAATTGTGTCCCCTTGTTCTTGCACATCTCTTTTTCTGAAAGGGTGGTAGCAAGGTGGAACACACTGCCAGAGGAGGTGATATCATTGAAATCTATGGGAAGTTTTAAGAGGTGGTGGGACAAGGTCAAAGGTAAGGTCAAAATTGGGGGAAGCTGGGGAGGGAGGAGTCAGCAGAAGGGGGCAATAAATCAAATGGATGGGCAAGGTTTGGGGAGGCAGGTGCAGTAGAGTAGATTGGGAGCTGCACACTTGAGCAAACTTGATAGGCTATATGGCCTGTATCTGCTGGAATTTCTGTATGTTCATATGTTCATATGACACAATCAGATCACTGGATTTTTCTTGCCCATTTTATAACTTCATTTTTAAACTGGGGTCTGACCAGTTCTAGCTTTCAATTGGTCAGAACCATATCACATGGTACTAAGTTAAAGAGCTAGTGTATTCGTATGATTTTATATAATTTTGCCAACTGGATTATTGTGTTAGTGTAATCAGTTACTGATTTGTACAGTTAAATGCCTTATAATTGTGATGATAATGCTAACAAAGTAGGATTGCAAGTGTCCTCTTGCAAGACACAGCTTTGTAATGGGCATCACATGCACATCATATTGACGCAGTGGGGGGAAGCTGTCCAGCACTTCTGACATGTTGGTAAGTGAAGTAAGGCTGTTACATTGTCTGACCAGATCAGCTATTACATTGTCCAGCTACACCACATTAATTAGAAATACTGTGCTCTAAAAAAATGTATTCTGCTGGTTTCTCATGTACTGTAGTAACATTCAATTAAATGTTATATTTTGTTTATTTTCTCTAAAGATGAGCAGAACTACACACACTGCAACTTTGCTGATTAAAGCTGTGCTTTGCATTAAGCAGTGGGAAGTGTGCTGAACTGAATGTGCTTGCTGTTGAGCATTTTTTCCTCTCCTTTAGGTCCCCTGGCCCACTGTCCCAACGGCTCCTCCAACCCTGTCACCCGACATCTCCTGGGCTTTCCCTCTGACTCCAGCCTCCACATGTCATCTCCCTACCCAGAGGCTATGGGCTAGGGGGTGGCTGGGCCTTGCCCTGCACAAGCCAGACCAGGTAATGTTGTAGGAGCTCCACGTCACTGGTGCGGGGCCTGTGGGGAGCCGGTGATCATCTCTGCTGGGGCCCTATCTTTTTTTCCTGGATTTTCGGAGTCTCTCCCATGCAGGAGCTGACATCGAGAGGTGCGCATGTGCATGCATGGAGCTGTGCATGGTGTGTGGTACTCACCAGTGTCCGTCCCTCCCACTAGCAGCTCCTAGCTGCACACCCACCTGTGGGCCCACAGGTGGCAGTGGAACAGCAGAGCCATCATCCCTCCATCCCCAGAGGAGAAGAGTGTCCTCCTGGATATTCAATCCTTCTTCCCACTGATCAGCTTCCAGTGCCCTACAATTGTTCCCGAACACGGGTCACCGGCGTCGTGAGCAGTAACCCTACCACAGTGCCGACTGTCCGGCTGCTGGTGAGCATTTCTAAATGGCGATTCTCATGCTTGCTCTGTATTTTGATGTGTTTCAGTTGTTTGGACTATCATTGTTTGGGTCTTTTTTGTTTTTCACTTTTTGAGTTGTGAATGAACTTGCTGTCATTTGTGTCTCAGTGTGATGTGATACCTGGGTCTAATCTAACAATCATCTGTGTGCAAAAGTTAAAAAAAGGACTTGAACACTGACAGTTTAAAACACTGACCCACATCAAAACACAGACCAAGTATGGGAGCTGCTATTTAGAAGTGTTCAATAGCAAGCACATTCAGTTCAGCATACTTCAATTCACACTATGTAATGCAAAGCGTGGCTTTTATCAGCAACATTACAGAGTATTGTGTCACTCATATTAAAAGAAAACTGAACTAGAATTGAAATAAATGCCTCTAAATTTCATGAGATTTTTTTTTTACCTTTTTAAAAGTACATAGCATAGACAGTCAGGTCTTCACATTGATGCCTGATATACTGTACCTATTGATTCGAGAGGGAGAGTACCAGGTATACAGTGCTATTGGAAGAAATGGCTATCATGATCACAAACCAAGCCATACAGAAATAAAGACTCCTGCTGTAGTCTACTCCTACTGACCATACTGGCAGGGGTGCTGTGTGATGTGGGATATGAGGGGGTAGACAGGCGTGCAGTAATCTGTCAATCAGTGATACTAGTTCAATCGAAACAAAGCCTATCTTAGTCTGTCCTCAGTCTGCTGACTCACCCCAATTCAGTGTAATTAACCCTCCGACCATACACGCTGTTTCTTCTGATAGCACTGTAGTGTATAGCTCATCTTCTCCCTCTCGCTTCAATAGGCATAGCAGACATCAATGTGAAGAGGTGGCTGTCTCATTCTTATCTATAGTACTACACTTTAAAAAAGGTAAAAAAAATCAGTAGCTGTCATGTAGTTTACTGGCAATTACTTACTTACTTATAATGTATGGGGAGCCCTTATAATACAAAACCTGGTATCTTTTAATTTTCTTGTAATCTCATCGTTCTGATGTAAGAGCTGTAAACCTTGCTTGCCTACATCAGATCGGTGAGATTACAAGATGGAATCAGTGGCACCCGGCAGCATTCCAACCCTAGAACATGTTATGTGAGTGGTTTGAACTGAGCATCGGTAGTGGCAGTTTAAACACGGTTGCATACCACACAAACAGAAACATCACAATGTACTCTTGTTCTTTAGTCTCTTACCTCCCCACCCGTATGTACAGGCAGCCTCCGGTGATCCTGAATTCCCGAGTCCCAGCTGACAAATGTTTCCCACAACCCCTCTGTCCCACGTACTTGATGCGTAACCACATGATGACTGCTGTCCAACCGCATTCGACACTGGGATTTCAACCAGGTCAACAGTGAAAGGGTTTTTTTTTTAAAGAAAAAACAAGGACTTTCCTGGAATAAAAAGTATCAAAATCGAAGTGTTTGTACATGTACTATATTTGTGTTAGCAAATTGTTCCGCAATAAAAACTTTTGGATGATCGAAAATGGCGTGAAGTCTCTGTAAGGTAAGACTTATTTTGCTACTTCAGCTGTGAAAACCCCATACGCTTGAGAAGATATCGTTCATTTACAATGTTTACCAGGATTAAATCATCTCTCGCTGTTGCCATGCTGACAGTAAACCTCTCATGCTACGCTCTCGAGGTTTACAAACACGGCATGTCAACAGCTCAAGGTGATTACAACCCGGTAAACATTGTAAACCCAGCCATTATCCTCTATAAAACTAAGGCAGACAGCACAATTTGAGCTATAACGAGTATGGGCCATGACTCCCACAGTATCACTTCTGGTTCTTTCGGCAAGGAACAGTAACTAGTGTACCAGGAGTAAACATCGGTTTGACAAACTGAAAAAAATGAAACATTAATGCTTTGACACTAAGGGACTTACAGAAATTGCTTACAGGTTGATAATTCTCTGAAATAAGTCTCCTGACAGTTGTATTTGCCTATCAGATCCAATAGCTCTTTAATATAGCACATTCCCCTGCTTGAGTACAGCACTGGGATGCATTAATCCAGAGCACAAGTTGTCAGGTTGAAAAAAGGTAAGTATACAAATTACATAACCACAGAAAGGTTAAGATACAAATCATCATAAATATTCAATTAACCACATAGCTATTTAAAGTACACATGGCCTAACCATGAAAAAAAACTCCTTTACTTGCCCTTACAATTCAAACAACCATAAAATGCAACCATACAAAAGCACAATCTAAAAAATAATACAAACAAAAATAAAGCAACATCCTGGCTTCCAGACCACAAAAAACATAACTACCTAACCCACAACCATCCACTTGGTACTACAAAGTCCTACCAAAACATAGAAAAATAGTAATTCCCCCACCTTGCACATCAGTGTATTATACTAAAGAAACTGAAACCCACCTCCACAAAAGGATTCAAATAGAAAAGCAGGAGCTCCACACTTATGTCCATCCAGGAATCCCAGAACTGATACTCCATGCTGACATCCAAGCTGAATGCAATATGAAAACAAGCTCACAACATCCAGAATGCAAAATATTACCCAGAAGCCCCATATAGAAATGCAAAGCCAGTGCTGTATGGAAATTAGCAGCACAGTTTCCTGCTGCAGATGCCAGCACAGCCAAGCTACCAGTGCTTACAACACCACCTGGGAATTTTGAGAGTAGGAAAAAAGCACAGAGGACTGGAGACATCTTGAGAGCAAGACAAGAAGTTGTAACTATCATGCTATCTAATAACTGGAGTGCGAAAGAACTGGCTGAAATGGAGTCATTGGAAAGGGTGAGAGTAGTGTACCAGATATATCATTGGTTCAGCTTTCAGCTGAGGCTTGAAAATTCAGACTGGCTTCACCAATTCAGTGAATCAATTAGGCTCCCAATTAGAGATGTTGCAGACTTTTAATTTGCTGGTGAATTTCTGGCAAAGTCACCTACTCCACCTCTAAGAAGCAATCCATGAATTTTTGGTATTAGCTTAAAAATTTGCCTATATGACTTCACCGGGAATTTTATTGTGAATGGTGGAATTTCACCCATGAATGGTGGAGTTTCACCCACAAACAGCGAAACTCCGCACTCCTCAGGTAAAATTTTGCACTTCGCAGATTGATCTGCTCTCCACGAATTGCGTTAAATTCATGGATTGATTCATGGAGTGAATGTTTCCAACTTTACCCATCTTTACTCCCAACGCAGTACTGGCATAGGGTAAACAGACTTCAAATGGGGGAAGCCTTTGAGGTCAACATTGAAGATATCATTACTGTAATCTGAAAGACAATGAACTTTTGCACAAACATATTGAGGAAAGGGTGACCTGGGAAGGGCATTGACAATAAAGCCAGGTTTCATATTTATAGTATTATTATGGTAACAATTATTTTATTAGTGTAGCCTACTTGTGGTAGGGGGTGTTTGCATGCCACTTGGGGAGTGGTGGTGTGACACAGACTGCAGTGAGTATGACTGCTGCATCCCATTTCTGAAGTATAGTAACTCTTAGTATAATTCCTGCTCTCTCAAGGCTTACCCCTGTAGTCTCTAGTTTATCTCCATGCCAATTGCTTACTTCTCACTGGGCCCATATATTTTCATAATTGATGATAACCCAGCCGGTCCATCGGTGCAGCAGTAGCACTACCACTTGTGACTCTGGTGGCCGGGGTTAGGGAATGATCCTGGGTCATTGGGGCGGCTGGGGGGAGAAGAGTGCCACATACTGCTGCAGCACTGACACCTGCAGGTGTGTGGGAGGTAGGGCACGTGGGACACAGGGAGGGATGGATGCACTGAGTATTGCATGAGTGTGCCAGTGCACACTAACATTGGGGACATTGTCCCAAATGCCAGCATCCCTACTGGGAAAGGTAGTGTGTCAGCACAAGAGGGGGAAATTAAGACTGGGAAAACACCTTGGATAGCAGGATAACCATCAATCTCTGCAGACCCTGCCACTGTGACCCAGGCTCCTCCCAGAACTGTAACCATAGTTTGGTGGGTTAAGGGACTCTTCATCACTGCCAAAGAGGGCAAGCCATGGAGGACTCAGGGAGAGGTAAGTCCTGGGAGAAGCTGGGTGACAGGGCTGGGAGGATCAGCAGGAAGGAGGGCCACCAGCATCAAAATCAGAAGCACTATCATTGTGCAAATGGGCTGGCATGGAAACTGTTTTAAATTTGTAACCTACCCCACCCACTTACACAAACTATTATGACCAAAATCACACCACCCAGACTTTCTTGAATACAATACACCCCACCATGCTCTAGCACCCACTTCTTTCTACTTCACCACTGTACTGGTGAAGTTTAATATAATAAAAGTTATCTTTTCCCTACCTGCACCTTATCATTTAAAACACACCATCATCTCTCCCACCCTTTGCCTATCCCCCAGAGTCATACACATGGTAATTAATTCTCCACCCTACCACCCTTTAGCACCCAACCTCAATCCTCCTCCTCCCCCCCAGCCTCCAATTTATACGGATAAAGTTCTAACCATCTATGGTAAAATGATGCAGTCATTCTCAAGATATTGGCAGCCATTAGGAGAAACATAAAAAGTAAGGACAAGGAGGTGGTGTTGCCCCCTGTATGTGTCTCTGGTTCATCCTCACCTGGAGTATTGTTGCCAGTTTTGTTCCCCCTATTTGAAGAATGATGTAAGGAAACGTGAGGGTGTCCAGAGAATGGCAACCAGACTTATATCAAATGTTAAACATAAGCTGTATGAGGAGAGATTGAGAGATCTGGGCCTGTATTCACTATAATGTAGAAGGCATTGGGGTGATATGTATATGGTTCACAGGACTGGAGACATCTTGAGTGTAAGACAAGAAGTTGTAGCTATCATGCTATCTAATAACTGGAGTGCAAAAGAACTGGCTGAGATGGAGTCATTGGAAAGGGTGAGAGAAGTGGTCCAGAGCTATCATTGGTTTAGCTTTGAGTTGTGGCCTGAAAATTCAGACTGGCTTCATCAATTCAGTGAATCAATAGGCTCCCAATTAGAGATGTTGCAAAGTTTTAATTTGCTGTGAATTTCCAGCGAAGTCACATACTCCACCTCTGAGGAGCAATCCACAAGTTTTTGGTATTAGCCTAAATATTTGCCTATATGACTTCACCAGGAATTTCACTGTGAACAGTGCAATTTCACCCATGAAGTGTGGAATTTCACCCACGAATAGTGGAATTTCACCCATGAACAGTGAAACTCTGCACTTCAAGGGTGAAAATTCGTACTTCGTAGATCGATCTGCACTCCGCGAATTGTGCTAAATTCATGGATTAATTCATGGGGTGAATTTTTCCAATGTTTCCCATCTTTACTGTCAATGCAGTACTGGCATAGGGTAAACAGACTTCAAGTGGGGGGGGGAGCCTTTGAGGTCAGCATTGAAGATTTCATTACTGTAATCTGAAAGACAATGAACTTTTGCACAAATGTATTAAGGAAAGGGTGACCTGGGAAGGGCATTGACAATAAAGCCAGGTTTCATATCTATAGTATTATTATGGTAACAATTATTTTATTAGTGTAGCTTACTTGTGATAGGGGGTGTTTGCATGCCACTTGGGGAGTGGTGGTGTGACACAGACTGCAGTGAGTATGACTGCTGCATCCCAGTTCTGAAGTATAGTAACTGTTAGTATAATTCCTGCTCTCAATGATTACCCCTGTGGTCTCTAGTTTATCTCCATGCCAATTACTGTCTTCTCACTGGACTCATATATTTTTAAAGAGCCACTGACACCTCTGGGAAAACTTTGGAAAATGCAATACTTAAACATAATTCAGATTATATTTTACATACCCTTTATAGAATTCCCCTCTAAATTCTTTAATACTAAGGAATTTTGCATGGAAACAGGATCGTTATCCCTCAGAGTTCATCTGCATGTACAGCTGATTCCACACTTGAAACATGACCCTCTGTTATGATGTCACACTTTATTGTCATAGTAATGGCTGCGATATAACAAGCAGAGTATTATGACATCAGGTGACGATTAAGCAATAGGAGCTAATGAATATGCAAAGAACAAAGATCCTGTTTTCATGTACATGACCTCAGAAATAAATAATGGGGTGGAGAAATACTGAACTAATCTAAACTACATGCTGAACAGAATCCAAATATTGTGTTTTTTAAAGTTCTTCTTGATGCATCAGTTGCTTTTTAAAATTGATGATAACCCAGCCAGTCCATCGGCACAGCAGTAGCACTACCACTTGTGACTCTGGTGACCGGGGTTAGGGAATGATCCTGGATCATTAGGTGCTGGCTGGGGAGGGGGGAGGAGGGTGCTGCATCCCACTGCAGCACTGCCACCTGCAGATGTGTGGGAGGTAGGGCACATGGGACACAGGGTGGAAGGGATGCACTGTGTATCGCATGGGTGTGCCAATGCACACTAACATCGGGGACATTATCCAAAATGACGGTGTCCCTACTAGGAAGGGAAGAGTGGCAGCACAAGAGGGGGAAAGGAAGATGGGAAAACATCCTAGCCGCTTGGATAACCTTTGACCTTTGCAGGCCATGCCCCAGTGACCCAGGCTCCTCCCAGATCTGGATCCATAGTTTGGTGGGTCGAGGGACTCCCTACCACTCTGCCAGACAAGGCAAGCCATGGAGGACTCAGGGAGAGGTAAGTTCTGGAAGAAGCTGGGTGACAGGGCTTGGAGGATCAGTAGGAAGGAGGGCCAGGCAACATGTGTAGAAGGATAAAGTATAAATTTAAAAAAAAGTGATAAGAATCCTCCCCACCACAAAAAAAGTCAGCATCCAAGAATATAAACACAGATTAAAAGGCAATCCATTTAGGGAATTACATATACCTTCCCAGTCTTTCATCATGCATGGATATAGAGTTTTTGAATTGTTTTTATTATTTTAAAATTTAAAATAAAAATGTATACTGACTGAAATGACAATTAGGACAACTACTGCCCATGGCAGCCAGACTTGTTGTTCATGACACTGAAAAAGTTGCACACCTGCATGCAGACTGATGCATTTTGTGTCAGAGTTGCCATCCCTTGATGGTGTACTGGGTGATATGATCGATCATATTTAACTGATAATGACTCCGTGCAAGCCATGCATCACACCGGATCACATCAAGCTGCTGGTGATGACATTATAAAAGTTGCACTGCCTTCAGGAGCACTTGAGGTGGAGATGTGTGTCATAGTCCTTGCACTACCCACACATTTGGGAGTGGTGAGCCAGGCTGTGGTGCTGCCAGTGCCAGTGGCAGTCTAGGAAGACTTGCCAGCAGGTGGTATAGGAGTGAGAATAGCAGTACATATGACTTGGAAATGGGAACAACCTGATGGATAGCTGAAGCTGATTCATGGTAAGCAGAGTGTGAGAAAGGTTAAGAATTCAATATTCTCAGGATCTAGCCTGGAGTGATATGATGAGGCAATATCACCAGTCGTGCTGAAGTAGTTTTCCAAACCAACCAGTGCTGGAGGGTATCTGAGAGAATACAATGCCAGTTTAGACACTGCAGGCCAAATGACCTTCCTATCTTGCCAGAATTTCAAGGGATCACTCCTTCAGCTACACAGTGGCTTTGCTAGATAAGCCTTCATCGTGTACTCTGGTGAGATGTCTGTGCCATCCTCCAAAATGTCTGTGTGGCACCGGCAGCCACTTAAGATCATCACTGTTCAAGTCATCTTCCATGTCGTCATGCTGATGCCTGGCACCAGAAGCATATGATACAGTGATGTGCAAAGTCTCCCCAACTTTGTTTCACCTGCCGCTGCACTTCTCATGATTTTCACCTGGTGACGTGCCCAACATTGTCTAACACAGAATACATGTAGTGGCACTTCACAGGCAAAAAGTGATAGCAAAGTTCCACTATGCGTAGTTTTGCTCCCCTTCTCCAGCTCAGTCCCCTTTTTAATGTTGTTTTTCCCAGCCCCACCACCCAGCTTCTCATGGGCTTGGCCTCGAACTCCATCCTCCACCTGTCACTCCTCTAGGCAGGGGGCAGTGGGCTAGGTCTCTTGTTGTTTGACCCAGGTCCCAGACTGGAGGACAGCCACATTGCCAGTGCAGGGCCTATGAGAAGTCAGCATTCATCCTGCCTTGCCAGGGTCTTTCCACTTCATGGTCCCATCCCTGTGCAGGTGGCACAGGTGAGCATGCGCATACACGTGACCATGCTTAGTGCAGTATCAGCCTGTGTTCCCCCTACGCCTACTTCATTCCATCTGCACTGGCACCCATTGTCACCCAGGGGGCAGTATAGCAGTGGAGCTGGCAGCCCTCCCTCCCCAAAGAAGAAGATCATCCTCTGGGATGCTCGATCCTCCACCCACCACATGGCTCCTGACAACCAGCACTGGTCCTCAAACCAAGGGTCAGTAGCATCACAAGCAGGTGCACTATCATTGTGCCAATGGGCTGTCATGGAAATTATTTTACATTTGTAACCCACCCAACCCACTTACACAAACTATTATGACCAAAATCACACCACAGAGACCTTCTTCAATACAGTACACCCCACCATGCTCTAGCACCCACTTCTTTCTTCTCTGCCACTGTACTGGTGACATTCCCTCACTGTACTGGTGAAGTTTAATATAATAAAAATTATCCTTTCCCCTACCTGCACCACATCATTTAAAATTCACCATCCACCTCTCCCACCCTATACCTGTCCCTCAGAGTCATACACATGGTAACAAATACACCACCCTACCACCCTCTACTACCCAACCTCAATCCTCCTCCTCCTCCCCAACCTCCGATTTATAAGAATAACATTTTAACCACCTATGGTAAAATGATGCAGTCAGTCACAAAATATTGGCAGCCATTAGGAGACACATAAAGAGTAAGGACAAGGAGGTGGTGTTGCCCCTGTATGTGTCTCTGGTTCATCCTTGCCTGGAGTATTGTTGCCAGTTTTGGGCCCCTTATTTGAAGAATGATGTAAGGAAACTTGAGGATGTCCAAAGAATGGGAACCAGACGTATATCAAATGTTAAACACAAGCTGCATGAGGAGAGATTGAGAGATCTGGCACTGCAGTCACTATAATGTAGAAGGCATCGGGTGATAAGTATATGGTAAACAGGGCTTTTTGAGAGGGCAATCTTTGGGAATGTGTGGAACTACAATCAGGAACTGAGACAAAATCAGTCAGGGGACATAAAATGATGCATGTGCAAGAAAAACCCAAGGAGGCTGTGGTTTTCCCAGAGAGTGGTATCAATCTGGAAAACAAGGCCTGACTCTGTTGTGATTAGTAATATTATAGTAGGACCCTATGCATGAATGGGTGGGAAGTACGTGCCAGAGGCCTGTACCCCATCCACATAGCTCTACTTCTTTGGACAGGTGCAGGGTGCACGGTATACACTACCACATGCACCCACGGGGCACCTGTCTGCAGCCCTGCACCCCCGGCATGCAGGACAGTGCAGGGTAGCAGGGGACAGAGTAGCACATCTAGGCAGGCATCCAATCAGATGCCCATCCCTGGTCCCTGAGTGGATCCCTTATTTGGGCAGGCATGGGTCTGGGTGTGTAAATTTCCCCCACAGGCACCCAGACCCATGCTGTCATGCACCTGTGTCCGACAGTCCCCCCACCCAAAACTTGCCCCTGTGGCTACACCCTCCCAGTGCACAGATGTCCCCCCTAGCAGCACCACCGCCCATTGGCTGGATGCAACCATCCTACACACAGCTGCCCCATCTCCTTACCATCCAGTGCATCCTCCCCAACACATGGCAGCCCTGTGATGTCCATTCATATCCACCCCCCAAAACATGCTGTCTCCAACCCTGGTGTAGCACCAGTTCCCCCCACCACACACACACAGTATTGCCCTGGGCAACAGCACCCTGACCCCTGAACCCCTAACCCCAGCAGAAACATTGGTGGCCAGTGCTCCCCACCCCCCCATGGCACTGGCAGCCCCATCCCCCAGTCCCTGTACCATCCAGTCGGTGTCATGGCTCAGGACAGCAAGTGGCACAGCCCTCTGCACACCTCCACGGCCACCAGCCGTCCGACTGATGCTGGGAGTGCAACACCTGTATATAGAGGCACGATCCCAGCATCAGTCAGATGGCAAGTGACCGAGGAGGATGTGTATGAAGGGTTGTGTCACTGTCTGTCCTGAGCCGCAGCACTGACTGGGTGGTACAGGGAACAGGGGGTGGGGTTGTCAAGACCGTGGAGGGAATGGGGGCACAGGCCACCAATGTTTTGTTAGGGTTATGGGTTCAGGGGTTGGGATACTGTTGTCCAGGTGATTCTGTGTGTGTGTTGGGGGGAAGGTGACTGATACTACACCAGAGTTAGGGATGGCATGTTGTGGGGGGGTATGATTGCACATCATGTGCGAGGGGCTGGCATGGTGTGGGGGGTGGATGTGGATGGACATCATGGAGCTTCCATGTGTTGGAGGTGTGCTTGGCATCTAGGGGGATGGGGCTGCCATGTATTGGGGTGGTGCTGTTGGATTTACAGTGTCGGTCTGCCATATGTTGGGGGTGCTATTGGAAGTATGGGGACAGGAACAACATGTTTTTGGGGGCATATCTGGCATGGACAAGGCCACACAGTATATGTACGGGGCATGGGCACTTGCCTAATCTGTTGCCCCAGCCCTCCCCATCAGCCTAGTGGGCTGGGGCAGCATGGAGGGTCATGTTCCGATCCTGCCACAACTGGCGGGTGAAGTCCGTGGGGGCATGCAGTGGGTTACAGCAGGGTCCCAGCTGCCGTAACCTGTGCCCCACTGTACCTGGCACTACACACCTTAGTGAATGGCCTGTAGTGCAGGCATGCCCCGACATGCCCCCTGCCTGCCCCAGAGCATTATTGTCCACATGGCCGAGGGATCGGGTGCATAACCGCCTTGTGTGTGGTTTGTGAATGCCACCGGGGGTCCATGGGACCCCCGCTCTATGGCTTTCAGATGTAGGGTTTCCTATGCATCTCAGATACGCGGTGTGTAGGCAACTATTTTTTGTGCATAGGCCCCAATATGTTTAAAAAATCTCTAGAGGAAATTCTAGATGACCAGTCTTTTAGATTTAGGGTTTAAGTATTTGGTCCAGGTTGTTTAAGGCTAATACTATATAACCTGTTTTATATCTTATGAATCTTATGAATCAGGTGTTGGTGGTGGTGAGGACATCATCACTTATTCATGATATTTCAGGACATTAAATGAAGAGGGCATCTCACTTTAGCGATAGTCATTTGTTTTAAGGTCAGGACTGTGTCCTTATAAATTTGGGGTTGGAGGATAGGATGGAGGTTGTGTGCTAGAGGGTGGTAGGGTGGGTTGTTCTCACCAATGTGTGTTATTCGGGGGACCAGCATGAATGCGGGACTCAGCCAATGTGTTTTATATGACATGGTGGGGGGGTAATGAATATATTTTATCATATTAAACTTTACCAGGACTGTTGGGGGTGCTAGAAGGTGGGGCACTTCATTTAAAAATGTCTCAGTGATGGGGGACAGTTTGTCACACTGGGTGGGGAGTGGGTTACAGGTTTAGAAAATCATTATTTTTAAAAAAGAACTTTGCCATGTGAAGTTGGGATTAAGTCAGGAAACTTCGACATGCTGCACATAATGCAAAGTTCCCAACTTTGCACCACCTTCACGAGCAAAGTTTAATCACCTTGCATCTCTGACATTACAGTAGGTGAGCCAAGGAGCAGGAACACACCAAGCAGGAGGAGGTTGATTCTAGATTGTTTCTTGACGCTCTCTGTGCTGCTCCAGTTGAAGTACACACCACAGTTTCTGCTTGATACAGTCAATGTGTTCAGGAGGAGTGCACATATCTTCATATCTGGCATACAGAAGTGTTGACATGCTAAACTGCATGTCTGATCTAATGCTTTCAAATCTGTGTGCAATTTCTGTCAGAAGCATCTCTGCCATTTCCTTAATGAGTATCACATCCTTCTTGAGAAACTGCTGCTGAGATGAATTTGTGGAGTTGACGTTACCTCCGCTACCACCATCGTCTTCATTGTCATTCTCACCACTGCCAAAAGTGCCATCACCTTGCTGCCAGCACAACTAGACTTGCTTTGTTGGATTGCTGTAGAAGATCTCAAATAATTGTGTGTGTATGTGTGTGTGTGTGTGTGTGTGTGTGTGTGTGTGTGTAGGTGCATATGTGTGTGTGTGTGTTGTTTAATTAGACTAAGTAAAGGGAAAAACATCTTTGGTGGCTTGTTCATTAGGTCTCAGAAGCAGAACAAGTTTTTGCAACACACAGCACAGCAACAGGAACAGATGTCTGCCACAGGCCACAATATTGAATTATATGGCCTTAAACATTGCTTTTTATTCCACTATTCTCTCCACAGTATGGAAGAAGGTGTTCAGCATCATTGCCATGTCTTTCATTAAGCAATGTTGCAGAACATTGTGCTTCTGCAGGAACTGACAGGGGAGCTCATTTCTTTGAGGGGAATGCTGGTAATCTCTTGTTACATCCCATACAGTGTCAAGAATTTATGACTGACATTTTAAGTAAGGCAGCTACCCTCTTGGCATGCCTCTGTGATGCTGTCTGCTTCAATATAAGTCCTGCAGTGGGAGGTAGTGGCATGGGTGAGGTGGGAAAGGTAATGGTGCTGCTTGATGTGGACATACCTAGTGGCCAGCAGGGCTTAGCAAGCTTTGGTTTACACTACTGTGGTAGATATCACTAGTGCAATTCACATAGCCCCCTCTGACTCCCTCAGAAGTGTCACCATCTGTGTGCATAGTGACCAATACATACAGTACAGTACTAAGTAAAATATGCTTGGAAAACATGCAATGTGGTGTTAGCCATGTTTACTCAAACTGTATATTCCTAGTCTGGTCTTAGATGCTAACTGACATTTGGATTGCTCACACGTTTAATTTTTAATATCTTCATAGTTAGTGTTTATCTTATCCTGATTTATTATAATAATACCACTCGTTGATGTTCAGTCTGTTCTTAAACAGTTATGCCCTTAATTATATCCCAGCTCAAAATATTTGTATTAGTCTGCTCTATTAAGTTTTACCCTTATGGGTTTAAGTATGTGAATTCCTCGAAGTGGTCACGATGTACATGCCCATTCAATACTATCAGACAAAAGTCAGTTTAATATGTTACTAAGTTTTATCCCATTTGAATTTAAAATCTAGGCTTTGCTATTCCTGAGTTTCCTGAGTTTTCTGAGTTTCCAATCCTTTCATAAAATATTTTTATTAAAGTTTCTGACTCTCCCTAATCTAGCATTGAGATCTCCTAACAGTATTAATTCATCGCCCATATCTTTGTCCGTTTGATTCTCAGAAAACAATTCAAGTTCTTCCTATATTGTTTTGAGTACAGTGTAGAGTTTGGTGGAAAAATGTGTATTAATGGTTGTCATTTTAATTTTATTAATGAGCATTTTTGTTATTGACTAAGTAATTGATTTATGGTACCCTCCCTATAAACTTTCATAAATCTGGGTAATTCTCTACTTGCCCCTCCTAAAAATTTGTAGACATTTCTTTTTGATGGAAATCTTTGAAGCCTTTTATGGTAACATCATCAGCTCCCTCCCACAACATTTCTTGGAGAACTATAGTGTTGTATTGTTTACTTATAAATTGAGTCCAATCCGGATCACGTACAATGGAGCACAACAGAACGCAATGCAATTCTGCAGAATTCTGCAGTGTTACTGCAGGAAACAAGATAATTTCTGTCGGTTAATCCCCTTTTCAATGCAGGAGTATACAGTATGACACTGTGTTACATCCTGGTGCATTACCCTGTATTCTGTATATTTAATTAGCAATGTTCCAACACATTATTTTCAGTTTTGGGTTTGTTGCATTCTTCAGCATTGGAATGACCAGATAGTTTGAAATATTAAAATAATCAGACATCTCTTGTTCTAATCCTTCAAATCTGTTTTAAGTTTCTGAAATAAAGTCCACAACATGCAGAGCAACTTTACAATGGTTTGGGTTTTTGCCATTTACTCTGTTCTTTTCCCATTTTGTCTATCTGCATTAATGTCAGTTTTATTCTAAATATGCTCTTATTTCTTTATTCAGTTATTCCTAGATCTCTTAATTTCCTCCACATTATTGTTTCTTAAGTGTAACAATTAATTTGAATTAGCAATGTCTTTGAGAATGTGCCTCACAGGAGACTGATTAAGAAATTGAGCAGCCTAAGGGTGGGATCCAAAGTGCTGAACTGGGTTAGAAGCTGGTTAATGGATAGGCATCAGAGGGTGGTGCTTAATGGCACTTACTCTCATTATGGGAGATTCACCAGTAAGGTGCTGCAGAGCTCAGTACTGGTACCTGCCTTCTTCAATGTCTTCATAAGTGCCCTTGCAGAAGAACTAGAAGAAAATGTATGCCTTTTTGAGATAGTACCAAAGTCTGTAGTAAGGTAGACAGTCAGGAGGGGATTCATAGAATGTATGGGTATCTTGGGAAACTCAAGGAGTGGTCACGTGCATGGCAGTTGTGGTTCAATGCCAAAAAGTGTAAAAATCATGTACCTAAGCCATAGGAACCCAGGAACCAGTATAGGATGTGGGGAGGTACTGACAATCACTAAACAGGAAAGGAACCTTGAGGTCTCAAAGTGTCAGGGCAGTGTGATAAAGCAGTAGGTAGGGCTAGTGTGATGCTGGGGTGCATAGAGTGGGGTATCTCCAACAGAAAGAGGTAGGAGGTGTTGCCACTGTATTGCTCACTGGTGAGACCCCACCTGGAGTACTGTGTCCAGTTCTGGAGGCCGCACCTCAGAAAGGACATAGACTGGGTGGAGGCAGTCTAGAAGAGGACAATTACAATGGTGCAGTGGTTGCACCTAAAGCTCTATGAGGAGAGACTAAAGGCTCTCAACATGTGAACCCTAGAAAAGAGTAGAGGGTGCAGGGACATGATAGACTTCTACAAGTACCTTACAGGGGTGAACAGGGTACAGGAGGGGATTGTCCTTGAGCTGAGAAAAGGCACTAAGACCAGGGGCATGTAATGACACTGGGGAGAGTTTAAGAGAGATGTGAGGAAGTACTACTTTACTGAAAGGGTAGTAGCTGCCTGTAACAGACTGATAGTGGATGTGGTAGAGACATAAACAGTGAGAGCTTTAAGCATGTATGGTATAGACATAAGGGATTTATTAGTAAATAGGCAGGGAGGAGGGAGGGTCACTGCACTGGAGACCAGTTAGGGGCTGCAGAGCTGGACTAGGCAGAGAACATCTGAGCAGACTGGGTGGGTCAAGCAGTCCTTATTTGATGACAAATTCAATGTATCTAAGTTTATATTGCTTTTGAGATATCTACCTTCTACCCTTTCAACATTTCTTTCTTTGAAATAAACTTATTCCAGTATGCTCTTGAATTGATTACCAAAAAAACCCATCCTTTTAGTTTTTCTGTCTTTAATGATGAAATGATTTTATTTCACCCCATGGTAGGCATGAGCCTGTTACCTGTGCAATTGTTTAATATGTATAACTTTTCTAAAATCTGCAATAGGCTCATTCCCGATTTCTTGCAATGGTTTGTATTCAATTTCATAGTTTCTTTTCCTGCTGGTTTTACCCTGCTAGAATGTTTTTTGATACCTTTTGGCTCAGTTCTACTATATCTACATAACATAGTCCCCCAAAGTTGAGTTGCTAAATTTGTCTGTTGATAGTATAGTAATGCCCAGAATCTGGTTTCATCTAATATCCCCTCATGATATCTAAGGAGAGACATTGACAGGCTTGAGAGGGTGCAAAGAAGGATGACCAAGTTGATCGATGGCCTGGAGGATATGATGTATGAGGATAGGTTGAGGGATCTCAATATGTACCCCCTAGAGCTCAGACATACTGGGAAGACCTTCTCCAGATGTATAAGATCTCCATGGACAGTAAGCTAATGACTAGCCTTGAGTTCAAAACTAATAATAGAGATATTTCCCTTAGAAGTCATAACTACCAGTTAAAACTGACATACCAAAAAAGTAATTTAAGGAGAAATTTCTTCACCCAGAGAATAATTCCATTATGGAACAGCCTACCAAGAGAAGTGGAAGCCAATACCTTCTGTGCATTTAAATGTAGGCTGGACCAGCACCTTCTAACAGAATATGGGAACAATTGACCTGCTAGTGCAGGAGTAGAGATGTTGTGAAATTTTATTTCACTGGTGAAATTGCAGCAAAATCGGCAATTACACCTGATTAAATAATTCGTGAAATTGTGATGAAATTGCAAAATTTCACCCACAATTTTGCCGGCATAGTCCTCATCATTTATATTTTATTTTCTGCCTCCCTGGTGTCTAGTGGTCTCCCCCAGGCTGATCACCTGCCAAATTCAAGAACCCTCCCCCCAGTCACTCGAAGTTATCCCCGGCCCCCGATCTTTAAAAAAATCCCTCCCCTGCCTGGTGTCTAGTGGTCCTCCACTGCTGATCACCAGCCGAATTCAAGAACTCCTCCAGTCACACCCCAGGCCCCAGCCCCAAATCTTTGAAAAAAATCCCTCTGTCTGGTCTCTAGTGGACCCCCGCTGATCATCTGCCGAATTAGTAAAAACCTTCCCACTCCCTCTAGTCAACTTATGTTTCCCTCCTCCTCAACTTAGCACCTCAGTTCAGTCTTCAAAATAATAAAAAGCCATCCTTACTCTGTCTCTGGTGTCTAGTGGACCCTCACCACCACTCCAGTCTTAAGTCAGAGCTCTCTGCTCTCCAGTACCTCATTGTTGGGTCCAGCACAGCCTTCCTCTCCTGTTCTGCATGGCTGGCAGCCCATATGAGCACTCAAGGAACGAGTGTGGCATTGTACAAAGCACCCACTCATTCACTGAGTGCCTCAGATGGGCTGCCAGCTGTGAGGTGAGAGGAGGGCTGCGCTGCGGGCCCGATCAGGGTGCTGGGGGAGCAGGGTGTGCCTGACTTAAGATAGGGTGGGGTGAGGGGTCCACTAAACACCAGGGACAAGAGAGGGGACTGCTTTTTTTATTTTGAAGATTGGAACCAGGGTCATGGCTGGGGAGTGAGGGGAAAATAACTGGATTAACTAGGGGTGGGAAGATTATTTACTTTAATTCAGCCAGTGATTGGCCTGGGGGGTCCACTAGACACCAGGGACAGGGAGGGCTTGGTTTTTTTCAAGATTGGGGCCCTGAAGCGACTGGGGAGTTTTCCAATTCAGCCGGTGATCAGCTGGGGGACTAAATCTTCGGGATGGGAGGGATTTTTTTTAAAGATTGGTGGCTGTTGGCAAATTGAAGAAATTTCACCTGGTAGAAAATTTATCTCACGAGTGGCAAATTTCACCAGTTCAAGGGGAACATTTTGTCCACCTCCCCAGTGAAATTTCCCATTTTGCCCAGTGAAATATTTCACAAAATGCACAAATTCCACAAAATATTTTCCAGTTTCGCACAACACTATGCAGGAGATGGACATCGTGGGCGAATGCCTTCTGTTCATCTTATACTCCAAGTAGAGAATGCAAGTATAGAATGTTATCTTCATTATCAAGTAGATATAGTGATTGATGCCAATTGATATCACTGTTTTTAAATGCCATAAATATACATTATCATCTACAATGTTTTTAAAGACTTAGTTCCAAAAGTAAATGTCCTCCCTGCACTCACAAGTTAACAAAGGAATGCAGCAATAACGGGTGTCAGCCTGCAAATTCAATGTTCCAAGAAAGTTTTTTTGCACTCCAGCCCTTGTCCAAGAAAGCATCACCACCAGCAGATTTTAAAAATTAAAATAATCTTTTTAATTTTCTAAAAGATGTAACAATTAGATAAATAGGTGGTGCAGTAGCAATTTACAACACTTGGTGTGTCTAAGAACCCTTAAAGACTTAGCAGGTGGTGGTGTACAAAAACAGTGCCATACTTGTGTGTAACTCTACAAGCCTTTTAACATGCTGCTTCTATTCAATTTAATTCAATTTTATTTGTATAGCACTATTCACATAGATCATAGCGCTTAACGGTTAAAATTAAAACACAATAAATATCATATTGAAACATAATAAAACATATTAACAGATACAGTTTAGTACAGTCAGTCATCCTTCAGCAAAATTAATAATCTAGGAAAGCCAGGCTAAACAAGTGCGTTTTTAAAGCACTTTTAAAGCTTTCCACGGTCGGGCACTCACGTGTCCGAGGAGGTAGAGAGTTCCATAGGGTAGGGGCCATGAATGAAAAGGCTCAGGCCCCAGATGTCCTCAACTGAACCCTGGGAACCTCTAGCAATCCCTCACTGGTGGAGCGGAGAGGTCGATGGGGGCAATAGGAATGCAGCAGCTCTTGCAGGTAACTTGGCCCAGTCAGTGTAGGGCCTTAAAGGTTAGCAAACCAGCCTTAAAGGTGATCTGCCACTGGACCAGCAGCCAGTGCAGTCCATGGAGCACAGGTGTAATATGGACTGATTGAAGTAACCCCATCAACAACCTGGCTGCTACGTTCTGCACCAGCTGCAAGTGGTGGGGTATCAGTCCCAGGCAACCCTAGGCACAGGGAGTTACAGTAGCCAAGGTGGGATGTCACAAAAGCGTGAATAAGAGTAGGAAGATTGCCAGGTGGAACAAGGTGCTTAACCAGGGCAATATTCTTCAGATGGTAAAAAGAGGACTTGATGATGGCTGACACCTGATAACAAAGTGTCAGCCTATCGTCAAGAATAACGCCCAAATTTTGCACCCATTCAAAGGTCAACAACTGGCCACCTCCAAGCCAAAGCCCAGAAGGAGAACCAGCCACCAGCCCCCTCTACCCTGCTACCTGGATCCACCACTAGAACCTCAGTCTTGTCCGGATTCAACCTCAACCAGTTGGTATTCATCCAATCCTGGATCTTGGTGAGACAGATGTTAAACACCGAGACCACACTCTCCTGCTCAGGCACAAAGGACATGTAGAGTTGGGTATCATCAGCATAGCAGTGAAAACCCAACCATACCGCCTTACAATGTCTCCCAATGGCAGCATATACACTGCGATCAGCATGGGTGACAGCACAGAGCCCTGCAGGACCCCACACAGCAGACAGAATGAGTCAGAGAAATAAATCCCAGTCACCACCCTCTGGGATCTGTTGGTGAGGAAAGAACAGAACCATCTGAGAACCGTACCTGACAGGACACAGATCATCCACCAGCAATCCAACAGCACCACATGGTCCACGGTGTCAAACGCTGCAGCGAGATCAAGAAGAACCAAGATGGAGGTTAGTTGATATCTTGGAGGTAGAAGACTTGGTTTGCTGGCCAAGGCACCTAGCTTCACCTGAGCTCTTTCCTTCTAAGACTGCTTGAAAGGCAGAGTAGAGAAACTTACCAGAGCAAGGGAGAAGGATTAAGACTTAGTTTGGCTAAGCAGATTTACTGTGTGGTGGTGTTTTTATTTTTACTCACAGGGATTGCTACTGCTTGTTGCTAACATTTCATTGCTTTATTTTTCTCTGATTCAAATTGTTGTTGCTGGTATACCTTCTTCTGCATTATTACAAGGTGTGCCTACAGTGTGCTAAACAGATTACTGCTGTAATCTTCTGATTCAAATTGTCTTTTGCAAGGTATATCTTCTGTTACTGCTTTATTTTTCTCTGAGCAAAGTGTTTCTTACAGGGTATATCTTCTCTGAAATTACTGTATTACAGGTGGAGCTTACATTTTGTGACTTTTTATCATTGGGCTAAGCAAAATTACTGTTTGACACTGTGTTTTATTTTATTCTTGTTTGTTGAAAAGGTTTGTTGTCTCAGAGGTGTTTCAGTCTCCTTCTCATTGAAGGAGCTAATTGCTTTTCCTCCCACAGCTCTTCCAAAGGATTAGGTGTGTATGTGGGGGTGGAGCTGGCAAACTGTCAGTAACTCCAACAGAAAGAAGGGTTAAAAAGTCAGGTTAGTTGATATCTTGAGGTAGAAGACTTGGTTTGCTGGCCAAGGCACCTAGCTTCACCTGAGCTCTTTCCTTCTAAGACTGCTTGAAAGGCAGAGTAGAGAAACTTACCAGAGCAAGGGAGAAGGATTAAGACTTAGTTTGGCTAAGCAGATTTACTGTGTGGTGGTGTTTTATTTTTTACTCACAGGGATTGCTACTGTTTGTTGCTAACATCATTGCTTTATTTTTCTCTGATTCAAATTGTTGTTGCTGGTATACCTTCTTCTGCATTATTACAAGGTGTGCCTACAGGTGTGTGCTAACAGATTACTGCTGTAATCTTCTGATTCAAATTGTCTTTTGCAAGGTATATCTTCTGTTACTGCTTTATTTTTCTCTGGAGCAAAGTGTTTCTTACAGGGTTATCTTCTCTGAAATTATTACAGGTGGTGCTTTACAGGTTTTACAGTTTTATCTAACATTAGGATAAGTTTCAGGGTTACTGCATTTGTTGTTGACTGATTGTTTCTACTCTACCTCCTTGTTCTTTCGTCCGTGGTTCTTCTTTTTAAACAGGGGAAGGGCCCAGCCACCCACCCCCAATCCCAACCACCCCACGCTACACTCCTTTTATAGGGCACCACAGTTGTGACATTTCCTGTGGCAGAGCAGGAAGGGGCGGATCAGTGGGGCCTCCACAAGGTGATCTCATTTACAGGGCACTAGTAATTTAACTTGTTATAACAAGTTAAACAAAGCACAATTAAACCATTACTTGCATTTTTTTTCTTTCTAATTACTCTAACTAGGTCACAAACCCAGCAACTTATTTGGAATGGATTTCATTAACTGCAGGTACTGTGGAACAATTTTCAGAAGGACAGTCTTACAAGATTTAGGACACTGTCCTACATGCTGAGCCTTTGGAGATCTTAGGTCTCAGCTCCAGGCAGCATGGGCAGAGATTGCACGCCTCAAATTTCATATTAAGAGGAAATACATTATAAGAACCACCCGCCATTTCCCCAGCATCCAACAGAAAACCTCTCGACCGGAGAGGTAGTTGGTCCAGGAGGTTGGCAGGTGGTTAGGAGGAACAAATCAGGTGCCCCATCACTCTCTGCTCTCCAACACATTACCTCCAAAACCATATAAACACTACAAACAGGTATCTGCCTCTATCTCTGAAATCAAAAAAGAGGCAGAAGACACTGCAGAGCAGGACACTGCAGCACAGGAGCTAACACAACAATACTCACCCAAATCAGGAACCAAAACTAAACAAGCACAAAGGAAATCCAAAAACTTCTGATCATAGGAGACTCCATGATTCGGGAGTTGATACCCATCTCCAGCCAGGGTGATGGTCAGATGTCTCCCAGGTACATCAGCATGGAGAGACACTGACCGCATTGCTAAAATTGTTCACAAAGCAGGAGAAAACATTGATGTCCTAGTACACATAGGGACTAATGATCTCGCCAGCCGGTCAGTTGTGGAGACCAAGGAACACCTGACTAGGCTGGGTGACAAACTATCATCTATTTCGTCTGGCATCTCCTTCTCTGAGATCCTGCCAGTCTGGGAGAAGGAGCAGATGGACGGAAGGTCAGAGAAGGGAGATAGGGGAGCTAAACACGTGGCTCAAGGACTGGTGCCAGGAAAAGGACACAGATTTGTAGGAACTGGCAACAGTTCTGGGAGCCGAAAGTTCTTTAAATTTGATGGACTGCATCTGACTAAAGAGGGAGTCAGTGCATTGGGGCAGAAGTTTGCGTCTTTGCAGAATATTTAAACTAGCAAATGGGAGAGGTGCAGCACCCATACGCCGAATGGGAAGAACACCCTCCCCCAGCTAGTGGTCAAACAGGAATTCAGCGTGTTTGCCGTTCATTTGCATCACCAGGTAAGAAAAAGGTTTGTCTCCCATACGATGCACAGGGTAATGCCAAACTTCACCCAACAACTAACACACCAAAATCTGGCCAATGGAAAATCATGTACACAATGTCACAGCCTGGGAAATAAGATCCCAGACCTGCAGGCAATAATGTCAGAGGCTAAACTGGACATAGTAGCAATTAGTGAGACGTGGTTTACCAGTAACCACACTTGGGAGACTTCAGTACCTGGCTATGTATTGTTCAGAAGAGACCGAGGTGCAAAAGGGGGAGGGGTGGCCCTGTATGTTAATGAAAATATCAAAGCTACAGAAATTCAGAATACATAAGGAGCCAGAAGAACTGTGGGTCACCCTGGAAACAGGAAATGGGACAGCCATAAGAACTGGGGTTGTCTACAGGCCTCAGACCAGAGGGAGGACATAGACACATTACTGTTAGAAGATATACAAAACATGACAGCTAAAGGGAGGTTCTGATAATGGGAGACTTCAACATGCCAGATACAGATTGGTCAATACCAGCAGGAACATCTGCCAGAACTAGACTCATAGTGGATTCCCTGCAGGGGGAGGGCCTCAAACAACTGGTACAGCAACCCACAAGAGACAGGGCTATCCTAGATCTAGTACTGACTAACAAAGAAGGGATCACAGATCTCCAGGTAGAAGGTCACCTGGGAGCCAGTGACCATCACATGGTATGGTTCAATTTGGCTACTACATCTAAATCATCCCATTCCAAAGCAAAAATATGGGACTTCAGAGGAGCTGACTTTGATAAGATGGCCAACAGAGTTAAGCTAGCCCTGGCAAAAAGAAACACAGGTGAGGAGGTACAGGCAAAGTGGGCAAGCATTAAGGATACAATACTTGAAGCAACATCCCATTGTGTTAGACAGAAAAGGAAGTGCAAAAGAAGAAGGAAACCACTTTGGTTCTCAAATACAGTAGCAGAAAAGGTCAGAGCCAAAAGGCTGGCCTTCAGAAAATATAAGGGAACACAGCGGGATGAAGATAGGAGGCATACCAAACTGCCCAAAGGGAAGCAGGTAAGGCAGTAAGGCAGGCAAAGTCCCAAACTGAGGAAACACTAGCACGAACAGTAAAGAAGGTGACAAGACTTTCTATAGATACATTAGTGAAAGGAGAAAGTCCAGAGGGTATTGCTAGCTTAATGGAGAAAAGGAGCATGTGAGGAGGAGGACCCTGTAAAGGCATCTATCCTAAATAGATACTTTTGCTCAGTATTTACTGAAGAGAAGGTAGGGCAGGGCCCACAGCTCAGCATCATGGACACAGGGGGAGGAGGTGAGCACTACCCCTTCACAAAAGAAAGGGTCCTACAAGAGCTTGCTAAGCTCAGGGTGGATAAGGCAATGGGACCTGATGGCATACATCCCAGGGTACTTAAGGAGCTAAAGGAGGAACTAGCAGAGCATTAGCAGAATTGTTTAGTGAGTCTCTGAGCACAGGAGAGGTCCCAGATGACTGGAGAAGGGTCATGTGATCCCACTCCACAAGAGTGGTAGCAGGAGGAGGCGGGGAACTACAGACCGGTCAGTCTTACCTCAGTAGTGGGCAAGATTATGGAGGCACTCCTTAAGGAAAGGATAGTGCAACACCTGGAATCCATAGGGGCACAGGATCCAAGACAGCATGGGTTTACAAAGGAAGGTCCTGTCAAACTAATCTCATAGATTTCTTTGACTGGGTAACCAGAGTGGTGGACCAAGGGGAGCAGTTGATGTTGCCTACCTTGACTTCAGCAAAGCTTTTGACACTGTTCCACATAGAAGATTGATAAATAAGCTAGGTAGGCTCAGGGTGGGTCAGAAGTTGGTCAACTGGGTGGCAAACTGGTTGACTGGCAGAAAACAGAGAGTGGTGGTAAAATGGTATACAGTCAGAAGAGATGCAAGTCACAAGTGGGGTACCTCAGGGATCAGTCCTGGGGCTCAGTCCTATTCAACATCTTCATTAGTGACCTCGCAGATGGACTAGAGGGTAAGGCTTGTCTGTTTGCAGATGACACCAAGATCTGCAACAGAGTAGATGATCCAGATGGGGTGGGCAGAATGAGAAGAGATCTGGATAAACTAGCAGAATGGTCAGAAGAGTGGCAACTGGATTTAATGCAAAGAAGTGCAAAATCATGCACATAGGGAAGAGAAACCCTGAAGCCACTTATAGGCTGGGAGGGAGTTGCTAGCAGTCACAAAGGAAGAAGAGACTTGGGCATCATCATCACTGATGACCTAAAATCATCCAAGCAGACCCTCTAAAGCAGTAGGTAAGGCTAGGGGGTGTTAGGGGTGTATTAGTAGGTATCACAAGTCGTAAGAGAGAGGTAATAATCCTCTGTACAAGACTATTGGTCAGGCCCCATCTGGAGTATCATGCGTAGTATTGGAGGCCACACCTTCACAAGGACATTAACTAAATTGAGGCAGTCCAGAGAAGGGCAACCAAATGGTGAGGAATTGCATCAGAAGACATATGAGGACAGATTAACGGAGCTCAATATGTATACCCTTGAGCAAAGGAGGGAGAGAGGTGATATGATCGAGACATTTAAACACCTTAAGGGCATAAACAAGGTGAAAGAGTCTAACATGTTTAAATATAAGAAAAATAGCAGGACAAGAGGACACAGCATGAGATTAGAGGAGGCCGATTAAGGGGAATATGAGAAATCTTTTTCACAGAAAGGGTGGTGGATGCATGGAATGGCTTACCACAAGAAGTGGTGGCTATGAATACAGTGTAGGGCTTCAAACAGGCATGGGATAGGCATAAGGGAGCAATACAAATGACTATGAATAGATAGGTCACTGACAGAGCAAAGGCCGATGGCACATTTATGAGGTAGAAAAAGAAATGGGCAGACTGGATGGGCCTTGCGGTCCTTATCTGCCGTCAACTTCTATGTTTCTATGTTTCTATGGAATGGCACTTCTGATCCCTCGCTATCAGGAGATCATTGAGCACCTGAACAAGGGCAGTCTCTGTGCTGTGTCTCTTCCAAAATCCAGACTGGAGAGGATCATAGATATCATGGATGGTAAGATGATTCTCCAGCTGCAGTGCCGCAGTCTTCTCAATAACCTTCCCTACAAAAGGAAGATGGGAGACCGGCCTGTAGTTGGCAAGACAATCCAGGTCAAGAGAAGATTTTTAAAGGAGGGGGGTCACCACTGCCTCCTTCAGGGAGTCCAGAAGCTCACCTGTCTCTAATGAACACCGGACAATCTCTGTTAGGACCAGAATGATGACTTCAATACACCCCACAATGAGGTGGGTTGAGCCCGGGTCCAAACTACAGTAGGTCGGCCACATACCCTGAACAATCTGCATGACATCCACAATCTCCAACCAGTTGAAGTCAGACCATTCAAACCAAGGAACTGTGATGTCCCACCAACCACCGGAACTCCCATTGGAGGTAGCCAGCTGAATCTCAGACCTGATGCCGGCCACCTTATCAGCAAAGAATTGAACAAACTCATCACACTTTTCCTGTGAAAACACTCTCCGAAACTGCAGACAGGCTGGATTACACAGTCCATTCACAGTTCGGAAGAGCTGAGCAGGTCAATTTTGTGCTGCGGTTATCTCCCTGGACAGGAACTCTGCCTTCTTATGGGAGATAACTGATTGATATTCCTGACAATGGTCCATCAATCTAAGTTTGTCGGCATCAAGGCCCTATTTTCACCAGCAATGCTCCAACCTTCACCCCACTCACCACAGCTTCCTCAGAGTCCTATCAAACCAAGGGGAGTGAGGGCAAAGGGAGAGGGGTTGAACGCAGACAGGAGAAATGGAATCCATAGCCTCCATCACAGCCCTATTATAGGCTTGCAGCAGATCATCTGGACCCATGGGACAGAGGCAAAGAGGGTGATGGGAAGTGGTAGGGAAGGGGGGAAGGACAGGGGAAGAGTAGGGTAGGGTAGGACAGAAAAATTGAATAAAAAAAAGAGAAAAAGAGAAAAGTACAGTTAGAAAGACTGCTGGGCTGTTGAGTGGTGGGACAAGTTAAGGCAGGGGGCCTAACTGCCAGCTACGCAGGGGACCCAGGTTCTGGAATGAATTAGGGTAGCTGGAGGCCAGCTGGGGAAGGAGGATCGAGCCTCCAACAATGGCTCTCCTTCAGAGAGGGAGGGGGACTGAGCAAATCACTGCTTGGTCACCACCTAGTGGAAGCTGGGTGGTGTTGCAGCAGTCACATTCCTGGTTGGACAGGCACAGGTAGTTGAGAAATACTGTGTCTTCATGCAGTACGTGCCTGCTGTAGCACGCATGCCAACCTGAGGAGAAAGTCACTCTTGGGGGGAAAACAACCTGAAGCAGGCAGGATTATGGCTTTGCAGGCTCTTCACCACCCATCTAGGTGGTAACACACCCATGAAGGTGCAAGATGTGGAAGGAAAGTCCTGGGGTGTGTGGATTATGGGGCTGGGGGCAAGACACAAGCAGGGACCAAACCAGATGTTGAGGTGGATAAAGACTGGAATAAAAAAAGAAAGAAAGACTGCTGGGCTCAGAAGGGACTGAATACTGTAGAACACAAAAATGTCAATCAGAACATGTTGAAAAGCAACAATCAAGTGTACTAAATACAACATATATAGTCTCTCTATAAGATTTACAAAAACAGCAAAGCCATAATATTATAGGAATGGCTTAAGCCCCAATCATGGCTGAGGCCCTTGGTTTAAGTGACTTCACAGTAAAAATTCAAAACTCTTCCTCTGTAATATATCTGCAGCCTATCACTTCTCCTCCTATTGACCTTAACCCATTCAATCCCCATGAATTTCATCTGTAGGGGTCATTTTGAGGGCATTCTGCAAAATGGGTGCCTGCAGGAGTTTCATCCTGAGGGTCTAAATGCATTTTATATGCCCTTGTAGCCATAGTTGTAATGGTCTTATTGTCTCCCCAATATATAACCTGGGACAGGTACACCACAATGCATAAACTACAAAGTTTGTGTTACATGTCATGAATTCACAGATCTCAATGCTGCATAGAATTTCCTCAAAAACTAAAGTTTGGGCCAGATTACCAAAAGTTCTAGTAGTCAGTTGGCAAACTGCAAGGAGAGAAGTAAGTGAAAAGTGACGGCCTTGACCATTCTCAACTGTTCTTCACTGAAGATACTGATTGTCATAACTAGACATGAGTAAACAAAGTGATGGGCACCACTGTATATTTCCTTTTCTTTGAGTCATATTCAGGACCTTAAACAAGTCATGCATCTTTGATTTAAAGTTTCTATTTAAGGAATCAGTTCTGCTTTAATCAGAATAGCTGTGTTTAGTTATACCAGGATAATCTATATTGTCTGTCTATGAATTGGTATTGTCCAAATTCCTTGTCTGTTTACTCTTATTAAGGCCAGTTTTTGTTAAATGTTTGGCAGGAATTCTCTTATTGCTTTGTATTCACCTAGTATGTCTCTTAGTGTATCTCGGACTATTTCCCTGGGGCTATGTTTGAGCTATTTAGGGTTATGTTTATTTAGCTACACACAGTTGAAGTCAGAGCTATATCCCAAAAGGCGTTTCAGTGTATCTAGATATAGTATAGGAAATTCCATTTAAATGAATGGTGATTTCATGTGGAATATCCAGATACTGGTGTATATCTAGATATACTGAGATGTATTTCTGACTACAACTGTATGTTATATAATCCAGAATTTTGCGAAAGGACAACATCTTTTTTCAATTATTTCTGATACTTAAAAATTTAAGTTTATTCTCTAGCTATTATCTTTTCTCTTGGTTTACAGTTTTACAGATTCATATCAGGTGTGATTATAAAATTCAGAAGAATGTGGAATACTGGATTCACATATACTGTATCAACTGTAACCTTACTTTTATCCATTATTAATGGCCACAAGTTTGTTTCTGTTAAATACGGTTTTCGTCCTCCACATTCATCTTGTCTATATCAAATATTTCTGAGTTACTAGTTTGCTTTCTGTCTTGGTCATCTCCATTGTGTAAGTGTGAAAGCAAGCCAACTGATATTTCCTTTAATGTATATAGGATTGCTTTGTACCTCCTTAGAATAATGTATAGTAGATGGAACTTTTCTGTACCTCTTTAGAGTTAAGATTTCCTTTAGATTCTATGTTCAGTGAACCTATATATTAAAAATATGTTTGTTGAGTTTTGTTTTATTGCCTCTTTACAGCAGTGGAGTGTAGAGGGGTTGTGGGATAACAGATGGACCAGACACAGAACTCAGTTTCAATACACAATCTCTGTGTCATATTTATTTAAAACACAGGGAATAACCTTAAGCAATGGCATATTCCTTCTTCAATGCATCAGTTTGCAGCAACAGACTATGCATGTCCGTCCTCTGTACTTAATCAGCACCTACTAATCTACTGATCTATCCCTTCAGTGGAAATTAATTCATTCCCTATGTCAGTTCTGTGTGTTTGGGTGATGGGAAGCTCAAAAAAGGAAAAACTAAAAACAAGCCAAAGACAAAGAACCTCATTGCAGAAGCACTGAAGCAAGGGTTGCCCCAATGGGCATTGGGAATAAAGCCAAGTTTCAAAGAAACACATCACACATACCCCATAATGCAAAGCATCATGGTACGTACATGCAAATCACTTTGAAATTTTAGGTTGGTTCAGCTTAAAGCAGGAATGCATGGTACCAAAGGGCCTCTCAAAGAATCTGGAATTTACATGGATTTTTAATAACACAATGGGGGTTCTGATATCTCTACCCCGGTAACTTAATTTTTATAATACAGTCCCCTACTAACTTTTTATCTTTATCAAAACACCTACTGCTATGGTATTTTCAATATTTACAGGTTTCATACACATAAGGCATATACATCAAGGTATTTTATGACATAGTGCTATTGCATACTAAATCCAACAAGGAAAACAGCCTGTGGTTTTACATCATCTCGAAGGTCACCACAATAACCTCCCTGTACAAGGACCTGAGAGGGAAAAGGAAACTTAATGAGGACACTATAGCATAGTCAAGAAAGAGGAGGGGGGCAGCCATAGATGGCCAACCTTAGGGACTAGAAATTGTAAGGGATAATTTAGGCCACGAAATAGAAGAACTGTTGCAACAGATTTAAGAAAAGGTCCGTCCTCAAGAGTGGCAGGATCTCCCTGTCACATGGAATAGATAAAAAAATAAAATTTGCAAGACAGTCCCCCCTCGCCCTTTTTACCTCCAGCATGCACATGTTTGTAAGCCAGAACCCTTTAGTGCCTCTTTGCCATGCCTCCCAATTGTAGGGATGTGCTGTTACTGTATTTAGTGTCCCTGCAATGCTGTTCATTTCTTGTCTGTAACTTTCCCAGTCATTTTTTTTTCTAGTGCACCCACACAGTAAATAAAAACTAAATAAATAAATGTCATAACACCAGTAGTGGTGAATAACAGACAGTAGAAGTAACCAACTTCAATTGTCAGGGCCCAGAATTGCTGGCCCTTTCTCCAACTGACTCGGATGAAATGGCTTACTTGGAGTCTGTCTTCCTGCATCTATGATTTACAGTCATGGGCTGGCATTTTTAAAGAGCTAACTTTGTATTTTCCTGCATAGTATGTAGGTCCAATCTCTGACCCCCCCCAAGTGTAATACCTTCCATTTGGCTACCATATATCTGAGGCTACAAGAGGAAAAGGGTCTGGGGGCATAACAGACAAGGGTTTATAGCAGGAAAAGCAGCATGCCATCACTTTGAAGAGGTCCAGCAGAGTGCTGGGGTGCATTAAAATTTGGGTGACCAGCATAGCAGGGGAAGTAATCCCGACATTTTGCAATCCCTGGTTAGGCCCAACCTGAGGTGCTGTGTGCAGTTTTTGTCTTCTCAATGCAAAAGGGACATTGAGGCAGTAGGGAAAGTACAACAAAGGGCAAACAGAATAATCAATGGTGTGGGGTGTGGGTGTGGGGCAAAAGCAATGAGGAGAGGCTGGAGACCCTTAACATTCACCCTGAGAAAAGAGGCTGAGAAGGATCATGGTCTCAGTTTTTTAAATACTCCATAGTAGCAACATGATTGAACAGTCAGAGACACTCAATCTGGTGTTTAGCAGCAGGATGTGAGGACACACACAGCAGCTCAGGGGTGGTAAATTCAGGGATAATGTTAGGAGACATTTTTTCTCACAAATAGCAGTGAACCTATGAATTAGCCTACCAGTGGTGTCAGCGGGCATGTAGACAGTTCTGGTCTTTAAAGTAAGGCTGGACAAATGTTTGCTTACCAAGAGAATCACTAGGTATGATGGGTTAGTAGAGTGGGTATAGGAAATCCTTATATATTGGTATATGGTATTTACACAGCATACAGTACTTACTTCATCGCTGTTTGAGAAGCACTGAGGGCAAGAATAATCACCTTAGAGTTCCTTCTGACCTTCAATTAGTATGTTACAAGTTACTACAGTATATACAGTCCCCCCACTACTTTACACAGTCAGCACCTCTGGCACCCATACTGGGCACACACTCAGACATTTAGTAATGGTACCACCCCTAGCTTTGGGAATGTATACCAGGCTCATTCTTCTAGAGATCAAGGGGTGGGGGTGTACAAAACAATAACCATTTGGTATTTACAAAACCAGGTCCTGGGGAGAGATTTTTGTTGCTAGGCATATGCTAGACCCATCTTCTGGAGGGGTACCCAGTAACTCCACACAGGAAGCAGTAACTTAACTGTCCAGACCATAGTTGAGGTTCTAGAGCATGACTTTATTCCAAAGATGTTCTCTAAAGCAAGGGTGGACCCCAAAGGTTTACATATCGTGGCACTAGGAGCTTGAAGAACAACAAAATCGAACTGTATCTGACAGAAACTCTGTATTCCCACCACAGTAGAACACAGGACATTTACACTTGGTATTCCCACATGTCATAGGACATAGAACTACTTGGACTTGTATTCCCACATGTCATAGGACATAGAACATTGCTTCCAGTGGCACTGGCCACAACTGAAAACACATTTTGCTAAGAACTAGCACCCTTCTTCATAACCAGGGAAGAAACTGTAACTCACTCCGGGTGGGGGGGTAAAATTCTCTTCAGACATTTGCCCATTTGTCTAGAGTAACCAGGTGCCCTTACTGAACCTATTAGTCCTGAACTGGTTACTCCAGATGGGGTTCTGCCCACCCTTTGCTCCCAAATCCATACTCAGTCATTCTTTCATAGTTACACCTTAAACATTTGGAAACCTTTTGAATTGCTTTTGAATGAAACTGGCATTCTGAATTCAAATTCACCACCTCAGTAGTGTCAAGGTAAAAAAGTCCCTAACAGTGTGGTATAGTCATACCTCTGGACATCACACACCTCAGCCAACTTTAATTCAAAGACAGTCTTGTGTGTCTGTACTTACAGAAAAAGAAAGTGTGCATTCAGTCTGGGTATGGAACCCAACAGCACAGGTACTTGCTTTCTGTAGCAAAAGTCAGAATCCACGCACTGTTAGACATTTCAGGCAGCTTCAAAACATCCTGAATCAAACAGGGGATTGCCCCTGGGAGCCATTGACTAGCAGTCCTTTTCACCTCTCCAGGGATGAATATCAGGAAATCCTGCTGTAGAAAAGGTCTCCACCACTTCACTTGGCAAACTGGAGAATTACCAGAACTAAAGTGAGAATTGGGGATCTCAACTCAGAGTCCACTGGCAGCAGCTCTCACTCCCTGACTCTGACTCTACTCACTCCAAACTCCCACTCCCACTGACTCACACTGACTCCTGTCTCAACATTCTAACTCCCTTCTCAACAGCTGGCACAAGGGTTATGCTGCTGTGAGAGTTCCAAATGAGCTCATCACTCTCATCTCAGCTGAGGCCACGTAAACAGAAGAGTGAGCAGGTGAAACACCATTTAACTAGTTAATAATCAGTTGACTCTCCCTGCCTAGCACTGTTACTGAGGGGATTCTAGTAACCCCAAGGGATTGGGTGGTTACACAAACAATAACTGGGGAAACAGAGAACACAGTAGGACACTCACTAAGAATTTTTTTAGACTAATCAATTGCACTGAACAGAAAACTGCTTAACTAAATGAAGCTGAAATTCTTACTACAGAGCAATATTTCTCAACAGAAATACACTGCAGGTTGAAAACACTTCACATGTGTGTGTGACTTGAGGTGTTAAACCTGGCTCTCCCTTCTTCTTTCCAACAGACAAACATTTTTTGGAGAGGTCCTTCCTTTAACTGTTGAATGCCTTGAACTCACACAGAGCTTCTCTTTAAGAATTGGAGGGAGAAGCGATGTTTCCTGACCTGTTCTTCTCATGATATTGGGCCACTGAGCTCCCATGGTGCCACAGGGCTGCAACATGACATCGCCGACATCGCCACCAACAACTAACTTATTTTTCTCATGACAATCAATCAGCTACCTTCAAATCCCAGATAATTCTGCCTTGTTCTGGAATTACTTCTCCATGAAGTAAATCAGTTAAGCTTCCTGATAATCTTGGAACAGGAGCTGGGTGAGCACCAATAGTCACAGGGTAGACTATTCTCTACAAATCAGCATGGAAGCAGTTTGCTTTGTCTCTTAATGACATCCCCCATTAGACGTTAATGACCCCAATGCAGTGCTATTATAAAGATACTTAAGATAATCTTTCCCAGTCCCAGCAAGGCTGACATACAGTACTGTGGTTTAACCATTAGGTTGCAGGATTTTACACAGAAAAAACAAGACTATGCAACACAGTAGTAGCCACTGAAAAGTTGTCATACAGTATATATAGATATATAAAATCCTTTTCATAAGTAGCAGCATATAATTACATCCCTGTGAAATCCCCATTCATTTCAATGGAATTTCCTTTGACTGATCTATATAAATATTCAGTTATCAAAGCAATTGTATATATATTTTAGGAGGGAAATCTATCACTGTTTCAGTCAAGTATAGTCTGTTGTGCAGACATTAAGTCTTCAAAAAGCCTGAGCATAATTTTGTTATCTTTGTTAGGCGCGACTGAAATCTATGTACTTCTTGGGTGCAGTCAGCATCATGCACTGGCAAAGACTTCATTACACACACGTGTGTGTTTCAGTATTCAGTTTGCTATCTAAACCTTATAACCTCTGAACCAAACTGCTCCAAGCTGTGAACCATGTGACACATTCACATCCCCTACTTCTCATAGAGTTGGGTTTTTAAATAAAGTCAACATGGATGCAACAGTGCCAGTACATTCAAATAATGTTTTAAAGTGTTGCAGTATATAACTGTAATGAAATCTTTTGAGAGGCTATCACTAATCACATATGTCTCTTAATCTTGACCGATAGTTTAGAACTCACTGAAATAAAAACAAAATATTTAGAATAAAGACAGAGAGTCAAAGAACAAAATCACAATCAATGCAAATGTATTCATAAAAACAGACATCATCCAGGCTTTTGCGGAGAGGGGGAGAGAGAGACATCAAGCTGAGTAAGAAATGATATACAACATGCCAAGTTTCCAGTAGCATTATGCCTGTGGTGTCCCAAATATTTTTCAATATGAAAGTCAATTACTCACAGGTCATGTGATAATGACATCATCCAACCTCGGCTTTGTACTTAGCCGAGCCTGCCCTATCTGTCCTTAATACAGCATTTAGATAGCATTGCTTCTCCAAGATGTTTTCCCCTGACATCTCCAGAATCCAATAACCTCACTTTAAAAAGATTTTGTGCTGAAGCAGTATGTGAAACAGCAAAAGACATTTCCTTCACCAATTGGACCTCAATTTTGCTGCCAATCTTTTGCAAAAGTAGAAAATCAATTTAACTAGTTAATTCAAAGAAAATATATCATGCATACATAATGAGACCACTTTATCTCATAATTTAAAATTATACTGTCATATTAATAATTCATATGGTTATTCAAATGTGGAAGGCAATATAGTTTGAGCATCTAACTTTAAACAAGGAAATAACACGTTCAGAACCCTCTGCTTCCCCTTACTGTATGTCTTTGAGTAAGTCACTTAACATCCCTATGCTTCAGTTCTCTCAGCTCTAAGACTGAACAGGAGTAGGACCCAACTTGTTATGTCTCTTGATGTATATATATCTCAGCTATTGCAGGAGCTGTAACAGCTGGAATCTGCCATAATTTGTCGGGGGCCATTCTCCCTGAACCTGGGAGGAAAGGGGGATGTTTTTGTGATAAGATGTACTTTATTAATAAAGTTCAAGGTTACAAGGGTTACATAAAGGTAGACAATAATCATGTGTATACAGACATACATTCCAAACATAGGTGAAAAGATTGGTTACCACTGAGGTTCAAAAGAGGCAATTGCTGATTAATGCAGGTAATGCTGTCCCATGGATTCAGCTAGTGCCTGTTGGGTCTATACCACTGTGGGGATGCAGACATTCTTTGGGGTTTGTCATGGGGGGAGGACTGGTCAACTCAGAAGCAGAAGAGTCTCCAGGGGTCCCATCTTTTGTGGTATAGGTCCAGATTGTTGTTCCAGGAGCTGATCATTTTCTCAAGTCTAAGGGCCTCTAGCATGGCATTGTGCCATTCCCTGTAGGTGAGGACAGAGTCATCCAGTCAGTGCCTGAGTATTACTCTTTTGGTGAGGGCTGCTATGAGGGTGATGTGGAATTTGCACTTACCAAAGATATGATCCATATCCAGCCACAGTAGGCAGATTTGTGGGGTGAATGCAGTGTCTTGACCCAGGAGGGGATCTAGTTCTGCTATTCTCAATCTTCCTAAATGACCTGCCCTCAGTCTGCTCCCCTTCCTCTTCCGTCCACATGTATGCCGATGATACGGTCTTGTATGTATCTGGCTCAGGTCCTGCTGAGGTTACAACCAACTTGCAGCATGATTTAAACCAAGTTCAACTCTGGTTTGCTAACCATCACCTCTTCCCCAATGACAAGAAGACTGTCTCCATGACCTTTGGCACAAGGCAGATGCTCTCTAGGTTCCCAAACCTCCCCACTTTCCACACCCTGGATGGGACTTTTTAAGAGGACACTTCCTGCTTCAGATATCTTGGGGTTTGGCTGGACCAACACCTCAACTTCTCTGGACATATTGATGCCATCCTGAAAAAACTGTGCCCCAGCTTGGTGCTCTGTTCAGGAACTGTGGTAGCATCTCTCTTACGGCTAGGCGTGAACTTGTCCTGAAGATGCTCCTTCCCATTTTCACCTACTGTAGTTTATGGCGCTGATCCCAAATCCTCCCTAGCCAGATCGGACACCCTATTACACTCTTTCTGCAAATTTGCCCTTGATGCTCCTTCTCACACCCACCATTACAATCTCTACCATGCACTTTCCTTTCTCCCTCTCTCACAAATAGGTGCCTATCCCTCTGCACAAAGTTTACCTCTAAACACTGGCTGGGTGTACTCCTAAAACTACTTCTCCTCCTCATTTATCACCATACCCCCCTCACTCTCATTCCCTTAGATCCCACTGACTCATGTACTTTGGCAATCCCTTGGTGCTCTACCCTCATCGGTCAATCAGGCTTCTGACTCCGCTTCCCCAAACTTTGGAACTTCCTCCCTCCTCAAGTCTGTCACTCCTCCTCCTTCAATTATGCCCTCTACAATTATCTCTCATCGAGCTGCTCTTGCTATGACCCTCCCTAACTAAGCCCTTGCACATGTCTTAACTCACCCCTTACCTATATTTCTACCCCCTGCCTTACCGCTCCTTTTCCCCTCCCCTGTAGCTAACTTTTTTCACCCCTTCCTTTGCAGCCTCCCCTACCCCCTTGCAGGGTTCTCAGCATCCTGAAGGGGTCCCTGTAGGCTCAGCTCTCCCTTCCCCCCCTCCTATCCTCTCTTCCCTCCTTTCTCCCCCTCTCCTTTTGATTTTCTTTTTTTGCCCCTAGCACTTTTATGCAACCTGCAGACTCCTCTCCTGCTCCATTATTTCTCCCTTTTTTCTCTCCCAGCCTTGCCTGTTCCCTTCCAGAAGTCTCAGCATCTTGGATGTGGCCCCACTGGGCCCAGCCTCTCCCTCTGGTTCCCCTTCCCTCCCCACTATCCTAAATAGTTCCATGGGCCTGCTCTCTCTCCCTCCTCCTGCCTCCTCTTCCCTCATTTTTCACCTATCACAATCCCTCCAATATTCCCCCTTCCCCTTGGCCCTCCTCCACCTCATTCCTACGTGTCGCTGTCCCCTTGTAGGTTTCTCAATATCATGGAGTGGTACCTGGGTTCCCTGGGTCTGACATTCACTCCTCCTCCTCCCCCTCCCCCCTCCTATGGCTTTTGATTCCAGCTGCCCATCCTCTCTCTCTCTCTCTCTCTCAGGCTCTTTATGTATCACCTATAACTATGCACTTATAAATTACTTATTGCTCCTCTCTGCGTCTGTCCCTCTTACTGTACTTGTCTACTCTGCCTATACCAAAGCAGTCCTTACTACCAGTTATTGAGTACCTGCCTGTGCTGCTCTCTTCTTCCCCACCCTCACCACTAATTTGCCAATTGTTCTTGCCAAATGTTTGTTCAACATAATGAAACCTTTGTCTTATGCACTTTAAATGCATTACTGTTCATATTTTAGCACCTCAAATGTATTATGCACCTTAAATGTATTACTGTCATACTCTATGTACCCCCCCCCCCAGGTCACACCGGGAAATGAGCAACTTGTTGTTCAGTGTGCTTTCCTGGTGAAACATTTCAATAAATAAATAAATAAATAGTCTGTTCTGGATATCTTCCCACAGGGGTTTCATCTTTGAGCAATCCCTTAAAATATGCTTGACATTGCTGACAGCTTGCTGGCATTTAGAACAGTTGGGCAATGAGATATGACCCATCTTGTGGAGTTTGGTTAGGGTGTAGTACATATTGTGGGCTATTTTGTATTACATGGCTCTGAGCCCTTCAAATTTTATGTGTTTGTAGAGGTTTATACTTATGGTTTGGCATACATTGAGGTCCTCCAATTGGAGGAATTTGGTGCCCCAGTAAGGACAAAAGTCTGTGTTTTGGGGAGCTGACTGGGTTTGTAGCATTTTGTACAATAAGGAGGTGTAATATCATTGAGTAGCTAACTGGGGAAGTGCTGTCCATGGGGAAGTGTCCAGGAAGGGCCAGAGTTTAGGCCTGAAGGTGGCTGTAATGGCATGATGGAGCTGTAGGAAGGGGAAGGGGATAGTTTGAGGTTGGGGTGTACTCCGGCTAAGAGGTTAAAATGGACAAAAGTCCTCCCTGGTATGACCTGGTGTAAATGTGTTATTGGGAGGGGGCCCAAGAAGTTATGGGAGATGGGCTTATTTTGTATGCAGAAGTTGGAGTTGCCTGAGATGGGTTGGTCCAGCAGGAATTGGGGTTGTGTCTTGAGGAGTCTGTGAAGTTGTTTGCTGATGAGGAGAGAGATCCTTATTGGTGTGTCCGTTTGGAGTGTGGGATGTGGATCAGGGCTCCCAAGCTTAGTTGGTATTGGATGCAGAGACCCACCTTGATTTGAAGCCACTGTGGTATATAGTGGCCAGATTGCCTGGTTGGGTTTGTTGATTCCCAGCACAGGAATTTGCTGGCATTGAGCACCAGGTAGTAGAGGAACAAGTCTGATAGTTGTAGGCCTCCCTGTCATTTGGGAGAATAGTTTGGGGTATGCTCTGTGCAGAGCTTTGTCACTCCAGAGGAAGTGTGTCAGGAGAGATTTGACCTTGGTGAACCATTTGGTGGGCAAGAATAGGTTGGTCATGCTCAAGGAGTATAGTAGCCTCGGTAGCACATTCATTTTCAAAACATTTATTCTTGCCCACAGTGTCAGAGGGAGGGTGGACCATCGATGTAAGTCCTGCCTGATAATAGAAATGTGGGGAGTCAAGGTTCTGTGAGAGTATTAGGTGGAGACAAGTGGATACCTGTATCCCTAGTATCTGAACATTGTCAGTGCCCAAGAGACTCCCATTATGTTGTATGAGATTTCAGGGCCCAGTAACTGAGTGACATGAGTGTGGTTTTCTCTAGGTTCATTTTGTAGCCTGCAAGGAAGCCAAAGATTGAGATTGCAGCAGGTATTGAGCACTTAGGGTCCTCTATGTACAGGAGGATGTCGTCCACATATATTGAGAATGTGTAACTATTTTTCTCGGCTTTTATGCTCCAGATTGTCTCACACAGCGGGAGCTTTCTAAATAAGGGTTAAAGAGAGAAGGGGAGAGCAGGCAGCCTTAGCGCATACCCCTCTGAAGGCAAAAGGGTTGGAAGCAGATGCTGTCGCATGTGACAAATGCCATTGGGTGGGAGTAGATGAGTTTGATCCAATCCACAAAGGATGCATGGAACCCAAAACTATTCAGGGTCTGTAACAGGAATTGCCATGAAACTCTATCAAATGCCTTCTCTCCATTCAATGACATCAGTATCGCCGATTGGGTCGATGTCCTTGCTGTGGAGATCAGATGGGAGAGCTTCCTCATGTGGTCGGAGGGAAGCCAACCCTGCATGAATCCTACCTGTTCTGATCCGATCAATGGGTTCCATACCTCACTGATCCTCCTGGCAAAGGACCTTCACCAGTATTTTAATGTCCATGTTGAGGAGAGAGATAGGGCAATAGTTCCCCATGCATTCCAGGTCCTTGCCTGGTTTGGGGATTAATGAAATGGCCACTTGTTGCTGCGATGGCTCCACAGAGCACAGTTTCTGAGCTGCATTGAAGAGGGTGGACAAGAGCTCCAGCAGAGCTTGCTGCAACACTTTGTAAAAGTTGGAAGTAGCCTGTCTGGTCCAGGGGCCTTATCCGGTGGGAGGGATTAGATGGCCTGGGCCACTTTGGCTGGGGAGATGTCTGCCCCCAGTCTGGCTAGAGATTCTTGGGAGAGTTGTGGTAGGTTAGCAGCTGACAGAAAGCATTGTATTTCAGTGTCTGCAGCCAGTGTTTCCACCATGTATACCTTTTGGTAGTACGTTGTGAATGCTTTGACTATGTCTCTGGCATTGGTGATCAATGGCGAGGTGGGTGAGGGATGAATTCCTTTAATTTGGTTACAGGCTTCATGTTGACATAGCCTGAGTGCCAAACATTTGCCTGCTCTTTCCCCTTGGTCAATGATGTGGCTTTTGTCCGGAGCATCATGAACTCAGTCTTCTCTCTGAGCATCTCCTCATACCTCGCCCTCATTGAGTTCAAGCTCAGCCAGTCAGATTCGTGGGCTGTGCCATTGAAGGAGTGTTCTAGGGTACTAACTGCCTTGATTAGAGCACTCACCTGCTACTCTCTTTTATGTTTCCTTGCAGCTGCCAACCTGATGAGCTCACCTAGGCTTCCTAACTGAACTCTCCACCTGCTGCCCACTACCAGTGATAGTGGCAGGGGACTGGAACACAGTCCAGGACACCATGATGGATAGGTCTAACCCCACTAGGGAAGGCCTCAGCCCCAACCAACGAGCCCTAAGTGAACTCCAGGACTCCTTAGGGCTCATAGATATGTGGAGGATACTCCACCCAGGTGACAGAAGTTACTCCCTCATCTCTCCAGTGCATAAATCAGCTTTCCACCTAGACTACTTCCTCACAACCTTTGCCTTTCTCTTCGAGCTGACGTGATGTGACATACTGGCCACAGTCATCTTGGACCACGCACCGATCCAGCTCTTTTCCCCACCCTCAAACCCCACTGACGTAGACAAATCGTGGCATGTCAACACTACACTCCTAAAAGACCCATACACCCTCAAGAGGATCAGGTCTACTATGGACATCTTCTTCGAGGAAAATACCTACTTGGTTGCCAACTTCGGCTACATATGGGAAGCATTCAAATGCACCCTGAGAGGTTCCATGTTGGGCCCATAGATGGATGCTAGTAGGAGCTCTATCCTATCCAGGGTCCCCTGGATGATCACATATCACCCCAAGGGGTCAACAATTTGCTTGGTCAATTGGAAGGGGGTATTGCTGTGGATTAGTATTGTGGAGCCAGCGTTTTTTGTTGTCGATTCTGGAGGTGTATACCTGTCCCATTCAATCTCTGTGCCACAAGTTAGCCTGGGGTAGAAGTGTGTGTGATTCCTGAAGGAATGCAATATTGGTGCCAATCTGTTTAAGGTGCCATAGGACTTGTTACCTCTTTTCTTTAGTATGGGCCCCTCTGATGTTCCAGGAGGTGAAGCAGTACCCTGCATGTGTTATCTTGTAGGAAAGGGGGAATGTAAGGTAGCCTTATCAGTGAAATGGTTGGTTGAGTGTGTTGCATAGCCCATTGGTTCCCATCAGGTAAGGTATGGATCAGTTTCATTGCGTGGGTCTAAGTGGGAGCATGAGCACCTCCTACTGCTGGGTTGGCTCCCCACGGGGGTGTTGGTGGAACTAAGACAGGGTAGGTTGGGGGATAGCGTTCACACATCTTTGAGGGTGGGAGCCTGTTGGAATGTCTGCAAAATAAAGTGTTCTTAATGGGATGATTGCTGCCTTTGTTGTTGAGATTTGAACCATAGCATTTAAAATGCAAAAATAAAATGTGCAATACATCGAAGATAAGATAGACATTAAAAATTCTAACTAATAGAGAGAACAGTTTACCACTATGTTGGGGCCTGCTGGAGCCTGATGGCCCATCCCTGTGATTTGGTCATCTGATGGACAGGGGTGAGCAACAGACGCCCTGGGGCCCATGCAAGGCTCTCATCCAGTGCTGCCCTCTCTCCATGATCGGAGATTATCTGTCATGGATGAAGAGCTGTTGCACTGATACCAGTACCATACAAATGAGATGCAAGCTATCCTCCTCACCTGCCAGATGTACAGTGCATTGAGTGCTAACTTGCCCACCAGCTGCTATCCTCTGTCCCTCAGTTTCTGCAGTGGGTCTTAGGGTAGGGCTGAAGGGTTACATGGAGGACTTTGATACTGGCTGATGCAGGCCTGGGGTGCTTCAGTGGATGCCCTGCACCCCGGGTCTGTAATACTTTGTCCGGTTTAACCTACCTCTGAGGAGAGGGCTAAGAGACTGAGGTTGCATTATGCATGTTACCAGCTGAGGTTTCAATATTGGGAGAAGCTGGCCTTCAGAGAAGGTTAGTAACTCATATACACATATCTAGGGTACAGTATGCAGCCTCTGTGTGGGGCAGGGTGGTTGCTCCAGTTCCCCACCACCACCACCACTACCCAACCCAGCTTCATCATGATGGCTCAGAAATATCTGCTTTTCTGGCAGTATGTTCCTGAGTGTACAGTTTTCCTGGTTATTCCCGATGAGGCATTGTCTTTAGATCATTGGTAGGGAACACAGCCATAAGGAAGTGATGTGCCACTGCCAGTATGCAAGTTGTTTGCTGTGACCAAACCCCATAGTTTCAAAGGTCCACATGATGTCCAGGATCTTGGTTGGACATGGTTATTAACTATGGTTATGTAAGCAGTATGATCCACAGACTTTTAAGTGGAGTTCGAGGTAGGAATCGGTATAAGGTTAGTCATTCCATTATTTGCGCTTGTGCGTTGTGCCCATCAGGAGGTAGTCCCATGCATGCGGGGGGGCGGGGCAAGTTGGAACATTAGGGATGTCAGGCATTCACATGGGTGTAGGGGTCTGAGAAGGGTCGGACATTCCCTGCATGATTAATGGCTGGAAGTGGTGGATCTGGCAGGAAAAGTTAGTTGTCTGTTAGCACAGAACAAAGGCAATAAAGTATGGCCACCATATTGTGGAACAAGAGCCACAAATTCAGGATTAACTGTCCCCATCTAGCTGGTATCAGCTGAGTGATGTGGACCTTGCCTCCGACTCCCATCAAACAATTAGTGCAGCAGAGGTTTGGAGGTTGTGTGACACTGCCAGTTTCCAGAATTAGTAGTCTGAGCATAAGAATCAAATATATACCTTGAGGTTTTATCTGGTGGCAGGGGGTGAGGGAGGGGTAATGGGACCTGAGGCAGGGGGAGAGAAGCTGTGCATGCCTTGGTGTTTACTGGGACTTCTTGGGATCAGATGTTTGAGTCGGCTGATGGGGGAAGATGTCTTGGAGCAGTTTTGGGAGCTCTCTCTGAGCCACGGCTGCACTAGGGAACTCATGTGTGCCCTGTGCCATTATGATCACCAGTCTGGTGGGGTGCTGAATCCTGAATCAGATATTAACCTGGTGCAGGGTTTTCTTAATATCCTGGTATTCCTTCTGTTTGTCCCGGACAGATGGGGCTACATCGCTGAAGATCTGAAACCACTTGCCCTTCCATGTTAGGGGGCCTTTCTTGCAGGACTGGATCATAATATGTAATTTTTCTTGAAAGTTGGAACTGCAAAGGATTATTGTCCTGGACTTGTCTCCAGTCTAGGGAGGACATCTCAGGGATTGGTGCACTCACTCCAGGTTGTAGTTAGTGCCATAGATGGGGGGGAAGCCACCCCTTACAGTAGTTTTTGGGTGTATGCCAGCAGATTGCTGCCTTCCACTTGTTCAGGTGTGCCGACCAATACAAGATTGTTGCTCTGGTATCTGCCCTCCTGCTCCTCGATACGAGTCTCTAGCTTCTGGACTTTTGCCTCAGGTTGATTAAATCTTGAGTGTCCTTCTGCTGGCGATCCACAGTGGAGCTGATTCTGGCTTCAGCATCTAACATTCGGATGTTCACAGCTTCCAAGGTCTGTTTGACTGATTTTATGTCTGAAACCATATCACAGAGTGTAAGCTTCATGGAGGTTAGCTCTGTGAAGAAGTAGTCCAGTTTTTCCACTAGAAAGGATACAGTAGTTGTGTCTGGGGTGAGTTGGAGGGCGAGCGTTGTTTCTGCCATTTCACTGGCTGGGTATGTGGTTGATCAGGGGCTGCCTCATTTATTTCCATCTGTTGCTGCTCAGCCGTGACCCTGCTTTGAGATCTCCTATAATTCATTACAGTATATATTTAGCAAATGAAAAAGTCCAAAATTGTGCAAATTTGCACCCTTTCATCCAGTTTCAGCTGTGTTTAAAATGTTTCAATCACGGAGTTCTGAGGGAAGCGTTCGGTCACTCTGAGCTCATTACGTGACTTCAGGAAGGGGGGATGTTGAACCAAAGTGGTCCTTCCTTTGGCAGGGGGAGGGAGCTAACAGCTTGCTTAGAAAGACCACCAGAGCTGCTCAATGAGAGGGAGTGGCATCCGGGGGTAGGAAGGGAGAGAAGAGTTTTGTGGACTGAGAGCCAGCAGTCCCTCCTCTTTCTCTTCCTGCCCAGCTTGGATCCAAATGTCTGTCCAATGAGCCTGCAGAGTCAGGTAAGGACCTACTAGGCCTAGAGGATATTGGAGCATTCTCTCCACAAGGGAGGGCAGGGGAATTCAACCACTGGCATTGGGAGTGAGGGGGTTAGGATCCCAACAGTACAGTTTAAAAAAAATAATATTAACAAGTAGGGCCTTACCTGCCACTGGGAAGGCAGCTGAGAGGCTAGGGAATCATCCGGTAGTCCTGGAAGCCCAAGGGAGCAAGCAGGAGCAGCCAGACAGCTCATGGAACAATGCTGAGGAGAACAGGGGTTCCAGGCCATTGGGCACAACAGCAGTAGTCTCATGGGTGCTCCACATATCCTCCAGTCTGTGCCACCATGTTCCACTGGTGGAAAGCTCCTGACTTTGTTCCTCGGGTTCTCTCCTCTTCCAATCCCTACTGGTGCAGTTCCCAGAGCAGCAGCATGAGCTAGCACCATTTTCCCAGTTCATCCCCATGCAGATAGGGGGCCAGGGTTGGCCAGAGGGCCCCTTCAAGGCTGGGGCATGGAATCAGTGGCTCTGGTCCTGGGCTGAAGTGTGGGGGCCAGGAGCTGCCATGGTAGAATTGTAGGGAGTTGATCAGCTGGCTGGGAGGTCTATGGCACCAGCCTTCTTGATTCAAAGGTCCCACACCAGAAATATCATGGCTGGCAAGATCTCAGTAGCCATCTTGGGCAGGTCACCGGGATTGTGGGGACTATCTGAGGCAGCCATGCAGAGGGAGGGGCCAAAAGGGGGATCGATGAGGGTTTCTTCATGAAGGGTAAGAATGGCCACCCAGACTCTCACCATAGGAGCAGGTTGAGGGTCTGGGGCTGTTGCTTCCTCCAGGACTGCAGGTGGAAGGTCACCCAAGATGGCAGCCATGTGGGAATGCTGGCAATTTTGGGCAAGGCAGGAACACACAAAAAAATAAAATAAAATGAGGATATGTGGGATAGCCCATGGAACAGAGGCTTGTCAGGGTTTGAGCCAGGGGGCAGGATCTCAGTGATCATGGCCCCCTGATGGGGCAGAGGGACATTTTCTTCTGGAATAAGGTATTGTGGCCTTTTGTGGTGTACTTTGTTACTCTACGTATATGAGCGTTGTGAGCATTTTGGGGGGATAGGCTTTGTTAATTGTAAATACACTAGGTGGAAAGTGTGTTTACTTTGGGAGAATATTTAAAGGAAACTTCTCATTAGGCTTTAGCAGCTCTCACAAGGGCATGGAGGGTAAGGAGTTAAAGTAAAATTGTAGGGACCGACAACTGCAAAAGGAAACTCTATAGGTTTTATGTAAGAAGGACCCTCTACAGATTTGGACAGCTGTAGTGGGAGTAGGAAGGTTAAGGGCTTACAATAGGCTGCTCAGCCACATTAAGTGAAGTGCATAAGTGAAAGGATTTGGGTGCAGGAGGGTACATGTCAAGTTTTGGTGGAGGAAGAGTGGGGGAAGGCTTGGGAGGGAGGGAGGGTGATCCTTCATCAGGTACGGGAGGGGGCACTGGTGGGCGAATAGAGAAATGGAACGGGCAGTGGTCTGTGATAACTGTGGAGCACCAGTCTTCCTCAAGATGGTGAAGAGATCAGAGGGATGTTTAGTGTGCACTGAAATAGGGAAGCTTAAAGAAGAGATCAGGAACTGCAGGGGCAGCTGTGGATTGCACTGTGGCTGCAGCGAGTCACAACTTCAACTGTACGTGGGCAGGATGGAAAAAGAGGAGGAAGGGCATTGTAAGCTGATGGGGTGGGCGGGAGGGACCATGGGTGGGGTCTCGGAACCAGGAGGTTAGGCTGTGGAGCATTGTATCGGGGGGACCAAGGTTAAAGAGTAGAACAGAATGGTAGGTAGGAGAAGTGGTTGGAGGGGAGGCGGAGGGGGGAATGAACAGGGAAGCATTGGGGGAACAGGGAACTGGAGAGGGTAAAGGAGGCAGAAGGGTGGAAGAGTTAGCCTGGAAAGAACAGAAAAGGTAGGACTAGGAGTTAGGGCTGCAGAAAATCAGTTTGCAGTCCTGGAGGGAAGTGAAGAGGAGAATGGGGGAGATCCTGGTGGTGTAACAGTTGGTAGCAATGATGAGAGGCATGGGGGGAGTACACATGAGGATAGTGTAATGGGGTGAATGAGGAAACTAATGTGCAGGAGGAGAAAGAGGCATCGAAGGGTAGGGGAAGGGAGGATAGGGAGCACATAGAGGGAAATTGCGGTGGAATCTTGGTATTAGGAGACTCAATATTGAGGGGTGGCAGGTGGGGTGGCAGGGGGGAGAGGCATAGCTGCATATGGGTGGAGGCCATGCCAGAAATGACAGCAGAGAGGGTTGGGCAATCTTTACTAAAATTTGTCGATAGGGGTAGGGAGAAGCCTCATTTAATTCTGCATTTGTGGATGAATGACCTGGCTGAGGAAGGCAGAAGAGGCACAGAGGAGGTATGAGGAACTAGGATCACTATGTGAAGGAGCAGAAAGATCAGTAACCTTCTCAGAGATACTTCCTGTTTCCAGGGTGAGCACTGCAAGAAAAGGGAGGACTGAGGAATTTAATAAATGGCTAGGAACATGGTTTCAGGCCAAAGGGTGTAGGCTGGTGGGGGGGTGGAGAGGGACCTGGGTGGACAGCAGCCTCTACTGGAATGATAGTCTCCACTTAAGCTAGGAGGGCAAGAGAGTGTTGAAAAAAGGGATAAGTGACTACATAGAAGAGTCTGAGTTTTTAAACTAGGAGCAGAGGGTGGCAGGTGGCCAGGATGCAAACAGAGGCCACAGGAAGGGAAGTCATACAAGCTTACTCCCCAGGACAGGGACAAGGGATTATGGGCAGGTACTGGGGAGGATGTTAAAAGGAGGTGGAAGGAGGGGGGGAGGAAGGGGAAGGGGAAGGTAAGCAGTGGAAGGTGGTCACCTTGAATGCTAGAAGCCTGGGGAACAAAACTGCAGAGCTTCAGACACTCATGGCAGAAAGGGTTGTGGACATGTCAGCAATTACCAAAACATGGGCCACCCAGCACCATGACTGGGACCTGGCAGTACCAGGGTAAAGGACCTTCCACAAGGATAGAGTAAAGGGAAAGGGGGGTGGCTCTGTATATGAGGGAAGGACTGAAGTGCATGAGTGAGGAGAGGGAGGAAGGAAGTACCGAGGCATTGTGGGTGCAGATCCAGGACTCAAGGAATAGGACTATCAGGGTGGGAGTGGGCTACAGGCCACCCTTCTAGACTGAAGAACTAGATGCAGGTAAGAAACTAATGGGACAGATCGGGAGGGCCTGTGGAAAGGGGAGTGTGGTGATAGTGGGGAACTTCAACCTACCGGGATTGAACTGGAGTACCCCAGTCACAATTAATAGGAGGGAGCAGGTGGTGCAGGATGCCTTCCAGGACAACTTCCTGTTGCAGATGGTCCACTAACCAACAAGGTTAGGGAACACCCTTGACCTAGTGCTGGTAAATGGTGAGTTTGTGAGGGAACTGAGGCTGGAAGAGCCACTGGTGGGGCGCAACCACCACCTGGCATGGTTCACATTGGACATGGGTAGAGAATGAGTAGTGTCCGATACGGGTGTGTTGGACTTCAGGGGGGCCAACTTCAGGAGGATGGGGGAAATAGTTAAGGAGTATGTGCCCAAAATTGACCCTAGTATGCACACTAACCTGCGGTGGGAACTCATTAAGTGGGGGTAGCGGAGGCAATGAAAACCTGCGTCAAGGCTAGGAGTAAAAAGACGAGGGCTAAGAAACATAGCTGGGTGACCAATGAAAGTCATGGAAAAGATAAGGAGGAAAAGAGACAACCTTTAGGAGGTACAAGAAGATGGGGGGAGGACAGGAAGGAGTACTTGAAGGAAGATAAGGAGGTGACAAGGGCTGTAAGGGTAGCAACGGCATCAGAGGAGCTCAGGCTGGCACAGGGCATTAAGGAGGGAGAGAAGGAATTCTACAGGTACTTCAGAGAGAAAGGGGGCTGCAAGGATAATATAGTACAGATTAGGAGGGAAGGGGATGGGTGGAGTGAGAGGAAGTGGCAGAAGTGCAAACAGCTACTTCTGCTCGCTATTTACTGAGGAAAAGGGGAGAGTGCAGGCATGTAGGGAGGGAGAGAGTGTGACAGACAGGGTGATCACAGAGTGTTGCGCCTGGGTTATGCCCCTCTATCGTCCCACATACACCTTAGACTGTATTCCTAGTCTATTATACTGAGATACTGCTATTTTGCACTAACATGTAGATTTAGGCACCCATTGTATAAGCATGAGTGCCGGGACTGTGCTTTGCTGCTAATATATGCTAATATTTGCATCTTTTATAGGATTACTGTGCATCATGCATGATTCATTATACCTAACCATAATGCATTACATTTGTCTTTTACATATATTCTATATATAATCTACCTAATCACTGATAAAATGACTCTTACAGATTATCAGTAATTACTGTATACATTTATCTACTTATATTCTCATAGAATTATATGTAGTGTGTGTTTTACACTTAGGCAAATATGCCATGTGTAGTAGTGGCCAGTCAGCACTTCTCTTTGTCTGAGCTTCATGCTGAGAGAGACATATTCTTTGTCTCATATTATACTCATTAGTAATTCTGTCTCCTAAGTAATTATCCAAGGAAAACCACTTTGTTTACAATCTAGAACCAACACATTATGTTTCTCATATCCGTAACTATGAGGTAATCTCTGTTGCTGATGTTACCTATTGTATATAACCTTGTGTAACCCAGCTCCTCATAGAGATTCTGGAAATTCTAGAGATTTTGTACATTCTTCAGGAGACTGGTGAGACCCCATCTCCTTTGTGATTTTCTCTGTCACAGTCTTGGTGTAAGTATTGTAATAAATTATGACTACTTCTGCTTGTGTGGTTATTTCTTTGGCTGGCACTGTAGACATACAAAAAACTGATTTATTTACCCCAGAGCTGGTTTCTGGGTGGCAAGAAGACAGGGTACTGGAGGGATTGAGGGCACTATGGGTAGACAAGGCACCAGGGCTGGACAGCATTCATCCCAGGGTGCTGAAGGAACTTACAGAGATTCTAGGGAGGTCTTTGGCAGACCTATTCAATACCTCACTAGATTCAGGGAACATACCTCAGGATTGGAGGATGGCTCATGTGGTACCTCTCCATATGAGTGGCTCCAAAGATGATCTGGGGAACTGTAGACCAGTGAGCCTCACATCCATCGTGGGAAAGCTGATGGAGACAATCCTGTAGGAGAGGCTGGTGTCCCTTCTGGAGGCAAATGGGCTACAGGACAATAAGCAGCATGGCTTTGTTACTAGCAGATTGTGCCAGACCAACCTGGTAGAGTACTACAATTGGGTAACTAGGCAGCTGGACAGGGGCCATGCTGTGACTGTCCTGTATCTTGACTTCAGTAAGGCATTCAACTTGGTGCTGCATGGGAGTCTGGGAAGTAAGCTACAAGGTACAGGAGTGGGAGCAAAGTTAGTGGGCTGTGTGGTAATCTGTCTACAGGGGAGGCAGCAGAGAGTAGTGGGGGAGAGCTATCATCCCCAAGGGTGGTGACAAGTGGAGTTCCACAGGGCTCGGTATTGGGACCACTGCTGTTTGGGATATTCATTTCAGACATTTCAGTGGACATCAAGAGCAAAATCAGTCTGTTTGCTGATGACACAAGATGGGAGTGGTGGTCGATGACCTAGGGGGTTGGCAAGGGCTGCAGGAGGATCTGGCTAAGCTGGAGTCTTGATCGGACACCTGGCAGCTGGGATTCAATGCCAAAAAATGCAAAGTGTTGCACTTTGGGCTAAAAAGGAGCTACCATCTGGGAGGTGAGCAGTTGGCGGTGATGAAGGAGGAGAAGGATCTGGGGGTGTTCATTATGGGGGCAATGAACAACTCAGCACAATGTAGAAAGGTGGCTCCAAAGGCCAACAGGATACTGAGTTGTATTGCTAAGGAAATATCCTCAAGAATGGGATTCTGCCTTTGTATAGGCCACACCTGGAGAACTGTGTGTAGTTCTGGCACCCCGTATCTGAAGAGGGACATTACATTACTGGAGGGGGTGCAACACAGGGTGAAAAAGATGATCAAAGGGCTGAGGGGCTTACCATACAAGAGTAGGCTGAAGGAATTAAACACATACTCACTGGAGGAGAGGCGGGAGAGGGAGAGGGAAGATATGATAGAAACCTTCAAGTACGTGACAGGTATAAACAAAACTTGTACAGAGGGACTTTTCAAACTAAAGGAGGGGAGGTACACCCGAGGCCATGATATGAGGCTTAAGTCCCATTTAGAGCTCTGCCATTACCCTCACAGACGGTGTCTCCTATTGGGCTGGTGCCCAAAAAAGTGCTGGGGGAATTCAGAATGATAAATCACCTGTCCTACCCAGAGGGTGATTCAGTGAACAATCGTATTGATCCATGTCACAAAGCAGTTCAGTATGAGTCTTTCGACAGGACGGTCAAGGTAGCACGCAGACCTGGCCCATGGGTGTTATTGGCCAAGCCGGACATACAGTCTGCTTTTTGCCTGTTGCCCATGCATACAGATGACAGGGAGCTGCTGCGTATGAAGTCTGAAGGGAAGTATTAAGTAGACAACTGAATGCCTATGGGGTGCACTGTCGCATGTGCATTTAAAAAAAGAAATCAGCTCCTTACTGCATTGGATTATGACTCAAGAAGCAGATAACCATGCAGTGGTGCATTATCTCGATGATTTCCTGTTTGTGGGGCCCGAAGAGGGGGCTGATTGTGGGGAGTTGCTGGGCACGTTTGACCTGATCTGCCAGGCCTTCGGTGTTCCACTCGCAACAGAGAAGTTGGAGCCACTGAGCACTGTTTTGACTTTTCTGGGGACTGAAATAGATACCATGAGGAGGCAGTGCCAATTGCCCCAGGATAAATTGGGCACTCTACGGGCCATGGTTGAGTCCATGTTAGGAGTCAGGAATGTGACACTGTGGCAACTGCAACAGCTGGTTGGGCACCTTAACTTTGCGTGCCGAGTGATCCTCATGGGGAGGACCTTCCTGCGGTGGGTTGCCAAGCTAGGCAAGGGGTGTTTAAAGCCGCATCATAGGCTTCAGGTTACAGAGGGTTTCAGGAGGACTTGCAGGTATGGCAGATAGTCCTCAAGCACTTTATTGGAGTAGTATTGTGGCAGAAGGGCGATGGGAGACAGCCCCTCCAGCTCTTTACAGATGTAGCTGGGGGTTTGGGGTTTGGGACATACTTTCAGGGACAATGGTGTGCAGTAAGATGGCTGCCCAAATGGGAGAGGACAGGTCTGCACAAAAACATTGTGCTCCTGGAGTTCTTTCCCCCCTAATGGCTTTGTGCCTATGGGGCCCTCGCCTGAAGGACCGGAGGGTCCTGTTTCGATCAGACAACATGAGGCTGGTTCACACCATTAGTGGGCAGCTGGGGTCTAAGGGCCTGATGGGTCATCTAATATGCATCTTTGTGCTCAAATGTCTTCTGCTGAATATTAATTTCAAGGCGATGATGCACATACCCAGTGTTTACAATGGAACTGCGGATACTTTATCTCATTTACAGTGGCAACGATTTCAGGAGCTGGCACCAGCAGTGGAATAACAGACACAGACAGTGCCTCCCTTCCTGTGGAGGGCAGTGACCTCTCGACTTGGAGATGCATAGGTAATTCCATTGTGCCGTGGACAAGGAAAGTATACCTGTGGGTGCGATCACAGCAGAGTTGACCAGAAGAATGACCTGTTCCAGTGGAGCAGCTGTGCCAACATATCATGCTGTCAAAACAGAAGGGGCCGACTTGTCTTGGTTCTCCAGGGTTCTAGGGGTCATCGACAACACAAGGGTCTTTAAGGTCAGAAAGGTCCTGGAAGGCTGGGGGAAGTTGCTGGCTTCCCTATCAGGACACGAGGTGCCCTATCACTCTGATGATATTAGCAAGTATATGGGAGGTTCTACCAAAAGTATGTTGGAACCCATTTGAAGCCCATCTTTTTGACACCATGTTTTTGGTTACCTTCAGCGGGGCATTTAGCATGTCAGAGCTTATGCAGCCCATGCAATTTGCAAGGACAGTCAGATTACAATGGGGGGAGATGTAATAGCAACAGATACGGGTATCTGGGTAAGGTTAAGGAAAGAAAAACTGATCAGAAATGAAGGGGCTGGTGGTGTTTGGTGGAGGCTCTGCCAGGGGTTACCTGGAAGGTGCAGGACAGGGTGAGGGCCTACATGGTGACAAGCTCAAACAAGGGGGAGACATACTTCCAGCATGAAGATGGCCAACTGGGTCACAGCTTATCAGTTTCATTATATCTTGGGCAGGGCCATACAGGAGGTGGGGTTGGATCCCAAGGAATATGGCACACAATCCTTTAGGATTGAGGTGGCAATGAACACAAGGAGCTTTGGTTCTACTGATGGACAGATCCAGGCTCTGAGACACTGGAGGTCACAGGCTTTCTTGCGATACATGCATCTGCATTTGCAATAACCTTTGCTTGTCTTTTCTAGGGTCCCCAGAGGTCAGTAAGACAATGTGGATATGTGGAAATTCCTTCATAAAGCAAGCAGCAGCAAAGGTGTCCACTGAGGCAGGGTGGCAGCCCCAAGGAAGTTGTCATCTGAGGGTCTGTATCAGGTGGCTAGGTGCAGACCACATGCCCTGGGAAGAATTGCTTCCCCAGCTGAAGGAAGAACAACTGACCCAGTGGATACTCAAGGTGTTAGTGGTATACCTCGGGGGGGGGGGGACTTAGGGCTTGGAAGACAGTGGATTTGCTGCTGGCTATGAAGGAGAATTTTCAGTCCATAAGGGGTTGGTGGCCTCATAAAGTCCTCATTTGGTCCCAGATAATCCAGAGGCAGAGGTAGCCAAATGGCGAGGATATGGGACCCTCAACAAGGCTTGCTTTCAGGCCAACAGGGAGATGAGGACGGTCATGGAGGCAGTAGGGGGGACCATGGTGAAGCATAGCCAGATTCAGGCAGCGGGTCAAATCATGGTGGCTGAGATGGGTTATTTGACCGAGGAAGGACTAGATCTGTTCTTGGGAGCACTGCAGCAGGTCTTGGAGGAACAGTTTAAGCAGACAGCTTGGTGGTTCGGACGTTGCCCATCCTGTGGCATCTCAGGAGGATCACAGAATGAAGGAACAGGTATAAGGAGGGGGACGAGTTGAGTTGATCTGAAGGGCTCATCACCACCCCCTGGTCGGCATGAAGGTGGGGACTGAGAACCCAGACCTGGGGGGCCACAGCACACCTTCAGCAGATACCCTCTAAGGTCCCCTGGCCATTATGACCATACTGGGTATTGCAGGCAATCAGACACACACCTGGGGGGCCTGGGATTGAGGGAAAGTGTGTGTTACGCCATCTAGAGAGTGGTTGATCCTCCTGGATGCGTACACTGCACATGTTTATAATTGTTATTTCAATAAACGTATGGCTGCAGCCATTTCCTCCAAGGCATGTGTCAGTGTTTTTCTTCCAGGGAAGGGGCACAGAGGGCTAACAGACAAGTTATCCATGTTAAATATAAAGCAGTGTAACCAAACATTTACTCATAATTTTTTTTGCAGTTCAACTTTTTATTAAATTATGGAGATACAACCAATATCTCAATCGTAATGGAAATACAAGCAACAATTCATATAGTACATACAAAGCACAATGAATCACAGACATCAAATAATCTCATGTTTTCCATTAAACCCTAAGCCTATGATATGGGTATGTAACAAGTTGGGTAAAATAACATGAAAATGAGAGGATGTTTAAGGAGAAGTGATCTTGTGGGAGGAGATTCTCCCTCTATCATATATATTATTGGTGGCAAGATGTAGGGGGGAAGGTGGCCTTCAGGGGGCTTTAACTTGTCCTTACTTATAGGATTGACGGGGTGGAGGATGTGCACTGAATATAGTGCATGAAAGGGGACCATCTATCCAAGTGGATCTGCAGTGTGTCATTGTTTAGGTCCGTAAGCCTGGAGTAGCTAGCCAGCTTAGCCATGGCCACCAGCCAAGCCATAAGGGAAGGGACCTCCTTAGTTCTCCACTTGCACAGTATGAGTCATTTGGCTTCCACAGAGGCCTGCAAGAGCCATGCAAGGCATGGGCCCGTTAGCCTACAACTAGAAGAAGGAATTCCCAGTTCCTTCCACCCTTCCCACAAAAATGGACTTTGGTTAATTGTCCAGCTGGAGTTATTCCAAAGGTTAAGGAACATCCCTGGGTTCAAGCATGATTTGCTAATGACCCCTAACTGGTGCCAAGCCCCATGGGTGGCCTTAATAGTCAACCAATGTTGAAACATAGGAGGAAGAGGGTTGCCCAGATACCCTGTAAGGTGATTACTGAGAAGAGCACCCCTTTCAATTGCTTCCCAGGCTGGTAGGGCTTCAGAGATGTTCCAAAATAATGTACAGGTGTTGGCCACTGAGAAGGCATAGGCATAATGTTGGAAATGAGGAAGGCACCCCCCCCCCTTATTTCATGGAGCACGAAGCTTGGCTCTACTGTATCAGGGGAATTTTATTCTCCCACAGGAAGACACCCATTATGGTGTCCAATTTTCTTAACCTTTTTTTTGAATTTCAATTGGAAAGATGAGAAAGTATATAGTAAACCCTCGGTGCCATCATCATTTTGATTGCTGCTACCTTCCATGGTAGGGAAAGATTTAATTGTTTCCATCTCAGAGCTTTCTCCTTTAGACTAGTGACCAGTGGCACAAGATTAGCCTCTGGTAAGGAGGATACAGAAGGTACGACCCTTATGCCCAAACATTTAATAACCCCCTTAGCATATACTAGTCCCACTTGTGAGATATCCCCAGAAGTAAGCTTAGCATTTAGGGGGAGGACCTCTGTTTTACTTTGGTTAACCATTAAACTGGAGATATCTCAAAAGGCTTGCAACAAGTCAACAATGTGCTTCGCACTGGCATGAAAATCATCAATTAAGTGCAGGCAGTCATCCGCATATAGCAGGGCATAGTGAGAGATGTTCCCCATACATGCCTCTAATATTGGGGTGCTCCCTAACCGCACTGGCTAAGGCCTCAGGGACTAGTACAAATAACATTGGAGACAGTGGACACCCCTGTCTGGTACCTCTGTGCAATTCAATTGGGTCTGAGAGAATATTATTTGTCAACAATCTAGCCTTGGGGGCTGTACAGAGAGTTTTAATCCAGCTCCTAAACACAGTGACAAAGTTTCAGTGTTGTAGTATTGCATGCAAAAAGTCCCACTTGACTGAATTGAAGGCCTTCTCAAAATCATCCGAGATGGCTGCGGCTGAAGTGGGGACTTGACTCGCCCTTTGTATGAGGGAAACCAGAGATCTGAGGTAATCCGTACTGGCTTGGCCCTTCACAAAACCCACTTGAGAGGTGTGAATTAAGCATGGAAGGACTATTTCCAGGCGGGCTGCTACCACCTTTGCTAGGATTTTAGTATCCGCATTAATAAGTGAAATGGGTGTATAACTTGCTGGAAAAGTGGGATCTTCCCTTCCTTCAGGAGGACTGTAATAATTGCCTCTCTAAGGTTGGTAGGGAGTGTCTCCTTTAGTGAGGCCTCTTGTAACATATCCCTCATGGGGAGAGAGGCAGTCTCTTGCATTACCTTGTAAAAGTCAGCTGAGTAGCCATCCCCCCCTGGGGCTTTCTGAGCGGCCATTTTATTAATTGTGTCCCTGATTTCTTGCACTTCTATGGGCCCCTCCAGCTGCTCACTTTCGGCATTAGAAAGCTTAGGAAGCTTCATGCACTTCATAAAATTATCAAATTTGGCTTTATCCCAAGTAATATGAGAGCTGTACAGGGAATCATAGAAAGAAAGCATGATTTTGTTTATGGAGTCAGATTTACTAAATGTTTCCCCCTTTTTGTTCTGCAAGTGCAGTATATGCCTATTGGCTTGCTGTTTTCCAGCCTATATACCAGTAATTTCCCAGTCTTTTCCCCTCCCACCCAATATTTATGTTTCAATCTTAAGATCTGAAGTTCTACCTTATGGGAAGCTAGGGTATTTAGCTTCCTCCTCAGATTCAGAAGTTCTCACAAGAGCTCTGGATTTTGAAGTCTTTTAGGGTCTTTTTCAAATTGATTTTCCTTTTCCTTCAGTGCACTTTCCAACTCTCTGAACTCTTTTTCCCTCTGTTTCCTCCAGTGGGAGGCATAGCTTATAATTCAGCCTCCCAGTGTAGCTTTAAATGCCTCCAATATGGCAGCTGACGAGGCGGACCCTTGTGGGTTATCAGAGAAATAAGTCTGCGCCTCACTCTGAAGCAACTCCCTAACTATTTCTCCTGTAACAGTAGGGGTCTAGCCTCCAATTTACTGGCCAGGGGTAGAAGGCAACAGGGAGAGCATCAGTGGGGCATGATCGGACATATATGGGGGGGGGCTATTGTAACATCTAGGATCTTGCTCGAGATATTTGGGGAGGTAAACCAGTAGTCAATCCTGCTGGCAACTTTTTTGGCTTCATAAAAATAAGTATAGTCCCTCATTTCTGTATGGGCTACCCTCCAAATGTCCTGCAGCTTGTGCAGAGCGAGTAGGTCCTTCAGAGCCTTGATGGACTGGGGGTGTAAGTCAGGCTTGGAATTGGATCTGTCCATGAAGGCATCCATCGGCAGATTAAAATCCCCCCAATAAGATACCCATCTCCCCCGCTGCCATCTCCACAAATTCTTGTGAGAGATTATGAAAGAACTCCGGGGAGTCATCATTTCAGGCATATAGATTTGCTAAGAGAATGTCCCCTGTGGGGGTATTGACCCTAGCTAAGACCCATCTCCCTTCCCTATCCGCTCTATGCTCTCGCAATTGCCATTTTATGTTTTTATAGCATAAGATAGAACCCCCCCTTAGTTTTACAGGCTGCACTGTGAACCTCCCAGCCCACCCATTCCCTTACCAATTTTTGAGCTTCCATGTGGTTCGATTTTGTTTCCTGCAAGAAGGCTATTTGAGATCTCAGGGATTTTAGTCTGGCTAGAGTTTTCTTTCTTTTAATAAGTGAGTTCAGGCCCCTCACATTACAGGAGGTGGCCGTTATCATATCCTTACCAGCCATCTCTTAGATTCGTTAAAACCTCCTGAGCCCCCTAGCCAGAGCAAAGAACGGCGTAGCCTTAATGCAGGAAAATCACCATTAAAATATTTACCAACATGCCAAACTCTTCTTCCGCCCTCCCCCACACCTCCTCCCCTAAATGACCCACCAACCATACCTTGCTTAGGCTTGAAAACCTCCATAAGCCTTTTTCCCCTTCCCAACCCTTTAACACCAGTACCAAACCTTTGTGTAAGAGGGTCTCCCATAGCAACCTGGCCACTAATAAATTTATTAGCCCAGGGTTGGGATGGCCCTCTCCTGGATGTGGAGCTTGGCACTACATCCATACTCTTCATCCTGTCCTCTAATTGAGGCTCAGATACACACATAACCTTGAACAGACCTCGGGACCTTGTGATCCCCTGTATAAACCGCTAATGCAGTAAAAATAATTTAATTTCATAACAGCGGTAAACCAAACTATTTCCCTTGGAAGAAGGATAAACTGTACCTGACAGCAAAATAAAGTGCCCCTTAGCAGAAGTGATCCCCACTGACATCCTGTGTGTGTGGGGGGGTCTGTCTTGCTATTTAGTTTGCACACAAGTAATATCCCCTTCTGCATAGCCATGGATCGGGGCCAGGCAGCAGCCCATGATGGGGAGCCACACTCCACAGGATAATTCCTGCCACGTATAAGGGATTGCCCCTTCCCAGGATGCCAGCCTGCTTATAGAAACAGTAGAGGAGAACCTTTTGGGAGTCTAGTAATGGGATGCTGTCCTCAAATCACATTGCTGTATGGAACAAACAAACAACAATGGCAGAGCTGGGGACAGCAGCAACTCCGGCGATCTTCCTCTAGCCATTGGGGGCTCCTGCATGAAAGAAAGAAAAACAAACTTGTGATACAGGGGTCAACAAGTGCAGGAGGAGGCAAGTACTTAACATTCGCCAGGTGCTAATTAATGATGAGGCAACTGTTAACTTCTACTGGTCGCATGGTTGAAATGATCAAGGCATGCTCAGAAGTAAACTCAGGTTTTCTAACTGGAAACCGGAACAAAAAGTCTCAATAGAAAGAACTACGCCCGAGTGAGCAGCCTGATGCCAGCCAAGCTCTAGCTGTGTCCTAGCTGTGTGTTCCCAGAGGGAGAGGAAATTCCCCCCCATCGGCTCTGGGAGCACTTCTTCCTGTGCTTAAGGCAAAGTCAGACCATTCCTATAGTTCCTGGTGGTGTCTGAGTTTCTTTCAATGTCCCCCCCCACATTCAGCCCAGTCCTTGCAGAGGGGGGCCCAGTCTGCCAGCAAGCTCTGATCTGTGAGGTCTTTGGGGGCCACGCATTCAGGATTTCTCGTTAAGTCCAGGGCAGTAGGAGCTAGGTCTCTCAGGGGCTCAAATCTGTTAGAGATCTTGACTGGTGTGCTCATGGGGAGAGCATGCTGTCATCAGATAAATTTTGTAACCTCTGGCGGCTCTTGGATCGGTTCCTTTTGGACATGGGTTTTTTGTTAGGAGTAACCCTGCCCGGTTTTCTCGGTTGGCCCCTCTAAACTTTGAGCCACTCGTCTCCTTGCTCTGGTTCTATCGGCACTGCTCCAGATGTTATTTCCTCTGTATTCTGCCAAGCGGTGCCACATGGTGGTTGCAAGGGTTGTCTCATATCTCATCCTTTAGGCTGGATTGTCAGTAGAAACTGTTCCACCCCCCCAAGGTATTAAACAGATGGAAACCCCCATTATATTGGACTCGTAGCATAGCCAGGTACCTCAAATCAGTAGCGATGCCCATCTTGTAGAGTTGTTGTTTCACTCCTGCATATGCCCTTCTCCGTCTTGCAAGCTTCTGCAAATAGTCTTGGTATAATTGGATTGAGCAGCCCTGCCATGACACATTTTTCCGCTCCCTTGCCAACCGCAAATACCTTTCCTTCACTGAATACCTTAAAAACTTACATAATATGGGGCGAGGGTGCTCGCCTTGTTTAGGTTTGGGGGCTTGCGAGCCATGGGCCCTCTCGAGTTCTGATGGTGCCCCATGTTCCAGATTTAACATCGCTGGTAGAGCATTTTCCAGAAACGAGGTCATGTCCTTGCCCTCCATGCCTTCTGGGATGCCCACGATCCTTAAATTTTGCCTGCTAGCCCTGTTCTCCATATCGTCCACTTTGGACAGCAGGTATTGAATCTGTCCATGATGTTCCCGCAAGTAGCCATCCTGTTGGACCAATTATTCAGCCTGCACCTTTGCTATGTTCTCTGTACCCTCCACCCTGCAGACTAGTAGCTGTAAGTCCTCATTTATGTTGGAGGAAGAGAGCTTAAGTTCAGCTGTGTCTTGTAAAACTTTGCTCAGCATCATCGTCATTTTAGCGATGTCCTAAGCCATGCTGGTGGTGGAGTTTGGTGTGGCCATTGCCCCTCTGCCACCTACAGACTGCTGCCCAGCACTCATGCTTCAGGATGGGCACCGTGAGGCCTGGGAGATGCTGCTGTTGTGGTCTAGAGCATGGGTACAGCACGATGGTGCCAGTCCGATTGAACATGATGCAACTGCTCAATGCCTTGCTCGATTCTAATGGAAAATTGCTTATTTTACAGCGTGGGTATTTCAGTAAACGAACCTTGTTTTTTCATACACGGGTTCCTCGGATGGGACAGCTGGATGGGCGCTTGGGGATTCACAAGGTCCCTCTCACTAGAATTAATGTGCCACCATGTTGGCTGCCAGGCTCCGCCCCCCATTTACTCATAATTATCTGTAAATTCTGTACATCTGCACAACCTATTCTTTCTTTCCTCCCCCATTGATTTTATCCTCTTCATATTACCAGACCTTCCTCCCTCCTACACATGCACAATGAAAGTGAGTTTTTATTTGTAAACTACCCAAAGCTTGTCACACTTATTAATGCAATTTAATAATCTTTTTTATTTACCTATTAAGGTAATATGGATTAGAGATATGTGGAAAGCTTCTGCATGGATTCAGTTAGTTCAGATAATTGTCTTATCTGACTGAGTGGGTAAAAGTGGAAGCTTTTGTATCAGATAACCTTCTATCTGCCATAATTGGACTGAATTAGATAATGATATCTGATCCATTCAGGACTATCTACCCCTCCCCCACATCTCTTAAAAAGCCCATCCTGCAACAGAAAACCTCCCCATGTTTCAAAGATGCACTCGTTCAAAATTCACCTGCCTGACCTAATTTGCAGAGGCCTTGGGTTCATAGGTCATGTCATTATAAATAAAATAAAATCTAGTGGTTTATTAAGTCTGTCCATGGCCTGTCAATGCTCATATCTAGAAATCTTGTTTTCACGGCACACACACACACACACACACACACACACACACACACACATAAATTATATATATATATATATATATATATATATATATATATATATATGTATAGGATACATGATGGGCAGGAGTGGAATATGCGATATTCTCACTCCTGCAGAATGGAAATCATGAGTGCCAAAGGCGTGTGGGATATCCATGCCCTCACGATGCAGGAGTGAGAATATTTGACATATTCCACAATCTGCACATCATGTGTGTGATTTATACAATAGGGTATTAGGGTTTTTGTGGTTTCTGTGTATTGTTTTTGTAGATGTTGCCATTTTTGGTGTTATTTTATTTCTAGGTATATTTCCACGGGTCTCTTGGCTGTGCTATATTTTTATGAATGAAGTTGCACTGAATGGAAGATGTGTGGCATGTCATTGGTTGTTGATATAAATGGTTCATTATGTGATTGGTTAGTGTTCTGTGCTGTGTGAGCTGTGTGGTTGCTGATTGGTGTTGTGATGGTTGTGGGTGGTGTTCTTAGCGTGGGATGGAGTTGGCGTTCCGTATTGTCTTTTGTAGTATAAAGATGATTTTTGGATTACTCATAGGAGATAGATTGTAAGTTTATTTAAACTTTAGGTTGGGGAAATGTGAAAGTATTGTGGTCATGAGTTTTCATACAGTTTCTCCAGTTTGGTTCACCAAAGTAAGAGACAGTTGTGTTTTCAGTTTTACCTCAGCGCGTCAAGTGGTCTTGAAGAAAAAAAAAATTTCTTTACAATAGTGTGAATGATAAAATTGTATGGGAATAGTGTGCTTGTGTTGCTGCTTTTCTCTGTGGTTATAGGTTACATTATCTGGATGAAGAACTTGTTGCAGGAATATTGATAGCGATTTTGTGTATGCTGCTGTGGTTTGTTTAGTTTCAGCTGGTTTCTCACTGACGAATGGAAGCCCATGTTCTGCTGAATTTGTACGAATTATAAATGGCATGTGGGAAAGCATGTGGAAAACAAGTAGTTTTTGTGGAACACAGGAGACTAAGAGGTGGAATTTATGTGTACTTCTGCTGAGTTTGGAAAGTAGTTCATGGATCTTGCTTGGAAATGCTGTGGCCGCTGACGTACGTAGAGTGGAAATAAATGCTGCTGACGTAGGAAGTGTGTGCATAAATGTAAATATCTACCACAGTTCCTACATCAGCAAGATTTATCTCACTCCAGTGAGAATACATGTTTTTATCTGCAGCGTTTATCACCCACCCCATTGTGTGTGTGTGTGTGTGTGTGTGTATATATATATATATATATATATATATATATATATTTATATATATATATATATATATATATATATATATCAGGACTCTGAATGTGATCACTGATCCACAATCCACAGTTAACAACTTCAGTTACTTCAATTAACAATTTCTAACATCAGTAATGGAAACCATACTGAAACAAAGACAGATTAAGCATCTGTACTTCAAAGGGCAGCAGGACCACATGCAGCACAGATTTACAGGGAAGGTCATGATAAACAACTCTGATAGATTTCTTTAAGGGGTGACCAGGGAAATAGACCAAGGGAGTGTATTAGACATAGCGTATTTGGACTTCAGCAAGGTTTTCAACACTGTGTTGCACAGAAGACTGATTAGGAAGTTTACAAGGAAATTGTGGGGCTGCTCAGAACCAGAAAATAGGCATCAACACCAAGAACTTGAGTACATGTGCATTTTCTCCTTTCTGACTTCCTGTGGGGACACTACAAATGTAAAAAAAAAACTTCTTTTGTCAATATTCAAAAATTACAATAAAAAACCTTACATGCTTACAGATAAATTATTGCAATTAGATTATGAATTGAACAAAAAAGTATAAGCAACATTTAAGAAAGTGTTGGTATGTGAAGAGTGTTTGTTGTACTTGTAAGCATGTAAGGTTTTTGATTGTAATTTCTGAATACTGACTAATTTTTTTTTTACATTTGTGGTGTCCCCAGAAGAAGCCATAAAAGTGAAACATTAGTGTAATTGATCCACTAAAATTTGCAGCTTTAAAGCTGTTGGTGATTACCCACAGGCACTTTGAACTGATTAGGAAGTTTACCAGCTGGTGAGTAGGGTCCAAATTGATAAATTGGGTTTGAAACTGGTTAACGGACAGAAGACATAGGATGGTGGCTAATGGCACTCACTTGAAAGATGAAACAGAGTAACCAGTGGTGTACCACAAGGTTTGGTACTTGAACCAATCATTGTCAGTGTCATTATAAGCAACATTGCAGAAGAACTGGAAGGGAAGTATGCATTTTTTCAGATTACACCAAATCTTAACTAATTGGATACTCATGCTCGAGTATCACATGTATTCCTACTGCAATAATGTCTGTGTATATATATATATATATATAAATATATAGATATCTATATAAACTTACAATAAAAACTATTAACTGAAAAAAAGACTACACCAAATCTACAGTAGGGTGTACACTCAGAAGGGGATGGAGAAAATTTGTAGAGATCTAGGGAAATTTTAGGAGTGGTCAAAGACATGGCAATTAGGGTTCAATGCCAAAACAAAAGTGCAAAATCGTGCACCTAGAGCACTGGAACCCAGGTGCTGAGTATAGGATGGGGGAATACTGACATTCATTAGATAGAAAAGGGGCCTTGGGTTTATTATATCAGAGGATGTCAAGGTGGCAGCATGGTGTGACAAGGCTGTGGGCAGGACTAGTGAGATGCTAGGGCACATATGGAGGGATATCTCCTGCAGGAAGAGAAAGGTGATGCTGCCACTGTGTCACTCCCTGGTACACCCCACATGGAGCACTGAGTCCAGTTTTGGAGACCGCACCTCAAAAATGACGTAGACTGGGTGGAAGTGGTACAGAGGAAAGCAGCTAAAATGGTACAAGGTTTGCAAGGGAGGCCTTATGAAGAGAGAATGATGGATCTCAACATGTAGACCCTGGAAGAGAGGGGAGAGAGAGAGAAAAAGAGAGAGCGAGAGAGAAATGATATGATCAAGACCAAAAAATACCTCACATGGGTGAACAGGGTGCAGGAAGGGAACCTCATCCAAATGAGGTCAAGCACCAGGACTTGGGGGCATGTGATGAATCTGGAGAGGGGGGGAGTTCAGTAGAGATCTGAGGAAATATTTCTTAACTGAAAGGGTAGTAGATACCTGGAACAGACTGCCTACTGTAGTGGTGGAGGCTAGAAGAGTGGGGGCTTCAAGCATGCATGGGATAAACATAGGGGAATATTAGAACAGAGTCAGGGACGGTCACTGGAAACCAGATATAGTCTGCAGATATAAAATAGGCAGGGAGCACTTGGGTGGACTAAGTGAGCAAAGCAGTCCTTTTCTGCTGCCATATTCTATGTTTCTAACAATATGAAGTGGTAGTCCAGCTAATATTTTGACAAATCAGTGGGTAAAGAGTATTGCCTTCTCTCAGTATTGGATAAGTAGCCCTCTAATTAAAAATGATGACTCCTAGTATTATTGGTGTTTTCCTTTACTTCATGATGTAATGTTACCAGTAAGTCCTAATCATGTATTTCTCCATAGTAATGATATTTAGTTCTTTAATGCATTGTTCATATGTTAACTTCTCCTGATCATCCTAATCATTCTACTCTGCACTTCCCCACCAATCCCTCATAGAAATGTAAATGTTTCTGCCATATTCCCCTTTAACTTCTGGATTCCAGTGACAACATGTTTAGGTTAATCAGCCAGTCCTTCTACATATTACCCTGTGTCTCCTGTATCATCTTATTTCTCTCCTTTGGATTGGCTCTAAATGGTCTCTATCTTTTTAAGGTGAGGACTCCAGAACTGTGCATAGTATTCCAGATGCAGCCTCACAAGGGACCTACAGACCAAAAGGAACACCTCCTTACTCCTACTGGCAAAATTAGTGTCTATGCATCCCAGCATCCTGCTGGCATTCCCACATAAATGTTTGCATTAGGCTCTAGATGTGAGTATTGCTGATCATAACACTTAGGTTCCTTTCCTTTGATATTTGGTCTGGCGTTATAGCACCCATTTAGTAGTCCATTTTAATATTTGTTTTACATACAGTATATGTATCACCTTGCACTTCTTAGCATTGAACCTCAGCTGCCAAATTCTTGACCATTCTTCAGTCATTCTAAGTCACTCTTTATGTCGCGTACTGCCCTCTTCACTGCCACAGAGTTTTGTGTGGTCTGCAAAGAGACACATGTACCTCTAGTACCTGTTTACTGCCTATATCACTCCATTTAATGTCTCTCTGGGTTGCTCCTGAAAAAGGGACTGCCGGGGCTCAGTGGGCCTACCCGGTCATCAAAATTTAATAAATGAAAATAAATAAAATAAATTCCCAGTGTCACAGAAAAATGTATTGAAGACCACCAGACTCAGGACCAATAACTGAGGAATCCCACTCATCACCTTCCAAATCTTCAAGTACTTACCATTTAACTCTATTCTTTGGTTCTATCCCCCAGTCAGTTGCCTATACACCAAGTTAGTTTACTCCCCACCATATGCCCCATACCTTCTAGACAAGCCTTTTTTGTGGCAATGAATCAAAGGCCTTGCTGAAATCCACATATACATTAAGATGTCCACTACCTGGCCTTTACCCCAATTGCGTGAGACACTGAGTTAACAAAATCATTTAGGTTCGTGTGTCACAACCTGCCTTTCACAGATCCATGTTGCCACTGATCTTGGAGCCCATTAGCTTCTAGACAGTCTGTTATCTATTTCACAATGATAGCATCCAGTAGTTTAATGTTGTATCAGGTAGAAGGAGTGGAAGAACAGACATTCCTAACATATAGGAGTGAAAGCACCTAGCTTTACCTTAAAGGTATATTTATATTTATTTATAGTCTCTTCATGCTGAAAGTAGCAGGGTAAGTGAAGAGAAAAAAGAGATTGTAGGCAATGTTTGGGGAACTTTGAAACTTGTCTTTAAAATTGTAGCAGGTAATATGAGGGAAACAAGCTCAGGAGATTTATCTTGGGCTGAGTTGATTCAGGAAGCCCAGAGAATCAGGTGTGTTATTGGTGGTTGGAGCCTCCAAAGGCTCAGTGCCTTTTTACAAGAGCACTATAAAAGCACTTTCACTCTAATGTGTCTAGCACATTTGCGTCCTAGCGAGTGAGTGGAACAGCGAAGGAGTGGAACAGGTAACTGGCATTTTAGGAGGCAGCAGGCATCAGTAGAAGGAAGCAAGGAAGCAGGGGCATTTGTCAGTCCACTAAGGTAAGACATCTATTCACTACTGTGTAACAGTCATTACTGGGAAGGGCGAAAGCTCAAATGTAGGCCAAAACTGGGAATAGCAGCAACATCCAATCTAGGGTAATATAAAGAGATTTAAACAAGGCATGGGGCAACACAAATAGAAACAAACAAAAAATGTGAAAACTAGAAACACCCTATCAGGCATAAGGGTACAAAAGTATTTCAAGGTAGCACAGGGAGACTAGAAGTTGAGAATGCTCAGAGTCATGCAATGCAATGACTGTGGAGGCAGCAGTTTCCAGACAGACCTTCTGTAGACTGCAGTGCTGCCCCGCCTGAACACAACTCTCTGGGTTGAGGGAGGAGGTCGCTAGATTACAGGCCAAATTATCTAGGATTTAGGGGGCCTCTTCTCTCACCTGGTGGCTACCAAGTCTACCACTGTTACCTCAGAAGATGCCAGGGAAGAGGAATGGCTGGACTATGGTGGGTTCTGGAAAAGGTGTAGGTGGTGGGACAGAGGCACATTTCTCAGCTGGTACCACTATGTAATTCCTACACTGCTCTGGTGAGGCAGGACTGCCAGGAGGAGGCACCTGTAGTAGTGACCAGGGAGGATGTATGAGCCCTCCATAGTGGAGACCCCAAGAAGTGTAGTAGAGGACCTTAGAGGAAGACAAAGCAACTTCTGAGGGACTCAACTGTGAGGGGTATAGTTTTGGGAATAGGAAAGGGGGAATAGGCAAGTTATGTGTCCATGTGGTGCCATGGCCCAGAGGCATGGGAAGCGGATCCTGAGGGTCACTAGGACAGCAGGATGGAAGGAGAACTGGATGTTATTGTTCATCTGTGGATTAATATCCTGGCTTTGGAAAGGGCTGGGATAGTATAGTGGGAGTTTAGTGAGCTGGTAAGGAGACTTAGACAGGTAGCTCACTCAGTGGAAGGAGGACAGGAATCTCTACACCAAGAGCTTCAATGCATGGCTGAAGGAATGGTGCAGAGAGGAGGGGTTCGGCTACAATCAGAACTGGGTACCCAGCTGGGAGGATAAGGACCTATACAGGGGGTGATGAACTGCATCTATCCAGGAGGGGAACCACAGTCATCAGTGGATGGTTTAAATGTTACTTTAAATAACATTTAAACTAGCTGAGGTATGTTGCACAAGCAGTCAGGGAGACAGAAACTGCTCCCACCCACAGGCTTAAGTAGAGGATAAGGAGAACCTGAGGGGACAGGATTCCCCCAGGGTGAAAATTAATAAAGGAAGCAGGGTGGTAGTAACAAAGGAGGAAGGGGACAGAAGCATTAGAGATAGACTGGGAAAGGAGGGTGGGGAAAAATGAAAAAAGGGGGCGCAACAAGCATAGGGGGGAAACAAATCTGGAAGGCCATGTGTGAGAATGCTAGTAGTCTTGGAAATAAGATTCCAAACCTGGAGGCCATCATGGCAGAGGCCAGCATGGACACTGAGGCCATTATCAAGTCATAGTGCATCAAACACCATGACTGGGACATGGCCATACCAGGCTATACTCTGTTCAGGAGGGACCATGTGGGCAAGAAAGGAGGTGGTGCTTTATGTGAGGGAAAGCTTAAAAACAACAGAGTTACAGGGAATACAATGAAAGGAAGAGGTGCTGTGGGTCACCCTGGAGATGGGGAAGGGAGCTGCTATTGTCACTGGAGAGGTCTACAGACCACCAGCTCAGGGTGAGGAATTGCTGTAGATAAGGTACTGGTGGAAGCCATTGGCAAGATGGTAGAAAAGGGGAGGTGTTGCTGGTGGGGGAATTCAACCTGCCAGATGCATATTGGAGCCTCAGAGCAGTGAATTCAGCCAGCAGCAGGGACATCCTGGACACTGCAGGAGGCATTCCTCAGGCAACTAGTCAGTGAACCCATTCTGTTACGTTAACAATCTCAGATAGTAGAGTAAATAATAATAATACTAATAATACTGATTTGTATGTCTTTGGAGTCTGCCAAGAAACATTTGTAAACAAGCAAGAGTACTAATAAATGTTTATTGGACTACTTATGCGAAGTATGTGACAAAGAAAATCACAAGGGAGCTGGGTTTTTCACCACTTTCCTGAAGAATGTACATAACCTTCAGGATTGTATGATCTCAGATTCTCCAAGATCTTGATCTCTGTCTCTGTGGAACTGGGTTGCAGAAGGCTAAATACTACAGATAACAGCATAGCAACAGAGATTACCTCATAGTTACAGATATGAGAAACAATACGTATTGGTCCTAAGTCATTCTGCATTGGATGATGACTTAGGAGACAGAATTACTAATGAGTATCATATGAGACAAATAATATGCTTACGTTTGCATTATAGCTTGGACAAAAGAAATGCTGACTGGGCTCTATTACATGTGGCATTTCTTGCTTATGTATAATATAAGACATAACAAAGGATTTCTCTCTAAAGAGACAAAGAGAAGTGCTGACAGGGCTCTATTACATGTGGCATATCTGCCTGAGTGTAAAACACATGCTACATATAATTATATGAGAATATAAGTATACAATAATCACTGATGATCCCTCTGAGTCATCTTATCGGTGATCAGGTAAATTATATATGGAATATATGTAAAAGACAAACATAATGCATTATAGTGCAGTATAATAGTCATGCATGATATAATCTTATGCAGGATGTAAACATTAGCAAATATTAATAGCAAAGCACATTCCTGGCACTCATGCTTATATGATGGATGCCTATATCTATATGTTAGTGCAAAATAGCAGTATCACAGTACACTAGACCAGGAACACAGAATAAGTTGTATTTGAGGTGTATGTGGGATAATAGGGGGCATAACCCAAGCATAACAACTTGTGATAGGGCAATACTGGACCTGGTACTCACTAACAGGGACAGTGTTGCAGATGTCAAGGTGGGAGGCCACTTGAGGACCAGTGATCTCCATATGGTGTGGTTTGATATAAGGACATCTGCATAATCAAGCCACACAAAGGCAAAGGTCCTGGACTTCAAGAGGGAAGATTTAATAAAGATGGGTGAATGCCTCAGGCATGACCTGGCAGGGTGGATGTCCTGGGTGAGGTAGAAGAACAGAGGGTGAAGCTAAAAGGGAGCATAGTAAAGGCAACAAACCTCTGCTTCAAACAAGTGAGCAAAAGGAAAAGGAAAAAGAGACAGCTATGGTTCTCAAAAGAGGTACTGAAATGGTAAAGGCTAAAAGGGTAGTATTCAGAAGTTATAAGGAGATGCACAGGAAGAAACTGGGCAGGTGTATCAGAGGAAACAGAGGGGAGTAGGAAAAGCAGTAAGGAGTACAAAGGGGCAAATTGAAGAGAGAATAGCCCAGGAGGTATTGAAAGGAGACAAGGCATTATTTTAAGTATGTAAATGAAGACTAGAGTTGGGATTGTAAGGTTAAAAAGGGAAAGGGAATTGTTCAGTGGGGGACCAGGAAAATGCAGGCATCCTGAACGAATACTTTTGTTCAATGTTCACAGAGGAAGGAGAAGATGAGGGGCCACAAAAAAGGAGATTTGGAAGGAGGTGGACACAAGTCCTTTTTTTGGAGGAGAGAGTCCTGAAAGGTTTCGCTAACCTGAAGGTGGACAAAGCAATGGAGCCAGACAGTGTGCATCCAAGGGTATTGAGAGAGCTCAGGGAGGTATTGGTTGCACCTCTGACAGTTCTATTTAACAGCTCACTGGAAACAGGAGTGTTTCTGGAGAACTAGAGAAGGGTGTATGTAGTCCCAATACACAAAAGTGGTAGCAGGAAGTAGGCTGGCAATTATAGGCCAGTCAGCCAGACATCAGAGGTGGGAAAGTTAACGGAATTACTGCTGAAGGAAAGGATTATGGAATATCTTGAATCCAGTGGGTTACAAGACCCGAGGCAGCAGGGGTTCACAGGTGGGAGGTCATGTAAAATGAATCTGATAGATTTCTTTGACTGGGTGACAAAGCAATTAGATCAGGGTGGAGGGTTGGACATGGCCTACCTAGATTTCAGTAAGGTTTTCAACATCGTTCCACTTAGGAGACTAGTAAGCAAACTGGGTAGCTTAGGAGTGGGTTCAAAGGTGGCAAACTGGATAAGATATTCTTAGGGGATAGGCAACAGAGGATGGTGGTAAACAGAGGTCACTCCAAGGAAGGGAGGGTGACCAGCGTAGTGCTTTAGGGATCTGTGCTGGGACAAATTCTCTTTAATGTCTTTATAAGTGACATTGCAGAGGAGCTGGAAGGGAAAGTCTGCCTCTTTGTGGATGAAACCAAAATCTGCAATGGGATGGACACTCCGAGGGGGTGGGGTGGAAAGGATGAGTAGAGACCTGACAAAACTCGAGCAGTGGTCAAGCGTATGTGGCTGGGTTTCAATGTGAAAAAGTGCAAAGTAATGCACTTAGGGCACAGAAACACAGGGGCATAGTACAAAATGAGTAGAGTGATATGACTACTAAGCAGGAAAAAGCTCTAGGGGTAGTCATATCTGATGACCTAAAGGTAGCCAGGGAGTGCAACAAGGCAGTTGGGAGGGCTAATGGGATGCTGTGGTGCATAGGGAGGGGTATCACCAGCAGAAAGAGGGAGGTGATGTTGCCTCTGTGTAGATCGCTGATAAGACCCCACTTAGAGCAGTGTCGAGTTCTGGAGACCACCTATCCAGAAGGCCATAGATAATGAACACAGTCCAGAGGAGTGCAAGGTCTGCATCAAAAGCCCTATGGGGAGAGACTAAAAGACCTCAATATATATATATGTATACACCTTGAAAGTGAGGAGGGAGAGTGATAGAGACCTTGATATACCTCATGGGGGTAAATAAGGTAAGGTAGGGAAGTATTTTGCAGAAAAAGAGGTGCTCAAGAACAAGGGGACATTCATGATGCTGGAGAGGGGTAGATTCAGGAGAGATGAGAGGAAGTATTTCTTCACACAAAGAGTGTTGTATTCCTGGAACAGCCTTGCAGTGTAGGTGGTGGGGACAACAGCATTGATGAGGTTCAAGAATGCATGGGATAGACACAAGGGAGTCATATTAGAAACAAGGTGGAGGGAGAAAGAGCTGTAGACCAAGTATGGTGCACTGTAATAATGTGGTAAAAATGGTCAGACAGGGTGGGTCAAATGGGCCTTATCTGCTGTCAGATTCTATGTTTCTAAGACCTCTTAACCTGGCAGATGCCCCTTGGTGGAGTTTAGCTGCCAGTTTGGAGGTACAGACGGAGTAAGGTTCTATTGACTTTTCTGAAGCAACATTTTTATTTAATGCCAAACTGGGGGAAAACTGTTATAAAAGATTAAATTTTATTCTCTGATATAAACCTAATATGTAACATGGAGACCTAGTTGATGATATAGTGCCTGAATCTGAAGCACAGGGCTTGTGAGATGACCACTGCTTTTTGGATTGAGCTGTGTACCATAAACGAGCTGAAATCTTTTGCACTCTTGCACATTAGTGGCCCGAACTCCAGAATTATCCTGATGAATCATCCTTCTTGAGGCGAAGTTAAGTTCCTGCAGGAGGTTTACGGTAGAATTGACTGACATAGATGCAATAGAGTCATAAAGGCTAATTTTTCTCAGTGGTTTTAATGTCTGTGGAAAATACACTGCAGTGACCACTCTGACAGATACTGTGTGTGTGTGTGTGTGTGTGTGAGCAAGGAGACTGTTTATCTTTTAAACTATAAAAACTACTACAAAAAAATCTTCCTACTGCCTATCTCTATATCCTAAGTGGGACTTCTGGAGCAAAGGCTGTTGGAGGATATAGTTCTCTAGTAGCACACTAGGACTGCAAAAACAAACAGGAGACTGGCTGCAATTGTAGGTACAGCGTACTATAGTACCATTGTTTTAGCAATTGTTACAGACTTTAGTAGTAGTAAAAACCTTTATTTTTTATACAGGATAGTAGATGGCATTATTCACATCATTAGGACAAGTCCTATTTTCAAAATGGTCCTGTTATATAAAACATTTATACATACTTACAGAAATAGTTTCATTAAAATACTAAATAACAAGATAAACCATACAAAATCATTTAGGGCTACGCAGGACTCAATGGGCTCTATATTAAGCCATTTTAAACTCATTTAGTGCTTTTTGGAATCAAAGCCCAGCCAACCCAGGGAACAGCACTTCTGAGTCAGTCCCCTGGTGTTTCAAATTGCCATTTTTTTGATGCTCTCGAAAATGTTTTCAAGATTGTTTTCTGGCACAAGTACATTCTTAGATATACGGAAGCATTATTAGAATAATGACGTATCCTATTATGTCATGTCCAGCCAAGAATATATACAGGATGGCAGCAAGGAAATTAGCTCCCACAATTGCAGCAGTTGGTATCATTCAAGTTGCTTTTTCCTAAATATCTGTCTGTCATTGGTTACACTGTTTATTTTATGTTAAAGTCCTTCCATTCTGCATGTACTTCTGAATTGTTTGAATAGCATTCTTGCAAGTTTTATTTTTTATTGAGATGTTTCAATTATTTTTGTTCTGAGCAGACCAGCTCAGAAACTACAACTTTGATAGTAGATGTAACCAAAAGAAACATGGCAACCCCCATATTTCTTTCTGTTTCTTTTTTTAAATTTAATACACTTTATTCGTTTTAAATGTTTCACAACATACCAATACAAACAACATGACAATGCTATGTAAAGAACATTCAGCAGTAAACAGTTACATGACTATTGCATTCGGTAACAAAATAATTGCTCAATAGAACCGGATTGTGATATGTTTAAGTTGTCTGCAACCCCCTCCCCAACCCTTCCCCCAAACCCAGTCTGTCACCTGTTTTTGTAGTAGGGAAAAAAGAAAAGGGAGAAGAAAAAAAAGGAAAAAAGTGAAAGTTATAAAAATATAGGTCTGAATTGCTGGCTACTTGGTAGTCCCTGAAGGGTACTATCATCATATAGAGCACATGAAAGGGCAAATATGGATTAGGTCTATTGTATCAATATAAGAGTATAGAGTATTTCCCATCTTTTCTTGTACATTCCTAATCTATTCTTAACTCCTGCAAGTGTGAGTTCTGCCTGTAGGGCAAATGTAATTTCCTTGAACCACTCTAAATAACGGGGAGTAGATGAAGCTAGCATTTCTTTCTGTTTCTATATTCATAACCATATTCTACATCTGTCAAAAAAGGTCTACGAAAGCAACATGGGTTTGAAATGGGTTTATGTATAAAAACATATAAATAGTTCCCTTTTTGGGAATATCAGTTCAGGAGGATGTCACAGAACTGGTAATTTACTCTTTATTTTTGCATGTGTGGATAAAATAAACCAAGCATCATGACAAATGATGTGTCCTTGTTTCACATTTTCTTTGACACTCATGTTGACATCTAAAATATTGATGTTATAACCACATAAAACAATCTGACCCCTTCCAGATCTTTTCCATTAAGAGAGATTTATTCTTATCAATGTGACTTAGAAATAAGCATGGCAACCCATGTTTTTTTGTCATGAATATTAAATGTTTAGATGACCATCATGTACTGGGTAAAAATTATGTTTTTGACATGGGGTTGCTGAAACACCAGAGTGGTTTGGGGTTTAGTTAAGAAGTTCAAGCACCTGTGCATTAGGGTAGCCACATGCTGGATCTGGTGTTCTCCATGGATGTTGGGACTGGCCATTTCTGACTGACTCTTGTTGATTGATAAGAGTGTCATGACAACAAATCCAGCACCAACCACCACAGCCCAAATCCAAAATAATACAGGTACCACATGCAGTTTTCAATGCAAAAGATGCACATGAACATATATTTTGAGAAATCATGCAATTGCTATAGTGCCAAGGAAAAAGTGCCTTAAAATGGGGAAGTACCTGAAAGTGTCAGCCCCTCATGAAGGCACCCCCAGAATGCCATTAGAACAGCAACAGGACCTCAGACCAGTTTTACCTAAAGCTTGGATTTGAATTTGGGTTATGGTGGGTGGTGTTGGATTTTTTCTCATGACTATGTTTTGATATCTCTGTTTGCACATCCAGCAGTGGGGTGGTCTTACTAGTCTATGATTGCTAAGGCTAGCATGGAATGGCATTTAATTTCATGGCCCTATCTAAACCACAGTTAAGTTTGGAAATTGTCCACTACTATACTTTGCATAATGAAAGCTTAGTTAGGTTTCTTTACTTAGTGGACACATCAGACATTGTCACTGCTTCCACTGGTGGTTTGGAGATGGTGGTAACCACCTATAACATAGCTACAATGTACCTAAGTGGACATCGACAAGCTAGTTCAGCATGGCTCACCATGGGCTAATGATAATGTCTGATAAAATTGATTTAATGGGGCAACATTTATATTGCAAGTCGAGGAGGCCTGGAAGTAATGTCAACAAACTAACCATGGATAAATACCAGGGACTGATGGTAACCAGGATGGAAATTTTCCTCTTGGGTGTCATCGAAGACAAGAGGAACAGAAAAGTTAGCCTCTTCCAGGCAATGGATAAATTCATCCAACTGAACTGACTGCATATAAGGGAAACAGGGTTAGCAGAGAGGTGTGGGCAGTTTGCAGTGTTTAAAGCCAAGACTGTGAACATCAGAGACAGCATCCTCTAGCCCCAAGACAACTTTGGGTCAAGGTGTTTATCAACAAAGGCGGTAAATCTTCAGCAGTCTTATTAAAATATAAACCTATTGATTGTGCAGATATCCTCTAAGTGTTTTAAAACTACTTGTGAACTTGATCCAGTGATCTTATGGCTAGTGAGCCTGAAAGTGAGGCACTGGCACTAGCCACTGCAAAGATAATCAGTGTGTCCTTGCGGGAGGAACACCTGCCTGCCAGCTTGAAGAAGTCTGAGATAAGGCCCTGTCCTTAAAAAAATTCTCTCAGTTGCTGTGTTCTCAGTTTGGTTCAAATGGTGCTGCCATTTAAGCAAAGTTAAAAACAATCCCATGAATAACGGTGTGCATGAAGGCAGTATATAAGCAAGTGCATTTATTTACTAACTTTCTGGAGATAAACCACAGATACAGTTAGCCCCAGTGCATAGAGGAGCTCTGACTCTTTGTCAGGGGGAGTGGCTAACTGTAAGAACAGCCTCTCTTTTATATGTAACCCCCATGTCATGTTTGGCAAGTTGGACAGCCCCTATTAACAGCACTAGTACCCACATATGGCATACCGTTTACTTTTAACAGAACTTCTAAGATTGGTACCACCCCTAGCATTAGGATGTATACCAGGCTCATTATCTAGAGGACGGGGGGGTACAAGAACTAAAATTGAACCTTTGTAACTACACCCAGATCCATGGGAGAGGATGCTAGGCATATACTAGACCTAACTGCTGAGGGGGCCCTATTAATTCCACACAGAAGTAATGATCAGAATGCCCAATGCAGCCACTGGGATTGTGCAGTATGGCTTAGTTACAGATGTTACTAAAGCATTAGTGAACTCCCAAGAGTCGGTCATGGCAAACACATACATTTTCCTTCCTCAACTCTTTGCTAGGCAGTACAGTTCTCCACATAAATAAGTCATTTCTCTTCCCCCATGGTGTATGCTCATGGACTATGCCACACACCTGAACCAGTTCCATTTCCCAAGAGTGTATGCTTGTGGACTTGGCCATGCACTCAGAACATCTTCTTTTCCCATAAGTTCATGCTCATGGACTGTGCCACATACCTCATCCTGCAGCAATGGCCTTTGCTCAGGGTAAACTAGTGCCCATTAATGAATCAGTGAGCCCTGCCTTGTATGTTTCCACATGGCGTTCCTTCCATGCTTTGCCCCAACTGACAGTCTCTGCCATTCCTTCAGGGTTACACCACAAAAGCCTTCATTCCCCACTGAAATGCTAAAGACTCCAAACTTTACCTCACTTCACTTCACTCACTTGGGTGAACAAGGGGCACCGACAGGTGTGATCTAGCCTTATCTTTGGGCACACACACACCAGAACAAACCCCTATACGGAGAACTTGTCTCCCATTATGTACTCACAGTTACATTGTTCCTTCCTCTAGGCATGGAAAACAACCCCAAAGGCACATTTTTCCACAGTTTAGTTGCTCCTTCCTCTAGGCATGGAAACAGCCTAAAGACACACTTTCTATTCTGTGCTAGCAGATTTTGTTGCCCCTTCCCTTAGGCATGGGAACAACCAGAAGGCACCCTTTCCCTTGGTAACTTGTCTGAACAGCCTCACACAAAGTCTTTCTCAAAGGCAGCTGTAACACAAACAAGGACCTTCGGGGGACTGATCCTTGGATCCACTGAACTAGCAGTCCCTTACACTTCTCCTGGAGTGAAAATCAAGGAATCCTGCTGAAGAAAGGTCTCCACCACTTCACTGGCAGCTGGTAATTGTAATCCAAACTAGGGTGAGAAACACAGAGCTCTCTGACACGGGGCCCCAACTGGCAGAGCTCCTGCCATTCTAACTTCCAAACTCAGACTAACTCAACATTCTAAACTTCCCCAGAGCAGCTGAATCAGAAATGGTTATGCTGCTGTAAGAGTTCTAAATGACATAATTCATCCTTCCCTCAGTCTAGCTGAGTAAACAATGATGTCATTATGTAAAAAGCCCCTAAGTGAGCTCCTTACTAGCTGCCTTTTCTACCTACCTAATACTAATGGGATTCTAGTAACCCTTGGGGAGTGGGTGGTTACATATACTAGCTGCCACTATCTGATTGGCTATGGTTAAATATATATTTTTTTGCATATAAAGGGGATCTGCTTGAAAAGCAACCATCCAAAATTATTTATTTTATTTATTTATTGAAATAGTTTCACCAGGAAAGGCACACTGAGCAACAAGATGCTCGTCTCCCGGTGTGACCTGGGGGGAAGGGGTACAAGGGGGTTGGATAATATGTAGGTTATCAACTGAGAAAATAACATAGGCAAATAGCAGCATATGGATACAATTGCATTAAACTACAAGCAACAACACATGGAGTACATTGGATATTGTATGGAGTAAATAACAATTACCTGACATATAGCAGCAATACAAGGGAAAATTTAGCACACAGTAATATGCAGGGATAAACACAGGAGACATAGAACACATGATGGTGCAGGACAAAAAGGCACAGGACAAAAGTGCATAGGTTGGAGCTATATGCCAGCATTTGTAGCAAAGCTAAGGCCACAGGTCGGGCAGTGGGGAGGGCAGCAATTGGCATATCGCTGAATCAGGTACAGGAGCAATTAGTGGTGAGGAAGTTAGGTAGGGCAGTAGAAAGAGAGTGGGCAGAGGAGGAATGCTAAATTTGAGGTGGGAGATCATTCCATATCTTGGGTAACCGGTGTGAGAAGGCTGCTTGCCTGGCAGTAGTCTTCTGCCTAGGGATTGATAGTTGGTGGTAGTCGCAGGATCTAAGATAATGGGCAGGGGAGAGGGCAGCTGAGAGCATGGAGGAGAGGTAGGAAGGGATGGTGCCAAGCCATAGGTTAGATACATATTTAGCACAGAGTGAAATGCGGCAGTTTCAGAGGGATGGTAGTGCCAGGGAATGGTAGAGGTCACAGTGGTGGGTAAGGGGTGAGGCATCGAGAGCAAAGTGGCAGAAGGCATTAAAAAGTGTGTCCAGCTTAGATAGCGTGGACTTAGGGGCTGCACTGTAAACAATGTCACAGTAATCAAAGGAGGGGAGTATCATCTCCTGGACCAGTTCACATTGGATGGAGGAAGGGAGGCTACTGTGGTTCCTATAAAGTGCACAGAGCACGGGGCGTAGTTTTTTTGAAATAGTATCGATGTGGTCTGAGAAGGAAACATGGCAGTTGAGCCATACCCCCAAGTAGCGGAATGAGGAGACATCTTTGAGTTTTTGACCATCCAGGGTGTGGAAATAGGGAAGGGATGGGAGTCTGGACAGGCATTGTTGCGTGCTAACAGCTATCATGACAGTTTTTTTTTACATTTAGGGGGAGCTGGTGAGAGCTAAACCATTACTGTACTTTGTTGAAGTCAGCTTGGAGTTTAGTTTGTACCACTTCAGAGTCGGAGCCTGAGGAGAAGAGTACAGTGTCATTGGCATACATGTGGATTGAGGTAGTAGAGCAGATGAGCAGTAAGTCATGTAGGAATATAAAGAACAGTATGGGTTCCAGAACCGACCCCTGAGGGGACACCGGTAGTTAAGGGAAGGGGGGAGGAGATAGTATTTGTGATTCTAACGGACTGGGTTCTGCCAGACAGGTAAGATCTGAACGAGTTGGTGGCAGCAACAGAAAGGCCTGATTCAGTGAGACAAGAGAGTAATAGGGGGTGGGAAACGGTGTTGAAGGCTTTCGCAAGTTCGACGAAGATGGCTGAGGTGATCAGCCCACTGTCCATACCAGTCAGGATGGAGTCGGTAAGCCTTATCAGAGAGGATGCAGTGGAGTGTCCCTTTCTGAAACCTGACTGGTAGGGTGTAAAGAAATTAGAGTCAGTGAGGAAGGAAGTAAGTTGGGTGAGCACAAGGTACTCTTGTAGTTTTGTTAGTACTGGGAGGAGGGAAATAGGGCGGTAGTTGGAGGGAGAGGTGGGGGTACCTCCTTTTGGGAGGGGGGAATGACAGTGGCATGCTTCCATGCTTGGGGGATGGCAGTGGTGGCAAAGGATTGGTTTAAGAGTTTGGCAAGCTGAGTTGCTATGGCAGTGGCGGAGAGGTAGAGGTGTTTAGGGTCCAAGCCATCTGGGGATTTGCCTTTTGAAGGGTTGAGAGAAAGTAGTGCATCTAGAGCATCCGCTGCAGAGATGTCATTGAAGGAAAAGGAGTGAGGCCTAGTCAGGTTCATTACATCTGTAGAGGGTGTGATAGGTGCAGGTTTTGGCAGGGCACAGAGGAGAGTGGAAGCACAAGTGGAGAAATAAATGTTGAACTCTTTAGCGACTGCAGCTGGCTCAGCGAGAATGGAGTTGTTAATATTTAGAATTGGAGTGGGATTGGCAGCTGGTGGGGTGAAGAGGGAGAGAATGGCCTTCCAGAATTTTGAGGGGTTGTTTAGGTTGGACTGTAGGGAACTGCTGAAGTACTCTGCTTTAGCTAGGCGAGTGGCTGTGGTACACCTGTTTCAGAGCATGCGGTATGCGGAGAGATATTGTGGGAGGCGTGAGGATTTATGCTTTTTCCAAGCTTTGTCATGGGCAGTTTGACATGCAATCAGTTCTTGGGTGATCCACAGCAGGTTGTTGCCTCATTCCCTTGTATGTCGCAGCAGGGCATGCTTGTCCCAGACACTGAGGAAAGTGTCTTTAAAGTGGAGAAAGGCATCGTCAACAGAGTCCATAATAGGAGCAGGGGCCCAGTTTGCTAATGCAAGGTTGTCTAACACTGGGGCGAGATTGAGGGATTTGAAGGAGTGTTGGAGTAGAAATTTAGGGGGGATTTTTAGCAGTGGATTTTGCGCACTAACTCCACCGCCTCTTGTGGCTCTGTCCTGGAGGGCCAAAGTGTAGCCAGAGATGGTGACAGAGGAGTCACTAATGTTTTTTGTGAGCCAGGTTTCGGACAAGGTGAGAATATCTGGAGCATAATGGGCAGCAAGTACCTGGAAGGAGTCAAGTTTATGGACTCATCTTCTTATATTTAGGTGCAGGAGGTACAGGCCATGTGGGAGAAGGTCTCCAGGGAGAAGTGAGGAAGTGTCTGATGTAGGAGGGAGGCTTGCAGTGATTGAGAGGGGGGTGTGTGGTTTGGGGGCTGGAGTTTGGCTGGATGTCACCTGCGGCAAGGAGCAGGAGCACAAGAGATAGGTAGCGGGCGAATAGCTGTATGTGACTGATGTTGAGCGGACATCTCTTAGTTAGAAGGCTTGGATTATTATTTGGAGCAGGGCAAGCGGGGGAGTAGTTGAAAAATAAGCCAGGAGAGTGATGGGATGAAGAGAAAAGGGCTGGGATGTGTGGCTGAGTAAATCCAGGCTTGGGTGAAAGGGAGAGTGGATGCTGGAGTGGAGGAGTGTGGAAGCCCAGTGAGGTTGGGCAGAAAACGGGGGGGGGGACATAGGAGAGGTGGGTGGCATGTAGGAAAGGAGGGGAGGGATGGAGAAGAGAAGAGAACATGGATGAGCACTGGCAGGAAGCCTAGTAGTTGGGCCATGGCACGGATCTAGCGTTAGAAAGCCCTAACTGTTGTGGCAACTTAGAGGGGACAGGCATAGAGGGGCCAGAGAAATGAGTGATTCCTGTGGGAGGATGGAGGAGCAGTGAAAATTAAGGCCTAGATAACCAATGAGGCGTGGCTGGCAATAGCTTGTAGGAGTGAGCTAGAAAGCAGGGGCTGGGTTTATGTGTATTTAATCAGGACCGGGGGTGGGTGGGCCGAAACATTGGCAGCTAGGGCTCCCTTCCTGGAGGTAATCAGTCTCTGAGGACAAGTCCTTACCTGTGCTTCTGTGAGGGGCTGGTGGCTTCACACCTGGACTGCGGGTGGCAACCTGGCAAGTTGGGTTTGTCGGGGAACCACGGCTGTGGCTCTCAGACTACCTGAAAGGAGAAGGCAGAGAAGAATTAAATAAGAAAGTCAGAGGGGGTGGGACTGCTTATGGAGCTAAAAAGAAATGCAGACTGGTTTAAACAGGGGGGTGTTGCAGACCAAAATGTTAGACAAGGTGCCTCAAAGTCTGAGAGAGCAATAAGAGGGCTATTTAAAACACAATACTAGAATTAAAAGGTGAAAGGGGGGGTTCAAAGGCCAGAGCTGAGATCGCTACTGGTCTTATGAGGGAACACAATACAGGCATTTACATTAAATCAGAAAACTTTAGCTATAAAATGCAAGCAAGACAGTTTTAACAGAAAACATAATCTAGTACAATATAATCAAGCATTAACAGTGCAGAGCTATATGGAGCCAATCGGAATGCTCCTGGGGCTGACTGCAGCCAGTGAGTCACAGCAGTAACAAACTCTGGATTTAAACCCAGACACAGCTGTCCTCATGTAAAAAAAGCAAAATCGGCAGCTAGTGCTCCCTTCCTGGAGGTAATCAGTCCCTGAGGGCAAGTCCATACCTACGCTTCTGTGAGGGGCTGGTGGCTTCACACCTGGACTGTGGGTGGCAGTCTGGCAAGTCGGGTTCATCAGATAACCACAGCTGTGGCTCTCAGACTACCAGCACTTCTGTGAGGGGCTGGTGGCTTCACACCTGGACTGCGGGTGGCAGTCTGGTAGATTGGGTTTGTCAGAGAACCACAGCTGTGGCTCTCAGACTACCTGTGCTTCTGTGAGGGGCTGGTAGCTTCACACCGGGACTGCGGGTGGCAGTCTGGCAGGTCAGGTTCATCAGAGAACCACAGCTGTGGCTCTCAGACTACTTGATCTGATGAGTTAACAAAATGCGCCTTTGTCATAGTATAGGTGATTTTATTGTGGGCTGATATTTAGAAACAATACAACATAAGTGAACAATGCATAGTAAAGTGATTCATAAATATTCATTTCAGTGCCTCATATAAATACAATAAATTTAACATTCGATTTTAAAACGTGCTACAAAAGTTGTACAACTACAATAGCTACGACATTGGTAAAGTGAGCATGATAATTCATAATGTACTTCCTTGTTATTCATTTTCTGTACATACTTGCTGGGTCCCAGATATTAAGTCTATTATTCCCAAATGACATGGATGCATCTACAGGTTGGAATCTTCAATTCATAATTCTGTAAGGACAAACTAATTTTTTATAAATCTGACTCAGTAAGTTTTTATTGGATTCCTGTAGAAAAGATAGCCTGTGGTGAAGGCTATTTTGTTACTCTTGTGAAATCAAATAATTATGGGCCATGGCTTTTAAAGCAGATACCATTTATATTACAAAAATATTTAGCTATAACCAACCAGAAAAAGACAAGTGGTATAAATAAGAGGAGGTTCTTACAGTTAGCCACTCCCCTTGACCAAGAGGCAAAGTGCCTCAAGTGCCTGTATCTGTGGTCTGTGTTGTGGAATTTGGTAAATAAGTGGACTTGCTTGTATAGTGCCTTTGTGTGCATTGCTGTTTACTGATTGTAACTGCTAAAATGGCAGCACCGTCTGAACGGAGCTGAGCACACAGCAACTGGAGGAAGACTGGTTGTCATTGGCAGCGTCCTGTGCCATCGACAGGAGGAATATAACATTGGCATAGTGGCTACATAATAGCAGCTCACCTATATGAAGAACACGGACCAGATCTGTGTCTGGTTTCAGTTCCTCCTTGTAGAGGTGTACACCCCAGCATTAAGTTACTTGATCCATGGTGATGGGTAGAGGCAACAGCTTGAGTGGCGGTGAAACCAGGGAGTTGAGAAGTATTCATTTGGAGCAGGGACATTCCTGCCTAGAAGACATCACAGAAGTATCACAATAAGGTTTGGAGAAAATAAAAATTCTAAATCCAACAAAGACCACAGAAAACAGACTCAAATCCAACCAATACAAGCCAAAACATTTATTTGTTAAGATAGAATGCCTGCTCACTAAAGAAATGAGTCTTTGTTACAATTTTACCTACTTACAAGAATATGTTGAGTTAGGCCTTGCACCACATGCCCTGCAGACTGATGAGAGGTCATCTGTGGATGCTGAAAACTTTACACATAAAAAAGAATGGGAAGATGCATCACACAATTGTTCAATGATATTGATTCAAATTCTTATATATGAGGCCAAATTCCTTCTCAAGTACCTTGGCATGTGCCTTGACAATAAGTTTGACTTCTTATCCACATCAATGCTATCAATGCACAATTCTGCCCTAAGTGTGGTGCCTTTTACTGTAACAAAGTATGTCTATCCCTGATGGTCTGCCATGAACTGGTCATCAAAATGGTACTCCCAGTCTTTGACTATGCTGATGTTGTCTATGGTACAGCCTTCTCCAATTCCCTAGCCAGAATGGGCTCTCCCCCGCAATATGCATCAGTGCTCCCTCTGCTCCTCTCTGGCCATCCTCCTCCTATTTTTCTGTTGGCAATCTCAAAGCACTTTCTTCATCTTGAAGTACTGGGTTGGCTCCCTGGCATCCTATCTCACCTCACCTCACTTCTCTCTCCACTTCCCCCTACTCCATGCTCTCCCCACTCAAGGGACCAGCGAACCTTCTCCACTCCTCACTCCCATTCCCCTGCTGGGCAACCTGCCTTCTGTTATCACTTGTCATCAATCTGGAACCAGCTTCATCAATCCAATCATCATTCTACCTCCTTAGGATGCGTCAGACACCTGAAGCTTCTCCCTCCACCCACCTGCACCTGTTTCTCATAGGAGGTCCCCTCAGTGATTTTGGTGTCTTTAGGTTTTCTGATTCCCCTCTATGCAACTGTTCCCTAGTGTACTGGTTTGACATGTTTTTTGATTCTCCTGTACACAACTGTTTGTTAGTGTACTGTTTTGACAGTTTTTTTGATTCCCTCTTTACACGACTGTCCCCTAGGGTACTGTTTTGACAGGTTTTTTGAGTCACCTGTAAACAATTGTTCATTAATGTACTGTTTTGACATGTTTTTTAATTCCCCTTTACACGACAGTTCCCTGGGGTACTGTTTTGACATGTTTTTTGATTTCCCTTTACACGACAGTTCCCTACGGTACTGTTTTGACTGGTTTTTTGGTTCCCCTTTACACGACAGTTTCCTGGGGTACTGGTTTGACAGTTTGTTTGATTCCGCTCTACACAACTGTTCCCTAGTGTACTGGTTTGACTGTTGTTGTACTGCTTGGATGCCAGTCTCAGTTTTTCAACTTGCACGTGTGCTTGAACAACATATTTGCACTTTACCCTGTTCCACGTTTGTACCAGATAAATATTCTTACTGCTATGTGTCTGCACTTTACCTACATCATGTAATGTATACTGCATCATTTCACTGTTTACTCATGTAACCCTTCCACCCAGTCACACCAGGAAATGAGCCTCGGCTCAGTGTACCTTTCTTGGTTACCAATTTTCAAATAAATAACTACATAAATAAATAAATACCTGAATTTCCTTGCAGGAAGAGACAGGAGATGTGCAAAGAGAATTGGTCATGTTTAAACAATTGCTGGCAGTTAGAGAAAGAGAAACCAAGTTGAATCAAATCTTAGAAAAGTGTGAACAGAAAACAACTGCAAGAAAACAACTAAAATTAGAGTACAATGAAGGAGACTATCATTTAGAAGATGATTTTGGCTGGGAAAGAAGAAGCTGCTCAATCATAGTCAAAGCTGCTGCACAAGTAAAAGCAGAAAATACAACACATCAAAATCAAGTCATCACAATAAAAATGAAATGGGCACTAAGTCAAATCAAACTAAAGCAACAGAGTTCATGATTGCAGTTATGAGCAACAACACACAGATACCAAAGCAGGCTGGGAGGGTACAACGACAGAAGCAGTCTTTTTTTTTTTAGAGGGAGGCAGAGCCAAGGATCTGAAGAAACTAAACCCAATAAAAAACAAACTCTGTCAAGAGCCAATAGAGATTCAGCTGAGGAATTTGGAGTAAAAATATTGAAAATTACCAAAGTTACAAGACTGCATTTACAAAATGTAATGCAGGCTCATAAATTCATTGTTTTGAAAAAATTTTACACCAAATCGACATAGTGCTGTTATGAACGTGCCTCATGGACAATAGCAGGGAAAATTTTCCACTCTGTCAGAAAGGGGATTTCATGCAGGGATCGCAAAATCATCTTTTGGATGTGAAAATAAAAACATTTTGGACAGGATTTGAAAAATGACAGCTGTCATATTCATGAGGTGCTATAAAGATATGGCTGTGTTGTAAATTTGGGGTAAAAATACTAAAAATTAACAAAGTTACAAGACTGTGGACCTGATTCCAGAATGCATGGCGCAACTCGAGGGCATACGCAAGTTGTGCCATGTGCCGCTATGCCAGAGACCTTGTACTCTATTCTAGGACAGGCAGGGTCCCTGGCACCAATGGCCCATGATTTGCAGCAGCCGCAGGCTTGTGCCATGGGAATAGCGCAATGGATCTGGGTGCTGCAATGACAAAACTGTCCCTGGCTGGAGTGGCAGATTTCTTTCAAGTGTAGTACTCACTCTGAAACTGCCATTATTGGCAGCTTCCTCGTTGATTGGTGACTGAGGGACATGCCCCTGGAAGTGTTCGCTGGATTGGCCACAACACTGCCACACCTCTGCAATGCTCTACTACCTCAATATCTCAATATGTTTCTTGTGCACTGCATGTGCAAGCAAACATAAAAATGAAAGGAGGCAAGACGAATGGGTCAGATTCATAAAACAGGAAAGGGAACCCATCAGAAGTTGAAAAGGCAGCAATAGGAAGGATTAAGCTTATCAGTGTGGTAAGAAAGAAAACATACAGAGGAAAGTCTCCATACTAATTCATTAAGCACTCGGTGAACATATATCAATATAAATACTTCAAATCATTATCTAATAGTCAGCTACAACAAATGTAATTCAAAACTGAACTTAATGAAAGTCCAGTTTTGTTTTTCAAGTAAACCAAAAAAGTCCCTTGTTGAAATTATGAGCATATTCAAGTAGAATAGAACAATATAATTCTACAGTATAAAAAACAGACAGGAATGTGGGTTAGAACTGCACAGTAAGTATTATTATTCCCTTTCTTATAGAAAGAGTGTCAAATCTATTATTTAATTTAGCCCCTCGAGTTGCAAGGAATTTAATTTAAGAATCCAATAGGATTCTTTCTGTAACAAAATCTTTAATCTGTTGCTACCTCGACAGTGTGGTTGTACTCATTCTAAAATAGCAAACTCCAAATCTTTATTTTCACAATTGTGAGTTTGTAAAAGGTGGGAACCCACTGCAAATTTCTGCTTCCTACCTCTCATGTCCAAATTGGCACCTGAAATAAAAAAACATATTGTTGAAACATTGGCATGTACTTGACCAATGCAATGTACAGGATATGTTACCCAGAGATCTATAGTAGCCTTTGGGAAGGTAATTTGAAGGATGTTTTATTTGAAAGTCACAGTAGGCCTACAACAAACAGAACCATTTCATGATTTCCAGCAAGATTTGTTGTTTTTTCCTCACCTGTGGAAGGTGCTTGATTTGTAAAGATGTCTTCACATGGAATAGGTTCCAGAATCCATTATATGATTTAACAGTAAATCATAGGTCCTTTGTCCAATATTTGACTACATATGTGTTCCTTGTCATGGTGTGCCCATGCCAGAAGCTGCATGTTGGCAGAATGATACGCCCAGTAAAGGAGCATATTATTGAGCATCTGAGGGACATATGAAGTGGGAGGCAAGACTTTTCAGTGGGAGCCCACTTTCTGCAAACTCACAATTGTGAAAACAAAGATTTGAAGTTTTCTATCTTAGAATGGATACAACCACCTTTTCGAGGTGGCAACAGGTTAAGGATTTTGTTGCAGAAAGAATCATATTGGATTTTTAAATTGAAATCCTTGCAACTCAAGGGGTAAATTAAATACTAGATCTGATCATCTTTCTGTAAAAAAATGGAAATAATTTGCAAGATTTACTGATAAGTCCTAACCTGTATTTTTGTCTGTTTTCTAATATTGTAGTATTATAGCATGCTATTCTACTTGAATCTACTGATAATTTCAAAACAGGACTTTGGGGGTTTATTTGAAAAACCAAAGTGGACGTTCACTAAGTACAGATTAAAATATATATTTGTTCGAGCTGATTACCAGCCAATGATTTGAAATATTTGTATTGATATATGTTCACTGAGTGCTTAATGATTTAGTATGGCGACTTTTGTTTGTTTGTTTATTTTTATTCCGTATAACCAGTGAGCAACAATATGCCCATTTTCACTGGTGCCCAGTCACAACACAAAAAACACATATATACAATATTCAAAATACAAAACATACAAATAATACAACATCATTAAAACAACGGCACTTTGATTCATCTAACATAAATCTTTTTGAAACCCTCTTAAATAAAGAAATTGTAACACATTGTACAATATAACATGGTAGTTCATTATATAATTTTACTGCATAATATTGTAAAGAATTCTGAGCAAATGCATTTTTATAATAGGGAATCTGAAATTTGAAATTTACCTGTGACCTGGTCCTTACTCCATTTACCAATTTTGGAAACATTTCACAAATAACACTCGGCAAAAATTCTAAATAAATTTTCTGCAAAAATACCAAAACACGTAATCTAAATCTATCAACTAAAGATAAACACCCTATAGAACTATAAAGGAAACAATGATGAGTCCTTTTATTCTGACCTGTAACAAACCGAATAATATTATGATAAGTTGATGTAAGCTTATCACGCATTCTATCTGATGAAAATAAATAAATTAATAAACTATAATCAATAACTGAAAACAACAAACTGTTAACAAAATTACCTAACTTCATAAGTTAAGTACTTTTTAACCGATATAGCATTCTAATCTTTGATGCAATTTACCAATTAATTTCCGAATATGTATTTGAATGATAAATTACTGTCAATGACCAGGCCCAGGTAACAAATTTCGAAACCCTTTCTATATTATTTCCATAATTATCTTTTAAAGTCAGCTCAAAATTCATTAGATCTTACATTTCTAAATACCATATATATTGTTTTAACATGATTCAACACCAAGTTATGCCCAATGAACCAACCATGCAATAAACTAAAGTTCATCTGTAACTGTTGTTGTACAATTTGTCCAGAATCACCAAAACACAATAAAACTGCATCATCTGCAAATAAAATAAGTTCTGTATCATTACATATTTTAGGCAAAGAATTTAAAAATAAAGAGAACAACAAAGGACCTAATACTGACCCTTGTGGAACACCACATATCAAATTACCCTCATCTGACATTACACCATTCATAATAGTTTTCTGCACCCTACCAGTTAAATAATCATTAATCCATAGTATAACTTCATTAGAGAAATTAACCTCGAGCAAACTCAATAGCAAGTTCCCATGGTCTACCAAATCAAATGCCTTGGTGAGGTCCACAAAGCAAGACTTTCTTCTGTCTTTTTTCAATTCCTGCCATACTGGTAAGATTAATCCTTTCTATTGCTCATTTTCCCATTTTTTTAAGTCTTTCCCCAATTCTTCTTGCCTCTAAACCCATGGGAAGATTACACAGTGGGGGGGGGGTAGTAACAACAATAAAAATGGAAAGGGACCTGGGAGTAATCATATCAGATGACCTTAAGGTTGGCAAGCAATGTGAGAAGGCAGTAGGGAGGGCTGAGGGTATACTGGGATGTATAGGGAGAGGTATCACCATCAGAAAACAGGAAGTTGTTGTCCCCCTGTACAGACAGTTAGTGAGACCCCATCTGGAGTACTGCATCCAGTTCTGGAGACTCCATCTCTGCAAGGACATAGACAGAATGAAGGCAGTTCAGAGGAGGGCAACTAACATGGTGCAGGGACTACAAGAGAAGCCATATGAGGAGAAACTAAAGGAGTTTAATATGTGTACCCTTGAGGAAAGGAGGGAGAGGGGGGACATGATATAAATGTTTAAGTACTTCAGTGGAATCAACAAAGTTCAAGAGGGTAGCATATTTCAGAAAAAGAGATGTGCAAGAACAAGGGGACACAATTTGAAGATGGGGGATGGCTCAGGGGCAATGTGAGGAAGTATTTTTCACAGAGAGGGTGGTGGATGCATGGAACGCCTTCCTGAGGAGGTTGTGGGGTCTAAAACTGGGAGAATTCAAGAATGCATGGGACAGACATAAGGCAACTTTTGTGGGGGGTAAGAAGAAATAGGCTGTTGGTTAACTAGGATCTGCAGCCTATACTGTAGGTAGGGAAATGGGCAGACTAGATGGGCCAAGCGGTTCTTATCTGCCATCATAGTCTATGTTTCTATGTTTCTATGATATGTGACTTTCATTATCAGAGGTACGTTGAGTCAATAGTGCCAGTGAAGAGGTGATATTTTGAATGGATGTTGGTAAGGTATCTAGTGTTTCTTTCAGTGAGGAGATACCTTCCAAGAATTTCTCTTCAGTGAGTGCAGCCTGGAGGTTAGCATCCGCTATCACCCCTGCCAGAGATGCCTTTGACCACTTCACTGTTTTGTCTCAGGTCGGGCTGGTTGGTGAGGTAAACTATTTTGCATTTCTGTCTCCATCCTCTTAGGATTTTGGCTCTGTGGTGTCTTGTGTGAGTTCTTAAAGATGGGGTATGCCAACTTTGTTTTCAAATTTACCAAAATTTCTAAAGTCTGTATTATTGAAGAGTGAAGTGGGAGCAGGTGAAAGAGCGACTGTTCAGGTGGCCATCATGTGCCTCACTCGTGACATTCCAATTTTAACTGCCTCCTCTCCTAATAACTCCCCTTCTATCCCCATGTCTTTCCTCCATACCTCTATTGTCCTTACTCCCATTCTGCCTTTTCTCTTACATTTTTACCTGTTTTGATTTTAGTTATCTTTGACGATTTCTCAGCCTTAGTGTCCTCTCTGCTGTCTGTATCATTTTGTGGGGAGGGGCTGTTTGCTTCACTCAGCTTATTTCTGCTACCCACTTTGGCTAGTGTAAATGCTTGCTGATGAAACATCTAAACCTCTCACAGAGGATCCTGGACCCCCCCGGATAGATGCAGGCTTTTGCCCTTGTACAGGCCTGCATCCCTCCAGGTGGAACCTCAGTCCACAATGAAGTCAAATCCCTCTGCTCCGTACCAGTCCTTCAGCCATGCATTGAATCTCTTGGTGCAGAGTACTCTGCTCGCCCCCCTTGCCCTCAATGGGTAACACCTCTGAAAGGGTTGCAGAGCATGCTTCCTGTCTAAGACCCCTCCCCAACTCCCTGAACTGCTCCTGCACAACCCTAGCCTCACCACTTGTCAGGTCATTCATCCCCAGGTGGACAATGACATCTAGCTCATCCTCCCATCCTGCTGTCCCAGTGATCCTTAGGATGTGCTGTTCATCCTTCCAAGCCTTGTTACCATGTAGGCACTTGACCTCCCTCAATTGCTCCCTCCACTCCTGGCCCCTAGTGTACCCTGCTGATGAAAGAGTCCTCCACCAGGAGCTGCTTCCTCCCTCTCTGAGTCCTGTGCCTCCTCCCAGGGTCTCACCAATGTGGACTGCACATCCTCCTTGGTTACCACTATGGGTGCCTTCCTGGGACAGTACCACCATGCCAGTGCAGCATAGGAGTTATGGAGTGGAACCGTACGAGGGATGTGTCTCTTCCCCACCGCCCTCACCCTTCCCAAGCCCACCATCATCCAGCTGCTCCTCTTCCTTGGCAACCACTGAGGCAGCAGGGGTGGACTTGGTGGTCCCTGGGCAGGGGAGTAGGTGCCCTGAATCCCAGTCAACTTGGCTTGGAGACAAACAACCTCCATCTTCAGCTCAGAGAGGTGTCTGCAAATGGGACAGCACCACAGCCTCCAGAAAGTCTCCCTGAAGAGTGCCTCCACACAGCTGCTGCACTGTACCACTCCTATCATGTCTATAAGTGTCCTTCCTGCTTTAGGGTATTTTTTTTCTGTCTCTCTCTTTTCCTCCCCTCCCTTTCCTTCTCTACTTTCCTTCAGTTGAAAAACACTCTTGAGGTGTCAGTGTGGCTCAGTTGGTGGCACATCCACATCTGGGCCAGAAAATTGTAGGTTCTAGTCCCACACTAAGATTGGGCTCATACCTAAATGCTGGCACCCAAGTGCAGTATTAGGGGTGCTGTACTGTTGGGGTATGCTGTCCTTCGGATGAGATGTTAAACCGAAGTCCCTTCTACCCATCCTGGTGGTATTCTGGTGGGTGTCTAGGTGGAAGTAAAAGAACCCAAGGCACGCTTCACAAAGAGTAGGGAACATTCCAGTTGTCCTGGACAATATTCCCTCTTTCCATAAAACCAGTTTATGTAATTGTCCAAGGCTGTGTGGAGGTGTTGAAGTTCAATATAGCTGTCACTACACATTAAGTCACTTCACTACCAGTCTAGCATTACTTGTAAAGTGCTTTGGGATACAATGTATATAAAAAGCACTGTATAAATGCTGATTCTTCTTAGTTGCCTTTGTGCCCTTTAGCTGTTTCTTTGTGTTCCAGTGAACCCTTCCTTCCTACCTCCACAGGATGTATCTACAGTATCTGCTGTCAAGCACCCATTTGAGCTTATAAAAGTAATAAAGTAATTAAGATCATCACAACACAGTATTTTAACCATAACCACAGAGTCCTTTCTTGGCTTGCAAACCTTTGAAAACATATTATTTAGATTGCCTCTTGTAATAATACTCACTGCTTTCTGCAACCATGACCACCTAAGAGAAGAATCAATAAACTGTATAGGATGCGATTAAATGATCATGACTGTCTCAGCTTTTCAACTACTATTCCTGACCTGATGATCAAATGGAGGATGAATATTCAGTACCAATGAGTAAGTGCTAATTCTGATGTGTGCTGTGTTGAAACTGTATTTGTAAGTGCAAGGCCAATATACAAATATTTGCCCTAGCTTAAAGCTTGCTAGCATGGGTGCTCACACCGTGGGGTTAGTGTTCAAAGTATTGACAACACCCAGATGAAGTTACCATAGTGTACTGGCCTCTTAATATTTGTTTTACTATTTGATTTTTGTTTATGGTTTTCAAACTGGTTAAACTGGACTTAGTAGCCATTAACGAAACATGGATCACCAGTAACCACACTTGGGAGACTTCAGTACCAGGCTATGTAGTGTTTAGAAGAGGCTGAGGTGCAAAAAGGGGTGAGGGGGTGGAGTGACCCTTTATGTCAATGAAAATATCAAAGCTACAGAAATTCAGAATACACATAAGGAGCCAGAAGAACTGTGGGTCACCCTGGAAACAGGAAATGGGACAACCATACAAACTGGGGTTGTCTACAGGCCTCCAGACCAGGGGGAGGACATAGACACATTACTGTCAGAAGATATACATAACATGACAGCTAAAGGGGAGGTTCTGCTAATGGGAGACTTCAATATGCCAGATACAGATTAGTCAATACCAGCAGGAACATTTACCAGAACTAGACACATAGTGGATTCCCTACAGGGGGAGGGCCTCAAACAATTGGTACAACAACCAACAAGAGACAGGGCTATCCTGGATCCAGTACTGACTAACGGGGAAAGGATCACAGATCTCCAGGTAGAAGGTCACCTGGGGCCAGTGACCATCACATGGTATAGTTTAATTTGGCCACTTGAACTCAATCATCCCATTCCAAGGCAAACATATGAGACTTCAGAGGAGTTGACTTTGATAAGCTTGTCAACAGAGTTAAGCTAGCCCTGGCAAGATGAAATACAGGTGAGGGGGTACAGGCAAAGTGGGCAAGCATTAAGGATGCAATACATGAAGCAATATCTCATTGTGTTAGGGAGAAAAGCAAGAGCAAAAGAAGGAGGAAACCACTTTGGTTCTCAAAAACAGTATCAGAAAAGATCAAAGCCAAAAGGTTGGCCTTCAGGTAATATAAGGGAATGCAGCAGGATGAAGATAGGGAGGCATACCAAACTTCCTTAAGGGAAGCAGGGAAGGCAGTAAGGCAGGCAAAGGCCCAAACCAAGGAAACACTAACATGAACAGTAAAAGAAGGGGACAAGACTTTCTATAGATACATTAGTGAAAGGAGAAAGCCCAGAGGGGGTGTTGGTAACATTGAAGGAGATAAGGGAGAGTGTGTGGAGGAGGATCAAGGAAAAGCATATATCCTAAATAGATACTTCTGCTCAGTATTTACTGAGGAGAAGGTAGGGCAGGGCCCACAGCTCAGCACCAAGGACACAGGGGGAGGTAGGTTTGTACAAGTCCCTTCACAAAAGAAAGGGTCCTACAAGAGCTCGCTAACCTCAGGGTGGACAAGGCAATGAGACCTGATGGCATACATCCCAGGGTACTAAAGGAGCTAAGGGTGAAACTAGCAGAGCCATTAGCAGAACTGTTTAGTGAGTCTCTGAGCACAGGAGAGGTCCCACAAGACTAGAGAAGGGCTCATGTGATCCCGCTCCACAAGAGTGGCAGCAGGGAGGAGGCAGGGAACCACAGACCAGTCAGTCTTACCTCAGTAGTGGGCAAGATTATAGAGGCACTCCTTAAGGAAAGCATAGTGCAGCACTTGGAATCCATAGGAGCACAGGATCCAGGACAGGCTGAGTTTACAACAGGAAGGTCCTGTCAAACTAATCTCCCAGATTTCTTTGACTGGATAACCAAAGTAGTGGACCAAGGGGGTGCAGTTGATGTCGCCTACCTTGACTTCAGCAAAGCTTTCGATACTGTTCCACATAGAAGATTGATTAATAAGCTAGGTAGGCTCGGGGTGGGTCAGAGGTTGGTCAACTAGGTGGCAAACTGGTTGGTGGGCAGAAAACAGAGAGTGGTGGTAAATGGTATACAGTCAGAAGAGATGCAAGTCACAAGTGGGGTACCTCAGGGATCAGTCCTGGGGCAACTCCTCTTCAATATCTTCATCAGTGACATTGCAGATGGACTGGAGGGTAAGGTTTGCCTGTTTGCAGATGACACCAAGATCTGCAACAGAGAAGATGGTTCAGATGGGGTAGGCAGAATGAGAAGAGATCTGGAAAAACTGGCAAAATGGTCAGAAGAGTGGCAACTGGGGTTTGACGCAAAGAAGTGCAAGATCATGTACATAGGGAAGAGAAACCATGAAGCTACCTATAGGTTGGGAGGGGAGTTGCTGGCAATCACAAAGGAAGAAAGAGACTAGGGCATCATCATCACAGATGACCTGAAATCATCCAAGCAGACCACTAAAGCAGTAGGTAAGGTTAGAGGGATGTTGGGGTGTATTAGTATGGGTAACACAAGTCGTAAGAGGGAGGTAATAATCCCTCTTTACAAGACATTGGTTAGGCCCCATCTGGAGTACTGTGTGCAGTACTAGAGGCCACACCTGCACAAGGACATTAACAAAATGGCGGCAGTTCAGAGAAGGACAACCAAAAATGGTGCAGGGACTGCATCAGAAAACATATGAGGACAGATTAACGGAGCTCAGTATGTTTACCCTACAGCAAAGGAGGGAGAGAAGTGATATGATCGAAACATTCAAACACCTTAAGGGCATTAACAAGGTGAAAGAGTCTAACATGTTTCAATATAAGAATAAAAGCAGGACAAGAGGACACAGCATGAGATTAGAGGCAGGCCGACTAAGGGGTAATGTGAGGAAGTTCTTTTTCACAGAAGGGTGGTGGATGCATGGAATGGCCTACCTCAGGAAGTGGTGGATATGAATACAGTGCAGGGCTTCAAACAGGCATGGGATAGGCATAAGGGAGCAATACAGATGAGTATGAATAGATAGGCCATTGACAGAGCAAAGGCCTATGGCACATTCATAAGGTAGAAAAAGAAATGGGCAGACTGGATGGGCCTTGCGGTCCTTATCTGCTGAGAACTTCGATGTTTCTACATTCTATGGATAGTAATCATGAATAAAAGACATATAGTTAAGATGATATGGGGCAATGGTTGACCATTTAACATTCAGCATGTCCTGTGACTGAAAACTTGCATTCCACTGGCACACTTAGTGTGGTCATGCCAAGGAAAGTTTTTTTGCAAGCTGAGCCAGAGTAGGGTACTGATGTTCATTATTCTTGCAAAACATCAATGGGGAATCCTCCTCTTCACTTATAGGTTTAACTGTCAGAAATCAATTTCTTTCTTCTTGAGCAGCTGAGCTGTGTTCACTGAGATCTAAATTATGTTTTAGTTTCTGAAGCATTTTCCTTTTCTTACTCATAAGCATAAACTGCATCATTTTCATGAAACACTGGATCATTTTCTTCGGCCTGTTCATCACTAACAGAACAACTAGAAATGAATAATGATAGTGTGCTCATTTTTGAATGCCTGTTTGGAGTACAGGTGGAAAAACTTGTTGAGGCAGTATCAAACTCCTTCATTTCTTCAGCTGCAGTTTTCAGTATATCTATCTGGTCCTCCCTAAACAGTTGGAAAGGTTCTCTGGTGCCTGGATGCAATAAGCATACTAGTTTGACAGCGTCACTTTCTGGAAATCTTTCTATATTTCACACTATGACTTGTTTCACTTCCTGTATGGTAGGATGATCTTTTTTACTTATCTGTGATTTTTCCAATATCTATTTTTTTATGAGGGATGTCAATGCCACATGTGGCTGATTGCTACTGACCAGCTCTGGAAGTTCCTTAAATGGGAGAAGAAAATGTTTAAGTTATTCTAATGTATCAAATTCCTCTGGCATAAGGCATGGTTTACTGCATCCAGTGAGTTTCAGTGCTTGTTGAGCCTCCCAATGACTACCCAAGACACTTTCAAACATAACAAGTGTCGTATTCCACTGGTTTACAATGTGTTGTTTTAAAGCTACATGAGAATGTTCTTTTTTTATTTTGTTATGACTGTTGCAGATGCCACTGTGACTGCTTTTGTGACTACTGTGTGTGTCATGAATGTGTCACTCGGTGCTATTTTGGTCCTCAACATTGTGTTCTTTGTCACTGCTGTCAGAATCTGACTTCATATCCTCATCCGTTACATTGTCTTCAATAGGAACTCTGAATACAGTATAAGAATGTTTTGGGCATTTTCAATCTTCTCCAAGGAGCTGTCCATCACTTGCCTGTCAGTAGTGTTAGTACCTTCCTCTTCAATGAGATAACCTTGAACATGTAAGCAGTTACTACTGATTTGCATTTTTCAATCAAATCTCATTTACTCAGTTAATGGAGTTAGTCATCAGCAACAGATGCAGAACATGAGCAACACAGGGATTACACTGTTCCACAGGTAACATGCAGCTGGCCTTCATGTTTTCGGCTCCATCATGTGTCAAGAAAAGTTTCATTGTTCGGTTTATGGCAAAATCTTTGAGCTCTCTGCATAGGCATGGGGTCATTATGTCGTGGCTGAAACCATACAATACAACATTACTGCATGCAAAATGGCATGCAGTAAAAAAATGAAAACGCCGACCGCAACACCACAGTGCACACCATTGGCAACAATGCCAAAATCATTGTTTATGCGGAGATCTGCCAACCCCAAAATAAAATAACCAACTCTGAGGTGTGAACCAAGAGAAAAAGGAAAAAATGGGTGCGGGGAACTTGTTTCCCTCCCCAAAAAAAAACAATCTCAGGAGATGGGGAATCAAACCCCAATCCCCAGGTCTCCACTACACCAGGTGCTTGTGTCTTAGCCACTCCACCACAGGAGTAGCTTGGCCACGCACAACACTTCTGACATCTTTACTCCTTCCTCCAGTTCCTAGTGTGTGACAGGAGTAGCGGTAGTTTCCTACCACTACTATACCCCTGTTGCTGTACTGCATTCCCTGATTTTGACCATGTGGTTATTCGTGTGCTGTTTCAGCAGCGCTATATTGACCCAGTACCTCTGCGTATATGCTGTGCCATTGCTTCCCCTGTATGGCTTCACAGAACTTTACATGATAATGCAACTATATGAATGACCACTCAGTATTAACATAGGCTAGGCAGATATCGAGATAAGGGTGAGCTTTGTATTTGCCGGTTCACTCATCAAACATAATGTAAATGGAATGAACTGTATTAATTTCATCTTTAGCTTAGTTTTTTTTAAATATATGTGTATATATATATATATGTGTGTGTGTATATATATATATATATATATATATATATATATATATATATATATATATATATATATATATATATATATATATATATATATATATATATATATATATATATATATATATATATATATATATATATATATATATATATATATATATATATATATATATATATATATATATATATATATATATATATATATATATATATATATATATATATATATATATATATATATATATATATATATATATATATATATATATCATGTAGTGCTTTCCCATGCATAGTTCTCTCATTAGGAGTTTTCATGTTTGTATATTTTTTGTGAAGAATAGTTGAAAGCCCTCTTTGTTGACTGACTCAAAAGGCATCTTATGCAAGGAAAACCACACCAAAACATCACAAACAAATTCATAGTCTGAGGAAGCTGGGTGCACATTACCCTTACCACCAACAAGGCTCACATTTAGTGTACTTTGCTTCAGTTTGCGTACTTTGTAACTGTCACATTCAATATTATGAAGATGGATTAGGTGTTCTGTTAGGATATAGTAGCTGTCTGCAGAGCATAACTTTTAACTTTGCTGATGTGTGCACCTGACTGCCCTTTAGCATCCAGTAACAGAATGGTAAAACCATCACCTTCTCAGGTTCTTGTTGGAACTGCACTAAAGTGAAGAAATGACAGACAAGTGGTGTCCAGCACAAAAAATGATTTATTTCTGGTATGTAAAGCAGGCTTACAACCAAACAGTGTGATCACCAGGAGAATACTTTTAATCTTTCTTACCTATAGGTAGCAGTACGTCTCTTCTTAAAGAGCAGGTGCTATGCAAAGGGTCTTATACCCCTAATAATAACTATGACAACGGCTGAAAAGATATATAAAAACCCTATAATTGGTCATTGGCAAACAGTCTGACTTCTCACTAGCCTGGGAAAGCATGCTGAGCTAGCAGAAAGACAAGATAGCTAAACAATGGATCTTGTATATGTGAAGGACACTTGCAGTTGCATATGCAGTTGCAGTTCTGCACTAGCTCTAAAGATGGCAGTATTGCCTAACTAATCATTATACAGTGGTGTAAATAGAAGTATCTCCCAAGTGTTACAATCAGAATAATAGCAAAAGTATTATGATTCTCAGTAAATATATATAAAAGTACAGTAGAACTCAGATCCTGACACTTATGCTTATACAATAAGTGCCTATGCCCTAAAGTTACTACATATATGTATATGTAGTTCTGTCTGCGAGGTAGGGAGGCCAATCAGGGGTGCTGGCCCATGGATAACATCTTGCTGCTCATCTAAACAAAAGCCACAAAAATACCTTCTGTCATCTAGCAAGAGAGGAAATGTTGTACCCCAGTCACCTGAAGATGTACCCAGTAATTATGTTTTAACATACAGAGGACCAAGGTATTTCCAAACAATGGACTTACTGCTGCCATGAGACCTCAATTTTTGTGCGATTGATTTAAAATTTCATATTTTTCACTTCATGACAACAGTGATGTACTTACATATTTGTTAATTTTAGGCTGAGAGCTGAGCCAGCCTTATTCTGAGTAATATATTTTCAAAACAGTCTGTGAACAACAAGATAAGAGAATAGTGTACCAGATACAGAATACGAGTCCAGACAATCAAATAATATAAATCCGATACTGCTACAGTCCAAGAGCAAATTCTTGACACAAATATTAACAAGACAAAAAAGAAATTAATGCTACAGTGCAAGCTACTATGTGACTGTTTGATTTGTGTGTTCCCTACTGCCGCCCTTGTGTTCCTCAAGTTATGCCCCTGCACAGATTCTTACTGATTTTGAAAAAGTCTGTTGTTAATGACTGATTAGATACATAGATACATAGACATTGTCAGCAGATAAGGGTATATGGACCACCCAGTCTGCCCATTTGAGCTTGTAAGTTCACTTTTTTTTCCTTGAAGTCTGTTGCCCCTTACCCCTGACCTCCAGAATTCCCTTATGTCTATCCCATGCATTCTTAAATCCTGTGATTGTTTCAGCCCCCACTACTTCCTCTGGCAGGGTGTTCCACTTATACACCACCAGTTCTGTGAAGAAATTCTTCCTCACATTTCCTCTGAATCGCCCTTCCTCCAACTTCATCCCATGCCCTCTAGTCCTGGAACATCTTTTTTGCTTAAAAATAGTGTCTTCCTGCACCTTGTTCCTCCCTGTAAGATACTTGTATGTCTCTATCATATCCCCCCTCTCTCCCTCCTTTCCTCCAGGGAGTACATATTCAGGTCCTTCAATCTGTCCTCATAGGACTTGTGATGCAATCCCTGTACCATCTTTGTTGCCCTCCTCTGAACCTTCTCTATCCTGTCTATGTTCTTATGTAGCTAAGGTCTCCAGAACTGTACATTGCACTCCAGGTGGGGCCTCACTAGTGTCTTGTATAGTGGAATTGTGACCTCCCTTTTCCTTCTGGTGATTCCCCTGCCTATGCATCCCAGCATCCTATTTGTGTTACCTGCTGCCTTGTCGTACTGATTCCCTACCTTGAGGTCATCAGAGATGATAACCCCAAGATCTCTTTCTTGCTTGGTGCATGCTATATTCTCACCCCCAAACTCATATGTTGTTCCAGAGTTTTTGTGCCCCATATGCATTATCTTGCACTTCTTTGCATTGAATTTCAACTGCCAAATCCCTGACCATTCTTCTAGTTTCTACAGGTCCCTCCTCATTCTGTCTACACCCTCTGGCATGTCCACTCAGTTACAGAGCTTTGTGTCATCAGTGAACAGGGAGATTCTGCCTTCTAGGGTCTGCGTAATGTCACTGATGAAGCCATTGAATAGGACCAGTCCCAGCACTGATCCCTGTGGTACCCCATTGTTCACTGTTCCCTCTGTGGAGTGACAGCCATTTACCACCACCCTCTGTGTCCTGTTGCCCAGCTAGTTACCTACCCACCACACTACTGTCCTGCCCACTCTCATATTTCCAAGTTTGTTTATAGCCTTCTATGTGGCACAGTGTCAAAAGCCTTGCTGAAGTCCAGATAGGCCAGGTCCACTGCCCTTTCCTGATCCACCTCCCTTGTCACCCAGTCGAAAAATTCAATGAGGTTGGTCTGACATGACCTCCCCCTGGTGAAACCTTGCTGTCTTGGGTCCTGTAGTCTGTTGGCAACCAGATGTTCCACCAATCTCTTCTTCAATAGTACTTCCATGATCTTCCCCACTACCGAGGTGAGGCTGACTGGTCTTTAGTTCCCTGCTTCCTCTTTGTTACCGCTTTTGTATAAGGGGACTACATCTGCTGTCCTCCAGTCTTTAGGTAACTCCCCTGTTTCCAGTGATTGGCTAAACAGGATTACCAGAGGTTCATCCACCACCTCTCTTAGTTCTTTTAGGACCCTGGGGTGCATCCCATCTGGCCCCATTGCTTTATCAACTCTTATTTCTTCCAGTTCCTTCAGGACCCCTTCTTGTGTAAAGGGACTTGTGTCCATTTCTGCACCATTCCCAACCCTTGTACTCCCTTCAGGCCCATTACCCTCCTTGTCCTCAGTAAAGACTGAGCAGAAATACCTGTTCAATATGTCAGCTTTACTGTTGTCATCCTCCATGCAACCCCCATCCTCCCCCTTCAGTCTCACTATCCCTCCCTTTGCCTTTCTATTTTCATTTATGTATCTAATTGTAGTAGATAAACCATTGTTTTCACCAGATTCTGAATCTATACTACAAAGTCAGTCCCAGATGAACTTTGATTCCTCCCAGGTTATGATTAGCTATCTTCTACAACAGAAAACATTACTATAAAGCCTGGTAGTAAGGAAGTAGTATATGTTTCCAAACTGGCCAAGTAAACCAAAGTTTTATTATCATTAAGACCCCACCTAATGAACGATTATTTAATGATTCCTATCACTCAATGTATTTGAGTTATATGGGACACTTTGTTTTTGGTTTGACTTGCACAGTGGTACTTCATGACTTACTGTACAAGTGTACCAAATGGTGTATGCAAATGTGAAAAAACTCTACCACTAAGAAATAATATTTTTTTAAAAGATTGCAATGTATTTATGTAATCTTTCAAATTTTTTTCTATTTATTGTTATTCACATTCATGAATACATCCAATCCAAACTTAGCAGTAAAGCAAAGCACAGGAGCGTCTTTGAGCAGTACAGACAGTGTATATATATATATATATATATATATATATATATATATATAAATATATACACACACACACACACACACAGACACATATACAGATACACACACACCCCAGCACTAGTGACCTGTGTTTTGTGTTTTCTCTTCTAAACCCTACCCTTCATTCATTCAACATTCCCACCTTCAGGAGCACAGGATCAAGCAAGAGGTATGCCTTGTTGCACTGTTTAATTTCTGGCACTTATCCCTGCCAAAGTGCAGTTTGGTGCATGCACTCAGCCATGTTGAGTAACTACAATCCACCACCATGTTTACACCTACTGCCATAATTATTACAGAACGTTAACAGTTACGCAGAGTAGTTTTAAGTTACTCAAGTTATAGCCCCCTCCACATAAGATACAAATGAAAAACAAAACATAAATAATCAAGATGTCTTTATTCCATTCAGATCTGTAACAGTTGTCATGTAGCTTTCAGCCTCCACTAAGGGGAACAGGAAAGGGTACTAAAGGAGAGGTCAGCCAAGTAGTGTCAGGGCTAAGCCAGTGTACACCTCATCTCCTGCCATGCCAGCAACCCGTTTTCAGGAATAAGAACCTTGCTGGGATTCAGCAAGCTGGAAGCAGCTTGAGTATCACAAGGACTGCTCTCCTCCCCCAGGGAGGGATGACCAGCCATCTTGGCCCATGACTGCCACAGGGTGGCGGCCCAATGGCACTGCAGGCATGAGTAACTCGAAGGTGAGCATGCAGCAGTATATGGTGTGTGCACCTCCACATGTGCATGTCATGGCACTGCAGCATGGGAAGGGACCGCCAGGAAAGCAGATACACCTGGAACCAGGGCTTTGAAGCCTTACCCATGTTTCAGCAACCCATCCTGCCACATAGGTGGAAAGCACCGGCGGGGGAAATGCATGCTCAGCTGAGAGGCATGGGACTATCATGGTACATGGGGATAAGGCTGATGGATGCCTGGTCTACTAGAGGAAGATAAAAAGCTTTATGGAAAAAAAAAAGACAGTAAAAGAGAATTTTACAACAATTTCAGAATGATTTACTGCCACATTTTGATTTTAAGGAGGTGTTTCCCACCTAGAGATGTGCTGAAGTTTAATTTCACCGGTGAAGTTCCAGCGAAGTTGGCAGTTTTGCTGTATGAAATATTTTGTAAATTTCAAGAATTCCATGAAATATTTCATGTGTGCGAATGTGTGAAATTCCGCCAGTGAAATGCAAAATTTCGCCCGTAAAGTGCAGAATTTCACCTACGAATGGCAGAATTTTGCCTGCGAGTGGTGAAATTCCACTGTTCATTGATAAAATTCTACCATTCACAGGCAAAATTCCACACTTCGAGCATGAAATTCAGCATTTTGTGATAGGAATTTTGCATTTCACATCCACAAAATATTTTACAAAATGCCTGAAATTTGCAAAATATTTTGCAGAGTTTGCCGACTTTGCCCATCTCTATTCCCACACTGCACATTTACTGTATGTTGCTACTGTATATATGCACACAACCGGCAGCACCATGCTATGCTGCATGGTGGGGTCAGAAAACAGATGTTACACTTACTATGTTGCCCCCTTTTAAAAGTAAAAAAGAAAACAAAATTTCCCCCTGCCTGTGACCAGGATGGTCCCCAACCCTGTCACTAGTTGCTAAGTAAATGCCCCATCTTGCCTGACTGTTGCCATCTCCTTTCTGCCTGGACTGGAGCCCTCTGTGTTCAGCATGAACGACCTGCATTGTCATTACTGCGGCTGCCTGTTGTTATCATCTTGCATGCTCGCTTTAGCTTCGCTTGCTTGTGCTGCCACCTGAGATTCTGGCAGGCTCATCTGTTTGAGTCCTTACTTTAATTCACTAGAAATAAATAAATGCAATGCATGTTATGCTTAATTGCCTGAGTTTGCCGTAAATAATTTGGTGTCATTATGAATCAAACAAAAGCTTGCTGATTGTGTTTTTACTGCAGTATATGCCACCAGCTTATTAGCAAAACACCATTTTGGAAATTGACAAGTAGCAGCTTGAACACTGAGTGGAAATGTTATTAATGCCTATACCACTGATTTGATAATGATGGGAGTACTGGAAGTTGGACAAATACACCCCCCCCACACACATATGAAAGGTTTCTGTAAAAGCTGCACATTAAAGGTTGCAGTTCCAATCCATCCCCCTTTTATAATTGTACCTCCATACCACTGGGAAAATAAAGTCCTGACCTGCACTAGTGTGGCCAACACAACACTGCTTCTATATCCATGGACAGCAATGGATGGCAGTGCCAGTGGCAGTTGTAAGAGAGGGAAATAACATTTCCATCTCCTATCCCTACCCATCCCGGTACTTCCACTTCAGCACCCATTGCTGTCATGGGTAGAGAAATAGTGTGTTGAGTTGTTCCCACTCGTACATGACTCTACAATCTGTCTGTGTGTACACAATTCCCCAGAGAAAAAAATAAAAGTCACAAAAAAGAAACAACTGTGGCTGCTAGGGTGCAATGCTTCAGAAGCGATAGTTGGCTGCCAAGACATAACCCAGACTGAAATTACAGCAATGTGCATGGACACACCTGGGCCTGCCTGCTCATGCTGAGTGCTACCCTGCATGTTCAGCTATGAGTCATCTCATCCTTAATGGTAGTTTATAAAAAATATAAGTAAACAAACATATCAAGAACAGCTGATGTTGAACAGCCTGCAGAACAAATAAGGTCAGTTGGTTCAGCTCCTGCACATTAATCACACTGAAGTGCTAAAAACAAACAAAAAAAATGCTGTTGCCACACTCAGTGCACCATATTTTTGTCACCCTGACACCTACTTAGAAGTCTGATTTTCACCAGGATGTCACATGACATCAGCATGAGAGCTTCTGCGGTGCTGCTAGGCCAACACTGCCTGAACTGCACTAGTGCAGCAATGCAGTAAAATAAGTACGCCAAAGCTGGCTGCCACAGCTTCATTCCAGCAACTTGTTCCAACTTCCACAGGAGGCCACATAGGACGTGGTGAGTCAGTTACTAACCTATAGGGGTCCAATTCTGTTATAAATGCCTAACATGACTGCTAGCGAGAAGCTTATTTATGAAGTCCAACAAATTAGCAACGTGTCCAGTGTAAGGTGTCAGTGATCATAATCCCAAACAATACTGGAGTATACACACATGGTAGCATAGTACTCGAGGAGATTCTCTCTCAGGAAGAATCTCACTAAGGCATAAAAAAATGCAAAGTTACATTTATTGTCCATTGCAAGCCTAATGCTGGAACAGACTAATGATCCCTGATATAGAAAATCCCTTGTGGTCAAAGCCCCGGTCTGTTCCAGCTTAGGTTTCCCACTCACAATTAACGCAACTGTCCAATTTATTTTTTAATGCCACAGTGAGATTCTTTCTGAGAGTGAACCCTCGTCCAAGTGCTACCATTTGTATATATAGAATTAGAAGCTTATTTAGCCAGTCTGCCTGTAAGACCATGCTCTACAAGCAGCTGCTCCTAAACCCCAAGCCTAGCCACTCACCCCTTCTTGGGGTAAAAAACAGAAAAAAAATTCACCTCCCATTCCCTAATTTGTCACCTCTCAACAATTTGTTCCAGAATGCCCTACTGTGACCAGCATCATCCGCTAACTGTAATTACAGGCCTACTACAAACAATACATTACTAGGCCCTGATCACAGTCATATTTTGCCAGGCAATGCCAGCCCAACCACGCAACAGCACTCAGACAACCACTAAGCTTATAGTCTCCCTGGTCCAGCTCTCTGCTCCACCCACTCTGTGCAGTGCAGAAGGAAAACCCCCTTAAATCTTACTCCCTGCACTGCAGTCAGCACTCAGTGAATGGATGTCTAATTTTGCTGACTGTGTTGGGCTTAAAGTCAAGTTTATCAAGTCAAGTTCATTAGCAGGAATAACTCCATTGAACACACTCATTTACAAAGATTTCCTGAATGGACAATTTGATACAAGATATACAATTAGTAAACTTGACAAATACAGACATAATGTTTTACAATAGTCAACACAATAGAACAGGTTAGATACATGGATGAACAATACAGAACATTTTTTTTACTTAATTTATGCAATTAAAACAGTCACCTTAGTCATTATGAGGTTGGCAACAAGTGCAAGGGTATAAGTACTAGGCTTTCAGAGGTAATTGCCTTGACCTGAATAATGGGAGCTTTTACAACCAGAGCAGGCAAGGGAGATAGGTATGTTCAGTTGGAGTTTGATTGTGAGATAGACATGAAGGTAGGTGACACGACAGAGGGGATAGATAGAAGGCATGGGGTGCATACTTATCCTCTTTGTAGTAAGTTGTTGCTATAGCCATCTCTAATGAGAAGAGTGTGTGATAGTGACATAATTAGGAGGATAAGTATATGATAAAGTTATTTCTGAGTTTGGCATGTACATGAGTCATACAAGTTGCTGTTGACAAGGTTTTTAAAAATGTTTAGTGATACAAGATTCTGAAGTTCAAGGGTAGCTTGTGCTTTATTCCAAACAGCTGGAAGGGCACTGGATATAGCCAGTTGGCAGAAATGGGAGTGGGAGTGTGGAACATCCAGCAAAATGAGTGAGCTGCTCCATAGCAGATAGTGACAGGTAGATCACTGAAAAAGGTCGGATATGTAGGAGGGGAGTTTTAGCAGGAGGACTTTGTAAAGCCATGTGAGTGGATGGATGAGCCATCTTGTGGACAGGGAAGTCCAGCCCAGGGAGGCGTATAAATCACAGTGATGTGTGTGATGGTGGGCATTAGTGATGAATGGTATAGACCTATGGTAGAGTACATCGAGCTGTTGAAGCAGGGAGTCTGAGCAACGTCCATAGATTACATCGGCATAATCAAGGAGTGGGATGAACATGGTCTATACCAGTCGCAACCTAGCTTCTGTTGAAAAAAAGGATGTATTCCTAAAACGGTAACTGAGCCTTTGCCTTAGTATTTTTATGAGTGAAGTGATATGGGCTGAGAACGTTAGGTGGTGGTCTAATTCACAGCTGAGGTATTTAAATTTGTTGACAGCTTCAAGGCTGTTACCAAGGAGTGTTTTGATGGGTGGCAAAGAGGAGCATGCTTTTGGAACTGCAGTTAGATGGTTGGAGTGGAAGTACATGACCTTAGTTTTCTTGGCGTTTAGTAGAAGTTTAGACAGTAAAAGATTTTGTTGGAGGAGGTCAAATTCAGCCTGAAGCTCTGTGCATACTTCGTTGACTGAGGGTTTGAAGATATAAAGGACTGTGTCATCTGTGAACAGATGTAACTTATCTTTGCTGACATTGGCCCCAATGGAGTTTATGTAAATGATGAACAGAAGAGGCCCAAGGATTGAGCCTTGCAGTACTCCCCTTGTAAAGTGGAGGAGTGGGGAGAGTGTACCTTCCACCCTGATCTGCTGCCGTTTTCCCGACAGATAGCTGGTGAACCAACTCAACATGGGTCTGGTAATGCCATGACAATTTAGTGAGTCAAGAAGTAAAGCATGATCAACTGTGTCAAAAGCTTTACTAAGGTCCAAGATTACAGCCCTTGTGATCTGTTTCTTATCCATGGCAAGGAGACAATTGTTTTTAACTGATGCAAGGGCAGCGGTAGTACTGTGCACAGGTCTGAAGCCAGATTGGGTCAGGCTTACTAAGTTTGTCCTATTGAGGTAATCTCATACTTGGGTATTAACTAGCTTCTCAAGGAGTTTGGAGATCAGGGATAGGAGGAAAATTGGGTGGTAGTTGTTCAGGTCCATAGGGTCCCCTGATTTGAAGAAAGGTAGCACATGTGCAATTTTCCAGAGTTCTGGTATAATACATGAAGCAATAGACAAATTGAACAAGTGCAGGATAGGTGCAGTTAGGTACTGGAACCCAGATTTAAGGAAATAAGGTCCTAACCCATCAGTTCCAGCACCTTTATTTACATCCAGATGAAGTAGCAGGTCTTCTACATGTTTAAATTGGAATGGGGCGAATGTGAAGATATTGTCGGTGGGTGTAGGGTATTGCAGAAGGAAGGCTGGGGTTAAGGGTGGCAGCTTTGGAGGTGTTGAAAGCTAGCACTGCAGTAGGGCAATTGATGTGGAAAGAATTTAGGATGTCTGACTTATCGGATAGTATTGTACCCTGGTAGGTGATCTTGTTGGGAAGTGTGGATGACTCTTTGATGCCCTCTGCTGATTTTACTATGCCCCAAAACATGCCGGGAATGTCCTTGGCAGATTCAGATGCTGAGAGGTAATGGTTTGCTTTAGCAACCCTAACCAGTGTGGTACACTCATTCCGGCTAGCCCTGAATACTGCCCAGTCCGAAGGGAGTTTGTTCCTCCTGGCTGTGGACCAAAGACGATCCCTTTTGTTTAGTGCAGACTTTAGCTCAGCTGTGAACCACGGGCAAGAATGCTTCCGGGTTCTAAATTTTTTCATCAGGTCATGCCTGTTGATGATACTAACATACAAACGTATGAAACTGCCAGCAGATACAGGCCATTTGGTCTATCTAGTCTGCTTGAGTGTGCAGCACGTCAGTCCATTAGACTGCAGCTGTCCCCCCCATATGACCTTCCCCCATCTCGCGCCCCCACCCGGTTTGCACCCTCCCCTTGAATCTGTCCCATCCCCTCTTGAAGGCCCCAACACTCTGCAGCGATATGACTTCCCCTGGCAGAGCATTCCACCCTGCCACCACCCTTTCTGTGAAATAGTGCCTCATCCATTCCCTCCTGAACCTGCCCCTGTCCAACTTGATATAGTGTTCCCTGGTTTCTCGTCCACCCTTCAGACTGAACATATAGCTGGTATCTACTTTGTTCAAACCCTTCAGGTACTTGAAGGTCTCAATTATATCCCCTCTCTCCCTTCTTTCTTCCAGGCTTAGGCTCCATTTAGGCTGTCATTAAAAAGGGCTTGCCTTGGCCTTTTAGCTCTCAGTCTGCCCCCAGTGCCCCCACCCTCACCCTGGCATAAGGGTAGGCAGGTGCCTGACCCCAGGTGTCACTTTGTCCCCTGAACCTTCAATGCACACTGGAACTGCACTGCACAGACTAGACAGTACTCAGTATGGTCTGAACAAACCGTATACAAATAAATCTTTACAGTACCTTTTACTCGTCTTTTACTTTGGTTTCTGTCCTGGGGAACCTCATTTTTTTCAGTCTGCCTGCTTGGACACTGTTCATGAGTGAGCTTCTTCTTGTGATGAGAAGATCTTGCTGCCTACTGAGGTATGGTCTTGTTCCTTCTGCTGCCTCCTCCTGGCTCCTTCATGCTTCTTGCAGCATTCCTCTGACCTCTTCTTATCTTTCCTACAGACCTCTTCAGCTCACCTTGGCCCTCACTTGACACCCATCTTCATCCCCCCTTCCTCTACCCGTCCACTCCCTCCCCTCCCTCCCTCCCTCCCTCCTTCAGTTTCCCACCTTGTTCTCTCCTCTACCCCCGTGGTCTTTTCCTACACAAGCTACATTGTGGCAGCTCCTCCTTGCTCTTATTTTGCTCCTTCCACCCCCCCAATTCTCCTCCTATCCTTCTCTCCTTGTAATGCCTTCCACCCCTCTTCAGACAAGGCCACTGGCTGCACTTGACACAATATTTATCTTGCCATATTATTCTTTTGTTTATGTAATTACTTTCCTCATGTTGTACTACTCACTGAAACCATTGTATTTTTTTATTCTTGTGACTTGAATTGTAACCTCTGTAAAAGAGCCCTTGGCTCAAAGGTCTTTCCGATTTCTTAAATAAATAAATAAATCTCTGCCAGAACTACAGTAAGTTAACAGCAATATAGAACTAACAGTTCCATGGTCTGAACCCTATTATAAGCCTTGAAAGCCTTATTACTGACATCAACAATGATATGTACCAATTTTTCCCACATAACATAAATTGAAGTGAGAAAAAAATGTGCACAACTGGAAATGAAACTTAGGCTTGTGTAAGTCTTAAAAATCTGTGCCATACCCTAAAATCCCTATTACTAACCTAAGCAGTATAACCATGGAACTGAAACCCTAAGAGTGAATATAAACTTAATCTTTACCAAATGCAAAAAAAAAAGAACATGTATGATCATAATAGGTGCTTACAAGCTATGCTTGTTGGTGCCTAAAAACTGAAGACCCAAGCACTGGTTCATGCTGTGTGGAAGAATTTGGTATAGTTAAAACAAGACAGATTTGGTCAAAATTTCTGAATCTAAATGATAGCCTATGCCTTCAGGCTTTGACCTGGGTACTCTCTTTCTTCCATGTTCTGGATCAAAGTGGGTTGTGTTGGTCAGGTGCTCTGGGGGTAACTGAACTTGCTAGGTTTTGGCCTTATAAACTCCTTTAAGAGCCAGTTTAAACCCACATACAGCTGCAAACTGGCTAAAGGCAAGGTCCCAATTTTTCTGTGTCACTTTGGGGCAAAGTTCTGTGGAAGGGCTCCCATTTGCAACAGAACTTCTGTGGTGGTGGTGGACAGTCCTTTTTGTGACAATTCTGTAGCAGAAAGCTGTCACACAATTTGCCTTATTTTAGACTTTGTTTTTGTTTCTGTTTCTCTTCATATTTAACTGTTTCATAGTAGAGTCAAGTGTTTATATTATAACATTCACCATTAACATTCATCCTTAATTGATTAAAACATACATCACATATTATTTAAATTGAATGTTTGTACTGAATTGAAAATAACGGTTGTACATCAAGTGTCAGGTAACTACACTGTAGTTACAGTGTTACTACTCTGTAACTGCACTGCAAGTACAATGTAGTTGCATGCAACAAACATGTACAGTATCTTCAGTGTAATTACCCTGTTGCATGTAATTAATGATCATATTAAAATGGACACTTAAAATAAAGTGTAACCAAAAAAGCATATTTTATGCTCAATTAACCGCAAGATAGAAACACATGTTAAGTTATCCATAGTTGCCCATATTTTTTTTTTAATAGTACATGGTTCTACATATTCAAGTAGCATACAGACACCAAAGTGATGTTGGGATAGACTTTCACATAAACTAAAGCAGTTTTACATTCAAAACTGAATTAAAGAACATATTAATGACTAAAGGCACAATTCACTGTATATAGTTTTGTTGAACTGTACTTCAGAAACTTTTTGTAACTTCGAACTGTATTACTTTTTTGACCTTTTAACTGAACTGCGACAACTTTTGAACTGTAGTACAACCAAAAAAAAAAAATGAACCAGTTACAAAAATTCTAGTCTACAACAGTTAGATCAACATGGAACAGCCTCTGTATGTTGTTCTCTGGGAGACCACACCTTCTTTCTGAAAAAGTCCAGTGGTGGATGTCAAAACTGCACTCGGCATCAGCGGAGTTTGTGCCTGTATTTAAGCAAGTCTTTGTAATATTGCCAATTTTGGGCACTCTGTCCTGTGCCAAGTGCCAAAACAGGTTTAGGGACATATCCTCATTCTGTGCCAGATACCTGGATACTAATATTTTGGTGTACAATGTAAATTCTTCATGTGGGATTTCATCCCAGACAGGAATCATGCAACAGCCATTATTGTGGCATGAAGGTGACTTTTGTTGGATTAAAAATCCAGATTTCCTTCACATAAGGATATCCTGGCTAACCTTCAGTGAACATATATTTGGTAAGTTTTTCTGCAGCATCTTGGAAGGCCATCCTAAACTTGGTGACCATGGCTGTCATGACTGAGAGAGGCATATCCTCATCATTGTTTAACTCTATGTATTGTCCTTAGGTTTCAGCCGTGCACTGCTTATTTGATTCCAGGTGAATTTGCAATTCTTCTTGCGTGTCCATGACATCTGATGCCACTGGTACTTGAGACTGAAACCTGCTCAGCAGGCTACAGAGTTCAGCAGGTTTGTATGCAAGGAATGCCAGATCCTTTTTTAGTTTAATTAATTGTGCGTCATTAAATAAAATCTCCTGAAAAAAAAAAGCCTTAAGTAATTTGTTATGCAGTTTTCAAGTATGGTCAATTCCTAATGATAAAAGGCATGATTGCTAATGATTGTGATTGTGGAGCTCCTGTCAGGAGGAAAAAAAATGTATATAAAAATCTACATGTATAATAATTAACCTATATTCATATATTGAGAACAACACTCATGCTGTGGAAATGCTACAACAATGAAACACTAACGACAAGAAGAAAAAGCAATATACTGTACATGGGGTCTTTATTATCTGCATCTCTTTTGCCACACATTCTTTCTGAAATATTATGTGGTCTTTATGGTATTCTGCAGCTTTAAAATGTGATATGCATCATGTAGAACAGGGGTGAGGTGGCATGATGTCTCTTTCTGTGGGGCTGACCTCTTTTTTAAATATTGCAGGTACTGGACTTTGTATCCATCTGGTAGAGAAAATAGTTTGCAGAAAACTTGCATGTAGTTCAAATTTACAACAAACACCTTTGGAACTCACCTGCAATGAGTTCCATTATGTGTGCAAAGCAGGTGATGTGTGTGCAGTTCAGGAAAAATAACACCTTTTCAAAGCATCAGTGAATATTTTTTCATGTATGATGCATTGTCTGAATTAAAGACATATACATATCATTATAATCCATTTCATATTCATTTAACATCTCAGTTATTGCCCTTACCACTGTACTATGCATCACAGTTTGCAGAAATTTTGTTTCAAGTATGTATGGGCATACACAGTTTTCCACTGTCATCCTCTTTTAAGGGAGCAACTAAAAAGTTCAAAATGATATGGTGTTCCACATCACTGGTCTTGTCAACAATTAATAACAGTTTCTTTCCTTCTACTTTCTTCTTCAATATTGTTTTGAAGGCTTCATACATATCCAGCAAGTAAACTCACCGTAGTTGACTGGATTGTGGAATAGATCATCTACTTTTAAAGTGTGCATAAAGGAAGGCCCTAATGGGAGGACTTAAAGCCCGAGGTTCAATGAGGGGCGAATAGTTCCTACCACATACCCTACTTAAGTGCTGCACTTCCGATCATTCAGCTTTGACTGTTTCGAAATTGTGCTGTTGCGTCTACTGGCTGGTTTGGCTGGGCTCTTTCTTCCGTCCGCCCCCCCCATTCTCCTCGTTGCTTCCCCTCTTCCTTTGTTTGTTTGCTCATGCTCATTATGTTTCTCTTGCTCATCCACTGTTCCTACCCCTTTCATGTCCTTCCTTACTTGTCCACCCTCCTGTTTCTTCCCTCACTCCTCCATTCCTCTTCTACCTTTCATTATATTCTTTCCATTCATCCCCCCCGTCTCATTTTCTCTGTTTCCTCATTTGTTGCCCCACCTTTGCCAGTCTCTGCTGCTGCTTCTTGGATCAGCAGCCCTGCCTCCCTTGGCAGTGTCCTTCATTACCCACCATCACATCACAATGACAGTTTGGCTTCCTGGGCTTCCTCCTCAGGCCAATATCTGCTGCTCCAATTCGACCACTCTGCTCCTATCCTCCACATTACCTGTTATGCTTGCTTCAATTCAGCTGTGCTAACATTTGCCTGCTGCCCCATTTTCCTTCATCTGGTCCGTCTGTCCTCTCATGGTTTTTTTGGGGTGTGACATCACCTACTGGCCCTATAGTGGTTTCGGGCCCTCCATTTTCCTGGCCTTCCTGACGGTGTTGTCCTGCAGTGCTAATTCCACCTTGCCACTTCTGCTGGACGATTTCCATGACTGGTGTCTCCTTTACTGAGGTTCCATTCGCTCCTCAACAGGACCTCCTGTCTGCTCCATGCCTCGTACAGGGCAAGACAGATTCTACCAGCCCATCCACATCATGAACACTGCATTTTCACAGTCTGCCAGGATTGTTTTTCCTTTCAAGTACTGCCTGGCCCTACCAGTCAGACTTTTACTTTTCTTTGTGGTATGTTACATAACGCCTTGCCTGCATTTCCTGTCCACGTTTTACACAGTTACCTCAACCCCCAAGGGAGAATGTTGGTTTCCCTCCACACTACTACCAGGCTGCTTCCAATGTGGGGAATTGCAAGTTTTGTCTGCTTCTTCAAAGCACAACTCCCGCATTTGAGTGTCCCATCAACTGCCTGCATTTGAGTCCATCCGCTCACATACTGCCGTACCAGCACAGTGGTGTATATGGTACCACAGAGCCCGCTGACATTTTATGTAGGACTTCATACCTCAAGTTAGAAGTAAGGGTTGCAGCCTTGTCCACCTCCCTCATTCCTACCACTGCCAGTACTCATTTCAACATATTTGTTGTAAAACTGCCCTTCCTGTGTCTATTTCAACTGCACCTCTGCCTTCTGCTTTGACATAAATTTATTCTTCCACCAGGGCTCCCTTCCCCTGGACTGGAGGTTCCAGCCCCTCACTCTGCTCGCCACCCCCTCCTGCCCAGGCTTATTCCCCTGGGTGGGGCCACCAGGTGGGTGCCCCCTCCCAAAGGAACACAGTCTCATAGCCCTGGCTTGCCGCCCCCAGGGTGGGGCCACAGGAGCAGGACCCGCCTGGCAGACATTATTCACAGCAGGAGTGGCAGTGGAGGCAGGGGCCGTCATTAATGGGCCCGTCATTTTTGCTGCTATTGATCCCTGAGGGTGGGGACATACAATGATGCCAGCAGCTGCCCTGCCCCCCAAACATGTGGTGCCAACCACTACAATACCCCCAGCCTCTGCCAGAGATCCTTATGGTGCCAGACACTCATCCCCTCTCCCCCCAGGGAAGGAGAGCAGTCCTTGGGATGCTCAGTCCTTCTTCCCCCTGGCCAGCCCTCTGACTCTCGAGTCCATCACCAAACCTGGGATGTCGGCACTGCACGTGGATGCCTTGCCGCTGTACCGGTGGACCAGATTTGGCATAACATTTTATTACCTCACCTCAGCTCCCTGGCTACCTTTGGCGTTTCTGGACTTTTTCTGCCGAGTTACTTGACATTTGCTAACATTGGCCTCATCTCATCTCATCTCCTGTCAATTTCTGCTACCTGTTGACCTTGTGCTTCCCCCTTATAACCTCCTGGTCCTCCTTTCCTAGCCTTTTTGGGCTGCATCAGAGCCTCCTGCTCAGCATCTTCTGTGAATTCTCCTCTACACATTGACTGTTTCATCTCCAGTTCCTCACTCTTTTATTTTTTATTTATTTATTTAGTTTTTGTTTACTGGGTAAGAACACTAGACAAATTCTGCCTATTTTCAGGCACGATCTGGGGGGGGGGGGTACAGATGAATGCCAAGTGACCTTGAACCAGAGTAAGCTATTGGTGGTATTTTTAGTGCATGGGGGAAATTTGGCCAGTACAATGGGGAGATTCCTCTACTCTCCTGTAGGGGAACCTCTGCTGGATCATCACTTGAGCTGGAGTGCTTGAGCAGGATGAAGGTACCAGAGGAGCGGGCCTTACCAGCGGTTGTAGCTGCAACACAAATTGAAGTCTTTTTTGATGCTAAAAGTACTGATATGATTACAGAAGTCCCTGAACAGGGGCTTCCCAGCGGTTCAGTGAATGTGCAAGAGACTCCGCGGTGAGTCTCAGAATCTGGTTCTATGGAACTGACTGAGTCATCGGAGTGGGAGATCGGTTGGAGGATTCCACTACTGAGCTGCCATTACTGCTGCAGAAAGAAGAAGCTTGTTATTTGGCAAGATGATTAACTTTGCAAACGGCTATTGCAGTAGCGCAGCAACAGGATTCAGTTAAGCAGGCTGGTGAACCAGATGTGGAGGTACTGCAGCAAGGTGCTGACGTGGCAGACCTTAGCGCTTCTCTGATGCTGGCATCTCTGCTAGCGGTTGCAGTGGACAATGCAGGTGCGCAGCAGGAGGTACCGTAATATTTTTCACTAAAGCCAGGTATGAGTAAATCTCCTCTTTTGTGTTTGTGGGCAGTTTAAATAATGACTGCAGTGGTGTTTTGCCTGGAATAGTAAATGGGGGGTACTACAAAGCCCTGTGCAATAAGAGACTCCATGGCATCTGCTCCACAAACTTGACAAAATAAAGCTACAGAGGCTTGGTCTGTTGATAAAGCACTAATAGAGGCAGGTTGGGTAAAAATGCTGCTCAAGATATGCGGACTTCAGGTCCCTCTAGCTATTCCATTCTGAACACTGGCGAGACTGTACCAAAGGAAACTTTGGTATTGGAGCAAGCTAAACCTGACTGGGGCTCGGAAATGGATGTTACTTCTCCACTACATATTCCAGATGGCCTGGATTTAACTCAGAACCCCATTTCGACCTTACATCCACCCATTAATGCTATAGATATGATGTCACAACAACAGCCTGTTAGCCCAAATAGGCCTACTACCCAGGGGACTGCACCAAGGAACTCTCAGGACCCAGAGGGATCTCGCTCCTATGCTTACTTATTTAGGGCCCCAGTTTTTCCAGCTAAAAGACATAATGCCATCAGACTCATTTATAAAGGTGGACTTGATAGATTTATACACCGTAAACATGTGGCACGCATCTTATTAAAAGGGTCCATGCATTTTACCCGTGTGGAACTTTATGCCCTTATTCATGTTTCAGGGGAGCCGGTGTTCGATATTAGCTTCAGACAAGGCAGTAGCCTGCAGAAATTCTGGGCCTTATATCATACTTTAAAAACGTCACCGTTATGGTCTCCATTTGAAGTGGTCCCCCTGACCAAGCCAGCCCATCGAATGATTAAAGTATTGTTTCGAAGTGAGGAGGTTAGCGTTACGGACTTGACCTTTTGGTTGAAACAAAGATGTACTGTCCAGGGTAACCCAGAGCCCATATTCGATGAGGATCATATTTGGACAGGGTTATGGAGAGTACAAGTGATACTCAACACTACTGATACAGGACTAATGCATCTGCCTAATTGTTTCTTTTTGGGGAAAGACAGGGGTGTGTTGTTCTATGCTGGTCAGCCCAAGGCCTGTTATTGCTGCGGCTCTACTGGCCATCTCAGTAGTATGTGTGATATGTTAAAATGTATGAATTGTAATGAGATAGGCCACACTTCTGGGTTATGTAAAAGTAATCAGGTATGCAATTTATGTGAATTGAAGGGACACACCTATCACTCGTACCCTTCAGCTGCCCATAATCAACTGGACCAGGCAGACTGGGATGAGCAAAGGGTCATCATTGCATTAGCTCAATGCAACAGTGCACAACACTTCAAAGATGCTAGGCCCAGTGCACACTCCTCTGAAATTCCAGAAGTAGGGGTGTCTGACCTAGAAACACCAGCCCCTGGCATTCCAAGACAGGTGGTACCCCCTCCGTCTGAACCACTCCAGGTGCCAGATCCTATAGTAAAGGTAGATTCACACTGTGCAGTTTAGGATTTGGTAGTACCATTGCTGAAAAATGAAGCCATGCCCCAACCCTCCCTTCATCCTGCTCCACCTAAAGAGCAGGTGTTTAGAAGTACCAGATGTCAACAAGCTTGGCAACAGCCCATCCCAAAAATCCCCCAAACCTCAGAGGTTACCACAAAGAATAGGTTTGCTCCTTTACCAGTAGAGGTCTTCGGTTCGGGGGATGAGTTGGATGGCTCCTCAGTGGTTTCTTCCCTCCCAGACCTGGGTTCAGGCCTAGAGGATGCCCCATCACAGGTAACTGAAGCCCCAACTACTTCATGCAAAGCAGTGACTAAACTCAAAAATATAAGATCCACTAGAGCCTTGAGTAAGAAGCCCCCTTGATTTGTTAAGCTGATTGATTGGATGTGGCCTTTCTCTTTTTTTCCATGGTGGTATTGTTTTCCCTTTATTCCAGCAATGTTAATAGCATTAAGAATGTAAAAAAACAACAGGCTGTATACTCCTATTTTCAGACGCTTCACCTTGGCATTTTCTTCTTTCAAGATACATGGTTACACACTTTGTTAGAACTGAAACAGGCCATGAGGTTGTGGTTTTCTGGGCCTTCATACTGGTCACTGGGCATGGAGTCCTGCTCGGGGGTGGCCATACTGTTTCATAATGTTGATTTTCACTTCGTTTTATTGATTGACCTTACAATAGAGTGGGCTTTAGTCCTGGATATCAAAATTGGGACTGTCCTATTCCGTCTGATTAATGTAGATGCAGGTCAGACTAAAGCTGACTGAATAAAATTATTTCAGTTAATCCAGCCTCATTTATATTCAGCACAAAATGTTATTTTGGGGGAAGACTTCAATTGTGGGTTAAAAACTAAGGGATAGGGGTCCTCAAGCCACCACTAGCAAAGTATTTTGTGATATGACCTTTTTGTCTAACGATTAAAACCTTGAATATGAGAGATTCTTACATAGAGAAAACTGGCAGGGCTGATCCGACTTTTCATAAGGGCCCCTTAGCCACCCGAATTGATTATTTCTTTATTTCACCCCATTTGGAGATTAAATCTACTAAGAAGATGGTAGCTGAATTTTCAGACCATAAAATTCTATTTCTCCGACTTGGAAATGTTAATAAGCCTCCACATGGGCTGGGGTATTGGAAATTTAATGCACGACTTCTGCAACAGTCAGAAATACAACAAAACCTGCAATATTTCCTCCAAGCCAGCAAATCGGCATTGATATTTTATGAGGACCCAGGGCAGTGGTGGAAAGATACTTTAACAGACTTGATATCGTTTTTACAGTTGCAAGGTAAAGTCATAAGGGATGAAGCTTATGGGGCATACATTTTGCACAGACAACAATTGCAAAAGCTACTGTCCTTCTCTGTATCGGTTAGACAAGATTTGTTCTCCCCAGATACAACATATTAAACAGCAGATGGTTGAACACCATATGATACAGGCTCAGAGTCTGCAGTTTCGGAAAAATTTTAACACACAGGGGAATAAAGGTCAGATTTGTCCATATGAAGGAGGTTCTGCAAGAATCAGAAATAAAATCATGGATGAGCTTTTTTTTTTTTTTATCTTCTTATTTCTACTTTTTGCTCCCCCAGATGGCCCCCATCTAACCAACTCCCCCAGCTCCTGTCACCCGGAATTACCAGGGCTTACCTTACACCCGGTCCGGGAGCAGTGCCTGTGAGGAGTCAGTCGTCATCCTGTCGTCGTTTTTTTCGTCCACCATTTTTTCTCCTGGGGCCCCAGGAGAAGGACGCATGTGCGTGGAGGCATGCATGCACCTTACAGCCCCGGTAACGACCCCCCTTCTGCCCATCCCATTGGCCTAACGCCAGCTTCCCCAGCCTGCGCAGCCTCCTGGCCTCCATCAGAGGGCAACCATTGAGCAAGGGATGCCACTCACTCTCCCCTGGAGAGGAGAGCTGCCCGCCGGCTGCTCTATCCAGCTCCGCCCTCCCCTGTGCCGACCTCCGATGACCCATGCTCTCTCCCGAACCCGGGTTGCCGGCATGCCGCGAGGTGAGACGTCCAGTGCCTCAGCCCTCTGTACCACTGGGCCAGCTATGGATGAGCTTTTAAATAGCAACAATCACTTATGTACGGGATCCTTCAGATGTATTACATATAGTTGCACAACATACTAGGCACTTACTGGGACCTGCTCCCATACCAGAAGACTCCCTAAATGCTTTTCTAGACACAGTACCCACATTAGACTTCCCTAGAGACCAGATTCAGCCTTTAATTGTGGAAATTACACCACTGGAAGTGGAAATGGCCATTAGGGAGTTAGGATTTGGTGAGGCTCTGGGTAGTGATGGGTTAACGGGGGAACTGTATAAATGTATGGGGCCATGGTTATATACAGAATTGGTCATGGTGTTTATGGCTATTTTGAAGTCTGAAACCCCTTCCCTCTGGATGAAGGGGCATTGTTAATTCATATCTTTAAAAAAGGTGGCCGGCCCAGTGGCACTGAGGGCTGAGGCACTGGGCGCCTTACCTCATAACATGCTAGTGACCCGTGTTCAGGAATGAGCACGGGCAGTCGGGGGTCGGCTGGGGAGGAGAAAGATTGAGCACCCAATGGCTGCTTTTCTTCTCCTGGGGGGTTTCCTGCATGCTCCCACTGCAATACCACCACCTAGGGGAGCCTGGGTGGAAGGTGCAGTAGGAGGGAGTAGCAGCACATGGATAGGGCAGATGTCAGCAGAGGGGTGGAGCAGAAGGCATGTCTCAGCGTGCCTCCATGCTCATTGCCCTCATTGCACGCTGCCATTGGGGAATGAACAGAGGAAAAATCACCCTCATCTCTCCTAGGCGATGACTCCTCGCTGTGTCCTCAAGTTTCATCGGGCAGACTCCGCTGTACCAGTCCACGTCATAGCAGGCATGGTTCAGAGGAGGCAAGTGTGGAGTGCCTCCTCACCTCACCCTACCCGGGGGTTATCTGGGCACCTAGGTTAGTAGACCGTGTACTCTAGGAGCAGACCCAGACGAGGGAGGTAACACAGGTTGAGGTAGTCTGAGAGAGTGGAGAGAAGAGGGCAGGAGGAGCATAAATACAGAGTTAAAAAAAAAAGGCGATAAATGACTATTGGATAATTGGAGACCAATTTCATTGTTAAATACGGATTTCAAAATTTTGGCCAAAATTTTGAATTACAAATTGTTGACTAGTGCAAAAGTTATAATCTCCAAGGCTCAGAACTATGCTATCCCTGGTAAAAGCATAACTGAACACTTGATTTTTCTTAAGGAATTGATTGAGCACAGTAACCGGAATAAGACAGAGGGTTTTGTTCTTTCTTTAGACCAGAGGAAAGCTTTTGATGCCATTAGTCACACCTTTTTATGGACAACACTGAGTACATATGGCATTCCTGCTTTATTCATTAATTAGATTAAATGGTTATACAGAACTGCAACAGTTACACCACTAGTGAAGGGTTGGAACGGTCCAATGTTACTGGTATCAAGAGGTGTGCGGTAGGGGTGCCCTCTAAGTCCCCTGCTTTACGCTTTTTGTATAGACCTACTTCTGCGGTTACTTAATACATCTGAGCTCCTTAAGCCTATTGTTGTTAATAATATGCCTATTCCGCATACAGTTTTGGTGCATGTGGATGATCATTGTATCCTTGTTGCAGATAGTGCTTCAGCGCAAACAGCATTGCAAATCTGTGGAACATATGGTGTCCATTCGGGGGCATCACTGAACCTAGACAAATCTGTAGGTACATAGCTTGGGGTTCCTAGGCAGCCCCTTTTGGAAATTTGGGGGATACATTTAATGTCAGATCATGTTAAAATTTTGGGGGTTTTATATGGTCCTGGTGATCTTAGTATGTTAAATTGGGAACCACGGGTTCAAATAGGTAGGGCCTTGGTTTCACAATGGAATAAATGGAAAATTGGAAAAATTAAAAACAATACATTTAATTAGAACACTCCTAATTCCAGTATTTTTATTTATTAGTTATGTTTTTCCTCCACCCCGACAATTAGAAACCACAATTTATAGTTTATTTTTTCAGGCAGTGTGGGGAAGTAGGCTAAACCCCATTAAAAGAAACATAGTATATCTTCTGGTAGAGCATGGAGGGCTAGGGATGCTTAATCCCATATTGTTTTACTACAGCATTTTTATGTAAGCTAATTTGAGACCCATGTTGGTTTTCTCTGATTTAAGTTGAGTATCTTTATTTTTTAACAATTGCAGACTTTGATTTCAGTTATGGAATAGAGGATGCCTGGGCCCTTTAAAAAGATCACTAAATGTTCCCCCTTGTGTGCGGGAGACATTTGTATATTTTAAAAAAATGGCAGATAACTAGTAATTTATTAATTATAAAACCCAGGAAAGTAGTTTATCAGAGGGTTTTAGATACTCAGTTTACAGAAGTGAATACTTTTCCAAGGTGCCCTCCCCAGTATAAAGATACACTGTTGCAATTATTACAAACACCCAGGATACCAGAGAAGATGAGGGGATTTTCACTGGCTGAGTTGCCGTGATACAATTAATGTCAAGGCCAACCAAAGACACATGCAGGTAGAAGAGCGCATTTGTATTAGACCAGGATGTATACAACAATTAGAGACAACAGAACATTTGTTTTTTACTTGTATGTATATTAAATCTGTTTGGGTTGCTCTGGCTACTACCTGGGCAACTCCGTGGTTTCAGACAGTCAAAATGGATGGACTTACGGTGGGCAAATACATAGGAGTCAGGACCCTTTGGCACACTGAGACCGTGCATAAAGTTTTACTAGTTGTTAAATGGTTCCTTTGGAACAGTAGATGCCTCTTTGCATTGCAACAAAAGCACTTACAGCAGGAGGAACTTATACAAAAAAATTACAAAGGAACTGCAGTATTTATATAGAGAGGATGTGAAGATTCTGTAATACAGAATTCTGATTAGAGCTTGAAGAAATATGCCTTGGATTACGGATTCTGATGTACCAGTTACTTAAGGATTTCATTATTATCTGGGTTCTGGGCTACAGTAGGTTTTCAGTGTAGGTGTAAGGGATTTGGAATTGGTGCTGGGTTTTTCAGTAAACTAGTGGAGGTATGTTTTCATTTCTTGTTTTCATTTACTGTTCTAAACGAGTATGTTATTGGGCTGGTTGATATTTTTGTGGTTATTATGGACATGTATAAGATTAGTTCCCTGTGCTGTTTTCTTTTTCTCCCTGTTTACATCTTTGTATATTATGTTCAAACTGATTTTGTGATGATTGTATTGTATGATTTCTTTTCCTCAATAAATTCCCCTACTCTTTTTGAGAAGTGCCATGGGATCTTTAACATCCACTTGAACTACCACCAGGACAGGCAGATGGGACCTTGGTTTAACTTCTCATCCAAAAGACAGCACCTCAGGAGTGCAGCACTCCCCTCATGCTGCACCACAGTGTCAGTAATAGGATTTAACCCAAGTGCTTGGTGTGGGGATAGAACCCACAGCCTTCTGATCTTCCAGCCTCAGAGGCAAGCGTGCTACCTGCTGAGCCACTGACACTGATCCCTCTAGCAATGGACGTTCCTTCATTTAAGGAAAACAGACCTGTTCTGTGATGACAGTCCCAATGGGGAAGCTGACCCGGCTTTCTTTTACAGTAACCTTGCTTCTAATCCTCAGTTGGGCTCCATTCCTAGCTCTATCTTCAAGGTCTTGTGCAAAAGCAGGCTTGCTCATCCATTAGGATAGGGAGCCATTGCTTGTTTTCATGTGTACCATCATTCCATCATATCCATCACCTTCGATCTGACAGCCTCTGTCCCCAGCTCTGCCTCTGGGGTATTGAGCAAAGGCGTGTTTCCTGACCACCGGGGACAGAAGTCCCTGTCTCTGACTTCATTCTCTACTCGTTCTACTTCATTCCACTCCTCAAGCAGTATCCATCTCTAGCTCTGCCTGGATGGCATCGAGTGAAGGTAGGCCTCTTCACCTGCCAGTGATGGGAGTCTATTCCTCGTATCCTTTCCTTCCTTCCATGCCTTATCCACTTTCTTGGGTACCATCTATGCTGGCACTTCCTTCATCTTCCACTTGGGTTCCCTGCCTTTGGACTGGCTCCAGATTGCCTCCTGGACTTCCTCCTTCTGTATTTCTTTTGGGACCTTCAAGTGCGCTACAGTCTAGTGCTCATAAATACATCGATTTTGTTCCTGGATCCATCCTCATGTCAAGCCTCCTTTCTCAAACACCACAATAGAAGTCCTGAATATCATTTAACCACCCATCTTTCTTTATCTGGACATCCATGCAAATAGAAATGCTCCTTCATCTTCCAGAATCAACCTCCCTACTCACTACAGCAAAGTTTCACAGGATACGACTCATTGATCAGCAAACTTCAGCAGGTAAGATTCATCTACTTAACCAGACTATTACTCATCAACAGACATGTCTCAATGACCAGCAAGACTCTAGGATAAGACTCTCGGACATAACCAGACTCAAACCTCAATCCACATCTTTTAGGATTATCTCCTCATAGTATGCCCGGAGGACAGGCAGATCAGTAGCCATGGATCCTCAGGGGTTTCCCCCACAGGGTATTTTTCCTCTCCTGCATGCTACTAGTCACACTGTCTGGAGCTGGAGGAAGTAATTGAACCATTACAATTTTTGGGCCTCTATTCCTACACCTATCCAGCATTCCTACTGAGGGTGGGAATAGAGAAAGGCCAAATTCCAAGTCATAAACATTCAAGTTCATAACATTCAAATCCATAAATTCAAGTTCATAAGTATATACAAACACTATGCTATGAACCACACATTGAACTGATTGATGATCTGTCTTTTCTAGAGGAGCATTTGTTTCTAAACACATCTTAATAAAATCCTGGGCAACATCAGCTCTAGTCCTCATAGCACTTGTCTTTCATTGCAGGGAGGTCATCAGGGTCCTTTGCTTCTTCCTAATGCCTTGATTATTGTACTCCATCTTCTATTCTAAGTGTCTTTTGCCAGCCGGATAGTCAGTAATTGTAGATCTCCAGACATGGTCAGGCACCACATTGCAAGATGTATAAAATAATTTTCCTCCATCTTCATGAAGTGGCGACATACAAGGCCATCTTGGAATGGTTGCAAGAGGCGGGTGTAGATTTCTCAGAAAATCTATCCATTCCATGTGTTTTAGGAAACATAAGTAAAAAGAAAGAAACTGTGAAAGTTATGTTAATGCTTCAATGCCTATGTTAATTTGAGAAAACGTATGATATTGTAGCATGTGGCAAATGGGGTGACCTTGTCAGTGGTGTCATGCTTATTCATTTTTCAGCACATATATTCACTTTTCCAATGAAAAATTGCAACTAACTATCCCTATTTTAACAATTCATATAGTCAGGGTTGGAGAACAACTTGTTACAGTACTTGTAACTATTAGCTGTAATGTTATCACTTCTTAGATCATTATTAGCATGTTACTTAAAAAAGTAATAAATAACATGAACACTGATACTTTTCCAGAAGTAGTTAGTTACTGTACTATAAAGTTTTAGTTACTATTAAATATCCTTCCATGCCTATATTCTGCTACAGTGTAAATAATTAAAAGTTATACAAACTTACATAAAAAGTAATATACATTTCTATTACAGTTACTTTTTACGTTTTAGGCAAAAATTAATAAAGTTGCTGTAACTTAGAAACAGAGTAACCATCAGCCTTCATGTGTTAATTTTTACAAGTAACATTATCTACCCAACGCTGCACTTATTAGATTAAAACTTATATTACAAATCTAAATCATTTTACTTTTCTTTTTACTGCAGTCTATTTTTTCATTACTTAAGTTACACTTTTTTGACGATCAAGCATGACTTGCATGGGTGTTAATCACAAATCACAATGTGATGCTGAAATTAAGGTACTAATCACATATTCCTAGACCTGCTAAGCATGTGACAAGAGTTCTTTGCAAGTGAAAATGCATAATATGTACTTCTGATTAGTTGTAAAGCAGTACAGCAAAAAAAAAAAAAAAAAAACTGTAATAACGTGCTGCCAAATTGTGGAACCAGATGCATTGCAGCCAGGTCTCAATTCTTAAAGATGGCATGCCAACCAAAATTTACAAACTAACAAAATGGCCCTGCAGAAAAATGACCATCATGTTGGAGAGCTCACCACTCATGTTACTTCCAAAGTGAGAGTGGCTACTTACATTTTCTTTTAAAAAATGGCCACAGCAAAAAAATTTACAAACTGACAAATTGGCCTTGTAGAAAAATTACACACATTATTTTACACCATGGTGGGCAGCCCATAACAGCTGCTACTTATAGATCTATGATTGACTACATTAATGTTCTTTTAAAAAAGGTCACAGCAACAAACGTGCACAAACTAACCAATCTGGCCAGCGGGACAATACCCACCATTGTGAGCAGCCCATAACAAATGTCACTTACAAATCTGCAAGTGACTACTTTGTGTTAATTTTTAAAAGTACATAACAAAAACAAAACAAAATTTACAAAAAGATAAATTAGCCCAGAAGAAAAATAAACCCCGTGGTGGGCAGCCCACAACACGTTACTTACAAAACAGTGTGTGCTTAGTTTAAATTTATTTTAACAGGGTCAGAGCGATAAACATTTACAAACTGACAACCTGGCCCTGTAGAAAAATACCCACCATGGTGGGCAGTGCATAACATGTTACTTACAAATCTCTGAGTGACTATATTAGAAAGCTGGAGAAACTGCAGAGCCGTGAGGATAAGAGGACTAGGAAGAAACAATGCTTCGCTTCCATCTGGTGCAGATCAAGCAGATCACCCTAGCCACTGCTAGGAGATGAGAAGACACACAGCAGCCACCAATCGGGTGCAAGGAAAGGAGCAGGGGGTGGACCTGAGGGAGCCTGCCACTGCATAAAGCAGGCTTCAATAAGAGGAGCTTTCACTTTTTTTCCAGCAGTCCAGAGAGCCAGAGAAACTGTAGAGTCATGAGGGTGAGAAGCCTAGGAAGAAACAGTGCCTCTCCCCCCCCCTCTGGTGCAGATCTTGCAGATTGCCTTACCCACTGCTAGGTGACGACAAGACACCCAACGGCTACTAATTAGGTATAAAAAAGGAGCAGGGGCAGAGCTGAGGGAGTCTGTTGCTGCATAAAGTAGGCTCCTGTAAGAGAGGCTTTCACTTTTTTCCCAGCAGTCCAGAGAGCCAGAGAAACTGCAGAGCCATGAGGGTGAGAAGGATAGGAAGAAACAGTGCCTTTCTTCCCTGTAGCATAGATCAAGCAGATCACCTTAGCAGATGCTAGAAGATGACAAAACACACAGGGGCTGCCAATTAAGTGGAAGGAAAGGAGCAGGGGGTAGAGCAGAGAAAGCCCGCACTCCCTATATCAGTTGTTGTTGCCAAGCAGCCCACCAACTTGTGGCCCTCCACCATCGCACAAAGGACAGCAACTGGAGTCTGCCAGGAGTCTGCCAAGGAGACAGCCATCAGCCAGAACTCTTGCTCATCGGATCCCAGGTACACCTGTATTGTTTCTGGGATATACTGTGGTTGGAGGATTTTTGTTTTGTGTTTTTTTTTTAACCAGGAGAAACACACTAAGCTGAAAGCTTGTTTCCATGTGTGGCCTGGAGCACAAGAAAGTTAAATGACTTGCTCAGGGTCACACAGTATGCAAGTGGGGGCTGTGGGATTCAAACCCATGTCTCCAGATTTACAGCTCAGAGCCTTAAATCACTGCGCTATACTGCCTGTATACTGATTGGGAGCTTGCTGCTAAGTGGTTTCAAGGTGGTATTGTGATTGTGTGTTTTGGGGCTTCCTGCTAAACTGGTTCTGGGTGGTTTTGTGATTGTGAGTCTAGGGGCTTGCTACTAAACTGGCTCAGGTAATATTGGGATTGTGTGTTTGGGGGGCATGCTGCTAAACTGTCTCGGGGTGGTATTATGATTTTAGCTTTCGGGGCTTGCTGTTGCTAAAATTGGTTCTGGGTAATTTTGTGACTGTGGGTTTATGGGCTTGCTGCTACACTGATGGCTAGGTAGGGGTGTACTGGAAAAAGAAGTTGTTTGTAAGCGCTGCTGTTTATAGCATACCTGTATCCGTGACATATCTAGTATAAGTTAATAAAAAGGTTGTGTATTGTACTTTGGTAACTCATACTGTGCACAGCTTAGCCTCACTGGGATCTGGGACAGTAGGACAGGATGCATGGGGAATGGCAGAAATAGGGAATGGGAGGAGTGGGGCAGTGCAGTGGTTGTGGGGCAGCAGTCTTCTTGGAGGCCCTTCTGGAGAGGGCGGTGCTGTCCCATCTGTATGTAGGAGGTGGTGGTGAGATCCATAAGTAGGGGGGAGTTGCAGGCACATTCCTCAACCACAGCCAGTACCATTACAGAATTCCTATGCTGATCTGGTGGAGCGGGACCACCAAGAGGAGGCACCCATGGTAGAGGCAGGGGCCGATGTAGGGGCCCTCTCAAGTAGAGGCCCCAAAGAGGGTGAAAGAAGACCACAGAGAAAGAGGAAGCAACTTCTGGTAGTGTACTCAATTGTCGGGGGGGGATACAGCTGGGAATATGAAGGGGAGCAGAGAGGGTGGTTAGGTACCTAACTGGTGCCATGGCCCAGAGTAATGGGAAGTGTATCCTACAGATCACTAGGGCAGTAGGAAGAGGGTGAGCCCGAGGTCATTGTCCACCTGGGGACAAATGACCTGACTAAGCATGGGGAAGGGACAGTGCAGGGGGAGTTTAGGGAGCTGGGAAGAAGTCTTAGACAGGTAGCATGCTCTGTAGCTTTTGTGGAGGTCCTGTCTGTCTATAATAGGGGAAAGGAGTGAGAGTTTCACACCAAGGCTTTCAGCTCATGGTTAAGGGAATGGTGCAGAGAGGAAAGGCATGGCTATATTGGAGACTGGAGGCCCACCTGGGAGGATAAGAGCCTATACACAGGTGATGCACCTGCATCCATCCAGGATGGGAACCACAGTTCTCAGTGGACAGTTTAAATGTTATTTCAATGAACATTTTTAACTAGCCAAAGAGGGTGGCGGAAGAAAAAGGGGAAGCAGAAACTTCCCCTCCACAGACTGAGATAGCATGTAGGGACAGCCTGTGGGGCAATAGTCCCACCACAGAGCAAGATAATCAAGGAAGTATAAGGAAACACAGAAGGAGCAGGACAGAGAGCTGTACCAGTTAAAGCAGAAGGAAGCAGGGAGGGAAGTCAGAATAGCAAAGGCCCAAACTGAGGAAAAGATAGTCAACTCGGTTAGGAAGGGGGATAAAACCTTTTATAGGTACATCAGCGAGCATAGAAAGACAAAGGGAGGGATAGTGAGGCTGAATAGAATGAACGGTGGGTGGGCAGAGGGGGACAGTGAAAAAGCAGGGATACTGAACGAATGTTTCTGTTCAGTATTCACAAAAGAGGAGGAGGAAGTGCCTAATCCAATTAACAGAAGCACTCTTGATAGGGGGGTTGATCCCAGTTCTTTCACAGAAGAAAGGGTTCTGCAAGAACTCCTAAAACTGAAGGTGGACAAAGCAATGGGGCCTGATGGAATTCACCCAGAATTCTAAAAGAATTAAGGGAGGAACTAGTGAAACCACTGGCTACTCTTTTTAATAAATCATGGGAGGATGGTGTGGTACCTGAGGACTGGAGGAAGGCGGATGTGATTCCCCTTCACAACAGTGGGACCAAGACAGAGGCAGGAAACTACAGACCTGTCAGTCTGACCTCTGTGGTAGGGAAAGTGATGGAGTCACTTCTGAAGGAAAGAATAGTTGAGTACCTAGAGGCCAGTGGGGCACAGGACCCAAGGCAGCATGGGTTCACAGCGGGAAGGTCATGTCAGACGAATCTAATAGATTTCTCTGACTGGGTGACCAAAGTAGTAGACCAGGGAGGGGCTATGGACATGGCCTACCTAGACTTTAGCAAGGCATTTGACACAGTCCCACACAAAAGATTAATAGTCAAATTAACCAGCCTGGGAGTGGGTCCCAGGATGGTAGCCTGGGTAAAACATTGGCTGGACAACAGGACACAGAAGGTAATTGTAAATGGAGTCCACTCTGAAGAAAGAGGGGTTACTAGTAGGGTGCCCGTGGGAGTTCAGTATTAGGTCCAGTCCTTTTAATGTCTTCATAAGTGACATTGCAGAGGACTGGAAGGAAAGGTATGCCTCTTTGCAGATGACACAAAGATCTGCAACAGGGTTGATACACAAGGAGGCATGGAAAGGATGAGAAGGACTTGGCAAGGTTGGAGGAATGGTCAAAGTATGGCAGCTATGATTCAATGCAAAGAAGTGCAAAATAATGCACTGGGAAACAAGAACCGGGGAAGAATACACAATGGGGAGGTAGTAACAACAAAAAGGAAAGGGACCTGGGGTGATCATATCAGATGACCTTAAGGTTAGCAAGCAATGTGAGAAGGCAGTAGGGAGGGCTGGGTGGATACTGGAATGTATAGGGAGAGGCATCAGCAGCAGAAAACAGGAAGTTGTTATCCCTCTGTACAGACAGTTGGTGAGACCCCATCTGGAGTACTGTGTCCAGTTCTGGAGACCCCATCTCCGCAAGGACATAGACAGGATAGAAGCAGTCCAGAGGAGGACAACTAAAATGGTGCAGGGTCTGCAAGAGAAGCCATGTGAGGAGAGACTAAAGGAGTTTAATTTGTATACCCTTGAGGAAAGAAGGGAGAGGGGGGACATGATAGAAACTTTTAAGTACCTTAGTGGAATCCACAAAGTCCAAGAGGGTAGCATCTTTCAGAAAAAGAGACATGCAAGAACAAGGGGACACAATTTAAAGATGGGGGGGCGGTCCAGGGGCAATGTGAGGAAGTATTATTTCACAGAGAGGGTAGTGGATGCATGGAACAGCCTCCTGAGGAGGTTGTGGGGTCTAAAACTGTGGGAGAATTCAAGAATGCATGGGACAGACATAAGGCAATTCTTGTGGGGTAGGAAGAAATAGGCTGTTGGTTAACTAGGATCTGCAGCCTATCCTGTAGGTAGGGAAATGGGCAGACTAGATGGGCCAAGCGGTCCTTATCTGCCGTCAAAGTCTATGTTTCTATGTTTCTAAGGAAGAGGGGGTTAGCAAAGGAGGAAGGGAGGAATGAAGCATTTAGAAGAGAACAGGGAGAAAGGGTGAACAAAAGGAAAAAAGGGGAAGCAACAAGGAAAGAGCTAACAAAATCTGGAAGGTCATACATGCTAATACTAGATGTCTGGGAAATAAGATCTTAGACATAGAGACCATCATGGCAGAGGCTAACCTGGATACTGTGGTCATTACCTAGTCATGGTACACTGACCACCTCACCTGGGACATGATAATACCAGGCTGCACAATGTTCAGAAGGGACAGGGTAGAAAGGAAAGGAGAGAGAGTGGTGCTTTATGTGAAGGAAAGCATAAAAGTAACAGAAATATAAGGGATTTCAAGGGGCAGAGGTGCTGTGGGTCACTCTTAAGTCGGGAAATGGAGCCACTATTCAGACAGGTGTGACCTACAGGTCGCTAGCACAGGGAGAAGACTTAGATAATGTAATGTTAGAAGCAATTGGCAAAATGGCAGAAAAAGGGGAGGTGTTGCTGGTGGGGGACTTCAATCTACTGGATGTAAATTGGAGCCTCCCCGCTGCAGCTTCAGCTAGAAGCAGGGACTTCCTGGACTCCCTACAGGCAGGCATTCCTCAGGCATCTAGTCAGTGGGGGAATACTGGACTTGGTACTCACTAACAGAGACAGCAAATATTAAGGTGGTAAGCCATCTGGGGACCAGCGATCATCGTACAGTGTGGTTCAACATAAGAACAGGTGCAGAATCTAACCACACAATGGGGAGGGTCCTGGACTTCAGAAGGTCTGATTTTACTAAGATGGGAGAATGTCTCAGTAATGACCTGGCAGGGGGAGATAAACTGGGGGGGGGGGGGTGTGAAGAAAAAGTGGGCCAAACTAAAAGAGGGCATAGTTAAGGCAACAAACTTCTGTGTCAAGCAAATAGGCAAAAGTAAAAGCAAAGAGGGGACCACTATGATTCTCAAAAGAGGTAGCACAAAAGGTAAGGGCTAAAAGATTAGCATTTAGAAGCTATAAGGAGACACAGAGAAGAGGATAGGGAGGTGCATCAAGGAAAACAGAGGGAGGCAGACAAAGCAGTAAGGAGTGCAAAGGTACAAACTGAGGAAAGCATAGCTCAAGGAGTATCAAAAGGGGCAGGACATTCCTTGAGTAAGTTAGCAAAAAAGGAAGACAAAGGGAGGGATTGTATGGTTAAAGAGGGAAGGGGAGACTGTATGGAGGGGATCCAGAAAAAGCAAACATCTTGAATGAATACTTCTGCTCAATGTTCACAGTAGAAGGTGAAGGGGAGGAACCATGAAAAGGCACCAGGAGCTTCAGTGGGAAGGAAATGAACACTAGCCTGTTTTCTGTGGAGAGAGTCTGGAAAGCACTCACTAACCTGAAGGTGGACAAAGCTATGGGGGCAGATAGGAGTTCATCCAAGGGTGCTGAGGGAGCTCAGGAGGTACTAGCTGCACCTCTGATGGACAGATTTATCAGAACACTGGAGACCAGCGTGGTCGTGAATGACTGGAGAAGGGCAGATGTAGTCCCACTTCACTAAAGTGGTAGCAAGGAATACATGGCAATTATAGGCCTGTCAGCCTGGCATCTGTGGTGGGTAAGTTAATGGAATCACTTAAAGGAAAGAATTGTGGAATATCTTATATCCAGTTGATTACAGGACACAAGGCAGCATGGTTTCACATAGGGGAAGGTCTTGCTAAACACATCTGATAGATTTCTTTGACTGGGTACAAAAGAGTTGGATCAGGGGGGAGTGGTACATGTGGCCTGCCCGGATTTCAGAAAGGCTTTCAACACTGTTCCACATAGGAGACTGGTAAGCAAGTTGGGTAACTTGGGGGTAAGTAATAAGGTGGTAACCTGGGTAAGAAACTGGTTAGCAGATAGGACACGGAGGGTAGTGGTAAACAGAGTTCACTCCAGGGAAGGGAGCGAGGGTGATCAGTGGGGTAGCTCAGGGATCAGTGCTGGAAGCAGTCCTCTTAAATGTTTTTCTTGGTGACATAGTGGAGGAACTGGAAGGGAAGGGACGGTCTGCCTCACTGCAGATGACACCAAGATCTGCAACAGAGTGGACACTCACGGGGATGAAAAGACTGGAAGAGGAAGAGTTGTCAAGGGTATGGCAGCTAGGTTTTAATGCAAGAAAGTGCAAAATAATGCACTTGAGCAATAGAAACCCAGGAGCAGAGTACAAAATGGACAGAGTGATAATAACAAAGAGAAAGCAGGAAAGAGACCTAGGATGACCTAAATGTGGCTAGACAGTGTGACAAGGCAGTCAGAATGGCTAGTGTGATGCTTGGGTGCATAGGAAGGGGTATCACCAGCATGAAGAGGGAAGGGTGCTTCCTATATTTATATATATATATATATATATATGTATATATATATATATATATATATATATCACTGGTAAGATCCTACTTTGAGTACTGTGTCCAGTTATGGAGACCACATCCCAGGAAGGACATAGACAGGGTGGACACAGTCCAGATCAGGCCTAACAAAATGGTGCAGGGTCTGCATCAGAAGTCCTATGAGAAAAGGCTAAAGGAGCTAAATAGGTACACCCCAGAGGAGAGGAAGGATGGGGGATAAGACAGAAACCTTTAAATACCTCACAGGGTAAATAAGGGACAGGTGAGGGTATCTTTCAGATAAAAAAAAGTGTTCTAGGAAGAGGGGCAAGCTGGTGCTGGGGGGGGGTTAAATTTACCAGGGACATCAGGAAGTACTTCTTCACATAAAAGGTGGTGTATACCTGGAACAGCCTTCCAGCAGAGGTAGTGGAGGAAAAAATAGTAGTAGGGATCAAAAATTCCTAGGACAGGCAGAAGGGAATCGTGGGGGTAAGGAAGGGGGGAGAGATTGTGCTATAGATCAAGTAGGGTCTGGAGCAAAAATAAAATGAAGGTAAAAAAATGGACAGACTGGGTGGGCCCATCAGTCCTTACCTGCGATCACATTCTATGTGTCTATGTTTCTATCATTATTTTTTTTTAAAAAGGCCATAGCAACAAACATTTACAAACTAACCAATTTGGCCAGTGTGACAATACCCATCATGGTGAGCAGCACACAACACGTTACTTACAAAACTGTGAGTAACTACTTTTAAAATGTACATAGCATAAAAACATGTACTGACTAACAAATTAGCTCAGAAGAAAAATAACCCCCATGGTGGGCAGCCGACAACACATGTTACTTACAAAACAACATGTGACTAGTTTACATTTATTTTAAAAAGATTATTGCTAGTGCCTACTTCTTTATAGGTACAGGCTGGCAATCAGTAGAATTCAGCAAAATTACTGGCGGTGGTTGCCTTCCTTCTCAGCAGGTTCAAGATGTGGCAGGTAGTGGGTGGTTCTCCTTCAGGTAGGTAGTTTCTGATCTTGAGGATTGCTTTTTTATAGCATTCAGTAATCTCTCTGCTGCTGTGCCACACATTCTGATTGGCTTGGGTGGAGCTACTACATACAATGTTATTGGCTCACTTGTGTAGCCAATCCAAAGTCTAAGACACATAGCCGATCAACAATGTGCTATGTGAGTATGTGCGTTCACATGGATAGACCAGCCAACGTTAACTCCGTGGTGGCCAGTCAGAACTGTGCTGAGTTGGTGGAGTTGTGCTTTTTTGTATTAGTTAAAAAAAGACAAAGCAACCACCAAATACCAAATGCCACTGCAACATGTGGCAATATGAAAGGGTATTAACACACACGGGTAAATGTGGTATATAAGCAAATAAACCCATCAGGGTGCTAACCAAAACATAAAGAAATGAGCCTAAAGGGCTAGTGGTTTAATGAACTGTTTACCCTCTTGATGTGTTTGCTTTTGTGTGTGCCGGAGTCCAAATCTTACATTTTATATAATGCATTTAACATATTTGGATGATTACTGATTGTTTTATCACAACTGTGTATGCAGGGAAAGGGTTTAATTTTTTTATAATTTTTGTTTGGCTGTGTAAAATGTTTATTATTTTTTCTCCTTTTGAACTGTCTTCCATATCCTTCGCCCCAGGACACATTTGGAAACAAGCTGTTAACAGCTCAGTATGCCTTTTCTGGTAAAACGTTTGAAATTAGAACTAGATAGATACCATAGATTTAAACTAGCCAAGGGAGGTGGCAGGCCAGCAAGGAGAGTACTTAATTGCCCACCCCCCCACAGCTAGCAGTGGAACCAGTGAACCAGAGGAGTGGATATCTCTACAAAGCAGTTTGCAAAAGATGGAGATAAGTGCTCAAGAGGTGGATAGGCAGAAAAGGGGCAAAATTCAACAGAAGGACAGGCAGCAAGGAGAACCAGGGATAAAGGACAACCAAGGAAGGGGCTGGAGTAGAACAGCTAAGCAGTCTAGGGAGGTCAAATCATGGAAAGCCATGTGTGCAAATGCCAGGAGCCTTAGCAACAAGATGGAGGACCTGGAGGCTGTCATGGTGCAGTCAGACCTGGACATTGTGGCCATCACTGAAACCTGGTGTAATGATAACCATGACTGGGAGATGGCCATACCTGGCTACAACATATTCAGAAGAGACAGGACAGGTAGGAAGGGAGGAGGAGGAGTGGCACTGTATGTGAAAAATGACGTAAGGGCCACAGAGATCCAGGAGGAACAAAATGGGGGAGAAATACTGTGGGTTAAGCTGGAGAGGAAAATGGGGCCAGCTATCCGCACAGGTGTGGTCTATAGACAACCGGTCCAGGAGGAAGAAACAGATAGGGAGCTGATGCTTGCCATCCAAAGGATGGCAGACAACAGTGAGGTAGTGCTGGTTAGAGACCTCAATATTCCAGACATGGACGAGCATACCAGCAGCAGCATCAACTAGGAGCAGATTTATCCTGGACTCCCTTCAGGGTGCCTTCCTCAAGCAACTGGTCATGGAACCAACTCGGCAGAAGGCAATACTGGACCTTGTGCTCACAAACAGGGACAGTGTGATGGGGGTAACAGTGGGGGAGCACCTGGAGAACAGTGACCACCAGTCACTGTGGTTTGAAATCACAGAAGGAGCAGAACCAAACCACACAAAAACACATATCATGGATTTTAGGGGGAGAGACTTTGGGAAAATGGGGAGATGCTTGAAAGAGGCATTAAGGGGAATGGGGCAGAAATCAGGGGTTGAGGAACAGTGGACAATATTTAAAATGGGGATTACAAGAACAACAGAATTATGCTTTAAGCAGGTTAACAAGGGGAAAAGGAAGAGGAGGCCATTATGGTTTTCCAAGGAGGTAGTGGAGAAAGTGAAAGCCAAAAGATTGCATTCTGGCAATACAAAAAGACACAGGCAGAAGGGGATAGGGAGAAGTCCCCGGGGAAGAAAGGGAGGCAGGGAGGTCAGTAAGGGAAGCCAAAGCTCAGACAGAAGAGCACATTGCAAAATCAGTGGGTAGAGGGGACAAAACCTTTTACAGGTACATAAGTGAAAAAAGAAAGGCAAAGGAAGGGATAGTGAGACTGAAGTGGGAGGATGGGGCCGCATGGAGGATGACAACAGTAAAGCTGACATATTGAACAGGTATTTCTGCTCAGTCTTTACTAATGAAGAGGAGGGTAATGGGTCTGAAGGGAGTACAAGGGGTTGGAATGGTGTAGAAATGGGCACAAGTCCCTTTATACGAGAAAGGGTCCTGAAGGAACTGGAAGTAATAAGAGTTGATAAAGCAATGGGGCCAGATAGGGAGCACCCCAGGTCCTTAAAGAACTAAGAGAGGTGGTGGCTGAACCCTTGGCTATCCTGTTTAGCCAATCCCTGAAACAGGGAGGTACGCAGCATTCTGAAGGACAGCAGATGTAGTCCCTTATACAAAAGTGGGAACAAAGAGGAAGCTGGAACTACAGACCAATCAGCCTCACCCGGTAGTGGGGAAGATCATGGAAGCACTACTGAAGGAGAGATTGGTGGAACATCTTTGTCAATGAACTACAGGACCCAAGGCAGCATGGTTTCACCAAGGGGAGGTCATGTCAGACCAACCTCATTGAATTTTTTTGACTGGGTGACTAGGGAGGTGGATCAAGAGGGCAGTGGACATGGCCTATCTGGACTTCAGCAAGGCCTTTGACACTGTGCCACATAGAAGACTATTACAAACTGGGGAATATGGGTGTGGGCAGGACAGTACTGCAGTGGGTAGGTAGCTGGCTGGGCGGCAGGACACAGAGGGTGGTGGTAAATGGCTGTCACTCCACAGAGGGAAGACTGACCAGTGGGGTACCACAGGGATCAGTGCTGGGACCGGTTCTATTCAACATCTTCATCAGTTACATTGCACAGGACCTAGAAGGCAGAATTTCACTGTTTGCTGATGACACAAAGCTCTGTAACAGAGTAGACACACCAGAGGGTGTAGACAGAATGAGAAGGGACCTGCAGAAACTTGAAGAATGGTCAGGGGTTTGGCAGTTGAAATTCAATGCAAAGAAGGGCAAGCTAATGCATATGGGCACAAAACCCTGGCACAATATACCAGTTGGGGGTGAGGATATAGCATGCACCAAGCAGGAAAGGGATCTTGGGGTTATCATCTCTGATGACCTCAAGGTAGGGAAACAGTGTGACAAGGCAGCAGGTAAAGCAAATAGGATGCTGGGATGCATCATGAGGGCATCACCAGTAGGAAAAGGAGGTCAACATCCACTATACAAGACACTAGTGAGGCCCCACCTGGAGTACAGTGTACAGTTCTGGAGACCTTACTTACATAAGGACATAGACAGGGTAGAGAAGGTTCAGAGGAGGGTAACAAAGATGATGCATGGATTGCATCACAAGTCCTATGAAGACAGGTTGAAGGAACTGAACATGTACTCCCTGGAGGAGAGGAGGGAGAGGGGGATATGATAGAGACATACAAGTATCTTACAGGGAGGAACAGGGTGCAGGAGGACACTATTTTTAAGAAAAAAATATGTTCCAGAACTAGAGGGCATGGGATGAAGTTGCAGGTAGGACGATTCAGAGGAAACGTGAGGAAGAATTTCTTCACAGAACGGGTGGTGGACAAGTGGAACACCCTGCCAGAGGAAGTGGTGGGGGGCTAAAACAATCATGGGATTTAAGAATGCATGGGATAGACATTAAGGAATTCTGGAGGTCCGGGTTAAGGGGCAACAGACTTCTAGGAAATCATAAAGTAAACTTACAGGCTCAACTGGACAGACTGGGTGGGTCGTAAGTCCTTATCTGCCGACACTGTCTATGTATCTATGTGTTCATGTATCTATGTAGATAGATAGATAGAGATAGATAGATAGATAGTTTATGTAAATATTCAGATGTGTGGTGTATATATATATATATATATATATATATATATATATATATATATATATATGTATATATATATATATATATATATATATTGGTGATGCTAGTGAAGGAGGGCAGGATGGGAGGGAGAAGGGTGGAAGGTAGTTACCCTTAATGCTAGGAGCCTTGGGAGGAAAACTGCAGAGTTACAGGTGCTCATGGCAGAGGGAGAGGTGGACATTGCAGCCATCACAGAAACATGGGCCACCCAATACAATGACTGGGACCTGTCTGTACCAGGGTACAGGTTATTTCGCAGGGACAGGGTGATTGGGAAAGGAGGGAGTGTGGCACTATATGTGAAGGAAGGACTGAAGTGTGTAAGGGAGGAAGGGGAGGAGGGTAGTACGGAGTCACTTTGGATGCAAATCCAGGATTCCAAGAATAGGATTTTTAGAATGGGAGTGGTGTACAGGCCACCATCTCAGATGGAGGAGTTAGACAGGGAACTAGCGGAACAGATCAGGAGGACCTGCGAGAAGGACAGTGTTGTGATTGTGGGGGACTTCAACATGCCAGGAGTGGACTGGAGTACCCCAACAACCAGGAACAGAAGGGAACAGGTACTTTATTTTTATTTATTTATTTATTTTGAAAGTTGGGTGGGTTTACAACCTTTGAGTTAGGGACTCATTTACAAAGGCACCTCATCGCAGGGAGGGTAGACATGGTTACAGTGTGAGATACAACAGTGGTAACATACAGGTGCAATGCAGATAACAAAAAGAACACAATGTAACAGTGGTTTACGGGATAAAGTTACGTGCAGTAAACAGCAATCGTATATAAAAAAAAAATGCTGCAATGGTCAGTGAACCAACCAGGTTAGGGAATACCCTTGACCTTGTGCTGGCAAATGGGGACTTTGTGAGAGAACTTACGGTGGAAGAACCGCTGTCAGGGAGTGACCATCACTCAGTATGGCTCACATTGGATATGGGCAAGGAAGGAGTGGAATCTGGCACAAGAGTGCTGGACTTCAGAAGGGCCGACTTTGGGAGGATGGGGGAAGTGGTAAAAGGGTACCTGGCCAGAATTCAACCTAGTATGGACACTAACCAGAGGTGGGAGCTCATAAAGCTGGGGATAGTGGAGGCAACTAAAACCTGCTGCAAGACCCAGAGCAAGAAGGTTAGGGCTAAGAAACCGAGCTGGTTGAGCAAGGAGGTCATGGAAAAGGTAAGGAGGAAAAGAGCTGCCTTTAGGAGGTACAAGAAAACAGGGAGGGGGAGGACAGGGAGGAGTACTTGACGGAATTGAAGGAGGTGACACGGGCAGTAAGGGGAGCCAAGGCATCTATGGAGCATAGGCTGGCACAAGGCATTAAGAAGGGGAGAAGGACTTCTTCAGTTACATTAGGGAGAAAAGGAGCAGTAAGGACCACATAGTAAGGATTAGGAAGGAGGGGGGTTGGGTGGAAGCAGGGTGCGATAAGGCAGAAGCACTAAATGATTACTTCTGCTCGGTATTTACTAAGGAGAAGAGTGGGGTGACACGCAAGGGGGGAGGAATGACAGAAATGGGGGGAGGGGTGACAGATGGGGAAATCATGGAGGGCAGAGTTTGGGAGGGTTTGAAGGCACTGAGGGTGGACAAGGCGCCAGGCCCAGATGGCATCCACCCCAGGGTACTGAAGGAGCTGGTAGAGGTCCTTGCGGGACCTTTGGCAAACCTATTTAATGCCTCACTACACTTGGGGTGTGTACCTCAGGACTGGAGGATGGCTCATATGGTACCCCTCCACAAGAGTGGCCCCAAGGATGAACTGGGGAACTACAGACTGGTGAGCCTCACATCCATCATGGGTAAGCTAATGGAGACTATCCTGAAGGAGAGGCTGGTGGCCCTTCTAGAGGCCAAAGGACTACAGGACAGCAGACAGCATGGCTTCATACGTGGCAGATCCTGCCAAATCAACCTGGTGGAGTTCTATGACTGGGTAACTAGGCAACTAGACAGGGGCCATGCAGTGGATGTCCTGTATCTGGACTTCAGTAAGGCATTCGACTCGGTGCTGCATGGAAGGCTGGGAAGCAGTTAGAAGGCACGGGGCCGGTGCAAAGCTAGTGAGATGGGTAGGGAACTGGCTTCAGGAAGGCAACAGAGGGTGGTGGTGGGTGGGGAACTCTCACACCCAAGGGTAGTGATGAGCGGTGTTCCACAGGGCTCGGTGTTGGGACCAGTGTTGTTTGGGATATTCATTGCAGACATACCATTGGACATCAAGAGGAAGATCAGTCTGTTTGCTGATGATACCAAGGTAGGAGCGGTGGTGGATGACCTAGGGGGATGGCAGGGGTTACAGGATGATCTGGCAAAGCTTGAAACCTGGTCAGACACCTGGCAACTGGGGTTTAATGCCAAAAAGTGCAAGGTGCTGCATTTTGGGATGAAGAACCCAAGGAGGAGTTACCAGCTGGGGGGAGTGCAGCTAGCCCGGACAGAGGAGGAGAAGGATCTGGGGATGCTCATTACAGGGTCAATGAACAACTCGGCACAATGTAGGAAGGCAGCTGCAAAGGCCAACAAAATGCTGTGTTGTATTGCAAGGGGTATATCCTCGAGGAGGGAGGAGGTGATTCTGCCACTGTATAGGTCATTAGTTAGACCGCACCTGGAGTACTGAGTGCAGTTCTGGCACTCCCGTATCTGAAGAGGGACATTAAATTACTGGAGGGGCTGCAGTGCAGGGTGACAAAGATGATCAAGGGGCTGGGGGCTTATCATACGAGAGGAGGCTGAGGGAGTTGAACATGTACTCACTGGAGGAGAGGAGGGACGGGGGGACATGATTGAAACCTTTAAGTACATGAAAGGAATAAACACGACAGGTACAGAGGGGCATTTCAAAGTAAGGGAAGGGAGGGACACCAGGGGCCATGATATGAGACTGGAGGGAGGAAAGTTCAGGAGGGAGATGAGGAGACACTTTTTTACAGAGAGGGTGGTGGCTGGGTGGAATGCGTTACCTACAGAAGTGGTATCCAGTAGAACAGTGGACTGCTTCAAAAGGGGATGGGACAGGACAAGGGGGGGGTTAATGAAGGGGAAGGGTGGAAGGGAGGGGCAACTGCAGAATAAGGGGTGCTAGCTGCACATTCAAGCAGACTTGATAGACCTCTAGGCCTTTATCTGCTGGCAAATTTCGTATGTTCGTATGTTCGTATATTATGTCACTTTCATTATGACAGTTTTTATCATTTAACTTCCTACTTTCAAGAGACAATAATTTTAGTTGGGATGAAAGCAATAAGGCTAAATCAGATAATTAATAAGTACACAACCTTTTTATTTCTTGTGATATGCGTATGTTATAAAAATTGAGAACAATATAATGAGGATGGAGCCAGCACTCGAGGTAGGAAACTGTAGTTTGACCACACACAAGAAATGTATTCAGCTGCTAACAAATCCTTCTCATAACTGAGTATGCATCTTCTTTGATTTATTTGTATTGTGAAATTCAAGTAAGATTCACTGCACACCACCTTCACATATCATGACGTAATGTTAATACTGCACTGACAAGAACACCTTACTATTTATTTTATTGGTCTGACCAAATTAGCGGTCTCCTGTTACGCACTGTAACTCAGGGTCAGTGGTGATGCGATGTGGCTCCTGCACCTTCTGCAGAATGTGGAGGCCTGGCTATTGATGGTTCAGTCAGGGTTCAGTCCTATTATGCCAATGCTGATGTTTAGAGAGTTAGCTAGACAGACAGACAGATACATACATACATACTTACATACGTAAGATACATAGATATGCACATACAAATTGTCTGTCTGTCCATCTATCTACTAAGCAGGGTTACATATCAGCATTCAAACTCCACACATACAATTTTTCCCAAATCAGACAGATAGATATACATTGGAAGACAGACAGACAGATGGATAAACGCCGTGGCAGCAGCAGCAGTTGCAGCAGCAGCAGCAGCAGCAGCAGCAGTGTGCAGCAGCAGTAGCAGTAATAGCAGTACAGTAGCAGCAGCAGCGCAGCAGCAGCAGCAGCAGCGTTGTAAGCGGCAGTAGCCAGCAGCAGCAGCAGCAGCAGCAGCAAGCAGCAGCGCAGCAGCAGCAGCAGCAGCAGCAGTGGCAGTAGCAGCAGCTAGCAGTGGCAGCAGCCAGCAGCAGCTAGCAGCAGCAGCAGCAGCAGCAGCAGCAGCAGCAGCAGCAGGCCAGCAGCAGCAGCAGTAGCCAGCAGCAGCAACCAGCAGCAGCAGCAGCAGCAGCAAAAAGCAGGCAAAAGCAGCAGCAGCAGCAGCCAGCAGCAGCAGCAGCAGCAGCAGCAGCATAGCAGGCAGCAGCAGCAGCAGCCAGCAGCAGCAGCAGCAGCAGCAACGAGTAGCAGAAGCAGCAGCAGTAGCATGTTGGCAGCAGCAGCAGAAGCAGTTGGCTATGTAGCTAGTAGCAGTAGTGGCAGCCAGCAGCATTAGTAGCAGTAGCAGTAGTAGCAGTAGTAGCAGTTAGCTGTAGCAGCAGTAGTAGCAGCAGCAGCAGCAGCAGCAGTAGTAGTAGCAGTAGCAGTAGCAAGTAGCAGTAGCAGCAGTAGCAGCAGTAGTAGTAGGTAGTAGTAGTAGTAGCAGTAGTATTAGTAGTAGTAGTAGAAGTAGTAGTAGCAGCAGTAGTAGTAGTAGCAGCAGTAGTAGCTAGTAGTAGTAGAAGAATGTAGTAGAAACATAGAAACACAAATTTGGCCAGCAGATAAGAGACGCTTAGCCCCACCCAGTCTGCCCATTTCCCTACCTAATGGATAAGCTGCAGATCCTAGTTAACCAGTAGCCTACTTCTTCCTACCCCACCCCCTAGAATTGCCTTATGACTGTCCCATGCATGCTTGAATTCCACCTGCAGAATATCTGCTACAAACCAAAGACAATTGTAAGGTTCACCTTCCTCTGTTGTGAGCACAACTCGCTTTCTTGCAAATCCTATGTTCAGTATTGCAGCTTCCAGCCAGAGGTAGTTTCACTTGAAGAATATTAGAAGCAGTAGTAGTAGTAGTAGTAGAGTTACTTCAGGCACCCTGCCCCATAGGCTCAGGGTGCCCTTACAGAATATTAATAGCATAGGAAAATGCACCCAGGAAATACACAACACTAATAACACAATAAATATAAAAATCATTAAGTTACAACCTTTAAAATTCATATTAATCAAATCCTAAGCTGTGTATTAAATTAGATGTATTCCTGAGGCCCCAAAGGCCTGTTGGAAGAGGAATTTTTTTAAGTTCATTTTAAATACCTCAAGGGAGGTCGCCTCATGGAGGTACCCTGACAATGAATTCCAAAGGGCTGGGGTGGCCACCTCGAATGCCCAGTCCCCAGAAGATTTCAGCCTTGCTCTGGGGACCTCCAGAAGGGCCTCTCCTGCCAATCTGAGAGAGTGACTCAGGGTGTAGGGATGCAGGAGCCCTTTCAGGTAGCCCGGACCCAACCCATGTAGGGCTTTATAGGTCAATAGACCTATTTTAAAGGTGATGCACACCTGCTCACCTGCAGCCAGTGCAGTTTGCACAGCATCAGCATAATATGACTGAACCTTGACTGGTCCGTTAATAGTCAGGCCACCACATTCTGCAGAAGCTGCAGGTGCCACATCACATCACCTCTGACCCTGAGGTAGAGTGCGTTACAGTAGTTGAGCGTTGAGGTGATGAATGCATCTACCAGTGTGGCCAGGTCATCAGGGGGGAATAAGGGATTTAAATCAGGCGATGTTTCAGAGATGGTTAAAACTGGCCTGGCCCACAACTGACACCGGCGCTTCAAGTGTCAGCTCATTGTCCAGAACAATGCCCAAATTCCTCACCTTCGAGGAGATCTCTAATTTGGTCAGACCAATTAAAAGCCCTAACCCTTCACCAGAGGCCCCCACTCCCTCCCTTTGACCTGGTTCAAGCACCAATACTTCAGTCTTACTCAGGTTGAGCCCCAGCCAGTTTGATGATGCCTAAGCTCGGATCTTGGACAAGCACCTATTCAGAACATCAGCCACTTTGGATCTTCCAGGTGTGAAGGACAGGTGGAGCTGAGCATCATCGGCATAGCAGTGAAAACTCAGCTCATATTGCCTTATGACCTCGCCCAGGGGCAGCATGTACACTGCGAACAAAATGGGGGAGAGGACAGAGCCTTGGGCACTCCAAAGGCAGGGCCATTGGGCCTAAGGAATAATAATCCAGTACCACCCTCTGGGACCTGCCCTGAAGCAAGGACTCAAACCAGCTGATGACCGTGCCTGTGAGTCCAACATATTCCCTCAGCCTGTTCAACAACACCCCATGGTCCACAGTGTCAAATGCTGATGAGAGATAGAGGAGGATGAGAATTGATCACTCTCCTCTATCCCTCACCCTGAGCAGGTCATGCAACACCTTAACTAATATGGTCTGCATGCTGGGAATAGCCCTAAACTCGGACTGGAATGGTTCGTAGATCTGCAAGTCCATGAGGTGACTCTCAAGCTGTTCTGCGACCACCTTGGTTCGTGATAGGCTGGCAATTTGCCAAGACATTGGGGTCCAAAGATAGTTTTTTTCAACAAGAGCATCGCCAGAGCCTGTTTAAGGGACTCAGGGACGACCCCTGTTGACAAAGAACACCTGACAATCTCGGTAAAAACTGGACCCTGGATTCTGATGCAGTCAATGAGTAATCGCGACATGCCTGGCTCCAGGTCACAGAACATTGGTTTATGCCCTGAGATCACCCCATAGACCTCAGCCATTGTTACTAGCTGGAACTCTCGCCAGGGTGACTGAACACACCTGCTCACCCGAGGTCCACCACTGTTGGATGATGGTATTCTGCCTGGAGAAATTCCAGCCCTAATGGAGGACACTCTGGGTCCAATTACAAGATGCATGGTGCAACTCGCAGGCATATGTGAGTTGCACCATGCGGTACTATGCTGGGGAGCCTGCACCCTATTCTAAGACAGGCAGCGTCTCAGGCACCAATGCCATGACTTGCGGCAGCCGCAGGCTAGTGCCAAGGGAATGGTGTACTGGACCTGGGTGCCGCAAGTCGCTGCATGCAATCTACTGCCCCCTAAGCCCCCCCCATCCTGAAACACATCAGCAGGCACCTGGGGGCATTGGGGGGGCTGGCCGATTGTCACAGGTGATCGGGGGGGGCATGATGTAGAATGGACCTGGGAGGGTCCCTGAAGTTTAAGGGAGGGGGACATGACAGAGCAGGGGGGCACAGCCATGTGATTTCCATAGTGCTGGGGGGCATCCATTGCTGTGCCAAGATGGATGTCCCTTAGACCACCTCCTAGCTGGTCTAACCCCGTCATGCCATACGAGGTTCAGGAATGGCATTAGTGGGTTACAGCAGCTGCCCATCCGGAATAGGGTGCAGTTACTGCCATAACCCACCCTTGCACCATGCCGCTGTGGGTTGCCGGCATAGTGGGTGATGTAGCCCACCTTTGGCGTAACCTGCATGCGGCATGGTGCAAGTCACCTCTTGGAATCATGACTTGTGTTATGCCTGGCGCGAGGTGCAATTTGCATCATTGGGCTTGGCATAAATTGCCTTGTGCCAGGCATAACCCGACTTGGAATTGGGCCCCCTGTCTGAGAAGAACCGAACAAACTCCTCACACTTTTCAGCTGAAAAAACTTTAAAGGGTTCCAGACAAGCCAGATGTAATGGCCTGTCTATAACCCAAAAGAGCTGAGCTGGTCGATTCTTCCCAGCTGCAATCATCCTAGACATAAAAGCTGCCTTTTTGTTGGGTGAATGCATTCTGACACTCATTGTAATGAGCATTTAGGACCAGCCTATCCTCCTGGGACCTGGTCTTCCTCCAGTGCCTCTCTACCCTCAGCTCCGCTGGTTTTCAGAATCCTCAGCTCACCATCAAACCAAGGTGAGCCAAGGCGCGAAACCAACGGGTTACATGAATCAGCACCAGATGATCCAGGGCCTCCATGACAGTCCATTTATGGGCTATCACAATGTCCCCTGGACCCTCTGTGTAAGCCTCCCACACAGGCAAAATGTCCAGTTCCACCATCAGTCCCTCTGGTCCTAACCCTTTTAAAGCGCAGAACTGAACCATTTCCACAGGGGTAAGGGACATCTAGGGGAGCTCTGAAACTGAACCTGATGGTGCAATCATCCAATCAAATGACCGGATCAATCTCAATGGTGTTGATCTTGAGTCCCAGGGAGAACACCAGATCGAGCCTGTGCCCATAGTGGTGGGTCATGGCCATGGCCTCAAGAGTGAGGCCAAGGGCCTCCATACTAGGCAGGAAGTCCTTGGTGACAGACGAAGGCTCGCTGTTCACTCAGCTGTTGAAGTCGCCGAGAATAAGTAATCTCTGTGACTCCAACACCCTTTCAATGACAAAGGCCATCACCTCCTGCAGACAATTTCTGTCTCACTCAGGTGGATGGTGGATGAAGAGAATCCTGATCAACACTCCGGGACCCCCACACACCACCATGCACTCAAAGGAATTGGTGTCCCCCACTGGGTGCTCCACCAGGCCCAGCTTCAACCTGAAACAAATGGCCACCCCCTCCTCCCCTGTGTTCCTTCTTTGGGCAGTGAACCATGGAGAACCCAACTGGGACAGACGCCTCCAGCACAGAGCCGGAAGCATCCCCCAGACAGGTCTCTGTGATGGATGCCAGGTTGACCAATGCCACAAGCCCTGCCATTACGCAGTCTTGTTGGCTTTCGAACTGGCATTTTATAACACTGTCTGAAGAGGACGAATAGCTGAGGCTGGTCCCTCAGCTAACTGCCCTCTCAGTCTGGAAGGCTTCCTGGTCAGAGAGACAAGGCACAGGGGACTACTTTCCAGCTGCCTTCTCATCACAGGGTGTCTCCTAGTCCCCACCACCTGAATTGACCTCCCTCTGACCTCATCCAGCTTCACATCCCCCCCTTCTGCCCCTTCTCACGATACCCAGCTCCTTACATCTCTGACAAACAGTGTCCATAACGGGTGGGTCTTGGAAAGGGTGCAAGGCCTTTAAAAGGGAAGGAGAGTAACAGAGCTTAGGTGCCTGGGTTAAAAAACCCTTTTTTAAACTCCACCACTAATACTTAATCCAGTAGTAATTCTATTACTACACCAATTACAATCAGATAAACCTCATTAATCATGCAATCCTAAATACAATACACACACACACACACACTCACTCACTCCAACATAAACAACCACTTACACAAAAATCTACCCCCTCCCCAAACCCAACAAACTAAAATATCACAATAAAATAACGATAGTAATATAGGGGGTCCAAAGTCCAGGAGCGTTAATCAGTTCTCGCAGTTCTTATCAGGACAATGGTCCAAGCAAAGTTCCAACAGATGAGGAACAGGTCTTCAGTCAGGAGGACAGTCCTTTAACAGTCAATCAGAGAGAGAGAGCAGTAGCTGCAGAAGCAAAACTAAGGCAATGCCGAAAATAGCAACAGGGGCTCTCACTCCCCGAACTACTGCTACCGTCCAGTCACAGCTCTGACTAGAACATTGGGCTCTCTCATGGCCTATTGCTCACCTTAGTTTAAATAGTGCTTCACCAGTTCAGTCCCGGTAGATAAAAATGAGTTGCAGGTTAATATTATTGAAGCACAATCCACAGCCAAGACAATCTATGTCACTCTCATGGCCTAATGATCGTTCCTAGTATCTTGAATCATCCAAGGAAACAACTCTTCTCTCATGTGGCTAAATGGGATAGTACACCCTCCTGCACAAGCCCAGCTCCACTGATCTCCTGTAATGGGCCCAACTCAAAGAATCCAGGTCACCGCATTGCAGTTTACTGGTCTTTCTTCAGCAAGAGCCCTACCCAGGGAGCACTCTAAAGGCAAACAGCTAACAGGCAGTACGGACCCTCAGTCTTCTAGCTGTCTCCACTTCTCCAAAGAACTGATCGACCCTTCACTGGTCCATTGGCCAAAGCTGTAATTCTCTAGTCTCAGGCTTATTTTACTGGCAACAGTCTACAGCTGTCCAGATCCATTTCACCAGTGGGAGTATCTCAAGTGCCTTCAGGAATCAGTCCTGTTTCTCTTAACCAAAAAGTCTGAAGAAACACTCCTCAGACTTAGAAACTAACTAAAAAATTAAAAAGCTGGCTCCTGATTCCAACTCACTCTTTCCCCTCACTACAACTACTGTACCTATGCCTCAACCTCTAACTAAAACAATTATGAATAAATACAATAAACTTAAACAGATAAAACACACCACAGGAAAGGCGAAAGAATGGAAAATATACAGAGTAAATATAAATGAGTATAAAACAAGAACTATATAAGAAAAATGCCCAAATTAATCAGACCCCCTGAAAAGCTTCAGCATGGCAGCCAGGCGTGGCCCTCATCTTTGGAGGTTCCTCCCCCAAAGGTTCTTGTTCGACATAGACAGACAGACAGACAGATGAAGAGTTGGGGGTGGGTACCAGCAGCTTTCCTGTAGCCCTTCCTTTATATTTTGCTTCTACTAACTTGATAGAATAGCAGAGATAGAAATAGTTGCCCAAATTGTCAGTGCTTTTAAAATGTCCTGCCGTGAGTTTTTCAAGTCTATTTTACAATGGAAAAAAATGTACTTCTTATCATTAGCAAATACAACACACTGTAGGCTGCAGGGGCCAACATCAGCGCATTTTATTTGACCATTAAATATGTAAAGGAGGGCTTTCTTAATTTTAAAGTAATTCTAAATATGTCCCAAGCAGAGGGGTTGCCAGCCAGAAACTGACAATATTTTTTTGTTTATCACCTATTGCAGGTCTGAGCCCCAGATAGCAACAGAGGGGCTTCAATTAAATTAAACATTCCCACTCAGATCAGTTCTCAGCCCTGAGCCCTGGAGGGCATTCTTAATGTTAAAATCCCCACTCCTAGTTGAGCTCAGCCCAGGGTCTCAGCATGGGGGAGAGCAGACCCACTCTGAGTGGGTGCCAGCCAGAACTGGATATTATTTTCTTTTTTTTTTGTTTGTTTCCCACCTATAGTGGGTCCAAGCCCTGGAATGACTTCAATTAAACTGAACATTCTTCCTTGCAGTGGGTGTCAGCCCTGGAGGGCATTCTTAATTTTAAAATCCTTGCTCCGAGTGGGGATCAGGGAAACAAACAAAAGCAAGTATTTATCAATGCCGAAGGTTTGATGCTTTGCACCAGTACATCCTCAGATGTTACATGGGCACTTGTGCTGAGAGTGCAAGGAATGTTGGGTACAGCAAACAGCTCTCTTAAAGGATGCTATGGAGAGCACTGAGTGCACAGGATTCACTTTGGGAAAAATCCATTTTTTTTCACACCTAGACAGATGTCAAGGGTACTGCATAGAGAGGGCATTTAGGAGAATAATGACTGTCTTGAGGCTAGGAGAGAGTTGGTGCAGAGGATCACCACAGACAGAAGGCAAATACTAAGATCACTGCAGGAAGGACGGCAAGGAAAACAGTTGTGCACAAGAAAAAAGAGAATACATGTAGAGATTTGCCAGTTATTCTTTTTATTGAATTTCAGTATATGTACTATCATAACCTTGTTACGATCTCTGCATCACTCAGCTCATGGCAGGACTTGGAGTATATGCAAGAGTTAAAAATGGAGAGGTAAGGGTAGCATACAGGGGAAGGGTATGGGTGGCTAGGGCATAGAGAGGGGAACATAAGAGTTAATAATAATAATAATAATAAACTTTATTTTTATGGTGCCTTTCCAAAACCAAGGTGCCTCACAAATTAAAAACACATTAAATATCACACAAATTACTTAAATAAAACAATACACATTGAATTTAAGACCAATACATCAGTCACCGAAAACTTGGATCCATAAATGTGTTTTTAACGCTTTTTTAAAGGAGGAGGGGGTGGTGAAAAAGGAAATAATGGGGGAGTGGGCAGGAGAGGATTGCAAAAGTTGGTGACATCCATATACCCACAGTTCTAAGAGTGTGGGTTCACCTTTCAACTGGCATTCATGTAGTATATACACAAAAAAAGTTTAGAATGAATAAGTGCCTTTGCCTAGGTTAATATTGTTTGCAATGTACACTTGATGGTGGAGAGAAACGGAGGTGTATTATTATTGTTTTCCCTATATTTAAAAGTTGCCAAAGTAAGGAGACTAATTTCCATACTACAGAGAGGTAGGCAAGGGTTAAGTTTTCTTTAGGAGACTTGCTAGATTAGGAGTAAAAAAAAGGCTATAATTTGAGACATCATGGCCAGTTTTAAACTGCCTAGAGATTAGGCAGAAAAAGCAGGAAAACCTTTAACAGTAATAAAATAATAAAGACTGGCACAAAACAGTTCAAACTTTCTATATATCTCCCCTCAATTTTCTGATGTAGTCTGGTCAGGCTGCTGGTGTTGACAGCCCATCAGCTGTTTGTTGAATAGTTTCATTCACGTCAAAGAACTGAAGCCCTCTAATTTATTGACTTGGTTCTTTTGAAGTGCATTCAGCCAAAGAAGTGTGGTGTCACAGTTAAAGTGCATGGTTATTGGTCTAGACTGCTTCGCCCCTACAGTTTTTAACTGCAATAGGCTCACAGAGACACACCTCTGAAATCCCCTTCCACTCATAACAAAAGGTTTGTTATGAGGCCATCCAGCAAGTCATCTCCTGGGAGTGTTTTGTCAGCAGGATTCCGATGGACTCGTGGCTTCTCTGCCCCTCAGCCGCTGATTGTTTCCCGTGGACTCGGCTGTAGGGTGCTACCTGAGGGAGTGGTTGGGACATGTGCTGGGCTAAAACGTAGGCTATTATACTTGGACCAGGCTGTAGTTAGAGCAAGCTTCTAATTGTATGTACTGCTTAGTGCCTATTATGAATTGTAGTAGTCTGCTGCAGTAATGCTGAACAGGTTGCACGCCTTGTTGTTTGGTAGCCCCAATGTGAAAAGTGCACTAGGACTAGTTGTTTGAGACTGTATGTGTCCCTAACTACACTGTCTATTGGTGCAGCAGCTGAACCCTGTAGCACCCTGTGTTATTTTTCAGTGCGTAGTGCCATTACCAAAGTGCAGTAAAAAAGTTCAGAATGTAAAAGTATATTCAGGGGCTTCTCGTTTGTTAGGGCTTGTTACTACTGCGCATGTATTACCTGAGCTACCACCCCAAACCTCCCACTGCATACTAATTACATTCTCCTACCTCTTTACAGACGGGCTCACCCCCCCCACCTCAGTAAGCTGCCGACCGTGGCAGCAGACGGAACACCTCGGCTCCTACCTGGAGCGTTCTTGACCTCGGGAGCTGCTGTTTCAGGTAAAGCCATCCAGCAAGTCATCTCCTGGGAGTGTTTTTCCAGCAGGATTCCAATGGACTCGTGGCTTCTCTGCCTCTCAGCCACTGATTGTTTCCCACGGACTCGGCTGTAGGGTGCTAGGCCCGACAATGCTCGCGTCATCTGCCCCACCCGCCCCAGCCACCCACCCACCCACCCAGGGGTGGCCGTGATTATCTTGGCTCGGGTTGAGTGTGTCACTTCCTGTGACATCACGTCCTGTGTGCCTGAACCTAAGTCCCCACTTTCCCATTTGCAGGTTATACCTGCTGGCCACCAGTGGGCACTGTTCCCCAACTACCAATCCTGCTCTGTTTCCACCTGCCCTAATCCTATCTTGGGTTCTCTCTCTCTACCTCTACTGTTCTACCTTATTTCCTTCCTAAAAACTCTCACCCCTCGCCATCCATGTCCATCACTCTCCTTCTCGCTCCCCTCCCTTCCTTCCCTCCTTTAATAGTCCTTACCTCCCAGGGTGCTAGATGCCCGTTGGTGAGCTGTTCTTATGCCCCCATTTATCTGCCTGCAATCCACCCCTCTTCTCCCCTCCTTCCCCCTCCGCTTTCACTCACCCATTCTATGCATCTATCTATCACCATTTGTATGGGCACCTTCTCACCACCCCGCCCCCTGCATCCTATCATGCTTGCTTTCCTGTCTGTGCTACCCTTCCTATCCCCTGTACCACTACATCCCCCATCCCCCCTACCCCAGCCATCGGAAACTCTCCTTCTGCCACTTACTCCCAAGAGCAGCACTCCTCCTTCTGCTCCTGTCTGGCAACATCCATCCCAATCCTGGGCCTGGCAACACTGGCCCCCCCTTGAAATCCTCTGGACTTCGTATTGCATCTATGAACATTTGTAGTCTCCTTAAAAAACTGGACTCACTACAATGCTGGGTGGTGGATCACAAACCAGATGTGGTTGCCTTGGTTGAAACCTGGCTGTCTGACTCCACCTCTAACTCCCAGGTCTCTCTCCCTGGCTACACCCTCCACTGGCTGGACAGGTCCAGTAGGAGAGGTGGGGATGTGCCTTCTGTGTAAAGCACCTGCTCATTGGACTAGCCCTTCCTCCCCCTGACCTTGACCATAATGCCCAGGCCCTAACACTAAAGCTATCTCCCGAGCCCTCTAGGGGTCCTATCTTTCTGACTATGGCTTACATACCTCCAAAGAACCAATCTCAGGCACTGGGCCCACTAATTGACTATCTCACCTCCTTACCCAACCCCTCTTACCAAATTCTGGTGGGTGACTTAAACATTAATTGGCTTTGCCCCCTCATCCTCTTCCTCCCGTGAGGCTTTTGCTGCTATTGATCTAAACCAACTAGTCTCCCAGCCCACTAGAATTAACCCCAGAAGGGGCTCTAGCACACTTCTAGATGTAGTCCTCACTAACAGACCAAGCCGCATCCACAATATCCAAATACTCCCTGACTGCCTTAGTGACCATTCCCCTGTTCTCTTCAACTGGGTTACCTCTCTGCCCAAGCCCGCTGTTCAAACTACCTTTCAGAGGCGGTTTAGACCTGGTGGGTTGAAAGACCTAAAGCATTACCTCGCACATGCAGACTGGTCTCCATTGCTAAACACACCTAACATTGACAAGGCGCTGGCCTTCTTCGTCAACACCTTCAACTCTGCCTGTGACATCTTCGCACCTATGACTGCTCGTAGGTCTAAAGTAAGACATGCCCCTTGGGTCACCCCTGCCCTGTGACTCCTTTTTAAGCAGTGGGACAACCTGTGGCACCTTGCTGTTGCAACTGGCCGCCTTGCTGACAGACAGACCTATGCTGCGGCTTGGAACAGGTGCACCTGGGCTATCCGCAAAGCAAAGGCCGAGTACTATCAAACCTCCCTTACCTCCTCTTGGGGGAACCCCAGGTCCTTCTGGGACAACGTCAAGCAGCTGAATGGTCACTCCCGGTCCCCCCCCTTCACTTCTTAACATCAATGGTACTGTCTACTCTGATTCTGCCCTCATTGCCACTCACCTCAATAACTCCTTTACTGATCTTAGCCCAGTGCTCCCTGGCAATTTTTTCAGTCCTCCACCCAACAGGTCTGCACCATCCATCACTCACCCATTGTTCCACATGCGTTGTGTCACCACACAAGAAGTCAGGCCATACCTGCTTAAAGCCTTAAAGGGTAACACCATCGGTAATGACTCCCTAGATCCCTGTCTCCTACGTCAGGTCCTGGACCAGGTCATCTCACCTATCACTTGCATCTTTAACAAATCCCTCTGCCTTGGACAATTCCCTGCTGTCTGGAGGGTCGCCACAGTTACCCCTATCCACAAAGGTGGTGACAGAACTCTTCCAGGTAACTACCGGCCTATCTCAATCCTCCCCCCCCCAAGGCCTTAGAGAAAATTGTGGCCACTCAAATCTCTGGCTACCTCTCTAAATACAATGTTCTCTGCCCTGAGCAACATGGGTTCAGAGCTGGTCATAGTACCAATACAGCTCTCCTGGAGTTCACCAACTTCCTCCACACAGCTTTGGACTCTGGCTCCATGGCTGGTGCTGTTTTCATTGACCTGTATAAAGCCTTTGATTCCGTATCACATCCTCTCCTGTTAACCACCCAGGCTTTGCAACTGGTCCAATCACCTGGTGCGCCAGCTATCTCTCAGCCCGCTCTCAATGTGTGAAAGTTAGTGGAACTCTCTCCAGCACCTGCCCGATCCGCTCTGGAGTTCCCCAGGGCTCTATTCTTGGACCCCTTCTCTTCTCCCTCTTCCTCAACTTGCTACCCAGCAAATGTGCAGGTAAGATCCTACTCTACGCTGACGATGCAGTACTCATTGCTTCTGACAGTAACCCCATGTCGCTTCAGAATTCTCTCCAGCTTGCCTACGATTCCGCTGAAACCTGGTTCATTGAGCACCAACTCATAATCAACCTAAAGAAAACAAAACCATGCTCTTCTCCCACCCCCAAAATAAGTCCAGCAAGTTTCCTCTCGCTATTCACTCCTCCCTCAATATCCCCATCGAACGTGTTCAGTCCTATAAATATCTTGGAATAATCTTTGACCCAGCCCTCTCCTTCCATGGCCACATCTCCGCCTTGAACTCTACCGCCAACACACGGCTGGGCATTCTCTACTGGCACAAAAAATGCCTACCCTCTGATGCCCTCCGCTTGGCTGTCACCTCCTCTGTCATATCACTTATCGACTATGGCCTTCCGGTCTATGGGGCTGCTGATCAAACGGCCCTGTGCAAGGTTCGCCTTACACATAACAAAGCCTGCAGACTTATAACCGGTGTGCCTAGACTAACCCACACCTGTCTGCTGTACTCCTTGGCTACCCTACTCAGCCTGGATGAGCGGCTCATGTTTCAAACATGCCAACTCACCTATAAAGCCCTCCGTGGTCTATCCCCCCCTCTGGCTTATCTGACTCAATCCACCGGGCTAATCCTACTGTGAACACCCGCAGCACATCCAAAACAACACTGATCATTCCAAGAGCCAGGACCTCGCAAGGCCAAAGGGTGTTCCCTTACAGAGCGCCCTCTTGGTTTAACTCCCTCCCTGCCATTATATCCGAATCTCCCTCGGTCGCTTGCTTTAAACGATGCCTCAGAAATCACCTGCTCATCTCACGGAGATGCTGCTGCTGCTGCTAACAACATTAAAAAAACTCCTCTGACAACGCCACTGAGCCGCACTTCTTTTTCCTACTCACCACTTCCCCTACCACTCTTCCTCCTTGGCACTCCCCCTTCATTCTGCTTCCCAGCCCCACTCCCCTCTTACCCCCCAATCTCCTTTACATCTCTCCCCACTAACCCTAATTTAGTCTATTTATTCTTCATACGTATTGGAACCAACTGTGCCTTGAATGACACTTACCTTGAACCTGTATTATCTGTTGTCTCCTGTGCCACTGTCTGTGTCCTCTATGTGACAAGGTACCTTTGTAAATGAGCCTCTGGCTCAAAGGTTGTTAAACTGATGTTCAAATAAATAAATAAATAAACCTAAAAAGGGCATTCTCAATGTTAAATTAATTAATTAATTTTAAATATATCCAGAGTGGGGTGGGTGCCAGCCAGCCAGGTAATTTTTTTTATTTTTCTAGCCTATAGTGAATCCGAGCCCTGCAGGGGTTTCAATTCAATTCAGCATTCCCCCTAAGAGCAGCTCTCAGCACTGGAGGTCATTCTTAATTTTAAGATCCCTGCATCAAGCAGGGCTCAGCTGAGATTGTCAGCATGGGGGGGGGGAGAGAACTGATAATAGCCAGGTCAGGAGACTGGACTGGCAAACAGTAGAGGCTGTATTATTCTTTATTTTATTTAGTATTGAATGCAGCCCTGGGAGAGCCTGCAAATTATGTATTTCCCTAGTGGGACTCAATTTACTTTCAGGAGGTACCATCCAGGACAGGGACACAAGAAGTCTGCATGCTGGTAACCACAATGAATTTAGGAGATGCAGCTTAAACATCAGAATGGAGTTCATTAGTTCAAAGCTGTATGATGACTCACTTGTTGGGGCAAGTTAGTCCTCATACAGATTTGATCTAATAAATTCTAATCTGATTTATCTAAAAGATGAGGTCCTTGAATTCATATTGGTTACCAGTGTGCCAATTTCTTGTGTCCTTGTATTTGCAAGGATAAACCACCCTTCTCTGCACCCCTCCAGCATTTGTATGACATGCTGCTTTTTTTCCTTTTCTAACCAGGACGGGACATTATTATTTTGTTTGTTTCACACCAATAGTGTGACTGAGCCCAAGACAGCCAAGGAGGGGCTTCAATTATATTAAACATTCCCACTCAGAGCAGGTCTCAGCCCTGGAGGGCATTCTTTTTTTTTTCATATATGCAATTTATTTTCCTTGCTCTTGCTGCCCCCTTCAGACTGCCCCCCCCCAATGCCATCATCCGGTATCACCGGGACTTCAACTTCTCACGGTCGCCAGGTGCGGAGCCTGCAGAGGGTCTGCAGCTAGGGTTTTTTCCACTATTTTCTTCCCTGGATCCCATCCCCATTGCTGGGACGTACACGCCAGATACATGTATGTGGAGGTGCATACACGTCTGCAGCACCCTCCGTTCCCTGGCACCCATCAGACCCACACTACCCTCAGGCCTCCACCTGGGAGCAGTTGTTTGGCAGGGGCACCAGTCCTCTCTCTCCAGGAGAGGAGAGAAATCCATTGGACACTCAATCCTCTCCCTCCCCATTGACCCCCGGTGGCCCTCTCACAGCACGAACATGGGTCGCCAGCATGGCAGGAGGTAAGGCACAGATGCCTCAGCTCGATGGAGGACATTCTTAATTTTTAAATCCTTGCTCCAAGCAGGGCTCAGGAAAACAATGAGAGGGCATTGTTAATGTTAAATTAATTAAAGTTAAATATGTTCCAAGCAGGGTGGGTGCCAGCAAGGTCAGGGCACTAGTTTTATGTTTGCCGTACACGCTAGCGCAAGTCAAACATTTTGCTATGTACAGGGTTTTCAGAGGTGTGTCATGGTGGTCCAATGGAGGAGACTCTACAAGGGGCTTGACCAATAATCAGCAATCCTGATCATAATACTGTTCAGGCATGAAAGTGCGTGGACTTCAAAACAATGTGCCGACAGACACATGTAAGCATTAAGCCACGACAAAGGAGGGTTTTACCAGGGAATTAATGCCTGGTTGGTAGAAGGGGAGCTGAGTGCCTCCAACCACCCAACCAGGCATTAATTCCCTAGCAGAACCCTCCTTTGGAGTGGCTTAATGCACTTGTAACATGGCAAGCACTTACAAAAATTGGTGCAATTATGAAGTGATAGGTAGAAAAGACAGACAATTTTTTTAGGTTTAAACAGGTTTAATATGATTTTCAAACCGGTAACATTTACTTATATTGAGGGTAGTACATGTATGCTACCATAACAAATAGTTGCATTTGAACAGGACTTCTGTAATAATTATGAAACAAGTGGCACAGTTTTAAAAAAAAATCAAGATCGTCTCTCTGTTACTCACTAAATGGTGGTGAGACAGTGTGTGGAGCCTTGAATTGCATTCTGGGGACGGTATGCAGTAATTGGACTCCAAGAAACTGCAAACAGTGCTAGCTTAAGGAATACATTCAAAATTTACACAAATAGTACAATTTGATTACCACTTCTGTTGTAATAATGAAACACATTTTAAATTTTATAAAACAACAATAACATGCTCTCGACATTACTCTGTAAATGGTGCAGACACTGTCTCTGTAGGTTTCAATTGCATTGTAGGATTCAGAAACAATTGCATATTCATTATCAGAGCTACTACCGTGGAGATCAGAACAAGAGGAGAAGGAGTAGGATTTATTTTACACCTGTAATGTTTCTCGACCCAGGGCATGATGCCCATAACACTGCAGATTGAGAAGGTAACATCATGGGTATTCATCTTTGCCATAGTACAATCTTTCCTCAGGTTCTCCAAATACCGCTAGGTGGGTGGGAGGGAAACAATGTGACTGGTTCAAAAATCACTGTTCAGTGACTTGACTGTGGTTTATTCTGGTATTGCACTAATGGGCATTACAAGAACATTAATGCTTGCTTGAAGTTTAATCATGTGTTGTCTTTTAATGAATAGGAATACAGTATTTGAGTAATTGCCATGTTACAATCATAAATCATCTCTTGCAGCAAGCACAGCTGATCTCATCATGTGATCTTAGCCTACCTGCTCCCTTCCTCCTCAACATTACAGCAATGGAAACTGAAACAGCTTGTTGAAATTAGTTTACCCCCTTCAAAATGCAACAACTTGCATATTTAAATACTTAGACTTTAAACATTTTCTTGCTACTAGCTTCAGTGTGGCAGGAATTCTCTTTCACGAAAGATTCATTCCTCATAAATGTCACCCTTTTCCAGCAAGGAATCTCCTAATAAGATTTACACCGTTTTGTTAACCTATTAAGACACTATCTGATAAGACCTGTCTCAGACATAGTTAACTATAGCAGAAGACATCCGTAAAGAACTGTTATCTTTTGTTACAAATGTTACTATTCTTTCTTTAAAGAGATAGTTATATTGGGCTTTAGAAGGCAAACACATTATGAAACTTTTAGCCCTGAAAACAGCCACCTTTTCCGGTTTCAGATCTGAGTGCACAGCACAACCAGCGGTATCTAGAATGCATGTTAGTATTGCAGAAGACAGCTACTACTTTAATCCCTAAGACAAGTAAGGAATGGTATCATTTGCTACTCCTTTTACTATGCTTTTAGGGAAAAAAATATTTATATTGAGCTACAGCAAAACACACACACACACACACACACACACACACACACGCCATACTCATGGCCACAACATTTGAAATAAATACTGCAATCTAATATGTTATAATACAATAAAGTAACTGTTTGTTTATGTCAGTCTTGGACGGTTATGTGGGACATAGTGAAGCTCAGTTTACCGTAGATTTCTTTAAATATTTCTTATCCTATATTTTGTATCCTGGATAACACAGGAGAGATGCTATATCTCATTCTCATAGGGATCATCATTTTACACATTTTCACACTGTATTTACTCAGGATATCACAGATTAGATGTAGTATCTTGTTTTCAGTGGGGTCATGATTTTACCCTTTTTGTAATGTATTTATTCAGGCTAGCCTAGTCCAGATGTAAAATATTGTTTTCACCGTGTTCTGATTTTGCGCAATGCAGCACAATATTGTGTAGATGTAGAGCCCAACTAAAAATAAGATGCCACGTCTTGTGTGAACTATCCTGGCTAAATATATAGCAATCAGCAGGCATATTCTAGGAAAATATATTGTAAAAATGTGCAAAAGGAAGACCACAGTTAAATTGGAGGCAGTATAGCGCAGTGGTTTAAGGCTCTGAGCTGCAAATCTGGTGACATCCAGCAGACCAGACCTGGGTTTGAATCCCACAGCTTCTGCTTGCATACTGTGTGACCCTGAGCAAGTCACTTAACTTCCCTGTGCTCCCAGGTTGCACCTGTAAAAAAAAGCTTTCAGCTTAGTGTGTCTCACCTGGTTAAATAACTAAACAAAACAAAAAATTGCCTCTCAGCAGATTTGCATTGTGCAAATTCATTGGAAATAATGGGTAAAAGCACAACCACACTGTAAGTAATATTTTAGAGGATATGCCAGTTGAGATTTGATATATCATATATCAAATCTCAACTGGCATAGCCTGTAAAAATTCAATGTGTAAAATGGTTTAAATGCTTTACCCAAATGAAATAAATATTTTAAATTTTGACTTGGCTAGTCTTTCCTCATAGGTCTTATCCCATATGCCCTGTGCCATTGTAGTTGCCCTCCACTGCACCGCCTCCACCTTGTCTATGTTTTTTCTAGATGGGGCCTCCAGAACTGGATGCAGTATTCCAGGTATGATCTCATGAGTGTCTTATACAGAGGCAAGATGACCTTCCTCTTTATACTCCTGATATCCCTCCCTGTGCATCCAAGCATCTGGCTAGCCTTTCCAGCTGCCTTATCACACTGCCTAGTTTCTCTTAGGTCCTGCAAGATGATAACTCCCAAGTCCCTTTCCTGCTTTGTGACTGTCAGTACCTCCCCACATAGTTTATACTTTGCTCCTGTGTACTTGTGCCCTATCTGCATGATCCTGCACTTCTTTGCATTGAATCCCTGCTGCCATTCTTTAGACCATTTCTCCAGTTTTTTTTATTGTGTTTATTGTATGCTCCCGTTTTCGCCCAACTTCCCGTGCTGCACCCATGCATGTGCCAGTGGAGGCACGTGCATGCTGTGGTTCCATAGCGCCCCCCCCTCTGCTTGCCATCTGCCTGCCTGTGCAACCCTCAGGCCTCTACCTGGTGGCAGTTGGACTGTGGGGGATGACAGGGTCTCTCCCCAGGAGAGGAGAGCTGCCTTGTGGTAGCTCAATCCTGCTCCCTCCCTTCCCCCTAGCTGGCCTTCGACAACCTGGGCTTATTTCTGAACCTGGGTCACCAGTGTAGCGTGAGACGTGGCATCCAGCGGCTCAACCCTCAGCACCATTGGGCCAGCTCTCCAGTTTTTTAAGGTCTTCCATCATTTCATTCAACACCCCCTGGCATGTTCACCCAATTGCATACCTTTGTATCCTCTGTGAAGAGAAATGTCTTCCCCTCCAGTTCCTCTGCAATGTCCCCAACAAAGACATTGAAGAGGACCGGCCCCAACACAAACCCTGTGGCACCCTGCTCATCACCACTCCCTATCCAGAGTTCTCCCTGTTTACCACAACCCTCTGACTCCTGCTATTCAGCCAGTTCTCCACTCACAGAATTATTTTAGGATCCACTCCAGGCTGTGTAGTTTGTTAATCAGCCTTCTGTGGGGGACAGTGTCAAAGGCCTTTCTGAAGTCCAGACATGCCACATCCACCACACCTCCCCGGTCCTGCCTTAGTTACCCAGTCATGCAGTAGATCAGTACAATGAGTTAGTGCAAAACACAGTGCTTATCCAAAATACAGTAAAAGTTAGGCTTAGATGTATAAGTAAATCAATGCCATATAATGGCTCCACCAAGCCACAGCGATGAAAATTTCACCGTAATCCTTCACATCGGCATATTCTCGATGACATCGCCTACATGCAGGGGCGTCATTTCAGCAAAATCATAGGGGTAGCAAGGTAGGGGAGGTACGATGTGGGCGGGGCCAGAGAGGGTGGCATTTGTCAATGTGACATAGCGCTAGTTACCAAGTAATTTAAAAATGGGTATGAATTGGATAGTAAAGTATTGTTCGCAGTCTCTCTTGTTACCATGGAGAATACAGCTGTGAGAGGGGAGAGAAGGACTAGCACAGCAAAGCGTTTAACACACTGCATGCTATAAGTTGTAGTTTATCATATAAGCTAGTTTAAAGATCAGATTAAAGGGCCCCAGATGGAAAACCACAGTTTCAATGCAGCGCATGTCGAGTCTTAATGGTTAGTCATAAAGAACTGGGGGCAAGGTAAACAAAACAACATTTTACTTGCAACATTTAGCTTTTTATACTTTTACCAGACTTACTTACAAAGAAACTGTGCACAAAAGCAAATACTGGTCATACAGCTGAGCTTGATTAAATTCATAGAATAGTTGTTTGAAATATAACACACCTGACAGCAGACACATCTATAATTTTGGACAACCATTACAGCATTACCTGCAGAGTAAATTGATCCAGCAACAAAAAGCCTGTGACATGTTCGGGATAAGTTTGAAAACATATTGTTTTTAAACAAGTCTGCTTTTTTTACATATTTTTATCTATTACTTTATTTCCACATGTTCTGTATTACTAAGGATAGCTGCTTGAAAATAGGATTCCCTGTCCCTCAGACTTCATCTACTACTGCTGCTTGTCTTACACGTAGTGTCATCATCTTCTTTATGAATTGTAAATGGTTCTATGGACGAATATGATGCCACAGGCAGGAGAGAATGACATCACATGCAGACAAGCAGCATGAGCTGATGAAAGTCCCAGTGACAAGGTTCATGTTGGCTCTCAGCAGTAACCACGGTACTACAAAAAATGAATACACTTCTTAAAATGAGAAATAAATCAGCTAAGGTCAAACCACTCAGAACAAGGCAATGTCATATAGAACTTCCTATTTACAACCAGATAACCTGCACATAAAGCAGCAGTTGAAGGAATGCCCTTGCTGCATGTGTGCATAAACAGTGTTGATGTTTCCCTATCAGAGCAGCATGCATGGTACCCTAACATTTCAAAGCTGCCTTCCTCGCACTGATGGTTGTTTTTAAAACTTCCTTCCGACGGTAACAAAATGGTGGAATGAATGATCTACAACACATATTTTCTTTTTCCATTTCAATTACACAATAGCCTCTCACAAGAAAGTGCCTGAAATTAAAAAAACAAACAAAAAAAAAACAGTATCTACCGGGAAGCCAAAAAACACCACCACTGCTAATCGGCTATCTACAGAGATGTACACTTCCGACAGTCAGCATGCTTTCACCGCACTTCTGACAACACCTGAGCTTGCTATTGTTAACTGGGGGGGGGGCCTGGCCGGCCCAACACCGCCTGCTCATCCTCCGGAGAGGGCTGTCATCCTGCCCACCTATGCCTACAGCTGCCACCACCGCTGACAGCTGGAGGACGGGGTGCACCTCCCTTCCACGGCTCACTTCATACACCGCACAGGTCGGACCTGCTGCTGCCCTTGTTCCCAAGAACCACCACTGTTCTCCAGCTCCCTGCCCGCCCCATGCCTCTACTCACCAGGTCGAAGTTCCATGGAGCCACCATTCCTGCTGCACCACAGTGCTTCTCCCCACTTTGAAAGATGGTCTTTGGCTTGAAAAAGCTCCATCCTCCCGCCCGCCGCCAGAAATTCAGTCACAAAACCTGGCTGCTCGGCAACTGCTTACATTGGTGTTTGGGAACAGTGTGCGAGACAAAAACCAGGCAGTAATAGGTATATGTCCAAAGTCTGTGGAAACAAACACAGGAACTCTGAAAAGTTGAGAACTATCATCCACTAGTCACTTCTCCCGTTTTTCGTGACGTTCCTCATCTACCCCACCGCACCACATCGTGACTACTTGTCCCACCCACTGGCCTTCCTCCTAGCCAATTGTGGTAGTACCAACATCCTTGACTCAATGCTATGCACACTGGGACTTGGAGTTTTAAAAAGGGCAGTCACTGTGTTGTTGTTTGTTGCTTCCCAGTCCCAGTGTGCATTTAGTGTGCCTACTGCCGACGGGCGGGGCGGAGGTGGACACTGGGAGGCAAAAACCTTTTCTTTATTTAAATTTGGCTGGTCATCGAGTGGCACCCAGCCCAAGAGTCCATTAAAGCCATAGCAAGGCAAGGGCAGGTAGGGTCAGGCCCTGTCATAGGGTTCAGGGTTTTATAGGGGTCATGCATGCACCCCTGGTGACCCCTAAATGACGCCCCTGCCTACCTGTACCAACAATGGCCCACAACATGCTGACACGGATCACCACACTTAACTGTATCAATGTGGGGGGGCTGCGCATCCCTGGCACCCCCCATGTGGGGGGCTGTGTCCCGCATCCCACCGCTTTAAATATCTAACCCCACGTCACACAGACAGTGGAGTTAGATGCCTACTCCACCGTCGATGAAAAATCTCCCTGTCAACACAAAGTCCATCGACTTCGGGGTTTCAATGTCAGGCAGTCGATGTCAAAACTTTGATGTTTGAATAGTATACCCCATATAAGGCAGTGTGTGTGTGTGTGTGTGTGTGTGTGTGTGTGTGTGTGTGTGTGGCAGTGCTGTACTGTATGTGAGCAGACAGTGCAGTGCTATGTTATACTGTAATATACACATATACATGTATTTATATTAGTCAGCATGTGTGTATCACAATAATTAGAAAGTGAAGTTAGGTGGCTCTTTGGTTACTGCAAAAAGTGTAGTCTACATTTCCCCACTATCTAGATCTGTTTCAGCCTTCTGCATGTCATTGCTTATTTAACTGAGGTGTCTAGTGGCAACTCCTCACCCTCTGATGTCTCTCAGAGCCTGAAAAGAAGAAAACGGTCCCTTGATGCCTTTTCTTTTAATTTGTAAATGTGTGAAGATGGTGCACCATTATGTTATACACACTGGAATATATATGCATATGTGTATATGTATTAGTCAGCGTGTGTGTATATCACAGCAATTAGAAAGTGAAGTTAGTGGCTCAGTGGTTAGTGCAACAATTGCTAGTCTACATTCCTCCACTATCAAGATCAGTTTCAGCCTTACACATGTCATTTATGATTTAAATCAGAATCTGTTGCTGCCCCGCTGTAACTGCCCCCCCTCCCCATTCCCAGCTCATCCCAAGCCCAGCCCATATTAGTCTTCTGGTATGGGGATCTGCTCCTACATCTACTACAACATCAATACTAGTGGCAAACATCTGGCATTGACAAATACTTGTTTTTATTTCCTGCCTATAGCGGGTTCCAGCCATGGGGGCATCTATTAAATATTCCTTTGCAGAGCGGGTCTCAGTTCTGGAGGGCATTCTAAATGTTAGAATCCCCACTCAGAGCAGGGCTTAGCCCAGGATCTCAGTCTGGGGAGGGCAGATCCGCTCTGAGCTGGTGCCAGCCAGGACGGGATATTTTCCTTTTTTGTTTCCACCAGTGGTGGGACTGAGCCCCGGAAAGCCCCGGAGGTGTTTCAATTAAATTAAACATTCCCGCTCACAGTGGGTTTCAGCCCTAGAGGGCATTCTTAATTTTAAAATTCCTCACTCTGAGGAGGGCTCAGCTGAAGTTTTCAGCATTGGGGGGGGGAGACCAGAGCCAGTTAGGAGAGTGATTCACAAAACAGAGGTATTCTTTATTTTGTTTAGTATTAAAGGGCTCTCAGGAAGAGCCTGCAAATTTTACATTTCCTTTGCAGGGTTCAGTTTACTTTGACCTTCTCTGTGTAGATGCCAATGTGGACAGGACATTATTTTTTTTTTGTTTCCCACCAATAGTGGGACCCAACCCTGGAACCCCATGAAGGGGCTTCCATTAAGTTAAGCATTCCTGCTTGGAGGTGGTCTCAGCCCAGTAGGTCATTCTCAATTTTAAATTTATTAATTGTAAAAAATGTTATGGGCAGAGCAGGTGTCAGCCAGGACAGGACATTATTCTTTTGTTTCCTACCTATAATGCACCTGATCCCTGGAGGGGCTTCATTAAAATAAAACATTCCTGCTTGGAGTGGGTCTCAGCCCAGGTGGGCATTCTTACCATTATAAGCACTGGTCCGAGTGGGGCTCAGCACAGGGTCTCCTCATCGGGGTGGGTAGGAGCAGAGCGGGTCCTAGCCAGGTTAGTGGCCATATTTTATTAAATGGCTATATGAATTTATTTAATAATAATATCCCCTCTGATATCGGTGTTGGTGTGCAGACCAGGAAGAGCCTACAATATTTCTTATTCGGGAATCAGTAAGGCCCTTTTTTTTCTTACAGTTCCCACTCCAGGGTCTCATAGTGGAAATGTGCAGCCCAGGATAAAAGTGCAGTTCTGCCCACGATATGTGTGAACATATGCCATCAAGCTGACTTCCGCAGTGAGTTCTGTGGGCAGCAGTGAGTTCTGTGCTTGGAACGGAAATCCACAGGTGGTGCTCAGTTCTGTGGTTTCTTTCATGGATATGGTCATGGAACTGCACAAAACTCAGGGCCTTGGGTATAGCCATTCAGCTCCTTTTTAGATATTTGGGAGCTGTTCACCGACATTAAAGCTAATTGAATCACCGCACAGTAAAAAAACGCTCACGAAAAATGCCAATGCAGATCAAGGCTGCATGTAACCATGCTGCAAGATATAAACAGTGCATATCACACCCCTGTGCACATCGCCCTATGTAACAGCAATGGAAGTCACAACAGCAAGATGTTATACAACCCACAGGAGGGGGGCAGATTACATATTACAACTCCTGAAGTGGATGCAACTCGGGGGAGGGAGAACCTCAGGAGGGGGGCAGATTAAATAATACAACTCCAGGGGTGGGCGCAACCCAGGGAGAGGGCAGAGAACACATTCTGACTCCGGGACCACAAACCAGAAACACATAACTTGACACAAAATCAAGCTTTAAAGTGCAACACTCGCAACAAGATAACACAGCAACACAATAACACTACAACAAGCTTTCAGCTCCGTAATGCTACTATCACCCGTGACCTGATTACAATGCACAAGAAGCTTTATTTTTGGTGCTCTCTTCAAAGCATACCTTTGGGAATAGCTGGGATGATGCAGTAGCTCAAATACAGTAGGGTACACATAGGGGAGCACTGGGCTGGAATCTACAGGGAGAGGTAAATCATGTAGCACACAGAGTTGAAGTGGGCCTTTGAAAGGAATTTTGGCAGAATCTATAGGGTGGAGGCAACCTCTGTAAGCCAGGGACAGGCAGAGCTGGGAAAGACAATGCTGAGGACTTCTGAAAAGTAGGGAGAGCTGATGGAAGCCTTAAGAATGGCCTGTTAGACACAGATTGAGAGTGGATAGCTACATTTGCAGTAGAGACTGTAAAACTGCAGAAGCCAAACAAGAAGGTTCTGGAGAGAGACTCAGGGGCTGAAGGAGAACCCATAAATGGAGAGAAAGACAGAGACTGCCTTATTTCATTTTATCTCTCAGAAGAGAAGCTGCCTATTTTCATTCTGCTTTGCTGTAAATAAAAGCCATTGGCCCGGATTTTCAAACGGCCCTTAGATCCACATAAGCTGTGTCCAACAACCAGCTTGCACCAGATCTAGGTGTGCCAAATACTGTGCGTCATATTTTGCAACAAAAAGGGTTCTCTGTTACAAAGTCCCCCAAACTGATGCAAGAGGTCCACTGCATCAACAAAATAATGCAAGAGATGAGAGTGACGCAAGCTGCACCAAAATAAATGGTGCAAGCTGAGTCAAAAATGGTGCAAGTTGAGTAAAAAACAAGCATTTGTCAATGCCAAGCATTGCTTGCTGTCATTAGCAGTGGAAGTGCAGGAGTTAGACAGATGCAGTATAGAAATGGCAGTGAAGTATTGAATGGATGCCAACTCTACCCCCACCCTGCAGAGGTGGACAGGCATTGGGCTGTGCCTTTGGGTCATCGCCCATAATGGTCATGACATTTCACCTCACCCTACCCTGCAGACACTTACAAATGTCGAGGTATGCTTTGGAGTGTTCGGGCTTTACACTCACCTCATTCCATAAGGAAATACGCTGAAATGAGTGCAGTATAGGAGAATGGGGGTGAACTCTGGGGCTAAAGGGTCCAAGGTGCACCTCAATGCCTGCCACTGACTGCAGGTTGGGGGTGGAATGGCATGATCATTACTGTCGACAATCCCAAATCACACCGCTGACACCTGTCAGTCCCTACAGGGTAGGGCGTTATGGTAGAAAACCCTAACATCCTGGGCGTTTCTTGGTATTTTTACTCCAAGTTTTCAACATGGGCTTTTTGTGACCCCACCGCATGAACAGTGACACTATCAGTTTGTTAGCCAAAAGGTGATTTTGCACAACGACTGCGCCACTTGGCACCATAGATGCAAAAACACATTTCGAACAGGATGTGAAAAATGACACCTGTACTGTTCATGAAGAGGTGTGAAAAATGGCAATGTTGAAAATCTGGAGTGAAAATATAAAAAAACTGGTGAAGTCACAAGTGTACGTAGAAACTACGCAACGCACACCCGTAATATAGTATGTGGTGGAATGTAGTTCAGCATGGATTTCCATGCTACAGAAAAAGTTGTTCTGCTGCACTAGTGATGTCTGTACTGCAGCAGAACTATTTTCATTCTGTTGCAGCACGTACATCATCAGCTAAGGCTCACAAGCCGTTCGTGACTCTCGGCAATGGATTGAGCAGAGATCTGCAGCTGAAGGACACCATAAAAAAGGCAGGATCAACCAGATAAGTTAAATGTACTCTTACTGTGCTGCAGGATCAACTAGACTTTTTATAAATTTCAGTTGCCAGTTCTCCGAATGAATGTCCTCTCACTAAGTGAAAGGATCAGCCACCATTTTTTTAAACTTCAAAACCCCACCCAAACCCAAAAGTCAACCAACTGAAATGTGTCAGGTCTCTAGCAACCATGCAGCGTGCCCTAGCAACCAGGACTAACTCGGCAGTAAGCATCGAGACTTCTGCTCAGGAAACAAACAAAATTTAGGTGACAAACTATAGTTGTTTTTTTGGGGGGGGGGACACCATACACTATATAGAACAGTGTATGGATCACTATACACAACACAGCTCTTCTCAACCTCGTGGTTACTATGCCGACCGAGAGAGCTCTCGAGCTTCGCTCTCAAGGTCATCCAGTCGGCATAGTAACCACTCGGTTGTGAATAGCCTTGTTGTGTATAGTGATCCATACACTTTCTTATATGTAATTAGTTTGGGATATTTTACAGCAGTTTTCAAAACAGGCATTTTGGGACCTCCGCTGATGAACACTGTCACTGTGATTTTCTTAATCTGTCCCGAACACTGATTTCCCACAGCGACCATGCTATTCTGCGCCGGAAGTGTTAAACACATTTCGGCCAGAGTGAGAAAAATGACAGCTGTACTGTTCATAAGGACATTTGTCACCAAATTTTCAACATAGCCAGTTTAAGACCTCTGCTAGTGAACAGTGTCACTGTGATTTTCTTAATCTGTCCCTAACATTGATTTCGCACACCAACCGCGCCACTGTGTGCTACATGTGTGAAAACACATTTTGGGCAAGATGTGAAAAATGACAGCTGTACTGTTCATAAGGAGGTGTGGTAAAATGGCAATATTGAAAACCTGGAGTGAAAATATTAAAAATGCTCGAAGTTATGAGCATGCGTAGGAACTGAGCAATGCACGCTCATAAAACAATCACTTTAGGGAATTGTTTCACCAAATTTTCAACATAGGGTTTTTGGGGGCCTACCTCATGAGCTGTGTCACTGTGATTTTCTTAATCTGTCCTGAACATTGATTTCGCACACTGACCGTGCTATTGTGCACTACATGCACGAAAACACATTTCGGGCAAGATGTGAAAAATGACAGCTATACTGTTCATAAGAAGGTGTGGTAAAATGGCAATGTTGAAAATCTGGAGTGAAAATATTAAAAATGCTCGAAGTTACGAGTGTGCATAGGAACTGTGCAACGTACGCTCATTAAACAGTCATTTTTGGGAATTTCTTCATCAAATTTTCAACATAGGGTTTTTGGGGGCATACCTCATAAACTGTGATACTGTCATTTCATTACTCAGTCCCGAAAGGTGGTTCCGCGCAGTGACCGTGAAATCACCTTTTGGGACTGAATAACAAAATGACAGTGACCGAGTACATGAGGTGGGGTCCCAAGAACCTCATGTTGAAAATTTGGTGAAAAAATTCAGAAAAATGGCTGAGATATGCACCAAAGTTGAAAAAAAAAATGTATGCCATTATACAGCTTACCGGCATTTCTTCAGTTTGCAGTTGACTTTGAAGAGTGCAGACGTGTTCCCGGTCCACTGGAGATTGTCACGCTGGGCTCCAGAGATAAGTGTGGGGTGAGGTGGGGTACACAGAGGGTGGGTGCGGGTTGGGGAAAGGGGGAAGAAAATCAACGAGGGACCATTCTTTTCTTCTAGTTTATTTATTTGTTTTACACAGACAACTGGGGGCTTTTGCCATGCTGGGGTGGGCTTCTAGTGTGGCACCAGGCAGTTTGTTTGGGGGGACAGTGGAGCTGACAGGGGACTGGGCACCCCCTTTGGTAAACAACAAATGGGGGGAGGTGCATTATGCCAACAGAGATTGGGCTACCCTGTCGGCAAGTAGAAACATAGAAACATGTTGTAGGGAGGCATTTTGGTGCCCTGAGCAAGAGACAAATTTTGTGCCCCCCCCCAGAAAAGAGACAGGGGTCTGGGGGCTGCTAGGCCCCCAGAAGCTCTGAGGGGTTTACATGCTCTGTGGTTAGTTTTGGGGCTTTTCTTGAAGAAAAAACATACTTTCGTTATATGTTCCCTACCCCTGATCTCAAGGAATATTTTGCTCCCATGGAATATGAAATGTGGGAGACTCTGACTGGCTGGTATCAGAGTGTGCAGCCGGCTACACAAGAGCGGATGGAAAGGATGAAACATTACTCGGCAAGGTTGGAGGACTGGTCAGAAGTATGACACCTTAGATTCAATGCAAAGAAGTGCAAAGTAATGCATCTGGGAAACAAACCCCCTTGGGAAGACAAAGACCACACAGTGGGGGGGGGGAGTTACTAACTAAGATGGAAAGGGACCTGGGGGTAGTCATCATATCAGATGATGTGACAGTAGGCAAGCAATTTGAGAAGGCAGTAAAGAGGGCTGGGGGATTCTCAAGTTGGATGCATAGGGAGAGGCATCACTAGTAGAAAACAGGAGGTTGTTATCCCTGACCCTCGGTACACACAGACAGTTGGAAAGACCCCATCTGGAGTACTGTGTGCAGTTCTAGGACCTCATCTCTGCAAGGACATAGACATGATGAAGCGGAGGCAGTCCAGAGGAAGACAACTAAACAATGCACTAGGGTCTGCACCATAACCCATACGAGGACGAGGAGAGATTAAAGGAGTATACCCTGGCTAAATCACTCACAATGGTGGTGGGACGGGACATGGATTTATTTCTTCCTGTCAGCATTCCATCATCCAACGCTGCTGAATGACTGAATGCTACATTCATATATTCATATTACCTGTTGGTGGAATAACTATTTAATTAGAAAATCTCCCTCTACACAAGGAAAACATGCCAAAAGTATAAAGTTTTAACACTTTTTTTAAACATTTTTTTTTATAAATAATAGCAATATAGGGAATACTGGATGGGCAACTATGCAGAACCAGTGTGTTCTGCCACATAGGGGTTCTGATTCCCTCTCATCTTGAGAGCAAAGCTCAAGAGGTCCATGGGAATCAGAACCCCGAGGTGGCGAAACACACAGGTTGTGCATAGAGTTGCTCATCCTGTATTTTTTATAGTGTATAGTATTGTGCGAAACGTGTTTTGTGAGTTTTTTTTCTTTCAGAATGAAACTGACCCATTCTAGAATGCTGTTCTACCACAGTAGGGTAGAATTACATTCCATGACCTTGGAACTGTGGTAGAACAGCATTTTGAAAGGGATGGTGGCCTTCCAGTTGCAGTGCCGATTTCATTTAAGTTACTTTATCTGATTGTTTATCATCAGCCTAGCAGTGTAGCAGCACCAGGCAGCGGAAGTAGTGGCACTGGTACACTGTACTTCCCTGGTCAGGTGGGTCCCTCCCAGTTTTGTCTGTGAGGGAGTGAGTCAATAACTTGACTCTGGCAGTTACTGACTCACTTCCTTCCAAACAAAACTTTGAGGGATCCAACTGACCCGTACAGTGTACCGTACTACCACTACTACTGCTGGGCTGGTGCTGCCACCCTCTAGGCTGATGATAAGCAGTTGGAAAACATAAGTCAGGAGACACCATCACCACACTAGACTGAAGTGACTACTGGACTGGCTAGCTCTCTCTGGGACTGGGACTGATGTCCGGCCCACCGGTGATAGCCAATTTGTACAGTTACAGTATTATTCTGCTGTTCACTGAGTTCCCACAGAGAAGCCTACTGTACCTATTTCTTAAAGGGACAATATTCTTTAATAATCCACCCCATACAATACCTAGTACTGTACAATTACAATTTACTTCATCATGTCGTGTCCTCATTTTCCCTAAGTGTCCCATGACCCCATGAGCACTGTCTGCAAATTATACTGCATGACTGATGGCTGCATGCCATCCTTCCCAGCTGACTGGACCCCATTCAGCCGGGAAGGATGTAGTCATGCATGCAGTATAATTTGCAGACAGGGTAGTAGGGTACCACATGACATAAGGCAAAGGCACATAATATGGAAAATAATCTGTGAACGAAAAAAATTCCTTATGAGTCATGACAGGACGACAGCGGACTAGAACAGGCTTGACTGATACACACAGACACTGTAATCTGAGGTAATAAAAATGCTGTTTCCCATTGTAGACATACATTCAAAGCCTTTGAAGTTTGAATGTATGTCTATACATTTAAACAAGAGACAGAAGGCAAGGGAAAGGCATTTTTATTACCTCAACAAAGGGGTGTTCTACTGACGTGTTTTGTGCTTTTTATGCCATGGCCCATACCATAACTGTCCATAATAACATTTATTTATTTGCTAATATTGTACCCTAGCTAGGCCCTGGTCCTGGCTATTGCTAATACCCTATCACATCCTGATTCCATCCTGGCTCTCCCACGTTAAAATGTGGGGTAAAGGGGTTGCTGCTTGAGTGCCTTCCTTGCCTGCATTGCACTTAGTTGAGTAAGTTTTGGTTTTCTTCCTCAACAACAAATTTTATTTGGCAATTGGCACTTTTTAACTTGAAATTAAAATCAATCGACACAACAGGATTCAAAATCAGAGTCTCTTAGACAAGAGACAGCAGGTGATCATTAATTTCAGCATCAGAGAATTGGTGTACTAATGATCATCCCCTCCCACACCCACACATAATTCCAGTGTGGTGTAATGTAATATAACCTGTATATTACCTCCATTATACTTATGACATGAGTTAGAGATCTCAGCTACTCTTTGTGCAAAAAACAGCGACCCAATGTTACAAAACTCATCATCCAAGCATTGCCTATAGATTTGTGAAATACTAGATATTACTGTCTGTATCTGAGACTGTATAGCACGTTATTATTCAAAACCTGGGCAAGAAAGACTTTCAGACTAGTATTTATTATTTATAGCTTTTGTTGACCTAACCAGGTAGGAAGCATTAACCGAGTAGGAAGGAGTAGAACCTCCTACGGCTACATTATTTCTATTTGTTATACTACATAAAAAAGGAACAGAATGAGAAATGAAATCCCATGTCCAGACTTGCAAGTATCATACTTAGTTCTTGATATATCAATATAACATTTTACTCTGGAGTCCATCCAGAGTAAAATAAAGGAATAATGCATGACACGGTGTGTGTTGTGCTGGGATAACGTCACGCCTGGGGTGATTAGGCACGAGGCTGCAGGTCAAGTGTGATTAATCACCCCAGAAGTGACGTTATCCCAGCATGATACACACCCTGGAGTGCATTATTCCTATTATACAATGGCTCATTGTTATATATAAAATAAAAAAATATTTTAAAGAATGTTTTTATTAGTGTGAACAAATATTTTTGTTTCTTAAGAGGAGATGCAAAAAGAGAGTATGCTAGTAGCCATCCATAATGTCATCTACATTGGTTCACAGTGAGGATGAGACTAGAGCTGTGATGTTATGCTGGGATAACATCACGGGTCCAGCCCCAGACTGACCAATCAGAATCCAGGAAATTTTCTTGCCATTGTATAATATTATATTGATATCAAGTACGAATACTACGAAGTATGATACTTGCTTCAGCATGACAGTACCACACAAGCTAGCTAGCAGGCCAGGGCAGCCTGAGACTTGGCAGCTTGTTGTGAGGGACAGGAGTCGGGGACTGCTGCTGTGGGATGGGACAGGAGCAAAATCAAATAAGTGGCAACTGGCAAGAAAACAGAAAGAATCAAGTTTGTCCAGGTGAGGGCAGGAGCTCGACGAGCTCCAACCAAGCAGGAGCAGTGCAACAAACTACTAAGTTGCAACGCCAGGATTCCCGGGAGTACTTACTACTCTGAGTCCAAATGAGTGAATGAAGTGAAGCCAGGAGTCAGGAGGACTAGGACAGGAGCCAGCAGTCGGACTCGGCAGACAGGAGAGGAGAGAGAGCAAAGCAAACAGGCAGTACTACTGTCCGGTCACAGATGGACAGTAACAAAACCAGCAGGGTCAGGGAGCAGGCACGGAGGCTGAGGGCACTGACTGACTGCTGCATGCTGCAAACAGGTGGGTGGGCTGCCCAGGCCCAGGCAGCTCCCCTGCCCCCATACAAACATTTCAGAAAGAATACTACAACACTACATTTCTTTTCTTCTGATTTCCTTTCCAAGCTTCCCGGGGCCGAGACAGACTGCCTGCTTCAACTAAGCAACACCGACCAGGCCACCAGACAAGAATTGGGAGGAAAGGAGGATGGACGGAGGGCCCCCTCCCTGCCCCCCCAGCAGCCAGTCAGGACAAGCACTGGCAGTTTTAATATACATTTCCTTGCCTGCTGCCACCTGCAACATACACGGTCACCGTCCATGGCACATGGGACTGGGAGGGACGACGGTGTCGGGATGGGTCAGACCTGCCCCCCCGACTGTTTAGTCTGACTGTGAGAAGACAGCTGTGTGATCACAGACTCTGTGATGACTAATATATGCTGTCTTGCTTTCTTTTATTTCTTGCCTTTCTTACACAAATATAAACCTGCTGCGTGTCCTCTGCTCCAAAAAAGATTCCCAGTCATCTGTCCTCCTGACCTCCTCAGTGTCACTTACTCACTCCACTCACTCTAACTCTATCCTCCTCCTCCTCCTCCACTCCACGCTAAACCTCTTAGGCTCTCTACTTCTACTCTATCGCTAAATTATATATTTTTTTGGTTTTTGTCTCCCTTCTCTCTCAGTAACCGCCTCGCTCTCTCTACAACCATGCGGTCTGTGCAAGTTCATTAACACCTTTTATAGTGGGACCGTGGTGGCGCCAAATCTGCACCACATGATTTTTTTCCTTCAGACAGCGAGGACCATGTGACTTCCCCTACCTCCACTTGCTGGTCCTCCATGGATGCGCCCCTGCTAGCGGCATGCATTATTACATACACAAAAAAAATTAAAGCTACAGCCCAGCACACAGGCAACATGTGCAAGTGATTTAAAGTGAATCAGCAGGTTTGAAAACTGCGCCCCTCAGAGGCATGCACCCGGGGTGGATGCACCACCTGCCCCACCCTTCCTACGGACAAACATAGACTTTGACAGCAGATAAGGACCACTTGGCCCACCCATTCTTCCCATTTCCATACCTATTGGATAAGCTGAAGATTCTAGTTAACTAGGGAGGGGGTCATACTGACAGGGAGATTGGGCACCCTGTCGGCTTTTTTTTTTTTCTACTGAAATGTTTTACCAGGAAGGCACATTGAATGGTGGGCGGTGGCTTTCTGTCAGCTTCCTGGGGACTGTGAGAGGCTGACGGAGAAGCCGTCACCATGGGGACACTAATCAGCTGTTTTGGTAGCTTGTAATGCACCAAAACAGCTGATTGTCTGGCCACGTGGTCCGAATTTCCTGATGCATTTAGGCATTCTCCCTAACTGCTGAAAGCAATGTGTTTCTTTCACATGTGTGCAAGCAACACAAAAATGACTCAAGGAACAAAAATGATTCAAACTAAGTCAAAGAAATGGTGCAAGCTGAGTCAAAAAAAATGGAACAAGTGGAGTCAAAAATGATGCAAAGGATGAGAATGACACAAGCTAAGTCAAAATATACAGCAGATGAAATGGCCAAGATTAAGCCCCCAAAATGTTCTAAATTAGTCCTGCAGGAGAATATTGGCCCTTAAAGGTAGTATAGTCAAGTCTGACTGCCTGCTGTGGGCCTCTTGATATGCTCTAGTGTCCCTTAGACCAGTTCTGGCTGGTCTAACAGTGACATGCATCTTAGGCACAAGGATGGTACATCATTTCGGTGACGCAGGCATCCCTTCTGACATAGCGCAGGCATTTTTTTGGTGCAAGCATGGCGCAAGCCAGTCTGGCGTATGCAGACTTGTTTTTGACGCAAGCACCATTTGGAAATTATAATTGTTGTGAGGTTTGATGCATCCTGCTTCTTGTGTCAGTTGTTTTTGACACAAGCACCCTCTGTCATTCTCTGGACTTTGAAAATATGGATCCTTTTGTTTTGGAACTTTAGACTTACAATGTATCTCGGCTCTAAATGCGTCCTTCATAATCCAGTTTGGCAGCTCAGTTGAGCTACTCTGTCAAACATGTTGGCTTAAGCAATGAGCTAAAACTCAACCTAACAAATATGGATTAGATGGAGGTAGACTATTGTGCCAGTAATATTCTGGAAAGTCTTCCAAGAGACCTCAGGGGAGAACTGGGCATTGTGGATCCCAAGAATTTGGCATAATTCCTTTTGACCTGATAATAATACAGACAGGAGAAGAGATCTGCAAATCCTTCCTGTGGCAGTTAACCAGAGGGATAAAATAGACTACAAAGAGTGAAACTGACCCTGATACTAGAGGGCTGGAGACTGTCAAATGAGGTGGCACCAGGTGAGAAGGCTACTGCAACCACAGAGGGAGTGAGATATGCAGGAAAGATGACACCCATGCAGAGAGGTACTTTAAAACCAAAGGGTGTACTGAAAGTGTCAAGATGAGGTAACAACAGCACAGTACCTTTGGTATTGGCTGCTTGAGAAGAACCCCCTAAAAGAGGGGTGAAGGTACAATGAATGCCACTGGCTGTTGCCAAGCATGGTGTGAACAAAATTCTGAGAAGGAAGGTATGTGGCAGGATATGTGTCTTTCCACCTGTTACTTCCCAGGTTCTCCTCTCCATGTTCTTAATCAAAGGGTTTTTGTTGATCAGGAGTTCGTGGGGGGGGGGTTAAATTGAAAGTGGTTGGCCTGAAAACTCCTTTAAAGGTTTGTGTAACCACACATGAAGCCTTGAGCTGACTAGATCATGTTAATCCCTTATAAAAAAATTGGGGGCAGCTGGGAAGAGGCAGCCATTCAAAAGGGGCATGCACCAGTATAGAGAGAGCAGTGGGTCAGGGTCTGCAGGGAGAGGTACACACTGCAGAACATAGAGTCGAAGTGAAGCTCAAAAAGGAATCTGCTGGGTGGAGGTGAGCACTGTAAGACAGGAACAGGCAGAGCAGGTAAAAAAATATGAATGCTTGTTGAAAGCAAGGAGTGGCAGTGACAGAAACAGAGACTCAGGGACTGAAAGGTATGGGATGCTGTTAGGGACATAATTCAGAACCTCTGGCTGGATACAAGAAAACATATGTAATATATAGTGAGATACATCTCATATTGTATGTTAATACTGCCTCCATGACCTCTCTTATGGTTGTAACAGTGGTCTCACCTGTATTATTAGGGTACAAGAACTGCAAACGAAAGGTGAGCCATTCTGATACCCTAAGAATGTAAGTGAGACTATTCTTACAGTAGTGAGTGGTTTTGGTGGCAGCATTAATATATTATTGATCAAGACTGAGCAATAATATTTTAAAATAAAAAAAAAACCTGCTCTGAACTGCCTGTTTCCAGGGCAGCTGCATATGAGATACTCTTCACAGAATAAGGGTGTCTCATGCTCAAAGTAAAGGAATGCTCCGATAGGCCAGGAGTGCTCGCTCAATCTATAATGAAATGTATACAACACATAATGAAACACATAAATTATATGGAGAAACGCATACACTATATAGTGAAATATATATATCATATAATGAAATGCATACACTGTATCCTGAAATGCATATACTGTATTATATAGTGAAACACAGACATTATATACCGAAATGCATACATTAGATAGTAAAATACACATACTGTCTATTGACATACACATACTGAGTACTGAAAATACATATACACTATATACTGAAAAAAATACACTATTTGTTGAAACACACTACCTCTTAAAATGCACACAGTACAGATTGGAAAATCACCATACACTACGGGCTCGATTCACAAAGGTGTGCCAGGGACCCTGCGCCTGATTCGCTATCAGGAAGGGTTCCAGCGGCAAAGTTCCATAGCTTGTAGCAACTGTGGCCATGCGCCAAACAGAGGGCACACCTGCCAGGTGTGCAGCAAGATGCAGGGTGGCTGTGCACCACTCTAGGAGGCTGCTGGTGGCCAGTGCCCCCCCCAGCCCCGATCCCCATTGTATATTAATAGATCACGTCCTTGGTGGCTTTGTAAAATATCACCAGCCATACTAGCAAGTTGCCAGCCATTCTAATCACAATTAAAGCTGTGCTAATCCTGTTAGAGTAATACTTGGGCCCCCATTTTTCGAGCCGGCTGTTAGCAGTGTGTGTGCCCCTTAGCCCTGCATGTGAGATAGTGTGTAGCCAGCCTGGGGACATATTCAGACAGGCAGCATGTTCTGACCAGTGTGCGCTGCCCGTCAGAATATGGGGGCTGTGCAAGTACAGCTTAGAGTGACTATTCCCTATCATAGCCCTGTGCAGGACAGGGACTCAGAGGGAAAAAAGGAAGATAGCATGTCCAAAATAGGATGGTGTCTTTGCCCCTATGACCCATTTTAAACTACCAGCATGCTAGTATGCCCATAGGGCATGCAAGGCACTAATGGGCCCTTTGCATGCCATAATGGTCTCATTAGGATCACTGCACAATGCTGCTGCTGCACATGACTGCATGGAGGCATTGTGCAGAGCAGTGTCTGCCATCATGCTGTGATCGCCATTCGGATGTCTCCTGGCGTCTAGTGATCCCCCACTTCTGATTGCCATTTAGATACAAGCAATTAGTATAATAAAATGATCCCTGACATCTAATCCATCCCCTGATTGCAAGTTCGAGCTCCCTCCCATTTCTGCCCACTCAGGTCCCTTCACTCGCTTTCCTCAGTGGCCCCCATCTTACCCCATCCGTCAGTTCCCTCCCTGTGACAGGCCCCTTTCCCTCTGCTCATCACCTTGGCTGGCCAGCATCTGAGTGACAGGGAGTGAGCTCATGCCTACTGTAGAAACAGCAGTTCCACAATAGGTGTGCGCTCACGCCCTGTCACTCAGACTGTGGCTGGCCAAGGCGGTAAGGAAGGGGCTGTACTAATTGCAACAACATGGGGAGGTGGCTGCCAACTGAGGTAAGTAAGGGCCACCACTGGAGGGACATGACTGGGTGAGATGGAGAAGGGCTCAGAATTGTGATTGTGGGCATGGGGGCCACTAGATTACAGGGATCATGTTATAATAATTGGAGCATATGAGTGTTGATCAGGGTGGGGGACTACTAGACACCAGGAAGCATTTCACAATAATAATAGTTGGCATCTGAACTACTGTTAGGAGCAGGGGAATCACCAGATGCCAGGGATCATTTTATTATACTACTTGGGGGGCATTGGAATGGTGACTGGGGGTGGGGTGACAACATACATCGCTGTGAGATCCATAATGCCAGGGTTTTTGGAAGCGGTAAACATTGCTGTGATTTTGGACGCTTAGCATGTTCAAAACCTCTGCATATACTGCTGAGCCCTGTATGCAGGATGGGATCCCTCATTTGCATGGCAACAGCAGTAAAAATGCATAGCAGGTTATTGCTGGGGCCGCTCAATATGGCCACCCGTCCAACCACATTATTCCTGGTTAGTATGATGCTAATTAGGAATAACATGTAAGGCCATGCTAACCTACTGAAAAATTGCAACTTAACTGACTAAAGATCCTGGCCAATGTCTCTTAAGGTACAGAAAGTAAACTAAAAAGGGTTATCTTAGCTACCTCTTTATGTATTTTTTATGTCTTGTTTTGCTTGCAGAACTTTTATTCAATTTCATAACACTGTGATGTGACTAAAAAACTTTTATAACGACTATAGTTAAAATACAGTTTCTTCTTCTTTCATCCAAGTTCTGTCTTTACTTATCAATAAAAACACAGTTTAGCAGGCTGCCCTGGTGTCTTGGTGGTAGCATTACCTCCTACCATGCTGGTGACCTGGTTTCGGGAGTGGACTTTGACCCCACATGGGTGAGCAGGGGGGCATCCTAGGGACTGCTCTCCTCTCCCAGGGAAGGGGGGTCTAATGCCCTGCTCTTCAACTGCCACCTACTGGAGGATGGGTGGCAGGGCAGCAGTGGGGCATAAGGGGGAGGGCACCAGCAGGTACAAAGTGAGGATGTGCCTTCACATGCATTGGCATGATTGCACACGTGACTGCCTCCCATGGGGTGAAACTGGGGGGGGGTCTGTGGGTGATTTCAGAGCAGGTAAGTCCTACAGAAGCTGGGTGATGGGCTGGACAGGTCAGTGAGCAAGGGAGCCACCAGGTGACTAAGAAAATAAAAATCTACACAAAATAAAAACAGTTTGGGAAGCTCAGACGTAGGATATTCATAGCATAACACATTCATACCATATCAGCAAGGGATACACTATGTGGCTAGACCAGTGAAGGCTTACTAGTGGAGACCCAGTGCCTGGCAAAGCTCTTTCAACCTTTCAGTGCTAGGCAGACATGTTATGAGGTCTCTTGGGATTGTGAATGCCACCAGTGATGCATCAGGTGTTTCATTTTGTTTCTAAAGGCAACCCTCCAGGGCTCAGCGTGCCTGTGCATTGAAACATATAATTAGTACAGTCATAAATAAGATTATACGACAGTAAGAAAAATCAGTTACCTTTATAAGTGCAGTCATCCCATCTTTCACTGCTAGTTGTCATTTACAACAGGAGTAAAGCAGAGATGCTATGACTAAATTACTCAAAAGCTAACTGGAGTAGATAGCATTTCAGTTTATTTTTGAAAGACTGCACTGAACTGGAAGTGCAGATCCCCTCAAGTATTGTAGTGCATTCCTGAGAGTCAGGGCTGCCACTGAAAAAGCTTGATCACCAGTAGACTTGAATTGGGGTCGTGGCACCCTCAGCAAACCCAGTCCTCTGGATATCAGTCCCTGGATAGCACATGGGGAGTCAGGAACTGATTGAAGTATTGGAGGCCCACTCCTTGCAAGGCTTTATCAGTCATTAACAGCACCCATAAATCAATGTACCACCTAACTGGCAGCCAGCCCAAAACCCAAAGCAAGGGTCTAATATGATCAAACCTCCCAACCTAGGCCAGCAACCTCACTGCCACATTCTGAACCAGCTGCAGACGACACAGTTGATCCACAGCTACGCCTTTGTACAGTCCACAACAGTAGTCGAGATGCAAGAAAATGAGGGCATTGACTAGGGTGACTAGAGCAGCAGAATTAAGCAGCAGTAGCAGTCTGGCAACATTTTTAAAAGTAAATGTGTGAGATTATATACTGGACTTTATAGTCCATTGCTGTGCCCCAGCGAAAGTCCTTCCGTATCAAAATTATACATTTTACTGCTGTCCTGAATGGGAGGGAAGAGATCATAACTCTGACCAAACTGCTGGCCAACCGATCCCTTTCCACCTCCTCATGCCCCCGCACGTGGACGTTTTGTGACATCCTACCAGGGAGAATGCAGGGGGCGCCCCATTGAATCCTATGGGGGCAATTTTCAAACCAGTCCTATACATCTTTAAGGTGCCTTCGATACAAATGAAAGCAACTGCTCGACTAATACTCTATTTGCGGAGCGGTGGCTTTCATTTGTATCGAAGGCACCTTATAGATGAATAGTACTGGTTAGAAAATTACCCCCATAGATTCAATGGGGTGTGCCCCTGTGCTCTCCCTGGTAGGATGTCACAAAACATCTGAGCATGGGGATGTGGTGAGCATGGGGACATGGTGAGTGGACCGGGAAATGGAAAGAGATAAACTGGACTGCAGTTCAGCCAGAGTTACAATCCCTTCCCACCTATTCAGGAAAGCAGTAAAATTAATAATTTTGATATGGAGGGACTTTCATTGGGGGTACAGTAATGGGCTATGAAGCCCGAACCTGAATTTCCAAAGGTCACACCTTTACTTTAAGATGGTAAAAGCAGCTCCTCACTACAGAAAATATCTGTGAAGCAGATGGCTACTGACCAACAGGAACTACTTCCAGGCTGCAAACTTCATCTGCTGCCTGATGTTGGACCTCCCTTTCCCGGGGAGGGGAGACTCAGGCCACGACAAACGGCCAATATCTGTTTTACAAATACCACCACTAATGACTTAGTCTTGGTGAGGTTTAAAGTCAATTGACTGAAATCCATCTAAACCCCGATTTCCTCCAGGCTGTGTTCTAATCTAAGCAACGAAGATGCCCTGTAACGAACAAAGGACATACAGATGGATGTCATCTGCATAGCAGTAAAATTCAACACTGTAGCATCTAATGATGCCCCCCCCCCCGCAGAAGCATATACACTGAGAACAATACAGGTGGAAGTACAGAACTCCGGGGAGCTCTGCAGGCCAGAACAACCAGCCACAATCAGCAAGAATGAAGTACTACTGACTGCTCTCTACCTCTGAGGAAAGGCTGGAGCCATTGTAGCACAGTCCAAGACAACCCTCCAAGCCGCCCAAATCTTCATTTATTTATTTATTTATTGGACTCTCAGGTGACACCTTTGAGCTAAATGCTCGTTTACAAAGGTTCCACGTCATAAGGCAATAGACAAGGTATGTAAACATTACAAAACGTATAGGGGCATATACAGTAAGCAAGTACGTAATGGTACATACAGATACAGATTCATGAAAGTACAGTTAAAATACAGCAGGTAGGAGAGGTCAACTTTATTGCAACAGTACTAAGAACATACCTAAGATGGACAAGCAATTTATAGTGGTAGCTGAGCTTTAGAGCATGCAGGTAGAGTTATGGAGGGTCAGAAGTGGTGGTGACCAAAGGAGGAAGAGGACAGAATAGATGAGAGCAGGGGGAGGGTGGGTGCAGAGACAAAGGGTGTGACATAATAAGTGGGTTGAGTATTCAGAGGGGTGGGATTGAATAGGAATCTGCCCAGTCTTACCAACAAACCTGCATGATCTAAAGTGTTGAATGCCAATGAAAGATCTAAAAGGAAATACTTAGAACAGAAATGTGCAAATCATGCATATGTTAGTTGAGCTTCTGATGAGAATTGGGTCCTAAGTGCTTGCTGCAAAAAATATATATTTTCATTTCTTACCCAAGAACCTTTATTAAACAAAACACTGATATAAAAAAAAAACCTAAATCAAAACAAACTCTGTATACTACAAACTAGGAAAGCTATTTGCTTATACTAGCTCATTTTGTGCCATGTTTCCCAAGCATTCACCTAAGTTGCTGGACTATCATAGCAGTTGATTACATAAATCTGATCAGAACTTTAATGTAAAAAAGGAAAAAGTTTAACCCCACCCCCCAAGTCAGGAGCTTACCTTGCATCTCAGTCACTGCTTCTCATGGCTGGAGCCACTCACATCTTCGCTCCCCTGGCCCTCTCCTGGACTGACGCCAGAGCCAAAGAGCACTAGAACAGTTTGATACCTCCTGCACCCGACAGTATGGCTAGTGAGCTACACATATCCTGACCTCCCCCACTTGCTTGAACAGGTGGAAGGCGGGACAGGGAGCAATGAAACAGTTTTAGCAACTTCTGCACCTAACAGCGTGGCCAGAGGACTGCCCATATTCTGAGTTCCCCCACCCCCTCAACCTGGTGCAAAGCAGGGTGGAGAGCAGGGCAGAGACCACAGTTGTCATGGCACCTCAATGCAACCAGCACCACCGTGGCAGAAGAGCTGTGTGAACTTTCAGCTCCCCAGCCCACATCAGATATACAGCAGGGGGCTGGGGGACATAAAATAAATAAATTCAAACAGCTGCATTACCCAAAAAAGCCTCCAGTTGGTCAGGGGGAGAGAGAGAGAGAGAGGAAGAAGGGGACAACATGATGCTGAGACTACAAGTCCTATGAGCTTCTGCAGTAGAGCTTCTGGAAAACAGAGACTTGCTCCTGCCTGGGGAGCCCAAACAGTGGAGCTTCTGATGGGGCTCTTTTCTCCTTCTCATGCCCCTAACCCCAACATCCACCAGTGGGGACCAGGAGGGTTTGACCCTGCAGCCTGAAGTTGCCCAAAGTGTTCTAATTTAAACGTTATTTCCCAAAGATGATCTAGACTGTCTGGGAGTGGCCACATTGCATGTGGTTTGCCTTGAGGACAGCAAGGACCTGATTGGTAGCTGCTGTAGTCCAATCAGAGGTAGAGTTAGTGACTCTTTCTTAGCTAATTGGATGTCAAGTTGGTTTGAAGGCATTCTAAGAAACTTTGACAGTTAACCCTGAGAGATTCTGTGAGAAACCTTTGAAGAGAGGGTAGCTACTTTTGACAGCTTTCAAGTGCTGTTAGTCTGACTGAAATTTGTTACTGAACAAACTTTGAAGTCCTGGAAAAAGGGATTTACAGCAGCTAAAGTGCCAAGCCAGGGCTTTAGCACCCACATAGAGTAGAGGTTGCCTTGAAAGTTGCTCTTAATATGAGAAGGTAGTCTGACCCTGCCTCTCAGTCACAGACAAAACTGTGTACTGACAGGGAACCAACCCACTGAGGTCCTGACTAACTGACTGCCTGTCAAGGGTAGGTGAAGACAAGTCACTTCTGGGGCGAAGATCGGAGAGACTGCCAACCTGTCGAGGGTGGGTGAAGACAAGTCCCCTTACGGGGTGAAGAGGATCATTATAATCTATACCAGCATTACAGCTCATCCACAACAGCATGAACTGGGGAGATGTCCCAACAACACCAGCACCACCTGGTGCTCTAAAGGTTGTGATTATTGGGTTTTTACACAAAACAAACTGTCATTTCAAGTGTCTAGCTAGTTAGTTAATCTCTGAGCATCCTGCACAACATTAACTACAAGCCCACAGGAACAGTTACAGCCAGGATCAACTGTGTATTTCCATTAGCCTGTGTAGTTTGTTGAATAGCAGCTGTGTGGAGGGGTTATGTGATAACAGATGGAGCAGACACAGAACTTCAGGTTAAACACACAATGCGTGATGTTTATTTAAAACACAGGGAATGACCTTAAGCAATGGCATATCCCTTCTTCAATACATCAGTTTACAGCAACAGACTATGCATGTCCTCCCTCTCCACTTAGCACCTACTGACCCACTGATCTGTCTCTTTAGTGAACATGTTTCAATCCCTATGTTTGTTGTGTGGGTTTGGGTGATGGGGAGCTCAAAAAAAGGAAAACTCCCAAAACAAGCTAAACAAAAAGAACCTCAGTGCAGAAGCACTGAAGCAAGGGTTACCCCAAAGAGCATTGGCAATAAAGATAAGTTTCAATGAAACACAAAAACCCAATAATGCAATGGGATCTATATGCAAATCACCATGACATTTTAGGCTTGTTCAGTTTAAAGCAGGAATACATGCCAAAGAGCCTCTCAAAGATCTGAAATTTACACGCATTTTAAATAACACAATGGGGGTTTTCTGATATCTCTACCCCGGTAACTTAATTCTATAGTACAGTCACCTAAGTAACTTTTAACCTTTATAAAAAAAACACCTAGTGCCTTGGTATTTTCAATATTTACAGGTTTCATACGCATAAGGCATATATACATCAAGGTATTTTATGACACAGTGCTATTGTATTCTAAATCCAACAATGAGGAACACAGCCTGTTGTTTTACATCACCTCGAAGGTCACCACAATAACCTCCCTGTACGAGGACCTGAGAAGAAAAAGAAAAAATTATACAGGAACTATAGCATAGTCAAGAAAGGGGAAGGGGTGCCCATAGGTGGCCAACCTTATGAACTAGAAATTGTAAAGGATTGATTAGGCTAAGAAATAGAAGAACTGTTGCAACAGATTTAAGAAAAGGTCGGTCCTCAAGAGTGGCAGGAGCGCCCTGTCACAAGCTGCAGCCCCAACCCAACTGTACACACAGAAGTCCAATCAACACAGGCCTGCAACTCCTCATTGTGTGTGCACTTAGGGCCTGATCCTCATAACTCCTGGCATGGAGCAAGGGGTTTGCACTGCAAAGAATGGCACAAAGTGCCCCTTGCACCAAAGGGTGCACCAGGAGCAATTTTCAAAGGTAGCCTGCATTAACTGAAGGCTGCAGGCACCAAAGGGAGCTTGCCCTGCACATGCACCACAAAATGGGCTGTGGCACAGTGCTAGTGGGCATGTGGCAGATGCAAGCTGCCACATCCCCCAAATAGGGATTCTCAAAACACCCTCAAAGAGCAAATTTCTAAGTGCCATTAGACCAGACAGGGCTCATCTAAAGGTACTTAGAAATGTGCATTTTGGGAGAGTTGAGCACTTTTTTGCAGCATTGTGTCATGGTACACCCTCTCCAGCCCTGATACCCATTTAATAAATTGATGAAGTCATCGGTGGTCTAGAACCCCCCCCCCCCCGGATTCCCAATGTTACCCGTAGCTATTTGTGTTATATCATTCCTTGGTGGTCTAGGAGCACTCTCACCAGCTCTGATCCACTTATCCTTAATATATGCAGTCTCTGGTGGTTTAGCAGGCCCCACAAGCTCCAGTCCCCATATTATGCAACTAGTCAGTCCCTGGTGGTTTAGTGGACACCACCTGCAGTTAGTGCCAACCACCCCACTTCCCTCATCTCGAACACAAGCCACCAACAAGCACAGGCCTCCTTTCACCACCACCACTGGCCACCCACTGAAATGTCACAGAGCATGTATTGTATAAGTACGTGCTCATTCATTGACAGATGAGCGTGTACTGCATATAGTACATGCTTCATGATAGTTCAGTTGGTGGCCAGCTATGGTGGTGAGAGGAGGGCTGTGCTGGTCACCGGCTTGTGTTCAGGATGGTGGAGAGTTGGGTACTGGGCAGTAACTGCAGGGGTTGGGGTCCACTAGACCACCATAGATAAATTTTTTGCATAATACAGGGTGTGGGGCTTGGGAGGGCCACTAAACCACCAGGGAATTATTACATTTCAGAAAGGGGATCAGGACTTGAGGGGGCCGCTAGACCACCAGAGATTGATAATAATACTATTAAGGGGATTGGGACTTGAGGGGGGTGCTAGACCACCAGGGACTGATAATAATACTATTAAGGGGATCAGGACTTGAGGGGGGCGTTAGACCACCAGGGACAGATAAGGGGATCAGGACTTGAGGGAGGTTGCTAGACCACCAGGGACTGATAATAATACTATTAAGGGGATCGGGACTTGAGGGGGGCATTAGACCACCAGGGACTAATAATAATACTATTAAGGGGATCGGTACTCGATGGGCTGCTACACCACCAAGGACTGAATGCATTAAGGATAAGGGGATCTGGGCCTGGGAGGCACTAGACCACCAGGGAATGATATAATACAAATAGCTATGGGTGACATCGGAGATTGGGGAGGGAGGTCCACTAGATCACAAGGGAATGATTTATTTAACATTATTTCTTTGCCAGTGAAAGTTTTGCCCCTAACCCTTTGGCAGGAGAGCCCACTTATGATGTTAGTTTTTAAAGATTTCATAGCTTAAGAATATTCCTCCCTGGTCTTCATTTATAGCAATACTCCTCACTAAAACAGCACACAAAACAAAAAATATTATTTTCAGGAATGATGGGGTAAGCAGCACAGATATTATCTACTGGCTCAAGCAAAAATGTACAGTTCTAGGGGAACCCTGAACTAATCATTAACTTCAAGAATATCAGGTCTGGGGGCTGTAAGGTGAGGGTCAATCTCAGACAAACAGAAGGTTGTTTCAACGCCTTACCAACAGCTTCATTTTAGGAAAGGATAGAGGGATTTTGACATAGACAGGGTGGAGGCTGCCCAGAGGAGGGCAACCAAAATGGTGCAGGGTGTGCACCAGAAGACATACGTAGAGAGGCTAAAGGAGCTTAATATATATGCCCTCGAGGGAAGGAGGGAGAGGGGGGCACATGATAGAAACTTTCAAGTATCTCAAGTGAATCAACAAAGTCCAAGAGGGTAGCATCTCTCAGAAAAAGAAATGAGCAAGAACAAGGAGCACAATTTGAAGACGGGGGGAAGGGGTGGCTCAGAGGTACTGTGAGGAAGTATTTTTTCATGGAAAGGATGCATGGAACAGCCTTTCTGAGGAGGTCGTGGAGTCAAAAACAGTGGGGAAATTCAAGAATGCATGGGACAGACATAAGGCAATTTTAGTAGGGGGTAGGAGGAAGTAGTCTGTTGGTTAACTGGGATCTGCAGCTTATCCATTAGGTAGGGAAATGGGCAGACTATGTGGGCCAAGTGGTCCTTATTTGCCATCAAATTCTATGTTTCTATGTTTCAAATTCTATGTGTTCTACATAGGCCAACTTGCCCCAGCTTGTTACTGGTGTAGCTCCAATGAATGCCTGAGTGGAGCGTAGAGCAGTTAAGTGTAGCCTGTGGTGTTTGCAGGCCTGCAACCTCAGGGATAACAATATGGAGAGAGCAACACAGGAAGGAGACATCGTCTTCTGTGACTCAGCAGGCCCCAGCTGATATTATTATCATACAAGAACTCCCCTGGGATCATGGTCCCAAGAATACCTCTAAAGCTCCCCTGCCTTTCTGGCCCTCAAACAGACTTTGTCCTTGATGCCTGCAATGTGCCCCCAAACATCCAGTATTGACAAAGGTTCCCAGTCACAGGATCTCATACTAGTAGATGCACCAACAGATGTAATACTCATACCTTCCACACCTAATATGAACAAACTGAGAGTGGTAAAGGGAAGAAGAAAGAACTGGAGCCAACCAAAGCTTAAAATGCTAAAAAATGATTTGGTAACATTATCCAACTGATACTAATGTTTTCAGTCTTCAAAACTGTGGGGAAACATTGAAGAGGATTTGTACACTTCTTCTATACTATCATCCCAACTTGACCCCTCCTCAGAAACTGAGGAGCCCATGACAGATGCCTCAAGTGAAAAACAGGAAAAGTAAATAAAGGTGGGGGTCCGGGAAAAAGAAATAGCTAAAATGTGGTGAGGATATCCTTTTTTGACTGCCCTTTGAATCCTGATGATACAGTCAAGTATTTCTCTTGCTACAGCAAATATTAATAGCATTACAAAGGAACAGCTTTTTATTTTTTTTAGCTTTCTGGGTTTGAGATAATATTCTTAAAGGACACAAGGGTGCACACCCTGATGAAGGTCTCCCGGGCCCAAAAAAGTATTGGTATGTTGGCTTCTCCTTTTGGTCTTTGAGAATGGATCCATGCACAAGGATAAATATTCTGCTTAATACTCCTGATATGGATGTACTGAAGCTGATAGACTTGTGTCCAGGCTGTGCCTTGTTGTTAGATATTCAGTTACATGGGCAGGTATATCAACTTATTAACATTTATGCACCACAATCTAAAGTGGCCAGGATTGATTTATTAAAACTGTTCAGGCTTATTTATGTACCTCTAAACCAGATATCCTAGGTGATGATTTTAATTGTGGGCTCTCTCCTTTAGATCATAGTGCAAAAAAGCACTAAGATCTTCAGTGACATGTTCTTTTTACATAATCTTGTGCAAATGGCTGGGTTATTGGATGTCTCCTGCAACTTGACTAATAAAAGGGACCCACACTTTTTCAAAGGATATTGAGCAACAAGAATGGATTTATTGTTCCTCTCTTTCTATGTACCTTGCTGTCAGCTTCTGTACTCCCAATGAAGTGTTTGGACCACAGAATGATTGGTGTAACCACACAGTAGGTGTTTCCCCTGGGCAAAATCAAGAACCAAGTATATGGAACTCAAATGCCACATTGCTAAAAAACCCAGACACACAGATTGTTGGGAGACTTGATGGCAGCATGGAAGTCTGTAATTTTTTGTTTTATGATTATCCATTTACTGTAGTTGGAGGGAAGGCACTAAAATGGAATTCAGAGTCTTCTTCCAGAACAGGGCAAACCAGAAAAAAAAATCAGAATGTTTTCAGAACCTCACAAAAGATCACCAGCTAAAAAAGTTGTTTTCCCCCTTAGCTGACACAGGAGATGATTATACCCGACACATATGCAATCTGAAAAAAGAAATGTCCCACCTCTATTTACAAAGAGCAGTTGCTCCAAATAAGGAACAACAGTTTGGCACACAATGGAAGCAAGCTCAACTCTGCCCATATGAAAGTTGCAGGAAAAGTGTTGACAAAAAAGTTATGCAAAACATCTATAATGAAGATGGGGTTCTGCAAACACATACAGGCCACATGCTGCAACTTACATCTGATAATGTTTAAAAAAGTTTTGGTTTTGGAGTAACTTCCAGTTTTGGAAGAGATAATTATTTTCTCTGATTTGCATATTTTATTAATTCCAAACGAGAAACTGCCAGTACTAATTACAGAGATTGCTTCCAGAGACATTGGTTCTGCTATCCAAACCTTGAACTCAAATACAACTCCAGGACAGGATGGATTAACAAGCAAGTTTTATAAATTGATAGCCCCCCTGTTGTAGTGGAATTAATTAAGATCTATAATTACAGACTACAGGATAATATTACGGTTTCTAGAATGAAAGAATGGCTACTGATTTTATTTACAGAAATCAAGCAATAACGGAGATCTATGTAACCGGAGGCCTGTTTGCCTATTGAATACAGATTTCAAAATGTTATCAAAAATATTGACTAACAGATTACTTCAGGTTCTAGGATATCTGATAATCCCAACATGATCCTGTTTGGTCCCAGGCAGAGCTATTCAGAACCATTTCTTGCTACTAAAAAAAATTGTTGAAAGGTGTAATGATGGGAGAATACTTTTTTTTGAAGTCTTTAGATAAATAAAATATATTTGGTCAGGTTATCAAGTGACTACCTCTGCTTTTTCTAAACAACACATTTGAAAAAATGTCCCTGACACAAATTAAAGCTCTCACCATGAAAAATCTTATTCATGAATAGTGAAAACTCAATTCTTGTTCACCCAGTGTTTGAGAAATGTCCTTCATATGCTACCCCATTTTTGTTAGGACAGTTGACAAATGAACGGATACTCTAAAATATGAGATACTATGGGCTCGATTTTCAACGTTGGATGCAACTTGCAGCAGAAAAGCAGTCTGTGCCCAATGCAGTTGCAGTACACTCAAAAGTCATTATTCCAGAATGTTTGCCACAAGTGACAAATCTTCTGAAATAGCTGCAATATGTAGCCTGGCAACAGGAGAAGGGGCGCAGTCAGGGGATGTGGCGCAAAGCCTTGACGCTGCCCCAGACAAGTGGGCAGGGGGAAGCTGAGGTGCCCAATGAGCACCAAGTCTAGAATCATGGAACAAATGGATCAGGGCCTGCAAGGCCATGGCACATGGCATCTTGCCCCTGTAGGGCACTGTGCCACAACCACCTAGGCACCTGTGTGCCACCTTGATTGAATGCCAGCTGTGGCAGACTAATGCCACCCCCCCACTGGGGTGATAATATAGTGCCCCCCCAATGCACACGTAGCCCAGATCCCTCATTGCTACTTGTGAATCAGAAATACCAGTCCCAGTCTGTGTTTCTTTCTCATCTCCCACTCTCCCACTGTCCACTTTCAAACTGCCTTGCATTTTACCTGATGGTCTAGTGGCCCCACTTCCCACCCTGACAGGCAGTGAACCTCACTCCCCCATCCTCAACATGCAACCGTGACTGACTCAGCCTTCCTCACACCACCAGGACCAACCACAGAATGCATTTGTGACTGTGTGTACTGTACACTGTACTATACAATGCATTTGTGACTGTGTACTGTACACTGTGTACTATACAGTGTATTTGTGACTGTGTGTACTGTACACTGTGTACTATACAGTGTATTTGTGACTGTGTGTACTGTACACTGTGTACTATACAGTGTATTTGTGACTGTGTGTACTGTACACTGTGTACTATACAGTGTACAACATGCACTGTACACAGTCTGTGGCTGGCCATGGTGGTGGAGGAGGGCTGTGCCAGTCGTGATGTGTGTTGGGATGGAGGGTGGGGGTCCACTGCCTGTCAGGGTGGGGAAGGTGGGGGCCACTAGACCACCAGGTAAAATCTGTTGGCAGTTTGGTGTGCGCACAGAGGGAGCACAGTGGGACAGAGTGGGGAACATGGACTGGGACTGGCATTTTCTGATTCACAAGTGGCAGTGGTGGACTGGGGCTACCTGTGCATTGGGGGGAATGAGGAGGGACAAGAAATGGGACTGGGGATTTTCACAAGGGACAATGGGGATTGGGGCTAGGTTGGAACTGAGGATGCACTATACCACCAATGACCAGGGCACCCAATGTTTCTGGGGGTGAGCAATGGCTACAATGTGGTGCTGTCTGGGCACAGGGGTGCCCAGGGTCCATGCCAGTGTACATTGGCACCCTCACAATTTGTGCCACATGCTTTGGTGGGTTGCCACCTCCCAGTGATGCCTCTATCAGGACATATCCTGCTCCTGGTGCACCCATACAGGCCCCTGTCCCACCTTACCCCATTGCTGCAACCCACTTAGACCACCCCCTGACTGGTCTAAGTGCTGGCCCTTCCTGCATTCATGGTGGAGCTTCCAAAATCCCCAAAAAGGTGATGTGGCAGCTCCTCCATAGTGCAAGCCCCCTTGTGACATGGTTCCCTGGATTGTTGGATGCAACCCTGGCACAAGGTGGCTTTGACGCAGCTGTCCCTGGATCGGATGCAGGCCCCCCTCAAAAGTCCTGTTTGATGTATGTTGTGATACAAATCACCACTTGCATCAAACACCTTTGCCATAACTACCTTGTGTTGGGCGCACCCAACTAAAAATAGAGCCCTATGTGTTTATGCTGCCATGCTAAACTCAATGTGAAAGCAATTCACAAAAACAAAAGTATGGATAAAAGATTATGTCTGCGATCCCATTCTACAAACCAAATTGAAGCTATAAACGCCTGTTTTTTCCATTGTTTATAAATTTTGGGATTTGGGGATTTAGTAGCTGCTCATTGGGAGGAACCACTGTTTAAAACAGTGAACTATGATATTCTAAAGCATGGTACGCACAATATAAACTAGAATAAATGACACTGGAGCTTTCTTAATGTGTTAGTTGCTTACTTCAAATGGCAAATATGGTTGAATAGGTGACATTTTCCTTGCAACAGAAAATGTACAGTTTACATGGTATGCGTGTGAAAACTGAAGTGTGTTGCATATATTTTTCTAAACTTAAAACAATTCCTTATAATATATTTGCTGATTGGTGATGAAGTATGCCATGGATTACTGACGCAGACAGACTTGAGATGAAAGCTGTTGATTTTGGTTTGATGTGGCTTGATTTCTCCATATATTTTGTCCTTTACCTTTTGCTTCTCTTTATTATGTTTTACCATTTTTCTTCTTTCAAACATTTTAGGAAAACGAAGGGAAGGGGGTATAGGTTTACTTTATTTTTTGTTGTTGCATGGTTTAGTTTTCATTTTAAACTTACAATGATAGGATTGTAATTCTTCTTTGTACAGTTTTTAATTTCAATATAATTCTCCTACTCTTTTTTATGTTGGCGTGCTTACGCAACCAACATCGTGGGACAGTGCAGCTTTGGAGGCGGGGTCACTGTTGGGCGAATGCAGGGCATGCACCAGTAGGTGCGTCCTGCGTTCCCCAATCAGCCTGCATGCCGGCGCCACACCATGCATACATAATGTGGCGAACACATCTAAGAAAAGGTCCACTGCTATCTGAGCAAAGCTGCGTCATATGCAACTCTTTCTTGCCATGCTTGCCACCATTATGTGCATGATGCGGTTAATGACGACAGCCTAACTACTACCTGACTTAAATTACCCAATCCCCTGTCGGTTAAACCCCCACTTTCTTTGTGTGCCGATGGGGGGCCACTTCCTGTGGCATAAACCCCCAATTGTTGAATGCTGAGGGTTCTAATCCCCCTTGGCTCGCGCCCCCGCTTTCTTTTGTGCCGATGGGGTGTCCAATCCCTGTCGGCTTCCTCCTCCCCCTGTTAGGTGCCAATGAGGGTGCCCAATCCCCATCGGCTACAGACACCCCAACAGTTAGGTGGCACGCCGAGCCCACCCCAGAGTGCCAAATCCCTGCAAAACAAAACTGTCCCACGATGGGTTTTTTCCATTTTTTCCCTGCAAAATGAAAACAGTCCCTTGTAGTCTCTATGCCCCTCCCCACCCACACCCTTCCACTGTGCATCCTGCCTCCTCACCCCCCCTCATCCCATATTACCTGCGGAGTCCAGCGCGACGATCTTCTGTGGACCAGGAACACGTCTGCACTCTTCAAAGCCAACCGCAAACTGAAGAAATGCCGGTAAGCTGTATAATGGAATGAATCGGGGTTTTTCAAATTTAATGCATATCTTGGGCATTTTTGCGAATTTATACTCCAAATTTTCAACATGAGGTTTTTGGGACCCCTTCTCATGAATTCTTGCACTGTGATGGCGTTATTCAGTCCCGGAAGGTGATTTCGCAGTCACTGTGTGGAATCACCTTCTGGGACTGAGTGGAAAGAAATGACAGTGCCACTGTTCATGAGAGGGGCTCTCAAAAAGCCTATGTTGCAAGTTTGGTTGGAAAAATCCAAAAAATCACTGTTTTACGAGCGTGCGAAGCAACTGTGCAACACACGCTCATAAGTTAGCGCATTCACACTATTTTCATGCCAGATTCTCAACATTGGCATTTTATCACACCTTCTTGTGAACTGTACAGCTGTCATTTTTCACATCCTTGCCGAAATGTGTTTTTGCACTTCTGGCGCAGAATAGCACGGTCGCTGTGCAAAATCACTGTTTGGGATACATTATGAAAATGATAGTGACACTGTTCATGAGCAGAGGTCCTAAAATGCCTGTGTTGAAAATTTGGTGACAATACTCCATAAAATGACTGTGTTACAAGCATGTGTTGTGCAGTTTACACGCACGCTCATAAGTTCGCAAACTTATATTTTCACTCCACATTTTCAACAGTGCCTTTGTTCTGCACCTCCTAATGAACAGTATAGCTGTCATTTTTCACATCCTGACCAAAATCTGTTTTCGCAGTTCTGGCGCACAATAGAGCGGTCGCTGTGGAAAGCCCATGTTCGAGACACATTATGAAAATAGCAGTGACACTGTTCATTAGCAGACGTCCTAAAATGCCTATGTTGAAAATTTAGGGATGAAAGTCAATAAAATGAGTGTTTTACGAGTGTGTGTTGAGCAGTTTGCACACACGCTCGTGACTTTATGAATTTGTAATACTTTCACTCCAGCTGTTCATCATTGTCATTTTTCCATACCTCCTTATGAACAGTACAGCTGGCTGAAATGTGTTTTCGCAAGTTTGGTGCAGAAGTGCATGGTCACTGTGCGAAATCACTTTTTGGGACACTTTCTGGAAATGATGGTGACACTATTCATCAGCAGAGGTCCTAAAATGCCTATGTTGAAAATGTGGTGGCAAACGTCCAGACAATGACTGTGTTGCAAGCGTGCATTGCACAGTTTCCATGCACCCTTGTCAGTTTGTCAATCTGCAATATTTTCATGCCACATGTTTACCACCGGCATTTGTGCACACCTCATTATCAACAGTACAGCTGCCATTTTCCACAGCCTGCCCAAAATGCGTTTCCGCAGCTCTGCCGCACAGTGGCGTACTCGCTGTGCAAAATCACCTTTTAGGACACATTAACAAACTCACAGCACTATGCCTCTCCACCTCCGCCACTGCCAATGCCAGCGCGACAACATTCGGCATTGACAAATGCTTGTTTATAATTAAAACTTTTATTGAGTTTTTAGAAGGACAAAGAAATCAACAATGCAGAATAATCCAATGTAACAAACTGACACTAATATTACTGATAGTACATACCCAGATTATTAATGGAAAGTATATTCAATCAACAAAACCATATATATTTATAAATAAGCAGGGGTTAGATTCACAAAGAAATGCAAAGCACAGCACAAAAGTCTGCACTGTGCTTTGCAATTGCACCGTTGTGAATAGGGCTGAAGGGGGCAGCACTAACACAGGAAAATCACTGCTAACCCCAGTAGCACTGCTCCAACATCCAGCCAGGGGAATGGCCCTGCAATGAATAGCACAAGTGCACTATTCCATATTCATGAAAGGAGTCATGCAAATGAGCCCATTGGGCATGCAAGGCTCATTTGTTTGGTCTGTGGCAGGAGTTTAGCATGCCCCCCAAATGCCAATCATTGTCTCATCGATAAAAAAAAAAGTAAGAGCTCCCTGCTTGTCTAGTGGTCCTTCTCCCGTCACCATTCTCTGATAGCCATCCTGTTGGTGTGAGAATATTTTCCTGGTAGTCTAGTGTCCCCCTCTCCGGTCTGCGATTGCTGTCCCGTTGTGTTATAAACATTTATTCCTGGTAGTCTAGTGGTCCCTCCCTGGTCTCCCATCACCATCCTGTTGTATTGTAAACATGTATCCCTGGTAGTCTACTGGTTCCCCCCTCCTCCATCGCCAATTGCCGGCCTGCTTTCAGTAAATCTATATCCTGGTGGTCTATTGTCCCCCCTTGCCATTCACTGGCCTTATTGGTAAATCAGAAATGTAATCTCTGGCATCCAGTGATCCCTCCCCCCACCCGCACCCATGCTCAACCATTTATCCAATATTCTCCAGTGTCCAGTTCCCCCTTAACCAATCTCTGGCCCGAATAGCTGAACAGTATGTATCCCCAGTGGCAAGTGGTCCCTCCCTTCCCAACTCCCTTGATCGCCGATTGCTGGTCTGTGCAAAAATGAATAGACCCTGTTGGCAGCTTTCCCTCCTTTCACCTGATCCCTCACCCAACATGGCAAACAAGTGTCTCTGGTATGCAGATTCCCCCCATTTGTATCCCCTGAAGTGGCAAGTAACATATTTCCCTACTGGTATAGCAGACTCTCTTCCTTATCCCCAATCTCCAGTAAACCTAATATTACCCTGTGCCTGGTGGTCTAGCAGACCCCCTTCCTGACAGGTAGTGAATGACCACCCCACTTCCCCCAATCCCAACTGCTGGCTGGCAACCAGCACAGCCCTCCTCACATATCGCGTATGGCAATACACCAACTGAGCAAAGTCACCGAGTGGGTACTGTATATATACCGCTCCATTGATTGACAGCAGCTGTCAACCAATGGGTGGTACTGTATAACGAACTCCACTGGGGATAGCTCGTGCTGGCACCTGTCATGGTGGTGGAAGGAGGGCCGTGCCAGCTGCCGGCGGGATTGGGATGGGGGTGGGATGATGGTTCACTATCTGCGATGGTGGGGGGGTCCACTAGACCACCAGGTACAGGGTAACATTGGGTTTACTGGAGATCAGGGATAAGGAGTGGGGTCCATTAGACCACAAGGGAAATATGTCACTTGCCTCTTTAAGGGATCCAGATGTGTGGGGAATCTGCATAGCAGGGACACTTGTTTGCTATATTGGGTGAAGGATTGGGTGGATTGATTGACCACTAGCCCCCAGAGTCTATTAATTTTTTTGCAGACTGGCAATTGGCAATCATGGGGTTGGAGGAAGCCGCTGGGGATGCACATTGTTCAGCTATTCAGGTCAGCAATCAGTGGGGGGGGGGACTGGACACCAAGGCAGGTTGGAAAAATGGTTGGGCATGGGTGTGGATGGTGGGAAAGACCATAGGACACCAGGTATTACATTTCTGATTTACCAGTTGGGCCAGTGAGTGGCAAGGGGGGCCACTAGACCACCAGGATATAGATTTACTGAGATCAGGCTAGTGATCGGTGACAGGTGAGGGGGGAGGGACCGGTAGACTACCAGGGATACATGTTTACAATACAACAGGATCATGATTGGAGACTAGGGAAGGGGGGGGAAGGACCACTAGACTACTAGTGATAAGTGTTTATAACACAACAGGATGGTGATCAGAGACCGGGAGGTGGGAGGGACCACTGTACTACCAAGGATATATTTTTTACACACAACAGGATGGTGGTCGGAGGATGGGGAAGGGAGTGGACCACTACCACCAGGGACTACTATATTTTTGTACTGTCAGCACAGTGACCTTGGAGGGGGGAGGGAACCACTACCACCAGGGAAGATTACATTTTTGTACTATTGGCATGGTGTTCACTGATTGGGACAGGGAGGGACCACTAGACCACCAGAGAAACAGTAGTTTTTAATTTTGCAGGAATGGTGAGTGGCAGTACTTCTAGCAGCCACAAGGGTTGCATGGAATACTGCTAGGTCTCAGTCAGTGGTATTTTCTCCATGCAAGGTAACCTCACAAATGGCCCTTGCATGGAGAAAATCCTTGTGAATGGGACTGCGCCGATATGCAGGTCCCCTCCCCCTCATTTGCATTGTGGACCCCTCTAGACTGTGCCCTATCACAAACCCAGTTTGTGGGTGCAAACTGGGCTTTTCAGAATACGACATTTGTGCAAAGCCCACTTTACCTCGCGCAAATGAGGTTTGTGCTGGGGCAAAGTTTTGTGAATCTAGCCCCAGTTGTTAATTTACCTAGAGTAAATCAGCATTTCTATCTTATCACTAATTCTTTACAGACTTTCTAACAGATCAACAAGAACAAATATAAAGTAATTACTTAATGGTCAATAATTTGCAAAATATAGAATTTAGAAAGGGATTACAATTATCCCCAAATGTTTCTAATCCATCACAGCATATATAGGCTAATCTCTCATAGCAAGGTCTAGTGGCAATATCATCAATCCTTTCAGTCAAAGTGGGTGATGTGATTTGTCTCCAGTGCCTAAGTACAAGGTTTTAGCAGAGATCATTACAGTTAATAACCAGAATGTTTGGGAATGAGTACAATTAATTAGATCAGTTTTGATTCCCAATTTCATAAGCTTATCAGATGCTATAATATTTTTAATTAAAAGGTTTTCACATGCTCCAAAGACGTCATCCCCAAAAGTTTTGATTAATGAGCATGACTAAACGACAGTATATGCAAAAGGGTGCCTACATCATTCAAGCATCTCCAGCATTTGTCATTATCTGACAGGTCTAGAATAACTAATTTAGCAGTAGTGTAGTGCCATCTGTGTACTATTTTGAAATGCGTTAATCTCCCTTTTGACTCTTTACATGCTTTGAGGATGTTTAATCAGCTATTGTTCTAATCATTCATGGATATACTGTAGTAATACCCAGTTCCCTTTTCTATCTTTGAATTAAGGATTCAACTTGGTTGTTTTCAGTATCTAAAACCAAGTTATAAATTACTTTATGGCCTTTGTAAGTACATAATATTTTACCTAAAATGTGTAGTGATGGCAATGTAATTGAGTCATTAATCTCATGTCTTAAAATCTGTCTGAGTTGCAAATAACTGTAAAATTTGGTTCTGGGTAATTTAAAATGTAATTGCTAGGTCCAAAAATGACATAAGAGCAGCAGTATTGGTATCTAGCAAGTCACTCAAATAGAAAATGTACCTTCCTTTCTAGCTTTGCCAATCCAAAGTTTTACCTTCAATTTGAACAAGTTTGTTATTCCATATGGGACAATACAGTGAGTGAACAGAATTCCACTGCAAGACCTTGGCAATCTTAGACCAGGCTTTAGAAGTGGCATTTCATATGGGATGAGATATTACTGATTTCAGTAGGCCTGCAATCAAACTACCCTTGGATTAACTCCTTTTAGTAATGATTTTTCAATATATACCCAACCAGGGACTTGGTGTTTGTCTTGTAACCATAATGATTAAATATTTTGTGAAACTAAAAAGATGTTGTGTCTAGTGTTAAAATCTAGATAATGAAATCCTCCAGAACATCTAGGTTGTTGTAATTTAAGCTTCGATATTTGAGATGGCTTGTCTTCCTAGAGGTATATTAGTAAAATAGAGTCCAGTGCTTTAAAGATTTTATCAGGGATATGTAGAGGCAAATGTAGTACTAAGTAATAAACTTTAGTAGCTAGTATGATATTTATTGCCTGAATCTTGTCCCCAAAAAGATATAAGCATTGGGCGCCATCTCTGTAAATCTAATTTTAGGGATTCCAACTGTGGTGCAAAATTAAGAGTAGCCATTTTACTGATATCCACACTTAATTTAATGCCTAGAATCTGTACATCGAGGAGAACATGTGGTGTAGGCAGCCGTGTGAAAGCTCCCTGAGATAGCTCCAGCCACCAGTCTGTTTTTTTACGAATATTTCTCAAAATATCTTCAAAAGAGCTGTTAATAAGATCTGTCTCGGGTAGTTAAAGACATTGGGTAGAGAACAGTTTAAAAATAACAGTGAATGGAGGTGGAGATGAGGAGAGCTTTGCTGAAAAGAACGCCCCCCCTCCATGCTGGAAAAAGGCCCAAAAAAGCTGAGGTCTGTCAGCTCAGCTGACCCGCCTGAAGCAATTGCTATGTCCGAGGAACAGGAGGCCTTAACGTTAGCACAGTTCCTGGAAGAATTCATGCCATTCAAAGAGGAGCTGCGTTCCCTAACTATGGAGATTAAAGCCATTTTGGTGGCTCTTGAAGATTTCTCCCAATGGACGTCGGATTTGGAGGTAAAACTGTGCTCCCTAGAAAAGAGAATGGATAAAACTGATCTGGAGATCATGGCCACTAGGCAAAAAATTGTCAGGCTGGAAGCAAAGTTGGAGTATTTAGAGAGTCATAGCAGGAGAAACAATGCGGTCCTGATTGGACTGCCCAAAGCTGAGGAAGGACAAGACGCCATTAAATTTGTCAAAAAAGTTTGTAGAAAAACTGGCAGGACCCTCACCATTCGGGGCAAAATATTCTATCAAGCATGCCCATAGAGCCCTTAGACCAGTTCCCCCAGCTGGATTGCCCCCGAAAACCTCTGATTTTCCATTTCTTAAATTTTCTGGAGCGGCAGCATTTTTTAAGCAAAGTCAAGAAAATACAGGACTTAAGCTGGGAAGGGTCTAAGGTGCGAGTGGCTCAGGATCTCCCTGCCTCAAGTGAGATAGCGATGTACTGCCTTTCACCCAGTGGTCTCTAAATTAATAGCCACGGGGATCCATTTTAAAATGATATACCCGGCGAAGTTACAGGTCTTAGTTTCGGGAGCCTGGCTTAAATATGAAGACCCTGAGGCAGCGCAGGACGGTTTGAAGAAAGCGTTGCCAGAGTTGTTTTGAGTTTCATGAGCACGAAGATGAGAGGACCAGGATTTGGCAAAGTGATACTGAATAGTACTATGGAAAAGTGAAGTTAACACAGACATCTGCTTCTACCAGGAGTTAAGTCTTTTAGAACTGTTCAGAAGGAGACTCGCGTATCTAATTATGTTGTAGCGTGACAGAGGATTGCAACTATAAGGGACTTTACACTGAATTAAAAAAAAATGTTTCTCTTCATTGGACTCATGGGGGATTTGAGTAGGATGTAATCTGACCTGTAGGTTACTGATTTTTTCTTTTAGATAAGTTTGAAACTAATAAAAATTAGGGGAAGTTTTCAGTTAACATTGTGCACCCTAAACACAGAGGATGTTTGGTTACAGTGTGTGATCACAAGGGGGAGCCAATGGATCAGGGTTTTTTGTATAGTTTAGAAGGGGCACAAGGATTTTAAAGTTGAATTAGTTGTAATGTTTTATACCCCTTCCTTCCTTGTATTGTTGGGGCATCTAATAACCTTTTTAGGCAAATGGCCTTAGGGGAGAAGTCTGAGTTTGTAAGTTATTACAGTATATTCATTTATGTTGAAAACAGTGAAAAGTCTAGCTGAAGTTTACCTGTGTTAATGGGAAGGGATATTCTCTCATGCTGCTTAGAAATGCACAGTGTCTTTGGTTAATATAAGGGTGGCTGGAGAAAGAGAGTTAGAGTATTGGTAGTCTGCAGAGCGAAGCCTGTAAGAGTTTGGTGAAAGGGGGTCGGGTTAGTAGTTTAGTGATATGTAATGTAGGTAGGTGGGGAGGGGATTGGGTTATATAAAGTTTTGGGAGGGAGATTGAGCACAGTCTCTGTAAAATCCTGTTGGGTTTGTCAAAGATTATTATGTCTATAGTTCTGTTGTATTTTCTTTATACAGGTAACGTTGTCTCAGAATATTAAGATTGCAACGTGGAATGTTAAGGGACTCCGTCAACGAGTAAAGCAGTATAAGATTCTTAAGCACCTGGCGCTATTATCATTAGATGTGGTTCTAATTCAGGAGTCACGTTTACTTGAATCAGAGGCAAGCTGCATGAGACGGCAGCAGATAGGGCAGGTCTTCTCTGCAGGCGTTGCCTCTAACAGGGCAGTGGTGCTGATTCTAATTAACAGAAAGGTTCCTTTTGTCCTTAAACATGTGATCAAAGACCTGCATGGTAGGTTTGTTATTGTTCACTGTATATTGTATGCAATGGAGATGGTGTTAGGTAGTCTATATGGACCCAATATAGACTCGCCTGAATATTTTACACAATTTGTAGAACTCCTATATCCTTTTTTATCTCTACCAATTATTTTAGGAGTTGATATAAACATGGTAATAGATCCACTATTGGATCGTTCTTCAGGTGTGAGCAAGATTCGATCACTGGCCCAAAGAGTCTTACAAGAGCTTTTACAACATTATGCTCTGTGTGATGTGTGGAGGGTCTTGCACCCCTCAGAGAAAGAGTACACATTTCTATCACCTGTCCATAAAACAGCCTTGCAAATCAATTACATTTTTCTTTCTCAATCCATTCTTCCCGGGGTTATTGATGCTTCCATACAATCAGGTCCTCCTTCCGACCATTTGTTAGTAACCTGTCAAACTGCCCTTGTTTTCTTACTCAAGAGAACAACCCAGTGGAAAATGAATAATCAGATGTTGAAGGACCCCTATATAATAAAAATCCTTGGTAGGAATATTGAGCAGCTTATTGAAACTAATCTCCATTCTATATCTCATCCAGATTTAATATGGGGAGCCTTTAAAGCATATATTAGGGGGAATTTTATAAGCTTAGCTACGCAGAGGAAAAAGGAGAAATAAAGGAATTTAAACACATTACTGGCACAAATTCGGGCAATCAAGGTCAGGCTCTCTCAAGATTTTTCAGAACTGCTTCAGTTGGATCTGATTAAACTAAAAGATGCATATCTGGAGATATTGAGGGACAAAGCAGAATTTGTAATTTTGAGAACGAAGGCAAATTATTTGGATCAGGGAGAAAAGGCAGGGAGGTTATTAGCACTTCAGGTTAAGCAACAAGAAGCTAATAGATACATTTCCTCAATATGTTCTAGTTTTGATGGTGCATTAAAAACATCTCTGTTGGATTTAGTTGTGGAGTTTTGGGAGTATTATGCACAGCTGTATAGCCCAAAAGTTACCTCAGCATTAGATCAAGATTTAGTGGCATACTTAGAGGATTCAGGGCTACCTTCACTTTCTGATACACAATAGAATCTACTCATATCCCCGATTTCCCCTAAAGAAGTCCTGGGAGTTATTAGTAGCCTACCCTCTGATAAGATGCCTGGCCCCAATGGCTTCTCATCTAATTTTTACAAAGTCTTTCAAAATCAGTAAATTCCTTTACTACTCCCATTCTTTCAATATGTGTTATTGGGTACACACACAGATCATACATTATGGGAGGCCCTGATCATTCTCATTTTGAAACCAGATAAGAACCCAGAGTTAATCACCAGTTATCGTCCAATCTCCCTGATTAATCAGGACATCAAGATATTGTCCAAATTGCTAGCTGAGCGTCATGCTTTGGTATTGCCTGATCTTATTGGACCTGAACAGGTCAGATTCATGTGGGGTAGGTCTTCAACTGATCACCTTCGAACCCTGTGGCATGTTCTTTTGGTCTCCAGAGATGATACTTTTCCAGCTGTGCTGGTCTCTCTGGATGCCGAGAAGGCATTCAACAGGGTTGATTGGAATTTTTTATATTCAGCTCTTAAAACTTATGTTTCCTTTAAGTTTTATAAATTGAATCAGGGCCCTTTATAGTATTCCATTGGCCCGAGTGATGGCCAATGGGGTAGTATCTAAACTTTTTACGTTGCATTCGGGCACTAGACAAGGTTGTCCGCTATCCCGTTTGCTTTTTACTTTATACCTCGAGCCACTTATACATTGTTTAAAATGCTCCCCAAAGATTCAGGGCATTAATATTCAGGGGCATAATATTAAAGTTTCAGCTTATGCTGATGATCTTTCGTTACAGCTATCGTATCCAAGTGCATCCATTACCCCTATGTTAGTTATTATTGAGGAATATTCCCAGTTTGCTAACTACAAATTAAATATTAATAAAACTTTGGTTTTCCTGCTTAACCACAAGGTTCTTAAATCCTCCCTTACAGGTTTTGGCCTGGCTTGGTCACTGAACTCTTTAAAAAACCCTAGGGATTCAAATCACTAGGAGTGCGGCCTCACTCCAAAAGTTAAATTTGGATGGGTTGGTTAATATTATAGGAGCAGATTTAGACAGGTGATCCAATTTGGGTATTTCTTTGTGGGGCCAGATCCATTTAATCAAAATGAATGTTTTTCCTAGGATCTTCTATCCCCTGTATCTACTTAATATTTGGTTGCCAATGGCCTGGTTTCATAGAATTAATAGTTTGATTATCAAATTTATTTTGGCCAATAAGCAACCTAGGATTGCGTTCCACAAATTAGCGGCTCCTAACGAAAGAGGAGGTCTGCGTCTCCCTAGTTTAATGTATTATTACTGGGCGAGTCACATTGTCAAATATATAAAGTGGTTAGGTCATGTAGAAGAGGGGAATTCCTTGGTATTTGTCCCGGTCTGGTTAAAAATCGAGTTGTCTCTGATTCAGGAGAATGGCTTAATCCCGGCGGCTTTGTTTCATATTAACCCCAATGCCATCCCTCCAGGTTTAAAAGGAACCCCCATAGCTATTTCTGTCAAGATACATACTCAGATATGCACCTACTTGAAATATTATCATACTCGGGACTTAATACAACCCATGAGGGGGAATCTGAACTTAAAAATAGATAACAAGCCAATTGCACTCAACAGGCTTCCCCAGTTGCAGGACACCAGGCTCTCCAACATAGTTACAGAAGAGAATTTTTGGTTCTCAACTGCGGATATTTTAAAGGCTCTCAATATTCCTACCAAGGGTACATTTAAGGTTTTTCAGTTAAGGCATCTACTAGTTCAGGTATTTGGGGAGACACCTCCTTCTAGGGGAACTAAAAGCTTTTTGGAAGAGTTGATCCTTATGCCCAACTCAACTTATATGGTATCCAACATCTATAAAGTAATATATAATTATGTATATCCGATTTGTTTTGCACCTGAGAAGTACTGGGAGTTGTTTTTTCCTCAGAGAGAAATAGACTGGACAGTGTTATGGTGTAACTGTCATAAGTACATTACGCAGGATAGGCTGCAGGTCACTCAATTCCATATTTTACATAATATGTATTATACTCCACAAAAATGATTCAAATATGGGCTTATTGTGTCGCCCACCTGTCTTCGGTGTCATCAAGCGGAGGGTACCCTGTATCATATATTTTGGACTTGTCCCAAGGTTTCAACACTCTGGGAGAGTATCCAGCAAAAGTCGGACCCCCTGTTAGGCTTATTAGATCTTTTTACCCCAGAGGTGTGTATTCTGGGTGATTATGCCATGATCTCAGTCACCATTAAAAGGTACCATTTGGCATTGATATCCCTTTCAGTTAAGAAGATCATTCTCTGTCATTGGAAAGATAGTCTGGATATCTCATATTCTGACTGGTTGAAAGAGCTACTTGCCAACCTCAGAACGGAAAAAGCAGTGTCTAGTCTCAATAATAGAATGGATAGATATAAAAGGATATGGGAACCTCTTCATACACTGTTTACTCTTAATATGTAAGGTTGCATGTTAGGAACACAGTCTGTAGAATACATGGATGAGGTAGACTGTGCTGAATCAGGTGGGAGGGTGTTTTTAGGGTGTGGGAGTGGGGGTTTAGGGTTGAGATGAGTTGGGGACAGTTCCAATGTATATAGGATTATTATGTCCTTGACTCATTGTATGATATTCCTGATGTATACTGGATCTGTTCTCTGTACTGGAAAATCAATAAACTTTGATTTGAAATCTGTACATCAGATATGGTCATTTTAAACTTGTACTGAGTGAAGTCATTAAAATTTGACATATTGGATAAAGGAAGTATTTCTGACTTTTCAAAGTTTATTTTGAATCCCGAGATTAAAAAAAAAACATGTGTATAATGTTAAGGAGGGGAGGCAAAGATCTGCTGGGGTATGAAAGTGAAAGCAGCAAGTCATCTACATAGGCCATAAGTTTGTTGCTGCCACAAAAATTAATGCCTGAAACTTCAAATGATGACCTAATTTTAATGAGCAGTGGCTCCAGAGCTAGAGCAAATGAGAGGGAAAGAGGACAGCCTTGTCTCATCCTTCTTAGAATGTCAATGTTATTTGAGAACACCCCATTATCTTATTACTGTGTATAATATGTGAACCCACCTACTAAACTGCTCACCTAGGTTATGTCTAGATAAAGTACTTTGTAAGTTACCCCATTCCAACCTATCAAACACTTTACTGGCATCCAGGGACATGAAAAAGGGCTTTGTAGGCATTTTTCTTGCTGCATGAATACTATATAAGGCTTTCTTTAATAGGTCAGCATTATATCTGCCCTTTACAAAACCAACTTGGTCTGGGTGTTTCAACTCTGGAATAACTTTAGTCCATTTGCCAATATTTTCACCAATATTTTGCAGTCCACATTAATTAAAGATATAGGTGTGTAATCATCACAGAAATTTGGGGTTTTGTTCTTTTTATGTAGCACAGTGATGGAGGCCTCTGTCATGGACAAGGGCAGCAGTTTTGGTCTATATGCCGCAGTAAAAACTCTGTTCAGTAAGGGAACCAGATTTTGTACCGTGGCCTTATAAAACTCACCTGTGAACCTATCTAAGCCTGGTGCTTCAGCAACATTGCAGAAGGGCTAGAAGGGAAAGTCTGCCTGTTCGTGGTTGACTCAAAGATCTGCAACAGGGTGGGCACACCGGGGTATGTGGAAAAAATGAGGAATGATTTACAGAAGTTAGAAGAATGGTCAAATGTTTGGTAGCTGGGTTTCAATGCTAAAAGGTACAAAATCATGCACTTGGGGTACAGAAACCAGGGGGCTATGTACTAATTCACAGGGGAGGTGCTGGCAAACACCAAACAGGCAAGGTACCTGGGGGTAATCATTTCTGATGACATGAATGCAGCCAAGCAGAGTGGGAAAGGCTAGTAGAATGCTGGGGTGCATATGGAGGGGAATCACCAGTAGGAAGAAGGCGGTACTGTTGGCCCTGTACAGGTCACAGGTAAGACTTCACCTTGAGTACTGTGTCCAGTTCTGTGGGCCCCACCTCCAGAAGGACAGGGATAAGGAAGAGGTGGGACAGAGGCGGGCAACTAAAATGGTGCAGGGATGCATCAAAAACCCTATGAGGGAAGACTAAATGAACTGAATATGTACTCACTGGAGGAAGGAAGGAAGGAAGGGATGGGGGGGATATGATAAAAACATTCAAATACATAATAGGTGTTAATAACATACAGGAAGGTAGCATTTTCCACAGAAAGACAGACTCGAGGACAAGGGGTCATGTTATGAAGCAGGATGGGGAGGCTCAAAGGGAATGTGAGGAAATATTTCTTCACAGAGAGTATGGTGGAAGCCTGGAACAGCCTCCCTGTGGAGGTGGTAGGAGCCAAAACAGTCATAGGATTCAAGCATGCATGGGACAGATACCAGGGGACCTTGGAAGGAACACAAGTGGTGGGGACAGCCAGAGATTGTACAAGAGCTGCGGTGGCACAGTAGGCAGGGAAAATGGGCAGACTGGATTGACCAAAGGGGTCATTATCTGTTGAAAACGTCTATGTTTCCATGCTTTACCTGATGGGAGAGACATAGTTGCCTTGACTATTTCCTCATTCATGAAGGGTTCATTTAAATATCGATGTATCATTCTCTGAAATGGACAGAAGTTTTATGTTGGCTAAGAAAGAGCTAATTAATTCCTCCTGGGGTTCTATTTCAGACCTATATAAGTTAGAATAGAATGTTTCAAAAGGCTCAGCAATCTGTGTTGCTGAGTATGCAACTGTGTCTTTCCCATCATTAATGGAGGCAATCTTGGTGGATTCAGCACTTTTACACATTCTAGGTGCCAATAATTTCCCTTGTGCTTTGCCTGATTCCCAATATTTCTGTTTAATCCTAAAGAGTACAAATTCTGCTTTTTGATTATATATAGTGTTAACTGAGTGTTTTATTCCGATTATCTCCTGAAAATATTTTGAGTCTTTACATTTAGATTTCAAATACTGTGCTTCCCTTTATTTTAAGTTCATTCTCCAATTTAGCCAATTCAGAATTTTGTGATCTTTTCTTTTTTCAAATTTAATAAACTTTATTAACATGAAAAGAGAGCGAACAGTACAAATGAGTATGAAAAGAAATCTATGCATACATACAGTTCTAATTATTGAACATAAGCTATTTTACTAGTTACTGAACAAACCTCCACTTGACCCCACCCTTGGAAGTACAAGCTTCATAGAAAACAACAAAAATGGTAGCTAAATTATCCTTTTTCCAGATATAGCACAAATAATAAAAAAGAGGGGGAAAACTGCCCAAGATTTCATACAAGGAAGGGGAATAAACTCTTCATGTGGTTAATAGCACATGAAGCGGCTCCCAAATCCTGTGATATCTTTTGTTATTATCACACATGCTTGCAATGGTATGTTCAGCTTGCAAGGTAAACAATAACTCTTTATACCATTCATGATATTGTGGTACAAGCTGGTCTAGACAATGGTGAAGTATAACCTTTTTCGCACATGCTGCAATTAAGGCCATATGGGGTTTCTGATTGCCAAGAAGAGAGTTTTGAAAATTCCCCAGAATGCAAATTTCAGAAGAAAAGGATTTCGAGAGACCCAACAAGGGATGTAGTCAAGATTGTATCAAAGACCAAAAGGGCACTACCTTTTCACATGACCACAAGGTATGCAGAAGAGAGCCCAGAGCTTTACCACATCTGGAGCATAAATCAGTAGTTAATTTGCCCATTTTACAAAGCTTAACTGGGGTAAGGTAAAGATTATGTATAATTTGGAACTGCATAAGGCAGTACCCGTCCTATTTTATATACTTGTACAGGTGTTTCCAGTTATTAATCCAATTTCTTGTGGCAAAATTATCTGGAAGGGCCTGGCCCCAAAAACTTATTCTCACACCCTCTCTGGCAATCAGATGATCCCAAATGGTCTGGTAATAATAGGAGTCTAGGTGAGACGTGGGAGCTTTGGATAGTAAAGGAAGAAGAAAATCATTAAAGGGAGTATACCATGGTCCGTTGCCAAAGTGGTGATACAGCCTGTGAAAAATTTGGAAGTATCTGAACCCACAGAAGGCAGGCCACTGGAAAAGAGAGCATGCATCCTGGAATGGAAGAAGCTTATGATTGTTAGTGAGTTCTTCTACTTTATCAATCCCCATTTGAGGCCAGAATTTCCTACTAAGAGTCCGGCTAACGATCTTGAGATTTGGATTACCAAAGAGAGGTTGGGAGACATCTCAGTATGGGGAGATTTTGAGAAGAGAGCAGAGTTATAGATGCATAGTTACAGATGATCCCAAAGGGGTATCCATGAGAGGTTGGGGGATTTTCTTCCTAGGTAGGTAAAGTAGGGAACGGATATCTATATCAAACTGAGCACAGACAGAGTGCTCTATATCCAGCCATTGTGGGGTACATGACTCTAACCGTTTTGTCCCCATCCAATGGGAGATCCTGGCAAGATGTTCAGCAAAATAGTATAGATAGAGATTGGGGACCTGAAGTCCACCATCCTGTTTGGTAAGCATTAATTTAGTTTGTGCTTGACGAGCAATCTTACCTTGCCAGAGAAAGGAGGTGAAAACTCTGTGAATTTGGTGAAACCACACCTGCTGGAGGGAGATATTGAGCATCAGCAGGGGGATATAGCAGGTGAGGAAGAACATTATTTTTTAGAATGTTTAATCGACCCCACAAAGAAATAGGGAGCAAAGACCACCGGTTCAAGTCCACCTTGATGCAGATTAATACCGAGTCAAGGTTGATTTTTTTCACCTGTGAGGGAGAAGTGCAAAGAAGAATCCCTAAGTATTTTAATGATTTCTTCTTCCATACCAGGCAAAGATGGTCATCATACTTATTATAGGAACATTATTGAGGGGCATAATTTCAGTTTTTGAGACATTCAATTTGTAATTACAGAATTCACTGAATTGAGAAATGATGTTTAGGGCTGCTGGTATGGATGTAACTGGGGATGAGATATGGAGCAGGATATCATCTGCATAGACTGATACTTTGTATTAAGTAGTGCCAATTGAAATCCCCTGCACTAGGGGAGATGAATTTAGTTTGTGGATCAGGGGCTCTAAAAATAGATTGAACAAATAAGTGGATAGGGGGCAGCCCTGACTTGTACCCTGATAAAGGGAAAAGAAGGAAGATAATACCCCATTGCAAAGTATTCTAGCCAATGGAGAAAGGTAAACAACCTTAATACATCTTATGAAATTTTGAGGAATGTGATATAAGGGAAGAAGTGCAAATAAATACTCCAAGGAGACTATCGAATGTTTTTTCTGCATCCAGGGACACCAAAGCCTCTGGGACAATGGAATCCCTGGATGCAGAAACAAGGTGGGAGATTTTCCTAAGGTGGTCTTCTGAGAGTCTGTTCTTGATGAAACCCACCTGTTCTCTGCTGAGAAGTGAGGTCCAGGCCCTATCCAACCTACAGGCCAATACCTTCACCAATATTTTAAGATCAACATTTATTAGTGAAATAGGCCTGTAGTTGGATACTAGTAGTAGGGGATCTCGGTTTGGTTTGGGGAGGACAACAATGATAGCTTCTATAAGGGAGTAGTCAGATATGCCGTGATCGAATATATAATTAAAGGTATCCAGGAGAACTGGAGCCAACTGAGTTTTGAATGTTTTATAAAAATTAGAGGAGTACCAGTCAGGGCCGGGTGATTTATCTGGGGTGAGGGACTCAATGGCAGCAAGGACTTCATCCAATGCCAGGGGAGCTTGCAATGTGGCCACTTGTGTCTCTGTCAGATGAGGGAGAGTTATGGTTTGGAGGAAGTTTTGGAGATGTGTTGGCACAAAAGAAGAGGAAGGCGGTGCATATAATTGCATATAAAAAGATTTAAAAGCTTCTACGATCTCCTTCAGAGTTGTAAAAAGCTGTACTGTATCTGTACGGATAGATGGTATTATCCTGTCCATGGCCTGAGAACGTAGGTGTATGGCAACTAGTTTTCCTGCCTTTTCACCTTGATCAAAATATTTAATTTTGGATCGTAGGTGCAAATATTCTACTTTCTCCCCTAACAGAGCATTGTACTGACCCTGGAGATTTTCCAAAAGTTCCCATTCCATAGAAAGGGAAGTCAGTGAGATCTGAGTCTCTAGGGAATGGATACATTCCAACAAATTGGAAAGGGAAGCAGCACTTTCCTTCTTCCTCCTGGCAGCAATTCGGATTATTTCCCCCTTAAGGCACATTTTAGGGCTCCCCATAGAACATCCTGCTTAACCATAGATGAGGAATTATTGGCCAGAAAATCTTTGATGAATAAATGAAGGGTGTTTACTATGTCTTTCTGTTTAAGTAGTTGATTGTTGAGTCTCCAGGTTTTAACTTTGTCGAGAGTGGGAGAAAAATTAACTTGTATCTGGGTGGGATGGTGATCAGATACCACTTTGGCTAAGTAATGGCATCCAAGTACACCCGAGAGATGCTGTATACTGAGCAAAAAATAGTCTAGTCTTGAGGATGAATTATGAGGTAGGGAATGAAAAGAGTATTCCCTGTCCTCTGGGTGCAGCACTCTCCAGGGCTCCACTAACCCCAGTGAGTCCATCAACTCATGAAGAGCCATTTGCTTGGTGATAATTGTCTGGTGGGATTTGACCTATCAAGTTTGTTATTTAGGAATGTATTCCAATCCCCTCCAAGGAGTATTGGCAGGTAGAAAGATGTGACATAACAGCTGTAAAAAAGGCTGGGTCATTAATGTCTGGCTTATATAAGTAGGCTAAAATCATCTCCAAATGTCCAAGGAGAGCTCTGACAAGAACATAGCAGCCCTGAGGGTCCGTCACCTCTTGTAAAAGGTGGAAGGGGACTCTCCGGGAGATAAGGATAGCAACCCCTCTTTTGTGTGAATCAGAACCCACACCAAAGACTTGCCCCACCCAGGCCCTCCTCAGCAGGAGGGCCTGGGATGGGGGGAGATAGGTCTCTTGCAAAAAAGCCATGTCTGTCTGAAGTTAATGCAAATGTAACAGGATTTTAGATCGCTTAGCTGGGGATTGAGTCCCTCTCACATTCCACATACAAAAACTAAAACAAGTCATGGTTGGATTATTGGTTTCAGAAAATAAGGTGGTTTATTGTGTAGTACAAAGTAAATAAAAGAAAAGAGATATTGATCTGGGAAACGAGTACCTCCAAGAATGAGACCACCCCCAACCCACCTCCCACCCAGCTGCAAACAAAGCCCAACAATCTCACCCCCAATCCATAACCTGAAACCCCCCGCCCCACCTCTAACCCCAATAACAAACCAAAGCATGCAAGTGGCAAGTACATTCGGACTGCTGGTCTCCAAGGGAGGACAGTAAAAAGACAGACCAAGATTGTCAGAGCCCAGTAAACCCACTAGAAGATTGGCAGCACCTCCTCCCCAAACAACCGTTCATGAACACTCTGATGAGTAGCAGAAAACTCTCAAACAACCCTCGCCCACCAAGCAATATTATAAGCAGCCTGTAGAAAGCAAACATTCAGGCACAAGGATAAAAGAGAAGAAGAAAACATTGGAACAACTTTCAGGACAAAATAAAAAGAATCAGCTGTATAGACATCCCACAGCTGTAAGGATGACTAGTAAGAGCTGGGGTGTGTCCTTTAAAACTAAATGGGAAGAAAACAGATGGCTACATCAATAATGGAAGGAGATCCGATATATAACAGGTAATTCGAGTGCGAAAGTCCTGTCAGCCCTTTTTAAAACAAGTCCAGGAGCAGGCGTTGCAGATCTGTGATGGCTTGCTCACTGGAGTCAAATGGGTGCTATTGCTCTTGTATCTTAACTTGCGATCTTGAAGGACACAGCACATGAAACCGTATGCCCGTAGGAATCATCTTGGAGATGACTGAGTGAAATGAAGCTCTTTTCTGCTGCACTGAAGCAGGTGAGTCTTGAGCAACTCTTAACTTATTACCTTCCCAGGAGAGAGACTGAATGTCCCTTAACTTCCTAAGGACATGCTGTTTGTCTAAAAAGTTCAGCAACTTCAAAATGAAAGGCCGTGGAGTGGCGCCCGGGGGTGGCTTAGCTCGTAGGGCCCGATGTGCTCACTCCACGATGTAGGTGGTGCCATTTGGTGAGGGGCCTATGAACTTTTCTAATAGGTGCTGGGTGAAGGTGATTGGAGTCGTCCCTTCTGCATCTTAGGAAAGACCGATTATGACTAAATTATTATGGTGACTCCTTCCCTTAGGATCTTCTAGCTTGAGCTCCGTCTTATGCAGTCGCTGAAGTGAGCTCAGGATCAACCGTGGAGTGCCACATTCCTAAAGATGTTGCACGGGTCTCTATATCACCAACTCTCCGTGAGGTAGTAGCCAAGTCACCTCTAAGGGATGCCATCTCTGAGGTAAGAAGAGTTAAGGCCTCCTTAATTGGTTGTGGCTCAAGAAGGATTCATTCCTCAGTCAGAGGAGATGTAACCGCTTTCGAAGTTGTAGGTTGCCCAGATTTAGTAGCTGGGCCTTTCAATTTCTTGGAGGCCTTATCTGGGGTTGTGGGAGGTGTATGGTGCAGAGCCTCTTGGCGCATTTCTGCCTCCATATCGATGATGCGGTTGTGCTGATTACCCCATCGCTAGGTTCCAGAGATTTAGAAGTGCCCAAAAGTACAAATAATTGTGATATCTTAGGCTGCTTTAGGCGAAATGTTTGTAATATTTTAAAGGACGAGCAGGAGAAGTGAAGGGAGAGCTGCTTCTCTCAGCCAGGCATCATGTGACACCTCTTGTGATGTTTTCTTATAGCTAGCATAAGAAATGATACGGCTCATAAATAAACATTTGGAGAGTCCCACAATATGTCTTCTGAAAGCTTCTCATTGTCATTTAGTTCAATTAATTGTTTAAGTTCCTTGTTCAGAATTTTTAAGAACTGATTGTCTTCTAGCAGGCTACTATTAAACCTCCATATTCTCTTTGAGGCCCTGTCCACATTACCAGCACTTTTGCAAAACATCTTGAAAACCATTTTGTGTAACAGTTTTCAGAACGGTTGTCAGTGCGTCCACGCTAGCATACAACAACGAGGTTGCCCATTGGAGTTCCCATGCATACTTGCGACAATTCCGAAAAGCATTGTGGGTGCCCAATGCATGCTGGGATACTCGGGAATGGGCATGTTAACCGACCGGAGTAAAAAAAGCACCGATCAATTCAGGGTCTTATGGTGAGGTCGGGGATATAAGTAATATTATCCTGCTTTCTTTTGGGAGGCAAACATGATTTTAAAAAGTCCATGGAAGTTGTCTTAAACCATTTTACAGTATGGTTTGCATCCACACCACTGTTATAAATGGTTTAAAGCAACCGTGTTGGGCTGAAATCGTGTTCAAAACTTGTTGCGATCAGGTTTCGAGCACAGTTTCTTAAAACGATTCGGAGCACGGTTAAACCATGCTGTAGTGTGGACATGAACCGTGTTTGCAGTTTTGTAACATTACAGACTACTTGTAATGTTACACAACCACTAGTGTGGACAGGGCCTGTGTAAGGAACATCTTCTCTTTGAATACCAGCTGTTACAAGTGCATGGCAAGAGATTACCATATTTCCTAAACTGCTGCTTGCCAGTCCTGCAAGTAAAGATTTAGACACAAAAATGTACTCTATCCTGCAATATGAGTTATGTTGACAAGATCTAAAAGCGAAGTCCCTTTCCTTAGGATGTGTCACCCTCCATGTGTCAATCAAACCAAATTCCCCACAAAATTTGTTAAAGGCCTTAGAAGAGTGTTGCTGTTCTGGCATAAATTTAGGGCTTCTACGCATAAAGTTACCAGAGCAATGTTTATGTCCCCTGCCAGAATGATATTACTTGTCCTGATTGACACCAATTTATCTGCTACTGTTGTGAAAAATGCACCTTGATTGACATTTGGAGAGTACATGTTTATCAACTTGATAACTTTCCCTTCGATTTTAGCTGCAACAGTCACAAATGTACCTTCTGGGTTTATTATTTGGGAATTGATGACTATATTTAGGCTCTTGTGGAATATGATACAGACACCCCTATATTCTAAATTAAATGGACTGCCCACTACTGTCCCTACCCAAGACTTTTTTAATTTCAATGTTTCCTCATTAGTCAAGTGAGTTTCTTGAATGAATGCTATATCAGTTCTTAAGAATCTGAGAAATGAGAGAACCGTAGTTCTCGTAATGGAATTGTGACAACCTTTAATATTCCATTAAACAACTTTAAAAATGTTATTCCCTGTGACCTTTTGAATTTTAAGTTGCCACTTTCTAAACAAATTAAAGAAAAAGAATGCCAATCTAAAATTAAACTCTGTTCTGTTGCAGACAATAAACAGTAGAAGTACTAATATTAACATTTTTTAAAACAGTATGATGAACAACAGAAACACTTATAAAAGGGTAGTAAAAATGATCTCACTATGACTAAAATTGAACCAGTTAGAATAATTACACACACAGTCTTGGAAATAGTTACAAATGGAAAAATAGTCAACTGTGAATAACAGTATCTCACAATAACTATAGTCCCTGAGAACTCCATTTTGTTAGCAGGCCTCTTTAGCACATATCTACCTCAGCTTTAACTCATTAAACACAACACACACATTGCCTTATCATGAATTGAGCCTTGAGAATGTCGAGATTTGGAAGCAAATATAAAAGAAATAAACTGATATGCTAAAGACCAAAATGGCAAAAGGGTTAATAACCCTCTATTTTATATTGCACTGTCTGAATTGCAACAATGTGTTGCAAAGGTCATAGCAGGGATCCTAGCCCGTCAAGTATCCCAACATGTGTTATATATACTTAAATCCTGATAACAAATATATGTACTACGTACTTGAGCAGAAACTGTCATATGGAGAAGAGAGCATAGACAAATTCATGCATAGCTTTACAGTCATGTTTCTTAGCTGTGCTTAAAACCAGTGGTAAAAAAAACTAGGAAAGACAGAATGGCCCATTGTACTGCTGCAGCTCCCTGCAGCCCACAGATGGAGCAAGTCAATCCTTGCTTGCACACAAAGGAAAACCATACATCAAGATGTTATATAGCTATTGCAAATAATGTTGTACTATATCATGAGATCAAATAGAACCTATTACGGTCTGTGTTCTCATGTACCATCAGCAACCTAGTTCTCAACAGTACATGTGTACCATTAGTAAACTTTAATTCTCTATTAATAAATTAATTGTCTTTATGCTGTATATATTGGACTGGCAGACAGATGGCAGCCAAAACCCATAGCATGTTGTGTACCAGATTTTCTCTTATCAGTAGAAGACTTGGTTTGCTGGCCAAGGCACCTAGCTTCACCTGAGCTCTTTCCTTCTAAGACTGCTTGAAAGGCAGAGTAGAGAAACTTACCAGAGCAAGGGAGAAGGATTAAGACTTAGTTTGGCTAAGCAGATTTACTGTGTGGTGGTGTTTTTATTTTCTACTCACAGGGATTGCTACTGTTTGTTGCTAACATTTCATTGCTTTATTTTTCTCTGATTCAAATTTGTTGTTGCTGGTATACCTTCTTCTGCATTATTACAAGGTGTGCCTACAGGTGTGTGCTAACAGATTACTGCTGTAATCTTCTGATTCAAATTGTCTTTTGCAAGGTATATCTTCTGTTACTGCTTTATTTTTCTCTGGAGCAAAGTGTTTCTTACAGGGTATATCTTCTCTGAAATTATTACAGGTGGTGCTTTACAGATTTTACAGTTTTATCTAACTTTAGGATAAGCTTTCAGGGTTACTGCATTTGTTGTTGACTGATTATTTCTGCTCTTACCTCCTTGTTCTTTTGTCCGTGGTTCTTCTTTTTAGGCAGGGGAAGGGCCCAGCCACCCACCCCCATCCCCAACCACCCCACACTACACTCCTTTTATAGGGTACCACAGTTGTGACATTTCCTGTGGCAGAGCAGGAAGGGGCGGATCAGTGGGGCTTCCACAAGGTGATCTCTATTTAGGCATTAGTAATTTAACTTGTTATAACAAGTTAAACAAAGCACAATTAAACCATTACTTGCATTTTTTTCCTTTTTTCCCTTCTAATTACTCTGACTAGGTTACAAACCCAGCAACTTATTTGGAATGGATTTCATTAACTGCAGGTACTGTGGAACAATTTCAGAAGGACAGTCTTACAGGATTTAGGACATTGTCCTACATGCTGGGCCTTTGAGATCTTAGGGCTCAGCTCCGGGCAGCATGGGCAGAGATTGCATGCCTCAAATTTCATATTGAAGAGGAAATACATTATAAGAACCAACGCCATTTCCCAGCATCCAACAGAAAACCTCAACGCAGAGGGTAGTTGGTCCAGGAGGTTGGCAGGTGGTTAGAGGAGCAAATCAGGTGCCCCATCACTCTCTGCTCTCCATCACATTGCCTCCAAAACCATATAAACAATACAAACAGGTATCTGCCTCTATCTCTGAAATCAAATAAAGAGGCAGAAGACACTGCAGAGCAGGACACTGCGCACAGGAGCTAGCACAACAAAACTCACCCAAATCAGGAACCAAACTAAACAAGCACAAAGGAAATCCAAAAACTTCTAATCATAGGAGACTCCATGATTCGGGGAGTTGATACCCATCTCCAGCCAGGGTGATGGTCAGATGTCTCCAGGTACATCAGCATGGAGAGACACTGACCGCATTGCTAAAATTGTTCACAAAGCAGGAGAAAACATTGATGTCCTAGTACACATAGGGACTATCGATCTCGCCAGCCGGTCAGTTGTGGAGACCAAGGAACACCTGACTAGGCTGGGTAACAAACTATCATCTATTTCGTCTGCATCTCCTTCTCTGAGATCCTGCCAGTCTGGGAGAGGGAGAGATGGACGGAAGGTCAGAGAAGGGAGATAGGGAGCCAAACACGTGGCTCAAGGACTGGTGCCAGGAAAAGGACACAGATTTGTAGGAACTGGCAACAGTTCTGGGAGCGAAAGTTCTTTAAATTTGATGGACTGCATCTGACTAAAGAAGGAGTCAGTGCATTGGGACAGAAGTTTGACGTCTTTGCAGAATATTTAAACTAGCAAATGGGGAGAGGGGTGCAGCACCCCATACGTTGAATGGGAAGAACACCCCTCCCCACTCAGCTAGTGGTCAAACAGGAATTCAGCGTGTTTGCCGTTCATTTGCATCACCAGGTAAGAAAAAAGGTTTGTCTCCCCATACGATGCACAGGGGTAATGCCAAACTTCACCCAACAACTAACACACCAAAATCTGGCCAATGGAAAATCATGTACATAAATGCTCACAGCCTGGGAAATAAGATCCCAGACCTGCAGGCACAATGTCAGAGGCTAAACTGACATAGTAGCAATTAGTGAGACGTGGTTCCACAGTAACCACACTTGGGAAACTTCAGTACCTGGCTATGTATTGTTCAGAAGAGACCGAGGCAAAAGGGGGAGGAGTGGCCTGTATGTTAATGAAATATCAAAGCTTCAGAAATTCAGAATACACATAAGGAGCCAGAAGAACTGTGGGTAACCCTGGAAACAGGAAATGGGACAGCCATAAGAACTGGGGTTGTCTACAGGCCCCCAGACCAGAGGGAGGACATAGACACATTACTGTTAGAAGATATACAAAACATGACAGCTAAAGGGGAGGTTCTGATAATGGGAGACTTCAACATGCCAGATACAGATTGGTCAATACCAGCAGGAACATCTGCCAGAACTAGACTCATAGTGGATTCCCTGCAGGAGGAGGGCCTCAAACAACTGGTACAGCAACCCACAAGAGACAGGGCTATCCTAGATCTAGTACTGACTAACAAAGAAGGGATCACAGATCTCCAGGTAGAAGGTCACCTGGGAGCCAGTGACCATCACATGGTATGGTTCAATTTGGCTACTACATCTAAATCATCCCATTCCAAGGCAAAAATATGGGACTTCAGCGGAGCTGACTTTGATAAGATGGCCAACAGAGTTAAGCTAGCCCTGGCAAAAGAAACACAGGTGAGGGATACAGGCAAAGTGGGCAAGCATTATGATGCAATACTTGAAGCAACATCCCATTGTGTTAGACAGAAAAGGAAGTGCAAAAGAAGAAGGAAACCACTTTGGTTCTCAAATACAGTAGCAGAAAAGGTCAAAGCCAAAAGGCTGGCCTTCAGGAAATATAAGGGAACACAGCGGATGAAGATAGGGAGGCATACCAAACTGCCCTAAGGGAAGCAGTAGGCAGTAAAGCAGGCAAAGTCCCAAACTGAGGAAACACTAGCACGAACAGTAAAAGAAGGTGACAAGACTTTCTATAGATACATTAGTGAAAGGAGAAAGTCCAGAGGGGTATTGCTAGCTTAATGGAGAAAAGGGAGCATGTGAGGAGGAGGACCCTGTAAAGGCATCTATCCTAAATAGATACTTTTGCTCAGTATTTACTGAAGAGAAGGTAGGGCAGGGCCCACAGCTCAGCATCATGGACACAGGGGGAGGGAGGTGAGCACTACTCCCTTCCACAAAAGAAAGGGTCCTACAAGAGCTTGCTAAGCTCAGAGTGGATAAGGCAATGGGACCTGATGGCATACATCCCAGGGTACTTGAGGAGCTAAAGGAGGAACTAGCAGAGCCATTAGCAGAATTGTTTAGTCAGTCTCTGAGCACAGGAGAGGTCCCAGAAGACTGGAGAAGGGCTCATGTGATCCCACTCCACAAGAGTGGTAGCAGGGAGGAGGGCGGGAACTACAGACTGGTCAGTCTTACCTCAGTAGTGGCAAGATTATGGAGGCACTCCTTAAGGAAAGGATAGTGCAACACCTGGAATCCATAGGGCACAGGATCCAAGACAGCATGGGTTTACAAAGGAAGGTCCTGTCAAATTAATCTCATAGATTTCTTTGACTGGGTAACCAGAGTGGTGGACCAAGGGGAGCAGTTGATGTCGCCTACCTTGACTTAGCAAAGCTTTTGACACTGTTCCACATAGAAGATTGATAAATAAGCTGGGTAGGCTCGGGTGGGTCAGAAGTTGGTCAACTGGGTGGCAAACTGGTTGACTGGCAGAAAACAGAGAGTGGTGGTAAATGGTATACAGTCAGAAGAGATGCAAGTCACAAGTGGGGTACCTCAGGGATCAGTCCTGGGGCCAGTCCTATTCAACATCTTCATTAGTGACCTTGCAGATGGACTAGAGGGTAAGGCTTGTCTGTTTGCAGATGACACCAAGATCTGCAACAGAGTAGATGAGCCAGATGGAGTGGGCAGAAGGAGAAGAGATCTGGATAAACTAGTAGAATGGTCAGAAGAGTGGCAACTGGGATTTAATGCAAAGAAGTGCAAAATCATGCACATAGGGAAGAGAAACCCTGAAGCCACTTATAGGCTGGGAGGGGAGTTGCTAGCAGTCACAAAGGAAGAAAGAGACTTGGGCATCATCATCACTGATGACCTAAAATCATCCAAGCAGACCTCTAAAGCAGTAGGTAAGGCTAGGGGGTGTTAGGGTGTGTTAGTAGGGGTATCACAAGTCGTAAGAGGGAGGTAATAATCCCTCTGTACAAGACATTGGTTAGGCCCCATCTGGAGTACTGCGTGCAGTATTGGAGGCCACACCTTCACAAGGACATTAACCAAATTGAGGCAGTTCAGAGAAGGGCAACCAAAATGGTGCAGGGACTGCATCAGAAGACATATGAGGACAGATTAACGGAGCTCAATATGTATACCCTTGAGCAAAGGAGGAGAGGTGATATGATCGAGGCATTCAAACACCTTAAGGGCATAAACAAGGTGAAAGAGTCTAACATGTTTAAATATAAGAAAAATAGCAGGACAAGAGGACACAGCATGAGATTAGAGGGAGGCCGATTAAGGGGAATGTGAGGAAATTCTTTTCACAGAAAGGGTGGTGGATGCATGGAATGGCTTACCACAAGAAGTGGTGGCTATGAATACAGTGCAGGGCTTCAAACAGGCATGGGATAGGCATAAGGGAGCAATACAAATGACTATGAATAGATAGGTCACTGACAGAGCAAAGGCCGATGGCACATTTATAAGGTAGAAAAAGAAATGGGCAGACTGGATGGGCCTTGTGGTCCTTATCTGCCGTCAACTTCTATGTTTCTATGTTTCTATATTTCTCACATTGCTTTCAACAGCATATCAATATATCAATGGGCACAGTAAGCAGGATTTTATTACATCCACCCATAGACATTGTTAAAAATCAGGACAAGGGTCATGTGATACTCATGAAAATTGGAGGAGGATAGCACAAAGTGGAATGCAAAGCATACACCGAAGTACAAATAACTGATCCAGTTAGGATACTGAGCTGTACATACTGTGCATCTCATTATCTGTGACATGTTCTAAATGCAAAGTATTCAGTAACTTATCTACTGTATACCCCAGTTGATCCCGATTTGTTCATGGCTCCACTCGATTTGGTCCACTGCATAAATCTTGATATAAAATCATCACCTAACGTGACTAAAGGAAGTGAAAAAAAAGAAGAGAGAAAACAATTTAAATATAATTAATAAAGTTAATGTCCTCATTATTTAAGCAAGCCTTCTGTGTGTAGTAAGAGGTAGCAAAAATGATATCAGTCCACATTACCCAACATCTTTAGCTGCACATCGAGTACCGATGTACAGTGCATCAGTCTGAGTGCATTTCAACCATGGGAGCATAATGCTGTTCTGTTTCATGGGCATTTTTGGGTGCAGATCTTGCTGGATTTGAAGGAGAAGGTCTGGTTTCTCCAGATCGATTCCTTCCTCTTTTTTCATTGTGAACCCGAGCTAAAGTTGACGGTGAGTGAAAAACTATTTTGAGGTAGGTTTACTTTAACAACTGATTGATGAAAAAAGAGCTGTTTTAGAAGTGCTTTTTATTTTAGACTTCACTATAGTTGAATAGTGAAAGGTGTGCATGACTGAACTGTTTCATCAGCAGGTTGATTTTCAGAAGAGCATTGCAGTGTTGCAATTTGGGCTCAAGACAGGGTTGAGTGTAAGCTTCTTTACTGATTGACAGCTGGGTGCCAGGTTGCATGCATCATTGGACTGTTGAGATGTCTTTGAAAAATGAATGTCAGTTTGCTTACGGGATTTACTCGATATGTTATTTAAAATGTCCCATGCTTGCTCAGGAAACTCACAATTTTGAGGTCAACCCCCTGGCACTAACACCACTGGAGAAGTCGGGTATCTAAAGTAATAATGAAGCCCCAGTTTTTGCAGCTGTGATTTTACTTAACAAAAAGACACATCTTTTCTCTATCACCTCCCCCAAAAATTCCAGAAATATGTAAATCCTTTCTCATCTCTAGTTTAGATACTTGTGCACTCTGGCTATCCTCAGCACTTCATCTTTAATCGAGTATGTCAGGAAATCAGCAATTATTGCCCACAGTTTTTTACCAGATTGTGGCCTAGATGTCAAAGTGATGGGCTTGCTCAATTTCAAGTGGCTAAGTCCATTCATATTTATTTTTATTTCAGTTTTGGTAACCAGGTAGGCCTGCTGAGCCCCGAAGGTCCCTTTTTCAGGGGTGACCTGGAATTAGTTACAAGTAACCTACATTTCACATAGACACAGAGTAGAGGTTACAGATAAAATAGTTCCACAGTTGGGGTTACAGATTAACATTTCAAAACAGGTTTACTTCACATCATAATTACATAGACACAGGTAGACATGACTTATTGAAACTCTCACTCTAAACAATCACAAGAGGACTAGATTCCAGCCCTGCACAGTATTAGTATACACTAGAGGTAGACAGATTTGCCAACATTGTGCAAGATTGGTGGTGCGTGTGGATACCTGGGAGGGGTAATTCAAGTGCAGGTGCAACTTCTGTTAGTCCGCAACTGCTTTCGGGGCCCTTTGCAGAAGGCTTCCAGGGAGGTGGCTTCTTGCAGGTTGTGATGAAGCCTGTTCCAGATTATGGGAGCTGTGTTAGTGAATGATTTGCTCCCAGTGACTGTCCTAATTCTTGGCTCCTCCAGGAGAATTCTACCAGTGGTGCGGAGCTGCCTACATGAGCACTTAGTGGTCAAGAGGTCAGCCAGTTGGATAGACGGGGTGCCATGTATAAGTTTGTATGTAATGCATAGTAGGGGATACTGTAGCCTGCCACTAAGGGATGGCCAGTTGAGGGAGGACAGAATCTCACAATGGTGGCACCTGGGATGAGACATTGTGGCAAATCAAGCTATTTTGTTGCACAGTGTATGCAGTCTGCTTTGTTCTTGCTTCACGAGGGAGTGCAGTGCCTGTACCACATAGGTTAATGTTTGAAGGAGTATGCTCTAAGCAATGGTGAACCTGGTCTCAGAACCCAATTGCCCATTTAGGTGATATAGTAGGCCTAGTTTTTTTGGATCATTTTAGTTATTTGGTCCACCTGGGGTTTCATCGAGAGGCCCTGATCTAGAGTCAGACCTAGATACTTGAAGATCCTCACCACATCTATGGGAGAGTCTGTTGCAGTGCCCAGCTGCAACAGGTGGCTTCTGTCTTATCCTAGGGTTCGGGGCCCAAACAGAACAGCTTTTGTTGTTTTTTTTTTGCATTGAGAATAAACCTGTGGTCTAATAGCTAGTGTTCTAGAAGGCTGAAATCTGACTATAACTGGTGGCCCAGGTTTATGAGGCATTCTGAGGTTCTTTACAGTACTGCATCATCCACGTACTGGAACACAGAGTTTCCAGTGTAGTGGTTACTCGGGTTGTTGACAAATAGGGAGAAGAGGGGTCCCAAGATAGAGCCCTCGGGTACTCCCCACTTGATGGTGAGTGATTCAGATGTGGCACCCCTCCACTTAACCTGCTGGGTACGGTTTGACAGGTAGTCTGAGAACCACTTTAGTGAGTGATGATCAAGGCCGAAAGAAGTAAGCTTGTCCACCAATAGGGAGTGGTCTACCAGGTTGAAGGCCTTGGTTAAGTCAATGAAGATGGCTCCCGTTGGTTTGCCATTGTCAATGGCTTTGAGTACGTCTGTGATGAATTTGATGACGGTGGTGTCCGTTCCATGTTTCTGCCAGAAACTTTGTTGGGTGCAGGCCAGCATCTGGTTAGTCTCCAGGTAGTCACGGAGTTGGCAGTATAATAGCCTCTCCTGCAACTTGGCTACTACGCGTAGGAGGGAGATTGGCCTGTAATTGCCAATGGATTCCCTTGGGCCACCCTTGCGAATGGATACCACAAATGCCTTCTTCCACATATCGGGAACTACTCCTTCCAGTAGTGACCTATTAATGAGCCAAGTAACTGGCAAGGTTATGGCAGGAGCAGCTTCTCTGAGCAGTTTGGGGTGCAGGCCGTCTGGGCCAGCTGAACCCTTTGCCTTGATTTTCTTTAAGAGTGCTAGCATTTCCTTGAGCTGCACTTTCCGCAAATGAAATTGTGGGTGTAAGGTATTTGGTGAGCCCGAGACCTGCCATGCAGAGCCTGGGGGGGGGGGTGCTTTGTATTGTTCCAGGTCTGTGAAGGACTTGTTGAAGGCAGAGGCATGCTCCTGGCCTTCACTGAATGTTTGGCCATTGCTAACTATTGGTCCTTGTGGGGATGCACTACTGCCTTTTAACATGGAGTTGATTTGAGTTAGAAGGACTTTGGATCAGATAGGTTAGGTTGCTGTAGGGACTTAATGTACTCCTGTTTTGCCATCTTTATTGCTTGCTTGCATTTGTTTCTAAAGCACCTGTAGGCTGTCTGGTCTTCAGATAAGGCTGACTCCATGTATCTGCTCCAAGCTTTATCCCTTGTTTTCATCAAGGATTTTAGTCCAGACGTTATCCATTTATAGCAACGCCCCTTGACTCTTTGTTATCTTAGGGGAGTGAGTCAGTTGGCAGCTGATATGATAGCATTTTGGAAATATTCCAAGGTTTCATGAATGGTTGGGAGAAGTTGGATGGGGCTCCAGTCAGTACTGTATAGTAGCTTCTTAAAGGCCTCTGTGGAGAACTTGGAGTAATCCCTTACTGAGAGAGTTCTTGGAGGCACTTTTGGTAGGCTGTTTTTCCAGATACAGAATGTAGGTGAGTGGTCACTTAAGGGGTCTGCAATTATGCAAGCTGCCTTAATGCCTAGGGGATTACAGGCCAGTACCCAATCTAATGTAGAATGGTTCCCAGTTTTAGCATTGTGCCTAGTGGCAAGGCCCACACAGTAGGCTGACCTGCAAGTTGAAGAGTCTGGGAGCAGGGAGGAAACTGGTCAGATGGGTTGAGAACTGGCTGCAGAGTAGACAGCAGAAAGTAATAGTGGGGGGGGAGGCATCTGAACCTAGGGTAGTAACAAGTGGTGTACCACAGAGCTCGGTGCTGGGACCGGTTCTGTGTAACATTTTCATAGCCAACACTGCAGTAGGGATTAAGAGCAAGATCAGTCTCTTTGCAGATGACACAAAGATTTGTGCCAATGTAGATGGGGGGGGGGAGCAAAAGTACTTCAGGAGGATTTGGCAAAACTGGAGGAATGGTCTCACACTTTACAGTTTGGTTTTAATGCCAAGAAGTGCAAAGTGATGTATTTAGGAGGGAAGAACCCAGGACACAATTACTAGCTGGAGGGTGTCCCATTAACAAAATCCAAGGAGGAGAAAGATCTGGGATTGCTGGTAACCAGGGAGATGAATCACTCTGCTCAGTGCAAGAAGGTGGCAGCAAAGGCAAACAGGATGCTAGGGTGCATAGCAAGGGGGATTACTTCTAGGAGTGGGGAGATCATCTTGCCCCTGTACAGGTCCCTGGTGAGACTGCACCTAGAGTACTGCATGCAGTTTTGGTGCCCCTACTTAAAACAGAACATAAAACTACAGGAGGAGTATAGCACAGGGCAACATAAATGATCCTGGGGTTGGGGGACAGACCATATGAGGAGAGACTGAGAGAGAGTTCAATATGTATACCCTGGAGGAAAGAAGGGAGAGAGGGGATATGATTGAGACCTTCAAGTACCTGAAGGGTTTGAACAGAGTGGACACCAGGTGTACAGGTGTTCAGAAGAAGCCAGAAGGTGAAGGAAGGAAACATATTCAATTCGGTGCTTCAGAGTAACTGGTAACTGGTATTTTTCTTTTAAACTTAGATTGTAGGCTTGTAGTGACACTATACTTTCTTTCTGTGTTGTCTTTACTTATAATTGTTTTTGGGCTGTTGAAAATTTAAAAAATAGTGGTGGTGTAATTCTGTGCTGTCTTTAATTGCTGCACATTTCCCCCCTCCACCCCTTCCCCAACTCTTAATTATATGCCCTGATAAATCTGATTGACAGGAGCTAAACACAGGGTATAGTAAGAGGTGTGAAGTAGGAGGGGCATAAGGGAAGAAGACCACCCTCAGCACGACAAGTTTTTGACTCATTTATTTATTTATTGGTTTCTTTTCCTTAAAAATATATATCTGAGGATCAGTTACAGGATTTTAGTACTGTAAATAAATAAAAAGAGAACTAAGAGAGCTTCAGTAGCAGATAAGTAGTGGAATTGCAGTATAATGTGGGGAGTGGTGCAATGCAGTGGCTGTGGGCAGCCATATTCAGGCAGACCTTCTGGACACTGAGGTGCTGCCCTATCTGCATGCATCTCTCGGGACTGTGGGATGAGGTAGCCAGACTCAGAGCGAAGTAAACTGGGTCAGGAGTACCATCACCCCTGTCCAGGAACCACCCAGTCCAATGCAGCTGCCTCAAAGGATGCCGAGAACGAGGAGCACTTGGATGACAGTGGGCTCAGGGAGGTTAGAGCAGTCAGGCAGAGGCACATCCCAGATCCTATTCCTCTCAAGAACTCATATGCCACACTGGCAAATGAGGACAACCAAATAGAGGTACCCAGGAAGTGGAAGGAAAGGATGTGGAGGTTAGGCAAGGAGGTGACCTCAGTGGGAAAAGCAGTGGACCCCAGAGGAGGAGGAAGTGAATCCTGGTGGGGACTCCATCATAAGAGGATCCAGCTAGGAACACAGGAGGGAGGACAGGGAGGTGAGGTGCCTACCAGGTGCCACGGCATGGAGGGATGGAAGGAAGATACTGGGGATCACTGGGAAGGCAAGACAGGAGGGTGAGCTGGATGTCATTATCCACCTAGGTACTAATGACTTTGCAAATGGGGAGCCAAAGGAAGTTCAGGAAGAGTTTAGGAAACTGGGAGGGTCTCAAGCAAGTAGCTACTTCTGTCACTTTCTCGAAGTACTACCTGTGAGAGGCAAGGAGAGAGGAGTGCATGCACCAGGAACTTTAACTCATGGTTGAAGAACTGGTGCTGTGAGGAAGGGTTTGGATTCATTGGTGACTGGGGACCCATCTGGAGGATGGAGGTTTGTTCAAGCCTGATGGCCTGCATCCATCCTGGAGGGGAATCCAAGCACTCAATGATAAGTTTAAATGCTACATTGACAAGCATTTAAAATAGCAAAGGGGGGTGGCAGGCCAGCAAGGATGATACCTACTTGCTCACCCCCCACAGCTAGTAATGGAACCAGTGAACCAGAGGAGTGGCTATCTCTGCAAAGCAGTGTGCAAAAGATGGAGATTAGCGTCCAAAAGGTGGATAAGCAGAAAAGGGGCAAAATTCAGCAGAAGGGCAGACAGCAAGGAGAACCAGGGATAAATGACAACCAAGGAAGGGGCTGGAGTAGAACAGTGAAGCAGTCTAGGGAGGTCAAATCATGGAAAGCCATGTGTGCAAATGCCAGGAGCCTTAGCAACAAGATGGAAGATCTGGAGGCTGTCATGGTACAGTCAGACCTGGACATTGTGGCCATCACTGAAACCTGGTGTAATGATAACCATGACTGGGAGATGGCCATACCTGGCTACAACATATTCAGAAGAGACAGAGCAGGCAGGAAGGGAGGAGGTGGCACTGTATGTGAAAATGACATAAGGGCCACACAGATCCAGGAGGAACAAAATGGGGAGAGATACTGTGGGTTAAGCTGGAAAGGAAAATGGGGCCAGCCATCCGACAGGTGTGGTCTATAGACCACCAGCCCAGGAGGAAGAAACAGATAGGGAGTTGATGCTAGCCATCCAAAGGATGGCAGACAAGGGTGAGGTAGTACTGGTTGGAGACTTCAATATACCAGACGTGGACTGGAGCATCCCAGCAGCAGCATCAACTAGGAGCAGATTTATCCTGGACTCCCTTCAGGTGCCTTCCTCAAGCAACTGGTCATGGAACCAACTCGGCAGAAGGCAATACTGGACCTTGTGCTCACAAACAGGGACAGTGTGATGGGGGTAACAGTGGGGAGCACCTGGGTAACAGTGACCACCAGTCATTGTGGTTTGAAATCACAGAAAGAGCAGAACCAAACCACACAAAAACACGATCCTGGATTTTAGGGGGCAGACTTTGGGAAATGGGAGATGCTTGAAAGAGGCATTAAGGGAATGGGACAGGAATCAGGGATTGAGGAACAGTGGGAGTATTTAAAATGGGGATTATAAGAACAGCAGAATTATGCATTAAGCAGGTTAGCAAGAGGAAAAGAAAGAGGAGACCATTATGGTTTTCCAAAGAGGTAGCAAAAGAAAGTGAGAGCCAAAAGATTGCATTCAGGCAATACAAAAAGACACAGGCAGAAGGGGATAGGGAGAAGTACCAGGGGAAACAAAGGGAGGCAGGGAAGTCAGTAAGGGAAGCCAAAGCTCAGACAGAAGAACACATTGCAAAATCAGTGGTTAAAGGGGACAAACCTTTACAGGTACATAAGGAAAAAGAAGGACAAAGGAGGGATAGTGAGACTGAAGGGGAGGATGTGAGCCGTGGAGGATGACAACAGTAAAGCTGACATATTGAACAGGTATTTCTGCTCAGTCTTTACTAAGGAAGAGGGGGGTAATGGGTCTGAAGGGAGTACAAGGGGTGAGAATGGTGAAGAAATGGACACAAGTCCCTTTACACGAGAAAGGGTCCTGAATGAACTGGAAGTAATAAGAGCTGATAAAGCAATGGGGCCAGATGGGGTGCACCCAGGGTCCTTAAAGAACTAAGAGAGGTGGTGGCTGAACCTCTGGCTATCCTGTTCAGCCAATCACTGGAAACAGGGAGGTACCCAAAGACTGGAGGACAGCAGATGTAGTCCCCTATACAAAAGTGGGAACAAAGAGGAAGCAGGGAACTACAGACCAGTCAGCCTCACTTGGTAGTGGGAAAGATCATGGAAGCACTACTGAAGGAGAGATTGGTGGAACATCTGGTTCTCAATGGACTACAGGACCCAAGGCAGCATGGTTTCACCAGGGGGAGGTCATGTCAGACCAACCTCATTGAATTTTTTGACTGGGTGACTAGGGAGGTGGATCAGGGGAGGGCAGTGGACATGGCCTATCTGGACTTCAGCAAGGCCTTTGACACTGTGCCACATAGAAGACTATTACACAAACTGGGGAATATGGGTGTGGGCAGGACAGTAATGTGGTGGGTAGGTAACTGGCTGGGTGGCAGGACACAGAGGGTGGTGGTAAATGGCTGTCACTCCACAGAGGGAAGAGTGACCAGTGGGGTACCACAGGGATCAGTGCTGGGACAGGTCCTATTCAACATCTTCATCAGTGACATTGCACAGGATATAGAAGGCAGAATTTCACTGTTCGCTGATGACACAAAGCTCTGTAACAGAGTAGACACACCAGAGGGTGTAGACAGAATGAGAAGGGACCTGCAGAAACTTGAAGAATGGTCAAGGGTTTGGCAGTTGAAATTCAATGCAAAGAAGTGCAAGATAATGCATATGGGGCACAAAAACCCTGGCACAATATATCAGTTGGGGGGTGAGGATATAGCATGCACCAAGCAGGAAAGGGATCTTGGGGTTGTCATCTCTGATGACCTCAAGGTAGGGAAACAGTGTGACAAGGCATCAGGTAAGCAAATAGGATGCTGGGATGTATAGGCAGGGCATCACCAGCAGGAAAAGGAGGTCATAATTCCGCTATACAAGACACTAGTAGGCCCCACCTGGAGTACAGTGTACAGTTCTGGAGACCATACCTACGTAAGGACATAGACAGGGTAGAGAAGGTTCAGAGGAGGGCAACAAAGATGGTGCATGGGTTGCATCACAAGTCCTATGAAGACAGGTTGAAGGAACTGAACATGTACTCCCTGGAGGAGAGGAGGAGAGAGGATATGATAGAGACATACAAGTATCTTACAGGAGGAACAGGGTGCAGGAAACACTATTTTTAAGCGAAAAAGATGTTTCAGGACTAGAGGGCATGGGATGAAGTTGGAGGAGGACGATTCAGAGGAAACATGAGAAAGAATTTCTTCACAGAACGGGTGGTGGACAAGTGGAACACCCTGCCAGAGGAAGTGGTGGGGGCTGAAACAATCAGGATTTAAGAATGCATGGGATAGACATAAAGGAATTCTAGAGGTCAGGGGTAAGGGGAAATAGACTTCTAGGAAAACAAACTGAACTTACAAGCTCAAATGGGCAGACTAGGTGGGCCATAGGCCCTTATCTGCCGACACTGTCTATGTATCTATGTATCTATGTACATTCAGTCTGAAGGGCAGAAGGGAAAGCAGGGGACACTATATGAAGTTGGAAGGGGGCAGGTTCAAGCGGGAACTGAGGAGGCACTATTTCACAGAAAGGGTGGTGGCAGGGTAGAATGCTCTGCCAGAGGAAGTTCTATCACTGCAGAGTGTTGGGGGCTTCAAGAGGGGGTGGGACATGGAGGGAGGGCATATGAGGGAGGGGGAAGTTGCAGTTTAATGGATTGAAGTGCTGCACACTCGAGCAGACTAGACAGACTGAATGGCCTGTATTTGCTGGCAGTTTCATATGTTCATATGGTCATGGTTATGACCTGGGGTAGTCTGGCTTCATCAAGAGTAGCCTTTAGTGCTGGTTTGTTGTCAGGGGCCCAATTAATAATTATCCAAGTATTATTACCTCAGAGAGGGGGGTGTTCAATTAGCAGTTTGGCAAGTGCATCTAGCACATACGGAGCCACCTTGGGAGGGTTGTAAATGCACCCAATTATTGGGAATTTAGAGTGCCCAAGGGTGAGCCTAACAAATATTGACTCGCATCCTGTGTAGTCAATTGGAGGAAGGTGGGTTATCGAGGCTTCTAAGGAGTCTTTCACAGAGATAAGTATGTATTCTGAAATTTCTTGGAGAAACTGCTGTAAGAATGCAATCATGTTATGTCCTTCTTCTGTCTCTATTTTATAAATCATTGATTTTCTGCAATAAATAATGAATTTGTTCACTTTGGTGTTCTGCTTTTTTTTTTCCAAAAATGTCACAGTATTCTCTAGCTGAGCAGTTTTGGCTCCAATACACCCACTCTGAATTATTTTTTGTGTCTTGTTTAAGATGTCCCATAGCCCCTTTCTTGTCTGTAATGTCTAAATTAATGCTGGCTACCATCTCCTTGATCAACTGAATATCAGACTTACTGTTAGAAGTAGGGATGCTGGAGGCATTAGTTGTATTCACTTTCAGGCCATCATCCATGAAGTTCATGGATGTTGGGGCTAGGACTGGGTGGACTGTTCTGCAGGAGATACAGACCCCCAGATTGAACCCACAATCCATGGACCTGGATAAATGTGGACTTCACTGCAGATGTCCAGTTCAGGGTCTGTGGAAATGCCATTTCTGCCATTTTGTTTGCTGTTATCATGGGGATGCCATCGGCACGCTCGCGCCACATACAGGTGGCCAGCAGCATCCAGTCAGGCAACAGACAGCCATCTGATGCACTTATGGTATATAACAGTGCTGAGTGCACAATGCAGCTCAGACGAGAGAGGAGGATGGTTGGAGGAGCAGGAGCACCTCAGCAGAGACACCGCCAGAAAAAGTTGCCAAACGAAACCAAAAAAAACCTCACAAATATTAAAATATATATGAATGAAGGGAGGGAAGAGAAACTAGGAAGAGTCAGAAAGGATACTTACTGGGGTGGGGGAGAGAAACTGATTGTCAGTGGAGGGTGACGGTGGGCTGGGAGTCGGGACTTGGTGGGACTGGAGAAAAGAGGAATCCAGAGGGACTCAAGAGATAGTGGTGGCCTGGGTTGCTGCTGGTGGGGGATGCAAAAATCAGGCAGTGTGACAGCATGTACATGAGCAAGGGCAGGCTGGAAAAATCTTTGACTTGTGCCATTGCAGAAGATCCAGAGGAGAGAGGGAGGGAGGGAGAGACTACTGTGGGTGCCCAAAAGAGATTTTGCAGTTACAGAAAATCCCAATTGAAAGTTTTTTTCTTTTCTTGGCCTCACACAGTGTAACTGTGTGTACATGAGAAAGGGCAGGCTGGCAAAATCTTTGACTTGTGCCATTCCTGCTCCAGAGGAGAGAGGGAGAGACTACTTGGGGTCCAAGAGAAATTTTACAGTTACATAAAATCCCAATTTTTTTTCCTGGCTTCAGTGTGGCTGTGTGTAAAAGGCAAGGGCAGCAGGGTGGCAAAATAAATCTTTGACTTGTGCCATCCAATCACGATTCACAATCACTTGTTAACATTCATTCACCATCTTGTCCAGAGGGGAGGGAAGGAGGGAGAGAGAGAGAGAGAGAGACTGCAGGGGGGCTGATGATAAATGTAACAGCCCAAGAAATCCATAATAAAATTTTTGTTCCTGGCTTCAGTGTGGCTGTGTGTACAATGCAAGAGCAACAGGATGGCAAAATAAATCTTTGACTTGTGACACCAAGAGGGGAGAGACAGAGACTGCAGGGTAGCCCACGATAAATGTAACAGTTCAAGAAATCCCGAACAATTTTTTTTCTGGCTTCAGTGTGGCTGTGTGTACATGGCAAGGGCAGCAGGATGGCAAAATACATTTTTGTCTTGTGCCATCCAATCACAATCACTTGTTAACATTCATTCATGATTTCATGTATTAAAAAAAAATACTCTTCAGACAGACAAAATACAAGTTAATGGGTCTGTGCTGCTGGCTGTGGGTGGCCCAGGGGATAATCTGACTTTATGATTTATAGCAGGCTGTTTACAGTACAACACAAGTAAAGTACAAGTGCTGTACACACAAGTGTCATCATCATCATCATCATCACTCATTCCCCATTATTCCTCCTTATTATCATTAGTTTTACAGTATATTGCATTATATTATGTATAAGCATTTAACAACCCCCAGTGTGGGACTGTGTTATCTGGAGTCCTTAATACGTAAACTGGCATCCTCCCCTTCTTTGAAGGGCATACAAATTCAAGAGGAGAGAAACGTTATCTCAGCCTATGCTGACAATCTCCTGTTGCATGTTGAGGACCCTGAGATTTCACTACCAGCTCTTCTTGAGGAATTGGATAGATTCTCTATTAAATCTTCATACAGATTGAATCTGTCCAAAACTAAGGTTTTTCCATTAAACCATTATACTACTAGAGCTTACTGCACTTCACTCAGGCTGTCCTGGGAACCAAGGGTCCTTATATATTTGGGGATTAAGGTCACTAGGAATACCTCCTCGATGATTAAAGCTAATCTGACTTATCTGGTGCAAATTCTGCAATCAGATCTGGATAGATGAGGCACTCTTCCATTGTCGCTTTGGGGCCATATAAATATTCTTAAAATGAATGTTTTGCTACGACTTCTTTACCCACTTGGTATGTTGGGCCTATTTCTCCCTAAATCCTGGTTCTCGAAGCTCCAAAGATTATTTAATAATTTCTTGTGGAAGGGTAAACCAGTGAGGGAGGGCGTATTTTAAGTTAACAGCATCCAAGCTTAAGGGAGGACTCGTCCTCCCATCTCTCTTCCTGTATTATGGGGCCCAGCATATAAGTAAGTTGGTATATTGGATTAAAGGAGAAACTCCAAGCATGGAAGATGGATATGTCCCAGTCTGGCTGGATATTGAACGTAGTCTTGCCCGTAGTGTTGCTAGCTCCCTACAAGCCTTGGCTTACCTAAAACCTTCCCACCTTCCCAGTTCTCTTAAAACTTCCCCGATAGCCTGGTCCCTTAAGGCTTTTCAACAAATTCAAAGGCATTTATCAGAGAACTGGCACACCTCAATCACTCAGCCCCTTTTTAATAATTGTCATTTTCAGATTGGGCATCGTCCTATTTTACCCTCCTTTTTACCTCAGCTTAAGCAGTGTACCCTGGCAGATCTTATTCAGGGTAATGACTTAATCCCTTTTCAGGTCCTTCAATCTCATTTTCAGCTTAAATCCCAAGACACCTGTAAATATTTGCAAATTAAAGTGGCATTATTAGCCTTTAAAAGTAATCAGGAATGGACTGTGCAGTCAACAGATGGCCTTTCTAAGGCCTTCCAGGTAGCAGACCAACCCCATGCAGTATCAAGAATATACAAACAACTTCAGGCTTCAGATCCATCTCTCCCTGAAGGAGTATGCTATTATTGGGTACAGGAATTGTCCCTTCCTGTAGATACTGAATACTGGGTGAAAGTTTGGGGTATGATTTATAAATATATTAAGCAGGACAGATTATGTCTAATTCAGTTTAATATTCTACATAATATCTATTACACCCCGACCAAATTACATAGACTGGGTTACCTTTCCTCTCCCATCTGTCCTCGTTGTGATCAAGCTTCAGGGTCGTTGTATCATATGTTGTGGTTGTGTCCTCACACTCAAATTTTTTGGAAAGAGATATGACGAGTTCTGGATCCTCTTCTTGGATTAGACTTCTTATTTACATTGGAGTATTGTCTATTGGCAATTTCCCCTTGGGGATACCCCTCTTGCGTAAAGCTCACATGGCCCTAATTTCTGCCACTGCAAAACTGGTTATGCTTCGGCACTGGAAGGAAGATTCCCTTCCCACCCTTATAGAATGGTATAGAGAAATCCTCTTAGCCATTCAGGTAGAGAAGCATTGCATATTCTGATACATGTCTCAGAAGTTCTTAGGTACTTGGGAGCCCTTTGTCCTAATGGTGCTGCTGACATTTTAGGGCTTGAATAGTACCCTGACTGTATGGGTCCTTTGTTTTCTTTTCTGTCATATCCAAGAGTAATTATTTTTAAGTGCACAGACTGGGGGAGGTTGGGTATTTGTGTGTTTTTGCATTTATCCTGTAATGGTTTTTATATTGTTTTCTTAGTTGTTTGTTTGTAAATACTGTAGCTCCTTGTCTATGGCTCTGTATTTTCCTGTATACTGCATAAAAAAAAGAATAAAGTATATTGAATAATGAAAGATGGTAACTCAATTACACACTTTTGCAGGAAAAAGTCAATAAAATGACCTAGAGTTTTACTTGACAACCCACTATGTAATACTATAGGTATACCAGGAGGTCTAGTAGTGCTTTTATGTATTTTGGGTAAAATGCAGAAATCTGGGATAACCGGGTGTTTATTCCTAATATATTTATATTCATTGTCACTGATGCTACCCTTAGCTAATGCATCTAAGAGGATTTGATGAAGCTGCTTCTTAAAAGTAGGGATAAGATCACAAGGTAATTATTTATAGCTTGTAGTGTCTTTCAAAAGAGACATTACATTTCCACATATTGATTTATGTCCATAACCACTACATTACCCCCCTTTATCAGCAGGTTTGATTGCTATTCCATCATTATACACTTGTTAATTAACTACATCCAGTTCTAACTTTGATTGAATCGCCATTGGTTACGCACTCATCCTAACAAGTCCTGCGCCTGCTTTATCGTAATTTTTCATAAGAGATAATTGCTGCGTTGGTTGTAGCAGGACAAAAATTGGATGTGCCATTAAATAAGAGTTGCCTCTGTTTTTTAATGTTCTCTGGTGCATAACATAGCTTAGGGGGATCCTAAGAATTTTCATAAATCACATTTTCCATGTCATTACATGTTTCAAATAATGTTTCCATGTTTAGCAAATCACGAGTATTGCCTGTGTTGAATTCCAGAGAATGTATAGTAACATTGCTACTGACTAAGTACCCAGTGGCTGCCAATAACAAATCCAAATTTCAGTAGAGGTTAAAAAAGTTTCATACTGGAAGCCCATATCTGAAAGAGCTGCCAAAATGTCAGGTTGCTTTTCAGAAAAGAACAATTTCAGGGTTAACTTTTTGAAGCCCACAAATATTTGAAAAGAATTGACTTTAGGGGTAGGAACAAAAGTCAGACCCTTTTGAAACACAGAAATCTTGGGGCTTGTGAGGGAATAATTTGAAATATTTAATACTTGTAACTGGGATTCTTTCATTGTTCTTTGTGGTCTTTCTTGAATCTTTTACCTCCTCTCTTGTCCCTCCTTGTTTTTCTGTTTCTTTTTGTTGTTGGAGCTTCTTTTGTCTAAAAAAATCTCTAGTTGGATCATTAGGTCCTTCTGATTCAGTTGTTGTTGCTTCCTCCCCTTCCTCAAGTCTATCTGTGGTATTTTGTTTCTATACTTTGATGATATCTGTTTGAAAATGGACCCTAGATCAAAAATCCCTACTGCTTGATCTTATATTGCTGCATTCCCAATGTACTATATTGCCCTTTTCATAATCCTCTGCATCTCTGCCAAGTGTATTTTGTTTCCTTATAATTATATATTTCACATATTTCTGTAGTTTCTTCTATAGAGCTGCATTCAATTCTTTGTACTCTTTCTGGTTTTTAAATTCAAGGGCTAAGGTCTTAGCTTCATTTAATTCATCTGTCAGTACTAACATACTAACATACTATTTTCCAGCAGATTAGGCCTTATGGTCTATCAAGTCTGCTCGAACCTAGATCCTTAGTTGGGTGCAGAGACCCTCCCATCCCTTGTGCTCCAGAAACCCCTATCATCCATCCCCACCCCCCCGGGACAGGCCATCATCTGATACATCCACTTTCTGTGTCTGTCCCACCCTCTCTTAAAGCCCTCCACTGTGGATCTCTGAACCAGCTCACCAGGCAGAGCATTCCAAGGGTCCACCACCCTCTCAGTGAAAAACCTCCTACTCTTTTCCCCCCTCACCCTTCCACCTTCCAACTTCAAACCATGCCCTCTGGTGATGCCTCCCTGCTTTAGTCTAAGATCCCTCCATGTTTACCCTATTTATTCCCTTGAGGTGCTTGAAGACCTCAATCATGTCCCCTGTCTCTCCTCTCCTCCAATGAAAACAGGCAGAGCTCCTCAAGTCTGTCCTCGTAAGTCAAATCCCCTAGCCCTCATGTCATCTTTGTTGCCCTCCTCTGTACCCTCTCCAGGAGCTGTATGTCCTCTTCAAGTGTGGTCTCCAGTACTGTACACAGTACTCAAGTGTGGTCTAACCAGTCCATTGTGCAATGCAGAATCCACTTCCTTGCTCCTTGAGGTGACCCAGATGCATCCCAACATCCTGTTTGCCTTGCTAGCTGCCTCCTGCACTGCTCAGAGTTATTCACATGTATCCACCATGACCCCTAGGTCTTTTTCCCCTGTTGAGGCTTCCAGCACCTCCCCTCCCAGGGTGTACCTGTGTTTAGGGTTTCCCCGACCAAGATGCAACACCTTGCACTTGGTGATATTGAAATTTAATTTCCATGTGTGAGCCCAGCTTTCCAGGGTGTCCAGGTCCCCTTGCAGGGCCAACCTCCCCTCTTCTCCCTCAACTACTGCTCCCATCTTGGAGTCATCCGCGAAGAGACTCATTTCACAACCTATACCATCCCTGATGTCTGATATGTATGCATTAAACAGGATTGGACCCAGGACTGAGCCCTGTGGTACCCCACTACCAACCTCTCTAGGGTTCGAGCTCCCACAGACCACTACTCTGAGTGCATCCAGCTATCCAGTTTTCAATCCATCTGACCATCAAAGGGCCTACTCTAACCCCATCAGTTTCTCCACCAGACCATTGTGGGGACAGAGTCAAACGCCTCTGCTGAAGTCCAAGAATAATACACCCACAGGCTTACCCCTGTCCAGTTCTGATGTTACCCATTCATAGAACTCACAAGGTTGGTTTGACATGATCTACCTGGCATAAACCCATGCTGCTGACTATCAGACCTCCCACCTCCCCAAGTAAACCCCAATCGTTCCTTTAGTATACTCTCCATTAATTTTCCTACCACGAGGTTAAACTGATGGGTCTATAGTTTCCTGGTACTTCCCTTGACCCCCTTGTGGATTGGTACCACATGTGCCTCTCGCCAATCCCTAGGTACCCTCCTGTCTCAAGTGACCTGTTGAAAAGCTCGCCAGGAGGCAGCCAGTATGTCCGCCAATTCCCATAGTACTCTCGGATGAATGCCATCCGGCCCAGGAGATTTGTCTTTCTTTAGGGCCTTGAGGGCAAACCACACCCTTTTGGTGGGGATGGCATCATCTGTCCCCTCCACCTTACTGGTCTTTTTATCCTTATCCAGATGTGACACCCCTTGGGTACCTTTCCCTCCCTTTTGCTCCATTTCTGTTGCTCCCCTGATCCCACTCCCTGCCGCTTCTATCCCCTTTGTGCCTTGCTTTGTAGATATCCCATCCCCCTCCCTAGTGAACACAGAGGCAAAGTACTCGTTAAATACCTCTGCCTGGTCCCTCGCCTCTTCCACCCACCCTTCTTCTGATCTCAATCTGCTGAGATGACCTTAGTTTTCTCCGCTCCCAATGTACCGGAAGAACCCTTTTCCCTCCATGTATCCCTGTGCCAGCCGTTGCTCTTTACTGGACTTTGCTCCCTCACCATATGGGTGACTTTTCTAGATGCAAGCTGGTACATTTCCTTATCCCTATCCCTCTTGTTGTTTTATATTTTTGTAAGCCGCCTTCTTTTCTCTGACTGCTACCTGGACCTCACTGGACCACCAGCATGGTTTATGTGACCTTGCTCCCTTACGTTTCAACTTAGCGCAGATCCTGACTGCCTCATGAAGTCCCCGTTTTATGACCTCCCATCTCCTTTCCACACTTGTCGTTGAGGTAATTCAGTATTTCAGACTTTTTATAGTTCAGATTTTAAAATTAATTCCACAAACGTAATAATACATTTATTGGCTACTTTGACCCATTCATCCCAAAAGCCGAATGAATCTAAACCACTAGATGGTGTGACCATCACTTTCAATCAACTGTGTGCCTGATTTCTCTCCAGGTATTGCTCCAAAGTAGTTATATTTTAGGTTCAATCAATGTCTTTCAAAAGCAATCTTGCAATGTAAAAAAAAAAAATGTTTGCATCACCTGAGGCTGATGGTGGTACTTCAGCCCCAATTAACAGTTCCTTTGCTCTTAGCGACCTGCTACCCAAGCTGTCCAATTTCTCCCAGCTGAAACATGAACTCCCTAAGGTACTGGCTCCATCCTGATACATCCATATTACAGGATTTATTCATTATAACATAAAAATGCACCTCCATATTCTGAAGTTTGTTCCTGCAAAGCAGCCAGTAGTCTGTAAAATCTCCAAGCCCAGTTATCCTCTCCACTATGTACTAGATGTGGCCTTGTGGATGGAATCTTGAAACATATGTTGTAAAGACTGTGTTAACGTTATCCCTTTTTGGAACTCTATCAGTGTTTCCCTGGATTCCCTTTTGGACTTGCAAGATCCTTTTTTTACCTGTGATTTGTTTGGTAGGGCTGTTTCCCTCGGATCTCTCCACTGTCCAGAAAGCCCATATGTCACTTATAGCCTCTATTATGAAACTTATTATACTATGCCATTGGAGGGATCCTTCAATCCTTCAATACCAGGAGTGGCAAAATACAGCAATATCTGGGTAATGGTGAACAAATGAATTATTCATAGACTCCTGAAGGGTGCTTCAATATCCAGTATATACAAATGATGACTGGAGTCTGCTGTTCCATATAAAGATTTCTTTTATTTCAGTTCACTTAACCCCTACGTTTCGCTCCGATGAGCTTGATCACGGGGCTCATTGAAATCTATTCAAAAACAAATAAACATTTGATTATATATTTAAACCTTTACTTGAAGTATTGCTTAATACTATTTCAATTCAACTCCATATATCTACCTGTCAAATTTATTTCTATAGGCCTTAGCACATTCAACTTCAAAGATTATACATCTTTTAGCTTCTTCCTAAAAGGAATGTGAAAAATGAAACATGAAAAACTAGTATTTTAAAGACGCTGATAGCTGCAGTCATGTCTTTATAAATGACAAAAGTTTTAAACTTTAACAGCCCCATAGCCCGCATACCTTGGGAAACAAACTTATGTGGCACTACACTCTGTGTGTCACTAGCAAGTCTGAAATAATCAAAAAAATCCGTATAACCAATACTGCTTAGATGCAAAACGCTATTTCCAAACTATGAAAAAACAACACATTACTACAGTGCGAAATGTGGCTTACCTCCTTAGTAGTTGGTCAATATATGTTTTCAAACTTTTTACTTCGCATTGCCTTTTCAAATTTAAACCGAAGCTTTTTTCGAAAACGCTTAAGAAAAGCCGTAATGGCTTGTGCTTACTAGAACACTATGGCATTGTAGCGTTAGCCTTGGCTGCTATCCCTCTTAAGCAGCCTGAATTTCCCACGGGAGTGACGTGTCACATCCTGAAACTCTCGCGTGATGTGAGAGTGTTGCATAGCAACAATACACACATTCTCTTAACATTGGATATGCGCGCGGTTGGTTCAGGCTGCTCGTAAACAGACAGGACTAACTGCTTCAGCGTCTAATCATCTAGTATTTATTACAAAACAGGAAAGGAAAGAAAACCACCATTTCGGCCAGACAGTGGCAGCATATTTCATTGAGCTTTACATATACTTCAGCTGCTCTTTAGTTTAAAAACTTTGGACCAGTCTATTGGCATGAATATTGAGTGTAATTGGCAGGCTTGTATTTAAAAAATTCCCGAAGTAGATTTGTACTGTTTTGTTATCCTGACTAGTGCATTCAATGTTTAAAATTGTTATACATATGTAATTTTAATACACATATTGCAAGCCTATAATTATATTGCCAAATCCCAAGGTGCTTTATGCTGGGTCCTTATTAGGAACAAACATTGGGGTGAATTATTACGTTTATAAAATGAGCAGAATTTAAGATGCAGTTTGTATCTATTACTGTGGAAGTGGACATTATTATTTCATATGTTTTTTTATAAAAAGTTTGAACTTTTTTGTACATGTAACATTCCATTTACTTCATTTGCAATGTTTGAGACATTCCTACATCATACAATAATATTTTTGTTATTAGAAATCAGCTTAAGTATATGTAAAGCTCAATGAAATATGCTGCCACTGTCTGGCCGAAATGGTGGTTTTCTTTCCTTTCCTGTGTTGTAATAAATACTAGATGATTAGACGCTGCAGCAGTTAGTCCTGTCTGTTTACGAGCAGCCTGAACCAACCGCGCGCATATCCAATGTTACGGGAATGTGTGTATTGTTGCTATGCAACACTCTCGCATCACGCGAGAGTTTTAGGATGTGACACGTCACTCCCGTGGGAAATTCAGGCTGCTTAAGAGGGATAGCAGCCAAGGGTAACATTACAACGCCATAGCGTTCTAGTAAGCACACGCCATTACGGCTTTTCTTAAGCTTTTTTGGAAAAAGTTTCGGTTTAAATTTGAAAAGGCAATGCGAAGTAAAAAAGTTTTAAAACATATATTGACCAACTACTAAGGAGGTAAGCCACAATTCGCATTGTAGTAACGAGTTGTTTTTTCATAGTTTGGAAATAGTGTTTGACATCTAAGCAGTATTGGTTATACGGATTTTTTTGATTATTTCAGACTTGCTAGTGACACACAGAGTGTAGTGCCACATAAGTTTGTTTCCCAAGGTATGCGGGCTATGGGGCTGTTAAAGTTTAAAACTTTTGTCATTTATAAAGACATGACTGCAGCTATCAGCGTCTTTAAAATACTAGTTTTTCATGTTTCATTTTTCACATTCCTTTTAGGAAGAAGCTAAAAGATGTATAATCTTTGAAGTTGAATGTGCTAAGGCCTATAGAAATAAATTTGACAGGTAGATATATGGAGTTGAATTGAAATAGTATTAAGCAATACTTCAAGTAAAGGTTTAAATATATAATCAAATGTTTATTTGTTTTTGAATAGATTTCAATGAGCCCCGTGATCAAGCTCATCGGAGCGAAACGTAGGGGTTAAGTGAACTGAAATAAAAGAAATCTTTATATGGAACAGCAGACTCCAGTCATCATTTGTATATACTGGGAGTGGCATCAAGAAATACTGCTAGCCTTGATGGTGGAAAAACATATTGCTTACCTTAGGAAGTGTCCTGCTCAATTTCACTCTACATGGGAATCCCTTTATACCCTACCGTACATACTTGCATATGAGTCGGTCCACATATAAGTCAGAGGGGGGCCTTAAGTCTCTGCAAATGGTATTTTGTGATAGACCCACATATAAGTCGGACCCTGACTTCAGGAGGGCTTACCTATAACACAGGATCTGAAAAGAAGTCTATCAAATCTTATCAATTCTAAATAAAAAAATGTTGGTACTTGAATCTCAGACTATTTATTTACTTATGTTTTTATTATATTTTAATATATCCTGCAGCCATATAGCAGTGTGGTTCACTATGTAACCCTGACAGTGAAGATCGAGGACCCACGTGCTCAGCTTTTCCTCAATGGATGACACATGGAATGGATTTAACTTAATTATCTTTACCCCCTTATCGACTGCCTGCAGCTCTGATTTTTTGGACTGCCAGTCCCAAATTAATTTTCCATGTATTCCATACTGTCTCTCTTGGCAGCTGCATTAGTATGGGACTCTGCATACTCAATTACTTTAAAGAGGACCTTCCCTGATGTTTTCATCAGTATAGCTTTTTTGTGTTATTGTGCACACCTATAGTGTAGACAAAGGTTGCATTACTCTTCTCACACCACAGGAGTCAATTTTTTATCACTTATTGTTTTGAATTTTGTAAAAGTTTAATTGTGCAAATTGCTGTCCCATGCAGTTCCCAAGCCTTGCACCCACTCAGTGTGACATCTTAGTAGGGAAGTGCGCTCCCCTGCCAGACTTCATGATTGCACTTCACCTAGTAAAGAAGCTGAGCAGGTGCATGCCTATCGCTTGAGACGTGCACTGTGCATCACAATACCCCAACCCTAAACATCCTACCATGTGTAACTTGTTCAGTGCATGATCAGAATACACAAGCACAATATTGGAAAGCTGATCAAAGTAGTAATTTGATTTAGTAACGGTTATGAGCAACTCACACACCATAATTCAGTGACTTCATGGGCTCCTTACATGCTGTTCATGAACTATTTCCAGTAACTGTTCACCCGTGCACTGCTGCAGAAAACGGATCTTATTCCAATGTATGCACTGTTCAATGTCCTTTTTACAGGCACAATTTCTTAATAATTAATTTTTGTTTCCCTACTTTTACCAGTATAAGAACTACCTTCATGCCCACTCACTGCCCCTACCTGACATCGTGCATTCCTCCTCAATGAACTTTTGGCTGTGTTCTCCGGTACCAAAATGTGTTTGGCGAATGAAGTCTTGTGTCTGCTGCATCCCCATTTCAAACCACAAGGTTTAGTCTGATATTGCAATGTGTAAACAATAATGACTTGAGCCATAAAGAAATACTGTTCAGCCTGTCTGTGAGGGCCCCGTTTACCAACCGTACATATAATTTGCATTTTAAACCTTTGCCCTTGCTACTCCCATCCACATAAAGTGTCTGTGTCACAACTGTAACAGTTTGATGCAGTCCATTGTTTTAATTACTGTCTAAATCATTTTTCTTTGTACGTAAGAAATGTAATGCTCACAGAAAAATAAAAATTTCCACATTCCTCATGTGGTATTGGTACAAGGTTGTGTCACGTGATGAATGGCATACTTTTTGGAGAGAAATCTGAAACAGTGTTGGGGTAGTTGTGCTGTATGTAGCTGGTTCTATCGTGGGGTTCATTTACTTGAATACAATTAGCTTTATTTCCTTCTCACTTTTTTTAGAAGTTATATGACAGAATGGTGAATTCCTGTGTTGCTGGTAACTGCAGCAATACCTGTAAATCCAGTGTTAGCATGTTCCATTTCCCTACAAATGCAGATCTTAGAAATCAGTGGTCTGCCAAGGTGAAGCGGACCCATGGCAACTGGAAGGGTCCAACAAGCTATAGTTGTCTGTGCAGTGACCACGTCACTCAAGATTCTTTCCAGACGACTTCTCTTCTTATGCCACATTAAAGGACAGACTGGATGAGTTACTGGGTGAAGGGGGACATCTGAATGATCAACGGCATGACTTGGTTTATAGCATGTAATGGCAACCTTGTGTACTGCATAAATCTGGTGACCACAACTATGGATAGGGGCAGTACAGTGGATGTCCACTTTGCATATGTAAGCCAGGCGTCACACTTGGTGTTGCATCCTGAACACAGGGACAAGTCCGAGTTAATCTTGTTCAGGAACATGATGGTTAGGTGTATGCATGCACAACATGCAGACATTTTCTGTATGTAAACATTAATTGCAACTTTCTTGTCAATTACCATAGGCTACTGTTGGCAGCAATGCATTTTCATGAGAACTGTGCCCGCCACTTCGCAGAAACAAAGGACGGCAAGGAGTGCTTCGAAGTCGACTTCCCAAAGTACGAGAAAGGAGGGATTGTTGCACGAAAGGTCCACGTCAACATGACATATGGTGAGTAACACAGCAACATATTCTGTTTAGCGTTGAATTGTACTGATCAGACTGCATCCGTGCTCAGAAATCTGCAACTCTGCAAACAGGTATACAGTATTATGCGTGTAACTGCAACCTAGCAACATCAAGATTTTCGTGGAACTGCTAAGCTTTCATATACATTTGTTTGAGGATGGTGTGCTGCCTGACATCTGGAGGAGGGATGATGCAAATCCACCTAAGACATGTTTGATGAAGGTGCACTTAGGACACCTCAGACATGTTACTGTGACCTCAGTGGTGGTTACATAGATGTTATGTATTTTCAAACGTACAATTAGACATCGCCTACTGATAATTTCTGACAAGGACGCAAATCAACATTGATTTCCATGGGGGAATGTCATTGTAAAGAGATACATAATTAATGTCATCAATGTTTCTTGTAATGGCCATGCACAGTACTATGCTATGTAGTACCTGTTGATATCTGAATTGTGTATTTGGGCACAAATGTATCCAGGTTCAACTGAGAACATCAATCTACAAGTCTGCCACCATCTAACTGAGTGGCACACTATTAGCCTGTGTAATACCGTGTCTGCAAAGCATGATGCAGATGTCAATGTGAGATGGAGTATTATAAAAAGAAAGGGGTGTTACTTCTGTGGAACAAATGGGTTCATTACTGGGACCAGTATGCAACTCACATCTATCTAACAGCCTATTTTATGCCTCTGTATGTCTCTTCCTGTCTGGACATCACCTATATACTCTGTCTTATTTTAAACCTGACATTATCCTCAACCTCACTCACTTCGCCATTGGATACCGGTGGTTGTCCTACCACTTCCCAAATGCTGTGACCACTACTCCCCTTGGAACCACCATCCAGGTTTCTCTCCATTGTTCCCTACGTATAGTTTGAGAGGATTTATTTATGTGTCAATGTACCGGCTACATGACTGACACCTCACTCTTCAACACCTTCGAGCATAGCTTCCAGAGAAACATCACTCCACTGCCACCTCCTTACTTCTGCTGACTGACTGCATCCCTACAGTGATGGACACATGCGTAATTACCTGTTCCCCATTTTTTAAGTTTTTGGGTACAGTATTACATGTTGGCCCTGTAATTACTGTGTTTTTGGTGTGTAACACAAGTGTGATGGATTTGTACACGTCACTTACAGTTGTGTGAGACTCATACTGCGTTACCTGTGACATACCTTCTAACAGTGTCCATCCCAATACAGATTATGTCAATGAACTAATGCAAGAGCTGCTAAAAGTGATATAAACATCGGAGCAAGAGCCTGTTCTTCCACAAGTCACCCAACAACCACAGCCACTTTGCAGTGCGTTCACACGCCCATCAAAGGAAGAAGCCATTATCAAGCATCTTTCACATTTCAACGCCACGGTGGTAGGACAGACTCAAGACTGAGGTAAGTAGGTATCATCACAATAACAGTATTGTTTTGCACTATACATCATCATTCCCAATCAATGTTGAGGAACTGATGCTACGCTGGTCAGCCTGCAAGTGACAACTCAACTGCCAAATCTATCTCCCTAACTCACATCAGCTGGAGTGTGGCTTATGTTGTGCATGACTTACATGATGACATCATCTCAGCTGCTCTCAGCTGAGACCGAAAACAGAGGGAGAGACAGTGAAATCCATTTACTGGAAATTCACTACCTGTCTCAAGTGCAGTGCTTAGCAGTAATCGTAACGTGTATCCCACTAACACCTGGGAACAAGAGCGTTACCTAGATATGTGCGTGTATGTGTGTGTGTGTGTGTGTGTGTCTCTCTCTCTCTCTCTCTGTATCCATATGTGAGTATATATGGCATGGTACAAACACGGGAATGGTCCAGGGAATAAGATGAGGAATGGAAGGTTCTAATGTGGACAGGTCAGTGAGGATGAAGACATGAGGGAGGTGCATTTCCTACCTGGAGAAGAGCGTAATAGCAGCACTGTGCTATGGCATGTAGGGTCCAGTCAAGTCAGGTCACTGTATGCTAATGGATTTTTGGGGGGAGACAGGCAGGACACTGGCATGAGGGGGAGGGGGAGGGTAGTGGTTGTGCATGGCATTGCATGGTGATGGGTGTCAACTGGGATAGCGATCCAGTGTGAGAAACATAGAATGGCAACATTACTTCTCTTGTTGGACTCCATGATTTGGGTGATGGGGTGGAGAGTGTGGGGCAATGGTGGGACTTCAGGGAGTGCGAAGTCCATGAGTATACAATGCTTAACAGTGTATAAGGCTACACATGTGATGTACTGCCTGGCACTGGACTACTCACAAACCCATGTCCTTCATGAGCGTGGTGTGCAGACTCGGGTTTAGTTACAAATGAGGTCCTGGAGAGTACCAATTTTCCTTCACAGCTGCCACATCCACATCCCCATCTCCTTTCATCTAGCACTGCCTAGAGGTCAGGCTTCTTGTTCCACACACTGGTGCCATTTATCATTAGCACCCTGCAATCCTGTCCTCTGCCCATACTCAATGTTACACCCCCCAGAGGATACACACAGCAGCCTGCTGACAGCCACCGTCAAGCTATGTATATATGCATGTGTGTGTGTGTGTGTGTGTGTATATATATACACACACACATATATCATGACAGATGCAGGCACACACACATGTACTATGTGCTGACAAACCATGGTTTCACAGAGCACATTTAACACAGTACTGTAAGCACTGTAACAGAATAAGTGAGTGACATAATTAGCTTTGTGACTATTGATAATGAAAAGACTATACTGTCATTATCATAAATGAGAAAGAAGCCCATGATGATGCAATACTTTATTGCTGCAGACAATGCATGACAAACTTGATATAATAATGTATGCTGATGCTGTTATCAATGAACAGTACCATTACAGCAATTTGTATGCAATTAGCTGGAAAAGGTTTTATTGCAAAAGGAGAAACATGAAGTTTGGTGTATGGAAATATTTGAAAGACCTAGAAAAATGAAAAATAGAATGCCAAACGACAAAGTTGTAGGCGTCCATGTCAATGTCATGGCATCGGACGCAGTGAAGTAGGAATGGTAACATCAGCGCCCGATAATAATGTTACTCATTGAATGTCTGACCACACTCATTGACCTTCACTGGAGAGGAGGATATCAGAAGCCTGTGAAGGAGTCAGATGGGAAAGTGGACTGGATCTTCAGGACAGCACATGATGGCAACACCACACGAACGCATTGACCAAGCCAACCCCAGCACCATCTTGCTAGTTGACTATAGGCCACATATCTGTATTGCCTGCAAACAGAGGAGGAATGATTGTTACCGGACTGCTGCAAACCATGGCCATTAACAATATTTACTGTGCATACTATGAAATCATGATTGTAATATTAGTAAGATGATGTTGCAGTACATGTAACAAGCAGGAAGAAATCATTAGCAGAGAAAGAAGTTGATGTTCCCGTATCTTAGTCACCAAACTATCACCAGGATTCACAAACAGTACTGACACAGTGGACAACAGTCCAAAATTTCATATGAACATACAAACATACGAATGTGCCAGCAGCAACAGACCATGTGGTCTATGTAACTGTGATGGACTGTGCAGCTATCTTTGTTACATTGCAGCTGCACTAAACACCTTTGTCACCACACTGACACACCCCACGTTCTCCTCCATCAGTCTCCACTGTTCCCTGTCCCATGGCTTTTTTACGCTGGTCACAGATTCACATGACACCACACATTTTGTTACTTCATTCCATTTTGCTACAGCCCTCTCTGTGAAGTAGTATCTACTCATTTCACTCCTAAATCTTCCCCACTGTATTCTTACCACATGCCCCCTGGTGTCTCTCCCCCTCCTTACCTTTAATACCCCGACTGCCCCATTGTTATTGATTCCCCTCAAATACTTGAATGTCTCTATCAAGTCAGCCCTGTTCCCTCTGTCCTCTACAGTTTACACATTATGGTCTCCCAGCTTGATGATATATTTTTTCACATGCATTCCACGTATCATCTTTGTTTTCCTCCTCCTCTGCACCCCCTCTGAGTCTCTGAATCCATGCACATCGTGATATTAAACCACAGCAATTGGTGAACGCTGTAGGCTACTAGGTACTCCAACTTTCAGTGTCAGTGGCTCAGTAGGTAGCACACTCGCCTCTGAGGCCGGGAGATCAGAGGGCTGTGGGTTCAGTTCCCACATCTGGCACTTGGGTTAATATCCCAGTACTGACACTGTAATGCAGCATGAGAGGGGTGCTGCATTTCTGAGGTGCCGTCTTTCGGATGAGATGTTAAACCGAGGTCCCATCTGCCTGGATTGGTGGTAGTTCAGGTGGATGTTAAAGATCCCATGGCACTTATCGAAAAGAGTAGGGGAATTTCCCCGGTGTCCTGGCCAAATTTCCCTCATTCACTAAAAATACCACCAACAGCTTAATCTGGTTCAAGGTCAGTTGGCATTCATCTGTATCCCCTTCCCCCGGGTCGTGCCTGAAAATAGGCAGGATTTGTCTAGTGCACTTACCCGGTCAACAAAAGCTAAATAAAATAAAATAAAACTTTATTTCCCTTACTGCCTCCCCATTCAACAATCCCAGATCTAAACTGTTCTTTAGCCTACTAGTTACAGTAACCAACTGTGCCAGGAGACCCTCCTGGATCGCATGCAGGAGCAGTTGCTCCCTTGCAGTGGAGGTGACCAGAAGGCTAAAGTCAACACCCAGCAATGTTAAATCCCCAATGATGATGACCTTCCCTTTCCTACATACCATTCTGATTTGTACCAGTAATTCATTGACAACCTCCTCAGATGGGGACAGTGGACTGTATACCACACCAAACCTTAGTTTCCTACCCCTTGAGTCTATGAGCTGCAGCCAGATTGCCTCTGCACTCCTTTACCCCCCCGTCCATTGTCCATTTCATGACATCCATCACGTACAGTTCCAACCACCCTTCCCTCGTTATGGTCCTCCCTCTGTAATTTGTACCCTGGGATTGCCTGTTACAAGTCCCAGAGCTCAATTGTCCACAGTTCTGTGATAGCTGACACGTACGCCCTCCACACTGCTAAGATTGCCTGTAGCTCAGCTGATTTGTTTCATAACATTCTTGTATTCAATGAGAACACCCTCCTTCCTGCACCCATCTATTCACTGGACTCCATCTCCTCCTCCTCCCTCCCTCCCTCCTGTTTTGCCCACCCTGAGTCCTTCCCTGCTATACTGTGGGTAGGCTGTGACAGTGTTGTTTGAAAAGGTTAATCGTGTTGCGTATTCACATACAGAATGGTACAGTAAGGTAACATTGCACATACCACTACATCACTTTTCCAGGGCAGACATTGTAGCAGTTAATGTGGTGGTGAGGCATATCCCAAATGAAAGAAATGCACAGACCCCAACTTCATTGCTCTTAGTCAAATATTTTTGTGCGTGATGTCAAAAGAATGAATGCAACGTGTGACATTCACAATAGTCACCTGAATCATTGTCATTTTCCATTTCAGACAAAGCAGTGGACGACAAACAAAGCCAATTGAGGATGACCAGTTGCACAAATGGAGACCTACTGTTGCAAGTTTTCTGTTATTTGCATGACAAATACAGATATACCAGCACTGAACAAGTGCTACTTATACAGTAACAATAAACAGTTCAAGAGCTTTACTGTTGTCATGTGATGAATTGGGAAAGGTAACTTCTATATACCACTACATACATACTAGTGGGTTCACAGAAGGGAAACAAAGAAGTTGAGGGGTATGCAGGGAAAGTCATACAATCAGAGGTTTACAACAGTTCACGGTATGCAGGGAAGTCACATTTCTTCATACCAGCAGCCAATGGCCTTGCCATGTGCAGTATACACTGGCATCTAAGAAGCTCGCAATTTTGTGAATGACAGCGTATAGTACACACTGCAAAAAGATTTGTCAACAGTGTCAACAAAAGTGATCTTAGTTCGTACTGTAACCAATCATTGAATGACGGTTCAGCAAGCGGACAGCAGGAGATGTGTGTTGACATGTGATGACAACTGAAGGGGGGGGGGGTGGGATGGTCAAATACTGGGACAGGCTGTGCAGAGTGGGATGGAGTTAGCAGATTGGTGGGTGGTTGTTCTGTACCACAATAGTATGGACCCAAGTGACTGTTTATTGTGAATGTTGCTGTGGAATGATGTGGATGGATCGACCAGTACACAATGGAAAATGCCTTTGTTGTTACAGTACATGATAAGTTGGATCTGACCATGGAGGGTAGAGTTAACAGTATAGTAAAGAAACAGATATATAGTCACTATATCATGGATGAGAAGGGCGGGACATGCAGTGCTGGCACAACGCACTACTGTTGTATTCTACGAACGCCATTTTGTTCTGGACGGAACTATCAAGAAGGCAACAGCATTTGTGAATGAACATTGAATGCAGACAATGTTTGTGAATGGTACTGCATGGAAATGCAGCTCCCCTTACATTAGCATAACCTTCACTTTCATTGCGGCTACACTACCTAGTTTGCGAAGCAACAAAGACAGTTTGCAGGGGGGGGACGTGTGCTTTACCAATGTTATATACTGACAAAGAACAGTTTGCCCATGTGCACACTGCTTTTTCATCTTGGCAATTATTTGTTAATAGTAGTCATCATGGGGAAATAATGCGAAGTGCACTATAATGAAAATACTCACTCATTCAGCTCAGTAACTTCAGATTCTCCATGTTCCTGTCTGTATTGGTAGTAGGCAGTTTGCAGAATGGGAATATGAAGACACACATCGTAGAATCCAAAGAGATCGATGATAGAGGATGGCTGAACATCATGCTCCTCAAATTTGGCCATGACTTGATCTATTTCCTTGCAGCAACAACACACACGCTCAGTTGGCAGAGTGGCACAGTTTCCACACTGACACCTAATGAACAGTGAAAAAGAAATATAATGTAACATGTGTAATGAAAAATAAAATGTAACCAAATGTATGTGTACATACATTTGTATATACATGTATACATGTCTATATATATATATTTTCTTCCTACCCAACTCATGTCAGCCAAAAACCACACCAAACCTACCTCCACTCCCAATGCCACACTGCGCCTTCCCACCCACCCCTGAGTGTGGATGCCTCAGCGCAGCTGTCATGGCTGGAGGGGCCGCAAAGAACCTGGCTGATATGGGGTGTCCAACGATTTTCTTACCCATTTATCACCTGAAGCTGGAAGCGTGCTATGATGCTGGTGGGAAAGCATGTGTCACAGCTACACCCCATGTTGCTGTGCGATGCCTAGTCAGCCAGCCTCCACCTGGGGGCAACAGTCGCTGTCACCAGTGACCCCATCCTCTCCATGGAGAAGGAGAGAAGTCCTATGGACGCTCCATCCTTCTCCTCTCCTGCCAACCCATGATGGCACGTGCTCATTCCCGAACACTGGTCTCCTGCGTGATGTCCAGTGCCTCAAACATCACTGCCAGCATGCCATACCTAACCATTCTGCAATATCTCCACAGCTGATACCATAAAAGACATGTCCACCATCAAGGTGGCAAAAAGTCTCCTCACATGATGGGCTACAACAGAAATTATTGTCACTTTATGCCCATGACACTGTTTTTTTGCAGTGTCCCTGATACTGAATCTGTCATTCGGAAATGGCTTGGTCGCCTCCCAGTGTAAGCAAACATTAGTCCTCCCTGTTCATAACAGGGTAGACCCTACATGAACATGAACATCTCACCCTATCTAAGTCATCATCAGCACATATATAGTTCAGGAACACCTGGTCATCTACCAAGTCACCTCTTTGCTATCAGACTCATCATTTTTAACGGTTTTACAATAGTGACTCAGGAAAAACAATCACACCACTACCTCCCTATTCAGGCTAGCAGACCATATCCTAAGTGGGATGGACAATGTCCTTATCACTTCAGCCGTATTCATCGACCTTTAAAAAGCCGTTGACACTGTGTTCCATATTATCCTCCTGCGTTTGTTCACTACAGCAGATGTATCCCCCCAGAACTAATTGTTGTATGTGCTACCTGACTGTATATATATATATATATATGTAAATGGAGATATTATGCATGCTATGCGCAAATGGGGACATTTGCATATCATTATGTCCTCATTTGCATGTGTTGCGCATAGGAGTTAATCAAAATGCACATAGCGCACTGCACAGCATGCAGTCCTTCTACCCGCGACCACAGTGGTACCCCCTCCCCATCCTGTGCCACTGATTTACATTATAATGATGTACAAAATACAGGTTACATGCTAACATACTCAAAGCCAGCAGAATAGGCCTAACGCTCTTTTGTGTCTGCTTGGTAGCCAGCCCCTATTGGGCACTAGCTCCTCCTCCCCCCTCCGGCCTCAGAGAGGGTCAACCTTGGCTTCAGTACATCCATGCATCTGTCCCACCCTCTCTTGAAGCCCTCCACAGTGCCTTGCTCGACTAGACTCCCAGGCAATGCATTCCATGGCTTCGCCACCCTCTCAGTGAAGTAATACATTCTACGTTCTCCCCCTGTAGGTTCCCCCCTTCAACTTCCATTTATGACCCCTGGTTGTTCCCCCTTTCTTTAGCCTGAACATTTCCTTTGCTCTGCCCCTGTTAATCACTTTCACATATTTGAATACCTCAATCATGTCCCCCCTGTCCATCCTCTCCTCCAGCTAGTACAGCCAAAGGGCCTCCAGCCTTTCCTCATAGGTCCTATCACTCATGCCCCAGATCATCCTGGTTGACCTCCTCTGGGCCCTCTCCAACAGTGATATGTCCTTCCTAAGGTGAGGTCTCCAGAACTGCATGCAATACTCAACATGCGGCCTGACCAAGGCATTATACAGGGGTAGGGTCATCTCCGCACCTCCTGGATGTTATTCCATGAGCTATGCAGCCCAGTATCCTGTCTACCTTTGCTGCCGATCTTCTTCAGTTTTCAGTGCTGTTCATTCTGGTATCTACCACCACCCCAGGTCCCTTTCATTCCATGTGGCTTGCAGTGAGACACCTCCCAGGGTGTATACCTGACCTCGGTTTCTGACTCACAGATGCAACACCCTACACTTCCCAGGATTAAACCTCAGCCCCCACCTCCTTGACCAACCCTCCAGGGTATCCAGATCCCTGTGGACTGCCACCCTTGCTTCCTCCCCATCAGCCAGTGCTCCCAGTTTTGAATCATCTGCGAATAGAGGCTCATCCTACTTCTAACCCCCCGTTCCTATATCAGAGACATAGGCATTGAACAGGAGTGGTCCTAGTACTGAACCTTGGGGCACCCCACTGAAGACCTTCCTAGAGGAGGAGACTATCCCACCAACCACTACCCTCTGTGTTCTATCTGTAAGCCAGTTTTCTACCCATCTAAGCAACTGTCCTCCACCCCATCCCCCAACTTTGTCAATAACCTGATGTGGGGTATCAAGTCAGACGCCTTGTTGAAATCCAGATATAAGATATCCACTGGTCTTTGTCTGTCCAGGGTCCCTGTCACCCAGTCGTAAAAATCTATGGTGTTGGTCTGGAACGATATCCCTGGGATGAAACCATACTGTTTGTCATCCATGTGACCCAGCCTTTCCTGTTGCCTCCCGATTTTCCCTTTGATGAAGCCCTCCATTAGTTTGCCTACCACTGACGTTAGGCTGACAGGTCTGTAATTTCCCATCTCATCCCTAGACCTACCTTTGTGGATAGGCAGCACATGAGCCACCCTCCAATCCTGAGGCATCCTTCCTGTCTGGAGAGAGGCATTGAACAGCGCAGCTAGTGGAGCTGCTAGTTCGTCCACCAGTTTCTTTAGCACTCTTGGATGCATCCCATATGGTCCCGGGTGCCTTGTCAGTTTTCAGCGCCCCTAGGGCCTCTCTCACACCGTCCTCTGTGATTTCTCCCTCCCTAACCCCCCCCTCAAAAAGGCACCCATCCCCTTCTAGGCCTGGTCCACTCAGTACCCCAGCCTCATCTGGTCCTTTCATCTCCATCTGTCCTCTCCTCTCAGCTGTCCTGCCCCCCCCTTCCAGTTGAATGGATCCCATGTCTCCTTCCCTAAGTACCGAGGCAAAGTACTTATTAAGTACCTCTGCCTGTTCCCCCACCTCCAGAGCCCATCCTTCCCCACTCCTAATCCTGGAGGTGTGTGCTTTCCCTTTCCTCTTTTCCCCCTGTGTATCTATAAAATCCCTTTCCACCCCTTCGGATATCCCTGGTCAGGTTTTGCTCCAGCCTCACCTTGGCTCCCTTCACCACTCTTCAAGTTCAAGTTCAAGTTCAAGTTTATTGCAGGAAAACTCCATTGAGCAATCTCATTCACAAGGAGGTCCTGTGACATAAACACTTAAAGTACAAACACAGATAGGTAATAACAGTATATACATGAAATGCACGTTACATGATACAGGCTGGATATACATACAAGGGTACCACATAGGGTGACCGCAGGTGGTAAACATTGATATGAGACAGGAAGCTACTTACAGGTTGCATACTGATAAATGAAACATGATGACTGGTGTGTGCAATACATACACAGTATTTTGGCAGCTAGAACAAACAACAGTCTACAACTGATATGGGGGGAGGAGTGATTTGATAGAGTAACAGTGGAGCGTAAGCAAAGATAAAGCCAGTAGTAGAAGGGGAAGGGAAAGCAGTTAATATGACCAGTGGATAAATATGGCAAACATGGGGAAGGAAGAGACTTAATGACAGTTACAGGTGTCTTTTATTTTGGCTGAACTTAGCGATTTGTAGAAGTTTATTGAAACTGTGCTAGTTAGTTTCAGTACGGTTTGTAATTGGTTCCAAATGGAGGGAAGGGCATATGCAATAGCACGTTTACCAAAGGAAGTCCGCGTCCTTGGTATGTCAGGCATAATAAAGTCAGATTTTCTTAACGAGTATGCACTATGTGAGATACTAATAAGGGAAGAGAGATAGCTTGGCAATTTCTGCAGGAGCAGTTTAAGAGTCCATAGCCCAGCATGGAGCAGGCATCTAGTAGTAAGGGATGTCCAACCAACAGCTGCATATAAGTCACAGTGGAAGTAACGGAAGGAGTTGGTAATGAACTGTAACGCACGGTGATAAAGGATGTCCAGTTTACTAAGATTTGCAAGAGTGGTGGAGGAATAGATTACATCGCCATAGTCGAGTAGGGGAGAAAAGTGGCCTGTACAAGCTTGTTTTGAGTTTCAAGGGGAAAGGGCCTATTTCTGTAGAAGAAACCTAACCTTGCTTTTAACCTTCTAGAGACATCTTCGACATGGTCACTGAAAGATAATTTATTGTTGATCCAGATACCTAGATATTTAAATTTGGTTACAACTTCCAGAGGCTCGTTTAGCGTGGTGACAATGAAGTCTTGGGCAAGGGTATTGGGGGGGCCTGAGACAGCACTGTGGGAGAATACCATCGCTTTAGTCTTCTTAGCATTGAGCAGAAGCTTTGCCTTTATTATGCTCAAGTTGTGCGAAGTCCGCTTGAAGCACTCCTTTGACTTCAGATAACGATGAGCCAGAAGTATACAACACAGTATCATCTGCAAAAAAGTGCAGATTGGACGTAGATATGTTAGCATCTAAGTCATTAATGTACAGAGTAATGTACTCTTGTGACCCTTCTAGCTGACAACTCGTAGTCACCTCTCGCCTTTTCCCCCTGGAGTACTTAAAACGTGCATAGGCAGCTTTCTTCTCTCTCACTGCCTCTTGCACCTCCCTGGTCCACCAGCATGGCTTGATGGCCCTCCCATTTTTATGCCTTACCCTTGCACACAAGCTAGTAGTCTCCTGTACCCCTTTTTTAATGGTCTCCCACAAGCTACCAACATCCATGTCTGGCCTAATCTGGCTCAAGCTCCCCCTCAGAATCCTGCCCATGCCCATGCAGTCTGCCCTCCTGAAGTCCACTGCTTCACCACTCTCTAACCGTAACCCACATGACCGACAATAGCATATTAGTAATACACTCCTACTGTGATGGTTCCCTTTGCCCCTGCCATACTTCAGATGGCATTTAAATGTGGATATTAATTCCATGGTACTATAGTGGTACCCCCCACCCATAACATACCTCCCATTGGCTTAAATATTTTTGAATTATTATTACAGTAAGTACTGCAAGCACATTGTGTAGCAATGTGAAGCAATGGGCTTCCACCTCATACTGTCAAGGAATTACAAATGGTATATGGTATGAAACAAGTAAAACAATGTTATCACACACTTACCATACACGTTGTTGTCAAAGTACACACATGGGTCTGGAATAAAAAGATACTAAAATTTGGGAAGTGTTTGTAGGAAGCAATGCCACCATGACAGGGTCCTTCCCAGCCGGCACTGGTTAAGGGAAGAAAATAGTTGTTATTACAGAGAAACAGAAATGTCAAGAAATACGAATGTAGACAAAGCAGTACATCAGAAGCACATTACTGAAGAATGAATAACACATAATTTCATAAAAAAGACAGGAATGACTGTCACAATTCATAACTCACACAGAAGCAGTGTATGTGACAGCATTGCAATCAGAACTGGAATGTTGGCATAATGCAACACGTCATGTGCTGCACCACAACTCAGTAAATGGGATACCAGTAAAATAGAAATGTGACCCTTAAACAAGTGGTGTATGTCAGGAGGTACTGTATGACAGTAGGATGACCGCAATACCATGAACAAACCAACAGAAACAATCCTCATACCATGACAACGTGTCACTGAGTCTCACTCTGCAGGTAGGCAGCCTACACTTCAGCTGCAACAACACACTCACCTTCTGTACTACTGACTTCATTCACAGCATCCTGTTCCCTGTACCGAGTGTATCACAGCATCTGTGACATATCCTCTTGAACCTTCAAAGTATTATACATGGTACTACAATGTGTGTAATGGCATTACACCTTGCCACCACACTGTCCATAAAGTACTGTCTCCTGATCTGTAGCCTAACTGTTTATCCAATACATGTATGCCTGTGTACAGTTTTTTTTAACTTCTTTACACGAGTGGCACAATCACATGAAAATGTGTTTATTGCTGAGACCTACTACCATAGGTAAATGAACTGAGTTGCTCATTGTCATGTCAATAAAGTTAAGCAGGCTGAACAACACATAACTTGGTGATGTGTCTACACACATAAAATGTGACATTTCAATGAAGCACAACAACCACACCTATGTGGCACTACACCGTGAACATATTCAGTTTCACATCCTCTGTTGATAAGTGGCCTCCATACAATGGAACATGTATGTATACCTGCATTGCAAGGTTGCACCACATCAACTATGTAGCTGTACAAATAGTGACAACAGGATTACCGGTTCTATTGTGAGTGCAGACTGACCAATTACATGTGGTAGGTCATCATCAACTACCACTGACTGTACAACAATCCAGAGACTGGCACCATGGAATCCTGTTGGACATACAATAATATTTCCTACGTATGTCATAGTTGTCAATCATCCATGTTAAAAACAACATTGTGTTCCTCAGTCATACAGAATTTAACTAATCACAAGAAATGTTTTTTGTCCAAAACTGCATCACATTGAATGTGTTATAACTGGAAAACAAACAACACCTGATATGGAACCCAAAACACAATTTAGGATGTCATTCTAATGAAAAGGGGACAGACATCATCACATAGCAAAGTCTTCAAATGCTCAACAGCCCACACTTTCACACCAACAATCACATTACAGCAGGAACAGACAGAAATGAAGAAATGAAAACAAAACAACATTTGACAGATACAAACAGCAACATGATTTTTGGAGTTGGGGAAGGAAGGGGGAATTAAATGTAACAGTACATCCATTAAGACAGAAAGTTTGAAGGGACATCAAATGATACTGTCATGAATAACAGGCACGTAGTAAAGATAATTCTTCAGCTAAGGAGGAACTGCCATGCATTGCTTTGTTGCACTCATATTTAAATCATCAAAAATAAAAACCGCAGATATGTACCATTCACTGTAGTACTGCAAATAGTGTACCAACAACATCAGTAGGCAAACATATAAATTGTACTTATGCATTAGAAAACATTACCAGGACAAGCCTGTGTCATCCATTCTGTTCATAGACACATCAGTAGCTGAAGAACTGGTGCTTGGAGCACTGAGATCATCGCGGTCAGTCTCTGGTTCAAATTGACAGGGCTGCACACCGAGAATATTACTATAGTCACCACTTTCATGTTCATCCCATTCTTCAGTGTGTAGACCCATTGTTGTTGCAAGATCGCTAATTTCTTGGTCTGAATCATTGGAGGAATAGCCACTGAAAGCCATTTCTGTGGAGTAATGCTATGAAACTCAGAAGCTTGCGTTACATACAAATTACTCCCACAGGAAATGATTCCTCCTCACAGCTCTTCTCGCTTCCTTCTCACAGCTTCTCTTGCAAGTGCTCACTCTCGCTCGAAATGTACACCTGTATTCACGCATGCGCGGTGTACAGAGTAAAGCACAGTGTGACTTTTTAGTAGGATGCGCGTGACCAAGAAAAGGGAGCGGTAACTCGCCAGCAGCACCACCAGCATGGAAAATGTCTGACATTTGCAGGACCTCAGCATGCAAAAACAGCAGGAAAGGTAACAATAATAAGCACGTAGTTCAAAATAATGCAACCGACAGGGATTTATGCATGACTGGAAAAACAGCTGGTGAAGGTCCTCTTTAAGTTTAAAGTCCATACTATATGTGGTGTGTTTCCTTTTCTGTGAAGACATGGTGAGTCGTGTAAAATAGGGGGCTCACTGAATTAACAAAGGGGAGCCTTGTAGCTTGAATAGAGAGGAGCAATTAAATTATTGAGGACTGATGTGGTTGCCGAGAGACGAACTTCAGCTGACAATGGTTCGATTAGGTGCAAATCGTTAATGACAGCACATCCATTGATGTGAGCCAGGTACGTTAGCAGCTAGAGTAAAAGCTGTGGAGGTGTCAGGTATGGCTATCAAGTAAGTGCTAAGCCTCTCATTATATCATTATCAGGTGACTCACGTGCAGGTGGTAAGGTGCAGTTTCTGCATTGTCACAAGTTGGGAGCTGGAAATTTTTGCTACATTGTCAATGTCTCATGCATAAATTGGTATCACAATTTGGAATCATAAAAAAGGTCTTAAAAAACAAATTTTACGCTAGTATCTACAGTACTTTTAATTTCTTCCACGAGACCACATTAGTGTTCACTGTAATCTAACTTGTGGTAAGCCATCCACAATGTTCCTCTCCCTAGCATGCTATCCCCATGATTTCTTGGATTTTGACAGCTCCTTTGGCTTCCGCTAACTTTTTGACTGTAATTTATTTGTAGTCTGAGCACCGGGAGGGCAGGGGGTGGTTGGTGGGGTGGTGAGGTGGATTTATATTGTTCTGTTGGTTATTTGTGCTTGTATTCTGTTATGTGTTTCTTTCTTTGTGTATATTGATATTCTTTGCTGGGGTGTGTTGGTTATTTAAGCAATAATGCACGACAGGGTGTGTGTTGTGCTGGGACAATGTCACGCCTGGGGTGATTAGGCACGAGACCGCAGGCCAAGTGTGACTAATCACCCCAGAAGTGACGTTATCCCAGCACAACACACACCCTGGTGTGCATTATTGCTATTATACAATGGCTCGTTTGTAGTTGAAAAAAAAACCTTAAAAAGTGCATTTTTTTTGACAGTTTTTTACTTTATTTATCACTGTGGAGGAGTATGCAGGAGAAAAATAGTTCTGTTTTAGCCAGTAGGTGGTGCTGTTGGTAAGTGAGTAGCTTTGTCTGTTGAAATGTATGCCCCACACATACACTTTTGTCTTCGTTTTGTAGGTCTCCTCACAACTTTTGTTTTTTTTTTGTTGTTGTCCTCTCAGTGCCTTCTCAGATTTTATTTTGTTTTTTAGCAGGAAGTACGTTAATTTAAACAGTTCCTGTAGTGCGACTGTGAATGAGAAGCACCTTACTGATCTGTCCTCGCGTTTTCAGGATCGCGGTTTCAATGAGGAAGTGAAACCGGCCGTCACGTTTCTTTTAACGTGTAGTGAAATGGATCAAAAAGAAGTTTAGAGATGTGTTTCTGAATAATTGGGTGGGTCATTTTCTTTTCAGCTTGTTGTCCTCAGAGCGAGTGAACGAGGAATCTGGTACACACTGCGCGCTGTTCACTGAAGCTGCTCAGTTGGGGGGGAACTGTCATGAAAATTAATATTTCTTTTTAATTTTTACATGAACTTTCTTGCAGCAGGAAACAACACTGGTGTTTGGAGGTGGGGGGGGGCACCGATGGGTTTACTGTTTATTCAGCTTGTGTGTGTGGTTCAAATGCTGGCATGGAGCGTGGATCACAGGACCAGGCTCAATTATTTTAATAACGGTAGATGCAGTCATTTGTGTGCTGGGACTAGACCCGTGATGTTGCACTGGGATAACATCACTGGTCCAGTCCCAGTCTGACCAATTAGAGTTCAGGAAATGTTTTGTCATTGTATAATGTATTGTAATTGTCACTGAATTATAAATAAAGTATACTTAATAAAAAAAATAATCTCCAAGCTCACAACGTCTAAAAAGATGCCCATTTTCAGCAGTCAAAAGGCAATCAGCAAACTCCAGGAGACAGAGCATGGAATACAGTGCAGGACTGGTGTGGGTTGAAACAGCCAGCCTGACAGACAAATGCAGCAACACAAAATATCCACACTCATGGGGAAAACCAACCGCATTGTGTATAAATAAGTATAAGAGCTTTATTGCACAAAAAAAACCCAACAAAGTGAGAGTGCAGACAGGGCTGCTAACCACAAAAGTATCATACTTTTCATCAGGGGGTGCAATTGCAGAAGTCCCTCATCACTTTAAATAGTTACAGAAATAGAATATTCATGTCATTAAATTAGAGAGGTGTGACATGACATGGAACGTCTCATGCATTTAAAATTTAATGCAAATAGAATCATAAGGAGCTACAACAACTATAGCGCTCACTTTATGAAGTACAATGCATGGCAATAGCAAGCTTGTAACATAGACAGGCAAGAGAAAGGCCACTGCAATCCAGAACTGCTCCAAAATTTAAAATGCTAAGGGACAGATATTCCAAGGGATTGCATCTGGCGCAACTGAGATGCACCAGTGCAACCCCAGAAATGTGCCCCAGTGCAATATTCAAAAGAGGGACTTGCGCAGCACAAGTTCCGATGTGCTGGGGCGGAATAGTAAGTGTATGCAGTGCATCTCCATGGGGCATGCCTATGCGTAGCGTATGTGGTGCATCCCAATATTCAGCCCGGGATGTGCAGTGCATGTGCTGGCACAACCCTGAGGCATGCTTCATACCTGAGCACAAAGTTGAGCTTGCAATAAAAGGCTCAAGTATCAGCCACCCACAGGCTTGCTGTTGTACTGCAACACAGCAGCCGCCATCTGTGGGTGGCAAAACCCCCCACCCAACACCGTGCAAATGCACCCACAGAAGTCCCTGATAGTCTAGTGGTACCCACCTCCCTCGCAATGCCCTGCACCCCTTATAATACATAATCTTCATCCCTGGTAGTCTAATGGTACCCGCTCCCACCCCATAGCAACGATCGCTTATCATAAACGTATAGCAGATCCCTGGTGGTCTAGTGGAACCCCCTCCCACCTGTAACTCTGATCACCAGGAAACCCTAGGATTAACATCCCTGTAGTCCAGTGGCAGCCCCTGCCCCACACAGGACCCCGGTTCACACAGCTCCTCCCCGGCGGGCAGCACAAACCCACCTGCATACCACCCAGCCACCCTCCGAATGACAGCTTACAGTATCAGCTGTAAGCCTATTGGTCCACACTGTGGACCAATGGGCTTGCAGTGCATATTGTAATAGTCATTCATAAAACTGCATGATGTCATTCATTCACTAGTTTTGTGAATGACTATTACAGTATGCACTATAAGCCGATAGGTCCACAGTGTGGCTAACAGACTTTCAGCTGCTCTATAATTGTCATTCATCAGGCGGCTTGAGCGGTATGCGGGTGAGATTGTGCTACACCCATGATAGGGGAAGCTGGTTGGACCGGGTCCTGCTGGTGGGGTTGCCACTGGACCACCAGGGATGTTATTTCTAGGGTTTACCAGTGATCAGTGTTGCAGGTGGGGTTGGGGTTCCACTAGACCACCAGGGATCTGCTATACTTTTATGATTGGCGATCACGGCTACCAGGTGTGAAGGGGTATCACTAGACTACCAGAGACAATGATTATGTATTATAAGGGGTGTGAGGCATCAGGAGGGAGGGGAGGTATGACTGGACTGCCAGAGTTTTCTTCGTTACTATCTGATGATCGCCACTATGGGGATGGAGGGTTACCTCATGTCATCCTCTGGGGGCACCGCATGCTGTGCAGGGTGCAAGGTGCAAGTCGCTGGCCTGCCCTGCACAATGCATGTAAATGGGGCCATAATGACATGCAAATGATCATCTCTTTTGAATATATCCATGTGTTGCACCAGCGCAAATATGCCATTGTGAGGCGCAAGTCTGAATATCGGGGCCAGATTGTATATAATAAACAGAGCTAAAAGCAAGGGAATACACAATAAAGGGAAAAGCAGGGAGGGAGAAGTGGAATGGAGGAGGGGAATAGAGACAAAGACAAAAAAAAAGACAAAAGCTGAGGGGGGGGGTTATGGCACAAGGACAAAGGGAAGTTGATCAGCTGTGTGCCAAACTCTTTGAGGCAGAAATAGAAAGATAGAAGCAATACCGAGAAGAGAACAAAAAGGCACAAGACCATAAGAATATCATATAATGAAAAAATACATGCAGCAAAATATTAAAATCACACTGTGAAAAACAAATGGCTGATGTCATGCAAACGCTGCAGTCAAAATGTAACAAGTGAGAATTTAATAGCTTAAATAAAAAAATGCACCTGATTTATGAAAGGATGTTAAAGCAAGTATCTGATTGTGATGAAATAAAAATGAGAAATGGATTTCAAGAGCATGTTAAATGAACACTGAAATCGATATTACAAAACAGGCAGAACTTGGTTTAGGCCACGTGGCCGAGATGGTGATTCAAACGTTCTTAGTTTGCTGCAGTGGTGGTGTATGCATTAAAGGGCCATGTGGATCAAAACCAGCAGATGACAACAAAAACATCTCTTTTTACATCGTCTCAAATTTAAAATTAATGTGCTTTAGTTCAAATAACTTGATTTATTTCGAGTGTGACATGGATCACACATATAACGTGTAATACCATCAGCATACTCGAGGTAGAGTCAAACTAGAAATTCAGAGTCACTTTTGAAAATGTATGAAACCACTTTAGTTTCATAAGTTGTAGGCAAAGTGACAATAAATAAAAGAAAAAAAAACCTTTGAAAAGATTTTGATCACAAACGCCTCCCAAAGTCAACATTGAGACAGGCACCATCAGCTATCACAGTCATACTCACAATGTAGCAAACTTGGGCCATCTTCAGGAAAAAAAGTTCTTTTTGAAAATAAAATGCCTTGTTGTCTGAAAATGGATGCAATCTGTGGGCCACAAGGTACACTTCTCTACTGAAATTACAGGCACACCGTAACATGGTTACTTTTAAGTTAGAAAATGAGTAGGGAAAAACTCTGCTCTCTGATTGGCTGAGAGTACACTCTACCTGGGTGGGTATCAGGCAACAGAGACCAGTGAATAAGCAGTCCCTGTGCCAGCCTGCTGTTTTACAAAAATCACTGTGGCAGTAGAATGTTCATAAAATTAACTGCAGACATTTTTTCCCTGCTTGCTTAGTGAGCATACAAGCCTCCCCCACCGCCTGATGCAACACAACCTCAATCCCCAAGCCCTGACTTACTCTTCTACTGAAACAGAAACCACACAGTGAAAACATGGAACAAAACCTTATTCACTGTGTAAACAAGTAAAAAAAAACAGCTTTTCAAACTACAAGTCTCTCTCGGTAGCAGTACATCTGTAGCCAAAGGCTGCTTACATTATCACTGGACACTCCCTGCTACTTTTCAGACTGGCAGCACAGTTTTTGAAACAGTTCCATGGCTCACACCATAGCAACAACTTTCACCAGCGTCAGCTTGGAGCCTCACTGTAGTGCAGACAAGCACAACTGATCTGACATTTATCAATGCCCTGAGCTGCTGCTTACCTCCCCAGCAGTACACTAGTTTGTTCTTCTCTAGACTGAACGCTCGAATCCCCCCCTCTCCTGCTCTCTAGTACTGCCTCTCTGCCTTTCCACACTCATGCCACCTACCTGCTGCTGATGGCTGGGCTGGCGATGAGTTCATCACTTTAGATACAGCCTCTCTGCAGAGAGCAGGCACTTAAGATTGAGGGGCTTAATCCTGACAGAAAAAAAAATGCAAAGAAAGTTTCACAAAAAAAAAAACAAAGGGGCAGGGAGAGATACGAGAGGAGACGACTCATTTCTTCTAGCTGTCACAAATGTCTTTAAGTTCCTCCTGAGAGCACTTCTACAGACTGGGCATCTCAGTTTCAATCACAATTAATCTCCAGTTGCACCGTGCTAACCTTGTGCGTGTGTGTGTGTGTGGGGGGGCATGATAACCAGCTCCAAAGTCAGAACTACAGAGGCTGTAGTAGTTCAAAAATTCCAAACTCAAATAAAAAAAACAGCATTATAATGCAGGCAGAGGAACTATTTTATTACAAAATTACATTACAAAATTGAATTATAATTTTTTTTTCAAACAAATATAATACAGTGGCCCATTTTCTAAGTACAATAATACCCTCCAAAGTGGGTGGTATGGGCAATACTTGACTTTTCAGGGATTATAAGGTCCTCTGCCTGTGGCGTCAGGCCTCATTACACCCCCTGAGTGGTCTGGTATTACCCAATACCACCCACCCTGTCAGGTAATATTGCTTATGCATTTTTGCACTTTAGTGCATTTTGCTCAGAATTTCTCTCATGTGTCACTTGCTGGCTATAGGTTGGACTTCTTACAAGACCACCATCGCTCTCGTTCACCAAACTTGAACCACGACCACTATTTATAATCCAGTCAGGATAGCATCATGCACCTTATTTGCATATGTGATGCACAAGGGTAGAACATTCAGAAAAAAAAATCAAAGGCAATATGCATGAACGGTACATTCTGACAACATGATAACCAGAGTTTTATTGTGGATAAATGATGAAATAAGATAAGATTGCTTTATAAGAGGGTCACTTTCATTAGTCATATTACCCTTTTAAAAGTGATTTCTAAAGTGAGATTCACATGCTCGTGCTTTTAAATTAAATACAATTGTGCTTATATTGCAGGTGAGAGCATTGCCAACAGTTGTAACCTGCAATATGTCACAATAACTTTTTAAATAACTCTTAATCCAGATAAATTTTCATGGCCACATTTTAATAAGTTGTTCTTGAGTTTGTGTAGTTTATTTAATACACAATATTCACATCTGAGGCCCGATTTTGAAATGGGAAAGTTTGACGTAAGCTGCCTGCACCAAATGGGTATGACGCAAGTGGCACATTGAGTCAAACATTGTGGCAATCCTGATTTTCAAATGCAGGCTGGTTGAAATCGGGGTGCTTTGTGCCCAGCTAGCCCTGCACCACCCTTCTGGCAAAAGCACTCCTGAACCAGGTCACAAGAGGGGTTGAGCCATGGCAAGGCTGCAATATCCCCTTTTTTGGGATTTTGCAAGCCCCACCATGGACACAGCAAGAAGCTCCACGTAGACCAGCCAGTAGGTGGTCTAAGCTGTGCCCCCCCCCCACATTGTGTGTTGTAGTGGTACCAGTTGGTTCGGGGTCAAGTTACAGTCGGGGGTGTTGACAGGTTCCGGGTATGGTCGAGGACGTCAATGCCTTTGTTTCACTGGCATCGTAGATTCATGTGGCACCCGGTGGGGTGCATTTGCTTTTGTATTTATTTGTCTAATGTCTATCAATTCCTGTTAGATTGTCACAAAATACTGTACCTATTAATGATACTGTATATGTGTGTGTGGGGGGTTGGGGGTTCAAGGGACAGAAAGTGCAGCTGTCAGGGCTGTGCCCTGTCATGTTCAGTCACTGGACTCCTTCCGTACAGCATCATTAATAGGTAAAGTACTTTGTGGCAGTCTAATCGGAATTGATAGACATTAGACATATAAAAACAAAAGCAAAGACACCCCGCCAGGTGCCAAATCACTCCCTGTGATGGCCAGCTGTCCACAGCTCCCCCTGTGTCACCTCCTATGCCTCTTCTGCCCCAGCCCCCTACCTGGAAAGCAGTTTCATTACGACCCCAATAACCCTGGTTCCTCTTGTGTTGCGTTGCAGGGGGTGCAAGATCCCTGCAGCAATTCCTGCAGGTGCACCAACTGTTTAGCACAGCTGCAGCTTGCGGCAAACCCAGGGAATTTGGTACCAGGACACTGATTTTCCTAAAATTGGGTGCAGGGTCATTGACACAGCAGGAGTTTGCCGCAGCCCTGGAGCTATGCAACTTGTGTCACTTTAAAGGCTCTTTGAAAATAGAGCATCTGGTATACTTAACATGGTTTGACTGTAACACATAGAAGCATAGACTTTGACGGCAGATAAGGACCGGTTGGCCAATCTAGTCTGCCCATTTCCCTACCTACAGGATAGGCCGCAGATCCTAGTTAACCAACAGCCTATTTCTTCCTACCCCCCACAAGAATTGCCTTATGTCTGTCCCATGCATTCTTGAACTCTCCCACAGTTTTAGACCCCACAACCTCCTCAGCAAGGCTGTTCCATGCATCCACTACCCTCTCTGTGAAATAATACTTCCTCACATTGCCCCTGAACTGCCCCCATCTTTAAATTGTGTCCCCTTGTTCTTGCACGTCTCTTTTTCTGAAAGATGCTACCCTCTTGGACTTTGTTGATTCCACTGAGGTACTTCAAAGTTTCTATCATGTCCCCCCTCTCCCTTCTTTCCTCAAGGGTATACATATTAAGCTCCTTTAGTCTCTCCTCATATGGCTTCTCTTGCAGACCCTGCACCATTTTAGTTGCCCTCCTCTGGACTGCCTCTATCCCGTCTACATTATAAAATATGGAGTGTGCAGAATGTCGCACTGAATATTAAAGACAGACACAAGTTTTTATGACATTTTTATGGATTATGGAGTGGAAAAAACAAACATCAAGATAAAAACTGCTTACTTATATAACACTTTACTTAATACAGCAATCAAATTACAAAGTTATATGTTTGGCCCTGATACACGACGGGGTGTATGGTATGCACCACATGTGGGTACCCCACCTGTGGAGCTCTGCACCTGCAGACAAATGCGCACCTGATGGTATTTACGACAGCTGGCCACCAGTCTGCAGCCCCGACACCCGGCACGCAAGTATGCACTGGGTGGACGGGGGTGGAGTTGCAGTCCATGGTGGGTGGTCTATTGATTGCCCTGCCTGGGACCCAGAGTGGATCCCCTGCACATGACGGTGCAGGACTGGGATTGTGCATCTTCACGCATGTACCCATGGAATGCACAGGTGGCCTCCATTGGTGGTGGTACAGCCCCATCCCCCTGATGCCTGCCCCGGAGGCATCCTCCACCACCAGGAGCACAGCTGCCCCACCTCCAACACATAGAGCAAACTCTCCATTCCCCCAATGCCTGCCCCTGCTCCTGAACACAATGGTGCCACCTCCCCAGCATTGCAGCCCTCCTGACACACAGTTGGGCAACGACCCTGGAACTGTGGTACCCCAGCCTGTACACGTCCATGCCCCCATCCATGACACCGACCACACCACCCAGACCCTCAGACCTGGCAGGAGGTGCTGTGGCCATGGTACAGCTGGCAGCATTACCCACTGCCCACCCCCTCTGCTGCCTGCACCAGGGACAGGGCATAGATGTACTGGGGAGGGTCTCTGTGCTGCAGGAACAGGGAGGGCTCCATGTGGGTGGGGGAAGGGGATCATGACTGGTTGCCATACCAGGGGACCCTGTGGGTGCATGAGCATGGGCATGTAAGGCAGTTACAGCAGGGTCCCCTCTGACATATCCTATCCATCCCTACACAACCCCCTGCATGTCACACTGTGCACTTTTGAGGCTGGTGCATAGTGCATGCATGCCCCTTCAGCTGTCCCCAGAGCATTGCAGTGCACGTGGCAGAGAGATTGGGTGTGTAGAGGCTGCGCACCCCATTTGGTGCATTCCATGCGAGGGGCACAATGGGTGTGGAGTGGCTATGCACCGTGGATCCATGGCGCATAGCCACTCCGCACATTTGTGCATAGGCCCCAATATGATTAATATTCTACATGATGTATTATGGATGACTGGTGTCCCAGCTTATCTGAGAATGATCTTTATGCAAGCTGTAAGTATATCTTACATTACAATTGTATTGTATTGTCTTTGCTTATGCACTTTCTGTAAAATAAAAGCCCCTGAACATAACTGAAAATAGAAAATGTTTTCCTAGACATGTTTTTCCAGCCAAGAAGACAATAAGTAAATACAGTGCTCCCTCTTTTATCCGCCAGCCTCTGTACATCCTAAATTGTGGCTGATAAAAGAGGGAGTTGGATAAAGAAGGATGGCAGTTAAAGGGGGAGATAGCATTTCTGGAAAATGGGATGGGAGCTCATACTGGCATTAAGCATGGGTAGTGGATAAATGATGGGCAGATAAAGGAGGGAGCACTGTAATAGAGAGAATAATGCACAGGCAGGTGTGTGTTGTGAGTTTGTTTTACACACCCATGGTGTCAGAGGACCCATGAACCCTCAGAGGGAAGCTTAAGAGGTTTATGTGCATCTGAAGAGTCAGAACGAGGGAGACCAAGAGAGACAGTCTTTAATTATAAAATTGGTCTTGAAATTCTGTCACCTCATTAGTCAAAACATGTCACATGACCGTGTGTAAATCCTGCAACATGCAACTGGTAAAGATCCCAGTAATCAAATGTTTACTTTCTTTGAACCCAATTCATTTTTATTTTTAATAACAGATTCATTTTATAATCGCAATAATGCACTTCTTGGCATGTGTAGTAGTGGGATTTACACACTTCTTGTGTGGTTAAAGTCACTCAGCTGCGCCTCATGACACCACACAAGGCATGTGTAAATCCCACAACAACACAAAGGGTGGTGGACGCATGGAACAGCCTTCCTGAGGAGGTTTTGGGGTCTAAAACTGTGGGAGAATTCAAGAATGCATGAGAAAGACATAAGGCAATTCTTGTGGTAGGTAGGAAGAAATAGGCTGTTGGTTAACTGGGATCTGCAGCTTATCCTGTAGGTAGGGAAATGGGCAGACTAGGTGAGCCAAGCGGTCCTTATCTGCCATCAAAGTCTATGTTTCTATGTAACATATGCCCTGTCATGCTTAAGTAGTATGCGATGAGAGGCAGGGAGCAAGGGAAAATTGTCAAAAAAGCCCCTTGGAAGCTACATTTTTTTTGTTTTAAACAAACAAACAAAAGCGTTACAAAAACTGCTGCCTACCTGAGAGAGAGAGAGAGAGTGTTTGTAAAAATAGATGGAAGTTGGCCTGTGAGTTCATGCTGCTACTGAGTTGTTAAAAAATGTCACACCCAGCTATTATGTCATATTATGGCATCACCAGCAGAAAGAAGGAGGTGGTTATGCCACTGTAGAGATCTCTGGTGAGACCTCAGCTAGAATACTGTGTCCAGTTCTGGAGATCACATCTCCGGAAGGACATAGACTGAGTAGAGGCACTCTAGAGAAGAACTACACAGAGGTTGCAGGGTCTGCATGAAAAGCCTACGAGGAGAGGATAGAGGAATGCAATATGTATTCCCTAGAGGACAGGAGAGAGAGGAGGGACATAACAGAAATGTTCAAGTACCTCAAGGACATAAACAAGGTAAAAAAGGGTAGCATCTTTCAAAAAAGAAGATGTGCAAGAACAAGGGGCACGACATAAAGTTAGAGGAGGGAAGGCTCAGGGGTAACATGAGGAAGTACTTTTTCACTGAAAGAATGGTGGATGCTTGGAATGGCCTCCCAAAGGAGGTTTTAGTTTGAGGCAAAAACAGGTAGGTAATTCAAGAATGCATGGGATAAACATAAGAAAACCCTAGAGACAGGAAAAAAAGGGTGAGCTGCAGATCAACTAGGATCTGCAGTTTTGAAATAGGTAGGCAAAATGGGCAGACTGGGAGTGCCACGTAGTCCTTATTTGCCATCAACTTCTCTGTTTCTATGTTTGACAGAATTTGAAAATTAGTTAACGAGTTTCACCAGTTATTGTAAATAAATACATAAATACATGATACATAACTAACTAAATAAATCAATACAGTAAGGGAAGAAAAGATACAAAGCCAAAGAAACAAAGAAAGCAGTAGATTCATTTCTAATTGAGAATACAAAGGTGAGGGTGTGGGGATGTGAGGCATTGAGTAGGGCTGTACAACATTTTCAGAGTCCATTTTTCATAATTGTTTTATAAAAAAAAGTGATTTTCATAGGATTTCATAAAATACCCCTTCTGTGCTATCCACAATATTTTTTTTCTGAAAATATGCTGTTCCATAGGAAAATCAATGTTTCCATTGAATTGCAACCTATCGGAAGGAAAAAAAAAGTGCTTGAATAACATTTATTCTGAAGCGTACTTAGGAAATGCCATACAAAAATTGTGGGGAAAAAGCTCTATTATCAATCCACTCAAATAATCAGAAAATAATACCTCAGTTCATATTTTCAAAAAATCCACATTCAGCTGTACCTAAACTTTCATTTTGATAATCCTTCAGTTTATTACTGGTGATTTTTCTTTTTTGCATGTCCCGCTCTTTCAGGTCTTGTATCATCCTCTTTACACCCCCTAGACTCACCCCTTGTTGTGCATCCATGTTTGCCGCTCTCTGGGCATCTGGTGGCTGGCTTTTCCTTGCTGGAGGCCTCCCCTAGCCATCACCATGGGACACCTCCTGACTTCCCTCTCCATGTGGCCAGCTTATCCACACCGAGGCTCATGCCGCAGCCAAGTAGAGGAATTGTCACTCATGGTGAAGGGGTGACCACTGACTGTGCATGCTGTGGAGGGTCTGGTATTGGGAGGGGTGGAGAGGCCATCATCGAGGACACCAAAGTGGCATTTTCCCATTTTCTGGTCCCACCCGCCGCTCCCCTATTGGTTGTGCACTCATGGCTGGCCTGGGGGGGGGAGTGCCTGACATTGTGTGGTCACCCATGCCTTCACTGGCACTACCACCAACCACCACCAGGAGCTGTGAAAGAATGACAAGACAGCCTCCCCCCTGCCCCAGGAGGAGAGCATCCACGAGATGCTTTTGAGCCCTCACTGCCAGCCTACACACTACTGGTGAATTTTAACAGAATTTTCAGAAATATTCTGTGAATTATTGCAGAATCAGTAATTTTGCCTAAATTCTGACAGCAGAATTCAAATTTCATACAGTACTTGCACTGACGATGAGAGGAGAAACTACATTTCTTTTTGCTTGTTCACAACAAAGACAGTTTGGGGAAACATGATTACAGTCAGGATTGGCTGTGACACAAATTTGATTCTTCAGAAAATGTTCAGCTGGTAAAATTTTGCACAATGCCACCAGGCGAATTGTTTTACCAAACATAATTTCTATTTGGTTTATTATAATGCAAACTGGATGTTTAACAAACAAAACATACTGATTGTTTACGGCATGATCTGTTCTAATTAAATGGGGCAAAGGTAGATTTCAGTAGGAAAATTGAAGTTGTATTGTATTTCATTTGGCTCATCCAGGGTTAAAGCTTGGTGTCCTTCATATTAGCATACCATCTGTAGGGATAATATTTCTTTATTTTACATACCTTGCAATCTGGTATTGGGCATATCCACTTTCCATAACTGAATGCTAAAGTGGTGCTTTTCCATTATTTAATTGCCCAGTACGACCTCATACTTATGTTCTCAAGAATGTGCATTGGGATTCTACTTCTTTTAAGTCAAACTAATTTACTGTCTAAAACAATTCTAATTATCTGGTAGCTTCTATAACTGGCCTCAGCTGTAAATTGCTGTCTTTTTTGTTGTAATTTGCAATTCCACTCCCAAGACCCTTCCGGAAATGAGATGTAAATCTCAAAGATTCTGGTTAAAAAGGTTTAGAAATAAGGAAATAATTCTGCTGCTTCCATCTTTCACTCATCAACTATTCCTCGGGGGAAGGGGGGTCTAACTCAGGCATGACCTATAGATTTGGGTCTGGTCCCATTTCTTTACCTCTTTTTGAAAGAATAAAAATGATCGCTTCAGTTTAGTAACCAGACGAAAGCAATAATTAGTACTTGTTTTCTTTTGAAATGTTTGTAGGAAATGTTAGTGTTCATGAAAGGTGCCAGATTGAGAGCACTGGGGACTGAAGCCCTCGGTTTATCTTCTGTATGTGAGGTACAGTGCAGGATATCACATTGCAAACTTCCCTACACTGCCTCTCCAATATGCATTAACCCTGGCATGTTACCACCACATTGTACTGTAGGTAAGAGGGTAATTCAGACTTCATGCCATTCATCTCTCATGTGAGACTGCAAACATGTATGCCAGTTTGTGCCTATTGTGATAGTGCTTTTCTGACATGTATACCTATCCAACTGGAATTGATGGGAATATACAAGCCCTGGGTATTAATTCCTGAAAACCATGAATAATAGGATACTCAATACTTGGATCTGAATACCAAGTGATTTATCTATTCTGGAGTATTTGAGAAATCTTCCAGCACCATCCACCCTTAACCCTAAGCCAGAATCCTTGAACATCCATCCATCCATCCATCCATCCATCCATCCATCCATCCATCCATCTGTCTCTCTCTCTACCTACCTATCTTGCTGTCTCTTTGTCTGTCTGTCTCTTTCTATCCATCCATCTCTATCCCTATCTCTCTCCATCTCTCTTTCTCTCTCTGTCTCTCTATCTCTTTCTATCTCTCTCTCTCTATCTCTCTGTCTCTATCTATCTATCTCTATCTATTTATCTATAGCTAGCTATCTATATCTAGCTATATATCTCTGTCTGACTGTCTGTCTCTATCTATCCATCTATCATCCATCCATCCATCCATCCACCTACCTACTGTATCTATCTGTCTGTCTGTCTGTCTGTCTGTCTGTCTGTCTATCTATCTATCTATCTATCTATCTATCTATCTATCTATCTATCTATCTATCCATCTATCACCCCAAAGAAGACCCCAGCAATTCGCCAAGACTCAGGAGACCCAAAATCCATTTTTTGTTCCTTTTGCTGCTTGGGGGAGTGGGGGGTTAGGCTTGGAAACCCTAATGCCACATTTCCCTACTTTTGTTGCTTTAAGCTGAACCCTAACTGGTGTATCAACACAGCATTTTGCAATGAATATCCTTTCTTTCTGAGATAGTAAAATCATATCCTTAGTCACACAGGTCCCTTCAGGACCTGCATGAACACATCCATCTGGTTGCAGAATCACAGGGCCCAGAGAGCCCCCACACTTCTGGTGTCTATAGATGCAGATATGCGGAGCCCTCCAGGCCATGCACCAACCGAGAAGTCCATGTGGGCATGGAAGCAGAAGGCCTTATGGGCCTTGCACTTCCATGTTACTACAGATGCACAGGAGACCATCTGGGCATGGAAGGGGCCCTATGCTTCAGTGTGACTATAGAAGCACCTTTTTGATCATGTGTCAAGTATGTTTCCACAATGGTTCAGGAGGTAGGGTCATAAAAAAGCACATGTTAAATATCATCAAAAATGGCACAGTCAGTCCAGAATCTTATTTCAGGAATCCACCTTTTTGGTTTGTGAAGCTTTCATGAGCTCAGGTAAACAAGAAGTCTTCTCACAAAACAAGATTCTGAAAACACGCAAGTCCAAAATCTTGTTTCGTGAGCCCACCTTCTCATTTTGTTAGATTTTTGTGAGCTCATGATCATGAAGCAAGATGTCTTCTCATGAAAGAAGACTGTGAAAAACAACAAAGACCATGATCTTGTTTTTTGAGCCCACCTTCTTGTTTTGTGAGATTTTCATGAGCTCACGAAACTAGAAGTGTTCTTACAAAAGAAGATTCTGAAAAAAATCTAAGTTCAAAATCTTGTTTCATTAACCAGAATTCTTGTTTCATGAGATCATATTCCCATTTCGTGAGCCTCATGAAACAAGAAAATAGGCTCACAAAATAAGCCTCGCTAAGGATTTTTGAGATTTCCCAAAATCATATTTCATTGTTCTTTTTGAAAAAATAAGTGCAGAATTGAGCTAAATGGGTTTTGTTTAGCTAGAGTCATGTGTTGCTTTCTTTCCAGGCCTTGATTTTTTGGGGTTTTCAAAAAATGTGTCTTGAAAAAAAAAAAAAAGATGGCTGCTATTTGAAAAAATAATTTATGCTTGGAAAGGAAACATTTTGGCTCACAAAACAAGAATCTTCTTTCATATGAAACATCTATCTGAAAGACCCTACCCTCAAAATTTCAGACAAAATTCTAAACCATCTGGTCTGTAGGTGAGAGCAAGCAAACAGCAAAAAATCCCAATTTGTCTTCTTTTTGCACTATTTGGATCTCTGAATCTGCACCTCCAACTGGAATAAAACTTGTCAAATCAAGAGAGACTGGCCCCCTGACCATGCATGAAAACTTTTGTGCAATTCTATTGAACAGGGGTTATACTATTGAGGTGCAAAATTAGGTATTTAACACTAAATGCCCTACTCAGTCCTAACCACAACCCTCATGCCTTAGCACCTGAATATTAGGGTTGCACTTGTGTGTTTTATTTTCTTTTGCTAAGAATTGACATTTTCAGGGCCTATAGCACATCCATTTTAGACCCTAGGGCTGGAGAAGTTGGCATTCAAATTCTCTGTCCTAGGGTCTCATAATTCCCCAAATTATATGACAATCCCCTTTTGTACATTTTGAGATATTAAGGGCCAAAACTATGTATTTTTGCCTAATCTGCTACCAACATTTTTGCTCTTAGATACCTAAAATATGACTAAGAGTTGAGTTACAAGACTTACAGGTTTTGTAGGTATCATATGAGAATAGGTTCTATTGAGGTTTTTATTTAAAAAAATAGTTCTTTAAGTAAATTGCAATTAATTGGCCATGCATGTGTATTGCCAAAATCATAAGAGAAAATAGCTAAAGCTACACAACAGCATAGAAATATAGAATTTGCCAGCAGATAAAGACCACTTGGCCCAACTAGTCTGTCCATTTTTCCCTGCCTTTAGCATTATTTCAAAAGTTTTATTGGGAAAGACATACTGAGCTGAATAGCAGCTCATTTCCAGATGTGTTCTGGGGGAGTAGGGGACAAGGGGGAAGAAAATATAACCAAAATGTAACATAATGGCGAGTGGTAGACTATACAGTGAGAAGAAGAAGGAAGCATAATAAACAAGCAGATTATAGCAATAAACACAATTCAGCATTTATAAGTTTACATATACATTTGAATTTATAAGTTGTGGATAGCTGTTCATAGAGAAGCCTAACAGAATCCCAGCAAGGGGCCAAAGTGCCTAGGCATATTACTGCCAAACACAGAGAGGTACATAGGTGGGATATAGTAATTAGGTGGAAAGAGAGGTTGAGCGGTGAGGTAGTGGTGTGGGGGATATAGGTCAGGGTGAAGGAAGTGGAAAGAGGGGAATAGGGAGAGGGGGCATAGGGAAGGAAGAATCAGGAGCAGCTGTAGTTGGGTGAGTAAAGCACATGGAGAAGATGGGAGAGGGACTGAAGAGAAGTGTAAGAGCAGGTGGTTAGGGGGATGGAGTTCCAGAGTTTAGGGAGACAGTAAGAGAAGGCCTCCCAAACAACTGTAATTGACCTACAGTAGCAGCCGCAGACACTGCCAGCTATTTCCCAAAATTTCTGTGATATTTTCAGATATATCTAATATGCTTTCTCCATTTCTACAGTAGGGGCAGCAGAGAGAAACTCTTTAGAAATTTCACAAAATATCTGGAAATAGCTGGCAATGTCTGTGGCTACTACTATAGGCAGGAGAGTTTCATAGGGAGTAGGAGGAGGGGGAGGGGATGAGAGGAGTGAGGAGAGATAGGAGGGATGAGAACCAAGCCAATGTTTGGCCAGGAAGGAGGAGGAGAAGTGAATAAGATGTCTGGCATCAAGGGAGGGGAAAGAGAGAGCAGAGTAGAGGGAGTAGTGGTGAGTGCGGAGGGGGCAGACAAGAGCAAAGCAGCAGAATAAGTGGAAGAGTGGGTCCTGTCTGGCCAGTGTAGACTTAGGAGCAGCACTGTACACTGATTCTCCATAGTCAAAGATGGGGAGAATCATTCTCTGTAATATGGCTCTGTGAGCAGAGAAGGGGATGCACCCACAGTTATGATACAAAGCCTCTCATTTGGATGTAATATTTTGTGAATTTCCACAACATGAGCTGAGAAGTTCAGGTGCCAGTCTAGCCATACCCCCGGGTTCTTGAAGGATGGGACTTCTTCAAGGGGGGGACCATCAAGGATGTGAAAGGAAGGGGCAGTTGTAAGTCTGAAGAGTTTTGGACTGGTTCCAAAGGTCATGGAGACTGTCTTCTTTGCATTTAGGGTCAACTGATTTGAACGGAACCAGTGCTGGACATTGCCAAAGTCCAGCAGGAGTTTGGCCATCAGAGGGGGAGGATCCAGAGGCAAATGGTACTACATCATCAGCGTACATGTGGATGGATGCTGAGGTACAGACTGTAGGGAGGTTATTTAGAAAAATGGAGAAAAGAATGGGGCCAAGCACAGAGCCTTGGGGGACTCCAGTGCTGATAGGTAGGGGTAGGGAAGTGGGGCAGCCAATTTTAACTGATTGGGTTCTGCCCAGAATGTATCAGCAAAACCAGTCAATGGCATGGGAGGAGAGTCCTGCAAGGGTAAGCTTAGCAAGGAGAATGGGGTGGGCAGCAGTGTCAAAGGCTTTGGCCAGGTTGACAAAAATAGTGGATATGATTTGGCCCTGTTCCATCCCAAACAGAATGGAGACAATTGGCCTGAGGATGGAGGTGGAGGCGGAATGGTATTTTTGGAAGAGAGACTGGAATGTTGTGAAGAAAGAAGATGAGTCCAGGTAGGAGGGAAGAGTTGAGAAAGGACTAGGTGTTTTTGTAGTCTGTCAAGTGTGGATAGTAGAGAGAGATAGGGCAATAGTTGCGTGGAACAGAGTGGTCTCCGCCAATAGGAAGGGATATTATTGTAGCAGAGAAGAAGAGGTTCAAAAGGAAGGAGAGCAGAAGACAGATGACAGGGACAGAGAGATGCAAGAGTTTAGGGTCCAGTCCATCTGGGCTTTTGTCCTTGAAGGGGTTAAGAGCCAGGAGGGCCTTAAGGGCATCAGATGGGGGAGATGGGGAAAAGGTGAAAGGACAGGTAGAAGAGGGCTTTACAGAGGTGGGGGGAAGAGGAAGGGGAGAAGAGTGAGGAAGGGTGGAGAGGAGGGAGGAGGAGCAGTTAGTGAAGAAATTATTGAATTCAGAATCAACAGAAAAGGAGTCTGAGATGGTGTTGTCATTAACCTTGAGGATCAGGAGAGTAGCCTGGGTTGGGGGTGAGAAGCGGACACCTTCCAAAACTCTGAAGGGTGGTTAATGTTGTTCCAGAAGGTTGGGGAGAAGTATTCTGCATTTGCATGTTTAGTTGCTCTACTACATGTATTCCTCAAGGTCCTGTATTTGTGCAAGTCAGAAGAGGAGCCTGAGGCCTTGTGGGCTGTCCAACCCAGATCCCTGGCATGCAAGCAGGGAGGGAGGGAGGGAGACAAGTAAAACCAGTACTACAGTCATGGACTTCAGACACATGGACTTTGACAAGATGAGAAGGATAATAATGGAGACGAAGGTATGATAAATATAGGAGCAGTGGAGAAGTTATGGGAAGTTATCAAGGGAGGGGTACTGGAAGCTGCAGAAATGTGCATAAAAAAGTTAGGAAGAGCAAAAGGGGGAGGAGACCACTTTGGTTTACAAATGAGGTTGCGGGGGCAGTCAGGAAAAGGAGGAGGGCTTTCAGAAAATTTAAGAGGACACTCAGTGAGGAAGATAGGGAAGAGTATAGGGAGAAGAGGAGTCTGGTAGGGAAGAATATCAGAAGGGCAAAAGCAGATACTGAGAAGAAAATAGCCAAAAAGGCCAAAAGGGGGGATACAACTTTTTTCAGATATCTGAGGGAGAGGAGGAGGGCAAGGTAGGGGATTGCTAGACTGAGGGGAGAGGGAGGGATAAAATTGGGAAGGGATTGTGAAAAAGCAGAGATCTTAAATAAGTACTTTAGCTCAGTATTCACGGAGGAGGAGAATGGTAGGCACCTGAGCTAAAGTCAAAGAAGAAGGAGGAGGGCAAATGGGTGGATCAGGGCTTGTTCACTGTGGATAGGGTTAGGGCAGAGCTAGATAGATTGAGGGTAGACAAGGCAATGGGGCCAGATGGGTTACACCCCAAAGTGATCAGGGAATTGAAGGAGGAGTTGACCATACCCTTGACAAGGATCTTCAACTTGTCCCTGGATATGGGGAGAGTGCCGGAGGACTGGAAGAGGGCAGATGTGGTGCCTTTACACAAGGGAGGTAGTAAGGAGGTGAAGGAGTACTACTGACCTGTCAGCCTCAAATTATTGGTGGAGAAGGTAGTGGAGGCATTAATGAAGGAGAGGGTGGTGGATTACCTGGAGGAGTGTGGCTTGTAGGACAGCAGACAGTATGGCTTCATGAAGGTGATGTCATGCCAGATGAACCTAATTGAGTTCTTTGATTGGGTGACTCAGGTGATTGACCTGGGGGGTGGATGTGGCCTACCTGGACTTCAGTAAGGCCTTCAACACAGTCCCCTATAGGAGGCTGGTGAGCAAGATGGAAAGCCTGGGATTGGGTGGGAAAATAACAAGCTGAGTGGAGGCCTGGCTGGCTGGAAGAATTCAGAGGGTGGTGCTAAACAGGGTGAACTCCAGAATGGCGAGGGTGAAGATTGGAGTGCCACAGGGGTCAATTTTTGGGTCGTTCCTCTTCAACATCTACATCAGTAATATTGCGGAGGGTTTGAGGGGAAGGGTGTACCTATTTGCTGATGATATAAAAATCTGCAAAAGGTGGACACCCCAGGGAGTGGAGGACATGAGGGAGGACCTAAAGATGCTCAAGGAGTGGTCTGGGACATGACAGCTGAAATTTAATGCCAATAAGTGTGCTGTGATGCACTTGAGTAGAAACCTACAAGCAAGGTATACCCTAGGTGTTGAGGAAATCAAAGAAATAGAACAGGAGAGGGATCTGGGGATCATAGTCTTTTCAAACCTTAATGTAGGAATCCAATGTAGCAGGGCGAGGGAAAGGTCAATGGAATGTTGCCATGCAAATGCAGGGGCATTACTAGCAGAAGGAGGGAGGTAATAATGCCCCTTTACATAGCCATGGTGAGGCTGCAACCGGATTGCGGGCTTCAGTTCTGGAGACCACATCTCTGCAAGGATATAGATGCACTCTAGAGGGTTCAGAGAAGATGGTAACCAAGATGGTGCAGGGTACTGTTTGCTCAAAGGTGTTATCCGAAATTGTTGTAAATAAATAAAATAAATAAATAAATAAATAAATAAATAAATGCAGGGGAAGACATATGAGCAGAGGTGTTAGGAGCTGGATTTGTACATGCTGGAGACAAGGAGGGAAAGGGGAGACATGATTGATACTTTTAAATATGTACTGTAAAGGGGCTCAATAAAGTAGGAGAAGGGGGTTTACTTAAGAGGAAGGAGGGGCCAGAACTAGAAGGCACAGCCTCAGACTGCAAGGAAAAAGATACAGGGGCAACGCAAGAGGGCGTTTCTTCACAGAGAGAGTGGCAGAGCCCTGAAACAGACTATCAGAGTTGTGGGGGCTAAACCAGTGGAAGAATTCAAGAGAGCATGGGACAGGCATATGGGGCTGAGTATTGGGGTGGGGCAGGGGCTGGCAAGGAGAGGGAGGTGTAGGGAGAAACATGGGGCAGATTAGATGGGCAGGTATGGTCCTTTTCTGTCATCAAGCTTCTATGATTCTATGAAGCAGGCCAGGAGTTCAGCAATGACCCAGGGGAGATGACTGCCACATACCCTAGTTTTCCTGATGGGAGCATGGTGATCCCAAATGGACAGGAACAAGGTCTTGAAGTGCAGTACAGCAGAGTCCATGGTACTAGCAATGGAAATAGATGATCAGTCTGATATTGCTAGGTGTTCCAGGAGGGAGGACAGGTCCAAGGATCTGAAGGAATGGAGGAGGAGTATCACTTAGATCCTACTCTCCGGCCCATTCACTCTTTACCTTTCCCCAAGATTCTCATAAGCCTATTCTACGCATTCTTGAACCCCACCACTGTTTCACCCCCACTGCCTCTGCTGTATGACTGTTCTAGGAATCCACCACTCTTTCTGTGATGAAGTACTTACTCACATCTCTCCTGAATCTACCCCTCTCCAGTTTCTCATCATGTCATTTGGCCCTTGAGCACCTTTTATCTGAGAAATACAGTACTTTTCTCCTGTACCTTATTTACCCCCATGAGGCATTTAAAGGTCTCAATCATATCTCCCTCTCCCCTTTCTCTTCCAGAGTATACATATTTTGGTCCTTAAGCCTCTCCTCGTATGGCTTCTGATGCAGACCCTGTACCATTTTAGTTGCCCTCCTCTGGACTGCTTCCATTCTGTCTGTCCATCTGGAGATACGATCTCCAGAAATAGACAGTACTTTAGGTGGGTTCTTACTAGCAATGTATACAAAGGCAATACCACATCACTCTTTCTGCTGGTGATACCACTACCTATTCATGCCAGTATCCCACTGGCCCTCCCAGCTGCTTCATCACACTGCCTGGCCAACTTTAGGTCATTCGATAAGATCACCTCCAGCCATCTTTCCTGCTTGTTTATTTGAATTTTGGTAACTGGGTAAGCCCACTAAGAGAGAATGCTCTTTTTTCGGGGGCAACCCAGGGAAGGTACAAAGGGAGGTACAGAAAAACAATGATAACAGCATAAGATAAGTTGAAAATAACACTTTTACAATAGTTCCTACATTACTATGACAGTAAAAATGGAGCATAGGTAAATTAAGTTACAAATCACTTAAAGCAAGAAAGCAAAAAGATAACAGCAATGAACAGGCTCTGTACAAGGTACAAAGGCATGGGCGTCAGTAGCGCTCCTACCATTTTGCACTCTGCCTCTGGGTTTCTGTGCCCCAAGTGCATTACCTTGCACTCCTTCAAGTTTAAACCCAGCTGCTACACCCTTGACCACTCTTCAAGTTCTCAGGTCTCTGCACATCCTATCCACCCTAATGCAGATGTTGGTGTCGTCCACAAAGATGCAAACACTCTTTTCCAGCTACTCTGCAATTTCAGGCTTTTTTTATTCCTTTTTCTCCCCCTGCTGGGGCAGGCTGCTCCTTCCACCAATGCCCCAGCCCTGTCACCTGGAGCGCCGGGGACTTACCTCAATTCCGGTCTTCCCCCATGGCTTGCCCCCCTCTGGTGGGGGTCAGCGACTCCTGTCTGTTGATGGAAAAGATCTGGCTTCCAGGAGAGGGCCTTGTAGCCTGGGTGTGGAGCCTGTGAGGGCTTGGTATCATCCTGCCCCACCTCCGATCGTTTTCCACTTTTCTCCCAGAGAGGTTGACTTGCAGCACTGTCCAGATGAGCCTACACATGCTTCCGTGCATAATGCATTGATGACCAGCACTCCTCCATTCCTCACATTGCAGCCCTGGCTGCCTGTACCCTCAGCCGTCACTTGTCATCAGGCAAATGCCAGGGCCAGTGCCCCCCCTCCCCAGCACTGATACCTGAAGCATTCTGCTGGTCATGCTCCCCTCCCTTCCTCTGAGTGAACTCCGTTCACCACCACCACCTGCCACCTATCCCTTAACCAGTTTCTTACCCAGTTGACCACCTTTGGACCCACTCCTAAGCTACCCAACTTGCTTACTAGCTTCCTATGTGGAACACTGTTGAAAGCCTTACTGAAATCAAGGTGGGCAACATGCATTGCGCCACCATAATCTAGTGCCTTGGTCACCTAGTCAAAGAAATACATCAGATTCATTTGACATGACTTCCCTCCATGAACCCATGCTACCTTGGATCTTGTAACCCATTGGATTCAATATATTCCATAATCCTTTCCTTCAGCTGTGATTCCATTAGTTTTCTCACCATCAAAGTCAGGCTGATGGCCTATAATTGCCAGCCTCTTCCCTGCTACCAGTTTTGTGAAGTGGAACTATATCTGCTGTCCTCCAGTCCTCCGGAGCCACCTCTGTGGTGTTTCCATAATTTTTTCTAATGTAAAAGTTTACACAAACAACAACTTCAAGAGACAATTTTAATTTGGTAAAACACAGGAGTGACCGTTTATTGTGTGTAAACTGTTAGTACAAGTTACACAATATATTAACAAAAAATAATAGCAATTATGTTTTTTTATACTTGTTTATTGAATGTCAATATGGTCATCAGAGAACAAAGCCAATAAGTAAAAATCAAAACACAGAAATATCAGCCTAGCCAAAGAACAGCAGAGCTGGCACAAAGTTAATACATGAACAAAGTTCCAGTAAAAATCTTATATGTAACAATTAAAATTTCAAGTGGACTAACATTGGAAAATATATTAAAACTTAATAATTATATGTAAAAACAGAACAGTCACTTCATTAATTATCAGGATCCAGACAGTCCATAAAGGGTTAAAAGGAAAAAATACCCAGAAATAACTGTTCTCAATGAAGCACTGGGGTAAGATTATGATTAAATAAATAAAAAGGTAAAAAGAGTAGAGTGTAGTTACATTATGTTACTTCCGATTAGAGATACTGTAATTTCATGGCAGTGAGGGGATTTAGTCTAATGGAACAGGAAGTTCACTTCAATATAGATCCCACCTCACCATCTATTAGTATAAAGTGCAGGTTTGTATTGCACTGCAAAAGTATCCGTTCCATGTCCTGAATCTGATTTACTATAATCACCCATTCCATTATCGTAGGGAGTGCTCAAAGGGGTTGTAATATTGAATAAGGAAGTCAAATGGTGTATAATTGAGTCTCAGTAGCCGTGAAGGAAAGGGCAAAGCCAAAAATACTGACTTGTGTAGCTAGGTCCTCCCCACACTTCCACCAACATGCGGCTGTAATGGAAGAGTTCCATTTAGCCTGAACCTGTGGGACCAAGAAATATTTGAGCTGAAATTTCCAGGCGAATTCACACCATGTCGGTGAGGAGGTAATACTCCATGTTATGGCCCAACCCCTCACCAACCACCGTGCTCTAAATTAAGTTTAAGTTCCTTCTCCCACTTACATTTAATTCCATCCATGGTGTATTGAAGGTCCACTATATAGTTGGCATATAACATGGTCGCAGCCCCTTTTCCATGTGAGGAGCCCCAAATTGATTCAAAAACAGTGGGAAAATGGTGTTCTCCAGTTTGAAGCTGAGCACCCTGAAAGGATTTGTTTATATGGCCCCTAAACTGGTAGTAATGAAATCTATCCGGAGCCTGCCAACCATATATTTGCACTGTACTGTCAAAAGAAATACTGCTCTCCTCTCCTGGGGTGGGTTGGGGAGGCGCCTTACTCTGTAGCAGCCCCTTGTGGAGACCAGGAGTACTACAGATGCAGTGCAACAAGGGACGCCTGGAGGAAAAATAAGAAAAATGGCTTCTCGATTGACCAGATGATGGCCGCCCTGATCCTCGCCTCCATGGAGCCCAGAACAAGCTGACCTGACCTCAGCAGCACCCAGGGCCAAGAAGGTTGGCCGTAGGGTGTTTTCTACCTGGAAGGAGAGAACCCACCTAACGAAGGGATACATCAGGTTACCCTGGGCCGGCTGCAATATGATGCTGGGGGTTGGCGATGGGGTCCCAGGGGGGAGGATCCTTGGCAATGGCCTGAAGGAGAGGCCGATCAAGACGTGTAGGAGATAAACAGATAACACACACAAACAAAGAAAAAGATATAAAAAGCAGAGCAATATATTCATCTTTATGGCTTGTATCCTAGCATGCAATGATAAGGGAAGCAGCAATAAGTGCCTATAATCTACTGTAGAACTTGAAATTTTCACTGTAAAATCTCATTTTTTTTCGCTGAAGCACCAATTTGCGAGAAAATAAATTTGAGCTAACTAGCACTCTTAGTATCTTTTCCACTATAGTGAATGCGGTGTCACTAAAATAAATTTACACGATTATGGTTGCATTTGTGTTTGCACTAAATTTACTTTGCATGAAAACAACTAGTTCTACGGTAATTTAACTGGTGAGAGACAGAGCTGATAGTTTTCTGAGGATAACGTGGAGGTGGTCAGTCCCAGGCAGATTCCCAAGTACTTAATGGTTTTAAGATGCCATTTCTTGGGGTAGCGATCTTGAAGGGATCTAGGGACTTCATATGAAAAAACCAATACCTCCATCTTGGTTGTATTCAGTGAATATCCTGATAACCTAGTAAAGGTCTGGATTTGGTTACATACCTCTGGGAGGGAAGTATCTGGGTTTCCCAAATAAAGGAGGGTGTCATCCGCGTATAGAGCTAGTTTTTGTTCAGTTCCTCCCAGAGTGATCCCCATAATATTCTGGTTTAAATGAATACTTTGTGCATGTGGTTCAATATAGAATTTGAATAAAAGACATCACTGGCGTGTTCCTTTCCGGAGTACAAATGGGTTTGAAACATGACCATTCACACTGACATATCCTGTGGGAGAAGTGTATAATTTTGATATTAAACCTATAAATTGGTCTGTGAAATGAAAGCTGGCCAGGACCCCACCCAGGAAGACCACAAGACCTTATCAAAAGCCTTCTCTGCATCTAGACTGACAAGAAGAGAAGGTTGCATGGTTTGGACAAGATGGTCTATGATATACACCATTCTTCCTATATTATCCTGCGCCTGTTGACCCAGGACAAAACTGGTGTGATTTGTATGAATAAGGTTGGGAATAATCCGTTCTAGCCTATGGCTGAAAACACCAGTAAGGGTTTTGTAGTCTGTATTTAGAATAGATATAGGTCTATATGAGGCACATAAAGAGGGGTCCTTGGCTGGCTTCAGGATCACAGAAACAATTGCTTGGGACCAAGTAGTGGCCAAAGCACCATCATCTCCCATGGCAAAAGTGTGTGCCCTGTAAAGCAAGGGAGGAACTAAATCTATAAATTGCTTGTAGAATTCACCTGGGAGCCCATCCATACCCAGGCATTTACCAGTTTGTAGATGCTTGATTTCCCGTACAGTCTCTAAACTAGAAATAGGGTCTGTAAGGGACTGATTATGTAGTTCAGTAGTCTGGGGCAAATGTAACTGATCTAGAAATGCAGCAACCTGAGTTGGTGAGGGAGGAGGGTATGCCTTATAAAGATCCGTATTGTTGGCCCAAAACACCTCAACTATATCTGTCATCAAACAGTGAGTTGTTTTTGTAATAGAATGTAGAATTTTGGCTATGGTGCCTTTTGAATGTAATGACGAAGTCGACTTGCAAGTAATTTTAATGCTCTTGGGCCACCTTCATAGTACCACTGTTGTAAATACAATGATTTTTGTTCAACCTGATAACCTAAAATAGATAGAAGTTCCTTTATGAAACAGTTTAATTGTATTCCTCTCTGTTTATTTAATTTCTGTTATTGCTGGGATTCTAACTCAGCTATTTGGGTCTGCAGTTGTAGTTTACATGCCTCCCTGTTTCTTTTTCTGTGATGAAATCGCTAGTAGTTTACCTTTTATAATTGCCTTGATAGTATCCCATAGCAGAGTTGGAGTGAGGCTGGGAGCATTGTTCTCCACCATTGCCCTCGCAGCACATTCTGCCAGGGCCATTTTGACTTCTTTATCCTCAATTAATGAGACATTCAATCTCACAAAAAGTGGATTTTCTGTTCTGGCCCAAGTTTAATTTCAAAAAAACAGGTGCATGATCAGAGTGAGTCATATTCCCTATCCACGAATCTTTTAAGTACCCTTTTACATATTTAGGTATAAAGAAATAGTCTATCCTTGAATAGACTTGATTGGGGGAAGGGAGTAATATGTATAATCTTTAGCACAGCCATGCATGTAGTACCATGCGGCTAAATAGCCTAATTCAACAAGAAGCTTCTGAATCTGTTGAGCAATTTTATGATCCTTTCTAAAAATAGGTGAGGTGGAGTCTAAATGAGGATTAAGCAGTAAAGTAAGATCTCCTCCAATAATTAAGTGTCTTTCCACCCACTCACTGATTTTTAAGAAAAGATTGTGGTAAAATAAGTGGTCTGATTCAGGCTGTGCATATATGGAAGCCAGGGCAATCAAGGCTCCATTATAAAATGGACAAGGAAAACAGTGCAACCTGATTGGTCAGACAGGGGCTTTAGCTGTGTGTAAATCTCACAACAATCACACAGATAAAGTCCCAGCTGACCACTGCAGACCGCATAACTATTGCAGAGACAGGTACCAAGTGATCGAACGTTAGTGTGGCTGAAAACAGACATTTTCATTGTATTGACCAGCACTGTTGAGAGATATCACTCTCCACAAAACAAAAGCCTTATAGCCAGTCAAAGAAAACATAGTAATACAAAACATTTTAACTATGCAGAGCACCTGTTTTGAGCTATTGTCCAGCTCTGTTCATGAGTTCTTTCAGACCTTTCACATCAATAGTCCCAATCACGAAGTGACCTCCACTGCTACAATGGAGCCTGGCAATGACCATCATGGCAAATGAGGAAGTAGCACAAGAAGCAGACATAGTAAATATTCAAATGGCTCACCCAGTAGGCAGATGACCCAAAAGTGAGAGCGTCCTCCCTGTTCTTGATGACTCAGCAGACGTCAGTTGCAGTGTGGCTGATGATGCGACACCGACTTCACCCTCATAGAGTGTCTCAGCAGTAGATGCTCAGAACAGGGTGCTGCCTTCAATTAAATATGCAGGGGCCACCTCAGGTAAGGATTACTCCACCCTCAACCGACCTGACAAGTGGAAACAGCTTCAGTGGGGTGGGAATAATCATAAACATGCAAAGCCCACTTTCACCAAATGCAGCTCCTCAGCTATTGTCCCCATCAGCCACTGTAAATCTTTTCAACTTTCCTGACAAACAAGGGACTGTGGAAACCTTCTGTGTTATTGGTACTACTTTTTCAAGGTGGATGAACAAAATATTGAATTACCTCAAAATAACAAAAAATATGAATTTATTATCAATTGAAACTGCATTTTTTTCTTAATACATTTTATAATTGCAATAATTCACTCCAGGGGGTGTGTTGTGGGATTTACACACGCCTAAGGTTGTTTATGGCACTCTGCCTGCGGCCTTGTGCCACACCTCACCCGAGGCATGTGAAAATCTCACAACAACAACACCCCCTGTCATGCATTATTGCTTAATTGTACCATCCCTTGAGCAGGGCATAATGGCCCTCCCCATCTGTGTGCATTGTTTCAAAGGCCACTCTACTGGAAACTAGAATCGCAGTGCCTCTACACCTACCAGATTTATATGAGGAGGCAAGCACAGTACTGTAGCCAGATTGTGAGTTTATCATGCTTCACGGGAGAGAAATGTGTCTTCTGAAGTAAAACAAACTCAGCTCCAGACTTCCTAAGAAAGCTAAATACTCTGCTCCTTTTGATGGGGTTGGCAAAACCATGTACATTATAATGAATAATTACTGTACCCATATTAACCATTATCGAGAAATGAGCAGGCCATATCGACTAGAACCTTAACCCAATAGTTAACCAGTGCCCTCAAGAACTGCCTTGACAAGTATAAAGTCAAGAATCGAGGTGACCAGAACATGAAAACTTTGCAAGTTAAAATTAAAAGTAAATGCCAACAGGGCAACTAGCAATCAATATAGGTTAATGCTTCCAAGGTAGAAGGTCTGTACATACAGATCTCTATGTCCCATCCTTGTAAAATATGATGGTAGAAAGCAGGGTGGGTCAGAGGACGTGGCTATGCTTCTCATCAAGAGGACCTCCTCCACAGCCTCAGGTGAAACAAGCAGGCTCCCAGCCCAATTAGCGGGCATATTCATAATCCATCACTCAGCTCTAGAAACTAAAGTAATTTGCAAAGAAAGGTAGCCTCCCTTCCCACCATGGCATAGCAAAAGCAGAAAAAATACATTAATAATAAATTGAAATAACCACCTAAGGAAATCAGTATATAAGAGGGCCTGAAGAAGAAACCCCCACCCCCCTAAATTCCACCCCTCCACCAATCGAGAGAGGGAAGCTCATGAGTCTGTCCACTGGTTTGCCTCCCCTGCTGTGTAGTACATTTTTATCGCTGGGTATCTAAAACATGGGAGAGTGCTACTAGATCAGTAATCAGTGATGGGAGTAACACCACCGAAACATGCAAGGTCCCAATTACATTTATTTATTTTATTTATTTAGGTTTTGTTTACTGGGTAGGTGCACTGGGCATAGAAATGTTCATTTTTAAGCATGACCTGGGAGGTTACATTATAGCAAAGAGCAAGACAAAGCAAATACAGTAATAGTGGTATAGCAAAAAATACAGCAGTGGAACAGGACAACTCAATCCAAATATTGATAGAAAAATACAAAGTATAATGAGATATATAAGCACAAAACAATCCAATAATGAGAGAGAAACTACAAAGTATGATGGGATACATAAGCAGGTAGTACTAACAAATTCTTCATGAACGGCAACAGGTAAGGAGGACAAGAGTACAAAATGCAGCAATTAGAGCAAAAGTTGACCAACGGATAAAAGGTACAGTAGATGCTAACGGATCCAAGGCACAGTAGATGCTAACGGATCCAAGGTACAGTAGACTAACAATATAAATGCTAGTCAAAGAAGTGAGACACAGTTATATTAAAAGTTAAAATGCTAAACCTCTGCAAAATAGCAGTGAGTATATGGTTCAACAGGAACAGGGAAAGGTGGAATAGGGGAGGGGTAGAGATAGGTAAATGAGGAGGTAACAGGAGGAGGAGTAGTAAAGGAATCAAAAGGAGGATTTAAACAGGGAGAGAAGAGGGGGAAAATGACAAGGTATGTAAATCGGGAGAGCGGAGATGCAGATTTAAGATAATGAGTGGATGGGGAGTAGGGCTCAATTAACATAAATCCATGTCGTAACCCTGTGAGGACACAGGGAGAAAAAACGATATGTGCCATGGTCTGCAACACCACACAGTGACCAACATCGCTGTCGACAAAATTGACAGTTCATCAACAACTCACTGTGTTGGTGCACCAGGAACAGTGTCTCCTAGTCCTGCACCCACGCCCCAAATCAACTCTGACTCGGAGTTGATTATAATAAGAACGGGGGCTGCCGGGGCAGAACCCCTTGCATGGGGTTGGGGGGTGAAGCCCCCTGATAGAAACATGGACTGGGAGACAATCAGGATTCTTGTCAACCACAACTTGCGGTTGATATAAATCCCATCGCTGTGCTGCCGGTTGACAAAAGTGCTGTCAAACCGGCATCGTACAGCCAGAAAGAAACACAAGCTGCCCCAGAATTAAATCAATCCCATGTATACAAATTGGTATCCAGCGATATGGGAGAAGCAAATTGGGCGACCCAAAATGTGCGACTCAATTTGCACTCCTGCAATGTGAGCGAATATGGAAGTGTAGTGAGGTACATGGATAGCGAGGTAGGGAGGTCAGTATAGCAAGTATTGAGGGGATTAGCGAGTGTAGAGGGAGGAAGTTATGTAGTGGGTGAGAGTAAGCCATTGCTAAGCTGGCCACCTAGCATGGTGGTTATGGTCACCACCCATAGTGTGCATGGTCCTGGGTTTGGGACTGCATGCCAGCATGTAGTAATTTTGGTTGCTGGGTACTTTATTTCTTTTTATATGGCTCCCTTCTAACCCAGATTGTTCCCCCAACCACGGATTATCCCTCCTGCAATGGTCGCCCCCTCTCATGTTTTCTTCCCTCCCCCGGTGTCTGCCCACCCTAGAGTTGAGAATCCTTAGTTTTGGAGGGTGCGGGGACTTGCCCCCTACAATGGGGAGCGTGGGGGGCTCAGGTCATTTTGTTGTTTGGAGTGCCACAGATGTTGTATTCAGCATAGTGCTGATCACCGCTTTTGTTTTCAGCGATTAGCACTCGCTCATGGGTCAGTCGCTATTGAATCTTCGCTGTTATGACATGGAACTATACAAATGATATAGACAGATGTCTGGAACACACAAATACATCTCAAAAAGAGCAAAGCTCCTCCCAAATGTCCACAAAAGTTTGAAGAGCATCCAATGCAATATCAGTGACTCATCTCAGTAAATAAAGACGCGATTCATTAGAAATAAAGTATTACCAAAGTCCACTATCAGAACAATGGGAGGAGTTAAAACAATCTATTACAAAGATAAAATAGAGGAAAGGGGGGGCGAACAAAAGTATTCTGGTGTACAAGTGTTGAAAGTTTGTAAACTGAATTAAAGCCACCAGGTGAGGGGCGACAGAAAAGGTATGGCCCTGAAATAAGGAAGAAAAGGGTCCAGTTACTCCCAGAGAGTCTGTCAGCCTGCCAGATCCATCTGGCCATTCTGTTGGCTTTGCTGCAGTTTTAGTAGGAGTTTCTGCAAATTCTGAAATGTGGCAGAAGGTGTCAGTCACCCAGCTCTTCGCTGTTTCTGTTTTTCCAGGACTTGCCAGCCAGAAAAAGGAATCGTACATGACTGTCGCAGGACCAATCTTGTGAAATAAGACCTTTTTCCACCAGGGCAGTTCTCGTAGCTTCAGGTGTCTCACCTACATTAGTCCTGTCACTCCAAAAGATCCACAGCTTTGGCTGAGTACGGTGTGTGAAATCTTATCTGCTTGGCTCAGAGTGCCTTAATTATCTCCTTGTATGCGAGGCAGTGTCGCTGAACCTCCAGTGGATAATCATGGTTGAAGGAGCTCAGGTATTTCACCTCTTTTTTTTGCCAGGCTTGGTATAGAATGTCTTCCTTAACTCTATAACTATTAAATCTGATAACAATCGAGTGGGGTCTGGCTTTGTGCTCTGTGGGCTTTGGTTGCAGCACCCAGTGAGCTCTTTCAGTACCCAGGCAGTAATCAAGGGGAAGTTCCAAAACGTCCTTGAGGAGATCTGCCACAAAATCTGTCATCCTCCCCAGTTTCGGCTTCCTCTAGTAGGCCATAAATGTGCAAGTTGTTGCACTAAGATCAACTCTCTAGGTCAATACATTTTTCTCATAGGACTATAGTTTGCTGCATTAAGGCCTCCACAGTATGGCCTAGCTGGAGTGCCCCTCCTCCATGACAGTTATGCATTGCCCTGCGGTTTCGACTCTGCTTCACCAGGGTCAATTTCTGATTAAGTTGCTTAAATTATTTTTTTTTTTGGCTCACATATCTTTAATCTCCCATAGTAAAGTTTAATAATGGGTTCAGGAGAGCTTTTTAGCATCTTCCTCTGTCTCGTAGCTTTGGTCTGCCAGATTCATCCGAGACAGGCTCTGACTGGTTTCAGCATTCTTTAAAAGAAATCCAGCTTCATCCTTGCCCTTTGGTTTATTTTTCAATCTGGACCAGGTGGTTTGTTCATTGTGCTGACCTCTTCCTGTCATTTTTAAGGGCTTTGTGGTATTTATGATATGAAGTAGAGGTTTATTTGCCTAGTGGGTCAGGGAGCTCGGAGTCTAGCTGCCAGGCCGGTCCCTGACATCACTGGAAGTCCTGGTTATGTTTGACTAAAAAGGAAAATGTTCACAACAGAATCCTTCATGAATTTTATTTCTTTTCTGTAAAATGTACATGAAGCAGGACTATTTTAAGTAGGTTTGGAAAATACGCATGCTGTTTTGTATTATTGTCTTGTTTGTTAGTCTCTGTTCTAGTAATGTGCTTTAAAAAAAGAATAAAGTATGCTTTGTAATACAAATGCAAACATTCATGCTGAATGAAAGTTTTCATCTTTTGTGATGATTTTTGAAGACCTCATGAAGTTAGAAATCTTTTCTTAAAATATTTGTTTCATGCCCGTTTTCATGCTTTGTGATGGTTTTAACTCTATATTTATGTTTTGCATCACTTTCCATGCTTTGTGATGGTTTTAACTCTATATATATATATATATATATGTTTTGTATCACTTTCCATGCTTTGTGATGGTTTGAAATACACATCTACTGTACTTTTTTCATGTCAGAGCTAGATACAAACAAAAAGTTCTGGGTGTGATAACTCTTTAATGGGGGTGCAAATTCAGGGTGAAAGTTTAATGTTTGTGAGGAAGGATTACTACGAGGGCTACTTCATATTTTTGTTTAAAACACTAATATTAAAAAGTTATGTTTGATTAAAAATGAAAATCTTCACAAAGAAGTATTTCACAAATTATTTGTTTCTGTAAAATCTACATGAAGCAGAAAGTCTTACTGAGGTTATGAATTATTGTTTAAAATATCTGCGTTTTATGACAGTTTTTGTGTCTTCTGATCGTTTTCAGTTTTTAAAATATTCTTGTTTCATGATGATTTTGAACTTTGTAAAAGTTTTCAGTTATTAAAATATTCATGTTTTACAATGGCTATTTTGCTTTGCAATGGTTTTTAATAGTATACTTACTGTACATGCATGTCAGGATGATATTTTACTCTTTGCGATAGAGATGTTTACATACAGGCACACTGGGCCCTATGCATCACAAAAATGTTTTGAGTAGAGATGTTGAAAAGTTGAAATCCACCAGTGAATTTAAGGCAGACGGCAGAAAGCCACCTATGTGGATAACTTTCTGAATTTTTGTCCCTACATTCAAAATTTGCTTTTTTGCAATTTTGCACTGCAATTACACATTAACTCTACTTTTGGAGGCACCAAAGGTGAAGTTTTGTGAAAATGCGGCTTCTGGTAAACAACTTATCTTAAGGCGACATGGAACAGCTTCTGCATGTCACATGGTACATCTCTACACACTGATTGTGCCTTACTTCCACTTTTGCATTACTAGCTAGACAGAGAGCAGGAGACTGCCAACTTGTAAAGACTGACACCAGACTAACTGCTTAAAAAATTTAGTTTCTGCCCATTTCTTTACTGTTTATCTGTCTTAGTTTTATTACATTAGTTAGAAAACACTCTTATTATAGTTAATGTTGATTTAATATTTTTTTGACGTTTTGGTAATTTTATTTTCCTCTTTCTTGAATATTTTCTGCCTCTCTCTTGTGCTCTCTCCTCTTTTGTGTGATGGAGAAGTGAGGGTGAGTTTGCACCCATGGTGGTGCAATACATCTCTATTAGCATTTTTGAGAAAGCCAGCCCTCATAGCACCTCAGCACCCCCTTTCTTTAGAGGTGCTCGAAACCTAACAGCGGAAAGTACAACTGGAGCAATCCCCCTCCCGCTCCTCCAATATGGCAGTGTCTGCAGCAAGAGGAGAAGGAGCAGGGCACAGATGAGCAGCAGCAGGGACAAAACTATGAAGGAATAGCAGCCCCCCAGTTTCCCTTGAGGTTGAACATCCAGATCCCCCTGTACACCCCATTATGGTACTACCACTGGAACTAGCTGCCCCAGCAGAACAGCCCTGTTCATCATCCTTGGGCTCCTGTCTTCCTCCACCACCAGCAGCTTGCCATTGCAAGGGGCATCAGCACCAGAGATCTTTCCTGGTGTGGGAATTTTTTTGGAGTGGATGCAAGTGACAACAGCATTGTCACATGCAAGTTCTGTAATGTAATGATCAGATGGGATAAGAAAAGCACCCATTTGGATACTGGTGGGCAGCAAATCCACCTGAAAATATGATACCAGTAGTAGTGGGAGTCACAGCAGAGGGAAGCTGCGAGTGGTGGTGGTGGCGGACAGAGGTGCTGCGCACTGGATGTCTACATTCAAGGTGCATGTAGGGGTGTCGTACAAACCCAAGAAACACATCTGCATCTGCTGTGGTTCAAGCAGCAGAATCAGCAGCAGCCTCACCACTGCCAACCAGGAAAACAGCAGAGGAGATTGCTGATCTCAGGGAGGAAATGGGGGACCTCCAGTGCGGGGTCACCTCAGTGAAGGAGGAGATGCAACTGACCCTCACAAGTCGCAAATCAGAAAAGGTTGCTTGAAGGCATGGCCATGCTGCACTACAGCACTGTGGATGCTGGTGGCAGTGGTGGGCAGTGGGTCATCAATTTTTAAAAAATATTTTTTTATTTATGCATTTGTTAACTGGGTAGGTACGTTGATCCATGGACCATTTTTAGGCATGGCCCAGGCCATGAAGATGACACAGGAGACACAGAACAATACTTTGAGTACAGTACAGAGAACTGTGAAATAGTATAAGCTGTGGGCCAGGAAATAGGGTGAGGGTATTTCACCCAGCAAATACAGAGATAAGCACAAATTTGCCCACATACATGAGACAAGTGAGTTGTAATGCATCCTAGAAAAACAAATGAAATTATAATACAATCAAGAAAGGGAAGTAAACTTAATACACGGGATGCAAGATATCATAACGTGCAATGCAATTGTCACAATATATCGTAAGGTTACATATTGAAACCAACCCATGACATTCACCCAGGGGAGCAGAAGCAGTTTATCATGGTTATTAGGTGCATCTTGAGGAGGGAGCTGAATTGCCAGAGGGAGTCTAGGGCCCTCACGGAGGTCACCAAGCTATTCCACAGGGTAGGGACAGTAGAAGAGAAGGCCTATTGACCCATACATGTGGAGACCTGAGGTCAATCCAGCAAGAGACTAGTGGAGTGCTGGAGATCATGGCAACATGTTTTGGGTTGGAGGAGGGAGGAGAGGGGGGAGGCATTGTGTTCTCTAATGGCCTATGTATAGTACAACCAAGGAGGTAGGCATGTCTGTCCCAGGTGGTGCCCTCCTAGGGCCTAATAGATGGAGCAGTGATGGCTGGTGTAGGGTGCATGAAGAGCAAAATCTGTAAATGTTGTTATGGTAGTGTTTAACCTAGACAGACCTGTGGAAGAGGTTTGAGAATAAATGGGGGAGCCATAATCCATTAGGTGGAGGAGGTTGCATTGTGCAAAATTGAGCTGGGCTTCAGGGGTAAGGTAGGTGACTAGCTGGTAAGGGATTCCCAGTTACTGATTTATGCAATGGGTAGTTGCCTCAATGTGGTAATAGAAGGTTAGGGTGGGGTTAAGTGTGATGAAAAGGTATTTTTACAGGGGTTGACTGTCTCTAGGGTCAAGCCAATAGGTGATGGGACAGTAAGAGTGTCAGGGGCATGAATTAGCTTAGCTAGTCTGGGATCGGAGCCAAAGAGCATGGCCTTTTTTCTTTATATAACTTTAACTTCTTTGTTTCTAGTTTTATCTTCAAGCTTTCTTACTCATTTGTTTCTTACAAAAAAAGGAAAAAATTAAAATGGTTAAGAAAACAAAAAGAAATTTGAAGCTACAGTATCTGTACTTTTTCACTCCATTGTTTCTTATCTGTATTTCTGTAATCTTTTGCTGCAATTTATAAACCACACCAAAAAACTCCACAAAAATTGTATCTCCTATCTATATTTTTTATTCTTGGCAAAAAAACTTCATGAATACATCAGTATCCAACCCTAACACCCCACCCCCACTGTGCAGGCATCAACAGGTGTGGAGGGGGTGCCTTAGGGTTGTCAGCCCTAATGCTCACCCCATGCCATGTGTAAGTAAGCTGAGATGGTTACAGCATAGGAAATTGGGGTGAGCATTAGGGTTGACAACCCCAAAGTATCCCCCCATGCCTGTTGCTGGCTGCACAGTGGGGGTGGGGTGTTAGAGTTGGAAACCCTAACAGCACATTTCCAAACTTTTGTCACTGGAACCCTAATTGCTGCATTAACAAAGTTTTTTGCCAAGAATGTCCTAACTTTTTGCCATTCCTCCATAGATGTCTATATGTACAGTACGTAGCTGTGGAAGGGCCATGCGCTTCCATTTATAGCAAAACAGTGACCAAATTGTCAACATAGCCATCTTATTACCCCATCTCATGCACCCAGTATAGAACATTTTTTAATCCCCTCCAAAACGTAATTCCACACCACTGCAGCACCATTCCACACCAGAGGTGCGAGAACACGTTTTGGCCAGGATTTGAAAAATGATAGCTATGACTTGCATGAGGTGGGGTAATAAGAAGGCTATGCTGAAAATTTTGGGTCAAAATATTTAGAATTTCCAATGTTATGAACGTGTGTAGCAAAAGTGCAACAGATGGGCATAACTTTGCCATTTTTAATAATTTTGACTCCCTTTTCTTTTTTTGGGGGGGGAGACTCACTTTCCTCCCATTAACCTCTCCCATCCCCTGGGACCATCATCACTCCACACCAACATTCAACCTAGATTGCCCCCGGGATGGGGCTACTGAGTGGGGCACCCCCCAAGTACCCATCTGAACGGTGCTGCATTGTCTAGTCCAGTGGTTAGTTGATTTCTTGGCTTGGCTTCATGGGGCCAGGACTATTGGATTCTGGTGTGTCCATTTTGTCACCTTAGGTGGGAGGTGTGGCATGCAATGACGTACTGGTGCATGTGCCCACATATGGCACACCTCCAGGAACTATGACTCACCTGTGCTGATCCTTAGCCTCCACTAGGGGCTGATTGCAGAGCAAGTGCTTCCCCACCCTCCCCCTGGTGGAGGAGGAGGAGGGCAAACAGTTGGATGCTCAATCCTCCTCCCCCGGCTAGCCCTCCTGCACCTGAGCTTGCATCTGAACTCGGTTCATTGGTGTCTCAAGCAGAAATCCAATCACTGTGCCAATGGGCCATCCCTAGGGGTGCCAACATTTTCAACATAGCCTTCTTGTGATCCCGCCTCATGAACAAGGTCTGTAAAAGTTGCCAAATCCCACCCAAAAGGTGAAGTTGCCAATTGACTGCAAAATCATCTTTTGGGAGGGAGTTGCATAATAACGATCGTATTGTTCATGATGTGGGATCCCCAAAATGGAATGTTGAAAATTTGGTGTCAAAATTTGTAAAAATGACTGAGCTATGCATAAAGTTGAAACCCCCATTGAAATACACTGAACCACATTTACCTTAGTTTCACATATTACAGCTGCCGGTCCAGCTGCAAGATGTGTCTTCAGGAGAGTGGATATCAAACCTGGGACCTGTTCAAGTAAGTGAGGGTGTGTAGGGGTGTACTGAGGGGTGTGGGGTAGTGGGTGCTGAGTGGGAGGTGGGGGGGGGGTATCTGATTGGCGAGGGACCATTTTCTTATTTTAGAAATAAAAAACTCATTGAGGACAGTTTTATATTTTTCAGCCGGGGAATGCAATCAGTGGGTGTGGAGGGGAAGGTGTCACTAGACACCAGGGCAAAATAAATCAGAAGGGGGGGTTATAAATCAGAGGGTGGGGTTGCCTTTGACGTAATAATGACAAAATTATGTAGTATTTATCTGGATTAGATCTCTCTATTTCATCCCACTAATGAATGCTCTGGAGGTGTTAGGGAGATGGTGGGTCACACACAAAACTAAAAAAAAAAAGAAGCACACATCTAAATAACAATAGACCCAGGAGCCACGAGACAGTTATGGTTACTCCTTTTTTGATAGAAAATCACATTTTGGGAGCAGCCTGTAAGCTTTGCATATGATCTTTAAGGATTTTCCAGCACGAAAAAGGATCCTTTTTCCTGACTCGTAATATGAAAAAGAATCTTTTTGTATCATGAGTCATGAAAAACTATTTAAAATGTTACAAAAAGAAACTTGTGGAGCATTTTTGCAACACATAAGTGCGGAATCCAGCTGAGAGGGTCCTGATAAGCAAACTACATCTGTTGGTTTCTACTAAAGATGCCATATTTTTGACTTCTTCGATTTTTGTTTCCATCGCTAACTGCCAAAGAAAATGGTGGCTGTATGAAAAAAGATTTCCCATTTGTGACAAAGGATGAGCAGTTTTCAAAAAAGGATTTGCAGCAAAGGACCCTTTTTTGCATGGGAAACTTTAACATTTAGTAACTTTTGTACAGATTAATATTTTTTCACCAACTCTTCAAAAGGCACATCTGTGTCCCAATGCCTATTTACCCTGAAAATTTCAGACCACAACTCCACACTATTTCTGCGGAGTTGTGTGACAAAGAATTTGATAAAACATGGTCATTTTCAATTTTTTACTCTGTATCTCCACACCCACACATCCAACCGGAAAGAAACTAGCCACATCAAGAGCTCCTTGGACCTTGATGGTGCACGCAGAATTTCATGTGAATCGGTTGAATAGTTGCAAAGTTTTTAAAGTGCAAACCTTTGAATTTAACATAGAAGTGACTGTTGAACCCTAACTATAGGGGCAGGACCATGCCCATATACTATTACCACTTCCATATGTCACATCTTCTCTTTCTCTGTATTTTTGTCCCTTTCCTGAATTCTTCTCAACTACCAGAATAAATGTCAGGTCGTTAAAGGTTGTTAATAGTGCCACACGGTACTGTGCTGTGTGTCACTGTCTCCAACACTGTTGTAATGCCCTTTGTGTTATTTGTACATTAATCATACTTTTTGTTTTTTTGCCATAAAAGGTTTTCTACCTTTGGAACATATGTACCCTATGAAACACCCTGTCAATGCATTTCACTACATTTGAGCCATTATCACTAGCAATGAAACCCACTTTCAGTGCATAGGTGCACGGCCTCTCATCATCTTCAGCCCTGTCACCGTATCCTGCATCCAGCCATCCACCACTACCTAGGTTCTGCAACAGGCCCCAATGAATGCCCCCCCCCCCGTGGTGGAGCTAGGAAGGGAAGGGAAGGGCTGTCCTTCCCTGATGAACATACTAAGAGGTTCTGGTTCCATGGCCCAGTAGGGTGGGCTAGAGGAAGACAGGCAGGGCTTCATGGAGCCCATTCTCCTAGTTTCTGTTTTCTTGGTTACTCCCCAAAGCTGGGACACAGACATTAGAGCCTGTGTATGGAGGCACTTATGTGCTGCAGACATCCCACAGCTCCCATCCTTGTGCATTGCTCTTAGCCATCCTGCCACCGGCCTACACCTGGCAGTCACATGGTGGAGACAGCAGCCACCCTCCCTCAGCAGAAGAGAGTAGTCCGTCAGATGCTCAATTCTCTCCCACCCTAGCTGACCCCCGATGACTCGAGTCTGTTTCTGATCCAGGGTTGCCAGCATGGGAAAAACTAAGGCACGCACCATGTCTTAGCCACTGGGCAGGCTCATTAGTCACACTTCTTAACATTAATTCTGTTCTCCCAGAATTTTTCTCAAGAACTCAAATAAATCTGGTCAGTTGCTATATGTCACCCTATGGTAGTACACTTTGTGTTACTGCCCCTAACACTATTGTTGTAATGCACTTTATGGAAATTGGGCAAAAAGCACAATATACATAAATACTGTACTCCAAGATCTTTTTGGCAACTGACAGAATAAATACTGTAAGTCAAGCTGCTACACGCTGATGTGAATTTATTTTTGTGATGCCCTGAAATGATATGTACTACTCAAATAAATATATGCTACTGCTGTGTGAATCTCCACCACAGCACATTTGGTAAAGCACATCAGTTGCCCATTAGTGATAATGTACAATGCATTCATTTTTCAATTCCCTGCATTTTCCTGTAACAGGATGCACGTTGCTGCCCAGAAATTCACAGTCTAATAAATTCTCATAGCTGGAAATATTCTCATGATGCCCTAAAATGAGATGGGCTCCTAGAATTTAACTGCTGCTGCTGCTGCTGCTGTGTGAGTCTCCGCCCACAGCACGTCTTTTAAAAAACTTTAGTGGCCAGTTAGTGTTAAAGTAAAATATATTAAATTCTCAATTTCCTGCATTGTTCCATAACAGTATGCACCTTGGTGCCCAGAAATTCACAGTCTAATAAATTCTTATGGCTGGAAATATTCTCATGATGCCACAGAATGAGATAGGCTCCCCCAGTTTAAATATATATGCTGCTACTGCTGCTGCTACTGTAGCTGGAACTGGGCTGTGTGATTCTCCAACTACAGCAAACTCTTGTGGTGCACTTTAGCACCCAGACAATCACAGTAAAGCTGGTGCTGAGCTGTGTGAGTCTCCAACTACAGCAAATCCCATGTAGCACTTTAGTGCCTGGAAAATCACAGTGAATGGCTGGGATTTTCTTATGACCCCCTGAAATGAGATGTGGTACCTAAATAAATATATGCTGCTCCTGCTGCTGCACAGGTGCAATCAACTGGGTGTGATGACATGGCTAGTCACACCATGGAATCTCACAAAAACGGGTGAGAGGTTATCAGGAAGTAGCTACCACTAAAATTTGTTGGGCTTCAGTGCTTACATGCAGAGGAACTTAACCAAAAAGGAGAAACTTGAGCCAGAAGGAGTGAGGGTAAGCAGTTAAAATATTAAAGAATATTTAGAAGTTGGTATTAGAACCTTTAATTCTAAAAGTAAAATGATAGCTATGAGACCAATAGGGGAATACTATGATTATGTTTTCACAGACTACGAAGAACACTAATTCCACTCTAAGAAGCTCACAGTCTCCTTTAAGGTATGATGTTAACAAAATAAGTAAATAGAAGCCACAATGTGGCCACATTATAATATTAAATAACATAATAACAGCAAAGCTTTACAAAAATTATGTTTATGTCATTACAGGCCCAAAATTATTCTTTACAAGAAAGACAAGAAGTTTTAAGTAATATATATATAAGGTATGCTGCAAACCAAGAAATATGGGGAACAAGCAGTAGTTAAACCTTGTTCCAAGTTGTTAGCAGCGCTGTGCTCACTAACATACTGTGTATGTCTTTTTAGGATGCAACTTAGGATCTAAACAAGTACAAATAAATTAACCCTGTGAAAAATTAAGAATATATATGGGGGTGCACAAGCAATAATCTTTATTGAATGGTATGTGTATACACCAAAGAATTAAAAATGTAACAATATCATATTAAAAAAATGCTGATCAATGACATAAAATAAATGTATTTACAGATGTGTAACAAAGAATAAACCCTGTGAACAAGCTCCAAGTTGAGCGAAAAGTAGGGGAAAGAGAAATAAAAAGAAAGATTGAAGAACAATAACTTGAGTGAAGAGTGTTTACTTCAAAGGGCCCCCCAACATTTCCTATATTTTTTCTTGTAGTATATAGACCACCTGGGCAGGGGGAAGACCTGAAGAAAGGCCTATTGGTGAACCTTAGGGACCACTGTGGTTGAGGAGAGGGCAGAACTGTGGTGCTGGGGGATCTGAATATGCCAGGAGCAGACGTGGGAACTGTGATGTCCTTATCAGCCAGGGAGCAGCATCTGCTGGACATCTTCTAGGACATATTTCTAGCCCAGCTGGTGACTGACCCAAAGAGGGAGGATCATGTCCTGGATGTGGTTCTGACAGACGGTGAGCTCATCAGGGACCTATTTGTTGGGGACCCACTGACAGGAAGTGATCATGCCACGGTCTGGTTTTCCCTGGACCTTGGGGAGGTAGATTATCTTAAAATGATGATGGTTGATTTTGGAGTTGTGGACCTCAGGGTATGAAGTGGATTCTTAGGGGCTATGTAGATGAGATCAGGTCGGGTATGGGCACTGAGGCCCAATGGAAACTTATTAAAAAGGGGCTCCTGGAAGCTACCAAGGCCTGCACGAAGCAGAGACGCAAGTGGGGCAAAGCTAGGAGGCCGAGCTGGTGGACAAGGGAGGTCCAGGATGCGGTGATGGAAAAAAAAAGGCCATGTATAGCCAATACAAACATTTTTAAGGGGCTATAGACAAGGGGTAGGATGATACAATAGCCAGGAAGGTCACCAGGGTGGTTAGGTCAGCCAAGGTGGAGGCGGAGCTGAGATTGGCACAGGGGATTATTAGGGGTGAAAAAGGGTTCATCAGGTATATCAGAGAAAGAAGGAAATGAAAGGGGCAGATTAGTAGGCTGAGGTTAGGGAGTGGGTGGGCGGAGGAGGCAGGGGAGCAGGCAGAGGTACTAAATGATTTTTTTGCCTTGGCCTTCACTAGGGAGGATAAGGGGGTGGCACTGCAAGGGGAAGGGCAATGAGGACCAGTAGATGGAGTGGGGGCAATGGATGTTGAAATCCCCATGGGAGGGGTGTGGGAAGCCCTCAAGGCTCTAAGAGCAGAAAAGGCACCGGGCTCATACGGGACCTATCCCAGGTTGCTTAAAGAACTGGCAGATACCCTGGCTGCACCTTTTGTGGACCTGTTTAACTCCTCCCTTCAGTCAGGGTGGGTGCCTTAGGACTGGAGGATGGCCCATACCATCCATATACACAAGGGTGTCTTGTGGGAGGAGCCAGGTAATTACAGGTCAGAAGCCTGATGTCAGTAGTGGGCAAAGTGATGGAGGTCATCTTGAAAGAGAGGCTGGAGGGTTTTCTGAAGGCATTGGGTCACCTAGATGATCCCCAGTAGGGCTTTGTTAAGGGCAGATTGTGTCAGACCAATCTGGTGGAGTTCTATGAATGGGTGACAAGAGCGCTGGATCAGGGCAGGCCAGTGGATATCCTCTTTCTGGACTTCAGCAGGGCGTTTGACTCGGTGTCACATCCTGGGCTGCTGGAGAAGCCGGGGACATGGGGTGGGGGGGGCAGATGATCATGAGGATAGTAAACTGGCCAGTAGGCATGTTCAGAAGATGATGGCTGGGAGGGATGTTTCATCTCCCAGGATAGTCATTAGCAGAGTTCTACAGGGACCAGTGCTGGGCTCACTCCTGTTTAACACTTATATCTCAGACATTAGAAGTGGTATCAGAAGCGAGATGAGCCTCTTTGCTGACAACTTGAAGCTGGGGGTGCTGGTGGAAGGGGAGGAGAGGAGGTTGGCCCTCCAGGAGAACTGAAGACTCTAGGGAGGTGGTCATGTGCCTGGAAACTCAAGATTAATACTGGGAAATGCAGGGTTCTTCACTTGGGGGCCAGAAACCCGGCTCATATGTACACCTTGGGAAGGGAGACACTGCAGGTTTCGAGGGGGAGAAGGACCTCCGGGTGATGTTGGATGCCAAAATGAATAACTCAGAGCAGTGTAGAAGGGCTGCAGCTCAAGCAAATAAAACACTGGGGTGCATAGCCAGGGGCATAACCTCAAGGAGATCAGAGGTGCTGCTTCAACTGTATAATTGCCTGGTTAGACCACACCTTGAATACTGCATGCAGTTTTGGTGTCCTTACTTAAAAAGGGATGTTGCTCTTCTGGAGAGGGCCCAGAAAAGGGTGACCAGGATGATACAGGGTCTTGGGGAAAAGCCCTATGGGGAGAGACTAGAGGAGCTCAATCTGTACTCACTGGAGGAGAGGAGGGACAGAGGGGACATGATCAAGGTCTTCAAATATCTCAAGGAAATAAATAGGATAAACTTAGATGGGGTGCTTCAGTTGAGGGTGGTGGGGGCCATCAGGGGCACTCAATAAGGCTGGTAGGTGGGAGACTAAGGGGAGACAAGGAGATGCTACGTCACTGAGATGGTGGTGTAACCCTGGAATGCAATGCCTGGGGAGTTGGTAGGGGGGTAGGTATAGGGGAAGAGCGCATCCCAGAACCCCTCAGGGGTTCAGGGTGGAGGATCTTCTGGGGAGGGCCATAACGGTGCATTGTGCGGGCGCATGCCCAAGCAGACTTGCTAGACCATATGGACTAATCTACTGGCTTCTTAGTATGTTAGTATGTATGTTAGTACGAAAACACAGTGTAAAGTGGCAAAGTGGAGAAGTGGGCAATTCATGAAGTTATTCACAAAGGCAAATCTCACAACTTTGCCAGAACTTTGCCAGTGAAGTAAAACTTCATAACATCTTTAGTACCAATGACAGGACAAGTTTATACCATGGGTCAAGGATGGTGGCAATCCCAAAATCTACAGACTACAGAAAGCCAGAAATATGCTGTTGGCTAACTAGGATCTGCAGCTTATCCTGTAGGTAGGGAAATGGGCAGACTAGGTGGGCCAAGCAGTCCTCATCTGCCGTCAAAGTCTATGTTTCTATATGGGTATTGCAGTGCAAGACATGGAACATGTGCTCCATTACGGCACAGCTTTCATTATCACCATCTGCCTCCAGAACCTGCTGTACATTCAACAGCTTCTACCTCAGCACACATAGAAGTGGAGTGGCCTGACTGATACAGGCAGTGTCCCCGCTCACTACCTGGGTTACACGTTTGAATGGCCTTAGAATCATGATCAGGCCATCTATTAGTCAAAACTGGTCTGTTGTCAGAGGCATGGATTCTCCAGCACCGTCACTACTTGTATGCAACAGTAGATTACTCAGATATGGCCTTGTACTGCTCATGCAAGTGCTCAGTCATGTGCAGTGCCAAGTTCCAACTGATGACTTCCAGCTTCATGCAGTGCTCAGGCAATTTGTTCTGGATCTGCAGGTGCTTTGGTTGGCCATGGGCCTTTCTGGAATGGGCAAAGTAGGCACAGATGCAATGGGCCACAGTCAACATGGACTTGATAACTGGATATGATAGAAACTCCTGCACAATGAGATTAATACAGTGCACCAGGCATGGCACCCTGAGAAACTACCCATCACCATTACATTTCACTACATTTGAGCCATTAAAATCTGCTTTCAGTGCATGGGGGTACAGACACTCATCAGTCTCAGTCAGGAGCAATTGTAACATTTTCTGCCCCATGTGTGATCCAGATACACTATTTATTGCTAACAAGGCATGCTGGTGAATACCTGGAGTGTTTCTACCACCACAATTGGGCTTAGTGCTATTTTACCCATGCCTAGAGTCAAACACTACCCCAGGTACCTGTGCCCACTAGGCTGTAATGTACAGATAGGAGCTACCAGCTGTTTGGCTACTGGTCCACATAGCTATACTAAGATGTATGTATGGGGATGTTGAATGCAGCATGGCATGTATTACCATGTTTGTCACAGTCCCATAAAATTCAGGAATGGCTCTAGTAAAGAAGTAGGTTTGCAATATAATCTACCATTTAGGACAGGCATGTGCCATCAACCTTCTGAATCCAATATTCTCCGCAAAAGAGAATGGTAGTAGGTCACTTCCCAGCATTTCAGTGATTGCTGCATTCAGTCTCTGTGCAATAGCATGACTGGGTGGGTATTTTGTATGACTTTCAGACATACTATGCAGCGTAGGCTGCACCTTTCGGGGTGTTGGGCTTCAAAACAGTTGGACTTTGCATAACAGCATAGCTGATAGGTTAGCATTTGACTCTGGGACATTCACTTATAGAAACATAGAAACATAGACTGACAGCAGATAAGGACCGCATGGCCCACCTAGTCTGCCCATTTCTCTACCTATTGGATAAGCTGCGGATCCTAGTTAACCAACAGCCTATTTCTTCCTACCCCGCACAAGAATTGCCTTATGTCTGTCCCATGCATTCTTGAACTCCCCCACTGTTTTTGACCCCACAACCTCCTCAGGAAGGCCATTCCATGGTCCACCACCCTCTCTATGAAAAAATGCTTCCTCATATTGCCCCTGAGCCATCCCCCCCATCTTCAAATTGTGTTCCCTTGTTCTTGCACATCTCTTTTTCTGAAAGATGCTACCCTCTTGTACTTTGTTGATTCCCTTGAGGTACTTAAAAGTTTCTATCATGTCCCCCCCCCCTTTCCTCAAGGGTATGCATATTAAGCTCCTTTAGTCTTTCCTCGTGTGTCTTCTGTTGCAGACCCTGCACCATTTTAATTGCCCTCTTCTGGACTGTATCCATCCTGTCTATGTCCTTGCGGAGATGGGATCTCCAAAACTGGATGCAGTACTCCAGATGGGGACTCATCAACTGTCTGTACAGAGGGATATCAACTTCCTGTTTTCTACTGGTGATGCCTCTCTTAATACATCCCAGTATCCCCCCAGCCATCCCTACTGCCTTTTCACATTGCTTGCTAACCTTTAAGACATCTGTTATGATTATCCCTAGGTCCCTTTCTGCTGCTCAAATAAAAGCAGTGATTTTTGGCTATTTCTGGACTGGTGTTGATGTGCGTTGCTGCTTCTGCCTGCTAGTACTCAATCCAACACTGATATTATGACCACTTCTAGACAATCCCACAGACTCCTCCTCATCTCTGTAGTTGTCCTCTGCAGGCAACTCTGCATCCACTGGGACTGTTTTCCTGACAGTTGGAGATGCCTTGCCAAATGAAGATGCTAACAGAGAGGCCCCCTGCACCAGCTTCCCTTTGGTGCCAAGTCCAGCATAACAGGTGCCTGGACTTGAGGGATGTGTGTTTGCCACCGGGTGTAGGTGGCTTCCCTTTTCTCCACAGCTAACTAGTGCTTGCATAGCTGGCAGATAGCCACAGTTTAGTTAGCTGGGTCCAGTCTGTCAGAATCCAAAACTAGGGATTTTGTAAACCTTGATTTTACATGGCTGCAGTCCTGGGACACTGGAGGGGTGGCAATGTTTTTTTGTGGGGATGATGTCTGCACTGCTACAGTGTGTACCTCACACAGTGTGATTGGATCAACAGTCCTAACAGTAACAGTTGAAGGATTTAGAGGGGCATTGGTAATTTTGTGAACTAATTGTAGTGTGCACAGCACCACAGGTTCAGCAGCATGACCTAATTTTTTTTTTCCTGTGCCCATAGGGAGTAAAAAGCATCATCCCCATCTCCACCCAGCCTTATAACCTTCTCCTCCTCTTGAAAACCTGTCCTCCGCCACCTCACTTTCTCTTCCATCATTTCTTTCCTTCTCAGCATCCTAACCCAGGTTGATAACCGCCTCCTTTTGAGATCTGTCCTCCTCCTCATTTTCTCCACTCTCTCTTTCTTTCTCATCATCCTTGTATGCAACTGTCTGATTTCCTGCCACAGAATGTTTGTCATGTCAAAGCTCAGTGCTCTCATTAGGAAATGAGTACCTATCATCCAGATCAGGCTCAGTGCCACCACCAGTAGTCAAGGGGACAACAGCAACAACTTCCTCAACCACTGCTTCAGAGCCAGACATTTTTCTACTTCTTGGACTGATCCTCTTGTCATTGCCACCCTCTTCCCCTGCAGCCACCAGTATAGATGCCACAGATGAGGCAGAGAAAAATCTGCCCACACTAATGCTGCTGACACTTCCGCCCACTACTCCTTTGCTACTACAGCTAGTGGCCCAAGATGAAGTTGCTGCAGAAGTAGTTTTCTTAGGTGCAACTTCTTTTTGACCCACCAAACTTACTCTTTACTTGGCCACATGTTCAGCAGCTCACACTTTACGTGTCAAGCATCTCTTTCTGGTCATTTTAGATATTTTGATTTTTAAACACTGCAGTCAAATTAAATACTGACAGCAGAAACAACATGAAACACAACCAGAGCAGTGTGACCTTAATCACAACAGAACAGTTTACTGAACTAACACAGTAACTACAGTAAAATCACCACAATACATTTTTATTTTATTTTATTTTTTTAACATGATGGGGACATCAAGACACACAAGACAGGGGTTATTCTAAACAAAAAGTATTAAAGTAACACATTCACTTCCATAACTATCTAAACAAAAGAACTACAATCAATATAATAAAAGACTGAAAAATAATTCACTCAAACACACAAACTGTACTGCAGAAATGAGCCAGAGGCTGGACCAGGGTGGGCTCAGGGAAGGAGAGTGTGGTGGAACAGAGTTTCACCCTTCCAGCAGTACCTCTCCACAATTCATACACTCTTCTGGTGGATAGTGGTTCCTCTATGGAGGCACCTGCAGTGGAGACCAAGGAGGATGCTGGGAACCTTCACAAAGGAGACCCACAGGAGGGTGGCATGGGATCCCACAGGGGAAGGAAACAACTCCTGGAGGGGGACTCAATCATTAGGGGGTAGAAATGGGGGAGGAAGAGGAGAGGGAAGTAAGGTGCCTGCCTGGCGCCATGGCTTGGAGGGACAGGAAACGTATCCTCAGGATCGTGGAAGCAGCTGCACAAGGGAGGGAGCTGATTGTCATTGTCCACCTAGGGACAAATGATCTGGCTAGGAATTGGACCAGAGTAGTGCAAGAGGAGTTTGTAGAGTTGGGGAGGAGCCTTAGACAAGTAGCGCATACAGTACCCTTCTCGGAGGTGCTGCCTGTCTATGGCAAGGGTGATGCTAGAGTACTCCTCACCAGAGAATTCAATTAATGGTCAAAAAACTGGTGTGGAGCTCAGGGTTTTGGCTTCATTGGGGACTGGGGAGCCACCTGGAGGGATGCAGAGCTATAATGGCATGATGGTCTGCATCTGTCTGGGGGGTGACCAGGGTCCTAGATGAGATGTTTAAATGCTTCATTGGCAAGCATTTAAACTAGCCAAGGGGGGAGGCACTGAAAAGGAGCAGGGAAATCCCAGCCTCCCCACACAAAACACAGTAATTAGTGAGGTAAACACCAAGGTAGAGAAGTCATCAGGGAGCAGGACAGAGGTAAATGTAAAAAAAGGCAAAGGCAGTAAGGACAGAAATGGGGCTAAAAGGGGTAAGGCCATCAAAAAGTGGAGGATGATGAGTACCAATGCCTGTAGTTTGTGTAACAAGCTCCCTGAACTAGTGGCCTTGATGGAAGAGGGTTACCGGGATATTGTGGCAATCACAGAAACATGGTACACAGAGAACCATGACTGGGATGTCAACATACGAAGATACACAATCTACAGGAGGGACAGGGAGGGTAAAAGAGAAAGAGGAGTAGCTCTCTATGTAAAGGAATGGGTCAAAGCAACAGAACTAAAGAGTAAACAGGGAGCAGATGAGGCACTCTGGGTCACCTGGAGACAGGAAATGGCACCACAATCCACATGGGGGTTGTATACAGACCCCCATCTCAGTGGGAGGGAATGGACAAGAAAATTATAGAAGGCATCCTTAGGATAACAGTAAAAGGGGAGATATTGTTGATGGGGGACCTGAATATGCCAGATGTTAACTGGAGCACCTTTGCTGCAGGTACATCCAAGAGCAGGGTCATTCTTGATGCCCTTCAAGAAGCATGCCTCAGACAGCTAGTATTGGAACCCACTCGGGAGGGAGCAATCTTAGACCTGGTACTCTCAAATAGGGATGAAGAAAGAATCTCAGATTTAGAAGTGGGTAGCCATCTGGGAACAAGTGACCACCAAACAGTGTGGTTCACAATAAACAAGCCATACAATCAAGCCATACAAAAGTAAGAGTATTGGACTTTAGGAGGGCTGACTTTGGGAAAATGAGAGAGCACCTCAGAAAAGCACTAGCAAACAGGCAAGAAGGAGGGGTGGAGGAACAATGGGGAGTAATCAAAACAGCCATCACAGAGGCAACAAGCGTTTGTGTAAAGCAAATCAACAAAACACAATGAAGGAAAAAAATGCTATGGTTCTCAACAGAGGCCGCAGGGAAGGTTAAGGAGAAAAGGATAGCATTCAGGAAATATAAGGAAACACAGAAGGAGCAGGACAGAGAACTTTATCAGTTAAAGCAGGAAGAGACTGGGAAGGCAGTCAGAATAGCAAACCCCAAAACCGAGGAAAGGATAGCCAACTCTGTTAACAAGGGGGATAAGACCTTTTATATGTACATTAGGGAGTGAAGAGAGAGGTCAAAGGAGGGATACTGAGGTTTAATAAAGGGGAAGGAATGTGGGTAGAGGGTGACAGTGAAAAAGCAGGGATACTGAATGAATATTTCTGCTCAGTATTCACAAAGGAAGAGGAAGGGGAGGTACCTAAACCAAACAAGAGAAACACTCTGAAGATGGAGGGTCAATACCAGTCCATTTACAGAAGAAAGGGTTCTGAAAGAACTAATAAAATTGAAGGTGGACAAAGCAATGGGCCCTGATGGGATTCACCCAAGAATTCTAAAAGAACTAAGGGTAGAACTAGTGACACCGCTGACTAGTCTTTTTAACAAATCATGGGAAGATGGGGTGGTACCTGAGGACCGGAGGAGGGTGGATGTGATTCCTCTTCACAAAAGTGGGAGCAGGACAGAGGCAGGAAACTACAGACCAGTTAGTTTGACCTCAGTGGTAGGGAAAATAATGGAATCAGTTCTGAAGGAAAGAATTATTGAGTACCTAGAGGCCAGTGGGGCACAGGACCCAATGCAGCATGGATTCATGATGGGAAGGTCATGTCAGATGAATCTAATAGATTTCTTGGACTGGGTGACCAAAGTAGTAGACCAGGGAGCAGCTGTGGACATGACCTACCTATATTTTAGCCAGGCATTTGAAACAGTCCCACACAGAAGATTAATACACAAGTTAGCCAGCCTTGGAGTGGGTCCCAAGATGGTAGCCTGGATAAAAAATTGGCTAGACAACAGGACACGATGGGTAGTAGTAAATGGAGTCCACAGTGAAGAAAGAAGGTTTACTAGCGGGGTACCACAGGGTTCAGTACTGGGACCGGTCCTTTTTAATGTCTTTATGAGTGACATTGCAGAGGAACTGGAAGGAAAACTATATATCTCTTTGCAGATGACACAAAGATCTGCAACAGGGATGATATACAAGATGGAGTGAAAAGGATGAGAAGGGACTTGGAAAGGTTGGAGGAATGGTTAAATGTATGGCAACTCAGATTCAGTGCAAAGAAGTGCAAGGTAATGCACCTGGGAAACAAAATCCCAGAGGAAGAGTACACAATGGGGGGAGATACTGACAACAGTAAAAATGGAAAGGGACCTGGGGTATTTATATCAGATGACCTAAATGTGGGCAAGCAATGTGAGAAGGCAGTAAGGAAGGCTGGGGGATACTGGGATGCCTAGGGAGGCATCAATAGTAGAAAACAGGAAGTTGTTATCCCTCTGTACAGACAGTTGGTGAGATCCCATCTGGAGTACTGTGTGCAGTTCTGGAGCCCCATCTCTGCAAAGACATAGACAGAGTGAAGGCTGTCCAGAGGAGGGCAACCAAAATGGTGAAGGGTCTGCACCAGAAGACATATTAGGAAAGACTAAAGGAGCTTAATATGTATACCCTCGAGGAAAGAAGGGAGAAAGAGGGGGCATGATAGAAACTTTCAAGTACCTCACAGGAATCAACAAAGTCCAAGAGGGTAGCATCTTTCAGAGTAAGAGATGTGCAAGAACAAGGGGTCACAATTTTAAGATAGAGGGGGGACGGTTCAGAGGTAATGTAAGGAAGTATTTTTTCATGGAGAGGGTTGTGGATGCATGGAACAGCCTCCCTAAGGAGGTCGTGGAGCCAAGAACAGTGGGGGAATTCAAGAATGCATGGGACAGACATAAGGCAGTCCTAGTGGGGGGTAGGAGGAAGTAAGCTGTTGGTTAACTAGGATCTGAAGCTTATCTGTTAGGTAGGGAAATGGGCAGACTAGGTGGGCCAAGCAGTCCTTATCTGCTGTCAAATTCTATGTTTCTATGTTTCTGTGTGGCATAGCATCAAAGGCCTTACTAATGTGGAGTTAAAGAGGACAGAAAATAATACAAAGGTTTAATCTGGTCATTTGAATGGTGTTTACACTATTACATATCACTGTGTGCATCAGACCACATAAATAAAAGAATAAACTTGCGTGTTGTATTGTTAATTTTAATCAAAAATGAATATGGCAGCAGATGGGTCCATCAAAAGACGGTTGCCTGTGAGTTTCATTTTGATGTGAATGAGCCCTGTGTTACATTTGGTCCCCTCACCCATATTGGCAAAACACTGTGCACCACTGACAATATCTATTATGCTATGTACATAATCAGTACTAACCTATAGGGCACAGATGTTTACCATATAAGTGTAAGTTACCAGGAATATTATTACTGTGATCAATGCTAGTAATGCATAAGCACTGTGCCATGAATACAATTCTGTGTTCTCTGTATATTCTTCTGAGAAGTCATTGTATAACCTACACTGCCATCGTGTGGATTTATGCAGCACCACACTTATTTTCTGTTTTATGTACATGTCTTTGTTCTTATTTTAGCTGAGTTTACACATTTTGTATATCTTCAGATAACACTGTGGAGCTACCTAACATTTGGCCAATAGGGCCTGTTTTCTGTTTCTGACATATGCAAGTAAGAGTTGTTGTCATGGTTATTATCTAAGCATGTAGGTCCATGTCCACCATTTTCTTACTGAGACCTTCTTCATACTCTGGGGAATTGGGAAACTCTGGCTCCCAGTGTACTCTGTTAAGACTCTGATTAGGGCACAGGTCTGATTTTGCGTAATAAACAAGTTTATTACTGCATATGCCACTTGTGTGCTGTTTCTTCTTCTGGTTTATTACCACCAAGAACCTGAGCAGGGTTGAGAACCCTGACAATTGATGCACCATGGCATGCTGGTTTGTGTTGAAGCACCTTTTAGCTGCGGCATGAGATGTCTTCCACTGTGGTTTTCATTTTTATCAGCTGCTGCAACTAATAATCGAAGTGAAGCAGAATTATTTTTCATTTTGTATGTCTGTTCTCGCTAATAGTGTAGAAGTTAGGATTACTTTACAGAACAACGTTTATGTAAATGCTATTTTACTCTGTTAGCTGTCACAGTGGCCATTGTCACTGCTAAATCTCACCACCTTCCCTTCCCCACACCCCACACCCTCCTCTTTATGGCTGATTGTTCCATCTATATATAAGATGCTGCTGTTACATTCCACCAGTGGTAAACACATCACTCATCCTCCTGATATGGCTAAATTCTGTTGGTTTGAGTTAAATGAATGCAACCTATGTCACCACCACCCTTCCTCCAAAGAAAACCCCATGCCAGTTTCTGTCCTTTCACTAGTGGGTCTCAAATCCTGTAGCTGGGAACACTATCCTTCTGTAATTAAAATATCCCAGTGACAGATGCCAAATCCCACCACAGGTGCTGCCTACCAACACACTGTCATGATATTTAAACATGTTGCTGGTTAACCAAACTTCACCAATAATGCAATTCTGGTGTGTGGCAGAGGCACAATAGTAACATTTGATGTTAAATAAAAAAGACAATTAAATTCTGTAATCACATGCCTGAGCTCCATGCAAAAGTGCAGGATGACTCAGTACTGTTTCATGCACACAACAGTGGTGCAAAATTAAATTTTTCATTTAGAAGAGACTGAGGGAGTTGAAAAATCATTGTTTCAAGTTTAATTATTTTGATATGTGTTCATCTACCATGTCAGCAAAAATCCTCTTTCTCACTTTGGTCATCAGCAGCAAATACAGCACAGCCCTAGGTAACATTTTAAAAAAAGCTGAACTATTTTTCAAGTCTCATTTCTGTAGTAGAACAGGCTAAAAGGCAAAAAAACAACAACAACAAAAAAAAAAACAGTTTGTGACAAATGCATGAAAACTGATCCATAACCAAAACAACTGTATCACATGTGTAAATTAATGTAATTATTGCTTTAATGCCATGCAAAAGAGTAGAGGGATACTGGACTACCTACCATTTGATGCACATCAACAAAGGTTCATGATTACTTTCATTTAGAATAAACTGAGAGAGTTGCCAAATTTTAATTTCAAGTATAGTTATTTTGATACAGTATGCATTCATATACCATTCCAGAAATAATCCTGTTTCTCCCTTTGGTCATAAGCAGCAAACAATTCATGGTCCTAAATAATATTTTGTTTTAAAAAAAAAAGGCTGAACCATTTATCAGTTCTCAATTCTGTAGTGTAAATAGGCTAGTTTGACAAAAAATCTATTTGACACATCTACAAAATTTATCCCTAGACCAAAACAATTGTATCAGATTTATAAATTTGTAAATTCATGTTATGTATTTCCAACTTCACCATGTTTGTTTTTACATCTTTGCATTGGTGACAAGTCTCATAAAGCATTTCAGAGACAATCACACTCCTCTCTTCCAAAGTGCTTTCACAGCCAACCTCCCTTTACATCAAACACCACATGAGGCTAAATGAGTGTACACTTTTGAAGTTAGGGATAAGTGGTGGCATTTCATCTGTTTTTGGACATAGCTGACAAAATCAGTCCTTGCAGATGGACCATGAAAAGGTGGTTTAACTCCCGAGATGGAATTTTGTAGTTGTGTCAGAAAATGGATGCAGTTCCCACAGTTGCAGCAGAAATTGGCGTAATCTGTGGGAATCATCGCAAATGCATCTAAATGTCTGTGAATAAGGAGTAGACATGCATATGCATTTTCACTGATGCAGCATGAGTCCAATATACAGACACAAGTGCTGCGTCCAAGTCTTTGAAAATCCCTCCTTATGAGGTGGAGACACACATACTTTAACACATTTAGAGAGAGACGTAAATTTGCATTAGTAGGGACTGACAGATTCATGCTGTGTAAGAAAGGATTTCAATGGACAGCAAGTAGCCTTGTATGAGTACACATTTTTGTGTCAGTTCATTTGCCTTATTGTGCCTATTAATAAAACAAAATAACATATATCGAATGATTTACAAGGGAATTTGGATTGAAGGGATAGGTTTAAAAGTATAAAATAACATACTTCAGAAAGATCAAATGACCAAACATTGTGGTGGTTGGCAAACCACTTGAAATAACACCAATTTAGCTATTGTAATTAATGTAAAACAAATTATAGGAACAACACCATAAATTGCTGTTACTTTTTTTTGGGGTGTCAGCAGAGTGATATGTTACACCAGTCTGGGTAAATACTGTTTCAATAGATTGTAACTCCAAAATGCTGGAAGACTACTGATTTCTGATACAAAAGCATATTAGTCAATGCTAGTGGGCAGTGAAATACATGGACTTTACAACCATTTGAAAAATAAACTATAACAACATAGGTTGTATGAGTTAAGTGGTGAGGAGGGAACATTGGAAATATGAACTACAGCAACATATTTCACAGTTGCCAAACAGGACGCAACAAGCACCGGCAAATGAAAGCAATGCCACAGTGCAATGACTAACATTTACTTTCCAGTAATCTCAGTGACTTCTAATTTATTTAAACAGAGTCACAGGTTGAACAACTTCAGTACCAACAAATGAGCAGATTTCATTTCAATTGCCATAAATGAGAAAACTCATTCATACTTCTGCAGACTTGCATTTTGAACATCACGCAGATGGAATGCAGAAAGTGGGATGTCAGATGACAGCACCTACTGTCTAGTGTACTCGAGCCAAAAAAAAAAGAACATTCAGGAATGGCATGCCTGTCTGAAACTAGTAAAAATAAAACAAATAGCTTAATAATGACAGCACACAGTAATAATATTTCAGACAGTAAAACTATTTAATACTACCAAGCACTCACTGCTGCAACTGCACATAATCCCCCACCTACCCCTTACCTTCACCCCTAGGCTGGGTCTGCCTTGTCTACTTTAGCTGTATATACCTGGGGTCTCAGGCAACATCTGCTGACTAATGTAATAAAATATCTCTGGTTGCTACCTGACGTGGTACTCGTGTACCTATATTGTGACTACTGTGATCTACCTATTACCAAGCTTGTACCACCAGTGAATGCCTGTAACACTGGTTGCTTTTTTAATCTAAGCGTTATATACTGTACTGTTTGTTTGCTGGGATGTATTGCTCTCTTGACGCGGTGTCTTTGTAAATGAGTCTTTGACTCAAAGGTCTGTAAACTGATGATCTAATAAATAAATAAATAAAATAAATAAATGCATTCCAGTCCCCTTCAAAGGTGATAGGAAGTGTTTTTGACACCTCTAGATGCCCTCCAGTTGTTTTTTTTATTGGATACCCAGTATTCTGATATACTTTTGACCTTTTTTGTTAAATTAATAATCTAATTTTGTTGCTTTTGTAACTACCTTGAATTCCTCTCTGCTCAGCAATTGCTGCTGTCTCTTTTCATACTGCCTGAATATTCTATGACATCACAAACTCCTTTCCAGGCCATTCAGATGAATTGCATGGAATGGGAGTCTGTGATGTCATAGAATGTCTCAGAAAAATGAAAATCAAGAGCAGTAGCTGGTGAGGTGAGTGGAACCGTATGTAGAACTGAAGGCACCCCGAAACTAGATTATTTACTTATCAAAAAAATCATCAAAGCATATCAGAATACATAACTGCCATGGAAATGAAGATGGAAGGGCAGTTAAATATGCAAAAATCATTTCCTATCTCCTTTAAAGGGATACCATCAGCCCCCCCGACCTCAAATTGTCCCTATTTTGTGATTGTTCACATTATGTAAAATGTGATGATGTAGCTGCTTGTTTGATTCCAGTTCTTTTTTCTTTTGAAAACTGAAAACTAGAGTACCCCCATGCTAGTGTTACCATACCAAAGTGTGCTTGTTTACATTCCTTAAAGAGCTAGTGGAACCAAAACAGACAGACAGGAACATTATACAAATTTTAAGAAGTGGTCAGTTTTAACTTTTTATTTCTGAAATATTTTTCTTTTTCATTTTGCTCACTAGTAAGTTTTATATTTGATAACATTGTCTTGGATATGTGAAATAGCTCTCAGCCTGGCAGCTAACATATTTATCTCTAGTCCTCCCACTACATCATCAGCATGGTGACCTCACTGTCAGTGACATCACAGGTGACTGCCCTGGCAGAAACTGAGTGGCTGTTCCTAAGAAGCAAAGATGTCACAGTCAGTGAGATCACCATGCTGATGATGTAATGGGGGGGGGGGTGTGGAATAGAGACAGATATGTCAGCTGCCAGGCAGAGAGCTGTCCAACACATCACACATACTAACAACAGGTGGGTAATTAAGCAAAGGGAAAAGAAAAAAGTACCTCAGATATAGAAAGTAATGACTGCCACTTTTAAAAACTAATATTTGTTTTAGGCAGTACACTAGCTCTTTAATCAACTCCCACTTCATCTTTCCTGGACTTGGGAACAAGCCCAACAGTCTAGCCACTCAAGATGCAGTGGAAGGAGAAGAAGCTATTGAGTGGCTGCTCTGTTTGGGGGTGTTCCTAATGTTTTGGAAGTGTGCAATAAGCGTAAATCAAGGCTAGGAAACACAAAATGGTTGGGTATAATTACACAATTACCATACATTTCAGTTCTACTAAGAAAGGAGGCAGGTTAAACCACCAGCAACACCACTGAATTTTATAAATGGTACGCAATCATTAAATATTGGTTTTCAGTTAAAAAGGTATGATGTAAAAAGGACTGGCAGTGTCCCTTTATGCTAAATTTACAGCTTGTCTGTTGTCCACCTCCTTTGTCACCTAGTCAGACAATTCTATTACATTCCAGGAATTCTACTAATCTCGCTTTCAACGTGGTCTCTCACTTTATGCACCATAGAGTTTATTCTTTCTGGTCTGTAATTCCCTGGCTCTTTCTTGCACCATTCCTATTTTGGGGGACAACATCTAGCCTTCTCCAGTCTTCCAAGTCCAGTCCTGATTCCAGATAGCTGTTGATCAAGTCCAACCATGGGGCAGCCAGGACCTCGAGTAGATCCTTTAGAACCTGTGGGGGCAATCCATTGAAGTCCATGGACTTGTCAGTCCTTTTCACAGTTAACCATTTCAAAACCCTCTCCTATGAAATGGCGCTAGTGCCCATCTGGCTGCATACCTCCCCCTTACCCATGTATGCTCCCTCTGGTATTTCCCCTATTTTCTCCACTGTGAGTTCTGAGCAGAAGTATTTATTCAGTATTCCTGCTTTTCTCTGTCTCCCTCTACCAATTCCAACCCACTGTTTAGTCTCACTACCCCCTTTGTTTCTTCCTTTTCTCAATAAAAAAACCAAAGAATGTCTTTCCCTCTCCCTTACCCTCTCTGCAATCCTTTCCTCCAGCTGTGCTTTTGTTCTCCTCACTGCCTTGCCTGTTTTCATCAGTTCTGAAGAACAACCTCTCTGTCTTCATTCCTCTGATCTGCATTATACATTTTGAAGGCCACCCTCTTTTTCCTCACTGCAACTCTCACCTTCCTTACTGAGAAAACTCAGGCATGCAAGCAGGTTGTAACCCATCCAGCACTGCAGCCCCTGCAAAGAAAAAAAGATAGGATAGCAGTGCATTCCTAACAGTGTCAAGTACAAAACAGTTTAGGAGAAATGACCCACTGACCACATAAACTAATTCTTTCTGATTTTGTTTACTGACTTTAAGTATCAACACTACATCAGTCTGCTGTATTACTGCTCATTTCGAGGTGGTGCTTCTTAACCAAGTCAGACAGCAGTTAACTGTAAAATTATATAATAAAAATATATAACTTATAAATCTTAAACCACAGCTGAAGACTACATCTATTGTAGTGCCCAAAGTTTAAGTATCTTAAATTAATACTGCAGACTTGTGCTTTTCTATTATATACACTCTAAACTATTCCTTGAATTAAATTTTAAACACATGGCGCAGCCAATGGTTCGTCTGAGCTCATGGTAATACTCAATGTGCATTGACTTCCTGACATTACACAATGTCTAATACATTGTAAAAATTAAATACATTTACCATACCTTATGAGGAGCTGTGTGGCTTGTCTGTTCAGTAAATATAATTTGTTAGACAAAATCTGCAATGATGATGTTTACCAGTAAAGAATATCTTAATAGAAAGTGAATTGCTAAATGAAAAATTAAGTTTAGAGGGTCATTTCTCCTAACCCATTTCAAAACTCAAGCATGCGATGAAACTGGAAAGGGGAAATTTGGGAGGGATGTGAGGAAGTACTTCTTCTCTGAAAGAGTAGTGGATGTCTGGAACAGTCTTCCAGCAGAGATGGTGGGGGGAAAAACAGTGGTGGGCTTCTAGGATGCACTGAATATGTACAGAGGAATCTTTGTAGGAAAACAGAGGTAGGGGAGGTAGCTGGAGATACAGTAGGGTCTGCAGTACCAATATAGGCAGGGAAAAATGGGAAGATTGGGTTGGCCAAGCAGTCCTTATCTGCCGACAAATTCTGTTTCTTGAAAACAATAGTGGTTTTCTTCCTCTTTTGCTCATGATAACCTCTGTGATGCACAGATGAGACACCTTCAAAATCCCTTTTTGATTGTACCCCATCTCTGCCCCCCAAAACCTCTCCCATCCCAACTTGTCCTTGAGCAACTTTCTAATGACCTGGAAGTCCACACTTCTGATACACTGTATATGGACTGAGATCAATGGCAACAAGGCTAGAGTGTGCTGCCCTCATGTAGGGCTGAGGCTGGGAGTTTCCTTGTTCTCCCTTTGATGACCTAGTCTAACACATTTCCCATTTGACAACACACGCACAGAGCTACATTTATCCTTCTACATGGCCACAGTGTCACATACTGCAAGTGCTTAGCTCTCATGAGGGAGCAGACTGTCTGGCCTACTGTGAGGGGCTGCTATGGTTCCTGCCTGTAGTACCATCCTTCTCTCACTGGGATGCATTGCTGAGTAGTGATGTTCCTCCCAGCCTGGCCAATTGTCTGCAGACCACCAAGTCTGCTGTCTTCAACCCAGGCTGTCTGCATAGAAATACAACACACTTTGTCTGGGCACTCTACAGCCCACACAAATGCTTTTGTAAAAATGGGATCTTCAAGCAATGTGACACAGGACCCCCCCAAACCAGACTCTCCAGTCCAAAAATAGCATTTTAGCAAGTGGGACCCTCTAAGTCCCGTTCCATGATTTGGGAGGCCAATAGTAGTCCAAGTCCAGGCAAACTCAATCATCACCCTCAATAAACCAGAGCCCCCCCCTCGCACTATGCCAGTGACCCAGGTTTGAGAACAGACTCGGGTTGCTGGGGGTCAGTGGGGTGAGGGAGGATTTAGCATCCCTGCGGATGCTCCCCTCCCTCTGGGGTGGGATACCTGGGGTGCTACTAGCACCCGACGCCCCTGAAGCCGGTGGCAGCATGGGCTTTTGGGGCACCGAGGGCTCTACTGGAGTTGGGGAGGGGGGACACTGTTAAGTGCATGGCAGTCAGTGTGTGTCAGCATGTCGTCAGCCTGGATGTATGTCCTATGCACAGGCGTCCCGGGGGATGGGAGAAAAACAGGGGAAAAATGTAACACCCCTGGCCCTACATACATAAAAGAAACTGGGGATGGGATGCCTTGGGGATTGCCCTGGCAGATGGAGTAGGAGGAGGTACGAGGCCTCCTCTGAAGCCGTGGGAGCTGGGCAAATAAAAAAATAAATAAACCAGAGCCCATTGCCTCATTCAGTTAATACAGTCATCTGAATATATTAGCGAGCAGCATATGTAACAGCAAGGGAAGAGAAGAGCAGTCTGTATCATTGATGACACTAGGGAGACTAATTAGTCAGTCCATCTTGCATCATTAAGCATTCAGATGCTTGCCACCCCCCCCCCACAGAAAAAGAAAATGAAATCCAGTTTAGCCTGATTGTTTTGTTTGTTATAAAACTATGACCTGAAAAGTGATTAAGTAAGGAAGAAGATGGCCCAGTGGCACAGAGGGCATAGGCAGCATGCATCTCACCTCTCCCACTCAACGGGGGCGGGGGGCTAGGAGAAAATGCAGCTGCTGCCAGGCAGCTCTCCTCTCCCAGATTGGGGAGGTAATCCTTCCCAGCCTTTGGCTGCCACCAAGTGGAGACTCAATGGTAGTGTCAGGCAGAATGGGGGCTGCCGCTAGGCCAGGTGGGTGGAGAGGGGCCATTGCCGGTTCCAGCATGCATGCGCATCTCCATGCGCATGCGCAGCCATGTTTGCTGAGGCCCCAGAAAGCAAAGGGGAGAAAACTGGAGGAACAACTCCCCAGTGACAGGCTGATGACTGACTCTGCACAGGCCCCACACCAGTGACTGTGCACCCACCACAGTCCTGTGGCAGAGGATGATAGTGGTAAGGTAAGCCCCAGAGAAGCTGGGTGATGGGGCTAGGGGATTAGTCAGAAGGGGGAAGCCAGGGCAAGCAGGAGAATAAATAGAACATGAGGGAAAAAAGTAAGGAAGAAGACATGACGGGAGGGGACTATGCTATGATAATCTACTGAGAGGTTGGTTGGAATCATGAGCCTGAAGGGAGAGGGACGTCAACCACCAAGAGGTATGTTAGAAGTAATAGCCAGCAGATAAAGACCACATTGCCCACCTAGTCTGCCTGAGGGAACCCTGCCATCCCCTCTCAAGTATATCCATGTGCTTGTGCCATGCATGCTTAAATTGTGTGACTGTTTTAGCCCCCACCACCTCCTCAGTCAGACCATTCCAGTCATTCACCACCCTCTCCATGAAGAAGAACTTCCTAACGTTGCCCCTGACCCTGCCTTCCATAAGTTTCATGCAATGCCTCCTGGTGTTAGAAGCTCTGCTGAAGTGTAACAGCTTATCTCCCAGAGTCATATTGATCCCCTTTAAGTATTTAAAAGTCTCGATCATATCCCCCCTTCTTTTCCCGTGTTCCAGAGAGTACAGATGCAGTTCCTCAAGTCTCTCCTCATATGTCCTCCCCTGTAGACCAGGCATCATGCCGGTCACCTTCTTCTGCACTGCCTTCACCCTGTCCTTGTGGAGATAGGGTTTCCAGAATTGCATGAAATACTCAAGATGTGGACTCACCAAAGATACATACAGAGGCAGAAGCACCTCCCACCTTCTACTGGTAATCCCCCTTCTTGTGCATCTGAGCATCTAATTCGCCTTTCCCACTGCTTTTCCACATGGCTTCGTCACCTTAAGATTGTCAGTAATTACTCCCAGGTCCCACTCCTCCCCTGTGACCTTTAGCATCTCCCAACCAAGCGACTATTCCACCCCTGGGTTCTTATGCTCCAAATGCATGATTCTACATTTCTTTACATTGAACCCCAGCTTCCACTTTATGGACCACTCCTCTAGTTTTCTCAAGTCTGCCCACATTCTATCAAGCCCCCCTGAATGTCCACCCTGTTACATAGTTTAGTATTGTTGGCAAACGGTTACATTCCCACTCACCCCCTCAGTTATATCACCTGTATAGATGCTAAAAAGCACTGGTCCCAACACAAACCCTTGAGGAACTCCACTGGTCACCATCTCCTCACCCATGCATACCCCATTCACCACCACCTTTTGGCTTCTGCCCCTAAGCCAATTTTCCACCCATTTCTCTATCCTAATTCCCACCCCTAAGTTCCTCAATTTCATAACCAACCTCCAATGAGGGATAGCATCAAAGGCCTTCCTGAAGCCCAGGTATGCCACATCCACCGCTCCGCCTTGATCTGTCACCTTGGTCACTTCATCAAAGAATTCTACCAGGTTGGTCTGACAGGACCTACCCCTGGTGGGCCCATGCCATCCCTGGTTTTGCAGCCCTCTGCTTTCCAGGAAATCCACAATCCTTTCTTTGGCAGGGGTCTCCATTACCTTGACAGCTGCCTAGGTGAGGCGTATGGGCCTGTAGTGCCCTGGTTCCTATTTATTAACCCTTGTGTATTGGGACCAGGTTTACCACTTTCCAGTCCCTTGGCACCTTCCCTGTCTCAAGTGATCTGTTGTACATAGCATAATTCTCCCAACAGAGTTGCCTTATTCCACTTATAAAATGTTTAGCAATGTTAGTTTTTTAGCAGGTGGTAGTGTAATATGGTGCTACATCTTTAAATGGTTGCCTTTAGGGCATTAGCATAATTTTATTTATTTAAAATTTGTTAACCGGGAAAGACCCACTGAGCCTTAGCTCATTTCCAGGTGTGACCCGGGGGTTATTACATAAATAGGAAGTACAATACAGTACAATACACAAGCATTTACCCTCAAAAACAGGGGGATGTCAGTAATAAGATAAAACCGTACAATAGAAATAACAGAAGCAATAAAATATATAATATAATTAAAAATAACCAGCAATATACTTTACATTAAAAAGACCCAAGTCCTGTACAGAGGGAACAAGTGTTCAGTCTGAACTGCAAACCAGGAGAGGGAGAAAGTACAGAATGAAGTGGTGTCTCAGGCAATAGCAGAGAGGGAAGACACATGAATTGAACTACAAGGCTAGCCAGAGAGGGAGGAGAGAGGGGAGAGAGAGAGAGAAGGGGGTCCTCACGGGCAGAGACTTAATTAGGGATAGGAGGGAGGAGGGTTAGGAGGGTTGGGGGACAGAAGGGAGCAGGAGGACAATTGCATGGAGCAGGGGGAAGGGTATGAAGCAGAGATTTGAGAGCAGAGATGGAGGGGGCATGACGGGTGGTCCAAGGGAGTTGATTCCAGAAGTGAGGGAGGTGGTAGGAGAAAGCCGCTTGGGCCAAGCAGGTGAGAGAGAGAATGGAAGGGAGAAGATTCGGGCATCCCTGGAATGAAGGGAGTACTCCGAGGAGCTGACAGGAGAAAGACATGAGCAGGTATAAGAGCGGAGAGACCCAAACCAGAATTTACTGATAAAAGTGATGCCACGCAGCGGGCACCTGATGGGATGGAACTTAAGGGAGAGGGAGGAGAAGAGGGTGCAATGGTGAGTGAGAGGGGGAAAGGAGGTAGCAAAGCAGCAGAAAGAATTTAGCAGGGTATCCAGCCTGGCAAGAGAGGTTGCTGGAGCTGAGCAGTAGACAATATCAGCATAGTCAAATGCAGGGAGAATAGTTTTTGTGACTAGGTCATGCCAGGTTGACAGGGGGAGGCAGTCTTTGTGCCGGTAGAGGGCGTCGAGTTTGGGGTGAACCTTTGAGCAGATGGAGTCTATGTGTACGGAGAAGTCAAGACTGCTGTCAAGCCAAACTCCCAGGTATTTAAATGAGTTTACTGATTGGATATGCAGCAGGGGTTATGTTGCAGCTGGTAAACTGCATGTGGGTGCAGTTGAATTGCAAGGAGAGGATTATTTTGTTACTTTAAATAGTCATGATTGTAACTTCCTGTAGTTCCCATGTGATCTGCAAGGCTAAACTGAAAGCCTGGGTTATGCTTCTTGTTCTTCCCATGTAATCTGAGTCAGACCTGGTAGCCCAGGTTGTTGATTAGATGTCATGTGACATCATGCAGGTGTACTGCTGGGCAGTTGAGATTCAGCCAGGGACAATGAGCTGTCCTTTGTTTGTTTCTGTATGCCATATAGCTATGTAAGTATTTTATTAGTTTTTAGAGCAATGTTTGTAGAAGTTTTGCTGATGGGTTAGTGGTGTTAGGTATGCATGTTTCAGTTGTGCATGGAATTATAGTTTTCAAATATATTTTGTGTTTTTATTAGGTGTTTAAAATGGTTTTCTTGTGTGAGCAGCACTGAGGCTTTTTGGTTTTGGGTTTGAGAGTAGGAAGTACTGTATGTATTTTCAAAGTTGTTGATTTTCTTAACAGTTTGCGATTCTTAAGCAATGTTGCTGTGGGGAAGGGCAAGGTGGATCTCCTCTTTCTTATGGTGCAAACGCTGTAGGTAATCTTTTGTTATGATTTAATGGTTAGCAACACTCATTTAAGTGGGAGGTTGGGGTTGTGTGTTTTCTTTATTTTTTGGTTTCCGTGTACAGTTTAATTTTCTTTTTTGGACTGTTCTTAAATTTCTTCTGTACTTGTACTGTAGTTTGTTTTTACCTCTTTGTACTATTACTGAAATCTAATAAAGTATATTTAATTAAAAACAAGAGAGACTCTGGTTTCAGCTCATATTGGCTTAGTGGAGAAAATATCCCTCTGATTTCTGTGGCTTGGGCTACATACAGAATTGCTGAATAGCTGCACATGTAAAGAAAGTGACACATTACAGAATAGAGAAAAGTAAATTTTATTAAATATTTGAAACCCAAACCAACTAAACACACTATTGATTAGTGATTATCTGCTCTTATCCAGATCTTGAGATCATGATCCACACACACACACACACACACACACACACACACACACACACACGAACTGTAACAGTTTATGTTGGTTTCATGGCTATGGCAAGAAATGCTGCATGCTAACATGAGGGAGACAGAGGTAATGTGAGGAAGTATTTTTTCATGGAGAGGGTTGTGGATACATGGAATGGCCTGCCTGAGAAGGTAGTGGAGTCAAAAACAGTGGGGGAATTTAACAATGCATGGGACAGACATAAGGCAATTCTAGTGAGGGGTAGGAGGAAGTAGACTATTGGTTAACTAGGATCTACAACTAATCCATTAGGTAGGGAAATGGGCAGACTAGGTGGGACAAGTGGTCCTTATCTGCCGTGAAATTCTATGTTTCTATGTTTCTAACCTGGATGGACACAATCCAAGGTGTACAACTTGGGCTGGAGTCCATATCAATGTTCCAGGCCACCAGTGGACAAGCAACTCCATGAATTTTATTATTCTCTCACACATACTTCAAGCCCATGCCCCAGAGCAGTACATCAGATTTGGGCTTAAACTCACCCACTTACTAACCTTACTGTCTCTGTGTGTCTCTCTCTGTCTGTCTCTGTCTCTCTCTCTCTATCTGTCTCTCTCCCTCTGTCTGTCTCTCTCTCTGTCTGTCTGTCTCTCTCTCTCTCCTCCATTCCATTCAATACCCATCTGATATGGGGCATGAAGTTGCCCAAAGATGCAGTTTTCAGCCTACTCCTCACCCATCCTACTGCCAGAAGCTGGATGCTGGAACCAACCATTATGGGTTCCAACCATGGTCCATGACAGAGTCACCTTACCGACTGAACCCACCCAACCTGTATTCTTGCTTCTTGCTTGACTCTTGCCGTGGCTGCTGCCATGCCATACTAATCAAGGTCCATGAAGGCTGCCCACACCACCATCACCACTGTTGCTGCTAGGCATAGCTTGCTGCCCGTGCTGTTTTTACTGTGAGGCACGCCTAGTAGTGTAGGTAGGTAGGTAGTCTGGTTGTCAAGCTAGCTTTTAGCTCACTTCCTGCCCCTTCAACCACTTAGGTAGACAGAGACTCACTAAGTAGACCAACAAAAATATGCCACCATGATGCTGCTATCAAGAGCTCTGTGTTCACTAACTCTCCGAGCTGTAGTGTGTAGCTTGTCTATTCTGTGGTGGGAAAGAAAGTGTTGTGCTTACATGACTCTTCCTTGTTCAGCGCTCCTCCCTGTCATGTGTCATGGTGCCACTGCTAATAAGTGGAGACAGTGGACAACACAGCACAGACACAATCAAGTCAGGAGTCCACCCACAGCTGCAGCATGAGTGCACACAGACTGTGCAGCATGAGTACCCACAGACTGGGGGGCACTTATTGTGAAAAAGATTAAATACAAATTTAATGCCATTATTATCACACCATAACAACAACCTAGGCACAAATGGGGGGGGGAGCAACTGCCCCCCTCGCCCTAGCTAAAGACGCCCTTGCTGTATGGTAGAAATTCATTCTCAGGTGCCAGTATTTTTACAGGTAAATACAATGGTTTCCATTGTGTTTTGTTTTTTTTCAATTATTATTATTATTATCTGGATTATGGTATGTTCTGCATCACATAGATATTATCATCTCATATCATAAACATATACAAGAAACCCCACCCAAGACACTAATAAACATAAGACTGAAAATGTTAAGGCTGTAACATGCACAAGCTATTATAAATTAAGTTAAAGTCCACAATTGGAGGAACCCCTCTTTCAATAATTTTAACAAAATTTAAGTATCATTCTAGGTGTGTAAGCCACAAGCTTACAGAATTTTTAACTGGAAGAAATAATTCCACATCCCACGACGCAAGTTACAATAACTGTGTGTATATATATATATATATATATATATATATATGTAATGTTATACAATCACATATTGATTTCTCCATCTAAAAAAGACATCTCTTCTTCTAGTTCCCTTTGAGTTAAATTTTTTCCTTTTCTGCCCTTTGTATTTTTATCTGCATTATATAAGGTTTTAAGTGCTCTGGTTCAAAAAATAAGCCTTTATCTCCCCCATAAGTAAGTAAATATCTTGCAGGGAACAGTAATTTAAATTTGGCTCCAATCTTTTGCATATCTTCTTTATACTGAAGAAACTGTTTCCTGCGTTTAAGTGTTTCAGGCACAATATCGGGAAAGATGTGACAGATAATTTCTTTAAAAGACATAGCACCTATTTTCCAACCTGTATTTAAGACTAAGTCACGATCAGTATCAAATGTTAAAGAAAAAATGATCGTGCTTCTAGGACCGGTTGTGTATTTAAAAAGATTTGCCAGTGTCTGCACCTGATTTAGAACTTCAGTTGAATTGGGTGATAGAAGTCCAAAGCTCACCTCCTGGTTTTCAGCATACTTTGAGAAGCAGCTCTGCAATGTCTTGAGGGAACCCTAAATGCTCTTGTCACAAAAGGTAAATTAATCGCTGGTAGTTTAAGAACTGAAATAAACAAGTCTTGTAAAAGATTGTGAATAGAATTATATCCTTTGTCATACGAATCAAGGACTCCAACTAATCTTAGATTTTTATATCAAATTGTATTTTTCATTGCTTCATTTTTTATTTGCAACACAAGAATAGCATTTAGGTTAGTAGTGGCTAGAGTTTCATTAGTTAATGACTTTTGTTGTAACACAGTCATGTCATTTTTGACCTGAGTTTGTGATTTTTGGATCTCTTTTACATCTGATCTTATAGATTTTATCTCTTTCTCCAAAACATCTGATCTATCCAGCAGCAGATCAAGTTTTTTATCAAACACACTCAGAAAAGAGAAAATGTCTGACATTGAAGCCAACGTTTCCTTAAGAGATTTAAACTCTACCTTGTCAGGTAGAGACACTGTAAGTAAACCCTCTTGACAGACTTTCTTTCCCTGTTTACCAACAGCAACTCCGGAGTGACCTGCAGTGGGTGATTTTTGCAAAGTATTTATCAAAAGCAACTCTGCATCAGCCACAGAATGTAAAATCTCTCTACCTCGTCCTTCTTTCTGAACTTGCAACCCAGGGACGGGGAATTTAGGCAGCTCCTCACGCTCCCCACAGTCCTTAGATTCAGAGATGATATTTGCAGAACTTCTCAAATCCTGGGATAAACTCCTAACTCCAGATGGTGTCTGCATCTTCTCAGAAACAGGTAGGCTGGTAGTAAAGCGTTCAATCGGCCCTTTCCTTGTTGACATTTCCAGTTTAGAGGAAGAAGAGGTTTTCTTCCTCTTCTGCTGCTCCATCGCTATGAATTTGTTTTCTTTGACATGGATCCAATAGGTTTCTTACTCATACTCCAAAAGTAAACAAAGCTTTTACAGAAAAGTGGCCACAGAGCTCTTTAGCGCAGCTCCACACCTATTGCCATCTTGGACTCCTCCAGGTTTCCTCTGTGTCCTGAGGTACCTTCATGTTTCAGGATGTGTCCCTCATTGTGAGGGTTAGTGTCCCTCATTGTCCCTCATTCTGAGTGTCAATGTCCCTCATTTCAGTGACAAAAAGTGAAGTATGGTGCATGCTTCCAGGGCACTACTTAGTACAGAGTGCTGAGCGTGGCCAAGATGTATATGTTCTACACAGAAAGACAAAGTGAAAGTAAGTGAGCTGTAACAGTCATGGAGAAACACATATGGATGACTAAATATTCATTGGGGGATTTGCAAAGCTCGAAACAAAAAGGCCAGACTTCACACCACAGAGACCCCTCTTCACACATGAGGAATGGGGTGGTGGTGTTGGCTGACAACTCAGAGCAAAGATTAATGGGATCATAACTTAAGTATGTTAATGCTGTAAGCAAATAAGGGAGGCAGTATAGCACAGTGGTTTAAGGCTCTAACCTGCAAATCTGGTGACATCCAGCAGACCAGACCTGGGTTTGAATCCCACAGCTTCCACTTGCATACTGTGTGACCCTGAGCAAGTCATTCCCCACCAGAATTGACCACCACCATATGCCGCTCTGTCCCCCTAGTTCATACTCGGACCTCTGGGAAAACCTCTCTTGTTATCCCTAGAGCTAGGACCTCTCACGGCCAAAGAGCCTTCAGCTTTAGGGCCCCCTCCTGGTTCAACACACTGCCCCCCTCCATCTCCGAAGCTCCAACTATATCGTGCTTCAAAACTTCTACGTAACCACCTTATTAACACCGATGCTGTAACTGCCACTAGTCAAAGCCGTACTCAATACTTATGACAAAGCTTATTACTAAGCTGCTAAGGATGACATAACTCTGGTATTGTTTGCATCCATCCTACCTGTACCAGCTTGTTTGTATCTATGTCTTAATTTACTGTTATACTTATGTGTTGTACTGCTATACTGTGTATTTTGGTTTGTCTTACTGTGACAAGGTACCTTTGTAAATGAGCCTATGGCTCAAAGGTTTTCCAAACTGCTGTTTAAATAAAATAAAATAAAAAAACTTAACTTCCCTGTGCTCCCAGGTCACATCTGTAAAAATGCTTTCAGCTTAGTGTGCTACTCCTGGTTAAACAACTGAATATATAATATAACAATACTTTATTAATGGCAATGTAATGTCAAAAATCAAAAGACATTAAACAACTTGCAAAAGGATTTAATGGTGAGAATTAATGAGTTTTCCTAATTGTAATGGGAATGGCATTTTATTGGGTCAGCAGTAGCATGAGAAATAAAAACTGATGTGATGTGTTTTTTAGATGAGATTTGCATCAGCTTAGCTGTAGCATATATGTCAAGCTTGCAGCATGTGAACCTGATGTGCTTTTTAGAGCTGGTTTACTTTGTGTATGCTAACCACATGCAAACATTGCACAATTAAGCACGTCATGCACTGTGCATGTATGCAGCACACTTGTATTTCTGTAAAGGAAGCAAAGGAGGCAGTATAGCGCAGTGGTCTAAGGCTCTGAGCTGCAAATCTGGTGACATCCAGCAGCGTCCATGTGCATACTGTGTGACCCTGAGCAAGTCACTTAACCTCCTTGTGCTCCCAGGTCGCTCCTGTAAAAAAAGCTTTCAGCTTAGTGTGCTATACCTGGTTAAACAACTAAATAAATAAAAAATAAATAAAGTCATGGTGGCAAAGAAACAAGGAGGCTTAGCACAGCACTTAATACAATCAGCAGTGTTGTTGACTTGCGTCCTCCTACTCACTGTCAGGAGACAATTTGTTTGCCAGAATAATGGATGCCATCATTCCGAGGAGGACACGTGCACTTGTGCTGCGCCGTGTATGTAAGTGGCTGGGACTAGGTGCTAGGGGCAGGGGATGGGGGGATTGGCCAGGCAGGCTTGCAGAGAAACTACTTTTTCACAAACAAGAAAATATTCAGTACTGCAGACATTACCATCATTAGCCAGGTATTATGCAGGCACTGTGAAACTGCTGTAAAATGACTGTTTTACTTGATGCCTTTACAGGCGAATGCATTGGCTGCATATATAGAACAGGGCCTATTATATGCCTTTTTGAATAGTGAAAAGGTCTGATTTCTTGTTTCAGAAATAGAACAGTGGAATAACAGGCATGTTGAACAGGCTATTTCTTTTACCAGGGTCACCATATCACATGACTCTTCTGCACAGATAGCAGGGAATTCATACTACAAGCTAATGAAGCGATGTGTTTCTCATCTTCTGAATATAGCACTGTCTCAGACACCTTACAAGAAGACTTTCTGTGAACTTTTCATTAGCTGTGGCTTATTAGTTTCCATGCTACTAAACTGTTTTTTTATAGATTTGAAAATGTTTTCATTATACCTTAAAATGAAGTTGCAGAGCAGTTTTTATACTGACTACATATTGGCCATGAATGCAAAACCAAAACAGGAACCAATACCAGGGGTGATTTGGCAAAACAAAAACCAGAACCTCCTTGGTTTCATATACCACTACATTGAAGGAAATAATAAAAATGCCTGTTCTACTGGCCTCCGTGGCTAAGAGATCTGAGGCACCTAGCACCATACCTCTTTCCACGCCAGTGACCCAGAAAGGTCAACAGCAAGTTTGGGTCACTAAGGGCTGGCCCGTGGGAACAGGACTGAGCATCTGGAGAACAGCTCTCCTCTCACAGGGTGGGGAGTTTTGTTGGCTCATCCCTTGGCTGCCCCTGGGTGGAGGCCTGGAGGTAGCACTGGCAGCTAGGGCAGCAAAGGTGGGAGAGGCCATGGATACGTAGCTTGTGCACACCTCCACACTTATGCACTTACGTGACTGTGTGGCAGGGGAACCAGGGGAGAAAACTAAAAATGGCAGTCACAGGCTCCATGAAGTCCTACCTGTCCACCCTTGGTCTGCATTGCCACTGGCTCACTGACCCATGAATCTGGATGCTGGGTCTCCGGGTGGGGGAGGATGGCCCTCCCCTTCTTGGCTCCACCATGGGGGGGCAATTCATTGTTGATATAAGGGCTTGGTGAGTCAGAGAGGCAGTTGCCATGTTGGGGAGACAGGGACAGGATGGAGCAGCCGCCTGCAGTGTGCCCTGGCAGAAAAAAACTCTATTAATAAAAATAAAAAAAAAAGATGTGTATTCCTTTTGCAAGAAAAATAAATGAGGCACTATCGCTTGAGATGCTCTTCTGGGAAAGCAGGAATAGTGCTACTGTCACATATTACTGTATGCATGCAGTAAAGTTACTTTCTCCACATGTCAAGCACGAAACAACCATGCAGCTGCAGCCAGAAGAGAGGAAGGCTATATTATTTCATTGTTAAATTGTGCTTTTTTTAATTTGTGCAACTGCCCCCTAATCTAGGGATTGGTGGTTAGTCCCTAATACTCTAGGAGCTATTGTAGTGGTGAAAATCACCATATGCTGTTGCATTGTGCTACTCCAGTTTATTCCCTAGAGTGGTCCAAAACCGCTATGGTTTGAAATTGAAGGAGGAGAATGGATTTGGTCTACCTTTGTACGATTAATGAAGGGAATTAGAATGTGGTTTTACTTAGCACATTTTATATACAAATATAGATCCCAAAACACTAAAAAGTCCATGAACAACTTTTAAGCCATTAGGCACAAATAGAAAGGGTAATGAATTGTCAGTCGGTTATCTACAGAAAAAGGGAGAATTAAGCATAGGAAGGTTAAGTGACTTTTTCAGGGTCACACAATCAGTAAGTGATGGTTTTGGGATTCAAACCCAGGTCTAGAGGATCCTAAGTCTGTGTTCTAGCAGGTAGGTTCTATTGTCTCCTGGTACTGGGATTTGGTACATAGCCCAGCTGAAAGAAAGTAACAGGCGGTTCTGTTAGTGCCAGTAGATGTTTACTTGAGTAGGTTGATTCAAGAGAGTGCAGTGGGGTGGATAAGGCATGGTTGCTGGCTTTGAAGTTGTCATCACTGTAGCTGTTTTTGGGGACTGTGAACTAGTGGTGCCTGCCACTGCAAGTGGATTTGGCATCCTTTGGCATGCAGCCTTTGACAACCACAGCATGGGTCATTATAACTAGGCTTGAGATACTGTAGTTCCAATAGCAGCAAAAGCCATCCCTGTTACTGCATCCAGTGATGGTATTTCACTTAATGCCAGTGCAACTCATGAGGCTTAGTCCGACAGATGAGTAGACACTCGTGCCTCTCCCCTATATAAGCACCCTGCACCCTACCATCAGTGAAGCAGTGCTGTTGCATCTGTCACAACCGTGGCCCTAAACAGGACATCATTGGAAATTAAGTTTGGTTCAATGGTTTATTCCTTAACAAATACATAAGGGAAAGCTGGGTGGCAGTTTTATCCCCGGACTGCTAAATTGCAAATGCAACTTATTATTAAGCTTAACTAGAGTAGAACTATTGTGAATCCCCAGAGTGGTTCTATATTAGGTGGTGACTTTATCAGTCTACAACAGCCATGTTATAGATTCTGGTCCACTATTTTTGTGTTATTTATTTTCTCCTCCTACATGCTACCACCTCAGCCACTCCTTCAGGCTGTGCCAAGGCTGCATCTGATCTGTCTTTTCCTGAGCCCTGATCCTCATATTGTAGTCATCTCCCAGGGTAACCTAGATGTAACCCTTCACTGGGTGGGTCCCCCTCCTCCAAGGGGGAAGGCACCAGAGGGGCAGGCTAGCACAATACTTGGCCCTTGGAGAACTGCTGAGGGATTGGGATCTTCAGGATATCAATGGCCTCAGATTGCCAGGTGGTCATCCGGCTGAAAGTGGAGCCATTTTCCGCTTTTCTGGTGATGTTCCCTTGCAATGTGTCTGCACTTCCCACGGTCTCCACTGGAGGTCGCTGCAGAGTGGCGCATCCCCACTACCCAAACCAGAGGAGAGGAGAGCAGTCTTAATAGATGCTTAATCCTCTCCTTCCCCTGCCAGCCCCCGGCATCCCAAGTCTGTTCCCGAACCTGGGTCACCGACGTGACTCGAGGTAAGGCACCAGCACCTCAGCCTACTGCGCCACTGGGCCAGCTCTGGTTCACCTTGATGTAAAATGTCTTTGATGACTGTCACAGTCCCCCCCCACTCCTGGAGCCTCTTGGAAATAGGGGATGGATTTTCAAAGGCCAGAGAATGATGCAGGGTCCTTGCATCAAAAGCAACTAATGCAAGGAGCAGGATGTGTCAAAACTTGCATCAGTTCTGATTTTCAAATGGTGCTTCTGTCAAAAACTGGTCTGCATGCACCAGACTGGCTTGCACCATGCTTGAACCAAAATAATACCTGCGCCATGTCGGAAGGGATGCCTGTGTCACCGAAATGATGTATCGTCTTCTTGGAATTTTCAAATAATGTGAGTCCTGTCCTTGTACCTAAGATGTATGCAAGCAATATTACCTGACAGGGTGAGTGGTATTGGGCTATACCCGCCCACAGGCATAACGAGGCCTGACACCACAGGCGGAGGGCCTTATAGCCCCTGGAAGGGCGGGTATAGCCCATACCACCCACCCTGGATGGTATTATTGCACTTAGAAAATGGGTATCAGCTTAATTTTATTTTTTGTGTAATGATTTTATTTAAAAAGGAAAAAAAAGTAAAATAATAATAATGATCAGAAAAAGCAGCTTCTGCAAAATAGTTCCTGTTCCACTACAGGGAGCTGCTGCACATGACACCCCTTTTATATCAGTTTACTATGTTTGTCTTGGTTTTCTATATTTTTGCCCCGCCCCCATGAGTTTAGTAATAGGATTACTGTGGTACTGTTTTTTTGTATTAATTACAAAGTGCATTTTTCTGCATAACGTGAGCGCTCGCCTCAGCAGTGAATCAAACATGGCACGGTGTCTCAGTCAGCCAGAGGAGTGAAAAGTCTCTGGGCTTCAATGCATCAGATTTTGAGCGAGCTCAGAGGAAGAAAAAAAATGACAACAAGTAAAAGAAGGTAGAATCCTACACTGATTCGTGCCTTTGCTGTGGTCATTTGAGCTGAGGTAATTATTCGGGTAGACGCGGTGGCAGCACTCAAGCAACATGGATTCACTGGAGAAGTAGACATGCTGCCAGCTTATAAGATTTACTAGGTCAGCCGGCATTTGTGAGAGTGAGGGACTCCGCTACTGTGTTTGAGAACAGTACTTTGCTGAGGGGTGGAAAGATTTTATAGAAAATATTGTTTTTTTTCCTGTTTGTTTAGTGGTAGTTTTGTGCTTTTGCAGTGTGTGTGTGTGTGTGTGTGTGTGTGTGTGTGTGGTGGGGAGAGATTGCTGGGAGTAGAGCGAGACCAGTTGAAACAGAAAATATTTTATTGGGTACAGGTGGTTGAAAAAACCTGCCGCTTGCTGAAAACGTTTGAAACACAGACGAACATGTTTTTTTTTTTAAGTGGTGGTGTCTGGGCTACTTAGAAAATACCAGGCGATTGTAGTGTAACTAAATGAGGATTTGGGGACCAGTCTCTCGGTAAGCAAGACAAGAAAATGGTGGAGATCTGAAAACAAAATGAGGTTTTAATCAATTAGGGATTAGGGTGGGCAGCAGGATTTTGGTGATGGGGTTGCCTGGGCTGGTACTTTTAATACCTGGGCATCTCTGTTTGATAGATGCCCAGCTGGAGAAGTCCCTCAGCCAATCAGAAGGCTGATATACTTATACCCATTTTCTAAGTCACTGTTAGACCAGCTAGAGCTGGTCCAAGGGACACTAGAACATCAAAAGCAACTGATGCAATGAGCAGAACGTGTCAAGACCCATGCCAGTTCGGATTTTCAAATGGTGCTTGCATCAAAAACTGGTCTGCATGCATCTGACTGGCTTGCACCATGCTTGCACCAAAATAATGACTGCACCATGTCAGAAAGGATGCCTGCATCACCGAAATGATGCATCATCCTCTTGGGATTATCAAAGAAGGTGAGTCCTGTCCTTGTGCCTAAGATGCATGTCACTGTTAGACCAGCCAGAGGTGGTCCAAGGGACACTAGAGCATATAAAAAGGCCCACATCAGGCAGGCAGATCTGATTATGGTACTATTAAGGGCCAATATTCCCTGCAGGACAAGTTTAGAATGTTTTGGGGGCTTAGTCTTGGCCATTTCAACTGCTGTATTTTTTGTCTCCGCTTGTGTCATTCTCATTCCTGGAGTCATTTTCTTGACTCAATTTGCACAATTTCTTTTTACTGAACTTGAACTTTTTTTGACTTGTTTGCACCATTTTCTGACTCAACTTTTGTCATTCTGGTTCCTCGTGTCATTTTTTTAACTCAACTCGCACTATTTTATTTTTACTCGTTTGCACCATTTTTTGACTCGACTTGCAACATTCTCATCCCTTGCATCATTTTTTGACATAACGGACCTCTTGCATCAGTTGGGAGGACTGCCACAGAAAATGCTTTTCTTGCAAAATATGATGCACAGTATTTGACCCACGTGGATTTGACCCAAGGTGGTTGTTTGCTGCACCTTGCATTGATCCAAGGACCCTTTGAAAATCTGGCCCTAGGTATCTAACCTAAGCAAGACACTCATGATGTGTGAAAACCTAAATCAATAAGTCTGGCTTGGTAAACTTACTTGTGAAGTAAGACTATGCAAGCACAGGTGAATGAATAACAGAATTAACACTGAGAATGATAAATAAGTGACAAAACTGCAATTCAGTTTACAGGCTTTTCCTTTTCTCTCGCCTAACACCACTTCTTCCTTCTGTGCATGCACTCTGTAGCTCTGTAAATTTCCTCATTGACTTCAAACAGTTTAGATCAGTCCTAATACAACAAATTAAGGTTTAGATGATTAATTTTTAGGTATTTCATTTGAAGGGGAAAGACATGTAATGATATTAGTTAACATGTTTTCTTAAGTCTTGTAGGCACTGTAAGGTCATTTTTGAAAACTGATATAATTGTATGAAATGAGATTCTGTCAAGAATTTAAATTGTATTCTTTGCAATTTATAAGCTCCAGTATGGGCACCTATGGGAACCTTATCTTTGAGCAAAGAGCTGTATTATGTAAATGGATGCATTGCTTAAACTATGACGGTTGACTGTAGAACAATGGGGCTAAGCACCTTTGTATGACATGAGCACTTTTCATTTCTAAAATGATATTACCCTGTCTCTTTCAGTGGCATTAAAGCCAAGACTGCACTGCTACTAGAGAGTCCACAGTTGGAAATGCAATATCTGTGGCTACTGGGCTAACACATATCAGAGTTTGAATGCAGACTGCATTTAAGTAATTTTGCATTGCATTCCCAACTCATTACCACTCAGATGAGACAAATCATTTCTGACTGGTTTCTTAGAATGTTCAGATTCAAATGTGAATGTATTGCTACCTGACATAGTACGTACCTGTATAACAAAACACCTTGCAAAATTGAAAGGACAATACACTGACAGCACATTTGAAGTTCATTGCTGTTCCTGAGATCAGTGCACATGTAGCTTAAATCACAGGTCATGCTAATTGCTAAATTCAAAGCTACTCAAATGCAATATGTACTGCAGCTGTAAAGCTGATGCCACCATTGTTATAATGTACAAATATAATTATAGGCAAGAGTCCGCAGGACCTAGCAACATTCTCTGTTTGAAATGTCTTATTTTAGTGAGGTCCCGCTTTTACCAATTTTAGAAATGCATTGATGAATGATAACTGAGTTGAGATGGAATGTCTCATTTTCAGTAGAGTTCTAGTTTTACCATATTTAAAATGTACTTAACCAGAGTCCAGCTGCTTTGAAATATATCATTTTCAGTGCAGTTGTGCTTACTGTAATCAGGATATCCAACTAAAATGCAATATTTCATTTTCAATTACAGTTCTGCTTTTTCACCTACAATGCATTACACACTATATTTACCGAGTGAGCGAAGGGATACAAAACCTAATTTTCAGTACATTTCTACTTTTATGCATTTGCATACTGTATTTAGCTTGGATAGCCCAGCCCAGGTAAGATACAATGGGCTGGAATTTCAGGACTATTAGATCGCCGCAGGCCCTGGTGCACCGACGATACAGCTCATGGGGCTTGTGATGATCTAATGGGATTTTTCATCTCTTGCGGCAATTGCCACTAGTTAGACCAACTTTTTCTGGTCTAACTTGCGACAATCCTGGGGGCTGTCGTTACGGAGGCCATGTCAGATATTTGGCACAAGCTGCTGTAATCTGAGGAAACTGTCACAAATTGTGCCCTGGATTGTAAAATTGGGCACCCCATTGTAACAAAGGGTTTGGTGCACCTCCAGAATCTAAGTACCGTGGCACAGGGCTGGATACAAGCCCTGGGCCAGGCTTCAAAAACCCCATTCAATATCTCATTCTTAGCACGGTCTAGCTTTCACATATTTTCTTAAAGTATCCATCTAGGATAACACCGATGAGAGGCCGCATCTTGTTTTCACTGGGATCACACTATCGCCCATTTTACACAGCATTTTCCGATAGTAGCTATGCTTTTAGGTCAAATTTCATTTTCATTTGGGTCCTGCCTGTATCCATAATAGTGTGCAGTGGGTGGGGCCACAGATTCAGAATGTTCAGGTATTGATCAGTTGGACCCATCATGACAGAATCAAGTCAGAACTGGTCTGACCTGATTTGTGGCAAGATATTGTTTTTTTTGTTTTTTAAATAAGGCGAAATACCACTTTTTAACATCCTCTTTCCTCCCCCAACAAAAAGTAAAAAAATAAATAATTTATCTATGGGGGGCACATCTGCATGTGCACCCTGCACTCCAAACTCTCCCATAAGTTCCTTGGCTGCTCCTCCAGTGTCCCATTAAATGGGGGAGCAGCAAAATATCAATGTGGCCATCAGCACCAGAGCAAGCCACCGGGTGCACAACATTTAGACACACAGCAGGGAAGGGGAGTGTGTCATGTAAAAGTGTATAATTACAAAAGACATTCCTGGATGAGTCATGCAACCCCCCAGTACGTCACTGAATGTCTAGCACTTGGTTGCTTCCTCTTTTTCATGCACAGCCAGCCACATGCATGATATTCTGCTGCTCTTATATGTAATGGGGCATCTGGGAGAGCAACCAGTTGATTTGGTAGGGTAGTTTGAAGGATGGAGGGCACATACAGCTGTGGATCCTGAAGATCATAAGGTGCAGAGCTGAAGAGGCCTCATGTACTCCTGCACCACTGCTGTTATTCTGCTGCCCCGTGCCCCCCCCCACATAACGGGGTACCATGGGGAGCAGCTAATGGACTTATATTAAACAAATGGTGAGGGGGTTGCAGAAGCCTTATGTTGGTCTGCACCACTGCTACTATTCTGTTGTCCCCCACCCCACATAATGGAGCCCTGGGGAGAGCAGTCATCGCCCTGTGGCCCTGGGTGACAGATCCAGGGTGAGAGGGCCCATGCAGCTGTATCCCTGAAGATCAAGGGGCCTGTTCATTATAAACTACTAAACAAGTTTATCAGTTCACCTACCCTGAACAAAATAATCTGAATGCTCATGGCTGAAATGTGTCAATTTGTTATTGTAGGTCCATATGGTCACTGTATTTGACAAAGTTTTTCCTGCCCAGAGGTTTTCTCAGGGTTAGTGGTCTATTGTAAATAATGTAAATATTTCTATAACTTTTAATAGTTCTTTAAACTAATTCTGTATGATAACCTAGAAACATAGAATTTGACCTCAGATAAGGACAGCTTATCCCTGTCACCGCAGATAATATTTCTCTTATTAATCATACCTTTTAGGTACCAAATGAAGCTTTCAGCCTATTATGACAGCTGTGACTCTTTTGTTTCTCATATTTTCTGAAGTGGTTGTGTAGGGAACTATTCCCATTGACACCACAGCAGAAAATCGGTCGTGTGATGTGCCCAGATATGGGTCATTGGCTTGTATTGGTACAGTGATCTCGAATGGCTGCCCAATTTACACAGCTGAAGAGTGGCAGGACAGCTCCTGGTCCCCCTCATTGAAAAGGGATCCTTTGGTGATGCTGCCTGACTAACATGATGTTATCCATTCTCCCTTGTCAGAAGAAAGACACTTTGCTGTTTAAACTTTGCAGGTCGGATTCTCATCCCCAACCTGCCATCTTCAACCAGCATGGTTCTATTTTGTTGTTGTTAAAGGTCAGATGATCCCAACTGGCACAAAACTGAGTTTTATTTTAACACTGGTGGGACCAGTGCTCATACCGGATATGCTGTCTCCCAAGTGGCAGACTGCTGGTTCACTCCTGCTTCTTGTAGCCCCTCTTATCTGATCAAACGAACTCTAGCAAGAGCCAATATGGATGCAAAATAATGGTATTGTGGGATATTAGAAATGTGTGAACTAGCAATTTTTGCACAAACCACTGAGCCACCTAACTGCACTTTCTAATTGTTGTGATATATACACACACACACACACACACACACACACACACACACTAATACATATACACATACATATATTTATATATATATACACATACACATATATATATATATATATATTATGGTAGCCTAGGTGCTACCATAGTTAGGGTTGAGGAGCCATTTACATGTTAAACCTAAAATGTTGCACCTTAATAAGTTTGCAACTGTTCAATGGATTTGCCTGAAATTTGGAACACACGATCAAGAACCATACATCTTGGGATCTGCCAACTTTTGTACTGTTTGGATTTACCGCTGTGGAGTTATTAAGCGTGATCTGCACACGCGTTTACGCTTTTTTGGAATTCTTTGCTCATCGCTACAGGTCGTACAGTTTGCGTAACTGGTCCAAAATCTTCAGAGAACATGTGACCAGGGTCCGTAATGTGCCTTTTGAAGATTTCATAAAAAAATATTAAACAGTTCAAAAGTTATTCAAAAAACAATTTCCCATTATACTGTAAGTCAATGGGAAAAGTTAACAAAAAGTTCGACAGTGTCGCAAATGCAGTTTTTACTTTCGTAAATGGCCCTTTTACTGTTGCAAATCCACCATTTTGTTTTCAGTTGGTCATCAGAAAAATGCTTGGTATTTAAATTTGGGACCCTTTAGCAACCTAATTCTTTTTGTATTCACCTAGTCGGACCATAAGGATGCTAGGCATGTCTTTATCTTGGGGTAAAACACCCCAGAAATATGTTTTTCACATTTCTGGAAAAAGTAATTTCGCATTTGCGACACTGTCGCATGAATTTTGCAGAAAGCAGAAGTTCGACAGTACCTTTCCAGGCAGTGGGAAAATGACAGCAATCTTTGCCACCCTGCTGCAAAGAATGGTTTGGTCTTTTGGGCTGAAATTTGAAGGAACACAGCCAACATCTTACAGATGTGCTTTTCAGTGTTCAGTGAAAATATTACAGGGCGGCAAAGTTATGGCACTCCAAATGTGACACTTTTCCTATAGGATAACATTATGCATAAAGTCAACATAGGAATCGTTGTCGCCCCTGCTGCAAAATAACAATTTGGTATTTTGGGCTGAAATTTGGAGAGAAGAAAGCCAACATCCCACAGATGTGTCTTTTAGTGGTTTGGTGAAAAAATATTACAGGGAGCCAAAGTTATGGCACTCTGAACTTCTCTTTTTTCCCCATAGGATAACATTACCGCGTTCGCTGAGCCTTTCAGGGCCTGTATCTCGGAAACAGTGCGAGATGCGGACTTTTCATCAGAAAAATGCTTAGACCCCTCACAGGGGCTAAGTACAAAACTAGCCAGGAAAGCCATAAATCATATGATTTTTTTTAAAATTTTGCTACGTCGTACAGTTCCTGAGATATAAGCAATTTAGTATTCCAACTCCTCATTTTCTGCTCCGAGACCCATTATTATGCATACCTTCTTTGTACTCACTGTCTTTCTTTATGCAGCTTTTGGGGAAACCAGCTTGTGCGCTTTCATTACTGTTACCTCTTACCGCTTCTGCTTGCGGTTCGTGAACCATTTCACTTACTGTTCCCATCTACGGCACCACTAACAAGTACTCCTTTGTGTTTTCATTTGCGCTTGCATTTGCGTTATTTTAACCATTTGTGTCTGCAGTACTGTTTATCTTTCTGTTTCGCTTTGTGTCACCATGTGCATTACCATTTGCGTTTGTGGGAGGCATGTTACTATGTGACAAGACGGGCCCCGAGCTCCCGCTGACGCATTACATTCACTATTTCTCATTATCCTTCTCAAAAGAAGGGAATTAGAGGCAAAACTCCATTTAATGCATTAGTTAGGTTGTTCCACAACGGCAAAGCAAGGAATTGAGTTGGAAAGCTCCCCTGACCTCCGCCCACACCCCCATCCGTCTATCAGAGTCGCCGCTGGGGTTGTTGGTCCTAACCCTCACCCCATTCTCCTATACCTCTGCTTCTTCACACATCTGATGGGGTGAGAGTTAGCTGGCAACCCAACGCGACCTCCGATGCTGGTTGGGGGTGTGGGCAGGGGTCCAAGGGGCTTTCAAATCCAACACCAAATTTCACTTTTGTTGTTGTGGAACAACCCTAACTAATGCATTAAACTGAGTTTTTTGCTTTATATATATGTATATATATATATATATATATATTCATATATCTGTGTCTGCTGTTTTGCAGATTGCAGTGAGGCCTTCTGGCACCATGCAATTCTGCTTAAAGTTGAGCCAGTCCAAATTAATTCATGGACAATTGCATATGCTTCCCATGATGCTTTGCATTATTAGGGTATGTGCAATTTGTGTTTTCTATATTCATATATATTTCAGTATAACATAGCAGTGCACTGTCTACACACATTTTGACAGATTAAAAAAAGACACTGAGGGACTGTTTTCTTCTTTACAGCCTCTGAAGGACATCACAGAGAGGCAGGTTGCTACTAGACACCTCATTTAAATCAGCAATGACATGCATAAGGCTGAAACTGATCTACATAGCTGGGGAAAGTAGACTATCAATGTTTGCACTAATTAATGAGCCACCTAACTGAACTTTCTAATTGTTGTGACACATACACTGACTAATACATATACACATATACGTATATATATTCCAGTATAGCATGGCAGCACACTGACTACACACACATAGCCTTCACACACACACACACACACACACACACACACACACACACACACCATACACACACACATATTAACACTGCCTTTTATGGTATTTATTTACTTATACATCTAACCCTAACCTAGTCCCAAGAGGGGCTAGGTTAGGGTTAGATGTATAAATAAATAATCAAGATAGGGCCTACCTAGATTTTAGCAAGGCATTTGACACCGTCCCACATAGGAGGCTAGTAAACAAGTTAGGCAGTCTGGGAGTGGGTCTCAAGGTGATAAACCTGGTCAGAAATTTGCTGAGCAACAAGAAACAGAGGGTGGTGGTTAACGGAGTTCAATCACTGGAAAGGGGGGGTGACAAGCTGGGGTTCAGTGCTGGGGCTGATCCTCTTCAATGTCTTCATTTGTGACATTGCAGAGGGGCTGGAAGGGAAGCCTCTTTACGGATGACACCAAGCTCTGCAATAGGACGGACACTCCAGACGGGGTGGAAAGAATGAGAAGAGACCTAGGCAAGTTGGAGGAGTGATCAAGAGTGTGGCAGCTTAAATTCAATACAAGGAAGGGTAAAGTCATGCACCTGGGGCACGGGAATCCTGGAGAGGCATACATTATTGGGGGGGGGGAATACTAACAACAACAAAAATGGGAAGGGACCTGGGAGTAATCATAACAGACAACCTGAAAGTGGCCAAGCAATGTGAGAAGTCAGTAGGGGGAGGGCTGGAGGGATGCTGGGGTACATATGGAGAGGTATCACCAGTAGAAAACAGGAGGCAGTGATGTCACTGTACAGACAATTGGTCAGGCCGCATCTGGACAGCTGTGTTCAGTTCTGGAGACTGCATCTTTGGAAGGACATTGACAGAATGGAGGTGGTCCAGAGAAGGGCAACAAAAATGGTGAAAGGAATGCACCAGAAAACATAAGAGGAAACAGTGAAAGACCTCAATATGTATACCCTGTAGGAATGGTGGGAGAGAGGGGATATGATAGAGACATTCAAGAACCTCAAGGGCATGAACAAGGTTCAGGAGGCAGCATTTTGCAGAAAAAAGAGATATGCAAGAACAAGGAGTCACAATATGAGGCAGGGGGAGACTCAGGGATAACAACAGGAAGTATTATTTTTACAGAAAGGGTGGCGGATGCATGGAACAGCTTCTCTATGGAGGTCACTGAGGCTAAAAAGTTAGGTAAATTCAAGAATGCATGTGATAGACGGAAGGCAACCCTAGTGGTAGGAAAGAGTGGGAAAGCTACAGATCATTTAGGATCTGGAGATTAAATAGGTAGGGAAATGGGCAGACTAGGAGGACCAAGTGGTCCTTATCTACCATCAAATTCAATGTTTCTATGTTTCTAACTTTTACTGTATTTATGATAAGCACTGTGTGCTAATCTACAGCATGAATGGGTAATTAATGTAGTGGACCAGGGAGGTGCGGTGAATGTTGCCTATCTGGACTTCTTGTAGGTCTTCGACACCATCCCCCAAAGAAGACTGATTAACAAACTGCATAGCCTAGGTGTGGATCCTAAAATAGTTCCATGGGTGGAGAACTGGCTGAATGGCAGTGGTCAGATGGTTGTTGTAAACAGGACATACTGTGAAGAGGGAGAGGTGACAAGCTGCAGGGATCGGTGTTGGGGCTGTCCCTCTTCAATTACTTTACTGAGGACATTGCAGAGGGACCAGAGGGGAAAGTTTGCCTCTTCACAGACAATACAAAGGTATGCAATAGGGTGGACATGCCAGAGGGTGTAGAAAGAATGAGGGAAAAGCTTAAAAAAACTGGAGAAATGGTCTGAAGAATGGCAGCTGGGATTCAATGCAAAGAAGTGCAGGATCATGCACAAAGGGCACAAGTACACAGGAGCAAAGTATAAACTAGCTTTGGAGGTACTGACAGTCATGAAGCAGGAAAGGGACCTGGGAGTTATTTTGGAGGACCTGATAGAAACTAGGCAGTGCGAAAAGTTGTCTGGAAAGGCTAGTCTGATGCTTGATGTATAGGGAGGGGTATCACGAATAGAAAGAGGAAGATCACCTTGCCGCTGTGTAAGATACTGATGGGAGACCGCACCTGGAACACAGAGTCCAGTTCTGGAGGCCTCATCTGAGAAAGAACATAGACAGGTTGGAGGTGGTGCAGTGGAGGGCAACTAAAATGGTGCAGGGCCTGCTGGATCAGACCTATGAGGAAAGACTGAAGGAGTTAAATATGTATTCCCTGGAGGAAAGGGGGGGGTGACATAATTGAAACATACAAATACATCACTGGTATAAACAGAGTACGGGAAGGAAGGAAGTATCTTCCAAAGTAAGAGATGCTCCAAGTCAAGGGGGCACAGAATGAAGTTAGAGGGGGGAAGGCTCAGGGGAAACATGAGAAAATATTTTTTCACAGAGAGCATGTTGGATACCTGGAGTAGCCTACTGGAGTTGTCGGTAGGGGCTAAAACGGTCACAGAATTTAGGACTGAGTGGGATAGACAGAAGGGTATCCTGAAGGCAAGGGGTGGGGCTCCAGAGTTCAGTCTGGGCATGGGGCATCACACTATAGACGGATTAATAGGGCAGACTGGGTGGTGGCGTGACGCTCCCCACCCCAGCCCGACCTCCCACTGAACTGCACTAACCAGACCCCACTCTCACACTTTCATTCTCTCCTGAACAGGTCCTAGTGTGAAGATCCATTCTCCCATCAAATATTTCTTTGCTGAATTGGAGAACTGCTATATGAGAATAAGGTACTGCAAGGTGCAATGTATTTCGAATGGGTTTTCAACTGCATTTACCTTTATTTCTCATATAGCAGTCACCAGTTCCAGCAGTAAGAGATGTCTTCCTTGGGACAGTGGATCTTAACACTGGGATCTGTTCAGGTGAGTGAGGATGTGTAGGGATGTCTCTGAGATGTGGGATGGCTGGTGCTCAGTGGGAGGTCAGGCTGGGGGTGCAGGGTTGCATCAGTGATGGGCCTTTTTTTGCAGATTAAAAAAAGACATTGAGAGACTGTGCTCTTTTCAGGTTCTGAGGGACATTGGAGGGTGGGGGGCTGCCAGTAGATACCGCATTTAAATCAGAAATGACATGCAGAAGGCTGAAACTGATCTAGATAGTGGGGGAATGTAGACTAGCAATTTTTGTACTAATTACTGAGCCACCTAACTGCAACTTCTAATTGTTGTGATACACACACACTGACTAATACATATACACATATATGCATATATGTTCCAGTATAACATAGCAGTGCACTGTCTACACACATTTTTACAGATTCAAAAAGAAGACATAAAGAGACCGTTTTCTTCTTTTTGGGCTCCAGGGGACATCGAGGGTGGGGAGTTGCCGCTAGACCTCTAATTTAAATCAGCAATGACATGCAGAAGGCTGAAACTGATCTAGATAGCAGGGGAATGTAAACTAGCAATTTTGCACTAACCATTGAGCCACCTAACTGCACTTTCTAATTGTTGTGATAGACACATACTGACTAATACATATACACATTTAACCCCCTTGTTCCCAGAGGTTACAAGAATCCCATTTAGAATCAGTGGTAGACAGGGAAGGCAGCTAGTGATTTGCCAGTAAATGGATTTCACTCTGTCCCTCTCTGTTGTCAGTCTCAGCTGAGAGCTGGAGAGGTGATGTCACCTTAGAACTCTTGCAGCAGCATAAGCCATGGCCAGTTGTTGTAAGTGGGGAATTTAGAATTCTGTAGTCAGTTGTTGTTTGGAGTCTGCAGAGTGCAGTTGCAGTTCCAGTAGCAGCTCTGATAGAGAGCTGCAATGTTCCAGTTGTCTCACCTTAGTGGAGTACAGCATTTTCCAGCTTTGTCTAAGTGGGGGAAACCATCTCCAGAGATTCCCCATTCTTCATCCCAGGTGGAATGGAGCAGTCTGTCAGGATGTTATGGGCAATCCCCTGATTCTACCAGGACATCGTGAAGCTGCCTTGTGTGACAACTTCTTGTGAGTACTTTTGTTTTGTCTGAGTCTGCCCAGGACTACCTGCATTGTGAAGGGTGAATTTCTCTGTCAGAGGGACCCTGTCACCCAAGACATTTAAAAGTTGTCTGTCCACAGTACAGTCCTGTCTGTGACTGCCATGTGAGCGGGACTTTTGGTTTTGACACCCCTGTGATGTCTTTTGAGTATGTTAAATGTGAAATACATTTCTAGAAAGCATCATCAGAACATTTTGGATAATGTGAGGTATATTTACCAGAGGGATGGCCGAGTATGAACTTGGAAACAAAAGGTGGGAGACCCCTCATCTGGAGTAACCAGTTTACCACTCCAGGTTCTGAAGGGCACCTGTGTGTTTTTCTGTCAATGCATGTGGCCAATGCCTGAAGAAATTCTACCCCAGTGAGTGGGTTTTCTCCAGCTTGAGCCTTCAGTGCTCCCTCGTGGTCTGAGTGCCACAATTTATCCTATGCTAAATGGGAAGTGTACATCTACTGGCTGTAAGTGCCATGTTCTCCAGATGAATGTGTGTGTTCACCTGTGGCTAGTTCCACATTTTCTACAGTAATCCTATGCCATATGGGACTTCCAAGTACTGGCCTTGTGTGCCTAGCCGAGGGAATATGTGTGTTTTACTGGTGGCTAGTCCACAATTTCTACAGTCATCCTATGTTATATGGGAAATTTGGAGTCCTGTACCTCAGATGTCTGCATTTACTGTGTGTGTAACCCTAGGGAGTCCGTCTTTTCTCTGTGTGTTCCTACTTTGTTATGGAAGAAAGCCGTACTGTAGAATCCCAACCTGGTTTGGACATTTATGTTATTGCTGCCCGTGTGGAGTTACTTGGGTACCCCTGTCCAGAAGTGCAAACCTAGCATAGCCCTGAGCAAACATCTTCTCCCCAGGACCTGGGTTGTAGCCATGGTATTGGTCCCACCAGGTGTGTGCCTAGTAGCTGCACTTGGTTTGTGTTTTATAATGTCTACTACATCTGCATATCCCACCTTGTCTATGGTGGCAATCAATGTAACCCCCACCACTCTCTTTTCCCCTAGACTATGGGAGGTATGCCTGCTGGTTAAATAAGGGGCTCGTGGGGGGGGGGTTACACACATATATTCATATCTATATTCCAGTATAACATAGCAGTGCACTGTCTACACCCATTTTTACAAATTAAAAAACAGACATTGAGGGACTGTTTCCTTCTTTACAGGCTCTGAGGGATATTGGAGGGTGGTGGGTTGCCACTAGATTCCTCACTTAAATCAGCAGTGACATGCATAAGGCTGAAACTGATCTAGATAGTGGAGGTATGTAGACAAACAATTTTTGCACTAATCACTGAGCCACCTAACTGCAGTTTCTAATTGTTGAGATACACACACTGACTAATACATATACATATATATGCATATATATTCCAGTATAACATAGCAGTGTACTGTCTAAACACACAGTGCATTGCCGCACACACACTAACACACATACACTGCCTTACATGGCATTTATTTACTTATACATCTAACCTTATTGCATTTAGGATAAGCACTTTGATTTGCACCAACTCATTGTACAAATCTACAGTATGACTGGGTAACTAAGGTAGAGGACCAAAGAAGTGTAATGGATGTGACCTGTCTGAACTTCATAAAGGCCGTCGACACTCTCTGCCACAGAAGGCTGATTAACAAACTGCACAGCCTAGGTATTGATCCTAAAATAGTTCTGTTGGTGGAGAACTGGCTGAATGGCCGGAGTCAGTGGGTTGTAGTAAACAGGGAGTACTCTGGAGAGGGAGAAGGAGAGGAGCCAAGCATGATACCACAGGGGCTGGTGTTGGGGCCAGTCCTCTTCAATGCCTTTATTGGGGATACTGCAGAGAGACTGGAAGGGAAGGTATGCCTCTTCACAGGCAATACAAAAGTGTGCTATAGGGTGGACATTCCAGGGGTTGTTGAAAGAATGAGAGAAGACTTTGAAAAACTGGAGAAATGGTTTGAAGAATGGCAGCTGCGGTTCAATGCAACGGCGTGCAGGATCATGCACATTTATTTATTGAGAAGTTTCACCAGGAAAGGCATACTGAACAATATAAAATTGCTTGTCTTGAGGAGCGTCCTTGGGGATGGGGAACATGGGAGTACAGTAATCAAAATCACATTACCATGCAGTATTATAGAAAAGTATATATGCAATACTCAACAACACATTTACAAAGGTATATAAAGCAGAGAAGCAACAGAGTGAGAAAACGATACAGTAGCATTAGATAAACACTGGGATTTGATGTAAGAGGAGCAAATTAACAGCACTGCAGACTAATACATACAATGTGGACAAAGAAGTGCAATAAAGTACATTGGTTTCTCCTCACGTGAAGTTCCAGGCTGGGAAAGGAGATGGGGAAGCCAGAGGGGAAATTAGGAGGAGTGAAAAGCCAGAGGGGAAATTAGGAGCAGCTGCAGGATGGAGAAAGGAAGTTGAGGAGGGAGGTCAAAAATGGACCAGGGGAGAAGTGCCTGATTTGATGAGGCATTGAGTTCCAGAGCTTAGGGAACCTATACGAGAATGACAATTGGCCTAGAGAGGTGGTGTGTCATGGTATAGCTTAGGTGTGGGAGTCACTGGATCTGAGGGAGAGAGGGGCAGTGGGGTTGGGGGACAGTGAGGAGGCAAGGTAAAAGGGAAGCGTATCAAACCAGAATATCACTTATTGCACAAGAATCCAAGGGCAAAGTATGAACTAGGTGAAGAGGTACTGACAGTCACAAAGCAAGAAAGGGACCTGGGGTTATTACCTCAGAGGACCTAAGAGAAACTAGGCAGTGCGATAAGCTGACTGGAAGGACTAGCCAGATGCTTGGATGCATAGGGAGGGATAACAGGAGGGTACAGAGGGAGGTCATCTTGCCCCTGTATAAGACACTCATGAGACTCAATATCATTGTGACACCTGGAGCAGAGGGGTTGAGACTGTCTACCAATTCTACAAAGTTGTTGAGGAGTAAAGTACATATTGTGCAAAATTTTAAATTGAGTTAACCTACAGCAGTCCTGTTTAAGGATCTTGTAAAGATCTACCCAACACCTTGCCAATCCACCAATGCCTACTCTAAGGAGAGCTAGTTTTGCCAATAATAACAAATGCCTGTGGGTTTGAGTTGGTCAAGGGTTTAATAAATAGTGTATAACTGGGCAACAGCATTTTCAGAGCCTGATGCCTGAATCATTTCAATAAAGGGTGAATGACCCAAGTCAACCCAAAAAGTAGGACCTAAATGAGCAGAGATCCCCTTAGACAGTTGTAAATATTTTAAGTAATGTTTGGGAGCTAGGTTATATTTTGACTGAAAGGCAGGGAAATCACAAAGGTGGTCTTCAGAAGATACCTTAGAAACAAGAATGTTTGCTTCAATGAGAATAAAAGCTGGATAAATAGGGTTGTGGGTATTCTTAAAGTTGTGGTTGCAAAATAATGGTTGAGCTAGGCTGGCGTAGCAGAAATATGAAAGTATTGACAGAATTAGGCACGGACCCACATATAACAATATATTGGGCTGCTTTTCAAAGGGTGAGGGAGAGACATATAAAAGAGCTGATGGTTGAAGGTTAAATCTTCGACATAAGGCTCATTCAATTGTTAACCATTGCACCTTACATATATCATTTGCATCCCCAGAAGGGCATCCTCATTTAAAATACTTGGACCTCTGTAGCCAGAGTCTCTCTGATGTCAGTTGCAGAAAACTGACTCAGCCTTAACATGCTAGACTGATGGCATGGCTGCTCTGATCACCAAGATGTCAGTCAGTGAGGGAATGCATATTTACCAGCACATCTCAACTGTTTAACCTTGATTGCACTTATAGTAGACTTGAAGAAGAGTCTTCAGCAAGAGAGTTCATTTCTGACAGGGATTATAGAGTGAAATCCCACTGGCAGTACTGCTTGCCATCTCAGCTGTGCTTTATGGGAAGCTACCCATTTTTTCAGCAGCTGGTTAAAGCCAAATATACTGCACATCTATGCTTAATTAACATGTTTTCTGCTCTTTCTTTGAACGTGACCTCCATGACGAAACAGTTGGTTTTAAAACCTATGTTTTAAGTGTGCCATTTACACTGATCAGTGGTGGTGTTTTTTTTTTTTCTTGATTTTTCTATGAGGCATAAAAACAAATGATAGCTTCATTAACATTTGCCTGGAAGAAAGTAATTTTAATTTGTTAGAATGAGTATTTAATGAATACTGTCAAGACTAAGTTGCTGCATGGACAGGTGTAGCATAACAGTTTTCATTGATAATTTTATTTTATGGGCTTTGAAGTCATGGGTTAATGAGGTCATGTTAAATTAGTTGCGTTACATGCTTAATCAACTACTTCATTAACGAAGCTGTGCCTCCACCCTATTTGGCAATGCAGGTACCTTGTTGTCACTCAGAGCCATCAGTTCTCATGAAATATGTTTCACTGTGATCGCTCTTTCACATGACTCTAGACCTAAAGATTTTAAAGGGGAGTACACCAATGGGCCTTGGAAGGTGCTAGATGGAGCAAAATGAGCCAGTGTATCACTCACTCACACACACACACACACACACACACACACACACACACACACACACCACACACACCCCACACACACACAGACTCCCCACACACATCACCCCCACACATCCCACATCCCACACACCACACCACACACACACCCCACACTCCACACTCCACACACCCCACATCCCCACCCCCCACACACACCACCATAAACATAAACAGTTCATAGCATAAATCAAGCTTATTGCTTCACCAACACCAAAGCTAGAATAAAAAAAAATATTCTACATCGAAGACAGCATGAAACAAAAGAAAAATAGAACCCATCACTTTAACATAAGAAACCACTGGAAAAATAACCACAGGTCCCTGAGACAGTCTTGAAGATCATCAGCTATTTTGTTGAGTATGGAGATCAGCCATCAACAAAACAGCTGATGATCTTCAAGACTGTCTCAGGGACCTGTGGTTATTTTTCCAGTGGTTTCTTATGCTAAAGTGATGGGTTCTATTTTTCCTTTGTTTCATGCTGTCTTTGATGTAGAATACTCTGAAGGCTTCATATGTTAAGTGCGGCCAGCTTTAGGCTTCCATGCTTGCCCTTTAGTGTGGCTCCATGGGCAGGAAGGCCTGGGTTAGGGTGAACATTTCCATAAAGGAGGAGAACGAGGAGAGTATTTTGGAATAGTGCATGCTGGAGTAATTTAGGTTTATTTTGGGCAACCACAGGAGTATTGCTTTTGGTGGTGTTGACTGGGGTAGGGAAGGAGCGCAAGAGTAGGACTACGTAGGCTGGAGGCCGAAGGGATAGTTTCCCCAGCAGGTAGCTGCTGACAGGGGATGGAGGGGGAGCCTTAGGTGGTGTTGTGGTAGTAGAACCATGGAATATGTGTGTCCTGGGGTTTGTATGTGTGCAAGGGTGGTCATATGAGTCATAACAGTGGCCCTGGTGTGTCATTTTGAGTGGACATGATGGAGGGTATCCACTAGAAGTAGAGTCTACAGGCAATGCAACTGAGCTGGGGGTACAGGGTTGGGTTGTTGAAGTGATCAGTGTGGAGAGAAGGAATAACACTGTGAGGTCATTAACAAAAAGCATTCAGAAGCAAACATGATGAAAAGTGGTGTGCTCACAGCAAAGCTAGTCTGAAATATGGACAGAAAGTCAAACATATTCCCATCTGCAGTGGAGTGGTTCACCTCAACCATGCAGGGAATCGGCCCTCCCAAAAGGTTGCTTCAGAGTGAGGAAAACATACTGAATCTGGTACAAAACCAAATGCTGACTGGCAGGAGTAGTAGTGCTAACTGGAAAAAAAGGTTCCTAAAGGGCTTGCTGCAATATGGATTGTGCCTACAGTCGGGAATTACCCTGGTCTCAGAGCTACCTATGGGGAGGCTCTTTCTGACCCATACTAATGATTTCAAGGAGCCAAACTGGACTGGTCAACAAAGACCAAGTAAATGATGATAATGGACCCATGTTTATGACTAGTCAAACAAGCATTTTTCGATGCCAAAATTGATTGCTTATATGTGCTGGTTAGGTATTTGGAAGTGAAAGTACCATGCCTAAGAACTGTCATGTGCCCCCCCAGACATACACTGTGTCTTTCTGTTCAGTATTCACAGAGGAGGGGGAAGGGAAAGGGCCACAGCGGCACAGCAGTTTCAAAGGCGTGAAGAGGTGGACAGTAGTCCATTCACAGGCAGAAGAATCCTGCACAAGGTGAGTAAATTGAAGGTGGACAAAGCGATGGGACCAGATGGAATACACCTAATGATATTAAAAGACTCCGTTGAGCTCGCTCACTCCCCCTCTCTCACTTGCTTGTTCTGTTTCTCCCAGAGCTGCAGGATGCCCTTTTGTACTGGGCTCCAGCCTGCGTTGATGCCTTTTTCTGCCCACTAAGAAATTTTCAGCAGTCCCGACAGAGCTGCAGGATGTCTTTTTGTACTCGGCTCCTGCCTGTATTGGCGCATTTTTCTGCCCACAAAGAAGTTCACAGGTGTCCCAACAGAGCTCAGTTTAGGTCGCTCACTTCCCATCTGTCACTTGCTCATTCTGTTTCTCCTAGAGCTGCAGGCTGCCCTTTTGTACTGGGCTCCAGCCTGCATTGGCACCTTTTTCTGCCCACAAAGAAATCTGCTGCAGTCCCATCAGAGCTCCGCTGAGCTCGCTAACTCCCCCTCTCTCACTCTCATTCTGTTTCTCCCAGTGCTGCAGGCTGCCCTTTTGTACTGGGCTCCAGCCTGCATTGGTGTCTTTTTCTGCCCACAAAGAAATCCACAGCAGTCCTGATAGAGCTCCGTTGAGTTCACTCACTCCCCCTCTCTCACTCGCTCGTTCTGTTTCTCTCGCTGCTGCAGGCTGCCCTTTTCTACTGAGCCCCTGCCTGCATTAATTCCTTTTTCTGCCCACAAAGAAATCAGCAGCAATACTGACAGAGCTCCGTTGAGCTCACTCCCTCCCTCACTCACTAGTTCTGTTTCCCTCAGCGCTGCAGACTGCCCTTTTGTACTGGGCTCCTGCCTGCATTGGCACCTTTTTCTGCCCACAAAGAAATCCGCAGCAGTCCCAACAGAACTCAGTTGAGCTCGGTCACTCCCCCCTCTCTCACTTGCTCTATCTTAATCTGTCCCAAACACTGATTTACCAAAGTGACTGAGCTATTCTGTGCTGGAAGCGCAAACACACATTTTGGCTAGAATGTGAAAAATGACAGCTGTACTGTTCATAAGGAGGTGTGAAAAAATGCCAGTGTTGAAAATCTAGCGTGAAAATGTTACAAATTTGCAAAGTTACAAGATTGCGTGGAAACTGCGCAATGCACAGTTGTAACAGTCATTTTATGGACTTTCATCACCACATTTTCAACATAGGCATTTTAGGACCTCTGCTCGTGAACAGTGTCACTGATCTTCTTAATGTGTCCCGAACACTGATTTCCCACAGAGACCGTGCTATTCTGCGCCAGAAGTGGCGAAAACACATTTCAGACAGGATGTGAAAATTGACAGCTATACTGTTCATAAGGAGGTGTGGGAAAATGCCAGTGCTGAAAATCTGGATGACAATGTTGCAAATTCGTGAAGTCACGAGCATGCGTAGCAACTGCGCAATGCACACTCGTAAAACAGTCATTTTTTGGATTTTTTCCACCAAATTTGCAACATAGGCTTTTTGAGAGGCCACCTCATTAACACTGGCACTGTCATTTCGTTAATCAGTTCTGAAAGGTGATTCCATGCGGTGACTGAGAATTCAACTTTCTGGACCGAATGACTCCATGACAGTGGCTAAATTCATAAGGAGGTGTCCCAAAAACACCATGTTGAAAATTTGGTGCTAAAATTCAAAAAAAATGTCTGAGATATGCACCAAAGTTGGAAAAACCCTATTTATGCCTTTATACAGCTTACCGGCATTTCCTCAGTTTGCGGTCAGCTTTGAAGAGTGCAGAAGTGTCCCCAGTCCACCAAAGATTGTCACGCCAGACTCGGAGGTAAGTATGGGGTGAGAGAATGGGAGGCAGGTGCACAGAGGGTGGGCGTGGGTTGGGGAGGGCCACTGGACTTGACAAGGGACCATTTTCTTGTTTACAGGAGTAAAAAAAAAAACATTGCAGGATGTTTTTTCTTTTTACAGGGACATTTGGCACACTGGGGTGGGCTCCTAGCATGCCACCTGAGTGTTTTTTTGGGGGTGCTGTAGCCGACAGGGGATTAGGCACCCCCGTCGGCACTTATAGGGGTGGTGGATGAGCCAATGGGGATTGGGCACACCCCTCAGCAGACTACATTTTGGGGGGTATACATTATGTGGATGGGGAGTGGACTCCCCCATTGGCAAATTCAGTCAGGAAGGGGGGACTGAAGCCGGCAGGGATTTGGCACCCTCTTGGCAAACAAAGATGGGGAGCACATGATGCCGAGGGGGACTGGGCACCCACTCAGCATACAGCAGAAACATGGGGTGGGGAGATTATGCCAATGGGGACTGGGCTCCCTGTTGGCAAATTGGGTTGGGGGCATTGGGACCACCCTGCAATGACTGGTCTCTCCCTCATTGTAGCAGAATGGCTGATGCTGCAATGACGAGGCGGCCCCTGATTGCAGAGGCTAAAATGTTCCAAGGTGGTGGCACGCTGGCTGAACTAGTGTCAGCAGCAGCATGCCACCCTATTGGGGAAAGCGGGCCAAGCCTCAAAAGGCAGTGGAGGCACTGGCCACAACACTGCCGTACCTCCACAACCTGCTTCTGCAGCAAGCTGCCGCAACATGTTTCTTGCGCACGTGCACAATCAACATAAAAAGGGATATCAAATACTTCAGCCAGGGGCAAGAAAATGCAAATAAACAGCCCCAAGTCTGGGTCTCTTGATGTCCATCATAGTGAAGGGACTTGAGGGGACCATCATGAGCTGACAATCACCTTTTAGGAAGGAGAAGAGGAATGGTGATCAGGCCAGCTATGGAATGAGTCCTTGCCAGAAAAGATGAGCACAACGAAAGTTTCAGGTACTGGTGTATTTACAGATTAGATCCAAGTATGGAATTGGAACTGCCATCAATCCTAGGTACCTGCTAGATCAGGATGGTGTGTCTGAACCAGCTTCAGCTGCAGGGGAGTGGGTATCCATGTGCTTCATGGCCACAAGGTTCAGAACTAGGGTACTGGCTAGTGGTCTAGAGGGTCCAAGATGTAACTGAAGATATTTATTGGCCTCTGCCGGTGACTGAAACTGAATGGACTGGCCCTCTAGCATGATAGGTTGAAGGAACTGAATATGTAGTCCCTGGAGGAGAGGAGGGAGAGAGGGGATATGATAGAGACATACAAGTATCTTACAGGGAGTAACAGGGTGCAGGAATACACTATTTTTAAGCGAAAAAGATGTTCCAGGACTAGAGGGCATGGGATGAAGTTGGAGGGAAGGCGATTCAGAGGAAATGTGAGGAAGATTTTTTTCACAGAATGGGTGGTGGACAAGTGGAATACCCTGCCAGAGGAAGTGGTGGAGGCTGAAACAATCACAGGATTTAAGAATGCATGGGATAGACATATAGGAATCTTGGAGGTCAAGGATAAGAGGCAACAGACTTCTACATAAACTGAACTTACAAGCTCAAACGGGCAGACTGGGTGGGCCACAGGCCCTTATATGCTGACACTGTCTATGTGTCTATGTATCTATGATAACAAGCATGGCTTCATATAGAAGAGCATACATGATGCTCCGGTTTCTGAGGCATTGTTTCACTATCGAAGGCCTGCCGGCTCTCCCATATCCCCCTCAGGTAATCCGGATAAAAAGAAATGCGAGCCTCTGCAACATGTACATCTTTAATGTCTGGCTTTCGTCAGGATCAGTTCCTTGTTTTGGAATCTAAGAAGCTTAAATATTAGTGGTCGGGATCTTGCACTGGAACAATTTGTGGGTGCTCTTTGGATACGATGGGCCCTTTCAATTTCAAAATCATATTCTTTGAGGTGTGGTTGCAGCCATTTTGGTAAGTTTTCCCAAAGAAACTGTACTAGCTCCCTGCCTTCTATTTCCTTCATGAGTCCGATTATTAATAGATTCTTCCTCCTCCCCTGGCCTTCCAGATCATCTAGTTTTGCCATGAGCCATGCCTGCTGAGCTTCTGCGTACTTTATATGCTGAACTTGTACAGTGTTGTATTGTGCAACCTCTGTGAAGATGGATTCTACTTTGCTGACTCAATCTGTTATGCTGGCGAGGCTAGTCTGAGTATCTACGACCGTGATCCAGATTGCCTCTACCAAAGCTGCAATCTGTTCAGTCAGGTTGGCCTGTATCACTGGGTATCCCATTAAGATATTGCTGCAAAAATATTGTGGCAAAAACCTCGTGGTAAAATATCGAGACCATTTACAGTGACAGGGGTATAACAGCATTATGGAATTACCACTACCCCTGTCACTGTATACACAGATGGGGAAGGGATCAAGTAGCTGTAGGTGTGATGTCTGGTAGAGCCACTCCCATGCTGTAGTAGCTAAGGTAGTAGCACCTGGAAGGGAAGAGACCTGGGGACGAGGGTTTGGTTCTCCGTCTCCCGGTATTGGACTTTTTTTTATATATAAAGAAATTTGCCCCCTCTAGAGTTTTTCCCCATCTCTGAGGTCCACACCCTTCAGAGTTGATTATATTAATTCCAAGGGGTGTTGAGGGTGGAGCCCCCAACAAAACAAAAAAACTCCTTATGTTGCCTTATGATTTTCAGTGTTGTGTCAGCATTTTGTGCAGGTTGGTGTTTTAACCAACATTTTCTTTGCATTAGATATTCTGGTTGCAGCATTGTGTGCTGCAATGTTTTTGTACGCGGGATTATGACAGTGATCCACCTCACTGGATTGGGAATCTTGGAGGTATGATCTCTTGTAGTAGCCATCTTGGATTCTGGCAAGTCTGGTGAGGGAGGATTGATTTTTTCCATTTTTGTATGCACTGGATGACAGCTGTTGGCACCTCATATTGCATATTTTGAGAGCTCTCCAGTCTGGTAGAAAATACATGATCCCCCAATGCTAAAAGTACTTGATGGTGTGAGATGAATGGTGGGCAGCACAGAACTGAACTTTTAGGCGGCCATTTCTCTCTAGCACTCATGTGACCTCTCTGCACCTACAGTTTTAACTGAGAACTTTCTATGAAGTATTATCACTACCCTTCATGAATCATTCTTATAGGGGATGTGTATGCCCCAACCACCTTATAAATTGAAAAGATGTTTAAAGTCGTTCTCTTTAAAATATTTTATCCTTAAAAAAAACATGCAATCAAATAAATTTTTCATTGTTTGCCACAGTTTAACTTTTTCTTAATTTTAAACTGGCATGGGCCCTTTTCAGATCCCAGGACATTTTATTAAATTAGACTTAACCAAATAATGTTCTGCCAAGGGTACAGTGAAGACATGCCACACCATTCAGTAAATTGCTGTGCACCTCTTAATAGCCGCAAACATCAAATATAATCTCCTAATCACTTGAATACTATTTATTTTGAACCACTTTTGTACAGTTCTAAATAAAGTTGTCCTAAAAAGAAAGAAAAAAACCCCAAAAACCCACTTCCCTCGCCCTCCTGTAACCCATATCAAAAGGGAATCAACTTTTTGACCAAAAACATTCAGAGCAAAAGTAAACAAACTCTGGTCAGAGCCAATATGGCTGTGGAGAGCTTTTGGAATGCTTTTACCCATTATTTCTAATGAATTTGCACAATGCAGATCTGTGGAGAGGCAGTTTCAATGCAGTCTTCCTTTTACACATTTTTGCAATGTGTTTTCATACAGCATGGCTATTGATTCCTATATATTTAGCTAGAATAATTCACAGAAGAAAAGGCATCTTATTTTTAGTGGGGCTGTACATCTACACAATATTATGCTGCATTGTGTAAAATCAGAATGCACTAAAACAATATTTTACATCTGGGGGGATATATTAAGTGCCACATCGATGCATGAGCAGAAAGATGCCTTGCACAAAGAGGGTGTACTGGATAACACTGCTTAAAATATTCAAAGAGAATGCACCACCTGTACAAGGTGTGCATACAGTGAAGCCCACCAGGATGACGCGCAGCACTGCAGAATTCTGCATTAAAATTACTGCAGCAAACAATGCAATTTCAAAGGGAGTTAATCCCTCTCGTCATGCAGTAAACCTGTGACACTGTGCTTTATTCTGGCGGACTTTATCGTACCTGTTGAAAATGTGACCCTGGATGAGAGTCACAGTGCAGGCGGCTGCCAAGTTAGGTGCATCCAGGGTGACTCCGACTGAATACCTTCCAGGGGGAATGCATGGCACATACTGGTATGTGCCACAGCCCTCATGAGTGATATTCAGCCCAAGAATGCAGATGAACTAATTGAGCATGCAGGGTTCAAAGGGACCTTATGCATGCTCATGACCAGTCCATTTGCATGTTAGCATGGGGATGAATGCACTGGAGCAGCTTTGGCCCCAAAGCCCTGACCCCAATTGCTCCCATATGGGACATGTCCTGAAGTCTCTGGTGGTATAGTGGCACCCCAGCCACCCATTCCACCAGCTCCAATCATACCAGAGTCCAGGCTCAATTGGGTCCATATTGTAGGGACCCCAATGCCATCCCTAATTGTACCTATATTACACCTACAGTTCATGTCCATAGTGTAGTGGCCCCTGCTCCCCCTCAGTGGTGCACAGACACCCCCCACTGCCCCCAGCCCATCCCATTGCGATAAGTGGCTCTGTAATGGGATTGTACCACTCTATCGGTGGGTGGCAGAGCACTCACTGTAGGATGCTGGAATGTGTTATATGTAGGCAGGATCTGTGTGTGGGTGATAACACCCAGTGGCCATACATCTCGGGGACTTGCATGCGGATCCATCATCCCGGTGCCATTGCACTGCTCAGTGTGGGTGATGGCAAATGCTGAACCCACTCACACAGGTTCAGAAACAGGCACATTACAGCTGCTCCCATTCATTTGTACAATTCAGGAACTGCGGATGAACTATCCAAAGCCTGACACATACACTGCAAATGGCATTGCAGGATACCACACCTCATGACACCTGGGATACCTCAGCAGTCTGGAGGGTAGCATGTTACACAGAGGAACAGGGGAGAGTGTGGGCTTGCATCGGTGTATGACAGCTGGAAGATACAGCATCAGCAAGACATGCATTGGAGGGATGTAAATTTTCTCTTCAGTTTTCCAGGGATGTACTCAGCTGTATATACTGGTGGATCCACAGCTGGCATGGTGCCGCAATGCATGGTACAGCCAGTTGGGTCATTCCAGAGTGCAGGTCCCTAGCTCAGGTTCATTGCAGTCAGTGGCTGGCCATGGCAGGGTGTGGAGGGCAGTGCCAGTCTTTGCAACAGGTTGGGTATGGGGGGAGTGAGGGTGTCCGTGTACAGCAGTGGTGGATGGGAGTCCTCTAGTCTATGGATATGGACCATGGTTTCCTTTGGTGCAATCAGGTCTGGTGGGGGGGCCCTACATTATGGAACTCTTCAGAGATGGAGTTGGCTAAATTGGGGATGAAAAGGGGGTACCTCTAGAGCACCAGGGCTGCCAGGCTGCTGTGCACCTAGGTGCACATCTGCAGCCTGCCTGTGGGTGGCTGGCTGGCCGGGTTAGGCCACCTATTCATGGCCTAACTGTGGACTGCAGTGCTCTGTACTGTGAGGGGCACATTCCAACTGAATATGCTGCAGCACGGCATATGCATGGGATTGCCCCCTCAACTTGAACGGCATACCAATTGTGCATGCCCTGGCCCATTCCCTTGTGTCTGGCGCATCCTGCACATTTGAATATCGCACTGTTGCATATTGTTGGAGTTGTGTGGCACATCTCCCTTTTCCACTGGGATGCACTGCGTATCTCCTTTCAATACAGGGGCCCTGGACTAGGTAGCCTGAATAAATACATTACAAAAATGGTAAAATCATGACCCCACTGAAAAGAAGATATTGCATCTAATCTGGAACAGCTTGAGTAAATACAGTGCAAAAATGTGTAAATGAACATCCTTGTGACAATGAGATGTAGCATCTCCCCTGCCCTAGCCAGGATACAAAATATAGGATAATACATATTCAGTGCTCCCAGATCCAAATAACCATTGCCATGTAAGAAGCCCTCATTTTATCTGTGTTTTTCCCACAGTGGCAGAATAAAATCCCTGTATAAATCTCTGTAGATTTTTCCAAAAGCCACTGGTTCCTTATTTATGACTTTATTCTTTATTACATCCGCAGCCTTTTATCAGGAAAAGAGCTCCGATTTGCTGCTCAGTATTAATATTATATGTCAAGATGGTCTTGGAATGATTTGGATTTACATGCTATGCATAAGGCATAATGGGGGACTATATGAAATAACAAATATCACGTTCATTATTTCATGAACTATACTCAAAATTAGTAATCACAAATCAGACAATCTTTCAAAAGATACTAGCAATGCCTGTAAACAAATTTTTTGTAAATAAATTAGAGACATTTCCATCTACCTCTCTCTGTCTCTACATATCTCTATGTATCTCTATATCCCTATGTATCTCTATGTATCTCTGTATCTCTCTCTCTGTGTATCTCTGTATCTCTATCTCTCTGTATTTCTATGTATCTCTGTATCCCTATCTCTATGTATCTCTCTGTATCCCTATTTCTATGTATCTCTGTATCTCTATCTCTATTTAGCTCTATGTATCTCTGCATCTCTATCTCTGTATCTCTATCTCTATGTAGCTCTCTGTATCTCTCTGTGTCTCTGTCTGTGTCTCTATCTCTGTGCCTTTAGCTGTGTCTCTAGCTGTGCCTCTATTTCTCTTGCTCTCTCTGTATCTATGTATCTATATCTATGTGTCTGTATCTGTATCTGTATATGTATCTGTATCTGTATCTGTATATGTATTTGTATATGTATCTATGTATCTATGTATCTGTATCTCTCTCACTCTGTCTCTCACTCACTCTCTATCTCTCTCTCTCTCTCTCTCTCTCTCTATACATACACATGCTGTTTTTGCATCTTATAATTGTTAGTTTTCAGACAAATTCTCAGACTTTTTTCTGTCCACCTGATGGAATCTTGAATGAGTTAAGTAAATGTTATTTTCTTAAAGGCCCTGATCCAGCAACTCAGTAAATATTCACTCACTATATCATATTATAAATTACAAAAAACAGTCTTCTGTTTCCAGTTGTCTGATCAGGAATTTTATAAATGGTTTAAGTTATTTTTGTTACATCTATGTTGGTCCAATAAACGTTATTAAATAATTTGCTCCTGTATAACTCATGGTTTGTCAGCAGTGAATTCATTAGATGAGGTCTCCCTTGCCAGGAGTTTGACTGTTTCTTCACCTCCCCAAACACATACACACACACACACACACACACATACACACACACACACACACACACACACACGCACTCTTACTGTAAGAGATCTCAGTAGCTCTTATCTGTTATGTTTGGGAAGCAGGCCACAGCCCTTTCTGTCAAAAAGAAATTTATATATTAAGTCTGGGTAGTTCACTAAAGACCTGGCATTTTATCAGATAGGTCTTGAGAGGTTAAGAAACAGTGTAAATCTTTACAACATTTTCTGGGAAAATATAACATTTATGAGGTATGAATCTTTCTTGAAAGATATTCATTCCCAACTGAAGCTAGTAGCATAAAATGTTTAAATGCTGGGCATTTAAATGTACAAGCTGTTGCATTTCGAAGGGGGTATACAAATCTCCAGTTTAATATGCAACCAATATTTAACAAGCTGTTTCAGTTTCCTAATGGCCACCTGATAAGCAACTTGTAGTTATGTCTCCAACATTCTAAAAAGAAAGAAGGGATTATTTTATTTTAGTTGTCATAGTGATTTGTAGATGTGGAAGGATACATTGAAAAGTCCAAAAAATGTGTTCCACAATGCTCCATTTTCAAGCTACAGATAGCAAAATGGCTGTAGGCTCAGCCCACAGTCATAAAAAGAGAAGAAAACAAACCAAACTTATAAAACCACCTCCCCTCCCCTTCCTCAAAGAGCAATATGAATCCAGGAACAAATGTCCCCCACCCCCAAGAGTCTTGTGCTAGTTAATATCACCCCTATATTTACCCTGCACCATCATCCTAATTATAGCATTGTTATAGTAGTGCAGTAGCGCCTTGATAGTTAGGGCTGAGTAGGCAGTTTAATGTTAAACCCCTAACTTTGCACTTTAATAGCTTTGCCCCGTTCAATGGATTTTCATGACATTTTGAATGTGTAATCTGAGGGGGCAAGGCCTGTTAATGTGCCAAGTCTAGTTCCACATGGATGTGCAGATTCTGAGATCTGAATAGTGAAAAAAAATGAAACTATGGGGGGGGGAGCACGTTGGCTGCTTTTTGTTATCATCTATTGTCCAGACAGTTTGTAAGTTTGTTCTGAAATTTTCAGGGTAGAAAGGGCTTGCCCCAGAATGGTGCCATTCACTGGTTTGGTGAAAAAATATGAATCCATTCCAGAATTATAAAAATTTAAATTTCAGTTCTGAGCATGTTCAACATTGTCTTTTGGGTAGCTGTTTAATATGAAGGAAACATTTGGCCATATGAATGAGGATTCTTTTTTGTGGTGGTGGTGGTGGGAGGGGTAATCCTATTTCATATGGAAAAATTGTTTATCTGGGGCCCAATTTTCAAATCTGGGCAAAGCAGAGGGCAAAACTTTGCACTGCCCCCTGCAGTTGCCCAGGTTTCCAAAACCTCTATATTCATATTCCACTGAATTTAAGGCCAGTGAGATCCAGTACAAAGCCTCCTAGTGCCAGGCAGACTTGGCCCTTAAAATAGGGTGGCGCAATGGCTTATACCAATGCTAAATTCACCATATTGAAAGGGACTTATGCAAATAAGCCCATTGGGCATGCAAGGTGCTAAGGGGGCATTTGCATGCCCATTATGGTCTCATTTGCATAGGGAGCGATGCTGTACTACGTGGTGCCACCCCGATAGCCCATTTCCTGAGAGCTACCCCTGGTGGTAGTGGCATCCACCATCACAACTCGCCATCCTGTTCAAACATAACATATGTATCCCCAGGGGTCCAGTGATCCCTCCCCTATCCCCAATCGCTGTCCCATTCAAAACTAACATTTATCCCTGGTGGTCCAGTGGTCTCTCCCCCATTGCCTATCACTGTCCTGCTCAGTGGTAAAACCCATATCCTTGGCAGCCAGTGGTCCCGCTCCCTGTCTGATCATCTGCCCCCTACATGGAACATATATGACCTGCTGTCCAGTATAACCCCTTCATCCCCGATCCCCTGTATACATTATTCTTACAAATCATGCAAGATCAGTCACAAACCTTACAGTTTTTTCTGTAAGGGTTGAGATAGCCCTATCCAATGCATCTTCCAAGAACTGATGGCTACTCTGGACTTCCCATTCTGCTTTCTGAAGTCAACTGCAATCAGGAGCTTAGTCAAGTACAAAATCCCTGGGGTCGGTGGCACAAGAGAGTTAAGTCTGTGTATTAGACCGGTTTTTAGACTTAGCTTCTGGTTTTGGACTTAAGTTTTTAAGTCAGTTGCAGTCAGATAGTCTAGTATTATATTTGTCTTACTTTCAGTATTTTGTTTAAGCCAGCTATGTACCAAGCTTATTTTGAGTTAGTGTTCTTATTATTCAATAGATAAATAACAGCATTCATTAAGGAATAACTGCAACAATGTTTAATGTGCTTTTCAAAATTCTGTATTGAAGTGCACTAAGAAGGGTGTATTGAAAATATTGAGAAGTTGTCATACTGAACAAAATTTTTACTTCAGACATAAAATCTTCATGAACAACCAAATATGCTCAAGGGAGGATTTTTTTGGGGGGTAACCAGGTATGGCCCAATAGGCACAAGTGCCTGTTTTCAGGGGTGACCCAGGAGCACTGGGGTGATTAAGTGACTTGCTCAGAGTTACACAGCATGCAAGTGGAGGCTGTGGGAAACAAATCCAGGTGTGTTGGAGCCAAGTACCCATTTGATGTGTAGTATTCATGCATTTGTAAATGCTTCCATTGTCTGCCGGTAGCATGAGGATTACCTGCACAACTTGTTATCTGGGATTTCTAAACAGACCATGGACATCATGTATGGTTGTGGTGTTGATGATGGTGGTTGGTGTTGGGGGGGGGGGGTACTGTGAACAGTCAACATACCAAAACTTTTTTCTCTTTTTAGGTGTAGCAAAATGTTACTCTGTTAGCTGAGTTATCACTGTATGTGCTGGATATACTATAGAGGGGATTGATCAAAGAAAGTAATTATAATGTTGGTAAGTGCATTTTAACCACCATAATCAGCAGTCACACAGCTTTGTTATGCACTGTTTAGAATTTTAAAAATTGTTAACCACACTTTGGAACTTCCAAACAGTGGCATAATAAAAAAGAATGCACCAGAGTTCCATAATTCTCACACATAGAATGCAAACAGTGTTTTTTTTACCATACACTATAAAAGATGATGGCTGAGGATCGGGTGACAACCATGCTGAAATCACCTCTCGTGGTTGCTAGGGCTACAGTAAACCTCTCGAGCTGCGCTCGAGGTTTACCATGTTGCCTAAGCAACCATCTCTAAGTCTCAATGGCTGAGAGGGACCTGGGGGTGATGGTGGATGTCAAGATGAACAACTCAGAGACTTGTGGGAGGGCAGCAGCCAAGGCCAACAGGATGCTGGGATGCATCGCTGGGGATCACCTCAGAAGGAGGGAAGTGATACTCCCTCTGTATAACTGCTTGGTGAGGCGCACATTGAGTACTGCGTGCAGTTTTGGAGGCCACACTTAAAGTGGGACATTAACCTCCTGGAGAGGGTCCAGAGGAGGGCAACCAAAATGATTTGGGGCTTGGGGGACAGGACCTATGAGGAGAGGCTCGAAGAGCTAAATATGTACACATTGGAAGAGAGAAGGGACCGGGGGGTCATGATAGAGGTCTTTAGGTACATGAAGAGGGTAAATAGGGGAGGAACAGTCAGGGTGTTTTGAAGGAAGGAGGAAGGGGCCACTAGAGGGCATGGCTGGAAGCTGGAGGGGGGAAGATTCAGGGGAGAAAGGAGGAGGTGCTACTTCACTGAGAGGGTGGTGGAGCCATGGAATGCACTGCCTAGGGGGCTGGTGGAGGCAGAGACAGTGGAGGGGTTCAAGAGGGGGTGGGACAGGTACAGGGGAAGGGTTCTGGAAGCAAAATCCAATGCAGCAAGAATATCTGGAACTGGGAAGGGAGAAGCCAGAGAAGGCGAGGGGGACAGCAAGGTCAGCACCCAGGTTGGGGACTGACCAAACGAGCAGACACGAAAGACCGTTAGGCCTATTCTGCTGGCATTTTAGTATGTTAGTAAGTCTAATATGCCTTCCAGGCTGCAACAGACACATCGTCTCCTTCATAACCCCCTTTCTCTTTTTGTTTTGAGTGAATACAAGTTTAGTGCCTTTAGTCAGTCCTAATAGGACCTGCCCTCCTGGCTCTGAATCATCGTGGTCATCATAGGCTTTGCCTTCTCTAGCCTGTCCCTGTCTTTTTCATGAGGGGAATCCCGAACTGGGCAACATGCTCCATGTGTGGTCTCAGCAGTGCCCTACAGTATACCGTGGTAACAGCACCTCCTGCCTTCTACTGTTGAACCCTCTCCTGATGCAATCCAGTATCCTGTTAGCCATGCTGAGGCCTCGTTACATTGGCTGATCCGTTTAAGGAAGCCACTGATGAGAACTCCTAGGTCCATTTCCTCTTATGTTGTGCCCAGCTTAACCCTCCCCATCCAATACTCTGCTCTGGTGGTTTAGTTTCCTAACTGCATAACTATGCACTTTTTTGCCTTGAATTTCAGGTCCCAGACTTTGGACCAATTTTCCAGCATTTGTAGGTCTCTCTGCAACTCCCTTGCCCTCTCTACATTGTCAAGTCTATCAGAGTTTAGTGTCATCTGCAAATAGATCCAACTTGCCCTGGATTTCCTATGCCATGTAGCTGATGAACATATTGAAGAGGACTGAGCCCAGGACAGATCCCTGTGGTACTCCAGTAGTGACTTCTCTTTCCTATGATCTGACTGCATTCACCACAACTTTCTGTTACCTCCCCTCCAACTAACTCCCTACCCACCTTACTGTTTCCTTACCTGTTCACAGATCCCCCATTTTCTTTGTCAGCTTTTGATGTGGCACCACGTTGAATGCCTTGCTGAGGTCGAAGTACAGTAAATCTCCCCCTTTGCCGTTCCCCTTCAAACTTTAGCACCCAGTTACTTCTTTCTCTTTCTCTCTCTCTCTTTCTCTCTCTCTCTCTGTCTTCTCCCCATCTCTGAGGCCTTTAAACCACCCCTATGTGAGTCTTCCTACCTGAAAACTCTGTGGGCTGAGCCCAAAGTGATTATAGATCTCCATTCCCCTAATAGTAGCATCCTATACTGCCTCAATCCCTTCTCTGATGTAGATAACCACCCCTTCACCTCTACCCGTTCCTCTGTCATGCCTACATAAGGTGCAGCCTGGGACTGATATGCCCCAATTGTTGTTAACACTTGCCCAAATTTCAGTAATAACCACAAGATACAGACCAGAGTTTGCCAGCAAAACCTGGAACTCACCAATCTTATTACCCACACTCCTGGCACTGAGTCACACCACCATCCAGCATCTTAATCTTGGATAGCTGATGCTCCATGCAGGTATCTGACCACCCCCTCTCCTTAACCCCTTAACTGCCACCCTTTCAACCCCTCTAACAATAGAGTCTCCTATCACTAGAATCCTCCTTGCTAACCTCTGCCCCCCTCTTGCTCCCAAGTGTCACCACATCTTCCTTTATAGTGTCCAGTAAAGTGTAATGGTTAAGAGCACTGAGCTGCAAACCTGGAGACCTGGGTTTGAATCCCACCAGCTCCTACTCGCATACTGTGTAACTTTGAACAAGTCACTTAATTTCCTTGTGCTCCCAGGTAACATCTGGAAACAAGCTCTGGCTTAGTGTTCCTTTCATGGTTAAACAAGTTCACCTTGTCTTTTCCCCTTCCCTCCTCCTTTCCATCAGCACCTACTGACCCATGGTCACCCCGCCTGAGTCAGGCACCTGTACCTCTTCTAGGGGCACAAAGTGGTTTGCCATTAGTACCTCATGGGAAGAGGTGACTGTTGTGTGACCATCCCTGCTACTCAGTCGCCTTCCCTCCCCCACCCTCCACACCCCTGGACTAGTGGGGCTCTGAGGAAGTGAAGGTGTGGGGAATGCACAAGCTTTGTTGGAGTTGCAGCTGGAATATTTTCTCTAGCTGCTGCCAACCTAGCATGGAGCACCTTGAAGATCCTGCAAATATTGCAGTGCCCTCTCCACAAAGCATAATTATGGAGAGGAGTTTCCAAAATCCCTTCAACTAACTACCTCTCTTCTCTCCCAGTGCTTCATTCCAGTCAGTTACATGCCTTTATTGTATTCCTATGGTTAAGTTACTAAAATACATAAAAGGCATAAAGAGTTTAATGCTAGTACCAGTTGTGAAAAGGATAAACCTTCCAAGAATCAGTCTTCACCATTGATTCATACTTATGGGTCTAGGGCCGGAGGCACTTGGACCCCTCCTGGAGTTTTTTTATCTACAGGGAGGGAGCTGACATCAGCTATTGATATGATCCATGCACCTCATGCAGTCCAGGTAGTGCTGCTCGTGTTAGGCAATAACCATCATTGGCTCCCTCATGCATCTCAGCTTCGTTCTTCTCACCAATGAGCACACACCGTGGAAGCAACAGTACCTCAGTTTGTCGACCGTTGCCATATTTTAAACTGTGTCACCACCAAGCTTGTATTCATGTTGCCTTTTTCTTTTCCTTAATTTTGGTCTCAGTGATATAAAAACCTGGATATGGTGGCTAACAAGATGAAGTCCAGCAGCACTGCCATCATACACCAGACCCTTATATGCCTGAATATCTAGCCATTTTGGTGCAGTGCTAAGTGATTCCACATTGTGCCAACATGGACCAGGGCTGCATATGACTTACAAGAATAGCACTCCCTGAAATATAATAGTGCCAGGTCCTCTGTGGGCCATATTCAGCCCAATCATGTAAATGAGCTCTTTTGGGCATGCAAGGTACTAAGGGCCCATCTGCATACCAATTACGGGCTCATTTGCATGTGGGACAACAGCCCCGTAGTGCCCCTTTCACTGCCAGAAGCATTCACTGGTGGTCTAGTACTTCACCTCATATCCCCAACTATACACTGAACCCCCCACTCACCCACCCTCTGAGGACTCCTGTCCCCCTACCAAAAATGCCATCCTCCATGAAATCAGTGGCTGGCACAACCCTCCTCAAACCTCCTTGGCTGACCAGTAACAGACAGTCACAGAGGGCAATCACGTACATGATAGCACTTCATGACTGTCAGACAATGGCTGGCCAAGGAGATGAGAATAGGACTGTGTCAGCCACTGATTTCACAGAGACTGCCACTCAGGGTGATGGGTGTGTGGGAGGGGGTCTTCAGAGGGTGGGAGTGACCCATTAAAACACCAAGGAAAGTACAATACAGTAAATTGGGTGATGGGGGTTCGGGGGAATCACTAGACAACTAGGGACTATACATTACTGTGAACTGAGCAAACAGGGTGAGATGAACCACAAGACAACTAGGAGCAATACATTACTGTGAACCGGGTGATTGGGGGGGCCACTAGACCACCAGTGACATCATATTACTGTGAACTAGGTGATGGAGGTGGGGGGAACCATTAGACCACCAGAGACTATACATTACTGTAAACTATGAGATGGGGGTGGGGGAGCAGCACGGCACACAGGGGTGGGCAGCTGCAGTACAGCTGCCCTATCTTCGGGGATGGGGCATGGATATCGGACATGATTAAAACGTAGTTTTCAGTGCACCGCAAACCTTTGAATAATCCACTACGCATAGTGCCTATGGTTTGATTTATTAACACTGATTGCACATCACCATTGTATGTATTTGTCTCCCTGTGCCCACCCCCTCCTCTCCACGGATATACCTGGAAAGGGACTGCAGCTCAGTTTGCCTTTCCCGGTTACTATATTTCAATAAGGAAGTAAATACTGTAGGTAGCCTAGTTCTGCTTAAATCTGTGAGCTGAAACGTCTGTGTGTACTCCATGCTCTCCATCTCCGTCACTATTCAGAAAGACATGCTTCTGTTCCCTTCTTCTCCTTCTCTAGGCTGCGTGTTTTTAGCATTTCCAACAGTCACTCATAGCAATTGTCTCCTACACTGCTACTCAGCTTGGTGACTCTGTGCTGGATCTCTTGATTTCTCCAATGCCCTTTCTGTGCTGCAGTGAACGGAACCAGACTTTGCACTCCTAGTGTAGTTTAACCAAACCTTATACAGGGGGAGGATCCACACCGTGACCTTTTCATTACTCCTTCCCTAATGCATTCTGCTTTATTTAGTTTTATTCTGCCACCTCTGAGGCAGCCCACCTCAATGAGGACCACCTCCCAGCCCCATGATGCCTCCCCTGTAACTTACCCCATCACCTCTTACCATTGACATAACCCTGTCATGGTGCAGTCCATTGGGGGCAGGCCAGACCCTGCTAGATGGCACAGTTCTGGGTGATGGGGTAGGCCGTCAACTTTGTGGGACTTGAGAGACCCATGCAAACTATTTCTGAATTTACATGGGTACTTTCCCTGCTCACAGACCATTGTCTTGGTGAGCTCTGTTGTGTTCACACAAGCATGCTTAGAGTACCGGGAGCCATTAATATGCTTCCCTCATTTGCTTCGACTCCAGCTGCACCACCACCTGTGGTCACCCAAGAGATGATAGTGTAGCAGATGCAGACACCTTCCCTCCCCGAAGGAGAGCATCCTGTGGGACACTCAATCCTCCTTCCATGGCTGGCCTGACAATCCAGGCTCATTCCCAAACCTGGATCATTGGCATCAGAAGCAGTAGCATTACTGTTGCACTGGTGGGCCAACAGTCAGGGTGATTTCCAGTCTTCCCTCTTCACCAATGGTGCAGAGGAGCAAGACAGCTTTGACATCAATGATGGTGCTGCACACCCTTCCGTGTGCAGATGTCTGACCCAACTCCACTGCCTACAATGTGGTCCTATTTGTCTGACCCCTAGCTGCTGCTAAGGAGCTGGCTAAAACCAGGCAATACTCCCACCCCACCTCAGAGGAGGGCAGTTCATTGGATGCATGATCCCACACCCTCCAGCTGACAATCCAATGACATTGGCTCGGGGCAGGAACCAGTGTCACCATTGTCATGAGTGGTATCTATACCACTGTCCCAACAGTCTGGCAAATGCTTGCTCTTTTGAATGATAGAGCACATATTGTTTCTGGCTTCCATGGATTGTCCACAGTTAGCCAGCATATCCTTTAACTCAACTGGGCTAGCCACTGTTGCAGCACCAGGTCTATCAGTAGTTGAAAAGACAGACAGACTAACAAGGGTCCAGAGCCCATACAGTACACAAACTCGCAGGTCACTGAACCAACATCCTAGCAATCTTATTTTTCCACTTTGACAGTTCCTGCATTCTACACATCTGGCAGCATTCATAAAGCAATTATCTAGCCACACAGCATAGTATGTCGAGTTTGCATTGCATTATTGCCAGAGGCTCTGCACTAAGTACACAAGTGTCCCCTCACTGAATCACAAACAGAGGATCTGTCTTATTTAAGGAACAAGCAGACTGGTTGTGATTAACTGCTCATATCTGAGCAACCAGACAGCAGTCAGATACTTGTAAGTATGTAACATGACAGCTGTGAAGTGTGAAGCAGTTCAGCTTAACTTGGCTACTTTATGTGATGTGCTTTCTCCAAAATGTCAACCTTTGCTGTTTATTTTACCTAGTTGTGGCAGGCATTTACTTGTTTTAAGAATGGGAGGAATGGCACATACTGGAATGTGACTGTTCTGATGTGTTGTTGATAAGAAGGCAAGCAAGTGACCTGCTCCATAACACAGTCCCAACAACTAAAATATTTATTTATGGGACATCTGCATGCCACTGCTATGCTTCTAACTTCACATCAATAAGGAATGGCACGCTAGAAGTCAGATCCTGGACACCCAACTCAGCAACTGTGCATGATTACTGCACAGATATGTAATGCCAGGTAAACAGCACAGGGTCATCATGTCACAGACAAAACTGCGCAAAACAACAATGCAGCAGAAAATATGGCGTGAGGCAAAGTAATGTTGTCACTAAACACAGACCACAACACAAAAGCACACACCAGTGGTACACATTACAAAATCTTTGTTTTTGTGGGGGTTCCCTGAACACCCCCCACCACCCGAACTTAATTAACTAACTCCAAGGCAGGTGTGGACCAAGGAGAAAGGGGATACTCAGAGTGAGGGAACTTAGTTTTTTTGCAAAAAATAAAAAAAACATGTTGCGGGACGGGGAATCAAGCCCCAAGCCTCCACTGCACTAGGTGCTTGTGCCTGAGCCACTCTGTCATGGGAGCAGCTCAACCAGGCACAGCACCTATGGCATCTTCAGCCCTTCCTCCAGTTCATAGTGAGTGACAGGGGTAGTGTCCTACCGCTATTCTATCCCTGTCGCTGTATTGCATTAAGCACTTCAGAGCATGTGGTTAAGCTTGCGCAGTTTTGTCTGCGTCATATTGAACCAGTACCCAGGTAAATTCATGACTTAACCCCCCCCATATTTGCAATTTTTATTTCTTTAACCAGTCAGAGACCAGAAACTGATTTTGGAACTCTGTAGAACACTTTCTTCCATTTCTGGAAGTACTTCTGGTATTGTTTTAAATGCATATCCCAGCCAATGGAGCTGGTAGTCTGCCTCTGCTCATGTAAGCAATGCTGTGCAATGGAGAGAAAGGTGCCAAATATGTGTTGCAGAAGCAGCACATCACAAGAGTTGCAGCCCATAATTAGGACAGTCAAAAAATGTTTATGAAGACTCTCCACCCCCCTGACCTCTAACCAGATGTCCAACAAATAAATATTAAGAAACATGGCAATTTCTTTAATAAATTGAAAGTAAATTTCAAAGACGCGGGGTTGAGCTTTATAGCCTGTATCCTCACTGCAGTGTAAGTCCTGTGAGCCATAAAAGAACATTTTTTATTAGTTCTGTTAGGAAGGACAGCGATCATAACTTGGGCTGAGCCCGATGGCCGGACAATCCCTTCCGCTTCCCGGTATGCTGGCCACACCCCGTCCCTCAGATGTTTTGTGACATCTAACCATGGAGATCATGGGAGTGGGCCCCACTGAAGTGTATGGGGCTCATTTTCTAAATGTGTTTTTAAATGATAAAGCAATTTCTGGTATATATGAAGGCCACCACTCAACTAATAGGAGTCTATTAGAATTACGGTAATTTATGAAAGCCACCACTCAACTAATAGAGGGTCTATTAGACCCTGTATTAACAGAGTGACGGCTTTCATATATACCAGAAATTTCTTTATAACTTTAAAAGTTTTGAAAATTAGCCCCATAGACCTCAATGGGGCATTCCACCATGCTCTCTGTGGTTAGAAATCACAAAATATTTGAGTACAAGGGCATGGCTGGTAGACCAGGAAGTGGGAGGGATCAGCTTGCCATCAGGCTCCGCCTGATTTATGATCCCTTCCATTCCTAACAGGACTAATTAACAAAAGTTGTTTTATGACTCAAACTTATGCTGCACTGAAGTAGGGGTCTGTAAAGCCCAAAAGCACCAAAGAAAATGTTGAAAATTCACTTTAAGAAGTTCAAGGCATGTACATTCATAGTTGATATGATAATCAATGTTTTTCAAAACAGTGATACTCAGAGTTAGCACCTTGAATCCCAAAAGTTTGTCAGTAGCATTTCTGAGTTAATGACAATTTTGAGTTTGTGACACAGCTAGATGCCAAATATAGAAAACCCTCCATATACAATAAATTCGCTTTGAAACAAGAGGTTTGACACTATGTTATAACCAATATTTCAATCATTTTTCAGCATAAACATGCACATTTACTGTTTAAAATAATCAATTCAAAGATTTAGAACAAGCCCAGCTATTGTTACTGTGATAAAACAGTATTAACGAAGTTTGGTAAAAACTTAGGCCAACAGCAACAAAATAAATATAACTGTTAGTAAGACTTGGTTTCAACTCAGTCTGGAGCAGGAAAAATTGCTTTTCTTGATCTTGGCATCCATCTTGATTTTTACTGAAAGAAGTGTAAGTCCCACGTTACGGTCCAATCTATGTTGCTGGGCAACATTGGGCCTAGACCAGTCTTGTGTAAGTCAGGTCACATTTTTGTTTGTGCAACAGCCTCACATCAAGGACTTATGCTTGACCACTTTTAAATCATAATACCACATATTTAGACTTAACAGTAAGTCTAGTTTTGTGCAACTGGGCCCCCAAGTCTTGATGAGTACTCAGCTGAGTTCTTCCAGCTCATGCAAATGGAGCTTGCACTCAATATCTTGTTGGTTTACACCTCTGTCCCATCTGCAGGTCTCCAGCCATACCCTGAGTAATCAGTGAATACAGTACTGCTAGTGGAAGACAGGAGCCCACAGCAGATGGGGAATTACACTCGCTCTCTCTTCATAATCTGGACACCTAAGTCTTGGCAAAAATATTGGTCTCACATCTAGAACCAGTCCTCCCTACTTTTCATTCACAAACATCAAATAGGCTTTGAAAAAGGCATGAATGGACCAGATAGCATAAGGGCAGTATTTGATTCAATATGGAGTAGCAGTAAGAAGAGCACCACAGTGACCCTGATGAGTATTGATACAGAAAAAACCTTTACCTCTGTGAAGTGGTGCTACTTGTGCCAAGCCATCTGAGAGGATGGGTTTGGGACCTGAATTTACCAGCAGGGTTAAGCTCCTATATAAATTGCCTAAGACCTCTATGCTCACCAATGGATACATTTGTGACAGATTCCTACTGTCCTGAAACATTTACCAAAGCTGCCCTCTTGTCCCATTACTACACCATATAGTGATGGAGCCCTTGCTCAGAAAATTGTGTCACTCCACAGGAATTCAGGGAATATAGATAGAAAAAGGTACAGCTCAAAACACAAGCTTATGCTGATGACCTCCTGTTAATCATGTCCAATTGTCCAGCTCCATCCCAGAAGCTTTGACGGTCCTTACAGCATTCACTGACATCTCCACACTCAGGGTAAATTGGAGCAAGACCACAGTGATGCCTTTTAACCCCTCTGCAACTGGGATCAGATTTCCTAATGGACTCTTTAGTGTACTCCCTCAAATCTGAATTATTTGGGACTGCAGTTTGCATCTTCATTTGATCAAACCACCAGAAATGAATGGGTTCCCCTGGTGAAGAAGCCTGAGAGGTCTTTATCCATTATAGAAGTTTAACCTGTCCTTAGGGGCAAAATTGTAACCTACAAGAGGATAGTTTTTCAAAAGAAAATCATGTATTGTCTTAATAACTTACCCCTTTCTCTCCCAAATGATATACAGTATATGCCAGAATGGGTAGGCTGGTATCTAGTTTGCTGTGAGAGATTTGGCCTGCAGTTTCACCCAGTTTCAGCCTACAATCTCTCAGGGGGTTAAATCTCAAGAAGGGACAAGCAACTAGGACTGTCAGAACTTGGCAAAGTTCTGACCCCTATAAAACAAGAACCAGAACACTGGGGATTCTGATTAGTGCTGATTAGTTATGTTTAGTTCTGATGATTTATAAATATTTAAATAAATGAGTTACAATTCATGAAAGGTCCAAACTCTTAATATTTAACAATAAAGGCCAAGAGGGAATACATTTATTCATTATTTGTATGAAAAAGAAAGTAAAACTGCTAATGTGGGAGACAAACAAGCCTGGTAGTGGCACCCTCTGAGAGCAGGGAGGGGAACAACTATGACACGATATAGCATACACCATACAGTATCTCCTTCATGGCCTCCTTTGGTGCTACACCTGCTTGGGTCCTTGTGAGTGCTGGGAGAAAGAGAGAGAGAGAGACATAGAGCGAGAGCTATTTACTGTAAAGTATGGTACAGTGTACAGTATTTTTTTGGAATCTGTGGAACAAAAGAATGATGACATGAGGTTGCAAGACAGAAAGGTGCAAGTATCTACCGATACAAAGCAGTGGAAATGCTTTGTATTAAGGCTGGGTATTCTTTTGCTGGCTGTGCCAGAGGACACCAGACCAAAAACACAGCTATGAAATAATGATCAAATGAGTAGCAGTAAGAGCCCACCTACCCTGCCCATGTAATGCAGCTGCACTGCATGTCTCAGTATACTGTGGTATACTGCCTGGTCCACGGAGATACTGTTTTCTGCTTCTACTCAGCTATGTCTTTTAAACAAGAAATGAAAGATATCTTTCTGACCACAACCCAGTCACATCTGTAAAGTGCAGTCAATAATTATTTACAGTGTGGCTCACGATAAGGAGAAGCAACATGGCGCCAGCAGGTAAAGCCATGTAGGCAGCATGTAGAGGGACCGGATGAAAAAAATGCTGCCCTCCATCTTTGCTCTATCCTACTAAATGGAATGGGCTTCGTTTATGAGCCATTGACAGAAGCAGAAGAAAGCATTAAAAAGAGTTTAAAACCCCTCTTTTGTTTTGGAATTATGACTCCTCATAAGAGGCGCTATGCATAAAGGGCCCCAAAATATGCGTTGGGTGATAGTAAACCCTGCGCACCCCTATGCAATGCACAGGGCATGGTGGACACATGGCATGCATGACCATAAGCGCATGGTGCACAAACAGAGGGGGCATGAGTGAGCACCGCATGGGGGGATGCACGGACAGGACAGGGCTGTGGCCAGGAGAGATGGATCCTCCCGTGACCCCACCATATAAGGTGCCGCAGACCACACTATGCAGCAGCATGGCTGTGAATGCAGCACAACAGCAGTACACAGGAGAAATGGCAGGATGACGGGAAGACACGGAAGAACCACTGGAGGGCAACAGAGAAGGAGGAGGCAGAGGCAGAGGCAGGTGAGGACAAAGGAGACACCATGGGGGCGGAACATGGACACGCTTCACAAACTGCAGCAGTGGGAAGGTCGTGATGATGGTTAAGGACAGCAGGCAGCACTACGACAGATTGTACAGGGCCCTGGTACACACCACCCCTCCCCCGGAGGCAAAGGCCCATATGTGGCTGTACATCCAGGCCAGTGTCAATGCTGCAGGGGCAGAGGCACGGACATGCACTGCAATAAAGCACAAGTAGTATGATCTCTGTGCAGCCATCAAGAAGAAGATGGAAAGCCACCACAAGGGAGCATCAAGGCACGGGCAGTGGCACCTCCACACAGGACACACAGCTGACACCTGTGGAGAGAATTGTGGCAGAGATCCTCACACAGGTGGTGGTCCTGGGCATGGATGGGCATGGATGGAGGGGTGAACACACTGACAGGTAGGTGCAGGGAGGGGACAGGTTGGGGAGGTGGCAGAGAATGCACAGGCAGCACCACAGTAATGCCTCACTCCCCCTCTCTCAGATAGGGGCCATGCGCCATGGGACACAGCAGCCAACAGGACGCAGGCAACACAAGGCACAGTGCTGGAGGTGGCACGCACAGCACCATGCAATGGAAGGCATCATTAGGTAGGTAACATGGACCAGTGTAGCATGATGCCCCTGCAGGGCTGTGGTCAAGACCTGTACACTGATGCACATCAATGTTGTCTCCACAGGGACAGAGATGGACACAGAGACACAGCTGGACAGTGACAGCACTGCTGATCCAACCAATGCCCAGACTGAAGAGGCAGACAGCAGCACTGGGAATGAGGGCCGATATGATGTGGAGCCCACTGACAGGCATGGCAGTAGTCCTCTCCCACCCTGGATTGCACCACCACCCCACCCGGGCAGGGTGACAGGGGCAGCCCCTGGCACTGTACCACAAGTAGTGACATCAACATCTCACAGAGCCATGGACCCTGCCAACAGCGGTGATGAAGACCCATCCACAGGCACCCACAGCTGTACACCCAGACATGATTCATACCAGCGGGAACAGTACTGTGTGCTCCAGCATCTGAAGAGGGACCACCTCGCCGAACAGCGGAACACCATGTCAGCCATCACTGCACTGACCGAGGTCACCTGCAACATTGGCGACAGCATCACACATTCCACTGTGGCACTAGAACAGATCCTGCAACACCTACGTACCACAACCACCGCACCCCCAGCAGGCCCATCCCAGGGCAACAGGCACACACACGGATGGTAGCCACACAAGCCATCAAAACGGACCATGGACCAGAGCAGGGCATGTGTAGGGACACCCCACCCCCACCGAGCACAGACGCTGAGGCACTTGCTACACCACCTCACCCAGAGCATGGCACTGTGGCAGTCGGTACCATCCAAACCACCATGGAGGACAACCAGAACACACCAGATGTGGGACACAACCCAGCAGTGCTGACTCCCAGGTATGTGTGGGATGCAGGGGACATGGTGCAGTGCTGGTACATGCAGCACCCAGGCACCTGAGCACACATGTGTTGACATGGTCCCCATCTCAGCCCAATGCCTCGGGCCCATGACATCACCAGCACAGCACCCACACAGTCACGGTCACACAGCACACACCACCCCCACACACAGCCCCCCACCCCACCTTGGATGGCCACTCAGCAGGAATCATCATCATCATCATCATGGCCACACCTCACTGACGGCAATGGTTGCAACACACTGCATGCAGCACCCTGGCGGAGGTCATGCCACAGCCATGCAGTGTCCACCAGGTGAGAGCTATCCGGGACATGCCATGCTGCACCATCACCGTGTGAATGACCCGGCCACAAGAGCATGCCACGCAGCATGGCCACTGGCCATGCCCTGCCCCACATGTTGCACATCACCACCAGTGTAGCCAGCATCATCATCATCAGCCATGGGGTCCAGGGGTGGTCCCATCAGCATCAGCATGGCCTCACGCTTGGCCAGGTTGTGCAACAGGCAGTACATGGCACCCTTAGCGGGTGTTAGGATGACCATGCCCTCTAAGTGGTTGAGACACCAGAAGTGCATCTTCAGCTGTCCAATGGTCCTCTCCATGATGCTTCATGTCTGCTGATGTGCAGTGTTGTAGGTGTCCTCCACCTGTGACCCTGGTGCCAGGATAGGTGTCATGAGGTAGTCACACAGGGGGTAACCGCTATCACCAGCAGAGAGGAACGTGCACTGTGAGTGTGATGTGGCATGCCACCATGCTGGATGGTGTGCCTGGCATGCATGTATACATACCCAGTAGCCAGCTATCAAGGTGCCCATCCTGCAGCAGTGCACTGAGGCTAGAAGCATCCAGTAGGTAAGAATCATGCGTTGACCCCAGAAACCTGGTGCACACATCCATGAATAAGCCAGCTGAATTGCACATCACCTGACAGTTCACACTGTGGAACTCCTTCCTGTTGCAGTATGCAACCTTATCTGTCATGGGGGTCAGGATCATGATGTGCGTGCCATTGATGGCCCTGCACATGTTGGGCATCCCATGCATGGCAAAGAATGCCTGCTTCTTGTCACATAGCTCCTGTGCATTCTGGGGCAGGTAGACATGGTCCCCCACATGTGCCAGCAGTGCATCAGTGACCTGCACCATGGCACAGGACACAGAGGACTGGCTCATGCCGAGTGCATCCTCAGTCACAAGCTGGAATGACCCTGTTGTATAGTAGGACAGGGCACACATGACCTTCATCTCCACCAACATCACCCTGGAGCGCCGGGTCCTGGGTGCAATGATCGGCCATGGGAACTGGAAATGCTCCAGGCAGTGCATGTCCCACCAACCTGTGGTGTTGACCCTGTCACAGAACACCCTGGGACGTGGCAGCCAGTTCCATCATCTCCTGTCATTTGCCTCCAACTGTAGCAGATGCAGTCCCACTCCTGGGCACATCCTGTAGCACTGTGTCACCTTCCTCTCACATGGTGCAGCCTGCAGGCAGCTCCCCCTTATAGTCCCATGCTAATGTGGGGGTGGTGGCACAGCCATTGGCACACCCTCACACCACCCTGTGTATTGTGACATGTGCCCTTGTCCATGCACAGTCCTGTGTTGTGGCCTGGACTCCCCAGACCATGGCATTCTCTGTGGTTGACAGGATGTCCCTGTTCCCATGACACCTCTTCAGGGTATCTGAGATGACATATGCCCCGAACTGGGGCACGGGGGACCTGTGGCAGGCCCGTGGATTTGGTCAGGTGGGTACTGTATGTACTGCATGTGTGGTTTTGTGCCACTGCACGTGTGGGCCTTGTGTCTCACTGCCACCCCTCATGTCTCCCATGCAGAACCCATGTGGATGGCCAGAGAGGATGGCGCTCAGCCTGCAGGTGCAGCCGGATGGCATCCTCTGCTTTGTGTGCACCCCTGGACAGCAGCTCCAGCGGTACCAGCACTAGTACCTGAACTACCTTATCCTGAAAGGGGAGGGCAGCATGGTCTTCTATGAGGATGCAGACAAGAGGCGGTGGGAGGTGTATGTCCCGTCACCGGTAGGTGCTTAGGGTGTGGGGTGGTTTGGCAGTGCTTGTGATGCATTCTCCGTGCCTGACATGTTCCCTTTGTCTTGCAGTGCTGCAGGGTGGAACATTGGCCACCCACCGCAGGAGCTGGAGGAGATGACGGCACCTCGAGCAGCAATGGAGACCTGCATGCCAGGCTACCTTCATGGCTGTGATAGAGCCTGCCACCACCATGGTTATGCCATGTGGACCGGCTATTGTTCTGCTGGACACCAAGTGGGCGAGGTGCAGTGTGATGTCCTGCTGGGGAGCCATGCGTGGCTGGCACCCGCTGCTGTGGGGGGGCTCTGCTGGACTTTGGGGTTACCTGTTCCTGTTGTTGTAGGGGGGGAGGCTCTGTGCTCTGTGTTGTGCTGCTGTGTGTGCAGGCAATAAACTGTTGATCTGCCACCTGTGTGTTCATTGACTCGGGGGGGGGGGCTGTCTGTCTGGTGCTGCCATAGGCAGTCTTTAGCCGGTGCACCAGGGAGTGTGGGCCCGCTTGACCGGGATACCGCTGCATGGTGCCTGGGCCTGTGCATGCCTTGTGGCATGCTCACGTGTGGTGCACGGGTGTGTGCTATGGTGCCCGTGTCACCAATGGTCCATGCTGTGGGAACCATGTGCTGTGCGTGTGGCCACGTGTGGCATGCAGGTGAGCCCTGTGTGTGTCAGTCTCTCTTGTATACAGTGACATGCTGTATGGTATGCTCTGTGTACAGCAACGTGCCATACAGTGTGCTCTGTGTATGCCAACGTGCCATACAGCATGTCCTGTATATGGTGACATGCCATACAGCATGCCATGTGTATGGCAAAAATGACATACGGCATGCCCTGTGTATGGCAACATGCCATATGGCATGCCCTGTGTATGGTGGCATGCTGTACAGCAAGCCCTGTATACAGCACTCTTCCAGTGCTCTTGTATAGCGCCGTGCCCTGTGTATGGCAATGTGCCATATGGCATGCCCTGTGTATGACAACGTGCCATACGTCATGCCCTGTGTATGGCAACGTGCCATATGGCATGCCCTGTGTATGGCAACATGCCATACGGCATGCCCTGTGTACGGCAATGTGCCATACGGCATGCCCTGTGTATGGTGACATGCTGTACGTCATGCCCTGTGTACAGCACTCTTTCAGTACTCTTGTATAGTGCCATGCCCTGTGCCAGTTGGCCAGCCGTGTGGCCCGTATGCCTGCTGCGCCATGCCCAACATGTCTGCACTATGGCGGTGGCAGGGCTGGTGTGGTGGCATGGCCCAGGGGTGCTGCCCACCTCCGCTCCAGCATGCTCTGGTTTGCCAGGGTCAGGGGTGGTCATCCTGTCTGTGGCTCCATCATGGTTCGTGTGCACCTGTGCGCGTGTCATTATGGCAGCCTCTGCCCTCGTGTATCTGTGCACCCCTGGGCCTGCATGTACCTGTGTTGGTGCATGTGGGTGGATCATGCTGTTCACCTGTTTCTACGGCCACACCCTGCGGTGCGGCTCCACAGTTGCCCCGCACATGGGTCTGCTGCACACTCATAATGCATGCTGCACTGCATATGCCTGCATAGCTGGGCATCATATCTTGCACTGTGCGGGCTTGTGCATAGTGTGCTGGGTTCATGCATAGCACCTAAAGAGCTTAAAAAAATTAGCATCAGATCTAAAGTTAAAGCTTCTACACTGTTGAGTATGGCCACGCGGAAAGCAGTAGTGTCTCAGTTAAAACAAAAGCTCACAGAAGCTCCTCCCGACACTAACCTTGCTATTGAGCCTTTGAACCCGAACTGGAGCCCTGCTACTGGATTGCTTCCTCTGTTTAATGCACCAGAAAAAGCAAAGACCAGAGAGCGGGTCAAGAAATGGAAAGGGCATGGCCCGTACAAGAAGAGCCTGCTTCGAAAGCTGCATCAGGAGGAGAAAACGCTTCAACTTCAAAACCACAGGTACAGTGCAATATAACTCAAATTGACTCCGGAGAACTTTCCCTGCCTGGAACAAGTAACATACAGACCAATTTTTTAATACCCAGTGAAATACTTACAAAACCGTGTACAATCACACAACCTGTTAGTGCTACTCAATAAATCAATCAATCAAAATCTTTATTTACCCAGGCGATCACCATTGAGCAAGCTCATTTACAAGGTGGACCTGCAGTTTGCAAGGACAAGGGTACAGAATAGAGTACAAGTAAAATATATATAAAACAACAGTAGCAAGACGTATACAACAAAATATATACAGTGTAGAAATAAAGGTAAATAATATATACAGAGATGCCTTTATAATCCTATCCATCAATAACATGTTCATTGCCTTTAAAGGAGTCCCTGGGATATGGAAAAGCGCACATGTAGGAGGCAGGGACACTGGAAGAAAGATTCTGGGATACTAAGCAGGTAGTATCAGGGCATAAGAGTGGGCGATGGGGTGTGTGTTGTAGTGAGTACATAGTACCAGTGGGACTAGAATGGACTGGGGAGGAGTAATCTTGGTAAGGGAACACTAAGTTTGAATGGGAAGGACTTAGATTGAGCAGAAACCTCAGCTGGACAACTAGGAACAGTGGAAAGAGTTACAGAGCTCCACAAATGTTTCGGCATACAGAGTCTTGAACATAGCAAGACTAACAGGGGAGCTAAGTCTCAGTAATTTCTGTATCCTATTCCAAAGCGTGGGCAGGACAAAGCTTATGGCTGCTTTTCCAAAGCAGGTACCGACCCTAGGTACTTTCAGGGAAACCAGCGAGTGACTTCTCAAGGCATAATTCCCAATCAGGTTTAGTGGGAGACAGTCAGCAATGTATTGCAGGAGTTTGTTGGTGATGGCTTGGAGCGTCCAGAGGGCTGCAGTTCTATACCACCTGTGTTGAAGGGAAGGCCAACCCACAGTTGCATATAATGAACAGTGGTGGGTGGAAAAGGGGAGGCCTGTTATAAATCTCAGAGCTCTATGATACAGTATGTCCAACTTAGCAAGGTGTGAGGCTGGGTACTGGCCATATATGAAGTCAGCATAGTCAATTAGTGAGAAGAACGTGGATTGGACGAGCTATCTTTTGGTGTGTGCGGTCAGGAGGTGATTTATTCTGAAGAAGAGTCCTAGCCTCTGCCTCAGCTTTTTCAGCAGTTCTTCTATATGTTCCACAAAGGAGAGTTTATTGTCTATCCAGACAGCCAAATACTTGAATTTCAGTATGTATTCAAGAAAAAGCAGGGATACTAAAAGAATACTTCTGCTCAGTATTCACAAAAGAATAGGAGGGGTAGGTACCTAAACCAATCAGTGGAAGCACTCTGGATATTGGGGTGGATACCAGTCCATTCACAGAAGAAATGGTCCTGAAAGAACTCCTGAAACTGAAGGTGGGCAAAGCAATAGCTCCTGACAGGATTCACCCCAGAATTCTAAAAGAACTAAGGGGAGAAATAGTGACACCACTGTCTATGCTTTTTAACAAATCATGGGAGGATGGTGTGGTACCTGAGGACTGGAGGAAGGTGGATGTGGTTCCCTTTCACAAAAGTGGGAGCAAGGCAGAGACAGGAAACTATAGGCCTGTTAGTTTGACCTCAGTGGTAGGGAAAATGATGGAATCACATCTGAAAGAAAGAACTGTTAAGTACCTAGAGACCAGTGGGGCACAGGACCCAAGGTAGCATGGATTCACAGTGGGGAAGGTCATGTCAGATGAATCTAATAGATTTCTTTGACTGGGTGACCAAAGTAGTAGACTAGGGAGGGGCTGTTGACATGGCCTACCCAGACTTTAGCAAGGCATTTGACACAGTCCCACACAAAAGATTAATATACAAGTTAGCCAGCCTAGGAGTGGGTCCCAGAGTGGTAACCTGAGTAACAAATTGGCTGGATAAGAGGATGTAGAGGGTAATAATAAACAGAGTCCATTCCGAAGAAAGGGGGGTTACTAGTGGGGCACTGCAGGGTCCAGTACTAGAACCAGTCCTCTTTAATGTCTTTATAGGTGACAATTACGGAGGGACTGGAAGGAAAAGTATGCCTCTTTGCAGACAACACAAAGATCTGCATTAGGGTTGATACACAAGGGGGGGGTGGAAAGGATGAGAAGGGACTTGGCAAAGTTAGAGGAATGGTCAAAGGTATGGCAGCTTAGATTCAATGCAAAGAATTGCAAAGTAATGCACCTGAAACAAACATCCAGGGGAAGAGTACACAATTGGGGGGATATTAATAACAAAAATGGAAAGGGACCGGGGGGTAGTCATATCAGATGACTTAAAGGTAGGCAAGCAATGTGAGAAGGCAGTAAGGAGGGCCGGTTGGGTGTTACTGGGATGCATAGGGAGAGGTATCACCAGTAGAAAACAAGAAGTTGTTATCTCTCTGTACAGACAGTTGGTGAGACCCCATCTGGAGTACTGCATGCAGTTCTGGAGACCCCATCTCCGCAAGGACATGGAGGCAGTCCAAAGGAGGGCAACTAAAATGGTGCAGGGTCTGCACCAGAAGCCATATGAAGAGAGTATAAAAGAGCTTAATTTGTATACCCTCGAGGAAAGGAGAGAGAGGAGGGACATGATAGAAACTTTCAAGTACCTCAAGGGAATCAACAAAGTCCAAGAGGCTAGCATCTTTCAGAAAAAGATGTGCACGAACATGGGGCCACAATTTGAAATTAGAGGAGGGACGGCTCGAGGGCAACATGAGGAAATATTTTTTCACGGAGAGGGTGGTGGACGCATGGAACTGCCTTCCTGAGGAGGTCATCAGGTCAAAAACTGTGGGGGAATTTAAGAATGCATGGGACAGACATAAGGCAATTCTACTGGGGGGTAGAAGGAAGTAGGCTGTTGGTTAACTAGGATCTGCAGCCTATCAAATAGGTAGGGAAATGGGCAGACTGGGTGAATGAGGGATGAAGGAGGAAGGGGGGAGAGTGGAAGGGAGGAGAAGGCATGGTGAAGAAATTCAAGGTTTAGGGAGGGGGTGTGGAGAACCCAGGGTGGATGGCAGGGTAGAGTAGGGGGAAGGGAAGAAGTGGAGGGAGTAAGGCAGGGGCAAGGGAGGGGGAGGAGAACTGAAGAAGAAAGGGTAGGGGAAGAGGGGAAGGTATGGGAGCAGGACAAAAGGGGGAGAGGGAGGGGGCAGGGAGAGGAGGGAGAGTGAAACAGACAGGAAGGGTAAGGAGCACTGGGGCTATGCACAAAAGGTGCAATATACATGTGATTTGTATGCATAGTGCCTGTGTGCCTACATGACCCTGGATATGTGCAGGGTGTGCAGATTCATTGCAGCAAGCACCCACAGGGCACCTGTCTGTGGTGCCCTCCCCAGCATGCAGGTTCGTGGGGGGTGGATGGTAGAGAAGTGAACCCGGGCACTCATCTAATTGAATTCCTGACCCGGGTCCCAGAGTGGATCCCTTACACCAAGTGTGCATGGGAGTGTGGAAAGGGGCAGACTGGGATAGTTAATAGTACGGGCACTCACCTGAAAGGCTAGCCCTAGCAGTAGCATGCAGCAGGGAGGGCTGAGGCATCAGGGTGGGGGACATGACAGTCTGGGATGTGGACCCATATGTAGACCAGTGTGCTTGTACCAGCAACACTGTGTCTGTGATACACTGGGTGGTACCCGGGAGTCCGCAGAATGGACCGCACTGACACTGCCCATACCTATGTAACGTACCATGTGCTTGGTGGTATACCCACAGGTGATACAGACTACTGACTGGATATGTACCAGATCCACAACACATGCAGCTATCATTACCCCCATCCACATGGTCTGCATGTGTAATGCTAACCCTCTACAGTGTATGCTCACAGCAGACATCCTACCACTGCTGTAGGTGCTCCATCAGCCCTTCGCAGCCCCCCCCAGTTCTACCAGTGTCCCACTGTACATCTATATGGTCAGACACCCCTGGCAGCACTACTGTACATGCAGTATGGCAGGTACCCACTGAGCACGGTGGACACGACTGCAAGCCACCAGATACAGGGGTTGCATGCAGGGGTTACAGCAGGGTCCACCTGCCATAAACCAGTACCCCCCCCATGCCTGGCACTACATGCTGTTGTGAATCACACATAGTGCTGACACACCTCCAACACTCCCCCTGGATCACCCATGTGCGTGGCTGCCCCCGGGTCTGGGGGATCCAGTGTGCAACTGGCTGGTGCACAGCATTGTGCATGCTACTGGGGGTCTGTGGGACCCCAGCCGTGTGGCATTCAAACATAGGGTTGCCTACATGCCCCACATATCTGGTGCATAGGAACCATAGTCAGGTGTAACTAGAGGTAAGTGACTATACCTTGGTAGATCAGTAGCAAATACTGTGACAGTGAAAACAACTGAAACTGTGAAACAACTTGGACAAATCAGGCAGGGCTATAAGCAAACAGTGTGTAAATAAAGTGGCAGTAAACCCTAAGGTAACAACTAGAGCAGGCTTGGTAAACAGATCTATGACTATTGAGTCAACAGTAGCAGCACTAGCAGGAGCAATAAACCAGGCAGCAATTTATATAAATTACAGGTACCAGAATCACAAGTTCAAGGTGATCCAGATAGGGAGTGAGCAATAATTAGTGTTTCAGTCTAAAAACAAATAGTCCCAAAAGTCTGGTACCAACAAACAAAAGATCAAGGTGACAAAGATGGGTAAAATGCAGTAGCTAGCATTTCATCATTAGGTTGAGTAGGCTACCTTACAGGATGTGAAGTTGACTGGCAGATAGTATAGGCAATCAGTATGTACAGTGGTGGATCAGCAAGCCCAGCTGGCAGCAGACTCCAGGCTGACTCCAAGGGGAGTCACATGATGCAAATGCCTGCATAACACCCTGTTTGCTCGGCTCCAGTCTCCTGTCTCTAATTACGACGTTTTATAGAATAAAAGCTCGGAAAGAAACTGACTTGTTTAGTACCATAGTCTTTCTGAACATAGTAGTAGCTGTTTCAGGCTGTTCTGACAGTAAATGGATGCAGAAATGCAGAGAATGCAAATGAAACACACTCCGCCTGTCTCACCAGTGAAGGCACCAAAAAAAGCCAGTGCTTCTCCAAGTCTTGGTGAGTCGGAAGCTGCCATGGACCCCTCAGAGAATGAACCGCTAACTTTAGCAAGGTTTTTGGCAGAATATAAGCCTTTTCGTACTGAGCTACACTCGGCGACTGAGGAGTTGAAAGCTGTGACCCTAGCTCTGGAAGACCTGTCCAGGTGCACCAGAGATACTGAGGCTAGAATTGTATCCCTAGAAGCCCACACGGACAAGCAGGAACCGAAGATGGTGGCCCTTCGTCAGAAGATGACCAGAATGGAATAAAAACTAGAGGATCTTGAAGGGAGGAGCAGACGTAACAATGTAATCATCATAGGTCTGCCGGAGAAAGAGGAGGGTGCTGATTCTATTTTATTTGTCCAGAGGCTACTGTTGAAAATTGCTAGCCCTACACCTTTTGAGGCGAGCTACACAATAGAAAGAGCACATAGGGCTCTGAGGGCAATGCCACTGCCCGGAGCCCCTCCTCGCAATCTAATTCTTCACTTCTTAAATTACCAAGAAAAGCAGCATGTTCTTATCAAAACTAAAGAGCTGAAGGAGATTTCTTGGGAGGGATCAACCCTTAGGATCACGCAGGACTTACCTTTGTCAGTCCGTCAAAAGCGAGCTGAGTTTCATCCGATTGTGATGAAATTGATTGTGGCCAGTATTCGCTTCAGAATGGGATACCCAGCTAAGTTCCAGGTGCTATTGTCTGGGTCTTGGGTTAGTTGTGAGGATGCACAAGCAGTAACAAGCAGTTTAAAAGCAGCTGTGCCTGAATTATTTGAATGATTCAGAAGCAACAACTTTCCAGTTTGTTCTTAAACTCTTTGTCGGGGGGGTCACGGTAAAGGTCACTAGTAGTTTGTAATTACGTTTCAGAGGAGTATATGGAGTGTTTAATTTTGCAGAATTTATGATTCCACTTCAGTTCGGGAGTTGACTGTACACGGAACAGTGTCTTCAGATCTAGCCACTATTTTTGTCATCCCGGGCCATGTACAGAGTCTGTCGCAGGATTCATTCCACTGCGAGGCTCATTGTTCTTGGAATCCTACTAAATAAAACTGGAATTTCTCGAAGAAAGTTGCAGATAATGTGGGACTTGCTTTAGACGGATTGTAGGCTAGAGTTCAATGCCCCATCTCCTCAATAGTTACGCAAATGTGTCCACTAGAGGGATCCAGCCCCATTCAGCTGGTTATGAGGAGAGCACTAAGGGGTAACATCTTTCTGCTTGATAAATTTACTTCATTTAAACAGTCTTATTTTTGGTAAGATGCTTGATTGGTACACTGGATTTAGTCTCCCATGAGGTATTGTTTGCATTGTTTATGGGTTTAATGTTTGGTATCCTGCCATCAACCAGGTTTGGTAAGGGAGGCTTTCAGTATGTGGGATAGTTAGCGCGTTCTCACCACATGGGGAGGTTTCATTTTAGCTTTGGGAATATCTCGGCAGAGCTCTTGCAGAGTATTATATGGAGAGCAACGAAGATTTAGACCCAAAGGAATAGAAGTTTATAGGGCTTTCACCTGGCTGCTGCATTATAAGGGGCCGAGCGGGCCCTAAGTTTCTCTGACCCAGATTTTTAGTTGGGGAATGTATGGGTCTACAACCCACATAGATGTGTTTTTTTTCTTTCAGAATCAGATTCATATATCTTTGGTTGCTTTCGGTCACCTGTTTATTTTACTCTTTCTTTTCCTGCTTCTTAGATAATGGGGTGTTAGGGAGCATTTGTGGCAGTCAGGTTTTATTTTTAGGTACATATAGAGGCAGGAGATACTGGGTTGAGTGGGGATGAATGGTGCATTTGTCATCTTGGACCATAGCGTGTATTTGTTGGGGGGGAATGGAGGATTTTTTCACGGGAGTGGGGGGGCTTGGGTTATTTAGTATTTGGGAAGTTACGCTGGTAGTGACTGGGAAATTCAGGGGTATTGGAGGAAGGGGAGTGGGTGGGTAGGGGGTTTACATGCAGGTTGAGAAACTCGCAGGTGAACATTTGCATGGGAGTCTTAATAAAACTGAGTAATCGGTGGTGTTCCACAATCACTTCTATACCAGGATTACTTTGTCTAGATACACCAAATGGGTAGTCACTGTGATTTTATCACGTGGAACATTAAAGGGGCCAGAAATAACACTAAGAGATACAAAGTGTTGAAACACCTACAAATGCTAAATGGAAAAATCATTTTTTTTGCAAGAAACTCATTTGCTTGACACAGAAACTAATTTATTTAGGTGCCAACGGGTAGGTCAGGTGTACTTGGCAGGTGACAACACAAACAGTAGAGGGGTTGCTATTTTGATGACAAGAAACACCCCTTTTACTTGTGGACAAGTTATTAAGGATCCAAACGGCCGGTACACAATTACTCTGGGTATTTTATTCAGGACTAGGGTGGTGCTTGGGAGTGTCTATGGTCCCAACGTGGACTCGCCAGGTTTTTTTGTAGATCTCCTAAAGGTAATGTCCCCTTTTGTCCATATTCTGATATTCTTAGGAGGGGATTGGAACCTACCTTTCAATTCAGAAAGGGCAGAAGGAAAATAGGTCTTACCCCAGTCCAAAGAACCATAAGAGACTTGATTGACAACCTGGGTTTATGTGATCCCTTGAGGGTTCTTTACCCCTCAATCAGAGAGTTTACGTTCATATCTGCTGTGCACAGTTCCAGAACAAGAATTGAGTACTTTTTGATAAGCCAATCAATTCTGCCTGGTCTGTCACAGTGTACAATACTTCCGGGGATAATCTCGGATCATTCTGTGGTCCGATGCTCCTTAAATCTTTCCCCCAATTTACCCAGACAGACCATTGGGAAACTGAATAATCAGTTATTGTGTTCTACTCAACTTAAAAATAATATCATTCAAACAATAGAAAATTATGAAAAAGAAAACCTCAGCTCAACAGGTAGAGGGGATTTGAAATGAGGTGCATTGAAATGTGTCCTTAGAGGAGTACTAATTAAAACTAGCAGCAGATAATAAAAGACAAAGGGAGAGTAAGGCAAAACAGTTACTAGGACAAATCAGGGAAATAGAGTGCATTCTATCTGTAAGTTCCCCTGCAGATATTAAAGAAAAGCTAGTTGGACTAAGAAATCAATATAGTGACATACTGAGAGAGAAGGCGGAATATGCTCTGCTCAGGACCAAGGCATGGTATTTTGACCAAGGGGAAAATGCGGAACATCTACTGGCCATGAGATTGAAAGCAGAGGAATCATCTAGGATGATCCAGGGTATAACCTCTCAGAGGGATGGGGAAATCAAAACTAAGCTGCAAGACATTGTCCTCGAGTTTGAAAATTATTACAAGGAACTGTATAGTCCTATGAGTCCCAGACCTAGTAGGGAAGAGGTAGAGAGATATTTTTCCTCTTGTTCACTCCCTTTGGTTCCAGTTGAAATGAGCAGTGAACTGTCTTGCCCTATCTCGGAGAAGGAGATTGTTTCCACAATTAACTCTCTCTCGTCAGACAAAGCTCCAGGCCCAGATGGGTTTTCTCCTAACTTTTATAAATGTTTCTCAAAACAGTTGGCCCCAGGGCTACAAAGATTATTCCATAGCATCCTGAACTCCGAGATGGTAGACAAGCAGCTTTTCAAAGCTCTCATCATCGTTATTCCAAAAGGAGGGAAAGCACCAGATAAAGTCTCCAGTTATAGACCCATTTCATTAATAAATTATTATGTTAAAATCTTAGCAAACATTTTGGTGACTCACTTAGCTAAAGTCATGCCCCAATTAATACATGGGGATAAGGTAGGATTTATGGCAGGTAGACTGGCATCTGACCATTTGCACAAACTGTCTCACATCTTCTCTGTGTCCAGAGACTCTACTCTTCCCTATGGACTGATATCAGTGGATGCGGAGAAGGCATTTGACAGGGTTGATTGGCAGTTTCTATTTTTGGTTATGAGGAAGTTTGGACTTCCCCTCCCTTTCATTAAGAATATATTCTCCTTATATAGCCAACCTAGCGTAAGGATATATTGTAATGGGGTGTTTTCCTCAGTATTCCCTCTGTGCTTGGGAACCAGACAGGGATGTCCCTATCACCCCTTCTTTTTAACCTTTATTTAGAGCTCCTCCTGACTAAAAAGAGACAGGAGCAGAAAGTCCAGGGCATACGTGTAGGCTTTCAGGAACTCAAACTGTCTGCCTATGCAGATGACATCCTTCTCTTTGTAATCCACCCTAGAACCACGATTCCGATCATGTTGGGACTTATAGAGGAGTACAGCCATCTGTCTAATTATAAAATAAATGTGGAGAAAACCTCAGTATTCCTGCTGAACTTCAGGTTATTTAAATCCAAAATTACGGATCTCGGTTTACAGTAGAGCCCTCACTCTCTCAAATACCTTGGAATTGTTTTGGCGAGGAATGACTCCAAAATGGTGATGCTTAATTTAGACTCAATCAAAAACATGATTCAACAAGATCTCTTAATGTGGACTAGACTTCCAATCTCTCTCTGGGGGCAGATCTGTTTAATCAAAATGAATGTTTTACCGAGGGTTTTCTATCCCATTAACATGCTTAACTCTTGGGTGCCATTAAAGTGGTTTAAAAATCTACATTCCACAATCTCAGTTTTTATTTGGAGAGGGAAACCCCCATGTAGAGCTTACAATAGGCTGGCTGCGCCCAGAGAGAAGGTGGGTTTAAGGTTACCACATATGGGGGTTTATTACTGGGCAAGTCACACCAGTAAATATCTTAAGTGGCTGACGTCAGACACAGAGGCCCTTTCATTACCTTATGTCCCCTCATGGGTCAAATTAGAAGGTGATTTGATAAAGGCAGAAGGTATTGATCCGATATCCCTATTGTATACCACACAGAAGAATCTGCCCATCAAATGGTCTGACTCCACATTAAAAACTTCTTTACGAATTCACACACAATTATGCTCATTTTTAAAATACCCTCCCAGTAAGGACAGGAATCAACCACTATACCGTAATTTGAATTTCAAATTAGGGGGAAAGATGATTGTCAATTCCTGGATTTCTGAATTAAAGGGCTCAGGAATTAGGGACTTCTTTCAGGATGATGCCTGTCTTTCAGTGGAAGCTTTAATCAGGAAATTCCATATTGGCCCCTCGCAAGTTTTTAAAATCTACCAGCTCCGACACCTATTGGTGCACTCACAGGGGAAACACAGTACAGCTCAGTCAAGGGACAGGCTCTTTGAATCCCTTGCTCAGGGGGTTTGGGAGCCACATGCAGTCTCTACACTATATAGCAGTCTTTTTAATCAAGCATTTGCGGATCTTGAGGGTAAGCCCAGTTATTGGTCTACCAAGCTAGGGGCTCAAGAGAGAAACTGGGATAAAGTCTGGCAACATACCTACTTGTATATCACCCAGGACAGATTGAGAGTTATTCAATTTCATTTCTTAAATAATATGTATTGGACCCCTGCCAAATTACATAAAATTGGATGGAGATCCGATTCAGTCTTCACCAGAAGTCATCAAGAGGAAGGGGCCTTATTCCATATTTTTTGGGAATGCCCAGTAATTAAGGTTTTATGGGATCAGATTCAGGATAAGGCAGACGCCTTACTGGGGACCGAATGCCTTTTCAGTCCAGAGGTTTGTTTACAGGGTGATTACAGGGTGGTCACTGTTAAATGTAGAAGGTATTATATGACCATGATTTCATCCTCTCTCAAAAAGGTGGTTCTGAAACATTGGTTGGATGAGGCCCCAATCACTTATATAGAGTGGTTACAAGAGTTGCTATTTAACTTGAATATGGAAAAATTTGCAGCAATCAGGAAGAACTGCTTACCAAAATATGGCTTGCTCTGGGAAAAAATGCATGTGTTGTACTTGTTCCAATCCAGAGCTTACTCTACTGAAGGGAGAAATGGTAGGAGTGTGTTGATAGAAGCGACTTCTCAGTAATGTGTCTTACCTGCATGGGTGGAGGTGGAGAGGGAGGGAGGGAGGGGACTGGGGGGTGGGGGCAAGAAGCAGATTGCTCTTGCAAAGGTTTTGTATACTAGCTTATTGGATTGTAATACATTGTGATATCTACTTGGTTTTTACTTATTTGCTTCTTGCTCTGTATTGGGTGAAAAGTGAATAAACTTGAATTTCAAAAAAAAAAAAAAAAAGACACCAGGCTGACTCCAGGAAATCAGTATGTACAGTAGGGGATCAGCCTGCCCAGCTGGCAGACACTGGGCTGACTCCAGGCAGACTGCAGTTGATGTCCATCGTGCTCAGTCCTTTACACAAAGGGCTACAGTACCAAGGGGCTGCTGGGGTATGTTGTCTTTTAAAGGGAGCAGGAGGGGGCAGGGCTAACTGCCTATACTGTCACTGAAAGAGGCTGCCATCCATTGTGGAGAAGGGACAGACTCACTATAAAGGGTAGTGACTAGCAGACCACTGGTGGAAAAGTTGCAGTCAGTGCTGGAAGCAGGGTTTAATTTAAAAAGTCTGTGGCAATTGCATTTTATTTGCCATGGAAGTTCAAAAGCCATGCACCACATCTGGCCAAATACTGATTGGACAAACTGCCTGTAGAGGGTGGTGCTAACCACCTGAGCAGCTGGAATGTCCCAGTCACTGAAGAAGAGCTGCTGTTGACTGTGGAGAGGGAGGAGAATCACTGTGAAGTGGAGCGATTCTCATTGCCCCCTGGTGGAAAAGTTGTAGTCAGAGCTGGAATCAGGACTTGATTTATAAAGTCCGTTGCAGTTACATTTTTTTTTGTAGTGGAAGTTCAGAAGATGGGTGCCTTTTCTGGCCATGAGCTGATGGACAAATTTCATGGAAGGGGCAGGGCTAACTGCTGTTGCAGCTGGAGGGTCCCTCTCACTGATGGGAGCCACTGTCAATTGTGGAGGGGGGAAAGTAACTGTAAAGGGTAGTGACTCTCATGGACCCCTGGTGGAAAGAATGCAGTCAGAGCTGGAAGCAGGGCTTTATTTAAAAAATATGTGGCAGTTGATTTTTTTTTTGTAGTGGAAATTCATAAGCCACATGCCTCTTCTGGCTACCTACTAATTGAACAAACTGCCTGGAGGGATTGAGGCCAACCAATGGAGCAGCTGGAAGGTTCCAGTCACTGAGAGGTGTCGCTGTTGATTGTGGAGAGGTGGAAGAGTCTCTGTAAAGTGCAATGGCCCTCATGGACCCCTGGTGGAAAATCTGCAGTCAGAGCTGGAAGCAATGCTTTATTTAAAAAGTCTGTGGCAGTTGCATTTTTATGACTGTGGGTGGAGCCTGCAGGAGTTTTGCATGTACAAAAGGAGCGATGCTATGTTTTCTGTACGTGGAACTGACTGAAGGTGTAAATAGTCTCCTCCGCCTTACCCTCCTCCAAGAAATGTTTTCTGCCCTCAAATAAATACACTTTTATGTTACTCAGTGGTTGCAGGGTACTACTTTCTTTCTTAAATGGGTGGTACAAGAACTGGAACCTGAGTAGTGGGAGGCAGCATTGTTTTTTGGGGGAAGTAAGATCTAACCTACTTCCACCCAAGAAGCTCCTAAAGATCCAGCCCACCTTTTTTTTTATTCATGTGGGAGGGGCATGAAGTGGATCTATTATGTTGAAATACGATTCACTAGTTTGGGAGCTGGACCTAGGAACACAAGAAGTCTGTGGAATCCCTGCATTTTTTTTAAGGAGTATGAGAACAGAAAATACTTAATGCCTTCAAAATGCCTTAAAAACCCTTGGAACAAATGATTATCAGAGTCACATGGTCTCTCAAAGGGAAAGACTAAGTGTCTGAAACTACTAAGGATTCACCTTCTATGGAAAATAGACAGCTTTCATGTATTTCTTAAACATTTATATGCTAAAATGGGCACAGTACTTGGTAAATACAGTCTGTGATGAAGTGTATTTTTCTTTTTAAGTTTGAGAAGTGGAGTTGACTTGCACATGTTAAAAATACCAATTGCAATTAGCAACTCATTTTAGAAACAAAATTCTGTTTTTTTCTTGTCCTATTTACTTTTTTCCTAGCTCAGTTTATAGTGGAGTTGACTTTCTAACATTCCTCCCGAGTTAATTATTCCTTGGAACCTGTAATTCCAGTTTTTATGACTGTGTCCCTGGAACTTTCAACATGACAAGTTCCCATAGGCACCTCAGAGCACCTCATTAAGCCATTTGACAACACCATCTTTGCCGGACATTGCATAATAAGAGACCCAGCCTTGCATTTTTCCAAATAATATACCAACTTCATTCTCAGGCAGGCAGTTCTGGGGGGGGGGCACACTGGACTTCAGTTGTTTGTTTGATATTGGTCACAACCAGGAGCCCCTCTAAAAAGAATTGAATACATTTATAAAGCCAGGGTTCAGCAGATCACACATTGAATTGGTTTATGATTAGGGGAAAGCTGTGATCACTTTCCTAGTGATTTGCTCCCAGCCACACCTAGCAGACTGCACTTTATAAATGTGAGACAAGGAAGCTGGAGTATTGTCTTTGCAAACAGAGAATGAAACAGCTGGACTCTAACTTAGATCAGCAAGGTACTTTTTACATTATTTAAAGTGCAGGACCAAACCGATTGGGGCCACTTTGATGTAGTGGTTAGGCATGTTCACATTTGGCCACAGTTTGATAACTAAGAGCCCCTATTTGGGACATGAAAGATGGAAAAATCCTCCATTACAGGCCTGTTTGGGCAGTTGGGGGGGTGCACACTGGACTTCAGTTGTTTGTTTGATATTGGTCACAACTAGGAGCCCCTCTAAAAATAATTAAATAAATTTATAAAGCCAGGGTTGAGCAGATCACACATTGAATTGGTCACAGCAGCAGAAAAAGCATGTTGGCATTAAAAGCTTAGTGGCGTGGATGTAGAGGCTCCAGTATTTAAGCATGACTTTAGTAGAGGATTAATTGTGACTGGAGAGTGAGGGAAGGAATGAGTCTTGATATTTTTAGCATAATGCTTTTCTGAAACTTCAGCCTTCAATGGCTTAGACTTTGTAGCCATCTGTACAGTATACCATTAAGCCACATGCAGTGGGGTATGGGTAAAACCCACATCACCAGACCCAGGCCAGAGCTGTAAAATCTGGACTGGGCACAGCTTGTGCAAATATTGCTGATCCAGTGGAGCAGCAATAAAAGACAAACTATGCAATACCCTCAATAACACACCTACCCCAGTTTACATTTACCAGATGCCCATTTTTAGGCCTTATATAGTAATATCTTCCTTCAAAAGAACAGCTTGTAATGAAATGTGTCAAATTTAAATTGACATCTGGGCATATATTATATTATATGAGTTTTATGTGTGAACTGCATATCAGTTTCTAAAAAGAAAACAATGAAATGCATCAAATGTCTTCAAAAACTTGTCTCAACATTGTGTTTATCTTTTACCTTGTCACAACATAGAGTTGTCTCAGCAGTGTTTTCAGTTAGGGTACATTACCTTCATGTATCTGATGGCCTGGTTCTGCTGAGTTGATTGCTATAACAGTGCATAGAACAAAATGCAAAACATATAGGTAACTGTAATACAGATGGTGGCATTATTTTTAATTATACAATGGCAAGGAAAAATGTAAGAAGCTGGCTGCTGACCCACCGAAACAGTGATGTTATTACACAGTAACATCACTGTAGCTTTGAATTTGGATCATTCCTTGCATTTTCTCTTAAGAAATATTTTTCCACACTAACAAAAACATCCTTTAAAATTTATTTTTTATTCTGTATATAACAACAAGCCATGGTATAATTGCAATAATGCACTCCAGGGTGTGTGTTATCTTGTAATATTGTCACTCCTAGGGTGGTGGAAACACTCTGCTTTGCCTCATGCTTCAACCCACCCCAGGAGTGACATTATTGCATAACACACACCATGTCATGCTTTATTGCTTGAACATGCCCTTTCTCACTGTACTGTACTTTGATTCAGTTAGTATATATGCAACAGCCTTCATGTGAACACTCTGGGCTTCTCTTTGACTCCTGATGTCTATTTGCTTTAGCTATAGTATATTGTTTGAACTGCTTTGGTCTTCTTGATGTGGTGCCTGTGTGCCTAAACTATGTAATCTGTTTATCTACTGCTACCCATGCATCTCCAGTGAATGATTGTTATAACAGTCTGCTCTCCGAGCCATTGTTTTTTGACTTGTTAACTGTGCCGTCTTTGTATTAGTTTCAACGAGGTGCCTTTGCAACTGAGTCTCTGACACAAAGGTTTGCAAATCTGATATTTTTTAAATAAATACATGTTTATGCTTAAGCCCATGAAACACCCTTATCTAGTTAATGCATTCACAGTCGTAGTGGCTCTGCCAAAGCTTGTTATGTCTGTCATGCATGCAAGCGCAGATGAACATGTTGTTGGTAGCGCTTCAAAATAAAGAATGGTGCTACTAGTTCCTTTGGCTCCTTCATGAATTTTGTCAAGTTTCAGGTTACGCTTCTGGACCGGTCCTTTTGATCCTACAGTTTCTTAGTTAAGAGTCTAATCTGAACTGTGTGTGATGCTACAATTCATGATAAGGGGCCAATGTTATCCTCCAAAGTGCTGACTCTTGTTTCTGCTTCCCGTGTCCTGTTAGTAAGGCTCTCGAATTTGTGATTAATTCCAGACATAGCTTCATTAGATAGTCCAGAGTTTGTTGTATTTTAAATAAACCTGCCAAAACACGTTTCTCAAGGGCAGTTTGCTCCTGTCTAGATTGATCAGCATGAGGATTTGTGCTTGATCCATTTGTCTCTGAATTAACCATTGAGTCAATGCCAGCATTATTTTTTAAAATGTCTTTGTTGTCAGTAGCAGTTGACTCCTGCCTGTGGGGCTCCAACAAAGGAAGGAGGGCATCAAGATTAACTTTAGCTGTGCTAGTTGTTTTATTATTGCGTGTACCCCCACTGCTTTAGAAAATTTTATTCTTGAGTGATCTGCTTCTGTTTGCTCTCTGGTACTAATGTCAGGCACTGTACAGGGCTTGTCAAGAGTAACTTTAGCAGTGTCATTTAATTTACTATTGAGCGTGCCCCTTGTGACACTTGGACAGCTTATTCTGATCAGTGTATCATTTTTTGTAATATTAAAATGGGTTATGGACTGTCTCTCATGAGAAATGCTGAAACAGCATGTGAGTATGAGACACACACACACACACACACACACACTCACACAAAGGTTTTAGATACAAGGTGTTACCTGGAAGGCCAGAAGCTAATTACAGAGTAGAATAGGCCTTGATCAAGGATTCTCCTATTTATCTAAGTTAATTATAGCTGTAGTTGCTAGAGGGAAATCATAAATGTTTATGACGTCCAGAGGAAACACAGTTAAATTTTCACATGGTGATACGAAGCATGTTGCACCTCTGTGAGATCTGGCAGAAATACATAAATGCTTTGATGTCTGTGTGAGAGAGGATACTGCTTAAAGATCAAAGAAATGTCATTTGAAAAAGAAAATGACTTGTGCTGAGATCATAGAATATTAATTTACCTTCTGGAAAAGACAACCTGTTTTTGTATAGATATATTTTTTTATATATTCTGACAGGGAGGAGCTAAGTGACCTCATGCAAAGAGGCGGGCAAAGCTAGCTTTTAAACAATATTCTGTTTTCCTTCAGAGGACACGTTTATCTAGACTTTGACAAAGAAACATCTTTGAGCACTTTAAGCAGCTATTTAGAGACAGAGAGACATAATCTAAGTACTGTAGTAGGAACTGCACTGTTAAAACCTTGTTCTTTTAAAAGATTTGTATGTTCTTGTGATATATGGTTCTGTATTTTATGTTTTACATATTTTTTTATCTATTTTAGTAAAACTGTATTTTAGAGCCTACTTGGTCTGTATTTGAATTTCTTTCCTTTACAAGTGAAGTATATATGGTTAAAGCAGACACTGTGCATAAGCTTGAATGGTGATACCAAACTGGAAAAAGGTAAGTGTTTTAATCTGAGGTCTTTATTAAAGTTTTTAAGGGTTCATTTCTGTACACCTGGTTAGGTGCCGTAGGCAAAGATATCTGGCCCCCTGAAGACAGAATTATCTGAGCCTGTGCATTGGGTATGCTAGCAAGAGGTTCACAGTTTGAATCCTTCCAGAACTGAGACAAAAGGTTGATCTGAACCCACAAAACAGACAGGAGGGTTACCCTGTTTCTGTTAACTGTTTACAAGACTGTGCTTAGAGGTTGGCACTTTGGGAGTAGAGGGCTGACCTGCTGAGTGGGTTTGTGACACCCTTTACTGCATGTACGCCGTCCTTTGCACAGGTCTTTGTATTGCAGTCTTAGCCCATTTCTGTATCTGGTTCAGCTGAGTTTCTGTTCTTGCCTCTAGTCATTTTGATTATGGTCCTCTGTTTCAGATGGTGAACATTGCTTAAAGGAGCAGTAGCAATAGCTGCAGTGGTTGGTTAGTGTGGTAATGACGATTGTAACTCTAATAATTTCAGTGGATCTGAGTTAGCAGGTCTCGTTGGTTGTTGTGACTGTTGGACTGAGGCCATTTTGGCATTCTTTCTTGTGTGAAGGTGAGGTTTAACTCTCACTTCAAGCAAATCACTGGAGAGGTCTTTAGTGTGCTGTACTCTTCTGGCCATACTGTTCCTATGGTAAACTGCTATTCACTAGCTTTGAGCAACCTGTACCTTTGTATTTGTTATAAAAAAACAACAGAGTGCAGACTGAACTCTACAGACATGACTGCTTACGTAGCCATCGTGGGTCACTTGGATTTTGCTGTCTTATGCATTGGTGCCTGTGTTATTTTAGGAAGTGTAGCAGCATTCAAATGTCAAATGAATTTACAATCCTGCCCAATGTTACCAGCAATCTTAGAAAACAACAGTAAAATTCACTAAAAAGGTAACAACAGCAAGAGTTTCTCAAATCCTGGTGTTGAAAAAAAAGAAGACAACAAAATCTAAGTATCTCAGGTCAGATTCTTACTGGCCTAGTACATTATTGTATGTAATTGTTACTGAAATTATACCTCATTAAACATCAGTTTAAAAAAATGGACACATTGCTGGCCCATTGGCACAGCAGTAGTACTATCACTTGCGATGCTGGCAACCGAAGTTCAGAAGTGAGCCCCGATTACTGGGAGCTGTCCTAGAGGAGGAGGATTAAGTATCCCAGAAGAAGCCCTATAGAGGAGTAGGAATAGATAGGCCATTGACAGAGTAAAGGTCTATGGCACATTCATAAGGTATAAAAACTGGGCAGACTGGATGGACCTTGCAGTCCTTATCTGCTGTCAACGCCTATGTTTCTATGTTTCTGTGTTTAACCCATCTGAGGAGGGAAGTTGGCATACTCCACTGCAATGCTGCCTCCTGGGTGACCACAGATGGTGGTGCAGTTGCAGAAGCCTGAAGAGTAGGAGGGAGAGGCTGGAGCCAGTCATCACAGTGTACATGCATGCTCAGCATGTGTAGCTGCCATGATGACCAAAACTGCACCAGCCTTTGGGATGGGGTGAAACATAATGGGGAAAAAAGACAAGGCTGTGCAGCATGGCATTTGAGGTGCCTGCAGGCCCTGCACCTGCCCATCTGGAGCAGGACTCTTAGGTGCCGGAACGGGGGAGGCTACTAGGGCCATGACCCTACCACTTTCATAAGTGGCCCTATCAGTTTTTGCAGTCATGTTAATGTATTTAATAGGGGAGAATTTACCTCTTATATCCTTGGCCGTACTACTATTCAAACTGTTCTGGCGCCAGTGGAAGCACTACCCAGATTAGCCTCTCAGCCCCTCTCAGGATTAACCCCTTAGTCTTGGGGGTCCACCTTAGGAGGCAAGCCTTGGTCTTCTGGGGATGGCAGGTGTCCCTAAGGAATGTGAGGAGATGGGGCAGGGGTGCTCCACAATGGACAGATGGGTATGTCCTGTGATATCAGCAAAGGAAATAAAGAGATTAAAAAAGAGTAAACCAATTTTGTATGCAGTAGAGGACTTTTTCCAAGTCTACCATTTTCACTTGTTTACAGCATTTTATGGGAAAATGTTCTTACACAAATTCATAATGTGGCTAACATTATCGTACTTTAGATAATGCTATTTATAATTACCTGCACCAGCCAGCCCAATGTTATGAGCTCCAGAATCCCACAGGCTGCCTGGGAGCCACGTGCATCTTGAAGGTGAGGAGCACGGCCCCCAGAGGAGCATGAACCACCTAATATGTGTGAATCCTCCGTTGGCCAATTGAAAAGTGACATTTAATTATTTGAAAAAGTTTTACCATACAAAGAACATCATTGTCACTTACCGATGTGACCTGGAGGGAGGAGAAGGGAGGGTAGGTGAGGGGCAGCAGAATAGGACTAAGAAAATTAGATAAAATACAATAGCAACAGGGCAGTGCTTATAAAAGCAACGCAGCATTAGTCAGTTGGTGTCAGCTGTGAAAAGTGTCACTTACCAACCCTCCTGGCTGCAGAGAGGGTATACTGCTGTGGTGACCCTTACTGTCAGGGGAAAAATAACAACATGGTTGACTATCAAAAAAAAAAATCACCCGCATACTCATAAATCATGCACAATCTTACAGTTTGCAGGGGTTGTAGAGTGAACTTAAAAAATGGCCACTTTTCTCTTTAACATTATAATAGTTTGTATGCAAAACTGTCAAGCATAGAGATTATGCATTGGAAAACAAGAATGATCACATATACACCAACATTCACACCAAAGTTAAAAAAATATATATATCTTTAAAGTTTCCTAATTTTTTTTTTCAATTCTTATCAAAACAGAATTGTTTTCCTTAGCAGTTCTCTTTTTTTTTAGCTTAGTGATCTTTTTAACGTCTGGCTGGTGTACTGATTGCTTTGGGTAAATTGACACACACTGACAGTTAATGGGACCTTGATGTGATTTATCAGATCCTGGGAGGCTGACAGAAAAAAGAAATTGAAAGATTATTCAGGCACACTGATGGAAGCACAAGAGGGAATAGAAGCTGGAGTGGAGGCTAAAGATGCTAACAATGTAGAGTGCTGGTTTAAGGGGATTAGTGGCATTAATTGCTGGGGCTCACATTTATTTCACTTTATTTTCCAGGAAACTGATGAAGTGGCACAATTTGTGCTGGCTCTGGTGCCTTTCATAATGACGGCTGTTAAACCTGCTGTACAGTGCATTCATCTGAGTGCACCCTGATAAGAGTTTAAGTGAATCAGTAACTTTATTTTCCCCTATTTTGTACTCAGACATGACATTATGAGAATCTATGTACAGTAGCTACCCAAGCTGCTAATGTTTCAACTTTACTTTAAGTCAGTGTGCCGAGGGTCTACAGATGCTCTCCTTTGTTGTTCTGCCTACCCCCCCCATCAAAAATGCAGAACTGCCTCGTTGATGATTGCTCGGTGGATGTAATCAGCACTCTTTCTCCATCATCTTATCACCTGGAACTCGTATCTGATGCGGGGGGGGGGGTCTACCAATCTGTAACTGTAGTTGCACTAGTAGTGCTACAGGTGTTAGCCTGACTCAGCTGGTAGCACAACCACCTCTGGGTCAGAAGGTCATAGGTTCTAGTCCCACATTGGGATTGGGCTCCTACCATAAATGGTAGCACTTAAGTACATTACTAAGGGATTTTGTACTGTCAGAGTGTGTCACCCTTGGGATGATTTGTTAAACCAAGGACCTGTCTGCTCATTCTGGGGGATGTGAAATATCCCATGGTACTTCTGAAAAGTAACAGGGGGAATTTCCTAGTGTCCTGGCCACATTTCTCCATTCACTAAAAATGCAATCAGCAGCTTAACCTGATTTAATATGTGAGTTTGCATGTGTACAGTACCGCCCTCCACCTGGGGACAAGGTTGAAAATAGGCAGAATTGCTTAGGCCTCCTTCCCCAGTCAAAAACTAAATAAATAAATATGTAGAATCCAAGTATTCAGTTCACACCCATACTTAAACAGTAACAAATGCAGATGCTTAGTCATTAGAATATTATTCAAGCTTGACTCCACCTATCACCCAATCAAGAGCCCTCCAGCTCAAAACACACTGTTCTCAGATCTAGGTACTAAAACGCAAGAGCCAAAAAGCAAGCCTTGCCAGCAGAGGTTGGGTGATTTGTGCGGATTCATTTTTTTGGTACAGCTATGGTAACAAGTAACCTTTATATCTAACTAGATTCAGTCCACTATCCACACTTATGCAGAATCAGTCCACTGTCCACACTTATGCAGAATCAGTCCACTATCCACACTTATGTAGAATCCAAGCAGTCCACTTGGGAGGGGGATCTGTGCACACCTCAAGGTTTTATGTGAAAAAGGCTGGAGGGCTAAGGACCCAAAAGAAGAGTTTCAGTGACTCTGCAGGCTGCTGCTGTAATGGCAAATGAACATGTGTACATAGGGGCAAGTAGCATGCCTACATAGATACATAGATACATGGATACATAGACATGGTCAGCAGATAAGGGCCTATGGCCCACCCAGTCTGCCCATTTGAGCTTGTAAGTTCCCTTTACATTTTTCTAGAAGTCTGTTGCCCCTTACCATTGACCTCCAAGATTCCCATATGTCTATCCCAAGCATTCTTAAATCTCTTGATTGTTTCAGCCCCCACCACTTCCTCTGGCAGGGTGTTCCACTTATCCACCACCCTTTCTGTAAGAAATTCTTCCTCACATTTCCTCTGAATTGCCCTCCCTCCAACTTCATCCCATGCCCTCTAGTTCTGGAGCATCTTTTTCACTGGAAAATAGTGTATTCCTGCACCCTGTTCCTCCCTGTAAGGTACTTGTATGTCTCTATCATATACCCTCTCTCCCTCCTCTCCTCCAGGAAGCACATATTCAAGTCCTTCAACCTGTCCTCATGGGGCTTGTGATGCAATCCCTGTACCATCTTATTTGCCGTCTTCTGAACCTTCTCCACCCTGTCTATGTCTTTATGTAGGTAAGGTCTCCAGAACATATATTAGAGATGTGGATATACTCAAAAGCAGTACAAAGTAACTGGCCTGGTGGAGCTGAGGGCTGAGGTGCTAGACACCTTACCTCCTGCTATGCCAGTGACCTGATTTCAGCAACGATAGCGGGTTGCCGAGGAACTGGCATGGGGGGGGTCAGAGAAAGATTGAGCTGTGGTAGGCAGCTGTCCCCTCCTGGGGGTGGTTGTACTTTCCCCCCATAGTTCCACTCCCACAAGGTGGAGGTCCAGTGGGAATGCAAAGGTGAGGGGGAGAGGTGGCAATATGCCAGGGGTGGGGCAGAAGGGGCCGAGCTGGTGCCCAGTGTGTGTGTGGGAAAAAACTAAAAAATCTATATGGAAAAAAAAAAGCAGTACAAAGTCAGCAGAACTACTCTTGGTGTGAGCTTTTATACCCTATGGCTGTTCCTTCACAGTTAACTGAAAACAGAGTATAATGCAAGACATGATTTATTTATTTTATTTATTGAAAATGTTTCACCAGGAAAGGCACACTGAGCAAAAAGATGCTCGTATCCCGGTGCGACCTGGGGGGAAGGGTTACAGAAGAGGCAGGTGTACATACAATAGTTGAGATTAGCAGCAGAGCAATACAGATAACAAACAGTTGGGAGGGATTACTTTTGAGCTTATTACATAAGGAGAACAGTACAGAACATAATCATCAAGGACAGGGTAAACATATCATAGGTACACAACGAGGCAATACATGAATTACATAAGTGCGAGTAACAGGACTATGGTGCCAGTATCAGAACTTGTGTGCCAGTAGCAGGACTTGAGCTGCAGCGAGATGCACCAGTTGACAGTAGGAATTGGAGAGTGAAGTTGGGGGGGTAGTGGAGGAGTGGACTAGTAAACATTTGGTGTATGGGGGGAGGTATAGGTGAGGTGGGAGGAGGGAGGGAGGAGAGTGGAGTTAGTAGCTGTGAGTAGGGCCAAAGGGCGTAGGTTAATTAGGAAGGAGGGCGAGAAGGGGGATGTTAGGAGAGAGAAGAGTGAGTAAGAGTGAGAGTGTAAGTGCATAGGGCAGTATATAAGCCAGACAATTAGGCGTGGCCAAGCTGCTGGTCAGGTGCTAAAGGGTTGCTAATGATACACCTGCCAATTATCTGTTCAGCTGCTGGTCCACCTTGGGCAACTGCAGCATATATGATAAACGGTGTGCAAATCATGAAATTCTGCTATGCACTCGGTGAAGAAAGGTCAGCAAATATCCATCAGGTTAAACATCTGCTTGGTGTCTGAAGAATGGGAAAAGCATAGGTAGAACTAAGGCCTGATACAGATGGAATTCAAAGGCTATCTTAGGCAGTACTTTTGCATGTGAGCATAGGACAACCTTATCCTTGTGGGAAACTAGGTATGGTGACTCCAAGCCCATAGAGTTCACTCACCTTCTGGCCAAAGTGATAGCAACCAGGAATGTGGTCTTCCATGCAACATGAGAAAGGTGACAATTGCCCATTGTTTTGAATGACCTACTCAGGAGCCAAGACAGTACCAGTATTATGTTCCATGGTAGAGCTGGTTCATGCACTGTAGAAACAGGTTTTAGAGACCGCTTGCTCCTGGTCACAGTTAGATATCAACCTTGGTGCAGTATGCTGAAATGGCTATTATGTCACCTTGAGAGACATGACTCACAATCCTGATTTGGACAAGGACCAGACCTAGTTGAAAACATGCTTCACTGAGCAGGAAAGCAGAGAAAGACCATGCTCCTCACACCAGCAGGAGACTCTCCTCCATTTAAACCAATAGAGATTGGGAGATGACCTCTTCTGAGATGCCTCCAGCACTGTGTTGGCATCCTCAGAACGCTCTAAGTCATAGAACCATAGTGACTCTAGCAGTGACAGCACTGGGGGGGGGTAAAACATGAGTCGAATTGGACCCACTGGTGTAAAAACTGTGAGGCTAAAGAGGAACCTACTGGGTCAAAACATAATCAGTGGCAGATTTTGAACAGTTCATGTTCCCTTCCCTTAAATATTGTTATAGAGTAGGTGCATCAATTTGGACCCACTGGCAAAGGAAAGAGGAATCAGTTTTGAGCAGTATGCAACCTTTGCCCTTTCGGTGAATGTTAGTGCTGTCCCTGGACTCTAGTATCAGGCTGGCAGGTGCAGGTAATGCAGGTCTGAGTGTCTGATTGCCTGACCATGCTCCTCATACAAGCAGAAGAACCTTCTTCATTTATACCCATAGGTGCTGGGAGTTGACTCCTTCTGAGATGCCTCCTGCACTGTCCTGACATTCTCAGAAAGTGCAAAAGCCTGGTACTGTAGCCACTCTGGCACCAGGCTGTCAGGTGCAGGGACTGCAGGTCTGGGTCTCTGATTTCCACCTTAGATGATGTCAGGAGGTCTATCCAGAGTAATAACCACTAACATTGTTTTCTGGTGAGGCTAAAAATGTCATAGAAAGTCCAGACCAAGCAGGGTGAGGGTTGTTTGGTCTCACAGACCATAAGGAGTAACTTGCGGGCAAAAGAAAGGAGGGAGAAATGGAGGCATGCAGGAGACCCCATCCATGGGTGGGTAAACACATCCCCTGAAAGAGTGCTTTCCTGAGTGGAATGAGTGCAAAACAGCCTCAGCTTCTTGTTTTACCAGGAAGTGAACAGGTCCATGAATGGTGTTCACCATGTTGAAAGCACCTGGGGCACCACCTGTGGGTGCAGTGGCCACTCCTCACAGGCTGACAGCATCTTCCTATAGGTTGCTTGTACCCACTACATTGGCCACTACTAATTTTGCATGAAAAAGGGGCACAGAGACCACATTCACAATGCCTCCTGACACAGTGGGAGGAGTGAGAGCCACCTTGCTCATTCAGGTAGAACATACTTGTTATGTTGTCCATATTTATCCAGACAACTTGACCCTTGACCAGTGGAGCAAACTCTGAGAGAGCCAGATAAACTGCTTGGAGCTCCAGCAGATTGATGTGCATCTTGGAATCATGGGGTGGGGTGGGGTGGGGATGATCAGTTCCGTCTTTGTGCAAGTGCACACCCTGATTAATGAGAGAGGCATCCATCACAAGGGACATTGATGAGGATGAGTAGTGGTACAGCATGTTGTATCTATGGCACCCTTTCTCCAGAGGCTCAAGGAGCCATTATAATACAACAGGGCAATACATAAAACCATGAATACATATAACCCATCCACTTTGAAACCACAAGAATACATAAACAGATAAATAATTATGAATAATTTATAAACAAAACAACAGCAATAAAACAATTTATGATGTGCTCATGGGATAAAAAGTTATTAATACTCCCCAAATGCTTGTTGAAATAAATATGTTTTCAAGCCCCTCTTCAAAGCCTCCACCGACGAGGTCTCCCTCAAGGACCTGGGCAGGGAATTCCAGAGGACCAGGCCTGCTATCTCAAAAAAGCAGTTCCCAGAAGTCTTCAACCTGGCCCTTGAAACCACCAGAAGACCCTCCCCAGCGGAGCAGGCATGTGCGGATGCAGGCGCTCAGCCAGGTAGTCCGGGCCCAGTCCATGTAGGACTTTGTAGGTTAACAGACCCACTTTAAAAGAGATACATGAGTCTCCTTGTATCCTAAGGATGTGTCATATTAGTAACAAACTGCTAATGTCTCTTTCATATATGACACTGTATGCCATATTACATTGTAATATGACACATTTTAAACAGAACCTTTAACAACGAACACCGTACTAATTCCTGATATGAACATTCACTGAAATCATTTTGCAATTGTATTGGCTCTGACTAGGATTTGTTCATCAATTGTGACCACAAGTTCACATCATGACCATACTGCCAGTGCTTGCCCTGTACCTCCTATTTCATCATACAATTCTTCAGGTGCCTGGCTACTTGTTCAATACTATAACTGCACATTATAATTCATTATCATTCACAACCTCTTGTGTAATCAACACTGAATTAGATACATAGAAACATAGACGTTGACGGCATTGTACTGACATTGTTGTACGCATTATTTGTATTTGATACTGATTTAAGCAGTGAACAAAAAGATATGCAATAATATTCAACTAACTTAATTTTGAGGATACATGTTCATGTACACTGACGCATTGCAACAGGATGAATCACTAAGGTCCCTGTATTCAAAACATTTGCATGACATTAACCATGTTAGCACTGCACTAACTGGGAATGGTGCAATTAGATGGGGCAGGGTCATATTCAAAGGTCCCTGTTGTGCAGTGCTTACCCGCTAGCAAAATCATGGGAAATACATAAAGAGGTGGGAGACAAAGTAAGGGCAAAAAGAGCAAGTTTCAGGAAGTATAAGGGGACCCAAAGGGAGGAAGACAGGGAGGTGTACCTTGAATGTCTAAGAGAGGCAGGGAAGGCTGTTAGGAAAGCCAAGGCACAGACAGAGAAGGGTTTACCACAGACTGTGAAAAAAGGTGACAAGACATGTTATAGGTCTATCAGTGATAGAATAAAAACCAAGGGGGGGGATTGTAAGGCTCATAGAGGAGGAACAAGAGTGCAAGGAGGGGGATCTAGACAAGGCAGAAATACTGAACAAATACTTTTTGTATTCGCTGAGGACGGAGAGGGTCAAGAACCACAGCTGGGGAGCAGAGGCAATCGGTGGGGTGGAGAAGTGTACACCAGTCCATTCACAGTGGAGAGAGCTCAGGAGGAGCTCACAAAGCTGAAGGTGGATAAAGCCATGGGGCCAGATGACATACACCCAAGGATATTAAGGGAGCTGCAGACGGAACTAGCAGCTTCTCTGGCCACACTGTTCACAGAGTCATTCACCACAGGTGTGGTTCCAGAGGACTGGAGGAAGGCGCATGTAGTCCCATTGCACAAAAGTGGCAGTAGGGTGCAAGCGGGGAACTACAGGCCAGTCAGCCTCACCTCAGTGGTGGGGAAGATCATGGAGACACTGCTGAAAGAAAAGATAGTGGCACACCTGGAATCCAATTTTGGCCGGGATCTGAGGCAGCACAGATTCACATCAGGAGGGTCTCATCAAACGAATCTGATAGATTATTTTTGATTGGGTGACTAGGGAAGTGAATCAGGAAGGGGCCATAGATGTTGCCTACCTGGATTTCATCAAAGCCTTCGATACTGTCCCACACAGAAGGCTGGTCAACAAAGATGAGTAGTCTGGGCATGGGGCATGGGGGCATAAGGTGATACAGTGGGTTAGAAACTGGCTGACAGACAGAAGGCAGAGGGTGGTGATAAATGGGATCCAAGCTGGGGAGAGAGGGGTGACCAGCAGAGTGCCACAAGGATCAGTACTGGGACTAGTCCTGTTCAATGTCTTCATTAGTGACATTGCAGAGGGGCTGGAAGGAAAGGTCTGACTATTTGCAGACGACACCAAAATCTGTAATATGGTGGATACTCCAGAAGGGGTGCAGGAAATGAAGAGGGCCCTGGAGAATCTTGAAAGATGGTCAGAGGTGTGGCAACTGAGATTCAATGTGAAAAAGTGCAAGATAATGCACCTGGGAAGGGGGAACCCTGAGGAGAGCTACAGGATGGAGGGAGGTGCTGACCATCACCAAAGAGGAGAGGGATCTAGGGGTTATCATATATGATGACCTTAATGTATCAAAGCAGTGTGCAAAGGCCGCGGGGAGGGCCAGTAGCATGCTGGGGTGTATAGGCAGAGGTATTACTTGTAGGAGGCGGGAAGTGGTGATACCATTGTATAAAACACTGGTAAGGCCTCACCTGGAGTACTGCATGCAGTACTGGGGACCACACATGCATAGGGACATAAACAAGCTGGAGGCTGTCCAGAGAAGGGCGACAAAGATGGTGCATGGTTTGCACCATAAAACATAAGAGGAGAGACTAAGAGACCTCGATATATACTTACTGGAGGAGAGGAGAGAAAGGGGCGACATGATAGAAACTTTTAAGTACTTCAAGGGCATAAACAAGGTGCAGGTGGGAGATCTTTTCCAGTGTAGAAAAGATACCAGAATGAGGGGGCACGATATGAAATTGGAGGGGGGGGGATTAAGAGGCAAGGTGAGGAAATCTTTCTACACAGAAAGGTTGGTGAATGCTTGGAATAGTCTGCCATAAGAGGTGGTAGGGGCAAGCACAGTGGAGGGGTTTAAACATACCTGGGACGAGCACAGAGGAACCTTGGGTGGGAAGGTTGTGATGAAAAGCCATTGACCACTTTGGGTGAGTGGATGCATACTTGTATAGGCCCTACGGGCAGACTGGATGGACCTAGCAGTCCTTATCTGCTGACAATTTCTATGTTTCTATGTTCTATGTTTCTGTGTTTATATACCACTGCACCCGTGAAAATGAGGGATCTCCTTATATACAGGGTGGAGCTGAATATGCAACAGATATGAAAATGCTAAACAGCCACTTTCACAGCACCCGTTAACACTTTCAAAACTGTTTCACCTGTAGTGTGCATGAACCACTCCCCTGGCCAAGTGCCAGGCAGCAGACTATAGTAAGAGCTGTCGGTCCTTGACAGCATATCTGCCCACAAATGGCAGTTTGATGACTGGACAAGGCAGTTTCATCCTCATTTGGCTTCACATGCCTCTGCCTGGCAGACTCAACCCTGACTGCTGTCACCTACATCCAGGCTCCCTGAGATCATCCAACACCCCTTATGTTCTGGCTTATCCCTGCCCAGGGGCCTCCCTGCTGCCGCTAGGGAGGAAGCATATTATACATTGGGGGTGTCAATCGGGAGGCAGGTAAGGTGCACAGGGTGATCAGGTGGTGTGGGGAGGATTCACACAGTAGGCCATCATCCGGAGCTGCCAAGGTAGGCCATTTTCCATTTCCTCCTTTCCCTCTGCCCCCTCCCCCGTATCATGGCTGCATATCACAGCATCCTTGGAAGGAAGCACGGCAGCGTGTGCTCATCCACACTGCCAAGTGTGCCTCTGCCAGCCCACCACCTGGAGCCAATGAAGGAGCGGTGCAGGCCATACTCTCCCTCTTTTGGAGGAAAGCATTTGCCCAGATGCTACTCACTCACCCTCCCTGTTGGTCTCTGCTACAGTCACCCAAGGTGTGGGTCTCAAATGCAGGTCACCATGATGTCGAATGGGCACCTTACTGCTCAGTGTCATGCAACTGGCTCCAATTGCCATTCTGAGGACTGGAATATATGTTGCCATCCATGTCCCTTGCTCCCGTGGCTCTCCCGACTCTCACTGATCACTATATCAGTCTCCCCGCCACCCTGATTGACAAACAAACCCTCACTCTGTCCAGCCACTCAGGCCCCTCCACCTTCCACTCCTGTATCAGTCACTCACTCACCCCAGTACTGCTGCAAAATCTAGTGATGGTGACCAAAGCAGCACGTCCACTCCCCACCTTGGAGGGCTGCCATCCGATTAACATGGAGGAGGCAGTATAGCTCAGTGGTTTAAGGCTCTGAGCTGCAAATCTGGTGACATCCAGCAGACCAGACCTGGGTTTGAATCCCACAGCTTCCACTTGCATATTATGTGACCCTGAGCAAGTCACTTAACTCCCCTGTGCTCCCAGGTCGCACCTGTAAAAAAGCTTTCAGCTTAGTGTGCTACTCCTGGTTAAACAACTAAATAAAAAAAAAATGGAGGGAGTGTGTACCTACTGCAGGAAGATGTTTCTGTAGCTGGTGTATGCCCACTCCTGTTAATCAGACAGTAGCTGGCTGAGGTGGGGAGAAGAGGGAATGTACTGTCACCGTCATCGGATTCTACAGCATTATTTGGACGAATGGGAGCCATGAAGGGGTGGAGGGGCCTGAGTGGGAAGGACGGAGAAGATGGTTTGGTTTTTCAGTCAGGGAGGTGGGTAGGATTAAAGTGGTGATCAGAGGGGTGGGGGACCACTACAGCCAGGCACGAGTTCTGTTATTGATTAGGGGCATGGGATCGGTGATTAGGGGAACCACTAGAACAAGGGATTAGATCTGTTATTTTGTGGGTTAATGGTTCACTGATCGGGGTTGAGGTAACCTCTAAAGCCTGAGGTGTAGATGGCAAAATATATTCCAGTCCTCAGAATGGTGATCAGGGATAGGAGAACCACTAAACGCCAGGGATGTGAATGAAACTGTTTTGGCCAATCATCAGAGCAGCAATCGGGGGGGGGGGGCAGGTACAGCTCCACACAATGCTTCTGCACAGTCAGGCACAGCAACATAATGCTGCATGCTAATAAGCCCATAATGGGCATGCAGATTGCTCTTACTGCCTTACATGTTGTACGGACTTATTAGCGTGCTATGCTGAATATAGCTCACAGGAGAAATGGCGTTATTCAGTTTGGGAGGAATTCTCTCCATTCTCTCCTATGGGTCATATTCCAGTAGGGGGTTGTAGGAGCACAGTGTACAGTATAGTCACCATGCACTGATCTGGCATTGCCCCATATTTGGGCAGCATGCATCAGTCAGAGTAAACTAACTGTCTGACTACTGCCCCTGAGTTGGCCCTGCACTATTCCATGCAGAGCGCTAGTGGGGGTGTGGTGTACATAGCCAGATCTGAATGGGGGGCTACATATGCAGTTTGTTGCTCTTGGTCTTAGCTGAAACTCATTTAAAACCTGTATAGAAGGTGACTTTTTTGATTAAGCTTTGTCAACCTACCCTTACATAAGGAATTTCATGACTGTGACGCTTTCATTGGGTTTGAGACTTCTGGAATTTATGAAAGTTGTTCGGAGATATTCATAAATGAGTCAGTTTGGAAATTTGTTGTCTCCTTGTAACCTTAATGGATCCCATTACCCATGATCCTGCTCTTTTCCCAATCTTCCTTTCTGATATGTTACCTCTGAAGGTGTTAAATGCCTGAAATGCTCTGGGCTAACTTGATATTTGGTTCAGATAGTGACTGCACAGGATGAAACCCTTATCTGCAGTGTGTAGCTTTTGCCCTTGGCTTAAGCAGGTTTTCAATCTGTAAAACAGGTGACTTTTGTTTTGGTGTAGCCATTTAAGCCTATCACCTACACAAGGATTTTCATATCCATGATGTTTTTGCTGGGTTTAAGGATTCTATTTTTATGTGTGTAGAGAAACCAAACCATTTGGAAATTGGTTCCGTCCTTGTATGCTTTACGGATCTCACATCCAGTTGGTTTTTTTCAGTCTTCCTCTCTGATATGCTTACCTCCAAGTCCTGAAATGTTCTGGGCTCATTTGGTATTTGGCTGGGACAGGGACTGTGCTGCACTAATTAGTTCCAACAAGTCTGCAGTTTCTTGCTCTTGGCTTTATCTGAAATACATGTAACAGCCTTTTTAGGAGACTTTGGTAAAGCCTTGTCAGCCTACCCCCTGCACAAGTACGTGCATGCCCATAATGCTTTCTTGCTGGATATTAGGCTCATGAGTGGACGTGTGTGCTTTGGGGAGACACAGTATAAAGACACCAAACTATTACCTCTTGTTATAGAGTTAGCTCAGGTCAGGTGGGAATAATCTCCATAAATGTATCATGTCTCTCGACTTAGACACATTGATTTTCTGGACTCGTTCTTCCTCAACCAACGTTCCCGGGGGGATCTGCATAGTGTGTACTACTATCAAGTGCTGTACACTCACCTCACTGATGCCTGTTGTTTCCCAGTCCTAATGACATGACTTGCTAGTTGCCAGGTGGCCTGTACTGTGTGGACTGCCATAATGTGTCCTGATGGCTAGCAACCATTACGTAATTCTTTATTTTCCTCAATAAAAGTTTTATTGGAGGTTTAATAAAATCCACTTGGATCTAACAGAAATGTTAGTGATTCCAAAGTAACACAGCAAACTGTAAATTACATAAATATCAAATAATTTTTGTAAGAATCTTGCAAACCTGAGCATAGGGATAATTAAAGCACATTTTAAGATATGTAAAGACTGATTTAAATTTTTCAGTGATCCAGAGTGCTAAACAAATACAAACAAACGGGCCTCTTTATTCAAAAGATCAGCGCATCTCGAACAGAGTTTGCGCTGGTGCTAATGTCCTATTGCACAGGCTTGCTACATTTAGTTGTTAGCTTTGGTCAGAGGCAATAGTGCAGCTGTACTACCATAATCTATTTAGCATAAAAAAATAAGGGCGGTGACGTTAATATGTGGCACAGTGCAATATTCAGCATCTTAGCACTGCGCTAACGTTATTTAGAGTGACTTAGTACTGTGCAAGATAAGGACTATAAAAAGCAGGACTTAACCCAGGCAAACCCACAGGTGGAAACCAAAACTACAAAAAAAAATAGAACATATCCTGTACCTCTTGCAGGCTGTCCTAGGGGATGAGGAGCACAATACCCTCTGAGTCATATCACACGCTCTGGAGGAGCTAGTCTCCAAACAGACAGTACTGTCCAGGAGTCATTTTCGCAGTTCTCAGTGACAGGCAAGTCGTGGGCAAGTATAAGCTCAACAGGTACATGGCCATGCAGCTGTGTGAGCCGCTACAACGTGAGAAGCTCCTGACAAACACCCACCACAGCCATGCAATGTCCGTTGAGCTGACTGGGACAGCAGCACTAGGCTTCTTGGCCACTGGATCATTCCAGATACCAGTGGGGTGACACCAACGGTATCACACAGGCTGCTACCTCACACTTGCTGCAGAGTTCATTGTATTCTCCAGCACACCAAAAGAGTGAACAGCAACCATGCTGCACTTCTATCAGATTACGCACTTACCACCTGTACGAAGTGCAATTGTCTACACCCATGTTGTGATCTATGCACCCCTGGGGGATGGGGTGGAGGTCTATGTGAATGTAATGGGTTTCCACTCAATCAGTTGCCAAGTAGTGTGCGATACAATAGAGTGCATCACCAATGTCCTGGCATGGTTCCAAAGTAGTCCCCATAATGTACTAAATCTGGCATAACTCCATCCTGTGCAAGAAATTCCGAGGGTGGGACATACCCAGTGGGCACCTTATCGGAGAGTATACACCCAAGGCCCCACTGCTGCCCATAGCTGCCACTGATGTCACTAACCAATGATTATTTACTACACTGGGGACAGTGCATACCCACTGAATCCCAAACTCCTAACACAGGTCCTGCAACCGAATCTGTTGCAGAGGACAGGCACAATACAACACACATCACAACCCACAGGGTCATTTAGTGTGCATTTGACATGTTCAAGATGTGGTTTAGATACCTTGACCATTCCTGTGGTGCCTTACAATACAGCCTTCAGAAAACATAAGCCATATTCCTTGCCTGTTGCATACTATACAACATGGGGCTGAAACACAGAATATGCCTGGTGGTCTCATAGGGCAACATTGCAGTGAATGTGCAGCCAGCAAACAAAGGGATGCAGGAGCAGCTTGACAAGCATGATAATCTGGCAGGAAATGCTAAAGGTGCTGGAATTCTTATTAAAAAAAAGCTAAAACAGAGGATAATCAGTTCGGAAGTGGATCCTACGTAGAAACATACAGAATTGCTGGCAGAAAAAGGCCCACAGGTCTATCAAGTCTGCCCAATTGACCAGCTCTTAGCTTCATATCACTACAGCTGCCCCACCCACATCCAAACCCCTCCCTTCCTCCTCTTTCCTAGTCCTTAACTCCTTTGTATTTTTGTGTGTATTAACCCTGCCCTTGACTCTATCCCAACCCCACTTACAGCTACCCACTGTCTTTTGAGCAATTAACTCCTCAGGCAGTGCATTCCAACCTGCCACCACTCTTTCTATGAAGTAGTGCCACCTCATCTCCCTCCTAAACCTTCTCCCTTCCAATTTCAGACTGTGCCCACCTAGTGACCCTTTCCCCCTTTAAGCGGAACAATCCTCCCTCCCTGACTTTGTTTATGCCTTTCAAGTACTTAAAGGTCTCTATCATGTCCCCTCTTACCCTTCTGTCTTCCAACAAGTACATGTTGAGCTCTTTCAACCTTTTCTTATATGGCAACTCCCCTAGTTCCATGATACTTTTTGTAGCCCTACACTGCACCCCCGCCAGTACTCTCACATCCTTTTTGAGGTATGGGAGCCAGTACTACACACAGTATTCCAAGTGTGGCCTCCCAGTGGTCTATACAATGGCAGGATGATCTCCCCCTTTTGAGAGGTGATCCCTCTGGCAATGCACTCCAGCATCCTATTTGCCCTAGCTGCAGCTCTCCTACACTGTGCAGATACCTTCATGTCCCCTGTGACTATTACCCCCAGGTCTCTTTCCTCCTCCTCTGAAGCCATTACCTGCACTCCCCCCAGCCAGTAGCTGTTCTTGGGAATTTTGGCTCCAAGATGCATGATCTTGCACTTCTTAATGGACTGGAACAGGAACTGACTTTGGCAGAAGCATTGTATGTGGCATTGGGGATAGAGGAGGATACATTAAATAAGATTTTATTGAAGGAAAAATTGGAGAAAATATATCAGGAGACAGTGGAAAGACAGATGTTTAAGGCTAGGGCAAATTATTTTTTTGCCGACTCTCATTCTAAACTTATGGCCTATTAGCTAAAAGTTTAGGACAACCAGAACAGGATAGAAGAGATTACTGCAACAGATGTCAGTAAGATATTTAATCCTTTGGAGATTAATGAAGAATTAAAAAAAAAATTCAATGTTATATCAGGATGATTGCCATGCATCTATACAAGAAGTTCAGGAATATACTGAAAAAATGGAAATTACAAAGATCCCAGAATGGAATAAAACAGCTTTGAATATGGTAGTAGAGGAAATTGAGTTACATAGGGTAATAAATAATCTGCCTGATAATAAATCACAGGGACCTGATGGTTATACCACAGAATTTTACAAAACATTTAAAGAAGAACTTGCCCCTCTGCTCTGCCAATTGTATCAAAGCTTTCAGACACAGTCTGATTTCCCCTCTACCTTTAATGAGGCTTCTATAATATTGTTATTGAAAAAAGATAAACCAGCGGATATTTGTGCCTCTTATAGGCCTATATCCTTATTGAATAATGATTATAAAATATTCACAAGGATATTGGCCAATAGGCTGGCAGACATTGTGCCTAGCATTGTTCGTAGGGACCAGGCAGGTTTTGTGCTGGTGTGAAGGTTAAATCACAATATTAGAAGAGCCTTAAATTTACTGGATCCCTCAATTAAGAAGAATCTTGCAGTGCTTTCCCTTGATACCAAGAAGGCTGTTGACAGAGTCCACTGGGGTTCTTGTTTCAACTCTTGAAGGCCTTTGGCATTGAGGGGAACTATCTGAACTGGATAAAAATGATATACTGTATACCAAGGGCTCCTGTTAAAATGAATAAAGCACATTCTGAATATTTTGTTTTACAGTGGGGCACTAGACAAGGATGCCCCTTGTCTCCTTTGCTGTTTGCTCTATTTAATGAGCCTTTGGCATCATTACTAAAAAAAAGATCTTAATATTAAAGGAGTGGAGGTACCTAATTAGAGCCATAAAAGTGCACTGTATGTGGATGACATCTTACTCTTCTGGGGGGAATCCAGTAAAAGATTATGATTATTTACTGCAAGTCTTTTCAGAATTCAATAAACATTCAGGATATAAAATAAATTGGTCAAAAACTGAGGCTATAATAATTAAAGAAGGCAATACAATTAGTCATGACCATCCTTTGTATAAATATCATAAAACCCATATGAAATACCTAGGGACTCAGATCTCACAAGACAAAAATGTATTGTATTCTTTGAATTGTTTTCAAGTTTTGGATACAATTGAACAAGATTTAATTAGGTGGAAACATCTGCCTCTGGTCCTGCTGGGAAGGGTTAACATTATAAAAATGAATGTACTGCTGAGGCTATTGTTCCTTTTCCAGTCCCTACCAATTGTAGTCCCCAAATCATTTTTCCTTGTGCTTGATAAGACTATGAGGAAGTTTTTATGAAAGCAAAAGCACCTAGAATGGCACATAATGAACTTCAATTGCCCAAAGAAAAGGGGGGGGGGGTCTGTCTCTTCCTAATTTTTGGTATTATTATTATCTTGCAGCTCAATTGGAGTGTTTGGGGGATTATTCAATCATACGTAAGATCAGGAATCATGCTTCCTTATAGAAGCAGGGAGAGTTCCATTCCTGGATTTGATTAAAAGTTTAGCTATAAATATTAACAAAGTGGAATCATATCCTACTATATTAAATACAACTAGAACCACTAATTGGGTATGGAACATAATAAAACAATTGTTGGCAGAAGCAGATGTGATTTCTGGTTTTACACCTATTGATAATAACATTCATTTTCCCCCTTCCATGAAGAAGGGACGAATTCAGAGGGAGCTGGTTGGCAAAGGTTTATGTATAGTTCAAGATTTTGTAATTGGAGACACAGTGGCCTCATTTGATGAACTCAAAACAAAATATGGCCTATCCTTGAACGCCTACTTTCCATACCTACAGGTGAGAAATGTAATCTATAAGAAGAACAAAAACTCCTTTAGCGTGAAAGAGGGCATTCTGGAGCAGTTCTTTAGAAATCTGACCTCAACTAAACATCTGATTGGGGAACTGCATACTTTTATTAGTAACAACCCTCAATGCATTTCATTATGCAAGCTTAAGCAAGCTTGGGAAAAAGAGAGAGGGGTCTTGTTTCAGGACTCCACATGGAATGAGATGATTGAGCTAGCTGAACTTTCTATAAAAAATAGTAGATTGAGACAAATTTACATACATATCCTTTATAGAATGTATCTTACACCGGTAAGGATGCATAAGATAGATAGTAGCCTCTCAGAGACCTGCCAGAGATGTGGAGAAGCCAGGGATACTCCGACACATATGCTAGTCTCCTGTGCAAAACTGGATCAATTCTGGAGAAAGATTTTTTCCTTTTTTGGTAAATTGATAAGGAGAGATTTTCCCTTTGATCCAGGTATTGCCATGTTTGGGATGGTAGCCAGTAAGGAAGGGGTAGGGGATATAAGGGATCTTACAGATTTAATAAACTTGGGGATGATAACAGCAAAGAAGATAGTGCTACTCCATTGGAAAGCAATGCATGCACCAGATTTCGTGGAGTGGTTTCAACTAATGGCTGATTTATATAGGGTAGAGGATGCATATTATAAAATGGAGAATCAAATTACTCGATTTTATCAAATTTGACTCCCATTCTTATGCTCAATAGGCCTATTATAAATAGAGAGATACAGGCAGCATGATGGGTGTCTTGATTATGATGAGGAAAATATGGTACTGAATCAATGATGGTTTAGAAGTACCCACTCTCTGAATCAAAGCATTAAAGAAGACAGAAATAAAAAAAAGACACTGTGGTATGGCAGGGCAGTGCCATCTACTAGTTGGAACATTATGCCCACGTTCCTGCTGTCTTGTGTGGGTGCTGTGCCACGGCACGCATCACACTGTATAGTGGCCTGTCCCTTGTTTCACTGCCTGGGTACACCAGGGTGGTGACACTACTACTCACTGCCCGAGGTGGTATGCCTGTCATTGGCTGTCAGGTCTGTCAAGCTGCATGATCTGGCCTAGGTGTGCAAATCTGTCTGACGGTGGTAGACGCTGGCCACTGTGGTACAGGTATACCATTGTGACATGCAATGTGCAGCATACAGCATGCATGTGCAGTCCATGGCAGCCTGCCTGTGTTGATGCCATCTGCAGTGCCATCTGCAGTGAGTACCGCACCACTGCATCTCACCAGAGCTGGCCATATGTGTCATGGGGTGCCTAGCACAGGTAGTTATTGAAGGACCTTGAACGTACCTTACCATGTATTTGGCATTCTGATGCATATTTGGAAGGGTCTGCCTAACTCTGTGATGTCCACTGTGTGATCATTCTACAGTACATAGGGAGTGAAATGCATACATTATAACATGTGGACGTCGACAGACAGATGACCTGCACATCCTTTGTATAGGGAGTCATTATCAGGAGGGAATGCCCTACATCCACTGGGATGGAAGGTGCCTACAGGTGGCTCTGCATCTCACACCAGCCCTCTGGTGACTGCAGTAGGGTGTGTCTGGCACATGTAAAGATGACTGCAATAACCTCACTCACGTACCACATCACTGCATTCACGTTACCCTGCCTGCTGTAACCAGTGATGCATGACAGTCCCACCATATGCAGCTGTGCTGTGTGTTAACCACTGATGTGTGTGCCTGTGCACCCTCCCCTGCTGCTGCTGGCAGGGATGGTTCCTGCATGTCTGGTGCCCTATACATGCCCATCTATGTGGGCCTGTGTGCTGGATGCTCTTCTCCAGGGTTCTGGGTGTGTGCCTGCTACCCATTGTCACTGGGGCTGATACACTGCCTATTGTGCTTTACCTGAGTGCTGCTATGACATGTGCTGTGTTTTTACATCTAGCCTGTCTGCCAGTGTCCTTTGCATGGATGTGTCTGACTCTGTTGCACCACATCATGTTCATTCTATTCTAGTCAGGTGCATTCTATTTGAGTATACAATGCTGTCTCTGACATGTCTCACACATGCCATCGCAGCTGCATGACTCTGTCCAACAATGTGTGGCACATCACCCCATGTGTACTCTGGCTGTACCTCTGTTATCACAGTATGCCACTCCTGTGTCCTTCATCATCTGTACACAGCTTGCCAAGTTAAGTGTCTTTCCTTCCACAGGTGCTCAAACTGCCACCAGTCAGTGCAGAGATGTCATGGATGCAGAGAGCAGGGGTGACCTCCTGCAATGCCAGGTCCACCTCCTACAGATGGTGGTGAGGATGCTGGAGGACAATATCACTGCAGTCAGGGAACTGGCAATGGCCAGGCAGCCAGAAGGACAGCAGCAGCAGCCACCCGTGCCTATTATTTTTGTTAATTGGGAATTTGTCTATTTTGTTATGATTGTTTACTGCCTGTTGCTATTTTTATTGTTGATAGTATTGTTTTTGGTTTTCACGGGCCATTGCCCATAAGTTATTTATTAAACATTTTTGATACCTTTGCTGCTGTGTCATATGTATTTCATAGGTGCCATCTCTCCTCCCCCCACCCCACACTCCCTTGTGCTGTGTTCTGTGCTATTTGCACAGCAGCTGTGTCCAGCACTATAATGAGTTCTATAGTCACTGCTATATTCAGTGCAGCATTTGTGTCCTGCTCTGTGCTGTAGTGCTGCTCTGTGCTATAGTGCTGCTCTGTGCTGTAGTGCTGCTCTGTGATGTGGTGCTGCACTGTGCTGCAGCTCTGTGTGTCTGCACTGTGCTATCACCCAATATTCAGCCATATTATTAACATGGGTGCACTAAGTCTGAATATATGCATGGCCATGGTCCTGCACTAGCACTTCTGTAGTACTAGTGCTGGTGCAGTGCAACTGTGGCAGGCTGAATATGGGGCCCATGATCCTGCTATTTTCTCTGTGACATTTCTTCATGAAATAAATGACACAGAATGAGATAGTCAGTAGTGTTCTATGTGTAACCCCCCCAACGGGGCAGGCTTACTGTCCTGGCCCCCTCCTTTAGGTTAGCTTTGGGCATTTCCTGTGCTCTGCAGCAGGAGTGGTGTTCTCTGCCTGGATATAAGACCAGGGCTGCTAGGTGTGAAGGGAAGAAAGAGAGACAGGAAGAGACAGTGGGCTTGGTAGGGCAAGTGTAGCTGGGGGCCTAAAATCCCTCTTCCCAGAAGGTACCGGCCTGAACAGCGGTGGTGCATCACGTGGTGCCTCCATTGGGGTGGGTGGTAGGAGTTAGCAACTGTTGGGGTCACGGGAGCCTTCGGCCTTTTTGGTGGGTAGGATTTAGGAGGTGGAGAAGGAAGATGGTAACATCTGGAGTTTGGGGCCCCTGCACCTTGAGTTGGTGGAGACATGGCAGTGGGGCTGTCGAGGTGGGCCAGGCCAAGACAGGGCCCCTTGGAGGTTGCAACTTCAAGGAGGTCATTGACCCATTTGGCACACTGCTGAAGGTAAGGTTGGATGGCCTGCACTCTGGGATTCACTTAACTGGTCCTGCTGTGCCTGTGTCTTGGGAAGGACCTGTGTCAGACCCATGAAGGAGTGGAACTGTAACAGAAGGAGGGAGTCATTCATCCAGCTTCTTTGTTAAGCCACTGTGCAACCCATTACAGAGGAGGGAATCAGCACCTGCTTTTGGGGCATCCTAGAAAAAGGGAAAATTGAGCAGCTGCAGTAAGGGATTTTGGCTACATTAGGCCCCAGTTCCTTTAAGGTCCGGAGGTGGAGGAAAGTTAGGCACTCGCTAGGTATGGTGGTTATGGTTAAATGTAGATGGTAGGTGCAAGCTTTGATTCTGGTTTGCAGATCTATGCTTAGAGCCTGTATCTGTTCTATTTTTTCTAGGCCTGTGGTGATCTAGCTGTTCTAGCCTGCAGTACTTTTCTGCTTGTCCCTCCTGTATGCTCTCTGCCCTCTGGAGCTGCTCCGTGTATTTATTCATTATATAAATCATTAATATCTTTGAATTAAATGTTCCTGTATTTGCCATTTACATGGTTCGTGCTGAGTAATTTAATGAACTAACTTGATGTATCACTCCGAAGAAGGTTCCATCTCCTTTCCCACTTGAGCCTATCAGAGGGGTGCAGTGACGTGTGGGTCAGCATCAGTCTGGTAGGTTGAGGCCTGTTAGTGCTTGAAGTTCCATCTGCCAGGTAAGGCCTGCATTTGTTATCTCTAAAACTGTATGCTACTTGCTGGAGGACTCAGATTCTGTGCCCCACTTGCAATTACCATCAGGACCGCTAGACAAAATAGAGAGAGGTGGGTGTTACATATGCAAAACAGATGAATTATGCACAGGTAAGGGTGGAGAACGTTGTGTTTAAAAGAAAAATAGTACAGCAAACTAGCGAAAGGAAAGAAAGAAAATAAAAAAGAGTAAGAAGAAAGAAAGAAAGAAAAGATGATGGACCAGGATGCCCCACTTCAAGATTTCAAAACTTTTATTGATTGACTTTTTAAGTCTTTACAATGTTTAATACATCAAATTAAAATAGATATACATTAATAGACAATAGTCGCAATTGGCTATACAGTAATACATATTGCACATTAATATAGTCTATTTACACCTTTAGGTGAGTACTTGTTTTGTTCACTATTTTCTTCTTTGTTAATGTGTATTTTTTTCTTTTCAATAATTGAAGAAAAGCTGCCAATGGATCCAAAATTCTTTTTTCATTTGATCCTAGTAATTTGTTCATCATATTCTATGGTTCTACCTTCATTTCCTTCAAACTCTCTCCTAGAATTCTTTTTCTATCCTTATCATATAGTGGACAATCTAACATCAAATGTTTTAAATTATCTTCTTCTGTCTTACAACTACAGACTATCTTGACTTTCTTATTGCCTTCATAGCAATTTATTCATTTATTATGAGTATGATATTCAAATCTGAATCTGGTAACCAGGATTTTTTATGATCTGTACATAAGGTTCCATTACCCCCCACTTGCACCACAAAATTGAACAAGGTTTTCCATTTCCTGTAAAATCGTTTGAGAATGTGTGCTAAATGTTCTAATCTTAGCTATTCAATTCTATCTGCTTTCCATTCATTAAAGTAGGAGAATGCACTTTGTTCCAAAGTTTTAAAGTTTGTGTTTAGGTGACCACTGACATCAGTGCCATTGTACAGTATGTGCTGCTGTACATAAAATAGCTCCATGATTATCCTTGGTGCATTAAAAAATTCCTATCACAATTTTTGTATACCGAAATTATCAGTCAGAACTGGTATAGGTGAAAGGAATATAGAGCCTACAAAAGGATTGCTGCAGGCAGGATTTGTCTGTGGCCACTGCCCCTCCTAACACCCGAGCTGGTAGGTAGGAAATTAGACATGTAGATAGATGCCCACTAGGGGAGGGGCTAGGTAGGCAGTTAGGGGTTACCTTGGGGTGAAAGGATTGTGGTCAGAGGGGAGGTGCAAGAGGATTTTTTGGGGGGTGAGCACTCTGAGTAGTGCTAATCCTGTGGCAGCATGGTGGTCTCACAAGGTATGTGAAAAAGGGGGTATCGGAAAACCATGTGTCTTCTACAGATGGTTTACCCCAAAGCTGGCAAGAGGTGAGGGCTCAGACGGATGGAGTACCCACTTCCTAGAGTGGTAAGAGGGACAGTGTCTTCAGGCATGGCCCAAGGGTGTAGCACCATCTGACAGGGGAGAGGCATGTGTCACATGGCCCAGGAGCCAACCCTTGTGCTTCAGAAGCCAGAGTCTCTCTGGAGGCTGTACCAATTTGTTGGATCCCCTTGGGGTAAGGGGTAGTTCAGATATTAAACAAGTTTGATTGTCAAAATCCCTACAATGACTCCCTTGATGCTCATGTCATGCTAATAATAATGTAACTTGAGTTACAATTTGGTTTTAATAAACACATGGCTGTGGCCATTTTTCTCCAAAGCATTGTGAATGTTTTAGTCTGCTTGGGTGAAGGTAGGGGAAATATGGCCTGCCACGACAATAGAGAGCCTGCAAAGGATTGTTGCAGGCAGAGGATCATCTTTGGTCACTGCTCCTCCTGACAAGGGAGCTGCCAGGTAGGGAGTTAGGCAGGTAAACACCCACTAGGGGAGGGGCTAGGTAGGCTGGTAGAGGGCATCCCAAGGGGTGGAGGGACTGTAGTCAGAGGGGAGAAGCAAGAGGATAAGTAAGTGAGAGCACATCCATGTAGACTCCTCTTGCTTCTTTCCTCCAGCTGAATTTCCACCCAATCTCATAAAAGCAGGGTATAGGACTGGATGGGCATAGGAAACATGCTGTATTACTACTGGGGACTGCCTTGGGGGTCAAGAAGGAATTTTCTTGAATTTTTCAAACAGGTTTTCCAGGTTTTTTGCCTTCTTCAATGAGGTAAAAAGAGTTTTGTAGGGTAGGTTTTAGTCTTGGAGCATCACAGTCATGTAATTAGAGCTTTGTGGAATACAAAATTCTGCCAGCAGAATGCCAATGGAATTACCATTCTGATTCTGTGGAATTTTGTGGAATTGGCACAAAGATTCTGTAGAATTGTGCCACATTTTTAATCTCTTTTATTTTGGTCTAGTTTTTAAAATACGTATGCAGATTATACCAAATTTGGCAAGTATGCATGATCTGATGTCTCTTATACATGTGCCACATTTCAGAGTCCTAGATTGAAAGAGAGATGAGTTATGGGTGGCCAAATATGTAATCAAAATTTAATTTTCAATTTTTCCATCTACTCTTTTACATTTCTTATTCAAATTTCTCCATAGTTTCAGAATGTATAGAGGTATACAACATGGTTATGAGTTCCAGGTTTTAAGTCTAAGGTTTTAAAGGGGGTTGTGATATAAGTAGCCAAACATTTTACCAACATTTTGGGTTTAGTTGAGTATAATTTTGAAAGCCTTTTTCAAAATGTTATATAATTTTGAAGGTATATCTGTTGTTACTGCATTTATATATGTACCCAGTTTCAGATTTCTATCTCAAAGGTGTCTTAGCTATATGCAGATAAAAAGTTTCATAGAATTTCCCTCAAAAAATAAGAATGACAGACTTTGAGCACCTATCAATTTGAGATGATGCTGCCAATACCATGATATTCAGCATACTATTAGAACTCCTATCAGCAAGTACTCATGCCAAATGTCAAATATCTAGCTTAATTGAAGGCAGAATTAGGACCACAGTAATATATTTCAAAAATGCCACTGAATTGTGTTAAATTTTAAATTCCAAGTTAGTTTTGTTTAGTTTTCAAAGTACATTTCCAAATGATACAGACTTTGACATGCATACAGGTACCAATGGCTTTCATAAGTGTACCAAATTTCAGAGTCCTAGATTGAAAGGGGGTGAGTTGTGGGTGGCAACATATTTAACCAAAATTTAATGTTAAGTTATTTCCATCTAATTTAAAAAAAAACATCTTGTCCAGATTTCTCAACAGTGTCAGGATTTATAGAAACACGCAACATGGGTGAGTGCACCAAGTTGTAAGTATCAAACTTTAAAGGGGGCTGTGCCATAGGTAGCCAAACATTTTGCCAACATTTCAAATTTAGTTATTTTAGTCTAATTTTAGTTAGTTTAGTATTTTGGAAGCATTCATCAAAAGGTTATATTATTTAGCAGGTATAAGGGTTATTACTACTTTTATACATGTGCTGAGTTTCAGATGTCTAGCTCCAATGGTGCCTGAGTTACATGCAGATAAATATTTTCATGAAATTTCCCACTAAAAATAAAATGACAGACTTTGAGCACCTAAAATTGTGAGACAATGTGTCGTAATGTTGAGATATTTGGAACACAAGTAGGGTGTATATCAGCAAGTAATCATGTGTAGGCTAAGATCTCTCGCTCAATTGCCAGCTGAGCTATGACCAAATTAATACATTTTAAAAAAATCTGTAAAATTCTGTCAAAATTCCATGAAATTTCACAGAATTTCATGGAATTCCATCGAACTTCCATGAATTCAGAATTTTCTCATACTGCACAGCTCTTCATGTAATACATAATGGCATGGTAGTTTTGCAAGGTCTGTACAAAGGAGATACCAGGGTATCACATGTCTTAGGATGACCGCTCACCCCGAGGTTGGCAAGAGTTGAGGACCGGGATGGCTTCTATCCACTGAAACACATTCTAACACCAGAAGCTAGACTAGCAATAGAAAGGGTTACCCCTGCCTTTCATTCTGGACTACTGTTCTCCCATATTCTCCCCTACCTTACCACAACTTATCAATAGATTGAATATAGCATACAACAACATATGTAGGTATGTATCACAAGCCCCCTACTACACACACTGCTGCTCCTTATATTAAATGATTGGGTGGCTCCCCCCCCAAGCCCACAGGGACCAACTATTTGGATCTCTAATATTCAAAACCCTACATGAAGGTTCCAAATCATCACTATCTGAACTCTTATTCATCAAACAAAAGTCTCACCTAGTGAGGTCCTCTTCCAATAGTTTCCTAGACTGACCAAAGCTATCAACTATGGGGCAGAGATCTTTCTCAGGTGCTGCTCCTAAGTTTTGGAACTCTCTTCCACAGGATCTTCTTTCCCTTGAAAATCCACTGACCTTCAAAAAGCATTTCAGAAATGTACTACTGAAAAAGGCATCCTGAAATTGTTAAACCAACAGTATATGCTTGTTAGCTAACTGACGCCTTTTTAGTCTAGTCCTGTTAAGCTTGGTTAATGTATCAATTCTTTATTAACTTGAATTTTGGTAACCAGGTAGGCCCACTGAGATGGAATGTCCCTTTTTCAGGGATGACCCAGGGAAAAGGGTTACAAAGGAGAAACAGTGATACAATAAATAATAGCACATGGTAAGTGTACGCAGACACGTTTACAAAAACATATATAATAAACAAAGGAAAATGTCACACATGCAGAAAATTAAGTTACATCTTCAAAACTGGTATAGGGATAAAAGTCAGAGAATGTTAACTAAGCAAAGAATATGTTCAATTAGGTATAACTGAATACAGAGTATATAGGCACAGTGAGAAATTATTTACAACTGAGACAAACCAGACAATCAAAGTGTGACTTGCATAGCACCAGAGCACAGCATAGTAAATAAAGGGAGGATACACAGGCTCAGGTAAGGAACCCAGAGGGAGGGAAGAGAGGGGAGAGTGATGAGAGATAAGGGACGAGGTCAACAGAAGCAGGTACACAACTGAGTGGAGGCAAGGTGAGATTTGAGAGAATGCTTGAACAGGTGAACAGAGGTACAGGTCATGACAGTGGAGGGAAGAGAGTTCCAAAGAGAGGGACCTGAGAAGGCGAAGGCACGCTGACCCACTGCTAGACAGGGTTTAGGGATAGACAGCAAAGGTAAGCCAGTAGACTGTAAAGGACTAGTTACAGGTTTATGTTGAGTGATGGGAAGGAGACAAGGAGGAGTGTAAGTATGCACAAGTTTAAAAGTCAGGCAGAGGGTGAGGAACTGCAGCCTGGCTTCAAAAGAAAGCCAGCCCAGTGAGCCAAGGACAGTGCAATGGTGATCTCTGGCATTAGCCCCAAGGGTAAATCGAGCTATCCTGTGGTAAGACTGTTTTAGCTTGTTAAGGGGGGAAACCTGAGTGGAGTGGAGGATTGGGGCACCATAGGAGTTAACTGGAAGTAGGGAGGAGGAGGCAATGACAAGGCTGGAGGCAGGAGTAAGATAGGACTTGAGGCAGTATGGCATTCCAAGCTCCTGATGCAGGGTCTTGACCACTGAGGAAACATAAGTGTCAAAGGTGAGGTGGGAGTCCAAGGTCAAGCCCAGATATGTAAAGGACTGAACCATTTTAGAGGGTCCCCATGAGAGGAGTAGATTAACAGTTGGGATGAGGAGGGAGGCTTGGGGGTCTGATGGAAGAAGAGCATAGATTTACTTCTCTTAGTATTAACCACCAGGAGGTTATTAAGAAACCCAGTCTCACGGTTCAGGAAATCCTGCTGGAGAAGGTGGTTTAATATGGTGTGGTCAGAGGAGGACCGGTAGAGGATGGCATCATCTGCATATAATTGAACCACTGCACCCCCACAATATTGTGGGAGCTCATTGACAAATAAGGAGAACAGGAGTGGACCAAGAATAGAGCCCTGAGGGACCCCATCCTTTATGGCACTGAAAGGGGGAAGTCTGGCAAGCCCATTTGACACATTGAGTACAGCCTGTAACGTAGTTCATGAACCAATTCAGAGCTAGGCTGTCGAGTCCAAAGATGAGTAATGTATACAACAGGATATTATGATTAACAAGGTCAAAAGCTTTGTTGACATCAACAAATATTGCACCAGTCACAAGGACTTTGTCCATACTGCTAAGGATGTCAGATGCAACGGTGATAAGGGCGGTGTGGGTACTATGTGATTTTTGGAAGCCGTGCTGGAACATGGAGAGAGTTATTCAGTTCAAGATAAGATTGAAGCTGGGCTTGAATTATTTTTTCTTGAATTTTAGCACGCCGGCAAAGGATGAAGATGGGACGGTAGTTTTCAAACAAGGAATTTGGACTGCTCATGTGTATTGGGACAACTATTGCGGCTTTCCATTTACTAGGTACAGTACTTGAGCAAAAAGAATTGTTGATTAGGTCACGCAAGGGGGGCAATGGCAGGGGCACCCAGTTTAAGAAAGTGTGGTTCTAAAGTGTCAAACTCAGGTGAGTAGGTGTCCCTGATGCTGCTGAGGTGATGCAGAACCTCTTTCCAGGTGGACAATATAAGGTGGAAGGATGGACTATTATCAGTGGAAGTTGGGGAGGGTTTCTGAGGAGCATGTGTTGGTAGGGAGGTCCTATATTTAGATAGGTCCGTGAAGGCTAAATTAAATTCTGCAGCAATTGAGACAGGGTCAGTGATCTCAGAGTCATTAAGGAGCATAGTGTGGAGTGAGGAAGTGGATTTGCCCATAAGTAGGGAGTTTATCTGTCCCCAGAATTCTTTGGCGTTAGAGAGGTTATTGGTTTGGAGGGTACGCAGGTATGTATGTTAGGCCAAGTGGATCCTGGACTTATATGGGTTACAAAGCTGTCTGTAGATCTGCCAGTCAGATGGCATGCCAGAACTCTTGAATACCTTCCATGCAGCATCATGTGCAGTCATGAGAGCTCTTAGATCCTTAGAGAGCCAAGGGGCAGAAGCCTCCTTTGACCTCTGCTTAACCAAGGGTGCGTGATAGTTGACTATAGAATTGAAGATGTTAATTTATTTATTATTTATTTATTTAAACGTTTCACCAGGAAGGTACACTGAGCAGAAAAGCTAATTTCCAGGTATGTCCTGAGGGGAAGGGGAAGTGGAGATACAAGAAGAATAGAGTGACATTAGTACAATGTTCAAATTAGTAAAGTATTCTAGGGCCAGGTCAATATCGGGCAGACTGTTGACCAGGAACCAGTTAGCTTGGGAGAGAGAGGTTAGGATGTCTTGAGGACAGAACATGGTCATATCCCTAGAGAGCACTGTTTTGGGGGGTGGATTTGGGAAATTATTCCTCCAGACACAAAAGGTGGGGGAGTGATCACTCAAGGCATCAGGCAGAATGCTAGAGGCTTTAATGTGCTGGGGGTTGTTAGTCAGAACCCAGTTAAGAAGAGTATGGTGACCTGATTTGTTGTTAAGCCTGGTAGGATCACTAATAAGCTAGGAAAGATGTAAATCAGATAGGGCATTGTGAACAGAACCAAGACCAGGGTCTAACCAGTTGCAATTAAATTCACCACATAAAACCAAATCCATGGGGGGTTTCCAGGAGGTGAAGAGAGAGGTAATGGTTAAGGAGGGAGTGCTGGGAGGGATACAGATGCACCTGATAAGTATTTTTTTCACATGCCCAAGTAATGTAGAGATGTAGACTGATTACACAGAGGAATCATAGGGAGGTGGTAGGAATCTAGTCACAGACAAGGATTTGGCAGAGATAAGTACGCTGCCACCACATTTAGAGGGCTGATCATTTCAAAAGGTTGTGTAGCCAGGAATAATTATCTCATGGGGAGATATACGGCTTCAACCAGGTCTCAGAGACTGCAAGCATATCAGGGCTATAGTGTCGCGTTCACGCCTCAAGCTCCGGGAGCTTGGGTCTAAGGTTTTGGATGTTCATTTGTGTGATGCACAGGCCTTTAGTGTTATTCCATGTGGGGCGGGCAGAGAAATGGAGGGACTTGTGGGGCCGAGGTTGGTTTCGATATCCCCTGAAAGAAATAAGGCGATTAGGGACATAAGATGTGATAGTGTATATGTATTCTAATAAATGTATGTAAATGTATTCTAATAAGCCCTGTAAGTATTACTTGACTTGTGCTTTGTGTTGTATTGCAATGTCAATTTACTAGGAACCTGCAGAAATTGCACTGTTACTTATTGTTAATTTCCTACTGAAACTCTGTAATCTCAAAAATGTGTTTGTAGTTGTGTAATATATGTGCCATCTATATGGCTCAGGTCATGCCTGAAAATGGTCCCTGTGACCAGTGTGTTTACCCAGTTATCAAATGCATAAATAAATAAATAAAATCCTAGTGGAGGGTAGTCGAAGGGATAGCATTTATGGGCATAGGCCCCAAATATAGCACCATCTGACAGAGAAGAGACACATGTCACATGTCCCAGGAGCCACTTCTTGTGCCTCGGGATCCAGAGTCCCTCCAGAGGCTGTACCCATTTGTCTGACCCCCTTGTGGGGGTAAGGAGATGGCCAAAATATTAAAAAGTTTGATTATGAAAAGACTTGCTGTGATTATCTTGCTGCGCATGTCATGCTAATGATAATGTATCTTGGGTTATAATTTTGTTTCAATAAACACATGCCTGTGGCCATTGTTCTTCAGAGTATTGTGTGTGGCTCACTCTGTTTGGATGAAGGGAGAGGAAATGTGGTGTGCTAAGAGAAAAGTGTGGGTGCTTCCAGAAACTTTGGATGTGAGGTCATTCACACATTAGATGAATGAATGAGGCATATGAGTCACAAAATTAAATCAATTTGCTATCTGTCTGCCTTAGTTCCCATCTTTTATGGTCCAAGAGGGGGGTGTTGTACAAATTATGCAAAGTCTCATACTGAGTAAACTTGCTATTTACCATGCAGAAAGCCTTTATAGAGAATTCCTATATTCTTATTTTGGCCAATCTTCTGTATTAGTTTTTAGTACTTCAAATCACCATGCTGCTTTTTCATTGGCTTCTCCTCTACTGTTTTTAATTAGCATATTATACAAATTATTTATTATGGGGCATTTTTTAATATTCTTGTAAAATGTCAGTCATAGCCCTAGTCTCTATGTATATATTTCATCTCCCACAATGTAATTTGATTATGTTTTTCATGTCTTCACAGAACTGCAACTCTATACTCAAGGCTTGGAATCTGGTTGCAAGCTCCCTAAGGGGTTATTTTTTTCCTTTCCTAAATGTTTGACATTGTTTATTCACTATCTCTTCCACTCAGTTTTTAGATATTTTGATCTCTCCAATAAAAATTGTGAGACTGGCCCGGTAGTGAAGAGGGCAGAGGTGCCTTGTGTGCCTTACCTTTCCCCACACTGGGGACCTGGTTTCTGGGATGGAGTTGGGTCACCTGGGGTCAGCCACAGTGGGAGAAGAATGCGCATCTGATGGACTGCGCTCCTCTCCCATGGGGAGGGTGGCTACTGACTCTGTCTTGTGACTACCACCAGGTTGAGGCCTGGTTGTAGGACAGCAAAGAACACATTTGGGTGGGTGCTATGGGACTGTGCAGAGCATGCATGTCTCCACATGCATGATCCACCATGCACACCCCAGTGTCAAGGAGGGACAAAAACAGAAACTGGGGTGCAGAAAAAAATTAAGCCCTGCCTGTCTCCCTGTAGCCTGCTCCACCAAGCCTTGGAATGGAGACATTTGGATATGCTGTTGGGTGGCCTCCCCCTCCTAGCCCCACAGTGGGGGGAGAGGAGGAATCAGTGGGAGACTGCTGCTAGCATCTCGGTGGTGGTGGAAGCTGGCTGCAGGTAATAGGGATAGGGCTGAAGACCAGACAGGAAAAAAAAAATCAGAAACATAAAAAAAAAAAGAGCAAAAATATTAAAACAGAGGTTTTAATAAGTGAAACAGTGAAAAATAGTCCCCATTTTAATGTCTTTTCAAAACTGTTTATCAGCAGTATAGGACTCCTTATGCATTTCTGTGCAGTGTTGCCTTTAGTATGGCACCATCCAGTCCATGTTTTTATTGTAAGTGAAGACTGAAATGTGCTATTTAGTTCAAAGCTGCACAGTAGCCATTTGATTTACAGTGACCATCACTTTGAGTGAGAGCAAGCGTGTCTCACTGCAGCCACCATAGTTAGAGGCTCTCTCACAGAGCTTTCTGGATTGTGCTTATAACAGCGGGTTGGTCTGTAGTAGAGGATTAAAAAAAAAACGTTTTTTGTAGTTCGGATAATCGTGGTGGTGGAGAAGCAGAGTCTGAGTTTATTTTAAGACCGCTGGACGACTGGGGCAAAACTCGTAGTTCAAAGGGGTGATACTGTGTTCTCTGACTTTATTGTGTTTGGTTTCCATGACAGAGGGAAACAATATGAAGGAAAAGAGGTGAGAGTTTAGCACAATAAAAAAAATGTTTAGGGATTTAGAGAGACATTTTGTGAGCCTCTGTGTGTTTGGGGGGTGCTTTGGATGGCAGTTCCGAGGTTGTGCTGTTCCATGCGATGTGATGCGAAGAGGAGAGCGGTGCCATGGATTGATATTCCCCTGTACTGCGTCATCTTCACCACAAGTAGTGTGCATTGTAACAATATGTCCTGGTAAGGACATGGCTGGAAAGAGCTTCCAGCCAATCAGCATTGAATATTTTTTTTTGCCCATTTTATAAACTGACATAATTAATGCATACAATGTTAAAAGCATATCATGGCAATGTTATGTCTTGTGTACCCTTCTGGATAATAACGAATTATAGAAATGCACAGACATTGACTAATAACCAAGAATACTATATGTGTTCACCTAAACATGCAACTATACCAAAAAGCTCTAATCTGAAACATAGAAACATAGACTTTGATGGCAGAGGACTGCTTGGCCCACCTAGTCTGCCCATTTCACTACTTATTGATAAGCTGCAGATTGTAGTTTTATCGACAACCTACTTCCTCCTACCTCCCACTAGAATTGCCTTATGTCTTTCCAATGTATTCTTAAATTCCCCCATTGTTTTTGACCACATGACTTCCTCAGGAAGGCCGTTCCATGCATCTGTGAAAAAATACTTTCCCACATTGCCCCTGAGTCATCCCCCCTGTATCTTTAAATTGTGCCCCCTTGTTCTTGTGCATCTCTTTTTCTGAAAGATGCTACTCTCTTGGACTTTGTTGATTCCCTTGAGATACCTTAAAGTTTCCATCATGACCCCCTCTCCCTCCTTTTCTTGAGGGTATACATATTAGGCTCTTTTAGTTTCTCTTCATATGGCTTCTGTTGCAGACTTGTATAATTTTAGTTGCCCTCCTCTGGACTGCCTCCACGGTGTCTATGTCCTTGCGGAGATGAGGTCTCCAGAACTGCATGCAGTACTCCAGATGGGGTCTCACCAACTATCTGTACAGAGGGATAACAACTTCCTATTTTCTACTGGTGATACCTCTCCCTATGCATCCCAGCATCCTCCCAGCTCTCTTTAATGCCTTCTCACATTGTTTCCCAACCTTTTGGTTGTCTGGTATGACTATCGCCAGGTCCCTTTTCATTTTTGTTGCAGTTAGCACCTCCCCTCCATTGTGTACTCTTCTGTTGGGGTTTTGTTTCCCAGGTACATTACTCTGTATTTTTTTGCATTAAATCTAAGCTGCCATACTTTTGACCATTCCCCCAACCTTGCCAAGTCCCTTTACATCCTTTCTACCCCCCGTGTATCAACCCTCTTGCAGATCTTTGTATCTGCATTTTAAAAACAGTAATAGTGGAAGATGCCCTGATATTAAGGGGAATCAACATCCAAAAGCAGAGGGCAGCAAAGAAAAAAAAAATCCTTTTTAAAAAGCTATTAATATGGTGACGGGGGTCTCCAACTATTTGAACAGTGCTGTAACTTTTTTTTATTTTACTTATTCAGAAATAAGTATTTATAATCAGCTCCTTATAATTCAAAAAAGCAGAGCTAAAATTGGTACTAAATCATTTATCACGTGTGTCCTGAAGCTTTGTAACATTTTGCTAGCCATATTAATCAAAGTGTGCGTTATGAAAGTGAACCTCGAAACATGTTATGACATTTTGTTGTGTTATTTGTAATATGTTTTACGTCTCTTACCTGGGGTCTTTACTGAAACAACACAATTGACTCCATAGGTTATATTCTATAGCCTTATGAATAAATGCATCTTAAATAAATAATTGAATAATTTGTTGCTATATCCCATAATTCTTTCAAGAGGAGGTCAATTTAAATGGTAACCTTTCTGTATGTGTAAAGACTTTTTTGTCACTGTATTTCCTCTGCCCTTGCCACTTCTTCCTGCTCCTTCTTCAGTTTTGTCCACCACTCCAGCTTTCCATTCTGCATACCTACTGGGAGAGAGGCCTTCCATTCAGATCCCCCACTGTCCTTCTGACACCATGGCTTTTTCCTTCCCAGGGTGGGGGGATCCTCTTTCTGCCAAAGTAGAATACTAAGTCTACTGGGGAAGGTAATTTTTGCACATCATACCAGGAGGCATGGCTGAGAGGTTGTGTTTTTGTAGGGGCTCTAAGCTGGGCTTTCGGGCAGCTGGCATATTTTGTGTTGGTTGGGCATCTTTTCTCCATTCTGCAAGGTCCCTTACCACCCTCTGGTTGTAGATATGGTCTCTACTGTGGACTTCTAATGGCAGGGATGACAGAAATCGCAAGGTCACCCATAATGTCAGCTCCATCTCCAATCCTCCCGTAGGTGCTTCTGTTGTTGTGGCACTCCTTTGCCCAGGATTAGCGTGCAATGTCTCCACATATTGTCTTGACCCCACTGATCCCAGGTTGGGGGAAGTCATGATTGGTTGGCAAACCTGGGTTTCCAGTAGTGATGCAGTATGCACCAGCCAGTGCCACCAGGCCAGGCTGCTCAAAAAATGAATTTGTATCTGAAAAACTATGTTATTCACACCAACTGTATGATTTCTCAGTATTCTGATTATTTACTATATATCACCGAAAACTGAAAACACAGCACTCTGATATGAAAATAAATTAGAGGAAGGATTGAGCATCCTGACGGATGCTCTCCTTCTCAGAGTGGGGACTCTCACGTTGCCTGTCTCTGCTGCCTGTGGATACATGGGTGGTGGGATACAGTTTGCAGTGCCGGAAAGGGGAGGATGCCATTAGGTGCTTGGCTGCAACATGCGTCAGCATATCGTCAGCCTGGCCGTAACAGTCATTGTGCCCCTGTCCTCAGGATTAGGGATGGAGGGAGGCAACAGTGGATAAACCCCCCTGCCATGCCGTGTGAAGATCCCGGAGTACCGGGGCTGGATGTGAAGATCCCTGGAGTACCGGGGCTGGATCAGGCCAGTATATCTGCCGTCAAGTTGCAGGCAGTGGGCGCTAAAAACACAACACAGAAAAAAAAAATGAAATGAAAATAGTTTCCATTTAATAAATATTTTTGTAATCAACAGCTTTTAATGATAAGTTATTTTAAGATTGCATTTTGACACATACAAAGCATATGTATTTACTCGATTTAAATGTCCCCCAACAATATTGCAAAATGATTAGCTAGGTGCAAGATTTTAGAGAGCTACCTGTAGAGTACAGGCTAATGTTTACTGCCAAGCAGTAACCAGTAGCTAAATTAGGTGCTTCACCACATTTATTAAAATATTTATGTGCTGACATGGAATCCCTTTTCTCTTTGCCAGCCTGTGAATCTCAAAAAGGGCACAGGGACTACTGTAGCTTTGCCTCCTTAATGGGTAAAATATTACTAGAACTGCCACTTGTAGTATTGAAGTTAGGGTGCCCAGATCTCCATAAATACACGGCAAGGACATTTAAACTAAAACAGGAAAACTAACATAACTGTCCCCATTTGTACTGCCCACCAAGGACTAGATTTTTGGAATGTTACATCCAGTTGTGGCTCTTGTCTTTGAAGTATTTTCCATTGTAGACTTGCAGCTGTCTGCTGGATAAATTCTACATGTTCTGAATTTTTAGCGTGTCTGTTTGAATTTGTGTAAGAATTAAAATTAAGCCTGCATTGAATTTGCATATGAATTTTCAACTAAGTTGCCACTTTTTGCCTCAAAAGGTCACATATTTTAAGGCTTAGGCACCCGAACTTCACGCACCTTTGGGCACTTGCAGATATAACTGCAGTACACAGTGTCCTCCGTATGTGTGGCCCTTCTGAAAACCCAGTTTTTAATGTTGGACCTGTTTCTCCAGTTTAGTTGCTAGTATATTTAACTGGTTGACCTCAAGTTCTTGAATCGTATGCTCCAAACTGAACAGGTCATTGAATGTATGCCCATAGCAGGAGTAACATTTATCCTCTACATTGTTCTCCTTATGCACCAGCTGCAGAATGTGTTCACTGACATGCATAACAGTGCATAACAGTAAAAGGAGTTGATCCCTCCTTTCATAATTATGAATTTCTTTTGGGTGAGAGCAAGGCAAGGATTAAAGTTCATTATGGACATCAGAACACATCAAGGTCAACATGACCAAACTGCAAGCAACAGGACAGGTATTAGTCCATGCCCAGTTTAAAATGTTGATTTAATGAATGATGGTGTCCTAATCCTACTAGCTAAGTAAGGTACATCAAACAGTGGGAAGGCATATAGTTGTACAGTGCTATGCTACTGTACATTGGCTACAAAGCTGATCACCAGGCTACAAAGGGCATTCTCAGCAGAATCCCTGTAGCCAATCTTGCATCAAGAGTGTTGTTTTATGTTTCTTTTTCTCATCCCCCACCAGTTGCATCCTCCTTTCTCATCTTCAGATGAGCAGCACTCCCTTGCCCGCCAGTTAAATAGGGTTCATCAATGAATCCTGAGTCAGAGCTACCTCACATGCCTCCACCACATGGGAGAGCCCCTTACACAGTGGCAGAGCCAGGTTTGGGAATGTTTGGGGGGCCATTCAGTCAATCATGGGCTCCACAATGGGCACTAAACATTGAATAAAGATAGTGGTGGGGCACCACCACTCACACTGGGGCATCCAGGGGGGGCGACCGACCCCCCAGCCCCTCCTCTAGCTCCGCCACTGCCCTTACAGAGGGCCCCACATTATCACGTTTACTTGAGGTCAACCACATGTTTGGGGATGTGCGGGTGAGAAATGAGCAGCAAGCACACATAGGTGGGTGATCATTTTGCAGTTTACATACATGCAACATTTTTTTTAAATATTATTTTTTTTATTTGAAAGCAAAGATGGGTAACAGCATACCTAGCATTTACACAAACCACATAGCTCCAATGGAATATTTCCAAAGTTCATTAAATTAAACAAAATGAAAGAAAACTAAGAGTAAGAGAATTACATAAGATGTAGTGGCTGAAGGAGTTAAGAAACCACACTGTTCTTTATCTGGTAGTACTCTAGGTAGTATCAGTTCCTTTATATACTATTCCATTAAAAGGGGGGCAAATTTGTTCAAAGTCGGTGCCTTGATTAGTCATACTATATTGTATTTTTCCAGTTTCATAATATCATACATAAAGTTAACCCAGGCATGGAAAGTAGGGGGATCATGGTCTTTCTACTAGAGCAGAATACATGTTCTGGCAATGATGATACCTAGTATAACCAACCTATGTGGTAGCTCAGGAAGTTTTAAAGCTGGTTCTTGGATTCTCAGCAGTGTAAGACATGGTGTAGAGATCAAGTGCTTTTTGTAATACAGCTATGATTTTCCCTGTAGTTTGATAACTATGAACATGAGTGTAACATTTATATAAATGTTCTAGCTGTATCACAATATCTCAGACATAGTAACAAAATTGTACTGTTTATTTTATGAGACTGTGATGCAGTAAAGCAGACCCTCATTTTATCTATCAATCAATCAATCAATCAAAATCTTTATTTACCCAGGTGATCACCATTCAGCAAGCTCATTTACAAGATGGACCTGCAGTTTGCAAGGATGAGGGTACAGAATAGAGTACAAGTAAAATATACATAAAACAACAGTAGCAAGACGTATACAACAAAATATATACAGTGTAGAAATAAAGGTAAATAATATATACAGAGATGCCTTTATAATCCTATCCATCAATAACATGTTCATAGCCTGTAAAGGAGTCCCTGGGATATGAAAAAAGTGCACACGTAGGAGGCAGGGATGCTGGCAGAAATATTCTGGGATACTAAGCAGCTGGTATCAGGGCATGAGAGTTGGTGATGGGGGTGTGTTGCAGTGAGTACATAGTACTGGTGGGACTGGAATGGACTGAGGAAGGGGGGAGTAATCTTGGGTAAGGGAACACTTAGTTTGAATGGGAAGGACTTAGATTGAGCGGAAACATCAACTGGACAACTAGGAATGGTGGAAACAGTTATAGAACTCCACAAATGTTTTGGCATACAGCGCCTTGAACATAGCAAGACTAACAGGGGAGCTAAGTCTCAGTGATTTCTGTATCCTATTCCAAAGCGTGGGCAGGACAAAGCTTATGGCTGCTCTTCCAAAGTGGGTGCCGACCCTAGGTACTTTTAGGGAAACCAGCAAGTGACTTCTCAAGGCATAATTCCAAATCAGGCTTAGTGGGAGACCATCAGCAATGTATTGTGGGAGTTTGCTGGTAATGGCTTGGAGCGTCCAGAGGGCTGCATTTCTATACTGCCTGTGTTGAAGGGAGGGCCAACCTACAGCTGCATATAATGAACAGTGGTGGGTGGAAATGGGGAGGCCTGTTATAAACCTCAGAGCTCTATGATACAATACATCCAATTTAGCAAGGTGTGAGGCTGGGCACTGGCCATATATGAAGTCAGCATAGTCAATTAGAGAGAGGAACGTGGATTGGATGAGCTGTCTTTTGGCATCTGCGGTCAGGAGGCGATTTATTCTGAAGAAGAGGCCAAGCCTCTGCCTCAGCTTTTTCAGCAGTTCTTCTATATGTTCCACAAAGGAGAGTTTATTGTCTATCCAGACACCCAAATACTTGAATTTTGGTACGTATTTAAGATGTTCACCTAGTAAGGTGGAGATAGAAGGTAATGGACCAGCAGCAGCAGAATATGTCCCCTGGCCAGTTGGTGAGAATAGCATTGCCTTGGTTTTCTTGGCATTAAATAGTAGTCTTTTACTGAGGAGCTGGTGCTGCAGGATGTTAAAGTCAGTTTGCAGGTCACCACAGGCAGCTTCAGGGGATTCATGGCTTATGTAGAGCACTGTGTCATCAGTAAACAGGAACATGCTTGCTTCCTTAATGCCTACTTCCAGGCTGTTGATATAGATAGCAAACAGTAATGGTCCCAATATGGACCCCTGAGGGACACCTCTTTTTATCAGGTTAAGTGAAGAAAGCTCTTCTTCAGCCTTGATTTGTTGTTGCCTACCAGTGAGCTAGTCATGGAGCCAACACAAGGAGGTTCGGTCTAGGCCTTTTGTTTGTAAAGTGGAGAGGAGAAAACAGAGGTCGATGGTGTCAAAGGCCTTACTGAGATCCAGGAAAATTGCACAGATGAGTTTTTTGTTGTCTTAAGTCCTGTTGCCAGTTGTTATTTACTTTTGCTAGGGCCATAATGGTACTGTGCTTTGCTCTGAAGCCTGACTGCATAGGGTTTAGTAAGTTTGAGTTGTCTATGAAAGATCTCAGCTGGATATCCACAATTTTTTCTAAGAGCTTGGAGAGTATGGGGAGGAGGGAGATTGGCCTATAGTTATTTAGGTCACAGGAATCTTCTGATTTAAACAGGGGGATAACATGAGCAACTTTCCATAACTGAGGGAGGGAACCTTGCGATAGGGACAGGTTGAATAAGTGAGAGATAGGTGCAGCAAGGATGTGATAAGCAATTTTCAAGTAATATGGGTCGAAGAGGTCAGCCTCAGCACTTTTTTTAGTGTCCAATTTTAGGAGAAGATCTTCAACTTCCTTTACGGAGGTGGGTAAAAATGAGAAGGTTACAATATCGTTACTCGGTTCTGGGAGCTTAGTGTTGGTCTGTGGGTGTAGTCTGCTTACCGGTGCGTTATCGAATGCTAGGCCTGCAGTGGCAAAATGATTGTTGAAGGCCTGCAGGATCTCATTTCTGTCATTGATTATAGCATTGACAGTGGTAATTTTGGAGTGAAGCACATTTCCTGGAGAATGACCAGTCAGTTCTTTTAGTGTGGACCAGAACTTGGTAGGGGATTTCAACACAGAATCTAGCTCAGATCGATAAAAATTGGCCTTGGACTCTCTGACCATCTTAGTGCAGCCGTTTCTAGCTGTCCTGAAGAGACACCCGTCGTCGTCTGTGTGTGATTTGCAAGCCTTTTTCCAGAGTTGATCTCTTTTTATTAAGGCAGCCTTGAGGTCCACTGAGAACCAATGACATATTCTAGCTTTTATACGTGCTTTTGCCAGAGCAGCATGGTTATTTAGGGCACTGGTTATAATTTCATGGAAGATGTCATAGGCATTACTCACTGATTTAGCAAGGTAAAAACTCTGCCAGTGCAAAGAGTTTTTTAATTCATTGACGTATGCGAGAGGATCAAAGTTCCATCTGGAACATTTAGTGGAAAATTTTAATGTTGATGAGGGTTTAGCATCAGTTCTTATACCAGCAATAAAGCAGTGGTCACTAACATCAGCTAAAAAAATTCCGGCATGGGAAAAGGAATATGGTTTGCTTATGAGAAGGACATCCAATAGGGTGCTGTTCATTGGGTTTTTCTTGTTAATGCGCGATGGTTTAGTAGTAAGTTGTGTGAACTCGTGGGAGTCACAGACTTGCTTCAGGGGTAACGAGACCTTAGTCAACCAGTCATAATTAAGGTCTCCTAGAATAATTGTTTCAATGGGAACAGAGCCCATAATAGATGACAAATGGGACAGGAGCTGAGGCCCCGCGGCTGGTGATCTGTAACAGCCTATGACATGGAAAGCCATTGATGGGGAAAGATCAATTTTAAGGGATAAACATTCAAATCCACCTGCAATAGAGGTAGAGTCTAGGATGGACACTGAAAATTTGTTTTTGATGTAGATGACTACTCTGCCTCCCATGGTCTGCCTATCGGCTCTAAATAGGAGGTAGTTAGGGATGTTAACCTCTCTATCTGGGGTGGATGCCCGAAGCCAGGATTCAGAGAGCACAAGTAGGTCTGGTGCGGAATGAGTAATCCATGCCTGGACTGATGTAAATTTCTTTAAAAGACTGCAAACATTTGCGTGCATAAAGATGACTGCTTTTAGTCTTGTAAGGTCGGATGGAGATGAGAGAGCTTTTGTGGGACCAGGGTTGAGTTCAACATTACTTGAACACAAAAGTAGCAGGAACACAATTTACCTTAGGGCATCAAATGAAATGGACGGCATTGCATCCCAAATCTCCGTCTGATGAAGATTCATTTCTTATTGGCATTTATCTTGTAATTGTGTTAATTCAGAGATAAATAAAGTATCAATTTTGTTGCAAATACCAGATATCAGTTTTGGTTTAATTTCATGTGGTAATAACGCTTCATCTTTAGGAGATCATAGAGGCAGCTCAAGTGATCCTCTCACAGTTTTAATATATTTTCTAATCTACAAGTATTTTTAAAAGTGCATGTGGGGAAGACAATATACTGTAGTACATGGAGTGTTTCAAAGTAGATGAGAGCAGTTTCAGTAAATAATAGGTTTAAATCAAGTAATCCCTGTTTTTTTCCCATAATTTGAAGACATGGAAACAGAAAAATACTGATGGCAGAAAATGACCAAAATTCCATCAAAACTGATCATTGGGCCCTATACATTCATGCACACTTCCAAGGGCCAATCGACTTTCAAATTTCACATGCCCAAACTTTGGAATGACTTGCCTGCAGACATCAGGCATTCCACAAACCCCAGACATCTCAACCCACTCCTCCACGCACACTTCACCGCCACTTGCACGTGCTCTAGGTAACCAAATACATATGCCCGCACGACGTCTGGTTTCTGCTACCTGTTAGGCATGCCATAATCAGCAGCTACACTGTAGGGTCCTAAAAGTTATTCATGTCTGTTCTTTATGCTGTAGATAATGCACAAGTATGTAAATACCTAGCGACCTCAATGTCATTGGTCTATAGCCTCCGGGAGAAATTCTGTATACTTCTGTAAATCCTGTAATGTATGTAAGTTTCTTCCTATGTTCCCCTATACCCCAATTTCCCCCAGGTCTTGTCTGGAAACAAGTGGTCCTCCACTCAGTACCCCTGCCTGGCTAAACTCTTAAATAAATAAATAAAATACAACCCCAAGACCTAGAGTCGATGAGCACTGCTCCTTTTGCTCTGTTCCAAGCCTGTTTGAAGCTTTCCACAGTTTTAGTTCCCACCACCTCAGCCTGTAAGCTGTTCCATGGCTCCACCACTCTTTCAGTAAAACAATACTTTCTTATATCCCTTCTGAACCTTCCTCCTGTCAGCCTCCAGTCATACCCTCATATTGACGAACTGGTGTTCATGCTAAACAATTCCTCATAGTCCACTTAGTTTATTCTTTTCAGGAATCTGAAGGTTCCTATCATACCCCCCCTTCTGGTTGGCAGTGATTACATGTTCAGTGTCCTAAGACATTCCTCATAGGACTTCCCTTGCAGACTTTGTATCATCTTTGTCACCCTACACTGTTCCTCCTCTAGCCTATCCTTGCCCTTTCTAAGGTGAAGGCTCCAGAACTGAGCATAGTACTCCAGCTGTGGCTTCACCAAGGATCTATAGAGGGGGAGTATCACTTATTTCTTTCTACGATGAATACCACTGCCAATACACCACAGCATCTTGTTTGCCTTACTACAAGCCTTGTTGCATTGGTTAGCCTGTTTAAGGGTGTCACTGATGATGACTCCTAGATCCACTTCCTCAGCTGTAGTGCTAAGATTAACCCCTACCATCCAGTATTCTGCCCTTGGGTTCCTTCCTTGCACTTTTTGGAATAAATTTCAGCTGCCAGGCATTTGACCACCTGTCTAGCCTTTGCAGAGCAGCCTGTAATTCTCTAATTCCCTTGGTGCTATGCACCCTTCTGCAGAGTATAGTGTCATTTGCTGAGAGGCTTAACCTACTCTGGGTTCCTTCTCCAATGTCTCTGAAGAACATGTTAAAAAGAACCAGGCCCAGGACAGACCACTGTGGTACCACACTCATAACTTCTGTCTCCTCTGATTTAACTCAGTTTACCACAACCCACTGCTGCCTTCCTTTTAGCCAGTTTTCTACCCATCTAACTATATCCCTGACCACCCCCAGGTCCTCTAACTTTCTCAGCAGGTGTCTGTGAGGCACAGAGTCAAATGCCTTGCTTAAGTCAAAGTAAAGCAGATCTGTGGCATGACCTTTAGCCAGTTTCTTTGTCACCCAGTCAAAAAAGACTATTAGATTAGCCTGTCAGGACCTCCTGGACACAAAGCCATGCTATCTACTATCCTTGAGACCATTACCCTCCAGATAGCCTACAAGGTCTGTTTTGAGCACTGACTCCATCAGCTTCTCCACAATAGGGGTGAAGCTGACAGGTATGTAGTTTCTTGCTTGTTCTTTGTCCCCCCTTTATGGAGTGGAACGATGTCTGCCACTCTCCAATCCCTTGGGACAACCCTCTTGGAAGTGAGCTGCTGCATAGGCCTGCCAGAGGCTCAGCTAGTTCATCTGTCAATTCCCTGAACACACTCAGGTGTATCCCATCTGGACCTAGGACCTTGCCTGTCTTAACATCGGCTAGCCCTTTCCAGACCCTATCCCTAGCAAATACTGGTTTCTTCATCTATGGGATCCCTCTCGTGGCTGCTTTGATGACACTATCTGGAAGAGAGGGAGCTGCTATCCTCCCTAGTGCAGATGGAGCAGAAGTAGTTATTCAGGACTGCAGCCTTTTGCTCATCATCCTCTACCACTCTGCCCCATCTAATAACTTCACTGTTCCACCATCTTGCTTTATTTTTTCACTGATATAGGTGAAACATTGTTTTTCTCTAAGTTTGATCCCCACAGCTATTTACATCTCTGCGTCTGCTTTTGCCTCTCTAATCATTTTCCTTGCATCTCCATTTTTCTGAACGTATTCCTCCAATTCTGCTTCCTCCTGCTTCTCTTTAGACCTGTGGAAGGCTTTCCTTTTGGCCCTTACAACTTCCCTGACCCTTGTCGAGAAATATAGTGGTCTCCTGCGTTTATTTTTTTTGTTTACTATAGATAAGCATAGCTGCTATGCTTCAAGGATGACCCCTTTAATTACCCCCATCTCTCTTCTACACCTTGTATACTGTCTACCACCTAACTTGTCCTGACCCATCCCTTTTAATTTTGCTGCAATCTTCCCTTCTGAGACCCAAGACCTCTGTTCTTGTGCATTTTTTCTCAGTCCCAAGGGCTAATCTGAACAAAACTGTGTTGTGGTCTCCGTTCATGAGTGGCTCCCCAACTCTTACTTTACTACTTCAGAGCTACTTGGTGAGCACCACATCCAAAATGGATCCATGGTCTGATGGGCTCCCTTACCAGCTGCACCAGTAGACAGTCCTAAAAGGCATCCAGCATAGCCTGGCTTCTAGTGCTCCTAGCCATTGGAACATCCCAGTCTATGTCAGGTAAGTTAAAATCCTCCCCTACCACAACAACATCTCCCATAACAACTCCCCTTTAAATTTTGTCACTGAGCTCTCTGTCCTCTGCTTTTCTTGCCTTGGTGGTCTGTAAAACACCCCTAAGCATTTTTTTTTTTACATGCTGCTACTGAAAGGTGAACCCACAGAGACTCGGTCCCTTCTGTACCATCCTTGATATTCCCATCTTTTGTCACCTCAATGCCCTCCCTGATGTAGAGTGCTACTCCACCTTCCTTATCAGTTCCTCTGTCCTTCCTTAGCAGTAACTAATCAGGCATTTTCATATCCCAGTTCTTGGACAGGGTCAGTTATTGAAGGGGAGAGAAGCAATTATAACCAACAGAAGAGATGGGGCTTATTTTTTTAGACCATTTAAGAAGTTTATGAATTCTGAACCAGCAAGCTGCTGTGGTTTCAGTGACTATTTATTTATTTTTATTTTTATTTTATTTATTTATTCTAGGATTACAAGTACCTTTGAGCCAAGGCTCTTTTACAAAGGTTCCACATCAGGAATAACATACAACAAGGAAACAACAGTGAGACAACAGTAAACAATTCTTGTACAAGATTACATTTTGTGAGTTATTTTTTTGCCCATAACATTTTGATGTTAGGGCATGTTTTTATATGAATACTGGTGAAGCTGCTGCTCAGTAGCAAATGCCTGGGGCCTAGTCCTAAGATGGGCTATGCTGGCATAAGGCAAGATATGCCAAACCCCTTAGCGTATCCCATGACTTATGCCATGCATTACATCCATTGAAATTCCAAGAGGTGACTTGTGCAATGGTGGATGTGGGCTGCAAAAAACGCAGGTTACACCACCCTCTACACCGCAGCCCACAATGCCATGGCGCAAGTGCAGGATACGACAGCAACTTCACCCAGTTCCAGGAGGTCGGCTGTCATAACCCGCAAGCATGATTACAAAAGCTGAACTGGCTAACTTAGAACAGCCCTGAGCTGCTCTAAGTGGCAAATGACAGTGTCATCTATTGGCTGCCCACCTCTTGGTGCTGCGACAATGGGGAAGATGTGTTCCCTGTGCCCCCACAGGCATACCCCTGCCCCCACCCCCAAATATTAGGGACCCCTGGGTGTCCATTCTCCGGCATGCCCCCTGACACCTGTGCCTCCTGTCCTGCCCCACCATGCCCCCTGGTGTATATCATGATGTTCTGGGGTGGGGGGCTTTGGGGGCTGCTGGTAGCTGCCCGCGACTTGCAACATGTGGGTCGGTTATGCCATGCCCATGGCATTAGCCTCCGTATGGCATAACCCACATGTTGCAAGTGCCAGGATCCTGGCACTCTTGGAATGCGGTGTAGGGTCCCTGGTGTAGTGGCGAATGGCGTAACTCGCAGCCACCTGCAAGTTACACCATTCATCTTGGAATTGGCGCCTTGATTTGTAGTCTCTTGAGATGTGAACCATAACTGGGTTACACTTATTTTTGCAGTCAGGTAATGCCATAGGAACTTTGTGAGTCCCATGCCTCCACTAGTTTTTAACAGCATAAGTTCCTCATTATTAGCACATTATTTCTTATTGTTCCAAATTAATTTAATTGTTATTGTATTAAGTGTCTTAAAAAAGTTAGGAGGGACCAGAATGGGTAAAGTTTGAGAGAGAAATAGTAGCTTTAGAAGTATATTCATTTTAATTACACTCACTCTTACAATCAACGCAGGTGGTTATTAAATCTGCTTGAATCTGTGTTAATAATTGCAGATTGCTACTACTACTGCTGTATAAAGTGTTTAGAAGTTTATTGTTCTAGGAATTAATACCTTTGAGCCAAGGCTCTTTTACAAAGGTTCCACGTCATTAAGTACAAAAACAGAATAGACAGTGTTACAAACAATCAGTAAGCCATTTAACAAGGCCACAACTTAAACAGTAACATTTATGTACAGAAAAGAAAAAGAGGCAGTGTCAAGGGCAAGGAATAAGGGTTGGAGAGCTTGAGAGGGAAGAGAGGGAGAAATAAGAAGTTTAGGAGCAGACAGAACCAGGTTAGTGGTACTCAGGTTGTCTTTGTCAAAGAGGAGACCATGGTGGTTGAGTGAAACAAATGTAAGTGCACTCAGTGGGATGAGACTTTAGTCAAAGCAGTCACAGGAGCTGGAGGCTGTGAGGTGAGCGTAAAGTATGGATTTGAAAACTCCCAATGTCGTGGAAGATAGGAAGGGCAGGTTAAGGGCATTGCACCAGGTAGGGGCACGGTATGTAAAAGATCTTTGTCCCTGAGCAGTCCAGCATCTAGGGACAAGGAAAGGTTGGTGGTCAGATCTTCTGGTGGTACGAGTGCCATTGTTCAGGCAGAGCAGGTCCCGGATACATGGAGGAGTGAGTCCCAAGATTGATTTTTTTGCCATCACGCAGATGACATACATGAGGCAATTGGAAAGATGCAACCAACTGGTTTCCGTGTAGAAGTCACAAGTGTGGATCCATCTCTGTGCTCCAGTGAGAAGTCGACAGGTTTTGTTTAGTGCTGTTGAGATGCGCTTTAGTGCAGTGGTAGTAGCTGAGCCATAAACAATTAGACCATAATCTATGATTGAGATGATGGAGCTTTGAACAGCAATCCTCAAGACAGCTTGGTTGAAAAATTGATGGTTCCGGTACAAAATTCCAGTGCGTTGGTGCACTGTTTTTGCAGTGTTATCGATATGGGCCGCAAAAGTAAGACATTCGTCAAAAGTGATACCAAGGTATTTGAAGGTGTTCATTTGTTCTAGTGTATTTCCAAGAGAAGTTTTTATGACGAGTGGAGTATGCCTATTTCTGTTTTGATGACTGGCGAAAAGCGTGATTTTTTTTTTTTTTTATTTAGGACCAGTTTGTCCTCAAGGAACCACTTTTTAACACATGAGTAAGCAAGCTGCAAGCTCTGTCGTAGTGAATTTGGATCCTTATGGGAGGAGAGAGTTACAGCGTCATCAGCATAGAGTATTAATTTTTCAGGGCAGGATTTGGGAAGCAAGTTTAGAAATAGGCTGAAGAGGAGAGGACCTAAAATTGAGCCCTGGGGGACACCAGAGAGGACAGGTTTGGAGTCAGAGAGAACCTCAGAGATTTTTACTGTTTGAGAACGTTGTGCCAGGTAACTTTTTACCCAGGATCCAGGCCCCTCGGCTAGCCCAATGTTGAGCAGAAGAGAAATTAGAAGGCTATGGTGAACAGTGTCAAAGGCCTTTGTGAGGTCTATGAAAACAGCTCTGGTTAAATAACCCTTATCCAAGGCTTTGTGAGTTTCACTAGAGAAATCAAGTAGGGCTGTCGACGTACTGTGTCCTTTCCTAAATCCGTGTTGCTGAATGCAGAGTAGATCATACTTTTGGAGGTAGTCTGATAGTTGATCCACCACGATCTGTTCAAGAGCTTTGGAGAGGGGTGGAAGTATAGATATGTGCCGATTGTTCCCTGGTGTGGATTTGTCACCCCCTTTATGCACTGGTGTGACTATAGCGGCCTTCCATGTGTTGGGGAATTGACTTTGGCACAGGGAGAGGTTGAGAATTTTGGTGAGGGGGTGGATCACTTCTTCCAAGGTGAGGGACAGAAGTTTTAGATCAATGGTGTCACTGCTATTTCTAGATTTAGAGCAGGCCTTTTTATGTATCTGTAGGCTTCATATGTCTTAACTATTTTAAAGTGAAATAGCGGTTTGTCTGGTGAGGTGGTTTGGGATACGAGTTTTGGAACTGACAAGTCCTGGAAGAAGTCTGGTGAGAGGACACCACTGAGGTCAGTGAAGGTTTTATTTAGGCATCGGCCATAGTCTTAGGGTCACGGTAGTGGAGCCATCAATGTTCATTTGCCGGGAGAGGATTTAGACTGTTTGCCCGTAATATTACGTATGTTGTCCCAGAAGGATCTCCCATCACCCCAGGTGGTTTCTAGAGCATTCTTGAAATAGTAGTTCTTCATTTGCCTGATTTGTGAAGTGCATAGGTTGCGCACCTGTTTATAGTTAAGTGAGTCTGTTATGGAGCCTGTGGCCCTGGCTATAGCCCAAAGATGGTCACATACTTTAAGCTGAGCCAGTAGTTTGGCTGTTAGCCAGGGATTAGAGAGGGCTTTGATTTTATGTTTTTTGTCCGAATTTGTTGATAGCTTTACATCCAAGTATTTCATTGTTTTAGATTTTCATACTTGCAAAAACTAATTAGGACAATTCTGTTTGTTCAGCTACTTTTATCTTGGTCCCCTTTAAAGTTAGAAATCCAAAATGAGGCCCACATATCCATTTGGTATAGTAGTTTAACTGTTTCATATTTGGTGACATTTAAATAATCTGTTTTTAAATGAAATAGAAATAACAGAAATTTACATGCTGGCAAAATGTTTGGCTGCCTATAACTCAACCACCTTTTAAGCTTGAGATCTAAAAATTGGCACTCATGCCCACACTTTATAGCTCATTAAACATTCAAATAGACATAGAAACATAGACTTTGATGGCGGATAAGGACCGTTTGGCCCATCTAGTCTGCCCATTTCCCTACCTACAGGATAGGTCACAGATCCTAGTTAACCAACAGCCTATTTCTTCCTACCCCCCACAAGAATTGCCTTATGTCTGTCCCATGCATTATTGAATTCTCCCACAGTTTTAGACCCCACAACCTCCTCAGGAAGGCTGTTCCATGCATCCACTACCCTCTCTGTGAAATAATACTTCCTCACATTGCCCCATAACCGCCCCCCCATCTTTAAATTGTGTCCCCTTGTTCTTGCACATCTCTTTTTCTGAAAGAAGCTACTCTCTTGGACTTTGCTGATTCCACTGAGGTATTTAAAAGTTTCTATCATGTCCCCCCCTCTCCCTTCTTTCCTCAAGGGTATACATATTAAGCTCCTCTAGTCTCTCCTCATACGGCTTCTCTTGCAGACCCTGCACCATTTTAGTTGCTCTCCTTTGGACTGCTTCTATCCTGTCTATGTCCTTGCGGAGATGGGGTCTCCAGAACTGGACGCAGTACTCCAGATGGAGTCTCACCTACTGTCTGTACGGAGGGATAACAACTTCCTGTTTTCTGCTGCTGATGCCTCTCCCTATGCATCCCAGTATACCCCCAGCCCTCCCTACTGCCTTCTCACATTGCTTGCTAACCTTAAGGTCATCTGATATGATTACCCCCAGGTCCCTTTCCTTTTTTGTTGTTGCTACTACCTCCCCCCCATTGTGTATTCTTCCCCTGGGTTCTTGTTTCCCAGGTGCAAATAGTGGAGAAATTTGGATGATAATATTAAAATTAGATCCACCAGCCTGGAGGTGCTGAGGGTTGAGGTGCTGGACGCCACACCTCGCACTACACCGGTGACCCAAGTTCGGGAGCAAGCTCGGGTGCCGGTGGTCGGCAGGGGGAAGGAGACCATTGAGCATTTGGTGGACTGCTCTGCTCTCTCAGGGGAGGGCACTGGGGTTGTCCAGCTTCCCAGTGACCCCCAATGGAGACTGGGGGAGCTGCAGGATGTGGACCAAATGTGTGGGCGAGTGTGGCAGATGCCGGTAGGGTTGCCGTGCACCATGGGGTCATTGCATGCCATTCTCGGAGGGGGAGAAAAGGTGAGCATAGGGAGAAAAATCATGAAATACCCCTCCAGCCCAGATAGACGATGGCCTTCCCAGTGCCAAACCACCACACGCCCAATACTGAAGCCCTGTCTCTGCCCCTTTGGTCCCCTCGGCCCTAAGAAAGTAACACCCTTGAAGAAGGTAGGGTTCACAGTGGGTGATAGAGTGGCATAGGTGAGTGGAGAGGCTTGAGGGAGTTCGGGGGTCTGGGGAGATAAAATGAGTTGAAAAAATATATATATTAAAATTAGATACAAATAACTGAAAATTTAATTTGGATGAAATGTGTGACCACCTGTAATACTCCCCTCTGTAAAGCTTTGAATCTGCAGCTTGGTACAATTATCCAGGTGATGAGGACCTATGTACTTGCCAAATATGGTTATAGTTGGACAAATGCTTCTAAAATTGGCTTGAAATAACTGAAATTTAAATTCTGGTGGAATTTCACAGAAATTTCATAGACATTCCACAAAGTGTCACAGAATCAGAATTGTAATTTTACCTGAATTCTGCCAGCAGAATTTTACATTCTGCACCACATTAGTAGCTAGGTCTCATTCTAGTCCAGATCAGGCTGCATGCATTGCAGTTTGAATAGTCACCGACTCTTGAGGATAGATTTATATTTAGAGGAACGGCAGACTGTATTTTAATTTTACCTCTTGCTTTTTAGTTTTTATTGGGAAGTAGATCAGTTAAAAAAAAAACATTCCCAGAAGAGATCATAATACAGTTTGAATATGTGGTCGTAACACTCCATAAATATTTTACCTAGTACAGATTTTTGCATTTGCACAGCTACTGTAAAGTAAGTAATCCCATATTTAATTGACCCACTGTCTTTTATTTGGAGTTTGCTTTGGCTGTAAGGAGTGCTCTTTCTTTCTTTCTTTCTTTCTTTCTTTTCCTTATTATGCTATACAATTGGTGTGCTGTCTCCAAGTTCCTGCCCTGTTTTTCCACTTAATTGGTCTGCTCCTCTCACCAACCATAGTGCCTTGCCCAGCATAACCCCAGAAACTGATGCCCACTTTCCAACTAGAGCCTGATGCTCATTGGTGTACTGTTGAGTCTCAATGGATCACTGCACCAATAGCTCTGGGAGGATGAACCTGTCATTCTGCCCAGTGGTCATGGGCAGAACAGCTACATGTCATCATGCTGCCAAAAAGAGATTTTTCCCTATTTCTGCCCTCCCTTTGCAGCAAGTGTGTAGATGCATGAGTAGCTGGCTGGGGGTGGGGTCCTGATGTTTTGTGTTCACCCACAGTCTTAAGGGCACCACTGCTCCACTACCACCATCACCACTGTGGGCCCTTGAAGAGCAGTGCACAACTGCTCTGAGGCCTTCCTGCCAGTCTCCACTCATGATGTCCTGGGTGAAGACATGGACCGATATAACCAGTGTGTCACTGTGGTTCCCCACAGGTCAGCATCATGAAGCCAGTGATATGCACGTTCAAGTACATACTAGTTAATGAAATGGGGTGCATCAGACACTGTTTATAATAAAGACAAAGAACCTCTGTGTGCAAACACTGAGGCAAGGGTTATCCCAAAGGGCATTTGGCTGGGAAGCCAAGTTTCAAGAAAATATCATGCCCACACAATGCAAAGCATCATGGGCTGCATATGCAGATCACCACAGAATGTTATGCTGGTTCAACTTTAAGCAGAATTGCATGGTGCCGAATGGCCTCTCACACAGTTTGCAAAGGGTGCTAACAGATGACATAGACATGTGTTTTGCCCTACCAGGACTCATCAGTATGCCTCGTCTGTTTGACACGCCAGTGGAATGAACCAGCTACCCTAAGACGGTCTGTCTGGGTTATGTTGTGGTGAACCCATTAAAATAAAAAACTATTTAAAAGACAAAGAACCTCTGTGCGCAAACACTGAGGCAAGGGTTACCCCAAAGTGCATTTGGCTGGGAAGCCAAGTTTCAAGAAAATACAAAATCACACATGCCCACACAATGCAAAGCATCATGGGCTGCATATGCAAATCACCACAGAATGTTATGCTGGTTCAACTTTAAACAGAATGTTTATAATATTATAATGTTTATAATAGCTTATTCACAAAGAAGATGACATCTGGACCCTCCATTCCCTCAGGCACAGCAATTAACCTTCTACTGTTTCTTTTATTCTGCTTTAAATTCTTCTACCATCTCTTCCAGTTTTGTAGTTTTCCCTGTTTTGTTCACTTGTTCCCCATATTTAATTTTTATTGTCTTTGCAATTGCTTATGCTTGCTTCAGCATCACATATTTTCTGCTAAATTGTTTTCTAACATTTCTGTGCAGCTGATGTGTGTTGCATCATTTCAAGTCCCACTTGCATTAAAAATGGTGTATACACCATTTTTCCTTTACTCAATCTGCGGCAATGTGCAAATGTGGCAAAGCATATGAAAATTGTAAATATACATTTTGGCATATTTGGGCTCATGTAGCTGCATTCAGAAATCAGTAGTTGTGGTTGCATTAGCCTCAATGGGAATCCCGCTCATCACTTTTAACTAATTTAAAATCTGTGTGGCAATATGCTTTAATGTGAATCTAAGAGATGTAATTTCTGAGAATAGTTTCTCAAAGTGATCTGCCAAGGTAATTGTACCATCCTCCTCTGCTTCATGTGATTCTACCAAATGCCAATTTCAGTTTTTCTTCTTGGACACCCCAGTGCCCAGATGTTGATTGCATTCCTTATCTCCATTTTCTGACTAGATTTTGGTCAGTTCATTTTCATGCAAATGAAAGGTTTTCTTTTGTTTTCTGTTTCTTAATTAGTGTTTTTTTTTCAGTTGATGCAATTAGTCAGTTTTAGTTGGTTGGAGAGGACTGGAGCTCAAGAACCTCTCTAGAGTGTGATTGCTTAGCTTTCCATAACCATTTAACTCTGTTTTTCTGTATTTTGATGAACATATGTTTCATTAACGTCAGAAAAGTACTATAAACTTTATTTTTGAAGCACTCTGAGCTCCACCATAATTATAAAAAGGGTCTGAGAAATGGAGCTTTCTGATTGGCTGCAAACATTCTAACAGCCTTATGTTAATCTTTTATTAACATACATGTAGAGCTTAACCATATGCTGAACAATGTTTAACACTATTTAAAAACATTTTTATTATAATAGCAATAAGACAATCCCAGGGATTATGTTGATGGTCAGTTAATCACCCTCTAGGGGCATGTGGCACTCAGCTACACCTTGTGCCACCATACACCCTTAGAAGGTGATTAACAGACAATTAACATAACCTTTGGTCATGCCTTATTGCTTAATTGTGCCCAAGAACCCCCTCCTCTTTGATCTAAATTCTGCTTCTTCCCCTGCCATATTGCTTTTCTGACAACATTACAATGACAGCACATTGTTCATGCTACTGCGGTATGGTACTACCCATGAGTTGGACTACCTGCCTACTCTGGCCTGTGTCATAACCACTGTTTGACAGCATAAACATTCTTTTCTGCTTTTCCCCAAATCCAGCTCACTACTAATCAGTTCAGCTTATTTATTGTCTTTATGGCTCATATTGACAAACATGGGATAATATACGTATGGTAAAACAAGCACAGACAAACAAATATCTTGAACATTTAAGACCCAGGGATGTGCACTGGAAAGGGTTACCATCTAGATAACTGAGGAATCCACCAAAGCATTCATGGTGCAGTTCATACATCGATGCAACCTAAGTATGTTGGCATCATAAAAGCTGCCTTTACTGTACGTAACAATGACATGAATGTATGAGAAGAAAAAGGGAAAGAATTTAATTTAATTTTGCACCTTTCATATACTTTACAATTATCCAAACGTGAAGGGTTAGGTATGAAACTAACAAAGACAATTGACATAATTACAGTACTACCTTGATTATCTGACCCCCATTTATCCCACTGTCTGGATTATTGGAACTGATGGAGTTCATCAAAAAATTGCACCCTATTTACTGTATCTGTTTATGCACAAGTGACCCTGTATGTGTGCTTATTGTGTGCTGCTGTCTTCAATTCCCTTGTCCTTGCAGCTATCAGAACCATCAGTTATCTAAACTATTTTTGTGTTCCCCCAGTCATTTTGGAAAATCAAGGTTGTACTATCCTTGATGATAAGCAATTTAAAACAGATGTAACAAATGTTTTTCATGTCACAAATTCAGGAGCATGGAATAAATTTGTTTAAAAAGATATTACTAGATATTTAAAACTCTGGTTCGATACAGAAAGAATGATAACATATATTTTATTATAAGTTAGTTGTACCATCCTCATTTATGGCATGTGAGTCTACAAACTGCCATTTCTGATTTTTCGTCTTCATGGACATCCCAATGCTCAGATACTGAGCATTGTCTGTATCACGATTTTCTGCCAAGATTTTGTTCAGTTAATTTTCATGCAAATGAAGGTTTTCTTTTGTTTGCTATATCTACATTTGTGGCCATTTTTTCAGCTTACTCAGTTAGTCCATTTTAGTAGGTTGGAGGGGGCCGGTGCTCAGGAGGTTCTGTAGAGTGCAACGGCTTTGCTTTCCATCATTGTGCAACCCCATTTTCTGAGTTCTGATGAGCTGGCTTTTCATTAACTTCAGAACAGTACTATAAACTTTATTTTTGAAGCCCTCTTTGTTCCACCATAATTGTTCCCAACAAGCATTAGTTTCATGCTACTGTGGCATGGTACTATCTATACCTGGACTATCTACCTATTAACCTGCATTGTCACCACTGCTTTACTGCACAAACATTATTTGATACTTTGCCACCAAATTCAACTTACTACTAATCAATTCAGATTTTTTATTGCCCATATGGCTGACATGGACAAAACTTGATAAGACTTAACAAACCCCAGAAAAACAAATATCCTGAAAATTTGATCTGGAGAGGATGTGCACTGAAAAGAGTTAGCCTCTGGACAGCTGAGGAATCCACCTAAGTATTCATTGTGCAGTTCATACACTATCCATGCAACTCAAGTATGCTGGAACCACAAAAACTAGTTTTACTGTATGTACGAATGACATGAATATAGGAGAAAAAAAGGGAAATAATTTATTTAAATTTTGCACCTTTCATACACTTTACCATTATCTAGACTTGAAGTGATAGGTATGAAACCAACAAAGAGAACTGATATAATTACAGTACAACTTTGATAATCTGATACCTATTTATCCCACATTCTGGATTATCTGAACTGACTGTGGAATTCATAAAAAATTACATGGAGAGCTATCAAGGTTGTGATTATCTTCACAATTTACAAATTAGGTAGCTACAACAGAATACCAAGCAATGCAACATCACAGGCTATTTTCAGAAATTAGACATTTTGTCTTTTTAGATGCTTTTACGTGGTTTTATTGTGTTTACCCTTAATAGATTAAAAAATAAAATGTATACCAAACAAACTACTAAACAACACAGTGGGGTTCATTTATGCACAAATAACCCTGTATGTGTGCTATTTTTGTGCTGCTCTCTTTGACTCCCTTGCCCTCCCAGTTACCAGAACCTTCAATTATCCAGACCATTGCTGTGTCCCCCAGTCAGTTTTGATGATCAGGGTTGTACTGTACTTCCCAATGAACAATTTAAACAGATGTAACAAATGTTTTTCATGGCACAAATTCAGGACTACAGAAGGAATTTCTTTGAAAAGTTGTCACTAGATGGTTTAAACACTGGTTCGATTGAGAAAGGATGATAAAATATATTTTATAGAATTCTGGAGAGGTTGTGGCACAAAGAAGGATGATCACACACCCATTTTGGGCATGTAGTAAGTCCCACATACAGTACTCTCTCTCTCAGCCTCCTGCCTCATGCTGTAAAGCAGAAATAAGGCTCAAACTATCGGGGATTAATGACCAAAATCAGGGGCACAGCTCATGAATTGGGGATATTCACCCAATAAACTGGTACGTAAGGAGCTTAGTGCCAACAGCATTTTCCGAAGACAAACAAGGTTGTACGTTTAATGTTTCACATTATTTTGTGTTTACAATCCATCCTGTTCAATGAAAGAAAAATACATTTTACAAGGGACAGAGAAAAATTCTGAAGCAAAATCAGGAGTGTTCCTGAAAATCAGGGACAGTTGAGAGGTGTGCTTTACATAAAGATGTTGCAAGTTAAAACTTCACCAGAGAAGTTGCTGCAAAGTCGGGAACTTTGAACATTTTGAAGCACTGTATAAAAGTTTCTCAACTCTCCCCCACCCTAATATTGCTCGGTGACTTTTTTTTAAAAAGAAGTCTAAAAAACACTTATCCCAGTCCCCACTCTCTATTCAGACTTTCAAACTATCTGTCCCCCATCCCCACACATTTGTTTTCCTTTCTTTATTCTTCCCACACTTGACTGGCATGATTTCTGCTGATGATCCCCCCAACCCTATCAGTTGCCATCTCTGGAACTTACATCTGACCTGGCTCAATTCCCCAAAGCCTTCCACTTGTGGTGGGGCTGAAGGGGGTCCCCCACTTCCCATCTGGAAGCCACGCTAGGTCCAAGTCCACCCAGAGCCCAATAGAAGGTGTGGGGTCTGTAGAAGGCAATCCACCTCATCTTGCTGCCGTCAGTGATTTTTTTTCCCTTGCTCTTTTCTCTTCCTACTGGATGCTCAGTACAGCTGGTGGTGTTATACTGCATGCAGAGTGTGCTGATATTTTCTGCAGGGAGTGACACCCAGCTCCCAATCCTCTCCACTCACATCACCACCTGTAGTCACCTAGGTGGTGGTGTTGCAGCAGAGATTGCTGCTCACCCACCCTGGAGGATGAGGGCCTCTACTGGGATTCTTGATCCTCCTCTCTGTGGCTGGCCCCCAATACCTCAGGTTCACTTCTGAAACTAGGTCACTGGCACTATGAGTAGTAGCTCTGCCACTATACCAATGGGGCTGCTATCTCCTAAGCATTTAAACACCACTAGGGTCCTCCTATCATCAAAACACCCATCCTATCCTCCTTACATTCCCAGTAGTGGCAAAGTAAAGCACCAACTGATACAAATAAATAATAAAAACTATCCTACTTGCCTAATTGTTCATAAAACCCTCCCCCCGTACTCATAGCATTTTCCATCCCACTCTCATTCCCCAGCCCTACCAAGTTAAAGAAAACTGATACTCTGTGCTCCCCCACCCCATCTCGGCATACATTCCACATGTCATTTGCCCTAGGGACCACAACAAAAGGATACAGAAGTACAGAATCAGACCCACCACCTTGGCCAGTTGTCATCTAATGAATGAAGCTTTGAGCTCCCTACAGTGATAACGAGATTAGCAGCTGAGCGTATCAAGTGATTACAATAGGGAGCACACAGTTTCATTTACTAGTTATCAGCCAGCAGAGGTGGTGGTGGGAGGGCTGCCATGGTCATCCTCCATGGCACCCTTTTATCCTTTTAGACAGTGCCATTTGGGAGGGTGGCTTGGGTGCCTAGAGTGTGTGGGGACAAGGGGTCAGTTTTCTCCCACCAACTCAGGCTGCAGGAGGTGAATGGAATAGAGAAATGTTACGGGGTTGAGGTAATTGTTTTATGAGCAATTTACCAAATGGAATAGTTTATACTGTGTTAAAAAAAAAAATCGGGGCACTCACCACCGAAGAAAGGACCATGACCTGCTCAGGTACATTTTATTTAAATGCCATTCAAAACAAAAGTTAAGATGCATGCAGGCTCCTCAAGACAAAATGCCTGCCACATTTCACACTGTTGTCCAGCATTTTTTCAAAGGCAAGGTGTCTAGGTAATGATGCCTTAAATAGTGGTCACATTAGAGGTACAGGGTACTTGTAAGGATACCTTAGCCCAGAGTCAAGTTACACTCATACAAAAAAGTGACACATACTGTGCAAAGAATAATAATTAAAATAATATCTAATGCAACTGAAGATTAAAGAGATGAGCTCCCCAAACACGAATACCATACATCATTTTACACTGCATGTGTTTTTTATTAAGGACTAGGTGGGGCTTGAAGCTCTCATTGCAGTATGCGTAATTATGCATGCAGATACAGTGCTTGTTTAAAGTAGAGTCCTGTGTCTAGACTTTTCCTGACCTTCTTCATTTTGAGCACTTTGAACCTGGAGCTTGTATTTTTAATCTTGTATTGCAGTACATATGGTTTTAATGATTACACTTTTCACAGTACTTGTCACTTTTTAGCATGAGTGTAACTTGGCTCTGGGTTAAAGAGGACAGAAAATGATTTCTAATTGGCAACTGTGTGTGCTGCTCTTGGATTCAAATATTATACAATCAAGCCCACTTGAACAAATTTATTTTTATTTATTTATTTATTGAATACAATCAGAATTAATACCTTTGAGTCAGAGACTCCTTTACAAAGGCTCCACGTCATAAAAAACAATACAAAGCATACAGTGTACGGACATCACAGTATAAATAGCAGTGTGGGAAATAGCACACCTTATGAATGATACATGGTAAACTACAACAGGTGGATGTGGTACAGGATAATTACAACAGTCATAGACAATGCAGTACAGTGGCAAAATACAATAAATACAGTAACTACAGGGGCAATCATACAGTACAGTAGTTGTTGTAGAGAAGTATTTATGACTGGAATGTGCAAGCAGTGCAGTCCAGTGAGTGTCAGCTAGTCTAAGGCTCGAGTAAGACCAAAACCAGGGACAGGTACTCTAGAAGCAGGACCAAGTGGGTCCATTGCCATGGCAGTTTTAGATCGTGGGTAGGTCAGGTACAGTCACAGGTGGAGTCACGCAACATATTGCTACACGGAAGGGATTTAAACAGTCCCAGGGTAGGAGCCAGGAGGACTGGTATGGGCATACCATTAAAATACCATTAAAACACAAATCCTGCTTAAACAGATAATTTCTCTGTTCCCCGATTCTGTTCCTATAACTTCCATTCTATTTCTCTCACTCATATGCATTGCTGCTGGCCATTTAAATGCATAATTCTGAGGGTTTGAGTAGTGTTTCTTTTCAGCCAATCTCTTACCCTTCACAGGCTGCTAGCTGACTATGTAAAGCAATTAGTGGTTAACTGTGAACTGAACCGATTAACTGATGTTCAGTCTGCCAGTCTGCCAGTCTGTTCTGTTCATCGAAACAGCCCAGAGATTAACTGTGAACTGAAGCTGATTACTTAATGTTCAGTCTAGATACACTAAGCACTCCCACTCTTCCACAATGCCAGCAGGGTGAACAAAATGAGTGAAGTGAGTGGAGCAGAGTGGACTGAGATGGGGTCAAGAAGGGAATCGAACTTGAGAGCTGGCAGATTCACAACTGGACCCTCAACAATAAAGATCGGTTGCAAGATTACCTCTCTGGACAATTAGTGAAGAAGGAGCGGAGGGAATTTCAAGTTGTGGAAAAACAGCCTGTTACAGGAGAGCCATAGCGTAGACATAAACTTGTCTTTGTCCCTTTAACTGGACTCTTGTGTTTATGTAATGGGTCACAAGACAAAAAACACATTTTTTTCAATGCACTCTCCTTTTTTCTGATCAGAGCTAATGTTTGATAATGGATTTTTTCGTGGCCTGAGTATTAATATACTGCCTATTGGCAAACACACAAGCACAGTTCTATACACAGTACACTGTCTTTTTATTTAACAAAGAGCAGACAATGAATAAGTATATATATATATATATATATATATATATATATATATATAGTGTATAGTAGACCCTTATTGTGCATGGAAACTGGAGGTTCTAAAAATTTTGTTCTGCTGCAGTTCAAAAGGTCATGGAATGCAACTGTACCCTACTGCAGCAGAACAACATTTTGAAAACCTCTAGCGCTTCCACGCGCTCAGTCTCCTACCTTTACTCAGTGGAAACGGCAGGCTCCACACTCCCGGCGGCGGCAGTAGAAGCAGTCGCATCACAGCCTCAAAAGACACAGGATCAACCAGATATTGTGAAAATGCAGGACCAACTAGATATTTTTAGTTTTAACAAAAACAACGACCGAGCGTTCCCCAAACCAACTCCCGCTCGCTTAGTGAGAACTATGACCGCCATGTTATTTTTTTTGAAAATCCCTCCCACACCAGAATGACAGCCAGTAGAAGGCTGCTCATTAAACAACGTAACATCTGTTCCCTAGCAACCATGCACACCACCTAACAAGCATGCCCTAACTTGAACAGTAGGATGGAGCAACAAACTTTTGTTTCTATTTTAAAAATTAAAACCGTAATCGAAAATGGGGACTATACACTATAAAAAATAGCACATGGGGAACCTCATGTGTAACCAGCCTATTGTACCACCTCGGGGTTCTGATTACCATGGAGCTCTCGAGCTTCGCTCTCGAGGTCTGAGGTAATCAGAACCATTCTGCGGTACAATAGGCTGGTTGCTCATGGTTCCCCATGTTCTATTCTCTATGCACTGTATTGTGCTACATGTGTTCTGAAACCATAGAATCCATTAAAACCTGCTTTAAGCACTTCAGCAATCTGTTACAGTACCTCCATGTTCGAACTGATGGTGGCCGCTACTTAAAGATAGAGGATTGCTTAGACACAAAGTGGGCTTGACTGTATTCATGCCCCCACAAATTATCCCTATTTAACTGTGCCTGAATAAAAGTTTATGTAAAAAACTGTATTTTGTACTGTTTTACTTTTATGGGCAACATTAAGTACATTTTTTTAATGGAACAAGTAATTTGTTGTTTTTTGTGTCATGGCTTGTATAGAGAACTCTAAACTCTGTTCATATAGCTCAACAGCTCATGCTTAGCATTCTGTACACAAGCCATGATATAGTGAAAACTCCACATTTCTGGTTCCACAAAAGGAACTGCATAAAATATTCTCCATAAAAGAAAACAGAACAAAACACATTTTCACATCAACATTAATTAAGCTACAGTTACCTTTGGAGCACTTGGAAGTAGGGATTTCAGCCCTGCAAATGAGAACTTTATAAACAGCTGTAAAACAGCACAAATTTCTTGTCCCTTTTAAGGCATCCTTATGAGTGGCCCTGTACCTTTAGTATGACCACTGTTTAGCACTTATAATACTACTTCTTTATTTATTTGTTTTATTTATTTATTTATTTCAAAAATGCCACCAGGAAAGGCATACTGAACTGATAACTGCTTGTTCCCACATGTGTCCTGGGGAAAAGGGATGTGGAAAGTAAAATATAGCAAATGCAATATAACAGGAGCATAATCAAAGAAAATGGAAAACCAACAGTATAAAAGATATGTGCATTAGATACAATTGCTATAATATAGGAAAAGGAATATAGAAACAGTGAACAGGAATGAGGAAAACAGAATACAAGTGTAATATGAGGGAGTTAGGAAGAGGGATATGGACAATTGCAGGATGGGAAGAAATCATGAAAAGGAGACTTTAAGAAGAAAGCAGAAGAGGCAGAGTGAATTACTCTAATTATGTGAATTGCAGTGTTGCAGGAGTATATACAGTAAAACATCCTGAATCTATATACATTCAAACATATTCACCATCATTACCTAGGCACCTTGCCTTTGAAAAAACATTAAACAACAGTGTGTAATGCATCAAACCAGTGTTTTATCTCATGGACCCTGCTTGCATTTTAAACAGCAGCTGATGCCTTCAGGAGAACTTTCAAAAAACATAATATTTAGACACAGTCCAGCTTGTATTTCACATTAGTTCTGTATTTGTTCTCTTCATTATTTATTACTGAGGTCATTTTCATTAAAACAGGATCTCTACCCCTAAGAGATGATCTATTCCTGCCTACCTGAGGTCATAATGCACTGCTTGTGACATCACAGTTACTCCCATGGCAATAGACTGTGATGTCATAACACAGGATTGTGATTTGTATTAGGGTGTAAGCTATAGAGGCACATCAACTCTAAGGGATCAATATTGTACATTCATGCAAATTCCTTTAATATTAAATATCAGGGAGGAGAAATCTGCAGAACATATATAAAATGCAAGCTGAATTGTAATTAATATTATGTTTTCTGAAGTTTTCTTGAGGCGTCAGCTGCTGTTTAACTTTTTTACTAAACAGCATCTTAATAAAGAGTTTTGCACCTGAGCAGCTTGTGGTCCTTTCTTCGGTGGTGAGTGCCTGACTTTTTTTTTCATTTTCACATTGTTTATGTACATCAGTGGCACCTGGTTCCAATTGCTTTGTTGATTGTTTTCCTCCTGCTAGTTTTTACTATGCAGTAAATTAAGAGGTTCTGTGGGAGATGTCTCTTATGGTGTAACAGTTGTCACTTTGTGCTGGTTGGGAAAGATGATTACAATGCAAAGGTGAGTGGCTTTGTCAGCCTCAACCCACGTAAGGTGACATCTCTTGCATCATTTGAGATAGCCCTTGCAGGTCTTAATAACTTATTATAAATCACTTGCATTGGCTCGAGTAATTTATACATTTTCCATTCTGGTCTTTTTTAATTTAATTAAGTGCATGTAGGAATAGCACTCCTCACCTAGCTCTTTAGTTGATCACTCCATGTTAACGTTCTATGCACAAAGTGACAACTGCTCACAGGATAAGAGGGCATGCAGTTCTGATTGCTGGTTGGCTGACATAATTTTCAAATTCTGCTTCAGACAGAATTCTGTGGAATTTTTGAATTTCTACCTTATGCCACAGATTTCTGTCAGAAGTGGAATTCATAACTTCTGAAAGTGGAATGTAACTGCAGCGTCATATTCCACAGTTAATGTTAACTGTGAATTAATTTTCTGTGAACCACAGAATAGCAGTCCACAGATTATGTAATCCACTGAACATTATTCTGTGGCTTACATAGAAATGCTTTTTGCAGAATTAATACAAAATTCTGAAAAGCGTTTTAGAAGTGGAATTGCCATTGAACACAAAATCCAGAGGTGGGATTCTACATTCGTCACAGCTCTATTTGCCACTGCTGGAGAGTGGTGGAAGGTGGGTTAGATGCTTCATTGGTGGGAGACAGGCGATAGTGTTAAAATGCACGGCAGTGGGGGGGTGGGAAACAGTTGTGGGTGAGGTGGGTTTAAGCCTTTTTTTTTAACTTCACATAGTGGCACTTCACTGGCAAAGTGCTGCCTTCATTGTGTGAACCACTAGTGAAGAAGTGGTGCCAAAGAACTATGCAAAGAGTCAATCTATTCTACATGTAGTTGAGAAACTTTATTTATTTAGTTTTTGTTGACCGGGTAAGTGCACTAGACAAATCCTGCCTATTTTCAGGCATGACCTGGGGGAGGGGGATACAGATGAATGCCAACTGACCTTGAACCAGATTAAGCTGTTGGTGGTATTTTTAGTGAATGAGGGAAATTTGGCCAGGACACTGGGGAAATTCCCCTACTGTCTTGCTGCCAGTAGGGGGACAGGCCGTCGTCAGGATGGCCACTCTGAGTGCAACGATGCAGGAGGAAGACGTCTGTCTGGGGGAGAGCTTGCCTCTGCTCCCACCATTTGCAACGTGGAGGCTCCCATTCCACAGTTGGTGGAAGTTGATTCCGACATTGAGTTTCATGATGCGACAGCTTTTTTTGGAAGATTTGGGCACTTTATGTGTGAAAACAGAGGAACAAAACGCTACTGTGACTAGTGGCCCTGATTTACAGAAGGATTTATTACCGTGTGCAGTAGTGGCAGGAAACATCGCTACACACCCATTGCCTCTTCAAACGCCCCCTGTCAGCAACACGGAGGCTGCTGTCAATTCTACAGCTGGGACTACAGTATTGGCAGGGCCCACAGAGAGCAGTGAGTGGCTTCTTACCTCTTCCATGAATGCTTGTTTGTTACACGACTCCTCTATGGTTATCCCGGCTGGCAGTATCACTGCAGTCCCTTGCAGGTGCCTAAAGCCTTCGGGTGAGTTGATACACCCTCCAAAACTTCCAGCATTGCTTAGCACAATGATAGAGCTTTGGACTCGCCCTCCTGCACCGCAATCAAATCAGAAGGTGGATGTATTCGTATCAGGAGGGGCAGTTCAGTGTACGGAGCTCTTCTCCGACAGCTGCAAAGACACTGTGGCATCATTTGCCATGGTTACTAGGGCCGCTGAAAGCTCTGACGAGTGCGGTAAGGTACAGAACAGTAAACCTTTCATTGCACCTGTATGAAGTAATTTGGCTACTGCATCTCAGGCTGGCAGTCTTAATGCTAGTTTTAGCGAGTGCCTACAGCCTACAACACCACTGACTTTGCCTTTGAAAGTTGCTTCCGCTACACTTTTACCACAGCGACATGGAGGGCCTCTCGGACAGCCCTTTTCCAAAGAGTCACCACCACTCAGTAAGGTGGTAGCTTTTGTTTTTAAACATCCTGAGTCTCACGCTCAGCCTAGCATGGTCTACCAGTCCACTGCAGTCTCCCAAGCTGGGGTGACTGAATTCTTTTTTCCTGGCACTCTTTCCAAGGCTCAATCTACTACACCAGGAACTATTGGGGTGTCCAAGGTCTCGCTCCCTATTTCAGGGGATGCTCCTGAAAATTGGTCACCAGGCAAAGCCCTTACAGGGGCAGGATGGAAGCTGGCCCCAACAGCGTATGGACGCCTGATCCAGCCTGGGACACAGATTTTTCATTATCTCAACATTCCCCAATGTGGAAACCTGATTTACAGCTCCAGATTTCTCCTGGAGGCTCTGCAGGGGAAATTGAGTTGGCTTCAACATTACCATCCTTACCTTCTACTACGGCTCCTAAGGAACAGACTCCCCCGCCTGCTCCCCAAAAATCAATTCCTGATCCTCCACTAGTGGACAATATTGCATCTCTACAGAATCCTTCCTTGGTGAAACCCCCACATCAGAAACCTCTGATGTCTGACTTATTTTCTACTGCAAAGAGGGAAGCAGCTCCTCATAGGAATGCAGTTCGCATCCTCCGCTACAAAGGGGGTTTAGAGAACAGGCCGGACAGATATTATGTGGGGGAAAACTTTATTAAAAGATTCACTCCATTTTACCCCAATGATGTATTTGCTTTCATTAACATTTCTGGAGAGGACAACTTCGATATCGGCTTTCGGACATCTCATGCTTTGGATTTGTTCTGGGAGCGGTATGGGCAGGTGAAGTTTTCCCCTATATGGACCCCCTTTTTGGTAATACCTCTAACTAAACCTCTAATTAAGTTTGTTACGGTAGTGTTTAGGAATGAGGGGGTCCATGTAGAATATATTACTTTTTGGCTATCTCAGAAGTGTGAGGTTTTGAGTGCTCCTGATCCCATCTTGGATTCTGAGCAATTTTGGACTGGGGGATGGAAGTATAAAGTGAAACTGAGGCAATCTGATTCAGGGGTGGAACACATCCCCAATTCCTTTTTGTTAGGAAGGGATAGGGGGGTCTATTTTTATGGAGGGCAACCAAGGGCCTGCTATAAGTGCGGTTGTAGGACACATTTTTCTAGTGTTTGTGATCAGCCCCGTTGTGATAATTGTGGGAAGGTGGGGCACGTAACAATGCAATGTGCAAATCATTCCAGGTGTGATCTCTGTGAGGAGTATGGTCACATTTTTTGAGAGTGTCCTTGGGCTGCCAACAATAAAGCATCCTGTATAAGCCCGGACCTCTTGATTAAAAAGGCCCAGAGTGCTGTCAACTCCCCGCCTCCTCCCCCTCCCACCCATTCTTCCTCTTCCTCTACCTCTTCGCCTACCATCACCAAAGAACAGATAGATATTACTCGCCCAGACCCTTCTGTCAGTTTTTCTCCTTCTGAGCCTATATTCATAATCAGCATATTTCAGTTTGTTATTTACAGGAAACCTGGTTACACTGTGTTGAACAATTAACCTCTTTTAAGTGGGACTGGGTTTGGGGGCCATCTTATTGGTCCTTTGGTAAGGATAAGGCAGATGGGGTAGGCATTTTGTTTGACAGACAAAGAACCTCTGTGCGTTTAACTCCTTTGCTTTCTCATTGCATAATTTGATTGATCTAATACTGGGTATAGTCTTAAAAATAGATGGGAAATGGCATGATGTGTGTTATCGTTTCATTAATATATATAATCCCCAGTCGAAGGCAGACAGAGTGGCCTGTTTGAAGGCAGTTCAACCCTTTTTGGTGACATCAGTCAGGGTGCTTTGGGGTGGAGACTTTAACTGCTTGATTATTGACTCACCTAAACAGAATAATAAAAAAATTAATTGTGATTCCCATGCACTAGCACATATTATTAAAGTGGCTGACCTGTGTAATTGCATGTCTTATGCTGATCATGGGGCTCATTATTCCTTCGTGAGAGGGAAATGTCATTCCTTAATAGATTATATGTTAGTTTCCCCTTCTGTACAGGTGAGTTCTTTTAGGATGGTTCCTAGTGAGTTCTCTGATCACTCCCTTTTGTTATGTTTTCTTCATTCATCTGGTTTCCCAGTTATTTGGCAGGTTTGATGGAAGTTAAATACTTCCAGTCTGGAGCTTCCGTACATACAGTCAGGGGCTAAATTGATACTAAAGGCCAGATTATCGGTGGTTTTTCTTTATTCTGATGTTGGGGATTGGTGGAGGCAGATTAAATCTGACTTGTGCTCCTGGTTTAAAAAACAAGGAAGTAAGACAAAAAGTATTTATCTCTGAGACTGCAGCTTCAGAGACTCATGACATTTGCATATTCTTCTCGGTATGATTATTCACCACAAATTAATAATCTTAAATGTAATATGAGAGCCTTTCAGTATGATAGGGCTAAGACACTGCAAGCTATACTCACTAATGGGACAATGAAATCTCCTATTGGGGATGCTTTCGAAGTTTGCAAAACTTTGAAGGAATCTTCCACTATGGATTCTTTACAACAATCAGATGGGTCTATAGCTACTTCAAGCATGCACCTAAGGGACTTAATTATAGGTCATTATCAACCATTGGAACCCTCCCTTCCAATTTCAGAGGAATCCATGCTTTCATATTTAAATTTCATTAATTTTTCTTCAGGGGCAACAGAGACCTTAGCATTATTGGAGCCCATTTCTCAACTGGAAATTCTGGCTGTAATTCATAAATTAAAATCAAATAGTTCCCCAGGAACAGATGGTTTTTCAAATAACCTATATAAAACATTTTCTGTGGAGTTGAGTCAATTTTTGTTTTTTTGTTTCAATATTTCAGTAAAAGCTCTACCATTTTTCCCTTCCTTTTCAGAGGGCTTATTGATCCATTTATTTAAATCAGGGGATAGACAAAATATTAAGAATTGGCGGCCTATTACCCTGTTAAATTCCGATTATAACATTTTTACAAGTATTCTGAATACCCAATTAAAAAACTATGCTAGACTGGTGATTTCTCTTTACCAGTTTTGTGGGATCCCAGATAAAATAATTCAATCTGCTTTAATGGTTATACGTGATGTCATTGAACATCTATCTTTATCCGGTATTTCAGGTTGTATGGTTGTGGCTGATTTTGAGAAAGCTTTTGATAGGGTGCATTTACCCTTTTTGTTCTTAGTACTGGAACAGTATGGAGTTCCGAGTCATTTTGTCAAATTAATTAAGATGCTTTATGAACATAATGTGGTTTTTTCCCTCTTAAAATGATGTATGGCTCAAAGTTTTCATTTAAGGACTGGGGTACGTCTGGGTTGCCAACTGAGTCCCCTTCTTTATATTTTTTCATTGACTCCCTTGTTGCAATATTTAATCACCTACTAATGCTGGGTTGGAATTCCAGATAGTTTATCTAGGGATCAACATCTGTTATTACAGGCTTATGCGGATGACCTATTACTTTATTTTTCTAGCCAGTCTGATGTTCACAAATTTTTGGAAGCTTTTGACACTTATGCAACAGTTTCTAATGCCAAATTGAATATTCATAAGACTTAGGGGTTGTTTCTTGGAGCAATAGGCCCAGCCGATATGACACAGGAGGGTATCTATTTTTCTCAATCCCCTCTTAAGATTTTGGGTATCCTGTTTGGGCCCCAGAATCTGCCAGTAGAAAACTTGGAATCAGTTCTTCAGGTTGTGGAGACTAAAGTTAATCGATGGAAGCATTGGAAATTTTCAAAATTGAAACGTATTCACATTATTAAACAATTTTTGTTACCATGTTTACAATATGTAGCTATGATTTTTCCCCTTCCAGTTCATTTGGAAACCAGAGTGTATAGTTTGTTTTTCCAAATGCAATGGGGCAACTGCCTAAACCCAGTAAAATGATGTTATACTTATTTAAGCACAAAATCAGGAGGACTGGGGATGGTAGATCCAGTTGTGTTTTTACATTCCCTGTTCATTATGAGTTCTATTAAGTGTGGTTTGGCCCCACCTGAAGTTATTGGGACAAGATGGGTTGTTAGGGTTTTGGGCAAATACCTTACAAATTGGCATAACTTAGCTCCTAAATTAAATCCTCATGTGTATATCCCACAATATTTTCTGCCGGCTGTCCAAAAATTATATAAATGGAATATTACTAAGGAAACTATACTGAATAATAAGGTTAAGGGATTTTACTTACTAATAATGGGGCAGTTATATCCACAGGATCCATGCTTTAAAAATTGCCCATCTACCCTGAATTCTAAGGTCTTGGCTCAATTAAACAATAACAGATTGCCTCAGTTTCAATGGGAAGTCCAATGGTTGATTTTTTATGGTAGACTGAATGTTCGGGGTAATGCCAAGTACAAAGCTGTGGAAGAAAGGAATTGTCCTTACCTGGATTGTATTAATGCTGAAGAGACAATGGAGCATTTTTTTCCCAGTGCTCCTGTCCAAAGGGGTTGTGGGCCTTTTTGGCAACCCTATGGGGTTTTAAATGACTTAATTTCATTTCTTATGACATACTGATCCTTGGAATATATCCTGCAACTTTCTTCCATTTTCATGATGAGACTTTATCTTTGTTTTTTTGTTGTTTACGATATTATTTGTGGCAAGCTAGGTGCCACTGGGTTATTTATCAAAGGAAAATGCCATACTATTGTTTTAGTATTCTAGTTTCGAATGAGCTTTCTAGAATATATTCTCAGGATGCACGAAAATTTGCACTTTCTAAGTTGCAAAAGTGGTGGAAAGGGTTCCTTCACTTCATAAAGTTTAAGTAATTTAGGAATGTTTTTCCTTTTTTTTCTTTCTGTTGTTACTACTGGCATCTTCTTTTTCTTTTCCTTTGTGAATTGATTGGATTTAGTGTGTTGTTTTTATGTTATTATTTCAATAAAAACTCCCCTACTCATTTCGATAAGTGCCATGGGATCTTTAACAACCACCAATCCAGGCAGATGGGACCTTGGTTTAACATCTCATCTGAAAGACAGCACATCAGAAGTGCAGCACCCCTCTCATGCTGCACTACAGTGTCAGTATTGGGATATTAACCTAAGTGCCAGATGTGGGAACTGAACCCACAGCCCTCTGATCTCCCAGCCTCAGAAGCGAGTGTGCTACCTACTGAGCCACTGACACTGACTATAAGAAGCATTTCACGAAGCAGTTTCCCAAGTTCACACATCCGATAAAAGTGGAGGATATAGGGGAGATTTTAGAATTTTAGAAGTAAAAAAATCATATTTTACTTGAAAATCTTCTGTTTGGAACCACTTCAAAGGATACAACCGTAGAATACTTACATATGGGATGGACTCTGTAAAGTCCTACAATGACATTTTTTTTCCTTTCTGGTCACTGTAATGATGCTATGACTCACTAGAAAGTGGTTCAAATCCCCACCAACTAGGATGAAATGGTGGAGCACAGTTACCAAGATTCATCAAATGGAAAAACTGACACACATTGTGTAATAAGGTTGCCTTTGAATATTTGAATTGGTGAAATGTACTGATTTTGCATTCGCTTACCTTTACAAAATGCAGGGGAAAATCTAACCAAATTATGATTTTTTTTAGAATTTTTACGGTGCAAAATATAAAGCATGAGAATATGAATAACTGGCAACATAACAAAAGAAATTAGATGATTATTTCATCTTGGATTTCTTTCCAGTGGCAGAACATTTTTCCCATAAGTACATGAACACAAAAAAAAATCTTGAGATTTTTTTTGCCAGAATTTTCCTTGGTTCAGGAACAAGCCTGGGTTGATGGAGGGCTGATTGAATGGAGAAGAGCTAAGCATCCCAGAGGATGCTCCACCCCTTAGGGGAGGGTAGACCTAAGATTAGACAATACTATTGTCACCTTGGTTACTGTGGGTGACAGTGAAGGACAGGGCAGCTGGGGGGATGTCATTGCAGGATAAGCTCAGTACCATACAGAAGCATGTACATTCAGGTTGAAGATGCTGTACTAAAGTGGGTAGAGAGCAGGCATTCAGTTTTGTTGTGCCATAGCAGTGTCACACTCAGGAGGGTACAACAACATTCTGACATCATAACTATAGTACAACACTTGGAATTCTGTTGATTTCCATACACAACAGCACTTTACCATATACTATATATAGGATAGTGAATGGTAGCACATACACAACAATGCTATTCTTACACCGAGTGGTTGCTATGATGTCAAGGACCTTGAGACCAATAAAACAAAACAAAATTGCTTACTTATTTTCAAGCATCAGCCTCTGCCATCTGCAACCCACACTTCTCTGCCATCAGCTTGCCTGCCAGCTCTGCATGTGACACTTCAACTGCCACTAGCCCTGTCAGCAGTGCTGATGGGGTCGCTTACATTATGATGTTCATACTAACACAGAGCGAAAAGTCATTTTGCGTTAGTATTAGTGTCACAACTGCAGCAGAATGACTTTTTACAGTGTATGGATCTCCATACACAATCACGTTCAACCATACACTGTAACAGTGTATCTCCTCACCTTCAGCATGCCCACTGTAGGCTATAGTATTGGAGCACGTATCATACCGAGGGCTGATTGTAATATGGAACTCTGCCATCTCAATATATGCAGAATGGCAATTCCACTTCCAAAATACTTTTTGGAATTCCATTTTCAATTCTGCAGAACTCCAAAAAGCATTTCAAAGAAACAAAGAAACGTAGACTTTGTCAGCAGAAAAGGACTGGTAAGCCCATCTAGTCTGTCCCTTTTCATTGCCTAGCCTGATACCTCTAACCCTATTTGGTTACTGGTATCCCTTCCTCCCCCTATCCTGTACCCAGTTTGTCCCTGTGCCTATCCACTTCTACAGTCTTTGTCCCCCACTGTCTCCTCTGGTAGGCTGTTCCAGTTATCCAACATCCTTTCTGTGAAGAAAGTATTTCCTCACAGCTCTCCTAAACTTTCCCCCTTTATCTTCATTGCATTCCTTCATGTTCTAGTGCCTTCTCAGTTTGAGAAAACACCCCTACTGCACTTTGTTCACCCCTGTGAGGTACTTATACAGTAGGTCTCAATCATGTCCCCTTTCACTCTCCTTTTCTCCAGGGGGTATATGTTGAGTTTCAGCAGCTATTCCTCATATGGCTTTTTGAGCAACCCTCACACCATTTTGGTCACCCTCCTTAGTACTGCTTCCTCCCTGTCACTGTTCTTGTGTAGGTGCAGCCTCCAGACCTGGACACAGCACTCCAGGTGGGGCCTCACTAGTGAGTGATACAACAGTAGCATGACCTTCCTCCTCCTCCTGCTAGAAATCCCCCTTCCAATGCACCCCAGTATCCTTCAAGCCTTTCTCACTGCCTTCTCACACTGACCTCAGGGTCATCAGATATGGTGACCCAGGGGGTCTCTTTCTTGCTTGGTGTCTGTAAGTAACTTTCCCCCCATTTTATACACAGTAACTGTGTTTTACCACCCAGGTGCATAACCTTGCACTTTTTAGCATTGAAACCCATCTGCCACAACCTAGACCACTCCTCTAGTTACACTAAATACCTTTGCATCATTCTCTCAAGCCCTTCCTGTGTGTCAACCCTGTGCCAGATTTTTGTATAATCTGCAAAGAAACACACCTTCCTCTACAGCTCTTCAGCGTTATCACTTCTGAAGATTGAAGCAGACGAGTCCCAGCACTGATCCCTGTGCCCCCCCAATTACTGTCCTATCCCATAAGTGTGTGTCATTTACCACAACCCTTTGCCTCCTGTCATATAACTGCTTAGATACCCAGGATACTACTTTCTCCCCTGCCCCAGGCTGCTTATTTTCTTAAAATGACTCCTGTGCAGCACAGTATCGAAAGCGTTACTGAAGTCCAGATAGGCCACATCCACTGCTCTCCCTCGATCCACCTCCCTAGCAACCCAGTTGAAGAAATCTATGAGATTTGTTTGGCATGGCCTACCCCCTGTGAAACCGTGCTGCTGGTGGTCCTACAATCTATTATCCTCCAGGTATTCCATAAGACTCTCCTTCAGTAGAGTTTCCATTAATTTTCCCACCACTAATATCAAACTGCCTGGCCTATAGTTGCTGGCCTCCTCCTGCTGTAGCTTTTGTGCAGAGGGATCATATAGGCTCTCCTTCAATCCTCTGGAACTATCCCCCATCTCCAATGAGGTGCTGAATAACTTTGCCAGAAGGGTGGCCTGCATAATGCTGAGTTCTTTTAGGACCCTTGGGTGAATCCTATCTGGCCCCATCACCTTATGCTCCTTTAGGGCTTCCAGTTCCTTCCAGACTCTCTCTCTACTGAAAATGGACTTGCGTCCACTTGCCCCTCCCTCTGGTGCTTGCTGCTACATGCCAGCCCATCCTCTCTCCCTCTAAAGTGAAGACCAAGCAGAAGTAATAATTTAAAATTTCAGTTTTCTCTTGATCATCCTCTGCATAGTCCCACCTGCCCTCCTGATTCTCATTATCCCTTCCCTTGTCTTCCTCTTTTCACTCACATACCTGAAAAAGGTATTGTTTCCTTTTTGACCTCCTTAGCTATCCTCTCCTCTGTTTGTGCTTTAGCTGCCTTCACCCTCCCTCCTGCCTCCTATTGCTTTACCAGATATACCTCCCTGTTTTCTTCCATCTGGGTCCATTTGTACTTCCTAAATGCTGTTTTCCTCTCCTTCACTGCCTTTGCCACCTGCTTTGAGAACCACAGCTGCATCTTCCACCTCCTTCTCTTGCTCACTTCCTTCAAACATCATGCCATTACCTTGGCTACTCCATCCTTAATCCTACTCCATTAAGTCCCAATCCTCTTTTGACCATCTCCCCTTGAGGTATTTACTGAATCAGTTTCCCATTTCTTGAAACTCTGCCTTCCTGAGGTCTAGTGCCCTCATCTTAGTGTGTTTTTTCTCCTGCCCAAGTCATATGCCAATCTACACCATACAGTGATCATGTGGACCACATCATACAGTGATCACATGAACCAAATTAATGGAGAATAACACCACAGAATGAATTATTATGGGAGGATTTTAACCTCGATTGAAACTTCAATTGTTCCAAACCCCTGAAAGAATTCTGTGATAAGCACGGCCTCTCACAGCTTACCCCTGGCATCACTCGTCCAAATATCAAAAATCCTATGCGTAGCTCTCTCCTTGATCTAATATTAGTCAATAAGCCACACGATATTTCCCATTCAGGGGTTTTCCATAATGACTTAAGTGACCATAGAGCTATAGCTTGCATAATACACACACCTAAGCTTCCATCAACTTCCACTTACAGACTAAAAAGATATCTCAAAAAATTCAACAAGCCTGCATTTCTGGCCAATCTAAACCAGATTAGATGGCAGGAGTTCTACCTGGCCACCACTGTATCAGAGGCTTACAGTATGTTCCATAACCTTGTCATGGGAGTGATTGACAAACATGTTCCCATAGCAAAAACCAGAACTACTAAGAGATCATGCCCTTGGTTCATGCTTACATTAAAAGCAGCCTTAAGAGAAAGAGACAGGCTATGGAAAAGGGACAGACAATCACAATCAACCTCAGACGGGCTGGCTTTCAGAATCTCGAGAAACCACTGCACCAAATCCATAAGAGTAGAAAAAGCAAAATATTACAAATTTCCCTTGAAGCATCCAGAAATAATACGGCTAAGTTCTGAAACATCCTTAGAGAGACTGAAGGCCACATGCTGTGATCTCCATTACTCTCCAAGATTATCTCTGGTAATAACACATACACGGACAAAGCCAGCATCTTGGATCAACTTAACAATCACTTTGCCACGGCAGGATTAGCTTTCAGTGTCTCATGGGCAAGTAAGTTGCTCCTGCGTCCTCTAATTGAGGACCCTCTCTGTCCTGATTCCTTGAACTGCCTATTCTCTTCTTCATTCAATTTTTCTCCTGTATTCTTCAAACAGGTCAAGGACCTCCTTTTTACCTCAGACACCAAAACCTGTGCCGGATCTGACCTCCTAGAACCACTCTTCCTAAAATTGGGTTATAAATACTTGACTCCTCCCATCACACATTTCTTTAACCTATCCCTATCCATATCCACAGGTGAGCTACCAGCCACTTGGGAAATAGCCACATCATCCCTCTCTTCAAAGCTGGTGATGCCTGTGACCTCAATAGCTACTGTCCCACCTCCTTGCTACCCATATTATCAAAATTGTTGAAAAACTAGTTAATTGCCAATTTAGGGGTTACCTGGAGTCCAAAAACCTGCTAAACCCCATCCAGTCTGGCTTCAGACCTAAGCACATCATGGTCTCTGCCCTCACAAAGGTCACTAGTGATTGGCAAATGCTCTTGACTCAAAGAAACATATCTATGCCCTCTTCCAAGACCTCGGCAAGGCCTTCAACACTGTCAATCATGGCCTTCTTCTGTCCGTCTTACATCGCCTTGGATTAGACGACACTGCTATGAAGTGCTTCAATCTTTATCTCTTCGATAGAAAGCAGCAAGTCAAAGCACAAGGAGACCTTTCTCCTTTAAAAACCCTCTCGAGAGGGGTTCCACAAGGTTCTGGGACCACTTCTCTTTGCTATCTATATAAATAATATTGACTCCAAGATCAGTACGGCTAATGTGCATCTTTTCGCAGATGACACTGTTTTATACACAGCTAGTTCCACCCCAGAGCTTACTTGCACAGAGCTACAGCACAAATGCAGTACCCTACAACACAATCTGCTACAGTTGAAACTGCTTCTAAATGTGAAAAAGACTAAAGCTCTGTTTATCTCCACTCCATTACTTTCATCAACCTCTATTGCATGGACTTCTAACATTCGGATCCTGACTCTTTTGGGGGAACCATTAGAAATAGTAGACAAGTTTAAGTATTTGGGCTTTTGGCTTGACAATAAACATAGCTTCCATCATCACATTGATGAACTTGCCAAAAACTGAGACAAAGATGGGCATCTTTTATCGTATCAGACACCTCCTTACCCTCAAGGTTAAAATTACTCTGGTACAAACTACCTTCCTTCCACTGTTAGATTATGTTGATATTCTATATAGCCACTGCCCTAAAACAGCTCTAAGCAGGTTGGACACCCTGCACCACCATGCTGTGAGATTTATCACTAATGCCCCTCTCAACACTCATCACTATTCACTCTACGAGATGTTAGAATGGCCTGCTGTCAGCCTTAGGAGGGTGAGGAATGTCTCGCTTTGGATCCTCAAAGCAATTACTAATAAACTACCTCCATACATTACCAACCTCTTCTCACGTACTCAGGGATCTTACTGTCTAAGGAGCCACTCGATTATCTTGTTCGATGTTCCTAAGATCAGAACACGTTACGGTGCTGCAGCAATCAGCTTTGCTCTCCCCTTCCCTTGGAACACCTTACAGAAGTCCCTAAGACTCACCCAAATACCTGGGGTATCTGTCTTCAAATCCCTAACATATCATGTCCTGAAGGAACCTTGCAATTGTCACCGTTAGCCACTTTTTGAGTTTTTAGTTGGTAAACACCATGCTTTTGGTTGCATACCTATTCTCCAGAGGTTACTGCAGGTATTCTCTTCTGTTCTTGCTCCCTCCCTCTCTTACTCCCTTCTTGGCTCTCTCCCAAACCGCCATAACTTGGAATACTCTTACCCTACTTCCTCCCCTTCATCTACCACACTCTTACTACCTCCTTCCTTCCTCCTGCCCTCCACTTTCCACTCCCCCATCCCTTACTCACATCCACCTCTAACCTCGCTATACTGTACAATTTTAACACCTCTCTATAGCTATCCTTGTTTGAAGCACTTAATTTTTCACTTACACTGCCCGCTTTAATTCATCCTTCAGTATAAGGATGGGTGTACACCTTGTTACTGGACAGATATATTTTCCTCATTTTTTTCCTTGTTCCCCATCACCCATAGAAAAGCAATGTATCCATGAACAACTACTGTATTTCTCTGTAAATCCTGTTGTATTATGTTCCTGTTTGTAAATTTTGACTAGATGGCCCACCTTTTAGTTATCTGTGGGTGCTCATACTGTGCACTAATGTACTGTATTTTGTTTTCTTCACTGCCTTTGGATTTGTGTTTGACATCCAGGACCATCTTGTAAATGAGCTTGCTCAACGGTGTATCACCTATTTAAATAAAGATTGATTGATTGATTTATTGAGATTACCCACTATGGTGTCTGCAATGCTGTCCCAGTCTGAAAATGCCAGGTCCAGCACTGCCCCATCTCTAATGGGTTCTGTAACCAGCTGCCTCAAAAATGCCCCTTATAAGGAGTCAAGGATGGCCCTGCATCTTGTAGTAGCTGCATCCAGAATACCCCAGTCTGCATATGACAGATTAAAGTCCCAAAAAATCAATGCCTCCCCCTTGCTTGCCATTTTGTTATTGGCTTCCCCCAGGCTCTGTTTAATTCTGCCCCTTGTGCTGGTGGTCTGTACACCACCCTCATGTGACTAAAGGCTCCTGACCCTGTGTCTTGGCTGACCCATAGTACATCTAACCCTTCCTTATTCCCCTGGTGCCCTGTATCTCAGTTGCCTTCAAACCTTCCCTAACATATAAAACACCCCCACACCTTTCCTTCCTGACCTGTCCTTCGGAATATAGTGTAGCATGGGATGGCAACTTCCCAGCTGTGGTAGTCAGTACACCATGCTTTGTTATGGCCACCAAACCCAGGTCTGCCTCCAGAACAATTGCTGCAAGGTCAGAAGGTTTGTTTCCTCGGCTCTTTGGCATTTGCACACATGACTCTACAATCTCTTTGTCCCTCTCATCTCCCAACCTATCCCTATTTCTGCTTTCAAACCTTGCCCCTTCCATTTCCCCAGGTCTCTCCTCCAGTTTTTCACAGTCTCGTTCCCTAACCTCCTTACCCTCTCTCCTAACATTACTCCCATTTTATACCCTTGCTAACCATTATCGCATGGGCATGTCTTCCCTCTGGGCTTCTCTTCCCTGCTTCTCTAGTCTCTAGGGGGTAATCTCTGCCTCCCTCATTCTTTCTGCCTCCCCCTTGGCTAGGTTAAATGCCCATCAACGTAGCATCTAAACCTTCCACCCAGGACTGCTCTTCCTCTGCAGGATGGATGGAGGCTATCCCTTTTATTTATTTATTTATTTAAGAGATTTACCAGATAAGCATACTGAGCGGGAATCCACTCATTTCCAGATGCGACCTGGGAGTTACATACATACATACAATACAAATGGTGCATATGCAATGGTGCATATTACAGGTATATACTCAGTACATAAAGGGTGAAGAACATCAGGTCCAGAAATGTTACAAGCTGGACTAAGCATTTGTTAGTTGTTTACAGTTAGTGCAGAGTGCATGAGTAGCAGTAACATAGTTGGGGTCTATGACCGTAGTGCGTAGCAGACAGTGACACATAGCAAAATACAATAAAAGTCAGTTGTTGAACAATTTTACAGTTTATGGCACATTACGATGCCTCGTGATATCAGATCTGGACTGCAGGTTGCAGTTACGTATGTCAGAGAAGTGAACCTGAAGGAGAGTTTTCAAGGTCCTTGGGGTAGAGGACTGTCTGATTTCTGCCGGGAAGTCATTCCAGAGTTTGGGCAGTCTGTATTTGAAAGCTGATTGGCCCTTTGAGGTGTGCATGAAAGGGATTTGTAGAAGTTTTGAGTCGGTGCCTCTCAAGGAGTAGACTGAGGGGGGTTGAATTGATAGGACAGAGCTGAGATAGGTGGGGAGGGAGTCTGACCAGTGCTTAACTGCGAGATTAGCACAATGAAGATGGCACCTGGAGTGCAGCCAGGGGAGACCTAGGGCACTATACAGGTCGCAGTGGTGGGTGGTGGGGGGGCATTCTAGGATAAGCTGACAGAAGGAATGAAAAAGGGGGTCCAAGTTGGCCAGGGTGGATGGTAGGGCTGTGCAGTAGACCACATCACCGTAGTCGAAGATTGGGAGAATCATTTTGTGCACTAGTTCCCTCCTGACCGAGGTGGGTAGGCAACCTTTGTTGCGATATAGTGCGCCTAGTTTTAGGTGCAGTTTTTTCTGAAGGGAGTCAACGTGGACGGAGAAATCTAAGTGGCAATCAAGCCATACACCCAGGTACTGAAAGGAGGTGCAGGAATCCAAGGTGGTGCTGTCCAGTGTGTGGAAAGTGGGAGGAGCAGCTAGTCGGGAGAGTCTGGGCTGTGTGCCGGAAGTTATGGATACGGTTTTCTTAGCATTTAGGACAAGTTGGTTTGAACTAAGCCAGGATTGAATGACATTGAAATCCTGCTGTAGGGCAGAGTTTAATGCCTCACTGGAGGGACCGGATGCGTATAGAACGGTATCGTCAGCATACATTTGTATAGCTGAGTTTCGGCATGTCAATGGGAGGTCATTTAGAAATACGGAAAAGAGAAGGGGGCCCAGGACAGAACCCTGGGGGAACCCCATGGTGACTGGGAGTGAGGGGGATACGTGTGAGCCAATTTTTACTGCTTGTTTCCTGTCAGATAGGTAGGCTTGGAACCAGCTGGTAGCTAGATCGGATAGACCAGCATCATGCAGTTTTGTGATGAGTTTGGGGTGGGAGATGGTATCAAATGCCTTTGCCAGGTTAATGAATATGGCTGAGGTGAGGAGCCCTTTGTCCATGCCTGAGGCAATATTGTTAGTGAGTCTTAGTAGCGCAGTGATGGTGGAGTGTGATTTGCGAAAACCTGACTGGTAGGGGGTGAAGAAAGAGGTGGTGTCAAGGAATTGCGTGAGTTGAGAGAGGGCTAGGTGTTCCTGGAGTTTGGCCAGAGTTGGGAGGAGGGAGATAGGGTGGTTGTTACCAGGCTCAGATGGGTTTCCACCCTTTGGCAGCGGGATGACTACTGCCTCCTTCCAAGCTGTAGGAATTTGTGCTGAGGAGAAGGAACGGTTTAGGAGGTCAGCTAGGGGTGCAGTAATGGCGGGGGCAGAAAGATATAGGAGATTAGCGTCCAGACCTAACGGGCATTTACCTTTATTTGGGTCTAGGGAACGTAGGGCGGCTAGGACTTCTGTTGTGGAGACTGGCCAGAAGGAGAACTTTGAGGTGGAGGGGAGTGCGAGGCGGGTGCAGGGGGTTTAGATGCGGTTGGAGTAATTTGTAGGTTTGATAGGAGAGAATTTGCACAGTTGGTAAAAAAGTTATTGAAAGCTGTGGCAACCTCACTTGGCTCAGATACATTTCTGCCCTGAATAGTTAGGGAAGAGGAGGGCGGCTGGATAGGGGGAGTTAGCAAGGTTTTAATAGATTTCCAGAATTTGGATTGATGGCTAAGATTAGTGGAGAGAGCCGCTCAGAAGTAGTTCTTTTTAGCCAGCCTTATGGCTTTAGTACAGTTGTTTCGGAGGGTACGGTAATGCTGTAGGGATTCAAGAAACATAGAAACATAGACTTTGACGGCAGATAAGGACCGCTAGGCCCATCTAGTCTGCCCATTTCCCTACCTACAGGATAGGCCACAGATCCTATTTAACCAACAGCCTATATCTTCCTGCCCCCCACAAGAATTGCCTTATGTCTGTCCCATGCATTCTTGAATTCTCCCACAGTTTTAGACTCACAACTTCCTCAGGAAGGCTGTTCCATGCATCCACTACCCTCTCTGTGAAATAATACTTCTCACATTGCCCCTGAACCGCCCTCCTTCTATCTTTAAATTGTGTCCCCTTGTTCTTGCAAGTCTCTTTTCTGAAAGATGCTACCTCTTGGACTTTGTTGATTCCCTTGAGGTACTTGAAAGTTTCTATCATGTCCCCCTCTTCCTTCTTTCCTCAAGGTATACATATTAGCTCCTTTAGTCTCTCCTCATCGGCTTCTCTTGCAGACCCTGCACCATTTTAGTTGCCCTCCTCTGGACTGCCTCTATCCTGTCTATGTCCTTGGGAGATGGGGTCTCCAGAACTGGACACACTATTCCAGATGGGGTCTCACCAACTGTCTGTACAGAGGGATAACAACTTCCTGTTTTCTGCTGCTGATGCCTCTCCCCTATACATCCCAGTATACCCCCGGCCCTCCCTACTGCCTTCTCACATTGCTTGCTAACCTTAAGGTCATCTGATATGATTACCCCCAGGTCCCTTTCCTGTTTTGTTGTTGTTACTACCTCCCCACCCATTGTGTATTCTTCCCCTGGGTTCTTGTTTCCCAGGTGCATTATTTTGCACTTTTTTGCATTGAATCCTAGCTGCCATACGTCAGACCATTCCTCCAACCTTGCCAAGTCAAGGGTACCTGTTTGCCTTTGTTTTTTCCAGGCCTGGTCTCTTGCGCGACATCTGGAAATAATGTCGGTAGAGACCCAGGGGAGGTGGGTTTCCCTTACCCTTTTGCTTCTCAAGGGGGGCATGGTAGTCCCATACAGCAAGAAATTGATTTCTGAGCATGTCAAAAGCATGGTGAATGGTAGGTGCCAGTAGGATGAATGACCAGTCGATAGATGTGAGGTCATTTAATAGGGAGTTGAGGCAGAGAGAACTGTAAGCTCTCGTACGGAGAGTTCTTGGAGGACGGTGATTTGTAGGTCTGTGCACCTTCCTGATCATGTAGGTCATGTGGTGGTCACTCAGTGAATCAGGTAGGAGCCCAGCTTTAATAATCCTGTGTGGGTGAGTTGTAAGTGCCCAGTCCAGGAGGGAGTGGTTTTGGGATTTTGGGTTGAGGTGGGTGGGTTGCCAAATCTGTTGGGAGAGGTTAAGGGCTTTAATCTTGCTGCATAGTTTTGAGCAGCCTTTGTCTAGTCAGTTGTGATTAAAGTCCCCAAGGATGTAGAGCTCCCCGGCAGCAGCCATGTCTTTAAGAGAGGCCAGGTGGTCTATGATGGTAGATGCTGGGGTGGCAGGGGCACAGTATATCCCTGCCACAAACACCGGTGAGGTATGAGGCAGGACAAGTTTTATCATCATGGTTTCCATGTGAGGGGTGTGACCTGGGAGCTGGACAGAGGTATACTGGAAAGTGTTTGATATATACATGGCAATGCCACCACCTTTCTTGTTACCTAGTCTGTCCTGTCGTATTACTGTGTAGCCGGGCATGGCTACTTCAGAGTCACCATGATGGGGTTTTAGCCATGTTTCGGATATTACACAAATATCCCGGTTTGAAGGTATGGGCAGTGATTTGCAACTCCGGGACTTTGTTCAATAAGCTGCGGATGTTGAGGTGAATTAGGCTAAGTCCCTTTGGCAGTTTTTGGGGGTCGGGGAGTGTCGGAGGACCAGGGTTGGTTTCAACATCTCCCGCCAGAAGGAGCAACAGGGTGAGGCATTGAAGGGCGGATTGCCATTTATTTCTAGTTTTATACTTGGGGTGGGAGGAATTTGTGGTGTTGTTTGAGAGCGATTTCACTAGGCTGCTTAGGGCAGCTAGGTGAGGGGTGAAAGATTGGGGGGAACGACGGAGGGGTATGAAAACCATCCAGGATACGGGGTGTGAGCCTGGTGCTCGGTGGGGGTATTTAGGGGGCATGGGGGGGTTGAGACAGAGCTAGAGTTTAGGAGAATTGGGTCATTTTGGGGCAGTGTGGATGGGGGGTAGTGATGCAAGAGGAAAGGCAATGGTTAACATGGTTATAATGTAAAGGAGCATGATTGAGAGGATTTACTTGCAGTATCCAGCTGAAAGTTAGTGATAGCGACCTCTGCTGGTGGGATCTGATAACCTGCAGATCTGAAAGTGGGCTGATAGGTTTTTGAGAGTCACCTGACCACACAAATTACCTATATATTGGAGTGTCAACCAAGGGTGGTGGTGGGGGTGGTGGGGAGCCGCGTACAGGCTTCCATCCCCCCCCCATGTGAGACCCCAGTCACTGATGTAGCTGAAACCCTCCTCTGTGTACCATATCATTAACCACTTGTTGAAGGGCCTGATGCGGTGTTCCCTAGCCATTCTTTGGCTGTACACAGGTAGCACCTCAGTGAAGGCTGCCATGCAAGCTACCTGTTTCAGACTCCTTCCCAGACCTCTAAGCCTATTCTGCACTACTCCTTCATCATCCCTTGCCAGATCATTCATGCCAGATGTCAACACTATACCCCTAACTATAGAATCCTCCAACAGCAACTGCCTTTTTTGGCTGGGGGTCTCTCCCTTCCCCTTGGGGCTTCCCCCTTGATGACCTTCACTTCCTCTCTTACTGCTGCTTCAGGTGCCTCCTCATGGCTTCCCTGCCCTGCCAGGATGGTGAAAAGAATTATGCAGCAGTAAAATCTGAGGGGTGCTCTCCTTTCCTCCTCCCCACCTCATCCTCCTGGAATCCACCAAGGTCCAGCCACTCTGCCTCTTTACTGGCATGCACTGAGGGAGCAGCAGCAATCTTGGTGGCTCCTGGATGAGGCAGATGGTGCCCTGTACTTGTGCCAGTTCACCCAGAGTCTAGAGACCTCTGGTCTCAGCCCAGAGAGAGATGCCTACATATGGTGCAACACCTCAGTCTCCAGAACATGTCTCCAAAGATTGTGGCCCAACACCCATTACACTGCATCACTCCCACACCTGATGACTTTTTATCCTCAACTACTTTCTTCTCTGTCTTTCCTTTGTCCTTATACTTCCTCTTGGCTTCACTGTATTTTTCCCCTTCCTGTGATTTGCCTACCCCTTTGGTGTGTACAGATCTTTACCCTAGATATGGTTCTGCTATATTCCCCTTTTTTGGCCCCTTGTGTAACTTTATGCTAGATAGAGTGTTAGGATATTTGACTTCTTTTACTCACTTTATTCCCCTACCCTAGATTGGGCATTACCTCTATTTCCACACTAGTTTTGATGTTTTTGTTTACCCTTTATTTAACCTTCACAGGACTTTACCTCCCTTCCCTAAAACAGTTGTTTCCCCCTCACCTACTTAAACTACTCCCTTTAAACAGGAAGCAATAAATGAGCAGGTAGTTTACCTTACCTTACTGAACTGGCAGAGTTCCCTGCATGCCTGTGGATGTCTACCAACACCAAAGATGCTAATGTTTTCACTGTTCCACTCTTTTTCTGTTCCACTCACATTTTGTGACATGAACAAGAATGGACACGTTAGAAGTGCTTTCCTTTATCACCCCAAGGGGACCCCCTTAAGGCAGGACTTCCTGTTCCACCCTGAGTTAATATAGGCATAACTTCCTGCTTTGCCCAGGTTGGTCCATCCCCAGTCACGTGACCCTCCTTGACTTTAGTGTACTCCCACCTGGATGGAGAAAGAGTGAAAGAGATCTTGCCTTGCTGTGGGATAAAAGAAAAGAGATTCAATGGGCCTACTCAAATTAGTGAGGAATTATGCTTGTGCAACACTGTTGATAGTCTGAAGGTATTTGAATGACTGTGTTGTTGATTGTCATAGATGAATACTTCAGCTGTTTACATTCTCCATTCCACAGGGAACTACCATCCTGTCAGGGTACCGTGAAGACAAAGGAACCCTCCTGAGGAGGGTTCCACCCCTAGAGGTGCTGCGGGAACATAATTCCTTTATGCTAAGGGTACCATAGAAAGGAGCCCCAAAAAGTACCGAGCAGCAAGAAGTGACCACAAAGCCTGAGTGAGGATAGATTGACAGCAACTAGTGATGACTGGAAAGAGATAGCGACTGAATTGAGCAATGATTGACAGACATCAGGAATGATAGGAGAGGTGGCATGACTTCCGTAAGGAGAGAGGGAATGCAGTGGAAGAAGGGCCACCATCCAACTGCAGCTCACAGTGGAAACCTACCTGGATAAACATTGTACTAATATAAATGTACTGCTGTACATTATGGTCCACCTGTTGCAGAGACTACCTAACTTTTATGACCTTCTGCATGGAGAGAAAACCTCCCCTATGAGGGGGAAACCTCTGGGTCCACGGCCTTGCTCATCTTCCCTCCAGGTTTGGGATCAATTAGTGATGGCTCAGCTACTGCAATTTAGAGACCCAATTCTGGGGGAAGATTATTTGGAAGAAGGGCTCTCACACTGTCCCTCTAATGGGAAAGCTGTGGGGGTGCCGAAAGCTGATCTCTGCAGCTAAAGGAGGTTCCCCATGAAGGAGGCCCATTCAACAACCACTGAAAGGCATTCACCTGTTGTCCATGAAGGGAGGTCTAGAGAGGAAGCCGAAGCCTTGAGGGGTAAGGCATAGGAGTTGAGCCCTTGTGGGCCTGAGACTTGGAGTTGTATGATCTTCAGCCTATATGGGCAGAGGAAGGGAAGAGAAAAAGGTTGAGACCAGGTGAACCTTAGGTGGCTATAGCAGGAATAGTTTTCTAAGGTGCTGCCGATATGGTCTGCATAGCTAAAGGAACCACCATGGACATAGAGGCCCCACCCTCCAGCAGCTGAAGTCTTATATTGATTTTTTATTTATTTAGATTTTGTTGACTGGATAAGTGCCCTAGGCAAATTCTGCCTATTTTCAGGCATGGCCCAGGGGAGGGGGATACAGATGAATGTCAACTGACCATGAACTAGATTAAGCTGTTGGTGGTAATAAATGCTACATCAAGAGGTGCTGCTGAGTTACTCTGCATGGCTAAAGCTTCCCCCAGAGCATAGGACATTTTCACCTGAAGGGCAGAAAGAAAAGGTCCCCACCCAAGTTGAGGGACCCACCCACAAAATGTGGACTTCAAGGGGGCAATGCGAGACCATCGGATTAAAGGACAGGAGTCCTGGAAGCCATGCTATAGTTGCAATCAGCATACATCTGAATGCAGGAGTAGTGGAAGGCCGATTGCTAAGCCTGACAGCCATTAGCACACAGAAGAAATGAAACATAGGTAAGGCTTACTGTCTGACTGAGGCATCAAATGGCACCTAGGACATGGAATAAGACTGAATGATATGAGCTTGGACTGAACGATGAATGCATGCCAGCCAGTTCCATAAGAAAGAATAGTGTTAGTTGCTGATGCATTGCAGGTTAGGTAGTCTGAGGCAGTAGAAACAGCAAATTAAATTGCTAGGAAAAGTAGGAGCATATGAGAACCAAAAACTAGGGAGCAGTATCTGCTAAAGTGAACAACAACAGAACCCAGAAAGGAGGGGCTGCCTGGCTAGGAGCCAGGTATAAACATTTAAGGATTGTAGTTGAACTGAGAGATTGCTAAAGGCATGGGAAAAACAGCCAAATGGGTGCCTGAATAGCACAAGTCAAAAGTAATGATGAAGGCAGGATGCTGGGAAAATTAGAAGGTCCAAAAAGAACCTAAACTGACAGAAATACAAGGTACATGAGAACAGGAGTGCAGCAGGAATGGGTGACTGAGAGAATCACAAACTGCAGACAGGAAGGTAGAAAGCAAAATACTGACCTAGAAAACCAAAGAGGCACAAATCAATCAGAATGTCCAAAAGCACAAAGTGAATGAGGTAGACAAATGCTGGGGGAAAGAGGGGTGAGCAGAGCCCCAGCAGAGCCTCTGGCTGCAGCAAAGGAACAGGGCTTCTGAGTGAGGCTGGAAGGAGCTGACTTAAAGAGGACAAGAAATGAAAAACGTCCCTGTGTGAAATGCACTGTATTTTGTATTTTATTTTACTACACTAGGTGTCTTGTAATAAATATAGACATATTCTAGTTTTTTTATTTTATTTATTTTATACATTACTAGGGACTTCTCAATATGGCCATGTTAGTGTCCTTTTCAGACAGTACTGTGTTTGCTGTTCGGAAAAAGTGAGCGTGCCTCTAAAACCAGTGACACTGTCGAATGATATTTTGGCACCATCTAGTGTCCGCATGCGAGGCTGACAGTATTCTGTGATCCCGCAACATTTCTTCCCCTTTTGTGCTGACTGCCTAAAGCCACATTTATTATTTTTCCGAAAGCAAAGTTTTTTTTAAACTTTCACAGCAGGAGTGTAAGTAGCATTAGGTCTGTTTGTTTATGTAGGCTCGGAAACATACTGATTGATTTTTCACAGTTGATTTCATTTGTACAAAGTTGGTCAGTCCTCCTTACACTAATATTTCTTATTATTTATGTTATTACAGTCCAACCTCATTTATCCGAACTGCTTGTAGGACATATGAGCAGTTTGGATAAATGGGAGGTTCCTTTTTAAACTTTTACCTGAGTGAGTAATCTGTTATCTTGTGTGCAGAGTCGGAGGAACAGTGTGAGTAAGAAGCTTGACAGACAAAACTGACATGGGAAAACTGGGTCTCTGAACTGCTGAAAACCAGTGTTTAAGTTTTTGTCTTTTTATTTGTGGATAATTACTCATGTTCTCTACCTGCCTCCAGTTGTCATGCAGGAGCGGACATCATAAAACAAATATTCTATAATGATGGGCAAACACACAGAGGAAATGTGCACAGTCACAGTGTGAGCAGTATTTCAAAATAAGAGAACTAAAAGTTCAACTTAAGCTGTGTTTACTGTGTGGCTTAGTTGTCTGGGTGCTCCATATCTAGCACTGATAGTATAGGGTTCAATTATCATGCCCTGACATTCTTATTTTCATACTCGGCTCCCTTCTAGACCCTGGTTGTCTAGGTCAGATAAACGGGAGACCATATTCATAGAATTGTACTGCCATTTATTTTGTGAACAAATAATGTGGACTTATCACTGGTTGGTGTTTTGGTGTTCTTGTCCTTTTTTAAACTTTTGCCTGAGTGAGCAAGCTGCGGTTCTGTGTTCAGAGTCAGATGAACAGTGAGAACGAGCAGCTTGACAGGCACAATTGTCTAGAGTCAGGCTGTGTCTCCAAACTAGTGAACTGCTGAAAAAACACTGTTTACATTTTTGTATTTTTATCTGTGGATAATTAATCATGATCTCTACCTGCCTCCAGCTGCCATGCAGGAACGGACGTCAGAAAACAAATGTTTTGTAATGATGGGCAAACACACAGAGGAAATGTGCACATTCACCATGTGAGCAGTATTTCGAAATAAGAGAACTGAAAGTTCAATATAAATTGTGTTTCCTGTATGGTTCATTTGGCTAGTTGTTCCTCTTTTGGACCCGATGGTATAGGGTTCAATTCCCATGCTCAAACATTTTTTGTTTATATTCTGCTCCCTTCTAGACCCTAGCTATCTACCAGAAAAAGGTAACATAAAAAAGTAAATCCACTGACAACCCCCTGCCCAGTAGCGGCTCTAGCCACAAAGGGTTACCAGGGCACAGCTGGGGCACAACAGATGACAGCCAGGGCACTGATATATTATTACTATCGGGAAGCTCTGCACCATATGGGCACCAACTGAGGGTATTGTGCTGCTTACTGGGCACATGGCCCTGGCGGGCCCTGGTGTAGAGCCGTCACTGCCCCTGCCACCCCACACCTCAATCGTTCAATTTCAGTTGAGAGTGCTAAGTTTCACTTTTTGGCTGTATTAGCTGTAATATTACCTAGGCTGAAGTCAAGCCAAAGTGTCATGGTTAAACAGATGTTTATGGGAAAATGAAAATATGTGTTACAGAACACATATTGGGGTTGTTTGGTAAGCAAGTAAGTAAGTAAAAATGTATTTATATAAGGCACCCTTCCTGAGCTCAGGGCGCCTTTACAATACACCATACAATAACAATATGATATTTTTAAAATCAATAAGACAGTAACAATCAGTCAGTAAGTCCCTGAAAAAGCCTGGCTAAACAAATACATTTTTAAGGATTTTTAAATGGTAGTGTAATCATGGTTTTAAAAGCAGAAGCTAATTCACAATGAAATGTGCATACTGCTAATGCCAGTAGTACTTAGAAACAAGATAATTGAGATTCATTTTTGTTGTGCTATCTTTGTAACTTAGGTGATAAAGTACTTGTTATTTGGTCCCAAAGGTATATGGCTCCATTCCCATGCATGGATATTTTTTTGTTTAATATTATTCTCCCTTCTAGCCCCCATCTTTCTGCCAAAACAGACATCTACTGCCAGGTTCCCTTTCTCTCTGCCTCAAATGTTTAAGATACTGCTGTCCGGTTACTCTTTGCTAAGGACAGCATATGAGCTGTAATATTCCCTAGTCTGAAATTAAGCCAGATTGTCATACCTAAATTGATGTTTATACTAACATACTAAGAAGTCAGCAGATTAGGCCCCATGGTCTATCAAGTCTGCTCAATAAGCAGTGCCTTCCCAGGGCCCTGTTATTTGCCCTTTCCTCTCCCTCCCCACAATGTCCCACACCACCCCCCCAGTGGGGCCCTGGGATGCACCCTTCCCCCATTCCCATCCCAGCCCTCCCGAACCCCTCCACAGTTGCAGCAGCCACCCCGCCTTGGGCAGTGCATTCCATTGCTCCACCACCTCCCCAGTGAAGTAGCGCCTCCCTGTTCCCCCAGTCTCCCCTGTCCAGCCTCACTGAGTGACCCCTGTGGCCACACCTCCCTCAGCTGAAGCACCCCTCAAGGCTTACCCTGTTTATTCCTTTGAGTTATTTGAACATATGAATATGCCAGCAGAAACAGACCACCTGGTCTTTCTAAATCTGCTGGATTGTGCAGCCAGCACCCCTACCCTGCAGCTGCCCCACCCCTCCCCTGTCATCCCATTGCCACACCCCACCCTCCCACCCCCACCCTGTTCCATGTCCCATGCCTTTAAAGCTGTTCTCAGATTTACATGATACCACCCATTCTGGTAATGTGTTACATTTTACTACCATTGTCTCCGTGAAATAGTGTCTCCTCATTTCACTCCTAAATCTTCCCACTCTATTCTTAGCCCATGCCCCCTGGTGTCCCTCCCCCTTCTTAGCTTAAAGACCCCATCTGCCCCATCCTTATTAATTCTCCTCAGATACTTGAAAGTCTCTATCATGTCCCCCTGTCCCTTCTATCCTCCAGGGTGTACATATTCAGGTCTCCCAGCCTGCTGTCATAGTCTCTCCCCTCCATTCCACATATCATCTTCATCGCCCTCCTCTGCACCCTGCCCATTAGCCTGATATCACGCTTTAGGTATGGCCTCCAAAACTGCACACAGTACTCCAAATGCGGCTTTACCAGTGACCAGTAGAGGGGCAAGATCACCTCTCTTCTCCTGAACAAAAACCCCCTCGCTATGTACCCCAGCATTTTGTTCACTTTTGCAGCCACTCACCTGCACTGGGCAGTGTTGTTCATGGTCCCTGTTACCATTACCTATAGGTCCTGCTCCTCAGTAGTCCCCAGCTTAACCCCACCCAGCCAGTATTCTCTCCTTGGGTTCTTCGCGCCGAAGTGCATGACCTTACACTTCTTTGCATTGAACCCCAGCTGCCACCTCTCTGACCACTCCTCTAGCTTGCTTAGGTTGCCCTGCAGCAGCTTCCATCCCTCCCCTCTATCCACCACTGCTCCCATTTTGGTGTGGTCTGAAAACAGACTTACTTTGCTCACCAGCCTGTGAGCAATGTCTGATATGGAGAGCCCAAATAATACTGGTCCCAGCACAGACCCCTGTGGCACCCCGCTCATCACCGGCCTTGGAGTTAAGAGCTCCCCTCCCACCACCACCCGTTGCAGACTCCCACTCAGCCAGCTTGTAATCCAGTTTGTCATTTTTGCCCTTACCCTTACACCAGTTCGCTTCCCCCCAAGTTGCCCATGAGGCACTGAATCAAAGGCCTTGCTGAAGTACAAGTAAAGTATCCCCCCTGTTCCTTCTCTCCTCCAGCAAGTACAGGTTGAGCTCCTCCACTCTCCTCTTAGGGCCTTTCCCCTAGTCCCAGTATCATCCTGGTTGCCCTCCTCTAGACCATCTCCAGAAGATCAATGTCCCTCTCTAAATATGGATGCCAAAACTGCACGCATTCAAGGTGCGATATAACCAGGCAATTGTATAGTGGAAGGAGCACTTCTCGACTCCTTGAGGTTATCCCCCTGGCTATGCACCCCAGCATTTTATTTGCTTGGGTCACAGCCCTTCAACACTACTCTGAGTTATTCATTTTGGCATCTGCCACCACACTAAGGTCCTTCTCTCCCCTAGAAACCTGCAGTGCCTCCCCCCCCAAGGTGTATACATGAGCTGGGTTGTTGGCCCCCAAGTGTAGAACCCTGTATCTCCCAGCATTAAACTTTAGCTTCCATGCTCTTGACTACCTCTCCAGAGTCTCCAGGTCCTCCTGGAGAGCCAGCTTCCCCTCCTCCACTTCCGCCACTGCCCACAGCTTTGAATCATCGGTAAAGAGGCTCATCCCACTCCTGATACTGCTTCTGATGTCTGAGATATAGATGTTAAACAGGAGTAGGCCCAGTACCAACCCCTGAGGGACCCCACTAATAACTCTCCTAGAAAATGAGAACTCCCCCACCCTCACCTTCTGTACACGTCCTGCTAGCCAGTTTCCTATCCACCTGACCATCTGCCCCTTCCCACCCCCATATCCTCCAGCTTCCCCAGTAGCCCAGGATGTGGCATTGAGTCAAATGCCCTGCAGAAGTCCAGAAAGAGGACACTTGCCCTGATCCAGTGCACTCGTCACCCCTTAATAGAACTCCACCAGGTTGATCCGACATGATCTGCCATTAACAAAGCCACGCTGGTGATCATCTAGGTGACCCCATGCCTTCAGAACCACCTCCAGCCTCTTCTTCAAGTTGACCTTCATCACTTTGCTCACTACCGATGTTAGGCTAACCGGCCTATAGTTTCCCGGCTCCTCTTGGGAGCCGCCCTTATGTATAGGCACGATATGGGCTATCCTCCAGTCATAGGCACCCATCCCGACTGTTCAAGCTCATGCTGTCCAGTTACTCTTTGCTAAGTTACAGATGAAACATGTATCATAATATCAGCATCACTTTCAAATAATAAAACTAAAGGATAACTCTGTAGCTTAGTTGGATAGGTTCTTGTGTTTTGCCCTGTGGGTACAGTGTTAAATTCCCATATGTGAACATTTATTTATATATGCCCTTTGGGGTAACCCTTGCCTCAGTGTTTGCGCACAGGGGTTCTTTGTCTTTTAAATAGTTTTTTATTTTAATGGGTTCACCACAATATATCCAAGGCACACTGCCTCTAGGGTAGCTGGTCTATTCCACTGGGGTGTCAAACAGACGAGGCATACTGATGAGTCCTGGTAGGACGAAACACGTGTCTATGTCTTCTGTTAGCACCCTTTGCAAACTGTGTGAGAGGCCTTTCGGCACCATGCAATTCTGCTTTTAAGTTGGACCAGCATAACATTCTGTGGTGATTTGCATATGCAGCCATGATGCTTTGCATTGTGGGGGCATGTGTGATTTTGTATTTATTTATATATATATATATATATATATATATATATATATATACTATGTAGATGTATATATTCTGCTCCATACTAATCCCTAGATGTCTGCCCTAAATGAATAACATGAAACAATGATGATGGTAGTCCCACTGACACCCCCCTCCATCCCCTTCCCCAGTGTTCAGTTTACACTGATAATTATAATTTACATTTTGGTGGCATACAGTCAGTAACCTGACACTGTTCCTCACAATTTTGTTTTCTTTTGTCATGTTTTCTTTCTCTCTGCTTCAAATGTTGAAACTAACGCTGTCCAGTTACTATTTGCTAATTCACAGAGGAAATGTGCATATATATATATATATAATATCAGCAGCATCTGTAAACAAGACAGCTGAAAGATTAACAATTGCTGTGCTGACTGTGTGGCTCATTTAGTCAGGAACTTATTTTTTTTGGTCCTTTGGGTACAGTGCTTATTTCCCATGCACGGACATTCTTTATTTTATATATATATATATATATATATATATATATATATATATATGTACATATATACTGTATATATATATATTTTTCCTGCTCCCTACTAGCCCCCTAGCTGATGTTCTTTCAGTTCAAAGTAGTAATTTACTTGGACACTGGATGGAGCTACACAATTATATTTTGTTTGGGGAGGTGAGAGACAGCAGCTGCTGTTAGTCACCAATGAATAATAAGAATTTATGGGTTATCATTTCCTACAAACTGAAGCTTTCTAATCATAATACAATGGCTGCAGGGAGGGCCAGCAGCATGTTATGGTGCATAGGCTACTCCTGCCGAAAGATGTAGTTTGGTAGCCCATTGTGTTAAACAATATTGAGTACTCCTGTGGATCTCTGATTACAGTTTGGTATTCTGCATCTTCATAAGGACATTGACTGGGTGAAGGCAGTCCAGATATGAGAGATAAGGGCTTGCAACATAAAACGTAATACGAGAGATTAAAGGACCTCCCTCAGTACTTGCTGGAGGGGAGGAGGGAGATATGTTAATAACCTTCCAGTGCCTATAAAGGTATTTAGGTAAAGGGGTGCCACATCTTCCTAGGTGGGAGGACTACAAGCAATATTGTTCATGATGTGCCACCCCTCCCTGAATTAGTACTATAGACATCTATTCGAAGACAGCTATCAGATTTGTTTGACATGACCTTCCTGCTGTAAATACATGTTGCCTTGTGTATTGTGACCAGATGCCATCTATGTTTATTACAATCCTTTCCTTCAACGGTGAATACATCATCTTTCCTATACCTCAAGCAAAACTAACTAGTCTTCAGTTTCACACTTACACATTGCTTCCACTTTTATAAAGAGGTTTTACTTTGCCATTCTCCAGTCATCAGGCCTCATTCCATCCTCCAGTGAATTGATGCTTATGACTGTCAGGCGTGTCTCTAGTAACTATATGAGTTCTTGTTTTGTATTCTCCATTTCATCATGACAAGACAGACGGTTAGTTTGTTCTAAACTGTCTGTACATCCCATTTTAAAAATCACCATTATCTGAGTTATAGACTGAGAGTGTCCTCCTCGTCTTCCTCCTTCTGACCTGGCTTGAGTGCAAAATGTATGTGTGCGGTGTTATTTAAGAGACTAGCCCAGGTGGTGCCTCAGTTCCTGTTTTCCAATTGGAAGTACATCACTCTTCTTCATGCCAGTGAGTGACCCAGCCAGGAATTGAGCAGGCATCTGGCACATGGGATTGGGGGAGGGTGGGACTGGAAACAATGCTGCTGTGGGTAGCGCTTCACAGCTAGGGAGAAAACCCCACTACAACACCAACAAACATCACAGTGAGTGACCCCTGTGTTGCACCACACAGATTGTGCTCCTCCTAGGGTTAGCTAGGTTTTTTTTTCACTTTATCTTTTTATTGAAATTGAATACATAAGAAAGTACATAAACAGTGAGAGAATGCCCTCCATATGAAATACAGAGGGAATCACTTAGAAAAAAAAGTACATTGTTCAAGATAAATACAATGAAAGACCTTATGAACACATTAACGTGATAAAATTTAACATTAGCTATATTATAGAAGGTGAATAAAGGGGTTACAACCATTAAATCATTGTGGATTCACAAAAGGGGGATGGTAACCAAATACAGGATAAATGCTGAAACAAGCTAAGGTAATGCATTCAATATGTTACCAAAAGTAATACCTATGGGGATACAAAAAAATATACACAGAAGAGGAGGAGTAGAAATAAAGAAAGATATACAATGAGAGCTAGGGAAAAAGCAAGGAGAAAAGAGAATAGAGATGAAAGAGAGGAGAGATATCTGTGCACAAACATACCAGAGAGTCCCTAATCTAAGAGCAAAATAGAAGAAAGGACTAGAAAAACTTTAAAGATTAGGGTCATTGAGAGATAGTGTATTCAATAAATTTAAAGTAATCCTGCCAGCACTGATTGTATACATTGAGTTGGTCATGAATAACATGAGATAAACAGTCTAAAGAAGCATACTGAGAAAGGCTTTGAAGGACATCGGAGAAAGAGGGGATAAGAGTAGATTTCCATTTCATAAGGATTAAACGTTTAACCAAAAGAGAAAGTATGTTTAGCCATCTAAAATGTGCATTTGAAAGGGAAAGGTTATTCGAGATAAGGATGCCTAAAAGGAATAGTTTGGGATCGAAGGGAAGTTTTTGTCCTGTGACCCTGGAAGCAAATAAATACATTTTATGCCATAGCTTATTAATAGGAGCACATGTCCACAGGACATGAAGTAGATCCCCGTTGGCCTGGTTACAGCGCCAGCAGTTGTTATTATTTAGAAGGCCCATTCATTGAAGAACAGAGGGGGTCCTATACCAGAAATGTTGAATTTTAATTTGTATTAAGGAGCTGCGAGCATCCTTAAATGTGTTATGTGCAAGAAGCCAACATTTACTCCATTGTGTATCTGAAATATTATAATTAAGGATAGTACTCCATTTATTTGTAGCTGATATGGACTGATCAGGAAGACTGTGGATAACGTCTTTGTAAACTAGCTATGGTGTTTGACTGATGCCACCAGCACCAGGACGGCTAGCATGCTGCAGCATCATCATGATTCGTGTGGCTGGAGTGTGGTGAGAGGGAAAGAAAAACTGGGGAGAAAAAAAGCATCCACGTCCCTGATGTGTACCCTGCTTTGCTTGATGCTTGTCTTGCACTGAGCTTGCAGGGAGGATGCATTATTTATTTAAATATAAAAGTACTCATTTATTGATTTAATATATGTCTTAAGAGGGGATGGGAGGGTGAGGGGTGCCCAGTCTTAAAGGTGTATCCGGAGCCCAGAAATTTATATCAGTGCACCTATGCATAATCAGCTTACTAATGTTTTAGTTTTGTTTGCCACACTCATCTGAAGCCTCATTTATTTTGGGTTTATCTTGTCATGTTGGTGCAACTAAGGGGCTTGCCAATTGTGCATATATCTATTAGCAAGTATGTCGTTGCAATCAATCTATATGCCAGGAATTTCTGCGCTTGATTTTAATTAGCTTCTTAATGTGATCATTTGACACATACAGACCAACCCACCACCTACAATCTTCAGCCTCACATTTGGCTCATTGAGTAATCAATGAAACAACAACACAGAAACATAAAATCATAGTAATATGGACATTGTCTGCAGATAATAATTGCTAGACCAATCTAGATTACAAGTAATCCCTTTACTAGTTTGTGGACTCTGACCATAACAGGTCAATTGCTTTCACTCCTCCTTCCAACTTCCATTTCTGAGCTTTGCTTGATAATGAGTAGGAGATTTCTCAAAATGTGCTACTGAATACCCTGACCTTGTTACACATAATTATTGCCTGTCTTGCAGCTCTGGTGATAATTATATAACTGTCATAGTAATACAAACATTTGGATGCTATGACCCATTTACATGTTTTGTTATTTAATATATAACTATGCCTTTTAAAAAAAATAAATGTACCGATTTTTATATTGCATATAATTTATATATAATTTGGCTATAGGATAAATGAATATGTCTCAACAGACCCATCTGACAGTTGATATGCAGTTGGAGCAATACCAGGCTAGTGCATCTGTTGAAGAGTTTGAATATGGAAGTAATTTTACTGGGTTACTGTCAGATCTAACAGTGTAGGCTTATGCATTTGAGCCAGAGATGTCGTCAGATGAGATATACTATAGAGGGGGAAGCAAAAGTTACTCTGACATGAATGATAGCAGCATGGATAGAAATATCCACATGCAAAGTACATTTTGGTACTCCTGTGGGCAATGTGAGCTGATGCCCACTGCTCAAGAAAATATATGTTGTCGGGAGATGACTGGAATCCAGTACAGGATCACTGATTTGGAATGCATCACATAAAATAACTACCTACTGTATATCAACTATGTAAGCAATAAGACATGATGGTGGTGCGATGGAACAGATTTACCACTACCGCCAGGCTGAACAAGGCACTGAGGCCCTACGAAAGGCCTTAGTTTCTGGCGTGGTAAAATCTGTTCCATGCACACCCTGTCGGTCTTATTGCGCTTATAAAATGGGACCCTACCTTTATTTAACTGTTTGCAGTTAGAGAAATATTGTTTGTATGTAAAAAAAAAACATGTAATGATGCTAATGTATGATAAAATAGTCCTTCCGTGGACATTGTTTTGCCTTACTTTAAACTTTATATCTTTATTTCCATGAGTTTATTTTATTTACGGTAGCAATATGCTTTTAAACCAATGCAATAGCATATATACTCTAGCCTCAGAAAGCACCACCCATCCTAACAGCGAGATAAAAGAATACAGACAGTGGCCGGCTGGCTCTTAGCAAAACGCTGCAGCAGAAGGAGGAAGAAATCCATGGCTCTGACATGCTGAAGAAAACAGAAAATCCCTCGTTACATAAAGAACTTAAAAACAGCCCAATAGTGCTCCAATTCAATTCCGGAGAGTAACTGGACTTGGGAAAATGGACTTTTAAAACAAAAACTTCATTCGGGGCAGAATTAGAAGGTTAAATACCTTCATGAATGTGCGCACGTTTGAGCGGGTCTGAAATCACCGGCGCTCGCATTCGCATAGTCCTGCAGGAGCTCAGTGGCATAATTACAAGGAAAAGCCACAACTTTCCATGAGCTCCTGCCAGAAACAAATGAAGGATAGGAAAGAGAACCAAGAGGTTCTCAACATGTTTTTCATTTTATTCTTGCAGGTCACATCAAACACACAGGGTACAGCATACAAAACGGGGCTTATTCAAAACATTTAAAGTCACGCCCTGAAGTCATCTGGCACCTGATGCTGTAGACACCACTGTGCGGTTTCTCTCGTGTTCTCCGCAAGAGTTTTGAAGGGAGTGAGCGAGCGGGTTCAGCTTTTAGCGAGGAAACAACCATGGCAGCATTTTTAAATGCCAACGCAGAAAGTGGGGGTGAACAGTTTTGAAGGGAGTGAGCGAGCGGGTTCAGCTTTTAGCGAGGAAACAACCATGGCGGAATTTTTAAATGCCAACGTTCTAAGGCTTGATGATTTCAGCCTTTTTACTGACGTCCTTTTTTTTCACCATGCATGGAACATATTTCATGCATGGTGAGCATAAACTCTGATTGGCTGATTTAGCCTACCCATTTTATAAGTCTTGATATTGAGGTCCTTGATATTGCTTTACTGAATAACAGACATCTGCACGGATGAGATATTGTGCACCCAGTATCTAGTTGGTAAGTTAATAACATATACAGACCATGTCACCTACATCTTAATCAGTATGGAAGATGCAGGTAACTATGTAAGTAATAAGACACGACAGGGTGTGCATGGAACAGATTTTACTGCACGGCTAGGGGCATAATGAGGCACGAGGCCTTGCCCGAGTGCCTTTATCCCCTGGCGTGCAGTAAAATCTGTTCCATGCACTCACCTGGAGTTTCTTATTGCGCTTATAAAATGGGCTCCTGTTTTAAAAACTTTTTACATTTGGGAAAAGCATGTTTATATGTAGAAACAATAGATTTACTTGTGTGCATTTATGATCAAATAGTCCTTCCACTCACAACAAATGATGTCACTGATGATGTCATTGTATTGTTGCTTACCTTCTTCTTCCTGTTTTTTTCTCTGTTTTTCCCCACATTCAAAATATGGAATGTTTATCACGGAATGTTTACCATGGAATACATGGATTCAAAATTCTGCTCAGTTCCACTGCTAGAATGTTCCCTTTCTAACATACTATACACACACACACACACAACAAAGGCCTCTGTTACAGCCAGAGACTCAATTATCTCACTGTGAGGGCAAGGAGAAGAGATTTCCCTGATGAGCAGGTAAAGATAGTAGGGGGATTTTTCATGTCAGCAAAGAAACAGTTGTAATGAAAACTATAAACAATACTTAATGTTTCTATTTTTTATGTGTGTAAGGAGAATGTGTTGATGAGGAAAGCAACATTTAATTAATCTGTTTTATTTTGTATTTAAGGTACTTTTATTTTTAGGGCCCAGTGCAAGTGAATGTGATGCTTCCAGTTACAGGGCAAAAAACAATGGCTGCCAGTTGAGTTTTTAACATTCTATTAGCTTAATGATTCCAGTGGTGATCAGTCCACATTTGGCAGCACTTTTTATTTTCCATGCATGGAACATTTTTTTTATTTTAGCTTTTGTTGACCGGGTAAGTGCACTAGACAAATCCTGCCTATTTTCAGGCACGACCCGGGGGAGGGGGATACAGATGAATGCCAACTGACCTTGAACCAGATTAAGCTGTTGGTGGTAATTTTAGTGAATAAGGGAAATTTGGCCAGGACACCGGGGAAATTCCCCTACTCTTTTCGAGAAGTGCCATGGGATCTTTAACATCCATCTGAATTACCACCAATCCAGGCAGATGGGACCTCGGTTTAACGTCTCATCCGAAAGACAGCACCTCAGAAGTGCGGCACCCCTCTCATGCTGCACTGCAGTGTCAGTACTGGGATATTAACCCAAGTGCCAGATGTGGGAACTGAACCCACAGCCCTCTGATCTCCCAGCCTCAGAGGCGAGTGTGCTACCTACTGAGCCACTGACACTGACAGTAACATAATTGCTACATGAACAACAGCCGATCAGATTTCAGGATTTTCTCTTACCATTTTATAAAGACAGTTCAGCCTCACCTCTGTATTTTAAAGAATGGATAGTGGGACATCTAGAAGCCATCGGTTCCCATGACCCCATGCAGCACGGTTTTTGGGTAGGTCATATCATACGAATTTGATAGATTTCCTTGACTGGGTAATGAAGGAAGTTAATCAGGGGTGGGGTTGGGGGTGTGGGAAGATGTAACTAACCTTAATTTCTGAAAAGCCTTTGGCACCATCACAATTAAGAGGCAATTTAACAATATTGGTAGTCTGGGCATGGAATACAGGTTGGTTAACTGGGTGAGGAATTGACTAATGGGCAGGAGGCAGTGAATAAAAAATGGAAAAGAATGTAATTGTTTAATAATAACTCCATATGATAAAAGGTGACTGTGAAATAATTACTGACCAATGGCAAAGGTGATACAGAGCAGTTGCAAATGGCAGCAAACTGCTGCTGTCACTTCTGAGTGTTCACCAAAACACAGGTGCTATGCTCCTCTGGGAGGCATTGCTAAAAGCACACCACCTAACAGGATGATTTCTAACCCCCACCCCCCCGCCTCCCACTGCCATCCCCATTTCTGTATATTGGATTTGCCAGTTGTTCAGCTTTTGATCTACCCATATCTTTCAAACACTGTCAACTATGACACACTCTATCATAATTCAGCTCATGCTGTAGTTGCTACTGCATGTGCATTAAAAAAATTGTTAAATATTCGGATTTCATTACTTGATTTCCTTTCTTTCTTTAGGACATACCTTTTACAAGCTTACCATCAGTTTACTCTTTAGGTGCATGGACGACTTGGGAGACACATGTGCATAGTCATTTCATCCTGTTGTGTTACAGTCATTCATGAAAAGTTTCCTGATGTTGTATATGAAGGGTATCATGACTTCATTTTGTAAACAAACAGATATAACATATTCTGGTGTGCTGACGCAACTACCATTTTTAACATAATTAATTAACAATTGCACATCATGGCATGTCAGCAAATACAAACATATTTATTAAATATTACAGCTTAATTTAAATATGATAACTGTTTATGATCATCAGCATCTTAATAAAAAAGTTGATTGATATGTTTTTTTAAGTAAGTGCACCTTAACCTCACTATGTGGCACCTTCTTAAGTCGCTAACAAATTCAAATTCATACTACTGTATACTCGTTTATACAATACTGGTATCTAAGACCGAAAATCTAACAAAAAAATGTATCACTACATATTGTCTTCTAATAAAAAATAACCTGTACAAGTTCATTTATCTTTTCATTAACTGACAATTGAGAAATGTGCACAATAAGTGTTGTCAATCACACTTAACATATACTGTCTTATAAAATGGGGTGGAAAACTCCTTTCACCTGATTGGTCAAAAGTTGGCCAGAGCAATGACGCTCCTCCAAGCGTCTTCCTCCTCTACTCCACTTTCTGAAACATCAATGCCACCACTAGGGGCCAGTCAAGCACTGACTGCTGGTGGCCCCCCTCACCAGAGAAGAACAGAGTCCCTCAGATGCTCGATCCTTCTCCTCCCCTGTTGACCCCTGGTGGCCTGTGTTTCTAAGTACTACTAGCATTAGCAGTATGCACATTTCCACTGTGAATTAACTTGCACTTTCAAAACCATGATTACACTACCAAACAACCCCGATATGTGTTTTGTAACAAATATTTTCATTTTCCCATGAACATCTGTTTAAGCATGACACTCTGGCTTGACTTCAGTCTAGGTAATGTTAAAGCTAATATAGCCAAAATGTGAAACTTAACATTCTCAACTTAAATTGAACGACTGAGGTGTGGGGTGGCAGGGGGTTGTCAATGGGTCTAATTTCATGTTACCTTTTTCTGGTAGACAGCTAGTGTCTAGAAGGGAGCAGATTATGAAAAGAAAAACATTCTGGCATGGGAATTGAACCCTGTACCATCAGGTCCAAAAAAAAAAAAAAAATGCACACAGCTAACTGAGTCACATAGCAAGTATGACATATATTGAATGTTTAGTTCTCTTTTCGAAATACTGCTCACATGGTGCATGTGCACATTTCCTCTGTGTTTGCCCATGATTACAAAACATTTGTTTTCTGATGTCCATTCCTGCATGACAGCTGGAGGCAGGTAGAGAACAAATTAATTATCCACAAATAAAAATACAAAATGTCAGCAGTGTTTTCTCAGCAGTTCACTAGTTTGGAGACACAGCCTGACTCTAGACAATTCTGCCTGTCAAGCCACTCGTTCTCACTGTTCATCTGACTCTGAACACAGAACCGCAGCTTGCTCACTCAGGCAAAAGTTTAAAAAAGGACAAGAACACCAAAACACCAACCAGTGATGAGTCCACATTATTTGTTCACAAAATAAACGGCAGTACAATTCTATGAATATGGTCTCCCGTTTATCTGACCTAGACAACCAGGGTCTAGAAGGGAGCAGAATATGAAAAAAAACAAAAATGTCTGGGCATGGGAATTGAACCCTGCACCATGGGGTCCAAAAGAGAAATACCTAGTCGACTGAGACACACAATATAGATTGAACTTTCAGTTATCTTATTTTGAAATACTGCTCACAATGTGAATGTGCACATTTTCTCTTTGTGTTTGCCCTTCATTACAAAACATTTGTTTTCTGGCGTCCGTTCCTGCATAAGAGCTGGAGGCAGGTAGAGAACATGATTACTTATCCACAGATAAAAATACAAAAATGTAAACAGCGTTTTCTCAGCAGTTCACTAGTTTAGAGACACAGCCTGACTCTAGACAATTGTGCCTGTCAAGCTGCTCATTCTCACTGTTCATCTGACTCTGAACACAGAACCGCAGTTTGCTCACTCAGGCAAAAGTTTAAAAAAGGACAAGAACACCAAAACACCAACCAGTGACGAGTCCACATTATTTGTTCACAAAATAAACGGCAGTACAATTCTGTGAATATGGTCTCCCATTTCTCTGACCTAGACAGCAACAGTCTAGAAGGGAGCAGAGTATGAAAATAAAAAAAATGTCTGGGCATGGGACTTAAACCCAGTACCATCAGGTCCAAAAAGAAGCATCCAGCCAACTGAGTGAAACAGCAAGCTTAGTGCACATTGAACTTTTAGTTCTCTTATTTGGAATACTGCTCACACTATGAATGTGCACATTTCCTCTGCATGTTTGCCCATCTTTACAAAACATCTGTTTTCTGAAGTCCGTTCCTGCATGACAGCTGGAGGCAGGTAGAGAACATGATTAAGTATCCACAGATATTAATTTTCTTGTTTCTAGATGCTGTTTAAACTTTGAATGTGCACGTTTTCTCTGTGCACTTGCCCGTCATTAAAAAATAATTGTTTTCTGATGTCCGTTCCTGGCAGAAAGCTGGAGAAGAGTAGGCAGCTTGATTAATTATCCACAGGTAAAAAAAAAAAATGAAACATGTACTGCTGCCATGCTGTTGGCAGATAACATTCAGTGCCCAATAAAGTTAATAGAATAGGATCCCTTATGAAAACAAGCCCGGAGACATCTTGGACAAAGAAAAAAAAAGGCAATACCGTGATACCAGCAGTACATCAACACACAATGATGGCATACTTTTGTGCAATATACATACTGAATACGGTTTTCAGTCTTGCAGATTGTGTTTTTTTGTTCTAAGTTAAGACATTAATCTGCAGTTAAATATAGCTTGATAGATATAAACTCAAGATCCCGTGCTGGTAACTAATGAATAACGGCACAAACAACAGAGTGTAAAAATCATTAAAACTACAATATCATGATTTAACAACCAGTTCCACATAAGAATACCTTATTTAACTTCTGAATCAGACTGTTGGCCCTACTGCTGCCCCAAACGAGGACCTCATTTAGAACTTTTGTTTTGTCAGGCAGCTCTCATGGCATAAACAGAATCCCCTGCAATGGAGCAGCTATGGGATCATCGACAACTGTATATAATCAGACATAAATAAAGACAGGAGCCACAGTGAAGTAAAAACATAGTTTATTTAGCACACTTGACATCATTCATGCAAAAGAGGCAGAATAGCGCTGTGGTTTAGGGCTCTGAGCTGTAAATCTGGTGACATCCCACAGCTTCCACTTGCATACTGTGTGACCCTGAGCAAGTCACTTAACTTCCCTGTGCTCCCAGGTTGCACCTGTGAAAAAGCTTTGAGCTTGGTGTGCTACTCCTGGTTAAACAACTAAAAGAAAAAAAAAAGAATAGGTCTAAACCTTTTCATGTCCCCTTTAAATAGCTCAGGCAGGGGGCTGGTTGATTCCACCCCTTGATTTGCAGGCTTAGCCTTGAAAAACCAAAAACAAAAAACCCTGCATACATCTAGAAAATTGCCAGACATCAAGTTAGTTTGCTTTCATTGGTTATCACCCACCCAATCCACCAGGGCCTCTTTAAAACCATGCCAAAGACAAACACATTATTCCCAATCATTACAGTTAAGCAGTCCATCTAAGTACGAACATATGAAATTTGCCAGCAGATAAAGGCCTAGAGGTCTATCAAGTCTGCTCGAATGTGCAGCTAGCACCCCTTATTCTGCAACTGCCCCTCCCTTCCACCCTTCCCCTTCATTAACCCTCCTCCTTGTCCTGTCCCATCCTCGTTTGAAGCAGTCCACTGTTCTACTGCATACCACTTCAGCAGGTAACGCATTCCACCCAGCCACCACCCTCTCTGTAAAAAAGTGTCTCCTCATCTCCTCCTGAACCTTTCTCGCCTAGTCTCATCATGGCCCCCTGGTGACCCCTCCTCCTTACTTTGAACAGCCCCTCTGTACCCGTCTTGTTTATTCCTTTCAAGTATTTAAAGGTTTCAATCATATCACCCCTGTCTCTCCTCCAGTGAGTACATGTTCAACTCCTTCAACCTCCTCTCGTATGATAAGTCCCCCAGCCCCTTGATCATCTTTGTCGCTCTGCGCTGCACCCCCTCCAGTAACTTAATGTCTCTCTTCAGATATGGATGCCAGTACTGCACGCAGTACTCCAGGTGTGGTCTAACTAATGATCTACACAGTGGCAGAATCACCTCCTCCCTCCTCGAGGATATACCCCTTGCAATACAACCCAGCATTTTGTTGGCCTTTGCAGCTGCCTTCCTACATTGTGCCGAGTTGTTCATTGACCCTGTAATGAGCACACCCAGATCCTTCTCCTCCTCTGTCTGGGCTAGCTGCACTCCCCCAGCTGGTAACTCCTCCTTGGGTTCTTCATCCCAAAATGCAGCACCTTGCACTTTTTGGCATTAAAGCCCAGTTGCCAGGTGTCTGACCAGGTTTCAAGCTTTGCCAGATCATCCTGCAACCCCTGCCATCCCCCTAGGTTATCCACCACCACGCCTACCTTGGTATCATCAGCAAACAAACCGATCTTGCTCTTGATGTCCCATGATATGGCTGCAATGAATATCCCAAACAACACTGGTCCCAACACTGAGCCCTGTGGAACACCGCTCATCACTGCCCTTGGGTGTGAGAGCTCCCCACCCACCACCACCCTCTGTTGTCTTCCCTGCAGCCAGTTTCCTACCCATCTCACCATCTCTGCACCTGCCCCTGTGCTTACTAACTTCCTTCCCAGCCTTCCATGTGGCACTGAGTCGAATGCCTTACTGAAGTCCAGATACAGGACATCCACTGCATGGCCCCTGTCCAGTTGCCTAGTTACCCAGTCATAGAACTCGACCAGATTAGTTTGGCAGGATCTGCCATGTATGAAGCCATGCTGTCAGCTGTCCTGTAGTCCTTTGGCCTCTAGGAGGGCCACCAGCCTCTCCTTCAGGATAGTCTCCATTAGCTTACCCACAATGGATGTGAGGCTCACTGGTCTGTAGTTTCCCGGTTCATCCTTGGGGCCACTCTTGTGGAGGGGTACCACATGAGCCATCCTCCAGTCCTGAGGTACACACCCCAAATGTAGTGAGGCATTAAATAGGTCTGCCAAAGGTCCTGCAAGGACCTCTGCCAGCTCCTTCAGTACCCTGGGGTGGATGCCATCTGGGCCTGGCGCCTTGTCCACCCTCAGTGCCTTCAAACCCTCTCGAATTCTGCTCCATGATTTCCCCATCTGTCACCACTTCCCCCCCTGCTTCTGCCATTTCTCCAACCTTGGGTGTCACCCCCTCTTCTCTTTAGTAAATACTGAGCAGAAGTACTCATTTAGTGCTTCTGCCTTATCGCACCCTGCTTCCACCCAACCCCCCTCCTTCCTAATCCTTACTATGTGGTCCTTACAGCTCCTTTTCTCCCTGATGTACTTAAAGAAGTCCTTCCTCCCCCTTCTTAATGCCTTGTGCCAGCCTGAGTTCCATAGATGCTTTGGCTCCCCTTACTGCCCTTGTCACCTCCTTCGATTCTGTCAAGCACTCCTCCCTGTCCCGTTTTTTCCAGGCGTTACCTCACTTACACCAACTGATTTGCTATTTAATGGTGTTTACAGGTTTTGTAGTGTAAAAAAGAGCTGAGAGTTCCCCTACCACCCGCAGTTCAGTCATCCATAAATGCTGCCCTCTCCACCAGTGCTGTCCCGAGAATCCCCTCCCTATGCCACTTGGATTTCTTCTGTTGCCTGTAGTGTGCTGGTACTATCAGTGGTGAGAGTGTATGAACCATGGAATAATTTTCCATGGATGTCTCAGATCACAGAGTACTTTTCTGCAGATTACAGAAAAAGAATCCAGGATTGATATAAACTGCTGATTATTAATCCAAGATAAAACATTCTGCAGCAAATTGCAAGAATGCTGCTTCCTGCAGAATGCCACAGAATTTTCCCAAATCCTGCAGAATTCCATTCCTTCTGAATTTCAGCTGTCCACAAAGCTCTACTCATAGCTCTCATCTGGCCCTGATTTTCAAGGATTTCCCTGATTTTGATCTCAAAATGCCCCCACGCTTCTTTTGAAAAAGATTTCTCTATCACTGAATAGAGGGTAATAAAACTGGGCCAGTTTCACTCATTCCACTTACTTATCTACAACCAAGAGGAATATAGAGACACATAATGTTGTCAGATATTAAAGTTACAATTTAGATTTCCTGCAAAAAAGGTTTCTTTAAACTTAATCAGCTATTATGACAGCATGCAGAGCTAATCACCATTTTTGACATGATGGCACAAAATTAAGTCATTTGCCCTTGACTGCTTTTATTTTCTATCCCTGATATGTGGACTGGTTTAGAAGTATGGCACGGGGTAGTAAAATAAAATCACCCTAGAAATTAAATGAGGGGTAGTTGTTTGAGTTGCTGTTACTTTTTACTATGTGCATCTATTTGTGGAGAGGTTCAGTCAGTTTTGATTTCATTGTTAAACATTTTGGGGGGGGGTGTAATGTAAGAGTTGTTTTTGAATAGGGTGTACATTTCTCAAGAGACCATCCTCTTAGTTTGGAAGGTGTTCACACATTACTTTGTAACTGGGTTAAGCAGTTTGATAACAATCTTGATCTACTAAAATGCATGACAATTAAAGGAATGCATTTTCTGGTCAAATTACATATGTAGCGATTCTCTTCACTGTACCTTTCTGGCACTGACTAGAACAACCAAGTCAAAAAGTTGTAACAATGTTACAGTATTATGCCCTTACTAGGCTTCTGTGAAAAAGCAACACAGCATTAGTAATTATTGAGGCAGGGGAGGGGACATTTGAAAATGTCAGTGCAAATTGAGGTTCAGCTGTCTCTCTGTGGAACATCAAAAATGCTATCTTTTGATATCCATTTCAACCCAAATCAGATCTGTTTCACGTATGCAGTTTGTTCTAGTGGTTAGAGTACTGAACTGTAAACTTGAAGACTATGGTTTAAATCTCAAAACTTACTGTGTGACCCTAAGCAAGTTATTTACTTATCTGTGCTTAAGTAACTTCTCTTGAATCTGTTGCTGTGCTCTTTGGACTTCACCACATTGTAATTAACTAAGGAGGAGGGCCACAGGCAACTGAGGCGAGAGACCTGGGAGTCACCATTAGTGGCAGCAACATAATGCTGGAATGTATAGGAAGGAAATTTGTTAGTAAGAGAAATTAGGTGATGCTTAACCAATCAGGTCCCTGTTATGGCCACATCTGGATTACTGCATACAATTGTTCTGTCTGCACCACAAGAAAGAGAGGAACCCCATAGAGACCATACAAAGGAGAACCAGGAAGTTGATCCAGGGCTTCTGGGGAGGTTGTATGAAGAAATTTTGGCAGACCTTAAAATATGTGCTGGAGGCCAGGAGGGAGTGGAGGATGTGATTGAGACATGCAGTTGCTGGTGGTGAATCAACAGAGTGGATTTTAAATACTTATTTGTGAGTACCAAGGGTGCAATCATTAGCAAACATTGGTGGGGACTAGTGGGGGGATTCAGGAGGGACTTGAGCAAGTTCTTCATATAGCAGATAGTTGATGAGTGGAACAGACTGCTCAGAGAGGTGGTTTAACCCAAGACTGATGTGGCTTAAACTTGCATGGGACAGATATAAAGAAATATTGGAACCCTCTAACACAGTGGGGGGATTCAAACATGCATGGGATATACATAAGGGAACCCTAGATGGGGCGAAGAGAGGCCAAAGCTAATGACCAAATAGGGTCAGTGGCTTCTGATGCAGGCAGGGAATATGAGCAGACTGGATGGCCCTAGTGGTCCTTATCTGCTGTGAACAACTATGTAACTATGTAACCAGCAGACAGGTGAAGGGAAAGAATATCTGGAAAAGGGGGCGACAATGTGTCACTAGAGCTATTGGATCTCTAAATCCAGCCTCGCCTTTGGACAGGTACTGTATGGGGCTAGGCAAGCAAACGGGCACACTGGACAGAATTCTGGATCTTCTTCTGTTGAAACAGTCTGGTTTCTACATGCTGAAAACCACAGCAACGTTTTACTCTTCCCTTGCCTGGGCAGTAAACCACTTTGGGATAAGATTGTGTCATAGGTGCTGTATAAAATCAACATACTCTCCTACTTCAAAAATAAACAAGGGAAGTCTGTAGCCAAGCGTCTTTTGCAGCTGTTCAGTGAGTGAAGAAGCCTCTGCTGGGAAACATTCACCAGAACCAGGGCAGAGGAGAAAGAGCCATCAGAGGAAGGGAAACCCCCAAAAAAAATAGTCATCAGGCTGGTACCAGGGTTGGGAACAGAGCTGATGAAATGAGGGAGGAGGGCAGAAGCAGGGGTGGGTAAAAATAGTCTCTGGGGCTGAATCAGTAGTCAGGGAGAAAGGGAGAGAAAATATTAACAGTGAATATCTGCTAAAATAAGTTGTTTAAAATCACTATATTTAAAGAAATTTTGTAGAAAACATTGCCAAAATGAATTTACCAGAATCAGTTCCATAGAAACATAGAAACATAGACTTTGACGGCAGATAAGGACCGCTTGGACCACCTAGTCTGCCCATTTCCCTACCTACAGGATAAGCTGCAGATCCTAGTTAACCAACAGCCTACTTCTTCTTACCCCCCACAAGAATTGCCTTATGTCTGTCCCATGTATTCTTGAATTCTCCTACAGTTTTAGACTCCACAACTTCCTTGGGAGGGTTGTTCCATGCATCCACCACCCTTTCTGTGAAAAAATACTTCTTCACATTGCCCCTGAACCGCCCCCCCATCTTTAAATTATGTCCTCTTGTTCTTGCACATCTCTTTTTCTGAAAGATACTACCCTCTTGGACTTTGTTGATTCCACTGAGGTACTTAAAAGTTTCTATCATGCCCCCCCCCTCTCCCTTCTTTCCTCAAGGGTATACATATTAAGCTTCTTAGTCTCTCTTCATATGGCTTCTGGTGCAGACCCTGCACCATTTTAGTTGCCCTCCTCTGGACTGCCTCCATCCTGTCTATGTCCTTGCAGAGATGGGGTCTCCAGAACTGAATGCAGTACTCCAGATGGGGTCTCACCAACTGTCTGTACAGAGGGATAACAACTTCCTGTTTTCTGCTGGTGATGCCTCTCCCCTATACATTCCAGTATACCCCCAGCCCTCCCAACTGCCTTCTCACATTGCTTGCTAACCTTAAGGTCATCTGATATGATTACCCCCAGGTAACTTTCAATTTTCGCTGTTGTTACTACCCCCCCATTGTGTAATCTTCCCCTGTTTTTTTGTTTCCCAGGTGCATTATTTTGCACTTCTTTGCATTGAATCCAAGCTGCCATACTTCTGACCATTTCTCCAACCTTACCAAGTCCCTTCTCATCCTTTCCACACCTCCTTGTCTGCAAAAAGGCATACTTTTCCTTCCAGTCCCTCTGCAATGTCACTTATAAAGACATTAAAAAAGGACTGGACCCAGTACTGAACCCTGTGGTACCCGACTAGTAACCCCTCTTTCTTCAGAGTGGACTCCATTTACAATTACTTTCCGTGTCCTGTTGTCCAGCCAATGTTTTACCCAGGCTACCACCCTGGGACCCACTCCCAGGCTGGTTAATTTGACTATTAATCTTTTGTGTGGGACTGTGTCAAATGCCTTGCTAAAGTCTAGGTAGGCCATGTCCACAGCCCCTCCCTGGTCTACTACTTTGGTCACCCAGTCAAAGAAATCAATTAGATTCATCTGACATGACCTTCCCACTGTGAACTCATGCTGCCTTGGGACCTGTGCCCCACTGGCTTATAGGTACTCAGCAATTCTTTCCTTCAGAAGTGATTCCATCACTTTCCCTACCACAGAGGTCAAACTGACAGGTCTGTAGTTTCCTGCCTCTGTCTTGGTTCCACTTTTGTGAAGGGGGAATCACAACCACCTTCCTCCAGTCCTCAGGTACCACACCATCCTCCCATGATTTGTTAAAAAGGGTAGTCAGTGGTTTCACTAGTTCTCCCCTTAATTCTTTTCAAATTCTGGGGTGAATTCCATCAGGCCCCATTGCTTTTGCGCACCTTCAGTTTTAGGAGTTCTTTCAGAACCCTTGCTTCTGTGAAAGGACTGGGATCGACCCCCCTATCAAAAGTGCTTCTGTTAATTGGATTAGGCACCTCCCCTCCTCCTCTTTTGTGAATACTGAGCAGAAATATTTGTTCAGTATCCCTCCTTTTTACTGTCCCTCTCTGCCCTCCCACCATCCATTCTATTCAGCCTCAACTATCCCTCCCTTTGTCTTTCTACACTCCCTGATGTACCTATAAAAGGTTTTATCCCCCTTCTTAACCGAGTTGGCTATCTTTTCCTCAGTTTGGGCCTTTGCTATTCTGACTTCCCTCCCTGCTTCCTTCTGCCTTAACTGGTACAGCTGTCTGTCCTGCTCCTTCTGTGTTTCCTTATACTTCCTGAATGCTATCCTTTTCTCCCTGATTTTCCCCGCCACCTCTTTTGAGAACCACAGTGGCTTTTTCTTTCATTTTGATTTGTTTATTTGCTTGACACAAAGGCTTGTTGCCTTGTGATGGGAGTTTTGATGTTTCCCCATTGTTGCTCCACCCCTTCTTCTAGCCTGTTTACTAGTGCTTTTCTAAGGCACTCTTGCATCTTGCCAAAGTCAGCCCTCCTGAAGTCCAGTACCCTCACTTTTGTAATGCTTGATTCTGTAGCTGAGATTATCATGAACCACACTGTTTGACGGTCACTTGTTCCCAGATGGCAACCCACTTCTAGATCTGAGATCCTCTCACTGTCCCCATTTGAGAGTATGAGGTCTAAGATTGGTCCCTCATGAGTGGGTTCCGAAACTAGCTGTCTGAGACATGCCACCTGTAGGGCATTCAGAATGGCCCTGCTCTTGGATGTGGCTGCAGCAAATGTGCTCCAGTTAACATCTGGCATATTCAGGTCTCCCATCAACAGTATCTCCCCTTTCTCTGCCATCCTAAAGATGCCTTCTATCATATCCTTGTCCATTCCCTTCCCCTGACATGGGGGTCTGTATACAACCCCTGTGCACCTGCAACTGGTCCAAGCATGATGTAGAAAAGTAATAGCGGCAGGCAAATTCCAGGTTTATACAGTATATATTTGTCTCTGGATTATTTGTAAAGGGAAACATTACAATTAAAATGTAAAATATGTTATTTATTTATTCATTCATTTATTTATTTTTTATTTATGCCTTTGATAACCATGTAAGCAGATTGGGAACAATGTCATTTACAGGGGCAACCCGGAACACCAAGGAAATATGTAGGGCAAACCAGGATGAACAACAGGATAAAATGTGCTAGTGGCACAATTAATGCATGCAGCATTGCACTCATATAATGGCAATGGTATGTCTTGTGTAATCTTCTAGCTAATAATGAAAGCAATGCATACAAACTGACTAATAACCAATAATACTATATTCATTCACCTAAAATTGCAACTATACAAAAAAGCTTTAATATTAATTTTAAAAATAATATTAGTTGAAGATGCTCTGATCTACAGAAAAAGGAGAATCAATGTCGAAAAACAGTGCAGCAACAAAAGAATCCTTTTTAGAAAGCTGCACATATGGTGACGGGGGTCTCCAATTATTTGAACAATGCTGTAACTTGTATTTGTTCTACTTATTGAACAATAAGTGTTATAATCAACACCTTATAGTTCCGAAAAAACACCAGGGCCCAGATATTCAAACTGCGCTCAAAAGTAGCGCAACAGCAGGAGCAAGCACAAACCCGTTGCACAAATGCGCAACAGGTGCGATATTCAAACATGGAGCACAGCAAATTGCGCAAGCAACCAACGTCTCAATATCGCACATACTGCGCCATGGCGCAACCAGGTAGGAGAGGCTGAGCCAAAATGCTGCGCTATGGAGCAACCAGGGAAGCTCAGCTGAGCATTCCAGAGCTGCCATAGCGCAAGCACAGCCCCCCAGAGCAATGGAACTGCATATCCAGGGAGGCAGGCTGGGGCCCACCGCCAGCCATGCCACACATAGGCACAGGAACACACTGCAGAACCCACACCACACCTGCACACCCCTAGCACAGCATCACTGGGGGTGGGACGGATGATCCACGTGCCCATGGGGACAAGCCAACAAAGCATAGCAGAGCCATGACACCCCAGCACAACCACTGGCAGGTGGAGAGTGCCACACACAGGGGGTTGACAACCACAGTGCACATCAGCCTCCCATACGCACAGCACACCCTGCACCGTGACCCCAAGACACCACCCATGTGCAGTGACTGGCACTGCAGGAAACACCATGCATCCCCCCTGGCACATGTCAACCCCGTGCTGCAGAGAAGCATACAAGCCAGACCCACCCTGTGCACCCAGCAGTGGGTGGCAGCAGACAGCAAGACCAACAGAAAGTCAATGCCATGCTGGTGATACCTCCCCATGCACACACACGCACACACACACACACACACACACATATGTACCCAGGACCATACCACCCCAGATGGCTTGTACACCACTGCAACTGAACAACCATAGCCAGCTGCAAATCAGAGATCAACACAGCATTCATATCAAAATATAAATGTATTCTCAAAGAGTAAAGTACAAAACAATCAACCAGAACTATTTACAAGGGGGGGATGGGTACAAGGTCGGGTTGTTCAAGGGGTAGGGATTACAAACTTGGAGAGGGAAGGCAGGGTGGTAGGGATGGGAGAAGTGGGAAGGTAACAACAATTTATGGTCCCGCTGCCGCCTGTCTCCTGGCTGGTGTTGTCCCGTCCCATGCCGCCTCCTCCAAGGCTATGCCAGGATGGACTGCAGGATGGCTTGGTCGTCCTGCAGCAGCTGTCTCATGCTCCGACATCCTCCCAATGCTCCGAGAACCTCGAGGCCTAGGAAAATGGGAACACAGTCAATGGCTGTGACTGACCACAACCCTGAACACCACCCAACCTGCAAGCCACATAGCCCAATGTCCCACACCTTTGATGGCATGCACCCACCCACAGTGAACATGCACATGGCTATCACAAACAGGCGGCACCAGCTATGCGCACCACCGCCCACACACACTGCCCACGTCAATCACAGTACAAACTAGGCTGTCATGTGATGTTGCAACGTGGTGCAATGCCAGTTACACAGCTATGTGCCCAGTGCATGCCTGGACCACCTGTGATGCATACACAGACGTGTCGTGATGCTGTACTGTGATGCAGGTCACCTGTGTCACGCCTACATACATGGATACATAGACAGTGGCGGCGAATGAGGGCCTATGGGACACCCAGTCTGGCCATTTGGCCTTGTACGATCACTCTCTTGTCCTATAAGTCCGTCTCCACCCCTGACCTCCAGAAGTCCCTCATGGCGAACCCCACATACAGATATCCCGTGACCAAGTCAGCCCCCACCACATCCTCTTGCAGTGTGTTCCACCTGCCCACCACCCATTATGTGAAGAAACACTTTCGCATGTTCCTCTTAAACAGCCCCTCCAACTGCATCCCATGCCTCTAGTCCTGGAACATCCTTTACGCTGACAAATATTGTTTCCTGCACTCTGTTCCCCCTGTACAATACTTGTATGTCCCCATCATATCCCCACAGCCTCCTCCTCCAGGGAGTACATGTTCAGTTCTGTCAACCTGTCTGCATAGGACTTGTGATGCAATCCATGCACCATCCATGTCGCCTCCTGTGAATGTTTCCACCCAGTCCCTGTCCATACGCAGGTATGTTTTCCGGAACTGTACACTGTACTCCAGTGTGGGAGTCACATGTGTTTCGCCTCAGTGGAACCACGACCTCCCATTTGGTTGTGTCCATCATGGTTGGTGGTCCTGCCCCCAGCATGCAATAGCATCCATGACGTAATGATATCTCACACTCCTCCAGCAGCTGTGTCTGCGCTGCTGCTGCTGTGCTGCTGCTGATGCTGCTGCTGCTCTGGCCTGATAGCCTGTGGCACTGGGGCCCTGGCATGGCCCACATCAGCCTTGTACCGCGCCCTCACCATCCGCCTGTGGGAGACATATGGTGAGACAAACATCAGTGTGACGCAAAAGCAGAGTGCCCTGCCCCAGTAAGACTGCCTGCCCACACAGCCATAACATCCATCGCACAGCTGCACACACTGACACACCGATGCACAGCCACCCAGGCACACACACACCCCTACAGAGGATATAGGTGAATAGATGGTACACTCACGTGGCTTTGGGCACCAGGCCCCGCCTGGCATGGGAACGCAGCCACGCTAATAGTTCCGCTCCTCTGGCGGAGATCACTGTACCGTGCCGCACTGCTCTGCAGACCGCCCCGCCAGTGACCCCCACCAGGTCAGTGGCCACTTGCTGCCACACATGGGTCCTAGGTCCGTGAGGGGCCTCACCATAGGCCTCATAGTGGGCTCCACTAGCCACCAGGTTGGCCACTTCAACTGCACTCCAGGACACCGCCCTCCTCCTAGCCATGGCCCCAACTTTACAGCAGGCACAGGCGCCTGCCGCGCCTGGACCCCACGGGAGTTGTTGCGCACAGACCAGCACAGGCTCCAATCGCGCTGTTCACACAGTGCCATCACTCCATGGCGCTGTAACCAGACAGCGAATAGGGACGTACATGGCATGCCCACAGCACCAGGGGTCAGAGGCATACAAGGTCACGGCAATGACGCAAGGCTACGCAGCAGCGCCATAGGATGTATAGGCATCCTGCATGACTGCTAAGCAGAGCACCAGTGCCACAGTGGACTATCACAGAAGTGCCACAGCGCCACATAGTGCCCAGTGCTGTAGCGCCACTGGCACAATGGTGGCTATGGCCAGAATCGCCTATCGCGCCAGCAGGTCTGCAGCGATCGACCCTGCGTAACCTGTCTGGGCATGCGCAATGCAGTGTAGCACACAGCCACAAACATGCGCCATTGGCTCAGCCGGACCTTCCCTATTGCGTTAAGCGCAAATACGCGATATTCAGCCGACATATGCAAATCAGTCGATCAGTCATGCAAAGGCGCAGTGACGCGATTAGCATGTCATTAAAGTTGCGCCACACCTCATTTGCATGTGTTGCACTATAAAAATGCGACACTGGGTTGTGGTGGCCAGATTTGGTTGTTGCAGCTGAGAGGTGAGTTACATGCTGTGTGATGCTCAGGACAATGCTCATGGGCAGGGGTGCTGGAGGATGTCACAGGTTGAGGGGGCTGAGCATGATGAGGGCACCCTTTCCACCAGTATCTGCCATGCGGCGAGGAAAGGGGGGGCCTCTGCCCCCCGCCTGCAGCTATGCTCATGGGGAAATGCTGTGGACTGCACAGTGACAGGTGTCCACTTCCACCCATACAGATCAGCATGACTGACGAGAACCAGGCCGAGGGTGTGGACGGCGGGTGTAGGAGGAGGCCGAACTTCACCACAGCAGAGACCGAGGCCCTCTTCCAGGCCTACCTGGAGGATGAGCCGCTTGAGTGGGTGGACGGCACCCTCAGCAGCGCAGCTGCATGGGAGGGGTAGCCTGGCCGCCAACCTGCACGGAAGCCACCAGCGCCTCCGCAGGAGTGCCACAAGAAGATGGGACTGACCGCAGGAGGCTGAAGGAGAAGGTGGCAGCCTTCAGGGTGTGACGTGCTGCCACTGGTGGGGACCACCAGTGGTGTTGCAGCTGACCCCGACCGAGGAGACACTGGTCAGCCATGCAGCCGAGTGCCATTATGGTGTTCCTGGCGGAGGATTCCAGACAGGTGGAAGCCTATCACTGCACGGTATGTCATGGTGATGTTGTGGGGGCGGCTGTTGTCACATGCACTCACATGTACTCTCTTTCTGTTTCAGATCCTGTTCTGGCCTGCAGGAGACGGTGGTGGTGGGTGCTGACAGTGCGGCAGACCTGCTGACCAGCAGGAGGGACCTTCCACCTCCGCCAGCAGCCTGCACGCACTGCAGCAGCAGGCCGGCTGGGCCGACAACCCGCCCGGCAGTGATACGGGTGCAGGGGTGCACAGCCTGTGTCACAGCAGTCTGGCATGCAGGTGTGCCAGCATGCTGTGCCTATGGCAGTGGCACGCACTGGCACTATTGATGATGGCAGGCCTGCAATGGCCAGTGAGAGGTGTGTCCCACGAGGGACACATGGCAGGCCAGCACGTGCCCCTGGGCTATCCAGCTCCACACCTGTGTACCAGCATGCTGGCACAGTCACAGGCTGGGCCTGTCAGCACCGGTGGGGCAGCATCGGTGGCTGAGCAGGTGTCTGGCACTGTTGACAGCACAGGGGTGGAACAGGTGGACCTGGGAGCTCAGCAGTTGGATGGGCGGCAGCAGCAGTTGCACACCAGGCCTGGGGGAACAGCGTCAGGCAGTGGCACTTGTCCACCGCCCTTAGATCAGCCCATACCTGGTCCTGGCGAACAGCGGCCACCCTCAAGGGGTGCTGTGCACCAGGACCATCCACACCCTGGGGGTCACGATGCCATTGGGGCACAGTACCCTTTGGACGCGGACACCCACCTGCTGCAGGAGTCGGTACAGCTGCAGGGGCGGCTGGTAAGGTCCGTGGAGGCACTGACTGTGTCCGTGGAGCGCATAGCAGGAGTGTGCTCGGACCGGGCCGAGATGGTCCATATGGACGGATGTGACCGCTCCATCGACAGGCTGACCCAGGCAGTGGTCTCTGTGGCGACTGCATTGACCACACTGTCTGTGACCCTGTACCACGCACTTACACAGTGCGCACTCCACCCCTGCCCGGTGTCGTGCGACACCAGGCCTGTCGACGCCGGGTTCTGCTGTGGGCATCCCGAGCACCCCTGGTGCAAGTTTGTTTGGCGGGATGCAGACCCCTGTGCGGGCAAGGTCGCAGTCGCACACTGGGACCCCTGGTGGTGCACTAGCGCCACCCGATGTGGCCCCTGCGCAGCCTGCCAGAGCTGCTAGGCCACGGCGGGGCCGCCCACGCATCCGTGGTGGCCGTGGGACAGTGCTCCTGACGGAGCTGTCTCCCAATGCAGGCCCTGTCTGGTGCTGCCCTGTGTGTGCATGTGTGTCATGGTGGCAGTGCACTGCTGGGTGCTCTGCTCACTAAACTGACACACGGACCACCTGCACTCTCCCAACTGCTGTCCACAGGTGCGTGTGGATGATGATGCCTGCATTGCACTGTACACCAAGGTGCAGGTTGCCCAGGTCCTGACACACGACGTGGACAGTCCAGGTGGTGAGGGTGGTTGGTGGTGCTGTGTGATAGCGTGTAATTTCTGCAGTGCTGTGCTGCTGCCCTGTATGCTGCCTGGTGTGTGTGTGTGTTCATTTGAGTGCTCACCTCTCTGATGATGTGTTGGTATGCCTAGACCCTTCAACTCCTGACCTTCATGCACGTGTGTTCCCCTGTGTGCCTGTGGTTTGCAGACAGTGTTGCCTGCACATGTCCCCTTGACTTACCTGTGTTGGGCGAGTGCTCTTCTGCAATGGTGTCCCGTGCAGCTGGGTCTGCTGTGTCAGTCGGGGTCCCTCCGTCCCTGGGGTGGCTCATCACCCATATCACCGGTGCCACTCATGCCCCCATCGCTATCCCCCTCTTTGACCTGTATGGCTATCCCATGGTTCTTTGGCCATGTTGTGCAGTGATGCAACAGGCCAGGAATATCCCACAGGCCTTTGGGGCTGTACTGTAGGCTCCGCCGGAGGTGTCCAGGCATCGGAAGCGTGCCTTGAGTATCCCTAACACCCGCCTATGATGTTCCGTGGCTGTGCATGTGCCTCATTGAAACCGTGCGCGCTGGGGACGTGGGCTGTATGGTGTGAGCAGCCAGGGATGGAGTGGTATCCACAGTCACCTGTGTGGAGATAGTGGAGATCAGTGTTAGGTCAGGTCCATGTTGCCCATATCCTTGTGTGCCACTACCATGGCACCTGTGTCATTCCCACCCTTGCACAGAGTTTGCATTCCATACATGTGTACTCACCCACTAGATGACCCGTGGGATGTTCCCACTCTCGAATCGATGGCACAGTGCAGATTGGTGCCATATGAAGGCATCATGTGCTCCGCCAGGGTGTGTGGCACAGACATTGATGATGCGCCCAGTGGCATCACACACCACCTGGCAGTTGACACTCGAGAAGCCCTTTCGGTTCGGCATGCTTGCCCCGCCGGGGCCAGGTGGCGGCGAAGTGGCCACATGGGTGCAGTCTATGGCACCTAGCACGCCAGGCATTTGTGCTACCCTGTGGAACTCCTGCATGTTTGCTGTATGCTCTCAGCATGTGCTGAGGAAATGGATGTACCTACAGCATGAGGCAGCAGTGCGCTGAGGAATTGGGTGAGGATGCGTGATGTGGCCGACTGCGTGATGCCTGTGGTGTCCCCTGTCGGCCTCTGGAAGGTGCCCGTGGCGAGCAGGCACATGCAGGCTGTCACCTTGGTCTCCACGGACAGAGCATGACTCCGCCGTGAGGGTGCCTGCATCACATCACTGCACAGCTCACTGAGCCGCCCTCAGTATTGTCCTGTTCAGGCGGTACTGGCCACGATCTCGACATCGCTGTACAGCTCATAGCTGATGTGGGCACGATACCGCTTGTCGGGTGTCATCCGACGGGCCCTCCACGCCACGTCCCCTGCAGCATGCTGTCTCACCTCATTACAGCTTCCATGTGGAAGCTGACACTGTCCATCTCCTGGCTTCTGCCCTCCCCCAGCTGCTGTTCCTGTGTTACCCCCACTGCCCCCACTGCTGCTTCCACTGCACCAGGCACCCCCCACTGGCCTCTCTGTCCTCCAGGACCCACTGTCCCTCTCTGTCCTTCCTGCTCCTGTCTCTGTCTCTCTCTGTCTCTCTCCCCCGGTTTGCGGCCTGCTCGAGTTCTTGCGCCGCTCCCTTGAGCCGTTTTATTTTGGCTCACATCCGGTACAGCGCATCCTCCGGCTGAGCCACTCTTGCGCATTGAGCAAGTGTTCAAATATCGCATTGCGCACTTTATGCATGGACCCGCCCCCTTCGGTTGCGCATGCCTTCATTTCCATTGCGCTGTGGCTCAGCGTGTTTTCGGTGGCGCAACTGGCCCCTTCTCAATATCGCAGAATGGCGCATTTTTGGAGTTGCGCACGTGCAACCCTGTTGCGCATGGCGCAACCCTTTTGAATATCCAGGCCCAGAGCTAAAATGTGTACTAAACCATTTATAACTTGTGCCCTGGAGCTTTGCAACATTTTGCTAGCTCATATCAGTCAGTCAATGTGTGTGTTTTTAAAGTGAAACTCAGAACAGTTTTAAAGTCGTCTGTCATTTATTTTTATTTTAAAGTTGATAACCGGGAAAGGCACACTGAGCCAAGGCTCATTTCCACGTGCGACCTGGGGCAGAGGGTAAGGGTGCAATGGATACACAGGATATATACATGCTTATAAAAAAACAAGAAATATGCAGGAATACATAAGAATAATCATTAGTTATATCTCAAACAAGAAGTAAGGCTTAACAGTTCACCTAGCTATGTACAATGGTGACACAGAATATATACATGTTTATTAACAACCAGAGATATGCAGGAATACATAAAACTAATCATTAGTTAAATCTCAGTCAAGAAGAAAGACCCAACAGGTCAACTAACTGTGTACGATAACAACCTCAGACATAGCAATGCATGAGCTGTCATGTACCCATTATTTATATCTTGAGTATGTATAACATTTTGTTGTGTTATTTGTAACATGTTTTCCATCTCTTACCTGGGGATTTTACTGAAACAACACAATTGAGTCAGTAGGTTATATTCCATATCCTTTTGAATAAATGCATACCGTATGCTAAACAAATAATTAAAGGATGTGTTGCTATACCCCATACTTCTTTTAAGAGGAGGTAGCATTAAATAGTAACCTTTCTGTATGTGCAATAATTATTTGTCCCTTTGGTTTTTCTGCCCTTGTCATTTCACCTTCCTCCTAATCCTTCTTCAGTTCTGGCCATCACTCTAGCGTCTCCTGTTTCGCATCTACTGAGACTGAGGTCTTCTCTTCAAATCCCCCACTGTCCTTCTGACACTGCGACGTTGCCTCTGCCATGGGGAGAATTCCCTTTCTACTGAGGCATAGTACTAAGTGTACTGGGGAAGGTAATCTTGGTACGTCAAGCCAGGAGGCAGGATCAAGGGGTCCAGTCCTGTCGGGGCTGTAAGGTGGGCTTATGGACTTGTGGACAGCCAGCTTCATTTGTGTGGATTGGGAATTTTTCTCACTTCTGTAAGTCCCCCCCCATCACCCAATAGTTCTAGACATGGTCTTTACACAGATGCGACTTGAGTCCCATTTTAATTTTATTTATTTAGTTTTTGTTGACCGGGTAAGTGCACTAGACAAATCCTGCCTATTTTCAGGCACGACCCGGGGGGAAGGGGATACAGATGAATGCCAAGTGACCTTGAACCAGATTAAGCTGTTGGTGGTATTTTCAGTGAATGAGGGAAATTTGGCCAGGACACCGGGGAAATTCCCCTACTCTTTCAGAGGGGAATACTCTGTCCAAGACGGCGGATCCTCCTCTACCTGCTGTGGAGGTGGCTGGAGAGACAGGAGACTTGGTCTCGACTCCTGTCTCTGGTTGTTTGGAAACCGTGTTGGACAATACAATGTCTGTGAATGGCTTTACTGCTGCTGTTCTCCTGCAGGACGCACCTATTTCTCGAGATGCAGCTCTTTTGGACCTGTCCCTACCGGATAGCCCGGTTACCCTGGATGTTTCTATGATGGTTGAACAGGCTCTCCCTACTACTGCAGGTGCGTTGCCTGAGAAGGATATTGAACAGTGTCTGGTAGACACAGCATGATGTGGTTCTTTTCCTGCCTGTGCTTTGAAAGCTGACTCACTCTCTGTTCATCCCGCTACTGCTCAAGCTGCCTGTCCTACTGCCTCTTCTTCTGTAAGTGGAAAGGGGGACCTACTTGCTTTTACTACGGAGGCCTTACCTGGCTCTACATTTGCAATGCCTATGCCTTTGGAGGATCACTCTTCTGTTGCTGCCGACTGATGCCTGTTTCACTGAACGCTCTGTCGCTTTGACATCCCTCTGGAGAACCAAACCTCCCACCATCACATGAACAAACGTTATTCTCCCGGAGGAGCCTACCTGGTCGGTGGAGGAAGCATTACGGGGTGCTGGCTGGATTCGGGTACCCGGACAGGAACAGTGGGTTTCCGGTCCATCCCCTATTCGGTCCCCCCGTCCCGGCGACTTCCTGGAACCATCACAGAATCTGCCTGCTGCCTGCAGCCCCTCAGACCCGTTGAGCATTCCGATGGAGCTAGCGCTCACCCAGAACCCTGTACTGGCCCTCCCACAAGGATCTGAGTCGCATATCTCTCCTCCTCCTCGCTGTTCAATGGGGACTGTTTAGATTTTGCTGTTCCGGTAAGCCACCCTGAACAGGTAAGGAATACTCATTCTTTTCATCCTTGTTTCACTCTCCAGTCTTGGCAGCTAAGAGACATAATGCAGTCCAATTGGTTTATAGAGGCGGACTACCAGACCCCCCCGACCGTGTCTTTGTAGCCAGGACGCTGTTAAAAGACTCTCTTAAATTCTTTGCTCATGAGATTTATGCCCTTATTCATGTCTCAGGGGGAATCCACGTTTGATGTCAGCTTCCAGACGTCTCGTGGGTTAGACCATTTTTGGACTAGATACCATGCATTGAAATCCACTGCTTTATGGACTTCCTTTCAGGCTATTCCCCTTTCAAAGCCTACTTTTAAGACAATTACGGTGATGTTCCGGAATGAGAGGGTTGATGTGTCGGATCTCGTATATTGGCTGGGGCAATGTTGTACGGTACAGGGCCACCCTGAGGCTATCCTGGACACTGAAAATATTTGGACGGGAGGATGGAAGTTTAAAGTACTGTTACGCACCAATGACAATGGCCCAATCCATTTGCCTAACTCTTTTTTTCTAGGTCATGATCGAGGTGCTGTTTACCGGGACAGCCTAAGGCTTGTTATAGTGTGGGAACCCTTGCACCTAAGTAATGTCTGTGATACCGTGAGATGCAACAATTGTGGGGTATTGGGACATGTGGGAATCCGCTACCAGAATGTTAGCAAGTGTAATCTTTGTGAGGAGGTAGGGCATACGTTCCAATCCTGTCCCTGGTCTGCCCATGCCAAGGCAAATCATGATGGCGGAGTAGATCAACGCTTTGTGATAACGCAGGCACAAAAGGCTCAGCTGCGTACCACTACTGCTGCTCCCATTACAGCTGTGGTAGATCCTGCCCTGCCTGATCCTGTACCTATGCCCCCCCAGGTTGCTACCCTTTCAGCAGTGGTAGAAGCTGGACCCCGGCTTCCTGTAAAACCCCCTCTTACGCCGCTTGCCATGACGAAAGAAGTGAGCTTGGATCACACCTTTGGCCCGGGTGTTATGCCACCTCCCAGTGAGTTTGCTACTGTTGCACAACGAAGGTCACTGAGGATAGGTCCTTGTGCTCCCTCACCTTCTATACTGCCCGTGACACCCCCACCAATAGCCCTATCTAATACATATGAGATTCTTCAGATGACTTCGGAAGATGCAGGCGGTGAATCCGACTCTTCTTCTATTGCATCCTCGCTTCCTGATGGCTCCACTGACTCAGAACTCCAACTGGGCTCTGGGCTATCGCAGAAACGTAAGGCTAAGGTCAGACTTAAAGGTAAGAATGTAGTTGGGAACGAAAGTCTTGAGGTTAAGCTCACATTGTATACCTGGTACTATGGCGCTCTTTGTTTGCCACACTGTTAATGTCAATAGTATGAAACGAGTGGAGAAGAGTAGAATAGTGTTTTCCTTTCTTCGTTTCTTACCGTTAGGTATTTTGTTCTTGCAGGATACCAGACTCCACTCAGTGCAAGAAGTTAGACTAGCAAAGCAGGACTGGCTTTTGGGCCCTTCATTCTGGTCCATAGGACAGGATCCCTGTTCAGGCCTGGGCATATTTGTCTCCGTTCCAGGATTCTGTTTATTGAAATTGTTTGATTTGGCTCCTGGCAGGGCCCTTGTTTTGGATTTTGTTATGGGTAACTGCCCGTACTGTGCTATTAACATTTATGCCCCCCAGGTTAAATCCGCTCGCATTGCCATGCTTTCCTTGATTCGCCCCTACTTGCATACTTCTTTCCAAGTAATATTTTCGGGTGATTTTAACTGTGGTCTTAGTTTACTTGATAAGAGTTCATTTGCCACCACTAAAAAGATCTTTTGTGACTCCCATGAACTGGATAATCTGATTCGGACTGCACGTTTGACTGATGCTTACCTTTCTTTCACAAATTTACATACTCCCACTTTTCAAAAAAGGAAAGCTGGTGACACGTATTGATTTTGTTTTTTTATCACGCACAGTACCAATTAGTTCAGCTCAAGTACGGGCAGTTGCCTTTTCTGATCATAAACTACTATCGATCGGTATGGGCCCGATGGCCCCTTTTAGCAAAGGACCTGGATTTTGGAAGTTTAATACTTCTTTATTGCAGGATGTGATGTTCCAGGGGATTCTTCTTGTCTTTTATTTCTGCTCGTAAGTCTGTGTTTCTTCTTTATGATGACCCCATCCGTTGGTGGATAGACACGAAACACGCCTTAACTGTTTATCTGAAAACTTATAGTCGACAGAAGTGTAGGACTGATTATTTGGATTATTTATAGAGACGGACACACCTACAGTCATTGTTTTCAATAGCACATGTGACAGGACAGGATTTGTCCTCCCAAATCCATTCTGTCTGGAAAGACATGTTGAGCTTTCTGTCTAGACAATCTCACCAATTGTACCATCAACACAAGTTCCATATGTCAGGTCCTCGGGTCGAGGTGTGCCCTTTTGAGTCCAATTCACGACAAGTCTCTTGGAGGACTGTGTTGTGTCTTGCCAATTCTGACGGAACACTTTGCACTACCCGCTCTGATATTCAGCAAATAGTGACGGACCACACGACTGCCTTATTTTCCCCAGTTTCTGAATGTCGGGAAGACCTAGCACTTCTGTACCAAAATTTAGATATTCCGCTGCCTTCGGCACAGAGTGTAACTATAGCCTGTGCGCCCTTGTCAGAGACAGAGTTGTCTTCGGCAATTTCTTCTTTACCTTTGCATAAAACTCTAGGTCCGGACGGTCTCCCGGCTGCTTTGTATAAAGTATTACATGACCATTTCCTCACGGAACTGACGGTTGTATTTAATACCCTGCTCAATTGTGAAACTGTACCTCTGGACTTTACCAAGGGTACATTAATTTATGTTTATAAACAAAAAGGTGATATTCACCTTTTGGAGAATTGGTGCCCTCTTTGCATGCTTAATACGGATTTTAAGTTATTGATGAAAATTATTGCAAAACGATTATCTGGGATTGCGGAATCTGTCCTGCACCCGGCCTAGTCCTGCTCCATACCTACCAGATGGATATCAGATCATCTGATTCTCCTTCGGGAACTGTTTTCCCATGGATTTGCAGGGAAGTCCTTTGGTATTATTGTTTCGGTAGAACAAAAGGCAGCATTTGACTCGGTTAATCATGCTTTTTCGTGGCATGCATTACGTTTCTTATGTATACCGGATACCATGATCCACTGGATGCAAAAGTTCTACAGAATGGCCATGGTGGTTCTAGTTGTGAATGGTTGGGTCGGACCCATGATTCCTGTTAGACGAGGTGTCTGCCAGGGCTGCCCAGCGAGCCCTCTATTATATGTCCTATTTTTAGATGTTCTGCTTCGCAGACTGAATGCTCACCCTCATATTCATGCCAATTCTTGTGCTGAGATGTTGGCACCATATAAAGCCATTGCATATGCTGATGATATGTGCCTCCTACTGACTGATCTAGCCTCGGTGGAGACTTCACTACAAGAATTTTCATTGTTTGGATGTTTCTCAGGAGCTTGTCTGAACTTCGGAAAGAGCATGGGTATCCGGTTGGGATCCATAGTGGCCCCGATGCCATGTATTGGCCCTCTACGTTTGGCAGATGGGCCTATTCGTATTCTAGGCATCCATTTCGGAATCTGTGACCCTGATATCTATAATTGGGATATGAAACTATGTCAGGGGAAACTGACAGTTGCCTCCTGGACTAGAGGAACTATTGGGAAGAAGAAAAGAGTATACTTGATTAAGACCTTTTTATTGCCTCTATTTCTTTATTTGAGTTATGTATTCCCTATCCCAAAGTGTCTGGAAACTGCAGTTTTCAGTTTGTTTTTTCAGGCATAGTGGGGTAGCATACTGAACCCGATCAAACGTAATGTTACGTATTTACCCATAACAGAGGGTGGTATGGGTATGATTAACCTTTGTTATTTTACTCTAGTGTTTTTATAGCTAATCTCCGGCCGCTTCTGATTAATACTCAGAAGGGCTGGGAAATGGTTCTATGACTCTTGTGGGGTTTGGTTCCACCAGTGGGGACACAACTCTACGGATATGCGCCTTCCATGTGGCACACCTTTGTATGTGAAACACATGTTTTTTTCGTTTAAAGCAATGATGGTGACGCCTCAGTTGCTCATTGCTCACTCCCATAAAACTCTTTATAAATTGCTTCTTGCATCTGTGTGTAACACTCAACCTCCTTTTGTTAAATGTCCGTTCAACATCTTTCCTCCTTCTTTTTGTTACAGTGCAAAAGAATCCCCGACATATGTGGATTTTCATTGGTTGTCGTGCCATGAACGGATTAATGTTAAAGCCAACCACAAACATAAGCAGCTCCAGGACAGGTTATGTTCTAGACCACAGTGTAATGCAGTACAAGAAACATTATCTCATTTATTTTTGAATGTTCATTTATCCAACATTGGTGGGCCTTTTTGGCGAATAAATGGGCCTCTCCTATATTCCAGTCTGTCTCTTTTCAAACGTTAATGTATGGTGTTTTTTCTCCTCGATGGTCTTTATGGAATACGGACACTCTAAATCTTATTCTAGTAGTGATTAAGTGGAATATTTGGATGGCTCGATGTCATGTTACCCTACAGCAAAAGGACTGCACCTTTTTGGAACTTGAACGGAAGATTGTGAAGGACTTGAAAGCCATATATGAGTATGAACAAACATTGCACTCTGCTTCAAGTTTGCTTGCCTTATGGACTGCCCTTCCCTGGATTACTGATTCGGATTCGGCCGTGACTTGATGACTCCTACTTGATTCCTTTTGTTATGTTTTTTCTTTTTGGGTGTAGCTTTTATTGCCTAGTACTTTGCTTTTATGTTGATTTTCTTTTCTGTATATGTTGTTATGCATTATGTTAAACTCTATATCACACGATTTCTTGTTACAATAAAACTTTCCCCTTACTGTGTTGTTGCCAGTAGGGGGACGCGCTCTGTCTGCAGGATGGCAGATGATGCACAGCTTTGCATGGAGCAGGATGTGCTGTTGGTGGCTCCTGTTGCGATTGAAATAGTAATAACGATTGATGTGATGGATGCAGTACCTGAGACCGGGATATCTTTTCATGCAGTTCTTTATATTGTGGCTAACGAGGTTACTGATGAATCGCCAGTGCGGGAAACTGTGTCAGAAGTGAGTATTTCTGAAGAGCAGCCTTTGCTACTTAATTCTGTACCAGCGGAACCTGTTGCATCTATGGACCCCTCTTTCCAGCTGGAACTTCTGGGAATTGTACATGAACGGAGTGAGCCGACTGCTGGAGCTCCATCAAAAACTGCAGCCTGTTCTACCTAACATATGGTGCGACAACAATTCGGACTGCTACAGGACTCACTGGACTTTCTTGTGGATTGGTCGGTGGATAATACCCTCTCCAAGTCAGGATGGATGTGCACGGCATCGGGGCAATGGATTCCGGACCTGGACTGGGTGGACATTGGACCTTCCACCTCTACCTCCAAGCATGCCACCGACCTGAGCTCAGGTAATCAGACTGGACAGATTTTTTTCTCATAAGGCCTTACAAAATGGTGCACACCAGCTGCCGGATGATGCTGAGGCCTTGTGTAGTCCTAGCACATCCTCAGGGAGGGGGGGAGGGCCTGGTCAAAGGAAGCAAGGTCAGGTACTTCTGAAAAATCTGCACGTATTCCAATGGCTGATGTATTTAAAAATAAACTAGAGCAAGCTCCTCAAAGAAATGCTGTAAGGCTGCAATATAGGGGAGGGCTTTCTACCCACCCTGATAGATACTATATAGCCAATCGGTTATTACGAGGTTCTATGCAATTTTTTCCTTCTGATTTGTATGCCCTGATTCATATTTCAGGGGAAGATTCCTTTGACATCAGTTTTAGACTTAATAGCAGTTTGGAGAAATTTTGGGAGAAATATTCAGTTCTTAAAACTACTCCTTTATGGACTCCCGTTTTTGTTATCCCTCTTACTAGACCGCAGATTAGATATGTGACTATCATGTTTCGTAATGAAGGCGTGAATGTCAGTGATATCTGTCACTGGCTGCAAAATCGCTGTGATATCCTAGGCCCTCCTGAAGCACTTCTGGATTTGGAAGGCATTTGGACTGGGGGGTGGAAATTCAAAGTTAAACTAGTTCAGGTTAACGCAGACATTATCCATTTACCCAATAGTTTCTTTCTTGGAAAAGACAGAGGAGTTTGCTTTTACAGTGGACAACCAAGAGCTTGCTATAAATGTGGCTCTAGAACTCACATGAGCAGCTCTTGCGATATGTTAAAATGCTCTCTGTGTGGGGGCTATGGACATTCTGTAGATCTATGTGAAAACATTTTTCAATGTAATTTATGTGATGAGAAAGGACATGCATTTCATCAGTTTCCTTGGGCCAAAAGAAATAGAGCCTAAGGGTGGGATCAGGATGATCTAGTTTGTAGGACCCAGGAAAAACAACGGGATTCCACTCTTTCTGCCCCCTCTGTCTCACAGCCTGAGTCTGCTCCTTCTGAGGGTTCCCTTTTGCCACAATCTACTGACATTTTTTCTCCTCTAGTTAAGCCTTCTTTGCCTACAATACAGGACACTGTTCCTCCTCTTATTACAGCGACTGACACTTCCCCTTCTGTTAAAAATCAACCTGTTGGGACTTCTATGCCTCCTGCCTTATTTGGGACTGTTAAAAATCGCAGATTCACTAGGTCTTCCCTTAAAGCTCCTTCTCCCTGTCCTATTCCTACGGAGAATACAGGACCCAAGGCAGCATGGTTTCACCAGGGGAAGGTCATGTCAGACCAACCTCATTGAATTTTTTGACTGGGTGACTAGGGAGGTGGATCAGGGAGGGCAGTGACATGACCTATCTGGACTTCAGCAAGGCCTTGACACTGTGCCACATAGAAGACTATTGCACAAACTGGGGAATATGGGTGTGGGCAGGACAGTAGTGTGGGTAGGTAACTGGCTGGGCAGCAGGACACAGAGGGTGGTGGTAAATGGCTGTCACTCCACAGAGGGAAGAGTGATCAGGGGTACCACAGGGATCAGTGCTGGGACCGGTACTATTCAATATCTTCATCAGTGACATTGGCGAGGACCTAGAAGGCAGAATTTCACTGTTCGCTGATGACACAAAGCTCTGTAACAGAGTAGACACACCAGAGGGTGTAGACAGAATGAGAAGGACCTGCAGAAACTTGAAGAATGGTCAGGGTTTGGCAGTTGAAATTCAATGCAAGGAAGTGCAAGATAATGCATATGGGGCACAAAAACCCTGGCACAATATGTCAGTTGGGGGGTGAGGATATAGCATGCACCAAGCAGGAAAGGGATCTTGGAGTTATCATCTCTGATGACCTCAAGGCAGGGAAACAGTGTGACAAGGCAGCAGGTAAAGCAAATAGGATGCTGGGATGCATAGGCAGGGGCATCACCAGCAGGAAAAGGGAGGTCATAATTCCGCTATACAAGACACTAGTGAGGCCCCACCTGGAGTACACTGTGCAGTTCTGGAGACCTTACCTACGTAAGGACATAGACAGGGTAGAGAAGGTTCAGAGGAGGGCAACAAAGATGGTGCATGGATTGCATCACAAGTCCTATGAGGACAGGTTGAAGGCACTGAACATGTACTCCCTGGAGGAGAGGAGGAGAGAGGGATATGATAGAGACATACAAGTATCTTACAGGGAGGAACAGGTGCAGGAATGCACTATTTTTAGCGAAAAGATGTTCCAGGACTAGAGGGCATGGGATGAAGTTGAGGGAGGATGATTGAGGAAACGTGAGAAAGAATTTCTTCACAGAACGGGTGGTGGACAAGTGGAACACCCTGCCAAAGGAAGTAGTGGGGCTGAAACAATCACGGGATTTAAGAATGCATGGGATAGACATAAAGGAATTCTGGAGGTCAGGGTAAGGGCAACAGACTTCCTGGAAAACATAAACTGAACTTACAAACTTAAATGGGCAGACTGGTGGGCCATAGGCCCTTATCTGCCGACACTGTCTATGTATCTATGTATCTATGTATCTATGTAGAATATTTTTTCTCCTCTTCAAGATGACTTGGGGGATTCTGATTTAGAATCAGATACCCTTCACATACTAACATACTAAATGCCAGCAGAATAGGCCTAACGGGTTTCTTCGTGTTCAGTTTGGTCAGCCCCCACCCTGGCTGCTGACCTTGCTGCCCCCCTCGCCTTCTCTGGCTTCTCCCTTCCCAGTTCCGGATATTCTTGCTGCATTGGATTTTGCTTCCAGAACCCTTCCCCTGTACCTGTCCCACCCCCTTTTGAACCCCTCCACTGTCTCTGCCTCCACCAGCCCCTAGGCAGCACATTCCATGGCTCCACCACCCTCTCAGTGAAGTAGCACCTCCTCCTTTCTCCTGAATCTTCCCTCCAGCTTCCACCCATGCCTCTAGTGCTCCCTCCTCCTTCCTTCAAGCACCCTGACTGTTCCTCCCTATTTACCCTCTTTATGTACCTGAAGACCTCTATCATGTCCCCCGGTCCCTTCTCTTCCAATGTGTACATATTTAGCTCTTCAAGCCTCTCCTCATAGGTCCTGTCCCCAGCTCCAAATCATTTTGTTGCTCCTCCTGGACCCTCTCCAGGAGGTTAATGCCTCTTTAAGTGTGACTCCAAAACTGCACGCAGTACTCAAGGTGCGGCCTCACCAAGCAGTTATACAGAGGGAGTATCACTTCCTTCCTTCTGGAGGTGATCAGCCTAGCGATGCATCCCAGCATCCTGTTGGCCTTGGCTGCTGCCCTCCTACAAGTCTCAGAGTTGTTCATCTTGACATCCACCACCACCCCCAGGTCCCTCTCAGCCATCGAGACTTGTAGCATTCCCCCACCAGGGTGTACACTTGGCCTGGGTTTCTGGCCCCCATGTCTGAGCTGGTTACAGAGGATGAGGAAAGTAAATCTACTGAGCTCTTTAAAGAAAAAAAAAGGAAAAAAGGAAAGAAAAGGAAAGCTAGTAGCAGTTTAAAAGGAGGGCCTTAATGTCCATACAATTTAGATGGCTACTTTAATATTGGGTCTTTTAATGACTGTAGTTTAAAAGCTTATAAAAAACAGATTTCTATACTTTCCTTTTTTGACTCCCTTAATGTAGACATCTTATTTGTCCAAGAAATGCATATATCCTCTCTTTATGAGGTAGAACAAATAAAGAGACGATGGCATTGGGGCCCTTCTTTTTGGACTTTTGGCCTAGAGGCTGCAGATGGGATTGGTATTTTATTTATATCTACTAAGTTTCATGTTACCAGACTTTTAGATAGTCAACCTGGTTGCGCCTTAGTGCTTGATTGTACCCTTTGGGATTTTTCTTTTCGTCTTATTAATCTCTATGCCCCTCAAATTAAAACTGCAAGGATTGAACTATTTGATGAAATTAAACCTTTTTTATACACAAAAAACATATTATCTGGGGGGTGACTTTAATTGTACTATGGACACTAAAATTACTGGTGCCACACAAAAAAAAATGTATTGTGACTCTCATGCCCTGTTATATGTTATCTCTGAAGCTAGTTTGAGGGATGCTTTCTGGACTTTGTATAAAACTGATACCGGGGCTACTTATCATCAGCATATTTATTCTACCCTTATTGATATGTTTTTTATTTCTAAATATCTTACTCCTATTCTTTGTATTCCTAAACCTACAGAATTCTCAGACCACAATATTTTATTTTGCACTCTAAGTTTATCTACTGTCCCTCCAAAAATGTTTTCACCTCATCATCGGTGGCGTTTAAATATGTCACTTTTGGATTCTCCTAATTATTGTTCTCAAATTTAGATATTTTTTGCAGCAAGGAACTCTATTATGTGTTCCTATGATACTTTGTTTGATTGGTGGTTGGACACTAAAATGGAGCTCAAACGACTTTTACTTTCCTTTGGAGGACATAAAGCAAACTCTAACTATTTGCGCTATCTTCTTTTGAGAAATCAATTATACAAATGAATGTCCCTCTCTTCTTGTGATAGTGCAAGATTTAAATTTCAGATTTTTGAAATTAAAAAACCAATGAAACTCTATCAATATGATAGGGCCAAATAATTGGAGATGGAATTTAGATTTGGAATGAAGAAAACACCAGCATCAGATCCATATGCTACATGTAAGCAACGGTTAGACAAAACCCTGATGACTCACCTTTTTACATTAGATGGCACTGTGGTATCCACTGATTTGGAAATGTTATCAGTAGTACAGCAATTTGTTAGCTCCACTTTTAATTTTACTTCTGTTACTAATGTCCCCCTTTTTCATGGGTTTACTACACCATTTCCTCAAATAACAGATTCTATGACACAATGTTTATTACAACATATTACTTCTCAAGAAGTTGAAGATGTTATTAAACAATTAACTACTGGAACCTCTCCTGGACTGGATGGTATACAAAACGATTTTTATAAAACCTTTTTGTCATATATGTCTTATTTTCTGCCCCTAGTTTTCAACTCTATGTTAACTTCTTCTCCTTCCCTCTATGGTTTTAATACTTCTGTTTTGCATTTCTTGTACAAATCTGGAGATAAAACACTTTTGTCTAATTGGAGACCTCTTAGTCTCCTAAATAGTGATTACAAGATTCTGGCTAAAATCATTAATAATAGATTGTTAACGGTTGCTGAATTTCTTATTCATCCAGCTCAGACCTGTGCTATTCCTAAGAGATGAATATAGCATAATTTATATCTTTTGAGGGAACTGTTTGAGTCTAGTAATAGACATAATATATTAGGGTTAGTGGTAGCTTTAGATCAAGCTAAGACTTTTGACAAAGTGCAACATAATTATCTTTTTTCACTTTTATTACATTATGGTATTCCCAAACAATTTGTATATTGGATTTCCTTGTTGTACACTAATGCTACTATTATCCCTACCATTAATGGACCTTTTGAAACCGATATCCCTCTCACTGTTGGTGTTAGACAAGGATGTCCTTTAAGCCCTCTTTTATATTCCTTTGCCTTGGACCCCGTGATCAGACACATACATTGGGGCAGGAGTATTATTGGTCTGGCCCCTCCCCCTTTTTGCCATTAGAAAAGGTTACTGCTTATGCTGACAATGTTAAATTACTTGTTCAGGATGTTTCCTCCTTGACAAAGGCTTTGAAAGTTTTTTCAAATGTTGGCTTTTTTTCTGGAGCTGTGCTTAATATAGGAAAAAGTTTTATTTTTTCCTTGGATCATGCACAACCTATCTCTTTAACTACATTAGGGATTCCTGTAGTTTCTACCCCTCACAAAATTTTAGGAATTTGGTTTGGTCCTGGTGATTTAGCTACTTATAATTGGGATAGACAGTTACAAATAGGGGAAGACAAAGTTAATAGATGGAAATGTTGGAAATTTGGGAAGAAAAATGGGTTCTGATTGTTAAACAGTTTTTACTTCCTGTATTTTTATTTTTAAGTTATGTATACCCTCCTCCAGTTCATTTCGAAACTAGGATCCTTAGTCTTTTTTTCCAAATGCTCTGGGGCACTAGATTGAATCCTGTAAAGAGGGACATTACTTATTTACCTATTAAAAAAGGAGGTGTACCTATGATTAATCCCATTGTTTTTTTATCTTTCCCTGTATTTTTTTAGTTCCTTTAATAATTTATGGACTTTTGCTACCTTATCGTGCCAATTATGGTCCCTGTTTCTTTGGTCTCGTTATTTTGTAATATGGACTTTATTGCCCCCTAAAATTCTATCCTCTGATTCTCTGTCTACTTATGGAATATCATCTATCAAAAAATGTAACAATGGAAAGTTTCTTTCACAAAATTGATGTCTTTAGACAGAAAGTCTTTCTATTCATACATTGTTTATGATGTTCAAAAAATTATTCTACTATTTCCAGAATGTATATCTACTAAAATGATATTTGCCTTGCATAAATTGACAGATTTCAGGATACCTTTTCATATCTGGGATATTGTATGGCTTTCAATTCAGGGAAGGTTGGGTGTTAGGGGAAATTTAAAATGTAAGCCCCAAACTGAAAGATTTTGTCCCAGACTTACATGTATTAATATTGAGGAGAGTATGCATCACTTTTTTATTACTTGTCCTCATAGTCAGTTATTTTGGCGGGATGCTGCTTCACATTGGAATTTACCTTTTTTGACTCGTATCTCTTATCAAACTATTATTTTAGGTGACTATACTGGGGTATGGAAGTCCTATCATAAAAGTACTTTAACTGTTTTTTTTTTCATATGTCAAATATTTTTTATGGCAGGCACATTGTCAATTTGTATTGCAGCAACAACAAGTTTTGAATGCTACCATTATTTCACAAATTGAAGAAGGCTTGTTATATGTTAAAGAAAGTGATGCTCATAGATTTCCAAAAGATAAAGTGGATGATTTATAGAAACATTTTTTCTTATTATTAATGTATATATTGTTTTCTGATATTTTGTACAGAAATTTATCTTTGTATATCTGAGTATCTGTGATGCGTTTTTGATTCCTTTGTGATGTTATGATTCTTTTTCCATAAACTTCCCCAATTGTTTTTGATAAGTGCCATGGGATCTTTAACATCCACCTGAGCTACCACCAATCCAGGCAGATGGGACCTCGGTTTAACGTCTCATCCAAAAGGCGGCACCTCCGAAGTGCAGCACCCCTCTCATGCTGTACTACAGTGTCAGTACTGGGATATTAACCCAAGTGCCAGATGTGGGAACTGAACCCACAGCTCTTTGATCTCCCAGCCTCAGAGGCGAGTGTGCTACCTACTGAGCCACTAACACTGAGCATTCTGACACAAATTTATACAGATATACTGAAAATCAAGACTATCATGGATTTATCCAGCTGAAACAGGTACAAGTCTGCAATGGAAAACAGCAGCAAAAACAATAGCCACAACTGGATGTAACATTCTAAAAGTCCTGTCCTTGATATTGCAGTACAAATGTGAACGTTTGTGTTAGTTTTCCTTGTTGCCTGATATGTTCTTAAGGTAGATTTGTAGGGATCTGGGCACCCCAACCTCGATACTACAAATAGTCATTTTTGCAATTTTTTGCCCATCAAAGAGGCAGAGCTACAGTAGTCCCTGTGCCCTTTTTAGTGAGTCACAAGGTTGGCAAGGAGAAAAGGGATTCCATGTCAAGCAAGCAAGCAAGCAAACTTTGTTTATGAAATAGCACTATTCATACAGGAACCATAACGCTAGCACAATAAATGATAAAACCGCATCTAAAAAGCCATAAATAGTTAATAAATATCAGCATAGAAGATTATACAAAATCAGAAAAAGCAAGATTGAACAAATATGCTTTCAAAGCAGATTTGAAACACTCCACCATCAGGCACTCTCTTGTCTAATGAGGTAGAGAATTCCACAGGGTGGGGGCCACATATTCCAATACTCAGGCCCCAGAGGTCTTCAAATGAACCCTGGGAAAATCTATCAATCCTTCGTCAGTGGAGCAGAGTGGGCGGGGGGGGGCATCAGGGGCAAAGAAGTTATTTCAGACAGCTTGGTCCCTATCCATGTAGGGCCTTATAGGCAAGGTGAGGAAAAATTTATTTAAAAGACGCCCAATCCTGGAGGCTCTAGGCACTGTACAAAATAAATAAAACAGCATCAAAATAAAATAAAACATCACAAATTTTTAAACAAAATAAAGAATAAAATAAATAACTCAGCAAATAATATCAGGTTCTTACGACAGTTCATGAGTTTATCCCATTGGGAAAATAGGAGGGCCTTCAGGTGAGCCTTAAATATATCTACAGTGAGAGCTCCCCTGACCTCAGCTGACAAAGAATTTCAGAGAACGGGGGCTGAGACACTGAAAGCTCTGTCACCAGCAGATTTTAGCCTCATTCTAGGAATGGCCAGGAGGCCCTCACTAGAAGAATGGAGAGAGAGCAGGTATCAGAAGGTCCAACAGATAACCAGGGCCCTGCCCATGTAGGGCCTTATAGGTGAGAAGACCCACCTTAAAGAGGATTCTCCACCTGACTGGCAGCCAATACAATTCACGCAGTACTGTTGTTATGTGGCAAAATTTATGCTGCCCAATAACTAACCAGGCAGCTGCGTTTTGCACCAGCTGCAGCCTGCGGAGAGATCCCCCTGTGACCCCGAGGTAGAGTGCATTGCAGTAGTCAAGCCTAGATGTGACTAAGGCATGTATCAAGGTAGGGAGGTCCCAAGGCGGAACAAGGGGCTTAATCCTGGCAATATTTCTGAGATGGGAAAAACAGGAACAAACTGTTGAAGATATTTGTGCCTCCATAGTTAAATTCCTGTCCAGAATCACTCCAAGATTTCATACCCAAGAGGAGGCTTTCAATGACACAGCTCCTAGAGCAAGTCCAGTTGCTGTGTCAGAGGCCATCCTATCATGCACTCTGTTCGACTCCACTACCAGTACCTCCGTCTTATCAGGGTTCAGTTGCAACCAGCTGGAGGCCATCCAGTTTTTGATCTCCACCAGGCAGATGTTTTGTACATCCACTGCGTTGGATGTTCCTGTGGCAAAGGACAGATATAGCTGGGTATCATCAGCATAACAACGGAAACCCAAGCTAAACTTCCTAATGATTCCCCTGGGGCAGCATATACACTGTGAACAACTTTGGGGCCAGTACCGATCCTTGAGGAACTCCACAAAAAAGGAGGCTGGATATAGATGACGAATTCCCCATCACAACCCATTGCCTCCTGTTGGTGAAAAAGGACTCAAACCAGCAGATGACAGTACCAGTGAGTCCGAAGAGCTCCCTAAGGCGGTCAAGCAACACACAATGGTCCACAGTGTCCAATGCTGAAGAGAGATCAAGGAGAACAAGAATTGTCTAATCCCCCCAATCTCTTGCCCTGAGGAGGTAATTCTGCACCAGAACAAGCACAGTTTCTGTACTATGCCTAGCCGGAAATCCCAACTGGAAGGGTTCATACAACTCATGAGTTATGAGGTGCTCTTCCAACTGAAGCGCCACCACTTTTTCCACCACCTTTGCCAAAAAGGGAAGGTTGGATATAGGACGGTACTTTGCCCTGACCTCCGGGTCCAAAGATGGTTTCTTTAAGAGGGGTCTCACTAGTGCCTCCTTCAAGGCATCCAGAAAGACCCCCTCGGATAAGGAGCACCGAACAATCAGGGTAAACACCGGGCCTACAGAGTCAACACATCTCATTAAGAAATGTGTTGGCACCGGGTTCAGCTCACAAAAGGTGTGCTTCAGATTGACTGCCACCTCAATGACCTCACTAACCTCCACTGGTCTAAACTCCCTCCAACTAGACAGAGTGCACTCAGAACACATAAGGAGACCACTGCCAGCTATGACACTGCTGGCTGAAGAAGCTGCCTGCCGGATTGTGGACACTCTGTCTGAAAAGAACTGAGCAAACTCTTCACACTCTGTATTAGAAAAAAACTTCCCGGGTTGCAGACAAGCAGGATGGAGTAGCCTGTCTACAGCTCGGAAAAGCGTAGCTGGTCAGTTCTTCCCGATGGCAATCTCCCTGGACAGGAACACTGCCTTCTTACGGTTGAATGCCTCCTGGTATGCACTAGAATGCATACGCAGGACCATTTTGTCTGCCTCCAAGTCGGACCTCCTCCAGTAGTGCTCTAACTTCTGACCCACCCTCTTCATCACCCTGAGATCTCTGTCAAACCATGGGGACCTCAGGTATGAAGTTCTGGGTCATACACGGACAGGTGCGAGGGAGTTAATGGTGTCAGATAACACCCTATTATAGGTGTCAATCCCAGCACCAACACCTCCAATACATGCAGCACCCACACTAGATAATTTAGCTGCCACCAAAAAACCCTCAGGAGTCAAACTCCATAAAGGGTGACAGCTCATCATCTCAGCAGGGGAAGGGCTTCTGGCAGGAGCCCCAAGCATGAACTGCACCGTGCAGTGATAGGACCAAGGTACTCGGTCAATCCTGAGATTAACAATCTCAAGCCCCAGTGAGAACGCCAGGTCCAACATGTGGCCGTCTTGATGAGTCGCTGCAGTAACAGCTTGTGTCAGGCCCAGGGAGGACATAGTTTGAAGAAAATCATGACTATACCTCTGATACCCATCATCGACCCATACATTGAAATCCCCCAGAAAAAAACATATCTGGGGGATTCCAGTGTTCCATCGGTGATGAATTCAGTGATCTCCTGCAGGAAATTCCCCATCAGTCCAGAGGGGCGGTAGATAAGGAAGATCCTGCAGCCTGCACCTGGTCCCTCATGAACAGCCACACATTCAAATGAACCTAGAGTTCCCACTGGGTGCACAGTGAAGGCCAAACTGGATCTAAAACAGATAGCTACACTGCCACCCCTGCGTTCTACTCTGGGGCAGTACACCACGGTATACCCAGGAGGGACTGCGGCCTCAAAAACTGGGCCTGTATCATCCCCAACCCAAGTCTCCATAGTGCAAGCCAGATTGACTGAAGAAATCAAGTCAACAATAATTGCCATCTTATTTCTAATTGATCTGGCATTGCATAGCACTGCCCTCAGGGGACTGGTGGGTGAAACAGCCCCTCGGGTTACCTGACCACTCAGTCTGGTGGATTCCCTAGAGACGGGCACCAACCACGTCTGGCCTCTCCCAGGTGCTCATCAAAACCTAGGGCACCTTCTGGACCCGACAACCTCTATCCTGCCACCATCCGATATGCATGGGGCGCCCCACTGCCCATGATTAACCTTGATTCTTTCTATTCCCCACTTCCCAAAAGCATCTTGCCATGGTATCTGAAACTGGGAAGGGGATAAAAGGATGCAAATCATGCAGCAGGGAGCTCCAATACATAATTCTGGCCCCCCTAGGCTCTCCCATATAACCCTTACAAATCACTAAATATTAAACTCAGGATACAGCAAATAACTTTATCACAATTAATCATACACAATTAAATAACAACTAGAAACCCTGCCTAGCTCATATAAAACAAGCAAATATACTAATACAGATAATAAGTCTCATGTGCAGGACAAAGCTACTTCACAATAATGCTGAACCAGCTGCACTATCCCCACACCAGAAATAAGTTCAAATACTAAACAGTGAGGAATAAAGACACTAAGGTCTCTTTCAGTATTTATAAACTTGTGAGGAATAACTTACCCTCCACAGCATTTTCAACACAGAGTTAACTTATAGGTCAGTAAGCTGACCTTGAAGGTGATCTACCACTGAATAGGAAGCCAGTGCAGGTCACACCACACAGGCGTGACATGGCAAACTTGGGGTAGCCCAGTCAACGGCCTAGCTGTCATGTTCTGCACCAGCTGCAAGTGGTGAATATCAACCCCAGTAGCCCTAGGTAGACCCAGGTCTACCACCAAAACCTCAGTCTTATCTGGGTTCAGCTTCAATCAGTTAGCACTTATCCAGTCTTGAATCTCAGAAAGGCAGTTGTTAAAGCTCGAGATAGCTCCCACCTGTTCGGGTGCAAAGGACATGTAGAGCTGAGTGTCATCTGCGTAGCAGTGGAAACTCAGCCCATACCACCACACATTGTCTCCCAACAGTAGCATATACACCGTGAACAACATCGGTGATAGCACCAACCCTGCGGCACCCCGTACGACAGGGAGAACTTGTCAGAGGAATACATCTCTGAAACAACTTTCTGAAACCTGCCAGTGAACTCCTAAAGGCGATGATGACAGAGATTGCAAGGTCACCCATGATGTCAACTTCATCCCCAGTTCTGCCATAGGGGCTGCTGCTCTTGTTGTGGAGCTTCTTTGCTCCCCCCCACCTTCCCAGTACTAGCATACAATGTTTCTGCATCATGTCTTGACCCCACTGACCTAGGCTGGGGGAGTCAGTCATGACTGATTGACAAACCTTAGTTTCCAAGTAGTGATGCAGTACACACCAACCAGTGCCACCAGGCCAGGCTGCTCAAAGAATGAATTTGTAACTGAAAAAAACTATGTTATTCATTCCAACTGTAAGATTTCTCAATATTGTGATTATTTACTATATATCACCTAAAACTTGAAACACAGCACTCTGATATGAAAATAAGTTAGACAAAATTAGTTGGCATTCAATAAATATTTTTTTTGTCATTAATAGCTCTTAATACCAAGTTATTTTAATACTGCATATGGAGACATATAGAGAATATGTATTTACCTGATATAACTGCCCCCCCAAAATATTTCAATATGACTAGTTAGCTGCAAAACTTTAAAGAGCTACTTGCCGAGTACCAGCTCTACATTTTAGGCTAAAGTTTACTGTCAAGTAAGAAAATCGAGTCTGTTCCATTCAAAATCTTCCTTTTTATTGTTTAAGTTCTGCCCCAACGTTTCACTGCTTTCAGCTTGTTCACGGGGCTCTTATAATCTAAATAAATAATAAACAAATTTTAATTTTTTGAAACCACTATTAATGTGTCAATATTTCATATAATACATGAAAACTTTTTCTACCCCCTACATTAAAACCGTGTAGTCACCTGAATGGAGATTTCTGCATAGGACAATATATCATTCCAGTAACCAGGGAAATCTTATCTCTGAAAATCATAAATATAATCTTTTAGAAATTTATAACATTACTAAAGCCTCCATATATTTGAATGTGATATGGTCAAAAAAGGCACAAACCTTTTTATCCACCTGCAATCTAATTTAATGTCCAATACAGTTTTATTCTTTCCTACAAAGGAAAAAAAAACTTCACATAAAATCTGTGCCCTCTTAATTATAGTTTTAATTAAATCCTCTAAATATTGTATTCTAATTCTGCTTACCCTTGAAAAGGTTCTTTTAATTATGGCTTTCTCGTCAGTAATCTCCTATATTTTCATAGATATTTCACGGTTATTTAAAAGTCCAACGTGTGATCAATCCATGCTTTCATATGCCGAATAACAGCAAACTCCTCCAGTAACGTGTGTCTTAAAACAGAAACTTGAGAAACCCTGCTACCGCTAGTTCAAACTCCGCCGCTTATATATACGAGACGTGCTTCCCTTATACTGTTCAAGACTGATAAAAACTTGAGGCATTTAAACCTACACCTTAAATAGCTTTAAATCGCCCGTGAAATAGTCATGTGATTGGGACTAGAATCTCCCGTGAGATCTCTCGTTTTTCTCCCCAGGTGAACTCTCCTCATGAATATTCATACTCATGAAAATATAATGCTTTATTGCCACGATCTCCGCTGTTCCGTTCGATCTGAAGACCTCTACTCATAATCAAATACTAGTACTGATCTTGTTAGTTGTACTACTATTTAACCATCAAATTGCTCAGTCCTTTATTACGGCTCTGCATCAGTTTTAAATATTCTATTGAATATAGATATTACAATTGTTCAGCGTTCACCTGGAGTCTTTCCTTGTATCTCACCTTAAAAGTCAAACAGTACTATCTCATTCTATAATGCTGCTCAGTCTCAAAATTTCGTGCCCTGCTAAAAATGTGAACTATTTTTTAACTCTATCGCTTTTTTATACATTTTTACTTTTCAAATATTACATTCAGATATATTAAGGCTTAAATGCAGATATTTAACCATTTAAAAAAAAAAAATAATCCTTATCTGTCCCTCCCTTCTTATGTCCTAACTTTGAGATCTCCATTCAAACCTACATACATTTTAGCATTTATTCTTCTCAGAACTACATATCTATAAACACGCAAAAACAAGGGGGAGAAGGCAATATTTCACATTGTACCATGAATTTCAACTTAGGATCTACAATCCATTATAATAATAGAATACAATATTTAGAGGATTTAATTAAACTATAATTAAGAGGGCACAGATTTTATGTGAAGTTTTTTTTCCTTTGTAGGAAAGAATAAAACTGTATTGGACACTAAATTAGATTGCAGGTGGATAAAAAGGTTTGTGCCTTTTTTGACCATATCACATTCAAATATATGGAGGCTTTAGTAATGTTATAAATTTCTAAAAGATTATATTTATGATTTTCAGAGATAAGATTTCCCCTGGTTACTGGAATGATATATTGTCCTATGCAGAGAAATTCCATTCAGGTGACTAGCACGGTTTTAATGTAGGGGGTAGAAAAAGTTTTCATGTATTATATGAAATATTGACACATTAATAGTGGTTTCAAAAATTAAAATTTGTTTATTATTTATTTAGATTATAAGAGCCCGTGAACAAGCTGAAAGCAGCGAAACGTAGGGGCAGAACTTCAACAATAAAAAGGAAGATTTTGAATGGAACAGACTCGATTTTCTTACTTGGCATGATATTTTCACCCTCGGAGTCTGCAGCATAACAAAGGACTTTTTTACATTCTAAAATAGATTATTTTCATTTCCCAGATCTTTAAATATTGTTTAAAGTTTACTGTCAAGCAGTAACCAGCAGCCAAATTTGGTGCTTCACCATGTTTATAAAAATGTTGACTGAAAGTTGGAGCCTTCTGACCTGGTGGTGGAGCTGGTCGGATGGTCTGACCATCACACTATAAGGTTAAATTTCCTGGCTCCCCCATAGGCCTGCCCCTACGGAGATGGTTTGATACCATTCTTTAAGGGGTTTGACTCCAGATGGCCTGGCTGTGGTACTGGACCTATTGGGTCTACCGAGTGAAAGCAGTGACCCAGATACTCTAGTACAGGTCTATAATAGGACTGTGTCTGAGGTTCTGGATTCAATCGCTCCTGTCTGGGTTTGCCTCCTCACCCTGGACTCTCAGTCCCCTTGGTTTGATGGGACTTTGAGGGGACTGAGGAGAGTGGGATGAAGGATGGAGCATCACTGGTGGAAATCGGGCCTTGATGGCAACAGACTTAGACTGATGGCCCATTATAAGGACTGTCAATTGGCTACCTCCCATAAGAAGGCAGAATTCCTGTCCAGGGAGATTGCCATTGCACAGAATTGACCAGTTCAGCTCTTTCAGACTGTGGACAGACTGTGCAATCCAGCCTGTCTGCAGACTCAGAGACCATTGTCACAGGAGAAAAGTGACGAGTTTGCTTGATTCTTTGTGGATAAGGTTGCCGACATCAGGTCCGAGATCTGTGCAGCTCGCCTCAATGGGGATGGTGGTGGTTGGTGAGAGGTTGCAGTTCCTTGGTTTGTCTGGTCCAAATTTGGCTGGCTGGCAATCGAGGATGTTGTGAGGATTATCCAGAGTATGTGGTCGACCTGCTGTAGTTTGGGACCCAGGCCCAACTCGCCTCCTTGTGGGGTGTATTGAGGTCATCGGCCCAGTCCTAGCTGAGATTGTCTGGTGTTCATTAAAGTCAGGTGTGATTCTGGACACCCAAACAAAAGTCATGGTGGTGAGACCTCTCCTTAAGAAACCCCCTCTTGACCCAGACTGTCTTACTAACTACAGGCCCATCTCTAACCTTCCCTTCATGGGTAAGGTTATTGAGAAGGTGGTTGTGCTGCAGCTGGAAGATTACCTTACCATCCACAACATCTACAATCCTCTCCAGTTTGGATTTCATAAAAAGCATAGCACTGAGAGGGGCCCTTGTTCGGGTCCTCAGTGACCTCCTGATAGCGACAGATTGGAAGAGCCATTCAATCTTGGTTCTTCTTGATCTCTCTGTCTCACTTGACACTGTGGACCATGGTGTGCTGCTGGAGCACCAGCAGATGATCTGTGGATTATCAGGTATGGTCCTCAGATGGTTTCAAGTTGAGTATGGTCCTCAGATGGTTTCAAGTTGAAATGGGTGGATATGTAACCCGATAAATGGAACTGGTCAGATTTCAACACTTTCTGACCTGATCCGCCCCTGTCAGATACTGCTGTGTATATCAGGTCGGGAAGCTGGTGATTCAGCAGGTGATGTGGTGCATGCAGTGAAGTCCACTAATAGCAGATGCGCTTAGTACATTCAGTCGGTTTACTCATCAAGTGCCTGATTAGGTGATAATTATGAGATGGTACTTAAGTGGTACTTAAGAAGTGGTACTTAAGTGTTCTTTGTCATTGTCACAAATGAGTTATTTACTTAGGGGGAGTAGCGATCTGCTGTGCAAGCAGCTGGAACTGGCTATTTCAGCAGGTGCATGCTTGTCACACACACCCACCTCAGCTTGGCACCTCCTCCTCACAGACAGTCTGACTGTCACACTCGCAGTCAAGTACTGGCTGCAGTCCTCCTTCTCCTCCTGGTCCCATCCCTGCGACTCCACTCCAGGCTCCAACTAAGAGTCCAACTGTTGGACTCTCCAGATCTCCTGACCTTCTTTTCTTCTACCAGCCAGGCTCTGTGCCGCTCGTTCGCAGTCACTTAGCCAGACCACAGTGCTCCCTGCTCCAGTGCTTTGTCCAATTTACAACTTAGTGGCACTGGGTCTGGCACTGGCAGTCAGAGGAGAGCAGAGGTCAGAGAAGCAATGGCAAGAACATCATGGAATTGGAAGAATGGGCAAGGCCAAATCATGAATCAATTCCATTGCTGTGACAAGATTCGGAGTGGGGCTGCATGGACCGAGTGGCAAAACTTTTAATTTTTCTCCTTTCCACTGCTTGCTCCCTCTGTGTGTACTGGCCATCTCCCTCACTCAACAGCACAGCCTGGATCAGGGAAGTCACCCAAAGTGAAAGGCTTCAGTTTCTGTGCATTTGGCCCTCTTCCTTGTTTTTAGGGTAGAGACAGACATAGAAACATAGAAGTTGACGGCAGATAAGGACCGCAAGGCCCATCCAGTCTGCCCATTTCTTTTTCTACCTTATAAATGTGCCATCGGCCTTTTCTGTCGGTGGCCTATCTATTCATATTCATCTGTATTGCTCCCTTATGCCTATCCCATGCCTGTTTGAAGCCCTACACTGTATTCATAGCCACCACTTCCCGAGGTAGGCCGTTCCATGCATCCACCACCCTTTCTGTGAAAAAGAACTTTCTCACATTACCTCTTAATTGGCCTCCCTCTAATCTCATGCTGTGTCCTCTTGTCCTGCTATTTTTCTTATATTGAAACATGTTAGACTCTTTTACCTTGTTAATGCCCTTAAGGTGTTTGAATGTTTCAATCATATTACCTCTCTCCCTCCTTTGCTCTAGGGTATACATATTGAGCTCCATTAATCTGTCCTCATATGTTTTCTGTGCAGTTCCTGCACCATTTTGATTGCCCTTCTCTGGACTGCCTCAATTTGGTTAATGTCCTTGTGAAGGTATGGCCTCCAGTACTGCACGAAGTACTCCAGATGGGGACTAACCAGTGTCTTGTAAAGAGGGATTATTACCTCCCTCTTCCAACTTGTGATACCCCTACTAATACACAATAACATCCCCCTAGCCTTACCTACTGCTTTAGAGGTCTGCTTGGATGATTTCAGTACATCGGTGATGATGATGATGCCCAAGTCTCTTTCTTCCTTTGTGACTGCCAGCAACTCCCCTCCCAGCCTATAGGTGGCTTCAGGGTTTCTCTTCCCTATGTGCATAATCTTGCACTTCTTTGCATTAAATCCCAGTTGCCACTCTTCTGACCATTTTGCTAGTTTATCCAGATCTCTTCTCATTCTGCCCATCCCATCTGGATCATTTACTCTGTTGCAGATCTTGGTGTCATCTGCAAACAGACAAGCCTTACCCTCTAGTCCATCTGCAATGTCACTGATGAAGTTATTGAAGAGGACTGGCCCCAGAACTGATCTGTGAGGTACCCCACTTGTGATTTGCATCTCTTCTGACTGTATACCATTTACCACCACTCTCTGTTTTCTGCCCATCAACCAGTTTGCCACCCAGCTGACCAACTTCTGACCCACCCTGAGCCTACCCAGCTTATTAATCAATTTTCTACATGGAACAGTGTCGAAAGCTTTGCTGAAGTCAAGGTAGGCAACATCAGCTGCTCCCCCTTGGTCCACCACTCTGGTTACTCAGTCAAAGAAATCTATGAGATTAGTTTGACAGGACCTTCCTTTTGTAAACCCATGCTGTCTTGGATCCTGTGCCCTGTGGATTCCAGGTGTTGCACTATCCTTTCCTTAAGGAGTGCCTCCATAATCTTGCCCACTGCTGAGGTAAGACTGACTGGTCTGTAGTTCCCTGCCTCCTCCCTGCTACCACTCTTGTGGAGTGGGATCACATGAGCCCTTCTCCAGTCTTCTGGGACCTCTCCTGTGCTCAGAGACTCACTAAACAGTTCTGCTAATGGCACTGCTAGTTCCACCCTTAGCTCCTTTAGTACCCTGGGATGTATGCCATCAGGTCCCATTGCCTTGTCCACCCTGAGCATAGCGAGCTCTTGTAGGACCTTTTCTTTTGTGAAGGGAGTAGTGCTCACCTCCCCCCCGCCGTGTCCATGGTGCTGAGCTGTAGGCCCTGTCCTACCTTTTCTTCAGTAAATACTGAGCAAAAGTATCTATTTAGAATAGATGCTTTTACAGGGTCCTCCTCCTCACACACCCTCTTTTCTCCTTTGAGCTTAGCAATAGCCCCTCTGGACTTTCTCATTTCACTAATGTATCTATAGAAAGTCTTGTCACCTTCTTTTACTGTTTGTGCTAGTGTTTCCTCAGTTTGGGACTTTGCCTGCCTTACTGCCTTCCCTGCTTCCCTTAGGGCAGTTTGGTATGCCTCCCTATCTTCATCCTGCTGTGTTCCCTTATATTTTCTGGAGGCCAGCCTTTTGGCTCTAACCTTTTCTGCTACTGTATTTGAGAACCAAAGTGGTTTCCTTTTCCTTTTGCACTTCCTTTTCTATCTAACACAATGGGATGTTGCTTTAGGTATTGCATTCTTAATGCTTGCCCACTTTGCCTGTACCCCATCACCTGTGTTTCATTTTGCCAGGGCTAGCTTAACTCTGTTGACCATCTTATCAAAGTCAGCTCCTCTGAAATCCCATATTTTCGCCTTGGAATGGGATGATTTAGTTGTAGTGGGCAAATTGAACCATACCATGTGATGGTCACTGGCCCCCAGGTGACCTTCTACCTGGAGATCTGTGATCCCTTCCCTGTTAGTCAGTACTAGATCTAGGATAGCCCTGTCTCTTGTGGGTTGTTGTACCAGTTGTTCGAGGCCCTCCCCCTGCAGGGAATCCACCATGTGTCTAGTTCTGGCAGATGTTCCTGCTGGTATTGACCAATCTGTATCCAGCATGTTGAAGTCTCCCATTATCAGAACCTCCCCTTTAGCTGTCATGTTTTGCATATCTTCTAACAGTAATGTGCCTATGTCCTCCCCCTGGGAGCCTGTAGACAACCCCAGTTCTTATGGCTGTCCCATTTTCTGTTTCCAAGGTTACCCACAGTTCTTCTGGCTCCTTATGTGTATTCTGAATTTCTGTAACTTTGATATTTTCATTGACATACAGGGCCACTCCACCCTTTTTGCACCTCGGTCTCTTCTGAACAGTCACATAGCCAGGTACTGAAGTCTTCCAAGTGTGGTTACTGGTAAACCACATCTCACTAATTGCTTCTATGTCCAGTTTAGCCTCTGACATTATTGCCTGCAGGTCTGGGATCTTATTTCTCAGGCTGTGCGCATTTATGTACATGATTTTCCATTGGCCAGATTTTGGTGTGTTAGTTGTTGGGTGAGGTCTGGCATTTCCCCTATGCACCGTATGGGGAGACTGACCTTTTTTCTTACCTGGTGATTCAAATGAACTGCAAACATGCTGAATGCCTGTTTGACCACTAGCTGAGGGGGGAAGGGTGTTCTTCCCATTTGACATATGGGGTGCTGCATCCCTCTCCCCATTTGCTAGTTTAAATATTCTGTAAAGACATCAAACTTCTGCCCCAATGCACTGACTCCTTCCTTAGTCAGATGCAGTCCATCAAATTTAAAGAACTTTCGTTCCCAAAACTGTTGCCAGTTCCCTACAAATCTGTGTCCTTTTTCCTGGCACCAGCCCTTGAGCCACATGTTTAGCTCCCCTATCTCCCCTTCTCTGACCTTCCATCCATCTGCTCTCTTCTTCCAGACTGGCAGAATCTCAGAGAAGGAGATGCCAGAAGTAATGGATGATAGTTTGTCACCCAGCCTGGTCAGGTCTTCCTTGATCCCCACAACTGACCAACTGGCGAGATCATTAGACAGAACAGAGTGATGAGAGGGATAAGAGAAAAAAATAATAAATCTGCCAATTGATAAGTCTTATTTCAGGGGAGCCACACTACTATCTGACCCCATGCAAAACCGGATTTGATCAGATAAAAGCCAATGGGTATCCGAATCTGATATCTAGGCACATTTTGCTATCCGCCTATCCCTAGTTTCAACCTTTCCTCACTGGCAGGTTTCAGAGAGTTGTTTCAGGGATGTATTCCTCTGACAAGTTCTCCCTGTTGTGCGGGGTGCCGCAGGGTTGGTGCTATCACCCATGTTGTTCACAGTGTATATGCTGCTGTTGGGAGACAATGTATGGCGGTATGGGCTGAGTTTCCACTGCTATGAAGGTGACACTCAGCTCTACATGTCCTTTGCACCCGAACAGGTGGGAGCTATCTCAAGCTTTAACAACTGCCGTTCTGAGATTCAAGACTGGATGAGTGCTAACTGGTTGAAGCTGAACCCAGATAAGACCGAGGTTCTGGTGTTGGACCCGGGTCACCGGGTAGAGGAGTCACCGACCGGATGGCCATCTGGGCTTTGGCTTGGTGGCTGCCAGCTGATGACCTCTGAATGGGTACATGATCTGGGTGTTATTCTTGACTAAGGACTGATACTTAAATTTCAGGTGTCATCTGTTGTCAAGACTGCCTTTTACCATCTGAGGAATACCACCTGGATCAAGCACCTCGTTCTGCCTGGTGACCTTTCAACTCTGGTCCACACCTTTGTGACCTCTCACCTTGACTTCTGTAATTCCCTTTACCTAGGGCTACTGGGGTTGATATCCACCTCTTGCAGCTGGTGCAGAACATGACAGCTAGGCTGTTGACTGGGCTACCCCAAGTTTGTCATGTCACGCCTGTGCTGTGTGACCTGCACTGGCTTCCTATTCAGTGGCAGATCACCGTCAAGGTTGCCTTACTGATCTATAAGGCCCTACATGGACAGGGAGCAAGCTGTCTGCAAGAGCTTCTTTGCCCCACCACACCACCGCCCACTCCTCTCCACCGACGAAGGATTGCTAGATTTTCCCAGGGTTCATTTGAAGACCTCTGGGGCCTGAGCATTTGAATATGCGGCCCCCACCCTGTGGAATTCTCTACCTCGTTAGACATGAGAGTGCCTGATGGTGGAGAGTTTCAAATCTGCTTTGAAAGCATATTTGTTCAATCTTGCTTTTTCTGATTTTGTATAATTTTCTATGCTGATATTTATTAATTATTTATGGATTTTTAGCTGCAGTTTTATCATTTATTGTGCTAGCGCTATGGTTTTTGTATGAATGGTGCTATTTCATAAACAAAGTCTGCTTGCTTGCTTGCTTGACATGGAATCCCTTTTCTCCTTGCCAACCTTGTGAATCACTAAAAAGGGCACAGGGACTACTGTAGCTCTGCCTCTTTGATGGGCAAAAGATCGCAAAAACTACTATTCGTCGTATCGAGGTTGGGGTGCCCAGATCCTCACAAATCTACCTCAAGAATATTTCAGACAACAAGGAAAACTAACACAAATGTCCACATTTGTACTGCAATGTCAAGGACAGGACTTTTAGAATGTTACATCCAGTTGTGGCTATTGTCTTTGCTGCTGTTTTCCATTGCAGACTTGTACCTGTTTCAGCTGGATAAATCCATGATAGTTTCAGTATGTCTGTATAAATGTGTGTCAAAATTAAAATGGGACTCAGACTGAATATGCATCTGAGTTTTCATATAAGTTATCACTTTTTGCCTCAGAAGGTTACATATTTTAAGACTTAGATGCCCAAACTTCAGGACATACCTCTCAACCTCTCAGCATTAAAAATAATAGCACTGGCCTTCAAAAATCATAGCAAAGGGTCAGATGAGGAGCACTTTCTTATTTTAAACAATATTTTGTCTACAGATAGTGGACCCCATATAATAAGTGATAAGGAATGTTTCTATCAGCTTAGTTCAATGATTTAATAGTTTGTGTGTCCAGAAATAGCTCTGATATTATGAGGAACATTGATAAACTTGTGAGGAGCAAGGGTAAATTTGAATGTGAAAATCATAGCGCTATGCGGAATTCATAGCAGTTGAGAGGTATGCTTCAGGACCCTTTGGGAACTTACAGATACAACTGTAGCACCCAGTTTCCTATGTATGTGTGGCCATTCTGACCATTCAGCCTCTAATGTTGGACCTGTTTCTCCAGTTTAGTCCCTTGTACATTTAGCTGGCTGACCTCAAGTTCTTGAATTATGGGCTCTAAATTGAATAGGTCACTGAATCCATGCCCATAGCAGGAGAAAATTTCTCCTCCACATTGGTCTCCTTATGCACCAGCAGTAGAAGGTGTTCACTGACTTGCATAGCAGTAAATGGAGTCGCTCTCTCCCTGTGTAATGACATTCTTTTGGCTGAGAGCAAGGCAAGGATTAGAGTTCATCATGGACATCAAAACAACACAAGGTCACCATGACTGAATTGCAAGAATGGGACAGACATTTGTCCATGTCCAGTTTAAAATGTTGATTTAGTGTACAATGTTGTCCCAGTCCTATGATCTGAACCAGGTACATCAAACAGTGGGCATGCTTATAGTTATACACTGCCATGTCACTGCACATTGACTACGAAATTAATCACCAGACAACAAAGAGCACTGTCAGCAGAATCCCTGTAGTCAATCTTGTGTAAAGACTGTTTTTTTTTTTTGTTTCTTTTTCTTGTCTCCTTCTAATTTCCTCCTCCTGTCTCATCTTCAGATGGCTGGCACTCCCTTGCCTACCAGCTGAATTAGGTAGATCAATGAATCCTGAGTCAGAGCTGCCCAGCATGCTTCCTCCACATGGAAAAGCCCCATGCAGAGGGCCGCACACTAACAAATGTGTTTGCGGTCAACCACATGTTTGGGGTTGTGCAGGTGAGCAATGAACAACAAACCCACAAAGGTATGTGATATGGAGGGAGCTGTTGATGTTGCTTGCCAGTTGGGGCATGGTTTATGACATATACAGTATGTCCCACCCTCCACCAACATCTCTATAGCTGTCCGATGCCATGCCTGACCTAGGATGGTGAATGCTGCATGGTCACGTGCACCATCTAAAGCCACCCCTAACCCTCCACAAGAGACACTATTGAAAAAAAAAAAACAGAACAAGCTGTGCACAAACCTAGGATGGTCCAGAAAATTTTATTTAAGCCAAGATCAACATGAAGGACACGGGCCAGACTAACACCCCAACATATCACCTCTCACAGAATGCTGCATCAGGGGGTCCAGCTTTGTCTGTTTTTTATCAGCTTATTACTTTACTGTAGCACCTTTATGGGTAATGGAGACCACTCCTTCACATTTGTTCCACAAGAGACAGTACTGCAGTACAAAGGCTTCTTCCTTCCTAGAATCTGAGAACTGTTCTGCAGCATGCAACAGACTCCACTGACCCAGAGTGGGGGCTTGAGTTCCAGATACAGATACATACATGGGTTGCTCAAATGGCAATGTGGAGCACACCACCAGTCCCACTTTTTTAGGCTTTCCGATTTGTTTTGCTGTGTTATTGGTGACTTTCAATTATCATTGGTATTCGTACAAATTGATTTTGAGCTCATGGAACTTGAGTCATGTGGGAAAGACTCGGGCACTTGTCTTGCAATTTATATGGACTTAAACTTTTGCAGCTATCCTAGAGGACTTCTAAGTGAAGATCTTATGCTACAGTTTCACTCTGATAGAGGAGAACCCTGCCTTCCAGCTCATTCGAAGTATGTTCTTGCTTCGTTTTTGTTTCCACTGACAGCACTTTCTTCAGTTTTTTACACCTATGGTGCTATTTGCCCCAAAGGTACCAAATATCCTGAGTCCTTTCTACAGATGCCCTTACAATGGTTTATACTCACGTAGTCATTTGCCTCCTGGATAATAATATAAGTAACTATTGTGAATGACATTCAGCAACATAAGCCCATGGGATCACTTCTGGGCTTTGAGGCAGGACTGACTGTTCTAAAAATAGAGCGAACTGCCATAAACTGTAACTCAATAAAAGCAACGAAACTGACGTCATCGTAGGAGAATGGGGCTGGGATTCTGAAGGCTAATAGGAAAATGGACAATAGAATCCAAAATTTTGATGTTGCTATGCAACAGTTAACTTTTTAGTAAAAAGTCATTACTCTAAATGAAAACAAATATACTGTAACTTTAATGGTTTTCAGAAAGTGACAACAATTACACAGTTTGAAAAGGGGAATACACATTTTGACCAGTGACTATTCTGAAGGTCTTGTCTGTGCTGGCTTGTGTTTGCTCTGAGGATATTGACAAAGATAAGCATCGACATTCAGCAGTCAGTTTAAATCTAATTCTAATGGCCTGAATTAGACAAGCCAAATGATCCGGAATTATTCATTAAATCAGCAAAGCTGACTTGTCAGTCGTCTGTGCACTTGATTAACCCTGACATCTTCTGAACTTCAAAGCCATGCTCAGCCTCCGGATTGCATCCGAAAGGGAATACAGTAGTTGCTCTCATGGATTGCTGCAATTCTAGCAACTGGAAGAGTTTTCTGTTAGATGTGGTGACTCTTCCTTTCTGTGATGTGGTTTACAATCCAGGAGATGGAGGGGAAGGATGTTACTGCTGTTTTCAGTGCTCAGGCAGAGTCAACGAGCACAGAGATAAACGTAGAGAGAAATAAGAGCTCAGGATGTTCTCAAAACATGATACAGGTACAAGTGCTGACTTTGGATGCCAAATGCATCATAAACATTGAATGTCGCTTTGAAAAGTTTTGATATGGATTGGCAACAGTTTCACTACTTTGGGGTAGCTTATGTAAGCAAGTGATGCAGGAGGCACTTTTTTAATGCAAGTGGGCCCAAATGTGCTGTATCATGTGTCATCTATGTCCAAAAGGTAGGGCAATCTTTAAGTGGTCTAACTTTCCAGCTCATATCATTGGATTGTGCTGGAATCATGGTGCAAAGCCCCAAAAGGGTTTAGAAAACACTTTCCCCCTGGAGGCTAGGTGACTTATTTAGGGCTGCAGAGTGAGTAAGCAGAAGTTGTGGGATTCAGTCTTGGGCCTCCAGGTTCACAGCTCTGCACATAGAAACACAGAAACATAGAAGTTGATGGCAGATAAAGACCACAAGGCCCATTCAGTCTGCCAATTTTTTTCTACCTTATGAATGTGTTATAGGCTTTTACTCTGCCAATGGCCTATCTATTCATACTCATCTGTATTGCTCCCTTATGCCTATCCCATGTCTGTTTGAATCCCTGCACTGTATTCATATTCACCACTTCTTGATGTAGGCCGTTCCATGCATCCACCACCCTTTCTATGAAAAAGAACTTCCTCACATTACCCCTTAATCGGCCTCCCTCACTCTAACCACTAGGCTAAACTACATTCATATGATATACACTTACAGTACTTTCACTTAGCATTAGTTGTGTGAATTAAAAAAATATTGATTTAAGTACCAACATGTTAAGGATGATGATGGCCCAAATGTCGCTCCTCAGGAAAGCGTTGTGTGACAATCATTGTTAAATATAAATTGGGCTGAACATAATAGCCATTTTTCCCGGTAGGTACTGTTTTTTAAAAACTACAGTACTGGTTCCAAGCCTATTATTGTTCAGTGTGTACAGGCCTATTAGTAACCTAAGTGACTGTTTCTGTTTCATACTCTGTGTCAAGGACTGTGTGATATAGTTTGCTGTATGTCCCTTGCACCTACAGTGTTCTAAAGTAAAACATGGATGGCTCACTGCCTCTGCAGCACAATTCATTATTTTGTGACACTGAACTGATGAGGCTGTCCTTTTCTTATGCTGAATGGCACAATGAGATGCTGTTCGCTTTGAATGTGGAAAGGACCATAGCCAAGTTCTCACTGCTTTAGTACTTTCCAGAGGAGGTGAGAAGTGCTGCTAACCTTGATTACAATCAATTAGCTGGCTAAGTGTTTGTATTGAGATAATGGTGTATAAGTTTATAGTGGTCTTTTACAATCTGCTTTTTTGGCAAGTTGGCCTGGCATTACATTTTACCTCAAGGAGACACTCCCTGTTTTTTTCCTTCTTTGTTGTTTATCAACTGGGCTTTTCTGCTTTTGGTTATAGGTATATAGATGTGCCTTGGGGGGATTTGGAAGGATTTTTTTTCTCTCTTTGTATTTCTTTTTTTGTTTTTTCATTGTTCTTGGTTAGGTATGTTATTATCCTTATTGTTTATTATTGGTTTTGTATTGTAGTTGCTGATATTTCTTCAATAAAGAATATTCAGTTGCAAAAATAAAACATGGCTTGATTGCACCAATAATGGAAGAACTGAGGAAGGACGTAAACTACATTGTACTGTTCCATTCAAAAGAGGTACTTGCAGAAGGCACAGGAATCCATATTTATTTATTTGTGCATAAATCATTAACATCCACCAGTAAAACAAAAAAGCCTAAGGAGGGGCCGGCCCAGTGGCATGGAGGGCTGAGGTGTTGGTGCCATCCCTCCTGTCATGCCAGTGACCTGGTTTCAGGAATGGACTCGGCTCAGCTAGGGTTGGCTGGGGTGAGACACGATTGAACACCCAAAGGAATCCTCTTCTCTCCCAGGGAAGGAAGGTACATTGGTCTGGCTGTAGTCTGCCACCAGATGGAGGCCTGGAGGCAGTGCACCACAGGTGGCAATGATGGGTTGGCACTGTGGGAAACATCAGGCATGTATACCTGCACGCACAAGCCTGATGTCCTATGGTGAGGGGAGGTGAACTGGAAAAAGGGACATCAGATGGAAAAAGGGATATCATTCCTGAGCCTGCACTGCAACCCAGGAGCTCACATTGGTCCATCCTGGATTGCTGTATGACGGGGAACAGTTCTCTTCACTCTGGCCCCTCCATGAGGGGGGATTTGTGGGGGACCCCTGACTGAGGTGAGTCCCGAGGGAGGCAGGTCACAGCTCGGGGAACTGATGACAGAGCTGATTAGCTGCCCCTGGGTGAAGGTGGAATAAAAACCTATCTGAAAAAGAGTCTGTGGAGACGAAACAGTAACAGGATTGAAAGAGGTGTTTAAAAAATAGCTTACACAGGAAAAAATTATTTACAGCTTCAGCACAGCTCTCTATTAATAAAGCAGCAAGAACTTGTCAGTAGATAAGTTACATTTTTTGGGGGGTGGGGGTGGGAAGCAGAATGCCATGGATTCTGATGCCAAATGTGATCAATAAAGTATTTAGAGAAACCAGAGTGTTACTGAAATCATTTAGCTCCCAATTTGATTTGCAATTACTTATTTGCCCCTACGCACCTTCACAGGACATTTCTTTAGGGTTAGAAATCACTAATGGAGAGTGGGTCCCTTATTGGAAAGGTCTGCACCCATTATATAGAACTTCATGCTCCGTATATGTGGCAAAACCCTTTGGGCCTGCTTCTCAAAGCCCCTTGGATGGCACAAGGGGCACGCACCACAATGAATGTCATAAAGTGCCCCTTGAACCACATGATGCACTGGGAGGGATTCTCAGTGGCAGCCTGCATCAACCACAAGCTGCTTTCCCCAAATGGGTCTTGCACCACCTGTTCACCCAAAAACAGGCTGCTACCTGGCACTGGGGCCATATGGCAGATGCAAGCTGCCACATCCCCTAATGTGGGATTCTCAGAATTCTCCCAGAATGAGAAATTCTAAATACCCTTAGACCAGCTAGGGCTAGTCTAAATGTACTAGAAAATTCTCCTCTAGGACAGTTGCCTGTTTGCAGCAACGTGCCATGGTCCCCCCTCCCTGATTCCTGCTGTCTTCATTATGATAAACAATATATTGTCCCCTTCCTTGGTGGTCGAGTGGCCCTCCCTCCCCGGTATCGCAACACCCTGTTCCCTCATTCCAAAACAGAGCCGGTGACCAGAACAGCCCTCCTCTCACCTCCGTGGCCAGCTGCTGACTCAACTGTCACTGAGCACATACTCTAAAGTGTACGCGCTCATTGATTAATCAGTGAATGCATATACTTTACTGTACATGCTCAATGATGGTTCAGTTGGTGGCTGACTGTGGAGGTGAGAGGAGGGCTGTGCTAGTCACTGGCTCTGTTTCAGGATGGGGGGAGTGAGGTGGTGGGCACTACCTGCTAGGGTGTGGGGGTTGGGGGGCAACTCAACCACCAGGGAAGGGGACAATATTTTTATTATAATGATGGAGATATGGGGATCAGGGAAGGTGGGCACTCAACCACCACGGAATGGGACAATATTTTATTTATCCTAAGGGGGACATCAGGGATTGGAGAGGGAGGGCCATTCGATCACCAGGGGATGAGACAGTACTGTATTTATTATAATGGAGAACATGGGGATCAGGGAGTGATGGCCACTCAACTGCCAGGGAAATCATAATGGGGACAATGGGAATCAGTGAGGGAGGGCCACTTGACCTCCTTGGGAGGGGACAATATTTTATTTATCATAACCGAGACAGCGGGGATTGGGGAGGGAGGACCACTCGACCACAATGGAAGGGGACAATATTTTGTTTATTATAACATAGACATCAGAGATTGAGGAGAGAGAGGACCACTCAATCACCAGGGAAGGGGGCAATATTTTTATCATCATAACAAAGACATTGGGGATTGGGGTGAGGGGACTGCTAAACCACCAGGGTCTAGTGCGGTGCATAGATGTCCTGTGGCTTGCGGCAAGCCCTCCCACTGTGCCATATGTTTGGCACACAGACTCAGTTGCCACAAGCTGTAGGACTTTGCCACTGGGACCCTGCCTGATAGAGAATTGGGCGCAGAGTCCCTGGCACATCAGGCATCTGTGAAAGCTGCTGTTTGCCACAGCTTGCGCCAATCTAAGCCCATTTTGAGAATCGAGCCCTTAGTACTCAGTGCTATATTGGATGACAATACTTGTATAGAAACATAGAAAAATAGAATTTGACAGCAGATAAGGGCCACTTGACCCACCTAGTCTGTCCATTTTTCCCAGAACTACGGTATCACCACATGTCCTACTTGTACTGATCTCTAGTAAATTATCCCTGCTCCTTCCTTTCCCCTAAGATTCCCCTGTGCCAATCCCATGCATTCTTGAACTCCGCCACTGTTTTCACCACCGCCCCGCACCTCCTCTGGAAGGCTCTTCCAGGAATCCACCACTCTTTGTGTAAAGAAGTACTTTCTCATACTCCCCTGAATTTACCCCCCTCCAGCTTCATGTCATGCCCCCTTGTTCTTGCGCACCTTTTTTCAGAAAAATACTTCCCTCCTGTACCTTATTTACCCCTTCAGGTATTTAAAGGTCTCTGTCTTATCCCCCTTCCCTCCTCTCTTCCAGTGTGTGCATATTCAGGTCCTTAAGTCTCTCCTTGTAGGGCTTCTGATGCAGACTCTGCACCAGTATTAGTTGGCCTCCTCTGGACCACCTCCAATTTGTCTATGTCTTTCCAAAGATGTGGTCTTCAGAACTGGACATAGTACTTTAGGTGGGATCTTACCAGTGATCTATACAGAGGCAACACCACCTCTCCCCTTCTGCTGGTGATACCCCTCCCTATGCACCCCAGCATCCCAGTAGCCCTCCCATCTGCTTTGTTGCACTGCCTGGCCATGTCAGGTCATCTGATATGACTACCTCCAGGTATCTTTCCTGTTTGGTGGTTGTCAGCACCATCCCATCCATTATTTACTCCACCCAAGGATTTCTGAGCCCCAAGTGCACTATTTGTATTTTTTTTGCATTGAAACCTAGGTGCCATACCATTGACCACTGTTCAAGTTTTCTTAGGTCACTGCTTATCCTTTCCACCCCACAGAGTGTATACCCTATTACAGAGTTGGTGTCATCCACAAAGAGGCAGATCTTCCCTTCCTTTCGAGCTCCTCTGCAATACCACTTATTGCCACTTCACACTTGATTTGAAGTTCACATATCACCAGAACCTCTCAATGGTATATAATACACAGTGCCCTGTCTATTATTCTATTTTTATTCATCAAATAATGTTCATTTATGAATGATATCATTCATAGAAATTCTATCAGAAACTAGGTGGTAGAAAGAACAAGGTGCCGACATGAATCTGCTACACAGGTCAACCTTGTTCGATTATAACTTTCATTAGCCTTCATCGGGGGCATGGACAAGATGGCAACAACTTAGTGTAATGCATTGCAGCTTGCTAAAACTACATTTTATCAATATGTACAGTATTTAAACTTGGTGGAGATGGTAGTGTTAGGGTACACCATATTTACACACATGAAGGGGTCCAGGCTTGCTCTTTCCATCTTAAAGCAGAAGACAAGGGGAGAAGCAGATGAAAGAAAAGGGCAGTGTGGGGAGAAGTGCACGTTCTGGTGGTAGGTAGTGGTTGGCAAACAAATGGGGGTCTGGATGACATTTTGCATGAACACCAGAAGTCTGGCAAACAAAATGGAGTTGCTATAGGCATTGGCAGCTGTGGCCAACCTGAACATCTTGGCCATTACTGAAACCTGGACAATGCAAAACTGCAGTTAGGACCTAACCATACCTTGATATATCCTATTTAGGAGGTACATATGGATAGTTAAGGTAAGAGTGGTAGCAGTGTAGATTAAGGAATCCATCTTGGATGTGGAAGAGAGTCGTTTGAGGGGAAGAGGGAATTAAATATCTATTGCTACAAATGGAAGGGGACAGATACTGAGGACTGAGGTGATCTACAGACTACCATGTCAAACTGTGGTGGGGGGTCAACTGCTAATAAAGGAAGTTAGTAAAATCGCAAAGTCTGGTGCAATGCTCATTACTGAGGATTTTGATGTTCCAGATGTAAATCAGGACATCCACATGTGGGGCATCATTTGTAACATTACCGTTTAGTCTACAGAATGCAATAAGGAGTTTGATAAAAGGCAGCATTGTCCACAGAATGAAATTAGCAGTTTAACAAAATTATTATTATTTTTTTTTACAGAATGAAGTTAGCAATTTGACAAAATGCATTTGGTCCACAGAATGCAGTTAGCAGTTTTACAAAAAGCATTCCTTCTATAGAATGAAGTTAGTAAACTGACAAAATAAAAACTGAATTAAGGATTTGGCAAAGAGCACTTTGTCCACAAAATGTAGTTAGTTTGAAAACTATTTGATTGACATGGGATGTGGTGTGCATGTATTTTAAATGCAAATTTAGAAGTGATAATGAAGTAAGTACACTAACTAGTATTTGAACCCATGCCTGCATTGGTATATTATTCTACTGCACTACCAGTTGTGTTACCAGGTCAACTGGAAACTGTGGGAATCCCAAAGGCAGTCATCCTCTCTCAGTATTAATGATATGCTGATGCCCAATTTGCATAATGTTAACATGTCAAAATTCAACACTTTGGACACTTGAGAAGCAGGTTTGAATTGATTAGGTTTCCCATCAGTGCTTCGCCACTTCGACTTTTTTGACACAGCACTTTTTACAAGGAGAACACACTGAGCATGTCCAAGTGGTTGGAAAACCACTTGACCTGCAGCAACCAATCAATAATGCTGGAGATTGAGAAGGCCTTGCTCTGCATACATCTGAGTACCACTTTCAGCTCTCTCTCACAAGAGAAGAACCTTGCTACTGAAAGTGGCTCTTTATTTGAACAAGCATTTGTCAATGCTGAAAGTTTGCTTGCAGTGTAATAGGGATTTAAAAAGCCCTTGATGCTTTTGGGACATTTTATTTTTTATAGTATATGTTTTTTTACACTAAAGTGACAAACCCCCCACTGAAGTGAAAACAAAAAATCTTGCCATTATTTTGTTCTACTCACATAACAAAATCAAATTTCCAGACTTTTGAAAGGCAAAAGGTATGACTTTGGGCATTGGGTGGTTAGTAAGTAGCCAGGTGTAGAATAAATGAGAAATTTAAAATGGTATGACCTTTGAACTGTGCATAACAACTGTTCGGAATGTGCATAACACTTTAAAATGCACATAACGGTTTAGAATGTGCTTAACAAGGATTTTGAGCAGGCTGGTTTTTATACATAACAAAGGATAACCATATACTATATAATATATAGACACAATTCAGCTTATATTTCACTCTTTTTGTTATAATTGTCCCCCTTATTTGTTCATTAGTTAACACATTTGCATGGAAACAGGATCTCTACTATGTTTGCTCTGTCTGTTTGTCTACTTCTGCAGTCACAGTTCTGTTTATAACATCCCAATATGTTACTATGGAGATAATTATGATGTCATGTGTAGACAAGCAGCCAAAGCTGATAAAGTTCAAGGGACAGTAATCTTGTTTTTATGTCCCTTCCCTCAATAATAAAGAAAAAGTGGAAAGAAGTGCAAAAAATATATATATTTTTTTGGCATCCTGTGTTCTTCTGCCCGATCGTCCCTTGGTGATCTCCATCAGCCCCCCCCCCCAAGCCTGTCACCCAGCTCCTCTGGGGCTTACCTTGCCATTGGTGTCATCTGCTACAGGACTTGGAGCGGGTGCCCTGCCACTGGTGTGGCATCTGTGAGGGGTAATCATCACTCATCACAGAGGGACATTCTTCCTCCATTTTTTCTCCCTTATGACCCCAGAGCCCCAGTGCAAGGGCATACATGTGTGTATGGAGGTGTGCACATTGCATTGGCCAGAATAGCCCCACTTCTGCCACCCGACCTAGTGCCTAGCCCCCCTCAGTTGCCCACACTACCATCATGCCTCCACATGGTGGTAGTCAAAGAGCGGGAGGGCTCACCTCCCCAAGCTGGGAGAGGAGAGCTGCCAGACAGCTGCTCAGTCCTAATCCCTTAGTCCCCCCCAGCTGAGCCCCAGAAACCCTGCTCATCACTGAACACAGGTCACCAGTACGGTAGGAAGCAAGGCACCAGTTCCTCAGCCCTCCATGTCACTGGGCCAGCAAAAACATATTTCTGACTGAATGGTACAAAGGGTAGAGCACAGAACTGGAAAACAGTGGGTTGTAGGTTCATCCCCCCCAAGCCACAGACAATATTGTCTAAAAAAAGCAGAGCTACAGTAAACTTGTAGCCGGGCTAGTGGCATGGAGGACTGAGGAACTGGATGCCTCACCTTCCACTACACCAGCGACCTGGGTTTGGGAATGGGGCTGGCAGGAGAAGGAGGATTTAATGTCCATCGATGTGTCTCTTCTTTCAGGGTGGGGGAGAATGTGTACTGCTGGTTGGCTACTGACTAGTAGAGGGTTTATGGCATAGCAGCAGTCACCAGAATTGGATGCTAGAGGAGGGACTTGAAAACATGCACCATCTTCATGGTCTACACGTGCATCATTGCACACTGCCAACTCTGACTCAAGGGGTGTAATTGGCAGAAAAGAACCCCTACCTGCAGGATGGTGCTGTCACCCTGAAGGCACCACACCACCACCATCCGTGGTACCAACTCACACCATGAGGAAAGAAGTAGATGGGCTGAGTTCTGGAGGAGGTGTGAAGGGGCCGGGGCTCAGCATAAGAAGGTAGCCGAGGGGGAGGGGCAGATGGATAAAGCCCATATGAAAAAATTAAGGCTGCAAAAATATTTGAACAATAAACAGATTGTGTATAGCTCTCACATTTTTCAAAGATATCAAACTGGTATTAGAGGCTATTTAAAGGGAACAAAAATATGTAATTTAAGTCAACTAGTGCTGGGGTTTGCTATTCATTATTGACATACTACTAACATATTGGAAGCTGTTGTATTTGCATTCTGCATGACATTTTTCTTAACTCTGTTTAGTGCTTTCTAATAGGTGCTTCCTGTCTGTATCTAGGGGAAACACACACACATACACATGTGTGCATGCATGCGTGAGTATGTGTATGCGCCGCCGAGCACACACACACACACACACACATTGTGAGGCGTGATGTTTATGTCCAAAGCCTGATGATGTCTGCTACAGTAGCTTGCTAATAGGCAGGAAATCAGTTTGATTGCTGGAGCTTTATCCCTTGAAATACAGGAAGTCAGCACCCATCAGCCAGCTGGATACCGTCAATGTCAGCCTTCTCAGCATCTCTTTTAAAAGGCAAGTCTCCTGCATTTCTAGATTCATTAGCAAATACAGCACACACCTACACAGTGTCCTACGCTATAGTAACAATATGTTCACTTTGCATATGCCTGCAGGCAAACATAAAAATAGTGTGTCTTTTGATCAGACAACTTTAGAAATCATCACAGAATTGCACATTGTTATTCAAGCTAGCAAATGCCCCACACTAAATGCTAGATTTAGGCATGCAAGCCATTAAATGTATGCTGCAGAGGAGAGGAGAGAGTGTGCAGTGTGGACCTGCACTGCCAGCTGGTAACCCGTGAAGAAGGCGACCGCAACTGGGCACCTACAAAAATGGTGACTCGGTTACGGCGCCTGTGTTCAGGGCTACCTGGTGGGGGGGGGACCAGATACTGGGGTGGGCAAGGTAGGGCGATAGGAAGTATGTGCATATACATGAGCATGCACACATGTGGGGGGGAGGCAGGGGAGGGAAGGTAAATGGGAGGGGGTGTGGCAGGCAGCTGCTGAGCTGGTCCTGTAGCGTGGTGAGGAGGGTGGTCGGTTAGAAGGTGCAGAGTTCAGTTCCAGTGCAGCATGCTTTTTTTTTGCTGGCAGGCGGCTTTGTATTTTTAAAGTATTTCACCCCCACAACATGCACCCCCCCTGGAGTTGAGAATCTAATAGTAGGGGGGTGTGAGGGGTGCAACCCCCACAATAAATAAGATTTCCTAGATCTTGGGTACCATCTTGCTCTGTGCCGTGAGTGTGCATCAACAAAATTCATTTTCGGTGATGTACACTCACCCTAATGGTGATCGCTATTCTCAATTGCCATTACGATGCAGAACCCTGCCTGCTATAGGACTTGTAGTAGGTGCAGGCAGAGGGGGACTGGTAAGGTGCAGGGGGATCTGTGAAAGACTTATTTGACAAATCCTTTTTTTTTAACTGTGTTCAGATGATACAGAAGGCACAGAAATCCACATTTACTTATTTTTAATTGTCGCATGCTGCGGGAGCTAGGTAGAGTGACTTTAGAAGGTGTGAGATTGAAGGATTTATTTGGGTAATAATTTGACTGCTGGTGGAGTGGGGCACAGAAATCTATATTTTTGTTTTGCCTCTGAGTAAAAACTAAGTAAAGAAGGCTGTTGCAGGGCTCTTCCCAGGATGGTGAGGATGGCGTCAGTGGGTGATGCGATATGTGTGAGTGTGTGTGTGTGTGTGTGTGTGTCTCTGCTGTCATTTTGTGCAGAAGCCATGAGGAAAAGAACTTGAGGAGAAAGGGTTGCATGGGGGGAGGACAGGAGCAGGAAAAGGCTCCCTATCAGTTCTTTAGATTCTGGTGCTGGTGAAGAAGTCAGGACTGGAACTGGGAGTCATTGGGCACTGGATCATATACTTAAAATGAAATGCAGCATGGTCATAAACTGTATTCAAAGAATAGCACTTTAGAAAATAGCACTGAACAAAAACATTGACTATGATGACAGAGCCAATGGCAGCAGTCAAAAAACACACTGACCACTACCAAGGGTAAAAACAAACAACTACATTTAGTTTTTCCCAGGGGGCCCCAAAATTATTATAACAAACTCCAGGGAGGTTGAAACTCAGGGATGAGGAGGAACCTGGGAAGGATTGCATTTGTGAAGGTGGAGAGCAAAAGTGAAGGGTGGGGGGGAGAAGACACAATGAATAAAACTTGGGAGGGGACAGAAGAAAAAAAACACTGATGAGAGACCAGGAACAGAACCCTTGTATCCAGTATGTCCCAGTACCCTAGTTGCTTTCTGCCTTAACCCCCTGCACCACAGGAACAACTCAGCAAAGTACCATACTTTTTCTCCATTTGTCCTATTCCTCCCATGTCATGACAGCTGCAGGGATAGCGGTAACTGACATGCGCTATGTTATCTCTGTAGCTGTCATGTGAAATGTTATTTTTCCAGTACAGATTTTCCTGTGCTACAATTGCTGTGACATATTCACTGCATGCCGAGTCATGGTAGTGGGACAGGGGCTACACCTGAGAAAAGGACTATGGCTGAATGTGTGAAAGTCCACTTCTTGAAGCCATATTTCATTTGCTATTGGGGTCAGCTGGTACCACACCTACTGAAAACAGCATCTTTCCAGGCCAAGCCCCATCCTTTAATGTATATGGTGATGAAAGAACCCTGAGAAAACATGAGGCACCCAGGTGTCCCATTCTTTCTCCTTCAAGTGTGTTAATGTTCCCTACCCGTTGTGACATAAGAGACCCCTCCCAGAGTGTAATGGCAAACCATCTCCCCTATTTGTTCTATATTAAAAACATGGTGCCCGTTGCTAGACACTGCAGCACCTGCACCACCACAGTCACCTATGCATTGTGATCATGGACAATTGCCGATCATGGACAATTGCCTGAACATCTTGAGATGTTCCATGCAGGGGCATCACATCTGCAACCTCTATGAATGTTTCTGCAACCCCTATAATAAATAATAATAATAAACTTGATTTTAAGCACCTTTCAGAGTATCAACGCGCTTTACAATAATTAAAACATAATTTTATAAACCACAAATACAGAAATAAGTAACACAACAAATCAAGACAACAAGGAGTCACTGATAGGCCTGTCACCACAAAAAGGTTTTAAACACCTGTTTAAATACCCCCACAGTCACGCACTCCCGAAGTTGATGGGGTAGAGAATTCCAGAGGGTAGGGGCCGCAAAAATAAATGCACGGGCTCCAGAAGAGTTCAGAGTCATTCTCGGAATCTCCAGCAACCCCTCATCAGCCAAACGGAGCTGTCTCACAAGGCAATAGGGAACAAAAAGCTCTTTCAAGCAGTCAGGGCCAAGTCCATGTAGGGCTTTATAAGTCAGTAAACCAACTCTAAAGGTGATCCACCACTGAATTGGCAGCTAGTGCAGATCGCGCAGCACCGGGATAATATGTGAAGCCCGAGATAATCTGCCCTCAACCCCTGTATTATAGGCATTTCAACTGGCTGGTTCCTGACTTACAACACATTTCTTCTTCCTTGCTTTTTTTTTGTTGTTGCAAAAAGTAAGAAAAATAAGCTGCAGTCATGAGTCACACTGTAAGCTTTTCTGCTCTCTGCTTTTCTGCTCTCTGCTGCTGTCAACACTCCCATATGTTTGGTGTCTGGAACTCTCATCGTGTACTCCCAGAGATTGAACAGTTTCCTCACCTTAGCCCTCCCCACATTACAGAAGCTTCCAACAATTTACACTGACCTTGCTTGTTGACAGAGTTATTTGGGAACTTCTGTCATGCCCAGACCAGTGTGCACTAGCCTAGGAGCTGGACCTGCTCACCTAGAACACTGATTTCCAGTCTGTTGGTGGGTCATTTGATTCTATCCGAAGAGCCACACAGTCAAATCCCCAGGCTGGCAGCAGCACTGCTGTTAAGCTATTAAGTTATTGTTGGAACCATCTGACTGTGGAGGTAGGACAGTTGTACTGCACTGTGCACATTAATTATTCAGCCGGGGAACATAGAAAAAAAAGATATACTTAAAACTAAAGTTCAGCTAACAATACTGAGTTCTACATTTTTTTTGCAAAAGTCAATTCATAATAATTAGTCCGTGGGCCTTTGGGGGCGAAGCACTGGCATGTCTGTTCACTTAGGTGACTGGCTTTGGCTCAGTCTGTCTAACTATTGCTTTACAATAAATGAATGGACTTTTGCAAAAACAAAAAAAATACTGCTGAGTATTGCTCATGTAAGGAGTGCAGCTAATTTTGTTTCACACTTACTGTACGTGACAGACTGGCTAATATGGTTTACATTTTTATATAAAACCATTTCAGATGGGCAGTTATTTTTTAAAAAAAGAAACCCAAGACAATCATTAAATGCCCTATGTATTTGGTATGAAGCATGTGAGTGTGAAAAGATTATATAAACAGGGAACAAATATAGATATATTTTAAAAACAATTTAACTGGTTGAATGTTGCATATGATAAGTCTCTATGAATTAATTTCTGAACAATTCTGGACTAATTGCTGTCTTATTCATTAAAGTGCTTTAGTATAAACAAAGAAATGCAGCAATTTACTGTATGAGAACAAATCTAGAGAATAAGCTTTCTCCAGTGCTGGCTAAAAATAAATCTGACTTTATAAAGGGCAAAATGTTTTTAAACTGAAATAGAAAAAGTGCAACACAAGCTCCTTTTACAAAAATATCAACGCAAACCAACAAAACCCATATCACTTTCCTTTATTGCCTCTTTTTCATTCATTAAGGCACCCAAATTGGCTGAGTTATGTATTGGGGTGCAATCAATGCACCCCATTACATAGCTTGGCCAATAGGTTTGCAAACATGCAAGACAATCCACTTACAGTAGTATCCCAAGTAAAAAAAAAAATATGATGAAAATAAATATCCATCACATACAACAAACTCAGTAAACGAGTGTGTTATATACCACACAGAAACACTTTGTGCAAGTAGGAGGCTATGGTTGCCTTTGAATTCTTCAACTAGCTCCTGATCCAAGCACACATGACTTGGTAGTAGAAGTCTGTAAACCTCTCAGATTCTGATTTAAATATTTGTCATGAAATCTAGCAAAGTTCACATAGTTTGATTTGTGTTTGCTTGTTCTATGAGAAAAGTTGCCCCTTTCGATTACATGTTTTTAGCAGCATCATGAATGGGGAAAATATATAAGAATACAGCCCCCACACCCTGACTCCCAGTCACTGATACCCACACTGTACTTTCAAATACTTGGGACCTTTGTGTCCTTCTAATTGTAACTGCTTGATTTCTACCTGTTCTGAATGGAGACTCATAACCAGGACAGTGCATTGATGCCCTGCTGCTGCCTTCTCTACCCCCAACCTGCCACTGCCTCTCCTTGCAGGCTGACTGAGTCTCTATACTGCTACCAATGCTGTCACCACTTTCACTACCCCCTTACTGCTTCTGCATATGCTGCATGTCCTGGCAGTGGTGTGGAATATGAATATCATTTAGCATTGCCCCCCCCCAAAGTAAGGTCAATGTACCACTGCCTGTCCTATGAGAGGCTTGGTTGGACCTGGCTCCCAGTAACTCAACAGACAAATCAGAGGAAGTCTTTCTTTACACAAAGAGTGATTGTGGAATTGGTAATCAAAGGCCATAGTGGATAGCAAAGATAGAAAAACAAATTAAGGAACACTTTACCAACATAATGCTTAAAGGTGCTTAAAATTCAGTAACTGAATAATGGGGGAGGGGGGGATCCAGATAAGTTTCATGACCTTCTTCTACCTCTATAAACTGTGGCATGGCATAAGTGCCATCAGTGGTAGTGCCCTAATTTGTTTACATGAACTTCACATGGGTCTACGCATTGGACATGGTCTGGGGCAGAGGATGATGAAGAATACAGTGCGTAAAGTGACTGATAACTTAAAAAGTACTCAATAAAAGTTGGCTGCCCTTATAAAGTTGTGAGATAGTTGGGTTTTTGTTTGTTTGGGGTGTTGGTACTACCAAAATGTCATTAAAATAAAATATGTGGACTTTTTGGGATGAAAATGGTTCGGTTCCATTGAAGTCTGGGTGATGATAGAATGGCTTTACTACAATGTGTGTATTACATTTTATTTCCCTTCCCTGCTATTGTGCCCCAATCTCTGGGTTTAATCAATAAAACAATTTAGCACAACAGAATGATTTTGTTCATTTGCAATAAAATTACTGAAGTCTTTTAGTCTCATTTTTTTTCTGTACTCAGACAGGATCCAAATGTCAGGCAAGTATTATATTGACGTGTATGGAAATCACTTTCATCATTGTACCTGTTGGGGAAAGCTGTAACTGGACTCATCCCTATTATCTTCTTTCTTTGTTGCTAGTTTGTAATATTTATGTCTTGTAGTTCACAAACTTGGATAATAAGTATATGGTGAGGGGATGCCAGAGCTTCTGAAATGTTTCCTCCCTTTGTTCTTTCTTATAGAGTATTCTTTCTAACCTATAGCTATCTATCAATAGATTTAGCCATTCTTTATAGTTTGAAGAAAGTGGGTCCTTCCAATGTAATAACATTACTTTCCTTGCTAAACCTAGTGCATGCAATAAGAAGAGGCCGTCTTCCAGTGCCATATCCAGGAAAGAAGTTAACCCTAATAGTAAAATCCCAGGATCAAATGGTAAATTTTTCTGCAGAATTTCTGCAAGTATACTCCACATCTTCTCCCAATATATTTTCAGAGACTGGCATGTAATACAAGTATGGGTTAATGTTCCTTTTTCTGTTTTATTTATTTATTTATTAGCTTTTGTTGACTGGGTAGGTACATTAGGCAATAATCTGCCTACTTTCAAGCATGACCCGGGAGGGTACAAGATATAATCAACAAGCAATACAGTGGTGGAATACAAACAGCTTTTGAATTCTCACAACAGATATCCTGGCAGGGGAAGTCAGGGAATTAAAACATACAGTTTGAGGCCACCCTTATAAGGATGGAAGGGACAAAATAAAATACAGACAGATTTGAGTGATTAACACAGATATCCTCACACAGATAGAAGGGAAATTAAACATACAGGTGGTACCCGTCCACACAGGGGTGGAAGGGAAATGATTGCCAGTTCAAGCACTATGCAATAGTTACAGAAACCAAGCAGAAGTAGATTGGAGGATGCTGGAGCAGGGGTCAGGGGAGGTTAGGTACAGTCACATGAATTAAGTGCATAGAGGTAGGAGAAAAGTGTTGACTTGAAGGAGGAGGAGTGAGATATGGAGCACTTAAATCTGGAAGGTGGAGAGTTCCAGAATTTAGGGGCAAAGTGAGAGAAAGCTTGTTCCCCGTTCTAGTTAAGCAGAGTGGAATGGAGAGTTGTAAGGAGTTAAAGAACCTCAGTGGGCGGGAGTGAGGCACAGGGGTGAGCATAGCCCCAAGACTGTTTGGGTGAGGGTTTCTTGTCATGGAGTTGATGAAGCAGCCCAGAGAGTATAAGAACAGATTTTAGTGGGACAGCCAACCCAGGGTGGAGTACAGGAGGCAGTGGTGAGTAAGGCAAGGGGCCGATAGGGCAAATCTACAGATGTTGTTGTAAGTGGTGTCCCATTTATGAAGAATACAGGCATTGGCATGGGAAAGGATGGAGAGGGCATACAGTAGCCTAGACAGCAAGACACCTCTAGCCTTGGAGACCCTGGCAGCAAGGGTGAGGAAGTGACACACACGGTACGTGGCACCAATCTTAATGTTGATGGTTCAGCATACCTCATTTATGTGGGAAGAGAAATCAAGTGTGGGATCCAGTGTCACTCCAAGGTAGCTGAAGGAGTCAGTGGACATGACTGCAGTCCCATCATGACAAAGCGCGTGTAGCTTGGAGGTCTCGGCATGGACTTTTCCAGCAGACCTGAAGAGCATAGCCTGAGTCTTTGGTAGACTGAGGATTAGGGAGTTTGAGGAGAGCCAAGATTGAATCTGTTGAAACACTGAAGACAGGTGAACATTAAGGTCAGCGACAGACTGAGAGGATGCGTAGAGCACCAGGTTGTCGGCGTACATGATGGAGCGACAGTGGGTAAAGGAAGTGGGACAATCATTAACAAAATGTTTACAGTGCAGGCAAAGATCAAAGATATTTGGATTACATTTATGTAATTTACATGATGTAAAATATAGCCTGTGTATTATATTAAACTGTATTTGCCTTCATTTGACTTTTTTGTATTAATTCAGGTGGGATCAACATTTCTTTCCAATCTTCATTTTGCATATCATATCTGAGATCTTTGTTCCATGCATTCTTTAATTGTGATAAAGTAATTTTTTTTTTCATTTCAGGAAGTAATTTATAAATTTCAGAAAACATTTTTGTTGCATCTGAGTTGGTTTTTAATAATGTCTCTAGAGGGGTGCCGCTATTATATTGTTTGGTAGTATATGTTTGTTAATGTAATCCCTTAATTGTAGACAGGCCAAAGAGCTATCTACTGGTAGACTGTATTCCATTCTTAAATCTTTGAATTTTCTCAGGAGCCTATCTTGTAAACATTGTATCAGTGATACTAAATCTTTCAGCCTCCAATTATGGAGTATTTTGTTTTTGTGTGAAAATTTGAAGTAACTATTCTCCTGTAGGGGAGAGTAGATTGATTTTTATTTATTTATATATTTATGTATTTATTTATGACTTTATTTACTGGGTAGGTGCACTGATCCCAAGGACTGGTTTCAGGCACGACCTGGGCCACGTAAGGTGGCACAGAGTAGAAACATCAACATAACAAGAGCAGGTAATACATAGTGAAAGGTTACAGTTGTTACATTTGGCAATACATGGTGGCAGTAGTTGAGGGACAACAAATAACAAAGCAAAGCAAGGCTCATGGTGGGACAGTTTCAGTAAATAAGAGAACCTATTTGGCCCTACCCGTGGAACCTATGGGGGGGTGCTAGTTCTTAAAGCAGTGGCAGGTGGATGCCAACAGGAATGAATTGTTGAGGTGAGTCTTGAACTGACAATGAGTGTTTATGGTGCACAGTTCAGTGGGCAGCTTGTTCTATAGTGTGGGGGCTGCTACAGATGGGGCTGTATTGCCCATATTCATGGCTACCCTGGAGAGTTTCAGGGAGGGGATACTGGAGGGGTGTAGGCAGCGGTGTGAGGTTTGGACAGTGAGAAGGGGAGCAAGAGGGGATTTCTGGCCAATACGGATGGCAGAATCAATAAAACTGTACAGTGCAAGGTCAAAACGAGTTTGTAGTGGGAGCCACCCCAGTGTAGTATGGAGTGCACAGTGGTGTGTGGAGAAAAGGGCCAGCAGAGAGAAGTGGCAGGCACTGTTGTATGCTACTGATAGTTTTGCCATGGTGGATGCAGAGGTTCTGGAGTAGGTGGAAGAGCAGTAGTCCAGGACAGGTAGCAGGTTTTCCTGGTTGATGGCATGGTGGGCCTCAGGGGTGCGGTATTGCCGGTATCTGTATGCAGCTCCTAGTTTTTGGTGAAATCTTAGAACCAGGGAGTTTATGTGCTCTGTAAAGGAAAGTGAGGGGGTCAAGCACAACTCCTAGATATTTGAAATGTTTAACGTACTCTAGGGCATGGCCATCAGGGGACGTGATGATTAGGAGTGGGTTAGATTTGCATTTCATTAGGAAGGGCTTAGATCCGAACAACATTGTTTTTGTTTTTTTGGCATTGACCAGAAGAAGGTTGTCTGAGAACCAGTTGTGGGTTGCAGTGTAGTTTTGTGAGAGGGTTGCAGAGATGAGGGTTGGAGACTTTCCCCTGGAAAAGAGCACCAGGTCATCGGCATAAAGGATTGAGTGACAGTTGAGACTACACACGGGAAGGGAGTTAATGAATAAGGAGAAAAGGAGGGGTCCCAGGATAGAGCCTTGGGGACCCCAGTAGAGACAGGCAGGGTGGGCATGCAGGTTGGACCAATGCACAAAAACTGGGAGTGCCCTGTAAGGCAGCTTCCAAACCAGGTGATGACCTCTGGAGAGCAGCCAAGATGATGCAATTTGGAGAGGAGGAGCAAGTGATTGATCAGGTCAAAGGCTTTGGAGAGGTCAACGAAGACTGTGCCAGTTGCATTTCCATGGTCCATGTTTGTGAGGATGTGGTCAGTTAGGAGTGCAAGGGCAGTGGAGGTAGAGTGATTCTTGTGGAAGATGTGTTGTTGGCTACATAGTAGGTCATATTTACCTATGTAGTCAGCAAGTTGGTGGTGGATGTTTTTTTCCAGCAGCTTGCTTAGGTGTGGATGGATGGAGATTGTGTAATAGTTGTCTGTGGATTGTGGGTCCCCGGCTTTATGAATGGGAATGACCTTCATGGTTTTTCATGTATCAGGCATGGAGAAATTAGTCAGGGCGAGGTTGAAAATGAACATTAGACGAGCGACGATGGCAGAGGAGATAAGTCTAAGGAAGACGGGATAATTTTTCTGCACCAGGGGAGCCATGGTTTGGGAAGCTCTTTAGGAGTTTAGCTATGTCAGTGTGAGAGTATTTTGTAGAAAAAGGGGGGAGGTAGAGGTTGAGAGGTAGGCCCGGTGGGTGATGTTGTGGGGGCGTGCAGGGGAACAGGTTTTTTTTTGCAGGTCATTTGGGAGTTTGCTCAGGTACATAGTGAAGTCAAAGAATTTGTCATTGAGGGCCTTGGCCATTTCTTGGGGATCGGTAATGAGGCCAGTATTAGTGTGTAGCTGTGGGACAGGCTTACTGGAGGAGGGGTTTAGTAGTGAGCCAATGGATGCCCAGAATTGTTTAGGGTCCCTGAGGTAGTTTGCTGCAGACTGCGAATATGTGTCTGTTTAAGAGCTTTGGCCAGTGTTTGCAAAGGTTCCTCCAATGTCTGTAATCATCACATAGGGTTGGGGATGGGGATGCTTTATTGATTGAACAGGCATGGTCCCTGTCTTTCATGATGGTAAGGAGGTCTTTCATGACCCATCATGAGTAGTCACCCCTTGCCCTTCTGCTGGTGACTGGAAAATGATTGCCCTGTAGGGTCAGGAGAGCTCAAGTGAGCATGGATGCTTCCTGGGTCACATTTGATTCTGAGAAAATGGCAGACCAGTCCAGTGCCCATGCCTCAGAGAGAAGGAGGGGGGTGTTTAGGCTTCTGAAATTATGGAAAGACAGGTATTTGTGCGTGGGCTGTTTAAGTTTAAATGACCAGAGAAGGTACGTAGGGGAGTGATCACTAATGGAGTTGGCCATGGTGCCAGCATGCAGGACACAGTCCTCCCGGTTAGTTACAATCCAATCCAGGAGTGTCTGTGTGCCCTTACAAGGGTTCTGCCTTGTGGGAAGGTTAATAGTTTGGGCTAGGTTGTATTGTTTTAGGAGGGGGGCATAGTCAGGCTGGTAAGAACTGAGCCAGTTTAGATTGAGATCACCCAAGAGAACTGAGTCTCTGTGTGGGGATGTGGAGTTCAGGCCAGACAGGAAGCTGTTTAGACCATCAGTTCCAACTGTAGGGGGATTATAGTAGGACCTGATGTGGAGTTTTTTGCTAGTTCTCAGGGTGAGTTCGGTTAGGAGCCATTCACTGGGAGAGGTTGGGTCGGAGCGGAAAACTATGCTGTCTGATAGGGGTTCCTTGAGGAAAAGAGCTAGTCCACCCCCCTTTTTTTGCTAGGTCTTTCCAGGCAGTGGGAGGAGTACCCAGGTAGTTGATAGGTGGCATCAGTAATGTGAGGTTTTAGCCATGTGTCAGAGAGTCCCAGTATGTGGGGTTTGTATAGCTCAACCCATGCTTCCAGGTCCTGGAATTTGGAAAGGGGGGACTGCATACATTTATATGGGCTATTTTTAGCCCTGGGGCATTTGTCCAGGTGCTGTCGGGGGGGCTATGTAGGAATTAGGGAGGCTGGGATTGCTCTCAATGTCTCCTGCATGGAGTAGGAGGGATAGGAATGGGATGCAGATACAGGAGGGAATGACAATAGAGCAGGATATGGATAACTGGATAATTGATAATGATATTTTATGACCCAGCAGAAGACATGCAGTTTTCAAAAGTTTTGAAGTATTTCTAGTTGAAAATAATATACTGCCATATAGTTTAGACTTACTACCATCCACATATAATGTGTGTGCTAGTGACTGAAATGTAATGCAGTCTTTCTCTATAGGTATCCAACTTAACTGTGCAGTCTCTTCTTCTTGTCCAGGAAACCCTGCTTTTGTCTGTTCAAGTTGTGCAGCCAGATAATGTAATTTTAGATTTGGAAGGCCTAATCCACCCTGAGGTAAAGGAGGATATAGATTATTTAAATTAGCTCTTGGTCTCTTCCCTTCCCAGATGAAGTGTCTAAAGATTTTGTCAATCCTCAGGAACACATTTTTGTCCAATACTACTAGTAATGTTTAAAAGAAGAACAAAAATCTGGGAGCAATATTAATTTTAAGTATATTAATTCTTCCCATCACTGTTAAAGGCAAGCTAACTCATTTATCATGATCCTTTTGTAGCTTATCAAATAATGATATGCAATTATTTTGATATATCTTGTTGCTGCCCAATAAAATGATTACACCCAGATATTTTATCTCAGTTTTTTTAAAGATTGATTAATTGGAAAGTTACTGTGTTACTATTTTATATAGACACTCAGATTTTGTCCAGTTCACTTTGTAGCCAGACACAGATCTGAAAGTGTGTAATAAATTATATAATGGCATCATTGAATTCTTTGGATCCTGTATAAATTGTATACCATTGTCTGCATACAATGACATTTTGTATTGTTCTCCTTTAATTTTAAGACATTTTATAAGGTCTTTACCTCGGATACTCAATGCCAGCTGTTCAATAAATATAGCAAAGAAAAGTGGGGTTAGTGGACAGCACTGCCTCACCCTTCTATGCAACTGAATAGAGCTAGAAACATTTCTATTGGTTTTCACTTTTGCTGTAGGTACATCACATATTAAATTAAACCATTCATAAGCCTATCCCTACATTTGTTCTCCTTAAACATGATTTCATAAAAGGTCAATAATCTGTATCAAATGCCTTTTCAGCGTTGACTGATAGAATGGCAACATCTTCATTCTTAGTGAAATCTATAATATCTAATGTTTTCCTGATAGTTAATGAAATACGTCTGCCAGGGATAAACCCAGTTTGGTCTGGGTGTATTACCATATTTGGATTTGTGTAGCCAATCTATTTGTCAGAATTGTGTTAATGATTTTATAATCTATATTCTTAAAGATATAGGACTGTTTTTAGAATAAGTGTAATTGTCGCTTCTGTCATAGACTGGGGTAGTTGTTCTCTGGTTTTTATATCTTCATATAATTTCAGAATTAAAGGAGAAAGAATGTCGCAGAAAGCCTTGTAAAACTGGAGATTTACTATTTTTAAGATGGAATATGGTTGTAATTTCTTGTGGTTCTAGAGGAGTCTCTAATATATCTTTGCATAAATCATTAAATGATTCCTTGGAAAACCATCTAAGAAGTCATCAATGTCCTGTTGCTCAGGTTCTCTATCCGTGGAATAAAATTTAGTATAAAAATCCTGGAATTTTTCATTAATTTGAAGATGTGAGTTTATAATATTCCCAGATTCTGACTTGATATTGTTAATAGTATTCCTGTTCTGTTCATATTGTATCTGGTATGGCAGCACTTTGTCAGGTTTATCTGAAAAAAAGTAATAATTCAATCTAGCTCTTTCATACATTTGTTCTGCTCTATAGTCTATTATTTTGTTAGTTTTCCCTAATCTGTAACATTTTGATTAAAGCTGCCTCTGTTAGTAAATTATTAAATGCTGCTTCAGCTACCAATAAGTTCTGCTCCAATCTATTAATTTTTTCCAGTAGTTTTTTCTACTGAATGCTCAATAAGACATTATCCATCCCCTCAAATATGCTTTTAATGTTTCCCATAAAATTAGGGTTTAAGTTTCATACATATCAATAATATTCAAAAAATATTTTACTGTTTTTTAAGATTAATTTTAAAGGCTTCGTCTTGTACCAAATATTATTAAATCTCCATTGAGAGTAGCCAGTACCTTCCACCTGTAGCATTTTTTCAATATAGATTGGAGCATGATCAGAAAACTTTATTGCTCCATGTTTTATTTTTTAATGGTGTATACAAGCTCTTCAGAAATAAAACAAATTTATTCTTGAGGATGATCTATGTACTTGAGAAAAATAAGAGAACATTTTTCATGTTGGGTACCTTTGTCTAAGCATGTCTAATTGTTTTAGATCCTCTGTAAATTCTTTAATCATTTTTTACTGAACCTTTCTTCCAATTCTTGCACGTTGACAGATCTATGTTGCATCTCTAGTGTTAGACTGAAATTGCATCCAATAATATGTGGTTTAGGGAGGTTGGTTAAAGCAATAAAAAATTCAATGAAAAATTCTTTATCTTCTTCATTGGGAGCATAAATGGTATTTATTGTAAATACTTTCCTATTTGAAGAGTAGCCATGGCACACTGTCCATTTTTGTCAGTCTGTTTGTGTATAATGTCTATATTTAAACTATTTTTTAATATAATGTCAACCCCCTAGAGTTACTTGTGTGTGGTGCATGAAAGCAATGACCTTGAAAAAGATTGCATATATATATATATATTTAAAGTCTTGCTCCTGGAAGCGTGTCTCTTGCAGTAATAAGTATTTTGCCTGTAATCGGTTAGCATATTGTATAATTTTCCTTATTTTTACTCTGTCTCTGGCTCTCTTAATGTTCCAACTTATACATTTCGATTGGATGGCCATCATTTCTTTTGTTTTTGACATGGTGTTGGAGTAAGTCTATTATCTTTTATATTGATAACCTTCTCTAATTTCCAAAGTGAAAATCTAATAAGATATTTTGCCTGACTTTCTTACATGTTTTCCCTGTCATCCCTCTCTCCCTTCCCTTGTCTTTTTCTAAACCTATACTACCCTAACCCATGCTCATTGATGGGTCTCCTCTCCCCCAACAGTCTGCAAAGATGCTCAGCATACCAAATGTGTATCTACTTGTAACAGGCTGCTGCTTATTCTCCGAAGAGCAGAATTCTATATTTTAGATAGGGGGCTATATTGGTTTTAGTATTCTTTATTTATTTTTTAGCTTTCCCCCACTGTTAGAGCCTTTATTATTTTTTTTATTTCGTCCAGAATAGCTTTATTAAGTTTTTCATTCCCTACATTCTGTCACAGAGCCTTTACTTTTTTTTTTACATTCTTTTTATATGTTTCATTCATCAAGACATTCCTCTAAGATGCAGAGGATAGACTGATGGTTTGGGAATTACCCCTTAAAGGCTGTAGGTCTTCCATAGTCCTTTAAGTGTGAGGCCACATGAGGAGGCATTGATGTGGGCTTTAGGGTTCTCCTGCTCTATTGTCCCTCTGGAATAGATGGGGACTTTTTGATGGAGATCAAAGAGCTTGTCACTGGCCTGGTTTTGGAGTCCCCCAGGTGGTTGATTCTGGGGACTTCAATGTTTGGATCAATGGCAGGCCCTCAAACTTTGGGAGTGATCTCCTTAGGAGCATGGATGCCCATGCCTGACACAAAAGGTAACATCAGTAAAGCACTCGGGTGGCCACACACTGGACTTGTTTTTTTCTGTAGGTTTAAATATTACTGACCTCAGTGTTGATCTGGTAGTTTGGTCAGATCACAGCACCATGGGGTTCATGTTTAGGGTCCCCCCAGATGGTCCTGCCCCTGTGGAGATGGTCCGGTACTGCCTGTTAAGAGGAGTTTCCTCTATGGGACTGTCAGCAGCACTGGACCAATTGAGTGTTGGGGTGGCTTGTGCAATTGGCTTGGAGGAAGCAGTAGCAGCCTATAATGGGGCTGTTGTTGTGGCCTTTGACTCAATCACACCCATTCATGTTCACCCCCTGTCCACTCACCGGAGACCTCCTTGGTATGATGAGGATCTCTGGAGTTTAAAGACTAAAGGGCAGAGGTTAGAGAGATGTTGGAGAAGATCTGGCCTGGTGGAGGACAAATTGGCACTGAGGTCACATTATGTTGACTATTAGGGTAAATCTCCCCAAAGAAGGTGTGATTTCTGTCTAGGGAGATTGCTGTTGTGAGAAGTAGACCAGCTCAGCTCTTCCACATGGTAGACAGGCTTTTACATACTGCCTGTCTCTGTGTTGGGGGAGCAAGTTCTAGCACTAGGAGAGAGAAGCTGACTGTTCTTCACCGATAAGGTGTCCTTTATTAGGGCTGAGGTCTTTTTGAGTATCTCTCAAAAGGGATGCAGTGTCCTGCCTGAGCTGTGCTGAAACACTCCTCCTATCTGGGATGAGTTTGAGCTGGTTGGGGTGGAGGAGGTGATGAGGATATTCTGAAAGCTGTGGCCTACACAGTGTGATCTAGACCCAGGTGTGACCCTCTTTTTGGTTGGATGCTTGGACCTGACTGGACCCGTGGCAGCTGAGGTTGTCTGGAGTTCCTTGAGGAGTGGGGTCTTCCCATTGTCCTTGAAAGAGGCTTTGGTTAGACCCCTTTTGAAGAAGCCCTCTTTGGATCTGGACTGCCTCAGCAACTACAGGCCGATCTTAAACCTCCCATTATTAGGGAAGGTCATAGAAAAGGTGGTGGCCATGCAGCTTGAGGGACATCTCAACTCTTTCTCTACCTATAAGTTTTTCCATTCTGGGTTCCATGCAGGGCATAGTATGGAGGTTGCCCTGATAAGAGTGCTACATGATCTCCTGATGGTGAGGGATAGGAGAACCTATACCATCTTGATTCTGCTGGAACTCTCTGAGGCGTTTGATACTGTGGACCATGAGGTGCTGCTTGACTGCCTGTAGTTTTGGTGTGGCCTGTCTGTTAATGTCATCAACTAGTTTTGGTTATACCTGACAGACAGAGTGCAAAGGGTGACAATGGGACTTGTCTCATCTAACCCAAAGCCTCTGAGCTGTGGGGTTCCACAGGGTACGGTCTCATCACCCTTATTGTTCATGGTGTATATGCTGCCATTGGGGGACATTATCAGGTGGTACAGGCTGGGCTTTCATTGCTATGCAGATGATACCCAGCTGTACTTGTCCTGTGCACTTGATATTCAGGTGTCGGGTTCCATATTTAACAGCTGCCTCGAAGAAATTCAGTCATGGATGACTCACAACTGGCTTGGGCTTAACCCAGACAAGACTGAGGTATTGATGGTAGACCTGGGTCATTGTTGGGGAGGGGGTGGGGGTTAACCCCCGGCCTAGTGTTGGGGGTGTTCCCCTTGTCCCTCCTAGACAGGTGAAGGATTTGGGTGTGATCCTAGATGACAGCCTGACACTTAATGCTCAGGTGTCAGCCATGGTCAAAAGTGGATTCTACCATTTTAGGAGCATCTCCCAAATCTGAGCCCTGATCCCTCCTGAGGACCTGACCACACTGGTGTATGCTTTCATCATTTCCAGGCTGGACTACTGTAATGCCCTGTACCTTGGGTTATCTAGAGGCAACCTCCACAGGCTGCAGTTAATGCAGAACACAGTGGAGTGAGTTCTGACTGGAGCAAGGAGGTGTGAGCATATTACCCCAAGTCCTCCGCAGACTGCACTGGCTGCCAGTCAGGTGGAGGATTGTCTTCAAGATAGGCTCCTTACTTACAAAAAACTGCATGAAAGTGGTCCTGTCTATTTGCAAGATCTCCTTGTTCTTTACCATCTAGCCTGGGTAGATCTTTGCAGGTGGAGAAGGTTCTATGCATTCGGCTGAGCTGTATATTTTCTTCTGAGAACTTTTTTCCCAGTACCTCTGTTAATAGTTCTTCAAAATGATGTATTGAATCTGAGCCTTCAATCCAGTCAGGCACATTCCCAGTCTTTATAAGTCCTCTTCTTGATCTGGATTCCAAGTCCTCTAGTTTTTTGTTGTAAATCAGCCAACTCCTTTTGGTGTTGCTTAACCATGTTCTGAAGTAGGGATATGTGGTCTTTCGCTTCTCCCATCCTGCTTTCAAGTTCAGACACTCTTTTAGTTAAAGAATACATTTTGGAGTCTAGTGTGGCTATAGAGCCTTTAATAGACTAAAAGGAAATATTCATATTTTGAAAGCCCTTTTGCAGTTCTGTTAACATTGCCTCTTGAGCTTGCAGAAATTTCAACATGTTTGATTCTCCACTAGTGGTGGGTGAAGTGGACTCAATCCGCTCCGCAAAGTGATTTGTGGAGCAAAGGTGGATTCTCAGAGTGCTCCGCAATGTGAAGCGGAGTACTTCGCATTATAATGAGGAATGTGAAGTCCATTACAAACGCTGACTTCGTGTTACTCTGTCTCCCCGGGCCACTACTTTGCCAATTTTAAGGTGAAGTGCATTGATGGCAGTTCACTTCACCTCACTTTGCCTTATTTCTGAGCTTCAAAGGCAAATTTTGCATGGATTCATGGGATTTCAGGTCATATGGGCTCTATATTGATCTGCACAACCTCAGTTCAGGGTAGTATGAGTAGCAAGGAGTAGGGGACAGTGTGCTCTGATAGCTGTCTGTAATAGGAATCTTGTAAAAGCTGTTCAAAAAGCATTTTTGCTTTTTTGGGGGGGTCCAACTTTAGTTCATCGACTGTAGGAAACCCTCCTGTACTCATATCATTGAGTGTTTTTGTTTGTGTGTGGATTTTGAATGTGAATTTACAACACTGAGTGTGTGTGGTGAAAGACAATGAAAGTGTGCTGTGGGGGAAGGGCGTATCTGTGTTGTAGGTAGATTTTTGGAGAAATAGTGATTTCTTTGTTTTTTGGTTATATTTTTGTTATATAATTGACTGTGTTAATGTACACATAGTAATACTGTCAGTAATAATACAAATTTTCTTGCTGTTTGTTGTGTGGATGTGGCGTAGCATTTCATAAGGTCAGGTTGTTTAAATTACAAATTTACATTAATGTGACATAGTACACTGAACTTTTGCATTTGTGTCACATTCCTCACTCAGCATTGTACACAAACTGTTCTGTGTTGTATGTGAGTGTGTATGCAGTGTTGCATGCATCAAATAATACTCCTTTTAATGTGACACAGACTAGTGTAATTGCAACTAAGCGCAGCACTGTGAACCTGCTATCTACTGCAGCTGCCTGATTTTTTACTGTGATCATGTTCTTGTTCTTAGTTTTGCTACGTGTAGTGCTGTAAAAATCAGCACTGTCTGTGTTCAGTGCTCCCTCCCCCCCCACCCCCACGTTCAAAAGGTATTTTTTACCAGACTGGATTGTTTTTGTGGCCTCATCAGCACCACTGGTTACTGAAGTTGTTTTAATTCCCTGACAGTCTCAGAGTAGTCTCTTATCTGGTGCTGAAGCCACAGTTGTTTATTTGGCTTCACATCCAGCCAGTGTCCCTCCAATCAGAAAGTGAATGTGTCAAAATCTGAATTTGGTAATAATATTTGGGGTTAATCCCCAAAATGCCTGCAAAGAGACATGCAAGCAAAGCTGTTTCTCGCCATGGCAATGTTGGCAGTAAGATGGTCTGTGGGCGTGGTAGTTGTAAGCAGATGCAGAAGTGCATTGCTGATGTGAGGAAAGGTATTTCTTCTGCAATGTTTTTTACAGCCCAATCAGTAGCTTCACTCATAGTTGAAGGAGATGATGTTTTCCCAGCCGGTGGTGTTAGTGTTACTGGTGTTAGTGGTGGTGGAGGTAGTATTAGTAGTGCTGCATCAAGTTCTAATTCTGACCAGTGTACCGTATCCAAACATATTCAGTGTGAAGCAGTGCAAGTGAGTGGCAGCGTAGATGATGTCATACTTCCCAGTAACATCCCAGTAACTGAACCTGAGGATTCTGATGATTATGTCAATGATAGCATACAATGTGATATTCCGTTCACTGCGGCACTTAAGGTCATGCATTTTCCATGCAGTGATTCACAGTGTGGTGAAAAAATATCAGGTGATGGTGGTGTAGATGCTGATGATGAATGTGATGATGCTGATGCTGATGATGATGATGTTGCTGTTGTTGCAACATGCAGTCCACATGCTAGCATCCAAGCAGAAGATGTGGATGTGTCATGTTGATGAATATGATGATGATGTAATTGACCCCAGTTGGGAACTGGAGAAAAAGAAATTAAAAGTGGCTGTGTCTGAGTCCGTTTGCAGGAACCGCCCCCCCCCCCGTAAAAACTTGTGATCTACCACTTTTAGTTGATGATGATGATGATGACCCAGTAATCAATATGATAGGTAGTCGTGGTGATCAGTTGCAGTCCAGGTGTGCAATGCCAGAAACATCACATGCCCCCCCACTTCAGTACTTAAAATAACAGATTTAAATAAGCCACATCATCATGGACATGTTAAAAGCAGAGTATTACACTCCCTTGTTTGGGACTTTTTGTTCAAGATGCAAATGATGACTCAGTTGCAATCTGCCAGGTTTGCCATGTGCATGTGAGACTAGGTAAAAAGGGGAACCATCTGGGGAAAGGAGGGCAGCATACACATCTTAAGAATAGGCACTTGGCTCTGTGGACCCAACACAAGCTGGCAGATAATACCACATCCTCTTCCATGACTGTTAAGCCCGGTAGAAAATTAAACGTGTGCAGCAATGTGGTAAAAAGAGCAGAGGATTACTACAGGCATGATGAGGTGGAGGACCATAATGACTTTGAAATGTTGTCCAGTGCTGGTGAGAGTAGTAGTTTTTGTGATGGTGGTGGTGGTGAATGCAGTATGTCTAGTGCAAGTGGTACATCAACCCCGGTTGGCAAATGTGGCAAAATAACATCATTTCTGGGTTTGTCATAATCACCTGTGCAACTGTCTCCATCAAATGTCCACACTCCACCCCCTGCCAATGCCATTCATCACAGAACACAACCATTTGTGACTAACAAAACACCACATGTAAAACGTTTAAGTTAGCCCACGTTACAGAGTGTTTTTGCGCATAAGCTGAAGTACCCCCAATCATACAGTGTCACATGAACTTAATGCTGCTGCTGTAGCAGAAATGCTGGCAATTGATCTTTTGCCCTTCTCCTTTGTGGAGAATTCTGGGTCCCAGCGGTTTGCTGCACATGCCTGTCCAAAATGGAAAGTCCCATCCAGGACATACTTTTCCACCCGTTCTGTCCCCGAGTTGTTCCGCACTGTGTCCGACTCAGTAAGACATGCCCTTCAACATTCCTCCTCTCCATTCATCCATTTAAGTGGGGATATGTGGACAAGTGACAAAACAGTGGGGAGTTCATATTTGTGTATAACTGCACACTGGGCGCAGGTGCCGGGGATTGTTTGTGATGTTAGTAGTGCGAATAATCAGTGCAGTAAGGTGGATTGTCACAGTAGCAGTCTTCCTGGAATTTGCCATGATTGTTATGTGCAGTGTGACCTGTTCACACACTGGTGAGAACATGTGGGACATGGTACTGAGTGAAACTGACAGATGGCTAAACTCTCTGTCCCTGAGAGCTGGGTTCATAGCAAGTGACAATGGGTCAAATGTAGGGAAATGCATCACTAATGGTGTTTTTTTCATGTTCCATGCATGGTCCACTGTTTAAGTCTTGTGGTTCAGGAGTTTCTGCTGCACCCTGATATAAAGGAAATGCTGACCATTGCATGACGTATCTGCTCTCACTTTTCAAGGTCTGGAAAGGCCCATGACCAACTGCGGCAGTTGCAGATACAAAACAGCCTGACTCAGCACCGCTTGAAGCTGGAAGTTGTAACCCAATGGAACTCCACATTATACATGGCACAGAGGTTGTATGAACAATACAAAGCCATCTCAGAATATCTTGTTATGTACACAAGCCGTGACAGTTCCGGGGCCTCCATGTCTATGACGACTGAACAGTGGCACCTCATGGACTCTGTAATAACAATTTTGCAGCCTTTTGAACATGCCACACAGGCAGTGAGTGGCATGTCTGCCTCCATTAGCCAATCCATTCCACTGCTGTGGGTGCTGAGGCAGACATTGGTGAATGCACAGCATAGCCTTGATGTTGCCGGACACGGTGGTAGCAGTATGTTGCTGCAACACATGCTGATAGTATTCAACCATAATCCTCACATTGTGAGCATTCAGTGCAGCGACAACTTTGCCATAGCAACAATGCTGGACCCATGATACAAATGTGGAATTGCATCAGTACTGGAGGGAGGGCCTGAACAGGTAAAAAATATCAGTGATCAACTGGTGCGCTTGGTTCATGGGGCACAGAAGTCACATGCCAAGGTCAGCAAACCTTAGCAGCATAATCTGGCTGAAGGGGTACCTGGAGGACCATCAAGCATATTCTGCAAGGGAAAGGGGACTGTAGTTCCAGGTGGTCTGTCATCCAAAGTGGCTGGCGTCAACCCACTTTGGGAAGCTTTGTCCCAAGTGGGTATTTGTGAAATAAATGATTCGGGAGAACAGGATGATGCATCAACAATTGGACTTAGTGTGACACAGAGAATGGGTGAGTCATATTTGTCTGAAAACAGGCATCTGACAATAAGTGAAGATCCTCTTTTGTACTGGAGTGGAAAGATCAGTGAATGGCCAGAGCTGACTTCAGTGGCACTGAAGTACCTCACATGCCCACCCTCCAGTATAAGTGTTGAGAGGGTATTCAGCTCAGCAGGTGCAATAGTCAGGGATCGTCGGACAAACCTGTCTCCTGCAAATGTTAGTTTGCTAACATTCATTAAAATGAATGAGAGGCACATACCAGCACAGACTGCAACCTCAGTATTCATACCCCGGCCTAGTCATGGTGGTCTTGCCGATGTGGAAATGGAGCATCCTGGTGGCACTGGCAGTGGCTGCCTAAAACGGCCCACCATTGATGTAGATGATGACACAATGGTGGAAGAATTTCCCAGTGGTCAGACTTCAGACATCGATGACTGTGAGGGCAGTTTTCTTTATGAGGATGATGATGTGGTTAATGTTGGCAGGTTTTAACTGCAGTATTTAAAAGGAGGCGTGCCTCCCAGGACCACCACCACCGGGACTGATGTTATCCACTGCCACCACTGCTACCATGAGTCTATCTGCCCCCTGGACCACCTTCACCACCTCCGGGACTGATGTTATCCAAGTCTGCCACCATGAGTCTGTCTTCCCCCAGACCACCACCACCAGGACTGATGTTATCCACTCCCACCACTGCCACCATGAGTCTGTCTGCCCCCCGGACCATCTTCACCACCTCCGGGACTGATGTTATCCAAGTCTGCTACCACCACCACCACCACCGGGACTGATGTTATCCAAGTCTGCCACCATGAGTCTGTCTACCCCCTGGACCACCACCACCACCAGGACTGATGTTATTCAAGTCTGCCACCATGAGTCTGTCTGCCAGCCAGACCACCTTCACCACCACAGGGACTGATATTATCCAAGTCTGCCACCATGAGTCTGTCTGCCCCTTGGACCACCTTCACCATCACTGGGACTGATGTTATCCACTGCCACAGCTGCCATCATGAGTCGGTCTGCCCCCCATGGACCACCGACACCAGCTTCTTAATATTTAAACCATAAAGTGAATATGTGTACTCATGTTTGTTATGCTGTTTCACTTCCTTTAGTTGTATGTTTTGTTTTCTGTAGCTTTTCAGAGCCGCAGTGGTAAAAACACATACAGTACACTTCTTTTGTTTCTTTTACAGGGTAACAAAAAAAGGCTTCATCTCTAAAACTTGGGAATGATGCTGTAGCTGTACCGTACAGAGAGGAACCTATGTAATATCCATGTGAAATCCATTCTGGTAAGTATGAAGATTTTATTTAATCCGTTTCATTGTATCGTAAAGACTGCAGCAACTATTGCACAAAACAGGTTGTGTTAGTTGACAAGATGTGTCTTTGAAATGTAACTTGACTTTAGGGATTGAGATTTGAGAACCAGGGAGGGACACAAAACAATTAAGTTGTAAGAAATCATTCATTTCTTTTTTTAGGCAACTGCCAGATGCTTTGTTGTTCTGACAAAGTGGCCTTATCCAAACAAGTTCTTCAACATCAGCCCCGGCTGGGGCACACCTGCAATAAGCAGAAGTCGTTTCATTAAATGAGCATGACCATCACACCAGACTCGAAAAGGATGCAGATGAAATCTGTGAAGAAGTAAGAAAATAAGTAACCATTACAGACAAACCTGAAAATATGCTTCCCCCACCCCAAAAAAAAAATACTTACCTTCATGTGCTTGACAGTTATCCATTGCAAAGTTATATGCATAAAGTTCTAATTGAGCACTGGAATGTGCACACCAACAGTGTCTGTGACCTGTGATACAGAACAATACCATGAGTACATGTCCATGTCAACCCCCCTCACCTACAAACTACAGAAATATATATCTATATATATCAACTCACCAAGGCTACTATTAGTGTACAGACAAAGGGCACCCTTTCATCCAGTTGAGATGATCACATTGCATTTGCACTAATCGCAGCACACGTTGAACCAGTAACAGTTCTCTCACGGTCATCATTTTAGTGGCATTGCGCACATGACTGACTGCAGAATAAATTCTAGGGTACTTTGCATGTGCTGAAACAATCCCATTTCACTTCATTACCACTTGTCAATTTTCTGCACACAAGGAGTATGCATTTTGGGCCTGCAGAAAAAATCTGGGGACTCTGTGCTACTTTTATGCGCATGACTGAGTGCGCCTTTAATTCTGAGGGACTTTGTATGTGCTGAAACAGTCTCATTTCACTTTGTTACCACTTGTCAATTTTCTGCACACAAGCAGGATGCATTCTGGGACTGCAGAAAACATCTGGGGACTCTGTGCCACTTTTGTGTGTTCTGTGATTGTTGCTGTGAGCTCATGATGTCATACTGACATTTTTACAATTAAAGCAGCATTGTAAGAATGTCCTCACAGTTCTGAACTGTACTTTTTTATGCTACTTTACATTGCCACAGCCACCACTACTTACCTCCGAGTCGTGACTTGAATGATATGATTCTATTCACAATTTATGTCTGCTTTACTTACTTGACTACGTTTTTCATGTATGAAAAAAAATGAGCACGTCTTCCAATATTGTTCGGACCAGCTTTGTATTTATTTGCAGCTGCTTTTCAATAACTATTGTTCAGTGGTGTCATAAAACACTGCCTGATGCATAACTGTTAATTAACAACAGAAGTGATATAGAACAACTACTTGATGTGATGGAGAAAAGCAGAGGAAAACAATGACAAAGACCTGGTCAGCACCAATTTAAAAGGAAAGCTCCTTTCATTATTTCACACATGAAAAAAGATAGTACAGCAGACTCAACTACAGCAAATTATTGTATCATTCCAGTCAGTCATTATGTAAGTAAAGGAAGTTGTAACACAGCATTAAAAAATATAGGTCAGAGTTATAAACAGATTGTTGCACTGCTGCTTTACAGACAGTCACCACATTACATAGTTATGGTGATGCACAAAAACTAATATGTGGGGTCATTACTACCACTGGACTATTTCTTGCTCCACAGAGTGCAATACATTTCTGTGAAAACCACCCATAATTTCATTACAGTGAGTCACATGACAGAGGAATTACCAATCAGAAAAGCCACCCACATTCTGCCACCCTTTCTGAGCAACGTTAGGACGTGATGCCAGGGGGAGCGCAGGTGCATGCTCCACTATAGTGAATGTCCGGCAGCTATCCCAACCAATGTTTCCTTATGTTATAAGGTTCACTTTGTGGTGAAATGTGGGATGTTTTCACTAACAAGACTCTTCTTACTGGAAATGTGGCTACACATTTCACCACAAACTGACCATTATAACATAAAGAAACATTTGGAAACCTGACAGACAATTGAATATTAACAGTAAGGAGCATGCACACGCACTGTCCCTGCCATCACGTCCTAACGTTGCTGAGAAGGGAGGCAGAATGTGGGCAGATTTTCAGAATGGGAATTCCTCCATCACATGACACACTGTAATGAAATTATGGCTGGTTTTCACAAAAATGTATTGCACTATGTGATGCAAGAAAGATTCCCCTGGAAGGGAAAATGTGTATGATTAAACAATAACAAACAAAAAACACACAAAAAAAGTACAACACAGTAGTGGGGTCAGGGGTGGGGTGGGGGGGGGGCAGAAAACAATCCCCTGACTTACTATGGCCATGGGATGCCATGGTGGTGCAGCAGCAGGTGCATCATTGAAAGTATTTGCTGCTGCTGTGCTTCCAGTCTGTTAACCTGCTGCTCCAAACCACTGAAACACTCATTATTTTCCTCAAACACTTCCCACACCAGGCCGAGGTCAGACTGGCTTGCAGGGACTGTGGCGGGGTCCACTGCAGTGGGTAATCCAGGTACTGGGGCTGGTGGTGGACAGGGTGGTGGTGGTGGTGGTGGAGCAGCTGATATAGTAGCCCTCCTCCTCCTGCTGCAGTGGTAACTGCTGTGAGGCACATCTCCCACCCCTGCAGCACCCTCGGCCACTGCCACGGAAGGTCCAGCAGGTGGATGCCTGGCCCCTTCCGTGGCAGCCTGCCACTCTGCCCTGTGGTGGTTCAGCATGTGAGTGCACTGGCCACTGATCCCCAAATGTGTCTCAGGGGGGCCACAGTGCACCAGCACACCACACACACACAGCACTCCACCACTGTGCTGTCTCCCCCCACACAATTAAAAAACTCTCACACTGGAGAACCGCGGGGGGGACCAGACACAGTCCTCACACATTGGGCATGAGTCCCACCACCACCTATAATTGCCAGGGCCACCTCCTCTGGCTGTGTAGGTGGTGGAGGGGGTGCTCCTGGAGCCCCAACAGCTGCTGCTAGTTGTGGTGGTTATAGTGGCGGTAGTGGCGGAGAAGGTGCATGCGCAGCAGCCACCGGTGGCACTGGTGCTGCTGCTACTGCCCCTGTTGCTTCAGCGGGGGAAGCAACATCGGCCAGGAGTCTGGAGCGGTCCAACATCACATAACCACCCCGACCCCCCCACGGGTCCTCACTCCTCCCCCCAACCCACCCACAGGCCAGTGACTCACCTTCTACTACATTACCCTCCATCCTCCTGAGTCCATGGGATGACACACACACACACACACACACACACACACACACACACACACACACACACACACACACACACACAAAACAAAACAAAACTTATAGAAAAAAATTCACTAACAAAAAAACACTAAGACAATACAAAAACTAAATAAAATAGCTTTTAAAAAAGCTGTTTGTTTGTTCTGGGTTCTGGCAGTAAAAAGAAACAAAAGCCAAGCAAACTCCTCTTCTCTCACAATTTTGCTTTCTCCCTCTACAAATGCAAAGGAGAACATGAAACTGCTTCTCTGACTCACTTCCTTCCTGCCTGGCTAAAGCATGTGACTTACAGTACTGCAAGCCATGTGATGTGCCTATTTTTTTCTCACTTCCTTACTTCACATTAAGGCATAATGAGACGAGAATGGCAACAATAACGTAAGTGAGCACTTTACAGGCCTCCACTTATGTTGTGCTCTGTGGGACGCGGCGCCCACTTCACGTCCACTTCACAGGCGGATTAATAATTCGCTGCATCTCTATTCTCCACCCCCTGATTCTGCCCCCTTTGTGAAATGTTTTTTAACAAATATTCCAGCACCTCGGGATTTGTTGCTCTCAAAGTGCTATTCTCCCTGTCTGTGCACACATTAGTTTTCTTGTTGTGCTCTTGGTCCATTACAGTAACCTGTATGTCTCTTATTCCGTGGTTATGTTTCTGTTTCATAAAGCTGGTGTCTGTTTCCTTTTATTGCTTTCCTCCATATCCTCCATTGAGTTCTGTAGATCTTAAATGTCTGTATCTGCTATGTCTTGGCCCATGGTCAGATCATTCTCCGTTGTTATTCTCTTGCCCAGGTCATTGCTAATACCTTTAACCTTGTCCTGGTTCAGTTCCATTCTGCCTTGTGGAGCTAGTCATGCTGTATCCCCTTTTGCAAAGATCAATCTGCCTGGTGAATTTTTTATATTTTGTTTCTGTGTGTCTTCTGTCCCATCCTGACCTTGCAATTCACTGCTTTCTCTATAAAGTCTTGTTTTGCAAACATTATGATTGTGCTCCATCTCTTTCCTCCTTGGAAAATGGCCTCTGTGGCTGTTTTTCCTTTGCCGTTTCTCCTTCCACATTCCTGACTTCCAACCCCTCCATGCCTTGTTTTTCAGCTGCAACCTGTAGGGAAGGAATCTGCATTTCACTAGCTTTAACTTTATTCTCCATGTTTGTTCCACCCACGGTGGAAGTAGAAGGAAGCATATAGGCACCCATAGAGCCGTGTGAGACAAGACGCACTGGCAGTTTATAAAATAAATTTATTTCAGCATCTCCTTTCAGAATTGACCTTTTTTATTGCTAGTGGCTAGTTGACTTGGACTTTCAATGCTGAATGCTTCAGAGTTACAGTTTGTGCCACTGACCTGCTCAGGAGAGACAGGACTGCTAGTTAAATGGGCCGCTTTTCTTCTGGTGAAGCATGTAGAAATCATTGGTTCTTTATCTTTCTCCAAATCCTTTAATCGCTGTATCTTCTTTGACATTCTAGCAAGGGAGGGCAGGGCACTCCGTCAGTTCCAATAGAAAAAGTGTTTCAGACTGAGTCTTCATTCATCATCTCAACTTGATAACCTGTTTTTGTTGTATTTCTCAGTCCTTAATTCTGCTCTAAGGTGCTTTTTGCTGATTATCATAGGTGCAGCCGCTAACTGAGATTCACTCAGCCCACCATCTTGGACATGCGCCACCTCTCGGTCTTTTTGTCTCAGTATTGGCACTATTGATTGAAGCATATTTAATGTTTCTTGTTGTCCTTTGCATTTTATATTCTTTCAGTTTGCTTTTTGTATGGATTTAAGCAGTTAGAATTTGCAGCCTGTTAACATACTTTAGAAACTTATTGCAATCCATTGAATCCAGCCCCAATGTAATACTTGGAAGTGTCAGTGAGTTTTATTTTCTGTTGTTAAAAATTACAGTTGTCTACATGTATGGGTGTGAACTTCATACACATATATGTAGACAGCTGTTATGTTATTAACAGGGTGGTAAACACATTCTAAACCTATTGTATTAGATCATTTAGATATGCTGGGATAGGTCATATTTAATGTGGCTGGCTGTTTGTGTTTGTCTCTGTCAGTAGTTTAGTTTTTGTGTTTTTTTGTGTGTTTCTGCTTGGAGGAACTGGACCATTCTTGGACATAACATCTATGAACATTCCTGGACTAAGAAACTGCAAAACATCACCTGCATGTATTGGCATTCCCATCATAAATCAACTTATTTGGAAGCCATCAAAAGCAAAAGTAAGGTCAGTAATTCTGTTATACAAGCTCTGAGTTGTGAAGTGCTGCATTGAATCCACATTTCCGTCTGACTTGTTCTTAAAGGGTGTGTGCTTGTCTTTGAGGTCTATTCCCAACCATTTTTGAGGAACAAAGGGAAGATACTAACAAATGATTTTTACATGCTGCATATGCCCCAGTCCAATGTTCATCACCTTCAGGAATTTAACACAGTCTGGGTCTTATTTCTACAGTAACAACAGTTTTCTGGTCCTCAGTAGTTCACCATGAGTCACTCTGGAACACCCACCCTTGCTGCAGTAAACATTTGCAGCCTCCTGCTAAAACTTGATGCCCTATAAATATTTGTAAATCAGCACAAGCCAGACACCCTTGCAGTTGTTGAAACCTGGCTCTCACCTAAAATCTCAGACATGGCTATTACCCTGCCAGGGTACAACATTTTCCAACTTGACAGAATCGCTAAAAGAGGTGGTGGCTGTGCCTTATATCTCAAAGACACTCTCCAAGGCCACCCTCTGAAAAACCTGTCTCTGACTCATTCTCCCAGATTGTCACTGTCAAAGTTCTACTAGGGGACCACAATAAAGCCCTGTCAATTGCCACATTTTACACCCCCCCCAAAGAACAAGGAAAAGGCCTCAACTCAGTCCTTGACCTCATCCGATCCCAACCACCTGACTCTGAGACAATCCTCATGGGCGACTTCAATATAAACTGGCTTGCTCTGGAATCAGGGGGCTTCATAGATGCAATATCCTCAGCAAACCTTGCTCAACTGGTTGCCTCCCCCACTAGGCAAAATTACAAAACAGACAAATGTACTCTCCTGGACTGGATACTGACCAGTCACCCATCCCACATCTCAAATGTCTCTGTCCTTCCTGACACTCTAAGCGACCATTCCCCTGTAATCTGCATCTGGGCAAATAAATTTACCATGACCCCCCCCCAAATTAATCAACAGCAGAGTCCTTCCACATGGGCAGTTGAAACACCTAAAATCCCACCTAAGACTGCAAGAGTGGTCCCCAATCTTCCACGCTCTGGATGTCAACACTACCATTGACCTCTTCATCAAAACCGTTAATGCTGCCTGTGACTCTCATGCCCCTTTCAAAATGTGGAAAGTCAAAGGCCTGTGCAACCGCTGGCTCTCCTCTGAACTACTAGCACAACTAAAATCCAGGGACCATCTCCAGGTACGGGTTCGGGAAACTGGAAAGCAAATTGACATACAGAATTATAAACAAGCTTGTAATAACTGCACAAAATTAGTCTTTGCACAATTGTGGCTGATTAGTGCCATGCGCTAAATATAACTTACGCAATAATAAACAGTTTTACAGTAGTAAAACATGCATAACTCTGTGATCTGCGTAATAGAACCCAGCATGTAGTGTGAAGGGTATGTAGGGAGAGAGAGGATGAGAGGAAAAAGCATGTCTTCTGACAGGCCAAATGGTCCTAAGCAAAACACACACTGATTCCCTATCAGACATTTTTAGCCATTGCTTCTGAAATGTTTATTTCTTTGGAGAGTTGATAAGAAAACAGCAAAAGGACCGTGCTTGTTTAGGGTTACCAAGTTTTGAGAAGTCAAAATGGGATATTTCTTACTGAACTATGATTTTTTGCAGGACAGTCTGTAACAATGAACAATGGAACAGATTTGTTTCAATAATCGTAATTAAGACTAATTGTTGTAGTTTTCTAGTTGTTTCTAATGTTTCTTATGATTTTTAAGTATTTTAGTTAAGCTATTATAGTTTTCTGCAACATTTGGAGAAAGCGGAGGTTCTAAATACTTATTTTTGCTCTGTTTTCACATCGGAGGGGGAAGGGAAGGGAACTGAGTTAAAAAGGAAGGGCGGAGAAGAATATGGGATGAATCAAAGCCCATTAAGTGAGGACAGAGTAAAGAAAGAACTTGGAAAATCAAAGGTAGATAAGGCAATGGGGCCTGATGGTTTGCATCCAAGAGTTCTTAAAGAGTTGAGAGATAAGCTGACATCACATCTGACAAAGTTATTTAATTTATCCCTGGAAGATGCCGGCCCGCTGGCGCAGTGGTTGGATTTCCACTTGTGACGCTGGTGACCTGGGTTCAGGAATGGACCTGGGTAGCCAAAGGGTTGGCCAGGGGGAGCGGGATTGAGTGCCCTCAGGGCTGCTGTCCTTCTCTGGGGGGAGGGTTGGGTGCATGTCTGGTGTGTGAGGGACCCCTGGTGGAGGCCGGGGAGAATCACAAGCACCGGTGCCTAATACAAGAGGGGCAGGGTGGATGCAGGTCATCATTGCATGTCCCCACCCCTGGGGTAAAAGCCTGGCACCACGTCCTTCATTGCTCTGCCTTCCCCGCTGACCAGTTACAGCTCTGATGTGCAATTCTACCCAGAACCCCACCCTGGGGGGAAGCCAGGGAGGCCATGCCGATCATTACTGGCACCTTTCCTGAAGAAGACGGGCTAGATCTGGGCATCGGCCCCACCCTGATGAGGTAAGTCAGGAGGTATCGGCTGGGGGAGGAGAGCGAGGAAATGGTGTGCAGGAAGGTGGCGAGGGGCTGGTGACCAATGGCAAAAAGAGAAAAATAAAATAAATAAATAAAAATAATTTATCCCTGGATACAGGTGGGGGTTCAAAGTAACTGGAGGATGGCGAGTGTAGTACCAATTTATAAGGGGGGGGCTGCAGGGGGGAGGAGGAGGTGGGGAATTACTGCCCTCTCAGCTTCACATCAGTGGTGGGTGAGGTGATGAAAGTGTTAATAAAGGAAAGGTGTGGTAAAATACTTAATGGACAATAAACTATTAGATGAAAAGCAACATGGCTTCACTAGTGGGAGACCTTGCCAGACAAATCTGATAGAATTTTTTGATGGGGTAACAAAGGTTATTGATCAGGGGGGCAGTTTATGTGGCCTACCTGGACTTCAGTAGGGTTTTTGACTCTGTTCCTCACCAGAGGTTAGTAAATAAGACAGAGAGCCTGGGGGTGGGACAGAAAATAACTAGATGGATGGAAAACTGGTTGAAGGATAGAAGTCAGAAGGTGGTGGTAAAGGGTGTACATTCTAGGATAATGTGGGGGATGAGCGGTGTTCCTCAGTCAGTACTGGGACCAATCCTTTTTAACATATATATATTTATATATATATGTGTGTGTGTGTGTGTATATATATATATATATCTATATCTCAGTGAGGGAGGTGTTGATGCCTTTATATAAGACCATGGTCAGACCATACCTGGAGTATGGGGTACAGTTCTGGAGGCCTCATTTAAGAAAGGATATAGATGGGTTGGAGAGGGTTCAGAGAAGGGCAGTAAAAATGGAGCAAGGTATGCAAGAGAAGCCATACGAGACTAGATGGAGAGAATTAAATCTATACCTGCTGGAGGTTAGAAGAGATAGAGGTGACATGATAGAGACTTTTAAGTAAATGAAGGGAATAAATACAATGAATTAATGTAGGTTATTCAAAATGCAAGTAGGAGTTAAAACAAGGGGTCATAATTAAAGATTAGAAGGGGGGAGATTTAAGAGCAATATAAGGAGATGTTATTTCACTGAGAAGGTGGTGGAACCCTGGAATAGATTACCTAATGAGGTGGTGTGTGCAGAAACAGTGGAGGAATTTAAAAGAGCATGGGACAGACACCAGGGGTTGGCTGCTGGGCAGTGGAAAATATCCCTGGGAAGTGGAGACAAGTAGGGGTGGGTGGGAAATGGGCAGACTAGATGGACCAAGATGGTCCTTTTCTGCTGACACATTACTATGAAACTATGATTTAGAGGACAGTTACCAGGCACCACTGGGGACAAGGGAGGGGGGATTTGGGTGCTCTTGGTGGTGGAGGGTGTCACTGGACACCAGGGAGAACCATTGGCAGGGATGAGGGGAGGATGACTGTGCCAAGGTACACCAGGCATGTGGAGCCATGATGTCCACCACTCCTACACCCCAATCATGCAGCACCAGCCTCCCTTATGCACACTCCCACCACTAGGAGTCAGGTAGTTTCCTGGTGCCACAGCCCTCCCCAGAAGAGAGCAGTTCAGTGGACACTTGCTACTCCTTTTCTGGCCAGCCTTGCAATACATCAGACTCATTCCCAGACCTGGGTTGTCTGCATTGTAAGTGGTAGTTCTACCACTGCGTCAGCAGCCCAGTCCAGTGCAATTATATTGAGAATATAACCAATTACCTTGCCAGGGTTACGTTGCCCCACCACCACCTGTAACACACAAGTGCTACTGGCAGTTTTAAACAAGAAATAAATAACTTGGTGTGAGATTGCTCAGTAGCTGAGACAGCCAAAATCCTTTCTTATTTTTTTAAAACAAGCAGTGATGCGCCTGCACGTGTTCAGTTTGTGCCAGTTCAGTCTTGCAATTTTATGTTCACACTAGGTATGTGTCCTATGCCCAACGTACGGTAAGATAAGTGTTTTTTTCCCCTTTGGTGTCATGTCAGCCAGCAGGCTTTTTTCTCTAAGTGCCAATGGTGCCACAGTCATCTATGGTTCTCTTGGCTCTTTTTAACACTTTTCTCTCCACACTTGTCATTTCTCATGTTTATAAGTAATTCAAAGTGATGTCATTGTTACATTGCAGCTTTTCATACAGTGATTCTTCTGGATAGCAACTGAGTCATACCCCAAAAAGGCTGACTAGTTGGAGGCTTAGGCGGAATGCTAGGAAGTATTTTGTTTCACAACGAGGGTGGTGGATCTGTGAAACAGCCTACCAGTGGAGGTGGTGGAAGCAAAAAGAGTATGGGGATTCAAAAGTGCATGGGATAAGCATAAAGACACCCTGCTGAGCAGCAGAATGGGGGAACAGCAGTCCAGATAAGGGTAGGGATTGCCAAACCAAGTAAGGAAGTGGGCAGACAAGGTGGACCAGTTGGTACTTATCTACCGTCATATTCTATGTTTCTATGTAAATAAAACTAATTGTTGTATTGGTGTTGTATGCTGCAATTTGTCTACACTTAGTAGTAGCCTGTGACTCTTGACTATTAAAATGTCTTTATCTAGGAAAGCCTCAAAGGATCATAAGCAACTATCAGTATATGATTTACAGAACATGTAACAATTTGGGAGAACAGAGACAGAACATGTCACTAGTAAATATTTCTAAGAGTAACAAAGGTTAATCAAACTTGATGGGGTGTCCAGGGAGCAGAGTATTAATGTTGTATACAAGCAATAACTAGGAATGTAAGTACATTATGTGAGAATGGGCATGGGTGCCGTCCTCAACTAATCCATAGTTTTTATCGATGGTCTTGCAACCCTGAGGGTTTTGGTGGCATGCTATGGAGAGGGTGGTTCAGGCAATATACTGGACTGTGGGGACTCCATGAAGGGAGCTAGAGTGCAATCCACTGAGCATGGGAAAGGGGTAACAAAGTAATAAAATCTGTTTCACATTACCTCAAAATGTACCAGAATGCATCAAATTTTAAACATTTTCCCCCGGAATATAGCTTGTCTTGCAACCCCTATGGTTTCAGTGAAATGATGCCGTTGGTTCCATGATGCCCCCCTCTAGCTGCAGTCCCCAAATCAGGCATAAGCAGTAGTAGTAGCACCAAACCCAGTACTACTTCTCAGTCATTATATGTGGAATGGGACAGTGAATCTGGATCTGGCACTGTTATTACAGTAATCTTGTCACCTGAAGAAAAAGTGGAATTATGTAGGAGAGGGAGAGGTACAGTATACCAACCCCACAATTTTAGGAAAGAAAGTCAGTAGCACCACCACAGAAGTAAGAAAATAATGAAGGATAGTGCCAGTAAGAAGGGTATGGAAGTGGAGCTGTCAGAGCGGAGGGCATCAGAGGGAGGCGGTAGAAGAGGGAGAAGCAGAAGTATATGAGGAGGAGGCAGCAAAAGCGAAGGGAAAGCTGAAGAATCACACATGATCATAATGTTGGGCATGGAGAAGGGGAAGAAGCAGTTAAAGAGGAAGAGAAGCAGGAAAAAGAAGCAGGAGAAGAGGGAGCAAAAGAGGATGAAGCACATCAAGGAGAGGACTATAAGGATGTGGTCAGTGTGTTGCAACTGTTCTGTCTGTTCTATACCACTTCCCTGAGAGGTAAGCCCCCCCCCCACCAGCCAGTACATTCAAGAAAGTGTTGCAAAACAATGCGCAGTTTAACTGAGGTGAAAGGTTAATTAAAATAATGTTTTGACTAGCAGAGTGTAAATGTCCTTTCCCACTGTGCCATAATAAAACAAGCAGCTGGCAGATATTAGAGATAACCTGGTAAAGTTTTATTTTTCTCCCTTCCAGGACTCCTGATGCTCCACTCTCTAATGGACTGGGTGATCAGTAGAAATGGGAAAGTGGCTGCACTATTTCGCTGAGAGCACTGACCCTCTGATTACTAGGTTAACAAGAAAAGATGGAGTTAGGGCACTTTGCCTGCCCTGTTTGCCCCAGACAGCACTTGCAAGGCTGAGCCCTGTGGTATATGAATAAAATATTATAAAGTATTCCTCATGTCAGCAGGGGTATAGCTTGGCCCAGAGAAAATAGACATTGTCAGGCTTAACAGTCTCTCTCTTAGTCTCAGGCACCAGATCACTAAAACCTGAAACTGAAAAGAGAAGCCTGACCTTCTTGCGGGAAGCTGTGTTCCTAAATAAAGACACCTTTAGAACTAATTTATATTAGTATATTTTATATATATATAGTATATATTAATGTCTCCTTGTTACAAGAAGAATACTAAATAAGTAACAGCTGCAAAGTTTGCTTACACCTAGAAGGAGACCCCTCCATTCTAAACACAAGTATAACATAGAGTTTAAAGCAGTGAAACTTGGAAATATGCTGAGATTAAAAATCTGCTGTTTGCCTGCTGCTGTTAAAAAACATAATGCAGTCTCTGCCTTTGTTTGTTAAGAGGCCACTAGGCTGTTACATGAGGTCCCTGCACCCTTATTGGTACTCCAAGAGGTACACCATAGACAGCTAGCATTTAGGCATATGTTATATTAACATATAGGGCTAGGGCATCTACAGTACAAGAGTAGATGTCAGGATATGTATGCATATTATTGTTATACACTTCGCTTTCTAATAAATGTGTTTTCTTATGTATTTCTTGCTCATAAGATGTTAGGGCATCTGTGTCCTTGTAATGATTATGATATATAAGTCAGCATTGCCACCTTTTGGTGATTTGTATTACTGCACTGATTTATGTAAGAACTGTACTCTTTTGTTTCACAAAGTGATGACTGCTACAAAATTGTATAATGTTATCTTGGACTGTGGAGCCACCTCTAATTTAGCCAATAGGGCTCATCTCTGTAACTAGAAATGTTTCTATCTTACAATAACCATAGTAATTATCATAGGTATATAATGAGAGACATTATGTCTTATACCTCGGAGACCCCAAGAGACACAAAGACACCTCGAGGTAAAGGGAATGCTTAGCATTGGCTCCCAGTTCGTATTGGTAAGAACTGCTTAGGGCAACTGTGATTTATCCTTCTGGCAGTAATAAACAAGTTTATTACTCTTGTGCAACGTGTCTGTGATTCCTTGCATTCCCAATATTGCCAAGAACCTGAGAGTGAGGTTTAGAACTCCTGACAATTGGCAACCGCATGCAGGCTATATTTGGTGTTTGCAAAGTTTCACTTGTTGCTTATAACTTTTCCCTACCCAACGGGGACAGTAGGTGTGCATTCCCACATCACCTCTCCCGTTTTATGAACACCTTGCAATAACTTGCAAAGTCTGGCTGCTTTCTGGGTGTGGTTGATGCCAACTTGACCCACTCTACAGCAGTTTTGAATTGCAGGCTTACAAGTCTACAGTAGCCCAACTGTGTATTAAGTGCTCCTGTTGTGGATCGATACACAGCACGACACCTTTTTCATGGTTTGATTTTTTTGTTCCCTCCCACACAATGGCCACCGTATCAAATATCTGCACGGAACTGAGATTTGATGTCTCGAACTTCCTTGCCTCCCATACAGGATGGGCTGACTTCATGTGGGAAGCAAGTCAATCTGAAAACTCTTTACTGGGGATTTCAACCCAGTACACTGAGACAAGACAAAGAGCCAATAAGCGCCAAGCTAAAGGGCTGTTGGTCGCTGCTCTCTGTGCTGCTTTAGAAGCCTCCAAAGTGAGGTTCTGAACCCTTGAACTGCAGATTTCTTATCCCTTAAGCAAGAGATGGGTTTGCAGGAAATAGAATGTGTTAGACTGACACAGAATTTGGAGTCTGAACTTCAAACTCTGCGAAATGAAAAGGATTCACTTTTGCATCATTCTGCCCAGGCAGGAGAGCAACAAATTTGTATGTTGAAGCAGGAGTGTGAAAGTCTGAGACAGGATAAGGGACAGGCTTTGAATATGAATGACTTGTTAAGTAGAACAAATGAACAGTTGAGTGGGGAGCTGGGAGAGCTACAGGACGAGATAAACCAGGTACACAATGACTTAGAAGTGGCTACTAGGGACAATCGCGAATTGAGCACTGTGTATAGAGTGTTGCAGAAACAAATGCAAGATGAGGTTGATGTGAATGTTGCAAATGTGAGTCATATAGAATGTGAAACCAAAATGGTGAAACTGCTCCATCAGCGAGAGGTTCTGGCTGGACATGTTAAGGCAATGGGAGGCTTGACCCTGCCTTAACTACGTCATCTGAAGGGGAGGCCTCAGATGATGACATTTCGTAATACAATGCCCAGTCACACCCCTACTATGGCCCAGAGACCCCACCCAGCCATCCACAACATGGCGGATCCCCGTTACACCCACACCATATCATATGTCATCGATGCCATGATGCACATCATGGTCGACGCCAACATAATGACCTCCATGATGGGGGAGAACAAGCTCTGTCCTAGTCCCAACGGCACTGCTGGTTGCCGTTATTAATGTGGGAGACAGGCAGGAGATAGAGAAAATGATTGATAATGCAGTAAATAGCATGCCCATTCTGGAGAGGAATAAGCGGGTTTTAAAAGGCCAAATTAGGCAGCTTATTCAGGAAACTGGCACTCAGGAGAGCATAATCTGCTCTGCAGCAGAGTCCACAGCTTGAGTAGCCCTGGACGGTGCCCGAAGCAACCTACCTCCACATGATCATCCCAATAATCCCCTACAAATGGCCTACTCTGTTCAGCAAATAGCTGACAGTATCGGTCGGATGAGCCCGTCCGACAACCTCAGCTGTCACTTGGAAAAGGTGCGTGCTAAGTGTGAAATGCTTAGTCTCATTGCAGACTACCAGGTCTAGATCCTACACCAGAACATTGATCCTAGACTATGGGCCAAACTCCTCGATGCCATCCATCAAGATGGTACTGCCACCTTAGATGAAGTTGCACTTGAGCTAATTTCTGCACACAGCCCAGGTGTAGTAGGAGTGATGCTTGCATATCCTGTGAAACAGAATGCAAAGAAAAGTCCAGTGACTTACCACCAGAGACTGGATGGCCTATCAAGCAGGAAAACACCTCGCACAAGAAGCTGCAGATGTAGATCTTATCGCGTATAAGACATCCTTGGAAAACTGAGTTTATCAAAGCTACATCCGTGATCTGGGCTCCAGTTCCAAAAAAGTAGCCACCATGAAGCCTACTCCAGAGGTCATGACACACTACATGGTGGAAGGGTAGGCCCAACACCAGCAACTGCCCTTCTCCACGGACAACCAGCACCCCCAGCAGACCCAACAACAACCACAACAACAACAGCAGTGGGATGGGAACCGGAATTATCACAAGAATAAGAAGCACCATAAGAATAACAAGGGTAAAGAACAACATAGACCAGGCCTTTCGTATAAGGAGATAGCCAAAGAGAATCAGAAGTTCAGAGAGCTTCTGGGGCAGGTGCCCTCCATAGTGGACGCTATTCCTGCTCAGGCCCTTCCGGCTATACATCCAGGGACACAGGCCTCAACAGGCCATGGGGACACCGGAAGCATAAGTCTTCAGGCTCCTACAGGCCTGAACCCAGAAGCAGCTCCCTATATAGCATCAGTGCAGCATGGTGAGGTGGTTCAAAGGAGCCAGGCACAACCTTTCCATGCTACTACTAGTACAGATTGACAATTACAGGCCCCAGTCCATATTGTAAACAAGTGGGTCTTGGATGCAAACGGAAGGCCCTGCACTGAGGCCGAGATTGGGGGCCGCTTACTTACAGTACTGTTGGATACAGGCACAGCTCTGTCTGTATTACATGATGATCACCCAGACACATCTCCTGGGTCCACCGGATGGAGGACTAACATGTCAGGCGTAGATGGCACTAGGTTACCTGCATACCATTCTCTACTATTACCTGTAAAGTTGGGACACCTGAAGTCCTCTTACACCTTCCAATTAATGGTATTGCATGACCATCCTAGTATCATCGGAACTGACTTCCTTACACCACATGGCTATGTGGTAGATCTAGCTAATATGCTACTGATCCAGATTCAGGGCCATTATCATACCATTTTGATCCCTGATTCACACATAGTGGCAACAATATCTGCCAACAATAAAGAGTATGACATCATAAATTTGTTCAAGAACCATGAGCTTTTCCCAAAGCTCCTCCCCATTCTTTTTTTTTTATTTAAAAGCTTTATTAATATTTCAGCACCAGGTAAACAATATCAAGTAAACTCATACATCTGAGAGCATCAGGTGCATAGTTTATATTAAAGAAAAAAGAAAAGGAAAAAGAAAAAGAAAAACCACCTACCACTACCCCACCCCCCAGACTACGCACTATTACTACCATTAGATCCACAAATATACTGTGGCCCCTTTTCATTAGGATTTCCATATCGTCAGGATAGCCTCTAAGCTTCCCCACAGTGAGGTAAAAGTTTTGCCTCTATTTCGTACAAGAGCTATATGTCTTTCCAACCGTAAGGTCAAAACACATTCCCTAAACCATTCCAATATTAGAGGTGGATTTTCATCCATCCATTGCCTCATTATTGTTAACTTGGCAGTTGCTGTGACAAGAATCATATGCGCTTTCCTGCTTTTTGGAGTATCCACTGGGAAATAATTTATTAGACAAACTCCGGGCGTAAACAGTTCCCTCAAGCCAAGGATAGGGTCTAAAGAGTTATTAATGGATTGCCAAAATGTCTTAATATGTGGGCACACCCATAACATATGATAAAGGGACCCTATATCCACCTTGCACCTGTTACATGTTGGTGCGTATAAGGATCCAAATCTACAGAGTTTGGCTGGTGTCAAGTACATATTGTACATAATATTGTAGTGTACTAGTCTGAGTCTATCTTGCTTGATAAACTTATACACTGATATCCAAAGTTTCTTCCACACATTAACATCCTCAGGGAGGCCTAATTCCCTTACCCAATAAAAGCAAACTCCCGAGGGTAGTCTATGGTCCCAATCCTGAAGAGTTTTGTACAGATTTGACACTTTATGCGGCTGGAAGCAACCTGGAGAAGTGTAATAGGATCGCTTTTCCCTATATCTATTAATGGGGAAAGCCTGGAGAATGTGGATAGGGCCTTGCTGACTTGGAGGTGTTTAAAGGAGTCCTTACTAACAGCACCAGCAGAGCCGCATAATTGAACCGGGGTGACCACTTTTCCACCCCTCTATATCTCTGAGACTTTACATCGATTCAACCAAGGCCAAAAGGCACAAGGTATTGGTACACTACCAATTTTGAAGTGTGGGTTATCAACAATTGGTTGATCAGAGGACTGGTTCCACTTAACTGCAAGGTATATTTGGGCCTGATGAGGCTTTCATCGACCAGCCCATAGGATTGTTTCTGATGGACTTGGGAATATGGGATGAGAGGCATATAGTAGACGCAGTAGCATCTTTCACGAGATGCTAGGTGTTTTCAGTAGGTAACCACAAAGGAGAGTATGCTGCATGATCCACCTCTTTCTGCCAATAAAATAGTTTACCTAGATGTTGTGCAATGTAATATAAGAAGAAAGAGGGGGCTGCAAGGCCTCCCCTCATTTTTGACGCTGTCAATTTGAAATAAGACCTACAAACCTTCTTTTTGTTCCACAGGAAGGAGCTTAGCATGCCTCGCAACCTGGAAAACCAAATTTTGGGAGCTCCTCCCCATTCTACAGAGACATTTGGAAGCATTTTCTGTCAACAAGCATGATTGTGGCAGAATGCACACTGTCATCAAGGTGCCAGGCCCCGCACATGAGATGCAAAGGCAATATCCTTTTCCACCCGAGGCCTTGCCTTCTCTTGGGGAAACAATAAAATCACTCCTCAAGCAAGGTGTAATCAGAACATGTGTCTCTACTGCCAATTCCCCAGTGTGGCCTGTGAAGAAACCCACAGGTGCCTGGATACTTACCACTGACTACAGGAGACTGAACCAGATCACCCCCAGCTGCGCTCCAACCATGTCCTCAGCACCTGATGTGCTATGACTTCTGACCAAAAATGATTCAGTGCCCTGGACATCTCCAATGGTTTCTGTTCACTGCCATTGGCCCTTAAGAGTCAATATAAGTTTGCCTTCGCCTTTGAAGGTAGTCAGTACACGGGAACCTGCTTACTACAGGGATTCCATAACAGTCCGTCCCTGTTCCATCTACATATAATGGACACCCTTGAAGTTTTCTCTACTCCCCAGTGTCTCTTGCAGTATGTGGATGACCTGCTGTTGGCAACAGCCACACAGGAACAACACTTGGATCTCTTGGATGAACTACTGACTCTCATCCAGTGAGCAGGCCTTAAATGTAATCCAGCAAAAGTACAGCTATGTCAGAAAGAGGTACCCTTTCTGGGCCTAAGAATAACTAATCAAGGCCGAAGCCCTACCTGGAAGAAGATTAGGATTGCAAGACTTGCCATTACCCACCAGTGTGGCCACTCTTAGAAGGCTTCTAGGTATGGTAAACTATTCCAGAGATTTTATTTGTGATTTTGCTCAGAAGGCTGCTCCTCTGTTTGAGTTACTGAAAAAGGACATTCCCTGGACTTGGGGTCCCATTCAAACCCAGGCTGTGACATCACTGAAACAGGCCTTAGACTTGGCTCCAGCTCTGGTTAACCCCAATCCAGCATTGCCATTCCATCTGGAGTGTGCCACCTCTGACATAGCTATGTCAGCAGTGTTGGCCCAGAAGGTTCATGGCACCTGAAACCCATTGCATATGCATCACATCTCCTGACCCCAGTAGAACAGAAGTACAGCCTTTGTGAAAGGAAATGTCTGGTCACCTACTGGGCTGTCAAGCACTTCCTGTATATCATTGGGTAATCTCCACTGATCATTAACATAAACCACACCCCAACTACCTTTCTGCTGTCAGACACAGTGAAGGATGGGTCAGTCTCTAATACCAGGCTGACACACTGGTCACTTCTTCTCCAGGATAGAGACATACAGGTACACCCAACCAAAATTCCATCTCCAGGATGTTCTAACTCCACTGTGCCATTGCAGCTCCTTGAACAGAGTAAGTGGGTTACGGCAGCCACCCTTTTGGAATAGGGCACAGTTGCTGCCGTAACCCACTCTTGCACCATGTCATTGCAGGTTGTGGCATAGTGGGTGGCATATCCCACATTTGGCATAACCCGCAGATGGCATGGCACAAGGCGCCTTTCAGAATCACACCCGGTGTAATGCATGGTGCAGCTTGCGAGTTACATGATGGGGTTTAGTGTAACTCAGCTTGCGCCAGCATAAGCCATCCTGGAATTGGACCCAAAGTCTCTTGCTTCTAGGAAATTAGTTGCCTTGCAGATTAATCTCTAGTAGAGACACTAGCAATATCTGTTTTGATGACACTTTCTAGGGTTATGGGCTGGTACAACTCTAATATGTATACTGTATATGTTGTCCTGCATTTAAGGCCTATTTTCTTACTTTTGTATCCTGAATTATCATCTGCCTTAATAAATCACACAGAGAATTCAGTGTGTTAAATGTAATTTGTATACATCTGCCTCCTACCTTTCTCATCCCTTGACAGGGCCCACTGAACTACCAGGGTAATAAAGTGTGAAGGCATATGACAGCTTAGATCTGGTATCAGGGGTGGGAGGTGGGGACACTAGACTACCAGGGTAATGGGATTTAGATAATAAAACTGATAGGACCTGCAATTGGGGGCAGTGGGTTGGGCAGCCATGGATTTGCAAAATGCCTCTGCAAAGTCATGTGTGGCAGCATTATGAAGAGATGCCAGTGACTGCCTAATGGCATACACATGGCCGCTTAGTGCTTTGCATGCCTTATGTGTCTATTAGCATGTCAAATGCTAAAAATAGCTCACAGGGCAAACGCACTATCCCTTCAGGGATGCAATATCTTCCATTGCTCCTGTGAGTCACTTTCCTGCAGGAGGCTGTGTTGGCACAGCACACAGTCACTGTGCTCCCACAGCTCCCTTATTCAGATAGACAGTATGCACATGTCGTATCACTCTGCCTGTCTGAATTTGTCCCCAAGGCTGTCCATGTGCTATCTCACGCACATCACTAATGGGTGTGTGACATTAATGGCCAACTCTGAAAATGTGGGCCCATATCCCTTAGACTTGCTCTACAGTATTTTTGCAGATTTCTTACCTTGAGGTCATGATCAGCTGCTTGCTATAGTACCATTTTAATAACTCAATGGCTGAAGGTACTTACTTCATTTTGGAAAGCAACAAATGTTACCCCCGTGCCAAAGGTGAAGACAATACCTTAAATAATGAAGATGATTTAAGGCTAATTTCATTAGCACTAGTTAAAATACAAAAAATAATTTGTTTGCAAACAAATCTTTGTATAATTGGAGTATTACAGTATATGAACTTTAATTCTGATATTTAGCAGGAAAATCAGTCATACAGACTAAAATAACTTTTTAACCACAGCAGCACCATATGACCGTAGCATTTCTTAATACTTTAAAAGAGGAATGAATGATTACTTTGACCATGAACTGCGGTACTGTAGGTTGATGAACTAACATTTCACTTTGATCTGTATAACTTTCATTCCTTCATTATCCTTACTTTGCAAGCACTCCTAGGCATTCTCTGATTCTTGTCAGACTAATCCTGCTGACAGCAATAATTTATTTAGTACTATATTCACTTTTCTCTCTTCTAGATTCTTCTTCTTCTGCATCCATTACCAGCCTAGGAAGCCTGTTAGTAAAATTAAATGTACTTAAAAGCTGACTTCACTTGCTCTCTCTATTTGAGAGAAGCAAGAAAAGGAAATGCAATTTCTTGCAGAGGTTCCTTATTCTATCATGTCAAGAATTGTTTAAGAGCTTTAAACACAGTAACAGTTTGGGTAAAACATGATTTTACATATGGCGCCTTGTGCATTCTAAGGCTATAAAAGGAACTGGAGTTGGGGAGCAAATATACAAAAAGCTTCAGAGACTAACTCTGTGTGTTACTTTTATAGTGAGAAAGCAAGTTAAAAATGATCAATAAGATGAATTCTCTACTGCTCTGTTTATTTTATTTTTTTTTTCCAAGTTGCACTTTACAGTGAAACTGAATAAGGAATAGAAGCACAATTTGCTGCAGGGTAACAGCACAAAAGACAAGCAACTCATCTCTAATCCTGTTAATGTTGCTACAAAATTGATGTGAACATTGACAAAGTAAAAGAATTGGAGAAAGAAATTGTCCAGTAGCCCCCCCTTCCCAATCAAGACTCAGACACGGATCTTGGAGGAAATGGCCACTATTTATATACATAAGCATAAATTGATCAGTGTGCACTGCTGGGAGGATGCACTGTACTTCCGGCACCCCACACCCACCCATCAGTCTGGGCCCCTTTAAGTGCATGCTGAAGTAAGTCCTGTGGCTGCTGGGTAGGTCATGTGGCCAAGGCTCCTGTGGCCACCCCCATCTTGTGTCACTGACCTTGCAGTTTTCACTGATGAGTTTGGACCATGACCCCTCTCCCGTATAGGCCCAGGTCTTGCAGTCCCCCATCCTCATTCTGACGAGGGGTGACAAGACCGTCGGGAGAACTGGCCTCATCCCCCTTTCTTCCCCACTACCTTTGATCTCTGCTTCTCTTGAGCCACCCACATGGCTGCGACAAACAAATATTTTTGCAGTTGAAACCACCCTTTCAGCTTTATTTCCTACTCTGATATTCTTCCTTGGTTACTTCCCTTTGGAGGAGGTGAAAACCCCGGAAAAAAAAATTTTTATGGAGAAAAATGGGAAAAGACACTCCCCAACTAGCATTGCAGTCACCCATCCTGGGTCAAAGAGGGCCCTGCCTAGCCTGGCTCCCGATCCTGCTTTTACGAGGGCAGGCAGATGGGGATCAGATTGCTCTGAGAGAAAGAGGGAGATTCCCTGGCCAATGGCCAGTTATCCCCTCTGTCTCCTCCCCTGTGGATGCCCCCCCTCTCTGTGGGCAGCCTGATGATACCTCCTCCTGGGTGTTCCCAAGGCCTGCTGTCCATTCCAGGAGGAGGTATCCTATTCCTTGATTGTACTGAGGGGAAAAAGGCCCCAGAAAAGTGGGCAGCTGCTACAATTCTTGGGCAGCCTAAATATTGTCCAGTAGCCCCCCATTATACCCTCTCCCAATAAAGACTCAGACACAGATTTTGGAGGAAATGGCCACAGCCATGTGTTTATTGATGTATACATAAACATAAATTGAGCAGGGTGTGCTGTTGGGAGGATGCACTGTACTTCCGGCACCCCACACCAGCCCACCAGTCTGGGCTCCTTTTAGTGCTTACCAAAGTAAGTCCTGTGGCTGCTGGGTAAGTCATATGGCCAAGGCTCCTGCAGCCGCCCCCATGCGGCACCACTGTCCTTGCAGTTTCCTGATGAGATTGGACCGTGACCCCCGTGTAGACCCAGGTCTTGTGGTCCCCATTCTAATGCTAACCAGGGATGATGAGACCTTTGAGAGAATTGGCCTCATCCCCCTTTCTTCCCCCACTACCTTTGGTCTGCTCTAACCTGAGCAGCCACAGGCCATACCCCATCCGACCCTCCAAGCTGCTCTCACAATTTGTTCCTACGAGATCCACTCAAAATCCTGCAACAACCTATCCAATCCTTCCACCTGCACTTGCCCTTCGACTCCCACCAACAAGCCACAGCTACAGAAGTAAATTATTTCATGTCTTACTACTGCACCCCCCACGGATTCCATAAAGATTCTCATCTCCTGAATGACCCTCATGCAAGCTCTGTTCAACAGAATTGGACACAGAAATTATTTTACAAGCAGTCATGTTATTTTATTTTTTTTGCTTTAAATATGTGTTTTTGTTTCAAGTAGAAATGAGTTGGAAACCTGATTTACTTGAATTTGGTCACAGCTGAAGGAGAAGGAATCCAGAACAGAGGAAGGCAACCAAAAAAAAATAATTAAAAAAAATAAAAGTTGTCATGTGCCATCAAGGCTTTTCTTGAGAAAACAATGTATTTGTGTTTGTATGGGGAAGAGGGCAATGCTGTCATCACATTATTGTAAATTTTGGCTAGATCACTGTAATCATCAAGATAGACAATGCGTTTGTATAGGGAGGGAGCAATGTTCTCATCTCATAATGATCTTTGAGCAATTCACTATACTAATAATAATTGTCATGACTGCAAAATAACACATATTGTGTTTCAGACACTCCTTGGGAAAACATTTTGCCATATGTTTCTACTATACAGGTCATTGTCATAAGAAATGTTCTGGCAATATAGTAATTGCATTTAATGGAGCACAGAATTCATGTGACAAACTACTCCCCAGGGATTTATTTTAACATTAATGTACTAGTCTAGGGAATAGTGGAAATTCCACTGGGCTTGTGTGGTTATCCCCATACCTTTGCGTGCTGGCTAGTGTGCAGATTCACACTGAAATTGCTTTTCACTCTACCTGGCCATGTACATAAACAGAGTGCTGCAGTCTCCAGTACTGTCATTCCCTAACCTTTCACTAGTACTGAGTACCTCACAGTGTGGAGATTTCATTTTTTACATTTGGTGCTTGAATTAACAGAGACTGTATGACTACAGTGCTGTTAATCCCTCACTTTTTAATGACACAAATTTCATCACAGTGTTGTGAAGCCTGTAGTGAACCTGTCCACTCTGTACATGGAATTTTTCAGACTACAGGGCTGTCAGTACCTCACCTTTTACCAACACAATTTTCATCATAGTGTGGGAAAGCCATCAGTGTACCTATTCACTCATTACCTGGCATGTCTCTGCACCCCTGTGATGCCTCTTTCTGCAACTCTAGCCTACCTATGTACCTCTTGAGTGTATCAGCTACTATGCAGGTGCCATAGGCATTTCCATTTCCTGCCCTCCATAGGCAAATGATGTACATTTCACAGCACGGGCCATACAAAAGGTGTATATCTCTCTCTCACTGTCCTAGATGTAAATCTGTCCATCCCATCCCTGAGCCACCTATTCCAGCACCCACCTTGTACCTGAAATACTGATAAACAGAGGGCTCTGGTCTTCTATGCTGCAGATCCTTTCATTTCACCAGGACTAAATCAATCCAACTGCTGTAGGGCAGAAAGAAGAAATGGAGAGCATGAAGATGACCAGATGCTGAGTGTAAGCTGTGGAGGAGCAGACTAGCGCACAACTATATATTTTTATGTTGGCGTGCTTGCGCAACCAACATCTTGCAGTAGTGCAGATTTGGAGGTGCGGTCACTGTTGGTCGAATGCATGGCATGCATCAGTAGGTGCATCCCTCATTCACCAATCAGCCTGCATGCCGGCGCCACACCACCTGGGCAAGCACATCTAAGGAAAGGTCTGCTGCAATGCGAGCAAAGCTCGTCACATGCAGCGGGCCTCCCGACGTGCTTACCCGACACAAACATGGCAGCACACTACCCACAAAACTGCCGACTTCGGGGTGCCTAACTTCTGTCGGCTTATTCTGCCCCTCATGTATGAAGCCAACAGGGAGCCCATCCCTGTCAGCATAAAGAGCCCCCCATTTGTTATATGCCAAGGGGTGCCTAATCCCCTTGGCTCTTTCTCCTCCCCTGTTTCCTTTGTGTGCTGACAAGGTGCTCAATTCCCATTGGCATAAATTAACCCCCCCTCTTTTGTTGTGTGCCGACGGGGGTGCCCAATCCCCCGTTGGCTACAGCTGCCCCTCCAAAAAAAACAAGGTTCAGTTGATATGCTGAGAGCCCACCCCAGCATGCCACATGCCCCTGTAAACATAAAAATGGTCCCAAGATGTTTTTTATTTTTTTAATTTTTGTCCCTGTAAACAAAAAGCAGTCCCTTGCCATCTCCCTGCCCCCCCCACAACCCGTACCCACCCACTGCGCACCCTACCTCCCCACACCCTCACCCCATACTTACCTCCAGAGTCTGGCGATGATCTTTGGTGGACCAGGAACACGTCTGCACTCTTCAAAGCCAACCGCTAACTGAGGAAATGCCGGTAAACTGTATAATGGAATAAATAGGGTTTTTGCAACTTTGATGCATATCTCAGGCATCGTTTGGAATTTTGTCACCAAATTTCCAACATGGGGTTTTTGGGACCTCTCCTCATGAATTCTTGCACTGTCATGGTGTTAATCGGTCCCAAAAAGTGATTTAACGGTCACTGCACGGAATCACCTTTTGGGACTGAGTAATAAAACGACAGTGCTACTGTTCATGAGGGGAGCTCTCAAAAAGCCTATGTTACAAATTTGGTGACAAAACTCCCCAAAATGGCTGTTTTACGAGCGTGCGTTGTGCTGTTTCTACGCACGCTCGTAACATCATGAATTTGTAATCATTTCACTCCAGATTTTCAAACTTGGCATTTTTCCACACCTCCTAATGAACATTACAGCTGTCATGTTATATATCCTGCCTGAAATGTGTTTTTGCACATCCGGTGCAGAATAATGTGGTCGCTGTGCAAAATCACTTTTCGGGACAGTTTGAGGAAATGACGGTGACACTGTTCATGAGCAGAGGTCCTAAAATATCTATGTTGAAAATTTGGTGCCAAAAGTCCATAAAATGACTGTGTTGCAAGCGTGCATTGTGCAGTTTCCACGCAACCTTGTAACTTTGCGAATTTGCAATATTTCCATGCCAGATTTTCAACCCTGGCATTTTTTCATACCACCTTATGAACAGTACAGCTGTCATTTTTCACATCCTGCCCAAAATGTGTTTCCACACCTGTAGCGCACAATGGCGTGGTTGCTGTGGGAAATCAACTTTTGGAACAGATTAACAAAATCGCAGTGCCACTGTTCCTAAGGGGAGGTCCCAAAATGCCTATGTTACAAATGAGGCTACCAAACTCCCCAAAATAATTGAGTAACGGACGTGTGTTGCGCAGTTTGTATGCATGCTCATTGCTTCACCAATATCTCATATTGTCACTCCAGATTTTCAACGTTGCCATTTGTTTAAGCCTCCTCATGAACAATACAGTTGTCATTCTCCACATCCTGCCAAAAAATGTGTTTTCATCCCTCTGTCACCAAATGGCACAGCTGCTGCTGTGCAAGACCACCTTTCAGCTAACAAAGTGATCATGCCGCTTTTTATGAGGTGGCCTGACAAGCAGCACATGTTGAAAATTTGGAGTGAAACTACCAACACATGCCTACAGTGTTAGGGTTTCCAACTGTAGCACCCCACCCAGTAAAGACTGACAGGCATCCGGGGTGTGACTTGGGATCATCGGATGTAATGCTCATGCCATTCCACCCCCACCCCCACCCTGCAGCCACTGACAGGCATCATGGTGTGTCTTGCACTATTCTGCCACAAAGTTCACCCCATGCTCCTATACTGCACCCACGTCAGCGTATTTCCTTATGGAATGGGGTAAGTATAATGCCCAAAGACTCCAAAGCACACCCCGTCACTTGTCAGTGTCTACAGGGTAGATTGAGGTACAATGACATGAGCACTATACCTGACAACCCAAAGGCACACCCCAATGCCTGTCACTCTCTACAGGGTGAGGTTGGCGTCACTTTAATACTTCACTGCCATTCCTATTATGCATCTCTAGCTCTGGCACTGCCAATGCCAATGTCTGCACGGCAACATTCGACATTGACAAATGCTTGTTTTTATTAGTTACTCAGTATGGTTGGTAGACCATTTTGCCAGTTTGTTGTGATGTGAAATTTTCCACTTTTAGGATTGCATGCTTTTTCTCCCCAGAATATTTGTTCTGTTGTATCCCCCAGTGTGCCAACTCCAAGAGATTAGGAGGAACTGAAAACAGAGAGCCCAGTTGGAGTGGAAAGGAATAGAAAACAAAGAGTTATGGTCTAGGGGACTAGGGAGACAAAGCCCTGTGGGGAAAATCTTGAATGGTTGAGCAACTCAGACCCCATACAGAAACAAGTGACCAGTGCAGTGAAGGAAAAGAGGTGGTTGGAGAGGAGTCCCGTTGGACAGGATGATTGAATGGGGCTTTGTGCAAGTAGAGGGGCTGTCATGGGAGAGAGGGTTGACTTCTGCATGAAAAGGAAATGCATGAAAACAGCAACTGGTTATGATATAATTTAGACTTAAAGCAACAGTGGAATTGTGTCTACAATTTTTACTGTGAATTGCAGTCAGTGTTGCCCAAATTTCAGGTCTGTAAGTAAATAGTAGAGTTAATCCATCATGTCCTGGAAGTAGATGGAGGAGTCAAGGATTTTTGTCAATGGTCCCACCCCAGCAGAAGGGGGTAGACCCGATTAGCACTGATTAGCACTGGTGGCAACTTTGCAGCTTCCAAGGCAGGCAAAATACTTTGAAAGTATGATAATAAAAGCAAATGGTACAGTTAGAGTAATTTCATTAACCTTTCAGGCTGACGCATTGGTTAGGTAAATGAATGAAGAGCTCAGTCTTTGCAGCTCTGCTGATTGTAGTTAAGGTGGTAGTTAAACAATCTAATTTTTATAAGTCTATCTGGTAATAAAAATGAAACTGCCTATATTTACGTATCGTAGGAGTCATCAGATGGGAGTCACTGGCATTTGAGGGGTACTGTTAAGGTATTTGTAAATTACATTTTGCGACAGAAGACTGTGGGTTTCAAACAGAACACATTTTAGGTGTTATGTGAATTCTGTAAAGTAATTTGAGCTTAAAGGCATCATTGTAAATATATAAATGCTGGTTCTATGTCATGACGGCGATCGTGGAATAGCGATCGCCGTTTGGGCGAGTGTACATTGCCGAAAATAATTTATGGTGATGCACTCTTGCAGCGACTAAAAAAACAGCAACTGTTTATTTATGTTATGTGGGTGGCTGTGCCCCCCACACCCCTCTACTTAAGGATTCTCAACTCCAGGGGGGTGCATGTTGGGTGGGGTGTGTGTAAAACTTAAAGAAAATGAAAACCCCAACCCGATGCCAAAATATAACACTTCCAGAACCAAACTTGGCACCCTCCCAACCCCAGCCCCCCACTTACTCACCACATGACCAGCTTGGCTGCCAACCACCGCACTACATCCCACATACCCTCCCTCCCCTTATGCCCGTCACATGATGCGGTCCCCCCACACATGTATATATAGCAACATCCTGTCACTGTACTCGCCTACCCCTGTATCCAGTCACTACCCTGCCAGGTAGCCCAAAACACAGGTGCCGTGATTGAGTCACCCTTTTTGAAAGCACTCAGTCATTGTCGCCGTTAATGCTTGCTAGAGCAGAGACAGGCATTTATACAAAGTAACGATGTGGCCATGACTTTTAAATTCAGTCATGTAGTCACTGGGGGTTAGCTGGAGAGGAGGAAGAGGAAGTGGAGGACTGAGCATCCCAAGGACAGCTCTCCTCCTTCAGGGAGAGGGCCAATGATTGGTGCTTACCTGGCCACTAGTGGAGGCAGGGGAACGGCACACTGACACTGTACATAGTGGGCAGAGGCAGGACAGATGACTGGCGTGCGCACATGGGAGCATGCATGACACTGCCATTGACATCATTGCACATCCATCTTCTGGGGAGAGAAACCCTGGAAAAACATCTCCGATGGCTGGACGAAGGAGGAGGAGTTCACAGGTCTCACTGTCTGACCAGCTGGGGCACTGACCAAAACTAGATTTTGTCGTCAGTGGGCACCTGGGGACCCCCCCACCAACCCCACCATGGGGGGAAATCCCTGGGGGAAGGCGATCAGTGAAGCCCAGTGGCTGTCATGGGGACAGGACTGGAGCACCCACCAGGACAGGAGCCAACGAAGAGGAGCGAAACAGAAGAGCAAAAAAAAAATTAATAACGTAAATACAGTTATGTTGGATTTCAGACTACTCAGATAGCCATTGTGAATTCAGTTTCTAGCTTTGAATCCATTTGAGCTGCAAGACACCTTCTAGAATGTTACAGATCAGCAAACTGGTAAAGCAACAGGCCACACACATAATGCGCATAAACAAAAATTCAAGGTATGCTGGAAAATAATGGCAATGCCCCCTATGTGAATGCTACAGAAGAATTGAAATATTTGCTCCTGCAGGTCAAAGACTGATAAAGTGTTTGTAGAGAATATAAGATTTTGCTTGATCTAATTAAACCCTTTCAATATTTCTAACACTCCCCTCAACCCAAGTAATGTAATGGAAGTAATGGAAAAAGTGGTTCAGCGCATTAGAAAAGAAATAGAAGATTTGTAGAGGCACTAAAAAGACTAAAAGAAATACAAGTAACAGAACTGCAGTATCTTAAACATTTGAAGTATAATACATTTTGTGTATTTTAAACCCATTATATTTTAAAAAGGCTAACACAATTGGGAAATTATAGAGATATGTAACAGACAGTTGTATACTCAGAAGTTTCAAATTGTCTGAATGTCTCTAATGCTCTTAACACTCCATGTGGTATCAAAACATGCTTACAGAAGCTTCACACATTTTCATTTGGGAGGTCATGAAAAAGTGCTTTGTGGTGGCATGAAAACATTTGACCCGTGAGCTAGAGTGGGTTGTCATTAGGTGTTGTTAGCTGCTTATATGTGCATTTTTTAAATACATGTTTTAACCTGCACACAGCATCTATGATTTACAGTCTGTCCTGAGAGCTGCAGTTCTGTGAGTATTGGATATTCACCCCCAAAACTGCAAATGTTTTAAGTAACTTAAAAACATGGAAGTCAGCAGGGCTTCTATTTAGGCTCTTTGTGATATTAGCAGCTCTGGAATGAGTCTGGAATCATGAAGCAATGTCAGGGACGACTCAAATGGAGATTGTTGTTTTCTCTGGGGGGCTCTCCCCCCCATTCTCCCTTACTTAAATAACCAACTCTGAGGTCATAGCGCCTGAGGAAGGGGTAAAACATATGTCACCATTCTGTTGTTGCCATCATTCCCTCAATGGCAGTGGCACTCATTGTTCTGGAGTCGCTAACATTACGTGCCACCACTAATCAACATCTGATCTGTTTTGAGCATGGGGATTCCTGGTCTGAGAAAAAAGGGGAAGATGATGTATTTGCCTAACGTTTTAAAATACTGTGCCACTTTGCTGTTTTGATCAGGTAATAACCCCATGCTAGATGTTAAGCAAAGACTATGAGAATATGAACAAGTAAAGAAACTATAAGGTTTCTGGTAGAAGAATTTGTAAAAAGTAAATGAGTTTGAGAAACCTAAGGAATACATAACATGGCATATTGAGTAGTACCTTGTAGTGACTTAAGCAATATAGGCCCTTTTGTGTTTTGGGTTTATAGTTTATAGAATAGCATTTTAGTAAATTGTTTGGAAATTCACCTATACATTTAGATTTCGCTAAACCACCTGACATTTAGCTGATAGAACATTAAGTGTTAAAATTAATATAGTAGTTTGGGATCAATTAAATTATTTGATTCTACTGAACTTCCTGTTTTTTGAGCTAATTCATTACATTTAGCTTGTTAAATAGAGGAGAACATTGGGTGGGGAAAATCACTGACCTTACTTGTACTCACCATTTAAGAGTGTACAAGGGAAGGGATTCTGTTGGTGTTACGTGGGTGATGTTAGACGATAATCTTTGTTTTTCTTGAAATGTATAGATGCCAACAAAAGAGCGGTGGTTACAGTGACATTTTAAAGCTTTCTCTCTACTTTCTTTCCTCTTCAGCATTTTTTCCATAATTGTCTTCCTTGAGAGCTTATACTTTTAAGGAAAGAATTATCTTAAAAACTTTGGAGATAGTATTACTAGTTAAAAGGTGGGACTTCCACCACAAATAAAAATAAGAAGTAACATAGTATGGTAGATACACAGAGTCATACAATGGTTATGCAGAATGTAGGAGGGTGAAGCCATAAGCTTAAAAGATGTTCAGAGCTGAGACATAAAAACAAACAAAAAAAAGCTAATTGCACCTATTGTATTTCTCCAGGAAACACATGTCACTAAGGAAAACTTAACCTCAATGCACAGAGGATAGGTGGGTTAGGTATTTGGGGCAGGGCATAGTTCAAAAATGCTAAAGTATTGATCTTGCTTAAAAGAGGTATGAACTTTAAGGTACGTAACAAAGTGAAGGACTTTCCTAATAGTCATTGGGAAGCTAGGTGAAGATTATTTTACATTTGTAAACATACAGTATATGTCCCACCATCCCTTCTCATTAAGTCTTTAATGAGGTATTCACAGAAATGGGGAACTTTCTGGATAACACTGTTGTTGTAGCAGGTGATACCAACTGTACACACAACCCAGTTCTTGACATATATACATTTAAAACAGGGAGAGATAAATCAGAAAAAGAGAAAAAGATTTAAATGATCTTGTAGATAATCTAGAGTTGGTAGATCCTAGGGGAATTATGAACCCTAACATTAAAGAATTTACATATTGGGCAGAATGTCATAAATCTGTTTCCAGATTTGATTTTATATATATACAATATATATATATATATATATATATATATATATATATATATATATATATATATATATATATATATATATATATATATATATTAAATGGAATGGTAAACAGGGTAACCTATGTAACAATAAAGATATGTGATATCTGACCATTCACCAGTTTTGATAATACTCACTAAACTTAACAATCCTGAAAGAAATATAAGATGGAAATTAACAACAACTCTCTATTGAGTAACACAGACTTTGTGTCAAACATTAAAAACAGAATAGCAGAATTCATCTCTATAACAAACTGAAGGACACTTCTTGAGTAATAACTGGGAATGTCTAAATTGCTGACTCTGAGTGTACATCATTAATATAGCTCCTGCTATAAAAAAAAAAAGGTTGAAGGTGCAATATTAACTAGTAAGTAAATTAAGAGACTAAGAATTATTAAATGATGATTCCTGAGGAAAATGAGAACAATGGTCAAAACTGAATATAATAAAACTATTAGAGGTGAAGCTGAATTTTGAATTCATAAATCTAAACTAAATTATATAGACTCAGGATCCAAAGTTTCAAAAATACTATTAGGCTTAAATAAAACAGCTCAGTTACTAATACAGTATCAGTTAAAACTCAAAATGATAATAGTATCATTTCAGGCATTAAAAAGATTAATGAAGAATTTTGTAAACTCTATGAAGAACTGTATAACACAGAAGAAAGACCAAACTGTACTTTGCTGGCTGAGGTTGCAGAGATATACAGTTACTCATACCTAGAGTTCTTAATAAACTAAGATCGCATCGAGATAAAAGCCTTACTAATGAAGAGAATTTAGCAGCCATTAAGAGCATTAAAACTAACAAAACTTCAGGGCCTGATGGATATTCCACCAACTTTTATCATTCTTTCAATAAGGATTTAACACTGGTTTTGAAGACTATAAAACCTTTGAAAAAGAACAGTTGCCTCAGAATATGACCCAAGGGCTCATCACACAAGTACATCAAAATGTGAAGGATCCTCAGTTGTGCAGCAATTACAGATCTGGATCACTAATTAGTACTGATGTCAAAATAATGGCCAAAACATTAGCAGATGAGTTGGAGAAGGTAATACATGCAATCTTAGGACCACAACAAATAGGTTTTCTTAAAAACAGGATGCCCAAATAACAACACTCAAAAGTTATTCCTTATAATTGAGTCAACAAATAAATCTAAAACTCCAGTTGGTCTTCTGTTATTTATTCATGCAGAGAAAGCCTCTGATCATACTTTGTGACTACAATTTTTTTATCTTTATCACTTTCCTGAACACTATATAAGGTGGATAAAACTTTTACATAATAATACATTATCAGCAGTGGTTAAAAATGGTGTCATAGCTTCCTTCTTTACAATCAAAAGAGGAACTAGGTAGGGGTGCCCATTAACCCCCTTATTGTTTTATTTAACGAAACCCCCCTGGTTAAGAAATCAACCCACATTAAGGAGACAAGAGGTAATAAAGCTGGACTTCTGGTTGCAGTGTGACCAAGACGGCCACATAATGCTGCAGTCTTACATTCTTGGGCTCCCAACTGTCATTCTAACAAAAATCCAAACTATCGATCAGAAAGTTTTAACACCGGTTGGTGACAGATCTCAGTTCCCTGAAATTAAATCTATTTTTTCAGAATAAAATTTTAATTTGTTTCCCTCCATAATCGAGTGAGGTTGTGCCATTGAAGGGATGGCCACCACCACCTCAGGACCAGTGCTTACTGCCCACTTGACCACTATTATGCAAATGGTTTATAAAAAAATTCTTGAGGAAGTCACTGGAGTAAAGGTAACTATTGACTCTCTCCAGCAAAGAGTAGACCCGATGCAAATTCAGGTGTCCTATAATGAAAGCACCCTGAGGCAATTGGATAAGTAAGCAGACTCATGAGACACTGAAATTCACCTGCTCAAAAATGAAATATCCCTACTATGGGACAAAATCAACAATCTTGAATGCTGTGGATGTAGAAATAATATTAAAACAATAGGGGATCTCAGAAGGAGGAAAGGGATGTAACATGAATAAATCTGTGAAACACTTGCTAGCTGGGCTACTAAATGTCCACCCTGGACACCTAGACATGCAAAGATGCCACAGTACACTGTCCCCTTGCCCAGGACCAAGAGAGAGAGAGAGAGAGAGAGAGAGAGAGAGAGAGAGAGACCCAAGCCTATCCTTGCCATGTTCCTGAGGTAGTCGGTTAAAAAAAACATCTTCAAGGTTGCCCACGAAAAAGGACTGTAGCAGTGACAGGGGCACCAAATCTCTTTGTTCCAGGACTATTTAGCAAAACTCAATAAGAGGAGGGCAGGTTTAACAGGTCAGTCAATCTCTAAAAAGTTTTATTGATCGGCAACATGCCATTACAGCTTAATACAAAGTTAATAAATACAAGACTGACCAAGAATACATAGGGTACAGTCATGAACAGGATAAAATCAGTGGGCTGGATATTCAAAAGGGTTGCGCCATGCGCAATAGGGATGCGCATGCGCAAGTCCGAATTTGCGCCACTCTGCAATATTCAGCAGAAGGCAGTTGAGCAACAGTGCAATGCAAATGAAGGCATGCGCAACCGAAGGGGGTGGATCCATGCATAAAGAGCGCAATGCAATATTCAAAGGCTTGCGCAATGCGCAATAGCGGAACAGCAGGAAGGTGCGCCACAGCGTAAATGAGCCAAAATAAAAAGGCTCAAGGAAGAGGCACAAGAATGCTACAGGGATGCCAAGTGAGACAGACAGAGAGAGACAGACAGTGACAGTCCAGAACAGGGCAGGCAAGGGAAGGTGCATGGGCCATAGGCTGCAGAGGCCAGCGGGGGTACCCGGTGCAGTGGAGGTAGCAGTCAGGACAGCGGGGGCAACAGAGCAACATCAGCCAGGGGGGGTCACAAGCCAGGGAGATGGACAGTGCCAGCTTCCACATGGAAGCTGTAATGAGGGGGGTGAGAATGCATGCTGCAGGAGGACGTGACTGTGGAAGGGCCCGTCGGCGGTACGCCCCCAACAGGCAGTACCGTGCCTGCATCAGCTTTGAGCTGTACACAGATGTAGAGATCGTGGGCTGGTACCATCTGAACAGGGCAATACTGAGGCGGCTCTGTGAGCTGTGCAGTGATGTGATGCAGGCATCCTCACGATGGAGTCACGCTTTGTCAGTGGAGACCAAGATGACAGTCTGCATGTGCCTGCTCACCACGGGCACCTTCCAGAGGCCGACAGGGGACACCACAGGCATCACACAGTCGGTCACATCACGCATCCTCACCCAATTCCTCAGCGCACTGCTGCCACATGCTGCGGAGCCCATCCATTTCCCCAGCACCGCGGCAGAGCGTACAGCAAACATGCAGGAGTTCCACAGGGTAGCAAGTATGCCTGGCATGCTAGGGGCCATAGACCGCACCCATGTGGCCATTCACATGCCACCTGGCCCCGATGGGGCCACATATAGGAACAGGAAGGGCTATTCCAGTGTCAACTGCCAGGTGGTGTGTGATGCCACTGGGTGCATAATCAATGTCTGTGCCACACACCCTGGTGGAGCACATGATGCCTTCATATGGTATCAATCCACACTGTGCCATCGATTTGAGAGTGGGGACATCCCCACAGGCCATCTAGTGGGTGAGTATGCATGTAGGAATTGCAAACTTGGGGCAAGGGTGGGAATGCCACAGGTGCTATGGTAGTGGCACACAGGATATTGGCAATATGGACCTGAACATGATCGTGTCTCCACCATCTCACACAGGTGACAGCGGATACCCACTCCATCCCTGGCTGCTCACACCGTGCTGGCGCCCATGACCCCATCCAGCAACGCTATAATGAGGCACATGCCACCACATGCAACATCATCGAGCGGGTGTTTGGGATGCTCAAGGCACACTTCCGATGCCTAGACACCTCCGGCGGTGCCCTACAGTATAGCCCCTCAAAGGCCTGTGGGATATTCCTGGCCTGTTGTATCCTGCACAACATGGCCAAAGACTGTGGGATAGCCATTCAGGTCAAGGAGGGGAACAGCGATGGGGATGCCAGCAGCGCCGGTGATGATGGTGATGAGCAGCCCCCCCTTGGATGGCGGGACCCCCGACTGATCCGACAGGCCCTGCTGCACTGGGACACCATCACGGAGGAGCATTATGCATGACACAGGTAAGTCAAGGGGCCATGTGCAACCAACACTGTCCAGGCGCAACCCACAGGCACACAGGGTAACACACCAGGGGTGCATGACGGCAAGGGGAGTGGAAGGGTCCAGGCACACAAACACACCATCAGGGAGGGGTGAACAGTCATATGGACACACACACACACACACACACACACACACACACACACACACACGGCACAAAGCGTACATGGGCAGGTGCACAGCAGAGCAGGAACAGACATGGCAAACACACAGATCCACAGACCACACCCACCACCTGTACTGTCCAAGTACGTGTGTCAGATGCTGGGCACCCTTGCACCTTGGTGTACAGTACAATGCAGGCATCATCATGCACACGCACCTGTGGACAGCAGTTGGGATGGTGTGCAGGTGGTCTGTGTGTCAGTGTGTTGGGCAGGGCACCCACCAGTGCACTGCCCACCCTGATGCACATTGCACACAGGGCAGCACCAGACAGGGCCCGCACTGGGAGACAGGTCAGTCATGTTGCACTGTTCCACGGCCACCACGGATGCGTGGGCGGCCCCACCGTGACCCAACAGCACTGGCAGGCTGAGCAGGGGCCACATGGGGTGGCACCAATGGACCACCAGGGGTCCCACTGTGCGATCGCGACCTTGTCCGCACAGGGGTCTGCAGCATGCCAAACATACCTACACCGGGGGTGCTCGGGATGCCCACAGCAGAACCCGGCATCGACAGGCTGGGTGTCGCACAATGCCAGGAATGGGGAGTGGAGAGCGTACTGTGTGGGGTGCACGGTACAGGGGCACCTGCTTGTGTGCCCAATGCAGCCATGACAGCGACCAATGCCTGGGTTTGCCTGTCAATGGCGGCGGTCACATCCATCCGCATTTGGACCATCTCTGCAAGGATCAGAGCACAGTCCCTGCTGTGCCACTCCACAGCCATGCACAGTGCCTCCACAGATGTTGCAACCCACCTTTGCTTCTGTACTGATTCCCGCAGCAGGCGGGTGTGCTTTTCAAATGGGTACTCTGCCACAACAGCATCCTGTCCCCCAGGGTATGGAAGGTCCTGATGCTCAACACCCCTTGAGGGTGGGCGCTGTTCACCAGGACCAGGAATGGGCATATCAAAGTGCGGTGTGCATGTGCCACCGCTGGACACTGTACCCCCAGACCTGGTGGGTGACTGCTGCTGCTGCCCCTCCAACTGCTGTGCCCCAGGGACCACTCGTTCCACTGCTGTGGCCGCAACAGTGCCAGACACCTGCACAGCCACCGGTGCTGCCCCAACGGTGCTGACAGACACAGCCTGGGACTGTGCCGACATGCTGGCAAGCACGTTGGAACCAGCTAGGCCCAGGGGCACATGCTGGCCTGCTGTGTGTCCATCATGGGACACACACGTGTCACTGCCAATTGCAGTCCTTGCATCATCAATGGTGAAGGTACGTGCTACAGCCACAGTCACAGCGTGCTGGCATGCTTGCATGCCAGACTGTTGAAACACAGGCTGTGCACCCCCCACACCTGACTCACCGACAACAGAGGTGGCAGCCAGGCGTACATGCTGGTGCAGTGCATGCTGGCTGGCGACAGAGGTGGATGGACCCTCCTCCAACTCCGGCAGGTCTTCCTCTCTGCCTGGTCCCACCACCACCATCCCCTGAAGATGAACAGGATCTGTAACAGAAAATGAGGACATGTGAGTGCATGTGAACAACCTCCCCCCCAACACCACCACCATGTCATACCGTGCAGTGATGGGCTTCCACCTGACTGGAATCCACCTCCTGGTACGCCCTCAATAGCACTCCGCTGCATTGCTACAGCCAGTCGGTCCTCAGCCGGGGTCAGCTCTGCCACCGCTGGCTGGCCCCCAACTGTACCAGCACGTGCCGCCCTGAGGGCTGCCACCTTCTCCTTCACCCTCCTGCGGTCTGTCCCCATCTTCTTTTTGCATTCCTGCACTGGCGCTGGTGGCTTCTGTGCAGGTTCACTGCCCGAGCTACCCCTCCCATGCAGCCGCATGGCCTGAGGGTGCCCGCCATCCACTCAGTAGTGGCTCCTCTTCCAGGTAGGCCTGGAAGAGGGCCTCTATCTCCTTGGTGAGTTGGCCCTCCTCCTTCGCCCACCATCCTCACCCTAACCTTGGCTCTGCTCGGTCATGTCGGTCTGTATGGGTGGAAGTGGACACCTGTCACTGTGCAGTCTACAGTGTTATCCCATGCCCATTGTCCAGAACATCACACAGCATGCAACTCACCTCTCACCTGCAGTAAGCGAATCTGGCCAGCTCAGCCCAATGTCATGTATTCATAGCGTAATGCATTCAAATTAGGAGTGGCGCAACTTTAATGACATGCTAATCATGCCACTGCATCTTTGAATGGCTGATCAGATGATTTGCATGTGTTTGCTGAATATTGCACCGTTGCGCTTTGCGCAATACGGTTGAGCCGGCTGAGCCAATGGCGCATTTCTATGACTGTGTGGTACACTGCATTGCGCATGCCCAGGTAGCTTACACAGGCATCTGTTGGGCTGATGATGTGCTGTGTGCGATCAGTAATTCAGGCCACCGCCACCATTGTGCCACTGGCGCTACAGCGCTGGTCACCATATGGTGCTGTGGCAGTACTGCACAATAGTCCACTGTGGCACTGGCACACAGGTGTCCAATCGCCCAGGACATGTGGACGTCCGATGGCGCTGTGCGTGGCCTTGCGCCACTGACCCATGACCTTGTGCCCGACCTTTGCCCCCTGGCACTGTACGTCTGGCATGTATATGGCTCTATCACGCTGTTCGGTGACAGTGCGATGTGGACCGACGGCACTGTCTGAACAGCGCGATAGGCAGTGATGAAGTTGTATTGCGCAACATTTCCACGTGGGGTTGCCGCGTTGCGGAGTGCCATATTGCCACTGTACATTTTGAAAATGACATGCAGGAGAGCACCACAATGGGGGGCTTTGGAATTAGCTAACCTGGTGGCTGTGGTGGAGCCTCACTATGGCTCACTGTTTGAGGGAGTGCCCCTGCAGGTGCCACGCACCCATGTGTGGCAGCAGGTCACCGCTGCCCTGGAGCAGGCCACTGGGTGGAGGAGGACCCCTGAGCAGTGCAGGCACTGCTACGGCGACCTGAAGAGGAGGGAGCGTGCTCTGCTTGCATGCCTCAGGTCACATGCCAGGAGGGGCATTGTGCCCAGGCCAGGTGGGTGTGCTGTGTATGCACTGGTATTGTCTGCATGGGTGACTGTGTAATGTAATCTGCGGATGGGGGTGGGTTGGGCTGTGGTTTGCTGTGAGGGTGTTTGCAGTGTGTGCTGTTTGGGTCTGGTTGTGGGCAGGCACACTCAATGGGGCAAGGGCTGTCTGCTTTGGGATCTCACTGATGTGTTCTCTTCCTTTGTCTCCCACAGGCGTGGAGGAGCGGGAGGCGGCACAGGCTGAGGCCTGGGATAGGCGGTGCCAGGGTGGCTGGCAGAGGAGGTGTGCAGCAGCCACAGCCAGCAGCAACAACAGCAGTAGCTGCAGCTGCAGCAGCACCCTGCTGCAGCAGCTTGATGAGGGTGAGTGTCATTACATCATGGATGCTATTGCATGCTGGGGCACGGACACCTTCCATGGACAACACTACCATGCATGCAACATGTGACAGTCATCACTGTCCAGTGGCACTGCATGTGTGTGTGTGTGCATCACTGGTGGTCCATGCATGCACGGGCACATAGCTGTGGCACTAGCATCCCACCACATAGCTCGTCACTGGGCAGCCTTGGTTGTGCTGTGCTGGACATGGGCGGTGTGTGTGTGCAGTGGTACACATGGCCATTGCTGGCTGATTGGCTTGTCTTGTGCACGGTCATTGTGGGTGGGTGCAGTCCATCACAGGAGCGGGGTGCTTGGCTGTATGCCATGCATGATGGGTGGGATTCAGGGATGTGGACAGTCACAGCCATTGACTCTGTTCCCTGTCCTAGGTATCTGGATCCTGCGCTTGTTGGAGCAGGGCATGCGAGGCTAACACAAGTGGCGATGGACACCCATGCATTACCCTCACCTCACAGCAGCATGGCATGCGGTGCGGAGGAGGCCACAGGCACAGCGCCAGGCAGGAGGAGGGCAGGCTGCCGGGCGGTAGCCAGTCATCAGCGGACCCCACCTTCCCTCTCCCAGTTGTTCAACCCTGCCCCTTACCCACCCCTACCTCATACCCATACCCCAACCCTGCCTTGTACATATGTTTGTGTTTGTTGTTCTTGTTATGCTTCTTAATTACATTTATATTTTGATATGAATGCTGTGGTGGTCTCTGATTTGCAGCTGGCTATCGGTGCTCAGTTGCAGTGGTGTGGCAGCGGGTGTGGTGGTCATGGGTATGTGTGGCTGTGTTTGTGGGGCGGTGTCTCTGGTATGGGGTGAGGCTTCCAGTCAGTATTGCTGTCTGCTGCCACCCACTGCTGGGTGGTCATGGTGGGGTTTGGCTGTGTGGTTCTGTGGTTCACGAGGTTGCAGTGTTCCGGGGGGGCCCTGGGGATTCCTGCAGTGCTGGTCATTGTCCATGGGTGATGTCTTGGGGTCACAGTGCTGGGCATGCTGTGCACAGGGGGGGCCGCTGGGCACTGGGGTGCTCTGCCCCCTTTGTGTGCCAGTCTCGGGTTGACGGTAGGTGTGCTGCAGTAGCACACTTGGATGTGCTTTGTTTGCTTGTCCCCATGGCCCAGTGGCTGCTCCATCCCTCCCCCAGTTATGCTCTTCCATCCAGGGACCACCAGTGCCACTGCCGTTGCCTCAGAGGTTGCCAAGAAAGAGGAGTGGTTGGACCACAGTGGGCTCAGGGAGGGTGAGGGTGAGGGTGGTGGAACAGAGGTGCATCCCTCCAGTTGTACCTCTCCACAATTCCTATGCCATTCTGGCAAAGAGTGGTTTCCTCTATGGAGGCACCCACAGTGGAGACCAAGGAGGATGCTGGGACCTCCACAAGGAGACCCACAGGAGGTGGCAGGGGACCCTGCAGGGAAGGAAACAACTCTGGTGGGGACTCCATTGTTAGGAAGGTAGAATTGGGGAGGAAGGAGGAGGGAGGTAAGGTGCCTGCCTGGGCGCCATGGCTTGGAGGACAGGAGCAATCCTCGTGGATTGCCAGAGCAGCTGCAGGGAGGGAGCTGGATGTCATTGTCCACCTAGGGACAAATGACATAGCTAAGAAAGGGATTAGAGAAGTGCAGGAAGAGTTTGTGGAATTGGGGGAAGGGCCTTAGTCCAAGTAAGCATGCACGGTAACCTTCTCGGAGGTGCTACCCATCTAGGCGGCATAGAGAGGCTAGGGTGTTCCGCACTATAGGATTCCAATCAGTGGTTGAAAACTGGTGTGGAGCTCAGGGATTTAGCTTCATTGGGACTGGGGTCCACCTGGAATGATGCAAGCCTATACTGGCATGATGGGCTGCATCTGTCCGGGAGGGGAACCAGGATCCTAGGTGATAGGTTTAAATGCTTCATTGGCAAGCTTTTAAACTAGCCAAGGGGGGAGGCACTGGAAAGGAGCAGGAAAATCCTAGCCCCCAAATAATCACAGTAGTAAGTGCAGCAAACACCAACATAGAGGTGTCGATAGGGAGAAGGGCAGGGGTAAATGGAGAAAGTGACAAAGGCAAGAAGGACAGGGATGGGGCAAAAGGGAGTAAGGCCATCAGGAAATGGAGGGTAATGAGTACCAATGCCTATAGTCTGGGCAACAAGCTCCCTGAGCTGATGGCCTTAATAGAAGAGGGATGCCTGGATATCGTAGCAGTCACAGAAACATGGTATACAGAGAACCATGACTGGGATGTTAACATACCAGGGTACATAACCTACAGAAGAGACAGGCAGGGGAGAAGAGGGGAGGAGTAGCTCTCTATGTAAAGAAGGGATAAAAGCAACTGAACAAAAAGAGTAAACAGGGGAGAGGAGGCACTGTGGGTCACCTTGGAGACTGGAAGGGCACCACAATCCGCACGAGGGTTGTGTACAGACCCCATGTCAGGGGGAAGGAATGGACAAGGATATGATAGAAGGCATTCTTAGAATTGCAGAGAAAGGGGAGATACTGTTGATGGAGACCTGAATATGCCAGATGTTAATGGAGCACATTTGCTGCAGCCACATCCAAACAGCGCCATTCTTGATGCCCTACAGGTGGCAGGCATTAGACAGCTAGTTTCGGAACCCACTCGTGAGGAGCAATCTTAGACCTCATGCTCTCAAAGCGGGGCAGTGAAAGGATCTCAGATCTAGAAGTGGGTTGCCATCTGGGGACAAGTGACCATCAAACAGTGTGGATACATTAAACTCAGCTGCAAGTCAAGCCACACAAAAGTGAGGTACTGGACTTTAGGAGGCTGACTTTGGCAAGATGGGAGAGTGCCTCAGAAAGCACGCCGCAAACAGGCTAGAAGGAGGTGTGGAGCAACAATGGGGAATTATCAAAACTGCCATCACAGAGGCAACAAGTCTTTGTGTGAAGCAAATAAACAAATCAAAATGAAAGAAAAAGCCACTATGGTTCTCAAAAGAGGTGGCTGTGAAAGTCAGGAAGAAAAAGATAGCATTCGGAAGTATAAGGAAACACAGAAGGAGCAGGAGAGAGCTGTACCAGTTAAGGCAGAAGGAAGCAGGGAGGAAGTCAGAATAGCAAGGCCCAAACTGAGAAAAGATAGCCAACTCAGTTAAGAAGGGGATAAAACCTTTTATAGGTACATCAGCAGAGTAGACAGACAAAGGAGGGATAGTGAGGCTGAAGAATAGAAAGTGGGTGGGCAGAGGGGACAGTGAAAAGCAGGAATACTGAATGAATATTTCTGCTCAGTATTCGCTACAAAAGAGGAGGGTGCCTAATCCAATTAACAGAAGCACTCTTGATAGGGGGGTCAACCCCAGTCCTTTCACAGAAGAAAGGGTTCTGCAAGAACTCCTAAAACTGAAGGTGGACAAAGCAATGGGTCCTGATGGAATTCACCCAGAATTCTAAAAGAATTAAGGAGGAACTAGTGAAACCACTAGCTACTCTTTTTAATAAATCATGGGAGGATGGTGTGGTACCCGAGGACTGGAGGAAGGCGGATGTGATTCCCCTTCACAAAAGTGGGACCAAGACAGAGGCAGGAAACTACAGACCTGTCAGTCTGACCTCTGTGGTAGGGAAAGTGATGGAGTCACTTATGAAGGAAAGAATAGTTGAGTACCTAGAGGCCAGTGGAGCACAGGACCCAAGGTGGCATGGGTTCCAGCAGGAAGGTCATGTCAGACCAATCTAATGAATTTCTTTGACTGGGTGACCAAAGTAGTAGACCAGGGAGGGGCTGTGGACATGGCCTACCTAGACTTTAGCAAGGCATTTGACACAGTTCCACACAAAAGATTAATAGTCAAATTAACCAGCCTGGGAGTGGGACCCAGGGTGGTAGCCTATAAAAACATTGGCTGGACAACAGGACACAGAAGGTAATTGTAAATGGAGTCCACTCTGAAGAAAGGGGTTATTAGTGGGGTACCGCAGAGGGTTCAGTATTGGGTCCAGTCCTTTTAATGTCTTCATCAGTGACATTGCAGAGGGACTGGAAGGAAAAGTATGCCTTTTGCAGATGACACAAAGATCTGCAACAGGATTGATACACAAGAGGCGTGGAAAGGATGAAAAGGGACTTGGCAAGGTTGGAGGAATGGCCAGAAGTATGGCAGCTAAGATTCAATGCAAAGAAGTGCAAAATAATGCACCTGGAAACAAGAACCCAGGGAAGAATACACAATGGGTGGGAGGTAGTAATAACAACAAAAAGGAAAGGGACCTAGGGGTAATCATATCAGATGACCTTAAGGTTAGCAAGCAATGTGAGAAAGGCAGTAGGGAGGGCTGTGGGTATACTGGGATGTATAGGGAGAGGCATCATCAGCAGAAAACAGGAAGTTGTTATCCTCTGTACAGACAGTTGGTGAGACCCCATCTGGAGTACTGTGTCCAGTTCTGGAGACCCCATCTCCACAAGGACATAGACAGGATAGAGGCAGTCCAGAGCAGGGCAACTAAAATGGTGCAGGGTCAGCAAGAGAAGCCGTATGAGGAGAGACTAAAGGAGCTTAATATGTATACCCTTGAGGAAAGAAGGGAGGGGGGACATGATAGAAACTTTTAAGTACCTCAGTGGAATCAACAAAGTCCAAGAGGGTAGCATCTTTCAGAAAAAGAGACTTGCAAGAACAAGGGGACACAATTTAAAGATAGAAGGAGAGGCGGTTCAGGGGCAATGTGAGGAAGTATTATTTCACAGAGAGGGTAGTGGATGCATGGAACAGCCTTCCTGAGGAAGTTGTGGGGTCTAAAACTGTGGGAGAATTCAAGAATGCATGGGACAGACATAAGGCAATTCTTGTGGGGGGTAGGAAGAAATAGGCTGTTGGTTAACTAGGATCTGTGGCCAATCCTGTAGGTAGGGAAATGGGCAGACTAGATGGGCCTAGCGGTCCTTATCTGCTGTCAAAGTCTATGTTTCTATGTTTCTATGCTGTGCTTGGGGTGTGGGGTACATTGTTGGTTCGGCAGTGTGTCCCTGTGCCCATCTGTAGCATGGGTGATGTGCCCCTGCCTACCTCCCTGGTTGTGCAGTTCTACCGCTATGCTGCTGGGGATGTCTTTGCTTGCTCTATAGCGCCTCTGGACTGCTCAGCTGTGCTAGCCTTGTTGCGCTATGGTGCATCATTTCTGCTCAGCTTCCCCTTCCTGGTTGCGCTATGGCGCATCATATCTGCTCAGCTTCCCCTTCCTGGTTGTGCTATGGCGCAGTTTGTGCCATATTCAGACGTTGGCTGCTTGCGCAATTGGCCTTGCTCCATGTTTGAATATCGCGACGATTGCGCATGTGCGCAAGTGACTTGCGCTTGCTCCTGCTGTTGCGCACTTTTTGGGTGCAGTTTGAATATCCAGCCCCGTATATCCATAGATAACATCTAAATCACATTTCTAATGTTGATAAATTAATACCCCCCAAACAAAGTTGAAATAGCCTTCAATATATATCTTCAATTTCATTTTTCACCTTTAGAGGTATTCTAATTTCACCTTTTAAGGAACTCTGGTTAGTCTATAATCATTACAGCTGTATACAAGCAACCTTAAACCATATATCAGTAATGATCACATAAGTCTCCCAAATCATACTAACATATTAAGTATATAGCCTAAAATGAGCCAAACTATGCTACCAGCCATAAGGAGATCAACCGAAGTTAGTACCTCAAGGTGCAAATTAGTGAAGTAGCCACTAGACATCTTATTCAGTAGAACAATATCATGCCCCAGGTAAGGGCAGGACCAAGTTCAGGATAACAGACCATAAACCAATAGGTTTACTGCACCCACTACTCTCCCACTCAGATCTGACAGGCCAATGCCACTAGAGACAAATTGATTCATCTTATGCTACCTGTCAGAACCCACCATCGTAATGAGATCTAAAAGGTGCACTGTGCAAGGGATGCTGCTCCATGCTCCTATGTCTGGCCCTTGGGCAATTACTCCCGACAGGACTGCACCATAGGCATCCAATATAGGTCCATGGCACTAAACCCGATTTCTCACTTTGGGTCATTTTGTCCTGTGCTTAACCCAAAAATCAGTAATGGACCCGAACCATGTCTTGAGTTCCTCACCCCAACAAAGGACTAAAAGAGTTTAGTTTTGGAGGTGTTATTAGGCACATCACCTTAAGTACTGTGAGGCCTTAACAGCAATAGGGAGGTCCCCCGAAGTTAGTACCCCGGGTTTCAGGTCAGTAAAGTAACCACTAGACACCTCACTCAGTAGAACAACATGCACCACATAAGTGCAGGACCAAGTCCCGGATAACAAACCTCAAACCAATAGACAGGGTTACTGCACCCAGTCGGATTTCACAGGCCACTGCCACTAGAACCAAATTGATCCATCTCATGCTACCAGTCAGAACATGCCACTAAAAGGAGGTCTAAAAGGTGCACCCTGCAAAGCTTGCTGCTTCATGCTTCTGTATCTGATCCCCAGGCAATTATTCCCAACTGGACTGAACCATAGACATTTAACACCTTAAGCACCATGAGGCCATTCTTGGAAACACCAGAACCACAACTTACAGCCAACTATGAAGGGTTTCACACTATCATTTTAGTGGCATCATTTAATCGATATCGCCCAACCCAGAGAACTAGACTCTACAAAATGCCATGGTCACTGATACCCTGTATCAGTTTATAAGAAAGTAAAAACAATAATCATACACAGACACAAATTAACACATAAAAAACATGAAAACATCCTTATGACCTCACAGAGTCATAATTTAGTAACAATTTGCCCCTTTATAAAGAATCTGGCCTAGCACTTTTATACAAGTGTCCCATTATAACCACACTTAATAGATTATCTATTTTTCCATGTCTTGTCTTGCTAGTCATGTCACCTAATGTTAATGAAATCTCAACAGGAGAGTCACTTTAGTGTAGAAATGAATAAAAATAAATAAATTAAATAGCTGTAAGGTTTGCCAAAAATTCACCAAGGCCTCATAAGTTTGCACACACATCTTTTATAAATATCTAGGCAGTTCTCAGAGTGTTTACTCCGTATGACCAGTGGCCACATCCTGTCAGGAAACCACTTTTATATTATCTCTTTAAATAAGCCACACATATAGAGTAAGTTAACAGTACCTCTGGATGCAGAATCACATTAGCTCCTTTTAAGCTGGTCCAGTGGAGCTGAGGATTGAGGCATTGGATGCCACACCTTGCCCCATGCTGGCAACCCACATTCAGGACCAAGCTTGGGCCACCGGGGGTTTGCAAGGGGACAGCTGTGATATGATTGTAGCGGTTGCTGGGCTACTCTCATCTCTGGATTGTGGAGGTGTAGTTCCTTGCTCTTGGCTGACACTTGGTGCAGGCCAGATGTCAGAGCACAGTTGGGGGCTGATGCAACATTGGGGAGGGTGGAAGGAGACCTGCTCTTAGGAGCACATGGTACCCCAACGTGCATGACCACCATGCTCGCTGTTGCTCTGGGTGGGAGAAAACCACAGAAAAGTCTCTCCATGGTCATATGTGATGGCCAACACCAATCTTGGACCCTGCTCCTTGTGGATCCCTACCAGCTAAGATGGTGGGGGAGAGGCTGACAGGGTTGGGGCAGAAGGGGGCCCAAAGACAGGAGTAAGTAGCCACGGAGGAGTAAACAGCTATAAATAATAGAAGTCCTTTGTAATATTATTGAGACTATAAGGATTAGGTGTACACAGGGACATAAAGCCATATAGTGTGTTTTTTATGGCTGCAGTGGGCATAGCCCTGCAGATGTCTTGCTATGATAGTAGAAAAAGGGAGCTCTCCAGATTTCCAACAGACGAAATAAAACTGGAGATTTTGTGGAGTCACTGTGCTAATTGAAGCAAGCAGTTTGCTGTGTTTATTAAGCTGAGCAGTGTGGCACCAGACTATTTTGTGGTGGTACCCAGTTACAATAGCGCTACAATAATGCTGCTCAACATAGCACAAATCAGCATACCACTACCATGACAGTGATGAAGGATTCACAGCACTATTCAGTAAGTGACCCCCAGTCACTGTCTATGATCCTAGCAGAGGACAAGGAGGGAAGAATTCTGGTTGTCAGTCAAGCTGTTCCTATGGTGTGGAAGGCTGAGGCAAAGAGCAACTCAACTGGGTGGTAGTGGAGACCAGGGTACTAATCCTGGTCTTCCTGGATTAGTGGTGCTGTTTTTACCCATGCTGTCTTGTCCAGCAGTATTGTGACCAGTGCATTTTGTGGTAACTAGCTTGAATCTTGTTACTATTCTCTTTCAAGAAAGTATCATAGCTCATAAACATGTCAACTTATCTTTTCAACTGTAATTGAGATTAATATCTCCTTCTCTTTCTAAATTTTTCCTCTTGCCTATGTTGCACTGAGATGCACAAAATAGATGGTTCATAGCAGGCCATTCTACTCATGAATGCCACAGTTTTAGAGAAATAATTAGCTTGGAAGTAGAGCACTAGAGATAATGTTTAGCAGTCTGAAGGTCAAAAACCACAAAATGAATGTTATGCAGATATACAAGGTGTTAAAACATTCAGTGTTTAAGTCTTAGCTAAGCTAGACAACAGAATGCAAAGGGTAGTAGTAAATGGAGTCCACAGTGAAGAAAGGAGGGTTACTAGCAGGGTACCGCATGGTTCAGTACTGGGACCGGTCCTTTTTAATGTTTTTATAAGTGACATTGCAGAGGAACTGGAAGGAAAAGTATGTCTCTTTGCAGATGACACAAAGATCTGCAACAGGGTTGATACGCAAGATAGAGTGGAAAGGATGAGAAGGGACTTGGCAAGGTTGGAGGAATGGTCAAATGTATGGCAGCTCAGATTCAGTGCAAAGAAGTGCAAGGTAATGCACCTGGGAAACAAAAACCTAGGGAAGAGTACACAATGAGGGGTGAGATACTGACAACAGTAAAAATGGAAAGGGACCTGGGGGTAATTATATCAGATGACCTAAAGATGGGCAAGCAATGTGAGAAGGCAGTAAGGAAGGCTGGGGAGATACTGGGATGCATAGGAAGAGGCATCAATAGAAGAAAACAGGAAGTTGTTATCCCTCTGTACAGACAGTTGGTGAGACCCCATCTGGAGTACTGTGTGCAGTTCTGGAGACCCCATCTCCGCAAAGACATAGACAGAGTATAGGCTGTCCAGAGGAGAACAACCAAAATGGTGCAGGGTCTGCACCAGAAGACATAAGAAGAAAGACTAAAGGAGCTTAATATGCATACCCTTGAGGAAAGAAGGGAGAGAGGGGACATGATAGAAGCTTTCAAGTACCTCAAGGGAATCAACAAAGTCCAAGAGGGTAGCATCTTTCAGAAAAAGAGATGTGCAAGAACAAGGGGGCACAATTTGAAGATAGAGGGAGGACGGCTCAGAGGTAATGTGAGGAAATATTTTTTCACAGAGAGGGTTGTGTATGCATGTAACAGCCTTCCTGAGGAGGTCATGGAGTCAAGAACAGTGGGGGAATTCAAGAATGCATGGGACAGGCATAAGGCAGTCCTAGTGGGGGGTAGGAGGAAGTAAGCTGTTGGTTAACTAGGATCTGCAGTTTATCTATTAGGTAGGAAAATGGGCAGACTAGGTGGGCCAAGCGGTCCTTATCTGCCATCAAATTCTATGTCTCTATGTTTCTATGTTACTAAAGACTAGTTCAGTTCAGTTGGGTTTATTGTTTGACAATCATGAAGTTGTCATTACAATTTCAAATTCAAATTATAAAATCATTACGCAGTTACCATTTCATTTCATATCACATTTTTAACAGCTACATTATCTACCTCAGTCTGTCTACTTAAGGAGTCATAATGACCCCCCCCAAGGGAATATAACCCAGAAACACCCATATACAGCAGATAAAAACAGAGAACATCTGACCCACCACTGTCAATATCCTGTCTATTACTCTTTAGAGGCTTGTCATGCAAAAAAGCACTTAGTGCAATATCTCAATCTTTTTCCTTGAGGGTTCAGAATATGCTTAAAGGATTACTTTCCTATGTCTTAAGAATCCTGGATAGTGCATACCAACAAGTCCCCTATTAGGCTTCCATGGGCAGGCTTCCCAGAGAGACCTCACCTGGGTCTTTAATGGTCCTAAAGCACCAACCATGGAAAGTCAGACAACAAGTTATCCAAGCACCATGGGCATGGGGCAACTAGTGTCCCTTCCCAGACTGCACAATTCACTTTAATTATAATGTCTTACCCCCAAAATTTCTAGATTCAGCATATCGCAGCTGGGAGCTCTATTGTCCATCAATTTCCACCAACATGTCCCAGGCGAAATCAAGGTACCTCCCCAGGTATATCAAAATTAACACCCTTCTAGCAGGCTTTACAGCAGCATATTGAAATGACTTGATGGCTACTTAAATGTCCTTTATACAAATATACCCCCATTTCGTGGTGTTAATAGAATACAATAATTCACACTAACAGTTATTATAACAGTAGAACTATCATCTCTTAAAATAATCAAATAAAAGGCCAATTAGCCATATAGTATCAGATTAAGTAACCCAACAAATCAGTCACCATAGCTATAAAATTATTTAAATTCCAAGCTCATACATATGTGCAAAAATGCCCTTAATTAAAAGCTGAGACACTACCCCCCATAAAAAATACCTCTTAAGAAGAGCCACACAATTTACAAGCTACCATGTTAGCATCCCACCAAGTCCTAGAGAAAACAAGAAAAAACCTAGCCTCAATAAGAATATAAGAATTATTTTTGTAAAACACAGTTTCACATTCTCAAGTCCCAAATCTCATATGAGCAAATGTTTCAACTTTCCTTTTGCTTCAGCACGAACGAGGGTACAGCATTTCAGCACTTCTTGATCATTCAGTCTACTACCTCTCTTGCACTCCCATTTTCCTCTCTCCTTTTTAAATTGACTCTGGATCTCTTCCCTTTACTGGAATCAAATACGAAAGTAGCCTTCAACCTGAGGAGGTAAAGAAAAGAAACAGCACTCCACTAAGCACAGTAAGATCACTCTCCGTATGAAACAGAACCCCCAGTCCTAGGCAATGATATGGCATACGTTTATTCATTTACATATGGGCATATCTGCACACAAGTGCTCACTTCTCCTCATCTCCAACATATCCTATGGGTCCATTCTTCCATTCTTCCTCCAGAATTACCAAGGTCATCACGAGTCGAACGTTCCAGCAAAAACACCCGTTAAAAACATAACCATCCATTTTGAGTAATCCGGCTAGAGTCTCAAGTTTGAACTGCCACCTTTGCACCTCTCTTTCTCGAGCAGGAATTAAAAAGGACCCGAGAACTAGACTCTTACATATGAACTACAGCACACAATAGTTCTCTGTAGGCTGACATAACCAGCAACTAGCAATGCTCGGGAAACATCATTAGCAAAGCAAAATGCTCAAAACTATAAACGTTCAGTTTTTACGGTTACTTCGGTTTTCGAGCTACAAGCTCACAACTCGAATATATAGCTTAAATCATTGAGGGTTTCTTTCATAAACTCTTGAAAAACTAAAAAAAAAATCTTATTTTGATCAAAATCCATGCAATGCAGAACGTTTTCTACTGGGAGTGGAGTTGCCTGCAGCCATCTTGCAGGTCCGCCCTCTCTCTACTAAAGACTAGAGAAACTGAAAGACATGCTGCAATTGCATTTTCAATGCTGGCACTGGGTAACCATGTTTCTGTCTGTAACGATGGCCCTCCTGGCTCCACTGCACCACAAATCAAGCTCAGGACACCAGCAGAACATTAACACAATGCTTCCTGTGCAGTAAGGCTTTACCAACTGTGATAAAGTTTGATGTGCAAGCTGGGGCTACCCTGATAAATTGCATCTAGTGGTCTTATTTCATCAAAGCCTCCTTCATCAGGAGACATACTAGTCTGAAGTCCTTCAGACTACATCTTGCCTTAAAGCAGGTGATCCTCCTTCTAGTGCTTGTTGGAGGCAATGTGCACCCTAATCCTGGCCTGAACATCCCCAAACCAATTCCATAGACTACCTGGAGGTGGCCCACATGAAAAATGGCGGTCTGTTGATTGAGCTTGATGAGTTTAAACTCTGGGTGATGGACTCCAAATTTGACACAGTGGCTGTCACAGGAACATGGCTCTCAGACAGGATCTCTGACTCTGTTTTGCACATAGATGGGTACATGACACTCTGGCTGGATAGGGGAACAAAAAGGGGTGGTGGCTGCCTTCTATACTTAAAACCTTACATCAGGCCCAGTAGACTTCTCCTTTCCACGGGTATGACTGGATGTGAGCTCCTTGTTGCCAACCTGAGGCTTGGTCCTCATGGCAAAAAAAACTAATCATCCTTGCTGCTTACCTGCTACCTAAGAGTGCCAGTGATAGCTTCATCCAAACAGTAGCAAACCTTAATCCACAACAGGAAAAAATAATTCTAGGGGATTTCAGCATCAACTTATTGGCTAGCAACAACCAATAGCTAACAGACAAAATATCTGACATACTCCTTACCCAGATCATTACCTCAGCTACCAGAATTAATTACAAAACTGGTATCACAACCCTTCTCAACTGGATTGTTAGTCACCCAGATAGAGTGCTATCCTGTGATGTACTACTTAATGCTCTCAGTAACCACTCCCCAGTTACCTGTAAATAGTTCACTAAAGTGGCCAAAAGTGAACCTCTCACCACTAAGGTGCAAATTCTTCACCACCATAAGCTCACTCTTCTTCAAACCCTGCTCAGACAGACTGGTCCTTCCTGCTGGTAACTAAAGGGATGAATTTAGCCTTAGAATATTTCTTCCTCCAATTTAATAGGGCCCACGACTTCATTGCCCCAGAAACCAATGCTAATAAAAGGAAACTCCCAACCTTGGTACACCCTGAAATCAAATTATCAAGGTAGAGGGATAGAGCCCAGCCCCTCTATGGAAATCATGGACTTGTTGCTCATCTAATCAAGTGTAAAGAATTACGCAATCTTGTGAAGACTCACATTAAAGCAGCCAAGGCCTCACACCACAGAACCCAGCAACAGCACATGCTAAAAGACCCCCCCAAAAAACTTTGGTCTACAATTAACGAAATCATAGAGCAACCTAGACAAACACTTCCTTTTTCTATCATGTGGTATAGCATGCCGATTATAAGTGACCAAAATATAGCAAAGACTTTGAATAATGCCTTCAGTGACCTCTCAGCTCATGTACCTGTCCTTGGGAGACAGCATGATTTGCTTGAAGACACGCCAGCTGTCCCTAACAGACAACCTTTCTACTTTAAAAGGTTAACTTGGTCTTAAGTTTATGGGTACTTAAAATCAGAACAAGACTGGATCCTGACAACACTGACCTAAAGCTGTTCCAGTCTGTACTAAGGGAAGTCACCTTCCCTATACAGGCTATATTCAATCTGTCCCTGGCAACTTGCATAGTACCTGATATCTGAAAAAAAGCACTTATAACCCCTATATTAAAAAGAGGTAACCCCTGCCTAACAAACAACTATCATCCTACATCAGTTCTATCCCACTCTTCAAAACTCTTGAGTGAATAGTTAATGACCAACTCTCTCATTACCTCTCTGATCTTGAGATACTGACTAGGGAGCAGCATGGTTTTAGAAGACATCACAGCATTATGACCTGCCATACTTGATTACACTGACTCAATCCACAGTACCTTGGGTGGAGGGGAGATAGCTGGTTCCATTTTCATTGACCAAACAAAGGCATTCAACCTTGTGAACCACAGTCTCCTGTGCAACAAACTTTCCCATCTGGGACATTCCAGTGACTCTGTTGCATGGTTCAAAAACTACTTATCTGGAAGAACCTAAGCTGTAAAGTGCAAGGGTGTTCTCTTCCAAGACTTACCTGTCTTTATTGGTGTCCATCGGTGTCAAATCTGCGACCCCTTTTTTTCAGCCTTTTTATAAATGATATCCCAGTAGCCTGTAAATCTTCCCACATTTTGCTCAATGCAGATGATGCAGTCTTGTTCTAGTGTTTCATGCCCGACCTCATTTCAACTTAAGCTACAAACAGACTTTAATGCACTACAGATCTGGTTCACTGCCATTTCCCTTGTAATGAATAAGCAGAAAACCACATGTATGCTCTTTTGTACCAGGAACAAGCTAAGCAAACTGCCTGACCTCTCCATTGTCACAAACATGGGTTACCAGTTTGAATAAGTAACATCATTCCAGTACCTGGGTGTGAAACTTGACAGTGGGATGACTTATAATTCACATGTTGATCCATTAATAAAAACAGCTAACCATAGACTTGGACTACTGTACAGGCATAGACACAACTACATGATGAAATAATAAAGCAGCTAGAGCAGTCCCTCATAACTAGTCTCATTGACTATGGGATAACTGCTCATGGCTCTGCCTGGGACAATGTCCTAGCCAGAGTCAGGCGCCTCCTCAATAGGGCATGTCAGTTTGCCCTGGGCCTTAAGCCTGCCATGCATACCTGTATCCTATATGGGTCACTAAATTGGCTCAATCTCGACAATCGGTTGGCCTTCCACACACTTGTCCTTGGCCACGAGGCCCTGCACAGCCTTCGGTACCATGGTCTTAAGTCCTTATTCACTGTTATAGACAACTACTCCACCTGTGGAGGTGAACAACATTCCCTTCTGCTTCCAAGGAGGAAAACCACCCTAGACCATTCTTGTTTCTCTTAAGATTCCCTAAACAGTGGAATGACCTAACTATCTCCCTAAAAACTTGTCCTTTGGCTGATCTCTTAAAGACTAAGCTACTCTCCCTACTTTCCCCTGCTGAGTCATGTAATTGCTTTATCTGGTATGATTACTCCACACCTCAAGCCTATCTCCTGTCACAGCACCTTATTGTAAATTATGTAGTTCAATAATTATGTTTTGACACTGCACCAGCCCAAAATTGAACTAAAGATGTGCTCAGACTACTGTTGATTGTCATTCTGGAAATTGTACTACTCTAATCTCTGTTATACCTGTTATGTAATATGCCTGTTACTACTGCTATTGTATCATTGACACTAGATTGTTTGAAAATAGGTTCTGCCTAAACAATGTTATGCAAAATAAAAATGAAATGAAAATGAAATTAACTATGTGTTCATTTGTCAATATTATTTGTGAATATTCAGGCTTGCACTATTAAAACATGTTGGGCCAGATATTCAAACTGCGCTATTTTGTGGAGCAAGCCCTTGCGCTGCACAAAATAGTTGCATAGGGGTGTGGAGAGCGATATTCAAGGGTTGCGCCTTGAGCAACTCACACAGAATATCACCCAACCACAGCCACTGTGCATGGTGCAGTGGAACTTGCACCACCGTGAGTGGACGGTGGAGCATTCAACTTGCGGTGGCACAAGTACCATTGCACCATGCGTAAAATCCCGATATTCAAAAGGTGACATGCAAATGGGGCCATAATTCATACAAGGCACGGGGGGGACATTTGCATCTGATTATGGCCCCATTTGCATGCCATTAGCATGCAGGTGCGCTGATCCCCGAGGATTTGCGCCTGGCGCCCTGCCAGGCAGCTATCGTCGGGGACCAATGCCCCCTGCAGCCCAATCATGGGCAGAAGAGTGTAAAATCCCCACCGCCACCCCCCACTGGCCCGATCGCAGGCATAGCTTAAATCCCCCCCCCCACCAGCCTGATCGCGGGCAGCAATGTGCCTCTACCCCAACACATCCCTGGTGATCCAGTGGACCGATCAGCGAAATCGCGTGCTGAAGTAATGAAACACACCCCTCCCCGAATATATCCCTGGTGTTCCAGTGGACCGATAAACCCGATCGCGGGCTGAAGTAATTAAACACCCCAGACATATCCCTGGTGGTCAGTGGACGATAATCCCGATCGCAAGATGAGTAACTAAACACACCCCAAACCACAGCCCTAGTACCTGAATGTCTACCCACCAGCATGAAGCCCCCACCACCCCACCCCCTTCCCAGCGGCGGCGGCAGCATCCCATCCAGCCTGCCAGCCTGCTGCCCGCCCGACTGACTGACCGCGAAAGGCTGCACACCCATTGGTGCAGAGCAAGAACCAAATGGTGCAGCCCATACCGTACAAGACAGTGAGATTTATCGAATGAATACATTCATTCACAAAGCTGGACTGTCTTATGCGGTATGAACTACATGCCATAAAACTCTCCGCACGCAATGCGCAACCCAAACGGTCAGTCGAGGGCGAACAGGGTGGCAGGTAAGGATGCTGCCGCCGCTGGCTGCCGAGGCGGGGTAGTGGGGCTTAAGTGGATAGGGTGGGGTGGGGGGAACACTAGGCACCAGGGCTATGTCTGGGGTGTTTAGTTACCCATCCCGCAATCGGGATTATCGGTCCACTGGACCACCAGGGATGTGTGGGGAGGACACATTGCTGCCCACCATCAGGCTGGTGGGGGTTAAGCTTTGCGCCCGCGATCGGCCAGTGGGGGTGGTGGGGATTTATACCCCTCGCCCATGATCGGGCTGGGGGCACAGGAGTGGGTTGAGGGCCAGCCACAGGTGACAGCTGCTGTGTTGCACCCTGCAATGCAGCAGCTCACCTGTGGTGGGCCTCGACTCTGAGCCTTTTTGGGCTCAGAGTTGTGCAGGCGCAGGTTGGGGGTTGCGCCTGCACAACTCTGCACAGCCCGGCTGAATATCAGGCTGTGCAGTTTATGCATGGTTCCTCCCCCTCCAGTTCAGCATGTATTCATTTGCATTGCACTGTTGCTCAGCATGTTTTCTGTGGCGCCACTGCCTCCTGCTGAATATCGCAGAATGGAGCAAGTTTGGACTTGCGCAGGCGCAACCCTATTGCACATGGCACATCCCTTTTGAATATCTGGCCTGTTCTGTCTATAACTTTGTGTTACACAAAAAACTTAATATCTGATCTATATGGTTTTCTCTGTCCCATTAATACCATCTAATTGCAACTCAGCTATGTATTTCTTTCATATTACCATCAAGACACAGTCTACACAAAACTTATTTTATTGTCGCACCTGCTCTGATCCTGCCCTTCTCTGCATTGAATCCCAGCTGCCATTCTTTAGACCATTTCTCCAGTTTTGTAAGGTCTTCCCTCATTCTTTCAACACCCCCTGGCATGTCCACCCTATTGCATACCTTTGTATCGTCTGTGAAAAGGCATACCTCTCCATCCAGTCCCTCTGCAATGTTCCCAGTAAGGACATTGAAGATGACATGCCTCAACACCAACCCCTCCAGCACCCTGCTCATCATCTCTCCCTCTCCAAAGTACTCCTTGTTTAGCACAACTCTCTGACTCTTGCCATTCAGCCAGTTTTCCACCCACAGAACTATTTTAGGATCCACCCCTAGGATGCACCATTTGTTCATCAGCCTTCAATGGGGGATGGTATTGAAGGCCTTTCTTAAGTCCAAATAGGCCACATCCACCACACCTCCCAGTTCTTCTACCTTAGTTACCCAGTCAAGCCATAGATTAGTACAATGAGTTATTGCAACACACAGTGCTTAACCTAAATGCAGTAAAAGTTAGGGTTAGATGTATAAGTAAATAAATGCCATATAAGGCAATGTTTGTGTGTTAGAGTGTGTGTGTGTGTGTGTGTGTGTGTGTGTGTGGCAGTGCTCTGTGTGTGTAGACAGTGCACTGCTATGTTATACTGAAATATACTGTATATATATACATATGTGTATATGTATTAGTGTGTGTATCACAACAATTAGAAAGTGCAGTTAGGTGGCTCAGTGGTTAGTGCAAAAATTGCTATTCTACATTCCCCTGCTAACTAGATCAGTTTCAGCCTTATGCATGTTGTTGCTGATTTAAATGAGGTGTCTAGTGGCACCCCCCCACCTCCGATGTCCCTCAGAGCTTGAAAAGAAGAAAACAGTTCCTTAATGTCTTTTTTTATCCGTAAAAATGTGTGTAGACAGTGCACTGCTTTGTTATACTAGAATATATATGAATATATGTGTATATGGATTAGTCAGTGTGTGTGTATCACAACAATTAGAAAGTGCAGTTAGGTGGCTCAGTGGTTACTGCAAAAATTGCTCGTCAACATTCTTCCACTATCTAGAAACATAGAAACATAGAATTTGACGGCAGATAAGGACCGCTTGGCCCACCCAATCTGCCCATTTCCCTACCTACTGGATAAGCTGCAGATCCTAGTTAACCAGCAGCCTACTTCTTCCTACCCCCAACCCCTAGAATGGCCTTATGACTGTCCCATGCATACTTGAATTCCACCACTGATTTTGACTCCACAACCTCCTCTGGAAGGCCGTTCCATGCATCCACAACCCTCTCTGTGAAAAAATACTTCCTTAAATTACCTCTGAGCCTGCCCCCATCTTCAAATTGTGCCCCCTTGTTCTTGCACACCTCTTTTTTTGAAAGATGCTACCCTTTTGGACTTTGTTGATTCCCTTGAGGTACTTGAAAGTTTCTATCATGTCCCCCCTCCTCCTTTCCTCGAGGCTATACATATTAAGCCCTTTCATCTCTCTTCATATGTCTTCCAGTGCAGACCCTGCACCATTTTAATTGCCCTCCTCTGGACAGCTTCCATCCTGTCTATGTCTTTGCAGAGATTGGGTCTCCAGAACTGCACACAGTACTCAGATGGGGTCTCACCAACTGTCTGTACAGAGGGATAATAACTTCCTGTTTTCTACTGGTGATGCCTCTCCTATGCATCCCAGTATCCCCAACCCTCCTTGCTGCCCTCTCACATTGCTTGCCCACCTTTAGGTCATCTGATATGACTACCCCCAGGTCCCTTTCCATTTTTGTTGTTGTTAGTATCTCACCCCATTGTGTACTCTTCCCTGGGTTTTGTTTCCCAGGTGCATTACCTTGCACTTCTTAGCATTGAATCTAAGCTGCCATACATTTGACCATTCCTCTAACCTTGCGTCTCTTCTCATCCTTTTCACCCCACCCTGTGCATCAACTCTGTTGCAGATCTCTGTGTCATCTGCAAAGAGACATACTTTCCTTCCAGTTCCTGCAATGTGGCTATAAAGACATTGAAGAGGACCAGTCCTAATACTGAACCCTCCTGCGTACCCCACTAGTAACCCTCCTTTCTTCTTGAGTGACCCCATTTACTATTACCTCTGTGTCCTATTCTCCAGCCAATTCTTTACCCTGGCTGTCATCTTGGGACCCACTCCCAGGCTGGCTAACTTGTATATTAATCTTTTGTGTGGGACTGTGTCAACTGCCTTGCTAAAGTCTAGGTAGGCCATGTCCACAGCCCCTCCCTGATCTGCTACTTTGGTCACCCAGTCAAATAAATCTATCAGATTCATCTGGCATGACCTTTCCGCTGTGAATCCATGCTGTCTAGGGTCCTGTGCCCCTCTGGCCTCTAGAAACTCGACAATTCTTTCCTTCAGAAGTGATTCCATAATTTTCCCTATCACTGAGGTTAAACTAACAGGTCTGTAGTTTCCTGCTTCTGCCTTGCTCCCACTTTTGTGAAGGAGAATCACATCTGCCCCTCCAGTCCTGGGTACCACCATCCTCCCATGATTTGTTAAAAGGGTAGTCAGTGGTGTCACTAGTTCTACCCTTAGTTCTTTAGAATTCTGGGATGAATCCCATCAGGCCCCATTGCTTTGTCCACCTTCAGTTTTAAGAGTTCTTTCAGAACCCTTTCTTCTGTAAATGGGCTGGTATCATCTTCTGTATCCAGAGTGTTTCTACTGTTTGTTTTAGGTACCTCCCCCTCTTCATTTGTAAATACTGAGCAAAAATATTTGTTTAGTATCTCTGCCTTTTCACAGTCTCCCTCTGCCCACCCTCTCTTCCCTTTATTAAGCCTCACTATCCCTCCCTTGGTCTTCCTTCGCTCCCTGATGTACCTATAAAAGGTTTTATCCCCTTCTTAACTGAGTTGGCTATCTTTTCCTCGGTTTGGGCCTTTGCTGTTCTGACTGCCTTCCCAGCCTCCTTTTGCTTTAACTGATACAGTTCTCTTTCCTGCTCCTTCTGCGATTCCTTGTACTTCCTGAATGCTTTCTTTTCTCTTGAACCTTCCTGCCACTTCCTTTGAGAACCATAGTGGTTTCTTACATTGTTTTGTTTGTTTATTGCTTCACACAAAGGCTCATTACCTCTGTGATGGCAGTTTTATTATTCCCATTGTTCTTCCACCCCTTCTTCCTGCCCATTTGCTAGTGCATTCCTTAGGCACTCACCCATTTTGGCAAAGTCAGCCCTCCTAAAGTCCAGTACTTTTGCCTTTGTATGGCTTGACTCTATTGCTGTGTTTATTGTGAACCATGCTGTTCGATGGTTGCTAGTTCCCATATGGCTACACACTTCTACATCTGTGATCCTCTCTCCATCTCCATTTGAGAGAATCAGGTCTAAGATTGCTCCCTCTTGAGTGGGCTCCAATACTAGTTGTCTAAGGCATGCCCCCTGTAGGGCATCTAGAATAACCCCACTCTTGAAGTGGCTGCTGCAACTGCATTCCAGTTAACATCTGGCATATTCAGATCACCCATCAGCAATATCTCCCTTTTCTGCCATTCTAAGTATACTTTCTATCATTTCCTTGTCCTTCCTCCACCTGAAGAAGGGTCTGTATACAACCCCTGTGCGGATTGTGGTGCCATTGCCTGTCTCCAAATTTACCCACAGTGCTTCTTCTCTCCTGTTTACCCTTTTTGTTCTGTTGCTTTTATTCCTTCCCTTATGTAGAGCTACTCCTCCTCCTCTTTTACCCTCCCTGTCCCTCCTGTAGATAGTGTATCCTGGCATGTTTACATCCCAGTCATGGTTTTGTGTGTACCATGTTTCTGTGACTGCCATGATATCCAGATGTTCCTCTTCCATCAAGGCCACTAATTCAGGAAGCTTGTTACCCAGACTATGGGCATTGGTACACATTGCTCTCCATTTTTTGATGGCTTTACCTTCTGTTGCAGCATCCCCCACTGACCTTTCTACCTCGGTCTTTTTCTCATTTAGTACCCTGTTTTGTAAGGAGAGGCTGGGATTTTCCTGCTGCTTATCAGTGCCTCCCCCTTTGACTAGTTTAAAAGCTTGCCAATGAAACATTTAAACTGATTGCTCAAAAGACTTGTTCCCTTCCTGGACAGATGCAGACCATCCTGCCAGTATAGGCTGGTGTCCCTCCAGGTGGAACCCCAGTCCCCAATGAAGCAAAACCCCTGTGCTCCACACCATTTTTTCAACCATTCATTAAACTGCATGGTGCTAATTACCTCACCTCCCCATGCCATTGACAGGCAGCACCTCTGAGAAGGATACTGTGTGTGCTACTTGTCTTAGGCCCTCCCCAACTCTACAATGTCCTCCTGCACTGCTCTAATCTCATGATGAGCCAAGTCATTTGTCCCTAGGTGGACAATTATGTCCAGCTCAGACTCCTTGCAGCTGTTTTCATGATCCTGAGGATGCTTCCTGTCCCTCCAAGCCATGGCACCAGGCAGGCACCTACTTCAGTTTTCCCAGCTCCCTAGTTCTATCCCCTAATAATTGGGTCCCCACCAGGAGCTGCTTCCTTTCCTGGGGTGTCTTCTGCCTCCTTCCTGTGGGCCTCCCTTGTGACAATTGTCATCAGTCTTCTCTGCGGGTGCATCCATAGGGGAGCTATGCTCCCCCAGAATGGTGTATGGATTGTGGAGTGGAACAATTAACTGGGTGTGCCTCTGTTCCACCATCCTCACCCTCCCTGAGCCCACTGTGGTCCAACTGCTGTGCTTTCTTCGCAACCTCTAAGGTAGTGGTGGTGGCGCTGGTGCTCTCTGGATGGGGGAGGTTCCCTTCCTACTGTCCAGTGTGGCCTGGGGGAAGGTTTCCTTACTACTGTCCAGTGTGGCCTGGGGGAAGGTTTCCTTACTACTGTCTAGATCAGTTTCAGACTTATACATGGCATTGCTGATTTAAATCTGGTGTCTAGTGGCAATCCCCCACCCTCCAGTGTCCCTCAGAGCCTGACAAGAAGAAAACAGTCCCTCAATTCATTTTTTTTGAATCTGTAAAAATGTGTGTACACCTTGCACTGCTATGTTATACTGGAATATATATATATATACATATATGTGTATACTGTATGTATTAGTCAGTCTGTGTGTCACAAAAATTAGAAAGAGCAGTTAGGTGGCTCAGTGGTTAGTGCAAAAATTGCTAGTGTACATTCCCCACTATCAAGATCAGTTTCAGCCTTATGCATGCCATCGCTGATTTAAATGAGGTGTCTAGTGGCAACACATAGGAACATAAGAGTATACAAGTCATCAGGCCAGGAGCCCATATGACTTGCCATGTTCATTCCAAAAAATCTAATTTCCTAGACCCCATAAAAGTATCCAGGGATTTCTTGAAGCTACTTAGGGTATTACACTCCACTATTTCAGTCAGGAGACTATTCCAGCTTTTAATTATCCTTTGATTGTACCACACATTCCTCTTATTTGTCTTCTGCAATTCACCTTGAAATTGATGGTAAGGAAGCCTATTATTTCTCAAACTAAACTTACCCACCAATCCAACACACTCCCATAGGGCAATATTTCGTACAGCTTTATATGCTAGTCAAAGATCACCTCTTAGACTCCTGTAACTCAGTGAATACAAATTTAATTCAATTAATCTTTCTCTATAAGAAATACCAGACAAAAGTTTTATTTTCTTGGTCATCTTTCATTGTACCCCTCTATCATCCTAATACTATAAGTATCATTTGAAGACCATAACTGGACACAGTGCTCCAACTACAGTCAAATAAATGTCTTATACAATGGGATAATAATGTACATATCCCTACTTTTACTATTTCTTAAGAGAGAACCCAAAACTCTCATGCTTTTACCCACTACTGTACTTGTCTACTTTGCTCCTTAAAGGACAAATTGTTGGTGGTAATGACCCCCAGACCCTTGTCACTGTTAACTTTTTTCAATGCCTCACCATTTAAGTAGTAATTAGCTCTAGTGTTCTTAATTTCATAATGCATTATCTTGCATTTATTGATGATAAAATTAAGTTTATGAATCTTGGCCCATCTCACTATTTCATTAATTTCTTCCTGAAACCGAGTTGCTAATGCACAACTATAAATGATGGCTCCCAACTTTAAGCTATCTGCAAACTTACAGGCCCATGAACCTGCAGAGACTTGCATATCAGCAATATAGGCATTAAAGAGGATTGGATCCAAAAAAGAGTCCTGTGGCACTCCACTCATCTCCCAAGACCAGCCTGATAAGTGCCCTGCCACACAGACCCACTGTTTCCTTAAATCAAGTCACAATGATACCCAATTAATTACTCTGGGGTAATTTCTAAGTCCTTGAGCTTGTTGATCAATGGTTTATCAGGCACAGTATCAAATGCCTTGGATAAATCGAGCAATATAATATCAACAGGTAAACCAATGTGGGGGGTGGGGGCTTGCCTTCCAAAATGGAAGCAGTGTAATTGAACTACTAAAATACCAGCTTCACCCATCTGAATACATCCAACATCTTAAAAACCACTATCCAAGAATGATTTGATGGATCAGAGGTCCATGAAGGGTGCTGTTTGTCTTGATACCTAAATTGTGTAAATTGTACTCAGAATTGTCATTTAATCCTAAAAACTAGACTTTGCGTCATTGCAACTGTCTGGCATGTGAGACATCTTTAAGCCACCAGGGTCGAGTTGGCACTCACAGCATAGTACTGGGATAGCAGATCCTAGGGACCTACAGCCTGCTACCCCCCAATCTATGGAACAACAACTGGGCAACATTACATTCCTGCTAAAGAAAGTGCATTTGGACACTGTTGCTCTTATTGAGACTACCACCAGTACTAAAGCAGATGTAGTGAAACTGACTAACAGAGTAACTGACAATGAAGTACTTGTCAAATGGCAGGGAGAGGCTCTGCACGACCATCACTGCCAGCTGAAAGAGCACCTCTACCAACTTCAGTTTCTGCTGCCTAAGGTAGATGACCTGGAGAACAGGGGAAGGAGGAAAAACATTAGGATTGTGGGCTTCCCGGAGGGGGCTGAAGGGAACAACGTGCTAGCCTTTTTGCAACACACTATCCCAGTAATGCTACAACTTAACAATGACCCCCCCCAAGCTGGAGAGGGCCCATAGATCTCTTGTGCCCAGACCATAGCCAGGCTATTGTCCATGTCCTATATTGTGCAAATTCCCTCTGCATCCAGGTAAAGAGAAATTTCTAAGAGTAGCAAGTTACCTAAAAAGTCTACAATGGGAGGGGACACAGGTCCAAATATATTAAGACTATTCTTATGATCTGTCCCGCAGGAGGCATGCCTATGGCCTGGTGAAACAAGTGCTATGCAAGCTTAACATCCCAGCATCCCTAAGGTATCCAGCACAACTCAGGATCTCATTTAGGGGCAAGCAAATCACTTTCAACAAGCTGGAGGAGGTCGAGATGTTCCTAGATGACATCACTGGAGCGAGAATGTTCCCCCTTCCCTTGCAGCCACTCATGCCTCATGGCGAGGCCCAGAAACTGATGGATATTACAGAGTGATCAGAATCAACCTTGCAGAAAACCAGACCCCCAGCAATTGTGGCAGAAAGGTCAATGGAATGGCAGACTCCTCAACAGGGGAGACAAAAGAAGAAGTCCGCTAACAAACATGCCAAGACCCCACTGACTCCACCAGCCAAAGCCCAAAGAACCCGGCCCAGAAGTAAACAGAGGAAAGCGCACCTTTCCAAAGGCAGCAGCTCATCAAATTACTCAACCCAAGTAAAGACCCCTAGTTGCTTTGAGCCACTCAGCGAGCTTCTCCCTGGGGCCCTTGGTCTACTGCAAAAGAGCTGTTCCACTGATGATATTATTGTTTCAACACAGGAAGAGCTGGCCAGGGACTAGGCCCCAATTTACCAAGACTGGCAATGGACATAGAAAACCCTCAGTCAGAACATGAGACTGCTAACCCTTTGGAGAATCTTACCGCCCATTGAGCCACGGAGCCATATTCTGCCGTTAGCCGGTAAGGGGTTGGGCTATCTCCCCCCCTCCCCAAAGTGTCCCATTCCTTTAGTGAAAGGCTCTGTATTTTCTGATTATTGTGCCTCCACCTGATTTATTCCTGGGGGAGGTATGTAGTCTTTTTTTGGGGGGTTCTGCAGTGACAAGAGGCCAGGTCATTTCCCCCTCCCTCCTGATGATAGCTGCAATGCCTGCTACATGATCTAATGCACATTGAGGCTGTCCCGGTGCAGTTGTGGGACTTTCAAAGTTTACAGTTTAAATATGGGCTTTGTTCTTAGTCTAGTATATGTATAAAGTAATAGTTATTAAGACTTTATAATGGTTATTGTTCATATGTTGGATTTGGTGCTCAATATTGTACTGGTGTAACAAAACTCAACTGCCGCAAGGTTAACACTCAATGCAAGGCCATGGGGAACATAGGTACTAGCAGCTAGGTAGCGAACCCTTTCTGAACACATTTAATTTAACCTGTTCAGCTTGGTCTTCCTTCTGAGTCAGCAGAGAATAGGGAATGAAGTCATGAAGAGGAATACTACAGATCCCTGGCCCAAACTGCCACACAGCCTGTCACCTTGTACCAATAAGGTGCTCACTTATGCCTGGATTGCTCCTGTTCATAAACATTACAGGACAGGAAAGGTAAGGCTGTATGGCAGCCCACCAGTGCAGTGGCAAGGCATCTATCTGTGATGCCAACGTCCTGGGTTCAGGAATGGACCCGGGGGAGTCGAAGGGCCGGATGCGGAGAGAAAGATTGAGCATCTGGTGGACTGCTCTCCCTCTCCAGGGGGAAGGGGAAGAGTGTCTGGCATAACAAGGACCCCTGGTGGAGGCTGGGGGTCCCACATGGCTGGTACCACATGTCTCAGAGGGTGGGGCAGATGTTGGCGTCATTGCATGTCTCTACCCCCAATGGGGAAAAAAATCACGGGGATAAAAATGCCTGCCCCCACTTATGAGCCAGCTCCAGTGTCTCTCCCCTCTGACCATGACAGTTCCACCTCTGGTGGCCCCACTTGGGGGGGGAGCTTCCCTGAGTATGAGGGGATCAGGTTGCTGGAGCCAGACGAACCCACTCACGGGGCTAGGGGAATCTGGCAAAGAAAAAACCAAAAAGGAAAGGTAAGGCTGTGAGGCATGTTGTTATGGGAGGAAAGGGGAACGCCTGCACACTATCCCATATCCTATTAGGTCATGGAAAAAGACAGATGATAGAGTATAATGATCACTCACTAATGGCCTGAAATGCTAAACAGAAGGGCACACCCTCTTTACGATAAAACATAAGCTTTAGCCAGGGAGTATGAGTTAGCTCCTCAGTTGGTAAGAAAGGTACATAGCCTGACAGCACTCTGGAGAGGGGCAATGCACTAGAAGAATGTCTTTATGCCCTGATGAGACCTGGGCTAATATGAGACTTCACCAGCCCTAGCATAGGAGCAGTCTGAGTGAAGGGAGCTACAGGAAATTCCCAGGTACTACAACGCTGATGGTTAGCCACACCTAGACTGTGCTGGCGTTCCTAGTCCTGTGAGGGCGGTGGCTGCATATCCCTGCCTGCCGTATGTAATAGCACAACCCAGGGCAGTTTATAATGGAGGAGGGCTGGGGTAGCCTAGCTGAGTGTGCTGCAGGCTTTGCTCCTCTGGAGAGGGCTCTGGACACATCATAAGGGCTCAAGCTGGGCACGCTGCAAGAGGCACACCATTTAAAGGATAGTGGGGTGAGTGGGCCGGAACATACTGGTGACTGGTACCCCATGTGGCTCAGAACTACTTCTCCTCACCAGTACAAGTTTAGTTGCCTGTGGCAACCAATCCAAACCCCTAGAGGTGCAGCACTTGACCATTGGGAGGTGGGCTACCGTCCATACCTCCCTCGTCAGTGATGGTCCTACACTTTCCACTACCCTAACACTCTGCAAGCAAAAGCACACCAGGTCTTATAACTAGACCCAAACTAGACCCACTTCCTACTCATTTAAGGGTACAGAGACACTGTTTACCGCAGCCCAGGAAGGCAACCGCTTGGGTATCCATGACCAGGCTTGGTTTGCAGATGCATTGATATGGGATACCTGGCCTCCCTGGACATGTACACTATGTTTTCAAAGGTAAATAAAATAAAATGAATGACTTCAGGTTTTACCTGTGGACTAGCACTGCAGAGAATGTTTGACTCTCAACTGGGGGAGAGAGTACCTATCAGAAGGGAATTTAAGGGGTTATATGAAAGGGGTAATGTTACCAAGGAACTCAAGATGATAGTAGTCACATTATTCATTTGTTTGCATGTAAAATGGAGACACTTTGACTATGGCTGACCCTAGTAATATAACCATCACCTCTTGGAATGTGTGGGAGCTAAATTACCCAGTGAAATGGAAAATGGTCCTATAGTATCCTGCCTTAAGACGTTGGGCACCCAGGTTGCTTTCTTCCAGGAGACTAAATTAAGTTCCAAGGAAGCGGCTAACCTGGTCAGAGACTGGGTGGGTAAAGAGGCTTACAGTGTAGCGGGTGAGCTAAAAGGAGTGTCTCCACTCTGCTGCACAAGAAGCTTCAATGGCAGCCTGTGGAGGTTCACACAGGAGGTGAAGGAAGGTGCATTGTAATGAAGGTCTCCACCCCCAGAGGCCCGTTGGTTCTGGTTAATGTGTATGGCCCAAGTGAGGACTCCCTGGAAAGTTTCCATACCATTCCAAAAAAATCATGGACATCTCTTTTGATAATCCAGACATCCTAGTGGTAGGGGATTTCAACCTGGTGTCAGACCACCTATTGGGCAGATCCAACGATAAATCGGAACCCCACCAGAGATCTCTTCAGGCCCTGCATGACCTTATTGCCCTACACCAGCTGTTGAACATGTGGAGGGTATTAAACTCCACGGTTAAAGATTATACCTTCTTTTCTGCTCTGAGAGCTATGGCCAGTAGGTTGGACTTTTGGCTTACATCCCCTAACCTGATGTCTGCTACCATGGGAGTTAATATTTCACCTATATATATCTCAGATCATGTCCTGATGTCTCTAACTTTCCTTCCCTCCCCACAAACCTCCAAGTCACTAATGTGGTGACTAGATCCCCTTCAAATGCACAACAGAGAATTTGTCCCATGGTTGCAGAAGGAGACTGAAGGCTTCTTTATTGACAGCCCTGTTTTATCTACCTCGGCTGCCAATATATGGGAAGCATATAAGGCCATCATAAGAGACAAAATAATTGGCTTTGCCTCCTATAGGAGGAAGCAGCAGAAGAAGGAACAAAAGCAACTTGAAACTGACCTCAATACATTAGAAGCTAAGTAAAAGTCAAAACCCTCCATGTTGCAGTCCCCCTCTGTGATAGCAGAACTTACGGCTGTCAGACTAAAACTTAACAATTTGGTAAAAAGGAAGGCTGGATTATATCTTTACCAGGTGCAGTACAGATATTGGGCAGATGGGGAAAAAGCAAGTAAACCATTGGTCAATAGGTTAAAACAAATGCAGGGGGAGAGAGCTGTCCTTAAGATGAAGGATGGGTCAGGAAAGTTAACCACCAACCGCAAGGCCATTAATGACATTATGGCCAATTTCTTTAAATCCTTGTACTCATCACAAGTGAAGTTGGATGAGGATAGCTTTTATAAGTTCACTGAATCCCTGTCTCTTCCCAAATTAACAGAAACCCAGAATGAGGTGCTTGACCAGAGCATCACCAAGGAGGAAATAGCCACAGCCATAGCAAGTATGGCTCCACATAAGGCCCCCAGTGGGGATGGTTTCCCTGTGGACTTCTATAGACTGGTCCAGCCCCTGATAACCACCCCAATGGCCAATATGTTGCAGGAGGCCCAGGTCAGCCAAATGCTCCCTTCCACCCTGTTGCAGGCCATGATAATGGTCCTTCCTAAGGAGGGCAAGGACCATACCATCCCTGCGAGTTACAGGCCCATCTCGCTTATCAACACAGATGCCAAGATCCTGACTAAAGTCCTGGCCTCCCAGCTGGGGAAATTTCTGCCTGACCTGGCACACCCTTCCCAAGCGGGATTCATCAAGGATAGAATCAGTTCTGACCATATAAGGGCCCTGATTTCTCTAATGCAGACTGCAGCCACCCTTCCCACTCCAGCCACAGCAATTACTATAGATTTCAAGAAAGCCTTTGACTCGGTGCAGTGGGAATACCTGCACATGGTGCTACAGGGTTTTAAATAATTGATTAGCACTTTTTTCCTTGGGACAATACTAACTGTACAGAAAGCATTTATATAGGTTTTCTAGAAGTGTTATGTTTGTTAAACACAGTGAGGCAAGTGCTATGCATTTTCACAATGTTTTAGAACTTTTATGAGCAAAACGCTAATCAATTTTTAGAGTTAAATTAAACCCTGTGCTAGAGGGTTTTAACATAGCATACTTTGCCTCCTGGATTAAAACTTTATACACTGGCCCAGTAGCATGGGTACTTACTAATGGGAACCTATCAGACCCCTTCCAGTTACAAAGAGGGATGAGACAATGGTGCTCCCTGTTCCCCCTGCTGTTTGTCGTAGCCATACAGCCACTTGCCGCCGCCCTGAGAGCCCATTCAGGGATACAGGGAATCCAAATTGGGGATAGGCAATATATAACCAAATTATATGCAAACGATTGCCTGATATTGACTCAAAATGTACCTCTTAGCCTCCCAAACATCCTTTCAACATTAAAAACATTTGGGGATCTCTCTGGCCTGAAAATCAGAGATTCTACCACTGAATGAGCTTAGTTCCTGAACCAGGCTGGGCAACTTGGGTCTCTCGTGGGCACATACTGAACATTAAATATATGGGAATCAGAATTTCCCCAAAGATATATTCCTTGGTGGATATCAATTTCAAGCTGCTTTTGGACACCCTTCAGAAAGACACAGCTAGGTGGGAACACTTGCACCTGTCATTAGCAGGGAACGTATTAGTGATTAAGATGTTGTTAGCCCCCAAGGTATTTTACCTACTATCACACATTCCTATTGCATTGCCTGACATGTGGGCCAAGAAATTAAAGTTTACTCAGTAAATTCATGTGGGGAGCCTCCAGGCCTAGGTACAGCAAGATTAAATTGCGAGCCCAGAAACTGTGAGGGGGATGGAATCTGCTGGAATTCATCCAATACTCCATAGCTCTCATAATGAATGAATACTTGAATAGGTTAAGTTCCTCACCTTCCATGTCCCCTCTGGACTAGATAACAATAGAGATCTGCTGAAACCCCCCATCCTGCTCTTCCCCCTTTCCAAACATTTGCATCAATGGCTCACTCTGTACAACTGTCATCTGGCCTGGCAAAAACTAGGACTTCAGAACAAACACTGTCTTAACCTGGGCAGGTACACCCCTATTTGTCTCAACCCTAGTCTCTGTATTGAAAATAAACCCATCAGGTGTCTAAACTGGCACTCTAAGCATAAAGAGCACTGGGGTGATCTTACTATTCCTGGGGGCTCATCTATGGACTTGTTTCAAGGGCTAAGAGCCAGAAATGGCTTACCACAAATAGAATTTTGGAGCTGTCTTCAAATCAGAAACCTCTTCACCTCCTCCTGGGTTAAGTGAAAATGTACATGTCTGTTGTGTCTCAAGTATAAGAAAGGTATATGCATTCCGCTACCTGTGGAGCCTTGGCTTCAACATCCAAAAGAAAGGGTGGGCACCATTCAAAAGTTTATGAGAGATTCTTCTACCAACCCCTCCCTCTCAGTCATGAACAAATGGGCAACAAGAGTGAGGTCCCCTATTACAGAACAACTATGGCAACATGGCTGGATGAGAATACACCAAGCCTGCTGTGACCAGAGAAGCTTACAAAAATTGTGCACCCCTGGTACCGCACTCCCTCCCAGCTCAAGGTGATGGGCCTGCTCCCAGATGATACACACTGGAGGTGTGGTGCCCCCGACATGGATCTGCTTCATATACTTTGGGAATGTCCACTACTGACTCCACTATGGGCCTCAGTAATTAACCACTGCTCCCAAATCCTTGGGATACCGCTTCCCTCAACTCCAGAGCTCCGGAAACTGTGCCTGTCACCTCACACCCATGCTTTATTCAAACCCCAATTGCTATGGATCATACAGGGCTCTGTTCAAGTGAAAAGGCTAATCCTGATGAGATGGAGAATGACAACAGTCCCAACAGTTATGGAGTGGCATAGGGCCATGGAAGGGGTTGCTAACTTGACCAGAAAGTCCTGTTATAAATCTGGTAATATTGCTAAACTTGAACTAGTATGGGCCCCCTAACTTTCTTTCATCAATTACCTGTATGTTGGGAAACATACTATGTACACAAAAGATCTTCTCCAACCCCCCTGAAGAGTCTTGAAAAGATAGTGAAATAGGAATGCTTTTGATTGTTTACTCTCTCTCCTGACAGGTATCTTGAGTGCTATCCGGTGGACAGCCACTTGGTCCCCCTTCTGCCCCTTCCCCTGCCTTCTACACTATAGATGAAGGAATATAACCTTTTCTGCAGATCCTACTAACTCCTTAAGATCAAATGCACATAGTTTCCATTGTGTTCAGGTCCAAGTGAAAATCAGGTAAGTCACCCCAATGAGATCTCTATTAATACCCTGCAGATTTTACTTCTCATGTATCCACAGTTATGTTTTTATCAGTATCAATCATTCTGATAATGTTGATATAGTACGTTGAGCCATAGTGGTGATGTTGTAAACCACTTTGATATACATGTTGTTTAAAGTTCCAGTATTGTAACAACTCTGAAATCAATTAAACAAAAAAAAAATAGGTAAACCAATATCCAAGGCTTTACTAACAGGTTAAAAATAATGAAACATATTAATTAAACATGATCTCCCAGCCTTGAAACCATGTTGTGAGTTATCGTTAAACATATGTATCTTAGACACCCATCTTTTAGTTCCTTTTTGAATTGCTCCATCACTTTACACACAATGGAAGTAAAGCTAGCTGGCCTATAATTCCTGATATCCTGTCTAGATCACTTTTTAGGGCTGTGGGCAGAGCCTGCAGCCCTTCTGAGATCGATCAGACTGTTGCTGTAAAAGGGGTGATCATGGAACTCCCTTTTTGGACATTTGGAAGTATTCCTCCACAGCTGCAAAATAGTGCATCCACCTCTGATTTTTGCTATTTACTGCTCTATGTTAAAGGCATCCGAAGGGAGGTGGGGGATGCTACTGTATTGTGCCTTAGATCTTCTCAGGATAGTAACAAATTTTTTTTTAAAACTGATGTTTCTATCATCTGTCCAGCTCAGTCTAATAGATTTATTCTATTTCTTTCAGCAACCTAGGGGTTAACTCATTATATGCTATACTGGCAGTTCCTGAAACTGAAAGTCAGACTACAGTGTCAGATAATAGACTTTGCAACTGCAGTTGTTAGCTATTGTATTTCTATGGGCAGGACAGGTTGCAGGCAAGCACACGCACACACACACACACACACACACACACACACACACACAACACTAAACAGCACTATATGGCACCAACAAGAAAATCATTTTGGTCATTTGGTAACTCTTCACAACACCATCGACTCTGGGTCACATCTGGGGTGGGGGAGATGAGACTTTACACTTCATTGGCAGTATCTTGTCTTTTTTTGCACTGATGGGGGAAGGGATTGTCACTGTCTATAATCACAGACTTCAGTTTTAGGGAATGTAACCACTGAGTTAAGCTTATTTGTAATGTAGTCCCTTCTAAAAGTCCTGCATTCCTCAGGGTGGGTTTCTTTTTTGGGTTTGTTGCTTAAAGCAGCAGTATTTGATTTATGTCTGTTCCTGATCTGAGGCTGTAAGCAGCATACACCAACCTCTAATATTTAAACTATGGCCTTTTAAAGAGAAAAGAATATAAGCATTGAAAGACTTTTTTTTTTTATTATTCTTTGGTAACCAGGTATGGCCCACTAGGCACAGGTGCCTATTTTCTGGGGCTACCCTGGAGCACTGAGGAGGTTAAGTAACTTGCTCAGAATCACACAGTATGCAACTGGAGGTTGTGGGAATCAAACTCAGGTCTGTGTGCTGGATGTACCAAGCTCTTTACTCTAACATCTAAGGCTATATTGACAGCCCCAGACTTGGCTGGTGTATTCCTTGGTTAGTGCATGGATCTGGACTCTATGTACTGGAGTTTAATGTTTATTTGCTGTTTAGAAGTGTAATTTAATAAATATATATATTTTTTCCTTTGGTAACCAGGTAAGGCCAACTAGGCACAGGTGCTTGTTTCTAGGGACAACCCAGGAACACTAGGGAGATTAAGTGATTTAGTCAGAGCCGCACAGTGGCTGTGTGGCTCTGCACTCACACTTTCTCCTAACCTTATTGTGCACTGTCTGCTACTCCTTTATTGCTCACGTCCATTATCCCCTTATGACAATGAACCCTATGGCCCTGCTTCCCCTCTTTCCTTTCACCCCCCCACCTCCCTGACCACCTCCCACTAACTAGTCTGTTTTGTCCTGGCCTAAACTGACTGTACGCTAAGTGCTTTTCAATTGTTTATTTGATTTATGTATATTGATGTACTGATTTTACTTACCTCTGTTAACCTACTGATGCCTGTAACCACCATTGTCTTACTTGTACTAATGAACGTCTGCATTGTATTATTTTTTATGTGACGTAGAACCTTTGTAAAGAAGTCTCTTACTCAAAGGTCTTCTGAACCTCTCAATAAATACATATACAGTATGGAAATGGAGGTTGTGGGAATCAAACCCATGTCCGAATGCTGGATGTAAAAACCTCATGTACAGCTCATTATTCAATTTTTTTTCCTTTTTCTGATTCAGATAAAATGCCAGCCATTTAAGATCAAATTAATCTTCATAACGCAGGCATATTTCATCCTCATTACCGGGGGAAAAAAGTAAAGAGGGGGCCTGGTTTATTATTACCCAGTTAACCCTTAGAGTATTTTATAAGAGACTACACAAATATTGTCTCGGATGGGGGACCAAATCTTTTCAAATGTATCTGTCTGTCCTTCCTTAATGTAGTGAATTTGTTCAAGACTCATCCTATCAATCATATAAATAACCCATGTTTGTGTTACAGGTGGTGAGCTATCCTTCCATTTTAATAGTATGCATTTTTTTGCTATTATGATTGAAATTGTAACAAAAATCATATGTTCAAGATTTAGATGTATATAGATGTCATTAGAAGTACTGTATTAACTGAGGAGTGTTTTGAATGTTAGTTTTCATAGTTTTTTTGTATGAGTTGTATTATTTTAAACCAAAAATTAGACAAATATGGACATGCATGTAACATGCGTATTAAAGTGCCAGACGTTTTAGTACATCTAGGGTATTTTTCTGAGATTTCAGAGTTAAAATGGTGTAGCTGAGAGGGAGTATAGTATGTTCTATAGGTTGTATTAATTTGAATTTGTTGTAGTTTACTCACTTTAACATATTGGCCCAAATATTCAAACTGCACCCAAAAAGTGTGCAATAGCAGGAGCAAGCACAAGTCTAAATTGTGCCCATGTGCAAGAGATGCGATATTCAAAAAAGGAGCAGGCCAAACTGCGCCTACAGCTGATGACTGAATATCGCACCAGCTGCACCATAGCGCAACTAGGGAGGGGAAGCTGAGCAGATCTGATGCGCCATAGCGCAACAAGGGATGTTCAGCTGAGCAGTCCAGAGGTGCCATAGCACAACCAGGGATGCCCCCCAGCAGCAGAGCAATGTAACTGCACAACCAGGGAGGTAGGGGCCCGCCACCCATGCCACAGATGGGCACAGGAACACACAGCAGAACAGACATCGCCCCCACCCACCCCATGCACTGCACAACTGGGGAGGGCGGAATAACCACTGGCCCATGAAACAAGCAAACAACCCACAGCCAGGCCATGGTGCCCCATCACACCTACCGCAAGCTGACTGGCACACAAGGAGGGCTGACCACCCCGTGCCACACCATCCCCAATGCAGAGCACACCCTGCACTGTGACCCCCAGACACCCCCCATGAGCAGTGACCACCACTGCAGGAAACCCCATGCATGCCACCACCCCCACTGTGACACTGCAACCCTGTACACCACAGAACCATGCAAGCCAGCCCCACCACAAGCACCCATCAGCAGGTGGCAGCACACAGCAATGCAACAATGGCAGACACAGTGCCACCACGCACAGTCCCCCCAAGGTACTGCTGAGAGACCAACCATGCATTGGCACATGAGGTACCCCACACGAGACAGGGTGTGCCCCTTGACACCACCACCAGTGGTACAGCACCCTGCATAGTAGTCCAATGACACACCCTGACCCACCACTGGCCACAACAGCAAGCACAGCCACCCACAATGGTGCGTGGAAGCATGCACCACACCAGATGCCACACAGTGTATGGACAGACACCCACCCATACCCAAGGGCACAACAACACAGGGATGCAGTGCTGGGGCAACCAAGCCCCCCATTGTGGGCCCATGTAAACTGTGTACACACAACCTGCAGTTCTCCATGGCACTGGAGTGCCAGCCACCCTACGCAGGCACTGTGGACCTGTACACCACCAGTGTCACCCGGAGCACAAGTCACAGACAGTGGGGCTCATCCCCTGCAACACACAAGGCACAGCATGGAGGTGGGACAACAACTGTGCCCACAGTGCCACCCGAGCCAGGCATGCACCACACCAGTGACAGGAGACAACCCAGCAATGTCACGGGTACAGTGGCTGCCCTGCAGGGACTGCTACCACTGACATGCCAGTGGACCATGCAGGTCACAGACATGCATGGGTGTCAGCTGCACAGGCCTGGATGGGCTGATGGGTGCGCCATGGACACAGAGCACGCACCATGAACCACTGCACACAGTCATCCAGTGCACTGGGAACAACACACACACCACAGACACTGACTGATAGCTACCCCCACACCATAGTCACCTCCACATGGACACACGCACACACCCGTGACCGCACCACCCCTGACGCCATGCACACCACTGCAGCTGAGCACCTATAGCCCGCTGCAAATCAGAGACCACAACAGTATTCATATCAAAATTAAATGTATTGAAAAAATATATAACAATCAACCATATACAATAATACAAGAACTATATACAATATAACATAGGAACTATATACAAGGTTGGGGGGGCCACAAACAAGGTGGGAGTGGGTAGAGGGCAGGGGGTGAACAAATGGGATGGGGAAGGAGGGGTGTGAGGGTGGGTCCAGAGGGGTAGGGAAATACTGGGAGCAATCCATCACTAGCGGGAGTGCCTCTCCCTGCTCTGGCTCCTCTGGGCCCTGTGCCTCCTCAGCACCCCAGTCTCATCCAAGCGTCACAGGATGTCCAGCGATGCCCGTGCCACCACCAGTATCTCCCACAGTGCCTCCCAGATCTCACGAAGATGGCGGGTACCTAGGACAAGGGAGCACAGTCAATAGGTGTGAATGCACAACCTCATACAGCCCGCCCACTGTGCATGGCATATGGCCATGGGACCTACCACTGTGATGGTGTGTGACCACCCACAGTGATCACGTCCACAGGACCTGCCCACCCAGGTGCATACAGCCATGCGGAATGCTGCACACACCCACCGGCCAAGTCACGCACAGCACCACCATGGCCGTTTAGTGACATGGCTATGTGGTGCAAAGGCAGTGGCACAACCATGTACCTGGCGCATGCATGGACCACCATTGACGCACTCCCAGACATACATTGCCACTGGACAGTGTTGACTGTAACAAGTTGCCTGCATGGCAGTGGTGTCGATGGATGGTGGCCATGCCCCGCAGCCCACTCTGTCACACAGCATACAATAGTAATCATGGATGTATGGCACTCACCATCATCGGGCCGGTCAGGTGGGTGGTGATGGCCCTCGCCCCGCCTGGCTGCACCATCTTCCTTCTGCCGCCACTCCTCCCTCACACTGCGGCATTTCTCTGGGCCTGTGGGGCAAACAAGGTACAATCCCGAAGCAAAGTCCCCCTGCCTCCAGGTGTGTGCCCTCCCACCCAGCCAGACCCACCCACCCCACACCCTGTGAACACCACCACAGCCAACCACAGATGGTCCCTCCCCTATGTGCTGGACACATACAACACTGTTACGCATATGGATGATAAAAGTGTGTTGACGGAACCCCTACCTGGCCGTGGCACCGTGCCACTCCTGGCACGTGCCCGCAGGCGTGCCAGTAGCTCTGGCTCCCTCCTCTGCAGGTCCCCGTATCAGTGCCTGCACTGCTCCACACTCCTCCCCCATCCAGTGGCCTTCTCCAGGGCAGTGGCCACCTCCTGCCACACCTGGGTCCTGGCCCTGTCCAGGGGTGCCTCCCCGAAGAGAGGCCCATGGTGTGGCTCCACAATGGCCACTAGATTCACTAATTCAATTGCAGACCACTGGGCTGCCCGTCTGCGTGCCATTCTCTCTCTTCTAGTTGGCAATATGGTGCTCTGCAGCACGGCTCCCCACACACAGATGCTGCGCTGTACAGTGCTGCCATTCCCTATAGCGCTGTTACTGAACAGCACGATAGAGGTGCACCCATGCCTGATGCATGGCACCTAGGGGGCAAAGGTCGGGCACAGGGTCAAGGGTCTCTGGCGCATGGACATGCACAGTGCCATTGGAACACAATGCTTGTAGTGTGATTGGCTGCCTGTGTGCCAGCACCATAGTGGCCTACCGTGCAGTTGGCCCATTGCGCCTATGATGGCCCAGTGCCACAGCGCCATGTAGTGACCATCGCTATAGCGCCACTGGCACAATGGTGGCCATGCCCTGTATTGCCTACCACGCACAGCACGTCATCAGCGCAGCAGAAGCCTGTGTCAGCAACCCGAGCATGCGCAATGAGGTGTGTACTACTCATGTCACAGAACTGCGCCATTGGCTCAGCATGTCCAACACAATTGCGCAAAGTGCAACAGCGCGATATTCAGCCGTCATATGCAAATCATCTAATCAGCCATTCAATGGCACAGCACTGCAATTTGCATCTACTTAAAGTTGCTCCTCGCCTCATTTGCATGGGTTGCACTATAAAAGTGAGACATTGTGCTGAAGTGGCTATAGTCGGTTACTGCAGTCTATTGGTGAGTTACATGCTGTTTGGGAATGTGGACTGTGGATTTAGGGACATGCATGGGACTGCACAGTCACAGGTAACAACTGCCATTCTTACAGGCTACATAATGACCGAGCACGTTATTGGAGAGGAGGAACACAGTGGTGGGAGGAGAAGGCCGAACTTTATAAAGGCCGAAACCGAGGCCCTGTTCGAGGCCTATGTAGATCAGGAGCCACCTCTCAGTGGATGGCGGGGAACACCTCAAGCCCATGCTGCTGCATGGGAGGAGGTGGCACGTGCTGTGAACCTGCATAGCAGCCACCAGCGCTCCATGCAGGAGTGTAAGAAAAAGATGGGCACGGACAGGAGGAGGAGGATAAAGGAGAAGGTGGCTGCCATCAGGGCAGCACGAGCTACAACAGGTGGGGGACAGCCAGAGGTGGTACAGCTGACCCCATAGGAGGAGAGACTTGCTGGAAGCATGCAGCACAGTGCCATTGAGGGTGTTCCGGGTGGTGGCTTCCAGACGGGTGGTGGCCCATCACTGCATGGTAAGTCATGGTCTGTCTATGGGGGGGCAGGGTAGGTCATGTGCAGTAACGCGACTTTGCTTTCCCTTACAGATCCTGAGCATCTGCATGGGTCAGCAGTGGTGGGCCTGTCCACTGAGGACAGTCTGCTGGAGTTGGAGGAGGGCCCATCCACCTCCACAGGTATACGTGGAGCATTGCAACAGTGGGGCCACCTGGCTGTCCACACTGATGTCATTGTAACAGGTGTGGAGGAAGCCCTGCCTGTGTCCCAGCATGCTGGCATCCACAGATGCCAGCATGCTGTGACTGTGGCCAGTGCAGAGTCTGTCACCGGTGATGATGACGCTACCATCATGGGCAGTGACACGTGCATGCCATGGGATAGCCACACAGCAGGGCAATTCACGCCCATGGCTGTGCGTGGTGCTGTCATGGAGGTCTGCATGTCAGCACAGTCCCAGCCTGTGCCTGTCAGCACCAGTGGGGCAGCACTGGTGTCTGTTCAGGACAGTAGGACTGTTGTGGCCACTGCGGCATCACCACTGAGCCCTGGGGAGTGACAGCCGGAGGGGCAGCATCAGCAGTCGCCCAATGGGCTTGGGGGTACAGGGTTCAGCAGCGGCATCTGTGCACCACCTGTGGACATGTCCAGACCTGGTCCTGGTGCACAGCACCCACCCTCAAGGGGTGCTGATCATCAGGGCCATGCACACCCTGGATGCCGAGGAGGCTGATGACCTCTTGGACGAGCACACCCGCCTACTGCAAACATCGGTCCAGCAGCAGATGCAGCTTGTGATGTCCATGGATGCACTGCGTGTGGCTCTGGAGTGGGCAGAGGAGCATTGCAGCAGGGACACCGCACTGATCCTGGCAGGGATGGACTGTTTGAGGGAGGATGTGACCGCTGCCATTGACAGGTGTGCACAGGCATTCACTGCTGTCATGGCCACAGTGGGCACACAGTCAGGTGCCCATGCATCGCGGACACCACTCGGTGCACTATCCACCCCCCATTCCCAGCGTTGTGCGACTCCCACCCTGTCAACACCGGGTTCAGCTGTGGGTATCCCGAGCACTCCTGGCACAGGCATGTTCGGTGTACTGCAGACCCCTGCGCGAGCACAGTTGCGTTCATGCAGTGGAACCCCTTGGGGACCATCGGTGCCACCCCATGAGGCCAGTGGTCAGCCTGTCAGTGCTGGCGGGTCTCGGTGGGGCTGCCCATGCATCCATGGTGGCCAGGGCACTGTGCCATGTGACTGACCTGTCTCCCAGCACAGCTACTGTCTGGTGCTGCCCTGTGTGCATTGTGTGTTTCAGTGGGCAGTGCACGGGTGGGTACCCGGCCCTGCACGTGGACACACGGTCCACCTGCACACCCTCCCAGCTGCTGTCCTCAGTTGCGTGTGCATGATGATGCCTGCATTGCACTGTACATCAATGTGCAATGGTGCTCAGCATCTGACACATGCACATGGACAGGCAGTGGGCGTGGTGGCCTGAGGACAGGTGTGTTGCTAGGGTTGGCGTTCTGGGTCGGTGTGTCTCCTGCCCTGTGTGCATGTTTGGTGCATTGTGTGTGTGCGTGTGTGTGTGTCCGTCTGCATGGCATGTTAATACCCACCCATCCCTGGTTGTGTGTGTGCTTCTGTGCCCTGCCATTTCCCTTGATGGCATGCACCCCTGGTGTGTGTCCATGCGTGTTTGTGAGTTGTGCCTTAGCCACTGGTGGTTGCACATGGCCCCATGACTTACCTGGGTTGGCTGAAGTGCTCCTGCGTAATGGTGTCCCGGTGCAGCTTTGCCAGCCAGATCAGTCAGGGGTCCCATTGACCAAGGGGGGCTGCCCATCACCATCGTCACCGGTGTCCCCATCGTCCCCATCGCTGTCTCCCTCTTCGACCTGTACGGCTATCCCACATTCGTTGACCATGTTGTGCAGGATGCAACAGGCCAGGAATAGCCCGCATGCCTTTGAGAGGCTGTACTGTAGGGCACTGCCAGAGGTGTCCAGGCAATGGAAACATGACTTCAGCATCCCTAACACCCACTCGATGACATTACATGTGGTGGCGTGTGCCTCATTGTAGTGTTGCTGTGATGGGGTCGCGGGCCGGCGGTAGGGTGTGAGCAGCCAGGGACGGAGTGGGTATCCACTGTCACCTGTGTGTAGAGGGCAGAGGTTAGTTTGGTGATCAGCATCGCCCTGCCCCATGCCATGTAGGCCACTACCCATGTCACCTCTGGCCATGCCCCCCCAGGCCCTATGATTGTCCATGTGGTTTGCATACTCACCCACTAGGTGTCCAGTGGGGATGTCCCCGCTCTTGAATCTGTGGCACAGTGCCGACTGGTGCCAGATGAATGAATCTTGTGGTCCCCCAGGGTGTGTGGCACAGACATTGATTATGCACCCCCTGGCATCGCACACCACCTGGCAGTTGATGCTGGCATAGCCCTTGTGATTTATGTATGTGGCCCCCTCAGGGCCAGGTGGTGTGTGTATGGCCACATGGGTGCAGTCTATTGCCACTAGCACGCCAGGCATACGTGCTACCCTGTGGAACTCCTGTATGTTTGCTGTGCGCTCCACCGCTGTGTTGGGGAAATGGATGTACTCTGCAGCATGTGGCAGCAGTGCGCTGAGGAATTGGGTGAGGTGGCATGACGTGGCCAACTAGGTTATGCCTGTGGTGTCCTCAGTTGGTCTCTGGAAGGTACCCGTGGTGAGCATGCACATGCAGGCTGTTACCTTAGTCTCCACTGACAGGGCATGGCTCCGTCGTGTGGGTGCCTGCATCACATCACTGCACAGCTCACAGAGCCACCTCAGAATTGCCCTATTCAGGCAGTACCGGCCCACAATCTCAGTATCAGTGTACAGCTCAAAGCTGGTGCGGGCTCGGTACTGCCTGTTGGGGGCATACCACTGACGGGCCCTTCCACGGCCTCGCCCGCCTGCCACCTGCCTTCCCACCCCCCTCATAATGGCCTCCATCTGGAAGGTGGCACTGGCCATGTCCCTGGCTTGTGTTCACCCCCCCGGCAGCTGTTGCTTTATTCTCCCCGCTGTCCTGGCTGCTACTTCCCCTGCACCGGGAACACCTGCCTGTGCTGGCCTTTGTGCTGTGTGGCTCCCCACACCTTCCCTGTGCCTGGCTGTTCAGAGTGCCCTTTCCCTGGCCTGCCCTGTTTGTGCCTCCTGCCCTGTCTGTCTGCCTATGCTTCTGCCTTATGTGGCTTCCCTGTAGCGTTCTTGCGCCTCTCCCTTGCTCCTTTTTATTTTGGCTCATTTCCGCTATGGCGCAACTTCTGCTTGCTCCCCTATTGCGCATGGCGCAAGTCATTGAATATCACACTGCACCATTTATGCATGGTTCCTCCCCCTTCAGTTGCACATGCCTTCATTATCATTGCGCTGTTGCTCAGCAAGATTTCCGGGGTGCAACTGCCTCCTGCTGAATATCGCAGAATGGCGCAATTTTAGACTTGCACAGGCGCAACCCTATTGCGCATGGCTCAACTCTTTTGAATATCTGGGCCATTGTGTATATGTTTTTATTACATTCTGCCATAAGGATTCTGTTATATTTATATCAAGATCTCTCTCCCATTTTCTAGTTAACTTTTGGTGTTCCTTCTGAGATGTATCTGCCAAAGCTTTGTATATAGTTGTTATTAATTTTTTCTTATCTTTCTTTTCACTTAATATTGTTAACAAGGATGAAATCCATTTTTTTTATTTTGTTTCTTATAATTATCCTGACAAAAATGATGAATCTGAAAATATTGAAACAAATGTGCTTTTGGTAAATTAAAGATTTGCTGACGCTTTAAAAGGGGTTTCAACTTGTCAGTAACAATTATATTATTTAGGTCTTTAATGCCCCTTAAATTCCATATTTGGAAGGCTTAATCATTTACTGAAGGTGCAAAATTATAGTTTAACAAAATAGGTGAATAAGGTGGTATTATATCATTTTCTTTAAGGATCTTATGTGATTTTTCCCATGCAGTGATAGTGGAGATAGCTGTACAACTCAATGATATTTTCCCCCTTTTTATGATAAGCGGAGTATAATAGATGTAACATATGTGAACAAGGATGATTATTGAGTTCAAATTGTAATGAATTTGTTAAATCATTTCCCTCATGTATCCATTCCCAGATAGGAATTATTTGTGCTGCTAGGTAGCATTTATAAATATCTGGTAGAGCCAACCCTTCTCTATCCTTGCCTCATTCCAATTTTGAATATGATATTCTATGAGATTTATTATTCCAAATACATTTTGTAATTAGTTTTTTTAAGTTATCAAAGTATGTCTGAGGAGGAGTTAATAGTAAAGATTGAAATAAAAATATAAGTTTGGGTAGTATCTTCATTTCTATAATAGTAAGCTGGCCAATCAGTGTTAAAGGTAGGCATTTCCAGTGTTCTAATTCTTTAGTTATTTCCAAAATAAGAGGTTCATAACTTGATATTATTATCTGCTTAAGGTCAGAGGTCAGCCTAATAACCAAATATTGAATTTCAGAATTGATCTGACAGCTAAATCTGTCCAAAATCTTTAAGTTGTAGTTATTATTAAGTTTCATAATTATTGTTTTGTCCCAATTTATCTTATATCATGATAGTGCTGCAAACTGTTTAGTTATCTCAGTAAGCTCTAATATAGATGAATCTGGTGATGATAAATATAAAAGGATATCGTCCGCATATAGGCTATGTTTATGGATTGTATTATTTATAGATATTCCTTGTATTCTTGGGCTAAGCCTAATTCTATCCACTAGTGTTTCAATTATTAACGTAAACAATAGTGGGGAAAGTGGACATCCTTGCCTGGTACCATGATGTAAATAAAAAGGTTGTGAAATATTTTTATTTGTTTTTACCACAGCTGTCGGTGTGCTATAAAGAAGCTGAAGCTATCCGCTGAGCTGTTCACCCACTCCATCTCCTCAACTAAATACATCATATATTTCCACTCTACTAGATCAAATGCTTTTTCTGCATCTAAGGTAGAAGAATAGCATCTTAAGTCTTAGACTGAGATATAATATTCGGAGTGTATCTTATATTTTTCCTTAAAGTTCTTCCTTTTACAAAGCCATTTTGATCCTTATTTATTATATGTGGTAGGGTATTTTCTAGTCTTTTAGCTATAATTTTGGTAAAGATTTTATTTATCTACATTTAATTGGGAGATAGGGCGGTAGGATGAACAGCTCAGCGGATTCTTGTTTTTTTTTCGAAAAACATGAATAATTGCTTCATAGAAAGTTTTAGGGATGGTTTTGGAGATATTGAAAGAGTTAAAGAGTTTTAGCAGTATGGGAATAAGAATAGATTTGAAATGTTTATAAAATTCAATTACAATCCCATCAGGACCAGGTGATTTATTTCCTGATAAATTAAGAATAACTTGATCTATTTCTACATTTGTTATTTCCCCAAGTAAATTGTTTTTCCATTTAATAGTTATGACAGGTGGAGGAAATTGTTTTAAGTAATGTTTAAATTCTTCCCCTGAGTGCTCATACAATCAGATTTATAAAGATTCTCATAGTATCTGGAGAAGCAATTATTAACTTTTTCTGGGTCTTCCACTATCTCTCCCTGTTGACTTTTGATAGCTAATATGTGTTGCTTTTTTCTAGTTTGCCATGCCAATATCTTCTGTGGCTTGTCTGAGAGGTACAGATATTTTTTTTTTATCTCCCCTACCGCCATCCAGCTCCTTCTCTTCAGAAGCCCCTGGGAGTCTACCCCTGCACTCCGCCTTACCTTATCCATCCTATGATCCCCCAAGGAGCCACGGCTATCCCCCCAGGTGGGGATCGAGGTAGGGCCCATACACTCCAAACACATATTGATTTCATCAGTCTTGTAGTGGAATGGCAGGTGAAGGCAGATGAGGGCTAGCTCCGGGAGCTCTGGCTACCCAGAGCTGGAGGGCTTTTTCCATTTTTCTTGCAGGTGTTGAGGGTGCCCTGATGTCAGGTGTGAGTGCCGATTCCTGCGATGTCCTTCCCTACTGTGTGAGCCATGGAGCTTGCTGATCCCTAGTCCTTCACCTGTGGCCAGTCAAGCCCAAGGTGCCAACATGCTGCTGTGCCGCTGGCCTCCGCCAGGAGTCAGCACACATTGAGCCATGTCTCCAACCTCTCCCCAGAGAAGGCAAGATGTTGTTGGACACTCCAACCTTCCCCCCGGCCAGTCCTTCAGCAGCCCGGGTCCACTCCTGAACCCGGGTCACTGGCTTCGCAGATGGAAATCCAACCACTGCACCAACAGACCAGCCTAGGTATAGATAATTTGATTTTGTTCGTAAGATTTGTTGATTAATTGAGTCTGTTTGGATGGTATTTAACTGTTCCTTTTATTGAGCAAGCTGATTGAAGATGTTTTTTTATCTAATGTCTGGGTATGTATGGTTTGAAGAATGGTGATTTCCTTTATTAATTGGCTTATAAGAGAAGTTTGTTTTTTTCTTTCTAAACTGTTCTAAGCTAATTAGGCATTCCCTTGTCCATACTTTAAAAGTGTTCCATACATTGTTCATAGATGTTTCCAATTCAGAATTATTATTAAAAAATTTCTGTATTTCTTGAGCTAAAGTCTGAGAGATCTGTGGTAGTTGAATAAACAGGTAATACATTTTCCAGTATTTAGGTATATTCTGAGTTTATGTACACTTAATTTTCTAAAAGCATGGAGAGTGATCAGATATCAGAATACCCGTATATTGTATAGCCATAATAGTATGTTTTAAAGTCTCTGATATTAAGCAATAATCAGTTGTGGAGTATGACTACTGGGTTAAACTGTAGTAGGAATATACTTTTTGATTAGGATATTTAGTAAGCCATGGATCTATAGGTCCCATCTCTTGAATATATTTTTTAATGATAACTTGTGTTGATCGATGTGCATTTTCCAGTTTAGAAATGTTGTCTTGTGCAAAAAGTGCCACATTAAAGTCACCCCCAACTATGTATGGTGGTGGAAAAGTTGAAAGGGTTAAAAAAAAGATTGGGTAAAAAAAATTAGGGCTATTTTTGTCTGCTGCATAAATAGTTGCCAAAGTTGCCCGTAGGCTAAGTATATTTATATCAGTTATTGCCCATCTTCCCTGTGTGTCTGTTTCTGTTTTATTTATTTTTGGATACAGGTTTTGTTTATTGAAAAGAATGGCTATGCCTCTAGAATTATTAGTATAGTTTGAAAAGATCCCTGCAGCCCATCGATTTATAAACCACATGGGTTCATTAGTATGAAAGTGAGTCTCCTGTAGCATGGCTACATCTATTTTCTTTTTTGCATGAATTTTATGATATGCATCATCTTTGTTTTATTCTTTAGGCCTTTAACATTCCAAGACAACATATGAAAATAATTACTCATAATTTATTTTATATATTATAAAGCTGGGTTCCCCTGATCTGTTCTGCCAATTAATTTGTTTCCTTCTTACTAATTTATCTATAGATAAAATATTGGGCTGGATTCCTTTGGAAAATCCACCTACACCCCCCTTCCTGTCTGTCTGTCCCTTGTCCTGGCTCCCTGTCCCTCCCTCTACCTCCCCCCATCTGAGCAAACCATATGTTACTAGGGGAAGGGTCCACCAAGACAACTTGGTCTGCCCCTTAAAGGGCAAACTTCATTGTCCCGGATTCCCCCCTTTTCCTCCACAAAAGACAGACCACTTGTGTGTTGTTATATCATTTGTACAGCACACTACACACCTTGGAAATTATCCTGTAAATTTGGAGGGGGTGCACAATCGATGGGTAAAGGAGTGGCCTACATTATCAAAGGTGAGGGGAATAATAGCTTAGAACTATTAACTCACAGTAATAAAGTACATTAAAAACAGGAAAAATAGGAATCAGAACCTCAGTTGAATACTGCATTGCAACCTTGTGACAATAAGGTACCAATACATGCATGACCTGCAAGAAATTGAGATGCTGACATTAAAAATGATGATCCAAACATTACAGAAAGGCAGTACAAGTTATTGTTCTTTACATGGAAGCCTCTGCAACACTCACTTATGTAAATTGTCCTGACCTGACCATGTCACTTTTACTGTTATCCACTATGCATTTTATTACAGTCTCACTCACCATCCCATTTACTCTCAAGACCGCGAGTGAATGGCGCCTTTAATTAGCAGCCCTTCTAAATACATAGAGTTCGGCAGTAGTCATTATTGGTAACATTTGAATAAGCATTTGCAGTACAAAATGAAAGGTATAATGTATTACAATACAATTAGTAATTAGCATAGTTTGAGGAGGAGAATGAACGTAACAAGTGTGGGAGACACTTCTATGTAAAGACCTGTAATTTTAATTCCATATCTCCCCCTTCCTTTGCTTACCCCCATGCACTGCTCAGCTCTCATATTTTTAAGTTGTGGCTGAAATCCCACACGTGCCCACTGACGGCATGCTCTTGTGCATGTGTGGGATCTTTGGTCATGCTGTCCATGCACATGTGTGGGATTTCGGCCATGACTTAAAAATACGAATTAAAGTACTCCCAGTACTCAGTTTGCTGGCACAGATAAACAGAACATTTTAGAATAATGTGGGGTACAGGCACAATATGACAGCACATGCTGTGCATGAAAAAAACTGTACTTTGGGACCGCATTCATGGCAGATGCGAGGTCCCGACCTGGATGTGCTTCCAAAATGGTTGGCGGATTACTGCCGGGCCGAGTGATAAAGTATTTCTTTGAAACTTTGCAAAACTGTTAAAAATAATTATTTTTTCTATATATAAGGGTATTCTGCAGTGTATCTTTAGTAGATTTGTGCCAAGAGGCACAATGTTTGCTTCTAGCCAGAAATAAAGGTTCAAAGCTGACAGTGCCCCTTTAAGTATTTGAAAGGCATAAACAAAGTCAGACAGAGAGGATTGTTCTGCTTAAAGAGGGGAAGGGACACTAGAGGGCACAGTCTGAAGTTGGAACAGGGAAGGTTCAGGAGGGAGATAAAGAGTCACTACTTTACAGAGAGAGTGGTGGTGGGATAGAATGCACTGCTGGAGGAGTTAATTGAACTGAAGACAGTGGATAGCTTTAAGCAAGGTTGGGACAGAGTCAAGGGCAGGGTAGTACAGACAAGAACACAAAGGGGGAAAGACCAGGAAAGGGGAGAAAGGAAGAGGTTTGGGTGGAGTGGGGCAGCTGTAGAGATATGAAACTAAGAGCTGCACAATCAGGCAGACTTGATAGACCTGTGGGCCTTTTTCTGAAGGCAATTTCATATCTGTCTTTGTTTCCTCTTTCTATATCCCTTTAGATTTCTGTAGTAGACCTGTTTATGTTTGACCTGTTTATACTGTATTTTACAATGTCATTGGTTGACCTGGTGTTCTGTTCTCTTTTTATGCTTAACTGGACATTTGAGTAAACAGGCATTTTTGCTCACATACCTTTCGCTATGAAATAAAGATTGATTGATTGATTGATTGATTGATTGATTGATTAAAAACTGGACTGACAGACCTGAACCACAGCAGTTGTGTAAAAATCCAAACTGGCCAGACTGGGTGCAACTTGTACAAATACTGCTGGTCTAGTCACTCTAGCTGCACTCTGCTGAGTTTTACTTATCTGGTCCATTGCCGGAACGAGAAGTCTGTTTTTCAATCCTTCATTGGCATGGTTCAAAATTGAATTGTCAGGACCAGACCAGATAGGTAAATGCCAGACTAGATCATTTGGAGTGAGTGGATCAACAGTATTAGCACAAGCTGTGCCCAGTCCAGATTTTACAGCTGTGGTCTGGGTCTGGTGATCTGGTTTTTCCCAATACCCCACTGCATGTGGCTTTGTGACATACTGTACAAATGGATGCAGAAAAGTTTTGGAAAATCAATATGCTAAAAATATCAAGACTCACTCAATTCCTGATGATCCCCCAACCCCAAGTCACACTTAGTCCTCTAACAAAGTTATGCTCAGATATTGGTGCCTCTACATTCACACCATTAAGCTTTTAATGCCATAATGTCTCTTCTGCTGTCATGATCTCCCCCTTCTTGAAGTCCCATTCTTCTTGTGGCATCCCCCCAAACCAGATAATTTTCCAGGGAGCAGCTCTTTACACCACATCAACTAAATTACTGCTCAACTCCTTATTTTTAAATATTTTGTTGAGACATTTTTGTTTTAGTATATCCATGGACAGGAAAAATGAATTTGTAAAAGAAGCCAAATCCCCCATTTATCAGTTCAGTTAATTACAATACAGAATGTTATGAACTGATCAGATTCTATATGCCACTTCATAGCCTAAGTCAAACAAAAATAAGACACACATATGCCTACCCACTTGCAAGTGAAGCAGCTGTGATTACTATCATTCAGTTGTAAACACCTACGGTCACAAATTGCAGGTTAAGAACACAGTGCTGTGTAAAATAATAACTAAAACACAACTGGCTGTTTTGGTGTATTGGATATGTTATTAACATTATTTAAAACATATATTTGGAAAATAAATACATACATCTGCAAGATTATGTACATTAAATGTTTCTTCAACAAAAAGAAAAAAGCAGCAGGCACCTACATCCTTGACAGTCCACTGTGTTCCAAAGTACACAGCATGTTCAACAGCTTGCTACTTTCTCCACAGAGAAACAGACAGACAGAGCTGAAATTCTAATAATATAACAGACAAGTAATCACTTAATGTCAGGTACTAGTGTCTCCCCAAACTGCCTGCCTGAGAAAATGAAGTTGACATTTAACACTTTAAACGTATTTATTATTTCTGAATAGGCATCACTGGAACTCTTTGCTATGGAATGTCTTACAAAGTAGCAGGATGATTGCTGTTAGGATGGAGGTGTCAAATGGCTTAATGAGGTGTCAACAGGGGCTGAGGGCACAGCAGTGTTTATTTGATATGCAGAAAGCTCGAGGAAGTTTTTAACCCATTCTACTTCCAATATCTTTGTGTGATGTCTACTGTCCATTGGTAACCTGACACAAAATTCCTGCCAGAATATAATAAATTAACTTTCTGTGTTTGCTGACTGTAGTGCAGAATGTCTGAGACTCTGCTGAGGGAGGGCTCAATTAACTCCTCAAGCCAGAGGAAAATAATGCTCTCCAGCTCCCATACAGACATAGGCAGCGTATCAATGCAGCTCCAGTGGAGGACTCTATTGTTAACACTTATCATGTTGTTTGGTGGCAAAAATGACATCAGTCCTTTTTTGAATGCAAAATGTCTGCAGGGCTATGCCCACTGAAACCATAAAAAGTATGCACTTGATTGGTGGTGCTCTCAGTAGATTCAGAATACTCAGAGCTAAAAGCCAAGCACTCACCACCTTGAATTGAATTGGACACCACTGCAAGTTCAAGCTTCGTTGTCATTAATTGTAGACAATCACATAAAAACAGTTAATTAAATCAGCAAACATCAAGTGTGCCCACCTGATACATTTCAGACTAGGTCCTTTATCAAAGGTGGTATTAGTACTCCCTCTACTATGGAAACAGTAATGATCCACTCCCCGCATTAACTGGTTTCTATTTCCTTGACATGAGTTCCTAAAGTGACACAACATTTCTTTTGTACTGTATGTATAGTGCATATTAGAGCATTGTTATGTATAGAATTCCATCCCTTTCAAAATGTTGTTGTACCACAATTCAAAGGTAATTGTACCCTCTTGTGGTACAACAGCATTCTGGAACCTTTAGAGACTGCATGAGTCATTTTCATTTTGAAAGTGAAAGAAATGACACACGCACAATTCACACAATTCTGCATACTATAACAAATACAGCAAGCAACTTTATGCACAACCAGTGTGTTCTGCCTCCTCAGGGTTCTGATTCCCATGGACCAACGGAACTTCACACTCAATGTCAGAGGGAATCAGAACCCCACTGTGGCAGAACACACTGGTTGTGTATAGTTGCCTTTCCAGTATTGTCTATATGCAGTGCATGTAATTAAATAACATACTGTGCTTCAATTTAACTCCAGTCTCACCCTGTGAACAGACCATTATTAAATGACAGTACTTTTAACTAGCTCTAGACAAAACAAGCATCAAGTGTATGACTTTATTTACAGAAGACAAAACAAGTCAAGTCATACAACCCTTTAAGCCGTTATAAACTGTGACCTCTTGTCTCCTATGTGTACAAAATGCTATTACAAACTATTTGAATTAAGGTACAATTGAGTAGTTTCATTTTGCTGTACATATTCCTATATATATATAATTCAGCAGCTTTGTACTCTATCTGATTCATGGGTCTGCTATCTATTAGCCTGTGATGCCAATCCCCCCACAATCCCCCACTGCAACCCCTCCACACCTGAATCTTGTACCGCTCTATTCCAATCCACCCCATCCTTGCTCCATGATTGATGTTTCTAGTGAAGATCTTGCATAGCTTGGATAATACCTTTAGTCAATAACAATTGTATAATCTGTGCATCAGGCTGGAACCCTCTTCTCATGAGGGTGACTTCCCGATCCATCCAATTTTCTTAACACCTATGGAATGTTTGTGATTTAAAATGCAATAACATTTGTGTGCCCCGAGGAGAAGTCCAGGTCCGAAGGTAGTCTTCTTGGTTTGTAAATCAATTCATTTATGCCCTTAAAGGAGGCTTCATTTAACATGGAGTAGTCCCTTGAGACCTATTATTATTCATCAATAATAAATGCACATTGTTCAATGAAGATTTTTAACACTGGATCTCACAACAACAGTCTACTACCCCCCCATTCCTACTCTACCCCCATGCACACATTCCATATAAATTTTCAAGAAATGTTATCCTTAGATTTTTAAATGTTAAGGTGATAAAAACACAGTTCTAGTTGCTGTACACTCTAAAAAAATAGTTTATATTGTATGTTGTATGTATGACACCCTTTGTTCTTTTTTTGGTTTACTATTTCATGCAAATTAAATGTTGAGAAAAGGTATATCCACGGGTTCTCAAACACTATATACATGTAGTGGTTTAACCAGTTTACTGGTGGTATGAAATACCCAGTTTCTGAGGGATACTCTATGAACTTGTTGCTGTATGCATTATTGGAAGTTCAGTTTTTTTACTTGTTTCTACCTAGGATAACTTTGTTAGAAGTTTAATGAAACCTTAGAGGTTATTCATTTTTCACTGTCACCAATATTATATCATGTGAATGTAACAATGACTTACTGTTAGTTTTTGCAAAAAAATCATGGTTCCTTTAATAGGTCAATAGGGACTTTCCATCCATTACTTTAGGGGCACAGACTCTCCCTTTCTCAGCTATGGCATATGCGGACAATGTATGTATAATGGCCCCAAGTACACAAGAAGCAGAAAAGGCTGTAAGTATCTGCACAGACTATGGTACAGTTTCAGGGGCTTCCTTAAATACAAATAAATGTGTCGGGACAGAATTAAGCCACCCTACCCAACCCAGGCAAAATATTATAGATATTCACCTAATTAGTGACCCAATTAGGATACTTGGTATAGCATTTGGGGCAGCCTTGCAGGACCTCCATAACTGGGACAAAAAGCTAGAAATTGGAAGAGTGATGATTTAAAAATGGAACCATTGGTCTTTAAGCAAAACAAAGCATATTTATTTAATAAAAACATATTTACTCCCTATTTTTATTTTTATTGTTCGAGTTTTTCCTCCTCCCAAAGCAAGAGAAACAGCACTTTTGAGTATTTTTTTTCAGGCCTTATGGAACAGTCGGCTCAACTCTTTGAAATGTAATATTCTATATTTGCCAGTTAATAAAGGAGGTTTGGTTATGATTAATCCTTTCCTTTTTCCATACTATCAGTTTTTCTTTACCAACTTACAGCCACTTTTAAGTAACACCAGGACATTTTGGGCAGATGAATTTTTTTCCTTTGTACATGCATGGTTCTCTGGATGGGAAAATGAGACACAGAGACTTATAAAATCTAGCCCTAATTCCATCCCATATTTACAGGATGTATTTGTGAAATTGAAATCTTGGAAAATTACAAGTCAAATGATATTGTCCAACTCTAAAAAACAACTTTATACAAAGGTCCTGGAGACTAATTTCACAGAACAAATAACCCTTTCAAAATGTCCCATCAGTTATATTCCAACTTTGCAAAAATAAATTACTGAAAACTGTATCCCTCCAAAACAAAAAGATGTACATTGGTTATGTTGTCACAAGAGACTTAGTGTTAAGGACAACCAAAACACAAGCAAATGGAGAAGACCTGGTTGCATTCAAGAACTAGAAACCATAAGACATTTATTCTTTTCCTGTTCATATATGACAGATTTTTGGTCCTATGTACCTCATATATGGAATGAAAGCTGTTTTGTTACAGTCACTTATGAAATGCTCATTTATGATGTCTACCCTAAACAGTGACTCAAATGGGAGAGCAGTACTGTACTTTGAATGTTTTATTTTCTGTTTTCAAATGGGTTATATGGAATAGCAGAGGTCTTTTCACATTGCAACAAAAAACAAATCTCACATATCAAGATTGTACTGAAGGTTACGAATGAACTAAAAAGTATTTATTCTTTTGAATCACAACAATATGCACATCGGGTACTATTATTAAACTGAAGAAACTTGCATTGGAGCAACAATAATGATGTTCTTGTCACGTAAATAAGCCATTGACTTTATAAAGAAAGAACATGATTTTGTAAACAGTAACTGTCAATTTAGTTTTGATATTTTGTTATTTTCTTTTGTTATAATGTTTTTCACTTTTTTTATACATCTATATATATATATATATATATATAATTTCTCATGGTTAGCTGATGTAAGATGTATTGCTGTGTTGTATAATTCTTCTAATAAAAACAAATTCCCTACCCTTTTGGAGAAGTGCCATAGGATCTTTAACATCCGCCTGGAACTACCACCAGAACAGGCAGATGGGACCTCGGTTTAACATCTCATCCAAAAGATGGCACCTCAGGAGTGTAGCACCCCCCTCATTCTGCACTACAGTGTCAGTATTAGGATTTAAAAAAAGTGCCTGGTGTGGGAATAGAACCCACATCCTTCTGATCTTTGATCTTTGCGAACATTGACTGGGATGGACTCAGTGACATGGCTAATTGTGTTTGATAATCACGCATCTGCATGACATATTCATTGATTGGCTTGTTCCTCTGAAATAGCCTCTCAAGCATGTAGAGCATTGAGTTCCAGCATGTCACTACATCACACTTTAGTGAGTGTGGTGGTACTCCATTAGCCTTCTGTAGACTCCTGAGCTCTTACCTTACCAGTGAGGAGCTTCTGAAATGGTTGCAGAGTTTATGACTGACTGTCAGTATGCTGTTGACTGCTTCATCATGATCAAGAAAGACCTTCACTATCAGGTTAAGGATATGTGCGAAGCATGGGACATGATAAAAACAGTCATCACTGATTGCTTTAATACCAGTCCATGTATTGCTACTTGCAATGAAGCCAGCATGGAATTCATGTGGCTTCAGCCAGGACATAATGGCTTCATTAATTCTGGTGAGTATTTTTTGCAGATTTATGTGAGCCATGCATGCTCTGCATGCTCAATGTGGCACGCTGACGAGGACCACCAGTAGTACTGCCACTTCTCAGAGGGCAAATAGATGATGGGTATGGCTACAAGGCATAAACCTCAGGGAAATAGGCACAGTGTGCAGTAATTAGAGATGTGCAAAATTAGGAAATTTCATTACAAAAAATATTTTGCGAAATTCGTGCGTTTCATGAAATATTTCACAGGTGCAAAATGTGAAATGTCACTTGCAAAATGAGAAAAGTTCACCACAAAATGCAAAATTTGACCCGTGAAACAGCAAAATTCAGGCAAAATGTTGCGATTTCTGGTGGCATTGTGCATTTTGCAGTGAAATTTCGTGTTCTGTGGGAGAAAGTTCACAATTTTGCACCCGGCAAAAAATTTAGCAGAACGGCGGAATTTCGCGAAATGCTTCACGTGGTGAAATTGCTGGTTTTGTGGTAATTTCACCAATGAAATTTAATTTTACAACATCTCTAACAGTAATACACATAAAACTGATAGTAGATGATGGGCCGCTAGTCCAAATATCTGTGGTAAGGTGGATGCTTGGTACCGCAGAGTGGGACACTGCATGTGACACAATGTAAGCAAGTTAATTGTAAAGTGTCGTAACAGCTTTAGTGGAGAAATAAGTGCAACTTGGCACTTTGTATTTGGGTGCAGCTTTTTCCATGAGTTGTAGAAACCCAGGCTTCTCAACAAAAGAATACGGCAGCAGATCTGTTACCAGCATCTTTGCAACAGTAGTGTTTAGCTCTTTTACCACAGGGTGTTTACGATGGTATTTGGTGTGCTTGGTTAAGGCAGATTTAATATCAGGTTGCTTAAGACTGGGACTGGGATGAACTGTGGAGGAAGTTGATGTACTGACTTAGCAGTTCTGCTTTTTCTCCCTGACTGCCTTGTCCGATAGTGGGGACATAATGGAAAAATCTCTCCATATGGGAAGGGGAAGGCTCCGATTTGGCACATTGACTACTACCACTTGTATGCACATGCCTGGGGGGGACACAGTAAAGGGTCAAATATTACATCATCAGGACCCTTTCTTTCAGATTGTTCCAGTACAATGGCAGAAGTGAGCATTGATGCCAACTGCTTATGCTGTGCCCAGCTAATAGGATGCTCAGTTTGCATATGGCTATGCATATCGGTTGTCCCATACTGTGTTCCAGGCTCACTCTTGTTAATTTTTCACTTGCTTATATTACACATAGCCACACTGTCATCAACCTCATCCACTGAGAAAAAAATCGCACACAAGGGACTTTCTGCCAGCATGCTGGACTTTCATGGGTGGGGTGGATGGGGCCAGCAGTGTGGGGTGGGGAAAATGGTTGCCTGTTGCTGCTCCTGCTGCTTATCCCCATGTACCATTTGAACATGAGGTCCCTATCCCCTAACATCAGATTGTTCCTTACAAGGGGGTGGCATGAGAGGGATTGCATTTCCTTTACCAGTGACAACATTTTTTTTAATAGGTGCTTAGGGAGTGGCCAAATATGGTTAAGTACAGGGCCATCATCACCTCCCTCATCACTGTCATCACTGATGATTGACTCAGACGTTTCTATCAGTGACAATAAGGACTGAATCTCCCCCACCTCCTTGTCCTCACTGTCCTTCTGTTCCACTTCTACAATAGCAGACTGTTCTGACTGAGGATGTTCTTCCTCCTCTGCCTTCATCTAAAGCATACGCTGCTCTAGATCCTTCTCCTTCTCCTCCTCCTGTGCTAGGACAGTTAATGGTCCTGGACCCCGCTTAACAGCATCCTTTCTGATACCGATTGCCATTGGATGCCCATCCTCATAACTCCTAGTCCCTAGCAGCTCCTGAGACAACTCCTGAGAGTCCTGTGACTGTTCCTCCTACTCAGAATCAGGGGACTGATACAGTAGTGCAGCGATATCCATGGCAGTTTTTCTTGCCAGTTTTGCATGGTGAACAACAGCTGCTGTGGGACTAATATGCTGCAATCCAAAGAAACTAGCAGATTTGATGCCAACTCCAGCTGATACTAGCACAGCATTGGGCACTGCTGGAATTGCACTGCCTCTGGAAGTTCAAGTGTCACTGTGCTGCACCCACTAGCACCTTCCGCAGCACTGTTTGCACCTCCACGTGACACTGTTCTCAAAGATCTACCAACAATTAGACTTTTTCAACTTCCTCCATGCTTTCCTTTTCCTAGCATGGTGTGATGTGTTTTTTCACTAAATACCACAATAAGAAACAACTCAGTACTACAGAGACTACCAGTAAGACTATTATGCAATAGTCACAAGAAATTAAAAACTGCAGTAATATGTTGCCTCAGCACTGAAAGTACAGACACTAGCTCTTTTTTTCTTGTAATAATCAGGAAGACAACTGCAGATTCTGAGTCAAAAAGGCTATAACAGGGGCGCTAATGAGCAGCTAAACCAGACGCATGCATTTTCCTACTGCTCTCCCTCGCTATCAGAAATAAAAGTAAACATAAGTTTAAAAATAAGTGAAAGATACGAAATTTGGCTCTCTATCAATCTCAGACAAGAATATGGATGAATAACTGACACCAAACCTGACCAAAAGTCAGCAAAGTGCCAACAAAAGTACTAAGAAGGCAGCAGCTGGTATGGCAGGAGAAAATGGGGGCCTGGTGTCACTGTCAGCAGTGGAGGTTATGGCACTTGGCTGAGGACTAACGGGCCAGGCTATAGCAGCATTGGAGCCACGACTGATTAAATTAGAGGGGAAACTGGATTAAAAGCTACAAGAAGTCCAGGAACAGCAAACAGCACAGGCTAACCATATAGTAGAGGTCGAGGACCAGATTTCTCGAATAGAGGAAGAGATGGCGGCAGTCCCGGGGCAAATACTGGCACTTCAAAAAGAATTGGCTGAGTTCAAAGAGGCATTCGACTACCAGGAGAATTACCACCAATGCCTTAATCTGCATCTAAGAGGGCTACCGGAAGGGAGAGAAGGGGCTAGTCCACTGGACTTCTGTGCTCCTGTATTGCCAGAATTATTGGGCCTAAAGCTATCAAAAGGGTGCCTAAAGATGGAGAGAGCTCACTGAGCAGTGATACCCTGACCGCCTGCAGATCAGCCCCCGAGGCAAGTGATCATGTGTTTCCACAATTTTCAAGATCAGGAAGAGGTGCTGAAAGCATATAGAGAGAAGGAGAGTTTAACATATGAAGGGCATTGATTATTTCTATTGCAGGACTACTCTGCATGCCTCCTGAAGAGAAGGAAAATGTTCAATGGAATAATGCAACAGTTGAGAGAACTAAAGGTAGAAAACTTCCTAGTGTACCCTGCTACGCTGAAAATAAAGCATGAAGGGGCCACTTACTCATTCTGGGACTTTGAAAAGGCAGAGCAATTTGTTAGTGGCCTGAAGCAAAAAATGCGTTGAATGAGGTAACAAAAGCATTATGAGTACTTAACAGTGGAGAGGAGGGTATGACTGCATCAGTGTGCTTTTGGTTTTCTTCTAAACTATTATTTTGTTTCTCTCTTCTGGATGCTCTTTGGTTTGTCATCTGGACCAAGATATTAAAGCTCTAGCAAAAACAACTGCATTATTCATGTACATACGATTGCTTAAAGCAGGGTGCCTTGTTCATGTTTTTTGCCCTTTTTCATTTTTGCTGGAATGGGTGGGATGTAAGGGGGGCCTAATAGAAGCAGAACTCTCTCATGACACCGGACTTTCTTGTGCCAAGGAATGTACGATGGGGAATGACTGTATGGAAGGAGGATGGGTAGGTGGAACAAGTGGAGGAACTGTGAGCAATGTGGGGAACAAGACAACGGTGAACGAAAGAAGCAAAAGGGAGAATGGTGGCCCAGAGAAGGGCCTTGCACGTGACTTGATTATTTTTACACACTCACATCTGACAGAGGAACCTATTAGTGATCCTAAAGGTGGGGCATGGGGAGGGGCGGGGACGTGAAACAGTTACCCTGACATATGAAAAATAAAAAGGCGAGAGTATGAACATCTCGTTTTGGGGCCTCAAAAAAACAGAGCAACTTGCTTAGACGCTAAGATATCAGCAGGAGCACTTATGCGATGTGCATACCTCTGGGTATTATAGACGGGGCCGTCTTTGTGCCTTGTTTCTTGTTTTTCTCCCCTGGGCCTAATGAAGAAAAAGCTGGACTATGCACAGATTGGAAGGGTTCAAACCACCTGGGACACATAATGGGGTTTAAAGGAAGCAAGACTCTCTCATGCCATGGAACTTTCTGGTGCTAACAAACATGTGAAAGGGAGTGGATGTGTGGAGTGAAGATGAATTGATGGACTAAAGGGAGACATAGTGGGCTATATGGGGGGCAGGGTAACAATGGGCAAAAGGAGGAAAAGGAGAGGCTGATGGCTGGGAGAAGGGCCCTGCACGTGAGTTTAAAGGCACGGCCTGCTTTCCTATGCATTCACTTCCCATGGAGGAATTCACTCATGAATGTAAATGGGGGACATCAGGAGGGATGAAATGATTGCATATTAAATGGGTTGATGTCTGGTACTGGAAAACATTAAGAAAGAAGAGATTAAGACATGATGGGGACAGTATGAAAAAGAAAAGCAGGGATGCAACCTAGTGGGGTAGGAGAAGACCTGCGATAGAATATGCAAGGAAAGGGTGGAAAAGGAAACGGAGAATATTTGGGGCCACAAAGAATATTGCATCTTTGGGGAGAAAATTTGTGAGGGAAAAAAAGAGAGAGGTGTGCAGTATCTAGGAGGGCATAAGTTGCAAGAGTGGGAGGATTTCCTCTCAATAATTGGTGTCTGGGAGAGAGAGGCGGGCAAAGGGAGTGGTGTGGAGAGGGAGGAGAAATGAGATCAAGGAGAAATGAAGATGGATGAAGGGTAAAAAAACAAAAAAATAAATCTGCTGGGGGGGCTGGGGACGCAAGCATCAGAAAGGGGATTGATTAGGACACACGAGCTGAAAAGGCAATTAGTGTCACAAAGAGAACAAATAGAAGGGAAAGTAAGGGGAGAGGAAAATGTGGCAAGGGGTGCCACGGGAACTAGGGGAATAAAAATGGAAATGCATTTATGTAGTAGGGGTAAGGAAAGGAAAAAGGAGGGGAGAGATATGGGGGGAAATAAAGGAATGAGGAGAATTGGGGAGGATGGGAGGGGGGTAGGTACCATTACTAAAAATAGTAAGAAAGAGAAAGGACAGGGGGCTAGGTAAAATAGATGTTACAAATGTTATTGTTATTTTTGTTATAGCTGTTATGTGTGTTGGTGCAATCATTCTGTTGTATGCAATAACAGGTCTTACATGTGAGGAGAATAAGGAGAGGTGTAGTGAAATCCTAAAGCAAATAATTGGATCAAATGGACCCAATACTACTAACGGGGGGAAATTGAAAGAAGCATATGTATATAACAATGGATAACACACAAAATATCAATGTAGTCTAGTGAAATGTACGAGGCATCATGAACCCAGTCAAAAGGACATCATTATTGACAGCTCTGAAAAGGGTAGGGGGCACAGGTAGCTCTGATTCAGGAGACCAATCTAACAGACATTGAGCATGCTAAATTGGCACGGAACTGGGTGGGGAAATGCTATGCAGGATCCTTTGCAGCACACAAGAGAGGAGTGGTCATATTGATGCACAAGACTCTCCCTTTGGCAATCACTAAAGTAGTTAAAGACCCTAAAGAGGGGAGATATATATTTATCTCAGAAGAACTTAATGGGGAAAAAATAACGTTTGGGTGTATTTATGCCCTGGCGGTATACGAGCCACAATTTTATATGTCCTTTCTGGATTTGCTGATAAGGGAACAATTCCCAGGACTTATCCTGGGTGGTGACTTCAACTGGATAGTGGATCCAGTAATGGATCACTCAGAAGGAAAGGGGAGGAGACAAGAGATAATGAAACAATGGGAGACAGGTATGGTGGACATGGACCTCATAGATAGTTCACGCACAGCCAACCCAGGGGCAAAAGAATATGCCTGTTTCTCTAACCCACATAAAACGTGGTCCAGGATATTTATCTACCCAGGTAGTGGTACACCAGAGTACAAGATGTAATGCATAGCCCTATACACATATTTGACCATGCAATGGTTATCCTGAAAATAAAAGGAGGGGAAAGCAGAGAGGCCCTAATCAGTGGAAATTCTCAACATATATGGCAAAAAATAAAGAGTTTAAAGAACACATGACAACCCAGTGGCGGGGATTTATGGAAACTAATGATACGGGGGAAGTATCTAAGACAACGCTGTGGGAGGTGGGTAAGGCATATATGAGGGGGATAATCATAGAATATATGGCCAGATTGAAAAAACAGAAAAAGGAGACATGGATAGAGTTAGAGGGGAAACTGAAAGATTGGAAAAAAGAGTGGCAGGGGCGAAAAGGGGGAAACAATCAGGTTGTTGGAAACAGTGAGGGAAACCCTAAATGCCCATTCAAAGCAGAAGCAGAGAAGACAGGGTTTTATTGGAAATGCCACTTATTTGAATGGGGAAACAAACCTAGTCCATTACTCACTAAACTGCTGAAAGGGGCAGGGCTGCAACACATATCATAAGGGTAAAAGATAAGCAGGGGAACCTTCACAAAAATATGAAAGGTATAAAAGAAAGTTTCAGGGCTTTCTATCAGCATCTGTATCATGCAGAGCAGGCAGGTAACTGTGAAGAAATGCAAAGATTTTTAGAAAAAGTAAAGTTACCATAGGCTACTCAAGCCCAGACAGAGATGCTTAGCTGACCGATTACAAAGGTGGAAATAATGAATGCGATACAGAAGCTGCAAAGTGGTAAAGCTAGCGGCCCAGATGAATTCTCCATAGAGTACTACAAAATGACGGGAGGCCAGATAGGGGAACTATTAGGAGGAGTATTTCACCAGAATGAGGAGACAGGGGAGATAAACCTGCCCAAAACTTGTTATGATGCCACTATATGTTTAATACCTAAAGTGGGAAAAGATGTGGAGGAATGTGCCTCCTATAGACCAATTTCTTTGCTTAACTGTGACTTGAAAAGTCTGGCTAAGGTCTTGGCACTGAGGTTGGAGCAAATACTTCTAGAGCTGGTTCACCTGGATCAAACTGGGTTCATGAAAGGGTGACAATCGTATCATAATATGCATTGTCTCTTCAATATTAAATGGAGAGCGAATCAGGGAAAAGAAGCAGTGGGAGTTATCTCCATGGATGTCGAAAAAGCATTCAACGGAGTGGAATGGGATTACTTATTTGAGGTGATGTCCCGGTTTGGTCTGGGTGAACCACTCATCAGATGGGTAAGGGCTATGTACATGGCGCCTAGAGCAAAGGTATTGGTAAATGTGAAATTATTAGAGGGATTTAAACTGGAGAGAGGTGTGAGACAGGGCTGTCCTCTGTCCCCCCTGTTATTCGCAATGGCAATTGAACCATTGGCTAGAGCCATAAGGAGTTGTGTAGCAATTACGGGAATTGAAGGGGCAAAGGAATGACAGCATTAGCTCGCTCTATATGCAGATGACATGTTAGTGTTTGTGAAAAATCCAAAACAATCGGTTTCTCCCCTACTGGCTTTGGTAAAGGAGTTTGGGACCTTCTCGGGGTATAAAATTAACCTGGGGAAATTGGAAATTATGTGTTTTCCTGAGATAGGTATAGAAACAGAACAGTGGGGATTGAAGGAAGTAGGGAGGTGTTTTACTTATCTTGGTATACAGGTGGGCAGGTCACTGGGTTCTCTGTATAGTTTAAATTACACAGAACTGGTTAACGTGATAGGGGCAAATCTTAGAAGATGGGAACAACTACCGATATCATGGATGGGCAGACTGCATGCTGTCAAAATGAATGAGCTCCCCAGGATATTGTATCCATTACAGATGTTGCATGTGGGGCTTTTGAAAGGGGACATAGACAAGATAGAAAAAGCTATTTTGAGTTTTATTTGGAAGGGTAAACGACCAAGGGTTAATTTGCAAAAATTAAAAATGGAAACGGGGAAGGGAGGTCTAGCCCTACCGGATATACATAATTATGAACTGGCAGCGCAGTTGAGATACATAGCAGGTTGGGTGCATCAGTCCAGGGAAGCCAGCTGGGTAGAATTAGAACAAGTGGGAGCATCGGGACAACTCACAGCATACCTGCACTCTAGGGGTGCAAGAGTATATCGAACTAGAAGTAATAATAATCCATTAGTGGAGCAGGTCTTAATAGTCTGTGGATGGATTAGAAAGCAGGGGTGGACACGACCAAGGGGAAACCATACTATTACCTGTGGCAAAAAATCCCTTTTTCTTACTAGGGTTGGAGGATAAAGGCTTTAATGAGTGGGAACATAAGGGAATCTGGAGTCTAGGGAATCTTCTGGTACAAAGAAACCTCTGTACCTTTGAAACTATGGAGATGGAGCTGGGGTGGAGAGGCAGCACCTATTTCGATATCTGCAGGTAAGGACATTCATGCACAAGCTGGCAAGGGGAGAGGAAAAAGGACTCAAACTGAACAAGGTAGAAAGCCTACTATACCAGGTTAAGGTGGGCCCCAAAGGTTTTATCAGGAAGGCAGTCAAGAGATGAAGTCAGAGACTCCCAGATAGAACAGGGAGAACAAGAATGTTGTGGGAAAGGGATCTGGAGAGACCTATCATGGAGGAGAATTGGAGTATAGCACTCCTAATGCACTCAGGGATTATGGCATGTAATAGTTACATACTACAAGTTTCTTCATCGATTGTATTACCTGCCAGTGATAGTTCACAAAGCACACCCTTCAATATCACCGGTGTGTGGGAGATGTGGAGTGGGAAGAGGCACATACATACATTGCTTTTGGCCCTGTCCCATCCTGCAACTCTTTTGGGAGGAGGTAGTGAAGGAAGTGGAGCAATAGCTGGAAGGGAGATGGAAAAGGATCCACTGCTATATCTATTTGGAATGGAGGTGGTTGAGGAAGAGGAGTGGAACCTGCTTCCTAGATGGATGAGAGTCTTGTTCATCCTGGCTTGGCATTGTATACAGAACACATGGGTGTCCCATGTAGGGCCGAACCTCAAACAATGGAGGCAGATGATACTGCAAACACTGGCATTGGAGAGGTTGACCCATGTATTGTGGGATCGGGAGGAGGTTTTTATAAAAACTTGGTTACCCTATATTTCCTCATTAAATCCAGAGGAGGAAATGATATTAAGGGCAGGATTAGGCTGTTGAGAGTGGTAGTAAGAACCCAATATTTATCAATACATTAAAAGGCTGAGCTTAAGAAATTGTATTAGAGCTACAAGACTACAGTATATATCTCAATAGCTACAGTATGATGTATTAATTGGATGGCAAGGAAATATTAATGGAATGCACAAATGATTGCACCTGTTGGTGTTATTTTTAATGTGTAATGTGACTTTCATGTTGGAGGTAAGTGTGTCCGTATGTCACTACGTGTGAAAATCAATAACAAATATTATACAAAAAAAATAAAAGGCTATAACTGTGGAGCAGAACCAACAGAGCTCTTTCCTCTTCAAAAATCAGTTCAGAAGTGAGAAGCTATGTAGCAAGAAATGTGTGCTCTCACCTGATACCTCCCTCTGCACCCCATGTGACTGCAGAGCTGCACATGAAGTAATTTGAGCTTCTGATGGAATTATTGTGCTGAGCCATGGAATTTAGCTCACTACAACAGAATGAAAAATGCAGGCAATCTTTGGGTTCTGTGGAATTAAAAAGAAGAAACTTGAAATAAAACCAAGAACAGTGGAAGAAATAAAAAAAATTAAAACCAAAAAAGGTTGATCTGCTGACAGTACAATAATGGTGCTCTACAAGTTAGGTGGTTAGATTTACTACGTGACCTTAAAATTTACAATACCACCTCAAAGATAACAAACATGGCACTACATTCTGGCAGAAACAAAAAAAGTCTGCAGAATTATATTGCAAATTGTGGATAAATAAACGATCCTGCAAAATAAATGGCAAGAAGCTTTAATTCCACAGTTTATGGCTATAGTTCTGACATTAATGAATAACTACCACAGTACAAGGCAAAAATTTACAGTAAATTTTCAGAAGTTCAGAATTTCACCACAGGCGGAAGAGCAGAAAATTCCGAAAAAGTTTAGAAATTTCACAAAACATCTGCAAAAGCAGAATTCACAACTTTTGCCTAGCTCTACTGTGGAAGCACAGAAATGGCAGAGAGAATGGGTGAAAGTCCTTCATTTTAATAACATTTACAATTAAACTGATGATGAGAGAAGATGGCAGCTCCCATTATGTTACACCAAAGGGAAAATTAGTTTTTTCTTATTTAATACTAATAATTATGCATCATTGGATGGTCAGTTTTTTTTTTTATTTCTAACAGAAACAGAACAGGACTGCTGGTGCAAGCACTTCTCTTGGGGTTAGGAAGCTGTTTTATGACAACTTTCACTGTCTTAATAAGCCAGAGTTTGGTTTACAAATGGTAAGCCACGGTTGCCTATTTTGCCATTAATTGGAGGTTTCTTTTTCTACCCGGCTGCCCAGTTGTGTTTGTGTGTTTCTCTTTAGGCTCCCCAGGATCCCCTGTCCAGGACTGAGTGAGAGAGTGTGGCTAAAATCCTCAAGAAAACTGGGAGGACTAAAAGCCCTCTCAAGAAAACACTGGTTGGAAAGAGATGAGCTGAAATCCTGTGTGATTTTACTTTGCCATAGATGTCTGGCTATATACAAGGGAAGTTAAATAGAGTGTTTATGATAACAGCTAAGACTGTTAAATTGAATCCATCTCAAGCTGTTGACCTGTGCTGTATTTTCCTTTGGGTTTCATTATTTTTCAATATTTTTCTTGGTTTTAGCTTTTAGCTTTTATTTTTATTTTTTCTCTTTCTCGTGGAAATTTTAAATGTTTTTATTATATCATTGTCTACTTTTGATCACGTGATCTATCACTACTAAAGTGCATGTGTGGCATCCTAGGGATTAGATTGCGATTGTGCTATTGAGACTGGTGAGGAACATCATGCTGCAGAGTAGAGGAAGACCACCGATTCTAAATAAAATTAGAAGATATGACTGGTGTTTTATCTTCTTTGGAGTTTCTCTGAGGAACCTATTCTGAGACTATGTTGCTGATTAGGCCACTGTGAATAACAATTTGTATTTTTCAAATACAGCCTTAAGATATAATCTATAAGGGCAAAGTACTGTGTTTTTGGTCACAAATATACTAAATATAATTTATTGGTAACGTACTGAGCAGTTTCCCATAGCAGCCCAAGTCTAGTAGGGAATATTTTAAAGTGACAAATAGACTAAGAATATATTAGCAAAGTATTTTGCCATATTCTAGAGCAAAATCTCATGTAAAGCTATTTCCATAATCTGGTTTGAGCAAATGTTACACTCTCCTCTGGTTTCCTTTTCCTAGAAGAGATCCCCATTCCCCAAAGTGTATCTTTATCTCATTCCTTGGAACTGTTTTTGGAACTGGAAGTAAGCCTGGAGGAAAGGTGGTTGTGTTAACCCTGAGGAATCAATAGACTGGGGAATTGCTTTCTTGATATTGAAGTATTGGTATACCACCCCGACAGCAACATGTCAGTGTCGACTGACACCACAGCAACAACAGCACCAGGTCACTGTAGTGTTGGTGCTAGACACCAGCACTGTTATCTGGGGATCTTGCACCCCCTTCCCTAATCAGTTCTGACTTGGAGTTTATTATATTAAGTGGGAGGTTCATGGGGCAAAGCCCCCGAAGAAAACATGGTAGGCAGTAACTATCTTTATGTTGACTGCAAAGGCAGTTGACATAAAGTTTTCGCTGTACCATCAGTTGACAAAATTTTTGTCGATGAACAGTGTAGATCTGAAGTATTAATCCTGTGTGTATCTGGAATTGAAAAAGCCTTATTTTGATTCTGACTGTCTCTTGATAGGAAGTCCCCATTAATACCAGTCACTTGAGAAGTAATTTGGCTAAATCAGACACTTTTATTAGGTTACTCTTTTTTTCTTGCCCTATTCCATGAAGAGGATGGTTAATAAGAAGCTACAAAGAATTCAAAACCCAGATTTGTCACCTCTTGTACAGGAACTCCCAAACAAGGACAAAAAAGTACTATAAGGCAAACAAAGATTACGGATCATATTTATGTTATTTCAGCTAACAGCAGCAGAACGTCTACACCCAGACTTGGATGATACTAGTGTTAATTATGTGAACACTCAGGTTCAAATAAAAGAGACTCAAATGGTAGTGGAGGATGTAACAGTAAATTGTTCTGGGGGAATTTTAACTTACTGGAATGGGACAGTCTGGAATCTGTACTGAAGACCTTGAAGCCTCTCTCAATTTATGGCAGTCGAATGAAGGTGAGCCAGTTGGAGACCCAAGAAGCAAGGTGGATTTGGGGTGGGGGCATTATTCAGGAGTTACAAGAGACTATCAATGGTTTAAAAAAATATGGAAAATCAGCTGAATCATCCTCATGTGTGTATGAAATGCCAACAGAAAGTGATAGCAGTCTTAACCTGAGTAAATCCCTAGGCAGCCTGGAATATATACCAAGTTTTCTTAGTGAGACCCTAATGAGAACTATGAAAAATCAATATAATGCAGGTTTAATTCTTTTCGATCATCTTGTTATCAATAGAGAGCTCTTAGACTCCCTAAGAGGGGAAGTGGCAAAAACAGCCAAATTAGATGACATTACAGACAGATTGCCTCCTATTGAGCCTGGTAGTGAATCCATTTTACTAGTGGAGGAAGATGTTCCTTTAAACTCTAGACCAGATTTCAGTTCACTACAGATTCCAGAATGTCCAGAAGTAACAGATTTTTCAGAGTAGAAAATCACAAAATGGAAGAAGTAATAAGAACAAAAATAAACAAAAATAAAAAAAAAATTGGGAAAACTAATAAAGGTGAAAAACAGGGGAAAGGTAGATGTGGAGAAACAGCTGGAACTGAAAAAAGTACGATCAGTTACATGGTCACAGGATTTGATTACCTATACAACGGATGTTTGCAATAATGATACTAATCCAATTATGATGCCAGTAGTCTTACCCTGTCTACTATCACATTTAAATATTTTGGAAAGAGAAATTAATAAACTAAATCAACAATTGGGGAAAAATATAAGAAAGGACCCCATTGCTGAAGAAGTCACATGCAATGACCATTGACCAGAGTAAGCAGCAAAGTAATTTAGGCAATCCAAGTAAAGGGAAATCAAATCTGTCAGAGAAGGTAGAATTAAAAAATAAGGTATTTACAAACAGGAGTTCTGAGCATTTGGAAACCTTCCCTATGATTAGATATCTGGGCCCAGTTGGCTGGGTCCAGTTTGGAAGGGAAACACTGGAGGCTTAGCTGTATAATATCCTAAAAAGAGAATTAGACCTGGATTTATGTTAGGGGGATATTAGAGAAGTGGTAAGTATACCTATCAAAGCAGCTACCAAGCTTGACATTCATTTTACATCTGCTAGGATAGCCAATTATGTATGGTTGAATAGTCCAGTAATCCTGGATGGTGAAGTGGAGATGACATTCCCCAATCGACATCTGTTTAATAAAAATGAAATAATGCAAAATAGACTGAATGGTACTGATTGAAGGTCAACGCGATTATAAGCTTACCAGAGCAATTGGAGTTCTATTTAACAACTTCTTACAGATTTCAGTAAGAGTAATGATATTCTAGCCAAAAGATCTGGCAACTCCAGTCAAGCAGATATTATCATAGGCAATAGGTACCTGGCAGAAAGCATACTCCAGAAAGCGAACATTCTGGACCACATGGGTCTTAATATGGAGGACTCTGGGGTACTGGACACTGTACTAACTCAGCAGTGTTGGGAACCTGTTACTGTACTGCCAGAAATGGCACTGTGGAATAGGTTTCTGGCACTAGCTGGGTATGAGGACTAACAGTCAAATGTAATTGAGGTGCATAAGTGGGTGGGTTCACATAAAAGCAAGGGCCAGTGCCTTGTTTCACAGAATATTGCTGGATGGGGAAACATGTGCACTGACGGTGACCTAAATAAGTTTCTACAGGAATTTGATTTTATTTGTGTACAAGAAACATGGCATACTGACCAAGACAATATTACTTTTAATGGTGATGAATGTTTTGACTCCTGTGGTGTAAAATCACACAAAGCTGATAGAAGTTCATGTGGGATAGCCATGCTGATGAAAGCTGGCAGTTCTGAGAAAGTGCAATGCCTTAAAGAGGGACTCCCACCAAAAGTGCTACATTGCAGAACTAGAATAAGCATATCCCCAATAAATCTCATACAAAGATTAGGTTTCTGTGTAACTTCGTTTTAAAGTTATGAGCTATTTTTTAGCCCTGATTTTACCACCTGTTCAAAAAAGCCAGTTTCAGTGAAGAGCCACTGATGATGTCATCTCCTGAACTCACACTCTAATCTTCCCTGACAGCAACCTTATAGGACCTGTTTCTTCAAAGTTTAAGAAACTGTAGCTATAGTAATCCTTTAAAAAAATGATGTAGAGTTTGCTACAATGCTTACATTTCCAGAATGTTCAGATGCATGGCACTGTACTTTAAAACATGTCAGAAGGTGGTTTTGGAATGCAGCACTGAATCAAGCACAGAATGCCAAGGTTGTGCACAATTTCAAAATGTTGGGTGGGCACGCAATCTCAGAAAGTGATAGGGATATGGCATCTCAAAATGTAGTGGGACAATTAACCTCGGAATGTGACAGGGACACACATCAAGGAATTTGGTGGGGACTGGCAATTTTGGAATATAGTAGGGATGCACGCTGTTGGAATGTGACAGGACACACCATTTATTTGGAAATTGCTTGTCACTGCCACATTCCAGAATTGTACTCACGCACCATATTTCAAAATCGAGCATCACGTCCCCACCACATTCCAACATTATGCATCTCAGCCACATTCTAAAATTATGCATCCTTGCGACATTCTGAAATTGCACATCCCTTCCCCATACCTAAATTGTGTGTCACCACTGCATTCTGAAATTGTGCATCACTGCTTCATTCCAAACCTGTATGTCACCGCCACATTCTGATCCTGTACATCACAGCTACATTCCAAATCTGCATCAGCACTGCATTCTGAAATTGTGCATCACTGCCACATTCCATAATTGTGCATCACTGCCACATTCCATAATTGTGCATCACTGCCACATTCCAAAATTGTGTGTCACTGCCAGATTCTGAAATTATGTGATCCAGCTACTTTCTGAGGCTGTGTCATTGCTGCATTTCACAGTTGCAACCTGGTGACATTTCAAAATCTCATATCAGCGGTATTTTAAAAATCGCACAAAACTTTGTCATTCTAAAGCCAGATTTGTGACTGCATTCCACCCCCGTAACATTCTGAAGTACCGTACCTTGCATCTGCACATTATGGAAGTGCATGTATTGACCTTCCCAGTGTAAATTTTCCTTTTTCAGATATTTACTACACCTGCAACTTTAAGTAACATAGGAGAAATAAGTCTTATAAGGTAGCTTGCAGGGATGACTAGATTATGAGTTCAGGAGATGACATTATCAGCAGCTCTTCACTGAAACTAGCTTTTTTGAACAGACAGTGAATTAAGGGTTACAAAATGACTTGTAACTTTTAAACGAAGTAACTTACAGATCTGATTTTTGGCATGAGACATTTTGAGGATATGCTGATCCAAATTCTGAATTTTTTGATTTGATATTTCCCCTGTCAATGATCTCCGCACAGCTCAGGACCCACCAACCCATGAGTCCCCCCTACCGAGGAGGCCTTCTCCCTCCTGCCTGTCTCTCTAAAAGAGATGGAAGACCTGCTGCTGCAACTGGACACCAGGAAGAGAGAAGGCTCTGACTTCATAGATCCATACTATCTGAAATGTGCTTACCATGTGCTTGCAGTGTCAATCACTCACTCACCTATTCAACCTGTCACTATCCCAGGGTAGCCTCCCACTCAATGGAAAATAGCCCATGTCATCCCTCTACTAAAAGCAGGTGACCCCTGCAATCTACATAATTACAGATCGATCTCCCTCCTCTCCATCCTGTCTATATTACTAGAAAAAATAGTGTGTGGCCAGCTAGGGGTATACTTAGAGTCCAGAAGCCTATTAAACCCAGTTCAGTCTGGATTCAGAGCAAAGCACAGCACCATAACAGCCCTAGCTAAGGTGACCAATGATTGGATCCTAGACCTTGACAACAAGAAGCATGTCTGTGCCATTTTCTTGGATCTTATTAAGGCATTCGACACAGTCGATCACAGCCTGCTTCTTTCCTCCCTAAGCACCTTGGGCCTGGACCATAAATCTATGTGCTGGTTTGCAGACTACCTCGGAGAACGGAAACAGCAGGTTAAAGCTGAAGGTGACCTTTCTCCAATAAAACCTATGCAAGGGGTGTTCCCCAGGGCTCTATACTTGGTCCCCTCCTCTTTGCAGTCTACATTAACAACATCAATAACCCCATCAAAAAAGGCAACATCCACTTATTCGCGGACGACACTGTACTGTATTTGAGTCGTCCCATGCCAGAAGCAGCCTGTGAAGACCTCCAAGCTGAATTTAACCTTCTACAATACCAGCTCGTAAACAAAAAGCTTTTGCTCAATGCAAAAAAGGCAAAAGCCATGCTCTTCTCCCCCTCCTTGCATGGGGCAATTCCTGCTGGAGGGGGAGCTATCCCATAAATTACCACTGTTCTTAGAGAAACATTAGAGTATGTAGCTAAATTCAAATATCTAGGAGTTTGGCTCGATCATAAACTTTCCTTCGCCGACCATCTCGAAGAACTACAGAAGAAACTAAGGCAAAGATTAGGATTATTCTACAGAATTAACCACCTGCTCACAAAGGGGGCCAAGATTCAACTGGGTCAAGCTACCTTCCTATCTTTAATAGATTACACGGACCTGCTCTAAAGCCACTGCACTGCCTCTGCACTGGCTAAGTTGGACACCCTCTACCACAGAGCTATCAGGTTCATTACTGACCTTCCACTTTCAACACACCACTGCTCCCTGTACTCATCATTAGGCTGGACTTCCCTTCACTATAGAAGGAATAGAAACGCTGCCCTATGGGCCTTCAGAGCAGTGACCAACAAGCTCTCCTCATATGTCTCAGATTGTATTCCCCGGAGTGTGTTAGGCACCTACACTCTAAGAAGCTATTCCCTAATTGCCCTCCAAGTTCCAAGGGTCAACACTAATTTCAGCAAAGCTGCTCTAAGCTTCTCTTTACCCACATTGTGAAATGGTTTACAAAGGAACTTGAAGCTGAGCTGCCCTGTTAGCCTGAATATCTTCAAGGCACTCTACGATCGCTACATGAAAGCACCTTGCAAATGTTTTCCTCACCACTAGCCCACTAATTCCACAACTCCCCCTTTCCATCCTGACACTCGCCATGTTTCTACCCCTGGCTCACACTCTTTCCCTATTAACTCTTCCTGCTGCAGCTACCCTTCCCTGTCCACTCCAGCCTAGCTAAAGTCTCACCCCATCCATAGTAGTGTCCCAATTATCTACACCTCCTCTGTCATTATCATAATAAACAAGTACACGACAGCCATCGCCACTTTCTGTGGCTTTAGGCCAATTTTTATCCAGTCGTCGGTAATATATCCCTCCTCTTCTTTACCTCTCTAACATGCCAACCCATACATGGCCTCTTTCTCCTATATGTGTAGTTTCCAGCTGCCTCACTCAAAAGATCACTGCTTATAACCCCTGTATGCCTATGGTTGATTGTACATCTACTGACTTCTTCAACTGTAAAATAATGCTGTTTTTTTATATTTATTTCAACCTTGTACTGTATACACTGTATATACTTTTTCTTCCTTGTATATTATTGCTTTTTATATACCTGCTTCTGTACTGTACTTTGATGTATTCATGACCAGGTCCACCTTGCAAATGAGCCTTGCTTAATGGTGCCCGCCTGGATAAATAAAGATTTTGATTGATTGATTGAAATTCTGAATGTATTGATGCCAAAAATATTGGCCTCAGTGCCTCTTTAAGAAAGAGGATAATTATGTGGTTATTTATTTGGAAATTATGCAGCAATACTTCATAGTAATAAACTGCTATATACTCCCTATAATCTCACTTTTTTACCAGAATACCCTATGGGAAAATCTGGCGAAAATAATTGTTGAAGCAATGCAAAAACACCCAGTGACAGAGCTTATTTTATTGGGTGATTTCAATGCAAGGACTGGAAATTTTGAAGGGTTGAGTGATAATTCCTTTTCTGTATGTAATAAATCCCTGAATTAATTACCTATAGGAAGTCTAAAGACAAAAAAGGTGAATAAAGCAGGGAATAAGATAATACAGATTTTGAAAGAATTTAACTTATTTCCACTAAATGGAATGCTGGATGGAGACATTGAAGGATAATTCACTTACAGTATGTCTCTACAAGAGGTGCATCAGTAATTAACCATGTGTTTTGGTTAGGATGGCTCAATATATGGAATAACCTGAGTGTCCAGATTAGGGCAGAAAGTGGTCTTTTTCCACTAGTGGCTGAATTAAGATAACTAGTTCCATGTTTTCAGCCCTTTGACTTAGACATTGTACTTTTTTTATGAGATAAGAACAGCAAAAAGAATAATTTGGAGAAATAATTCTGAATTTGAAATGACACCAATAATGATAAACTTGTTTCTAGCAAGCAATATTTGGGAGTTAGCAAACAAAGATACTGCCCAGTTGTATGACTTATCATAAGGCCTTTTTGAAGAGATTAAGAGAAAACTAGAATGTCCTAGAAAAAGGCAGAATGCCACTAAGAATGGATGGTATGATCTGGACTGTAGAAGAGCCAAACTTTACATAAAAAAAATGTTATAGACTGTATAAAAAAACAGTAGTTTAGTTTAGTTAGTTTTTGTTGACCAGATAAGTGCACTAGACAAAGTCTTGCCTATTTTCAGGCATGACCTGGGGCGGGGGGAGGGGGATACAGATGAATGCCAACTGACCTTGAACCAGATTAAGCTGTTAGTGGTATTTGTTCAGTGAAAGGTTAGGATACACAAACTCTGAAAAAGCTAAATATGAAAAGATGGAAATATAAAGATATGTTAAAAGAAAAGAAAGAAAGCACGATTCTATGGTGTCCAGTGGAGACAGATGCTAGATGCAATTACATCTCAAGACAGCAAAAAGTTCTGGACACTGGTTGCAAAGAGGACACATAGAAACATAGAAACATAGAATTTGACGGCAGATAAGGACCGCTTGGCCCACCCAGTCTGCCCATTTCCCTACCTGATGGATAAGCTGCAGGTCCTAGTTAACCAGCAGCCTACTTCTTCCTACCCCCACCCCCTAGAATTGCCTCATGACTGTCCCATGCATGCTTGAATTCCACCACTGTTTTTGACTCCACAACCTCCTCTGGAAGGCCGTTCCACATCCACAACCCTCTCTGTGAAAAAATACTTCCTTAAATTACCTCTGAGATGCCCCCTTCTATCTTCAAATTGTGCCTCTGTTCTTGCACACCTCTTTTTTTGAAAGATGCTACCCTCTTGGAAGTTGTTGATTCCCTTGCGGTACTTGAAAGTTTCTATCATGTCTCCCTCTCCTCCTTTCCTCGAGGCTATACATATTAAGCTCCTTAAGTCTCTCTTCATATGTCTTCCAGTGCAGACCCTGCACCATTTTAGTTGCCCTCCTCTGGACAGCTTCCATCCTGTCTATGTCTTTGCAGAGATTGGGTCTCCAGAACTGCATGCAGTACTCAGATGGGGTCTCACTAGCTGTCTGTACAGAGGAATAATAACTTCCTGTTTTCTACTGGTGATGCCTCTTCCTATGCATCCAAGTATCCCCCAGCCCTCCTTGCTGCCCTCTACATTGCTTTCCACCTTTAGGTCATCTGATATGACTACCCCAGGTCCCTTTCCATTTTGTTGTTGTTAGTATCTCACCCCCATTGTGTACTCTTCCCTGGGTTTTGTTTCCCAGGTGCATTACCTTGCACTTCTTAGCATTGAATCTAAGCTGCCATACATTTGACCATTCCTCTAACCTTGCCAAGTCCCTTCTCATCCTTTCCACGCCACCTTGTGCATCAACTCTGTCATGAGATCTTTGTGTCATCTGCAAAGAGACATACTTTTCCTTCCAGTCCCTCTGCAATGTCGCTTATAAAGACATTGAAGAGGACCAGTCTAATACTGAACCCTGAGGTACCCCACTACTAACCCCTTTTTCAGAGTAGACTCCATTTACTATTACTCTCTGTGTCCTATTCTCCAGCCAATTCTTTACCCAGGCTGTCATCTTGGGACCCACTCCCAGGCTGGCTAGCATATATTAATCTTTTGTGTGGGACTGTGTCAAATGCCTTGCTAAAGTCTAGGTAGGCCATGTCACAGCCCCTCCTGATCAACTACTTTGGTCACCCAGTCAAAGAAATCTATCAGATTTGTCTGGCATGACCTTCCACTGTGAATCCATGCTGCCTTGGGTCCTGTGCCTCTGGCCTCTAGATACTCAACAATTCTTTCCTTCAAGTGATTCCATCATTTTCCCTACCACTGAGGTTAAACTAACAGGTCTGTAGTTTCCTGCTTCTGCCTTGCTTCCACTTTTGTGAAGGGAATTACATCTGCCCTCCTCCAGTCCTTGGGTACCACCCCATCCTCCCATGATTTGTTAAAGAGGGTAGTCAGTGGTGTCACTAGTTCTACCCTTAGTTCTTTTAGAATTCTGGGATGAATCCCATCAGGCCCCATTGCTTTGTCCACCTTCAGTTTTAAGAGTTCTTTCAGAACCCTTTCTTCTGTAAATGGACTGGTATCAACTTCTGTATCCAGAGTGTTTCTACTGTTTGTTTTAGGTACTTCCCCTCTTCCTTTGCAAATACTGAGCAAAAGTATTTGTTTAGTATCTCTGCCTTTTCACAGTCACCCTCTGCCCACCCTCCCTCCCCTTTACTAAGCCTCACTATCCCTCCCTTGGTCTTACTCAGCTCCCTGATGTACCTATAAAGGTTTTATCCCCTTCTTAACTGAGTTGGCTATCTTTTCCTCAGTTTGGGCCTTTGCTGTTCTGACTGCCTTCCCAGCTTCTTTTGCTGTAACTGATACAGTTCTCTGTCCTGCTCCTTCTGTGATTCCTTGTACTTCCTGAATGCTTTCTTTTTCTCTTGAACCTTCACTGCCACTTCCTTTGAGAACCATAGTGGTTTCTTACCTCGTTTCGTTTTGTTTATTTGCTTTACACAAAGGCTTGTTACCTCTGTGATGGCAGTTTTTATTCCCCATTGTTCTTCCACCCCTCCTTCCTGCCCATTTGCTAGTGCATTCCTTAGGCACTCACCCATTTTGACAAAGTCAGCCCTCCTAAAATCCAGTACCTTTGTCTTTGTATGGCTTGACTCTATTGCTGTGTTTATTGTGAACCATACTGTTCGATGGTCGCTAGTTCCCAGATGGCTATCCACTTCTACATCTGTGATCCTCTCCTCATCTCCATTTGAGAGAACCAGGTCTAAGATTGTTCCCTCTCAAGTGGGCTCCAATACTAGTTGTCTAAGGCATGCCCCCTGTAGGGCATCTAGAATAACCCCACTCATAGAAGTGGCTGCTGCAACTGCACTCCAGTTAACATCTGGCATATTCAGATCACCCATCAGCAATATCTCCCCTTTTTCTGCCATACTAAGTATACTTTCTATCATTTCCTTGTCCATTTCCTCCCCCTGAGAAGGGGGTCTGTATATAACCCCTGTGCGGATTGTGGTGCCATTGCCGGTCTCCAAATTTACCCACAGTGCTTCTTCTCCTCCCTGTTTACCCTTTTGTTCTGTTGCTTTGATTCCTTCCCTTATGTAAAGAGCTACTCCTCCTCCTCTTTTACCCTCCCTGTCCATCCTGTAGATAGTGTATCCTGGTATGTTTACATCCCAGTCATGGTTTTGTGTGTACCATGTTTCTGTGACTGCCACGATATCCAGATGTTCCTCCTCCATCAAGGCCACTAATTCAGAAAGCTTGTTACTCAGACTACGAGCATTGGTACTCATTGCTCTCCATTTTTGATGGCTTTACTTTCTGTTGCAGCATCCCCACTGACCTTTCTACCTCGGTCTTTTTCCCATTTAGTACCCTGTTTTTGTAGGGAGGCTGGGATTTTTCTGCTGCTTATCAGTGCCTCCCCTTGACTAGTTTAAAAGCTTGATGAAGCATTTAAACTGATTGCTCAAAGACTTGTTCCCTTCCTGGACAGATGCAGACCATCCTGCCAGTATAGGCTGGTGTCCTCAGGTGGAACCCCAGTCCCCAATGAAGCCAAACCCTGTGTTCCACACCATTTTTCAACCACTCATTAAACTGCATGGTGCAAAGTACCTTGCCTCACTCATGCCATTTACAGGCAGCACCTCTGAGAAGGATACTGTGTGTGCTACTTGTCTTAGGCCTCTCCCCAGTTCTACAAAGTCCTTCTGCACTCTGATAGCTCATGTTGAGCCAAGTCATTTGTCCCTAGGTGGACAATGACATCCAGCTCGACTCCTGCAGCTGTTCTCATGATCCTGAGGATCTTCCTGTCCCTACAAGCCATGGCACCAGGCAGGCACTTTACTTCAGTTTTCCCTGCTCCCCAGTTCTAGCCCCCTAATAATTGAGTCCCCCACCAGGAGCTGCTTCCTTTCCTTGTGGCATCCTCTGCCTCCTTCCTGTGGGCCTCCCTTGTGACAGGTGTCCTCAGCCTCCCTAATCTCCTCCGTGGGTGCATCCATAGGGGAACTGTGCTCCCCCAGAATGGTGTATGGATTGTGGAGTGGAACAACTGACTGGGTGTGCCTCTGTTCCACCCTCCTCACTCTCCCTGAGCCCACAGTGGTCCAACTGCTGTGCTTTCTTTGCAACCTCTGAGGTAGTGGTGGTGGCTTTGGTGCTCCCTGGATGGGGGGGGTTCCCTTCCTACCATCCAGTCTGGCCTGGGGGAAGGTTTTCTTACTGCTGTCCAGTGTGGCCTGAAGACGGGCAACTTCCTCCCTCAGGGCAGAGAGTTGTCTGCAAATAGGGCAGCATCTCAGCCTCCAGAAAGACTCCCGGAAGACTGCTGCCCCACAGCCATTACGTTGCACTACTCCCCACATGACTTTGTACTTTTTTTTTGTGTGTGTGTGTGTGTGCTTGTGTGAGTGATTGGTTTGTTATATAGAAATATATATATATTATACAATGTGTATATTCTAAAGTGACATTTGACACATACATCTCCAAAAAAGCCTGGGTAGAATTTTTGTTGCAAATATTTTATGACTCAAATGTAGATAATCTAGAGTTAACCATAGAAACTAACTATTATACTTCTAACTTTGTCCCAATGTCTTATGAGTAGGGATGTAAGTTTGTCAAGGATGAGGTTTTAATGACTCATTGTCTGTTCATGAAATCATTAGTAAACAGTAGTAAATGTTGTGGCACTGTCATCATTGCTACATGCTGATGACACTAGTGAAAGTCATGGAAGTCCTGAATAAAGATCAAACATCATGGAATCAATGACGTGTATGACTGCCATGACAAACTTACATCCCTACTTATGAGGAGGTATATAGGGCATAATAGACAGCCTCATGAGACCCCTCGTTGAGTCCCTGCCCTCCTATGTTAAAGACACTAACCATGCTCTCCAGTTATTTGACAGATTCAGATTCAGTGACTCTCATCAGCTCATCTTCACCATGGACATCAGATATCTTTACACAATGATCCCCCATGAGGATGGTATAATGGCTTTGCAGCATTTCTTGAATAAGCGGGAAGTCCAGCAGCCACCCACACACAAACACACAAACTCATCTGGAAGAACTTGTTCTTACACTCAGTGCTTTTTCTTTTAATAGCAGTTCTTTTCAGCTGGTCAGTGGAGTTGTCATGGGTACCAAGATGGGTCCCAGCTTTGCCAATCTGTTTGTGGGTTGGGTGAAGGAACATTGTTTTCTCACATTCACAGGGACTGTGCCTGAACTCCACAAATGCTACATAGATGACAGTGTGGGGGCCACATCCTGCTCCAGGGAGACACTCCAAGCATACCTCTCAACCTCCTGCCTCATAAATCAGGGACAAGGCTTAAAAAAATCAGGGGCAAATGACCAAAATCAGGGACATATCTTCAAAATTGGTGATATCCACTCAGGAAGCTGGTAGAATAGGGGGCTTAGTGTAAAATGTATTTTCTAAGGAAGAACAAGTCTGTAACTTTAATGTTTGACATTATTTTGTGCCTACAACTTCCACTGTTTGGTCACAGAAACACAATTTTTAGCAGGGACAGAGTAAAATTTGAAGGCAAAATCAGGAACGTCCCTGAAAATCAGGGACGGTTGAGAGGTATGCCTCCAAGTCTTCCTTGACAAGTTTACCACAGCCCATCTTTCCCTTCAATACACTGTTGAAGTATCCTCCTCTACACTGCCTTTTCTGGATATCCAACTGCCAGTACAGAACACTGGTCTGAAGACATCAGTTTACTACAAGCCCACTGACTCTCACAGTTTCCTCCTCCACAGCTCTTTCCATCTTAAACATGTCAAGAATGGCCTGCCTTATTCACAGTTTCTTAGACTTCGCAGGTTATGCAGTGAAGAGGATGATTTTGCTGAGCAGACCCAAATAATGCACAGTGTTTTTATCAACAGGGGATACCCTAGAAGCACAGTGGACAGAGCACTTTCCCGGGTCAGTAACATGTCTCGTAACCTTGAACCCTGCAAGAAGGATATTGTCACACAAGAACATTGGTGAATTCCACTAGTGCTTACTTTCTATCAGAGCACACCTTCTCTTCACAGGATCATCAGTAACTTTCCCATTTTGCAAACTGACCCTAACATTGGTGCTTCCTTTACAGAACCGCCTATTGCCTCCTACCACTGGCCACCTAACCTGTGGAATCTCCTGGTTAAAAGCAGCCTACCTACTCCTATCAGTTTCTACCTACCAGGTACCAAACCTTGCAACAGGACACACTGCTACACCTGCAAATTTATTTCCAGTGTGACTGAAATTTGGGGGCCTACAGGTGTTTTTCACATCACCAAGGAGTTCTCCTGTACCTCTACTAATGTGATATATTGTATTCTTTGCAGGAATTGCAGCTATTTACATTGGAGATACTAGTTGGCACCTTACTGACTATTTCAGGGAACATTACAGAGCATTCAGGAATGGTGACACTGCTAAACCCATTGTATCCCACTTTATCTCCAGGGACCACAGTGTCAATAACCTTTCTGTTTGTGTCCTTCAGCAGGGCTTCTGGGATTCTGACCATAGAAAAAACATGGAAGCCAAGCTGATCATCCGCCTTGGCTCCCAGCAGCCCTCTGGTTTAAATGATAGACTTATTTTCCACTAACATCTTTCAGCCACCCCTTATTTTCCTTAAAGTCTTTGTATCTCTACACATTTAATTTCTTTTTTATTGTCACCATAAGTCTCCATCTCTGTCTCCTTCCCCCACATTTGTCACCTTTCAGCCTTCTTACTAGGCCATGTTAATTAGTCCCCATTTGGGGACTTCTGTAGCTCTTTCACTCCTATCATGCTTTATCTTTCCCATCATCACCTTTTTGTTTCACAGATTCTCTCTTAATCTTGCCATTTATCACTTCTTCTCCCTGAACCTCCTGTCTTTTATTTCCCTATCTATCTATATATCTATCTATATATATATATATATATATATACATATATATATCTATATATATATATATCTATATATATAGATATATATATAATAATAGATATACCACTCTGATGTGTGCAGTAGCGCTCTGATATACATACGAGGCCTGTGGCCTGGTAAATACACACAAGGCGTGCGTATATCAGAGCGCGACTGCACCTCAAGTGTATTCTATCTTATAAAATAGCTATAGATTTTTTGGGGGAAGTAGTCCTTCTGTGTAGTTGGTAATTAAATGTTATGTTTACAGAGGTGACACTTTTTGGTGTTAAAAACTGTATTTTAAATGAATTTAACTTTTAGTAGTCCTTTGTGGTGTCAAAAAAAGTATGTGTGTATAGGACTGTCACTTTAATTGCCCAAATGTAGCGTGACTGAGCAGTGCTCATTTTAGAAAGTGAGAAGCTGTTAGGTGGTGAAAGTAAGACGTGCTGTGTTTAAAAAAATAGGAAAGTCAGTGCCTTTTATTAGTTTCTGTCCGTTTTCTTTAGTAGTAGTTCCACATTGTAAGCGGAGCAGCGAGGATAGATTGAGTGGTCGGTAATTTTAGAAGCGTAGAGGGAAGCGAGGCGAGAGTTTTGCCATAACACTCGCTCTGCATCTAAAATACTTCCTTCTGTCGTCCGCCATTCCGCATCGCATATGGAGCTACTATTTTGGATTATGGACAGAAACTAATAAAAGGCACTGATTTTCTAATTTTTAAACACAGCACATCTTACTTTCACCACCTAACAGCTTCTCACTTTTAAATGAGCACCTGTCACGCTTACATTTCTGTATTGAAAGTGAAAGTACTGTGTTTAGGATCATGTATTGTCAATGTAAAGGCTTGAAATGAAGAAGACTACAAAATAATGTATGTAAAGGATTGAAATGAAGCGAAGACTACAAAATAATGTATGTTATAGTTTTATATATACAGTTAGGTTTACGTTAATCAGACTGGTCACAGTGGTTACAGGGTGTCAGTTGCATATGTGTGTTAGTGTGGGTGTCTAGCTGCAGCAGGTGTGGAGTGGTCTTGCTGCTGGTGAAAAGGTTTTGAGGACTGGAAAGTAGTTTAGGCATGCGGTCATAGTGCTAGGTGTGCGGTCGTTGGGAAATAATGCACGGTCATGTGACGTGTTTTGTCCAATTGTATAAGTGGGATTTTTATGATTTTGCCACACCATTTTACAAGATATATATATAGATATATATATCTATATAGATATATATATCTATATATATATCCCTCATTTTACCTCCCCTCTACACTAACTTTGTTTTTTTTCTCTTTTAGATATTTTCTGAAGAAGACCTAAGGTCAAAATGTAGATTTTTAACTCTATTTTCTATTTTCAGTGTGCAATTAATATAACCATTTTGTTTTCCATATAGGACAATTAACACCTTAAAAAAAGAAATAAAGCTGCAGGCCCAGATGGTATGCCAGCAGAAATTTATTCATGTAACACTGGCCTATGATGTAAAACTTTGACTGCCTTATAAAACAAATGTATTGAGAAAAATCAATTTCCCCATACTTGGCACAGAGCCAACATAGTGCCAACACACAAAAGAGGCAGTGCTGCAGAGCCGGCTATGTACTATCCGATAAGTCTGCTGGATATTAACAAAAAGATCTTTTCTAAAGTGTTGTTGGAGAGGCTTAGAATTGAAGTGGATCTAACAGGAGGAATATCACCACTTCAGGTGGGATTCAGAGTAAATTATTCCACCTTGGATAATGTGTGCACTTGATGACATCTCATTGAGAAACATGTACTTCTAAGGAAACAGAAACTGTACATAGCTTTCATTGATTATTCCTCTGCATTCAATTCCATATCTAGAAACATACCATGGAAACAACTTGTGGATACAGGCATAGATAAGAAGTTGATTTTAATTATATCCAGCTTATTTCAGGATACCTGGGCAAAAGTTAGACTGGGCATAAGTAGTGAAGTGTCATATCCATTTAAATAAACAGGGGTGTCTGCCAGAGCTGTAATCTGGCACCCCTGCTGTTCTTTTTGTATATAGACAGTCTATTGAGAGATTTTGGTTTATTCTTATTGGATTCCCCTATAATTAAAAACGTATTGTGTCCAGCACTTGCTTATGTGGATGATATTGTTCTCTTTTCTCTAATGAAGCAAGGTCTACAAAAACAATTGGACTATCTGTATAGGAGATCTGAAGACCTTCATTTAACAAATAAATAATAAGAAAATGAAAGTTTTAATTTTGGGGAAAAAGAGATTGATAGGGAATTGGCATGTGCAAAAACAGAAACTAGAAGTGTTTACTAATTATGTATATCTTGGAGTCTGTTTCACAGCTTATTATTTATGGAATGCCTATACTGAAATGATCTATCTTGGAGAAAGTGAAGAAGTTGATTGGGGGTCTCAATAGATTTAAAGTTAGATATGGTGGGTCAACAGAAAGGCCTCTGATACAGGCAATAAAACTAAATTTGAAGCCCAAGTCCTGTACGGGGTAGAAATGTAGGATGCCAAGAATATAAATAATCTTATGACCCCACTATTTAAAATGCTAAGCAATACCATGAAGCTGAGGCATTCTTGCCCTTCAGCCTATGTTAGAGATGAATTTGGCCTAATGAATGTAAATGCTTTTGCCAAAAGTAGAATACTAAATTTCTGGTTAAGGCTGACCAGATTACCTGAACATGCAGTTTCTAAACATTGCTTGGCTGAAAAGGAATCCTGGTTTTTAATGGGCTATAGGGATAGCTATTGGTTTACTGGACTAAAGGCATTATTAAGCAAAGATAAGCTCACTATCCTAAAAAAAGCAGTTGAAAATAAAATTGTGTTAAGTAACTAAAATATGAAATATATAATAAAAAGTGATTAATTTTTTGAACAAAGAAGACCTGAATGTAATTGCTAGATCACAATATTCAAGCAGGTTCACAAACAAGAACTATTACTTTGGCCACAAGCCATATTTAGATATAATAAGAAAACCAGAGCTTCACCAAATGTTTATTGTTTATAAATTTGAACACTTTCCAAGCAATATTCTGCTTTATCGATATAACAAAACTACAATTATGTCCAGGCAATTGTGACTGTTTTGAAGGGGTAAAGAAGACTTATTTTATTTTTGTTTTATTCTTTGTTAACCAGGTAAGGCCCACTAGGCACAGGTGCCTGTTTTCAGGGACAACCAGGGATCACTGGGTGGTTAAGTGACTTGCTCAGAGTCACACAGTATTTATTTATTTATTTAGTTTTTGTTGACCGGGTAAGTGCACTAGACAAATCCTACCTATTTTCAGGCATGACCCGGGGGAGGGGGATACAGATGAATGCCAACTGACCTTGAACCAGATTAAACTGTTGATGGTATTTTTAGTGAATGAGGGAAATTTGGCCAGGACATGGGGGAAATTCCCCTACTCTTTTCGATAAGTGCCAAGGGATCTTTAACATCCACCTGAACTACCAGCAATCCAGGCAGATGGGACCTTGGTTTAACATCTCATCAGAAAGACAGCACCTCAGAAGTGCAGCACCCCTCTCACGCTGCACTACAGTGTCAGTACTGGGATAGCAACCCAAGTGCCAGATGTGGGAACTGAACCCATAGCCCCCTGATCTCCCGGCATCAGAGGCGAGTGGGCTACCAACTGAGCCACTGACACTGTAAAGTGTATAGTATGCAAGTGGAGGTTGTGAGAATCAAACCCAGGTCTGTCTGCGGGATGTACCCAGTTCATTCACAGCTCATTACTGTAACCTCTAGGCTATACTGCCAGCCCCGAATTACATGTCCTGTGGAAGTGTACTTGGTACACTAAAGATAGAACATACTGGCTAAGCCTTTTTTAAACACAACATACAAGATGGATAAAACGTACTAACAAACATTTTAATGCATACCAAGGACTGCTGAACAATAAAGATCCTAGCTAAATGTTTCTGTGCAATCAATACATATAAGAAAAGACTTGTGGCTTTTTAGAGTGTTGGTGTTAGATTACCAGCATGATTTTAGATTGTTATTGAAAGTTATATAATGAAATGATGATGGACCAATATGATTTTTATATTGTTTACAACATTATTGTTTCTTATGTGTTTTAAATTGTGAAGGCTTAGCCACACAACTAAATTTTTTTTAATATTTCTAGTTATGGACCACTATTTAGATAGCAGTCATTCTTTATATCGATTACTGGCTTAGAGCTCATCTGCTCTAAATGTAATTATTAAGGATCTTAATACTGATACTTGGAGGCTTGTCAAACCCAAAGGCAGATACTACACTTCTTTTCTTACGACATGGCTCATATAGTCACTTGGACTATCTTTTGCTTCTTCCTCCTTATGCACTAGTATTGTTTCTACCTATATTGATAACTTTACTGTATCAGTTACACTTTATATAGACTTTCACTTGATATTAAACCCAGTTTTCCAGAGAATAGACAATGGTACTTTGACTTTTCTCTACCTTGGGGTCAGGAATTTGTTATATAAGCCCCCCTTCCCATCTAGGAGTATCCAGATGGTAAGCAAAATGGGAGGGGGGCACTTGACAAACACGAACAACCACTGTCCAAGGCATTTGAAGCAAAGATAACTTGTTACCTGGGTTCTTGAATCTTAGTGGCAAGGGAGTCATGAAATGGGGAAGCAGACTCCATTCTTTTGGTCAATTGCCTACCAGTAGGGCAATGTTCATTAGAAGACAAGCAGGCACACAGTCATTTTGAGTCAACTTCATTGTCCACACCAGAATCAAAATGCAAAAAAACAATTTAATTAAACTTGCAAAACAGTAACAACCTCTCCATGGAGCAGGGGGTATGAAATATGGTGGGTTCCTTTCACAGACACAGCTGGGACATCTACTGCAACAGTCTTTTGTGCTAACAGACTATTTATTTCATGTAGCTCTCCCTTCCGCTGAAAAGGCTAGAATTCCTGGCAGCATGTCTAGGGTCAGAAAGGCCTCTAACGGAGGTAGCTTGACACTGATGCTATTAGCTGACTACTATTCCATTCCTTTCTCTCCTTTTCTGCAGCAGTTACATTCCTTTCCCTTCCCTCTCTCTTCAGGCAATTCCATTTCTATACCTTCTCTCTGGCTTATGACAGCATGAGACGTTTCTACTGTCCAGACTTTTACACTCTCTTCAATTAATTTCCTCAGCCTGATCTTATACCTTCTCCACCTGGGGCTATTTCTTAATGGAGCAAACTTTTCTTTCCCTTTTAGGTCTTAATTCTGTACCTTTTTTTGATGTTCTTATAGCAAGAACGGAACCACCAGAACCCTTTCAGACATCCAATGGCTGATTCCTCGACTGGAACCTGGGCCTTATTCTGGGGTTATTGGTGCCCTGGTCCTGATCCCAGTCCTTACTAGCACGGTCTACTCATGCAGCAATTCCAACCTCTGAACTGACTCATCAGGAGGACTTCTGCAAGTGCTACACAGATCACCCAATGGACTGCCACCCTACTGGGGTCCCAAACATCACTCCCCTAAATGTACTTTCCCCGCCTCCACAAGCAGCTCAAACTGTGGGTCCCATCTCTGTGGCAGCCTTCAGCCAGGGGATTAGAGGTAACTCCACCACAGTTACACTCTCAGGCACTTGGGCGGCCACTTCCAAGCCATACCCCGAGCCCTATTTACCATAGCAGGCCCACCCACAGTAAACTACTCTGACCCAACAGCTGAACTCACCCATGATCAATCTTTCTTATGGGCATTAAAGCTCTATTGGTACTTACCCTACCAAGGTGCCAAAGTTCACTTGGCAGGCTTCCATTTATTTTTTTTCTCTCAAGGTTTCAGCTCCCAATGCATTGACAGGCCTTCTGCTTTGCTCCATTGCTCCCCTTTACTACACCCAAACCATTGCTTTTCATTTCACAAGTCTTCAAGGGTGGAGGGCTGGGGCAGCAAGCAGATCACCCCCAGCCCTGCCATGGCACTCTGGCCAAAACCCCATGACTCTTCTCTCCTTGGGTTTCTCCCTTCTCTCAATTTTCCCCTTTGGTGCCAAATCCTCTGCTATTTATACTCTTCATGGAAGGGTCCACCTGCAGTCTGCAGGCAACACCACATCCCAGACACAACGGCACCACACTCTCTCTCTGCCGAGCTACCCTTAGCAACCTAAAATTAACTAGTAAGTGTCCAAAGGGTGCTTACAGTTACATGGCCCAGAAAAGAGATATATGATTATTCTGGAACTAACCAGAATGAAAAAGGTAGTAATAGGAGGATATAGGAAGCCTTTAAAGCTGTTACTTGGGGCCTGATAATAGGGTTCTCCACTAGATGCAAGAGAAACAAAGAAAATGATTATGAAACAAAGAATTACACATACAAATTGTAAAAGTGAGAACCAAAATTTGCTTAATGAAAGGCTAGGTATGCATTATTCAGAGTTAAACAAAGATAGTGGGATTAAATATCTTGGCCTGCATCTTTCAAAGGATGCCACTTTATTGTGTAAACTCAACTTGGATGATTTAGTGGGTAAGCTCCAACAGGACCTCCAGCGGTAGCAGGCTCTTCCTTTGACCTTGTTTGGATGAGTTAATACTATTAAGATGAATGTTCTTCTGTATTTTTTATCCCATTAACATGTTAAATCTCTGGCTACCTTTGGCCTGGTTTCAGCTAATCCATTCACCGTATGAGCACTGAATTTATTTGGGCTAGGAAAGCCCAAATAGCTCTTCTTATAAGAAGCTTGCTCCTCTCAAACATTTGGGTGGCCTCAAACTCCCTTATTTTCTTGTTTACCATTTTGCTAGCCACCTTAACAAGATGTTTTGGTGGCTCTCTTCACTTCCTCAAGGCCTCACCTTTTCCTATGCACCATTATGGTTGGATTGGATGCCCTTAGTAATTTTGGGTTGTCGGCGTCATCTTTGTTTTTTACTCCTCAGAAATCTCTTCCTTTGGATTTACATGCTACTGTTATGGGAACCTCACTGTGAGTATATTCACAATTTTGGGCCCAGCTGAAACACCTCATTGCCAAGGATATCTCTTAGCCTATACTCCGTAACTGTAAATTTCAGATTGGGGGGCATATTCTTACCATGGATTGGTTCCCCCAATGGGCTAATGTCCAGGTTTGTGATTTATTGTCAGGGGGATTTTATTGTTAACCACAGCATTAATTGATTTTCTTTAGTTACAGGGGCAACAAGCATTTAAAATTTTCCAGCTCCAACATATTTTGTTGCAATGGGTTGGGCCGGGCAGTTGGACCACGGAGTTCTCAGAGTTTCTAACTGACATTACTAATTTGGTGTTAAAACTGCATGCAGTGTCCGCTTTGTATTCACTACTTTTTGCAAAGCTTTTTCTGGACTTAGATGACTCTTCATCCTCATGGGATGCTGAGTTTCCCTTATCCCCCTCACAATGGCAAGCTATTTGGACTGATCTCTACCATTGTTTCCTAGGATAGATTGAGACTTACTCAGTTTAATATTTTGAATAACCTTTATTACACCCCAAAAAAATTAGCTAGGATGGGTAGGTTACCCTCTTCTGTATGCATGAGATGCCAACAGGATGAGGGTTCTACCCTGTACATTTTTTGGTACTGTTCTAAGATTGCTCCTTTATGGAAGGTTATTGAAACTAGGGCAGACCCACCATTGGGATTACAGGGCTTATTTCGGCCTGAGATATGTATTTTAGGGGACTATGGTACTGTTTTGGTCAGGGAACAAAGATTTTATATGGCCCTAATTTCTCTGTATTTGAAAAAAGTGGTCCTGCAGCAATGGCTCTACCAGGTTTCTATCTCATATTAGGAGTGGCTCCAGGAATTGTTATTTAACATTAAGGTGGAATGTATGATTGTGAACTTGAGACATAGGCTTCTCTTTATTGATAAAAGATGGGGCAAGCTCTACACTCTGTATACAATTTAAAGGCTTCATGTTCTTGGGTGGATTTATACACTATTATAAGGTATCATTTATCTGGTTCCAATCTAGCTTATATGAAAGGGGTTCTTCCCTTTCTGCTAGGTCACTATCTAGATTTTTTTTGAGGTGGCTCCACTGGGAAGGGGGGTGCAGGGTGGGGAGTGGGATAGTTGCTGGAGGGGGATATATCCTGGTTGTATTGTTCATTGTTTTGTTCTGCTTTGTTATATACTTTAATAAAGTTTATTAATTTAAAAAAGATATTGGGATTTTGTTAAGAAAAATAGGACATTGCTAGCAAGTAGATTAAGCAGATGCAGTGATCTAATGTCATCATGGGTGTAAATGATAACAAGGAGGCAGTCAGATTTAACAACACAGACATCAACAGTCTTACAAAATTTATTTGAGTCTCTTTACTCATCTTCCTCCTTCGCATCATCAGATCAAATTGACAATTACCTATCTAAACTTAATCTCCAACAAATATCCAAAGAAGTTAAGAAAACCTTAGCTAAACCAATATCTAAACAGGATATGGAAGCAGTCATAGCCAAACTCCTGATGAGCTGTATCCCAGGGCATGACAGACTCTTGAACAAACTTTATAAAGTATTTAGTCCTACTGTTAGTGAACATCTATCTAGTACATTTGGTGAGGCATTCCAGAAGCATTCCCTTCCAACCTGAATAGCAAAAGCTAATATTACCCTGTTCCATAAAGAAGACAAGGACCCCTTTCTATGTGGAAACTTTTGATCGGTTTTGCTCCTTAACAGTGACTACAAATTTTTGGGAAAAGATTTAGCTAACAGACTCTACCAACATATTCATAATCTTATTGGCAAAGAGCAAGTTGGATTTTTGTTATGAAGATAGTGTCAGATAATATAGGAAGGCTCCTATCAACCAATTATGCCACTAGAAATCTAAAGTAATGGCTCTTTCTTTTGATAAAAGTAAGGCCTACAGTTCTCTAGAATGACCTTTTCCGAGATGAATTCCTTAAGGCATATGGGATCGGTAACAATATCTGTGCATGGGTGTCAGTGCAAACCCAAATGCTAGAGGCCCAGTTGTTACCAACGGTGTATTGTCTCATAATTTTAACCTTCAAAGAGTTACTAGGCAGAGGTGCTCCCAGTCACTGTTATTATTTCTTTTGGCTATTGAACCCGTGATTCACCATAATGAAATAAACAAAAACATCAAAGAGGTTAAGGGAAGAAATATCAAGAATAAGAGATTTGATTTGCTTATGCAGATGACATTCTAACTACTGTGAACTCGTTATTGGCCTTCTTTTCTTACCTAAAAACAGAATTACAGAAAGGTGGTGAATTATTCAGGTTTTCTGTAAACTGGGCCAACTCTGAAGCTTTAATCCTAATTCCATCTTCTGGCAATTTTTGTACCTCAAAGAACACAACAAAGTATAGTGGAAAAATGTGCTTAAATATTTAGGACAAAATATTTCACACAATCTATCCAAACTGATTTCAGGTCAACTTGAATCTCTACTGAGATAGAAAAATATTTTGGAAAATAGAAAAAACTCTCTGTTTATCCTCAAGATGATTACTGCTTTCAAACTTTTGTGTCTCAATCACCACAACCCCCTACATGTTGTAAACATCTGGTTTAAGACATTGACTAGACTTTAGCAAGGCATTTGACACAGTCCCACACAAAAGATTAATATACAAGTTAGCCAGCCTGGGAGTGGGTCCCAAGATGACAGCCTGGGTAAAGAATTGGCTGGAGAATAGGACACAGAGAGTAATAGTAAATGGAGTCCACTCTGAAAAAAGGGGGGTTAGTAGTGGGGTACCGCAGGGTTCAGTATTAGGACGGTCCTCTTCAATGTCTTTATAGCGACATTGCAGAGGGACTGGAAGAAAAAGTATGTCTCTTTGCAGATGACACAAAGATCTGCAACAGAGTTGATGCACAAGGTGGAGTGGAAAGGATGAGAAGGGACTTGGCAGGTTAGAGGAATGGTCAAATGTATGGCAGCTTAGATTCAATGCTAAGAAGTGCAGGTAATGCACCTGGGAAACAAAACCAGGGAAGAGTACACAATGGGGGTGAGATACTAACAACAACAAAATGAAAGGGACCTGGGGTAGTCATATCAGATGACCTAAAGGTGGGAAAGCAATGTGAGAGGGCAGCAAGGAGGGCTGGGGGATACTTGGATGCATAGGAAGAGGCATCACCAGTAGAAAACAGGAAGTTATTATTCCTCTGTACAGACAGCTAGTGAGACCCCATCTGGAGTACTGCGTGCAGTTCTGGAGACCCAATCTCCAAAAGACATAGACAGGATGGAAGCTGTCCAGAGGAGGCAACTAAAATGGTGCAGGGTCTGCACCGGAAGACATATGAAGAGAGAGACTTAAGGAGCTTAATATGTATAACCTCGAGGAAAGGAGGAGAGGAGAGACATGATAGAAACTTTCAAGTACCTCAAGGAATCAACAATGTCCAAGAGGGTAGCATCTTTCAAAAAGAGGTGTGCAGAACAAGGGGCACAATTTGAAAGATAGAAGGGGCAGCTCAGAGGTAATTTGAAAGTATTTTTCAGAGAGGGTTGTGGATGTATGGAATGGCCTTCCAGAGGAGGTTGTGGAGTCAAAAACAGTGGTGGAATTCAAGCATGCATGGGACAGTCATAAGGCAATTCTAGGGGGTGGGGGTAGGAAGAAGTAGGCTGCTGGTTAACTAGGACCTGCAGCTTATCCATCAGGTAGGGAAATGGGCAGACTGGGTGGGCCAAGTGGTCCTTATCTGCCGTCAAATTCTATGTTTCTATGTTTCTATGAAGGACACACCAATGGGAGAGGAAGCCTCCAAGAATTAGTATATCTAAACTACTGTAACAGCTACATGGGTAAATGTTGGACTGGGTCTCCCTTACTGGAACATATAATATATCACCAAGCTTCTGCCCCCTCCTCTCTCCTTTTCAGCCATACTTGCCAGCATGTATTGCCCCTTTTCAGCACTTTCTTGACTAGGTCTTGCTTGGACTGCTTCATTGAAACTATCATTTTTTGTTTCATCTTGCAACTTTGTTATTCATGTGATTGTTCCCACCTTGTATGCACCCATATTTGTTGTATTTCCTATGAACATGGAACCTTTGTAAATGAACATCCTATTCAAAGGTCTTTGTATACCTAGTACTCAATAAACAAAATAAAACAAGCTTTCTTGATTACACATTTCCATTTCTGGGTCTCTTGTACATCAATTAGCCATACAGCACTGTGGGTGGTATTAGAAGGTAACCTAACACTGCTACTGTGATTCACTGATTTTTTTATTTATTGACCCATCCACTACTAGCAGATCCCAACCATGTATTCAGAGAATGCTTAAAGTCATGAAATCACCTAAAGAAACATTAGGCTGCTATTCATTCCCAATACAGCTAATGCCCTTATGGGATAATCCTAATTTTACTTTAGAAAGTTTTATCTTTGAAACTTACATTAGGCAAAAAGTCAAAATACCTACCATTCAAGATATTGTTGATACAGCTTCTGGTGTTCTACTTTTGTTTGAAAATATCAAAGAAAAATATGATCTCCCTAGAATATGGTGCTACAATTACTTGCAAATTTACCATTTTCAAATATTTGCAAATTAGGAACATTATAAAAGGAGCATTTTTATCAATAAATAATGGTATTACACTGGGGAAGAAATGGGACTAATTCTTTAAAATTGTATCGCTCAAGAAAGGAGCCAGTACAAAACTACATCTCATTGGGAGGTATATCTCAGCATACAGTATCTATGTCTGATGAAACATGGAAAGAAGTCTGGATTTGTGTTTAAAGCTAGCAAAGCTATCCAATAAAAATTAACAACATATAAAGTATTATACGTAGAATAATTCACGGAGTGGTGTGCATTATTAGAATTTATTACACATTAGTTACTAGGATGTGGACTTCACAAGAATGAAGCTTGAGGGGTTTATTCAAGCATCCCACATTGAGGGTGTGTATTAAATTCTAGTAACACCACCATCCCATGCTGTATTTTACATAATTTCTGGACATCAATGTTTTTCTCCCCTCTCCCCTCCCTCCCATGACAGCTAACTAATATTTATTTGTAATTAATTATGGCACAATTTAATTTTAGTTTGCATATTTTGCACAAACAGTTCGGCAAATGCTGCAATTGGAGAAAGTTTCTGAAAGCGTAGTCAGACAGTGCTGGGAGGGTGTCATTGAGAGGGTTAATGAGTGAAGAAGTAGCTGTTAGTCCATCCTTGTGAGGAAATATGAAGGCAGACAAGGAGGTCTGCTCTGTAGAAGTCTGTCTATAAACCCCTAGCTTATCTTATTAAGGACTGCAGCCCAGATAATTGAGTTTTAAATGCCCACAGAACAACGGTCCCCATATCCGTGGTGCCATTATTTTTTTGGAAGGATTGCCATACTTATCAGGCTTTCAGAGTACTACTGAAAGGATGCCCACCCTAAAAGCTGAACTGCTCCTGTTTCTGCTGAGCCTACTCCTGTCTCAGCTATGCCAGATAGCATCTAAAGTGCTTATTCTTTAGTCATTTATTTAAAGGTTTTACCAGGAAGGCATACTGAACAGAGTACTGCTTGATTCTAGATGCACCCTGAGGGTAGTTTGAAAGGGATTGCAAGTACAAACTCCATGTTCAGACATGTTAACATATAAACATACAAAGTAAATATACAAGAGTAAAAGTGCATTTCTACAGGTAGTTGTACAATGCATACATTAAGGTGACACGGCATATGACAAGACAAAATAATGGACAGAATGTAGTATGGGTTCAACACATTTTCAGGTGGACCTGATTGCCTAGTTAGGAGCTTGCATGCGTGCATATGCAGATTGTGGAGGTGTTTTTTTGAGAAGGGAATTTAGGAGCTGATTGGGGAGGTGTGCTGGTTAAGCAATGGGAGTGAGTTCCAGAGCATAGGCATGTGATACACAAATGCTGACTGGCCGGCCAAGGTTGACATGAGTGGAGTAGACAGTGGACATGAGTCATTACTCCTCAGCCCATAGCCCTGGAAGATTTTGGCCGAGAGGATGGAGATGAGATGAGGAGGGAGGGACTGCATCCAATATTTGACCATGAGACTGGCACAGAGGAAGTGAAGCTAGTCCTGCAACAAGGGGAGGTCTAGGTTGCGGTATAGAACACAGTGATGAGTATTTGGAGGACAGTTGAGGGCAAAGTGACAAAAGGAGTAGAAGAGGGGGTCCAGTCTGGCTCAGGTGGATGTAGGCATGGCACTGTAGACTACATCCCCATAGTCAAAGATGGGTAGAATCATCTTCTGCACAATTGCACAGTGAGCCAGCAGTGGGATGCATCCACGGTTACAGTACAAAGCACCTAGCTTAGGGTGAAGCTTTTTGTGGAAGGCATCAATATGTGTGGAGAATTCAAGGTGCTGGACAAGCTGGACCCCAAGATATCTGTAGGAGTTGCATGACTCCAGAACAGTCCAGTCCAGAGTGTGGAAGGAGGGGGATGAGGGTAGCCTTGAAAGTCTCTACTTGTGCCGAAGGTTATAGAGATGGTTTTCTTGGCATTTAGAAAGAGCTGATTTGAGGAAAACCAGTGCTGAACTGCACTGAATTCCTGCTGGAGTCTGGTTACTATATCAGAGGTCAAGGGGCCTGATGTGTATGGTACTGTATCATCTGCATACATGTGAATGGATGTGTGCAGGCAGGCAGAGGCAGGTCATTGATGAAGATGGAGAACGGAAGTGGGCCAAGGACTGAGCCTTGTGGAACGCCAGAGGTAAGTGGGAGGGAGGGAGGCAGAGGTAACTTTGCCAGATCTAATAGATAGAAGAAGGGAGTAGGAGACATTGTCAAAGGCTTTGGCCAGGTCAAAAAAATGGCTGAGGTAATATGGCCTCTATCCATACCAGTGAGGATAGAATCAGTGAGTCTTAGGAGAGCGAGAGGTGGTGGTGGAATGGGACTTCCCAAAATCAGACTGGTAGGGTGTGAAAAAAGAAGAAGAATCAACATAAGAGGAGAGGAGAGTTGTGAGAGGAGTAGGTGTTTCTGGATTTAACCAAGACAGGTAGTAGAGAAATTGGGCAGTAATTAATGGGGGCAGAGGGGTCTCTACCTTTAGGAAGTGGGATGACAGTGGTGTGGTTCCACTCATTTGGGATGGTGGCTAGAGAGAAGGAAAGGTTATAGAGTGATGTCAATGGGACAGCAATGGCTGGGCCAACAAGTATAACAACTTGGAGTCCAGGCCAGTAGGGCATCTGCCATTGGCAGGATGTAGGGCAAGTAGGGATTTATAGATTTAAGCAGGCGTAGTCGGATGGAAGGCGAAAGGGGTACCAGCTGGGGGACTTTATGGGAGGGAGGGGAGGAAAGAAAGATTGGGGGTTCAAATTTAGGGATGCCAGAAGTGACAAGGTGCATTCAGTAAAGAAGGAATTAAAATGAGAGGCCACTTTAAAGGGTTCTGTAATTGTGGAGCCACCTACGTTTAGGGCTGGGGTGGGAGACTGAGAAGGAGGGGTGAAGAGAGATTTAACCACCTTCCAAAATTTAGATGGCTGGCTTAAGTTGGTGTGGAAGGTGTCATTGAAGTAGCTTGTCTTTGCCCTACAGATCTGTCTAGTGCAGGTATTTTGTAGCGCACTATACTTTTGCTGGTGTGCCTGAGAGCTGGAGACTTTGAACGCCTTCCAGGCCACATCCCTATCTTTGAGGAGGGTCATGATTTCTGCGGAAATCCATGGCAGGTGGGCACCCCTCATCCTAGCACATTTGAGAGGGTCATGTGAGTTCCAGACAGTGGTGAACCTGTCTTTGAAGAAATCCCAGGTGGAGTCAACAGAAATGGCCCTGGGGATGTAAGACCAATCAGTGTTAGACATGTCGTATAGTAGAGATGCAAGATTCAAGAATCTGAAAGATCTAGTAAGTATGATTCTGGAGGATTTGTGATTTAGGACGATGGATTTTCCTGAGCATATCATGTGGTGGTCACTTAGGGAGTCCGGTAACAGCCCTGAGGTGAAATCAAATCAAATCAAATCAAATCAAATCTTTATTTATCCAGGCGGACACCGTTGAGCAAGCTCATTTACAAGGTGGACCTGCATTTGTAAGATGACAGTTATACACACATAACTCAAAGATGAGTTAAACAATGTAAGGAAGGCAAAAGAATAAACTTACAAACATGAGGTGGGTGCAATAAATACAATTCCAAGTATTCACATAGGATTACATGACATTAATTACAGCCTTTTAATGACATAGGATTTAGAGTTGCATATTTGTCCATGACTTTACAGGATGGTACAAGTTAATAGCATTACAGGCCCCGGAGCGGTTCAGTGCATGGGAGGTGACCAGAGCTTGGGGCCCATGTTGCTCACGTATTTGGGTGGCAGAGGGAAAAAGGAAAAGAAAAAATGTCTATGGTTCTAGTGTCAGCATGGCAGCTGAATGCTGAATAGGTTTATGTATGGCGGGAGGGGTTCGGTTATAGCTGCATATGGTGAGCTACAGCATGAGCTATCAACAGGACTACTATGTACTATGGAAACATTTGCAGATTTCGCAAATGTTCTGTCATCAGAGTTCCTAAACACGGAGATACTGATAGGAGAGCTAAGTTTCAGTGAACCTTGTATCCTTCTCCAGAGTGTAGGCAAGGCATGGCTTATAGCTGCCCTACCAAAGTGGTTATTGATTCTGGGGATTTTTATTGAAGTTAGTGAGAGGCTTCTTTGGCATAGGTGCTTAGGCAGGACTGTGGAGGCAATCAACAATGTAGTTAAGGAGTTTGTTGGTAAGTGCACGGAGTATCCAGAGAGCTGCATTCTATGTCGCCTGTATTGTAGAGAAGGCCACCCTACTGCAGTGTATAACAAGCAGTGATGTGTGAGATGGGAGGCCAGTAATGAATCTTAATGCTCTATGATACAGTACATCCAGTTTTGCAAGGTATGAAACAGAGCATTGACCATATATGATGTCAGCGTAATTGATTAAAGAAAGGTAGAATGAACTAGCTGTCTTTTGTGGCTACTGTCAGGAGATGTCTGATTCTATAAAATAGGCCAAGCCTTTGCCTTGATTTTTCATCAGTTCTTCAATGTGCTCCATAAAGGAGAGTTTGTTATCCAGCCATAGACCCAGGTATTTGAACTTAATTACGAACTCAAGTTTTTCACCTAGTAGGGTGGTTATAGGAGGAACTGTACCAGCTAGTGTGGATTTGGCCCCAATGCTGGATGGAGAACAGCATGGCCTTTGTTTTTTGCATTTAGCAATAGTTTTTTGTTGATAAGCTGGTTTTGTAGTATTGAATTCGGCTTGAGTTCTGAGCATGCGGCTCCAGGAGAGTCACCGACTTAGGTAGAGCACTGTATCGCCAGCAAACAGGTGGATACTGGCTTTCTTGATTCCTAAGTCCAGATTATTAATGTAGATATTGAACAGTAGGGGGCCCAATATGGAACCCTGAGGAACTTCTCTTTTTAGCGGTTTGAGTGGAGAAAGTTCTCCTTCGGCTTTGATTTGTTGCTGCCTACCAGACAGGTAGTCCTGAAACCATTTCAGTGAGATAGAGTCCAGACCTATGGTGTTTAGCGTGGAAAGAAGTAGGCAGTGGTCGACGGTGTCGATTGCCTTGCTGAGGTCTAGAAACACTGCACAAACAAATTTTTTTTTATCGAGTTCCCGTTGCCAGTCATTAGTAACGTTGGCCAGTGCCGTAGTAGTACTGTGCTTAGCTCTAAATCTGGACTGCATGGGGTTAAAAAATGCAGAGTTGTCTAGGAATGATCTCAACTGTGTATCCACAACTTTTTCCAGCATTTTCGAAAGTATAGGTAGTAGGGAGATTGGCCTCTAGTTGTTCAGGTCACTTGGGTGCCCTGCTTTGAAAAGCGGGATAACATGAGCAGTTTTCCATTCTGTGGGGAGAGAGCCTTGAGTTAGGGATAGGTTGAATAAGTGCGAAATGGGTGCGGCAAGTATGTGATAGGCTATTTTCAGAAAGTATGGGTCAAATAAATCAGCTCCTGCGCTTTTCCTAGTGTCCAACCATAGCAGCAGGTCTTCAACTTCTTTTATGTTGATTGTGGAAAAGAAAAAGTCATACTAATGTTAATTGGTTCATATGGCTGGGCTTTGGAAAGCGGATGAAGACTGCTTACTGGTGCATTATCAAAGCCATGCCTGCTGTGGCAAAATGGTTATTAAAAGCTTGGAGAATTTCAGATCTGTCAGTGACAGTGACATTGTCAATCATAATTTTAGATGGTAGCATGCTACTTGGTGAGTGTCCAGATAGTTCTTTTATAGTGGACCAGAATTTGGTAGGGTTGGTGGATGCAGAACACAATTCCTTTGGTAATAAATAGCCTTAGTTTCCCTGATCATTTTGTACAGGCATTCCTAGCTGACCTAAAGAAACACCAATCAGCATCAGCATGTGATTTTCGGGCATTTTTCCATAGCTGGTCTCTTTTGAGCAAGGCGTTTTTCAGTTCTGGTGTGAATCAGCGGCAGGTCCTTGTTTTTATCCGAGTTTTGATCAAGGGAGCATGGTATTGAGGCACTGGCTATGATTTCGTGCAGAATATCATAAGCCTCACTCAATGATTTGGCTAGGTAGAAGCTCTGCCAGAGCAGAGAGTTTTTTAGATCATTAAAATAAGCCGTGGGGTCGAAGTTCCGTTTGGATCTTTTGATAGAGAATTTTGAAGTGGATAGTGGCTTGGTGATGGTTCTGATGCCAGCTGTTATACAGTGGTCGCTAACGTCAGCTGGCAGGATACCGGCGTGTGAAAAGTATTGAGGTTTGTTAACAAGAAGCACATCCAAAAGGGTGCTCCTCATAGGATTTTTTTTGTTGATACGGGTTGGTTCAGTTATAAGTTGGGTGAACCCATGTGAGTCACAGAATCGCTTTAGAGTAGGGATCCATTGGTTAGCCAGTCATAGTTTAGGTCACCTAGTAGGACTGTCTCCATGGGTGTTGCATCCATTTGTGATGACAGGTGAGTCAAGAGCTGTGGTCCTGCTGCAGGAGGTCTGTAGCAGCCAATTATGTGGAAGGCCACTGAGTGAGATGCTTCAATTCTGAGAGACAGGCATTCAAATCCTCCAGCCACGGATGTAGCGTCTAATATGGATACTGTGAATTTATTTTTAACATAAATTGCTACCCCCACCCAGTCTTTCTGTCTGCTCTGAAAAGTAGGTAATTTGGGAAATTAACCTCGCTGTCTGGCGTGGATGCCCGAAGCCATGATTCCGAGATCACAAGAATATCTGGAGAGGAGTGAATGATCCAAGCCTGGACAGTATCCAACTTTTTTAGAAGGCTGCAGATATTAGCATGCAAGAAGCTGATTCCTTTCAAAGTAGTAATTTCGGACGGTGATGAAAGCAACTTTGTGGGGCCAGGATTAAGTTCAATGTCTCCTGCACACAGTAGTAGAAGGAGAATTCTTCTCAGATAGACAAGGAGATTTTAAGAGTCATGGTCTTTCTCGTCTGCTACGGTTAAAGCGCATGGGTCCAGTGGTCGGATGGACCTCTTGCTATGCCCTATGGATACGTAGCTTAGGATCCAGGCAGGGTAGTAGTGACCTGTACATTGTTTAGGTACCAGAGGTTTGGGGATAGTGGTTGGCGTGGTAAGTTGCTGTACCACTGTTGGTAATAACAACGTACTTCGAGTTAAACAGTGGCAGACAGGGCAGCATGATAAGTACATGGATTTTGTGTGTGAGGACCAGTGGGTGGAAACATGTCTCTGTAATTAGGTCAGGTCTGTCAGGGAGTTCATTTATATTATGTAGCAGAATGATATTAGCTAGTAGGCAAAGCCAAATAATGCTGCTCATATTTGTTTTTCACAAAGTGGGGTAAACCGCCACAAGAACTGCCAACCAGAGTCTCTTATGCTATCAAAATTTTGTGCAAAAGGTGCTACTGTGGAAGGCTCTTGACGCTTAGTATTTGAGGTATAATCTTTAGCAGTAACACGCTTAAAGCCATGTTTAGTTAATAGGATTTTACTGGGCGGTGGGGAAGGATGGAGTATATATTTTTTTTTCTTTACTGCAAAGCGGGAAAGAAGGAGAGACGCCTATTCCATATGGGCCAGGCCAATAGAGGGCTGTAGGTGGAGCTAGTGGGCTATAAAAACACTCAGGGAGGGGATGGGCGGGTGGGCGAAAATTGTGGCTTCACCGTGCCTTTCAGGCAGGGAGAGTCCGTGCGGAGGTCTCAGGCGTCGGGCTGAGCGCCGACCGCCCGGTGGCCGCCGTCCTTCTGCCAGCTTGCAGGAGTCCCTAGGGAGACAGAAGGGGACTATTAGTGCTAGTCCCAGTCGGCTGAGGCGGGTCGAGGAGGTGTGATGCAGAGCTAGAAATTTGCAGGACAATAGGCGATTTCCTGGGCGCCTATGTCTAGCTGGCTTCTGCTCTAAAAACAAAAGAAGGGCTGTAATGACTTTAAACACACCCTCCCTTAACACTTCTGGCAAATGATTACACTCATTTAGTCTTGTTTTCAGTTAAACAAACATTTTACAAAGTCCAAAATATCCCCTGTAAGCAAGAGAGCAGCCCTTTTCGGCAAGTTTTCAGCTTAGAAACAAGGGTGTAAGGGCAAGACAATCGGAATCCACCTAGAAAAGGCGCTCGCGTTCCGATTGGCTGCGGCTTCGCCGTACCTTTCAGGCAGGGAGAGTCCGGTGTGGAGGTCTCAGGCATCGGCTGTAGAAGCGCCGACCACCCGGTGGCCGCTCGTCCTTCTGCCGGCTTGAAAATATGGTGCAGATGCGAGGTGAGGGACCAGTCCAGTCGAGAGTGGTTAGTTGAGTTGTGGTTGAGGCATGTGGGCTCGGCGATTAGCTGAGATAGGTTTGAAGTTGCCACCTGGTTCAACAGCTTGGAATTACTACTTGAGAGCCAGTTTTGGTTAAAGTCACCAAGGATATGTAACTCACCCCCCCAGAGGCTAGTGTTGTAAGGGTCTTTAGGTGTTTCAAGATGGATGGTGTAGTTGCTTCAGGATAGAAATAGGATCCTGAGATAAATATGGGGCAGGTATAGGTGAGGGAGAGTTTAATTAATAAAGTGTTGATGGAGTGCACAGGTCTGGGCAGTGGGACTGGTGTGAACTGAAGCAAGGAGTTGATATACATGGCAATAACACCGCCTCTTTTGGAACCAGGGTGGTCTTGGTGTATAATAGATTAGCCAGGAATTGCAAATTCTGCATCCTGATTGTGAGGTTTCAGCCATGTTTCAGTAATAGTCAATATGTCTGATCTTAGGGATAGAACAATTGCCTGCAGCAGGTTGAGTTTGTTTAAGATGCTGCAAATATTTAGGTGCATGAGTTTAAGGCTATGGGGCAGTTGGAGAGGGGGGCCAGATCTGGGCACGGGGGATTTGGACTGGGGTTGCATTCAATGTCCCCGGATAATAGGAGTAGCAGGGTTATCAGGATTTTGCTTTTATGCAAGGCACATAGGAGCCTGCAAGAAGAATGCGTTGTCTGTTCTGAGGCTGCTGAAGAGGCTAGGTCACTGAATTTCAAAGTGGCTAAAGCAGCATGGAAGGAGGGCGGGAGGACAGATGAACCAGCCAACAAGTTCAGATGTAAGGTATCCTGAAATGACTCAACAGTTGAGGTTGGGAAGGGTGGAGATGGAGTGGCTAGGGTGTGTGGCCCTGGCTGCCAAGGCTGCACCTCAGAGAAGGAGGCAGGGGGTGGCGAAGCTAGTGGAGTGAGTAATCAATTTGCTGCTAGGCCTGCAAACCACACTGTGGACCTCTAACTGGTAAGGTAGCTATTTATAAGGCCTCTAGTGGTGGGAACTGATAACTAGGAAATGGGAAAGTGGATTCATTGGCTTTTGGTGGCTTTTGGTGGCACATGACCACCTCTATAAGGTAAACAGATGACCAAGGGTGGTGGTGGTGGGGGTGATGCGGAGCTGACATGAAGCATCAGTGGGGCCAAAACACAGGATTTGAACTTTGTAGCTGCTTTTGCACCTCACAGCGTGCCACGTACCTGCTCCTTGATTGCTTGCTACAGGTTGGCTTGCAGCTTAGGGGGAGGGCAGAGTCCCACCTGGCCCTCACGACGGCATGATGGAGCTGTGGAGAAGCAGAAAGAGACATGGAGGATTAAATGCAGGCACAGGGGAGGGAGGGGCTGGAACAGAGGAGGGGCTGGTAGAATTAGGAGAGGTGAGTCAGTGAACTTGGTACAAATATTGGCTAAGGGACTCAGCTCCCTCTGAACACATTTGGGAACAAATAAAATTAAAAAACAAAGAAATCCTGCTGGCTGCTTCTGACTCTGTTCAGCCATGAACAAGTCATTTGAACTTGATTTGAGGTACTCTGTACTGTAATATTACACACTGCACTTGGTCTCAGTGATTTGTGTGTAGAACTTGATATGTAACTTTGTTGATCCTTACTGTTGTGCCTATTGTAGCTACCATTAACACTTTAGCCTCTGTGTCATAAATTTGTACCAATGTGAAAACAAGTCATATTCTGTATGTAACTTATCCTGGATCACCCCTGAGAAAGGGATTCAAGTCCCAGTGAGCCAACCTGGTTAACAAAATCCAATAAATAAATAAATAAACAGGATGCAGGTCGGGTAGCGTAGTGAGTTTTTTTTACTGGGGCTCAGGCTAAACTGTGGGTAGATATCTGATAACAACTTCAGACAAAGTGAAAGTGTTTGCTGTGAGAAGTAGATTTCTCTTACTATAGTTAGCTGAAAAAATATACACTAAAGTTGCTTTCATTGAATTTGATGGCCATTTAAGTCACAGAGTGCTGACTCACTGAATGTGATCAAGACAGCAGCTGCAATTCTGTGAGTGTGTGTCTGCTGTAATAACTGGCCATTTAATATGGCAAATAATAACTGTGCCTCTCCATTGCAAATAATAACTGTGCCTCTCCATTGAAAAAATCAATGGGCTTTCTACAGAATGGCCCTTGTTGAAGATGCAGCCACCTTTATCCCACATGTTATGGTCTTGTCCAAAAATTCCCAAAGCATGGGAGAATGTGTGAGAAATCTGCATGGCAGTTACGAAATTTAAATGACCATGAGATCCAGACATTTGGATCCTGAACAATTATTCCAAAGTTCTCCATGGAAGATACATCAGAAATCATGCTTGCAATTAGCTGCATTAAGTTTTTAGAAACTATTTAATAAAAACTGGAAGACACACTCTAATTCCCTATTAGATGAATGGTGGTCTTATATGAGTATGAATTCATCAAACAAAAGGGTCAGCAATGACATTTTGGACAAATCTGAGGTCTTAATGAGGATATGGCAACCCTTCCTGAATTAAACCAGTAGTAACTGTTGAACGTGAAATAGTTTCGAACATTTGTAAGCCATTTCTCTTTTAATTTTAGTATTCAGCTTTGTTACCAGGAATTTTATGTTACAGTTCTTGTTATTTGTTCATTACAATTATACTATTTTATTATTATGCATATGAGATCCCATAATACCTTTCATGGTATTGTAGCATTTTGTTTTGGTTTATTTGCCTGTTAATATTTTATTAGTATTTGTTATTCATTCACCTTGACACATGTTCGTGTATAATAAATATGAATAACACAATAATTGGAAAGATGTGTGTGGATAATATGTATTCATACAGAATATTATTGGAAAATGTGAAGTACATGAGCTGTATAGAAACTTGTTTCAGAATGCAGGAAATCTCTGAAAGTAACAATCATGGATAACCATGAATGACCATGGTCAAATACAGGAATAATGCATGACAGAGTGTATGTCATGCTGGGGTAACGCCATGCCTGGGGGGGTTGGGCACGAGGCCGCAGGTCGAGTGCATCCAATGCCCCAGGTTGGCGTTATCCCAAACGAACACACCCTGGAGTGCATTATTCCTATTATACAATGGCTCATTGTTATACAGAATAAAAGAAATCATTTTAAAGATGTTTTTGTGTGGAAAAATATTTTTTAATTTTTAAGAGAAGATGAAACAATCAAGCCCATCGTCATCTACAGGTTCACAGTGAGGCTAAGACTAGACCTGTGATGTCATGCAGGGATAACATCATGGGTCCAGCCCCAAACTGACCATTCACAGTCCAAGATTCTTTCTTGCCATTGTATAATAATTCTCAAACTATATTGTCCACTGCCAGTCCTTGTGCCATTTACAATCAATGGCTGTCCATGCATAACTATTTTAGACAATGGGTTGAAAAGATCCTGAAAACTGATTAGCTGGCAGTAGTTACAAGGCACAGGTTTATCAGGCAACAATGGCCCCTAAAAAAAGAGTCAGCACAGTTCATGTGTAAGGACTATTTAAAAATATAAAACTTGTTCTTTAAATGTTTCAAACACTTTTAAAAAAATTGTTAGTGCAAAAGCCTATTTGTGCAATAAGACCCTTCAATGTGTGGGGTGTGGAAAGATACCCACACTTTCAGGGACTGTAAGGCCCTCAGCCTTCAGCATCAGACCTCAGTACATTATGGGCATGTAGGTACCCCCAACAACACACAACCATTAAGATATTATTACTTGCTTAAAATCATGGACAAACTATGAATGACCCTGGTTGCTAGCCATGTATAATCATGGTCTAACAACGTATAACCCCCATTTTCCTAAAAGTGGGACAGAGCTATGAGTTGTGAATGAGCTTGGTACATCCATTAGCCCTTGGTTTGATTCCCAGGCCACCACAATCACCACTTGCATAATGAATGGCCCTGAGCAAGCCATTTCACCTCCATGTGCTCACAGGTAACTTTTGTAAATAATCCTACTGGGTCATGAGTGGAATACATGGCCTGGGTTAACAGCTATGTTTTGGATAGTCCTTGCTACCAACTCTGTGTGTGGAGAGGGGCATCAACCAATGATTAGTCAGGGTTTGGGGGAACCAGACTACCAACTGGTCTTATAATAGTCCTAAGCAAGCAATAATACCCAACAGGATGGGTGGTATTGGGCAATACTGGACCACCCAGGGGTGTAATGAGGCCTGTTGCTGCTAGCAGAGGGCCTTATAGCCCCTGGAAGGTCCAGTATTGCCCATACCACCCACCCTGGAGGGTATTATTGCTCTTAAAAAATGGGTTATTTGTTCCTTTTTTAATAAATTAATTTAAAAATGTCACAATTTTACTTAGCAAATAGTATAAATTAATAAAAGTTAATTTGTTGTAATATAGTCCCTCAGCTCTCTGGCACAGCTGCCAGAAGAGGGCACTTTTGTTTTTAAATATACTTTTTCTGAACCTTAATGTGCTTGACAGATCCTTTTCTTGTGTCTCCCTTTGTTTTTTTTCGGTGTCCTTGCCTCGTTTTCTTTGTTACACTGTGCTTGTTTGTTTTTTTTTATCTTAAGAGGGGCTGTAGTAGTGCAGTGGCAGTGATAGTGCAGCTGAAAGGTAATGTTCAAAGAAACAGTTTCTGTTTGTGGTCAGGAGTGAGGACCATATTGGGGAGCTGGTGTGCTTTGTACTAGGGATGGCGCACTACTTGTGATGAGGTGGATCACAGTCAGGGAGCAGTCACGAGTGAAGAAGACCCAAACTGGATTGTTTTAGTGGCATAAATGATCACAGTGTAAAGTGTATTTGAAAAGGGTAGCAAAGTGTTGGAATAGCTGGGATTAAGGTTTCATTTGTAACAAGTTGGGTGGGTGGGTGGGAATGGGGCAGAGTGGAGCGGCAGGCTGTGGGTCGAACATATGACCGAAGTGGACTGTACAGCACCTTTACACTACTGTTTTTGAAATAGTTGGGGAAAACTGTTCTTTGTGGTAAAATGCCTAGGTTTTGTTCAACACTGTAGAGTCTACAGTCATGTTACGACTACTTATCGCTAACTGATAAAATGAAATAGCGGCACTTTGAAGTTGTGTGAAGACAGCCTCACAACCAATGAGGGAGCAGATAGGGCACATGAATACTTGGCTGGGCATTAGGTAGGTTTGGTCTGGCACTCATTATTTAGATGGTTCTCACTGCTAGTTAATGTACCCCTGCCAACCAATCAGGTTCTTAGTATTTTAAAGGCCATTTTCTAAGCTATACTATCACCTTGGCTTGGTGTTCTGGTCTAATGATAGTGCTGGGGGAGATCTTGCACCACTAACTGGACTTGTGGAGGAGAAGTTCTGCTCCAAGCACAGGACTTGTTAGGATCCAAGTCTGTGGAATGGGCATGGCGGTGGTCCTGGAATGGGAAAAGACCACAGAATACCATTCTTGCAGAACATCTCATAATGTTAGCAGATGAAAAACATGCTAACATCTGGAATGGTGATTTACATTGTGTCAACCCTTCAGATGGCACTTTTTTGCCACCACTTCAATGATCTAACTTACTTGAGCAGTTCTGTTGTTGCTTTTTCACTGTGTTGAGCCATCTCTCATTGGTTCACAGTGCTGCCACACCAAATCAAAGGTGCTCTATAGGTTTATGAAAGTCCTTTCCTTTCCCAACATCTAACAGAGCCTGTTGTGAGCCCTCAGTCCTCTGATTGGTTGCCAGAGGGGTCAGTGTTCGTTAGGATGGTAATATCCATACTGTACGGTGGTTCTGGCCCCAAAAGTTACAACTCTGAAGACACCTGTGCTCATTTCCATTGCTCACCTTTGTAGTTAAGGTGGCAGGAGTAGTCAAAGCTTTCTGGTGGTTGTGGGGTGATGGACAAGGTCCTCTCCATCAAAGGTGGCTGCCTGCCTTCAAAGTGTGGATGAAAATGGAAAAAAGCACAGAAACAGGAGGCACCAAAGAACCATTGCTCCTGTCATGTACTGCCATTTCCTCCCCATCTGCCCATCCACAGAAGTCAGATTTCAGGACTGGAAGAGTCCAACAATGCTGGCAGTGTAGTGGTGAAAATCTCAGGGCCCACAGGTATAATAAACCCTTTTTTAAGGGTGGTTACACTCTCAAATCCTTTCACTTGTGCTAATAACTGAATCCACCTTTTAGGTGGTCTAACTTATTGCTGCAAGCATCAAGGATGCAGAAAAATTGTATTGTGAATCCTTGATGCATGTCTAAAATTCCCACTTTTTGTTACTGTAATACAAATGTCAGAAATGGGAACTGAACTACAACCATCCCATGTGAGTATAAATCATATACCTGAACAGATATTCCAGTAATGACTGCTAATAATAAAACCACTCAAGCTTACATGACCCAATTAACATTTAAATGTGGATTAACAAACATGAACAATAGAAAGCACCCCTGCCATCATTAACCTTCTCCCATATAACTCACTGAATCACTAAGGAAAGGAATTTGGCTTTATATAAACTTCTAAAATATATTTGCATTCTAGTTGGTGAAAGCCACTAGGCGTGCAAAAAGAGGTTATGTAAGACTGAAGGAAATGTAAAGCTTAGAGGTGTTACATACAGTATAGTACAAGACAGAAAGCTATAGCAAAAGGAAGGGGAGAGAGATACAGTATGTAGAGGATGGTGGCTGTACATTGGGAGTTAAAGCATACCTGTACTTCTCCAGAATTCCACATTATAAGGATCAGTTCCTCACTTTATCACTCAAAAACCTTCTATTCCATATCAAGAGGATGCTGTCCCATTTTTCACACTACAATTTTAAAACAAAAATTGATATAATTCTGTATTTCTCAATATTTATTTATTTAGCTTTTGTTTACCGGGTAAGTACACTAGACAAGTATTATGCCTATTTTCAGAAACGACCCAGGATAACAACGTTGTAGCAACAGATAGCAACGTTTATAAAACATAAATTTCAACAGTGTTCTTAGCTCCTCTCTCCATGATTTGATGATGTTCTCCACATTTTGCCTCTTTTCCTACATTTGAGGGACAGTGCCCTGCATTTTGTGCTTAAAGGTTAAGAGGTGAGACATAAAGTGCCTTCCTAAATATTAGAGATGCAAGTTTGGTTCGTCATGCCTCTTGACATAGGTGAACTCCCTGAGTTCACAATTGTTCATGAGTCTCAAACCTTTTTCTTTAAAATGCAAACTCTGGTTCACATTCGTCCAATTACAAAAAGTCCCATTTTTATCACATTCCCCTACTTCGCAGCTCTTCCTTGTTGGCAGGATTGCGGTTTGCCCCATTCAAAGCTGGCTTCTCCTCCTTACTGGCAACAGCAGGACCTGGCTCCTCACACATCATAGCAGGTCATCATCATGGCTCGTGGTACAGCAGAGGAGAGTTATGAGACCAGCTTGCAGGCTGTCTGTCATCCAGACTTCCTCCAGTAAAGAATGCTTTGAATGGAGGAAGAAGGATTTCTCTGCCACCTACTCTGTACATGGGGAAGCAACTTGAGCAGTCATTGGTGGAGCAGGTCACAAAACATGTCATTGAAGGATGCCTTAGTCCTGCTCCACATTTTCCTGAGTCAGAGTATTGAGTGTGGTGGTGAGAGCAGGATACTTGCTGCAGTGTGCAGTCATTTTTCTTCATTCTTACACTGAAATCCATTTAACAAACTTGTTCTTGAATTGATAAAAAAATGTATATGTATCCTCCTTGTCCTTACTCCATCTATCTCCTTTACAAAAACACTTTTGAGAGATACAGTAAGTTAAATATGCCAACAGTCGGTGACTGAGTATGTCGACGATACCTTGACCTCGTAGAGCACATCCTACAGTTCTGAAATTCATCTGAACCGTCACTGTGTTCACAAATAACTTTGTTCTAACTTTTGATTCTTCTTACTTTAGTTAGTAGAGTTAGAGTAGGTAGTTTGGATCTTTTTTTTATTTAAACAAGTCAGGGTAAAAACGTTTTTTTTTTCCAACATCCTCATCTTATGAAATAATTAACTTACTTCCTTAGTGATTCAAACAAAGAAAGACCTTTATATAAGAATATTTGGTGGGATTACATTTGATTTTTGAAAGTACAGGCTCAACAAGCAGGAAAGGAGAGACAGAGAAACAACTGCAGTGCTGCTAAATGTGAAGAGTGCTCTGCTCTCCATCTGACTGGCTCACTCACTCCATGCAGCCAGCAGTGCAGAGTCCTCCAGTCCTGAGATAGAAAGAATCTCAGATTCTCCCAGTTACGGAAAAAATTTCAGTGTTACCAAGTACACATTGCACCAAGACTAAGTAGTGCTTTACTGACCTGTTTTGGATATTTCAATTTCCATGTCTTAATAACTGAGCTACATGACGCAGACAGCATTGCTGTACTGACCTATTAGGTAATAAATATCCCTGTGTTTTACCACTTAAAGTACTTGACTCGAAGCAGCCAGCAGTGCTATATTTACCTGCTAGGGAACAAATATCCCTGTGTTTTCCTGCTTAAAGTACTTGACGACACAGTCATGAGTGATAAAAAAACAGCAGTACTTCTCAAGCAATCCAGGTAACAGTAACAATAGAACAGAAGACTCAGGACATTGCAGGAGTAACCCATCGTGGTACTCATAGGATGAGCACAAGGGCCATCATAGTGCGGCAGCCAGTCTTAGTAAGCAGAATGATGGATGATGATGAGGAGGCAGAGAAGACAGATGAGTGTGAGTGGGAAATCAGAGGAACAGATCCTGAGTTTATACTAGATAAGGCAGCAGTCAGTATGTCAAGTAGCAGTATCTCTGGGGAGTGGGATGAAATGGAGGAATACAAGGGCAGGAAAAGAACAAGAAAGAGTTCTCAGAATGATGGTTGTGGTGTTAAAAAAAAAACATTAATGATAGCAGGGCATAAGGAAAGTCAGACACCCACATATGCAGAGGAACAACAGATGACAGAAGATGGGCATGCTTCACAAGGGGAAGAAAGAGATGCAGTTCAACCAGTCAGAGAGGCTGTGCATCAAAAAGACATGCAGATAGGCATAGAAAAACCTGAAAGAGATAATTAAAGTAGTAGTGGCTTTGGTGGTGGCAGTGGTAGTAGTGAACATAACCAGTAGTGCAACAAAATCTGTGAAGTTTGTTGTGTGGGATTTTTCCATTCAAGATAAATCTGGCAGCCATGTGGTTTGCAAATTATGCAAAACAAATTTAAGTTATGGTAAAGTGGGTACTCGACTGGGAACATCAACAATGATAAGGCATGTGAACAAGTCTCACATTTATCGGTATCAAAAAAGCACAAAAGGAGCACACACAAGTTGTTGAACTTCTACACTCAACTGAGGAGGATGAGGTAATGGATGTTTACCCAGGAGATGAAGTAACTGATGCAGAGGTGGAAGATGATGAAAGTCTTCCTTCCAGTCAAAGCACAGCATCCTCAATTTTCATTTCTTCACCCCTCTGAGTCCACCACCACAGCTCAACTGAAGTCATGTACTATCCATGGCTACAACATCCATCCCCTAATGGTGGTAATGGTCAAGGGAAGCAGCCCAGAAAAGCAGGTGCTAGCAAGTGTAGAGGCATCATATTTCTTTGAAAGACTATTTTGAGCTGTCACAGAAATATAAGCCCAACAGGCCTGAGGCAAGGTGAATGACAAAGGCAATTGGGGAGATGATATCAACCAACTTGTTCCCATTCTCCTTTGTGGCTAACACAGGTTTTAAAACACTAATGGAAATCACTGTGCCAAAGTATCAGGTCCCAAACCGGACCTATTTCTGCAGTGTTGCCATCCCAGACTTATATGATGCTGTTTGGAAAAGTGTGTCTAATGCTCTGAAAGGTTCAGTGGGCAAAACGATTCATGTCCCGACAGATATGTGGACCAGTGATCAGATGACTGACTATATGGCTGTGACTGGCCATTGAGTAAACTTTCCTCCTTCCTCCTCCTCATCCTCATCATGTAGTGTCACTGGCGGCAGCAGCAGCAAAAAGCAAGGGACTTTCATTGTTCAAAGGCAGGCAGCTTTATGTGTTTATGGTTTGAAAAAGACCACAAAGCAGAACATCTTCTGGAGGACCTTGAAGAAAAGTTTGTTGAGTGGCTGACTCCAAAGTCCTTGCAACCAGGGTTTATAGTGTCTGACAATGCTTCAAATATTGTGAAAGCAGTAAAGCTTAGCAAATTTACACATGTACCATGCTTTGCTCATACTATTACTTGGTGGTAAAAGACTTTATCAGTGAGGACTAAAATGTTTAGAACTAGGGGTTGGCGAAAGTTGTAAATTCCACTTTCACTGAACTTCTGCTGAATTTATTCTTTCCACAGTTTAATGAACTGTCAGTGACTGAGCGCCTGCTTGCACAACCATGCGGGTATTCACTGACAATTCAGTGGGCCACTGGTAGTGGAGGAGAGATGAGGGCTGCACTGGTGGCCTGCTCAGGGGCTGGGTGGGAGGGAGTTGGGTAGTGGCAGATGAATTTTCAGGGTGGTGTTTTTGGGGGTCTAATAGACACCAAGGAATTGAAATTATTTTGTTTACAGGGGATCTGGGAAGGGGAGGTCCGCTAGACACCAGGGAATACTGGAACTAGAAAGGGATGAGTCGGTGGACTGCCGACTGTTTATTTGTGGACCAAGGAATCCAGGATAGGGAGGGGGTCTGCTAGATATCAGGGAAATAAAATGTTTTGGGAGCCATGATCGGTGGGTGGGGGGTGCACTAGAAACCATGAGGGTCCAAGGAAGGGAGGTCTTTACTGGGACCCCTAATCAGTGGAGGGGTGGATGAATGAGTTAAACTTCAGTTAAAAAAAAGGCTCAGAAATTACTACTGGCAGTGATACTTTCTGTGGATTTTTTTCCTCAGTTTAATAAATTATCCTACAGTTTTTTATATTTTTTCTACAGTTTTAAGATGGAATTTCCACAAAAGTTAAGAAAATGATTTCCGAACTTTCATGGAAACTGAAATTTGCACTTTTGCCAACATTTTCACACATCCCTGTTCAGAACTTGATTGCAGCTGCCCGCACTGTGTGCACCCACTTTAGCCATTCTGTGAAAGCCCAAAAGTTGTTGTGGCAGATTCAGATTGAAAACAGCCACCATCTCCACCAGATGATACAGGAAGTTCCAACCTGGTGGAATTCCACTTACTATATGATGCAGAGAATGCTTGAACAACAGAAAACCATTCATCAATATGCAGTCCAACATGGCATTGGGAAAGGAGATGTGAACATCAGCCTAAATCAGTGGCATCTGATGGAGAATCTTTATTGTATCCTTAAACCCTTTGATGAGGCTACCCGAGTGGTGAGCTCTGATGGTGCCGGAGTAAACCAGATCTTACTCTTAATTTCACTCATCAGAATGAGATTGCAGTGTCTTGAGTCACAGTTCTTTGACAATGATGACATCAATGCTGCATCACTTGTTGGAAAAATAATATAAACCTTCCTGACTGATGAGCTCATTGTAAATATGTGCAAACAAGAACATTGCATTTAGGCCACACTTCTGGACCCTCGGTTTAAGGACACAATTGAAACATTCTTCATACCATATGACTTTAAAAACCTGGAATACTATTGTGAACTGTTACTTGAGAATGTGTCTGCATGCATCCTTGAGAAAAGTAGTATATTATCAGTGCCTTTTTGGCAACATTCGAATTTTGAACAAAATCTGATGGAGAAGGAAAGAGCACAAACTGCCGTTGCTGCTGCTGCTGGTACCAACACTACTGATGGTTTGGTTCATCAAACACAAACCAGAACTGCTACTACACAACAAGAGGACATGCTGTCAGACTTTGGTCTGATAAAATCCAAAGGGTAAGCACTCCAAAAAACCACAGAGACCAATGTTAACAATGAATTGTTGATTTATTTCTCCACCAACGTGAAAGCCCCTAGCACCTTGGCTACTTGCCTTCAAGGGGTCGTTAACCATTGCAAGGACTGTGACACAAATTTAAACACCAAAAAGCAATGACATCATACACCATGTGACATCTACTAAACATCCACCATTAATAAATAGGAATAATATACAAACAGAGGCATCCTTGAATCCATTGTTTACAAGTACATCATTACTCTTAAATTGCTTTGTATTTTACCTAAGCCTCAAACTTACAAACATAGTGGAAAAAGCAGCTGAAATTATATGGTGCAAAAAATAACAGGTATAACAAATAATTTCCACTTGACAGATTTATGGAATCTCCTGGGAATAGGGATACACCATTCCTAAATTGTCTAATAAATAACTGTATATCCATAAAATTTAAAACTCACAAACTATTTGATGTTGTCATGATACAAAAGAAGACACTTGAGCTTGTATCATAACAGCATCAAATAGTTTGTGAGCTTTAAATGTTCAATGATATACAATTATATTTTAGACAAAAGCCATCACCTGATCATCCTTCCCTTTTTCTTCATCCCAGAAGCCATCAATGTGGCACATTCCCTCATGGCACATGTGCATCAGTCCAACCTTTGCTCACATGTCAGAGATCAAACTTGGCCCACCAGGCAGATCAGTCACAAACCACTTCAGGAATGACACAACACTGCTGACCTCCCCAAGAAAGAGAGATCTGACCCTGGGCCATCCAATACACAAGGACCTGAGCTGGCCCACAAACCCCAAATTCCATGCATAGCATGGAAGCATGCAGCGGTACTGCTTTATCTGTCTGGGTCACTGACTAGAAAAGGTGAGTTTCACATTTTATTAACTTTTTTGTCCTGTACAGCACAATATAGTATACTCCAGGTAACAACTCACCCCCGCAGGCCTTTATCCTCTCCCAGCCTTGAAGAATCTCCCTTCCTCCTTCCCCATTCCCCCCATCCCCATCATAATATTTCACGTCTGCTTCATCCTTTAGTAAGTAATACATAAGCACAACTCCCAGATCTACAACCTTTCCTGTACTTTACAGGAAAATTGAGCACTCTACAGGAAAATGGTTCCCATAGACTTGCACTGATTTTTGCAAGAGACCCAGGCAATTCAGTTTCCCTAGGAAAAAATGTAATCTACAAGACCACAAATGATAATTGCACTGGCGTTACTGGAAAAATGCTAATTTTGGAGCCCTGCATTCAGATTTCACATCGATCTTCTCTCGCTATTTTAAGGTATAGGAGGTTAGCATTAGCAAGCATCCTCACCTCACCCCATCACCGTTACATTGTTATTCTACCAATCTGCTATTTCTCCATTCTCGACTGTGCCTAAACTGTAAAGGTTCACTTCACACCCAGCAACCTCGGAATAGTAATGGTCCATTTAAAATAGATCCCACAGCAATAGCAGAAAATTGATCGGTGTATGTGACAGGTCAGCCCCTAGCCCCTATTACCTAGAGTGAACCTGCTACGTCTGAAGGGATGCCAGCAGGACAAACACTATCAAAGAAAGGGGATTGCAAACATCCAGTTGTTGGCACAGTACATTTTAGTTTGAAATGATATGGAGTAACATTGCTAGAACTACTCAGAATGAATGTTCATTGTTTTTCAATGTGAGCTCAAAATAAAAAAAAAGCGAGCTTTTATTCATTCTGTGTACTATACAGAGTGAATTAAATAAAAGCTTGTGTTTTTTTTAATTTTGAGCACACCATTGAAAATAATGTACATTCATACTGAGTAGCTAGTTCTAGCAATATTATTACATGCCATTTCAAACTAAAATGAACGGCGCCTGTACAAGTATCTCTTTTCACCCATTTCACCCAGCATAAGCATAGCGGTTAACTGTATTATATAACAAAACACACGCACACGGAAGTAGGTAAATTTCACAGTACTATCTCAGGAGTATAGATTCTGTCATGTTCCACTCCAGAATTTGGGTTAGCGGAATTGCTTGCTGTACTAGCTACATGGCTAAAATATTAAACGAGAAACGAGATTGCTAAATACACTGACTCATCGTCGACAGGGGAGAGGCGGGCCGCTATAGCAATAAAGTCAATTATTTTATTTTTCTATTTGAAAGGAGAGTATACTGACAGTCAATATAATAACCTCCTTTCAAATAGAATAATAAATCAGGAAAGATGAAAAATAAGCAAAGCAGGGTGTGTGAGTGAGAGATCCTGAACTTAGGCAAATGTTATGGTGGGCCACATTTGGTCTGTTTCAGTAGTTCCTCTGCTCTGATACAGGAAGGTGAGGGACGGGTTGGAGTGGCATGGAATTTGGCAATGCTGGGTGAAATTTAAAAACTGCTTCCTAGCCTTGCTTCCTTGCCTGCGGTACTGACCTTTTTTCCTTATACTAGGAAGCAGAAAGGAGGAACTTCAGTCTTCTTGTGTTCTGGTCTGGAGGAACACAGCAATTAACTGACCACACTCTCTCAGTGCTGACTGATGATTCATCTCGACTCAAACAACTGTCAGGTCAGAGAATGGCACTCAACTGACCAATGACGATGAACAAGAACCAATTTGCTGAGTGAGCTATTTCTTTGTGCCTTGGCTGTGATTGGCTGCTGGCTGGCAGTTACCACCAATCAACTGTCTGTTGTGACTGTCTCTCTCTCTCACTCTCTCTTTGGTTTTACAGGTTCTCAGCTCAGTCCTGAAGCCATTCTCTAGCCCAGTGGGAGCAAGTGCATTTTATTAAAACCGCCCGGCGGCTATAAGTCAGTCTTCCCACATATACCAATTGATTCAGAACCCCCAACCCCCACCAAAATGACTTCGAGAAAGCACCATTTTTGTTCAACCTGCGGGACAATAAGAAAATAGAATACTAAATACATTTTTTTAATAGCCATCACAACAATATTGGGGGGGTACATGCCCCCTCAGGCCCTATGGGCATGATGCCACTGATATATGATATAAGCCAAGAAGTTCTGTTGTTAGAGAAAGAGGTTGGGGTGGGGATGGGGAAGGGATGCCGAGGAGGGTGATTCAAATGGAGTAATATTGTCATAGTTATCTATGGAAGGTATGGGGATCAGGGCAGGAGAGTGTACTAGGGGGACAGGAGAGAACGAGAGTGGGTAATATTGACATTTACTCAGAATAACAGAAAACCCAAAACTGATACTGGATGCCAGCCACCCCTGCATTTCTTTATGGCCCATGGCAACAACCATAGGGCTCTATGGTACCTGGGTCTAACAGTGGGGGAAGAATTAAAATTATTGTAACAGGGTGCAGCTCAGAGTGTTAACCCTTTGGGCTGCAACAAGATTTATTAAGCAAAAGTTATCAGGGATGATATGCAAATCATATATCATCCCTGACCATTACTGCTTGCTAAAACTGTTTCAACACTATTTTACAGCATCTACTGGGTATAACCAGGTTCTACAATATATTATCAAGTTCTGCCTGGTTCTACTTGAGTATAAAAAAATCCACATATTTTATTTTGCATGTTTGGGAACATACATGTAGTACAAAGATTCTATAGTAACTTTAAGAAAAATTAGTTTTGCAAAACTTTGGAGCCCTGAGACAGAAATAATCCTATGCACCAAAGCTTTGCAATACATACCATTCTTAGTACTACATGTACTTTCCCAAACATGCAAAAACAATACATCTGTGGATTTCTTAATTAAGTAGAACCATGCAAAATGGGTTTATATATTGTAGAACCTGGTTATACCATGTAGAACCTGGTTTTACTTGTTTACTTGGTAGAACCTGGTTTTACTTGGTAGAAACTGGTTTTCCTTTGTACAACTTGGTTATTACTGGTAGAACCCACTTCTACCTGGTAGAACCTGATTCTACTAGGTTCTACCTGGTAGAACCAGGTAGAACCGTGTAGAACATTTTTGGGTTCTACTCAGAAAGTTTGTGAGGTAGAACCTTTAGAGATTCACGCAGCCCTACTAAATGTCATATGCTGGATAAAAATGGCGATGGTATAATCCAAACCTATATTTTCTAACAGCTCTATACCCTGACCACTACAGTAGGATATAGAATCTATAATATCTGATGAGTACCATTTTATTTTATTTATTTATTCTTTTGGTAACCAGGTAAGACCCACTAGGCACAAGTGTCTGTTTTCAGGGGCAAACTGGGAGCACAGGGTGGTTAAGTGACTTACTCAGAGTCACTCAGTAAGCAAGCAAGGTTATGGGAATCAAACCCAGGTCTTCTTGATGTACCAAGCTCATTCACAGTTTGTTACTCTAACCTCTAGGTTATACTGCCATGCCAAGGAGGTACCATGAAAAATAGGCTGAAAACAAATCTGCCAGTTACAAGATGGCTACCTGATACACTTGGGCTCTGACTTTCATAGGTTGTCCCAGAGCTAGTATAGACATGAGTCCATGGTGTTCGCTAGTTACCTAACCGTAACCTGTTATATTATTGTGAAAGCAGAAGTTATCGAAGTTCAGCTTGAATGATGTCATTGTTGTACTACTTACTACCTACTACTTCTTCTGGCAGAGAATTCCATATAGTGACCACTCTCTGATTGTACCAGTTGGATCTTTTATTTGTTCTACATGTCTCACCATGTAATTGTAACAAATGTGATCTTGTGTTATACCTCAGATCCCTCATTTCCAAACCCAAACATTCCCATAAATCATGGTTTGTCCATGCACTGTACTTGTGTAGTCCATTGCCTCTTCATACTCTTGTAGTCGTGGCTGGAGGACAGTCTTCATCCATGGGCACTGCTTCAGGGGAAAGTCGGTAAAGAACAGAACTGGTACACTGTGGTGAGTGAATGAAGGGGCTGGGTGGTTACCCAAGGCTAGCTGGGTAACCACTCACTGCTTCTTTAAAGACTGATGTCAACATATTACATATTTTGTTTTATTGCTAATGGTAATATGTCGTTGCTATAATCAAATAGCTGACGCAAACTAATTTTTTTTTTCAATGCTAGGAAGTGTCAATAGGCTTTTGTCTTTCTTTTTTATTGCACAGTTTTTTACCCCAAGCCATCTGTGTTTGGGGGCCCCAGCACCCAGCTTGCCCCGAGAAACCACCCAGCCCCTTCATTCACTCACCACATTGTACCACTTCTGTCCATCACTGACTTCCCCCTGAAGCAGTGTCCTTGGATGAGGACTGTTCTTCAGTCACAACTACAAGGATCTGAACAGGCAATGGGCAACACAAGTCACAGCCCAAGTGCATCAGGTAGCCACCATGTAAATGGCGGATGGGTTTTTTCCACCCAGTTTTTCTTGGTACCTCCTTGACATAGAGCTCAGGTGTTCTTACAGGATGCAGCTTGATTGTGCCCCCATGCATCGCCCTTTGTGAGGGAGCAAACTTTCTGGTCTACCATTAGCTGCTGCAGTAAAAGCAGAGACTGAGATCATCCTTCAGGCTGGGTTGCACTGCATTTGACAACACTCACCAATTCTGGCTGCCCACTCCCAGCAACATGAGTCTCAGCCTGAACACAGATTGCCAGCAAAGAAGCATTTTACAGTTATGCTGGGCCATCAGACTGCAGTGTGCCTTTTTCATTGCTAACCCTTTCCTAATTTCTCAGTGACATCAATTTGATGATGCAATTTAGTTATCTGTTTCTAATTATTTCTGCTTGTAGGCCTTTATGGAAAGCTATCTTTTTATTTAAGATTTATTAAGATTTTATAAGATTTTTATTTATATAAGCTTACAGTGGCAGAATTAACTGATTTTTATTTTTGCTTGCACGCATGTTCAAGCAAAACATATTGGGGCCACTTAGTGTTGGGACTGGGGAGGATTCCTGATAAGGCTGCTACTGATGCTGCTTCACTGGCTGATGGGCTGAAATTAACCACATATTAAAGGATACGGCTGTAACTGTCACAATGCTGTGGCTGCAACCAATCATCATGCAGTGAACTAACCCCCCCAAGCTTTGTAGCACTGATGGTGCTTGCTCAGTCCTGCTGCTGGTATTCCCCTCCCATCCCACCAAGCTTTCAAACATTCCATCAGTCTGGTGCAAACCTTGCTGCCAGAAAACAACAACAACCCCCCCCCCCAAACAGGCACACACTAAAGACTGGCAGTCGGGAGTGCAACCCCACCACTGGAAACCATAACAAAACCTCCCACCAAAATCCAGTGGTCAAGGGGCTAACTCCACTGCTGAAAACCACAACAGCCTCCCCACCAACACCACTGTGCGGTGGTTGGGTACACATTTCTACTACTGGAAACTACAATAACCTCCACCTAAAATCAGCTGCCCATTCCTGCCACTAGAAACCACAACTCCCCCCACCCCACCCAACAAAGTCTGGTGTTTGGTGCCCAACCCTGCCTTTGAAAAGTGGTAACACTCCCTCAACAACACAGAATACTGGAATGCCCACTCTAAGTGCTTCCAAATCATACACACTGACACTGGGGTCCCCAATCTCCAGTGTCAGTACATGCAATAAAGAAATCCCTAGTAGGTCTCTATTTTTTCTTGTAACCTGAAACAGTAAAAACTGTCCATCTATATGTTCTGCTCCCCCAAACTCCTGACCCCCTCCATTACCCCTTGTCAGCACCCAGCGCCATACACCACACCACACCCTTCACATACCTATCCAGTCCACCATTGAACTCCACTGACAATGTTTTGTCATGCTGCTCTGGACAGCAACTGCAAAGTGACTAAAAACAAAGTAATTTTGGTTGATGGCTTTTTAATGTGTCTTGAACTATTACTCATAACTCTCATTTTCTAACCTTTTTACCCCAAATTTCCAAATAGCCTTTTTTCACCTCACCTCATGAGCAAAGGAGATGTCATTTTCTAATCACCCACAAAACACATTTTTACAGTCACTCTATAAAATCACCTTTCAAATAGGATTTAAAAAATTCCACCTTTCTTGAACATATGGTGGGGTCTTAAAAAGAATGTTGAAAATATGGGGTCCAACTGTCAAGAAACAAAGAAGTTATGAAGAAATGTAAAATGTTCTCAACATTTATTCATAACTTTGTGATTTTTGGAGATTTGTGCTCCAAATTTTGAACATTTCCCTCTTCTTACTAGAGATGTTGCTAAGTTTTAACTTGCCTGCAAAGTTTCGGCCAAGTTGCCAAATTCGCCTACGCAGATCATGTCACAAAGTTTTTCTGTTTAATAGGAAATCTGCCATTGGTAACTTCACCTGCAGCTTCACATGTAACTTCTCCTTGGGGTACACAAAGATGAAGTTGGGTCAAAATGATTTCCACAGTACTGTCCACTACAATTAATGCCAAAAAGATGTATTTACTCATGTAAAATTTCCACTGCACTAAACAACCATGGTGCCACATAGGGAAACGACACTCCAGTCACACAAAGGCCCAACTGATATCATGCATGCATGCTTCCTCATCCCTGAGGATCATTGGGGATTGGACTCAAGATTTTAATGTGAGTAAATAAATCTTTTTGGCATTAATTGTGGCAGATAGTACTGTGCTTTTTCTGTCCTTACTATGCTCCTAGCCCTGAAATGTAGGTACTGGAGTAGCCCTGCTTGTTGGGACATCAAAATAACTTTCACCAACTACTGTACTCCTTTTGGGGTTTTTTGGTATAACTCAGTCAAATTGTGTCCAATGTATCTGAAACTTGGTATGGCTGTAGTCCAAGAGGAGGTGCATGTTTGGTGCAGTTGTGATGATTATCAGACTTCAGTTGTGGATTTGGAACCATGATCAAGCTGGTAGGTGATTTTGGGGTGTTATACATCCCATGTATCTTTCAGGGTATTATTTTTTTTTTTTTTGCAATTGAATAAAATTACATTTTTAAGCAAAACTACAAACAAAAATGACTCACAATGTAGTTTGTAATAGTACAGCAAAAATGAAGCACACAAAAAACAAAAGTAGGAAGGAAATACACCATTCTACCCCCCCCATCCACCCAGCTATAATCATGGCTGTAATGTATGAAATTATACCTTCAAACTTTATAGGTCCCAACCAAACAAAAACACTTCCGAAACACCCTCCCACCACCTAAGTCCCCTTACCCTCCCCCACAGATTATCTCCAAAAATATAGCTGCTCACAGGAAAGGTAATAAAAGGAGGCCTAGTATACAATAACAAAAAACATGGGTTATGAATAGCCGACGACTATACACTATCTATTGGATGAAAGGTAATGCCATAACTAACAGTCTAGTTGAAACCTTTCCACCCTCATGAAAAAAGCTTAGAGAGCTCCCACAAGATGCAATATCTATCCAGGTTGTGATATTGAACCACGATGGCCCTCTCAGCATTCAGTGCTGTAAGTATCTCTCGTTGCCATTCCTGCATTGTTGGGAAAGGGTCAGTGATCCAGTGCCTTAGCAAAAGCAATTTAGTCACTGCTGAGAATAGAGTCATATAAGCTCTGTGTTGTGGCTGTCTAATAGAGGAATAACCACCAATTTTGCAAACTATTATTGAGAAATAACTAGTGTGACCAAAAAAAGGAAAAAGAAATTGCTGGATAGATTTGCCAAAAGGTGGTCACACCTGGGCAGGTCCATAGCATATGAACTAATGACCCCCCATGACACTTATGACAGGTGGCCATAGCCCTTCTTATCCTATGGTACAATCTAAGTGGCATATAGTACAAATTATGAAGTATTTAAATTGTATTAGCCATAGTCTGTCTTGCTTAATATACATACATATATATACATATATATATGTATCAGTCCATACTGACCTCTACGTAGCCTCATGATATGATAAAGTAATTGACAACTGTCAATAGAATGATATAGGTGAACAAACTTTCCAAAATCAGGTTCCAAATTCCTTTTATAGTCTCAACATGGGTCTGTCCTGAAATGCTAAGGAAGCTAGCAAGGAAAATCACTTAGAAGCCCCATCAGATCACAGAGGTGCACCTAAAAATAAAGAAATGCAGTAATTTAACTGTGCATATCAAAAAACTGGAAATGTAGGCAGGTGGAAGTTCTCTCTAAATTCTGCCAAAGATAAAAATTGTATCCCCTCTAACAAAATCTAATAGAGTGGAAACCTTCAAGCCCTTCCAAGCTGAAGGACGGATCACTTTATTGTCAATCATAAGATTAAAATTGTGGAAGAGCAGCTGTCCAGGGTCTTTCCTATTGGTAAGTTTAAATAGATAACATAATCGTTGGCGGGCTCTAATGGACCAATCAATTGGGGTGTTCTGCAATGGTGCAATTTTACAGAAAGGTATGTACAGGAGTGATGGTAAGGCTAGTTGATAGGAAGCAACCCTAAATTGTTCTATGTTCCACTACATCTTAGGTAAAAAATCCCCACCAGGCTTTGCTAACCAATGAAAATACTCACTGCCATGGAACATCAAATAATATTAAAAAAGATGTGGCACCTTTAATCCCCTGAACTACCTGGGTCTACACAGCTTATGTAAGGCTCTTCTGGGATGCTTCCCTAATCACACAAATGCCAACCAAATTGCATTGATTTTCTGGAACCATGCCTTTGGAAGCAACAAATTTAGCATGGAAAGTGGGTACATAAAGCGAGGGAATATGGTCATCTTTAAAGTAAAGGCATTATGTGTTATTACAATTATACTACACATTGATACCCTTGATTGGATGCATGGAGTGTCCCTTAACTCAAACAAATGGTGGCATTATGACTTGTTAAAGCTGTAGTATTATCCTCTGGGACATTAAGGTTAGGGTTAGGTCAAGGGTTAGTGTGGTCACTTGCAAGCTATGCAACCAGGACAAAGGTGTTGGACTTCAGATGGGTAGACTTTGGCAGGATAAGGAACATAGTAGCAAAGCACCTAGCCAGCATCCACCCACACATGGACGCTAACCAGAAGAGGGAAATTATTAAGCTCAGCCTTGCAGAAGTCACTAGCTCACGTGCAAAGATCCAAAGTCAGAAGGCCAGATCCAGGATGCCGAGCTGGTTAAGCACAGAAGTGTTAGAAAAGCTGAAGGATAAGAGAGCAACCTTCAGAAGATTTATGAGATCCAAGAGGGGTGAGGACAGGGAGGATTACATGAAGAAATCAAGGGAAGTGAGCAGAGCGGTCAAGGCAGCCAAGGCATCAATGGTGCTGAGGCTGGCACAAGGTATCAAAGAAGAAGAAAAGGATTTATTCAAGTACATTAGGGAGAAGAGGAGCTGCAAAGATCAAATTGTTACAATCAAGAAAGATGAGGGTGGAGGGTGGGTGGAAAATGGGACAGATGAGACAGAAGCACTCAATGTCTACTTCTGTTCTGTGTTTACCAGGGAGAGATTGGGTCAATGCCTCAGGGGATGGGGGTGTTGGGTGGGGTGGGGTGTTAACAGATGGGGAAATCCCAGGGAACAGGATGATGATTATGAAAAACCTAAAAGTCCGGTGGGTAGATAAGGCACCTGGCCCAGAAGGCATACACCCCAGGGTTCTGAAGGAGTTGGCAGAGATCCTGGCAGAGCCAGCAGCAGACTTATTCAATATCTCACCGGGAACTGGGTACGTTCCCCAGGACTGGAGTAAGGCACACGTTGTGCCTCTCCACAAGAGTAGTCCCAAGGATGAACCAGGCAACATTAGACCAGTCAGCTTTACATCCATTGTGGGAAAGCTAATGGAGACACTCCTTAAGGAAAGACTAGTAACCTTTCTGGAGGTGAATGGCCTCCAGGACAACAGACAGCATGGGTTTGTCTTGGGATGATCTTGTCAAACCAACCTAGTGGATTTTTATGACTAGGTGGCTAGCGTGCTTGACAGTGGCCAAGTGGTGGATGTCTTGAATCTAGACTTCATCAAGGCCTTTGATTCAGTGCCACATGGGAGATTGATTAGCAAGTTGAGATACCAGGGAGCAGGAGAGAAAATGGTGGAGTGGATCAGAAACTGGCTGAATGACAGGAAGCAGAGGGTAGTTGTAAGGGGGGAACTCTCAACTCCAAGAGCCATAAGGAGTGGGGTACCACAGGGCTCAGTACTGGGTTCAGTGTTTTTTGGCACTTTCATTGTCGACATCTTGCATGGGATTAAGAATAAGATCAGCCTTTTTGAGGATGACACAAAGTTAGATGCAGTGGTGGATGACACAGAAGGGTGGCAGGGGCTACAGGATGATCTGGCTACACTCAAGCACTAGTCAGAAACATGGCAGCTGGGGTTCAAATCAAAGAAATATAAAATCATGCACTTGGGAGCAAGAAACCCAATTAATCATGATCGACTGTGGGGTACAGTTATCCCCTACAGAGGAGGAAAATGATCTTGGGGTGATAATAACATGGCAAATGAATCATCCAGTGCAGTGCAGAAAAGTGGCAGCTAAGACTAATAAGATGCTGGGGTGTATTGCCAGAGGAATCGTGTCCAGAAGAGGGGAGGCCATCCTGCCACTGGTGAGGTTGCAGTTCAGAAATTGTCAAGTGTGACACAGTATTACCAGGGTGCTTTACAAAGGATGGCAAACCAACTTAATATACCAGTGTGAATTAAATGAAGCACTCCAACCAAAATGAAACTCCAAACTGTATATTTCCAAGTGCAGGGTTTTAATTCATTGTGCTGTAATCCTCGGCATACAAATTGCTAGGAGCAGGTCCCCCAGTGCTTCAGCCCCAATCTAGGCCTTCATCACCAAGATGTACAGTATTTTACAAGTTTTTTCCTCAGACAAGCACACACAGACCTCTCTCCTATTCTGTCTGTAGAAGACTGCACTGAAGACAGAATCCTCATGCCATACAGCTTGTTTCAGCAACATGTGACCTCCAGTTCCATAGTACATTGCAAACTTTGCCTCTGTACCAAACTTTGCTGGCAAAGTTACCAACTTAGCACATTTCAAACTTCACCTCTGTGAATTTGGATGTCACATAGCAGATTAACTTTACAAAATGAGGTGAATTTGAGAATTACTCCGTGGAACGAAGTTTTCCAACTTTGCACATCACTACTTGTTACCACACCTCATGAGCATGACTGATGTAATTTTCAAATCCCCTCCAAAACTTGTTTTTGCAGTTGCTCTGGCAAATCACCTTTTGGATGGGACTTAAAAAAGTTCCACCTGTCTTGCTCAGAAGGTGGAATCATAAAAAGACTATGCTGATGTGCCGACATCCCTGGTGCTAGTGGTTATCCCCCCACCGCCAATCGCCGGCCTGTTCTGTATGATATAATATCCCTGGTGCTAGTGGACTTTCCCTACCGATCGCTGGCGCATTCTGTACAATATAATATATATTATATTGTACATAACAAGCCAGTGAGGAGGTACCAGTAACACCAAGGGATATAATACTATTACAGAATAGGCTGGTGATCGAAACCCTCACCGGGATTTTACAGTATGGGCTGGCAATGTAGAGGGACACTGCAGCAGGGATATATTTTTTACAGTATGGGTCAGTAATTGGGGGGACCACCAGCACTAGGGATATATTTTTTACAGTATGGGCCAGTAATTGGGGGGATCACCAGCACCAGGGATATATTTTTTACAATATGGGCCAGTGATCAGGGGGGCACTAGCACCAGAGAAAAGGAAGGGGAGACCATTATGATATTCCAAGGAGGTAGTGGAGAAAGTGAAGGAAAACAAATAGCACTGACACAGTACAAGAAGACAGAGGAAGAAGAGGACAGAGAGAGATGCACCAGAAGAAATAAAGTGATGCAGGGAGAGCAGTAAGGGAAGTCAAAGCACAAATGGAAGAATGAATTGAGCAATCAGTGGTGAGGGGGGACAAAATCTTTTACAGGTACATCAGAGAAAAAAGGGAGGGATAGTGAGACTGAAATGGGAAGAACGGGGGTATAGTGGAGGATGATGACCAGAAAGCAGACATACTTAACAGATTCTTCTGATCAGTCTTCACAGACAAGGGGACAGGAAATGGGCCAGAAAGGAGTAGAAAGGGCAAGAAGGGCATGGAAATGAATACAAGTCCCTTTCCAAGAGAAAGGGTCCTAAGGGAACTGGAAGGAATAAGAGTCGATAAGGCTACGGGGCCCAATGGGGTACATCCCAGGGTGTAGAGGGAGCTAAGAGAGGTGGTGCAAAACCTCTGGCAACCCTATTCAGCTGGTCACTGGAAACAGGGGAGGTACACAAACACCAGCTAATGTTGTCCCCCTATACAAAAGCAGAAACAGAGAGGAAGTGGGAAACTACAGACCAGTCAACCTGACATCAGTGGTGGGGAAGATCATAGAAACACTACTGAAGGAAATAACAGAGCAACACCTGGTTGCCAATGATCTACAGGACCCAAGGCAAAATGGTTTTATTGGTGGGAGGTCGTACCAGTCCAACCTCATTGAGTTCTTTGACTGGATGACAAGGGAGGTGGATCGGGTGGGGGGCAGTAGATATGGCCTGCCTGGACTGCAGCAAGCCCTTTGACACTGTACCACATAGAAGGCTGTTAAACAAGCTGGGAAACATGGGAGTGGGTAGGGCAGTGGTAAAGTGGGTGAAGAACTGGTTGGATAGCAGGACACAGAGGGTGGTAGTAAATGGCTGTCACTCCACTGAGGGAAAGGTGATCAGTGGGGTTCCACAGTGATTAGTGTTGGGTCCACTCTTCTTCAATATCATTTTCAGTGACATTACAGAGAACTTAAAAGGGAGAATTTGCCTGTTAACTGATGACACAAAGCTCTGCAACAGAGTGGACACACTGGAGGGAGTAAATAGAATGAGGAGAGATCTGCAGGTACACGAGGACTGGTCAAGGGACTGGCAGTTTAGAGTTAATCAAAAAAAGTAAGATAATGCATATGGGACATAACAAAACAAGAACAACATATCAGCTGGGGGGGGGGATATGGATTGCTCCAAGTAGGGAAGGGACCTAGGGGTTATCATCTCTGATGACCTCAGAGTAAGGCGTCACTGTGACAAGGCAGCAAGAAAAGCAAACAGGATGCTGGGATGCATAGGCAGGGGTATCACCAGCAGGAAAAGAGAGGTCATAATTCAGCCATACAGGACATTAGTGAGGCTACACCTTGAGTACAGTGTCCTGCTCTGGAGACTGTACCTATGTAATGAGATAGGGTGGAGACAGTTCATAGGAGGGCAGCAAGATAGCGCAAGGATTACATCACAACCCTATGAGGACAAGCTGAAAGAGTTGAATATGTACTCTCTGGAAGAGAAAAAAGGGAGAGGGGGATATGATTGAGACATACAAGTACCTCACGGGGAGGAACAAGGTGCTGGAAAACACCATTTTTCAAAGAAAAAGATGCTCTAGGACTAGGGCACATGGGATGAAGCTGGAGAGAGAGAGATTTGGAGGGAACGTGAGGAAGTACTTCTTCACAGAGAGGGGGTGGACAAATGGAACATCCTGCTGGAGGAGGTGGTGGGGGCAGAATCGATTACAGGATTTAAGAATGCATAGGATAGGCATAAGGGGATCCTGGTAATCGAGGGAAGGGGACATCCTAGTTCTAGGGAAGCTTGAAGAAGCACATTTACATACATAAAAGGGCAGACCAGGTGGGCCGAAGGCCCTTATCTGCCATCTACACCTCTGTATCTATGGATATTTTGTGTTTTACAATACAGCCTGTGATTAGTGGAGGGTGACCACAGGGGGCGGTTGTGACCCCCAGTGGCCAACCGGCTAGGTGACTGCATTACTTCTGGCAGCTGCTAGGGTTGCCCGGAGTTAAGCCAGGGTTTTGTTTGGCAGTATTTGCACTGTTCAAAAGGTACATGTTAAATCCGCTGCTGAATATGGGATAGTGCAGCTATTCTGGCCATGCCTTCCCCCTTGCCTGCATACATGCATACATTCTATTTTGTGTGGGCACTAACCCTCTTTGCCCATGCAATAGTCCCTTTTTAATATGGCGATCCAGTGCAAACCCTGGTTTATGTGGGCAAAGACCCCTTAGTGTCTGCCCAAAGTTTTGAATATTGGACCCCGATGTCAAAATGTAAACAAACAACAAAGTTATGAAGAAACGTTCATATCGTTGTGATTGTTACAGATTTAAGCCACAAACTGTGAACATTGCCCTCTTGTTATGCCACCTCATGAACATGAGTGGTGTAATTTTTAAAATCCCCTCCAAAACAATTTTTGTTGTTCTTCTGCAAAATCACCTTTATGACAGGTTTAAAAAATTCCACCTGTCTTGCTTAAAGGTGTTACCTGAAGCTGTTACCTGCCAATTGTATATATCCCAGTTCGGTATTACTTACGTATTGTACTGTAAATGTTATGTTTGTGTATTTCAACATGGATCCTCTGCAAAAGAGTCTTGACTCAAAGGATTGTAATTCCAGTTGTCTTCAATAAATCAATAAGTGAAATAAAAAAATGGTAGGTATAATAGAAAGACTGTGCTAAAATATTTGGGGTCAAAGTGTCAAAAACAACAAAGTTATGAAGAAATGTTGAATTTTGTAATGTCTACTTATAAGTTTGCTATTTTTGCAGAATATGCACCAGATTTCCACCATAGCCCTTGAGTAACCCCACTTAGTGAGCATGACAAGTGCCTTTCTTAAATCCCCTCCAAAAAATGTTTTTGAAGTGGTTCTGCAAAAACACCTTTCAGAAGGGATTCTAAAACTTCCAACTGTCTTGAGCATAATGTGTGGTTCTACAGTCATGCTAAACACATCATGGGGTCAAACTGTTGAAAACAACAAGGTTATGCAGAAAGGATGAACTTACAAAAATATTCTTTATTCGGTTCACCATTTTTTTCAGCTATAGGGCCCCCATTTTCAAACAGTTAGCATTGCACTAATCAGGTTAGTGCTGCAATAACCATGAATAGCACCAGCCAACTGGCCAGGTGCCATATTCAGAGGTCTCCAGTAATCTGTGCTGACCTGACAGCACAACTGTGCTGAATATACCACTGCACACATGCAAATGAGGTATCCACCATGCATACTGGGTGCACCAGTATCTACACTGGTTTTGGTAGCACTAAGCAGACTCCATCACAGTGTTGTTGTAATGCTGCTAAAACCTTAAGTATATCCGCAAACGCATTCACCTTCACAGTCTCCTGTTCTGCAGCTGTTTTCCATACTCCTGGTGGTCTTGTGGTCCCCTCACCACCAATTGCTCATGCTATATTGTAGCTGTCTTGAGTATTTCTGGTGGTCTAGTGGTTTCTCTGAATTGCCCATCCTGTTGTTGTTGTGAATATTCTATTCCAGGTGGTCTAGTGGTCCCCTTACCTCTCGATCGCACATCCTGTAGCTGTCTGGAATATTCCTAGTGGTCTAATGTTCCTCCCCATAAAGGCATGTGATTCCTTCTGGACCCACCTGCTTAGAACCCTACTTTCTTCACCCCCTTGCCTCAGTCACCTAAGCTGAACTACAGCAATAGTGATACTACCCGGCAGAACCCTCCACTCATAACTTGGCAGGCCTCCATCTGAGTCTCAGTGAGCGATTGCAGTTATTGTAGAAACAGCTATCCTGATCATAATGTGTGCCAGACAAAGGCTACGTTGAAAATCTTAAAATTTAGGGTCAAAATCAAAGGGATTAATGCCATAAATATTCACAAATCAGTGGGGCCAGAGGGGCTGCATCTATGATTGAGGAAAATTGGACAGGTTCTGGCTACATCAGTGGCAGTTATTTTTACTTGCCTGCTGGATGCAGCATAAGTGCCAGGAGATTAGAAGATGGCACATTTAGTGCCCCTACATAAGAGTGGGAGGAAGAATGAACATGGAAACTCGACCCCAGTCAGTCTGATGTTTATAGTGGCAATGCCACTCGAGATTATACTAACGGAGTGGCTCATGGGTTTCCTGGAGGGAAATGGACTTCAGGACATTGGGCAGCATGAGGTTATGGGAGGGAAATCATGTCAGACAGACCTGATCAAGTTCTTTGATTGGTAACTAAGTTGATAAATAAGGGTCAGGAAGCAGTCATTCTGCACCTGGATTTCAGTATGGCCTTCAACTCTGCTCCACATGAGTGGTTGGTGAAGAAGCTAAATGACCTTGTTGTGGGGGAAAAGATTACAATATGAATAAGAAATTTCTAAGTGGAAGAACCCAGAGGGTTGTCATCAATGAGGAATACTTTGAGTAGGGAGATCACCAGTTTAATGGTTTTCTGGGACAATCACAAATGATTTTATTTTTTTAAGTCAGTTCAGATGCCTTGTTATTCACCAATTGCAGGCAGTGCACTCAAGTACAGAAGGGTGCTGAAAAATGCAAGCACAATATAATGAAGAATTAGCACTCCAGACATAGGATTCAGTGAGAATATTGAGTAATGTTTTACTGAACTGCAAAGTTTCCATACTTACATTTCATACAAACTGTGAATACACACAAATACAAAAACCCAGCTCCCACAGTGATGGTAAACTAGCCTCAGCACTTCGGGGAGCCCTACCCCTTCATCTGGAGGCGTGGCTTCAAAGAGATTTTGGAGTTACTTAAATACCCCAGAAAATAAGTGAAAACACATGTAGTATCACTTATACCATTAATTCATTGAACATAAAGCTCATTCTGAACAAGCATTTGTCAATGCCGAATGTTTGCTTGCTGGCATTAGCAGTGGAAGTGCAGGAGTTAGACAGATGCAGTATAGGAATGGCAGTGATGTATTGAACTGACTCCAACTCCACCCCCACCCTGCAGAGATGGACAGGCATTGGGGTGTGCCTTTGTGTCGTCACCCATAACGGTCACGGCATTTCACCTCACCCTACCCTGCAGGCACTGACAAGTGCCGAGGTGTGCCTTGGGATGTTTGGGCTTTACACTCACCTCATTCCATAAGGAAGTACGCTGAAATGGGTGCAGTATAGCAGAATGGTGTGAACTCTGGGGCCAAAGAGTCCAAGGTGCACCTCGATGCCTGTCACTGGGGGGGGGGTGGAATGGTGTGAGCATTACTGTCGACAGTCCCAAGTTACACCCTTAATGCCTGTCAGTCCCTACAGGGTACAGTGGATTCCTGTCAGACCCTACAGGTAGGGTGTTCTGGTCAGAAACCCTAAGGCCCTGGCTATGTCTTGGTATTTTTACTCTAAGATTTCAAAATGGGCTTTTTGTGACCCTACCGCACAAACTATCAGCTTGTTAGCTGAAAGGTGATTTTGCACAGTGACTGCACCATTAACACCACAGGTGTGAAAACACATTTCCAATGTGATGTGAAAAATGACAGCTGTACTGTTCATGAGGAGGTGTAAAAAATGTTAATACTGAAAATGTGGAGCAAAAATATAAAAAAAAAAATGGTGAAGTGACGAGCTTGCATAGAAACTGCACAACGCACACCCGTAATGCAATTATTTGGGGAATTTTTTTCACCAGGTTTTCAATATTGGCATTTTGGGACCTCCACTCATGAACAGTTTTACTATGATTTTCTTAATCTGTCCCAAAAACTGATTTCCTACAGCAGCTGCACTATTCTGGGCTGGAAGTGCGAAAACACATTTCGGCCAGGATGTGAAAAATGACAGCTGTACTGTTCATAAGAATGTGTAGGAAAATGCCAATGTTGAAAATCTGGAGTGAAAATATTACAAATTTGTTAAGTTACAAGGGTGCGTAGAAACTGTGCAATGCACACTCGTAATACAGTCATTTTATGGACTTTTGTGACCAAATTGTCAACATAGGCATTTTAGGACCTCTGCTCACGAACAGTGTCACTGTTATTTTCTTACTCTGTCCTGAACACTGATTTCCCACAGTGATCACACTATTCTTTGCAGTGCCAGAAGTGTGAAAACACATTTCATCCAGGATGTGAAAAATGACAGCTGTACTGTTCATAAGGAGGTGTGAAAAAATGCCAATGTTGAAAATCTGGAGTGAAAATATTACAAATTCACGAATTTGCGAGTGTGCGTGGAAACTGCACAATGCACACTTGTAACACAGTCATTTTGGGGAATTTTTTCAACAGATTTGCAACATAGGCTTTTTGAGAGCCTACCTCATGAACAGTGACACTATCGTTTTGTTAATCAGTCCCAAAAGATGATTCTGCGCAGTGACCACGAAATCACCTTTCAGGACTGAATAACCAAATGACAGTCACTGAATTCATGAGATGGTGTCCCATGAACCCCATGTTGAAAATTTGGTGCAAAAATTCAAAAAGATTACCGAAATATACACCAAAATTGCAAAAACCCTATTTATGCCATTATAAAGCTTATTGCATTTCTTCAGTGCGCGGTTGGCTTTGAAGAGTGCAGACGTGTTCCCGCTCCGTTGAAGATTGTCACGCCGCCTCCAGAGGTAAGTATAGGGTGGGGGTGGGGGAGGTGTGGTATGCAGAGGGTGCATGTGGTTTGTGGGAGGGAGGCAAGAGTGTCAATGAGGGACCATTTTCTTTTGTCACAGGGTTTTTTTCAATTGTATTTTACTTGGACGATGTGGAACTTTTGCCACACTGGGGTGGGCTCCCAGCATGACACCTGTAAGTTTTGGGGGGCAGTGGAGCCAGCAGGGGATTGGGCACCCCATTGGCCATACAGTGTGGGGGGTAACACATGAGTATACTGGACTTCTGCCATGCTGGGATGGGCTCCCAGCGTGGCAGCTGTAAGTTTGTTTTTTTGGGGAGGGGTGCACTGGAGCCGATGGGGAATGGGCACCCCTGACAGACATATAGTGTGCTGGGAGAGTGTTCATGAGCCGAGAAGGATTGGGCACCCCCTCGGCACACAACAAAAGGGGGTCATGTGCATACAACCACCGATACAATCAGCGGTGGTGACGTGGAGGCAATTTGCATACTGCTGATGGCAGGGCAGGATGCAAATTGCCCACACGCTACCACTGCTGATTGTAGCAGTCGTTTGCTTTCAACTGTACACCACTGCAATCTGAACTACTGTCATAGACAGCTGGGGCATTCATTGGTGTGGTGCTGCTGCTCCTGCAAAAACACTGAGGGCATTGGAAGCAGGGGTATCACACCTACGAAAACTTGTATGGTGGCACTATGTTTCTTGCACATGCATGCAAGCAAACATAAAAAGGATGTGTATTGAACCAGGCACTGTGACTCTAATTAGTGTGGTCTGGATTTCACCAGCCCCATCTAGCAGGTCAGTGTATCAAGCAAATTACTTTATATCCAGAGTCACACTGCCACAGTGAATGATTAAAGACACTAACCCACAATAAACTGAGTTTTTTATTGAATAAAAGTATGTAAGTGTTATATAACCTTATTTTCTTTCACATATAAATTTTTATTTATTATTTTGGCGCCACAATAAATAGGACATTCTGTTTTTTTCTTTGTATAAAAAAAATATAGTTATAAATATAGATGTCTTGTTAGACTGATACAGATCTCGTTAGACTGACTTCTGACAAACCACACAACTGTCAGCCTTTATATTTTATAAATATGTCCAGCTTTTAAATGTTTTTGTGTTTTAACTTGAACTAGGGTAAACCAGCACTTTGTTTGGCTATTTTGTAAGTGGTTCATGCATTCATAAACATTGAATTTCCATAACTTAAAGCAAAATAAAATTACATTGTACTACCCTCCTTACATCAAACTCTAACGAATCTGTATGTTTCATAATTTAGCTCTGCCTAATTTTTGTTTTTTTGTTTTGTTTTGTTTTAGTTTCTGCTAGCTGTGAGCAAAAAAAGACTCAGGGTTTTTTACTAAAATTTGGAAACTTAGGACTTTTTAAGTCTGACCTTACCAATACCAATCTAATGGTCCCCCAAGGCTCCATTCAAGGACCCTTACTCTTCACTATTTTCATTATAGGCTGTCACTCAACCCATCTAATGATGGTCTCTGCTTTATACTGATGACATGGTACTTTATACCAGCTTTAAAAAAATGACAGACATCAATTCCCACCTTATCTCTGGTATCTGTAAAATACAACCCTGGCTTTCACAAAATAAGTTATCTCTTAACTCTAACCAGAGACATTCTTTGCTCTTTGAATCAACACCTGAATCAAGGATGTGTACTGAAAATCTGTTTCTTGTATAACTGGCATATCACCTGCCTCTGTCATCTCTTTGAAATACCTTGGCTTCACCATTGATTCACCATTGATCCTTCATTTTATTTCTTTATGCACATTGTTACTGCTTGTAAAACTGCTAACACTAAATTAGGCACTGCCTACAAAGTAAGGTATGATGTAACTGCTGACATTTACTCAGGACATTGTGCAGCATAGCCTGAACTGTGGCTTCCTTACTTATTTTAACTCAACCAAAGTGACTTATGTAAATGGAAAACCACATTAACAATATCTGTTGCATTGCCATGCCTTCCACTCAACACTGACTCTGTTCAGGTCTGAGCTGGCTCGTCCCACCTTCCCAATGATTGTTTGCACAAGGCTGCATCATGACAAAATCCTTAGGTCTTCTACACCCAGCACCTTGGCTGTTCTTCTTTAGCATCCTGATCAAACCTACCTTCTATGGTCTGGTATGCTATCTCTATTGTTTGTTCCTAAATGCCTAACAAATATGGGGAGCATGCTTTTTTCCTTTTTCGTTCCTAAGTTATAGAACTCCCTTCCAGTGACCCCCAGACAATCCCAATCTCATATGTACCTACTCCGAAACTTAGCTTTACAAACACTCACATTCCACTGATAAATATACAGTACCTGAATCTGATGCCTTGTTAATGTGCTTCACTAATCTGTCCATATTTATTATGAGGGACATCCATATCAGCTATACTCAACCTCCTTTGTGTTCACCTAGTATTTGGAAGGCTCCACCTATGGTTCAATGGAGAAGCAGCCAGCCACTCCCACTTCCTGAGCTATATAAGCAGTTCCCCTCAGCCTCCTTCTGAAGCACTTTTTCTTTGCCTGCTGGAGGCTCTGTCCATTTACTCTCTGCAGCTGGCTGGGGCCTGCTCCCCCACTGCCTTGCTGCTTCTTTCTGCTGGACTCTGCATTTTATTTTTCTGCTTCTGGTTTGTATTTTGTCTCCTGTTGTGTGCTTCCTTTTGTTCCTTCTGTTTCTTCTATGTTTGTGTCTTAGTTTTGTTCTATTTTTGTTTTCTTTTTGGGCGGATTTATTTTCTCAGCTCCTACCATTTGGCTATTACAGCTTCAGCTACTTGCTTTTAGTTACTCCCATTGCTATGTAACCAGTACCTGTGTTTTTACACAAACCAGAGCTCCTTCCCATGCTAGGGGCCTAATTGTTCCTCATGCTATCAAGCCTAATTGTTTTCACCTGAGTTAAGCTCCCTCTGAACCCTTGCTTTTCAACTTAATCATGTTTTACCTGCTTAATCTACCTCCCCTGTGGTCATATATATTTTCACAGCATTGTGCTTCCCTCCTTTCATGCTTATTGAATACTACCACTCATAGCTGATGTTATTCCCTGTTTTGTACACTGCTGTTCTACTCTGAGGTCAGCTAAGCTACTGCTGATGCTGTAACCAAGTTTTAATATCTGCATGTGGTTCTTGACCCTTCCATTGCTTTCTTGTTTTTTCTACTGCAGGGACTGGGAGGTGTTTAGGGGGTCATGTACCCATGTGGCTAATTACTTCTGTTCTAAATCCTGCCTCAGCTGCTTAAAATCCTCAGAGTATTTGTCACCTTAATTTGGCTTTTTGAATGCCTGGCTGGCTTGCCCCACTATCATTCTGTTGCCTCCACTTACGTTCATGTCCCATCATTGCTACTATGTTTTGCAGAAATATGTGCCGATCTGACTACTCCTACTGCTTATTGAACTGCATGCTGGTCCAGCTATTATTACCCTGCCCTACTGCATTACCCTGCCTTACTGAACTATGTCCAGATCCACTCTTGCTCATGTCATCTTTGTGCAATGCTCCCTGCCATTTGCCCTGCAAGTTCTCAATGCTCATGCCTATTCAGCCTCATCAGTCCCTGGGGCATGCCAGCCATTCCATTCTGGTGCAGATTTTCCCCTGCAGCCAACAGTCTTGCTCTGCACCTGAGTCCACAGCTTGAGCATGTGAAGCTTGGGGCAGGGTCCTTCTCACCTGGCCCATAGCTGGAAATGTCCTCAGTCTGGGTGGACCTTCAGTCATCAGCCGTACCAATAGCATCTCAAGCTATAGAAGTTAAGACTCAGCTATGAAAGGCTGGGGTTGCTTATGGGGGCCCCTTTAGCACCCAGCAAGGAGGCACCCTTCAAGCTATTCTCCCCATGACTACCTCTGATTCATCTGGTTTGAGGATAGATCGGTAGGCCAGGTGAGTGCCTCAGCAGTTGTTGCTCTGCTCCTCCTGCCTTGGTTGTCCATTGTTGTAGAGTGGTGCTTGCAATCTTCCACAGCATTCCTGTTAGAGGGACTGAGTGAGAGCTTTCCTCCAAGTTGGAATATTTTCCACCTCCCTTAAACTGGGTTTCCAAATTGCAGTAGCAAAGCCGTCATTAAATAAAATATCCCAAGCCTGGAGGGAAGGTGATCTAGACCTTGGATCCCCAGAGATTTCCTCCTCAAAGGGTTTTTTTTCTGTCCTCTGTGTCTCAGATCATAATTGTTAGCATAGTGGTCCCTAGTTCCATAGATAGGATCCACTGTTGGATGGAGGGGGATGGTGTCCCTTTTGCCATTCCCTCTCTCCTTAGGAGGTCCCCTCGCTCTCTCTCACAGCCTATCAAACCCATGCCATTGTTAACCTGCACATCCCATTATATTATCAAGCTGCCTGATGCATTATCTAGTACTATTCTCACAACGACTGATTGCTTATATGCTTCATACTACTACTTTCTTTTTGGTGGATCCTTCCTAAGGTACCTTTAGCCAAGGGAATTGTCCCATGGTACCTTTAGGGGTGGAACCCTCTAGAGGGTTCCTTGTCTTTGATACCCCTACATGGTAGTAATTCCTCTGGAATAGAAAGTGTGAACAGCCAAAACCTAAGTAACACAGTTGCACAAGCATAACACTATACTGGCTGCATAGGCCATTGAATTGAAAGGCTCCGCCTATGGTTCAATGGACAAGCAGCCAGCCACTCCCACTTTCTGAGCTATATAAGCAGTTACATAGAAACATAGAAACATAGAAGTTGACGGAGATAGGACCACAAGGCCCATCCAGCCTGCCCATTTCTTTTCTACCTTATAAATGTGCCATCGGCCTTGCTCTGTCAGTGGCCTATCTATTCATAGTCATTTGTATTGCCCTTATGCCTATCCCATGCCTGTTTGAAGCCCTGCACTGTATTCATAGCCACCACTTCTTGTGGTAAGCCATTCCATGCATCCACCACCCTTTCTGTGAAAAGAATTTCCTCACATTTCCCTTAATCGGCCTCCTCTAATCTCATGCTGTGTCCTCTTGTCCTGCTATTTTTCTTATATTTAAACATGTTAGACTCTTTCACCTTGTTTATGCCCTTAAGGTGTTTGAATGCCTCGATCATATCACCTCTCTCCTCCTTTGCTCAAGGGTATACATATTGAGCTCCGTTAATCTGTCCTCATATGTCTTCTGATGCAGTCCCTGCACCATTTGGTTGCCCTTCTCTGGACTGCCTCAATTTGGTTAATGTCCTTGTGAAGGTGTGGCCTCCAATACTGCACGCAGTACTCCAGATGAGGCCCTAACCAGTGTCTTGTACAGAGGATTATTACCTCCTCTTACGACTTGTGATACCTCTACTAATACACCCTAACACCCCCTAGCCTTACCTACTGCTTTAGAGGTCTGCTTGGATGATTTTAGGTCATCAGTGATGATGATGCCCAAGTCTCTTTCTTCCTTTGTGACTGCTAGCAACTCCCTCCCAGCCTATAGGTGGCTTCAGGGTTTCTCTTCCCTATGTGCATGATTTGCACTTCTTTGCATTAAATCCCAGTTGCCACTCTTCTGACCATTCTGCTAGTTTATCCAGATCTCTTCTCATTCTGCCCACCCCATCTGGATCATCTATTCTGTTGCAGATCTTGGTGTCATCTGCAAACAGACAAGCCTTACCCTCTAGTCCATATGCAAGGTCACTAATGAAGATGTTGAAGAGGCCTGGCCCCAGGACTGATCCGTGAGGTACCCCACTTGTGACTTGCATCTCTTCTGACTCTATACCATTTACCACCACTCTCTGTTTTCTGCCCGTCTACCAGTTTGCCACCCAGTTGACCAACTTCTGACCCACCCCGAGCCTACCCAGCTTATTTATCAATCTTCTATGTGGAACAGTGTCAAAGCTTTGCTGAAGTCAAGGTAGGCGACATCAACTGCTCCCCTTGGTCCACCACTCTGGTTACCAGCCAAAGAAATCCATGAGATTAGTTTGACAGGACCTTCCTTTGTAAACCCATGCTGTCTTGGATCCTGTGCCCCTATGGATTCCAGGTGTTGCACTATCCTTTCCTTAAGGATGCCTCCATAATCTTGCCCACTACTGAGGTAAGACTGACCGGTCTGTAGTTCCCCGCCTCCTCCTACCACTCTTGTAGGCGGGATCACATGACCCTTCTCCAGTCTTCTGGGACCTCTCCTGTGCTCAGAGACTCACTAAACAATTCTGCTAATGGCTCTGCTAGTTCCTCCTTTAGCTCCTTAAGTACCCTGGGATGTATGCCATCAGGTCCCATTGCCTTATCCACCCTGAGCTTAGCAAGCTCTTGTAGGACCCTTTCTTTTGTGAAGGGAGTAGTGCTCACCTCCCTCCCCCCTGTGTCCATGATGCTGAGCTGTGGTCCCTGCCCTACCTTCTCTTCAGTAAATACTGAGCAAAGTATCTATTTAGGATAGATGCCTTTATAGGGTCTCCTCCTCACATGCTCCTTTTCTCCATTAAGCTTAGCAATACCCCTCTGGACTTTCTCCTTTCATCAATGTATCTATAGAAAGTCTTGTCACCTTATTTTACTGTTTGTGCTAGTGTTTCCTCAGTTTGGGACTTTGCCTGCCTTACTGCCTTACCTGCTTCCCTTACGGCAGTTGGTATGCCTCCCTATCTTCATCCTGCTGTGTTCCCTTATATTTCCTGAAGGCCAGCCTTTGGCTTTGACCTTTTCTGCTACTGTATTTGAGAACCAAAGTGGTTTCCTTCTTCTTTGCACTTCCTTTTCTGTCTAACACAATGGGATGTTGCTTCAAGTATTGTCATCCTTAATGCTTGCCCACTTTGCCTGTACCCCTCACCTGTGTTTCTTTTGCCAGGGGCTAGCTTAACTCTGTTGTCCATCTTATCAAAGTCAGCTCCTCTGAAGTCCCATATTTTTTGCCTTGGAATGGGATGATTTAGATGTAGTAGCCAAATTGAACCATACCATGTGATGGTCACTGGCCCCCAGGTGACCTTCTACCTGGAGATCTGTGATCCCTTCTTTGTTAGTCAGTACTAGATCTAGGATAGCCCTGTCTCTTGTGGGTCGCTGTACCAGTTGTTTGATGCCCTCCCCCTGCAGGGAATCCACTATGAGTCTAGTTCTGGCAGATGTTCCTGCTGGTATTGACCAATCTGTATCCGGCATGTTGAAGTCTCCCATTATCAGAACCTCCCCTTTAGCTGTCATGTTTTGTATATCTTCTAACAGTAATGTGTCTATGTCCTCCCTCTGGTCTGGGCGCCTGTAGACAACCCCAATTCTTATGGCTGTCCCATTTCCTGTTTCCAGGGTGACCCACAGTTCTTCTGGCTCCTTATGTATATTCTGAATTTCTGTAGCTTTGATATTTCATTAACATACAGGGCCACTCCTCCCCTTTGCACCTCGGTCTCTTCTGAACAATACATAGCCAGGTACTGAAGTCTCCCAAGTGTGGTTACTGGTAAACCACGTCTCACTAATTGCTACTATGTCCAGTTTAGCCTCTGACATTATTGCCTGCAGGTCTGGGATCTTATTTCCAGGCTGTGAGCATTGTGTACATGATTTTCCATTGGCCAGATTTTGGTGTGTTAGTTGTTGGGTGAAGTTTGGCATTAACCCTGTGCGTCGTATGGGGAAACAAACCTTTTTTCTTACCTGGTGATGCAAATGAACGGCAAACATGCTGAATTCCTGTTTGACCACTAGCTGAGGGGGGAAGGGTGTTCTTCCCATTCGACGTATGGGGTGCTGCACCCCCTTCCCATTTGCTAGTTCTGAAGCACTTTTTCTTTGCCCCACCATTCTCCTCTTCCCCTCCAGCGGCAGTGCCTCTCTCCTTGGGATCCTTACTAAGGTACCTTTAGCCAAGGGAATCATCCCACGGCAACTCTAGGGGTGGAACCCTCTAGAGGGTTCCTTGTCTTTGATACCCCTACATGATGGTAATTCCTCTGAAACAGAGAGTGTGAATGGCCCAAACCTAAGTAACACAGGTGCACAAGCATAACACTATACTGGCTGTGTAGGCCATTGAAACATTGCTTTATATTCTATTTTTGTGTACAAATGTTTGAAAGGGGTTACGAACAATGTGTGCCATCTTGTTTGTGTTTTTTGCTTATTGTAACTATTGCTATGCAGGTCCCAGGGCTAAATGGGGAACTTGGGCAGATTGGATGGACCATAGGTCTTTTTCTGCCAATATTGTTTATGTTTCTGAGATGTAGAACTGTTAATGATCCTTTTCTGAGTTATGACTGTACTCTCCTGAGTGTGCCTAAAATAGACATTTACCGTCTTGTGTGCTTACCCAGCAATCAAAAACCAAATAAATACATATGTGAAAATGTGATCAAGGAAGCGATGACAAGGGGGAATAGTATTTAATTTTGATTTGATGGCCTTTGTAGGTCTTTAGTCAGGGAAATATCTAGTGACATTTAAAAATGTGAGGGTGTAGTGACATGGGTTTGGCAATATTCTGTACTGTATATAGTAATGGTTGGAGAAATAGGCTCGGAATCATGGGTTGTACTAACATAAACAAATGGGTTCTTGATTGTGATAGTCAATCAGGACAAAGACAGTTCCCTGGCCATTGTATAAGTTGTCTCTTGGCACTATACAAATAAAAATGTCATTATACAGGATACTGTGCAAAGGCAATATAGTAATGTAATCTGCACAGTATTGTATTCAGGGTTTTATACAGTAGCAGCAGCTTATTGTAATTACATGATAAGAGGAAGGTTCTTTCCCTAATTGTCTGCAGTGTGTTAGCAAGGTTCTTCAAAGGAGAGCTGCACTGAACCTGTGTTTTGTTTCATTGTAGAAGGTGTATTTCCAAATACTGGTTTATGTTCTGCTACTATTTAATCTTTACAGGCATTTCAGTAAACAAAGTGGGTGTTTCTGCACACTTTTGTTAAGGACCATTTTAAAACTGTACAGTGTGGTTCATGTCAATTACAGCCACAGATTTTCATAGCAGAACATGGTTGCATTGTGCTACCAACAGAAGAGCTGAGAAGGGATATAAACTACAATATGCGGATTTAAAATGGCCCTTACCACAAGAGTGTAAATCATAATCACGTGCTGAGTTTACCAAATGGCCAGTAAACATGGAACAATAAAAGAACAGAATGTGAACCAGTATTTGAAAACTAGTTTCTACAGAAAACACAGGCTCACAGCTTAAAAGCAGCTCTCCTTTAAGGTGTATCAGCATGGGTGCCGGAACATGCAGAAACGTGAGGGGCTGTAGTCATTTCAAATAAGATTCTGGTTGTTTCTCTTATGGCCTTGCATGCTTTAAAGGGGCACTTTGAATACTCATGGGTAAACATCAAGGAAATACCGCCCCCTTGCCCCTAGGTTTCGACACCAATGTGTATCAGAAGCAATATTTTGAAGTTACTGACAATGGGTGTCTGCTTTATGCAGACAGCTTGCAAACTGTTATGAGAAATGGATATGTATATTTGTCACATTCCCTCTTCACCCTAGGTACTGTACAGTAAAGCTACTAGTCTGCAGAGCACCCTTAGTAACTCTGGATGTAGTGTGATATGAGTTAAGCAATCTGGAGTTTCATGAGATCACTTGTACCAGAAACTAAGTCAGCGTTTGTTTTAATGGAAGTCCTGTGTGTCCTACAGAATATTGATTTCTTCCTGCCCAAGACAATGAAGAAACTGTGGTTTACCATGCCCAGCATGGGCACTCCACCCCCTTAATGCCATAGCAGATTTCTTTTAAAGCTTTGACCCTTCCAGTTGATAAATGACTAAGGCATCCCATTAACTGCTAGCCTCTGTCAGTTTTCCAAAAGCAATCAGCGTGCTAGTTAGATCTACAGAGGTAGGGAGAGCTAAGAAAGGAAGCCATGCACAACCTTATTAATCTTGGAGTATGGATCGACATTTGTCAACAGTATTGAAGTTTGTTGTAGTGAATAGAACCCCAGAGACCACTCAATTACTTTATCTCCCAGCAATTAGGAACCTGCTTCTTCAGGTCAATCTGTTAGCAAGAAAAAAAATGGAGCTACAAGACTAGAGGAAAAATCTTTGACCTTTACTGTGGGAGTCCTTTAAAGAAAAAGAAACATTAGATCATCCCACTCCCTACCCCCCTCATTGATTGTTTTTCCTTTCCAAAGCAGGACAGAGGCTGAGCCAAATTATGTTGTTATTGAGAAATGCCTATGATTTTTTTTAAAGAATGGCAAATGAAACTTAAGGTGTCTGAGTGTCTGAATTTAAGTGACCATTGCTGAAGCATAAGCATTGTACATTCACACAAATGAGTTATTGTAATTGTCTGTGGGATTGGATGACTAGCTTTTTAACCGAATCTGAGATGGTAACTAAATACTGTAAGTATTTGCACATGTCAGAAACATACAGGCATGTGCATGGAAGAATGTGTATACAGTATTCATCCATACAGACATGTATGAATAGGTGACTGAAGTGTGTATTTTGGATTTGCTTGAACACTGACCCGAAGAAATGCACAGACTGTATATGCACACAGAAACATGGAAATACATGCACATACTGTACAGATAGTTCTCATATGCAATGTGATCCAATCTGCTGTGAGACAGGGAAGGGAAAAACTCTGTGGTGTGGGTTTTAAACATGCATAGGACAGAAATGAAGGAATAATAGAGGTAGGAAGAAAAAGCTAAGCCAATGACCAATAAGGGCCACTGGACGCTTTGTCAGCTAGAGTAAACGGGCAGACTGGATGGGCCTAGTGGTCCTTATCTGCCAACAGAATCTATGAAATGCATGGCATGGCACCATTAGCAAAACAGTAACATAACCATAAAAACCTTTGTTTGGATTGGGCATCAGTAAGCCATTGCTGCTTCAAAAGTGACAAGCATTACTGCACCACGAATAGCAGAACGGAGCATAATACTTATCTGGACTGGCACTAATACAGAGACACATACATTCAGTGTACCTGGTCATGTTACTGATATATTTAAAAAGTTAATTCTGTTGTTTAGTGGGGACTGCCAGACTCCTCCCCCATCCCTGGCTGTTAAATCTCTAACAACCCAACCTTCCCCTGCCAAGTGTTTCAGTGCTTACCTCCATATTGCTTGACTTCATCTTTCTGTGTTCCTTTGTTTCTTTTTGCCTCTTGTTATTTGTGCTTCTGCTGTTTTTGTTCTCTAGTTTACTGCTGTGTCCTGTCCATCCCCTCTTCTCTTCTGTGTTTTCTTTCCTTGGGCTCGACTGCCCCCAACCCCCTTTTTTGTCTTCTACCTCCTGCTTTGGTCTCTGAATTTTCTGCTGCTGTCTCATGTATGCTGCCTCTCCATCTTCTTTTTCTGTTCCTTTTGGTCACAGCTCTGCTGCCCCCAACCCTCTTTCACAGACTTCCTGCTCCCTTTCCACTTGGCTTTATTCCCTGCCTCCCCCACCATGCACTGCTCTGCCATGGCACTCTCTGTCTGTTTTGGCCTTTGCACCTCCACTCTACCTGTTCAGTGGCAGTTTGACATTTCCAGTGTCTCCTCCTTTTGCTTCTTCCTCTGCTCTTCCTCCCTGTCCTGGGTTCCACCTCAAAGCTGCCTGACTCTCTGATGCTCTTCTTTTTTCTGGCTAGCGTCTCAGACATTTCTGTCTGCCTTTGGTTTTAATCATGCCTTCCAGCTCATTCCATCTTACTGAATTTTCTTTGGCACATGGCATATAATTTTTGCTGCTTCTTGGTGACCCATTTCCTGGCTTCCTTGAAACACGTAGTGCTCTGGTTGCCTCCTATTAGGTGTGTGTTTCATTATGTGCTTTTCTGCTTTTCTCCTTTTTACACCTACAATGCATGTCTTGTCCTTGTAGTCTTCCCTGTTACTAATCAGCAGCTCTGGTGTCTCAACTGCATTGCTCTCCACTGGACCTCCTATGACACACTTTGATGGGTACTGGTTAGGAGCTCCTCTTTCAGTCAGTCTAGCAAGTCATTCATCAGTCTCATGGCTCACAGACAAGTGACATAAGGGTAGTGCAATGGCCTTGAGACACATAATAGTGCAGCTGTGTGCCTAGCCAGGCCTTTACCTGGAAATGGGTCCCAGATTTGAGCATTGGTTAGAATGCTGAGGGTCATCCACCTTTAACTGTTACCCCCATCTGACAGGCTTAACACCTCAGTCTTCCTATTTATATTCTCTTTATTTTTCTTTTTATATAACCACTATGTGTCTACCAGAGGACAGAACTATCAATCATTTGGACGAAGAAGATTCTGAGATTCCTCAGGTCATTCATAGAAAGACTGCTGCCAAATCTTGGCATAAGAGTAAGGGATGGGCTGTTCCAAGGCGTATCGCTGCTCTCCACAATTTGATAGCCCCCTTTTCTACTACTACTGAAAAGCAGGAGCTGTTTAATTGGTATGTAGCTGCCATTTCAGCTAACTTCACTCTTGCCTGTACACCTGTAAAATCTCAGACTCTGGACCAATTTCCTGCTGCTTCTCAGTTTTCCATACTGCATGACCTGCTTCTCCAGATTAATACATCCACACAGAACTTAGATTCAAGGGTAGGTGCTTTAGAATCCAGACCTTCAGGATCTAAAGAACCAGCACCTTCATGGACTCCTTCAAGCCCTTCTGTAGTTACTCAGGTTTCTAAACCTGCTACCTCAGTACCTTCTCAACCTACTACCACAGCACCATCTGCTTCTCCACTACCAACTGTATCTCCCTCTACAGTTCCATCAACAGGTTCCAACCTCTCCGTACTGACTACTTCCATAACAGGTATTATTCCTTCTTCTCTAACACATTGACCAACTACAGTTTGTCCTACCCATCTGGTTCCAAATCATGTCAAGAAGGACATTCTTGAAGAGAAGGGTATTAATCTTATATCATCTCTTGAAACAATCAACAACAGGGTTGTTTCCACAGAGATATGTCCAAATATACTAAAAGTCAAAGACCCTTGCCTACTGAAGCAGAGTTTGTTGCCACCTTCAGTATCTTATGAGAAATTGAATGTGAGGCATTTCCATCCAGGCACAAATAATTTAAATTCCACCTCTATCTCATTGTTGACCTAGCAGTCAATAATGGTGGTACCCAATTTTACTATAAATCCTTCTTGGCAAAGGCAGCTGCTTACCTATCAAAATTCAATAAGTGCATTTCCTTTGACATCCCTTGACAAGTTGTTCTGTGGATATTTTGCTGGTCAATGAGCTTTAACATGTGCCATATGTGGCTCCTTTTTTCATTTGCTGCCTTGTGTCCTCTTACCATCACCAACACTCAACCACCAATCAGTTCAGCTCTGGCTTGCCCTTTCACCTCACAACATGTCTTCTGTGTACAGAGAAATCTTTGGGATAAATGTGGATGTCAGGTAGTTTTCTCTGCTGGGAAAGCAGTCTGTAAAAATTTCAAACAAAACTGCCTGCTTTGCACCAACCTATTTGCTCCTACTGTACATGTATGAAGTTACTGGGAGGAAGCTCATTCTAAGCTGGTCTGTCACTGCAAATCAACTTCAATGCCTACTCAGGGCCCATCCCTCAACACCAGTTAATACTGTTTGACTGCAACAGTTTTCATCACGCCATCTGTCACAATCTCCATTCAGTTCCTTATTTCAGGCCTTTCAAACCAATTACACACAGGTCTCTACACAGTTCCTGCAACCTCTATTCACTTTCCAAGTCTTAAACTTGTTATGACTGAACCTGAAGCTGTCAATACCTTACTGGCAAAAGAACTGTCTAAAGGTTTTATCATCAGTCCCATTATAGCTCCACCTTTTCCATCTTTCTGAATCAGCCCATTGGAATAGCCACCCAAAAGTATTTCAGAAATAAATGTCTCATCATTGACCTATCAGATCTTCATTCATCAACAGAGCCAAGCATCACTTCTTTAATACCATCTGAAGAATATTTTCTTTCTTATGAGTGAATTGATGATGCCATGAAATTTATCAAACTTGGTTGGTTAACTAAAGCAGATATTACAGATGCCTTCAAACTGTTACCTATATCCATCCTTAAAGGATGTAAATAGAATTAAAAAAAAAATAGATACACTTTTTGCTCCCTTTGCATGCATTTGTGACAGATATACTAATCTGTCTGCCCCCACCCCCCAGGTTGGAGGCTGTCAAGGTGGTTTTAATATGTATATTAATGGGACAGCAACACCCACACAGTGAAACCCCCACAGCAAAACCCTGACAGTGACAGACATTGTAGTGATAGGATCCCACAGCAATGGACTGTGTAGCAACAGTGGGTAGGTACTTAACTCCACTGTCTGTGCAATGTGGAGTTAGTTATCTAAAGTAGGGGCAGTGTGTGGGGAACAGCCCCCCACATGGGGGAGTGTGGGGGGTCACAGCCCTCCCTCATTGTTGTCACCGTGTTGCTGCTTGGTGTCGGTGTGCATCAGTATTGGGGATGTCAGCATGCTTGTGGCGCTGTGGAGGATGTCACTGTGGGGGATGGTGCTGCAGCATGGAAGATCCCTTTTAACATTGGGGAATATATCCTTTAGAGTCCCATTTCCACCTTCCCTGAGGATGCCAGCATGAAGACGTATGCCCAAGCTGGTGATGTGTTAATACGTACCTCATCCAACTGTCTAATGGCATCCTCCTCCTCCTCTCTACACCACTGAGTTTGCACTGTCACCTGTGCATTCACAGGTGGCAGTATCGGAGTGGTGTGATGACCATCCCTTCCTGGAGGAGGGCACCCTGGGATGCTCAATCCTCCTCTCCTGGCCAGCCCCCAGTGACCCAGGCTTATTTCCAAAAAACGGTCACTGGCATTATGAGCAGTAGCACTACCACTGCACCAACAGGCCAGCATCTATGGAATTTCTTGGAGAAATCTGTTCTACTTTGTAGTGTGTCTAACCTTTTAATACAAATGTAGTGAGAGCCTTTTTTGACACCTTTTCTAGTTCTTTATACCAGGTTCTTTTGAACGTTTAACGAATCCCATTTGTGTTATATCTTCTCGATGATTTTCTTCTTCTCAATACTCTTGCGTCTCCTTCAGCCACTAGCATTACTTGCCTTTGGTGCTGTTTTGATCACTTAATATTCCTCTAGCACAAGACAAAACAGAAAGATCAGTAATGATGCTAGGATTTCTGGGTATCAAACTAGATACCCTAAAAATGGAAGCCCCTCCCCTTCCCTCTGGTAAAATTACAATGAATTTTCAACTTGGTTTCACTCTTTTCAATAAAATGATCCTGTACCAAATGAGAACTCCTTTCTTTATGAGGCTATCTCATTCCACAGAGTCAGAGTTTTATGTCCTATCTCTTTAGTCAAACTCATTCAGTCGTTCCTATGGATCATCACATATCCGTTACTTTGCCCGCCTTGGCAGATTTACCTATGTGGTCCCTCTTTCTATCAGAATGCAACATAATATCCAAGTTCCATAAGAACCCATCTCCCTTAAACTGCCTTTCAGACTATATGGATGTTACACTATCATTTGGGTTTGCTGCCATTCATGGTACCTCCTGGTGTGCCTGCCCCTGGCCACCTGAAATAAACCCCTTTCCCACTTCCTCTCTATGTGATCCTTTTTGGAAATCTATCCAATTGTTGTAGCTGCACTCACCTGGAGATGCAAGGAACAACCAGCTTGTGATTATATATACAGTTAACCAAGCAGTCGTAGCCATCAGAAATAAAGGGTATTCCTCCTCCCATTCCTTAATGAACTTCCTGAGATGATTGATATGGACATCCTTATTTTTCCACTTTACAATCCACTGTGTATATGTTCCTCATTCTCCTAATTTTCTAGTTGATTGCCTTTCTTTTTTTTTTCATAGAGATTTTTCTGCCTGGCTGGTAGCATGTTATCAGAGATATACACTGTTGACAGGGATATGCCCTGGTCAGGCTGATACAGATCATCATTCAGATGGCTACTGGCTTTATCTCTTCATTGTTTTGGCTCCTCCCCTCATGGGAATGAATGCCTAAGTTGGCCACACACAGCCACAGTGACCCCCATGTGGCAGGAGCAAACTCCCTGGCCCAGCTGCAGGGGTTGCTATGCAGGCAGAGTTCCCCTCCAGCCCTCCCTGACTGAGAAGCACTGCCGAGTGGCAGCTGTCTCGGTCATGGCATGCCTCCAAACTTGACTTCCTGGTCTACTTTCTGAACCTTGGTCATCAGCAAGGCAGTGTAATGTACTGCCACTGGACTTCTGGGGTGGCCCAACTGATTGTCTTTCCTGCTTCTATTTTCAACAGTTCAGAGTTGCCTTCCCACAATCCAGACAAAAGATAAACTCCCCCATCATTATTCTGGGAGCTACAAATAACACAGTAAGGCTTCTTAATTATGTCTCATCTACTATCTGGAACTCCTTAGCTTCATCAGCTCAAGCTGCGTACAAAATAGCTCCTGTGCCCTATGAAATATGGACCCTTTCCAATGATCCATCTCTCTCATTCTAGCTTTTGCATCCTATTGATCCCTAACTTTTATCTTGCCCGCTACAAAAATCAGACAGTATATTTAAAGTATCCAAGTCACTATCATGTTTATCTGCCCTGACATACCAAGCTTCTGCCTATCAAATCCAGCAAACAAAGTCTTCCTTTGAGGTATAAGAAAAGTGGCTTCTCCAGGGTATTCAACAAGAAAACCCATAGATTACCATCTATATTCTCAAACAATGGCATTTTCTGATCCATTGCTGACTGTGGTAGTATAGGTGCTGATGAAGTACACAGCAGGCAAGAATCTAGTTAACAGTACCACAGGATGGCACCATTTATTTGTTTTTGGTAGTCTTTAGACACTATAAAAGCTGGAAAATAAGAAGACAGTTGCGTAAGGTCTGGCTGCTTCAGAGACTGACTATTTTTCTTCACCAGTGAAGCCTAGCTACTGGGTGTCAGCTCCCACCTACCAAGGTTATACTGGGGAGGACCTTTGCTTAGGAGGGATCTCACCAGTCTTTGTGTTTTTCCATGATTCCAATCTAGTCAGATGCAAACAGCTCTAGTTTGTCAGAGTCTGCACTCAGCTCCCTCAGACGTAGTTGGCACTCCTTTTAGTGCTCTTTGACTGGCTTAACCAAAACACCTAATTTGTGTTCCTCTGTTCCAGTGGTCCATACCCCTATGCCAATACACCACTGCAACTGAGCAGTTCAGCATGCTGTTCAGCTCAAACCACTCCCACTTTTACCTTTGCATAGGCCTTTTCTCTCGGCCTCTGGTATCTCAGACAGTGTCTTTCTTGCAGGTCTATAGCTGACTGACTAAAATCTACTGAAAGAGTCTTTTTATAGCTCAGCAAATCACATGATCTGTCAGTTGATTTCAAATTTTACATCAGCATTCAGCATACCAAAATCACAAAAGAAACAGAGATAATGAAGCATTCACTATAACATAAAACCACAATACTATGTGTATTCCCTTAACACAATTCATTTTCACTAAAATAACAATACTGTACGTATTCACTTAACACATGATTCATCTTCACTTTGCAAAGTAGTTTTTAGTATACTTCCTTTAATTACTAGGAACCTCTCCCTTAACTGCCAGAACTCTCTAGGCCCAGATTTTATAAAGCCATTAATTCTAGGTGGGGCCAGGCCTATCAGGAGACAGCAGTTAACTGGATGCTGAGAGTCTCCATTCCAAACCACTTATAACCTTACATGGTAAGTTAATGGAAACTCATGTTGCTGACTTTCAGATGAACTTTAATTAAAGGGCAATAGTTAGGTCCCGTCCACACTAGCAATTTTCCATGTTTTAAACTATGTTAACTCCATTAACATGGTTTAAATGTATTGCATGTAGACTGTAGCATGATACAACTATGCTACAACCCGTGTTCAAAAACCCTGCTAAAACCCTGCTTGGAGCAGAGTGTTAGTGGGGGTTTTGACCAACACAGTTGCCTTAAACTGTGTTAACAGAAGTGTGAATGTAATCTGTGCTGTAACATGGTTTAAGGAAGGCAACCACCACTCCACTGCAATTTCTATTTTTGGGCAGCCAGGAAGAAAAAAAAGACTCATAAACATTAGCCAACTCACAATGAATTGCCGAACTGAACAACGTAATTGTACTCTGTTGCTGCACCAGGTTGCAAGTATCCTGGCATGCACTGCAGCACCCACAGTGCTTTGCCATACTGCTGCAATCATGCCTGGGAACTCAACCAGGCAAGCACAGTGTTGGAGCACTGAGTGGCAACTCTGACAACAGTGTTCAAGCATGGAAATTAAAATGTTTTTAGAAACATTCTGTAAATTTGATTCCTGAGTGGACAGTTCCTTAGAAGCGAATAAGAAGAAAACTTTCTTTGTTTTAACTTCAAATGCTGTCTCTTAAATTCTTATGCAAACTTCATAACTGTTACTAAATGTATTACTTTCCATTTTAAAACAGGCACCAGCCCTCCATGGTTTTATCTGTTAATATTTATACATAAGTCTTCTCAAGGACACTATAAAATCTCATTTGCTTTAAGTATGTGTGTTGGGGGCTATTCACTTCAGCTGATGCAAGTACTTATCTCTGGGCTCTCTATCTTTTTCCTGTGCCACTGCTAACTCATTGAAGTCAGGGTTAAATATACTGTACATACACAAGTTCTTAGAGGTGTTTCTACTATTATCACCGGTGAGGTGACAAGATGACTAAGTAACAAAACAGGAACTTTTACAAATAATTCATGTGTCTTCACTCCCATAAGTAGAGTGATTAAAAGGCAGAGAGACAGAACAGATTAGGGAGCCCTCCTGGTCAGTTCAGAAGAGACATTAAGAAATACAGACAGGACATAAGCTGCACAGCAAACAGATAAAGAAAAGGTGTGTTTGAGTTTTGCTTATTTTTCTTCAGAAAATGGTCTCTAAACTGAAGCAACACTTTCTATACTGATTAACCCTAGCCTTGGGGAAAGTTTCATCATGGCAGTTCCATTTACATTTTATAAATCTGGGCCCTTATTTTATAAGCCACAGAACATTGGCAGGGACCACCCTGCCACACTGACCTCAATCAACAAGCTGCCATGACTTTGACCTTCTTTGGACTTCAATGACCTGAAGAATGTACATCTTTCTTTTCTGTCTTCAATCCAGCCATCAATCTCAAAAATAACTGTTTATAGAAAGCATCTGCAGATCATTTAATTTTCATCTTGCCAAGATCAAACACTGGCAGAAACAACAGAGGTGTCCATGTCTCTTATTTTCAACAAACTGAACTTGGTGCCCTTTTCAAGTCTTCAGTTTGTTGCCATCCTTTAACAGACATTGTGATTCTGTTCATTCTGTTCTGTATGCAGAGACCTACTCTATCATGACTACTTCCTGGTTCATCCTTCTCTGTCACAACACTACTTTCTGGTCTTGGTCTTACATAGATACATAGATACATAGACAGTGTTGGCAGATAAGGGCCTATGGCCCACCCAGTCTGCCCATTTGAGCTTGTAAGTTCAGTTTATGTTTTCCTAGAAGTCTGTTGCCCCTTACCCCTGACCTCCAGAATTCCTTTATGTCTATCCCATGCATTCTTAAATCCTGTGATTGTTTCAGCCCCACCACTTCCTCTGGCAGGGTGTTCCATTGTCCACCACCCGTTGTGTGAAGAAATTCTTCCTCATGTTTCCTTTGAATCGTCCTCCTCCAACTTCATCCCATGCCTCTAGTCCTGGAACATCTTTTCTCTTAAAAATAGTGTATTCCTGCACCTGTTCCTCCCTGTGAGATACTTGTATGTCTCTATCATATCCCCTCTCTCCCTCCTCTCCTCCAGGGAGTACATGTTCAGTTCCTTCAACCTGTCTTCATAGGACTTGTGATGCAAACCATGCACCATCTTTGTTGCCCTCTTCTGAACCTTCTCTACCCTGTCTATGTCCTTATGTACGTATGGTCTCCAGAACTGTACACTGTACTCCAGATGGGGCCTCACTAGTGTCTTGTATAGCGGAATTATGACCTCCCTTTTCCTGCTGGCTATGCCCCTGCCTATACATCTCAGCATCCTATTTGCTTTACCTGCTGCCTTGTCACACTGTTTCCCTACCGTGAGGTCATCAGAGATGATAACCCCAAGATCCCTTTCCTGCTTGGTGCATGCTATCCTCACCCCCAACTGATATATTGTGCCAGGGTTTTTGTGCCCCATATGCATTATCTTGCACTTCTTTGCACTGAATTTCAACTGCCAAACCCCTGACCATTCTTCAAGTTTCTGCAGTTCCCTTCTTATTCTGTCTACACCCTGTGGTGTGTCTACTCTGTTACAGAGCTTTGTGTCATCAGCGAACAATGAAATTCTGCCTTCTAGGTCCTGTGCAATGTCACTGATGAAGATGTTGAATAGGACCGGTCCCAGCACTGATCCCTGTGGTACTCCACTGGTCACTCTTCCCTCTGTTGATGCCTCTTCCTTCTCTAGCCAATAATTCAGAGTCACAACAACCACCTCAGCATTTCAAAGGAACAGTCCAGTTCACATTATCAAAGTCATGGGTTACTGGATGTCGTCTTGCCTTGAAATCTATATCAGAGATCCAAATTCACAACTCTGCCAAGCTTATCAACAGCTAATTTCTTGATTTTAAGATGGCGAGAAGGCTAGCCCAGTAACTTAGTTCTCAGAGGTTTCATTTACCAGGGGGCGGGCTCTTCTTCTCCATGTTACTGGGTCTATTCTGTGAGTTGGAGGAGGCTGGTTCAATTGTCTCACCAGATACTTTGGGATTTTTAGCTACAAACATTTTTCCTTTATCCTTGAGACAATTGACCTGGCACCTCTATGGAGGGTGAAAAACCAGGGAAGAGAAAAGCCAAAAGATCAAAGACAATTGCACAAACACACGCATATAACTGACATCCCTCCATTTAATAGAAAGATTAATCTTGTGGTTCACTAGGGGGATGCCAGACTCCTCCCCTTACCTGGTTATAAAATCTCCCATAATTCAATATACTCATGCCTAGTATTCCACGTACCTCCTCCTTCATCTCTGGTGCTCTGCCTCAAGAGTGCCTTTTTTGCTGTGAACTTTTTCATTTAGCCTCAAGACAATTCTCCTGGAACCTCTACTGAGGGTGGAAAGTCTGAGGAAAAGACAAACCAAAAGATCATGTACAGTTGCACAAGCACATCACTGGTGACCACCATGTAAACCAAGAGCACTAGGTAGAAAAGGGTAGAGTTGCCAAATACGTATTGTGCAGGTCAATGGGAAATCTCAGCCTAAAGGCAAAAAGTAGCATCCAGTGAAAGGGAACTATGTTTTGGTGGTCCAACTGCTGATGCATTACATGTGTAAGAGTGTGTGTGTTTGTGTGTGTGTGTGTGTGTGTGTGTGTGTGTATGAAGGGGGGATTGAAACAACTGCTGTACCTTGGTTAAAAAGATATAAAGAATTAGTATGCACTAACAAGGGTTGCTAGTATTCGCCAAGACAGACTCATGTGTATACACACACACACACACACACACACACACACACAAATACGCACAGATGGGATATGAGAATTTAATCTTAATGTAACACTTTTCATACAAACTGTATCCCAGTTCAAGTAAAACCCAAGAGAGGGTGGAGAAGGAAGGTTTCTGCCATTTTAGTAGTCACAGAGGCAATAATAGAGAGAGAGAGGAAAGTGGGGTATTACAGAACTCATGCACAGGGAATTTTTGACTTGCCAGGATTCACTCAATGAGAAAGGGACTGTTGTGGGATTCAAACCTAAATCTTTAGGTACATGGTTCTGCACTTTAACCACTGAGTCAAACAGCCTCACTGCCTACAAAAGAACCAAAACTAACTACAAAAGAACCAAAAAAGAAAGATGGAGGATCACGTTTGTGGTCCTATAGAGAGGTATAGCAAGTGTCTTCATCGTCCCCCACTGAACAGTACTCCTGGTGCCCCAATAAATAGGAGAAGCATTGTGCCAGTAAGAAAAGTAATGCTGGTTGTTCACGGGTAGTGGTGGACGAAGTGGCCAAAATTCGCTCTGAGAAGTGATTCTTGGAGTAAAGCGGAATCCGAAAAATACTCCATAACGTGAAGCGGAGTACTTCACGTCATAATGGGGAACACAAAGTCCATTGGAAACAATGACTTTGCATTATTCCACCTTCTCCAAAACACTTCACCAATTTTAAGGTGAAGTACATTGAAATCAATGTATTTCACCTCACTTCGCCTTGTTTTTGAGCTCCAAAGGTGAATTTTGCAGTGCTTTATGGGATTGCAGGTCACATGGGCTCTAGATTATTCTGCACAGCCTCAGTTCTGTGTAGTGTGTGTGTAGTGGAAGATGGAGACAGTTTCCTCTCAGAGCTCTGCGATTCAAACCCTCTAAAAGCTGTTAGAAAAGTCTTTTTGAGCTATATTTTTTGCTCACAATTTAGTACATCGATTATAGGAAACCCTCCTGTGAACATATCATCGAGTGTTTATTGTTTGTGTGTGGATTTCGAATGTTAATTTAGAACAGTCAGTCTATGTACTCTGAAGTGTGCTTTGGTGGGGTGTATCTGTGGTGTGGGAAGATTAACTGGGAGAAAAAGGCAGTCTTTCTGTTTTGGTTATATTTTTCTTGTATACCTATGTTAATGTATGCACAGTAATATTTTCAGTAATTCTTGACTTTTTTTGCTGATTGTTGTGGTGCAGCAGTGTATAATTTCAGTTTGTTTAAAACATTTGGTTATATTACTAAAGGTTTTCAATTTGCTACACATTACTTGTAGTGTGTGTGAGTGTGTGTGTGATGTGTGCCATTAAATCAGACACCTTTTATTGTGCCAGAGAGTAATTGCAGCAGTGTGAAATTGCTATCCACCGCACCTGCATGAATTTTTTAGACCGCTTTGTGGTATCTTTACTGGTAGTGGATTGTTACTGCCATGCACTACCCCCCTTCCCAACCGGCAAAAGGTATTCTTTTCCAGATTTGGATTTGTGACTTGTGAGCATTGGTTAGGTGTTTTTGTGCCTTTGCATCGGCATCTCTTGAGTGCGCAGCACAATCTTAATTTGTCTGTGCGTTTTTAGTACACCATTAATTCTGGGAGACTTTGCATTTCTTATTACGCTCTCATTTCACTTTGTCAGCACTGGGTAAGTTTCTGGACACAAGACAGTAACATTTTGGGGATGCACATTAATCCTGGTGACTGTGAGTGACCACTGCAGACATGATGGAGTGCACCATTAATTCTGTGAGACTTTGCATTTTTTATTACCCTCTCATTTCACTTCGTCAGCACTGGGGAATTTTCTGGATGCAAGACAGTAGCATTTTGGGGATGCAAATTAATTCTGGTGACTGTGTGTGACCACTGCACACATGACTGAGTGTGCCATTAATTCTGGGAGACTTCACATTTCTTGTTACGCTCTCATTTCACTTCATCAGCACTGGGGAGTTTTCTGGACACAAGATAACATTTTGGGGATGCACATTAATTCTGGTGACTGTGTGTGACTACTGCATGCATGACTTCTGAGTGCGCTATTAATTTTGGGAGACTTTGCATTTCTTGTGCTCTCATTACTCTTTGTCAGCACTGGGGAGTTTTCTGAACACAAGTCATAAGCATTTTGGGGATGCACATTAATTTTGGTGACTGTGTGTGTGAAGGGCTGCCAATATTGTTGTCACTTCACCTTACTTCACGTTAAGATGGAATGACAATGCAAAGTAATAATTACAAGGTGAAGTGAGCCTTTTGCATTGGCCTCTTCACATAGCGGAGTGACAACGCGAAGTGCACACTTTGCGGTCACTTCACCGGCGGAATTGAAATTTGCTGCATTTATATTCACAGATGAAGTATCACTGATGATATTGTTATGGATGGGGCCAACGTGAGGGTGTTTTCACAGTTGGATGCCCATTCATCAGCCCAATTCCCAATCCCTGTAATCTGTGATGCTCCTCCCCTAAACTGTCCGACCATTGTAAAACTGGCATGTTGATACTGCTACATGTTAATACAATGCTGTAGGTCACTGGGAATATATTCAGCACAACAGTACTGTGGATTCATGGCAGAGGGGTGGGCAGAAAAGGAAGGTGGGGTAAGTTAGAGATATTTTTTCACTGGGACGCGGAGTAGCAGAGGGTGGTGGGGGCATGGTAGGGTTACTTTTGTGCTGGTAGTTTGGGAGGGGAGGAAGCAAATATAAAAGGCACATTCACCTAATAGTAAAGTACTGCACAAAATATACTGTAAGATGCTAAATATATTTATTTACAAAATGGGTAAGTACAATCTATGTGCTTGATTGTTCCAAAGAAATCACATGACTTTGTACTGCAACTTCATACCTGGCCTGTTAACAAATCAAAACCTACCTCAAATCCTTCAAAAGAATTTGACAGCCATGTTTTTCTCACTGAAAACTGAGGCATAATAGCCTCTGCTTACTGCTGCTTGACTGTACTATGTTGCCAACCACCACCCCTATGCAGAGTGTCCCAAATCAGTATAGTTATAGGCTGTATTCTTGATCCATTACTGACACCACTGATAACCACGTTTTGATGTTTATGCTTGCACTTGTCTCTCACCACATATGAGTAAATCACGACTTTCTCTCTAGTCAGGGATACAGCAGTGTCAGAAAGATGCATCTGAAAAGCAGCACGTTGCAGCATTACCTCTATTTCTATGGCTCACCATTTTGTTCTCTCCACAAACATGCTACTGTGCTCTATTTACAGCATTTGTCTGTCACTGCACACTTACCACTGGCGGCATTTCTGTCGCTATGTAGGTATACTCATTTAAATACATTTTAAATCAAAAGCCAACAATGACATCATGGGGGGGGTCACCCTGAGACACTCCCTGAGACACTGAGACAAACAGAGAACAACTACAACTATGGATTCATATATAGGGCAACACAAAAAAAAGCAAGAAAAAAAAAACAGCATGAAGATCCAACAGATCCAGTAGGTGGAAGGACTGCTTTACGCAGATTAATGTAAACATTTTTACTTTTTCAGTAATTACCTCTGTATTTTTACTGTTTAAAATTCTTAAAAAATAATAAGTGCAATAACACCCTCCAGAGTATGCATCAAGATAAATCAGTGCACTTCCTTGATGGTTGAAGGCACTCAGCTTGCACCATCATGCTTTACAGTGCACTCTCATTATATGTTGATATAGCTCAAAGCACATTCTGTTTTGTGTTTTTGCTTTATTTACACCACGAGCAAGAAAGTATGCTAAAATGGCAATGAAACCTAAAGAACCACGAGGAATAGCCTGACCTGATGTTTTACACAAAATGTGTGCTTCCTCAGAGAATTGATTTTATTCATTTAATAAATTCATTAATTTATTTATTCATTTATTTATAGTATTTATTTACTTTATTGTATTGATTTATTTACAGGATTTTTATTTATTCATTGATTTATAGGGTCCAGTTCCAAGTGGCAGGGTGCAACTCGTGGGCGTATGTGAGTTGCACCATGTGCTACTATGTCGGGGACCCTGCGCCCCATTCTAAGACAGGTCGTGTCCCTGGCATCTACACCCTGTGACTTGCGCAGCTGCAGGGTTGCGCCACAGAAATGATGCAATGAACCTGTGTGCTGCAAGTTGCAGCCCATGGTTAACTGCCCACACAGAGCTCCCCCTGCCCCATAACTCTCCTTCAAGCACCTGGGGGTCTTGGGGGGACTGACCAGGTGGCAAAAGAGCATGGGGGCATGATGTAAAATGGACCCGGGAGGTCCCCAAAATCTGGGGGGTTGGGGGCATGATTGTGCTGGGGGGTACATGGGACACATTACTGTGCTTTCCATGGCACTGTGGGGGGCATCCATTATTTTACCAGGATGGATGCCCCTTAGACTAGCTAAGTGCTGGTCTAACCCCACTGTGCCATATGTTGTCTATTAATTGTGTAGGTGGGTTACAGCAGCCACCCTTTCAGAATAGGGCACAGGTGCTGCCATAACCCACCCTTGCACCATGCCACAGTGGGTTGTGGGCATAGTGGGTGGTTCAGCCCACCTTTGGCACAACCAGCATGTGGCATGGAGCAAGTCATATCTTGGAATACCAACTTGTATATCGCATGGCACAAGGTGCGATTTGCACCGTAGGGTTTGGTGTAAATCGTCTTGTGCCAGGCATACTGCAACTTGGAATCAGGCCCATAGTATTTATTTACTATATTTTATTGATTCATTTATTGATTTTGTTAAGCAGGTGTACCCACTGACATTAGTTCCCTTTTTCAGGGGCAAACAGGAGTTAATTATTTTTAACTCTGCATTCTTCTCTGCATCAGCACAACTGCCCGTGGGTTGCTGAGACCTTGAACTGCTCCCCTGTTCCATCCTGCATGGAGTGATTACCAGCATCTTCACCCACCCCCAGGTCCTGTACCAGCAGGTGGCAGTTGCTGATTCAGGAGGAGTGACATGAGATGTCATGGAAGATAAGGCTTTACCCCACATTTCAGCAGAGCTGCCCTGTGGCATTTTAACTCAGCATTCTACTCTTCATCAGCACAACTGACTGTTGGCTGCTGATCCCTTTAACTGCTTCCATGTTCCAGCCTCCATCAAGTGACTGTCAGCATCTTTACCCAACCCTGAATACTGTACTGGCCAGTGGAAGTTGCAGGTTTGTGGGGAGTGGCATGTGACATCACAGGAGGAGAGGCATCACCCTGCATTTCAGCAGAGGTGCTCAAGCAGCACTCCTTGGAGCAGCACTCCGCATGAGTGGCTCCCGCAGGAGTGGCAGGAATCTTCAGCAGGAGGCTGCATTGCAAATTTTTTTTTTGTATTTTATATTGGTTTGATTTTGTGTTTACAATAGAGGTTTTGTATTATTTTTATCATTTTTTTTTAAGTTTGTCTAGTTTTCTTTGGGTCATTGTTCCTTCACTAGATCAATTCACTGCTCCTGTGTTTTTTTTATTCAGGGTTTACTTATCCAATCAACACTTATTTGGAACTTCAACAGATGCTCACTCAGGTTATCAGTTCTTTGACTATCAGTTTATCTTCACAAGGCTGGGTAATAACATTAGTTTTTCCTCTCTAGGTTGACCACTTTATATCTGAAGTAGCTTAGTCAAGGGTCAACGTTAACCTTTTTTTGCACTAGCCAGCAGGGCAAGTTGATTCAAAATTGCACTAGCCAGCAGATAGTTGCACTAGCCCTCAATTATAATGGCAAATTTTGATGACTTTTACAGGAAACAATGCAAGCAAAAAAATACTCTGATTATTGCACATTTATCCTGCTCCCACATTGCTTCCAGCTCCTCAGCAGAAAAAAAAGACTGAAATACTATCACACACAGTGAGCCCCCCACTCCCCGTTTTGTACCATGGCCTCCTCTCTTCTTCTTTCTGCCTCCCCAGCCAGCAAACCAGAGGACATCACAACAGCAAATGTTCAATCAAGCAGTCCTTGCTCTGCACACACAATAACTGACATCATCCTGCACCCCACCACACTGTCACCACCCCCCACAGGGCAATGAACAGAGTCAGGCAGAGAACAAGACTTTCAGCCCCCAACCTATAGTCAACTGGAAACCTGCACTTCTGGATGTTTTCTTACAGTCTCAAGTGAGCCGGAATCACATCTAAGATTTCTTTGGGGTGGGGGCTACACAAACCTAACGGGCTTGAGAAATAGAAAACTATGATCGTTTTATTTTTAAAAGCATTGATTTTAATATGCTCTACCCCAACAATAACAGGTTTTTCTTTAACATTGTCCTTTCATCAGCCATGGGGAAACAGTACAGAGGCATAATGCTATATGATCTCTATTTCTATATAGGATGATCTATGTACCCCAGGAATGCCCATTTATGCTTTCATGTTATGTATTTTATCAAGGTTTATTTTTGTACCATACATAATCCAAAGCTTTGTTTTTAGGATGAAAGGATATGCTGGGTGGGATTAAGGTGGGACTGTATTGATGGTGATGGTTGTCATGGTCCATTTAGAAGAGCTGGGGACCCCCTACACTTGCCAGTAATGGCCGCTATGGATCTGTGGATGGTCATTTCAGAGTCTAGTCTGCAGTGGTGTCTAGAGAAAGAACAGAGTTAAGAGATTTGGAGTGGAGAGGGAAGTTATGGTGAGGCTGGGATAAAACCCACCACCTGCACTGCCGATCCTGTATACTTCCTCACATTTTGTCACTGAAATGTTGAATACAGCCACTCAAAATGTAGGGAAATGAGGGGCATTGGTTTTAATAATACGGGACAAATTGTTAGACAGACACATTCAGAAAACTGGAAGCATTGAGGTCATTGGGAATAAGTGTCCTTATTGTCCTAGTATTTTTGTAATTAAAAATGTTGATAGTTTTAAAATGATCAGACAGAGAAGATTATTACAACTCTTACTTTTGATTTCAGGGCCAGTCCATCTTCATTTGAGGTCACAGAATGTTAATTTTAGCAATGCTGGTGGTGAGTAAGGGGTTAAATAAGGGATTAGCATTCAACGCTTGGTGGCTGGGTGGCCACACACAATTTTGATAGCATCTCACTATCAAAGACTTGGCTCAATGGTAAAATTTCTAATCGTGAAATTTGTGTGAATGGTTATGCTGTTTCTAGACAAGATTGGCTTGGTAAAAAAGGGTGGGGGATACATGATTTATGTTCCCAGTGACTTAGTAGCCACTGACTGCCAATATCAACAAAATGGATCTACTTGTGCTTTTTTGTCTATAAATCTGGAATTGAGTGAGCACATTCTAACCAATAGTTTTACCTATTTTTCTCCTGAGCACTTGAGTACAGGATTTGATATGATTTTTAATTTTCAATGCTTGCTACCTATAAATAGGGAATTGCTTGCAGAGGGTGGAATAATAAGCAGGCAGAGGAAGTTAAGTAGTCTTTAGTGGATCATGGTCTTCGTCAACTAATTCAGAATGCAACACACACACCTATTATAGGACAGGTTTTGAATCTGTCCTTGATTGGATTATTGTAACTAATCCTTCTAGGGTGGTCACTTCTGCAGTCCTTTCAGACTGTGTAAGTGACCATTTTGCCATGTATTGTAACTCGTCAGCAAAGAGGAACAAGAGCACTCCTGTTTATGTGTTTCCTCACAGAATATGACATTTTGAAATAGAGGAATTTAATAATTCCACCCACACTGCAGGTTGGGTCTTTCTTGATAACATCTCTAATCTAGATTTAGTTTATGAATAATCTTGTCACATGTTTCCATATATTTGTAATATGTTTCTCCAGCTTAAAAAAATCAGAGTAAAGGGTACTAGATGTGATTGGTTAACCCCTGATTTTCAAAAACAACTTAGGATCAGTGATAAGAAGTGGGCCAAGTATAAAAAAAAGATCCCTTTATTCTACATATAAGGCTCTAAGAAAGTTTTACAAGTCCCTAGAAAGAGCAGTCAAAATTAATTATTTTAGGTCCAGTCAACAGCAGAATTTTGGAAATCCTAAAAAGACTCTGGAACACCCATAATAATTTGTTTGGCAAGTCTTAGGAATCAGAATCTATAGTGTTGGAAAATCAAGTGAAAATGTGAAGTGCCCTCAGGAGGTTGGAAATTGCTTTAGTGATTTTTTTTTGAAAATTTAGAATGTTGTAGGTCAAATTTTATTCCATTATTCCAATTAATGATTACCAATTTTGTCTATTTTGTTTGGACATCCTTGTCCTGAACCTAAAAAATTTTACTTTCTCATACTTATACATTCAATAGCCGGGTATTTGAGGACTATGGCCTCGATTCTCAAAGAGCCCTCAGACTGACACAAACTGCACCAGGGACCCTGCACTCAATTTTCTATTGGGCAGGGTCCCGGTGTCAAAGTCCTGCAGCTTGTGGCAGACCCAGCGGTGCACCAAACAGAAAGCACATCCTGAGGGTATGCTGTAAGCTGGGGGATGGCTGTGCACTGCTCTAGCCAGTTCCTGTTATCTAGCGCACCCCTCCCTGAACCCGATGTTACCAAAATATGTCACCAACCCTCTCCCTGATCCCTGATGTCCTCTTATTCCATCTAATGCATCAGCCCCTTTCACAGTCCTCAATTTCCTCCTTGATTCTTTTAGGCCAACAACCTCCTCTCCAATCCCCGATGTCCCCTTATTTCATTTAATGCATTGCCCCCTCCATGATCCCCAATGTCCCATTAATTTCTTTTGGTCAACAACCCTCTCCCCAATCCCAATGCACCCACTGTATGGATACTTTCCATATTCCCTGGTGTTCTAGTTGCCCCCACCCTCCACCCCAGAAGGTAGTACCCACCACCCTGCTCCTCCCCATTCCAAACAGAATTGGTGACCCACAGTGCTCCTCTCACATCTGCTGCTGGCCACCGAATGAACTGTCAGTGAGCTCCTACTGTAACAGTAGGAGCTCACTGACAGTTCATTCGGTGGCCAGCAGCAGATGTGAGAGGAGATCTGTGCCAGTCCCAATTCTGTTTGGGATGTGGGAGTAGGGTGGTGGGTACTACCTGCTGGGGAAGGGGGTCACTAGAACACCAGGGAAAATAGAATGTATCCTTATATGGATGCATTGGAGATCGGGAAAGGAGTTGTTGACTTGAAAGAATTAATGGAACATTAGGGATTGGGGAGGGAGGTGATGCATTAAATGAAATAATGGGACATCGGAGATCAGGCAGGGGGGTGTTGAATAAAATGAATTAAGGGGATATTAGGGATCAGGGAAGGGTGCCACTAGAACACCTATGCCAGGGACTTTTTGCGCTGATGTATGGCACACTGGTTTTCTAAGTACACTTAGACCAGTCCTGGCTCTACTTAGAATGTCTCTCTCTGGGAGAGTTCCAAGAATCCCATTTATGGGAATGTGACAGCTTGCATCTGCCTCATGCCCCCTAGTGCCATGTCACTGCCCATTTATGGGTGCAGGTGAGGTGCAAGCCCCATTTGGGGCAGGCTGCCTGTGGTTGACATGGGGTGCTTTTGTGAATAGCACAGGAGCAACTTTTGAAGCAAGGTCTCCCTTGCACCATTTGTATTTGGTGCAGGCACCTTGTGTCAATCTCAGGGCTTTGAGACTCGAGCCCTTAGGCTGTCATCTGGGGTAGATGGAATTGACTACAGGCTTTTAAAACAGGCAACAGGTCTCAATGCTCTTCCCCTTATGAATATGTTCAAAAACGCTCTTTGAAATGGAGTTTTTCCTTCACTCTGGAAGGAGGTTGCCATTAGACCAATTCATAAGTCAGGGTCTAAAAATTCTGTGTTGAATTATTGTTCAGTCTCACTTCCAGCCTCGTTTTCCAAAGTGCTGGGAAAAAAGTATTTAATGACATAGTTGATTTTTTTTGAATGAAAATAAAATTCGGTCAGAGGACCAGCATGGTTCATGCTCCAAGTATGACACAGAAACTGCCTTGTTGAGACTCATAAACCAAATCCATGGAGCCCTTAATGAGGGGCCCTTCATGGCTACTGTGTTCATAGACTTCATCAAGGCATTCGATCCTGTTGCCCATCAAATTTTGATCAATGCATTACACAGACAACATTTTTCAGCTGATATTCTTCTGTGGGTTTTGGGCTATCTTGAAGGTCAATCTTACAAACCTCTGATTGATGATTCTTACCCTAGTGATTATAACATTTTGTGTGGAGTACCCCAAGGATCCATCCTTGGTTCTTTATTGCTTACTGTGTTCATTATGTCCCTTCCTAATGTTGGCATTCACACTGACATCATACTCTATGCAGATGACGCTGTTTTTGTAAAGGTGAGAATATTTGTGGACTTAATTGCAATCAGTGGGGGGGGGTGCTGTGGAGCCTGAGCAGTGAAGTCGCACAGTACTTCAGCTCTGCAGATTACAGATATTAAACTTTTTTATTACTACTTTTCTGGACTTACTTTATTATGAATTGTATTTACATAGAGAGAGGATGTTCTGAAGATTCAAATAGGGAAGCAAATAAAGGATCAGGAGCCTGGTGATGGCCGAAAAGACAGAGGAAAGGGACCGATGGCAGGTCTGAATACACGTTCCCTGTAGCATGGTGCTGCTGATGGAAATTCTACAGAGGAGACTCTACAATCCCTAGGCAAGAAAATGCAGCAGTTGTTAACTTCATCTGCCTCGTGCGGTCAGGTGGCATAGAGGGCTAAGGCACTGGTGCCTTACCTCGACCCACACTGGTGACCTGGGTTCAGGAATGAGCCCGGGGTGTTGGAGGTCAGCACAGGGGGGAGGTTGGAGCTGGATGGAGCTACCGACAGGCAAGCTGTCCTCTCCAGGGAGGGAGTACTGCATCTCTCAGCTGATGGGCGACCCCAGTGGAGGCTGGAGGGAGCTCGGGCTGACGTGAAGGAAGGAGGCCGTGACTGCAGCTGTTCGGTGCATATGCACCTCCACGTGTATGTGTGCTGACTCCTGAGGCCTCTGAGAGAAAACACTCAGAGGAAAAACTGCCAATCTGCAGGGTGAAGATCGACCCCTGCAGGTGCCGCTCCTGGGCCAAGCAAGTAAAAGCTGGTGATTCCAGGGGATGGGGCTGGGTGGTCGGTCAGATGGGGCTGACCGGCAGGGAGGAGCATAAAGAAATACATATAAAAAAAACTTTGTCTGCCTCTATGAATAAGAAGTTGGATATTTTAATGGGAAAAATTGCCATGGTGGAAAAGGCAAGTGATACAGTGCAAGGGGAAATGGAGGGTATTAAACATTATTCAGATGTTTGCAAAAGTGCTATTGTACAGAGAGACAAGGAGCAGCAGCACACCAATAACTGATTAGAAATTCTTGAAAATCAAGTACACAGTCACGATGTTCAGTTGGTGGGCTTGCCAGAGGGCTTGGAAGGGGACCATGCACCGATGTTCTTGCAGTACTGGCTAAAGGATCAGTTTAGAGCTCAAATACCAGATTTGGATTTCCCCATGGTGAAGGCATACCGTATTCCACATAAAACCAAGCTATATGTGGCACTTCCGAGAGTCCTGATGGTTATCTTAGATAGCTTCAGGACTCGGGATAAATTGCTGAATCTATCTAAGCACTTTGGGCCCTTGAGTGTGGCAGGGTTACCGTGCAAATCTTCCCAGATATATCATATGCCACAAGAATAAAAGAAATGTGAGGGGGTTCGCTCCTCTCTGAAAGAACTCAACATCCCACATAATATCCAATTCCCAGCCAAACTATGAGTCAATCCTGACAGCAAGGCCTTTGTTTTTACTGAGTCCACTGATGCAGGGAACTGGGCCTCTAAGATGGCAGCAGCTGCGATGACCTGACATACCACAGACCAGAAGGATGAAATGGAGACTTGAGGGACTGGACTCTCTCCTTGCCACCCCTGTGGCTTTACCTTTCTTAAGTGCCTCAGGACACTCTTCCCATGGGCTTACTTCATCCTTTTGTTATTTTTTCATATAGTCGGTATTACGTTTGTTTAATGTTTAAAGTTTAATATCAAATAAATCCTGTGTCTGAGTGGTGAGTACTCCTTTTACCTTAATTGGTTTCTCTTTTTTGGGACTCTATATAAAGTATTGCAATGTCTATATCCTTTCCAAGGGTATTACCTTGTTTAAATATTTATGGCTTAATACACAGGCTTTGTTGCATGTGTTTAGCCACTATGATGATTAGCCTTTTTGTTTGTTAGGAAAATTGCTACCTCTGTCTTTGTTAAATACTTATATTGCAGGTGTAACTGTACCTGTTACATTTTTGGAGTTAATGTAATCTACAGAACAGGAGTTGGCAATGTGTGACTGTTTATAACAGTTTAGGTCCCTTTTGTATTCACATGTTGCTCTATTCATGGCGTCCACCACTAGTGGTGGGCAAAGTGGGCTCAATCCACTCCGCGAAGTGATTCGCAGAGCAAAGGCGGATTCGCAGACTGCTCCGCAATGCGATGTGGAGTACTTTGCGTTATGATGAGTAACACAAAGTCCATTGAAAGCAATGACTTTGCATTACTCCGCCTTCCCAGACCACTACTCCACCAAATTTTAAGGCGAAGTGCATTCAGAACAATGCACTTCGTCTCACTTCACCTTGTTTTTGAGCTCCGAAGGTGAATTTTGCAGTGATTCATGGGATTTCAGGTCACATGGACTCTATATTGATCTGCACAGCCTCAGTTCGGGGTAGTATGAGTAGGAAGGAGTATGAGACAGTGTGCTCTGATAGCTGTCTGTAATAGAAATCTTGTAAAAGCTGTTCAAAAAGCATTTTTGCATTTTTTTTGGGCTCCAACTTTAGTTCATCGATTGTAGGAAACCCTCCTGTGCTCATATCATCGAGCTTTTTTGTTTTTCTGTGGATTTTGAATGTTAATTTACAACATTGAGTGTGTGTGGTGAAAGACAGTGAAAGTGTGCTTTGGGGGAGCGGTGTATATGTGGTGTAGGAAGATTTAAGTTGCAGAAATAGTGATTTCTGTGTTTTTGGGTTATATTTTTGTTATATAACTGACTGTGTTAATGTACACACAGTAATATTGTCAGCAATAGTTGAAATTTTCTTGCTGTTTGTTGTGTGGATGTGGTGCAGCAGTTCATAATTTCAGGTTGTTTACATTACAAATTTACAATACATAACGTGGCATAGCACTGAAGTTTTGCATTTGCTACGCATTACTCATTCAACATTGTACACAAACTGTTCTGTGTGTGACTGTGCGTGCGTGGTTGCGTGCATCAAATAATACACCTTTTATTGTGCCACAGACTAGTGTAATTGCAGGCACAGCAGTGTGAACCTGCTATCCACTGCAACTGCCTGATTTTGTACTGCAATCATGGTATCTGTTCTTAGTTTTGCTGCTTGTAGTGCCGTACAAATCTGCACTGTCTGCATTCAGTGCTTCCCCCAACCCCACATTCAAAAGGATTTTTTTTACCAGATTGGATTGTTTTTATGACCTCATCATTACCACTGGTTACTGAAGTTGTTTTGCGTGATAATCTCAGAGTAGTCTCTTATCTGTTGCTGAAGCTACAGTTGTCTTTTTGGCTTCACATCCAGTGTCCCCCTAATCAGAGAGTGAATGTATCAAAATCTGAATTTGGTTATAATATTGTGGTTGATCCCCCAAAATGCCTGCAAAGAGACGTGCAAGCAAAGCTGTTTCTCGCCATGGCAATGTTGGCAGTAAGATAGTCTGTGGGCGTGGTAGTAGTACGCAGAAGCAGAAGTGCATTGTTGATGTGAGGAAAGGTATTTCTCCTGCAATGTTTTTTACAGCCCAATCAGTAGCTTCACTCATAGTTGGAGGAGATGATGTTTTCCCAGTTGGTGGTGTTTGTGTTACTGGTGGTGGTGGTGGAGGTAGTATTAGTATTGTTGCGTCAAGTTCTAATTCCGACCAGTGTACCGTATCCAAAAATATTGAGTGTGAAGCAGTGCAAGTGAGTGGCAGCGTAGATGATGTCATACTTCCCAGTAACATCCCAGTAACTGAACCTGAGGATTCTGTTAATCATGTCAACGATAGCATACAATGTGATATTCCATCCACCATGGCACTTAACGCCACACATTTTCCATGCAGTGATTCACAGTGTGGTGAAAAAATATCAGGTGATGGTGGTGTAGATGCTGATGAATGTGATGATGACGATGATGTTGCTGTTGTTGCAAAATGCACTCCACATGCTAGCATCCAAGCAGAAGATGTGGATGTGTGTGACGTTGATGACTATGATGATGATGTAATTGACCCCAGTAGGGAACCGGAGAAAAAGAAATTCAAAGTGGCTGTGTCTGAGTCTGTTTGCAGGAATCCCCCCCCCTCATAAAAACTTGTGCTCTACTGGTTTTAGTTGATGATGACGACCCAGTAATCAATATGATAGGTAGTCATGGTGGTCAGTTGCAGTCCAGGTGTGCAGTGCCCAAAACATCACGTGCCACCCCCACTTCAGTGCTTAAAATAACAGACTTAAATAAGCCACATCAAGGACATGTTAAAAGCACATCATCACAATCCCTTGTTTGGGATTTTTTTGTTCAAGATGCAAATGATGAGTCAGTTGCAATCTGCCAGGTTTGCCATGTGCGTGTGAGTCGAGGTTAAAAGGGGAGCCATCTGGGCACAGGGAAGACAGCATATGCATCTTAAGAATAGGCACTTGGCACTGTGGACCCAGCACAAGCTGGCAGCTAATTCCACAGTGGGACATTCACCCTCATCACTGGCAACCACAGCCAGCATGTTATCCCCTTCCATGACTGTTAAGTCCAGTAGTAAATTAAACGTGTGCAGTAGTGAGGTAATAAGAGCAGAGGACTACTACAGGCATGATGAGGTGGAGGACCATAATGACTTTGAAATGTTGTCCAGTGCTGGCGAGAGTAGCAGTTTTTGTGGTGGTGGTGGTGAATGCAGTATGTCTAGTGCAAGTGGTACATCAACCCCGGTTGGCAAATCTGGCAAAATAACAGCATTTCTGGGTTTGTCATCATCATCTGTGTAACCATCTTCATCAAATGTCCACACTGCACCCCTGCACCCCCTGCCAATGCCATTCATCACAGACCACAGCCATTTGTAATCAACACACCCCGTGTAAAACATTTAAGTCAGCCCACGTTACAGAGTGTTTTTGCACATAAGCTGAAGTACCTCCTGAATCATACAGTGTCACGTGAACCTAATGCTGCTGTAGCGGAAATGCTGGCAATTGAATTTTTGCCCTTCTCTTTTGTGGAGAATTCTGGGTTCTGGTGGTTTGCTGCATGGTCCTGTCCAAAATGGAAAGTCCCATCCAGGACACACTTTTCTACCCATGCTGTCCCCGAGTTGTTCCGCACTGTGTCCAACTCAGTAAGACATGCCCTTCAACATTCCTCCTCTCCATTCATCCATTTAAGTATGGATAGGTGGACAAGTGGCCAAACAGCAGGGAGTTCATATTTGTGTATAACTGCACACTGGACACAGGTGCTGGGGGTTGTTGGTAGTGTGAATAATCAGTGCAGTAAGGTGGATTGTTGCAGTAGCAATCTTCCAGGAATTCGACAGCATGCAATGATTGCTATGCGCAATGTGACCTGTTCAATTACTGGTGAGAACATGTTGGACGTGGTACTGACTGAAACTGACAGATGGCTAAACCCTCTGTCCCTGAGAGCTGGGTTCATAGCAAGTGGCAATGGGTCAAATGTGATGAAATGCATCACGAATGGTGTTTTTTTTCATGGTCCATGCATGGCCCACTGTTTAAATCTTATGGTTCAAGAGTTTCTGCAGCACCCTGATATAAAGGAAATGCTGACCGTTGCACAACGTATCTGTTCTCACTTTTCAAGATCTGGAAAGGCCCGTGACCAACTGAGGCAGTTGCAGATACAAAACAGCCTGCCTCAGCACCGCTTGAAGCTGGAAGTTGTCACCTGATGGAACTCCACTTTATACATGGCAGAGAGGTTGTATGAACAATACAAAGCCATCTCAGAATATCTTGTGATGCACACTAGCCGTGACAGTTCCAGGGCCTCCATGTCTATGACAACTGAACAGTGGTGCCTCATGGACTCTGTAATAACAATTTTGCATCCTTTTGAACATGCCACACAGGCAGTGAGTGGCGAGTCTGCCTCCATTAGCCAATCAATTCCACTGCTGCGGGTGCTGAGGCAGACATTGGTGAATGTACGGCATAGACTTGATGTTGCCAGAGATGGTGGTAGCAGTATGTTTCTGCAACACATGCTGACAGTGTTCAACCAGAATCGTCACTTTGTGATAATTCAGCATAGTGACAACTTTGCCATAGCAACAATGCTGGACCCACGATACAAAGGTGGAATTACATCAGTACTGGAGGGAGGGCTTGAACAGGTAAAAAATATCAGTGGTCAACTGGTGCACTTGGTTCATGGGGCACAGAAGTCACGTGCCAAGGTCAGCAAACCTCAGCAGCATAATCCATCTGAAGGTGTACCTGGAGGACCATCAAGCATATCCTGCAAGGGGAAGGGGACTGCAGTTCCAGGTGGTCTGTCATACAAAGTGGCTGGGGTCAACCTGCTTTGGGAGGCTTTGTCCCAAGTGGGTATTTGTGAAATAAATTATTCGGAAGAACAGGATGATGCATCAACAACTGGACTTAGTGCGGCACAGAGAATGGTTGAGTCATATTTGTCTGAAAACAGGTATCTGTCAATAACTGAAAATCCTCTTTTGTACTGGAGTGGAAAGGTCAGTGAATGGCCAGAGCTGGCTGCAGTGGCACTGAAGTACCTCACATGCCCACCCTCCAGTGTAAGTGTTGAGAGGGTATTCAGCTCAGCAGGCACAATAGTCAGGGATCATCGGACAAACCTGTCTCCTGCAAATGTTAGTTTGCTAACATTCATTAAAATGAATGAGACGCACGTACCAGCACAGACTGCAACCTCGGTATTTGTACCCCGGCCTAGTCATGGTGGTCTTGCTGAAGTGGAAATGGAGCATCCTGGTGGCACTGGCAGTGGCTGCCTGAAATGGCCCACCACTGACGTAGATGACGACATAATGGAGAAAGAATTTCCCAGTGGTCAGACTTCAGACATCAATGACTGTGAGGACAGCTTTCTTTATGAGGGTGATGATGTGGTTAATGTTGGCAGGTTTTTACTGAAGTTTTTAAAAGGTGGTGTGCCCCTCCAGGACCACCACCACCACCGGGACTGATGTTAGCCACTGCCACCACTGAGCCTGAGTCTGTCTGCCCCCGGACCACCACCCCCTGGGAATGATGTTAGCCACTGCCACCACTGAGCCTGAGTCTGTCTGCCCCCAGACCACCACCACCGGGAGTGATGTTAGCCACTGCCACCACTGAGCCTGAGCCTGTCCGCCCCCCAGACCACCACCCCCGGGAATGATGTTAGCCACTGCCACCACTGAGCCTGAGTCTGTCCGGACCACCACATCCATCAGCCACAGACACAAAGCTTCTTAATATTTAAACCATAAAGTGAGTGTGTACTCATGTTTGTTATGCTGCTTCACTTCCTTTAGTTGTATGTTTTGTTTTCTGTAGCTTTGGGAGCCGCAGTGGTAAAACACAGATATGGTACACTTATTTTCTTTCTTTTACAGGGTAACAAAAAAAGTCTCCAGCGCTAAAACTCATTGCAAATGGTACTGTAGGTATACCGTACAGAGAGGAACTGATGGAATATCCATGTGAAATCCAGTCTGGTAAGTATGAAGATTTTATTTCATCCGTTTCATTGTTTTGGAAAGATTGCAGCAAATATTGCACACAGGTTGAGTTAGTTGACAAGATGTGGGTTTGAAATGTGACTTGACTGTAGATTGAGATTTGAGAAACAGGGAGGGACAAATAACAATCAAGTTGTAAGAAGTCATTCATGTCTTTTTTTAGGACACTTCCAGATGCTTTGTTGTTCTGTCAAAGTGGCCTTATCAAGAAAAGTTCTTCAACATCAGGCACCCCCCCTCCCCCAAGCTTGGGCACACATGCAACACGCAGAAGTCATTTCATTAGATGAACATGACCATCATTAACAACCGGACTCCAGAAGGATGCTGATGAAATCTGTGAAAAAGTAACAAAATAAGAAACCATTACAGACAAAACTGAAAATATGATTCCACTTCTACCCCCAAAAATACTTTACCTTCATGTGTTTGAGAGTTATCCGTTTCCAATTTCAGTGCAAAAAATTCTCATTGAGCACTTGAATGTGCACACGGACAGTTTCTGTGTGACTCATGATGCAGAACAATACCACGAGTACATGTCCATGTCAGCCCCCCCCACCTACAAAATACACAACCATATATCTATGTATATATATATATATATAGTCACCAAGGTAACTATTAGCCAAAGGACACCCTTCAATCCAGCTGAGATGATCACATTACATTTACTCAAATCATCTCGCAGAACACATTGGACCAGCAACACGACGATCACAGTCATCATTTAAAATCTGGGACTCTGTGCCACCACTGCACGCATGACTGAGTGTGCCATTAATTCTGGGATACTTTGTATATGCTGAAACACTCTCATTTCAGTGTGTTACCACTTGTCAATTTTCTGCACACAAGGAGTATGCACTGTGGGCATGGAGAAAAAATCTGGGGATTCTGTGCCACCACTGTGTGCATTACTGAGTGCGCCATGATTTCTGGGGGACTTAGCAACTCTCATTTCACTATGTTACCACTGTCAATTTTCTGCACACAAGGAGGATGCATTTCAGTCCTGCAGTAAAAATCTGGGACTCTGTGCCACCACTGCAAGCATGACTGAGTGCACCATTAATTCTGGGGTACTTTGTATATGCTGAAACACTCTCATTTCACTGTGTTACCACTTGTCAATTTTCTGCACACAAGGAGGATGCATTTTGGGCCTGCAGGAAAAAATCTAGGACTCTGTGCCACCACTACGCTCATGACCGAGTGCACCATTAATTCTGGGGGACTTTGTATGTGCTGAAACACTCTCATTTCACTGTGTTACCACTGTCAATTTTCTGCACAGAAGGAGGATGCATTTCGGGCGTGCAAAAAAAATCTAGGACTCTGTGCCACCACTGCGCACATGACTGAGTGCGCCATTATTTCTGGGGGACTTTGTATGTGCTGAAACAGTCTCATTTCACTTTGTTACCACTTGTTAATTTTCTGCACACAAGCAGGATACATTCTGGGACTGCAGAAAAAATCTGGGGACTCTGTGCCACTTTTGTGTGTTCTGTGATTGTTGCTGTGAGCTCATGATGTCATACTGACATTTTTACAATTAAAGCAGCATTGCAAGAATGTCCTCACAGTTCCGAACTGTACTTTTTTATGCTACTTTACATTGCCACAGCCACCACTACTTACCTCCGAGTCATGACTTGAATGATATGATTCTATTCACAATTTATGTCTGCTTTACTTACTTGGACTACTTTTTTTCATGTATGAAAAAAATGAGCATGTCTTCATATTGTTTGGACCAGCTTTGTATTTATTTGCAGCTGCTTTTCAATAACTATTGTTCCGTGGTGTCATAAAACACTGCCTGATGCATAACTGTTAATTAACAACAGAGTTATATATAACAACTACTTGATGTGATGGAGAAAAGCAGAGGAAAACAATGACAAAGACCTGGTCAGCACCAATTTAAAAGGAAAGCTCCTTTCATTATTTCACACATGAAAAAAGGTAGTACAGCAGACTCAACTACTGCAAATTATCGTATCATTCCAGTCAGTCAGGATGTAAGTAAAGGAAGTTGTAACATAGCATTAAAAAATATAGGTCAGAGTTATCAACAGATTGTTGCGCTGCTGATTTACAGATATTCACCACATTACATAGTTATGATGATGCACATAAACTAAAATGTGGGGTCATTACTACCACTGGAATATTTCTTGCTCCACAGAGTGCAATATATTTCTGTGAAAACCACCCATAATTTCATTACAGTGAGTCATGTGACAGAGGAATTAACAATCAGAAAAGCCACCCACATTAGAAACATAGAAACATAGAATCTGACGGCAGATAGGGACCGCTTGGCCCACCCAGTCTGCCCATTTCCCTACCTGATGGATAAGCTGCAGATCCTAGTTAACAAGCAGCCTACTTCTTCCTACCCCCAACCCCTAGAATTGCCTTATGACTGTCCCATGCATGCTTGAATTCCACCACTGTTTTTGACTCCACAACCTCCTCTGAAAGGCCGTTCCATAGATCCACAACCCTCTCTGTGAAAAAATACTTCCTTAAATTACCTCTGAGTTGCCCCCCTTCTATCTTCAAATTGTGCCCCCTTGTTCTTGCACACCTCTTTTTTTGAAAGATGCTACCCTCTTGGACTTTGTTGATTCCCTTGAGGTACTTGAAAGTTTCTATCATGCCCCCCCTCTCCCTCCTTTCCTCGAGGCTATACATATTAAGCTCCTTAAGTCTCTCTTCATATGTCTTCAGTGCAGACCCTGCACCATTTTGGTGCCCTCCTCTGGACAGCTTTCATCCTGTCTATGTCTTTGTGGAGATTGGGTCTCCAGAACTGCACACTGAGTACTCAGATGGGGTCTCACCAGCTGTCTGTACAGAGGGATAATAACTTCTTGTTTTCTACTGGTGATGCCTCTCCCTATGCATCCCAGTATCCCCCTCCTCCTTGCTGCCTCCTCTCACATTCTTGCCCACCTTTAGGTCATCTGATATGACTACCCCCAGGTCCCTTTCCATTTTTGTTGTTGTTAGTATCTCATCCCCATTGTGTACTCTTCCCTGGGTTTTGTTTCCCAGGTGCATTACCTTGCACTTCTTAGCATTGAATCTAAGCTGCCATACATTTGACCATTCCTCTAACCTTGCCAAGTCCCTTCTCATCCTTTCCACCCCACCTTGTGCATCAACTCTGTTGCAGATCTTTGTGTCATCTGCAAAGACATATTTCCTTCAGTCCCTCTGCAATGTAAGCTTATAAAGACATTGAAGAGGACCAGTCTAATACTGAACCCTGCAGTACCCACTACTAACCCCCTTTTTTCAGAGTGGACTCCATTTACTATTACTCTCTGTGTCCTATTCTCCAGCCAATTCTTTACCCAGGCTGTCATCTTGGGGCCCACTCCAGGCTGGCTAACTTGTATATTAATCTTTGTGTGGGACTGTGTCAAATGCCTTGCTAAAGTCTAGGCAGGCCATGTCCACAGCCCTCCTGATCAACTACTTTGGTCACCCAGTCAAAGAAATCTATCAGATTTGTCTGGCATGACCTTCCCTTGTGAATCCATGCTGCCTTGGGTCCTGTGCCCTCTGGCCTCTAGATACTCAACAATTCTTTCCTTCAAGTGATTCCATCATTTTCCTACCAATGAGGTTAAACTAACAGGTCTGTAGTTTCCTGCTTCTGCCTTGCTCCACTTTTGTGAGAGGACACATCTGCCCTCCTCAGTCCTCGGGTACCACCCATCCTCCCATGATTTGTTAAAGAGGGTAGTCAGTGGTGTCACTAGTTCTACCTTAGTTCTTTTAGAATTCTGGGATGAATTCCATCAGGCCCCATTGCTTTGTCCACCTTCAGTTTTAAGAGTTCTTTCAGAACCCTTTCTTTTGTAAATGGGCTGGTATCAACTTCTGTATCCAGAGTGTTTCTACTGTTTGTTTTAGGTACCTCCCCCTCTTCCTTTGTAAATACTGAGCAAAAATATTTGTTTAGTATCTCTGCCTTTTCACAGTCACCCTCTGCCCACCTCCCTCCCCTTTATTAAGCCTCACTATCCCTCCCTTGGTCTTCCTTCACTCCCGGATGTGACCTATAAAGGTTTATCCCCTTCTTAACTGAGTTGGCGCTATCTTTTCCTCGGTTTGGGCCTTTGCTGTTCTGACTGCCTTCCCAGCTTCCTTTGCTTTAACTGATACAGTTCTCTGTCCTGTTTCTTCTGTGATTCCTTGTACTTCCTGAATGCTTTCTTTTCTCTTGAACCTTCACTGCCACTTCCTTTGAGAACCATAGTGGTTTCTTACCTCGTTTCGTTTTGTTTATTTGCTTTACACAAGGCTTGTTACCTCTATGATGGCAGTTTTTATTATTCCCCATTGTTCTTCCACCCCTCCTTCCTGCCCATTTGCTAGTGCATTCCTTAGGCACTCACCCATTTTGGCAAAGTCAGCCCTCCTAAATTCCAGTACCTTTGTCTTTGTATGGCTTGACTCTATTGCTGTGTTTATTGTGAACCATACTGTTCGATGGTCACTAGTTCCCAGATGGCTACCCACTTCTACATCTGTGATCCTCTCTTCATCTGCCACCCTTTCTCAGCAATGTTAGGATGTGATGCCAGGGGGAGCGCAGGTGCATGCTCCACTATAGTGAATCTCCGGCAGCTATCCCAACCAATGTTTCCTTATGTTATAAGGTTCACTTTGTGGTGAAATGTGGGATGTTTCCACTAACAAGGCTCTTCTTACTGGAAATGTGGCCTCACATTTCACCACAAACTGACCATTATAACATAAAGAAACATTTGGAAACCTGACGGACAATCGAATATTCACTGTAAGGAGCATGCACACGCGCTCTCCCTGCCATCACATCCTAATGTTGCTGAGAAGGGAGGCAGAATGTGGGCAGATTTTCAGAATGGGAATTCTTCCATCACGTGACACACTGCAATGAAATTGTGGCTGGTTTTCACAAAAATGTATTGCAGTATGTGGTGCAAGAAAGATTCCCCTGGAAGGGAAAATGTGTATGATTAAACAACAAAAAAAAACACACACAAAAATAGTACAACACAGTAGTGGGGGGGCAGAAAACAGTCCCCTAACTTATTGTGGCCGTGGGATGCCGTGGTGGTCCAGCAGCAGGTGCAGCATTGAAATTATTTGCTGCTGCTGCGCTTCTATTCTGTTCACCTGCTGCTGCAAAGCACCAAACTGCTCATTGTTTTCTTCAAGAGCTGCCCACACCAGGATGATGTCAGCCTGTGTTGCAGGGACTGTGGTGGGGTCCACTGCAGCAGGGAATCCAGGCAGTGGGGGTGGTGGTGGAGAGAGTGGTGCTGGTGGCTGTGGTGGTGGTGGTGGTGGAGCAGCTTCTGTACTAGCCCTCCTCCTGTTGCGGCAGTGACAAGGCACAACTCCCACCCCAGCAGCACCCTCAGCCACTGCCATGGAAGGGCCAGCAGGTGGACGCCTGGCCCCTTCTGTGGCAGCCTGCCACTCTGCCCTGTGGTGGTTCAGCATGTGGGTGCGCTGGCCACCAGTCTCCAAATGTGTCCCACAGGGGCCACAGCACACCACCACACCACACAGATGGCACACCACCACTGTGCTGTCTCCCCCAAACAGAGTTAAAAATCTCCCACACTGGGGAGCTGCGGTTGGACCAGACATAGTCCTTGCATTATTCCCATCACCTACATTTTCCAGGGCCACCTCCTGTGGCTGTGGAGGTGGTGGAGGGGGTGCTGCTGGAGTTCCTACAGCTGCTGCTACCGGTGGTGGTGGTAGTGGCGGAGAAGGTGGACTCACAGCAGCCACCAGTGGAACTGGTGCTGCTGGTGCTCCTGTTGCTTCAACATGGGGGAAGCAACACCCAGGAGTCTGGAGCAGTCCAGCATGACACAACCACCCCGCCCCCCCATGGGTCCGTACTCCCCTCCGACCGCGCCCACGGGCCAGTGACTCACTTTCTCCTGGGTCCATCTTGACGCACACAACAAGTCCCCAGGGCGACACACACACACACACACACACACACACACACACAGACACACACACTGACACTCACTGACACACACACAAAACAAAACAAAACGTATACAAAAAAATTCACTAACAAAAAAAACCCACAAATACAATACGAAAACTAAATAAAGATACAGCTTTTAAAAAAGCTGTTGGTTTTCTTCTGAAATGCAACTGGCAAGGCAATCAAGTACTTTAACTCCTAGTCTCCTCTCACAATGCTTTCTCCCTCTACAAATGCAAAGGAGAAAGTGAAACTGCCTCTCTGACTCACTTCCTTCCTGCCTGGCTAAAGCATGTGACTTACAGCACTGTAAGCCATGTGATGTGTGGGGGGCTGCCTATTCTCTTCTCACTTCACCTTACTTCACGTTAAGGCACAATGACAACGCGAAATGATAATAATAATGATGTGAAGTGAGCACCTTGCAGTGCCCACTTCGCGTTGTGCTGCGCTAACGCGAAGTGGCCACTTCGTGCCCACTTTGCAGGCAGATTAAAAATGCGCTGCATCTCTATCCACCACTCAATTTGGGCATTGGATTATCTGGACACATTTTAGGCTCTTTAAAGTTTTAGTGAGCTGGCCATGAGCTCTTGGGCTACAGTTCTACAGCATTGTTTTATATGTATTTTAGGTCAGTTTTTATTGGTTGCCTCTCCTTTAAGGGATTAAGCAAGGAATTATGTTACTGTTTAACATTAGGCTGTTGTTCTATTTGATCTGTATCACAATGGCTGTTCCTTGTGCGGAAGGCTTGTATTTTTTGCATTGTTTATTATAAAATGAATAAAATATAATAAAATCTGCAGGAGGATTTTAACAATATTCAGTTCTGGTTTTTACTCAATAGATTCATTCTTAATTCAAAGAAAACTATGTCAATTATCTTTACAGGACTAAATGGAGCTAACAATTTTGAATGTTCTATAGTAGATGTTCAAGGTGAAGTAATTGAAAGGGCATATGAATTTAAATATCTCACTGTCCTTTTGCATTGCCTTTCATTTAACGCCCATGTGTCTAGCCTCATCAGGAAGCTCCATTATGGGCTCAGCTTGCTAAACTGGGTCAAATATTTTTTGGTACCAGAGTCAAGATCTTTTTTAGTTAACAGTTTCTTATTCTGATGGTTAGATTATAACTCTAATTTATTCTATGGCCACTGATAGAGTTTTGTCAAAATTAATAGTTACATGTAACAGCACTATTAGGTTTGCTGCAGGTCTACCACATTTGACACATCATTGTGAACAGGGGATAAATTGGGCAGGAGCCCACAGGATCTCAGCTCCACCACCTCTTAGAAAATTGCATGACAGTTCCACCATCTCTGTCATGTTTCTCCATTGGCTTCTGCAGGAGAGTTCCACCACCCAAAACTTCCAGTTCCACTACCTAGAAATCTAAATGTGAGAGTTCTCCCACCTAAATATTTCCAAATTAACCACTGATTGTGAACTATATAATTCTATGAAATGTAATTGTCTTGAATAACATTTTGCGACAAATCACTTGTTTTTCTGTATAAAGTCATAGTGGATCTGTTGCCTGAAAGGATAATTGAACTTTTTCCTAAGTTCTCCAATTCATTTGGCACCAGATCACTGAATAAATTCACTTTCAAAATTCCACTGTTCCACACAAGATTAAGTAATAACTCTTTTAGTCTGAGGACAACTACATTTTATAATAATCTTCCATAAACAGTAAATTTCTGCAAAAGTATTTCAGCTTTTAAGAATGAGCTTAAAAAAACTCTTGGTTATTGGTCTGAATATAATTGTTTTTGATGTACTGTTATATTAACTTGCATTGTTCAAAATGTTATGTGCATTCTGTATATGATGTTGTAATGTAAACTGGTGTCATCTGAAAATGCAGTTATGTTCATATGACTGTCAATATTAAATAAAAGAAATGAAATGAAATTACATAGAGCAGAGAATACAACTGACAATGGAGTTTGCCCTGTAAGGGGCAGGCCATGTTGTCCTGGTGCACCCCTTTCCCACCTTTTGTTGTTGGAAGTGGTTTGCTCAGGAAGGGAAGGGGAAAGAGGGGAGGGACTGGAAGCCAGGACAATAAGCAAGCAGGCAGGAAGGGGAGGGGCTAAAGGGGATACAAAAAGGTCAGCACAGTGGTGGGTCAGCCACTTTTGCTGAAGTTTTGTTAAACGGAAACTGCAGCACTTCAGATTGGCATTTTGGAGCATTTGGCTGAGGTTTGTTTTATCAGGAGAGTGTGGAAAGGTAAGAACAAGCAATGAGTTTTGTGCAACCGAGTTACAATTTAATTAAAAAAAAAATGTATGAAAGCAAAGTTGCAGGCATGTGTTTTAGCACAGTATGTAAAGTTTTGGTGGGTAATAAGCTAAGTCCCCTGAGCGAAGGTTGTGTGAGGCATTTACCAGCGTACTATGAACAATGAAGTTGGTTGTGTGAAGGGCTGGGGGCCTCACGCAGTAGAAATGTAAGAGAGGTAATGCTACGAGCTGATGGCAAGAAGCGCCTGATATGGGGTTAGTTCCTGGCACCGCTGAACGAAGGCGGGGAGATGCACAGAGCAGCGTGCGACTAGTAAAGTTGTTGGCTTGTGAGGCTTGGGCCTTGCGTGGTGGAAGATAGAAGGACCATGTGATGCTAAGGGGTGATGGTGAGCAGCACCTGATAGGAAGTTTTTGGGCCAGGCGAGGCATTCTGTTTTTCATGGGGGAAGCGTGACATGCAGTAGTTGGCCGGGCGGTGTAATTTGGAAAGTCATGGGAGCAGGCAGAAAGCCTTGGTTACTTGGGCCATGGAGGGGCCTATTGAAGCAAAGGGGGGGGACCGGAAAGGTTTGCAAGGGCACTGGCCGGAATAAAAGACTGGATGACAAAAACAGGCCGCATGGCGTGACGTCACATGCCACGGCAAGGAACGATGATGGATGTAGCTGAATGGGGGCTATCAGAGTCTTTCCTGAGCTGCCTTTCCTTCCCAATAAGTAGATAGGGGAAAAAGCAAGATGCCGTGCCCAAGGGGGGGCAAGACAAACAAAAAGGCCACATGGCGTGGTGCCAGATGCCATCGAGTTGGTGAGAATGATGGGGCTGCGGGTAAGGCCTAGGTGAGGCCTAGGTGGCCACGTGATCACGCCAGAGGCCAGCTCGGGCAAGCAAGGGCAGAATGTACAGGCCTAGCAGACAAAGGGGGAAGGTACAAAGAGCCTACAGTTTTAATGTGCAATGGGTGAGGCACAAGAGGCAATCATAGGTGCTATTAAGAGGCCTGGAAGGCCTCAGGGGCTTGACAAGGGGGGTTGGGGGCTTATTCCAGACTGGAAGAGTGGCTCCTTTCAGAAGACAAAATGGGTTTGGGGGGTGTACCAGGCACGAATGAAAAGGGTTTTGGGTTCCAAGCAAGTACTGGTGGGACAAATTAGACACCACTGAGGTCAGCGGGGGCAATGGAGTTGAGGGCTGGGCCTGCCAGCCACATGGCAGGTCTGAGGCCTGCGAAGCAGAAGAGGGAAGAATGGAGTAGATTTAGTGGGTCAGATAAGTGGCAAAAAAATGCCAAGGTGGAGAGTGGCCTTGTGGTGCAAAAGTCAGTGGGGGGGGAATAAAAGGCCTAAGAGGCCATGAGGCACAGCATTTTGGGCACCTTTAGGTTAGCTGGGGTTAAGGCAGACTGGGAGAACGCACCAGTTTAAAATAAAAAAATGTGGGGAGGGGATAATTGAAAGGGACAGAGAAAGGAGTCTGGAGGGGGATACAGAGGAGGCAGGAGGGCCTGGTAAGGCAGGCCAGATGGCATGATGTCAGACACCAATTCACAAAAAAAAAGTTTTCTTCACACGAGTTTAAAGAAATAAAATAGGAAGGACAGAAGGGATGGATGAATAACACAGATGAGTGGCCGGGATATGGGGTAGGGGGGCAGGCAGGCAGCAAGATACCTGGTTATATACAAAGAGAGCGACAGGAGCGGGAGTTGACTGATCGAAGCAAGATGAGGAAATCATGGATATTTATTAATGAAGGAAATTTTCTCAGTTTATTTGCAGCTTTTTTACAGGCAAGAACAAGGAGATGGCAGCAAAGAGAAACAGGCCCTCAAAGGAAGATGCCTACAAGGCCATCGTGGAGCTGGTGGAGAAGGACAATAAGATGTGGCAGTTGGTGGAAGGAGAGGAATTGGGGAGATCCAGGGAGAAAAAGAAAGTGGGAAAGGGAAAAGGGGGTGTTGGGAAGTGACCAACAGGGAGGGCGCACAGTCCAAAGAGGCTGCAGCCACCAATGGCGGTCCATCTCCAAGCGGTCAGCCCAGTACCACTGCAACCCTGTGTACCAGAACCACCAGTACCTTCCCAAGAGCAAGTGGTGCTGCCACCACTCGAACCCAGACTGGATCCCCTGAACACAGGAGTTTCCCTGCGGACAATGCCACAACCAGCTGTCCAGCTGCAGGAAGCCAGAGCAGGGTCACTTGATGATTACAGGCCACAGAGAGCTGACAAGCCCGCAGGTAAAGTATCAGGTACAGTTGGGGACAGCATTAAAGAATACATAGGCCAGATTGTTATGGCTCTGGGGGAAGGGGGGTTAGGGCAGATGGAATCTGCACTGGCAGAGATCAGGTCGGATAAAGAAAGAACAGGAGAGGTAGAAAAGGTGACAGAAAGCATGGGAAAAGGTACAAGGGAGATAGGAGCCCCAGGGATGAGAATAGGGGAGCATGTGCCACTAGCTATGAAGGAAAAGATATGGAAAGGGGAGTACATAGACATTTTTGCCTTAGTCAGTAGGGAGGTGGCAGTGAAATATGAGGAGACGGAGAGTATTGGGAAGAGTGAGATGGCGGCAGCAGTAGTTTTGCTGGGTAAGGAAGGGGAGGACAAATTTACAAAAGGAAAGGCGTGGGATGGGTGGTTTGTGGGTTTTGCCACATGCCTAGCTATAGTACTGGAAAAGAAACCAGAGCTGGGCATCCCTCTCATTACGCACTCGCTGATCATAAGAAGGGCGAAGGCAAAAGGAGGAGTAGTTTGGATATATTATGATGAGATTTTCTGGCAAAGGATGGCAATCTGCAGGGATGTGAGGTGGGATACAAAACAGTTGGATTTGTGGACAGACTATGTAACTGATCAATCCACGCTGGAAGGAGAGATAGGAAAAAGGGGGGAGTACCCCAAAAATACTGCTGGGGCTATAACAGGGCATCCTGTTCCTGGCTCCAATGGCAGTTCCAGCATGCATGCTCAAAATGTTGGGGGAGCATATCCTGTGAGTAGATGCAGGACTACATGGATGCAAGGGGCCCAAGGAATCGGGGGCAGGGTACAGGTCAACAGCCCTTTTGGGAAGGGCATGGCTATAGGGGCCAGCCATGGAATAGAGGATCTAGAGGCAGAGGATATGGGGATAGGAGAAACCAGGCTTACTGAAAAGTTAGAGGGATGGGAGGGGGCTGGGGATGGGGGTTAGGGGAACAATTTCAGGTAGCAAAAACCCCTGTCAAAATAGAGTTGTTGGAGAGATGGTTAAAAGGTTACCCAGATAGTGAGGTGGTGGAAACAATAAGAAGAGGTTTCAGAACTGGTTTTGAGCTGCGGTGTGAAGGCCCAAGAAGGGCAAGAGAGGCTAACAACTTGGGGTCGGTTACGGGGAAGGAGGAAATTTTGAAGAAAAAGATAGAGAAGGAAAAAGTGGCGGGGAGAGTAGAAGGGCCATACTGAAACCCCCATTACCAAAAATGAGGATTTCCCCACTTGGCTTGGTGCCCAAGAAACAAGAAGGGGAATACAGGGTGATTCACTACCTGTCATTACCAGAAGGGGACTTAGTGAACACTTTTATAAGGGAGGAACATAGCAGAATCACTTACGCAACACTGGAAGAGGCCATACAGATTATTACGGTGACACCAGATATATGGATGGCTAAGACAGACATAGAGTCTGCCTTCCTATTGCTCCCAGTTAGACGGGAAGATTGGGATCTATTGGGTTTCAAGATAGGGGACCAGTACTAGTTTGACAAGGCCATGCCCATGAGTTGTTCCATAGCTTGTGCTACATTCGAAGCTTTCAGTACCTGTTTGCAGTGGATATTTCGGGAATGGATGGGTTACAGAGCAGTCATACATTACCTGGATGACTTCCTGTTAATAGACAGTGGATGGGAGGAGTCAAAAAAGATACTGGCCAGCTTTCAGAACCTGTGTAGAGAACTGGGGGTACCTTTGGCACCAGATAACATGGAAGGCCCCAGTAAGGTGTTAGAATTCTTGGGAATTGAGATAGATGCACAAAGAGAGGTATTTAGGTTGCCGGACAGCAAGGTATCAAAGCTGAGAGATCTGATTCAGGTGCATACGGGCAGGAGACGGGTGCAATTGAGGCAGATACAGCGAGTAATGGGCCATTTGAACTTCGCCTGTAGGGCAATTGGACCAGGGAGGATGTTCACTAAGCGGCTAACGAGGGCCACTGCATGTGTAGCCAGACCACACCACTAGCTGGATATGACAAGAGGAGTGAAAGAAGATTTTAAAGTTTGGGAAGAATTCCTCAGCAGCTATAACGGCTCCTCATTTTGGCAGGAAGAGTGGGTTTACAACACAGATCTTGAATTGTATACAGATGCTGCAGAGGGGTTGGAATGGGGGGCTATCTGAGGGGAAAATGGTTCTCTGAGCCATGGCCAAGCCATTGGGTGAAAGACGGAAGAGTAAGGGACATCACACTGTTGGAAATCATGCCCATTTAGGCCTGCACCCTGGTATGAGGAGAGGAATTAAGGAATCAGAAGGTTACATTTTGGTGTGACAACAAAGCTGTGGCAGAAGTTTTAAACAACAGGGGAGCCAGATCAGAAATGGCCATGTGGGTGTTGAGACAGCTAGTTTTAACAGCTTTGCAATTGAATATGTCATTTAGGGCCAAGCATATAGATGGGGTTAAAAATATTCTAGCTGACAGTGTTTCCCATCTACAGCTGGATCATTTCTGGATGCTGGCACCAGCAGCCGAGGAACAAAAAACACCCATACCAACAAACATCTGGGACGTTGGCAAGAGGGAGCTGATATGCTGTTTTGCAACTCCTGGGCACCACGGACCTTGAGAGCCTATGAAGGGGCCTGGTGGGCGTTGCAAACATTCAGGGAAGCACACCACATGGAGGTAAGTGGGCCACTTATGGAAGAGCAGCTAGGAAAGTTTACAGTGGACCAATGGCAGAGAGGTATGGCCCACACCACGATGGGGGTTTACCTGGCAGGGATTAGTTTAGTTTGTAGCCTAAAGAATGGAAGGACCCTACAAAATCAATGTTGATATGGAGAATGATGTAAGGGTGGAGTAGGTTGAAACAAAGACCCAGGGATGGAAGACCGCCAATAGCAGACCATTGGCTAGCAAAATTAAAGGGGGTACTGTCAGCGATTTGCAGATCCAAGGAGGAGGCACAATTATGTCACATGATTTACTTAATGATGTTTGCGGGAGCCTTGCGAGTGAGCGAGGCGGTAGGGCACGGTGGGAAGGATGAAGAAGGGGGGCTAGAAGAGGAGACATTACTTAGGAGCAGAATGAGGTACAAGTCCTAATTAAGAGGTCAAAAATGGATCAAGGGGGAAACGGCTGTGTCATAACCATTAAGGCTCACATAGACGGGACAGTGTGCCTGGTAAAAGCTCTGTAGGCTTACGCCGCAGAGCGGGGGATCAAAAAAGGGAGAGTATTTGTGCACAGAGATGGGAAGAGAATGACGAGTTACCAAGTAACGGCCATGCTTAAAAAGGGCATGGAATTTTTGGGCGAGGACCCTGGCAATTATTCTTCTCACTCCTTCTGAATAGGGGCTGCTTCAGAATGGGCAGCAGCAGGGGAACAGTGAACAGTATGATGGAAAAGGGGCGCTGGCTGTCTGCCAGCTACAAGAGGTATATTTGAGATATACAGGACTGAGATTAACATGTTATCTTTTGTTTTGGTTACAGGAGCAAAAAAAAAAATAGAAGGGGTTTTAAAGTACAAGAATATGAACAAGGTAGGAAGTTGATTAAGATATATTTTGCTTTAATCCTATAGGTAGAGGAGGACCATGGAAGTATGGATCATGGGCACTCATATATTTATTGGGCAGAAAAGAGAGTGGAGAAAAAAGCTGGGGGTAAGAAACTGTACCAGGATGTCAGACAATGTAAGCTCGTGTGGCATGACATCCGAGGGATGAGATGGGTGCAGTTGCTCCCTACCCTGAAAGACATGAAAGAACAGTGGCCCATCCCAGACTTAATTATTATACACCTTGGGGGTAATGACCTTGGGGGAAGCCATGGGTGGACACGTATATGCAGGTAAAACAGGACTTAGGAAAGATACGGCAGTGGTGGCCGAGAGTGAGCATAGCCTGGTCAGACATCATACCAAGGAGGGTATAGAGACATGAGCACGGCCATGTAGCAATGGACAGGACCAACAGGAGGATGAATAGGAGGGTAGGAACTTTGATAAGGAGTATGGGAGGGCACGTAATATTGCGAGAGGTGGAAGAATAGGTAGAGGATTTTTACAGACCAGATGGAGTGCACCTGTCAGACCTAGCAATAGACATGTTTAATACTGAAATGATGGGGTTTATTGAGGCATGGAGGAGACAAGAAAGGAGATAAAAAAAAAAGGTGGAGAGAGGAAGAATCCTAAAAGGGGGGAAGGCCAGTCATCCAACACAAGCTGGAGGCAGGCTATGGGGAAAAAGGGGAGGGGAAGGAGGAGAGGGGGAAAGAAAAAAGAAATATGATGAGAAGAAAAAGAAACTGAAGGACAAAAAGCGATCTCGGTTCTCACCATTACCTACCAGAAAAGAAAAGAAGAAGGCAGCCAGGTTTTCACCTGGGGAGGCGAGAAGAAAAGAGAGAGATGATCAGAGTTGGAGATTAGGATGTAATACAAGTAAAATTGTAAAAAGACATTAATAAAATGATGATGAAATGATGATGGGAATTGGAAATGTAATTATGATATATAATAAATGAATTGCCAATCTGAGCACAACAACATACAAGTGGTTTGTCTTTTGTGGGAGAAAAAGGGGGGAATCTGGGACAATGGAGTTTGCCCTTTAAGAGGCAGACCATGTTGTCCTGGTGCACCCTCCCCCCCCCCTTTTGTTGTTGGAAGTGGTTTGCTCAGGAAGGAAGTGGAAGGGGAGGGACTGGGAGCCAGGACAATAGTGCAAGCAGGCAGGAGGAGGGCTAAAAGGTCAGCACAGTGGTGGGTCAGCAACTTTTGCTGAGTTTTGTATACCCACCACCCGAGAAAAGAGAAGGAGAATGTGGTTGACAGAAAATGGATTTGGTATGGTCTGTCAGAGGTGGATGACAAAGTAAGTCCGGTGGGACACTAGTTGGACACTGCCAAGAGGTGGATGGCAAAAAAAGGAAAAAAGGGAAGGGGAAAGGAGGGGGGGGGGGAAGAAAAAAGAAATATGATGAGAAGAAGAAGAAGAAACTGAAGAACAAAAAGCGGTCTCAGTTCTCACCGTTAACTACCAGAAAAGAGAAGAAGAAGGCACCCATGTTTTCACCTGGGGAGGCGAGAAGAAAAGAGAGAGAGAGAGAGAGAGATGATCAGAGTTGGAGATTGGGATTAATACAAATAAAATTGTAAAAAGTCATTAATAAAATGATGATGAAATGATGATGGGAATTGGAAATGTAATTATGATATATAATAAATTAATTGCCAATCTGAGCACAACAACATACAAGTGGTTTGTCTTTTGTGGGGGAAAAAGGGGGGAATCCGGAACAATTGGGTGTACATGCATTACTGAGAAAAGATTAAGGCCCAGATATTCAAACTGCGCTCAAAAGTAGCGCAACAGCAGGAGCAAGCACAAACCCGTTGCGCAAATGCGCAACAGGTGCGATATTCAAACATGGAGCAGAACAAATTGCTTAAGCAGCTAGCGCTCAATACCTGTCATACATACTGCGCCATGACGCAACCAGGTAGGGAGGGCGAGCCAAAATGCTGCGTATGGCGCAACCATGGAAGCTCAGCTGAGCAGTGCAGGGCTGCTTACATGCTAAGCACAGCCCCCAGAGCAATGGAACTGTATGTCCAGGAGGCAGGCTGGGGCCCACCAGCCATGCCTCACATGGGCACCGGAACTCACTGCAGAACCCACCACACTGGCACACCCTGCTATCAGCATCATCGGGGGTGGGACGGATGATCCACGTGCCCATGGGGGACAAGCTAACAAAGCATAGCAGAGCCATGACACCCAGCACAACCACTGGCAGGCAGAGAGTGCCACACCCAGGGGTTGACAACCACAGTGCACATCAGTCCTCTGTACGCACAGCACAGCGTGCACCGTGCCCCTTAAGACACCGCCATGTGCAGTGACAGGCACTGCAGGAAACACCACACCTCTGCACACACTGCCAACCCCATGCTGTAGAGAAGCAGGACCACCCAGGACTCCACCCCAGCACCCAGCAGTGGTGCAGATGGCTAGAGCAACAGAAAGGGAATGCTATGCTGGTGATACCTCCCATGGACACACACACACACACACACACACACACATATACCCAGGACCATAGTAGCCCAGATGGCATGTACACCCCTGCAACGGAGCACCAGAGCCAGTTAAGCAGACACCTAACACACAGTTGTACCAAAATAGAAATCTATATTGAAACAAAAGTGAACAATACAGTAAAAACTATGTACAATTTGGGGGGGAGGTGTAAAGGCAGGGGTGTTCAAAGGGGAGGGAAAAAAACTTGGAGAGGAAGGCGGGGTGAAAAGGGATGGGTGAAGGGCACCAGACAGGTGGGCTGCGGCCCAGCAGGCTCCTGCTCCTCCCTGCCAGCCGTCTCCTCCTATGTCGGCGCCTTCCATCTCCTGGCGCTGTAGGGCTTGGTAGAACCTCCTGGTTCTTCACCACAACTTGCGGCTGAAGTCAAGACATCACGCGCTGGCCCGAGCACACAGAAGACCTAGGAAAATGGGAACACAGTCAATGGCTGAGACTGACCACAACCCTGGACACCGCAACCTAGCCATCCCATCAACTGTGCTGCAGTGATGTGATGGCTTTGCACCACCCACAGTGAACATGCATGCGCTGATTTCAAACAGGCGGTACCAGCTGCACACCACCGCCACACACACTGCCTTCCGCCAATCATAGTACAAGCAGGGTTGTCATGTGATGTTGCAATGGTGCGATGCCACACACAGGCTATGCCCAGTGCATGCCTGACCACCTGTGATGATATACAGGCGTGTCGTGTGATGCTGCAGTGATGCAGGTCACCTGTGTCGCATACTATACATGGATACATAGATAGTGTCGGCAGATAAGGGCCTATGGGACACCCAGTCTCGGCCATTTGGCCTTGTACGATCACTTCTTGTCCTATAAGTCCGTTCCCTCACCCCTGACCTCCAGAAGTCCCTCATGGCGAACCCATTATTCAGATATCCCGTGACCAAGTCAGCCTCACCACATCCTCTTGCTGTGGTGTTCCATCAGCCCACCACCTATTATGTGAAGAAACACTTTCGCGATGTTCCTCTTAAACGAGCCTCCAACTGCATCCCATGCCCTAGTCCTGGAACATCCTTTAGCTGACAATATTGTTTCTGCACTTCTGTTCCCCCTGTACAATACTTGATGTCCCCATCATATCCCACCTCTACTTCCTCCAGGGAGTACATGTTCAGTTCTGTCTAACCTGTCTGCATAGGACTTGTGATGCAACCATGCACCATCCATGTCGCCTCTGTGAACGCTTCCACCCAGTCCCCGTCCATACGCAGGTATGTTTTCCGGAACTGTACACCGTACCAGTGTGGGGAGTCACTGCAGTTCGGCTCTAGTGGAACTACGACCTCCCATTTGGTTGTGTCCATCATGGTTGGTGGTCCTGCCCCCAGCATGCAATAGCATCCATGACGTAATGATATCACGCCCTCCAGCAGCTCTGTTCGCCGCTGCTGCTGCTGTTGTTGCTGCTGATGCTGCTGCTGCTGTTGCTGCTGCTGATGCTGCTGCTGCTGTGGCACTGGGGCCTCGGCATGGCCCATATCAGCCTCGTCCGTGCCCTCACCATCCGCCTGTGGGAGACTATGGTGAGACAACATCAGTGTGACGCAAAGCAGAGTGCCCTGCCCCAGTAAGACTGCTCGCCCACACAGCCATAACCATCTATCGCACAGCTGCACACACTGACACACCGATGCACAGCCACCCTGGCACACACACACCCCCACAGAGGATATAGGTGAATAGATGGTAGACTCACGTGGCTTAGGCACCAGGCCCCGCCTACTCGGTACGGAGCGCGTTTAGCAATTCCGCCTCTCCGCGGAGATCATTGTACTCGTGCCGCACTGCTCTGCAGACCGCCCCGGCCAGTGACCCCACCAGGTCAGTGGCTACTTGCTGCCACACATGGGTCCTAGGTCCGTGAGGGGGCCTCTCATAGTCCCTCATAGTGGGTCTCCACTGGGCCACCAGGTTGGCCACTTCAACCGCGCCTCAGGACACCGCCCTCCTCCGAGCCATGGCCCCAACTTCATAGCAGGCAATATGGGCGCCCGCCGCGCCAGACCCCACGGAGTTGTTATGCACAGACCAGCACAGGTTGCACCGCGCTGTTCTCGCACAGCGCTTATCATTTTACATGGCGCCTGTAACCAGACAGCCAATAGAACGTGACATGGCGGTCTGCCTAGTGCCAGGGGTCGAGGCATACACAAGGTCACGGGTATGACGCATGTTACGCACAGCGCTTTGGGATGGCAGGCGATCCTGGCGCGATCGTTAAGCAGAGCACCAGTGCCAGTGACTATCGCGCGCAGAAGCGCCACAGCCATAGTGCCCAGTGCTGTAGCGCCACTGGCACAATGGTGGCTATGGCCAGAACGCCATCGCTTAAAGGCGGTCTGCAGCGCCGATTGACGCCCGCGTAACCCGTCTCGGGCATGCGCATGTGCAGCACACAGCCACAAACATGCGCCATCGGCTCAGGCCGACTTTCCCTATTGCGCCTAAGCGCAATACGCGATATTCAGCGACTATGCAAATCAGTCGATCAGCCATGCAAGGCGCAGTGGCGCGATTAGCATGTCATTGAAGTTGCGCCACACCATTTGCATATGTTGGCGCTATAAAATGCGACACTGGGTTGTGGTGGCCAGATTGGTATGCAGCTGAGAGGTGAGTTGCTGTGTGATGCTCAGACAACGCCTGTGGGTAGGGGTGCTGGAGGATGTCACAAGGTCGAGGGGGCTGAGATGATGAGGGCACCTTCCATCAGCATATCTGCCATGCGGCGCAGGAAAGGGGGTCTGCTTCCGCCTGCAGCTATGCTCATGGGGAAATGCTGGACTGCACAGGACAGGTGTCCACTTCCACCCATACAGATCAGCATGACTGACGAGAACCAGGCCGAGGGTGTGGACGGCGGGCGAGGAGGAGGTCAACTTCACCACAGCAGAGACCGAGACCCTTCCAGGCCTGCCTGGAGGATGACGCCGGAGGGGCGGACGGGCACCCTCAGCAGCGCAGCTGCATGGAGGGGTGGCGCTGGCCATCAACCGCATGGAAGCCACCAGCGCCCGCAGGAGTGCCACAAGAAAATTGGGACTGACCTCAGGAGGCTGAAGGAGAAGGTGGCAGCCTTCAGGGTGGTGACGTGCTGTCACTGGTGGGGGATCACCAGTGGTGTTGCAGCTGACCTCGACCGAGAGACACTGGTCGTGGCCATGCAGCCGAGTGCTATTGCGGGTGTTCCTGGCGGAGGATTCCGACAGGTAGCCCATCACTGCACGGTATGTCGCGCGGTGATGTTGTGGGGGCTGCAGCTGCTGTTCACATGCACTCACATGTACTTCTTCTGTTTCGATCCTGTTCGCCTGCAGGAGACGGTGGTGGTGGTGCTGACAGGAGGCAGACCTGCTGGACCAGGAGGAGGGACTTTCCACTTCTCGCCAGCAGCCTGCACGCATTGCAGCAGGCAGGTCGAGCACGACAACTCCACCGGCAGTGATACGGTGCAGGGGGCACAGCCCAGGTTACAGCAGTCTGGATCGCAGGTGTGTTAGCATGCTGTGCCTATGGCAGTGGCAGCACGCACCGCACTATTGATGATGGCAGGCCTGCAATGGCCAGTGAGAGGTGTGGTGTCCCACTTAGGGACACATGGCAGGCCAGCACGTGCTCCCTGGGCCGCCCAGCTCCACACCTGTGTACCAGCATCCTGGCACAGTCACAGGCTGGGCCTGTCAGCACCGGTGGTTAGCATCGGTGGCTGAGCAGGTGTCTGGGCACTACACAGCACAGGGGTGAAACAGGTGGACCTGGGGCTCAGCAGCGAAGGCGTGCAGCAGCAGTTGCACACACCAGCCTGAGGGGACAGCCGCCAGGCAGTGGCACTGTCCACCGCCTAGATCAGCCTCCATACCTGGTCCTGCGGTGAACAGCTGCCACCCTCAAGGGGTGTTGTGCACCAGACCATCCACACCCTGGGGGTCACGATGCCATTGGGGCACAGTGTTTTGACGCCGCGCACCGCCTGCTGCAGGAGTCGGCACAGCTGCAGGGGCGGGTTGCAAGGTCCATGGAGGCACTGACTGTGTTCTGGAGCGCATAGGGCAGAGTGTGCTCGGACTGGGCCGAGATGGTCCATACAAGTGGATTGATGTGACCGCTGCCATCGACAGGCTGGACCCAGGCAGTGGTCTCTGTGGCGACCGTTGACGACTACACCGTCTGGTGACTCCTGTATCACGACCGCACACAGTGCGCACTCCACCCCTTCGCTCCCCGCGTCGCGCGCACACCAGGCCTGTCGACGCCGGTTCTGCTGTGGCATCCCGAGCACCCCTGGTGGTTTGTTTGGCGGGATGCAGACCCCTGTGCGGGCAGGCACGTGGTCACAAGACTGGGACCAGGTGCACTAGCCACCCGATGTGGCCCCCGTGCAGCCTGCCAGTGCTGCTAGGCCACGCGGGCCGCCCACGATCCGCAGGCTGCGGACAGTGCCCCTGACTGAGCTGTCTCCCAATGCAGGTCCCTGTCTGGTGCTGCCCTGGTGCAATGTACTCGCGGTGGGCAGTGCACTGCTGGTGCTCTGCTCACCAAACTGACACACGGACCACCTGCACACTCTCCCAACTGCCGTCCACAGGTGCGTGTGGATGATGATGCCTGCATTGCACTGTACACCAAGGCAGGTTGCCCAGGTCCTGACACACGACGTGGACAGTCCAGGTGATGAGGGTGGCTGGTGGTGCTGTGTGATAGCGTGTAATTCTGCAGTGCTGTGCTGCTGCCCTGTATGCTGCCTGTGTGTGTGTGTGTTCATTTGGAGTGCTCACCCTCTGATGATGTGTTGGTATGCCCAGACCCTTCAACTCCCTGACCTTCATGCACGGTGTGTCTCTGTGTGCCTGTGGTTTGCGGATAGACAGTGCTGCCTGCACATGTCCCTTGACTTACCTGTGTTGGGCGAGTGCTCTTCTGCAATGGTGTCCCGGCAGCTGGGCCTGCCGTGTCAGTAGGGGGGTCCCTCCTCCCTAGGGGGCGGCTCATCACCCATATCACCGGCACCACTGGCGCCCCATCGCTGTCCCTCTCTTGACCTGTACGGCTATCCTATGGTCTTTGGCCATGTTGTGCAGGATGCAACAGGCCAGGAATATCCCACAGGCCTTTGGGGTTGTACTGTAGGCTCGCCGGAGGTGTCCAGGCATCGGAAGCGTGCCTTGAGTATCCCAAACACCCGTCCTATGATAAATTCGTGTTGCGGCCTGTGCCTCATTGAAACCGTATGCGCTGGGGTCGTGGGCGCCAGTATGGTGTGAGCAGCCAGGACGGAGGGGTATCCACAGTCACCTGTGTGGAGATAGTGGAGATCATGTTAGTCAGGTCCATGTTGCTCATATCCTTGTGTGCCACTACCATGGCACCTGTGTCATTCCCACCCTTGCACAGAGTTTGTATTCCATACATGTGTACTCACCCACTAGATGACCCGTGGGGATGTTCCCACTCTCGAATCGATGGCACAGTGCAGATTGGTGCCATATGAAGGCATCATGTGCCCGCCAGTGTGTGGCACAGACATTGATGATGCGCCTAGTGGGATCACACACCACCCGGCAGTTGACACCGGTAGCCCTTTCGGTTCCGGAGCTATGCTTGCTTCGCCAGGGCCAGGTGGTGTGCGAACGGCCGCATGGGTGCAGTTCATGGCACCTAGCACGCCAGGCATTTGTGCTACCCTGTGGAACTCCTGGGATGTTTGCTGTACGCCTGCCGCAGTGCTGGGGAATGGATGTACCGTAGCATGAGGCAGCAGCGCTGAGGAATTGGGTGAGGATGCGTGACGGGCCGATCAGCGCACGCCTGTGGTGTCCCCTGTCGGCCTCTGGAAGGTGCCCGTCGGCGAGCAGGCACATGCAGGCTGTCACCTTGGTCTCCACGACAGAGCATGACTCGCCGTGAGGGTGCCTGCATCACATCACTGCACAGCTCACTGAGCTGTCTCAGTATTGCCCTGTTCAGGTGGTACCGCCACGATCTCGACATCGCCTGTCCAGTCTGAAGCGATGCGGCACGATACCGCTCGTCGGGCGACCGACGGGCCCCTCACGGCCACGCCCCTGCAGCACTGCTGTCTCACCCTTCATTACAGCTTCCATGTGGAAGCTGACACTGTCCATCTCCCTGGCTTCTGCCCTCCCCAGCTGCTGTTCCTGTGTTACCCCACTGCTGCTTCCACTGCACCGGGCACCCCACTGGCCTCTCTGTCCTCCAGGACCCACTGTCCCTCTCTGTCCTTCCTGCTCCTGTCTCTGTCTCTCTCTCTCTCTGTCTCTCTGTCTCTCCCGGTTTGCGGCTCTGCTAGAGTTCTTGCGTCTTCCCTTGAGCTCTTTTTTATTTTTGGCTCATCCGTACAGCGCATCCTCCGGTTGGCTACTCTTGGCGCATTGCGCAAGTGTTCAAATATCGACGGCGCACTTTATGCATGGACCCGCCCTTTGGTTGCACATGCCTTCATTTCCATTGCGCTGTGGCTCAGCGTGTTTTCGGTGGCGCAACTGGCCCCTTCTCAATATCGCAGAATGGCGCATTTTTGGAGTTGCGCATGGCGCAACCCTTTGAATATCTGGGCCTAAGTGTATAAAAATTAATACATGTTTAACACTCTTAGTAGTTACTTACTCAAAATAAATAACACTAAAAGGAGAGATAGTGTCAACCACAGGAATAACATTGTGCCGTATAAGATTGAACAATAACAGGAGGAGTACAGTTAGTGGCAGAAACTACACTGACTGCAGTTGAAAAGTTAAGCCCTGAGACATTGACAGAGCAAAGGCCGATGGCACATTCATAAGGCAGAAAAAGAAATGGGCAGACTGAATGGACCTTGCGGTCCTTATCTGCTGTCAACTTCTATGTTTCTATGTTTCTTAAAGGCAGCAGAAGTGGCGCAGTCTGGGACCATGGAAGGAAACTTATGACAGAAGTCATGGCTGTGTTGTCAAAGAAACATCACCCTGAGGCAGAGCTAACCTTGGATAACATTAGTAGGGTATTGGCAGAGGAACAGAAGTGTCTTCCGTGGGGTTAAAGTGTCAAATATCCCTAATGCTCAGTGGGATGGAGATTTTTATCATTTAATAGATGAGACACAGCAAAGGAGAATGCATTCTCCCTTCTAGGATGGGCCAGTTTAATTTGGAGAAGATGGGCATCTGGGGCATCCTGGCACTGGTACAGAGACACTGAGTGGACCTACATAACGTGATGCCCTTGTATAAGGCTCATTCTGCTGGTAGCAATAACCACTGCCAGGTGGTGGCCATGAAAGCTGTGGGATGTGTACAACAGCACCCATCATCAGCGTCTCCGCAGCATGGGGGCACATGTCTTAGGGCGGCACGGACCTCTACAAGTTCTACCTCACAAACTTTCTGAGTAGAACCCATAAAAGTTCTACTAGGTTCTACCAGGTAGAACCTGATAGAAGTGGGTTCTACCAGCTATAACCAAGTTCTACAAAGTAAAACCAGGTTCTGTCATGTAAAATCAGGTTCTACCAAATAAAACCAAGTTCTACAGGGTATAACGAGGTTCTACAATATATAATCATGTTTTACCTGGCTCTGCTTAATTAAGAAATCCACAGAAGTATTGCTTTTGTATGTTTGGGAAAGTATATGTAGTACTAAGAACTGGATGTATTGCAAACCTTTGGCATAGGATTTTGCTTCGGTGCTCCAAAGCTTTGCAAAATTTACCATTCTTAACATTAGAATCTTAGTGCTACATGCACATTCCCAAACATGCAAAATAAAAAGTGTGGATTTTTTTATACTCAAGTTGAACCAGGTAGAACTTGGTTATATACTGTAGAACCTGGTTACACCTAGTAGATGCTGTAAAATAGTGTCAAAACAGATTTAGCACGTGATAAAGGTCAGGGATGATATATGGCTCATATATCAATCCTGAAAACTTTTGCATCTTAAATCTGGTTGCTGCCCAAAGTGTTAACCCCCTGAGCTACACCCTATTACAATAATTTAAATTCTTCCCCCACTGTTGGACCCAGGTGCTAATAGAGCCCAATGGCTGAGGCCATGGGCCATAAAGAAATGCAGAGGTGGCTGGCATCCGGTATCAGTAAGGGGAAATTGTTTAACCAGAAAGGCACACTAAGCTGGAGCTTGTGAGGTGTGACCCGGGAGCTCAAGCAGTGAAGTGACCTGCTCAGGGTCACACAGTATGCAAGAGGGAGTTGATGGGATTCAAACCTACTAGCTTTGCCTGCAATTCAGTGGTGTAAACTTGCTGGTTGTTTGATTCGTTTATCTACTTGTTCTTAATCTGGCTAAAGTAGAGACTGAGAAGAGATCAGATTTGAGACAACAGTGAACACAGCACTCAGCTCTCTGAGGGATGTCTTTTTGCTGAGCCTGCTGCCCTATACTTTGCTTTCTGTTTCACTTCCTGTAGTCCAATTTTTTTTTATACTTTGACTTTGTTTTGTACAGTAGCTGCTAGTGCCCACTAGTAGTACCCCTACACTATCCCCCAGCAGAGCAAATGCGTAGTCCCTCCCAAATCCCAAGAAGAAAACCCTGCCCTTCTGTACTTTCTCCTTCCCTAACCCCTTCCCTCATCTGTTTTTATTAATATTGCTGTCTTAGTAAATTCCATTTTTTTGACACAACAGTAAAATTAATCGTCAGTTTCATCTTGATCAACGATATTGTGATTTTGTGAAGCAGATAAGCCTTTCATGCTGTGACTCTCCTCTCACACATTCTGTTGACTGAGAGATTCAACATAACTGGCAGCAATGCACATGTTTTGTGACCAGCCTGCACCGATGGTCACCCGTGTTACATGCCTTCGGTCTCCCTTCCACCAATCAAGCTGACTTATGCTGGTGTACATAACGTGACTCTCCCTCTCTTCAGCTGAATCACATGACTGACAAAGGGCAGTGATCCTAGGAGCATACGCTGCTGCCGCCTGGGAAGCATTGCTTTTCTTAACATCATGGGACAAACCTGGTGAACCAAAGTTTGCATTTTCACACAAAATGTTTAATCTGTGCTTATAAATGCGAACCGAGGGGGTTCAACTATTTTTAGGGCCAAGGTCGAACCGAACTTGCAGCCCTAATATGTGTGCACCAATGAAGTGGACAGAACTGTGTCATGGTGAGTGTGGGTGGTGAGCTGGGTGGGGGTGCGTGCGTAATCATGACATATACCACTGAGTGTACCCTACCATGGGGGGGTTACTGTTTATATGTGGGGCTGTAGTACTGTGTGTAGTGGGTATTCGTTTCACTATGTTGATGTGTGTGTGTGTGTGTGTGTGTGTGTTGGGGCCCAGTCATTATGGATGGGTGTTGAGCGCTTGTGTTGTGTACTGGGGGTTGGCTGTACAGTGGTGGAGGGTGTATGGCTATTGTGCATGCTGTGTGTGCACTGGGGTATCACTGTATGTGTGTGTTACAGTGATTATACACATGTGGGTGGTGTTTCACTGCAATACCCTGTCATTGGCCTTCTGCCTGAGTCATGCAGATGCTCATGTGCCCAGATGTTGTGATGGTGTGTGTGCATGTCCATCACCATGTTGGTGCATGGCTGTGGGTGTGGGCATCATCTACTGTGCCACTGTCTCACCCTCAGGTACTGTGCTGCAGCTGTCTGGGTGGTCATGCATGGTGGTCTGTAGAGGAGTGCTGTCTGCTGACATGATGCCATCGTTGTCCTGGGGGGCTGGTGTGGCCATTGCTGTACTGTGTCCCTGTGTGTCATCTGTATTCAGGTGTGCCATTCCTGCGCACTGGGACTCAGCCTCCTGGGTTCTGTCTGTGTACTGCAGCTCAGTGTCCTGTAGCACTGCATCTGGCACAGTGCCAACGAATGGAGTTGGTTGGGCATCTGTGTGGGATGGACACTATCTAGGATGGTGTTACCAACCTTGCCACAAGGCTAGCCACAAGGTACTCCAGTAAGTTGCCCTGTCTATCTATCCCATGTTTCATGCCCTGCACCTCCTCTGTCAGATCCAGCAGTGCCTCAGTGTTCCTGTTCTGTGCTGCCTGCCTACCCCATTCCAGCTGCCACACCTCTGTATAGTACAGTAGGTGTACATGACACCTTGCATGTGTGGTCTCCGTGGCCAGGCTGATGGTCATGTTGGCAGACCTTCTTTACTGCTTTCCACAGGGGGTGTTGTTGCCATCCTGTGATGAACTGTGGCACTTACACATACATGGTCTGTGCCACTGCTGGTTTGCAGACCCATCAGGTGGTCCTCTGTGATGCTTTCGGGACTGCAGGGAGTGGTCTGGCTGTCATGGATGTTGCTTACTTCTTCCATCTCCTCATTCTGTGCCTCTGCCCCCTCATTTGTCCATGCCTGGGTGTCCTCCATGTCCACCTCCATCCTCTGTTGTGCTTCTGTCTCCAGCTCGCTACCGGTGGGCAACATCAGGATATCATGCTACCTGTGCCAGGGCACCCATGGGTGTTGTTTGCTGCTGTGTTGCATACACACTTTGTATTCTACCTGTGCCATCCTCATCATCTTGGTCAGCTAAGCCTCTGACAAGCTGTGGTGTGTGGACCTTGGCTGGCAGTGGTGCTCCCAAAGTTGTGTGTCCCTCTGTGCTGAGGTCTGTGGGGAGCAACACATGGTGGTTAGCACATGCATGGGGTACACGTCCTCAGGGCCCTTGTCTGTACTAGTTCCCATGTACCTACCAGTGTGTCTATGCCTTCCTCCTCCTCCCCGTTTAGACCCACCTCTGCGAGGGTGTCGGCAATCATAATTTCCATTGTTGCCAGGGTCTGGGATTAGTTGGGTGGCCAACCACCCATTCCTTGGCATGCCTGTGCACCCGCAGTGAGTTTCTCTTCACTGCTGAGTGCAGGTCACACCATTTGGGTTTAATGGCTGTCCTTGTCCCTGCCTCTGGCCCAGCAGCTTTCACGTTGACCTGGATGCCTAGCCTCAGGCATGGCTTGGTCTATGGAGTAGATGTTAGGGATTGTGCCTCATACAGAGTGGCATAATGGGTCCAAATGTTCAATACCATTTATACCACCGGGCCACCTGTAAAGTTCAGTGATTGAGAACATCCTCTGTCTCAGTTACGAACATGTCCATGGAGCTGTCTGCCACTGTGGCCAGCCTCATTGAGCATCTCTGGTTGGGATGTCGGATCCTGTGTGTGTCTCTGACACTCTCCGCCATTGCTTCTGTGTTTGTTGCTATCTGTTATTCATTTCTGCATCTTCATGTGAGGAGGACTGTTTGCCCATATATGGTGGGGTCAAGGGGTGGATCTCCATATTCTTGGCCAGTCCCGTTTGGTCTGCATGGGGCACTGCATTTTTCCTGTAGTCCTGCCTACAGGCTCTGCGCCCACTGTGCACCTGTTGATGCATGCCTTGTTCCCTGGGTACCTTCATGCCGTGTAGCTTCACACTGCATTTCCAACCCTTTTCTGCACACTTTGCTCCTCTTCATGTACAGAGCCCATTACCTGTACTATAAGCCACTGTGCAGTCACAGAGAATGTTAATTAGAGAAGTTTTTATACTACAAAACTAAAGAATACACAATAAAATACACAAGGGATAAACACACTAGGGTATGCTAAATAAGAAAACAGTTTAAACAGATAGTTTACAGAAAGAAAGAAACTCTGTAATCTCTAGACTGTAATCTAAATGGCGTATCTGAACTTTTCGGTTTCTTCTACTCTTAGAAACCAAGTTGCCACTAAAGCCTAAGATACAACAGACATAGAACTTTCACTTTGCTTACAGTGGACCTCTGATATGTTCAGCTCCCAAACTGAATCTGAAGGGCCTAAGATTTGTGTCCCTAGGTTAAACCTCTCAAAGGATCCACCCACCTATTGCATCATCCTGTCAATCACGATGGTCAGCCTCCCTTTTATCCCCTTGCCGGAGCTGCATGCCCAGACTGATTTTCACTTCAGTACACATAACCCAAGATGACAGTTGTTTATTGGGGCTACCAACATCAAAGCTGGTTGCCTCTGTATTAGTGCTGGCCCTAGCTATTACTGAGCCCTGTGCAAACCTCCTTGCTGGGGCCCCATATCGGAAGTCGCAAAGCCCCCAAGGAACATCCTCATCCTTATCATGGCCTCCCTATAGCTTCATTTTTAGCTAGTTTTGTGCCATTTTTGCACTTTACATAAATTAGTACATACAGGACCAGGAAGAAGGAGGGCAACTGTACGGCTGAGTTTTATCGGGGACCCTCTGCTATTGGGGCCCCATGCGAATGCACAGTTCACAGTCCCACTAAGGCCGACTCTGCTCTGTATTCTAGCTAAAGCTTAAAAACAGCAAGGGCTCCTCAGAAGCATGGACCATCTTCAAAGAATCATTTTGATATGATAAGGAAAAACTCTCAGGCAAATTGAATTCTGTGTTCACTTCCCAGAGGGACATCTGCTCACCTCAGAGGTCCTTTGTAGAGGATCTGAATGTCCTTATCCTTAAAGTCAAACAGTTTTTGTGACTTTCACCCTTTCTAACTTCCTGAGGGGACTGTTTCAGGCATATTTTCCTACTAAGTCACAGGTATGACCTATCTCTGTTGCATATCTATGTCTATATCACAGGAATACTTTTTCAAACATTGCTTTCATTACTCAAGAACCAGTTTTGTGACTCACAAACCCAGTTTACTGAGTCTTACCAGGTCCCAAAATTGGAAAAAACACAGAAAATCCTATGGCTTGCAAGAAAATAAGAGTTGGTCATTTAGCTTTCAGCAAGCAGGTCCATCTTGCAAATGAACTTCTGCTCAACGATGAACGCCTGGTTAAATAAAGACTTGATTGATTGATTGATTGATTGATTGAAGCTGCATGACAACCTTTCATTTTCAGCTTGCATGAAAAAGTGCCTTTGTGGCACCAGCTGGAGTTTTCATGCAAACTGAACGACAATGACAGATCATCATGCAACCTGCATGCAAAAGTTCCTTTGGTATGAAATGTAGCTACTGGGTGCCCAAATCCAATGGCTCCCTACAGTTCCCCCCCTTTGGATTCCCAACACTGGGTGTCCAATCAGAGTGTTGGGAAATCAGTAACAACTTCCCACCCAGTAACACCAATGTCAGGCACCTCTTCCCTCCAAAGAAGAAAACGAAAACCTGCAACCAACTTAGCACCCATACCAACCCTCCACCCCAGGCCCCCATCATTTTCAAGAACCAAGCATTAGGTAACTGATACAACCCTCCCTCCACCTCAGCTGGCTGCCAACTACAAAAGAAAGAAACTCTGTAAAAATGATCCACAATGAACTAAATGCACATGTGTTGGGCTTAGTTTTTTTATTTTTTTTATTTTGTTTAAAATTTGAAACTTTTGGGCCCTCATTTTCAGGATGCAGGATTTTTAGAATGCCTAGTAATAGGCAAAGAAAATAGAGCAAACTAAAAGGGCTGACCGGTTCTTTCCTTTTTTCCAAATAAATGTTATTAAAGTCAAAAAGTATCTGACACATTGCAATGCTTGAAAAGCAGGAAGTGAATCCATTAACAGCTTACATTTTTAAAAAGAAATAAAGATTAAAGAAGTTCCATCATAGTACGATAATATATGGTCTGACTAACGGTCTTTTTCTACTTACAAATCCTATGTTTCTATATGCCCAAGTCACCACAACAACACCTCATGACAACATAAGTTGCACCTTGTAAATCCTACCTGAAATTTGGTTTGGAGGTTAACCCTAAGTTACAGGTCTGGCGCACTGAGTATCACAATGCAGTTGCTTTGTGATTAACGCAGAGGGCCACTTGTGGAGCAAGCTACACATCTTGCATGCCAAGCTTCATTATGAAGCGAGCTACGTGCATGACGCAGACAGTCTCATTATGCAGTGTTCATCGTGGGGTGTAAGAAAGTTGAAAGTCAACAGTGTCACTTGTTATATATTGTTTTCTAAAAGTTTTCTAAAAGTAATGACATTTTCATATTATAACATATTATGAAGCTGCTGATTGGGTGCTGTTTACCCCACCGAGGGCAGGTGTCCCTGGTCTTGCTGCTCTCCTCAACATCCTTGCTCCGTTCTCCTTTTCAAGAGACTCCATTCTAGTAGGAGACTTTAACATTGACTGGGCCATAAACCCCCTGTCTGACTCAACCTCTCTTAGCTAAATACTACCAATACTCACCTCAACAACTGGAATAACAAACACACAACCCTTGACTGGATCCTTACGACTCATACTGATAAAGTGTCCCATGCCGGCATTCTGTCTGATGCCATTAGCGTTCACTCCCCCCATCTACTGTGTCTGGTGCACCAAATCCCCTGCCACCCACCCACCTTCCTGTCTTTCTGTGACTTCTGCAACTATGATACACTCAGGCTGCAGGATGACCTCAGAGCCCTTGACTGGACCAACCTCCACCATGCATCCAATGCTGACCTAGCACTTGGCATGTTTGTCACAGCTCTCACAGCCATCCAAGATAAGCATTTCCCACTCACCACTCATAGAATGCTAGGGGGTGACACCCGGCGGCTCTCATCGGACCTCCTCAAGCTGATGAAGGAGTGTGACTCCTTGTGGTCTGCCTTTAAAGCCATTCTTTCCCATAGCCTCTGAAATGTCTACCGGCACCTGCAAAACCTCTGCAAACACCACATTAAAACCAATAAGTCGGCGTACTTCCAGTCACGGCAATCCAAACACCTAGGAAACTCCAAGTGTTTCTGGTCCACTATTAATGCCTTGCTCTCCCCCTCTTCTAAGCAGTCCCCTTCCCCTCTAAATTCCCAACAAGGCCCTCTGACTGACCCAGCTGAAATTGCCAGTGCACTTAATTAATTCCCACTTCACAAACCTCAGTAACTACCTTGCTAAAGTGCCACCTTCCACCATGTTGCCCTCCCCACCCCCCTTCAAGTAGCCCCCCTTTCTATTTTGAAACCATCTCCCTCGCCTGGTGCGCTCAAGCTCCTTCTTAGCCTTTCATCTAGAAGGAGTGCTAGAAATGATGGACTATCCCCCCATTTCTTAAAACTTGTGGACCAGGACATTACCTACCCACTCACTTTCTTCTTTAACCTTTTACTCATTACAGCCTCTGTCCCCACTACCTGGAAGCAGGCCAAAATTGTCACCATCCATAAAGCAGGTGGTCTTAGCCTATTGGACAACTACAGTCCCATCTCTATTCTCCCTCACCTCAGAAAACTCCCAGAGAAGGCGGTAAACATCCAAATCACTGAGCATATCACAAAATATAATCTTCTTTGCCCACAGCAACACAAGTTCAGGAAGAGGCATAGCACTAACACAGCACTTGCCCCTAGGCGGATGGATGAAGGGAAGCTAGCTGGCGCAGTGTTCATTGATCTGTTGAAGGTATTTGATCTTGTCAATCACAACATGCTGCTAGCTAAACTTGCCACCCTTGGTTTCTCCCCTGTCTCCACAGCCTGGATCACAAGCTATCTCTCTGGTACAATGCAAATGGTCTGTCTAGGTGATTACTCCTCCCCCATCTTGCCTGTCACTGTGGGTGTCCCCCAGAGTTCTGTCCTTGGTGCCCTTCTCTTGTCCCGCTTCATTAACTTCCTCCCATCAGAGGGCTTCTCCTGTAAAACTCTTCTCTATGCAGATGACCTAATATTAGTCCAGAGTGACACCTCCCCCTCCTCCCTATCTGACTCCCTCACCACTGATTTCTGCAAGGCCCTTAGTTGGTTCTCCAATAACAATCTTGTTCTCAATGCTGCTAAAATGAAGGCCATGATATTTGGCTCCAAACTGAAACTCTCTGCCTTTCCCACTCTGGCTGCTCCCTCTCTGTTCTCTCCCCAGAAGTTCTCCACTCAACACTATTCTAGCCTACAAGTAACTGGGAGTTAACCTGGACCCTTCCCTAACTTACACCAAACACACAGCATCACTAATCAGGTGCATAAAGCAGAAAATTGGGCTGTGCTATTGCCTCATTGATCACCTCTCTCCTGAAGCCCGCCTAGCCGTTGCCCGAGGCAACCTACTCCCTATCCTAGACTATGGGTGTCCAATCTACTCCCTTACCTCAGCTGCCAATCTAAACTTGCTGAACACTACCTACAATCAAATATGTCATTTTGCCCTCCATGCTCCTCTTGTTACCCACCACAATTCACTCTACCAGTCCCTCAGCTGGCTCCTGTCTCAAGTGAGACACTCCTACCTCCTGGCTCACACAGTCAGAGATGCCTTACATAATCCCTGCACTCACCATTAACTTCTCTGATCAAGCCCAGAACCCTCAGACGTAACCTACATCAGTCATTCCTCCTCCAACTTGAATGCCCTAATATTTCCACTAATATGGGCAAAAGAGCTTTTTTTGGTGGCTGGCCCTGCATTTTGGAATTACCTCCCCCCTCCTCTATGTTCCCATGACCCCGCCCTCTAAATCTAAATTCATTGATAAGAGCTCATTTCCTGTCCTCTGCAACTTGCATATGTCCTCTGGCACCTACTGTAGCTGTTCCTCCTACGTAGCCCGCCCCCGGCTCCTCCTCCCCCCCAGAACCACCCCACTGCCCCATGTATGGATCCCCCAAACTGCCTTCCTCCTCTGGCTAGCAGATGTTTACCTATCATAACCTAACTCCCACTGGACTCTGTAGTACACCTAGGATTTGCCATCAGACATTGTTTGTTTTGCTGCCCGTGTTGCTGCATTGCCCCACACTGTATCTGTATAGATTAATTCCAATGCTCTTCCAATGATATGCTCTTAGTGCTGTCATTTGTTTCTTCCATGCAATCCTGTGTGCTCTGCCTACTAGTTGTTATGCCTGTTATGATCCCTTGACTATTTGATATTTGTACTGAATCTTGTTTACTACTGTATGAGCTGCCTACTCGATGTTATGCATGTTATAATCCTTGCGCTATTTGTCATTTGTACTGAATGTTTGTATACTACCCTCTGTAAAAAAGTCTGTGAAAAAAGTCCCTGTAACCTTGGTACATCTGGGGTATGGTGTGCCTCACTGTTTGAAGAATCATGTACTCCAATGTTGGTATTACCCTAATCTCCACATTGTCTTGTTACACCAAGTAGATGACACGGCAGTGCCTCCACAGCGTGCTGATCTTAGGCTAACAGAAATGCTGAGTTGCATATCATTCAAATCCTGAGGAGCAATTCACCGCAGATTTGCCAAGTCCCAGGGACTATTTACCCTAATTTTTCATTTCCCTAATTTGATCAATTGGTGTTTTAACCCTAACCGATGCATTAATATAGTTTTTTTTTGAGTTTATGTACTGCACATTATAGGGGTGCAATAGTGAGCATATTATTAGCACTGTGTAGGCACGTCTATGTTAAACCCTGAATTTTGCACTTTAATGGTCAATGACCTAAATCAAATTATGGAATGGGCTACAGCAAATGGGATGCAGTTTAATATTGATAAATGTATGTTCCTACATTATGGTTCCAAAAATCGCCACTATAGTTACATTTTAGGAAACCAGATATTGCATACAGTAACATCAGAATGGTACCTTGGGGTCATAATAAATAATTCATTTACCTCAACAGATCATTGCAGGCAGGTGTCCTTTAAAACAAGAGGTCTTATCAAAAGGATTAAATGATCTTTTGTTTGCAGATCCGAGCAGTGTATAATACCATTATTTATAAAAGTTTTATTAGGCCCCTACTGGACTTTGGATCACCAGTTTGGTCCCCTTACCACATTAACGATATTAAGATGATCGAGGGGGTGCAATATTCTGTCACTAAACTAATTCCGCACTTAAAAGGATTAATTTACGATGCTAGGTTAAAAAGAAAACTGATCTGTATTCCTTGCAAGAAAGACGACAGAGAGGGGATAATTTATTATTACACAAAATACTACATTCACCAGACTTAATGGAACAATGCGGTCTTGCACATAGCAATTCAAGAGACAACTTCCAATCCCATGGAAGGAAACTAGTGATACTCAAGGCATATTTCACAAAAGGAGATAATTACTTTATATTTAGATGTTCTAAAGCCCAGAACAGGCTACCAAGAGTTGCTGTTGAAGCTAATAGTTTCAGCATATTCAAATCTAGATTAGACAGTTTGTACTATGCTGGTGGTAAGATGGTTTAACAAGCCCGCACAGTGCGGGGGGCAATCTAGATGGGCATTTTGCCCCCTTTTGTCCTACCTTTCTTAGTAATCCTAGTAATCCCATTTCATCCCTTGATGGAATAACCTGCCATTTGGCATGCATGTCCTTAGGTCCAGTGTCTCTGAATCCTGAAAATTTGGTAGTGATCAGGACGTCAGTTTGAAAGTTCTTGAATGTTGAAAACAGGAAAACGTACATTTTGAAAGTCATCTTATGTTCACTGGTACTGCAAAAACAGTTGTGAGTTCAAGTTAGTTAGAGCTTGAGGCAAGGATGATTCTTTGCTACGCAGTTTAACTGACAACTCTATGGACTGTAAATTGTTTATAAAATTGTTTTCCATTTTTGTACATGTGCAGTTAATTTTTTTATGAATTTTTCATAGGGTGTGTTTCACAACAGTGGCAATTTCCATTTGTGTGAGGAGAAATTAGTTTTGTCAGATAAAACTTCCACTTTGTTGAGTCTTAATGCCATTAAAGTGTGGAAAAGCGGAAAAACTTTGAATATCAGAAACACAAATGCTTGTAGCATTTGTGTGAAATGTGAACAGTTTACAGAGTGGGCCGTAAGGTTGAAATAACAATAGTTTTGAAATTACTAATAACATTAGGTTTGTCACTGTCACAAAAAACAGGGTCTGTTTTTGAGATTCAAAAGCATTGCCTAGCAAACTCATTTTCATGAGATACAGCGGCAGCTAATGCCATCAGTGATGATAGCATAAGTAAAGGCATCATGAGGCAGTATCCTTCTCATTAGCTTTGTATTACCCAATGCACAGAAAATTATATCAGCATAAAAAGTGGTTCAACATGACACAATATGGTTACTGATGGCATTCACTACCCGTGTACACCTTTTGCTTTTGTGACAGTCTCAAAATAAAAAAAAATGTAGCTAGCTTTTCAGGCCATGTGTAAAGCAACTGACAGCTTTGGGGTGATATGTGTGATGATGCAGCTGCTTTGCATGTTGTCTGCCGACCCACTGGTTAAATCTGCAACAGGTCTCATATCATGCTTCAAATGATGCAGCTGGTATGGGAGTGGCAAACAGGTTCACTTGCTGAGGCTGTTTTAGGTCTGGCAGAAGTGTATGTTTGGTGATGCAGCTGCTTTGCAGAGCCACTCTTAAAGTAAAGTACATGTCTGGCCCAAAGCACATTATTAAGCAGCTGCTTCATGAGTAGCCCACAGAGCCATTCATTAAATGAGCTATATGTCTGGTGCAGTAAGCATCACAATGCAGTGTTCATTATGGGGTGGAAGTAATGAGAAAGCTAGAAGTGTTAGTTGCTGTATATAGTATCTTTTAAAACAAAGTAAGGATGTAAATTACAAAACAAAGGCTATGTTAATTCATCTATTAGGGTTGAAACGCAAAGCATAAAAAGTAGGGAAATGAAACACTGGGGTTCCAAGTCCATTCAGTCTTCACAAATCTGTTGTCTGGTGTTCCTCAGGGTTTGAACAATCATGTGGTGCATGTAACTTACAAACAACGTATCAAATTGTTGCATATTTAGCAGTTTCCAAGAACATTCCCAAAAAGGTTCTGCATGCCATTCTGCAAGTGTCTACCTTCAAAAGTGGCAAAGGAATAGGTTACAAATTGTTTCAGACACTGACATGAACTTTCACAAAGAAATAAACTGCCAGATTCTTATCCCTGGTAAGTTCAAAACTACTTATCTGAAAGTCACATCATTTGAAAGGTGATCATGCAAAATTGTAGGTTTCCAGCTTAAAGGATGGTGGAGTCAGAATGCTATGGAAATATTGGTGAAATGTTACAAAATGTAATGCATTTTTGAAGAAGTTTGAAAAATATTTCATGGAAGAGAAATCTGCTAATATAAAATAACCCTGAATAATACAATTTTCTGTATAAACAAAAGTTGAAAATAGAATAATACATGTCTATATACTGTATGTTATGCTGCTGTATTATAGGGATACTCAAAAATAATATCATAGCAAGCCATACAAAAAAAAGTACCCATAATAGCACGCTACTAAAGCAATAATATTATTGTTTCTGCACCTAATACTGTAATTCAGAACTCGTAATACTATCTTTTGGAGCGCTGAATGATGCTATTATCACAGAAACAGAGGAGCATGAATGCACGAATGCCTTGTGCAGAGCGGGAGCCGGCTTTCACTGTTTGTTTGTTTGTTTATTTATTCATTTATTTTGGTAACTAGGCAAGTGCACTGATCCAGAGGACCATTTTCAGTAATGAGCTGGGCCACAAAGTGGCGAGACAGCAAACCAAACAACAGACACACTTTACATACAGTATTACTGGCATGGCAAATTACAACAGATTATAACAGACACACTTTACATACATCACATCACATATTGTAAACATTTAGTCTAGGCAACGAAACGTGCTGGGGAAGAAGAGCAGGCCAGCCTGAGAAAGCACTGTGGTAAACAGAACGTGGTCCAGAAACAGAGCACAATACACAGACAGCAGGGAAGCATAGGCTGCTGTGCAGTAGACATGAAAGGACGTGCCCTGCAGAGTCAAAGAGCATGCTAAGTCTTGGCCTAACAGGGTGCCAGACGTAGGAGGAGTCATACAGGTAGGCTGTGTGTGATTGCAAAAAGGTCAGAAAGTCAAACATGTAGGTGCATGCACTAGAGAGTATGAGGCAGGGTAGGATGGAGGGAAAAGGAGGGGGAAAGGGACCTAAATAGGCACAATAATCACCTGCTGGGGTAAGATTATGGTGGTTTGTGGGCTTCTGCATTGCCTAGTGAGCAGTTGCAGGTAGACTCTGCCAGGAGCCAGGCCTTCAGGTTAGATTCGAAAGACCCATGGGATGGGGATGCACAAATGGATGGGGGAAGTCAATTCCAAAGGGAGGGGGCAGAGACAGAGAAAGCCTTACTACCCATTGCTATAGTGACACAAGAAACCTCTGGGGGGGACAGAGGAGGCTCTAAGGGCTCTAGTGGTGGCCCTATTAGTAAGTAGAGGAGCATAGAGGGATAACTGGTTGCTTCGGAGAACACTGTCCACCAGGCAGCCTTTGGCATAGTCAAAGTGGGCCTGGAGGAGGAGCCATCCTAGGGACTGGTAGAGTGTACAGTGGTGGGTAGAAGAGGGGACTTTAAGAACAAAGTGACAGATGGCATTTTATGTAGTGTTAAGGCAGGAGTGTTGATTGGTGGACATGATGGAGTAAATGTGGGAGCAGTAATCTAGGAGTGGGAGAAGGTTACCTTGCATGATGGCCATGTGAGCTTCAGGTGATAGCAGGTGATTAGTGTTGTATGCTGCGCCAAGCTTTGGGTGAATTTTTCTTACAGTCAAAGTTGTATGATTATTGTACGTAAGGGAGGGGTCAAGAGTAATGCCTAGATATTTTAAAGAGGTGACCTGCTCTAGTGGGGGGCCTGCAGGTGTACATACGGTGAGGGAGGAGTTTGATTTGGTGGCCTTGCTAAGGAAGAGCTTGGATCCAAAGAGCATGCCCTTCATCTTTTTTCCATTGTCAGTTTTCTAGATAAGAACCAGCTCTGCACAGCACCATAATTGTCAGTGTGGGTGGAGGAGACAGAGTCAAGGGATTTGTCGCTGTGGTAAAGGACTAAGTAGTCTGCATAAAGGAGTGCATTGCAGTTTAGACTATCGGCTGGGAGGGCATCGACAAACATGGAAAAAAGAAGGAGGACAAGAACTGGTCCCTGTGGAAATCTGCAAGTTGGCTTTTACATACTACTGTAATCACTGCATACTGTAAAAGCAGACTCATAGATTTCAACAGTGCTGGCTTCTGCCTGAATTTTGTATCCCTATTACAAAAAGAGTGCCTACAGCCATCTGTATGCCTATTCATGGTATTTATGGTCCCACAGGTTCATACAAGAACCATTTCAATAATCCTAAACAACACGAACTGTTTTAGTCAAGCCAAAGTTATCCCCAGCTGCGCGCTGCTCCAGCATTCTCATACCACAGCACGGTGCTGAAGTGCTACAGAAGTAAACTCGTGCAGGGACAAGACTGGCAATATTCAAGTGTTAGCAGATAAAAATGATTTATATAAGGAGGCAGTGGGCTGTGTTTTGTAAAGTAACTCTCCTGCTAAAAGGAGTGGTGTAACCCAGTTAAATGACTGTTTGAAAAGTAAACATGTGACTCCTGGCATACGCATCATGTAGGAGTCATAGCTTTACTATTTAGATATTCATGTAACTGTCTTGCACCACTTGTTTTTACAGGGGAGTTACTTTACATAGCTCAGCTCACTGCCTACTTTTAGAAAGTGTCTTTATCTGCTAAGACTTGGAATTCACCGAACTTGTCCATGCATAAGTTTACCGGTGCTTTAGCACCATGCAGTGATATGAGCATGGTGGAGCATTGGACAGCCAGTTGAAAACTTTCTCAGATTTATATATTACAAAAGGAACCTCACAAGCTTTGGTCTGGAGGTTCACATGTCCCCAGAACCTCTCAGTGGAATTATAGCTTTGTAATACACAGTCCCTTATCTATTATTCTATTTATAGCACCATCGTGGAATTCCAGTGCCATCATAAACCTCGAGCGCAAAGCACAAGAGGTTTATGATGACACTGCAATGCCGATGTAGAATTGCAGTAACATAACAGATACAGACCCATGTGTTGTTTTTAGTAATACATGGGCCTCTATCTGTCTGTATATTGTAAATTCCATCAGTCTCTTTCAAAGAGTAATTTATTTTTAAGATTTTAATATGTGAAGCCATGCAACATTCAGCTGCTCCTTTCATCCACTCCACTCATGCTTGGAAACAATGGCAGCCCTTAGGGAACCAGTCCCCTCACCATGGCAACCATGATCCAACTCCTTTCACCACTGCAATGGTCTCTTGGAGACACTCCCCCTCACCACTGTAAAAAAATGTTTTTTGATTGTAATTTACTTTTTGTTTCATTGTCTTTTCACAGGGACACCAAACAGAGAAAAAGCCACCCCAACAACCAGGTATGCACAAAGAAAAGCACCACACTGAACAAGAAAAAAAACTCCAGCACTACCCACAAGGAACAAACATAATAATCAAAGTGGTGGTCAAAATATATTTTATTAGACCATAACAGAGCAGCATGTGAGAATCTCTTTCAGGAATGACCAGTGGGACCCACAAACCTCCTACCAGTTTCACATTACAGTGTCATCAGGGAGTGTTCACCTGTTGAAATTGCACCCTGTTTATTTCAAATATTTTAAGTGATACACACTGTATTGTACAAATGTGATCAAAGTGCCTAAAGGAGATAAAGTAAAAAACCAAAATAAAATGTAAAACAACAGGAAAAAAAGAACAAAAGCCGTTTTGTTTTATCTGGAAAATTAATATTAACAATCACAAATGGCACGGGGTCATAACGTCGCAAGACATTATGCTGCCGCAATATACTGCACTGCCTATACGGTGCAATTTATTGCAGCAGCATGTTTATTTTATCTTTATTTATTTATTTAAGTCTAGGATTAGCACAATACCTTTGAGCCGAGGCTCTTTTACAAAGGTTCCATGTCAGATGGTACAGTACACAAAGAGAGACAGTAAATAATCATTTAACAATTGCCAAACGTGCAAATACAGTTGGGGTAAAGGATTTTGGAGAAAGAGGGAGCGAGGTAGGAAGGTGTAGGGGTGAGGGGAAGGGAGATCAGAGAGTTTGAGATGAAGGGGAGGAGAGAAGTGGGTAGGAGTAGTTGGGAGGGAGGCAGGAGGAAGGGGGCCGCAGCCAATGGGCCTTGTCAAGGACAGACAGATTAAAGTGCTAGGTTAGGGTGGCAGCATTTAGACCAAAGTGCTTGTTGTGGGAGCATAGGCAGGAGGACGGTGGACTAATTGGGTGAGCAGTCACAGGAGCAGGAGGTAAGTGGCGAGAGTCTTAGTCTGGACTTGAAAACTCCAAGCGTTGGTGCTGCAGAGATGTCACTACTAAGGGAGTTAAGCCAGCTGGGTGCCCTGTAGGAAAATAATCTTTGACCTTGAGTAGTGTGGCACCTCGGGATTTGTAGGGAGTATTACTTGGACCTCTTCATATTGGAGTTGCTGGATCTGGGTGTGAGGAGAGCACAGACACTGAGCAGAGCAATACCCATTGTTATTTTCTTGGCCGTAATGCAGGTTTGATATTTTATTCTACTGTGAAGTTGAAGCCAGCTGGTCTGGGAGTAAAGGTCACAAGTATGAGTGAGACGGTGCAGTCCAGTGATGAGTTGGCAGGCTTTATTAAGAGAGATAGTTACACGTTTGAGGGAGGTGGCTGTGGCTGAGCCATAGATGATAAGGCTGTAGTCGATAATACTAATGACTGAGCTTTGGACAGCAATAGACAGGGCATCAGAGGTTAGGTGTTTCCTATGCTGGAACAGTAGGCCCAGTTGAGTATTAGCGGCCTTTGCCACGTTGTTAATGTGGACAGTGTAGGTGAGATGGGAGTCAAGGGTGATGCCAAAGGTACTTGAAGGATTGCATTTGTTCCAGCGTGACTCCTTGTTTAGTTTTGATTGAGAGTTGGTAGTGCTTGTTTTTGTTATGGTGGCTGCAGAACATCATGGATTTTGTCTTCTTCTGATCGAGGATCAGTTTATGAGAAGAGAACCAGGCCTCGACAGATGAGAAACCCTGTTGGAGTTTTTCTTGCAGAGGCTTAGGGTCATGGTGAGAGGCTAATATAACTGCGTCATCAGCGCAGAGTAAGACTTGCTCAGGGCAGGATTCCAGTAGTACATTTAGGAACAGGCTGAAGAGGAGGTGTCCCAGGATGGAACCCTGGGGGACCCCCAAGTGGACAGGTCTTGGATCAGAAATGGTATCAGCAATTCTTGCTCTCTGGGTCTGATTGTCCAAGTAACTTTTGAACCAGCTGATAGAGTTGAGTGAGAGCCCAGCACTATGTAGCTTGACAAGCAGGAGGTGGTGGTTAACGGTGTTGAAAGCTTTTGTCAAATGGATAAAAATAGATCCAGTTAGTTGGTCTTTGTCTAGCGAGTTATGAATAGTGCCGGTGAAGTTGAGGAGAGCAGAGGAGGTGCTGTGCCCTTTCCTGAAACCATGTTGTTGCCTGCAGAGTATGTTGTGTTTATCCAAAAAGTCAGTAAGCTGGTCAGACACAATACGTTCCAGCACCTTGGAGAGGGGAGGAAGGATTGAAATGGGTCTGAAATTCTCGAGGGCAGTTTTGTCTCAACCTTTGTGGATTGGGGTAATGGTGGCAGATTTTCACTTATCTGGGAATTGGTTTAGGCTGAGAGAGAGGTTTAGGATCTTGGTCAGGGGCCTTAGCACCTCTTCTAGAGTGAGAGACTGGAGTTTGAGATCAAGGGAGTCATTGCTGAATCTTGATTTGCTAATAGTTTTGGTGACATACTTGCAAGCCTGACGGGTTTTGACCTCTTTAAAGTAGAAACGTGGCTTATTTGAGGTAGTAGTCGATTGGGACATAGGATCTTCCTCTCCAGTGAAGAAATCATTAGGTAGAACTGAGCTGAGGTCAGTGAACACTGTGTTAAATGAGTCAGCAATTGTTTTTGGGTCAAGTGTGGTGTTACCATTAATACTGAGCATAGATGGGGGGATTTGGACTGTTTCCCATTGACTTCATTTACGTTTTTCCAGAAGTCTCTACCATTCCCCCAGGAGTTGGTAAGGGCATTCTTATAATAGGCTGATTTCATTTGTTGGATGGTTTTGGTGTAGTCATTTCGTGCACGTTTGTAGTTTGAGATATCTTTTTGCCTACCAGAGTTTCTGGGTAATTCCCAGAGGTGGTCCCTTATTTTTAGTTTCTTAAGGTGGTTGCCAGTGAGCCAAGGGTTATAGAGTGCCTTGACTTTCTGCTTTTTTAAAGGGGCATACAAGTTACATGCCTTTGTGAAAATTTTGATGAAGTGATCCAGCGCAGTGTTCACATTGTTTGCATTGCAGATGGGTGACCAGTCTTGATAGAGGAGGTAGGATTTGAGGTGTGTTAGCTGACCATGGGGTAGAATTCTGCTGACAATGGTTTTGGGGGGGTGGTTTGGTGAATTTATTAGACCAGGTGTAGCTGACAGGGGAGTGGTCACTGAGAGAGTCGGGTAGGACAGAGGTGTTTGTGATCCGAGAGGGGTGACTGGTGAGGATCCAGTCCAGGAGGGTGCTGATGCCGGTCTTGTAGTTTTTTCCTGGTTAGCGAGCCAACCATCTGGGTGAGGTTGGCAGCAGCAGTGGAGTCCCTGTGTACCCCTGCTTCAGCAGCTAGCCAGTTTATACTGAAATCACCTAAGAGGATGGATTCTGTGTCCGAGGGAAGTGACCTGATGAAGTCAAGTATTGCGGACAGCCCAGCTCCTTGTTCTTTGGGAGGAATGTAAGAGGTGACAACTGTCAGGGCTTTGTTTTGGGCTCCTAAGAGGATTCTGATGGGTAGAATCTGAGCAGCAGAAGGGTGAGGCAAAGTATTAATGGGATGACCAATGATGGTGTCTTTTAGGTAAATGGCGCAGCTGCCACCTCTTTCAGATAACCGGTCCAGCCTGAAGACATTGTAGCCAGGGATGTTGATTGCCTGGTCTGAGATCGAGGGCATGAGCCAGGTCTCAACAATGGCCAGGACATCTGGGCACTGTTGGAAGGTAAAGGCCTGCAGGGCATCGATTTTGGGGAGGAGGCTGCAGGTGCTGATGGACATGATCGTGAGGGCACCTCAGGGATTGTTCTGGATTGAAGCCTTGGTGATGGTTGGGCCAGGGTTTGGGTGCACATTGCCAGATAGTAGCAGTAGTAGGAGCCCAGCCTTAGAGTGCACAAATGTAATTCCCTGATGGAACGCTTACGTCTTCTTGGCAGTTGGGAAAGCGCCATGTTGCAAGCGGGGGTCAAGATCAAGGTAGAGAGAGAAGACGGAGGGGTTCCCATAGTCCGCTAGGGCAGAGTGCAGTTCCTTATAGGTAGGAGAGACCCATGTCAGTAGGTTGGCCTCAAGGTGATGAGTACCTACGTAGCAAAATGCTGGTTCAAGCCATTAACTGGTTGGAGGGAAGGTAATCAGGCTGCAGGGGTGTAGAGGGGGAGAGTGGCAAGAAAGAAAAGGAGGAAAAGGAGCGAGTGGGGGGAGTGCATGGTGAGATGATAATGGGGGGTACTTTAAGGTAAGTGGGTGTAGAGACCAGCAGGCAGGGTTAGGTATTATGGGAAATTGCAGGTGGGAAGAGGGTTGGAGCAGTAGGAAGCAGGTACACAGAGGAGCAGGGGTTAAGATAGAGAGAGGGCTCTATGGAAGGGGTAGAGAGGTGGACCAGAAGAGGCAACCAGTAGAGTGTGATCGGGGGGAGGGGCCACGGGGGCATAGAGGTGGTCTAAATAATTAGGGTGCGCTGTGGGGGAAGGGGTGAGTGTATAATTGCGTCTGCTTTCATTACAAATCAATAGGCACAGCAGCCCTGAGAGAACAGAAGCTTTAGCAGGCACAAGCAGCCTATCAAAAGGCAGGAGGAAAGACAGAGTCCAATCACAATGCAGAACCCTCAAGCGCTGGGCCAATAGAGGCGGCTTTCGTCTCCTCTGGCTATTCAGGATTGCTTAGTGGCTTGCTGGATCTCTGGGATGGCCTGAGGGATGGTCATATGTCTCTGTTTTGTGGGGGCTATGCCTCCTGCACCCCCCATTTAGGGGGGTTGTGCCCCCTGAACACCCCCCCACTAATATATCTAACTCCAGGGGGGGTTATCACTTACAGTTGCACAACATGCAAAAGAAAAAGATTTCTTGCATCTTGGACCAGGAATCGAAACCCGGTCTCAAACACACTGCCAGCATCCCTTGTTGCTTGTGGCGCCTCCTGTCAAGCCACAGCAGCATCTCGCTGGTCTCCTGTCCCAGCAGAGGTCTTATCCTCTGCATGGGAACAGAGAGAGGGTGCACTACGGCACATACTTCCTTTAGCGGTATTGCACCCTCTTGCTGTTCCCTACCACACTGTTCCTGTTGCGCAGGTATGTCATATGCTATTAAGCGTGTGACATATTGACCTGGTAGGATCACAAACCTACCTAAAACTCATCTCAGAGTTGCTTAAAATCGTAATAGCTTGGATGCAATAGGTAGTTGAAAAAATATATCCATAAATAACATACCCAAAGAAAGGATTCAGTGACCAGTAAATAACATATACACAAACAAAGGATTCAGTGACCAGTAGATAACATATACACAAACAAAGGATTCAGTGACCAGTAGATAACATATACACAAACAAAGGATTCAGTGACCAGTAGATAACATATACACAAACAAAGGATTCAGTGACCAGTAAATAACATATACACAAACAAAGGATTCAGTGACCAGTAGATAACATATACACAAACAAAGGATTCAGCAACCAGTAGAAGTGGAGATTTCTCAACTGATAGCACGCTGGTGGGCAACAACATCAGGACTGAGGAGAAGGGTAGGGGGCAAAAGAAGGGAGAGTAATTTTTTTCTTGATAAGTAAAATAATGTAAAATGCATTCCAATTTATATGAGCCTTAGTACCTTTAACAAAGTCTGGGATCCAGTCAGCATGCTGAAAGAGATCCTGACATGCTGCTCTGGTATGGTCTAATAAAAAATATTTTGACCACCACTTTGATTATTGTGTTTGTTTGTTCCTAGAGACGCAGTGAATTTAAAATTCGCTGGCAAAATTGAGGTGAAGTGGCTGATTTCATGCTTTGTAACGCTACGTGAATTTCGTCCGTTTTCGCCAAGGTGAAATTTCATCTGCAGAAAGGCAAAATTTCACCTTGGAAGGTGACATTTTGCATCTAAAAGGCGCAGTCTGCATTTAGAGGTGAAATTTCACCTTTCCACAAACAAAATTTCACATTACGCCTCAGTGAAATGTAATCCCTGGGCGGCGCCACCCCCCAGTGTTACACCTCTGCCTACTACCCCGAACATAGGCTAAGGGGGTTGGGTTTGCTAACTTATAACATTTTTAAAACCTTTGCGCAGTGCCTCCACTCAGAGTGCTTTATGCGGGTGAGATGGTACTGGGTGTGGCCCCCTGAGCTGCTACACCACCCACGGTGACCAGTTACCTTCCCTAGACATGCCCCAATACACAGTTCCCCACATTTCCACATTTTGAATTAAAAGCTCTCTCTAATAATATGCTCACACAGGATTTCAAACAACAACAAGATATTTATTTCAGGGGAATAAAGGAGCTAGGAAGGGGAAACAGGAGGAGTAGAGGTTATCTTACCATATTTACATTTGTACAGAGATCATTTTGGATTTTGCTGGTGAGCCCTCCAGCTGGGTGGCTACATATTAACAGGCAGACATAAATCACATTTTACCATTCCACTTAAGACATCCAGAGCCCTGGCTATCTAGCTGCTGATAAATCAGATGTTAAACACAGTTATTATTAATACCCACACTGCTACCAGTCCCAGATACAGCAGAAACCCCGCAATCTCATACCATACTGGTTAAATAGATACCACAGTCCAAGATGTTGCAGGCCTGATGGAGTTGCAGCTGGTCAAGGTGGCCGGCTATTAATTTGAGGGTGCGGGCACTTGAAACAGATTTGTGTAAAGCAGCAAATTACTATTTACAACCACAGCAGGGATTGCCCTGCACTCACAGACTTCTGAACATTCCAGAACAAACTATATGGATCTTACATCCAGAACATTCAGCACAATATTTGAAAGTCCCATCCAAAGTAATACTGGTGATACTTTTGTCAAGCATCCTACATGCAATTCAAATATGGTCACATCCAGTACTTTATATACCAAAAGTCATCCATCCAGAGTAAATTGGCAACTACACTTTCATCAAGCATCCCATATACTTTAGTCACAGGCAGATGCAGTCCAAGAGATGCTGGCTGTGACTTCCAGCTCACTGCACAATTTATATGTACACAAAACACTACCAGGCAAGCAGCTGGTCACCTCAGGAGATTGAGCCTGGCTACTGAGGCATTCTTCTCTGACTAAAACGCGGATTTAGATTGAAACCCAGCTAGGGAATCACACTCCCACCACAGCACACAGTTCACAACATGGGGAATTACTCAGCGCTCAGTCCCCACAAGCACTCACACATTTATATGTAAAAGTCACTTACTATACCAGATCACAGAGTCCTGACAGGCCGATCGCAATTCTGCACACTTTCGGTCTTCTTTAGGTTAAGTCTGGTCCCAAAATGACTTCTGCTTCTTCTCTCACTCTGAAAGCTCAGAATCAATGTCCGAATAATTACTCACCAATGAATGCAGGCCAACTTTATGGCCTCACACGCACTTCCCACGTGAATCTACTGCGCACAACGGCTGCACGAACACTCGGGGCAGTTTCCCCCTGAGCTTCCAACTTCAAACACAGTTCTCTTCTGCCCCAAACCTCAGGGCACTTCAGCATCAAGGTTCCTTTTCAGAATCTCTGTCTGAAAATCAAGGCTTCTCTTCAGAATCTCTGTCTGAAAATCAAGGCTCCTCTTCTGAATCTCTGTCTGAACACTTGGTTGCCCAATATCTAGGCCACAATGACTGCTTTCCTTTTTCACCCATGTTCAGATACTGGATCAGAGAAAACACTTTCCTTTTCTCTCCCCTCAGGAGAGCTGACGAAAAACAGGCCTTTTTCAGGCCTCCCGCACGGTTCCTGCGCTGCCCCGTGGGCAGCAGCCCCATGAGCTGCTCACTGTTCCAGCTCCATGCTCAGACTGACTCTCCCAGCAGACAGTCCAGGCCTTTCCTCCAAATCCAAAAGGTTACAGTTGGCTGATTCTCCTTGTCAGTCACAACAGGCTCCCTCTATTGACAAAAAAGGTGCCACGGTCCAAACTACATTTCCCAGAGGCCCTCTCCATACAAACTCCTTGTGGCTGGCTCCATTTGAGAGTCCAAGTGCTGATTTACCAGCAGGCTCCATTTTAAGGAGCCCCTCCCCATTAATTGGACCTATTCAGCAGTTCAGATCCAAAATGGAGGGGCTAAACACATTGAGTCCCAGCTGCAAGAAAGGCAGGTTAGACAAACTGTACAGTCATTATCAGTCTAACAAATTCCCAGCAGATAATTACATCTTTTGAAAGTCCTCCCCCTGCGCATATATAGACTGCAGAATGCAGCGATCTGCTCAGTGGCCCAGGCGGGACGCGAGCAAGGAAACACATAGTCCCCCCAGTTCAAATTAATTATACTGCAGATTGGCAGCTCTTAAAGTGACAGTACACAGAGGCATTAGGCACTCTCACTAAATTATTTTAAACTGGAAAGCTTTTTTGTGACCCCCATTTTTAAGGGGGTTACAGAAAAATTACACAAAGCAGGCATACAATTATGCAAAATGGCTGAAATTCATATAATATTACATGTATCATAGTTTAGGCACATCACCCATTGCTATTTGTTCCTGGTGGGTAGTGCTGGAGTTTTTTCTTGTTCTAGTCACAGGAAGAGCCTACTCTTCTTCTCCTTTTCAGTTTATCAGGGGAAAATATGCCTACATCTCCCTTGTATGTTTTGACCATGGCTGTCAAGAAGTGCCAGTTTTTAAATGTTTCTCACATGCACCTTACAACTGTATTGTAAGTTATAATACTACTAATTTGACATCATATCAATGGTGTTATGCTTCACAAATGCCATAGCAGTACCATTACAAGTTTTAGTGCCACTGGAGTTTTTATGGGAAAAAAACATGCCAATGTATTACATGCTTGTTCCATATGTAGTCCATACTTTTTGCTCTGTAAAATTTACATTTCCCCAGTGGATACTGTGTGAAATTATAGATTTCACTTCCACAACATTCTGCGAAAATTTCACAAAATTTTAAAATGCGGCAACAATTTATTTTTCAGTATTTTCTTTCTAAATTTTAAAACTATTTGACATGACTTAACAATATTTGGAAGGTTTAAAGGCTCGCAGGTTTAAGCATGGCATGTTTCAAGTCTCTAGCTGTAAAGGTGACTGAGTTGTGCCACAAAATTGTCATAATTTATTAACTTTTGCAAATAAGTAAACTGACCAAAGGTACATAGGGAAAAAGGCCCAAATGAGCAAAGGGAAGAACAGACAAGCTTTCATTTACCATAGTAGAAAAAACATACATAGCTTGAAGAATGCATGCTGGAAAGAAACATCAAAATCAAGGAAGGGAAAGAAGACTGAACCGAGGGCCACCATCCTGCTCCAACATGCTGCAGAATTTTTATATACAGTACATAAAATTATGAGCTTCAGCAAAGAAGGAAGGAAAAAACCCTTGCACAGGGAAACCTCTGGGGAACCTTACACTTGGTAGCCTTCCCTCCTGGCATGGGTTGCGATTATGATAGACCGCATATGCACCTATAACTAACTAACTAATGATTATAGGGGAATCTAAAAGAAGAGGATATAGAGCAAGACAAACTAGGCCAGAGGCAGATATCAGGAGGATTGCTTACAGAGGTGCTGCCAGGTTAGTCTACATAGCCAAAGGATCTCCCGGGGCAGTGATGGGCTACAGTCGCAGAGTTCTATTCATAAATGCTACAACATAAGGTGCCAATAAGTTGATACACACAGTTAAATGGGCCCCAAGGGTAATGGTCCTACCCCCAGGTGAGGAGATGGGCATGGGGAGGCTAAAAGGTGCTGCCAATCTATGTGGCAAACTGAATCCATACTCAATGAGAGCCTTACCCTGAAATGCAAACTTCAGGGAAGTAGTGCGTTCAGATTGACTTCACAGGCTGGTAAGCTTGTAAGGATCATAAGCAGCTCATGAGGGGCACGTGATTGAGGTAGGAGGGTATGGAAGTAAGGACATGTCAATGATTGCAGGAAGAATGAGGAGGGGGTAGCGTGCGTAGTAAGAGCAAATGTTACATGGCCACTCTGGTTGCCCAACAGCAGCATGTTTCACTGCCACGCTCATGACCAAGGTTTGGAAGCAAGCCAGTGAAGTTGCGTCAGGAGGCAGGCCATGGCCAAGACAGCTGCCACTTGGCAACGTGTCTCAGTTGGGGAGGGTTGGTGGCAGACTCTACTCCCACAGCAACCCCTGTGGCAGGGCCAGGGAGCTTTATCCTGCTGCATGGGAGATGCTGCAGCTATGTGTGGCCAACATAGGCTTTTGTTCCTGCCAGGGGAGGAGAGAGGATAAAACCAAGGGTGCAAAAAAAGCAGTAGCTATCTGAATGATGACCAGATTTGGCCTGTCCAGGGTATATCCCTGTGAACAGAGTATATCCCTACAACGAGTGACCTGCTGGGTAATAAAATTCTATACTAAATAAATGAGAGAATGTTGAGGAGGGCTACTGTTTGAGTAGGTAGGATGTTTCAAGTATGATAGAAAGGAATGCCTGAGGATCTAAAGCCCTGTACAACAAGTCAAAATAGAAAACTAGTAGGTGTGCACATGGCGATGAGAGCAGAAATGCTAAGGAGGTTATAGCCTGGTGAAGATGGAGGAGTTTTCAGGAGGGTGACTGCCCGAGTGGGTAGGATGGTAAGGCAGATGTAGGTCATAGGACGCAGATAAGTAAAAGTGAAAAGAACACAGAAAACAGCACAGGCAAAGCTGAGGCCAGGAGGGGGGCACAGGCAAGTGGAAGGGAGAGCCAAAGGCAGAAGAAGAGAGGGGCAGGAGGACTGAAAGCCAGACAAGTCAGAAATAGGGGACTGTGGAAAGTGCAGGCAATGGCTGCAGAGCCCAAGAGGCAGAAACAGAACAGAATCCAGAAGACAGCAGCAGCAAGACGGGGCAGGGAAGAAGCCAGCAAGAGAAACAGAAAAGCAGGCAATCAGTAAGAGTCAGAGTGAGCAGGACAGACTGAAGGAGGCTGCAGGTGAGATGACCACAGCAGCAGCACTTGCGGTGATAGCTTGAGATAGGTAGGGTAATATGGTGAGGGTGATGGCACACCAAAACTCATGGTAGCAGCAACAAACCTAGTCACTCAGGTGGACACTTAGGCGTGTGTGGTTTAAGAATCAAAGGAAAGGTCATCAGTGGGGTTCCCCAAGGGTCAGTGTTGGGCCCACTACTATTCAATATATTTTATGGGGACATAGCTAAGGGACTTGAGGGGAGGGTGTGAATATTTGTGGATGATACAAAGGTCTGCAATAGAGTAGACACACAGGAGAGGGTTGACAGAATGCATAGGGATTTGAGGTAACTAGAGGAATGGTCCAGTGAGTGGAAACCATCTTTCAATACATCGAAGTGCAAGATCATGCAACTATGCAGGAAAAATCAGAGAGCAGTGTACTGCTTGGGAGGGCAACCACTAAAGGTAACTAAACAAGAGAGAGACCTTGGCATCAACATTATACAGGACTGGAAGGTAGCAACACATTGCGAGAATGCAGTGGCAAGATCCAGCAGAATGTTGGGTTGTATTGGGAGGGAGATCACTAGTAGCAGGAGGGAGGTCATAATACCCTTGTACACCCAGCTGGTTAGGCCGCATCTGGAGTATGGGGTTCAGTTCTGGATTCCATACCTCAAGAAAGATATGGAGAGGGTTGAGCACATCCAGAGGAGGGCAACACAGATGGTTAAGGGAATCAGTCACATAAGATATGAGGAGAGACTGAGGGTCCTAAACATGTACTGCCTGGAACAAAGGAAAGAGAGGGGAGACATGATTTAGACATTCAAATACATAAAGGGTATTAGCAAAGTGGCAGCAGGGAGCATATTCCAACTAAAGGGGCAATCAAAGACAAGGGACCACGATTTGCAAATTGTAGGGGGAAGTTCAGAGGAAACATTAGGAAGTACTTTTTCACAGAAAGGGTGGTGGATAAATGTAACAGGCTTACAGAACAGATGGACGGAGAGAGGACAGTGGGACGGTTCAAGGGGGCATGGGACAGGCACAGGGGCCTGTTGGCAAGGGGGGAGGGGTAATAGTTAAGTCCTAGCAGTGGTCTAGGCAACCTGGGCAGACTGGGTGGGCCTGGCAGTCCTTTTATGCCATCATGTTTCTATGTTTCTGTGTTTCTAAGACAACTTGTTGGGGGCATGGTGAGATCACCCAATGTCCCCAATGAATCGTGGGCCAAGCCTTTCTATTGCCAACTACTTGATCAGATTTTTTTCCACTCTGCTGCAGAACACGAGTTGCAACTTATGCTACAGTATATTCAGGCATATTATTCATACTTCAGCAGAAACAAGCTAACAATCAGATATCAGTGCTTAAGAGATTTGCTGTGCAAAGCATTAGCAAAGCCTTAACAGCTTCGGTGCTAGCAGACTTAACTAGTTGCACAATAAATTTAATATGAACTGTAATACATGGAAGCAATAATTTTCACTTGAATGCAGGCCAGTATGACAATAACACCCAGCAACATTGCCAAGGTATAGACCCTGATGCTCTTGAAAGGCCAGGCCTTACTAAAACTCCCAGGGGCACTGGATGAGGGAAGAAAATGACTAGGACACCAAGAAGGGATTTAGGCTATAATGAAGAGATTGTGCTGATATAAAATGAAGTGGATGACTCTTTTAAAGAGAAGGTGTCACTGTGGAGTACAAGGAGGACAGTTTGGTGACAACAATCCAGCTTGGACTAGCTACTAGGGGAAAGCAGGGCTAGTCACCCAGTGTCAAGCTACAGGACTACAAATAGCTCAGCAGAGCTGGTGGGGATGATTAAGAGATCAGCCCCATTGCAGGCAATGGAGACTAGTGATTTCTGAAATTAAAGCCCCCCCCCCCGGACCCAGTGGAATTGTGGCAGCACAACATATTTCATATCCATAAAAGTTTAAGAAAAAAACAAGCATAAAAACTAGTCCGTATCTATGACTTAGAATATGTGGCGCTACACTGTAAGCAAAAACAATCAGTAACACAGAAAGAGTCTGAGACCCTAATATTGTCTCCATTAAGTGTACACATGAAAATAAATTGAAAGATTTGTCACTTGAAGTACTACTACTTCTTCTTTCAAAAATCAACTCAGCACTGATAAATGAAAGCACACAGTTTCTATTCATTTCTTATTTCAGCAGGCCGTAACCTGGGCTTAGCGCTACCTAGTCTGGAGAAGACAAAACCTTCAGCTGATTTTGTCACCATGTGGTACCATGAAATCAGTTGGAAGTTGTGTCTGCTCTACAAGGGATAGAGTGCAGCTCTGGTGTCTATCTGCTGAAATAAGAAAATAAAAGAAAATATTATGCACTTTAATTCGGCAGTTGTGAGGTGAGTTGATGTTTGAAAGCAATGTTATTACTTTAGGTGAAAAATACTTCAGTCTATTTTCACGTGCACACATAATGGAGATCACTCTAATAATCTGTGGTATTTCCTCTGTAACTTCCATACTATTCAACATAATCATACTGAATTCAAAATGTTCTACTTATTATTATTTTTTTTTTTATGTGCTTAGCTAGGAAGTGGAGTGTGCCAGTTGTGTCATTTTTGATCTGTTTCACCACGCCAGTTCGACAGGAAATTTGTCGAACGACATTACAGCGATGGCACAATCCCGATAATCAGCATTCTGCCATCAGGAAAACAATGTTTTTTGTGTGGGGCTGCAGCCCCTGCACCCTTCCCCCATTTTAAAATAATCAATCCAGGTCGAAGTTGTTTTGGGGAGGTGCACAACACCAGGAGAAGCCATGTTGAGGCACTGTGTGACCATTACAGTGAACTGCTAATTTTGTCACTGTATGGTCTTCACAGTATTTGTTTTGCTGTTTCCACGATATACCTTTTGGTCACACTTGCTTTATTACAAAAGTGGACATTACATTTAATAGTATAGTATGAACCTTAACAAAGAATTCTGCACAGACAATAAAGAACATAGAATGCTGTCCTAGATATCATGATTTGTTTATCTTATTAGTGTATGCAGAAATATGAAAAGTTCATGTTTACGTTGATCTTTGGCATGTCAGTTCTGGTAGTATTAGGCAATGAATTAAAAAGCTTCAGACCAAAAGAAGACAAAAATGTTCTTCAACTTTGATATAGTAACATTTGGATGATAGTTGCTGAAGGATAAGGTAGTCATGGTGAGAGACTCTTGCTTTAGTTTTATTTTGTTTGCCAGATCAGTAGGTTGTTGAATTTTAACAAATCTTTGTAGGAAAGTCATATTTTTGAACTGTATTTTAATTTATTTAAAACTCATCATTGCAAACCACCGAAGGGGGGTTGATGTTAAATACAACAGCAAATACAATACAAGCATTTGTCAATGCCGAATGTTTGCTTGCTGGTATTAGCATTAGAAATGCAGGAGTTAGACAGATGTAGAATAGGAACGGCAGTGAAGTACTGAACTTCCCATGAACCCCACCTTCATCCTGTAGAGACGGACAGGATTTGGGATAAGTTATTGGGTCGTCACCATGACGGTCAAGCCATGTCACCTCACTGTATTCTGCAGACACCAACATGTGTTGAGCTGTGCCTTAGGGTGTTTGGCTTTAGTCAGCCCATTCCATAAGGACGTACGTTGAAATGGGTGCGGCATAGGAGAATGGGGTGAAGTCTTGGGATGAAGAGTCCAAGGTACACCTCAATGCCTGTCAGTGGCTGGGGGGTGGGGGTTGGATGGCATGAGTAGTACAATTGGCAATCCAAAGGCACACCTCCATGCCTGTCTGTCTGTACAGGGTGGGACATTATGGTTAGAAACTAATGCTTCAGGAGTTTGTTGGTATTTACAATACAAATTTTGAACATGGCCTTTTTGTGACCCTACCTCATGAAAGCGTTTGGAGTCTCTTGTCATGAACAGTGGCAGTGTGATTTTGTCAATGTGTCCTGAAAACTGACTTCCAACAGTGACAGTAGCATTCTGCACCACATGTACGAAAACACAGATCGGGCAGGATGTGAAGAATGACAGCTATAACATCCATAGGGAGGTATGAAGATATGGCAATGCTGAAAATGTGTACTGGGAATATTAAAAATGCTTGCACTTCCGAGCATACATGGAAACCACGCAATGCATGCGCGTAACACAGTCATTTTATGGAGTTTCATCACCAGATTTTCAACGTAGGCAATTAACGAGCTGTGGTCATGAACAGTGTCACTGTGATTTTGTTGCTGTGTCCTGAACACTGATTTCCCACAGCAACCATGGTATTCTATGCTGGAACTGCAAAAACACATTTAGACCAGGTTGTGAAAAATGACAACTGTACTGTTCATAAGGAGGTGTGGAAAAATCGCAATGTTGAAAATCTCAAGTGAAAATATTACAAATGTGCGAAGTTATAAGCGTGCATGGAAACTGCGCAATGCACACTCGTAACACAGTCATTTAATGGACTTTCATCACAAAATTTTCAACATAGCCATTTTAGAAACTCTGCTAGTGAACAGTGTCACTGTGATTTTTGCAATGTGTCCCAAACAGTGATTTACCACAGCGACCGCGCCATTCTGTGCTGGAAGTGCAAAAACACATTTCGGCCAGGATGCGAAAAATGACAGCTGTACTGTTCATAAGGAGGTGTGGACAAATGGCAATGTTGATAGTCTGGAGTGAGAATATTGCAAATGTGCGAAGGTATGAGCTAGCATAGAATCTGCGCAATGCACGCTAGTAACACACTCATTTTATGAAAGTTTCTCACCAAATTTTCAACATAGACATTTTAGGACCTCTGCTAATGAACAGTGTCACTGTGATTTTCTTAATCTGTCCCAAACAGTGATTTCGCACAGTGACTGCGCCATTGTGCGCTACATGCGTGGAAACACATTTTGGGTGAGATGTGAAAAATGACAGCTGTACTGCTCATAAGTAGGTGTATTAAAATGGCAATGTTGAAAATCTGACTGTAATATTAAAAATTCGCGCACTTATGAGCACACGTAGGAACTGTGCAATGCACGCTAGTAAAACAGTCATTTTTAGGAATTGTTTTACCAAATTTTCAACATAGGCTTTTTGAGAGCCTACTTCATGAACACTGGCACTGTTGTTTCATTAATCAGTCCGGAAAGGTGATTCCATACAGTGACCACGAAATCACCCTTTGGGCCCGAGTAACACCATGACAGTGACAGAATTCATGAGGAGGGGTCCCAAAAACTCCATGTTGAAACTTTGGTGCCAAAATTCCAAAATATGCCCGAGATATGCACCAAAGTTGAAAAAAACCCTGTCTATCCCATTATACTGCTTACCGGCATTTTCTCAGTTCGAGGTCTGCTTTGAAGACTGCAGAAGTGTTCCTGGTCCACCAAAGATCATCTTGCCAGACTCCAGGGGTAAGTATGGGGTGAGGGGGGTGTGGGGAGGCAGGGTGCGCAGAGGGTGGGAGCGGGTTGTGGGAGAGGAGTCCGGAGACCGCGAGGGACCATTTTCTGCTTTACAGGTACATTAAAAAAAAAAAGACAACGGTGGACATTTTGTATTTATAGGCATTTGGCACACTGGGGTGGGCTCCCAGCATGCCAGCATGCCAGGGGAGTCTTTTTAGAGGAGGAAGCTGTAGCCGATGGGGACTGGGACCCTGTCAGCACACAAGCAAAGCGGGGGGCATTACGCCAAGGGAGTGGGATCCCGCAGCACACAAAAAATGGGGATATCATGCTGATGGGGAGGGCTTCTGTCGGCAGACAACAAAAGTGGGGTATAGCATGCCAACGGGAGTGGGCTCCCCTGTTGGCAGACAAAGACTGTTTGGGGGCACATGCTGCCGAGGGGGATTGGGCACCCCCTCGGCTCTGGGGCTAGTAATGTTGTTCATGAACAGGGCAGCAACTCACCGCCATGTTCACAAACAATATTACAGCAGCAACCTTACACCCAGCAATGACAGGTCGCTCCCTCATTGCAGCAAATCGCTGATGCTGCAATGACGAGGTGGCCAGTGATTGCTGCGGTGAAAACGTTTCAACTTGGTGCAGCTTCTGGAAGCCAGTGTAATCTGCACACTGTGCCTCTATTGGTGCACCATGGCCAAGCCCCAAAATGCTGTGCCTCCCTTGGCTGCTACACTGCCGCGCCTCCCTAACCCGCTTCTCTCCTAAGCTGTCACATAATGTTTCTTGCGCATGCACAAGTAAACATAAAAGCACTGCATTTTTATTTAGATAAAATTTCACTCATAAATTTAAGAATTCTAAACAAATGCAAGTTAAAACTGACTATCCCAATATTACCAAAACTGCAAGACGAGGACAAAAAAAAGTTCAGAAAAAAAATGTTCATTACAGCATGGGAAAATGGCACAAACCCATGTGTTGAGCCTATGTATTTGCAATATTGGGGGTAACGAATTTAAATCTTTATATACATGACATCTGTGGGTTTCAAGAGAGGTGTCCAAGGCAAACTGGCAAATACTGTTTAATGTTACCTCATAGCTTGCCGACATGGTGTAAGGAGCATTTTATAACAGTAGTAACTCATAGTTAAGGGAAGGGCTCAAGATCTGCTTAGCTACCATGATGTTAGTATCTTCAGTCAGACAGTCCTTGAGCCTATACAAATTCCCTAACATGTGGCTGACTTTTTGTAACAGTAGTAACATGAGCTGCTAACAACAGCTAAGGCTCAAGTGCAACTCCAGGATTATAGTGATGCAGTATGTGGACTCTGCATGCACTGTTTCTGCACTGTTTCTAACCTGCCTTCCATCTAACTTGCTTCCTTACACCCCTACGCTACCACTACCTTACTCTGTGTCGGCTCCTAGTTCCCTCTGAATCCTGTTACTTTCCCATGGCTCCCACCCCCTGTCCCAACTGATTCTCCTACGGCCCCTCCTGGTGTTGTATTGACCTTGCCACCCCCTCCAATAGTGGCACATTCTCTAATTTCTAAGCCCTCTTTCTCCTTTCCTGCCCCTCTTGCTTTGGTAGGCCCCTTGGTGTCTGCCCCTCCCCCCGGTGTCTGTCTCTCCCACCACACACACCATTGTGTTCACGGCACGTCCTGGCTCCATCCTAAACTTGAATCTCAACATTTAACTACTCCCTCTTAATCCACTTAGCTCCTTATTTGTCTCTGTAACACCTGCTGTTCCCTCTGGCACTACTGGTGCCTACCCTGCCCCCACCTTCCACTGCTGTCACAATAATGCCTTTTCTCACCCCTGCCCTAACCTGCTGTCCCTCTGACTCTTGGTCCTCCCACCAATTAAGCCTACCAGCTCCCAGCCTTTATCTACTACCTTTCTAACCCTCTCCCTCCCTCTTTGTTGTTTGCAGTGTATATGCTTCCATTGGGGGACATTATAAGACGGTATGGGTTGAGTTTTCATTGTTATGCTGATGACTCTCAGCTCTACCTGTCTTTTGCACGTGAACAGGAGTCTTATTCCATCACAGTGTTTAATAACTGCCTCCGATCTCTCTGTCATGTGGGGTTCCTCAGGGCTCAGTATTGTCCCCCATGCTGTTTGCGGTGTATATGCTTCCCCTCGGAGACATTGTAAGATGGTATGGGCTGAAGTTTCATTGTTATGCCAATGATACCCAGCTCTACCTGTCTTTTTTGTCCAACCAGGAAGGAGCAGTCTCGGAATAACTGCCTCGATGAAATCCAAGAATGGATGAAGTCCAGTTAGCTGAAGTTGAACCCTGGGAAGATGGAGGTGATGATTTTGGATCCAGGTCGCTGGATAGTGGGGCAGAGGGCAGGCTGCTCCTTAGGATTGTTCCTTTGAGACGCTGAGCTTCAGGCCTCTGAACAGGTGCGAGACCTAGGGTTGTTGTTGGATGCCGGGCTGACACTTCGGGCACTGGTGTCGGCTGTCATTAAGTCATCTTTTTATCATCTAAGAAACTTCGTTAGGATCAAGCACCTTGTTCCGTCTGGAGACCTGCCTACATTGATCCATGCCTTTGTGACCTCGCATTTAGTTTACTGCAACTCACTTTACTTTGGGTTACCGGGGGTTGATAGCCCCCACTTGCAGCTGGTGCAGAATTCAGCAGCCCAGTTGTTGATGGGGATTTCTAGATCTTCCCATATCACACTGGTGCTGTGGGAACTGCACTGGCTGCTGGTTCAGTGGCGGACCACCTTCAAAGTCGGGTTACTGACATATAAAGCCCTACACGGACTGGGCCCTGACTACCTGAAAGAGCTGCTGATCCCTTATCACCCTGAGCTACCACTCCACTCAGCCAACAAGGGGTTGCTAGAGATTCCAAGGGTGATTTTAAAATCTGCTGGGGCCTGGGCATTCGTGTTCATGGCCCCTACCCTCTGGAATTCTCTACTCTGTCAGATTAGGGAGTGCACAACTGTGAAGGTATTCAAACAGGCCCTAAAAGCATTCCTGTGGAATAAGGCATATGGTGTTGAAGATGGTTGATATAGTTTGTATTTTATATTTTAATGTAATAATGATTCAGCTTTAGCTGTTTTAATTGTACTGTGCCTTGGTATTTGAAATATATAAATAAAGTATTATTATTATTATTACTGGAGATACAGGACTGGATGAGTACCAGTTGGCTTCAGTTGAATTCAGGAAAAAACTGAGGTATTGGTGGTGGACCCTGGAGTGAGGACAACAGGGGTTTGGGTGGGGAAACCCTCAGGTTTATATCTTGGGGGGCCCCGCTTATGGCCTTTGGTCAAGTGCATAACCTGGGCGTGGTATTTGATGAGGGCCTGACCCTGAGGGTGCAGGTGTCGGCTGTAGTCAAGTCTGCCTTTTTCCATCTGAGGAATATAGCCCGGGTGAAACACTTGGTTCCGCCCGAAGATCTTCCTACCCTGGTCCACACCTTTGTCACCAGTCGTTTTGATTACTGCAATGCCCTCTATCTAGGGCTGCTAGGGATGGATATCCGGTGTTTGCTGCTTGTGCAGAATGCGATGGCCAGGTTGTTGATGGGAGTTTCTAGATCTAGCCATATATCACCTGTGCTGCACGAACTGCACTGGCTGCCTATACAGTGGCGGATCACCTTCAAGGTCGCATTGCTGACCTATAAGGCCCTACACGATTTGGCACCTCATTACCTGAAAGAACTCCTGGTGCCTTACTGCCCAGCCCACTCACTCTGATCTTCTGACAAGCAATTGCTAGAGGTAACCAGGGTATACTTAAAGACATCTGTTGGAAGATCATTTGCCTATATGGCATCTACCATGTAGAATTATCTACCTCGTCAGATATGAGATTGCCTGACTGTGGAAAGTTTTAAAAAACAGCTAAAAACATTTCTTTTTAATCAAGCATTTTCTGGGACTTGATAATTAAGGTTTATTCTTGTTTATTCATTATATTTATTGTTTTTTTATGGTGTGTATTTAAAGTGTCTGAATTGTTGTAAAAACACCCTGAGCTTGGGAAGGGCACTTTAAACAAACAAATTTTACTTTACTTTACTCTCTTTTAGGATGCCACCCTGTACAGGCTGAGTGACCGGTGTGGATCTCTGCCAGCAGCTCCTCTCCAGCAACCTGCCCACCCAGCAAGCACCCCAGGTATGGTAGCCCTAGCCAGCAGAGCCATAGAAAATCAGCCGTGAAAGGCTCACCTTTGATTGGCCTTCACTGAACTTGGGCCTCACTGCCACTGGCCGATACTCCGTCAATCAACCCCTGATTAGACAATTAGTCCTCTGCGTTTTTTTCTCAAGCTGAATTTGCAGAGGTGCCTTTCTCTCACTTTAAATGCAATTTGGAAAGCTTGTTAATTGTTCTCTCTCTTGAAGGCTATATTTTGTCTTGCCCACCCTCCATGACCACAGCCTCTGTTAAATACTCTTCCTCCCCCTTCAAACTCTGCCTAAATTCAGCTATCCCCAATACAGGAAAAATCACTGAATTAATCACTGAATTAATTGGGATTAAGCTCACCCTCCCCTTAAAAGAGCCCTCCAACCTCCTTGGGAGGTTTCTCCCTGGGCCACCCCTGCCCATCTATTGGCCATTAAAACTTACAACAGGCACTGCCTATACTGCCCACCTGGATGCAACCCTCTAACACCACAGCAATAACTAAGTATGCAGCTGCTAATTCACTGCACAATTCTATTAGTGCTTTAGTCCACCTTAATGATTTCCACCTCGGGGGAGCCTACCTGGAGTGCCCATGACTGCCAATCGCCGAGGTTTGCAACAAACTGCCAAACCTCAGCATCAGTCTCATGAATTGCCCCATGTGATAACTGCGACTGTAAATCCTGTTTCAAACCTCTGCAGCTCAACAGCACCTACCACCTCCCTTCCCCACTTACTAATCTACTCCTAACAACTAGCAGACGCCATGAGAGACCCCAAGGCCACAAAAACTGCTCGCTAACCATAAAGAAACTCAGGCTACATGCAGCTCGGTTGTTCTGGCTCCTCTTACTTATATTTGGGAATGTACACCCCAACCCAGGCTCCAGGACTGCAAAAGCAAATATGACTGAGAAGCAAAACTATTTCACGATTGCTTCTATCAATATCTGAAGTTTGACAGCCCAATTTGATTCTCTGCAAGTATGAGCAACCAACACAACCCAGACATCCTATCTGTGGTTGAGACATGGCTTACCCCAAGAACACCCGACACTGACACCCGACTTGATGGGTATAACTCCTTCAGGCTGGACAAAATTGGCAAATGTGGAGGGGGCTGTGTAATTTATATTAAAGAGCACCTACAGGCTCAGACCCTCCCTCCAAGAAAATCAGGCAGCAATGTCCAAATCCTACCTGTCAAAATAATCCTCGGGAACAAATGGAAAGGGCATTACCTTAATTTCCACCTATATCCCTCCCAAAGAGCAGGCAGCAGGCTTTGACTTTCTCATTGAATACCTCGATGACCGCCACCTAAACTCTGAGCTTATCGTAGTAGGTGACCTCAACATAAACTGGCTGTCCCCTGACACTGCAACTTATAGAGATGCCATTAACTCCATAAACATCTCCCAGCTTGTTGAAACTGCAGCGCACACTGACTAGCACACTGGTTCCAATACTCTGCTGGACTGGCTTTTGACCAACTACCCAGAATGAGTCACCAAAGTAGTCATCCTCCCTGACACAATCAGTGACCACTCCCTGTTCCTTTGCACCTGGTCAAATAAGTCCCCTAAACTCCCCAGCTAAAGAGTGACAAACCAAATCCTGAAAAGAGGGCTACTGGTTCCCCTAAAGGAGCACCTCTCCGGAATTGATTGGTCCCCCATCTACTCAACAACTGATGTTGACAAGGCATTAGAATACTTTATTAATGCTTTTAACTTGGAATGCAATATCTTCGCACCCCTCACAACTAAAAAGATCAGAGGCACCCACAAGTCGTGGATAACTCCCTCACTCATTGATCTCATGCATCCCAGAAGCAGCCTCTGGCATATAGCTAAAAGCAGGGGTAAACAATCTGACCTCCAGAACTACCGCACAGCCCACAATAAATGCACACAGACAATTCGCCAGGCCAAATCGTGCTTCTTTAGGGCCACACTGGACAATTCCTGGGGTGACAGCCGCAAATTTTGGGCAAACATAAAATCACTCACAGGGTGTCCTGACAGATCTCCTCCTGATCTGCTAAACCTGAACAGGAACATAACCCAAGACCCAAAAACCATTGCAAACACCTTTAACAGGACTTTCACTGACCTCAGTGAAGTGCTCCCACCAAGCTACCTCAACCCTGACAATAAAGCCCAGAGCACAACGTCAGCAGCCTCTACCCCAACTCAGAGTACCCCAGCCCTGCCATTCTACCTCAGGGTTATCAAAACCTCTGAGGCCAAAAAATACCTACAGCAGGTACTTTGCAAATCTTGGTACAGTAGCGATGGCACAGACCTGAAACTTTTAACTCTCACCTTAAATGAGGTCCTGACCCCCTTAATGTGAATTTTCAACCTCTCACTTATCACTGAACAGTTCCCTAAAGTCTGGAAAGATGCAGTTATAATGCCAGTCTTCAGAAGTGGAGATAAGACCATCCATACCAACTACCAATCAATTTCAATTTTACACCCACTCTCTAAAGCCCTGGAATGGGTAGTCTATGACTAATTAGTTGACCACCTCAGTAAATACCAAATTCAGTGCAAAGAACAGCATGGATTTCAAAAGATACACAGCACAACAACTGCCCAGGTGGAATTCACTGGATTCATACATGACTCACTGGATCGAGGGCACTTAGTGGGGGCCACCTTTATTGACCTCACTAAGTCTTTTGATACAGTTAATCATGAGCTCCTACTAGCTCAACTGTTGGAATCCACAGTGTCCCTCACCTCCCTGTGTTGGTTTCACAGCTATCTTACTGGCCGTGCCCAACAGATAAAAATCAGCAAAACCCTCTCTGACAGACAATATGTTAGTACAGGAGTCCCCCAAGGGTCTATATCAGGTCCACTGGTATTCAGTCTTTTCCTGAACAATCTCCCTAATGTATGCCAGGACAAAATCTTGTTATATGCGGACAATGCTGTCCTATACTCTAGCCATACACATCTCATCTCTCTTGAGCAAAGTCTCCAATGCAACTTCAGACTTGTTGAGGACTGGTTTACCAATGCAAGGTTACTACTCAACTATAAGAAAACTAAAACCATGCTTTTCACCTCCCCAACAGCAAGAGTAAATCAGCCCAACTAACTGTCCATAACAAACAGAATGAAATTCTTGAGATGGTACATAATTTCAAATACCTCGAGGTTATACTGGACAGCACCTTATCCTACACGCAGCATGTTGACTATGTCTCTAAGACTGTATGCAGGAAAACTGGACAACTGTATAGACATAGACATTGCCTTACTCCCGCTGTCCTCAAACTAGCAATAACCAGCTCAGTAGTCTCTGTAATAGATTATGGCCTCATTATACACAGTTCAGCACCAGAATCTACTCTGAAAAGAGTAGCCTTTGCCCTTAACAAGTCCTGCCGGCTTGTCCTGGGGGTCCCACTGTTAACCCACATGTGTAACCATTACACACTTACTGGCTGGCTGAACCTGGAGAACCTATCCATTACCAACACTGTCTCCTGGCCAAAAAAGCCACAGTTGGCCTTACCCCACCAGGAGTTCACTCAATGCTTTGCCACTCAGCCCCTTCAAGGCTGACCAGAGGATCTTTCCATACTCAGTACAAAGTCCCCTTCTGCCACACTGACCAAAGGCATCGGCCCTTTGGCTGCTGTGAGCCTAAGTGGCTAAATGTTGTCTCGACTGACCTCCTAGCTGAACCCGAATTAGGGCCTGTCAAGCAAAAGCTCCGCTCCCACCTCTCGGGACACATGGTTTACTCATGCTCCAAAAATTAATAAGTTATTGACCATGGACCCTGAATCTACCTCTCCAGCTCTATAACCCTCTACTGTTAACTGGCCCTCCCCCTCCTTCTCCTACTTATTCCCCTCTTGTATCATACTTCCTACCCCTTACCTTCATCTCTCCCCTCGGTGGTACCTGCTCAAACTTGATCTGCACTTTGTCTACACCACTCCTCTACATTTACTCCCCACCTTTGCTCCCCCTCTTCCCTTCCCCACTCTTTGACCCTACCCTACATTAAACTGTACCTGCTTATCTCTACCCCCAGTTCCCCCTCTCCCCATCCCCTGTATTCTTACTCCCCCCTTAGGCCTATATTCTCCCTCTCCCCCATTCCCCAGCATTCTCGCATACCGCACCCCCACAGGTCCTATCCTCATTAACTATATCTGCTAATCTCCCTACCCATCTCCCCTCACTCCATTCTCTGTACTGACAAAGGGAATCTTGGTTTCTCTAATTCCCTACCTGAATCTCTCCTTTTCAACTGACAAAGAGAATCATTGGTCTCCAAATCCCTGCCCCGAGTACTACCACTCTCATTCCTCTCCTTTATTTAACTAATACTTTACCCTTGGAAAATGCTCTAAACTCCTTGGGAAGGATTCACAAAAGGGATGCACCCAAAGCAATTCTGGCAGGGTGCCGATGTGCCGGCGCAAACCCAATGTGCCAGCGCATCTCAGATGCACCACAGATAACTAGTAATGTGATGCGGCACATCTGGAAAGGGCTGTGAAGGGGGGTGCCCATGCATACCAGGCACAACCCCATTCACAGCCCTATTCTGTGGTGCATCCCTGGGGCAAGTCCACACACAGTAGATAAATCTAGAAAAACTAGACTTTAGTGGGAGGCCACCCACAGGTAGGCTGCAGTAGTGCAAATAGCAGCACAGCAGCCTTCCCACCCTGGCAGACCAGTATACCAACCCCACCCCAAGCCCCTGTAGACTGCCGCTCCTGGCAGCGGTAGATGTAAAGCAGAACCTGCTTCCCCAAGCCCCCCGTAATCAGCCGCTCTTGGCGGCAGTATGTATGAATCAACCCCCCCACCCCAAGCCGCCTGTAGAATGCCGCTCTGGCAGTGGTAAAAGAACTACAGAACCCCAAACCCCAAGCCCCTGCGAGATGACGCTCCAGTGGCGGTAAGAAAATACAGAACCCCCACCCCAAGCCCCCAGTGAAGCCACCCACCACGGCGGTGTCACAGAAATGATGCCTCCCAGCCCCAAGCCCCCATTGAAGCCACTCTCTGTGGCAGCCTTCCATTACAGAATGAATCCCCTAGCACCTCCCACCCCAGCAGGGTCCCACAGTTGGCGGGCAGCTCAGCCCACCCACACACCATCACGGCCGCCCACCGATAGAGCTGTCTGACAATGACAGTTACTGTACAACCCAAAGCTGATGGGTGTCAGGTTGTACAGTAGCTGTCATCGTCAGACAGCTCTGTCAGTGGGTGGCCATGGTGGTGTGTGGATGGGCTGAGCTGCCTGCCAACAGTGGGACCCTGCTGGGGTGGGGGAGAGGGGTGGGTTGGGTGCATGGGGGTTCGCACCATAATGGATGGCTGTCATGGAGAGCGGCTTCAATGGGGGCTTGGGGCTGGGAAGGGGGTACATAATTTCTGTTACCACCGCCATGGTGGGCAGCTTTACCAGGGGCTTGGGAGGGGGGGGTTCTGCATTTCCTTTACCACCACAGGGAGTGGCATTCTACAGGATCTTGGGGTGAGGGGTTCTGCAGTTTTCTCACCGCCACTGGGAGTGGCATTCTATGGGGTCTTGGGGCGGTGGGTTCTGCAATTCTTTCACTGCCACTGGGAGTGGTATTCTACAGGGTCTTGGGGTGGGGGGGTTCTGCAGTTCTTTCACCACCACCGGGAGCAGCATTTACTGGGGGCTTGGGGAGGGAAGGGGCCGTGCTTGTGCAATGGGGATCTACTGTTCGGCGCATTCTGCCAGGGCAACCCCGCAGGTGCAATGCAAATGGGGCCATAATGGCATGCTAATGGCCCCATTGCACCATGCATGCCTAATGGCCTCGTTTGCATGCCCCTGGCTGTGAATCATGTTTTTGGGTGCAGGGCATCCTGAGATGCCCTGCCACAAAGGGTTCACAGCCTGACATGGGGGATGCACCGGCGCAGTCTGGAATGCCCCAGCACATCCTGGGCAGAGCACACTTGTGCTATTCATAGTGGGGATGCACTGGGGGCATCTCCCTGTGCCTTCTCTGTGAATCATCCATTTCGCACCGGGGCAGGCAAGATGCACTGGGTGCATCTTCTTTGTGAATCCTGCCCCTCAGGTTTCTGTGGGATTCCTATCCCTGCACAATTTGTTTTCAATATTTACCCATGTCTGAACCATTGATTTGTATGCAACTGATGTTGGTCAACCAAAATGTATATATTTTATGCATCCAACATTGATTTACCGTTGTATCTCCTCTTTGACTGTATGTATCCTTATGTATTTTCATCCTGTATGAGGTGAAACCTTTGCAAATGAGCTAATAGTTCAAAGGTTGTAATCCGAGACTTGAATAAATAAATTAAACTATAGTTAGGGTTAGGTAGACAGTATGCAGTAGTTTAAAACTGTATTTTTAAGCCACTAGTAAAAAATGTTTGAAAGTAGACATTCTGGTATGGTATCTTTTGATTTGCCAGTTTTTGAAGAATGTTTTTTTTTTTTTTTTTGCCAAGGAGTGAAAAAATAGAAATATATGAATATTGACACTGACATAGTTAATTCACACACTGCTGCCTCTAACATGCACAGAACAACCAGTGGCATGCAAATTAGCTTTCTCAGACCGATGTAGCAAACAGTGAAGATGCTGTTACTGTCACTAACATTACTGGCAGTGTGCAACCAGTCCCCAGCACAAGTACTGTCACTGCTCTCCATGCCTGTGTTCCTCCTGTCTGGCCCCTCAAATGTGCTCACCCACTAATTGTGTGTATTTAAGCTACTTGTCATCAGATGCCCACCTCCAACATCTGTACTGTTGTCATCACTTTCACCACATCTATCTCCCTCTCCCACTTGCTAAAAAATACACCACCCCAACCTCCTACCCTTTGTTGCCCACTACCATTCCTTCAATCTCCCCCCAAAAGAATCCTATATATTCCTCAGTGGATGAACAGTATATCCCCCTCCACCTTAGCCAGCTTCCATCTGATGAAACAAACTCAAGTTTTAAGGTTTTATTCGTTAGATGACCACTGGCTGAAGTGGAAGAAGGGTCAAGTCAATCACCTGCCAGGGTATGTAGTGGATCCTTTTTGGCAGAAGTGAGTTGGGGGAAGAAGGTTGGTGCATGCCAGAGGGCAGTGAGGTGGGGACGTTATATATTTAACTGTGTGGGGAAGACAGGAGGTTGCGTTTGGGCAGTGCACTGTGATGGTTAGAACATTGTCTTGGGAACCAGATGATTTCTAGTATAAAACAGTACAAGAGCCAAAATACCCACATTGTGACATCATCTGAGCTGCAGAAATCAGCAGAAATAGGACCGCACTGGAAACAAGATATGGCATCTCAGCTGTATTATCTTGAGTAAATACATTGTAGCAACATTGACAGATATCATGTGGGGAATTTCTACAGAACTTCACTGGGGGGTGGTGCTACATCTTTCTCCTTCACTCCCTGAGGCAGGTGCAGAGGGGCAGGACCTGACTGGACAGTAGCAGCAGTATTCTTGACACTGGAGGCAGCACACAAGAGGGGAACACCAGGTCAGTCATGTAAGGATTTAATGTGCTGTAGATGTATTTTTTAACTAGGGTAACTGAGGTGTTTTGAGGGATGGTGAGCAGCAAAGATAGATGACAGTGGCAGTGCTGAAGGCTGTAGTGGGGAGCTTCAAATGTGTCTGTTACATTGGGTGCCTAAAGGGATGGTGGCATACTGTAAGTGTCCAGTGTTAGGATGGAGGTCCAGTGTGGAATGGTCTGGGCATTCTAGAGAATAGCAGTGGGTAAACAGCTTGGAGTCTGTGTTGGTAAGGGATGTGGAGTTCCAGTGTGAGGATTGAAAGGCACAAACCAGGCTATCTGCCTGAGTGGTGTGAAAGGCCCCATGCAATCACAAAGTTTGCAATAGACCTGAGCCAAGGTGGGTGGTTCTATGCTTTATAAACAGGCAAGGCACATTTTATTTATGTAGCACCCTATCTAGGGGGCTCAGAGCACTAACAAACATAATAATAAATACTATAACATATGCAAGCAAAAACATATAATCACAGAAGATTGTCTATATGGTTACTTAATGCCAGAAGCCTAAATATGGAAAAAAAGGCAACGTTAGAAGACAGGTTAATTAATGAAAATATAGACATGTGTATGGTGACAGAGACTTGGCGTGATTCTGAAGTACAATGGAATAGGAACATAGAAGAATATAAAGTATATTCCAGACATAGAAGGAATAGAAGAGGAGGGGGTGGCTATATATATTAAAGAAGGAATAAATAGTAGTTTATGTAAAGAAAGTGAAAAATGAAAAAAATAGAATCTCTATGGATTCAAGTAGTAAGTGGGGTAGAAAAAAAAAATTATATTTGGATTACATTATAGGTCACCAAATAGTAGGAAGGAAATGGATAAAATAATAAATGAGGAAATTGGAGAGATGGCAGTAGAAGGTGATGTTGTTACAACAGGAGACTTTAATTATCCTGACATCAGTTGGAAAAAATGTAGTAGTATAAATACAACTACTACTACTGTTTTTGCAACAGCCACAGATGGTGGGATTGGAACAATTAATATATAAACCAATTAGAGGAGAAACTACTCTGGATTTATTGTTAACTAATAGAATGGATATTATTAAAGAAATAAAAATACGAGAACAACTGGGAAACAGTGATCATGTTATGGTGACTTTCAGTATTAAACAGAAAATTATATACATATAAGGGGTAAAACTGTAGTTAAAAATTATAATAAGGCAGCTTTCAATAGAATTAAAAGACAATTAAAACAATGGAACTGGAAAGATAATTTGGGTAGTAAAACAGCAGGATAAATGTGGGAAGAAGTAAAAACTAAGCTATTAAAGCTAGAAAGGGAGTATGTTCCAGTTAAAGAGCTATACAATAGGAGAGGAATTAAAAAAACAATATGGTGTACTAATAAGGTAATAAAATCATGCCAAAAGAAAAAAAAAGCATTTAAAAGAATGAAGATATTGGGAACAGATGATGCCAGACTATATTATAAAAACTGTTTCAAGTTCAAGTTTCAAGTTTATTGCAGGAAAACTCCATTGAGCAAGCTCATTCACAAGGAGGTCCTGTGACATAAACACTTAAAGTACAAACACAGATAGGTAATAACAGCATATACATGAAATACACATTACATGATACAGGCTGGATATACATACAAGGGTACCACATACGGTGACCGCAGGTGGTAAACATTGATATGAGTCAGGGAAGCGACTTACAGGTCGCCTACTGATAAATGAAACATGATGACTGGTGTGTGCAATACATATACAGTATTTTGGCAGCTAGAACAAACAACAGTCTACAACTGATATGGGGGGGAGGAGAGATTTGACAGAGTAGCAGTGGAGCGTAAGCAAAGATAAAGCCAGGAGTAGAAGGAGAAGGGGAAGGGAAAGCAGTTAATATGACAAATCAATTATACCTTACCAGTGGATAAATATGGCACACATGGGGAAGGAAGAGACTTAATGACAGTTACAGGTGTCTTTTATTTTGGCTGAACTTAGCGATTTGTAGATGTTTATTGAAACTGTGCTAGTTAGTTTCAATACGGTTTGTAATTGGTTCCAAATGGAGGGAAGGGCATATACAATAGCACGTTTACCAAAGGAAGTCCACGTCCTTGGTATGTCAAGCATAATAAAGTCAGATTTTCCTAACGAGTATGCACTATGTGAGATACTAATAAGGGAAGAGAGATAACTTGGCAATTTCTGCAGGAGCAGTTTAAGAGTCCATAGCCCAGCATGGAGCAGGCGTCTAGTAGTAAGGGATGTCCAACCAACAGCTGCATATAAGTCACAGTGGGGGAACGTGAGGAGTTGGTAATGAACCGTAACGACGGTGATAAAGGATGTCCAGTTTACTTAGATTTGCAAGAGTGGTGGAGGAATAGATTACATCGACATAGTCGAGTAGGGGGAGAAAAGTGGCCTGTACAAGCTTGTTTCGAGTTTCAAGGGGGAAAAGGGGCCTATTTCTGTAGAAGAAACCTAACCTTGCTTTTAATCTTCTAGCGACATCTTTGATGTGGTCACTGAAAGATAATTTATTGTTGATCCAGATACCTAGATATTTAAATTTGGTTATAACTTCCAGAGGCTCGTTTAGCAAGAGTATTGGGGGGGCCTGAGACAGCACTGCGGGAGAATATCATCACTTTAGTCTTCTTAGCATTGAGCAGAAGCTTTGCCTATATTAGATTATGCTCAAGTTGTGTGAAGTCCGCTTGAAGCACTCCCTTGACTTCAGATAACGATGAGCCAGAAGTAAACAACACAGTATCATCTGCAAAAAAGTGCAGATTGGACGTAGATATGTTAGCATCTAAGTCATTGATGTACAGAGAAAACAAGATGGGGCCTAAGATGGATCCTTGGGGGACTCCTCTTGCAACTAGCAAGGCAGCAGAAAAAAAGCCTTCCGCCTTTACTTTTTGGAATCTTCCAGTTAGGTAGCTAGAGAACCACTGGGTGGTATGGTATGTGGCACCTAACTTGCAAGCAATTGACTAATAGTTTGTGATCAACAGTATCAAAAGCTTTGCTGAGGTCCAGAAAGACTACACCAGTTACCTTCTTAGCATCTATAGCAGAGATCCAATCATTGGTTACTTTTGCTAGTGCAGTGATTGTGCTATGATTAGCCTGGAAGCCAGATTGAGCTGGGTTAATGAGAGAGAAGGTTTCCAAGTGAGATTTTAACTGAATATGGATCAGTTTTTCGAGAACTTTAGAAAGGATAGGCAATATGGAGATAGGCCTATAGTTGTTTACATCGCATGGGTTACCAGATTTAAATAGAGGGAGGATATGTGCTGATTTCCAGCAGGACAGCACAGCAGCAGATGTAATGGAAAGATTGAAGATGTGGAGAATTGGGGCAGTGAGATAGGCATAGCCTGACCTTAGGAAAAAGGGTTCCAAGCCATCGTCCCCTGCGCTTTTTTGGTGTCTAAGTTAAGAAGAGAATCTTCTACTTCTTTAAGTTATCTCGCGGCAGTTGGAAGGATTGGGTGCAGGACTAGATGTGGGAGGGGTACGCTGGCTCACCGCAGCACCAGCATAAGGTGACGAGTCAAAGCTAATCCAGCTGTGGCAAAGGGAGTTAAGTTCCTCCAGGATTAGGGACTTGTTTTCCATAATCTTGCCACTTGCAACTATCTTTGTTGGGACAGAGGGGCCATGGGTCGTCCTTCTATAGCTTTGATAGTCTTCCATATTTTATGAGGGTTACCTTTAGCTTGTTCGAAAGTAGAAATATAATAGTTAGTTTTAGCAGAGCAAGTTTTTCACACAGTTATTCCTGGCTGTTCTAAAGGCCTGCCAATCCGAAGATTCTTTGAATGTCTAGTTTAGCCAGAGCTTATCTCGAGCTATAAGGGCTGCCTGAGATCCGAGGTGAACCAGGGATTGGAATTGTTCTGTACCCTTACTTTGATGAAAGGGCATGCTTATTTATTATTGTAGTGAGTTTGTCATTAAGGATGCAAGCTGCCTTGTTGACATCTTTGGCTAGGTAAAGATCTTGCCATCTGATCATGCTCAGGTCAGATAGGAAGTTTACTGCACTGAATTTGCGAAAGGATCTTTTGTTATAAAGATGGGTTGTGGACGGGCCTTAATTTGAGATCTTATTAAGCAACAATTCCATGATCGCCATGTCATTGTGAAACACTGCCAAATGAGATATTTTGTGTGGATGGGTGGTTAGTACCACATCTAGAATGGAACTGTTGGCAGTATTTAGAGTGTTGTTCCTAGTAGGTTCTCTGACTAATTGCCCAAGACCTAGCTCGTCACAAAGGGATTTGAGGCCATGTGATTTAGGTGACAGCCAGTCCATATTTAGATCTCCTAGAAATATTGTTTCAGTTTTTGCATCTATGAACATGGATTTCAAAAGATTAAGGACTTCATCACCACCAGACGGGGGTCTATAGCCACCTAGGATAGTGATACATTCCGAGGAGGGAGATGAAGGGTCAGCAGAAACTACCTCAAATTCCTTGGCTAGAGATTTGCAACTAATATTGGTGACCAAGTACTTAGATTTGGCATAGATAACCACACCCCACCTCTAGACTCTCTATCTGCTCTAAATAAATTGTAGCCCGCAGTGATATTTGTTGATCAGTGTTCATCTTTTAACCATGACTCAGTAATTATGATAAGGTCTGGTTAGGTGTGCAGCCCAGGCTTGCAGCTGTACAAGTTTTTTAGGCAGGCTTAAAATGTTGACCATCATCATTTTGAGACCTGTGGCCTCAGCAAAATCGATAGGCGAGGTAAGTTGTGGGGGCCAGGGTTGAGCTCCACATTTCCTGAGCAGAGAAGAAGCAGAAGTATAACTTTCTTTAAGGAGCTTATAAGAATGGAGACTGCTTTTTTATTTCTTTGTGGCAACCCATATTGTGCTGCGCAAGAGGCGGCGCCACTGTAATGACAGTTGATTGTGATCAATGTAAGTGCTTGGGTAGACATAGGTGAGGACAGTAGCAAAGGGGTGTAGGCAAACCGGGGGGAATAGGCTAAAAGGGGAGAGGAGAATGACAGAGTGTCTGCACGGTAGACTGTTGTAACATTAGGTATTGATAAGGTACATTGGAGAACTGAATTGCATTGAGGTACTTCGAATTGCACTGTATTGCTGAAAACTCTGCACCTTAGGAGCAATAAAAACACAATAAGGAGAGCCATGGTCCCAGATTGAGTGGTCTCGTGATTCGTAATAGTGCAATATTTTCTAGGCAAGAAATTTGCCCACCTAGGTACCCATTTAAAACCTAGATGAGAAAATACAGCAGAAAGGGGAACAAGGAGATCAGGAGCAGCCTAGTTAGTGGCCATCCACCCTTCAGACTCAAGTCCCTTGTAGCAGAACCGGGAAAGAAGTAGAATGATAATGCAGGCCATATTGCCCACGAAAGAATACAGTGATTTATGTAGAAGACCAAGAATCCCTCTAGTGGCAGGTCTGTATAACCTGCTAATGGAAAACTAGCCACTTAAAACAAAAAAAAAAAACAGCTGCAGGCGGGTGTCCTGGTCTTGGTCAGTGGCTGGCTGGGTGCCGGCCGACCGTCGGTGAGCTGGAGCAGCTCTGTTCAGGGACAAGCAGCTAGAGAGAAGAAGACAGAGCAGGTCTTAAATAGCATAGAGGTAAAGGGGGTTAGATTTGAGCAGTTTAGTAAGACAAAAGGTAGTTAGACTTATTGGCACCAAGGCAGAGTGCTTGGATGGGGGGCGCGAAGAAGAGCAGTCAGACAGAAGAGGTGTAAGCAATTTAAAACAGTAGTAGAAATTACAATCCAGCTAATACAGAAGAAAAACTCCTAATAACCCAGTAGAAATGTGCTTAGTTCTATGGAAAGTCTAACAAAGTGCCAGGTGTCTATAGCAGGGGAAAACTCCTGCCAATCAGAGTGGGTTTGCTGGAAGCACCCGTGTTCCGATTGGCTGCGCTGTCCCGTACCTTCCAAGGAGCTGCAGGCGGGTGTCCTGGTCTTGGTCGGTGGCTGGCTGGATGCCGGCCGACCGTGGGTGAGCTGGAGCAGCCCTGCTCAGGGACAAGCAGCTTCCAAGGAGCTGCAGGGGTGTCCTGGTCTTGGTCGGGTGGCTGGCTGGGTGCTGGCCGACCGTGGGTGAGCTGGAGCAGCCCCGTTCAGGGACAAGCAGCTTCCAAGGAGCTGCAGGCGGGTGTTCTGGTCTTGGTCGGTGGCTGGCTGGGTGCCGGCCGACCGTGGGTGAGCTGGAGCAGCCCTGTTCAGGGACAAGCAGCTGTTTAAAAAAAGTAAAACAGAATATAAAGAAAGAAAGAATAAACTTGGAGTCTAAATTGGCATATAGAGAAGATAATGGGAAAAGTTTTTATTTATATATAAATCAACAGAGGAGAGATAAACAAGGCGTAGGGCCATTAAATAGTGACACAAGGAAATTAAAAATGCTAGTGAAGTGGCAAATGTATTAAACACATTTTTGGGTCAGTTTTTGAAAGAGGGAATGACGTAGGGAAAGTAAAAGTAGAAAAAAACATCAAAATCTGGAAATAGAAACAACAAAAGAAGAAGTGGAAAGAATAAAAAATGAAGTTAAGGTACGTAAGTCTGCTGGACCTTATCTGTTGCATCCATGTTACATTAAAGAGGTGTTGCCTTTAATATCAGAAGTATTAGTATGGATATTTAATAAATCCTTTAAAACAGGAGCGGTACCAGAAGATTGGAGGGAAGCTTATGTTGTACCCTTATTTGAAAAAGGAAAGAGGTCAGTGGTGTCAAATTATAGGCCAGTAAGTCTTACTGCAATCCTGGGAAAAGTCGCTGACAGTATACTGAAAACAAGAATTGAAGAAGGCTTGGAATTATTAGGATATAAGGATGAGAAACAACATGATTTTAAGAAAAAATAGAGCATGTAGTACAAATCATTTATGCTTTTATGAAAGCATAAAGGAGAAATTAAAAAATAATACACCTATAGACATAGGGCTGAATATTCAAACTGCACCATTCTGTGGCGCAAGCCCTTGCGTTGCTCAAAAAAGTTGTGCTGGGGTGTGGCTGGGGCAATATTCAATGGAGTTGCGCTATTGAGCAACTCCTTTGAGTATCGCCCCCCAGCCACAGCCACTGTGTATGGCGCAGTGGAACTTGCACCACCGCAAGTGGTCAGAGTGGAGCATTCAAGATGCAGTGGTGCAACTTCCATTGCGCCATGCACAAATTTCCGATATTCAAAAGGTGACATGCAAATGGGGCCATAATTCATGCAAGGCGCAGGGGGGGCCATTTGCATCTACATATTGCCCCATTTGCATGCCATTAGCATGCAGGTGCACCGATCTCCGACGACTTGCACTTGGCGCCCTGCCAGGCAGCAGCCGTTGGGGACCGATGCCCCCTGCAGCCCGATCGTGGGCATAACAGTATCCCCCTCCCCACTGGCCTGATCATGGGTAATACAGAACTGAACCCCCCCCGACTGGCCTGATCGCGGGCATAACATCAGTAACCCCCCCGGCCCAATCGTGGGCAAAACAGAACTGAACCCCACCACCACTAGCCCGATCGTGGGCAGAAGAGTTCAACCCCTCCAAAGACCAATATCCCTGGTGGTCCAGTGGACCACAAAGCCTGATTGTGGGCATTAGAGTCAACCCCAGGTCCAAGTACCCTGGTGATCTGGTGGCCCACCCACCCACCCACGGAGCCCCACCACCCGCCTCCCCCGTCAGCCGGGAGCACCCCACCTGCCTGCCACCCGCATCTGCCAAATGACTGCTTGGTAGATCAGATGCCCATTGTTCAGGGAGCAAGAGCCAATGGCCATGCAACCTCATAGACAGACAGGCAGTCCAGATATGTGAATGAATCTATTCACATATCTGGACTGCCTTATGACGGTATGGGCTGCATGCCCATTGGCTCTTGCTCTGAACCAATGAGCGTGCAGCCCCACTGAAAGCAGTCTGTCAGCGGGGTGGGGAGCAGGTGGGTGGGGTGCTGCCACCCGCTGGCTGATGGAGGGAGAGGGTGGTGGCTCCATGGGTGGGTGGGGGTCCACTAGATCACCAGGGTACTTGACCTGGGGGTTGACTCAATGTACAAGATCGGGCTTGTGTCCACTGGACCACCAGGGATATTGGTCTTTGGGGTTGAACTTGTTCTGCCCGTGATCGGGCTAGTGGGGTGGGGTTCAGTCTGTTTGCCCATGGTCAGGCCAGTGGGGGTTAATAATGTTAAAATCGCCGATTGGGCAGGTGGGAGGGTTCATTCTATTTTGACCACGATCGGGCCATTGGGGGTTGTTCAGTTATGTTCTGCCGCGGATCGGCTGCGGGGAAAACATTATGCCTGGCGATCTGGCTGCAGGGGGGCACAGGAGAGTGGAGGACCACCCACAGGTGGCAGCTGCTGTGTTGCACCCTGCAATGCAGCATCTCACCTTTGGGTGGCTCCTCGACTTGAGCCTTTTTCTTATTGAAAGTTGTGCAGGTGGCGCAGGTTGGGGGTTGCGCCTATTAACTCTGCACAGCCCAGCTGAATATCGGGCTGTGCAGTTTATGCATGGTTCCTCCCCCTCCGGTTGAGCATGCCTTCATTAGCATTGCGCTGTTGCTCAGCATGACTTGGGGGGGCGCAACTGCCTCCTGCTGAATATCGCAGAATGGCGCAATTTCAGACTTGTGCAGGTGCAACCCTATTGCACATGGTGCAACCCTTTTGAATATCTAGCCCATAATATTTTTGGACTTTCAGAAAGCCTTCGATAAGGTACCCCATTATAAATTGATTAGAAAAATTTAAAAAATGGTATTGGATAGTCATATTATCTTATGGATAAGAAATTGGCTGAGTAATAGAACTCAGAAAGTAAGAATAACAGGTGACCTATCTTAATTATTTAAAGTGGAAAGTTGGGTCCCACAGGGATCCGTGTTGGGGCCTGTTTTGTTTTCACTATACATCAGTGACGTGCATCAAGGGGTTACCAATCAAGTGGTAAAATTTGCTGATGATATTAAAGTGGGACTACCAGTATGAACATTAGAGCAGCAGGAAAGATTAAAATGGAACTGTAAAAAGATTGAGATGTGGGCTGAAAGGAATAAGATGAAATTTAGTATAGAAAAATCAGGGGCAATGTACCTAGGAAAAGGAAATAGAAGTAAAAACAGATATTTATTAGATGGAAAGGAACTGAAGGAAGTTGATGAAGAAAGAGATTGTGGGATAGTAATTGACAATAAATTGAATTACAATAAACAACGAATAGTGACTATACAAAAAGCCAATAATATGGTGAGAAATATTAAAAGAAGTTTTATAAATAAGTCAATGGGATGCATGGTACCAGTATATAAAATTTATGTTAGGCCACACTTGGATTATGGGTCACAGTATGGAATCCATATACAAAGATGGAAAAAAAGGGTAGAAGGAGTGCAGAGAAGATATACAAGGATGATTGGAACATTAGGTAGGTATGAATATAGTGAACGATTAAAAAAGGCAGGACTCTGGACCTCAGAACAAAGGAGAGAAAAAGGGGATTTAATGTTGTTATTTAAAATAATAAATGATGAAGAACTGACAAGTGCAATGAGGTTAGAGATGCAAGAAATGCCAGAGGGATTGAGAAGATGTAAAAGGCAGATTAGGTTAAAAACTATAACAAAGATTGATGAATATTATTCGTTCATAAATAGAACAGGGAGAGTCTGGAATATACTACCAGTTGAAGTGGTAAATAGTAGAACATTGATAGAATTTAAGGTAAAGATTGATAAATATTTGATGGGGAATAGATCAAAGAGTACCCACTGAGGTGGGGAACAGTTTATATGGACATGCTGTCTTCTACTGTTCTAGACCAAGTATAGATACCAAGTACAGATTGGAAACTTTTTCAAACAAATTTCTTTTAAAAGAGGCTTTAAATCGGCCACAGGGCAATTCACAAATCATGCTATAGACCACTGGCTTAAAAGTATTCACGTGATACAATGGGCCTGATTACAAGATGCATGGCACAACTCACAGGCATATGCGAGTTGCACCATGTGGAGCTATGCCGGAGATCCTGCGCCATATTGCAAGCCAGGCAGGGTCCCCGGCACCTACGTTCCATGACTTGTGGCAGCCACAGGCTAGTGCCACAGGAATGGCTCAATAGACCTGGGTGTCGCAAATCATGGCCTGCTAATTACTGCCCCCCCCAGAGCCCCCCCACCCCAAAATGCACCCACAACCAGCTGGGGGCATTAGGGGTGACTGGCTGGGTGGCAATGCAGGACACGGACCCTGGGGTGTCCCCGACATTCGCGGGGGTGGGAGGCATGACCTTGCTGGGGGAGGACATGGAGCAGGGATATGTGCTTCCCGCAGCACTACAGAGTGGGCATCTGTCAGTTGACAAGGACGGATGTTCATTAGACCACCTCCATGCTGGTCTAAGTCCACAGTGCCATTGCGGGTCTTGGAATGGCATTAGTGGATTGCAGCAGCCGCCCTTCCGAAATAGGGCACAGTTGCTGCCGTAACCCACCCTTGCACCATGCTGCAGCAGGTTGAGGGTGTAGTGGGTGGCGTAGGCCTCCTTCGGTGCAACCCGCATATAGCATAGTGTAAGGTGCCTTCTGGAAAGCAACTTGCACTATGCCTGGCATAAGGTGCAATTTGCGCCATGGGGTTTGGCATAAATCGACCTGTGCCAAGCGTAACATGTTTCGGAATCAGGCCCAATGTTGTTAATTGTGGTTGCAAACTATTATGCTAAAAGTATCCCTTAAGGTTACAGCACAATGCATTAAAAGTAGGGAAATTCAGTGATAGGATCAGACGTCTACTGAGCCTGGCAACATATCTCAAGTTGTTGATGTATGACTGTTGTTTCTCAGCCTAGACAGACAGTGTTGAAATTAGAGCACCACCAGTTCCACATCACGTGATTGTTCAAAATCCAAAGAATGACATGACACAGATTTAAGAAGGATCTGTGGATTCTGTACCATAACATCATGTTTCCCTGCTTTCATTGCTTTGGGACATGATCCAAACTGATGCTTTAATGTAGATTTTTATAATGAATATTTAAAATATCAACCACTTCTATTTGTATTCCATTTTCTCTATAAATAATTGAATGAGTATGTGCTAATTTGGGGACTTACCAAATACTGTACATATGTTGTCATTGAAAACCAATTTATTTTGTTTATTGGAGAGCTACAGTCAAAATTTACAAAGAAATACCAATATGGTGTGCAGAGTTATTTGATTTGTGTATGAAGTCGTAGTGCTTCATTTCCTTTTTCTTTTTGTTTTTGCTGTTGTTTTTTTCTAAATTTTCCAATTTGTTTTATGGTCCATGGGTATCTTCTTATCTATATCTTCAGTTGCCTTTCCTTTTCCCACAATGCCTTCTGTCCCATATAACATTGATGTATTGAAGACTACTGATTCAGTGCATACTTTCTTACTTCCAGTTTCCAGCAGTAGAACTGTGCTGGTAAGTGCCTCTCCTTATTTAATTAGCACTAATAAAGATTACTTTCACAGTTTGGTAAATACCTGAAGGATAACTGAATATGCTATTCTTTCTTTAAGGAAACAGCTAGACTTCACTAATTATAGCACTGATGACCTAGAAACATAGAATTTGATGGCAGATAAGGACCGCTTGGCCCACCTGGTCTGCCCATTTCCCTACCTGATGGATAAGCTGCAGATTCTAGTTAATCAACAGCTTACTTCCTCCTACCCCTTTTGTGATTTGTGCATTTCTTTATGGCTGTGTGTGGTTTTATGAAAAGAAAAGCTTCAAAAACAAAATGTTAACTCCTCCTGGCTAAGCCTAGATACACACCTAGAAAACAAAAAGTTTGGATTAGAACAAATTATTTTGATTCCCAAAAAAAAGGGTTCTTAATAGCACAGTGCTGCTATAGACAGGACATTTAGAGAGCACTCACTGAATCAGTGGTATTCAACACATCACTATCACACAGGATAGGAGGCATTGTGGGAAAATGAAGGCAACAAAGGAAACTGGCATGGAGATCTTCAGTGGCCATAAAAGAAGCTGGCACATTTTAGACAAAATTCTAACAGCTAGCACGGTAAAGAAGACACTAAGACTGCATACACAAATAGTATTTTTTTCATAAAAAATTACATGATTGTTATTGAAATCAGGACATGACAATCCTCTGTATTCTTTGGATAAGGCCAGTTTTGCCCAGGTTATCCTGGATTTGCCATAGTCCCATAAAAAAACCTTTTATGACTTTATTAATAGTTTTAAACAATTTTGTTGGAATTTCAGTAATTATGGCCTGTGGTGCATATGGTATTATGATTACTATAGCCATTTTAACTAGTTGGATCTTTTCCCATGAGGACAGTTTCATTTTACTCCAATCTGCCAGCCTATCCTTCAGTTTTTTAAAGGATTTTGTAACGATTCTGCAGAAACATGTTCTTGATGGGTAAAGTTAAATTAATGCCTAGATATTTCAATTTTTTTGTTTCTGTCGTGCAGAGAAAATAACTGGAATGTGATGGGCTGTTGAGGTTAGAACTGAGATTAATTCTGATTTTCCTTCATTTAAAAGTATCCAGATTTTTTAGAATAAAGTTTAATCTGTTTTTTTGACTTCTGTACTATTTCTTGGATCTGTAAGTAATAACAGTATGTCATCAGTGTAAATGTTTAATATGTATTTGTTTACCCAGAGTTAAGCCTTTTGTCATTTGCACATATTTTGTTTAAAGATACTTCCATACATAATATGAAATGAAAGGAAGACAGGGGACTAATTTGACCATTTTCACATATGAGGCTAGAAACCTTAGGGGCCTGATATTCAAAACTTTGCTCTGGGGCTAAATTAGCACTGCCCAGCATGCTAAATTAGCCCGGACCCAATAACCTGCAGAAAAATGCTGCTGCAGATGTGAATAGCAATCTCCACAGCTGTGCAGATTTCAGTCCACAACTGGAGTTGTGCTGTAGGGACTTAGTCCCAAAAAAGTTTGCGAATCCTTCTCAGTGTATGCAGCTCATTTGGGGCTTTGCAGTGAAGGGAGGCAGTGTATCAAACACTAGTGAGAAAGAGAGAGAGTGAGAGACCAACAAATTCAACAGCAGAAAGACACCTTCACTGAGTCTTGCATTCTTTTAGGTGGGAGAAAGACAACATAAGCAGGATACTGTATACGATCCCTCCTGTCCTTTTGATTCGAGATGTTATTTTTTTATTTGTAATTATTTTGATTGCCTACTTGGTGTTATAGCAAGCATCATGGCCCCAAAACCATCCCACGCACATCTTCCTGACTGGCCAATTCTTTTTTATCACTTGTGTTTTGTAACATACTTTTTATGTGGTTGACCTTGCCCCCCAACCCAGCATTGCAGTTTATTGGATATATCCTACAAGCTTCCACAACTAAAAATTGCAGTGGACTATGGTGTTATTTCTTCCCCAACTGCCACCTATTCCTGCCATGAAACCCACCTGCCAGTCCCCAGCCCTGTTGCCACTCCTCCCCATCAATGCAGAATCCAAGGACTGCAGGGGCCTGCAATCACGGTGGGGTATCATGTCAATATAGTGATGGAAATACAACAAATACATTAGCATGACTACATATCAGCACATACACTTACAGTGACTGACAAATGATAGCGCAAACACTTTAGAGCATATAGCACATTACATAGACATTGGTATTTGAGTAACTCACCTGTAGGGTGAATGGTGTAGCCTACCCCCACAATCAAGCAGTGGTGTGGTGTTAGAATCCTTCAGATTGGGGGGTACAGGGGCACAGCCCTTCCATGAGGGGTGCAGGGGGGCCTAGCCCCCCTGCATTGCATGCAATCACAGGGAAGGCAGCATAATCACGCGTGAGAGGGCCAGGAGTAGTTCTGGGAGTAGAGGGCAAGTGGTCCTGGAGATTACCTCTGGAGCTCTGAGCTTGTGCTATCCCTTGCATACAGAAGAACAACAGCAAGTGAGTGTTTCCTGTTGTGGGACAATGTATAATCTTGATGTACACGTCTAATCCTGCATAGTGTCATTGAAATGTAACAGTCGCTCATGATGGAAGCACTGTGAACTGCGGTTACCCACTGTCATGGTCACTGTAATCAGCATCGCTGTATAATTTTCACTCAACTTGTAATCACCCTATAATTCCCACTGAGATGATGTAGAACCCACAGTGGCTGTGAGCAGTCAACTATGATATAAAAATACTTTTTTTTTAAATAGAGCTGTTTGGTCCTGATCGCCACCTATTCCTGCTATGAAGCCCACCTGCCAGTCCCCATTCCCATTGCCACTTCCCCATCATCAAATGCTTGGGGATCTACATGGGGTATCCTGTGAAGACAGCAATCGAAAAAAGGATGAGGATGAAAATTGTGAATCAAAACAGAATGGTCATTGACGGCCCGGTGGCGCTGAGGGTTGAGGCACTGGACGCCACACCTTGCACTACGCCAATGGCCCGGGTTCAGGAACGAGCCTGGGTCTTCAGGGGTCAGCAGAGGAGGACTAGGATTGAGTGTCAGGAGACAGCTCTCCTAGTCCTGGGGAGGGCTGGGAAATCCACAACACGCTGTGGCAACCCCTGGGGATGCCCAGGGGTTCCGCTTGCGCTGGTGTTACTGGGGGGGAAGCACGGCAGACGTCAGCATGCACATGTGCAGACGTCATTGCACGTCTGCGCTAACAATGGGAGAAAAAGTGGAAATTGCTGGGCACGACCATGCAGCCTGATGGCTGTGCCCTGCATCACTGGGAGGACTCGTGTGGAATTGCACTGGGGGGGTCTGGAGCCGGTGTTGCTGGATAGGGTATGGGGAGACCCTCCAGCGGATCAGCAATGGCCGTGCTGATCCCCCATCATGTGAGTGAGCCTGGTGCTCTCCCGGTGGGCAGGGCCGGTGGCTGGATGCCCCCGCTGGCAATTGCCGCAGCAGGTGGATAAATAATAATAGTAAAAAAAAAAACAGTATGGTCACATGGGGTGGTTCTACCATGCTGGAACAACAACAGTGATGTCAGAGTTCAGCATGACAAGATCCCAAATGTCGAAAGGCAAAATTTCACCTGTCAGATATCATGTGATTTCTTAAGATATCCAACTCTGAGTCGGAGTTGTCTTGGGGGGGCCAAAGATGGTGAAAGGGTGCAATTTTGCCCTTGGGTCCATCAGCAACAATCTTGAAACCTGTTGAGATTGTTGCTGTAAGGGATTTTGCCATCCCAGAGTCATTGTCTGATTGGCATACTACATGGGGCAAGTGGCAAAAAACAGCAATTGCTGAAATGGCACCCTACGACTTTTTCCCCCTTCCCAAGTAGCATCCCACTGGAGATGGTTATATTTAGTAAGGAGAGTGTGGGGAGAGAAGGGGTGCAGGTGGCAACGCTGCTTGCAGAAAGTCACTGTGGCGCTGTCGTCACCATTTCAGCAATCGCTGTTTTTGCCACCCGCCCTATGTGGCCGTGCTGTTTTCCCTTCACTGTTTCTGTCCTCACTCTTTTGTGATCACCATTAATCACATGGAATCTCCACACGGTATGGAAACTGAGGACTGCAGGGGCTAGCAGTAACAGTGGCTGTGTGTGCACATAGGTTTTTTCCCTTATGTTGCCCCCTTTGATCCCACCCTCAGCCTCAGACATCCAGCCATTCACTGCCTGTTTATATTCTTTTACATGCTGAATAAACTACTTACACTTCACCAGGATTCCCAAACTGACTGTGAAAAACACATACAGCAATACATATGATGTAATATACACCGTGACCTCACAAGAAGGAATTTTTTTTACTTCATCTTTCTGTTACTGTTGCTGATCTTTGTTCTCTGAATTCAAACAAATAAATCATTACTTTAAATAATATCATCAACACCATCTTCAAACATCACCAAGGAAGTACCCTTATTAGGAGACACCTGTTGCAGCTGTTCATCATCATTGCTTCTATGTTCCTGACACTGTTCACTGAACTGGTAAGAGAATTTGTTGAGACTGACTTTTAGAAAAGTAAGGCACTGTACATTTTCAGGAGTAAACCTTGTGCAGCCAACAGAGACAACATTGCTCTTTGCAATATACATAAACAGAATTGACATGGATATCAAAGCTGCTAATATTCACCTTTTTGCCGATGATATGGTACTTTACATTGAAAGGTCCTCCCTGGAAGCAGCTTACAGGGATCTGCAAAAGGAATTTAACCTGCTACAATGACAACTCCTGCAACAGAAACTGCTCTGAATGCAAAAAACACAAAGGCGATGCTTTCTTCTCCCTTTGCAAATGCTAATAACCTTGCAATTCAAGGTAACTTACCTCAGATTTATACACTCCTTGGCAAACCACTGGACTATGTCACAAAATTCAGATACCTGGGGGTCACAAAATAAGACATGATAGGAGTAGTGCAGTGCAATGGCTGTGGGGCGGCAGTGTTCCAGGAGACAATCTGGAGGCTGCAATGCTGCCCTATTTGCAGGCACCTCTCTGGTCTGAGGGAGGAGGTTGTCCATCTCCAGGCTGACCTGGCTAGGATTCGTGAAACATCCTCCCCCATGCAGGGACCACCAGGGCCAATGCCACTACCTCAGGGGTTGCCAAGAAAGAGGAGAGGCTGGACCAGGGTGGGCTCAGGGAAGGAGAGGGCGGTGGAACAGAGTTGCATCCCTCCAGCTGTACCTCTCCACAATTCATGCACTCTTCTGGTGGATGGTGGTTCCTCTATAGAGGCACCTGCAGTGGAGACCAAAGAGGATGCTGGGAACCTTCACAAAGGAGACCCACAGGAGGGTGGCATGGGACCCCACAGGGGAAGGAAACGACTCATGGTGGGGGACTCAATCATTAGGGGGGTAGAAGTGGGGGAGGAAGGGAAAAGGGAGACACCGCTGCTTGGAGGGACAGGAAGCGCATCCTCAGGATCATGGGAGCAGCTGCACGAGGGAGGGAGCTGGATATCATTGTCCACCTAGGGACAAATGACCTGGCTAGGAATGAGATCAGAGCAATGCAACAGGAGTTTGCAGAGTTGGGGAAGGGCCTTAGACAAGTAGCACATACGGTAACCTTCTCGAAGGTGCTGCCTGTCTATGGCAAGGGTGATGCTAGGGTACTCCTCACCAGGGAATTCAATGAATGGCTGAAAAACTGGTGTGGAGCTCAAGGCTTTGGCTTCATTGGGGACTAGGGAGCCACCTGGAAGGATGCAGACCTATACTGGTGTGATGGTCTGCATCTGTCCAGGGAAGGAACCAGGATCCTAGGTGAAAGGTTTAAATGCTTCATTGGCAAGCATTTAAACTAGCCAAGGGGGGAGGCACTGAAAAGGAGCAGGGAAATCCCAGCCTCCCCCCACAAAACACGGTAATTAGTGAGGTAAACACCAAGGTAGAGAAGTCATTACGGAGCAGGACAGAAGTAAATGTAAAAAAGGCAAAGGCAGTAAGGACAGGGATGGGGCTAAAAGGGGTAAGGCCATTAAAAAGTGGAGGGTGATGAGTACCAATGCCCGGAGTCTGTGTAACAAACTCCCTGAACTAGTGGCCTTGATGGAAGAGGGTTGCCTGGATATTGTGGCAGTCACAGAAACATGGTACACAGAGAATCATGACTGGGATGTCAACATACCAGGATACTCAATCTACAGGAGGGACAGGGAGGGTAAAAGAGGAGGAGGAGTAGCTCTCTATGTAAAGGAAGGGATCAAAGCAACAGAACTAAAGAGTAAACAGGGAGCAGATGAGGCAGTCAATGTCACCCTGGAGACAGGAAATGGCACCACAATCTGCATGGGGGTTGTATATAGACCCCCATCTCAGGGGAAGAGAATGGACAAGGAAATGATAGAAGGCATCCTTAGAATGGCAGAAAAAGGGGAGATATTGTTGATGGGGGACCTGGATATGCCAGATGTTAACTGGAGCACCTTTGCTGCAGGCACATCCAAGAGCAGGGTCATTCTTGATGCCCTACAAGGGGCATGCCTCAGACAGCTAGTATTGGAACCCACTTGGGGGAGCAATCTGAGACCTGGTACTCTCAAATGGGGACGGAGAAAGAATCTTAGATTTAGAAGTGGGTAGCCATCTGGGAACAAGCGACCACCAAACAGTGTGGTTCACGATAAACACAGCCATACAATCAAGCCATACAAAAGCAAGACTATTGGACTTTAGGAGGGCTGACTTTGGGAAAATGAGAGAGTGCCTCAGAAAAGCACTAGCAAACAGGCAGGACGGAGGGGTGGAGGAATAATGGGGAGTAATCAAAACAGCCATCACAGAGGCAACAAGCCTTTGTGTAAAGAAAATCAACAAAACACAACGAAGGAAAAAATTTCTATGGTTCTCAAAAGAGGTGGCAGGGAAGGTTAAGAAGAAAAGGATAGCATTCAGGAAATATAAGGAAACACAGAAGGAGCAGGACAGAGAACTTTATCAGTTAAAGCAGAAAGAGGCAGGGAAGGCAGTCAGAACAGCAAAGGCCCAAAGCGAGGAAAGGATAGCCAACTCTGTTAAGAAGGGGATAAGACCTTTTATAGATACATTAGGGAGTGAAGAAAGACCAAAGGAGGGATACTGAGGCTTAATAAAGGGGAGAGAATGTGGGCAGAGGATGACAGTGAAAAAGCAGGGATACTGAATGAATATTTCTGCTCAGTATTCACAAAGGAAGAGGAGGGGAGGTACCTAAACCAAACAAGAGAAACACTCTGAAGACGGGGGTCAATACCAATCCATTTACAGAAGAAAGGGTTCTGAAAAAACTAATGAAATTGAAGGTGGACAAAGCAATGAGGCCTGATGGGATTCATCCAAGAATTCTAAAAGAACTAAGGGTAGAACTAGTGACACCGCTGACTACTCTCTTTAACAAATCATGGGAGGATGGGGTGGTACCTGAGGACTGGAGGAGGGCAGATGTGATACCTCTTCACAAAAGTGGGAGCAGGACAGAGGCAGGAAACTACAGACCAGTTAGTTTGACCTCAGTGGTAGGGAAAATGATGGAATCACTTCTGAAGGAAAGAATTGTTGAGTATCTAGAGGCCAGTGGGGCACAGGGCCCAAGGCAGCATGGATTCATGATGGGAAGGTCGTGTCAGACGAATCTAATAGATTTCTTTGACTGGGTGACCAAAGTAGTAGACCAGGGAGGGGCTGTGGACATGGCCTATCTAGATTTTAGCAAGGCATGATACAGCCCCACACAAAAGATTAATACACAAGTTAGCCAGCCTTGGAGTGGGTCCCAAGGTGGTAGCCTGGATAAAAAATTGGCTAGAAAACAGGATGCAAAGGGTAGAAGTAAACAGAGCCCACAGTGAAGAAAGGAGGGTTACTTGTGGGGTACCGCAGGGTTCAGTACTGGGACCGGTCTTTTTTTAATGTCTTTATAAGTGACATTGCAGAGGAACTGGAAGGAAAAGTATGTCTCTTTGCAGATGACACAAAGATCTGCAACAGGGTTGATACACAAGATGGAGTGGAAAGGCTGAGAAGGGACTTGGCAAGGTTGGAGGATTGGTCTAATGTATGGCAGCTCAGATTCAATGGAAAGAAGTGCAAGGTAATGCACCTGGGAAACAAAAACCCAGGGGAAGAGTACACAATGGGGAGTGAGATACTGACAACGGTAAAATTGGAAAGGGACCTGGAGGTAATTATATCAGATGACCTAAAGGTGGGAAAGCAATGTGAGAAGGCAGTAAGGAAGGCTGGGGGGATACTGGGATGCATAGGGAGAGGCATCAATAGTAGAAAACAGGAAGTTGTTATCCTTCTATACATATAGTTGGTGAGACCCCATCTGGAGTACTGTGTGCAGTTCTGGAGACCCCATCTCCGCAAAGACATAGAACGAGTGAAGGCTGTCCAGAGGAGGGCAACCAAAATGGTGCAGGGTCTGCACCAAAAGACACACAAAGAAAGACTAAAGGAGCTTAATATGTATACCCTTGAGGAAAGAAAGGAGAGAGGGGACATGATAGAAACTTTCAAGTACCTCAAGGGAATCAACAAAGTCCAAGAGGGTAGCATCTTTCAGAAAAAGAGATGTGCAAGAACAAGAGGGCACAATTTGAAGATAGAGGGTGGATGGCTGGCTCAGAGGTAGTGTGAGGAAGTACTTTTTCACTGAGAGGGTTGTAGATGCATGGAACAGCCTCCCTGAGGAAGTTCTGGAGTCAAGAACAGTGGGGGAATTCAAGAATGCATGGGACAGACATAAGGCAGTCCTAGTGGGGGTTAGGAGGAAGTAAGCTGTTGGTTAACTAGGATCTGTAGCTTATCTGATAAGTAGAAAAATGGGCAGACTAGGTGGGCCAAGCAGTCCTTATCTGCCATCAAATTCCGTGTTTCTATGTCTGGATAGACCAAAGCTTTCCTTTAATGATCACACTGATAAGCTGATTTTATAGGTACATCAGTGAAAGAAGGAAAACGTGGGGGGGGGGAGGGGGAATTGTGAAACCTCAAAGGGGAGAGTGTAAGGAGGAGGATCTGGACAAGGCAGAAACACTAAACAAATACTTCTGCTCAGTATTTACTAAGGAGGGGGAAGATCAAGGACCACAGTTGGGTTGCAGAGGTAATGGGGGTGAACACCAGTCCATTCACAGTGGAGCGAGTTCTGGAAGAACTCACAAAGCTGAAGGTGGATAAGGCCATGGGGCCAGATGGCATCCACCTGAGGATATTAAAGGAACTGCGAAGGGAACTAGCAGTGCCTCTGGTGGCCCTGTTCACAGAGTCACTCAACACGAATGTCATTCCAGAGGACTGGAGGAGGGTACATGTAGTCCCACTGCACAAAAGTGGCAGTAGGGAGGAGGCATGGAACTACAGGCCAGTCAGCTTCACCTCAGTGTTGAGAAAGATCATAGAGACACTGCTGAAAGAAAGGAGAGTGGCACATTTGGAATCCAGTGGTGCTCAGGATCTGAGGCAACATGGATTCACAGCAGGAAGGTCATGTCAAATGAATCTAATAGGTTCTTTTTGGTTGGGTGACTAGGGAACTTAATCAGGGAAGGGCAATAGATGTCACCTACCTGGATTTCAGCAAAGCCTTCGACACTGTCCCACATAGAAGGCTGATTAACAAGATGGGTAGTCTGGGCATGAGAGACAAGGTGGTGAACTGGGTTAGGAACTGGTTAACAGACAGGAGAGAGAGAGAGAGTTGTGGTAAATGGGGTACAATCCAGGGAGAGGGGGGTGACCAGTGGGGTATCACAGGGATCAGTACTAGGACCAGTCCTGTTCACTGTTACTTTCGCTTGCGCGCATGCACAAGGAACTCCTTGGGAGAATAGGACACTTTGGAGGTGTGACTGTCCTGTGCAATCCACTGCTCTGTTGAGCAGGCATGGCGGTTCTGCACCAATGGATGCGGGTGCTGTGTATGACAGCAGTGGTCTTCACTTCAAAGAAAACCACCGCTGTGATCAGTGCTGGCAGTGCCTCTGTATGAGCTGCCGAAACTGTTATAGCCGACGGGGGTGCCCAATCCCCCATCGGCTTCAAGTCTGCACGCCCCCACCCAAAGCTTTGGTGCCACGCTGGGAGCCCACCCCAGCATGGCAAATCTTGTTTTGGCTGATGGGGTGCCAATCCCCATTGGCTCCACGTCCCCCAACAGCTTTCCCTGCTGCCACGCTTGAAGCCCACCCCAGTGTGGCAAACGCCCCACGTTGTCTGGAATAAAAACAAAAACCTGTAAATAAGAACACGCTCCATTGTTGTCTCCCCACCCTCCCACAACCCGCACCCACCCACTGCACACCCTGCCTCCCCACACCCCCTCTCACCACATACTTACCTCCGGAGTTCGGCGCGACGATCATCGGTGGACCAGGAACACGTCTGCACTCTTCAAAGCCAACCGCGAACTGAGGAAATGCTGGTAAGCTGTATAATGGGATAGATAGGGGTTTTTCAACTTCATTGCATATCTCAGGCATTTTTGGGAATTTTTGCACCAAATTTTCAACATGGGGTTTTTGGGACCCCTTCTCATGAATGCTGTCACTGTCATGGCGTTATTCGGGCCCAAAGGGTGATTTCGCAGTCACTGGGAGAAATCACCTTTCTGGAATGATTAACAAAATGACACTGCCAGTGTTCATAATGTGGGCTCTCAAAAAGCCTATTTTGAAAATTTGGTGGAAACATTCCTTAAAATGACCATTTTACAAGCGTGCATTGCACAGTTCCTACGCACGCTCGTAAGTTCACGAATTTTCAATATTTTCACTCCAGATTTTCAGTATTGCCATTTTACCACACCTGCTCATGAGCAGTACAGCTGTCATTTTTCACAACCTGCCCAAAACGTGTTTCTGCCCATGTAGCGCACAATGGCACAGTCGGTGTGTGAACTCAATGTATGGGACACATTAAGAAAATCACAGTGTCACTGTTCATGAGCAGAGATCTTAAAATGGCTATGTTGAAAATTTGGTGAAAAAATTCCTAAAAATGACTGTTTTACAAGTGTGCATTGCGCAGTTCCTATGTACGCTCGTAAGTTTGCGAATTTTCAATATTTCACTCCAGATTTTCAACATTTCCATTTTACCACACCTCCTTATGAGCAGTGCAGCTGTCATTTTTCACATCTTGCCCAAAACGTGTTTCTGCCCATGTAGCGCACAATGGCACAGTCAGTGTGTGAACTCAATGTATGGGACACATTAAGAAAATCACAGTGTCACTGTTATTGAGCAGAGATCTTAAAATGGCTATGTTGAAAATTTGGTGAAAAAATTCCTAAAAATGACTGTTTTACGAGCGTGCGTTGCACAATTCCTACACACGCTCATAAGTTTGTGAATTTTCAATATTTTCACTCCAGATTTTCAACATTGCCATTTTACCACTCCTCCGTATGAGCAGTATAGCTGTCATTTTTCACATCCTGCCCAAAACGTGTTTCTGCCCATGTAGCACACAATGGCGCAGTTGGTGTGCAAAATCAATGTATGGGACACATTAAGAAAATCACAGTGACACTGTTCATTAGCAGAGGTCTTAAAATGGCTATGTTGAAAATTTGGTGAAAAAATTCCTAAAAATGACTGTTTTACGAGCGTGCGTCGCAGTTCCTACACACACTGTAGGTTTCATGAATTTTCAATATTTTCACTCCAATGACTTCCAAATACCTAAACAGTACATAGAAGCAAGCAACATTCGGCATTGACAAATGCTTGTTTTACTTATATTTTAATACTCTCTCTGGTGCAGCCAATATCCTCCACGTCTTGCCTCTCCCTCAAGCGCCTAATGCACTTACCCTCTGCCTTTCAACTCTGAGCTTTCCTGTGGCAGAGTATGGCCAAGCCTGAAAAGCACCTGTAGAAGAGGGGTTTGGGGGGTGGGAGGGGGAGAGGGGAGATATATCTATGTATATTTAGGGATGTCCAAGACTTTGCCTTAGCATATTTCTGTCCCTCCTACAATTTGTTTCTGTGACTGAACAGTGGGTAACAGAGTTACAGACTTGCTCTTCTGCAGACAAAGTATTTTACACCAATACTGTTATGCTGCCTGCTTCAGGACAATAGAACCACTTGTGAAACTGTCTCCCTCATTTTACTTCTTTGTCACTGATTTTTTTAAGCCATGTCCAAGTGCCAAATACCACTGCAAATACCTACAAATGAACATTCGGCATTGACAAATGCTTGTCTTTGTTAGTGACATTGCAGAGGGGCTGGAAGGAAAGGTCTGCCTGTTTGCAGATGACACCAAGCTCTGCAACAGGGTGGATACTCCAGAATGGGTGCAGAAAATGAAGAGGGACCTGGAGAAGCTTGAAAGATGGTTGGAGATCTGGCAACTGAGGTTCAATGTAAAAAAGTGCAAAATAATGCACCTAGGTAGAGGGAACCCTTGGGAGATCTACAGGTTGGGAGGGAGGAGCTGACTGTCACCAAAGAGGAAAGGGACCTAGGGATTATTATCTCTGATGACCTTAAGGTACCAAAGGTGGCAGGGAGGGCCAGTGGTATGCTGGGGTGCATAGGCAGGGGTAACACTAGTAGGAGGTGGGAGGTGGTGACGCCATTGTACAAAACATTGCTAAGGCCTCCCCTGGAGTACTGCATGTAGTTCTGGAGACCACACCTGTGCAAGGACATAGATAAGGTGGAGACTATCCAGAGAAGGGCAACAAAGATGGTCCAGGGCTTGCACCACAAAACATATGAGGAGAGACTAAGGGACCTCAATATGTACTCACTGGAGGAGAGGAGACAACGAGGGGACATGATTGAAACTTTCAAGTACCTCAAGGGCATAAACAAGGTGCAGGCAGGGGAGCTTTTCCAATGTAGAAAAAGTACTAGAACAAGGGGGCACAATATGAAATTGGAAGGGGGTAGATTAATAGGTAATGTGAGGAAGTTTTTCTACACAGAAAGGGTAGTCAACACATGGAATAGTCTGCCACAGGAGGTAGTGGGGGCAAGCACAGTGGAGGGGTTTATGCATGCCTAGGACAGGCACAAGGGAAGCCTGAGAGGGGAGGGAATGATGACAAGCCATTGATCACATAAGGTAAGTGGCCACATACAATGCATGGGGCCTATGGGCAGACTGGATGAGCCTAGCGGTCCTTATCTGCTGACAATTTCTATGTTTCTATGTTTCTGATAAAGAAGCTGAGGCAGAGGCTTGGCCTCTGTTACAGGATCAAAAATCTACTAACACTGGAGGCAAAAAAGAGACTGGTCCAAACCACCTTTCTCACCTTATTGGATTATGCAGACTTTCTACATAGCCAAAGCATTGCCACTGCTCTGGCCAAACTTGACACGCTATACCACAGAGCTCTGAAATTCGTTACTGGACTTCCTTATTCTACTCATCACTGCTCCCTATACACTGCAGTAGATTTGTCCTCCCTCGGCTACAGAAGACAGAGAAATGCAGCCCTCTGGACCTATAGGGCTATTACTAAATTACTGCCCCAATATATCTCGAACTGTTTTCTTCTAAATGTGGTAGGTAAGTATGCCCTAAGGAGTTCTACTTACATCTCACTTGCAGTACCTAAGTTCAAGTCACGCTTTGGTAGGTCTGCCATTAGTCACGCTCTACTCACACTATGGAGCAATCTGCAAAAAACCTTGCAACTGGCATTCCCAATCAAACTATCAGCCTTCAAAGCACTATATTCTCATTCATTCAAGGAATCCTGTAATTGCTTCCCCTGATGTCACAGTCTCCCAGCATCCCCGATTCAGTTTCTAACCCTGTCAGGAGCATTCCATTTCTGGTACTCCTGCCCACTACTCAGTATGTTTGTGTCTATTTGTACCCCACCTGATAGTTCCACCCAATCTAAGTTGGAGTCTCCCTCTTTGAGACATCCTGGCATCTACTAATATTACACTTCCTGGCATGTCACCTTTGGCTCCTGCCCCTGGTGTATTGCACCTAGCTCTATAGCCATTGCCACCTGCCCTGGTGCTCTAAAGCCCCTCAGGCACCCCTGCACTTATGCTCTCATTCCTGAGTTCCTCCCCCTTCTTCTCCCATGCCTCTCCTTGCACTATGTACTCAATACATGAATCCAAGCCTGCTCCATGAAAACTGTATATATGGTTGTATAGGTTTACTCTGTGTCTTTTGTAGCACAAGTTCTGTAGCACATAGTATTTAGCTTTCTGTCTTATTTTATAAATGTACTCTAGTGCTGTTATTAACCTCTTGTGTGGAATCCCTATTCTATGTAATGACTCTGTAAGCTGGTATTCCTCTGTATGTACTGTTCATGTATCTTGCCCAGGTCCATCTCGAAAATGAGCTTGCTCAATGGTGTTCACCTGGACAAATAAAGATTTTCAGTGATTGATTGATTGACTGAGTGATTGATTTAAAGCTGTGCTAAATATGTGCTCACAGTAAACTCTAGTGGGAAGGCATAGAAACATAGAAACATAGACTTTGATGGCAGATAAGGACCGTTAGGCCCATCTAGTCTGCCCTTTTCCCTACCTACAGGATAGGCCGCAGATCCTAGTTAACCAACAGCCTATATCTTCCTGCCCCCCACGAGAATTGCCTTATGTCTGTCCCATGCATTCTTGAATTCTCCCACAGTTTTAGACCTCACAACTTCCTCAGGAAGGCTGTTCCATGCATCCACTACCCTCTCTGTGAAATAATACTTCCTCACATTGCCCCTGAACCGCCCTCCTTCTATCTTTTAAATTGTGTCCCCTTGTTCTTGCAAGTCTCTTTTTCTGAAAGATGCTACCTCTTGGACTTTGTTGATTCCCTTGAGGTACTTGAAAGTTTCTATCATGTCCCCCTCTCCTTCTTTCCTCAAGGGTATACATATTAAGCTCCTTTAGTCTCTCCTCATACGGCTTCTCTTGCAGACCCTGCACCATTTTAGTTGCCCTCCTCTGACTGCCTCTGTCCTGTCTATGTCCTTGGAGATGGGTCTCAGAACTGGCCACAGTATTCCAGATGGGGTCTCACCAACTGTCTGTACAGAGGATAACAACTTCCTGTTTTCTGCTGCTGATGCCTCCCTATACATCCCAGTATACCCCGGCCTCCCTACTGCCTTTTCACATTGCTTGCTAACCTTAAGGTCATCTGATATGATTACCCCCAGGTCCCTTCCTGTTTTGTTGTTGTTACTACCTCCCACCCATTGTGTATTCTTCCCTGGGTTCTTGTTTCCCAGGTGCATTATTTTGCACTTTTGCATTGAACTTAGCTGCCATACATCTGACCATTCCTCCAACCTTGCCAAGTCCCTTTTCATCCTTTCCACGCCTCCTTGTGTATCAACCCTGTTGCAGATCTTTGTGTCATCTGCAAAAAGGCATACTTTTCCTTCCAGTCCCTCTGCAATGTACTATGAAGACATTAAAAGGACTGGACCCAATACTGAACCCTGCAGTGCCCTTTCTTCAGAGTGGACTCCATTTACAATTACCTTCTGTGTCCTGTTGTCCAGCCAATGTTTTACCCAGGCTACCACCCTGGGACCCACTCCCAGGCTGGTTAATTTGACTAATAATCTTTGTGTGGGACTGTGTCAAATGCCTTGCTAAAGTCTAGGTAGGCCATGTCCACAGCCCCTCCCTGGTCTACTACTTTGGTCACCCAGTCAAAGAAATCTATTAGATTCGTCTGACATGACCTTCCGCTGTGAACCCATGCTGCCTTGGATCCTGTGCTCCACTGACCTCTAGGTACTCAACTATTCTTTCCTTCAGAAGTGACTCCATCACTTTCCTTACCACAGAGGTCAGACTGACAGGTCTGTAGTTTCCTGCCTCTGTCTTGGTCCCATTTTGTGAAGGGAATCACATCCGCCTTCCTCCAGTCCTCGGGTACCACACCATCCTCCCATGATTTATTAAAAGAGTAGCCAGTGGTTTCACTAGTTCCTTCCTTAATTCTTTTAGAATTCTGGGGTGAATTCCATCAGGACCCATTGCTTTGTCCACCTTCAGTTTTAGGAGTTCTTGCAGAACCCTTTCTTCTGTGAAAGGACTGGATCGACCCCCTATCAAGAGTGCTTCTGTTAATTGGATTAGGCACTTCCTCCTCTTTGGAATACTGAGCAGAAATATTCATTCAGTATTCCTGCTTTTCACTGTCCCCTCTGCCCACCCACCATTCATTCTATTCAGCCTCACTATCCCTCCCTTGTCTTTCACGCCGCTGATGTACCTATAAAGGTTTTATCCCCTTCTTAACTGAGTTGGCTATCTTTTCCTCAGTTTGGGCCTTTGCTATTCTGACTTCCCTCCCTGCTTCTTTCTGCCTTAACTGGTACAGCTCTCTGTCCTGCTCCTTCTGTGTTTCCTTATACTTCCAGAATGCTATCTTTTTCTTCCTGACTTTCACAGCCACCTCTCTTGAGAACCATAGTGGCTTTTTCCTTCATTTTGATTTGTTTATTTGCTTCACACAAAGGCTTGTTGCCTCTGTGATGGCAGTTTTGATAATTCCCCATTGTTGCTCCACACCTCCTTCTAGTGTGTTTGCTAGTGCTTTTCTGAGGCACTCTCCCATCTTGCCAAAGTCAGCCCTCCTAAAGTCCAGTACCCTCACTTTTGTATGGCTTGACTCTGTAGCTGAGTTTAACGTGAACCACACTGTTTGATGGTCACTTGTCCCCAGATGGCAACCCACTTCTAGATCTGAGATCCTCTCACTGCCCCCGTTTGAGAGTATGAGGTCTAAGATTGCTCCCTCACGAGTGGGTTCCGAAACTAGCTGTCTAATGCCTGCCACCTGTAGGGCATCAAGAATGGCCCTGCTCTTGGATGTGGCTGCAGCAAATGTGCTCCAGTTAACATCTGGCATATTCAGGTCTCCCATCAACAGTATCTCCCCTTTCTCTGCCATTCTAAGAATGCCTTCCATCATATCCTTGTCCATTCCTTCCCTCTGACATGGGGGTCTGTACACAACCCCTGTGCGGATTGTGGTGCCCTTTCCAGTCTCCAAGGTGACCCACAGTGCCTCCTCTCCTCCCTGTTTACTCTTTTGTTCAGTTGCTTTATTCCTTCCTTTACATAGAGAGCTACTCCTCCCCCTCTTCTCCCTGCCTGTCTCTCCTGTAGGTTATGTACCCTGGTATGTTAACATCCCAGTCATGGTTCTCTGTGTACCATGTTTCTGTGACTGCTACGATATCCAGGCATCCTTCTTCCATTAAGGCCACCAGCTCAGGGAGCTTGTTGCCCAGACTACGGGCATTGGTACTCATTACCCTCCATTTCCTGATGGCCTTACTCCCTTTTGCCCCATCCCTGTCCTTCTTGCCTTTGTCACTTTCTCCATTTACCCTTGCCCTTCTCCCTATCGACACCTCCATGTTGGTGTTTGCCACACTTACTACCGTGATTGTTTGGGGAGGCTAGGATTTTCCTGCTCCTTTCCAGTGCCTCCCCCCTTGGCTAGTTTAAAAGCTTGCCAATGAAGCATTTAAACCTATCACCTAGGATCCTGGTTCCCCTCCCGGACAGATGCAGCCCATCATGCCAGTATAGGCTTGCATCACTCCAGGTGGACCCCAGTCCCCAATGAAGCCAAATCCCTGAGCTCCACACCAGTTTTTCAACCACTGATTGAATCCCATGGTACGGAACACCCTAGCCTCTCCTATGCCATAGATGGGTAGCACCTCCGAGAAGGTTACCGTGCGTGCTACTTGACTAAGGCCCCTCCCCAATTCCACAAACTCTTCCTGCACTTCTCTAATCCCTTTCTTAGCCAGGTCATTTGTCCCTAGGTGGATGAAGGCAACGAAGAAGCTTAATAGCAAAGGCAGATAGTACAGGCCAGATGGTTTTCTTTTCCAGCCAGTACTCGAGAGGTCATCAGTAATATTTATGAGTGGTTCTCATAATTAGACATCCTCAATATCAGAAGGACAAGGAAGGCAGCTCCATAACAGACACATCTGAATTATCGAACTAAAAGTGGTTTGTGCAGCTCAACACCTCTTTGTGGGCAGAGAGTTGTAGGTGCAAAATGGCAGGATTTTTTAACTGACGTACTTGCTACCAGTTTTCACTGTTAGCCTTTCCACTTGCACTCTCTTTCATGCCATACACTTTTGGCCTGTTTTTAAACTATATTGCCCCATAAACAGCATGAGATCAAATTATTTATTAATCTTATTTTTTTATTCCTTTTTCTGCATAAATCTGGGCATCAACATTTTTATAAAAAACATTTCAATGTTTTTTTCATTATTTCAGATAGTTTAGTCACAATGGCTCCTCAGGGCTGAGTCTTTTACTTTACCCAGACCTTCCTTGTTTCATCTCGGGTCTCCATTTTTTCTTGGCTCAATTGCCTACATCCACCGACACTTCTCTCTGCGGGATTCTTTTTTGACCAACCCTTTTCTCTGTGGGCTTATTTATTGCCTGTTTTGCTTACCATCCACTCACATCTTAGAAATTATTAAGTGTTCTTTTTTTTTTTTTTGCTTATTTTATTTATTTCCTCGGCTGTGGGGGGGTTGTACCTTTGGTTTCCCCATCCAGGCAACCCTCATGGCCCCCGTCCTGGCTGCAGCCAGAGCTCACCTCCCTGCTGCAGCCCTTCCCAGGTTGTTTTGCAGTGGGTACTTAGCCCACTTTCGCGGAGACCTGGAGGGTGGGCACAGAAGGAAGCTAACTTGGGCGCGTCCATTGTGGTGTAGTTGGGGCAGCCGTCATGCAGCCAAGGGAATTTTTCCTTATAGTGAGAGCCCCCCCAGTGCTGGCATGTAATAGCATCAATGATACTGCAATGCACACTTCCATACATTGCACGTCGGATGCCACCAATGCCGTCCCCTGCTGTTGGCCCCAAAGCTGCACAGCCCCCAGCCACCGCTAGGAGCCAGCACCTTGGCGGTGTTCCCCACTCACCTTCCCCAAAGGAGGAGAGCTGTCCCTAGGACACTCAATCATCCTCCTCCTGGCTGACCCCTGATGACCCATGCCCACTCCTGAACACGGGTCACCGTTGTAGTGTGAGGTGTGATGTCCAGTGCCTCAACCCTCAGCACCACCGGGCCAGCTATTAAGTGTTCTTTTCAATGAAAAACCCTGCATCCAGGGTTACCCATTTTTTCCCACATAATTTCTTTCAGCTTTTTGCAGCCTGGTTGTGTTTGTGGTTCAAAGCCCAATCAGGTGGTTGGCCAGGTGAACATGCTGACACTTTGGAGGACACACCTCCTTCCTCAGAGCTGATACTTTCATTGTAAGGGATCCATATTTATGCTTCCTGTTGTCAGTTACTATGCAACCTTTCATTCATGCAAGAGATAAAGCTGCATGAATGAAAGGACAGCAGCATACCAGGGGTGGGCAGGGGCATACTGGGGGGGTGTTCCTGCACACTGCACCATTCACAAAGGTGTGGTGTGCTGGGCACGGGTGGGGTGCATGTTACATTTGGTGACTTCTTGCTGTAAGAGATGTGCATCCCCCCAGGATGCTGCCACTGGCTGTAGCAGAGATGTCAGGGCTCAGCAGACCCCCTCAACAAGCCACCCCAGCCCATGGGGACCATAAGGAGCTGGGGGTGGATGACCGGGCACTTGTTGCCCCTGTACCACCAGTGCACAGTGCACTGTCTGCCACCATCTGTACCCCGTGGGTGCAAGGGATCTAGTAGTGGACAGGGCATCCCATTGGATATGTGCCCAGTTTGGGGAACAGTTCTCTATGCACCTGTGCACTGGGGGAGTGGGGCCATGTATGGGAACTGCGCTGTGGCCAGTGTCCATGAATACAACCACCGCACATCCATCCTTGGGTGCAGAGCTGCGTAGGCAGGGTACACGACCCTATGCCCCAATAGTGCATACAGCCCATTATCAGTAGTTTGAGAACTCATCAACATGTCTCTGGTCAGGTGCAAAGAACCACCTCAGGTCAGGTGCAAAGAACCACATTCACTTTTTTGAAGAGCCAATTTTATTTTACTTTGCATACATTCGTACATTTTGTGAACAGCCACAGTCAAAATATTTATGGCTTAACATGTTGTAACATGGTACAAAATATTTTAAAAGTACTCTAAAACCATCATTCTCCACCACAGAAAATGGTTGCAGGTACTTGGTAATAAATTCAGCTATTTACTGATTATTTTAATCAGTTAATAGCTGAATTTATTGCCAAGGACCTGCAACCATTTTCTGTGGTGGAGAATGACAGTTTTAGAGCCTTACTTTTTAAGGTGACTTGATGTGATCGACTGTAGGCAGTTTTTTGTTCAATCATCGCAGTAATGGTCTGCTGTTTAGTTCATGCAGGGAGGCAAAAAACATGGGATTGCTGTGGTGAAGCTGCAGCCTGCACAAATACTTTTGTAAGTGAAGATGACCATGTGTTTTTTTTTCTGCTCTGTCTCTCAGTCTCTTCACCATCACTGTTGTCTGTAGGATTATTTTCATCACAGATATTTTTCCCTTGCTCAGGACTGCTGCCCAGCTGAATGGTTGGATGTGTTCTTTGCTAGTGCCTTTTTAGTGATGTTGTTTGGAACTGGCCCCTCACTTTCCCCTACCTTCCTGAAGACAAAAGGTGCAGACAGTAAAACATTTGTTTTTGGGATTTATATGAAAATAGCTCCACACAACTGAGGTGGAATGTCTGCCATCCTGCCAGGAACTGCAGCAATTTTGCTGGCAGTTATTTCTGACCCTGGTTCCATCACACTGTGACATTCCCCAGAGGAGCTATAATGATTATTATACAATAGCAAGAACATTTCCTGGACTCTGATTGGTCAGTGTGTGCCTGAGACAGTGATGATATTACACAATAACATCACTGTGTTGAGTTTTTGGAGGATTATATGGATTTTTTTTTTCAGAAACAAAGATATACTGCCTCACTAAAAATCTACTAAAAACATTTTTATTCTTATTTTTGTTTTGTATAACATTGAGCCATTGTATAATTGCAATAAGGCACTCCAAGGTGTGTGTTATCATGTAATAACGTCACTCCTGGGGTGGTGGAAGCACTCGGCTTCACCTCGTGCTTCAACCCACCCCAGGAGTGATGTTATTACATGATAACACACACCTTGTCATGCTTTATTGCTAAATTAATTGTTTCCACTACTGGCTGTGGCTACTGGTGGTGCTTGCTGTATGTGTTTTTTTCCTTTTCTGTGGGGGAACCTGGGTGGCATCCTCTACCTCATCAGTATCACATTCTGATTGATCACCTTTGGAAGAGTATAACTGATACATCGTGATCTTGTTCTTTCACATTTACAACCTCTTCTTCATCAGAGGCACTGCTTTCTGATCAAGCAGCCCGATATGCAGGAGTGGCATATCATGTACTGCCATGTCTAATGGTACTAGATAGAGCCTTTTCCTTAATCATTGACTTTCTAGATCTATGTTTTGGCTACCTGTTTTTGTCTTTTACTTTTATCTGATTTGCAACTGTTTTTGTCTTTTACTTTTATCTGACTTGCAGGGTAATGTAGGCAGTGCTATGCTAGTTTGATAAGGGGTTTGACCAACATTCCTTTCTTTTTCTGGTTGCTTTGCTTCATCTTTGTCTGGTTGTTTTGCTTCATTGTTATTGATTGTATTAATTATCTCTTCAGCAGTGAATTTCCTTTTTTTTTTTGCATTGGTTTTCAGGAAATATTTTACAAGTACCCATTTCAGCCATTCTGCTGGTGTTGGCCGCATCTTCCATTTCTATAACAGACACTGATTTGTAAGCTAAGTCAATTTTTGGGTTCCAGCTTAATTACATAATTAGTAATATTAGTCTGGAGACAGAGATGGTCAACAGAGTGTAAGATGTGAGACCTCCCTCTCAAAATATGTGAGGCACTATATGACCTAGTAGTAGTGCTATGTGGAATGCAAAATCTTACCAGTGAAATTATTTCAGAATGACTATTCTGCCAGTGGAATTTCTGCTGGAATTTCACTGATTCTTTTTCAGAATACCACCTGCTGGGATCTGTGGAATAATATTCAGTGGAACAGCATGTTGTGTGTGGAAAATCATTCCACAACCATTTCTGCAGATAATATTGAAATCTGTGGAATAAACTTCTATGGAAATGTTGTTGAAAATCTCATTCTGCATTTTTCTGTCATGGAATTCTGCCATCCTGTTTCCAGCAAAATTCAGCGGAATTTTGAAAATTCTATGAAATTTTGTTCTGCTGAAATTTGAAAATTCCTTACAGAACTACCAAGTAATAGTTCAGTCACAAAGATGGGCAACACAAAGTCTGAGACAGGTAACCCCCTCTCAGAATACGTGAGGCTCTATATGATCTAGTAGCAGTTCAGTCACAGAGGTGGGCAACACATAGTCTGAGTCATGACACCCCCTCTCAAACTATGTGAGGCACTATATGACCTAGTAGTAGTTCAGTCACAGCAATGGGCAACACAGAGTCTGAAATGTGGCATCTCCCTCTCAACATACATGAGGTACTATGACCTAGTAGTAGCTCATTCACAGAGATGGGCAGCACAGAGTCTATGGCAGTTTGACCTTTTAGGGAAGCACAGAGATGGATAACACAGAGTCTGATATGTGGGTGACACCCCCCCTTAAAAACCTGTATGGAACTATAAGCTCCCCCTCAAAATTAGTATGGCAGTACGACCTTCAGACAGAGTCCTCCTCTTCTGTCTGCTTCCCTTCTTAATACTTTTTTTTTTTGGCAAAAATATATTTTTTAAAAAGAAAAAGAAATACTATGACCAAGTACTAGTTCAGGGACAGATATGGGTAACACAGAGTCTGACACGTCAAAATTTGTGTGGCACTATATGCCCCCCTCAAAATTAGTGAGACACTATGACCTTCAGACAGAATCCTCCTGTCCTGTCTGATTCTGCTCTCCTCCTTAATTTTTTTTTTTTACAAAAATATTTTTCAAAAGAAAAAATAATTATTAAGTTGTTGGATGCTGTACGCTAACTTTTTGTTTTACTTTCTTGTTGATTTTGCAAGAAAAATAGACTGAAACTTTACTACATATTTTTTTGTTGTTGCTAGATGATTTCATGAGAGCTGCACCTACCTCATGGCATTACAGACTGTAGGCCATACTTTTAGTAGTTTCCTAAAATCCCTTTTGTTTCCTTTACTTTTTCTAAAACTAAGAAAGGGAAATGCCTGCACTCTGCTGTTGTCTGCTGTTGAATTTGCTATCTTTCTCTATCTCTCTCTCTCTTTCTGACTAACAAAAAATGGGGTTGTTTCTTTTTTCTTTCCTGTGGAGTCTGCAGTGTCTGCACTCTGCTGTTGACTACTCTGCACTCTGCTGTTGTCTGCTGTTGAATTCGTTGTTCTCTCTCCTGTCCCCTGTCTCTCTCTCTCTCTCTCTCTCCCTCCATCTCCCTCTCTTTCTAACTAAAGCTCTCTCTCTCTCTCCTTCTGACTAAGGTAAGAAAATGAAACATGTGTTTTTCATTTTCAATGTTATTTCTTTTTTGGAATCTCTCTGCACACACACACACACACACACCTGTCTCCTTCCAATGCAAAGCTCCAAATGAGCTCAAGGCACTGTTTCCTACCAGATGTCCTGTGGTGGCTGACACACAGGATTGGCTAGAACATGAGTCAATCACAGAACAAAGACCTTCATTGGTTGGCTCCCTCCAGTACCCCAGTATCACGAGTGTTTGCCTTTGTTGGTTATGTGATGGTACAGGGACTTGGGAGTGTTTGTTAGATACTGAAAATAATTTTTTTTTTATTTCTGCACCCTTCCCTGACCTTGTTTTGTGACTTGCATTCGGTACTAGTGGAGAGAATGTTATTTCTGGACTGGGCTGCACTCCTAAACTGGGCCAACTTGGCAAATCAGGTTAAGCCACAAAAGGCTTTGTATTCCCAAACAGAGCCAAGTTGACCCAGTCCAAGGAGGTTTGGAAGTTTGGCAAAGCTCATTCACCCATCTCTAATTAATACCACTATACTGTAATAGAGATTCCATTCAATCATGTCAATAAGTGTGCTTGCTTTTAATGTAGTTTGCATTTGCAGGCAGGGAAGTTTAGGGAACAGTATGTGTGCAATCATGAAATGGATAGTGGAGGATTGACAGGTCAGTTGACACACAGTTATTCACTTCTGTGATATCACTCAGCTAGTAATGATGTGTTGACATTTTATTCATCTCTTACCAACTTTCTTGGCAACTGGAAATTAGTGGATAATGGAGTCAACCATGTAATATATTTAGTTTGCTGCAGTGTACGAAGCACTAGGCAGCTAATGAGAGAAATTACATGCCTAAGGCCAAAGACTGAGACATTTAATAGTTACCTATGGAAGCTGAATATTGTGCACGTCCTTTGTCAAAATGAATAATATTGTTAGTATATGACTACAAAAAAAATGTTAATTACAAAAATTAAATTGAAAAAAATCAACAAAAGGGAAGCTCAGAGGGGACTAAAGCTTTAAAAGCTGCTATTTGAATACTGAAGCAGTGGAGATTAGATTAAATGGCAGTGAGCATGTATTCCATTTTTTTTTAGAAATTGATTTTTCTTGACGGTTCTGCACATTACACTATATAGTGAATGGAATGCTTTCCTAGAGAAACAGAGAGCATAAGCCCTCAGCTATATGAGACATAAAAGATAAACATATTGAGTAACATAACTAGTGAAGTTCAAACATAATGTACCGTACTAGATCATAAGACAGGACTATGTCAAAGTAGAAGTATTAAAAGTGATGTATACATTGGGTGACGAAAGTTACAGTACAGGCACAGTACCAGTTGTTGTGTGGTGTGGGGCATCGGTAGGTAAGGCCATGCAACTACTAAGTGTGGTACATTGTGTGCAGCTGCAATCAGGGATGTGTACGTTTGGTGTACATGGCCTCAGTTTTGCTGTTGATCTCCACTGAGCATGCAGTACCTGTCAGGTGGGTGGGGATGTCTCGTAGTACATTTAGACAATTGTTTGTTATTTCTGTCACCTGCTGCTGGATGTCTGTCATTGGTTGTGTTGACTTGGTCCTCCCCCATACTTGAATGTGTGTGTGTGTCTGTGTGTGTGTGGTGCTGGGGTGAATTCAGAGTTAGGGTTTTCAACCCTAACAGCGAATTTCCTCACTTTTGTCGCTGTGGAACAACCCTAACTAATGCATTAAATGGAGTTTTTTGCCTCTAATATATATATATATATATATATATATATATATATATATTTAAATGTTGTTATTGGTAAATCTGTATAAAACTTTGGTTACTGGTCACTAAAACCTTGGCCACTGGTCACTAAAACCTTGGCCACAGGTCACTTTCAACAATGTCATCCTTTGCAAGGGAGAGGGTGACTTTAAATGCTACTGTGCAGTATGAGGTCGATGTGACAGCTAGGAAAGTTCTAATTTCCAAGAGTCAGCCTCATAAAGGAGGCTGTGTCTGCACTTATTTAATTAGTCTGGCTGTTTGAAATTCAAATTTTGTTGGCTAAATTTTGGCACAATTACTGATTTGACTTTAACAATAATTGAAGGAGTTTTTCAGAACATGCCACATAATGTTGTCAAAATGTAAACTGAGTGATTATTAGCATAAACATCTATATAAACGATGAACATTTTGTATATTCCAGTGCAAACCGCAGAATTGTTTTCTGTGTTTGCAGGTGGTTTGATAATGGTGATTTTATTCCATTTTTTGCCACATTCTATATGAGCTTCTTAATTTATGTAAACAACAGACTGTTTTCCATGGTTTACATAAATTCTGTAGTTCAAGTAAATTTCACAGACAAAAATGTATGTAGGACCAGGCATTTTCTGCGGTGGTGCCAATTATCTGAAACATCCTCCTTCCACCTGTCTGAGTGGTTACTAATGAGAGACAATTCAGAATGAAGGTCAAGAAATGGTTTTTAACATGAACACCTTGGTTAAATAACATAATCTGCATAATCTGCAGCACTGGTGCCCATACCTAAACAGGTACATTAAGTTACTGGAGACTGTGCAGTGCAGGGCAGCAAAGATGATCCAGGGACTAGGGGACATACCCTACATGAACAGGCTGAGGGAGTTGAACATGTACTCACTGGAGGAGAGGAGAGATGGTGGATATGATTGAAACCTTCAAGTACATGAAGGGAATAAACAAGACAGGGATGGAGGGACTATTCAAGTTAAGGGGGTAGGGACACATGAGGTCACAATCTCAGACTGGAAGGGGAAGGTTCAGTAGGGAAATGAGAAGACACTTTTGTATGGAGAGAGTGGTGTCTGGGTGGAACGCGTTGCTTGTGGAGGTGGTATCCTGTAGAACAGTGGACTGCTTCAAAAAGGGAATGGGATAGGGTAAGAGGGAGGGGCAGGGGAGGGGTGGAGAGAGTGGCAGCTGTAGTATGAGGGTTGCTAGCTGCATACTCAAGTAGACTAAATAGACCACAAAGCTTTTATCTGCTGGCAAATTCTTCTATTCGTATGTTCGTATAATCTGTATTTTTCTTCAATGTGAAATTGTTGCAGCTGTTTCATTTTGAATTTCTAAATGACTGTTTTCTTCATTTATGTATCTTTTGGTGGCTGAGTGGTGCATTGATTTGAGACATTTAAATATGCTGCATAAATAAAAATCTCAAAACCAAGCCATTATTATTCTTTGGGATATTATGTGAAATGCCTTGGAAACTGTGATATTTTGTGACAATTCCATGGAACAGAAACATGCAAATTTTGACAGCCTTACTTCTCTAACAACTTATATTCTTCATCACTTCTGTCATTTTATGAGTAATTAGCAGATGGGCAGTATCTGCTTGTTTCCACAAACTCTTGTCTCCATCAGTTTTAGTGCTGTGTGAAATTTTCAAATTCCAGTGGAATGAAATTTTATGTAATTATTGAAATTCCACAGAAATTCTGCCAAATTTCATTGGAAAACAGAATGGTGGGATTATGTGTCAGAAAAACGTGGAATGAGATTTTCTGCAACACTATGGAATTTAATTCTGCAGATCTCAATATTTTCTATGGAAATGATTGTGGAATGATTTTCCAGAGAAAAACTGCTGTTCTGCAGAATATTATTCCATGGATTGCAGCATGTGGAATTTAGCAGAAATACCAGTGAAAGTCCCACTGGCAGAACACTCATTCTGTGTTAATTTCACCAGTGGAATTCCACATTCCACACAGCACTAGTTTTAAATCATGCCTGTTTTTCAATTAAAAATAGTATTCTTGGGAGTCACGTGATGTGCCTGGAGGAGTAGCGGTAGATTTTCGGGTCTTCCCTTCCCGCAAGAGAACCTGCAATTAAATTAAAATTTTCTTAGTCTTATTCTGCCAGCGCCCTTACTTAAAGGACCGAGACTGCAGCCGTTAGTTTATTTCGGTTCCCAGCTTCCGACGAAAGATGGAAGGCTCAGACCAAGAGTTAGAAGCCAAGCGGCCTCGTCGGAGCTCATCGACGACAACTACTCAGGAAGAACTAACCCCAGCCAAAATCTACAGCGATCTAGCGACCATAAAGGAGGCACTGTTTAAATTGATAGACGAGGTGGCAGATTTTAAACCGGCGCTGACCCAGCTAGCCCATCGGGTGATGGACGCTGAAGCCAGGATCTCTTCCTTAGAAAGAAAACAGGAAAAAAATGGCCCTGCCATTGTTGAGTGTAAGAGGATGAAAGCCAAGTTTGAAAACCGTCTAGATGACCTTGAGGGGAGAAGCAGGCGCAACAATTTGGTCCTGCTGGGGCTCCCTGAGGGTGAAGAGGGCCCCAACACTATCCTCTTCCTACAGAAATTCCTAAAGAAGTCAGTGTGGCCTTCGCCTAACAGGCCTGAATATGTTATTGAGAGGGGCCATCGAGCCCTCAGGGCTAAACCACCTCCGTCGGAACCTCCAAGACCCGTGATCTTAAAACTGTTAAATTATTTAGACCGAGAGTTTATCTCAAAAGAGGCAAGAAAACTTTCATGTATTCTGTGGGAAGGTAGAAGACTACGGCTAGTCCCTGATTTGACTTGGAAGGTGCGGCAGGCTCGAGCAAGCTTTCGGCCCATCACATCAAAGCTTTGGGCCACGGGTATTTGGCATCGCATGCTATACCCAGCCAAACTAGAGATTACCCTGAAGGATGGGATTAAGCGCTTTGACTCTGTAGAAGAGACCTTAAAAGCACTTACGATCTCTCTGCCAGATTTGTTCCCCAAAGGATGAAGACTCCTGACCCTATTGTCTACTCGAGACTCAAGAGTTTGGATCGACAAATTTGTGTAGCCTATTATATTAAAGACTTATTACAACTACATCTATGACTTTGCAAGTTGTATTCCCCCTCAGGAATTAATTTTCTTTTCTCTTTTTCTTTCTTTTTTCGCAACAGTTTATGTTTGGTAGTTCGGGGGATGTAAAGGAAGGACCTTCAGTTTACTGTATTTCATTTTCAGAGCCTTTACAAGTTCTTATTACTGATGAAATGTATCAATAATAGCCACAAGAGGGAGCTCTTAGACTATCTTATTTCATTAAGTCCTTTGTCTGCAGCTTCCAGATCATTTATCTGAGCTATGACTTTACGAGTTCTGTCTTGCTTGAAAGGCAAGAAGTACCAAATAGTTTTTGGATTTTTAGGTCAGTAAGGTTTCCATTGCACTTATGGTTTTGTACACGTTTTAGGTTAGGTGAACAGGAAGTAACTAGGTTGTTCCAGAAACTCAATAGGCTGGGAGAATTAACAAGTGAACACAGGGCATGGTTACTTTCTTTATTTAGCCCTTGATTATAACCCCTGGATTGCTAGCTAGAGAGTTTTTTTTTTTAGGACTAGCCTCAATTTAATCTATATTCTCATGTTATCCGGCCCTCGATATTACAAGGGACAGGAGAGGATACAATGTAGATAGGGCTACACGTTCAGCCCTCTTACGATTTTGCCTCTTTGTTCCCCTCGCTTATTGGTTTTAGGTTCATCATGGGGCTATGTTTAATTACTGGGCTAGTCCTATATCCGATATTTTAAGCACTAAATCAGGTGTCAGAGTTTTTCCTTTTTAGTAAAGGTTTCCATAGTAATAGATTTAGCTTACTATATGGTTAGGGGGTTCCCCCTAGTGGGGGTTGAAAGGTTTTGCAGGTTAGTATCCACGGATTCGGTGGCATTTTGTTTTTGGGGGGGCGCCCCACCTCTATGGCGTACCATGGACCATTGCTTTTGGAGTTGGCTTCGGGCCGGGGGGCCGCCTTTAGGAGGGTTCTAGGAGGGAAAGGCCTTTTTGGGGAGGGGGATTAGGGTGTTGGTTTAATAGTTCTGATAGTTTATTGTTGGGGGGGGGCAGCTATCCATACTTTTCTTATAAATAGGTTAAGGATCCCGTCTGGCTAGCAATTTGAACATTTTCTCTTGGAACATCAAAGGGGGAAGAGACAACCGAAAAAAATATATTATATTAAACCATTTGGCTCAATTTGATCCATCAATAGTATTTCTTCAAGAAACCCATGTACTCCCCGATCGGCTCCATCACTTCAGGAAAAAATGGGTGAGTCAGGTATTTGGTGCTGGATTTTCTTCGTGCAGTCGGGGGGTGGCCATTTTGGTGGCGCGAGGGGTTCTCTTTATCTCGTCTGAGACAATCTTCGACCCGAAAGGCAGATACGTTATAGTTTTAGGTAAATTAGGAAGGGCTAGTCTAGTGTTGGGATCAGTATATGGCCCCAACATGGATACTCCCTCCTTTTTTATGCAACTGGCCATGATTCTAGCTCCCTTCAAAGATATTCCTGTCATTCTGGGGGGGACTGGAATCTGGTCCAGTCTAACTGCCTGGATCGCTCTTGGTATAGAGCATTACACCCCTTCCCGGCTCAGAGGGCCTTGCTAGAGTTCACATCATCATTGGGCCTGATGGATCCTTGGAGATTGTACAACCCCACCATTAGAGACTTTACCTTTTTTTCCCCGGTCCATAAATCTTATTCACGGATTGATTATTTCTTGGTTAGCCAGCAATGTTTGTCCTTTGTTGAGGAGGTTTTAATTTTGACTCGGGTAATTTCGGATCACTCTCCCATTAAACTCCGATGTTCCCCTTTGTTCATCCCACCTAGGTCCTACTCATGGTCTTTAAACAATGCTATATTAAAAGACACCCAGATACTAGCTCGTTTTCAAGGGTTTATGACCAATTCAATTACGGCTAACTGGGGGTCTATCAACGCAATAGACCAAGCTTGGGCTGCCTTGAAAACTACTTGGAGGGGGGAACTGATACGGATTGCATCAGTACGTAAAAGCAAAAAATAAACAGTTATTAACTGTTTAAAGAAAATCAGTACTTTAGAAGCTATTGGGGAGAATTCCAGATTGGAGGAACAAGAGCAAGAGCTGACCAGTCTAAGGGTATGGTATGTGAACACCTTAAGTGAAAGAGTGGAGAGTTCGGCTTCCAGGCTAAAAGCTGCATATATAGGTCAAGGTAGCAAAGCCGGTAATTTATCGGTGTGGCAGTTAAAACAGAGAGCTGCGGCCAAATGGGTGGCAGCCTTAAGGCATCCAGAAATGGACAAGTTGATTACAGATTCTGAGAATGTATTGGGCATTTTTTCCAACTTCTACAAAAATTTATATTCGAGTCAACCGCTCTCTCTACAGAGTGAAAGTAAAATGCGAGAATTTTTTGACTAAAATTTCCTTTCCTCAGATGTCCGAGGAATTTAAGCAGATGCTGGTAGCCCCTATCTCAAATGAGGAGATAGTAAAAGTTATCGACTCACTAAAGTTGGATAAAGCACCCGGCCCAGACGGATTCACACCCCTTTTCTTTAAAATGTTTAAGGAGAGTTTGATACCGCTTTTGTATCAGCTTTATGCATTTTGGCATGAGCAAGGGGTTAGAGATAAGACTCTTTTTGAAGCTAGGATAATTTTGCTACCTAAACCCGGTAAATCTGCAGATCTGGTGGGCAATTACAGGCCAATTTCTTTATTAAATATAGATGTAAAGATCTGTGCCAAGATCCTAGCTAACAGGCTAAAATCCTCGTGGCTTGGGTTACTGAGTCCTAAACAGGACGGATTTGTGGCAGGCCATTCTTTGGCTGACCACTTCAGGAAATAATTTTATTTAATTTCTGCGTCTGCGAACCTAGATCTGGAAGCATCCTTGGTATCGTTAGACGCAGAAAAAGCATTCAATAGAGTAGAATGGGCCTTTATGTTTGCAATATTGGCTAAATTTGGTATTCCGGATAAATTTATTCACTATATTCGGATCCTTTACTTGTGCCTGACCGCTAGAATCCAATGTAACAATTTAATCTCAGCTGCTTTTCCCCTACTGCGGGGTACGCGTCAGGGCTGCCCCCTGTCACCATATTTATTCAATTTGTATATTGAACCTTTAATAAGAGCCATTAAAATGAACCATCTAATCCAAGGGATTTGTATAGGAGATTTGGAGTTTAAGCTATCAGCATTTGCTGATGATTTATTGTTGCATGTTCGAAATACTACAACATCGCTCCCTCATTTACTTAATTTAATTTCGTGTTTTAGTGAATTCTCCGGGTATAAACTAAATAAGAGCAAAACAATGGTTTACTCATTATCCCCCTATCTTCAGAAAAGTTGGTGTCTCTCTTTAGGTTTGCAGTGGCAGACAAAATCCTTAGCCTATTTGGGTATTCAGATCTCGAGGGATCTCGAGAGAATGGCTAACCTAAATTTCAAGCCTTTATTTAAATCTATCAAGGAAGACTTGGAGAGGTGGTCGAAGCTTTCCTTGACCTTTTCAGGTAGGGTTAATACAATCAAAATGATGGTTTTACCCAAGTTGTTCTACCCTCTCTTTAACTTAAATGTGCACCTCTCCAGATCTTTCTTTGGCCCGCTTTACAAATACTGTTCAGATTTCTTGTGGAAAGGTAGACCCCCTCGTAGGGCTTATTCTAAACTAATTTTTCAACGGAAATTAGGGGGCCTCCAGATCCTGGATTTTTATACCTACTATTTAGCTATTCATGCAGCGAGGTCAGCTCTATGGGTTCGAGAAGCAGAAGTTTCCTCCCCCGGACTTGCTCTTGACCGCGTGATCTCTCAAGTGGTTAATTTGGATTTGGAATCCTTCTTATATATTCCATGGTCTAAGGTTCCTACTCTTGTTAGAAATACCCCATTAGGTTGGGATATTAAGGCTTTGCACCAACTTTATTTAAGATTCAATATTTCCCACTTAAACGACTTATCTCAACCCCTTTTGAGAAATCCTAACCTCCTAGTTGGCAACCAGCCCATTAAAAGGTTTGTGATTGACTCTCCCCTCAAACCTCATATTTCGGACTTCATTTCAGATAATACAATTTCTTCTTTCCCTGCTTTGATTGAAAAATTTGGGGTGGAACCTTGAAACTTCTTGCGACTGTTTCAAATACGAAGAAGCATCGGGTTTTTCCTGCGGAAAGGCAAAAGGTCTGAAGAGGCAGGGAAACTATTGAGAAAGTTGAGTGAGTTCGTAATATCTGGTAACGCAGTCTCTAAATTATATAAGTATATTTTATCAAGATTGGAATTTAAGATATCCCCTGTTCCCCCTTACTGGGAAATTAATCTGTCTATGGGGTGGCCAGAGGCGATCTGGGAGAGTGTTTGGGTAGATATTTATTCATGTATTAAACAGGACAGATTGAGAGATACCCAGTTTAATTTATTGCATAGTCTTTACTTTTCCCCTGCCAAACTCTCCCAGCTAAATAAATTGTCTTCCCCGGTTTGTAAGGACTGTGGTGACCCCTTAGCTACCACCTTTCATAAAATTTGGTCCTGCCCCAAAATAGCCAAGTTGTGGCAGTCGGTCAAACGTTGGTTGGACCCGTACTGTGATTTATCGGCCTTTTTTAATGTAGATGCTTGTATATTTGGGATGTACGCCCAAATTTCATCTAGAACTCAAAAGTGCCAAATGGCTATGGTAGCCTCAGTTACTAAGCTATTAATTCTTCATCATTGGCGGGATGATTGGGTCCCATCGTTTAAAGAATGGTGGGACGAATTTCTGAAAGCACTAAATGCAGAGAGGTCAGTGTTAACTTTCCTTAAGGCATCGGGTAAATTCCAAAAGTGCTGGGGTAGTTTCTTCCAGAGCCTGAAGGACAGGTATGGTTACTAGTTCGGGAAATACCCCTCTTTGCATTTTCCCTCTTATCCCCCTTACTGTCACCCGTCATCCTTTATACTTTTCTCTTCCTTTCATCCCTTCATCCTTTCATCCTTTCATCCCTTTAACCTATTGCATCGTACCTATATTCCCTTTTCCTCTCTAATTGACTTTCAGAGATATAAAGATTCCCGAATTTCTCTTCTCCCATATACTTCAAGATGCTAGCTAACGTTACAATTGAATTTGAAGTTAAAGTGGCAATAGTTTTGTTATATTAAGTATTTTGGATAGCTGCTAGGGGGATGGAGGGCAAGGGGTTTTGGGAGTATTATATCTTGGTTTTCTGTTATATTGCTTATGTTTTTGTGTATCTTGTATCTTGTATTTCATCTCTATAATAAAATAAAGTTATTTGCAAAAAAAAAAAAATAGTATTCTTTAGTTTCTGTCACTTTGGTCTCCAAGAACCTGAACATTACCAGATTGCCTATAGTGGTCAGTTACTGACCAATCTAGAAAGAAGATGCTGAAAAGATCATAGTGATGGCAGTTCAAACATAGAAGTAGATAGACAGTGAGTATTCACAGATATTGTAGCTGGTAAATGCAAGCAGAACAGGAAGATATGCACTCAAAATTATATGGTCATAGTAAGGGTAAACATTAGACTGAATTACTTCACACAGAGGATCGTTAACATGTGGAATATCCTATCCAGAGAGGCTGGAGAAGGTAGCATAATTCAGACTCCAGTGAAAAAGTCACATTGATGGTTACACAGCATGGGGGTAACACTCCAGGTAATAAGCTCAGATGCAAGTCCATACTCAAATTGGGACTAGTCACAACAACATGGCTGGAGATACGGTCAAGATGGATCATACTGTGAGTTTCTTTGATCATCACAATACACTATTGCCACTGTATGCTACTATGGATATTGGGGCGATTCTAGAAGAATGGCACAAGTCACTGTCAAAGGTAACTTGCGCCAAACCCAGTTGTGACAAGGACCCTGCACCTGACTCTAGAAGGGGCAGGGTCCCTGCAACTAAATCCTGTGACTTGCAGCATTCCCACAGGTATGCCCGAAAAAGGGCATGCTTGCAGGGTATGTTGCAAGCCACAGCCTGGATGCATAGGGCGTATGATCTCCACAGCCCCAATGGGCTTGATACTGCCCCCGACCCCCCAGTACCAACCCAATAGCCCCAAACCTGTCTCTGCACACATGCCTGGCAGGGCTTGCTTGCCCCCAGAACTCCTGCAGGTCGCGAACCCCCACCCGAGCCAATCCCATATCCCTGGTAGTTTAGTGGGTCCCACACCCCCTGCCTGCAGTGCCAGCCCACCCAACTCCCCCTCCCTGACTCGTAGCCAGCCAGTGACTGGCATTGCCCACCTCTTACCACCATGGCCAGCCACTAACTGAGCTCAGTATGAGCACGTACTACTGTAAATAGTGCACGTTCAATGAATGACAGTTCATTCATTGAGTGTGTACAATTTACAGTAGTATGTGTTCGTATGGGCTTCAGTGACAGCCATGGCACTGAAGGTGGGCTGTGCCAGTCGCTGGCTGGCTATGGTTGGGGAGGGGTGGTGGGCTGGCACTGCGGGCAGGGGGTTGGGGACCACTAGACTACCAGGGAGTTCTGGGGCTATGAGAGTACATTACTGCACATATCACAAATCCGGGGTTTGTGGTGTGGGGGCACTAGCTCTGCAGGGCCAGTACCATATATGGGGGAATGGGCATGAAAGGGGGTGCTAGCCTGCAGGGCGTCTATATTCAGTACTTGGGGATTGGGAGTTGGGGATCCCATAGGCCTTTGTACACATTGATGGGGAATGGGGGGCTATTACAGTTGGGGGGTTCCCCAGCCCTACGGGGCTGTCATGCAGGGCAGGATTGTGACTGGGGGGGTTGCACATACCGTTTATTTGGGGCAGTTGGCACCCCCCTGGTGGATGCAAGTTACACCAGCTTTTTGCTGGTGTAACTGTTCATTGACGGAAGTCCACTGGGGGGGTCTTCTAGAACAGCACCATGGGGAATTTGATGCTGCCCTTCCAGAATAGGGTGCAACAGCTGCCATAAACCCTCTAGCACCATGTTTAGGGCACATCTGGTGGCGTAAGTCCACTTTGGCACAAGCAACCTGCAGCATGTCGCAGGCTGCTTTACAGAATGCTAAATGTCGCAACTGCTGGCGTAACTTGCTACTTGCACCATTTTTTTTGGAGCAAGTCAAGTTACGCCAGATGTATCTCTTCTAGAATCAGGCCCATTATGTCTAGTTGATAGAAGACACTTCATTAGTATAATGCCATTAGAGATACTTTGTTATGTGTAATGCCATTGTCTGAACAAGAACACTGGCACAAATTATGCTAGCAGGCAGTGAGCTGTTCTATACTATTTTTTTCTCCTTACATGAGATAAGACGGTATACTGCCTGGTTAGTCAGTATAATATTCTGAATGGGTATAAGACAACATATCCATTAGTCCTGCTAAATTTCTTGGGGCTGGGGATGGAGTTATTCTGGTCACAGCTCATTAGTTTACTGAGGAACCAAAGATGTTCACAAAAACATCAAACTCTGCACACATGTGCATTGCTCTTTCTGAAAATAATCTTTTAATTTTTATCACCTTTTCTTTAAGCAACATTGAGATTTCTTGCTTAAAAATTGCAGTTGACAGCAGCAGGAATCAGTTACACAAAATCTATCCAAATCCAATTATCTGGACATGCATTTTGCCACTGAAGACATTTTCAACAAAAACATGTTCATAGCACTTTATACTTTATCTGTTCCTGCTGTCTTTCCCAGCTGAAGTGGTTATCCTGTACTTGTGGCAGCAGAATCATTTTTGTGCAAATGACTGTGATTATATAGCACAGGATTATGACAAGGTAAGCAAAGTAGCCAGAACTGGGGAAGTCTATGTAGCAAAATGCCTGATTTCCTGTAAATATCTTTAGTAATAAAAACTGGAATTCTCAGAAATTATTTTTTTAATACTATAAGGTTTAAGTTCTGCTGATGTCAATTGTGTTTTGCAATAAACTGAAAATTAACTTGAAGCATCTGTAAGTATCCATATGACTGATGTGAGCAGTGCAATGCAGTAGTACTCTGCATTGCAAAGAGAAACCATTTATGCTGGAGATGGGACCACCACTCCAGGAATGGGTTGGTCATAACATTTATTGTTTGCATGTTGGCCTTATAATACGATTATCTAAAATATTTCTTGCCCCATATTCAGCCAGCTGCGCTTGTGCCTCATTTGCACTGTGCTTGCACTAGTGCTAGCACTAGTACAGTGCAACCAAGATATTCAGAAGTAAGCACACCCGTGCTAACACCTCAATACTGGGCCACAATGCAGTGCACATGCAGAGTGCAACATCTTCGCACAAGTGCAGTGCAGAGCACAATTGCAGTACTGAATACAACGCTGTACACAGGCACAGTGCAACTAGTGCAGAGAACAGCACAAGGAGCAGGTGAGAGAAAACGACAACAATGAAAGAAATACATAGAGAATAATGGACAGGCAACTGTGTGTTATGGATTTTTTAAACACACAAGGTGTGTGAAGACCCATAAACCTCAAGAGCGAAGCTCAAGCAGTTTATGAAGTCTTCACACACCGAGGGTGATTAAAAAATATCCATAAGAACACAGGTGTCTTATCCTTTATTTTTTATAATTACTGGTGCAGGGACTGCCTCTTATAGAGTACCTCTGAGACACACACACACACACACACACACACACACACACACACACACACACACACGCAAGCATGCATGAATGCACACACACACACACTCTCTCTCTCTTTTCTCCCTTCTTCTCCAGTGTGAACATATTTTATTTATATTTTTATTTACTTATGCTGCTGAATCAGGATCACTCTTAAGTAGTGCTATAGTAGTGTCATAGTCTGTCAGCCATCACATGTTCCTGCTCAGACTCCCAAAGCTGACCAACTGCAGGATCAACCAGATAAAACTTCCAAATACTAAACAGTTAATCAGATAAATATTTTTGGGTTCACCACAACATAACCCAGACAGACCGTCTTAGGGTAGCTGGTTGATTCCACTGGGGTGTCAAACAGACGAGGCATACTAATGAGTCCTGGTAGGACGAAGCACGTGTCTATGTCATCTGTTAGCACCCTTTGCAAACTGTGTGAGAGGCCTTTCGGCACCATGCAATTCTGCTTAAAGTTGAACCAGCATAACAATCTGTGGTGATTTGCATATGCAGTCCATGATGCTTTGCATTGTGTGGGCATGTGTGACTTTGTATTTTCTTGAAACTTGGCTTCCCAGCCAAATGCTCTTTGGGGTAACCCTTGCCTCAATGTTTGTGCACAGAGGTTCTTTGTCTTTTAAATAGTTTTTTATTTTAATGGCTTCACCACAACATAACCCAGACAGACCGTCTTAGGGTAGCTGGTTCATTCCACTGAGGTGTGAAACAGACGAGGCATACTGATGAGTCCTGGTAGGACGAAGCATGTGTCTATGTCATCTGTTAACACCCTTTGCAAACTGTGTGAGAAGCCTTTTGGCACCATGCAATTCTGCTTAAATTTGAACCAGCATAACATGTGGTGATTTGCATATGCAGCCAATGATGCTTTGCATTGTGTGGGCATGTGTGACTTTGTATTTTCTTGAAACTTAGCTTCCCAGCCAAATGCCCTTTGGGGGTAACCCTTGCCTCAGTGTTTGTGCACAGAGGTTCTTTGTCTTTTAAATATTTTTAACATATAGTAATAAAATGAGAGACTTGAGAATCTCCAACTAGCGGCTCATTGTTAAGCAACGACAGAGTCGTCATGCTTACGAAACTGGATAGCATAAGGAGTAGAATTGAAATGCAGTTAAGGGGAAAATACCATAATAACCAGGTTTTGGATTATTACAGCATTTTACAGATGCAGTAAACAGTGTGATAAATGGTGTCATCAGTTATTATAATACAGTACCAAAGTTATTATAAACATGTATTTAAAACAAACAGCATGAGTAACGGCCTGTAGAAAGCAACAACACCAACTTAAACAAATAAAATGGCACCTACACATTAGAAAACAAACAAAAAAGTGCACCTGCCAATCAAAAAACAAACTAATAAAAGGCTCCCACCCTTCAAACAGTAAAAACAAAACAAAGAGCATTCACCTGGTAAAAAACAAGAACTAAAAAAGGGCAAGCTCCTGTGACCAATAACAAGTTCTGTGCCCAAAATGATCAAGAGGCTGCATGTTGTGATGGTGGTGGTGGTACAGGTGGCAGCTGCTACAGCTAGCACTCAGTTGCTGCTGTAAGGTCCTGTATGGTTCTGGTGCTCTACCCTACATGGCTGGCCAGCAGTCTCAGTAGGCAGATCTGGAGATGGAGTGGATTCTCCCTGCCCTTATGAGGTATGGCATCCTGTCACCTTTCTGCAGCATTACAGGCACCTATGGAATGAAATACACTGAACTGAGCCAGCTGTGCATCCATGAGGGACACAGCAGAGGCATAACATGCATGACAGATGTTTGACCAGCCAACACATGGACCGCCATGCAACACAAAAGTGGACAGAATTATACAGCCACAGTGGAATGTGTGTGGCATACCAGAGACAGCTCTGTGTACCCAAACAGTAGAGGACTGCACATACAATGAGTATGCCATACTGTAACAGAGCATAACTTGAGTTATGCAAGGATACTCAGTATCAGCAGGCATGCACGAAGTGGAAACACAACACATTCAACTGCAGCAAAGCCAGAGCTTGAAAGGCAATATAATGTCCCAAGTGGTTATCATCCACACATCCAGCACCCTGCAGATCAGGCATCCAGTACACAGGCCCACACAGGTGTGCAGGGCAATGGATTTCTATGATTCACCCTTATCAACAGCAGGGGCAGGGCCCAGGTACAGATACCTGTGGTACACCCAGCATAGTTAGTTATGAATGGTTTGTGTGCAGTAGGCAGGGTAACACATGAGTTCAGCAGTGTGGCGAGTGAGTACCTGACACACTGTACTGCAATCACTGTAACACACTGGTGTGAGATGTAGGACTACCTAGAGGCACCCTCTATTCCAGCAGCCTGAGGTCCTACCCTAATTATAGGCCCCAATGCAGAGTCTGTGCAAGTTACTGGCTCTGCAATGACCTATTTGCGTGTAATGTATTCATCACAGTACCACTGAATGATCACACTATGGGCATAACTGTGTTGGGCAGACACTACCAACTATGAATCAGAACACTGAGCAAATACATGGTAACGTATATTAAAGTACATTAATGATAACTCCTGCCATTGACCCCATGTCATGCATGGCAGGCCCTGGTGAGATGTAATGGCATGATGCCCAATGCAGACCACCATGAGTGCTGCATGTTGCACATGGCATCTCACTGGAGTGTACTGGTATAAGGCAGGCCAGTGCCTATCAGTGCCAAACAGATACGCATACCTTGGCCCAACCATGTGACACAGCAAACCTGTCTAACAATGACAGGCATACCAGTTGGGGCACTGAGCATTACTGTCATTGTTCTGGTGTACCAAGCCTGATGCACAGGGGACATGCTACCATACTGTGTAATACATGTTAAGGCATAGTACGCACACACGGCTGCATGCCTGTTGCAATGACAATCAAACCAGTTGATGGCACAGCCCTTGCAACCCCACAGTGTCAGAGGTGGGATAGTACCCCAAGGGCTAGGTAAGTGTCCTGAACCACAACTACCTAGATGCTGCCCCCATAGGCATGTTTTCAACCTGGCAAGAGACATACACACACACACAGACATCCCCTTCCCACCACAGAAACATGTGGCATAGTGTAGAAATGCAACACAGATGCAGGGTACTAATGTGGACATGTGGGTGAGGACCAATCAGACTCCCTGGTCTTCCCACATCCACCAACATGGCTGGGTGCCTCTTTCTGCATCTGGTATCCTTCTGGCCCCATCCTTCCAGGCCAGCCATGAGTGGCCCCAGCTGGGTCCTGATATCTGTGAAAGGGGAGAAAGGTGACACATGATCAATAGCATGCAGCAGAACACATTGCACATTATTATGAACCCTAAACAGTACACATGGCCATATACCACTACAGTGCCACTGCTGCCACATCATGTGCATGGCATGGATGGACAGGACCATCCAGGGACATGTCTTGACAGGATGTAAATCCATCCATGTCACAGAGATAGGTATAACCATGGACTGGGCACAGTCTCCACACTACACAGCACTGTTGTAGCTATGACCTAGCAGTGCATATGCAAGGACCGTGGGGTGCTTCTGTTCCACTTTCCTCACCACACATGTCCAACATACCCAGACATGTCAGCTACATGCCATGCACACTGCATATTACTTCCATATATGTTTTTTGTCACTTCTCCATGGCAGGCTGGGTGGCTGTATCAGCCCTTTCCCAATACACTGTGGCCGTCTCGAGTCTCTGTCCATCCCCAGAGACTGGGCAGGCCACCGGTGCCAGTGGGGAGGGCTTCATTAAGCTCAACCTCTGTTTTTCCTTCAGCTTTTCACCCTGGGGCATGGTGTACATGCAATGGGTGCGCAAGCGCCTTCCACCTCTGAGGAGGTGCTCCAAGCTCACTTTACGCCCGCCCTTCCCCTAGTTACAGGACCTGCATGCTCCACCACCTGGTTTCTGCCAGGTGGCAGTCAAGTGGTGAGTAATGGGAATCCCCCCTCCCTGAGGTATAAGAGCAGTCCTATGGATGCTCAAGCTTCCCTCTTCTGGCTGGGTCCCCGCGCGACCCAAGTCCATTCCTAAACTCAGGTCACCAGCATGGCAGCAGGGAGGCATGGATGCCACTGGGCCAGCTCACATCTCGTATTATTTAATAGGATGCATGTTGTCTCAGGTCACATAGAACAAGGGCAAAATAATCATACAATTACAACAGTAGGGGTCTGTAACAGCAAAGCAAGAGCAAGAGAAAGAAGCAACCACTTTGGTTCTCAAAGGAATTGGCCAGGAAAATGTGAAAGAAAAGAGGGGCCTTCAGGACATACAAAGAAACACAAAGAGAAGAGGACATGGAGCAGTATCTAGAGAAGCAGAGGGAGGCAGGGAAGGCAGTCAGGATCTCAAAGGCACAAAGAGAAGAAAATATAGCACAGGTGTAATGAAAGAGGGACAAGTCCTTATTCAGCTATATCAGTGATAGAAAGAAGACAAAGAGTGGAATTGACAGACTAAAGAAGGAGGGAGGAGGGTTAGCAGAGGAGGACATGGAAAAAGCAGAAATACTGAACAAATACTTTTGTTCAGCTTTAACGAAGGAAGGGGAAGGCAAAGGTCCACAACTCAGCAATAGAAGCAACCAGGGAAGGGAGGTAAACACCACTCCATTCACATTACAGAGAGTCCTAGAGAAACTCTGGAAACTGAAAACAGAAAAGGCAATGGGACCGAATAGTATTCACCCCAGAATATCAAAAGAGCTCAGACAGGTCCTGGCAGCCCCACTGACTACCCTATTCAACAGATCACTGGAGACAGGGGCAGTCCCAGAAGACTGGAGAAGGGCCAATATGGTCCAGCTCCACAAAAGTGGGAGCTGAGAGGAGGCTGGCAACTACAGATCAGTCAATCTGACCTCAGTGGTGGGGAAATTAATGGAGGCACTGTTAAAGGAGACTATTGTGTCATTCCTTGAATCTAGTGGAGCACAGGATCCAAGGCAGCATAGATTCACAGCGGGAAGGTCATGTCAGACAAATCAAATAGATTTCTTTGACTGGGTGACCAGGGAGGTAGATCAGGGAAGGGCGGTGGAGGTGGCCTACATAGATTTCAGCAAGACCTTTGATACCATTCCACATAGAAGGTTGGCAAACAAGTTAGTCAGCATGGGGGTGGGCCCCAAGGTGGTAAACTGGGTCAGAAATTGGTTAAGGGGCAGGATACAGAGGGTTGTGGTGAATAGTGTTCAATCTGAGGAGAGGGAGGTGACCAACGGGGTGCCACAGGGATCAGTCCTCAGACCAGTGCTCTTCAATGTCTTCATAAGTGACATTGTGGAGGGGCTGGAGGGGAAAGGATGTCTTTTTGCAGATGGCACTAAGATCTTCAACAGGGTTGACAATCCGGAGGGGATAGAAAAAATGAGAAAAGACCTAAGAAGGTTGGAGGAGTGGTCAGAAGTGTGGCAGCTAGGATTCAATGCAAAAAAGTGCAAAGTCATGCAGTTGAGGAGCAGAAATCCAAGGGAGATATACAAGTTGGGGGGGGGTACTGGCAGCCACCAAGCAGGAACGAGACATGGGGGTACTCATATCGGAAGACCTAAAGATGACCAGACAATGTGAAAAGGCTGTAGAGAAAGTCAGTAGAATGCTGGGGTGCATAGGGAAGAGGTATCACCAGCAGAAAAAAGGAAGTGGTTATGCCACTGTACAGATTGCTGGCAAGACCTCAGCTGGAGTACTGTGTCCAGTTCTGGAGACCACTTCTCTGAAAGGACATAGACGGACTGGAGGCAGTCCAGAGGAGGGCTACAAAGATGGTGCATGGACTGTATGAGAAGCCCTATGAGAAGAAGCTGGGGAAACTCAATATGTATTCCCTGGAGGAGAGGAGAGAGAGATGGGGGACATGCTAGAAACATTCAAGTACCTCAGGGGTGTAAACAAGATACAAGAGGATAGCACCTTTCAAAAAAGAAGATCTGCAAGAACAAGAGGGCACAAAATGATGAGGTTCAGGTACAACATGAGGAAGTCTTTTTTCACCAAATGAGTGGTGTATGCTTGGAACGTTCTCTCAAAGGAGGTGGCAGAGGCAAAAACAATTAGGGAATTCTTGAATGCATGGGATAAACATAAGGGTACCCTAGAGCCAGGAAAGAAAGGGTGAGCTGCAGATCAATTAGGATCTGTGGTTGAAATAAGTAGGCAAAATGGGCAGACTGAATGAGCTACACAGTCCTTATCTGCCATCACCTTCCATACTTCTGTGTTCCTATGTAACATACCATATGTGTAACCAAACACAATGGCAGGTCCTAGATTGGTATACCCACTCCTTTACATTTTTAAACCATGCAACACATGGCATATGCATACCTGTACCCATGCTACGTACCACAGACACGTACATGGAGCAGACACTGGCTGCAGCAACATGCTATTTTGTACAACTAACACTATGGCCATCAATACCCTCCATGCACATGATATAGTCATACAACCAGACACAGCATCTAGAAACATGCATAGTGATAACATGTCAATGTGGTAGCACATTCTTTGATGTTATGGCAATCATCAGGGCTCCCCAATCCACTGTGAGTCCTGTATAGTACAGGGCAACGTGGTCAACAATAGGAACAGTGGTCCCATAAACTTGCATGGGCCATATAGGACAATATAGCAAAGAGATTTCCATAGGGAATAGTGTGCTTAACAGGTAAACACAAGAACATTGCCCTGGAGTCACAAAGAAAGCAACAAAGCAGTCTTTGAGAACTAAAAGAGTACTACATACTACATACCACAGCAACCATAAATGCAGCTGGCTGTACTCATTTGGGCATGGCACAGTGCCACTGTTCACCATGGTCCTAAGCTACTTAAGGCACCATAGCTCCCTCCAAGACAGGTCATTGTACCTATGGAGGCACTGGTCACCTGTATGGACAATTCCCATCCTTTGATCAGGCGCTGCCTCGCAGATGCCCAAACCTCACACCTGGGCTGTCTGCAGCTTCACCCCCTCACCCAGCAGCAGCTCTTCCCTGTCAACCACCAGGATGACCAGGTTGACTAGTTTAATAGCAGACCACATGGTGTCCCACTGCCATATCCCTCTGACCCTTGACCACCTGTCTGCCATCATAAAACATATACCAACTCCTATTCCTCACAGGCAGCTGCTGTCAGGTCAGCACTGGTACTATTAAGTAGGCTGGCCATTAGCACTGCACATTTCAGTGTTTGTGCTGTGCTATCATCAAACAGCACAGTGCAATGCATGTTTTCCTGGTAGGGGCTGGCCAGCATCATGTGGACAGCATTGAGATGCACCTGTGCATGATACACATGCGCAGTAATGCACTGCACATGTGCAATGCCATAGCATGGCACAATAGCATGCAAGTCTGTGCAGCATTATGACAACATGGATGATGTGTGACATCATGTCTATGCCACACTATATGTAGTACTTGTGCTAGGGCTACTGTAGCTCAATGGCATAAACGCTTGGAGCAAATCTGCAATTCTCAAGCAGTGTGTGCAAATGAGCAAATTTCACAGTATGTGCCCTAATGATTGCATGTCATTACTGGAATGTATCCAATCATTTGCATACCTAATTATGCCTGGGGCATTTAAAAGATGCAAAAAACACCAAACAGATTTTACAGAGGTACTGCAGGAGGCTAGAAGTAAGTGCATTGTGAAATGGCCTATAGTAGGCACAAGGGTGAACAGAACACTGTGTTTTTGCTGTGTCAGGACCGTATTTTTGCTGTATCTGCACATGGCCAAGGGCAGTGATATGATGGCAGCTCACTGTGTGTTCATCCCTGCAATGCAGGGACATATCCGTGTCCCATCCAGGGTTAACTGGTACCTGCACACCACTGTACCTGTGCTCTGTGCTCTGCTATTGTTCTCACTCTGTGTCAACAAGTTGCTAAACAGTTGTGAAGAAGCTAAACTGTTGCTGTATGCTGACAATGCAGTCATTTACCACAACTCAAATGATGTCAACAAACTGAATGTTATGCTTTCAAAAGACCTACATGTGCTTGAGAGCTGGCTACTTACTAACAAACGCAACAGAAAAAAGCCATCCTCTTTGGACCAAAAAGTCTAGGCCCCAAAAGACATAACTTTCTCAGATGGATTCCAGACTGAGGTTGTCAACTCTATCAAGCACCTGGGAGTCCTCCTAAACCAAGATATCACCTTTAAGGACCACATAGAAAATCTTACCAAGACCCTTCACCAAAAAATAGGTCTCCTGTATAGGCTAAGCCCATACCTCTCTAATGAGTCACGGCTAAAAATCGCCACCTGTACCCTCCTGCCCACTCTACTCTATGGCTCCCCTGTCCTGCACACAGTTAGGAGCACAGAGCAGAACCAACTCAAATCCTTAAATCATGCAGTCAGGTAGTTTGCTACTAGAACAGCTCCAAATGAGCATCATTGTAGAGTGCTCCAAACCCTTAACTGGCCCTCACTCGATGGTAGGATGGAATACTCTGCTCTATCCCTGGCCTTTAAGCTTAGGAGCAATAAAGCCCCCCTTGGGAGGCAGTATAACACAGTGGTTTAAGGCTCTGAGCTGCAAATCTGGTGACATCCAGCAGACCAGACCTGGGTTTGAATCCCACAGCTTCCACTTGCATACTGTGTGGCTCTGAGCAAGTCACTTAACTTCCCTGTGCTCCCAGGTCGCTTCTGTAAAAAAGCTTTCAGCTTAGTGTGCTACTCCTGGTTAAACAACTAAAAAAAAAAAAAAAGTCCCCCTCTGAAGTCCCAAATTCCTGCTAATTACCAAGACAGACAGGCACTCTCTTAGGTCATCAAAACAAACTCTCAATACCCCACAAATATGGACACAAACAGGGACAAGGTCTTTTGCCATAGCTATCCAGACCATCTGGAACACCCTTCCCAATACAGTACAAGAAAGTTCCTAGCTTGAGGTCTTCAAAAAAGAACTAAAGGCACACTTACTAGAATGCAGCTCCTGTAATTGTTACTGCTGGCAGGGCCTCCAAGGTCATATGAAGGAGGCCCCAGATACACTTCCTCCATGCAACCAACAAAATATACCAGGGCAGACTTAGTGTCAATCAGGGCACTGAAATAATCTTAGATCCCATGAATCTTGGTGCTAAATGCATAGCCTGCCTTATAGTATTGGATTTCTCAATGGTTTAGAATTCTCTGTATTTGTACTATATTGTAGCATTGTAACTAATCTTATGCACTGTATGACTGACAGTTCTATCATCTGCTTATTGTTTTTAGCCAGTATGTGTCTTATCTCTGTAATTAATCCTGAGTTGCCCCTGAAAAAGGGCCTCCAGAGGTCCAGTGGGTTTACCCGGTCAACAAAATTTAAATAAATACAATGACGGATCAGGCATGCATCCAAAGGAGGAGGTTCTCGGAGGATGAGGTGATGGCCCTGGCAAACTTATATATGAAGGGGGAACAAGGGCCAAAATAGCCCAGGCATGGGACTCCATCATGAAGTCCATGGATACAGATGGTAGAAAGTGCAGGATGGTGAAGGAGGTCTGAAAATGGGCTAATGACCTCAAGATGCAGACTAAACAGATTATTACCAGGGCCTGGTCTGATCTCCAGGCCATAGGCAGTGGACCTGGAAACAGTGAATAACTAGACCCTGAGAAGATGGAGATGGCTGGCACATTGTAGTCAGTAGCCATGATGGGAGTGCCAGAAGGTGTCTATGAAAGTCAAGTTGGAATGACCAAGCCATGGGAGTGACTGAAGTTGCTAGATCACATTCAGGGTGTATAGTATGTGCACATACAACAGTGGTGTTGACAGCTGCATGTTTGGTGGGGGCATGCATGGTGCTGAGAGCCACAGCCAGCCAAGCACAGAGGAGAAGTACAGGATGTACTACATAGATCTGTGGTCTGTGGACACGTCCCACCACAGCCCTTTGCATGCATCCTGCATTGGTCTCAGTATGCCACACATATGGACCATCGGTGCAGCATGCTTTACCAGTAATGGTGTACCTCTTGGATGTGTTACACAAAGGATGTAGGCCGCATGGTGTTCTCCTGGCATACTGCTGGCGTGGACATCTGTGGTGAAATCCTCTACTGTTCTGTATGAGTGTTGTATACTGTGTGATCACTGGTGATTGGAGGTGTGTTATGTACAGTATACAACAATAGGGACACATGGGCACTGCACTACATGGGTGGCATGTGTGTGACGATACATTGTACGCTGGGTCTGCATGCTGCCATGGTCAGCCCACTGCATTTCTCAGCAATGTCACTCTCTCCTTTTAGCAGCCCAGATCATGGTGTTAGACACAATAGAGGAAGAACAGCTGGGAACATCATGATGGCTGCTGCCCCAAGGCCGACCCTTGCTGCAGCCCACCTGGAGTTGCACAGTAAGAAAAAGCCTTTATGGGGAAGTGGCAGACAGAGGAGATCTCTGGTTCTGACTCAGACCTAGAAGAGTTTGCCATTCTTGCTGGCCCCTCTCACAACAGGGCCCAGCCAGACCCCTCCCCAGATCAGCCATCACTAGGCTGCCACCAGCAAATGGGCATGACCGAGCCACTGTTGTACTGCCCCAGGCCAATGCCCAAGTCTGGTCACTACCAAGCTGAATCAGGCTCATGCCCCCAGCCTGACCACTGCCATGACTCCCCAGGCAATCCCCATGGCTCAGCCACTGCTGTGTCACCGAGGACCCAGGTTTTAGGTGCAGTACTTACTGACCACAGTGCAAACCTGGCAAACACAACAGACCAGGGTGCAGTCTGACCCTGTTTCCCAAGACAGTCTATGCCGGCAGCAGGAGGCAGCCAACAGGCAGCTGCTGCAGCCCACTGGGGGGGCCCAGGAAGGCCTGCAGGTTGAGATGGTCTGCATGTACCACATGCTGTAGGAACATGAGCAGCATGCAGAGGTTCCCCATGCAGAGAACATGGCGGTCTTGGATAGACTGGAGTGCAAGATCATACACATAGGGAAGAGAAACCCTGAAGCCACCTATAGGCTGGGAGGGGAGTTGCTGGCAGTCACAAAGGAAGAAAGAGACTTGGGCATCATCGTCACCAATGACCTGAAATCATCCAAGCAGACCTCTAAAGCAGTAGGTAAGGCTAGGGGGATGTTAGGGTGTATTAATAAGGGTATCACAAGTTGTAAAGGAAGGTAATAATCCCTCTTTACAAGACACTGGTTAGGCCCCATCTGGAGTACTGCGTGCAGTACTGGAGGCCATACCTTCACAAGGACATTAACCAAATTTAGGCAGTCCAGAGAAGGGCAACAAAATGGTGCAGGGACTGCATCAGAAAACATATGAGGACAGATTAACGGAGCTCAATATGTATACCCTAAAGCAAAGGAGGGAGAGAGGTGATATGATTGAAACATTCAAACACCTTAAGGGCATTAACAAGGTGAAAGAGTCTAACATGTTTCAATATAAGAAAAATAGCAGGACAAGAGGACACAGCATGAGATTAGAGGGAGGCCGATTAAGGGGTAATGTGAGGATGTTCTTTTTCACAGAAAGGGTGGTGGATGCATGGAATGGTTTACCTCAGGAAGCAGTGGATATGAATACAGTGCAGGGCTTCAAACAGGCATTGGATAGGCATAAGGGAGCAATACAGATGAGTATGAATAGATAGGTCATTGATAGAGCAAAGGCTGATGGCACATTCAAAAGGTAGAAAAAGAAATGGGTAGACTGGATGGGTCTTGTGGTCTTTATCTGCTGTCAATTTCTATGTTTCTATGAGGCAACTGCCCTCCTGTACTCCTTCCTCTGGTGTTAAGGGTTTTGTAATAGAAAGTAAATAACCAACTCCAACCTCAATTGCCCTCTTGGTGCCTACTTCTTCCTAAACTTGGCCTGTCCTGTTTCTCTATCATTCATTGACATGTTGAACCCTACAATGGAGCCTTAAAGTTAGTTATCAAAATATAAAATGGGGATCAAAATATAAAATGGTCTCATACCCCCTTTTTTAGTAGACCCCTGATTAGGCTTCCCACGGTGTGGTGAAGCACTGGGGTTGTTTTTTGCTGCCACAGTTGTGAAATTAAACTTCTTTCATTCATTGTTACTGTATTCTTACATTCAGCAATTAATGTCGGCTTCAGTGTGCACCTATTGTGTTTCTTCTCTTGTCTGCTTATTTGAGATTAGTGGTGTGCGAAGTCAGAAAAATTAGTGAATTCACTGCAGGTGAAGAAGTTAATGCTCCTTGCAAAGTGGCATTTTGCAGTATTGACATAACTTTGTGAATTGTGAATTTGATTATTTTTCCTAGTGAGGTGGGTACCGCAGGTGATGTTTGTTGTATACTTCGAGACTGGTGGTCTCACGATATTTCAGTGAGCTTGATGCCATGTGGAGGCCGTGTTGAGTGCAATCTTCTGAACAGAAAGTTGGACAGGGACTGTCTCTATTTGCCTGCGCAAATAAAAAAAAAATGTTTTAAACGAATACAAAAACAGTATTGCGAAACAAAGTTGTTCACAAAATGATCTAGAGGGCTTTGAGCAAGAAGATTAGCATTGTTTGTTTCCAGTTTTGCAGATTTATTTAGTTTAAAATAGTATTTTTTTTTCTCCTAGTAAAGCACTACCGTGTGTCAGAGGAGGAGTTTCAGCCAGCTAGGCAGCCCAGAATGGAAACTGACTTTGAGCGTTTTTTTACTTTGAGCACTAGTCAGTGTGCAGCAGATATCTCATGTTTGTTTTTCTGTCTTCCTTGTTAGTTATTTTTTGTTTGTAGTCTGTGATTCCTCATTTTTTCTGCAGTATAGTTTTGAGTGATTAAATGAAGTTTTGTGTCATTCTCTTTCTATATTTGTTGCATTTATTTTGTCAAGTTCTTAAAGTGATCATGTTACTTACAGTAACTTGTTAATTACCCGTCATGTCTGTATTGTTAATCCCCACCATAGTAAGAAAAATAAAAACATTAAAATAAAAAATAAAAGAATATTGGTTTTACAGTAGTTACTGTTAGCTCTGTGACTTGTTCTGTTCAGATCACACTACTAAACCTTCAAGGGAGGTGTTGTCTGCTGCTGAGCATTAGGGCTGACAACCCCAAGGAACACCCCAGGCCTGATGTGTGAAGACTCTGGAGAGGTGAAACCATAATGTTTTTTCCTTTTGCTGCCTTATCAAGCAACAAAGTTTAAAGCCAAGCAAATTATGCACTGTCAGAAATAAGGCTAATTAGAATTAGTCGTGGGTGAAAGTATAGATTTTCCTGTTGTGGAAGTTCTGCGAAATTTTGAAATTTTCACAGAATTTTTTGCTCTTCCACCCATGACAGAATTCCAAACTTTCACCAAATTATTGCAGATTTCCACCTACTGCTGCAGTATTTCATTATGAACTGTGGACTTTTTGTTATTAAGTGTGGAAAAAAGTGTCTTGTAAAGTATTTTGCAGTTTCAGTTAATTATCCACGTTTTCTATGTGATTCTGTTTTTTTCCCCCCTGCTAGTAATGTATGATTATATTTATTTTTCTACAGGTGCTGTTGTCAACTTTAAGTACACAAAGTGAATGTAATCATCCAAGCTGTCGAGCACCTTAAGTGTAGGGTCAGCAATTAACCTGTTTTTTTTTAAATTGTTGTTTTTTCCCCCCTCTTCCTTGCTATTCTACATTTCTTTCTTTTGAATTCCATGTAACCAAAGAACTGCAAACTTTTATAATTCAGTGGTATACAAACCTTCTGCATTTCACCACAGAAATTTTGCAGAGAAAGGTTAAATTACACTGTATGTAGCTCTAATCACATGCTTTGAAGCTCTACAGCCACATGGGATGCAGAGAGAGGAATCAGGTGATAGCACACATTTTTCACTGCGTAGCTGTTCACTTCTGAAGAGTTTACTGAAGAGGGAAGAACACTATTCTGCTGCACAGAACAAGCTTTGTGATTGACAATCTGCCAGTTTGTTTTGCTCATGAGAAGACATTTACTGCTGGTATCTGTACAATACTTGGAGTGCTGGGGCAAAGATATTTCAGCACTTTGGTTGATCTTTGTTATTATATCATATGTAATGTTTGATACTCTGTGCTTTGCATTCCCAGTCTTTAGTTTTGCTGCATTGTTTTTAAATACTTGCTAGTATTTAAGGCTTCAGTGAAGCAGAGAAAGTACAACATGTCAGGCAAAGGCAAGGGGAAGTGTGGAGGATGTGGAAAAAGTGATAAGCTGTTCTCAATCACCCACAAGGGGGTCATGAGGAGGTGTGCAAGGTGCTGGGGAAGGTGGTAGTAGGAGCAGTACTGTTCATGGAACTGCAAGTTCTGGTGGTAGTGCAATGCCAGCCATGCCACATGCTGCACTCATGTCATTCACTACTGGAATCAAAGCTTCTAGCTTCTTTGGGATGCATCACAGTGCTGCTACTTCCAGCACAGCTGGTGCACAGCATACAAAAGAGTGTATAAAGACTGCCATGGATGTTGCTGCATGACTGTGTGAGTTCTTAGGGTATCAAGAGGAGCAGACACATAGTGAACAGTCTGAGTCACAGGACACCCAGGAGTTAAGTCAGGAGCTGCTAGGGACTGAGAACGAGGAGGGTTTGGTTCCAGTGGCATGTATTTTCAGCGATGATGACAGAAAGGGTGGTGCAGGACCAGTTACTGTGGGTGGAGTACAGACTGAGAAGGAGCAACAACACAGAGAGCTTCAGAAGTTGTCTGAGAATCAAGAATCTCCTCGGAGTGAGCATCCAGTTAGTGCCACTGTTCATGTGACAGAGAAGGCTACTGAGGAAAAGGAGTTGTGATACAGTCAGCCCTTACTGTCATAGCCTGAAATTTCAGTAAGCAGTGAGGGTACTAGTGATGAGGGTGTTGAGTGTGAGGGCAATGATGAGCCAGTATTGGACCCTACTTGGCAGCCACCCCTTCCACAATCAGCAACCACAACTGTCCATGTTAAAGTGCTAGCATCCCTTTTAATGTCACTCTACAAGCAGCAACCTGTCAGGGGAAAGGGTCAGCAATTGCTAAAAATGGAACTTGGGAATCAGCACCAGAAGCAGGAGTGCCCTAAGAAAAGAATATCTCCCACCCCTCCACCCTGTCACCATCTGCTCCACCCATGAAAATCCATTGTGTCGGTGGACATTCACTTGTGTGGGATTTCTTTGTCATCAATGAGTCTGATGACAGCATGGCTGTGTGCAACATTTGTCATTCCAAAAGGCTCTACAATGGCGGTTCAACAACAATTTTGTGGATTGGCATCACATCGACGGAATTAATGTTGACCGCAAGTTGCAGCTGACATAAATCACAAAGGACTCCCGGTCTCCTTTTCTATCAGGGGGCTTCATCCACCAAACCTCCCATGTGGGGGACTCTGCCCCCACCCCCCCATTCTAAATATAATCAACTCTGAGTCAGAGTTGAGTCTGGGAGGGGGTGCAGGACTGGGAGACAGTGTGCCCGGGTCTCTGGCGCACCAATACAGTGAACTGTTGATGTTGTCTGCATCGATGGAGTTCACTGCATTGGTGTCACTGTAGGGGAGGTATACCATTCCAGGATTAGTTGGGGTAAGCCAGGTTCACACTATGGGATGACTGGTATGCACAGCCATACGAAAAGTAAGCACCCCATTAAATGGACACAGCATAAGCAGTTGGCATCCATGCCCAGTTCTGATAGTTCAGCACAGTCTGACAGAGAGGGTCCCCAGCCTGGTGATGGGGATGTGGAAACATTTGACCCCTTATTGTGTTCCACCCTCACCAATGCAGATACAAGTGGAGGTAGTCAAGGTGATCTGTCCACCAGCTCATGGATAGAGAGCTTTATCAAGCATGTCCCTGCTGGTGGACAAGACAGCCAAAGCCACAAGACCATACCTGTCAAGGCCAAAACACCCCCCTTCCCAAAGTTCAGCACACTGTTAGGTTTAAGCAGTCAGATATTAAATCAGCATTAACAAAGCACACCAAGTATCATCACAAACACCCAGTGACAAAAGAGCTTAACAAAGCTGTTGCCAAGATGCTGGCAAAAGACCTTCTGCTGTTCTCATTTGTCGAGAATCCAGGTTTCATTGAACGTATGGAGAAGACTGCTCCTAAATATAAAGTGTCCAGCTGAACTTATTTCAGCACTAAGGCTCTTCCAGCAATGTATAATGACCTAGCCTGCATGGTGTCACATGCTCTGTCCCACTCTGCAGTAGCCAGCATTCTCCGCACCACCAACATTTGGACGAGTGCCCCATCATCAGCTGTTAGTTATATGTGCATAACTGCACACTGGGCCTATTTTCCTTGGGTGTAAGCCTTGCATCCCTGTCCCTCATCTACCTGTTCCCTGACTACTGGCAACAGTATTAGTGTTGGTTGACAGCATGCCACATTGAGCATGCAGAGCATGCGAGGGTCACACACATCTGAAGGAATTCTCGCATGCATTAACGAGGCCATTAGACACTGGCTAAAGCCACACAGATTCAAGGCTGCGTATATTGCCAGTGACAATGCGTGAAATGACATCAAAGCAATCTCTGCTGGCTGCATTTACCGTAACCCCTGCTTTGCTCATGTGTTGAATCTCATTATGAAGTCCTTTCTTGATCACAAAGCAGTGAGTACCATGTTGGCTGCCAGCCACAAAATCTGCATCCATTTTAGTCACTCTGCACTGGCTAGAGCAGAGCTCAGAGCTCTACAGAAGGCCAAAAATGCACCACAGCACCGCTAGAAGCTTGATGTGCTAACCTGATGGAATTCCACACAGTATATGCTTGAGAGGCTGTATGAACAGTACAAGTCCCTCAATGAGTACATAATGCACATGTACGATCATGAAGCACAGGAAGCCATGTCACTGAGTCCATCCCAGGGGTTTTTGATGGACAGTGCTGTCCAAGAACTCCATCCACTTGAACAGGTGACACAGGTCATGCTGAAAATGCATGTTTGAGCCAGATGATACCACTGCTGCATGTACTTTGAGAGGCACTGGTCAATGTAAGGGAGCAATCTGAAGTGACTGCAGACTCTGTTGGAGTACAGCTGGCTGACCGCATCATGCAGCTGTGTGATGATGATCCCAGGGTCATTGACATTAACAAATCAGAGACACACATCCTGGCAACCTTGCTTGACCCCAGGTACAAGCATGGCATGATGACACTTCTTCTAGGTAGGAAGGCCAATCTTGATCACAATGTGGGCATCCTGCATGCCAAGATCCAAAACTGGATGACACACTCATAAGTATGGGTGGAAAAATCGGCCACAGTACAGAAACTGCAAGCAACAACAGCCCCTCACCCTGTATCCTTCTCCACCACCAGTAAAGTGTCTGCACATTCACCTTCATCATCACATGGTAGCCCAGGTGCCACAAACCCCCTCTGGTCCATGCTGAAGGACATTGGTATGTCTACCTGCCACCCTCTGGAGGGCAACATAGAACTGCAGCTGTCTGCATGCCATATGGTGCAATCATATATGGATGACCAACAATAGATAAGCATTGATGATGAGCCCCTGGACTATTGGCATAGGAAAATTATAAATCTGGCCTGTGCTTACAGCTGTTGCCATGGAGTACCTCACATGCCCCTGTGCCAGTGTAAGATCTGAAAGGATTTTCAGCACCGCAAGTGCTACTGCAACTGACCACCGAAGCTGCCTCTCTGAACGGAATGTTGAGTATTTAACTTTTGTCAAAATGAACTCCCATTTCTTCCCCAAGCAACACCTTGTGTCAACAACAGCAACATTCCAGGATCCTGCTGAAGAAGGCGGTGAGCAGCAGGACTTGTAAGGGGATGAAGAAAGTGTGACAGTGCCATCTGATGAAGACACAGGTGAGGAGTTTGAGTGCTTCTGAGTAAGCAACATGTATGTTGTGTGCAGAAATTATGTTGTGAGGTATACTAGCACTGTGTGTATTCAGTTACATTGCCAGAATAATAAAGAGCCATGCACCTGAAGTCAGTGAACAATGCCTGAGTCATAAACTGCTGTGTTACAAAAAAATTGGTGATGAAGCAAAGGATTACTACATCTAGAATTATGCTGATAATTCACATTGACATCAGCAGCAGGTCTCTAGTTATAACACTGCCTTACTTTCAAGTGTCCCAGTTTGGTGCTGTTCTGGCAACCCCCTCCCCAAAAAAATAAGAAAAAACAAAAAAAATTCTGTGGACATTGTTCTTGTCCTCAACTGTTGAGTGTTTACCGGCTTCCGAGTTTGATGCTTCTCAGATCATCTCCAACCCACCCACAGGCCCCATAAAAAAGTAACTTAACCTTGAAACCCAGTGAATTGACTCATGACAATGAAGTGTTATGTCAAAGGAGTTAAACATTTATGTTGTCAAGAAAATGAAAAACATAGCGAACAACAATGAAGGCAGTATCAAAGAACAACAAGTATTTAACAGAAGGAATACAACAACAACAATAGGGAGGTGAACAACAACAAATTTCCACAAACTATTCACAATGAAATATTCATGAAAAAAGTTAAGAAAACCAAACACACAACAGTGACTAACTACAGCTATTAAAAGACTTTAATTGGAGACAAAACTCTCTAGTCTCCATTACAACACCAAAAAAGGAAAAAAAACATTCACTGATGGCATTGGCTGGCAATGGCAAGGGATGGCAGGGTCCGTGGCATCATCCTGTTTGCCATCCTCCTGAGTAGGCACATCATCCATGCCTGATTGTCCTAAATTCTTTGGAGGTGAGCCTCAAGTCTGGCAAATGTTTTGTTTAGTGCCTTCATGCCCTTCCTCCCCTTCTCTTCCTGTGGGGGCCAGAGGGACGTGGGGTGGCTGATAGGGTGGCTGCCCCAGCATGCATCTGTGGCTACGCAGATGACTGTTCACCTAGTGCCATGGTCCCTGCTGGCTGTGAGGGGCATTGCTGCTGCCAGTCTTCTCAGTGTGCAATCTTCTGGAGCTCCTTCTGCATGTTGAGCACATGGTTCTTTGTGTGTTTGCTGATCTTTCCCTTCTGGGAGGACTGCTCCTTTTCTGTCTCCTCCTGGGCAGTCCATGGCACTGTGTCTGTATTGTCTGCAGTACAGAAAGAGATAAATAAGCAGTTTTAGCAGAATGCACCGTGCAAGTGTGTGTGACTGTCAGTTCAATGTCATCATCAGTACTTGTAGTACAGTACTCTTTTCAGTAGTCAGTGTCACACCAATGTACCCTAACCTGCTGATGCCATGGTTAACAGTCTCCATAGTCACCCAAGCATTCTCCTTGTTCACTGTTGTACGTGTTATTCCCCACCCCACCCCACAATATGTATAGAGGCTGAGAAGTATAAAGGCCATGAGTGTGTGACAGCTTAAGTCGAAACAATGGTAGAACACCACCCACATGTTGTGGTATACTGCACCCTCTTGTCATGTGCTCCCCTGCCATTGTGTGTCATGGATGATGGTGTAACAACCATTGCAAGGCAGTGGCACCCAAACCCCACAGCCAATACATACAGTCATCTACATTGTGTTTTTGCAGACACTGAAGTACACTTATATAGTTGAATTTGAAGATGTCACAACACTGTTTGGCCCATTTTGCTATTGCAATATGACTCAGTAATCAGCATGTACCATAAAAAAAGAGCATGCACCCTCCTTTCTATAATGTGATGACTACATGTTTAGTGTTACATAATAAGGGAATCCTACCATGCATGATGCAGATAACCTCATAGTCTTCAGGTGAAGCTACCTCTGGCTGCAAGCTGCAACACTGGACTTAAGATTTGCAAGAAAGTGAGTAGTGCTCACAACAGAGGGAGGTGAACCTTACAATTTACAATTGTCTTTGGTTTGAAGCAGATTCCTTAGGAAAGTTAATATTCTTCAGGTGGAGGATACTTCTAACTGAAGGGTGAAATAAGCAACTTAGAATGATCAGAAAAGGCAGTCTTTCAATCAACAGAGGGAGGTGGAGTTTGCTTTACTTGTGTTACAAGTGTTAAGGTTTTCAGTGCAGGAAGAGTTTAAACCCACATAGGCTAAATACTGTTTTCTGTGTCTGCCCTTCTGCACAGCTGACGTGTTTTGGGGCTGACTGTTTTCAGAGCACAAGTCACCAGGCTCTTTTGGGGCTGGGGAGGTTTACCTGTGTCTGACTTGGATGTTTGGATTTTTCTCTGTTTGATTAGCAGGGTATTTTCTCTGTCAAATTGGTTTGAAGCAGTATTACAAATTGTCGTGTATGGCATCTTGCTGACAGGAAGGCACTCATCGCATCGGTAGGATAGGCGTTTAGCTGATTGTTCGTGAGGGCACAGTTTAGGCCCAACCCTTCCACCCCTCACCCCACCCACCCTGGAAATAGTTCATTTATACCTGGAGTTCTGACATCATTTCCTCAAGAGGGCAAGGTACACATCACTGTCATATCCTGTCTAGCACACTGCACTGACAATATAAGCATACATATTATATAAATACATATATTTCTATATAACGCACCAATCACACACACACACACACACACAAAAACTAAACAAGGTAGACAGTTATGTGGGGAGTAGTACAATGTAATGGCTGTGGGGCAGCAGTCTTCCGGGAGTCTTTCTGGAGGCTGAGATGCTGCCCTGTTTGCAGACAACTATCTGCCCTGAAGGAGGAAGTTGTCCATCTTCAGGCTGCACTGGACAGTGGCAAGGGAGCCTCCCCCATCCAGGGAGCACCACAGCCACCACCACTACCTCAGAGGTTGCGAAGAAAGCACAGCAGTTGGACCACAGTGGGCTCAGGGACGGTAAGGGTGGTGGAACAGAGGCACACCTAGTCAGTTGTTACACTCCACAATCCATACACCATTCTGGGGGAGCATAGTTCCCCTATGGATGCACCTGCAGAGGAGACTAAGGAGGGTGCAGACAACTGTCACAAGGGAGGCCCTCAGGAAGGAGGCAGAGGGCACCAGCGGGAAAGAAAGCAGCTCCTGGTGGGGGACTCAATTATTAGGGGGATAGAACTGGGGGGAGCTGGGAAAACTGAAGTAAGGTGCCTGCCTGGTGCCATGGCTTGGAGGGACAGGAAGTGCATCCTTAGGATCACGAGAACAGTTGCACGGGAGTCTGAGTTGACATCATTGTCCACTAGGGACAAATGACTTGGCTCATCATGAGATTAGAGCAGTGCAAAGGACTTTGTAGAGTTGGGGGAGGGCTTAAGACAAGTAGCACACACAGTATCCTTCTCAGAGGTGCTGCCTGTCAGTGGCATGAGTGAGGCGAGGGTATTTTGCACCATGCAGTTTAACAAATGGTTGAAAAAATGGTATGGAGCACAGGGGTTTGGCTTCATTGGGGACTGGGGTTCCACCTGGAGGGACACCAGCCTATACTGGCAGGATGGTCTGCATCTGTCCAGGAAGGGAACAAGTCTTTTGGGCAATCGGTTTAAATGCTTCATTGGCAAGCCTTTAAACTAGTCAAGGGAGGCACTGATAAGCAGAAGGAAAATCCAGCCTCCCCTACAAAACAGGGTACTAAATGAGAAAAGACCAAGGTAGAAAGGTCAGTGGGGTTGCCGCTACAGAAGGTAAAGCCATCAAAAAATGGAGAGCAATGAGTACCAATGCCCGTAGTCCGGTAACAAGCTTCCTGAATTAGTGGCCTTGATGGAGGAGAAAGATCTGGATATTGTGGCAGTCACAGAAACATGGTACACACAGAACCATGACTGGGATGTAAACATACCAGGATACACTATCTACAGGAGGGACAGGGAGGGTAAAAGAGGAGCAGGAGTAGCTCTCTACATAAGAGAAGAAATCAAAGCAACAGAACAAAAGGGTAAACAGGGAGGAGAAGAAGCACTGTGGGTCAATTTGGAGGCAGGCAATGGCACCACAATCCACACAGGGATTGTATACAGACCCCCCTCTCAGGGGGAGGAAATGGACAAGGAAATGATAGAAAGTATACTTAGAATGGCAGATAAAGGGGAGATATTGCTGATGGGTGATCTGAATATGCCAGATGTTAACTGGAGTGCAGTTGCAGCAGCCACTTCTAAGAGTGGGGTTATTCTAGATGCCCTACAGGGGGCATGCCTTAGACAACTAGTATTGGAGCCCACTCGAGAGGGAGCAATCTTAGACCTGGTTCTCTCAAATGGAGATGAAGAGGATCACAGATGTAGAAGTGGGTAGCCATCTGGGAACTAGCGACCATCGAACAGTATGGTTCACAATAAACACAGCAATAGAGTCAAGCCATACAAAGACAAAGGTATTGGATTTTAGAGAGGCTGACTTTGCCAAAATAGGTGATGCCTAAGGAATGCACTAGCAAATGGGCAGGAAGGAGGTGGAAGAACAATGGGGAATAATAAAACTGCCATCACAGAGGTAACAAGCCTTTGTGTAAAGCAAAAAACAAAATGAAACGAGGTAAGAAACCACTATGGTTCTCAAAGGAAGTGGCAGTGAAGGTTCAAGAGAAAAGAAAGCATTCAGGAAGTACAAGGAATCGAGAAGGAACAGGACAGAGAACTGTATCGGTTAAAGCAAAGGAAGCTGGAAGGCAGTCAGAACAGCAAAGGCCCAAACCGAGAAAAGATAGCCAACTCAGTTAAGAAGGGGATAAAACCTTTATAGGTACATCAGGGAGCAAAGGAAGACCAAGGGAGGATAGTGAGGCTTAATAAAGGGGAGGAGGGTGGGCAGAGGGTGACTGTGAAAAGGCAGAATACTAAACAAATGTTTTGCTCAGTATTTACAAAGGAAGAGGAGGTACCTAAAACAAACAGTAGAAACACTCTGGATACAGAAGTTGATACCAGCCCATTTACAGAAGAAAGAGTTCTGAAAGAGCTCTTAAAACTGAAGAGTGGACAAAGCAATGGGGCCTGATGGGATTCATCCCAGAATTCTAAAGAACTAAGGATAGAACTAGTGACACCACTGACTACCCTCTTTAACAAATCATGGGAGGATGGGGTGGTACCTGAGGACTGGAGGAGGGCAGATGTGATTCCTCTTCACAAAAGTGGGAGCAAGGCAGAAGCAGGAAACTACAGACCTGTTAGTTTAACCTCAGTGGTAAGGAAAATGATGGAATCACTTCTGAAGGAAAGAATTGTCGCATCTAGCAGAGCCAGAGGGCACGGACCCAAGGCAGCATGGATTCACAGCGGAAGGTCATGCCAGACAAATCTGATAGATTTCTTTGACTGGGTAACCAAAGTAGTTGATCAGGGAGGGGCTGTGGACATGGCTTACCTAGACTTTAGCAAGGCATTTGACACAGTCCCACACAAAAGATTAATATACAAGTTAGCCAGCCTGGGAGTGGGTCCCAAGATGACAGCCTGGGTAAAGAATTGGCTGGAGAATAGGACACAGAGAGTAATAGTAAATGGAGTCCACTCTGAAAAAAGGGGGGTTAGCAGTGGGGTACCACAGAGTTCAGTATTAGGACCGGTCCTCTTCAATGTCTTTATAAGTGACATTGCAGAGGGACTGGAAGGAAAAGTAGTCTCTTTGCAGATGACACAAAGATCTGCAACAGAGTTGATGCACAAGGTGGGGTGGAAAGGATGAGAAGGGACTTGGCAAGGTTAGAGGAATGGTCAAATGTATGGCAGCTTAGATTCAATGCTAAGAAGTGCAAGGTAATGCACCTGGGAAACAAAACCCAGGGGAAGAGTACACAATGGGGGGTGAGATACTAACAACAACAAAAATGGAAAGGGACCTGGGGGTAGTCATATTAGATGACCTAAAGGTGGGCAAGCAATGTGAGAGGGTAGCAAGTAGTCTGGGGGGATACTGGGATGCATAGGGAGAGGCATCACCAGTAGAAAACAAGAAGTTATTATCCCTCTGTACAGACAGCTGGTGAGACCACATCTGGAGTACTCGTGCAGTTCTGGAGACCCAGTCTCCGAAAGACATAGACAGGATGGAAGCTGTCCAGAGGAGGGCAACTAAAATGGTGCAGGGTCTGCACCGGAAGACATATGAAGAGAGACTTAAGGAGCTTAATATGTATAGCCTCGAGGAAAGGAGGGAGAGGGGGACATGATAGAAACTTTCAAGTACCTCAAGGAATCAACAAAGTCCAAGAGGGTAGCATCTTTCAAAAAGAGGTGTGCAAGAACAAGGGGCACAATTTGAAGATAGAAGGGGCGGCTCAGAGGTAATTTAAGGAAGTATTTTTCAGAGAGGGTTGTGAATGTATGGACAGCCTTCCAGAGGAGGTTGTGGAGTCAAAAACAGTGGTGGAATTCAAGCATGCATGGGACAGTCATAAGGCAATTCTAGGGGGTTGGGGTAGGAAGAAGTAGGCTGCTGGTTAACTAGCATCTGCAGCTTATCCATCAGGTAGGGAAATGGGCAGACTGGGTGGGCCAAGCGGTCCTTATCTGCCATCAAATTCTATGTTTCTATGTGCATGGTATGATTGGTTATCACGTGACTCACTACTAAGTTACAGCACTACCAAACCATATATGCTGCAACATATGCAGCACAGCATGCATGTATCTGTCCTGTAGAGTACCCCATTACTGGGTACTGTACACAGTACTATACTTAGGCTAAAAGATGATGTGGTGTTTGTCACAGTTAGCAGTTGTGTCATGTGTTTGAAATGTGAAATGAAAATTAGGGACCAGTAGACACTACTGGCAGTCAAGGGCCACTTCAAGGGTATACTACCTAAGCAGCTCTGTTACGAAAACACACCAAAGCATGGTGGATGATCAAATGATTCATCATAAGTGGTTTTGTGAAACACTGTCTCACAATAGCAGACTGACATGGAAGGATATGAAATTGGTATAGGGTTTACATAGTAGTGGTTCCAGCAATGATAACTGCGCCTCACATGGGGATATGATACAAAGAACCATACCACAGACACCTCATGGGTAAAAGTGAGGCACAGCGAGGCAGTGCATGTTTCAAAGGAAAATATGCAGAACTATGAGACTTAACAGTATACTATTAGACTGAAGGAGGTTCAGAGGGAATGTGAGGAGGCACTTCTTCACTGACAGAGTGGTGCAGGGGTTGAACATTCTACCAGCACAGTTGGTCATGTGGGAAACAGTTACAGGATTCAAGAAAGATTGGGATAGGCAGTACAAGATATTGGAAGTGAAAGGGGTAAAAACAAGGCAAGACACAGGGTAGGGTACTCAGTGACATAATAGTATGAAGGAGATGAAAAATGATTGCAGACTGGTTGACCATGGCACATGAGGCCTCATGTGATGACACCTATAACTTCTATGTTTCTCTGTATCTATATGTCATTCCTACAACAGCAGACTGGGGTTTCACTAATACTTTCACAGTCTCCATTGACCATTTAAATTACAAACTACATTGCCTGCATTGAGCAGCAAACTGGACCTACCTCTGATGTGCCCTCGCACTTGTAGGCCGCCTCACAGTACTGTAGTAGCAGCATTGCACATTGCCCATCTTACTTATTTGCCTACCATTGAAATACATAGATGTGCACAAACTATTTGCTCTCATGATTTAAGTCTTGACTGACCTCACCCAGTGATGACAATGCTAACACTATCACCCTGACAGAGTACTTGTAAATATGAACCTGATGGCCTGTTATGGGGCCCCTCGACTTAAATTTGGCACATCATGACAAATGTGTCATAACTCTACAGGCAGTGCATGATGAGGTCACACACACAACGCCTCAGCCCACTGTACATTCACTGGTTATATTCCCAAATTTAGAGATGACATCTTGCACTCCACTGGGGAGGAAATGACACACTGACACCAGTGCATACTGTACCTCAATGATGCAGTTTAGGCAGGTCAGGTGGACTGGACACGCATGGTACTCAGAAGTAATGATTCCTAAAGTTTTTAAAACACTTGTTGGGGCAGTCAAGGGAGGCTATGCCACTCTTTCCAGTGGATCTGGATTGGACATGGAATTATTTAATGCCACCCCTGCCCCTGTTCCAGTGACCATGTAGATGAACTGGTAGCCTGGATGTCATGCACTGGAGACACCGTCACCAGTTCATGATTTCAACAACTGCCATTTGTTATAGTACGACCAGTGTAAAGTAGACTTATAAGGATTGCATAGACTAACTGAACAGCCAGTCCCCTACCCTGCCTGGTTTGACACAAATGTTGATCTTTGCACTCACTTATCATCAGCATGATCAACAATACTGCACAGAACTAGCACCCTTCACCCTACGGCAGAACTACAATTCAGGTGTGTTTTACAGTATTCAAATGATGTTTGACATTGTTTACACAGGGCCACATAGGGAATAACAGTAAGTTAATAAGCACCAAGAAGGTGGTATGGGTCAGTCAGCAAGCTGTTTCTTAGGTCAAGGAGCATTTCAAATTCACAACACAATAGATGAAAGCTATTATTTACACTGGTGCCTCTAGAATAAATACTGTCATCACAGACTAGTAGCCGCAGGCCATGCTCCACTGATTTGCGATGATGAAACTCCACAGATGGGAGTCTCATGATTCAATTGAGTTCCTCAACACATGATTCAACTTCATTTGTTAACAGTATACATAGCTTACCAGACACAGGCTCTCCAGGGCTCAGGCTTGGTCCTCCTCTGGCTTCTGCAGTGCCAGCAACACTGCTGAAGCTTGCATCAGTGCTGACCGGCATGACCTCAGCATCATCTCTGGACCTTCTGACAGCACCTGTTACAAATGAAGAGGAATAGCTGAGGTAAGTGTTGGACGTTGGAACACATAACAGTAAAGCAGCGCTGCAGTACTCAGACACATTCCATCCTGTGGGGAAGGCAAACTGCCAACCTGACCAAAGAATACAACTGATAATCTCCTGAAGGGAGGTGAGGAAGACTCACACTAAGGGGTTCACTTGCCTTCCAGAAAACTGCGCTTCATCACATATTCATATAAGGAGTGCTGTTGGAAACGGCCATGATGGAGTGACATGACTGTTCAGGGTGAGGAATACAAATCCGGATACACACAGTGCAGCTCACATATGCACTGAATGCTACAGCAGTCATCACACTCCACTAAAGGGAATGCCATGAGGGGATGTATGGACTGGAGTAGTGGACACTGGGCAGTCATGAACACTGACATGACCACCCCTTCCACTGGACAATGTGGATGAGGATGTAGATGGTAGTTATGAGACACACGGCAAGTCAACTATAACCACAATGGAGACAGATAGTTGCTACGCACATGAATGCAAATGCAACAGCTGTGTTAAGTTAACAATATCGTGCTTGCACAAGTTAATGCAACAACAAATTAGAAACAGTGGTCTGAAATGGATGCAACATCCTCTCAGTTCATGCTGCTGTTCCTGGTGATATATGTGTGAAGTAATGCACTGGCAGTGGCAAGCACATGAAATTTGACTGCACAGCTAAAGAGAAAGTACATCTGTGATGTGACACACACACACACACACACCCGTCACCATCAAAGAGGGTTTGTAGTCAGTTCAGGGCCAGGGGCATACATCATGCATGACACTGAAGGGCGCATGCGACTATTGGAACAACACACAAGCTTGCTTCCTGTTCTTCACATTTTGTTATCTTAATGTAATTATGAAAAAAAAGCTCACATTACATGCAGTGTATTGGGGCAACAACAGTTTTTCTCTAACTTGTTCATGACAATCACTGTTGGAACTACATGGGGGCAGGGCTGCTTAGCACCACATGAAACATAGCTATGCAGTAAGCCACAGTGGCACAACCTCAGGGATGGAGCACTGCTATTCAGTGTTTAGAGTTATACATTGAAAAATGAACAGTATTTCAGAGTCGTGCCTCTATGACCCACTGTGGGTCACTGTAAAAAAATCATATGGTGTAATTCAAACTGACTGATGAAAGCAATAACTTGAAGAACATAACAACAACTTTGAATAATAAGGTCATAATGCTCAGTGGTGCAGAGGTGCCCACTGGCGCAGCAGTAGCATTACCACAGCGACCCAAGGTCAGGAGCAAGCTCAGGTTGCCGGAGGTGCAGCTGAGGGAGAAGGATTGAACATACCTCAGGCGCAGCTCTCATCCACCGCAGAGGATTGGCTGTAGGCCTTGCCACTCTACCGCCACCTGGGTCAGGTGACCACAGGAATATGAATGCCTTCTATTTGTAAAGGCGAAGAGGTACCTGCCCCAATGTACAAACTCTTACACTTCTCTACATTAAGATTAGCATTGGACATTAACGAGAATTGTTCCATTACTCTGAGGAAGGCAGGTAGGTCATTCTGGTTAGAAAAAAATAAACAAATGTCATCTGCATAGGCTTTTATCCTAAGACATTCATCAGAGTCTTCCCAATGCAAACCCATCCCATTATTATGCCTAAGTCACCATCCGTAGTAAAGGGTCCAGCCCATATAGGTATAATAAGGGACTCAGTGGGCACCCTTGTCAGACACCTGTAGAGATGTGAAACCCAGTTAAAACCTGTCTTTGTATAACAGGAAACACTGTTGCCTTGTTATACAGCAACATAATGTACCGTCTAATAACTGTTGGAATCCCATAATATTGCAAGGTGGCAAATAAATAGGCATGGGATACTTTATCGAATGCTTTGGCCTGGTTGAATGAAACAAGGGTTCCTGACTTACCAAGTAATGAAAGATATTCACTCACATTTCTTATTATCATCAAGGTGGTATTCTGAATGTGTTTTCCAGGAATACCGCAATATTGGTGGGGGGAAGTATCAAATTAGAATATTCTTTGATCCTATTGTTTTAAATACATGCCAATATCTTATAATCTGTATTCAGAATTGTGATTGGTCTCCAGTTATGAATACTGGATTTATCCCTGCTTTATAAAAAAAAATCTATCTAAAAAGGATGTTCTAATTGTATTTTATACTAAAAAAGATTTAAAAAATTTGTACCAGTTTATCTATCAATGCCTCTGAGAAAACTTTATAAAATTCACCTGGGAGACTGTCCACTCCTGGCGATGTTCAGATTTTAAAGATTTTATTGCAAAAAGGACTTCAGCTTTTGTAATATCCGAGTCCATTACTGCGGTATTGATTGGTACTATTGGGAGAGTAATTGACCGTAAATATCTTTGTATTTCCTCTTCTGATGGGTTCCTCAATGGGGTTATGAGACATCATATAATTTTTTATAATCCAATGGAGAGTTTCCAGTGTATCTGCCACTGTCCCTGCAGGGTCCACTAAAAATTCAATATTCATAGAGTTCTGGAGGTCCATACACGCCAGGTAGGGATCTCCAACTGGAGTCCTTTGTGTACATGACTGGAGCATGACATTAATGGATTTAGCCCTAACGTACTGAAAGAGTTACATTTCCTCTTTAAGTACTTTAAGTTGGGAAGGATAATCTGCCCTAGTGGTGGTTACCAGGGAATACACTCACTGTAATTGTGACCTTAGGAATAAATAATATAAAAATTTCTCATTCTCTCGGTTTCCCGTACTTCATAAATCAGGTTTTAATATCTGATTTAGAGTCCTCCCACCATTCACATTTATCCTCATACAGGACCATTACAGATTCCCAGGCCCTAAGCAAAGATACCAAGCCTGTCTTAACTTTAGGATCATCTAAAGCAGATATATTTAATCTCCACTTCGTAGGACTTTTGACACCTTTGTGCACATCTGTTACCCTTAGTAGCAACATGGAATGGTCAGAAAATTCTACAGACTCATTAAAAAACTGGAAATTAGGAAGGTTATGCAAAATAAAAATATGGTCTATTGTAGACATGAGCCTCCCTCTTTTATAAGTAAATTTGGGACCTTGGGTCAGCCGGGTACCACAATTAATGAGTTCAGCAGTTTCCACTATTCTAGCCAAGGTGGAAGAGTCACAATAATTTTTTTTCTGAGACACCAGGTTTTTCCCTCCCTTTGGGATGTTACAGTTAAAGTCCCCCCGAAAAATAATTTTATGGGAGGACACCAAATAGTGTTGTATCAGGGTCAAAAGCTGTACTTTTTCTGCTTTAGATTGTGGGCCATAAACATTAATCAGCCAAAAGGTAGAATTCTCCCATTTGCCATTCAATATCAAAGCTCTTCCAGGTATTAAATCCACCAATTTTAACAAAGTAAATTTATAAGCTAAAAAACAACATCCCAATACTGTCAGCACACTCCAGTCCAAAGGACCGAGAAGACAGCCCCCACCACCATTCTGCCTTAAAGGAACAAATTTGGTCTACCGAATGCATCCAAGTTTCTTGAATGAAACATATATCCAGATCCTGGGCATGACGTGAATTAAAAACCATCTGACATCTCACTGCATTCAATATGCTGTGAACGTTTAGAGAAACAATGGTCAAGGAAGCCAGACTTCAGGAATATTTAAGGAAGTCAAACTTTTTTTTTCTTCTTTTTCCCCTTATAGCCTACCAATTCCTGATCCTGAATAACATGATCAGACACGGTATGTTGAGAGGAGGTCTCCTCTTGTTCCATGTCTGACATGCTTTCTTGAGAAAAAAGGGCAGCGTAGGAATTCTCTGATTCAAACTGCACCAATGGAGTGGGGGTGGGGTGGGGTGGAAGTTTGGTCTTCCTGGTAGAACATCTAACAAAGGGAAGGGATTTGGCCCGGTGACTCTCCGGCTCTGCATAACAGACCAAAGGAAGGGATACTGTGACCAATTCAAGGTTGTTCCCACATAGTTCCCCTGAGGGGCCCTCAGATACTACCCCCATAACCGGGGGAACCACCTCTGTAAGTAGAATTGGAAGGGAGGAAGGGGCAGGAAGGGGAGGGGGGGTATTGGGCAAAGAAACAATGTGCTCCTACTCTAAAAATGTATCCTGAGCCTGCTGGATAAGTAATTCAGGGCTACTACAAGTGGCTTTGTTTTTAGCTGCCCAAGAGCATTCAGAAAACACATGACCATATTCTTCACAAAGATCACGCCTTGTGCAGTTGGCACATTGTAAAGTGATGTGTCCTATCTCCCCACAATTGTCACAATGGGGTTTATCACACGTGCTAGACAAATGAGTTCTGGCCCCACATTGATAACAGGCCCTAGGCTTTCTGAAATAAAAACAAACCCCTCTATCTCTCCCAAGCAAGAAGGAGTTTGGCACATGACTAATTCCAGCATCTGTTTGTCGAAGCTTCAGCTTATACTTCCACCCCTAGTCCAAAACATTTCAGAATTGAATACTGCTTCTGGCTCACTTAATATTTCACAATGCTGAGACAACCAATAGGTGATATCATCCACATGGACCCCCTCATTCCGAAACATTATAATAACAAATTTAATCTAGGGTTTCGTGAGAGGAATGACAAAAAAGGGGGTCCATGTCGGAGAAAATTTTCACCTGATTATATCATTCCCAGAACAGATCTAGGGCATAGGAAGAACGAAAACTAACATCATAGTTGTCCTCCCCCAAAATATTGATAAAAGCATACACCTCCCTAGGGGAGAACTTTAGTGAGTCTTTCACCAGGTATTTGCCCACATATAACCTGTCTGGCTATTCTTCAAGGCCGCCCTTATACCGAATCTGGACCGCATTCCTACTAGGAGTGGCCTCCTTCCTGGTTTTAGTAAATAAGTCTGATAGAAGGGGCTTCTGTGGAGGATTAGTGGGCGCCTCCTATGTTAAGTTTGTCTCTGTACCTAATAGTTCCACAACTGTTTCTTGTGCCACAGTCTCATCTGCTGGTAAATCAGTGTGGTTGAGGGGTTTAGGGGACTCAGTCACTATATGAGTAGTTAGGCCCTCATCAGTCATCTCAGGTCTAGGTTGCACAGACACTGTGTTAATAACCCCAGTCCCTGTGATCACAGGATTCCATTCTGGCCTGGATTGTGAAAAATTCAAGGTTGGGTCCCACCCAGGATCCGGAATCAGTGAACCCGAAGAGGACTGTTTCCACCTTGCATCTAACAACGCCCTTTGGGGTCACCAAGGCTCTTCAGGGGCAATTAGAATGAGAGGAGTCCTCAGAAGCAATAGTTATAGTTGATGGAAGCACCCCTTCTTGGAAAGGCCTTTAACCTTAGCACCTTCAGGGCCAGCATTGATATTGCGGTTTGCAAAATTAAAAGCAGCTCTTTTCTACTTCCCTTCTTCTCTGTGCCCCGGTTTAGTTACTTTCCCTTTAGTCATAAAGGAAAAAATGGACACATTCTCTTGATGCCCATCATTAGTTTGAAATATAGTTGGGCGAGGTAGCTGCTGTAAAGCCTCGTCTTGCCCTATCTTAAATTCTGCTGAGAAAACAAACCCCGACTGTCTGGACAAATGCATCGATTTTTCAGATGCTATCTGAGTGTTGTGGGCAGTTTCAACGGCAACAGGGATTAAATCAGACCCTTGCTTGCATCCTCCCTCATCCGCAATCATTTGCTCATGTCCCCTATTAATAGTCTGTGCATTATACTCATGCTGTACCTTCAAAACATCCCCTTCAGTCGGAGGAGCTGGTCCGACATCAGGTTCAACTTTTAAACTGCCAGGAGTAGATGACTCACTTGTCAAGTACTGACCCTTTGATGCTGCTGTGTCACCCCTGATACTGACAGGAGGGCCCGCTTGGTGAGCTGCAGCCAGTAAAGAATGAAGCTGTACAACTTCTGCTTCCAGGCAAAGTTGCTTTGCACAGTGTCACTTGTTTTCTGCAATTAGTTTGGCTTGCAGTGCTCATTCTTGTAGAATTAGTAAACCCATATCTCCGGGTAGTAAAAGATCACAGTCAGCAGACGGCTGACTCAGATCCTCCGTAGAAAGAAAAATCTCTTGTATCTCAGGTTCCATATCTCCATGTATTAAGCCTGAATTGCATCAGTTTCAGCTTGTAAAACCTCTGGCATATTCAAGGTGGGAAAGGAGGCCTTCTCCCCCACCACTACCTCCATCCACACTGAAGAGCTCTCAGGACTGGCCATGCTCACAGCCAGTGAGGCCCCCTACAGGCAAGTAGGGGAATTTCCCCAGTACCCTGGCCAAATTTCCCCCCATTTACTAAAATACCACCAACAGATTAATCTGGTTCAAGGTCAGTTGTCATTCATCTGTATCCCCTTCCCCGGTTGTGCCATGAAAATAGGCAGGATTTGTCTAGTGCACTTACCCGGTCAACAAAATAAATAACAAATAAACAAGTGTAATTGCAGAGTGAATTGAGGCAGATAGAGAAATACACCATGGAGATCGGTCAGGCAGAGAGATGCTTGGGCAACATGGAGGGGCAGCTACCTTTGAGGCAGAGGAGGAGCACTGGAGACACACAGGTGGGGGTATTAGTCTGAGAAGTCTTTTGAGGGAGGAGGGGGAAGTGGATAGATGCAGATCAGAGGGTAGGTTATTCCAGAGAAGGGGGAAGTGATAAGAGAAGGCCAGTCAGCCAGCAGTAGAGTGGGGGTGAGGGACAGAGAAGGTGCAGGCAACTCTGTAGCGAAGGGAGTAGGAGGTGGCAGCAGCTTGCTAGAGGCGGGAGGAGAGATGGGGGGGAGGGTGCCAAACCAGAATTTGGAACTTCATAGGAGATGACTTTGATAAGATGGCCAACAGAGTTAAGCTAGCCCTGGCAAAAAGAAATACAAGTGAGGGGGTACAGGCAAAGTGGGCAAACATTAAGGATGCAATACTTGAAGCAACATCCCATTGTGTTAGAGAGAAAAGGAAGTGCAAAAGAAGAAGAAAACCACTTTGGTTCTCAAAAACAGTATCAGATAAGGTCAGAGACAAAAGGCTGACCTTCAAGAAATATAAGGGAAGGCAGCGGGATGAAGCTAGGGAGGCATACCAAACTTCCCTAAGGGAAGCAGAGAAGGCAGTAAGGCAAGTAAAGGCCCAAACTGAGGAAACACTAGCAGAAACAGTAAAAGAAGGTGACAAGACTTTCTATAGATACATTAGTAAAAGGAGAAAGTTCAGAGGGGGTATTGCTAAGATCAAAGGGGGATAAGGGGGGCATATGAGGAGGAGGACCATGTAAAAGCATCTATCCTAAATAGATACTTCTTCTCAGTATTTAGAAGAGATGGTGGGGCAGGGCCCACAGCTCAACACCATGGACACAGCGGGGAGGGAGGTGTGCACTAGTCCCTTCGCAAAAGAAAGGGTCCTACAAGAGCTTGATAGGCTCAGGGTGGACAAGGCAATGGGACCCGATGGCATACATCCCAGGGTACTAAAGGAGCTAAAAGTGGAACTAGCAGAGCCATTATCAAAGCTGTTTAGTGAGTCTGAGCACAGGAGAGATCCCAGAAGACTGGAGATGGGCTCATGTGATCCCACTCCACAAACGTGGTAGCAGGTAGGAGGCAGGGAAATACAGACCAATCAGACTTAACTCAGTATTGGGCAAGATTATGGAGGCACTCCTTAAGGAAAGGCTAGTGCGACACCTGCAATCCATAGGAGCACAGGATCCAAGACAGCATGGGTTTACAACAGGAAGGCCCTGCCAAACTAATCTTATAGATTTCTTTAACTGGATAACCAGAGTGGTGGACCAAGGGGGAGCAATTGATGTCGCCTACCTTGACTTCAGCAAAACCTTCGATAATGCTCCACATAGAAGATTGATTAATAAGCTGCATAGGCTTGGGGTGGGTCAGACGTTGGTCAACTGGGTGACAAACTGGTTGACGGGCAGAAAACAGAGAGTGGTGGTAAACGGTATACAGTCAGAAGAGGTGCAAGTCACAAGTGGTGTACCTCAGGGATCAGTCCTGGGGCCAGTCCTCTTTAACATCTTCATCAGTTACAATGCAGATGGACTGGAGGGTAAGGTTTGTCTGTTTGCAGGTGACACCAAGATCTGCAATAGAGTAGATGTTCCAGATGGGGTGGGCAGAATGAGAAGAGATCTGGATAAACTAGCAAAATGGTCGGAAGAGTGGCAACTGGTGGTTAATGCAAAGAAGTGCAAGATCATACACATTGGGAAGAGAAACCCTGAAGCCACCTATAGGCTGGGAGGGGAGTTGCTGGCAGTCACAAGGGAAGAAAGAGACTTGGGCATCATCATCCAAGCAGACCACTTAAGCAGTAGGTAAGGCTAGGGGGATGTTGGAAGAGGGAGGTAATAATCCCTCTTTACTAGACACTGGTTAGGCCCCATCTGGAGTACTGCATGCAGTACTGGATGTCACACCTTCACAAGGACATTAACCAAATTGAGGCAGTCCAGAGGAGGGCAACCAAAATGGTGCATGGACTGCATCAGAAAACATATGTGGTCAGATTAATGGAGCTCAATATGTATACCCTACAGTATAGGAGTGAGAGAGGTGATATGATTGAAACATTTAAAAACCTTAAGGGCATTAACAAGGTGAAAGAGTCTAACATGTTTCAATATAAGAAAAATAACAGGACAAGAGGACACAACATGAGATTAGAGGGAGGCCGATTAAGGGGTAATGTGAGGAAGTTCTTTTTCACAGAAAGGGTGGTGGATGCATGGAATGGCCTACCTCAGGAAGTGGTGGATATGAATACAGTGCAGGGCTTCAAACAGGCATGGGCTAGGCATAAGAGAAAAATACAGATGAGTATGTATATATAGGCTAGTGACAGAGCAAAGGCCGATGGCACATTCATAAGCTAGAAAAATAAATGGGCAGACTGGATGGGCCTTGCAGTCCTTATCTGCCATCAGCTTCTATGTTTCTATGTTTCTATGGCAACAAGGGAAGCACAGTGAGTAGTTCTACGGTGTGATAGTGGGGCCAGGGAGAGGGGAGCATATAGAAGGCAGTGGTGTGTACGGGGAGTGGAGGCAGTTGCAAAGCAGCAGAAGGAATTTAGGATAGTATCCAGCTTTTTGAGGGATGCAGCAGGGGCCGTGCCATAGACTACATCGGCATAGTCAAGGACTGGCAGTATTGTTTTGAGAATCAGTTCACATTGGGTGGGGAGAGGGAGGCTATCTTTGTGGTGGTAAAGGATGCCGAGTTTGGGCCAGAGCTTTGTGCAGATGGCATCGATGTGAGTGGAGAATCCTAGGTGGCTGTGCAGCCAAACTCCCAGGTACTTAAGATCTTTTACTTATGCCTCTATTGCTTTGCTCCTTCAGTGCTCCCATCAAGCCTACCCCCTCAGATCCTATAACAAGTATATACGCCATGTTCCCATGTCTGCCACCATGATGGGCAAAAATGCCTTCTATTTATTTTCATGATAGTTCTGAAACTTCCTCTCAGTGCCCCATTGAAGTATTCCCTTTTACAAGCTCTTCAGAGGTGCCTTTAGATGTCATTGACATGTTTCTCTACTTGTAACTCTACCCGAGGAACTAACCAGCACTTATGCTGTAATGATGTCTTCATTCAGTGCTTTCTAACTGCAGTTTATCACTGCCTATTACTGACTGCCTGTTGTAATTTGTTCTTGTTCTAGGCTGCAAATTGTTGTGTTTTTTTCTCACTGACTATTGTTTACTTATTATTGTGTTTAATCTTACTTTATTATAGCTTGCTTCTGGTAGTCTTATCCTGCTGTAATGTACCTGTAATTTTATCCTGCCATGCTTAACTTATAAGTCCTGATTAATTTTAAAGTTGTTTGTTTTGTACTCTCCTGGGACATAATAGAAATTAGACATTTAATTGTCTAGTGTGCCTACTAGGTTAACAAAAGCTAACTAAATAAACCAATAACTTATTCCCTTCTGGTCTCCACTATGTACATGTTCAAAAAGAGATGCAGTGAATTTATAGGAACATACGAAATTTGCCAGCAGATAAAGGCCTAGAGGTATATCAAGTCTGCTCGAATGTGCAGCTAGCACCCCTTATTATGCAGCTGTCCCTCCCTTGACCCTTCCCCTTGCCCTGTCCCAGCCCCTTTTGAAGCAGCTCACTGTTCAACTGGATATCACTTCTGTCAGTAGCGCATTCCACCCAGCTACCACCCTCTCCATAAAAAAGTGTCTCCTCGTCTCCCTCCTGAACCTCCTTCCCTCCAGTCTCATATCATGGCCCCAAGTGTCCCTCCCCTCCCTTACTTTGAACAGCCCCTCCATACCTGTCTTGTTTATTCCTTTCATGTACTTGAAGGTTTCAGTTATATTCCCCCTGTCCCTCCTCTCTTCCAGCGAGTACATGATCAACTCCCTTAGCCTCCTCTCGTATAGTAAGTCCCCCAGCTGCTTGATCATCTTTGTCACCATGCGCTACACCCCCTCCAGTAACTTGATGTCCCTCTTCAGATACTGGTGCCAGTACTGCACGCAGTACTCCAGGTGCAGTCTAACTAATGACCTATACAGTGGCAGAATCACCTCCCCCCTCCTCAAGGATTTACCCCTTGCAAAGTAACCCAGCATTTTGTTGGCCTTTGCAGCTGCCTTCCTACATTGTACTGAATTGTTCGTTGACCTGGTAATGAGCACCCCCAGATCCTTCTCCTCCTCTGTCTCAGCTATCTGCACTCCCCCAGCTAGTAACTCCTCCTTGGGTTTTTCACCCTAAAATGCAGCACCTTGCACTTTTTGGCATTGAACCCCAGTTGCCAGGTGTCTGACCAAATTTCCAGCTTTGCCAGATCATGCTGCAACCCCTGCCATCCCCATAGGTTGTCCACCACTGCTCCCATCTTGGTGTCATCAGTCAACAGACTTGTCTTGCTCTTGATGCCCAATGATATGTCTGCAACGAATATCCAAAACAACACTGGTCCCAACACCGAGCCCTCTGGAACACCGCTCATCACTATCCTTGGGGATGAGAGCTCCCCACCCACCACCACCCCCTGTTGCCTTCCCTGAAGCCAGTTCCCTAACCATCTCACCAGCTTTGCACCCAGCCCTGTGCTTCCAACTTACTTCCCAGCCTCCCATGTGGCACCGAGTCGAATGCCTTACTGAAGTCCTGGTACAGGACATCCACTGCATAGCCCCTGTCCAGTTGCCTAGTTACCCAGTCGTAGAACTCCACCAGGTTGGTTTGGCTAGATCTACCATTTATGAAGCCATGCTGTCTGCTGTCCTCTTGTGCTTTGGCCTCCAGGAGGACCACTAGCCTCTCCTTCAGCATAGTCTCCATCGGCTTACCAACGATGGATGTGAGGCTCACTGGTCTGTAGTTCCCCGGTTCATCCTTGGGGCCATTCTTGTGGAAGGGCACCACATGAACCATCCTCCAATCCTGAGGTACACACCCTGAGTGTAGTGAGGCATTAAATAGGTCTGACAAAAGTCCCGCCAGGACCTCTGCCAGCTCCTTCAGTACCCTGGGGCGGATGCCATCTGGGCCTGGCACCTTGTCCAGCCTCAGTGCCCTCAAACCCTCCAGAACCCTGCCCTCCATGATTTCCCTGTCCGTTACCCCTCCCCCTCTGTTTCTGCCCTTCCTCCCCCTTAGATATCATCCCCCTCTTCTCCTCAGTAAATACCAAGCAGAAGTAATCATTTAGCGCTTCTGCCTTATCACACCCTGCTTCCACCCAACTCCCCCTCCTTCCTAATCCTTACTATATGGTCCTTACAGTTCCTTTTATCCCTGATGTACCTGAAGAAGTCCTTCTCCCCCTTCTTAATGCCCTGCACCAGCCTAAGCTCCGAAGACATCTTGGCTGCCCTTACTGCCCTAGTCACCTCCTTTGAGTCCTTCAGGTACTCCTCCCTGTCCTCCCCCTTCCTGTTTTCTTGTACCTCTTAAAGGCAGCTCTGTTCCTCCTTACCTTTTCCATGACCTCCTTGCTCACCCAGCTAGGTTTCTTTGCCCTAGCCTTCTTGCTCTGCGCCTTGCTGCAGATTCTGGTTGCTGCCACTATCCCCAGCCTTATGAGCTCCCACCTCTGGTTAGTGCCCATACTGGGTTGAATTTTGGCCAAGTACCCTTTTACTACTTCCCCCATCCTCCTAAAGTCAGCCCTCCTGAAGTCCAGTACCCTTGTGCCAGATTCCACTCCTCCTTACACATATCCAATGTGAATCACACTGAGTGGTGGTCACTTCCTGCCAGCGGTTCTTCCACCCTAAGTTTCTGCACAAACTTCCCATTTTCCAGCATGAGGTAAAGAGTATTCACTAACCTGGTTGGTTCGCTGACCATTTGCATCAGGAAGCTGTCCTGGAAGGCATCCAGCAGTACCTGCTCCATTCTATTCCTGGTTGTTGGGGTACTCCAATCCACTCCTGGCATGTTGAAGTCCCCCACAATCACCACACTGCCCTTCTCACAGGTCCTCCTCATCTGTCCTGCTAGTTCCCTGTCTAACTCCTCTGTCTGAGGGGACAGCCTGTACACCACTCCCATCCTGAAAGTCCTATTCCGGAATCCTGGATTTGCATCCATAGTGACTCTGTACTACCCTCCTCCCCTTCCTCACATACACACTTCAGTCCTTCCCTCACATATAGTGCCATCCCCCTCCTTTCCCAATCACTCTCTCTCTACGGAATATCCTGCACCCTGGTATCGACGGGTCCCAGTCATTATATTGGGTGGCCCATGTTTTGGTTATGGCTGCAATGTCCACCTCCCACTCTGCCATGAGAGTCTGCACCTCTCCAGTTTTCTTCCCAAGGCTCCTAGCATTCAGGGTGACCACCTTCCACCCCTTCCCCTTTCCCCCTCCCATCCTGTCACCAGGGAAGTTTCTGCAAAGTACCATACTGTGCACTTCACAAAGTGGTCACTTTGCAGAAAAAAAATTATATTTTGTGGAATATTTTTCCATGCAACAACCTTTCTGTGGAAAAATATTCCACAGAATTTGACGTTTTTGCTATGTGCCATCATTGCAATTTGAAAGAACTTTGCAAAGTGCAGAAAACTTTGCAAATTTGTCACAAAATGAAGTTTTCTGCACTTCTCATGCCTTAAATTCAGACTGTCAAGTCTTTCCTCATGCAACTTACTATGATGCTCCTGAATAAATGTTGTTTTTATGCTCTGAACTGATTCTAGTCTGTCTTTGTCCTTTTTAGTGTGTGAGGACCAGAATTTTGCACAGTATTCCAAGTGTAGCCTCACTGGTGATCTATACAGGAGCAGTATCACCTACTTTTGTCTGCTAACAAAATCCTTGCCTATTCACTCCAGCATCCTGTTTGCTTTCCCAACTGGGACTGCATTGTGCAGTTGACTTTAAGCATTCAGATACAATTACATTTAGATTCATTTCTTCCCGTGTACATTACATCCTGACTCCCCCATCCCTGAATTCAACCTTTGTGTATTTGCTACCTATATGTGAGACTTTCAACTTTTTTTTTTTAATAATGTCTTTATTGTATTTTGAATGAACATACAAACAGACATACACAGCAAGCCCGGGTTCCCGGGTGCCCACCCCAAAAACTGGGTAGGCAAACTATATACAGAGACTATATACAATCACAGCTGCCGAGAACCCCCCCCCCATCCAGACACTAAAACCAGCTCACCACTACCCAAATTGAGGGAAAATGAACAAGAAGGTACCCAGTTTGGAATGAGATTTAAAAAAAAAAGAAGACCTCAAAGCATAAAGACTGGAATTAATCCACAAGTCCTATAGTTCCCAGAACCCTCTAATCAAGGGGGAGATGTTCCCGCAGCTGTGTCCTGAGAAAGAGAGAGAGCCCCAAAAAAAGGAAAAAATAAAAACCCCTTTGCTTGGCAGCCCAGGTCCTATCTACTTAATGTACACAGAAAAAAAAAGGAAATTAATCCTAATACATACAAGTCTCCAAACCTAAAAGTAAAAAACAGAGATAATCCAAGTGTAAATATTCGAGCATAGATAATTTAATTACCCACCACGTCAAAAGACTACACTTAGACAGACAGACCGATGACAGGGAGGCTTGAGTTGGGTCAATAGATTGCCTCTAAAATTCGCCACCTCTTATCATATGTTCCCTTTTTCCGTTCCGAGACAATTGGAGCTTAATCCTGCCTAAAACCCTCAGTAGATCCACTAGCCAATGGTCATATGAATAAATACATTCACTTTTCAATGCCTCAAAACATAAGCTTTGACTAGGGGCAGACATCAGAACTGTCTGATTGATCTGCGATCCTGGGATTTGGGTCATATCCCCAAAATACAGACCTTAGGGTGAAATATAGTCTACATAATTTAAAGGGGTCCATATTCTGCTTAATCTGAGCCCGAATTGGGTATATCCTAGGACAGTCCCAAAATATAGCAACGTGTCCCTGAACTCAGTCCACACCTAAAACATAGATCTGTCTGTCCAAGCTTCCTAGCACAAAGTTTGGCTGGGGTATAGTACAAATTAGAAAAATGAAGAATTGCATAGTTCTATATTTAGGTATAGGTATGTAAGCCACACTTTTTCCAAGTTGCCTCCAGTCCGGCCTCAGGAGGGTATCCTTCTTTTTCCCAGTAAGCCACCTAGCAGAAACCTCCTTACTAAAGAAGTCGAGAAGCACCTTATACACCATTGACAGGGCTTACGAGCACAATTAATTCCTTTAAGATTGTCCCAGGTAAATGGAGTCCTGGTGGACATATATTATCCCTCTGCATTCTCTGCAACATTTTAGTAATCTGAATCTTCTTAAAAATTGATACCACTACATTGAAGTGGAAACACTACTTTATCGTCTAGAATTAAGTCTGACCAAACATAATTAGCTAACTGCGGAGCCCAAAAACCCCTAATTAATTGGCCACCAATAGTTATGTTAGGATTACCTAAAATAGGTTGATCTCTACAGCCCTTCTGGAGCTTTTTACGAAGTGGGGACAGGAGAGCCCACCAGGCCAGGACTGTCTTAAATATTGGGGAATCATTACCCACTCCGGGGAGAATTCCCGGATTAGTAAAGAGCAATGAATCGGGAGAGATACCCTTATCTCTCAAAATTTGCTGTTCAATATGTAACCAAGTTGGAGTGTAGCCCTCTCCTTCCTGGGAGCTGTTCCACCAGGTCATTATAGATAATTGCCCGGCTACGTAATATAAGTAAAGATCTGGAATTTTAAGCCCCCCTAAACTAAAAGGAAGTCGCAAAACCACATGTTTCCTTGGAATTCCATAGAAAATCAGAAAGAAGTTTTTGTATTCTAATAAACCAGGACTTAGGAATATTATACGGGGACAAATATATGGGATACAAAAATCTAGGCAATAGATTCATTTTAATTAATCCCATTCTAGCTGTCAAGTTTAGGGGAAGCTTGTTCCACCTATCCAAGTCAGCCCTAGCTGCTACTAATACTTTATTCAGATTTGCCTCTACACCTTGCTGAAAATTAGGAATCCTAAATACCCAGATAATCAATACCATCTGGAGCCCACTTCAACTGGAGGTGGTCAAAGTCTGCCTTATATACATGTGGGGTAGGGGAGGACCTGTGTCTTGTCAAGTTTAGCTTGTAATTCGAGACCACGAGAATCTCTTTATAACCTCAAAACCCTGTCAAACTCTTCACAGGAGTAGCAAAGATGCAATAGAATATCATCTGCAAAACCGAAACTTCAGTTCCCTCCCCTTAACCACAATCCCCGTATTCAGGGTCCGATTGGATTGCCCATAATAAGGGCTCAGATAAATATTGAATAAAATTTGGGAGAGGGACAACCCTGCCTGGTCCCATTATCAAGATGGAATTCCTTTGACAAAAACCATTGCAAAGGACCTGGCGTGAGGTGTAGCATAGAGATTCCTAATGCCCTGAGAAGACCCTCCGGAAACCCATCCTCTCCATGGTGGCAAATAGAAAGGAGTGGGAGACCGGTCAAAGGCCTTCTCAGCATCCAGGAGAAAGCGCCATATCCGAACAAGAGCTGGAGGCCTCAAAAGGACATGGTGAAGCTTACATAAGCATCATGAGCCCCTGCCTGGCATAAAACCAACCTGGTCTTGGCTAATAATCCGAGGAGCTATCCTTAAAATTCTATTAGCCAATATTTTAGATAATAATTTAATGTCCTGATTCAAGAGGGCAATAGGCCTATAACTCTCTGGCATTTCTGGGGCTTATCTGGTTTGGGAATAAGTATAATATAAGCCTGGTATAGCGGTAAATAGGGAACTCCATCAGACAGAATACAAGAAAAAGCTCGAGGAATAAAGGTAGAGAGTCTTCAAGTGAGCTTTATAAAACCCAGCTGAAGACCATCTGGACCTGGAGTCTTACCCTAGGTAAAGTATTAATTGCATCACTTATTTCAGCCTCTGATATAGGGATTACCAAGGCCTGGGCTTGTTCTTGCTCCAGTCTTGGTAAATTGATACTCTCCAGAAGCCCCCACACACTCTCCTCAGTGCTACCTGATGCCCCTTGATATAGTTCTGTGAAGTAATCCATAAAGACATCTGCCATAGCCTGTGGGTCTGTAACCAATTCACGATATTCCAAAATGGTAGTTGAAGCGCCTCCACTCTCTTACCCTACTTGCAGGAAGCCTACTGGGCAAGTCCCCTTGCAAAAGGTATTCAGCTTGGAGCCTTTCGGTCCAAGCCTCAATGTAATGTACATAATGTCCGTCATTTCGTCCCTCAGTTCCAAGTTCCCTGTCTACCTCTCGCCAGATCCCTCCATGGGGCAAGTGAATTAATAGCACCCCAAATGAATTCTCCCTTGCCTTCCTCATCCTGTTTCTCCTAATGAGGGTCTTAGCTATACTAGTATATAGAACTTTACAAGTAGGCCAGGCTAAATTCTTATTGTCAAGGGTAGGGATCTGGGTCAAAATAATATCCCTAAGAGCTTCCTCCAGGCAGAGATAACATATTGTCTTCTAAGAAGAGGATTCATCCAGCCTCCATCTGAAAGGTTTTGTCGAACAGACTCCATTACCCAAGACATCTGAACTGGAGAATGGTCAGAAAAATTCTACTGTGGTAAATAGTTTCTTAACCCCCCGCAGGGCCTCCTGATTAACCAAGAAAAAGTCGATACGTGTTTGAGTTTTATGCACCCCTGAATAAAAGGTCATATTACAATCCCCTTGTTTAAACTTCCAAAATGGGTCTGTCAATGCTGACACCGCTAGAAGTCTAGCCAAAGATACCTGCACTCTAGAAGGCGGCTTTTTAGAAGGGGGCTTCCTATCCACCAGGTTACTAAAGCAGAGATTCCAATCCCCTGCTATAATTAGGGGGTGGGATGAGAAGCTAGTTAGGTCTAATTCAGGGAGGAAAAAAATCAGGGTTGGGAGGAGTTGGCCATATACAGAGTAATGTGTTATTAACCTCCCATAATAGTGCCGTGAAGACTCCCGCGCATCCTCCCGTGCTTTATTACCAAAGGGAACAAACGGGCAACTCTTTGCGATCAAAATCGCAACACCCCTGAAGCTTTGGCGTGCCCCTCTCCAAAAACTTGACCCACCCAGAGCCTTCTCAAGAGCATTAACTCTTCCTTTAACAGGTGGGTTTCCTGCAATAAAGCAATTTGAGCCCCTATCTGTGAAATATACCTTAGGATCACTAGCCTCTTTTTCCTCCCTCTGAGGCCTTTAACATTCCAAGATACTATGTTGACCATAAACATATACTAATTTACTACACCCCATACCTCCCAGCCCAGGCTGCCAGCAAAGGAAAAAAAAGAAGAAGAAAAATTCAAAATCTGCATTTTGGACTCTCTCTCTCTTCCCCCTCTCCCCCAACCCTCACCCCTTTTGACACAACCCCCGATCCTCTGATCGTCCTCCTAACCACCGTCGAAAACGAGATGAGCCAGCCACTAAGCGTGCTCCCTAGCCCCTCCAACCTCAAATTAACTCAAGTCAAGCTTCTATTCCCTTTACCAGGAATATCAATATTTAACCCCTTCCCCCCTTCTCATACTTCTTCTGTAGCCCCAGCATAGCCCTCCCTCTTAAGGGCTTTAAAGCAAAAGTCACAGAGTCTTCAAAATCCTCAGGGGATTGCACAACAGTACCACTGAATGGCCTTATTCCAAGGTAAAATAAATGGGAAAAGCAGTCCTCAGCCGCATCCAAAGACTTCTCCCATCACAGAGTTTCAGGTTGCCGCCTGAACAGATCCGGAAGTTCAACTTTCAGACCCTCTGCAGCATCCTCGCTGTCAAAACCTCCGGTCTCCGATTGCAATTTGACCACCAAAGTAGCTGGATGTTGCATCCAAAACTTCCACGCCTGCTAAATGTAGCTTTTCTTAATGTCAATATATTCTTTCTGCTTTTCACGGATGGCAGGTGTCTGATCCTGGAAAAGCCAGATTGCAGCTCCATTCCAATGCAGGTTTTAAGGCTCTGCTCTCATAAGAACGTGGTCTTCTCCTAAAATTCAGGAATCGCATTATAATAACCCTGGGTCGAGCCCTGGAGATCTCTCTAGAGATCGTGTGCCCTCTCAATGTTATACGCCTCTCCGTAAGGTGTAGGGCCCAAGATCTTTAAAAGCAGCCCCTGGATGAAGGCAATACAATCCGAACCTTCAGACCACTCTGGTAAACCTGCCAAAATCAAGTTATTCCTTCTGCTACGAGATTCTTGGTCATCTACTCTCTCCTCAAGTTTCTTCACCTGTCTCCTTAAAGCCACAAGCTCCTGTTCATGTGCAGACGTTTTCCTGTCTTGCGAAGCAGCTCTAGCTTCAAGATCTCCTACTCTCTGTGCCAGAGCGTTAAGAGTAGGTTTGATTGTAGCAAAGTCAGCTACCAACCCGAAGGAGCGATTTAATTTCCATTACATCATCCGGGGAATCTGGCCTTTCTCCTCCACTTTTAAACATAGCCTCCTGGTCTTCTGGCACTGGTGAGGCTTGAAGGCGCTTGGAAGAGCGGCGCCCGTCTTGTCAGGAGAGTTCAGAGGCTTCGGACTCCATAATCAATGCTGCACCGCAGGGAAGTTCACTCGCGCTAACAAAACAGATTACCGGACCCAACAAGCTTCTCCGGTATGCGCGACGGTCAGTTGCCGGTTTTAATAACAGCTGTCAGCCCGTTTACGCTAATCGGGGACTTTTAGATTACTTTTGAGGTTGAGTCAGCCCGGGAGTAGCGCTCAGCACGTCTTCACCGAACTAGCACATCACATGATCCTCGACTTTCAACTTTTTTATGTTGAACCCAAGTTGCCAGACTATGGACCCCTCACCATCCTCTCCAGCTCCTCTCTTATTTACAGAATAAACTCTGCTGTCTGCTGTGCTACAGAGCTTAGTGCCATCAACAAACAGATTTTACCCAGTATCTTCTCATCTATATCACAGGTAAAGACGTTAAAAAACACATGTCCAAGGATCAGCACGTGTGGCGCCCCAATCATTATCTACTGCACTCCCAAGTGTCCTCCATTTATTACCACTTTCTACCTTCTCCTGTCCCAGCCAGTTCCAGATCCACTGTATTAGTACTTTTGCAACCCCTATACCATCTACTTTCTTAATTAGTCTTCTGTGTTGGACCTAGTTAAAGGCTTTCCTAAGGTCCAGGTATAGTATATCTACCATATAACCTTTATTAACAGACTTCATCACCCAGTTGAAGAAATCAGTTATGTTTGTTTGACATGATCTTTCTTCTGCAAACCCATATTTTCTGCTATATCCAGCAGTCCATTTGTCACAATGAGCTTTACCAGTTTTTCCTAAATGATAGATTCCAGTAGCTGGCCTGCTGTTGAGGTCCAGCTGATAGGTCTGTAGCTCACAAGCTCATCCTTCCCTCCATTCAGGTAGAGGCACTATGTCAATCATCCCCCAGTCTACTGGCATATCACCTGTCTCCAGAGAGCCGTTGAGATCTGTTAGAGGTTGTGCATGTGCTTGCATCACTTCCTTAAGCAACCCTGGGTGCAACTCATCTGTCACCAGAGATTTATCAGTGTTCAAAGACCTTCATCCCATAAACACCTCTCAACTACTTTTGGTCCCATGTTACTTTCTACCCCCCCCCCCCAGCCCTGGGTGAAGCCTGCACTGTGGTAGTAGTCCCTTTGCTCCAATGTGAATATTGAACTGAACTATTTATTGAATATCTCAGCCTTCTACCTATCATCTTCCATCCACCTCTTCTATATTTTTTAGACTGATTATTCCTTCTCTTGTTTTCATCTTCTTACTGATGCAGTAAAAGAAGGACTTGTTACCCCTGACCTCCCTGTGCAATCCAGAGTTCTGTAGCCAGCCTAACTTTCCCTATGGCTTCTCTTAACATGATCAGGTACAAATCCCTGCTCCTTTATATATGACTTGCTCTGCACCTTTTAAATGCCCCACTTTTTCTCTACTTGCCTCCCCCAACTCCTTTGAAAACCACATAGCCTTCCTCTTCTTCCAATTCTTTTTCACTTGTGTTAAACAGGAGTCTGTGACAACCTGCAGGCTTTTCTTTATCATATTCTGTTTCCCTTCCAATCCATCTACCTCCCTAACACCCCCAGCTTATACAAACATAGAAACATAGACTTTGATGGCAGATAAGGACACTTGGCCCACCCAGTCTGCCCATTTCCCTACCTACTGGATAAGCTGCAGATTCTAGTTAACTAACAGCCTACTTCCTGCAACTCCCCACTATAATTGCCTTATGTCTGTCCTATGCATGTTTGAATTCCCCCACTGTTTTAGACCCACTGACCTCCTCAGGAAGGCGGTTCCATGTATCTACCACTCTCTCCGTGAAAAAAAATTTCCTCACATTACCTCTGAGCCGTCCCCCCTCTATCTTTAAATTGTGCCCCTTGTTCTTACACATCTCTTTTTCTGAAAGATGCTACCCTCCTGGACTTTGTTGATTCCCTTGAGGTACTTGAAAGTTTCTATCATGTCCCCCCGTCCCTTCTTTCATCAAGAGTATACATATTAAGCTCTCTTAGTCTCTCTTCATATGGTTTCTGCCAGACCCTGCACCATTTAGTTGCCCTCCTCTGGACTGCTTCCATCCTGTCTATGTCCTTGCGTAGATGAGGTCTCCTAAACTGCACACAGTACTCCAGATGGGGTCTCACCAACTGTCTGTATAGAGGGATAACTACTTCCCTTTTTCTACTTGTGATGCCCCTTCCTATGCATCCCAGTATCCCCCTGGCTCTCCTCTCTGACTTTTCACATTGCTTACCCACCTTTAGGTCATCTGATATGACTACCCCCAGGTTCCTTTCCATTTTTGCTGTTGTCAGTACCTCCCCTGCTGTTGTGTACTCTTCTCCTGGGTTTTTGTTTCCCAGGTGCATTACCCGGAGTAGCTTATTCACATCTCCAAAGTCTGCTGTTGTGAAGTCTTGAACCTTGATCTCAGAGTTTGTGTTCTCTAAAACGTAGGGATGGCTGGGGCCAAAATCAACAGAGAGTTTTAAATTCGGATGCAAACTGCATCTCCAGCACCAGGACAATAGTAAACTAAAACTTTATAGAAATATCTACATCACAAAGTAGATTTTACAGCTTAAACTGTATGTGTCTCAACATTTTACAGCATAACAGTTCTTCATCCCTTCTTTTACTTAGCCAGATATTATTTGGGCTATGGCAGCATCATAAATTTGAAGTCATCCAGTGACATATCCTGCTAAAATGTTCACATTAAATAATATTCTAGATAAACAGATCAATAGTACACCATCCAGTGGAGCTGAATTACTGTAGTGCTAAGCAATAGATTTTTACAGCCTATCAAAGCAGGAGAAAAGCAATAGTAATATTCCGCTTCATACGTCTTCTGTTTTGGGTGCATAATGAGTTAGGATGCTGCCTCATGCTCACATGCATCATTTACCGTAGAAATGCTAGGAAATTTAGAACAGTGCAGCTAGCTCTGCAGATCTGTTTAAGCTTTAGCCAGTGGCAATTGGTTTGTTTTCTATGATGTAGAAGAAAAAGAAAAAAAAAACATAAATATGGTGCAGCTGATACCCTTTATTGGACTAAAACTGTGTCAGCTAGTATTTAGGAGAGTTCACACTTTGGAAAATGCTCAGCATCAGAAACGTTTGTTCTACCTCCCACATGAATCCCAGTGCCGGGGTTTGAATCCTGGAAGCTTGTTGTGGCAGAAAGTCATCACTTGATTGTTATGAGTCTTCTGTTGTGAATATTCAACTACAGCCCTTACTGGGAAACAAACCAGTGATCCTGCATCTCAAAGACAGGTACTCTAGCCATTCATCCTACATATGACTGGATTCTGTTATTGCAGCTGAAAGACTGAGGCTGCACTGTTACATGCCTTCCCAGCAAAAATAGCACAGAATACATTCTGTATGCTATTCACTTTCATAAATATTGGAAGCATTTGGCCATTTTGGTAACAATGTGTGAAAATGAACATGAAAATTGCTATTTTTCCATGAAAATAGGCATTTGTTTTTCAAGAATAGCAATTTTCACACTATTTCTGCATTGTGAATTTTGCTTACATTTCCTTCAGCAAAAACTGATATGGGTATTTTCATGAGAACAGATTCTGGAAAATGCATCACTCAGTTTTGCCTAGCCCTAGTTCAGGACCCTTTTTTAGTACTTCATTCTTTATTTATCTCCACATAAGTTCCTGGCTTTTCTATAACCAATCTGTGCATGTCGATTGACTGCTGTCAGCTGTTCATGGATTGTGCAGTGCTTTGGGATACAATGTGTATTAAAGGCACTACACAAAAAATCCCTTCCTTCCTCATGTATTTTAACATTACATATAGAAAATAATGCACGGGGAGGAGTGCATAATGAGAACTTTATGCACACCCAAGGTGTGGAATGCTACACAAACCCAAGAGCAAAGCTCAACAGGTTTATTAAGGTATTCCAGACTGAGGGTGTGCATAAAAGTCAAGTTTGCACTTGTACCAATGTATCATTTTATGTAATTGTTGGAGTCCTCCCAATGTATCATTTTATGTAATTGTTGGAGTCCTCCCAATGTATCATTTTATGTAATTGTTGGAGTCCTCCCAATGTATCATTTTATGTAATTGTTGGAGTCCTCCCAATGTATCATTTTATGTAATTGCTGGGGACTGTTTTTTAATGGCTGTAGGGTGGAGCTCTGCAGACATTTTACTGTCACAGAAAAAATGGATCTCAGCAGATTGCTAACAAACTTGTTTAAATTGGACTTCTACAGCAATCCTTCAGCTCAAGCTGCCTGTTTACTGCACTATTGTTTCTCTGTTACTCAGTGTTTCCCAGTGAGGAAAGAGGTTCATAATAATAGTACATGTATTTTAATCTTAATTTGTGCATAACAGGACTTGTGTGGTAGCATGATTACTAGATTCAGCTTAATTTTATGGCTAAAATGAAGAAGCATACAAGTATATTGAGTTTCACTTATTGAATATCTGAAACTCTCAGTGTCTCATTCAGCAGACTAGTGTAAAATTACAGACAGTCCAGCTACAGCTGTGTATGCCCTCCTCTGCATGTCCTCCTGCTTTTACAACTCATTGACAGAGGTTTATAACTCAGCCCCTGTAATTCAAAACCATAACTCTCAAGTACTGTGGAAGAATGCTGTGTATTGTTTTATATTGTAATGAAAAACTGCATTTGCAAACTGGAAAATCATTACAGTATAAAAGAAATGTGGTCAAATTGGTACTCAAGCGTGTGTGTGTGTGTGTGTGTGTGTGTGTGTGTGTGTGTGTGTTGCAGAACTCTGTCAGAAGCTCCTGGCAACTCTTTCTGCTGCAAAGTCTTACCCACTCCCTTCCCCTTTACAACCAATTTATTCACTGATACAGGTAGAGTGTAGCATTTCTCTACACTGTGATGAAATGTGGTAATGGTGAATGGTGAGGGACTGATTGCTCTGGCACCCCCTGTTTTTCCACAGGGATAAGTACAGTACAGTCTTCCTCCACACTGATGAATGTAGCAGTGGTGAAGGGTAAGAGTCTGTCAGCTCTTGAGCCCCAATTCATACACAGGGACAGCTACAGTGCAAGCTATCTGTACCATGTAATGAATGTAATAATGTTGATAAATGAATGACTGACAGCTCTAGAGATCCCTGTTTATCCACTGATACATGTAAAGTGCAATATTTCTCCATACTATGATATATTCAATGTTGGTGAAAGGTGAGGGACTGACAACACTGGACTCTGAAGCTCTGTGATTATCTGAATAGGTACAAAGTGGGCAGAGATACAGTAGTGCAAGCTTTCCTAAAATATAATGGATTTAGTGTTGGTGAAAGGTAAGAGATTGACATTACTGGAAACTGAAACCCTGAGTTAATCCACAGAGATAGGTACAGTGTGGGTAGAGATGGTGCAGGCTTTTCCTAACTGTGATGTGGCTTTTAGTGATGGTGAGATGTGAGGGAATGACAGCTCTGGAGACTGCAGACTCCTGTTCATCCACAGGGGCAGGTACAGTGTAGATGTCCTCCATACTGTGATGAATTTAGTTTTGGTGAAAGGTAAGAGTCTGGCAGCACTAGAGAATGAGTCCATCTGTTTATCCAACTAGCCCTGCATGGCACAGGCAGGTTCAGTATGTATTTATAGCTGGTGAAAGGTAAGGGGCTTATAACTCTGGATAATAAAGTTCTCTGTTTATCCACTGGAGCAGGTGCAGTATAAGCAGGTAGAGTATGGTTGAAATGTGAGTGATTGACATCACTGGAAACTGAAACCTTCAGTTTATCCATAGAGATAGTTACAGTGTGGGTAGAGACACCATGTGGTGAATGTAGTGATGCTGATCGGTGAGAGACTGACAGATCACAAGCCCAGTTTATCCATTGATACATGTATAGTGCAGAGTTTCTCCACACTGTGAGAAAAATGTAGTGCTGGTGAAAGGTGAGGTGCTGATTGCTCTGGAGACCTCTTTTCATCCACAGATGCAGGTACAGTGTAGAATGGCTCCACACTGTGATGACATGTAGTGGTGATTAAGGGTGGGGGACTGACTGCTCTGGTTCCCCCCTGTTTATCCACAGGGACAGGTACAGTGCAGGCTTTCTCCACACTGATGAACGTAGCAGTGGTGAAAGGTGAGAGTCTGACAGCTCTGGAGCCTTCAGCTTATCCCAGGGACAGGTACAGTGCAGGCTTTCCATACAGTAATGAATGTAACAGTGATGAAAAGTTGAAGGACTGACAGCTCTGGAGCCCCCCGTTCATATACAGGAACAGGTACAGTGCAAGCTTTCTCTACCCTGTGATGAATGTAGTCATGTTAATAAGTGAATGACTGACTGCTCTGGAGACCCCTGTTTATCCACTGATACATGCAGACTGCAATATTTCTTCACACTGTGATGTATTTAAGGTTGGTGAATGGTGAGGGACTGACAACTCTGGAGCATGAAGCCCGGGGATTATCGGAACAGCTACAAAGTGGGCAGATACAGTGCAAGCGTCCTTACAATATAATGGATTTAGTGCTGGTGAAAGGTGAGGGAATTATATCACTGGAAACTGGAACCCTCAGTTTATCCAAAGAGATAGGTACAGTGTGGGTACAGACATTGCAGACTTTTCCTAATTGTGTTGTGGTTTTTAGTGATGTGAGATATGAGGGACTGAGTGACAGCTCTGGAGACTGCAGACTCCTGTTCATCCACAAGGACAGGTACGGGGTAGGTGTTCTCCACACTGTGATGAATTTAGTTTTGGTGAAAGGTAATGGTCAGATAGCACTAGAGAATGAAGCCATCTGTTTATCCAATGAGCCAGGTAATGCACAGGCAGGTTCAGTAGGTATGTATTGCTGGTGAAAGGTAAGGGGCTTATAGCTCGGAAGAACAAAGCTCTCTGTTTATCTACTGGAACAGGTGCAGTATAAGCAGGTTGGAACAGGCGCAGTATAAGCAGGTTGGAACAGGTGCAGTATAAGCAGGTTGGAACAGGTGCAGTATAAGCAGGTAGAGTCTGCACTTGTGTGTATGTTATGAATGATTATACAAGTGACAGTGGTGAGTCTCAAACAAGAATTTCAGAGCACATACAACTGTGCTTCCGCTATTGGATCTGTGTTGTTTTAATATTTTTTTATACATCCTGTTAGTATAAAAGTGTGTACACATTTGGATATCATACACTCTATATACCCCCCCCACACACATACAAACACACATGTTTGTGTCAGCCAGTAACTGTGGCACACTAACTTTCATCCATGCTAGATGTTTTCTTTCCTTTTTTCTACTATCAATAGTATCATTTTGCTGCTGTGTTGGCTCTGGCTAGATTTTGTTCACTCTGCTACTGTGTTAGGGTAAAAATAACAAGCATTTGTGAATGCAGAATGTTTGCTTGCTGGTATTGGCACTGGTACTGCATGAGTTAGAGAGATGCATAATAGGAATGGCAGTGAAGTACTGAACTAACGCCAACCCCCACCTCCACTCTGCAGACACTGACAGGCGTTGGAGTGTGCCTTTGGGTTATTGGCCATAATGCTCATGCCATTCCACCTCACCCCACCCTGCAGACACTGACAGGTGTCACGGTGTGCCTTGGGGACTTTGGCCCTTACACTCACCCCATTCCATAAGGAAATAAGCAGAGATGGGTGCAGTATAGGAGCATGGGGTGAATGTTAGGTCTGAAGACCCCAAGGCACACCTCAATGCCTGTCAGTGGCTACAGGGTGGGGGTGGGGGTGGAATGGCATGAGCATTACAGCTGATGACCCCAAGCCACACCCCTGACACCTGTCAGTCTGTACAGGGTGGGGTGTTAGAGTTGGAAACCCTAATGCCTCAGGCATTTGTTGGTATTTTTGCTTCAAATTATCAACATGGACTTTTGGGGACCCCACCTCATGAACAGTGGCACTATTATTTCATTACTCAAACCTGAAAGGTGATTTCACACAGCGAATGTGCCATTTGGCACAACAGGTGCAAAAAAACATTTTGGGCAGGATCTGAAAAATGACATCAGTGCTGTTCATAAGGAGGTGTGAAAAAATGGTAATGTTGAAAATCTGGAGTGAAAATATGAAAAAGTGGCAAAGTTACAAGCATGCATAGAAACTTCGTAATGCACGCTTGTAATGCAGTCATTTTTTGGAATTTATTTCACTAAATTTTCAATATGACCTTTTTGGGACCTCTCCTCATGAACAGTGGCACTGTGATTTCATTAATCTGTCCCAAAAATTGATTTCTCACAGTAACTGCATCATTCTACGCCACAGGTACGACAACATGCTTCAGTCAGAATGAAAAAAATGACTGCTGTATTGTTCATAAGGAGGTGTGAAAAAATGGCAATGCTGGAAATTTGGAGTGAAAATATTAAAAACTGGAGAAGTTATGAGTGTGCATACAAACTGCAAAATGCATGCTTGTAACGCATAGCATTTTGGATTTTTTCATTAGCCTTTGCAACATGGCTTTACACCCCACCATGAATAGTGGTACTGTCATTTCATTAATCAGTGCCAAAAGGTGATTCATCACAGCAACCGCAAAATCACCTTTCAGGACTGAGAAACGAAATGACAGTGTTAGTGTTCACGAGGCGGGGTCCCAAGAACCCCATGTTGCAAATGTGGGACCAAAACTCCAAAAATTGGCTGAGATATCAACCTAAATAAAATAAAAACATTTACTGCCATTATAGGGCTTACCGTCATTTCTTCAGCTCCCGGTTGGTCTTTGAAGAGTGCAGACATGTTCCTGGTCCACAGAACGTCACTGCTCCAGACCTCCGGAGGTACGTATGGGTGAGGGGAGGTGAAGTGAGCAGAGGGAGGGTGCAGGTTGGGGGAAGGGGCCAGCAGGAATGACGAGGGACCGTTTTCTTTTTCTCAGGTTTTAAAAAACAATACGTCGTGGGACTGTTTTCTTTTTTACAGATGAAATATTACAAAATGGATTTTGGCACACTGGGGTGGGTTCTCAGTGTGCCATACTGGTGGAGGGGGGATCAATACTGACCCAGGGATTGGGCACCCCTGAGGTCAGCTGAAAAAAAGGGGACATGTGGGTGCATCTGACAGCTGGAGTGGGCATCCTGGTGTCGGAAAAAGATAAGAATTACTTTGGCACACTGGGGTGGGCTCCCAGTGTGCCACAGTATTGGTGGGGCATGCCGACATGGGGATTGGGTACCCTGTTGTAAGAAAAATATATGTTTGGGCTTGGGTGGGGTTGGCATGCTGACATGGGGATTGGGCACCCTAATGTCGGCTTTAAGGGGAGTGTGTGTGGTGGGTGGCAGGAGCCATCAATCAATCAAAGTGGCGGCATGGCTTGTTTATTTAATTCACCAGGAAAGGCACACTGAGCAAATTAGTTGCTCGTAAGTCCAGCCATGTGCATTACTGTGCACTGCAATGCACATGGCTGGAATGTGCCTAGTTGCCAGGAAGGGAGAGAGAGAGATCTGCCGCTGCAATGATGAAACTGTCCATGATTGGAGTGGCAGATTTCTTTCAAGTATGGTGCTCAGTGTGCAAGTGCCATCATCGGCAAGTTCTGTGTTAATTGGTGGCCATGGGATGTGCCTCTGGAAGTGTTGACTTGATTGGCCAAACACTGCCACACCTCTGCAATATTCTACTAATCTCAATATGTTTCTTGTGTTCTGCACACACATGCAAACACAAAAAGGAGTCCACAAGTGTGTGTTCATGTTTTTATTTTGTTGCCTCTCACAGTCAAGTTTCAAACAACTGATACATAACAGTGAGAAAAGATAAACTCAGTTCCTATGGAAACTCAAAGCTGGTACTAACCTGAACATCAGAATAAATTGTCAATAAACAGCATTCAAGTTGACTGATAAGAGTCACACTTACCACCAAAAATGAATGGTTTTAACTAAGATAAAAACTGGCACATCACTTTTAACCTTTACTAGTCATTTCTTAGTAGTTTAATATCCTTAAGACATAAATTCCTGCATTTTCTGCAAAATCCATAAAGGTACAAAATCAGGTTGCCATGACGATAATTAAATAAGCCTTGCACTCTCCAGATTACCATGGTTTCTTTTCAAAAATAACAGAGAGAGGGCATTTTATTGTGCTCCTTCAGTCTGATAGTGTACACCTCAGTAGATCAGGTGAATGTAGAGCAACAAAATCACACTTAGACTGGATTTGTAAAGTGCGATAGTGTTTGAGTTTCAGTTAGCAGCACTTGTGTGGCTTGCTGCATGAGTAAGACAGTATGAGCTTGCTGGCATGGGGTCATAATGTTGCAAGACATTATGCCGCATGCAAAAATCACACTGCCAATACAGCATGATTTCTTGCATGCGGCATAATTCATTTTTTTGTGGGGGGCTTACACCCTGTTATGGGGGGCTGCACCTCCAACCCCCCCCCCACTAAGGATTCTCAACTTTGGGTGGGGGGTGTTCAACACAGAATTGCACAAAGTGAAAAAAAAAATTAAAGTTCCAGGGACTGGGAGTCAAACCCGTCCCAGACACACCACCTGGGTTCTGTGTTGCAGTGGATCAGTCCATTAAGCCACAGCAGCTACTTGGTAGAATTTCATCCCAGCAGAGGTCTTATCCTCTGCCTGGGATACTGCAATTGGTGCAATACCGCATCCAGCAGTATTCGTGGTATTGCACCACTCACTGTCTGGTACAGCGCTATTCCAAGCAAGGTCTAATGTCGTATGTTATTAAGCGTATGACATTATGACCCAGTAGGGAGCGCTCCATAGAAGAAGCTGGCATGTATTCACTGTTATAACCCACAGTTATAACCATTTTATCTATGGGGACAAAAACAATCCCCAGTTATTACATACACAATAATGCAGGGTTTTATTTAACTCTAAAAATTGATTAGCATTTTGCTCATAAAAGTTCTAAAACATTGTGAAAATGCATAGCACTTACCTCACTGTGTTTAACAAACATAACACTTCTAGAAAACCTATATAAATGCTTTCTGTACAGTTAGTATTGTCCCCAAAAAAAAACTGCTAATCAATTATTTAAAACCCTGTAATGCATGTGGTGGCGTACATTATGGGAGTTTATTTTACTATTTTTTTTTATATATTCATTTTTTGTAGCTGGGCTCCCCTAGCCCTGCTAATGGGCTCATCAGGGTCTGGAAGCCGCCCTCTCTTACTCAGGCTTACCTCCCCCAAGGTGGGGCTGCCAAAGTGTACTGTAGTGGCCAGAGGGGATGGCACCAGAGCCGGCTCATTAACGGGTGCTGGCATATTTTTTTTGCTGTAAGTCCCTCGGGGGTGGGGACGTGCAATGATGACCCGCATCTGGCACTGACCCCAGTACATCATGGAGCTGACTGCGGTGGCACTCCTGGCCTCCACCAGAGGTCCACAGTGCATTGGACACTCAACACCCCTCCCCCCATAGTAGGAGAGGAGTCCAGTGGATACTTTATCCTACTTCCCCCTGGCCAGCCCTCTGACTCCTGGATCCATTGCAGAACTCAGGTCATCAGTATCACAGATAGCAGCTCTGCCTCTGTGCCAGTGGGCTGGCCCACAATGTGAGAATTTAATACATACCTGAGGTGTGTGGTGTTACATAAACCCCAAGAAGGAAGCTTAAGGGGTTTATCAAGCATCACACACTGAGGTCATTTATTAAATTTGAGTAATGTACACCACCCCATGATTTATTTTATATAATGACTGAGCTTAAGTTTTTTTTCCCTCTCCCCAAATCCCCCTGGGAATACATTGAGGACTCCTGGTAAACTGTCAAAGGAAATTGATCTCTGGATCTCAGCAAAAAAGGCAGAGCAACAGTGATGTGCAACTTTCCAGAGGTCAGTATTATTTTCTTAAATTAGTGAGAGAAATTACGCTAATGGAATCACACCATCATGGCTTCACTCTGAAACACATAGATCCAGAAAGTGCTGCGCTCGAGACACAAACAGGCACTGTCGAGTGCATCTGTGGTTAGGGTGCCATATGATTTATTTTAGCTTGGTCATTGTTTTTAATTTATGTAGAGTTGGTTGAATATGTCAATTTTTGCAATCTATTTTCACTTTTTAAAGTGAAACTGTTGCAATCGCAGAATGGACTGCTGCATTTGAGACAGAGTGAAACAGCGAGTATTGAGTGCTACTCCGGTGTTTAAAGGCATGTGTTTGCTATAATAACCAGCTGGTTATTATGGCAAATACATTTTTTTAGAACTTGGAATATTTTATTAGTCAGTTCACAAGCAACAATCATATAACCGTACACAATATATAACCGCAATATGTAATTACTTGTACATTCAGTAGATGTTACCAGTTCTTTTTTTTTTCCTGATCCACAGGTGGAGAAACTTTTACACATGAGAAAATACATCTTTAGCTGGACAATTAATTTCCCAGTATTTCCAGTTCAGGAGGGAAATTCCAATGAAATAAAGTCCATCTGTAAATCCTGTATAGAGTTGTATATCAGTTCAATTGGTAATTAATTCCATCTGTCATCTTTGGTAACAACAATGATATACCAATAAAAAAAAAAAGGAAACATTTTAAACAAAGGGTAATAAATTATAAACTAATTGGAGTCAAGTGTGTTGTTTCTTAAATCAATTTATCACCTATCTTACTAGGTCAGCAAATTGTTTATTCATTGTTTATGGATACCTGTTCTTGTATATTCTTACATATTGGGCCTAGCTCGTCTATTGGATTTCTCACCTCATTACTTTCTTAGGTGGGAGGGAGTCTCCTCACATCACCAAGGAAGCAGTTGCTGTTCTAATACAGATGTTCCTTCCTTGTTTTCAACATAATCAAAAAAAGGTGAGCAACGTGAATTAAACTTATCAGTGGTGAGCCGTAGATGGGCAGTCACCCCTTCTATTTCTTTTATGTTCTATATTAAGCCTCCAAAGGTTTAGAGTAAGCTGATGAGTGGCGAGCCAGTACTGGGTGATCACTTTCGAGGCTGCTGCCACCAAAAGTAGAAAAAGATATCTTTAGTTACTAGTATGTACTCCCTCCGTGGGGAGACCAAGCAACAGGTTAGCTCCTATGAAAGGGCTTTCTATTAGAAACATTTCCTGTATTGCCTGTGAGATCTCTCTCTCCAGAAGTCAACAATAAATGGACTCTCCCAGAATATACGTGCATAAGTACCCTTTCTCCCACAATTTCTCCAACACTTATTAGTGGAGGATGTTGAGTAATGTACTGAGGTCACAGGTGTAATGAAAAATCTGGCTACCATCTTCCATCTATGTTCTCTCCATACCAGGGAGCTCGTCGTTTTGCCTACCCCTATCCAGATTATACTCCAGTTCCTCTCTGATAAGGAGTTATTTAATTCCTCCTGCCACTTCTGCATAATGTTGTGGGTCACTGGGAAGCCCCCCCCTTCCTCTTGTATAGCCTTGTATACTGAGGAGCTATATCCTCTTCAGTCTACCATTTGGCTTTTCTGATATATCATATTTAGGGGCTGTAGTACTGGGTTAGCTAAGCATGCCACTCCCACTTCATTGTGAATATAGTTTCTACACTGAAGATATTTAAAAATTCATTTCTAGAAAGGTTAAATTCTTGCTGCATATCTCCAAAACTCTTAACAATACTGTCCTGCATAAACTGTGACAGGTATCGGAGACCTCTGTCTTCCCATATTTTAAAGCAGTGGTCCTCGCTAGCTGTGGGGAAGTTGGGGAAATACATAAGGGGGTATATGCACCCAAACTGGCTTAGGTAGTTCCCACGTTTGTCTTACTTCGATCCACACTGATATAGAATGCCTGGTCCAAGAACTGATGATCCCTTTAAGAACCATTGTCAATGCTACCTAGGGGAGGATATTAAATGCAATATGGGGATGAGCAGTTCTTTCTATAAGATTCCAACCTCTTTTATACCCTCTATTGAATATCTTCACTATTGGTAGGGTCTGTGCAGCCAAGTAGTAACTGCAAATATTTGATAATCCCATACCCCCTCAGTCCTTGGAATCTGTTAGTAGGGCCCACCATTTCCACAGCCGTCTACCTGACCAAATAAAATTTGTGAGCTTGTGTTTAAGCTCCCTCCAATCTCTTTTCAGGAAGGGGATAGGTAGGTTCGTGAAAAAAAATATATAGCGAGGTAGAATATTCATTTTGATGGACTCTATCCTGTTTGTAAACAATAGGGGTAAGAGATTCCACCGATTTATATCTGTAAAGATTTGTCTTTTAAGTTCCCCATAGTTAAGGTCATACCGTTGTGAGATCCTGGTCATAATTTGGATACCCAAATACCTAATTTTATTTTTGGCCCATGTAAAGGGTATGTTGGGATAGCCCCTGGCTGTCTTTTGCCTTTTATGTGCAGCATTTCTGATTTGTCCTGATTTAATTTAAATCCTGAGATTTTACCAAATGCATCCAATAATTCTAAGAGGGGGGAATGAACCCTCTAGGTTGTTCAGATAGATCAGGGTGTTATCTGCGTACATTGAAACTTTATTAATAACCCCTCCTATTTGTATGCCTTCTATTGTGGTATCCTTTCTAATGGCCTGTGCCAAGGGCTTAATACTAAGCGCAAACAACAGTGGGGACAAAGGACATCCCTGACGAGTGTCTCTTTGTATCAAAAAGGACTCTGACAGGGTCCCATTAACTCGGACTTTAGCTGTAGGGTTCTGGTAGGCCATTAGTACCCATTTCAAAAAATTCCCATTAATCCCCATCTGCACAAGAATTTCTTTCATATAGGCCCAGTTGAGGCAATCAAATGCCTTTTTGGCATCAAAACATAGGGCAAGGTGGGAAGTGTCTTGTGTTTTGTTGATTTGTAATCACATTCAGTAATCTCCTGATGTTATCTGAGAAATGTCTGTGGGGAATACATCCCGTCTGGTCTAGGTATATTAGGCTTTCTAGGTAGGTTTGCAGTCTTCTGGCCAGAACCTTGGTTAGCAATTTGAAGTCTTGGTTTAGGAGAGATATAGGTCTATATGACTCTCATATGGATTCAGGCTTTCCTGGTTTGGGGATCACTGTGATCAAGGCACTGGTCCAGGACTGAGGGAACTTGTTTTCCTCCAGTGCAGAGTTCATTACCTTGATCAGCGTGGGGACTAGTATTTTTTTGAAATGCTTATAAAATTCTGCTGGGAATCCGTCTGGGCCAGGGGATTTACTTGCCGCTAACTGAGTTACTGTGGAATTTAATTCTTGTTCTGTTATTGGGGTGGAGCTTGCCTGTTGTGCCTTTAATGATAACCTAGGTAGACCCAGTTCCTTTAGGAATAGTGTTGCTTTCTCTTCTACTTCTTGAGGGGATTTATCCTCAAAGTAAAGTTCTTTACAATACTGCATAAATTTCAACACTATTTCCTGAGGTTTCCTCCAAACCTCGATAGGTTTGTACTTATTTTTAATACACTGTACATATCTGCTGGCTTGCACCTTTCTAAGCCTCAGAGCTAGTAACTTTGCAGCTTTCAGAACCCCCTCGAAATATTTCTTGTTGGAAAAATGTAAGGTTCCTTCCACCATCCTGTTCTCTAACCTTTGCAACTCATCTCTGGTTCCGGTTAGTTCCTTCAACAACCTTTTATTCCCCGGAGCTGTTTTGTGCTGGTTCTCTAATTCCTCAATGTTAGTTTTTAGCTCTATTAGCTTTTTATTTTGCACCCTTTTTTCCCCCTGCTGCAAAACCAATAAAGTATCCCTGAATCACTGCTTTCATCATATCCCACCACATTAGGGGGGGAACATTCAGTCATGGGAGAATCTGTTGTAAGGTTTTGGAAGATCTGGGAGACCTGTTGAATAAAGTTCCTATCATTCAACAGGGAAACATTCAGTCTGCATGTTGTCCATCTCTTTTCATGACCCCAGGATCGTCTGACAGAAATGGGCACATGATCCGATAGCGTGGTAGGATGTAAGCGAGGGGATGTGCAGCTACCTATGTTTGTTTTATGGATAGAAAAACATGTCTATATGCAAGTACGACTGTTGTGCAGAGGAATAATAGGTGTAATCTTTTTCTTTTTTGTTAAAGTCTCTCCACACATCCACCAGTTCCCACTCCTGCACCAGTGCTCTCAACCTTTTAGTTGCCTCTTTATTAGTGGAGGACTCTCCCAATGAATGATCCAAAGCTGGACACATTGCAGCATTAAAGTCACCTCCCAGAATGAGTCAACCTTCCTCCAGACCTGCCATCTTGAGAAATACCTCTTGGAAGAACTTTTCTGCTCCCACATTGGGTGCATATATATTCACTAAGTGTATTATTTCTTCTCCCTGAACTCTCCCTGTTACTCTGAGAAATCTACCCTGCATGGCTGCCTCCACCTCCTGTATCTGGAAGGGGCTGTTTTCTTTTAAAGAGTATGGCTACTCCCGCTTTTTTGACTGAGTCATGCGACACCGCCTCCACCTGTCCCACCCACATGCACCTGAGTTTCATGTGTTCATGGTGGGAAAGGTGGGTTTCTTGGAGGTAAGTGACGTCGCAGCTTTAATGTTTCGGCTCAGTCATGAGTCTAGTTCACTTGACTGGTGAATTAACTCCCTTAACACTGTAAGAGACAATGTTCAAGTGTGTCATTTCACATGTCTATAGGATCCATTATGAGTCCTTAACTTCCTTTCCCAGTGTATCTGACGACCAGTATAACTCTGGCTCTGTTTACCACCTCTCATGCCGATTTGCTTATTTAGTTGTACAATTATTTGAAAGACTCCAAAACAGTGAACATTAAAAAAACCATCAGCCAGCCTGTCGGCGCAGTGGTTGGATTTCCGCTTGCGATGCCAGCGACCCAGGTTCGGGAACGAGCTCTGGTCGCTGGAGGGCCGGCCAGGGGGAGGCAGCTTGAGTGTCCCATGACTGCTCGCTGTCTCCAGGGAGGGAAGGGATCATGATCTGGTGCAGAAGCGACCACTGGTGGAGGCCAGTGGTAGTGCAGCACGTCGGGGTCATTGGGGTGGTGCATGACAGACGTCGGCTCTCACCTTGATGTCCGGACGTCATGCACCTCAAGAAGCCAGGAAAATCACTTGCTGGCCTCCGGATGATGGCTCTCTGTTCCTGAGGGCCTCCAGTGCCTTCCCGGGGCCTCCTGTTCCCCAGCAGCATCCCCAGGCCCTAGTAGTGTGTGTGCGCTGGGGCTATCCTCCCCCCCGGTGCCTACCCCCTCCGAAGAGAGGGACCTGCCCAGTGAAGGGATACACTGGGATATCCCAGGGGCCGGCTGTGATCTGGGGGATCAGAGGAGGGCTGGGCAAGGACAGAAGAGGTCAGGGGGAACTTGTCAGAGCCCAAAGGAGTGGAGGACCAGCGAGCGCGGGGCGGAAAAATAGATCACACAAAAAAAGCAAAAAAAAATCATCAACACTACAATAGTAGATAAACATTGTCACTAACATGTGACTTTTAATATTGAAGGTCATTATAGGTAACTCAAAAAACCACCTATTCTCCACTAACAGTATAACTTGGCTTCCTAGGAACATCTTGCCACTGAACTTGGCAGACTGGTAATGGTATACACCCCATATAAGATCTTCAATTTGGGGTGTTCGTGGTTGGTTACACGCTCAATGAGTGTGTGCCATGAAAGTGAGAGATGTCACTGATTAGTTACCACCACCCAAATGTCCTCCCCCCACCCCTGTCCCCTTCTAATAGTTACCATGACCTTTGTCAGTTAGTAGATCCCTTTTAATGCCCCTTTTTACCTTCGTTTCCCTTGCCATTAAGATTCATGTGCCCCTCTGGCAATCCAAGGTACATATATTCCCTTTGAGTTTTCCTTTCCCCCTAACATTATATCCTTCAGTGCATATGGTGGTTTCCAGAATTATAATAAGCTGAAGTGCAGTCCTAGGATACACTGCTTTGCCTAGGTAGTGCAGAAAAAGAAAGGAGACAGGCCCCCCTTACACAATAGGACCCCGAAACCATCATTTATTTATTAAATTTTGACGACCAGGTAGACCCACGGGGCCACGAAGGTCCCTTTTTCAGGGGTGACCTGGAGAGACATTACATGTAGAGGTATAGGCAGTGACAAGGTAACAGCATACATACAGGTTCAATAAATACAGTTTTTGTCTTACATGTAGAGCCATAATGGGATTCCATCCTTAAAGGTATGGCACGGCCCAAGAATATTGGTGAGTTGCCAATATGAAGACTAGTTCTGTTCCGCATTTGTGCAAGTGAGGTGATTAGCATAGTTGGGGAGGGGGGCAGATTGTGCCCTGACATTGGCAAGTGCTGGCCACAAGTAGATGCACCTTGAGCCTGGTATGGAAGTTCAAGAGAGAGGGGGCTTCCTGTACCGTGGGTTTAAGCAGTTTATGTTTAAGCAGTCTCACCGTCTTAGTTTATAATCCTTCTCAGCCTTTACAACCCCCCCCCAGGTTCTAGATCTAACATTTTCATTTGAAATTACAAGCTGTAGGGATTGTATTTAACTTTAGGTCACTTAGCTCTCAGTACAAAGATGGGAGGAGCCATAGCTGCTCCCAGTCTTGCATCCTCACGAGGAGTACACTCACTAAAAATGGGCTGCAGCCCGAATGTAACAATGGGCTTGACCGCACTCCTCTAGGATGCCTGAATATTAACAGTACCTTTTATTTTCATCTCAGTTCACCTCATTGGTGATTTTGATCGTGGGGAACCCTGACTTTGTTTTTTTGCTTTCTGGTCTGTGCGCCGCTGCAGTTTGGCTATATCCAATGCTGCCGTATGCGGCAAGCTTCCGGGTAGGTCTCTTCTTTTTGATGAATTTCTTGATGCAATATTCCAGGCTCCCAGTCTTAATTTCTTTTCCAGAAATTCGACTTCCAAATCCAGCAGTGTAATGCCTAGCACTTTCAGGATGGGTATCACCTCCACAAGCGAGGGAAAAGTTTTGATCCCTGAGTCGAGATGCAGTCTCAGGCACACAGGAACCAACAGTTGCACTCAGATGTCCTTCTTAAGTTTAAGTTCCCTAATGATCCCTCTCAATCTTTGCCTCTCCACCTGTACCATTGTTGAAAAATCCTGGTCAAAGAAGATGTCAGCATCATAATATTTCAGCTCATTTTGTCTCCATGCTTTGCACAAGATCCATTCCCTGGTTTGGTAGTGCACCATACGAATTATGAATGAGCGTGGTCTTGCAGCTGGATCTGAGAGCTTAGTGATCAAAGACCTGTGTCCTCCGTTGATGTCCATGTTTAGGTTTGGTGGTATAGATAGAGTGGCCCAGAGCAAGTGCTGCATGAAGTCAACAGTTGTGGCATATCCCTCCTAGGAACCCTCCAGTATGCCATGAATTTGGAAGTTATTCCAATGTGACCTGTTATCCAGGTCCTCCAGCTTGTTTTCTGCCTCCTGAACCTGCTGTAGAAGGAATAGTAACAGCTTGTCAGTTACATCTTGGGCCTCCGTTTGCTCTGTCACCCTCGTGGCATTGGCTGAAACTTTATGGTCTAGGGTTTGGATGTCCTGTTTGAGGTTGGTAAGTGCTGAATCTATTTTTGTAATGGGCTGAGTATTTGTTTTAATGTCTGAGCAGTATCCCCTTGTGTCTCCAGTTCATTGAACTCCTAGCTAGGGATGATTCGGAGGGTTGGCGCTGTCACAGTGGTAGACTGGTATGGACCTCTAATGCTTCTCTGATGTTCAGCTGCTTCAATTTACCTTGTAAGGCTGTGAATTTAGAATTCTGTGTTCTCAACACTTTCCTTGCAATAGTAGGCAATTGAGGGACCCGTCAAAATCAAACTTTTTAATGGTATTGACAAAGATTTATTTAATTTTAACAGGGGTGGTTACAAAGCTCCCCGAGTTAGTGTCTGATCATCTCAGTGATGTCACCAGAAGTCCTATTATGGTCTGGCAGTATAGCCTAGAGGTTAGAGGAATGAGCTGTGAATGAGCTTGATACATCCAGCAGACCAGACCTGAGTTTGATTCACACAACCTCCACTTGCATACTGTGTGACTCTGAGCAAGTCACTTAACCGCCCAGTGCTCCCAGGTCACCCCTGAAAACAGGCACTTGTGCCTAGTGGGCCTCACCTGGTTACCAATGACTAAAACAAACAAACAAATAAATAAATAAATAATACCTGGTCATCAATACTAAAAAGAATGATAGCCAGTTACAATACATTGCTTTCACTCTCTAGTAAGTGACCTACATAGCAGTTAATAAATCATAGATGAAGCCAACTATTGCCACATAATAAGATGTTAATAGGGCTAACTAAGAAATAATATGTTTTTAACATGGATGAAATGGATAGTTAATTATGCATTTAAGAAACACATAGCATAACAATTAGCAGCCCGGTTCTGTCTTCCCATTTAATTAGCAATTGTGGTGCTCTGTATTTGAAATAGCAATTTTCCTCTCTGCACATCCCTCCCACTGATTGGTGGTGACAGCACCAAGAGTGAGGGTCAGTGTAGTTTTAAAAGATGGGGCTCTATACACAGTGGCATTTATAAGGGCAGCTCAGCTGAGGTGAAGTGGGGCTAAGTGAATCGAGTCACCTGGTGTGTGGAAGACTCCAACACAAGTATCCTTATGCAGTACCATCAGCTCAGCTAAACCCCCCTCCTCTGTCTTTTCTGTAAGGAGCTTCTGCTGCTGTGACTGACACTGTGTACCACGCTTACCACTGGTCGGCAAGTTTGTACAAAAACAGTGTGAGCATTGTGCTGTTGTTTTTTCCCTGCAGTTGAACATGCTGCGCACATTCCTCACTGAGTGAACTCTTTTTGTATAACACTTTCTAAGGCTGTTGCTGCTGTTTGAACTGAACTGAACACAAATGACTTTTTGTGAACTTGCATTTAGACTTCACCTGTGTGTTGTTTAGAAGCCTGGTTATATCTGACCATTTAAACAGCAATCCTCCTGCTCTGCACTTTAAACAGCAATTCTCCTGCTCTTCACGTCCTCAATCTGATTGGTAGTAGGTGTACCCATAGGTGAGGTCTGTGTAGTTTAAAAGGAGGGGGGGACCTAAACACAGTGGCATCTGCAAGCAGCAGTTCAGCCACGGCAAAATGGTTCTAAGTGGATCTTCTGTTTGGGTCAGCTGGAGAAGCTGCTTGAGTGAGAGACTCTACCATGAGACAAAGACAATGAGAATGATTATGTGTAGTTTACTTTACTGTTGTTTTAGAACCGCTGTGCATTCTCTACACAGTTGGGAACAGGGTGTGTCAGTCCAAAACAGATGTTATCTCTGTATCTAGCAGTAGATAGTTTTGAAATGCCATTGCAGATAAAAACTGTAGTAATGACATGAGTAAACTGTTGCTATTTTAGGTTAGCTTTAATAGTAACAGTAGATACACAGGCATTTTAAACTGAATACCCAATTAAGCAATACTGTAGTAGGTATAGTATCAGTAACTAATTCAAGAATAAATAAGAGTCAATATGAAAATAATTGATGCAAACCATTTCAACACAGCATGGAAAAAGTATGCTGCAAGTAAAAATGTTAAGTAACTTATAATTAACAGGAGCTTGGATTTTCAAAACAATATAGGAATCTGGTTCCTGATGATGAAGTTAAGTGGTCACACCAAACTAAATCCAGATCCAGGGAAGGTCAGGCAATAAAAATAAACATTGGCCATGACAACACGAGGGATCTGATATTCATAGAGGTGCAAATCACAGCTCAAAAAATCTGCGCTGTGCCTTGCACTTGCCTGGGTGCCCAAAGATGCCCAACGATGCTATAGTCAATGGCATATCACACCAGTGCTATTTGACTGAATATATAGGGCAATGTTGGTCCAGTGCTAAGCCACTTAGTGCTGGGCAGACTTGGCTCCTGAAATAGGGCACCACAACGGCTTGTGCCCACGCTAAATTTCTAATATTCAAATGGTCCATGCAGATGAGCTCATTGGGCATGCAAGGTGCTAAGGGGCCATTTGCATGCCCATTAAGGGTTAATTTTGAACAGGGAGGAAGCTGAGGGTGGCGCGTCACTTCAATTGCTCAGTCCCAGAGAGCTATGCTCTGGTGCTAGTGGTCCCCCACCGATCACAGCCCAATGTCAAAGATAAATCTTTCCCTGGTGTCCAGTGGTCCTTCCCCCACCCACACCCATGCCCACGGTTTAAATACTTTATTTGGTGTCCAGTGATCCTGCCCCCCCATCCTGATACCCTGTGTATTAAAGAGCAATTGACACCTCAGGGAAAACTTTGGAAAACATAAGAGTTGGTCTTCTATTTCATATATATTCTATAGATTTCTCCTCTCCATTATTTATTACAGAAGAAATTCACACAAAAACAAGATCTTTATCCCTTAGAGTTCATCTGTCTCTATAGCTTCCTCCCCACTTGAAGTCATAATGGTCTGTTGTGACATCACAGTCTGTTCCTATGGGAATAACTGTGATGTCACAAAAAGAGCATTATGACATCAGGTTGGGAAGCAGCAGTAGTTGCTGTTGAACTCTCAGAGAACAACTATCCTGTTTTCATGCACATGACCTCAGTAATAAATAATGCAGATAAGAAATGAAGAGCTCATTAGAAATTAAGCTGCTTTGTGTCCAAATATAATGTTTTCCAAAGTTCTTCTTGCAGCGTCAGTAGATCATTAATGTTCACCCATTCCCTGGTGTCTAGCAGCCCCCCCACCATGTCACTGATCCCCTGTATATTAATGTTCAGCCATTCTCTGGTGTCTAGCAGCCCCCCCACCATGTCACTGATCCCCTGTATATTAATGTTCACCCATTCCTGGTCTAGCAGCCCCCACCATGTCACTGATCCCTGTATATTAATGTTCACCCATTCCTGGTGTCTAGCAGCCCCCACCATGTCACTGATCCCTGTATATTAATGTTGACCCATTCCCTGGTGTCTAGCAGCCCCCACCATGTCACTGATCCCTGTATATTAATGTTGACCCATTCCCTGGAGTCTAGCAGCCCCCACTATGTCACTGATCCCTGTATATTAATGTTGACCCATTCCCTGTGTCTAGCAGCCCCCACCATGTCACTGATCCCCTGTATATTAATGTTGACCCATTCCTGGTGTCTAGCAGCCCCCACCATGTCACTGATCCCCTGAATATTAATGTTGACCCATTCCCTGGTGTCTAGCAGCCCCCACCATGTCACTGATCCCCTGTATATTAATGTTGACCCATTCCTGGTGTCTAGCAGCCCCCACCATGTCACTGATCCCCTGTATATTAATGTTGACCCATTCCTGGTGTCCAGTGACCCCTCCCTGTCCCTGATCCCTGTATATTAATGTTGACCCATTCCCTGGTGTCTAGCAGTCCCCCACCATGTCACTGATCCCTGTATATTAATGTTGACCCATTCCCGGTGTCTAGCAGCCCCCACCATGTCACTGATCCCCTGTATATTAATGTTGACCCATTCCTGGTGCTAGCAGCCCCCACCATGTCACTGATCCCCTGTATATTAATGTTGACCCATTCCCTGGTGTCTAGCAGCCCCCACCATGTCACTGATCCCCTGTATATTAATGTTGACCCATTCCCTGGTGTCTAGTGGCCCCACCATGTCACTGATCCCCTGTATATTAATGTTGACCCATTCCCTGGTGTCTAGCAGCCCCCACCATGTCACTGATCCCCTGTATATTAATGTTCAATCATTACATGGAGTCTAGCAGCCCCCCACCATGTCACTGATCCCTGTATATTAATGTTCACCCATTCCCTGGTGTCTAGTGGACCCCTCCCTGATCCCTGATCCCTGTATATTAATGTTGACCCATTCCTGGTGTCTAGCAGCCCCCACCATGTCACTGATCCCCTGTATATTAATGTTGACCCATTCCCTGGTGTCTAGCAGCCCCCCCACCATGTCACTGATCCCCTGTATATTAATGTTGACCCATTCCCTGGTGTCTAGTGGACCCCCCACCATGTCACTGATCCCCTGTATATTAATGTTCACCCATTCCCTGGTGTCTAGTGGACCCCCCACCATGTCACTGATCCCCTGTATATTAATGTTGACCCATTCCCTGGTGTCTAGCAGCCCCCCCACCATGTCACTGATCCCCTGTATATTAATGTTGACCCATTCCCTGGTGTCTAGTGGACCCCCCACCATGTCACTGATCCCCTGTATATTAATGTTGACCCATTCCCTGGTGTCTAGCAGCCCCCCCATGTCACTGATCCCCTGTATATTAATGTTGACCCATTCCTGGTGTCTAGTGGCCCCCACCATGTCACTGATCCCTGTATATTAATGTTGACCCATTCCCTGGTGTCTAGTGGACCCCACCATGTCACTGATCCCTGTATATTAATGTTGACCCATTCCCTGGTGTCTAGCAGCCCCCACCATGTCACTGATCCCTGTATATTAATGTTGACCCATTTCCTGGTGTCTGCAGCCCCCACCATGTCACTGATCCCTGTAATTAATGTTGACCCATTCCTGGTGTCTAGCGCCCCCACCATGTCACTGATCCCTGTATATTAATGTTGACCCATTCCTGGTGTCTAGCAGCCCCCACCATGTCACTGATCCCCTGTATATTAATGTTGACCCATTCCTGGTGTCTAGCAGCCCCCACCATGTCACTGATCCCTGTATATTAATGTTGACCCATTCCCGTGTCAGTGGACCCTCCCATCCCTGATCCCCTGTATATTAATGTTGACCCATTCCCTGGTGTCTAGCAGCCCCCACCATGTCACTGATCCCTGTATATTAATGTTGACCCATTCCCTGGTGTCTAGCCCCCACCATGTCACTGATCCCTGTATATTAATGTTGACCCATTCCTGGTGTCTAGCAGCCCCCACCATGTCACTGATCCCTGTATATTAATGTTGACCCATTCCTGGTGTCTAGCAGCCCCCACCATGTCACTGATCCCCTGTATATTAATGTTGACCCATTCCTGGTGTCTAGCGGCCCCACCATGTCACTGATCCCTGTATATTAATGTTGACCCATTCCCTGGTGTCTAGCAGCCCCCACCATGTCACTGATCCCCTGTATATTAATGTTGACCATTCCCTGGTGTCTAGCAGCCCCCACCATGTCACTGATCCCCTGTATATTAATGTTGACCCATTCCTGGTGTCTAGTGGACCCCACCATCACTGATCCCTGTATATTAATGTTGACCCATTCCTGGTGTCTAGCAGCCCCCCCACCATGTCACTGATCCCCTGTATATTAATGTTGACCCATTCCCTGGTGTCTAGCAGCCCCCCCACCATGTCACTGATCCCCTGTATATTAATGTTGACCCATTCCCTGGTGTCTAGTGGACCCCCCACCATGTCACTGATCCCCTGTATATTAATGTTGACCCATTCCCTGGTGTCTAGTGGACCCCCCACCATGTCACTGATCCCCTGTATATTAATGTTGACCCATTCCCTGGTGTCTAGCAGCCCCCCCACCATGTCACTGATCCCCTGTATATTAATGTTGACCCATTCCCTGGTGTCTAGCAGCCCCCCCACCATGTCACTGATCCCCTGTATATTAATGTTGACCCATTCCCTGGTGTCTAGCAGCCCCCCCACCATGTCACTGATCCCCTGTATATTAATGTTGACCCATTCCCTGGTGTCTAGCAGCCCCCCCACCATGTCACTGATCCCTGTATATTAATGTTGACCCATTCCCTGGTGTCTAGCAGCCCCCACCACATGTCACTGATCCCTGTATATTAATGTTGACCCATTCCTGGTGTCTAGCAGCCCCCACCATGTCACTGATCCCCTGTATATTAATGTTGACCCATTCCTGGTGTCTAGCAGCCCCCACCATGTCACTGATCCCCTGTATATTAATGTTGACCCATTCCCTGGTGTCTAGCAGCCCCCACCATGTCACTGATCCCTGTATATTAATGTTGACCCATTCCTGGTGTCTGCAGCCCCCACCATGTCACTGATCCCCTGTATATTAATGTTGACCCATTCCCTGGTGTCTAGCAGCCCCCCCACCATGTCACTGATCCCCTGTATATTAATGTTGACCCATTCCCTGGTGTCTAGCAGCCCCCCCACCATGTCACTGATCCCCTGTATATTAATGTTGACCCATTCCCTGGTGTCTAGCAGCCCCCCCACCATGTCACTGATCCCCTGTATATTAATGTTGACCCATTCCCTGGTGTCTAGCAGCCCCCCCACCATGTCACTGATCCCTGTATATTAATGTTGACCCATTCCCTGGTGTCTAGCAGCCCCCCCACCATGTCACTGATCCCCTGTATATTAATGTTGACCCATTCCCTGGTGTCTAGCAGCCCCCCCACCATGTCACTGATCCCCTGTATATTAATGTTGACCCATTCCCTGGTGTCTAGCAGCCCCCCCACCATGTCACTGATCCCCTGTATATTAATGTTGACCCATTCCCTGGTGTCTAGCAGCCCCCACCACTGATCCCTGTATATTAATGTTGACTCCATTCCCTGGTGTCTAGCAGCCCCCACCATGTCACTGATCCCTGTATATTAATGTTGACCCATTCCTGGTGTCTAGCAGCCCCCCACCATGTCACTGATCCCTGTATATTAATGTTGACCCATTCCTGGTGTCTAGCAGCCCCCACCATGTCACTGATCCCCTGTATATTAATGTTGACCCATTCCCTGGTGTCTAGCAGCCCCCCCACCATGTCACTGATCCCCTGTATATTAATGTTGACCCATTCCCTGGTGTCTAGCAGCCCCCCCACCATGTCACTGATCCCTGTATATTAATGTTGACCCATTCCTGGTGTCTAGCAGCCCCCACCATGTCACTGATCCCTGTATATTAATGTTGACCCATTCCCTGGTGTCTAGCAGCCCCCACATGTCACTGATCCCCTGTATATTAATGTTGACCCATTCCCTGGTGTCTAGCAGCCCCCCCACCATGTCACTGATCCCCTGTATATTAATGTTGACCCATTCCCTGGTGTCTAGCAGCCCCCCCACCATGTCACTGATCCCCTGTATATTAATGTTGACCCATTCCCTGGTGTCTAGCAGCCCCCCCACCATGTCACTGATCCCTGTATATTAATGTTGACCCATTCCCTGGTGTCTAGCAGCCCCCCCACCATGTCACTGATCCCCTGTATATTAATGTTGACCCATTCCCTGGTGTCTAGCAGCCCCCACCATGTCACTGATCCCTGTATATTAATGTTGACCCATTCCCTGGTCTAGCAGCCCCCACCATGTCACTGATCCACTGTATATTAATGTTGACCCATTCCCTGGTGTCTAGCAGCCCCCACCATGTCACTGATCCCTGTATATTAATGTTGACCCATTCCCTGGTGTCTAGCAGCCCCCACCATGTCACTGATCCCCTGTATATTAATGTTGACCCATTCCTGGTGTCTAGCAGCCCCCACCATGTCACTGATCCCCTGTATATTAATGTTGACCCATTCCTGGTGTCTAGCAGCCCCCACCATGTCACTGATCCTGTATATTAATGTTGACCCATTCCCTGGTGTCTAGCAGCCCCCCACCATGTCACTGATCCCTGTATATTAATGTTGACCCATTCCCTGGTGTCTAGCAGCCCCACCATGTCACTGATCCCTGTATATTAATGTTGACCCATTCCCTGGTGTCTAGTGGACCCCCACCATGTCACTGATCCCCTGTATATTAATGTTCAATCATTACATGGAGTCTAGCAGCCCCACCCACCCACCCACCCACCCCTGGTTGGTGCCCCACCACCCCACCTCCCATCCCGAAGCCATGCCAGTGACCGTGACAGCCTCCACCTTCCACGTCAGCCAACCACTGAGTGAGCTGTCAATTAGCGTGTACTGTGACAGCTGACTACGCGGTAGATGCTGATTGACAGCTCAGTCAGTGGATGGCCACGGTGGAGAGCTGAGGACTGTGCCGGTCACCGGTTCAGGGTCACGATGAGGGCAAGCAGGGCGTGGGCAGTACCTAAAGGGTGGGGGATCGGGATGGGGAAGGACCATTGGACACCAGGGAATAAGAATTTAAACAGCGGGCATGGATGCAGGTGGGGGCAGGGACCACTGGACACCAGGGAAAGATTTATCTTTGACATCAGACCAGCGATCCCCTGGAAGGGACCACTAGCACCAGGTAAAGGGTTATTGTAACATCAGACCAGCAATCAGTGAGGGGGTGAACCACTAGCACCAGGTAAAGGGTTATTGTAACATCAGACCAGCAATCAGTGAGGGGGTGAACCACTAGCACCAGGTAAAGGGTTATTGTAACATCAGACCAGCAATCAGTGAGGGGGTGAACCACTAGCACCAGGTAAAGGGTTATTGTAACATCAGACCAGCAATCAGTGAGGGGGTGAACCACTAGCACCAGGTAAAGGGTTATTGTAACATCAGACCAGCAATCAGTGAGGGGGTGAACCACTAGCACCAGGTAAAGGGTTATTGTAACATCAGACCAGCAATCAGTGAGGGGGTGAACCACTAGCACCAGGTAAAGGGTTATTGTAACATCAGACCAGCAATCAGTGAGGGGGTGAACCACTAGCACCAGGTAAAGGGTTATTGTAACATCAGACCAGCAATCAGTGAGGGGGTGAACCACTAGCACCAGGTAAAGGGTTATTGTAACATCAGACCAGCAATCAGTGAGGGGGTGAACCACTAGCACCAGGTAAAGGGTTATTGTAACATCAGACCAGCAATCAGTGAGGGGGTGAACCACTAGCACCAGGTAAAGGGTTATTGTAACATCAGACCAGCAATCAGTGAGGGTGTCAACCACTAGCACCAGGTAAAGGGTTATTGTAACATCAGACCAGCAATCAGTGAGGGGTGAACCACTAGCACCAGGTAAAGGGTTATTGTAACATCAGACCAGCAATCAGTGAGGGTGAACCACTAGCACCAGGTAAAGGGTTATTGTAACATCAGACCAGCAATCAGTGAGGGGGTGAACCACTAGCACCAGGTAAAGGGTTATTGTAACATCAGACCAGCAATCAGTGAGGGTGAACCACTAGCACCAGGTAAAGGGTTATTGTAACATCAGACCAGCAATCAGTGAGGGGGTGAACCACTAGCACCAGGTAAAGGGTTATTGTAACATCAGACCAGCAATCAGTGAGGGGGTGAACCACTAGCACCAGGTAAAGGGTTATTGTAACATCAGACCAGCAATCAGTGAGGGGGTGAACCACTAGCACCAGGTAAAGGGTTATTGTAACATCAGACCAGCAATCAGTGAGGGGGTGAACCACTAGCACCAGGTAAAGGGTTATTGTAACATCAGACCAGCAATCAGTGAGGGGGTGAACCACTAGCACCAGGTAAAGGGTTATTGTAACATCAGACCAGCAATCAGTGAGGGGGTGAACCACTAGCACCAGGTAAAGGGTTATTGTAACATCAGACCAGCAATCAGTGAGGGGGTGAACCACTAGCACCAGGTAAAGGGTTATTGTAACATCAGACCAGCAATCAGTGAGGGGTGAACCACAGCACCAGGTAAAGGGTTATTGTAACATCAGACCAGCAATCAGTGAGGGGGTGAACCACTAGCACCAGGTAAAGGGTTATTGTAACATCAGACCAGCAATCAGTGAGGGGGTGAACCACTAGCACCAGGTAAAGGGTTATTGTAACATCAGACCAGCAATCAGTGAGGGGGTGAACCACTAGCACCAGGTAAAGGGTTATTGTAACATCAGACCAGCAATCAGTGAGGGGGTGAACCACTAGCACCAGGTAAAGGGTTATTGTAACATCAGACCAGCAATCAGTGAGGGTGAACCACTAGCACCAGGTAAAGGGTTGTTGTAACATCAGACCAGCAATCAGTGAGGGGGTGAACCACTAGCACCAGGTAAAGGGTTATTGTAACATCAGACCAGCAATCAGTGAGGGGGTGAACCACTAGCACCAGGTAAAGGGTTATTGTAACATCAGACCAGCAATCAGTGAGGGTGAACCACTAGCACCAGGTAAAGTGTTGTAACATCAGACCAGCAATCAGTGAGGGGCGAACCACTAGCACCAGGTAACGGGTTATTGTAACATCAGACCAGCAATCAGTGAGGGGTGAACCACTAGCACCAGGTAAAGGGTTATTGAACATCAGACCAGCAATCAGTGAGGGGTGAACCACTAGCACCAGGTAAAGGGTTATTGTAACATCAGACCAGCATTCAGTGAGGGGTGAACCACCAGCACCAGGTAAAGGTGTTGTAACATCAGACCAGCAATCAGTGAGGGGTGAACCACTAGCACCAGGTAAAGGGTTATTGTAACATCAGACCAGCAATCAGTGAGGGGTGAACCACTAGCACCAGGTAAAGGGTTATTGTAACATCAGACCAGCAATCAGTGAGGGTGAACCACTAGCACCAGGTAAAGGGTTATTGTAACATCAGACCAGCAATCAGTGAGGGGTGAACCACTAGCACCAGGTAAAGTTGTGTAACATCAGACCAGCAATCAGTGAGGGGTGAACCACTAGCACCAGGTAAAGGGGTTATTGTAACATCAGACCAGCAATCAGTGAGGGGGTGAACCACTAGCACCAGGTAAAGGGTTATTGTAACATCAGACCAGCAATCAGTGAGGGGGTGAACCACTAGCACCAGGTAAAGGGTTATTGTAACATCAGACCAGCAATCAGTGAGGGGGTGAACCACTAGCACCAGGTAAAGGGTTATTGTAACATCAGACCAGCAATCAGTGAGGGGGTGAACCACTAGCACCAGGTAAAGGGTTATTGTAACATCAGACCAGCAATCAGTGAGGGGGTGAACCACTAGCACCAGGTAAAGGGTTATTGTAACATCAGACCAGCAATCAGTGAGGGGGTGAACCACTAGCACCAGGTAAAGGGTTATTGTAACATCAGACCAGCAATCAGTGAGGGGGTGAACCACTAGCACCAGGTAAAGGGTTATTGTAACATCAGACCAGCAATCAGTGAGGGGGTGAACCACTAGCACCAGGTAAAGGGTTATTGTAACATCAGACCAGCAATCAGTGAGGGGGTGAACCACTAGCACCAGGTAAAGGGTTATTGTAACATCAGACCAGCAATCAGTGAGGGGGTGAACCACTAGCACCAGGTAAAGGGTTATTGTAACATCAGACCAGCAATCAGTGAGGGGGTGAACCACTAGCACCAGGTAAAGGGTTATTGTAACATCAGACCAGCAATCAGTGAGGGGGTGAACCACTAGCACCAGGGAAATAAATATTGTCAAAACTTCAGGCTGGCTATCAAATGGGAGAGGACTACTATACATCAAGGACACTGGTTTGGTGGCTCCAGACTGGCAAGGGGGGACACTGCACTTTCTTTGCCAACTGCTAGGGTTGTGTAGGAGTAAGTTGTGGTTTATATCGGTGGTGTGTGTGCCACAAAAAGGGACCAAGCAAAATGCCCTTACTCTGAATATCAGACTGCACCAATATTCAGGTCTCCTCACTTCAATTTGCATTAAGCCTCCACCTGAATATCACCTGGGTACTAACTATGTTTGCCCACACTAACTGGGCTTCTGAAAATGGGAAATCTGTGCAAAGCCCAGTTTGCATGCACAAACCAGGCTCTGTCTCCGGCAAACATTTGAATATCTGGCCCAGGAGCCTCATCAATAAAATGGATAACTTGAAACTTTGGGCAAAAGAAGAGGAACTAGGAATTATAGGCCTCTCTGAAATCTGGTTGACATCACAGATGGATTATAACTGAAGTAAGACTAGAATTATACCAGTATATCAAGAAAGACTGGGTATTATGGAATGGAGGGGTCATGGTCTACTTGTGCCAAGAACTAGGCAGTTTTGAAGCAATAATGGGCAAAAAGATTATGGGCATTAGCTGTGTCTTTGTTCAGCTGTTAAAAATTGACATAATGATAGGAGTAATTTACTGACCTCTGAACACAAAAGGTAAACATTTTGACATCCTAGCCCAGGAAATTTACAATAGTGTGAAAGACAAAGACTGAAAAGAAGCACTGGGACCTTTGAGATTAACAGAATTTACTTATGACTACAAGATGTAATAAAAATGCCTACCAGGTCAATATGTCATACACTGTACAGCGCATGACATGACCATGAGGTAGGAACAGCATGGTAAAGAAGTGTGAGAGGGTGTAAAACCAATAAAGGAAGTTTATGCAGTAGTGCATTTTGACATCCCAGCCCAGGAAATTTACAATAGTGTGAAAGATAAAGACTGAAAAGAAGCACTGGGACCTTTGAGATTAACAGAATGTACTTATGACTACAAGATATAATAAAAATACCCAATGGGTCAATATGTCATATGCTGTACAGTGCACGACATGACTGTGAGGTAGGAATAGCGCGGTAGAAAAGAGCAAGAGGGTGCAAAACCGCGAAAGGAAGTTTATGCAGCAGTGCACCCTCTCACTCTTTCCAGTGAAGGATACAAATCCTGTTGGGACAGGGGTCCACCGAGCAACTGCTGTGGCTTGACAGGATGAGTTACTGGCAGCAAGGGAGGCAGGCAATGTGTTTGGGACTGGGTTTTGATTCCGGTCCCAGACACATGGAATTCTACTTTTTCTACTTGTGTGGATATTTACTGATGCTCCCTCTGAGTTAGATAATTGAAGAGGTGTCTGGGGCACAGACCCCTGCAACAGGAGGTGCAGGTGGTGGAGCCCCCTGCAAAAACAAGACATATGCTGTTTGCAATATAGCATGCTGTATTGGCAGTGCAGTATATTGCTGTGGCACAGTGTCTTGTGACATTATGACCTTGTGCCATAAAAATGCAGCAACAGGGTCCATTTTGGACCTCATTTTTTACTCCAGTGGTTTGCCAGATCTCAGATGTTAAACTACGAATGCCTAAATCTGGGAAACCATTGTCCAATGTTGTATAAAGTTAGGATGGGGGTACAACAGAAGATAAGAAATGAGTGAAATTAAGTAGCAACCTTAAAACATTTAAGGAACGTGATTGTAGAAATAGCCTAAAATCTTATACTTGGCGAAGACGTTTTCTATTTCCTGACCTTGCTTGGTCTATAGAGAACTTTACTTGTACCTTTAAAGAAATTTGTGATGCTCACACTCCATGCCAGAGAATTACCCTGGTAAAGGATCAACTGCCATGGATTTCTGAAAGGCCACAAAAATTGGTCGATATCAAAACATGCTTGTGGAAAAGGGCAAAGAAGCTAGCAAGTGATGAGGCCTGGAACCAATTTAAGAAGTTTTGGGATCAGTGTGATATATTAATGAGAACTGATAAAGCAAAATACTTTCTGGCTCAAGTACAAGTAGCAGAAAACCCCCAAGAAATTTTGGAAAGTAACTGGCATTATAAACAACACAGTTAGTAAAGAAATTAAAATTAGTTTGGTTAATAATTGCATGATTCTTGAAAGACCTGCCATAGTAGTGGACACGATAAGCAAATATGTCACAGAGTTCCCTGATGTAGAGATTATGACTGAAGATTCCCTTGAAGCCTTGTTAAAGAAAACTAATAGAAGAGGTACTGGATTCATCCACGAACTAAGAAGAGAGTGTGAGAGGGCAGGGGAATACAGTCACAGCCAAAGACATGTCCAGCTAGTTCCAGATATTTTGCAATATTTCTAAAAAGATTCTCCCTAATTTGCCCTACTATGGAACTGCAGTGGATTTTCTAGTGATATCGTAGAAATTTCAGGGAATACCTGGAAGGGGAACACTGTTTAACCAGGAATACCTGTTCATGTCTTTGGATGTAACTCTCGATAATGGGGTAAGTTTTAGGTTCAAGGCAGTGATGGTGAAAAATGTTCACAAAGCTCTGAGAAGGTTAAATGTAAGGCAGGCCTGTGGAATAGATTGTCTGCAGTCTGTTACTAAATGTTGATGCTTGAGATATAACCCTGTGGTCAAATATTGTACATATTCAGCTGGTGCCTTTGCCAGGGGGTCTTCCCTTGAAGTTGGAAAATGAATAAAGTAATACCCAAGCCACCTTCTTGAAAGTCATGGAAAGACTGGTTCATGGACAGCTGTATTAATTCTAGAGGCAAATATTCTCATCACACCATAACAGCATGGCTTTATGTCAGGTTACTCACCTACACCAGAATTCTGTTTTCTTTTTCTTTTTTTTTCACTAAACAATGCGTAACAAGGATTATTTAAGGGAGTAGGGACCCACTCAAGACTACTCAACAATTACAACACTTTACATAGACAGTAAACAACAACAACACCGGAAATATTGTTTTCTTTGTATGTGTGTGTTGGGGGGGGATTAGCAAAACAATATGCAACAGTGATTTAAATGACATGGGGCATCCACACAAGATCACGTAACACTTTACAAGACTATACATAGAAACAAGTACACCAGATTTTGTCCCCTTTTTTTTTGCTAAACAATACATGACAGGGATTGCTTAAGGGGCTAGAGGGATCCATGCAAGACTACACAACACCTTACACAGACAGTATGTAAACAAAAATAACAATACAAGAAATATTTTTTCCTTCTTTGATTTTTAAGGAAAACAGCACTCAACAGGGTTTTCATACTAGGGGTCAGATTTGGGGACATACACAAGATGCTATAGGTACATGTACTAAAGCTAACCTCTATTAGGCAACAACAATAAAATCAGTTTCATTAAACATTAGGGACAAAAATAATTCAGTGCAATGAACCTCACTGTTTTAAAGAATTAATGTAACAAACCACAGAAAAAAGGAAAAAAAAAACACTAACTAGAACAGCACCACTCACTGCATAGACTATAAGGCAAGCCTGCCTTTTTGTTGCTAGAACTACAGATAAAATCCCCTCCCTCAAAGCACTCTACACTGTCTGTGGTACAGAAACTGAAACTACAAGTGGTAGACCAGGAAGGGGCTGTGGACGTGGTCTACCTAGACTTTAGCAAGGCATTTTACACAGTGCCACAGAAAAGATTAATATGCAAGTTAGCCAGTCTGAGAGTGGGTCCCAGGGTGATAACTTGGAAAAAAAATTGGCTGGACAACAGGACGCAGAGGGTAATAGTAAATGGAGTTCACTATGATGAAAGGGGGTTACTAGCATGGTACCGCAGGATTCAGTAGTGGGACTGGTCCTATTTAATGTCCTTGTAGGTGACATTGCAGAGAGACAGTAGAAAAAGTATGCCTCTTTGCAGATGATACAAAGATCTGCAACAGGGTTGATACACGGGTGGGTGCGTGTGGAAAGGATGAGAAGGGACTTGACAAGGTTGGAGGAATGGTCAAAAGAATGGCAGCTTAGATTCAGTGCAAAGAAGTACAAAGTAATGCACCTGGGAAACAAAAACCCAAGGGAAGCGTACACAATGGGGGTGGGTATTAACAACACCAAAAATGGAAAGGGACCAGGGGGTAGTCATAGCAAATGACCTAAAGGTAGGCAAGCAATGTGAGAAGGCAATAAGGAGGGCTGGGAGATACTGGGTTGCATAGGGAGAGGCATCACCAGTAGAAAACAAGAAGTTGTTATCTCTCTGCACAGACAGTTGGTGAGACCCCATCTGGAGTACTGCATGCAGTTCTGGAGGCCACATCTCCACAAGGACATAGACAAGATGGAGGCAGTCAACAGGATGGCATTTAAAATGGTGCAGGGTCTGCACAAGAAGCCATGTGAAGAGAGACTAAAAGAGCTTAATATATATACCCTCGAGGAAAAGAGGGAGAGGGGGACATAATAGAAACTTTCAAGTACCTCAAGGGAATCAACAAATTCCAAGAGGGTAGCATCTTTCAGAAAAAGAGATATGCAAGAACTAGGGGGCACAATTTAAAGATAGAGAGGGGACAGCTAAGGAGCAATGTGAGGATGAATTTGTTCATGGAGAGAGTGATGGACACATGGAATGGCCTTCCTGGGGAGGTTGTGGGGTCAAAAACAGTGCAGGAATTTAATGCATGGAACAGACATAAGGCAATTCTAGTGGTGGTAGGAGGAAGTAGGCTGTTGGTTAACTAGGATCTGCAACCTATCCAATAGGTAGGGAAATGGGCAGACTGGGTGGGACTAGTGGTCCTTATCTGATGTCAAAGTCTATATTTCTATGTTTCTAGATCACAAAACAATCAGTAACTAGTTGGTGATCTACAGGCACAAGGTACAGTCATACATAATAGAGTAATTTGTGACAGAAAACTGTATTTAAAGTGGTTTTAGAAAATTCTTTGGAACACAGCTATAGATCACAACTAACTCCAGCTCTCTCTTTCTCACACTGCACTGAATTTGGCCTTTGCATAGAAGAAAAACCCATGTGACTGCCTACCTCATGAATCCTTGCTAACTTCACCTTAGAACCATAATTCATAGGCAAAATTTGGTGAAATTGCCATGTTTTGCTATTCATGGATTTCTGCTTTAAAGTGAAGTAGAACACTGCCTTGCAGAATAAATTTGTGAATTTTGAAAAATGTGCAAAATTCTCCCCAAAGCTAAGTTTTCCAACGTTGTATACCACTAGTCACCAGTATGCATGCACAGTCCTTCACTTCAAAATGCCAAACAGCCATCAGTACTGTATTTAGTTTTACTGGTAGGTTTACCACTTAAGATGAAAACACTCATTTGCTGTACAATGGAATCCTAACAAGTAGCAGTATGAGTATAATAGGGTCTTCTACTATATGAATCTGTGGGACTGCACCTTTAGCTCTTCTTATAAGCATACCAATTTATTCCTATGTATTGCAGTCATAACTTATGACCGATGTCATTTATGGCATTCCTGTAGCAGCATACAGAGTATTCAAGCCACAGAAGGGCTACTAACTAGCAATAGCTGCACACTTGGGAGTAGGGCACCCACGAGAAGAAAATAATTCTCAAATGTCAGGGAGTGCATAGGGAATCAAAGAAACTTTTTAGACACTGAAAAGTAAATACTGTACTTTTGGGTACACTCTGCTAATTGCCTTACCCTTCTGTTGGGATGTCAGATCAAATACAGGACCTGCTAGAAACTGAGGTAGCTTACAATTGATATGTGATAATACAAGATAATGCAAGAAGCACAGTGAAAAATAAATATTTTTGAAATTATGACAGGAAATGGAGCCCCCAATGTGATAGCCCTGACAGAAACTTAACTAAATAAACAAACTCTGGTCAGAGCCAATACTGCTACAGAATGATGGTATTGATGAAGCTAAAAAAGTGACAGTCTGCTTCAGATCCAAGGAAAGCTGAAGATTTAATTGATGCAAGAACAGGTGCAGATATGCAGGACACTTTGGGCTGTTCACTACGAGAAGATTCCATCTGCCTACAGAAGTGCAGGTCCCAGTATATTCACTCTTTACACATTCAGTGCACATTCACTCTTCAAACATTCAGTACACATTCAGTCTTCACACATTGGTTCTTTACACATTCACTCTTCTTACATTCAATTTTCTTGCAGTCTCTCTTTACACAATAACTGTTCATATATTCAGTCTTAACACATTCAGTCCTTTGGTATTTTTTTTATTTTTGACCACAAATTTTCAAGACAGTCATTTTATAACTGCCCTTATAAAACATGACATGCAGCATTTATAGTATATTGTCTGAAATGTCATTACACACAGCAAACATGAAAAGATGTCTCATCTAGGATTTAAAAAATGACACCTGTCACGTTTATAAGGTGGCATGGAAATATGGGTATGCTGAAAGTTTGGAGTCAATATATTGAAAATTAGCAAACTTATGAGTGGACATTGAAATACAGCAGTGTTCAGTCATAACCTGGACATTTGACCATATTTGTACATCATATTTTCAGCATAGCTTTTTTATTACCCACTTCATGAACCCCATAGGAGAAAGTTTTCAAATCTCCCTGAAATGTGACTCCGCACCTACGAAACCTCATTCCACACTACAAGTGCAAAATAAAATTTTGGCAAGGATTTGAAGAAATGACAACTGCCATGCTCATGAAGTGGTGTGAAAAAATAGCTATGTTGATAATTTGTGGTCAGAATATTTAAAATTTCCAAAGTTATGAGCAAGCATCAATAAATGTCAGTGTACGCTTGTAACTTTGTTGTTTTTACAAATTTTGGCTACACATTTTCAACATAGCCTTCTTATGAGCCAACCTCATAAATAATGATGGTGAAAATGTTCAAATCTCACCCAAAAGGTGATTTTGCCATGTGACCACACAGTCACCTTGTGTGCCTGTTGTGCATAAGTCCACCACCATTGGTCATGAGGTGGGTCCCAAAAAAGTCCATGTTGAAAATGTGTGATCAAAATATGCAAAAATTAAAAAGTTATGCATCAATCTTCAAATCCCATTGAAATACATTGAACCACACTTCCCTTAGTTTCTCATATCGCAGTTGCCAGTTCCAGTAGCAAGATGTGTCTTTGATCGCAGACTGAATCTTCACCATGGGACATGTTCAGGTGACTGACAGTGTATGAGGATGGGGTGGTGACTGCTGAGTGGGATTTTTGGGTGGCAAGGGTCAGATTGGCGAGGGATCATTTTCTTTTTTACAGCTTTAAAGAGGAAAAAACATTGTGGGACAATTTTCTTTTTTAGAGCTGACATTGTGAAAATTAATACAGAGAAGCCAGTAAGAGTGTGGGGGCAGGCACTAGACATGAGGGAAACAGTACTATATAACTGTATCAGTGATTGGAGGGCAGGGGGTTCCACTAGGTACCAAGAAAACATTATTATATGAGAGGGATGGCAATTGAAGGGTGTAGGGATGCCACTAGACACCAGGGAAACATTACTACATATATAATGGGGAGGAAAACAAGTGCTAGCTCTGAATCCAGGAGTGAACCATAATTGAACATGGAGCAGGAAAATAGTACACCCAATGTGGGGGAGGGGAGAGAAACAGTACTTTAGTCAATGGAGAGGACCACTTGTGCTTCAACTGCACTTTAAAAGGACACAGTTGTGATATCCAGTCATGTGCTTCAATTCAATTCAATTTCATTTCAATTTTTATTTTACCAAGAAATTACACCATTGAGAAGGCTAATTTACAAGGTGGTCCCAGAGAGACACAAATAAAGAATAATGCAAACAACAATGCAATTACAGAACTGAGGAATTCACTTTCCAAATGGTGATAATACAGATTATAGATTGAATATATCTAACAAAGTAAGTCTAAATTCATATGACAGTAACAGGTTCATTAAGATATAACACTAATGCTCAGAAGGGTGGGTTAAGGGGCAGTGTGAGGTTTGGAGAAAGGGGAGCTCAGACATGAGAAGGACAGAAGGGAAGGAAGGGAGAATTCAATTAAATTTTTATTTTACCAGGAAAAAAAAGGAAAAAAAAAGCACATTTGAGAGGGCTCATTTACAAGGTGGTCCTGGAAGGATGCAACATGAAGCATAATACAAAATAGCAATGAATACTAAAATAAGGACAATAACTTTTACAATGTAATTACCATACAGAGAAAACATTGAATATAATTAACAATAGCAGTTTCTTGTCTCACAAGGAGGAAAAAAGGTACAATAGGACAGGTCTCAAAGCCACTGGAAGGCAATTTGAGAAAAACAGGGGTAAGGATAGAGCAGGGAAGCTCATGAGGGTTAATGATCTGGAAAGGGCCACAATTGGTAGTGACAGCTACATTACTGGCAGTAGCTAGCAACTAAAAGACAATAAGTGCTGAAGAGATAGTGTAGCAGGATACCTCAAGGTAGTAGTACAGATTGAGGATAGTAGTTACAAGTTTCTTTCAGTTTTTCTCTCAGCTTCCAGAGTCCCTTCTAGCTACTATGTAATAGCAATACATTTCATAGCTTTGCTATGCAGTCATAAAAAGTGCTAAATGAAGAACTGGAAATGGAAGATTTTAATTGCCATCATTTTAACTGGGCTACTCATAAATGGACCAGGGTTATGGAGTATACTAAGTATGAATTAGGTCCCACAAAAATGTTATTTGCTGGTTCAGTAGCAGGCATGGAATGTTTGCTAGTGCACATACATTAGATTTTATAGTTGATGTTGTTTATTCTGCTCTTATGGTTAAAGTAAGTGGTTCAGAAAAATTTATTCGGCATACTTTAAACAAAGAATTAACTGTAGTAGGGGATTATAAGGCCAGGAGGGGGGAAAATCTAGAACACAGTTTAAAACACTTAAATATAAATCAAATGATCCAAAGTCCAACTAGAAAGCGGACCCTGTCTAGACCAGGTAATATAGTGGATTTATTATTTATGTCACCCAAATAAACTTAGTTTGATCAGAAGTAACAGCTTCAAACTTGAGAGGTCATAATATGTTGTGTTGCACCATAAATATACTGTACTGTAGGAGACACTTGCCAAATTCCAGCAGAGAAAAGTATAATTACGTGGAGGTGTTTAAAAAAATAATAAAACAGAATTTGTACTGTATATGCTCTTAGAAAACTAAATGACAATAGAATATTACTAATTACAGACATAGAACTTGCAGTGGAAGAATTTATACATTTATTTTTGAAAGTCTGCGATGGTCTATTATAACGCCATTTAGGATAATAAAACAAGTAAAAAAGTGTGTGTCCTGGGTTACAAAAAAAGTAAAAAGAAACATAAGAATTAAGAACAGACTGAAAAAAAAGAAATAAAACCTTTTAACCTGAAGTTGGGCTAAATTTACAAGTGTACAAAATAAAAATAAACAATGAAGCAAAGAAATTGCAACAAAACTATTATCAAAACAAGATCAATGAAAATAAAGATCCTGAAAGATACTGGTTTGTGATAAAAACATTTAAAACCCCTGTAAGAAATTTCTTAAAATTTAAACTGAAGAAAATGGTGTGCTTCAAGATGCAAAAAGATCAGCTAACTTAATAAATAAATGTTTCATTGATTTGCCCAATGTTCCTGTTCCTCTAGGTGCATACTTGATGGAAGAAAAAAAATTGAGTGAAATGGCCAGCAGAGCTTTTTTAGCAGCCTGGAATAGACTGCCAGTAGACGTGGTGAGGGCAAAAAGAGTAAGGGGTTTCAAGCATGCATGTGATAGACATGGGGGTGTACTAGAAAATGGGAAGGAAGGAGGGAGGGAGGTTCATGAGACCAGTTAGGGTCTGCAGAGACAGATTAGGTAGGGAACATCTTGGCAGACTAGGTGAGTCAAGTGGTCCTTTTCTGCTGGCAAATTCTTTGTTTCTATGTAGGGTAAAGGGTTTGGCTAGAATACCAATATTTATATTTGGCACAATAGGGCATCACATAGAGAAGTCAGTAAAATCATCAAAAAACTATGTCCTAAAAAAATATTGTCTAGATGGTGCTGAAATAAGATTTCTGAAAGAACCAATATTAACCAAAATATTCAACTGGAGTTTATGGGAGGGTGTTTTTTCCAACTACATGGAAGTCTCCAATAGTGGTTCCAATTTTCAAGGGAGGTGATTCAACATCTCCATCAGATTATCATCTTATTACTCTGCTGTCAGTCCTATCAAAAATGTTACACCCATCTGAAAAAAATATTTTCTGATAACTAAACATCAATCAGGATTTAGAAAGGCTCACTCCACAAACACTGTGCTCATTGGCCAATTAGATCTGGCCCCATTCCTCTAGCTAAGGTAAGGGCTATGAGTGCAGTGTTTATGGACCTATCAAATGCTTTCATCTTAGTCAACTACTTCCTACTTATTGTATATATAGATTTTGTTGACCACAACCTACTTATTTATAGACTTCAGGATATAGGCATTTCAGAAGAGGCTTGGTCCCTGCCTATGTGGAAAAATGCAAATGATTAACATAGATGACACCCTCTCAAATCAGTTAAGGTTGACCTGTGGGAGTACCAAAAGTCTCAGTACTAGGCCCACAATTTATTTTAATTTACGTAAACACACTACCAGATCAAATAGTTTCGTCAGACATTCATCTTTATTCTGACAATGCTCTCTTAGCGGCCTCTGGTAATAATATTGGGGGGAGATCAAGCATATGTTACAAGAAGACTTCACACTCATGGAACAATGAATATTTAATTCTAGATTGGTAATAAACCAAAAAAATAATGGCTTCCCCCCTCATTGAATAAAAGCAATGAAAGGCCAAAACTAAAATGAAAACTAGTAATGAAGAATATTTAACTCAAGTAACAGAGTACAAGTATTTAGGAAATTGAAGTGACAATATTTGAAATTATGTTTATGTATAAAGAATATGACAAAAAAGCAAAATGATCTCTTTGGACCTTTATGACATGCTGCATTTTGCATTCTAAAAGAAATGATTAAGACAATAGCAGATCAAATGCTTTTACCAGTTATTGACAATTGATGTTACATTTATGGTCATGCAAACAAAACTGAACTAAGTAGAGTAGGCATTGTTTATAACAGGATAGCAACAGTTACTTAATTATGTGATTATAAAACACATCAGTGTAGTCAGAATAATTATATGGATTGATTAACTCTTTAGGAGGGTAACAGGTAAACTCTACAATGGCAAATCAGGTTAATAGATTACTGAAACAAAATAGACCATGACATCTTATAAATAAACTGATTAGAAATTAACATAAGTGTACACTTTGGAAAAACGGGGTGACAGATGTTCTAATACCAAAGATAAAGGCACTGTATGGTAAAATGACAATTGTTTATACTGTATCAAACACTTACCATTATGTGGTCAACATCCTAAAACTGTCTGCTATGCCCTATAGGGGAAATAAAGAGAGCCATTCTCAAGGCATCTAAGTTATGCATGAGAGTGGCAACCAAAAGAAAAAAATAAAGAGACCATTATGGTTCTTAGCAAGGGTCAGGGAAGTGGAGAGGTTTAAAAAAGGCCTTTTCAAGGTACAAAGAAAAAAAGGGGAGACAAATGGGGAAAATACTTACTGAGAAATAAGGAGGCAAAGAGGGTGTCCGGGAAGCAAAAGCAGAGAGAAAGCTACATATCGCAGGTGGGTCAAGGGTGGAGAAAACATCTCTTCCAGTATGTTGAGGAAAAAAGAAGATAGGAAGAAAGGAGGGGGAATCGTTAGGTTATCTGAAGGCGTAGGATAGTGGAGGATAATGGAGGAGGACCTGCAAAAGGCCGCTGTCCTAAGGATTACTTTTGCTCTGTCTTCGCTAGGGAGGACTTGCCTGACAGTGGCATCAAGTGGTGGGGTGCTGGAGATTAGGCACCTAGTATTTACAAGCAAAAGGGTCCAGAAAGGGCTAGAAGCTGTAAAAATAGATAAGGCCCTGGGATTAGATGGGATGCACTTGAAGGTGCTCAAGGAGCTGGCAGTGGAGTGGGCTGCACCCCTTGCAGGACTATTAAATAGCTCATTATGGAAGGATGTAGTTCCAAAGGACTAGACAGTGGTGGACATAGTTCTGTTCCATGGGGGGGACAAGGAACAAGCAGGGAACTACAGACCTGTCAGTCTTACCTTTGTTGTAGGAAGCTAATAGTCATTGGTAAGAGTGGACATTGGGACTATGTGGAGAACAATGATCTCCAAGATAGTAAGGTCTGAGGTAGGGAAATCTTGTCAGACTAATATGATAGTTTTCTTTGACTGAGTGATGAGGGTATTGGAAAAGGGCCACACCATGGATTTACTCTATGTCAATTTCAGTAGGGCTTTGAACTTGGTGTCTCACAAATGATTGCTGAAGGAGTTGGAGAATCTGAGTTTGGCTAGATATGTAGTAAGATTGGTAGGTAACTTGCTAAAGGGAAGGCAGCAGAGGGTCGTGGCTAGTGGGGTCAAATCGGAAGAGAGGGATGTCAAGAGTGGGACACCAAAGGGATCTGTCCTGGGCCCTCTTCAATATGTTCATCAGCAACATCAGAAAAGGAATTCGGGCAGGTCGTGTCTCTCTACAAGTGATACTAAGCTCTGTGGGAGAGTGAATAGCAATGAGGGAATAAGGGAAAGTCATAGTGACCTGCAAAGGCTACAGAGGAGGTCAAAGGTCTGGCAGCAGAAATTCAATGTCAAAGAGAGCACAGTGGAAAAACTGAATGTAGGAGTTATCATTAGTGACACCTTCAAACAATCAATACAGTGCAATAATGCCTATGGTAAGGTAAATAGAATTCTGGGATGCATAGGGAGGATATTGACAGCAGAAGGAAAGACATAATACTACCCTTTTATAGATCTTTGTTGAGGCCAAACCTGGTGTACTGTGCCCAGTTCTGGAGTCCACACCTCAGGAAAGATAATAGCAAGCTAGAGATGGCGCAACAAAGCATGATAGATAATTCAGGACCAATAGGGCAGATCATATGAGGAGTGCCTCAAGGCACTGAACATGTACTCACTGGAGACCAGAAGGAAGAGGGATATATGACAGAGACCTTCAAGTTCCTGAAGGGAATAAACAAGGTGAACTTTTGGGAATTATTTAGCTTGAGCAACAATTTGAGATCATGAGTGCATGAGTGGTGACATTTCAGGGGAACATGAGAAAGTGTTATTTTACAGAAAGGGTGGTGGAACCATGGAACAGTCTTCCAGATGAGGTGGTGAATGCTAAAACCCTTAATGGTTTCAAGCATGGTTGAGACAAAGTGAAAGGTATAGGCTACTCAGGGCAACAAAAAAAAGGGAGGGGAACTGGGGATGGATTGGAAAGACTAGGATCGTTCATGGATATTAGGTCCTAGCTTTGCTAGAGAACCATGGGCAGGCTGGATAGGCAGTTGGTCTTTTTCTGCCACCATTGTCTATGTTTCTTTGTTTGTATTCCTACTGTTGGGTAAAGACTTTCATATACAGTACATATTTATTTTTGTCATGGCACTGAATTAGCAAAAAATGCCCAAATAACAGTCCTAGCAAGTGCTAGATGTAACCAGGTCACCATGCAGATGGTACAAGTCTTACTTTCTCAATTACTACCCCTAACTTGCACCTGTGGGGCTAGGCAAGGTTTTCTTTTTTTTCTTTCATTTATTCTTTGTTAACAGGGTAAGGACACTGGACCAAAGGTCCCTTTTCAGGCCCAACCCGGACAAAAAGAACAAAATACAAAACAAATCAACAAAATTACAAATTTCAAACAACAACTACAAGTAGATTTCTACAATAAATATTGCTTTAACCTTGATTTAAAATTAGGAACAGAGGAAGCAAGTTGGACGCTAACCGGGAGCGCATTTCAATTTAATGGGACTGCAATTGAAAATGCTCTTCAACTAATCTTGAGTGTATGTTGAGGGACTATATATAATGGGCCATTTGCTGACCTCAAACAAGGCAACGAGTCCCTTCTAAAACTAATTTAGAAAGAGGGAACAGAGAAGCAAAGTGCAAACTCTTAAACATCAGACTTCCCACAGAGTACTCAATCCAACAAATAGGTGACAACCAACCCAGTTGTGAAGAGACTACAGTGATGTGTATGATGAGAAGCTTCAAGAACAAATCTACAAATATTGTTATATGTAACAGCCAGAGCATTCATTTGTTTTACCCCAATATTATAATAAATACTGGATACATAATCAAATTGGGGAAGAAGTGATCCGATAGCAATCTCTGTCCTAGTCTCTAAGGCAAAGTAGGATTTAAATTTGTAAAGTAGCCGTATTCTCTGATTTATCTTTTTACTTACTGATTGAACTTGTAAGGAAAATGTCAGGTATAGATCCAAGAGAACTCCAAGATATCTACATTGTGACACTTCTTCTAACAAAAGGCCCTGAGAATCAAACACTGCTAACTTTGGGATTGTCCTCCAACATTGAAGGCATACCAAAAAGCACGACCTTTGTTTTGGTAGCGTTTAGAACCATGGCATTAGATGTCAGCCAAGAACAAACATCCCCAAAATCCTTATCAAGAAGAGTAGAAAGTTCCAACACTGATTTAGACTGGGCAAAAATTATGAGATCATCCACATACAATAATGAGCCAGTAACATTATAAACCTGAGGTAGTTGAGTAACAAAAATAGAAAACAGTAAAGGACCCAAAATGGACCCTTGAGGTACCCCACAATGAATGGAGGACACATCCGAAGCAATTGAGCCCACTTGAACATACTGACATCTATTACTCAAATAGTTACCAACCCAAGAAACAGTTGCCTCAGAAAACCCAAGATTGTATAGTTTAAGACAAGTGAAATTATGGTCAATAAGGTTGAATGTCTTGGTTAGGTCCATGAACACCGCCCTCGCCATACAACCTTTCTCAAAGCCATGCAGGACGGTGTCTGTGAACCCAAGCAAGACAATCCCCACACCATATAACCTATGAAAATCATGTTGCTGCAGGGTTAACAAATCATAAGTCCTCAAATAATCATTGATCTACTAGTTTTACAAATATTTTACTAAGCAGATTTAAAATTGAAATTGGTCTGTAGTCATCTAATGTAGCAGCATTACTTGTTTTAGGGATCGGAACTACTCTTGCTTTCTTCCATAAAGAAGGGAATATGCCAGTTACCAATGACAAATTAAATAGATAACAAATAGGTTTGGTAATGAATGGGATAGTCAACTTTAAGAAACAACCATCTAACTCATCCCCACAATCACTAGCTCTGTCTGGAATAGACTGCAAGAATTTTTGAATTTCATATCGAGTGACTTCACTAATTAGAAATCTAGGCTTATCAACCAGAGACTCACTAATTTAGATTTAATATCTACAGACTGAGGAAAGAAACATCTGTATCTAGACAAATCAACATATTTGTTATTTAGCAAATTGACAACTTCAGGCAGATCAACAATTTCGACATTATCTACTGTAACTTTCTGAATATCCACTTTAGGTTTTGGAGACAAGAATGAGTTAACATTATCCCAGAATTTCTTAGGATTAGCCCAACTAGCTTCAAAACGTTCACTATAGTAATCTTTTTTTTGCTTTCCTTACTTCAGATGACACCAAGTTCCTGAGTCTACGATAGAGGTTCATTGTAGCACTGCTGGGAGACAATTGAAATTTTACCCAGCAAAATCTATATCCTTAATCAAACTCTTGATACTAGAAAAAAAAAACACCCAGTGGGAGAACCTCATCAGCAGAGAGTCTACAAGGGGAAAAAAAGTTTCCTGAATGGGGAATAGTTGGTTAAAAAAATCCAAAGTGGCATCAACATCCGGAATACTTTCTAGAAAAGACTAGTCAATGGCACCCAAAATTAATCCTCTTGTATGATCTAACTTGAACTAAATATGGGAGAGGTTTCAGATGTCGGAAATTCAAAATGCAATATGTTGCCATGTGATCACTAACAGAGTCGGCCAAAACACCAGAACTAGCCACTTTGCCCTCCCTATTTGTTAACACCCAATCAAGTATGGAATGATTCAGTGTAGTGGGATTCAATCAAGTTGGTTCCACAATACACTGAGTGAGACCATAGGAAAAGAGAGCCGATTCAAGTCCCAGAGTTGGCTAATCAATTCAAATTCATATCCCCAACAATAATAGCATCACCTTGCTTTAAATAAGGGGCACCAGAATCTAAAATATTTTTCAAGCCTTCCTGACAACAATGGGGGTGGGGGGGCTGTATAAACAGCCCATGGTAAATTTTTTCTTTCCACCACAAAACAAATCGCAATAACAACCAATCTGTTTGACCTTTCCGGTCAACCCTAACTAATTTATAACCCTGAATACAACATGCATTGTAAGATACCTCCGATTTCAACCAAGTTTCAGAAAGAGCAACAGCATCAGGCTGATAAACACTAATCAGCTGTTCTATTTCAGCAATCTTAGGAATCAGGCTGCAGACATTTAAATGAATAATTTTAAAGCCATGGCTGACAACAAAAGGGGAAGTGGAAAAAGAAACCTGTGAGGAGGGAATTGAATTTGGAGCACAAGGCCCTGGATTTAACTCAGCATCACCTGCTTTCAATAGTAGATAAGGAGTTTGAACAATATAACCCAGTTTTTGAATAAAGGATATTCCATGATATAATGAGCTTTGATACCCCCAAAACCCACAGGATCTCACATCCCCAGTATTATTCAGCAATAATTGCCAAAAATCAATAACCACATTATTAACCACCATACAGTTAGAGAACAAGAAATCACTTGTATCATATTCAACTCCAACCCCTTAACTATATCATGTAACACTACATCATCAGCACATAACCACCCACCCCCTAAAATACATACCCAAATAATACACACCTTAGCATTCCACAATTTGTCTCACTTTAACACTGCACTAGGCCCAAAAGGAAATACCACATGATCCCGCTGCCCTGCCTCCCATGGATGCCCTCAGACTCCCCTGCACTTATCGCACTTAACCACATGGCAGCTGCTTAAACGCTGCTGCATTTAGTAGGTCAGAGATTTAAAGTCCTCAACCCCACTGAAAGAGCCGCCGCCACCACCAATCGGGGGAGGGGATGTGGCATGTAGCGAGTGCATGGGCAGGACAGAAACCCTATAGATAATAAGTGGCAGAATGGAGTATTGCAGCAATAAGGGCTAGGTAGTAGCAGCTATGGCAACTTAACCAGTACAATTTCAGATTACAGCAAATGTCACGCTCTGTAGCGAGCAGCTGCTCGTCACTTTAAAAATAATAGTACGCTGCCCAGTGGCACCATACAATTCTTTGGGGCTCCTCCAAGTGCAAATGACTGAAAATCACACAGTTTAAAATCAGCAGCACACCAGTTCTTTAAAGTCCATCCCATCAGGCATATAACTAACAAGTCAGTGGGCACTAGTTATGGATATCAGGAGCAAAATTAATTAGCAGCTTTTAAATTCAAGCCCTTCCAACAGCAGCTGCTTTCCCACAAGTTGTTTCAGGTAACTAGACCAGCCAGTCATAAACAGATCTTCTGGATACTTTACGGTGCTTTATAAGTACCAGGGGGTAGGGGGAGCCTGCCACACTCCCTCAGACTCCTCTGCACTTATCGCACTTAACCGCACGGACTCTGCTTAAAATGGTTTAGGTGCTGGGGCTCCTTAAACTCTTTAGGTGGGGGGGGTTGCTTGGTTGGGGAATAAAGGGAATAGAGATGTATCTCCACTGAGAGAAGGAAATAATGGGCCCACTGACTGGTAGAATACTGCCCCTTGGAATGCAATATCAACCCACCCCACAACAGTTGTCCAATGTCACCCTGATATACTGTGATCTAGTATTAGTGCCCGCACTTCAATTTCAATTGCAGACACCTTGAATGGTTTAAAGTAGATTGCTAATAATATGCTCACCACCAAATGTTAAAGAATAATCACAGGACTTTATTATTCAGCAGCGTTGGTCCTGCAGAAGAAATGATGATGCTTAAACAGTGACTGAGTAATATCAACACACTGGCTCGTATTAGCATTTGAAGTGCTTCACCTGTAGCAATCTGCACTCAGATATCTAGGCCTCTACTAAAAGCTAGCTTGCTGGGCCTTCCCACACCCACACACAGGTTTGTAACCCAGGTCTACTATACTGTAGGCCCTCCTGCTACCCTTAGCAGTAGAATCCCACAGGTTACATTCACTTTCATAACAATCACTTTCTTTAACTGAAGCTTAGTCACAACTACTAAGTACCCAGATTATTTGAGTACAGCTGTAGGCCTAGTACCACGGTGCCTGGGATCTTGCCTTGGTGCATTTACAGACATGCAAGCTTGCTTTAACCCCTCATGACTGACTTTTTGACTAGCACTTTAGTATAAGCAATGCATTGTAATACAACAGAGAACTTAAAAAGAAATTGTAATCCAACAGGGAACTGTAGAACCAGTTCCAGCTTTTTTTCTGTCTGGCAAGCCAGTACTTTACATGGCCTGCACTAGGGAAGCAGTAGTTGATGCTTCAAAATGAGCAATGTCATGGCAGCACGCAACAGTGGTCAATGGCCCAGGCTTGGCCTGATCTTGGTGTTGCAGTGCTCCTCCGCTAACTCAGTATGTGGCAGTGTGACAAAGTTAGAATGGCCAAGACTGAGGGTCACACCTCCTCACTCAAGTGGGTGCATTTTCAATCAAGGATACGAGTACTCTAGACACACGCTCCTGACCATCTCCTCCCTTGAACACACCATACAAGGCAGAATGGTTTGTTCTCCCTCTATCAGCACTCTGCAGATAGCTTTGGCAGGTTCCCCTGTCCCTACAATACAGGCTTCTGTACACTTGCACTCAGCACACATGGAACTTCTAGCAACTGGGTTCTCTCACACCAGAATCTCTGATCCTGAGGCCTGGCTAGGCCCTCAGATCTCCTCCTCAGTACCTCTGACCTCACCAACCACTCGGGAAGAACTGCCACAAACTCCTCAGCTGGGGAAGAATTCAGTCCAGCTGCCACCTTTTTAAGATTCTGATTGGCTGCTCAACTTGTTATTTACTCTCCGGCTTCCTTAACAGCTACCAAAGGGTGCCAAACACTCGGTTGTTATTCCTTTAATGTGTCAGTCTTCTTTTCAGGAATTCTCACATTCTGGTTTACCCTCGCAGTGGTAAGGGTCACAAGATGGTGATGCCCACTTAGTTAGCCTCTGCTGCTTTACATAAGTCATCATGCTGTTAGTGGCAACTTTTACTTTTTACACAGGTAATCCAACTGGGATTATAATCTGGATTGTCCCTTGGCAATGCTGGTAGTCCTCCTATTTTGGATTCAGGTGCAAAGGCACCCATAAGAGCATAGGATACATCCTAGGATATTGAAGGAGCTCAGGGAGCTGTTAGTTGCACCTCTGACTGTCCTGTTCAACCACTCACTGGAGATGGGAGAGGTTCTGGAAGACTGGAGGAGGGCTGATGTGGTTCCACATCACAAAAGTGGTAGTAGGGAGGAGGCTGGAGATTACAGACCAGTGAGCCTGAATTCAGTGGTGGGGAAATTAATGGAATCACTACTAAAGGAAATGATTGTAGATATTCTTGAAACAAGGAGTTTACAAGATCCAAGGCAACATGATTTAACAACAGGGTGGTGATGTCAGACAAATTTGACAGAGTTCTTTGACTGGGTGACCAGGGAGGTAGATCAAGGTGGAGCCATGGATGTGGTCTACCTGGATTTCAATAAGGTCTTCAGTACCTTTTAAATTAGCTAAACAGTCTGGGAGTGGGTCAAAAGGTAGTAAACTGGTTAAGAAATTGGTTGGGGAATAGAAGACAGAGGGTGGTGGTAAACGGAGTTTACTCTAGGGAAGGGAGAGTGACCAGCAGGGTGTCACAAGGATCGATACTGGCTCTGGTCCTCTTTTATGTCTTTATTAGTGACATAACAGAGGGGCTAGAAGGGAAGGTTTGCCTTTTTGCAGATGACACAAAGATCTGTAACAGGGTTGACACTCTGAGGGGGGGGGAGTGTAACATATGAAATGTGTTCTAAGAAAGCTTGAGGAATGGTCAAAAGTGTGGCAGCTAAGATTCAATGTGAGGAAGTGCAAGGTCATGCACTTAGGGCATAGAAATCCAGGGGCAGAGTACAAGATGGGGGTGGTGGTAGTGATGACAACCAAGCAGGAAACTGACATGGGAGCAATTCTTTATGACAACCTAAAGGTGGCCAAGCAGTGTGACAAGGCAGTAGGGAGAGCTAGTGGGATGCTTGGGTGCATAGGAAGAAGTATTGCCAACAGAAAGAAGGAGGTAGTTATATAGCTGTATAAAACACAGGTGAGACCTCACTTGGAATGCTGTGTTCAGCTCTGGAGACCACATCTCCAAAAGCGCATAGACTGAATAGAGGCAGTCCAGAGGATAGCAACTAAAATGGTGCTAGCCTGCATCAAAAACCCTATGAGAAGTGACTAAAAGACCTCAATATGTATACCATGGAGAACAGGAGGGAGAGAAGGGATATGACAAAGACTTTCAAATATCTCATGAGTTTCAACAGGGTACAAGAGGAAAGTAATTTTTTCAGAAAAAAAAGAAGCTCAAGAACAAGGGGGCATATTATGAAGCTGAAAGGGGTAGATTCAGGGGTAATGATAGAAAGTATTTCTTCACAGAGTGATGGCTGCCTAGAATAGACTCCCAGCAGAGATAGTCAAAGCAAAAACTGTAATGGATTTCAAGAATGCATGGGATAAGCATGAGGGAATTTTATTAGTTAGGAATGGGGAGATAAAGTCAAAGACCAAGCAGGATCTGCAATAGTATGGTAGGTAGGGAATATGGGCAGACTAGGTGGGACAAGGAGTCCATATCTTCTGGCAATTTCTATGTAATCTATGTAATTTCATTGGTGATGTACAATGAGAACAAATGGGCACCAACAAAACTCATTTCCTGTCCTCCAGCACCAGTTCCAGTAGGAGGGTGCAGGCAACATACTGTAGGTGGAGTTTCCCTGAGTCACCTGGGGCTTGACAGATAAGCCCCAACATTGGGGGGGCTTACATAGAGATCAGAAATTCTGGAACTGAAAATGCCATGTCACCCCCCCCCAGGCCATGAACTAGCTCTGAGAAAAGCTGACAAGAGAGTAGGGATGAACTTGAACACAGGCCAACAGACTGGACAGTGCAATCTTTGTTGATGGGTTTGGCATTCCACTCTCCTCTCCTCTCCTCTCCAACTAAAAATCAGGGGCATTCAAAAGCACCAAAGATATTATGGGACCAGATACCCAACCTGTTTGTGAATGTTGGATTTGGGCAGTCAATATATGGGGAGGCATATTTGGAGTCCACTGGGGATCAACATAAATTGCAGGTATTGCAAGTGCCAGGGGGTGGTCAGTAGAAGACCACTGATAATGATGGGTGGGTTGCATAAAGTGCCATTTTATTCATTAAAAATACCCAGAACAAGTCAAGGATGGACAACTCATAATGGAAGAAAAACCCACCAGAAAGGAAATCAGATTTGGGGTGTCCACACACCACTTGAAAAAAAAATAGCACAAAAGAGAGGCTAGGGATCTGGTTTCCCCCTCATGTCATAATTGCTGATTCTTTTTTTAGTACAACAGATGTAATAATTTTTGATCTGAGCAAAAACTAAATGACTTTTTTGTTGTCTACTACTGTAATGTATGCATGTAACTTTCTGGCCTTTATGTGAGCAATTCCCTGCAAAAAAGGAAATAAAAGTGATGTGAAGTATAATTAAGTAGATAGCGCTATCAAATTTGTCTAGATGCACAATGCAAATCTGCAAGCACAGAGATTTAATCATTAACTAGAGCTAGTGGGATTTGACTAAGTCTACAAAAATTGTGTCCCTTGAGCATATATGGTAGTTATCAATCAGTAAAAGGCAATGCTTTTTACTTTACTGTAGCAGTTCTTGACAAGAGAAAGACAATGGTTGCATTTTCTTTTCTTATTGCTTCTCCACTTCATCTCTGCCCAAAAGGGAAAGCACGATGTCTGATCCAGGACAGGTTCACGGAGTACAAACATCTTATTGTTAGGCAGCATTGTGGTGATGAAGTATAAATTCAGTGTATTCAGCAGAGACATGTTTACTGCTTTGTTGTGCTGATTAATACAGAAAAAAATAAATTGGATCACAATTCTGGAGCATCATCAGAAATCCATAATGAGTTTCAAGTTATTCAATAGAAATTGTGTTTACAGTTCCCTAGATGTAGATCAATACATTTATTCAGAACCTGATTTTAGGGACATTGAATTTCCACAGATTTATGCAGTATTTACTAAGTCAGTGCTGTTGAGGCTTTTTTGTTTTTGCATTCTTTTCATATCTTAGTGCTATACACTCAGCTTTCTCTAATTTTCAGGAATGTTTATTTATTTACTTAATATTTTATCACCAGAATAGGCACACTGAGCCAGGACTTGTTTTCAACTGTGACGCAGGGGAGGAGATACAACAGAGAGTAAAACAACAATAACTAAGTAACTATAGGTGCACGAACATGTACCAACTCCCTCTCAAAAAAAAAAAAAAAAAATCACAGTACAAGTAATGAATTTCAGAGAAAGACAAAACAATGTAAACAGAGTACATGTACAGTGGTTGTGCATTAGCCAGGTTGAGAGCTCAAAGATAATGCCACCAATGTTGGGCATGAGATTTGTGCAGAAACAATTACTCACAAAATTAGATTACAGAGTACATTGAGTTGTAAGCTGTACAACTGACTAGGCAAAGATGGGTAAAGTAGGTAAAATAGCACAGGGGGAATGGATTTGACATGGCTTGTTGTACAGTAATGTGGAGGGAGGAAGAAATCAATATGCAGTTGCATTCTTTAGTGAACTGCATCAGTAAAAGTGGCCTGAGAGAGCAGAGCAAGGAGGAGAAATGGAGGGGAGAGGGAGGCTGTTCCACATTGTAGGAAATAATGCCTGACATTAGTGTTATAATCTAGACATTCTTCACACAAATGCTTTATACACTGACCCACATGGGCAGAGTGGATAGACTAATGAGTTCTTATCTGTCGTCAGAACCGATATATCATGCATGTGTGTATCTATACCTATTGTAGCACTTGCCTGAGCTGGTATTACCATTTGTTAAGAGGTTCCCTGATTTGGATTATGTCTCCAATTTGTGAATGCCTTGTCCCTCATTTCTGAAGCAGAAGGTTGGGATGTATGGATAATGCAAGGCCCAGCACTTGTAAAAGTTAAATAACTGACTAAGGACAAGCCTCCCATTTATCCACAGGTCAGATACCATGCAAACATTCTCAGACTGTGATGAATTTAGAGTGGAGGAAAGGTAATATGATAGCACATGTAAACTGAAGCTCTCTGCTAAGGCACAAAGCCAGTTACAATGAAGGTAGGCAAAGTAAAGGCTTCCTTTGCAGTTCTCTCCAGAAAGGTCTAACTGAAACTGACGGATGCATTTGGGGAAGAAATTTTCATGACCAACCAAACCTTCTTGAACATATTTTCTCCAACTATGGTGTCGCTGCTTGAGAAACAAATATTTGTTTTGAAAAACAGCACATTTACTTGAAAACTGTCAAATGTAGGTAGAAATTATCAATGTACAAAAATGGCAAATTTGTCTAATACTGTATTTGGGATAAGATGCAAAACTAGAGATGTGTGGGTTTTTGCACTGAAAATATTGCCCAGCCCTACTTGAGATGTCTCACAGACTCGACCTAAAAGATCAGCACTCTCTTCTCAAAAGGCCCCAAGGACTGGAAATAGTTTGCCAATCCTCCAGTAAGCACAATGAACACAAATGTTGCAAAGTAAAACTTCACTGGTGAAACCTGGTGGGGGGAGGGATTATAAACTTCACCATTGCCTTGGGGGGAGCAGCTCGGGGGTGGTGGTGTGGGTTCATTTTAGCCTGGTTATTCCTATGTATGGTAGAATTCACATAAAAGTCATGTTCTGCAAAGTCAGCATCAGACATATTCTGTTAGGCCCAAGGGCAGTTAGTAAAAGAATGATCTTCCATGGTGCACGAGCTACATTTGGGGGTTAAGGTGCAGTGGGCCCCAGAGTGCCCTAACATCCCACCCATGCTACATCTGATTTTGTCACAGCTACTGCTAACATGCCTAGGGGAATCACATTTAAAACAAGTACGGGGCATCCCAGGGTAGAATAAGTTGCCTCGGTATCTCCCCTGGAAAAAACTACTGAGTAGGTGCTGCACTCCAAAATCTGTTAACTGCAGCTGCAACAGTCAACCCCCTGTCCAGAAACCTTCCCCATCAATTATGGGATAGGGTAGCCCCTTCACTTCACAATGTTGTTCTAGTCAGTATAGTATATCCTTAACATTAACTCCCTCATTCTGGAATAGAACAGTTGCCATTTTCACGGTAGGTTTGGATACAGGTATAATGTAAAAAATTAGCCAAAATTTCAGTATTTTTAACATTAGCATACATATCCCAAAACCTGTCTAGAAGTGACGGAGAGTGAACACTATCATCAAAACTGTGTTCTCCAGGAGCATGAATAAAGGTGAACACCTCAGAGGGAGAAAACTGTAAAGACTGTTTTATCAAGAATTTACAAACAAAAGTTCTATCTGGTGGTTCATCTAACTCACCTATGTATCTAATTCGGACAGCATATCTACGTTTGGCATTTGTGGGGGGAGCATAAAATATACTAGAAAAGCTGGGCTTCTGACCCGAGTCATGTCCAGGAGCTGTAGCAGTATCTTGTTGTGAATGTGTAGTGTCTTCAGCAGCCAACACAATATGTAAGTCCTTCAAGTTATCATGAGCAGTAACAGAGCCCAGAGTCTGCGATCCAAAATGAAATATTGTAGTTGGCGTTTTTTCACTGTATTACCATCGGGGCTCAAAGTAGGACGTTTTCTCTTACTTTTTTCTCTCCCTCCAATTTCTGTCGTCGGGTCCTATATTGGTGCTCAGCTGAGGACTGAAGCTCCGATAAGTGATGTTTTTCTTCCAAAAGGTTAATTTCCAGATCTTGTTCAGCCAAGTCTAAGCCCATCGTATCTGAATCAGGCACACTATTCTTGTTGTTCACTTCTTGAGCATCTGTATCCACAAAGTTAATCTCCATTTCTGGACCTGCAGGAGTGGAGATCTATTCTCTTGCAGGTACACTAGTCAACTCCCCAACCTGAGAGTCTCCCATTGACAAGAATCCCCCTACTCTTCGAGTAAGGGAATTTCCCCGGTGCCCTGGCCAAATTCCCCCCATTCACTAAAAATACCACCAACAGTTTAATCTGTTTCAAGGTCAGTTGGCATTCATATGTATCCCCCTCCCCTGGGTCATGCCTGAAAATAGGTAGAATTTGTCTAGTGCACCTACCTGGACAACAAAAACTAAATAAATAAAATAAATAAAAATAAGTTCAAAACCCCACTGAAATACATTGAACAGCATATCGGATTTCCTCAGTTTATGGTTCAGTGTTGAACAGTGAAGACATGTCTGCAGTCCAGAGAGGATTATGGCATTGGACCCCTGGTGGGTAAGTAAGGGCTTAGGGGTGGTGGGTGGTGGGTGATGAGTGCTGAGTGGGAGGGTTGTGTGAGGGAATAGTAATGGCACAACAGACATTGATGAATGGTTTTCTTTCTTACAAGGTTAAAATGTAAAAAAACTATGCAGAATGGTTGTCTTTGTTTCAGGTGGTGACACTGGGGGATTGGGTACCCCCAGTGTCAGTGTTATATTTTGCAGCAGTGAGGGTGGACTCCCCAGTACTGCAAAACTGAAATGGGTGGTGGAGGGGTACCAGATGGCATGGGGTTTGGGTATCCCCATGCCATAATAATAACATGGGTTGGACTTGGGGGGGATTCTTACTATGCATGATGTCATTTCAATCTCTCCATGAAAGCACAACCAATTGTTCTTTATGGCTGTCCACACACCATATGTTGTCACCCACAAAATGTTGTAATGTTCTTTTGTAAATATCTTAAAAAAATAAAAATCAAGTTTTGCACAAATTTCGGCTGCCCCATAAAAGCAAACATAAAAAGTGGTGTGATGAGTAAAACCAAAATCAACAATAGAAAGATGACAAAATTAGTACTGAGTTATCAGACAATATCTGCAGATTAAGATGTAAAAGTGGGAACAAATCTCATGTCTATAGTTTTGATGTACAGTGAGTTGCTGTCTTCAGGAAGAAATAAAAGTAAAACTGTACACACTGCACTCTTTGCTACACCCCTTCAGTTCAGTTTTGATTCGCCAGTCTCTTGAGCTAGCATTTAGAAACTGAAATGCGACCTGCACATTACATTACTCGTAAATAGCAATAGATAAAATAATTTCACTTTTTTCAGCTTTAATGCAAACCTTACAGAAATAATTATTCAAAATGTTTGCATGCTACAAACATAGAGCTACCCATGTGACATGCGTGCTGCAAGCTTGATTTATATGTTAAATTGGAACCAATTTCATGCATGTGGCATATGTGCTAGAAGCAAGTCATCACTGATAACTGCACCCATAAAAGTTAAGTGACTTGCTCAGCTTCACACAGTATACAAGGGGTTGATGAGATTCAGACCAGATCTTCAGGTCTCTAGGTTTGCAGTTCAGTACCCTTAACCACTATGCTGTACTGCCTGCACACAAATGGTGCCCTTGTACTTCAATACAAATCTACACACATATGGCATGCTTATAGCCACTAATATACTTTTTAGTTTTCTTGTCCCTCTCATCTCATATGCACAGCTAAACTGTAGCACACATACCATCAGAAATGCATGTGGTTCTTCCCACCCCCCTACACAGACTTACCCACAGAACTACTTAATCACTTCTGTCTAGCCTGTGCACCTTCTATTTTTTCTCCATAGTTTCACACAAACAGACTGTAAGGGGCAAACAAAAAAGTAGCAAAATCTCAGCGCCCACTCATACAACTAGCTCCTCCCCCACATACACACACACTGTAGTGGGTGTGGCCATGTTGTTACAGACAACCCACCAAGAACAGGTATAAGTTGAGAGTCTCTTACCTTAGTACTAGGGAGCCAGAGGCAGAAGTCTTTAAGAGATGATGTCCATGGGACAGAGTGCTGTGGCATGACCCTTTGAAATGAATGGAGTTATTTTTTATTACTATCTTATACATTAAGATGTCATGATGGAGATTAATGAAAGCCACTGTTCTACTAACAAGGCACTTGGTAGCCGAGCTGTGGACATCATCAATCTCCAACTCACCATCATAGTGTATAAAATAGTAATAAAAAAATACCCCCATTCATTTCTATGGGGCATGCCCCTGCATTCTCTCTTGTCCTATGTCATAATATGCCTCAGTGCAGGGGTGTGGAGATCTGTTTCATGGGGGAGGGGGCATAAACCTGATGATAGTGGGGCTCCAATAGTCTGTGCATACCATACCACTCAACTTTCCTGGATTGCAAGGGACAGCTCTCATTTTACCTCTGAAAACTGCTGTGTCCCTCATTCATCCTCATGAAAAATATGCTGCTCACACAGAGGATGTCCTGTAAATTTAGACTTTATGGTAGGGGCACCATTTCATATTTCAACAGTGGGGGGGGGGCAACAACCAGTGGAGGCTAGGTGCCAGTTATCCCCTAGAAAGCAAGCTCTGGAATGTTTCTAAAAGGTAAAACTTATCTATTGTGATTGAAAATTGTATGCAAATCAGGAAAAATTTAAATGTGTAAGATTCATCTGTCTATACCCCGGAGCAGTGCATCACATTTGGGCTTAAACCCACCCTATTACTAACTATTTTCTTTTCCTGTCTGAAGTTCTGAACCCCCCTAAAAAATGCAAATGTTGCCCTGATCTCTCGCAACAACTTCTTTCCATTCAATACCCATCCCATATGGGAGATTAAACCACCTAAGGTGCAGAAACATGAAAAACACATTAATATTTCAGTCTTTCCCCAATCCCCCTATAAAAAAGATATTTACTTTTACTTAATGGCCATCTGGCTGGAACCTGTAGCCTGGCCCAGTGTGCCACCAACTCAGTTTTCAGTCTGCTACTCCTCATCCATCCTTCTGCCAGAAACTGGATACTGTAACTGTCCTTCTCAGGTCCCCATCTTGGTCTATGACCAAGTCACCTAACTGATTAAGATGCAGCAAAATTTTATTTCGCTGGTGAAATTCTTGCAAAATCAGGAATTTCACCATGTGAAATATTTTGCAAAACTCTGCACATTCCTTGAAATATTTTGCTTGTGCAAAATTTCAGATTTCACCCATGAAATGTGGAATTTCACTTGCAAGTGTCAGAATTTTGCCTGTGAGTGGTGAAATTCTGCATTTCATGGAAGAGATTTTGCATTTCAGTGGCAAAATTCCACATTTCACCAGCAGAATTTTACATTTCGCACTCGCGAAATATTTCGCTAAATGTGCAAATTTTGTGGCGTGAAACTCTGCAATTTTGCATAACACTATTCACCGACTGAACCTACCCAAACTGTGTTGCTTGTTTCTTGCTTGGCTGCTGCCACATCACACTGATCAAGGCCTGTGAAGGCCAATCATACCATTGTCACCACTGCTGCTAGGCCTAGCTTGCTGCTGCGGAGGGCCCATACTATTTTTATTGAAAGTTGAACCTTGCAGTGTAGGTAGGTAGCCTAGTCATCAAGCTAGCTTCTGGCTCACTCCCTGTTCCTTCAGCCACCAAGGGAGACAGAGACCAACAAAAATATACCGTCACATCACTACTATCAAGAGCTCAGTGCTCACTGACTCCTCCAAGCTGTAGTACGTAGCCTTTCAACTCTATGGCGTGAAAGACAGTGTCGCACTCACTTGACTTGTGTGCTCTATCTTGGTTGGAGCTCCTCCATGTCATATGTAATGGCACCTCTGCTAATAGGTGGAGAGGGTGGATGATACAATACAGACACATTCAAGTCAGGAGCACACCCACAGTGTGAGGACACCACACACACCAGGAAGGCACTTACTGTGCAAAAGATTAAATCCAGCTTTAATGCAATTATTGCCACACCATAAAAGCAACCTATGCACAAATGTGGGGGCAATTTCCCCCTCTGCCTTACCTAAATGGCATCCCTTCTTTATGGTAGAAATTAATTCTCAGGTGCTAATATCTGTACAAGTAAATACAATGGTTTCCACTGTGTTCTGAGGTACTGTATCTCCATGTTTCAGGATGTGTCTTGATCATTGTGAGGGCTAGTGTCCCTCATTGTCCCTCATTTTGAGTGTCCATGTCCCTTATTTGAATAACAAAAAGTGAGGTATGGTGCATGCTTCCAAGGCCCTACTCAGCACCAAGAGTGCTGAGCATGGCCATAGTGTATATGCTCAATACAGACTGACTAAGGGAAAGTAAGTGAGCCATAACAGGAGAAAATGCATATGTAATACTAAATATGCATAAGGGAATTTGTATAGCCTAAAGCAAAAAGGTCAGACTTCACATCACAGATGCCCCTCCTCGCACATCTGGAATGGGGGGGTGTTGGCTGACTATATCATAGGTATTCAATGCAGTAAGCAAACAATACTTTACAAATTAAAGGGGAAGTCTCCCATAGTTCCACACCAATATTTTCTCAACTCCTTATGTGTAACTGTTGTGTGCCTCCTCCAGTTGCCTGCAGTCCTATTGCTGTCCAGATCTAGATTATAAATAAAAATATACAGCCCCCAAAAGTTATTAATGTGTTTGTCCTCCATTTTACCATCAATGTTGCTGGAGGATGGTGTCATCAGAGCAACAGGTAATGGTGCTGCACTAAATGCAGTTCCACCAGTAGACTAAACCCAGATTGGTTCCCCACTTAAGTAATGAAGGAACCCTTTAACTGTTGTGCACATCCTGAAGTGCAGGTCTAATAGGGACTAGGACCATGTGAGTGTGATGCAGCACTGATATGAGGTATATACAGTATTCATATAAGGAAGTGCCTGCATGTGTTGTGTCACTGTTAGCAAAAACAGTTTACCCAATAAATGACTTTGGGTACAACAAGAGTTTTAAATGGTATTATGCAGCTGTTATATTATGGTGTGTGTCTGTGTTAACATTCTCTGTTTTGATTGACACCAGCAGTGAGAAACAATCTTGCAAATAGGCCCCTTTCCCTTTGTAACTAGGCAGTCAGTGATTGGATGGCTGCTGTAAGGCAATAAAGGGTTCAGCTATAACAAGGAGTAGGTTACCAGGAAAGCACAGGCACAAGCACTGGGTGACTCTGGTTCAAATCCTACTAGAGTCCCTTACTCTCTAACCCTTAAGAAGTCCCCCTAACCTCCTTAGAAACTGTGATGACCCCTCAGGTCCATGACTTTAAAAGTGCCCCAATTCCCATTATAAATCATTAGCAGTGATGTGAGAGCTATAGCACTTCACTTTCAAGGTACTAAGTATAAGCTGTGGCAGCCCCCACTTTGTAATGCCAGCATTTGAATTAGGATGTCCCTCACAAATCAGATGCTACACCTCAGCAGTTGTAGGTAAAGAAACTAATTAGTCTGTGTTTGTAGTGCTCTGTATTTGCTTAGCTCACTCCTCCCATGTCATATGCATTCTGTGTCTTGGTATTTCCAGTCAGAAACTCAGATTTAAGGAGCATTTGAAATGTAAAACAATACACTTTTTAAAGTAAATGATCTAGCTCTCCACTTTCAGGCTGCTGAAAGGGGATGTGTATAAGTCAGTCTTGTGTGATCCTTTGCTAAACTGCCCAGGCTCATCTTGTAACAAATCTTCTCAAGGGTGCTCACCTGGTTCAATACAGAGTGACTGATTGACTGCTCGATTGATTGATTGATTGGTTCGTTGATTGACTGATTCAGTCTACTGCTTTCCACAACATGTTACAACTGTCTCACAGAGAGAAATGAGCAGTTCAGAGAAACAGAGTTTGTTTCCTGTGAATGCAATACTATTAGATGTATTATTTGCTCTACACATGCAGTATTAAGGCTACAAGTACTACTCCCTTTGTGAGTTGCATGTCAGAACTGCCTTAAGCCATTGCAAACTTAAACTAAAATCAGGCTAGACAGCATTAATACCCTTATGTTTTGTTCTACACTGTTGCTGCAGTGACATCAATGAATGGGAGGGCTGTATTACCAGTGACTTATCTGCATGTAAATAGAGGCTTGCTTGGCATGTTACTACTTTGTGTCAGAGCCTCAAACTCTAGATATGTGTTGCAGCAGAAGAAATGGCTGATCTCTTATTGACATATGTACAGTACTTGATGTAATGTATAATAAATACATCGGGCATATCCAAATCATACATATACAGGAGTCTTCTCCTTTAATGGCAAAAATCAAAAGCCATTAAATATTTTGAAAGCAGATTTAATGGTCTGAATTAATGAGTTTGCCTAATTTTAATGATAAATCATTGGAAATTATATTTTAATGGTTCTAATTGCTAATGGTAGTTTGAGAAATAGAAACAGATGTGTTTCTTATACAAGATTTGCACCAGCCTAGCTGCTGAACTCCTGTCAAGCATGCAGCATGTGAACCTGATGTAACTTTTAGAAGATGTTCACACCAGCTTACCTGCTGTACACACGTCAAGCCTGCAGCATGTGAACCTGATGTGCTTTTTAGAAGAAGTTCACACCAGCTTACCTGCTGTGCACATGTCAAGCATGCAGCATGTGAACCTGATGTAATTTTTAGAAGATGTTCACACCAGCTTACCTGCTGTACACACGTCAAGCCTGCAGCATGTGAACCTGATGTAATTTTTAGAAGATGTTCACACCAGCTTACCTGCTGTGCACATGTCAAGCCTGCAGCATGTGAACCTGATGTGCTTTTTAAATCTGGTTCGCTTTGTGTATGCTAACTGCATGCAAACATTGCACATTTAAGCATACAGCATGCAACTGTGCATGTACGCAGCACACTTATATTTCTGAAAGGGAACATATAAAGACAACGGAACATGTAAATCAATAATTCAAACAGGCTGAGAAACATCTCATTACACTGATCCAGACCCTTTTTTTCCAATTTACATAAAATATCTCTGCTAAGATGTATCATATCAACTCTAAAGCACTGGAAGATTCAATTACTTGCTCATGGTCCCTTGAGTACAGTATTTGGCCACCGTGAGATTTGACCTGGGACCCCTGTTACCAAACCACCTCTTCAAACACTTGACTATGCAACAGGAGACAAGCAAAACCTTCCCTAAGTCCCTAAAACTGCTGTAGCTACAGAAAAAAAGGGAAGATTGCTGTAAGTGCTATTCACAAAAACCTCCACAGCTGTGGAAAAAAACACTATGGACTGTGGAAAAAAGTGTAGCTGCGGAAGTCAGTGAGGAAAAAAAGGTGTGAGATAAGCAAGGCCCAGCCCAATGAAGGCTATTCTCAGCCAGTTTTTTTCCGCAGTTGCGGAAAACATTTATACACAGTGGAATGAGGTGTAACTCTCCCTCAGTAAACTTCAGTGGTGCCCCAACAATTAGAATCAATTAAGCTGGAGGTGAGGCATAGGTAATAGAATCCCAGATAGTATAGCAGTGTCTGATGTTACAGCAACAAAAGCACACATTGGCATGATATGGCAACTGTCCACAGCCACCAGACCTAGTGCATCCCATGACGGAGCCCTACAGGCAGTAGAGCCTGATCAGTCTGCAGTGAGTGCTACCCTGCAGGCCACAGGAACACCCTAGGAAGGGATGATCAGTAGTGACAGTTGGGCACTGTGGTGCCTTCGTATCGCTGGTACCTTTGGTGCTGCAGTGGTCCCAATTGAGGGACTGGTTGCAGGTCTCTTTGTGTGTGCTGTCAGCTTCATATTATGGCAGCAATGTTAAACTCTGCTGCTTCAGCTACTTAGTTTTAGTATTGCTGTGCCTCCTCAGCCATTTCTGCAGCTGTGGATCCGCAGTTGCAGATTCGCAGCACTTGCGCAATTCCCGTGGCTGCTAAATTGCTGCATCTGTGGCACATTTTGAGGAAATCTGCAGCTGTGCCAGTTTTCTTTAAGGATACTGTGCAACTGCGTTTCTGCACTGCTGCAAGCCTGTTTCCCACAGCTGCGGGATTTTCGGCTTTCTTTGTGAATCCTGCCCAAGGTTCACAAACAGAAAAACTTTCTATTGTGCATCAGGAGACTGTGGTTGGGAGGGTCCTTCAAGGGCAGAGGACTTTTTCACTCCCTGCTGGTTCCCTTCACCTTAAATTAGAGGCCTGTCACCTCCTCCTCTTGCCCTCTCAGGAGTGTACGCATTTTGATTAAAACTGTCTCCTCATCCAACCATATCAAGTCTTCCAGCATTACTCAACCTGTGACTCGCTTGCATTTTGACAATTTTCTGTATGGCACTGTGTGAACAGTAATGGTTACATTGAGAGAATCTCACGATGTTTAAAGTTCACAGTTGCCTGCTGACTTCTACAGTATGGTTATGGAAGTCTCCACTGTGATGTGCTTGACAATTGTAATTTTATCCGTAGGCTGTTTGTCAACGCTAAGGTGAAAAAAGTGCTGAGTTTCCATACTTCATTAGTTCAAAATGGGTGACGTTAAAAGTTGATCAGCTGCTTGCTGACTGGCTTCATGCAAATTAAAGGACCGAAGCACTCTCTGATTGGAGTGGTTCAGTCCTTTGAAGTACACAAAATTTCTGTCCAGCAGGCAGTGAGTGATGTCATGACCACAGTGTATGGTCAATGGTCTAGACTGCCGAGCTCCTGTAGTTTGAACTGCAATGAACTTGGCAGTGCCCCCCCTTCCCCAAATCCCCATTTAGTGTAAAAAAAACATTTGGTGCATATGCGCATCAAACATAACAAATAACATTATACATGCAATTCTCACTTTAGCAATTTAAATAGAAGGCATGCCTCAATTAGCTATAAACTTCATTTGTAGCATTCATATGGTTGCCTCAAAAGTTTTTAAAGAGCAGCTTGGAACTCTTTTAAGTGATTTTTTTTGCTCTTGGAACTTCAAAAATTACATCCTTTCCCAAAGGATGTTCGATTTTAGACTTTAATTGTTTACAGCTCCATGAAAGTCAATTAAAATATATTTTATTACTTGGCTGTAACCAGTTTAAGGCTGCATATAACACATAATGATGTGTATCTGATTTACTCAAACTGGCAAATCTTGCAAGCTTATTGTACATGCCGTCTATTTTTGAAAGGGCATTATTAGTTTATTTTTTGCATAATAATCTCCATATTCCCAAACAGAAATCAATAATTGCTTAACAGGAATGATTCATGATTCCTGAACAAACAAATGGATATCGTACAAAGAGTCACACATTTTTGATTAGTTGTTGTAACCAATGTGTTAATGTGCTTAACAAAAGATAACTTATCAGTTTGGACACCTAAATATTTGTAAGTGTTTTTATTAAATTATCATTTGCCCACTCTCATAAAACAAACGTAAAACATCCCGGGTTCGGGAATGGGCCTGAGAGTTGGAGGACTGGTCCCTCTGGAGGGTGGATGAGCACTCAGTTCATGACTAACTCCTGTTGGGGCCGGGGGTTGGCAGCTACCAATGTCTAGACAGTGTGGGGGAGGGTGACAGATATTGGCTTTTTGGCATATTCTGTCATTGAACACCACACACCCTAATGGGGTTCTATGTTCTGAAAAATTTCATCTGCCATTTATGACGTCCTGCTCCTCTGGCACCCATTCACTCACCACAGCACTCCAATGGCAAACTATTCCTGTTGTCCATCGGGTATGTGCCCAACTCCACGCCCTTCCCCAGGGGGTAAGCTGGGAGGCAATGCCTACAGGCGATCTCTTCTGTAACCTTGTACCGGCTTCATGAGGGTTTGGATCTACATGATGTCCCCACCCTGGGGGGCAAGTCAGGGGGATCTTTGAAAGAGGTAAGTCCTGGGGACAAGATGGAGGGACCAGGGAGAGCAGGAGATGAGCATTCAGTGGCTTGCACAAACAGCATACTAAATAAAATAAAAAATAGAAAACCATTTTTACATTATTATTTAGCCTTTGAGGAAAAACAAATACATTGGGTTTTCTTCCCATTTAACAAATGTCCCAACCCAGTGAACTACTCTCCCATTGTACTAATATATATTTGATGTTTGTGTTCCAGTTTGGTTCAGCTGTCCATGGAGGCTACCAAACCTGTGCCGTCTGTGTACAGTCAGGCATCACTATTGCCAAGGTGTTAGGAAGATAATTTTACATAAATATTAAAAAGAAGTGGGCCCAGGATGGAGCCTTGTGGGACTCCTCTTCCTCTTACCTTTGGTGTGGTTATTATAGTTCCCTTGGCAGCACACTGCTTTAGATTTGAAAAATATGATTGTAACCACTTTAGGGGCTCTGCATGTACCCCAACTTTAATATCTTTTTCAATAAAACAGAGTGGTTCACCAGGTAGGAGGCCTAACTAACTGAGGTCCACAAACACAGCCCCATATACAGTCAATCAATCAAAGACTTGGATACTAGATTTAAAATCAATTAGGACTATGTCCATTGACCTCCCTGCCTGGAAGCAATGTTGTACTCAGTCAACAATCTGTGCTTTTTGGGATACTGGTACACTTGATGATGAACAAAAGTTCCAACATCTTTGACAATATGGGCTGAAAAGTAATGGGCCAGTAATCTGAAGATACAGATGCATTTCACTCTGTATAAACTGATATACTCTTCCTGTCCTCCAAAAGTCAGAAAAAATAATGTAATTTAAACTCCATTTAAAAAATATGTCAAAGTTCTGCTATTATACCTGTACCTAATTTCAAAAATTTTGTTCAGTTCCATCAAATACCTTTTCCTTATTCATGTTCAAATAATTTAATTCTTTAAGAACTTCTTTAACATAAATTTGCATAAAACTAAATATGGATTTTGAAGGGGCATTATTTTGGTCCATAGCCTTGCTGTCCACATCACACCAAAGCTGAGTTTTAGATACAGTATTAAGTAAACAATAGGACATGGCAGGGTGTGCATTAGACAGTTTTAATGCAAGGTCAGGGGATTTGCTGAGTGCCTTCAGCCCCTGGCCATGCATTAGAACTGTCTAAAGCACATACCTGTAGTGTCTTATTGCACTTATAAATGGATACCTAAGTAGCTTTAAAAAATGAAAAAATAATTAAGACTAAAAAAATACAAAAAAAGTTTAAAAGGCTTTCAAAATATGTGAAATAATCCCTCCACCAATTTGCGTCTGCAGGGTGCACTGCCAAGATTTTGTACATTTTTCTAACTGTTCGATCCTCCCCACATTAGTTTTGTTAGTTTTAATATGGTAACTAGAGTGAATAGCAGTGTGACACTGGATAGAGAAACTGTGAAAGGGAAAGGCTTGCAGAGCAGTTGTTTCCGTGAAGAGCAGGAAAGGAGAGCAGGCTTTTTTTATCATAGGAGATTTTATTAAGGTTTCCAAGTTTTACATCACACTTCCATATTCATTTCTGTCGTAAGAAAAAGAAAAAACCCACAGACATGTAAGAAGATCCTCAGGAAACGTAAAATTACAATACACAGTATGTCACAAAATGCTAAACACATATAGTCAGAATATATACATTAATATATAGACTACCCTTCCTAACTGTAGCTCCTCATTGCCAGTAGGGTAAATTAAATATGTAAACAGGTCCATCTAAGAACCAGAAGGGGGGATTACACAAATTGGGAAGGGTTTTACACAGTGGTGAGTCAAAGTAAGACTCCCACTTTTTATAGAAATAACCAGTTGGCCTCGATGAGCATAGGTCAACCTTTCTAGTAGTGCCAACTTAGCCAGAGCTGAATTCCATAAACCTATACTTGGACTACTGACCTGCCTCCAGTGCATTAAGAGGAGTCGCTTGGCCTCCAACAGGGCCAGCATGACCCACTCTCGAAGGGCTTTTGGCAAAATGGTAAGGCCTGACATATTCCCCAACAATAATTTAGAGTCTAGCTGGAGATTCCTTGTACCCAAGACCAGACAGTAATCGCATCTAATTGCAGACCAAAAAGCAGAGAGTTGTGGACATTCCCACAGTATATGAAATAAATGGACCCCAGGTTGCTGGCATCTCCAGCAGTTGAAGTGTGGCAGTAGTCCTGCAGAACACAGAACGGCCGGAGTTCTGTACCAGCGCAACATTTTAGCTGTATTAATTGGCTTTTAGAATCTTTATACAACTTATGCGCGTTCTGAAGACAACTGGCCCAGGTAGTTTCAGATACAGCTATGCCCATCTTGGCCACCCATCAGATTCTACAATGTTCTGTAGGGTCAGGTTGAGAGTCTCTACTTATAGCGTACAATTTACCTATATGACCATATGAGGAGGTTTCTTTCTGTAAAGTGGTAAGCCACTCCCATTTGCTATCTGGCCGCATTCGAGAAGAAAGGGCATATATGAGGCTATGTATTTGAAGAAACCGCCAGAAATCAGTGCTGGGAAGATTACATTTATTTTTTAATTGGGTAAAGGATAATAGTGTGTTTGAGCCAGGCATCATAAGATCCTTCACATAGCAGATGCCCTTACACTTCCAGGAAGGCCAGTTAAGAGGTTGTCCCTCTAGTGTGATAAAGGTATTATGCCATAACCCTGCATAAGCTAGAGGTGGGGCCCACGCATCTTTGGGGGTATGGAAGAGAGTCATAATGTGCCACCAGGCATACCGGGAGTGACACACAACCTGACAGTGGCCCTTACCTGTGGAGCCACCGGGGCTCAGCAAAGATCTAAGTGGAGTTGGGGCCACCATATCCATTTCAAGGCCAACCCACACTGGACAGGAGATGTTGGGTGGTACAAACCACTTTGTAATTTGGGTAGCTGTACATGCTAAGTGATAGTTCTGAAACCAAGGGGCCCCAAGGCCCACTTTGGACCAGTGTGTCCTAAGTTTGTTTTTCCCCATCTATGTGCCTTATTTTCCCATATTAAGGTGGATACCATCTTCTCAAGGGAAGCAAAAAGTTTAGGAGAGATTTGTATTGGAAGATTATTAAATAAATATAAGACCCTCGGGAGCAAAAGCATTCTTACCGAAGCCACTCTGCCCAACAGGGATAAGTGCAATTTTTGCCAGTGCTTCATTTCTATGTTTAATTGTTTTAATAGAGGGGAAAGGTTAGTTGATTCAAAATTTGCCCAGTTAGAAGGTATGTAGATCCCCAAGTAGGAAAAGCCTTGCGGAGCCCATCTAAGTTCCGTACCATGAAGGCATTCCCATAAGCAGAGTGAATTCAGTCTTCCATTGATTAACCTGTAGGCCTGACAATGCTGTAAAGTTTTTAAGGAATGAAAGGGCTATTGATAGCAAATCATGGGATGGGATAGGGTAAGTAATAGATCATCTGCATAAGCTGCCACAGTATAGGATTTGCCATATGCTAATATGCCTGTAAGCCCCTCCGTAGTGTCAAGAGCTTGGAGTAGGGGGTCAAGGGCAATTAAAAAGAGAAGGGGGGATAAGGAACAGCCTTGGTAGGTGCCCCAATACAATGGAAAGGAAGAAGAGACAGTGGAGTTAGTGAGAATCCTAGCCTTTGGGGAATTATAGGGGGTCAAGACCCATAAACAAAATTGGGTCCAAATCCATATATGTGGAGGATTTCATGGAGATAATTCCACTCCATGGAATCAAAAGCCTTTGCAAAGTCAATGGCTAGAGCAGCCATAGGGGTTTTAGCTCTACTCACTTGCCACTTCAAGTTCAACAGCAACCTGGTATTGTCTGAGCCTACCTTTCCAGGCATAAAACCAACTTGGGATGGGTGGATAATGGAGGCAAGGATATTCTGCAATCTGGTAGCCAATATTTTAGCCAGGATCTTCATATCCACTGGCAGTAATGATATAGGGTGAAAACTGGAACAATTCAGGGGGTCATCAGATTTTTTAGGTATCACGGTACTCACAGCCTCATTCATTGTGGTGGGGAGGGAGTCTAAAGAGTGGGCACATTGCAGAGTGAGTAATAAGGGGGACACAATTTCCTGATCCAAGGTTTGGTATAGCTCGATGGTCATTCTGTCTGACCCTGGGGCTTTCCCTTTAGCCATGCAAAATAAGGCCTGTCGCAACTCAGTCTGTGAAATAGGGCTGTCTACTAAATCAACTTGCTCCTGTTATAATGAGGGTATTGTGAATCCTTGACAGAACTGGTGCAGATTATGTGAGAGCTGTTCCCGCATATCTGTGGATTTAGATTGGTATAGGGTCTGGTAATAATGTTTCATGGTCTCATTAATGCCCTTCAAATCACTAACCACGGAGCCTGTAGAAGTGCAGAGGGCATGTATCTTTGAAGATGCTTGTTGCTTCTGCAATTGGTAAGCAAGGAGCTTCCCCCTTTTATCACCCCCTTCCCAATATTGATGTTTAGCCCTGAGCAGAGTCCATTCTGCCTTATGATGTAAGAGTGAATTTATACAATATTTAAGCTTGCTGTAAATGCTGAAATTGAGGATCCTTAACTAAAAGGGGGTTACATCTCCATCTTGTGCCAGTGTTTTGACCTTCGGGGGTAGAGTGAGTAAGTAAGTGACATAGGTGCATGGTCTGATATAATTATATTGCCTATATCACTATTTGAGATGGCACTTGAAGCTGGCTGGTTGGCTAACCAATAGTCCATACGACTGTAGACTTCATGTGGGGGGGAGTAGTATGTGTAGTCTTGACCCGAGGGGTGACCACACCTCCAGACATACACTAAGCCCCACTCTGCTATCATTTCTTGCAAAGCAGTATTTGCCTTTTGGTGGGTTTGGGGTGTAGTACAAGATTTATTCAAAAATATGTCTGGCACTACGTTAAAATCCCCTCCTATTATCAAGGGAATATTGGGCTCAGACTGCAGTAGCCCAGCGATAACTTGGCTCAGAGTTGGAAAAAACTCAATTTGGTCCACATTCGGGGCATAAAGATTGCATACTATCAATTTGTCCATGTCAGATTTTAGTTTGACTACTACCCACCTCCCCTGTTTATCACAGTGAGACTCCTCCACTGCCCAAGTACTTGATCTCTGAATCAAAATAGCTATTTCCTTTGATTTAGAGTGTGCTGAACTAGCACATATGGTTCTGATCCATGATTTCTTGAGCCAAGGAATAGACTTATTAAAGAGATGTGTCTCCTGTAGAAGCGCTACGTCTGTGTGCATGGAGTGCAAATGCTGGAGCACCTTAATGCGTTTTATGGGGTGATTAAGGCCCTTTACATTCCATGACACTAGACGCAGACACTGCACAGTGGTTTGGGGCATGGTTATAAATACATCAGAAATACTATGGACTTCATCTGATGTGGCCAAAAGGGGTAGACCCTAAATACTCCATTTGAGCGCTACTACCTAACAGATCTACTGTGACCTGCCGACAAATACTTAGAGGATACTACACACTGAGATACGAAAGAGAATATTAATTGCCAATAACAGCTACTGGAAGTGTATACACTAACAGTAATATCTAACACAGACTAAAACTAAATGCTAACAAACGCAAACACCTGTGCTAAGCAGGGACCAGGTATACAACACTATTAAGGCAAATCCAAAAAGCGATTAAATGCTAACAGCTACAGACAATGCAGGGAAAGAGGATAAACAAAAACAGTATCTTCAGCTCCACTTGCATCTGTGCTCAAGGGTTGTTGAGGAAAGTCACATCCTAAACTGGACTCATCCATCCTCATCCGGGGAATAATTCCCAAGGGAAGGTATAATCCCGGGGGGGGGAGTAGGTGTAAACAAGCTGGGGGGGTTAAAAGAAAGAAATAGGGCAAAGAGAAATAGAGGAAACTACCCTAATCGAAAACAAAAGGGCCAAGCCCTCTATAACGTTTTCCCGTGCCGTGCAGGTTCATTGCTACTATAAACAGCAAGCTATAAAGACTCAGCAGCTCAAACACTGCATGTACTATCCAGTTGCCAAACTTAAAAGGTGATGGCATGAGAGGGGAGAGATCATTCATCCCTTAGGTCATAAGGGGAAGGGGAGAGGACCCTTCCCCATCATAGCAGCATACCTCAAAGAGTTTCAGCAGTAACAGGAAAGATCTCTGCTTTACCTCTATACCTTCATTTAACAAAGCAAGTAAAAACATCATATGACTAAGGTATTACATACTACAATCAGTACAGTCGAAAGTTCAGCCAGGGGATTCCCCATCACGAGTCAGTGCCTGTTGGGAGCTACCACTGAAATCAGAGACTTTCTCAGAAGCTACCACTGCAGTGTATGATTTAATCCCTGGTTTGAGCTGACTGGAAATGTCCACCGCTTCCAAAAGAGCAGATTCTGGGATACCAGCCCAATCCATACGACTTCATTGACTAGGCAACGAGAGCTCTATTATATTCACAGGGCAGACCGAACGGGTCACAGAAGATTCATCTCTAGGCATTTTCGCTGGTGGAGCTGACTTCTGCTGCTTGGAGGACATTTTCTGACCACACCTAGAATGTTGTTGCTGTCATGGGGTTGAACTAGTGTTCCTGGGAGGGAGGAATGGCTGACCCAAGCTAGCAGCCGTTGTAAGTGCTGGCATAAGTCCCGTAGAAGGGGTCCTTTCTCTGGGGGGTTCATCAAACCAGGGACCTGGTCTTGTAGCACATCGACCCTCTGGATTCCATGGCTGGTGATTTCAGTTCCTAGTGCTGGTATCAGAGGGGTCCCAGAGCCTTCTGGAGGATGACGTTTGAAGGGGTAAGTTAGGCCAGAAATTAGATGCCCATCGCTCGATCTCCTCAGGAGTGTCCACCAGCAATTCTCTCCCTTCTTTAGAGACCAACAATCTGGTAAGACCCTTGAATCTATAATGGAAATTGTGGGCAGATAATATTTTCTTAATAGGGCCATAGACTCTGCGCTTATTTGCCGTCTTCTGTGCAAAATCTCTATATATAGAAATCAGCACTCCTTGCCACCGGATTTCACCTAAATCTCGAGCTGCACTTAAAATGCGTTCCTTTGTAGAATATCTCAAGAAATATGCCATGATTAGTCTTGGAGCTAGCTGCTGTTTATCCTTCCTGCCAACAATTCAGTGAGCTCTTTCAATTTTGATTGAACCTCTCCAGCGCTCCCCTAACATCTTAGGGAGCGTCTCGTTAAGAGGCCTTTCCATAGACATTCCCTCAGAGCCCTCAGAAACCCCAACAATTCAGAGGTTGTTACATCTCCCCCTATTCTCCTGACCTTCCACTCTGGTAAGTAATGTTTCCAGCTGTAAATCTTGCATCCGCACTCTCTGTACTAGTTTAACTTGCTGCATCTCTAGAGTTTCCACCTTTTGCTCTGCTACATTTAAACAATCCTGTAGAAGATGTACATCTGCAGTGGTGTTTGTTAGTGTAGTACTGATGTTATCAACTTGCAGCAGAACCATCTCCAACATACGAGTAATGTACGTTAGCGATTCCGCCAACGAAGGTGACTGCACATTAGTGCGTTGTATTGGAGAGAGTGTAGGCAAAGAAACACCAGCCACCACCGTATTCGAGGTCAGTTGAGCTGGAAGGGATGCTGATGTAGACTCAGTTGGTAAGCTGAGTGGGGCAACTACTCCAAGACTCCCAAGGATTAGGCCTACGATTTCTATGGCCTAGCTGATCAGCACAAATCATTGGTAACCAGTGAAAAATAGCTACTTTATAATACGGTACTGCCAAAGAAAGTCACACTGGATGATTCAGAGCAGTTCCCCGAGCAAGTGTTTAACAACGAAAGAGTTCACATCCCGGGATTAGACAGACCCACCACGGATTATTCTCAGAGAGGAATGAACCCAATAATTATGCTGCCATTCCCTTGGCAGCCAAGCCACACCCCGGAGAGCAGGCTTTTAGACAAAGAAAGCTGAATTGTTTTTCTGTCAGAGCAGAGAGCAGGCTGGCAGAGAGAGAAAGTTGTGTGTCCATCACAACAGACAGCAGATTGGTAGAGGGAAAGCTGTTTTGGGAGCTGGGCAGACAGTAGAGGGAAAGGGTCACAAAGAAGTTGTTTCAGTTGGGAGGGGGGAAGGAGAGCAGGTGCAGAGAGAGAAACTTGTGTTGTTTTTCTGTCAAAGCAGAAAGCAGGTTGGCAGTGGGAGAACTGTTTTGGGAGAGGGGCAAGCAGAAAAAATGAGAAGGAATGCACCAAAAGAGAAGAAAGTCGTGCATCCCTTGACTTTATGTAACCTGACTTGTCTGTCCCCAAATGACATTATCATTAGAGATCTTTGGGGGAGGGGGAACCAGGAGCATGAGCGCATGAAGCAGTTCTGTGTGTTAACATCACTGGAAAAATAAAGTGGTAAAGAACATCGTGGGCGAAATGGTCACACTGTGCATAATGTTGCAGTGAGAAAACACCACGTGCACAGCCAGCAGTGTGCAGCCAAGGTCCCAGAAGGCTGGTGTGGGAGTGTGGCAGTATGGGGCAAGTGGTGGGGGGGCTGGACACCACAACTCAGGAGAAGGCAGGGGAGTGATACGGCTGGGATGCATAGCACCACATGAACAGCAGGTGCTGCCAGAGATGCAGGGCAAGAGGACTGCAAACATAGGACAGCTGAGACAAAGGAACACCCCTGTACAGGAGAACTGTATGTAATCTAGCAAAACCCATTCCCCCACATGACCACAGAATGGATTGAGCTCTACAGTGTTGCCAAAGCATGGCATATACTGGCTGGGTGACAATAAAAAGGCCATGGAAATCCAGCTACTGTGCACCGATGTGAAGCCTGCAGACAGGGAGAGTAACAAGGAGAGATGCATGGAAATAACTCCAGTCCCTTGCACCCATCCGGGAATACAGTAGGTGGTCACGAGACAGCACTAGGCATTCAGTAGAGATGAGTGGTCACTATCAAAACTGCATGAGACTGATGGGAACAGAGTGACACCATGGCCCACAATGCTAGGCATGTGCCAGCACAGGCACTAGGCATGGTATCATGGGATCTGTACAGGATGGAGTGGCCAGAGGAAACCATGCGAACACCACAAACTGCCAGTGGGGAATGTTCAGACTCACCTCAGGGGGACAGCAGTGGAATGAGCAGGAGGAGGAGGAGGAGGACACTGCACAGCAGTGGACCAGGAAGTCTCTCTGTATAAGCCGTAAGGAACGGCCAGGCGAATTTCACCAACCCCCCCATTGCAGGTGTGTGTGATGCAGCTGAACACCAGACAGGGCAACAAAAAGTAGCAGAGCAGTGGCTAGGGGAATTTCAACCCCCCAATGCAGGTGTGTGTGGTGCAACTGAACAACAGACAGGGCAATAGAAAGTAGCAGAGCCAAGGCTGGGAAACCATCAGACTATTCCAGTAACTAAGAGTGGCAATGGGAGAATCCATGCAAGTGGCAGCCTGGGGATTTTCCAGGAGTAGGCATAAGGAGGACTTAAGGCTATGGAAGCACAATGTGGGTTTTTGGAGGAATGATGATGAGGAATACTCTGTATCCCAAAGGGATTTGTCAGTGAGGCAGCCTAGTACATATTCATAGCAGGCTTGTGGGAGAGCCAACCGAGGGCCTGGTGGAAAGAGCAGTAGTGAGTAGATGAGTCTGTCCAGAAAGGTGTGGTGCCAGGGGACTGGAAGGTTACCAGTGTAGTCCTCATATTCAAGAAAGAGGCAAGGTTGGCAACTGCAGGCCTTCAGCCCGTCATCAGCGCCGAACAAGGTCCTGAAATACAGTACATTATCAAGGACAGAACTGAAAAGAATGTGCTTATTCTTAAAACAACCACTAGCATCTTCTGACCATTTACTTTTTTTGTATCGATATGAAACACTTTATTTTTGTTTCTATTGATATGTGGTCAAATCTTTAGCCCTAACAGTTCCAAAGTTATCACATTTTAAACAAAATATCTCATGGAAGTTTTAACTCTGAAACTGTTGGGGCTAGAAAGGTAATTTTTTTTTTCAAATGAAAACTTGGTGTCTAGCCCTTAAAAATGGTGTTATTATTATATATAGAATAATACTTGGGGTGGTGTGTTTAACAAGATTTGACACACACCCGAGCTGTTGGATGCTACATAAACCCCAAGAGTGAAGCTAGAGGAGTTTGTTTAAGCATCCGACATCAAGGAATTGTATGAAATCTTGAGTTAAACACACCATCCCATGTTTTATTTTATATAATTGCTTCAAGCCTTTTCTCACCACAGCAATTATATGAAAGGAAACAGCTGTGATCCAGTTGGGATGAAGCGCTGTCTGCAGTCTGCCGCAGAGTGGCTGCTGAAACCTTTTTTTAGGATTAACCACAGATTACAGTACTTGTTTAATCAAGAAACTCAGCTACTGAGGAGCATTTTTTAACCCATTTGACTTACTGCTGAGTAATAGATCAAGGCGGCTAGCTTTCTAGTGCTGTGTATGGGGACACCAGTGGCAGGCTCATGCATGGAGTGAGGGAAACCCTGTGCATTTTCACCGTTATAACCTCTGGGTTATTATGGCAAATTATAATTGGGTTTCCCAATGGGAGAAAAGGCTCCCCAATGAAATCTGGTTTTGAAAAGTAAAGCCATGATTTCAGGCATGTGCATCAGCGTGAACATTGCTGCGCATGCCCTAAATCTGGTTTTACTTTTCAAAACTAGATTTCAGCAGCAAAGACAACTCAGTATTCAAAGCCATGTAGTTTGTGCAGCTCACAATGGATCAGTCTTTCATTTTTTTCCATTTAGGTCACACTCAAAGAAAAAAATTTGCTCATGAGTGAATACACTGGTGCTCTGGGCACTGTCTGCAGGTGGTAGCGCACAGGAGTAGTGAGTCACTCGTATTAAAGGGACACCATCAACCTTTTTTGCATCATATTATTTTTAGGTTAAACCCACATTTTATGATTGCTTACCTTCTTAAAATGTAATTGATGTTGCTAGTTGTTTTATCTGCATCCTTGTTTATTAGAACTGAAATGCATGGTAATGTTTAATTATACCCAGTCTTGTTTTGCTTCAAATCATTGAACTACTCTTTTTGCATACTTATTAACCTGAAACGGGCAGCCACTCATGATACAATAGTCTCCTCTGTTCCCACTGCACAGTGAGTGGCTAGATTGTGTTGGGGTGTTCCTGAGTCCAGGAAAGGTTCAGTGGGAGCTGGTAAAGGATGCAAACAAACATGTTTTGGTGTGGTACCAACAGTATGGTAGGCACTCACTTTTTCACTTTTTAAAAGAAAAAAGAGATCTGAATCAAACTACCAGCAGCATCAGCCAACTCTATAGAATGTGAACAATCATAAAAAGTGTTTTTTAAACTAGGGACACCTTGAGGTCTAAGGAGGTTGACAGTGTCCCTTTAAGAGTGGGACAGCAACATTATGATTTTCACTAAAAATAACACAACTTGTAACCCTGGTGCAAGATATGCCATTGCTGAGCATACAGACAGTATGGGACACCAGGTTACAGCTGTCACAGAAACTGTCAGCAAAAGCTGATATGTTTGCAAATCATGCTTATTCCTCCCTGCGTATGAAGCAGGGAGAGAAGCAGACTAGATGGAACTAGAGTCCATTTTTACCTTAAATTACTGTGTTAGCATAATCCCTGAGGCAGCCTGTACAAAAAAAAAACAAGTATGCTCTGGTAAGTTCTATTAAGGTTGGACTGTCACATTGATTTCTGTGTGGAACAAATACCAGGTTGCGTGATCTAAAAGGCATCATGTACAGTACTACCACAGTACCTTCAGAATGGATTATAAGCATAAGGAACATACCAACACCAAGTATAGCATAAAGTTGACATTTTTACTTAAAAGTGTTTTTAAAACAAATACTAATAGGAAACACTGGAAAAAATTATATACAATACATTTACCAGGAGAGATACACCACACAGATATACAATAAATTAATCAAGATCCTCACTGATGCAGTGGTGTTTTAGCAAGACCCCAAATTACTTGTATACAGTGCCCCCATAGAACTACAGCAGAACTGATGATTTGAACTTCCTTCCCAAGCTGAGCTGTACCAACACCTTGATTCTGAATGGTATGAACTCTGGTCCCAATTTTCTCAGTTTGGTTCTACAACTCATAGTAACAATTCCTGCAATCATACAAGTAACAGCCGAGGATCCTGCACCTGGCTGGGCACTCAGGCACCCTGGGCAGGCTTGGTTCACAGCCCGTCCTGTTAACTTCCTCCTCCTCCCAGGCTACTCAGGGATCATGAGGGGGTATTTGAGGTCAAATAGCACTTGTATAGATACTGTAAATCTTTTATTCCACTGATCCCCATTGAATATCACATATACCTCAAGGTAAATGCTAAGGTATGCTAAAGCTCTCAAGTTACAATTGGCATTGGCTGTAATGAAATTCTGCCTCAGCATACCCCAGCATTACCTCAGTACTGATCAATAATTGTATGACTACCAGTATGTATATGTGTATATATATAGATATATATATATATATCTATATATATACATGCTATGGAACTGCAGCCTGTCCCTTCTTCGTCACTCATACTCTGGTGCTGCCACCTGGCCTCTATCACTTGGCAGCCAAAGTGTGAAGTAGCATACCTCCCCCCCCAGGGAAAGGAGAGATGTCCACCAGATGCTCAGTCCTCTTCCTCCACCTGACCTGTGGTGACTCGAGCTTGTTTCTGACCCAGGTCGCCAAAGTGGGAAAAGTTAAAGTGCACTAGGCACCTCAGTGCTCTTTACCACTGGGCCGATGAAGCATACATTTATGTGTAGTAAATTGTAGTATTTGCAGTTTAGTGTTTCACTTAAACATGCACCAAACATTATTGTGATGCTATATCATGAACATGGTTACTAGAATGTGTTAAGTCCCTCCCAAAAGGTGGTTTCACAGAGCAATTGCAAAATCATGTTTTGATCTGTGCTTGAAAATTCCCTCCATCCTTGTTTATGTGGCAGGGTAACGTAAACAACATATTTAAAACTTGGGACTACACTATTATAAAATGGCCAAGTTATGAGTAGAAGTATTTGAGACACAAAAATAGAATGTTAGTGTTGCAGTTTAAGTGCAACACTAAAATGTGGGAAATAAACGTTTATATGTCCCCAATGTTAATATTTTACTTTAGTATTCCACTTAAATATGCAACACTAAAATTCTCGGCTCACAACACATAAAGCAGCCATTTTAGTAATATGACAGCCACATTCCAAAAAAGGTATTTCTGGCTTGTTTTTTTTTTTTTTGGGTGGGGCTAATCTTGCTTAAAGAGACACTGTCAGCTTTTCCTGCATCATATTGTTTCCAGGTTAAACCCCACATTTTCTGATTGTTTACCTTCTCTAACATTTCATGATGTTGCTCATTGTTTTATCTAACTCCTTCCTTATTAGAAGGGAAATGCATGTTAAAGTAGTTACAACCAGCCTTGTTTTGCTTCAAAAACATGAACTGCTCTCACTGTGTCTTCTGAACATTAGTAGCACTCTCAAATAGTGCAGCCACTCGTGACGCAATAGTCACCTCTACTCCCACTGCATAATGAGTAGCTAGATTGTGTTAGGGGTCTTCTTAAGTCCAGGAAAGATGCAGTGGGAGCTGGTCAAGAAATGTTAACAAACATGTTTTGGTGTGCTAACACTAGTATGGTCAGCGCTCAGTTTTTCACTTTTTAAAAGAAAAAAAGAATCAGAATAAAACTACCAGCTACATCAGCAGTCTCTACAGAATGTGACCAATCAAAAAATGTATTTTTAAGCTAGGGAGACTTTGAGGTCTAAGGGGGTTGACAGTGTCCCTTTAATAGGTCCAGTTTCACAAGATTCATGTGTTTGCTTTTTTCAAATGCTTCATATTTATATATTTGCAATTTTTTTCAACCAAGTAAAAAAACAATATGGCAGCCACCATAACCAAACTTTTTCTCACAAAAGATGAAACACTAATTTTATGAAATGTAAATACTCATGAATGGTAAATTTATAGTTTTTATCATAGAGCTATCTTAAAACTCTACTGAGCATTCTCACAAAAAAAATGTAAATCCTTATACTGCACCTCTGGAACCAATTAATATTTTTTTTTTCACAAAACCTTCAAAAGACATTACCTTGGCACAGGCTGCTTCTACCCTAAAAATGTTGGGAAAAAATTCCAACTGTCCAGGCTGTAGGATAGAGCAAAAAAGTGTATTAACTATAGGAAAAAAACATCAGGCTTTGTTAAACAAGCATTTGTCAATGCCGGATGTTTGCTTACTGGCATTGGCAGTGGTAGTGTAGAAGTTACAGAGCTGCGTAATATGAATGGCAGTGAAGTATTGAACTAAAGCCAACCCCACCACCACCCTGCAGAGAGTGACAGGCATTGGGGTGTGCATTTGGGTCATCAGGCATAACGGCCACGCCATTTCACCACACCCCACTCTGCAGAGACTGACAAGTGTAGCGATGTTCCTTGGGGTCTTTGGCCCATGCATCGCACCCCATTTCATTAGGAAATACGGTGAGATGGAGTGCGATATAGGAAATGGGGTGAAGTTTGGGGCGAAGAGTCCAAGGCATACCTCGATGCCTCTCAGTGACTGCAGGGATTGGAATGGTATGAGCATCACAGGCAAGAATCCCAAGTCACACCCTGATTCCTGTCATTCTCTATAGGGTGGGCGATTTAGTTGAAAAGTCGATACCACCAGGCATTCGTTGGTATTTTAACTCCAAATCTTCAACATGTTTGTTTTGTGGCCCCATCTCATGAACAGGGGAATATCAGTTTGCAGTCGAAGCTGCTTATGCACAGTGACTACGGATTTAGAACCACAGGTGCAAAAATATTCCTAACAGGCTGTAAAATGACAGCTGTACTCTTTCATGGGGAGGTGTAAAATGGCTATGTTACAAATGTGTAGTAAAAGTATTTAAAAATGGTGAAGTCAGTGCGTACATAAAAACTGTGCAACGTACACCCGTTATATAAGTAGGTTGGGGATATTTTATAGCAGATTGTCAACTCAGGCATTTTGGTGCCTCCGATCATGAACAGTGTCACTGTGATTTTCTTTATCTGTGCCGAACAATGATTTCCCACAGCAACCACGCATCTCTGCACTGAAAGTGTGAAAACACATTTCGGCCCTGTTGTGAAAAATGGCAGCTGTACTGTTCATAAGGAAGTGCTGAAAAATGCCACTAGTGAAAATCTGGACTGAAAATATTACAAAGTCATGAACTAACGAGGATACATGGAAACTGCACAATGCTCACTCGTAACACAGTCATTTTATGGACTTTGTCACCAAATTTTCAACATAGCCATTTTAAGACTCTGCTCATGAACAGTGTAACTGTGATTTTCTTAATCTGTCCTAAACATTGCTTTCAGACACCAATAGCACCATTGTGCGCTACATGTGCGATAACACATTTTGGTGACATATGAAAAATTGCAGCTGTACTGTTCATAAGGAAGTTTAATAAAATGGACATGTTGAAAATCTAGAGAGAAATATTAAATTTGCAAACTTAGAGCATGCATAGGAACTGTGCAACGCACGTCAGAAAGTCATTTTAGGAATTTTTTCACCAAGTTTTCAACATAGCCATTTTAAGACCTCTGCTCATGAACAGTGTCACTGTGGTTTTGTTAATGTGTCCCATGCATTGAGTTTGCACACCGACTGCCCCATTGTGCTGACATGGGCGGAAACATGTTTGGGCAGGATGTGAAATGACAGCTGTACTGCTCATAAGGAGGTGTGGAAAATGGCAATGTTGGAAATCTGGAGTGGAAATATTGACAATCGCAAACCCACGAAGGCAAGGGTGGAACTGTCGCAACGCGACATCAGTAAAACAGTCATTTTTAGGAATTCTGTCACCAAATTTTCAACATTGCCATTTTAAGATCTCTGCTCATGAACAGTGCCACTGTGATTTTCTTAATGTGTCCCATACACTGAGTTCGCCAACGTCTGCGCCATTGTGCGCTACATGGGCAGAAACACATTTTGGGTGAGATGTGAAAAATGACAGCTGTACTACTCATAAGAAGGTGTGGAAAAATGGCAATGTTGAAAATCTGGAGTGGAAATATTGAAAATTCGCAAACCTATAGCGTGCGTGAGGAACTGGCAAGAACGACGCCAGAAACAGTCATTTTAGAATTTTCACTAAATTTCAATATAGCCATTTCAAGACCTCTGCTCATGAACAGTGTCACTGTGATTTTCTTAATTTGTCCCATACATTGATTTCGATACCGACTGCGCCATTCTGCGCTACAAGGTGGAAACACATTTTGGGTGAGATGTGAAAATGACAGCTGTACTACTCATAAGACAGTGTGGTGAAATGGCAATGTTGAAAATCTGGAGTGAAAATATTGAAATTTCACGAACTTACGAGCTCTGCGGAACTGCATAACGCGCTCGTTAAACAGTCATTTAGGAATTTTTGCACAAATTTTCAAAATGGGGTTTGAGCCCCCTCTCATGAATGATGTTACTGTCAGTCCGGAGGTGATTTCACAGTCACTCGCGCAGCATCGCGCCGAATCACCTTCGAGCCCGAATAACGCCATGATAGTGACATCATTCATGAGAAGGGGTCCCAAAAATCCCATGTTGAAAATTTGGTGCAAAAATTCCCAAAAATGCCTGAGATATGCAATAAAGTTGAACCCCTCCTATCTAAGCCATTATACAGCTTACCGGCATTTCCTCAGTTCGCGGTCGGCTTTGAAGAGTGCAGACGTGTTCCCGGTCCACCGAAGATTGTCGCGCCAGAGTCCGGAGGTAAGTACGGGGTGAGGGGGGGTGTGGGGAGGCTGGGTGCGCAGTGGGTGGGTGCAGGTTGTGGGAGGGGGGTTCGGGAGACGCCGCATGGGACCGTTTTTGTTTTTTAGGTTAAAACAAAAAAGACATCGGACCACTTGCCACGCTGGGGTGGGCTCCAGAGTGGCACAATGACTTTGAGGGGCCGTTCAGCCGACAGGAGTTGGGCACCCCGTCGGCAAAAAAACAAAAACACGCATGGACGTTTGCCATGCTGGGGTGGGCTCCAGCAGCACAAGGACTTTGGGGAGGGGGCGGCTCAGCCGACGGGGATTGGGCACCCCTGCCGGCAACATGATGGATTGCCATGCTGGTGCGGCTCCCAGCGTGATCAACAATGGAAGGGGAGGGGAGGAGACAGGCGCAATTCAGCCCGGCGAGGTTGGGCACCCGTGTTATACTGCGTGCGGGGGCGCGCATGCCTGCGGCTGGGGGGGGAGCTGTGCGTGAGCAGCTTCTTATCGCTGCTACTCAAGCATAGCTCCCCCTTTCAACTGTATGCTACTGCATTTTGGAGCGTGTCATAGACAGTTCCAAAATGCATTGGCCTACAGGGGCCGCGCCTGCCAGCACAGTGCCTGAATTGGAGGAGGAGGTGACACACCTCCGAAATCTCCGATGAAGGCACTATGTTTCTTGCACATGCGTGCAAGCAAACATAAAAATGACTTTCCACATCTCTGAAACCACACAGTCTGCCATTATGAAACTTCTCATGTCTTGAGAACTTCCCTTTGAGACAACACATGCCAAAGGTTGGACAATTTTGTCAAACACTGTCAAAGTTATTTGGGCACAAATATTGGGGTTTAACATTAAACACTCTACTCAACCCTAACTATACTGGCACGATAGCACCAGTATAATATATGGGATATGCAATGGGAACTAGTGGGATAAATGATTTATCTATTCAAATACTGTTTGGTCTATAGTAATCTCACAAGTAAGGTAAGCAACTAATGAGGTGGCTGAGGTCAAATAACATAAGTATAGATAAAGCATTTAACCCACAAGGTCTCAATTGCATAGTTCAGTTATGCAAGGTGTTAGTACCCTGTGTCCTGATTTTTTTTAAGCCAGTAGTTTCTCTTTATATTTATAATAGTTTGTGGGTTGTGTTAGTACAATAGTGCTCTTCCTCATATAATTTCCCCTGTTGCCATGGCTTTTGCTATGTATGCACTGCCTTGACAGCAGCTCTGATGCATGGACATCACAGCTGATTGGTGATTAATATGGGAACCAGACAAATGGAAGAGAGAAAAACAATTAGTGCCTCTGCTGGGACTTGAACCCATCACATCCAAAATACTGTTCCAGTTGCGCTACCAGCTGTGCCACCAAGGCAACTGAGAACTGGGATGTCCTGAGGCACTTTACTCTTTCTATAATGCACAAGTTCAAATCCCAATTAAGGCAGATTATGCATTAGAGAAAGAGTAAGGTGCCTCAGGATATCCCAATTTCCAGTTGCCTCAGTGGTGCAGCTTGTAGTCAACCAGAACAGTATTCCAGGTGGCCTGGGTTCAAGTCAAAGCTAAGGCACTTACTTTTTTCTCTCTTCTGTTTGTATGAATTCCATAAATATGCACATTGCACTCTTGTGATTGAAAATGTAATTATCTAGCACCAGGTTATGTATTAGAGAAACAGTAAGGTGCCTTGGGGCATCCCAGTTTCCAGTTATCTTCATGGCACAGCTGGTAGTGCAACCTGAACAGTATTCTGGGAGGCCTGGGTTCAAGTCCCAGCTAAGGCACTTGTTTCTTCTCTCATCTGTTTATATGAGTTCCATAAATATGCACACCATACTCTTGTGGTGGAAAACATCTGTGCAGCACCAAATTGTGCATTAGAGAAAGAGTAAGGTGCCTTGGTACATATCAGTTTATAGTTGCCTTAGTGCAGTTGGTAGCATAACTGGAATGGTATTCCAGGTTGCCTGGGTACAAGTCCCAGCTAAGACATTTAATTATTTCTCCCGTCTGTTTGTATGAGTTCCATGAATATGTACACAGCACTCCCGTGACTGAACATGGGAACCAGACAATCGCATTATACTAGGGAGGTGGCTGTCAGTGAGTAGGGATCAGGGAGAGTTTTTCTTCCAAAATATGGAGTGATTGCTATTGAGATTGTGGTGTGGCAATTAAAAAAAAGGGTTTACTCTTGTGGCTACTCTCAGTATGGTGGATGTGGACATAATGTGTGTTAAAACAGTGCTACTGCATGTAGGGTGAGTGGGATCACGTGGAGTGAGCAGGAGCTGCAGCATGACAAATGATTGAAAGGTTTGTTTACTTAAAAATGAAAAGTTGTAAAGGAGCTACAGATAGAGGGGATAGGATGGTATGCAGCTAAGAGTACTGCATTTAAGGAGGCAGTATAGCACAGTGGTTTAAAGCTCTGAGCTGCAAATCTGGAGACATGGGCTTGAATCCCACAGACCCACTTGCATACTGTGTGACCCTGAGCAAGACCCTTCACTTCCTTGTGCTCCAAGGTTGCCCCTATAAACAAGCTTTCAGCTTAGTGTGTCTCTCGTGGTACACAAATAAAATATGTAGGGCTGTTGTGGGACCGCCAGTGGTTGTCATCCCTAACACTCACCCCATTGTATGCACTCATGAAACATACTCACCTGTCTCCATGACATCTTAGCTTTTCTTTTACTGCAATGGGGTGAGTGTTAATGTTGAGAATCCAAAGGAAGACTACACCCCTCATTTGCTTCAGGGGTGGGGCAAGTATTTTAGGGTTGGAAATGCTAACATCATATTTCCATGTGTTTTTCACTTTATCTTCAGCCTTAACTGATACATTAATGTAGTTTTTTTTGCAATGAATATAGATATGCATTGTATATAAATATTTTTATAGCTTCATCCCATTCAATGGAATTGTACTACATTTTGCATCATGCACAGTCTGGAGGGCAAGGTGTCCCAATTTCTCAAGTTTAATTTCAGTCAGATGTGCAGATCTCAAGATGCAGATAGTGTGTTTTTGTGAAAAATCGTGGGGTTTTTTGCTGTTTTTTTGTCATCATTGACAGCCCAGACAGTTTGGAATTTTGGTCTGAAAATTTCAGGGTAGAAAGGGTATGCCACAGAATGGTGCTTTTTATTGGTTTGGTGAAAATATAATAATCTGTTCCCAAGTTACAAGCATTCATAATTTTGGTTATGAGCATGCTCAGTAGGGTATCAAAAGTCTATCCAAAAAAACCTACTGAGTGTACTCAGAACCTAAATTTCAAATCCTTATAACTTGGCAATGGATTAATATTTCTTCACCAAACCAGTGAAAGCAAATATGTGAGCCAAGCCCTTTCTACTCTAAAAATTTCAGACCAAATTCCAAACCATCTGGGTGCCAGATGATGACAAAAGCCAGCAAAAAATGGTAATTTATAAAACTTTGTTCACTATCCAGATTTCAGAATCTGCACATGAGGATGGATGGAAACTTGGAAAAATAAGAGATCTGCCCTCTGAGACTGTACATGCAGCATTTCATGAAGATCCATTGAATGGTTGTGAAGATATTAAAGTGCAAAAATGACGTGTCACGAAAAAGGTTTTTTCTCACAAAAAAGGATAGGCCCCTCACAACAAAGAATCCTTTTTGGTGAGACCAAATTCTTTTACCATTCCAGGAAGCTATCGAAAAGACCAAACAGAGCAAGCTCAGAACTCTAAACTTTAAAATTAAATAACTTTGGAATGGATTAATATTTTTTCACCAATCCAACGCAAAGTCACTTCTGTGAGGCAAGCCTTTTCCACCCTAAAAATGTCAGACCAAAATTCTAAACTGTCTGGGTGCAGCAGGATGACAAAAAAAGCACAAAAACATTGATTTTTAATGTTTTAACACTATGCATAGCTCATAATCTGCAAATCTGACCAAAACAAAACTTGACATATCAAGAGCTCTACCACACAAGACTGCACAATCAAACTTTCATTCAAATCCATTGAATGGTTGCAAAGGTATTGAAGTGCAAAGTTTGAGGTTTAACATAAAAAAAACCTGCTCAACCCTAACTGCAGTGGCACTAGCACACCACTATAATTATTTGCAAAACCTTCATTAATGCACTAGTTATGGTTCCAGTGACAAAAGTAGGGAAATGTACTGTCAGGGTTTTCAACCCTTATATGCACCCTCACCCTGCAGGAAGCAATAGGCATCGAGTGTGCCTTGGGGTTGTTAACCCTAACATCACCCCATTCCATGTGTAAATAAGATGAGATGGGTACAGAATATGAGAATGGGGTGAAAATTAGGATTGACAACCCCAAGGCACACCCAATGCCTGTTGCTGCCTGAAGGGTGGAGGTGAGGTGTCAAGGTTGGAAACACTAACAGCACATTTCCCTACTTTTGTCACTAGAGTGCTAACTAGTGTATTAACAAAGCTTTTTTGCAAATAATTTCCTTACCTTTTGAGACAGTATGATCATATCCTTATTTGCCAGAGGACCCTGTGCTCCCTTCCATCCATAATTTTTGAGATATTGTAATCGTACCCTTATTTTCCTGTGGCAGTGCAGTGCCCTTGGGGCTCTGCACTCTCATCAATTCATAATGGTATCCGTATTTGCATGTGCGCCTTGCACTCCTATCCATCCATAATTTTTGAGATATTATAATTGCATCCATATTTCCCTGTGGGAGCGCAGGGCCCTCTGGGCCCTGCACTCCCATACATGCATTATATTTAAGGTAGTGTAATCATCTCCCATGCCGCAGTTGGTAATGCCAAAGAAACACCTCACATTGCAATGTTATCCCATGGGAAACATAGCAAAAGTTGAAACCTGTATAACTCCACATCAGATAAATATATTTTTCACCAAACCAGCAAAAGACACATCAGTGGGGCAAGCCCCATGTTCCCTGAAAATTTCAGACCACAATTGCAAACCATGTCTTCACAGCAGACTGACAAAGAAGCAACTGGGTACACCTCATATTACAATGTTATCCTGTGGGAAATGAAGGAATATTTAACTCCACACAGCTCCAGAGCAAAGTAATCAGCTTTCACCAAACCAGTGAATGGTACATCTGTGGAGCAAACCCTCTGTACCCTGAAAATCTCAGACAAAAGTTACAAACTGTTTCTTCACTGGGAAGTGACATAAACAGCTGTATACATTTTTTTTTTGCAAATTGTGAAACAGGATCCTGTTTGCATTTCCATTTTCACAATTTGAAAAAAAAAATCCTTTTTTGTAAATTGTAAAACAGGATCGTGTTTCTTGTTTCTTTCTCACAATTTGTGAAAAAAAGGATTTTGACATTCAAAAAACACATTTCCAGGTAATTTATCAAAAAAATTGCAGCAGACTCTGTTGGAACAAGACCCAATTAGCAGAACACTTGCTGATTATTTCCGAAAACATAATTTGTTTCAGTTTTTTAATTTTGTTCGACTTGCTAAGAAAAAACAAAATAGTGGCAGCACATAAAAAGTTTTCCCATTTGCAATACAGGATGACCCATTTGCAAAAAAGGATTACCAATTTGTAACAAAGGATCCATTTTTGAGTCAGAAATCTAACTGGAGAGTAACATTTCCACAAGAAATAATGGGAAACTTTAAAATTTAGTAACTTTTAGTGCTGTGTGGAATGCAGAATTCCACTGGTAAAATTAGTGCAGAATGACCATTCCACTGGAGGAATTTCCACCGGAATTTTGCTGGTTCTTCTGTGGAATTCTGCCAGCTGTAATACACAGAATAATAGTCCACAGAACAGTATTTTTCCATGGAAAATCATTCCGAAACCATTTCTGCAGAAAATATTGAGATCAATTGAATATTATTCCATGGAACAATACTTTTCAGTGGAAAATCATTCTGCAACCATTTTCTCATACACAATTCCACCATTCTGTTTCTGGTGAAATCTGACAGAATTTCAGTGGAATTTAAAAAATTATGTGAAATTTCATTCCACCAGAATTTGAAAATTCCACACAAGACTAATAAATTTGGAATGGAGTAATGGTTTTTCACCAAATCTCCAAAGGACACATCAGTGACCAAAGACCTTTCTATCCTAAAAATTTCAGACCAAAATTCATTCCAAACCATTTTTGCGCTGTGGCATGACAAAGAAATGACAACAATTTGTAATTTTCACAGTTGTTTACATTCCCTAGCTTCTCATCCATGCATCTGACTGACACAAAACTTGGCACATCCAGAGATCTTTGCTCCCTGATGCTGCATCCATAATTTCATGCAAATCGGTTAAATGGTTGTGAAGTTATTAAAGTGCAAAACATTGACTTTAACATAGAAGTGGCCTTTGAACCCTAACTATAGAGTCGAGATTGTGCCCATATTATTCATGGCAAAACAGTTATCTGTGTATGGAATACTTATATTACGAGACTTAATAATCAGTTATACTTTAAGTGCTTTATGATTATTGTATCAAATATTGTGCTGTTAACTTTTGTTGTATTCTGTGTTTTTGGAAACTAATAAAATCTTTAAAGCAAAAGAAAAGAGAATGTGCAATATAAATAGTGAATGGAAGTGGTGGTGGGAGTGAGGGACCCTTCTGCGTAATAACCATAACAGTAACGCTAATGCTAATAGTAACGGTAACTGTGAGTGAAACACAAATGCTAATGGTAAGTGTAACAGCAACAGAAACATGAATGCAAACACAAGCTGTAACTTTTATGGTAATGCAAATGGAAATACAAATGCAAGTGGTAATGCAAATGGTATCACAAATGCAAGTGGTAATGCAAATGGAAATACAAATGCAAGTGGTAATGCAAATGGTATCACAAATGCAAACAGCAATGGTAATGGTGACACAAATTAAAATGCAAAAAGCAACATTAATGGTAACAGTAAATGTAACCACAAATGCTAAAAGTCATAGTAAAAGTGATGAAACACAAATAGAAACAAATGGTAATGGAAATGGAAGCAGAAACGCAAACTAATGCAAACGGTGAGGGAAACATAAACGTAAACACAAACGGTAATACAAACGGAAACAGTAACAGCAAGCTGATGTAAGGCAACAGTAGTGAAAAGTCTGTATCTCGCTTCATTTTTGAGATAACAGCACAAAGGCGATCTGAGCCAAGAGTAGTGAAAGGTCTGTATCTCACTTCGGTTTTGAGATAACAGCTCAAAGGAGATGTGAGTCAACCGTAGCGAAAAGTCTGTATCTCACTTAGTTTCCGAGATAACTGCACAAAGGTGATGTGATCCAACAGTTGCAAAAAGTCTGTATCGCACTTCGTTTCCGAGTTAACAGCACAAAGGTGATGTGAGTCAACAGTAGCGAAAAGTCTGTATCTTGCTTCGTTTCTGAGATAACGGCACAAAGGCAATGTGAGCCAACAGTAGCGAAAAGTCTGTATCTCACTTCATTTCTGAGATAACGGCACAAAGGCTAATGTGAATCAAACCATTGAAAGACACCTCCGTACCACTAGGGCTACCTACGCTGTAAATTTCAAGCCACTAGTACCATGCATAACGCTATGCGCAAAATGATAAGTGCGTCACGCAGTCTCTCCGCAGCAAATTATTATCCCAACATGTAAACAGCATAATTCATGTCTCAAGGACATCCACTCAACACCCTCCAAATTTCATGTGCAAAAATCAAACCGTTCCAGAGATATTTAATTGTTAAGTTTCTGCACCTTTAAGAAGTTTTCCACCACAAAATGGCAGAAATTGCAGCCAAAAATGCAGTAAAATGGCAGAACTTATGGCTGAAAAATCTCTGACTGTGAAGGGGGGCAACTTCAAACACTTATAACTCTTGAACGGAACAACATCTTTTCACCAAACAAAAACTGGCATATTCATTGAAGAAAGGGCTTTCTACATGCCAAGTGTCAGACCAATCAACCACACAGTGGCTGCACTATGCATTGCGCAAGACAGTGCAGAAAAATAGCAAAAACAGAAGGTTTTGCACTGCACTTCGCAAAAACTGTATGTACCAGTAAAATATAAATTGGTAAATAAATAGATGCAACATTCCACTCCATGTATACCAAATCTTATCTAAATCTCTTTAACAGTTGCAGAGCAGCACGAGTGCAAGACTTCACACCAGTGGCGAAAAATACCTTTTTGGGTGCTTCATTCTGCAAAAAACATATGCAGATGTCAAATGAAAATTGTTAAATGCACAGAAGTACCATAGTAGAGCAAGTATTACAAATGTCACAGACATGCATGGAAACGTAAGTGTTAACGCAAGCAAAAACGGTTACACAGCCAGTAAAGTAAACACAAGTGCAAACATTAACGCAAACACAAATGGTAACACAAACAGTGACGAGAACGCAAAAACAGAAATGGTAACGTAAACGCAAATGGTAATGGCAACAGTGAGGTAAAAGAAAATAGTAACGTTAACGGTAACACAAATGCAAGCGCAAATGGTAACGCATACGGTGACACAAACGTAAATGATAGCGCAAATGGTAAAACAAATGCAAGTGTAAACATAAATGCAAACACAAATGGTTATGCAAATGGTAACACAAATGCTAACGGTAATGGAAATGCAAACGGTAACGAAAACAGTTACGAAAACGCAAATGGTAACAGAAATGCAAACAGAAATGCAAATGGTAATGGCAACTGTGACTCAGAAGGAAACAGTAATGTAATCGACAACGGAAATGCTACCGAAAATGCAAACGCTAATGGCAACGAACACACAAACAGTAATGGTAACGCAATTGGAAACACAAATGGTAATGCTAACACCAACAATGATGCCAAAGGAAACAGTAACACAAACGGAAATGCAAGTGCAAATGCAAATGGTTACACACACGGTGATGCAAAAGTAAATGCTAACGAGAATGCAAATGGTAACAGAACGCAAACGCAAGCACAAATGCAAAAGCAAAGGGTAACGCACATGGTGACGTAAACAGAAATGCAAATGGTAACGGAAATGCTAACGGTCACAGTAATGCAAACGCACACACTTTTTTCCCAAAAAGGTGCATTCAGAAGCACAGTGAATACAAAGAATGTGGCCATAATAATGGCCCTCGGAGCAGAAAATGAGCACTTGGAATACTAAATTGCTTATATCTCAGGAACCATATGACATAGAAAAAAAAATTAAAATCTCATATTATTTATGACTTTCCAGGCTAGCTTTGCAGTTAGCCCTCCAGTGGGGGGATTAAGAATTTTTGCGGTGAAAAGTCCATATCTCGAAGTGTTTTTGAGATATGGGACCCAAAAAGTGCGTTGGACACTGTAATGTTATCCTGTGAGAAAAATTATCAACTTCGGAGTGCTGTAACTTTGCAGCCCTGTAATATTTTGTCACCAAACCACCAAAAGGCACATATGTGGGATGTTGGCTTTCTTCCCTGCAAATTGCAGCCCAAAAGACCAAACTGTTGTTTTGCTGCAGGGTGGCAAACATTTCCTGTTGCTTTGACCATAGTGTCTCAAAGTACTTTCGCAAATCGCAACACTTTGACAAAATCACAAAAGTGTTGCATATTCGAAAGTACTTTGCGACACTACTGTTTACAAAAATTTAAAAAACATATTTCTGGGGTGTTTTACCCCCAAAAAAGACATGGCTAGCATGCTCAGGGCTCGACTAGATGAATACAACAAGAACTGTGTCCCTAGAGGGTCCCATATTTAAACACCAAGCATTTCTCTGACCATCAAATGAAAAAAATATGGCTGAATCACGAAAGTAAAAGGGTAGTTTGCGACAGTAAAAACTGCATTTGCAACACTTTCGAATATTTTGTTAACTTTTCCCATAGACTATAATGGGGAACAGTTTTTGTTTGAATAACTTTTGAACCATTTAATATTTTTTCATGAAATCTTTGAAAGGTACATTGAGGACACTGGCTGCATGTTCCCTGAAGGTTTTGGACTGATCACGCAAACCGTGCGACCTGTACATGCGAGCAAAGAAACGCACAAAAACCCGTAATCTATGTGTTTTTTGGCACTCTGTAGCTCTGGAACCATACATATGACCATAACAAAACTTGGCAGGTCCAGAGATCCCTGGTACCAGACTGAGCATGCCAAATGTCAAGCACATCTGTCATATGGTTGCAAAGTTATTAAGCTGCCAAATTTCAGACTTAACTTTAAATAGGGTAGTCAACCCTGGCTATAGTGGCACTACCATGGCACCATAATATATATATATATATATATATATATATACTGTGTGTATATATATATATATATATATATATATATATATATATATATACATTGCCAAAAACTGTGTTAATGCAGACATTTGGTTGCAGGCATAAAACACACAAAGAAGGAAATGGAAAAAACTTAAGGATTTGGGTCACGGAGTATTGGTGAATCATTGGTGGATTTTCCTTGGGGTTATCAACCCTAATGCCCACCCCTTCCCCCAACCTGTAGCCTCCTGTTCGAAGCACAAGGTACAGATCCAAGCTAGTCTGTCATAGTGAATCAGTATGGCCAACATAATCTGTCATAGCTTTCTTCATGCAGGGCTCTGTGGCCCTGCATGAAGACATCACATCTGAGCTCCTCTGATAAGGGAAGGAGGTGGGTATTAGGGTTGACAACCCCAAGGAAGACCCCACCACTGATTCATCATTACTCAGTAGACCCAATTCTTTAATTTTTTTTTTATTTTCCTTTTTTGTGTGAGTTGCGTTCTATAACCCTAATGTCTGCATTAATGTAGATTTTGGCAATGAATTTCCCTTCTTTTTCTGATAGTGGAATTGTATCTCCATTTGTGCAGGTCCCTTTGAGATCTGTGCAAAATGAGATAAATACAATATTGAAAACAGTCCTGACTTAATGCATGGGCCCAACAGGCCATGGCACACATAGCGATACCTTGTTGATAAGGTTCCCTGATCCACTACAGGGTATGGCGTCTGCACCAAAACGCTGGTCTGTCCCTACCCAGGCTGGGCTGGTAGTGCTTGCTGCAGCACCTTCTCCATTAGTCTTGTCTCAGTAAACCGGTTCACTGAGTTCACACCTGAACTCAGCTCACTGGCACAGCAAGGCAGTGTGTTCCTCAGTGGTGCAACGGACATCTCTGCAATCAATGTCACTTAATAATATCTTTGTTTTTGAATATTTTGATCCCAGACTTTCAACATGGTCTTCTTAAGAGCCCACTTCATAAACCCTGTAGGTGAAAATTTTCAGATCTCTGCCAAAACACCATTCCATGCCACATGTGCGAAAGCACATTTTGGACAGGATGTGAAAAATGATATCTGTACTGTTCATGAGGTGGTGTGAACATACTGCTATGTTGAAAATTTGGTTTCAAAATATTGAAAATTACCAAAGCTATGTGTGTGCATAGAAAAATTTCAATAAGCACATGCAACAAGGCCATTTTTAGGAATGTTTTTGACAACTTTTCAACACAGCCTTTTTGGGACCCCACCACATAAACACTAGTGGTGAAATTCCATTATTCTGTTCTGAAAGGTGATTTCATGCAGCAACCATGAAATCACCTTCCTGGCTGATTAACAAAATGACAGTTGTAGTGTTCATGAGGTAGTGTCCTGTAAATGCCATGTTGAAAATCTGGTGGAAAAACTCCAACAAATGGCAAAGTTACGAACATAACTTCAAAATGCCATTGAAATATAGTACATCATACAGCCCTTACCATTGTTCCTCAGTTCACAGTTCAGCTTTGAAGAGTTCAGACATGTCTCGGTCCACAGAAGATGACAGTATATGACCTCTGGAGGTAAGTATATGGTAAGGGGGGGTGTGGGGTGGTGGGTGCTCAGTGGGAGTTTCAGGATGGGAGAGGGGGATGGTGGTGATGACGAGGGATGGTTTTCTTTTTTTCAGGTTTAAAAAAAAAAGACATAGAGGGACTTTTTCTCCAGGTAATCTACTTGAGCTATTTTGAGACACTGAGGGTGGGCTCCCCAGTGTCTCACACTGCTGGAGGGGGGACTTGTAAATGCCGACACAGGGATTGGGCCCCCCGATGTCAGTAAGTGCATTAAAATAATGGGCTGCAGGGTGTGGGGGGCATACGACAGTGGGGGTGGGCATCCCAGTGTCAGATTACTCAAAAAATGTTTTAAATTATTCCTGGACACTGTAGTTTGGCTCCCCATTGTCACACACTGCTGGTGGGGGACTGATTGGGTCACCCAATGCAGGCAAGCACATTAAAAGAACGGGCTGAGGGGGCATCCGATACCGGGTGGTAAACATCCCTGTGTTGGAGTATAAAAAACCCAAATAAATAAATAAATACACTGCCACTGAGGATTAGGGCCGATGGTGTGCAGATAATTGTCTGAGGCATAGCACAGTCAGAATGGTGGTGCTACAATGACAGTAGCACCATCCCTGACATACGATTCACCATAACAGCTGGTTTCACTATAGAACACAGCTGTCATTTAATAAATGATAATGTGTCATACAGTGCAATTGGCTGTTGTCGCAAAAAAACAGCTATCCACAGAACATTGATTTTTTTAAACTGATCATGCTTACAAACTGAACTTTTTTCTTAAATAATTTAAAAAGTATTCAAGTGTGAGAAGTGCAAACAACAAAAGCACTTACTTTGGGCCAAACTCTATCAAATCTTACAGTTTCAGGTTTAAAATCTGTATATTTTTTTAGTTATTGGAGTGCAAAAAAAAGTCTTAAAAGCAGAGACTTTTAGGTTTCTTCCACCTCTATTACTTTACCCCCAATGAACCGATCAACATGATATTTGTAGGATCAAGAAACCCTGGCACAAATGCAGTGCTTTCCAAATTTCAAGTAAATCGGTTGAACGGGAACAAAGTTATTAAAGAAGCTCACCATATTAGCCCTATGCACCACACAGTTCAGTGCCTTACCTCCACAGACTGCTTCTGATCCATAGTTGCCATAAAAATATCCAACAGTTAATTAGTAAACTCCCTCCTAAAATTGAGCTGTCGGGACATAATAGCTGCCACCCCGCCTCAGCCAACTTTTATGATGTGATTACAGGGAGAGCTTAGGGATGTGCTGTATTGAGAATTATAGTAACTTTAACAACAATTTTATATGTAACAGTGATAATATGGTGATTAAAGGAGGGCACTGGGTGACTAACAAGGGCCACGTTAGTCGCCCGGTGCCCTCATTTAATCACCACATGATCACTGTTATATATAACATAGTTGTTAAAGTTACCTCCTAGACTATAATGCAGCGTGTCCCCATGCTCTCCTTCAGATCGCATCATAAAGTTGGCTGAGCGCAGGGCAACAGAGGGGTGGAGCTGCACACCGGAAAGTGCCTGTGTCCCAGGCAAAGTCATTTTATGATCGATCTTACTAGTTAACTGTTGGATATTTTTATGGCAACTATGGATCAGAAGCAGTTCGTGGAGGTAAGACACCGAACTGTGTGGTGCACATCTACCTCCATTTACCTTGGTGAATGTCTTAAAGTGCAAAACTTGGGGATAAACAATAAAGTGCCTCCTCAATCCTAATATACAGGTGCAAACGCACCTGTATATAATATATATATATATATATATATATATATATATATATATATATATATATATATGGACAAAGAACCTCTGTGTGCAAGCACTGAGGCAATGGTTGCTCCAAAGGGCATTTGGCCAGGAAGCCAAGTTTCAAAGAAATACAAAATTACACATGCCCCCACAATGCAAAGCATCATGGGTTGCATATGCAAATCACCACAGAATACTATGCTGGTTCAACTTTAAGCAGAAATGCACGGTGCCGAAAGGCCTCTCACACAGTTTGCAAAGGGTGACAACAGAAGACATAGACACGTGTTTCATCCTTCCAGGACTCATCAGTATGCCTCGTCTGTTTGACACCCCAGTGTAATGAGCCAGCTACCCTAAGATGGTCTATCCGGGTTATATTGTGGTGAACCCAATTAAAACAAAAAAATTATTTAAAAGACAAAGAACCTCTGTTTGCAAGCACTGAGGCAATGGTTACTCCAAAGGGCATTTGGCAGGGAAGCCAAGTTTCAAAGAAATACAAAATCACACATGCCCCCACAATGCAAAGCATCATGGGCTGCATATGCAAATCACCACAGAATACTATGCTGGTTCAACTTTAAGCAGAAATGCATGGTGCCGAAAGGCCTCTCACACAGTTTGCAAAGGGTGACAACAGACAACAGACCATCTTAGGGTAGCTGGTTCATTACACTGGGGTATCAAACAGATGAGGCATACTGATGAGTCCTGGTAGGACGAAACACATGTCTATGTCTTCTGTTGTCACCCTTTGCAAACTGTGTGAGAGGCCTTTCAGCACCATGCATTTCTGCTTAAAGTTGAACCAGCATAGTATTCTGTGGTGATTTGCATATGTAGCCCATGATGCTTTGCATTGTGGGGGCATATGTGATTTTGTATATACATATATTTATGCAATGGGGTGGCCATATATGTGGTTAAATAAATCCATTTATCTGAGTCACTGTATGTATAAATAAATGTATACATACAGTGACCATTTATATACAGAGTTACTATGTCACAAATCTCTTTGGAATTCATTTAGAATGTTCGGCCTCAGAAGCAGTACTAACCATATTCAAATGGAAATAACTTTAAAACGAAAAAGATAGCATGGTACTGTGAGCACGAAAATTGTTCAGCACAAAATTATCTACAAAATGAGTGGTGTTTCATTTATAGATACCTTATAGATTTGTTTACAGTTAGCAAAAAAAATGAAGAAAATGTGATTTTTTGTCCACTTTTTTGACAAACAAATGTGAATAACTTTAAAACAAAAAATGATAGCATAGTACTGTGAACATGAAAAATGTTCAGCACAAACTATCTACAAAATGAGTGGTGTTTCATTTATAGATACTTTTAGTTTTTTTCTATAATTAGCAAAAAACAGCATAAAATTCAATTTTCTTTTCCCTTTTCTGACAAACAAATATGAATAACTTTAAAATGAAAAAGGTAGCATAATACTGTGAGCATGACATTTGTTCAGCAAGAAGTTTTCAACAAAATGAGTGGTGTTTCATTTAACAGTAACCACTATGCTAGGTAGACATACTCTAGGAAAGTTAATCAAAACTCCAATAAATTATCATTTAAAATAAAGATAAACAGTCAAAACCAAATGGTCCTGCACTGATAGAAAGCATCCCTATTGCATAAATGAAATATACAATGGTGAGCTGTCAGATAAATGATTTATCTACACTTGTGCTGTTTGACCTCGGACACCTCACCCGTGGCTTACGCCACTTGTGAGGTTACCCAAGGTCAAACAGCACTCTAGATAAATCATTTATCTAACAACTCACCATTATATATATATATATATATATATAGAGCAAAAAACTCAATTTAATGCATTAGTTAGGGTTTGTCCCATACTGACAAAAGTGAGAAATTGGTGTTGGGTTGAAAGCCCCATGGACCCCGCCCCACACTCCCAACCAGCATCGGGTGCGCATTAGGGTTGTCAGTCTAACTCTCACCCCATTCTCCTACACCTCTGCTTCTTACACATGTGATGGGGTGAGAGTTATGGCTGATGACCCTAATGCACACCCCGATGCCGGTTGGGGGTGTGGGCAGGGGGGTCCAAGGGGGGCTTTCAACCCTTACACCGAATTTCCTTCCTTTTGTCGGTGTGAAACAACCCTAAGTAATGCATTAAATGGAGTTTTTTGGCTCTAATTTCCCTTCTTTTTGAGAATGATAACAAGAAATAGTGAATGTAATGTGGCAGTTTGGGCCCCGCACTCCTGCCATGCAATGCAGCGAAGGGACCCGTGCTCCCGCCACATGATATCTTGTCACATAGTAACATTGTTCCCGCAAACGTAAATAGTAATGAGCATGGTGACACAAAGCAAAACAGAAAGAGAAACAGTAGTGTAGACAGAAATGTTAAAAACAATGCAAAAGCAAACGCAAATAAAAACACAAAGGGTAACGCACATGGTGGCGTAGACATGAACGGTAAGTGAAACGGGAGTGGAACCACAAGCGAAAACGGTAATGGTAACAGTAATATAAGCGCACAGGCTGGTTTTCCCCAAAAGCTGCATAAAGAAAGACAATGAGTACAAAGAATGTCTGCATGATAATGGTTCTCGGAGCAGAAAACGAGGAGTTGGAATACTAAATTGCTTATATCTCAAGAACCGTACGATGCAGAAAAAAAATTTAAAAGTCATATGATTTATGACTTTCCTGGCTAGATTTATGCTTAGCCCCCATTAGGGGGCTAAGCATTTTTTAGATGAAAGGTCCTTGTCTCGCACTGTTTCCGAGATACGGGCCCTGAAAGGCATGGGGAACACCATAATGTTATCCTATGGGAAAAAAAGAGAAGTTTGGAGTGCCATAACTTTGGCTCCATGTAATATTTTTTCACCAAACCACAACAAGATACATCTGTGGGATGTTGCCTGTATTCTCTCCAAATTTCAGCCCAAAAGACCAAACCGTTATTTTGCAGCAGGGCGCCAAAGGATTCCTGTAATGTGTTGGATGCCGTAATGTTATGCTATGGGAAAAAGCGTTAACTTTGGAGTGCCGTAACTTTGCCATCATGTAATATTTTTTCAACTAAACAGTGAAAGACACATCTGTGAGATGCTGGCTGCATTCCCTTCAAACTTCAGGCCAAAACACCCAACTGTTCTTTTGCAGCAGGGTGCCAAAGAATTGCTGTCATTTTCTCACAGCCTAGAAAAGTAGTGCCGAAGTTTGCAAAAGCTTTCGCAAATTCATTCGACACTATCGCAAGTGCAACAATACTTTGCAAAAGAACTTTTTCAGAAATTTGAAAAACATATTTCTGGGGTGTTTTACCACAAATTAAAGACATGGCTAGCATCCTCAGGATCTGATTAGGTGAATACAAAAAGAATTAGGTTGCTAGAGGGTCCCAATTGTAAATGTCAAACATTTTTCTGATCGCTAACTGAAAACAAAATGGTGGATTTGTGACAGTAAAAGGGCCATTTGCGAAAGTAAAAACTGCATTTGTGACACTGTCTAACTTTTTGTTAACTTTTCCCTTTGACTTATAATGGGAACTTGTTTTTTGAATAACTTTTGAACCGTTTAATATTTTTTCACAAAATCTTCAAAAGGCACATTGGGGACCCTGGCCGCACGTTCTCTGAAGATTTTGGACCAGTCACGCAAACCGTGTGACCTGTAGGCACAACTGTAAAATTCCAGAAAAGCATAAACGCGTGCGCAGATCACGCTTAATATATGCGACTGGTACAAACCTTGGCAGATCCCAAGGCGTATGGGTCTTGATTGTGTATTCCAAACTTCAGGCAAATCCGTCAAACAGTTGCAAAGTTATTAAAGTGCAAAATTTGGGGTTTAACTTGTAAATGGCTCCTCAACCCTAACTATAGTGACACTACCGTGCCGCTATAATATATATATATATATCTTAACATTAACAAGCAAGTCAGCATTTCACATACATATAACTACTTCATTGGTAAAAAGCAGTGCATGTGGACTAGCATGTAACATGATTTTTGTACTGTTTTCCTGTTCTTTCTCTGAAAAACTAAGTATATTCAAATTAAAAAAGGGTGTAACAGGATGCATGACAACTGTATTGCAATACTGCATTATAATATAGTAACATTTATTTCTTGTATTTGTGGCATTGTATTGCCTTGTATACTCTGTAAATTGTATACAGTGTCATTATTTATTGCTTGATTGCAGTCTCACAATCTAGTATACATTACCCTGTACTGCAACTGTTGTATTTATTGTCCTGCATTTTATGTACACATTAACCAGGCAATTAACTGTATTGTAACATTCTAATGTAGCAAGGCCTGTATGTGCTTTTTAATGTTATTTATGATGTGCCATCTTAAAAGCCTGGGTCATATCTGAAAATGATCAATGGGATCAGTGCACCCACCCAGTTAACAACTAACTAACCTAACTAACTAACTTACTAACTAATTAATTAACTAACTAAAAATAAACAAGTGCCAGATTAAAGATGAACTTTCATGATGAACCAAAAAGTTACAGCTTATAGTCATTATATGCAGTACTAGACCTGAAAAGTTGTGTGCATTCGTGATTTTTGGCCAAGGTTTACTCTGCCTTCCATAATTTAGATTTGTTTGTGAGCCCTGCTGCACTTGCCTTTTCTGTTCAGCTGCTGGGCTGCTAGCTCTTGATGACATCACTGTAGGGTAGAGGAGAGACTCACACTGTGCAGTACCATGCAGTTGCAACAATGTTGTAAGGGAAACCTTCCAGTATTCAGTGTACATACTGTGTTTCCTCTTCCCTAAGACACCCTGTTAGCAATGCATCATGCCAAAATCCAAATGCCTTGTCAGTATGTTTTTTTTTGTGAAATTGACTCTGCCCTATAGTGATGTCAGCAGTACAACCCTGGGCCCACAGCAACACCAGGCTTGCTATAGAAGCTCTGGTAAACCCTGCAGTTTTTAGCAGCTCGGAGTGCAAAAAACTAGCTGCAGCAGACAGTAATGAAATACAATTCCAGAATCAGTGCAAGAAGGGGTAATTTATGCATGAAAGTCAAAAGGACTGGGGAAGTACCTCTTTAAAGCAACAATTATCAGTATGTTATACTGTGTACTAAACTGCAATTATACAAATATAGCCAGTGAGTCCTGTACCTGGCTATGCCATCAGGCACATGGGGCTGGTTTTGTTCACAGTCTATATACAGCTAGCTTTTTGCTCCTCCTGGGCTGCTCAGGACTAAATGGCTGCCTTGCCTTTCAGCTATTTAAACCTTTTTTGTGCAGTAGTACTGAGCGTGTGTAAAGCATTCCAAGATGGCCACTATGCATCTATTGGGCATGCTTTAAGGCATCCCAATGACCTTAACAACATGGCCACCAGAACTGCTTAGTATTCTACTGGACATGCTCAGGGCACTGCAGATTGCACAGTGGGGCCCCAACATTACATAGTCTAGATTCTTGTAGCATGATCAGCTTCTTGCCTGAACAAATGGTTAGGATTGAAAGTCCCCCTTGCCCCTCCCCCCACCACATTAGTCCTAGCCAGTGTGTGTGCAGTGACATGGCCCTCTGCAAGTGAATGCAGTCACATGGCCTACAGTCATTATGTAGCACTGTTATTCAATCATCAGTAATTCTGTTGTGCAGCAACTTGATTCTCAGTATGTTTGTATGCAGAGATGTGATCACCATAGATTGCTGCTACAGTTAATCTTAAACACAAATGGCCTAATTCAAATTGAGCCCTAGGTCAGTAACATGCTACTATGATGATTGTAGTTTTTCTAAGGGACTTAGACTTTTGTCCAGTGACATTATGCTATAGGCACTTTTTTATATTTATAAAATTAATGAATACATCAAAGATGAACACTAATTTTTAATAAGTTAGGGGTTTTAAGGATCAGGCATTTAAGTCCTATGTGAGATGCTGAAGCTGGCTATAGAATGTTAACATCCTAATCAGTGCTGGTCCACTAGCTTTAAATTAATTATATGATGAGAGCTGCTGTCACAGTAGCTTAAAATAGTTTGTAAAAAATCTTGACATGCTGTGCTCTGAATAATAGAGTGAATTACCAGGGCCAGTGTAGCTACTCAGAATTGGAACCCCACTAATCAGTTCTGAATAGTTGCCCCATGCATTCATAATGATGTACATAGAGTAGGTTGGTTTGAAAATCTACAGTGTTTGCTAATTAATTATGAGACTATGTTTCCCTGCTTGAAACAGAAGTGCATGCTAAATGATTTACAGGGGTACCAAGACTTGCCACTGCTCTTGTTAGTCTGGCCATATCCTTGTGAAAATCATTAGTCTTCCCACACATTTCATTTAAAGAAACATATTTATTTGTTTTAATCAATCATTGAGGCTATGATTAGGTATGATATCTACTGGTAGTAAATCCAAGCTTTTCTAGAAACAGAAGCGCTGATTTATACACATCACTGTTGATACAATATAGGATGAGTTGTATACAATATGCAAATTATGATGAAGGAACATTGGTTGACCAGTCTATAGGCAGGATTGCGAGCTTCGGACCCACAGCCCTGTCAGCCATCTAAGCTCCCCCACAGGCCCTTTGACTGGTCCCTCAGAGGTCACCCAGGCCTTTAGCAAAAAGTTTATGGACCTCCCTGCCCACCTAAGCAAACTACCTTCCCACCTACCACCTAGTCATAGTGGCCAGCCCAGTTTCTCCTCTCCATCTAGTGCTCCTTCCCCCTTTCCTTTTTACTTCTGGGCCATCTCCCACAAGGATATTATCAAACTCCTTAAGAGTGTCCCCAACAGGGGCAGCCCTGGTAGTGATGGTTTCTTCCCCTCATTGTTTAAGCTTGTTTGCCCTGCCATCTCTATACCCCTCACCTTTATTTTCAACTTGGCATTGGCCACTTCAACCAAACTCAACTCCTGGAAGAATGACAAGGTAGTACCGATATTTAAGGCTGGAGATCTCCCTGTCTTCAGACAACTACAGGCTGATTTCCAAACTTCCCCACCAGAGAAAACTCCTGGAGAAAATTGTCCACCACCACCAGCTATCCAGACATATCAGGAATTATAACCTGCTGTGTCCTCAACAATATGAGTTCTGTAAACACCACAGCACCACATCTGACTTGGCCATTTTACCAACCATGTCCTTAGGAACATGGACTTGGGGAAAGCCACGAGAGCTGTATTTGTGGACCTGAAAAAGGCTTTTGACCATGTCAGTCACTCCCTTCTACATGTCAAACTCCACCACCTTGGCTGCTCAACTGAGACCTCCTTGTGTTCCCAGAGCTATCTCATGGGCTGATCCCTATCAGTGAACATTAGCACAGCCACTTGCCCCACCTTGCCTGTTTCCCACAGGTGTCCCTCATGGCTCCATCCTGGGCTCCCTACTGTTTTTCATCTTTATAAACTCCTTTCCTACTGATAGCCTCTCCTGGAATTCACTACTGTACACTGACGATCTTATCCTCTTCCACAGTGACAAGTCCCTAATGAACATATCCTCCATACTAACCCAAAACTACGGTTCAGTATATAATTGGTTTCTGTCCAACAAGCTTCTAGTAAATAAAAAAAAAAAGCAATGCTACATGGGTCCAAACCTTATCTTTCAAATATCTTAAAATCTAATACCTCACTCTCTGTGCTTACACCCGAAAGTCCCATCCTGCAGAATGTTCAGTGCTTTAAATACTTGTGTGTAACCCTTGACCTGTCCCTTTCATTCATAGAACACGTCAACACCACTGTGCGTAGGGTAAACCAGAAATGTGGGGATGCCTATCAACTAAAACATTACCTTTCCTCTGAGGCATGCTTAGCCATTGCCCAAGGCAACCTTCTCTCCATAATAGACTACTGCTTCCCCATTTACTCCTATGTGTCCTCTGTCCTGTGCTCAAGACTTAAATCTGTCTATAACAGCATCTGTTGGTTTGCGCTCCTGTCACCCTACTCAACACATCACTGTGACTTATACCAGTCAGTGACTATGCTCTTGGCTGCATCACCAACACCCTCAGAGATGGTGAATTGTCACCATATTCATCCCTTCTCAAGGCCAGAGCTGCACCCAGTTGTCTCCATGAGTCCTCAGTTTCCCCTCTGGAAGTCCCTAGATTCTCCACTGTCATGGCAGTAAAGCTCTCTCTGTCACTGCCCCCACACTGTGGAGCAAAATCCCAGCATCCATCCATTTGACTGACTCTCACCTCACCATCAAATCCCATCTCAAACCCTGGTTGTTGACTGCAGCAAAATTCTCATTCTCACCAGGGTAATCCTTCTCAACATGCTACTTCCCCACCCTTGCTTCTAAATCCCCTTCCGTCCCATCTCTAGGTAGAACATCCCACCAAACTGAATGCACTCTACTCACCTTTGCTCTACCTCCTTACTTTGTCTCAGTATAGCACTTATTATATTGTGTCTGCCCTTTGAATTCATCTCATTTTGTATTTTTTGACCTACCAAATTTGTAATATGTTCCTTCTTGTAAGCATTATGTACAAAGCTTAACATTCTGTATTTCTATGGTGAGGTGACACCTGCCCTTCTAATTCATTGTAAACTATTTGTATGTTGTCATTGTGCCAAATTTATGGCCCTGGTCGTGCCTGAAAATGGTCCTTTGGATCAGTGCTCTTACTCAGTAATCAAAGACCTAAATAAATAAATAAATACTAAAAGGCCTAATGATTTGTCTGTAAATCTTTTAATAGGACAACACAGACCAACGTTTTGTTCTACTAGGGGATCATTGATGGGTTGTATTCAATAGCTCCATCCAGCAAATTAGATCAACCAGCTAATTGTGACAGAGCTGTTGTGAGAAATACAGATGGACAAGACAGTCTCATTTTATGAATCAAGCCAGGGTTGAGCCAAAGGCATCAGAATTAGATTCAATTGTACATTAACATCCCGGTTGTTTTTTTTTTTTTTTATCAAGACCTTTTGTATATTGTTAAAGTTTTTGTGAATTGGTTGTCCCTCACAATCAAATTAGACAAATGTCAGTAAAACAGTTTACAGGATCATTGGCATCACCTAATTTGATTATTACTGCAAGTAATTTCTATTGCTGACCTCAGATAATAATGCATTTGACAAGTCCATTTGGGATTGGGATATAAGAGCCACTGGTCACCATTAGAGTTCCTACAGGCTACTAGGTTGCTTTATCAATATTTTCACATGCAATTTAGTTGCTTCAGCAAGTTTTTAAACACTTGGGGACCAGTACATAGCTATGAATCTAATCCTACTCCCTCTGTGTGAGGGCTTATCTGCTAGGGGTGTGCGAACATATTTATCTCAAATATTCTTGCTGAATTTTGTATTTTGACCCCCAAATATTCAGGTATTTGGTATTTGTATTTTATATTCTGCAGTTATTTAAAAAATAAAAGGAAAAGAAACAACTCTCCAGCCTTCTCCCTCGCCCACATCCTTTAAAACATACAAGCACCCCATCCTTCCCCTCATTTAAAATCTCAGTCCTACCCTCTTCCCGCCAGCACCATGATTTTATAATAATGCATATTTTGGAAAGACAACTGTAATGTTTGGTAACCAGCACAACCCACCCACATCCACAGCCAGTCGCCATCATTCAGCACTTGTTCTGCAGTGCACTACAACAAATATGTCCTCACATCCCCTTCCCACCATTCCGAAAGCACCCTCCTCCCACCCTTCTACCCCCAGCAACAAATGTAGAAGTGGGTGAGAAAGAAGAGGGCACCAATGAAGCTTGCCCTCCTCCATGGTTGGCTGACTTCAACTGAATGAACGCACTTGCCTTCTTGCTTGCATAGTAAAACCAGCTGATCACATGATCATGTTGCTGATCATCTTGTTGTTTGTCAAGATGTCCACCCTGGAAGAAGGAGGAGGTTGTGGACATGTTGATACTAGCCAATCTAACTGTAAATGGGTAATACTGTGACTGAAAAATACGTGCTGATACTGCTGCTGCTGTTTGTGCTGATAAAACATAGATAGATGTGGGGATCAAACCACCAACCACATCCCCTGATTAACAGAAGTCTGCTTTTACATTCCACCACAGAGAGAAAACTACTGTACCTGTACCTGAGTTGGAAGAAATCCCTGCTGAAGTAACTTTGGTGGCAGAAATACAGGAAAGATGAGCTTTGTTACTTCAACTGCTTGCCAACAAAGACGCTACCCTTGTGGCTGCTGTTGAATGTTTTGAAAGAGCACCGAGTCAGCTGGCAAGGATTTCATCTGCGTCAGAGAAGCTGTTAAAGCTTAAAACAACAGAATCAGGTGAAACCAGACTTTTTCTGGATGGTGGCTTCACAGTGAGTGAACAACTTGTCCTAAGAAAGGGCCAACTCCTCCCAACACTGACATCATTCTCATTTGAAGGTTGATAAGCTTGAGAAAACCCTGCTGGTTACAGAGTTGAAGATATCATTGGATAGGCTCCACTGGGATGGGAGCTTGATGCCAAGAACTGCTGAGAGTATGGCATTGGCCTACATGGTTGCTTCAAGCAGAATCTACCTCCAAGCAAGCTACAGCATATTCAGACAGCAGTCCCACTGCAACTGCCTGCAACAGAGAAAGGTACATTAAAGTCTCACCAGGTGAATTTACCCAAGCACATTACTGACATCATGGGGGAGAATGTTAAATTAACAGAGATATGGACAAACTAAGACTTTCTGTAGTTAGTCCTCAGGTCCTTGACACTGAGCCTAAAGTCCCTCAGAAATCTTCAGTTTCCGACATAAAAACTGTCCCACCTAATGACCCATTGAATAAAGAAATGTTGCCTCCTTTGCCAGATCAACTGCATGTAAATTGTACAATTTCAGATCTTCCCAAAAGGTTGAGAAAAATGTGGCTGCTCCTGAAGTGCAGCCAATACCTGGCAGAATTAATTCTAATGTTCCTGAGATTGCCAAGGGGGTGGACCCTCATCTAAGCCAGGTGAAGGGTGGATTTTTACAGAAAAAAAGTCCTTTCAGCAGAGATTACCACACAAATGATTCCTACTGGTGCTCAGCAACACCACCATTGAATGGGAACAAGAGTACAAGCAAGGTACACAAGGGTGGTGCCTCCACTAATACAAGGGCAAGTGATGTAAGAGATAATAGAGCAGGACCCTTTACATGTAATTTCATGCCTAAAGAGAATATGAAAGAACAGACATTTAGAGGGTCCAGATTCAGTACAGTTGATCTGTTTAAAAACAGATCACAACTTTCCAGGCAATGCAATGCTGTGTGCCTGAGATACATAGGTAGTCCAGAAATGGTGCCCAATTGGGTACATGCTGCAAACACTCTCCGGAAGGATTGTCCTCTTAAGGAATGAAGGTGGCAACATTTCAGACAGTCTGATCTGGCTGCAACAGAAATGTGAAGTTCAGGGAAGAGCAGAGCTTATTTCTGACTCAGACCAAATTTGGACTAGAGGCTGTCAGTTTAAAGTCCAACTACATCAGTCTAATTTCAGCACGCAACACCTGCCATATGGTTTCTCAAATGATGTGACTGGGGAATCATTTTCTACCCTGGTCAACCGAAAGCCTGCTACAAATGGGGTTCCTATTGCAAAGAAAGATTTTTGGGTGTCTGTGAAGGTACCAACTATAACAAAGATGCAAGACACAAACTGTTGATATATACTTTATTATGCAGTTACAGATAACATTACAAAGCTTTGGCACAGCATCTCTGTATGAAATATTATCTATCTAGCAAACAACTACAGAAGATTAGCAATCTTTTCATATTTACCTCTCTTCTGGGAGATGCAGGTACAGTATATGGACTTCTTTCAAATTGATTCCTGGCTCACCAGTGTGTTTCTTTCAGCTCCCTACTTATACAGATATGGAAGCTGTATTGCATGACTAAATCTGCAAACTACAAAGAAATCAGTCTCCACATCATCTCATATCTTGATTTCTTACTGCGCAAGATTTAGTCACGTAGCTCGGCCTATTCCCCTAATAACCAAGAGGCTCCCATAGTTCTTATCAGAGAAAACTAGACATTATGACTCTCCTTCATAGGAAAAATGTAGGAAAAACAGCTAATCCTGGTACAGCGTGTTACAGCAGCTGTTAGTTGTACGTGTGTGAGTGTGTATGTGTATGTGTGGCAAGGTCACCCCTGTTCTGTGGGTTCAGCAAACTGCAGCTCTCCACATGTAACCTTTGTCTCCTAAAAGGGATCCCTGCTTGCAATCTGAATATTGGTTAATAAGCAGTAAAACATTGGTTATACCTAATGGTAGAGGCACAGCTAATATTCCTGATTTGTAATACACTTGCAGTTGTAATATGCTAGTAACTACATACATGGTATAGACAGTAATAAGAATAATGACAAACATTTGCTTACTATCCCTCCTATGAGGTTGTGAGGCAAAATTCTGAACAGCCTCACAGAAAGGAGTTTGTCATTTAAATGAAAATAATGAGCATACTTCAGCATACTAATGTCCCTATAGTGACTGCTCAACAAGCAGCACAGACAGCATAGTAGTGTAGCAGCACGGTTGTTATATCCCCTTATACCTTGTCTACCCAATGAAGACCTTTGGCTTACTAAAAGGCAGAATATGCTTTATAAGCAGTTAGCACTAATAGTTGTGCAATTGCTAATAATAGTAATACATGCATGAGCTATATGTCTACAGTTATAATACGCTGCATAGGCACAAACAATAATAGTAATCATTCATTTTGCTCCCTACAAACTCTGCTATGACACTTTGAATGCAAAATGCAAAATAGTGTCATAAACAATAATAGCATGTAATGCAAGATGGTTTCCTTTACAGAGTAGTAACAGTTGTAAGGCTAGGGAGAGTGGAAAAATATGCACATTAAAATTTGGAATGTAACTGATGACATCATTATGATAGCCAAGTTCTTCAATGATGTATTCCTCCCGGTGAACAGGAACTGGTAGGATAACTGTTTGTCCAAGGATAGTGCGTACAGCAAGTGTAAATCAAAAGAAGTTCAGATTGGCCACTGGGCACATGAGAGCTCCATATCTGAAAATTAATTAGACAGTACTGACCAGCCATATTGGATGCCACTATAACAATAGGAAGGTCCCATATTGTGAGCTTCACAGGGCATGTGCCATTCTGTGCAAAGCTGATGTTGTGCTGGGAGCCACCAATAAGGCCACAGATAGGTGTCAAATTGCATTGGCATACATAGTGATGCCCTCTTGCAAAATGACAAGGTATGTGTAGAACCTGCCATTGTGCCATGGTGGGGTTGTAGGTGACCAAGGAAGCATTCTTAATCCATTCCTTGTAGATGTCACTTTCCAAGTGACCCACAGAATGGACTGCAGATAGTTTGTCAAATAGATCCACATGAGGGTCAAATATAGGCAGAGAAACTGCGCTGGTTGGGATGCAGTCACATAACCCAGGTTCCTGGCTGTCTTGAAGGAAAACATCTGATAGGCCTCAAGGCATCACGTATGGACATCCTGAGTTCTGGTTATAAATGCTGGACAATACCACATGGCCAAATAGTTATCAGAGATGAGAATTTGGAAGCACCCTTGGTTCTGCATCACATGAGAAAATTATAAAGCATTGTGAGAAGTCAAGTCAAGTCAGACTTTATTTTTAAAAAGCGCTTTTCAAATGCCAAAGCGCTTGTACAGAATAAAACAGAAAGAAAAAAAATCATCCATTAAAACACATGAATTAAAACAGGCAGCACAACCAAATTATACATTAAACAGCATCCATGAATACTAAATCAAACAAATATGTTTTTAACGCGGACTTAAACATCTCAGTGGACAGGCACTCTCTAACCTGATGAGGTAGAGAATTCCACAGGGCTGGGGCCACAAAAGAAAAAGCTCTGACCCCCAAGGTCTTTAAACAGATCCTGGGAATCTCTAGCAATCCCTTGTTAGAGGAACAGAGCAGGAGGAGGGGACAATAGGGATGAGGAAGGTCTTGCAAATAAAGCAGGCCCTGTCAGTGTAGGGCCTCATAGGGCAGCAAAGTGACCTTGAAGGTGATCCTCCACCTCACAGGCAGCCAGTGCAGTTCGCAGAGCACAGTCAAGACATGGCTAGATCTTGACAAACCCGTCAACAGCCTGGCTGCCATGTTCTGCACCAGCTGCAGGTGGCGGATGTCCACCCCCAGAAGCCCCAGGTATAGAGCATTGCAGTAGTCAAGTCGGGAGGTCACAAAGGCATGGACCAATGTTGGAAGGTCATCAGGCGGAACAAGGTGCTTTATCCGGGTGATGTTCCTCAGATGGTAAAAAGAGGGCTTGATGACTGCTGACACCTGAAACTTAAGTGTCAGCTCACTATCAAGAACAATGCCCAGGTTCCACACCCATTCAGAGGACCTCAACTGGTTTCCTCCCAGCATAAGCCCGGGTGACTGACCAGGAGATAACACCCTCTACCTGATGACCTGGGTCCACTACCAACACCTCAGTCTTTTCTGGGTTCAACCTTAACTAGCTGGAACTCATTCAGTCTTGAATCTCAACTAGGCAGTTGTTAAAGATTGAGACAGCATAATCTCATTCAGGCACAAAGGACATGTAAAGTGGAGTATCATCTGCATAGCAGTGAAAACTCAGCCTGTACCACCTTTTAATGTCTCTCAATGGCAGCATATACACCACAAACAACATGAGAGATAAAATGGAGCCCTGTGGCACCCCACAGTCCAGGGGGAAGGGGCTGAGGAAAAAATCCCCAACATCACTCTCTGAGTCCTGCCTGTGAGGAAAGAATGGAACCATCTGAGGACTGTTCCAGACAGTCTGCAGAAGAGCCGCAGGTGCTCCAGTAATACCCCATGGTCCACAGTGTCAAACGCTGTGGATAGAGCAAGAAGAACCAAGATAGAATGGCTCTTCTGATCTCTTACTATCAGGAGATCACTATGTACCCCAACAAGGGCTGTCTTTGTTCTGTTTCTCTTCCTGAAACCAGACTGGAGAGGATCATAGACCTCATGGGTGGTAAGACAGTCTTTGAGCTGCAATGTGACCACGTTCTCAATAACTTTACCCACAAAGGGCAAGTTAGACACTGGTCTGTAGTTCACGAGACAGTCTGGGTTGAGGGAAGATTTCTTCAAAATTGGTGTCACCACCACCTCCTTCAAGAGGCTTGGAAACACACCTTTGTTGCACCTAGGTTATGCCCCCTATCATCCCACATTCACCTCACATACACCTCACACTGTATTCCTGGTTATACTGTGATACTGCTATTTTTCACTAATATGTAGATTTAGGCACCCATCATATAAGCACGAGTGCCAAAAATGTGCTTTACTGCTCATGTATGCCAATGTTTACATCCTTCACAGGATTAGATCATGCATAATTATTATACCTCACTATACTGTATTATGTTTGTCTTTTACATATATTCCATATATAATCTACCTAATTACTAATATGATGACTCTGAGGTACCGTCAGTGACTACTTTATACACTATATATATATATATATATATATATATATATATATATATATATATATTACAGTAGCACGGTGGTGCTACCATAGTTAGGGTTGAGGAGCCATTTACATGTTAAACCCAAAATTGTGCACCTTAATAACTTTGCAACTGTTCAACGGATTTGCCTGAAATTTGGAATACAGAATCAAGACCCATATGCCTTGGGATCTGCAAAGTTTTGTCTGGTCAGATATACGGCTGCGGAGTTATTAAGCGTGATCTGCGTGTGCATTTACACTTTTTTTTGAATCCTACAGTCACGCCTACAGGTCGCATGGTTTGCATGACCAGTCTGAAATCTTCAGGGAATGTGTGGCCAGGGTCCCCGATGTGCCTTTTGAAGATTTAGTGAAAAAATATTAAACGGTTCAAAAGTTATTCAAAAAACAAGTTCCCATTATAAGTCAATGGGAAAAGTTAACAAAAAGTTAGACAGTGTCGCAAATGCAGTTTTTAGTTTTGCAAATGGCCCTTTTACTGTTGCAAATCCACCATTTTGTTTTCAGTTGGTGATCAGAAAAATGCTTGGCATTTAAATTTGGGACCCTCTAGGAACCTAATTATTTTTGTATTCACCTAGTCGGACCCTGAGGATGCTAGCCATGTCTTTATTTTGGGGTAAAACACCCCAGAAATATGTTTTTCAGATTTCTGGAAAAGGCACTTTCGAAAAGTAGTGTTGCACTCATGAAAGTGTGGCAAATTTTTGCGAAAGCTTTCACAAATTCTGACAGTACTTTTCTAGGCTGTGGGAAAATGACAGCAATTGTTTGGCACCCCGCTGCAAAAGAACGGTTTGGAGTTTTGGGCTGGAATTTGGAGGGAACACAGACGATATCTTACAGATGTGCCTTTCCATATTTTGTTGAAAAAATATTATATGGTGGCAAAGTTACGGTACTCCAAAGTTGATGCTTTTTCCCATAGGATAACATTATGGCGTACTACACATTGCAGCAATTGTTTGGCGCCCTGCTGCAAAATAACGGTTTGGTCTTTTGGGCTGAAATTTGCAAGATGCACAGCCAACATCCCACAGATGTGCCTTTCAGTGGTTTGGTGAAAAAAATATTACAGGGAGGCAAAGTTATGGCACTCCAAACTTCTGTTTTTTTCCCATAGGATAACATTATGGCATTTGTTGCGCCTTTCAGGGCCCGTATCTCAGAAACGGTGTGAGATACGGACTTTTTGCCAGAAAAATGCTTAGCCCCCTAATAAATACAAAACTAGCCAGGAAAGTGATAATTAATATGACTTTTAAATTTTTTTTCTATGTCGTACAATTCCTGAGATATAGGCAATTTACTATTCCAAGTCCTCATTTTCCTGTTCCGAGACTCATTATTTTGCATACATTCTTTGTACTCACTGTCTTTCTCTATGCAGCTTTTGGGGAAAACCAGCCTGTGTGCTTACATTACTGTTACCATTACCGTTTCCACTTGCGGTTCCATACCCGTTTCACTTACCGTTCACTTTTACCCCACCATGTGCATTACCCTTTGCGTTTTCATTTGCGGTTGCATTTGCTTTGTTTTTAACATTTCTGTCTGCAGTACTGTTTCTCTTTCTGTTTCATTTTGCATCACCGTGTGCATTACAATTTGCGTTTGCTGGCACAATGTTACTATGTGACAAGACATCACGTGGCAGGAGCATGGGGCCCACAGGGCCCCGTGCTCCCGCTGCTGCATTACGTGGCACTCCCGCCGCCACATTACATTCACTATTTCTTGTTATCATTCTCAAAAAGAAGGGAAATTAGAGGCAAAAAAACTCCATTTAATGTATCAATTAGAGTTGTTCCACAGCAACAAAAGCAAGGAAATTTGATGTTAGGGTTGAAACCCCCTTTGCACCCCTCCAGCCCACCCCCCAACTGGAATTGGGGTGTGCATTGGGGTCATAGGTCCTAACTCTCTCCCCATTCTCCTATTCCTCAGCTTCTTTCCACATGTGATGGGGTGAGAGTTAGACCTGACAACCCCAATGTGCACCCCAATTCCAGTTAGGAGGTGGGCTGGAGGGGTGCAAAGGGGGTTTCAACCCTAACATCGAATTTCCTTGCTTTTGTCACTGTGGAACAACCTTAACTGATGCATTAAATGGAGTTTTTTGCCTATATATATGTCTATTCATATGTAGTAGTGGTCAGTCATCACTTCTCTTTGTCTAAGCAACCAAGCTGACAGACAAAAAACCTTTGTTATGTCTTATACATAAGCAAGAAATGCCACATGTAATAGAGCCCAGACAGCATTTCTTTTATCCAAGCTTCATGCTAACCAAAGCATATTCTTTGTCTCATATGATACTCATTAGTAATTCTGTCTCCCAAGTCATCATCCAATGGATAATGACTTAGGACCAATACATATTGTTTCTCATATCCGTAACTATATGGTAATCTCTGTTGCTATATTGTTATCTGTAGTATATAGCCTTCTGCAACCTAGCTCCACATGGAGAGAACAAAAAATCTTGCAGAGCAGAGATCCTAGCAATTCTGGAGATTATGTACATTCTTCAGGAGAGTGGTGAGAAACCCATCTCCCTTGTGATTTTCTCTGTCTCATGCTTGGTGTAAGTAGTGTAATAAACCTTTATTAGTACTCTGCTTGTCTACAAATGTTTCTTGGCAGACTCCAAAGACATAAGAATCTGTATTATTAGTATTATTATTGTCTACTGACTAAAATTGCTTAGGCAACATAAATGGTGACCACAGCAGGATGTCTAGGTGTTTGCCAAAGTTACATTTTAATTTCCTCTGTAAATTAAAACACTGGGTAAAAAAATCTCCAGTAACCAGCAGGTAAGAGTATCTTCTGTTTAAATCTTCAGTCTGTTGTGTGTTCTACAGGGCAGACAAAACAAACTTTTTGCCAAATATTCAAACTCTGTGTAATGAGTTGTTTTATTTTTGTTTTGTTTTTTTTCCTCTTCTTTCTCTGTGGAAACACATAGCTGTAAAGGGATCCAAACAGACAGATAGACTGCTTTCATTTGTGGTTTCACATCCTAATGGGTCTATACTCATCTAGGAGTCCACATAAGCCAAATGCTGTTTGTGTCCTGTCATAAACTTTGGTTGCAAACAAAGTTTTTAATCCACAGACAGCTAAGGGTTTCTCATTTCTTAAATTACATGCCTGAAAAATCAGTACTAAAGTTGAGTCTGGATGCCTCACAAAATCAAACTGTCCACAGTGGTTTAAATGATTTTGCCAATGTGGCAAAAAACAGAAACAGTCCCATGAGGGTGGTTTCTGAACACTATAGTGACTTAAAACATGGCACCAAAAAAGATATTCCTAAAAATTTGCTAGTTGCAACACTATTCGCTTGCTTAAAATTTTCTATAAAAAATGTGATACTCTAAAGTTAAATTACACTGTATACAGGCAAAAGATGAGTGTGTTGAATGCCCAGTCTACTAAAAAAGTTAATAAACTTTTATTTCAAAACAAAACCTTAACTAAGCAATATAATTCATTACTAGTAGTTATAAAAACAGTAGACATAAAATGTATGCTTTAAAAACCAAATGTAATAAGGCTTCTCTTAATAACAGACTAGTTTTACACTATAAAAAAGTCTTGGGGTCTGAAGTTAAATTTCTTCACAGTGTGCTAGCTCATGTATTTGAGGAGCTAAAATGAAAGAGTAAGGAAAATGCCTAACTTGCCACTGTGTGTAAAAACTTGAAAAAACAGGTTATGCATAATTTGTGTAATACCAAATTTAAGGTTGATCTTATAAACCGCACAGCAAAAATGGTGAACTTGCACCATAAGCCAGAGGTATTGGCAGGGCATACTAACTTAATACCCTTTGAACTTGCCTCTTCTGTTGTTGAAGAATTTGATTTTAAATACTCACAGTATGCTGTGGGGTAGACTAAAACAAATGCTCGCCACTTGTTTTTCTGTAATTCATAAACTGAAAAAATTGTTAGACTCTCAAAATGGTGGACACACATCTCATCAGGTTGCATCCCCATGCCATCCCCAAGATAGCCACTCATGGTTATGTAATAGTGGTCATAATACAGTAACCCAAGATACCCATGAGGTAATCCTAAATGGCTGACCACCACATCACGGAGGTTAAATCATGCAGTCACAGGGACCTGTAATTGCTGCCATAACCAAACAAAACATACCAGAGGTTGTTGGCATAATTAATAATGTTATCAGTAACACTAGTGTTTCTGAGGGATAAAAAATTCTCATTAAAACTAAAGTTAACATACTTTTTAATAAAGCTGGTATGCAACCTGTCATAAAGACAGTGTCTGATGCTGCAAAAACAGCTGCTGTTAGCAAAGTTTACTAGGCTAAAATGTCCTTGGTTAAAAAACACATTGCAGCTAATTACATAAAATGTTGTAATTCTTCCCTTATGTAATTTAAAATCAGCTTTCCCTAAAAATGACTAAATGTTCTGTTGTTCCTAACCGTAAAAGCATTCGGCATATGCAGCCCAATAATACCTTAAGCTATAACATTAAAAACAGTGTTACTACCATCAGCAACCTTCCGGTGGAAAAACTCACTTTTCATTTGATGAAAAAGGGAACAACCCTGATGACTCTGAGGGATTATCAATGATTACGTAATACTATATATATATATATATATATATATATATATATATATATTCTCATATGATCATATGTAGTAGTGGCCCATCAATACTTCTCTTTGTCTAAGGAAGCAAGCTGACAGACATGTAACCTTTTGTTACATCTTATATATAAGCAAGAAATGCCACGTGTAATAAAGCCCAGTCAGTATTTCTTGTGTCCAAACTTCATGCTAACCAAAGCATATTCTTTGTCTCATATGATACTCATTAGTAATTCTGTCTCCTAAGTCATCATCCAATGGAGAATGACTCAGGACCAATACATATTGTTTCTCATATTCGTAACTGTAAGATAATCTCTGTTGCTATACTATTACCTGTAGTATATAGCTTTCTGCAACCTAGCTCTGCATGGAGAGAACAAAAAATCTTGTAGAGCAGAGATCCTAGCAATTCTGGAGATTATGTACATTCTTCAGAAGAGTGGTGAGAAACTCATATCCCTTGTGATTTTCTCTGTCACATGCTTGGCGTAAGTAGTATAATAAACCTTTATTAGTACTCTGCTTGTCTACAAATGTTTCTTGGCAAACTCCAAAGACATAAAAATCTATATTATTAGTATAATTATTATTTGTCTACTGACTAAAATTGTTTTCGTGACACCCTTCTCCAACAAACACCAGACAATCTCCACCAGGACTGGCCTGATGACCTCCATGCACTCCACAAGGAGGTGGGTTGGACCAGGGTCCAAACCACAACAAGTTGGTCACAAGCCCTGAACAATCTTTATGATATCCACAATCCCTGGCTGCTCAAACCTTGCCCAGATGGAGTGGGTGCCTATGATCTCCCACTGACCTCTACAGCACTCCCTGGAATGCGTAAGATGGATCTCCGACCTAATGGTGGCAACCTTATCAACAAAGAAGTAAGTGAACTCATCACACTTAGATTGTGAAAATGCTCTCTGATTCTGAAGACAGATTGGATTGCACAACCTTTCGACAGTTTGGGCGAGCTGAGCTGGTTGATTCATTGCTGCAGCAATGTCCCTGGATAGGTACATTGTCTTCTTATGAGAGATTGCTGATTTATATTCTGAATAATGGGCAATCAGTCTAAGCTTCTCACCCTCCAGGCTGGATTTCTACCAACATCATTCCAATCTTCACCCCACTCACCTCAACTCCTTCAAGGTTCCATTAATCCAAGCGGACCAAGGACAAAGAGTGAGTGGACGAACGCGGACAGGAGCTATGGAATCCTGGGCCCCCAATACTACCCTATTATAGTACAATATCAGGTCCCCTGGATCAGAACATTCCAACGGCCTACTCGTTAGATCTAGCACCGCCATTAGACCCTCAGGGATCACGCTCCTTAAAGGGTGGTACCGGACCATCTCTGAAGGAGCAGGTCTATTGCGGAGCCACAAAACTGAACCCTATAGTGTGACAGCCAGGTATACCAACTAGTTCCACCACCAGGTCAGAGACTTCCATCCTCAGGAGGAACACCAAGTCCAGAGAGTAACCCTGATTATGGGTCGCAGTGGTATCTACCTGTGTGAAGCCCAACTAAATCATCAGTTGGAGGAATTTCAGACCAAATTTCAAGAGTTTGTCATTGATCCAGGCATTGAAATCCCCCAGGACCAACCACCTGGAGGATTCTAATACCATATCGATCATGAAGTCTGCAACTTTCTGCAGGAAAATGTTCTCATCTCCAGGTGGACAGTAGATGAGGAGTATCCTGCTACCCACACTTGAACCCATGATACACTCAAATGATCTGGTGACTCCCTCTGGCACATTTACAAGGCCCAATTCCATCTTAAAACAGATGGCTACACCCCCACCCCTACGATTCAATCACAGACAGTGTACCACCAAGTACCTGACTGGAACAGCTGATTCCAATAGAGGCCCAGTGCTATTATCCAGCCAGGTCTTGATGATGCAAGCCAGGTCCGATGTTCTAACAAGGTCAGCAAATTGTCGTCTTGTTCTTTATCGACCTGGCATTGCATAACACAGCCTGAGTCGGATGAGTGGCCGTGAAAGAGCGCGTCATTTGCCCACCAATAATGGAGCCCTTGGGTATGGGAACCAGGCAGGGAGGACCCCTTTCCTGGACCCATTTTGTCCCAGGGTGCCTTCTTGAACCTATTACCCCTATCCACTCACTCCGCTCCACACTCCCGCCAAGCCTGGAGCCCCCACTCCTCTGACCCTCCCACACTATCCCCAAGGCCAGACAACACCTATAAACCTCAGCTGACAATGGGGGGGTACTCAAAGGGATGCAAGCCTCTCAGCATGGAGGGGGAGTAGCGCCTGCCAACCAAAGACCGCTCCCAACACATAGCACCTGCCTATATTTCCAGCAGTAGTAATCACAGTACAAAACAACAAATATTACACTACAACCATACACAAATAATCAAACCCCACAATCTACAAAACACAAACATAGTTCTCTTAGGCTGTGCATGTTATTCCTTTACCTATGAATTTATGTGAGACCTGTAAATATTGTGTTTCAGCAAACCAACATGTAATTCATACATATTGAGGGATATGTCTCTTAATGGTCTCCATGTCAGCCCTAACATTTCTGGTCGAGCCAGATGCAAATAGGTCTGAGATGGTGCCTATAAATCCTTTCAGATCTAGAACCTGTTTGGTATGGAAGACTCCATAATGGGGTGCCCTGTATGGCATAGCTATGGGATTTGGGGCTCTAACATGATATAAAACATTACATGAAAGAAAAGAAAAAAAACTTTTAAACCATTAAGACCATGTAGCACAGGCTTTGTACCTTTTGCTTGGGTCCCTAATTACCCAGCATGTTGCCTTATAGCCCTGTTTCAAATTGATATCCCTTGCCCAAATAGACCTAACACAGAAATGACCATTCCATCTAGTCCTAGTAGACACTTAGAGAGGAATAAGCTGGGCTGTGGGTGAATCCATTGCCTGGCAACAGGATATTGTGCTATTGTCTCATAGGCAGTAACAATATTTATACATTTGTACCACACATTATAAAATGGGTCTAAAGAATTCTGCATCCTGATTGGCTAAGAGGTGCCTCTGGCCATGTCCTTACCAGAGCATATTTTGCCAACCAGCACCTCTTCAGCCAGTCAAGACGCAGCACCTCTGAAAATCCATGCGTGCCAGAAGACTTTATCAAAAATGTTCACGCTGCTGTGCTGATGATCTGTGGTCACTGGTCACTGCCACCCCCCCAGTGGCATGCTCTTACCCTTCATTCAGTGAAACTCCACACCAAAAAAAGAAATCTTGAAATAATAATCTTAACCTTCTAATTTTAAAAGTTTCTGGCACATCGCTCATCCACGGCTCTCTGATTGATGCTGCTCCAGCTCTGTTCCCCACTGTGTTTCTTCGCTCCCACTCGCTACAGTCTCCTCTCTGCACATGATGATTGTTCCCTGCCTTCCCTGAGCACACTGTATGGCACAAAATTGAAAAAAACTGCCACTGCCCTCTGCTAATTATGTTCCTCTGATGGTGACAAACCTCACTGACAGTAAACCGGCATCCCGCATGCTAACTCGGGGCTGTTATAAGCGCGTCACCCACACCTCGTCATGTGTTATTGCATGCATATTAATCATACATTAGTAGAGGCACAAGAATGACTATGTTTAGACATGTGCTAAATGAGAACATTTTTAAAAGCACAGAGGTATGTATAAACTGTTGTAGTACAATACATTGTTTTCTGTTGACTAATGAATGGCAATCACATTTAAAAGCAAAGAAAACATATGAAACAATAATGAACATGTTTCCACATGTCATCAAAGCAAAGTCACAGATTCATACATGTTTATGCTTAAACAATACATCATGTTAACAATGTCCTTGGAGGACAATAGCACTACGTTCATCACGTGAGCCCAGTTCCACTGTTGGTGAATGTTTAGTCTCTATAGGCATGGTTGGCACACAGGTGGTGATGTGTCATTGGAAAATGTCACAGTTTGTTGTAAAGTGATGCCTTGCACCACCACAGTACTCACAGTATGAGGACTGCCTTTGTAAATGTTTTTGTCAGTTTATAAATGCCTGTGTCTGAATGTTGCACTGGGTCAACCATCAAGGATGCATTGTCCAGAAAAATATGAAGCAGAAACAATGTTGTCCAAACGTATGCCTTCATGGCTTGGATTGTATTTAAGCAAAAGTCTTAATGAGTCTCTGCAAATGTACATGAGGGCACGCTGTGAACAGCAGGATGACATCATAATTATTAAAGTGATTGAATTATGGCTGGCAGCATGGTCAATTAAAATCCCTAAGTTTTGTGGCAACATGCCACAATCAAATTAGGATGATCACAATCACCAGCAGACACCACTATATTTCTGAAAGACAAGAACAAATAAAGAGGAAAAGGTCAGGCCTCTCCCTCTTTAGCATGTCAGTGTAGTGACACTAAAATAATCTTGCATTGTTCTTTTTAATTGAACTGGTATCTCTTGAATACGACCTCTGTTGCCCTTTCAGCTGTGGCTGTCATCCACAGATTACTGGATATCTGAAAAACAAAAGAAAGCAAAAACACAGAGAGGAGAGCAGCCCCTTCCTTACTGGTTGTTATTATGCTGCTTTTTTGCTATACTCTGTAATATTGATTCTATACACAGTGGGATTGCACTGGGTTGTTACTGGGTGGGGCTCTTCCATGCTTTGGAGAAGGAGTCTCTCATGGTTTGGAGAAGGGCCCCTTTCATCATAAATTCTGATTGTTACCATATTACTTACTTTTAATTGCTTTTTATGGCATTGCTTATTTATGAACAACCATTAATACCCAGACCTATTGCTCTGGTGAACCATAAAAGAGACTTCTTGCTAGAGTGTGTATGGTGTGATGAGAACGGTATGCATCTGCCTTTTCTAGGGTGTTAGACTTAAGTAGAACAGTTAACAATGTAACTGACATGTGAAAATGGTGGTGGACACGTCAGTATCAGACCTCTCAGATCTACAGGGAAACTCTTTCCATAGACTTGCATTGGTTAGGAAACTATGCAATCTACAGGAAAACACAGGAAAAGTGCCCAGGAGTTACAGGAAAAACTTCAAATTAGTCTGGGAGCACCACTGTATTTCCTTCCAAGCTCCTCCTTTGTTTAAAACAGCTGTGAATCAGAGACTGCTGGACAGGAGCCAGCAATGTCAGTGGGGGCGTACAGATGATCCATATCACCCCTCCCTGCAAGCTCCTTGCAGTGCATGGGTCTCAGCAGTGGCATCTCATTATATAAAAAAGGAGCTTAATATCTTTAAAAATGTTAAACTGGCAAGAATGCTAAAAGAAATAAAACACAACAGAAAGTAGGGTGTGATATTCACATCAGTGAAACCCCAGTATGGAGCAGTTAATTAGTGGTTTGAGGTGACCCACCCCCATACAGGAGCATATCTATAAAACAGACCATGTACGTACAGTAACACTGGCAATATATTTATGTGGGAAGGATAAAACCTTTCAATTCTGGGCAAGAAGTTTAATTTTAAAACATAAACTTCAGTGTCTGTAATAAGCACTTCATAGTCAAATTCTGGATTTCAGCCAATCACTCCTTCTCGAAGAGAAGAGCTCCAGCAGTCAAGGTCATAAGATTGCGTCATGATGAAACAATGTAATTCAAATGCGCTTCTTTATAGAAGCTTCCCTCCATCCCCAGGGAAGGAGAATGTTCTTTAAACAACGTTAAACTTCATATGCTTAACAAGCAATATAGTACAAGTGGAAAAATTGTTACAGAATAGATGCACATTTTCGAGAGATGGGACCCCCATGCAAATGAGATGAAAGAAATATGCCATTCTAACAGAAACATTAACAAACAGAACATGGGAATGTGGGATCACGTGATGTGTCTGGCAGGTTAACAGCAGGTCCTCCAAGCTCCCGCTCCACCTCCGTTATTTTTAATTATTATAAAGGTATCCAGATCGCAACCTGCCGCTTTCACCTGCCTACCAGTACTACTAATTAATCAGGAAAATATTTGGGGGGACTCGACGTCACTGCTGGCAAGCAGAAGCCCAAAAATGGACTCGGAGATGAAGGTGGCCTTGCCTAAACATACTCCGCTGGTCTCTCCGGACAAGCAAGCCAAGAAGGCAAAACAGCATCCTCAGACATCTTCGGCCAAGCAACTAACCGCTCTCTCTACGTCGACTCCTCTGTCAGAGGAGCACTTCTTGGAAGAGATGCATCTTTTTAAAGAATCTCTATCGGAATTAACATTCGAGCTAAAGAGCCTCCGCGGAGAGATGTCCAGCGTAAGGCAACGAATAACAGACAACGAGGCTCGTACCTGTTCACTGGAGTCCTGGCGGGATAAGACTGACCCTGAGTTGGTTAAACTGAGGCAGCAAGTCGCCAAATTGCAGCAAAAAACAGAAGACCTGGAAGGCCGTTGTAGATGAAATAACATTTTAATTCATGGCCTCCCAGAGGGAGTGGAAGGTTCCTCCCCCATCATCTTTATCCAGTCCCTGCTCACAAAGATTGTAGGCCCTTCACCGCATAACCCTAAGTATATAATTGAAAGGGCTCATAGGTCGTTGCGACCAAGACCTGAAGCATCAGCCCCCCCCAGACCCATAATTATTAGAATGCTGAATTATTTGGAGCGCCAGCATATACTTCTAAAAGTGAAGGACATGCAATCCATCACCTGGGAGGGGGGAAAAAGCTACGTTTAACTCAGGACTTGCCATTAGAAACCCACCAACGGAGGGCCACCTTTCACCCTGTTGTCACCAAGCTGATAGCTGCGGGCATTAAATTTAGAATGTCATACCCTGCACGCCTTCAGGTTTTACTAGAGGGAAAATTGCATTCATATGAGGCAGTCTCCCATGCTCAGGAAGACAGCCCAGATGCTGCCTTCCCTATTTAAGGCTTCTTGAGACAATGACATCGAAGTGATAAAGGAGCTTTCAAGCTCCAGATTTACAAAGAATCTCAACCTGCGGTGCTCAAGATTCTGCTATGTTACACCGCACTTTATTTCTCCGCTTCCCTTAAATGTCAGCCTTATTTACCTGAGTATCTGGGGGGGGGAAGAAGAAAGCTCCAGGATAGTTCCACGCCACCTGTTTTGATTATCCGGATAGATCCGGGACCGGAGAGACTGTCGAGCAGTGGTGTACTTAATCCTGGCAAGTCCCAGGTGGACTTTGAAGCAGGACCCCATACTCTGCATTATATGTTTCTGTGGGTTTCGTTAGTATGCTGCACCATCACGCTGCCAGTCCCTTGCAAATTCAATCCCCAAGGAAACACCACCTACAATTTGAATGGCCTATCTGCTTTGCCCTGTTACATCTGTACGAGCTCAAACCAGGATAATACTATGTAACAGCCTTGTAGATCTGAGGCTTGCCTGCGGATCATCGAGTCCTATTCAACTTGTGACTGAATAAGATTAAAATAAATACTGGATGGGGGAGAGGGGGGTAAGTGAGAAACAAACAAGAACCTATACAACCACCCCTCCCTCCCCCTTTCGTTGTTCTCCTCTCTCTTTCTCTTCAATGTGTTAGGATGGGCTTTACAGTGGGCTCGGGGGTGGAGGGTGGGGGTGTGAAGTGAGAGACAAACAAGAACCTATGCAACCACCTCCTCCCCTTTTGTTGTTCTCCCTCTCCTCTTTCTCTTCAATGTGTTAGGATGGGCTTTACAGTGGGCTCGGGGGTGGAGGGTGGGGGGGTGGAATAGTGCTGACCATGTCCAACCGCACGTACTGGAGAAAAGGGGGGATCTTCCTAGCTTACCTCATAGGAGGAAGTATCTTCTCTTTTACAATGAGGGTAGCAGTGCAACCTTCCAAAATGCCTTATGGGACGGACATTATGGTGTCGCATTATTTGACCATTTTTAGTCTGAATGCTACTCTCCGATCGTTTTCAACTGTATCTATGAGGGGGAAGTATGCTAGGGCACTAAAAGAAGTGGTAATAGGAGTAGGTACTAACAGTTTTTCGTTACAGGGGTCCAGGATTTGTACGTTAATTGTATATAGTTATCACTGGGTAGAACTTGGGGGGGGAGGAGTAAATACTTTAGAGTAATCTCAGGAGATGTTGTAACTTTGGTTTCCGGGGACTTCTGGGGTGTAAGGCATTTTCACCCTCATGGTTGCCTGTTAGCTAATTATAAAGCTAGGACTTATACCAGCAACACTCTATGGCATAGTTATACTTAAGGGGTGGGAACTGTGGTGCATATTCTGGGATTCTTTAGAATAGTAGCTATGCGGGATGTGTTAAAACGAAATGGCACATAACCTCATTAAGTTTATTACATGGAATGTAAGAGGAGCTCGCACGGCCATTAAGAAATTACAAATACTAAAGCACTAGGACTTATTGCAAGCAAGGGTCTCCTTTATTCAGGAGACTCACCTTTTACCGAACGAGGCCACTGGCTTGCGTAGAAGAGGAATTGGGCAAGTCTTCACCGTGGGCGGGTCATCTAACGCAAGGGGAACAGCCATTCTTATACACCATTCAATAGCTTTTCAAGCTAAAAACATTATTGCAGACCCTGCAGGTAGATACACGATAGTAAATGGTACCTTAGACCATACTGAGGTGGTACTAGGAAGCATCTATGGCCCTATTGGGGGGGATTCAGATTTCTTCATAACTTTAATAGACAAGTTGCGAACTTTTATGTCCATACCGATAATACTTGGAGGAGACTGGAATCTGCCACCCACGCAGGATCTAGATAGATCTAGTCCCTTACTTAAACCTTTATCTGCCGCCCAAAAGGCGCTCGCAGACTTTACAGACTCACTTGGACTATGTGACCCATGGAGATTGTAAAATCCAGTAGCTCGCCACTTCACCTTCCAATCCATGGTGCACTCCACGTGGTCCAGGCTGGATTATATACTATTTAGCAATACTCTTTTGCAAGGCATGAGTGACTCCGGTATAGAATCTATAGTTATACCGGATCATGCACCAGCCTGGGTGGCCACGATGCTTGATACTAACTTTCATAGAGATCTACTCTGGCGGCTGAATAACCAACTTCTTAAGGAGGATTATATTGTCACTAGAATATCGGACCTGATTCAATCTTTTTTACTTTTAATCAAGGTTCAGTCGCACGAGTTGATCATGAATGGTGTGCGCTAAAGTGTTATTTGAGAGGAGAATTTATTCGCCTGGCCTCTACCCGTAAGAGAAAGAATGAGGCTAAGGCCGCCACACTCCTGGCTCGAATTAAAACACTGGAGCATTCCCTCTCTTCTTCGTCCACATCCGATACTCTGGAAGCCCTTTTGTCCCTAAGGAACCAATACTCCCTTTTACTTCAAGAGAGAGCCGAATTTGCTATTCTGAAAACTCGGGCAAAGTACGTTGAACATGGTGAAAAGGCTAGCCATCTTCTAGCTTTGAGGTTAAGGAAATTGGAGACCTCTAGATTAATAAATTCAATTGAAGATCCCACTGGGGAAGTTAGAACCCGTCCCAGGGATGTGGTATCGGTGCTCAGGCTCTACTTTTCTTCATTATATAATAAAGTCACCCCCACTCCCTCTTCAGATGAGATGCTAAATTATCTAGCGTCAATTCCTTTACCTTCGATTACCCCTGACCAACAGTTATTGTTGACCTCCCCTATCTCCAGCCATGAGATATTGGCAGCGATTAAAGATTTGACTCCAGACAAAGATCCTGGGCCTGATGGCCTATCCCCAAATTTTTATAAACAATTTGCTAAGGATTTGGCACCAGGCTTGCTTCATCTGTATCAATATTTGCTCTCAGGGAATACGCAAGACCCAACACTTTTAGAGGCCCTCATTACCCTCCTTCTTAAACCAGGTAAACCCGCACATCTTCCATCGAGTTACCACCCCATTTCATTATTAAACTGCAATATTAAAATTTTAGCCAAAATATTGGCTAAGAGGATCGAGCAGGTCTGGATCCCTTTACTTAGTCTGGAACAAATAGGTTTTGTTGCCAATAGAACCCCAGCAGATCATCACCGAAAACTCCAGTATGTCATTAACACAGCCAAATCATCCCTCATCCCAATGGTCCTAGTCTCCCTGGACGCAGAAAAAGCGTTTGACAGGGTAGACTGGACATTTCTCTGGGCAACGCTGCAAATTATGGGTTTTCCCCCTCTATTCATAAAATGGGTGCAAACGTTGTACTCCTCACCTAGAGCTAGATTGTATTGCAATGGGATTTTATCGGCTTTTTTCCCCTCACATCAGGCACACGACAGGGCTACCCACTCTCACCCCTTCTATTTAACTTATATCTTGAGCCCCTCCTTAGGTGCTTAAACCTATCTCCACTAATAACAGGCATCCCCATAGTTAATAACACTACGAAAATCTCAGTGTTTGCTGATGATTTGCTCCTTCATCTTTCAAATCCAGTCCCCTCATTAAAAGTGGCCTTGGTAATAATTGAAGATTTCAGTAAATACTCAAATTATAAACTCAATATTAGCAAAACTGAGATTTTCCCTCTTAACCATTTTACTCATAGTTCAAGTTTTACTCATTTTGGGATGAAATGGACTACTGCTCCATTAAGTATTTAGGATCCACATCACCCTTAATTCGTCTTTGTCGTGGAGGCTGAATTTGGAGGATTTATGGCGTGATATTCAGCAAGACTTAACTAGATGGTCTAAACTTCCATTATCGCTGTGGGGCAGAATTAGCACTATTAAAATGAATGTGCTACCCAGAATCTTTTATCCCCTAAACATGCTGAATATATGGTTACCAATATCCTATTTTCAGCGTATTCACTCAGGAATAAATTAATTTATTTGGAGTAATAAGTCTGTCAGAAAGTCCTATTATAAGTTATCCCAGCCTAAAGATTTTGGGGGGCTTCGTCTCCCTAATTTCCTCTTTTATTATTGGGCTTCGGACTTGAATAAGTGTAGAAAATGGTTATCTTCACCTGAGTCTCTGGCTCACCAAGGATATAAGCCAATATGGTTGCAGACCAAACTAGACCTCCTGAATATTCATAATATTGCTCCAATGGCCCTTCTATATATCTGGGAAAATATTCCTATAACGCCCAGTCTTTACCGCTTGGGGTCTCTCTCAGGGTTGTTTCAGCTGTTTAGGTATTTCAAGATTTCCCATTCTGACTTCTCCCAGCCTATTTGTTCAAACCCAAACCTTCAGATAGGCAACTCTATGATAACCGGAAGTTGGCTACCGTCTCTTTCTGGATGCAAGGTGAGTGATTTTTACTCATCAGATCGCATTCTAACTATAGAAGAGACCTTAGCAAAATTTAAATGGCCGACAGTAGTGGTTTTCAAAGTTTTTCAGCTGAGGCACCTTTTAAGTAGAAGATTTGGGTGTAATGTTAAAGCCTCCTACCTCGCCGATTTTTTCTACCAAATCTCCATAACAGTTAATAAACCGCATAGTATCTCTAAGCTGTATAATTTGCTTCATACGTTCCCAGTGACTCCATCAGGCATCGGCCCAAACATCTGGCAAAGTCTGTATCCAAACGGAGATATTAATTGGTGAAGCATATGGAGAGACCTTTATATTTATCATACCCAAGATAGATATAGGATCACACAATACTGTATTTTGAATAACCTGTACTATACCCCGGTTAAACTTGTACAAATGAAACATATATCTTCGTCAACATGTTCCAGGTGTAGCAAAGGGGAGGGCTCCTTGCTACATATTTTCTGGTCATGTGAATCAGTATCCCCTTTATGGAAACAAATAGACTACTCTTGATCCAATGTTGGGGTTACAGGGATTATTCTCTCCCAAAACTTGTATCTTTGGCGACTACTCTGAAATTCAAGTGAAGGAAAAGAGATTTCACCTGGCATTAATATCAATGGCGGTTAAAAAGTTAGTACTTAGGCATTGGAAAGATCAAACTGTTTTAACTTATATGGAGTGGTTACATGAGCTCTCCTTTGCACTTCGTGTTGAGAATCTGATAGCTCAAGTGAACCGCCACCTGTCTTCCTTCACTAAAAAATGGGGCAAGCTGTATGCCCTTTATTTCAAATGATGTCTAGATATATAATGGGCTGCGGGCTCCTCCGTGTCTTTCTGTATCTATGTCTAAATGTATTCATGTCTTGGTTTTCTTCATTTTCTACTCAACCATCTCTTCCTACACCATGTTTGGTAGGGAGAGAACGTCACTGTAAGCTTGGGTCGGTCTTTTTTTTTCTACTGTGGTCTTGCTTTTCATGAAGATGACCCAAAATGCGTTCTTTTCTTCACCTGATTAATCAGCATGGCTATATGTATGGGAACTATTATGCACCACAGCATGGGGAGGGGGGAGGTAAAGGAGGGGGAGGGTTAAAATTGTTAACTCTAATTTTAGAATTGTTTGATCGTGGGGTGTGTGGAGTTTTATTTTTCCTTCCTCATTCCCTGGTACTTTATACATACTTGTATAACTGTGTTACTTCATTGTCATAGCTTTCCTTTTATGCTGCTATGTTTTGTTAACTAATAAAATACATTAAATAAAAAAAAAAGATCATGGGAATGTGACTCTTTTTGATTCGTGTAACAATGAAACATTGTGCCCCTCCATAGAGATTTAGACTAATGATGCATTAAGCAGGTTAGCAAGAGGAAAAGGAAGAGGAGGCCATTATGGTTTTCCAAAGAAGTAGCAAAGAAAGTGAAAGCCAGAAAGATTGCATTCAGGCAATATAAAAAGACACAGGCAGAAGGGGATAGGGAGAAGTACCAGGAGAAGCAAAGGGAGGCAGGGAGGTCAGTAAGGGAAGCCAAAGCTCAGACAGAGGAATACATTGCAAAATCAGTGGGTACAGGGGACAACACCTTTTACAGGTACATAAGTGAAAAAAGAAAGGCAAAGGGAGGGATAGTGAGACTGAAGGGGGAGGATGGGGGCCACGTGGAGGATGACAACAGTAAAGTTGACATACTGAACAGGTATTTCTGCTCAGTCTTTACTGAGGAAGAGGAGGGTAATGGGTCTGAAGGGAGTACAAGTGGTGAGAATGGTGTAGAATGGACACAAGTCCCTTTCACACAGAAAGGGTCCTGAAGGAACTGGAAGCAATAAGAGTTGATAATGCAATGGGGCCAGATGGGGTGCAACCCAGGATCCTTAAAGAACTCAGAGAGGTGGTGGCTGAACCTCTGGCTATTCTGTTTAGCTGATCACTGAAACAGGGAGGTACCCAAAGACTGGAGGACAGCAGATGTAGTCCCCTTATACAAAAGTGGGAACAAAGAGGAAGCAGGGAACTACAGACCAGTCAGCCTCACCTCGGTAGTGGGGAAGATCATGGAAGCACTACTGAAGGAGAGATTGGTGGAACATCTGGTTGTCAATGGACTGCAGGAGCCAAGGCAGCATGGTTTCATCAGGGGGAGGTCATGTCAGACCAACCTCATTGAATTTTTTGACTGGGTGACTAGGGAGGTGGATCAGGGAGGGCAGTGGACATGGCCTATCTGACTTCAGCAAGGCCTTTGACACTGTGCCACATAGAAGACTATTACACAAACTAGGGAATATGGGTGTGGGCAGGACAGTAGTGTGGTGGGTAGGTAACTGGCTGGGTGGCAGGACACAGAGGGTGGTGGTAAATGGCTGTCACTCCACAGAGGAAGAGTGACCAGTGGGTACCACAGGGATCAGTGCTGGGACCGGTCCTATTCAACATCTTCATCAGTGACATTGCACAGGACCTAGAAGGCAGAATTTCACTGTTACGCTGATGACACAAAGCTCTGTAACAGAGTAGACACACCAGAGGGTAGACAGAATAAGAAGGGACCTGCAGAAACTTGAAGAATGGTCAGGGTTTGGCAGTTGAAATTCAATGCAAAGAAGGTGCAAGATAATGCATATGGGGCACAAAACCCTGGCACAATATATCAGTTAGGGGTGAGGATATAGCATGCACCAAGCAGGAAAGGGATCTTGGGGTTATCATCTCTGATGACCTCAAGGTAGGGAAACAGTGTGACAAGGCAGCAGGTAAAGCAAATAGGATGCTGGGATGCAGAGACAGGGGCATCACCAGCAGGAAAAGGGAGGTCTTGATTCCACTATACAAGACTCTAGTGAGGCCCCACCTGGAGTACAGTGTACAGTTCTGGAGACCTTACCTACGTAAGGACATAGACAGGGTATAGAAGGTTCAGAGGAGGGCAACAAAGATGGTACATGGATTGCATCACAAGTCCTATGAGGACAGGTTGAAGGAATTGAATATGTACTCCCTGGAGGAGAGGAGGGAGAGAGGGGACATATAGAGACATACAAGTATCTTACAGGGAGGAACAGGGTGCAAGAATACACTATTAGTAAGCGAAAAAGATGTTCCAGGACTAGAGGGCATGGGATGAAGTTGGAGGGAGGACGATTCGGAGGAAATGTGAGGAAGAATTTCTTCACAGAACGGGTGGTGGACAAGTGGAACACCCTGCCTGAGGAAGTGGTGGGGGCTGAAACAATCACGGGATTTAAGAATGCATGGGATAGACATAAAGGAATTCTGGAGGTCAGGGGCAAGGGGCAACAGAGTTCTAGGAAAACATAAACTGAAGTTACAAGCTCAAATGGGCAGACTGGGTGGGCCACAGGCCCTTATCTGCCAACACTGTCAATGTATCTACGTACCACACCAAACTTCTTGCAGTAAAATAGATCTATGTACATTTAAGGAAGAAATATGCCTATGTATTTAAACACATAAGACAAAAACATTTAAACATAATGTCGTAATATATCTTTAAACTGCAAAGCAGAAACAGTGATACAGTTCCTACATGCTCACTCTTTTGATCTTTAAAGAAACTTTTTAAGACTGACTTACATCAGTAACTAAAACATTTCAAGATATTGCAGAGCACTTGACCTTGAAGCTTGTCTCTAAGTAGAGTAGAAAAATTCCACTTTAGAGTTATAGAACACACAGTAATCTAAGCATTTATAAAATGCTTTTACAGCACTGAGAACACAAGCAGACATTTCCGAAGCAGTGTGTGTGTGTGTGTGTGTGTGTGTGTGTGTGTCTGTGTGTGTGTGTCTGTGTGTGTGTGTGTGTGTGTGAGTTAAGAGAAATATTAAGAGAACAGTAAAGAATTTCTCTTCATTAGTGATCAAACCAGGAATGAGATGTGTAATTAATTGCATTAGTAGGAAAAACAAACAGCAGGCCAGCCAGCCAGAAAGAGTAGACACAGAAAAGAATATTACATATGTGGTAAGTGCATTTAACCTTTGTCAATATAACAAACATCATTACCGGAATGGGGCAGTGCCTCAGATTCCCAACCACCACCAATTCATTCCATTAGCTGAAAGAGTTCTTTGCTACTGTAAGTAAAACACAGTTCGCTCTAACAGAATCCAAATTAGGTCCTAGTGCCCTAATATATGTTGCTGTTTGCACCCTCTGATTTACCTTTCTAGCACAATTCCATAATGCAAATTGATTAGTACAATAATCACAGGAGTCCAGTACCTTTGGGACATCTTTACAGAACCCATCTAGCTTGTGTTTAGCTAAATGTTTGCACTGATTGCCTCCATACTGTTAAAGCTGTTTGGGTTCAAGGAAAGACGAGCTTAACACTCCTCAGTTCTGAAGTTTCATCAAGCTCTTCACCTAGATGCCGGGAGAAGGTGATGACCCTTTTATAAAGACCAGCGTCCCACCTGAATGTTACTGGTGCAACTGCATTTGGGTTCAAATCCCCCATCTCTTTTTTTTTATGTTCTATCTGAAAGAATTAGTGGAAAACTCACCAGAGTCACCATTATAAAGAACGATTTTTGGGTGTCTGTGAGGGTACCAATTCTAATAAAGACACAAAACACACATTGCTGGTATATACTTTCTCTATTATGCAGTTACACGTAAATAACATTACAAAGCTTCGGAACAGCATCTCTTTACAAAATATAATCTGTCTAGCAAATGATTACAGAAGATTAGCAATCTTTTCATATTTACCTCCCTTCTGGGAGATGCAGGTACAGTATATGGACTTCTTTCAAATGGATTACGGCTCACCAGTGTGTTTTCTTCTGCTCCCTACTTATACAGATATGGAAGCTGTATTGCACGACTAAATCTGCATACTACAAAGAAACCAGTCTCCACATCATCTCATATCTTGGTTTCTTACTGCACAAGATTTAGTCATGTAGCTTGGCCTATTCCGATAATAACCAAGAGGCTCCCATAGTTCTTATTAGAGAAAACTAGATGTTATGACTCTCCTTGTAGGAAGAATATAGGAAAAACAGCTAATCCTGGTACAGTGTGTTACAGCAGCTGTTAGTTGTACGTGTGTGAGTGTGTATGTGTATGTGTGGCAAGGTCACCCCTGTTCTGTGGGTTCAGCAAACTGCAGGTCTTCACATGTAGCCTTTGTCTCCTAAAAGGGATCCCTGCTTGCAATCTGAATATAAATCAGCAGTAATACATTGGTTATACCTAATGGTAGATGTGCAGCTAATATTCCTGATTTGTAATACACTTACAGTTGCAATATGCTAGTAACCACATACACGGTATAGGCAGTAATAAGAACAATGACACACATTTCCTTACAGGATGCACATTTGAGCAGTGCCTGCAAGCAACACCAGTGCAGGTTATGTTTTGCTTTTGGGCATGTCAGCATGATGTTTGACAATATCCTATGTTGCAACCTGTGTGACAAAAGGGGGCATACTTATAACTCATGACCCTACGTATCCCATAATGGGAGAGAACAATTGGATCTGGACAATATTCTGGCACAGGACCCGAAAACTGGATCTACAAGACTCTCTACATCTGGGAGGGTACCCCTTCCCTCATACACAAGACTCAGATAGCATACCATAACTGATAGCCAGGATATTAAATATGAGGGTGTATTTATACAGGATTTATAGGGATTATGTGAAGAGTTTAGATAACCTGCAGTGCAGACAAAAGAGGCAGATGGAGTTTTGTGAAACAAAAGTATCTAGAGCATATTGGCAAAAATAGTGTGTGTGTGTGTGTGTACTTGTACGTGTGTGTGTGTGTGTGCGTCTGTGTGTGTGTGCATGTGTGTATATGTGTGTCTGTGTGTGTGTGTGTGTGCAGAACCCTAGTAGAGTTACAAACACGAATGAGAATTGATGTCTCTCTAACTGGGCAAAAACTTGTATTGTTCACACAAGCAATATATGCTGGTTTAGACCATACTTCCTTTCAGCAGCAGCTCACATGAAGTGAACGCTTTGCCTAGAATTTTGATGGGGGTGGTTTAATGGGAGTGCACTACTGACTAATGCTTACCCTATAATCAGGAATCTATGTGTAACACATATTAGGTTATAATGAAGTGACACGAGTTGTAAACATAAAAAAATGAAATGCTCCAAGATGCACAGACAGATGGAAGCCTCCTCTCATTCCATCTACTGACATCCCGAAGTGTTAACTTAGAACTATAGAATGTCACCAAATCTATGCAGTTGTCTTCATCACATAAAAAATTTAAGAGATGGAAAAAAATGATCACAAAGGTAGATCTGGCATACAGTACTTCCATTGGTTTCAATGGGCAGCCACTGTATGAGAAACAGCATTTCTGCTTACCAACCAAGCAAGCAGTCTGTTATGATGAGGCAGAAATGCAGTTATGACTGACTAATTAAACATAGAAACATAGAAGTTGACGGCAGATAAGGACCGCAAGGCCCATCCAGTCTGCCCATTTCTTTTTCTACCTTATAAATGTGCCATCGGCCTTTGCTCTGTCAGTGACCTATCTATTCATAGTCATTTGTATTGCTCCCTTATGCCTATCCCATGCCTGTTTGAAGCCCTGCACTGTATTCATAGCCACCACTTCTTGTGGTAAGCTATTCCATGCATCTACCACCCTTTCTGTAGAAAAGAATTTCCTCACATTCCCCTTAATCGGCCTCCTCATTCTCATGCTGTGTCCTCTTGTCCTGCTATTTTTCTTATATTTAAACATGTTAGACTCTTTCACCTTGTTTATGCCCTTAAGGTGTTTAAATGTCTCGATCATATCACCTCTCTCCCTCCTTGCTCAAGGGTATACATATTGAGCTCTGTTAATCTGTCCTCATATGTCTTCTGATGCAGTCCCTGCACCATTTTGGTTGGCCTTCTCTGGACTGCCTCAATTTGGTTAATGTCCTTGTGAAGGTGTGGCCTCCAATACTGCACGCAGTACTCCAGATGGGGCCTAACCAATGTCTTGTACAGAGGAATTATTACCTCCCTCTTACGACTTGTGATTGAAGGAAGATGCAGTATTAAGAGCAAAACATGGAATGATGTAGGAGTCTGAACTCGTGCAGCTGCTGACATGAATATGCAGTAAAATCATGTTAAGAAACAAAGAACTAGGGGCTCACACTTAAGCTAAACATGTTGTGCACATACCCAGGAGTTAAGTCAACTACAGGTACAGAGAACCCACTTGCATGGGGATAAGGTCAGCACCATAAAAGTACAGACCACAGCTGGCCAAAGGAGAAAAATAAGTTTTATTTACATGTACAAAGATAAAAATAGAAGGTTTACCCACAATGTGTTGTTTCTTTTGGTTGCAATGGCTAGCATAGCATAGCATAAACAGGCTTAAATCTGTTTTATGGCTCAATGTCCTGGCCACGTATGATAGTAGATTGCTTCACTTCACTTTCGACCTATGCTTGAAGTCACCTCTCAAAGCACTAATGCACATAGTTGTCAGAAAACAATAGAAAACCAAGAAAAATGGTTTCCTCTATGCTATGTAAGCCGTTATAAAATGGATAGGAAAAATCCTGTATTTTGATTGGCTGCTAGCCATGCATTAGAAGTGTCTAATGCACAGCTAGCTAGCAATAAGTTCAAGTAAATGCAGCCACATTTAAAAACTTAGATGTTATAAAGCCAAATGGAATGTTTATTTTTGAATTGCCACCATTTTATTCCAGGAACTTGCTCTCACAAGCATGAAAAATATTATTTAATTTGCAGTTACTTGCTTTTTCTATTTATTAATCCACAGAGATCGCTCCCTGTTCTTGTAGCACTGTCACTTGTGCTTGTGGGCAGGACGGAGCTGAAAGTGTGGCCGCTTGGTAATACTTGATTGTTCAACACAGTGAATGAGAGTGAAATTACGACCGATTGCCAACCCCCCCCCGGCATCGCTGCTCGTACTGCTGTTCACCTCAGCACCACTCAGACTCTACCTCTCCTGCTACAATTTTGCTCTCTCCTACCAAAACAGTACCACTGTAACTTACATTTCTTTTTAATTAAAACAGCCTCACAGCTTGCTCTCCGCTCCAATCTGTAAGTGCTTCTCTGTCAGACACTTCAATATTCTGTGTCACGCAACTGAATATGCAAGTCACGCTGTATGCAGAAACAGGTCAGTGACTCTCGTCAGCTTCAGCAGCCCATCTACAAAGTAAGAACTAAGGCAAAATAGCAGTCATCTTTAGTTTCAGTTGAACATGATACAGCTTTTTTGTAATTTATTATTTGTGATCCCCCCAACACAGTTTTGCTTGCTCACGCCCCCCCCCCCATCCAGCTCGCATGTTCACTTAGGTCAGGTACTCCAGTTTTCTTTCATTTCAAACATAAACTGTTTCTTCAGCTAACCTTGTGCTCCCAGTCCCCACTTTCTGATAGCATTTTATTGTTACATTCATGCTCCCGATTTTTCCCTAACACTGCCAGCCACCATCCACTCAGTTCAGATACTGTGTCCTGAACTTACAAGATCAAAAAGCATTTTAACAAATAAAAAAGGTTAGCTAGCTTTCTCTTGCACTTACATTAATAAGAGTGTGTGTGTCGGGGCGGCATCTAAGACCTACAGGACCTCAAAATTACAGAACTGCAGCTATGGTGGCCACAATACAACATAAAGCCTAAGGCAAAAAAAAACTCCAGTTTATGCAGCTGGAGGGACTATTTGACTACACTGTAAGCTAAATGTTCCTGTATTATAACCTTAAAACCTTTTCTTTAGTTCTCTTTTGTTTTAAAGCACATTTTATGAGTGCAATAAGACACTCCAGGAGTGTGCATTAGACATTTCTAACACACAGCCAGGGGCTGATGGTAAGAGGCCACCTCACCATGCCCCTGGCCATGTGTTAGAAATATCTAATGTACACCCCCTTGTGTCTTATTGCTTACAAAACACACCTTGGTGGTCCACTATATGCAGTTACTTTATCGACCTGTGCGTCATCATCAGAGTTCTGTTTCTACAGAGGTCGAAAGTGAAGTGAAGCAATCTACTATTAGGAGATTACATGTAGGACTCAAGTGTGGGTAAGCCTTCCATTTTTATCTTTGTACATGTAAATAAAGTGTATTTTTCTCCTTTGGCCAGCTGTGGTATGTGGTTTCATGGTGCTGACCTTATCCTCATGCAAGTGGATGCAGTAAAATCTTTTTATTCATTATTCAAAGCTGACATGAATATGTGTTGTAGCAGAGCACTACAAGTGTATAGAAACACTTTGTAGTAAATAGAATTTGTCAGCAGATAAAGACCGCCTGGCTCATCTAGTCTGCCCATTTTTTTTACCTTTAACTTATGCTGCAGACTGTAGTTGATCTGCGGCTTTCCTACTCTTCCCTTTTTCTCAGGTTCCCTTTTGTATGTCCCATGCATTTTTGAATTCCTCCACAGTTTTTTCCTCTACCACCCCTGTGGGAAGGCTGTTCCAAGCATCCACTACCCTCTCTGTAAAGAAATACTTTCTCACATTACCACTGATTCTTCCTCCCTCCAACTTCATCTCATGTCCCCTAGTTCTTGTCCATCTTCTTTTCTGAAAGATGCTACCTTCCTGTACCTTACTGATCCCTTTAAGGTATTTATACATCTCTATCATGTCCCCCCCTTCTTATCTCTAGAGAATACATATTGAGGTCTTTCATCCTCTCTTCATATGACTTCTAGTGCAGCCCCTGTACAATTTTTGTAACACTTCTTTGGACTGTGTCCACTCTGTCTATGTCCTTTCTGAGATGCAGCCTCCAAAACTGGACACTGTACTCCAGATGAGGTCTCACTAATGATCTGTATAGTGGCATCACCACCTCCTTTTTTCTGCTTGTGATGCCTTTCCCTATGCACCCCAATATCCCTCTGGCCCTTCTAACTACGTTCTCACACTATCTGGCCACCTCTAGGTCCTCAGATATAATTATTCCTAGATCCCTCTCCTGTTTGGTGGCTGACAGTACCCCTCCCCCAACTGAGTACTCCTCTCTCAGGTTCCCGTAACCTACGTGCATAGTTTTGCACTCCTTTGCCTTAAATCTCAACTGCCATACATTTGACCAATCATCCAGCTTGCTCGGGTCCCTTCTCATTCTTTCCATTTCCACTGGTGTATCTACCCTATTACAGATCTTTGTGTCACCTGCAAAGAGGCATGCCTTTCCTCCAGCCCCTCTGCTATGTCACTTATGAAGACATTAAAGACAACTGGGCCTAACACCAATCCTTGCGGCACCCCGCTAGTCATCTCCCATTCTTTGGAATGAACACTGCTCACTACCACCCTTTGTGTCCTACTGCTCAAGTAATTTCTAACCCAGTTAATAAACCCAGATCTCACTCCCAGGCTGCTCAATTTGTTTATTAGCCTGTTATGCAGGACAGCATTGAAGGCCTTGCTAAAATCAAGGCAGGCCACATTACCACCCCACCCTGATCAATCTCTCTTGTCACCCAGTAGAAGAAATCTATCAGGTTTGTTCTGCAAGACCTGCCTGCCCTGAAGCCATGCTGTCTTGGATCCTGCTGTCCACTGGATTCAAGGTATTTTACAATCCTTTCCTTGAGTAATGATTCCATCAATTTGCCTACCACTAGGGTTTGGCTGACTGGCCTATACTTACCAGCCTCCTCCTTGCTCCCACTCTTATTAAGCGGGACAACATTCGCCCTCTTCCAGTCTGCTGGAACCACAATCATTTCTAATGATTTGTTGAACAGGGCTGTCAGTGGTCTTGCTAGCTCCTTTCTTAGTTCCGTTAGAATTCTGGGATGTATTCCATCTGGTCCCATTGTTTTATCTATTTTCAGTTTTTATAATTCCTTTAGGACTCCCTCTACTGTGAATGGACTGGTATCTACACTTCTCCCCTTGATACTCCTTACACCTAGCTGTGGTCCCTCCCCATCCCCTTCTACCATGAACACTGGACAAAAATATTTGCTCAGCATTTCTGCATTTCACTGGTCCCCTTCTGCTGACCCTCTCCCTTCCCTTTTTAGTCTCACAATCTCACTCCTGTTTCTTCTCTTCTCTATAATGTATCAAAAAAGGTCTTGCCTCTTTTAATTGCCTTGGCTTTTCATTCCTCTGTCTATGACTTGGTCATTCTGACTGCTTCCCCCACCTCCTTTAGCTTTTCCAGATACATTCCTCTATCTTCCTACCACTGTGTTTCTTTGTATTTTCTGAATGCTGTCTTTTTTCCCCCTCACCTTCCTTGTCATCTTCTGTGAGAACCAGAGTGGCGTTTTCTTCCTCTTTGTTTTACTTATTTGACTAACACAAAGGCTTGTGGCTTCTATTATGGCTCCCTGAAGATGTGCTCATTGTTCCTCTACATCTCCTTTTCCCACTCTACCCCCTAGGGCAGTCTTCAGATATATTCCCATCTTTGCAAAACCAACCCTTCTGAAATATGTGACCCTTGCCTTTGTATGGCTGGATTCCTCTACTATCCTCATGTTAAACCATACCATACTGTGATTGCTGGACCCCAGGTGACTCCTCACCGCAACATCCATTACCCTTTCTTCATTGGTGAGCACCAGTTCCAATATTTCCCTCTCATTGGTGTGTTCTTCCACTAGCTGGCTGAGTCCCACCCCTGAAGAGCTTCCAGGAGGTTTTTGCTCCTTGCTGTGGCTGCAGTATGGGTGCTCCAATTGACATCTGGCAAATTGAAGTTTCCCATCAGCAATATCTCCCCATTTGCTGCCATTTCATGGATTATTTCCACTAGGACATGTCCAACTCCTCCCCCTGTGTCAGAGGTCTGTAGATCTTACCTATTCAAATGGCAGTACCATTCCCCATCTCCAGCGTGACCCCTACTACCTCCCCTACCTCACTTATGCCCTGTACTTCTGTAGCTTTTATTTTCTCCCTAATGTAGATAGCCACTCCTCCACCTTTTCTCCTACCCTATCTTTTCAGAACAGAGTGTACCCTGGCACAGCTATATCCCAGTCATGGGTCCCTGTGTACCATGTCTCAGTCACAGCAACAATGTCCAGGTCAGCCTCTGACATCAAGACCATTAGGTCTGAGATTTTATTTGCCAGGCTGTGAGCATTCGTGCACATGGCTTTCCATGGTCTGTCAACCATCTTTTTTAATTTTGCTCCCTTGATCCTGTTTTTTCCCTCTAGTTTCTTTCCAGTAGACATACTACTGAGTCTCGCTTCCATTTGTGTTTGTTTGCCTCCATTCATTTTCCTGCTAGTCCTTTTTTGTATTCTGTCATTAATTCCTATTTTGGGGGTAGTTACGGCTACGTTTCTATCTTCTAGAGTGTTTTTGATAGTGTCATTTGCCTTCAGCTCCCCCTTCCCTAGTTTAAATATGTTGTTTTATGTATATATGCTGTACATAATTTTCTCACCAATTTTGTATTATAATGCTTACGTGCTGTAGATATTTTTTTCTCACTTACCTTGTATAGTTGTTGGCATACGTTTCTTATGCTTGTACCTTAGACCTGGATCACCCCTGAAAACTGACTGTATTGTCTCAGTGGTCTCAACCAGTTACCAGAACTGAAATAAATAAATAAATGCCCAATTCACACATCAGATTTTTGACCCAGTACTCTTAATCCTTCCTCTGTTAGGTGCAGTCCATTATACCTGAAGAATCTCCTCTCCCAGAAGTCTCCCCATGCACCAATGAAGTGGAAGCCTCTTTCTTGACACCAGCTCTATAACCACTCATTGAACTCTTCAATTTATTTACTCCTGATATTCTCTGTGCTACTGTCATTGCCCCACACAAGAAGGACCTCAAAGAAGGCCAGGGAGGTTGTTTGAATGGCCAATCGGTCTTCTAGTTTAACTAGATTTAATTTGGCTTCCATTACCAACTGCCCTGCCAGATCATTTGTCCTCAGGTGTAACAGGATCTTCAGATCCTCCTCTTCTTTCTCCTGCTATCCTTCTGATATGTTCAGTGTTGCATTTTTGCTGAGGCCACCATAAGGCATCTGACTAGCACCCTTGTACTGTACATCTGTGGTCACTCAGCTACTGACAGGACTATCACTACCACAGTCTCCTTATTTCAAACACATACTCAAGAACTACACTTTCTTCTTTTATCCACACTTTCTGGTAGAGTGTAAATTTATGAGGGAGGCACACAGTTCTCCATTAAACTGAGCTGAGCACCCTGTAAGCATTGGAAATATGTCCAAATACAAACTGGAAAATGTAGAACTACAAATAAGCAATGGACAAAAACAATCATATAAACTGACACCCTTTTGGAAAATGGTCATAGCAGGGCCCAGTCCACTAGCTCTTTAATATAGTACAGACTTTGTCCTTGATATCTCTGGCTGTTACCAGCTACAGGTAACCCCAATACCTCATGTAGCACAAGTTTTCATGGGCTTTCAAAGTACAGTATAATAAGCACTGCTCATAAATAATCCCCTTTGAGTTGTTTTTGAAGTCAAATTATGAAAGAAATCTGCATAGTCCATTACCAGCAGTATTATAGTTTGAATGATATTCTGTTCAGTGGTCAGATGGAGGAGGTGGCAATTGTCTATCCATTTACTTAAATAGTTGTATTTGTCTAGCACTTCCACTACCTTCCCTTAGGAGGGGATAACTTCTATGCAATTCATGTCACTGAAATTATGAATTTTTCATGGCTTCCAAAGAATCATTACATAACATAAGGTAGGAACCAACATGGCTGCAGGCAGCTGCCTGGGAGAGGAGCTTCTTACCAGCAGCTTATTTGTAAAGCCTTCTGCTATTATTTAAGGCAAATACATTGATTTTTGTCATTAATAATAAGAGGAAGTCACTGTAGTCAGTTTCATATTATGAATATTCTTCTTCACGCATTAAGCTACTGGAGAAATATTACAGGTTGGATTCCCCCATGGAAGTCATCTGGAGAGCCAGGGAAGGAAGCTCTGGTTCTGGGAGAGGGATGCTGACTCCCAGCCTGCACAAGCCTGCAGTAACATTGGGAGAAGGGAGTAGTCCCTCTATAACTGAACACCAACCTGAATCCACAGTCACAACAGTAACATTGTGTCCTGGAGGCTATAACATTACCCTGACCATCAGGAAGAAGATCTCAGCTTCTGTTGTTATAGTTTCATTAGCCAACAAACTTGCTGCAGCCACAGCAACAGCAACAGCAACAGCAACAGCTTTCAGACCAAGCACAGGGTTTTCAAAGGCAGTAGCAGAATGTGGACAGAGTACAAACACTGTCTCTTTTGTTTGCTCTTGAAACTGCATTCAGTAAACCCACACACGGCATTTCTGTAGGAAGCAAACACTCAATTGATTCTCTTGGTGAAACACTGGATAAGTTGTTAATATGGACACAGTCCTTTGACAGAAAATGCCATGCTTTGTCAGAGAATGTTGACTTCCTGCAAATGGATGACAAACTCGGGAGAGAAAAAAATAGATGTCACAAAAGATGTTCAGAAAAATGAAAGAGAAGTTAAAAAATCAACTAATAAAATTGTTGGGATGGAAGCCAAAACTGTAAGTCGTATACAGGACAATTATGCCAAATGTAATTACATAAACTAGAAATAGTGAAATGGAAATGATGACTTATAAGTGCATCCAGTTGGGAGTTTATTAAAAATAATGTTTAAGATTACTTAAATAATGGTGTAATAGTCAATATTGTAGACTTGGCATTGGTTTTGGTTGGCATTTTCTAGGAAAGCAGTTATTTTTCTTATTATACTGGTGTGGTAGTGCTAGTATAGTTAGGGTTGGTACGGCACTTCAGTGTTAAATCCAAAAGTTTGCACCTTAATAACTTTTTCGTACTTTGACAAAATAGCCCTAAATTTGGCATGCATTGTCATTCTGCCAGAGTCTGAAGACGTGAAAAGGTTTGTGATGGTATTTTGTATGGTTTTGATATATAAAGCAATAAAAACAGAAAAAAAAAACACTTTTTTCCTTTGTTTAACATTGGATTTTTTGCCATCATCTACAGCCCACACAGAATTAAATTCTTCTCTGAAACTTTCAGGGATGATGGGGTGTGTGCCAACTGTGTGCTTTTGGATGGTTTGGTGAAGATATGTATTACCATTTTTGAATTATAACAATTTTTGTGTGGCGCCAGACAGGCAGGTAAATGAAAATGGTTCAAACTGTAAATTGTTAAAGATTTACTTTCGTGCTCAAAGCAATACTGTTTGTGATGTAGGCCATCTTATTTTTTTTTCCAGTTTTAACAATGTTTTTCTTCACAAGTACTACCTGGTAACTAATGAAGAAGACCTGTAATTAGGTCCCCTTCATATACTTTGTTGGATTCTTTTTTTAGTTTTTTAAATTAGCACTGCAAATATTAGTTAGTGTGGCGAAAGTAATTTTGCCCATCACTCTCTTAGGTAAGGACCCTTTGATCACAAAATAACCATTCACAGTTCTTTACAGTTCAAACTTTACTGTCTGAATTGAAAAGACTGCAACAGTAAAGGTCCACAACAGTTAGAACAGACCAGGTATTCACCCAAACTGTGTTGACAGCAGTGGGCCACTCTGGCATTAGATTAGTGAATCAATGTCTCTAACCTTTTATGTGCGCAAATTATTTGTCTCTTCTCTTCTGCTGTATTGTTGTAATTTAAGTAAGTCCATTTGGCTCCCTCAACTGTAGTGGACTGTAATGGAGAAAAAACGATCAATCAGATGTGCTGCCAGCCCAAGTCGGTGTCATGTCACTCCCTGAAAACAGACTCGGGTTGGCACAAGGTGATACTGGATGTGACTGCACAGTCTGAATGCAGTTTCAATGAGACCACATTCCCGAGTACTGGTAACTGTCAGTCAAGATTGGCACACTGCACCACGAACATTTGAAAGACATCCTGTGTTGCTGAATAGCTTCTCTCATCGGATTTCTTTTGAAATGCTCACTGACACTGTATGTGTGCGTGTGTGTGTGTGTGTGTGTGTGTGTGTGTGTGTGTGTGTACATCAGTATTTAATCCATAATCCCAGTGAAATGGCAGGATTTTTCAAACAAAAAATAAAAAAGCACTCTGAATTTTTTTTTGTTTTATTTTGACTTGTCAATAAAGTTACGCATGAAATTCTGTGAGTAAAAATATGTATTTCCAAGGTTGGTACAACACAAATATGAATTTGAGTGCTATAACTGATGATAACCAACTATGGGATTGCCATGCTGTTTCTATTTTCTATTGTATTTTATAAGAATCCTGTCATTACCATTACAGTGTAAATGGGGTGGTGAGCGAGTGGGAGACAGGAATAGTGATGTCTTCGTGATCATGTAGATTGGGCTATTTAATTGGCGCTAATAATAAATTAAAGGTTATGCTGAATTGTTCCATGTCATTTTACCTTTCTTTTATTCTATTCCTTTATTAATTAAATGATGAACCCCCACACTACCCTCACAATCACCCTTTGTCAGGATGCGCACACTAGCACCACTGGCTGATAAATAAGTAGTCACTACAGCAAGACACTTCCTATAGAGGAGAGACTGCCTGGCTAAAAAAATAAACATAACAATACAGACAGACTGTCATGTGTGATTTAATAAGTTAAAATGGAGCAGGCAAAAAAAAAAGAAATAAAAAAAGCAATCCCATAGTTGTGTAAATTTTTAATTTCCTAGTAGTCCAGTGGTCCCTCCCCCCTCCTCAGTTCCCCAATTGCTGTACAAATGTGAAATTTATATTCCCTGGTGGTCCAGTGGTGCTTGTCCCTCCTCCGTTCTCTGATCATTGTACCAGTGTAAATTTTTTTTTATCCCCTAGAAGTCCAGTGGTCTCTCTTCTCCCCCATTCACTGATCGTTGTCCCTGTGTGGATTTTTTATTCACTAGTTGTCCAGTGGTCCCTCCCCCATTCGCTGATTGCCATCCCCATGTAAATTTTTTATTCCTGGGTAGTCCAGTGGTCCCTACCCCCATTCTCCAGTCACTGTCCCTGTGTAAATGCTTTATTCTCTGGTAGTCCAGTGGTCCTTTCCATCTCCTCCATTCTCCAATTGCCATTCCATGTAAGTTTTTTATTCCCTGATAGTCCACTGGTCCCTCTCCCATCCCCCATTTCACAATCACCATCCCCAGTGTTTTTTTTTACCCTGCAAAAAAAAAGGTCCCTCGCAGATCAGACCCCCACCTCTCACTCAGCATGCACCACCCCACACTCCCAATACACCCTCCACACACCCTCACTCACCTGAACATGTCCCATGTTTGAGATGCACTCCCTGATCAAAGACACGTCTTGCTGCTGGAACCAGAGACTGCAATATGAGAAAACTAAGGTAAATGCAGTTCAATGTATTTCAATGGTGGTTTCAACTTTTATGCATAACTTGGCCACTTTTTGGCATTTTGACACCAAATTTTCAACATGGCCTTTTGGGGACCCCACCTCAAGAATACTATGGCTGTCATTATGCAACTCCTGCCCATAAGGTGATTAAGTGGTTGCTTGATGAATTCACCTTTCAAGCAGGATTTGAATATAACCCCCTCATTACCAGGGGTTACTAGAATCCCAGTTAGAACCAGTGGCAGGCAGGGATAGGCAGCTTGTGAAATGCCAGGTAAATGGATTTCACAGTGTCACACTCTGTTTTTCAGCCTCAGCTGAGCTGGAGTGATGATGTCACTTTGGAACTCTTGCAGCTGCATAAGCCACACTTGTCTAGCTGCAAGGGAGATAGCTTTGGAATGTTCGTGAGTCTGTAGAGTGAAGTTCCAGGAGGAGACTGCAGCCTACAGCAGCCCCTCAGTTTTAGCTCTGACAGAGAGCTTCCACTGTGTTTTGGGTAGTTTGTTCTCACCCTGTAAGAAGAACATAGAAGACGGAGATTGAAGTGGTGGAAACTGTTCCAAGTGGGTTTTTCTTTGCCCCATCCCAGGAGGGATGGGGGTGATCTTTAAGGTTCAGTGGCAATCCCCTCACCCAGTCTGTCTAGTGAAGCTGCCTGTGACAACTTCAGAAACTGTGAGTGCTTTTGTGTTCAGCCCAAGAGGGGCACCTGCATTCCTTGGTGAATTTTCTCGGACAAAAGGGACCCTGTCACCTAGACTGTTTCTGTTTTTTTAAAAGTGTCTGCCTACTATGGAGTCTAGAGAGAGAGAGAGAGAGATTGTCCAAGTACAGAACTTTTAGTAATGTAGTATGTTAAGTGTGAAAAATGGGAGGAGACAGAGATACTGAGGAGGGGGACCCTACCGATCGGGGGTCTGGGGAGAGGGGGAGGCATCACTGGCAGGAGGGGGGAGGGCTAAGCAGGGAGAAGAGGTACTGGAAGTGGAAATCACAGCAAAGAGAGTGAGGGAAGCCCTCAGCTCCCTTAAGATGGAGAAAGCACCGGGGCCGGATAAATTACATCCCAGAGTGCTGAAGGAACTTGTGGATGTCCTGGCGAAACCCCTGGCAGAGCTTTTCACCATCTCTCTGAGGACAGGGTGGGTGCCCCAGGACTGGAAGGTGGTGCATATAGTGCCTATCCACAAGGGGAGGATCAAGGAGGTGGCAGAGAACTACAGGCCTGTCAGCCTGACATTGGTGGTGGGCAAGGTGATGGAGGGCATTGTCAAGGAGAGGCTGGGGGGGGACCTGGAAAAGTCAGGGTGCCTGGATGATAGACAGCATGGATTCATCTCAGGGAAATCATGTCAGACAAACCTTGTGGAGTTCTATGACTGGGTGAAGAGTGCCTAGGACCTTGGTAGACCAGTGGATGTCCTCTTTCTAGACTTCAGCAAGGCATTTGACTCTGTTCCTCATGTGGGCCTGTTGGATAAGCTGGGAGAAATGGGGGTGGGGAACCAGATGATCAGATGGATAGGCAATTGGCTCCAGGACCGGACCCAGAGGGTCGTAGTTGGCAGGATAGTCTCATCCCCAAAGAGGGTCATTAGTGGGGTCCCACAGGGATCAGTCCTTGGGCCCCTCCTGTTCAACGCCTATGCCTCTGACATAAGGACAGGAATCAGGAGTGAGATGAGTCTCTTTGCAGATGACTCAAAACTGGGGGCGGTGGTGGATGGGGAGGAGGGGAGGGTGGCCCTACAGGGGGACCTGGAGGTTCTGGAAAGATGGTCTAGAAAGTGGAAGCTGAGGTTCAATGCAGGGAAATGCAAGGTACTCCACCTGGGGCCATAAACCCAGGCCAAGTGTACACCCTGGAGAGAATGCTACATGTCTCGATGGCTGAGAGGGACCTGGGGTGGTGGTGGATGTCAAAATGAAACTCGAGACTTGTAGGAGGGCAGCAGCCAAGGCCAACAGGATGGGATGCATCGCTAGGGGATCACCACCCAGAAGGAGGAAGTGATGTGCTCCCTCTGTATAACTGCTTCTGGTGAGGCCACACCTTGAGTACTGCGGCAGTTTTGAGGCCACACTTAAAGAGGCACATTAAACTCCTGGAGAGGGTCCAGAGGAGGGCAACCAAAATGATTTGGGGCTTGGGGACAGGACCTATGAGGAGAGGCTCGAAGAGCTAAATATGTACACATTGGAAGAGAGAAGGGACTGGGGGACATGATAGAGGTCTTCAAGTACATGAAGAGGGTAAATAGGGAAGGAACAGACAGGATGCTTCGTGGAAGCTGGAGGGGGGGAAGATTCAGGGGAGAAAGGAGGAGGTGCTATTTCACTGAGAGGGTGGTGGAGCTATGGAATGCACTGCCTAGGGAGCTGGTAGAGGCAGAGACGGTAGAGGGGTTCAAGAAGGGCTGGGACAGGTACAGGGTAAGGGTTCTGGAAGCAAAATCCATTGCAGCAAGAATATCCAGAACTGGGAAGGGAGAAGCCAGAGAAGGTGAGGGGGGGCAGCAAGGTCAGCACCCAGGGTGGGGGCTGACCAATCGAGCAGACTCGAAAGACCGTTAGGCCTATTCTGCTGGCATTTTAGTATGTTAGTAAAAACATTTCAAGATAGCATCTATAAGTTTTCTGTGAGGGTGTTATTAACCAGATGAATGGCCGAGTATAAACTTGGAAGCAAAAGGTGGGAGACCCCCCATCTCAAATAACCCATTTACCTCTCTGGGTTCAGTTTGGGCACCAGTTCAATTTTCAGTCATTGCATTTTGCCAGTGTCTGATGGAAGTAGTTACCCAGACGTGGGTTGGATTTTCTGTGAGCCTAGATGTGCTGTTTCGTGGTTGTGTGTGCAACCAGTATCCCTTAAGAAATATTGGAAAGTGTCCTAGTACTGGCTGTATGTGCCTAGTCAGGAGGAAATGTGCCAGTTCTGGCCACGTGTGCCAATCTCCATTTCAGAACCAGAGAGTTCGCCGTGTAGTTCAGAACCAGAAAGTTTGCTGTGTAATTCAGAACCAGAGTGTTCACTGTTCAAGTCAAATCCTGAGGGTTCGCTGTATGCGTGTGTTCTCTGTACCTCAGTAATCTGCAGTACCAATAGAAATAGCCCTGTGGGGGTCCATCTTCATTTTGTGATTATTCTCTGTGTAAGTGAATAAAAGCCACACTCTAGAATCCCAACCTGGATTGGACAGTACTGTTATTGCTTCCACTGTGTCTGGATTTACGTGAGTGCCCCTGACCAGAAGTGCAAACCTAGCTTATTAGTGAGCAAACATTTTCTCCCAGGGACCTAGGTTGATAGCCATGGTAAATGGTCCTACCAGGTGTGAGCCAGGTAGTTGCCACACTTGGTTAGCCTGTCTGTGTATGGCAGGCTCAGATGTTGATGTACTGTAAACTGTTTGTAGTGACAACCCCCATCCCTCTCTTTGGCACCATGTGGTGAGAGTAGCAGCCCTGATAGTTAAACAAGGGTAGCCGGTGGGGAATGGTTACATGAAAATTTGTCCACCCTTGTTCATGAGGTGGAGTCATACGAAGGCTGACCTGATAATTAGGGGTCAAAATAAGTAAAAATGGCAAAGTTGCCCATTTGTTGCAAGCTTGCGACACACACTTGTAACTTCGGAAATGTTAAATATTTTGACCCCAAATTTTCAACATAGTCTTTTTATTACCCCACATCATGTATGTTTCCACTGTCATTTTTCAAATCCTGGCCAAAATGTGTTTTCACACCTGTGGCGTGGAATGGCGTTTCAGTTGTGCGGAATTATGTTTTGGCAGGGATTCAAAAATGTTCTGCACTGGATACATGAGGTGGGATAATAAGATGGTTATGCAGACAATTTGGTCACTGTTGTCCTATAAATGGAAGTGCAGGTCCCTTCCACAGGTACATACAGTACATATACACATCTATGGAGGGATGGGAGAGCAGGGCACACTCTGTCTCAAACAGTACTGATGGGTGTGAGCACAGGGCAGGGAGGACTCTGAGCTCCCACAGGCAAAGAAGGCTACGATTACTCTATCTCAAAAAGTAAGGAAATCCTTAGCAAAAACTATGGTAATGTATCAGCTAGGGTTAAGGATAATGTGACAAACATGCAGAAATATGACATTAGGGTTTCCAACCCTGAAACCCCTGCCCCCCAAGCAAATGAGTGGTGGAGAATTCCTTGGGGTTGTCAATGCTCACCACATTATAAGCACTCATGAAACATGCACACTTGTCTCCATCACATCTTAGCTTTTCTGTTACTGCAGTGGGTGAGCGTTAGGGTTGACAACCCCAAGGAAGACTCCTTCCCTAATTTGCTTTGGGGGGGCAGGAGTTTTAGTGTTGGAAACCTAACAGCATATTTCTCTACATTTGTTGCTTTATCACGAACCCTAAGTGATGCATTAACGTAGTTTTTTGCAAAGAATTCTTAAATAAAGTTTAGTATAGGGTTTTCTCAATCGTATTGCATCTTCATGGAAAAAAAGAAGTAAAATGTGGACAGAGAGTGGTTAGAAAAATTTTATTTTGTTAAAAGAATGTGAAATCCTGACTACGTAATTTTGTATGGCAACAAATGACGTGTTGGATATTTGATCTTTATTTTTAAACAATTCTTCTCCAAATGATGTGTTGGACTTATTTCAATTTATATATTCAATAATGGTGAATGTTGTATTCTTTTTTAGCTCAAAATGTTTATTTGAATAATTGCTGTTTGCAGTGTATGTATAATACATATATGTCAATAAAATATAAATAAAAAAAATAATTTGGATTTGTTAGCCTTTATAGAAACATGGAATGTGTCAGTAGAAAAGGACCAGTAAGCCCATTTAGTCTGTCCAATTTTCCCTGCCTAACACTACTCCTTGGATACTATTTGGTCACAGGTGTCCCTTCCTCCTCCCTTACCTCTATTTATTATATCCACATACCTATTCCACACATGTTTATAGCTCCCCACGGTCTTCACCCTTACCACCTTTTCTGGCAGGCTCCTCCAGCATCCACCACCCTATCTGTGAAGTAGTATTTTCTCATATCCCTCTTAAACCTCCACCCTCAAGCATCATGCATGCCCCCATGTTCTGGTGCTCTTCCTCCTGTGAAAGAGATTCACCTCTTACACCTTATTTACACCTGTGAGGTACTTACAGGTCTCAGTCATGTCCCCTCTCACTCTCCTTTCCTCTTCTCCAGGAAGTGTATGTTCAGCTCACACAGCCTCTTCTTATATGGTTTCTCGTGCAACCCTGCACCATTTTAGTAGCCCTCCTCTGGACCGCATCTACCCTGTTGATGTCCTTGCAGAGGTGCAGCATCCAGAACTGGAGACAGAACTCCAGGTGGAATCTCACAAGTGAGTGATACAGAGCTACCACCTCCCTTCTCCTACTAAAGATGCCCTTCCCTATGCACTCCAGCATCTGGCTCTCCTTGCCTACTGCCCCATAGCACTGCCCAGACACCTTAAGGTCATGATCACTCCAAGGTCCCTCTCTCGTGTGGTAGCTGAAAGTATTCCCTCATCTTATATGCTGTTCCCAAGTTTCCACACTCTAGATGGATGACTTAGCACTTTTTGGCATCGAAACCCAGCTGCTACTCCCTACACCACTCATCTAGTTTCTCCAGATCCCATTGCATTCTCTCTACCCCCCTCTTGGGTGTCCACCTTGTTATAGACTTTTGTGTCATCTGCAAAGAGACACCCCTTCCCATTCAGTTCCTCAGTGATGCAACTTATGATGACATTGAGGAGAACAGTGCCTGGTACTGATCCCTGTAGTACTCCACTGGTCACTCTCCTGTGCTCTGAGTGACTGCTGTTTACCACCACCCTCTGCCTTCTAGCTTTCAAACAGTTAGATACCCAGCTCACCATCTTCTCCCCCAACCCCAGCCTGATAAGTTTCTTTACGAGCCTCCTGTTTGGTACGGTGTCAAAGGCCTTGCTTCAGTGTAGATAGGCCACATACACCTCCCTTCCCTGATCCACCACCTTAGTTACCCACTCAAGGAAATCTATGAGATTTTATTTGACATGGCCTCCCCCTGTGAAGGTGTGCTGCCGATTGTCCTGCAACCTATATGCTCCTGGTACTCCATCAGTCCCTCCTTCAGCAGGGACTTCATTAACTTCCCCATCACTGATGTGAGACTGACTGGTCTGTAGTTGCTGACCTTCTCCTTGCTACTGCTCTTGAGCAGAGGCACTGCATTAGCCCTCTTCCTCTCCTCTGGAACTACCTCCATCTCCAATAAGGTGATACAAGTCTTGCCAGAGGGGCAGCTAACACTGTGGTCAGTTCTTTAAGTACCCTTGCATGGATCCTATCAAGCCCCATCACCTTGTTTTTCTTTATGGCTTCTGGCCCCCAGTGGACTATCTCTTCTGTAAATCGACTTGTGTCCACTCTCCCCTTCCCCAGTGCCTGTTGATGCATGTTGACCCATTCCCCCTTCCACTGTGATGACTGAGCAGAAACATTTGTTTAAACTGTTATCTTTTCAGCACATACCCCTCCCTGGTCACCTGATCTTCATTATATCACCCTATGTTTTTCTCTTTTCACTCGTGTGCCTGAAGAAAGGTTTATCCTTATTCTTGACCTCCTGGGTGATCCTTTCTTCGGTTTGAGCTTTTGCATTCCTTATCCTCCTCCCTGTCTCCTGTTGTTTCTCTAGATATCCCTCCCTGTCCAGCTCAGCTTGAGTCTCCTTGTATTTTCTGAAAGCTGTTTTTTTCTCCCTCACCACCTTAATCATTGCCTTTGAGAACCACAATGGCCTCTTTCTCTTTTTACCTTTGCTTATTACCTTAAAACAGCTTGCCATTACTTTGATTATTCTCTGCTTTATTCTATTCTATTGTGCCTCCACCCTGTCAACTATCCCCCCTTCAAGGTATTTCTTAAGGCAATCTCCCATTTCTTTAAAATCTGCTGTCTTGAAATCCAGGACTCTCATCCTGTTTTTTTCTCTTGCCTAATCCATATGCTGAACCACACTGTAGGATAATTGCTTGTACAAAAAGGGCTATCCACTGTGATGTCTACAATGCTGTCCCCATTCATAAGTACCAGATCTAGCACTGTCCTGTCTCTAGTGGGATCTGCAACCCACTGCCCAAGAAATGCCCCTTGCAGGAATTCTAGGATGACCCTGCTCCTAGTTGTAACTTCAGGCAGGAAGTTCCAGTCCACAACTGTCAGTTTAAAGTCATCCACAATAACTACGTCCCCTTTGCTTGCCATTTTTCTGAGTCCCCCAAAACTCTATCCAGTCCCTCTCCCTGTGCTGGTGGCCTGTACACCACCTGTATTCATTAAAAGGCCCAAGACTCTGTCTCTATGCCAACCCAAAGAACCTCCTGCCCCTCTATTTTCCAGTTGTGTCCTTGCATTTCTGTGGCCTTTATGCCTTCTCTTACATATAAAGCAACCCCCCTTTCCTCCTTGCCCTGTCCTTTCAAAACATGTTGTAACCTGTTATGGCCACGTCCCAGCTGTTATTGTTGGTGTGCCATGATTCTGATATGTCCACTAGATTCAGGCACACCTCCGCAATAACATCCTCAAGGCCAGAAATTTTATTTCCTGGGCTCCTTGCATTGACACACATGGATCTCCACTCCTTTTGTTCCTCTCCACCCCTTCTTTGCTTTCCCTTCCTGAGTCCATTCTTCACCCTTCTCTTTTCCCTGGTACGGTACTTACCTTTTTTTCCTCCCTCTACCCATACTCCCTAGTATTTTTCACTGCCTTACGTCCCCTCTTGACCCTCCCATCCCATAACCCCTTCCTCTCCACTACTCCTGGAGAAATTATTTCCCCTGGGCTTTTTCTTCACTATTGCTCCATTACCTGGGAGGAGATTCACTGCCTCCTTCATTTCTTCTGCCTCTTCCCTTGGCTAGTTTAAATGTCCATGGAAGTAGCATTTAAACCTTCCACCCAGGACTGCCATTCTTCTCCTAGCTGGATTAAGGCTATTCCATTTGTAGAGGCTTTTAACCCTTCAGGTAGGACCCCAGTCCTCGATGTACCTAAACCCCTCCACCCTGCACCATGCCTTCAGCTAATTGTTGAAGACCATGGTGTAGTGTTCCTTCTCCTCCCCACGTCTGCATAGATAGCACCTTAATAAAGGCCATTGTGTATGCTACCTGCTTCAGGCCCCTTCTCAGGTCCCTAAACCTATCCTGTACCATCCTTGCTGTGTCCCCTGCCAGGTCATTAGTCCCCAGATACACAATGACATCCATCTTCCCTTTCTGCCCCACCTTCCTAGCAATCCTAAGGATCATTTCTCCATCCCTCCATGCTGAGGTGCCATGTAGGCACCTCACCTAATCTCACCTACCTACCTTCCTCCTGTGGTATTCTCCAAACTATCCCCCTGACAATTGAGTCCCCCACCACAAGTTTGTCTCCTCTTCTGCTGGGTTCTGCTTCCTGTCACATTGGGGCCTCCTCTCTGAAGGACCCCAGATTCTCCCTTGACATTACCATTGCTGCCTCATCTCAGCAAACCCATCCCACCATGGTGGCAAAGAGTTCAGTAGTGAAACTGGCTGAGGAATGTGCTCCCTTACCCCCACCGCTACCCTCCATGAGTCCACCACAGTTCAACCAGCCCTCCCTCTCGGCATCCTCTTAGACATTGTTGGTGGACATTGTGGTCCCAAGGCAGAAGAGGTCCCCTAAATCCTAGCCAAGTTGGCCAATAATCTAGAGACTTTCCCCTGTCAGTGCAGAGAGGTCCATGCAGCTGGGGCAGCAACTCTGTCTTCAGATCTCCTTGAAGATTGCTGCTGCTGCTGCACAGCAACTGCACTGCATCACTCCCATCATTCCCAGATCTACTCCCCCTACTACCTGAAAATGAATTTATACCCTTGCTCAGATAGGGTGTTTCTTGATTTCCCTTTTGTTGATTGGATTACCCCCTGCTACTATACCCTAGTAAGGCACTCATTTTCTTCCCCCTTAAACTTGTAAATAGGCTCATGCTAGCTTTCTGTCTTTGTATCCTGACCCTAGACAGGGTGTTATTAGTTTCCCCCTATCCTTCCCCATTAATCCCTTTGCATTTCTGCTCTAGTTAGGGTGTTGCACTTATTCCCAGTTTTGGCCATTCACTTTTCACCATTCCCTGCAGTGAGTGTTGCAACAGGAGTGAACAGGAACCTTACCTTAGTTGACTAGTAGAGTCCCCAGGTTACCTGCTTTCTCCTGAGGACATCTGCCGATGCCTGTTATGCCAGTCGTATGGCTGTTCCACTCCTGTGCTGTTCTGCTTACGTACTTGGATGTGAACATGTGTGGGACATATTCATGTCTGCTCATATACACCAGTAGAACCTGCCTCAGGTGGACCTTCCTGTTTCAGCTTGTATCTCTGATTGGTGAGCCAGTGTGCCAAGTCACTCACCTTCCTCTACTCAGAGCCCAGACTTTGAAAGCGAGTGAAAATTAGAGAGAGAGAGGCAGCTGCTCAACTGAAATGAACTTGTCCCAGCAGGTTAGTATCACAAACTTTTTTGTAGGCAAAGCAGTCAGGAAACAATGTTTCCCAGCCCACGTCATTCACTCAGCCAGGTGCTATAAATGGGCAACAGTTCCTGTTACACTTGCAAGAAGAAAATAACCACCACCTTTTAAATTTGAGTAGTTCAGCTATGCTCCCTCCCTGATTTTAGTGGGCAGCAACTTGTGTTGCATTTGTAAGAACAAAACCAAATAATCACTTTTTAAAATGGAGTCGCTTAGCAGTGTTCCCTTCCATCTGGATTTACCTCTGACTCTCCAGTCTTTTTACTGCACCCCTCCCATTCTGGTCAGCTCTCCTCTTGCCAGTGTCAAGATGGTGCCTGTTTTCGCAAGCATGCTAACAAGGCCTCCCCTGTGGACTTTCCCCACGTTCTGCTCTGATCACTGTGGGCTTAAGAGATGGTGCTTGCAGCCCAGGAATGTGCTGATGCAATGTTTGGGAGAGGTAAGTCTACCTCAGCTTCCCAGGCACTATTCCTCCATCTCTGATTGCTGAGTCAGTGTGCCACATCACTCGTTCACCTCATCTCAGAGCCCTAACCTTGAGAGTGAGCATGAACAATAGAGGCAGCTGCTGGACTGAAACGAACTCATCCCAACAGGTTAGTATCTCAACAGTTTTGTAGGCAAAGTGGTCAGCATATCTTGTTTCCTAGCCTACATACTGTAATTCTCTCAAGCAGGTGCTTTAAATGGGCAGCAGCCCCTGTTACCCTTGTAAGAAGAAAAAAGTCACCACCTTTTAAATTTGAGTAGTTTAGCTGTGCTTCCCCTGATATAAATGGGTAGCAAATCCTATTTTGCTTCTAAGAACAAAAAACAAATCACCACTTTTTAAAATGGAGTAGTTTAGCTGTGCTTCCTCCCGTCTGCATTTATCTCTGACTACCAGATCTTTTTATTGCACCTCTCCTGCTTTGGCTAGTTCTCTTCCCTCCTGTGTCAAGATAGTGCCTGTTTCACAAGCATGAGAACAAAGCCTCCCCTGTGGACTTTCCCCAGTTTCTGCTGTAATTGCTGTGGGCTAAAGAGTCAGCACTTGCAGCCCAGGAATTATAATTAGTTTTGAGTTACCCAGGTAAACAGGGAAACTGTCAAACCCTTGTTGGAATTCCTAGAAAATGATGGTAATATATGAGTCTGAAACGTACAGTATTGAAACATCTGCTATGAGCTGATACCCCAGGGACCTGACACTTACGCCAATGCTGTTCACATAATTTGCAAAGAGCATTTGACCCCTTCCTTATTCCTGGGACACTCCTTCACAATTCCCAGAGTGCTGATTCACCTAACTTCGTTAGTACTCATTGTATCCTATCCTTTAAGTAATCACTCGGCCAAAAATGTAAATGTATGGATAAGGAAGTCAGGTTTTATTTTAGTAATATCTCATGGTCTGCCATGTTGAAGGTCTTGGAGAAGTCAACCAAAATGACTCATTACTTTCCCAGATCTACAGCCACACTGACATCATCCAGGACCCTCAGCATTGTGGAAACAGTGGGATGAACTAATCTAAAACCTGAATGATAGGGTATAGTACTAAGTTCTTTTTAAAGGATGCCATCAAATGTTTTTGTATATTTAAACCCATGTGAGACATTACCTTGTTGCAATAACATAGTGAACATTTGGAGAGTTGCAATTTCCAACGTCTGTGGAGCTGACCCTCTGGACCACCACTTTACTTTGTATTTCAATCAAGTAATAGTTCCAAAACATTGTGCGAATCAACAGATTTAAAATTAAATGTGATCCCCTTATAATTGTTGGACGCATGAGAAACATGTATCTGCACACTATGTAGGTTATCAAATAAATATTAGGGAAAATAGTCACTTTGACCCTTTCTGTATATCCTACCATCTTAATCAATGTAATAGACTAGAGGTAAGTACTGTACTACCAATGATCAACTCTCCAATGTTAAGCAACACTTAGAAAATGCGAATTACCCATGCATCCCATAGTTTATCAGATTGTAAGGGCCAGATCAGGACAGCATGAGATGATCACAGATGGCAGGCATCACTGCTATCACAAGAAGATACATGATAGGCTCATTATGTTTACAATGTCCAACATCATTAATCTTGACTGACAGGTCATCATTTAGCATACTCTTCTACTATCCCTCTGTCACCTGTTACTGTGTGGCATTACTCTACTCCTGGAACCATGACATTTCACTAATTCTGTAATCCAGTGGGATGTGATGTGTTGATCTTTAAGGACATCATCGTTTCGACATTTGTGTTGAACAGGCTGGTTCTCCACTCAGTAATGATTTCCCCTGCTGTACTGAACACTTTCACTCTCTGAGCTCACACGGGCTAGCAGGCCACTCTACAATCTTTGCCTGCCAAAATGGCAGGTGGTCATTACCGATTGTTAGAAAATAACATCGGAAAATAAATGAATCTCATTGGTCAAAGCATGCCAGTAGCGATTCATTTATTTTCCGATACAGCCCGCATAAAAACAAGAGCCTATTCGGGGTGCCCTATAACCAAAGCAATCAGTGTGCATCCCGAATGTTAAGCAAATGTGGCCACCATTTTGCCCTGCTCGGCAAACCACCTCAACAGTCAGCGTTTAGACTGTTGGCTCCCACGTTTAAAAAAAAGCAGCTTAAAAGTCCAAACAATGTACCAGTTCAGAAGAAACAATCCATACATACATTCTGGTGCACGGAAGAGCCACTGGTAAAATTTCCCTCGCAAGCAGCTTGCTGCAGCAGACTGACCATGAGGTCATCGGTATTTTCTCAAATCTCCCTACTGCAGATGGAACCTCATTTACAGCATGGTAGTAGTAGAAAATACTGGTGATCTCCCAAGCACCACAGTACCACAGAAGCCCACTTGTAGACTGCAGAAAACTATCAAAAATGAGTAAATAAAAGCATTTTTCTCCAGCGCACAATAGAATTAGCCCCTGCAGCAGTTAAACAAGCAAATTGTTTGTAAAAATAAATAAAAAAATGCAATTGTTAGTTCCCTACCTGCAGAAACCAAAGGCAGGTCTGAGCAGAGTACGAGCAGGGATGTCGCGCACACACTCACATATAAAGTTCTCAGAATAATTAAAACCACCATAAAACAGTAAAACTACATGCACAGCACACAACAGGCATAAAAATGTCAGATTACCTCAGAAGTGTATTCAGCATGCCACCTTGAAAACCAAGAAAACTAAGAAGAAAAAAAAACTCAAACACAGTAGTGTCCTCAAAGCATCATTTTAATTGAGGCAGAGGAACTATTTTATTACAAAACTAACTTTATCCTAATTGTTCATTAACATTTTTTCATTAAACTTATTTTTTTTTACAGTGCCCATTTTCTATGCGCAATAATACCCTCCAGGGTGGGCAGTATTGTGCTATACCGGACCTTCCATGGGCTATAAGGCCCTCTGCCTGTGGCGTCGGGCCTCATTATGCCCCTGGGCAGTCCGGTATAGCACAATACCGCCCATCCTGTTGGGTATTATTGCTTACTTCAGTGTCATCCATGTATGCCTGCACAACACATGGCTATAAACATATCACTCTGTGGCTCACATTGTACAATATTTTTGTGATCAGACTCCTAGGACAGAACTGCCCATAGAGAGTTTGAGGCAATGGTTGGTTTGCATCAAGTCTCTTTGGAGGGGGTGGGCGTTGCTACTGAAGAAGAATATAATTTTTGTAGTGGGACTTGCTGCCCCAGACACACTTTTTTAGGGCAGTTAAACTGTAACATGTTTACTTGTCTTTGATCCCTGAGTTTCAGCCATATGATTATGCACTACCTGTGTCAACACTCTGATGTACTTTTCCACCTCTGCCTTACCCCCCTCGAGAAGTGACACCATGCCATGCTTGTACCATGAATGCAGTAAGGTCACAAGCACATATGTCACAGATTCACACATTTTTTTACCATTTATCTATGTACACGCATATTAACATCCATCCAATCAGATCAGTGCCAGTAACATCAAGTTTGAACTGTTCATGGAGATTCACCAAAGCCTGTTGCAGCACCAAAAAAAGCAGTACTACCTGACTGATGGAAGCATTTGCCGCACTTACCACTTGCACTGCTCATTCACATGGCTGCAGGATTTGAGTCAGACTGTTCATTAGCACTGTTGTAAATTAAAATTTTGCCAGCAAATTGCTGGAGAAGTACAAACTCCATGCAATGTGTAACTTTGGCGAGGTTGGCATTTCACCAGCAATGCAGAGTACAAAGTTAATTTTTTATTAATGTTTTATTTAAAAAAAGGTTTCCTATCCTCTTAAAACACCCTATACCACCCTCCTCCCCACCCAGCTCTACGCAGTGTAAAATAAATAACTTCCTTCCTCCAACCACTACAGCAGCACCCACACCACCATCCTGCCTACCATCAGCCCAACCAGCACTGGCAGATACAATAATAACCCTTCTCTGACAAGATCACAAACCCAATACCAATCTCCTCCCCAGTCATTGACCCAAATCAGACAGACATCTCCCACCCATAACCGCCCACCACAGCACACCCCACCAACACCCACCCACTATAGCACACATCCATCTTCCACCCCATGCTGCCTGTAGCACAAGAAAAAGTATATTGTAATGACTGACAAGACTGTGACCAGCACACACCCTCCTCTCACAACTTTAGCCACCCAGCATCTGAATGAGCTGAGGCAGCACATGCTCATAGCAATTGGCAGTTTGTTGTATGAATGCATGCTTCCTAGCATTTATACAGACAGCAGTTAGCTGAGGTGGTTAGAGGAGGGTCTGTGTCAGTCAACGTCCCTTTAGCCTTCAAAAAAATATTTTTTTTATGCCTGGGTGGCACAGATGTGGAGGTGGATGGGTGCGGCACTGGGTGACGGGGTCTGGCTATTTCAGATGGTGGCTGAGTGGGAAGAAGCTAGGATTGGGTTAGTGACTTTGTGGAATCAAGAGTTCTTGTTTCTTCTGCCAATGTCAGGGCTTGTGGAGGGAAAGAGGTTGGTGTGGGTGCTGCTATAGGGAGGGAGAAGGGGGATGTACATATCAAACCAGGAAAGGCTAGATGTGGGAGGATGATGAAAAGAGTAGTTCCAAGGGATAGGGGAAGGGGGTCAGTTAAAAAAAGCAACAACTTGAAAGTAATCCACGAATTAACACTTTACAGGGTCATCACCTGGTAAAGTTCTATGAGAAGCAAGAATGGAAGGAGTTCTGGCAGAGAGTAGAGGGAAGGGCACAGTCAACAAAGAACAAAAACAAAGTGAATGCAATCCACGAAGTGCCAGTTCACAGCACAGTCACTGCTGAAGTGCTGCATGAAGCAAAGAGGGATGCAGTGTCCAAGGCTGAAACAAGTGGGCTTGAGCAAACCATGGTTCAGCTTCAACATGGGGACTGGAAATTTGCTTGGGCTTCAGAAATTCAGCTGAACCACTTTAGCTCCCAATGCAGCACTTGGATAGGGTAAATCGGACAACATACATGGGCAAATAAAAGCCTGAGGTCAGCAATGAATAATCACTATAGCTTACCTGTGGCAGGTTGTGTTTGCATGTCACTGCTGATGATTGGTGTGTTTATGTAAGTGTCACAAAGGTTACAACAAGTACAAGTACTGTGTCACAGTTTTGAGTATAGTAAGTGTTACTCGTATTCATTGCTGAGCTCAAGACTCACCCCATGTAGTCTCTTTTTTATATCCATGCCAGTAAATACATTCCTACTGGCCTCACATACAGTATTTTAAAAATGTATAGACCCCTCCCTCAAAAAAGTTATACATCCAAGAGCATAAACACAGCATTAAAGTCAATAAATTTAGGGTATTGCATTTACCTTTCCAATATTACATTGACTGTTTAAAGTTTCTTTGAAATATTTCACATTTTTTTAAGTTTTTTGTGTTGCTTGAACTGAAGTCTGAATGAATACAACTGTAAACTTGTAGTCATTGTATTACATGAAGTCACAAGACTGAGGAATGTGTACATCTTTGTGTGGCAAGGGAAAAGGATTAAGACTTAGTTTGGCTAAGCAGATTTACTGTGTGGTGGTGTTTTTATTTTTTACTCACAGGGATTGCTACTGTTTGTTGCTAACAATTCATTGCTTTATTTTTTCTCTGATTCAAATTGTTGTTGCTGGTATACCTTCTTCTGCATTATTACAAGGTGTGCCTACAGGTGTGTGCTAACAGATTACTGCTGTAATCTTCTGATTCAAATTGTCTTTGCAAGGTATATCTTCTGTTACTGCTTTATTTTTTCTGGAGCAAAGTGTTTCTTACAGCGTATATCTTCTCTGAAATTATTACAGGCGTGCTTTACAGGTTTTACAGTTTTATCTAACATTAGGATAAGCTTTCAGGGTTACTGCATTTGTTGTTGACTGATTGTTTCTGCTCTTACCTCCTTGTTCTTTCGTCCGTGGTTCTTCTTTTTAGGCAGGGGAAGGGCCCAGCCACCCACCCCCATCCCCAACCACCCCACGCTACACTCCTTTTATAGGGTACCACAGTTGTGACATTTCCTGTGGCAGAGCAGGAAGGGGCGGATCAGTGGGGCCTCCACAAGGTGATCTCATTTACAGGGGCACTAGTAATTTAACTTGTTATAACAAGTTAAACAAAGCACAATTAAACCATTACTTGCATTTTTTCCTTTTTTTCCTTCTAATCACTCTGACTAGGTTACAAACCCAGCAACTTATTTGGAATGGATTTCATTAACTGCAGGTACTGTGGAACAATTTTCAGAAGGACAGTCTTACAGGATTTAGGACACTGTCCCACATGCTGGGCCTTTGAGATCTTAGGGCTCAGCTCCGAGCAGCATGGGCAGAGATTGCACGCCCAAATTTCATATTGAAGAGGAAATACATTATAAGAACCACCCGCCATTTCCCCAGCATCCAACAGAAAACCTCGGGCAGAGGGTAGTTGGTCCAGGAGGTTGGCAGGTGGTTAGGAGGAGCAAATCAGGTGCCCCATCACTCTCTGCTCTCCAACACATTACCTCCAAAACCATATAAACACTACAAACAGGTATCTGCCTCTATCTCTGAAATCAAATAAAGAGGCAGAAGACACTGCAGAGCAGGACACTGCGCACAGGAGCTAGCACAACAAAACTCACCCAAATCAGGAACCAAAACAAAACAAGCACAAAGGAAATCCAAAAAACTTCTGATCATAGGAGACTCCATGATTCGGGGAGTTGATACCCATCTCCAGCCAGGGGTGATGGTCAGATGTCTCCCAGGTACATCAGCATGGAGAGACACTGACCGCATTGCTAAAATTGTTCACAAAGCAGGAGAAAACATTGATGTCCTAGTACACATAGGGACTAATGATCTCACCAGCCGGTCAGTTGTGGAGACCAAGGAACACCTGACTAGGCTGGGTGACAAACTATCATCTATTTCGTCTGGCATCTCCTTCTCTGAGATCCTGCCAGTCTGGGAGAGGGGAGCAGATGGACGGAAGGTCAGAGAAGGGAGATAGGGAGCTAAACACGTGGCTCAAGGACTGGTGCCAGGAAAAAGGACACAGATTTGTAGGAACTGGCAACAGTTCTGGGAGCGAAAGTTCTTTAATTTGATGGACTGCATCTGACTAAAGAGGGAGTCAGTGCATTGGGGAAGAAGTTTGATCGCCTTTGCAGAATATTTAAACTAGCAAATGGGGAGAGGGTGCAGCACCACACGTCGAATGGGAAGAACACCCCTCCCACTCAGCTAGTGGTCAAACAGGAATTCAGCATGTTTGCTGCTCATTTGCATCACCGGTAAGAAAAAGGTTTGTCTCCCACACGACGATAGGAGTAATGCCAAACTTCACCCAACAACTAACACACCAAAATCTGGCCAATGGAAAATCATGTACACAATGCTCACAGCCTGGGAAATAAGATCCCAGACCTGCAGGCACAATGTCAGAGGCTAAACTGGACATAGTAGCAATTAGTGAGACGTGGTTCACCAGTAACCACACTTGGGAGACGCCAGTACCTGGCTATGTATTGTTCAGAAGAGACCGAGGTGCAAAAAGGGGGAGGAGTGGTCCTGTATGTTAATGAAAATATCAAAGCTACAGAAATTCAGAATACACATAAGGAGCCAGAAGAACTGTGGGTCACCCTGAAACAGGAAATGGGACAGCCATAAGAACTGCGGTTGTCTACAGGCCCCAGACCAGAGGGAGGACATAGACACATTACTGTTAGAAGATATACAAACATTACAGCTAAAGGGAGGTTCTGATAATGGGAGACTTCAACATGCCAGATACAGATTGGTCAATACCAGCAGGAACATCTGCCAGAACTAGACTCATAGTGGATTCCCTGCAGGGGAGGGCCTCAAACAACTGGTACAGCAACCCACAAGAGACAGGGCTATCCTAGATCTAGTACTGACTAACAAAGAAGGGATCACAGATCTCAGGTAGAAGGTCACCTGGGGCCAGTGACCATCACATGGTATGGTTCAATTTGGCTACTACATCTAAATCATCCCATTCCAAGGCAAAAATATGGGACTTCAGAGGAGCTGACTTTGATAAGATGGCCAACAGAGTTAAGCTAACCCTGGCAAAAGAAACACAGGTGAGGGGTACAGGAAAAGTGGCAAGCATTAAGGATGCAATACTTGAAGAAACATCCCATTGTGTTAGACAGAAAGGAAGTGCAAAGAAGAAGGAAACCACTTTGGATCTCAAATACAGTAGCAGAAAGGTCAGAGCCAAAAGGCTGGCCTTCAGGAAATATAAGGGAACACAGCGGATGAAGATAGGGAGGCATACCAAACTGCCCTAAGGGAAGCAGGTAAGGCAGAGCAGGCAAAGTCCCAAACTGAGGAAACACTAGCACGAACAGTAAAGAATGTGACAAGACTTTCTATAGATACATTAGTGAAAGGAGAAAGTCCAGAGGGGGTATTGCTAAGCTTAATGGAGAAAAGGAGCATGTGAGAGGAGGACCCTGTAAAGGCATCTATCCTAAATAGATACTTTTGCTCAGTATTTACTGAAGAGAAGGTAGGGCAGGCCCTACAGCTCAGCATCATGGACACAGGGGAGGGAGGTGAGCACTACTCCCTTCACAAAAGAAAGGGTCCTACAAGAGCTTGCTAAGCTCAGGGTGGATAAGGCAATGGGACCTGATGGCTACATCCCAGGGTACTTAAGGAGCTAAAGGAGGAAATAGCAGAGCCATTAGCAGAATTGTTTAGTGAGTCTCTGAGCACAGGAGAGGTCCCAGAAGACTGGAGAAGGGTTTATGTGATCCCGCTCCACAAGAGTGGTAGCAGGGAGGAGGCGGGAACTACAGACCGGTCAGTCTTACCTCAGTAGTGGGCAAGATTATGGAGGCACCTTAAGGAAAGGATAGTGCAACACCTGGAATCCATAGGGGCACAGGATCCAAGACAGCATGGGTTTACAAAAGGAAGGTCCTGTCAAACTAATCTCATAGATTTCTTTGACTGGGTAACCAGAGTGGTGGACCAAGGGGAGCAGTTGATGTCGCTACCTTGACTTCAGCAAAGCTTTTGACACTGTTCCACATAGAAGATTGATAAATAAGCTGGGTAGGCTCGGGTGGGTCAGAAGTTGGTCAACTGGGTGGCAAACTGGTTGACGGGCAGAAAAGAGAGTGGTGGTAAATGGTATACAGTCAGAAGAGATGCAAGTCACAAGTGGGTACCTCAGGGATCAGTCCTGGGCCAGTCCTCTTCAACATCTTCATTAGTGACCTTGCAGATGGACTAGAGGGTAAGGCTTGTCTGTTTGCAGATGACACCAAGATCTGCAACAGAGTAGATGATCCAGATGGGGTGGGCAGAATGAGAAGAGATCTGGATAAACTAGCAGAATGGTCAGAAGAGTGGCAACTGGGATTTAATGCAAAGAAGTGCAAAATCATGCACATAGGGAAGAGAAACCCTGAAGCCACCTATAGGCTGGGAGGGAGTTGCTAGCAGTCACAAAGGAAGAAAGAGACTTGGGCATCATCATCACTGATGACCTAAAATCATCCAAGCAGACCTCTAAAGCAGTAGGTAAGGCTAGGGGGTGTTAGGGTGTATTAGTAGGGTATCACAAGTCGTAAGAGGGAGGTAATAACCTCTGTACAAGACACTGGTTAGGCCCCATCTGGAGTACTGCATGCAGTATTGGAGGCCACACCTTCACAAGGACATTAACCAAATTGAGGCAGTCCAGAGAAGGGCAACCAAAATGGTGCAGGGACTGCATCAGGAAGACATATGAGGACAGATTAACGGAGCTCAATATGTATACCCTTGAGCAAAGGAGGGAGAGAGGTGATATGATTGAGGCATTTAAACACCTTAAGGGCATAAACAAGGTGAAAGAGTCTAACATGTTTAAATATAAGAAAAATAGCAGGACAAGAGGACACAGCATGAGATTAGAGGGAGGCCGATTAAGGGGAATGAGGAAATTATTTTTCACAGAAAGGGTGGTGGATGCATGGAATGGCTTACCACAAGAAGTGGTGGCTATGAATACAGTGCAGGGCTTCAAACAGGCATGGGATAGGCATAGGGAGCAATGCAAATGACTATGAATAGATAGGCCACTGACAGAGCAAAGGCCGATGGCACATTTATAAGGTAGAAAAATAAATGGGCAGACTGGATGGGCCTTGCGGTCCTTATCTGCCGTCAACTTCTATGTTTCTATGTTTCTATGTTTCCTTCGGTGTTGTTTTCACTGTCCCTTGATTGTGGGTTGGGTGACGTGATGGATCTTATTTATTTGATAATGACTTTGTGTTAGCTGCATATCAAATCTTATCAAATAAAGTTTGCTGGTGATAACGCAGTAAAAAATTTTGTTGTGGTGACTTCAGGAGGACTTCAGACAGTGGTGTGTCATAGTTCTTGTGCTGTTGGTGTTGTTGCTGGGGATGGTAAGTTGGACTGTAGTGTTGCTGGTGACAGTGTAATCTGGAGAAACTTGCTCACAGGAATTATAGGAGAGAGAAGAGCAATATACAGTGTGTTACTTATTTAAATAGATACAGTAGCTGAAGATTTGTGGTAAATTGAGTCTGAGAAAGGTAAGTATTCAGGGTTCTCAGTATCTACCGTAGTGCAATTTAGTGAAGCAATATCACCAGATGTTCAGAAGCTTCTTTACAAAGTGACTAGTGCTGGGGGGGGCGGGTGCTTTTGAGAAAATACAGTGAAGCCCGCCAGGATGAAGCACAGTGTCACAGGTTTCCTGCATGAGAAAAGAGATTAACTCCCATTGAAACTGCATTGTTTGCTGCAGTAACTCTACTGCAGAATTCTGCAGAGTTTGGGCTTCATCCTGGTGGGCTTCAATGTACAAAGACGGTTTAGCCAGTCTAGGCCAAATTACTTTCATGTCTTGCCAGATTTTGATGAGAGCAATACTTTGGCAAGAGAGTAACTCTACTAGATAAGCGTCCATCATGCTCTCTGGTGATGTCTGTGCCTTCCACCACAATTTTGCAGCAGCGCCAGCATTCAGGATCAAAATGCTCCCAAATGTCCTTTGTTGTCTGTGAATCATCACTATCCAAATCTTTCATGTCATGCTGATGGGTGGGACTGGAAGCATGCAGTCATTGCTGATTGATGTGGATGCAACCCAATAAGCAGTGAGACTTACAAAGCTTTGGTTTGTGCTACTGCTTCAGCTATCACTAGTAAAATGCACAAACCCCACCACCTCCTTCAGAAGTGTCACCAGTCACCATCTGCATGTCTACTACCCCATACGTACTGGGAAAATCTGCCTGGAAAATGGGAAAAATGATAGAATGCTATATTTAGGCTTCACTTCAAGCCACAATCTTTGAAAGCAGGTGTCTTCTGCAATGGATTATAGCTGAAGATGTAACTTAATTAATTGCCTGTTTGCTACTTTGCTGTGTTATTATGTTCTATAAAAAGTATCTGTGTACACTTACCATGTGATTTTTATATTTTGTACCACTGCTTCTCCCTCTGTAACCCTTTTCCCCGGATCACCCCAGAAAAAGGGACACTTCATCTCAGTGGGCTTACCCGGTTACCAAAATTCAAATAAAAAACTAAATAAATAATCTCCTCAGTCATGTGGGCATGTAACGACTCTGGCAGTGTAGTTTATTTTGTTGCTACAAATTCCAGACTATTATAAGGGGATTGTTGTGGTAAGTCTCAACTTACTCCACTGCCCAGTAGCTGGCTGAACTTCAGCAGGCCCGTGGTCTGGGGTGGGGGATACTACCTGCCTATGTACTGTGCCTCCACCCAGAGATTTTAATTTACTGAGTTAACTATTAGTTGGTTACAACCCTCTGGGAAGCTACACCTATCCAGATTCCCTGCAGTATAGCCCTCCACTGCAATATAGTACCAGCAGATGATCAGAGAATAAACATACCAGTTTAGCAGGAACAACATAGGTTTATTATAGTTCCAATACCTTTGTAGTGGAAGGTTGTTAAGCATGTACTCTCTGTTGACCCAAAGATTAGGTGCTCAATGTAGATAAGGTGATTAAGCAGTATATATCACTGTAAAAGATGGCTATCAAGGGCTAGGGGTGGGCAAAAGTTGCAAATTCTGCTTTCGTGGAACTTCTGCTAAATTTCGTAACTTTCCCCATAGGTGGAACTGGGATTTTCTGCAGATTTTCGCTTGGTTCCACTGAAAATCCCAGTGAACTGTGGAATAATACATATAAACTGCAGAAATTATTCCAGCCACAGTTTACTGTATTATTTCACAATTTACTCCAACCTCCAGTTGTTGTAACATAGCCCCCATCTAGTGCCCCCCACACCTACCAGCGGGTCCCAGTAAATAAATAAAAAAACTACAATCCCTTACTGGTGTTAGTGGCTCCCCACCCACAGATCATGGGTCCAGGCAAAATACAAACATGATCCCTGAGGTCTTGTGGTCCCACCTCCGCCTCCCCGGAGATTGTGGGTCCTGGCAAAAGGCAAAAATTCTGATTCCTCCCCTGGTGTCTAGTGGTCCCCCCACTCGCTGATTGTGTCCCCCCCAAAATGTTTTAATTCCCTGGCATCTAGTGGACCCCTCTTCCTATCCTGGATCCCCTCAACCCAAGAGAAAAACAGCTGGCAGCCCAGTCTACCAACTTGTCCCACTCTATCCCCCAGTGTCTAGTGGAATCTCAATTCCCAATCTGTGATTCCTTGTAATAAAAAAAGTAATCCCAAAGTAATGCCATGATTCCTAATTCCCTGGTGTCTAATGGACCTCCCACCCTGACAGTTCACCCACCACCACCCCGCTCCCCCCGGCCTCACCCCCAAGTGGGCAACCGGCGCAGACCTCCTCTCCCCCACGGCTGGTGGCCCACTGAACAGTCAGTGAATGAGTGTGTGCATGGGGCTTATGCATGCACTCATTCACTGACTGTTCAGTGGGCCGCCGGCTGTGTTGGAGAGAGGACAGCTGTGCCAGTGGCCTGCTTGGGGGCGGGGTCAGGGGAAGCGGGGTGATGGCAGGTGAATTGTTGGGGTGGGGGTCCTCTAGACATCAGGGAATTGGGTTTGGGAATCTTGAGATTACTTTTGTCACAGATTATGAATGGGGGGGTCCACTAAACACCGAGGAATAGAGTGGGACAAGTCAGTGGCCTGGACTGCTGGCTGTTTGTCTCTTGGATTGAAGGGATCCAGAATAGGGAAAGGGTTCCGCTAGTCACCAAGGAATTAAAACATTTGTGGGGGGCCATGATCGGCAGATGGGGGGACCACTAGACACCAGGGAGGATTAAGAATCGGAGTTTTTTTTAAAATCTTTATAGACCCCGCAATCGGTGGGTGGGGGGAGGGGGACCACTAGACACCAGTGATCATTTTTATTTTGCTTGGGACCTGTGATCTGTGGGTGGGGGTCCGCTAGACACCAGGGAGAAACTGTTTTTTTTTCTTCTTCTTTACTGTACCCGTAATCGGCAGGCGGGGGGGCCACTAGACACCATGTTTTTTTTTACCTGGGACATGGGATCTGTGGGTGGGCTAGGCACCTGGAAGGAATTGTAGTTTTTTTTTTTTTATTTATTTACTGGGAGTCTGGGACCTGTGATCAGCAGGGGGTGGATTAATTAATTAAACTGTGGGTAAAAAAAGCCTCAGAACTGACCACTGACAGTGATCAGGTCTGCAGATTTTTTTGCAGCAATTTAATAAATTAACTCATAGCTTATACAGTATATTTATTCTGGGGGTTTTAAGGTGGAATTTCTGCAAAAGTTGTGAAAATGATTTACGAACTTTCGTGGAAGCAAAAGTTGGACTTTCGCGGAAATTCCACAGGTGGAATTTTTTTTCACACACCCCTATCCAGTGCTGTTGTTTTCATTGGGCTCAAGTTGGACCTGTACAGGGACCTTCAGTTTCTCTTGTCAGGCACTCTCTCTCCACTGGTAGCTATGTCTGGGTCACTGATGTCCAGGTCTGCACTCCTCCACTGGGAGCTATGCACTGATCTTCAGCTGTTATCTTTCAGAGGCTGACACACTTATGCCACTTGAACACCATTCGTCAAGACACAAGGCCTGGGGGAGATGCACTTTAGGATGGAGACATGTAATACATCTACTTTCTTTAGGATCCCAAACAAATCTGCCTTTTTTACACCATCCCTCTTTTATATGGGACTTTGAGCCTGGGTCCCCATTGGTTATGTCCTTTGTCTGTCAGCCCCTTTGGCACCTGATAGGTGCTGAGTTGGCACCCAACACAATGTCCTGTCTGTTTTTGCATTAGCAACAGTTCTTCAAGCCCAGGAAAGTCAGAGATTGGCTGTCCAAAATGTTAAGGGACAGAGAATGTCACCCCTGCAGCAGTTCAAGCCAGCAAGTCCCATGAACATGTTAAGCACACAGACCCCCTGTGCACACCCGGAGTAATGGAGGGGTCTAAAGATCAGAAAAGTCTAAAAATAGAACAAAGCAAGGGTTACACCTTCCCCTGACTGAAGAAATGGCTTCCCCAGCCATTGGCAGGACAAATGCAGTATAGTAACAATAACACATTTACAATATTATGGCTAGTCTACACACCAAATTCTGGGTATACAGTATAGCAGGGCAAACTTCTTAGAAAAATGCATCCTGATTAGCATTTTAGTTTACATCATTCCAATTAAAATACTCAAATTTAGGAGCCCCAGTAAACCTTATTGAGAGACAAAACTGTGGTGTAACATAAATGCCATTATGGACTACATGAAGATGGATGTCCACAGGGGCACCAGTGGTGGCATTACTGAGCTTTGGCACAGAGCAAATTGGGCAGATAGATCATTGTCAAAAAACAACAACCCATTCCTTATGTTTGGAATCCATTCCCCATCTGCGTCATCATTAGGTGAGCTGTCACCAGGGCTTCAGTTAACTCCATTTTGGGAGTATCTGATTCCCAAAAATAAGGCAAAAACTTCCAAAATAAAGGGGGAGGAAGTCATTGACTTCCAAAATGTCAAACATTAAATTGGATGACTTCTAAAACTGAAAGCACAGAAGCTAAGAAAGGATGGATTTTTTTTCCAAAAGAAACTGCATTTACCACTAATATTTGTATTATCATCCATAAATTGATCATTCCTAGAATACCGACTATCAAATTGTGGGATCTGGGAAATATTTTCACTTCCAAAATATTGGATTGACTTCCAAAATTTGATTTATGGAAGTATTTGACTTCAACTAAAAATAAATTAATTGAACCCCTGGCTGTCATCCCCTCCATGTCAGGGGGTTCATGGGGTAGAAGAAGCAGGCAAGGAAACAGCCACCACCTCAATATTTCTTGGGGGTTCATGACATCCAGCCACATTTGAAAGCCATTAGGGTATGTCCACTAAGGAATAATATCATGTAGGAACTTCATCATCATCAGAAGAAGAATTTTTAGCCATGGGTCTCCAATTGATTGGGACAATTTACTCTGAGCCTAGTTTTGAGTTGCAGGCCCTCTGGGGAGCTTGGGATCTGGAGCAACTTCAGAAACCTCTACCTGTCCCTTATTTTGACTTTTTGAGGCACTGTTTCAGGATGGGTGCCATACACAGGAAAGTTGAAGACTTGTTCTAGGATTTCGGGGGTTATGCTTTCCAGGGAGAGCTAGATTTTTTACTAGCACACAACTACCTGGTTGCAGGTCACTCACCTTGACTTTGTAGTCGTAGCAAGTTTTATTAGCAGTATCACTCTTCCCAGACATGTCAGTGACTAGCCAGTAGGAAGAATCAAGTTGATCCCTAAGGCATTGCACCTACTGTAAATATGTCAACAAGGGGACACAATATGAGGCTGGGGGGGAAGACTCTGGGACAACATGAGAATTTTTTTTTTCACAGAAAGGGTGGTGGATGCATGGAACAGCCTCCCAGAGGAGGTTGTAGAGGCCAAAATGGTAGGCAAATTCAAGAATGCATAGGACAGGCAGAAATCAACACTAGTGATAGGAAGGAGGAGGTAGCCTGCAGATCAAATAGGATCTGGAGTTTAAACAGTTGGTAGGGAAATGGGCAGACTAGGTGGATCAGGTGGTCCTTATCTGCCATCAAATTCTATATTTCCATGTTTCAGGACATGTTGCATCCAAGGAAACCCCATAACACAAGCCTAGAGGAAATCTGGCCTCCTGCCTGAACAACAGGAGGAAAACCCAGTGGCATCTTTCTATGTGCAAATATAAGCATATATTAGTGTGATAACCTTCTAACTCCATCTTCCCATTTTCTGAGGGGCTAGAGTGCCCAGCATATTTTACAAAGTCCAGTTAAACTATTTAGGATAGGGATCACCTTGAGTATGATAAGGAGTGGTCCTGGACTTCCGAACGCCAGATAATGTCAGCTTCTTTTTTATTAGCTGGCTCTTAATGTCTTGGCCTTGATCAGAATGGAGATGTATAGGGGCACCATAGTGCACTATGAATTTGTCTAACAAAACCTGGGTCACAGTAGAAGCTTTCAGGGGTACTGAAAGATTATAAAAGTTGAGGTTGCTGAAGATTAGAAAGGTACTTGTTACAGTATAAAGAGCACTTTTTCCGAACCAGTTGTTGATATACAGAAATATGATAAATGTACATTTATGATGGCAGTAATAATGTTAAGAGTACATTTACAGATATGCAAATATTTATTAATGAATATTAAGACCTCAGCTGTTAAAACCCATTACTTCCAATAGCTCCATATGAAGTTGGAACCTTCCATTGCTTAAGCTGATGCCTAATGGCTGCCCAGTTGAAAATGAAAGATGTTATGTAAGCATACAGTCTTTATACAAATGTGTTAGGAGTTTTTGGTTCCACTAACTTCAAGATAGAAATTAGCAGTTAAGCCCAGCCACCAATGACAAGGTAACTCTTGAGGGTTCTCTGCCAATAGGCAAAACAATTTAGGCAACCGCCAAAAAGGCAATGCAAGTACAGTGAGTCCACAATACGGTGATGCACATATTGGCAAATTTCCAGAGTTTGTCACCTACCTCCTTATCGCTGCAATACCAAGAAGCTGCTATGCAGGACCAGTACCTGATGCACCTGTACCACAGGTGTGTCCCTCCTAAGTTAGGCTTACTATCCACTGCAGGGGGCTTTGCCCCCAGCCTCCTATTTCTAATATTCCCACTCCACAGTTCACATTGATAGTGGGGTATCCTAGCATACCCAAATTTTCCTGTATTGCCTGATTGTCATTAATTGCCAGTCACTGTAATTGCCATCGCTCATACTGAGTCACCCATTTGTGTTTGCTGTTTTGTACTTGCTGTTATTACATGCTACCACTACGGAGGCTAGGGAAATAATGACACTGAGCAATTAACTTTACAAAGAGTTTGTTTATTAATGAGTAACAATGTACAATGAGAATGAACACATAATATGGATACAACACAAAACAATTGCAACTATAATGGCTGGGAGCAGAGAAGTTGGCCTTCTAAAAACTGCACTGGTTGTTATGAGGGCTAGACAGAGCCCCCAGAAAGAAGAGTCCTTCTGAAGAACTAGTCCCCCCTTGGGAGGCTAAGATTTGTCATAGGTAGCCCTGGTCAAACCCAGTGTCCCCCATGATCTTTTATCTTCACCAGCACTGCTACTCACATAGTTTGTTGTATTAAAAAATGTAATGAGTATCTATATATACACACCTATATTTATGTATTTAGTGATGCAGTTGGGTGTCTTCTGTTATTCACTAGACATGTTTATGCTAAGATCTGACTTGACAACTATAACTAAGACAAAGAACCTCTGTGCGTAAACACTGAGGCAAGGGTTACCCCCAAAGGGCATTTGGCTGGGAAGCCAAGTTTCAAGAAAATACAAAATCACACATGCCCCCACAATGCAAAGCATCATGGGCTGCAAATGCAAATCACCACAGAATGTTATGCTGGTCCAACTTTAAGCAGAATTGCATGGTGCTGAAAGGCCTCTCACACAGTTTGCAAAGGGTGCTGACAGAAGACATAGACACGTGTTTCATCCTACCAAGACTCATCAGTATGCCTTGTCTGTTTGACACCCCAGTGGAATGGACCAGCTACCCCTAAGGCAGTGTGCCTGGGATATATCGTGGTGAACCCACTATAACTATAACTAATCCTAGTTTCAGGAATAACTGAGTCCTAGGATATAGATAATCTGGTCATCACTCCAGGCTGATATGCCTGCCCTTGGATTCACAGGCCCTGTATCTCAAAACTCACCCACTCAATCAATTTACCACCCACCATGCCTTATCTTTAAACCATGAATGAATCCTCTTCATGTTCTGGTCACCACTACAGGTCTGCATGCCTGCATAGGCATTCCCAAGCCCTGCAGCCCACAGACTCACCAAATCAACCAAGTTAGCACTATAACGCACATCCTTATGTCATGGTCCCTGAATGAATCCACTTCAGGTTGGTATACCTGCAAAGGCATTCCCAAGCCCTGCAGCCCACAAACTCACTCACTCAACTAATTTGCCACCATGCCCCATCTCATCTGTGAACTATGAATGAATCCTATACATGCTCTGGTCACCACTGCAGGCTGGTATGCTTGCAGAGAAATTCCCAAGCCCTAAGTCCACAAACTCACCAAATCAACCAAGTTAGACTTAGCACCACACCTCAAATTCTTGTGCCTTGAACCCTGAATGAATCCACTTCAGGGTGGCATACGGTACCTGCAAAGGCATTCCCAAGCCCTGCAGCTTACAAACTCACCGAATGAACCAATTTACCACCATATCTTGTCTTATCCTTAAGCCATGAATAAATCCTGTGCATGCTCTGGTCAGCACTACAGGCCTGTATGTCTGAACAGGCATTCCCAAGCTCTCCAGCCCATAAACTCACCCAATCAACCAGTCTACCACCATACTAGTCCTTGATATGAATAAAGGTCATCAGAATTAAAATTTTCAAAAAATATGTGGCGTCTATCATTTCGTTGAGCAAACTTCTTTGCAATTTGCATGTAATCCAACTTGTCTGTTCTCTCCTTATGAATATGCAACAGCAATAAGTGATTGTACCTCTTCTCTGTCATGGTGCTTCATAAATAGATCTTTATCCTCCACTGTGTTAGGGAGGATCGTTTTCCTGTTGCTGTAGTCATTGGAATAAGGAGGTAAATCTGAAGGAGTTTCACTGCCTCGGAATACAGTGGCTGCTGAACTTTTTTTTCCATGAAGGCATCAGTGATGGTGTTGATTATAGTGACTCTCTTTATCTCTAACAAGGCCTGCTGCAGAAACCCCAGAAGCAGAAAAAGCTGTGCTTTCAAACTGTCCACGTCAAAGTGTTTGTCTCCATACAACTGCATGATCTGTGAAGGAACTGAATATACCTTGACATTAGCTGTTTGAAGCAACACATTCTCCATAGATGACAGCAAAGCATAAGTTTCTTGATCAAAATGCCAGTCAGGTTCCACATGGTAAGCATCAGTGGCTTCATAATACATTTGCTGATACCAGTCTTTAACAGATTCATGCTGATGATGTGGGGCAGTGCCATATTGCAGTTGTGCATTTACGCAACGCTTTCTGGGGAGAATGGGTTCTTCCACAAGTTCCAGTTTGTGTGCTCTGTTCAATTTCTTCACAAAGCCAGTCAAAATCATCACATTGTCTTTGTAAATGCTGTTTAAGGCTGTTTATACTCATGATTGTAGTTTCTGCAGTTATTTTCATTTGTAATGTAGTTGCCGGTTGTTCTGACACACTGAAAATGTACGAGATATGAAGTCCAAAAAATGTTAAAAATGTTTCCATAGCTGTCACCAGGCCCTTGACCTTGAATGTGACACTTGTTGATCTGTCTTGTTCCAGGTGCTGGAGAGTCTTATACAATGTCTCATAGTTTGAGAGAACAGAACAGATGCTGTTTGTTCTGGCTGACCCACTTGTTGAACAAAGTAAATACAGATTTTCTATTGTTAACATAGGGGTTATCACTGACTTGAGCTGTGATACTGTGATAAAGGGCCAGTCTTTGTGGTGTAGCATGGACTAGTACTCCTACCTCTTGTACAAAATTGAGGGCCTGGTCAATGGCTATGATTATGAACATACGAACATATGAAAACTGCCAGCAGAAAAGGCCATTTGGTCTATCCAGTCTGCTCGATTTTGTAGCTAGCAGCCCTATTCTGCAGCTACCCCTCCCTCTCTACCCCCTCCCTTGACCCTCCCTTTTGCCCTGTCCCAGGCCCTCTTGAAGCATCCCACTGTTTTACAGGTCACCACCTCTGCTGGTAGCAGGTTCCACTCTGCCACTACCCTCTCTATAAAAAAGTGACTTCTCATTTCCTTCCTAAACCTTCCACCCTCCAATCTCATATCATGACCATGAGTGTCCCCCCTTCTACCAGCACAGTCCTGCAATACCAGCTCCAAACAATGATTTGCACAATGTACATTCAGGGCAAATGGGTATTCTTTTCTTATCATACACCAGTCCTCTCAGGACTTCAAGGAATAGTTTGCACCTTATTAAAACATATTTAATGGAATTGCTGATGGATTCTGCATCTGTCTTTTCCAGTTCATACATTCCAACAACATCTTCATGTATGGTGAACAGTGGTAGGGACACCCATCATATGCGTAATGCCATCTGCTCATGTTGGCTAATATCTTGAGATTCATATGCTCTGATTGCATACAGCTTAGATTCTTTGTGTATTTGTACTAACAGGTCCCTAAGCAATTGATGGGCCATCGATTCCATAATTTCATTCACAATGTCTGTAGTCTGATATTTTCTTCCTTAATCCAAGTGTAAAGTTCAGGTGCATCCTTATCTTTAGACACTTCAGGTTACTTTCCTGTTCTGTCTTGCCATGAATTGCTAGTCCATGGTGGACCAGTAGATGGATAGAGTCTAGCTGTTTCATGAACATTTTCCGGTGCCGTGATTATTCCTGAGCACTATGCTGATTAAAGGAAAACTGCACCCTCATATCTTCTAAATGTTATTTGTTTCCATGTCAACAGACAGCTCTTTTCATGTAGCTGTTAAAGATGTATGCAACTGCTTCAGTTAGTTTTCACATTTCATACTAGGCCCTATCACTGTCCTGGGAGAGTCCATTTCGTGGTTGTTGAAATCTCATTGTCCCTGAGAGCTGCATTAGCATATGAGAACACAATGTCACATCAACCATTGATATCATGCATCTGTATGCTAAAATAACAAACACTCTGCAAAAACTCTCTGGAAACTTATAAACCGAGTGGAGTTTAAAGGGGAAAAACCTGCATTACAACTCAGATAGCTTGTAAAAGTCACTGAAGGTAAATGTGGTATTTCACACCTTCTTGCAGCTTGGTTCTTTTAAAACGACTTCAGCAAACAGGCATACTGGGGAGTTTAAAGGTTGATTATGCATCACATTCTCATATGCTAATGCAGCCCTCAGGAACAATGAGATTTCAATAACCATGAAATGGACCATCCCAGGAGGGTGACAGGGCCTAGAATGAAGTGTGAAAACTAACTGAAGCAGTTGCATATATCTTTAACAGCTACATGAAAAGAGTTGTCTGTTGACATGGAAGCAAATGGCATTTAGAAGATATGAGGGTGCAGTTTTCCTTTAAGCTGAACAGAAATGTCCATCTTCGTGTTTTTCAATGCAGTAAGCTTCTTAACTGCTTTAAGGTGAAATAATGTGTTCATATGCTTTTGAAGCTTTACAATTACTTTCCTCCAGTTACTAAAGCCTTTCAAAGAGAAGGTTGATTCACAACAATGGCTGCCAGTGATGAGCTTTATTTGCACTACTGTGTGACAGTAGTAGCAGAATATAGATCCTTTTGAAAGGCAGAAGGTTAGACAGCTGAAAAGATGAAAACCACTGTGGCTGGCAAGTTCTTGTTTCCGTCTTCCCATCGGAGTTCACAATGGATTGCTTGATTGAAGTTTCACTAACATTGCTAGACTGAAAAACACTGTTAATATTATTGCAACATGTGGCGGAACAAGAGTGAAGAGAAACAGAGACAGCAGAAGTAACTGCTGGGACAACTACTTTTACCCGGATATTATCAGAGATAGGTAAGATGTCGCTTCATCATTGCTGCACATGGTGAGAAGTTCCAAATCTCTGGTTGCAATTTCAGAGCAGACCTCCCCTTCCAGGGGCACTGGATTGGTACTTGCAGGTGAAACCACATTAGCCAGACAAGGTTCTGGCACTGACACAGTGTTTGCTGCTGCCATAGCTGTATCTGACTCAGAGAAGGTCAAAGGCAGCATAGTAGTATGTTCACGTCTTCACTTGCTGGACTGGTGGTAATAGGAGAAATATTTTCAGTATCTTTCTGATTCTTAGAAGTGACATTCTTCTCATTTTCAACAGGAACTGATTTATTTGGTATCCCTGGACTTCCAAACTTGTAACTGAGTTTTCTTGGCATATTGGAAGCAACTTCTGCCAGTTCTTTCTCCATCTGCTTTCTTTGTCTGTCTCATCTAGGCATTTTTCTTTTCAACAACTCACACAGTGTAGGCTGTGGCTGAGGCAGTATAGTGCAGTGGTTTATAGCTCTGAGCTGCAAATCTGATGATATCCAGCAGACTAGACCTGGGTTTGAAACCCACAGCTTCCACTTACATACTGTGTGACCCTGAGCAAATCACTTAACTTCCCTGTGCTCCCAGGTCATGCCTGTAAAAAAGCTTTCAGCTTAGTGTGCTACTCCTGGTTAAACAACTTAAAAAAAAATTAATTATGTTGTCTCAGTGTTAATGATAAAACCACATCAGGCTAACTTCTTTCTTTCAATATACTGTACTGCCAAACAACATGCTGCTATGCCATCTCCCTTAAAATCCATAGCACTTTTCACGTGGTCTAACAGTTCAGTGCCATGTCAGGTACACTAATAATAGACTGTCTTGATCACACAGGCATGAGGTCATAATGTTGCGAATGAAACAGCAAAAGGAAACACCATGCACAGACAACAGTGTGTGGCAACACAGTGGCAGTATATAATGCCAACTGCACAAAACCCCCACGCCCTCCAGAATAAATATAATCAACTCTGAGGGAGTGTGGACAGTGGGGCAAGTTTAAAATTCACATTGCAACACTTACTCATGGCCACACAGATGGGAGTAAAATGACATTTCCCTTGAGCAGGGTTTTGAACCCTGGTCTCCCCTTCCTCTTCTACTGCTAGGTCAAGTGCCTTGGCCACTCCACCATAGCAGCGACTCAGCTGAGCACTTGACTAGCAGTGTTCAAAGCCCTTTTCCCCACTTCCATCTTCCATTTCACAGTGAAAGGGGTAGTAATATTTTCCAATCACTCTAATGCCCCTATCGCTGTACTTCCATACGAGTGGTTCATCATGCGTGGTTTTGTCCACACTATAGTGTCCCCGTATCATCACACAAATTGATGCAGCCAGCTCAGAGGGCTGGTTCTCCTGAGATTTTTACAGTGTGGTTCCAGTGGAAGGGGTTTTGCTGAGGCTGTTGTCACCAAACCATGAACCAAGGCCCTTATGATGTGGTTAGGATTTAACAACTTACTGTTGGTTCTTGATTACGTTGATGGTAATGTTCCTGTTATTTGTCACACGTACTGTTCTAGCAGTGCCCAGATGTTCTTTGTGCTCAACTCAAAGTATTGACTTTGTTTAGTCTGATGAGAAAAACTTCTCCAATTATGATGCCCCAGTGCTTCAAACAAAGTCTCGATCATACCCATAAAATACCCTACATGAACCATTATTGTTGGGGTAACAACATCATGCCTGCAGAATGTGACCAATAAAATGGAGAAACAATAGCCACAAACTATATATACTTACATACATGACTTTGTATTAGTTAATTTCCATATCCTCAGTCTTTACAATAAAAACTTTAAATCCATGTATAATTTACAATAAAAAATGTCTGCCCAGGCAACAGCTGCACAGACTAGTATAGATCGAATGCAGCCAAGGAAGGGTTGGGAGAGGGTCACCCTCCTCAGACATGATGGACCAAGAGTTCCCTTTAGTCTTACATACCGCAGTGCATTTAGCAGTAAGATGTGATGTATTACAGGGAACAGGCGCACCCCCCTCCTCCTAGCACAGAGAAGGATCCTTTGGAGTAAATACATCCAAATAAAAGGCAAACAACAATCCTTAAAAAGGGGAAAAGGCCATTGTGTTATGCTAGTATCCATGGCACTCCAGACATTACTTCATGGGTTATGACCCACCTGATAGGCTAGTGATGCACATGTGACCCAGGATCACATTTCTCAGTACACGTTGGTCCCAGGATCCCCTGCGCTCCAGTTCTCTCTTTGCATCTGATAAGGCAGGAAGAACACACCAGGAATCCCTTTGTCAAATTACCTGAAGGTAGACCTCCTGATTTTAAACCACAGGGAACTGCATTGTTTAATCTGAATTTTACCTGTATAATGTTGTATCAATTCCACCAAGTGGAGTATGTCTGTTAAGTTAATTCAGTTAGCTTAAGTTAATGGGCTTGTGTTTGGCAGTCTAGGCCTTAGTTGTGTAAGAGAAGACCGCTGCACCCACTTCTGACTAGTGCCTCTATGCTCCATATTGTGGAGTCAGAAACAGCCCAGTTACTTTTTCCTTAGAAATGCTTTATGTTTGTTATAAACTTAGTTTTGTTTGTTTCTCAATGAGGTCTATTTATGAGTAGTAGTCAGTGCATGTGCTACTGTTTCGATTGTACCAGTTAATATATCATAATGTATTTTCATTGCTCGCTACAGTTGCAAGCGCGTTTTACAATTTTAAACAATCGTGCCTCCTGCCTCCCTTTTCCTCTTCTGCTCATGCTCTGTCACAGATCTCCCCTCACAAGTGGAGATTCACACCGCCATAGTCACATGGAAGTGCTCGGATACCAGGGTGGATGTCTGTCTCACTCGCTATGGAGAGGAGGTTGCTCAGGCTGCACGCAAGCAGGGTTCCAGCGGGGGGAGCTCCACGGACCGCATGGCTTCCCATGCTCTCCACGCTGCTCCATCCCCACAAAAAACAACTGATTGCAGAGAGCTAAAGCAGATTAAGTTCCTACTTGGTAGAGACAACCCATTTTTACTGCAGGGATTCAGTCTGGCACAGAATTATAAGTTTTATTACTGTCCCTTCCAGGTCCCTTATGCAACGGCTTGGTAGGATCTCTCTACCCACACAACTCAGCTGATCCCTTGCCTTATGCAGTTCCCTCCCACAGTGAACCACACTTGGGTTAAATAAATCATCCTGGGCAATAAAATGCTATTTACAAGAAGCAGATCCCTTGCCTTATGCAGTTTCCTCCAACAGTGAGCCACACTTGGGCAAAATAAAGCACCCTGGGCAATAAAATTCTGTATATACACAGGGAGAAGGGGAAACAAGGGGAGGAGGCAAAGATGGCGTAGCACGCAAGGCAGGGAAGGCTTTAGGCATAAATTTACAGTACCATCTCATTAAGATAAATGAAACCAGCTAGGCCCATTCTCTGGTCTACGATCAGCATTTTGGGGATTGCCACCATTTTGAACGTCCATTCATCCATCCACCATTTTAGATTAGTCCTCCATCGTGCATGCACAATCGTGGTGGTCATTTTTGTAGTTCTTCTTCCCGAACTACAGTATGTGGCCTACAACAGGCCTTTCCCCCAATGTATTATGCAAGTATACATTACTAAAGTAGCGCCACATATTGGTAGCCCTTACTACTGCTTCATATAATTCAGGGACTCACTCTATCTCTTCTGTCATCCTTTCAGATGGTGAAAGCAAGGAAATGCACGTCTTGCAGTGCCACCCTATTGACCCACAATGCTGGTCCCCAATGTCCTGCATGTTTATGTGATGAGGAGGAAATGGCAAGGGGGCAGTCTTCCACAGCAGACACAGAAACTCCAGGGCCAAGCATATCAGGATGGATGAACCCAGGAGCTACACTCATCCAGACACAGCAAGCCACAGCAGCAATGATGGAGAGTCAACAGAACTTTATATTCAAGGTTATGGAAAAACTAGCTTCTTTAACAAAATCCAACCTGTCACTCTTATTGGATCCTACACCAGCACCGGAACCGGAACCCACACCCATTCCACAACCAAACAATCTGGACCACTCCAATCCAGCCTCACCGGGAGATGGAGAGGAGGGTGAATTACCAGATAATGAGGATGACATGGATTCGGAGGAGGAGGACATGGACATTGGCCATGCACCCCCATCTCTCACATCCAAGCTATGTTCCTTTGACCTGGAGCCAGGGTTAATGAAGGCAATTAAAACACTATGAGGTTCAAATTGGAAACTCCCAAGCCAGAGTCCAAACTCGACCCTATGATTCAGCAGAACCTGAAGGTGAAGGACACCTGTCCCAGCTGTCCTGCCATTGATGACATATTTAAAAAGGGATGGGAATCACCAGAACCAGGTAGACTGTCTGACAAGAGGAACTTAGACAAGATGTACCCACTACAGGAGGAGAAAGTTAAGCTCTGGTGCAGCGCACCATCCATTGATCCCAAATAGTGGCCCTAAGCGAAAGAACGGTACTATCCTGTAGTACCATATCCCTCAAAGATCCTACAGGCAAAAAGATTGAGGACACCCTCAAGAAGCTGTTTGAAATTACGGGCATGGCAGCCAAGGCCACTGTAACAGCCATCTATGCTGCAAGAGCACAAATCCGCTGGATACAGGAACTCCTAAAGAAACCAGACCCAAAAACAAGAGAGTCTGAGTTACTGGAATGTACCTTAGACACAGTAAAATATCTGGTAGACATGGCTGTAGATACTTTCAAGCTGGAAGCCAAAGCCTCTGAGCTCACAAATAGAGCAAGATGAGCCCTGTGGCTCAAAATTTGTTTACCCTTGAGGAAAGAAGGGAAGGGAGGGACATGATAGAAATGTTCAAGTACCTCAAGGGAATCAACAAAGTCCAAGAGGGTAGTATCTTTCAGAAAAAGAGATGTGCAAGAACAAGGGTGCACAATTTGAAGACAGAGGGGGAACAGCTCAAAGGTAATGTGTGGAAGTATTTTTTCACAGAGAGGGTTGTGGATGAATGGAACAGCCTTCCTGAGGAGGTCATGGAGTCAAAACAGTGGGGGAATTCAAGAATGCATGGGACAGACGTAAGGCAGTTCTAGTAGAGGGTAGGAGGAAGTATTTTATTTATTTTATTTTTTTATTTATTTAGTTATTTGGAAAAAACCTTTGAGCACAAGATCTTTTACAAAGGTTCTATGTCATAGATTGCAAAACAAAGTACAATAGGAGAAAGCAAAGGTACATTACAATGAGCGATACAGCTTGGATTCAGAACTTACAGAATACTCAAACATAGGTACAAGTTAAATAACAAGAAAAACACTTTATGAGGATGGGGGGGAGGAATAAGCAGCCACAAAGTGCCTTGTCAGTAGTTCAGAGGGATGGGGATAGCTGGCAGAGGGGTGAAGAAGGGAGGTATGAGAGAGAGAGGTAGGTACTGCAGTGCAGGTGAGAGGGTGGGGAAGAGGGACGATAAGATATAGAGAGAAATGGTGGGATGAGGGGAGGCTGAGCAGAGAGGACGTGCTAGAGTAAAATGATGCGGTGTGAGGGGGCATGGTCAGGAAGTAGGCTGTTGGTTAACTAGGATCTGCAGCTTATCCATCAGATAGGAAAATGGGCAGACTAGGTTGGCCAAGCAGTCCTTATCTGCCGTCAAGTTCTATGTTTCTATGTTCTATGTTTCTAACTCTGGGAGGCAGACACTGAATCCAAGTCACTATTACAAAACCTTCCCTTCAAAGGAGATCATGTCTTTGGAGAAGGCCTCAAGGAATACCTTAAGCAAAAAGAGGAGGGGAAGGACCTGAAGGAAAAACAAAGAACCACCTATCTGCCATCTGCTCTTCACAGATTTTGAGGTAACAACAGGTTCCAGCAGAACTGGAAACAAAACTACAGCCCAAATAATTCCTTTCAAGGGAAAGGACAAAATAATCAAAACAACAACACAGGTTTCAATCAGGGCAACTACTCTACCTTCCGAAAAAAAGCACCACTTCAGAGGTAGTGGAAGAGGAAACAAGACTAATAAACAGCGACTACAACTCAAATCTCACCTCGGGGGATGCTCAACTACCAGAGCATCCACCAGCAGAATAAGGACTATCCTTATTCTATCAAATGTGGCAAACAACTACCTCAGACAGATGGGTGCTAGAGGTGGTATCCCAAAATTACTTTATAGAGTTTTCAAGCAGACCAGATACAAACAGACAGGTTCTGTCCCCTATATCGAAGAGAAGAGAAAAGCCACAACCCATTAGGTTTAAGACATACTGAGAGACCTGATGCAAAATCAGGCCATTCAAACTGTACCAACCAATGAACTAGGTATGGGAGTCTACTCCATCTTCTGGATGGTGCCCAAGAAGACTGCGGCAATACATCCCATCTTAGACCTCAAATTCTTGAACGAGTTCACGGCTCCTCAGAAATTCAAGATGGAGACACTCAGGTCAACCTTAAAGAGTGTGCAGATAGGTGACTATCTATCCTCCATAGATCTGAAGGATGCCTATCTACATATACAGTGGCGTGAAAAAGTATTTGCCCCCTTCCTGATTTTCTCTATTATTGCATATTTGTCACACTGGATGTTTTCAGGTCTTTAGACAAAATGTAATATTAGATAAAGGGAACCTGAGTGAACAAATAACACTTGTTTTTTTTTTTTATTTCACTTATTTAATGAAAAAAAGTTAACCAACACCAATTGGCACTGTGTGAAAAAGTAATTGCCCCCTTACACTTAATAACTGGTTACGCACATTTAGCTGCAATGACTGCAACCAAACACTTCCTATAATTCAATATCAGTCTTTCACATCGCTGTGGAGGAATTTTAACCCACTCTTCCTCGCAGAACTGCTTTAATTCAGTAACATTTGGTAGGTTTCAAGCATGAACTGCTCGTTTCAGGTCCTGCCACAGCATCTCTGTTGGGTTTAAGTCTGGACTTTGACTAGGCCACTCTAAAACTTTAATTTTACTCTTTTAGCCATTCTGATGTGGACTTGCTTTTGTGTTTTGGATCATTGTCTTGCTGCATGACCCAACTACGCTTCAGCTTCAGCTGACGGAAGGATGACTGGACATTCTCCTTAAGAATTTTCTGGTACAGAGCAGAATTCATGGTTCCTTTAATTATGGCAAGTCATCCAGGTCCTTAGGCAGCAAAGCATCCCCACACCATCACACTACCACCACCATGTTTGACTGTTGGTATGGTGTTCTTACTGTGGAATGCTGTGTTTGCTTTACGCGAGACATTATGGGATCCATGTTGTCCAAAAAGTTCCACTTTGGACTCATCTGTCCATAGAACATTTTCCCAAAAGGCTTGTGGATCATCCAGGTGCTTCTTGGCAAATGAGAGACGAGCATTTATGTTCTTCTTGGTTAGCAGTGGTTTCCGCCTTGCTACTCTCACATGAAGCCCATTTTTGCCCAGTCTCTTTCTGATTGTGGAGTCATGAACACTGACCTTAGCTGAGGCAAGAGAAGCCTGCAGTTCTTTGGATGTTGTTTTAGGATCCTTTGAGACTTCTTGGATGATTTTACACTGCGCCCTTGGAGTAATTTTGGCAGGCCGCCCACTCCTGGGAAGGGTCACTACTGTTCCAAGTGTTCTCCATTTGGAGATTATGGCTCTCACTGTGGTTCGATGGAGTCCCAGAGCCTTAGAAATAGCTTTGTAACCCTTTCCAGACTGATAGAGGGCAACAAAATGTTTTTCTGATCTTTTCAGGAACTTCCTTTGATCATGGCATAATGTGCTTGTTGAATCTTTGTGCTGGCAATGTGACTCTGATGGTAAGGGCCAAAATAAGTGAGGTTTATATTGAGCAGGGCTGGCTGTAATCAAGCCTGGCTGTGTTCAATCAGCTGACTCTAATTATCCCTTTAATTGGGTTGATTTAACTAGGGGGCAATTACTTTTTCACACAGTGCCAGTTGGTGTTGGTTAACTTTTTTCATTAAATAAATGAAATAAGTAAAAAAAAAAAGTGTTATTTGTCCACTCAGGTTCCCTTTATCTAATATTATATTTTGTCTAAAGACCTGAAAACATCCAGTGTGACAAATATGCAATAATAGAGAAAATCAGGAAGGGGGCAAATACTTTTTCACGCCACTGTACCTATCAGACCAAGTCATCATCGGTTTCTCCAATTTCATGTGTTGGGTCAACACTTTCAGTACCAGGCGCTACCCTTCTGCCTCACCTCAGCTCCGAGAGTGTTCACAAAGGTGTCTATCATTCTAGCTGCCTGTCTCAATGAGCAAGGCACAGATGTCATGCCCTATCTGGACAACTGGCTGATACGGTCTTGCAGCAGACCACAGTCACAGAGGAACACAGAGAGGGGACTGGAGGCCCTAATGCAACACACTTAGGTGGTCAACCAAGACAAAACCTCCCTCCAACCAGCCCAACAGATAGAACATCTTGGGGTTAAAATAGACATGATCGAAGGGAAGGCGAGACCATCCCTCAAGCGGATCCAGATGGCCATCAGATGAGTTCAGACCCTCAGGTTATCCCAGCACCTAACCATGGATCAAGCAGCCCAAGTACTCAGATGCATGGCATCCTGCATTGACCTGGTACCCTTGGTCAGATGGAATATGTGCCCATTACAGAACTGCATATTGGCACAGGGCTCCCCTGCAGAACACAACTTGACCATGACTGTACAACTGGAAGCACCACAGTATGGAGATGGTGATAATGCCAACAGCCCCCACAGTGACACCCAGAAACCACCACAGATGAACCCAATGCACCCCACACTGAACGCCATGAACCTGACACAGCAGCCACAACAAACACACCAACAGACTTTGAGGCGCACAGCACAGACAGGATGCACAGGCACAGAGAGTCTGCAACAACAATGCTACAGCACTGGACCAGTTGTTGTGCTCCCTGAGCCACAACAGAACTGATGGACAGTGGAGTGACACTGCAGGTCATGGGAGGGGGCACTGGTAGGCATAACAGGGGCAGCGGGACTGCAGCATGACAGCAATGCTAGGACTGGGGACAGCCAAGGGCAGCAAATACAGGGGGAATGGTTGCCCATACAGTTCACACAGAGCACCACAGGTGGGCAGGGACCAGGTGCATTGGGCAGAGTGGCCACAGTGGTGCTGCTACTGTGGGGGGCATATCGGGCGCCGTGGCAGGTTGCTCTTGAGGTGGTCGGGATTCTGGCTGTCACTGTGTGGGTGTTGGGATTGTGGTGTCACTCCAACACTGTGTTTTCTTACACCTCACAGAGTCAGTCAGAGTGTCATTATGGTGGTGGGCAATGAGACAGCATCACTTGAGAGGTTCTTCCTTGGAACAAACGTTCGAAGTCACAGTGGAGACCAATGCCAGCCTCTTAGGCTAGGGAGCATGCATGAACGATGCCACAGCACAAGGCTGATGGACAGCCTCAGAATCCAGACTGTCCATCAACATCCTGTAGATGAGGGTTGTCTACAATGCTTTGCAAGCATTTCACAACAGGATAGTCAGCTGGTCCATTCTGATTAGTTCAGACAACAAGGTGACAGTGGCCTACATAGTGAAGCAGGGTGGAACAAGAAGCAAGGCCATGATCCAGGAGGCAACAAAGATGTTGCTCTGGGCCCAATCACACCTCACCCACATTCACGCCATCCATCTGGCAGGTAAACTAAATGTAAAAGCAGACTGGCTGAGCTGGCAGCAAGTCCAACCGAGGGAGTGGCAGCTTCACCCAGACATTTTCAAGCTGATACAGAAACGATGGGGACCAATCCCAATAGACCTAATGGCCTCCAAAGAGAATGCCGAAGTCCATACGTTCTTCTTCAGGTACATAGAGAAACAGACACAGGGAGTGGACGCTCTGTCACAGGTCCGGAATCAGGACTGTTCCTGCGTCTTCTCCCAATTCCTCTAATCCCCCAGGTCCTAGTGAAAATAAGACAATCCTGGAGCCTAACAGTACTCATAGCTTCATACAGGCCATGAAGGGCTTGGTTTGCACCAGCCATGGCCATGGCACTGGACAGGTGGACTCTCCTGTATCACAGAGACATGCTAGTTCAGGGTCCAATAAGCCACCAAGCTCTGCACATGCTCAAACTATTTGCCTGGCTCCTGAGAAGCACAGATTACTAAGAGCAGGGTACCGTGACTTGGTCATTTCGACCATATTGCAATCTAGAAAACAATCCACTACTTCCACCTATGGCAGACAGTGGAACATTTGTAAACTGGTGCAGTAAGATACCAATAGACCATATGTCAGCTGACATGTCAGTGATCCTGCTCTACCTACAGCAGAGGCTGGACAAAGGGCTATTCCCCTTCCTCACTATGGGTACAACTCTCGGCCATAGGAGCAGCTGTAGGGTGCATCGGGCCACTCCCTACCTGGAGCTCACCCTGATGCCATCTGGTTCCTTAGGGCAGTAGAAACTATTTGCCCTTGACACCATACCACAGTGGCTCCTTGGGATCTACCATTGGTCTTAGAGTCCTTAAAAGAACCTCCCTTCAACCTGCTCATAAAGCCCAGCTATACTGGACAGATTTAAAAACCTGTTTCCTGGTTGCCATCCATTCAGCACACAGAATTGATGAACTGGGAGCCCTATCCTTGAGGGAACTATATACCGTCTTCACATCAAGAAGGGGTGACTTTGAGGACAGTGCCATCCTTTCAACTGAAGATCATCACCAAGTTTCACAAGAAGCAACCGAGTTACCTACATTCAAGCAGCAAGCACAAAACACAGAAGTTATGTCACATCACCCACTAGACGTTGGGAGTTCCCTGGCTCAAAACATCACCAAGCCACAAACAATTCACAAGTCCAAAAGGCTCTTCATCATAACCCATGGCCACAAGAAGGGCATGGCAGCCTCCAAAACAACCATCACCAGCTGGCTTAAAAAGACTATCAAACAGACATACATTTCAAAGGGCTTAACCCCATCAACTGGGATAAAAGCTCATTCAACCAGAGCAGTGGCCATTTCTTAGGCAGAAAGAGCCTCCATATCCACAGAAGACATTTGCAAAGTGGCTACACGGACTTCCATTCATAACTTTGCCAGACACTACAGACTTGAATCTCTGTATAAACAAACACATGATCTTTGCTGCAAAAGTGTTGGCCACTGCATGTCCTGATACTCAAAACCTTGATCGCCCTGACTCACCCTGAGGGACTGCTGATACTGCTACTTGTAGTAACCCATGATGTAATGTCTGGAGTGCCATGGATGCCAGCATAACACAGTGGGTGTTCACTCATCTGATAAAGGTGATTGTGTTAGCTGATATCCATGGCACTCCAGGGCCCTTCCTCAGCACAATCATGGGGGTCACACCAGGACTGTGCAGTAGTCCATGCAAAGTTGCTTAACTTTCTGGAACTATGGATTATTTAGAAACTGACTTATCCTATGATAGTAACACGATCACTGACTAAAATAAAACAGCTTTTCAAATATTGAGCTGTCAGTTACACTTGGCATCTGAGTGTTAGAATTGTCACAAAGGGCATTAAACATAATTGAAGCCAAGTTAAGTTGTCTGCATGCTGTTGTTAATATAAGTGGTTTAAAGCATAAGAGAGTTGATTAAAGCTCTATTACAGCTATGCAAGAATTGAACTGGAGAGCAGAGGCTCCTGGGACCAGGGTGTACTGAGAAATTTGATCCTAGGTCACATGTGCATCACTAGCCTATCAGGTGGGTCATAACTCATGATGTAATGTCTGGAGTGCCATGGATATCAGCTAACACAATCACCTTTATCAGGTGAGTAAACACCTATTTCAGTTGCAGTTACTGAGCTTAAATATGTGTTTTATGTCTCCCTTCTTGAACCCATCTGCCACCCCTGACTGCAGCTGATCAATACACAACAATAACAACAGCAGTAACAACTTTGAGTAGTGGCTGATATGACTAAGAAGAAAAAATACCTGGCTATATTTACCCAGCTGAATAATGCGCCAGACTTGTTTGCTAACCAAAAAGGTGCTTCTAGGTTTACAGATAACACCCTGTGCTTTAACAAATTGCTTCTGCACCATCTCCAACCAATACAACAGCAGGAACATAGCCACAAATCTCTATCCAGTGTATTGAAGTCCCCAGACAGCAGCATCTCTCTCTTTTCTGTCATTTTGCCAATGGCTTCCACCAGTACCTTATCTAACTCTCTCCATTGCCTGAGGTCTACAGAGGACACCAGTCCAAATAGTGGCTGCATTCCCCATTTCCAGGGTGATCCACAGCATATTACAGTCAGCACACTATGATTCCATATGTAACTGAGTGTGGTACCATTAGTATATATGCTTTTATCACAGCACAGTTGACTTTTATCACATTCAACACTTTTGTTCACTGTATTAGTTCCTTTGCTCTCAGACCACCAGAATCATTTACCTGTTAGCAATGCACCTAATAGGTGCCACCATGCCTAGTAATTGTGGAAAATGGGAAGCTTACTAGGTAACCATTTTTTTATGTTACTTAAAAACATATTTTTTCATGTTGGTAAACAGAGACAGAGAAGGGCTTCCAGCTGTGACAGAGTGTGAGTGTGTGTGTGTGTGTGTGGGGGGGGGGTCTAAGGAGTAAGCAGGAGAAATACAACTGAGATATGCAACTCTACAAACTGCAAAAATTACAGCAGTTACAGTAAAACAAAACTATGAGTATATGTGCAATAGGCTTGGAACCTAGAGATCCAGGTTCAAATCCCATAGTAGAGCAACTTATTGGTTGTATGATTCTGATGAAGTCAATTAACACTCAATTTCTCCTTGCTTTACTCTGCTCAACTGCAAAAAATAAGAAAAACAAGACTACTCCACTAAATGTCAAGCTGGGCTATCATGTGCCAATATGTAGCAAAACAAAGTGTGGATACTTACAATTTTCCTATGTTCCCAAGTGATGTCATGAGCTCTTTAAAAGGATGACAGAGGGGTAACGGCATGCATTCAAACAGCAGACAGATTTTCTATAGAAATACATTTAGTCACATTGGTGTCTTGTGTACTGTTTAAGCAAATACACACAATGTCACACACATTCTGACTGCAATCCAGATGGAGCAGATTTATTTCTCTGAAGCATTCTGGAAGATAATATAGGACAACAGCCTGTATGTGAAACAATTTCTTTAAAGTTGTACCAGGGGAACCATGCACATGGTTTTATACTATAGCAATGTGGGGTCCTTGGAGTAACTCTCTTAAAAACACACACACTCTCACCACTTTGTGTTATTTGAATAGTAACTAACTGTAATCTGCCACAAACACCAGTATTGTATCAATGTGTCATTTAAAAAACTGGGCATTAGACTGTTCATTAATTTAAAGCTGTTATATTTCAGCATAGCAAAGTAATAGCTTTTGATATCTGAAGAATGTAAATCAGTTACTCATGGAGGAGAGCATATGGCGTTGTCCTCCATCCTGTCATCTATCCCATCAGTTTTTAAAACTCTAGCGCATTTCTGACATCCTTTTATTCATCATTGGCATATTTCTCATTAGCTCAGAGATTTTTAAAACAACTTTTATTGCTAGTTGTGAAATGGATTATTCTCGTCAATAAATATGGCTGCCACCAGCAATTTTTTTAAACATCTCTTCCCTGGAGGTTACTTTTTTACTACACATAATAGAATCATGTAGCGTATGGTGCTTACTGCTTGTGTATGTTTCTGACAGTAAATAGGAAATGCTTTCAGCAGAGTAATCATACACAGTATTTATATAATTGTGCAAAAAGAATGCAATAAAACCTTTTATTTGCACACTTCTGATGAATTATACATATTTTAGATTACCAATGCCTAACAGCAGTATTGACAACTGGCAACCTCCTTAAATAATAAATATGCCCCCAAAGAAGATAGAAGGTAGCAACAGTTCAGGCTCTGCTGTGTGTTTCCCTGTCTGCTACAATGTTTAACAGCTGCTGAAATTAATAAAGCAGCATACCAAAAAATATATTAGAGTATTTTCCATAACTAAAAGTTCATGAACAATTGATGCAAGGCTAAACACTGTCCTGTACTATCTAAATAGAAATGCTAGCCATTCTACTGAGAATTTTATTTTGGGGGGGCAGGGTTGTATTAAGAGACAAATGAAAAAAAAATATACCCTATGTATAGCTTGCTTGCACTCTACAACTGTCGGTCTGCAGTGCATACAAAGCCTGTGCTATGGAAACCATTCACAAAAATGGACTGTATTTTTTTACAACAGGCTATATGCAAATCAGATAACAGTGACCAGCCAGCCTAACTGCCTACAAGAATTAACTGCAGAATAAGGATACGATTAAAAAAGTACTAGTAATACTTGCCATTGGAGACAAACAATAACCAGCTGGCAGCCTCCCTAAATAACTATACAGCACAATGCACAAGTTCAACTGAAACAGAAAAGAAACTTTAAAGTTTGAAACCATACATCCATGCTGTTTGGCACGGGATCATAACCACGCACAGAAACACAGTGCGGCACTTACTGCTGTTACCATAAGAGCGTGCACTGCAATATTGTCAGGCAAAACACCGATGAACACAAGCAGCACACACCCTTACAATGAATGGGCCTCTTTGTTTTTTGTGGGCGGCTTTGCTCCCCACACCCCATGCCCTGCCTGGAATTTTAATAACAAACTCCGGGGGGGGGGGGTGAACATTGGGGATGGGGAAAAACACTGTTGGGGGGGAGTTTGTTTTTTTTAGAAAGAAAAAGGCCGCAAAAAGTTGCAGCACAGGAAGATCTGGAGGGAACCAAACCCCAGTCCCAGGTCTCCCATTCTGCCATGTACTGGTGCCCTAGCCACTCCACTAGGGGAGTGGCTCAACCAAGCCCCCAGTACATGGCAACTTGATGACACCGGATAAGAGTGTAGAACAACAGGGGTAGCGCTCTTTTACTAGTGCTGTTCTACCATTGTTGCTGAACCTACAAGTGCTCAATAGACAGCACGGTATTCACCACATTGTCTCTCATGCACTATATTGACCCGGTAGGTGCTGTTTAGTGCTGACTAACTGTTAAAACAACAACAACATTGCATTTTAGCATTTTCAGCTTGCTTACTTGAGTGTAGTCGGATGTAGTTCTCTCTCTGGTTGGGTTTGGCTGGTGATGCTGTTGCTGACTCAACACAACAAGAAAGGATCAATCAGATAGATGATTTCTATGCTGTTTATATAGTATAGGAAAGTTTAGGCACACAGACAGTGCTGCACTGCACTACTAAATTAACCACCATCCATGAGGGCACAGCAAGTAATGTGGGTCGGGGCTAATTGGTCCATTCTTTATACCCATCTGATTTCTTTGAAATACATACAGCATAAACAAGTCAAGCATAAAAGCAGACTGAAGGGCTCAGAGGTGCCGCTGTTACAGGATAGGTACAATTGATACATATGGCCGAATTGGACAGCAATGCATAGAGGCTGTTAGGAATAGGATGGGAAGGAACTGACAAGTGAAAGTTATTTATGACTCTTATCTTCACTTTGTGGTCAAGGGGGCTATGGAAAGGAGACAGCATGACTGGGCTGGGGACTATTGTTTTAGTTTCTCAGCAAACTCAGCAAAAGGTTCAAGAAAGAAATATAAAGTGTGAATTGCAGCCAATTATATTACAAAGGAAAGAGTTGATTAACAGTCTTGTCTGCACTCTGCCTAAACTGGAGGCAACTTTAAACAAGTTCTGGCAGAGCCACTACGACTGTGAATGCATTAACTAGATAAGGGTGTTTCATGGGCTTAAACATAAACATTTATTTAAAAAATATCAGATTTACAAACCTTTGAGTCAGAGACTCATTTACAAAGGCACTTCATCGAAACTATTACATAGACAGCACAGTTAACAAGTCCAAAAACAATGGCTCAGAGGGCAGACAGTTATAACAATCATTAACTGGAGATACATGGGTAGCAGTAGATAAACAGATTACATAGTTTAGGCACACAGGCACCACATCAAGAAGACCAAAGCAGTTCAAACAATATACAATAGCTAAAGCAAACAAACATCAGGAGTCAAAGAGCAGCCCAGAGTGTTCACATGAAGGTTGGTGCATACACTAACTGAATCAAAGTATAGTACATTGAGAAAGGGCACATTTAAGCAACAAGGCATGACAGGGTGTGTGTTATCATGTAATAATATCACTCCTGGGGTGGGATGAAGCATGAGGCGAAGACGATTATTTATTTATTTATTTATTTGCACATATTTATTTGATCCACTGGATCAGCAATATTTGCATAAGCTGTGCCCAGTGCAGATTTTACAGCACTGGTCCTGGTCTGGTGATTTGGGTTTTACCCATACCACACTGCATATGGTTTAGTGATATACTGTACAGATGACTGCAGAGTCTAACCCATTGAAGGTTGAGTTTCACAAAACCATTATGCTACAAATATCAAGACTCACTCACTCCCTCACCCCCCCAATCACAATCAATCCTCTGCCAAAGTCATGCTTAAATACTGGTGCCTCTACATCCACGCCACTAAGCTTTTAATGCCAACATGCTTCTTCTGCTGCTGTGAGTTAAACTCTTTAAAAACATTTTGGTGAGACATTTTTGTTTTAGTATATCCATGATCAGGAAAAAAGAATTTGTAAAAGAAACCAAAATCCCCATTTGTCAGTTCATTGAATCACAATACAGCATGTTATAAATTGTTCAGATTCTATGTGTAACCTACAGTAAATCAGACAGAAATTAGACACAAATGCCTACCTATTTGCAAGTGAAGCAAATGTGGTTACTATCATTCAGTTGTAAACACCTATAGTCATAGCCAGGATTCACATTGCTAGACTCTAAGTAAGTATGACAAGTTTCCTAAATACTGGTGCCTTATCCAGCTGTGTTCTGCTTGGTGTGTGTGTGTGTGTGTGTGTGTGTGTGTGTGTGTGTATGTGTTTAAACATGTAACTTTCTATAGTATATTGTATAGCACTGTGAATCCTGGCTGCATTGTTTTTTCTCTGCTGTGGCTAAGCAAGACACTGCAACAAAGACACTGGCCTGCTGTAGGTGCTATTAGACATCAAACCAAAGAGTACACTGTGAAGACTAACCTGGAGAAGATACAATAAAATAAACTTGAACGACAGCTCGCAGACATCATAAAACACCCAGGCAAAATTAGAAAAACTCCTCTAACAGCCTAGGCAGAAACAAAACACTGGATTGAAGTGAGAACTCAAAACTGGTAGTAATACATATATTCCTGATTTTAACATGCAGTTTTCCTTTAAGAAGATTCAGTAGCATATAAATAGTAGCCCAAAACTGCCTGCCTGAGAATGAAGTTGGTATATTATTTGGAAAAATGGAAGGCCAGGTCTCTTGCTATGTGATGTCCTGTAAAGTAACACACTGACTGCTGTTAGGATGGTAGTGTCAAATGCTATGAGGTGCCATGGGAAACTTGTTCTGCAGAAAGTTCCAGGAAGTATTTAACCCATCATACTTCTTTTTTAAAACAATTTTTATTAAGTTTTTCTAATAAATACATTGCACATATTTCATTTTATGTAATCAAATGAACACTTACATGCAGCCACAAAAAGGGTAAAACTATGTAGTACAGCATCTTCTTCTGTCTTTACATACAGTAATATACTTTCTTACCCTAAAATATAAAATATTTCCAATATCTAAGTGAAGCTGTATATAGAAAAATTAAATAATCTATTTTTATATATCCATCTGTCTCAACATAGTGTTTCTATGGAGAATCTAACCAGGATAAGAAAGGGGTCCTATTTTATTATATTTATGGCCAGTTCTAGCATGACGACGACTAGTAAATTCATTAACAGCTATTTTGGCAAGTGCCTTGGTCCATTCATTCAATGTAGGGGCTTGGTTGTCTTTCCAATGGCTAAGAATCAGTCATTTGAAACATAAAGAGGCTATTGCAATCCATTTTTTCCCAGATATGGGCATATCAAAAAGCAAGTCATAGTCACCTATTATAAATATGCCAGGATCAAAAGGGAAACTATGTTGTAATATTAGTTGACATGCTTTCCAAATAATAATCCAGGCAGGCCTTAATTATGAACAGTCCCACATCATGTGAAATAGAGTAGCCTCTGTAGCGTCACATCTCCAACATTTGCTATCCATAGATAAACCCTGTTTGTGCATTTTTTGGGGAGCATAATACCAGTTATGCAATAGCTTGAACTGGATCAGTTTATCCTGCAAGTCCATACTAAATTTAGAAGCATTATTCCAAACTGAGTCCCATGTCTGAGCAGAAATAGATTACCCTAGATAGGTTTCCCATAACTTTTTAGATGCCACAGTAAGGTCCGGTCCTGCTTTAATTGAACATTTATATAATTTTCCAGCTCCTCCTTTGTTATTAGCCATTGTTAATAAGTTCTCAAAGTCTCTGGATATAGGGAAAGCTCATTTTTTATCTAAAATGCTTCTTAGTGAATCTCAAATTTGTAGACAGGCGTGACATTGAGTATAAGGCAATCCATATATATGTTTTAATTCAGTAAAAGATCTAAGGATACCTGTGTGGGGGTCTGTTATATATTTTAATAAAGAAATACCTTTTTTCCCCCTAGGTGCTGTTAGTAAGTACCTTATTACCAAATCTAATAAATGGGTTCCTCCATAATGGAGTATATTTCAGCATTACTAAGGGAGCCAAAAGTAGGTTAGTGTAAAAATTAATGAAACTGGATGAAGCTTTTAAGTAGGGATGAGACTTAACAAAGTTTGGGTAAATACCCATGATTATATGATAAAGAGAATGTGGGTAAACACAAGATTGTTCATATTGTACCCACATAGGACTATTGTCAAACAATGTAAACCAATAGCTAGCCTGTCTAAATAAAAAGGCTTGATGGTATTGTTTAAAATCTGATAACCCCATACCCCCTTGCTGTCAAAGTTTTTTTTTTAGTTTTGGCAAACTGATCCTAGCTTGCTTACCTTCCCATAGAAAAATTCTAATAATATAGTCCATTTTCTTAAACCAAAATGAGAGGATATGCATTGGCATCACATTGAAAAGATAAAGAATCTTTGGTGCCAGCATCATTTTCAAGGTGTTAACTTTGCCCCATATTGACAGATTCAGTTTGGCCCATTTTTCTAAGTGTAATTTCATGTCATCTACCTGTAGAATGAATTTCATATTAATTTGAACCAATAAGTCTAGCCTGTTAGAAACTTTGACTCCTAGATAAGTAATATATTCCTCCTGCCATAACAACGCATTCTCCAAACATAATTTCTTTAAATTTTGTATATTACCCTTCAAGGGAAGCATTTCAGACTTTGACCAATTAATTGAGAGGCCAGATAGTTGTCTGAACTCTTCTAGGAGCTCCATTGTGAGTGTAAGAGATCTATATGGATTGAAAAGTGATAATAATAAATCATCAGCGTAGGCTACAACCTTATGTTCCATTTTGCCTATTCTAATCCCAGAAATGTTATTGTTGTCCCTAATATTACATAATAGGGGCTCCAAAGCTAAAATAAAAGTAAAGGAGAAAGGGGATAGCCTTGTCTAGTGCCTCTTTCTAGGGAGAATGTCTCTGACAACACTCCATTAATACAAATTCTTGCAGTAGGTGACCGGTATATAATGGCAACATTATCTATGAATTTATCCCCCAGACCAAAGGCCTTTAGACCTCTATATAGATAATTCCATTCTGTGGAGTCAAAAGCTTTATGTGTGTCTAATGACAGCAAAACAGACTCATCTTGTAATTAAGGAGCCATCCAAATAGCAGCGAGAATTCTTCTAACATTTTCAAAACCCACCCTCCCTTTAAGAAATCCAACTTGGTCTTCATGAATGTATTTATTGAGAATGTTTTGCAATGTACTTGCCATAATCTTAGCCCAAATTTTATAATCAATATTTAACAGGGAAATAGGGTGATAGTTGGCCAGATCTAAGGGGTCCTTTCCTTTTTTCAACATAACCATAATGATTGCTTCTGACATTGTTGATGGTAAGTCTTTCATTTCCTCTGTCTTTGTGAATACTTTGCGTGGTATTGGACTAACTGCATCTTTCAGAAGTTAGTAAAACTCAGCAGGTAGACAATCCGATCCAGGACCTTTAAATTTGGGCATGTCCAAAATCACGTTGGTAATCTCATTGACTGAAATAGCCTTATCAAGGCTTTGTTGATCGAGTTTTGAAACCAAGGGTAATTTAGCTTTAAATAGAAATTTGTCAATTAAATCTAGATTGTCTAAACCTTTGGTTTTATATACATTTTCATATAATTTCTGAAAGATATAGTTAATATCCCTGTTTTTAATAAAGGTGTTTTTGGCTTTATCCATTATGCTGTGTATGTTGTTTCTGCTTTGAATTTGTTTAAGCCTATAAGCCAATAATCTACCAACCTTTTCATCTGACTCCCAATAATTTTGTTGTGTCCTAAATAAAGCAAATTCAGCTTTGTGCATATGAATTTCATTTATTTCATATCTCAGCAATATTATTTTCCTTGGAATATTCTAACCATCCCCCTTATGATTTTTATGTATCTTCTCTAAATCTTCCAACTCTTTTTCTTTACCTGACAAATGTTTCTCCCTTTCTTTCTTATTGTAAGAAGAGTAACTGAGAATTCTGCCTCTGATATATGCCTTGCCAGCCTCCCATACTGTGGCATATGATGTCTCATTATTATCATTAATATCAAAAAAATGCTATGTTTCATTTATCACCGAAGGCTGGAAATCACTATCTCTTAACAAGGAACAATTAAACCTCCAATAAAAAGGTTTTGTAACACTGGGATCTAATTGTAGGATGACAAAAATTGGGGGCATGGTCTGAGATTGTAATTGTGTCTATGTCAGCTTTCATCATACAATTTAACAAGTTGCCGGATAATAGGAACAAATCTATCCTACTATATGTACAGTGTTTAATTGAAAAAAAAAAGGAATAATCTCTACTGTCTGGATACATCATTCTCCAAGCATCAGACAAACCTAAATCTTTCATCCTATCCTTTATCATTTTCCTATCCTTTGAGTTGATAATCTTACTACATAAATTACTCTTTTCTAGTAAATGATCAAGGGCGATGTTCATATCTCCACCAATCAGAACATTTCTACAGGTTATTCTACTAACTATTTCAAAGAAGTCCCTAAAAAAGACACTGGGTTCACTGTTAGGAGCATAGACATTGCATATAATTTTGTCTGCACCATCTATAGAACTTTCCAAAATTTGTCATCTACTATTAGGATCTGTTTGATGGCAAAATTAACCTTTTTTTTTAATAAGGATAGCTAACCCTTTTTTGTTTTTTACTAACCAAATTATGAAAGACTTCTCCCACCCAGGATCGTTTAAGCTTAATGGCTTCATCTGACAATAAATGTGTCTCCTGCAGAAGTGCTATGTCTGTTTTTAATTTAAAGAGATGGGAGAGTATTGTCTTCCTTTTAATGGGTGATCCTAACCCCTTTACATTCCAAGGAACACATTTGATGCACACCTTACCCATTTTCAATGACCGACCAGACTAAATAAAGAGTATCTCATACATAACCGAATAATATAAAATCTGAAACCTTCTATAACTATGCCATACAGAGACTGAGTAAGAACTATATGCCAAGCCATTAATATGAGACATAAGCACCTTATTATTATTAACTTTTCAGATGAATATCTTTCCAAATAAAATACATTTGGATATTATAATCCTGTTATAAACCCTTTGTATGAAGTAATCCACATCTCCTGTGTCACAAACAGCCTTAAGCTTAGCTATGCAACTCAAGATACTTCGGCATGTAAGACTCTGTAGAGCTGAGATTAAACCATAAAACTTGAAATTCTTAAATAATCTGAAAAAATTAAAACCATATAGCACAATTGTTTTAAACAACATTAAAAGTAGTGTTACTAAAGATATTCCAAAAATAATCATCATCATAGAGCTATAATCCAATAGTTTTGTTATCCCAAGGACTCAGGGCTATAAGCCCCTGTCACACGACTAAATACAAAATTGTCAATATATAATCTTGGTCAATAACAAATTGAAGAGAAAAAATAAAAGAAATTAACTAGAAAAATAGAATTTTTTATAAGGTAAAGCTTTCTAAAAAGGTAAAGATTTCTCCAAACAGAACAAATGCGGCATTAAGGATTAATAACCCCTTATTAGCATCAAGCAGTAAAAATGCACCATCCATCATTAGGATTTGATTATTGACAAGTTATACAAAATATAGAGTGGCGTAGGAAGGAGAGAAAAAGCATCAAAATAATCAGAGTAAACACCAAATTAAAGACAGCATTATTTATATATATATATATATATATATATATATATATATATTAAAAGCTTGGTATTCTACCACATGTTTCATGACCTTTCACTGTCTGTAGTTCCACTACATAGACCAGAGAAAACAATGGCAATAGTCAAAATATCTATATTGGCTTAGGACATTCTACCTATAGGCTTATAATCATTAAAGAGTGTTCACACACAACAATAACTCCATCATCTTGAGCCATTTAGAAATGTGTAATCTCATGATGGGTAAACTCCAATTACAGCCAAACCCCTTGATCACCAGGACCATTGTTGTTTCTCTTATTAGTCTTTACAAGCATTGTCATTTGCTCAACCTCAGAATACCAAAGAAGAAGGAGTTAAGAGACTGTTAGTTAATAGACCATGTTGGGGACATAAGGACATACAGACATAAATCTCTTCCTAAAGACAGGACAGGCTGCTTAACTGCAATGCAACTGCCAGACTCATCATTCAGTCTAGAAGCCTTAGAGTTAAAAGACTTTCTATGTGCATATGATCATTGTCTGAGGATTGAAAAAGAGAGGTAATTATATGCTTTCAAATATATACATGCTAAAAAAAATTCAGTAGCTATCCGAGAGAAACATATAATAACTGGGTTTAATATATAATAAAATATCAGTCAACAACTGTCTTTATGAAGTCCCTGAACAACAAAAACAAAAAAATAATTACTTTCCCTTCTCTGGTTCATTGTGAGGTTCCAGGAGTCATGTTGCTATCCATTCATCCAATCATTTGCTCTTTGATGCAAGTAAGTCTGTCAGCTCTCAGAATCTGTAACCGACTCAAAGTTTAAAAGTAAACATTGCTAGCAAAATTAACTCAACCTAATGGAAGATGCTTCTCATTTGCATTCATAATAAACTAAATGAAAAGCTTCATGGAGCATCTGGGTAATATGGTGGGGTGGGTCATCCTGGGCCATCCTGGTTCTCATCCAATTGGGAGCCTTCTGTCAGAATGAGAGCTGTATCCATTGAGTGCTTTTTAGCATTTGATATCTCCTCCACGTTCTCCATGTCTACCAGAAGCAAAGCATAGCAATTAGACATCACTAGTTTATCCAGGTTGTTTTTCATCACAAATCTCATGGATGCACAGCGATTTCTAGTAAGAAAGCCTTTACATTTTCTGTTTACCGACTGCCATCTTACTTGGGAAGCTTCAGGAAGCACAACTGGGTGTTTAGCATTGCTAAGCTTCTTAGAATTCTGAGAGTGCCTGGGTTTTGATGGTGCTAGTGCTGTTTTGGAGTCTCGTGGCTTTTGTGGACTAAGGTTATTAGAATTTTCAAAGCGAGAGTCAGGCTGTTGAAAACCATTGTCTTTTACTCCAGTCATTAACAAAGACTTTTGCATCATCAGGTGATTTAAAAGTGTGTGATACCCCATTAGCTGACACAATTAAGATAGCAGGATATTTAATTCTGCATGAAAGGCCTAATTTTTGTAAACTTTTTCTGATGTCAGTAAATGCCATTCTCTGAGATGCAACCTCATTTGAATAATCTTGATAAAATTAAATACAGTTCCCATTCCACAACAGTGACCTCTGTTCTCTTGCTATATTTAAAATTTCTTCTTTCACAGAAAACCGTAGAAAATATGCCACTACAGGTCTCTGAGGGACTCCTGGTTTTGGTTTGGGAGAAGGTGTCCTGTGTGCCCTTTCTATTTCTAAAGGCCAACCTGGGTTGTATTGTAAGACATTTGGGATGAAAGTTTGTAAGAGTTTGGTCATTTGTGGACACTCAACTCCCTCAGGGACTCCCAGAATTCTGATGTTGTTTCTCCGACCTCTATTTTCGAGGTCATGAACTTTTTGCCATAAAAGATTAATCTGCTGTTGAAAATTATCGGAATCTGTGCTCAGTTTAAACACAGAATCCTCCACTGCTGCCACCCTTTCTTCAGCCTCAGTTAGCCTTTCATTAAACTTATCTGAATTAGACTTAATAATATCTACAGCTACTTTAAGCCCAGCAATATCCTTTTTTATTTCTTTTTAACTTAACATTATTTCGTGTAACATATCATTAATGTTATTGATATCATCACTTCTGCCCTCTGTAGAAGAATTGTTTCTATTTCTTGCATAAGCCCACTGGGCCCACTGAAATTTGTAACTGACATCACAGTGCCCACTAGTGTGTATTCCTGCTGCTAGGCAAAATGACTCACTGAAAGGAAAGCAGTCGATTTCAACAAGTGAGCCACCTGAAACTTTCCTGGAATGCTCCTCCAACCTTCTGACAGTACAGCTTCAAAATCTCTTCTATTCACATTCACATTGGATCCCTTATTTATACCACAGCACAATCCATTTTGTTAGAGGACATTCATATTATGCCCACCATTTCTTTTGGTATCCATCTGTTTTCTGGTTATCAATGCCTCAATAACTGGCACTTGTATGTTTATAAGATACTAACAGGACCCCATCTTATATAACTGACCTGAATTCATTTAATTAATGCTTCTGCAGCGTATGTTCTCTATGTATTTTTCTCTCATAATTCCCCAAGTATCATTCAAAGACCAGTACATTGTCTATTAGATTTTCTCCTGCTCGTTCATGGCTGAGCTTCCACAAATCTCTTTGATTGATCTCACTGGTTTCAGTCATTAAATTAAAAAAAATTGTTGCTATTTGTACACACTTTATGAATGTTATAAATTAAATGTATTTTTGTATTAAATTTGCAATGCTTAGTGATTACAGTACTTTATTTGGTACTGTTTGTGTACATTTATAGCTTGTAGTTTATACAGTTTACTATTCTTATTTCATGGTTGCAGTTGAGATTGAGAGTCTCTCTCATCCTGTTTACCATTTTGAATACATGCAATAAAATAAAACTAACCTGTCTTCTTGATACTACATCTTAATTTAATGAGAATAATCCAGTGATGAAAGTGAACAGGAACACGTAGAAACTCAGTTCCTGTACCTTTTTTGCAGCAGAAACTGAGTTCCTATACTTCTTCCTACAGATATTTGAAATAAAATTCTTACAACAGTAACATAATGAAAATTGTTTGGCCTATGACCTGAGATCAGTGGATTCAATCACAAAATTTGACTTGCAGAGCAATTTCATTTGTTTTAGAAATAATTTGACATCTCTGATTGGGTGCACCAGTATCTATACAGATGTGTCTGGATTGAAAGAAATATGGAAACATAGATGTCGACAGCAGAAAAAGGTTGAACAGCCTCTAGAGTACCAAGAGTTATCCTTCAGAACGAGGATCTTAATCCTGCTTTTAATTTGTGCCAGTGTTTGAGTTCCTGTACTTCTCGTTCACTACTTACACCACTGGAATTAGCTACGTACTATGAAAATGCAGAATTCTCTGATAATTTTAGTAGTTTTCTGATCAAAACCCACTCTTTGTCACATAAAAGGAGTTTCTTTAGTAGCCAGGTCCTTCTCGTGTGAGAGAGTTGAAAGTGTCACTAAATTTGTGAGTGTAAGGATTTCTTGCTCTCCAGTTTTGCTGATTGACTGCTGCAAGTCATGAGGCTTGCTAACAACTTGGATATGCTCACTGTGTGTTCCCTACAAAAAGTTCTGTGTCAGGACACTGAAGTGCTGAAGTGCTGCAGGGAAAACCCATGTCTTCGGATCTGCTTTGTCAGTGTTCAAAACACTTGATTTTAGCATAGTCATCAAATGCAAATTCTGCATTGGCTTATTAAATCAAATCACTTTTATTAGTAAAAAAGCACATTTTCAAGCTTGTCCAATGTGCTTGTACAATAATTTTAAAACATCAACAGACACTACAACACTAATAACACCATAATCAAATATCAAACTCATAAATACTTAAAATGTATAATTTCTAGTAACTTCTATTAACCAATTTAAAACCCTAACAGCAATCAGGAAAGGCCATGTTGAACAAATAGGTTTTCAGAGCACTCTTAAAACTCTCAATGAATAGGCATTCCCTCAGCCAGCGAGGTAGAGAGTTCCACAGGGTAGGGCCACAAAAGCAAATGAATGGGCCCTGGATGTTTTGAACTGAACCCTGGGAACCTCTAGCAATCCCTCATTAGAGGAGTGGAGTGAGCAGAAGGGGCGATCGGGACAGAGGAGATCCTTCAGGTAATGAGGTACCTGCCAGTATAGGGCTTTGTAGGTCAGTAAACTGACCTTGAAGGTGATCCGCCACTGTACTGGCAGTCAATGCAGTCCACGGAGCACAGGCATGATTTGGCTCAATCTTGAAGAGACAGTCAACACCCTGTCTGCCGCATTCTGCACCAACTGCAAGTGACGGATATCAACCCCCGGTATCCCTGGGTAAAGGGCATTAAAGTAGTCATCACAGCTGTGTCATGATCATGATGCAGCATGGGGTACTCCATGAGTGCTTTGTAGCTGCTCAAACAGATGTTCAAGCATGTACAAGGTGGAATTTCAAAAAGCACACCTCCTGTTTCAGGTGTGTTGTGAATTCCATTCTTTTTTTTTCTATCAGTATTTTATATTCCTGACTCCAGGTCTGCCAGACACCCCCCCAGCCCTACCATTGACCTTCTCATGGACTTACTGGTTTTCTACCACTTGCACAGAACCCTTAATTAATGTTTGGATAGCTACACTGGTCATGCGAGAGCCTGCAGGGGGTGCCGGCATGTAGCAGCCTGGCCTTGTCCTCCAAGATTTCTCTCCAATCTGGAGCACAGGGATGTGTGTGCCAGCACATTATGCTCCAGACCTTCCCTCAGTGTGCTGCCCCACTGTGCTGTTGTCCAGCCTGGTACCAGGTCAATACTGCACATGTAAGACAGTGCAGTATTAACCACACTGTACATACAGCACTTGAAATCACAGCGACAGGAGTAGAATAGTGATAGGGATTTACCGCTACCCCTGTCACTGTACAGTGATGGAAGGAGGGGAGAAGTTGCCGAGTGTTGGGTGCCTGGTCAAGCCACTCCTGTGGTGGAGTGGCTAGGGCACCAGCACATGGCACAGTTGGGAGACCTGGTACAGTTGTTCGGTTCCCCCCCCCCCGTCTCCCCGTTGCAACTTTTGCCAGCATGTTGTTTTTTTAATAAAACTTCCCCCCTCCTGAGTTTCTCTTCCATCCCCAAAGTATGCCCTCCCTGGAGTTTGTTATTTAAGTTCCAAGGGGTGTGGGGGGCTATGCCCCACCATGTGGAGGGTGCAGGGGTGAAACTCCCCAAAAAAACATACAGACCCACTGTTTGCAATGGGCATGGTGTGCAGAAGGTCAGTGTTTTGCCAGACTCTGTGTTTGTGCTGTGCTGTTTCCCTGTGGCATTTTCAGCTTCACAGTTGTGGCATACAGTGTTATGACCCTGTGCTGTCCAGCCTCTGCCAGGTAACAGTCTCTGCCATGTGAACTGGTATCCCGCCTCCCTGAGGAAGGAGAACTGCCATTGGGCACTCGATCCTCCCTCATCCTGCCAGCCTATTGAGTGCCCTGCCCATTCCTGAACCTGAGTCACCAGCATGGGATGTGGAAGTGCAACCCTCCTCCACTGAGCTGGCCTTTGGAATTCCATTCTTGACCTGGAGTTTCTTCATCTGGTTCTGGCATTTGGTGGCCTGTTGAAATGACCATACACATGGTCGATAAACATCAGCATGGTCTCATCATCTTTGGGCTTGCACAGGATGTCCAGAAGAATCAAATTCTTCAATGTGGAAAGCATGGCACATGAAAGGAACACCCTCCCTCAAGGACCTTGACAAGATTACCATTGACACAGATGAAGCCAGGGGTCAGATCTTGAAATGTTAGCAACTCGCTGGTTTAACTGTTCAGCTCCACCAGGATGTTAAAAGAGTGTTGTGCCAGTTGATTGTGGCATAGCCCAACTCATGAAATTATAGTAACCATGATTATCTACAATTGAAGAGGGCAGCATGCCAGCAACAAGCACTTGTTTCCTTGGCATCAGGTGGTTGCGCTGGATTTATGGAATTTGCACAGCACGGTTGGATGGTGGGTTGCACTTGGGGAGGATGCCCATGGGGGATGATGCTTTTTGACTGGGTGCATGGCACAATCCAGCTGGCAGTCATATTAAATATGGTGGATGACTACACCATTCTTTGCTTAGCAAAACAGTCATCTGCAATGTGTGGTGCTTTGCTAACCTGAGTGATAGTTACCACTTGTATGGTACTTGTGGCAGTGGTGCCAGTGCTGACATCTTGCAACCACTCCCTGGTTCCTTCCTCTTCCTCATCTTCACCCCTTGACTTTCGATAACATGACCTAGTTGTGCATCTCCTTGATGCTTTTGTCAGTTAAGAAGATGTTTGGTCTTCAAATTGCTATGCTGCTCATTGGTATTGAGACAAGCACCACCTTTCCCCATATCCAATCTGAGCCTTGCAAATCTGGCATATTGCAATACTCATCATTTTTGTATGTGGCATACAATTCTTACACTAATGATGTTCAGAATGAGGGAGTGTTGCTTAGCTGCTATCCATCCATGGGGGGGGCAGTGGAACAGTACCTTTATCTGTACCTTTGGCACCCACATAACTCCCATCTCCTCTACCCTCACCACCTGTATCGCCATCTCTTTTCTTTCCCTGTGCCATGCCCTGCACTATTCCTTGCCCCATAATTTTCAATCCATTTTCACATCTGTGACTAGCACCCTGCTTCTCATCATCCTCGTCCACCTTAACTGCCCTTGTTCTGAGCAGAAAAAGGCTCCTTCTTCATTTTGAACTACTTAGATGGTATTACGGCTCCAGTCTGCATTAACCATTGGATCACTAGCATCAATGTTGTTGCCCTCATCACACTCCATCTCCTCTTTTTCTGTGTAATCTGAGGCTGCATGATGATTAACAGTATGGAAACCCTGAATACAGTCTCCTGAAGTGACTTCTCCACCTCTACTACTTCCTCTGGAGAATATTCTTCCTTCTTCTTCAGCTGAGAGTCCTCTGCCTGTACTACAGTACCTTCTTATATGCAGTCTCCTCCTCCACCACTAACATCACCTGCTGCAACTTAAATACAAACATATAAAATTGCCGGCAGAAAAAGGCTCACAGGTCTATTAAGTCTGCCCAATTGTGCAGCTCTCAGTTTAATACCATTGCAGTTGCCCCTCACCCAATCTCCCCTCTCCATCCCCTCTTTCAATCCTTCCCCCCATTGTGTTCTTGTCTGTACTAACCCTGCCCTGAGTCTGTCCCAACCCTGCTTAAAGCTATCCACTGTCCCCAGTTTGATTAACTCCTACTCTCTTTGAAGTTGTACCACCTCATTTCCCTCCTGAACCATCCCCTTCCAACTTAAGACTGTGACCCCTAGTGACCCTACCCCCCTTCAAGTGGAACAATCCTTCCTCTCTGACTTTGTTTATGCCTTTCAAGTACTTAAAGGTCTCTATCATTTTCCCCCTTTCCCTTCTGTCTTCCAATGAGTACATGTTGAGCTCCCTCAATCTTTTCTCATAAGGCAACTCCCCTAGTCCCATGATCATTTTTGTAGCCCTACACTGCTCCCTGTCCAGTAATCTCACATCCTTCTTCAGGTATGGGCACCAGTACTGTACACAGTGCTCCAGCTGTGGCCTCACCAATGATCTATACAAGGGCAGGATGACCTTCTCCTTTCTAGAGGTGATCCCTCTGGCAATGCACCCCAGCATCCAATTTGCCCTTGCTGCCACCCTCCTGCACTGTACTGATATCTTCATGTCTCCTGTGACTATTACCCCCAGGTCCCTTTCCTCCTCTGAAGCTGCTACTTGCACTCCCCCCCAGGCCAGTAGCTGGTTCTGGGATCTCTGTCTCTGAGGTGCATGACCTTGCACTTCTTAGCTTTAAACTCCAATTGCCAGTCCTTAGACCAGTGTTTGAGTTTAGCTAGATCCTCCCTGAGTGCCCACCTCCCTTCTTCACTGTCCACTTTTGCAAAAAATATTGATGTCATTGGCAAGCAGGCTGATCTAACTCTTGACCCCCCTCTGCAATGTCTCCAATGAAGACATTGAACAAGACAGGGCCCAGCACTGAGCCTGCATTATCCCACTAGTTACTGGCCTTGGCTTGGATATATCCTCCCTTACAACTACCCTCTGTTTTCTGCCCTGCAGCCAGCTCTCAACCCACCACACCAGTTTCTCACCCACCCCCATGTCCCTTAACTTTCTCAGTGACCTCCCTTGTGGCACCGAGTTGAAAGCCTCACTGAAGTCCAGATGCAGGACATCCACAGCATGGCCTTCGTCAATCGCCCTAGTGACCCAGTCATAGATGTCGATTAGGTTAGTTTGGCATGATCTCCCCAAGACAAACCCATGCTGTCTCTCATCCTGTAGACCATTACTATTGAGAAAGGTTAGCAAGTTCCCCTGCAGAATGGTCTCTATTAATGTCCCCACTATAGAAGTCAAGCTCACCAGTCTGTAATTTTCCGATTCATCCTTGCATCCACTTTTGTGGAAGAGCAATCCATGAGTCATCCTCCAGTCTCTGGGTACATTCCCCACCTCCAAGGAGGTGTTAAACAGGTGTGTCTGAGTGTCTTGGGTGTAGATCATCTGGTCCTGGTGCCTTGTCCACCCACAAGGCTTTAAAGCCCTTCAGAACTCTATCCTCTTAGATGACCCCATCTGTTATCTCTGCCCCCCTCCACCCTAGTCCCCTTTTCCTTGTGGTATTGGGTCATTCTTTTCTTGTTTGAACACTGAGCAGAAGTACTCATTGAGTGCCTCTGCCTGGTCTTCCCCTTTTTCTCCCCATCCCTCCTTTTGATTCTAACAATGTCATCCCTACAACTCCTCTTTCCCTTATGTATTCAAAGAACCCCTTTTTCCCCTCTCTGATCCACTTGGCTGCCCTGCCTGCCCTGCTCTCCTCCCTATATGCCTTTGTGAACACCTCCCTGTCCTCTTCATGCCCAGATTTTTTTAACTTAATGAAGGCCAATCTTTTTTCCCTTACCTTCCACTCCACTTCCTTGCTGAGCCAGCTAGTTTGTTTTTTTTTACCTGGACTGCTTACTCTGAGACTTGGCACACATTTTTGTGGCCTCACTCAGTCCCTTTCTAATGATTGCCTACTTCTGTTCAGCATCCATCCCTGGGCTAATCCCAGCTAAATATCCCTCTAGGATGCTGCCCATTCAGGCACAATCTACCTTCCTGAAGTCTTACACTCTTGTCCTGGTCTTAGCCTACTCCCTCCCTGTGTTGAAGAGGAACCACACTGAGCGGTGATCACTTCCTGTTAGAGGGTCCTGTACTACCACATCCTGGACTTGGTCGCCATTTGTTAACGCAATATCCAGTATGTTCACTCCCTGCATAGGCAGCTATCTTGTATAGCCTCCAGCAGTACCTGTTCCTTGGCATTTGTTGTAGTTACTGTCTGCCAGTCAACCCCAGGTCAATTGAAGTCTCCTAATATAACTACTACCCCAGCTTCCTATCCACCTCCTCACTTTGTGAGGGTGACCTGTACACCCACCCCCATCCTGAGCTTCTTACTCTTTGACTTCTCCTCCACTATCTTCTGCAGTTCAGGCTCAACTGCAGACTAACCATGGACTTCCACCAATGGCATTGCTACTACATCAGCAGCTTATTTTGTACGATGCCATATATCAGTATTGCTACTTGTCCCTCCAGTGACCCTTCACCCAGCCTCTGATGGCACCACTGGTACTACTGGTGGTAGCCATAGCCTAAGAAGTACTGAGGGATATGCAGCAGATACACCAGATTGCTCTGGTGCGCCCCTTCCTTTGCCTCTCTCAGCATATTATGACTGCATATTGCCACCCCCATAACCCCATCCATGAGCAGAAATGCTCTTCTTTATTGTGTAGTGCTATGCACTAACAACACAGGACAAAAGTAAATTACTTTTTTTCATGAACACATACTGCAGATATTTCTCACACTAACCGAACTGCATAAAGTTACCATTAAATACCCTCTTATCTTCAGCTTGCACTTCTGTCTCATGTTGGCTGTTACTGGGCTAGAGAGTGCTAGTGTCCTCACACCATTGCTTACAAGTAGCAGAGAAGTACTAGAATAAGGAACCCACCACGGCTGCAAAATAATGAGAAAATAAACTGTGCTAAAGTACCTTTAAATCCTTAAGGTCTGTTTTCTGGATGCTAGCTGCTACTATTCTCATTCAGTGGAGAAAAAGAGCAGCTGACTCCATCTCTTCTGTAGTACTTCTTTGAAACCTAATCACAGTATATACTGACTAACAGAAAGGGAACCATAACAAGAGAGTGCCAGGGAAACTATCAGCACTATTAGGATTTTGACCAGGAAAGGTGTGCATTTCTTAGCCTGAATAAAGATTTATTGAACAAGTTTACCATCATTTCCCTGATGAAGTGATGTTGCCCATGAAACATTGGTCCTCAGTCTTGTAGAGCAGTAAACTAGATTATTGAAAATTACCCAGGAATGGATCTTTCATATTTTTCTTTGATTTCATTCATGGTTGCATATATGAATCTAGCAGCTATGGATTCATCAACCTATTAATTGCTTATGAAGGGCAGTAGGCATGCTAGAATGACAATTATGAACAGAGGATCATAAACAGAGGAATCCAATTGGTCAAGAGCTCTTGGAAACCAAGATGATATCAGGCTACATCATCACGGCTTCAAAAAAGTTTCGGCGCCACCAGCCTCCTTGCTCTCTGCTGTCTGAGAACTATTTTTTCAAAATGTACTACTACACCACCCAAAAACTCATTCATAAAATGTTTTAAAACCTGTTTCTTTTATTTATAAAACTTCAGATTCAGTTCATAATAGCAATAAGTTACGCCAGGGTATGGTATATCATGGGATATTGTCACTTCTTGGGTGGTTGGACGCACTCGGCCTGCAGCCTTGTGCCCAACCACCTGAGGTCTGATGATATCCCATGATATACCACACCCTGTCATGCCTTATTGCTTAATTGTTTTGTAGATAAATCCCTTGAAATACCATTATTTTTTCTGTTCATAGAACCCATAATGTGAATAGATAAGAAAATGGCATAGCTGGCTTAGTAAGTGGGCATGTACTGTAAACCAGTTGATGGGTGTAGTGACTTGGTCATTTCTCCCCTTGCACCAATTTATTGAGCAGTGCACCTGTGAACAGCAAAGCAGCCCTTTTGAACATCCCTAGATGCATGGTGGGTACAGTGTTTTGCAATTTTAACAAGGGGAGTTTAACCACTGCAGTTTAAGTAAATACCTGCTACATGGGCCTTTTAATTTCCTGGATGTTAAATTACCAGCTGCAGGTAAATCCGTCATTATGTTGGTCCTTTCTAGATAGAGCAGGCCTCAATGGGAACTAAACAGTTCATAAGCAAAACAGGCAAGATTTCTTACAAAAACTAAACATCTAGTGATTTGCCAGTGTGCTATCTAGTGGTGGATGATGGTGTCTGCTAGTGTTCAATACAATTATCTGAGGATTCTAATGGTATTTAGTTGGAAGAATTCTTGGAGATCTTTAATGGTGGCTCACAAGTGCCCCAGAAGAATGCTTTGTAATCAGCAAAATCTATTTAAGAGGTAGTTTTTTAGAAAATGGGCAAGATTCTTGGAGCTCTCTTATTGGCTGACGGGCACTACAGGGGTGTACCTTAACTTTCGTTAGAAGCCCGCTTCAAACAAGCACCAATTCAGGGTGCCACATTACTGAGGGTATCCATGGGCACCCTGAATTTTTAGCATCAGCAGCCACCATTTCTTGCATCTCACTTAGCAGAATAGTTGGGGAGTGAGCCCCCCATCTGTTTTAATTTATGTTTAAATTAATGAAAGAGTACCCTCACGTGTAAAAAACAATAAAGGAAACAAAAAAAGGAAGCCAGCAACCTGACCAGCTTCACATCACCGGCAGTCAGCAAAGCAACTTTCAAAACAGCAGAGCGTGCCTCTCTGTAGCAATGAAACTAACTTGTGCTGCTTATCTGCACTGCCTGCCTTACACTGTCTCTCTTGTTATACCAGACTATTATAAATAGCCCCCCACAACAGGAACCTTTACATACTTAAAAAATGCAGCATACCTCCTTTATTTCTGCACAGTTCATCAGTAGAGATGCAGCGAATTTAAAATCCACTGGCGAAGTGAACGCGAAGAAGGCACTTTGCGTTGCCACTCCGCTACACGGAGTGGGAAATGCAAAGTGCTCACTCCGCCTTGTCATTACCACTTCACGTTAAGGCGGAATGATAACGCGAAGTAAGGTGAAGTCATTGATTTCAATGGACTTTGCGTTCCTCATTATGATTCTAAGTGATCCACTTGGTGTTTCAGATTTGGCAGCCCCCCCACACATCATATGGCTTACAGTACTGTAAGTCACATGCTCTCTAGCCAGGCAGGAAGGAAGTGAGTCACACAGACAGTTTCACTTTCTCCTGTGCAGACTGAGAGAGAGAAGTGTGTACTAGAGAGAGGAGTGTTTTGATTGCTGATAGTTTGAGATTAGAGTGAGGAGGAGAGTTAAAGTTTGATAGTAATAACCCAACAGCTTTTGTAAAAGCTACATTTTTTTGTCTTTTCTGTATTGTTTTTTACTTAATTTGTTCTTTCTGTAAATTTTATTTTTCTTACCTCTATACTTAAATAGTTGTTTGTCTGTGTGTGTGTGACTGTGTGTGTGTTGTGCTTGTGTCGTGTGACAGAGTAGTGATTGCTCAGACTGAGGGAGTGCAGCAGGAGAGGTGGAGCAGGGCGAGGGAATGTCAGGGTGGGGGCAGGTCTGGGAGAGCTTGGTAGTACATGTCGTACCATGTGCATGCGTGTGGGGCATGGGCGCCTATTTCTGTTGGACCGCTCTAAACTTGGGAGTGTCCAACCCCTGGAAGCAGGACCAGCACCGCCTCCTGACTCTAAGGCAGTTCAACCACTGCCACCACCACCACCAAGTCCAGCACAAGGTCCTTTGGAGCAGGATGTGCCTGTTCCCCCAGGCCCAGGTGTGGATCCCATCAGTGCTGAGCAGTGTGACCAGCCTACTGCCAGTTCATCTGGCCCTCCCCTGCCTGTGCCTGGTCGTCCCCACCCCTCCATTGTTTGGCAGTTTTTTGACTGTGTCAGGGGGACAGCAATGTGGTGAAGTGTCGCCTATTTGCGGTGGAGGTGCACTGTGGCCCCTGGAGGAGTCACCTGGGGACTGGAGGCCAGCGCACCCATATGCTTAATCACCACCAGTTGGAGTGGCAGGCTGCCACTGAACAGACCATGTCTGCATCTGCTGGCCATTCCATGGCAGAGGGTACAGCTGTGCATAGCAGCATCCCTAAGAAGTGGAGGGCCACAGAAGCACCTGTTGCTCCACCAGCACCCCCACCACCACCATCATCACCACCAGCAGGTCAGCCTGTCGAACATGTGGACACCAGAGAACTGCGTGTAACACCGGCTGACTTGGCAGTTCTCTGGAGTGCTGTTGAGGAGAACAGCAAGAAGATGAATGCTGTGGAGCAGCGGCTGGATCACATAGAGGGACATCAGCTTCAAATTATGTCCATGCTGGAACTGCTGCTGGATCACCATGGGATCCCACATTAGTTTTGTTTCCTCACACCATGTCCCCCCCCCACACCTTCCTTGCTGTGTCATAAAATTCATTCATCCACTATCCCTGACCCTTGTATGTAATTATGCCCTTTTTATGTTGTCTTCCGTATGCATGACACTTTGTATTCTGGGCCCTCTTCCTTCTGTTATGTGTGTGTGTGTGTGTGTGTGTGTGTGCTGTTTCGGTGCCTCATTTTTCTGCATCCACAAAAGGCATCTGTCTTGTGTCCAGAAAAGTGACAAGTGGTAACACAGTGAAAAGAGAATGTTTCAGCACATAGAAAGTCCCCTAGAATTAATGGCGCACTCAGTCATGTGCACAAAAGTGGCACAGAGTCCCCAGATTTTTTATGCAGGCCCAGAATGCATCCTACATGTGTCCATAAAAATTGACAAGTGGTAACAGTGAAGTGAGACTTTTTCAGCACATTCAAAGTCCCCCAGAATTAATGGTGCACTCAGTCATGCGCGTAGTGGTGGCAGAGAGTCCCAGACTTTTTCAGCAGGCCCAGAATGCATCCTCCATGTGTGCAGAAATTTGACAAGTGGTAACACAGTGAAATGAGACTGTTTCAGCAAATGAAATGTGATCATCTCAACTGGATTGAAGGGTATCCTTTGGCTGTACACTAACAGTAGCCTTGGTGAGTATATCTATATAGATATACAGTGTGGTTGTGTATTTTGTAGGTGAGAAAGGGGAGTTGACATGGACATGTAGTCATGGTATTGTTCTGCTTCACACACAAGTCACACAGAAACTGTTGGTGTGCACATTGCACTGCTCAATGAGAATTTTTTTCGCTGAAATTGAAAACGGATAACTCTTAAGCACATTAAGGTAAGTATTGTTTTTTTGGGGGGTGGGGGTAATCATAATTTCAGGTTTGTCTGTAATGGTTTCTTATTTTTTTACTTCTTCACAGAATTCATCAGCATCCTTCTGGAGTCCGGTTGTTAATGATGGTCATGGTCGTCTAAAGAAATGACTTCTGCGTGTTGCATGTGTGCCCAAGCTCGGGGGAAGGGTGTGCCTGATGTTGAAGAACTTTTTTGGATAAGGCCACTTTGACAGAACAACAAAGCATCTCAAAGTTTCCTAAAAAAAGAAATGAATGACTTCTTACAAGTTACAACTTCATTGTTATGTGTCCCTCCCTGGTTCTCAAATCTCAATCCCTAAAGTCAAGTTACATTTCAGAGACACATCTTGTCAACTAACACAACCTGTTGTGTGCAATATTTCTAGCAGTCTTTACAAAACAATGAAACGGATGAAATAAAATCTTCATACTTAACCAGAATGGATTTCACATGGATATTACATCGGTTCCTCTCTGTACAATATAGCTACAGTATCATTCCCACGAATATTAGCGATGAAGCCTGTTTTTGTACCCCTGTAAAATAAACAAAAGAAGTGTACTATATGTGTTTTGCCACTGCGGCTCTGAAAAGCTATAGAAAACAAAACATACAACTAAAGGAAGTGAGGCAGCATAACAAACATGAGTGCACATACTCACTTTATGGTTTAAATATTAAGAAGCTGGTGGTGGTGGTCTGTGGGGGGGCAGACAGACTCATGGGGGCAGACTTGGATAACATCAGTTCCAGTGGTGGTGAAGATGGTCTGGGGGGCAGACAGACTCATGGTGGCAGACTTGCATAACATCAGCTCTGGTGGTGGTGGTGGTCCGTGGGGGGCAGACAGACTCATGGTGGCAGACTTGGATAACATCAGTCCTGGTGGTGGTGGTGGTGGTGGTGGTCCGTGGGGGGCAGACAGACTCATGGTAGCAGACTTGAATAACATCAGTCCCAGTGGTGGTGGTGGTGGTCCATGGGGGGCAGACAGACTCATGGTGGCAGACTTGGATAACATCAGTCCCGGTGGTGGTGGTGGTCCATGGGGGGGCAGACAGACTCATGATGGCAGACTTGGATAACACCAGTCCTGGTGGTGGTGGTCCGTGGGGGGCAGACAGATTCATGGTAGCAGACTTGAATAACATCAGTCCCAGTGGTGGTGGTGGTCCGTGGGAGGCATACAGACTCATGATGGCAGACTTGGATAACATCAGTCCCGGTGGTGGTGGTGGTGGTGGCGGTCTGTGGGGGGCAGACAGACTCATAATGGCAGACTTGGATAACATCAGTCCCGGTTTTGGTGGTGGTCCGTGGGGGGGAGGCAGACTCATGGTGGCAGACTTGGATAACATCAGTCCCGGTGGTGGTGGTGGTCCGCGGGGGGGCAGACAGAATCGTGGTGGCAGACTTGGATAACATCAGTCCCAGTGCTGGTGGTCCAGGGTGGGGGGGTGCACACCGCCTTTTAAATACTGCATTTAAAACCTGCCAACATTAACCACATCATCATCCTCATAAAGAAAACTGCCCTCACAGTCATCGATGTCTGAAGTCTGACTACTGGGAAATTCTTTCTCCATTGTGTCATCATCTACGTCAGTGGTGGGCCGTTTCAGGCAGCCACTGCCAGTGCCACCAGGATGCTCCATTTCCACATCAGCAAGACCACCAAGACTAGGCCGGGGTATGAATACCAAAGTTGCAGTCTATGCTGAATGCTGATAAGTTCAGTGTACTGCCACATAATGTAAATTTCTAATTTAAACAACCTGACCTTATGAAATGCTGCACCACATACACACAACAAACAGCAATAACATTTGTACCATTACTGACAATATTGCTATCTGTTCATTAACACAGTCAGTTATATAACAAAAATATAACCAAAAAAAACAAAGAAATCACTAGTTCTCCAACTTAAATCTACCTATACCACAGATACACCCCCTCCCCCACAGCACACTTTCACTGCCTTTCACCACACATGCTCAATGTTGTAAATTTACATTCAAAATCCACACACAAACAAAAACGCTCGATGATGTGAGCACAAGAGGGTTTCCAACAATCGATGAACTAAACTTGGATCCCAAAAAAGAGGCAAAAATGCTTTTTGAACAGCTTTTAAAAGATTCCTACACACAGCTATCTGAGCACACTGTCTCCTACTCTGTCCTACTCATACTACCCTGAACTGAGGCTGTGCAGATCAATATAGAGCCCATATGACCTGAACTCCCATGAATCACTGCAAAATCTACCTTTGGAGCTCAAAAACAAGGCAAAGTGAGGCGAAATGGACTGTCACAAATGCACTTCACCTTAAAATTAAAAAAGTAGAGGCCAGGGAAGGCGAAGTAATATGAAGTCAGTGTTTCTAAGGGACTCTGCGTTCCTCATTATAGCATAAAAGTACTCCGCCATGATACAAACACCCATGAATCGCCTTTGCTCCATGAAAATGGTTGGTGGGAGCGATTGAGCCCACTTCACCCACCACTATTCATCAGCTGACTTCTGTGTCCCCTATTATGTGCAAGAGGATACTGCACCATTCCTGCTCCACAGCTCAGTCACTCGCTCCCTGCTCACAATCTAGTAACCAAAGCAATTTTTTATCTCTACAGTGCGAAGAGAAAATTCTTGTGGGTGTTAAACTAACAATTTCCTGGGTACCTCTTTGAGAAAGTGACTTTTCAACCTAATACCAAAACGGAATCTCACAAATGGCAACACCCTCTAGTAGCACTAAACCAGTAAACCAGTAAAGGGACTATTTTACAGAACCTAATGTTTCTGTAGTTTTAGTAATATTTTACAGTCTTTTTGTATGACATGATTATTAAAAAAAAATAATGTAAGCTCATTTTCTCAGTGCAATAATAACCTCCAGGGTGGGTGGTATGAGCAATACCAGACCTTTCAGGGGCAATAAGGCCCTCTGCCTGTGGCGTTGGGCCTCATTATGCCCCTGGGCAGGCTGGTATTGCCCAGTAGTGCCCACCCTGTTGGGTATTATTTCTTGTATAATCATCAGACTAACAGTCTTAGATATTGTAGTATGAAATTAAAAAAAAAGTTATTGTAGCTGCATTGGGAAAGAAAATTTAAAAATTCAGAGCAAGGTGGCAACACAGCTAAATGTTATGCTAGTGTATTGTCTAGTGGTTGTATGATGCAATACATCATTGAATGAGAAAATCAAAGGTAATGATATGCAGCTGTAAACAGCTCATGAGAATGAACAGCAGCTAGAAACAACTGTTCAGAAATATGCACATGTCGTGTGCTATCACCAAGTATCAGCCTTCCACCAAACGCTTCATAAATATATCTCTACTGCCGTATCCGCTAAACAACCTGCAGGAGTCCCTATGGAGGAAGTGCAGCCTTGTAGTTAGCATATAGAGCTGTGAACCTGGAACCACATATTTGAATTCCACCACTGAAACTTCTTTATTGTGCGACCCTGAGTAAAGTAATTTAACCTTCCTAGCACACTCTATTTAAACTGTCTCTGCTATTTAAAACTCCTGGTGGACCTTGACAGGTCAGTGATGAGTGCTGCATTGGCCTGAGCCAAGACCACCAAATTAATTTTGCTAGTGGCCTGACCTACTGTATCCTGCAGGCTCAGATCTCTAGTAATGAAGAGCGAAGGCGTGCCATTCCCTGCAGCATTCCAAAGTTCTGTGACCAACAACAACATTTTTTAACAAGAACTGAAATTTGTTGGTGGTGTAATTTCAGGCTAATTATGTTTTTTTAATAACAGTAAATACAAATATTCTAGGAAAATATTACAGGCAAATATTTTATTTCATAGACTGTTATATTTAATATTTCCCAACCAAAATGTAAGTACTGTACATGGCAGCAGAAGTAAAAAATGATGCACTGTATCTACAGTACAGCATGTAGGTATGTTGCTAACATGGCATCAGGTGAGATGTAGCAGCTAAAGAAGTGACCCAACATGGAAATAAAACAAGCAAAGAGCAGAAGTCATTTCTGTTTTGCATTTGAACCTGTATGGAAAGGTGGTACGTGCTTAATGTAGAAAGCAGCAATTTATTCCCAAGGCTGCTTCTTAGAACCACTCCAACTGCTAAGCAATTTAAAACCTATGCATTTTTATGTGTCCATTTTTTACATTTGATGAAAATAACCCCTTGGCATTGGTTAAATTATAAATTGGGGGAAGGAAAGACCAAGGGATGATGCATTGCTGGAATACTAATAGCACAACTGTAGTGTGTGTGCATGCGTGTGTGTGTGTGTGTGTGTGTGTGTGTTTGTTTTGGTGGTGAGAGTGGCTAAAAATCCTCTTGCCATGCAGAAATATAAGTTCACATGATATGTGACTGAGGATAGAATGTACTGTTATTGACCATAACATTGGATTTGGGGAAATAATTACACTGTGGAACTGCAATGAAACTTAACATCAATGTATTTACAATTTAATTTAAGATGCTTATGGCTAAGTACAGCTTTTTTAAGACCTTCCTGGGTTTTTCAAATGCAATACTACTTCACCATGACCCTGATTTAAGTCAGAGCTGCTCCCTAGTTGCTCCCTCTATCTCTCGTGTATCTGTGTAAGTGTAAATTAAATTCAACACCATGGTTCTGTACACTGCTAATTAGCACCAGTGCCAATCCACAATTAGCACCATGTAATCTCAGTTACAGTACATTAAAGTAAAAAAAAAAACAATGTGGCATTACATCCTCTTCATCCTAAGTACTGTCAGTGCTGATGCATGACATGGAATATTAGGGATGGGCTGAGCAGTTCCGATATCAGCTAAAGCTACTCAAACTGTAGAGAGTGGTCTCTTGCTTCAAGCTGAAACAATGTTGAGCGGTTGGAAAAGAAAATTAGACATACATCTGTATATTAGATACTAAATATATGTAAACAGTATGCTAATTGTCCACTTAGAAAGTGTTTAGAAACATATAGCAATTTCAAAGCTTTTCCATTTAATGTCACATAATCTGACACAGTTGGATAGGCTATGTCATATACAGTCATATACAGTCATTATATAGCTATGCTCATATCTAACCACATGAATGAGACACAAATACATTGCATTGTCTGGTTTATGCCCTGGCTAGTTTAGAATATGCCCAACAGGAATGCAAAACATAACATATGCATTTATCACACCTATTACACACTTACATTCGATACAGGATGTGCACCTTAAACAATAATGGGAAGAGTAGAAAAGAGAAGTGATCAGTGCCTCAGTTTCCATTCAATGTTTTTTCTGCTGCAATGCATGGCAGAGCAGTAACTAACATAGCAGCAGCCTAATGTAGGAACCAACATCTTTTACTAAGTTTTGATGCATATGTCTTGGTAATTTGGTTCTGCTCCCACCTCTCAAAGCAGTGTTAACTGGTTCTTGTAGGTGACTTCACTCCCTCCCTCCCTCACTCGTTATTGATTCAACGGTCTTCACTACTTGGTCTTGGGTCCCATTCCGTTTTCTGTTTTCCTCAGTGACCTCCCTAGGGCCTGAAAATCAACATGCAATAATATGTATGTGGATGACACTGCTTTCTAGCTCTAGGATTGCTGCCCCTGAGTTAAAAGTGGTACTTTAGTGGATGTCTACAACTCCCAGTGCTGGTGCCATGCCAACCAAGTCATTCTGAATGCTAGGCAAATGGTATCCCTGATCTTTAGTAGTAGACAGAGGCTTGCTATGCTCAATACAATGTCTTTGAAATGACAAATCGCTCCTCATGTGTGAAGTTCCCTCTTTCAAATACCTCAGAGTCTGACTTAACCACCACCTTGATTTCTTTTGCCAACTTTATAACATACAAAATATACTTTTCCTCAAACCTGGTGCAATATACTGTAACAAGTTTTATCTTCTCTCTCTGTCCAACATAAGATCATCCTCAGAATGATCCTCCCAGTGTCCCACTATGTAGCTGTTGCCAGACTGACCCCCTTCTTCCAATCCTTCTACCAGTCTACCTTAAACTGTCACCCCTCGACCCCTGCACTCACTGCTATCTTTATGTAGCTAACCTCTCACACCACTCCCTGGAAGGCAGGCACATGTCCTACTGCACCTCCTTCATCTCTAAGTTCTATTCTGGCTCCATTCCTGTCACCTCTTGTACCTTCTCTCTTCAGCTTCTCCATCCTCCTATTATTACTTTAGATTCCCTGACTCTGACTCTTTCCCTACTCTCCACTGTAAGTCCCTAACTAGGAAGGTTGCCTTTCCTACTGACTTCTCTGCCTTTGGATTAAAAGAAACACCCCACTTATTGTTCAACTTACTTTTTCATCCTTCTCCCTAACATCCCTATACCGTGAGCTCATGTCTCTTACCAGGATCTACAACTAGCTCTTCTAGTCCCTTGCTGCCCCCTCTCCCCTGTTTGGACTTCATCATTATTTTGTTTTCTGTTGTTTTGCCACTGGTCTCCTTCAGAACTGGTATTCATTACAATATTTCTAGTATTGCTATGGTATGTTATGGTATGGTTGTGTTAATTGTATTTCCCTTATCTTATATCTTATTTTAGTGCAGTGTATACAGTATATTATAAGTTTTGTATTGCATATGCCATATTTTGCCTCGCCCAATCTTCTGTAAATCTTCCCTCTCCTAGGTCTCACATGGAAATGAATCTAGACTATATGTGCTTTCTTTGATAATACTTGTAAATAAATAACAAGGAGATGAAAACATTTCTGTGACCCATCCACCCCTTTGCCAGACCCATGGGTTCCCTTACCAAAAGTACAATCCAAATGTTAGCTACAACATATAATAAGTTGATAAGATTTGTATTTGTATGTGCCTATGATAGACACCATTGATTGATGTATAGAGACCTAAATTGGGATTCCTTACAACTTAGAAGGGAAAAACTGGAGCAATAACAGCTTTTAACTTGAATAAAGAGATTAATAAGGATCTTGAGTTGGAAAATAATGAAGTCCTTAAGTATAGTCACAATCTAAAGGAAGTAAAGAATAGAGGATGTAGGATTCCAAGAATATGTAATTCTTATTTGATGATGAGAACTACTTGATGGGTAATAAAAGAATGGAATGCTTTGCTTCCAACGATTAGGAGAGCATCAACACTAAATGCATTCAGATCTATGATAAATAGTAATTTAGTAGAGACCTGTATTTGTTATTAAATCTTATTACTGCCTGTTGTAAATTGTGTATGGTTCATTGTGTGTGGAATTGCGAATACATATGCAAAAATGTGTGAAATGATGAAGTGTCCTTTTTAGGGCTGCAGTGGGTGGAGCCCACAGTCCTTTTATGATCGATGAGAAAAAGGACTCCATATTCTTTCCAAATAAATAACATGTTGGACTTGCATCACAGTCACCCATGCAACCATGAAGCAGTCCACCCATGTTGTCCCTATTGGTGCAGCACTGCACTATTTTAGATTGACAGCAGTCATGGTGGAACACAACCCACTCTGCTGTGTCCAAGATAGCCACTGCACTCTGCTACACATGCACTAGCAGTTGCACATGCACAGTAACTTTTGGTGGCCATCTTGGTCATGGCGGAGTGGGCCTTGTTCCACCATGACTGCCTACTGATTTTATGTTTTTGTTTTTTATTATTTTAAACATTTCCCCCACCCAACCCTCTCTCTTAGCCCCCTCCAGAAATATAACTGTGACACTGGGGGTGCCCAGTGCCCCAGTTTTGTGATCTGGGATCATCAGTCATTTTTCTGACATTGGGGTACCCAAACCCACAGTGTCATGGGCTGGGATCATTGGTCTTTTAAAATTCCCCCACCCAACCCTTCCTCTCAGCACCCACCCTGCCCAGAAACATAACTGTGACACTGGGGGTGCCCAGTTCCCAAGTGTCATGATTGGGGATCATTAATCTTTTTTCTGACACTGGGGGTACCCAATCCCCCAGCGTCACAATTGGGGATCACCTGTCTTTTTTCTTTTTTTACCTGTAAAAACAAAAAAACAGTCCATTGATGTCTTCTCCCACATAACCATGACACTGGGGGTGCCCAGTCCCACATGTCATGATCAGGGATCATTGGTCTCTTTTTTCACCTTTAAAAAAAAATGCCCATCGATGTATTTTGTGGCCTTTGATTACCCCCCACCCAACCCTCCCACTGAGCATTCATCACCCCGCACCACCACAAGCCCTTACTTAGCCATTGGAAGTCCAATGCCATAATCCTCTCTGGACTATAGACACATCTTCACTCTTCAAAGCTGGGCCATGAACTTAAGACACAGGTATGCAGTTCAATGTATTTCATTGAGGTTTTGAACTTAGCACTCTAACTTAGACATTTTTACATATTTTTGACCCACATTTTCAACATGTCTTCTTTAGGACCCCACCTCATGAACAATGTCAGTGTCATTAGACTGATCTGTCCTGAAAGATGATTTTGTGGTCCCTGCATGAAATCATGTTTTGGGCACCAGTTGAACATTTTCTCTGCCATTGTTAATGAGGTGGGATCATAGGAATTCTATGCTGAAAATGTGGTGCTAACATATTACAAAACAACCAGATTATGAGCCCATGTACAATTTTGCAAATGGAGGCTCATAACATTAGTCATTTTCAATATTTTTACCCCAAATTTATAACATTGCCATATCTTTACTGTGCCTCATGAATGTGACAGCTGTCATTTTTTAAATCCTGACCAATATGTTTTCTTGCATCTCGAAAGGTGATTTTGCGGTCCCTTCACAAAAATCACCTTTTGGCCAAGAGTTGAAAATTTTCTGTGCCTTTGTTAATGAGGTGGGGTCATAAGAAGGCTATGTTAGAAATTTGGTATAAAAACACTTAAAAAAAAAATCAGCCTACGTTGATTTTTGCAAACACAGGCTCATACGTTCGGTAATATTCAATATTTGTACTCCAAATTTTCAACAGAGTCATTTTTATACAGCACCTCATGAATGTGGCAGCTGTCATTTTTCAACTCCTATTCAAAATGTGTTTTTGTGTCTGAAAGTTGATTTTGCAGTCCCTTCGCAAAAACACCTTTAAGCCAGGAGTTGAACATTTTGCCTGTCTGTTTTCATGAGGCAGGATCATAACAAGGCTATGCTGAAAATTTGGTGTAAAAATATTACAAACAAATACATTTATGAGCCTATGTTACATTTTGCAAATGCACGCTTGTAATTTTGTTATTTACAATATTTTTTACCCCAAATGTCTCAGCTGCAGCCCTACTGGCTCTGGTCAGAGTTTGCTACATATTGTCTTCTATTATTTCATTGGAAGTGTTGGAATATGTATTTGTGTAGTGCTGTTTATATTATATTTGTACATGTCCATTGTAACATTAGCAGGACAACTTTGCAAACAGGGCTGTAATAAGTCCTAATGGTTTTATCCTGTTGAAAAAATAAATATTCTATCTATCTATCTATCTATCTATCATCTATCTATCTATCTATCTGTCTGTCTGTCTATTGTATGTATTACCAAAGGGTCAGAAGTTGGAGCATTGTTGGCAGACGTCCCACTCAAAGCAGGACAAATTGGCATTGAAGTCTTATTACAGTGAGTATCATTAGGTAATCACTCTGAAAAAGTCAGCATTCCTGTCATGGGTGATTGCTGTTGGACAAGGTGTCCTCCATCAGAGGTGGGATTTCTTCAAGTGGCGTCTTATCGACTGACAGTACCCAGTCTGTGATGGACAGAGGCACTTTGTCTTTATGGAATGAGTTTGAGCTGGTGGAAGATATACTCCAGGTAGTTTCCAGATTGTGCCCCACCTAATAAGGCCAACTCAGCTTCTTATAGAGTGCTAAGTATTGCCCGGTTCAGTTTTTGTGAAGATTGTTAGGTGTTCTCTTGGGAGGGGAATTTTTCCCTCCACTTTGAAATGGGTAGTGGTGAAGCCGCCTCTTCTTAAAAAAAACATGTCTAGGCCCTGACTGATATTCTTTCAAATTACAGACCTGTCTTGAACCTTCCCTTTTTGAGGAAGTTAATCAAGGAGGTGGTGGCAGTGTGCTTGGAACAACATCTGGAGGAATATGACATTAATGAGTCATTTATTTTCCAGTTTCTGGCTTTCCACAGTATGGAAACAACTCTGGTCATGGTGCACAATGACCTCCTCCTAAAAGGGAATAGCAGAAGTTGTTACATCTTGGTTCTGCATGACCTTTCTTCACCTGCCAACTTTGTGGATCATTGGGTTCTGGTAGCACATCTGGGGCAATATGCTGGACTCATAGGGATGGTACTATGGTGGTTCAAGTCCTACGTATCTGGTGGGCTGCAGCTCGTGGCACTTGGCTCTTTCATTTCAGGCAGCACTGCACTCTGTTGAGATATGCCTCAAGGGTCTATTCTTGCTCCCATGTTGTTCACTGTGTAAATGTTGCTGATGGGGAGAATCATTAGACGCTATGCTTTGGGTTTTCATTGCTGTGCTGATGATTTTCAGCAATACATGTCTTGTGCTCCTGATGACAGGGTGGTTGTCTCAGAAATGAGCAAGTGCCTTAAGGAAATTCAGGACTGAATGGCAGCCTGCTGGTTTAGACTGAACATTTCAAAGATGGAGGTGCTACTGGTGGTGCTACTGGTGGAGCCGAGTTGCATTAGTGATGAGTAGAAGCACTATTCTATCTACTGTACCTCAGATGGCGTTGCACTGAAAACTGTAGATAGGGTGAGGAATCTGGGGGTCACTGTGGACTCCAAGCTGAAACCAGGGGCCTGATATTCAAAAATGGGCAAAGTGGAGCACAACATTTTTCACTGCACTTTCCCATTGCCCACAACCCTGAAGATATTATATTCAGTCAGACAGTGCACCAGTGCTATCCAAATGAATATAGGGGCATGTCAGCACAGCGCTAAGCTGAGTAGTACTGCCTCGACATGGAACCTGGTAGTACAAGGAACAGCACCCCAAGACCCAATAGCACTGGTAGATCCCGGCCCTAAGCAAATGAGACTATAGGATTCAAGGCTCTAAGGGGCCATTTGCATGCCCATTATGGGCACATTTGCATGGGAAGTGACAGCAGATTTGTGCTTGTGACTGGCTCTGCCCCCACTCCAATTGCCCAGTCCTGTAAAATCAAGTAATCCCTGATGCCTAGTGGTCCCCCCACCCTTTGATCACCAGCCCTAGTGTAACTTACATCATCCCTGATACCTAGTGGTTCCCCCCACCCTCTGATTGCCAGCCCAGGTAGAAAAAAATAATTTCGTGGTGTCCAGTAGCCCCCCATCTTCTAATCGCTGTCCCTAAATAGGTCAGAATAGTCACTGGTGCACAGCGGTTCCCCCATCCAACAATCCCTGGCCCCACTGAAAACAGTGAAGTCCCTGGTGTCCCGTGGTCCCCCCATCAACCAGTCACCATTCCTATTCAAAGTATAGTGTCCCCTTGTGTCCAGAGGCACTCGCCAGTGAAGTGTACTCTCCTTGTACAGTACACAGGCTGCATGCTCCCTGTAGAATACAGGGGACAGGCACTCTGTACAGCAGAGGATGCACACTCCCTGTCTGTCCACACAGTAGGTGTCCAAGAAGGTGAGAAGAGGGCTGTGCCAGTCACTGTACCAGAGCCACAGCACCAGCATCAACAGACAGGGGTGGCAGGGTTGTTTCAATGATACTGGCAGTGTGGAAGGTCTCTGGATACCAGGGTGTTCTTTTATGCCACGAGAATGGTGATCGGAGGGTGGGGGTCTTCACTAGCTGCAGAAATTACAGTGTCACATATGAGAATGACGATCGGATGATGGGGGGTATCACTACCTCCAGAGATTACAGTGTCATATACAGGAATGGCAATTGGAGGGTGGGGGTATCACTAGCACCAGGGGTTACCTTTTCATATACAGGGATGGTGATTAGAGGGCAGGGGGCCACTGGACAAAAGAACCTTCAGAACACTGGGCACCTTGGATTGTTCATTCCTATATGGGGACAGCAGTCAGAGAATGGGGGACCACTGGATGCCAGGGAGTATGTTATTTTCATGAGGGCCGGGGATCAGGAACTGGGGCAGACCACTGACCACAAGGGCATAATCTATTTTGTACAGGGCCATGGACCAGAAGATAGGGGGAACACTAGGCACCAGGGTACTATGCTCTGCTAACAGGGATGGGGACAGGAGCACAAAGGGGACCACTGGACACCAGGGACATTTTTGATTTTACCAGGGATGGCGATTGGTGACTGGGGTGCCAGTAGTTGCCAGGGGGTGAATGTGCTCCCCCAACTGCCAACTAGGTTGTTGGCTACAGTTGCTAAAGAAGTCACTAGGGCTGCCCAGAGTAAGTTGGGGCTTTGCTCATGGTAATAGCACTGCCCAAAGTGGCCTGTGCTATTACTTTTGTGCAGTACTACTACATTGAATATTGAGTTGCATGGGTATTCATGTTCCCACCCCTCCTTTTGCACAATGCATACATTAGTTTTTTCTTTGCACGTGCTAACCCTGTTAGCATGTGCAAAGGCCCCCTTTGAGTATTGTACATGAGTACAATACCTGGGCAACCAGGGCACAATCAATTTGCACACTGGGCAAAGTTTTGAATATCTGGCCCCTTGTGTTGGTTGTTGTCTGCAGTGGGTTTTCCATCTTCATAATATTTCCCAGATCAAGCTTTTACTGGAACCAACTGACCTGGCAACACTTGTGCATGTCCTAGTCTCATCGACTAAAGCATGCACAAGTATTGACAAGTCAATTGATCATCGAGTCATCAAGATCGGATTACTGTAATGCTCTGTACCTTGTGCTATCCTCAAGGTTGTTGTCACTTGTAGCTGGTGTAGAATAATGCAGGAAGGCTGCTGGCTGGGACCTCTCAGTTCAATCATATCATACCAGTTCCCCATGTTCTACACTGGCTGCTGGTGCTGTGATGCATCGTCAGTGTGTGCTTGTCAGTTTACATGACCCTGCATGGGCTGGGACCAGGCTACCTGAAAGATCTGGTCCCATATGCTCCTGGTCTCCACCTTTGGTCAGTAGATGCAGGCCTGATGTCCATTCCTCAAGCTCACTTAAAGTCTTCTGAGGATAGGCACGGGTCTTCAGGGTTAAGTTTTCATGATAGAGAAGAATCGGAGGTAATTAAAATCCCTAAATATTTAATAAACCGGGGGGGGACCACCTCATACCAAATTTAGCGAAGGCCTGGCTATGTGTTAGATGATTGAGGGGATGGATTTCTGTCTTATTTAGATTAAACTTGTAATTCAAGTACTTTCCAAAGGTATCAATTATTTCCAGAGCTGTAGATAGAGAAGAAATGAGATTTGAGAGATGGAGGAGGATATCATCCACATAGACCAAGAGCTGCGGGGCCAGATTGCCTATGGGGACACCAGTGACAGTAGGAGAAGATTTTAGGCACCTAATTAGGGGTTCTAGATATAAGTTAAAGAGGAAGGGAGAGAGCAGGCATCCCTGGTGTGTACCAGCATGGAGGAAAACATGAGATGAATGAACTCCATTACAATTAATTCTAGCAGATGGAGAGGTATATAGGGTCCATTGAATAAAGTCTGAGGGGAAACCCATTTTTTGCAAGGTCAACCACAAAAAATTCCACTCCTCTCTGCCAAAAGCTTTCTCTGCATCAAGAGAGATTAATGCCATCGGCAGGGAGGAAGATTTTGCTGCTTGGAGAATATGAGAGAGTTTGCATATGTGATCTGAAGAGGATCTTCCTGAGACAAACCCAACTTGTTCTGGACTAAGGAGACAAGACCAAACCTTTTCTATTCGAGTGGCAAGTATTTTTGTGAGGATTTTAATATCACAATTTCACAGCGAGATAGGTCGGTAGCTCGCTGGACAGTGGGGAGGTTTGTCTGGTTTGAGGAGAAGAATGATGGAGTCTTCCAATAAAGAGGGATCCAGGGCTTCTCCAGAGAGCATGTAATGGTAGAAGTGAAGTAGGATAGGAGCCAGGTCTTTGACAAAGAGTTTGTAGAAATTCAATGGAAGGCCATCAGGTCCCAGAGCCTTGTCCATTGCTAGGGTGTTAATAGTGGATTCCACTTCCTGTAGAGAAAGAGGGGCAGATAAAAGAGCTTGGTGTGAGGCTGGGAGATGTGGTAGTGTCGAAGAGCTTATATACGTTAATAAGTCCTCTTTAGATGGGGGGACGAGGGCTGGCTGTAAAGAGAGGAGTAGAACTGTTCAAAGATGTTCATAATTTCCCTGGGGTGGGTTTTAATTGAATCATCAGGGGCACTAATCGCAGGTATATTTCTTGAGGCCTCTAGGTTCCTAAGGTGGAGGGCCAACAAATGGCCTGCTTTTTCCCCATGGTCTATGTAGTTCACCTGAGTCCTTAATATAGCAAATTCTGCCATATCCTGTAAAAAAGAGGAGTATTTGTTCCTCAAGGGAAGCAGGGTTTGCAAGGAGTCAGGAGGAGAGGAAGTGGAGAGAGACTGTTCCAAGGTACGGATTTGGGTTAATAAAGAGAAAGCTTCTGTTTCCCTATACTGTTTACGCATGGAGGCAAGCCATATGAATTCCCCTCTTAAAAATACTTCAGGGCACACCATTCATGATCTACCCTCGGAATGGAGTTCAGGTTGGAGGCCATGAATATTTGAATAAGAGAGAGAATTCTGAAGGTTACATACTTGTCTTTGAGGAGCTGGGTATTCAGCTGCTAAGATGTATCTCTTTGAAAGCTGGCATCTAATACCAGTGAGACCCAAGCCACTGCATGATCCAATAGGACAATAGGCTCCACTCCTGCATTGCAGAGACCATGCAGGAGAGAGCAGCTGATCAAGACATAATCTAGTCGGGAAGAAGAGCGATGGACTATGGAATAGAAAGAAAAGGTAAGAGATAAAGGGTTCAGTACTCTCCATGGGTTGCATAAGCCCAAGGAATCTAGAAACTCCTGTAAAGCTCTTTGGCTGCTGACAGAGGTCTGAGGGGACAGTTAGACCAGTCTAGATCTTGGGTGAGTAGGAGATTCCAGTCTCCTCCCAAAATCATTGGGAGTGACATGTATGGGGTCAATTTGTCAAGTATTTCATGGAAGAAAGTGGAGTCACTGCCCACTGGACTATAAATGCTTCTAACTCTGTATGACCAATCATACCTTTTACCAGAATGTATCTTTCCTGTGGCTCCACAGTAGTCTGGCTCGCTTGGAAGGGTATTGAATGATTCACCAGAATGGCAGCTCCCCTACTAGCAGTCGATGCTCTGGAGGCAAAGACTTGGTCAATTTCTTACCTTCGAAAACCATTAGCTTCCAGGGGTAATACGTGAGTCTCCTGAATAAAAGATATGTTGACATGCAAGAGCGAGATGTGTTCTTTTAGGGGATTCATGGGCACCTCTAATATTCCATGTGAGAAATTTGGTTATAACACTAACCACTGTCACAGTATAGCAGGATAAACATCAGATAAGTGATACTCTTAATATGCACCTCTCGCTCTCCCCCGCCAACCATTTCCCCAGTACTCTATAACCCAATTGCTCCAAATAGATAAAAGCCATATTGCAAAATGCCTTGAATGTAGTACAGTTCTAACTTGACAGTCATAAAAAAAAACAATTCCCTGCACAGGTATAAAACTTGCAGAGCAAATATGATTCTGAGATTCCTAACCCCCCCATCTCCCCAATAAACCTATATACAAGCACTCATGTGTCAACTGTCAACCCCCCATAACATATACTGAAGTGATCGGTGGTGTGCAAACCCATTTTGACCCTGGATATCGCCCTCCCGCCATTGATACCCAAGTGCAGATAATGAATACCCATTGTGCTATTCATCAGGCATCGAAGCTGGATTTGGTCCAACAAAGTCCACCCAATGAAAGAAGGACCCAACAGGACCCAGGGTGTAAACAAAGTCAGAAAAAACAGAATAGCACAATCCATGGGGCAACCAGGGTATACCCCCCAACAGCCCAGTACGTGAGGCTGACCATCATTCAACCACTACATCCCCACCCCCCCGTTCCCCACCCCAACAATCCAATTATTTAAAATGGACACATGGAACAACTGAGTTCAACAGGCTATAACAAAATCTCAGCTTTAAAGGCAATGTAGCTCCCGACCTGTATCCATGATGACACTTTTAGTGTCGCTCATCCAAGTCCCACAGGCTGAGATTGAGCGTAGAGAACATAGTCTGAGAACTGCCATTAAAAATTCAGGCAGTCTGAGTTATTAGGGAACAAGAAAGACCGGGGGATGCCAGGGTGAAAGTGTTGGGAGGTTAGTCCGGGAAAATGGCAGAGAAATAAGAAAAAGCATAAACCTGGATGAGTGACCTCCCAGTTAGAGCTGACTCCAGACTGGGGACAAATGCAGTATAAAACCCACAATAAAATTAAAGCTATGTAGCAACCATAACTTAAAACAGCAGAACACAAACAACTAGAACCCCCCTGGTAATCAGGCAGGTGGTGGATCAGTCCGGTGGGGGTCCAAAAAGCCAGACGACCTGATGTAACAGAAAAAACAGTCCCTGAGGGAACAAGCATTTGGAGAAAACAGACCTGGTCATTGAAAATCAGGTATCCTTTCAAATCAGCGCACTAGACCATACTGGCCTAGACATGAGTTCAGATTTGAACCAACACAAGGGCCATCCACCACATTCAGCCTGGCAGAAACTCAGTCATAACCAATAGACAATGGTTCCCAGGAAAATAATCACAGTAGGCACCAAAGTCTGTCCAAAAGATACTAGAAACAAAAGAGCCAAGTTTAAGACAGAGGCTTCAGTGGGTTTTGAAGAGGGAGGGCATCTTCATGGTAAGCTCCTCTTGAGTCTGAGGAGCCGAGTCAAAGGATAGCCAGGAACCATCCACCAAGACCTGTAGGCGAGCTTGGTATGCCATGTGAAATTTAATGCTGGCTGCAATTAGCTTGCACACAATGGTATGGAAAGTGGCTCTTTTCTGTCGGGTTTTCAAGGGCAGGTCTTGTGTGATGTGTAGTTTTTTATCCTCCCAGTGTATTGCTTGTACTTCCCGAATGTTGGATAGAATGTGCTCTTTTTCAAGATAATTTAGCAGCCTGACAATCATCGGTCTGGGGGAGCAGAATCTGGTGGTCTGGGTCTCAGGGACCGGTGAGCTCATTCGATCAAATAGGTAGGGTTATGTGGGGATGGGCCAACAACTTTAGCTAGCAGCTTTTGAATGAATGAAATTGTAGAGGAGCCCTCTTCGCCTTCTGGCAAGCCGAAAATCAGAATGTTGTTCCTCCGGCTTTGCCCCACCAAGTCTTCAGTTTTCAGCTGTAGTTTGGTAATTTGCTGTTTTAACTTGATTATTTCTGTCTCGGATCTATCCTTCTAGGACTCTAAAGAGCAAGTGCATGCTTCGGGATTCGAGATCTGAGTTTTTAGGTACCCCAGCTCACTCCTTACATTTTTGAGAGCCAAAGCAATATCTTGCAGAGTTTCTTTAAAAGGCATCAGCTCCTGAAGAAATCTGTCTTCTGTGAGTCACACTGGTGAAGGTGAGGTGCTAGATTGCTTAGGAGGAGGTTGTTGATGCGGTTTAGCTTTCTTGGCCTGCTTCTCAGGCGAAACTGGATGTGTGTGTCGCGGCAAGGCTGATCTCATCTCTGCCTCCGTCGTGGCTAGAATGGGCCAATTGCGATGTAAAAAAAAAAAAAGAGTAGGATCCTCGTGGATAGGCAGAATAGAGATTGGATTAACTGTTTGTTAGGCAGTTTTACCCGATTAAATCTCGATTAAGATGGATTACTGAGGAGGTAAAGCAGGAGCCTGTGGGAAGAGCAGCTAGTGAGCCAAGCGCATCACATGATCTCATTTTTTTTTCTTAAAATGACACATGCAGATCTCACACAAGCTGCCATCACAAAAACTTTCAAACAGCAAGACTTTGTCTACAAGACAACATATATACAATTTCAGCTCATTACATCAAAAAGAGCCAAAGATATTAAGGAGCAAATAATTAAGTTTAGCATTAAACAGGCTACTCAATCTTAACTAAAGTGGTGCTATCACACCACTATAATATGAAGCAGAAGATGAGTTTTGATTATTATGTTTTAAAACATTTTCTGGAGGTGTCAGCATCTCTTTATGTGCAAACTGTGTCCCCACAGTCATATTTTTCTGAGGGTTATAAATAAAAGGTTCCAAATTGGGTAATCAAAACCATTTTTAACATCTATCAGCATTGCCATGGCTTGACTGTTTTTGTTGCTTTTGACCTCTGAGATGGTGCTTAGAAACTTCCTGATGGAGTTTTTCAGTTTTGCTTCAGAAGTAGAAATGGCAAAAAATGGCAGAAATAATAGATTAACAATTTTAAGATTAATTAAGAATAACAGATTGCCAGAAAAGGGGGAGGTACTGCTGCCGGAGGACTTCAACCTGTCAGAAGTAGATCAGAGCCTCCGAAGAGTGGCTTCAGCTAGGAGCAGGGATATCCTGGACCCTCTGCAGGAGGCGAGTCTCAGGCGACTAGTCAGTGAACCCACTCCTGATGGGGTGATATTGGGCCTGGTACTAATGGGGACAGTATTGCAGACATCAAGGTAGGAGGCCACCAGGGGACCAATGATCACTGTAGGGTGTAGTTCAATATAAGGATCACTATGGAATTGAGCCACACAAAGACGAGGGTCCTGGACTTCAAGAGGGCAGATTTTAAATATGGGTGAATGCCTCAGGAATGACCTGGCAGGCAGTGATGGCACAAACACAGAAACATAGAATTTGATGGCAGATAAAGACCCCTTGACTCACATAGTCTGACATTTTCCATACCTACTGTAACACCACAGACCCTACCTGATCTCCAGCTTCACCACCCTTTCCTTACCACTAAGGTTCCCTGATGTCTGTTCCATGCATTCTTGAATCCAGTTACAGTTTTTGCCCCCACCACCTCTGCTGGGAGGCTGTTCCAGGCATCCACCATTCTTTCTGTTAAGAAGTCCTTCCTCACATCTCCCCTGAGTCTACCCCCCAGCTTCATAGCATGTCCTCTTGTTCTTGAGCATCTTTTTTCTGAAAAATGCTTCTTCCTTGAACCTTATTTATACATGTGAGGCATTTGAAAGTCTCTATGATATCCCACCTCTCCCTCTTTTCCTCTGGGGTGTACATATCAAGTTTCCTCAGTCTCTCCTGATAGGGATTCTGATGCAGATCCTGCACCATTTTAGTTGCCCTCCTCTGGACTGGCTCTACTCTGTCTGTGTCCTTCCTGAGATGTGATCTCCAGAACTGGACACAGTACACTAGGTGTGGTCTTACCAGTGATTTATACAGTGGTATCACCACCTCCCTCTTTCTGCTGGTGATACCCCTCCCTATGAACCCCAGCATCCCACAAGCTGTCCCCACTGCCTTGTCACACTATTCGGCCACCTTTAGATCATCAGATATGATAATCCCCAGGTCTCTTTCCAGTTTGGTGGTCAACAGTACCACTTCTTCCATTCTGTACTCCACCCCTGGGTTTCTGTGCCCCAAGTCCATGATTTTGCACTTCTTTGCATTGAAATTTAATTGCCACACTCTTGACCACTGAGACTTTCTTAGATCACTATTCATTTCTTCCACACACACTGTCAGAATGTCTACCCTACTACAGATCTTAGTGTCATCTGCAAAAAGGCATACTGTGCCTTCCCTTCTAGCCCCTCTGCAATGTCGCTAATAAAGACATTAAAGAGGACCAGTCTCAATACTGATCCTTGTGGCATCCTGTTGGTCACCCTGCCTTCCTCAGAGTGAATTCTGTTTATCACCACCCTCTGTTGCCTATCACGTAACCAATTTCTTACCCAGATTACCACCTTTGGACCCACTCCTAGGCTGCCCAGCTTGTTTACAAGTCTCCTGAATGGAATGGTGTCAAAGGCCTTACTGAAATCTAGGTAGGCCATATCCACCGATCCACCCCAATCTAATTCCCTGGTCACCAACTTAAAGAAATCTATTAGATATGTTTGACATGACCCCCCCCATGCCCCCCAAGTGAATCTATACTGCCTCAGATCTTGTAAGTCACTGGATTCAAGATATTCTATAATCCTTTCCTTCATAAGAACATAAGGAAATAAGAAGTAGCCATCAGATGGGGACTATGTCATCCACCTAATCTGCCCCAAAATCTCTACCCCCTCCCTGTTTTGTTACCCCTTCAGGTGCCCACATTGCCTGTCCCATGCTAGTTTGAATTCTCGTACTGTCTTCGATGTTACCACCTCTGAGGACAGGCTGTTCCATGGTTCTATCACCCTCTCTGTGGAAAAATATTTCCTTATATTGGTTCTAAATCTGCCTCCCACTATGCGCAGATTGTGTCCCCTTGCACACGTTGCTTTGTTTTCCTGGAATAGGTTTTCTGTCTTGGCTGTCTTGATTCCCTTTATGTATTTGAATGTTTCTACCATGTCCCCCATATATCTTCTTTGCTCTAGAGAGTATAAGTTTAATTCACTGAGTCTCGTTTCATACTGTTCTTGATGCAGACCCTGCACCATCTTAGTGGCCCTTCTCTGAACCCTTTCTAAGCAGTCAATGTCCTGTTTAAGGTGGATCCAGAAGCAAATGATTTGATACCTTTTAATGGACCAACATAGATGTAACAACAAGAACAAAGTGCTCTAGCTTTCGAACCAACCAGTCCTTCTTCAGAAGCTCATGGCAGTTGTTTAGAAAATACAATACTTATAACAGCTAGATAATGCAGAGAAAAACAGAAAAAAATCCCCATTGGTTTAAAATACTCAAAAAAAAAAAAAAAAAAGAAGATGATGTCAGAGAAGTTAAACAGTACAATACTGCCCTCAGTCGAATGAACCTTGGGTTAAGATGTGCTTGGTGCAACAAACATAAAGAATCCTACTGCACAAATTTAATTGACATAAAGATAACACTGCTGAAGCAGATAACTCCCAAATCAAGCCATGAGTGTCACAGTCAGTATAAGGATGTGATTACTGAAAGGCAACCCCACCCAGCTTAAAGACAAACTAAGATAGTTATAGGGCTCATGAAATTACAATGTATGCATTAAAGACAAGAATACCAGTAAAGTTGTATAAAAACATCAGTGCACACTGTGTGATGTTAAAACCCTAGCTAGACATGTCACCCAGCTGTATTCTCAAGCTAAATAAAAGGCCCAAGAAATTACAAAAACCTCAGGACTATATAAATGATAATATAAATATAAATTGATAATATTAGTGTTAAACAAAAACTCTAGTAGAGGAACCTCAAGGATTCAGACCATGCATCCTGATATGTACTGATGTCAATATATACTGAGAATGTAGCAACTACATGTACCACAAGTGTCTAGGGAATCTGAAAAAGAGATAAAAAAGTAATTTATCTCCTCCTGCTCATACAAACAGTACAACCTAACCCACCCCACATCACAATAATGTGGGTGGGGGAGATACATAGCTTAAACGAGATGTTGTCTCTCTCTCTCTCCCCCCTCCTTTTCTCTCTCTCTCTGTCCCCACAGACACACACACACACACACACACACACACACACACACACACACATACACACTCTCAATCTCTCTCCTAGTGAACCTATATTAACTTCAGTCACTGTAATTGTTCCCCAAAGGAATACAACTTGTAATGAAATTCTGAGTAAATTACTACAATATTAGCCTAATGTAAAAGATATGTGCAGGACCCCCAAGCAAATGAGATCACACATCCTAATATGTACAGAGTTACAAAATTATATATAACAGTATAAGATAACACTCCTGTATGTACACTAGCAGGCTGGTAAACTGAATATGGTGCAATGGAATCAATCCCCCACACAGGCAAAGATAAAAAGTAAGGAGAAATTTGTGGTGTGTGAGAAGAAAATAGTAACACATTATACCTCCATAGCTAAATAGAGACTTACCTCAATGTGACAGCAAGCCCCACATCTATTATATCACATACCTCACAGCACATACCCACACACATACATACACACGCATCCACATCTCACACATGCTGAAGTCCTATAATATGTCAGCTTGAAGAAGAAAAGGTCTGTGGATGTTAATTTCTGTAGTGTCCCATAAAGCCAATATCCAAGTTCATCCCATCTGCTACCATATTGAGATGTAAAATAAGTTTAATCTCAAAAGCTCGTCTCTGTTGTGTGTTTTTGAGATTTCCTTTAAGACCATTACTGACATATCTGAGACTGAGTGGTCAGGCTGGGAGAAGTGATGCCCACTGGTTTTCAGTCTTCCTTGCTGTAATAGTATGCCTGTGTGAGTTCATCCTAGTGCAGAGCTGTTAGCGTGTCTCTCCTACATAACCTGTTTGTGGACATCTCTTGCACTGAATGAAATAAACAACATGTCGTGACATGCATGTATAACTCCCATGCACCTGGAATTGTCTGTTTGTGATGTAACCACACAGTCTGGGTAGAAATTAGCCCACAAGTCTTGCAGGCGTTGATTGCAGGATGAGTGTGCCATTGTGTGACATGGTATTCTGTTCCGGTGAAAGTTTGTCTCTAATAATTAGGCTGGATAAATTTGGCGGTTGTTTAAAAGATAGTAGTGGGAGTTCCTTAAAAATACAATTAAGGTGTCATCCTCACTAAATATTGGGTGGAGATCTTTAATAATCTTACGAGCGTTCTCAAGGTCTGGATGATATGTGACTACAAGGGTATTCTTTCTGTAGCTGTCTTTTCTTTATATTGAAGTAGTTGTTGTCTTGGTACTTGCGTTGCCCGTTCTATTATCCTGTCAATTTCCCTGTTTAAGGTGGGGCCTCCAGAACTGCATACAGTATTCCAGGTGCAGCCTGACCAAGGACCTGTACAGTGGGATGATTACCTCCTGCTTCCTGCTCATAATCCCTCTACCTATGTGACCAAGGATGCCGCTGGCCTTCTGTGCTGCTTTTTCACATTGTTTCCCCACTTTTAGATCATCAGTAACAATTACTCCAAGGTCCCATTCCATCTTTGATTCTTCTAATTGATGCCCATTCAGTGTGTATGTCTTTCTTGGGTTATGTTTACCCATGTGCATAACCTTACAATTCTTGGCGTTAAATTTTAACTGCAATATTCTTGACCACTCTTCTAATTTCTTCAGATCGGCTTCCATCCCTGAGGCACCATCATCTGTGTCTACCCTGCTGCAGAGTTTTGTATCATCTGCAAACAGGCAGACCGTCCCCTCAAGTCCATCAGCAATGTCACTGATGAATATGTTGAAGAGGATTGGGCCAGGTACTGATCCCTGTGGAATGCCATTGGTTACTCTGCCCTCCTCTGATAATGCCCGTTGACCAGGACTCTCTGTGACCTATCCTGAAACCAATTCTCAATCCAGCTATTTTATGGTCTATGCCTGTGTGCTCTAGTTTGTTGGCTAATCTCCTGTGAGGAACTATGTCAAAGGGTTTGCTAAAATATAAGTAAATCACATCCACTGTGCCACATTAGTCCACTGTTCTGGTTACCCAATTGAAGAAGTCCACCATATTCATTAGACACGAGTGCCCAACCATGAACCTGTGCTGCTTTGGGTCAAGCCTTCTGTTTTTCCTTAGGTAGTTTACTATCCCCTCCTTAAGCAATACTTCCATGATTTAACCCACCACTGAGGTTAGGCTGACAGGGCAGTAGTTCCCTGGTTTTTCCCTGCATCCACTCCTGTGCAAGGGCACCACTGTTGTCCTTTTCCAGTCATCAGGCACTATACCGCTTTCTAGCGACTTATTCAACAGGACAGCCAGTGGTGTGACAATCTCTTCCCTGAGTTCCTTCAGGACCCTCAGGTGGATACAATCTGGACCCAATGCCTTATCTACTTTTAACTTACCCAGCTCCTATAGGACTCTTTCTTTTGGGAAGGGGCTCATGTTGGACACATTATCATTTTACCCAGTGCCACTTAACATAGCTCCTTTGCTGCTGTCTTCTATAGTGAAGACTGAGCAGAAGAAGTCATTCAGTACCTCTGTCCTATCTTTATCCTTCACCACCAGCTGACCCTCCTTTGATGCTAGAAGGACTATTCCCCCCTTATCCTTCCTCTTCTCTTTTATGTATCGATTGAAAGTCTTATCACCCTTCTTTACCTCCTGTGCTATTCTCCCCTCTGTCTGTGCTTTGGTAATCCTAATTGCCTCCCCTGCCTCTTTGAGTTTATTTCTGTATTCCTCCCTGTCACTGTCCTTCTTTGTTTCCTTGTATTGTTTGAATGGTCTTTTCTTTTCCTTAATCTTAGCTGCTACCTCCCTAGTAAACCAGAGTGGGTTCCTCCTCTGCTTGAATTTGCTGATCTGTTTTGTGCAATTCTCCGTACTGTAGTTAAAGCATGTTTCAAGGTTTTCCAGCATTCTTCTACATCTTCCTTTGGTACTGGTTTGTAGTAAGGATTTGATCTGGGATTTCATTTCAGGGAAGTTTGTTTTCCTGAAGCCGATTACCTTGATTTTCATGTGGCATCTGGCTTCTGTTCTGCTGTTAGCCGTAGTAGTGTTTTCATTAAATTTCCGCATCACTGAAGTCAGGCTGACTGGCCTGTAATTGCCAGCCTCTTCCCTACTACCACTTTTATGAAGTGGGACTGCATCTGCCCTCCTCCAGTCCTCTGGAACCACTCCCATCTCCAGTGAGTGATTGAACAGGGCTGTCAGAGGTGTAGCCAGCACCTATCTGAGCTCCCTCATTATCCTTGGATATATCTGGTTTGGACCAATTGCCTTGTCCACTTTCAGATTTGAGAGTTCCTTCCTCTGTGAACACTGAACAAAAGTATTTGTGTAGGATGTCTACTTTTTCCTGGTCCCCTTCTACATACTCCCCCTTTCACTCCTTGGCCTTCCAACCCCTCCTCCCCTGGTCTTTCTCTTCTCACTTACATACCTGTAAATATCGTGTCTCCTTTCTTTACTGCCCGGGCTATTTTCTCCTCCATTTGTGCCTTTGTGCTCCTCACTGCTTTCCTTGCCTCCCTCTGCTCCTCCTGATACACCCTCCTGTCCTCCTCCATGTCTCCTTATGCCTCCTAAATGCAAACTTTTTTGCCCTTACATTCCCAGTCACCTCTTTTGAGAACCATAGCTGTCTCTTTTTTCTCTTGCTTTTGCTTACTTGCCTGATGCAGAAGTTTGTTGCCTTCACTATGCCACTTTTATTTTCGCATCTGTTCCTCAACTCCACCCAAATTCCACCAAGGCATCCCTGAGGCATTCCCCTATCTTTGTAAAATCATCCCCCTTGAAGTCTAGGACCCTCACCTTTGTGTGGTTCAATTCTGCCACAGTACTTATTTTGAACCACACTGTACGGTGATCAGTGGTCCCCAGGTGGCCAACCAACATGACTTCTGCAACACTGTCCCTGCTGGTGAGTACAAGGTGCAATACTGCTCCCTCACAAGTGAGCTGTCTTACTAATTGCCCAAGGAACACCCCCTACAGGGAGTCCAAGATGTCCCTGGTTCTAGCTGAAGCTGCAACTGGGATGCTCCAATCTATATCCAGCAGATTGAAGTCCCTCAACAGGATCATCTCCCTCTTATCTGCAGTCTTTTGTATGGCTTCCACCAGAACCTTATCCATTCCTCCCCCATGCTGGAGGCCTGTAGATCATGCCAGTGTGAATAGTGGTTCCATTCCCCCTTTCAGTACCCCTGCCCCTTCCTGTATTCCCTGTATCTCTGTTGCTTTTATGCTATCCCTCATGTAAAGAGCCACTCCTCCTCCTTTCTTACCTACCCTGTCCTTCCTGAACAGAGTATAGACTGGTATGGCTATATCCCAGTCATGGTTCTCACCACGACTTGGTAATGGCAACCATGTCCAGGTCAGCCTCTGCCATAATGGCCACTAGGTCAGGGATTTTATTTCCCAGACTTCGAGCATTTGTACACATGGCCTTCCAAATTCTGCTACCACTCTGCTTGTCAACACCCTCGTTTCCATTTTGCCTTCTCTCCTTACCCCCCTGCCCTCATTCCCGTCCCTCTTCATGTCTACCCTTTTGTTTTTCTAGTTATTTGGTATACTTGGGGGAGTGTTTTTCTTGTTATTAGGTACCCTTGGGGATTTCCCTGCCTCAGAGTTCTATCCACAGACTACTTCAGCTTGAGGGGAGGGACAATTTATGCCTCCCTGCTTCTTTCCTCCACCCCCCAGCTAGTTTAAATGCTTGCCAATGTAATATTTAAACCATTCACTGAAGACTGTGGTTATCCTCCTGGATGGATGCAGGCCATCTCCCCTGTATAAGCTCTTACCCCTCCAGGTGGGACCTCAGTCCTCAATGTTGCCAAACTCCACTTCTCTTCACAACTCTTTGAACCATGAGCTGAAGGTCCTGCTATGGACGTACCCTATCCTCCCCCCTGTTGTAGACAGGTGGTACCTGAGAAAATGTCACTGATTGTGCCACCTGCCTAAGACCCCATCCAACTTTCTGAACTCCTGCTGCATTATTCTAGTCTCATACCTAGCCAGGTTATTAGTCCCTAGGTGGATAATGACATCCATCTCTTCCTCCTTTCCTGCTGCCCTAGTGATCCTCAGGATCCACTTCCAATCCCTTCAAGCTATGGTGCTGGGTAGGCACCTAACCTCCCTCTCCCCCACCTGCCTGTCCCCAAATCTATCCCACTCACAATGGAGTTCCCCCACCAGAAATTGCTTCCTTCTCCTCAGGGGCTCTCTGCCACCCTCCTTGGGGTCTCCACTACAGAGGACACTGACATTCTTCCTGGACACTCCTGTGGGTGCCTCCATGGGACAGTTCTGCCCCACCAGAGCAGCATAGAAATTGTGTAGTGGTACCATGTGGGGGATATGCCTCTGTCCCACCACCCTCACCCTTTCTGAGCCCACTGTAGTTCAGCTGCTCCTCCTCTTTGGCATCCTTTGAGGCAGTGGTGGCAAACATGCTGGTCCCTGGGTGGGGGAGGAGGCCCCCGAATACTGGCCAACTTGGCCTGGAGTCTAGCAACCTCCACCCTCAGCCCAGAAAGGTGCACACAGATGGGGCAGCACTGCAGTCTCCAGAATGTCTCCCTCAAAACTGCCACTCCACAGCCACTGCACTGAACCACTCCCAATTCTTCCCTGCCTGTTTTTGTTTTGCTTTCTTTAAACCATTTTTACCCCTGCCCTAGATACGGTGTGTCACCTATTCTCATATTGTTGCTTGACCCTAACTCTCCTCACTCCTTTGCAGTGTATGAGCTGCAACAAGAGTTTAACAGGAATCTTTCCCCTGTTGTCTTGCCTCTCTCCTGAGGTGTAGAATGTCCAACTGCTGGCTGCCTTGTTGAGCTGACTCCGGTGGGCAGACTCTGCTGTCTTTGTCATGTGGGTCCTCTGTGCAGGGGGCCACTAGATGGCCTACTCCTTATGTAGGTCTATCCTGATTCCTTCGAGTGTAGTGGCAGTTCCCCTGATTGGCCACTGACTTTGAGGGAGGTGCTGTTGAGCTGTGATTGACTCTGCTGGTGAGCCTTCCCTAGCTCCCTTCCACCTTGAAACTCCTGTTATCTGCTGTCCTCCTTGGTACAGGGCTGCTCATTGGGCTAGTTCTGTGCTATTTAAAAGTCCCAGTTTTTTTTCGCCATCTTCCTGGAGTATAGTGGGAGCTCCTCCAACTGGCAGCTGACTTAGAGAGAGGTACAGCTGAGCTGTGATTGGCTCTGCTGGTGAGCCTTCCATAGCTCTGCTCCTCCTAAGAGGCTCCTGTTGTCCACTGTCTTCCTTGGTGTGGGGGGTGGGGGCAATCCTTGCTCTTTTCCTACTGGAATAGTCTGCCTGAGTGGGGTGGGGAAACAGTGGGTGAAGCTAGAAGGGATCATACTAAGGGCAGCAAACCCCTGCATCAGGCAAGTAAGCAAAACCAGGAGGAAAAAGAGACTGCTTTGATTCTCAAAAGAGGTGGCTGTGAAGTTAAGGGAAAAAAGTTAACATTCAGGAGGTATAATGAGACACAGAGGGAGGGAGGGAGGAAGACAGAGAGATGCAGCAGGAGAAGCAGAGGGAAGTAGGGAAAGCAGTAAGGAGTGCAAAGATGCAAACTGAAGAGAGAACATTCCAGGAGGAAACGAAAGGGGACAAAACAATTTTAGGTATGTAAGTGAAAATGGAAGAACAGGTCTTATCCAACAAGATCTATCATGCTGGAAAAGTCTTCCGCTTTCGCTGTGGGGCAGGATTAACATTATTAAGATGAACGTCCTTCCTAGGCTCTTCTATCCTCTCAATATGCTTAACACATGGCTACCCTTATCCTTTTTCAAGCGTATTCACACTGATGTTACCTCATTCGTTTGGCTAGATAAAGCTGCTAGAAGATCCTATCTTAAATTAAGCCTGCCTAAGGAATCCGGAGGGCTACGCCTGCCCAACTTCTTGCTCTACTATTGGTCTAGCCACCTTTACCAATGTGGGAAATGGTTGTTATACCCCAGCTTCTACTACAACAGGATTATATTCCTATTTGGCTGCAAAAGGAACCCGATCTACTCTTTACACACAAACTAACCCCTGATACAATTCTCTTTTCCCCGGTGAAAGCTATACCAAAACCTTTATACTCTTCCCCAATTGGGGTCTCGCTCAGAGTCTTTTCACAAGTGTGTGGACATCTTAAGATGATTCCGGTCAAAGACTTCTCTCAACCAATCCTTTCCAACTTAAATATCAAAATAGGAGGACTCCTGCTTTCCCATACTTGGCTACTGATCCCCCTGGAGTTCAAAGTTTCAGATTTTTATTCCCATACCTCTATTTTGTCCTCTCAAGACATTCTGGCTAAACTTGGGCTACCACCGACTTATATTTTTAACATTTACCAGCTTCTGCATCTTTTGGTCAAAATGTTTGGGCCACAGCCACTACCTTCTCTTTTGGGTGACTTCTTGAAGCAGATAAGTGGCCCAGCCTGCAGGCCGTAGGGAGTCTCTTTGTTGTATAGGCATCTGCTCACTAGCCCCCAACCCCCATACCCATTGGGCTCCAAGGTATGGGACGTTCTTTTACCCGATCTAGAAATTAACTGGGCCCAACTCTGGAAGGACTTATATGTCTATATTTCCCAGGACCAGTACAGGCTCACCCAATACCATATTTTAAATAACATGTACTACATTCCAATCAAACTAGCTAAACTGGGGTGCCTTCCTTCAACTACATGCTCCAGATGTGGTGAGGAGGAGGGCTCCCTCCTGCATATCTTTTGGTCTTGTGAGAAGGTATCTCCCCTGTGGAAACAAAGTGAAACTAAGCTAGACCCACTCTTAGGCTTACAAGGCCTTTTTTCCCCTGCTATCTGCATCAATGGGGACTTCTCTCAAATCCCAGTAAAAGAAAGAAGGTATCATATGGTGCTTATCTCCCTGGCAGTCAAAAAACTGGTGCTTAGGCATTGAATGGATCAGGCTCCCATTTCCTATTCAGAATGGCTGCCCTCCATGCGGAACAGTTAATTGCCATTGTCTGCCATCATAAACCCCTATTTATTAAAAAATGGGGGAAATTGTATGCCCTTTACTTGTCTTGATCCCCTTGTGTCAGCCTTCCTGGACACCTCTATGATCTTTGATGAACAATATCTAATCAGTGGTAAACTTATCTAATACCCTTATGGAGAACTTGCACCTTGCTTGGGGAGGGTGAGGGGATTGAAGGGGGTAGGGGGGAAGAGGGGTGGTGGGGGGTAGTAGGGGATTTGTTGTTTTTTTTTCTTTCTTTTTTTTCTCCTGTTCACTGCCTCTGTCTAATTGTGTGTTGCCATATTACTTACTGTTTTATTGTTGTAATTGTTGTACTCTTTACAACATTTCTTCAATTAAAAAAAAAAAGAAAAAAAAAATTTTTTTCCTATTCTTAACATTGTTTTTTTTTACTGTCGCCTACAGCCTACATGGAAAGGCATTGTTACGCCAAACTTGCAGAGGATACATGTTATATCCCAAGGTAGTGCCTTTGACAAGTCCGGTGAAAAAATATAAAAGGATTCCAAAGTTATAATGCTTTAAATGTTAGTGTTTTCTGACTTGCGTATGCGCAGTAGGGGTTTTGAGATAACATTTCTGTGCGAAAGTTAATATCTGATGCTGCCAATGCATGTTTTTGGTTTCACGCCACTGAACTGGCAGGGCACCAAACATTTTTGGTGTCGTTCAAACCACCATCTTGTTGATTTCTTCCACGAACTGACAAACATTAAAACAAAACACAAAAATGCCATGATTTTAATAAACAAACATCAGAACCTAGCTAAATGGGACCCGTTTAGCTAGATTCTGATGTTTGTTTTTAAATATTGTGCCCACATACAGTATATGTTTTCTGGGCACCCAAAATCCAGGGAGCCCAGTTTAAGCGAGAGGAGCCCTTCCCCATGTTCTCTGTATGAGAACAGCAGGATTTTCTTGACTTCTGCAGCCACAGCTGGAAGTTGTGCTGCCAGCTGCAGAATCAGCTGTGAACCCTGTTTCTCTGGTGTCTAGTGGCACCCCACCCTCCTATCCTCATACTTCATTCTATTAAAACATTTCATCTGTTGGTATTAGTGGTATCCCCTCACCCTCCTTTATGTGTCCCTGGTGTTCAGTTGTACCCCCACCCTCCGATCCCCATATTAAATATTTTCAAACTCTCTCTGTTGCTGTTAGTGGTACTCCCTCCCTCCCGTATGTTTCCCTGGTGTCTAGTGGCACCCTCACCCACTGATCACCATGTTTTATTATTTCTCATTGGTGGTTTGTGGCCCTCCCAGGGATGTTTACATTTCTGAAAAAAGAAAACAGTCCCCCTGCATCTTTGTTTTTTAAACCTGAAAAAAAGGAAACAGTCCCTCATCGTCTCCCCCATCCCTACCCTCTCACTGAGCACCCACCACCCTACACCCCCCCTTACCACTGGAGGTCATCAGCTGTCATCTTCTGCACTTTTCAATGCTGAACTGCAAACTGAGGAACAAAGATAAGTGCTACTGTATATAATTTTTTCAATGGAGCTTTTAACTTATGTTCATAACTTTGCCATTGTTTGGAATTTTTCCACCAGATTTTCTACATAGCCTTTTTGAGATCCCACCTCATGAACACTGTCACTGTCATTTTGTTAATCGGGCTCGGAAGGTGATTTCTTGGTCACGGCATGAAATCATCTTTTGGGACTGAATAAATAAATTTCACCACTCGTGTTCATGAAATGGGGTCCCAAAAAGGCCATTTTGAAAATCTGGTGAAAAAATTTCAAACAATGGCCAAGTTATGCATGTGCATTGAAATTGTTTTATGCATGTGCATAACTTTGATAATTTTCATTATTTTGACTCAAAATTTTCAACATAGCCATTTTTTTTCACACCACCTCATGAACAGTATAGCTGTCATTTTCCATATCCTGTCCGAAATGTGTTTTTGAACCTGTGGAACAGAATGACATTTTGGCATGGATTTGAACATTTTCACATATAGTTTTTATGAGGTGGGGTCATAAGAAAATTATGTTGAAAATTTATGGGTCAAAATATGAAAACATTTAAACATTATTACCTTTCATTGCAATTTTGCTATGCCAGGTCATAACTTCAGAAATGTTAAACATTTTTCCTTAGATTTACAACATAGCCTTCTTATTACCCCACATCATGTATGTCACAGCTGTCATTTTTCAAATCCTGGCCAAAATGTGTTTTTGCACCTGTGGCACGGAATGGCATTGCAGTTGTACAGAATTACGTTTTGGCAGGGATTCAAAAATGTTCTGTACTGGGTACATGAGGTGGGGTAATAAGGTGGCTATATTGACAATTAGGTGACTGTTGCCCTATAAATGGAAGCACAGTGCTTCCCAGCTACATACATATACACATTTACGGAGGTATGGGAGTGCAGGGTCAGAAGGACCCTGCACTCCCATAGTAAAGTAAAGATACTGTTATACTACCTCAAAAAGTAAGAAAATAAATTGCAAAAACTGCATTAATGCTCTAGATAGGGTCAAAGCCACAAAAGTAGGGAAATGTGGTGTTAGGCTTTCCACCTTAACACCTCACCTCACTTCACACACCAACAGGGTGGTGCTTGATCATCAGCCCCAACACTCACCCCATTCTCCCATACTGTACCCATCTCAGCTTTGTTTTGTTATAGAATGGGGAGACTGTTAGGGATGATGACCCCAAGGCACACCCCTGACTCCTGCTGGTGTGTGTAGGGTGGAGGTGGGGTGTTAGGGTTGGAAACCCTAATGCCACATCTCCCTACTTTAATGGTTTTGACTGTAACTAGAGCATTAACACAGTTTTTTGCAATTTATATTTTCTATAGTTGTCTTCTTTCCATTCTTAATTATGTGCTATGTGCCCATAACAGTAGGGTCCGTGCCTTTTAGAGTAAAACTGATCATGTTGCATATTCCCTATTAGAAATCTTAATACCATACTTATGGCACCACTGGTTGCTATGGAAACAACCATGATGTTACAAGCAGAGGATTATCACCTTAGGTGGGGAATGAACAACTGGGCCAGATGAACTCTAAGGGATTCAGAGTCTTGTTTTCATGTAAATACCCTTACTAATAAATACAAAGAGGAAAGGAAAATGCAGAAAAAAGTCAAACATAGGCAGGCATATATCTAAATGATATATTTTCAAAGTTTTTGTCAAGGCATCTGCTGCTCTTTAACCATGGGATGTGTGGTATAGAGACTTAATGTCAGAGTACTGCAAATGATTCACCATCCAACGAGTGTGACATCTATGGAGTTGTCTGGCAAGGACGACCTTAATCAACTATTCTATTTTCTCTCTATATTTATTTATTTATTGAAAATGTTTCACCAGGAAAGGCACACTGAGCAGAAAAGATGCTCATCTTACGGTGCGACCTGGCCACAAGCAAAACAAATCAAGCAAAAAGAATACAACACATTAAAAAAAATCTCAGAAATAAGGATATTGCTTTATAGTGGTAATATTTTGCTATTTCTCAACAACCAAACCATTTTTCTATGTATTCTGCAGGAGAAATTTCTGAAGATCTATAGCTAGACATGAGAGGGAACTCACTTAAAACTTGCAGGTGGAAGATTCCAAAGGATGCTTCAATAAGCACTTTTTCACAGGAAGAGTGGTGGACAAGTGAACAAGCAGCCAAATTAAGTGATGCAGAACAAATCAATGAACAGATTCAAGCAGGGATGGGACAGGCATGTGGGGTTAGCTAGAAAAGGGGGGACAGAAATAAAGAGGACAGATGCCCACTAGGGTTAAGGAGAGTAGTTAGGCAGGGTGGGCAGACTGGATACGCCAACAGGCCTTTTTCTACTGTCATCGCAGGGCTGCAGGAAGGTAGTTCACATGGCAGTTCTGGGAGGCAATATAGTGCAGTGGTTTAAGGCTCTGAGCTGCAAATCTGGTGACATCCAGCAGACCAGACCTGGGTTTGAATCCCACAGCTTCCACTTGCATACTGTGTGACCCTGAGCAAGTCACTTAACTTCCCTGTGCTCCCAGGTTGCACCTGTAAAAAAGCTTTCAGCTTAGTGTGCTACTCCTGGTTAAACAACTACATAAATAAATAAAATGATGAATGGTCTGGGGCCAGTTTCTGTCCTGCACTTATTTTTTGTCTTACACTTTACCTTTAAGTGTGGATTTACTATTACAAGACCACACCACCAGGGATCACAACTACAGTGAAATCTGAGGTAAACAGAATATTAGTGGAATGAAGGTTGAATCTCAGACCTGCAGGATCATAGTCTTTTTTTTTCAGTTCTGGTGGTAAAAGGAGAAACTGGTCCCAGACCAGTCATCATGGGAACAATCTTCCTCCATCATGTCTATGTATCTATATATCTATCTATGAACTCCAACAAAATACAGTAGCAAAGAAAAAAATCCCAAAAGATTGACTCTACTGTACTTAAAAACATAAAAATAAGTGCTCATACAAGGAAATCACTTTTTGTACTCAAAATACACCATGTACAGTGGTGTCAGCACTGCACAGAAGCAGTGAAACATGTAGGTACACCAGGCAAAAAAGAGAGTGAAATAGTTCATACCAGGGCTGGTACAGTAATTAATTTGTTTTTATCTAGTACTCAATCATCTCTAATTTATTTCAGTGCAGCATACAAATACTGTCCATTAGAAGGTCCAACAACAATTTCCCTAGAGATCTGCAGCTTCACTCTGAATCTCACTTTTGGTATGTACTCCTTCCTGAACCATGGCTAGATGGAAGAAGAGAGAGAGAACCACCTGATGGCAATTGGGGATAAAGTTTATGTTTTTTTGTTATCCCTCTTAACTGTGTTGTTGGAGCTATATGTGGTAATATGAGAATGTACAGGTATTTTTTCATGGAAAGGGCTGTGGATCCATGGAACAGTTTCCTAGCAGAAGTTGTAAGGGTAAAAGCAGTAGGGGAATTAAAAAGAGCATGGAACAGACATAAAGAAACTCTAGCGACAGGAAAGAGAGGGTGAGCCACAAAGGATCCATGACAGGAGCTTGACAAAATTTTTGTTGAATGCCCCATCAGCGACATCAGCAGGTCGACCGCATTCTGTAGCCAGCTGCCAGTTTGCACTGTCCATCCTTGTTTTCTTCAGGGGGCTTTGCCCCCGAACACTACCCCACTTAAATATTATCAACTCTGAGTTGGAGCTGATTAGGGGGTGTAGGACCTCTGACAGACAGCACCGGGTTCCAGCAGGTTTCCCACAGTGGCATGGCACTGTAGTTGCTGTGGGGGACCTCACTGGTGAAATATCGCTATCGGGGGGGTGGTAACTGAGCCACAGATCATTTAGGATTTGCGGTATATGGAACAGGTAGGGAAAATGGGCAGACTAGGTGGGCCAAGAGATCCTCATCAAATTCTATGTTTCTATGTTTCTATTTGCATGTTGCACTAAAAAGAATTAAGAGATACTTGAGCACTGGAAAGAAAACTAAAAGAAAAGGGCAGTATACTGGAAGCATTTGCACCAGCATGAATATTGTTTGCATGTGCAAAGTGAGGCATTTCACTTTGTGTGTTAAACTGCCGATAACAGAAGCCTCACATTGCTCGGGGAAATGAAGTTTGCACTACAGTGCAGAGGCATCCCAAGCACACATGGTCATGAGATGGCATCTAATTACATGCACACAATGGAATAATGGAAGCCTTTCGTCCTGATAATAGCCTGCTGGAGTAGTGCTAGTTACCACAATCAAAAAGCACTTTTAACAGGACACAAAGTACCAACCACCATCACCTGAGCCCCCCCATCAGGTGATGGTAAAGGGTGTTTTGTGCCCCATTAACATCCCTTAATGGAAATTGATCCCACTAGCATCCAGTGGCTTACCTTCCTCACCCAATTCCCTTTACCAGTACAGCACAATCCCTTGTGTCCAATGGCCACCTCCCTCTCCTGTATCCCATTTCAAATATTATAATAATCACTGGTATTCTGTGGGTCCCTCTTCATCCTGGTTCTACCCAATCAGTACCCTCCACACCTCACACCCTCTGGTACCCAGTACCTTCTTCGCACTCAAGCCCAAAGGATACATAAGCAGGTACCTGTAATAAAGAAAACAGTTCCCCACAGCAAATGTTGGCTGTCCTCTCATAGCATTGATTCATTCAAACTGAATGAATTGGTGTTGCTTTGAACAATAACCACTGACTGGCTGACAACACAGGCCAATCAGTGGTTACTTCTCATATTAACACTGATTAATTCAGTTTGACTGAATTGGTGTTGCAAGGGACCAGCTGGTCACTGGAGTTCACTGTTTTTCAGTACAGATACTGTAGTCTTTTTGGGGGATTGATGGGGGGATGCTGGTGCCAGTGGATGTGTAGGGTGGGATGTACTGATTGGATGGAAGATGGCTGGAGGAAGGAGCCACTGGACTCCAGGGATTACTACAGTATGTGAAACAGGGATCTAGTGAAGGAGGGGGCATTGAAATCCAGGGATTATTATTATATGTGAAAAATGATGATCGGGTGAGGGAAAAGGGTGCCACTGGGCAGCAGGGATTATCATAATATGTGAAATAGGGTTCATTCAAGGAAGGAGACACTGGACCAGGGATGTGTGCAGCTGTGGGGCTCCAGACCTGTGCAGTGTGCTCTGTTCTCGGTGGGACCAGCACAGCTGTCAGCTGCAGTGTGGAGAACCCAGTTGCCACTAGTTTGGGGAGCAAATCTTTCTCCTCATATTGCAGTAAGGGTATTCTGACATGCAAATGTCTTCTTTGCTCCATCCATGGGCAAAATGATCTTTTGCATATTGTGGGTTTATTATGTGGCTATGTGTCCCAGGAAAAAAAACAGCTTTGCCTGTGCAAACACCTGTGTGCTCCTGTGACTCTTAAACCTGCTTATGCCTTTCCAGCAGTGGTGCCTCTTTCCTCAGCCAGCAGGGGGCTTTAGATGCAGTTTGCTCCTTCATTATCCAGCAGTCCCATGGGCACTAAGTCAGAATAGTGCCAGCAAGGACAGCACAGGAAACAATCATGCCTGTAAAAATGCTTCCAGTTTTCTTTTTGAGACGGGCTCTGCCCCCTCACCCCCCATACTAAAAGATCCCAACTCTGGGGGAAACTGGATCACAGGAAAGAAAGGATGTATGTGGCTGTGGAATATTAATTTCTATGCCCCCTTATAAAAGAACCAGAAGTCTTGATTGGCAAAAGTGAACAAGACCAGGATTAGAATGCTGGTCTCCACTCCCACCCTGTTGAGCTGCTCCATGCCTCAGCCCACCATACCACGGGTGCAGTTCGGCCAGCCTTCCAAATTCTCATCCCCTTGTCCTGTAGTAGCCCCATGGACAATGACCTAGGAAGCACTTACTGCAAGCACTGTAAATCCCCTCTCACTGTCAGTGGCAGCACTGTTCAGAGTAGCACTTTGTTTCCTTGCTCTATTCTAGTAGCGCTATTCTGACTGGGTATGGTCCCATGGTGGCATTATGGAACAGACTTTGCATGTGCAGACTTGGCTCTGCACCTGTTCCTTTACACCATTTTGTGCATATCAAGCAACTTTGCTCCCGGTAGGGGACTTTGCCCTGTGCTTTGCTGCAGCTCAGAAAATGCTGCCCAAGTTGTTTTCAGTCCTTTTCTACCAGTATACCTACATGTGTTTCACTGCCACCATGCAGTGCTGCTGCCACCATGCAGCACATATTATGACATAATGATAGACATGTCACTATGTTGACAAAAGATGTCAAGCTTGCAGCAACTATGACCCCTTTGAATGACAACTAGGACTTTAGGAAACATAAAGGTGAAAATCAGAACAGATCTTACAACCTTGATTAAATCGTTGTCAGGAATGACACAAAACCTCACATGATATGGTGATAGCTGAGCTACAGCACACAACAAGGGGAGCTATGGCTACCAGATTGTCATAGATAGTACCAATCAGTACAATTGCAGTGCATCCCAACCTCCTAAATCAAGACAAAAACAAATGGATACTTCTGTGCAGCATATAAGCAAACTCAAAAACACCAACACAACTCAGTGTTCTCCCATCCTGTACAAGGGTGATGGACTGCATCCGTCTAGGAAGGGGAAAGCAGTCCTCAATGAATGATTTAAATGCTTCCTTGATGGGAGTTTAAACCAGACAAGGGGAGTGCCAACAGGAGCAGGAAAAGTCAAGCAGCCCACATCCACAAGACAGGGAAACCGGAACTTATTTATTTAGTTTTTGTTTATCGGGTAAGTGCACTAGACAAATTCTGCCTATTTTCAGGCATGACCTGGGGGAGCGGGATACAGATGAATGCCAACTTATCTTGAACCAGATTAAGCTATTGGTGGTATTTTTAGTAAATGAGGGAAATTTGGCCAGGACACCGGGGAAATTCCCCTACTCTGTGAGGGGGCAGTATCCCACACGCCACCGCTATGGATGCAGACGGCAGTATGCTGGTAGCAACGGACAAGGACGGAGGTCTGCCTCGAGAAGGCGATGCAAGAGTTTCAATTATATCCCCATTTTCACAATCTCAGCCTATACTGGAGCTTACTACCGATGCAGTTGCTCATTGTGAAGGGATGGCATTTTTCGATCAAGATATTGCTGTGGTTGCAGCCATGACTGAACGCCGGGAGCAGTTGCAAGCACAATTGCTACAAACCGAACAAGCCCTTACCTCAGCTCAGGTTGATTTACTGGACAAAAAATGGAAACGTCTTCTTGGTGTCTCTCCCGAATTTCTGCGAGGGACCTACAAGCTGGGTCCTGGTTCTTTGGATGACTCAGTTCCTCCTGCCATGGAACAGACTTCCTCAGTGCCACACACTACCGCTCCAGATGCTTCGCTTCTCCCTGACACTTGGTCCCCGGAATTAGCTCTTTCAGCTGTAGGTTGGACTAGGGAGATTGATGGCTCATGGATTTCAGACCCTGATAAGCCACAGGACGTTGTGGCGCACTCTACGGACTCTGGTGCTGCTGGTTTTGCTTCTCCTGCAGTGCATACTTCTCCTCCTTCTTTATCAGCGGTTTTACGACCTGGAACACAAGGTACTGTCATTTCAGCTCCTCTTTTGGATGATTTATCTCCTTCAGTCATTTCCAGCACTACGGTTTCTCCGGTGATTCCCCCAGACGTACCTAGTGCACCACCTAAACCTTCCTTTTCAACTTTGTTTTCTAAACCCTTGGAGCAGGCTAAACGTAGGAATGCCATTCGGCTACGATATTTGGGAGGAATGGAGGAGTTGCCTGACAGGTTTTATGTGGGGAAAGTACTGATTAAACAATCTTTAGGTTTTTTACCCTCAGATATCTATGCTCTCATTCACGCCCCTGGTGAACATTCCTTTGATGTCAGCTTCAGGACTTCTGCTATTCTGGACACTTTTTGGCTAAAGTATACTTCTTTAAAGACTAATCCCTTATGGTCCCATTTTCAGGTTACATCTTTAACTAAACAACCTTTTAGGGTTGCGACAGTATTGTTTCGAAATGAGGGGGTTAATTTGGCTGACATTCTTTTTTGGTTAAATAAACGCTGTGATGTCCAGGGTTTACCTGATCCAATTTTGGATGGTGAGGGCTTTTGGAATGGGGGATGGAAGGTTAAATTGAAACTACATAGTGCTCAGGATGAATTTGTTCACCTACCGAATTGTTTTTTTATCAGCCAGGATAAGGGTTTCCTGTTCTACGCTGGTCAGCCCAGGAGATGTTATAGATGTGGTTCTCCCCGCCATATTAGTACTGCATGTGAAAAGATTCTTTGCTTTCAGTGCGGGGAACTGGGTCACTCCAGTTATCAATGTGAAAACCTTGTTAAATGTACCTTTTGTGAGGAAGAGGGGCATGTCTTTTCTGACTGTCCAAGTGCTGCACATCACACTGAAGAATCTGATTATGCATTACAAGATTTGTTAATTTTTAAAGCTGCTAGAAATTTATGTCTGGTGTTGCCTCTAGTACTCCCACAGGCCCGATGTCTTACTCAGTTGCTTTATCTTCTAGACCTTCTGCAGCTTCCTCTGCACAATCTAAGATGGCTCCCCCCGTCCTCTTCCCCTGCTAAACCCCAGACCTCTCCCAGTCATGGTGTTCCTGGGGGTAAAGCGGCTGATGTTTCTAAACCTAAAGTGACAGATTCTTCTTCGATACTGATTGAGTCGAATAGTTCTGTCCCCTTTTCCCCTGCTGAGCCTTGTCTTTCCTGTACCCCAGTGTTGGACTGGGCTCAGTCCCCTCAACCTGTGCTGGTCTCCAATTCCTATGGCGTTTTAGCTTCTTTGGGTACAGATGACCATGATTCAGATGTAGCCTCTCAAGACACTTCCCATATGGATTTTGCCTCTGATTTTGATTCAATTTCAGATCCTAGGGTAGGAGTTAAGGGTAAATAAAACAAAACTGCGTACAGGATTGGTATGTAAGAGCAATAGAAGATTACCCACTAATACTTAATACACTCCTGGTTTAACAACCCCTGGGTATGACATTTCTTTAGCTAGTTTAAATGTCAACAGTATTCACTCCCTTTATAAATGTAGGATAACATTTGCCCTTTTTTCTGAATTGCTTTATGATGTGATTTTTTTTCAGGACACTAGACTATATACCACTCAGAAATTCCTTGCTGCTACTGATCTGTGGGGTTGGGGTCCTTGTTTTTGGTCTGGAGGCACTGATGTGTGTTCTGCCTAGGTATTTGTTTTACATCCTTAGATTTAAAATCCTTGATGAAATCCATATTGCTCCAGGTAGGGCTTTATTGTTAGATGTTCTTATTGATGGCACCCTTTCCGTCTTATTAATATTTATGCCCTCAAAATAAATGGGACCGCATCCAACTATTACATCTTATTAGGCCATTTTTGTACACTAATAAGAATGTTTTATTTGGTGGTGACTTTAATATATCTCGAGGGCCTACTACCTCTGCTAATCCCAAAATTTATTGTGATTCTCATTGTTTGAATGATTTGTTATCACTTTCAGGTTTACGAGATGTTTTTGAACATACTCCTTCTTTTACTTACACCCAGGGTACCAGGAAATCGAGGATTGATTATTGGTTTATTTCCCCCTCTCTGCAGCTTTTCGCTCCACAAGTCAAGCTGATAGCTTCCACTGACCATGGTTTGTTGAGTTTTTCCCTATCTGCTTATAAAAATACATCCAAAGGTCCAGGATATTGGAAATTAAACTTATCTTTGTTGGAGATTCCCGAAGTTGTAGAGGGTTTTATTGATGTTTTGAAAGCTCGTCTTTCTGTTTATTTTCTTTATGATCAACCTCAGGAGTGGTGGGAGGATTCTAAAGTTACCTTTAAACAATATTTTTTACATATTGGACGTTTGTTAGGAACTTCTCGTAAAAATACCCAGAGATCTTTACAAAATTTATTACTACATTTTTATTCCCAGATTAATTCAGGTGTGGAGATTGTGGCGCATGACTTACAGTCGGTTAAGGCTCAGCTGGCGCAGCTTTATAATGCCAAACATCTCCACTTAGAAAGAGAACAAAAATTTAATATGGCTGGTTCTTCAGCACACATGAACCCTTATGAATACAGGAAAACGCTTCGAGACCACAAGGATATGTATCACCTATCTGATTTACACGGTCGTGTAGTTTCTTCCAAATCTGATCTGTTTCGGGTTCTTGATTCCCATATCTCCTCTCTTTTTCAGGTCGATCCTCTTGTTACGCAAGACTCTATTTCACGGTGGCTTTCTTCTATCTCTTTGCCGCAAGTGCCTGAAAAGGTTTTTCTCTCCCTTCTCGTGCCAATTTCATTAGTGGAATTGCGCTCTGTTATTCGGGGTCTTGGTAAAGGGAAAACCCCAGGTAAGGATGGTCTCCCTAATGAGCTTTATTGCCTTATTGGTGAACATTTAGGTACCCAATTGATAGATTTGTTCAAAAACTGTCTTTCTAGTGGTAATTTTCCAGTTAGTATGAATGAAGGGCTTATGATCTTTTTGTTCAAATCAGGCGACAGCGAATGTCTCACTAATTGGAGACCAATTACTCTTTTAAATTCAGACTGTAAGCTCCTTACTAAAATTCTGAGTCTCAGACTTTCTTGTATTTTGCACCATGTTATCCACTCTACTCAATTTTGTTCTGTTCCAGGTCACACTATTACTGATGCTCTCATTCTTATTCGGGAGATTCTTGAGAGGGGTAATAGGGCGGAATTGGCTGGTATTTGTGTCACTCTAGACCAAGCAAGGGCTTTTGACTCTGTCTCATTTGTATCTATGGGAATGTATGTTACGGATGGGATTTCCACTCACCTTTATTTCTTGGCTTCGTAGTTATTATCTCCAAGCGGATATTATTCCCTATGTTAATGGTTGGATAGGTGTTAAACAACCTTGTCATAGAGGTGTACGACAAGGGTGTCCTTTAAGCCCCAATTTATATATTCTTTCTTTGAACCCGCTCCTTTCTGCTCTTTATGCGTCTGACCACATTCATGGTCTTTCACTGGGTGTTGATGATGCTGAAATTAAAGTGGTCGCCTATGCAGACGATTTATGTTTTTTTCTGGCGGATGTCCCTTCCTGCACTGCTACTGGTCTTTTACTCGAGGCCTATTCTAAGGGCACTGGAGCCTCATTTAATTTGTTGAAAAGTAGGTGTAGTTTTTTTGGTGATACTGATACTACCCACTCCTACCTTTTGGGAATCCCCGTGACTTCTACAGTCCTTAAAATTTTGGGGATCTATTTTGTTCGTGGCCCGGACACGGCACTTTATAACTGGGATTTCCTTATTAGATCTGCAAAGTGGAGGGTTGCCTCTTGGAATCGATGGTCTATGTCATAGCAAAAGAGGGTCTATATGGTCAAAACATATCTTCTTGGTTTGTTTTTACATCTAAGCGCTGTTTATGCACTGCCTGCTTCCCGTGAAACTGCTTTATTTAGTCTTTTTTTCCAAGCTATTTGGGGCAGCTGATTAAATCCCATTAAAAGGAATATTTTATATTTACCTATTAAAGATGGTGGGATACATATGATTAATCCTGTATTATTCTTTTTCAGTGTTTTTTTATATAAGAATTTGGTTCATCTTCTCTTGGGTCACTCTACAATATGGTCTATTTGGTTATTAGATTTAACTTCCAGGTGGGTGACCGATTGGTCATCCTCTGGAATTATTCATAAGCAAACATGTATTCATACTTTGCCGTACTATTTACATTCTTGTTTTGGGAAATTGAAAACTTGACAAGTTTCTTACATTATGCTTACTCACTCTTCCCGTAAGAGTATGTATTATTTTTTATGAGATAAATATTTTTCTGTTTGTCCTGTGTTTCCTGATGTGTCAGCTTCTGCTATACCTCAGATTTCTTTAATGCTTCAATCTCTCAGTCTTCCGCCCTATATGTGGGATGTCACTTGGCTCACAGTTCATGAAAAACTTAATGTTAAAGGTAATTTAAAACATAAGAGTCTGGAAGAAAGGTATTGTCCTAGACAAAATTCTTGTCCACTTTGTACTGAAACGATGATCCATTTATTTTTTGAATGTCCCTATATTGCGCGCTTTTGGTCATTTTTTATGCTTAGTAGGCACACTTTCGATTCCCTATTATTGATAGGGATTGTTTATTTTTTGGTATTTTATCTTCAGATTGGGGGCCCTTTAATTCTGACACTATTAGACTGCTTTTGGGAGGGATAAAATTTTACATATGGCACACGAGATGTATGTGGTCCTTGCGATCATTATTTATTTCTCCTGAACAATTATTCTGGAAGGTCCATGGTTGGTTGCTTGGGATATGGACTAAAGACCATCACACGTCGCCAACTTCAGCTTTACACAAGAAGTGAAAGGCAATTCACTGGTTGGATACGGATTGATGCTGTGCTATGATATTTCCTTTTTTTTGATCTAGCTTTTTATTTTATTTTGATATTATTTTTCCTTAGGTTTTGGATTTTTTTTCCAGTTGAGGGAATAGTTTTGTAGGGGTTTTCTTTTTATTCAGGTATATCAGACATTGATCTTTGTTCTGACTGTATGTTGCCAATACTTATTTTTGTTCTATTTCTTGTCTTGTAGTATGATTTTGTGTCATGTATATTCACTATGAAGAAAACATTTTTTGCCTTTTTATTTTCTTATAGCATTTCCCTACTCTTTGTAGTAGGATTTGGAATGGGGTTCTATATGTTTGTGTTTTTTTTTTGGTTACTGTTTGAGTATACTGTTCTATTTCCTTTTGTTTTTTCTATTTCTTTTTTATGAATTTGTATATTGTGATTCACATTGTATATGTTTGTTTCAAGTTTTTGAATAAAATATTCCCCTACTCTGGGAAAGTGGGCACTGTTGGCCCTATCCCGACCATGGAGAACTCAGATGCTGCTGGAATTGCAAAGGGGAAGCAGCAAATGGGAGTTGTTTTCTCCCCTTCAGTGATGGTTATCGGAGCTAATGAAATTTGTGAAAATGCTATGGTCAAAGAGCATTTTGCTGGTATGGACACTGATGGAAATGAAGGACATACATCGGACATGGATTGTACCAAGTCAGATTTAGCTATGAAGCATTGCTAGAGTGGAACATACACAAATGGCAGAAACAACTGGTGACTGAAATGGCCAAAGAAGAAGAATTATGCTTATGGAAGAAACAGGATTTAAGCAAAAAGGAGTCTAAACATTGTAGGTTGGAAAACACAGTGGATGGGAAATCAAAATGGAAGCCCCAGCCATCTGGGGCTGCTGGCACCTCTAGAGGACTATCTATTTGAGATTGCATTAAGGAAGCCTTTCATGTGAATACTCTGATGGATACAGCAGCAGATTTGTCCCCTGAGGCTGCATTTTCAAATGCAGGGTGGAAACGAACAGGCACCGGTGGTTGGACTCCAGACCCAGATTTTGAAGAGGCAAGCAGGGTTCTGTCTAGTCAGGAGGGTGACCATACCCTGGTAATGGGAGTTGTGATACCATCAGGTTCACAGGAGCAGTGGGGGATGAGTGGGGTAAGTGATTGCCCTACCAATGATGATCCTATAGAAGACAGCAATATGCCAACTATTTGCAATATATTTTTTCCTACCCAATGAACTATGTATACTGGTGATGAAATGAGACAAGGAGAATGCTCAGATAGTGCCACTCTGGTCAAGGGTGAGACCAGTCATTCCCCGGTCTCAGTAATGCTGCAGAATTTTCCCACAGGGACACCTATGGAGGGGACCAATACTAACACTGATATACCGAACCAGGAATGGGCTGCTAGTGCCCAGCCTGCAGCAGTGCTACATAGTAAGGGGCTGCAACCCTCCAGGCTGGTACATGTACCAATGGCTGGTCCAACTCAAAATAATGACACTGACAGTGAGCCTCAAGGTGGGGAAGAGCAATTTCATAGTGTAGGTAATACTAGCGAGGAGGACATTCAGCAGAAGCCTAGGAACCCCCTACCCCCTAGAACTCCAAGATTTTCTGACTTATTTGACAAATCCACACCTAAACCACATAGAAATGTGGTACGGTTTAGATACAGGGGTGGGTTGGAGATTGCCCCCGACAGAGAATATGTTGGTAAGTCCTTGATAAAAGAGTCATTACATTTTACACCTGGAGAAGTGCATGCCCTGATACACACTTCAGGGGAAGAAAATTTCGGTATCAGTTTTAATTCCCCCCCAAGGACTGGAAAGATTCTGGTATAAATACAACCAAGTCAAATTTTCTCCTCTTTGGACTCCATTTATGGTAATTCCATTAACCTTGCCCTTAATAAAACAAATTACTGTCATGTTCTGGAATGAAAGAGTCAGTATCGGGGATATCCACCATTGGTTACAATGCAAATGTGATGTTTTAAGTGCACTTGAACCCATCATCCATTCGGAACAGTTCTGGATGGGGGGGTGGCATTTCCATGTTAAAGTACATCAGAATGATGCTGGTATACAACATATTCCAAACAGCTTTTTTATTGGCAAGGACAGAGGGGTATGCTTTTATGCAGGCCAGCCTAAGGCCTGCCATAAGTGTGGTGACCGCACCCATTTGGCTAGCACATGTGATAACCTAAAATGTATTTTATGTGGGGAATACAAACACATTAGCTTGGCCTGTAAGAAGATAGCCAAATACAATCTGTGTGATACCAGGGGTCATGTATTCCAAAAATGCCCATATGCTGCCCACAATCGTACAGATGGCCCTGGCCAAGATACTTTAATGAAGACTGCTCAACCAAAGGTGGCACCCTCCCATAAAACTCCCAGTATGGGAAGGCAAACTGGGCCCGCTAACCCTGAAGCCAGTTCTTCTAATCATCCCATGGGCCCTTCTGTAAAGGATGGAAGAAGCACCTAAGATTTAGAAGGCCAGGCTCCATGACCAGATAAAACAATGGAACCAGCAGCCCCTGTTGCACAGTCTACGGCCAAACCTATGGAACCCATGGATCAGGCTTCGGCTCATATGGATGTGCCCCCACTCCAGACGGATTGGTCTGAACCCACTACATGATAGAGTGCCAGACTACAAGCATCACAAGTATCCCCTATTTATCTACAAAACAAATCTTCTTCTCTTTCTAAATCCAAACACTCGGGTTCATTAGACCCAGAAGATATAGAGTCGGACTCATCTATGAAGTCACTACCTTTACCTGAGGAACAATATGAGCAGAAAAAAAAAAAAAAAAACATGTTGGACCTAAGGATAAACAATGAGGATGGGTGTTCGTTGTCATCAAATGTCCCCATCTTTTGAATTATGATGCATGGATGCCATTAAGGTGGCATCCATTAAAACCTGCAGTATTAAGAATTCCATAAAAACGATTGCAGTTTTCTCTGCCTTTGAACAACTACAGCAGGATGTGATTTTCCTGCAGGAAATGTAGATGTCTGAGGAATACCATCTGAAACAGACAAAAAATGCATGGGTGTGAGGTGCTTAGTTTTGGTCCTTTGGGCTCGACAGGACCAATGGGGCGGGGATTCTTTTCCATGGAGAAGCATTTAAATTGCAGAAATTAATTGATCTTTACCCAGGATGGGTCCTAATTTCTGATGGCCTGTGGCACAATTACCCCTGCAGGTTTACCAATGTGTATGCCCCTCAGGTTAAAATGGACAGAGTGGAATTGTTTAAATCAATACAACCCTTTCTAGCGTCTAACACATTTATTATTTTGGGGGGAGATTTTAATTGTTTCATTGATATTAAGAACAGAGAACTGACGGGTGAAAAAGTATATTGTGATACTAATGCTTTGCATCACTGCTTAGCTCGTGCTGGTCTCCCCCCTCCTCACTGGATTCTACATCTTGGTATACCCAATGCTGCACTTTTCACCCTCTCCCCACCCTACCTACATTCCTTCCCCCCCTTCCCTCTCCCTATGACTCTGGCACTTCTTATCTCTTGTCTGTTTTCTCTGACAAATGCCGCTGGCTGCCTTGCTTACAATGTTACCCTTGAATTGTATTAATTTGTGATCTGTTTGCAATGTCCACATTGTTGTAATGTCTGTCTTGATGTTCCCCATAATTTGTATTTCTCTGATGTGGAACCTCTGTAAAAGAGCCTTGGCTCAAAGGTATTTGTAATCCTAGACTTGATAAATAAAAAATAAAATAAATAAAAAATAAATAGATGTGTATAAGATAAAGGGTTTACTGCCTGTGAAAACCTATTGAAGAGGGACCCTGTCCATGAGAATTGATTTCTTTTTTTTTTACATCCTTGTAGTTCTGTTTTGAAATTAAGAAACCTACCTTTTGAGTTCTCTGACCATTTTTTATTACAGGTGGAAATAGGCCTTACTGCCTTTAAGTCCCAGCAGAAAAGTAGATGGAGGGCTAAAACCTTGTTATTACAGGATACTTCTATTAGAGATGGTCTTGTATATGAACTCCAGGCATGGAAATCAGTACTTTGTTTGTATGACTTAGTGGGTGAATGGTGGGTGGATTCAAAACAGGCAATTCGGAAATGGCTTCATGTACAAGGCGCATACAGGCAAAATAATAAACATCTGAAGTATTTATCACTTAGGCAACAGTTGCAAAAAATATTTTCTTATTCTAATCTTACAGGAGCAGACGATTCTGCACAAAATTTTTAACTTAAACAACAGATGAAGCTCTACAAATATGATAGAGCAGCCACACTGATAACTGAGCTGAGTTTTGGGACACAGAAAACCGCCTGGCGTGATCCTTGTGCTGCTTGCAAAGCTAAATGTAATTCAATAACCTTAACTGAATTAGAAGATGCCTTGGGGAAGTTATGTTCTGAGTGAGAAGATTTAAACACTATTATTAAATACTATTTTGAAGGATTAATTCCTTCTACTGATCTGGGAAGGCACGCCCTCAGTGGTTATTTGAAAGCTGTGGGGGGTCACTATAGCCAAAACTGACCAGGAGACACTATTGGCACCTACTGTATTTCTCTTGAATAAATTGAGTCTGCCATAAGAGATATGAAAAAGAATATTTCCCCAGGGTTGGATGCTCTACCTAGAGAGTTTTATAAACTCCTGATAAAGGAACTTGCCCCTATGCTGTAGGCTGTTTTTGAAGAGATTACTGTCAGTGATGTGGTTCCCTCTGAATTTGCCTAGGGACTGATGAGATTTTTATATAAAGGTAGGAATAAGGTGAAATTACACAATTGGCAACCAATTTGCTTGCTTAATTCTGACTGGAAAATTTTAACTACTGTACTTAACAAATGACTGCAAAACATTTTGCCCAAATTAATCCACCCATCTCAAACCTGTGCAATTCTGGGGAAAAAAAACACAAGAGAATATGTTCATAGTTAGAGATTGCCATGAGTACTGTAAACAGCACTCATATTCTGGATACCTATTATCGCTTGACCAGAGTACAGCATTTGATAGAGTGTCCCATGCCTTTTTGTTCAAATTAATGTTAGCGTATGACTTCCCCACTGAGTTTGCAAGGTGGATGGAAACCTCATGTTTAGGAGCCTCTATAGTACCAATTCTAGGGAACACTTTGGGTAGTAATATTATACTTCATTGCAGGGTCCATCAAGGGTGCCAACTTAGTCCTTCATTATACATCTTGTATTTAGATCCCTGTATAAGGCACATATGGCATAAAGCCTTAATTACTGGTATACAGAGCCCCCTCGGGAATGTTCCACTTAAATCCATTGTGTATGCTGATGATGTTATTTTGTTTTGTAAAAATAAAGAGAGTGCGGCTCAGGCGATATCAGAATTAAGTACCTTTTCCAGAGTGGTAGGAGCAATGGTTAACATAGAGAAAAGCAGGGGACTCCATTTGGATAATACAAAACCAGAGGATATTATTGCTCAAATCAGTATCACAAACGGCCCACTAAAACTTTAGGCATATCTATTGGGGATGGTGATATGGCTTCCTTTAATTGGTATAAGTCTTTGACCAAATGTGAATCTTGTAGCAAAGTGGAAGGGTTGGCAATTATTCAAGTTTAAATGGGTCTTTATGATTAAGCAATTCCTAATCCCTATCATGCAATACGTTGCATGAGTTTTCCCAATTCCACACAAACTAGAAACTCATGTATATATTGTTTGTTTCCAGATGTTATGGGGCAGTCTTCTGAACCCTATCAAGAGAGACTTTACATACTTGGGGAGATGGCAGGGTGGAGTGGGAATGATACACTACTGTTTTTATTCCATACTCTTTTTTTGGTCAAGTACCTTTGCTATATTGCTTCGGGATAAGTTAACATTATGTAAAGAATGAATTTTGAGCACTTTACAACCTTTTTGAGTAAATGGCATCAGGAAGTCCCAAAAATTGTACAGTCAGTTTGTCTCCCTACCTATCTTAAGCCAACAATCACTAAAATGAGGAATTGTCAGGATAAAATGTCACATATTGCCAGTATGCTGTGGAAATTATTATATGACAGGATTCTGGGTTTTATAGAACCAGCAGAGCCAGATATGAAGGACTTCTGTCTCCGTATAAACTTTTCCATGACCTCCATCAGTTTAATAATGGTCGAGTTCCATTACATATGTGGGACAATGTATGGCTCTGTACCTATGGGAGAGTTAATGTTAGAGGGAACTGGAAATATAAACCTCTAGAAGAGAGAAAGTGTCCTTATCTAGAATGTGGTAATCCAGTGAAGACTATCCACCATTTTATATTTGAATGTTTTTACACCGTTTACTTATAGGAATTCTTAGCATTTAAGTGGTCACTGCCCTGGCTTCCTCATTTAACTTATGAACAATTGATTCTGGGAGATTTGTCTGGAAGATTGGTGCACTATCATCGAAAGACTTTAGGGATCTTCTTCGCAAATTCTATTTATGGAAGGCTAGGAGCAAATATGTGTTCAAACAACGGGGAATGCCATATTTGACAGTACAGATGCTATGTGAAGCAGCCTGCACAGAATATTTTAGAAAGGATATTGTAGCCTTTTCCTAAAATATAGCACAGACTACTTGGAAAGGATTAACAAGAGTTCTGGACATTTCTTGAATAATGGGAGTAATTTAAGGGAATTGGTGTCATTCCCCTCATTATACAGCTCTTTTTGTATTTTGTACTGTACTATGATACCCAAGATGTTTATTTTTTAGTATTGGAGGGAGGATTGGAAGCCTTTTTCTATTAGACTGTGATGGGATAGAGTGTTTAGGATAATTCAAAATGAAAAGGTGTTGTTTTAGTGTGCTCTCACTGTCCACAAAGGAATATATGTTTACCTAATTTTATCTTATGGATTTACATATACAGTCATTAGTTATTTTTATTTTTCAGTTTTCTATGATGTTTTATGTGATTGTTGATTTTCCTTATATACCATGTATTGAATTTTTCCTCAATAAAAAAAATACTCATTTTGAGAAGTGCCATGGGATCTTTTAACATCCACCTGAACAGACAGATGGGACCTTGATTTAACATCTCATCTGAAAGATAGCACCTCAGGAGTGCAGCATCCCCCTTATGCTGCACTGCAGTGTCAGTATTGGGATTTAACTCAAGAGCCTAACATGGGGATAGAACTCATGACTTCTGATCTTCTGGCCCCAGAAGCGAGTGTGCTACATGCTGGGCCACTGACACTGATAAGGAGCAGGAAGATGAGTGGATGACAGGGACCCCTGAACAAGGTATAAAGGGAAAAGAAGAGGAATTGAAGCAGCATAAGAAAGAAAACTGGGGAGGGGGGAAGAAGCAGATGAGCAAAAATAGGATTAGATGGAAGATAGGCAGCAAAACATGGAAGACCATGGTTATGAATGCCTGCAGCCTAGGAAATAAAATCCCAGACCTGGAGGCCTTACTAGTAGAGGCAGACCTGGACATGGCAGCAATAATAGAGATTTGGTACATTGTGAATCAAAGATGGGACATAAATGTACCAGGTTATGCTCTGTTCAGGAAGGATAGGGAGAGCAAAAAAAGGGGGGTCTGTATGCTGGAGAAGGTATAAAGGCAACAAAGGTACAGGGTAGACAGGGGAAGGCCGAAGCACTGTGGGTCATCCTTGAGCCTGGGAATGGCACAGCAATCTTCCCAGGTGTGATCTACAGGTCTCCAGCACAGGTGAAGGAGGTGAATAGGGAGCTAGTGGATGAAATACATGAGATGGCAACAAAATGGGAAGTTCTGCTTCTGGGTGATTTCAATATGCCACACTTGGATTGGACCACTGCTTTAACCAGGAGCTGAGACATCCTAGATTCCCTACAAGGAGCAGGCCTTAGGCAGCTAGTGCTTGATCTTACCAGTGCCAGGGAGATTCTGGACCTAGAACTGACCCATGGTGACAGCATCACAGAAATATGGATAGAAGGTCAACTGGGATCCAATGACCAGCACATAGTGTGGTTTAACATGGGAACAGGGACACAGTCAAGTCACACACAAACAAGGGTCTTAGAGTTCAGAAGGGTGGACTTTGCTAAGATGGAGAGATGTATCAAAGAAGCCCTGGTGAGGAGAAAGGTAGAAGGGGGAGTAGAGAAGCAGAGGGAACACCTAAAAGGAGCTATAGAGGTGGTGATGAACCAATGCATCAGGTTGGTAAATAAAGACAAGAGAAGGAGGAAACCACAATGGTTCTCAAAAAATGTGGCAGACAAATTAAGGGCCAAAAGGGCTGGTTTCAGGAAATATAAGGAGATTCAAAAGGAGGAAGACAGGGAGGTGTACCTAGGTATCCTGTGATGATAGCGTAAAAAATGAGCAACTGTTCCCAGAGGGATGTTTCTTTCATGCTTCTTGGAACATGGTCTTTCACAGTTTATCACTTCCCCCACTTGAGGTTCCAACACCCTTGACCTTGTCATATCCAACACTAAAGATCCCATCTCTGGCATACACATAAGGGCACCTCTTGCCACTAGTGATCACTCTTCTATTTTGTTTTCCCTTTGTACTGAACATCCATGTTTACACAAACACACTGCATTTAAAAATTATGATAAAGCAAACTTCAACAGAATAAATAAATCACTTTTTTTCAAATCCTGGGAAAATATAATACACCATCTCATGACCAATGATGCATAGATTATTTTAAAAACACTAATCCATCAACTACAGCTGTTATGGGTCCCACTATCAAAGAAATATAATAGAAAAGGGAGAATACCTAGATGGTTTAACAAAAATGTCAAACCCTTAATAAAGTAAAAACAGAGACAATTTAAAAAACTAAAAAACAAGAATACTCAAAATAGGGAGATCGTTCATTTAACATATCAAATCATTCTACACTCCCTCAAACACACAATAAAACAAGCCAAAACTAAACTTCAATTTGGAATAGCCCACACCAAGGATTCTAACCAAACACTGTACCCATACCATAACAGCAAAAAAGGGAATACAAGAAAGGTTGGACCATTATTTCATGACAACAAAACTATTAACTCAGATCTAAACACTGCAAATATTTTAATACCTACTTTGCTTCTGTGTTCTCCCCCAAGGACACACCAACTCCAACTTCCCAGTACCAGTCCGGTAAGACTATTACTTATAGTATCTCGGACAATATGATCCTTTTCATCCTTGTGTACTTTAAAGAAAACATCTAGTCCAGGCACAGACAATATTACACCAAGATTTTTATTAGAACCCACTAAGCCAATAGTAGTTCCCTTGAATATTATCTTCAATAAATCTCTTGAAACTGGACATATTCCTCTGGATTGGTTGATAGCCACAGTAACTCCCATCCACAAAAAAGGCACAAAGCTAATGCCCAGAATTACTGACCCGTAAGCCTCACATCTGTTGTCTGTAAAACAATGGAGAAGATTATTAAATAATTAATTGAAAGGGGAATGGGTATGCTCGATCTGGTTGATAACTCACAACACAGTTTTAAAACAGGGCATTTGTGTACTTCTAATCTGGTGACATTTTATAACAACATAAACATCGGCCTAGACAATAACATCCCATCAGATGTTATATTATGGACTTCAGTAAGGCATTTGATAAAGTTCCACATGGCAGACTGGTTTCCAAAGTGGAACCTTTTGGTTTTTCACACTGCCTTACAAACTGGGTAAACAAATGGCTATCAAGCAGAACCCAAAGGGTGAACATAAATAACTCATTGTCAAGCCAATGTCCAGGGAGTAGCAGAGTGCCACAGGGCTCTGTCCTAGGACCCACACTGTTCAACTTATATATAAGCGACATGAAAATCATTTCATCAAACTAGTTATGTAAATTTGCTGATGACTCAAAACTCATTGGACATGTAGGCACAGCTGACAATCTAAAAAGTCTGGTCTCCAACCGAAACATCATTGAGCAGTGGGCATTGATTAATGGTATGGAAGTTAATTTAATATCAACGAATGCATTGTCCCCTATTTTGGTACATAAAATCTAAAAAAAATATATAAAATAAATAATATCTTATTAAAGGCATCAAATAAAGAAAGGGACATGGGAATACTTGTTAATAATAAATTTTCATCCCATGATCACTGTTCTAAAGTTACTAGGGTAGCACATTCCCTTCTGAGCCAAATTAAATGCTCCTTTGTCACTAGAACCAAACAGTCCCTCATCCCCCTGTATAGATCTCATGTAAGACCCTACTTGGACTATGGATCACCTTTTTGGAATCCTTATCTGGCAAGTGATATAGATCAACTTGAAGGAGTCCCGAGATGTGCCACCGAAATGGTGTCTGGACTGACCTATAAGACATATCCCAAGAGATTACAAGCAACAGGCCTCCATACCCTTCAAACAAGACAATGTAGAGGGGACATTTTTTTACTCTATAAGGTCCTACAAATCCCCAGAGTTGACATCACAGTGTGGTCTTGCCATCTTTAATAATAAAAGAACACTCAGGTCACATAATAAATAAATTAAAATTAGGAAGACAAATTCAAACAAAAGAAACAACTACCTGATAATACGTGCACCAAGACTGTGGAACTTACTGCCACAAGAAATAATTTATATTGGGAATTCTGATACCTTCAAGAAACACTTTGATAACTGGCTTACTACCAATCTTACCTACTCATATTAGCCAACACTGTGTAGGGGAAAATCTCAATGGGTCACGGCCTTCTTTTTTCAAAATTAACCTGGTAAATCTAGTAAACCTAGACTGTAAAAACAGTGACTCATTTATAGTGCTATCATGATCAGCTACCCTGCAAAGGTAGCGATGGAATAGCAAGGAAAGTGACCAGAAGGGGAGGGAAATGGAGGTGGAGGGGAGGGATAGGAGGGAGGGTTTAGATGGGAAGGAGATCCTGCCGCAGCTGAGCCAGCTCTGTGGTGTGGTGGGGAGGGTGGCTGGCTACGGTGCAGTAGGCACTGGATTAGGGACAGACTGGTGGCAAGTGTTGTGCCTCTGCTTGAAGCTGCCTTCCCCACTGAGCTTTGCCTCCTTGACATGCATCCTCTCATGCTAATAATCTAAAAGCTGGGGTGATATGGGGGTATGTCCCCTCACAGAAACACTAAGTGGTACTGAAAGTGGTCATCGAATTGTATATCACAAAATGCTTTTTGGTGATATACACATGCCATAATAGCGATCGCTGTTTTACAATCGCTATTATGACATGAAACTGTGTACCTAAAGTGTACAAGGGAAGTGGGGAAGGCTGTTAGGAGTGCAAAGGTGCGGACTGAAAAATGTTTAGTGCAGACAGTGAAGAAAGGGGATGAGACATTCTATAGGTACATCAGTGAAAGAAGGAAAGCTTGGGGGAGGATTGCAAGGCTCAGAGGGGATGAAGGGCAGTGTAAGGAGCAAGATCTGGAAATGGTAGAAATACTAAATAAATACTTCTGTTCAGCATTCACTGAAGAGGAGGTGGGTCAGGGACAACAACCAGGCAACAGATACAAAGGGGGGGGGGTGAACACCAGTACATTTACTGTGGAGAAAGTCCTGGAGAAGCTCACAAAACTAAACAAACTTACAAAGCAATCGGGCCAGATGGTATACACCCAAAGGTATTAAGGGAGCTACAAAGGGGAGCGAGCAGTACCTTTGGCAGCCATGCTCACTGAGTCACTCAACACAGGAGTGGTTCCAGAGGATGGCAGGAGGGTGCATGTAGTCCATCTTCACAAAAGTGATAGCAGGGAGGAGGCAAAGAACTATAGGCTGGTCAGCCTCACCTCAGTAGTGGGAAAGATCATGGAGGCACTGCTTAAAGAAAGAATAGTGGGACACTTGGAATCCAACGGTGCCCAAGATCCAAGGCAACATGGATTCACAGCAGGAAGGTTGTGTCAAACAAATCTGATAGATTTTTTTGACTTGGTTATGAAAGATATAAAGTGGGGGGAGCAGTGGAAGTCACCTGCCTCAGTCTCAGTAAGGCCTTCGGACAACGTACACGATAAAAGGCTGGTTAACAATATGGGTAGTCTGGGCATGGGCCACAAAGTGATAAACTGGGTTATAAACTGGTTAATGGACAGGAGGCAGAGGGTGGTAGTAAATGGGATCCACTCTGGGGAGCGGGGCATGACCAGTGGGGTGCCTCAGAGATCAGTCCTTGGGCTAGTCCTGTTTAATGTCTTCATCAGTGACATAATGAAAGAGCTGGAGGGAAAGATCTGCCTGTTTGTAGATGACACCAAGATCTGCAACAGGGCCAGTACTCCAGATGGGGTGGAGAAAATGAGACAGGACCTAGGGAAGCTTGAAGAGTGGTCCGAAGTGTGTCAGCTGAGGTTCAATTCAAAGAACTGCAAAATAATGCACCTGGGAAGAGGGAACCCTGGAGAGAGCTACATAATGGGGGGAGGGAGTTGCTGACAATCACCAGGGAAGAAAGGGAACTGGGTGTTAATATTTCAACCAACTTAAAGGTGTCTAAGCAGAGTACAAAGACTGCATGGAGAGCCAGTGGCATACTGGGGTGCATAGGCAGAGGTATCATTAGCAGAAGGAGGGAGATGGCAATTCCATTGTATGAAACACTAGTGAGGCCTCACCTAGAGTGCTATGTAGAGTTCTGGAGGTTGCATCTTCATAAGGACATTGACAGGGTGGAGACAGTCCAGAGAAGGGCGACAAAGATGGTACAGGGCTTGCAGCAGAAAACATATGAGGAGAGATTAAAGGACCTCAATATGTACTCCTTGGAGGACAGAAGGGAGCGGGGAGACATGATAGAAACCTTCAAGTGCCTTAAAGGCATAAACAAGATGCAGGGGGTGACATTTTGCAATATAGGAGGAATGCAAGAATGAGGGAGCATGATATGAAATTGGAACGTGGCAGGATAAGGGAAAATGTGAGGAAGTTTTTCTTCATGGAAAGGGTGGTAGATGCATGGAATAGTCTGCCACAGGAGGTGGTGAGATTGAGCACAGTGGAGGGATTTAACCATGCATGGGAGAGGCATAAAGGAACCCTAGAAGTGGAAAGGAGAGGAGAAAGCCATTAATCAAATAGGGTCAGAGGCTACAAACAAGGGTTGGGCTTACAGGCAGACTGGAAGAGCCTAGCAGTCCTATCTGCTGACACTTTCTATGTTTTTATGGTTCTCAATATCAGCGTTCATTCTAGGAACCAAATTTGCTGGGTCAAATGGCCCACTGGCCACTGAAAAGGTGGGTCATTTCAGGAAAAATGTGGGTCATACATGACATTTCTTTAAAAATTTGTATACAGAATTTTAACTAATGCGGCATCAGAGATGTATTAAAAAATGGGTCTTACTAGCATAATGTCAGAGTATCATAAGCTGATGAACTATTACAGCAAGTGCAGATCAACAGGGGAGGTATGAGTTGTGACCCAGAAAATAAATGGCATTTACATGATGTCAGAGGTGGATAGCAGTTTACCAGAAGGCACTGACATCGCTGTCACTGCCGGGCATCAATCAAGATGAGGCCTGAGGCAGCAGCCAGAGGTCTTGTGTCCATCCAGTAGTAGTGTCTGTTCGCAATGTGGCAAACTGGGAATTTTTGCCAGCAAAAAAAAAAAACTTGCACTCTTGTGAGAGAGAGCGAGAGAGATATTAATCATTTTGGAAGAATACACAGAGGCATTAATAAACAGCCCTAGTTAGAGTCCTGATAGCAGTCACAGATCTAAGGTCATGGCTATATTAAGATATAACCTACCAAATAATTATTAGTTTTATGAGGCCCGATATCAAGAGGGATAAATTAAAATATTTGAAATTGTTTTTGAGATCTTTGAGGTCATGGTAAGTATAGAGTAGCAAGTTGTCAGGACACACACTACAGTCACAGTTCGGTTGTGTGCTGAACTTTAAGTCAGTCAGTGCAGTCCACATGCTGGAATAACCGCCTTTGTTTTTTTCCCCTCCAAATATTTATTGCAGAAAGAAAATCAAATTCAGCCTGGCTAGGTGCCTCAACCGCAATAGTCAGCAGATAATTGACTCTAGTAGCAGACAGTCTATTTCTCATGCTAGTTTTTACAATGTTCTGGGCACTGAAGCCCCTCTCACAGTCTGCTGTATGGACGAGGGCAGTTAATGCCAATGCAGCCAGTGTCAAAAGATTTGGGAAGTCTGACTTAGGATATTTGATTATGAACCCCCAAAGAGTTTGCATGTTGTCCCTCGGGTATCCCTCTCTCACAACAAGTGGCTTCAGCAGTTCCCATTCTGCTTTGGTGCAGTCTGCATCCACAAGTGATGGTGCCACTGTCTCAAACTGTTTGTGTCTCTGCTGTTGACCGTAATGATCAAGCAGCATGTGAATTTGTTCATTTCCCCAGGTTTTCAGTTCATCTTTAGAAAGGCTGCTGACGGGCCTAAGACCCAGTACTCCAAAAGCAGCCAACTTGTTTCTGTCATACACAGGGAATCTGTCTTTTAAATTTGCAACCAACTGGTCAATGAAATGGTCCTTGATTGAAAGGTTTTTGCCTCCCGTTAGTATGTGATGCCCCTTGAACACCAGCCTTCCCTCGTCATCTTCCTGGATATCCTTCTCCACTTCATGTAGATACATTTTTTCCTTTGTTCCAGATTTTATTTTTTCTAAATCAGAGAAACACTTCTCCAAACTGACATGGACCATCAAGATGTCCAGACCTCTTTTCTGAAACACTACACTAAGCTGGGTAATTACAGCAAGTACATCTATTAGCATATAGGTTATCATTATAAAGTCATATTTGGACATTTCTAAGGCATAACCTTTTGCTCTAGCATCCGTCTCATTGCAGAAAAAAGTGAGAAGGGAGTCTAGGGTGTGAAGAACGGTCTCAACCACTTTGTAAACTGCTATCCACCTCACATCATGGACCTCCTTCACTTCAAGAGTTGGTTCCTCCAGCATTTCTTGTATTTGTTTTAGTTTGTCAACTCTTTTGGCTAATCTTTTAAAATGGTAGAAAATACCAGTTAGCATGTCTTGGTATTCTTTTAGGTATGGGACAGTCTGCTGCTTGTGAACTACATAGTCAACCCTATGAGCAACACAATGTAGATTTACTAGCATTTGGTTTTCACGTAGCATGTGCCTAGTGACTCCCTCATCAGTCCCCATCATGACTTCTGCTCCATCACTTCCCAATCCCATTACTTTTTTCATGCTAATTTTTTCCTGGCTACGAATTGCTTTAATTCTTTAACTATCCCTGCTCCAGTGGCATCAGAGATCTGTAAGTTCTCTAGAAAATGAGTAAATGGAACAAATCTTTCGGGATCAAGCACTCTTGCACACAGTACTAGTTTTTTGGCGACAGTGATGTCTGTGCTGTCATCACAAATTAATGTGATTTATGGGCTATTTTCTACTTTTTTACTTGTCTCCTGCCTAATTACCAAGGCTATGCATTCGGGGATGTCATTAACTGTAGTTTCTGATGAATATGAGGCATTCTTGGCCACAGACAGTTTGTCAACAAAAGGACAATCTAAGCTAGACAAAAATTCCATTAAACTTGTATATTTATGAATTGGCAAGTTTTCTTTGGCCATCCAATCAACACTCTTCATGGCCACAAGAACAGCTTGTTCTTTTTCAGATATAGCTTTTCTGAAGGCATGCTGCAAATCTCCCTGCATATTTTCGGCTGCCATAGCATCTATGTGGTCTGTAGAGTCAGCATGCCTAGTCAGGGTGTTTGTCCTGAAATTGTCAGTGCCAGAAGTCAGAGCATTTTGTTTCTTTCTACTGATGCACACAGCACAAGTCATCACATTTGTTTCTGAATTATATCTTAACTACCTGTACATCGTGAGCCAGCAGCCCTGAAAATTACGTTTAATACTGGTCACATGGGACTGGCTGTAGGTAGGTAGTTCACAAGCAGCAGACTCAAAATCAAGTTGTGACTGGCTAGCCCTGTCAGGTGATGGTCCTAACTGTGTGTCTGCCACAGTGACGGACAACATAGCCGTCTCTGACAGAACTGGCACCTCATTGCTCTCATTTGAATTTTTAGAAGACCCTGATCCTGATGCAGCAGTACATAGTCTCTTAGGCGAAGAAGACCTGAAAAATGTTTTAATGTTCACTTGTTTTTTTGCCATGACTAGACTGTTATTTTTATAAGCAAGCAGTTGTAGCCTTGTTTAGTATTCTAGTTCTTATGAGGAGGGTGACTGAGGAAGTAAAAGAATTATATAATGACAAAAAATGGGGTTGGTGTGTTTCACTGACAAAACGTTTTAATAAAAACTATTTATTATGACAAATGTGTCGGAGTCTTATTTTATTTGCACTACACAAGACATATGCAAGTAGACAGTAGGAAATTCAGAACACACTGAAGTAGTCAGTCACTCTACTTATTTTTTCAGTCCCACCCACCCTGGCCCTGCTTTTCCTAATATTAAAGTTTCTTAATCTGCTGCAGTGTCTTTTTTTAATTGCAGAATTTATTTATTTTTTGGACTGTTCCTTTTAATAATGCAGCTCTCTGGCTTTCCCTATCTGACTGCAATGTGAACAAACAATATACTTTAAATGATGTCTATATGTGCCTTTGACTGCAGCAAACTTATCTGAGACAGAGCCCTGCCCCTTGCTTTTTAATTCAAGTTCACTAGTTCTTCACTCTTAATAAATCTATTTCCCTGCCTGCAGCAAACTACTGAGAGATCAGAAGTTCAAGATTCTGCCTACTTCTTGTCTTGCTTGATTATTTCCTGTTGCGTTTCCTGCCTGGATGGCCCCCACACTCTGGCTTAAATCACAGTCAGTAGTTGCTATTTATTTATTGATTATGAATCTGCAGCTTGACTCAGAGCAAACACACACACACACTCAGTTATAATTATTTATTTGACATTTTTGTAGGAAGAGGTGAAATTCAGACACATATTGCTCAATCAATTGCTCAGTCAACAGATGGAGACTAGTATCACAGTGTAGGTGAAAAGACACAGCCCTGAGCCCCCCACTTACACACAACCCCTCATACACTGCTTTATCTAATCTGTTTTATTTTCAGTAAGTCTGTCTGCCAGTTGTGAACAAAACTAGACAGTCCCCCTCACACTCCTTGCTTCAATTTCTACCTTTCCTGTGCCTTTTTAACCTGCTTTGGCTTTCCTGCTGCCAGCTTAGGTGAGATATAAAGAGCAACCCTGTCTCCCCCACACACAGATCTGAGTCTAATTTTTCACTTTCAGTTCCAAAAGCTATTTTTTCTGCCTTAGTAGGTAGCTAAAATCAGATGGCAGAGGCCCCACATCTCTGCCTTACTGTTTCAGCTATCAATTCATTTTAGTAAGTTCAGTAGTGATATTTCCACAAAATAATCCACAGTCTACTCTTTGAGACTCCCACAGCTGAAATATCAGCTGTAATTTGCACTCGTTTTTAAATCGGAATCAGCAATTACAGCAATGCTATTATAGCTCTTCTTAAGAACTATAAGCAGCTCACTCCACGTTGGTGACTCCAAAGTAACTGTGCAACAAGGGGGAAACAGCACGGTTTTGGTGGCTCTGCTCTGTACCATGTGATGTGTCTCAGTGCACATCACATGGTTCACAACAGAAGCTCTGGCCTCTTGCATCCAGATCAGCCATTCTGTGGCTGAATACTGCCAGAAATACCCTTCCCCAAATTTGCTTAAGTTGCCACTCAAATTGAGTGGAGCACTCACTCTCCAGACATCAAACTTCTTGTTTACCCCCAAAAAAACGTGCTGTCTCTATTTCTTAAATTGCTGCAAAGGGAATTAAAGTATTTGTGGGAACAGCTGCTGATCACCCACCTGGCGCAGCTCGGAGTGCAGACACAAATTATCTTTTGATCGGAACAGATAAAGGTTACACACTGACATAGCCCAGCAGAATAAGTACTTCGAAAATACATCTTTTCTGTGTGTTCCCTTCCGATCGAGAGATAATTAGCAATTATACTGTACTGTGTAGTGTCTGCATTCAGAGCTGCGCCGGGTTGGTAATCAGCAGCTGTTTCTGCATACTTTGATTCCCTTTGCAGCAAATTTAAGAAATAGAGACAGCACGTTATTTTGTGGGGTGTAAACAAGAAGTTTGATGTCTGGAGAGTGAGCGCTCCACTCAATTTGCAGCAAATTTAACTAAGGGGCATTTTAAGTCCCCAGGCCATTAACTTTTCCTTCAGTGACTGCTTCTCAGCATGGGTCTCTCAAACCTGACACGCCCAGGGGCCGGGCCATTCCAGAGCCAGAGCCTTTAGTCCCTCCTCTTCTCCAGCGTGGTCTCTGTAAACTCGACACCCCTCCATGGGCTGGGGGCATTCCTGAGCTGACAAGCAAGCCTTTAGTCCCTCCTCTTCTCCAGCATCAACACACCTTAGCTCCCGCTTGTGTCTGTGCATGCGCGCCCCACACACACGCGCCCAGGATTCTTAAAGCTACAGGTGCAGCAAAAGACCCAAGCCACAGTATTATGATGGGTCGGGCCACATGTGAGGCATGCCAATGGCGCAATCCCACAGCCTGAAAAGAACACTGCATATTATACACATCAAAATGTCATATGGACCTTCCTCACAGCTGAACCATGATGCCACATGGTGAAAGACCTTAAGCATATGAAAGCTAGTCTTGATATTAACATCCAAAATAAAATGTGCTGCACTGTGTCTTAATATCTACCCACAGAAAATTGATTCAAGTGTTTCAACTAAGTCTAGGCCATACAGGACAACTATTAAATCAACTGATTTTGTAAAGCTTTTACTGGGTTATATCTGAAATTTTGTTTTGTTTTTCACATAAAACCCTTCAGAAAGGTACCACATTCAAATGGTCCAGAGTCAGGTACAGACATTAACTTCATAAAGATAGAGGCCACAGGTGACAATCTAGTACATAATTACTGTTAGGATTAGGTGTTACAGATTATTATGCAAAAAGTACAGTATACCTAGGATACATTGTTAGGTTACAAAGGAGTTAAATGAAAGCATTTACAGTTTCCAGAGGATGTAAGTGAAGTCAACAGCTGGGCTTTAAATTATAAAGTTCAAAACATACTACAAAACCTTATGAAACAGGCATTATCCAACCCAGAATGCCCCAAATCACAAATGAATAGGGTACCATCTCCTTTTGCATTATTTCCTAGATTTAAATGACAGAGTAAAAAGGCAGTATTTCTTAGTTCATCAAATGCCTACAGGAAGAAGAGGAAGGCCCATGTTCAAACAAAAAACAAAAATGTAGGTAGAAAACGTAAGCAGAAGTGAACAGACAAATTACAGGAAAAAATATGAATTGCTGCATATACCACTGTGGCAGTACCAACATGAAGAAGATTCAAATGGAAGGCACTTCAAAACGATGTGCTGTTATTGTAGAATGAGACATCATGCAGCACTTCGAAACTGCATACACTAACCCCTGTTGGAGAGAAAGCAGAGCACGCTCATGTTTCTGGAGTATACCCCAAGCTTCAACCACTCTGCACCAATGCCAAAGGTGCGATCAGATCAATATCCTTGTTAACAGGAGGCCTAACCTTGACCAACATGATCTGGGGACAGAAACCCATTGAAATCTGAAGTACAACTGACATATCTATTAAAACATACTTATGGTGGCAGCAGGAAAAGGCATAATGAGACATTGGCTGACAGAAAAAAATTCCTAGAGTGGAGGAATGGATAAAGAAATTTAAAAACATTAAAACCATGGAGCAAAATCACAGCATGGCTCAGACTTCATGCAGACAAACACAGGACAGCCTACTTATCATTTTAACCTTCAAAGCAGATAGGGAAAACATTTTGATATTAATGCAATAATCTACAGTACTGTACATATGAATAAATGTATGAAACTGCAAACTAGGTACTATCAATAAAAATAAGTGCATCACAATGAGTCAATAATTGTGAAAGGGGTAAAGGAGAACGGAACAAAAATCATATACAGTACATAAAGAAGAAAAGACAGGTGAGGGAAGGCACTGAAAGAATGATGAAGGAAAGAGTGAATGAGGATGAATATGTAGGCAAGGCAGATATCAACAACCTGTTCAATGTTTATGGCTGGGACCTCAGGCCATATGCAGAAAAAAGGATAAAAAATGAAAGCCCGCACAGCTGAGGTTAGAGTTGAGGGACATTTCTGTGGAAAGAGTGTACAAAAGGCTATGAAACCTGTAAATAAGTCATTCCCCATGACCAGATGGGATATACCCATGTGTGCTGAAAGAGACTACCCAACCTTTTGTGGTTCCCCTTGCAGAATTGTTCAAGAACTCCTTAGAAACAGGTAAAATATTCTGATAAATTGTAGGGTAAAGGATATGGTACCACTCCACAAGGGTGGACGTGGAGGACCTGATGAACCGCAGAACAGTGAGCTTAACTTCCATAGTGGGGAGGTTATTGGAAACTATTGTTAAAGAGCTCATAGGGTAATTCCTGGAAGCAAATGGGTTGTAGAACAAGAAGCAGCACTAGTTTGTAAAGGTCAGGGCATGTCTGACAAATCGCATTGACTTTTTTCATTTCTAAGACACAAGCAGTGGGTAGGGGCCAGACAGTTGATATCCTTTACTTGGATTTCAGTAAAGCATTTCATTCTGTTTCAAACAAGAGGATGTTAAAAAAGGGAGGGGGGATTTGGAGCTAAGGTGTGCACTAACTAGTTATACACACCTAATCAGAAGACTGGAGCCAGAGGGTGGTCCTAAATGGCAAGTTCTATGTGGCAGAGAAGGCTGTGTACAGTTCTAGAGTACATACCTAAGAAAGTACAGATATAGACTTCAGACTACCTACAGCGGAGGGTCACTAAATTGATCCAGGGTCAAGAGGGAAAAACATATGAGGAGTGATTGGAGATCCTTAATACAGTATGCAGTCTTTGAAGGTAAGAAAGGAGAAGGGGATATGACTGAGACCTAAAAGCATGTACAAACATACAATAGGGTCAACCACTCAGAACTTTTTCAAATGAAAAATAATTCAACCACAAGGGTCATAAACTTAATTGTGAGGACAAATTAAAAAAGGATGTGAAGAAGCTCTTCTTCATGTAGAGAGAGAAGTGGATACGTGCGATGGCTTGCCTAGCACAGTGGTCAGTGTGTTCACCACTGATGGGTTCAAAACTGGCTGGGATCATTATAAAGGGATAATTAAAGGGAAGAAACGGGGTTGTGGCAGCAGGATAGTAGTATTAAGGCAGGAATCCAGAGCTGAGTGAATGGATTCCAGAATCAAGAATTTGAACATGATTTGTTTGAGATTCACTGCTACTATTCTCAAAAGGAAAATCCATCCAGGCTGTTAGACTAGCTATAAGATGGTCTAACCACATCTAATGTTTCATCCCAAAAAGACACAGTTGTGTCAAAATGATGCAAACCACATAGGCAGCAGTTATTTTATTGTAAGTCATGGCTTTTGAAGATAGCAGTGGAGATGCTCAGACACAACCTGGTGAATGCAGGTGCAGTGTGCATTGTTCTGGTAGTTCTTCACTACCCCTTCCCTGAAATAACACACAGATACAGGTCTTGGAGGAAATGGCTGTAGCTGTGCATTTTTTTATGCACACACATTTTGGAGCAACTTGCACAGCTGGGAGGATACACAACCTCTTCAGGCCTCCCACACAAGTGACCCTCAGTTCCTGAGTCAACCCTAGTGTGTGCCGGAATGGCTGAGGTACATCCTGGATTGGGATCCCACCACCGGGAGCAAGGAGGTCATGTGGAAAAGGAGCATGCAGCTGCCTCCCTTCAGCTCAGCTGTCCTTGCAGGATAATCCTGATGGGGTGGATTGCGACCCCCCCATCCACGTCCAGGTCCTGTGGTCCCCTGGCCTCATGCCAGCTGGATCCGACAAGCCCTTTGGAAGAATTTGACTCATCCCCCTTCTTTCCCCTTTCCCATTGGTCTGCAATCCTCCCAGGTCACCTCGCATGGCTGCAACAATTTAATTGCATTCTCTATATTAAATCTCAAGTCATCTCTTCTCTTTGCTTCTGTTTCTTTGTTTTTTGGTACATCCCAAACTATCTAAGTTTTGTAACCCTTTGGAGGTGGTGAAAATCCTGGCAAAACCTTCTTTAGAGGGAACATTTGGAAAACTCACTTGCTAACCCCTAGTGTTGTCACCCCTACTGGGTCAAAGGAGGCCCTTCCTGACCTGGCTACCCTACTTTGTGTTTACGAGGATGGGCGGGTGGGGCTTTGAAGAAATGAGGAGAATGGGGAGGGCTTCTGGTCCTCAGCTGTATTTAACCCCTGTATCACTGCCCTCCTCTGAATGTCACCACCCTAAGGGGAAACTGTCTCTAGCATGCAGCCAGTGCTCTTGCTGAATCAGGTGCGACCGAATGAGAAGTGTATGGGGCCACCAGCATTGTATGAAGTGCAGATTTCCTTCATCAATCATAGCAGTTCTATCACTTTCTGAGACCCCAAGACTTCACTCTCAAGGTGGGTCAACAAGATGTCTGGGTTCCTCTGTGTGCGAGCCTCTTCCTTCAACCTCAGAAGCAACTCCCTCCAGAACATGCCCTTCACTCCCAGCCAATGAATTCATGCTGTTCACAGAGATATAGACAGGTTGCTCCTCCCCAGGCTGGCTGACCACTCTCACGGCTGCCCAGTAGATGAAGGAATGACCACAGATCCATATGCTTCTGGTGCCATCAAGGGAACATGTAAGAGACAAAGGAGAGTTAGTACAAATGTGGGCGGATGCAGCACAAGAATGCCTATGGACTTTCATTGCCTCAAGGCCTGGATTTCTCAATGAGACAATCCTTGGCCACTTTCCTTCATTGCCACTTTGATCTAAAAGGAACGTGTAATGAACTCGCAAGTGTCCAGCCTAGCTTGCTGGATGGCCTTATTCAAAATATATCAGAACTGATAGGCTGTCACCGGTTCACCATCTTCATGCCAGATAAACGCCTCACCCTCTTTTGGACAAGTGGTTTTGTAGGCCCTTACCTGCACTGAGACCTGCCAGAAGGAGCCAGGTGGGGCCTTCATCAAGCACCGGTGGCCCCTGCCCCTCTGGTGAGTCTTGCTCTTTCTTAACTACACAAAGACCCCCCTCCTTCAAGGCAACAACATCCTCAACCTGCAAGCCCAATACCCCCTTCGTTCAAGTGGCTGGGTAAAATCCAACATCTGGAATGTCCCATAGAACCCCACCAAGAATATTGTATCAAACAGCCTTGCCTCATATGTACTCCAGCACAGCAAAGGCAATGCTACCCATATTCATGCCAAGATCAACAGCATGATGGGGCACCACCTATCTGGCAGGGTGCCCTGGGACTTTTCTTAACCCTCAAGGGATTTCTGTACCTGGAAGACCTGGGTGGTGTCGGTGAACCCCATCACCTGAACAAATCACAATCACCCTGAGAGATAGTGTTCCATGACCCCCTGCAACAGCCCTTGTTGTTTGGCTAGCATAATGTACCTACACAGCTGATGGACCAGAATTGTTCAGATATTGGGCCATCCTGCTATGGCCCAAACCATGAAGTAGTGTTCTACCCCTGGCAATAGGCCTCCGTTGTCCGCAGTGCTATGGAATTACCTATGGATCTCCAAGTCTCTAGGTCACTGCCTTCTACAGAAAGGAAGGGACCACCTGTGACTCCTGTTCCACTGCTGATGCCAGCTCTCTGAATATCTGCCACTGTGAACAAGATAAAGCATCCTGAGTTCCATTGTCAATACCATGTATATGAACTGCCTTAGACTGAATATTCAGAAGCATATATTTTAACACATAAAATGCACAGCAGGTCCCCCAAGGGACTCTTAGGCTTTAATTGGTCATTGATGGTGTGTACAACGCCCATATTATCAGACCAAAAATTGAACTTCCTGTCCCGCAGTCAAGCACCCTAAATGCACAATGCCACCACCACCAGGAAGAACTCCAGTAGTGTGATCTACTTGTGCAGATCAGTCAATCCCCCACTGTGGTGGCCAGTGCACCACCCACCATTTGTCCTGGAAGTATGCTCCAAACCCTAGCCTTCCAGCCACATGCATGAACAGGTCCAGAGGCTGGCCATCTCCTGGATCTTGCCACATTGCCACCCCATTGAAGTGAGTCATGAATGTCCACCAGACCTGTAAGTCCTCACAGAACCCCTCCATAACCTAGATCCTGTGGTGTGGCTTCTTACAACCCTTGCCCAGCTTTGCCATGCATCTCAAGAAAGTCCTTCCGATGGGAATGACTCTGCAGGCAAAGCTGAAATGCTCTAACAACTGCTGCAACTCCTGCAGAGCAATCTTCCTGGCCCCTTCTGCTTTCTCCAGTGGGGCCCCAAAACAGACCAGATTATCCACAGGCAGATGACACAGCTGACCAACAGTGTTGATCTCGATGTCTAGGAAGGTCATCACTGAACTGCGGGGGTTCCACCTTTCCTGGGTCAAAGGAACACCGAGGTCCTGCGACACATCCACAAAGTTGGCCAGGGTCCACCCACAGATCAGAGACCCTGCTGCTCTTATGAACAGGAAGTCATTGAGGTAGTAAACAATGCCTGGGTTACTCGATATCTGTGTCACCACCCAGTGAGGGAAGGAACTGAACCCTTTGAAGATTTGGCATGCAATTGTCTACATAATGCTCCCCTACAAATGTCATGCCCATGAGATCCCTGTCATCTGGGCATACTGGCAGCAAGCAAAAAGCTGACTCGATGTCCACTTTAGTAATCTCAGCCTGAGGTCCTGCCCCACGCATCACCTCAATGGCCCTGTCAAAGACTTATATTGTACCAATGTATATCATGTATCAATGTGGTTGTTTACTAAATCCCTTTCCTGGTGGTTATTCATCCTGAATTCACCTGCGACCTTCTTTAAAACTAACCTGATTGGAGACATTCTCAGATTGGGCAAGGAAGGAGTGGCAAATGGACTACTCACCCACCCCAGTCACTTCTCCTTTTCCAGTTTTTCCCCCGGACCACCTGAGGACAGAAACAAGTGGACTTAAAGTTCTCTTCCTTGCACTCCTTCCAGGTGCCTGAGTATGGAATCTGGAAGCTTGCTGTGAACCCCTTCTCCAACATTTGGGTAGGTGTTCTGTCCCAGCACTTGTCGAGCCAAGGCTTAAGCCTGTCCACTCCTACTGGGGTGGGCAGGCTTGTTCCCCTATGATTTAGGAAACTTTCTTCAATTCCCCTGAAAGTCCACCTTCGGCAGTCGAGACAACATGCACTGCACAAGGGGATGGATGCTGCTGCTTGCAGGTGACACACATGCCGAAACCTGCAGTTGGCTCTAGCACAGCCTCCCTTGCTTGTATGTATAGAATACCTGGGTGGGAGAACTCACTGTCTCCTGCCATTGTGGTGTGGTCACCCTAAGGCGGAGTCCACTGTCCATATGCATGACACCCCCCATCAATCACATCCACCAGAAGTGGCATATCTATTGTCCCCCACCCCATAGTGCTGTCTTTTTGCCTCCACCACCAGAACTCCTCTTTGTACTCTAACCAGGCCATTTCTCCTTTCTGCTGATGCATCATCATGATCTTGAGTGCATATTTAAATAGCTCCAGGCCCTGATCCTTTCACGCCTGCAAGATGGTGCTGGCATACACAAAGAATGGCACTATCCAGTTATCATAGGTAATGAGCACCTTCACTTTTTTCTTATCGGACTCATCCAATTTGTCCTTCTTCTTCCCTTCCTAGTCCACTGGCTGATTTAAGAGGGAGACTATATCAACATACTCCCTGTTATGGATCTGCTGTCTGACCTTCTCCATCAGGTGCATCCTGATTGGTTTGTCTAGGCCTGCATATGAGCAGGGACTTGGTGCCGAGGACATCTGTTGCACTGAGGTGCTGGCTCCAACGGTGGTTGTCACCCCTTGCACTGGCCTCGCTTATTCCTGGCTCCGCACTCCTGTGGCCAATCCTGCCACCAGGTCTATGAGCTTATCCAGTTTCTTGTTGACAATGGACCCTCTCAAGGACACCTGCTGTGCTGAACCTGAAACCGTTAGCACCATGGCCTGCACATTGCCCGCCAGAGGCTTGAATACTAGTTCATCCAGGGAGACTGGAGGCATGCCCACTGGGGTTGAGCCAGCCTTCCGTGAACTGTTATCCACATCATCGTCATCCCCCCACTGATCTCATCCCCCAGGCTGCAATAACCATTGTCAGAATCTACTCTTCAGTAAACTGCTGAGCCTCGGACCCTGTCCTACCTGTTCATGGAGTTCTGGATTCCTTAGTGGGGGGGTTGGCATTTCCTTAGCTGGTCGCTTCTTTGTGGGAGCCTCCCTTGGTATTGCTGTCATTGAAGGGCCTTCCATGCCTTCCAGGCATGCTTCCAACCATGCTCTGCCTCTGCTCTGGTACATCTGTCACAGTTGAGACTCCAGGGCTGCTGTCGCCTTCACTGATGGTTTCTTCTGTTAACTGGGCATCTTGACCTGCAACAATAACTATCACCCCCCCCATGATGGATGGCTCATTAGATGGGTGCACAATCTAGCTATAAAGGGTTGCAGGCTATTCCGCCTAAGCCCGGCTGCTGCTTCACCCAGTCCACTTCCCTTTTGTCTATATTATCTATGCTGCCTAGCATTTGTTTTTGCAGAATATCCTTTCCATCTCTGTCCCTTTCTTGTTTTTTTTTCTTTTGTTGAATTCTGGCGGAGGGGAGGCAGTGAGATTATTTCAAGGAAAAAGTTACCAGGTAAGAAGGCACCATACGCAAGATCTACTGTAATTACAAAAGGCTGCATTAACAATTTTGTCCTCTGACCAGCAACATGAGAAATTTGAAATTCAAAAGCCCTTAAATGCTTAAAATTTTATAAAAGACAAAATGTCACTAAAATTTGGAGAAAACAGGAACAGCTGAAGGTATGAAGAAATGCAAGAGAGACACTCAAAATGGCCACTGGGTCAGGATGCTCTCTAGGTCCGAGAGTCCCTTCCCAAGATGGTGGCACACTGTGCATATGTGGTGTCCAGCACCATCACCAATATGGCACTGGAGGCCAGATTGCACATATGCAACACTGACAAGGCAACAAGCCAACAAAAGAATAGGAAACAGCTGAGGTGCAATGCCATGGGGCCTCCCTGTAGCCCAGACCATCTGAGTGGAAGCCAAGTCACTAATCCCCTTTCTCATACTGACGTCCCACACTGCAGCTCTCCTCGGGCACCCTAGGGTTCTTTTTTTGTTTGGTGGTGCATCAACCAAGAGATGAGGGGGAAAGGGGGAAGCAAACCCAACATTGTGTGGTGCATGGGTTGGGTGCTGAAACCACAAAGTCCCTATAGGCACCTCTTGCAACACTGAAGCCCTGTGTCTCCCTCAAGCACTGGAATCATACTCACCACCCTAAGCCAATGCGGCTGGGAGCCTGTCTTCAGGTAAGCAATTTGTAAACTTTTTTTTTCATTGTTGTCTTAGCCTGAGGCACACGCAATCTGAACCTCACTGCTGTCACTCCTATTAAAGAAAAGCAAGGAGAGCTGGGGGGCCTAATCATCTGTCATGTGGACATTCAACCAGAAGAAGGGGAGAGGACTCTAATGGCATGCTACACAGTTGTCCAACAGCTGACTGCTGAACTAAGCTTCCCTGACCTAAAACTCCAATACAGCAATAACAGGCCAGAAAGTCCCTCTATCTGGATCACTACTCCTGACAACTCACTACTACGAGATGGTGGGGATTACATTTGCCCATATGATTCAATCTGATATGGGACTAAGATGCATCTCTGGCATGTCAGTGCCTATAGAATGAGTGCTCCCATACACTGGTGGTGGTCTCTGTTTGTTTCCCCAGAGGATCTCTTCTGGGGAACTGAAGTATCTTTAACATCTATCAACAGAACAATGGGACTGGCAGCAGTCTTGTATCTGCCTCCCACTTCCTCCCCCTTCCCCTCTAACACAAAGGCTGCAGTAAGGCTGCCTAGTTCCATTATCCTGCTGGTTAGTGAAAGCTGGCCAGCATGATCAACTCAAGAACCTTTCAATGAAAATCTGTACATGCTACGTGAAGCTGTGGGCTTGATCCATTGCTTTGTCCTGGATCTGAAGAAAGCAGAAGAAAGAGGGGGAGCTGCTGGCCCTCAGCTCTTTTTAGCCCTTCTTTCTCTATCCCCCTCCAAATGCCACCACCCAGTGGGTGGCCTCAGTGGTACCTCCTCCATGGCCTATTCCCCACCCCAAGAGAAAGTATCTTCTCCCTTCCCCCAGGTCCAGGGAGGGAAAACCCCTGACAAATGGCCAGCTGCTGCAATACTTTGCATCTTCTCTATTTGCATTCAAGCCTAATCCTTCATAAAATCCTGCCCAATGCCCTTACTGACTTGTATCATTCTATGTTTCTAATAAACTCATTGACCTAAACTTTAATAAAGAACATTTTTCAACCCTATATCTACAGTGACACATGGAGGGCAATGGAATAGAAATATCAGTGGTATAATGTGATCACCTTTTGTACACGTGCGCCATGAATCATAGATATTACCCCAGTATGATTACTGATAAAATAAGGTGGAACTAACAATTAAATTTTAAGCACTGAATTTACATTTGAATTAATATCACTCTATGTTAGCCACCTCCCCCAAGTTTGTGAGCACAATTAGGTACTGCTTTACATCTGATGTGATAGTCTTTAACATGTAATCTGAAACCAATAAAATCTAAAGTTTTAATAATGTTTTATTGAATGTGTATAAAAAGCACACAGTCAAACCCAACTTGCACATATTACTACATTTATAAGGGGTATTCTTCTGTCAGGGGAAAACCATACCATTGGTAAACAAACTCTGGCAAGAGACAATAGGGATGCAGTAGAGGAATTTGGTGTAAAAATATTGAAAATTACCAAAAGTTATTAGTCTGTGTTTGCAACATATAACACAGTCTCATAAATTTGTTGTTTTGTAATATTTTACACCAAATTTTGCAACATAGCCTTGTTATGAGTTCCAAAAGGTAAGTACTCAAAAAACCATGCAGGATATCCAGATATAACCAAAATGGTATATTAAGCAGAATGTGAGCTGCTTGCTCTTATCTCAGCGCTTCAGCTGAAAAGCCTTTGTTAGACACTGCCTGAAGAAGGCTTTTTAGCCAAAGTGCCAGGGTCAGAGCAAGCAGCTCATATACTGCATAATAAACCATTTTGGTAATATCTGAATGTCTTGCGTATTTTTTTTTTGAATGCTTACCTTTTGGAACTGATTGCTGTGTGTGGGACTGGCCACCCCTATGTGAGCACCATCTGTGCAAAGGTTGTTTGTGGTGGTTTACATTGGAACTGTTAGCCTTGTTATGACCCTGCCTCATGAACAAGGGCAGAGAAAATTTCCAACTCCTGTCCGAAAGGTGATTTCATGCACAGACTGCGAAATCACCTTTCAGTATATAAAAAACATTTTGGCCAGGTCTTGAAAAATGACAGCTGTCACATTTATGAGGTGCTCTGAAGATATGGCTATGTTTTAAATTTTGGGAAAAAATATTGAAAATGACGAAAGTTATGAGTCTGCATTCACAAAATTCAATGTAGACTTATATCTTTGTTGTTTTTTAATGTTTTTAAATCACATTTTCAACATACCCTTATGACCCCGCCTCATGAACATAGATACATAGATGTTGCTGGCAGATAAAGGCCTTGTGGGTCTGCCCTAACCCTCTTTTTAATGCTTAAGGTACCCTAGATGCTATGACAAGGGCAGAGAACATTTTCAGTTCCTGCATGAAATGTGTTTTCATGCAGGGACCACAAAATCACCTTTCAGGACAGATTTGCTTAATGTCAGTGCAATTTTTCATGAGGCGGGGTCCCAGAAAAAGCGTGATAAAAAAATTGGGCCAAAAATATGCAGAAATGGCCAAGTTATGCTACTAAGTTCAAAAAAACATGAAATAAATTGACCCGCATATCTGTTTCTTCAGTTTGTGGTCCTACTTTGAAGAGTGAACATGTGTTTGCAGTCCAGAGAGGATTAATGCATTGAACCCCAACAGGTAAGTAAGGGCTGAGGGTGTGTGGGGTGGTGGGTGCTGAGTGGGAGGGTTGGGTAGGGGAGATTAACAGCCACAAAAGACATTGATGGACAGTTTTCTTTTTACAGGCTGAAGAAAAATTAAAATGACCAAGGATTATGGATCGTGACACTGAGATTGGGCACCCCAGGGTCACTGTTATGTTTCTAGGGGTGGGGTGGTGTTTGCTGAGAGGAGGGTCGGTGGGTGGTATTAAAAAAAAAATATATATATATATATATATATATATATATATATATATTTTAAAGAAAAAAAAGTTGGTGAGTGTGACATTGGGCAACTGAACACCCCCTGTGTCACCGTTATGTTTTGGGTGGGGCATATGGTGGGTGCTGAGATGGAGCATTGGGTGGCTGGGATAAAACAAAATATATGTATATTTATTAAAAAAAAGGATTGGTGAGTGCGACGCTTGGGGACTGTGCCTCCCAGTGTCACTGTTATGTTTCTGGGGGGTGCTGAAAGGAATGGTCAGGTGGACAGGCGGAATGAAAACAAGACAGTCTCATCTGTTGTAACCATGGCAAACACAGCACAGTTTGCTGTGTCCAAGATGGCCGCCAACTTGTAGAATTTGGTGGCCATCTTGAACGTGGCAGACTCTGCCATGTTCCACCGTAACTGCTGAATGAAAAATAATGCAGTGCGACTGCTAATGGAGAGTGCAGAGTGCTTCACAGATGCAGCTGCAACTGTGAGGCAACTCCACACTGTTGCTCTGTTGGAAAAGTCTCCCTTTTTCTGATCGCAGGAAGTCTGCAAGAAACTGCCCACTGCAGCCCTGAAAAAGGGAGCCCATAAATTCTAAGTTTAATAAATTGAAACCTTCAGGTTCATTTTAAATGAAACATACAATCAGCAGTTTTTATGAAAGCATTGTCTGTTTGTATGATATTGGTGATTCGTGACATTTTCAAATGTTGTAAATTTCAAAATCAGGGGAAGCTTCAAGTCCAGTGTTTGTTTTACAGCGGGTCTTGGTACTACAGCTTGTATAAACAACTCTTCAAAATAAGTCAGAGGAGAACACATAGTACACGACTTTGATATTAGTACCCATTAAGCCATATATTATCAGCATTAAGCTCTTCTTTTATTTGTTTTCAATTTGTCTTCAATTAAAATTAAAACCTAGTAAAATAAAAATCACAAACAGATGATTGGGCATAATGACACTTTTGTGGGAACCCATTTTCATAAAGTCAGCTCAATACAAAACTGCACATTGATTTGTACAGGGGTTGATATCTTAGTAATGTAAAAGACTGCAGACTTATAATTTGTTTTACATGATTATGTAGAATACAGTCAAATCCTCAGAAACATATCAAATTTGTTTATTCTCCCCTTAAATACTCTATTTGCTCCTGCCATTGAATTGAACTCTTTTGTCAAGACTATCCCAATAGTATAATTGTGTTTGCTTATATACCACAGTACTGTATGATGTATGACGTTGACCCCTCTATTAATTGTAACTCTCCATTTACGCTGATATTTTTCTTTATTATGCTATGTTTAGTTTCAGGCACAGGTTGCTACTTGGTAAGCTGCACTGTGATTGTCTTTGGTGACATCTCATATCTCTTGTTTGCTTTGTAAATGCTGTATCTGTAATACAGTTGATTTGTAATCTCCCAGATTGTGCCTGGAAAGAGACATTTTATTGTCTAGTGCAGTTACCTGGTCAGCAAAAACTAAATATATACATATATACATGGGGTCCTATGAAATCCCAACAGTCACTCTCCCGACGCACAAAAGCCCAACTCTGTTTGCCCGACAGTCACTTGCCTGACAGCATAAATTTCCCTGTGGTGGAGGTGATTACATTTAAGGATGGGGTAAGGGAGGCAAAGCCCCCGGAACATTAAAGTACCTCCACAGTGTGCAAATTCCTACTGGCAAGTGACTGTTGGGCAAATGAAGTCGGGCTATTGTGTGTAAGGCAAGTGACTGTCGGGATTTCATAATAGAGTCTATATGCATACAGTACATACATAAATAATAAGGGGCAAATATTTGTTAGAGTAGACATTTTAAAATAATATTTTAACGATTTGTAAAATAAAAAAACAATGTAGAGTTCAACTAAAATATGGCTCTTTTATAGTACCTGATAGATGTTAATGACCAATGCATTTGCCACTAAGAAATGGAATAAAAATATTGTATCTCAAATTATTCAAAACAGTATATAAATGACCTAATATAAAATGTATCTAAAATGGAATACAAATCATGAAAACAGGTAAATATAGACAATATAAATATTAAGAAAAGTATATATTATACAATAGCAAGAAAGAATGCTGGGCTCTGATTGGTCAGTCTGGGGCTGGACCCATGATGTTATCCCAGCATAACATTATGGATCTAGTCACAGCACACATGACCAAATCACACTACAAAAAAATCACTACCCAGGCATGCCCAGCTTCTCTATACTTGGCATACAGGCGATAAATTTCACAGTAGTAAACAAAGTCCTAGAAATGTAAATCCCTCCCTCCCACAATACAGAAACCATCCAAAATAAAACCCACAGCCCTCGCACATTCCCTCAAATGCCCAAACGTCTTTTTTAATTATTATTATCTAAAAAAGAAAACAGGCAAGTGAAAGCCATCTTTGAGAATGGCTTCACAGCAGTCCCCCACTCTACTGGCAGTCTCTGCTCCACATCATAACACATGCAACAAAAACCCAAGGGAAGAGTACACAGTGGGTGGGGAGGAGGTATTAACGACAACAAAAACGGAAAGGGGCCTGGGGTAGTCATATCAGACAACCTAAAGGTAGGCAAGCAATGTGAGAAGGCAGTAAGGAGGACTGGGGGGATACTAGGATACACAAGGAGAGGCATCACAAGTAGAAAACAGAAAGTTGTTATCCCTCTATACATACAGTTGGTGAAACCCCAGCTGGAGTACTGCATGCAGTTCTGGAGACCACATCTCTACAAGGACATAGACAGGATGGAGGCAGTCCAGAGGAGGGCATCTAAAATGGTGCAGAGTCTGCACCAGAAGCCATATGAAGAGAGACTACAAGAGCTTAATATGTATACCCTCAAGGAAAGGAAAGTGAGGGAAGACATGATAAAAACTTTCAAGTTTCTCTAGGGAATCAACAAAATCAAAGAGGGTAGCATCTTTCAGAAAAAGAGATGAAGAGATGTGCAAGAAGAAGAGGGCACAATTTGAAGATAGAGGGGGGACGACTCAAGGGCAATGTCAGGAAGTATTTTTTTATGGAGAAGGTAGTAGGCACTTGGAACAGCCTTCCTGAGGAGGTTGTGGGGTCAAAAATAGAGGGGGAATTTAAGAATGCATGGGACAGACATAAGGCAATTCTAGTGGGAGGTAGGAGGAAGCAGGCTGTTGGTAAAACAAGGATCTGTAGCTTATTCAATAGGTAGGAAAATGGGCAGAATGGGTGGGCCAAGCGGTCCTTATCTGCCATCAAAGTCTATGTGACCTATGTATCTATCTATGCTTAACTTTTCTTTACTAAAAAAAAGTCACACTGATAGCTGTCACATCGGCTTTACACACAAACGCCCCCCCCCCACACTTCCTGCTCTCCACAGACTATTTTCCTTTAGTTACAAGTCAAAAGTTCAAGTGAAGCCATCATCTCACTGGGCTTCACTACACTGTTGTCCCCACTCCTCCTGACAATTAAACCCCTTCCTCCCACTATCACCACTCAACTGCCACAGCATCGTGAGCCAGTGAACAAGAGATTGTGCCAGCCCATGAGATTCACTTACCAGCCGGCTCATAACTTTCTCTCTTGCTTCTGCCTGTGTCTCCAGACAAAAACATAATCTGTACTGTGAGAAAACTCAGAAACTGGTACCACAAGTGACATGAATCATGATGATGGGGAACAAAAAGACACTGCAAACTGGGGAATCACCACAGCAAGCTGGCAACCGCATGACTACACAAAACTAGGAAAATAAGTCAGCTGCAGCCACATTGGGGACAACAAATCAAAACAAGAAATGTGGAATAAAACAATTAAAATGGCAGGGGAAGTGTCAAGCAGACAAGGAATAAGAAACAAAAAAGGGGGGGGCCTGAGCAGAGCTACAATAAGATTACAGCAGCTCCACCTACAGGAAAAAACAGTTATCATCACTATTGTTTTAAATAGTATTCCTAGCCATTAAAAAAAGACACAAAATGTAGTTTAAATTATTTTTTTTTGTTATAAATGAGCCATTGTATAATAGTAATAATGCAGTCCAGGGAGTGTGTTGTGCTGGGATAACGTCACTTCTGTGATGTTGGATGCACTTACTCTACGGCCTCATCCCCAACCACTCAAGGCGTGATGTTATCTCAGCACAACACACACCCTGTCTTACATTATTCTTTTAATAAGTAATAAAATAGGTCAAAATATGAGATCAAAATTGAAATGCAACAAAGTGTTACTGTTTTATTAAAAATATTTCTAGACCTAATAAAGTTCTTTAAAGCAGATACAGTAAATTTTATGAATAGAAGTTACTTTTACTATAAGTAAACCTTTAAAGGTTGTTATTTACAGATTAAAAAATAAATCAGCACCTTATATTAAAAAATAGTTGTAAAGTAGAAAGTTCTGTTGGGCAGAATGGTGAATCTATGCTGATGTCTTTCTTGTAGACTTCAGACTTTAATCTTGGGTATTCATTGCCTGTATTTTCAGTGTTTTAGTTTAGAGTTCTACAGTAGGTTACAGGTCAGATAAGGTGGCCTGAGGGCTTGGGTAGGAAACTGCACATTTATGTCTATTACATATCACATATTTTATTTATTTATTTACTGAAGTCTTGGATACACCTGTGAGCAGTAGCTCTTTGAAAGGTTCCACGTCAAATACATTAAACAACAAGGCAAAAAAAAGACTGAGGACAATTTACAAATAATCCAAGGAGCATTCATCAAACAGAGAATGAGAGTATTAAACATAACGGGTACATAAAATCCAGCCAGGATCAGGTAAGCTGCGGCATTGTACAAAGTATGCCTGCATCAGTAGGAGGAGCAGGAGAAGGAAGGGGGAAAGAAGGGCAGGGTAAGCAGGGCAGTGTGGGAAGAGGCAGGTGCTTGACTGGGACAGGTTAGGGGTACACGAGGTTGGGAGGATTGCTAAGTGCACTGCTGGGGTTTGCCTATCCCAAGGGATAGGGACTGGGAAGTGCTGGTGGTAGTCAGTCGGTGCATATTGACTCATGAGCAAATAGAACAAGGACTATTAAGAAAAAAACACACTTTTCCTAGTATATAAAAATCAATGCATATATTTTCACTATTCAAGGCTGCACAGGCATATACGTGTACCAGATTGTCACCTGTCACTGAAATATACCTCACACTATTATTAAATAGCATTTCCTATTTGAAATACACTGTATCAAACTGCCAGTGAAAGCACTCATGTTAAATCAGCTGGATTACATAGGCACACAAGAATGCTAGATGAGAAAAACCGAGGACCATTGCATTTGTCTCCTGTTATCAAGACAGTTGTGCCATTCACTCTTATGTGAAATAGCCATTACTTAAAGGAAAACTAAAGGCAGAATTTATAAAACAAAAAATGCTAGGCAGAGCATTTTGATTTGTAGGTGAACCTCTAATAAGTCATCCCCTTTGTTTCCTGGAAGGAGTTTGTTCTAAATTTGCTTGCTGGTTTTATGGCCCTGGGATCTCCATGTACAGTAAGCAGTTTTTGTGGCTGTTCTTGTTCCTACAGTCCCATGTGACAGTGATGTGTCCAGGACCATCAATTGAACAAAAAACGTTTTTTGTCAAGTTTACGGTAGTATAGCTATGATTTTAAGTAACTCTCCTTGTCCAGGGAGGCTATGTAGGGACAGTTACAAATATAGATGGCAAATGCCTGAGAGATACTGTATTTGACTGGGCCACTCTGTAAGAAAACAGAAGTCTTCACAATTGATAGCATTTGTGACTTTGGCAGATTTGTGTGCATTTTTAAAAGCTGTGCATAGTTTATTGAAATAAAAAGCTTTACACACAAAACATTCACTTCTGCTGGCTAGACCTGGACTCATGCCTAGAAAACAGAATGTTTGGATTATATAGAGTTATATAGCTGGAACCAGAATATCAGGTTCCTAGCAGCAGATTGTTACTGCAGCAGGTATTGCCATATGAATCAATGGTCCTGGACACATCACTGTCACATGGGGCAGGAGACATTGTAGGAACAAGAAGAGCTATAAAAACGCAAACATGGAGATACCCAGGGGCCATAAAACCAGCAAGCAAATTTAGGAAAAACAACTCTCAAGAAACAAAAGGACTGACTTACTAGGACTATAACCACAAATCAAAACACGGCACAACATATTTTTGTTGTCAATTTTGACTCAAGTTCCCCTTTAATAAGGAAATTATACCAGTATATTGTCTGGACTTTGGTACTGTGAAAAGAAAAACCATAAGTGGCAAAAATCCTTCAAGTGATCTTCCTTTTTCTCCAGGCATACTATTTTTTTTTGTCTCGTGCTCTATGTAACTCTCTTTTGCAGTGAATGAAATTCTGTATCCAATAATTTTACTCTTAATGAGGAAATGATCCAACAGGAGTTTAAAAGATTTAACACTTCCCACTTGAATTACTTCACTTGGGAGCCTGTGCCATAGATAAGATGGGAAAAGGACATGGACATTGGGGGTGGGGAACTGAGGCAAGGAGCTTGCTGTCTGTCTGGTATTTTTTTATGCCCAAATTGAGCTACATTTTGTAATCACATTTTATGTGATTATCTGGACATCCTCATCATGAAATTTATTTCTAACTTTCAATACGGGGAAAATTGTATTAAATATACATCCTTATTTTCTGGTGAGTTCAGATCAGAAAACTGTTTTTTTTTTCAATCAGAGAACAATTGCCTCATCCTGTTTCAAACTATGCGGAATGCACAAACCAGTCTGGCCTGGAACCTTGATGATCTGTAACACTTACTGGACAAAGAACCTTGATGCTCCTTTTCTGGGACTGTAGTTTCCAACTTCGTAGAAGGTTTTGTTGGCATTGAATGAACTGTTATATCTGTTGCCACTCCTGGAATTCTCCTGGATCCCCTTGCCCTCATAGCTTTTCTTTGGCTGTTTTGGGTCCATCAAACATTTTCCCTGTTCAGATCTGCAGTTCTGTTTTCACCCCTGTTGGCCAGTGGGACCCTCAGACATGGCACTGGGGGATGCAACCAGCTTACGGGGCATCGTTGAAACATAGAAAATGATGGCAGATAAGGACTGCTTGACCCCTCCAGTCTGCCCATTTCTCCCTACCTATGCTATTACCTCATACCTGCTCAATCTACAGCTCTTTCTCCCTCCCCCTTCCTTTCTACTATGATTACCTGGTGCTTATCCATGCATTCTTGAACCCCACCACTGTTTTCCCCACCACCACCTCCACTGGAAGGCTGCTTCAGGAATACACCTCTCTTTCTGTGAAGAACTTCCTCACATCTCTCCTAAATCTACCCCTCTCCAGCGTCATAGCATGTCCCTTGTTCTTGCACTTTTTCTTCTGAAAAATACTTCCCTCCTATATGATATGTACCCCAATGATATATTTAAAGATCTCTGTCATCACTAGAATCATCTCTAGCATCACCTCTCCCTCCTCTGTTCCAGGGTGTACATATTGAGGTCATTTAGTTTCTCCTCATAGGGCCTTTGATGCAGACCCTGCCCCATTTTAGTTGCCCTCCTCTGGACTGCCTTCACTTTGTATATGTCCTTTGGGAAATGTGCTCTCAAAACTGAACAAAATACTCTAGGTGGGGTAATACCAACAATCTATACAGGGGTAGCACCACCTCCCTCTTTCTGCTGGTGATACCCTTCCCTATGCACCCCAGCATCCAACTAGCCCTCCCTACTGACTTGCCACACTGCCTGGCCACCTTTAGGTCATCGGATATGATTACCCCAAGGTATCTTTCCTGGTTGGTGGTCATCAATACCAATTCACTCATTTAGTACTCTGCCTTGGGTTTCTCTGCCCCAAGTGCATTATTTGACTTTTTTCACATTGAAACCCAGATGCCATACCCATGGTCACTCCTCTAGTTTTCTCAGGTCTCTGATCATCCTTTCTAACCCCCCCCCCGAGTGTCCACCCTATTGAAGATTTTGGTGACATCCGCAAAGAGGCAAACTTCCCTTCCAGCTCCTCAGCAACATCACTTATAAAGACATTAAAGAAGACTGATCCCAGCACTGATCCCTGAGGCACCCAACTGGCCACCCACCCTTCCTAGGAGTAAACTCAGTTTACCACCTCTGTCCATCACCTATCCTCTAATTTCTTATACAGCTTGACACCTTTGGACCCAGTCCTAAACTACTCAGCTTGTTTACTAGTCTCCTATGTGGAACAGTGTTGAAAGCCTTACTGAAATCTAAGTAGGCAACAGCCACTGCTCCACCCCAATCCACCCCAATCTAAATCCTTTGTCGTCCAGTAAAAGAAACCTATCAGATTCATTTGACATGACCTCCCACCTGTGAAACCATGATGCCTTGGGTCTTGTAACCTACTGGACTCAAGATGTTTGAGAATCCTTTCCTTCAGCAGTGATTCCACTAACTTTCCCACCACTGATGTTTTGCTGATTGGCCTATAATTGCCAGCCTCCTCCCTGCTACCACTTTTATGTAGTGGGACTACAGCCACCCTCCTCCAGTCCTCTGGAAACACTCCTGTTTCCAGTGAGCTGTTAAAAAGAACTGTCAGAGAGGCAGCAGGTATTTCCCTGAGCTCCTTCAATACCCTTGGATGCAATTAATCTGACTTCATTGCTTTGTGCACCTTCAGATTAACAAGTCCCTTCAGTACTCTCACCTCCAAAAAAGAACTAATGTCCACCTCCCTCCCTCCCTCCAAAGCATCAGTTAATTTTTGGTGGTACCATTGCCTTCTCTTTCCCCTGTGAACACTGAACAAAAGTATTTGTTCAGGATGTCTGCCTTTTACCGGTCACCATCTGCACAGTCTCCCCTTTTCTTTTTTAACCTCACAGTCCCACCGCTGGTCTTCCTCTTTTCAATTACACACCAGAAAAAAAGACGTGTCCCCTTTTGTTACCACCTGGGCTACATAATATTCAGTTTGCACATTTGCACTCCTTAGTGCTTTCCCTGCTTCCCTCTGTTTCCCCTGACACATCTTTTTTTTTCAATTGTTTAACCAGGAGTGGCGTACTAAGCTGAAAGCTTGTTTACAGGTGCCACCTGGGAGTACAGGGAATTTAAGTGACTTGCTCAGGGTCACACAGTATGCAAGTGGGGGATGTGAGAGTCAAACCCAGGTCTCCAGATTTGCAGCTCAGAGCCTTAAACCACTGTTCTAAACATCTCCCTATTCTCCTCCCTCTGCATCTCCTTATGCCATATAAATGCTACCCTTTTATCCTTTACCTTTCCATCCACCTCTTTTGAGAACCATAACAGTCTGTTTTCCTCTTGCTTTTGCTCACTTATTTGACACAGAGGTTTGTTGCCTTTACTATACTCCCTTTATCTTCACCCAATGTTACTCCACCCCACCCAGGTCCCCCCTCCTCACCAGGTCATCCCTGAGACATTCACCCATCTTTATAAAATATGCCATCCTGAATTCCAGGACCCTCAACCATATGTGGTTCAGTTCTGCAGCCATCCTTATAGTGAATCACACTGTATGGTGATCACTGATTCTAAAGTGACCTTCCACCTTGATATCTGTAATACTGTTCCTGTTAGTGGCTACCAGGTTCAGTATTGCCCCATCACAAGTGTGATCATTGACTAGTTCCTAAGGAACGCTCCCTGCAGAGAATCCAGGATGCCCCTGCTTCTAGCTGAAGCCATTGCTGGTAGGCTCCAATCTACATCTGGGAGGTTGAAGTCCCCCACCAGTAGCACTTTCCCCTTTTCTGCCATCTTGCTAAGGGTTTCCAGCAGTTTCTTATCTAATTCCTCTCCCTGTGCTGGAGGTCTGTAGATCACTCCAGTGTGACCAGCAGCTCCATTCCCTGTCTCTAGCTTGACCCACGGTACCTCAGCCTCCCCTGTATTCCCTGTATCTCTATCACTTTAATGCTATCCTTCAAATAAAGCACCACACCTCCTCCTTTCCTTTCCACATGGTCCTTCCTTAAGAGAGTATAGTGAGGTATGGTCATGTCTAAGTCATGGTTTTCAGTGCACCATGACTTGGTAATGGCCACAATATCCTGTTCGGCATCTGCCATGATGGTGTCTATGTCCAGAATCTTATTTCCTAGACTCCTAGCATTCACACACATGACCCTTCAGATTTTTTCCACTCTGTCTGTTGCCCCCTTTTTCCTTTTTGCCCTCCCTCCATCCCTCTTCTCTTTTTAGTGCTCCTGTTTCTTCCCTCTTTATCTCTACCATCCTGCTTCCTTTAGTAATTTGCACCCTGGGGGATTCCTCTGTCCTTGGGTTCTCCTTACACTCTATTTTAGCCTGGGGGGGGCAGTTTCTGATTCCACAATTCCTTCCATCACCCCTCTTGGTTAATTTAAATGTTCATCAAAATAGCTTTTAAACTGTGAACTGAGGACTGTGGTTCCACTCCCAGATGGCTGCAGGTCATCTCCTTATATAGGCCCTTATCCTCCAAGGTGGGTCCCCACTCCCCAGTGCAGCCAAACTGTTCCTCTTTGTACTATTCCTTCAGCCATGAGTTGAAGCTTCTGGTGTGGAGAAGAATCCTTTCCTGTCTCCTGATGTAGACAGGCAGCTCCTCAGTGAAGGCTACTGAGTGAACCACCTATCTAAGACCCATGCCCTGCTACCTAAACTCCACCTGCACTATCCAAACCCCATGGTCCCGGGGGGACAATGACATCCAACTCTCACTCCTGTTCTGCTGCCCTTGCAATCATCATGATCTGCTTCCCATTCTTCTGAGCTGTGGTGCTGGATAGGCACCAAATCTGCTTCTCCCCTTTTCCTATTCACAAATACCCCCCTCATAATTGAGCCCCCCACCAAAATGTGCTTCCTCCTGCTCTAGGGTCATCTAGCACCCTTCTTGGGGTCTCCACTGTAGAGAATCCCCACATCCTGCCTGGTCACTACCACAGTGTCTCCTCCTAGCAGTCCCACCCCACCAGAGTGGCATAGAAATTATGTAGCTGTACCAGATGAAGAATGTGCCTCTGTCCCACAAACCCCCCCCCTTCCAGAGCCCACTGTAGTCCAGCCATTCCTCCATCCTGGGTTTCTCTATGGGAACAGTAGCAGACCTGGGTGCCCCTGAGTGGGAGAAGAGATCCTCTGAATCCTTCCCAACTCATCCTGGAGTCTAGCAACTCCCTCCCCGCTAAACCCAGAGAGGTGTGTGCAGATGGAGCAGCACTGCAGTCTCCAGAAAGTCTCTCTGAAAAGTGTTGCCCCACAGCAACTGCACTGCACCACTGCCAGCATTCATAACTTCTATTCTCCTTGTGTTACCTGGATATAATGCTATACCCTTATCCCTGAGAGGCTGTGTCAAAATTTATCCTTTTTAGTTGGTTTCTATTTATGTTCCCCTGTGCCTTGTTTAAATCTTTTTATACTCCTACCCTAGATTGGGGTTGCTCCTATTCCTAGTTTTGGCATACCTTTGACATTTCACCTTTCCCAGCAGTAACTGATACACAGTAATGAACAGGAGCCTTGCCTTAAATGAATGGCAAAGCCCCCTACTTCTTCTCTTCCTTCTGCTGATGCTACCAATGCTAGTCACCTGTTTCACTCCTTCATTGTTCCACTCAGTCACTGGACATGAACATGTGGGACACTTTGGCAGTGTCTGCTTTGATGCAGAACCCGTTCCCTTCCTGGTGGTGCACTGTTGGCTGTGGATGGTCAATTATCAACTAGCTGAGACTCAAACTAGACAGTTAGTACCCCTTCCCCAAACTACAGGGCTAGACACAGTTCTTACAATATGAGTCCTAAATGTGGGCTACTCTAGCTGGTGTTAAATGTACCCTTCACTCAATAATTAATACATGTTTCACCACAACTCCCCGCACTTCTGTTGTCTCCAAAAACTACAAACCTGTTTTGTCCCTCCTGAGACAAATGCAGGCAGAGTCAGTTTAAGGCCAAGTAACTGGGCAAGATCCATCTCTATTCCCTCTGTCTCGCAAGAGACCAGGATTTCACATGGAAAAGTCACTGCCAGGCAGAGGTTTGTAGCAGCATAGGCAGACTGAGGAGACCCCCCACATAAAGCCTTTTTGTTGCTATTTAACCAGCAAGAAGTGTACATGGCTGGTCCCAGCTAATCTGGCTTCACCAGAGTGCAGAGCTGCAATCTTTAAACTTACAAATAGCTCATTAGAGCTATGTCTGCCTATCTTTCCACCACCAGATAGAGTTTCAGAGGGGCATCAGCAGGTCCAGCAGCCCCCCCCCATCAATTTATCATATGCCCAGTACCCACTGCATTTGGCATGATTTAGTCAGCCAGGAGTTTGCCTGGTTGGTCTTAACTAATCAGGCTACACTGGAGCTCAGAGATGAAACCTTGAAACTTGCGAATAGCTTATGGAATTATTTGGGTCAAATCCAGTGGCTGCTGGACAGAGCTTCAGGGTGGTGTAGACAGGTCCAGAAGCCTCCATCCATTTACCCTGAGACCAGGACTCAGTGGTTTTGGCACCATTTAGTCAGCCAGGCATGTATCTGGCTGTCCTCAGCCAATCATGGTACAATGGAGACTCACTTCCCACTTTATGGTGTGTGCCACCCCAACGATTATCCATGTGTGGTCCTCCACATAAGGGCAGATGCTTAAGGACATCTGCTAGAGGGTGTCCTCACATGGTGGCTGCATGGCTAGCATCCACTCTTTTTAAACCCCTCTGGGTCTGGAATGAATTTAGATGCCTCAAAAGAACTAGTACAAACAACTGGAGGCTCATCACAGCATCACACAGTTCTGCTCCCATAAGTGTTCCATCTAGCCCTCTCTGAAGATCTGGACTCTTGACTAGATGCTCTAACTATTTCTTCCTGTTATCTTGATATTTATGTATACTGTTTGTTTTGGATCTCATTTACTTAGCATCACTGTACTGTTTGATACCTATCTGCCACTAATTTAATTTACAAATGGTTATACTCCATTTCTGGGTCCCTGTTTGCTCCAGTTTTTATTAAAATTAGTTTACACTCTGTCTGGGTACCTGTTAACTCCTAACTATTGCAGTGTCAGTGGCTCAGCAGGTTGCATGCACACCTCTGGTGCCGGAGTATTGGAAGGTCCTGGGTTCTAAATCCACACCAGGCACTTTGGGTGCAACTCATAACTGACACTTTAGTGCAGTATAAGGGGAGTATTGTACCGTTGTAGTGCCGCCCTTTGGACAAGACACTAAACCAAGGTTCCTTCTTTCCATCTCTGATCACAGTCCAGGTGCAAGTGAAAGATCCCATGGCACTTATCGACGAAGAGTAGGGGTGATTTTATTGATTAAAAAAATATATTTACAGAAAACAAACTAAAAAATGCAAATAATACCAGCACTTCATAACCCACCTCCAAAAAAGTGTTTACCAAGAAAAAAAAAAACAATACTGTGACAAACCAAGAAAGAAAATGACACATTTGGTGCAAGCCCTCTTCTATGACACCTCTAATATCCAACAACCCCCCAAAAAATAAGAAAAACAAAGGAAAAAGAAATCACACCTATTACAGACAAGTAAAATTTTTCCAGAGTACATAAATGCATTTTAGACAAACATGTGTTTTCCTGATCATGTACAGCTCCAGTTTCATTTATAACATTTAGGTACACAATATACGGTATACCCCCTGTATGGCAACACCATTACAGCAAACACGTTGATGCCAACAACATCGACAGTTTGCTGTAATGATCCACCTGAGACCCCGGCTCTCTATCCCCTGGTCCTACACCTCCTCCCTGAATCAACTTCGACTCAGAGCTGATAATACTTAAGTTTGGGGGTGAGGGGGGCTCTGTGGAGTTTGGGGGCAAAGCCTGGAGATGGAAAAACAACCAGGGTCTCCTGCCAGATTTATGTCACCCGCAACTTGCGGTCGATATAAATCCATGCTGTGATGTCGGTCGACAACATAGTTGTTGAACCAGCATAATAGAGCCACAATATACAATAGGGTTGACTTTTCTTGAAATAAAAAAGAACATAGAGTTTGCCACATGCACCACTTTGAGGAAGCCATGATAACACAGAGTTGTGCTGAATGATTAAAAAAATCCACCTGTGGAATTACCGCAAAAGTTGGAATTTCACATCTGCAAAATTTTGGAATGCACTTTAGCAGTATTTGCTGAAATTCCTGACGTAGAATGGAAGACTGAATGCATGAATTGTGATCAATGTATTGATCTGTGGAATGAAATTCTGCAGACCAGATTACTGTGAGGGATCAGTTCTGCAGAATTTCTTTCTCTAGTTTAATGTCTTAATCTGCAGTTCGTGCATTCATTCTCTGGTTCAGTGAGTCACCCAACTGTGGAGTGAATGAAATTGCAGACTAATGCATTATACTGCATACTGCAGCAATAATGTCCAATCTCTCACCCAGCCAGTTCACATAACTGCTGCATCCTGGGGCTCTGATTCCTCACTCACCTGGTTCACATAACTGCTGCTTTCATGACACCAATCCCTCTGATCCAGCCCACCTAGTGAACTGGTATTTGCACTCCCCTTAGACCGTCAAGTGTCAACAACATCCACAATCACTGTGGCTTGCTTGGGGGCCCAATCACTTGGCAGTGATCTCAACCTGGAGATTGAATCCACCATGGAATCAAACACAAGAGTCCACACGCTCACAGCAAATGAACCAATGCTGGCATTAAGCTGGCCAGACAGAAGAACACACAGAACACAACATGAGAAGTGGAAGCAGGGCTAGTGGGGAGGCATCAGCAGCCACTTCAGGTGTGAGAGAGTGCAGTCTATCAGTTCAGCCACTTATTACCCACTGTTTCCCTTCTGCTTCTTCCTGCAATGGCATGATTGAGTGGTGACATCCAAATGTCATTCTTGATGTTGGAATGTCTTGACTGTACCAGCCTCATACAGGTTTCCACCATGCACTGACTCTTAATCCTTAATCTTCTGCTGCTCCAGTCCCTCTGATCCTGCGATTCACATGACTGCTGCTCTGATCCCTTTGATATCACCCACCTGGTTCACATAACTGCCATATCCTATGGCTCTGATCCCTTCCACCCACTTGGTTCACATAACTACCACTTCTTGAGGCTTTTAATGCTTCACCAAATCTGAATCATAGAATCAGAAATCTGGAGGCAGAAAAGGACCTCTCTGGTCTATTGAGTCTGCCCCTTCTCCCCCACTTGTCACCTTTGTCAAGGGATATCTCCTTCCACCTACTGGTCAACCCCTTATGTCTGTCCCACACCCTCTTGACTCCTTCCACTGTTTCAGCCCCCACCACCTCTTCAGGTAGTTTGTTCCAGGACTGCACCACCGTCTTTGTGAAATAACACCTGCTCACATTGCCCTTAAATCTTCCTTTTTCTCATCTTAGACTATGACCTCTAGTTTTAGCACTTTCTTTTTTTGTAAATAAGATCCCCTTCCTCACCTTATTAATGCCCTTCATGTACTTAAATGTTTCTATCATGTCCCCTCACTCCCTTCTAGTATCCAACAGGTACAGATCCAATTCCCTCCACCTCACCTCAAAGGGCTTCCCATTCATACTGTGCACTATCTTGATTGCCCTTCTCTGAAACCTTTCACTCCTGTCTATGTCCTCGTGTAGGTAAGGTCTCCAGAACTGGACCTCATACTCCAGGTGAGATCTTACCATGGTTTTATAGAGAGGCATCAGAACCTCCCTCCTTCTGCTTGTTATGCTCCTCCCTATGCACGCTAGCATTCTATTTGCCTTGCCCACCGCCTTGCCCAATTGGTTACCCACCTTAAGGTTTTCTGAAATTATAATCCCCAGATCCCTCTCCTGCTCAGTTGGTTTAATTCCCCTTCCTCCAGTGTGTAAATGGCTTGCAGGTTCTTATGCCCCATGTGCATTACTGTACACTTTTTGGCATTGAATGTCAGGTGCCATGTTTCCGCTCACCTTTCCAGAACCTTCAGGTCCTCCCTCATGGCTTCCACCCCCCGTGGTGTCCACCCTATTGCAGATCTTCATATCATCTGCAAATAGGCACACCCTCCCCTCCAGTCCCTCCATTATATCATTGACATAGATATTAAAAAGGATGGGTCCCAGTACCAACCCATGGGGCACCCCATTCGTCACCCCTTTCTTCCTAGAATGCATCCCATTTACTACCACATTCTGGCTTCTGTACTTCAACCAGTTTTTCACCCACCTCATTATTGTCTGTCCCACCACTAAGCTTTCCAGCTTATTTACCAGCCTTCTGTGAGGCACAGTGTTGAAGGCCTTTCCCAAGGTCTGATAGGCTATGTCCACCAGCCCCCCCCCCGATCAACCACCTTCATCACCCAATTGAAAAACTCTGTTAGGTTCATCTGACATGACCTCCCACTTGTAAAACAATGCTGTCTGTTATCCTGCAGTCTGCTGTCTACAAGGTAGTTTACCACCCTTTCCTTTATTAGTACCACCATCATCTTACCCACCACCGAGGTGAGGCTGACCGGGCGATAATTCTCTGCCTCCTCCCTACTTCCCCACTCATGTAGTGGCACCACATCAGCCTTCTTCTAGTCTCTTGGCACCCACCCTGTATCCTGGGACATGTTAAACAGCATTGTCAGCAGTGTTGCCGGCTCCTCCCTTAGCTCCTTGAGTACCCAAGGATGTAAGTCGCCCGGCCCCATCACCTTGTCCACCTTCAACCTTCCTAGTTCCTCTCTTTCCCTGTCCTCACTGAACAGATTAGGCTCCACCCTTTTGTCTTCCCCTACTTCTTAACTCAGGTTCCCTTTCCTTCCTCTCCACCATGAAGACCAAGCAGAAGTAGCTGTTAAGCACCTCTGCCTTCTTAAAGTCTCCCTCCTCTTGTACTTCCCCCTCCCCCTCACTCGTACTATCCCCTGCCTTTGGCTTACTAATTTAGATAAATTCTTCTAAATATTTACAACATTTGCCTTCATATTGAGTAAACTTCACAATTTAAGCGTTGCTCCTATATTGCTAAGGAATGCTTCTGCCACAGTTATACTAAATCTTGTTCACTAAAAATACCCCCAACAGCTTAATCTGTATCCCCACCCCCCACGGGATAAGGCTAAAAATAGGCAGACTTGCCCAGTTTTTCCAGTCAACAAAAAATTAATAATAAATAAATACATACATACATACAGTACATACTTCAGAGGTGAACTAAACAAGATGAGGTTAAAATAATGCAAATGGAGCATTACCATTCACAAGTTTGGAAATACAGCACATTATGTTATACCAAATATCAAATAAACATTTAAAGAAAATACAATAAAACCTAATCCATAATTTGGTATAAGTTGTATTTTTTTGGGGTGTGGGGGAAGGGGGAAGTGGGATATGGATGTCAGACAGTGGAATAAATGGGCAAATTAGAGTGTTAGACCAGATGAAGTGTATTGAGTTCCAACAGACCAACTTAATATTGGGGGCTATACTCCGATCTGTCTGATAATGGATCCCACCCACCCGGTTCACATAACTGTCATTTCCTGTGGCTCTGAAAATTCTACAGCTGATGCATCCCAAGAAGCCAGCACCCTCTGCAAGTGATTGCTGTTAACTAAATAGTTCTGATTAGGCCTATACCAAAGTTAATGTGACAAAGTGGTCTCCAGTTAATGATCTGAGCTTTTGTGGACATATGTCACCTGCGGCCACCCCCTATCCCTTGTCTCAGTATGTCCAAACAGCCTCTACCTGCCTAATACCCATTCATAAGTTCATATACCCTCACTCTGAGTCAACTGTGCAAGATATGCAGGTGAGGTTGTGTGCCAGTAAACCTCTGTGCATGGAGCTAGAAGAGGCTGGCATGGGAGGATTCTTGCAAGTACACAGGAGGCATCTGAAGAAAGGACTTTGTATACTGTTTAAGTGCTCAGTACAAGCATGAGCATCAAATAACCAAATGTCATAGGATAGGTGAGAATTTCACAGCTTTGAACAGTACTGTGCACTCTTTGTTGAAACATTACTTTGCCATGCAAATTTACACCTGGGGGCAAGTGCCAAATTGAAATAAAAAACAACTTTTTGGTTTTGTTTTTGTTAGGGAGCCAGTTTAATGGTGATCTGTCTGTAAGGGTAGGGATAAAATGGTTAGCAGTTATCAGGTCTTTCAAGTTACAAACCCTGCTAAACATTAGTGACTCAAGGCTTTGAGGGAGAACCTCCTTTATTGCTGAATCCCTTTTTAGGGCATGCCATTCCACAGAACTGATGACTGAATTGTGAAATAATTATGTGTATTTCAGAAAGCAAAAATGAAGATAATGAAAAATGGGCAAACTAGGTGGGTGAAAAACACAAATCCCCTCTAGGGGGTCATGCGGGAATTTACCATTAGGCAATTTACATCATGTAATATGAATGGTGTGATCTATGTGGCAATGTGTTCCTGTAATGCCTTTTATGTAGGTAAAACCGCAAGAAATTTTAAGGTTAGAGTGGGTGAACATCAATGAGCCATAGCAAGGGAAGATCCACTCTATGCCACGGCAGCACATATGTCAGCATGTAAGGATGACAGCCTCATGCATCAGTTTAAGTATATGGCCATTGATAAAGTTTCTCGAAAACCTAGAGGGGGTAATTACAGAAACCTTACTTTTTTTTAATTTTTTTTTTCAGTTCAGACCTTATTAACAAATTTTCCACAATACAGGAGGCAGACATGGGAAAATTTCACATCAAAGAAAGCATACACATATCTTCTGCCCCTCCCACCCCCCAGTACAGCAGCATCCTGAAGTATTATAATATAGTGCCTTATTACATGTGCTATGGTTGGTCTAAGACACGTGATTATCTGCATCATTCTTATTCATATCAACAGTAATTAGAGTGTGAAAGGGATCCCAGATACGCTTGTAAGCCCGTTGCCTGTTAAAGAGATTCGCTATAGCTTTTTCAGTACGGAGATTAGTGAGGATCTCATGAACCCATTCTTGATATGATGAAATGATATCATCTTTCCAATACTTAAGTGTAACTTTTTTAACAGATAACGTTATCATAGCCATGTGAAACCTCCGAACTTTAGTATCTATAGGGGACAAATCTCCCAACATGCAAATTTCAGGGGTGAAGCTATCTAGCAAACCTAATAAGTGGTCCAACTTAGCTTTAATTGAATTCCATAATGGGATTATTTTGGGACATGACCAAAATATATGTAGAAGCATTCCTTCTTCCTGAGAACATCTGGTACACCGACCAGATTCAAGAAGCCCCCATTTCGTTAACTTGACTAGAGTGTAATACAGGTTATGCAAGATGTGATATTGCATGAGATGTAATCTGTCTTGAGACACATACGTATGACAATATCGCCATAATGCAGACCAATCCAAGGTATGCTGGGGAAAATTAGAAGCCCAAAAGTTCGTTGGATCGGATGTACCACCATATCGCCACTGAAACAGGGTTTGATATATCTTTGAAACTACCTTGGAGGGTCCTAATAGGGAGGAAGGCTCAGTTGTGAAAGAAAATCCCAGAGGTCTGGGAGGTGTACTACCCAATGAGGTTATACGGAGATGCCTTAACTGTAGAACCTTGAAGTAATGGACCGCTGGGATATTAAATTTCCAGATAATGTTAGTTACCTGGAGCCATGTACCCTCATCATCAATGAAGGTAGATACTATTCCTTCCCCTAATTGGGGCAGCCACGTGGGAGGGATCCACTGCTTATTTATAGTAAAGGACGGAGAGTTCCATATAGACTGGGACAGATCTAGGTGTGAATTGTAACACAAAAAGGAACACAGTTGTGCGTGTACTTTTAAGGAGATCATAAGGGCCACACATTTGTGGGTTTCTTGCAAAGAGGAGGACTTGACATAAAACAGAGTTAGGGGAGTCCAAATTCATAGACTGGATAAAATCTATCTCTATATTAAGCCAGACCGGCCTCAAGTTATCTGGCCCCGGGTGCACCCACTCAAGGCATTTTGATAGATGGTTAGCCCAATAGTAAATAGCCAGATGAGGAATACGCAACCCCCCCATCCAATTTTGGGGCCACCAACTTGTGGTATACCAATCTGGACCATTTGTTGGACCAGATAAACTTAGAGAAAAGTCTGTGCACTTTCTGAAACCAGGATAGTGGAATGAACGAATTTAAGTGAGATAAAGGATAAAAGAGACAAGGAAATATGTTCATTTTAATTATATTGATCCAGCCCCATAATGAAATAGGGAGCTTCAACCATCTATCAAGGTCTTGAGTGATCGCCTGGAAAAGGGGGTTCCAGGTTTTCTTTGAACCACATAGATGGATTATGGGTAAGTCTAATACCCAAGTATTTAAGGGATCCAGGTGATCAAGACAACCCAAAAGGGGTAAAATCATGTTTAAAAACTTTATGGTTAAGGGGAAAAATGGACGATTTATTAGAGTTCAGTTTATAATTTGAAAAGGAACTAAATTTCACAATCTCCATTAACATGGCCGGGATAGACGTAACAGGATGGGACAAATGAAGAAGAAGGTCATCAGCATATGCCGTAATCTTTACCACACTGTTACATATCGGTATCTCTTGTATTTTCGGGTTATCTAAAATATTTCTAATTAGTGGTTCCAGATATATATTAAATAACAAGGGAGAAGGGGACAACTCTGCCTTGTTCCCGAATGTAAATGGAAAGGCTTTGAGAATGCCCCATTGCCTGAAATCCTGGTTGAGTGAGTCTGATAAAGGGCCCGTATCCAGTCTATGAATATGTGGGGAAAAGCTAATGCCTTAAGTGTCTGAAATAAAAAATTCCAATTCACATGGCTAAATGCCTTCTCGGCATCCAGGGACACCAAAACAGCTGGAAAATTGGCATCCCTGGACTCCGAGAAGACATGCGAAAGAGTGCGTAGATGGTCCGACGATGATCGCCCCTTCATGAATCCCACCTAAGACATGCCAACCAAGTCCGAGAGAACTGATGTAATCCTATCAGCCAATATCTTTGATAGAATTTTGATATCTTGATTCAAAAGAGATATGGGCCTATAACTCTGTACTAACTCAGGATTTTTGTCAGGCTTAGGGAGGAGAACTATCAAAGCTTCAAACATATGAGAGTCCACCACCACATTGGAAAGGATATGGAGGAAACAGAAACCTTATTTTAAAGACAGAAGATTTCTGGATTTTACAGTTGAAAGCTATTACTTTTCCTGGATTAAATGGTAATTTTGATTTAAAACCTTTCCTGGAAGAGAGATGTTAATTACTTAGGGTTTCTGTTTGGATAGTTCTTCTTTTTCAACCCCCCACCCTTTCATTGCTCTCCTTTGTTTTATTTTGCGATATATATTCAGTTTGCATATCTCTTAGCTTCCTTCGTGATTACTGCCCCTTTTTGTTTAATTAGTTTGCATTTGTTCCTGTTTTCTTTATGATTATTGTTTTTGTTTTTAACTACTGCTGTGTTTTAAAGTGTAGATTTTGCTTGTTAGGTATTTAAATCCCATGAAGGAATTTTGTACTGCTTCATTGCTTATAGAAACCTCATTGGCATTTTTTAATTGATTTAATTGTGATGTGTTTTACTGCTCTGTCATATATACGTATGTGTTTTCTCATTTTATTTAGCCTTTGATAAAGGGTCCAGATGGACTAGAAACACGTCAGGTGATTAAATAAACCAAATTTTTAAATGGTATCCTCTCGTGTGACAGAAAAATTGTGGTGGTGAGTGCCTGGATTTGTGTTTTTCTCTTCAGATGTTTTCCATGGCACCCCGTCCTAGTGTGAGCTCCTTTAGGTTTTATGCTTGTTTTTGGAGCTTCATTGCACATGTTTCAGGCTATTAGCCTGTTTAAAACCAGAACTGTTTTTGGTTTGGCTTTTTTCTTTACTGCGTTTGCCTGAAAAATGAACTATCTCTTTGGAAGCAACTCTGAATTTGGTTTTTGCTACGACAAAAGCACAGCAGTTTTGTGGTGGTGAGTGCCTGGATTTGTGTTTTTCAATTCAGATATTTTCCATGGCACCACACCCTAGTGTGAGCTCCTTTAGGTTTTATAATCAAACTAGGTCTGTCCAGATGCCCTTATCTGTTTGTCAGTTTCTATGTTTCTATGGATTGATATATTAAACTGCAGAATTAAATTCCTCAGAACTGTCATTCTGCAGTTCATGTGTATTATTCTGCAATTCAGCCAGAATATTTAATGGAATAGGGTGAAAATTCACCAAACCCATTTAGAATATTCTAATTTTGCCAAAGTTGGAATTTCAGAAAATTCCATGAAATTGTGAAATTTCATGAAATTTCCACAAATTTGGAATTTACATAGTCCACCCTGTCACAAACCCACTCAGCAGGTCAGGCCCTCTGCTCCCACAGTGCCAACCTCCAAGCATAGTCTTGTGAACAGTTAACAGAACAGGGTAACCCTCCTGTCTGATTTGTGGGTTTGAATCAAGCTTTGGTCTCAAGTTCTGGAGGGATTCAAACTGTGAACCTCTTGCTAGCATACCTAATGTACAGGCTCAGATAATTCTGCTCTTTGGGGGGGGGCAGATATCTTTCACCTATGGCCACCTAACCAGGCATACAAAATGAACCCTTAAAAACTCTATTAAAGACCTCAGAATAAACTCCTACCTTTTCCCAGTTTGGTAAAACCAGTAAGCTTTGTACAGTGTCAACTTTAACCATGTATGCTTCACTTGTCAAGAAAAAGGATTTCAAAGGCACACCAAGTAGTCTCTAAAGAAGAGGTTTACTTAAAGATAGATAAAAAATGTAAAATGTAAATACAGAACCATATATCACAAAAACATACAATCATTTAAAAGAACAAGGGTTAAAAAAAGTGCAAAATTCCTACCACCAGACAATTAGACTTATATATCTAATGTATCTCTTCTAATAGTGCTGATAGACAGATGTTGTTGGCAAGAGAGTCCAAATATGAGTGTCTTTACAGCTCAGTCACAGCATAATTAAAACACTGTCTTGAGCCTGCCTTTTCCATGATGTCACCCTGCTCCTCCTCTGTTTATTAAAAATGATACAATCAGGATGTCTATCCAGCAGGAGGTAAATTAATAAAGGTGACCTCAGCAAAACTTATGTCCCCATATGACTTTCTTTAAATAACATCATTTCTTTGATCTCAGGTAGCTCTTCTTCCCAGGACACATCAAAGAATCTTTTATGACTTTGCACTAAAGCGTCATAACCTGCTCTCTTTCTCTAAGAGTTATAAAAGTTTATGACTTCCTATCCTAGCAGCTGGCAAGCTACAAATAAGCTAGATAAACAGGAGATGCTTAATTTAGGCATCTTCTAGCCTGTAATTATCTCCTGGCCTTCCAGGTAATACCTATTAGCTAAAACCTGCTGTGTGTGTGTGTGTGTGTGTGTGTGTGTGTGATCCCACAGGCTGTTTCAGCATGTCTCATGAGAGACACTCAATAACACATTTTTATATTACTAAAATCATAGATTACTCAGAACCAACTGTCTGAGTGTCACAATTCCTCTGCACCTAGACTGAATTTGGAGGCTCTATCCCCTGCATGGGATGAGCTTCCCAAATCCGTTCACTCCTCATAGACACGAGACAACCCATCAGAGTTCTGATTTTTGGCTCCAGCCCTATGTAATATTGTCATATCATACCCTTGCAAAGCAAGACTCCACCTTAGCAATCTACCATTCGTCTTTCCCATTTGTGTCAGCCAAACCAGGTGGTTGTGGTCAGTCTGTACCACAAAATGCTGCCCATACAAATATGGCTCTAATTTCTTTAGGGCCCACACTATGGCAAGATACTCTTTTTCCACAGGGGAGTATGCCTGCTCCCTGGGAAGTAACTTCTTACTCAGATACGCTACAGGGTGATCTTTCCCTTAGCTGGATGTCTGACTCAGTACTGCCTCAATACCCATGTCTGAGGCATCAGTCTGAACTATAAAGGGTCTGCTATAGTCATGACTTGTCAAAACAGGAGCACTGCATAGTGTCTCCTTCAATCTGGTAAAGGCTTCTTCACAGGCTGGTCCCCAGGTAATTTTCTTTGGAATCCTTTTCTTTAACAGGCCACATAGGGGAGCAGCCAGGGTACTGTAATTGGGTACAAATTTTCTATAGTACCCTGCTGTCTCAAGAAAACTCCTGACCTTCATCTGTGTTTCTGGTTTGGGCCATGCCAGGATTACCTCTATTTTTATTTGGTTAGGATGGAGCTGTCCCCTGCCTACCACATGCATGAGGTATGCCACTTCTCCCATGGCTACCTGGCCCTTCCCAGCTTTGACAGTGAGCCTGGCCCTCTGTATCCTGCCCAGCACTTTCCTAAGGTGGGACAGGTGTTCCTTCCAGCTGGCACTAAAGATAGCAATGTCATCCAGGTACGCCATGGTGTATTCCTCAGCACCACTTAATACCTGGTTCACCAACCTTTGGAAAGTGGCTGGGACATTCTTCATTCCGAAAGGCATTACTTTAAATTCAAATAAGCCTATCAGAGTGATGAAGGCCAACCTCTCCCTAACTCTGTCCATCAACTCTATCTGCCAATACTCCTTGGTCAGGTCAATGGTCGTAAGGTAGATTGCCCCCTCCCAACTTGTCCAGGAGTTCGTCCGTCCTGGGCATCAGGTGGGCGTCTGACTTCATGACTGCATTCAGTCCAAGATAGTCCACACAGAAATGAATAGAGCCATCTGACTTGAGCACAAGGACTACAGGTGAGGCCCAGGGGCTGTGGGATCTCTGGATTACCCCTAAATCCAGCATCTCCTCCACTTCCCTCCTAATGTCCTTTTGGGACAGCCTCTGACACCCAATATGCTGTCCGCTGTATGTGCATCTGTGTCCCTGTCTCCACATCGTGAGTCACTAAGGGGGTTAGTCCATGCTTGGGGCTGAACAATGGGGCAAAGTCTGCTAAAACCTCCCTTACTTCCTGGATCTGGTCCGGGACCAGCTGGGGAGACAATTTTACTGCCTCCACAGAGGACTGCAGCTTACATTCTTCCAGCAAGTCCAGAAGGGGGACTCTTTCATCCATCCCCTCCCCAGGACTACACACTGCAAATACCATGTCAGCCCTATTTGTATATGACTTCATCATGTTGACTTAGTACATCATTTCTGTATGTCTTCTGTCAGGTAACTCTATAATATAGTTCACAGCATTTACCTTCCTAACCACTTTGTATGGTCCTGCCCACTCAGCCTGCAGCTTGTCTTTCCAGACTGGAATAAGGACTATGACTTCCTGACCCACCATGTACGAGTGAGCTCTGGCTCTGTGGTCATACCACACTTTTTGTTTCTGTTGGGCAGCTGCCAGGTTGCTCTGGACTGTCCTCATAAGCTCCTTTAGCCGTTCCCTAAACTTAAGGACATAATCCACTATGGGAGTTCCGTGGGTGGCATGCTTGCCTTCCCAGTCCTCCCGGATCAGGTCTAGGGGCCCTCGTACCTGAGCATCCATATAAGAGTTCGAAAGGGGAAAATCCTATTGACTCTTGGGGCACCTCCCTGTATGCAAACAACAGGTAGGAAAGGTATTTCTCCCAGTTCCTCCCATGCTGTTCAGCAAACACCCAGAGCATTGACTTCAGGATACCATTGAATCTTTCCACAAGCCCATTTGCTTGTGGGTGATACGGGGTTGTGTATCTCTGCACCACCCCACACTTCTCCCATAGACATTTCATCAGGTCCAACATGAAGGAACCCCCTCAATCGGTGATAACCTCCTGCAGAAACCCAAAATGGGAGAAAATCCCAAGTAAGCATCTGCCACTTTGTCTGTCCTCAGTGAGGATAGGGAAACTGCCTCTGGGTACTGGGTGGGATAATCCACCACAGTCAGGATGAATCTCTTTCCTGAGGAGCTGGGGGTATTTAAAGGCCCCACAATATCTATTCCCACCCTCTGGAATGGCTCCTCCACTATGGGCAATGGAAACAGGGCAGCTTGGGTTTTCTTGACCACCTTCCCTATTTTTTGGCACTGGTGACAAGACCTGCAATACTCCTTCACCTGCTGGGTGAAGTTAGGCCAATAGAAATTTGGGGCCAACCGCTGTGTAGTGTTCATGATTCTCAGATGACCAGACAAGGGATTAGCATGTGCAATCTTGAGCAACTGCTCATGATATCCCTGGAGAATGACAAACTGCCTGCCTAGCACCCCTCCCTCTGTCTGCACAGCCTGAGTATATATCAGTCCATTGTCCCAATAAACCTTATGTCTGCTGTCACCTCCCTGTGCCCCGTCAGAGTCTGCCCAAGCCCACAGCTTCTCTAGACTAGGGTCACTTCTCTGAGCACCTGCAAACCCCTCACACATTCTCAAGGCATGGAAAAGGTCCCCTTCAGTCGCTAAACTAGGATCCCTAGCACTAGTGTCAGGGCACTCAGGATCACAGTCAATCCCAACCCTCTGACAATAGGTCACCCCTCCCTCTTCAGAGTAACCCTCCATAGCTGTATGGTTACTTGCTACTGGGGAAATTTCTACCCCCTTCTAGTTAGTCTCCATATCAGGAGAGACAGGCTGGGGAACCAGCCTCTCAGTGGTTTCCACATTGGCTTCTGTGGGGTTCAAGAAACTACAATTTTCCCTTGCTGCTTGGTTACGAGTAACTGCACACACCATCCCTTGTTTGAGATTGTTGCCCAGGATCACATCCACTGCTAAGGTTTGTGCTACAGCTACCTGTTGCACAGTTCCCCCTGTTTCACCCCGGTCTAGGAGAACAATAGCAAGGGGCAATGTTTTCTCTTCACCAGTAAAGTCCTGTACAGTGACGTATTTATTGGATATAAGCTGACCAGGCTCTACTAGATCCCCCTTTACAAAGGTCAAGGATGCCCCTATGTCCCTTAACCCCTGTGTCTGTACACCATTCACCATGACTAGGTGCATGTGTTCCCTCATGTTCACTGGCATGCTCCCAGGGACACACAAACAACCCACTTCCTTCCTAGCACTACCTGGTGTATTATTGCTCATCTGTTTGGGACACTGTCTGGCAATATGCCCAGTTTCTTTACACAACCAACAATCATTTCTTTTCTCAGACAAATCTTTTCTCTGAAACCTGGGGCTAACTGGTTTCGGTGGAGGCAGAGAGGGTTTTGCTGCCCTGAAGGTGCACTTTTCCCTTTCTGCACTGCCAAGCCCACCCCATTCACTCTCAGAGCAGGTCTGCTCTTGGCATAGTGGTCCAAGACTTCAGAAGCCTCTTGCACTGTTTTGGGATCTTGGTCCTCCAGCCAGGTTTTCAGCTCTGCTGGGCATGCCCAGAAAAACTGTTCTAACAAAATCACATTTTCAATTTTATCAACAGAGTTTGCTTCAATTCCTTCCCACCAACATTTTAAAAACTGACATTGTTTCATGGCTAGCTCCTTGTAACTCATGTCAGGGCTTCTCCTGAACTTACGGAAATTAGCTCTGTATGATTCAGCAGTTAATTCAAATTTCTTTAACAGTGCAGCTTTCAGTTTGCTGTAATCATCATTGTCCTCATTGTTCATTTGACCCAAGGCATCCTGAGCTTTCCCGGTAAGAGGCGGGGATAGCTGGAAGCTCCAGGACTCTCTAGAAATTTTAGCCTGAATGCAAACTTTTTCAAAAGAATTTAAAAAGGCATCCATATCCTTCCCATCTTTAAATTCAGCTATCAATCTGGAATTCAATTTGTAACCCAGTCCTGTAGTCCCAGTTAAACCCAAGCCACTTACCTGCTCTGGTGACGCTGGTTGGAGTCGTAGCTTCTCCAGTTCATGTTGCCTCTGGCACTCATGCTCCTCACGGTCTGCGTCTTGGCATTCTGGCTCTGCCTCACAGTCCACCTCCTGCTGTTTATGGTCCCTCTCCCTCTGGAACTCCAGCTCCATTCTGTGCAACTCAATTTGCAGCCTGAGTACTTCTGGATCCAGGATACTGGTGACCTTCCCCTGCTGCTGTGGCCCTTTGCTGACAGTGGCCCTGTTGCCTTCCTCATCAGATCTGGACACTGCACTGGTCGTTAGCCCTGCCACACTCAAGGTTTGGCCCTTTTCAGTCACTGTCAGTGACTCGATACTCTGGGTATCTGCTACCATCAGGGCATCCATGAGGTTCTGTTTGCTGGCTTTCACCTTGAACGGGACTCCTCTGCCCCTGCACAACTGCTTTAAGTAGTCTACAATGTGCCTGCTGTAGTTGGAAGCCATCTTCTTCCCTAACTATGGCTACTCTGACTTGCACTTTAGAAAAAAAAATTAAACGGGTCAGAACTTGACCGTACGCCAAGTGATATAGTTTTGTCTCCTTTTTTAAATATAAATCACTGCCTTTTTCTTTCTTTGCAAGTGAGCTGATGGTGTCAAGCTGACACACTGAAAAGAAAAGCTTGTAATACCAAAATGTATCGCACCGCTGCTAACCAATCTATCACAGACCCACTCAGTAGGTCAGGCCCTCTGCTCCCACGGTGGTACCAACCTCAGAGTGCAGTCATGTGAACAGTTAACAGAACAGGGTAACTCTCCTGTCTGTTTTGTGGGTTTGAATCAAACTTTGGTCTCAAGTTCTGGAGGGATTCAAACTGTGAACCTCTTGCTAGTGTGCCCAATGTACAGGTTCAGATAATTCTGCTCTTCGTGGGGGCCAGATATTTTTCACCAATGGGCATTTAACCAGGCATACAAAATGAACCCTTAAAACTCTTTTAAAGACCTCAGAATAAACTCCTACCTTTTCCCAGTTTGGTAAAACCAGTAAGCTTTGTACAGTGTCAACTTTAACCATGTATGCTTCACTTGTCAAGAAAAAGAATTTCAAAGGCACACCAAGTAGTCTCTAAAGTAGAGGTTTACTTAAAGATAGATAAAAAAATGTAACATGTAAATACAGAACCATATATCACAAAAACATACAATCATTTAAAAGAACAAGGGTTAAAAAAAAGTGCAAAATTCCTACCACTATACAATTAGACTTATATATCTAATGTATCTCTTCTAATAGTGCTGATAGACAGATGTTGTCAAGAGAGTCCAAATGTAAGTGTCTTTACAGGTCACTCACAGCATAATTAAAACACTGTCTTGAGCCTGCCTTCTCCATGATGTCACCCAGCTCCCCCTCTGTTTATTAAAAATTATACAATCAGGATGTCTATCTGGCAGGAGGAGGTAAATTAATAAAGATGACCTCAGCAAAACTCATGTCCACACATAACTTTCTTTAAATAACATCCCCTCTTTGATCTCAAGTAGCTCTTCTTCCCAGGACACATCCAAGAATCTTTTATGACTTCGTACTAAAGCGTCGTAACCTGCTCTCTTCCTCTAAGCATTATAAAAGTCTATGATTTCCCATCCCAGCAACTGGCAAGCTACAAATAAGCTAGATAAACAGAAGATGCTTAATTTAGGCCGCTTTTAGCCTGTAATTATCTCCTGGCCTTCCAGGTAACACCTATTAGCTAAAACCTGGTGTGTGTGTGTGTGTGTGTGTGTGTGTGTGTGTGTGTGTGTGACCCCACAGGCTGTTTCAGCATGTCTCATGAGGGACACTCAATAACACATTTTTATATTACAAAAATCATAGATTAATCAGAACCAACTGCCTGAGTGTCACACACCCCACTCAAAGACAGAGTGTTATGATATCAGGTATCCCAGAACCTAGTAAAAGAACAATAATCAAATTATCATATATGATGCTGAAAAACACAGGTGGTTTCCAGAAACATCCCAATTTATGCAAGAAATCCACAGTAGCAGGGCGATGAAAATATGTAATTCATGGTCTCCAATTCCTGGTACAGAGTTCACAAAAACAAAATTGGTCCACAGTATATTTGTGCTTGTGATTACTTCTAACCTGAAGTTTCTCATGGGTACAGAGCCACATCACGAAGGCAAGATACTTGTAGCCATTCTGTGAAGAAAGTTGAAAAGACATACTGTAGTGATATAGTTTCACCCTAGTTAGGGAGGAAACCTGTAGAAAAGTTAGCTTCCATTGTCTCAGTTTGAATTAATTTGCACATAAACACCCAGGCAAAGGTTTCAATGTCTGTCTTAGTGGGTAGTCATTGCATATCTCCCACATGGAAAGTATTGCGTCATACTATGTTTTTTCAAATGGGGCTCAAAGCTAGATGTTTTTAGCTGAACATGTTTCAAGAAGTGCACAACAAAAATGCAATGAAAAATAAAACAACTGTATTTACTATCCATAACCCCACATCCCTCATGAAGAGTAGGGGACATTTTATTTGGGTAAAAATAACTTTACATATTTGAAACTGTAAAATAATTAACAGAAAAGAAACATAGTAATAACAAAAGAAACATAGTAATAACAAAAATACCATCATGAAAGTAACTATCGCTCAGCCAGGCAGTCTTAAACACCTGTATCAAACCAGCTCTTTGTAAAACAAAAAATAACAAATTCTGAATTCAGAAAGAAAACAAACAAAAAAAAAACCAGACACAAAATGCAAGTATAGTAGTTATCAATTTTCAAACTAAGAAGAAAGAAAAAGTATATAATTATAGTTCCTAATGTGTCATCTATACCGCAGACTCTGGAATTCATGTAATGCTGAGACGTTTACTCTGTAGTAACTTTGTTGATAGATATTTACTCTCTCTGTTCCATATATAGTTAACAATTCATGTCCAGTCTAATGATTACATTACGGGAGACCAGTTGGTGTTGGAAAATTAACTGACAATGAGCCTGCCACAGGAAAACTTATGACATGTAAAAAGTAGTCTAACTGTACTACTGTTATGATTCCTTTCACAAGGTAATACTCCTAGTATAACATTTTCATAATTCTCAGCACCCCATGCCTTATCCTCTCATAAATCCAACAGAGCAGTACAAAAGATCTTTACATAGGAACCGGTTAAAAACAAGTCTTCCATGCCTTCAGTCTGCAAGGTACAAACCTCCCTTGAGCATGTACTGAACATTCTGCAACACTCTTGTGTTAGAATTCCCTTTTACACTTAATCTACATGGCAGCTAAGATGGACTATGTTCCATATTCTCACTGGTGATCTCATATCTAATAAATATGATTCTACTTGCTGATAATCTGGTAACTGAACACCTCCATATTTGGACTGAGTCCGAAACTCTTGATGTTGTATAATATCATATAACTTTCCACTAGAAGATGATACCAATTGTAGTGTCCTTTTTTTCCATTGTCTTACTTTTTCCAATAGTGAAAACACAAAACTAGGCATACTCGAAGTCTTTCTGAGGCTGCAATATTTATCTGCCATTTAGTCAAACGAGTGGGTAGCCATGAGCTCTCCCATAGATGCCAAATCTTATTTTCCTGTTTTGAAATGGAAGTTACATTAAAAAAAATACTCTGTAGAAAAAGACTATAGGGTTAAATAAATTCAGATTCCCATGTTTGATAGGTAAGTATAATATTGTTCTCATTGAAGGATTGAATCTGCTGCCTCAGAGTATTTCATAGGGCAGATTTAACAATGTTATCTCTATTTCTTTAGTGGGAGGATATACCACACTAAGATAAATCCTAATTGGTAAGGAAAATGTTTTTACCAGGAGAACTTTCTTCTTTTTGCTGTAGATTGCTATCAGGATTTCCAGATTTTCACTTTATTCTCTCGGTATTATATCGGTAATTTGTCTTCTCAGTTCCTCTTAGCAGTGTCTCCAGGCTCATGAGAAATCCTTAAAATATTAATGGGTTCTGACATGATAGGTATCCCTTTAATACCATGTATTATATCGGCATTACCAACTAAATGTAAACCTTTACATTTGTTAATACTGGTTTTAGATCCTGAAACTTCTTCACATTCCATTATCTGTGTAATGGCTTTATCACCTGAGGCCTTCTCTTGCACACATAGATGTTGTCTGCATACACTGGCAAAGTAATAATCAGATCAGGATAACTGCACTCAAGCACACAAAGGCACCCTCTGAAATTTATTTCAAATAAAAATAGGGTATATTGCAGACTCTGAACATGAGCAGAGCCCAATTGTGTTTGTACTGATATAGTAATCTATGTGATAAGGGCAATTGCCAAACAGCGATCATTGTTAGGGTGAATGTACATTGCCGAAGATAAAAACAGCGATGTACATTTGCAGTGAGCAAACTCCCTTCTAGTATTTATGTAGGGGGCTTCACTAATATCCCCCTCACTGAAAATAACAAAGTCGGGGGGGTGCATGTTTGGGGAGGGGGAGAACCAGGAAAACAAATACAAACACTAGCTGAATAGAACACAAAATATTGTACTCCTCCTCAGCCACAAACCCTGCACCCTCCCCACCAAAGCCAGCAACCCTATCCATCGTACCACACAGCCAGCTCCACTGTTTTGCACCTCACCACCCCTCACATGCCTTCTGTCCTCTTCCATATACCTTCTGTCCTCTTCTGGTATCCTGTCTCTCTTCTCTTCACCATGACCTTCCTGGTCACTACCATTTCAAGATTTCTGACCTTACAGGTGTTGAGATTGAGTCAATCAAATCTGAATCACTCAATCTCAGCCACCCTTTTCACTGGATACCCATAGTAATAGATGCTGTGTCTGTTGAACATCACATTCCTTTTAACGTAGAGTGGTCTTGTAATGACTGTAATGAGGGGTCAAGGTTAATGATGTACAACAATGGGCTCAACGGACATCTTTGTGTAATCCCACTTTTAATGCCATGCCCGTCCCCAGATGTCCATTAACAGATGATAAGACTTTTGCTACTGCATACAATTTCATTAACCATGAACAAAATACCTATGGTATTCCATAGTGCATAATAACATCAAACATATACTTATGAGACACCCTATCAAAGGATTTCTCCTGGTCCAATGATAGTACAAAGCTATGTAATTTTACCTTGTTCACCTTTTTTCAAAAAATTCCCTTTGAAAGCAAAAGGTTGTCATAGATACTTCTTCTGACTACCAAGCAGGTTTGATAAGGAATTAAGTGCTGGGCTTCATCACCAAGATGTACACAAAAAATATTCATTAAAATCTTTCAATCAGAGCTCAATAGACACAAAGGTCTTCAAATCTGTAAATCTTGCATATTGTCTTTTTGATATATAAAGTCCTGTAGGGCCATCCCAAATGGATCCTGAATTCCTTCCTCTGTCAACATACAATTGAAGGGTACCATGTGATAATAGTGCCAGCATATCGGCACCAACCACAACAGCAATTACACATCACTGAAAAGCAAAATGGCGATGTGCAGAATAGTGCCAATGCAAAGAGCTACAGTAGCTTGCAGTCACCCAAACATACACACATTCTTTTAACTGTTTATGCAGGAGGATCCACCCTGCCCCCCCTTTGTGGGGGACAAATCCCCCACACCCCCAAACTTTAATTAACCAACTCTGGGGGGGGAGAGCTTGATACTGAGGGAGAGCAGCAAAGTCAGGAGGGGGGCTACATTGGGGACAGACAGTGAAAGGGAGAGAATGTTGGGGCAACCTACAGGCGGGGGCACACTGTTAGGATGGTGGGGGGTACAAAACTAACAAAAACATTCAAAAAATTTAACTCTAAGTGCAAACAAACAAATTTATTCTCCACCACACCAGATGGCCAGCTCAAAGCTAGCCCACTCACCAAATGTACAAATACTCTTTCAACTAACTGATAAACATATGTGCTCAATTTACGATGTGCTCTTAATGGCTATTGCTATTAGGAGCACATTGCCTATTGCTGTTTTGACATCGCCCAGATTGAGTTGCTCAAAACCAGTCACTCTTTTCACAGGTTACCCAATTAAAGATCACATGTAAGCTGTCAGCTAACTGGTTCACATATTTCTAATAAAATACAAACGTTAATCTCTGTACCCCTGGTGCCATGTTATTTTTCATTTTTTTTTATTACAGTATCTGCTTTGATTTCCATAAGGGAAATAGGTTTTCACATTTTTTCCAAAGCATAAGGAGAAGCTTTTGACACTATAATCCTGTTCAAGTAAGTAGCTGAATTTAAATTAATGGAAGCTTTAGTACCAAATAACCTAGTTATATATTCCAGAACTATGCTCATAATTTATGTACTTGACTCTGTGATGTGTTCAGATTCAGTTTGCAAAGGGTCCATGTCAAGTAAATGAAATTCAATTCATGACGTAAGATACAGCATGGTCAAAATGCAGCAAGAGAACACCTCGTGTGTCCAAAACAACCATGGAAAAAGCAGTGCACAACTCCCTCAAGGACAAATTTACTATTCCAACACAGCGCCACCATGGATCACCACTCCAGCACACTTCAAGGGAAATGCAGATTAATTATTCCTGCACCACACTGCCATGGATCACCTCTACATTGAAATGTGAGGTTGCGTGGGTAAGGCACCTGTCTGTTTTGTATACAGTGTGGTTTTATCTTGCAGCAGTTTGATCACATGCTACTGACCACGCTTGTTTTGTCCACGAGGATTTGACATGCTACCCTTTGTAAAGATCCCATGTTGTCTTTTACTTACACAATCTCTATAACTCTCAGATATGTTGCCAGATCCATTTTCCCTTAAGTGTCAATGCAATGCTCCTTAAGCACAGAAGCTGTTATATCATACTGTAAGGTTTGCATTTCCCTCTTAAGTACCCTAATTTGGTCATGAAAGGATGTAAGCCTTTATTCAGTAGGGAAATCAATCTAGCAAGAAGAGCTCTGTCTGTATGATATTTATGGTACTTGTTTAGCTTTTTCCTGTTTGCTTCTTCTTATGTAATTTTTTTATTTCCAGTTTAGTATCTAACCACCATTGACCCCTGTTATCATTTCAACATGGTATAGATTGTCTCATACTAAGATGCTGTTGTACCAGCTTATCTGCCTTTGAATCATCTAACAGGGTACAATTTAGTTTCCACATTCCCTTTCCACAATCTAGGTCTCATGTACCTCCCAAATAGCTATCAAGTAGTAGGTGGTCCAAATTTTCAAAAGGTGTTAAACTTTCTTTTCATCCCTACAAACCTGAAGATAGAATAAATAAGTTGCTCCGGGTAGCAAGCAATATTATTTCTATAATAAGTAAGCCCTTCTGAAGTGGGTATGTATCTATAGGCATCTTGTAGCCCAGCAGCTTGTATCTTTTTTTGCAGAAAGTCAGAATCATATAACATTTTAGTCATTTTGGCTCCTCTATCCAAAACAGATACCACACAATCAAAGTCTCCCCCACAAATTAATTTTCTATTTGTACATAAATAAGGCCATAAAAATGTAAATAAATCAAAGTGTTCCTGCTTAGTTTGTGGTGGTTTGTTGACATTTATTAAACTTATTCTATCTGTATGGTAAGTATTATCCAATAGCAAAACTCTGACTGGCACAATATCTACCACCCAGGTAACAGTAATATTACACCCTTTAAATAAAATCCCAACACTATCACATCTGGTCTTACCAAGTGGTCAGGAAGAAGCCCAACAATACCAAAGTTTTTGTGCTTGTGCAATATCTGTGTTAGAATTTAGTCTGATTCCTTGCAAAAAGTAAATATCAAGTGGAGGTCCATGAGAATCAGAAAAGAGACCCATCTACATTTAGAGTTCTTGGGCTGAAATTTCAAAGCCCCAATAGTGACACAAGGTGCCTTTATCAAACATAATAAAAACAAGGAGTATCTGAGTACCTTGTATAAAAGCGTGTGACATTCCCAATTTTGGAATGCAGGCTGCATCGAAATTAGGTGCCCTTGCAGTGAACTGGCTCTGCACCAGCCCTGTGCCTGAGATGGGGGTGCACCATGGCAGAAGTGGCCTTGTGCCAGGGTAAAGCTGCAGTATCACCTGTATTGGGATTCTCAAAGCTCCCCTTCTAGCCTCAGACTGGTCTAGCAGCCCATGCACCACACTGACAGACTGTGCTGGGGTGTGGGGATCGCATGCCTACCTGCTGCAGTCAACTGCCCATGCTCAAGTGTACCCCATGATCTCTCAGTTAAGTGCTTGGAGTGCCTTGGTGCCTGTGGGACATATGGACACAGTGATACAGGGCTTCCCACACCTGGATGCATAGTGGTAGTGTGCCAAAGGGCACATGACCATCGTGGGGTACAGAAGGAGTCCATTGCTGGAAGTGCCTGCTTTTGCAAGCCACCAATCATCCATTTGCCTGTGCGAGTGCCATGGGGACAAGGGGACTGCTCCAGCTGCACATCCCAGGTATGGTTGTGTGCCACCTACATGTACTGCTAGATGCCTCATTGCCATGGGACCAGTGCCCCACTATGGTATGGCAGTCCATGTCCACTGCGGTATCCTGTGATAAGGGCATCTGCTATAGAGCACTTATAAAAAGGGTGCCTCAATAATGGTGTCTGTTCACAGGGCTACTGGACAGGGGGCCCAATATGGGTATAGCGACATCCTGTCTCTTTATGTATACGCAAGAGTGGGGAGGGAGTGAGCACGCCATGCGATGGGCAGAAGGGGTGGGAGAGTTTGTGAGATGTAGAGTGGTGGTGGGTTGCTGAGCTGGCCATGTGGCATGGTGTGTTTGTGGCATGCTAGGGTTGGGAAGGTGCTGGGTTCGATGCTGGGCGTGTCTGTATTTTTGCACTGGTCTGTGGTAATTTATTTTGTTTTCACACACCCCCGACATGCACCCCCCTGGAGTTGAGAATCCTTTAGTAGGAGGGTGCAGGGGGTGAAATAAAAAAATACTATGTTTAGGGTGCCCTTTCAGTTTGAGCCATGAGTGTACATCGGTGAAATTGATTTTCACTGATGTACATTCGCCCTAATGGTGATCGCCTTTCCACAATCACCATCATCACATAGAACCATTTGCTGCCAGTGACTCCCCCTGTATGTCTATGGTGTTGCAGCTGTGCTGCAAGCTAAGCATTCACTGCCTACCTGCAGCAGCCTCCACCAAACCCCTCCTGTATGCCATCTGTGAGATGCATGGGATCGAATCAGAGTACCTTTTCTAATAAAATCCAGTGCAGATTACCTGACGCACTGCAATTTGCCACAAGCAGGGGTTCAGTGCACCGTGTGCTGATCTAAGGGGGCTTTTGAAAATTGGACCCCTTTATGCTATTAAAATTGGTAGTAGCAATGTGTAGCTATAAAGAAGACGTGTTTAATGAAGGACACATTGATTGTGTGGTACATACTTTGCCAAGAGCAGGTAGATTTTCCTATCAGTTTTCCACTTCTAGTCCATAATCCAGTCAGATTCTTTCTTTGTCCAGTTCAGTTTAAGTTTATTAGTCGGCAACATTGCCATTACAGATAAATAAGTAAATAAATAAAAGAAAAACAGTTAAATAGTGAAAGTATTCTGCTTACAGGATGACATAAAAACTTGTTACACATTAAAATGCTATCAGCTTATTCCATAAAAGTGGTTATGTTCTTATAGTTATGTGAGTATTAAAATCATTTAAAACTTACAGAATCCACAGCAAAAAGTTTAACCTTTACAGTAGTGGCCCCAGAGTTGATAGGCGTCTGGATATTCAGAGGAGATAATTTGTACAGACAGGTAATGTTCATTGAATTACACGAGATGGTGACTTTACTGACATTCATTGATTAATCATGAGTGATCATCATGCAATTTTGGTTAGGGCTTATTGGGATTATATCTATGATTATTCTTTATGCTCTGCCCTTTTAATAATCAGTTCAGATTTATCCAGTCAAATGAAGCCTTCTCTGATCAATTATTTTAAGGAGACAGACCACGGAGCTCAGAATTACGGGGTCTGTGTTTGTAAATAGATATGTCAGTAATTGCATTGGCTAGTAGGATTGTGATTTGAGTATATTGCCCAGCCAAATGGCCCTGTGTTTCTCATAGAGGGGGCATGAAATCATTAAGTGCATTAGGTTATCTTCTCCCAAGCCACACTTACACTTATATTCCTTATTCTTTTCCCCTAGATATAAACCATTTTTTTTGTTACTTTCAAATACGTCAAAGAGGAACCTAGTGAAAAGGGTCCTCCCCTGGGTGGGGAGTGTAGGATATGGAGGTATCTTTCAAACTTGTGTTCTCTTTTGTTATTTGATAACCATGGACATGCTTTAGATAGTTGGCAGGACTCTAAGCCTTTTTGTACAAAATTGTCTTTAATTTTATTGTTTATTATTGTTTTGATGCACTCAATGGGAAGCCTTAGACAATCGGTGACTATATGTAAAAGCCCATATGGTTTAATGAGTTCTTCCAAGACTACCATACACAGGAAAGTATTGTTAAAATGAGGGTAAAGAATGGCCTCTTCCAAACACATTCGTGGAAATCTGTCAGGAGGCATTCTGAATATCTTAATCCAGTAATTTATTTGTCTTTGCACACAAGCACACTCTAAGGGAAACTCTCCAATGTCAGTCCTAACCAAGCCAGAAGGGGGATTGTTCGGTAGGCCCAGTATCTTTTTGTAAAATTTGTTTAATCTGAAATCCTTGGCCCTTTTAGTTCATGTCCCCATAATTCAGCCCCATATAATTTTTGGCTTTTAATTTTGGCTCTTGCCACTCTTAGTATTCCATCTACAGATCGCTCCCCATATTTATATGAGAATGCTGATACGATTGGAAAGAATCCTTTCAACTTACTTTTAATACTTTTTAGGTGGAGGTTCCAGGAACCAGTTTGGCTTACCATAAGCCCAAGGTAGTAGAAGTTTTTTACCACCTGAATCTTGGAGGAATTGATGTAATACTGTAGTTGTAACCTCTCTTGTTACCCCCAAACACCAGAACCTTAGTTTTGTCGTGGTTAACTGACAGATCAGCATTTTTACATTCAAGTTGGAATTTTCCTATGCTTCTGCACAGGCCCAGATGACTAAGTGATAGAAGTACAACGTCATCTGCATAAGCCAGATAAGGTACCATTCTTGTCCCTAATTTTGGTAGATGGAAGTCCGGATTGTACAGATCTTTTAAAACAGTGCCAAAATAAAGATTAAACAGTAATGGGGCCAGTGTGCAGCCTTGTTTGACCCCTATATTGTTTGTGAACCATGTGCTTAATTCCCCTGAGTTACCAAACCTGATACTGGTATAGTTGTCGTGGTGGATGAGTCTGATCATTTCCAATAGGGATGGGTCAAGCCCCAATTCACCAAGTCTGACCCAGAGTAAGGTTCTGTTAACCCTATCAAAAGCAGATTTGAGATCTATAAAGGTACAATATATTTTTTGGTTTTTAATAATCCTGTATTTATTGATCAGGTGAGTTAAAACATAAACTTGATCTGTTGTGGAATAGTTTCTACGAAATCCTGCCTGGGCTTCATCTATAATGTTATTTGATACTGCCCATATCATCAGTCTGTTGTTTAAAATTTTAGCGAAGACCTTTCCTAGGGAGTCTAATAGGCTAATGGGTCTATAGCAGCTAGGGTCCTTTTTGTCACCTTTCTTGAAGACTGGGACAACAATATTTAGTTTCCAGCTTTTGGGGATATCCCCTGATCTCCAAACGTAATTAAAGAGTTTGAGTAGAAAAGGGATCCAATATAGTTTGGTTCTACTTATTACATCTAGTGGTACCCCATCTGGCCCAGGTGCTTTTCTTTTGTTGAATGAATTTAAAGCCCCATCTAGCTCCGATAGTGTGATTTCAGCATCTGTGCTTTGTTTCCTACCTTCATATTTGGATTCTGTTAACCCAGCTAAATAGTCTGGGTCTTCCCTGCAGAACAGAAGCTTATAGTGCTTTATCCATGTGTCTGGTTCAATATGTGTATTAATACGAGAGTGATTACCTATTCCAGAGCATACTATGTCCCAGAATGTTTTATTGTCCCTGTTGAGAACCGCAATGTGGAGTTCATTCCATAGTTGTTTAGTGTATTCCTGCTTCTTTCTGTTAAGTATCTCCCTATATTCTTTCCTGGCTTTGTTCATTAATTTATTATTATTATTACTTGGAAACTGTTTTATGGCTCTAAACTTTTTGTTCAATAGTTTTCTTACAGCCTGACAGTCTTCGTTGTACCATTTTATGCCCTTTGGTTCTTTTATGGCTGTCTCTTTTGTTATTATGTTGGCTGTCATATTTATAATGGAATTAAATTCATGGCTTAGTAAAGGGTCCATAGGTTGGTCGGCCAATGATACTAATCTTGGCAGAATCCCTCTGCTTTCTAAGTGATCCATAAAGTTTTCACTCATTATTAGATTCCATTCAATACCCTTTCTTTTAAACATCACACCAGGGGCTTTAGTTCCTTTGTCAGTAGAGAAGTCCCCTTGCCCAATTTCTAATTCTAAAGCTGTATGTTCACTTTCTGCTCTGGGGATTAATTTTAAATGCAAGCTCCTAGTGAACAAATTAAAGTTAGCCCATATATAATCAATCAGAGATGAGCCCTTTGTTCCTGTAAATGAATATTCTCCTTCATGGTCAGTATTGGACCAGCCATTTAAAAGCAGCATATTATTTCTGCACATTGTTCTGTGTAGCATAACTCCTCTTTTGTTGGTAGTTGAGTATCTGGAATTTCTTTTTATATTCAGAGATGGGTGCTGGTGGGACGCCAGTGCCTCTGACAAGTCTTCTGAGCAGCCTTGTAATTTGCCCATCCTTGCTTTAAAATCTCCAAAAATCACTATGTTTGGTGATCTGTTTGTATGCTAATAGTTAATTTTTCTAATGAATACAGGAAATTGGTATCTCCATAAGAGCCTCCTGAAGGGTGAGCATAGACATTTATCATAAACCATGTTTGTTTTGAGGAATTCCCTATTAGTTTTACCACTAGGATATTAGAACTGTGGGTTGTGATTTCTTCTGTTGTAATATTGCTATTAAGCTTGATAAATATGACCAGTCCTCCAATTCCCCTCCCATAGTATTTATTTTTGGTAGCTTTTTTACAGTATGCCTTGTAACCACTTAGAAGAAGATTTCCCATTGCCCAAGTTTCCTGTATACCGATAATGTGAAACTGGTTCAGGTAATTACATATGTCAAGATCGCCTAATTTTGCGCTCAGTCCTGAAGAATTCCAAGAAAATATTTTAAATGGATTCTTGTCCATGATCGTTGCTTTGCCTGAGCCGTTTTCAATAATATCGTCTCCAGTGGTGATCCTAATTCTAGATTGGATCTGAGGTCTCCCCCCCCCACACAGTGCCTGAAACTGAACACTGAGAGTTGTCTTCAGCCTCAGAAGGGGAAAATATCTGTGAAGATCATGTAGCTGAGGTTTCTGAATCATCTCCCCCATCTGAATCTCCATTGTCAGATGCTAATAGATAAAACTTCTTTTCCAAAATAATACTGGAGTCTTTCCAGGAGATTCGTTGCCTATGCTGTTCTTTCTACACAACTTTCTTCCAGGTTACTAATGTTATTCCATACCTAAGTGACTTGGAACTATCTGGAACTACCTGGTTGAAGGGAACGGGGTTTTATGCCTGTGTTTTTATATGGATTTAGACTTTTGTGCACTGTGAGTATATCTTCAAATATTCAATAAAGTTTGCACTGTTTTGGAAGAATATACAGAGGCACAGTGTCTTATTTTAAACAGGCATTGGAGCACACATGGCACTAGCATTTGCAGCCCTCTAGGCCTTTGGCCAGTGATGGTGCCTTACTTGTTACTGACTTTGGCACGGCTCTTCCCTGGTGCAGTCACACCCAAAAACTTTTTCTCCTTTAAAATTATTTGCAGGCTTCTTTTAGCAGCATTTGGCAGGGGAGGGACACTCAATTCTGTATGTTTTTGGTATTGGCCACACAACAGCATCTCCTCTACAAAGGTTAAGAAAAATATAAGAAATGTGATTAAATCTCAAAGAATGAGCCACGGTTGCGCTTACTATGCCCTAAATTATTAAATGATCAGGAGAGGTAATGCCTTATCCTATTTAACAAGTTCCGCCCTGGCCACCTGCGAGCCCCTTATGGGCCAGCAATCTGTTTGAAACATAAATGAAGCCTGAGAATGGTTTGACAACTAGAGAAAAGAGAGGTGTTGCAGCTCATGTTGGTATATTTAAGCTGAAAGAATAGGTACAGAACCTATGAAGGGTCATCTTGCCATTGGTGGTCAGGCTTATCACAACTCAGCCAAATTATGAGACCAAGAACTCTTTAAAAAATATGGAATGATCAAAATTAGTAGTTAGTTACTTACTTTTATTGTTCAACAGGTCATGTCATAATATTTTCAAACATTAAAAAGCATTAACAAACTTTGTAACACAGCAAAAAAGAGAAACCTAAAATAATGCAACGTCATTGGACAAAAAACACCACATGATCAAAGTTGGAGCGGGGATTAATCATTGGTAATGCCCGCTCCAACTATTAATCATGGGGTCACCGGGTCAAGCTTTAGCACCACTACCTGTTACAGCAGCAAACAGAATACACAACGCCGCGAAAATGCAGGATCTTACCGTACTGACACAAAGCCGAACAGTTCCAGTGAACAGAACTGTAAAAATGGAAACAACAGCGCAAGTATTCCCATGTTACAAATGCATTAATACCCTCCGGGGTCGGCTTCTACTGGGGAATTAATGCATGGTTGGGTGGTTGTAGGCACTCGGCCAAGGCCTCGTGCCACAACCCCCCCAGCCATGCATTAATTCCCCAGTAGAAGCCTCCTTTGTCGGGCATTAATACTTACTTCATTCTCTTGCAGCAGTCATATATGTATAAACATCCTGCACAAATCCTAATCAAATGAAAAATACAACAGAGGAGGAATGCCCCTTCTATACACTAAATAAGATATCACTACTTAATATTTAAACTAGTGTATCTGCTTTAACTTCAGATACAGTACTCTTGTGAGTCAAAATATCCTTATGTACTTGTGTTTAATATTCAGTACTATGAGGTAAATAACTGGACATAATTACACGACCTGTATGACACAGGAATTCCTAAGGTAACTCAGGGGTAAAACAACCCACTCCCTCATAGAAACATAGAAGTTGATGGCAAATAAGGACCGCAAGGCCCATCCAGTCTGCCCATTTTTTCTACCTTTTGAATGTGCCATAGGCCTTTACTCTGTCAATGGCCTATCTAGTCATACTCATCTGCATTGCTCCCTTATGCCTATCCCATATGCGTTTGAAGCCCTGCACTGTATTCATATCCAACACTTCCTGAGGTAGGCCATTCCATGCATCCACCACCCTTTCTGTGAAAAATGACTTCCTCACATTACCCCTTAATTGGCCTCCCTCTAATCTCATACTGTGTCCTCTTGTCCTGCTATGTTTCTTATATTGAAACATGTTAGACTCTTTCACCTTGTTAATGGCCTTAAGATGTTTGAATGTTTTGATCATATCACCTCTTTCCCTCCTTTGCTCTAGGGTATACATGTTGAGCTCTTTTAATCTGTTCTCATATGTTTTCTGATGCAGTCCCTGCACCATTTTGGTTGGCCATCCCTGGACTGCCTCCATTTTGTTAATGTCCTTGTGCAGGTGTGGCCTCCAGTACCGCACGCAGTACCCCAGATGGGGCCTAACCAGTGTCTTGTAAAGAGGGATTATTACCTCCCTCTTACGACTTGTGATACCCCTACTAATACACCCCAACATCCCTCTAGCCTTACCTACTGCTTTAGTGGTCTGCTTGGATGATTTCGGGTAATCTGTGATGATGATGCCCAAGTCTTTTTCTTCCCTTATGTTTGCCAGCAACTCCCTTCCCACCCTATAGGTGGCTTCAAGGTTTCTCTTTCCTATATGCATGATCTTGCACTTCTTTGCATTAATCCCCTCATTGCCCATCCTCATTATAGGTGTTTCTCATGGTCCTAAACTTAAATGATAAAGCCATCCTTTCAAAGGGCATTGCTAGGACACTCATTTTGCAAGGTGGCAAAACCTTTTCTGCCACTCATTGGGCAATCTTGCTTCAATCTTACATTATGTAAGGTGTTCAGCCTGCGCCCCCCCTCCTGACTCCAGTGGGTCTGCTCACCCCAACACATCTAAACATTGCACAGATGAATCAAGAAATTGAAGAACTCATGGAAAGGTGGCCTGTCCCAGACATCCCACCAAGGAATCCATTACTGGACATTATAAATTAATTAAATTAATTTTAAACAATGTCATATAAAATATTTTCTGCTTAATGGGCTTTAAAATGCAATAAAGTAACAAACAGCTTTAAATATTAACACCCTGCAGCTTGGGTTTCAGCATTTCTTGCCAAAATATACATTTACAGTTAAACTGAAATACCTAGACATGTTTTATGATTGCTGATATGGTTTTGATTCTGTATCTTTATCAATATCTGTTAACATGAATTATTAATGACTGATTACTCACAATTAAGTTTAATGATTACTAATATGATTTTGATTCTGTATCAATATTTGCTAACTGAGTGTGAGATATTTTTTTTTTTTTATTTACAGTAGGGTACATAACAGACACCCAGAGGGGCTTTTTCTGATAAATTACAAGCTGAGACACTTACTGTATATACCAGTTAAATTACATAAAATGGGAAAACTTTTTTTCTAATGTCTGTTCCAGATGTGATAAGGACCAGGGTACTTTATGACACATATAATGGACTCATGAAAAAGTAACTCCTTTCTGGGCACTAAATGGATTGTGTAGGCTACTTCTTTGGCTCTCCTCTGGAACAGGGTGGGAATTTTTTTTCCAATTCTGTTTCTCGCTCCTCATTCGGAACTCTCTTGGGCTGTCCCCACTGGCTTAACCGCTTCTACCGTCCACCGTCTCTCCCATCATCTTCAAGGTAATTACAACTCCCCAAGGCTGCAGTGGGCTTAACAGCCCCAGAGAGATCAAGGGGGCAGTGATGGGAGACTGTTGTTGAACATGTGGTGGTGACACTGGAGGAAGCCATCTCCTATCTGGCCGAGGAGGGTTTTTCTTCTTTATGCCCCTTAGTCCCCTCCCTCCCATGTGTGGTGCATGTATCCTGACTTCACAGCACACGGCTACCCTGCCAGCATCAGGCCACACTGATGTACATGCTACCCAGTGCTCTGCAATGCCCCTGATCTCCACCGGGGGTCACTGGAGTACCAAGCCACCCAACACCCTCCCCTGGGACAGGAGAGCAACCCAGTGGGCGCTCCATCCTATCCCTCCCCTGCCGACCCCCAGCACCAGAGTTCACTCCTGAACCTGGGTCACCGGCGTGGCATGAGGTGTGGCATCCAGTGCCTCAATCCTCAGCACCACTGGGCTGGTCCACAGAGTAGGAATTGAGGGGTTCTGTTTCGCTATGAGTGAGGAGGGCAGGGGGGATATATGGTTTTGTTGTTGTATGAGTATATGTTGTATGCTTTTCATGTTTGATCCTGTATATTTGGAAATTCAATAAAGCATACTCAATTTAAAACAAGCATTTGTCAATGCCGAATGTTTGCTTGCTGGCACTGGCATTGGTAGTGTAGGAGATAGAGAGATACATAATAGGAATGGCAGTGAAGTATTGAACTGAAGCCAACCCCACCACAACCCTGCAGAGACTGACAGGCATTGGGGTGCTCCTTTGGGTTGTCGGGCATAATGCCCATGCCATTTCACCACACCCTACCCTGCAGACACCGACAAGTGTCACAGTGTGCCTTGGGGTCTTTGGGCCGTATGCTCACCCCATTCCATAAGAAAATACGGTGAGATTGGTGCAGTATAGGAGAATGGGGTGAACTTTGGGGCTGAATAGTCCAAGGCACACCTCGATGCCTATCACTGGCTGCAGGGTGTGGGTGGGTTTGGAATGGCATAAGCATTACAGGTGACAATCCCAAGTCACACCCCTGATGCCTGTCAGTCTCTACAGGGTGGGGTGTTATGGTTGGAAACCCTAATGCCCCTGGCATTCATTGGTATTTTCACTCCAAATTTTTAACATGGGTTTTTTGTGACCTGCACCTCATGAACAGTGGCAATATCAGTTTGTTAGCCAAAAGCTGATTTTGCACACGCGACTATGCCATTTGGCACCACAGGTGCGAAAACACATTTTGAACAGGATGTGAAAAATGATAGCTGTACTGTTCATGGGGAGGTGTAAAAAAGGCAATGTTGAAAATCTAGAATGAAAATATAAAAAAACTGGTGAAGTCACAAGTGTGCGTATAAACTGCGCAAAACCCATACCAGTAATGTAATTAGTCTGGGGAATTTTTACAGCAGATTGTCAACACAGGCATTTTGGGACCTCTGCTCATGAAAAGTGTCACTGTGATTTTCTTAATCTGTCTCGAACACTGATTTCCCACAACAACTGCTCATTTCTGCATCGGAAGTGCAAAAACACATTTTGGCCAGGGTGTGAAAAATGACGGCTGTACTGTTCATAAGGAAGTGTGGAAAAATGCCAGTGTTAAAAATCTGGACTGAAAATATTACAAATTCATGAACTTACGAGGGTGCGTGGAAACTGCGCAACACATGCTCGTAACACAGTCATTTTATGGACATTTTTCACCAAATTTTAAACATAGCCATTTTAAGTCCTCTGCTCATGAACAGTGTCACTGTGATTTTCTTAATCTGTCCCAAACATTAATTTCACACACTGACTGTGCCGTTGTGCGCTATATGCGTGAAAACACATTTTGGGCAAGATGTGAAAAATGACAGCTGTACTGCTTATAAGGAGATGTGGTAAAATGGCAATGTTGAAAATCTGGAGCGAAAATAGTAAAAATTCTCAAAGTTAAGAGCTTGAATAGGAACTGCGCAACACAAGCTCATAAAACAGTCATATTTGGGAATTTTTTCAACAAATTTTCAACATAGGGTTTTGGGGGGCCTACCTCATGAATTGTGACACTGTTGTTCTGTTACTTGGTCCCAAAAGGTGGTTCCATACAGTGACTGCGAAATCACCTTTTGGGACTGAATAACAAAATGACAGTGGCTGAGTTCATAAGGTGGGGTCCAAAGAACCCCATGTTGAACATTTTGTGAAAAAAGTCCTCAAAATGGCTGAGATATGCACCAAAGTTGAAAAAAACCCTATTTATATCACTATACCACTTACTGGCATTTCTTCAGTTTGCAATCGGTTTTGAAGAGTGCAGATGCATTCCCACTCCACCGAAGATCATCGCACAGGCTTCTGTAGGTAAGTATGGGGTGAGGCGGGGTGTGGGGAGGTGGGGTACGCAGAGGATGGGCGCAGATTGGGGGGAAGGGGCAGGAGAGTCAACAAGGGACCATTTTCTTTTGTTCTAGGTGTTTCATTTTTTTAAAATGATGTGGGACTTTTGCCACGCTGGGGTGGACTCCCAGCGTGGCACTTGCAAGTTTGTTGGGGGACCAGTGGAGCTTACAGGGGATTAGGCACCCCCATGGGCCGCAGACTTCTGCCATGTTGGGGTGGGCTCCTAGCGTGGCACCAGGAAGTTTGCTTTTGGGGGGTAGTGGAGCCAATGGGGGATTGGGCTGCCCCATCGGTCATACAGTGTGTGGGGGTGGAGGGGAGTGCATGTGCATGCTGGGGTGGGATCCCAGTGTGCTACCTACATGTTGATGGGGGGATCAGAAACAAACTGTTTATGACAGTTCAGATGCAGTGATGACCTAGGTAATTATCGACAGTATGAAAATTGCCTACATGTTACCATTGCTGATTGTAGCAGCGTTTTTCTCAGAACTGTACGCCACTGCATCTGAACAGCTGTCATAGACAGCTTGGACATTCATTGGTGTGGTGCAGCTGTGCCTGCAAAAAGGAGCAGGGCATTGGAAGTGGGAGAGGCACACCTACGAAAACTTGTATGGTGGCACTATGTTTCTTGCACATGCATGCAAGCAAACATGAAAAAGAAAACCACAACTGGGATATGGCCATACCAGGTTGTACTCTGTTCAGGAAGGACAGGATAGGTAAAAAAGCGGGAGGATGGGCTCATTATGTAAGAGACAACTTAAAAGCTATGGAAATACAGGGTGAGCAGGGAGGAGTTGAGGTATTGTGGGTACCTTGGAGAAAGGAAAGGGGATGCTATTCACACATTAATGATCTCCAAGACCTCCAACATGGGGGCTGGGGAATTGAATAAAGAAATGATGGAAGCAATCCAAAGGATTGCTTACAAGGGTGAGATGTTTCTAGTAAGAGACTTCAATCTTCTGGATGTGGATTGGAGCCTCCCCACTGCAGCAATAGTCAGGAGTATGGACATCCTGGCTGGACTCCCTGCAAGGGGTGTTCCTATGGCATCTAGTTAAGGAACCCACTCTCGAGGGGCATTGCTGGACCGGGTACTGACAAACAGGGACAGTGTTGCTGACGTCACAGTGGGGGACCACCTGGGGACTAGTGATCCCTGTATGATGTGGTTTAACTCATTCACACCACAAGAGCTCTTTGAGACTTCCACCACTTGTGCCCTGTACTCTCTTAGCACTGCATCCTGGGCCTTTCTAAACAAAATCAACCCATAATCAGCAAGCCACAAACAAATGTGAATACCTCTTGAACTGTAAGTGCTACACACAAAGTACGAGGAACAAAGTTATTCAGCACATTACCTGTCCAATGGTGCTATGCAATCAATTGTAAAAATTTGTTTTTTATGGTATACTAGCTGACATTTCAAACAACTGTGTTTTTTTCAGATTTTTTCAAGGTGCTTAGGTGAGGCTTGAGAGACAAATGTCAGCCTTGCACACCATACCTTAAACAAATGTAAATAACTCCTGAAGTATACGTGGTAAACACAAAGTACCAGCAGCAAAATTGTTCAGCACAAAATATCCTTTCTAACGGTGCTATGCAATAAATTCTAAGCAATTCGGTTTGTTTAATATTTAAGTAAAAACTGCTGACTTTCTCAGATGTTTCCAGGCCTAACTGAAAGTCAGCTGAGTACATCTACAGTCGTTATTGGCCAGAGTGGCTATGCTTTCAGATGCCACCTACAGGCGTATCTAGGCCTGAATGAGTTAATATAAGAACTTGGGCAGAATCAAACCACACAAGGCTGAGGGCCCTGGACTTCAGGATGGCTGACTTTAAGAGAATGGGAGAATGCCTCAGGGACACCCTAACAGGGATAGGGAAAATGGGGGAATCGAGGAACAGTGGGCAAACATAAAAGAGGGCATTGAAAAAGCTACAAATCTCTGTATCAGGGAGGTTAGCAAGGGTGAGAGAGGAAAAAGAGACCACTGTGGTTCCCTAAAGAGGTAGCAGAAAAGTAAAAGCAAAAAAAGCTAGCATTCAGAAGTTACAAAAAAACTCAGAAGGATAGAAAGAGTTACCAAAAGAAACAAAGGGAGGCAGGGGAAGCAGTTAGGAGCGCAAAAGTGCAAACAAAGGAGAATATTTCCAAATCATAAAGAAAGGGTGATAAAACATTTTTTAGATGTACAAGCAAAAGAGAAAGACCAAGAGAGGGGTAGTATGGCTAAAAAGGAAAGGAGGGGTTTGTGTGGAAGAGGACCATGAAAAAACAGACATATTGATCAAATACTATACTTCTGTTCGGTATTTACAGAGGAAGGGGTAGGTAACAGACCAATGGTACAGGACAAGGGCATTAAGGGATGGGAGATAGACACTAGTCCTTTTACAAATGACAAAGTCCTTAAGGAACTGACACACTTAAAGGTAGACAAGGCAATCAGACCAGATGGGGTGTGCCCCAGGTTACTAATGGAACTCAAGGAGGAGCTGGCTACACCTCTGACAGCCCTGTTCAACCTTTCACTAGAAACTGGGGTGGTACCTGAGGACTGGAGGAGAGCGGATATGGTCCCATTCAACAAAAGTGATAATAGGGAGGAGGCAGGAAATGACAGGCCTGTCAGCCTGACTTCGGTAATGAGAATCACTACTGAGGGAAGGGATTGTGGAATACCTTGTTCACAGTGGTCTACATGGTTTCACATGGGGAAGGTCTTGCTGGACAAACCTGATCAAATTCCTTGACTGAGTGACCAAGGAAGTGGATGTGAGAGAAGTGGTAGATGTGGCCTACCTAGATTTCAGTAAGGCCTTCAATATCGTTCTGCACAGAAGACTGGTCAACAAGCTCAGTAGCCTAGGAGTAGGTCCTAAGGTGGTTAAATGCTGGCTAGGCAATAGGAGTCAGAGGGTGGTGGTTAATGGTGTCCACTCTGGAAAAGGCAAAGCGACCAGTAGACTGCCACAAGAATCTGTACTACACCCACTCCTCTTCAATGTTTTTATTAGTGACATTGCAGAAGGGCTGGAAGGGAAAGTATGCCTGTACACAGTTGACACAAAAATCTGAAGCAGAGATGACACACCAGGAGAGATGGAAAGAATCAGTGACAATCTATAAAAACTAAAAGAATGGTTATGGGTTTGGCAGCTGTGTTTCAATGCAAAAAAGTGCATAATCTTGCACTTGGGTCACAGAAACCTAGGGGCTCAGTACCAACTGGGAAGAGAGGGCAGTCATAAAACAAGAAAGAGATCTGGAGATACTCATTTCTGATGACCTGAAGGTGGCTAAACAGTGTGATAAGGCAGTGGGGAAGGCTATCGGGATGCTAGGATGCAGAGGCAAGGGCATCACCAGCCAAAAGAGGGAGATAATAAAACCCATGTATAGATCACTGGTGAGACCCCACCTCGAGTACTGTGTCCAGTTTTGGAGGACCCATCTACGAAAGGACATAGAAAGAGTGGAGGTGGCTCAAAGGAGGGCATCCAATATAGTGCAAGGCTTGCATTAAAAGCCCTATGAAGAAAGGTTTAAGGAATTAAATATGTACTCCCTAGAGGAAATGAGAGAAAGGGTGGTTTTGACAGAAATATTCAAATACCTCACAGGCATAAACAAGGTACAGGAAAGCAGCATTTCTCTAAAGAAAACAGATGCACAAGGGCAAGGAACCTGGAAACATAGAAACATAGAAACATAGAATTTGATGGCAGATAAGGACCGCTTGGCCCACCTATTCTGCCCATTTCCCTACCTAATGGGTAAGCTGCAGATCCTAGTGAACCAACAGTCTACTTCCTCCTACTCCCCACTAGAATTGCCTTATGTCTGTCTCATGCGTTCTTGAATTCCCCCACTGTTTTTGACTCTACGACCTCCTCAGGAAGGCTGTTCCATGTATCCACAACCCTCTCTGTGAAGAAATACTTCCTCACATTACCTCTGAGCTGTCCCTCCTCTATCTTCAAATTGTGCCCCCTTGTTTTTGCACATCTCTTTTTCTGAAAGATGCTACCCTCTTGGACTTTGTTGATTCCCTTGAGGTATTTGAACGTTTCTATCATGCCCCCCTCCTTTCCTCGAGGCTATACATCTTTAGTTCCTTTAGTCTTTTTCATATGTCTTCTGATGCAGACCCTGAATCATTTTGGTTGCCCTCCTCTGGACAGCCTCCACCCTGTCTATGTCTTTGCGGAGATGGGGTCTCCAGAACTGTATACAGTACTCCAGATGTGGTCTTACCAACTGTCTGTACAGAGGGCCAACAACTTCCTGTTTTCTACTGGTGATGCCTCTCCCTATGCATCTCAGTATCCCCCCCAGCCCTCCTTACTGCCTTCTCACATTGCTGGCCCACCTTTAGGTCATCTGATATGACTACCCCCAGGTCTCTTTCCATTTTTGTTGTCAGTATCTCACCCCCATTCTGTACTCTCCCCCTGGGTTTTTGTTTCCCAGGTGCATTACTTTGCACTTCTTTGCATTGAATCTAAGCTGCCATGCATTTGACCATTCCTTCAACCTTGCCAAGTCCCTTTTCATCCTTTCCACCCCACCTTGTGTATCAACCCTGTTGCAGATATTTGTGTCATCTGCAAAGAGACATACTTTCCCTTCCAGTCCCTCTGCAATGTCACTTATAAAGACATTAAAAAAGGAGGGTGGGAGTTTGAGAGGGAAATGTGAGAAAGTACTACTTCGTGGAGAGGGTGGTGGGCATATGGAACAGCCCATATGGAACAGCCTCCCAGAAGAGGTGGTGGGGCTAAAATGGTTACAGAATTCAAGAATACATGGGACAGAGACAAGGGAATATTAGAAGTAAGGCAGGGGTAGCTAAAATCAAGAGACCGAATAGGATCTGCAATGGCACTGTAGGTAGAGAAAATGGAGTAGACTAGGTGGGCCAGGAGGTCCTTATCTGCAAACAACTTCTATGTTTCTATGACCAAGATCTCAAGTTGGAATCCCTCACTTCCATTAATACCCTACCGAGGTTTAAAATGAAAGCTCTGGAGTTCCAATTCCAGAGTTCCCATTCTAAATCTCGATATGTGTAGTTATGATGAAAAGCACCTTAAATCACTATAACATTATAAGACAATGTCTGAACACTGGGAAAATTGGACCTGATATTTTATCGGCAAGCAAATGGGCAAGTAGTATAAACGGGACACATGATTTACAGTGTGCCTGGTAAGAGTACATTTTAAATGAGCACTGGTAGTAGCTCTGTTTTGGCACCTGTATCTCAACGCAACATTTGAAGTTGAGCAGAATATAGATTTTGGAACTGGCATTGTCCAAGTGACTGATGTGTAGGGTTCTATATTAATGTATTGGAATATGCCACTGTATATCTATATGCCAATTTCTCTGTGAGAATTAACCACTCCATTAACTATGACAATGGTATTAATAAAAGTGGGGGGGATTCAAACTTGAAATTTCGTTCATAAGAGTTTTTAGATGTTGATGATGCATAAATTTGAACTACAGATGACCACTCACAGACCTCTGATGAAGCACCACGTGACTGGTACAAAACCGTAGGTCAGTAGACAGCATCTGTGATTGATGTCCTAGTCCCATGGGAGCAGTTTTCAAGTGGTACAACTGTCTTGCACAAAGTATTGAACAGAGACAACTTTGTCACACAAGAATTGCTTTGTATATGCATAATTTTTGGAGGTGAGTGCTGTCTCTTTGTTTTGGGATTTATCTGTATTTTATTTACAGTGAATTAATGGAGTCTTAGTTATTTACACCGCTTCAGTTTTTTTTAAGGAGTTTGTGCAATCAGTGTCATCAGGAGGTTGAGCATGCACAAAGTATCAGGACAGCAACAGATAAATGTCTTGCCCTGTTTGAACCAGAAGGTTCTCCAACTGCTCAGGTTAATTGAAAAGTGTACAAGCTGCCTAGCATTCACGGTGGGTATAAATCGTAGTGGGTAAAGTTTTAATTAGGAAGCAATTCCTTTCATGTGTTTGCTTGACTGAGGTTGGGAAACTAATGAGAGAGATTTAAAAACAGTTGTAAAAAAGAATTCTGAAACAAAGAGAGGCCACCGCATGTGAAGTTTTCTTTACTGTACAAGAGATCTTCATGGGCAATAGTCTGTCTCATTTACTTCTATGGAGTTAAACAATAAAAAACAAAAATAATGGTTATCAGTTCCTAATCAGGTTAGAAATAATCCTAATTGGCTGTGTATCAGTTTCAGTGGCTCGGCAGACTGCAGATTCACCTCTGAGGCTCAAAGATGGTAAGGTTGTTTATTCTAGCCCCACATCATATGGAGTAAACCCCAATACTTGCACTGTAATGCAGCATGGAAGGGGTGGGGGTACTGCACTCCTGAGGTGCTGTCTTTCAGATGGGACATTAAATGGAGGTCCTATCTGCCTGTTCTGGTGGTTGTTCAGGTAGCCTGAAAAGATTTCATGGCACTTCTTGAAACAAGGCTGAAAATAAACAGAATTGCCTAGCCCTGCTTTCCTGATCAACAAATAAATAGATAAATAAAGATTACATCAGAAACTGGAACATCTTTTTGTAACTTGAAACTAAGCCTGTGTATTTTAAAAATGGTAAATATTTTATTATTCATTACTGTTTGATAGTATTTTCTAAACTACAACTACTATCCTAAAACTGAAAATGCTGGAAATGTTCTTTTACCATGGTGTTTCCCAGATAATATCACAATCCAACTTGGATTGAGTCATGCAGTTTAGTTACTTAGAGCAGATTCTACCTGGATACAAGTATACTCTTGTTAACCTGAGTATCCTGTGGCTCTTCAACAAAGTGGATAAGGCCTTATCTGATAATCCATAAGACATACACCCATATGTAGACAGCTTTGAATTATTTCTGTTTTTGAACTACTGAAGCATAACAATAAAATATTTCTGGGTCCGTAGTCAGCATCACTCTTCTCCCATGTTCACGGACTAGTCATCCTGTCCCCTTTCATAATAGCCTTGATCTGATCCTGTGTGCATGGTGTCATTGACCTGACCAAAAGAAATCTGTTCACACAGATGGTCTTCAGGCTGACATTCCTGCTTTTGGCAAACACTATTCATTTTTAACTGGTTATTGATGATATTGCTACAGGGTATCCTCTATGCCCTTGTACCAGGCATGCTTGTACACAATGAGGTCCCACATTTATGGCAGGAAAATGAAGCAGACAGGACATTTATGGTTCATGTCTAGTCAGCAACAGATAAGCCTTTCCCCTGTGCCCCATACACTAGAGTGTAGATAGATGGAGTGGCTAATATTTTCCTTAGGCAGGATTTGAACTGTGGAGACCATCTGGCTTAGAGGTGACAAAGTTTACAAAGCGCTTGTTAGCTTTTACACACAGAGCTCTGTGACATTTATTGCTTGCTGCTATTACATTATGATGTCTATTAAGATACTGTGCATTAATGTATTTGTGTTGGAATGTGTTTCCATATTTAATGGTCAAAGTGACGCAACGTTAATGGCAATGTACTTTTTGTTTGATTAACAGATTATTACACAAGCTTTTGAACCCACATAAGTTTATTCCTTAGGTGATGTGAAAGCTATGTAGTGGGAGCAGGCAGATACAGATATTGGGAAAGTCTCTATGGGAAGAAAATATGTCATCTCCAAGGATGTTTTAAGAATGACAGATGTTATACAAAATTAGACCATATTGTATTGTATTAAATAGAAAGGCCTGTTACTGTCCCTAATGATTATTGAATATATTTTATCTTTTATGTTTATCATGAGTTTGTCATATATTATATTGTATTATCTTGTTAATGTTTATTTTATTTACAGTATATTGTATTCTTATTCATTTTAATTTCTTTTAATTGTACATGTTGCTAGTAAAAATGGGCAGTTTTGCTCATAAGCTTGCAAGTATACAAAAAATGAAAAATGAAAAAATGTATTGTATTGCTGGGTGGCCCCTCATTATAGTGAGCTGACCAACATTTGGGGTAACCAGCAGAGTAGCCTGGTAGATCTGGACAGTGCCAGAGTTGGGCTGTGTGACTGGCTATGAAAGAGGAGAGGGAGCCTGGTAGCACTCAATGATTGATATCAACTGGCACACGTGTAACTGCAAGCAATAGTATGCATGCACGCAAACTGCCTCTTCCATGCATGGGTAGAGAGTGAGGCTGCATGGTAGAAAGTGAAACTGTATGGTCCTTGTGGAGCAGACATCACATTTAAGAAAAGAGATGGAATCAATCTCAGGAAGTATAGGTTACGGGTTGGAGCTCTGAGCCCTAGAGGGATCTCAAAGCACATTTGGGCCAAAGAGAAACTTGAAAAATAACTGACTGCTCTTACTAGCTGAGGGCAGGCAGGCATGCAGAAAGAGTATTGGTAGGGGGGCCAAAGCAAAGGAAGCAGGATATAAGACAGTGGGAGCAGGATATAAGACAGTGGGAGCAAGACAGGAACCTCTTTTTTTCCAGCTGTTAAGAAGTAGTTTTTTGTTTGTTTGTTTGTTTGTTTTGCAGTTAGTTTTTTTATTGGTTTTAGAATGACATCCTAATACAACAGTGTTCTAGGAAATACAGACAGATTATTTATTTATTTAATTAATTGTTTAATTATTGGATTGTACAAATGATCAGCAAAACAAACAGTCCAACAGCACAGATCTAGACACTGGTAAAATGTGTGCTCAAAATACAGAATTGCAGTAAATGCAACATCCTAAGCACTATGCAAATACATCCAAGACACACTAGATCACAGACAACATTCCTATCTGTAGCATTGGGGAGAGCATCTGGGGGGGGCAGGGTCAGAGTGTCAGGCTCATGGGGGAAGGATTTCTGAAACATCATAAGGAGAAGTCAGGAAAAGGGTCCAAACCAAATGATAGGAGAAAAGTTTTTTTTTTTGTAAAATGAAACATTTTCACCAGGCCTTGCTGGTGAAAGTTAGGTTACAGACTGTAGCCAACCACTACAGTAATGAAGAAACAGTGTCCATACTCCAGCACTGCAAAATGAGTCTTTTGGCCTCAAGCCCCACGATCAATAATCAGTGTAAATTGGCTTTGGATATAGGGAAGCCTTGCAGGGATCCCCAACAATTATGGGGGGGGGAGAGTGGAAAATCCTATCTGGATAATGGAGGTACAGCAACTAGGTACTTGGCACCAGAAATGGTCAAGCCAAGCTCAGGACCACAGTGTATGCATGAGATCAGCCCATTGCTAGTGACACCTTCAACACATATCCTGTAACAAAAGACAGAATGATTTATGCTGGGCTGGGATCTGATATCAGTGGTGCACAATTTTATTTTGAATCAGGAGGCAGCTACTGTGTTGGAATGCCCTGAGTACTAAAGTCCACAGCTACCCATTGTGCCTCAGAGATAGTAATTCCCAGAGTGCTCTCCTAGGCTTTGGTTGAGGGGACCTGGCAAGTGACCTGGCACTGCTTTGTAAATGCTGCCAGCTTTCCCTTTACTGGATGAGCACCATGAAGCCAACAATTGTAAGGGTAAGATTGGAATCTGAGAGGGTATGGAACAGAGTGCCATATTAATCACACTGTGCACTTGAAGGTATTCCCAATAGTTCATCTGGGGGAGACCATAGTGGCATCAAAGGTTCTGAAATTAGTTGCGGTGAGAGTGAGGAGATTGTCAAAGATCCTGCACTCTTGCAATACCCTTTGTCTCCCATAAGTTCCAGTGCACTATGTGCTGTCCTATGTGGATCACTGGGTTGAAGCACAGGGGAATAAGGGATCTAGCTACCATGGGTGTCCCAACCCACCATTTGAGTGTCTTCCAAGAATGCAGGGTCGGGACAAAAATCAGGCTATGGCTTAGATATTTACCAGGAGTGAGAAACAAAAGCACTGAGAGGTGAAAACGCTGTAGTAAGGCCTGTTTATGGTTAGCTACTGTGATGACACTGCCATATGTCAGCAGAGCTACTGTAGTGCCTAAGCGCCATACATGGCTACGTAATAGGCATAGAAAATATGGAAGAGACCATACTTCTTACTCCACTGAACCTGCAACATGGTCTACTGTACCATAGGGGCTTCCCTTCCCAAAGAAAGTTATTAATCATACTGTGAATTTTGGTGAACCATACTCTGGAGATGTGGATTGACAAGTGTGTTAAGCAGTGGAGTACCTTGGGTGCCGTTATCATTTTGATTGCAGAAGTTTTACCCACAAGTGAGAGATGCAAGAATTTCCACTTGTAACAGTCCTCCTTAAATTTCTTGAGAAAGGCTGAGAGGTTGTCCAAGACCATACCCACTGGATCTGGTGGATCCAGATCCTCAGGTGCTGGATTCCTTTTAGGGCGCAGCAGAGTCCAAAGTTCAGTAGGGCTGCAATAGTGCAGGTGGGACTTGGGGAAAATGTCTGTCTGTCTTAAAGGCTTTAGTTGTAAGCCCAGATATAGCCTGGAAGTCCTATAGAATGTACAGGATTACAGGAATTATTTTGTCACATCTTTAAGCAAAACCAAACAGTCATCCAAATAAAGTAAAGTCTGAGTATCTGCTTCCTCCATAGAGATGACCTCCATGTTTTTGGAGCCGCTGAATGGATGCCAGTGGCTTGATGGCTAAAACAAATAGCATGAGGGAGTGGGGGCAGCCTTGACATATACCTCTATGCAGGTCAAAGGGAGCAGAAAAGTTGGCATTTGTCAGAAATCTCATTGAGGGCCAGTTGTACGGTGCATGACTCGAGCCAGCAAAATGCAGACCAAAACCCAGTTTTCCCAGGACCACATTTAGGTACTCCCACTCAGCCAAATCAAAGCCTTCTCAAAAACTATGGGCACTGCAGTCACTGGAGTGGTAGCACCTTGGGTACATGCCATGAGGTAGAAAAGGGATCTGTGATGGTTGGCACTGATGTAGTCCTTCACAAATCCCACCTGAAAAGGATAGATGAGGTAAAGAATGAGAGCCTCAAGTTGAAATGCTAATACCTTTGCCAAAATGTTGGCATCTGCATCGATTAAAGATATCGGCCTGTAGCCATTCGGCAAGACAGTAATTACTGTACCTTCTCATGTAGCACAGGAGGGAGAAGAGCATTTTGGTGGGCTCCTTGAAAAACCTCATGCAGAACTGGGGAGACCACCTCTGAGACAGCCTGTTAGAAATCCACTGGCAGGCCATCTCCACCAGGGGATTTGTGCAGGACAAGGTTGGAAAAGGCTGATTCAATTTCCTCCATGGAAAGGGGGCCTCAGGTGACTTCTACTGTGAAGGGGGTGAGAGTGAACAGCTGAAGCTTATCAACGAAGGCAGTGAATTGCTCCATATCCAGGGGTCCTGTAGAGGCATACAAGTCCTGGTCAAAGGAGTGCATAATGGCATTGATCCTGTCCTGCATGGCCTGGAGAGTCGCCCTGCAATCTCTTAACCCACCAATGAATCTGTTAGTCTGCTGCTTCTGGAGTCTGTATGGCAGGAGCTTACCAACCTTGTCACCCCATCTCAATACTTATGCTTCAGCTGCAGCACTGCAAGGTCTGCTTTCCTTGTGAGATATTTAACTGCATATAGAGGCTCTTGAGTTCATGCAGCATGGAGGAGCTGGACAGCTATTGGGGGTCCTCCTTATACACTTTATCTTTTTCCACCAATTGCTTTTCCAATTCCATTTGTTCTTCTTCTCATTTCCTTCTGTGGTAAGTGGTATACTCCATAATGTGTCCTCCCTTGGTGGCCTTGAAGGCCTGCTAAACCATAGCCTTCCTCATATCTCCAGGGTCATTCAAATGAAAGAAAGTCAAGACCTCCTCCCATAGCCAAGCAGTGAAGGATGGCTCCTGGAGCAGCAGGGGATTCAGGTGCCAGGATATTGATTTGGTGAAGAGGAGACCCTGCATGAAGTTCAGTACAACCAGAGCACGATCCAAAAGGTAAAGCGGGGCAATACAAGAGGACAGTGCTGTGTGAGTAGTGGCCAGGGAGGTCTGACAGAAATCAATGTAGCTCAAGGTGGACTAGGGGAAGGAAAAGCCACAGTAGTCAAAGTCCTGGGAGTGCTGGAGCCTCCAAATGTCAGAGGGGATAGGAGGGACATCATATCCTTGACTGCTGTAAGAGACATGACATAGGGTTCTGGCTTCCCAGAAGACCTATGGATGCTGACTTCCAAAATGAGGCTGAAATACCCATCAAGAATTATTAATAGTTTTTATTCATAAAACACCCATTCCCAGGAGCTCTGGGCCTGTGCAACATACATAACAAAGTAAAACATCAAAATAGTTACATTAGAGGCATATTAGCATCTCTTAGATCCACAGGGGTCTGGCTCAGTGCAAGAAACATATCGGGGTGTCCAGCGTAGAGCCATGCACATTGGCAATCAGTTGAAAACCTTTCAGTGTACCCACCTTTGTCACCACCACCTGCATAGGGAGCACCATTTAGTGTGGGTAATCTTCCAGTAAAGCTGTTTATGAATAATGATAGACACTTCTGCTTTAGAAGAGGGGGTACTACTGTGTATCTCCAGGCCAACTCAATCTCTATGAAGCTTAGCAGCTTCAGATGAGGTCAGCTTGGTATCCTGCGGGATTGCTACCTGGGTCTTCAGGGTTTTTAATCTAATTAATTTCCCTTTTGATAGAAGAATTTAGCCCCCTCATGTTCTAGGAAAAACTATTCAGGGAGGCCATTGGGAGAGAGATGACCTCACAGAGCATTACAGTGAGTTGCACTAACACTGGACCTGAAATACACTGAGAGATGAAAGGCTCTCGGCACTATTTCAGATTCCATATGTCCGAGCATAAACATCAATAATAGAATTACTGTTTGACAATATACCACAAACATACTAGAGCACCAGGAATGACCTAGAAGCATGACATTAATAAATAATATCACACATAGGCAAGCTAAGGGTGAATGAAACTCATCAACAAGCAAACTTGTGGCAAAATGTTGACAACTGCCTAGTACTGCATGACCCTAACTTGAGCAAGGCACAAATGCACCCCAAGGGGAAAATAAGGATCATGTGAGGGACAGATGGAAAGGATGGGAGGAGTGGGGATGAGGGCAGGCTCAGTAGCTTAATTTGTAGACCCTGCAATATGACCAGACTAGAAAGACCAAATGACTTTATTCTGCTGGCTTCTTTGTATGTTCATATGGGAGCTATCTCAAAGGGAGACATAGATCTAAACAAGGGCTGCCTAGCAGCAACTTGAAATAAATTAAATCAGCATTATAATAACAAGCGTCATGATAGAAAACAGTAAACATGGAACACAACAATTATGGATCACTCAGCTGTGCCCCTCATACCTCTGAGAGTTCACTGAGGGACATGAGGAAATGAGGGAGTGGGTGGGTGAGCTCCGCTCGGGGGGAGGAGAAGAGGGAGAGGGCAGAATACAGAGAGACAAAATCCCCTGCATAGAAGAGACAAGACTGGTCAAGAGAAAATGAAGGGGGTGGCTAGTGCAGCTCAGAGAGGTTAAATCCAGTAAGGTACCCAAAACCAAGAGCACAATACACTGCTCTGGAAATGAGACGTTGTGGGGGGGTTCCCCTAGCAACACAGGTCAAATAAGTCAAACAATAGACTGATACAGCTAGCACTGCTGAGGCAGGGGGTGGGCACACTGCCATTTGACTAAGACCACAGGCAAGGAGCCACCTGGTGCTGAAGTCCAGCATAAGAGGACACGTATCTCATCACATTGGCAGCTCCCATGAAAGAGGCTCTGAAATGAAGGGAGGGAATGTCCTCAGTGCATGGTGGTAGGGGATTCCAGTTTTGAAAGCCTGTTGAGGCAGCCCTAGAGCTGTTCCAGGCAAAAAACCCTACTTCAGGAGGCTAACAGTGAGCTCAACAAAATATCACAAAGGACTTCCTTGCAGCAGATACCTTGAGAGCAAGATATGCCTGACAGTAGGTGCAGCAGCCTTTGAAATTCTCACAGTCCTTGAGAGCTATAGCGGTGACAGTAGGAGGGATTGAATAAAGGAGAAAGGAAGATAGAGAACTTGGAACACTGTGGGGTCTTATAGCAGTTTGTAAAGGAAGGGAAGCTACCCACATGAGGGGAGAGGAAAAGGAGCTGACCTTGCAGACTCACCCAAAACTGGAAAGAAGGGATGAAGAATGCAGGAGGGAAAGATCAAGCAGCAGAGAGAGCCAAAAAGAGGGCATAGGCTGTTGATCCCTGCTAAAACCAAATACACCCAGACCAAAGACCAATGATATAGTTTGCCCATCAGATCAACCATACATAATGGAATAAAAAAAATGCCTCAGGGCTATAGAAAGTTGAGTCCCCAACATCTGCTGAAGATCAGTGTATTGAACCTCTGTAGCACTACTGTTTATTTGTTTGGTGCTACCTGAAACAGACAAAGAGGGTAACATTAAAGCAGAAATCCAAGAAGAGTCCTGCTACAAGCAAACTGCCCAGCTGGTGCAGCTCCACAAAGAGGTGACACACCTCGCACACAACAAATGCAGGAAAGAGTGGAGCACTCACAAAATGGACTGAAGGCTGGAAGGTTAAGTTTTCAAAGTTGTACAGCAAGCTCGCAATTACAATAAAAGCAATTTTGTAACAGCTCCTGCTTCAGCAATGGCCCCTAGTGCCTCAACTCAAACGAGTCTTCAGTGGGGGTAAAGCAAGCAGGTAGACCAACCACATAAATATACACACCCATTAGTGCACCTGTTCAATTACATCATCTTGAGTCAATTAATTTAAAGAGCCCATTGTGTTACTATTACATAATGCTAACATTAACATAAAAATTGTTTTATAAAGGACTATTATTACTATAGCACAATCAACTCATTTGTTTAGTTAAGGGTTTCAAAAAATCATTATCTTCAATACATGTTGTTAATGGTTTTTACTTTTTTACTTATATCTTAACTAGAGAGTAAAAGTTACAGTGGACCTGGACTGATTAAAGTCAATGCATCAATAATCATGACTCCATTAAAAATAATAGAACTGGGTAGGTTGGAGCATCCAGGTACTGTCCAAAAAGAGACACAAGTACTGTAAACATAGTGTTAATGTTAACATCAAAATATTTCTATAAATGAACTATTTCTACTACACCACAAACAACTCATTTAAGTATTTCAAAAATTCATTAAGTTGAATACACTTTATTGTTTCTTGTATCTATTTTTTTTATATCTAAAGTGGAGAGTAAAAAGAGAAAGAGTTACAGTAGGCTGGGACTGATTAAAGTCAGCACTTCAATAATCTTGGCTCCATTTATAGTAAATCCGGGTAGGTTGGAGTGCCTAGGTTCTGTTCAGAGAGAGAGAGAGAGAGAGAGAGACAAGGTCCTGCAAAAGGATAGAAGAGAAAAGATTACAAAATAAAATTAATAATGTGAAATTAATAAATACAGACAGATTCAGGTACTTATTCTGCCTATAGGTGAGGCATGTACAATTTCATCATCTTAACTTTGTTAATGCTTAAGAAAAGGTTTAATATCTAGCAGAAGCTGTTACAAAATTGCTTGTATTGTAGTTGTGAGCTTGCAGTAAAACTTTGAAAACTTAACCTTCAAGCCTTAAGTCCATTTGTGTGTGCTGTACACTTTCCTGGATTTGTTGTGTGTGAGGTGTGTTGCCTCTTTGTGGAGCTGCACCAGCTGGGCAGTTTGCTCATGGCAGAACTCTTCTTGGATTTGCATTTACAGTGCATTTTTTCTGCCACATAGAAGTTCTGTCACCGGGGTGATGGTTCCATCTTCAAAGACTTTAAATACTTTCTCTGCTTCAGTTACTCACCAATGGCTTTTACACACAAGAATGCTTTTTCCTCTTTATTTTGAATGGGCAATAGAATTCATAATTCAGACCCTTCTTCAAGTTCAAGACAGGATGCCAGTTTTGCGTGGGAGGAGAGCAACTTGAGAGACTTTGCTGCAAAACGATGAAGAGCGAGAGAAAAATTACACAACACTGAAGGTAATCCTTTCACTGCTACTTCTACTGATAGTGCTAAAACAGCATTCATTAATTTGGAGAAATTATTCATAAAAGAGATTGAAATATCCTATAATGTCATCGCACTTGAAGGATATGTGGAGCATGGACAGGCACCGTAAGGTTTGAGAATCTCTATCCTACTTTCTAGTGGCTTTGAGGACTTTCAGTTCAGGGAAGAATGGTTAAAAGCTGCATGTGAATGCTCAAAAATCTTTCTGAACCTACTGATTAAGGATGATATGCACAAATAATCTGAACTAACAAAGGAGTTACAGGAAGCTAAAAGTACAGCACTAAAATGCAAAACTTGCCCTTAATATTCAGATTACAATGAACAGCTAAAAGCCAAATTGGCAAAACATTAGGCAAAAGTGATACAAAGAAGCATACTAAACTTAATAGAGACAAGACGAACTATGAGAAAGAGGATATTTTAAGTTGCAAATGCCCGAGGTCTCAAAGTCATGGGAGGTCAAGGGTCAGGTTTGCAAGTCAATTTCAGAGAAAAAGCTCTAAAAATAGAAACGGCACAGAAAATAGAGCACAGAAATCCCACGAGTCACAACAAACCAACAATAGAGTCTTCCTTTCAGAAAACACCTGTACCAAAAGAAAAAGAAAAAAAACAGGAGGGGCAAGAGGGGTGGATGCTGCGCAAACATGTACAGAAAGACAATTACAGGACCACAAGAGAGATCTAATCTATAAATACTAAATCTGTCATATATTACTCTCAGACCCCATCAAGAATCTGTACTGAAATGTTATTTGAGCTTGATCCCCACGCCAGTTGTAAATGACTTTCAAATATTTGTAGACTTGAAGAATTTTTCTTTCAAAAACTACATCTTAAATATTATTTTCTGAAAAACCCTGAAAATACAATACTGAACACTGCAGGAATGGGTTTCTTGGAGGAGAATGTGGCAACAACTATGGAGAACGTGGACTACATTCAAAATGAAATAACAAGTACCAGTACCATCAGGACTGACAATGAGGAACTTATTTCACTGAATAATGCAAATGGGAAGCCTTGTGATGAGGCTCCAAATGATTCAATTGCAGACTTACCCATTGACTTTCAGGCATGTAAAGAACTAATGCTAGAGGCTGATGATCAGGATGACCTATTGACCTCCCAAGCAATCCAAGGTATGGGATTTTTGTCAGTAAATAAAAACATTAAGACTTTGAGAGAAACTTTATTGAAAGAAAGATTCAGTTTTTGTCTGAAGTCTTACAATAATGTAATTGATGCTTTTGAAAAAACTGTAAGCAGGTAAAATCTCTTCTATATGGCAATGCCCCCCAAATTATAACTCAACAAAATAAGAAAGAGAGGCTCTGAAGGAACTATCAGAGAACAGCTTGGTAATTATTAAACCAGCTGATAAAAGAGTAACACTGTCTTACTAGACAAAGAACACCATAGAAATATTGCATTAGACTTGCTAGGACATGTCAGCAATTACAAAAAACTGAATGTAAATCCAAATATGAAATTTAAGAAAGAACTATATACTTTAGTATCAGATGCTTTGTCTAAGGGTGATATATTAGAATATTGTTATATTTGGTAAGAACATCCAATCATGGCAGGTTTTTACATTTTACCAAAGATTCACAAGAACAGAGAAAGATCCCTGGGTAGATCTATAGTTTCAGGGATAGGATCTTTAACACAGAACCTTGGAAAATTTGTGGACTTTTTCATGCAATATAGTGCCAAGGGACTTGAATCCTACATAAAAGATACTACAGATCTACTAAGAAAACTAGATAAACTGAAATGGGAGGATGATCACTGCTGGTTAGGGATAGATGTAGAGTCTTTATATACCAGTATACATCATGAATAAGGGATTACAGCTACCAAGTATTTTCTGGAATAGAATCATTTGAGTGACATACCTGTAGAATTTATTTTTATATCTTTAGAGTTTATGTGTCACAGCAATGGAGGCAGCGATGGCACCAAGCTATGCCAACTTATTTTTGGGTTATTGGGAACAATGTTTTGTGCTGAACCAGAGAATAAATTCCTACAAAAGAAACATAAGAAAGCGGTTCCGCTTTATTGATGATATTATCTGTGTATGGCAGGGAAACATAAATTTGAAACATGATTTTATGAACTGGTTGGGCACAAATGATTTGTACTTAAAATTTACATATACAGCAAATCCCATCCAGTTGAATTTCTTAGATGTGGCCTTATGTATCAGTGAAAGTGAGACATCAGGAGAGTGTAAAATAATAACAAATAAAACTTTTAGGAAACCCACAGCCACCAATTCCTTTCTTAATTCTGATAGTGCATACCCTCCGGGCCTTAAATAAAAACCTATAGCCTATACTCAGTTATTACAATTAAAGAGAAATTGTAATATATCAGAAGACTTTGAATTACAGGCAAATTAACTGATTGAGAGGTTTACTGACAGAGGGTAAAATCTGTATCTATTAATAAAATCTAAGTGTGAGGTTGAAAAAATTAGAAGTAGTCTATCAGACAAGCCTGAGAGACAACATGATGTGCTCATCCGATGCACATTCATCAAGGAATATAACTGTGTAGCAGGCCAAACTGGTAACATTATACACAAAAAATTGGCCTATACTTTTAAGTGATGACAACGTAGTATGTGCGGTGGGTGTTAAACCCAGAATTTCTTTTTCTAGAGCAAAGAACTTGAAAGACAGACTTGTACAATACATAGTAGGATGCAGAAGTCAGTGGATACTCAGATTCATACATGTCTACCACTAAGAACAAATGACTACCATAAATGTAAAAGGTGTAACATCTGCAGATATTCATAGACAGGTACACATTTCAGACATCCAAGATCTGACGGTCATTCAGTGCATATTAAAGAAAGAAACATTGAAACATAGAATTTGACAGCAGATAAGGACTGCTTGTCCCACCTAGTATGCCCATTTTCCTGCCTAACAGATAATCTGCAGGTCCTAGTTAACTAATAACTAATAAGAACTAATAACATGCGGCACTCCCTACACTGTATATGTGTTATGGTGTATTTGTAACTGTGCTTATGTAGGCAAGACTGTATGCCTGTTGAAATAAGGAATTTAAGAACATGTCAGATCTACTATAAATAACAGGACACACCTGTAGGGACCCACTTCACTCTATGCCATAACTCATCACCGGATGATTTAAAATTTATAGGGATAGAATGGCCCCCCCCCCAAGGTAAGAGGAGAATGTGCAAACATGTTGCTTCAGAAAGAGAGCAAATGGATTTATAAAGTACCATATTTCACCATTTAGAAGCTGCGGCTTCTATTACATTTTTTTACTTTGAGCCATAGCTTCTAAATGGGGGCAGCATTAATTAATAAACTGGCATTGACCATCCTTATTTTTTGTTAGCCTTACTCCTGGTGTTCATATGCACAGTTGTCTCTTATTAGATAGACATAGTACTGACATGGCACTGAGAACTGAGACCTGCACCAACTGAAAGAAACCACTAGTAAATACCTGTTGGAGTACCTCTCTGAGTCCTGACTAGTTTGAGTTCATGTTCTCAACCACGCAGACATCAGCTTTAGTTGCTCTGAGATGTTTCAGAGTTGTCTAAATTTAAAGAATTTGGGAATCTCCCACATCACCAGCTTAACTGTGTAGCAATAAATTGGAAACACTGTATTATGAAATGCTTTGGAGCAATAACTGTATGTTTTATTTGCAGGCAGCATGTTTGCTATACTAAGAGTGTATTACTTTATCTAAACATCATATTTGCATATCAGCATCTGCCTATCTGTGCTCAAGGTCAGTGATTTTTTGAGTGATGCCATAAAATTTGCTGGATGTCTCTGCGCTAAATGCCTTTAGTTCCTGTAGGATATAATCTACTGATTTCACCATTTAGAAGCCATGGCTTTGATATAGGACTGACTTTTATTAACGATGTTTTTTTTTTTGCCTGCGGCTTCTAAACGGGGGTGGCTACTAATCGGGGGTGGCTTCAAAATGGTGAAATATGGGTAAGTAGTGTTAAACCAACAGGCCTAAATGATTGTTGGGATATTAAACCTTTTCTTAAGCATTAACAAAGTTAAGGTGATGAAATTCTACATGCCTTGCCTATAGGCTGAATAAGTACCTGAATCAGTCTGTATTTATTAATTTTACATTATTAATTTCATTTGGTAATGCTTTCTCTCCTATCCTTTTGCTGGGCCTTTTTCTCTCTCTCTTTCTGTCTCTCTGGATAGTACCTGGGCACTCCAACCTACCTGGATTTACTATAAATGGAGCCAAGATTATTGAAGCACTGACTTTAATCAGTCCCTGCCTACTGTAACTCTTTCTCTTTTTACTGTCCACTTTAGATATAAAGAAAAGTAGATACAAAAAACAATAAAGTGTATTCAACTTAATGAATTTTTGAAATACTTAACAAATGAGTTGTTTGTAGTGTAGTAGAAATAGATGTTTATTTAAATATTTTGATGTTAATATTACCACTGTGTCTACAGTACCTGTGTCTCTTTTTGGACAGTGCCTGGAAGCTCCAACCTACCCAGTTCTATTATTTTTAATGGAGTCATGTTTATTGATGTGTTGGCTTTAATCAGTCCAGGTCCACTGTGACTTTTACTGTCTAGTTTAGATATAAGTAAAAAGTAAAAACCATTAACAAAATGTATTGAAGATAATGATTTTTTGAAACCATTAACTAAACAAATGAGTTGATTGTGCTATAGTAATAATAGTCTTTTATTAAACAATTTTTATGTTAATGTTAGCACTATGTTTGTTATAGTAACACGATGGGCTCTTTAAATTAATTGACTCAAGATGATGTCATTGAACAGGTGCACTAGGGTGTGTGTATTTATTTGGTTGGTCTGTCTGCTTGATTTAACCTCACTGAAGACTCATTTGAGTCGAGGTGCTGGGGCCATTGCTGAAGCAGAAGCTGTTACAAAATTGCTCGTATTGTAATTGCGAACTTGCAGTAAAACTTTGAAAATGTAACCTTCCATCCTTCAGTCCATTTTGTGTGCACTCCACTCTTTCCTGGATTTAATATTAAAGCAGCACATTATCAGGAAACACCCTGGGATATTAATTGTGTATTGGAAAAGGATATCACCCCACAGGTGATAGCAGGGGGCCAAATCAACACTGCAGTCTGGCGTAACAGCAAATGGTGAGAGGATGACCAACCATCGAGGGCTTGAGAACCAAGAGTGGCTTTACCTGCTGCCAGCTGAAACAAGGGCCAAAACAGAAGTCTTTTTTCCATATTAATTAACACAGTCACAAAGAAGACAGTCACAGGAGAAACAAAGAAGCAAACTTCACCCAGCCAGGGCAAGCTGCTATGATGCAAGGCTCATGCTGCAAGATGGAGAAACCCTTGAGAGACTGTAGGACCTGTGATGCTCCTCTGAGCTGAGCACAGAAAGGGACAATTTGGTTCAGTCTTACAACTCAGAGGAGAGACAGCCATGGAACAAAGGGGAGCACAATGCAATTGTTTCTCATGGGGATGCTGCAGCCATCAGCCTGGGTGCTGCTGTGCATTCTATATGCAATGCCTGATGTTAATTGTACCCTGAACTTTTTTATCACAGGAGTTCATGAAATTATTTGCTCTCCAGGCCCCTTTGACTAGACACACTGGGCCAGATATTCAAACTGCGCTATTTTGTGGCGCAAGCCCTTGCGCTGCACAAAATAGTTGTGCAGGGGTGTGTCCAGAGTTATATTCAAAGGAGCTGCACCCTTGAGCAACTCCTTTGAATATCACCCCCTGGCCACAGCTTGCGTCACCCACTGCAAGTTGTCAGAGTGGAGCATTCAACTTGCGGTGGCGCAAGTACCATTGAGCCATGCGCAAAATCCCCATATTCAAAAGGTGACATGCAAATGGGGCCATAATTCATGCAAGATGCAGGGGGGTCATTTGCATCTGATTATGGCCCCATTTGCATGCCATTAGCATGCAAGTGCGCCGATCCCCGAGGACTTGCGCCTGGCGCCCTGCCAGGCAGCAGCCGTTGGGGACCGACACCCCCTGCAGCCTGATCACGGGTGAAACAGTGTAGAATCCCCACCCACTGGCCCGATTGTGGGCATAGTTTAATCCCCCCCCCACCAGCCTGATCTCGGGCAGCAATGTGGCTCCCCAACGTATCCCTGGTGGTCAGTGGACCAAAAAGCCCGATCGCGGGCAGTAGTGGTTTAATAAACCCCCTCCTGAATTCATTCCTGGTGGTCCAGTGGCACATCCGATCATGGGATGTAAATGTTGAACGAACCCCCGAACATAGCCCTGGTGGCTAGTGTTCCCCACCACCCCACCCACCCACGAAGCCCTACCACCCGCTTCCCCGGCAGCCTGCGGCGGCAGCATCCACCTGCCTGCCACCCGCCACCGCCGACTGACTGCCGGTAGGGCTGCATGCCCATTGGTGCAGAGCAGAGCCAATGGGCGTGCATGACCGATACCGAGACAGTCCAGTTTTGTGAATGAATGAATGTATTCATTCACAAATCTGGACTGTCATGACGGTATGGCTGCACACCCATTGGCTCTGCTCTGCACCAATGGGCATGCAGCTCTACCGGCAGTCAGTCGGGCGAGCGGCAGGCAGGTGGATGCTGCCGCCCGCCGCCGCCGGGAGGGAGCGGGTGGGGGCTCGTGGGTGGGTGGGTGGGGGCACTAGCCACCAGGGCTATGTTCGGGGCCTGCTCAACATTTACATCCCGCGATTGGGATGTGCCACTGACCACCAGGGATGAATTTGGGGGGTTTATTAAACAACTACTGCCCGCGATCGGCTTTTCGTCCACTGGACCACCAGGGATACATCGGGGAGCTACATTGCTGCCCGCGATTGGGCTGGTGGGGGATTAAACCATGCCCGCGATCAGGCCAGTGGGGTGGTGGTGGTGGTGGGATTTACAGTCGCCTGCCTGCGATCGGGCTGCAGGATGGTGCACAGGGACTGGTTAGGCCAGCCACAGGTGACAGCTGCTGTGTTGCACCCTGCAATGCAGCAGCTCACCTGTGGGTGGCCTGATTAAAGTCTTTTTTTTGGCTCAAAGTTGTGCAGAGGCGCAGGTTGGGGTTAGCGCCTGCACAACTCTGCACAGCCTGCTGAATATCGGGCTGTGCAGTTTATGCATGGTTCCTCCCCCTCCAGTTCAGCATGCATTCATTTGCATTGCGCTGTTGCTCAGCATGTTTTCTGTGGTGCAACTGCCTCCTGCTGGATATCGCAGAATGGAGCAAGTTCGGACTTGCGCAGGCGCAACCCTATTGCGCATGGTGCAACCCTTTTGAATATCTGGGCCACTGAGTTCAAGTTAATGAAGACCAGAAACACAGCCTGAGGTGCTTACAAAAAATCTAATTGTAGTCTGACTAGAATGTCTGCAGGCACCTATGGAATAAGTGTAAGTTAGAGATTAACTTAGATACAAGTACATACTCAAAGACCAGCAGACAATTAACCTGAATGAACCCCCCCCCCCAAAATACATTTGGAACTGTATTGATTAATCAATCCCAGAGCTACTGCAACCCCTCTGACTCTTGAAGTCAGTGTGGTTAAGCATACCTTCTGAAAACAGTAGCAGACTTGTTTAATGGCCATTTCTGCAATTTAGAAAAATGTAGATATCCTGCTACAGAAGGAGAGCAACCTACAGATTTACTTAAGACAAACACAGAGCTATGTTATACCATTTTCTATTTATTTCAAAATGTTTCCCAGTTGCAGGCATTCAAGTCTCTGACTACATTGCATGTAATAAAGCAACAAGTGCAAATGTGGAAAAACCCAAGTATATTCCCCAATGTCAGTTGTGCAAGCACTTAAAAGTGAAGCACAAAGTAACAAAACAAATTGCTCAAGGCAAATACTATTAAAATTAGATTTGTATAGAGAATTGCATTATTACATGAAACCATAATTGTAATATTGGCTAGTTGCTTATACATACTGGCTTTAGCAGGATCATTCACCTAAATAGTTAATAAGTAGAAAATGAACTTTGTCGAATAGCAGCACTATAAAAAAATTAATCTGTGATTATAAAAATACAAGAGTGCTACTGCAATGAATTTAGAAATGCTGAATAAAGTTATCAACATAACCCTTTACAAAAATTGTCTTCAAACTGGCAGCATCTGAAGAACGCTCCTGAAGAGTCAATTGGTATTATTGACGATCACTAAAAAATCAAAGTGCATACTGTAAATCGAAATCAGATTTCTGGAATAAAGCAATACATGATTGTTTGAAGCGATTTGGACAGAGGTGCCAAACAGTAGATAAAATACTTAACTGTGTGGCATATTATGAAAAAAACAATCCACAAACTGTAGATAACACATTGTAAATAAGCTGCCAGGCTATTCCCATGAAAAAAAAGGAACAGCCAGCTTTTAAAGAATCAGTGAATTCAACACTTTATAATTGTTATTGTTATGTTTCTTGGGTAACCAGGTAAGGCAGCGCTTGTCTTAAGCAGTACTGGGACAATATTCTGAGTTGTGTGTCCAAAGTAACCCAACAGGCTTTTCTTTTTGACCCAGGTATTCTTATTTTGTTGACATTTATTCCATGACTTATGATGGAAAGTTTACTGTCTCTAGTTTATTTACTCATCAGTTCAGTAAACAAAATAAATAAATAACACAGGGGCGAGGGTCCTGGACTTCAGGATGGTATATTTTAAGAAGAGGGATGAATGCCTCCGGGGTGACCTGGTGGTGGTGAACTAGGCGGGGTGGAGGAACAGTGAGTGAAGCTGAAAAGGGCCATAGTGGGGGCAGCAAACCTCTGTATCAAGCATGAGAACAAAGACACGAGAAAAAGAGACTGCTATGGTTTTTGAAAAGTGGCAGAAAAGGTAAAGGCAAACAGGGTAGTATTCAGAAGGTAAAGGAGATGCAGAGGGAGGAGGAGGAGGGGGGGGATATATTGAGGAAACAGAGGGGAGCAGGGAGAGCAATAAGGGGCGCAGAGGTACAAATACTGACGAGAGAATAGCCTAGGTGGTTATGAAGGGGGCACAAGACATTTCTAAGGTATGTAAGCAAACAGAGGAAAAGTGGGGTGTGATCGTAAGATTAAAAGAAACAGTGGGCACTGTGCAGAGGGTTTCCAGGAAAAGGCAGACATCCTGAAGAAATACTTCTGATTATTGTACACAGAGGAAAGAGAAGGGGATGAGTCACAAAAAAGTAAGAGGAGCATAGAGGATGGGAGGTGGACACTAGTCTGCTTTCAGAGGAGAGTGTCCTGAAGGGACTCGCTAATCTACATTTGGGCAAAGCAATGAAGCCAGATGGGATGTATCCATGTGCATTGAGGGAGCTCAGGAAGGTATTAGCTGCACCTCTAAACATCCTGTTTAACAGCTTATTGGAAACAGGAGTGGTTCTGGAGGACTTGAGGAGGGCAGATATAGTTCCACTTCACAAAAGTGGTGGCAAGCAAGAGGCTGGCAATTATAAGCTAATAAGCCTGACTTCGGTGGTAGGAAAGTTAATAGAATCACTACTGATGGAAATAATTGTGGAATGTCTTGAATCCCCAAGGCAGCATGGATACATGGGTTGGGGGGTCATGTCAAACGAATCTGATCGACTTCTTTGACTAGGTGATCAAGGAATTAGATCAGGATGGAGCAGTTCATGTGGCCTACCTAGATTTCAGTAAGGATTTCAACACCATACCATATAGGAAGCTATAAGCAAAGCTGGGTAGGTTTGGAGTGGATCCAAAAGTGGCAATCTGGGTAAGAAATTGGTCAGGGGATAGGTGACAGAGGGTGATGGTAAACAGAGTTTACTCAGAGGACGGGATGGTGATCAGTGGGATGCTTCATGGATCAGTGCTGGGACTAGTCCTTCTTAATGCCTTTATAAGTGACATTGCAAAGGAGTTGGAATGTAAGGTCAGCCTCTTTGTGGATGACACCAAAATCTGCAATAGGGTGGACACTTTGAGGGGAGTGGATAGGATGAGAAGACACCTGAATATACTTGAGGAGTGGTCAAGAGTATGTAGTTGGGTTTCAGTGCAAAAAAAAAAAACACAAAGTAATTCACTTGCAGCACAGAAACCCAGGGGTAGATTACAAAATGGGAGGAGTGATACTGATGACCACCAAGCAGGAGAGAGACCTAGTGACCTAAAGCTTGGCCAGCAGTATGATAAGGCAGCAGGGAGGGCTAAAGGGATACTAGGGTGCATATGGAGGGTTATCATGAGCTGAAAGAGGGAGGTGGTAGTGGCCCTTTATAGATTGCCAGTAAGACCCCATATAGACTACTTTGTCCAGTTCTGGAGACCACAGGCCTGATTCCAAGATGCGTTATGCATGGTTCAAGGTGAATTATGCCAATGGTGTAAATCGTAACTTGCACCATGCATTACGCAAGTTGCGATTCCAAGTCGCAACCTGCACCTTGCCATATGTGGATTGCACCAAAGGTGGGCTACACCACCCACTATGCCTGCAACCAACAGTGGCATGGCACAAGGGTGGGTTATGGCTGCAACTGCACCCTATTCCATGAGGGTGGCTGCTGTAACCCATGTACCCTATTCCAAAAGCTGCAATAGCACAGCAGAGTTAGACCAACAGGGAGATGGTCTAAGGGGCATCTGTCCATGACAATAGATGGATGCCCACTCCACATTGCCATTGCACAAACATTGTCTGACTCCCCATATCCCTCATCACAGACATGCCCCCCCCACCCCTGAATGTCATGGACCCCTTAGGAACGTTTCACCAAGTGCCCCCCCAAATGCCAGTTCTACCTGACCAGCCCCCCAATGCCCCCTGGTGCATGCGGTGGTGTTCTGGGGCTGGGGGAGCTCCAGAGGAGTAGTTCTCTGTGGGCTCTGACTTACGGCGCTCAGGTCCATTATGCCACTCCTGTGGTGCTAGCCTGTGGCTGCTGAAAATCACAGGACATAGATGCCAGGGAACCTGCCTGTCTTGGAATATGGCACAGGGTCCCCGGCGTAGCCCATGAGTTGTGCCACGCATTCTGGAATCGGGCCCCACATCTCCAGAAGGACATAGACAGAGAGGAGACAGTCCAGAGGAAGGCAACTAAAAGGGTGCAGGGTCTACATTAGAAACCCTATGAGGAGAGACTTAAGGACCTAAATATGCATATCCTGGAAGAGAGGATGGAGAAGGGAGATAAAATAGTGTTCTTTAAATACCTCACAGGTGTAAATAAGGTACAGGATGGAGGAAACAAAGGTGCTAAAGGACAAGGAGGCATGATAAGAAGCTAGAGGGGGTAGATTCTGGAGAGATGTGAGGAATTACTTCTTCACAGAAAGAGTGGTGGATTCCTGGAACAGTCTTCCAACAGAGGTATGGGGTGAAAAGTTGTGGGGTTCAAGAATGCATGGGATAGGGATAGGGGAATCTTAGGGAAAGGGAAGGGGGGATGGGCCAGAGATCAAGTAGGATCTGTGGTGGTACTATAGGCAGGAAAAAGTGGGCAGAGTAGATGGGCCAAGTGGTCCTTATCTGCTGGCACATTCTATGTTTTTGTGTTGGAGGAACATTGCAAGGACATGATGCTAGTGCAGGTATGGTGATTTGTCTGCCTGCACTACAAGTCAAATGAATATAATCAATAGCCACGATGGACAACAATTCTGCAAAGAGAGAGGAGTATGGTCATTTCAGTGGAAAGGAAAAGCAAAGGGATTTGAACTATAGGTTAGGGGAGGTACTGTACCTAATACAGGGTTCCCCATGACAGGAACTAGATGCATGGGTTGACCAAGGCAAAGGCAGCTGGGCTAAGTAGCAGAAGAAAAGTAGAGTGCCAGATGGAGCAGGGAAGCATACATGGACAATTGTCACTTTAAAGCTGGACATATGAGAATCGCACCCACAAAATTGATTGGTCTGAGCACCAAATGTACCTCGATGCCCAGAACATAGAGGAACTCACAGAGACCTGCTGGGAGGAAGACAATGACTGGGGAACCAAGAAGAAGACAACATTCATAGAAACATAGAAACATAGACTTTGACGGCAGATAAGGACCACTTGGCCCATATAGTCTGCCCATTTCCCTACCTACAGGATAGGCCGCAGATCCTAGGTAACCAACAGCCTATTTCTTCCTACCCCCCACAAGAATTGCCTTATGTCTCTCCCATGCATTCTTGAATTCTCCCACAGTTTTAGACCCCACAGCCTCCTCAGGAAGGCTGTTCCATGCATCCACTACCCTCTCTGTGAAATAATACTTCCTCACATTGCCCCTGAACCGCTCCTCTTCTATCTTTAAATTGTGTCCCCTTGTTCTAGCACATCTCTTTTTCTGAAAGATGCTACCCTCTTGGACTTCGTTGATTCCACTGAGGTACTTCAAAGTTTCTATCATGTCCCCCCTCTCCCTTCTTTCCTCAAGGGCATACATATTAAGCTCCTTTAGTCTCTCCTCATACGACTTCTCTTGCAGACCTTGCACCATTTTAGTTGCCCTCGTCTGGACTGCCTCTATTCTGTCTATGTCCTTGCAGAGATGGGGTCTCCAGAACTGGACACAGTACTCCAGATGGAGTCTCACCAACTGTCTGTACAGAGGGATAACAACTTCCTGTTTTCTTCTGCTGATGCCTCTCCCTATACATCCCAGTATACCCCCAGCCCTCCCTCCTGCTTTCTCACTTTGCTTGCTAACCTTAAGGTCATCTGATATGATTACCCCCAGGTCCCTTTCCTGTTTTGTTGTTGTTACTACCTCCCACCCATTGTGTATTCTACCCCTGGGTTCTTGTTTACCAGGTGCATTATTTTGCACTTCTTTGCATTGAATCCTAGCTGGCATACTTCTGACCATTCCTCCAACCTTGCCAAGTCCCTTTTCATCCTTTCCACACCTCCTCGTGTATCAACCCTGTTGCAGATCTTTGTGTCATCTGCAAAAAGGCATACTTTTCCTTCCAGTCCCTCTGCAATGTCACTGATGAAGACATTAAAACGGACTGGACCCAAAACTGAACCCTGCATTACCCCACTAGTAACCCCTCTTTCTTCAGAGTGGACTCCATTTACAATTACCTTCTGTGTCCTGTTGTGCAGCCAATGTTTTACCCAGGCTCCCACCCTGGGACCCACTCCCAGGCTGGTTAGTTTGACTATTAATCTTTTGTGTGGGACTGTGTCAAATGCCTTGCTAAAGTCTAGGTAGGCCATGTCCACAGCCCCTCCCTGGTCTACTACTTTGGTCACCCAGTCAAAGAAATCTAATAGATTCGTCTGACATGACCTTCCCACTGTGAACCCATGCTGCTGTGGGTCCTGTGCCCCACTGGCCTCTAGGTACTCAACTATTCTTTCCTTCAGAAGTGACTCTATCACTTTCCCTACCACAGAGGTCAGACTGACAGGTTTGTAGTTTCCTGCCTCTGTCTTGGACCCACTTTGTGAAGGGGAATCACATCCGCCTTCCTCCAGTCCTCAGGTACCACACCATCCTCCCATGATTTATTAAAAAGAGTAGCCAGTGGTTTCACTAGCTCCTCTCTTAATTCTTTTAGAATTCTGGGGTGAATTCCATCAGGACCCATTGCTTTGTCCACCTTCAGTTTTAGGAGTTCTTGCAGAATTCTCTTCTGTGAAAGGACTGGGATCGACCCCCTTACCAAGAGTGCTTCTGTTAATTGGATTAGGCACTTCCCCCTCCTCTTTTGTGAATACTGAGCAGAAATATTCATTCAGTATCCCTGCTTTTTCACTGCACCCCTCTGCCCACCCACCGTTTATTCTATTCAGCCTCACTATCCCTCCCTTTGTCTTCCTACGCTGGCTGATGTACCTATAAAAGGTTTTATCCCCCTTCTTAACTGAGTTGGCTATCTTTTCCTCAGTTTGGGCCTTTGCTATTGTGACTTCCCTCCCTGCTTCCTTCTGCCTTAACCAGTATAGCTCTCTGTCCTGCTCCTTCTGTGTTTCCTTATACTTCCAGAATGCTATCTTTTTCTTCCTGACTTTCACAGCCACCTCTTTTGAGAACCATAGTGGCTTTTTATTTTGTTTTGATTTGTTTATTTGCTTCACACAAAGGCTTGTTGCCTCTGTGATGGCAGTTTTGATGATCCCCATTGTTGCTCCACACCTCCTTCTAGTCTGTTTGCTAGTGCTTTTCTGAGGCACTCTCCCATCTTGCCAAAGTCAGCCCTCCTAAAGTCCAGTACCCTCACTTTTGTATGGCTTTACTCTGTAGCTGAGTTTAATGTGAACCACACTGTTTGATGGTCACTTGTCCCCAGATGGCAACCCACTTCTAGATCTGAGATCCTCTCACTGCCCCCATTTGAAAGTATGAGGTCTAAGATTGCTCCCTCATGAGTGGGTTCTGAAACTAGCTGTCTGAGGCCTGCCACCTGTAGGGCATCAAGAATGGCCCTTCTCTTGGATGTGGCTGCAGCAAATGTGCTCCAGTTAACATCTGGCATATTCAGGTCTCCCATCAACAGTATCTCCCCTTTCTCTGCCATTCTAAGAATGCCTTCTATCATATCCTTGTCCATTCCCTCCCCCTGACATGGGGGTCTGTACACAACCCCTGTGCGGATTGTGGTGCCCTTTCCAGTCTCCAAGGTGACCCACAGTGCCTCCTCTCCTCCCTGTTTAATCTTTTGTTCAGTTGCTTTTATCCCTTCCTTTACATAGAGAGCTACTCCTCCCCCTCTTCTTCCCTGCCTGTCTCTCCTGTAGGTTATGTACCCTGGTATGTTAACATCCCAGTCATGGTTCTCTGTGTACCATGTTTCTGTGATTGCTACAATATCCAGGCATCCTTCTTCCATTAAGGCCACCAGCTCAGGGAGCTTGTTGCCTAGACTATGGGCATTGGTACTCATTACCTCCATTTCCTGATGGCCTTACTCCCTTTTGCCCCATCCCTGTCCTTCTTGCCTTTGTCACTTTCTCCATTTACCCTGCCCTTCTCCCTATCAACACCTCTATGTTGGTGTTTGCCGCACTTACTACCATGATTTTTTGGGGGGGGGCTAGGATTTCTCTGCTCCTTTCCAGTGCCTCTCACCTTGGCTAGTTTTAATGCTTGCCAATGAAGCATTTAAACCTATCACCTAGGATCCTGGTTCCCCTTCCGGACCGATGCAGCCCATCATGCCAGTATAGGCTTGCATCACTCCAGGTGGACCCCCAGTCCCCAATGAAGCCAAATCCCTGAGCTCCACACCAGTTTTTCAACCACTGATTGAATTCCATGGTGCGGAACACCCTAGACTCTCCTATGCCATAGATGGGCAGCACCTCCGAGAAGGTTACTGTGCATGCTACTTGACTAGTGCCCCTCCCCAATTCTACAAACTCTTCCTGCACTTCTTTAATCCCTATTTTTAGCCAGGACATTTGTCCCTAGGTGGACAATGACATCCAGCTCCCTCCCCTGTGCAGCTGCTCCAGCAATCCTGAGGATTCACTCCCTGTCCCTCCAAGCCATGGCACCAGGCAGGCACCTTACCTCCCTCTCCCCTTCCTCCCCCAGTTCTACCTTCCTAACAGTGGAGTCCCCCACAAGGAGTTGTTTCCTTTCCCTGCAGGGTCCCCTGCCACCCTCCTGTGGGTCTCCTTTGTGGAGGTTCCCAGCATCCTCCTTGGTCTCCACTGTGGGTGCCTCCATAGAGGAACCACACTTTGCCAGAATGGCATAGGAATTGTGGGAGAGGTACAACTGGAGGGATGACCTCTGTTCCACCACCCTCACCCTCCCTGAGCCCACTGTGGTCCAACTGCTCCTCTTTCTTGGCAACCTCTGAGGCAACGGCAGTGGCACTGGTGGTCCCTGGATGGAAGAGAAGGTCCCACAAATCCTGGCCAACTCAGCCTGGAGATAAGCAACCTCCTCCCTCAGCCCAGAGAGGTGCCTGCAGATGGGAGAACACCACATCCTCCAGAACGTCTCCCGGAAGACTGCTGCTCCACAGCCACTGCACTGCACCACTCCAATCATGTCTTATTTCTGGCCCCTTAACTGTTTGCAATCCTTACTCTTTCCTCTGTTTTTTTCTCTCTCTCCTTACTTTCTGCCTGTGTGCCCTTTAAGCTCCTGATTGTCCTGTTCTGAGACAAGAATATCCTATATTTCTCAGTAGACCCCTTACTTGCTCAGAGGCAGACCTCCAGAAGCTTGAGGGGGCCGGAGAGCTACTCTTACCCTTCTAGGATGGTGGGTCTTTGGTGGCTTTGTGATCACTCACTTCCTGCTCCCAAACAGAAAGTTCCTGTTGTCAGTCAAATCCTGTGCCTATAAAAGTAGAACTAGCTTTGGGTGGGGAAGAGGGCAATACAGTCCCAGTAGAGAAGTTCAGTCACACAGCAGTCCTTTCTCCTGGTGTCTTCTGCCAAGCTATTAGCAGAATCTTTCTAAGGCAGTCTTTAAATGTAGCTTCCTTCTTGCTAAGCCACTCCCCCTACTTACTAGATCTTTTTACAAGTAATTTAAATCTCACAGATATTAAGTCCTTTCAATCACCTGAGATTTACAACTAGATAACTGTTCAGATACCCATTCAGTTGTTAACCCAGACAAACACACACTTTTTTTTGTTTTGTTTGTTAGTTTTTTACCCTAAATTAAAGGTCCAAGTACAAAAGTTCTTCTTCTTTAGTCCCAGCAGAGAAGTCCAGTCACACAGCAGTCCTTTCTCCTGGTGTCTTCTGCCAAGCTATTAGCAGAATCTTTCTAAGGCAGTGTTTAAATGTAGCTTCCTTCTCGCTAAGCCACTCCCTCTACTTACTAGATCTTTCTACATGTAATTTAAACCTCACAGCTATTAAGTCCTTTCAATCACGTGAGATTTACACCTAGATAACTGTTCAGATAAGCATTCAGTTCAGTTAACTCAGACAAACACACAGGCTAATTCTGGCTATACCAAAGGGATATATCCTGCAAAAAAGGAGCAGGTGGCTTTCTTTTGAAGGGAATATGTCTGTAAAAATCAAAGAGGACATCAGTGTGACAAGCAGGTCCACTGAGTCCATCTGGTCACCCTTAAAGAAACAAGAAGGGTGGGGAAGAAAAAATAGTCACCCTGAAAGAAACTTCAGGAATCCAAATGGCTATGCTCAGCTAAATGGATTCAGCAGTGATAAGTGTATTATGCAAGTTAAATTCCACAATTGGAATTCTAGTGGCATTACCTAATATGCATCCATGATTTTTGGAGCATGTTTGCCAGTTACAGTAACAATTTCTGATGTGTCCCCAGTACATTTTAACTTACTAAATAATATTTATCTAGCCTTCCTAGATTACAGGATCCATTGTCAATGAGTATGCATACCGAATTTTGGCTCTACGATGCTGGTTTGACAACAGTTTCGTCAACCGCCATCACAGCAACAGAATTTATGTCAACCGCAAGTTGCAGTTGACATAAATCCCGATGGACTCCCAATCTGTTTTTCTATCTGGGGCTATGCCCTCCAACACCCCAAAGGGGCTCTAGCACCCACACCCCCATTTCTAAATATAATCAACTCCATGTCAGAGTTGATTCGGGAAGGGGGTGCAGAACCAGGAGACAGTGTGCCCGGGTCTCTGGTGCACCAATACAGTGAACTGTCGATGTTATCAGCATCAACATAGTTCACTGTATTGGTGTTGCTGTCAGGGAGGTATACCCCAAATTTTGAGTGTATACCTGCAACTGCAGTGGAGCTACAAACATTAAAATATTTTGAAAATGTTAAGAAAATTTGAGAAATAATTAAATAGTAAAATTATGAACCAGTGCTACTTGCAATTTACTTAACTAACTACCTCCCCATTCAGCAGTTTCAAAGGTCCTTCCAAAAAAGTATTCATATACAAGGGATATGTAATGGGGGACTGTCAGGTAAATGATTTCATTTTACAAGTTCACAGTGAACTCAGGTAACCTCCTGTGGTAGAGAGTGGCCATGAGTGATGTTCCCACGTTCACTGGGCATGAGTAAAAATAAATCATTTATTTGACAGCTCCCCCATCATGTATCCTATTTATGCAACAAGGAGGGGCTGTATAGTGAATTTGTTTTTTTTTTTTAGAAAAAAATATTCTTTTTTCCATTTTTGTTAGTTGTGTGGGACATTTTGGTATTTTTTCACGTATAGCTGTACCTAGTCTGCTGATTGCTAAGCTGTTGCTAAGGACACTTGGATATCCTGATGGCCATGACACTCCTGCTGTATAATGTTATTGGTGGCATGAAAGGCCTACTTAAATTTGAAGCACAAGTTGGCAGTGGGTCTAAGTGATTAGTCGAAGACAACCAGCAAAGAACTGCATCCTTTTTTAATGTTGTATGCCCATTTGTTGAAGGTAGTAGTTTTTTTGTGGCATGCCCCTATACAATGACACTATTACAACAAAAACATCGATGCCAACAACATTGACATTTTCACTGTAATAGTCCACCTGAGACCCCAGCCCTCTGTCTCCCAGTCCTGCACCCCCTTCCTGATACAGCTCTGACTTGGAGTTAGAATCTTAGAGATCAGAGGGTGCGGGAGGCAGAGCCCTCCATTGAAAAAACAGCTGGGGTCTCCAGTCAGATTACTATCAACCACAAGTTGTGGTAGATATATATATACATCATTGTGATTGGGGTCAACAACTTAGTTGTCAAACCGGCATCATAGAGCTTTTTTTTTTGCCATGGTGTGGCTTGTTTTAGGGTCTGAATTGTGGCAAAATCAGTGGTACAATTCTGAGTGCAGTGAGTGGCTGGCAGATCGGGTAAGAAAATCATCAAGCTGATTGGAGATATCTGGCTGAAGAAATGAAGAACCTGTGAGAAACTTGGACAGATTAATTGAGAAACTGTCACAAGGTAAGGTTGGTATGTGTTTGTAAGGGAGACTGTTATGAAAGCACAGCTTGGGGGGGGGGTTGCAGTTCAGATACCCTGAGTGGTCTAGCTTGTGGCTGAGGCAGTTTTGGAATGAAAGTTTGAATAAGAATACAATTTGTGTCAGAGGGGCAGAGACATGAAAATATAAGAAAAGGTACTGATTTTGTTCACTGGGGGTGTTTTCTGTACAGGTGGGCACAGTAGTAAGAAAAGACTTGGGGAATGGCAGATGAATGAAAGCTCTGAGGAGGACAGAGATGGGAAGCATTACTTAATGTGTGTCTGCAGTTTGTAATACAACTAAAAAAATCTATATTTTTTGTTCATTTTCTTTGTGTGTAGTTGCATTCTGGAGAGGTGAATGCTACAGTGTGGACATTAAAATGATTTGCAAATGAGGTGGGAGCTTTTGTAGATTGCGAAACAGCAAGTGGAGAAAGTAGTATCGATTGGCAGGAGGAGGGCAGTGGTGATGTAGTAACTTCATGTATAAATCAGTGAAGACATACTGTACTTACTACATGCATAAATCAGTGAAGACATACTGTACTTACTATATGCATGAATCAGTGGTCTCCAATGTATACATATAGTTGTTCTGATAAATGCATTTATCACACACTGTTTATGTCCACACCTATTGCATATACTGCTTTAATTATCTACCTTGATCAGTGGCTGAGTCGTAAGTAAAAAAAATCAGATATTTTCACAAAAATAATAAATGGACAGACTTTGAACTCAAACAAGTCCCACAACACTAATCTAAGTGTTCTACAATTTGGCATCCTCTTAGGAAACCTTCTAAACAGTAATCCTGTAATATTGCAGCTATCTTGCTGTAAGAATGGCTGAGTTATGACCAATTAAACAATTTCAGAAAATTCCATAAAATTGTATGAAATTCTCAGAATTTGAAAGAATTCTGCAAAAGGGGAATTTTCTAATTTCTCCCAGCCATACCAGAGACACAACAAAAATAATGGATGTGCTGAAACGACATAATCTAGGATGGCCAAATTGGGATATTTGTTATTTAAAATAAAAGAAACTACTGAGCTTCACATCAGCCAAATTAACTTGTTGCAGAAAGTCAACAAACTAGAGAATAGGGGAGGAACAATTCTTTAAGGATGATGTGCGATAATGTAATCCAGAGGGGATGAACATGTTTAATTTTCTGCAGAATTGTCTTCCAGAATTGCTGAACTACTAGTGCCCCTTGCCACTGACAATAGAGAGGGCACACAGGTCCCCTGCTTCTCTTCCAAAACCTGGTGCCAGACCACATCCAGGTTTCACGAATTTCCTGAGGTTTTCAATCAAAGAAAATATTCTAAAGCATGGCAGAGAGAAAAAAAAGTATGCAGAGATGGGAAAGAGTGTACATATTTCTGTATTCTCTGCAGAGAGTATAGAAAAATTAAAATTATTTTGGAAGTAAAGTACACCGTGCAGATATTATGGGTTTTGTATTATATTAAATACCTTGCTGATTGATGTGTCCACAAAAATGGTGGAGCACATGTTTTTAGTACTCCTGATCTGGCATGAGTTTCACAGACCAACATTGCCTACCATGGACATATTGTGCCAGATATTCAAATGTCCTGGACCACTGTAAGCTCCGGTGCACCAACGATATGGCGCATGGGGCTTGCCATGATCTAACAGGATTTTCTATTTAATGTGGCAATTGCCACAAGTTAGACCAACTGTTTCTCGTCTTACTTGCGATAATCCAGGGGGCTTGTTTTACGGATTTGTTGATCAGCCAGCATTTAAAGAAATGAATTGAGTAATTAAAACAAGATTGGAAGCACATGAAAAAATGTTATACACAGAAGAAGAAAAACTAAAAAGAGAAAAGGAAGATTATAGTAAAGATCACATTTTGTTGCTGGCCATGTGAAGAAAAATAAAGAAGCCACTGCAGAGGTTGATCTAAAACAAAAAAAGGGATTTTTAACAGTCTTAAACATAATCACAGCCAAACACCCTGCTCAGTTACCTTCCAGTTAAATCAAACTGACAGTCAAATGGCAGGAACATCCAAATGCCTCTAGATACAGAGATGGACATTTTTTAGGCAACAATTAAGTAGAGAAAATAACCATGGAAACGCAAACAAATCAAAGAGGAAAATAAAAACAAGGAGAGGAACCCCAGGAAAGGGGATACAGTGGAATCTTATGGCATTCAGAAAGGAATGTGATGGGGAGAAATTACAAGTAGTCAACTTATCAAGCAAAATACTTAATACCCCTCAAGCTCAAGTCCTAGAGTGAGAACTAACATTTGTACCAACACCAATTGTAAATGACTTTGACAGTAACGTGGATGTATTTGGGTTTTTTCAGAAAAATCAAGTTAAAATATTTCTACATGAATGAGAACAACCAGTGGGATGAAAGTACCAGCATTTCAACTACAAGCCCGGATGAAACTGAAAATGAGGAAAGCATGACTTTTGAAAATCTTAATAAACTTTTTTTGGAAATTCATGGTGATGCTGAATTAACATCTGTGCAGTTGGGAGGGAAACCTGAAGGGAGTGAAAATGAAGCTACTACCAATCTGATAGAATGGAATGTATGGAATGAATTAAAGAGAGTTTTTAAACGGAAGTCTGTCTTTTCTCCCAGGACTTTAAACCCTGATATTAAAATGTACGAAAAGGCTGTTACACAGGAAGTCAACATTTTACTTAAGAATAAAGGGAGAAAGAAAAAAGTGGCACAATCTGAGTTAACAACATAGAGCAGCATTAAAGCAAATTCAAAGATGGGATGACGTTATTGTGAAAAAAGCAGACAAAGGAGGAAACATAGAACTTTTAGACACAAATCAGTACTGTGATATGCTGTATAAAATATTGAGTGATGACCCAAGGTACAGAAAATTGCAAGGTAATCAAATACATTTTAAGAAGAGTTACATGAACTTTTAGTGGATGCAGAGGTTATGACTGAGATTAGTGAAAATTATTTGCAATACCTTTGGAAATCAAATCTTTTAACATCTGTTCTATGCTGTACCAAAAATTCATAAGAACTTGATTGAACCCCCAGGACACCATATTGTCTCTGGTGTGGAATCTTTAACTGAAAATTTACTGATTTTTGTAGATTTCTTTTTTAAAGGGGAAGTTTTTAAGTTGGGATCCTACCTCAGAGACATTGGGGTTTTACTGTTAAAATTGAAAGACTTACTGTGGCAGGAAAACTATACCCAGATAACAATAGATGTGGAGCAGCTATATTCTTCAATTCAACACAGTGATGGAATCACTGCTTGTAAATATTTATTGGAGCATAGTGTTACATCTAGTCCAGTTCATTTCCTGATAGAAAGTATTCATTTCATCTTAACACATAATTCATTTGAATTTAATCAGGAGCATATGTGCAAATTTTTGGGACAGCGACAGGAACATGCATGGCACCATCCTACTCAAATTTAACCTTAGGTCTTCAGGAGATAGAGAACATATTTTTTGGCACCTTTCCATTTGTGGATGATGTCATCATATGGCATAGATACATTGATGATGTCATCTGCATTTAGAGGGGCCAAAAAGAACGCATGCCTCAGTTTTTGGAGTGGCTGAATGAGAACTGTCTGGGCTTAAAAATGATATACCAGACTAGTGAAAAAATGAATCACATACCTAGATGCTACCCTTGTAGGGAACACAAGAGAACCAGTCATTATAAAAGGATTTAGGAAAACAACAGTCTGTAATTCTGATCTACACTCAGAGAGTGCCCATCCTAAAAACTTGAAAAAGGGCAATTCCATATAGCCAGATGCTTCGGTTAAAAAGAAACTGGAGCAATGAAACAAATTTTTCATTGCAATGTGAGGAACAAATCAACAGATTTTTAAACCAGGCTATGATACTACTAGAGGAAGCAAGGAGGAAAGTAATCAGACAAGACAGAGAATAAAACTGAGAATAAAACTGAGAGATGGGCAAAAAAACTGACCAATAACATTCAGTGTAGAATTTAATTATTTAACAGGGTTTGCAGGAAATATTACATATAAATGTTGGCCAATTCTACTTAATGATGAAAAACTTGCAGAAAAGATAGGAAACAAACGGCAGGTGAGCTTCAGGACAGCAGCTAATAAGATCTCACTGTTCATGGCAAATTTAGTCCAAAAGAGATGGAGGAGAAGACTGCTATACTCCCCCCCAAGGGCTTTAGAAAATGTAAGAGATGCAATATATGCAGATATGCTGTGGAAGTGAATTATTTTATACACTCAAAGACATCTAAAAAATATAGGATAGAAGAATGTATTACATGTGATACAAGAAATGTAATCTACTGGTTGGTATGCTCATGTGACCTGTTATATAAAGGAAGCATGACATGGCAATGTAAAAAAACAAATACAGGAGCATGTACATAATATTATTAATGTGTCTGTAAAAAGCCCAGTAGCTATGCATTTTAAAAATTACCACAATAGTGACCCAAATGGAATTACATTTATGGGACTAGAATGCATTTGAAAAATGAAAAGCAGAAACTGATAGTTTACTGACACCATGTCTCAGAAAGAAACACTGTGGATTCGGAAAATGGGTTCATTGAAGCCAAATGGACTTAGTGACATATTGGATCTAAAACTACATTTGTAAATGTGTTTTTTAAAAAAAACACTAGTTACAAAAAGTTGCCTGAATATTGTTCTTTCATTTTATCCTAGAATTTTTTGAATATTATGGTGGATGGAATTGTTTCTGTGATCTGTGTGAAATTGTTTCTGCAGTACCTGTGGCATCACAAAGAAGGTATACCTTTAATCTAATGAGAACCCCACCACTTTCTCAGGTAGTTTCTTCCAGGCTTCCACCACCCTCTCTGTGAAGTAACCCCCCCTCACATTGCTCCTAAATCTTCCTCTCTCCAATCTTAGATTATTCCCTCTAGTTTTAACCCCCACCTTCCTCTTAAATATGCTCCCCATCCTTACCTTATTGATCCCTTATGGTACTAAAATGTCTGTATCATGCCCCCCCTTCCTTCTAGCCTCCAATGGGTACAGATCCAATTCCCTCTACTTCTCCTCATATGACTTCTCCTGCATACCGTGCACTATCTTGGTTGCCCTTCTCTGCACCCTCTCAATCTCATTTATGTCCTTGCATAGGTGTGGTCTCCAGACCTGGACCATATAGTCTAGGTGCGGCCTCACCATGGCTTAATAAAAAGGCATCAATACCTCCCTCCTTCTCCTTGTTATGCCCCTCCCATTGCACAGCAACATTCTATTTGCCTTTCCCATCACTTTGCTGCATTGATGACCTACCTTAACGTTGCTTGATACCAAGATCCCCACATCCCTCTCCTGGTCAGTTGGCTTAATTACCTCCCCCCCAAGTATAAGCTGCTTGCGGTTTCTTATGCCCCATGTGCATCACTGCATACTTTTTGGCATTGAACTCCAGCTGCCAGGTTTCTGACTACCCTTCCAGAATCTTCAGGTCCTTCCTCATGGCCTCCACCTCCCCAAGGGGTGTCCACCCTTTTGCAGATCTTCGTATCATCTGTAAATAGGCACACCCTCCCCTCCAGCCCATCTTCTATAGCACTGATTTAGATATTAAAAAGGAGGGGACCCAGGATGACCCCGGGGCACCCCACTCATCACCTTCATCTCCCTGGAATGTACCCCATTAACCACCACTATCTGGCTTCTGTCCTTCAACCAGTTTTCTACCCACATAGTTATTTTCTATTCCACCCTATGCTTTCCAGCTTATTTATCAGTGTTCTGTGAGGGATGGAGTTAAAGGCCTTCCTGAAGTCTAGATAGGCCATGTCCACCACCTCTCCCTGATTAACCACCTTTGTCACCCAATCAGAGAACTCTATTAGGTTCATCTGACATGAGCTCCCAGTTGTGAAGCCATGCTGCTTATCATCCAGTAGTGTGTTGTCTGTCAGGTAGTTCACCACTCTTTCCTTTAATAGCACCTCACTACCTTCCCCACCACTGAAATGAGGCTGACAGGGTGATAATTTCCCATCTCCTCCCTGCTGCCCCCCTTATGCAGAGGCACCAATCCACCTTCTTCCAGTCACTTGGCACCCATTCTGTATCTAGGGATAAGTTAAACAGTCTCATCAGAGGTGCCACCAGCTCCTCCCTTAGTTGTCAGAGTGCCATAGGATGCAAGCCATCTGGCCCCATTGCCTTGTCTACCTTCAACCTTCCTACTTCTTCTTTTTACCCTGTACTCACTTAAGGGGCTGGGATCCACTCCTTTGCCATCCCCTCCCCTCTTCTTTAACTCAGGCTCCCCCTCCCCTTCCACCATAAAGATCAATCAAAAGTAACTATTCAGCACCTCTGCCTTCTCAAAGTCTTTCAAAGAAAGTTTTTTGTGTTTGCACTCAATACCTTCAAGCAGAAATTGCAGGTCCAGTCCAACTGTAGTGAAATCAAAGTATATTTATTACACGGACAGACCTAAAGGTCCACAGAAAGAACCTTTAGGTCTGTCCATGTAATAAATATACTTTGTTTTCACTATAATTGGACTGGACCTGCAATTTCTGTTTGAAGGTATTGGTTGAAAACAGAAAAAACTTATTTAAACTGCTTTGTAAGTGTGGGCTGGCTGCCCTTTTCGTGTTTTGCACCGCCCGACTGTTTTGCTGATCACAGCACAATCTTTGAAGTTTGCTTCTTAAAGTTTCCCTCCATCACTGCTCCTCTCTCACCCTCACTATCCCCTGCATTGCCTTCCTCTTTTCCCTCACATACCTAAAAAAGTTTTATTTCCCCTTTTGGCTTGCCTAGCAATTCTCTCTTCTGTATCCACTTTTGCTCTCCTAATTTTTTGCCCTGCCACCCTCAGCTTCTCTATATAAATCTCCCCATCCTCCCTCCTCTAGGTGGTCCTATATGTTCTGAAAGCAATCCTTCTTTCCCTAATTGTCCCCACCACCCCCTGGTAAACCAGAGTGGCCTTCTTCTTCTTTTGTTTTTTCTTCCCACCCTCTTGATGCAGAGCTCCATGGCTTTCAGTCTCTCTTCCTTAATGCAGTTCCATAATTACTCCACACCCCCTGTTAGTTCCTTACCTTCCATTTCCTCCCTGAAAATCCCCTTTATTCTTGCAAAGTCCATTCGACAGAAGTCCGGAGACTTCGTGTTGGTTCTATTTGCTTCTTATTGTTGAGTTGTCCATCTTATTGGTCTCAAAGCAATTTTTCTGTAAAATTTCCAGCTTTAAATGAAGTAGGAACAGGAGCAGAGGGAGCTATTTTCCCTACCTGCACAAACAGCTTTTCCACTGAATTTATTTGACAGTGCCTTCACTTGAAAATCATTGATATTATTGCATCCTTATTTACTGTCTTTGATTCCTTAAAGTCCCTGTGTTATTTACTGTCTTAGATTTCTTAAGGGCCCTCTATACCTTTCCTTTAAGATCACAGTACTTTCACAGAACTCTTCCTAAGTAACTAGATTGTCCTCACAAAGTATATTCAGACTGACTTTTTAAAGACAAGCTAGGGTCAGTGATCAATTAATCATAATCGGGTATTAAAAGAACATAACTCCCTTCCAACTTCTTTTCATGGCATTAAGTTTCAATCTGTTTTTAAAGCTACTATGAAGAAATATTGTTTTGAAACATGTTGATGTCATGGTTATTTTTGATGTTTTGCTGCTTGCTGTTTTGTATTTTGTGTAAAATATATTCAGATCCCCCTCAAACATGAGCATATTATGCATATAAGATTTCACCATGTTAACAAATATTAAAAATAAGTAAATAAAATATAGGACTGTGGGTCTGGAACGTGAAGAAGAAATAAGCTAATTTTATCAAGTACCCAGATTTATCTCCTTTGGCTTGGGACAGCTGTTTACCCACAGTTCCCTATCAGTAACTCTCGTTTGGCTAGATTGACAAAACTTTACCCTGGCACAAACATAATTTTGAGCTTGCAAACTGGGTTTTGCATCAAGTTGGTATTCACAAAAGCCCAGTTTGTGGGCTCAAACTAGGTTTGTGCCAGGGCAAAGTGTGAAGGGGGCCACAATGCAAATGAGGGAGAGGGGACCTTCATATTGGCACAACCCGATACACAGAGCATTTGCTCCACATAAGGGCCCTTTGTGGGGTTCCCTTGCATGGAGTAAATACTGCTGACTGGGACCTTGCTTTAATGCTGGGCAACCCTAGTGGTTGGTGGAGGTACTACAGTGCCCCCCTCACCAATTACCAGCCCAGAGAAAAAAGAATAGGCTCTTATGTCAGTGGTTTCTCCCCATGATTGCCAATCACTGGTCCGTAGACAAAAGAATAGTCCCTAGTGCCAGTTTCTGTCCCCTATGATCTCTGGCCTGTAGACAAAACAATAGTCCCAAGTCCCTGTTGTCAGTGCCCCCCCAATCACTGATCACCATCCATAGACAAAAGAATAGTTCCTAGTCCCTGGCGCAAGTGGTTTCCTGTCCCCCCGTGATCACCAATTTTATGCTGTTTTGCATAATATGACCCACATGTTACAAGACAATGCAACTGAAAAAAGGGTCTTCTCATTCACGAGTGCATCTTTTGGCTCTGACTACTGTCGTGGTGGAAGGGTGCTCCACAACAATGCAGTTGTGACTCTGTTGAATTGGGAGCGCAGGGCTGTCCAGCTGCAGTTCAGGACACAGTCAGGATAATCTGCAAGCACTTTCTATAAGTTTCTATCCCCACCTCCCATTCAGCTGACTGCTGTATCTGCAAGAGAAAGAAGAGAAGTAAAGAAGCATGGTGGTGGTGGTGATGGGGGTGAGTGCCTTGGCTTTCCTGCAGCCTTTCCCTCTTCTCCAAAATATATTTATTCTGAATAAATGTGTCGTGGAAAGGAGGGAATTATTCTGTGCAACTCTAGGTGGCTGTTTGGTACTGGGGTTGGAGGCTTTGGGGAAGACAGTTTTTTAAACAGAGAAGAGAAGCTGGTTCTTTCTGCACACCTGACCACCTGGGGTGTAATCACTGCCAACGTGTCCAGGAACAGCTTGAAGCATGTATATGAGGTAAATTGTTGTTCTGTGCCCATGACATAGTATTTGCAGTTGTCTGCCAGTCCTTTTAGTTTAGCAGAAGGTGGAGGATAACAGAGTGTGGCCAAACAGAAAATTCAGTACGCACTCTCCCCTGCCAATGGTAAATGTTGCAAATGTGGTCTTTCTGCGTGAATTGATCACTTACTTATTTTATCTTAAATAGGAATGGGGGCCTCTTGATGTTCAAATCATGAGCTTGCTGTGACATTGCCCAGCTACCAAATGCCAAGGTAGACCATCCATCAGCTGGGTCCTTATTCTAAAATGTAATAAGAATGCATGGGGTAAGCCTTCTCAGAGGTTCTCCCAGTATGGGCTAGAGGAGGTGGAAAGCAAAGAATACAGAAAACTGAAACTGAGGAGCAAAACACATGGTATCAGATATGGTGCATGGGGAGAGGATACCTTTTCATCAGAAACTGGAAGAACTTCTGGGATAGAAGTCTCTTCAGACTTGATGGCCTGCATCTAACTAAGGAGGGAGTGAGTGAATTAGGACAGAAGTTTGATGTCTTCACAGGATGTTTAAACTAAGAGATGGGGAAATGGCAACAGCAACTCTGGGACCTGCTGCCTCTCCCCCAAAACACCGGTATACACCAAACAAGGCAAACAATACTAAACAGAGAAAAAAGACAGCATGGGATGGGACAAATGGGACGGGAAAAAAGGGGTCTAATAAGAGTCAGGACATTAAAAATGGGGTAGAATGGGTTTGGAGGGCCATGTTCACTAATGCAAGGAGCCTTGCAAACAAAGTAGCAGACCTCTCAGTAGTCATTGCAGAGGAGGATCGAGATTGGATTGCCATCACTGAAACTTGGTACAATGACAACCATGACTGGGAAACAAATATCCATGGTTTTAGTCTCTTCCAGAGAGATGGGGAGTAGTGAGGTATGTGAGGGAGGGAGGGAGTAAACTGTAAATGGCATACTATCTGAGGAGATGGAGGTGACCAGTGGTGTGCCTCAAGGGTCAGTGCTGGGTCCTATCCTCTTCAACTTTTTCATTAGTGACATTACCGAAGGTCTGGAGGGCAAGGTGTGTCTGTTAGAAGATGACACAAAGGTATGCAACAGGGCTGACATTCCTGGGGGACTGCACAAGATGAGGTTCAACCTCAAGAAGTTAGAACAATAGTCTAAGATCTGGCAGCTGAGTTTTAATGCAAAGAAGTGTAAGGTCATGCACCTAGGAAGGGGAAATCTGGGGGAAAACTACCATATGGGGGATATGACACTAAAGAAATTTAATATCAATATTTATATAACAAACTGGATTTGTAATTGGTTACAGGATAGAACACAAAGAGTAATTATTAATGGAACTTCATCTGATGTGGGAAAAGTACTCAGTGGGGTCCCACAGGGATTTGTCCTGGGCCCCTGTCTAATTCAAGCATTAATAGCTGATTTAACAAAAAAACTGCTCTTCTATCACTACTAAATATGCCGATGATGTTAACATTGGGGACCCATGTATTAACCCTGCACAAGCTGCTATTATTCAACAGGACCATCGCTAGCATCTCAGATTGGGTAAATGCATGGGGGATGAAATTGAATACATCCAAATGCAAGGTGATGCATTTGGGTCCTAGGAATGTAAATCATCCCTATACAGTAAGCTAGCAGGTTCAAAACTTTGTACCACCTCAGACAACAAGGACCTTGGTATTACCATATCTCACCATATCTCACCATCTTTCTCAACATAAACACTTGCAAGGTGTAATTAGCAAAACTAATAGATTTGTGTGGTCCATTCTATGTAATATCAAATCTAGGGACTCTAAGGTATTGACCCCTCTCTTTAGGGCATGTGCCAGGCCACACATGGAATATGCATCCCAGCTTTGGTGCCCCTATAAGAAATCAGACAGCAACTCCCTAGAAAAAATACAAAGAAAGTTTACAAAACACATTTCTGGCCTTAAATCAGTATCACTCAATCAATCAATGACTCTCTATTTGTAGAGCACCTTTCAATATCAAGGCGCTGCACATATTGTAACAACAAATATAAAAACAGAGAGCAGTATAATTATTTAAAAATCATTCAGACTGGGAAGGCCAGCGAAAATAAATAAGCTTTTAACATAAATTTAAAACTACTGATGATTAGGCATTCTTTTAACCAACGAGGTAGAGAGTTCCACAGGGTTGGTACTGCAAATGAAAATGCATGAGCTCCAGATGTTTTATTCTTTGAAAAACTTTCCCAGACTGGAGACAGATTGGATTGCACAATCTGTCAACTGTTCGGAACAGTTGAGCTGGTCGATTCTGTGCAGCAGATATCTCCCTGGACAGAAACTCTGCCTTTTTACAGGTTATTTCTGATTGATAGCCATTATAATGTTCTACCAATCTAAGCCTGTCAGCATCCAGGTCGGACTTCTGCCATGCTCACTCCAGCCTTCAACCAACTCGCCTCAACTCCTTCAAGGACCCATCATACCCGGGGGACCTTGGGCAAAGAATGAGTGGCCAAACACAAACAGGAGCAAGTCCAGGACATCTCCCACTGCCTTATTATTGCATAGTACAAGGTCCCTTGGACTTGTGCTTTCACCCAGCAATCCTGATAGGTCCAGAACCACCAATAAACCATCTAGGGTAACTCCCCTTAAAGGGCAGTACCGGACCATTTCCAAAGGGGTAGGTCCAATTGGGGGGGCCCCAAAACTGAACCCTATGGTATGATGGTCAGACAAACTGACTGGTTCCACCCCCAAATTGGAGATCTCCATCCCCAGGAGGAACAGCAGATCTAGTGAATGACCTCCTATATTGGTAGAGGAGGCAACCACCTGTGTAAGGCCCAGCATTATCATAAGCTGGAGGAGATTTTGACCAAATTGTGAGAGTTCATCATTGAACCAGGCATTGAAGTTCCCCAGAATTATCCATCTGGGAGACTCCAATACCATATCGATGATGAAGTCCGCAATCTCCTGCAGAAATAAAGCCCCATCACCTGGTAGACGGTAAATGAGGAGTATACTGCAACCTACACCCTCTCCCATGGTGCACTCAAAGGATCTGGTAGTCCTCACTGGGACATCCACAAGCCTCAGCTCAGTGTTAAAAAAACTGGCTACTCCCCCATCCCTTCGATCCAACCTCAGGCGGTGAATCACCAAGAACCCAGCCGGCACTGCAAAAGCCAATACTGGGCCTGCATTTTCATCCAGCCAGGTCTCAGTGATACAAGCCAGGTCCACTGTATCAACAAGATCAGCTATAGTATCCTATGATAAAAGATTAAAATCATTAAATTTTATGTCAGTATCTGCTCATTGCCTTAGAGGCAACCTCATGTTTCTTTTTGATGTCATTGAGGACCCCTACCTCATGTCAGAATTAGGACTTGATTTTAAAACTTATCCACATGATATTAGAGGTCACCCCTAGCAACTTGTAGGGAAACCATTCAAACATACTAGCAGAAAATACTTCTTCATCCTTTGCACCATCGGTCCCTGGAATAAACTACCTCTGGAATTTGTCATCAGCGAAACTAAGAGCATTTTCAAATATCAACTAAATAGATTAATTAACTCTGAGTATAATTTATCCTATTATTCTTTGGCTTAGTAAAAGAGTGATATGGGCCACCGGCCTTCTTGCTCTTTTCCACACCATAGTATGAACTGTAGTAGGTCACAAAGCAAGAGAGAGACCTGGGGGTGGTTATTATGGATGAATTAAAAATGACCAGGTAATGTGAAAAGGCAGTGTTAAAGGCAAATGGTATGTTGGGATGCATAGAGAGAGGAATCACAAGCAAGAAAAAGGAGGTGGTACTCCCGCTGTACAGATCACTGGTGAGGTCGCACCTAGAGTATTGCGTACAGCTCTGGTGACCACACCTAATGAAGGATATAGATGGACTTGAAACAGTGCAGAGGAGGGCTATGAAAGTGACACAGGGACTGCATCTAAACTTGTATGAAGGGAGGCTGAGGGATCTCAACATGTACTCACTTGAGCAAAGGAGGGAGAGAGGAATGTGATAGAAACCTTCAAATATCTGAAAGGAATTAACAGTACACAGGTACAGGATCTGTTTCAAGGCAGAAGTTACATAAGAAAAGAGGTTATGACATGAAATTAGAGGCAACAAGTTTAGGGACAATGAGAGGAAGTTCTTAACGGAGAGAGTGGTGGATGCATGGAACAGCCTCCCTCATGAGGTGGTGGGGGCCAGGATAGTAAAGAGTTTCAAGAAAGCTTGGTATAAATACAAGGGCATCATAGCAGTGAACAGCAACTGGGGGAAGGGAGTAGTCTAAAGGGAGTGGGGTAGTTTCCAAATGGATAGACTAGATGGTTCAAAAGGTCCCCTTCTGCTGTCACTTTCTATGTTTCTATGTTAAGCATAGATGCGATACAAAATTATGAGCTGTTGTGGGTTAAATTATATCTTCCAACACAACACCTAACAGTGTGTTTATGTTACCGTCCTCCAAATCTAAGACTGGTAGATAATACTGTGATTATGGATATATTGGAGCAAGTAGATATTGAAGGAGATTATATGATATTAAGTGATCTTAATTTCCCAAAGATTAATTGGGAAAAATTGGTAGGAACTACATTTGCAGAAAATAAATTTATAGACATGATAATACAAAAAGGACTTGACTAGATAATAATAGAAGAAACTAGAGGTGAAAATATATTGGATTTGTTCCTATGTAATTTTGAGGAAAAAATAACTAAGGTTAGGGTTGAACCCCCATTATCAGACAGTGACCACAATAAGGTCATAGTAGAGGTTAGTATAAAGATAAATAATGTAAAGGGGAGAACAAATAGAAAATGCTATAATACAGTTGATTTTGTGCAAATGAGTAATTATTTAAATGGATGGAGATGGGAAGAAGAATTAAGAGATCTAGGAATGATAGAAATATGGAGAAAAATTAAAACACATTTAGATCATTGTGTTAGAGAATGGGTACCAGAATTACCAAAACATAATATAAAAGGTAGAGTTCCTTTATGGTGGGGGAAGAAAATTAAAACAGTAATATGGAAAAAGAATAAATTATATAATAAGTACAAACAAAATCCCACAACTCATAGTTGGACGAATTATAAAAAAATAGCTAATAAAACAAAATATATTATCAGAGTATCAAAAGCTAATGCAGAAAAGAAAATGGTTGATTCAGTAAAGGACAACAAAAAAACCGTTTTTAACTATGTAGGGTCCATGACGGGAAACCAAAAGAATATAGGCCCCTTAGTAGTTAATGGTGAAACAACTAAAAATGAGCAAGACATAGTGAATGAGTTTAATAATTATTTTGTAACAACCTTTCAACCAAAAGAAATAATTAAAGATAGTGAGTTAGATGAGAACAGGCTGCCAAAAGATAAAAATGTAGTATTCACCGAACAGGACATCTTGGAGAAGATAAAGAAAATAAAACCTTATAAATCTATGGGACCAGATGAAATAAGTCCAATACTATTGAAGGAATTGGTGGATAAATAATGTGGGCCAATTACAAAATTATTTAATGCATCAATCAGAGAAGGTAAAGTTCTTGATGAATGGAAGGAAGCTAATGTGACACCGATATATAAGAAGGGAGATAAGAAACAAGCCAGTAACTATAGACCTGTAAGTCTGACTTCGGTCTTGGGAAACATTATGGCGGGACTAATACATGATCTAATCGTAGATCATGTAAAACAGAAAGGACCATTAGATATAACACATCATGGATTTGTGAGAGGGAGATCATGTCTTACAAATCAGTTGTGTTTTTTTGAACCAATCAGTGCAGCACTTGACCAAGGCCTACCGGTGGATATTATATTTTTAGACTATACAAAGGCGTTTGACTCTGTCTCTCATAAGGTCTTACTGGAGGAGTTAAATAATATACATTTACATCATAGTATAGTAAGTTGGATAAAGTAGTTATTTATTTATTTATTTATTAGCTTTTGGTAACCGGGTAAGTGCGCTAGGCAACAGGCCTGCCTATTTTCAGGCACGACCCGGGACAGCACAGGACATTGGTTACAATATGCAGAAATGCACAGACATAATATAAGTGTACAGGAGCAAAACAAGATATACATTGGGTAGTACAGTAATAGTTACATAAGGGTACATTTTAGGCATAGATCATAATAAGGATGTAAAATAAAGCAATTAGGGTAACCATAAGACAGCTGAAGACAGTAAAGACATCAAGGTTCATAGCCACCTAGACAAGCATATTGCATGGGAGAACATTAGTGTAGTACTCAGGGTCAGACCCGACAGCCTGCAGTGGGACAAAGCAAATTAAGAGCATTTGCATTGGCCAGAGGCTAGAAGGTGGGTGAACAGCGAGTTTCTGAATTCTCGATGGGAGGCTGAAGTTTTCACCATAAGGGGGAGTGAGTTCCAGAATTTGGGAGCAAAATGGGCAAATGCCTGTTCACCCATTTTTGTCATGCAAGGTCTAGTGGACAGCATGGGGACAGAGGAAGACCTGAGGGTACGGGTGTGTGAGGCAGGAGTCAGGAGGTTGGCAAGATAGACAGGGCAGAGAGGTCTGAGCAGGGGTGTCGATAAAGCAGCCCAGGAGTAGGCTGAATATCCTTAGGTGACAGCCAATTTAAGCTAGCGTAAAGGAGACAATGATGGGTAAGACGTGGGGCAGTTAAGGTGAATCTACAGATGTTGTTGTAGACAGTGTCCCATTTGTGGAATGTAGCAGAGTTTGCAGCAAAGAGGAGGGGCAGAGCATATTGGAGCTGGGGTAAGAGAATACCTCTCGCAACAGAAAGTCTAGCGGAAGGAGTGAGGGAGTGGGGCACGCGATAAGCTCCACCAATTTTAGCATTGACGGCACGGCACACCATATTGACATGTTGAGACAGGTCAAGTGTGGGATCCAAAGTGACCCCAAGGTACTTGAAGGACTCAGTGTTTAAGATGAGGGAACCATCAAGGCATTGAACCCGGAGCCTGTTCGCAGGGCAGACAGTTTCTTAGAGGATCCGAATAGCATAGCACAGGCTTTTTCTAGGTTCAGGACTTGGTGGTTGCTAGAGAGCCAGGTCTGCAGGAATTGGAAGTCATTAGTGAGAGTGGAGTTGATGGCAGCAACCGATTTTGACCCAGAGTAGAGAACAAGGTCATCTGCGTACATAAGAGTGCAGCTATGCCAGGACATGGTGGGAATATCATTTAGGAAGAGGGAGAAGAGTAGAGGTCCAAGAGTGGATCCCTGGGGAACTCCACGGGAGATGTTTAGGGGGGAGAAAAGGGCCTTGTGAAATGCTACTGCCTGAGTCCGATTGTCAAGATAGCTATGGAACCAGGAGATGGCTTGGTCAGATGCTCCAATGGATTGGAGTTTCTTTAGCATGAGAGGATGGTGTACCATGTTGAAGGCTTTAGACAGGTCAATCAAGATGGCCCCAGTGAGTAGGCCACGGTCCATATTATTTCTGATGTCATTTGTAAGTTGTGTAAGTGCAGAGGTGGTACTGTGACCGGGTCGGAAACCATGTTGGCACGGGGTTTGAAGATTAAACATGTCAAGGTGAGCAGCAAACTGGTAGTGGACTATTTTTTCAAGCAGCTTACTGAGAGTGGGCGGAAGAGATATAGGGCAGTAGTTGGACATGAGTTTGACATCGCCCTTTTTGTGTATAGGGATGGTTCTGGCAGTTTTCCAGGTGGATGGGACAGCAGACGTACGAATTGAGAGGTTAAAAAGCCAGGTGATAGGTCTGGTCAGCCAAGGTGCATACTGCTTAAGTATGCAAGGATGGATGCCCTCAGGCCCTTGACCCCGCGTGCCGGAAGGGAGTTAAGTAGCTTGCGAACTTCAAGGTATGTGGTTGGAGCCAGAATGAAAGGGAGGGTGGGAGGGGCGAGGGAGGAGAAGAGGGACAGTCAGGTTGTGGGCTAGTTAGAGTAGCGACTGGTGGAGAAGAAAAAAGGGCATTGAAGGTGTTGGCAATGGTGTCATGGTTGGTGCAGTGAACACCTTGAATGTTCATGTCAGCTGGATTCTGTTGCTTGTCATTGCCGAGAATGTCCTTAATTTTGGACCAGTACCTGTCTGGATTTGTAGAGGATGTTATTAGTAGGTTCCTATAGTAGGTGCTTTTGGCAATACGAATTTGTCTTTTGCAGTTGTTACGTAATGCACGATAGTCTTCAGAGTCTGCGGAGTGGGAGATCTTCCACCTGGACCAAAGTTTGTCCCTAGATTTGAGAAGTTGAAGCAGGGGGTGTTAGCCACTTGGTTACTTTCCTGCCATCCTACGGTGGTGACCGGATGTGAAGGTTTTGAAGAGAGAGAGAGGATGGAGTTGAAATATTCTGTGGCTATGATAATGTCCTCTGTTTGGTAGAGAGGGGACCAGTCAACCTGGTTAAGGTCAGTTAAGAAGTCCTCATGACTTAGGCGGGAGAGATTAGGAAAGGTTACAGTTTTAGCAGGGAGGGGAGGAATGACAGTGTTCCAGACACAGAAGATGGGATAGTGGTCACTAATTGTGTCAGGTAGCACACCGACTGAGGCAACATATTCCGTCCTCTTAGTAAGTATCCAGTCAAGGAGGGTGGCACAGTTGCCCCCACGTGAGACCCTTGTGGGTTCATGTATGAGCTGGGATAGATTTGCCTTGCTAGCTAAGGAGGATAGGTTAGCTGAGTTTTTCTCGGACCAGTCAAGGTTATAATCACCAAGGCAGATAATGTCATTCTTGCCTGTAACTGTAGGCAGAAACCCTAAGAGTTCAGTGATGCCTTGTGTAGCATTTTTTGGGGGGATATAAGTACAAAAAATATGGAGTTTCTTTACACCCCCAAGAAGCAGTAGGGAGTGCAGGATTTCACAGTTTGGTAGGATGGGGTCCTGCAGAAGGGTAATGTTTAGGTGAGTTTTGAAGTAGAGGGCAAGGCCACCTCCCCTTTTAGTGCCAGGACGGTCGATACAAAGCATGCTGTATCCAGGAAAGTGGCACTGAGAGTCAGGCACTGTGGGCTTAAGCCAGGTTTCTGTGATGGCGAGGACGTCCGGGACATAAGTATAGATCCAAGCCTGGCGGTCAGGGAGGTTGGCCATAAGGATCCTAGCATTCAGGTGGGCGAAAGTTAGTCCATCGGTTTTAGGGAGAGTAGTGGCCGGGGGGGGCAAGGTTATGACAGGACGCAGAGATGGACCAGGGTTGATCTCAATGTCTCCGGATAGTACAAGAGATAGGGTTAGTAACCATAGCGGGGTGATGAGGTACGCCCTGATAGACATGCAGGGTGGTGGCTTCAGATGAAGGTGAAGGTATCTGACTATTGGGCTAATATGCTTGCTGATGAGAGCAGAGTGGGGTAGAGGTAGTGGAGTGGCAGTAGCAAGCATGTTGGAGTAGTAGAAGTCAAACTGAGTATAAGTATTGACAGAAGCTGTTGATGTGTTCAAGCAGTAAAGCTCAAAGAGGATAGGAAGGCAAAGTATTCCCATGAGGAGCGCTAGGAGGGGAGGAGGGGACATTTTTGACTAGAGGAAGGAGTGCCCACAAGGTCTGGACGCCAAACTCCTCTACCTATCTGCCCCTGCCATTGCCTCCCCCCTTGCAGACCTACTAAACCTCTCCTTCGCCACGGCAAAAATTCCAGGTGTCTGGAAGGAAGCAGTAATCATCCCCCTTCCGAAAGGGGGCGACCCATCTGAACCGGGAAACTACCGCCCTATCTCCCTCTTACCAGCCTTGGCCAAGCTGCAAGAGCAGCTCGTACTCACCCAACTAACACAGTTCCTCGACTCCACCTCTTTCTTCACTCCATTCCAGTCGGGTTTCCACAAAAATCACTCCACCATCACAGCCTTGCTAAGGCTCACAAATGATATCTCCTTGGGCATGGACAAAGGCCTTGTCACTTCCGCAATTTTTATTGACCTGGCCAAAGCTTTTGATACCGTGTCTCACACTAAACTCCTCTCAAAATTGCAACAAGCAGGCCTCTCCCAACCTGCCTCTAACTGGTTCCAAGCCTACCTGTCAGGCAGATTGCAGGCCGTAAAAATTGGCCCTCACATCTCCTCCCGACTACCTGTGAACATGGGGGTTCCCCAGGGCTCAGTCCTGGGTCCCCTACTTTTCTCTATATTCTTAAACGATCTGCCTCAAGTCTGCTCTAACTCAGCGCAGCAAATGTACGCAGATGATACAGTACTATACACCTCTGGCCCCTCTACCGATGACACAATTGTATCTCTACAACGGGATTTTGATGCCGTACAAACATGGCTCAGGTCCAACCAGCTTATCCTAAACGCCAAGAAAACCATCTCCATGACCTTCGGCACCCATCCCAAATTATCCCGCCCCACAGCCCCCCCTGTCTTCCACACCTGGATGGCTCAATCCTAGATTCCTGCACCTCCTTCAGGTACCTAGGAATTTGGCTAGATCAACATCTCGACTTTCATGCCCACATCGAATCACTGCAGAGAAAACTCCACCCTAGGCTAGGAGCACTGTACCGTCACAAAGGCTCCCTTCCCACCTATGTTAGGCGGGGAGCTAGTCCTCAAAATGATCCTTCCCATTTTTGACTACGGGGACGTGGTCTACAGCAGTGCCCCCCCATCCACATTGGCAGGACTGGACCCCCTCTATCACTCATTCTGCCATTACGCCCTTGACTGCCCTCCTACCACCCATCACTGCGACCTGTACAGCGCCCTGTCCTTCCCATCCTTAGAGTCTCGCCGCAAACAACATTGCACTAACCTTGTCTACAAGTTCTGGTCAAATACCCTCCCCCCCTACCTCAGCAGTGCTCTATCAGCCCAAGCTTCCCCTGCCTACCCGCTCAGAGCTTACGATCCGAAAAAGCTCCATGTACCTTTCATGCGCACCTCTAAGGGCCAAATGGCCTTTATGCATCGTCTACCAAAACTGTGGAATGAGCTACCCGCATACATCAGGCATTCAGACTCCCACTGGGCTCTCAAAACACTCCTGAGGTCCCACTACTCTGCTGCTTGTAATTGCTACCCGTAGATCTAACTACCAAATAATCTTTGCCTCTGAACCGCTGTTTATTGTCTTCCCAAGCTGTGCATTTTAACTATGTCTATGAATACTGTTAGCTACTCTGACCTATGTAACACCGATGCACTGTGTTTACTGTTTTACTGTATCTGAAGTATTGTGTTTTACTGTTACTGTATCTGTTGTCTGACCTATGTAACCCCCAGGTCGCATCTGCTTCACTGTTTTACTGTATCTGTTGCCTGACCTATATAACCCCAGGTCGCATCTGGAAACGAGCGGTCCCCGCTCAGAATGCTCATCTGGTAAATCTCTTAAATAAATAAATAAATAAATATATAAATGTGTTCAAGCAGTAAAGCTCAAAGAGGGTAGGAAGGCAAAGTATTCCCATGAGGAGCGCTAGGAGGGGAGGAGGGGACATTTTTGACTAGAGAAAAGAGTGAGGTAGAGAGGAAAGAGACAGCAGAGGCTCCTTTAATATAAATCACCAAGTGAAAACAGCTACTAGAGAGCAGTAAAATGTGACAAGTGAGGTATTGGGAGCAAGTTGCTCGAACTTAATCAGGCTCCCTCTAGTGGCAAAACAATATAAGGAGCTAATGGAGAAGCTGGGTGTTAAAAAATAAAAATAAAAATCCTGACAGCAGCAAAATATCACGAGGGCAGAGGCTATTTAAGTAATACCAGCAAAGGGTGGGGGGATTTCAGATAGAACACAGGTCCTGGGATGCAGTGACTCTAAGCTTTTAAATACAGTTACAGGCAAATACAAATAGTTTTAGCTGGTTCATTTTAAAACTTTCAAAATGAGGCACAAAAGTAACAGTTCTGCTCCGTTTGAGCCTGGGCAGCAACTCGAGGTGCTACTCTGGCCGGGATTCATGCGCTGAGCAGGGGAGCTTGTGGCCATTTCAGAAAAGGCACCAGATGTGCCAGCGGTGGTGGCAGCAGCCTGGATCAAGGTAGAAATTACCTGGTGTGTCTCGGGTTCGGGGCTTCTGCGGGCAGGGAGGAGCTGAGGCAGGCCCTCGTGACCTCCGGTCTCCTCGGGGAGGGTGGTCTCTCAGGAGAATGGAGAGAGAGGGGGGGATTAAATATGCAGTACAGGCAAAAAGGATTAACTTGCTGGGGGCAGGCTGGTAGTGGGTGTGGGGAGAAGAGCAAATGGGCTGTGGGCTATCAGGTTACTATTGTGATTCAAAAAAGAAAGGCTTATGGTGGTTACTAGAAGGGCAAACTGAAATTCTGCACGCTGGAAATGCACTTTAGAAGTTAACAAACAGTCCCCAAATGAGTTTTTCACAGGGGGGTATTTCAGTTACAACTGGAAAAATGCACTTTACAAATTAACAAACAGTCCCCAGTGAGATTTGCACAGGGGGATTTCAGATAGAACACAGGTCCTGGGCTTGCAGTGACTCTAAGCTTTTAAATACAGTTACAGGCAAATACAAATAGTTTTATCTGGTTCATTTTAAAACTTTCAAAATCAGGCACAAAAGTAACAGTTCTGCTCCGTTTGAGCCTGGGCAGCAACTCGAGGTGCTACTCTGGCCGGGATTCATGCGCTGAGCAGGGGAGCTTGTGACCATTTCAGAAAAGGTGCCAGGTGGCCAACGGTGGTGGCAGCAGCCTGGATCAAGGTAGAAATTACCTGGTGTGTCTCGGGTTCGGGGCTTCTGCGGGCAGGGAGGGCTTCAGGGCAGGCCCTTGTGACCTCCGGTCTCCTCGGGGGAAGGGGTGGTCTCTGGTGTGTCTCGGGTTCGGGGCTGGTGTGGGCAGGGAGGGCTTCAGGGCAGGCCCTCACGACCTCCAGTCTGCTCGGGGGAGGGGGGTGGTCTCTGGTGTGTCTCGGGTTTGGGGCTTCTGCGGGCAGGGAGGGCTTCAGGGCAGGCCCTCGCGACCTCCGGTCTCCTCGGGGAGGGTGGTCTCTGAGTGTGTCTTGGGTTTGGGGCTTGTGCGGGCAGGGAGGGCTTCAGAGCAGGCCCTCGCGACCTCCGGTCTCCTCGGGGAGGGTGGTCTCTGGTGTGTCTTGGGTTCGGGGCTTGTGCGGGCAGGGAGGGCTTCAGGGCAGGCCCTCGCGACCTCCGGTCTCTTCGGGGGAGGGGGGTGGCTGCTGAATAGACGACAGAGAGTTGTGATGAGAGGTTACTACTCTAAGTGGGGAAATGTTACGAGTGGGGTCTTGCAGGGATCAGTACTGGGGTCAACTTTGTTTAATATACTTATTGCTAATATGCAAACTTCTGAGAGAGCTTGGATAGGGAAATATGCTGATGATAGTAAAATAGGAGCAGTGATAAATAACAAGGCTGTTGCAGAAATGTTACAAGGGGAACTGACAAATATAGAGAACTGGGCTATAGAAAATAAATTGGCCTTTAATGTGGAAAAGTGTAAGGTGATGCATTTGGGCCATCAAAACCAAATGTTTACATATAGGCGGGGGGCAGTGTATTGCAGGTGACAGACAGTGAGAGGGACCTGGGAGGGATGATTACAAACACACTTAATTTTGATGTACATGCTAGGGTAATTGTGAAAAAATGTAATAGACTCATGGCATGTATATTTAAATGTATAAAAAGTAGAAATGAGGCAGTTATACTTCCACTCTATTCATCACTGGTGAGAACACAGCTGGAGTATTGCTCCCCATTTTGTGCCCCACAAAGTAAGAGTGGGGTATAATTGATGGAGAGAGTACAGAGAAAGGTAACAAAGAAAAATCAAAAATATGAAAAACACGAAATATGATGAGAGATTGAGGCAGTTGAACTTATATTCTTTACAATATAGAAGGCTACGAGGAGATTTTTGTTTGGTATATAGTTCAATAAAAAATGAAAAACTGTTTGAAACTATTGCCTTGACTAAACACAACAATACCAAGAATACAAGATCACATTCATTAACATTAACAAGGGATATTAGTAAAACTAATACGAGACATAAGTGGTTTAGTCAGAGGGTTGTAACTAGTTGGAATGCCTTACTTGAGAATGTAGTTAAAAGAAGAACAATGAACATGTTTAAAACATTGTTAGATAAGCACATGGGTATTAAAAAATATCAGGTGATCCACTGACAAGTGGCGGGCCATATATGGGCTTTTGCCTACTGTGCCCTTATAAATCTATGGAAATCTATGAAAATCAAGGTTGTGCATCACCACCATAAGAAATCATTCAATAACTGTCATAAGAGTAACTAGTTCCTCCTCGAGCTCCCACAAAAACATGAAGTGCACCCCGTCTGGTTCCATTGCTTTGTCTATTTTGAACTGTGACAGTTCCCTAAGGACTCTTTCCTCTGTAAAAGGGCTAGTGTCCACCTCCCATCCCTTAAAGAGCAGCTGACACCTTCAGGAGAACTATAACCAAACATAATATTTATTCACTGTCAAGGTTGTATTTCACATTAGTTCTGTATTTCTCCTCCCAATTATTTGTTACTGAGGTCATTTGCATGAAAACAGGATCTTTGGTCCTGAAGAGTTCATCTATTCCTGTTGCTTTCTCCCTACTTGAGGTCATAATGCACTGCTTGTGACATCACAGTACTCCCATGGCAACAGATTGTGATGTCACAACAGAGAATTATGACTTGAAGTAGGAAGTAAGCTATAGAGGCAGATGAACTCTAAAGGAATTCTAAGGGCTAAAGATCATGTATTCTTGCAAATTTCCTCAGTAATAAATAATAGGGAGGAGAAACATATAGAATATATATGGAATGCAAGCAGAATTATACCTAATTATTTTGTTTTTTTTTAGTGTTTTCTTTGTGATGTTTGTAGCTGTTTAATGCCCTTGTCTTTTATCATAAGACCACTGTCTACGCCCTCCTCCATAAATACTGAACAGAAGTATTTGTTCAGTAAGTCCGCTTTTTGGTGGTCCTCTTCCACATAAGCCCCTCCTTCCCCTTTCAGCCTTACTATCCCTCCCTTGGTCTTTCTCTTTTCACTTATGTATCTAAAAAATGTCTTGTCCTTTTTTTCACTGATTTGGCAATACTCTCCTCTGTTTGCACTCCTTATGATCTTCCATGCCTCCCTCTGTTTCTCCTGATAACTCTCCCTATCCTCCTCTGTCTGTGTTTTTTAACACTTCCTAAAAGCCAGTTTTTTATTTGCTCTTACTTTTTTTGCTACCCTTTCTAGAGAACCATGGTGGTCTCTTTTTTCTTCTGCCCTTGCTAACCTGCCTGCCACAGAGATTTGTAGCTTTTTCAATGTCCTCTTTAATTTTTACCCACTGGACCTCAACTCTCCCTAGTTTCCTTATCCCTGCCAGGGTATCCCTGAGGCATTCTCCCATTTTCTTAAAGTCAGCCCTTCTGAATTCTAGGACCCTTGTCCTCTTGTAGTTCAATTCGAGTTTCTTTAAGTTTTGGCAGGCAGTTTCTGCTTCCTATCAGGTTGTGTTATATTTGTTGAAACAGCCCTTTGATTGCCTTCATGATATGTGAAACCATTGTCTCTCTGGTATCCTTTATTTTCTGTCTCAGCACCACAATCTACTCTCCTCAAGATGATTTTGGGACTGAAGTCTGGTTCGGCATCCTTGTCTCTATGTGGACAGCTTGGGCTCCAAAGCTGCAGCAGTGTCTTTGGCATTATGGCAGATCCTAATCACATCCCCCCAGAAAATCTGGATTCATGCTGGACAGGGGATCTGAAATTTAATGTGCTTTGCTTTGAGGGCATGAATGATGTCACCATACTACTGGTGATTTATGTTTTCTGATCACAAATCATTCTTTTAATAAAGAAATGAAGAGCTCTCAAGAGCCATGTCCACCACTGAGATGCTAACAGGGAGAGAGAGAGAGAGAGAGAGAGAGAGAGAGAGAGACAGAGAGAGAAAGAGACATGGAAATGGAAATGATGAGCCTGACCCAATAGGGCAGATCCTATAAGGCATGGCTGGAGGCCCTTAACATGCACTTGCTGGAGGCCAAGAAGGCAGAAGGGAGAAAGGCAACATGACAGAAGTGAACAAGTTCCAGAGGGGAAATAATACAGTAAAATGTGATGCCCAATTCAACAGGGACAGTGTTGCTGTAATGAGAGGACTGGAACAGATGCTAGTTGTTGGAAACTTCTCAAGGGTTGGGAGGAAGTTCTGCTTTACTGAGAAGGCAGCAGAACCAAGGAACAGATTAGCAGCAGAAGTAGTAGGAGCGGGGCAATAAATGGGTTGAAACACAACTGGGACAGATTTAAAGGGTTGATAATACCAGGACAAGGAATGAGGGAGGTGGGGGTTTATGAGAAAGGGAGGATTTGGGGTTGACCCCCACATTAAGACATTAGGACAGGGATACAGTAGGTGAGGAAATTCTTTATGAGCGGACTGAATGGACTCTTGGTTTTTATCTGCCTGCAGAGTCTATGTTTCTACTGGATGTTTCTAAATGACACCGAGGCATGTCCAGCACAAGCAGTTCTCAATCTCCAGAATCACTGATTAGCTGCTGTGTGTCATGTGACTTGCAAAACAAGCATAAGCTCAGTGTGTACTTTCTATAAAAAAATTGTTACATCATCGTGTCAAAGTACCAAAATCTTGACATGAAGTCAAGTCCACTAGGAACTGCTTCAGCAATTTATGTTTCATTCAACAAACTCTAGTTCAGCATTGACTCCCCCTTAGACTTATCTTGTATTCCCCTGCATTTAGTACTAGAATATAGAGCTACAAATACTGGATTTAAATAGTTGTTTTTCATATAATTCATGACCTAATGTATAATGTTTCAAGTAAGATCCTGTACTGATATTTGCTTTACTAAAGCAATGAAATATGTTTAAAAAGAGACATGTTATGAGAACCAGAAACCACCAGTTTAGTGAATAACCCAATCTTATATTGAGTCTGAGCAAAAGAAAGGCATTACTCAGAGGCAGGGGAGACAATTACAAGTAAGGATTTTTGAGCAGTGTTATATCTGCTGTACTCCTTCAGCATACTCTATCAGCAAAGAAACTTTGAAACAGAATCATGGAGCTTTTCAACTGAGTATCTTAAATCCCTAAAATGTTTGCATGGTGAAAAGTTCATGAGTAAGATGCTTCTCATGTAACACATGCGCCATTTAATTATTTAGGTCAGAAGAAGAAGGGACTACAGTAAACCAACATATGGAGTACTTAGCACTTAAGGCATGCCCTGAGGCTCTTCTAAAGGAGAATCTTGGATTGCATTGTATATTTTTGACCACTTAACTCTTTACATTACCAGATTACTATACACCTTGACTAAACTGACAAAACACAATATACTGTACAGTACCTGTCATGAGGCTTATGCAGAGAAGTATATTGCAGGTTGATAGGGATGTGAACAAACCCAAAACATGAATTCCAATTTTGATATGAGCGCAAGCATTAGAAAATTATCGGCAGAGGTTAAGTTAAATGAAAAGGAGACTCGTTAACTACATTAAGGATTTATGACCACTTCTTAACTCCTTACATTACCAGATTACAATACACCTTGACTAAGCTAACAGGACACAATGTACCTGTCACGAGACTTCTGCAAGAAAGTATGTAGCAGGTTGGTAGGGGTGTGAACAAATCCAAAACATGAATTCCAATTTGAATATGAGCACAAGCATCGCAAATATTCAGCTGAGGTTTGGATGTACTTTATCCTCTTTCCATTATATTAGAATGACATTCCCTCCACATGCTGCCTTGATCCCATACATATTTTGTAAGTTATCCAATATCCTTGGGGCATACCAATTTCACCCCGACACACTCAGATATCAGACAGAGGCATAAGCATGCCCAACAGTGAGGCATGTGCATTTCCAGAAGTGGATACAGTAACTTTACTTAAAAAAACAAAACAATCTCTGATTTTCATACACAACACTGCTTCATTATTTCCACCCATATAATATAGCAAGTCTATGGACAGTGGGTAGCTCATTTCGGAGGCATACTTCTGTTCTTGAACTGCAGTCATCCCAGGCAAGGGGAAGAGCTTGAGTGGAGGGGTAGGGTGGAACGTATGCAAAATCTTAATTTGTGACACCCTTAGATAATCCTCACCTTGCCCCACTCTGTTTTTGCTGCCTGTATGGCTGCATATCAAGAACCATGGCTCATTGCTAGAACAATCTGGCTTTGTTATGTCTGTGGCAGAAATAATTGGGGGCACTGTGGTAAGGCCCCAATTATTAAGTTCTATTTTGTGAAGAAAAAAACGCCCTCTGCGGAACCTCTGCATGTGCCTCTCATATGAACATTCTGGGTAAGATGACCTCCACATACAAGGGGGGCATTTTAAGAAAAGGTATGGGACAACTGCACTTGTGAAGTGTATGGGGTGTTAAGTTTATTGAGGAAAAGTGTGTATATATCCCATTGTGCCCCCACATGAGTATATTTGTGTCCAGTTCCAAATCCTAACATTCCTTAGTGTGGGAGCCTTCAAATCAGAATCCAAAGCCCAGTCCAAACATTTACCCATGCAGACCCCTACAGGCCAGAGCTAAATGTTTGTCACTTATGGAAGATCAAACTCTGGTCCGTCTTCTGATTTTTCTCTTCTATCAATATGTTAGGTACAGATACAGAAGCTGAAGCAATTCCCGTTAGAAGAAAGCATATTAGAGTTGAACTTGAATGAGTGTGCTGGCGCAGTACAAAGATGATCATACCAAGCTTGTCTGCAAAGCATTTCTTCCCCTTTGTGTAAAGTATCTGCTCATTTCTTGATCATGTGCCTGCTGAGATATGGATTGAGGCATTCAGTACACATTGATTTTATTACAGCACTGCACTTCTGGCAAGTTTGATGCAGCTCTCTGTAGGATCCGAACTGTACAAAATGCTGTTGCTGCTGTGAGGTTGCTCACTAATGGGAGTGACACTTCTACTAATTGTCAGCAGCTGCTGTTAGGAAGAGAATACACTGTAGAGATCTTATTGCTGTCCATTTAAGGCAAGAAGCAAGGCCTAATGGAGAACAATCACAGGGTGTGAATTGTGCCATTCAGTGTAGTGCAACACCTAGCATTTTGTCCTGATGATTGAGAGAATGATATTTATGGTTGTGTGAGTAAAGAATATTTGTAGATTGGTAAGGAATTTCTAAAACCTGATGGGGCAATAGCGATTTCAAATTGTGAGTATAGTCTATATCATAATACCACAGTCTGGAAAAGGTTCCTGCCAAACATTTTCATAAACTTAAAAAAGTCATTTGATAATAGTAGTAATACACTCCATCATGTGTGTTATCATTTGTGATAATACTACTTCTGTGGTTGGAGGCAAATGTCTATGTCTTGCACCACCCAACATACCCAGTATGTGGTGTATCCCATGATAACACAAACTCTGTTGTGTATTATTGTTAGCATGGTGTAATAATGTCGCAGTCAAAACCACGAACATCAACAATGTCGCACGTAAAGTAGTGTGTGGCAAAATATGAGGGCTATAACATGCCAACCACCACAACCTGATCCAGTACAGGATGGGACTCTTAAGGATCATCTTCTGCTAAACCTAGGCCACAAGTGTGACATTGAGGTAAACAAAATGCAGGAAAATATCAACACCAAAGTATATATTTGTAGTATTCACCATGAATGTTAATTTTGGGCTCATTGGAAGATAACACCATTTTCTGCCTTTCAGATACCTAGTGACAGTAGTCCACTTGCTAGTTCTGTGTCACATGTGTGACATGTCCATTCATGGTGTTAAATAATGTTATATTCATCTGTAATGTGTTCTCCTGCCCCATCCTATCAGCTCCATTCTGCTGCAACCCTCAGCCCTGTCTCCCCACCTCCAAGATTTGACCGTCTGCTTCCTACCTCTATAGGCGAGTCTGTACCATGGATGGTGGTGGTGCAGTGCCTGCGGTGTTGCAGCATCATCCTGCTAATAGGGGCTTTTTCCTCAAGTTTCGTCTCTTGAGTCAGAGCTGGGGGAAAGCGATGGTACACACAGACAACATAAAAACATTGCACACCTTCTCACCCACCTCCAACTTTTGATTCTGGTGACTGGTGCTACACCACAAAGCCTCCGATAGGTGGCAGCCAAACAGTGGCACATGCTGCCCCCCACCTTAAAGGAGGAGATTCACTGATGGATGCTTAACCCTCCTTCCCCGGCTGTCACTCAAGTGACTCTGGTCTGTTCACAAACCTGGATGACCGGTACAGTGGGAGGTGAGGTATCCAGCACCACAGCCTTCCATGCCACTGTGCTAGATTGTTGAATAATTTTTAGATAATTTTCTGATGATGCTACATTAGTCACCCCAAAATATTTTATCTACCATATCATTTTGCTGCATGTTATTTTATGATAATTGTTTCAGGCCTCTTATTTTTACTCTTCATTTTGTCCATTGAGAGTACTATTGTTTAGCAATTAAAAGTCAGTCTACTTTTCTGTGCTAATAAAACAAGTAAATAAAAAGTAAATAGTTTGCTGAATATTGTCTTGTACTCTATTAAGCTCAGTATGGGTTAAAAAAAGTTAAAAGACATTTATAAATGTTAAAATCTTTAATGTGTGTGGCCTAATCACCTCAGCCATTTTTGTCGACCTGGCAAAAGTCTTTGACACTGTCTCCCACACACTCCCACTATCTAAGCTCTCTCATGCAGGGCTCTCAGGCATGGCCACCAGCTGGTTTCAGTCCTACCTGATAGGCCAATCATAGTCCATCAGAGTTGGCAATGCCACCTCTGCTTCCCTTCCTGTTACCTCTGGTATTCTGCCCAGTCTTTGGCCCAGTCCTCTTGTCCATCTTCCTCAATGACCTTCCCTCTGTCTGCCCTTACACATCCATTCACATGTATGTGGATGATAAAATACTGTACACATCCGGCCCCTCAACTTCTGATGTAGCAACCAGACTCCAGCAGGACCTCAACGCAGTTCAGCATTGATTTCACTCAAATTAGCTGTTTCTCAACACCAAGAAATCTATCTCTATGATCTTTGGCACAAGGCAGAGACTTTCAAGGCTACCCTCCATCTCTTCCTTCTACACCCTGGATGGGACCACTCTTGAGACTTGTACCTCCTGCAGATATCTCGAGGTCTGGCTTGACCAGCACCTAGACTTCTTAGCACAGCTTGGTGCCATCCACAGAAAACTTTACCCCAAGTTAGGTGCACTGTATCGCAATCATGGAAATGTCCCATTGCTGGCTCAATGTGCTATAGTGCAGAGGATGATTCTCCCCATCTTTGACTATTAGGACATAGTCTACAGTGCCGCACCAACGTCCACCCTAGCCAGACTGGACCCCCTTTTCCATTCCTTCTGTCATTTTGTGCTTGACTGTCCTCCTAATACTCATCACTGTGTCCTGTACCACAACCTAGACCTCCCCTCATTGCAAGACCAGTGTCTCTCCTACTGTGCTAGCCTCATGGCTAAATACTGGATGCAGTCCCTCCCTACATATCTCACTATGGTCCTCTCGGCCGACACCTCCCAGTGCTATGCATTGAGGAACAATGACTTGCTTCTACTGGCCATTTCACTCAAGTCAGCAGGCCAGTCAGCTTTCAATTATTGGATGCCCAATCTCTGGAACTCACTCACCTTGGACATCCGGCATGCCCCTCCCCCCCCGGACGGCACCTTAATTCCTTTCTCAAAACATGCTTCCACCCCATCTGCGCATGCACTCATGGGAGCTCATAAACAGGTAACCAGTACCTTCTGCAACAGGGCAAAACCCCCTACTACACATTATTCCTAATTTCTCTTTTTTATGGCTTACACCTGATGCTGTAACTTACCTGGTGTTAGTCTCCTGTTATATGCCTGTTCAGCTGCCTTTCGTAATGCACTCTACCTTGTATGTTTTATCTTGTATGTTTATCATGTAATTGACTTGAATATGTATATATGTATACACTCCATCTCCCCCTACCCCCAGGGCGCATCTGGACTCAAGCAGTAGTCTGCTCAGCATGCCTTCCTGGTAAAACCTTTAAATAAATAAATAAATAAATAAATAAAAATCAGGGGCCTGATATTCAAAAATGGGCAAAGCAGAGTGCAAAGCTTTGGGCTGTGCTTTGCCATTGTCCAGGATCACGAGGACGCTATATTCAGTCAGATAGTACACCTGTGCTATCCGACTCAATAAAGGGGCATGTCAGTGCTGTGTTAAATAGTGGTGCCCCAACATGGACTCTTGCTGTGCAGAGAATAGCGCCACCAGACCCAGTAGTACCAGTAGCTCTAGGTGTGACATTCAGACAGTCCCATGCAAATTAGCTCATTGGGCATGCAAGGTGCTAAGGGGCCATAGGCATGGCCATTATGGGCACATTTCCATGGGAAATGGTGGTGGGTTTGCGTGGCTCTGCCCCACCCTGATTGCTTGGTCTCATAAAACACAACCAGTCCCTGTTGGCTAGCAGTCACTCCGATCCCACCGATCACAAGCCCCAGTACCTATATGGAAATCCCTGGTGGATAGCAGTCCCCCTTACCCCCCCTCCCGATTGCCATCTTACAGTGCTAAACAAATTGCCTGTTGTGGTCCATGGTCCCTCCCACCCTCCAGTTGCCATCCTGTAGTGGAACTACACAATCCCTGGTGATCCATGGTCCCCACCAGTCTCCAGTCCCTGACCCTGTACATACATAAATAATGCTCATTGTCCAGTGCTTCCCCCCACCATTGTCCAATCCCTGACCCCATACAAAAATAAGTACTGATCCTTGTCCAGTGGTGTTTCCTCCCCTGGTCTCTGCTCCACAGTCCCATACACAAATAAATAATGCTCATCCGGTGCCCTCCATTGTCTAATCCGAGCTCCATACACAAATAAAGAATGCTCATTGGTCAGTGGTCCTCCAATTTCCAGTCCCTGACCTGTACATCTAGGTAGAGTTCCTGGTGCCTAGTATTCCCACTGCCCTCCAGTATCTGGTCCTGTGCCATTCCTGAAGATAACGGAAGTAAAAAGTTTGCAGGACATGAAAGAAAACTAAATGAAATAACTCTCAGTCCCTGGCATTTAGTGGCATTAACTACCCAACAATCCCCATCCCTATATGTCACAAAATGCTCCCTGGCATCTGGTGCTCCCACCCACCATGGATACTGACCACCCATAATGCCAACCACCTTTAACCTAAGTAGGTGTGGCAGAAGCCCATACAGTGACCAGCACAGCCTTCCTCTCAACTCCTCAGTCGGCTGCTATATGGATAGCAGAGAACACGTGTCCTGTGTATGGTAAAGGGAGCACGTGGCCTGTACTATACATAGGAAGCACACTCTCTGCCATCCATACAGTGGCTGGCCAAGTGGCTGGCCCATTTGCCATGTGGGCTTCTGTGGCACCTGCTTAGGGTTGGCAGGGTGGGTGATCGGTGCCTGTGGTGGGGGTGGCTACTAGACATCAGAGAGCATTTTCTAAGGTATGGGTATGGGGATTGGTGGGTGGAGTGTGCCACTATATGTCAAGGACTGGGAATTATTTCATTTAGTTTTCCTTTGTGTCCAGCACACTTTTTACTTTGGTTATCTTTTGGAATGGCACAGGGCCAATGATCAGAAGGCAGGAGTGGCACTAGGCACCATGGACTCCACCTAGACAAAGGGTGCTGGGGATCAGAGACTGAGGGGGGGATCACAGACTACCAGGGGTCATGCAGGCTGTGGACCACCTGGCCAATTTGTGTACCACTGTGGGATGGCTGGCAGGGAGCAGTGGGACAACTTGCCACCAGCGACTTCCATATAGATACTGGGGACTGGTGATCAGAGGGTGTAGGACCACTAGACACCAGAGATAAACTTATTCAGTACTGGGCTGCTATTGATCACAGAACGAGAGCCCACAGACCACATGAGGGCAGGTGTATGCCCCTACCCATTAACTTGATTGTTGGCTACAGAAACTCCAGTAGTCACTAGGGTTGCCCGGAGTAAGATGGGGTATTGTGTGGTGGTATTTGTGCAGTGCAAAGTGACCACTCTAATCCCTTTTGTCCAGTGCAAATGTGCTAAATATTGAATTGCATGGGTATTCTTGTTGTTGCCTCTCCCTTTGCCCACCTGCATACATTATTTTTTGTACACATGCTACCCCTGATAGCATGCACAACTGCTCTTTTTGAGTATTGTGCTCCAGGGCAAAACCCAGTTTGCACAGTTAAACTCCTGTTAGTGCTCACACAAACTTTTGAATATTGGGCCTCAGATGTTATACATGTGGCATGGACACTTATTAGCTTTTTAAGTACAGAAGCTAGAATGATGATTAAGAAATTACCCATTTTTGTTAAGAACAATATGCAGTCACAGGGTAGGGTAGAAAAAATACAGAGATGCATTTGGAAGTTTGTGTATTTTATTTTGATTACACATTCTATGTATTCAGTGCTATATGCCTACTGTAAGATGCCCACAGAGCAAACTGTGACTTGGGTTTTGCTTTCAACTCAGATATTGTATGTGTAGCACAAAACACAATGGAGAGCCTTCTTATACACAACAAGTTTTATTTCAACAAGAATTGTATATTCCTAGGTTATTAAAAGCAATCTATTCTGAATTCCACATTCATTGCTTAAAATATGCATAATCAGCTATGAATATGAACCAACTCCACTCAACAGGTAAACATTTTTATTTTATTTATTTAAGTCTTTGGGAACCGGGTAACTGCACTGATCCAGGGGACCATTTTCAGGCACAACCCCGGACCACACAGGCGGCAGTTACAGAGGTAGTGACAAGTAATACAATGAAAGTACAAGCCATGTGGATATACAGACATCAGTGGTGAACAAAGTGGATAAACAGACATCATTGGAGAACAAAGAAAGTCACATAGGAAAGTAAAATTAATGAGAGGCTGAAAAATCAATCAGTACATCATGATAAGCAACACTTTTTTTTATTTAGTTGCTTAAACAGGAATAGCACACTAAGCTGAAAGCTTTTTTACAGGAGCTACCTGGGAGCACAAGGAAGTTAAGTGACTTGCTCAGTGTCACACAGTATGCAAGTGGAAGCTGGGGAATTTAAACCCAGGTCTAGTCTGCTGGATATCACCAGATTTGTAGTTCAGAGCCTTAGACCACTGCACTATACTGCCTCCTTCATTTATATACTTACTTATTTACTACGGATAAGTGGCCAGTGCAAATTAATGCATGATGTAAAACAAACAAACAAAAAACATACAAGACAATAGCCAAGTGGGAGAACCCAAGAAGCAGGCAGTGAGGGATGTAAGATAGGAGTCCAAAGAAATGAAAGAGTGCAGGGGAGGCCGAAGCAGCCCAAGAAGGAAAAGTCAGAAAGGAAGGAGGAAGGCTTATCCAAGCTAACAACAGCATGTGGCCTCATCAAGCAGCCAGGATTTGATATTTGTCTTGAAAGTGGCATGGGAGTCCAGAGAGCGGATGGGCATGGGGATTCTGTTCCACAGAGTGGGAGCAGCTACAGATAACGCTCTGCTATCGATAGCTGAGGAGATTTTCAGGATATCCATGGGGGGGGGGGACTGAGGATGCACACAGACACCTCGAGGGAGTTCTGGTCTTTTTTTTCTTTTAACTTTCTTTCCTCCGGTCATGGTCCCAGGAGCCTCTCTCAGGCTTCCAACCTTACTCCTGACCTGTCTGAAGTCCCCTCCAACCATACATTCCTCTCTCCACTCCGCCTCGTAGCTGGCACCCCCAGCTTAACCCCTACGGGGTGGGGCCACCCCTGCTACCTTGGGCACTCTCACACACATAGACTCCAGTTGCATACATGGGCCTTGGGTGGAGGATCTGTGAAGGTCGGCAAAGTCGGACCCGGTCATGGGCATGGGGGATCGGTGCCATCGCCTACCCCTGGAGCTGGGTTTTTCCATCTCTGCTTCCTCCTCTCCTTTGCATGGGCAACCCCGATGTCATGTGCACGGCAACCCTGCCGACATCAGCCATGCTAATTTGTGCTGTCTGCGCACTGCAGTGCCCTTGATCTCCACCAGGATCCGCTGGTGCACCGGACAAACCCCAGCCTGCTCCCTGGGAGAGGAGAGCTGTCCATCGGATGCTCAATCCTCTCCCTCCCCTGCTGACTCCTGTCGACCAGGGCTCGTTCCCGAACCCAGATCGCCGGCGTGGTGCGAAGTGTGGCATCCAGCGCCTCATCCCTCAGCACCACCAGGCTGGCTTCGGGAGTTCTGGTCTTGAGGAGAGACATATAAGGGGAGGCTTTACCATGCCTGATGGTGCTGTCCCGGAGGCAGCCAAGCCCATAATCAAATCTGCAGTGTAGTGGGAGCCAGCCAAGAATCTGGTGGAGGTGGCAGTGGTGAGTGGAATAGGGTGCCAGGAGAGTGAAATGACATATGTTGCTGTGCGTGGAGCAGAGACACACACGCAAGGTTGAGGATGTGTGTGAGTAAATAAGGAGCAGTAGTCAATCAAGGGTAGCAGGTTGTTTTGGGCAATGGCTAAATGGGCTTCCCTGATCAGAAGCAACTTTATCTGATAAGCCACACCAAGTTTCTGGTTAATATGGTGGATAACAGAGGAGATGTGATTGGAAAAGAAGAGGGACGGGTCCAGGATAAAGCCCAGATATTTGAAAGTTAGTACATTTTCAAGTGCATTGTCATCCGGTGAGACTACTGAGAGGGTGGACACAGTCTTGGTGACCTTAAATAGGAAGGGATTAGATACAAATAGCATGGATTTAGTTTTTTTTTATCATTAACAATTAGGTGATGTGAGTGGAACCAGGTGTGCGCCACAGAGTAGTTACTGGATAAAGCCCTGGATATATTCTCAAGAGCCTTGTCACTAGTGAAGAGGACTAGTCTGCCCATTTCCCTACCTACAGGATAGGCCGCAGATCCTAGTTAACCAACAGCCTATTTCTTCCTACCCCCCACAAGAATTGCCTTATGTCTGTCCCATGCATTCTTGAATTCTCCCACAGTTTTAGACGCCACAACATCCTCAGGAAGGCTGTTCCATGCATCCACTACCCTCTCTGTGAAATAATACTTCCTCACATTGCCCCTGAACAGCCCTCCTTCTATCTTTAAATTGTGTCCCCTGTTCTTGCAAGTCTCTTTTTCTGAAAGATGCTACCCTCTTGGACTTTGTTGATTCCACTGAGGTACTTAAAAGTTTCTATCATGTCCCCCCTCTCCCTTCTTTCCTCAAAGGTATACATATTAAGCTCCTTTAGTCTCTCCTCATACGACTTCTCTTGCAGACCCTGCACCATTTTAGTTGCCCTCCTCTGGACTGCCTCTATTCTGTCTATGTCCTTGCAGAGATGGGGTCTCCAGAACTGGACACAGTACTCCAGATGGAGTCTCACCAACTGTCTGTACAGAGGGATAACAACTTCCTGTTTTCTGCTGATGATGCCTCTCCCTATACATCCCAGTATACCCCCAGTCCTCCCTACTACCTTCTCACATTGCTTGCTAACCTTAAGGTCATCTGATATGATTACCCCCAGGTCCCTTTCCTTTTGTTGTTGTTACTACCTCCCACCCATTGTGTATTCTTCCCCTGGGTTCTTGTTTCCCAGGTGCATTATTTTGCACTTCTTTGCATTGAATCCTAGCTGCCATACTTCTGACCATTCCTCCAACCTTGCCAAGTCCCTTTTCATCCTTTCCACGCCTCCTTGTGTATCAACCCTGTTGCAGATCTTTGTGTCATCTGCAAAAAGGCATACTTTTCCTTCCAGTCCTTCTGCAATGTCACTGATGAAGACATTAAAAAGGACTGGACCCAATACTGAACCCTGTGGTGCCCCATTAGTAACCCCTCTTTCTTCAGAGTGGACTCCATTTACAATTACCTTCTGTGTCCTGTTGTCCAGCCAATGTTTTACCCAGGCTACCACCCTGGGTCCCACTCCCAGGCTGGTTAATTTGACTATTAATCTTTGTGTGGGACTGTGTCAAATGCCTTGCTAAAGTCTAGGTAGGCCATGTCCACAGCCCCTCCCTGGTCTACTACTTTGGTCACCCAGTCAAAGAAATCTATTAGATTCATCTGACATGACCTTCCTGCTGTGAACCTATGATGCCTTGGGTCCTGTGCTCCACTGGTCTCTAGGTACTCAACTATTCTTTCCTTCAGAAGTGACTCCATCACTTTCCCTACCACAGAGGTCAGACTGACAGGTCTGTAGTTTCCTGCCTCTGTCTTGGTCCCACTTTTGTGAAGGGGAATCACATCCGCCTTCCTCCAGTCCTCGGGTACCACACCATCCTCCCATGATTTATTAAAAGAGTAGCCAGTGGTTTCACTAGTTCCTCCCTTAATTCTTTTAGAATTCTGGGGTGAATTCCATCAGGACCCATTGCTTTGTCCACCTTCAGTTTTAGGAGTTCTTGCAGAACCCTTTCTTCTGTGAAAGGACTGGGATTGACCCCTATCAAGAGTGCTTCTGTTAAATGGATTAGGCACTTCCTCCTCTTTTGTAGAATACTGAGCAGAAATATTCGTTCAGTATTCCTGCTTTTCACTGTCCCCTCTGCCCACCCAATCGCTCATTCTATTCAGCCTCACTATCCCTCCCTTGTCTTTCTATGCTCATGATGTACCTAGAAAAGGTTTTATCCCCTTCTTAACTGAGTTGGCTATCTTTTCCTCAGTTTGGGCCTTTGCTATTCTGACTTCCCTCCCTGCTTCCTTCTGCCTTAACTGGTACAGCTCTCTGTCCTGCTCCTTCTGTGTTTCCTTATACTTCCGGAATGCTATCTTTTCTTCCTGACTTTCACAGCCACCTTTTGAGAACCATAGTAGTGCTTTTTCTTTCATTTTGATTTATTTGCTTCACACAAAGGCTTGTTGCCTCTGTGATGGCAGTTTTGATAATTCCCCATTGTTGCTCTATACCTCCTTCTAGCCTGTTTGCTAGTGCTTTTCTGAGGCACTCTCCCATCTTGCCAAAGTCAGCCCTCCTAAAGTCCAGTACCTCACTTTGTATGGCTTTGACTCTGTAGCTGGTTTAACGTGAACCACACTGTTCGATGGTCACTTGTCCCCAGATGGCAACCCACTTCTAGATCTGAGATCCTCTCACTGCCCCCGTTTGAGAGTATGAGGTCTAAGATTGCTCCCTCACGAGTGGGTTCCGAAACTAGCTGTCTAATGCCTGCCACCTGTAGGGCATCATGAATGGCCCTTCTCTTGGATGTGGCTGCAGCAAATGTGCTCCAGTTAACATCTGGCATATTCAGGTCTCCCATCAACAGTATCTCCCCTTTCTCTGCCATTCTAAGAATGCCTTCTATCATATCCTTGTCCATTCCTTCCCCTGACATGGGGGTCTGCACAACCCCTGAGGGATTGTGGTGCCCTTTCCAGTCTCCAAGGTGACCCACAGTGCCTCTCTCTCCCTGTTTACTCTTTGTTCAGTTGCTTTTATCCCTTCCTTTACATAGAGAGCTACTCCTCCCATCTTCTCCCTGCCTGTCTCTCCTGTAGGTTAGGTACCTTGGATATGTTAACATCCCAGTCATGGTTCTCTGTGTACCATGTTTCTGTGACTGCTATGATATCCAGGCATCCCTCTTCCATTAAGGCCATCAGCTCAGGGAGCTTGTTGCCCAGACTACGGGCATTGGTACTCATTACCCTCCATTTTCTGATGGCCTTAATCCCTTTTGCCCCATCCCTGTCCTTCTTGCCTTTGTCACTTTCTCCATTTACCCTGCCCTTCTCCCTATCGACACCTCTATGTTGGTGTTTGCTGCACTTACTACCGTGATTATTTGGAGGGGGCTAGGATTTTCCTGCTCCTTTCCAGTGCCTCCCCCCTTGGTTAGTTTAAAAGCTTGCCAATGAAGCATTTAAACCTATCACCTAGGATCCTGTTCCCTCCCGGACCGATGCAGCCCATCATGCCAGTATAGGCTTGCATCACTCCAGGTGGATCCCCAGTCCCCAATGAAGCCAAATTCCTGAGCTCCACACCAGTTTTTCAACTACTGATTGAATCCCATGGTGTGGAACATCCTAGCCTCTCCTATGCCATAGAGGTAGCACCTCCGAGAAGGTTACCGTGCATGCTACTTGACTAAGGCCCCTCCCCAATTCCACAAACTCTTCCTGCACTTCTCTAATCCCTTTCTTAACCAGATCATTTGTCCCTAGGTAGACAATGACATCCAGCTCCCTCCCTGTGCAGCTGCTCCAGCAATCCTCAGGATTCGCCTCCTTGTCCCTCCAAGCCATGGTGCCAGGCAGACCTTACCTCCCTCTCCCTTCCTCCCCAGTTCTACCTTCCTAACAATGGAGTCCCCACCAGGAGTTGTTTCTTCCCTGCAGGGTCCCCTGCCACCCTTCTGTGGGTCTCCTTTGTGGAGGTTCACAGCATCCTCCTTGGTCTCCACTGTGGGTGCCTCCATAGAGGAACCACTCTTTGCCAGAATGGCATAGGAATTGTGGAGAGGTACAACTGGAGGGATGCGCCTCTTTTCCACCACCCTCACCCTCCCTGAGCCCACTGTGGTCCAACCGCTCCTCTTTCTTGGCAACCTCTGAGACAACGGCAGTGGCACTGGTGGTCCCTGGATGGAAGAAGAGGTCCCACAAATCCTGGCCAACTCAGCCTGGAGATGAGCAACCTCCTCCCTCAGCCCAGAGAGGTGCCTGCAGATGGGACAACACCGCATCCTCCAGAACATCTCCCGGAAGACTGCTGCTCCACAGCCACTGCACTGCACCACTCCAATCATGTCTTATTTCTGGCCCCTTAACTGTTTGCAATCCTTACTCTTTCCTCTGTTTTTTTTCCTCTCTCTCCTTACTTTCTGCCTGTGTGCCCTTTCAGCTCATGATTGTCCTGTTCTGAGACAAGAATATCCGATATTTCTCAGTAGACCATTTACTTGCTCAGAGGCAGACCTCCAGCAGCTAGAGGGGGCCGGAGAGCTACTCTTGCCCTTCTAGGATGGTGGGTCCTTGGCGTTCTGTGATCACTCACTTCCTGCCCCTAAACAGGAAGTTCCTGTTGTCAGTCAAATCCTGTGCCTATAAAATAGAACTAGCTTTGGGTGGAAGGAGGGCAATATAGTCCCAGCAGAAGTTCAGTCACACAGCAGTCCTTTTCTCCTGATGTCTTCTGCCAAGCTATTAGCAGAATCTTTCTAAGGCAGTCTTTAAATGTAGCTTCCTTCTAGCTAAGCCACTCCCCCTACTTACCAGATCTTTCTACAAGTAAATTAAACCTCACAGCAGTTAAGTCCTTTCAGTCACCTGAGATTTACACCTAGATAACTCTTCAGATACCCATTCAGTTCAGTTAACCCAAACAAACACTTTTTTTTTTTTGTATGTTAGTTTTTTTACCCTAAATTAAAGGTCACAAGTGAGACAGAAGGGAGAGTGTTTATAAACAGGAAGAATAGGGGTGGGCCTAGGATGGAGCCCTGGGGTACACTGGTAGTGACTGGGAGGGTAGGGAGGGAGGTGGAAGGTCCTACACATACCAACTGTGATCTATCTAAAAGGTAACTTTGGAACCACTGCATGGTCTCAGTAGAGCAGCCAAGGGTGCTGAGGGAGGAGAGTAACAGGGTGTGGTCAATCAGCTCGAAAGCTTTACACAAGTCAAAAAACATGGCACCCATTGCCCTTCCAAGGTCCACGTTCCTAAGAATATGATTGGTAAACAGGGCAAAGGCAGATGTGGTGGAGTGATGTTTATGGAAGCCATGTTGCCGTCTGGACAATAGGTTGAGTGTATCAATATAGTCAGACAGTTGTCAGTGGACAATCCTTTCCAGGAGTTTACTAAGGTGGGGGAGCAAGGATATAGCCCGATAGTTATCTGGGAATAGCAGGTCACCAGTCTTAAAAATCGGGACCACCCTGGCATGCTTCCAAGTGCTGGGCACTGAGGAGGCAGTCAATGCCAGGTTAAAGAGGTAGGTGAGGGGTTTTAAGATGTCAGGTGATATAAGTTTAAGCATAGCGGGGAAAAGATCATTGCTGCCCGGGCTGCCCCTGGGTAGCCGTCTTGTCACCCTGGTTTCACTACCATCTACTCCTGCTGCTTTGTAGAACACAGGTGTCTACCCTGTGTCCATACCGGTCCCTGTACACCCAGGGACTGTCACCCCATTCCTATCACTGGCCTCCTCACCCACAGGTGCCACCCACCTTTCCCCTGTGTGGCTACTGTGCTGCTGTGAGGCTGTCAGTGCCCCGCGTTCCTGCCCACTCCCTCCACCCAGTCTGTCCATCAAAGGACCCACTATCTGGTCCCCGTCATCTCCCCAGTCACATATGCGGCCACTGTGTATGTGTACCTCTCTGTACAGTACATTGTGCCGGCAGTGAATCCCTGTGGTCCATGCCCTCCCTGGCAGGTTGACTGCCCACTCGGGACATCTACACATGTGACTGTCACACTCACCCACCCAGGTCATTGTAAGGCCCCGGGATCCACCATCATGGCCTCTCAACCCCCCTGTCCCAAGGGCAGCTATTTGGGCCTACATGTTCCTACAGCCGTGTTCAGTGTGTGCCCCCATGTGGTCTGCACTCCCCTCCCACATGGCACACCATCAGTGTCACATACCCGGGCATACTAATCTCCACACCATGTACCTGTGACATGTTCGGCCTGCTGCAGGACAACAGTACACAGCATTGTTGCAGCATGCTGATACGGTGTTCTTGACCATGCTGCCTGTCAGCATGTCCCTCCATGCCCATGGGCCCCCCACCCACATCCCTGTCCAAAACATCACATGCACCGTGTGTGCTGTGCAGTTACCCTGCCCCAGCTGCCACCACTGTGGTGTCCATCCCATGTATAGTGCTGCCACTGTCCACTGTGGTGCTTAGCATGCCCAGGGCTGGGCTATGGTGATTATGGGGACCACACACATGGGTGCAGTTGACTCTACTCAGCACCACATTAGTCATCTGGTACATGCATTTCCATGTATTGGTATGGGGCCACAGCTGTGCCTGCATGATCACTGGTGCCTTCATCCCCACATCGTCTCCGATGGGATATGCACTACACCCTGTCCTACTAGTGTCACCAGCAGTACCACTACTGTGGCACGGCACGGGTGCCTGCAGTCACTTGCCATCCATGCCTGTCCTCCACCCCTTGAGTCCACTGTTACTCCACAGTCACAGTGGGGACAGTCATTGCCTAAACAGTGTACAGGCCAGGTGCCACTTCCAGTCCCAGCAGGCTGTATGGTGGCTGCAAGCATGCATGCACTGCCATAGGCCATTGGTCGGTATATGCTGTTGCCTGTCCATGACACATGGGCATACCGTGGCATGTTACTCTGCAGGCATTTGACCAGGGTTCAGCACCCTCCTGCCCCTCCCCTCTATCCTGCATGTGGTATCTACCCCAGCATGTGTGCAGTGCGTGGCATGGGCCCTTGTGCTGGACCATGTGTGCTGGGTCACGGCACACATGTGCCAGTGGCCAGCCTTGTGGCCCTGTGACATGCCTGGTGTGTCTGCATCACAGGACCTGGCATCTGTGTGCCACACAGCATGACTGTTGTTGGCACACATGGTGTGCCTGCGTTGCACCCTACTATGGTGACCACACATGGTGTGCTTATACCTGTACTCATGCACCCAGGCTGTTGTGCATCTGTTATGTGACCTACCTTGGCTTCGTGGGGCCAGATCTTTTCACGTATGGTACTGAGGGCTCCTCCATTGTTTCTCTGGCTGCTGTCTGTGTGCGCCACCTTCACTGCCACCTGTGCGGACATGGATAGACAGCCATTAGTGTCTGCACAGTGCACTGTGTTTTGCAGGCTGCCGCGGTATGGGCATGCATGTTACATGTCTGAGACACCTACCATACAGGTGTGGCCTGCCCATCTGCATGACCACATCAGCATCCACTGCCATCCTCCTCATGTGTGTCAGGATGGCACCGTCCCTCCTGGAAAGGTCCTGCCAGTGATGCTGCAGCTGCCTAGGTGTCCTCCTGACCCCATTCTGTGTGTGTACAGTTTGGCAGCAATCCTTCTCCACACCTGTTCCCTGTCTCTAGGGGTGTGTCTCCTGCTCCCAGGTGGTAGCAGGTACCTGGCCCACTGCTGAACCAGGCTGACCAGCTAAGCAGTCTCATCTGGGCTAAAGTTGGGCCCTCTGCCACCTAGACTGCTCATGTTTGCACTTGCAGTGTAGCTGTGGCTGAGTGGAACTGTCGATCGTGTGGCTCTACACTCCCTCCTGCACCGTGGCATGAGCTGCATGCTGTGACATTGCTCTCTGCATCACTACACAACATTGTAGCACATGCCGCATGTGCGTGTCATTCCACCGCATATCGCAATTGCATATATATTTACCGCAGCTGGCGATATGCGTGATTTCTGTACACAGGGCACCCTTGTGCATGTACTGTACCCCTACATGTGTTCCTGGGCTGTGCATGGTGTGGCATGCTCTGTGGTTGTGGTGTGTGCTGGTACAGGCTTGTGCTGCACATGTGTGTACTTATGATGGTGCAGGCCTGTGAGGGGGGGTTGCACGGATATGCTGGTGTGGCTGTGTGTCGTCTATGTGGGATGTCTGTGTTATGTTTCTGTGTGTTCTGTGAGTGGGCCTGCACATGCGTGTTCCATCCTGGCCACTGGTGGTACAATTCACCATCCCTCCATCATTGCATACATGCCCCTCTGGCTCTGTGTACCCACCCTACAGCACCACCCCATGGCAGGCATGCATGCATGCCTGCCAGGGGTGGCTTGGGTCCACCTGCTGTCTTGTGTGGCTGTGTGTACTGACACATGCCATCCTCTCCCAGGCTGTATTGCTGCACTGTTCTACCTTGCGTTGTCCACCAGGGGCAACACACCAGACAGGGGCACTGTTTCAGTGTCACAGTGCACCATGTGTGGTACACTGCACCAGGTAGACAGTCCTGTGTGGTGGTGTCCACTGCTGTGGCATTCACATGTGTTGTCAGTCATCCTGTGGCAGCCATTACTGTTTGGTTATCTGTCTGCTGGTCCCACCCAAGGGCCACATCTCTCCCTTAGGTGAAATGGTTCCTGATGAGCTGATCCCGTGCCTGATGGCCTGTTGTTGCATTGCCTGGCAGTCGATGCTGATGGTGGTGTTGATGTTGTCCCACATCTGCATCCTCATTGACCCCCTCTGTATCTCTCTTACCATGCGCAGGCTACTCTGGTGGCAGTGGTACCCTCTGGCTTATGGCATTACTGTGCAGGATGCAACATGCAAGGATGATCTTATAGCACATCTGCAAATTGTATTGTATTGTGCCTCCTGCCCTGTTCAGACACCTGAAGCACGCCTTCAGGATCCCAAAGGTCCTCTTGATCATGGCCCATGTTGTGCCATGTGCATCATTATATACCTCCTCTGCTGCATTCTGTGGGTTCCTCACTGGTGTCATGAGCCATGGCAGTTGGGGATATCCACTGTCACCTGTGGAATGAACAGTGGAGTGGATGGTTAGCCACGGATAGGCACTATGTCACCTCCACATGCCTCTCTGCAATGTGCCCTGCCCACCATGCCCTATCTGTATCTGTCTCCACTCACCTCTCAGTCATCCACCCTCCAGTTCACCTCTCTGGAATGCCTGGTGCAGCCCACTCTGCCAGAATATGAAGGAATCATGGCAGGATCCAGGGTACCTGGCCACCACATCTAGGATCTGACAGTGGCTGTCGCACATCACCTGGATGTTTAGTGCATGGTACCCCTTGTGATTTATAAAGGCGTCTCCATTCTCCACTGAGGTCTTTATTGCCACCTATGTGCAATCGATGGCACCCATGACATTTGTGAACTGTGCTATTGCATAGAAGGCCTGCTTGGTGGACTGCTGCCGTGCACCCCTTGGGAAGGCAATATACCTGTCCTGGCATCGCAGCATGGCATCCACGAACTGTCTCAGGTACCGGGACATGGTGACCACTGGGTCTTTGGAATGTACCAGTGCCCAGGCAGCACAGTGCTGCACTTACCTTCACATTGACTGGTATGGCATGGGCCTTCTTTGTAGCTGTGGTTAGTTCCTTCCCCAGTTCCCGGCACAGCATTGCTATGGCAGCCTCATTCAGCCGGTAGCGTGCTATGCACTACTCCTCTGTGACCTCCTCATAGTATCGTCTGGTACATATCCCTTGGGGGGGCTCTGCGCCTGGCTGGTTGCTGTGGCTGTGGTGGTACATTGCCCTGCATCCTGCCATTGTGATGCCTTCTTCACCTGCACTGCCTCTGTCTGGCTTCTGCTGCCAGCATTATGCCCAGTAGGGCTACCCCGTGGGCATAGTTGTCCTTTTCTACAGTCACACTCCACAGTCTGCTCACTGCTTCCTCTAGTGTGTCTACCTTGTACTGTGTTACTCCTCCCTTTTATAGTGGTGTGCAGTTAGACCATCTTTTCATTGGTCTAGGTGGTACAGCCTTGGTTGTACACAGGCTGTGTGTGTGTGCTGTGCTTCCTGAATATGGTCTGTGGATGCATTAGACCATGCAGCATGTCGCAGGTTCCACTGTGCCTAATGTCTGGACACAAGGAGCAATATGCATCTGTGCTGGGGTTTGCTGCAGCTTATGTCTCTGAATTGTACTTGTGTCTTCTTTTGCCACATCTTGCTACTTGCGTCGTGTTTTGCGGATGCATCATGCGGGCGTCCTACCTGTGGCTTTCTGAATCCAGTCTGAGAATTGCAGAGGTTCAGAAGAAGCTATCAGATCAGAAAAGAAAGTTTACCAAAAGGCTGTAGTCACTTAATTAAAAAAAGCAGTATAGCTCTAACATACAATTGCAACACAGTTCCAACAGTACATTTGCAGTTTTACATTAAGAACCTTTCAAATTCAAGGGGAGAGTATGCAGTTTTACATTGACAGCAGTTCAAAATCAGGGATAGAAAAGGCACAGAGAAGCAAAGCAGAGCAGTTACAATTAAAAATTCAAAAGGGGATGCAGAGATAGAGTGAGCCCAGCCAAATGCTCAGTTCTAAAGGCAGGGAACTAAAGTCTTTGGTGGCTCGAGGTATCAGCCAATAAGGGCAGTGAGACCAAAGAGCTATCCAGTCAGGGCTTGGAAAGCAGTAGTAGATTAGCAGAGGTAAAGGCCGCTAGGTAAGCCGTATCTGAGAGTGCAGCAGTGGTCAGTAGGAGAGGAGGGGACAGCAGCTGAAGCAGAAGCCATGTCCCAGGTGCTGGAGATCCATTTGGGGACTTCTGTCCGGGCTTGCGCCCACCACCTGAGAGTGCAGCAGTGGTCAGTAGGAGAGGGGGCAGTGTCTGAAACAGAAGCCACGTCCCATATGCTGGAGATCCATTCGTGTGCTTCTGCTTGGGCCTGCTCTCACCATCTGAAAGAAGAAGGTACCATGGCTACAATAATATTTTTTTTTTTTTCTATTAGTTCCATTTAACAAACTCCAAAAGGAGAAAATTATTTGATGCATATGAGTCTCCACCCAGCAAAACTGACATTTCTGGTCTAAAATAACTCATGCTGAAAGAATGAAATGTTAATTTTTCTGATGCATTGAAGATGAAGGAACACTACTGTGTGCATCGATGGGGCATGCAACAGTTTCCCCACTTGATTTAAAAAGGACTGAATCTAAACTGTTGACAGGTAAAATGCAATGCACTGTGGTTCTGCCTTCAAATTCCCTGGCAAGAACTTGCCATGCTAATTGAACAGATAATCTCAATGGCTAGAAATCAACACGATCCATCACTGGCCTTTGAGTCTATCCCCTGGCCAGAAATGAGCACGCTGAGGAAGCCTTGTGGGTCATTCAGCCTGATCCAGCATTCTTCTTTTGCCAGGAGATGGGTTCAAAGGCCAAAACTGTCTAACTCTATTAGGGTATGTAGCAATACCCTTTGAGTCAATGCCCCAACCATCTAGCCTGATCCTGTTTTTGCAGGGGATGGGTACAAAGGTCCAAATGTCTGCAGGCATTATTGTGGTATGCAGACGTTGGCCTTAGAGTCCATCCCCTGACCACGCAGCCTAATACAACCCCTAATACAACTTTTTAGGGCGGCAGTGGGTGTAGCCCTGCAGATCTCTTGCCTTCAAAAAAGCAGACAGTGCATTTCTTCTGACCAAGCAACATGTCAGAGTTGCAACACAGTCGCCTCCCCACCTGTGAAGCCCTCCATTCGCTGTCTGCATTGGCAGTGTCACTGCACTAGTTTGTAGTCTGTAGGCAGTCATGGCGGAACACAGCACACTCCATTGTGTCCAAGATGGCTGTCAGACCATATTGAGCATGTGTGACTCCTAGCGCACACACAGTACACTGCAGCAGCCATCTCGATTATGGCGGACTGTGCTGTGTGTCCCGCTGTGACTGCCAATTTCCTTTTATTAAAGTACACATTCCCCCCCCACCTGACACTCCGTCTCAATACCCACCACCCAGAAACATGACAATGACACTAGAGTGCCCAATCTCCCCCAGTAGCCCTTGGACCTTTTTTTTTATATATTTATTTTCTTCCCCCACCTGACCCTCCCTCTCAGCACCCATCATTCCACCCCTCCCAACCCAATCCCTAAGTGTCAAGCTTGCCAAATTTTTTTGGTTTGTTTAAAATCATATTTTTCTCCCCTCACCCAACCCTCCCTCTCAGTATCCACCACCCCACACCCCCACAGAAACATAACAGTGACACTGGAGGTACCCAATACCCCAGTGTCACACTCTGGAATCCTCCGTCATGTTTTTTTTTTATCTGTAAAAAGAAAACCATCCTTCAATGTCTTTTGCAGTCATTCCCTAGCCCACACCTGACCCTCCCACTCAGCACCCACCACCGCACTTTCCACCCAAGCCTTAGCTTAACCATCTGAGGTCCAACACCATAATCTTGTCTGGACCGTAGACACATCTTCACATTTCAAAGCTGGACCACAGACTGAAGAAACAGATATGTGATTCAATGTATTTCAGTGGTGTTTTGAACTTAGTGGCATAACTTGGGCATTTTTGCATATCTTTGGCCCAAATTTTCAACATGTCTTTTTTGGGACTCTGCCTCATGAACAGTTGCACGGACATTTGGCAAATCTGTCCTGAAAAGTGATTTTGCAGTCCTGCACAAAATTACTTTTCAGGCAGTAATTAGAAATGTACTGTGCCATTGTTCATGATGTGAGGTCATAAGAAGGCTATGTAAAACATTTGGTGTAAAAATATTTAAAAACAATAAAGTTATGAGCCTTCGTTGAATTTTGCAGGCTCATAACTTTGGTAATTTTCAATATTTTTATCCCAAATTTACAACATAGCCATATCTTTACAGCACCTTATGAATGTGATAGCTGTTACTTTTCACATCCTAGCTAAAATGTTTTTTTATATCCCAAAAGGTGATTTCATGGTCCCTGTGCGAAATCACCTTTCAGGAAGGAGATGAACATTTTCTCTGCCCATGTTCATGAGGTGGGGTCATAAGACGGCTATGTTGAAAATGTGCTGTAAAAATTGTAAAAAAAACAAAGTTATGAGCTTACATTGAATTTTGTGAATGCAGGCTCATAACTTTGGTAATTTTTAATATTTGTACCCCAAATCTGCAACATAGCCATGTCATTATAGTACCTCATGAATGTGACAGCTGTCATTTTTCTCATCCTGGCCAAAATATTTTTTATATCCTGAAAGGTGATTTTGCAGTCCCTGTGTGAAATCACCTTTCAGGCAGGAGTTGAACATTTTCTCTGCCTTTGTCCATGAGGTGGGGACATAAAAAGGCTATGTTGAAAATGTGGTATAAAAATATTTAATGGGAAATGTCCATCTAGGATTACATTAAACAGTATTGTTACCTATGGAAATCTGCTTTACATAAGCTATTAACTGAACCTGTAACACTGTTAGGTCCAGAATTATACCCATTCAGCTTCCCCTTACTTTATACCTGCAGGCATCCATTTACTGTATCACCGGCACAGGAAATGACATCACACCTGGGGAAACACACATATAGTCAATACATATTTTAACCAGGAGAGGCACACTAAGCTAAAGCTTGAGTCCAGGAATGACCTGAGAGCACAAGAAAGTTAAGTAATTTGTTTAGGATCATACAGTAATACAAGTGAGGATTGTAGGATTCAAACCCCGATCTTCACATTTGCAAGTCAGAGTCTTACACCACTGTGCCATACTGCCTCGTTAAAAGGCAAAGGAAAGGAAATGAAACAACTAATGCTTTTAACCAGTCCATGGGGATGTGAACATGTCTCTAATCTTGAAGAGGTTGCCATAAACAAAAATTGTGTACTGCCAGTGCCAGCACTTTCTGAGTTCCTTTGGGGCTTATATTGCTTTGTACAATGTTTTGTGACATTTCAGTTTAGTGCAACGTGTAGTGCCAGTGTGATTTGCAGAATAGTCTGCTACTGTTGTAACACTGTAAATAATTTGTATTACTGTATCGATTTAGGTCCAGTATTTGTTAGCACTGAAGTAATTGTGTTTAAATTTATTTTGTTGGCATCATGTTCTGTCATTTGTAAGAGTGTGATCTAGTGGTTAGAGCACAAGCTTGGGGCCCAGAAGATGAGAGTTTTAGACCTCAGTAAAGTCAAATACTAACTGTGTGACCTTGAGTAAGTCACATAACCCCCTCCCCCAGTGCTCCTGTCAACCTACCGGTAGAAATGAATAGCAGCAGGACTCCACTGGAAATGAGGTGACACATCTCAGCTGGACTATCCTAGGTAAATAAGTTGTAGCAAAGTAATTGCTTTGTGTTGGTATGTGATAGGATAGATGGCTGTCAATACAGAGCTGTTCTGAACATAGGTGCCAGAACCTATAAGTGCCTTTAAATGCATGCAATGTCAGAAAGGAAGCAGTCATGATCTATTATTACTACAGTGCCCCCACATATACACTCACTTTTTCCTCATGTTCCCTTCTGAAGATTGCAACATAAAAAGAAAATCTTTATTGGAACACCATCCAGAAATGGGTTTCCTTTCATCAAAGTAAAAAAAAGGAACTCAGCAGATTTAATTTTTCATTTCATGATTCCAACTGTTTCACTCTTTTTCCAGCAGGAAATCTCCAGTAGCTCCCTTTTTTTTTTGAGATAACACCTTTTCACTTCCCTGATGCTCCCAGATGCAATCACTAAACTACTAAGTGGCTGGTTGTGAATGCACATCAAGAGGCCTAACTCTTCTTTTCCTCTTAATTTGCAAGAGACTGTATGGTGCAGTGATGTAAGACTGAATTGCAAATGTGCAGACTGGGGTTTGAATCCCACAGTCCTCACTTGCACTACTTTATGATCCTAAACAAATTACTTAACTTTCTTGTGCACTCAGGTCGTACCTGGACTCAAGCTTCAGCTTAGTGTGCCTCTCCTGGTTAAAATATTTATTGACTATATGTGTGTGTTTCCCCAGGTGTGATGTCATTTCCTGTGCCGGTGATACAGTAAATGGATGCCTGCAGGTATAAAGTAAGGGGAAGCTGAATGAGTATAATTCTGGACCTAACAGTGTTACAGGTTCAGTTAATAGCTCTTGTAAAGCAGATTTCCATTGGTAACGATACTGATTAACATAATACTAGATGGACATTTCCCTTTAAAAAAAAAACAAAGTTACGAGCCTATATTGAATTTTACAAGCTCAGGCTTGTAACTTTGGTACTTTTCAATATTTTTATATCAAATGTACAACACAGCCATTTCTTTATAGCACCTCATGAATGTAACAGCTGTCATTTTTCACCTTCTGCTCAAAATGTGTTTTTGCATCCTGAAAGTTGATTTCACAGTCCCTGCACAAAATCACCTTTCCACCAGGAGGTGAACATTTTCTCTGCCCTTCTTCTTGAGGCAGGGTCATAACAAGGTATGTTGAAAACTTGGTGTAAAAATATTAAAAACAAATATTCAGTATTTTTATCCCAAATTCCTTGGCTGCAGCTCTGTCGGCTCTGGCCAGAGTTTGTTTGCAATGGGGTGGGTTTAGCGGCCAGAAACACCTGCTGGCTCCATAGAGGTATAAGCAACGGACTTTCAGTTCATTCCCATGACCTTTCTGCTTGATCTAGCCTGCTTTTTTGGCCAGGAGATGTGCCATCACTGTGCCTTCAGAACAGTCAGTTTTTGAAATGCCATCATTTTTCCCATGTTAATGAGGGAAAATGGAAAACTGACTAGCCAAGCTCAGCACAATTAAAAACATGTAAAATGAAAACCACAAAAACTACTACTCCTATTTTTTAACATTTTAGCCTACTTTATTTATCATAACTGTATTCCCATCTATCATAACTATGTTCCACACTCTCCCATCTTGCGGTTCCATGTGCCTGCCACTCACTCACTTTCTCTGAGCACACTCGCTGTCTATTCCCACCGGTATCCAGTGAACATGGCGACCGCAACTGAGCACTTACAAAAAGGGTGACTCAATCACTGTGCCTGTGCTCTGGGCTACCTGGCAAGGTAGTGACTGGATACAGAAGTAGGCACATATAGTGACAGGATATCGCTATATGTATGTGCATGGTGTGAGGGACCACACCGCGTGATGGACAGAAGTGGAGTGAGGATGTGTGAGGTGTAGTGTGATGGCTGACTGCTGAGCTGGCTGTGTGGCATGGTGGGTAGGTGGTATGCTGGGGTTCAGAGGGTTCAAGATTCAGTTCTGGGGCGTGATCGCTTTTTGTGTTGGGTTGAGTTTTCTTCTTTTTTTTAAGTTTTACACCACCCCAACATGCACCCTCCTGGGGTTGAGAATCCTTAATTAGAGGGGTGCGGGGGGTGAACACGGGGGGGGATGCGGGTGGCACAGCCCCCCACATAACACAGAAAACCAGTCACTAGTTTCATGGTCGCTGTGAGTGTACACCACCATAATTCATTTTTGCCGATGTACACTTGCCCAAACGGCGATCGCCCTTCCGCGATCGTTATTTTCACATAAAACTGTTTCTACCATAATACCCCAGAAGAAAAAAAATACCAAAAAAGAGTTTCTTTTTGAGCTCACATATTGCAACGAAATCCTTCATACCAGACAAATGTTTTTGTTTCACCATCTGTTTTCAAATGCCATTCTCCGTTCCTACATGCACGCATCTCTGTGTTTTCCAGTATAGTAGCAGTTATCTGCAGCAGTTGTGGACATATCAAATGGTGGTGACACTTCAAAGAAAAAAAGGTTTACCAAGCATTTTCACTGGTTTCCACAGAACTACTACACAGTGCATGTGTGAGGGGGGAGGGGTGCAACCACTCGGTAACGCTCTAGCAAACTACAATTATGGGTACCACAAGAGGAAAAATGTCCACAAGGCCAAAAAGTAGCCTGGATTTTCTAGTAGATGAAATGACTATTCTACCATGAATTCAGCTAATTCTAGCTCTGTTTACCTATGTAAGCACATTTATTTACTTTAAGAAACATATTTAAGAAATAAAGACCATTCTACAAGTGCAATAAAACACTCCAGGGGTGTGCTGGTTAGGTGGAGGATCCTGTTTAAGGTGGGTCTTCTCACCTATAAGGCCCTACATGGTCAGGGCCCTGGTTATCTGTTAGATCTTCTTGTACCTGCTCTCTCTGGATTCACCCCCTCCGTTTCTCCTATGGGGGCCTCCTGGGAATTCCCAGGATGAGGTTGAAATTGGCTGTTGACAGGGCCTTCAGTGTCGCTGCTTCCATCCTGTGGAATTCGCTGCCCCTTGGGGTTAAGGGGGACCCCACCTTGGAGGTATTCAAGGCCCACCTTAAGGCCCTCCTATTCACCCAGGCCTTTTTAGAATAAGTTGTCAATTCACAGTTTTGGTTATAGTAGTTGGCAATCTGATGTTTAGTTTATTATTTATGGGAACTGTTTTTATGAGGAGTTATATATTTATCTGCTCATATTTATTTCCTTTTTTCTTTTTTGTTTTATTGATTTGTTTTGAAATATGTGTTTACTTATCTGTACGGCACCCAAAGCATCCGGAATTGGGCATCTTTTAAATAAACTTTGCCTTGCCTTGCCTATTCCAGGGCTGAAGAAACTCGGCCTACGGACTTGTGCCTTACTATGCCTTTGGACATGCAGTCAGATCTGTTCAGTCCACATCCCACCATGTCTTATTGTTATATATATGAACCTCAAATTTGTGTTGGAGGTATGCAAGTACTCTATAAATTTTTCAAATTCTGACAGGTTGCCCTTCCAAATAGTGAATGTGTCATCTGTAAAATTACAACATATTGGCTGATCAAAAAAACGGTTTGCATCTCTACCCCGACCACTTCATTTTCCCACAAACCAACACAGAGGTTGGTGATACTAGGGGCAAACATTTCCCCCATTGCCATTCCCTTCATCTGTAAAAAAAAAAAACTTGCATAGAAAAGTGAGTGCATTAAATTTCAGCACAATGTCCATTACCTTTAACAAAAATTCCATTGGTGGAGCGGCGTCACCCCCCCCCATTGATTCAAATAATGTGCTGAAGCACTGAGTTCATCTTTATGTGGTATATTGGTATACAAGGACTTGGTATCCATGGGGATAAGAATCGAGTCCCTGCACATCTTTACATCTTCTAATACTTGTAAAATATCTCCCTATCTTTGAGATATGAACCTAATGTACAGACAAAGGAGTGTGTGCGATAATACACATACTCTGAACATTGTTCAGTAACAAAGCCAATGCCACTAACTACTGGTCAGATGGGGGGACACTAGAGATTTTTGCACTTTGGGCAATGCATATATGATTGGATGTATGGGATGTTTGGTGGTCAAAATACCACTCTCATATGTATTTCCCCAAAATATGTTGATGAACCATTTAAATTCATTAGTTGTATCATATTCTAGTCCTTAGTAAAATCTAGTGTCATTCAACTGAAACCACATCTCCCTGTTATAAGTGCAGAATGTAACTCTACAACATTGCAACCTTTATCATCTGGCTTGATTGTTATGGCGGAATCTTTCTGTAAATTTTTCAAGGCAGTCCTTTCACCGCATGTGAAATTATTATAATGTAAATCTGGGCTGGCCCAGTGGTGCTGAGGCTTGAGGCACTGGACGCCACACTGGTGACCTGGGTTCGGGAACGGACTTGGGCCACTGTGGGTTGGCTGGGTAGGAAAGGGATTGAGCATCCCTTGGACTGCTCTCCCTCTCCTGGGGAGGGGGGTTTCCAGTGTCGGTACATTGCTGGCTCCTAGCAGAGGCTGGGGGGTGGTACACCACCACTGCACATAAGGGGGTGAGTGAGAAGGCAGGCGCCGGAGGGAGTGCGTGCAGACACGTGCGGACTCCCCCCATGGGCATCATTGCACATCCCTCTCTTTCTGGGGGAGAAAATGGAAAATGGTGGTGTCCTAGGTTGAGGTGACTTGATGGCCATTCAATGGGTACCCTGGCTTCAGGGGCATTGCCAGAGCTTAATCCGGTCTTGGTGATGAGTGTAGGGGGACTTCCACCACCCTGCCGCAGGGGGCAAGTCACAGCAGATTACTGGCGAAGGGTCCTAAGCAAGCCAGGGTTCCGGATGGTGGCTGGAACCAGAGAGATGCATGGAAGGGGTAGCCAACTAGGACACCAGGTAGGAGAAAGTGAATAGCTGTATAATGTAAATCTGGCATGTTGTCCAGACGTGCGTTCACATCTTGCTCACAAAGTTCTTTGAAAGTTAATATGGCTGCACTTGTCTTTGTAAAAAAGGTTAATTTCTTTTTAGAAATTCTGTCACATATTGTAGTAGTTTGTTCCATCCAATTAGTAGATGATACCATGTCTGCTGTTCCATTTATTGTCTGTATTGCTTCCATTCCTTCCCATAAGAGTTACTGTAGACCCATTTCTTTCTTCTTGAAAAACAATTTAAAGCTCAACTTTCTGCAAGCTCTTTGTAAGTCAATATCTGTTTTGAATTTATCATGATAATGGGAGCAAAGGAGAAGCTTTGCCTTTTCAGTAAAGGCACCACAAATCTGGAATGATTTTCCAGAAGAGTTGCACAACTGCATCAGTCATGACAGTTTTAAAACAGAATTGAAATAAATTATTTTAGAAATGTTGATATGTCAGTGTTATTCTTAATATGTTTCATCTTGATGTTATTTGTATTAAGTGTGTGTAATTGTTTGTTTGAGTATGTTTGTATGTACTTTTATTGTTATTAACTGTTGTATGTAACATCTTGACTGTTCTTTGAACAGTCCTGGATTCGTACATGAAAAAGGGCCTTGGCTTATGTGCTTTACTGAGGAACAGAATTTTAAATAAAAATAAAATCAGTTAAGGAACTCAATTTCTTCAACAGTCAATTGATTATTATAATCCCACCTTCACTAGATCTGTGCTGGATAGTACTGCTGTCTGTTGTGGGGTTGTCTCCGTTCCTGCTGATATTGCTGTGGTGTTGCTGACCTTGATTCTGCAGTTATCTTACCCCTTGACCTCCTCGACCTCCCCCTTCCCCCTCCACATCTTCTTCCCTGGTTAAATAGGAAATGTTCCATTCAAAATCCTTAATATTGATTCTTGCATGTGCTTTTTCTCAGAATTATTGGTGGCTCCAGCCCTGTCTCCTCCTTTTCTAAAAAATAATCTGAGTAATTATTTGATTCTTCAGTTTCCCAGCCACTTCTGTCAGTGCTAAGATAAAATATATTTCTTTTTTCTCTTCTGAGAATCCCTCTATTTCAGTTAGCTTTTTTCCAGTTGTATACTCTGTAATAGTCATAATCATCTTGTTTCAGATGAAATTTCTTTTGGTTGGTGATGTAAGTTCCTCTTACAACTTGAGAACAGTCTTAATTTCTGATTGTATTGCTCAAACTCTGTATGGCTGATAAATGTTAGCACTGTGGCTTCTCTTTGTTCAGTTTCCTTAGGAATTGTTCATTAACCCCATACTCTTGCAAACAGTGCATATATTGTAAACAATATTTCCTCATAATACCATTGAAAATCCATACACTAAAATGCAGCCTACTATCAAACAAATCATCATTTGTGGTAGCTGTGGGGTCAGTTATGTGGCTATGTCAGTGTGGTGTCTTCTGCATCAGAAAGATGAAGAGACAGTTTAAGGTAAGGGTAAGTGATCACTGCAGAGCCATAACCAGTGGTGATGCAAGACACACAACTGCACAGCATATCAAGTTAGTTAATAATGGAGTAGGTCATGGCTTTACTTTCAGAGCCATAGACAAAGTAAGTCATGACTCAAGGGTGGGAGATTTTTTATACACTCTTACTACAATGAGAGAGTTCTTGAAGTAAAACTCTAGCTGCCTGTAAATACCCCAGACTCAATGACAGCTTTGATCGTATACCTTATTTGAGATATCCTGTTTGCTATATGAGCACTGTCGATTTTGATATTCTACATTATTGTATATTTATAAATTATATTGTTATTAATTTATTTTGTATGATGCATTAACATGCCTATTTCTCATTTCACTCTTTTTCTCTTACAGTTATGGTCAGCATCTGGATTCAATTTATTTACCTCCTGTTTGTGGATTGTGGTGGCCTGGCTCCATTCTGAAAATTTTCCAGCACCTGCTTTTTTTATCTTAGCTGAATACTAATATGATTTGTTGTGTCTTTATCATGAAGTGTTAACAGACATCTGTGTAACCCCCCCTTGTTACCCAGGGTTACTAGAATCCCAGTAAGACCTAGTGGTAGGCAGGGAAGGCAGCTTGTGAAACTCCAGTTAAATGGATTTCACACTGTGTCATTCTGTTCTCAGTCTCAGCTGAGACTGAAGGGTGACATCACCATAGAACTCTCACAGCTCATTGAGCCACACTGGAATGCTGCAGTTGGAAGTTAGGATAGAATGTTGGGGATTTTGAACAGAGTCTGTATGTAGTCTTGAAGAGATACAATAGTACAGCAGTCTGTGTGCAGGCTCTCAGAGCTTTAGGCTCTGTTTTAGAGCCACTGTTAAGTAGGTGTGTGTTTTCACCGTAAGAGGAACACAGAAAACTGGTTGGTGAAGTGGTGGAGACTGCTGTAACTGGTCCAAGTGCCCCATCCCTGAGGGGATGGGGGGAAAGGTTTGCCTGTTTTCCGGGGGCAACCCTCCTGGTTCCGGCTAAGGGAAGAAGCTGCCTATTTCAAGTTGTGCTGCAGCACCAGAAGCTCTGAGAGAGAAATTCCTGTGGAGGAATCGCCTGTGGGGCACCTGGAACCAAAGGGTGAGTTCACTCTGACAGATGCCCAATGTTCTCATCTGAACTGTTGGAACATGGGGATTGGACTACTTAATCTGTAGGAGGTCTAGTGCAATCGACATTGATGGTTAACTCAAGTAGGTTCAAGTCCAGCATAAAAGAGTGAAGTAAAGTGAGGGATTGGACTGCTTAATCAGTGGGGGGCCTAGAGCAATGGGCTATGCCAATTAAAAGTATGTTCAAGTTCAGCACAAAGGAAAAGCAAGACAAGTAGAGGAAATGTGACATACATTTAGCCATAATCTACATTGCCAAGCTTTACAGTATGAGGTGTTTGCTGTCCAGAGAAATGGCCGGGTATGAATTGTGGGTGTGAGAGGTGGGAGACCCCCCCCATCAGTAGTAACCAAATTCACCTCTACGGATTTGCTCTGTGGCACCTTTACTTTCTCTCAGGTACTTGGCCAGTGCCTGAGAAAGTACCAGAACAGGATTCAAGGAAAATTCCTGATAGCTACTGAGGTGCTCTTAGGTGGTTTAGGGAGCCACCAGCAAATGTTTCCATGACAAATGGAAGGTGTCTGAGTGGCCGGCAAGGGAGCCGAGCCAGGGAAAACCCAGAACAGTGTACAATTCTGGGCTGTGTACCCAAAGCAGCGTGCAAGTCCGGGCTGTGTGCCCAGTGGATTCAGAGCCTGAGGGCTAAAAGTGTTGAGGAAGTGTTCTTGCTTCTTTTAATCTGCATTGCCAGGAGTGTAGCCCTGTGGGGGTCCATCTATGCTTTGTTTGGATGTGAATAAAGCCACACTTTAGAATCCCATCTCTGGTATTGGACATTACAGTTATTGTTTCCTGTGTTTGGAGTTACTTGGGTGCCCCTGTGCAGAGTAGCCAAACCTAGCCCTTGTGCCGAATGACCTATTCCTCCCCGAACCCAGCCCCACCTGGTTTGCTGTCAGATTCAAACAGCATACCACCTGTCATTGAAAAATGCAGGGTGTGGGGGTTACATCTGCAGTAGTATATCAGTGCTATTATAAAAAAAGTGAATTATATATATTGTAAAGATATTTCATATTAGTGGTTATGCAAAGTTATTTAATATTTATATTATTTATAAATAAGATGGATTTTTTGCACACTGTGTGTGTATGTATGATGTATATTTTTTTATTTTATTTCACTTTGCACTGCACTTTAGATATGTTACTTGTTTGTTAGTAAAGCACATGTGTGTAACATTGGACTCCTTTTTATGATGTCACTTTACCTGTATAAAAGGAAGTCACTGCCTATGTTCTGCACTTTCAGCTAAAAGATTAAATTCCAAAAAGTGTCAAGAGTAAATTCTTGAAGTTCTGTTGGCACTGAATAAAATGGCAATTAAACTTCATGAGCAGCGTCCTTTTCAGTTCGAAGGTGGTGAGTGCTAGATTTTTACAGCTGTAGTAGGCGGAGCCTGCAGATGTTTTGCATGTACAAAAGGAGTGATGTCATGTTTTCTGTCCATGGAACTGAATAAAGGTGTAAATAGTCTCCTCCACCTTACCCTCTTCCAAGAAATGTTTTCTGCCCTCAAATAAATACGCTTTCATGTTAGTCAATGGTTGCAGGGTACTGTTTTCTTTCTTAAATGGGTGGTACAAGAACTGAACCTGAGTAGTGAGAGGCAGCATTAGTTTTTTGGGGGGGACTAAGATCCACCCCACCTCCACCCACGAAGCTCCTAAAGATCCACCCCCCCTTTTTTTATTCATCTGGGAGGGGCATGAGGTGGATCTATCATGTTGGAACAACTGACTATCAGAGCTGCTTGGGGAAGTAATTAAGAAGTGCCTGAAACTACATCTAGGCATACCCCTCAAACACACACACACACACACACACACACATGCTCCTAAAGATCCACCTTCACCTTTTGTTTTCATGTGGGGGGGCATGAGGTGGATCTATCATGCTGGAATAAGAGACACTAGTTTGGGACCTGGACCAAGCAACAGAACAAGTCTGTGGAGTGATCGAGTTGTGGAGCCCCTGCATTTTATTAAGGACTATGAGAACAGAAGATACTTAATTCATTCAAACAGACTTAAAAACCTTTGGAACAAATGATTATCTGAGTCACCCGGGGCCTCAGAAGGAAAGAGTAATTAAGGAATGCCTGAAACTAAAGCTCTGAAGGATTACAATAGACACAGCATTCTGATTCAAGTTGAAGTAAACATTTATATACTAAAAACATAAAGTTCAGCTTTTGGGATTAACAATATTTGTTTCCCATACTCTATTAAAAAAAAAAAAAATATATATATATATATATATATGTATATAGTTTGTCTTTTTAGTAGTTTCAAAACTTTGAAAGTATTGGTGTTAGTAATGCATTTAGAAAACATTTTTTAATTGTCTTTACAGTTAAACATGCAGTTTCATGTGAGGGCACTTTTTTGGGGGGAGGGGTTCAAATTATTTTAATTATGGGCATGGTACTTGATGATAAAGTGTATTTTTTCTAAGTTTGAGAAGTATGTATTATATATAAGTGCAGCAGTGTTGTAAATGGGACACGGGAATGAATAATTGTTAAGTGCCTAGAATATTTTTTATATAACTGAGTTTATATGTGGCAAGTAGGTAGGGGATAGTGTTGATTTATCTAGTATAGGTGGTGTATGCGTCGGAGCTGTTGATGTCGGTGTGGATACCTATAACAAGGTGCTATCTGACACCATCAACTCCCTCGCACCTATCTGTGTACGACCCAGAACTTCATACCTGAGGTCTCCATCGTATGATGGAGATCTCAGGGAAATGAAGAAGATGGGTCAGAGATTAGAGCACTGCTGGAGGAAGTCCTGCCTGGAGATGGACAAACTGGTCTTGCGTGAGCATTATTGCGCATATCAGGAGGCAATCAACCGAAAGAAGACAGTATTTCTGTCTCGGGAGATTGCTGCTGGGAGAAACCGACCAGCCTCACTCTTCTGGCCTGTTGACAGACTTCTTCATCCTGTCTGCCTTCAGCCCGGAGGAGTTTCCTCAAATGAGGATTGTGAGGATTTTGCTCGGTTTTTCTCGGACAGGGTGTCTTTGATCCGGCCGGAGGTTTCTTCAGCCAGCAATACCATTGCTGTCAGTGATCGCCAGTTGTGTGCTGAGTGCACTCCGCCTGGTTGGGGAGAGTTTAGGCCAGTGGAGATCCCTGAGGTTATTGAGGTGGCAGTCAATTTGAAGCATACCTTTTGTGAACTGGACCCAGTGCCAATGCATTTCTTAATGAGATGCATTGACTCTGTTGGCCCGGTGTTTGCCCTGATTGTCCGGTGTTCCTTAGGTCAGGGTGTCTTTCCGATGCCTTGAAGGAGGCTCTGGTTAGACCCCTTTAAAGAAATCTTCTTTGGACCCGGAGATCAGGGCAATTACTTCTCTCCATCTCCAATCTCCCATTTTGGGGAAGATTGTTGAGAAGGTGGTATCACTTCAGTTGGAGGAACATCTCGTGACTCACGAGTTATACGATCCTTTCCAGTCAGCTTTTCGGGCCAGACATACCACTGAAACTGCGTTAGTGCGGGTGCAAAATGACCTCCTCAGGGCTAGAGACTGAGGGGACAGGACAATTCTTGTTCTCCTTGATCTCTCTTCAGCTTTCGATACTGTGGACCATTGTGTGTTGCTTCTCCACCTCAGGGAGTTATGTGGACTCACCGGTATTGTCATCAAGTGGTTTGAGTCCTTTCTCACCAATAGGAGACAGCGGGTTGTGATGGGAAATTTCTCATCAACACCCGGCCTCCTTTTGTGTGGAGTCCCTCAGGGTTCAATACTGGCCCCAATGCTGTTCGCAGTATATATGCTGCCCCTGGGGGGAATCATTAGGAAGTATGGTCTGAGTTTTCATTGCTATGCTGATGACACTCAGCTATACTTTTCCTTTGCCCCAGGAACATCAAACGCAGTGGATGTGTTAAATATCTGTCTGGCTGAGATTAGCAACTGGATGGCCTCCAGCTGGCTTCGACTGAACCCTGACAAGACTGAGGTATTGGTAGTGGAGTCGAACAGAGTTCGTGATGGGATGGCCTCTGACTCTGCAACTGGCCTTGTGCTAGGAGCCGCATCATTGATGGCCTCCCCTTGGGTATGAAATCTTGGCGTGATGTTTGACAGGAATTTGTCTATGGAGGTTCAGATATCTTCCGTGGTCTGTTCCTGTTTTTTCCATTTTTGAAACATTGCCAGGATTAAGCCCCTTGTTCTGTCTCTGGACCTCCCTACCTTAATACATGCCTTAGTCACTTCTAGGCTTGACTACTGTAATGCCCTCTATCTCGGGGTCTCGGGGCTCTCTTCACAGACTGCAGCTAGTGCAAAATGCTGCTGCCCGGCTTCTGACTGGGCAGAGTAAATTTTGTCACATTACACCTGTGTTGCACGAATTGCACTGGCTGCCTGTCAGGTGGAGAGTGCTCTTCAAGGTGGGGTTTCTCACCTATAAGGCCCTACATGGACAGGGCCCTGGTTACCTGTCAGTTCTCCTGGTACCTTCTTCCTCTTCCCGTAATCTCCACTCCTCTAGTGGTGGCCTCCTAGCTGTTCCAAGAGTGAGATTAAAATCTGTGGGTGACCAAGCCTTTAGTGTTGCTGCCACCGCTCTTTGGAACTCCTTACCAGCTACAGTTAGGGAGGCCCCCACTATAACTGTTTTTAAGGTTCACCTGAAGACCTTCTTATTTTCACAAGCTTTTGGGGTTTAATTTTGATTATTTATATTTATTATACTATTTTATATACTCATGCGGTATGAAATGCTGTAAAGTTTTGTGCGGCGCCCAGAGCCTTTGGGATTGGGCGTCTTTTTAAATAAACGTGACTTGACTTGACTTGACTTGACTTTTGAAAGTGGCAGTAGGACAGATTTGTTAGGATAAATATATGCTGTCTTGCAAATAAGAAAAAAATGTAAGGGATACATTTTGCAAAACAGTGATATATATCATAGGGTTTTATTTCACGTATTGTTGGAAGAAATAGCTATTGCTCATTTTGTACTATCAATTAGAGGAGAGAAGAAAACATTGAACAAGAAAACAATTGGTGACTTTAAAAGCTATTCTGATCAGAGTTGACATTAAAAAATCTCAACTGTATTTTTAATTTTATTTAATCAAGAGCACTAGAAACAGGATGTTAACACATCAGTGAGCACTGATGTCATTTGTCTGTGTTAGAGAAGTTGTGGGTGGAGCTGCCTTGCACATGTTAAAATATACCAGCTGCAATTAACAACTACTTGTAGAAGCAAAAGGCTGAGGCCCGGACATTCAAACTGCGCCATTCTGAGGTGCAAGCCCTTGCGCTGCTTAAAATAGTTGCGCAGGGGTGTGGCTGGGGCGATATTCAAAGGAGTTGCACTATTGAGCAACCTTGAATATCACCCCAGCCACAGCCACCGCGGCATGGCGCAGTGGAACTGCACCACCCGCAAGTTGTCAGAGTTGAGCATTAAACCTGCGGTGGCGCCAGTAACATTGCGCCATCGCAAATTTCCGATATTCAAAAGGTGACATGCAAATGGGGCCATAATTCATGCAGGTGCAGGGGGCCATTTGCTGTATGATCTCTTGTTGCATGCCATTAGCATGTGGGTGTGCCGATCCCGAGGACTTGCGCCTGGCAGCTGCCAGGCAGCAGCCGTCGAGGACTAGAGCACCCTGCAACCCGATCGTGGGCGTATGTATGCAGACACCTCCCCAAACGGCTCCCGATGCCCGATCATGAGCAGAATGTGTATCAACCCTCAGTGCCGATCGGGCAGAAGGTGTATCAACCCCCAGTGCCCGATCGTGGGCAGAAGGTCTATCAACCCCCAGTGCCCAATCGTGGGCAGAATGTAAGCCCCCAACCCGAATATCTCCCTGGTGTCTAGTGTCCTCTCAACCCACTCACTACGAAGCCCCTCCACCCTCCCGGCAGCCGGGCGGGTGGCAGCATCCCATTCGCGCCACCCGCCGCCGCTGGATTGATCACAGTCACGACAGGCAGAGCTAGAGCCAATGGGCATGTAGTTTCATACCGTGAGCATGATAGTTCAGATTTGTGAATGATGTTCATTCACAAATCTGGACTATCATGGGGATGGAAGCTGCACGCCCATTGGCTCTAGCTCTGCACCAATGGGCGTGCAGCCCTACCGGACAGTCAGTCGGCGGGCGGCAGGCGGTGGGATGCTGCTGCCCGCGCCGCCGGGGAGCGGGTGGAAGGGCTTCGTGGGTGGGTGGGTGGGGGACACTAGACACCAGGGAGATATTCGTTGGGGGGCTTTTTATATTCTGCCTGCAATCGGGCACTGGGGTTGATATACCTTCTGCCCGTGATCGGGCAGAGAGGGGTTGATACACCTTCTGCCCATGATCGGGCATGGGGTTGATACACGCTCTGTCCGCGATCAGCATCGGGAGCTGTTGGGGAGGTGTCCACACATACTCGCCCGCGACCGGGCTGGGGGGCACAGGGACTGAGTTGGGGTGAGCCACGGGTAGCTGCTGTGTTGCACCCTGCAATACAGCAGCTCACCTGTGGGTGGCCCTCAACTTGATCCTTTTTTTGGCTCAAAGTTGTGCAGGCGCAGGTTGGGGTTGCGCCATCAACTTCTGCACAGCCCGACTGAATATCGGGTTGTGCAGTTTATGCATGGTTCCTCCCTCATGTTGAGCATGCATTCATTTGCATTGCACTCGTTGCTCAGCCTGTTTTCAGTGGCGCAACTGCCTCCTGCTGAATATCGCAGAATGGCGCAATGTAGGACTGGCGCATGCGCAACCCTGTTGCGCATGGAGCAACCCTTTTGAATATCTGGGCCTGAGTGTTTTTTTCCTACTTTCTTTTTACTGATATTATAAACTGAGCCATGAAAAAAGTAAGACTGAACAGATCAGAGCTGACATTAAAACATGTGATGTTCCTAAGTTCTGTTGCATGCACTATGCTTTAATTTTCGTGGGAGGGGCATGAGGTGGATCTATCATGTTGGAACAACTATCAAAGCCACCTGGGGAAGTAATTAAGGAGTGTCTGAAACTGCATCTAGGCATATCCCCCCCCAAACACACACACACACATAAGCTCCTTAAGATCCGCCCCACCATTTTTTGATTCATGTGGAAGGGGCATGAGGTGGATCTATCATGTTGGAACAACTGACTATCAGAGCTGCCTAGGGAAGTAATTAAGGAGTACCTGAAACTGCATCTAGGCATACCCCCCAAACCCATGCACACATAGACATCATGATTTTCTTTTTTTAACTCTAAGCATGTCAATATTTGGCTCTTACAGTATGGGCAAGTTGGACATAAAAATAGAAAAAAAGGATCAAGCAGGTGGCTGTTCCTTTGTCAGATACCTGCAGACAGAAGGCCACAAATCCTGTATGACAAGTTCATCATATGGATGCGTGGGTGGCCCTGCTGAGACCTGCCAGACTTAACAGGCTGACCAGTGGCCTCATAGGGTGGCACCGATGGTCCCCCAAGGGTGACGCTGTGTGAATGTGACCGTGTCCACGCAGGTGTCTGCAGGCCACCAAACTTGCCTGCACCAGGCATGCTTGGTATGCCCACAGCCAAACCTGGCATCGACATGGTAGGGGTCACCCGATGCCAACAATGGGGGGTGGACAATGTACACTGCAGGGTGTGTGGCAGATGGGCACACAGCTGGTCAGCCAGTGTAGCCATTGCAGTCACAAATGCAGTGGTTTGCCTATCGATGGCTGCAGTTACATCTGGCCACTGTTGGGCCAACTCTGCCAGGAGAAGGGCATGGTCCCTGCTGCACTGCACCTCTGCCTAGTGCAGCTCTGCACAAAGTGTATCCACCGCATCCATGAGCCGCACCTGCTGATCAACAGAGGCCTGCAGTAGATGGCTGTGGTCATCCAAGGGGTCATCCACATGGCCAGCATGCTGGCCCCCATGTTGTTCCTGGCCCTGCAGCACAGTGCCCCATGACTGTGGGTGCTACATGGCAGTTCCATCCTGAGGTATGTCGTCATGCGGTACACTGCTGCCACCCCCTGCCCCCATCCCCATGTCAACACAGTTCAGCTGCTGCCCCTCTGGCTGCCGATCGCTGGGTGCCACCAGCGTGGCTGCAGCAGCACCACCAACCCCACTACCATGGCCGCACACCAGTGCTGCCTCACTGGATGCCACAGACACGGCCAGGACAGGGGCTGATGTGCAGGCAACCATGCTGGTGCTGTCTGCACTGCTGTCTAGGTGGATGCCATTCATGGGATCCCCGTGACCCACCAACATCACTGTCCGGGATGTGCATCACATCATCATCGGTGCTGGAGTTGGCCCCAATCTGCATCTCAACACACAAGACACCGTGACTGGCATCATGCTGGAACATAGCCAGGGTCTCATCCACACCCGCACCACAGGCATCAGTCTGGACAGCTGTGCAGGGCTGCAGGCAGTCGGTCCCTCGGACACCTGTGGAAGTGGATGGGTGCTCCATCGGTTCCCGGGCCACCCCTCAGTGGACACACCCACCACTGCTGCCCCATGCAGATGCTCAGGAGCTCTAAGGGAACACAGTACCGTTAGTGGACTCGCTTGGCCTAGGAGCCTGCCCCCCTGCCTCCCACACACTGCCAGCACTGGTCCTACCATGTAGTGATGGGCTGCCACCCATCTGGAAGCCTCTGCCAGGAATGACTTCTATTAAACAACACCGCATGCTGCCAGCCACCTGCTCCTCCAGTGGCATCAGGTGAGGCACATCCTGCTGGCCCCCACCAGTGGCTGCACGTGCTGCCTGATGGCAGCCACCTTGTCCTTAATCCTCCTCCTGTCCATGCCAACCTTTTTCTAGCACTCCTGCATGGAATGCTGGTGGCTGCCCTGCTGGTTGACTGCACATGCCACCTCACCCCATGCAACAGCACAGGCCTGCGGTGTGCTCCTCTGTCCACTGAGCAGTGGCTCCCTGTCGAGGTAGACCTCCAACAAGGCATCTGATTCTGCCCTGGTGAAGTTGGGCCTCCACTTCTGCACCCTTCCCTGCTCCTCATCCTCCTCACGCTCTGTCATGCTTGTGCCTGGGGAGATGGACAGGTGTTACCATGGACCGTGGAGACCTATACAGCCCTTCCAGACCACTGTCCCCACAGCTCCACAGTATGGCACCTACCTCCAAAGGCTGCAATACCTATCCATGGCTTGTACATTTCCATGTCACTTTTATAGCACATCGCATGCAAATGAGGTCATGCGCAACTGTAATGGGATGCAAATTCAGTGGATGCACTATGGAATGGCTCAGGAGCTGATTTGCATATCCTGGCTGAATATCGCACAGCTGTGCCTTGCGCAATGGTGTTGAGCATGCTCAGGCTGTGGCACACCACTATGATGTGCGCAATTGGCCCCACACTATGCATGCACACTGTGCTGACACATACGCTAGCTTCGCAGCATAACGATCTGTGAGTGGGAGGCAGTACAGCACACAGCCACTGCTGTGCCTGTGGCACTCATGCGCAGTATGTCCATTGGAAACATGTGCCATGGTGCACAGTGGGCACCATGGTGCCTCTGTACAATAGGCCACTGCATGTCGGCACACACAGGCATCCTACCATGCACCATACAGGTGCCACCCAATAGCGCAGTGGTGCTCAAAGCGCAGACAGACCCTTGACCCTGCAGCTGCCCTTTGCCCTCTAGGCACCATGCATCTGCATGGCTGCCCCCCTATTGTGCAGTCCAGTGCCAGTGCAATTGCGATTAGCAGTGCAGTACCGCACTGCCTCAGTATGTGGGAAACATGCACTACCAGTTGCCATTTTGAGACCAGCACTGACTGCATGATGCCACGCACCAGAGCTCCTGTGTGGAGTGCGATCAAGCTGGCTAACCTGGTGGCTCTTGTGGAGCCCCATGCAGGTGCCTTGTTTGGGCAGATGCCCCTCCTGAGGCCTCATACTGAGGTGTGGCAGAAGGTTGCTGAGGGTCTTGAGGAGGCCACTGGGAGCATACGTACAGGGGAGCAGTGTTGCCACCACTACAGGGACCTCCAGTGGTGCAACCCCGACCACCTGGGTTGACTGCAGGTGTGTGCCTGGCGGGGAGCTGTGCCACGGTCAGGTAGGTGCTGCTTCACCATCACTAGTCATATCTGACTGTCCTCAGGTGCAGGGTTCAGCAGACCATGCTGCCGGGGGATCCAACACCTGTGTTGTCAGTTGTGGGGGTGCATCATGCCCACCCTGAGCCACAGCAGCACAGACAGGCTGTGCGGGCACACGCATTTGGGGGTTGGCCTATGGGTCAACGTGTACTGATGTGCCTCTCTACTTGTTTCCCCACTAGGCCTGGAGGACCGCCGTAGGGCCCGGATGGCCCAGGAACATTGTAGGCAGGACAATGGAGGATGTGTGGCCATGCAGGCAGGGCACAGTGGTGGTGCCGGGGGTCAGCAGCGCCATGCTGACCGGGACACAGGTGAGAACCATGATTCTCTTATACACCTGTGCATGCTAGATTGCAGGGGTGGTGGTGAAGCACGGACCCTCTGCACATGGCCCCTCCAGCTGTGCACATCCCACGGTGCCCTCTGCACCATCCTGTGGGACAGCACATGTGGGTGGGTGTCACAGGTGGGCCGTGGGTGAACTTGGCACCTGGCTGTGCCACTGCCTTCCCACTGTATAGCCATGGCACCAGATGGATGGGATGATGCTGTGTAGTGCATGGGCAGTGATGGTGTGCAGCAGTTTGCATGGCTGTGGGTGCCCAGGTAGGCGGATTATGCTGGCGCACTCACTGTGGGTGGTCGCATGCCATCCCAGGGGTGCAGGCCAGTGATGTACTCTGTGCACGTTAGGTGGGCTTTTTTGGCCAGGCCAGTCAGTCATACTGTCTCTGATCCCTTGTCCTAGGTGGACCGCGCTGGGCTGCTATGGAGCGGACACTCCAGGAGATCCTGCAGGTCACCCAAGCCACACTGGAGATGCTGGAGAGGATGGACAGGGGTGACCATCTGTGGCACCACAGATACCATAGGGAGGAGAGAGAAGACCAGGGCCACAGGTATGGCCTGTAGTGACTGTTCAGACTCCATCCCTCCCCAGACTGTACCCCACTCCCCATGTCCCCCACCTTTGCCTTTCCCATTGTCCCCTGCCCTATCCCCTCCCCCCTTGTTGCATCCTTTCATATCCCCTCACCCATTGTACATATCTGTACATAGCTTTTGATGCTGTTCTGTTGTTTCATAATATATACTTTTATACCTATGTCCGTGTCGGTCTCTAATTTGCAGCGGGTACATGGAGTCATGCTGCAGTGGTGTGCATGTCTACTGTGGGGTGGTGCTGGCCTTGCCGTGGGTGTGTCTGGTGGGGCTCCACCACTGGTGTGGGTGGGGGTCATGTGCTCTGTCCGGGGACTGTGTGGTGTGCCCTGTGCACTGTTTGCCTGTGTGCAGCAGGATGGGGTGCATGTGCCATGTCCCAGCCGGCCCTGTTGGTGTGTGCTGTGCCTGTGCAGCTGTGACTATTGCAGCTACATCGCCACCATGCGTGACTGTGGTATGCATGGTTGTACCAACCTCACCACTGCATACTTGGCTGCTGGCGTGCCTTCAGGGGCAGTCCATACCTGCCACCTGCCAGGCATGGCTCACTTGCAGCTGCCATCCCAGCCCTGGCCTACTGCACATCTATCCCTGTTGCCACTGTGGATGGAGCTTTTGTCTGCCCCTCCATGCAATCCATGGTGACTGGGGCAGTGCCTGTGGTCTGGTGGCTGTCACATGGGGTCCTGCTATATGCAGGTGGTGGCCTGGTCACATGCCCCTGCACCTACCATCAGGGTGGCCAGCAACATGGTGGTGGTCAGACCACAGGTACATGGCACCATGGGCTTCGCGATGGCATTGTCTGTTGCACTGCTTCAAGTGGCAGTATCCCAGGGTACCCATAGGACTTGGAAGGGGGGCATTGTGTGTGCTCTGTGTTGCCTTCTGTGTGGCGCATGCCTCCATGCACCCCGGGAAGGTGCTGTTGTGTCTGGTGGGGTTGGTGCAGGGATGGGGTGTGTGCATGGGTGGAGGACCATGCTCGGGTCCTGTGTTTGGTGTGCCTTCCTGCTGGTGGCAATGTCCAGGGTGGCCCTTCTCACATGCAAGGTCCCTTGGGTACTAGTGCTGGGTCACCCACCTTGCTGTGCCTCTGTGGGGGCCATGCTAGGGGCTTTGTGTGGGTTGTGGTGACAACGGTGGGCGGTGTCACCACATGTTGTTGGTGGTCATGGTGGGGATGTGGTACATATGCATTGCGCCCTGGGGCCACTGGTTGCCTTGGCACAGTGGTGGGGTTTGCCTTCAGTGCCATGCACAGTTTGGTCATGCTTCTGGGCTTAGTGTCTCAGGCTCACTGTACTGGGGGTGGTCAACATTGGTGTGGTGCCATAGCATGGGTGGGGCCTGGCCTTCCTTGTGTTCTGGTCTCTGTTGTCCAGGGGATGGTGTAGGGGCACCTTGCCCAGCAGGTGGGGACTTCTGGGTCACATCTGCTGTTAGTTCAGCTCCAGCGGACGTGGGCCGGTGGTCTGTCCTGCTCCTGTCTGGTAGTGCAGCTTATGGGGGCCTTGCCCTGGGGGGGTTGGGGGGCTGTCTGTCCTGGTGCATGCTCCTCGGCACATGGGGCATCCATGGCTGCTGCTCAGCTGCTTCCTGTCTTAGTCCCTACGCATCCCTAGGGGTGCCATTGCACATCAACCCTGCTCCATTGCACATCCCTCATTGCACTATGGTGCATCGGGCATGATATTCAGCCACGTTGTGCAGGCACACCTTGTCCTGTGCATGGTTTGAATATCACGCACATTGTGCCATGGCGCACTGGCCTTGCACCTGCTCCCTCTATTGTGCAACTTTTTGGCACAGTCTGAATATCCCACCAATTGTGGTTTTTTTTTTCCTTCAATTGTTTAACCAGGAGTGGCACACTAAGCTGAAAGCTTGTTTACAGGGGCAACTTGGGAGCACATGGAAGTTAAGTGACTTGCTCAGGGTCACTCAGTGTGCAAGTGGGGGCTGTGGGATTCAAACCTAGATCTCTAGATTTACAATTAAGAGCCTTAAACCACTGAGCTACACTGCCTCCCCACTTGTGTCAGTCATCTGTTTTATGGTTCATGATGTTGGTGTAGTAAGCATACCAACATACTGACATACAAAAATGCCAGCTGAATAGGCCTAGCGGGCTTTCATGTCTGTTCGTTTGGTCAGTCCCCATCCTGGGAGCTGAACTTGCTGCCCCCCCTCCCTTCCCAGTCCAGGGTATTCCCATTTCATTGGACTTTGCTTCCACAACTCTTTCCCTGTACCTGTCCCACCCCCTTTTGAACCCCTACACAGTCTCTGCCTCCACCAGCCCCCGGGCAGAACATTCCATGGTTCTTCCACCCTCTCAGTGAAGTAGCACCACCTCCTTTCGCCCCTGAGTCTCCCCCCTCAAGCATCCACTGATGCCCTCTAGTCTCCCCCTTCCTTCAGAGCACCATGTCTGCGCCTCCCCTATTTACCCCTTCATGTACTTGAAGACTTCTATCATGTCCCCCCTGTCCCTTTTCTCTTCCAATGTGTACATATTTAGCTCTTCGAGCCTATCCCCATAGGTTTTTTCCCCCAAGCCCCAGATCATTTTGGTAGCCTTCCTCTGGATCCTCTCCAGGAGTTCAATGTCCCTCTTTAAGTGTGGCCTCCAAAACTGCATGCAGTACTCAAAATGCGGCCTCAGCAAGCAGTTATACAGAGGGAGTATCACTTCCCTCCTTCTGGAGTGATCCCCCTAGTGATGCATCCCAGCATCATGTTGGCCTTGGCCGCTGCCCTCCTACAAGTCTCTGAGTTGTTCATCTTCACATCCACGACCACCTCAGGTCCCTCTCAGCCATACAGCCATAGCAGCAGTATATTGCATAGCAGATGTAAAATATCAATAAGCAGGTCATGCAACAGATGTGCTGAGCAGTTACTGAAGCAAGAAATGTACAACTGTCATTTTTTACATCCTGTTCAAAATGTGTTTTTGCACCTGTGGTGCCAAATGCACAGTTGCTGTTCAAAATCTCCTTTCGGCTAATGAACTGTTAGTGTCATTGTTCATGTGGTGGGGTCACAAAAAGCCCATGCTGAAAACGTGGAGGGAAAATACCAAGAAATGCCAGGACATTAAGTTTTCTGACCATAACACCCTGCACTGTAGGGACTGACAGGCATCAGGGGTGTGACTTGGGGCTGTCAACAGTAATACTCATGCCATTCCACCCCCATCCTCACCCTGCAGCCAGTGACAGGTATTGAGATGTGCCTTTGACTCTTCAGCCCCAAAGTTCATTCCATTCTCTTATACCATACCCATTTCACTGTATTTCCTTATGGAATGGTGTTAATGTAAAGTTTGAAAACCCCAAGGCACACCTTGACTCTTGTCTGTGTCTGCAGGGTAGGGTGAGATGAAATAGCATGAGCGTTATGGGCAGTGAGCCAAATGCACACCCCAATGCCTGCCCATGTCTGCAAGGTGGGGGTGGGGTTGGTGTCACTTCAATACTTCACTGCCATTCCTATTCTGCCTGTCTGTCTGTGTCTTTCTCTCTCTCTCTCTCTATCTATATGTCTATGTAATTATCCATCTTTCTATTAATTGCATGTATCATCATTTTACCTATTTCTAAAACAAACCTTGCATATCACATTTGCCTGTACTCTGAGCACATACTTACGAAACTGTGCATATTTTTATGTACTCCACTTCTGTGTAGGCCTCATACTTTCCTAATATTCCCATTATCACAAGCATAACCACCTTGCCCTTATCAAAAGTAACCCCCTCTGAAAGTTAATATAACATTTTCTCTAACAGTCCATCATCATTACACCTGACTTCTTGACATCAGCACATTGCTTAAATATAACTTACATCACCTCATGGACAAAAAAACTGTTTCTCTTAAAAAAACAAAATAAACAGTGTAAATCAGGGGTTCTCAAATGGTGAGGCCAGCATCCTTGGGGAGGCCCCAACCTATTCCAGGGGAGGCTCAAGCAAGTCTGAAAAAGTACTGTATTTAAATTTTGAGTTTTATATATTTTGTGTGAAGAGATGAAGCAAACTGAAAGAGGATAGTAGTAGGTGAATTTTATGTATGTATTTACTAATAGGTGACAAGGGCAGGCTAATTTCAGGTGTACCCCGGGAAGGGTAGGGAGTGAATACATTTCAAAAGGTAACTGCAAAACAATCAAGAAATATACAACGAACAATAGTGTAAACAAATATGAACAATAAACTAATAATGAGTGGTGGTAATTAATCAATTTGTAGACTGATGGCAGAACAGAACAAATATAAGGGTTGAGCATAGAAGTGCTAAGAGCAACAGCAGGAAGGAGCAAAGTAATCCCCGAGAAGTTGCTTAGGAGCAGGGAAGGAGGGGGAGAGGAAAAGTGTGTAAGTAGTTTATTTCATATAGAGAGGAAATAGAGAAAGTACTCTGACCCATGAAGGCAATGCAACAAGGGGTAACAATGGTTCAAGAATGGAAATAGCAGAGCAAGTAGGCTGGCCTATTGAATGGAGGGGGGGTTATAATAAGCTGGATAATAATATGTATTTTATTTATTTCTTATTCAGATAACACCTTTGAGCACATGAACTCTTTTTCAAAGGCTCCATGTCAGTATAAGACAAAGAACTGAATTTGAGCCAAGTACTCAAAGGGGTTTTAATTTATTCATGGTGTACTGCGCATAGTACAGTATGGTATTTTTCTTTGGGGAGGTCCAAGATTATTTCAGTTTTTGGGGGAGGCTCAAAATCTTTTCCATGGATTTGGGGAGGCTCACTGTGTCAAAGTCTGAGAACTATTGGTGTAAATAATCACAAGGCTAAACACATGTCACCAGTTACTTTTTCATGTACTGCCACCTTCTGTACCATCATGGGGATTTGCATATGTTTCCCTTGATGCTTTGCATTATTGGGATATGTGCAATTATGTTTTCTTTAAAATGTGGCTGTCTGGCCAGTATCATCCGGGATAATGCATACATCAGTGGCATTTGCTCTGGGGTTCTTTTGTAAGCTTCCTATTCCTTCCATTAAAATGTACACCTCCATATATTTTCCTAATAATGTGTATGCCTGCCTTAGAACAGAAACTAAAACAAATCTTACTACTTACAAATCATTGTGTTGTTTTTCCATACCTCCATAACAATTCCACACAACTTCACTAACTTCATTATGCAGCCATGGTGGATCTGACCAGAGTTTGTTTTTGCCAGGTATATCTTAAGCACTCCAGCCTAGTGTGATATCCTGTTTGTTTTTTGAAAATAGAGAATGAATGTCTAGGGATTGTCTGGACTTTGAGAAGCAACTGCCTTATTTGTATGGGAGGGAGTTCACCCTGATTACTGACCACATCCCCCTTACGTGGCTGCATAGGACCAGCAGACAGAACTCAAAATTGCTAAGGCGGAGCCTGGTGCTGCAGTCGTACAATATGGACATTAAGCACCACAGTGGGTGGCAGCATGGAAAGGTGGATTGGCTGTCCAGACATTAGTCAGTGCCTTTTTTATGGTTGCAGTTTTGTGGAGCCTGCAGCCATCTTGCAGTAGGTCTAAAGCTACCATGACCATATTCTGTTTCCAAAGTAAGGAGTTCTCTGCTGTGACAAAGAGGGGTGGGTCAGGTCAGGTACCCTTGAGCAAAGAGCACTGTACTGTGTGAGAAACAGCTCTGTTAGTGTATGTCTAGGTCTGAATCCCTCCAGAGTGTCTATGCTGAGTGGTGGCAGCTACTAATTACCTTTACAGGTGTCAGAAGGGTTTGAAAAAGCTGGTAGCACTGGCAGGCACAATCTAGGATAGACCAGTTTGCCACACTTTAAAGAAACCTGGGTGTAGTGGCACTTTGCCAGTGAATTGCCACTACAGCATACATGTAGTCTTCCCTTGGTGAAAAGCCAACTTCTCCATGTAAAGAACTACATGTAGTGACATAGAAACATAGAAGGTGTCAGCAGATAAGAACCTCTTGGCCCACCAAGTCTGCCCTAGATTTCCTACCTACTGTGCCACCATGGGCCATAGAAACATAGAAACTGACGGCAGATAAGGACCGCAAGGCCCATCCAGTACGCCCATTTCTTTTTTCTACCTTATGAATGTGCCATAGACCTTTGCTCTGTCAATGGCCTATCTATTCATACTCATCTGTATTGCTCCCTTATTCCTATCTCATGCCTGCTTGAAGCCCTGCACTGTATTCATAGCCACCACTTCCTAAGGTAGGCCGTACCATGCATCCACCACTCTTTCTGTGAAAAATAATTTCCTCACATTCCCCCTTAATCGGCCTCCCTCTAATCTCACGCTGTGTCCTCTTGCCCTGCTATTTTTCTTATATTGAAACATGTTAGACTCTTTCACCTTGTTAATGCCCTTAAGGTGTTTGAATGTTTCAATCATATCACCTCTCTCCCTCCTTTGCTGTAGGGCATACATATTGAGCTCATTTAATCTGTCCTCATATGTTTTCTGATGCAGTCCCTGCACCATTTTGGTTGCCCTTCTCTGGACTGCCTCAATTTGGTTAATGTCCTTGTGAAGGTGTGGCCTCCAGTACTGCACGCAGTACTCCAGATGGGGTCTAACCAGTGTCTTGTAGAGAGGGATTATTACCTCCCTCTTCTGACTTGTGATACCCCTACTAATACACCCCAATATCCCTCTAGCCCTACCTACTGCTTTAGAGGTCTGCTTGGATGATGTCAGGTCATCGGTGATGATGACGCCCAAGTCTCTTTCTTCCCTTGTGACTGCCAGCAACTTCCCTCCCAGTCTATAGGTGACCTCAGGGTTTCTCTTCCCTATGTGCATGATCTTGCACTTCTTTGTGTTAAACCCCAGCTGCCACTTGTCTGACCATTTTGCTAGTTTATCCAGATCTCTTCTCATTCTGCCTACCCCATCTGGATCATCTACTCCATTGCCAATCTTGGTGTTTTCTGCAAACAGACAAACCTTACCCTCTAGTCCATCTGCAATGTCACTGATGAAGATATTGAAGAGGACTGGCCCCAGGGCTGATCCCTGAGGTACCCCTCTTGTGACTTGAATCTCTTCTGACTGTATACCATTTACCACCACTCTCTGTTTTCTGCCCGACAACCAGTTTGCCACCCAGTTGACCAACGTCTGACCCACCCCGAGCCTACCCAGCTTATTAATCAATCTTCTATGTGGAACAGTATCGAAAGCTTTGCAAAATCAAGGTAGGCAACATCAACTGCTCCCCCTTGGTCCACCACTCTGGTTATTCAGTCAAAGAAATCTATGAGTTTAGTTTGACGGGACCTTCCTTTTGTAAACCCATACTGTCTTGGATCCTGTGCACCTATGGATTCCAGGTGTTGCACTATCCTTTCCTTAAGGAGTGCCTCCATAATCTTGCCCACTACTGAGGTAAGACTGACTGGTCTGTAGTTCTCTGCCTTCTCCCTGCTACCACTGTTGTGGAGCAGGATCATATGAGCCTTTCACCAGTCTTCTGGGACCTCTCCTGTGCTCAGCGACTCACTAAACAGTTCTGATAATGGCTCTGCTAGTTCCACCCTTAGCTTCTTTAGTACCCTGGGATGTATGCAATCAGGTCCCATTGTCTTGTCCACCCTGAGCTTATTGAGCTCTTGTTGGACCCTTTTTTTGTGAAGGAACTAGTGCACATCTCCCTCCCCCCTGTGTCCATGGTGCTGAGCTGTGGGCCCTGCCCTACCTTCTCTTCAGTAAATACTGAGCAGAAGTCTCTATTTAGGATATATACTTTTACATGGTCCTCCTTACATGCCCCTTATCCCCTTTGATCTTAGCAATACCCCCTCTGGACTTTCTCCTTTCACTAATGTATCTATAGAAAGTCTTGTCACCTTCTTTTACTGTTTGTGGTAGTGTTTCCTCTGTTTGGGCCTTTGCCTGCCTTACTGCCTTCTCTGCTTCCCTTAGGGAAGTTTGGTATGCCTCCCTATCTTCGTCCTGCTGTGTTTGCTTATATTTCCTGAAGGCCAGCCTTTTGGCTGTGACCTTTTCTGCTACTGTGTTGGAGAACCAAAGTGGTTTCCTTCTTCTTTTTCACTTCCTTTTCTCACTAACACAATGGGATGTTGCTTCAAGTATTGCATCTTTAGTGCTTGCCCACTTTGCCTGTACCCCTCACCTGTATTTCTTTTTGCCAGGGCTAGCTTAACTCTGTTGGCCATCTTATCACAGTCAGCTCCTCTGAAGGCCCATATTTTTGCCTTGGAATGGGCTGATTTAGTTCTAGTGGCCACATTGAACCATACTATGTGATGGTCACTGGCACCCAGGTGATCTTCTACCTGGAGATCTGTGATCCTTTGGCCTTATTTGATCTCCAGTCTTTTCCTCCCCTTGCCTTATTACTAAGATCCCCTTGTGTCTGTCCCATGTATGCTTGAATCCTGTTACCATTTCAGCACCCACCACCTCTGTGAAGAAGTATTTCCTCACATCCCCTCTGAGCCTCCTCCTAGCTTCCTGGTGTGACCCCTTGCCCTTGAGCATCGTTTTCTATGGAAAATACTACCCTCTTGTACCTTGTTAAATCATTTGAAGTATTTGAACATTTTTATAATGTCCCCACCCCTCCTCTGGAGAGTACATATTTTACTTCAAATGCCACTATGCCTATTTTTCACGGGGTGACGTAAACACTTCCCCAAGTGAAGAACTATGCAAAGTGTCACTATTTATAGCATGAAGTCAGGAAACTTTGCAAAGAATTTCATGAAGTGAGGTTTCCTGACTTTGCAGTTCTCTAACCAGGAGTCTGTACAGGGCAGCAGAGGGTATGAATGGAGCCAACACTGCAGGAAGTGGCAAGAGAAGGAATGGAGGCAATGCATATGGTGGCAACAATGTCAGTCAACTCAGAGACAGGTACAGCTAAATTGCTTACAAAGTGTCAAACTTCACACTATGCATAGTTCAGGTGAACTTGCTCTTCACAAGCAACTTACAGTACAAAGTTCCTTTTTATGTTCGCCATGCACGCTAGTGCTAGTCGAACACACCCACACACACATTTTACACACCATCCTCATGGCCACAGCATTTGAAATACATACTGCAATTTAATATGTTATAAAACAATAAATAAACAATTTGTTTATGTCAGAGTCTTGGACAGTATTTGCATTAGCCAGTGTGTGTGTATCACGACTATTAGTGCAGTTAAGATGCTCTTTGGTTAGTGCAAAAAGTGCTAGTCTACATTTTCGCACTATCTAGATGAGTTTCAGCCTTCTGCATATCATTGCTTATTTAACTGAGGTGTCTAGTAGCAACTCCCCACTCTCTGATGTCCCTCAGAGCCTGAAAAGAAGAAAAAGGTCCCTTGATGTCTCTTCTTTTAATCTGCAAACATGTGTGTAGATAGTGCACTGCTATGTTATACTCACTGGAATATATATCCATATATGTGTATATGTATTAGTCAGTGTGTGTGTGTGTGTGTGTGCGTGTGTGTATCACAGCAATTAGAAAGTGACGCTAAGTGGCTCAGTGGTTAGTGCAAAAATTGCTAGCCTACATTCCCCGGCTATCTAGATCAGTTTTAGCCTTATGCATGTCATTTCTGATTTAAATGAGAGTCTGCTGCTAACCCACCATAATTGCCCCCCCTTGCCCAGCTCTTTCTAAGCCCAGCTCATATTAGTCTTCTGGCATGGGGATCTACTCCTAGACTTAGTACAACATCAATACCAGCAGCGAACATCTGACATTGACAAATGCTTGTCATTTTAATTTTCTCATAAAACAAGTTCCATTCCCTCCACCCTCTTGAATTGCCAACTGTACCACCTGCCTCCCCCATGTAGCTCTATAGAGTTTGAATATAACATTATTCCCCTTCCACCACCCACTGGCAGCACCCACCCCACACCACCACCACCACCATCCTCCCCCTAGCTCAGGAATTGAATGAGTAGGAGGTGGCATGCAGTAATAGTAATCAGCAATTTTTACTACGAGTGTGCAGTACCTCACTCTCATTCCAATGGTGGCCTGCTGAGGTGGGGAGGACGGTCTGTGCCGGTCCCCATCCCTCTTCTTTAACGATATATTTTTTCTTGTGAAGGGGAGTGGATGGGTGCTGTAAATGCTTGGGTGGGATGGGGAGTCTATATCTAATTTGGTCATGATGGCTTGCAGGACAGGAGGTTGGTATTGGGTGTTCCGAGTGGGTGAGGAACGGGATCGTTTTTGCAATGACTGAGGAGACTGTGGAGGTGTGTGGGTACTGCCAGCTAGTGGGGGGATGGGGGCTTATGCTATATTCAAACAGTGTAGGGGAGAAGAGTAATATGTGTGTTTCAAGAGGGTGGGGGAGGAAACATTGTTACTAAACAAAGTAAAATTTATTGATGTAGTATTGCCACTACTAAACAACTGAATCACAAATTGTAATGTGAAAGAAATAATGTGACTTAATAAAGAATGGAAACAAGGCCCCCAGATTAACCTTCTGGGATGGTATTCCAGGGGCCTTTGTTTAATTATCAGATAGGTCACAATATTTCTATCTCATTATAATTTGTGTTTCTTTTTTACATTATTTCTTATTTATTATAAGTTACTCGTTACATGCTCCTGGGTATATCCAGTTGCTGTTGTAGGGGAAACACAGATAGGGAAATGTGTGGTCTAATACAGAACTTGATCACTTCCCCCCCATTCAGCCACACACATAAGCACTTCTAAATTATGCACAGACACACACACCTCTGCCTCAAATGCACACACATACACACACACATGCATGCACACGCGCACACACACACACACCACCACCACACATAGGAACATATTTAACGATAGCAGAAAATGGTCAACAGGCCCATCCAGTCTGCCAGCCCTACCTAATTACTCTACACTGGCCTTAGTGGCCACACCCTTTTTTCTGCCCCACTTTCTAATTAATCCCTTTTGCCTGTCCTATCCCTGTTTGACACTGCTCATTGAATTGGCTTGCACCACTTTCTCAAGCACCTTGTTCCACTTGTCCACCAATCCTTCAGTGAAAACATGCTTGTGGATGTCCCTTTTGAATCCCTCCCCCGCAAGTTTCATTAAGTTCCCCCTTGCTCCTGTATTAAAGTTCAAGGAGAAGAGCACCTTGGCATCCACCCAATTTATCCCATGCAGGTACTTGCATTTTCCAACCATGTCACCCCTTTAACTCCTTTTTTCGGTGTTGTACATGTTTAAGTCCTGCAGCCTCTCCTCATATGTCTTTATTTTCTACAAGTAGTTTATCCTCATTTCATGGGGCAGCTGATCAGCCCTGCCCCCCCCCAAGCTGGAAACCACCTGCCTCAGGATTCACCTGATCTTGAGGGTTCCTCCACAACTTTCTGCCCATGGTGGGGCTGGAGGAGGGAAGGCTGTCCTCCCCCCAGTACAAATATCTACAGCAGACCAGAGTCCCTGGCAATGACATGGTATTGGGGACAGGTATGCTTCACATGAGATCCTGACATGAGTTTTCCACTTTTCTTCCCTGCCTTGCTTCAGGACATCAATGTGTGCTTGTGGAGGCACACACACATGACGTACCCACAGCCCCATCCTTTATGTGACCCAAAACTGCACTGCCACCAGGCCTCCACCTGTTGGCAGTCTAAGACCAGGCTGACATCCCTTTCCTCTACAGAAGAGGGGAGCAGTTCCTTGGATGGTTAACCATCTCCCACCTTGGCCGACCACTGACAACTTGAGTCCATTCTTGAAGCCATTCTTGAAGCCAGGTCACCAGTATGACAGAGGTAAGGTGGCCAGTGCCTGAGACCCCCTTGTCACTGAGAATGTGCTCTCCCCATATTCCTTGCTGTTTAGCTTGTGTACCATTTTGGTTGCTCTGCATGGTACTGCCTTCACCTTGCCACAATCTTTCTTCAGGTATGAAATATAGTACCATGCACATTATTCCAGATGCGTTCACACTACCCACTGACAGATGTTGTTTTCTTCAGATATATAGGTGAGAGGAGGAAGTGCAAGGACCAGATTGGAAGGTTTAGGAAGGAGGGAGGGTGGGCATAGCAGGGGGCAGAGTAGGCAGAAGTACAAGATGAGTACTTCGGCTCAGTGATTACCAGGGGGAGGGATGGGCATTTACCTTAGGGGGAAGGGAGGGAGGTCAGGGGAGGAGAGGTAGTGGACATGGCGATTCCAGTTGAAAGGGTGTAGGAAGGTCTAAGGTCCCTAAGGATGGATATGGCATCTGGTCCAGACAGAGTGCATCCTAGGGTACTCAAGAAGTTGGCAGGGGTCCTGGCAGGACCGCTGGTGGATTTTTTCAGCACTTCCCTGAGTACAGGATGCATGCCCAGGGATTGGAGGATCACACATGTGGTGCCAATCCATAAGAGTGAGCCCAGGGATGAACCTGGGAACTACAGACAAGTGAGCCTTACAGCCATTGTGGGAAAGCTAATGGAGACTACCCTTAAGGAAAGGTCGGTGAGCTTCCTGGAGGAGAATGGTTTGCAAGCTGACAGGCAACATGGATTTGTATCTGATAGATCCTGTCAGACCAACCTTGTTGATGTTTTTAACTGGATGATGAGGTCATTGGATAGGGGCCATGCAGTGGATGTCCTTTACCTGGACTTTAGAAAGGCATTTGACTCAGTGCCCCATGGAAGGCTGACAAGCAAGTTAAATAGCCTGGGTGCAGGGAGGAAACTGGTTGGGTGGATTAAATGCTGATTGCAGGGCAGGCAGCAGAGGGTGGTAATTGGAAAACTGCTCTTGCAACGCAGGGCTGTAAGCAGCAGGGTCCCACAGGGGTCGGTGTTAGGACTGGTACTATTTAACATATTCATAGCCAACATACTGTATCAAACAGCATAATGAGCAAGATCAAAATCTTTGCAGACAACACTAAGATCTGTGCTGAGGTGGACAGTGAGGAAGGGAGTAAGGTACTGCAAGAGGATTTGGTGACACTTGAGTGCTGGTCAACCACATGGCAGCTGGGGTTCAATGCTAAAAAATGTAAGGTCTTGCACTTGGGAGCATAAAACCCAGAGAACAGCTACTGTTTGGGGGAGTGAAGTTAATCACTTTGGCCGAGAAGAAAGATTTAGGGGTGCTGGTGGCAGGGGACATGAAACACTTGACACAGTGCAGGAAGGCAGCGGCAAAGGTGAACAGAATGCTGGGATGCATCACCAGGGGAATCACCTCTAGGAGGGAGGAAGTCATTGTGCCCCTGTACAGGTCTCTTGTGAGGACACACCTGGAATACTGTGTGTAGTTTTGGTGCCCGTATTTAAAAAGGGACATCAAACTACTGGAGGGGGTCCAGCGTAGGGCGATGAAGATGATCCTGGGGATGGAGGATTAAACATACGAGTAGAGATTGAGGGACCTCAATATGTACATCCTTGAGGATAGAAGGGAGTGAGGGGATATAACTGAGACATTCAAGTATCTAAAGGGCATAAACAGAGTTAATACTGAGTGTTTGATTAAGTTGAATGGGGGAGGGAAACCAGGGGACATAGTCTAAAACAGGAGTGAGGAAGGTTCAAGAGGAGGATGAATAGGCACTGTTTCACAGAGAGGATGTTGGCAGGTTGGAATATGCTGCCAGAATAAGTGATATCACTGCAGACAGTGGGCAGCTTCAAGAGAGGGTGGGGTAGGGCCAAAGGGAGGGTCAAAACTGTGGTGAGAATGGGATGAGAGAAGTCAGAGGCGGGACATTAATTCAGAAGGGAGTGCAAGGGGATGGGGGCAGCTGCAGTTTAATAGACAGCATGCTGCACACTCGAGCAGACTAGATAGACAAAAAGGCCTGTATCTGCTGTCAAGTTTGTATATTCTTATGTTTTTTCCCCACAGTTGTCACTGCAGACCAGTACTGTAGTAGTACCCAGGTCCAGGCCTAGTCATCAGGGCAAGTCACGGGAGTTGGGTGCAACACAGGAAGGCATAACGCTCACATAATCACACATAAAGCAACCTGCCTCACTCCTTCTCACACAGATTTAGAGCAACCCACTTCCCCCAGTTCATATGAGCATGCAGACACACACACACACACACACACACACACACACACATACACACACACACGCACACACATTTACACACATACTTCTCCCCCCCCCACAAGCCGACCTGCTGTCAGGTTCTACAGGAATCACCACTGGGAAGATAGGAGTTTGTGTGAAAGCAGAATGAGCTTGGCCAGGCCAACTGTGCTAGTTGCCAGAACCTTGTCTGGCAGATTATGATATGTACTGTAGTCAGACCAGCTGCCCGACAACAGACACAGGAAGTGATAACTACCTACATACACACACATACACACACACGCACATACACACCAATCTGCTCCCACACACACACACACACACACACACACAGCAACCTGCCCCCCAACACACACACACACACACACACACACACACACACACACGGACCCCATCACAGCATCAGCCATTGATATACAAACAGATAGTTCCTGCAGGACCTACCACCAGGAAGGAAGGTTTGCTGGGGGGAGTTCACATCATGAAAGACTACTAACACTGCTGTAGCCTGCATAAATCATAGGAATCATAGGAATGTAGTCAAGTCAGTAACATTAGCCATTGTTGACTTGCCATTTTACAATGGATCATCACCGTTTGTGATTGAATATATAATTATCCAGAGATCACTTGAAGGATTCTATGGTTGGGGCATTAACTATACCTGGTAGACTGTTGCATACAGTCACCACTCTCTGATAAAACCATGATCCTCAACTAGTAGTTTTATATAATCCTCCCATAAGTTGGAGACCATGATTTCTTGTTTGCTTAGTTTTGGATTTCCCAGTTAGACCTGAACACTCCCACAGATCTTCATTTTGGAATGCCCTATAGGTTAGACACATATCTCTGTGCAGTCTTCTATACTCCAGAGGATAAAGCCCAAGTTTATTTAGTCTTTCCTCATATGAAAAATTAGACATCCCACTGATCCGTTTTGTGTCTCTTCCCTGCACGCCCTCCAATAATGCAACATCACCAGCTTTATAAGGTGCCCTGAACTGGACACAGTATTCCGAGTGGGGCCGAATTAGTGAACCATACAGGGGCAGCATGACCCACCTATCTCTGCTTCTAACATGTCTTATTATGCATGAAAGCATTTGATTACATTGTCTGACTACTTAGAAACATAGAAACATAGAATTTCACGGCAGATAAGGACTGCTTGGCCCACCTAGTCTGCCCATTTCCCTACCTGATGGATAAGCTGCAGATTCTAGTTAATCAACAGCTAACTTCCTCCTACCCCCAACTAGAATTGCCTTATGTCTGTCCCATGCATTCTTTTTTTTCCCATTAAATCTTTATTCCAGTTTTAGTTACAGAGAATGCATCCAGGGAAAACAAGCGCAACCATATGAGTTCACAATCATGCATATTACAGCTAATAACAGGATCCATCCTCTGCAATGACCACAAAAACCCCTTTCCTCCCCCCATCCCTCACCCCCTACCCTCCCTCCCCAGCACAAGACAAGCTATCATGCTCTCCTCAGTCAGAAGGGAATCTATATACCCTATAATGAGTGAGTAGTGTAAAAGGGACCCCAGATCTTATCAAACCTAGGGAGTTTGTTTTGAAGGACGGCTATCATCCTTTCAACCCTCAAGCTGGCAAGTAGTTCCTCCAGCCATTCAGTATAACTGATCACGACAGAGTCTTTCCAGTGTCTAAGAACAACCTTTTTAAGGGTGGCCGAGATTAGAGCCATGTGGAACTTCCTATTCCTGACTGGAATACGGGATACAACCCCCAACAGGCATATTTCAGGAGTGAAAAGGTCCTCCAGGCCCAGTAATGGATCCACTCTAGTTTTAATGGCTGTCCAAAGCTGCACTATCTTCGGACAGTTCCAGAAAATATGCATCAGATCCCCATCCCCTAAATGACACCTATTACATATAGGATCCGCCACCATTTTTAAACTCGCTAGCTTCTGTGGACAGTAGTAAATGTTATGGAGAATTTTAAATTGTACCAGTCTGAGCCGGTCCTGCAGGATAAATTTGTGGCAGTTTTGCCAAACAGCAGTCCAATTAAGTTCCTCCTTGGGGAACACCGAGGCCCAATAGGAGCACGGAGCCAAATTCTGAGAATAGGCCCAGTTAAACTGTCCCATGCATTCTTGAATTCTCCCACTGTTCCTGACTCCACAACCTCCTCAGGAAGGCTGTTCCATGCATCCACAACCCTCTCTGTGAAAAAATACTTTCTAACATTACCTCTGAGCCATTCCCCCATCTTTAAATTGTGCCCCCTTGTTCTTGCACATCTCTTTTTCTGAAAGATGCTACCCTCTTGTACTTTGTTAATTCCCTTAAGATACTTGAAAGTTTCTATCATGCCCCCCCTCTCTTCTTTCCTCAAGGGTATACATATTAAACTGCTTTAGTCTCTCCTCATATGTCTTCTGGTACAGACCCTGCATCATTTTGGTTGCTCTCCTCTGAACAGACTCCACTCTGTCTATGTCTTTGCGGAGATGGGGTCTCCAGAATTGTGCACAGTACTCCAGATGGGGTCTCACCAACTGTCTGTACAGAGGGATAACAACTTCCTGTTTTCTGTTGATGCCTCTCCCTATGCATCCCAGTATCCCCCAGCCCTCTTTACTGCCTTCTCACATTGCTTGTCCACCTTTAGGTCATCTGATATTATTGCTCCTAGGACTCTTTCGATATTTGTCATTGTTATTATCTCACCTCCCATTGTGTACTCTTCCCCTGGGTTTTTGTTTCCCAGATGCATTACCTTGCACTTCTTTGCATTGAATCTGAGCTGCCATATATTTGACCATTCCTCCAACCTTGCCAAGTCCCTTTTCATCCTTTCCAACTCACCTTGTGTATCAACCCTGTTGCAGATCTTTGTGTTGTCTGCAAAGAGACATTCTTTTCCTTCCAGGTACTCTCCAATGTCACTTATAAAAACATTAATGTGGACCAATCCCAGTACCGAACCCTGTGGTACCCTGCTAGTTACCTTCCTTTCTTCACTGTGGACTCAGTTTACTATTACCCTTTGAGTCCTCTTGTCCAGTCATTTTTTTATCCAGGCTACCACCTTGGGACACCCTCCAAGGCTGGCTAACTTATATATTAATCTTTTGTGTGAGACTGTGTCAAATGCCTAGCTACAATCTGGGTAGGCTATATCCACAGCCCCTCCCTGGTCTACTATTTTGGTCACCCAGTCAAAGAAATCTATTAGGTTCATCTGACATGACCTTCCTGCTGTGAAACCATGCTGCCTTGGGTCCTGTGCCCCACTGGCCTCTAGGTACTCAACAATTCTTTCCTTCAGAAGTGATTCCATAATTTTCCCTACCACTGAGGTCAAACTAACTGGTCTGTAGTTTCCTGCCTCTGCCTCTGCTCCCATTTTTGTGAAGTGGAATCACATCTGCCCTCCTCCAGTCCTCAGGTACCACCCCATCCTCCCATGATTTGTTAAAGACAGTAGTCAGTGGCATTGCTAGTTCTACCCTTATTTATTTTAGAGTCCTGGGGTGAATCCCATCAGGCCCCATTGCTTTGTCCACCCTCAGTTTCAAGAGTTCTTTCAAAACCCTTTATTCTGTGAATGGACTAGTATTGACCCCCCCTATTCAGAGTGCTTCTCTTGTTTAGTTTAGGTACCTCCCCCAGCTCTTCTGTTGTGAATACTGAGCAGAAATATTCATTCAGTATCCCTGCTTTTTCACTGTCACCCTCTGCCCACATTCCCTTCCCCTTATTAAGTCTCTGTATCCCTCCCTTAGCCTTTCTTCACTCCCTAATGTACCTATAAAAGGTTTTATCCCCCTTCCTAACAGAGTTGGCTATCTTTTCCTCAGTTTGTGCCTTTGCTATTCTGACTGCCTTCCCTGCCTCCTTCTGCTTTAACTGATAAGGTTCTCTGTCCTGCTCCTTCTGTTTCCTTATATTTTCTGAATGCTATCCTTTTCTCCTTAACCTTCCCTTCCACCTCTTTTGACAACCATAGTGATTTTTCCTTCATTTTATTTTGTTGATTTGCTTCACACAAAGGCTTGTTGCCACTGTTATGGCTGTTTTGATTATTCTCCATTGTTCCTCCACCCCTCCTTCTTGCCCATTTGCTAGTGCTTTTCTGAGGCACTCTCTAATTTTCTCAAAGTCAGCCCTCCTAAAGTCCAATACTCTTGTTTTTGTATGACTTGACTCTATGGCTGTGTTTATTGTGAACCACACTGTTTGGTGGTCACTTGTTCCCAGATGGATACCCACTTCTAAATCTAAGATTCTTTCTCCTTCCCCATTTGAGAGCACCAGGTCTAAGATTTCTCCCTCCTCAGTGAGCTCCAACATTAGCTGTCTGAGCTATGCCCCCTGTAGGGCATCAAGAATGACCCTGCTCTTGGAAGTGCCTGCAGCAAAGGTACTCCAGTTAACATCTAGCATATTCAGGTCCCCCATCAACAATATCTCCCCTTTTTCTGCCATTTTAAGGATGCCTTCTATCATTTCCTTGTCCATTTCCTCCCCCTGAGATGGGGGTCTGTACACAACCCCCATGCGGATTGTGGTGCCATTTTCTGTCTCCAGGGTGACCCATAGTGACTCATCAACTTCCTGTTTACTCTTTAGTTCAGTTGCTTTAATCCCTTCCCTTATATAGAGAGCTCCTCCTCCTCCTCTTTGACCCACGCTGTCTCTCCTGTCGATTGCATATCCTGATATGTTGACATCCCAGTCATTGTTCTCTGAGTACCATGTTTCAGTGAGAGCCACAATATCCAGGCATCCCTCTTCCATCAAGGCCACTAGTTCAGGGAGCTTGTTACACAGACTGTGAGTATTGGTACTCATCACCCTCCATTTTTTTAAGGCCTTACTCCTTTTAGCCCCATCCCTGTCCTTACTGCCTTTTTCTACATTTACCCCTGTCCTGCTTCCTATTGATTTCTCTACCTTGGTGTTTACCTCTCTCACTACTGTGTTTTGTGGGGGGCGGCTGGGATTTCCCTTCTCCTTTTCAGTGCCTCCTCCCTTGGCTAGTTTAAATGCTTGCCAATGAAGCATTTAAACATATCACCTAGGATCCTGGTCCCCCCCCGGACAGATGCAGACCATCACGCCAGTATAGGCCTGCATCCCTTCAGGTGGCTCCCCAGTCCCCAAATGAAGCCAAAACCCTGATCTCCACACCAGTTTTTCTACCATTCATTGAATCCCATGGTGTGGAATACTCTAGCATCATCCTTGCCATAGACAGGCAGCACCTCCGAGAAGGTTACCATGCATGCTACTTGTCTAAGGCCCCTCCCCAACTCTACAAACTCCTCTTGCACTGCTCTGATCCCATTCACAGCCAGGTCATTTGTCCCTAGGTGGACAATGACATCCAGCTCCCTCCCTCATGCAGCTGCTCCTGCGATCATGAGGATTCGCTTCCTGTCCCTCCAAGCCATGGTGCCAGGCAGGCACCTTACCTCCCTATCCCCTTCCTCCCCCACTTCTACCCCCTAATGGTTGAGTCCCCCACCAGGAGTTGTTTCCTTCCCCTGTGGGGTCTAGTACCACCCTCCTCTGGGTCTCCTTTGTGGAGGTTCCCAGCATCCTCCTTGGTGTCCACTGCAGGTGCCTCCATAGAGGAACCACTCTTCACCAGAACAGCATATGAATTGTGGAGAGGTACAACTGGAGGGATGCACCTCTATTCCACCACCATCTCCCTCCCTGAGCCTACTTTGGTCCAACCGCTCCTTTCTCTTGGCAACCTCTGAGGTAGCCCCAGGGTGGGGGAAGAGGTTTCATGAATTGAAGCCAGGTCAGCTGGAGATGGGCAACCTCGTCCCTCAGACTAGAGATGTGCCTGCAAATAGGGCAGCATCACAGCCTCCAGAATGTCTCCTGGAGCACTGCTGCCCCACAGCCATTGCACTGCACCACTCTCATCTTGACTTATTTTGTGTCCCCTCTCCTGTTACTTTGTATGCTTACTGTCTCTTCCCTCAATATAATTTTACACCTACTTTCCTACTGCCTATGTGCCCTTACAACTCTCACCCTTCCTGTTCTGGGGCAGGAACTTCCTGTAGTCTTCAGTAGTCTCCTTCTTTCTTGCTTGGATTCATACCTCCAGCAGCGGGGGGGGGTAAGAAGAGTTATTTTTTTTAGGTTCCTTCAATGTTGATGAAACTAATGTGTCTCAGTGATCCTTCCCTTACTACTGCCAAACAGGAAGCTCATGTTGTCAGTCAAATCCAGTGGCTATAAAAGTAGAACTGGCTTAGGGTGGGAGGGTGAAGGGGTCGGAAGGAGGGCAATTAGTAAGAAAGCTGTAGTTCTAGTCAGCTGTTACTTGCTCTGAAAGCAAGATTCTCCTCTGTCAAAAACTAACAGCAGGAAGCTGTAATTGGAGACACCTGCTTTTGTACTGCAAAGCTCCTAAGCCACACCCCCAATTAGCTTCTCCCCTCTGCTCATGACTCAGCAAATTAAGTTGATACAGCCCCCTTCCTCAAACAGAGAGACACGCAGTGACTTTCTTCTTTTTTTTACTTAAATGAGACCCCCTGGTTTTAATAAAGTGTCTGTTTGCATAATCCAAACAGGCATTGACTCCTGCTGAGGTAGAAGTGATTTATCAGTAAGAAAGCTGTAGTTCTAGTCAGCTGTTACTTGCTCTGAAAGCAAGATTCTCCTTTGTAGCAGGCCCAGTGGTGCTGAGGGTTGAGGTGCTGGACGCCACACCTCGCACCATGCTGGTGACCTGGGTTCAGGATCAGATTAGGGCTGCCGGAGGTCAGCAGGGGGGGGAGGGAGGATCGAGCATCCCAGTGGATGCTCTCCTCCCTCAGGTGTGGGATACCAGGGATGCAGTAGCGTCCAACACTCTCATAGAGAGTGCTGGTGGAAGCACTAGCCCTTGAAGGCTATATGCCAGATATGCCAGAGTCAGGAAGGGGGGACGTCGTACGGCGCATGAGAGGATGACGTGCACTTGCACATCACCTCTCTGGATGTAAGTCCTAAAGGCGCCAACGTCCTAAGGGGGTTGGGAACTAAGGGAGAAAAATCGGGGGGAAAATTTACAAACCCCAGCCCTACTGGCAAGATGAAGCTAAGGGGATGTGATGCCTTGGGGATTGCCCTGGCGGATCGAGTAGGAGGAGGTACAAGGCCTCCTCTGAAAGCCGTGGGAGCCAGCAAATGTTAAAAAAAAAGATTCTCCTCTGTCAAAAACTAACAGCAGGAAGCTGTAATTGGAGACACCTGCTTTTGTACTCCTAAGCTCCTAAGCCACACACCCCAATTAGCTTTTCCCCTTTGCTCCTGATTCAGCAAATTAAGATGATACAGCCCCCTTCCACAAACAGAGAAACACACAGTGACTTTCTTCTTTTTTTTACTTAAATGAGACCCCCTGCTTCTAATAAAGTATCTGCTTAATCCAAACAGCCATTGACTCCTGCCGAGATAGAAGTAATTTATCAGTAAAAAAGCTGTAGTTCTAGTCAGCTGTTACTTGCTCTGAAAGTGAGATTCTCCTCTGTCAAAAACTAACAGCAGCAAGTATAGTCACTAAAGGATACATTATTAGTAATAAAGATCCCCAAGTCCTTTTCTTTAACTGTGCATTGGAGTTCAGTACCATTTAAGTAATAATTTGCCAGTTTGTTTCTGTGCCCAAAATGCATCGCTTTACACTTTCTGGTGTTAAAACTTAACTTATGGTTTTTGGTCCATAGTTCTATATTATTTAGATATTTTTGAAAGCTACTAATTGCCGACTCATTTTCAATGACGGCCCCTCGTTTAGTATCATTTGCAAACTGACAGTACGTAGCCATGACTTGGGTAATGTTTGCATAGTGGAGATGAATACATAGAACAGAGTAGGCCCCAGTACTGACCCCTGGGACACACCACTTCCCACTTCACCCCAATCTGAACAATAACACTTAACAACCACTCTCTGCTGTCGCATACAGTATTTAACCAGTCTCCAATCCATTTGATAATGGCCGGACTAAATTGTAACTGGATTAAGGTCTCTATTAGCTCCCTGTATGGCACCATATCAAATGCTCTAGCATAATCCAGATAGATGACATCAGCTGGAAAACCTTGGTTGAGGACCGTACTAATGATCTTGAAGAAATTACACAGATTTGTCTGGCATGACCTATTCGCCTTAAAACCATGCTGTGAAATATTGAGTCCCTTCTCTAGAATATGAGTTTCAGTGAATTCTTTCATGAATTTCTCTATTATTTTCCCTAATACTGCTGTAAGACTAATAGGTCTATAGTTCTTTACATCATACCTTGACCCTTTCTTGTGTATAGGTGTTATATTGGTGAGTTTGCAGCCTTTGAGAATTTGCCACTCGTGCAATGCTCTGTTAAATAACACACTAACAGGACCAGTAAGTTAATCAGCCAAGTCCCTAAGCAGTCTCAGGTGAATTCCATCAGGACCTTGTACTTTTTTAGTTTTAAGATGTCTTAATTTTTTTATTACCATTGGCTTCATCAATTTTAAAGATGTAATTGTTCTCTTTTTCCATACGATCCATAACTGATGAGTACTCAGATTTTTTTGTTATAAACACCTAGAAAGTAATTATTAAAGGCCACTGCCATTGAGGTTTCATCAGTTAAATGTTTCCTTTCATCAAAAATTGATCCAGTCGCTGGCTGCCCACCTTTCTTGCTGTTGAGGTAGCTGAAAAGTATTTTTTATTGTCCTTAGTCATTGCTGAAATCAACAATGGCTGCTTCTATATTATATTAAAGCATAGCAGTCACCACCAAGGGCCCCCACACTCAAGTGTGTGAGCTGATCCCAATGGGCCCTTTTCACAAATGGGTCAGGGTGGCTACGTGCCATGTAACTTGGGTGCATAGCCATCCTACACCCGTTTGTGCCCACTGTGCCCATTTGGTGGCATGCACTGAAGACCTACACCCCCCTTGTGCAGGTGGCCAACAAATGCCTCCCCAGCAGCATTACCAGCACTCTTTGCACCCCCTTCAGGATGGCACTATACCAGCACATGTGATCCATGGTGGACCTGGGTAGGGCAGTTGATTGGCTGCCAACCCGGGTCTGAAACCCCACCCTGCGAACATCCACACAGGGGGCATGGAAGGGTGCAGGGCGGGAACTGTTGCTTTGTGAATGCAGTCCCCACGCGGATCTCCCAGGGGTGCAGAGCTGTGCATGCCTTTATGTGCCAGCTCTGCACATATTTGTGAATAGAGCCCATGCACAATGGACTGTATTCACGATGATGTGCGGAGCTAATGTGTAAAGGCATGTGCAGCTCTGTGCCCCCAGGAGATCCATGTTGGGATTGCATTCACGAAGCAGCAGTCCCCGCCCAGATCCCTTCTGCATCTCCACGCTGCAACGTAGAGGTTTATGGGGCGGGGTTGCAGACCCAGGTCAGCAGCCAATCAGCTGCCCTACCCAAGTCCACAGTGGATCACTTGAGCCGGAATGGTGCCATCTTGCCTTCTGCTGTGATGGCAGCTGCAGGAAATTCTGGGATTTGTAGTAAAAGAAGATGTCAGCCTTCAAATAAGCAAAATTAGTCTGATACGATCCACTATACTACAGTAAACAGTAAGTAAACCAAAATGTTTTTGTCAACAAAATGCACATTGAGGCCAGCTCCAAACTTGAGGTCCTTTGTGCTGACTGTTCTCCATTAATGCATAAAGTTGCACTGTATTACAGCAAATCACAGATACAACGTGACCTTAAACAGCTGCTGATGCATCCAGAAGAATTTTAGAAAACATAATATTTAGACACAATTCAGCTTGTATTTCATTTACCTTCCATATACTTCTCTTCATTCTTATTACTTATTGAAGAAGTTTCCACAAACAGGGGCTCATATTCCCTTAGTGTTCGTCTGTCATGTATATTATTCCCTACTTGGAATCACGTTTCAAGTTTCTTATCAGGAAAACTACATTGAGCACACTCATTTTCAAGGAGGTCCTGTCAAGGACAGTATAACAATAAAAATACATTGCAATATACACACAAGATTTGAGTAGAGTCAAAATACAGTACAAGCTTGACAGAAAGCATACATTCATGAAGGGTAAGGGAAGTAAACAACAATATTTTGATTTCAGGCCTAATATACAGTCTTAGCATGTACTGTAGGGAGCTTAGTACTTCGCATACATATGGGGAGATGACACTGAAGCATTAAAGAAGGGGAACAGATAAGGGACATAAGTGCTTGTAAATCATAATGCTATGTTGTGAAATCACAGCCAGTTTCCATGGGGATGTCACAAGGAGAGTATTATGACATCGGGGTGGGAATAAGCAATAGGAGTTGATGAGCCTTCAAGGTATAGAGATCCTGTCTGCATGTATATGACCTTTGTAATACATAATGGTGAAAAAAAAATACCAAACTCATGAGAAGTACAAGCTGCTTTGTCTTTAAATATTATGGGCCGGATTCACAAAAGGCAAATCAGGACCTAAGGCAACTTGCATCAGCAAAAATGGTGCAAGTAACACTTGCACCCTGAGTTGCATCCCAGTGGGATTCACAAAGGCAGCCTGTGACATGCTGCAAGCTACCTGCTCCGAACTGCACCAATGCCCCATAAACCCCCTTGTGACATGGCATAAGGGGGTTTACAGCAGCATTTGCACCCTATTCAAGTAGAGTGGCTGCTATGTCCACAAATTGGGATTCAGAGACCATTTACGCCAACAAAAAGCTGGCGTAGGCGGTCTTTGCCGTTCACTGGAGGTTGCCACTGTGCCACAGCTCTACATCCCCTGTGGGCTACAGCACCCCCTCAAGCTCCAGGTCCCAGGCATGGCACACACTGTGCCAGGATGGGTGTGTGAAACACCCCCCCAATGCCCAGATCCCTACACGCACACACACACACACATATGTTGAGAGCCCCCCAAATGCCCTGGGGCAAGATCCCCCCTTCAGTTCCGTAACTCCATGGTAGTCTAGTGGCCCCCCACCTGACAGTGTGAGCCCTCCCACACACACCCCCAATGTGCTCTGAATGACAGTGGCTGTCATTCAGAGCACATGTTATTACAGTACACGAGCTAGGCACAGTTCAGTCAGTGGTTGGCTGTGGTGGTGAGCAGAGGGATGTGCCAGTCGCTGGCGGGGTATTGGGGGTGTGTGGGGGGCTCGCACTGTTGGGTATGGGGCCACTAGACTCCCAGGGAGTTACAGGTGTGATGGGGGGTATTCTAATAAGAGGGTTGGGAATGGAGTCCACACCCAATGAGGGTCGATCAGGGCAGGCATGGGGGGCACCACAACACCATTCTGCGGGCACATCTGCCACCCACCGTTCTGAGGCTTGTGGCATACATGGGGACTGTGCCATACCATGCACTGCTACCGCAAGTCACGGGATGCAGGCTTCTAGACCCTGCTCCTTTCTGCATTGGTTGCAGGGTCCAGGATGCAGTGGCCATTGCCGCAAGCTGCCATTGTCGCAGCTTGTAGCACACATCTGTGAATCCAGTCTTGTGTCTTTCCAAGCTGTTCTGGAGGCTTCAGTGGCTCTTGAAACATTAAGCTAATGCCAAGTCAAAGCAGCCATTGTTAGCTGTAACCAACTCTTGTTTAAGTAGCATTAACGTAGCACCCCCACCACTGCATGTTTCCTGGACTTACTATTCTATATGCTTTGGGCTAATTTTGAAAACATCCTTCCTTGCAGTCAGTACTCATTACCCCTTTGCTCATAAGATACTATTATTCCATTAGGAACACCTCAGCTAGCAAACATTAAAGGTATAACTGCCCTACGGTCTTGTCCTGCAGCCATTATCAAACTTTAATGTTGTATTGATGTGTATATGGCACTTTATATGAGGCAAACCAATCTATTAACTATGCACAACGGGTTGTAGAGTTATAACATCTGTCTCAAAGAATATACAAGATTACTATTTTTTTCCCTTTTCTCCATGCCTTGCAGGCTAAACATCTATGTCTTCAATTTATGTAATGTTGTTAAAATTGTTAAGCCTTTGTAAATGATGTGCAGTTTGTCAATGTAACTGCACTCTGTTTCCATTGCTTGCTATGGCTTGGAGGAGGCTTGGGAATATTACAATTTTTTTTGTGAGCCATTCTTTGTCAAGGCAAGAGTAGCATATGCTCATTATTAATATATAAATGTTTTATTAAGGATTGCAGGACAGCAAAGATTTGTAACTTTAATCTCTCCCTGCTTTCAGTTCTAAATTGTCTTACTTTTTTATTAAGTTAAATGTTCTTCTCGAGATGAAGCAATCCTATAAGTGGGAGTTATTTTTTTAATTTGAAAAGAGGAGAGAGAGACATTTTACAGAATTAAAAAGCTAATGAAAACTTTGTTTTGAGGTGGGCTAGGAGGAGAATTATTCTAAACCACATCATCCTGTAGATGGAAAGCATAAACCATTTTGACGGGGAGGAGCTAGCTTGTCTGCAAAGCATATTCACCAACCACACACGTATTAAAAAAAGCCAGCCTTAAATCCCATTTTGGTTTCTCTACTTTAGTTCCATGGATTCACAGAAAAACTGATGGGTATGACCACCTTTCATTCATCCAGCCTGTGCAGCTGCCACCAATGAGGTCACTGGTCTAAAAAGGCAGGTTGCTCTAGGACTCCAAACCAAAAAAAACCAAAATAGTTATTCAAAGCCATCTACTTATTGATCAAATATTCTCAACATTCGATGCACTGTTCCCTTTTGAACATTCAGTTTTAGCCATATACAAAAAGTGCACCTGCTATGGCAGCAGAACTATATTTGTACAGAGTTCCATGGCCAAATAGCAAGTGTAAAACAGCGATCACTGTTATGGTGAGTGTATGTCACCAGAAAGCAGATTGGTGATATACACTTCAGGGCAACCAGACATCCAGAATTTTAAAAAGTGTCTTTGTGGGGGAAGGGCTGTGCCGCCCCTGCATCCCCCGCACCCACCTTACTTAGGATTCTCAATTCCAGGAAGGTGCATATTGAGGAGGGGGCAAAAATCCAGATCTTGGCATAATTTAAGTGCTGCAGCTTGCAACTGTGGCAAAATGTAGAAGCTCCCGGTCCCAAACCCAGTACCTGCTGTGCCAGAGCTAGCTACCCACACCACCATGCCACATGGCTAGCTCGGTGGCAATCAGGTACCTGGTGCCTAAAATCCCTTCACTGTCCCTTGACCCCCTCACTATTCCCCCTTCCATTCACCTTCCCCTGGTCGCTATCCCATACCCTTGCTATTCTGCAGGGTAACCCACTTTAATCGTGCCCTAAATGAGTCGCTATATTTCTAGTAGCTCATTTTGGGTCACTATTATGATGCGATACCTTTGTACAGTATATTGAACACTCAGCATACAAATATGGCAATCCTCACTTTCACTATCAAAGTTCCCTTCACATATGGTACAGTATATAAGCAAGAAGACACAACAGGGTGTGAGGAAGTGCTGTATGTGATAAATACATGCCTCGGTGCATTGTGAAGTATTAGACATTTACATTGAGTATATTCTGCACCTCGAAGTGTGGTTATCACATTCAGTAACTACCAACAACTGGATGCATCTTACTGCAATAGAAAAAAATGGGAAAACTGAGAAATCTTAAAAAAAAATGTAAGCTTTGTTAACATTAAAAACAGCATTTTATTTGTATTGTTGCAAGTTTGGTTCAACTTTAACCCAGAAAGGTCAAACTGCAGCTCTTCCCACGGGCAATAATACCTACAAACTTCCTGTTTTTTTCTAACTTCATATCTGGGTAGTGAATTGGCTGTGAGGGAGGCAGCAGAGAGTGGCGGTGGGTGAGAAGCTATCATCCCCAAGGGCAGTTATGAGTGGAGTGCTGCAGGGCTCGGTGCTGGGACCAGTGCTGTTTGGGATATTCATTGCAGAAATTTTGGTGGGCATCAAGAGCAAAGTCAGTCTGTTTACCAATGACAAAAAGATGGGAGCAATGGTGGATGACCTAGGGGATTGGCAAGGGCTGCAGGAGGATTTGTTAAAGCTGGAGTCCTGGTCAGACACTTGGCAGCTGGGATTCAATGCCAAAAAATGCAAAATGCTGCATTTTGGGACTAAAAACCAGAAGAGGAGCTACTACCTGGAGAGGCTACACCCTGATGTTTTATGTTGGACCTTGAACATTCCTAGCACAATGGTTGCCTCTACTAGAATTTTAAGTGAGGGAGTGGAGGTTTTCAATAAAACATCCTGTCTACTGGTGATGCTCTGGTGCCAGACCATAGCTGCCCTGTGCTCTGAAGAAGGTACGCTGCATGGTAAAATTGGACTTTCCATTCTCTTAGGGCACAGTTTCAGAGGTTAGAGACTGAGTGGAGGAAATCATGCCTGGAATCTTATAGTCTTGTACTGACAGCTCATTATCATGAATATCAGGAGGAAATGATTGTAGTTGGAAGGATGTTCTTCTCAGTCATCATGGCAGCTGAGAGAAACAGATCAGCTGCTCTTTCTAGGGTGGTGGGTGGCATCTTCCACTCTGAGTGTCTCTCCCAAGATCCTGGAGAGATTAACCAGAAAAGATATAAGGGTTTTTCTTGTTATTTTGTAGGTAATATTGCAGATGTCAGGGCTGAGATTTCCTCCATTGTGAAGAATCATGATTTCAGTGGTCATGTACCTGAGATGATGGAAATGTGGCTTGTTTGGGACAGTTTCCATCCTTCTGACTCTGGGAGATCTGGCAGGTGCTGTCAGACATATGGCCAAGTCACTATCTGCTGGACCCGGTGCCTGCATCTCTATTGAAGGTTGAAGGTGTGTTGCTTGGTCCATGGCTTGTGCAAATTTTTAAAGCCTCCCCATAGGAGGGACTGTTTCCAGCAGCCTTAAATGAGGCTGTTATACAATCCCTCCTTGAGAAGACAGCTTTAGATTTTGACAGTTTTGCAATTTTTAGACCAGTTTCTAACTTGCCTTTTTCAAACAAAGTATTGAAAAAATGGCAGTGGCACAGTTAATAACCTGGTGGACTTTTTCCATCTATTAGCCTTTTCAGTCTGGATTTTGTCCTCAGACAGCACTAAGATGGCCCTGGTGAGGGTTCTGAATAATCTGCTCCTTGTGTGGGATCATGAGGCTGTGTCCTTCCTTGTCCTCTTGGACTTATCATCTCCATGTGACATCATTAAACATGGGGAGCTATAGGAACATAGGATCATTAGGGCAAATGGAATTGAGCATGCTTAGTTCTGATGCCTCCTCAGTGATTACTATCAGTTGGCAATTTGGGTGAATTGTCGATCTTCCCCGTTAAGCATCAACTGCGGTGTCCATCGGGGTTCTGTTTTGCCACCTCACCACTGTTGTTCACAGTGTTAATGCTCCCACTTGGAGAGAGATGGTCCAGAAGCATGATTTGAGTGTCATTGTTATGCAAATGACACTCAACTTTATCTTTCATTTAAACTCGGACAGGCTCTCCTGCAGCTGTGCCTGAGAATGCAATCTCTGAGATTAGTTTGTGGATGATCATTGTCAGGCTGAAGCTGAATTCTGGCAAAACTGAGCTGCTACTGGTGAGACCAGATCATTTGTGGACATCTGTTATGAGGAGATGAGAAATCCCTATTTTGGAGGATGAGTCTCCAAGCTAGGCAGGCAATGTGCAATCTAGGGCTTAATCTTGACTCAAGCTTTCTCTTGTTTCACAGGTGTCTTTAGTGGTCAGAACTGGCTTTTGCCATTTGAAAAAGTAGCTAGATAGTGCCCCTCCCTTATCCCAGATAATCCTTTAACATTAGTGCATGCTTTTGTCATCTCTCATCTTGACTACGGTAATGGACTCTACCGGAACCTGCCAGCATATCAGATTAGCCATCTGCAGTTAGGCTTGTTTTCCAATAGAAGCAGCAAGCATATTATGACTGTGTTGTGTTCCTTTTACTGGCTGCCAGTCAGATAGAGGATCAATTTTAAGATCTTACTTTAGATCTATTGTATAATGGACTGAGGTCCCTGTATGTTAGGGATCTTCTTGCAACCCACATGATATCCATGAGTTACAATCTTCAGGCACTGAGCCTTTGGCTCTTCTAATGTCAAGACTAACACCTGTAGGAGACAGAGCCTTTTTTGTTAAAGCACCCTCCTTTAGACAACCTTCCCATATACTGTATATTTGGTCTGCTCCCTCAGTCTCCACTTTCAAAACAAAATTGAAAACATGGCTGTTCAGTCAAGCATATGATGGTGACCGATACAGCCTTGAACTCTCTGAACAGTTTATATTTTAAATGTAATGTTAATTATTTTGTTTATTTATTGATTTTAATGTTTAATTCTGAAATATGTTTTGTTATCTTTGTATTTTTCTTTGTACAGCACCTTGTTTTTTTTAAAGCATTTTAAACAAAATGATCAATCCCGTCTCCTGTTTAGAGTTTCATACCAGCCTCTCTGTCCTCTAACTACTATATGGAGTCTCCAGTTGTTAAGATGTGCTTCTGTCTCCTCCAGGTGTGGCCTGCTCACTTCTCATCTGTTGAATCCTTGCCAAATGAAGCCATAACATCCCAAGTGCTGCTTCCTTGGTAGAGTAGTCATCCTGAAAAGATTCTTCCAGTGGCACAAATTGATTCAAGATTTTCTCTCTTGTGTTCTAACCCATGCTAGATCTGCTTCTTCCCCTCTTCCTATTGCAGTACATTCTCTAGGACAGACACATGGTACACACTGAGGTAATGGAAATGGAGCCCCTAGCTGTCCTTGTGCTAAGTTGCTTCTCAGGCACTGTACTCCAACACTCAATATAATTTCAAATTTGGAAACCATTTTTTGTGCAATTTAGTATTCCCACCACTTCAGTCACCCTACACTCCATTCACTGACCTACACATCCAGTATAGTGTTATGCTTGTGCAACTGTGTTAGTTTGGTTTTGGCCTTTCACAATCTCTATTCCAGAGGAATTACCACCCTGTAGGGGTACAAAGGCAAGGAACTCTCGGAGAGCTTTCCACCCCAGAGGTGCCACGGGATGATTCCTGTGGCTAAAGGTACCTTAGGAATCCCTCTAAGAAGAGAGTGCTGCCACTGAAGGAGCGGGGAGGATTGTGGGGCAAAGAAAAAATGCTTCACAGTGAGGCTGAGAGGAACTGCTTATATAGCTCAGGAAATGGGAGCGGCTGGCTGATTGGCCACTGAACTCCAGGCAAAGCCTTTCCAATTCAGTGACCTACACAGCCAGTATAGTGTTATGCTTGTGCAACAGTGTTAGTTTGGTTTTGGCTGTTCACACTCTCTATTCTAGAGGACTTACCACCCTGTATGGGTACGAAGGCAAGGAACTCTAGGAGATGGTTCCACCCCTAGAGGTGCCACGAGATGATTCCCATGGCTAAAGGTACCTTAGGAATCCCCAAAAGAAATGTAGTATCATCCCAAAAAGGAGGCAACATGAAGCAAAAGAGCAAGTAGTAACTGTGACACAGGAACAGTAACTGTAACATAGTAGTGGAGAAGCATAGGCAGTTTGATAATGCAATGAGATGTTCAGTTGTATAATGTAATGAACACCCAGGCTTGCATAGCATGATACTGATGGTTTGCATTGAGATTAGGGGATCCCCTAAGGAGAGAGGGAATGGCAGGACATTCTCCACCTCCATCCAACAATGGAACCTACCTAAAGAAACTAGGCAAAACAACTATGCTAAGTGTTATGATCTGAGGCAATGGAGGTGAGGAAAAAAACCCTATGAGGAGGAAATCTCTGGGGAGCCAAGGCCTAGGTCACCTTCCCTCCAGGCTTGGGATAGTTTAATTAGTGATGGCTCTGCAGCTGTAATTTTGAAAACCCAATTAAAGGGAGGTGGAAAATATTCCAATTTGGAGGAAGGCTCTCACTCAAACCCTCTAGCAGGACTGCTGTGGAAGGTTGCAAGAAAACTCTGCAACAATACATGCATCCAAGGTGCAGGAGGAGAGCAACAACTGCTGAGGCACTCACCTGGCCTACCCACCCTAAATCAAACCAGGTGAACCAGAGGCAGTCATAGGGAGAATGCAGTGAAGATGCCTTCCTAGGGAAACCACTAAAGTGAATGGTTAACCATTATAGTGGAACAGTAGAGCCAAAGGAGATCGTCATAACCACCCTTCACCCAGTCTTAAATTCTACACCAGGAGCTATTGTTGCATAGCAGGCAGCTAAAGCCAAGCCCGGGGTGAGGACATTCCCAGCTATGGGCCAGGTGAGAAGGATCCCACCCCAAGTTGGACATGCTCGAGATGCGGTCTAAATGCAGAGTGAGACTGTTGGCTGCAGGAACCCTGCACCAGCATAGAATGGCTGGCATGCCCCAGAAATTGATTGAGAGCTGAAAAGCTGGTGAGCTGAATGAGCATGGCGTGCTGAGACTGGAATGAGCATTGAATGCTGAGATCTTGCAAGGGCAAATGCAGATTGAGTGCAACAGAATCCTAGGCTAAAGCTGAGGGGATGGCAGCAGGCATGAAGCAATGGTTTGTGTAAGCAAGGAGCAACAGTTGTGTAAGCAAGTGTAGACCTGCACATAGGTCAGTAAACAGAGCAGTAATAATTGGACCTGCATGCAGGTTTGCATAATGTAGGGCAAACAGCACTGAATAGTGGGGCAAGCCAGCCAGGCAGTTCAAAGCCAAATCAAGGTGACAAACTCTGAGGATTTTCAGCAATGAAGACAGGATTTAGAACAGAATTAATTAGCCACATAGGCCACAAACCCCCAAAACATCTCCCAGTCCCCGCCGTAGGACAAACAAGGAAGCAATAGAAGGGCTGAGAACCACATGCAGATATAAAAGCTAATTTAATAGCCTCAGCAGGAGCTTTAGCTAACCATAGCATAAAACAATGTACAATAGTAATGGGAGTAAACAAAGCAGTAGCAGGAAGCAATTAGGCCTATGCAGCAGTAGTAAAAACAAATGAATACACTGAGTTGTAACTGCAATAAATAAAAGGAGGCATAATTCTCTTAAAGCACTGTCACCAGGCAGTGCAATGAGACTGCTGCAATGAGGTAATTAGAACAAGCATGAGTGAGTGAGCTGTATAGCTAGGGTCAAGCAAATCTGTCAGGTGAAAGTAATAGAGTATGTCACATGGAACAGCTATAGTTGAGCTGAAACACACAGATCAGGTTTGCAGTTGCAGTGCAAGTAATTTGAGAGTCGTGAGTAACTGAAAGCAAGCAGTATGAGCGTTGAAGTAGCAGTATGCTAGGAGCTTAGAAAAGCCCTCCCACAAAAAAAAAAGGAAGGAAGCACACATAGCTAAAGGCAAAATACAAACCAGAATCAGGAAAATAAACACAGACCCCAGCAGAGACAAGCAAGAGCAGCGGGAGGGGCAGGCCCCAGCCAGCCAGGGAGGCCCAACCAGCTCAGAGGACAAACTGACAGAGCCTTCAGCTTCAAAGAAAAAAATGATTCACAGTGAGGCTGAGAGGAACTGCTTATATAGCTCAGGAAGTGGGAGTGGCTGGCTAATTGGCCACTGAACTCCATGCAAAGCCTTTCCAATTAGCTTCACATAGTATACATAACCTAAGCCTGTATAACAATACTGTACAGTACAATGAGCAATTAGCCTTCACTTTTGTAACTCTGCTCAGACTATTCCCTGTCAAAATTTTGTTAATATGGGTAGCTTAGTGCAGTTTTCAATCAAAGGTCTATTTTTGTGTGCAGTTTAGTACGGTGTTACATCATTATAGCAAGTACATTACAGCAACTGTAATTGAGCAAGTACATTACAGCGACTGCTTAAACGGTGAGTGCTTAATTACAGTGTGCACACATTTGAGCTACTGTCACATTAAGTATGAGGTGCAATTAGAGCGACTGCCTGTTTGATGACTGGTGTTGTAGCCTACTCCCACCATCAGGGTGCGGTGTGATGTTAGAATCCTAGAGATGGGGAAGTTCAGGTGGCATAGCCCCCCCTGCTTGACAGAGGAGCATTTGATTATTTCACTGGTTATGTATGCTGGGGTAGGGTGTTGCAAGGATGGCAGTTGAATTTATCTGTAGTCAGAGGGACATGCCTCTTCTGGTGTATGGAGGCTTTGTGTATCATCACAACAAGGAGGTAAGGGAGAAAGTTTATTGGAGGTGTGGGGAGTATCACAGATACCATTGCCCCATATGTCTCCACACCATGACCGATAACGTTGTGTATGAGGGGGAGGGAGCACAATCATGCTCCCGATGCTGCTGATGTTGGAGCCCGAAGGGTTATGACTGACCTTCGTGACAGATCCAGGAGGGCTTCCGGGAGTCGCTGTGATGTACTGGTAGTACAAGATATATTTGCACTGGTGTGCAGTCGTGGTTATTACCGTCGCTGTCTTATTTTCACCCAAATTGTAGTCGCTCCTTAAACCTCTCTATGTTGACATGGAACCAAATGGTAACACAGCCATATCAATTAGCCCCTGTTTTGGGAGCTTCATACAGTAAACTTTAACCCAGGCCTGTATGTGAACATCAATAAAAGGGGATCCATACAAAATCCCAACAAGCAGAACCTGCCATTTAAAATCCCAGCATTGGTTTCCCGTCAAACTATTTCCTGACATCTGAAATCCCGACAATTACAGATGGATCTCTTAAAAAGGAAATGATGTACAGTGTGTGTTGTGAGTAGGCTGGCAGTAAAGCAAGTAAAGCCATTACAGTAAACTGACTATTTCAATTCTTAGCGCTGTCAGACTCCAAACTATCTGGCAATACAGTTGCCTGCAGCTGCCACAGTTAGTTGTCTGTGTCATTCTGATCAGACACAGCAAAGCTTTAATCTATATACCCCAAAGGAATGTTTCATTATTACTATGTTCATTTACCCATTACCTTTTACCTCTGTAACATGATGTGCATATCTGCTTCCCTTGCAAGAAATTTTCTATGTATGGTTCTTCCATTAAACTAATAAAAAGCAAAAACATTTAGGCATACAAAAGAAAGTTCTGTTGTGTCCGATATGTGCCACTGCTGAGATTTCATGATTTCATTCAGTTGGTATGAAGTACTTGTCAGTTATTTGAAAGTCAGGAATTTGGTGTCAGGCTTTTGTCTGATGGGATTTGTCATATCGGGATTCTGTACCTAACCCAATAAAAGCATTACAACCTCAATACCCAGAGATAGCCATATACTGTGCCTAATTGCTGCTGTGTCTGTTAAACCTGTCAGTAAGGAAAAAGTTACAATCTCTTGCTTAAGCACCTACCCTGTCTTTCCTAGTGCACAACTAAAATTAAAAAAAAATTCTTGCACAAATACAATACATTTTTGCCCAACAGTTAGTGGTTTAATTATGATGATTGTTCTAGTACACTGTAGAAAACAATTTAAAACTAATTCTTCTTTCAGCCCAAAGTACTAGTGTCTAATGTGGAGCTCTAACAGGTCTATCTTTGTTTTAATCATGATCATCTTTCTTTGATGAGAAATAGTGCATTTGGAATTCATTTTTAAATCTGTAGTAGCAGTGTGATTTACACTGTAATTGTACACAGGACTCTGTGTTTGCAATATTATTTTTCTTTATACATCCGATCGTGAGAAAGTTTACACAAATTAATGTTTAAATCTCTGTGAAAATTCACAATGTTCTTTTGAGAAAGGGCTATACAAGCAACTGACCCATAAAGTATTGTAACTCAGATGTCCTCTCTGACATTGTAATGTTCATGACACACATGCCTGGCACCACCCTGATCTGTTAGAATTAATGAAATGTTTGGTTCCAAGTTAAAAAAAAAACTCATAAAGATAGGGCTGTCATGGAACTCTAAATCGGTAGAGTCTGCAAGACAGTATTTTTACTGGTTCTGCTGAGAAGAAATCTTGCTCAGACCAGGAGCTTTAGATGGAAGGTATCTAAGTGCATGCAAATAAGTAAGTAAAGTATGCAACTAAACTCACACTAGTGTGGAGTCATCTGTTCTGGAAATAGTGGTCAGCCCACATTCATACGTCAACTGATTGCTCCCACCCGTGTCTGAAATCAAACATGGTGAGTCTACAGATATAAAAATGAAAATAAGTGATCCACATGTCTTGGAATATGTGACTCTTATTAATTCCTATATGACATTGGTGTAAAACAGGTCCCTTGTGTTTTGCATACCCACACTGAGCAAGGCCGGGTAGCAGATAGGCTTTCCATCTAATCATGTTTCAAGTTTGGCTCATAAGGGCAACAACTATGCAGTCTTGAGTTCTTCTCTTACTGATTTATTTTGCTCCTCTGACCCCCTGGCCATCCACTCCTTCACGCCTGCCAAAGCCCCCACCACTGCTGAGTCCCGAATGCTATTCACTGCTCCTTACTGCTGTGTCCTCGAATAACTTGACATAACACTTCATTGGGTGGGCCCCTACCCCTGTGGGAGGCTACCAGGGGAGAAGAATTGCCCCAGAGGGCTTCCTGTGTATTCTGAGCATGGCCGGGGTCAGCACAGACACAATTGTCTGGGGCTTTGGGTATGTGGAGGAACCGGCAGCTGTCATCTGTTGGCCTGGCAGGTGACTTTTCTCATTTTTCTTGGGGAGCATGATGTGCCACATGATGTTAAGGCACAAGCTGACTCCACCAGACTCCCTGTTGCAGTGAGGTCCGACATGTTGCCAGCCTCTGGCCTCTACCAGTGGCCAGCAAACACCGAGCTTAGAACCCCCCTTCCTCCCAGGAGAAGGCAAGCAGTCATTGGATGCTCAAGCCTTCTCCCCCCCCAGAATGACCCTCTGACATCCGAGTCCATTCCCAAATCCTGGTCATCGGTATCAAAGGTGGAAATCCAACTGCTGTACCAGTGGGCTGGCCTTCTTACTGATTTTTAAGGGCCCTCCAACTGTCCCTGATAAACGTTATACAAGGATGCAATTGTTATGGTGATTTTAATGGAGGCTTTCACAGGCTTGCCTGTGACAGGTCAGAGCCCCTCTCTCTTTCTGTGCTTATCCATGCACTGGATGTGATTTTCTTGTACTCTCTAAGCCTGTAATCCAGTGGTATTCCCTTCCTTGTCCACTGACATGCTAATTCCTCTCTAGTATCCAATGCAGCCACACTTCCTACTCCTTCATGAGCAAAACAGACCTGTTGTCCAATGGCACCCACTTCTCTCTTACACTTCCATAGTGGCCCATCTCCCGCTTCACATCCTAAACTAAGCAGTCTGTGGTGCCTAGTACCATCCCCTTCCTATCCAGGGTCAGCAGCTACAGTAGATGTAAGATCTGAGGTAGGGGAAACGATGACACAGCCAGAGGGTTCAGCTACAGGAAGGTACACTAGAATTATAGGAGCCAGCTGCTGAATGCCCAGCACACAACAAAGTGCATGGTCATTTTTTCCTTGAAGAATTTGTGAATGCCTGTATTTGTAATATCCATGCCCCTCTGCAGATCAAGAAACTAAAGAAAAATAATGCCCCATGGTACTATATTTTACAAAGTAAGCAGCAAGCCAATGCAACAGCACCTGAAAAAAGCAAAATTCTCAGATAAGATAGCTGACTTGAATAATTCTAAATACCTGAGAAAGAAGTATTTAAAACAAATTAGATTAGGTGAATCTAATTGTTTTAATCAACCTCTACAAGCTACTCAGTTACTTATCAGAGAAAATCTGATAAATTGTTTAAAATCACTCGATGACTCCACAAGTTGTGAACGTCCCTGTTTGTTTACAGTGGATGTGGTAGAGGCAGATGACTCTTTAATATCGCAGAAGCCTTTCATAAGTATTTTATTAATGGGGGATACATACTCATGAAAAGTAGCCAGGAACAGTTTTGGACTAAATATTGTGGATTCTCTAATAGCTGACATTATATTACATAATTATTTGAATTCCAACATATTTCAGCTTGTGATGTACTACAAGAACTTTCTTTTCTGAATGTAAGTAAATCACTGGTCTCATGGAGCTTAGTCTCAAAATGTTAAACAAATGCAGCACCAATTGTCACTCATCAGCTTACAAGTATTTTTAACTTGTCAATTGATTGTGGTGATTTCCCAAGTGCCTGAAAAATGGCAAATGTTATTCCCATTGACACCTCTAGTGAAAAAGCAAGATCAATAAATATCTCCCCATTTCTCTGCTACTCATGGCATTGAAGGTCTTTGACAGACTTTTAAAATAAGACAGCTAATCAGCAATATTGTATGAGTTGGGGTGCTGAAGGCCTTTGAGAGATATATAATGATGACTCCAGTATACAGATTCTTGTCCAACGCTTGTTGAATGTCACACTTGAACTAAAGCTGATACTGGACTGAGGTTTGGACTGAAGCCAGACTAATATGCATGAAATAGATTATTGTCAGAAATAAAGTATATTTCATTAGCTGCCTCATAATATAGCAAGGTTAAATTCAGAGACCTTACTGGATAACAGTTGACACATGACTGTGCATTAAAATACTAACAATGCATGATCAGAAACCCCTTCAAAAAATAATTATGTGAAATTTTTGCATGCTGCCCACATAAAACTACTTATGTGGCATGCATGCTGCAAGCATGTTTTTTCTGTTAAATTGCAATCAACTGCATACATGTTGTACACATGCAGCAAGCAAGTATGGCATGCATGCTCATGCATGTTTTTTATGTTAAAGTGGAACAAATTGCATTCATGTAGCATGCATGCAACAACCAAGTGGCCATTTATAACTGCACTCATAAGGGGCACAATTGTTTAACCAGGAAAGGTACACTAAGCCGGAGCTTGTTTCCAGGTGCGACATCGGAGCATAAATAAGTTAAGTGACTCGCTCAGGACCACACAGTGTACAAGTGGGGACTGATGAGTTTCAAACCCAGGTCTCCAGGACTACAGCTCAGTGCCCTTAACTACTATGCTGTACTGCCTGCATGCATATGGCACACTTGTACCTCAATTAAAATCTGCACACATAGCTGGCCCGGTGGTGCTAAGGGTTGAGGCGCTTGACACCACACCTCACTCCACACCGGCAACCCGGGTTTGGGAATGAGCCCGGGTCATCGGGGGTCAGCAGGGGAGGACTAGGATCGAGCATCCAACGACAGCTCTCCTTTTCCTGGGGAAAGGGGTGGGTGCACGCCACACTCTGGCAGTCGCTGGGGACTCCCTGAGGAACTGCAGTAGTGTGGGTGCTCAGTAGTGGGAGGGGGAAGCATGGCAGATGCCTGCACGTAGTGCAAAGACGTCATTGCACATCCGTGCTCCCGCTGGGAGAAAAAGGGGAAAAAGCAGCATGGTCCACGGCAGCTTGATGGCCGCTCACTTCACCAGCCAACGATGCCTGGAATAGGCATGCACCGGTAGTGGATCCTTGCCGGCCATGGAGGGCTGAAGGGGAAGCCCCTCTCGATGGCTGTAGCTGCATATGCCAGCTGGGCACGTCGGCTTTGGGGTTGCAGGTGAAGGATGGAGCGGTGGCTGGATGTATGGCAGGACTGTGGCTGCAAGGTGAGAAAAATAGAGTAGTGATAAAAAAAAATCTGCACACATCTGCATGCATATGGCATGCTTATAGCCACTGACATATTTTTTAGTTTTCATGTCCACAGCTGCACAACTGAACTGTAGCACATATACCATTGGAAACACATGTGATTCTTCCCATCCCCCATACACACACATTGACCCCAAGAACTACTTAATCACTTCTGTCTGGCCTGTACTCCTACTATTTTCTCTCCATAGTTTTGAATGCTTCCAAGCAGACTATAAGGGGCAAACACAAAACTAGGAATAACTCAGTACCCACCCACCATGGCCAGCTCCCTCCCCCTCACATACAGACACACTGTAAAGGGCACAGCCACACCATTACAGACAACGCACCAAGTATAGGTGTAAGTCAAGAGTCTCTTACCTGAGTACTAGGGAGTCAGAGGCAGGAGTCTTTAAGGGATGATGTCCACGGGACAGCCTCTTTGAAATGATGGGGTTATTTTTCTATTACTATTTTATACATTATTATGGTGAATTGGAGATTAATGAACGCCACTCTTTGACTAACAAGGCCCTTGTTAGTCAAGCAGTGGCCATCATTAATCTCCAACTCACCATCATAATGTATAAATTAGCCATGAAAAATACCCCCATTCATTTCAGTTGGGCACGCCCCCACACTCTCCCTTGGCCTATGTCATAACATGCCTGACAATGGGGGTGAGACAATCAGCATCACGAGGCAGGGCATATGTCTGACTATAGTTGGGCTCCAATAGTCTTTGCATACTGTACCTCTCAACTGTCCCTGATTGCAAGGGATATCCCTCATTTTACCCCTGAAAACTGCTCCCTTCCTCATCCATCCCTCATGGAAAACATGCTGCTCATGCAGAGGATGTAAATTTAGATTTTATGGCAAGGGTGCCATTTTAGATTTCAACTTGGGGGCAACAACCAGTGGAGGCCAGGTGACAGCCTATAGAAGGCAAGCTCTGGAACACCTGAAACATCTCTAAATGGTAAAATGTATTTGTTGTGATTGAAATATGGTATGCAAAACAGGAAAAATTCAAATGTTTAAGATTCATCCATCATCTACCGAGGGACAAAATCTGAGACTATAACTGTAACCACCCATGAAGAACATCTGTGCATTCACACAGGCACTGGGCATGCATACGTTCGAGCAGGCAGCAGTTGCCTGCTTGCTCGAATGTTTGAGCTGATTCCAGCTCAAATGTTCAGGTCTGCAGATTGGGAGAGCCTGACTGGCTCATTCTGCTACAGAGAACAACAGCAACCTTATATTATCTGTTCAAGGCACACTACACACTTGAAATATCACAAAACATCAACAAATTTTAATTAGTTGACTTTCAGGCTTCAATCACCACACTGACTCTTGAGCCTCTCTCGCCGCTCGCTCAGCTGTCTCTTTTTACTTCACTCAGTCAGACAGTCTCTCTCATCACTCAGGATCTTTTGATTAGGCAATTAGCACATTTTATCATTCTCTCACACAGACTTCAAGCCCATGCCCCGGAGCACTACATCAGAATTGTGCTTAAACCCACCCAGTTACTAGCCTTTTTTTTTCCCCTAGCTGAAGTTCTGACTCCACCCCCCAAAACAACCCCACCCTGATCTCTCTTTCTCTGACTCCATTCTATTCAATACCTGCCCATATGGGTTATGAAGCCACCAAAAGGTGCAGAAACATGAAAAGCACATCAGTATTCCAGTCCGTCCTCCTTCCCCCAATCCCCCAATAAAAATAAATTATTTACTTTTACTTACCTGGCCTTCTGACTGGAACTTGTGGCCTGTTGCCACCAGCCCAGTTTTCAACCCTTTCCTCTTCTGTCCTTCTGCCAGAAGCTGGATGCTAGAACCTTCTGTCCCAGGTCCTGACCATGGTCTGCGACTGAGTCATCTCACCAACTCCCCTCCCCAACCTGTGTTGCTTGCTTCTTGATTGGCTGCTGCCGTGTCTGCTGCCACACTGATCAAGGACTGTGAAGGCTGCTCACACCACCATCATCACCATTGCTGATAGGCCTAGCTTGCTGCTGCAGGAGACCCATGCTGTTTTTATTGCAAAGTGAGCCTAGTACTGTAAGTAGGAAGCCTAGTCATCAAGCTAGCTTCTAGCTCAACCTCTACCACTTCAGCCACTGAGGAAGATGGAGACTCACTAAGAGTAGACCAACAAAAATATGCTACCGCAAGACTGCTATTGAGAGCTCAGTTCTCACTGACTCCTCCAAGCTGCAGTGTATAGACTGTCTACTCTGTGACAGGAAAGACAGTGTCATGCTTGTGTGAATCATGTGCTCTTGCTTGCTTGTAACTCCATCACATCACATGTGACAGCACCACCATTAATAGGTGGAAAGTGTGGACAACACAACACAGACACAGTCGAGTCAGGAGTGCACCCACGGCCGCAGTATGAGTGTACACAGGCCAGGGGAGGCACTTATTGTACAAATGATTAAATCCAAATTTAATGCCATTATACCACACTATAAGAACAACCTAAGCACAGATGTGTGTGTGTGGGGAGTGCCCCCTTCTGCCCTACCTAAATGGCACCCCTGCTTTATGTAGGAATTCATTTTCAGGTGCTAATATTTGTACAAGTAAATACAATGATTTACAATATGTTCTGAGGAATCTCCATGTTTCAGGTTGTGTCCCTCATTATGAGGGTCAGTGTCTCCTCATTGTCCTTCGTTTTGAGTGTCCATGTCCCTCATTTTAGTGATAAAAAGTGAGGCACGGTGCATGCTTCCTGGGCCCTACTCAGTAGAAAGAGTGCTGAGCATGGCCATAGTGTATATGATCCAAACAGAATGACAAAGGGAAAGTAAGTGAGCCACAACAGTCTTGGAGAAACATATATGGAGCACTAAATAAGCATAAGTGGATTTACATAGTCCAAAACAAGAAGGTCAGGCTTCACCCCACAGATGCCCCTTTTTGCACATCTGGAATGGGGGGGGGTGTTGGCTGACTACTGAGAGCAAAGATAAATGGGGTCATATCTAAGGCCTTTAACGCTGTCAGCAAACAATACTTTACAAAAAAATGGCAATGTAATGACAAAAATCAAAAGCCATTAAACAGTTTACAAAAGGATTTAATGGTGAGAATTAATGAGTTTGTCTAATTTTAATGGGAAATCAATGCAAATGGTATTTTAATGGCTCTAATTGCTCGCAGTAGTATGAGAAATAGAAACTGATGTGCTTTTTAGATGAGAGTTGCACCAGCTTAGCTGCTGCACACATGTCAAGCATGCAACACGTGAACCTGATGTGATTTTTAAATTATGTTCACACCAGCTTAGCTGCTGCACAAATATCAAGCTTGCAGCCAGTGAACTTGATGTGCTTTTTAGATCTGGTTCACTTAGGTTCACATTGTGTATGCTAACCGCATGCAAACATTGCACAATTAATCATGTGGCATGCATGGTACATGTACGCAGCATACTTGTATTTCTGTAAAAGATATGATCTTATTACGAAGGCTAGAAAACCTCTTTAACTACAATTAGCCGATTTATTAATGCAATAAGCCACTCTGGGGTGTGCATTACAAGGTTAATGATCACTTCACACAGGCATAAGGATACTTGGCCATTGACCTAGTGCCTTACTACGCCCATGGGGCATACATCATTAATCCCAAATTCATACCACATTGTGGCTTACTGCTTATGTAAACTACACAACTTTGGATTCTTTCCAAGATCTATCCAATAGTTTCATATTTTTTTTAACTGAGCATTGGCAGTGCATGTTTTTGGGGAGTAGGACCCTGATCCACAGAAGGTCCTGGCCAATCTACATGTGGGGAAGGCTGGGAAAAGCTGAAGAGTGCCACCCATACACTGGATGAGTGCCACTGGGCACTCAGTGGCATCCACAATGAGGGACACTTACCCCTCCACACCCAATCCTTGATCTGCATGGGTTGCTTCTCAGGTGGGCAGGAAAGGGGTGGGCAGGGGGGTGTGGTCAGGTATATGTCCAATCCCAGAACCAAAAGCCATGGTGGAGAGGACTGGTGGAGAAGGTAGACACTTTGTCTGCTTAGGAATAACATAAGCAGTGAAGCACTGCCACTCAGCAACACATCAAGATTCCAGGCCCAGTAGGCCCTCCCTGTTCTAGCCTCATCCCTAGGAGCTTCCCTAGTGGGCCAGATGCACCACCAGTACTGGCCAGAGTGATTTAGTATATTTCAATTCTTTTAGTGGGCATACAGCAGTCCTGGAGCAATTTCATATCCCTACATGCCCTGTTCCCTCCCTGCGCCGGCAAGTATCTGGTTATAGACTAGCACAGGTGTTTGACTGGAGGTCCATGGTCCAGACCCATTCCACCCAACCCTGCCATCCCTGCCCCGAACTCACAGCTGTAAACTGGTAGAAAGTGGAGGCAGAGAGTTAAGGATGCCATATGATGTGGACAGGCATCACTGGACACAGAGCTGTGATGGGAAATGCTCAATTTGAGCATTTGCTAAACACCCATGTGTTCAAATGTAAAGCAACTAATCACTGGGGTTCCACAAGGTTTCATAATGGAACCCACTTTGTTTTGTTTATACATAAATGATTTACTGAAATCTTCTGACCTGCTAACTAGTCATTATTATGCAGATAATACAATATTGTATTATAGTGCTTTTAAAATATGTACCATCCAGTTCAGCCTTCAAAAAAGATTTAATTGTATAGAAACATTTTTTAAGTTGTAACAAATTACTTTTTTTTCTTTCTATATAGGTTTTTATGCCTGGATGTTTCAACCATTTTTGCCCTTTTCGTACACGTGTGGAGGCACACGCATGCCATGTCTTGAGGCACCCTCCCACGATTTGCCACCCCCTCCTTCCTAAGCTGGCCATCGGACCTCCCCTCAATGGCAGTGGAACTGCAGGGGGGGGTAACAGCCTCCCCAGGAGAGAGAGGAGAGCTGCCTTTCAGCTGCTCAATCCTGCCCCCTCCCTCCCATCATATCAGCCTCCGACAACCTGAGTCCCTCCCAAACCTGGGTCACTGGCATGACACGAGGTAAGGCATCCAGCACCTCAGCCCTCTGCACCACTGGGCTGGCACAAATTACTTCTGAATACCTAAAAAAACTAAAGTTATTATATTTTACTCCCAGTTCACTAGAATAAACACCCACTATTGTGTGGAATAAGGACAAAGAATAATATTTCACTATAACTTGTTTCTCAGTATAAATATCTCAGACTTTGTCTGGACCACCACTTACTTTGGACTGTGCATATTTCAGACCAAATTAAAAAGATTTGCTCAGAACTGGGCTTTATTCATTTATTTTTTTTCATTATTGTTTATCTTCCTGTGGCCACCTTAAACTGCTCCCCCCCTTAGACTTCGTATCCCTACTGTTGGGGGATCCGGCCGCTGTCCATCTCGACTGGGACCACTGGCACCCAGTAACCCCTGCTGCTTACCCCCCACAGCGGGGTGGCAGGGAACCCCCTAACTCCCCACCCCAACGGATCCAGTTCGGGTGCCAGCACCCAGCAAACACTCGAGGACGGCCATCAAGCCACGGTTGGTGCCACCTTTTTCCTTGTTCTGTTCCCCTGAGTCAGAGGGCATGCAATGATGCCAGTGGGTGTGAGCGCACACGCATCCGCATGTGTCCCCATCCTGGTGTCTGCCCCCAACTCTGCCCCAGTGTACAGTGTGTCCCCGACCCCCAGCCTCCACCAGGGGGCAGTCGGACACCGACCGTTGTGGTCCCCCCCTTCCCGGATTGGAAGAGCTATCCTCCGGATGCTCAATCCTTCTCCTCCCCTGCCAGCCCCTGGCAACCCGTGCTCACTCCCGAACCTGGGTCGCTGGCGTGGCGTGAGGTGTGTCATCCAGCGCCTCAGCCCTCAGCACCACCGGGCCAGAGAACTGGGCTTTATAGCATATTTTGCTATGTGGCTTGCTTACCCATTACTAATAGCCTCTTGATTGCTTATATTATGATTATGCTCTACTTTGAATATGGGGACTTGCAATATGAAGTGCCTGTTCTACCATATGAACTAAACTGGATGTTCTGTATTATCATCTTGCCTGACTTACACTACATGTTTCTCTGACTACTTATTACTGTGATATGTACTGTGATTTAGGCTGGATATTGTCCCTTGAATGGAGGCAGTTGTATTTGTTACAGCATATGTATCATTTCTTATGCTATAGTTCCAATTTACTTAACTGATGGTCTGCAAGTAAGGCCTAATAAATCTTCATTGCATTCTTTTAACAGTATTGAAAATATTATTTCAGGATAGTAGAGACAATGGTACTACCTGTTGCAGATTATGGTGACGTCTTGTAAGAAGGATCTAAAACGGTGGAGGAATTCAAACATGCACGGGACAGACATAAGGCAATTATAGTGGGGGTGGCAGGAAGTAGGCTGTTGGTTAATTAAAATCTGCTGCTTATCCAGTAGGTAGGGAAATGGGCAGACTGGGTGTGCCAAGTGGTCCTTATCTGCCATCAAAGTCTATGTTTCTATGTTTCTAAGGTGCATCCAGTACTGAACTAAATAAAATTGACATACTTTATAATAAGTTTGCAAGATACAGACTGGTGGCTCCACGCACAAGGTACCACTGTTTACTATACAGGGAATTATCATGGACAAGCTTGAAGGTCAGGAAAAAAGCTGCACACACTAAACCTCATGACTAAGGTGTGTGAAAAATAGCTCCCAGGGTATATTCTGGACAAACTGGAACACAAAATAATAACAGGTCTGCTCTGAGAGCCACAGATGGCATGGAATTCAGGACTTGGCAGATGGTAACTAACACTGGCAGGTCATCATTCTTATTCAGGGACCCTTCGGCTTGGAATTCACTGCCCATGCAACTCTAGCTGAAGACAAAACCAATAAGACTTGGTCCTATCAAAATGTGATTAACTCTAGAAGCCATGAAACCATTGGTTTTTTGCCCAGATTATGACAAAGGATAATTCTGTTCAGTGTCTGGCACACCACTTTCCCACAATGATTACCATAAGGTCCTAAGATTTCTCTCAGAGCTAGTACCTCCCCTCTCTGAGTATATCTTAAGTTGTAATACTCGTGATGCTAATGTATATTCTGATTTATAAATGCTGATGTTGACCATTCAGTACCACAGATGCCTCTGTATGAGCAACTTAGTTTTTGCACCTATGGTTCCCATTGAAAATGAATATGTAAATGCCGACGTTGACCATTCAGTACCACAGATGCCTTTGTATGAGCAACTTATTTTTTTGTGCCTTTGGTACCCATTGAAAATGAGCCTCTCTCAGCTGGGGTCTGACCATGTTCATGTGGTGATGATTATGAATAAAAATGTTAGTTACTTACTTAGTGAAGACCTATTGGTTAGAAACTGGGAGCATTCATGAGGGAGCACAGCTGGAGGCTGATAGTGGTGGTGGGGTAAATTCACTAAAAATACCCCTAACAGCTTAATGTGGCTCCATTCAGTTAGTTATCATCTGGATCTCTCCCCCAACCCCGGGTTGAGGCTGAAAACAAGTAGAATTGCTCAGCTCTCCTTTACTGGTTAGCAAAAAATAAACAAATAAAATTCAGGATGGATGTGGGAAGTTCTTCCTCTGGGAAGTTCCTTTTCACTTCTACTATGGGCAGATGTGATGGGCCCTAGGTCTTTGTTTGCCACCATTGTCCATATTTCTATGCTTGGATGAGGTTAGCTTGTCTGGAGAAGATAGTCTTGTCAAATCATAAAGTGTTTCCAGTGCTAGGGGACACACTGTGGTGTCCATAAAGACACCAAAAAGGTAAAGCAGCAGGACAAAATGATGGGCTCATTGCAGTGGTATGGATGTTTTAAAAAGGGGAAGGAAAGAGGGGGTTATAAAGAGCACAACAGGCAAAGAAGTTAGGACAACGTAAATATTTATTTTGCAAGGCAAGGCTCTGAATAGCATGTGAAGTTCCCCCAGTTCTTCCATTGCAAGGTAGAGTTAGGAGAACAAGCAGTGAATAAGCAAGCTGGGGGGGCAGAGTACTGAGTACAAACCTGATTTTGCTGACCAACTACCAGGGAGGCATGCACGAGCCTCCTGATGCTTCAGAGCCATTTCGTACTGTGACTGCACAGTGGCAGCTGCTGTGCTCAGTTTGAGCGGCCTGGTAGAGTTTCAGTTAAGAGGGGGAACTATTAAAATATATCAGTTTTTCGGACAACATATTGCTGCTGTGCATTCTACACTAACAAAGGGACTGGTGCAGGCACTGTAGTCCCATTTCTGGGTACCCTCACGAAAAGTAAGACAATGGCCTGAAAATGTCCCTTTAAAGCAGCATAGCACCTGTATTGACTCTGACCAAAGCTTGTTATTTTGGGATAATTAAAACTGTGATGACTCCTTTGCTCAAGCATTATTCCAGCCAAGTAAATGCATTTCAGAAAGGTTGTAACCTGGTGGGATCTTTTCAAATTCAGTGGTGGGTTACACCCTCTGAAAATAAAGCAATAAAAGAGCATTACTGCCTATAACACTTGTATACATCTATAATACCTGTATAATAAGTAGATAACTGTGTAATTTTTAGATGTTTACTTTTGCAAAGCCTAGGATGGTGGGAGGAGCTTGCAGTTTGTCTAAGTGGATGCATTTCTTTTGATATCGCATGATGAGACTCTTTATTATTTTATGTTTCAGCTAGCTATCCTTCAAATCAATTGGGCCACTTGGCTGTTTTTTGGATACTCTGCCTGTGGCTGAATTTTGGTACACTTTGGGTACTAAATCATGGAGCATAAACAACATTTCTTCTTGCCTTGTGGAGGAGCCTCTAGCTGCTGAAGCAGAAACCACCATCCCATCTCTTCATTTGAGTTGCAAATGACAAGTCTAGGAAAAACATAATCTGTGATCCTTCCCAAGTAATCTGTCACTAACAGCAGAGTCTGGGTGCCATCTTCTGTGGTGCAGGCCCTCTGAGAAAAATTCAATAGGTCTCTATGTTTTGTTTATATGCTTTCAGTCTCTGGCACCCTCAGCCTGACTTAGGAAACTCCACTCATCACCTTACATGTCTTTTTCCTCTCCATAAAATAAACTGCCTTACCCTACGTCTCCTGAATTTTTACAAAGGCCAGTTACAGATCCTTTGTATGGTCCCATCTTGAGCACAATGTACAGCTCTGGTCCCGACATCTGAGGAAGGTTATTGATATGGTAGGCAGAATAGATAAAAGAGTGACCAAGTTGGTTGATGGCTTGAACAGCATGGGCTATGAGGACTGTGTGCCAGAACTGGGACTGCTTTCTGGGGAAAGGAAAAAACTCAAGGGAGGTATGATTACATCATACATGTATCTAAAAAGATAACACCATAAGAGCATGTGCAGCTAGCTCTTCAACAAGCACAAGAATGAAAAGACTAGGGGACACGCAATGTCAAGAAGGAAGAGCCAAGGGAAACATCGGCAAGAACTTCTGTATGGGGGGAGTGCTGAACACATGTAATAGACTGCTAGAGCATGTGGTATCAGCTGATACAGTAATAACATTCAAACTCAGAATAAACAAGTAATTTGAAGAAAATGAAGTGAGGGCATACCCACTGAGCTACAGTAGTGGGAGTAACTTGATAGACTAGTGGTCTTAATTCCCCTCTAAATATGTGGGCATGTGTGTGAGTAACTTACTATTTAATTAAACCAAAGCTATCTAAGTTAGAACAAAAAGTAGCAAGTACTATCGTATCTTCAGATCTCCTCCCCCCTGAGGAGTCACTCACTTTCAAGCAAAGGTGCTCTGCTTCTACTGTAGTTTAATTAGCAAGTTTTCTGCTGCTTTGGAGTCAGTGGAAATGTACATATTATTTCCAACCATAACCTGAAGTTTTGATGGAAACATCAGACTATGAAGCACATCAAATTACTGAAGCTTTCTTTTTGCTGTATCAAAGCTTTGATGCTTCATTTGAGTTGTAAATGACAAGTCCAGGAAAACCATAACCTGAGATCCTTCTCAAGTAGTCCATCACTAACAGCAGAGTCCGGAGGCCATCTTCTGTGGTGCAGGCCCTCTGAGAAATAATTCAGTAGGCTTTAACCTTTTTATATATACTGTCAGTTTCCTGCACCCTCAGCCTCACTTAGGAGATTCCATGCATCACCCTAAATATCCCTTTGCAACCTCTGGATATCCTCCAGGAGAGGCCAAAAAAACTTCTATTATGTAACCTCAGTGTCCTCATGGGTTACTAGACAGGTTTACTAGAGATGCACTAGAAGTGTAGCCTCAGTGTGTTTTATGGGTTTCTACAGTAAAGTCTAGTTCAAAAAGTTTCAGCAGTGTACTAGAATCATGTGCAGTGTAATGGGTTTCTTTTTGTTTGATCACTCTGTGCTCTAAATGGTTACAAATTTCAGGTTTTCCTGAAACCACTGTCAGTATGCTGGGCAGAGGTGTCAGTGATAGGAACTCTGGCAGCAGCATAAGTCACAATGGAATGTTGCTGCAGGTAGTTAGTTGCCTACTCAGAATTCTGAGTTAGTCTGACAGAGGAAGTTGCAGGAGAGGTCATATCCCTCCCCTGTCCTGTTTTTGGACCCTACTTCTGTCCTGGACTAGCTGAGCATCGAGTCATGGTGACAGCCTTCTCCAGTGGTGTACCCCTGTAAAGGGTGAAATACTTTTCACACCTGGTCATGGGAACCATGAATAAAATGTGGGAAACATCCTTGAATTGTGAGAGACTTTCTACTGTATGTGGACTACCTAGTGCTGACTTCTCCAGGGCGGCCCCAATGGGGATGCCTGTGAGGGTTTGGTGGGACAAAACTCCAGTTTATCTGATGGGATGGTGAGATAGAACAGTTCATATCTTTCCTTAGTGGTACATTTTCTGTGGTGGATGGAGTGGATCACCCTGACTGGGAAAAGAGACAGTATGCTCTCTGACCAGGAGATGTGAAGGGCTGCAAATCCAAGAGACACACGTCACACAGAGTTTTTTTAGTAAAGACATTATCTGTCCTAAAATGTGCAGTTTCTGACAAAAAGTGTATTCAGTATGGGCACCAGCTGCCCCAAGCAATATTCTGCCTGTATGGAGAAAACGTATTTTCTTAACCCAGAGGTACAAAGCCTGTGAGGACATGCCCTGTCCTGTCTCTGATCACAGAAAAGGGATGGACAAAGAGATTTGGTCTTGATCGCTAATTTCGGGATCTGCTTGGACTTGTGTGTACAGTGCAATGGACTGTGTACCCTTTGTACTGTACAGGTTCATAGGTCAGTGATGAGCTAAGTGGACAATTTGTCCATAAATGCTTGACACGCTTCAAAAGACATTCCCAGTGATTTTATTCTCAAGACAGTAGTTGAATAGCTTTATTTTAAACTCATTTATTGTTCTACAACCTTTTTTTCAAGGTGCAGCCTAGTCCACACTGAAGCCATGCTCTCAGAGAACCAGGTTGCTCTTTTGTTGCTATGATTAACACACCCTTTGAGTTGGAGAACATGGGATCTCATAGTATACTGACATTGTTTTAATTCTAGTCCCACACTATCACAGAGATCATTGTGTTAAAGGCCCAGAAAACTAGGCACAGATCTCCTCTCATTCTTCAGTATTCCTGGGTTACAACGTTTAAACTTTTTATCCTATCTGCATAGCCCAGGCCTCTCATACCTGTTATTGATTTTGTCCTGTGCTATACACCTTCTTGTTTATGGGTATATTTTTGGGTTGCTGGAGCCCAGAATCGTACACAATAAATAACTTGTGGTATAATCAATGCACTATAAAGTGGCAGCACCTTCTGCACTTGCAGCCTCCCAGCAGACAAAAACATTGTTTACTTTTCAACCTTGAGTACAGAATAAACCTATTACTTGATTTGAGCTAAAAGAGGGGACATTAATTAGTGACTGTTGTGTTTTACTGGTCCCCCATCATGATCGTACAGGTCCCCACTGTCATGGCCCACTCTAGTTCCCGGGTTATATAGAAATGTTTTTGTGTAACTCCCTCTTGACAGCCAAAGGCTGACACAGTGCAAGGCCTAGCCGGTGGGGGCAGGTTTCTACTGGAATGCTAGAAGTAGAAAAAGGTTACAATTATGTCAAGAAGAAGAAGAGGCACAGAGGACTCACCTTGACCCTGGAGAGCAGAAATTGAAGTGCCTGGAAAAGGTTGTGGTTGGCCACCAGGCCAGATGCAATTTGAAACTCTTTCATTAGACCCCTCTGGTTGTTGGTGAAGAAGTCATGAGGACTGCTGGGAAGGGTCTTGCAAAATAAACTTCCTTCATTGGACCATCTGGTTACTGGTGCCAAAGTCATGAGGACTGCTGGACAGGGTGCAGCAAAATGAGATTCTTCAGTCAAACCTTGCAGTCGATGGTGCAGAAGCCATGAGGACTGCTGGGCAGGGTCTTCACAAGAACCAACAATTTTAACCCAGAGATCTGTTGCTCTCATCGATTCTGGATTTGGCTGCTTTCATTGCTCCTGGATCTGACCACTTTTTTCACTCTTGGAAAAGAAATCCCACCTGACTGTATGTCAGCATCCCTAGCTATCAAGCTGGACTAGTTCATAAACTGCCTTCTCCTTTCCTAACAGGGATGGCCCAAAGCAATGATGCAGCATGAAGTGATCTTATCTATCACCCTAACTTCTATCTTTATGACCGACCCTGGTACAGAAGCGTGCAGGGAACAAAGGAGGAGGATCATGGCAGTCCAATAAAGGTCTTGTCAAATAGCTGTTATCCTTTTCCTTGTGCATGCTAGAATGGCTGAGTGTGGGTGCTTACTGTACTTCATTAGTAGGATAATACATTTCTTTCTGGAGTAAGCAGTTGGAGTGACTCTCACCATGGGCGCTGCTTATCTAGCACTGCTGAACAATAGGTCGATACACACAGTCTAGAGATAGCATTTCAACTTTAGTTGTAGGGATTGTTTCACTCAGAGAGAAATATCTTTTTAAGGCAGTGCAGAGTAATAGCTCATGCAACAAGAAAAGTCACTTAACAATCAGTTATAGGGATTGATACACTCTGAAAGAAGTGTCACTTGAACTGCAGTACAGGGCAATATTGCACACAATAAGACAAGTCATTTCAAACTCAGTTGCAGGGGTTAGTGCACTCAGAGAGAAATGTCATTTAATCTGCAGTGCAGGGCAATGGCTCACACAGTAAGAGACGTCACTTTAAATTCAGTAGCAATCAATTTTATTTACATCTGTTCATTCATAAGTGAATATGCCTACTTTAGCCCCTTTCACTCCTATGGAGTTTGTCTGGTCGTGTCCTATGGGTGGATTTACTTGCAGTCCTGCTTGCACAAATGTATTAGCTCATGTAGAGCTGTACTTGAAACTCTGCCCGGTGGGCATTTATGGGGGTCAGCCCACCCATCCCTAACACTGACTCCTACGGAGCGAAATAATGTCCCCACCCCATGGGCAGTCCCCAAACCTAAGCCTGACGTGGCTTACTTCAGCTCCCTTGCAGCCCAGTGCTACATCCTTGGACAGTAGTACTCAAGGTGTCCCTCCCACCAGAGCAGCCTCAGCCACTAACGCTCCTGCTAACAGAAAGAAAGTATTTTGAGTCCTACTTCACTGGTAGGGAGCACATCTAGTTCATGTTGCCACCCACTCACCACTGCTGAGACTGTAAGGGAAAAAGTGAGGGACTGGGAGGTCTGACTTGCCTCGTGATGATGTCGTACAAGGGGAAGGTGGTGATCTTGATTGCTGTAGCTGCTGGCTGACAGACTCACCACTGCAACCTGACTGGAGCTGTTGATGAAGGAGTGATGACTGAAGGGCAGACGGGATTGCTTTGCCCTGACAGGGAAGCCCTTCAGGTTGCCATTGCTCCCTTGTCCACCTCCCCTGCTGTCCAGCTCTTGACTGCCCCAAGAGAACTGGTCATTAATTTCTAAAACTTGGCTCAAGGTTCTTTATTCAAACCCCAAGCTTAAGCAATTATGCTGCTGACTGAGTATAGCTACATACTAGTGTAATGCCCCAAAGTTGGGGCACCACAGTAAAGAAATAGAGATCAAGGGGATTACAGGTGCCCAGGGTGCCTGCTGTAAGTTTGGGCTGCAGGGTACCGTACTAGGGACCCCCTAAGTAAAGTTTCCCCTCCTGGTAAGGGAAAACTGCTGTAAATAATAGAAAAAGTGCCCTGTGCACTTAAAATATGTCAAAAAGCAGAACTTGTATTGCAGCTGCGGCAACAATGGCTTGGATGGAATGCTGTGCTGAGCTGCTCATGCACAGTATTCCACCCCAACCATTCCAGAACCAGAAGTTTGGTTTTTAAAAAGTTTTAACAGTTTTCTGTGTAGTAGTTCCTGCCAGGCTTTGGAGAGGAGAGGACACCACAAACTAAGGAGAACCTGTTGAGGGCTTACCTGGTGGGTTGAAGCCATTTCCCCGAGGGTTTGTTGATGTGCCTGCTCTGGCTCCTGCTGGTGAAGACTCCTGAGAAGCTTCGGTTTGGTCGGTGGTGCCATCGGGGCACCAGGAAGAAAGTTAATGGCTGTTGTGCTCGTGTTTGGGCTGTGAGCCCCATCCGTTTCTTTATTTTGCCCCAATTTTAATTTTAAAAGTTAATTTCGGTGCTCCGTCGGCAAAAGAGAAGAGCCGCATCACGCCAGATAAGCTGTCAGCCATCTGAGGCCCCCTGTCATCCTCCCTGCTGCCTGTTCATTAGCCTCCCACTGCCAGCACACCTCCCACCTCCCGATTGCAGTCCCAGAAGCCAGAAGAATGGTGAGTTGGCGGCAGCACACTGCATTGTGCTGTCCGCCTGAAACACTAACGAGGACTGTTTATTTTAAATAAAGTATTAGCTCACTGTAGGCACAAGGAAAAGTGGCCGATCGCCACAGGACAGTCGGGTCATAAGAACCCAAATTTAATATTCATTAGGGGGGCAGGCTAGTGACGCCCACGGGAGAGGGCCTGGGAAGCAAGGTCAGTCAAAGACCTAATGAATATTTAGGAGGGGGTTGATCTAAGGAGGGACCAATACTCAGAGTGACAGAAGGCTCTCTGTGAGCCAGATAATTAAAAGGGCCCACCAGTTTAAAAGGGGCAAGTCAGGCCCAAGATTATTAAAAGGGCTACCAGGCTGGTGGTATTAAGAGGGCTACCAGGCCCATGATATGAATTAGGACTACCAGGCCCGAAGTGAAGTGGGCACTAGGTCCAGGGTAATATAGGGGCTTCCAGGCCTGAAGTGAAGAGGGCGCCAGGCCCACAGTTAAAGCAGGGCACCAGGCCCAGTTAAAGGAAGGGCATCAGGCCCAGTAAAGGGAGGGCACCAGGCCCGTAGTAGTAAAGGGCAGCCAGGCCAAGTAAAGGAAGGGCACCAGGCCCGTAGTAGTAAAGGGTAGCCAGGCCCAGTAAAGGAAGGGTACCAGGTCCGTAGTAGTAAAGGGCAGCCAGACCCAGTAAAGGAAGGGCACCAGGCCCATGGTAGGAAAGGGCACCAGGCCCAGTAGAGTGAGGGCAGCCAGGCTCATAGTACAAAAGGGGCACCAGGCCCAGTAAGGGTAGGGCATCCCAGCCCATAGGGAAGAGGGCAGCAGGTATATAGGCAATTAGTATAACCAGGCTAAATAGCTGGGGCAATTACCTTAAAGTGCTCAGGGGTAACCACATTCTAACGAAAACAGACCCCAAAGTGATTATCAGCTGTTGTACTGTTTCTACGAACTGTTTCTTCTTCCAGCATCTCAACTGTTGTGTTTATTGCATGAAGCACTGAGACTGTATTGTATAAGATTAGGATTGTGGTCATTTGCACCTGCCAGTGAACAATTGCCCCGAATTGTTGCAATTTGCCCTTTCTCCAGGCAAGTTGCCCCTGCCAGTGAACAATTGCCCTGAATTGTTGCAGTTTGCCCCTGCTCCAGGCAAATTGCCCCTGAAAGTGAACATTCCAGTGTATTATGCTGTAAGAAGTACCATTGTGCAGCATCAGGTCCTGATTCAATCTTCAGCCTCCATCGACTCTTCACCATAGCAATCTTCAGCCAGCAGAAACCTTCAGCAACTTCTTGCCCTTTCATCTGCCGTAGTCGAAATTGATGTCCTTTAAGTAATCACAGCTACAGGTTCCTGATCAGCTTGGAAGAAAGACAACTGAAAGTGCCTCGTCGATCCTTCCCAGATGCCCGCCGGAAGACGAGTCCATCATAGCCAAGTGTGGTCTTGGCTACTGTTTCTTATTTTGTTCTTCATCTTTGTGGAATCCTGATCTTCACCTTCTATTCCTTCTTGCTTGTTTCATCTTGCATCGCCAGTGCAATCCTCAGGGTAACAGCTTGAGTCTGGTGGTCCTCCAAGTGAATCTGTCACCAAAAGCAGCTGAGCAGTTCTTCTTCTTCATCCTTGGTAGTCCTTCTAGTGGATTGTACACCAAGTCCAGTGTTCATTTAGCAGCCCTGGTTGAGGGTAGGTGCCAGGAAAACCCACAGCCATTCTTCTTCATCCTTGGGAACCCTGGTCGAGGGTTGGTGCTGAGGAGAAAGCAACAGATTCCTTCTCCTGTGGCAATCCTGCAAGTGGATTCCTTGCCGCATTTTGGTTCTTCATCCTTGGCAGCCCAGTTCAAGGGTTTGTGTGCCAAGAAAGAGCATTCCCCAAGTTAGTCAGTTCACGCTGTTGTATTCCAGTGACCCTGGACAGTGGGTTGGCCGATGCCTATGGTTCGTTTACCAATCTCTCCATGCCCTGTTTGCAACCTTTCATAGGTTTTCTGGTGAGCCCGGCACCAAGCAAGGGTTCCCTTTTCTCTTGACCCCTATTTTTCAATTGTGCATGAAGACAGACATCTACATCTGATGGACTTTTGAGAGTGTGAGACCATTTGCTGATTGTATATTGAATGCTTGTCACATGGTATTATAAAGTGATAAGGTATACTCTTGATGCATAGACCTTGGGGTAAGGTATTGTAAGAGTGATAGATAAGAATATTATAAAGTGGCCTTAGGCCGACGTACATATAGAGTGATTAGATTAGTAATTGTTAGTTATTGTGTATAAGTAACAGTTATTCCCTGACTTTCCCTTGTGACCGTGTCTGCTTTTCCCTGGTATAAATAAAAACCTGCTGGGCATCAAGCTTCAGATTGTCTCCTGCCTCTCCTTAAAGGGAGTTTCCTGGCACCCAACTTGATTCGGACCACAGGGTTGTCTCGCCAGTCCACCTGCCTGAGGTGACACTGGGTATGCAGCTGGGACAGGTGATCTTCTAGGATAGCACCCCAGTTGATAAGATCACCATGCTAGGCTGAGGCAGAGGCCTCAGTACGTGGTGCCCTGTACCCTCATGCTGGGTGCTATGGAGAAGAGTGTGGGAGCAGGCAGATGTATTGAGAGGGAGAGAGGAACAAATAAAACCATCTCCTATTGTGAGCACAGTCTGCTTGGGGATTTCATTCAGGTTCTGCCTGGGAGAAAAGACAGTCTCCTACAGGAGTCAGGGGTTTGCCCTGGCATCCCAAAAAGGGGGAGGATGTACCTTGCCTGGATACTGGGGGAAGCTACTGGGAAATGGATCACTGCTGGGGGGGCCCAGTGGGCAGCATACCTAGAGCCAGCATTTGCTTCCCTCTGCTACTGTGGCATCCCTGCTACCTACATAATCCCAGTTCCGAGGCTACCCTTAATACCTCTGGGGTCCCACGCATTACCTTGGAAGGCTCCAGGGTGCTATGACACTACATTGGGACAAGAGGACTTCATCTATCTGTAGTCCATCCCCAATGTTACACCTATGGCCTCACTCCTTATCCCACGCACAGGGTGTGCTTCTGTGGAGTGACCCAGATTGGAAAATCAGGGCCATTGGAGGGATGCTAAGCAACACTTCTTCTCTGGAACTCCTCTGCTAGCCCTGCCATATGCTTGTGATGCTTCCGCGTGACAGTCCAAGTGACCTGGTACATACCGATGTAAGGCTACTATTTAAGGGGCACTGTTCCTTTCCGCAAGACACACCCCACCTCTAAGCTACCAGTGGGCCAGTTCTGCAACAGATTTGGACACTGGTGTCATAAACCACGTCCACCAACAATTTAAGCCAGGCTTTCAAGAAGCACTGCTAATTCAGTGACATTGCTGGCACTGTCAGTGCTTTAATGGCATGTATTTTAAAAAGCACCTTTCATTGTCCTTTTGACTTTCATGCATAAAGTACCCCTTCTTGCATTGATTCTGGTACGGTATTTCATTACTGTCCACTGCAGTTAGTTTTTGCATTCTGAGCTGCTAAAAACTGCAGGGGGTACCCGAGCTTCTATAGTAAGCCTGGTGTTACTGTGGGTCCAGGGTTGTACTGCTGACATCACTATAGGGCAGAGTCAATTTACCAAAATGAAACAAAAAAAAAACATACTGGCAAGGCATTTGGATTTTGGTATAATGCATTGCTAACAGGGTGTATTGGGGAAGGGGGAACACAGTATGTACACTGCGTACTGGTAGTTTTCCCTTGCAACAATGTTGCAACTGCAAGTATGAGTCACTCATTTGCCCTTTAGTGATGTCATCAGGAGCCAGCAGCCCAGCAGTTGAACAGCAAAGGAAAGTGCAACAGGGCTCCAAAAGAAGTCCAAATTATGGAAGGCAGAGTAAACCTTGGCCAAAAATAACAAATGCACACACCCTTTCAGGTCTAGCACTACATATAATGACTACAAGCTTTAACTTTGTGGGCCATCATGAAAGGTGCTCTTTAATCTAACTCACCACCTCTGCCACACCATGTCTATGATTTTCCACTGTTATGAGCTACTCACTGTATGCGTCTAATTTCTGATCGATTCTCTAGAACATTTAGGTTACTGACATAAAAGGGCATTCTGACTTCTTTAGATATACTTACAAAGTTTATCTTAATGCACACAAAATCACAATTAGCCTGACCATCAGGCTTTCGCTCATCTTTGGGGGGCACTGGAACCATAACTATTTGATTTTGATTTGGTCATACATCCAGTGCAAACCTGTAGACATTTAAGTAAAATGTATAAATAATGGGATTTGCTGGGGTTCAGCTTTATAAATCTTAAACAATGAATATATTTAATAATGTAGGTCCCAGAACCAATCCCAGTGGAACCCCACTGGCCACTTGTTTCCATGTCAGTTTGCTACCATTGATTATGACTATTTGCCTCCTATTCTGCAACAGTTTTTAAAACCGCTTCAATGCCCAAAGTTATGGCTATTTTCTCTAGTTTATGATCTAGTGGTCTGTGTGGAAAAGCATCAGATGATTTGCTAAAGCCCTGATATACAGTATTCACAGGTGTCCCAATGTCCAATTCCTTGGTGTCATTTTCAAAAAAAAAAGTGAAGGGTTTGTTTCTCATGATTTTCCTATATAGTGCCCATATGGTGCTTCAAATCCAAGTTGTTGTTTTGTAAGTGTATCACAATATTGTTTCTTATGACTGTATCCATCATCTTCACTGGTACTGACATCAAGTTCACCAGTTAATAGTTCTCTGGTTGTACTCTGGAGCCATTTTTACAGCTCCATGGTAATGTCACCATGCTGACGTATTGCTATGAGTAGGAGATATATAAGGGACTGTGACAGGATAGTAAGACTTCTTTCCCTCAGTGGTTTGGCTGGGCATGACTCATAACTCTCCACTGCTGTCTCCATTTATAACAGTGATATTTTTATGTCTAGCCCCTCCTCTTTCCCTGCCTGCACCAGACATCATTATCTCATTGCTGGGCTGTAAGTTTCAGTTAGATACTTCAATTATTACTTCCTTTTAAGCCATTTTTACAGTACATTTAATAATTGTGTCTGTTAACAGAGTTTTAGTCAATAATTGCTCTGATTCCTATTGAAACGCATTCATTATTCTGAGGCAATGTGATATAGATAGCTTTGTGTATGGTGCTAACTGCACTGATTTTCACAATATATGCATTTTTGAAAAATGAGGGCTCTTTCATATAGTAATTTGCTCTAGAAAAAGTGAAGCATTAAACAGAGAATGCACATTGCAGAGCACTGAGGGAGGATGGCTCTGGGATAGGCAAGTCCCATGAAGCTTTGCAGCAGAAAAAGCATGGAACAGAGGGGGAGTAGCCTGCCAAAATCTGAATGTTAACAAAGTTTAAAAACAAGAACAAAGCACTCTGAGATACTTTAAACTAATGCCTTTGTCTAGCATGCTCTCTCTCTCTCTCTCTCTCTCTCTCTCACACTCACACTTTTGCTCTAGTGCACACACACACACACCTCTTCTGTTCCATTACATCTCTGTTTCTCTGTCGCACTCTTTCTCTCCCACTCTCTCTGGCTTGCTTGCTCTCACACTGAGCTGAATTAAATTACAGAGCTGATTTTTATCATTTACACTTTACTGAGGGAATGTTTAACCCTTGATTATCCTGGTAGTTTATTTTTAGCTTTTATTTGCATTTCTCTGTTCAGATTAGACCTATATTAAAGACATTGGGTCCTATGCATGAATGAAAATGTTGCCTATAGGTGATGTTTTAGAGGAGCGTAGGCAACCTTAAGTGTGAATGTCACACAGCGGGGGTCCCATGAACCACCAACAGCATTCACCAAGGGCACGGAAAGCACTTATGCACCTGCCTCCCTAGTCCCATGGGAAACTCCTCACTGGGGGGTTGTCAGGGGTGTGCCTACATTACACAACATTCACTAAGTTGCACAGTGCCAGGCATGGGGGTGCTGGTTATGCCAGCTAGGACTCAGGCATAACCGGGTGATCACCCCTGTGTTCTTCATCTGCCAGGCATAGTGGTAATGGACTATGGACCTCCATGCTGCCCCAGCTCACTAAGCTACTGGGGAGGACTGGGGCAGCAGATTGGGTGAGTGCACAGCAAGAGTATAAATGTTGTCACTTTACACGGCTTGCCCTGAGCTGTGCACCTGCCACATGGGTGCAAGGGATCTACTGTGGGACTTGGGACGGGCATCCAATTGGATTCCCACTCAGGTCTATGGCTCCACTTGTGACTGCCCCGCATGACCCTGTATGCTGAGGGGGCAGGGCCACAGACAGGCACCCCGCAGGTGCATAGAGTCATGCATACCATGCACCCTGTGCCTCTCTGGGCCGCATAGGTACACGGGCATAGTACACACCTTAGGCGTGTACCTTCTGCCCCAATAGTGCATATGGGCTAATGTGTTTTTATAGAGTATTTCTCATTTATTTTATTATAAAATACCCCTCAAGAAGCTCACTAGGTCACTGAGGCCTTGCAGCAGTCATTCTGTTGTATAGCATCCTACAAAAGAATAACATGGTCTTTGCTTTTATCTTGAATAGCTCTGCCTAGAAACCTATACAGTGCTCTGTATGTCTACGGATGTCTAATTACTTGATTGATTATACTGTACAAAATGTTGCTGTGGTCTTGAACTGCACTGTACTTATAACCCATTTTCATTTTTATTTCTTTTTTTCCTATACTCTGTACTTGGATTTCTTCTCTTCTGTATTTAAACCTTGTACTTGTTTGTAATCCTTGTGCCATCTTCATGGCCTAGTTCATGCGAGAAAGCAGTCCAATGGATCAGTGTTCCCACCCAGTTAACAAATAAAAAAATAAATAAATGATGCTGTTTAGTATGCACCTCCACGTATACTTTTTTATTTCTCTTTGATCAAGCTTCACAGCCAGTGGGGGCAAGGTAGAAGGAAGCTTCACAGCTGTATCTTTATAGTGCAATGTACAGTATTTATTTCATTTCTTTACCATGCTTTGTGTATCTGCAGCAGCTTGTATATTCAGGGCCCAATCCTTAAATGCTTCACAGCCCCTCCATGAGTGCAGAGGTCCTTGAAAAGCCATGGAGCATACCCTACGTAGCACATGTACACCATCTGGGAACAACAGAGTATCCACAGTATTGGTGTGTGCCCCCTACATATCCTGTGCCTGAACAGTGCACCTCTTTATGTGGGTGGGTGGGATGGTGGGGCACAGCCCAGTATCTGCCCAATCTTGGACATAAACTCCTTGAGGCATAGGGCCAGTGGAGGGGGCCATTAGCTATGCCTGCCTATGGGTAGCAGTAGCAGCTATGCAGCCTCCTCTGCCTGTCCAAAACCACATATCTTACCCTCATTAGCTCTATCATCTCCAGCTCCTAGTCCTCTGAACCTCTGCAGTGTGCTAGGGGTCCTCACTGGCAATGGGCAGTGTTCAATAAAATGTTGTTTAATTTGCTGTGGGGACATGGCAGTCCAGGAGAATTGCACCTTCCTCAAACCCCCCACCAATGACATGTTATTTAAGCACTATGCAAATGGTAAGCACCCAATTGCTTGTTTAACTCACTATTTATGCTCCCTCCAATCTCAGTTGCAGCTCTTCTTTGGGCTACCCCCAAAGTACCAGACCTCTATAGCCTCTGACTGTATACCACTTCCATCAAGCCATGGCACTGCACCACAGATCTGGACAGGAGTGGGCAGTAACCTCCCCAATTCTCTAATCTTGCATCAAGCAGCATGGTGAGAGTGGTGTGGAGTCCTCCAGATATACTGAGGAATCATCTCTAACCTGACTACTGCTGGGGCTATTTTGTTCTCCCTGTCCCTGGGCTATCCACAAATGGGGCTCTGAACAGCAGTATATGCATATACTTGCCTGCTGTGAGCCCAGCAGATCTCCCCCACCATGCCTCTGCTCTGCTCCCACCTGTGTTCACCCAAGTAGCAACATTGTAGTGGAGACAGAGACTCTCTCACTGTGGAAGAGGAGAGCAGTCTGCGAGACACTGAGTCCTCCACTCCCTGGCCATACTCAAATACTCTGGCTTGTTCCAGAATTCAGGTTGCTGGCCTTATGAATGATAGTTCTACTACTGTGTCGATGCCAGCCTTTGGCCATTTCCAACCGGCCAAAGAGAAAAGACAATAGAAACTTAATTTGCTATGTACTGTACTATGTGGGAAATGAGATCTGTTGTATTAAGTGACTGGGATGAAAAATGTGAAGAGCAGGGCCACCAGTAATTTTTGGTGGCTGCACTGTGTGGCCCTCCAGATATATGGCTTGAAACCCACCTGTTTATTGTAGTATGTCTGTGTGTATCATATGACTGTGCTCAGTGGTCTCTGTATGTGTGCTGCACATAACCCCTTACTACCTGTAACTTGGTGCTTTGCAAAGCACTTAGGGTTACAGTGTGTATGAAAGGCACTATATTATATAGTTAGGGTCTGTTCTGCATGGCTTTCCATCCAAACTGAAAAGCTTTGGTACCACAGGACAAACGTCATATAATGCTTTTACACTTGTCTGTGATGTAATAACTTTTTAATAGGAATGGAAAATCAGTGCCACCTGTGCTCTGTTCTTTTCACAGTTGTAGTCTCAGCTCATCACACATGCACACATAGACCCAAACACAGAAAGGTTCTATTTTGTAATAAATTTTAACTAATAAACCCACCCAACACCCAGCTGCTAATGTCCCACCCAGTGCCACTGACAGTGTTTTCATTTAAATTATTTAAAATCATTTAAAAATAATCTTACTTACAAAACTGAAGGAACTGGGAAGTAAGCATGTGCATGATCTGCACTACAAAGTATTTGTGTGAATCTGTGTTGATGTAAATGGAAGCACATAAGTGCAGATCTTGCTCTCGCTCATCACCCAGGTCTTCCTTTTGTAACCCCCTAAAATTAGGGGGCTTACCTGAGTATCTCCCTGGGCTCCTCTAGTGCCCCCTGCATGGCAGACATCCAGTAAAGAGGTTGAAATCTATGTACAGTGATGTTCTGATGCTGTCCTACTTGAGTGTGCAGAGTCATGCCAACGTGTTATCCCTTTAAGAGTTTCAGCCTGTGTATAGCATACATAGCCTGGACTGGCTCTGAGTTGAATGGAACTCATGACCAAGCAGGAAAAACCCTGACAATCTCTACTCTGCAGTCGCTAATAAAGCAGATGGAGCACTTCCACCAGCTGTATATATTTATTGCTAAAGCAGTACTGTTGCTTGTAAAAATTAACTTAAAAGTGGACTGTTTATTTCCTCAGCATGGGAGCTGTCATGTTTGGTCTGGGACTTTGCCATTTTGAACAATAGGAACCCGGGGTCCTCAAGGGATTCTGATTACAATGCGTTCTGGGTGCAACCGTGAACTTTCCTTGTTGGTGCCTAAATTAACCAAAGAGAGCTCTCAGACTGTAATAGACAGCAGAGGAAGCCAGCCAGAAATCAGAGATCTCAATCTTCTGTGGAAACTGTTTTGAAGAGGAGTTCAGTCCAGTTCGAGCTCTCAAACTGAAGGGACCAAGTGTGCGTTGCTGCAATTCACAGGGGAATGGCCAGTTTCGCCCCCTTGGGAAAGACTTTGGATCCTGAAGGGATCACTAGTTCTGGACTACCTAAAGCAGGGAATGAGAGGTATTTTTGCAGTCATTGGACTAAGAGTACCACTTGAGCCTCCAAGGAGGAAGAAGCTGTAGTCAGATCAGCTCAAGCTCAGAGAGAAGAGGAAACCTGTATGACTCAGCCGCAGTTTTGCAAGGAGAGGCCTGTCTTGCTTCCCTGTGAAAGATTTTGATCTTTGAGGTGGTCGATTGAACCAGAGACTACTTGAAAGCAGAGTGTGTGGTTCCAGCTATACAGTACATGCCAATCTGAAAAGCCGGTTTTCCACCAGACGAAAGGTATTTGTTGCTGAACCATCCCCAAGTGGGATCAACTGCTGTGGTTACATTGCTCCAGGAACTCCTGAATAATGTGGAGCCTGCAACTACTGAAACTGTCTCCTGCCACACACCAAAAGGGGGAGACTACTGAGGGTTATCTTCTACTTCAGCAGTAGTGACTGCCAGTTACTAAACAGCCAAACTGTGTACCAAGTCAAATCTCAAGCATTGGGACTATGCCACATTCGGCCCTAAAAGACTGTTTCTGCACCAGCTCCACCATCTGCTTGGTGAGAAAACAGCCTTGGGGAGTCAGCCCCTGCAGAGAAGCAAGTCTCAGGTTGCGGTCACCTGCAAGGAAAAGACATGAAGAAGAGGCGAGTCATGTCAGCTCCAGTCCCCACCAGAATTCTGGAGAGCCAGCAGAGCCATGGTTTTACCATCCTTCGTGCCAATCTGTTCTGGTACAGTGAGTACAATCAGGGTAGCCTCCTGCCACTATTAAATGTGAACTGGTGTCATCTGATTTGTTCTGTAAGCTTTGGGGGTTTAACAGGCCATCCGGCCAGGAATTACAGTTATTTTACTGTGTGCAAGTGTTTCATCTGTCTAATAATCACCCTTCTTTCCATCAAGGGCCCCAATCAGCTGCAGGGCCAGCCAACCTGTACTGCCTCAGGCCTGCTGTAATCACACTGAGGTTATCCAGCAGCTTATGAAACTGATTTATTCAGGGACTCAGTAGGGACATAGCAGTTGGTATCTGTTTGAATACAGCACCATAATAATTAAACTAAATTATGAAATGGGTGGTAGAAAAGCAGCATTCTGATTGTCTGCTACGAGTGTGCTAATATGTCTAGCACCATGGGAAAAAGATCAGGTTGTGCCAAGCTATGGCAAGTGGGCATTGATATGGCTAATGCTGCCCACTCAGAACCTTAAGAAAAGAAAATGCAGCCATCTTGTTTCTGCCAGAAGTGGTGCCATCCTAACTGTAAAAAAATAAAATAAATACATCTGACTGCCTGTTTACTTGCCTCGGCCTTTGAGGGTTTCTGTTTCTAAATCCATGTAGCATGTAGAAAAGAGGAAAAAAAAAAAAGTGCAGCAATCTGTCTCCCAGTCCACTCGCTCGCTCTCCATCCGAATCAAAAAGCGATCTCTCTCCCAGCCTGCTCACTCGCCTCATCTTAATCAGAAGCCGATTGCCGATTATAGCCAGTGAAACATTTAAACTAAGCACTACCACAATCTCAGCCCCGGCCTGTCTGCTCAGTGGCGGTTTAGATCAATTGCTAACTTGCAGCGGGGTCACAACTTCCACCACATAGCGTCTAATTTCCAATTTATGTAAAAATAATGTATTTACTATATTAGTTACAGAATTCACTTCTTTGCTTGTGTGTGTGTGTGTGTGGGGGGTGAATACTGCCATGACAACCAGATGTAAACTACAGAAGCCTTTGTAGGACAAAATTCCTTAAGTAAAAAAAAATAGTAGGCGGAGGAATTATTTTATTAAAAATGAAGACAAACATTAAACTTTTTCACTTTTAAATACTATACATTTTAGCTATCACATACATCTGTATTTTTGATAGCCATTTCATAAGTGCAATAAGCCACTCCAGGGTCTGTGTGTTAGACACTTTAACACATGGCTAGGATGCTAGACGCACTCAGCCGGTGGCCTCGTGCCTCACTACACCTCCTAGCCAGGTGTTAAAGTGTCTAACACACACCCTGTCATGTCTTATTGCTTACTTCATTCCCCTTCCTTGTTCACATCCCCCTTAATAAACTAGATTTACTGTTTGACATTAAGTTGGGTTGGGAGCATATCATTATCTGTCCTTCCATTACTGAACTATTTGAAAAGTACTGTGAGAGTGCATTGTTGTTGCTGAAACTGTTTCCTTATAGGGTATGCAGGGTATGTGCCAGAAGACCAGACCCTATTGGTAAATGGGGTGTCAATGAGCATATTATTAGCACTCACTAATAACTGTATGTTGACTGCCATATACAGTTTTTGCAATGCTTATTGTGTGAAATCACTAGTTGGGTCTGTGGGTGAGTATAGCTTCCCAGAGGGCTGTAATAGTGTTACAAGTAACCCACTTAAGCACTACTCTGGATGGTGGCACCAGAATTGTAGTTACACTGCTGGTAGGGAATCCACAGTAAACCTGAATCATGAACCCAGGCCCCTCAACATAGTCTAAAACACTTCTGCCTCCCTGCCTTTCAGACAGATCCTAGGAATATCAGGTGGCAGGACCTCTATCTTGCACTTTCGGTGTCTGAAGCCTTCTGCATCTTTCAGGATCTGTTAACAAGGGTAATAAACAAACATGCTCCCTTGAGAAAGGTCAAATCCAGAAAATGGTCATCAGATTGGTTCAACCCGTCCCTGAAAAGGGCTCTGCAGTCCAGAGACACCCTATGGAAAAGAGCAAGGAAATCACAGTCGGAATCAGATTGACTCTCCTTTTGGATAGCCAGGAATGCTTGCACTAAACTGGTCAGGACCAAAAAATCACAGTTCTTTCAGGTCATCCTTGAGGAAAATAAAAACTGCTCCACCAAGTTTTGGCAAATCCTGAGAGAGGTCGAAGGATACTCCCCTGCCACCCCAGTCCCAACCAAAATTGTTGTGAATGATAACTTGTATACAGACAGGTCTGAGATCCTCGATCATCTCAATAACCACTTTGCTTCAGCAGGCCTTGCATTTGATGCCTCTTGGGTCAGCAAACTGTGTGCCCCAAGCACCGTCAGCATAGGTACTAGCATTGCCCCGTACCCTGTACCAGCCGGGCTACCTTCAATTTCCAGCCAGTATCATTTAAAGAGGTGGAGGACCTTCTCCTCTCTGTATACCAAAAAGAGTGCTGGTGCAGACTCGCTAGAACCCTTCTTTCTAAAAGCTGGATACTATTATCTAACAGCACCAATCACTCACCTATTTAATAGCTCACTTATGAAAGGGGAGCTACCACCCAGCTGGAAAATTGCACTTGTTGTCCTTCTGTTCAAGTCTGGAGACCCCACAGACTTGAACAACTATAGGCCAATCTTGATTCTTCCTGTGCTGTCCAAGTTATTAGAACAAGTTGTCACTTCACAATTGAGGGAGTACGTGGATTGCAAAAACATCCTCATCCCAGCCCAATCGGGGTTTAGACCGAAGCATAGCACAGTGTCAGCTCTAGCCAAGGTGTCTAATGATTGGTTAAAAGCTATGGACAACAAATAACACACCTATGCACTCTTCCTTGATCTCAGCAAAGTATTTGACACGGTTGATCACTCCATCCTGCTTGATACTTTGGGTAACATTGGTCTAACCCCTGCCGCAGTAAACTGGTTCAACTGTTACCTCACAAATAGAAGACAACAAATTAAAACACAACGGGAACTGTCCCCACTTAAAGTTCTGCCTCAAGGTGTGCTGCAAGGTTCCATCTTGGTGCCTATCCTCTTCACACTCTACATTAACCATACTGACTCTGGCATCCTTGCTGGAAATATTCACCTTTTTGCAGATGACCCAGTCCTTTATACAACCAACCCCTCATTAGATATTGCTCATAAGGAGGTACAGCAAGACTTTATCACCCTCCAAGATAACCTGGTGAGCCTCAAGCTTTCTCTCAATGCAAAAAAAAAAAAAAAAAAGCCATGATTTTCTCCCCTCACCCCCCTCACATTATGGGGACATCTTGCCTCCCCCAGATTACCAGCCTCCTTGGTGCACCCTTGGAAATAGTGGATAAATTCAAATATCTGGGAGTTTGGTTGGATAACAAACTCTGTTTCAGCACACATCTGTGTGAGCTAACAAAAAAACTAAGACAGTGCCTTGGCATATTCTTCCGCATAAGACATCTTCTCACTCTTGAAGCCAGGAAGCAGTTGGTTCAAACAACCTTTCTACCTCTACTTGATTACACAGATTTTCTAAACAGCCACTGCCCCCAGTATGCACTCCAGAAACTTGATACACTGTACCATTGTGCCTTGAGATTTATACTCGATATGCCATCCTGGACTCATCACTGCCTGCTGTACCAAGCAATTGGTTGGCTGTCCCTCCTTCTGAAGAGGCAAAAAGTGCCCTCATGTTGATCCTAGGGGGCTCTCCAACAAGCTCCCACCCTTTATCTGTAACCTGTTTGAGTGGTCAACGGGCGTTATGGCCTACGGAACTCCTCCCTTGTACTCCTCAAGTTACCACAAACAAGGACTCACCTTGGCGCAGCTGCCATCAGCTCCTTCCTACCAGCACTCTGGAATAATTTGTAAAAAGTTCTTAAACTTTCCTGCCTGCCCATCCCTTATGTACTCAAACAACTGCTTTTTAGCTGCATGAAAACTGTGTGATTGTTTTAGGTAACTCTTGACTCTCAATCTGAAAACACCTTTAGCTTGTGGACCCCCTGGCCTTCCTATTTCCCCGGTAGGCCAGCAATCCCTTAGGGTAACTACCCCTCCCAAAGCTCCCTCCTTTCTTTTTGTCCTGCAGCAACCTCCCTGGGGGACTCTAACATAGTAGAGTTGCTCCCACCCTTTATTTGTTTCTCTGCCCCTCTTCCCGCTGTATCCTATGTGCTGTTGCATCCTCCCCTGCCTCACTCTCCTACTGTCCCCACATATTCTATGATGAACTTTTGTGCATGTATACTGCCTTTGTTATAAGTTTTATTCCTGATATCATCTTGTCTTGTAACTTTATTTACAATGTTGCTGTTTTTTTCTGTCAGACATGTCCTAATTTTATTGTTGTAAACTGTAAATGAAAATTGTTCTGTGTATCCAAGACCATCTTGCAAATGAACTCGCTCAATGATGTAACTGCCTGGTTAAATAAAGTTTGATTGATTGATTGAACCTGAAGTCAGGGAAGCAGGCAGGGGTAGTTCCCCTTGGTATAACGACACCGGGTTACACTTTTTTATGAAATATGCTTTTTTTCAAATGATTTTAAAAGCAAATGAATTGTCAGTAACATGGCAAGGAGTATCAGCAGTTGGATGAAGAGTGGCTTTATTAGCTTTAAAATGTCCTCAAATTATGTGTCTTTTGTATGTGTTTGAGGTGGGGGGCAACAATATATATATTTTTTAAGATAAAATAAATATACTGTATAAAACAATTGATGCCCAGTCACATGCACAACAAGCCTACATTGCCAGCAGGGTTCTGACTACTGTTGAGGTCGGTGACAACACAGGCTTAGTTTGCATGACTGGCCATCCACTATCCTCTATACATAACATTATAATCTATGACATCATTCTTGGCTAATCAGGATTGCTAAGTTCTAAACATTTCAAGTACTATTTTCCCCACAAAACAGCTCAAGCAAATAGTTTTAATGCTACAGTGCTATGTTCAGATAGCATAGTCCATTTCATCAAGTAGGGGGTTTCTCTAATTTTCCACAAAATCTAGCAGTTGTACTTTAAATTCAAGTCACATTTCCTAACAGAAATTTTCAACATGATTTATACAGTAATATACTTATGTGTATAGTTCCCATGTGTCTTGTGGCTACAAGAGTTTCTGCTCAAGTCCTTTGTGTCACAGATCTGCTCAGCTTTGTTTTGTAGTTCTGTCACCTGAAGAACTCAAGAATTCACTCTTATAATCATAACAGACACAGTAACTGTGCATGCAAGCATATACCAAATTCAGACTTTTCTATTATTCTAAACTAAACCTAAAAATGCTTGCTGAATTTTGGGGCCCCATCATCTCAGTGGCTCAGTGTTTTGAAAGCTATTTCACTCCAAGGTGTTCTTGTTGTTAAAGCAGGCAGGGGATCACACTCCCAGAATAACACCAATTTGTACAAAATAAAAAAACAGATCAGTACTTTCAATTATACAGTAGGAACATTTTATTGTTATAGTCACACAGAAACACTTATAGTCACACACAGAGAGCACTGCACTTACCTGGTGCTTCAGACTTAAACTTGATTCTTCATCGGAGGCCCACTGACAAAGAAGATAACCGAGTTTACATCTGAAGCACTAGATAAAAATTGGGGGTGCTGATCTAGTCTGAATTTTTTTACCCCTAAAAATTGGTGTTACTCCTGGACTGCAGTCTTGTGCCTGTTGTTCCTCTTGATTTGTTGAAGTGGTACAGGTATGCTGTCAGCTGCAGCAGCACCTTTGCGTAGTTTTCTCTCAGACTCATAGCTCTGAAGCAGATGTGTTGGCTCTGACCAGAACTTGTTTTTATTTAGTTTTTGTTGAGAGGGAAAGGAGGACTAGACAATTCTGCCTTTTTTCAGCCTAGTCCCATGTGAGGGATGCCAACTGACATTGAACCAGATTAAACTGTTGGTAGTATTTTTAGTGCCAGCAGGGTTCTGACTACTGTTGAGGTTGGTGTTGAGGTCGGTGACACATCAGGCACTTGTGAGTTCTAACAAACTCATTAAATATAATTGTCAGTGGTATGGATAGCTCCAACTCTAGGTTCTTCATGATTTAGGATATATTGCACCAGGGCCATTTGCCTTGTTTACATTTACTCTCTTAAGTAATTTCCCCCTCCTTCAGATGTCCTCCCCTTCTTCAGTTCATTCTTACTCCATCATGTCTCCATTATACCTATGATGTTTAGTTCCTCCATGGTGATCAAAACTGTTGACTGTACTTTCTAATGTCTAGACCAAACCTGTGACATTGGGTTTTACAGAGAGGTGAGCAGACTTTTGTTGGCCTGTTAGAACCACGGAGCATTGTTTATTAAACTTAAATGAGGACTTTGTCAGAAGCATTATACAATATGTGCCTGGTTAATGTACTGTTAATCTCTTATTCAAATCATATACACCAAATTTCATTGATTAGAAGCAGATGCTTTTATTCTCAGTTACAATTTTTGGTAGCTATTTCAGTATGTCATTATGTGGGTGACACAATTAGGGCAGTGCAACCAGTTCATCTGTCATGCTGGCAAACTGGATTTTATGGTGCCTGGCAGGGACAGCACCATCTGGGTGCTGTGCCCCCTTGCTCCATACACGTCCAACCTGGAGGTAATTATATTCAAGTACGGAGCATGTGGGGGCTAGAACATGCCCTGGGGCACTGGGCATGATGGAAGTCAGGTGGCACAATTACTGGGCATGATGTTTACCATCAGCATTGTGCTGACTCCCTAATGACAGTTGCATTTTTTCTTGTTGCCGTGACCTGGTGGAACCGTGGTTTCTAATTAGAGGTGATGTATATTTTAGGGCTGCTTTTATTAATTTGCCAGTAACCAGCTGTCAGAGATTGGGATACACTGACAGCTTTTCAGATAGGCTGACATCTTCTCAGGTAGGGATTTTATGGTGATCAGATGTTTAGACTCACAGACTGCTGTTTGCTTTCAACCATGCAAGTCTGCTAATGCTACTCTGATCGTAATGTCTAAACACAAAGCATATGACTTTGAATATTACCTTTTGGCAGTTTAAAAGTTGAAGAGAGATAGTAACTACCCCACTGTTCTTGAACTAAAATTAAACAGAAAACAAATCCATGACTAGCAGAAAAAAAGCTTAGTTAGAGTACATGCTAAGTGCTGCTGGAAGTAGCTCAAGTACCAGAAATTGGTGCCACTTGGATGGGATATGGCATAAAGCCCAATTCACTAGTGAAGAGATTGACCTAGCAGAGTGGATAACATTACAGTGCAAGCAACACGTGAGAGTAAATATAAAAGTGATAGCCCTTAAAGCTGCCATGCTAACAGACCCTGCTTTTACTGCCAGTAGAGAGTAGTAGTAGTAGTAAAACAACTGTATTTATACAGGCAATTATTTGACAAGCAAATATTACACCATAGGGCCAAGCAAACCCTGTTTTCAAGGTGTTCCTGTATGTAACATTATAAGTCACAGCACAATAAACACAACACAATAAATTACAGCACATGGACAGTGCCTAAAATTCAAGTACATCATACAGGCTAATAAAAACATGTCAGTCAACATATTTCCCAGGAAACTTATTCAAAGATATTATAATGGAACCCTAATAGCAGAGACATTCATGCAATTTTGGTTTAACATGTTGTTTGTATGTATCTACAGACAAGGTCAAGTCTCTCCACTGGCTTGGAAAATTGTTCCAAGCAATCATTGCCCAAGATTTAAAAGTCAATTCCCTGAATTTATTTTTAGCTTTAGGGATTTTCATGCGGAGATTTGTATCCCCCAAGGAAAATTATGATTCTTCCACTCAATTGTGCTAACTAGTCTGGTTGGTCACCTGATTTTAAACTTTTAAATAAAAGAATAGTCCCAGCATTATTTCTTTTTTGTTGAAGTGAACTCCAAGTTAAATCATGATAAAGTGTACAATGGTGAATGTTAAAGCCACTTTTTAGCACAAATCTAGTTATTTTGTGATGTCATGTCTAGCCTACATAATGATTGTTTGTACTATTATTAAATAAATAGCTACCATAATCTAGGAGGGGAACCAGTAACTAATTAACCACTACCATGTAATCTTTCCTAGTCGAGCAATGGGATGCCTGTCTCATGGCTCCTAGCTTTCTCCCCACCTTGTTTACCAAAGAGTCAATGTGAGACTCAGAATTTAACTGTTGGTCAAATTCCACTCCCAGGTACTTATACTTTTGTGCCTGGGATAGGATTTATCCATCACCTGCCCTGATTTCAAGAGTTTGAGGTAATTTGACTTTATTCTTCCTGTTTGCACAGAATAACATACTTTGAGTCTTTTTTAGATTCATAAGCAACGTTTTAGATGCAAACCATTTTTCCAAACAATCAAAGTCAGCCTGGAGTTTAGACTCAACATCCTGGGAATTTATTCCCTCTGCAACTATTACTGTATCATCAGCATATAGTGTTAAATGTGTATTCTGCACAAATCTAGGAAGACTATTCATATATACCAGAAACATTAAAGAGACCAATAACGAGCCTTGGGGCATACCCCTGGTTATTGGGGCCAGGCCACAATTTATATTTCCTATGGATACCATTTGGGAGTAGTTTTCTAAACATGATCTGAACCAAACTAGTGGTTCATTCTTTACTCCAGTCGCTTCCAAACAGATCAGAAGTCTTCTATGTTCCATCAAATCAAAAACAGGTCAATGAAGATGGCACCCATGGACCGACCTTTCCAGAGAGGGGTAACAAATTGGTCATAAAAGTCTGTGAGTGTGGTATCCATGGACTGTCCTTTCCTAAACCTGTATTGTGCTGGTGTTATCCTTTTCTATTTCTCCAACGGTATCCCATGAGTTGGGAATGAACTAAACGTTCCATCAGTTTTAAAATAATTGATAACAAGGCGATCGGCCTATAATTTGAGGGATTTGAGGAATCCTTCCCCTTTAACAATAGGAATTGCCTTAGCTCTTTTCCACTTGCTGGGGAAATTCCTCCAGTTAAGCTCATATTAAACAAGTGTGCAAAAGGTTTAGAAATCTCTACAGCTGTATCTTTCAAAAAATGGACTTCTACATTGTCCATACCACTTGCTTTATTGTTTTTAAGTTTGTTTATTTCTGCAAGCACCTGAATTAATTTAATAATTTTAAATCTGAAGTCTGGAATGGTAGTATTATTACTTTGGTCCTCCACAGGGATTCCATCATATTCTGGGTCATAATTATCCCTTATGTCTAAGTCAGGAAGATTTATAAAATAATGATTTAAGATACCTACGACCCTTTCCTGGGCAATACATTTTCCATTTTCTATTGGGGGGTATGCCTTTCTGGCCCTGCTCTGGGTTTACTAAGCTCTTTAATAGGTTTCAATAGTTCTTTGGTTCTTTGGTGTTTTCTATCTTCTGACTACAATAGAACCCTTTTATTTTCCTAATCTCTTGTTTAACTATATTTCTAACTTTTTTAAACTTGGTGCACAGATTCTGGTCTATATTTGTATTAGCTTTTTTCCATAACCTATATTTTTAATTTAGTAATGTTTTTATGGGGTCAGTTATCCATGGAAGGCATTGTGATTTAATTTTTATTTTCCTAAGGGGAGCACATGCATTACTAGCCCCTAAGAAAGAATTTGAAAAAAAATTATCTACTGCTAGCTCTATGTCAGGTATACGGGCAACTCTATGCAAGCATAGGGCTCTAACTTTATTTAGAAGCATTTGAGGATTATATTTTTGTAGCATCTTTTTGTAACATAGAAAGAGCTTTTTTGAAAGCTTGTGCCTGCAGTTACTTTTACTTCACACATGATGACATTGTGGTCTCCTAAATTTGGAGGAATTACCCCTTTATTCACCACTTCCATGTCTCTAGTTACAAAAATCAAATCAAGCATGTTACCTGGGCTTAATAGTTTCCCATTCCTAGTTGGAGTAATTATTATTTGATCCATGTGGAGAGGCTGGATAAATTTCTTCTAACTTTTTTCCCTGTTGTCCCCCAGGCTGCATTGAAATCGCCAATCAAAATTAGTTGTTTATTTTTTATTTGCTTTAAGATTTCTTGAAAAAAGGTTCAAATAGAGCAACCTTCACTTTGGGAGGGGGAGTAAATAGCCCCTATAACTAGTAAATTCTGTACTTGGACTACAATACATTCAATCCCCCCCTTGTGTACCAGAGTATAACAAATTGGTTGGGCCTAGGGTATCCTTTATATAACACAGAATCCCACCCCCACATTAATTTCTATCTTGTCTATAGTTATGAAACTCATTTAATTCAGTTTCTTTGAAATCAACTGCTTTGGTTAGCCAAGTCTCAGTTAGTACAACCTCATCATAGGAGACTGCCTCTACCCAGGATTTAAACAGATCCATTTTCTTTACAAGGCTCCTTGCATTATCGTGTGCTATTTTTATAGTATGTGCCCCTGGGCCTGGATTTAACACTATGTCCCAACAAAGAATTAATGAAAGCCACACACATTTATTGTGATGGTTTAACCTTAGGTGGCTTATGAAAACAGAATTACATTTTAAAGCCTCTCTAATTTTTATGAATGAGTTTCTTCTCTTTTTGGGAACATCCAGTTTTACATTTCCATTTAATGCTGCGTTCCTGTCCATGTGTGTTCTCAGTGCGATAGGACTTGCATCTACTGGGGTAAAAAAATGTAATATTGTGAGCACACACACCAGTGGGCCTAAGAGACCAAACATTTTTAATTTCATGTATAGGATTTTCTAGCTAGTCCTGGATTATTAAAACAAATCCTTGTACTTTATAATATATAATTAAAAGTAAATTTCCAAGAAAATAACTAAAAAGTAATCAAATAACTGTGATTAGAGTTTCCAGGCTGTCTACCACACAGTCAATAATCTGCCTAATCCTAACAAAAACAAGTTTGGCTAACAGGCGATGATTTTATCCAACAGCATCAGAATGCAATGCTCCAGGCTCTAATTAAACAAATTAGGCACAGGCAGCAAAAAAAAAAAACTTTAAAAGAAAAACTCACTGGAGCAAACATTCACTACCCTGTAGATTTTCTCTAGGGCAATGGTTCTCAGACTTTGTCACAGTGAGCCTCCCCAAATCCATGGAAAAGACTTTGAGCCTCCCCCAAAAACTGAAATAATCTTGGGCCTCCCCCAAAGAAAAATAACGTACTGTACTTTGTGCAGTACACCATGAATAAATTGAAACCCTTTTGAGTACTTGGTTCACATTCAGTTCTTTGTCTTATACTGACTTGGAACTTTTGAAAAAGAACTCCTGTGCTCAAAGGTGTTATCTGAATAACAAATAAATAAAATAAACAAATATTATTCAACTTATTGTAAACCTCCCCCCTTCCCCCACAGGCCAACCTACTTGCTCTGCTATTTTAACTCTTGAACCATTGTTACCCTTGTTGTAGTACCTTCATGGGTCTGACTACTTCTCTATTTCCTCTCTATATGAAATAACCTTCCTGCATACTTTGCCTCTCCCCTCCTTCTCTGCTCCTAAGCAACATCTTGGGGATTACTTTTGCTCCTTCCTGCTATTGCTCTTAGCACTTCTATGCTCAACCCTCGTATTTGGGCTGTTCTGCCATCAGTTTACAAATTGATCAATTACCACCACTCATTATTAATTGATTGTTCATATTTATTAGCACTATTGCTCACTGTATATTTCTTGATTGTTTTGCAGTTACCTTTTGAAATGTATTCACTCCCTATCTACCCTTCCCCGGGTACACCTGGAATGAGCCTTGGCTCATTCACCTTCCCTTGTCACCTATTAGAAAATAAATACATAAAATTCACCTACTATTATTATCCTCTTTCAGTTTGCTTCATCTCTTCACTCAAAATATATAAAACCCAAAATTTAAATACAGTACTTTTTCAGACTTGCTTGAGCCTCCCCTGGAATAGGTTGGGGCCTCCCCAGGGAGGCTGGCCTCACCATTTGAGAACCCCTGCTCTAGGGAGTAGAGCAGCCATTCATGTCTGTGCCACCACTCACACTCAGGTGAGTGGCATGGGCTTTTGAAAGCACATGCCCCACCTCCAGTGACACACTCCAGAATGGGGCTTAAGCTCATATCCTGGAATGTGAAAGGGCTGAATCACCCAACTAAATGAAACATTGTCCTTAGACACCTCTTTGCATGCGGACATTGTGTTACTCCACGAGATGCATATTACTGCAAAGACTGTCAGTTGGCTCAAAAATGTGTGGGTAGGGACTGTAATTGCCAGCTCAGCTCAAAACAAGTCCAAGGGAGTAGCCATTCTGGTCAGAAAGTCAGGTCCATGGACGGTTGACAAAACAATCACTGATGCTCAGGGTCATTGGATAGGAGTTAGATTTTCCTACCGGGGGGGCATGCGGTGCTAGTAAACATCTATGTCCCAAATACGGACTCTCCCGAGGTATTTCTTGATCTTAACCATGCATTGGAATCTCCCACAGAGGGTTCTCATAATAGCCCACTTCTGATGGGGGGGATTTTAATTTGGCCCTTGATATATTTTTTTTGATAAGTCTAAACCCACCCCACAAACTCATCCTAAAGCAGTGGGTACACTGCAAGAAATGATGAGAGAATGGGGCATGATAGACGTCTGGCAGAGGGACCACCTCACAGGGAGGGACTACACCTTTTTCTCATCGGTGCACACAACTTACAGTCATATTGGCTTCTGGCTTGCGAATAGATGCGCAGCTCAGGATATTGTAGCGACCGAGATTAAGGACATCATAGTATCAGATCATGCTCCTGTCTCTTGCACCTTTCAGCTCACAGGGTATCAGGGCACTGGCACTAGGTGGTGCTGCAATCCCTTATTGATTAAAGATCCCTCCTTTCGGAACATGGTCCAGGATGCTGCTCGGGATTACTTTGCACACAATAAGTCGAGGAAAACGTCCTCGACCATGGTGTGGGAGGCTTTCAAAGCCGTATTAAGGGGGCATATTATAGCTTTTGTGGCCCATAAAAATAGGGAGCAAAAGGCGGAACTCAATGGGCTCCAAGCGGAACCATCAGCCAAGCAGTCACTGTTTAAGATAACCACTGTCGGGGGCTCTGACACAACCAAATTGCGGGAGATTGTCGGGCTAAAATACTGGATAAACACTATACTCCACCAACAAGTCAAGTGGCATATGACCAGGATTAAACATGCATATTGGGAGGATGGGGATAAGAGCGGGAAACTGTTAGCATACCAACTGAGGAAGCAGCAGGCCACTTCCCGTATCCATGCCCTCAGGGTTGCTAATGCGGAAAGAGTTACGGGCCCCAAGCAAATCAATGAGTGCATGACATGCAATTACCAGCAGCTGTATCAATTTCGGATCTCGCAAGAGAAGGATTATATGAGGGATCATTTGAGGGACTTTTGTTCGATGGCTCATATTCCCCAGCCACCAGAAGCCATGAAAAGTGCTTTGGACACCACTATCATAGAGGCAGAAATTCACGAGGCTCTATCCCGGCAGGCTAAGGGCAAAACTCCAGGGCCGGATGGTATGACCTTCAAACTATACCAGCTATTAAGCTCCGAAATTTTTACCCCTCTACTTGCTGCCCTTCGGGAAGCACACTCGACTGGTTCCCTTCCACCAACAATGCGTGACGCACTAACCACTCTCATTCCGAAGAAATCAGATGACCCGCTAAATTGTGCAAACTATCATCCTATTTCATTAAAATCCGTGGACACTAAGATCATAGCCAAAATACTCGCCAACCACGTGATGGAGGTCCTACCCTCTATTGTACACCCTTCCCAAGCCGGCTTTACTAAAGCTAGGGCAGTGGCTGATAATATCCGCCTCTTGCTCAACATTAAATGGCTAGCCCTTCAATCTCCCACTCCTATGGCAGCTATACCAGTCGACTTTTCAAAAGCTTTCAGTTCAGTTGAGTGGCCCTATCTACATGAGGTGCTCGAATTGTATGGTTTTGGCACCTATTTTAAACAATGGGTCCATGTCTTGTATAATAAACCTATGGCTAGACTACTTACCATTAAAGACATATTTATGCACTTTCCTTTGCAGCATGGTACCTGTCAGGGATGTCCGCTATCCCCGTTACTCTTTTTGCTGGCCTTGGATCCTCTTATATGAGTACTCCAGGCCAACAAAGTGATTCAAGGTACCTCAGTGGGTGATCGCAATTATCTGGCAACTGCATATGCGGACGATCTACTCCTTACTCTTTCCTGCCCACAAGAGTCCCTTACCCTGGTGCTGGAGTTATTACAATCATTTGCCACTATATCAGAGTTGCATGTCAACCTAAAGAAAACCAGTGTCACCCCTCTGAATGGGGTGTGCACTAAAGACTGTCTGCAGGGGACAGAATTGTCATGGGCTCCCAACAACTTGCAATACTTGGGTATACACATCCCTTTTGTCTGGGGGCACATAGAATCCAGGAATTTTTACCCTTTTAATCGCACAGCTGACAATTGAAGTAACATGCTGGAAATGGCTGAATCCGTCCCTTCTAGGGAAGGTGGCAGCACTTTGCATGCTCATGCTGCCCTGAGTAGCGTATCTGCTGAATAACCTTCCCATAGTGTTGTCAAACAAAGTATTCCAAACGTCAGACAGGTTAATCTCATGCTTTCTGTGGGAAGGATGGAAACCAAGGTGGGAAGTTCATAAATTATGAGCACATTGGTTACAGGGGGGCTTAGGGCTTCCCTGGTTTCAGGGATATCACTGGTCTTTCCTAGCTGCCCAAGCGGTCAAGTGGTTTGTTCTAGCTCCTATTACTTTACAGCCATGGATACAATTAGAAAAGCAAAGCTGTCAGCCCATCCCTCTCAGCCTACTCTTAACTAACACTGCTATATCCCCAGACAAACTCACCCCAGTCATGGACGCTACTAGGAGAGCCTGGTTTCATCTTATGAAGGTGGCCAGGACATCGAAACAAGGTGCTATGCTACCCTTTAGGTATTTAGACCTCTGGCACTACCCACTTATTAAGGCGGACAACAAACCCCTGACTTGAGCCTCATGGGAAGGGAAAGGGATCCATATCATGCAGGACCTCTATCTACCAAATAATAGCACCCTTATGTCCTTTGAACAACTTTGATCATGCTTTTCGTTAAAGCCACAGGACTTCTGGAAGTTCCTGCAACTTTGTAATGCAGTACAGTCCATTGACTGGATGGCTAAAGGGGAATCGAGATGGCACTGGTTGTCTTCACTACATCAAAAGCCTTTCTTTCGTGGGTTAGCGGGTAGATTCTATAGTACTTGGTGAGAGGTCCAATCGGATTATACGGAGACATGCAGAATGGCATGAAGCACAGATATAGGAAGTCATATTGGTCCAGAGACGTGGTCCTGCTGCCTTCATGCAGCGCACTCCACATATAAAGATGCTAGAAGCCAGTTAATTCAGCTTAAGATACTCCTTAGATGGTATAGAACGCCTTCTGTTCTATTTAAGTGGTGGGATCTCCCACATGCACGATGCTGGAGATATGAACACAGTTCCGCAGACACCTTGCATCTCCTATGGAAATGCCAAGCCTTAGTCCCTTCCTGGTCAGTGGTGGCAATGGACTGCTCAGGGGTGCTGGGGCAGCCCATAGACCTTTCTCATCCTATGCTGCTGTTGGGAGATTGGGCCCCACTTGGACATCTAAGACTACAACATCAGAATTGGATCCTGGTTGTTCTGTTGGAGGTTAAGTGGCTCCTTTTAAGATATTGGTGGCAACCTCTACCTCCGTCCATTTCGCTATTGCACTCAGCTATTGCCAGACTTGCTACTTTTGAAAAGCTTACTTATGCTGCTAGAGGGCAGTTGTCCATGTACTTTTCCAAATGGGAGGCCTATCTTAACTTGGCATTGTGCCGGGTTCCCCCTTCCCCCTGCCCTGGTAACCACCTCCCCAGGCCACTGTTAGTGGGATAGCCCCTGTTCATGTAATTCACAATATAAATACACGGAGATGACCTCTATGTGCACTTTCAGATGAGGTGTTGGCTGCTGCTATGCTGAGGTTTGACTTATTCTATTTTACTATACTCTTTTTTGGTAGGCCGGATTTTAGCTATGTAGCTGGAAAATTCAACACTGAGGATGAGGTACTTATGTGATGTAGGCATGAGTATGAGTTATAGGTGAGATAAGGAGCATCAAGATAGATAGGAGAAGATGTTGTTACTAGTTATACAGAGTAGTTCTGAATCTAAGATATATTGTCTTGTGCGATGTATTCTGGCATGTGCAAATAACTTTGTAATGCCTTAATGTAGCAGGAGTTTTCCTGTTTTGGAATATGATGTGTGATGTTTTTGTAAACAATAAAAATTATTCTATGATAAAAAAAAACAATTTCAGTAAACTGTTACCTTTTTGCTCAGCAATCCAAGAGTTAGTGTCCTTGCTTACAGTGCCAGTGTCTCACATTCCTGCAGGACTTCAGGTCAGTCTGGTGCAGCATTCCCTACTCTTGGCAGTTCTTGGCTACTCCAGTTGGGGAGATAAGGTACTGTACACAGGTAGTACCCAACTGGGAAAGGGTTGTCACAGGGGAAGGAACAAAGAATCCTTGATGTCACCTATCTCTGTGTGGAATGATCCCATCTGTGGCCAGAGGTTAATACAGTAGTGGGTGTGTCATCATAACAGAAATACAGAATTAAATTAATAGGTGCCCCTTAGTGTCCCCCTTGGCAGTGTGGGCATAGGGGTGGTATTGGGGCAGTTTGTAGGGTCCTTCCTTATGTGTACCTGCAACCCTAACCCTGGCCAAGAGCAGTGTCTTGAAACCAGGACCCCCTTAACTTGTACCACAGACAAGGCACCAAGCCACAAGTTGGTATAAACAATAGGTCTCGCCCCGGCCTGGTGGCTCTGAGGGTTGAGGTTCTGGACACCACACCTCGCACCACACCGGTGAACCTGGGTTCAGTAATGAGCCTGGGCCACTGGGGGCTGGCAGGGGAGGGAGAGGATTGAGCATCCTGAGGACTGCTGCTCTCCTTTCTCTGGGGAGGGCTGTGGGGCTGCTCGGCATCCTAGCGACCCCCAATGGAGATCAGGGGCAGCGCAGGCACACCAGCCAGAAAGCGAGGGGGCGAGAGTGCGGCAGACGTCAGCAGGTGAGCCGTGCACAGACGTCATTGCACGCCACACTCCCAAGGGGGAAACAACAATGCAGAAAAACCCCACTTGGGACTGTGGAAATGATGGGGGCACCAGAAGCAGGATGCACATCCCACCACCAGCCCAATCTCCTATGGACTCCTGGCCGACCCGACAACTGTGGTAAGTCTTCTCTAATTTCAGATAGGCCAATGAGGGTGAGTGGGCCCGGCCCAGGGTGATCCAGTGAGCTAGAGTTTCCTGGTTGTTGGGGGAGTTCCAGTCAGACTGCAGGGTTCAGACAGGGAGTAGCAGTCCTTGCTGTGTGTGCACCTCTGAAGGATGCCCAGCCTAGGAGGAGAATAAATAAATAATTAAAAAAAATTGGTCTCACCCCTGGCATTGAGGAATATACCTGGCTTGACATCTAGAGGGCGGGGGATTAGAGAGCAAAACAAACATTTATATTTACTCTGAGTTCTGGGAGACAGGTGCTAGGGCTATGCTAGGTCTAACTTCTGAGAGGGGCCCCATAGCAAGTTCACACAGGGAAGCATGAATCGATTTTCCACAACTAGAACTAGAATTGTACAGTATGGCTTTATTCTGACAACAGATGGAAAACACAGAATAGGGTGGTTCCCTAGGTTGGAACTGACTTTCAGGGAAACACACTTTTCTTTCCAGAAACATTTGTCTTGGGCATTTAGTACATTCTTTTTGACACAAAACTAACAAACTGTCTATCCTTCTGAACTAGGAATCTCTAGACATTTACTTCCCAAAGGGTATATCTTGTGGTGGGGTTCCACACTCTTTAAAACATGTCACATTCTTTCCTCCTGATGCAATGAGCTTTGTTAACGTGCCCAGGATAACCTGGTGCCCATACATGAGCAGGTTAGAACTGACTGAGGATTAAAATGGGGTTATGCCCACTCTGGTCCCAACCAGTCTCTGCCATTCCTTCTTGGTTACACCACGTAGATCCTGCAATTCACTTGGATTGCTAAAGGACTTCCAACTTTAAAACTTCACATTAAGCACATTTTTGTGGTTATACAGAGGCCCTGAAAGGTGTATTCTAGCCTTTTCTCAAGGCACATAAACCTCAGACAACTCCCTAAGAAACAATCCCATGAACATGTACTCATGGTTTTGTTTGTCCCTTTGATACAGACATGAATGCTGGAAGAAACACCTCTTCCCTTTACAGGTAGTTTGTTATACCCTCACACAGAACATTCTTTCTTTCTGGGCAGCTGACACTCTTCAAGACCTTCAAAGGATTTCCCATTGGATCTACAGAAACTGAAGTCCAGACCACTTCTCTGTGGAATGACCCACTTGGATCTGTTGGCAATGGTCTCCAACATTTCTTTTGGCAGGTTGCAATCTCATTCACTGGGGTGAGAAAAAGAACAGAGGTCCTTCACCCAGCCTCAGCACAGGCTGGCAGGCACTTCTACACTGAGAGCTCCCTCCTCACAGAACTCCCACACTCAGACTGACTACTGACTGACTGAACTACTCTCGTCTGAACATTCTAAACTGCCTCAGAGCAACTGATTCCAAAGTGGCTTATACTGTAGTGAGAATTCTAAATGACATAATCCATTCTCTCCTCAGGCTAGCTGAGTAAGCAATGATGTCATGTGCAGAGAGCTCATAATAACCCTTTCACCAGCTTCCAAATACCTTCCTAGGGCTAAATCTAATGGGATTCTAGAAACTCCAGGAGACTGGGTGGCTACACTCACCACCAACAGACAAAATTTGCTGTCTGCAGCAAGTGCTTTCGACTGAAATGCAGGCTATCCAACCTCTGGGTACTGTACTGGGCAAGGTGGCCAGGCCCCCCCACCTATGCCGAAACATAGGCAGGTTGCACTAGAGAAACAGAGGCACACTGAAGCATCTTCAGCTTCACCTAACCAACTATCTCAGGACTCTCAGTGGCTCCAAGAGACTGCCTGAAGCATGCCCTGACAGAACAGCACTGAAGGCCCATACTCGAGTTAGGACCCCCAGCCTGTATATCCTCCTAATCCTATAGGGAAATGCTATCTGACCTATGCTACCTATGGGGTACCTATACTCAAACACATTTCACAATTCTAAACTGTAGACTGCTATAGAAACATACAGTACATTAGACATTGCAATGCATTTCCAAGACCCCAGAACTACATATTCAAAACCTGCAAAGCAGAAAAATGTTTAGCATTCCTGGTCATACATTTCCCCCAAACCCAAAAAGACTCTAAAGGAGAACTCCATTGAGTCCTAAACATTCTCTTCTTGTCTTATTTTCTTTGCTTAGGAACACCTGCTAAAGAAAACATTCCCAAACATACTGTATCCTGCAAGAAAAACACAGTAACCAAACCTCCCACCAGCAGATACTAAAAATCCCAAAAATATTAAGAGTTTTTCTACAAAAGGTGGTGTAAAAATAGTAAAATAAACATATAAACATTTGGGGGGAGGGATTCCCTACAAAGTCCTGGTATTAAGGGAAAATGTCCTGAGTGCACAAGGCACTCCATGCAAGAAGAGTTTCTATAGGCCCAAGCATGCTAAAAACTTCTTGGCACAGGCTCAATTCTTGCTAACATTGCAGTCCAGATCCAGGAGTCTCTATTAGACCAACAGTTCAATGAACATCTTCATTTATGGACACAGTCAATAAAACAAAAATGTCAAGAGAACGTTCTGGCCTAACATATCCTGAAGTGCAGGCTGACAATCTGTGTCACCTCTCTGGATCTGGTTGAAGACAAATCTTCAGATCAGGATCTTCCACGCCACCTCTGGATCAGGTTGCTGCCGATGAAGTTTAAACTGGATCCACTAGTATAGCTACACCTATGTTAGTCTCCTCTGCTTGGCGCTTGGCAGTAAACATGTACCATTATACTACACCCACGTTGATCTCCTCCACTTGGTGCTTGGCAGGAGATATGCACCATTAAAGCTGCACCCCTGTTGATCTACTACACTTGGCGCTTGGCAGGATATATGCACCATTAAAGTTGCACCCCTGTTGATCTACTACACTTGGTGCTTGGCAGAAGATATGCACCATTAAAGCTGCACCCCTGTTGATCTACTACACTTGGTGCTTGGCAGGAGATATGCACCATTAAAGCTGCACCCCTGTTGATCTACTACACTTGGCGCTTGGCAGGAGATATGCACCATTAATGTTGCACCCCTGTTGATCTACTACACTTGGTGCTTGGCAGAAGATATGCACCATTAAAGCTGCACCCCTGTTGATCTCCTTCGCTTGGTGCTTGGCAGGAGATATGCACCATTAAAGCTGCACCCCGTTGGTCTACTGCACTTGACGCTTGGCAGAAGCTATGCACCATTAAAGTTGCAGCCATGTTGATCTCCTCCACTTGGCACCGGGAAGGAGATATGCACCATTAAAGCTGCATCCATATTGGTGTAGTGGCACTCAGGGGTAGTACTGCTCTGGATGAGGACCATAGACAATTGTCCCATCTGGACAAATAATTATTTCATTGTGGACAGTCTCTTTGGCAGATTTGTCAAGTATTTGGACAGAATCCAGGTAAAGGGTGTGACCTCGCTTCCAAAACTTTAATCTATCATAGCACAATTTAAGTCCCACAGATTTATACACATTGGATCTGATGGAAGCTCGGGCTCATTCCCATAACCAAGTCTCTCTCTCTGATCCTCTATGGCCTCCCACACCTGTCTTGGAAAAAATTTATATTTTTGTCAATACTAGGCTTCAGCTCTGTGTCTCACCAGATGTTCCTCTTTGCTCCTTTTGGGCAGACTCAACCTGGTGGCCTGGCTTGGGGATGGCCAGACCTGGTCAAACCAGATTTGGATGGTCACAACAGGGAAAAAGCAGTTCATCCCTGTAATTTCTATGACTTCTGAGCCCTGAATAGTCTCTTGTAACTCACCTGCAGTTAGGGCCACTGGCAGCTCAGACTCACCACCAGTTGCCTTACCAACCTGTACCATTTCAGCTTGTTCTACAAGCTCTGCCCAGGAGCTGATAGCAGTTTCAGCTCCAGACACAGTCCATTCCTTACTGCATTTTGAGGCAGGTGCCTTCCATTGCAAAGCATCCTCTATCTCATCCTCCCCGATTAGACTTGGGTTTTGGCCTGCTGCCCGTGGATATATTGACTCAGCACCTGCACATCTCTTTCCACCTTTTCTGGGGTAGAAAGACCATTTCTTCCTGCCACTGCAAGTCATTCAGGGTCTCACTGTTGAAAAACTCTTTGACTAGCTCTTCTAGATTTTTCTGCTTGCATGCAGTTTCTCCCTGTGAAACACAGAGGGGGCCTCCATACAGAGTCCAAGTTGGTGCAAAAGCTATTGCTATAGCTTTTGCTTGCTCTGGACCACTGGTCTCCTACATTCCATATTGTGTACTGCACTCTTTGCAATGTGATATCATAAAGACATCCCTCCCAGTCTTCATGTATACAACACAGATGTTAACTGGAAAACCAGGTAATGCAACATTTGCTGGTGCCCTTTCACACTGGTATAGCTTTTCATACTGTGCTAGCTATCGTTTCTGTTGTGCTATCCACACTCAGGCATGGAGTGGGTAACCTGACTTTCTGCTACACAGTTTGTCTGTAAAAGAAATACACATGTCCAAAGTTACTGCTCTGTGCTTTGTACACAGGTTCTACCTGGTTTAATCTGAAAAAGTCTCTTTGCTTTCTCTACTGCTGAAACATGCTGCCTGACTTGTACTCTGTTTCCAACACATATTCTCTTTCTTTGAACATTTGTTGAAACTGTGGCCTGAATCTGCACATCTGTCTCAAAATACTCACTGCACACATTTTTTAGTGGTTTTGTACCATGAGACCCTCTGTTCAACATGGTGTCTGGTTGTTGGTTTACTTTTCTCTGGACTATGCCCCAACATGGCCACTGAACTTTTTTCTGCATCACACACATTGATCTATCCTGCATTGGCCCTTCGAGATAGCGTTTGCTCTTTCTATGCCCAATCTTTCAATTTCATTTTTTAGAAAAGTCAGCACAGCATTTAGATCTTTGCCCACTTTCCCCAACTTTGTTTAGCACTGCCCTGAATATACATATAGCTTGTTTACTTGTTATCAGCGATCAACTACTATATCAACAGTCCTTAAGCCCTCAGTTATTTTGATTAATTCAATCCATTGCTGATTGTAGCTTTAGATTTTTTGCTGTGCACGCAGTTTGTTTTACTTTCCTGCCATGTACTTACAAAAGTAGTTGGTTCCCTCCATGGATGATTTGGTGGCCTTCCTGCCAACTTGAGGGTTGTGGGGGAGTCAGTTGAACTGTCCAGCATGTGAGTCGGCACTGTGATCGCTAACTTCGCGCTCACCAGAAACAACAAAGTTCATAGTTTTTCTCCTTCACAGTGATCCTGCTCCTGTCTGCTCTGCCTCCATGCATGCTCCTTGCTCTCTCCTCCTTGAACACCCCTTCAAGCACTGAGACTGCAGGCAATGGGTGGGACTTTTCTGGCTTGACCAATCACACAACACCATGCAAATGAGCTCTCTCTTTCTTTTCTGCTTGCACTCCCTCACAACGATCGTCGAGGAGCCAATTTTAAACTGAAAAATTGAACTTTTTCTTCTCTCAGCTTGAAATTTCAATGGCAAGAGCACACTTTAGGCAATTGAGCACAGTTTTTTGTACATTTCCTTTAGCAGCTCCCTCAGTTTACATCACAAACACTAGAAACTTGCAGTAGACTTGGGCATAAATGTTTTCTTTTTCCACAACTACTTTTAAACTTGAAATATTTACCTTTTAACAGTTTTTAATCACATTGACTGACAGGGCACACATTTCCTAACACAGCAGTCCTTAGCATTACAGTTTCCACAAGCACTACAAACAGCACAATTTTTCCTCACGGGCAGCAAATTCTCCTCAGAAACACAGGTAGCAAAATCTTCGGATGGCACTTTACTGGGCACAACTTTACTTTTTTCACAGAATGACTTCTGTTGTGGTGCACCACTACCAGACAGAAAGACCCTAGACATACCCTCAGGAATTGTACTAACAAAGCAATCTTTTCCTCTCCCCACAAGATCTTTGGATGAGCCCCCAGGTTTGCAACCCTTACCCTGGCCAAGAGCAGCATCTTGAAACCAGGACCCCCCTTACTTGTACCACAGACAAGGCATCAAGTCACAAGCTGGCATAAATAATAGGTATCACCTGGTACTGAGGCAAACACCCAGCTTGACATCTAGAGTGCAGAGGGTTAGAGTACAAAATGAACATTTATATTTTGTGTGATTTCTGGGAGAGAGATGCTAGGGCTATGCTAGGCCTAACTTGTTAAGGGTCCCATAACAACTTCACCCAGGGAAGCATGAATTGATTATCGATTATCCACAACTAGAACTGGGATGACCTGGGATTGTACAGCATGGCTTTATTCTGACAATAGATGGATGGAAAACACAGAATGGTGTGGTCCCCCAGGTTGGAACTGACTTTTCAGGGCAATGCACTTTTCATTCCAGAAACAACATTTGTCTTGGGCATTTAGTACATTTTTTTCCAAACAGGACTATCAAACTGTCCATCCCTCTGAACTAGGGCTCTCTAGACAGTTACTTCCCAAAGTGTATATCTTGTGGTGGATTCCTCACACTTTAAAACATCTCACATTCTTTCCTCCTGATGCAATGAACTTTGTTAACATGCCCAGGGTAACCCAGTGCCCATACATGAACCAGTTAGCCCTGACTAAGGATTAAAGTGGGGTTATGCCCACTCTGGCAGCAACCAGTCTCTGCAGTTACATAGAAACATAGAAACATAGAATTTGACAGCAGATAAGGACCGCTTGGTCCACCCAGTCTGCCTAGTTAACCAGCAGCCTACTTCTTCCTACCCCCATCCCCTAGAATTGCCTTATGACTGTCCCATGCATGCTTGAATTCCACCACTGTTTTTGACTCCACAACCTCCTCTGGAAAGCCATTCCATGCATCCACAACCCTCTCCATGAAAAAATAATTCCTTAAATTACCTCTGAGCTGCCCCCCATCTTCAAATTGTGCCCCTTTGTTCTTGCACACCTCTTTTTTTGAAAGATGCTACCCTCTTGGACTTTGTTGATTCCCTTGAGGTACTTGAAAGTTTCTATCATGTCCCCACTCTCCCTCCTTTCCTCAAGGCTATACATATTAAGCTCCTTAAGTCTCTCTTCATATGTCTTCCAGTGCAGACCCTGCACCATTTTAGTTGCCCTCCTCTGGACAGCTTCCATCCTGTCTATGTCTTTGCAGAGACTGGGTCTCCAGAACTGCATGCAGTACTCCAGATGGGTCTGACCAGCTGTCTGTACAGAGGATTATAACTTCCTGTTTTCTACTGGTAATGCCTCTCCTATGCATCCCAGTATCCCCAGCCCTCCTTGCTGCCCTCTCACATTGCTTGCCCACCTTAGGTCATCTGATATGACTACCCCAGGTCTCTTTCCATTTTTGTTGTTGTTAGTATCTCACCCCCCATTGTGTACTCTTCCCCTGGATTTTTGTTTCCCAGGTGCATTACCTTGCACTTCTTAGCATTGAATCTAAGCTGCCATACATTTGGCCATTCCTCTAACCTTGCCAAGTCCCTTCTCATCCTTTCCACCCCACCTTGTGCATCAACTCTGTTGCAGATCTTTTACACCACATGGATACAGCAATTCATTTGGATTGCTAAAGGACTCCCAACTTTAAAACTTCACATTCAGCACATTTTATGGTGATACAGGGCCCTGACAGGTGTATTCTAGCCTTGTCTCTGGGCACATACACCTCAGACAACTCCCTAAGAAACGTGGAAACCAATCTTGGCTCAGTGCCTTTCCCAGTTACCAAATGTTAAATAAATAAAAATAAAAAAGTAACAGTCCCATGAACCTGTACTCATGGTTTTGCTTGTTCCTTTGATACAGACATGGATACTGGGAGAAACACCTCTTCCCTTTATAGTAGCTTGTCATAGCCTCGCACAGAACACTCTTTTTTTCTGGGCAGCTGACACTCTTCAGGATCTAAAGGGGATTGCCCTTTGGATCCGCAGAAACTGAAGTCCAAACCACTTCTCTATGGAATGACCCACTGAGTCCTGCTGGCAACATTCTCTACGTTTCCTTTGGTAGTTTGCAGTCTCACTCACTGGGGGGAGAAAAAGAACAGAGGTTCTTCACTCAGCCTTATCACAGGCTGGCAGGCACCTCTATACTAAGAGCTTCCTCCTCACAGAGCTTTCACACTCAGACTGACTACTGACTGACTGAGTGACTGAATTAGTCTTTTTGAACATTCTAAACTGCCCCAGAGAAGTTGATTCCAAAGTGGCTTATGCTGCTGTGAGAATTCTAAATGACATATTCCATTTTCTCCTCAGGCTAGCTGAGTAAACAATGATGTCATGTGCAGAGAGCTCCTAATAAGCTCTCCACCAGCTGCCCAATATCTTCCTAAGGCAGAATCTGATGAGATTGTAGTAACCCTAGGGGACTGGGTGGGTACATACCCTTCCCCCCATTTGCCAGGCAGCAGAGCATTTTTGAAGAAAAAGGAAAATGTTCTTTTTTCTTTCCTGGCTGCCTGCTCTCTTAGAACCCACCCCCTCAATCAGGCAGCATGAGCAGTGGTTACCCACCCACTGGGACTGCTGTCCCTGCCAATCGTGTGTTGTTATTCTTTAAAAATTAAGCAAGTGGCTGGTGGCCTGCAGTCAGGGTTCCAGAACTAGAACCCTGAGTGTTGCATTGAAAAAATATTGTTCTAGGGAGTCGTTAGCTGAATCTGAGAGAGGGTGGGAGGACATGGGAAGCAAGAAAGGGGCCTATTAGGCTTACCTGGTCAGTTTTAGCCATCACACTGCTTGTCAGTGATCTGAACCCTCTGGTATGCCACCCTGTTTGTGTCCACTCCTGTTCTTGCAGCTGTGTGATGAATTGTGTGCAACGGTCACCAGAATAAAGAAGAAGCGGCACCTCTGGAGCGCAGTGGTGTGGGCTCTGTTTGGCCCTGTTTTTTTTTTTTATTTTATTTTAAAAGTTAAATGAGTCCCTTGTCAGCTGCAAAAGAAGAGCTACATTGAGTAGGGGAGTGAGAAGAGTGTCGGTCCTCATCAGGCCCCCAGTCATCTGCTTCAGTGCCTGCCTCCTTGTTAGTTACAAGCCCTCCATCTGACACTAGCACCTCTCTCCAACTGATCCAGCATTCTTTACCATGGGCTACGGTGGTGAGCTTGCAGCAGCACCAGAGACAGAGTGCTGACCATCTGAAGTTTTAAAATAAATTAAAATTTTGAAGTGCCTAGGAAGTGAGGAGGATCGGCCTAGAGCCAAGGGGTGGGCCAAGGGGCCAGTATTTAAATAAATTAATATTAATTGGGTGTAGCGATGCCTAGGGGGAGGGGTGTAAGGGTAGAGAGAACCTGTTTTAAATAAATTCATATTAATCTCTTGCTCCCTAGGGAAGGAGTTAAGGGCAGCAGACCCTATTCAAGACTGAGCAATATTTAAAGGGGCACCCCCTTGGGGAAATTAAAGAGGCCAGGCAAGCCCCAGTAATCTGAAAGGGGCCCAGTTAGGTTAAAGAAAAGAAGGGTTACCAAGCCCAGGTGCCCTGTACATTGCTAAACATACCCTAGCTCCTGATGCTCAAGAGAAGGGTTCACTATCCCAGGACATGGGAGGTTGGTTCTGGGTGCTCATGGAACTCTACCTTTAAACTGAAGTATAGGGAGGGCTGTGATAAATGGCTAGGGGATGGAGGAGATAGAACACACTGCCACCATTAACCCTCATGACTTTTAAAAGTGTGAGGCTTCTACAGAAAACAGAAACAGAGAATATGTCATCAGAAAAGGAACAGTAGGCCCTTCTAGTCTGCCTTATTTTTCCCGGCATAACATCATACCCTGGACTCTATTTTGTCACAGGTGTCCCTCCCTCCTCCCCACCTCTATTTATTATACCCATGTACCTATTCCATACATGTTTGAAGCAGCCCACTGTCTTCACCCCTACTATAACTTCTGGCAGGCTGTTCCAGCTGTCCACCACCCTTTCTGTGAAGAAGTATTTCCTCACATCTCTCTTAAACTCCCCCTTCATAGCATGCCCCCATGTTCTGGTGCTCCTCCTCCTCCTCCTGTGAAAGAGACTCCCCTCCTGCACCTTGTTCACCCCCGTGAGATACTTATAGATCTCATCCTTGACCCCTCTTGTTCTCCTCTCCTTCAGGGAGTATGAGTTGAGCTCCCACAGCCTTTTCCTGTATGGTTTCTCATGCAAACTCTGCACCATTTTAGTAGCCATCCACTGGACCACTTCCACCTTATCGATGTCCTTGCAGAGGTGCAGCCTCCAGAACTCGACACAGTACTTTTGGTGGGGTCTCAAATGATACAAAGGCAACACCATTTCCATTCTCCTGCTAGAGAGCTCCCTTTCCCTATACACACACCAGCATCAGGCTCACTTTGCTTACTGCTCTGTCACACTCCCCTGCCACCTTGAGATCATTAGATACAATCACTCCAAGGTCCCTCTCTTGCTTGGTAACTAAGTACTCCCCATCTTTTACACAGTGCCTTAGGGGCATGACTTTGTACTTTTTGACATTGAAACCCAGCTGCCACATACTAGACCACTCCCCTAGTTTCCTCAGATCCTTTTGCATTATTTCCATCCCCTGCTGGGTGTCCACCCTGTTACAGATTTTTGCTTCATCTGCACAGAGACACACCTTCCCCTCCAGTTCCTCCGTAATGTCACTTTATGAAGACATTGAAGAGGACAGGGCCCAGTACTGATCCCTGTGATATTCCACTGGTCACTCTCTCATCCTCTGAGTTACAACCATTTACCACCACTGTCTGCCTTCTATTTTTCAACCAGTTAGATAACCAGCACACCAGCTTCTCCCCACCCCCCAGGCTGCTAAGTTTCTTTATCAGCCTCATGTTAGGTACAGTGTCAAAAACCTTACTGATGTCCAGCTATGCCACATCCACTGCCCTCCCTGATCCACCTCCCCAGTCACACAGTCAAAGAAATCTTTGAAATTTGCTTGACATGACCCCCCTCCCGTGAGGCTATACTGCCAGTGGTCCTGCAGCCCATATGTCTCCATGTACTCCATCAGTCTTTCCTTCAGCAGGGACTCCATTAACTTCCCAAATAATTATGTGAGACTGGCTAGTATGTAATTGCTGACCTCATCCCTGCTCCCGCTCTGGTGCAGTGGGACCACTTCGGCCCTACTCCATTCTTCTGGAACCATCCCCATGTCTAATGATGTGCTAAATAGTGTTGCCAGAGGGATGGCTGGCACCTGCTCAGTTCCTTAAGTACCCTTGGGTGGATTCTGTCCAGCCCCTTCACCTTGTTTTTCTTTAGGGCTTCCAATCCCCAGTGGCCTCGCGCTTCCATAAATAGACTTGTATCCACTCCCCCTGTGCTTGTTAATGCATGTCAGTCTGTACTCCCCCACACACTGTGAAGGCCAAGCAGAGCTATTTGTTTAAAATCATCACTTTTTCTTGGCCTTCCTCTGCACAGCCCCATCCCCATCTCCTGATCTTCACTACACCATCCGTTGTTTTTCTGTTTTCACTGACATTCCTATGCCCATTCTTGACCTCCTGGGTGATCCTTTCCTCAGTTTGAGCCTTAGCTGTCCATACCCTCCTTCCTACCACCATTTTTTTCTCTAGATATACCTCCCTGTTTGCCTCCATTTGGGTCTCCCTGTACTTTCTGAAAGCTGTTTTTTTTTTTTGTCCCTCACCGTCTTTGCCACCTGCGTTAATAACCACAGTGGCCACTGTCTCCTCTTACCCTTGCTTATTTTCTTCAAACAGATAGCCATTACCTTAGTTATTCCTCCTTTATTCTAGTCTATTGAGCCTACACACACACACACCCCTCAGCTGTCCCCCCTTTCAAGTTGTTTCCTAAGGCAGTCTCTCATTTCATTAAAACCTGCTCTCCTGAAGTCCTTGACCCTCAACCCAGTGTGGCTTCTTTCCTGTCCAATCCATATGCCAAACCACACTGTATGATTATCACTTGTACCCGGAGGCTACCCACTGTGATGTCTGTAATGGTGTCCCTCCTTGTAAGTACCAGATCCAGCACTGCCCTGTCTCTAGTGGGATCTATAACCAGCAACCTGAGGAATGCCCCTTGCAGGAGCCTAGGATGACCCTGTTCCTAGCTATAACTGCAACCAAGATGTTCCACACCATAATTTGTAGATTTATGTCATCCATAATTACTGCATCCCCTTTGCTTACTATTTTGCATATGGCCTCCCCAAAACTCTGTCCAATACCTTCCCCTATGTTGGTGGCCTGTACAGCACCCCCACACATATAAAGGCCCTGGACCCTATCTCTGAGCCATCTCAAAGAACCTCTAGTGCCTCTTTTTCTCCATTGTGTCCTTGTATTTCCATGGCCTCTATACTTTCCCTTACATATAAAACAACCACCCTATTCCTCCCTGCCCTGTCCTTCTGAAACATGTTGTAGGCTGGTTTGGTGATCTCCCACCTGTGGTTGTCAGTGCACTATGATTCTGTTATGGCCACCAGATCCAGGTCTGCTTCCACGATGCTAGACTCAGGGTCAGGAATTTTATTTCCTAAGCTCCTTGCATTGGCACACATGGGTCTGCACTGCTTCTGTCCCTCCCTGCTCCTACTTTGCCCTTTCTGTTTGAGTCCATACTTCACTCTTCTCTTCTCACTGGTACTGTCCTTCCCTTTTTTATCCTCCCTCTGCCCATGCTCCCTTGTATTTTTCTCAGCCTTTATTCCACCTTTTGATCCTCCAGTCCCTTTTTCCCTCTTGCCCCTACTCCCCACTACTCCTGGGAATTTATTTCCCCAGGGTTTTTCTTCTCTGCTGCTCCATTATCTGAAGGAGGGAATTCACTGTCTTCTTTATTTTTTCTACCACCCCCCAGCTAGTTTAAATGCCCATTAAAGTGGCATTTAAACCATCCATCCAGGACTCCCTTACCCTCCTGTATAGACAAAGACCATTCCATTTCTGCAAGCATCTATCCCTCAAGGTAGGACCTCAGTCCCTGATGTAGCCAAACCCATTCTCCCTGCACCATGCCTTCAACCAGTTGTTGAAGTCCATGGCGCAGTGTTCCCTCTCTGCCCCCACCCCCAGCCTTGCACAGGTAGCACTTCAGTAAAGGCTACCATTCTATTAAACTTTTTCTGAGTCACGTCCACAGACAGCTATAAAAAAAGATGAAATATGGTATTAGTAATAGGGACCACATCAAGTTAACACTGATATTACATTTCATATCATCACCTAGATAGCATTTTGAGGGCAGAAGATTGTAAAAATCCCCCAACTTTGTGTGTGTCTTTCAGCTGTCTGGGCATTGGTCTGGGTAGGGGAAGGGAGGGGAGCCCTTCTACATGTAAGGCTATCTATGAGCACAGTTGCCATGGGGAGGTGTTACCTGCAGGATAGGGGACATCAGTCTTAGAGTTCCTCAACCAATATGGTTAGCTCACTCTGAGTAGTTATATTAGATCCAGAAGCTAAAAAAGAATGAGTACTTGTTCTCAATAAAATTATGGTCAACCTATTAAAGACTGTAGTGTCCAATTTCATAAACTTCTTTAGCTATGTTTGCTCAGTAACAATAGTATGTGTAACCCTGTAATCTTGTAGTAAAATGAATTTTACTCAATTTCCCTGTATTAGTATGCATTACTTACAGAAGCATATGTATTTTCCTTTGCACTGTTATTTGCAATATTTTGCCTGAAAATTGCAATGAAATGGTTAAAAATTATCAGCATGATTCCATAGTTAAGGAGATTTTCTTTAAATGGAGTTTAGTAGAATTTTGATTCATCCCTCTGGATCTGTGAAGTGTTTGGACAACTGTAGAATAAGAAATATTATGCATCACCTATTAAATGGATTGCACACCTGCAGGCTGGGTCTCACTACTCTGGCTTTCCTAGCCTGTCTTAATTAGGTACTAGATTACAGAATGTAATTGCATTTGTCTTGTAGATGGAACCCAGTTATTATCCTTTATACTGATTTCTTCAAATCTTGTTTACTCTTGGTACTTTTCCATGTACAGTAGACTGCAAGTGTAACCTTTTCTCTCACTCGTAATATTTACTCTTTTACATCACAGGAGAAACAAGTTCTTTCCAGAGCTGATAGGGCTGTGAAGAGCTACCAAATGACCAAACTTACACATGTGCATAGAAATTATGCAACATCAGGATGTAACCTAGCCATTTTTTGGAGGTGTTGCACCAAATAGTCAACATGGCCTTTTTGGGACCTATCCACATGAAGAGTGCCAGTGTCATTTTGTTCACTTGTCCTGAGAGATGATTAGGTGATTTCACAGAATGAATGCACTATTCTGTGCCACAGGTGCGAAAACACATTTTGGGCTGGTTGTGAAAGATGACAGCTGTAATATTTTGAAGGAGGTGTGCAAAAATGGCAAAGCTGAAATTGTGGAGTGAAAATATTAAAAATTGCTGAAGTTAGGAGCATGTGTAAAAATTGTGCACTGGGGAGGGGGACTGGAGCAACAACGAGGGACTGGTTTTTTTTACAGTAAAATAAAACATGACTGGAGCGATGATGAGGGATCTTTTTCTCTTTTACAGAAAAAAAAGGAAACATTTGGGCACTCTGGGGTGGGCTCCCAGTGTGCCACATGACTGAGGGATTGTACATTATGCTGACATGGGGATTGGGTACCCTGATGGCGGGGGGTTGGGGAAGAAAAAAACAACAGCTAGGAACACTGTGGTGGGCTCCCAGTGTGCCACATGAGTGTGTGTGGGGGGTGCACATAATGCCGACACAGGGATTGGGCACCCAGATGTCAGCTGGTAAAATGAAAAATCTTTGGGCACACTGGGGTGGGCTCCCAGTGTGCCACATGAGTTGAGTGAGGGCCACAAAATGCCACAGATCTGGCGGCAATGATGCAGCTGCACAGGGGTGGCACTCGCACATGTGCAGTTGCAGTGAATGGCAGTTTGCCATTCACAACATGATGGCATCAGCGGAACTGCGCATGCACACAAGTCGCGCATGTGCAGTTCATGGACCGGAGTACAGAAGTAACAGCCGAAATAGTGCAACTATTATTCCGTAGTGGCTGATCATGGTGGAGGGTTTCATGCTCCATTGGGCATTTGGAAGGATACTTCCAAACATCCAAAGGAAGGTTCCACTATCAGCCATTTTTAGAGTTATGATCCGATCCCAATAGGGATGTAGGCTCTGCCCACAGCCCTAAAAACATTCTGTGCCTTACAGCTCAGGCAGGAATGGTTGCTAATGTTAGCAATCAGAAAACCTAGTCCAAAGCCCATGGGTTCAAGTTGCTTTTGCTTGAATAGAACATAATGAAGCAGATCAGAATATGGTTATGTTTTTTTAATAAGATAAACTTAAGAAATTCTGTGATTGACAGAAAGACATTACATGATGGTGTACTGATCCCTCACATATGATAGACTGTTGCAACAAACCTCTGCATCTAAGTGATGGAAACAGTAATTATCAGAGTTCTGTAGAATCTTATAGTAACAATGCACTTATAGTCACCAAAACAGTCATTTTATAATAATGTGAAAAACTTCATTTCACTTTTGAAATTAAATTTTAAAACAAAATCATTTTTTTCTTAAATTTTCAGGCGATTACCATTTTATTAGTGCAATAAACCCATTCAGGGTTAGCATTGTGGGGAATCAACACAACCTGTATGAATGAAGGCACTTGGCAGTGCCTTGGGCCTCATAACACATCAGAAGTGTGCACTGATTCCCCCACAATGCTCACTCAAGCATGGCTTATTGCTTATACAGTGTCTTTCATACACACTACAAATACAATATCCAAAGGGTAAGTGCCTGAGCCGTGTTCACAATTAAGTGCACAAAGCAGCTTTTCACAAGTACAGATTTTAAACCAGAGTTGTGCCTGGCCCTCCAGTGTGATTAACATGGTTTGCTTGCTTGTACCTCTCCTGCTTTACAGAATAGGAAAGAGTAGACCAGATTCAGCTAGGGGGTGTTGATGATAGGAAGCTGTACAGCAGATGCATGTAACCAGCATGTGTATTCCACTGAACCACTTGCCTACCAGAGAAAGTCAGATGTTTGGCAAAAGAGGGATTTTTGTCTTCTGAAAAGAAAAATGACCAAGTGTAATTGTAGGTTACAGATATCCCAGAGTCTTTTTCTACCACCACCCCTTGCAGAACTGGTACCTAGTGAGAGTGGCATAACCTTTCACTGCTACTTTCCCTCCTTCATCCCTTTCTCCTCCAGTTCTTTCCCTCATGGTTTCTACACAACATGATGGCAGATGCCTACAGATGTCCTTCGCCCACTCTGACACCCCCTCCTTCCACCTTTACTGAGATATTTGTGTATCATTGCAGCAGCCTAGTTCACTTCATTTTATCTCACAGGAAAAAAAAAAGGAAAAATAAATATGTATTTAAATGCCTTGAACCCCCTGCAGTAAGTATGTAACTCCTAGGCAGTGCTATTCCAAGGGCAACTACCCCTGTCTGTCCTTCTAAAACAAGATTGAGGGGCCTGGGTTCCAAATTAACAATTACCGGGATTCCCCTACCCTCAGTAAACACAATGATTTGGCGCCTTCACCCAGAGTAAGGTATATGGAGGTGTCTACCCAACCTGGTATAGCCCTTTGGTAAGCTATAACCACCCACTAGCCCACCTAGGGACCAAGTACCTTCACAACGGATACAACCCTTTTTTGCAGGGAACACAATTAGCAATGAACTTTAATAATATGCTGACACCACTTGCACTTACCACCGGGGTCTGGTCTTCTGGCAAATGCCCTAGAGCCCCCTGTAAAGCAATATCACATGCAAGCATACACCATACACTTTCAAATGCTTTTATCCAAGTCACAGTGAAGTTTAAGCAGAAAATAACTTGCTCATGAGTCTGAGTAACAGTGAAACAACAAATTTGATTTATTGAGGGGATGTGAACAAGGGAGATGTGCAAATCTGGATAAATGATTGCTAAGCTGGTATTAGCCAGGATATTTTGCATGCAATTTCTTTAGTCCCTCAAGTACAGTCTTGCAACTGCTGGGTACCCAGAGTGTGATGCTGGCTAACCCGATATGCAGGCAGTGCCCATGGTTGCAGCTGTTGTTCGGGCCCTTGATGGGAAGAAAAGATGATTAAACATGCACAAACAAAGACCTTGACTAATTGTATCCTTGGCCGGTTAGCCTAGTCCACAGAAAACCTGTAAAACACACAGAGTGAAATCAGATGGTACCACAGAATAATTCAAAAGCTTGTTGCAGGGAGCTACCCTGAGTTTACTCACAGCACCAATAGGTAGAAGATGGCCTGGTAAAATGAAGACCTGTTGCAGAGCACTGAAGAGCATGGGGAAGCTGGGCTAACATGACGCACCTCCGCTTCACAGCCTTTTCCTCCAGGGGGCTACAACCTGCGATACCTTGCTGCACAGGGGCTAGATCCCCAAGCTGGTCTCTCACTGAGAAAACTGTAACTGGTGCAGGAACAGACAGCTCGGGCTGGGTTTGACATAATCCCAAGGTTGGATAAAACACTTCTGGCAAAGTTCAGTTCTTTCGGCTAGTGAAAGCCTCCAGTTAGCCGACAACTTGGCCAAACAAGGCAACTAGTTCCTGGTGGCAAACAGGCATCCCTGGTTAGTAGGCCTCAGACCACTTCAAGCATTTAGCACATTAAATGGAAACAGCATCCACTCATCCACTTCTCAGTTCGGCTTTAGGCTGGTTCACAATTACAGTCACTCTGTTCAGCAAACCATTCAACCTGCAGAAGGCAGTCTCTAGCAGCCAATTCCAGAACTTGGGACTGCAGACACGTGCTAGAGAAAACTAGGCCTTTTATAGCCAGAACCCTGCAAGCTTGAACAGGGCTACTCGCTTCACAGAGTCTCAGGACAAACTCTCACAGTCTGAAATCAGTTCTCAGATCAGTCCATTTGTCTTGCATTTCAATTGGTCAGGGGGAGCTGTCAATCACAGTCTTGTGCTCCCACCGATTCCTTTAGGCACCAGACCTTAGAGTTCACAGTTTCTCCCACAAAGCACCTGAACTAAGGACCCCTCAATGTCCTCTGTGTCCCAATTGGTCCAAATCCTGGAAGTCCCAGACAAAACATGGTGACTCCCATTTGGATGCATAAGCTGCAAGAAGGCATGTTAAAATGAGCACTTCGATTTAAATACAACAACAAATTAGAAGCAAATATTTACAATACCAGTTAGGGCTCCCTCTGCTCTAACAGCAACAGCAAAGTGGAGCAAATTGGGGAGATTCCTGGCCAGTTGCAAGCTCTAAAGCACTCGGACCCCTAGCCCAGGCAGTTCACAACACACTGGCAGTGTCACTTTATTTATTTATTTTATTTATTTATTTAAATTTTGATGACCATGTGGGCCCTCTGAGACAGACAAGTTCCTTTTTCAGAGGCGACCCAGGGAACCAAATGTTCCAAGCATAATAAAACAATACAGATAATTTTGTACAAATATCATTGGATAATTACATACATAAGAAGCCAGAAGGTGAAGGAAGGAAACATATTCAATTCAGTGCTTCAGAGTAACTGGTAATTGGTATTTTTCCTTTAAACTTATATTGTAGGCTTGTAGTGACACTATACTTTCTTTCTGTGTTCTCTTTACTTATAATTGTTTTTGGGCTGTTGAAAATTTAAAACATAGTGGTGGTGTAATTCTGTGCTGTCTTTAATTGCTGCAATTTTCCCCCCGCCCCTCCCACCCCTTCCCCCAACTCTTAATTATATGCCCTGATAAATCTGATTGACAGGAGCTAAACACAGGGTATAGTAAGAGGTGTGAAGTAGGAGGGGCATAAGGGGGAAGAAGACCACCCTCAGCACGACAAGTGTTTTGACTCATTTATTTATTTATTGGTTTCTTTTTCCTTAAAAAAATATATATCTGAGGATCAGTTACAGGATTTTTAGTACTGTAAATAAATAAAAAGAGAACTAAGAGAGCTTCAGTAGCAGAGAAGTAGTGGAATTGCAGTATAATGTGGGGAGTGGTGCAATGCAGTGGCTGTGGGGCAGCCATATTCAGGCAGACCTTCTGAACACTGAGGTGCTGCCCTATCTGCATGCATCTCTCGGGACTGTGGGATGAGGTAGCCAGACTCAGAGCGGAAGTAAACTGGGTCAGGAGTACCATCACCCCTATTCAGGGACCACCCAGTCCAATGCAGCTGCCTCAAAGGATGCCGAGAACGAGGAGCACTTGGATGACAGTGGGCTCAGGGAGGGTTAGAGCAGTCAGGCAGAGGCACATCCCAGATCCTATTCCTCTCAAGAACTCATATGCCACACTGGCAAATGAGGACAACCAAATAGAGGTACCCAGGGAAGTGGAAGGAAAGGATGTGGAGGTTAGGCAAGGAGGTGACCTCAGTGGGGAAAGCAGTAGACCCCAGAGGAGGAGGAGGAAGTGAATCCTGGTGGGGGACTCCATCGTAAGAGGGATCCAGCTAGGAACACAGGAGGGGGAGGACAGGGAGGTGAGGTGCCTACCAGGTGCCACGGCATGGAGGGATGGAAGGAAGATATTGGGGATCACTGGGAAAGCAAGACGGGAGGGTGAGCTGGATGTCATTATCCACCTAGGTGCTAATGACTTGGCAAATGGGGAGCCAAAGGAAGTTCAGGAAGAGTTTAGGAAACTGGGGAGGGGTCTCAAGCAAGTAGCTACTTCTGTCACTTTCTCAGAAGTACTACCTGTGAGAGGCAAGGGAGAGCATAGGAGTGCATGCAGCAGGAACTTTAACTCATGGTTGAAGAACTGGTGCTGTGAGGAAGGGTTTGGATTCATTGGTGACTGGGGACCCACCTGGAGGGATGGAGGTTTGTTCAAGCCTGACGGCCTGCATCCATCCTGGAGGGGAATCCAAGCACTCAATGATAAGTTTAAATGCTACATTGACAAGCATTTAAACTAGCAAAGGGGGGTGGCAGGCCAGCAAGGATGGTACCTACTTGCTCACCCCCCACAGCTAGCAGTGGAACCAGTGAACCAGGAGTGGCTATCTCTGCAAAGCAGTGTGCAAAAGATGGAGATTAGTGCCCAAGAGGTGGATAAGCAGAAAAGGGCAAAATTCAGCAGAAGGGCAGACAGCAAGGAGAACCAGGGATAAATGACAACCAAGGAAGGGGCTGAGTAGAACAGTGAAGCAGTCTAGGAGGTCAAATCATGGAAAGCCATGTGTGCAAATGCCAGGAGCCTTAGCAACAAGATGGAAGATCTAGAGGCTGTCATGGTACAGTCAGACCTGGACATTGTGGCCATCACTGAAACCTGGTGTAATGATAACCATGACTGGGAGATGGCCATACCTGGCTACAACATATTCAGAAGAGACAGAGCAGGCAGGAAGGGAGGAGGAGTGGCACTGTATGTGAAAAATGACATAAGGGCCACACAGATCCAGGAGGAACAAAATGGGGAGAGATACTGTGGGTTGCTGGAAAGGAAAATGGGGCCAGCTATCTGCACAGGTGTGGTCTATAGACCACCAGCCCAGGAGGAAGAAACAGATAGGGAGTTGATGCTAGCCATCCAAAGGATGGCAGACAAGGGTGAGGTAGTACTGGTTGGAGACTTCAATATACCAGACGTGACTGGAGCATCCCAGCAGCAGCATCAACTAGGAGCAGATTTATCCTGACTCTTCAGGGTACCTCCTCAAGCAACTGGTCATGGAACCAACTGCAGAAGGCAATACTGGACCTTGTGCTCACAAACAGGGACAGTGTGATGGGGGTAACAGTGGGGGAGCACCTGGGTAACAGTGGCCACCAGTCATTGTGGTTTGAAATCACAGAAAGAGCAGAACCAAACCACACAAAAACACGATCCTGGATTTTAGGGGGCAGACTTTGGGAAAAGGGGAGATACTTGAAAGAGGCATTAAGGGAATGGGACAGGAATCAGGGGTTGAGGAACAGTGGGCAGTATTTAAAATGGGGATTATAAGAACAACAGAATTATGCATTAAGCAGGTTAGCAAGAGGAAAAGGAAGAGAGACCATTATGGTTTTCCAAAGAGGTAGCAAAGAAAGTGAAAGCCAAAAAGATTGCATTCAGGCAATACAAAAAGACACAGGCAGAAGGGGATAGGGAGAAGTACCAGGAGAAACAAAGGAGGCAGGGAAGTCAGTAAGGGAAGCCAAAGCTCAGACAGAAGAACGATTGCAAAATCAGTGGGTAAAGGGGACAAACCTTTACAGGTACATAAGTGAAAAAGAAAGACAAAGGGAGGGATAGTGAGACTGAAGGGGAGGATGGGAGCCATGTGGAGGATGACAACAGTAAAGCTGACATATTGAACAGGTATTTCTGCTCAGTCTTACTAAGGAAGAGGGGGTATGGGTCTGAAGGGAGTACAAGGTGAGAATGGTGCAGAAATGGACACAAGTCCCTTTACACAGAAAGGGTCCTGAAGGAACTGGAAGTAATAAGAGCTGATAAAGCAATGGGGCCAGATGGGGTGCACCCCAGGGTCCTTAAAGAACTAAGAGAGGTGGTGGCTGAACCTCTGGCTATCCTGTTCAGCCAATCACTGGAAACAGGGAGGTACCCAAGACTGGAGGACAGCAGATGTAGTCCCCTTATACAAAAGTGGGAACAAAGAGGAAGCAGGGAACAACAGACCAGTCAGCCTCACCTCGGTAGTGGGAAAGATCATGGAAGCACTACTGAAGGAGAGATTGGTGGAACATCTGGTTGTCAATGGACTACAGGACCCAAGGCAGCATGGTTTCACCAGGGGAGGTCATGTCAGACCAACCTCATTGAATTTTGACTGGGTGACTAGGGAGGTGGATCAGGGAGCAGTGGACATGGCCTATCTGGACTTCAGCAAGGCCTTTGACACTGTGCCACATAGAAGACTATTACACAAACTGGGGAATATGGGTGGGCAGGACAGTAGTGTGGTGGGTAGGTAACTGGCTGGGTGGCAGGACACAGAGGGTGGTGGTAAATGGCTGTCACTCCACAGAGGGAAGAGGACCAGTGGGCACCACAGGGATCAGTGCTGGACCGGTCCTATTCAACATCTTCATCAGTGACATTGCACAGGATCTAGAAGGCAGAATTTCACTGTTCGCTGATGACACAAAGCTCTGTAACAGAGTAGACACACCTGAGGGTGTAGACAGAATGAGAAGGGACCTGCAGAAACTTGAAGAATGGTCAAGGGTTTGGCAGTTGAAATTCAATGCAAAGAAGTGCAAGATAATGCATATGGGGCACAAAACCCTGGCACAATATATCAGTTGGGGGTGAGGATATAGCATGCACCAAGCAGGAAAGGGATCTTGGGGTTGTCATCTCTGATGACCTCAAGGTAGGGAAACAGTGTGACAAGGCATCAGGTAAAGCAAATAGGATGCTGGGATGTATAGGCAGGGGCATCACCAGCAGGAAAAGGGAGGTCATAATTCCGCTATACAAGACACTAGTGAGGCCCCACCTGGAGTACAGTGTACAGTTCTGGAGACCATACCTACGTAAGGACATAGACAGGGTAGAGAAGGTTCAGAGGAGGGCAACAAAGATGGTGCATGGGTTGCATCACAAGTCCTATGAAGACAGGTTGAAGGAACTGAACATGTACCCTGGAGGAGAAGAGGAGAGAGGGATATGATAGAGACATACAAGTATCTTACAGGGAGGAACAGGGTGCAGGAAAACACTATTTTTAAGCGAAAAAGATGTTCCAGGACTAGAGGGCATGGGATGAAGTTGGAGGGAGGACGATTCAGAGGAAATATGAGAAAGAATTTCTTCACAGAACGGGTGGTGGACAAGTGGAACACCCTGCCAGAGGAAGTGGTGGGGGCTGAAACAATCACGGGATTTAAGAATGCATGGGATAGACATAAAGGAATTCTAGAGGTCAGGGGTAAGGGGAAATAGACTTCTAGGAAAACAAACTGAACTTACAAGCTCAAATGGGCAGACTAGGTGGGCCATAGGCCCTTATCTGCTGACACTGTCTATGTATGTATCTATGTATCTATGTATCTATGTATCTATGTATACATTCATAGCCTAACTAGCCATCCCATTCGTTGGGAGACAGTACAAATTACAGATGTCAATTGCAACATAGCTGAACAAACAGTAAGGTTGATACGAGCACACAATATAATCACAGTAGAGTCAATCAGTACATAAGTGCAGAGTATAGACAACTGGCTGTGTACAGATTCATAGCCCTAGACATTGATCATACACACCAGGAGAGTATAGGCTGCAGGTGGAGAAGTTTAGAGAAGATTAGGTACAATTCCCATTACAGAGAGGAGGCTTGTAAAATAGTTCCCTATGTTGTCTTTTGAAAAGAGTAATGGTTTTGCATGAGAGTAGTGAGTGTGGGCATGTCATTCCACTTTTGTAGTGCTGCAAAGGAGAAGGATCTTCTTCCAATAGCTAGGCAAGTTTTGGGCAGACCCAGCATCGGGAGGTGTGAAGACCTGAGTGTTTGTGGGAAGGGTTTCAGGGTGTCAGGGTTAGTAGGTTAGAATATACTTGGAGGAGGTGGGAGGTGCATTAGCTTGAAGGTGGTGCAATATACTGGAGGATTAAGTCTTAAGACTTAAAGAGACAGGCATGGAGGCACATCATGGCACTCTACGCAGATCAGTAGGGTCACCAAATAACTATGGATTTATTGTTTCCAATGGACATCTGCCTGGCAGTGGTCATTGCTGAAGACCTAGGAGACACTTAAGGTAAGATCCAAATTCATTTTAGGGGCAACAGGTCAGAAAATAATTTATGAAATAAATTCATCAAAACTCGCCGGCATTTTTCCAGGTCTGCTAAATTCAATGTGCTTGCTCCTGCTGCAGAGAGACGCAAACATAAATTAAATAAAATTAAATTAAAAAAGATGGATTTCTATACCTGCTACACTACCAGCTCTCAGTAAAATAACATTTGTCAAAACAATCCTTCAAAAGTCCCCCCTAAAATTTGCCCAGTCTACTAAATACACTCTGTCCTTGTCCTGCATAGGGCCTACAGCTACCAGTACAAACCCAGATTATGCACTCTCTTCTCTCCTCTGCAAAATGATTTCACTAGCCTGCCTACCTGAAACTACAGTTGAATGTAAAACATTGGATAATAGAATGATAGTGCACAATTCTCTGATGATTTCTAAAGTTTTCTGTTCAAAAGTTACTCTTTAAATCATAAAGAAAGCCCCCATACTAGCCAGCTCCTTCTAGTGTGTGTGTGTGTGTGTGTGAGAGAGAGAGAGAGAGAGAGAGAGACAGAGAGAGAGAGAGAGAGAGAGAGAGAGAGAGAGAGGGATAGAAATGTCATTGAGATGTGCACAATGAGAGGAGTTTTCAGTCTCCAGCATCGCAGGTTGGTTGACGTTGATCATATGGCTTGCCAACATCTTAGACATGCTCAGTTTGTGCTTCCTGTAAAAACTGCTGTGTCATAATGTTGAAGTGCCAAAGAGAAACCAAATTCCTTTGTACCAGTTTCAATGGTGTCCAAAATGCCCAATTTTGGCATGTCAACCAGATGCAAATTTGGCATTGACTCATCCTTGGTTGGACGGGAGACAAATGAGAACTCAAAAATGCTGTTCATTCTTTTGCTTCCATCACGAACCAAGAGTTATGGCAAGCATTTATTGCTGTAAGATAGTCCTTTGAGACTGAGTGTTTGGGTTAGGGAGATGGGGGTTAAAAGCTGATGCTATGTGGGGAGAAGGTGCTAGCAGAAGTATGGGAGGACTGGAACAGGGGTGAAGGAAAGCAATGACTTGGGGTGTGTGGAGTGGCCATGAGATTATCACTGGGTACTTGGGGAGAGTTAGAATATTGTTCTGCTTATTTTTAAAGGCCTCCATAAAAATAACATAACAAAGACTGATATTCATTATTTGGAATCTGAATATTGAAAAGGCTGTTATCTGTGGTACGGTATTTGGGAATTAATATTTGCAATTTGCATTGCCCTTGTGCAATCACGTTCTTACAAATAATCACTCAGTTTTCATAACAGGGATCCACAATATTTATTATTCAACTAAAATGAAATAACTACTTTAAACTATCTTTCTCTTCTGTGTGGCTAGGTTTAGTCACATAGCCACCAGAATCCCCCTTAGTCATTCACCCACCCTAGGTCCCTCAAATACCTTCAAGAAACTTAGATTTGCCAGACACAACACCACACCTGACAACATACTCATAAATCACTTCCCTAGCTAAGCTAATGCTTTCCTATCATCAGGAAAGGTATTTGGGAGCGCATGCTGGCGCTTGAAAGTAACGGAGGGTTGAATAAACTGAGCTGATGCTTCACCCAAAATTCCCTCATATTCTAAGCTTATATTTAAAAAAATGTTGGACCACTAGTTCATGTTCGTTCATTTGTTGGACTGAGGCAGTTACCAGACAGAATAAATATTTTGTGTGGGAGTGAAGTTTTCGCTTTATAAATAATATTTTAATATTGCAGACCTCCGCTTTGTTCCAAGATGCTGGCCAGTTCCTCAAAGACCCCTGATGACAGAAACACTCCTTTCAGCAGAGAGGTCAGTTCTAACAGTACTAATGCCACAAAAAAAGATATAAATCAGCTAAAAAATATGCTAGCAGATCTGCCACTGGACATCACAACAGCTCTGGCTAAGCACAATGAAGAAATATCCTCTAAAAGTGAAACAAATTCTGCCAGACTTTGTGAACTCACTAGCACAATAGAGTTCCTTCAACAAGTAACGGAGAGGCAGAGCAGTCAGATCACCTACCTGTTGGAGAAGGTAGATGATTTAGAAAATAGGGGGAGACGTAATAATCTGAGGTTGTTGAGAGTGCCTGAAGGTGTGGAAGGGGGAAATATAGTAAACTTTCTGCAACATTTTGTACCGGATTTGTTGAGACACCAGTGGCCATGGCCACTGGAGATTGAACAAGCTCATAGAACTTTGGGCCCCAAGTCTTCCAATGGGAAACCCAAACCTATTGTTGCTTACTTTCTCAGATTTACCACAAAAGAGGACATTTTGAAGCTGGCTAGAATTAAAAAGGTTTTAAACTGGACTGTGGGGGAGAGAGGATCTCGATTTACCAAGACTTCTCAGAAAAGAGGAAAATGTTTTTTGACATGGAACAGCAACTCCAACAAAGGGTGATTTTGTATCATTTTAAGTACCCAGCTATTTTGGTCATCCGTGAGGAGAAGGGATCTTATGCAAAATGTGACTCGGTGCAAGATATTCAGCAGGTTTTAAACAGACTCTACGGCCTCACAGACAAATCGCCATTATATTTTAAACACTGCACGGGGTGCATCTAGTGAACAATGCTTGGATTCCTCAGTGCATGGCCTCAGTTCTAGAACACAGCATCACACAGGACAGGTCACAGAAAAACAAACCAGCACAAATTCACTACGGAGCCCAAAAATTTCTACCTCTCGCTTATACTCTTCTGTGCTAACTGACAAACATATTGGTTCTCATTCACCTGGCATCAATAGAAAGACGAAATCCTCTACTCAACCTTCCAGCATACCCAGACCTGCAGAATACAACCCAAGGAAATGCAACAGGAGCAGGAACAGTGTGCACTCCACTTCTTCAGGAGTTATTCCAGAACTGGAAAGAGTGAAAGGGTCAGCAAATAAGAAGTCCTATAGTTCTCTGTCACCCCCAGAAACCATCCTGCAACAAGGTTTGCAAGAACAGGAAATGCAGGTTTCCCACGTGTCACTCCCTACTACAACACAACTCATTTCCTGCAGTATGCTTCTGGTATGATGAAGGGGAAAGAAGTTAATGAAATTTATGGATTAAATCTAGACTAGATTTGCATATTTTTCTTTGACAGAGGTAAAGGTGAGACTGTTTCACTTTTTTCTGGGTATGAAGTGCAAAAATGAACACATTATGAACGGGACTATGTATTAAGGCTATGTTTATTTTACTGATATAACTGAAATGGAATGTGGGTTAGGAGGCTCCTTTCTTTTCTGACCCTGTAAGTGATGCATGGGGAAGGTTCATGAAGGCTGTTTGCTCTATGCATTTTTGTTTGTTAGGAGACTGCTGGTCCAACTAAATGTGCTAGCAAAATGGTATTTATCCATTCATTTGCATTTTATTTAATTAATAAGTTACTCTTACAGTGGGCACTAGTAGTTTTAAATAATCAAAGCTTGTGGATCTTTAATGATATATATATATATATATATATATATATATATATATATATATATATATAGAGGCAAAAACTCTGTTTAATGCATCAGTTAGGGTTGTTCCACAGTGACAAAGTGAAAATTCAGTGTTAGGGTTGAAACCCCCTTGACCTTTCAGCCACCCCTGACTGCATTGGGGAGCATTGGGGTCTTCGGTCCCAACTTTCACCCCATTCTCCTATACCTGTGCTTTATACATGTGATGGGGTGAGAGTTAGGCTGATGACTCTCAATGCGCACCCCAATGCCGGGTTGTGGGGTGGGCTGGGGGTCCAAGGGGTTTTCAACCCTAACACTGAATTTCATCACTTTTGTTGCTGTGAACAACCCTAACTGATGCATTAAATTGAGTATTTTGCTTCTAAAAATATATATATATATATATATATATATATATATATATATAGACACGGTTTTGCCCTTATAGTTAGGGTTGAGTAGGCAGTTCAATGTTAAATTCAAACTTTTGCACTTTAATAACTTTGTAACTGTTCAATGGATTTGCACAAAATGTGATCTGCACAATCCTGTGGGATAGCTCTCTTGATGTGGCAAGTTACCTTCTGGTCAGATGTGCGGTCTCCGAGTTATGGAGAGATGAAAAAAACATGTTTTTGCTCTTTAACTTTGTTGGGATTTTCCTTTGAACTTGCCTACAGCCCAGAGGGTTGGTTTTGGGTCTGAAATTTTTAGGGCAGAAAGGGCCTACCCCACATATGTGCCTTTTGCTAGTCTGGTGAAAAAAATAATTAGCAGGTTTCAAGTTATAGCAATTTAAATATTTGAAAACAAATCATTTCTGCACATCCTCAGTAAGCACTTCAAGATAGCTATATGAAATAAAATAGGAATCCTGCTTCATATGAAAAAATTCCTACGTCATATGGCTGCCACCTTCTTTTTTGTTGTGTTATCTTTATCCTCCTTGGCCACCTCTCTGCCTCCCATTGCAGTCCTCACATCCTGCCGGGGATCTGGCCACCGTCTGTCTCAACCGAGACCGCAGGCACCCTGAAACCCCTGCAGCTTACCCACCACAGTGGGGTGACAGGGAGTCCCCTAACTCCTCACCCTCATGGATCCAGTTTGGGTGCCTGCTCCCCGGCAAACACTCACAGATAGCCATCAAGCCACGTGAGAGGTGCCACCTTTTTCCACTGTTTGCCCCCCCTTTGTTGGAGTCCTGGGCATGCAATGATGCCGACGGAGGCAGAGGAGCATGTGTCCACATGCTCCTCCCCCAGGCCTCTGCCCACACTCCACTCAGAGCTGTCACCCTGTGCCCTGGCCCCCAGCCTTTGTCTGGGGCAATGGGGCATTGGGAAGTAAGACCCCCTCTCCCTGGAGAAGGAGAGCAGTCCATCAGACACTCAATCTTTCTCCTTCTCCTTCTCCTCTCTGCCAACCCCCAGAGACCCATGCTCATTCCCGAACACGGGTCACCGGTGCAGGGAAAGGTAAGGCATCCAGCGCCTCAGCCCTCAGTGCCACTGGGCCAGCCCTTCTTTTCAATTTTGCCTGAAAAATTCAAATTTAGAAACCTCCCAAAATGATATTCTGTGGAGGAACCAACACATGTAACTTGCTTATTGGGACCCCTTATGTATTCTGCACTTTACTGCTCAAAAAATGCCCTCAAAATGTGTTTTATTTAACATTTCAATTCTTTGTTTGTATCGGCATCATACAAAGTAGGATCTTGCTTCGTATGCCAAGATACGAACTAGAATCCTAATTCATAAGCCTAAAGTGCAGGAATATTTGAACTTATGTTGCTGTCTCAGTCATTTTTCAATAAATTTTTAACATAGGCCTTTTGGTGCCCCACCTCATGAACACTGGCACTGTCATTTCATTACTCGGTCCCAAAAGGTGATTTCGTGGTCACTGCGTGAGATCATTTTTTGCAACCAATTAACAAAATGATAGTGTTCATGAGGTGGGGTCCCCAAAAAGCCATGCTGAAAATTAGGTGAAAAAATTCCTAAAAATGCCCAAGTTACATGTGTCCATTGGCTTTATTCAACGAACGTGCATAGTTTTCGTACTTTTCAATATTTTGACGTCAAATTTATAATATAGCCATTTTTTCACACCACCTCATGAATGGTACAACTGTCATTTTTCACATCCTACCCAAAATTTGTTTTCACACCTGTGCCACATAATGGTGTTGCAGTTGCACATTATTAAGTTTTGCCTTGCATTTCGCAATTTCTCTGTGCTGGGATGCATGAGGTGGGGTAATAAGATGCCTATGCTGACAATTTGGTCACTTGTGTTTGACACATTGAAGTGCAGGGCCCAGAGGGCCCTATGTTTCCACACCTACATACATATGCACATCTACGGAGGGGTTGGAGTGCAGGGTCCAAAGGACCCTGCGCACCCACAGTAAAATAAGGACACTATTATACTGTCTCAAAAAGTAAAGAAATTCATTGCAAAAAACTCCATTAATGCATCAGTTAGTGCCTTGAGGTCATCAGCCCTAAATCTCACCCCATTCCATGTGTAAGGAAGCTGAGATGGTACAGTGTTGGAGAATGGGGTGAGAGTTAGGGCTGACAACCCAAAGGCACACCATGATGCCTGTTGGTGAGTGGAAGGTGGGGTGGAATGGTAGGAGTAGAAACCCTAACACTGAATTGCCATGCTTTTGTTGCTGTAATAGGAACCCTAACTGATGCATTAACAGAGTTTTTTTTGTCTCTAATATATATATATATATATATATATATATATATATATATATATTAGATACAAACTCTGTTTAATAACATCAGTTAGGGTTGTTCCCCAGTGACAAGCGAGGAAATTTGATGTTAGGATTGAAACCCCTTTGCACCCTCCAGCCCACCCCCAACTGGAATCAACAGGGTGCATTGGGGTCATCAGCCCTAACTGTCACCCCATCACATGTGAAAGAAGCTGAGAAATAGGAGAATGGGGTGACAGTTAGGGACCGATGACCCTCATGCGCACCCCAATTCCAGTTGGGGGTGGCTGAGGGTGCAAAGAGGGTTTCAACCCTAACATCAAATTTCCTCGCTTTTGTCACTCTGGAACAACCCTAACTGATGCATTAAACAGAGTTTTTTTGCCTCTAATTTTCCTTCTTTTTGAGAATGATAATGAGAACTAGTGAATGTAATGCGGCGGCGGGAGCGCGGGGCCCCACGTGATGTCTTGTCACATAGTAACATTGTGCCCACAAATGCAAATCGTAATATGCATGGTGACGCAAAGCGAAACAGAAAGAGAAACAGTACTGTAGACAGAAATGTTAAAAACAACGGAAACACAACCGCAAATGAAAACGCAAAGGGTAACGCACATGGTGGCGTAAACGTGAATGGTAAGTGAAACTGGTATGGAACCGCAAGCAGAATCGGTAATGGTAATAGTAATGTAAGCGCGCAGGCTGGTTTTCCCCAAAAGCTGTATGGAGAAAGACAGTGAGTAGAAAGAATGTATGCAAAATAATGACTCTCAGAACACAAAAATCAGGAGTTGGAATAGTAAATTGCTTATATCTCAGTAACCGTACGACATAGAAAAAAAATGTAAAAGACATATGTATTATCATTTTCCTGGCTAGTTTGTAAGGGGGCTAAGAATTTTTTGACAAAAACTCTGTATCTCATACAGTTTTTGAGATACGGGCCCTCAAAGGCGTGACGAATGCCGTAATGTTATCCTATGGGAAAAAAACAGAAGTTCGGAGTGCCATAACTTTGCCTCCCTGTAATATTTTTTCACCAAACCACTGAAAGACACATCTGCGGGATGTGGGCTGTATTCCCTGTAAATTTCAGCCCAAAAGACCAAACAATTATTTAGCAGCAGGGCGCCAAACGATTGCTGCAATGCGTCGGCTGCCGTAATGTTATCCTATGGGAAAAAGCGTCAACTTTGGAGTGCCGTAACTTTGCCGCCATGTAATATTTTTTCAACACAACACTGAAAGGCACATTTGTGAGATGTCGGCTGTGTTCTCTCCAAATTTCAGCCCAAAACTTCAAACCATTCTTTTGCAGTGGGGGTGCCAAAGAATTGCTGTCATTTCCCCACAGCCTAGAAAAGTCATTGTCGCATTTCATAAAGCTCAGCAAAGATTTGCGACACTTATGAGCACGAAAAGTACTTTTTGTGAAAGCACTTTTTCCAGGAATTTGAAAAACATATTTCTGCGGTGTTTTACCCCAAAATAAAGACATGGCTAGCATCCTCAGGGTCCGACTAGGTGAATACAAAAATAATTAGGTTGCTAGAGGGTCTCAATTTTAAATGCCAAGCTTTTTTCTGATCACTAACTGAAAACAAAATGGTGGATTTGCGAAAGTAAGAGGGCCATTTGCGAAAGTAAAAATGCATTTGCGACACTGTCGAACTTTTTGTTAACTTTTCCCTTTGACTTATAATGGGAAATTGTTTTTTAAATAACTTTTGAACCGTTTAATATTTTTTCACGAAATCTTTGAAAGGCACATTGGGGACTCTGGCCACATATATTCCTGAAGATGTCAGGCTGGTCCTGCAAACCGTGCGACCTGTAGGCGCGACCGTAAAATTCCAGAAAAAGCATAAACGCATGCGCAGATTACGCTTAATAACTCTGTGGCTGTGTATCTGACTGGTATGAAACTTGGCAGATCCCAAGATGTATGGGTCTTGATCACGTATTCCAAATCTCAGGCAAATCCATCAAATGGTTGCAAAGTTATTAAGGTGCAAAATTTTGGGTTTGACATGTAAATGGCTCCTCAACCTAATCTATGGTAGCACTACCGTGCTACCATAATGTGTGTGTGTGTGTGTATATATATATATATATATATATATATATATATATATATATATATATATAAAATCTGGCAGTGTCTAGAGTCATGTGGAAGTTAAAATCTATCTCCTCCTTTAATAGTTATTTTGGCTTCTGTGGTTGTCTTTATATGTTGTTACCTGCTTTTCTTGTTTTTATTTATATTGAATTTTTTTTAGTATAACAGATAAAAAAGAGCTTCTCAGCTGATACAGTTTTGTTATGAATAATAAAAGTGCTAGATAGTTTTAAAGAGTTAAAATGCTAATAGTGGTTAATGTGGCTTTGATTTTATTTGCCTAGCAGAAGCTTGCATTAAGAGGCCTTGGCTTTGAATCTGAAGGTGGAGTGAATAGTCCTATATTGGATGCTCCTTGCATGCTTTTATTAGCCAGAAGTGTCCAGCACAATAACATTCTAAATTTTGCAGGTTGTCTGACTGAGTAAGCTGAATGTTTGAATAAAAAATGTTTTTTTTTTTTCTGTTTTTCATTTTCTTCTGCTCTGTTTCTACAACCTCTTTGCATCTCATTAATGTCCACATGACTCAGGTATAATATTGGTTATATTTAAACTTTAGTAGTCTACTACTTTTGTCAGTTGTAACTGATAATGCCTGCTGGTTCTGAATGTTATCAAAGTCCACTTTGATTTAGATATGTGGGTTGAAGATGTCAAAGTTGCAGGTTTCAGTGTTCCTAGTTTTTTTTTAACACCTACATCATCTTGGACTTGTAGGAGTCCAGTGAATACAGGCAATATAATAGAACACAACCTACTGTTTGTAGTTTACTTTTTAGTTCTAGAACTTCTGAATTTGATAGTTGTAGTGACTAATTTTCTTATATACTTACACTTTGAGAGTTTTTGTTTGTTTTATATAATTAGATCATAGGCATTCTATTGTGTACATTGTTTGTCACATATATATATATTGCCAAAAGTTAAATTGCTACTGATAGAGTTAATTATCTTTACATTTGATTCTTACTATCTGCATTTAATTGTACTGTTTTTGATTGTTTATTTTTGTTTCTTTTTAAGATGGCTCTAACGGGCCTAAACATATGCTCCTGGAATGTGAAGGGGCTAGGGCACCCCATTAAGAGAAAAAAAGTATTGTCATATTTAGCTAAAAACAATACTGATATTGCACTGCTTCAGAAAACTCATTTAATATCTACTGAGGCAGCAAAGTTAGCTAGATACTGAGTAGTCTCAGTGGAATACAGTGTGTGTAACTCAAAACAGAGAGGCACAGCAATATTAATAAGGAAAGGAGTTAACTTTCTTAAGTCTGATCACTTAGCAGATATCAATGGTAGATTTCAGATGCTAACAGGATCTATTAATGGATACAAAGTGGTTATTGGAAATTTACATGCTGCTAATGCACAGAGAAACATTTTTTTACCACATTTCAACCAGAATTGGTTCTGTTAAGGATCATGAGATCATTTTGGAAGGGGACTTTAACGAAGTAATGGACCCCATTCTAGACAGGAATAGAGCAGGCTCTATTTGTGAGAAGACTAGGTCCCACATTTCACTTCACACAGGGGTGGTAGACATCAACTTAGGAGACACTTGAAGGCTAGCTCATCCTGCAGAGAGAGATTATTCCTTTTGTTCTGCCAGACATAACTCCTATAGCAGGACTGATTATTTATTGCTTTCAAAAAATCTGGTATGGGGTATTAACAGTGTCTGTCTGAATGACATCACTATTTCAGATCATGCCCTCCTAAAGTTATCAGTCTTTATTGGGGGAGGACAGGAAAAAACTAGGAGATGTAGAATGAACAACTCTCTTTTAAATTATGCTGAATTCAAGCTTTGACTGGGCAAAAAATGTAAAACTATTTTCACATTAATAATAATGATAAAGTTTCCTATGCATGCATGTGGGATGCCTTTAAGACATTCATTAGAGGCAGAATAATAAGTTACTCATCTTACAGAAAAAAAAGAAACACAAAAGGAGTTAGTAGAAAATGAAAATGAGTTGCATCTACTTGAAAAAGAATTCAAAAAGCAAAACAATTCTGATGCACAATTGTTGTACAGTGTTACATGCTTAAAATATGAGATAAATAAGATTTATTCAGCCAAAGCGGAATATGCGTTGTTTAGAACAAGGCAGACTTATTGAGAAATGGGAGAGAAAGCAGGTAAGCTATTGGCATATAGGCTCAAGGCAAGACAAAGTCAGAATGTAATAGTGGGCATTAGAAATAACCACAATGTTGTTGTAGTTTCCAATAAAGAAATAAATAGTGAGTTCAGAGGCTTTTATTTAAAGTTATATCAAAGTTTTGCGGATGCCCCAGATAGTAGTATAGAGGATTATCTTAGATCAGTTAAAATCCCAGCTTTAACAAATATGGAGAGAGAGGAACTGAACAGACCTATAGCTATGACAGAAGTAGCTCAGGCCATAAAAGAGTTACCATCAAATATGGCTCCATGTCCAGATGGTTTGTCGGTACAATTTTCTAAGTTCTAAAATGTTCGATCTCTATATTATCTTTTAGAAATGTTTCAGGAGATACCGGTCAGAAAAGTGCTGCCTGATACAATGAGAGAGGCTTCTATCACCCTTATATTGAAACAAGGTAAAGACTTGTTGATGTGTGATACCTATAGGCCCATTTCACTTTTAAATGTAGATTATAAAATTCTTTCAAAGATGATGGCTACCAGAATCAAAATGCATGTTGTCAAGTTGACAGGTAAAGAGCAAGTGGGTTTTGTTCCAGGTAGATTGGGGGCTGCTGATGTTTGGAGATTGCTAAATGTCATCTGGCAGGCCTCTAAGTTAAATACCCCTGCAGCTATTGTGGCTCTGGATTTCTGCAAAGCTTTCGATTCACTGAAGTGGAAATATTTGTTTTCTGTTTTAGAACACATGAATATGGGGGAGAACCTAATTTCTTGGCTTAAGATTTTATATAATTGTCCATCAGCTAGAGTAATAACAAATGGGCTAGTTTCAGAATCCTTCAATCTTTCAAGAGGAACTAGACAGGGATGTTCTTAATACCCATATTTGTTCATTCTGGCGATTGAACCCTTGATTAGGAAGATTACAGAGAAGAAACAAATACGGGGGTTCAAAACAAGTAATGTGGTTAATAAAGTCTTTGCATATGCTGATGATTTGTTAATCACAACTGAGAATACTGAAGAGTCATTTACTTTCTTGAGTAAAATGTTGGAGGGTTTTTCATTGTTCTCTGGGTTGTGTTTAAACTGGAACAAAATGCAAATTTTGGCTATAGGATGAGACCCCGGAAAATGATAGGGGCGGGTGGGTCTGATCCAAAAATGCAATTTAGGATTCAAATTACATATCATGGACTGGTTATAGTGAAAGATATAGGCAAAGTGCTTGATCTTAACTTCTTACCACTGCTAAAAAATCTAGAATGTGATCTTTTAAAATGGCAAGATTTATGCTTGTCTCTATGGGGCAAGATAAATGCCATTAAAATGATAGTTGCCCCAAGATTGTTTTACTGCTTTCAAAGTATTCCACTCAAAATCCATAATAAGATATTTAAACACACTGAAAGTTTAATAAGAAAATTCTTACTGTATGGGGGTCAAAACCACCTAGACTTTCTATCAAGAAGCTGAGAAGTCCTTGGTCAGAGGAGGGATTTGCTCTACCAAATTGGAAAAAGTATCATATTTCCTTTCTATTAATGTAGGCAGTCAAATACATATCTGATGTAAATGGGACTGACACTCCAATGTGTTTGACAGTGGAGAAAGCACTCATCTCTCCATTTAAACTTCTGACTTATTGTTTATTAAGAGTCTAAAGCAAGTTAAAGATAATCCTTGTAAAATTTCCTCATTACGCACAATTATTGAAGTTAAGAATTTACTGGGTTTCACGAGTTTCCATACTAACCTCATCACAATTTGGAACAACTCAGATCTAAAATTTGGTGGTAAGCCCTTGGATGAGGCTGACTGGTTAAGAGCTGGGATAACAAATGTAGGTGATTTAGTTGAGGAAGACAGTCAAACACTACTTTCATTTATTGAAGTGAGAAATAAATTTAAATTGCAAAAGTATCAGTTTGTAAATTATCTACAGATTAGAAAGGCTCTGCAAGATTCTATTTTGACATCAGACTTTACCTTGCCTGAAAATAAAGAATGGGCACAGGTAATGAGGTTGGCATCAGTAAGAGGGAGAGTGGGTTTGTGTTATAAAATGTTAGCTAATGTTGAAAATAATATCTCACCTTCAGAAGCATTCAAGTTGAAGTAGGAGGCTGAATTGGGAGAGACTTTGACAGAGGATGAATGGGCAAGAACTTGGAGTAATGCATACATGAGCTGCAGAGAGGTTCAAGGTAGGACAATTCAATTTAAAATTCTCCACTATTATTATTCCCCCAAATGCTTAGAAGAGATTAAGTATTTACATGAGGGTCCTTGTTGGAGATGTCAGGAAAAACATGCAAATCTCTTACATATGCTATGGAATTGTTCTGTTATTAAAAACAATTGGAGTAATGTGCACAAAGTATGTGAGAAGGTAATAAATGTTAACTTACCCTTTTCAAGCAAACTTTTCATTTCAGGAATTGATTCAGAGGTACCTTTTTAAGCAAGCCACCTAAGTATTGGATATTTGCAGTTGCCCTTGCATTGAAAAGATTACTTCTCATTTACTGGAAATCTCCACCTCTGCCCTCAGTAAAGGAATGGTTTAATAGTGTAGCTACTAATGAAAGAGTGGCTGCAATGGTTAGTAACAAGTTAGGCAATTTTGAGAGTCTGGTCTCCTTTCCTTGTTCTTTTGGGAAGTAGACTTTTAGCTAAATGATGAGGTAACCCATTAAAATAAGTGATAATTCAGAGTTTTGAATTCCAAGTATAAAGTTATATTGTAAAGTGTGTGGTAAGGTCATTGAGAGTTTTTTTTCATAATTGGGAGTATTGTTGTTCTGGTTGGTTATTATATCTGTAATGTTGTCAGGTGGTGAATTAACTATTTACTTGCAGATGTTAATTTTATTATGTTATATCATTACTGCATATATCAATCATTCTTGTTTTCTGTTTTTGTAAAGAAAAATAAATAAAAAAATATTGATTATAAAGGAAAGGTATTTGGACCCTTTGAAGTTATCAAATCCCTTCGACCCCCAATCCATTACTAGGGGCAACAATGTTATTAGACATATATATATAATTTCTTAGCTCCAACTGAGATCTCTGCTAGTTTTTTGAGTGTCACGCAGTGATGCTAGGCAAACAGCCCCCCCAAGCACCTTTGACTGTAAGCAACAGCTGTCCCACTGTAAGAACTGGGAGGCTGACTGAGTTTCTGGGAATATAATCATGTCAGGCCTGCTGCAAGGGGTTGAAGACTACATACAGTATGGACATTGGCTTATGAAAAGGCACTGTGCTAGGAATGTGTTAGGGAGCTGGAGACCAGACAGGGCTAAGTGGCAAGAAAAGAAGACATTGTGTCAGCAATACCATTTGGCAACTGACTTACCTGAATACACCTTTGACCCTCTACAACAGTTGGCCACTATGGGGAATAGGAGACTGACTAAGGTGCTGGGAATGCAAGGATTGCAGACCTTCTGCAGAGGGTTGAAACTAAATACAGTAAGGGCACTGACTTATAAAAGGGCACTGTGTTGGGACTGATTTAATAAAGTATAGCTGGGACAGCGATAGGTGTGGAGAGAGGGAGACACCTTGTGGGCAATGCAATCTGGCAACTAAGTTGCTTGAGAACACCTTTGACCCTATGCAATATCTGGCACACTATGAGGACAGGGAGGCTCACTAACTTACTGGGAACATAAGGATACCAGGCTTGCTGCAGGAGTTTGAAGACTACATGTTGATATTGGGCTATGAAAATGTACTGGGCCAAGCTTGGGTTAAGGAGGTAAGATAGGGCAATGTTAGGTGGTGTGTGAGGGAGACACTGTATGGGTAATGCCACTTAGCAAATGAGCTGCCTAAGTACACTTTTGTGCCTCCTGATTATGGATCAGTGGCTACTGAAAAGGGATAAGGAGGAGTAGCTCTCTATACAAGGGAAGGGATTAAAGCAACAGAACTAAAGAGTAAACAGGAAGTTGATGAGTCACTGTGGGTCACCCTGGAGACAGGAAATTGCACCACAATCTGCATGGAGTTGTGTATAGACCCCCATCGCAGGGGGAGGAAATGGACAAGGAAATGATAGAAGGCATCCTTAAATGGCAGAAAAAGGTGAAATATTGTTAATGGGGGACCGGAATATGCCAGATGTTAACTGGAGTACCTTTGCTGCAGGCACATCCAAGAGCATGGTCATTCTTGATGCCCTACATGTGACATGCCTCAGACAGCTAGTGTTGGAACCCACTCGGGAGGGAGCAATCTTAGACCTGGTACTCTCAAATGGGGAAGGAGAAATGATCTCAGATTTAGAAGTGCACAGCCATCTGGGAACAAGTGACCACCAGATACTGTGGTTCACAGTAAACACAGCCATAGAATCAAGCCATACAAAAACAAGAGTATTGGACTTTAGGAAGGCTGACTTTGGGAAAATGAGAGAGTGCCTCAGAAAAGCACTAGTAAATGGGAAAGAAGGAGGGGTGGAGGAACAATGGGGAATAATCAAAATAGCCATTGCAGAGGCAAAAAGTCTTTGTGTGAAGCAAATCAATAAAACAAAATGAAGGAAGAAACCACTATGGTTCTCAAAAGAGGTGAGAGGGAAGGTTAAGGAGAAAAGGATAGCATTCAGGAAATACAAGGAAACACAGAAGGAGCAGGACAGAGAACTTTATCAGTTAAAGCAGAAGGAGGCAGGGAAGGCAGTCAGAATAGCAAAGGCACAAACTGAGGAAAAGATAGCCAACTCTGTTAAGAAGGGGGATAAAACCTTTTATAGGTACATTGGGGAGCAAAGAAAGACCAAGGGAGGGATACAGAGACTTAAAAAAGGGGAAGGAATGGGGGCAGAGGGTGACAGTGAAAAAGCAGGAATACTGAATGAATATTTCTGCTCAGTATTCACAACGAAAGAGGAGGGGGAGATACCTAAACCAAACAAGAGAAACACTCTAATTAGGGAGGTCAATACCAGTCCATTCAGAGAAGAAAGGGTTGTGAAAGAACTCTTGAAACTGAGGGTTGACAAAACAATGGGGCCTGATAGGATTCACCCAAGAATTCTAAAAGAACTATGGGTAGAACTAGTAACACCACTGACTACTATCTTTAACAAATCATGGGAGGATAGGGTGGTACCTGAGGACTGGAAGAGGGCAAATGTGATTCCACTTCTCAAAAGTGGGAGCAGGGCAGAGGCAGGAAACTACAGACCAGTTAGTCTGACCTCAGCGGTAGGGAAAATGATGGAATCACTTAGAAACATAGAAACATAGAATTTGATGGCAGATAAGGACTGCTTGGCCCACCTAGTCTGCCCATTTTCCTACCTAACAGATAAGCTGCAGATCCTAGTTAACCAACAGTTTACTTCCTCCTACGTCCCACTAGGACTGCCTTATGCCTGTCCCATGCATTCTTGAAGTCCCCCACTGTTCTTGACTCCACAACCTCCTCAGGGAGGCTGTTCCATGCATCCACAACCCTCTCTGTGAAAAAATACTTCCTCACATTACCTCTGAGCCGCCCTCCCATCTTCAAATTGTGCCCTCTTGTTCTTGCACATCTCTTTTTCTGGAAGATGCTACCCTCTTGGACTTTGTTAATTTCCTTGAGGTACTTGAAAGTTTCTATCAAGTCCCTCTCTCCTTCTTTCCTCAAGGGTATACATATTAAGCTCCTTTAGTCTTTCTTCATATGTCTTCTGGTGCAGACCCTGCACCATTTTGGTTGCCCTCCTCTGGACAGCCTCCACTCTGTCTATGTCTTTGCAGAGATGGGGTCTCCAGAACTGCACACAGTACTCCAGATGAGGTCTCACCAACTGTCTGTACAGAGGGATAACAACTTCCTGTTTTCTACTATTGATGCCTCTTCCTATGCATTCCAGTATACCCCCAGCCTTCCTTACTGCCTTCTCACATTGCTTGCCCACCTTTAGGTCATCTGATATAATTACCCCCAGGTCCCTTTCTATTTTTACTGTTGTCAGTATCTCACCCCCATTGTGTACGCTTCCTGGGTTTTGTTTGCCATGTGCATTACCTTGCACTCCTTTGAATTGAATCTGAGCTGCCATACACTTGACCATTCCTCCAACCTTGCCAAGTCCCTTCTCATCCTTTCCACTCCATCTTGTGTATCAACCCTGTTGCAGATCTTTGTGTCATCTGCAAAGAGACATACTTTTCCTTCCAGTTCCTCTGCAATGTCACTTATAAAGACATTAAAAAGGATCAGTTCCAGTACTGAACCCTGCGGTACCCCACTAGTAACCCTCCTTTCTTCACTGTATACTCCATTTACTACTACCCTTTGCATCCTGTTGTCTAGCCAATTTTTTATCCAGGCTACCACCTTGGGACCCACTCCAAGGCTGGCTATCTTGTATATTAATCTTTTGTGTGGGACTGTATCAAATGCCTTGCTAAAATCTAGGTAGGACATGTCCACAGTCCCTCCCTGGTCTACTACTTTGGTCACCCAGTCAAAGAAATCTATTAGATTCATCTGACACAACCTTCCCATCGTGAATCCATGCTGCCTTGGGTCCTGTGCCCCACTGGCCTCTAGGTACTCAACAATTCTTTCCTTCAGAAGTGATTCCATCATTTTCCCTACCACTGAGGTCAAACTAACTGATCTGTAGTTTCCTGCCTCTGTCCTGCTCCCACTTTTGTGAAGAGGAATCACATCTGCCCTCCTCCAGTCCTCGGGTATCACCCCATCCTCCCATGATTTGTTAAAGAGAGTAGTCAGCGGTGTCACTAGTTCTACCCTTAGTTCTTTTAGAATTCTTGGGTGAATCCCATCAGGCCCCATTGCTTTGTCCACCTTCAATTTTATTAGTTCTTTCAGAACCCTTTCTTCTGTAAATGGACTGGTATCGACCCCTGACTTCAGAGTGTTTCTCTTGTTTGGTTTAGGTAACTCTCCCTCCTCTTCCTTTGTGAATACTGAGCAGAACTATTCATTCAGTATCCCTGCTTTTTCACTGTCACCCTCTACCCACATTCCCTCCCCTTTATTAAGCTTCAGTATCCCTCCTTTGGTCTTTCTTCACTCCCTAATGTACCTATAAAAGGTCTTATCCCCCTTCTTAACAGAATTGGCTATCCTTTCCTCAATTTGGGCCTTTGCTATTCTGACTGCCTTCCCAGCCTCTTTCTGCTTTAACTGATAAAGTTTTCTGTCCTGCTCCTTCTGTGTTTCCTTATATTTCCAGAATGCTGTCCTTTTCTCCTTAACCTTCCCTGCCACCTCTTTTGAGAACTGTAGTGGTTTTTTCCTTCACTGTGTTTTATTGATTTGCTTTACACAAAGGCTTGTTGCCTCTGTGATGGCTGTTTTGATCACTCCCCATAGTTCCTCCACCCCTCCTTCTTGCCTGTTTGCTAGTGCTTTTCTGAGGCATTCTCTCATTTTCCCAAAGTCAGCCCTCCTAAAGTCCAGTACTCTTGCTTTTGTATGGCTTGATTGTATGGCTGTGTTTATCGTGAACCACACTGTTTGGTGGTCACTTGTTCCCAGATGGCTACCCACTTCTCTTAATCTGAGATTCTTTCTCCATCCCCATTTGAGAGTACCAGGTTTAAGATTTCTCCCTCCCAAGTGGGTTCCAATATTAGCTGTCTGAGGCATGCCCCCTGTTAGAGCATCAAGAATGACCCTGCTCTTGGATGTGCCTGCAGCAAAGGTGCTCCAGTTAACATCTGGCATATTCAGGTCCCCCATCAACAATATCTCCCCTTTTTCTGCCATTCTAAGAAAGCCTTCTATCATTTCCTTGTCCATTCCCTCCCCCTGAGATGGGGGTCTGTATACAACCCCCCATGTGGATTGTGGTGCCATTTCCTGTCTCCAGGGTGACCCAAAGTGCCTCATCTGCTGCCCGTTTACTCTTTAGTTCTGTTGCCTTGATCCCTTCCTTTATACAGAGAGCTACTCCTCCTCATCCTCTTTTACCCTCCCTGTCCCTCCTGTAGATTGTGTATCCTGGTATGCTGACATCCCAGTCATGGTTCTCTGTGTACCATGTTTCTGTGACTGCCACAATATCCAGGCAACCCTCTTCCATCAAGGCCACTAGTTCAGGGAGCTTTTTACACAGACTATGGGAATTGGTACTCATCACCCTCCACTTTTTGATAGCCTTACCTCTTTTATCCCCATTTCTGTCCTTACCGCCTTTGCCTTTTTTTTACATTTAAATCTGTTCTGCTCCCTAATAACTTCTGTACCTTGGTGTTTACCTCAGTAATCACCATGTTCTGAAGGAAAGGACTGTTGAGTACCTAGAGGCCAGTGGGACACGGGACCCAAGGCAGTATGGTTTCACAGCAGGAAGGTCATATCAGATGAACCTAATAGATTTCTTTGACTGGGTGACCAAAGTAGTAGACCAGGGAGGGGCTGTGGATATGGCCTACCTAGATGTTAGCAAGGCATTTGACACAGTCTCACACAAAAGATTAATATTCAGTTAGCCAGCCTTGGAAAAAACTGGCTGGACAACAGGATGCAAAGGGCAATAGTAAACTGAGTTCACAGTGAAGAAAGGAGGGTAACTAGCAGGGTACCGCAGGGATCAGTACTAGGACTGTTCCTCTTTAATGTCTTTATAAATGACATTGGAAAGCACCTGGAAGGAAAAGTATGTCTCTGTGCAGATGACACAAAGATCTGAAACAGGGTAGATGCACAAGGTGGGGTGGAAAGGATGAGAAGGGACTTGGCAAGGTTGGAGGAATGGTCAATGTATGGCAGCTTAGATTCAATGCAAAGAAGTGCAAGGTAATGCATCTGGGAAACAAAAACCCAGGGGAAGAGTACACAATGGGGGGGGGGGGGTGAGTTAATAACAACAGCAAAAATCAAAAGAGACCTAAAAGTAATTATATCAGATGACCTAAAGGTGGGCAAGCAATGTGAGAAGGCAGTAAGAAGGACTGGAGGAATACTGGGATGCATAAGGAGAGGCATCAACAGTAGAAAACAGGAAGTTGTTATCCCTCTATAGACAGTTGGTAAGACCCCATCTGGAGTACTCAAGCAATTCTGGAGACCCCATTTCCGCAAAGACATAGACAGGGTGGAGGCTGTTCAGAGGAGGGCAACCAAAATGGTGCAGGGTTTGCACCAGAAGACATAACAGGAGAGACTAAAGCAGCTTAATATGTATACACTTGAGGAAAGGAGGAAGAGGGGGGACACGATAGAAACTTTCAAGTATCTCAAGGGAATTAACAAAGTACAAGAGGGTAGCATCTTTCAGAAGAAGAGATGTGCAAGAACAAGGGGGCACAATTTGAAAATAGAGGGGGACGGCTCAGAGGTAATGTTAGAAAGTATTTTTTCACAGAGAGGGTTGTGGAGGAGGCTTGGGAAGGTAGAACACCAGATATATCTTGAAAATATTGTGGGCACCTACTGTAAAAGGGGGTGGAAAAGGACTGAGAGGGTGGGAGTGGCCAGGGGACTAACTCTTGCCACCTTAGGTGATGGAAAAGGCTTTAATTTAATAAATAACATATTTGTCATATGCATAAATTAATATATTATTTGTTTCTCACATGACTGGCAGAAGAAGAATCATCCTCCCCTGCCCCAAACTAAGCAAAGCTCAGGGCCCCTTTTGAGCCTAAAAAAGGCCCTTGGGCCAGTGCTTTTACCAAGGGAACATATAATAAAAATAATGCACTGTCTGAAAGCAGCTAAAAAACCCCTGCAAAAAGCAACAACAGCAATAACAAAAAGAGAAATAAATACAGTAGCGAAACCAACCAGCTACACCTACAAAGTTATTTGTTTATTTAACTATTTATTTATTAATTTGTACTTTTTGACCAGGAAAGACATATTGAGTTGTGACAGCTCTTTTCCAGGCACATCCCAGGGTGAGGGACAGTCACCTGGTGAATGCTGCTAAGAAAATCTGGTCACAAAACTGGAGGAATCCTGCACACTGAGTGTCTGAACATTTGTAATTAAAAGTGCACAAAAGCTGCTTCTTGGGGAGGAAAAAGATGATTCATGTTTTTATTTTCAAAAAGGAACAGAGGGATTGCTAAGGCAATAGAATTGAAACAATGAATTAAAGTGAATTAGGGAATATGTGGCACCTTGCCAGTTAGAATGCCAGTGGCAGGCCTGTTGCATTGTTGACAAAGATAACAGAATCATTTGCTGAGCTTGCTGTACCTTCATCTTTTTAATTTCTTTCTTTGTTTCTCTTATTTTGTATATTAATTATGGATTTGTGCTGGTGACTGGAGGCTGAAGCCATCTGTATTACCAACAGAGCTAGGAAGATTCAGATGGGTATGTCACACATCTCTCTCCACTTTCTCATCAATGTTCCTCAGCTCATGTTCATCCCTGTTTCAGATTCCATGGTCTTTCATTATTGTGCTTTTCTGGAGCAAAGAATTCCAGTGGGACTGTCTACGTGTGTGTGTGTGTGTGTGTGTGTGTGTGTGTCTGTGTATGTGTTTGTGGGTCTGTGTATGTGTGTGTGTCTCTGTCTGTGTATTTTTAATTGTGTGCATTTACATATTTTACCTTTTTAATGTGTTTACTTGGAGACTGTGGTTATTCTCCGAGGAAGCACCGGAGGATGCTAAATGTATGAATTGATCTGGGAGCTGCATATAGCATGTGCCGGGGCTGCAAATAAATGAACTTTCAATAAGAAGCAGCCTGTGTGTTTTCTGTGAGGAGAGGTGAGTGAGCTTAGATTTTGCAACTCAGCACAAACTCATTTTAAGCTGCAGCACCTTCCCAGTGCCGGTCTCTCTCTACTTTGAATTTTTACAAATCAGTGTTGTCACGTGTGTGCAAATGAGCGCTGTAAGTGTACACATACATGTGTATCTGAGTTTGTCAAGTATATCCCAAGAACGTCTGAATTTTTCAACTAGTTGACTCAAATCAGGGGTTGATCCTTGTTCACTAGTCAGAAAACTCATCAGAAGAAACTAAAATCAATACAGCGCTACACAATCAATGAAGAATATTGAAGAGAGTTCTTGTACATAACTACAGTTTCCACACTCTCCTTCACTGTAAGTCACTCTGAAATGCAGTTTGTGTAAAGGGCTTTATGCAAAATAAAATTCCGTTCATCAAATTCCTCTCCAGAACTTGCTGCAACTGAATTATTACCCAAGCTTCTTGGATAATTTGTGTGACGTTCCACACACCACTCAGAATTCAAGTTTTTTTCCAGGGTGGGTAATACAGAAAATATAGAAGCCACAATGGTCTGGGCAGGAATACATTTTTTATGAGTGGATTCTTGTATCCAGAAAATGTATCCGTCCTATCCAGTTGTACAATATAGAGTAAGTAAAAGGCTTACAGTATATAATTTATTTAGTTAGTTTTTGTTTACCAGGTAGATGCTCTAGGCAAAACAATGCCTATTTGCAGGCACGACCTGGGAGATGCTTAACATCGAACAACAATATCAGAGTGTTACAAGGGTACAAAACTACAGTAGTGCAGACATCACCCATAGATGTCAAATAATTCAGATGTGCAAAAAACATGACAGCAATTACAACATGTTAACAGCTGAAAAGGAACAGAAAGGCACATTACAGCAGCAAATACAGTGCATCAAATACATGAGCATGTATCAGAGGACAGTAACAACTTGCAAAGCTTACCCTTGAAAACTCGATGTGATGGAGTGGTCCTCCTGCAGGGCAGAAGTAAGTTGTAGAACCTAGGGCGAAAGCAGGAAAAAAAAACTAATCCATATTTGTAGCACATTTGGGCACAGACATAAATGACAGCTCACTAGATCTCCAAGGGCAAGCCTGATCAGGTTTAGTGAACAAGTAAGCAAGGTCACCAAGTTTGACTGATCTAATAATCTTGTCTATGGTACGGTCTAGGGTATACAGATGTCATGAAATTGGGGATAACCACCCTAGATTCAAGTACAGGGCACAGTGGTGAGTCAGCCTGGCTACAGATAAGGCAAAGTGGCAAATGTTATAAGTGGTGTTCCATTTATTTAAGTTTAATTTGCTTGCCTGTGAATAAGGTAAAAAACCTGCCCCAATCTCCTTCTTCACAGACACAATTAAACCACTAGTGTTTCAACCAATCTAGGTGAAGCTGGAAGCCAATTAATTAATGGACCCCCTTTAGCTGACCTGGTATCATGGAGGGCTGAAACACTGTGCCTCACCTGATGCAATACTGGTGATCTGGATTCAGGAATGGACTCAGATCACTGGAGTTTGGACAGGGAGAGTAGAACTGAGCATCCAGTGGACTCCTCTCCTCCCCTAGGGGTGGGAGGGATGCAGGTCCCAGCACACTTCTGGCCTCTAGCAGTGGCTAGGCGCACAGGCAACCAGGAACAGCAACTTGGGGAATGGAGAAATGGCAGCCAGCAATGTCCTATGCATGGGAGCAGGCGTGAGTACGTCTTGATGGCATTGTACATCCATTCCTCCGGGGAAAAAAGTGGAGGAAAAATGGCCAGGTGCAGTGCAACCTGATACCTACCCTTTGATGGCTCTGCTACAGGGCTCTTTCCTGAAAACCAGATCCATTCATTGGTGGTAAGCCACTGACCCCCACCACGGGGATAAGTCATGGGGGATGTATAGGGATTGAGGTAAGTCCTTGAGATGCCAGGTGATGGGGCTGGAGGTCTGTAAGAAGGATAGCTTGCACCAGCCATGGAGGAAGAGAAAAAAGATTAACTAAGAAAAAATGTACCCCTCTTACTCCCATACATTGGCTCCAGCTTTAAGTATTGGGGTTGCAAAACACCTAATCAATCCTTTTATCAGGACAGTGGCCAGAGCCTGGTTCATAGCCCATTCAGTGATAAATCATGGCACAAGACCATACCCGGGAGCAGCTATCTGACAAGGGCTGTGGAGACTGTCTTCCCCTACAGGGCAAGTAATGAGTGCACTGCTCAGATGGAGAGATAAAGGCCGCACAACTGTTAATGACCTCTATAAAGTGTAATAAGGCTAGTTTTCAACTACTGAATTCTAACCTTTCTCTCAATACCAAAGACTTTTTCACATACTTACAAGTTAGACGCAAAGTGCTGCAAGTCCAAGGAACTTTGCATAAACCCCCTGTACTATCCCCTATAGAAGAAATCATGGCTAGAAAAAAAAACGAGACTTCGGCTTTCTGAAAAAAATGTTACACAGTGTTAACCAATAGTCTCCCTAACACCATGTCAAACCTAAAAGCTAAATGTGCAGGAGAACTAGGAGAACAGCAGATTTATGAGGAAACATGGTGGGAAGCTACTTGGGCTCTGGGAAACTGCTCAAGGAACAATAGATTGTGGCAAATACAATTTCATAATGTATACCTCACTCCAATATTGGCCCACAAAATTGACCCAACACAAACAGATTGTTGTCCGAGATGTAAAGTGGAGGAAGGTTCTTCATCCACCTGGCCTGGGAGTGCACCCTCATATTATCCTACTGGAGGGAAGGAGTCCACATACTCACTAAGGTGTCACACCATAACTGTCAACCCTCAATACAAACACTACTACTGGGTGGGATCCACAGCCCCCAGCAGAATAGAAAAACTACAAACACCCACTATGGCTCTTGAAAATAGTAATAGGCAAAAATGTCCTCACCCAAAACTGGCTTAAGGAATTCCGTCCAATTATAGCCCTGCGGACTAATGCTCTATCAGAATCCACAAGGTTAGAGAAGACCCAATACACAATTTCAGATAAACTTTACAAGAAAGGTTATAAAGCCATAGGTGAGGCTCAGCAACAAAACACCATGAGCAATAACTAGTCTAGAAGCAGGTGTTAGGCATGTCTGACCCCATAAGCAAGACCTAGTTTCAAATTAAGAGACTTGCAAGCATTGAATATGCACAGGATAAATTCAAGGGTATGATCCTGTGTTAGGCCCCGGTAACTAAAGGAGTTAACAGTGGTAAGCGGAGAGGCATCAGAATAGAAAATAGCTAAGTAAGGTGGACAGGCCCTCAGTTTAGGTGCTGACTGAAAGAGCATGGAATGAGTTTTGCTAGAGATCAGGAAAAGCCTGTTTTTGGATAGCCAGTCTTGAACACTATCAAAGTCACCATTAAGTGGCAAGTTAATGTCAGCAGTTTTCTTGGAGCTGGTATACAGTATAGCACCATATTGTCTGCATAAAGCCTGGTGGAGCAGGAAGATGTTGATCTAGTGTAGGTGGGTTATTAATGAAGAGAGTAAAGAGCAGTGGGCCCAATATGGAACCTTGAGGCCTTCCTATGTTAATGGTGGAGAGGTCAGATTTAGACTGGTTACATTTAACAAACTGCTGTCTATCACTAAGGTAACCAGGGAACCAGGTAATAACAACAGGTGAAAATCCAAGGGCTGATTATTTCATTTAGATTACGGTATGATCAACAAGGACAAAAGCCTTTGTTAGGTCAGTGAAGACAGACCCCATGTACATACCCCTGTCCATAGCCACTTTGACATCATTAGTAAACTAGATGAGGCCAGTTGATGTACTGTGGGCCTGCCTGAAGCCATGCTGAGCAGTAGATCACAGGTTGTATTTTTGAAGGTGCTCCATAATCTGAGTGGTATCTAGCTTCTCCAGTAACTTGTTGAACACTGGCAGGGTTATAGACAATAGTTCTCAATGTGTTTGGGATCATCTTTTTTGAAGCCTGACACCACTTTGGCAACCTTCCAGGTTTTGGCACTACACCCAAGGTGAGTGACTAGTTAAATAGTCAAGTTATTGGGCTGGCTAGTTGGGGTGCACCATTCCTGAGAAGCTTTGGTTTTAGATCATCATGGCCAACAGTACTGCAAGATGACGTAGTCCTTGAAAATTATAGAACTTCACTGGGTGTGACAACTCTGAGGTAGAATGGGGGCCAGCTGGTTTCTTGGCTGGGGAGTACTGGTCAAGGGCACAACAAGACTTATCAGTATATTTAGTTAGGTCAGAGAAGGGAGAATTAAACGTATTTGCAGCTGTCAGAGTTGTTACAGTTTATGTCATGTAACAACATGTCAGAAACTGTATGGTCAGTACCTTTACCCATAAAACCCCTTAATATAACTCCAGAATCTGCAGGAGTTATCTACAGAGGAATGAAGAAGCTATTTACAATAGGTACTTTCAGCAACCAGGCTAGCTTTCTTCTATGGGAAAGTACCATTCTAATGGCCCCCTGCTCACCCTCCCACCACCACCCACACAGAACATCATGTTAAAAATGTTAAAATAGTAACCCTCCATAGTTCCCAGTAGCCCATACTGTGACCAACAAAGATATCTTCAGAGGTCCCAGCCCTGACCCCTTTAGACACACTATTCTCCAACATGCCACAGACTAAACTACCTTACTGTACACAGAGATGTTGTGAAGTTTGAATTCACTGGTGAAGTTCCAGTGAACTCACCCACTTCACCTCCATGGAGCAATCTGCAAATTTTTGCTATTAGGCTGAAAATTCAACTATGTCACTTCGCTGAACATTTTGCCATGAAGTGCAGAAATTCACCAGCAAGCAGCAGAATTTTGCCTGCAAATGGAGGAATTTTGCATGCGAATGGAAAAAATTCCACCATTCGTGGGCAAAATTTCACACTTTTTGGGTGGAAATTTTCACTTTGAAGCTTGATCCACAGTTCATGAATTGTGCTAAATTTGCAGATTAATTTCCAGAGCGATTTCTGCCAATTTCACCCATCTCTAACTGTACATACTGTAACTGTATTTTGCATTTTATTTATACAGCTTTATATATAGTTGCTCTTTATCCTACATACAGATGTGACAGCCAGGATGCAACACAGAACTGCTGCAGAACATCACAGAATGTTACAGTTTACTGCAGGGGCCATTGTAAGTCAATGGCAATTAAGCCCTTTTGTCATGCAGGATTTTGTGACACATCATTACTGTTAATTATTGTGCTTCATCGTGGCTGACTCCACTGTATGCTCATTGTACATTAAATGCAGGCACTGTGTATTTTCTTTGTTTCATTTTGGTTACCTAATGTCTCTGCTTGCAGTAGCTGACTTTGTCTTCTCCACCAAGCTTTGTGCAGTGTAGCTGAATCATCTAACCAGTTGCTGCTTTCTACCATTATGCTTTTGTTCTTTGACTGTATTGTTTAACATTTTGTCCTGTTTCCTCTGTAACCCTCTCCCCTGGACACAACTGGAAATAAGGCTAAGCTCATTGTGTATCTTCTGATCACCAGTTTAAAGTTAACTAACTAACTGACTAACTAGCTCCCTCACTAACTAACTTCCCAATTGGTTTTCAATGGATCTGGAGGAGAGGAATTGGTAGAAACAACCACACATGCTGAGCACTGATGGATTACTATACATGCAAATGTTGATCCTGTGGGGTTGGGCTTAGTCGAACAGCATCCAGTTAGAGATACTAGCTCTGACACTTGAATGATGTGGGGGTACTCATGAAGTCCTCTTTAGTAATTGATGACCTAGGGATCTATAAAAACAGCCCGTAGTTTAATGCCCTGCACATAATGGCAGAAAATGCATGCTGTGTAGAAGTCATTCCTCTTCACAGTGTCTGCTTATATATTCATTTATTTAAAACTGGTAACTAAGAAAGGCACACTAATCTAAGGCTTATTTACAGGTGTGAACCGGGGTATGCATTTTATAATGATTTCTTCTTGTTATGTGCAGGGTTGTTGGGTGCCATTTGCAAGATTAGCATTTTGTCCATGCAATGAAGTTTATCAGACTTTATTTTGTTCACAGAAGGAGTTTCGACATTTTCATTATATCTACAAAAATGCATTAAGTATTTTGCTTTTGTGGACAAAAGCTTTTATTGGATTTTTGGTTTTTGTTGAATAATGTAACAAAATACATCTAGGGAAGGCACGCAAAGGCAATTTTATTTCTTGAGCATCCATTGTCAAAGGCTCATAACACATCAGAATCATAAAATATTTCAGCAGTGTTATGAATAAATAAAACAACTATTAAATGCATAACACACAGCTAAAATCTAAAAACAGTCTGGGAATGCTCCCAGAAAAAGAAACATTTTCAAGGAAGTCTTGAAGGCCCCCACTGTGCAAGTTGATTGGCTATTCAAGGATAAGGCATTCCATAGTGCAGGAGTTGCCACACTAAACTCCTTGTCCCCAGATTGATATAGGTGTGAAGTAGGGAAAGAGAGCAGGCTCACGCCAGAGAAGAGAGGGGAGCAAGTTGAGTTGTAAGAAACCAGGATGTCTTTCAAGTAGTCAGGTGACAGGTCCCAAATTATGTAGGACCTTGAATGTAATCACATATATCTTGAAGGTGATGTGTCACTGCATACCAGCCACTACAGTGCATGCAGAACCAGTGTGATTTCGTCCCTCCATGAGGAGCTCACAGTCATCTAGTTTGCAGCATTCTGGACTAGCTGCAAGCAACACAACAAACTTCCAGATAACCCTAAGTACAAAGTATTGCAATAGTAAAGCCAAGGGTGACAGAGACATGAACAATCATAGCTAGAAGCTGTTTAATCCTGGCATTGTTATGGAGATGGTAAAAGCCAGCTCAGGCCATGGACAACATCTGTTGATCGCATGGCAGCCTGCAGTCCAAAACAACCCCAAGATATTTCACCACATCTACAGCTCTGAGTCACTAACTGCCCAGCAAAAGAAGAAACACCACACCACCCATCATTGCTGGGCACTGCTTACCTGGCTCAATGATCATGACCTCACTCTTACCTAGGTCAAGACATAGCCAGTTGGAGGCCATCCAGTCACTGATTTTGGCAAGACAGCTCTCCAGCACATCTGTCATCTGCATAACAGTGAAACCAACACCATACCATCTAATGATCTCACCTAATGGAAGCATGTACATTGAGAACAACATAGGGGCAAGGACTGAGTCTTGAAGAATATCACAGCAGAGCATAGAGACTCTAAAATATGATTTCCAAGAGCCACTTCTCTACAGTATTTCTCCAGAACACAGGATCCAAGGATGTTTTTTTTCAGAAGTGCGTCTAACCATTGCTCTTTTCAAAGTAGATAGGAAGACACTCCCCCTCAAGGAATACTCAACAAGGTAACAAAATAATTGGACCTAAGACCTTCTGACAGCCTAAAAGTAGCCCTGTGAGTCCAGAATCTAGCACACAGTAGGTGGGGCACAGAACAAGATCAACCAGAGTACCTCCTCTTCAGGAACTGGCTGAAACATATCCCAGGAAGGCAGAACAGCAATGTCCCTCAATAGCTGGCTATCACTGTCCCATGACAGGTTACTTGTGAAGTTACCCAATCCAATGGAGAACACCTTGTCAGAAAAATAATTGCCAAACTGCAATTTTCAGTGGAAAAAACTTGAGTAGATCACAGACAGGATGGATTTAAAAACCTGTCCATAATGCAAAAGAGCTGATCTGACCAATTTTTACCTACAGCAAGTGTCCATGACAGGATCGCTGTCTATTTCATGGTGATTGCCCATTGATGCTTACCATAGTGAGTTTTCAATGCCAATCTGTTGTCCGCTGGCCAAGATCTCCACCAGAATGCTTTAACTTCCATCCCTAAGTCTTCAACTAATGCAGCCCTTCACAATACCAAGGAAATCTTTCAAAGAGGCAGAATCCTGGTTCTCTGAGCACCGACTGGTGCTAAACTATATATATATAAAAAAAAAAATGACGTTGTTTGCACACACCCAGAATAAACATAGTGGCTTCACACTGCTAATCCTTAATTCCCAACTGGTACCCCAGGAGCAGGTAAACTCCTTTAAATATCATGGGGTCACTCTTGACTCTGCTCTTATCTATCACAAACATATCCATCTCCTTAGCTCCGCTGTCAACACCTGAATTGGCCTACTCTACCGCTATAAGCACTGTCTCCTACTGGAAGCTCTGCAGTTTGCTGTCTCCTCATCTGTCCTGTTCCTTATTGACCATGGGATCCTGGTCTATGGGACAGCTTATTGCACTGCCCTCCATAGAATCAGGGTATCCTTAAATAAAGCATGTCACCTTGTTACCAACTGTGATCGACTGACACATATTTATTCACTATATAGTCTTACTAGCTGGCTTGATTTTGATGGAAGGCTTAGGTATCAGATCTGCCTTCTTGTCAAAAAAATCACTAACGGTCTCACCCCCCCGTCTCAAACCCCTAATGCTATCTGCACCTGTGCTAAAAAGTACCCACAGCTCTGCTAAATCCCCCTTTCATGTTCCCCACTGCAAATTGGCCTTGCGCCAGAGAACTTTCCATTACAGGGCTCCCCTCTGGATGAATGCATTTCCCAGTGCCATTATCTCTGAAAATAAATTGGCTGCTTTAAACTCCTCTTTAGGGAATGTCTCCACTCTGTAGGGACCTGTGACTGCTTCTAGCTGAATCCTATGTTTTCTCAGTTTGTACTAACTTCCAGCTCACTCACTACGCTCATATCTCCACCTCACCTACCACCCATTATTAATAATACTATTATTTCTGATAAAGGCCTAGTGTCACTTGAGCTCCTGTCCTGCTTGATTACTACTGTCTAATCCTGCTTAACCCTACCATTGCCTCCTCAGGACTATAACCATTATTGAATCACTCTAGGAGCTACATCCCTGATTGCAAAAATGTCTTATTATGAGCTCTGATTGTAACTATGTCTTATTATGACCTCCATGCTCTGTAACTTGTTTGTATATGCCTTTATGATCATCTGTCTCATGTTTTGTATACTGTCTTGCTAATGTGGCGCCTTTGTAAAGAAGTCTCTGGCTCGGAGTCACGTGATGCAGAGCACTGAGTAGCTGCTTTCTCCAAGTGCTCCGACCACCCTTCCTCCAAAACAGCTCAGAATCTCGTTGCAGCTTCCTTTAAAGGAACTTTTATAGCTCTACCAACTCGGAAGACCCTACAAACGTGGCTGGGGACCTAATGGAAACAGAAATGCGTAAAGGCCCTCCTAAACATACCTCGCTTCATGCATCGAGAAGGCCACTTAAAAATCCAGGGCCTCGATTTCTCACCACTCGCAGAGCTCCGTGTCAGGGACTTCAGAAGAAGAATCCCTTACTTTAACCAGATTTCTAGAAGAGTTTCGCCCTTTTAAAATGGAGATGCAGGAAATGGCAGGCGAAATTAAAAGTGTTACCTGTGAGCTCGAAGACCTAGCGCAGAGGACCTCGGATAATAAAGTAAGAATACGGTCCCTGGAGGGGAACAATGAAAGAATGGACCCTGTAGTGAACCAGATGAAACAACAAATTGCCAAGCTTGAGCTGAAAGTGGAGGATCTGGAAGGAAGGAGTCGCTGCAATAATGCGGTGATTATCGGACTACCTGAGAGGGATGAAGGTCCAGACCCGATCAAATTCATTCAGAAACTGGTAGAAAAAATTAGCTGGTCCTTCACCATTCGGACCCTCATATACCATAGAAAGGGCTCACCGTGCCTTGCGCCCATTACCTCCAAAACTGCACCGCCACGTACCCTAATATTCCGGTTCCTTAATTATCAGGAGAGGCAGTTATTCCTATCGAAAACCAGAGAAGCCAAGGAATTACACTGGGAAGGAGCTAAGATACGGGTAGCGCAAGATTTACCTTTATCTGTCTGGCAAAAAAGAGCTGCCTTCCACCCACTGGTCAACAAATTAATAGTGGCTGATATTAAATTTAGAATGGGTTATCCAGTGAAATTTCAGGTACAGATAGCGGGAGAATGGAAATCGTATGAAACCGTGGAAGCTGCAACGTCTGCTCTGAAACCACATTCCCCAACCTTTTCAAAGATCCCTGAAATGTTCGGAGGGATCAAAGCAGTATAAAGGGCACATGATGTTTGCCCGGGGTTCATGGTTGATCTTTTGGTTGGTGTTCCTGCAGGGGGACTTGCAAACTGCCTAATATAACTGTGTGATCAGCAGTTGCACTGAGGTTAACGCGATCCAGTCCCAAGAAGCAGCTGAATTTTCTTGGCTCAAAGGTCAAATGCTGGCTTTCGTTTTACCACGGTGGCGTTTTGTTTTCAGGAGCAAGGTCTGCTCAAGTTATAACAATAGGCTTATTTGTCCCTTGATTTCATGGAGAAGAAGGGAAGGACCGGAGAGTTCCTATTATTTGATATGTTTAGCTGGCAAAGTCACAAAATTCACGTTTGTTAAAGCTTTAACTTTAACCAGAAGATGGTATTTTAATTTAAATGATCCGCCACAAGAGGGAGCCAGAGACTGTTTGTATGCTATAACACAGCACATCTGAGAGGGACTTATTTAGATTCAAGTTTAAGTAGATACAGTTTTCTCATAATTAAAGGGTTGAATTAATAGGGGCAGTTGCCCAAGAGGCAAAAGCATTTATGGACATTTGCAGAGTAAAGCCTTGGGTTATAATGCTACTTTAGACCACCAGCAGGGGTTGGTACAATATTGTTTTACATAGGTTTCTATTTAACTGGGTAGCACAATTCATCGCAATTACATGGTGAATGATACATGCTTCAGGTTAGCACATTTCAGAGGTTCCTATAGGATCCTGTTTGATTTAATGAGATGTTTAAAGTATGTAAATGTGGTTAAACATTGTAACATAAGGTAGATAACAAATATAGCGGGTTGTCGATTGTTCGATTATGAGTTGTGATGGAGGAAGGATGGGAGGGTGGTGGAGAGTGGGCTATGTGTACTGTTGTCATGAGCCACGATAGTAGGGGTGGGTTGGAGGAGGTTTTGTGACCGCTGGGGCTATCTGGGTGGGGTGGAGGATAGAGGGGCTTGGGTGGATATTTTATATGGGGTTTTATTGTGTTTGGGAGTTTGGGGGCAGAAGACCTCAGGTTCCGAAGTTTGGTACACCGAAGTGGGTTGTGTACATCACGATATTGGCTAATGTGAAGAATCATGGCATCGAATAAGATTATTAAATTCCTTAGCTGGAATGTCAAGGGGGCACGACTTAAGTCGAAACAGTATAGGATCCTGAAGCATGTAGAGGTTGTAAAGACAAATTTTGTGTTCTTACAGGAAACGCATCTACTCCACACAGGGAATAACAGTATGAGGCGATTACAAATAGGGATGGTCTTCTCCTCTCAGGGTAATACGCAAAGCAGGGGTGTTATGATATTAGTGCACAGGTCGGTTCCCTTTACCCCCCTACAAGTGATCCAGGACAATGAGGGTAGATATGTTCTTGTCAAAGGAAAGCTGCAGAACACAGAGATCCTAATAGGATCTGTCTACGGTCCCAATGTTGACAAGCAGGATTTTGCTGTAAAGCTACTGAAAGCACTTACACCATTCAACCAACTCCCCATGATTTTAGGGGGAGACCACAGCCTGGCCCTAGACCCCTTAATGGATAGGTCCAGACATTCCCAAATGGGTCCTACCCCTGCCCTAAGAGCTTTGAGGGAATTAGTGGATCACCTTGGTTTAGCAGATGAATGGAGAGTGCTCCATCCAAAATCTAGTGAATACACTTTTATCTCTCAAGCTCACGGTACAGCATCCCGCATTGACTACATATTGCTTTCTCAAACTCTTCTCCCAGGGGTATTGGACTCAGCAATTGTGGTGGGACCTCCTTCAGATTATGCCGCAGTGTCAGCCTCAATATCTTTTTCGTCTTTGCCCAAAAGAGGTAATAGGTGGAAAATAAATAATCAGATTTTGAGACAACCTAAGGCAGCCCAATTCATTTCAACACAAATAGACGAGTTTATTATAAATAACCTGAAAGACAATGTCCGACCGGATATGTTTTGGGGGGCATTCAAGGCCTTTATAAGGGGCATCTTAATTGGCCAGGCCGTTAAAAAGAAAAGGGAGAAGGAATGCATCATGTCGGACTTATTGGCCCGGATAAGGACCATGGAGTCCAACATGTTCCCCCACCCCTGGGAGGAAGATAACTGGAACTAGTTAAATTAAGAGATGTACTAATTTATATGGGAAATGCGGAATTAGCTGTAATCAAAACTAGAGCCAATTACCTAGATCAAGGGGAAAAAATGGGAAAGCTCCTGGCAAGGCGTATCACGCAGTTAGAATCTTCCTGAATAATTTCTGGGATTCAGTCCAAGGAAGATGATGATATTAAAACCACCCCCGGAGAGATTGTTCAAGTATTCCGGAATTACTTTGAATCCCTGTACGGGGCTATGGAATCCTCTCCAGCCAATTCTGAGATACTTGCTTTTCTTGAAGACTTGGAGCTCCCCTCAATGGCGGAATCCGACTGGACATGTCTGATTGCCGATATAACCCAAGAGGAGATTGAGGTAGTTATTAAAAGCCTTCCGTTAGACAAAACACCGGGTCCGGATGGATTCTCGTCCAATTTCTATAAAAAATTTTCTAAACAATTAGCCCCACTGTTGCTTATGCTATTTCAACATATTCTCACTGGCCATGAGCTGGATAAGTCACTTTCCGAGGCACTCATAGTTCTAATTCCAAAACCAAACAAACCTTCCAAAAAGCCAGCTAGCTACAGGCCTAACTCCCTGTTAAATTATGATATTAAAATTCTGGCGAAACTATTGGCAGAATGAATGAACAGGGTATTGCCTAAACTTATAGGTGCAGAGCAAGTTGGTTTTATGAAAGGCAGGTCCGCTGCCGATCATCTCAGGACGTTGGCCCATGTCTTCTCGGCCTCTGAGGAGAGCAACTCTCCCATGGCTTTGGTCTCCTTGGATGCCGAGAAGGCATTTGACAGGGTACACTGGGGGTTTTTGTTAACCACAATGGGTAAATTCGGGTTTCCAGAGATGTTCTTAGAATGGATAGGCGCCCTTTACTCAAGTCCCACAGCCAGAATTACCTGCAATGGGGCCACATCGGAACCCTTTCCTCTATATGTAGGCACTAGACAAGGATGCTCCTTATCCCCCCTCCTCTTTAATTTGTATTTGGAACCCCTTATCAGGCGCATAGTGCGTAACAAGGAGATAAATGGTATCAAGATACTGGATCAGGCCATTAAGGTAACAACATATGCAGACGTCCTTTAGGTATACATTTTGAGACCGAATACATCAGTCCCAGCTTTATTAGAGTCTATTCGGGAATATAGTTGTCTGGCTAATTATAAATTAAATCAGGATAAAACCGTGGTTTACCCCCTTAGTAAAAGCCTCTTCAAGCAAGAGATTACTGAGCTAGGTCTAGGGTGGAAATCTGACTCTTTCAAATATCTGGATCTTACCCTGACGAGGAGCATGACACGGACACGCCAGTTGAATCTGGATTCTCTGGTGCATACAATTGATTTAGATCTCAAAAGATGGGCACAACTTCCACTTTCTTTATGGGGTAGGATAAATATAGTTAAGATGAATGTATTCCCTCGGCTTTTCTATCCCTTGAATATGTTAAACATCTGGCTTCCACTTTCATGGTTTAAGAAGCTCCACGGAGCTATAGCTAACTTTGTTTGGGGATATAAGAAAGCCAGGATGGCCTATCACAAACTGGCTGCGCCTAAACTACTTGGGGGATTAAGGTTACCACATTTTGCTCTTTAGTTTTGGGCGGGTCAGGTTAATAAATATCTTAGATGGGTTCAGAATACGGACTTGCTTACACAGACAACCTATGTACCCTTGTGGATAAAGTCTGAGGTAGCTCTTATCAAGAAATATGGTCTTGTCCCAGAGGCTTTACTTTATCTCAATCCAAAGCTACTTCCCTCTCCTTTGAGGAAATCCCCGATAGGGGTTTCTCTAAAGATCCATGCTCAGCTTTGTAGCTTTTTAAAATACGACCAGGTTAAGGATTGGTCCCAACCTATTTGGGGTAACCCGTGTTTTTTGATTGATAATAAACCTATCAGCCCCACATGGTTGACCCTACCAGATAAATGTTGCTTGAAAGATTTCCTCAACGAAGAGGGAAACGTATGTTCCTCATCGGAGATTCTGCACAAATTCAATCTGCCCTCCAAGGCGATTTTTAAAGTATATCAGCTTCGACACCTTTTACTCAACAAAGTAGGTAGAAATCCTGTCCAGCCTCCGCAGGTGGACTTTCATGAGTCCTTGGAATCCCTGGTGGGCCTCTCACAGGCAATTTCCAAAGTATACACTGTATTATTTAATTGGGCCTTCTCACAAAACCTTGGTCCATGCTCATATTGGGCCACAGTGTTTCCTGATGAAGATCTGAATTGGTCGGCCCTCTGGCAAGGTTGCCATAAATTAATCTGGCAGGACCAGTTAAGACTTATACAGTTTAAAATTCTCCACAACATTTACTACTCCCCTCAAAAACCTGCTAGCCTAAAATTGGTAGCGGATCCCAAATGTAACAGATGTAATTCTGGAAAAGGGGACCTGTTGCATATCTTCTGGAATTGCCCAAAAATAATCCCACTTTGGACAGATATTAAAAACAAGATATATCCTTTGCTGGGCTTGGAAGACCTTTTTACTCCTGAAATATGTCTGCTGGGGGATATGTCCTGTATTACGGTTAAGAACAGGAAGTTCTATATGGCCCTGATCTCGATTACCCTGAAAAAAGTGGTCCTCAGACATTGGAAGGATTCTAGCGTGATCAGTTACTCTGAATGGCTGGAGGAACTTCTCTCTAGCCTTAGGATTGAGAGGATGATAGCCGTTCTCCAAAATAAGAGTCCCAGGTTTGATAAGATATGGGGGCCCTTTTATACTATTTACTCACTGTAAGAGATATAGGTACCCCTTTGGTTGAAATCAGTTTAAAAGGTCTTGTGCGGGGAGGAGTGGGGTGGAATGGGGGCGTAGGAATTTTGTTCTTTTTGGGGGGTTTATATTTTAGGTACTTTTTGGTTTTATCTTTTTTGTTTTTCATTGGGGGGGTATTGCAGAGAAGGACTCCTGTCAGTAATTGTAATACATATCAATGTATTCCTTTATGTTTTATGTTTATAATTATGTTTCTTTATGTATTCTCTGTAAAGAAAACTGGAATAAAGACTTAATGGCAAAAAAAAAAAAGAAGTCTCTGGCTCAAAGGTTTGCAATTCCGATATGTTTAAATAGATACATAAATAAATAAAAAGATGTACTGGGATGTCAAGTGATGGGTACAATAAGGTGCTAATATTTTAAAATGAATCCAGAGACTTAGTCCTTAAAAGAGAGGGAGGTACCTAAAACAAACAGTAGAAACACTCTGGATACAGAAGTTGATACCAGCCCATTTGCAGAAGAAAGGGTTCTGAAAGAACTCCTAAATAGACATTTTTGCAATCAGGGATGTAGCTCTAGAGTGATTCGACAATGGTTATAGTCATGAGGAGGCAATGATAGGGTTAAGCAGGATTAGACAATAGTAATCAGTGAAGGTTCAAGAGAAAAAGAAAGCATTCAGGAAGTACAAGGAATCACAGAAGGAGCAGGACAGAGAACTGTATCAATTAAAGCAAAAGGAAGCTGGGAAGGCAGTCAGAACAGCAAAGGCCCAAACCGAGGAAAAGATAGCAAACTCAGTTAAGAAGGGGGATTAAACCTTTTATAGGTACATCAGGGAGTGAAGAAAGACCAAGGGAGGGATAGTGAGGCTTAATAAAGGGAGGGAGGGTGGGCAGAGGGTGACTGTGAAAAGGCAGAGATACTAAACAAATATTTTTGCTCAGTATTTACAAAGGAAGAGGAGGAGGTACCTAAAACAAACAGTAGAAACACTCTGGATACAGAAGTTGATACCAGCCCATTTACAGAAGAAAGGGTTCTGAAAGAACTCTTAAAACTGAAGGTGGACAAAGCAATGGGGCCTGATGGGATTCATCCCAGAATTCTAAAAGAACTAAGGTAGAACTAGTGACACCACTGACTACCCTCTTTAACAAATCATGGGAGGATGGGGTGGTACCCGAGGACTGGAGGAGGGCAGATGTGATTCCCTTCACAAAAGTGGGAGCAAGGCAGAAGCAGAACTACAGACCTGTTAGTTTAACCTCAGTGGTAGGGAAAATGATGGAATCACTTCTGAAGGAAAGAATTGTTGAGTATCTAGAGGCCAGAGGGCACAGGACCCAAGGCAGCATGGATTCACAGTGGAAGGTCATGCCAGACAAGTCTGATAGATTTCTTTGACTGGGTGACCAAAGTAGTAGATCAGGGAGGGCTGTGGACATGGCTCTACCTAGACTTTACAAGGCATTTGACACAGTCCCACACAAAAGATTAATATACAAGTTAGCCAGCCTGGGAGTGGGTCCCAAGATGACAGCCTGGGTAAATAATTGGCTGGAGAATAGGACACAGAGAGTAATAGTAAATGGAGTCCCTCTGAAAGAGCGGGTTACTAGTGGGGTACCGCAGGGTTCAGTATTAGGACCGGTCCTCTTCAATGTCTTTATAAGCGACATTGCAGAGGGACTGGAAGGAAAAGTATGTCTCTTTGCAGATGACACAAAGATCTGCAACAGAGTTGATACACAAGGTGGGGTGGAAAGGATGAGAAGGACTTGGCAAGGTTAGAGGAATGGTCAAATGTATGGCAGCTTAGATTCAATGCTAAGAAGTGCAAGGTAATGCACCTGGGAAACAAAACCCAGGTGAAGAGTACACAATGGGGGTGAGATACTAACAACAACAAAATGGAAGGGACCTGGGGTAGTCATATCAGATGACCTAAAGGTGGGCAAGCAATGGAGAGGGCAGCAAGGAGGGTTGGGGGATACTGGGATGCATAGGGAGAGGCATCACCAGTAGAAAACAGGAAGTTATTATCCCTTGTACAGACAGCTGGTGAGACCCCATCTGGAGTACTGCGTGCAGTTCTGGAAACCCAATCTCCACAAAGACAGAGACAGGATGGAAGCTGTCCAGGGAGGAGAACTAAACGGTGCAGGGTCTGCACCGGAAGACATATGAAGAGAGACTTAAGGAGCTTATATATATATAGCCTCGAGGAAAGGAGGAGGAGGGGACATGATAGAAACTTTCAAATACCTCAAGGGAATCAACAAAGTCCAAGAGGGTAGCATCTTTCAAAAAAGTGTGCAAGAACAAGAGGGCACAATTTGAAGATGGGGGTGGCTCAGAGGTAATTTAAGGAGTATTTTTTCACAGAGAGGGTTGGATGCATGGAGCAGCCTTCGGAGGAGGTTGTGGAGTCAAAACAGTGGTGGAATTCAAATGCATGGGACAGTCATAAGGCAATTCTAGGGGGTTGGGGTAGGAAGAAGTAGGCTGCTGATTAACTAGGATCTGCAGCTTATCCATTAGGTAGGGAAATGGGCAGACTAGGTGGGCCAAGCGGTCCTTATCTACCGTCAAATTCTATGTTTCTATGTAACCTCCCACATATATATCCAACACCGCTCCTAAAAAAGTGAACCTCCTCAATTATACTACAGCCACACAATTAAATCCACAATATACATTCAACCATCCAATACAAGTAAAACATAAAATAACATTAATATAATGTCCAATTAAAAGACCAGAATGTTTAAAAATTGTGCAGCATCAATAACAGATACAATGTTGCAGCCTGTAAATAAGTTCGAGCAGGATAAATGCACTCTCACTCTGCCACAGTGAGGTACACAAATATTCAGTTTTCAGAGGCCCCAGGTGTGCTTGAATAGAGGGTGGAGAGCAAACCAAGTCCCACAAGCCAGTTATCAGCCTGCTCACACCAGACCCCAAGAGACATCTGCAGGCCTGCTCACACCAGGTAAGGCAAAACAAAAAGAAGTGACTCAGCTGTAGATGTGCTGTAAAGTTAGGAACAATATAATAAAAAGCAAAAAATTGGCACCATCCACCACTTACTTGCAAAACATTTTACTGCAGAAAAAAGATGCATATAAAAGCAAGGTGCCACAGTGCAGAGCCCAAACTTCAACAAGCCTGACCCGGTTTTATTAGTCACGGCGCTGCCTCAGGGACCCCAAGGAAGCATGCATGCACGAACTGGTTGGGCTTATTAGTAATGGTCTTACTGCGTGGGCACCTTGTTTTATATGCATCATTTTTATGCAATAAAACGTTTGGCAAGTAAGTGGTGGATGGTGCTGAGTTTTTGCTTTTTGTTCTGCTCACACCAGGTCCCACAAACAAGGTTGCCACTCTGGGGTGGGAGGGAGGAAAAGTGCTCTCTCACTGCACTCCAGAACCAGCCTATCACACCAGCAGTGCTACTAAAGATCAAGACAGATGCTTTTTTTATTTAATATGCTTTATTAAAATGTTTCAAAAACTGGAAAAACAACATCAGTAATAATACATGATAACATAAACACCACACCACAATAACACCCCCTACCAAGAAGCATTCATGCCCCCTTCCCCACACCCTTACACCCCCCCCCCACAAGCCAGAGCACAAACAAAATATTCCCACATCAAGTAGGCTTTGGGGCATTCCTCGAGGCCCCCAGGGGGGCCAGAATGTCATAACTGGCAGACTTCACCTGGGTAAATCACTTGTTGGATAAAAGGGCCTCCAGGGGCTCCCACCGTGATCAGTATTGTTCAAGTCTGTCTTGTTGGGAAGCAATATGCTTCTTGGTTGTCAAGGCTAGTGAATTTCTTGATGCCGCTCTCTATAGGAAGGCACCATATCATCTAACCATGGTGTAAAATTACCAATTTGGAGGTAAACGAAATCAAAGCCATATAAACCACACAGGGCAAGAAGAGCTCCTTCTGATAGATGCCAACAAGACAGATCTGAGGGGTAAAGGAGAGATTGAGCCCCAAGAAGGGATCAAGGGAGGTACAAATAGTGGTCCAAAATGGGGCCATCTTTGCACAGTCCCATAGAATGAGCCTAAGAAAACCCTCGCCCAGTCCACAACGGGAATAGCCTGCTGAACTTAACCTATCCATCTTGTATAACCTTAAAGGAGTATAATACATATTATGTAGGATATGAAATTGAACTAGACGATATCTGTCTTGTTTAATATAGGTCAATCCAGATTGACAGACCCTCCCTGTTTAGTCCACAGGATAAAGTAGGGGTTAGACAAATTGCATTTTGTCCACATAAGAAAGTTAGGAGTTTCAAAAAATACTTTACATTAGTTTACATAATATGGAGTTTCACAAAATACAGTACATTTGTCAGGAATATCTGCTCATGACATCAACCCAGTATCTGCCACACAAATGTCCCACTCCCCAGTATCTGTACTACAATGAAACCACACCATAGAATGTGCCCCCACAAACACCCACACAGTATCAACACTCTAATAACCCCACACCTGAAGAGTTGCTCCACAAATATACTTCACCAAAGTTTCTGTTCTCATCTACCACAAATCCCAATATCTGTTCTGCTACAAAACTCTCCATCCAGGGTTTTAGGAAAGTTGGTCACAGAAAAATTGGTACATATAAACGGCTGGAAATTTGGTCACACATTTGCATCTTCTGAAATATTCCTACATTGAGCATGTGATGCAGAAAGTCTTTTAGGGGCCGATTCCAAGATGGCCAGCGTAACTAGCATGCAGTTGCGAGTTATGCTGGTCACCTCTATGCCAGGGACCCTACACCGCATTCCAGAAGTGGCAGGGTTCTGGCACTTGCAACATGTGAGATACGCCATGCATGTGGCGGTAGCCCACACATGGTATATCGCATCTGCATGTCGCATCTTGCGGCCAGGGACAGGCAGCTTCCCCAGAGCCCCCTGCCCAGACCACCACAGCACACATCAGGAGGCATGGGGGGCCAGGACAGATGGCATAGGTGTCCAAGGGGTTCTACAGACACAGAACCCCTAGGGTCCCTCATGTTCGGGGGTTTGGGAGGTGGGGGTGTGCTTGTGGGGGCCAGGGGGACAGCATGATGCCATTGCCAAAGCACTGCAAGGCTGCATCTGATGGTGCTGGCTGTCAGATGCCACATAAGACAGCTCGTAGATGTTAGAAGTCAGCTACATCACTGCATGTCCTGGAATGGCAATTGTGGGTTGTGACAGCAGCCCTTCTGGAATTGGGCTAAGTTGCTGTTGCAACCCGCAGTTGCACCAGGCGTTGCGGGCTGTGGTGTAAGTGTGATCGTATCTTGTGCTTGTCACAGCCCGCAGATGCCATGGCATAGGTGGCCTCCTGGAATAGCACAGGGTGTATCACATGGCATAAGTTGCGGGATACACCATGGGGATTGGCGTATCCCACCTTACGCTGGCATAGCCCCTCTTGGAATCAGGCCTTTTGTTTCTAAATAAATTCTATTAAAGAAACACACAAGTATAAATCTTTATAGTTTGTATTGGCTCATTATCACACATATAAAAACTTAACATATGTTGTCATGTTTATGCCTCTTGTTGCTTCCGTAGAGAACTTCAGCACAACTTCAAGGGAATGATTACTAACTGGCAAATGAAACATCTAGACTTTCTATTTTCCATTTCTTTCTTTTTCTGTTCTTATTCATGCTGAGAGCTGCTAGTCAGTGGTCTCTGCTTGCTGGTTAGCAGCAGCAGCATTGGCGATGGGTTTTGATCTGACGTTATGTCCAGCACCGCAAAGAATTCCTCAACAATCTTCCATCCAGTTTCTTCTGTCAATGCACAAGTTCAAGAGTTGTGTCTGTAGATCCTTGTATAATCTTTTTACTTGGTGATTAGGCAATTGTCCGTGTGCACTCTGTACCAGTGATGTGCTGACTGTGGTTGCATCTGCCTTCAAGCAGGTGATGAGTTTCCACACTGTTGGATGATTGTTCCCCACCAAAACCCCCAACTTCTAATTCCATGCTTCAGTCAAGTTGTTTGTCAAATGTTCACTCTGCATAGTTTCCTGATGTACATTCCACTCTTCAGGAGGGAAGAGCGGTGGAGTGCATTATACTATTACTAGTGGCAAGTCATCCCCATGCTGTGCTAGATGCTGAACTCTGCAGAAGGTTCCTGTACAGTAGGTGGTGCTGAAGTACGTTAACAGTGGCTTCATCCCCTCTGGAATATTAGCCTGGAGAAACTCAAGTCCTTCTACAAGATCTTCTATCTGCAGCAAAGCCAAAGCATCTATCATGCCACAAAACAGCTTTACCTCTTCTGATTCTTTGTAGCATTGTGTGAGTCCCAGATCCTGTACTTTGCATCACTTACTTTGGGTGAGATGGAAATAGCAGTCAAGAATTGTGACATGTTCACCTATCACATTATGCACTGCTCGCATGACTGCAATTTCAAACTCAATCACTATAGCAGTGTGATCTGCATTGTGTCCTTATTCATAACACCTCTCCATCACTTTCTGAAGCATCATTTCATATGTCTCTTCAGACTTCCTCTGAATAAGCATATAGGCATGTGACACTGCAGAGTTGTCAAGTGGACACATGATGACATACAATTGGGAAAATCCTCTGGGTGACTTGGCATAGTTACCACCCATAAACCATGTGTTTGACAAAGTGCCTCATGTGTTCCAAATATGATGATCCTTGGATCAGATGCAACCCCAGTGTCATGTATGAGGAATTGTTCTGGATTGGGTCCTGAGGTCCATGTCCATTTGCCAGCAAGAAAGAAATTGTTGAGAGTCTGAGGTTCCTTAAGCACCTGTCCAAGTTATTGGTTCCATAAAGAATGCTTGATAGAGTTTTCCTTTCCTAACAAGGCCCTAGTGTTGACATCTGCGGCTGCTGCAATGAGGGTCAAAATCTGCGAGGGCTTGTCAGAACTGCTTTTTGCCTGCTGTTTCTTCAAGGCTCTGCATTTAACTGCTTTCACTGCATCTTCAGAAGGGTCATGGTTGTGCTGAGACTCAAGCATTGGGCTCTCCATGCTGAGTGAAGTAGACAAGGCACACATACAATTGATGCTGAAATTTAAACAACCCCAACAATTGTTGCTGTTCTGTGTGACTTGTTTGGTGTACATAAAACCATCATAGTATAGTTTCCTGCCGCTCCTGCTAGTGGTTGTGAACTCCATGGTGTAAATGAAACTAACCTTTTTGTCGGTGCATCACAGTTTTCTATAAGGCTGGGTTAACCAGTAATAGGTGCACATATTCTGTAAAAAGACACAATGTCCTGCAGCTGGGTTAAATATCATGTTAAAGTAGCTTAAAGTGGCTTAAATGGTATGTTAAAGTAGCTGATAATATGCTGGTAATACATTTGCATTTCATATAATAAGTGCACAACGTCCTGCAGATGGGTTAAATTACTTAGCCTTCTTCAGCCGCTATGACCAGATTTCCAGCTGTTTGTTTGTGCCCAATTTTTCTGTGTCCAATTTTCCTGTGACCAACTTTCCAGTGAACAATTTTCCTGTGACCAACTTTCCGGTGGCCAGTTTTCCATACACCTCCATCCAGTATTTGTTCCACAACTACCCAACAATCTGCTCCACAACCATAAAACATGACAATCTCTAACACTTCTTTACTTTAGTAATTGCCCCACAAACATCTGTCATGCAATTTCTGCTCCTACAGCCACCTTACATCTTAGCATGTGCTACACAACTATCCCACACTTTAGAATCTACAACACACCCACATATCTGAATATTTTTCCCACAACTACACCATAACCTCACTTTACTGTACATATATCTGTCTCACACCTTCTGCACACACCAGTACCTGTCCCCTACTAGTCACACACCAGTATTTGCCCCACGACTACTCCACATCCTAGTATCTTCCCAACTATCCAAACCCCATGTCTATTAACTACCCCAAACCCAGTGTTTGCCCAACAGTTTCATTTTTCAGGTATCACAATTGTCTTTGTCAGATAATTGATGCAGGGTTGTGCGAAGCTCCAAAATATAATCTCATCTGATTTATTTGGTTCTAAAAGCTATCTAGGGACAGCAGATGCTGCTTCAACCATTACTACCAGCTGTGGTCAGATCCAAAATGGCTGTTAATGTGCTAGTATAGACATGATATTCCTGCCATGGATATAGTTAGCCTTTAAAGGGATACTGTTAACCCCCTTAAGCCTTAAAGTGTCCCAAATTAAAAAAAAACATGTGCTATGATTGCTCCACATTCTGTAAAGACTGCTGACATAGCTAGTTGTTTGATACTTATCCTTTTTTCTATTAAAAAGTGAATAGCAGATTACTCACCATACTGGTGTTATCACACATAAATGTGTTTGTTTACAGTCCTTGATCAACCCCCACTGATTCTTTCCAGAACTTAGGAACACTCCAACACAGTATAGCCACTTATGATGCCATGGTAGCAGAGGAGACTATTGCATGGTGAGTGGCTGCACTGTTTGGGGGTGTTTCTAATGTTCAGGAAGTATGCAATAAGATTAGATCCAAGATTTGAAACAAAATAAGGTTGGTTATAAATATACATTAGCATGCATTTCAGTTCTACTAAGCAAGGAAGCAGAGAAAACAACCAGCAAAAGCAATGAATTTTAGAGAAGGTAAACAACCATAAAGATTTTTTTAACTACAATTAATATGATGCAAAAAGGTTGACATTGTCCTTTTAAATAACAAGAATGTAATTATTAGTTATTTTAGGATTTAAATAATTTACGATAGCATTTAAAAAACAAGCAAAATTGCATATTACTGAATACTGAAATAGGTGATTTATCTTTTCAGCTGCAACACATTACTGCCGTAGTCACTTGGAGATTGGACACTCACCAGCGTAGTAAATGAAGGACTCCACCAGGTAATAAATAAATAGAGCTTTTGAGCAAGGATACATGGGGATCTGAAACACATCAAGCATACTAAGAACCATGAATAGTGTGGTATTCTTCTCAGATGTGCAATAAACAAAGTTAACAAGTCCTTGATTTACTATGCTGTTGAGTGCCCAATCTCCAAGTCACTGTGTCTGACTTTTTTTGAGAGCACCATCATCCCAGTGCACACTGTTCTTTGCTCTGCATGACATCATCCCAGTGCACACTGTTCTTTGCCCTGCATGACATCATCCCAGTGCACACTGTTCTTTGCTCTGCATGACATCATCCCAGTGCACACTGTTCTTTGCTCTGCATGACATCATCCCAGTGAACACTGTTCTTTGCCCTGTATGGCATTACTGCCGTGTAAGCAACAATTCCAAGGCACTTCTGAAAATTTCTGTATTTTGACTTAAAATGTCATTTTCCATTAAAGCTAGTTCAAGTTGCAGTATAGTGATGCATGATTCCAAGAACTAAGAGATGTCAGCTTTCCATGCATCTCTAATATATACAGTAGCTCTGGAAATCTAAATGATAATCTGTTTATAAAGAAGGTACAGGCTCTTCCAGCCCACTAGCACAGTGGTAGCGAGCTTGGGTCATCAGAGGGCTGGCCAGGGGAGAAGGATTGTACTCCCAATGGACTGCTCTCCTTCTCCAGGTGGGGTGGGCAGCACTCTTTGCTGTAATACCACCACCACCACCTGGGTGACCATGGGTGGTGATGGTGCAGCAGAGGAAGCAGGAGTTAAGGGAGGGGCAGATGTTGGCTGAGTACTGGAGTGGAGGTGCATCTCCATGCACCTTCAGCTCATTGGTCCTCCCTGTGTGCGGATGTCTGGGGCAGGGGAGAACAAGGAAAAAGGAACCCCATGACTGCACTGGTAGATGGGTCCCTGGTGCCGCAGCTCCAGTGCACTCTCCCTTCTGAAGTATGGGAAGAGGGGGAGCTCCCTCACCCCAACTGGGCAGGGTAATCCAGGGGCTCATGAATCCAAGGGGAGCGGGGCACTAATAGGAGCCAACATGGGTGCATTTGGACCCAGAAGAGAGGGGCAATCATGGAGAGAGGGGGGGCAAAAAGAATAAATAAAAAAAAAAAGAAGAAGGTACAGGCTGTAAAGAATAGGCAACATCAGAAGAGAATGATAACCAAATTACTGTAGAAGGTTTGGTTAATCCCAGACACCATTATAAAACTAGACATGGCAAAAGCCAATGTTTGCTTCCAAGTATTGATAGTTCAATTGTTAAGCTTAGTAAGTGTCGGAGAGTATTCACATGGTTTGTCAAATGGTTACTACTCATTAACCCCTTGCCACATTTGGAGCACATAAAGTGATTTTCCCCAGTGTGTGTCCTCAGGTATCTCTAGAGCTCATGCAAGTGGGTGAGGCTCTTGACACAGAAGCATAAGTTGAAACAGAGTCTGTCACTGACTACTAGCTGGGGATATCACAGATATGGTGTTGTTTCATGCCTGGTACTAATTGACTGGCAACTGCGGCACTTGCTTCTGCTTGCTGTGATGAGGGGACTGTTGGTGTGGTGCAGAACTGTGGTCTGAGTTTGGTATCAGGTTCTGTAAGTTGGGATGTCTCAGCACCAGCACCAAGCTCCTCTAAATGGAGAAGTGATGGGAATCTGTTGGGGGGGGTAACTGACTGGCCTCAATTTCCACTAGGAAATGTCCTCACCCTGACAAGGGGGCAGCTGTCTGGGTATCAAGTGCATTGATTTGCCTGTTGGAAGCTGAGAACCTTGCTGCACTGCAAAGAACAAACTATAACTCCATTTAGGACCTGGAAACCTGGTAAGGCATAATACTGGTGGGGACTTGTTAAGAAGGGGAGCTATGCTTTCTACAAAAAGTTTCATTTTTTTCCTTGTTGGTATTAAGCAGAGAATTGCAGGATTCCATTAAAAGTGTAGTAATAGAGGGAGTGAGATACAATTGAATTTGCTTAATTGCTGAGGTTGAGACCTAGGATTTAGAAGGATATTTTTGCAACATTTTAAAAGTGTCCTGCCGGCTGATTAAGTTTTTATCCCTGGTTTCACTGAAAGGTTTTGTGTATTGGAATCAGACATAGCAGAGTGCCTACATTGAAAGGCCTGCTTACTTCACAGGTGTCACAAATCAGTCAATTGGCTGTGAAAGGGTTTCATCACTGTGCTGTCTTAGGCATCCTTCACAGTTAGAAGCCAGTCAGACTGACTTTGATTTGTCTGTTGGAAGCTGAGAACCTTGCTTCACCTGGAAACCTAGTAAGGCATAATACTGGTGGGGACTTGTTAAGAAGGGGAGCTACGCTTTCTACAAAAAGTTTCATTTTTTTTTCTTATTGGCATTAAGCAGAGAATTGCAGGATTCCATTAAAAGTGTAGTAATTTTATAACCAGAGGGAATGAGATACAACTGAATTTGCTTGATTGCTGAGGTTGAGACCTAGAATTTGGAAGGATATTTTTGCAACATTTTACAAGTGTCCTGCTCGCTGAGGAGTGAGTTCATTTGTATCCCTGGACTCAGTAGAGTGGTTTGTGTAGGAGCCGTGGTCTAGTAAATTGTGGTGTTAGATGAATTATTATAAAGAGCAGTACTCACCAGGGTGGTGGAGCAGTTGTGTATTTGATTGTTTCTAACAGTCACCAGTGGCTGTGGACTACCCACCCACCCTTCACAACACACCATCCCCCCAGGTGTGGCATTTCCTTTATAGCCACAGTTCCGACATCACTTCCTCAACAGGTCTTGGGGTAGAACTGTCATATTTTTAATAACCCAGCACAGTGCAAAAAGGGTAGGTACACACCACAAATAATATATATATATATATATATATATATATGTGTGTGTGTGTATATATATATACTGTATATATATGTGTGTGTGTGTATATATATATATATATATATATATATATTATAGGAGAGGGACATGTGGGGAGTGGTGCAATGCACTGGCTGTGGGGCAGCAGTTTTAAAGGAGACATTCTGTAAACTGCATTGCTGTCCTATTTGCAGGCAACTGTCAGCTCTGAGGGAGGAGGTTGCCCACCTCCAGGCTGAACTAGCAAGGACTAAGGAGGCCTCCCCCATCCAAAGAGCACCACTGCCACAACCACTGCCTCAGAGGTTGCCAAGTATGAAGAGCAGTTGGAGCACAGTGGGTTCTGGGAGGGTGCGGGTGGTGGACCAGAGATGAAGCCCCCTAGTTGTACCTCTATGCAAATCATATGCCATTCTGGCAGAGCAAGGTTCCTCTATGATGGCACCCTCAGTGGAGACCCAGAAGATTGCTGAGGACATCCACAAGGAAGACCCACAAAAGGGTGGCAAGGGACACCACAGGGGAAGGAAACAGCTTCTGATAGGGGATTCAATTGTTAGGGGGGAAACTGGGGAAGGGAGAGGAGAAGGAAGTAAGGTGCCTGCCTGGTGCCATGGATTGGAAGGACATGAAGCAAATCCTCAGGATTGCAGAAGCAGCATCACAGGAGAGGGAACTAGATATCATAGTCCACCTTGGGCCAAATAACCTAGCTAGGCATGGGATCAGTGCAGTGCAGAATGAATTTGTGGAGTTGGGGAGGGGCCTCAGACGGGTAGCAAGCACAGTAACCTTCTCAGAGGTGTTACCAGTCCATGGTAGGAGTGAGTCTAGGGTACTGCACACCATGCAGTTTAATGAATGGTTGAAAAACTGGTGCAGAGCCCATGGCTTTGGCTTCACTGGGGACCATGGTCTGCATCTGTCCATAAAGGGAACTAAGCTCCTAGGTGACAGGAATAAATGCTTCCTTAGCAAGCTTTTAAACTAGCCAAGGGGGGAGGCACTGATAAAAGGCAGGAAATGTCAAGCCTCCATCCACAAAACATGGCAGGTAGTAAGGAAAACATTGAGGTACAAAGCTCAACACAGGGCAGGACAGGGGTAAATGGAAAAATAGACAAGGGCAATAAGAGCAGGGATGGGGAAAAAAGGATAAAGCCAACATTAAATGGAGGGCAATGAGTACCAATGCCCGTAGTCTGGGAAACAAGCTTCCTGAGCTAGTAGCCCTGATGGAAGATGAACAATTGGATATTGTGGCAGTCACAGAAACATGGTACACCAAGAACCATGACTGGGATGTCAACATACCAGGGTACACAATCTACAGAAGGGACAGGGAAGGTAAAGAGAGAGGTGAGTAGCTCTATACATGAGGGAAGGGATCAAAGCTACAGAACTAAAAAGTAAAGGGGAGAACAAGAGGCACTCTGGGTCACCTTGGAGACAGGGAATGGCATCTGCAATCTGCACAGGGTTGTATAGACCCCATCTCAAGGGGAGGAAATGGACACAAATTATAGAGGACATTCTTAAATGGCTGGAAAAGGAGATACTGTTGATGAGGACCTGAATATGCCAGATGTTAACTGGATAATATGTACTGCAGCCACATCCAATAGCAGGGTCATTCTCGATGTTCTGCAGGGGGCTGACCTTAGACAGCTAATGTTGGAACCCACTCGGGAGGGAGCAATACTAGAACTGGTACTCTCAAATGGAGAGAGAGGATCACAAATTTAGAACTCAGTAGGCATCTGGGAACAAGTGACCACTGCACAGTGTGCTTCACAATGAGCACAACCATGGAGATAAGCCATACAAAAGCAAGGATACTGGACTTTAGAAGGGCTGATTTTGGCAAAATGGGTGAATACCTGAAGAATGCACTAGCAAATGACCAAAAAGGAGGGGTGGAAGAACAATGGAGAAAATCAAAACTGCCATCATAGAGGCAACAAGCCTTTGTGTGAAACAAATAAAGAAAACAAAGTGGAGTAAAAAAAAACACTGTGGTTCTCAAAAAAGGTGGCAGGGAAGGTTAAGGAGAAAAAGGCTGCATTCAAAAAGTATAAGGAATCACAGAAGGAGCACGACAGGGAACTGTATCAAATAAAGCAGAAAGAAGTGGGGAAGGCAGTCAAACTAGCAAAGGCCCAAACCGAGGACAAAATAGCCAATTCAGTTAAGAAGGGGGATAAAACCTTTTATAGGTACATTAGGGAGCAGAGAAATGGAGGGATAGCGAAGATTAATAAAGGAGAGGGGAGGTAGGCAGAGAGAGACAGTGAAAAGCCAGAGATACTGAATGAATACTTTTGCTCAGTATTCACAAAAGAAGATGGGGAGGAGTTACCTAAACCAGACAATAGAAGCACTCTTGGTAGGGGGGTTGACACCAGTCCATTCACAGAAGAAAGAGTCCTGAAAGAACTCCTAAAACTCAAGGTGGACAAAGCAATGGCGCCTGACGGGATTCACCCCAGAATCCTAAAAGAACTAAGGGAGGACCTTGTGACACCACTGACCATGCTTTTTAACAAATCATGGCAGGATGGGGCGGTACATGAGGACTAGAGGAGGGCAGATGTGATTCCCCTTCACAAAAGTGGGAGCAAGGCAGAAGCAGTAAACTACAGACCTGTAAGTTTGACCTAAGTGGTAGGGAAAATGATGGAATCACTTCTGAAAGAAAGAATTGTTGATTACCTAGAGGCCAGGAGGGCACAGGACCCAAAGCAGCATGGATTTACAGCAGGAAGGTCATGTCTGACGAATCTAATTGATTTCTTTGACTGGGTAACCAAAGTAATAGACCAGTGAGGGGCTGTGGATATGGCCTACCTAGACTTTAGCAAGGCATTTGACACAGTCCCACACAAAAGATTAATAATCAAGTTAGCCAGCCTGGGAGTGGGTCCCAGGGTGGTAGCCTGGAGTACAAACTGGCTGCACAACAGGACACAGAAGGTAATAGTGAATGAACACATTCCGAAGAAAGGGGTTACTAGTGGAGTACCTCAGGCTCAGTACTGGGTCCAGTCCTCTTAACATCTTCATAAGTGACATTGCAGAGGGTCTGGAGGAAAGGTATGCCTCTTTGCAGATGACAGAAGATCTGTAACAGAGTTGATACACAAGAGGGGGTAGAAAAGATGCGAAGGGACTTGGCAAGGTTGGAGGAATGGTCAGACTTATGGCAACTTAGATTCAATGCAAAGAACTGCAAAGTAATGCACCCGGGAAACAAAAACCCAGAAGAAGAGTACACAATAGCAGGGGAGGTACTAACAACAACAAAAATGGAAAGGACCCTGGGTAGTCACATCAGATGACCTAAAGGTGGGTAAGCAATGTGAAAAGTCAGTAAGAAGAGCCAGGGGATACTGGGATGCATAGGAAGGCATCACAAGTAGAAAATGGAAGTGGTTATCCTATACAGACAGTTGGTGAGACCCTATCTGGAGTACTGTGAGCAGTTTTGGAGACCTCATCTACGCAAGGACATAGACAGGATGGAAGCAGTCCAGAGGAGGGCAAGTAAAATGGTGCAGGGTCTGCAGCAGAAACCATAAGAAGAGAGACTGAGAAAGCTTAATATGCATACTCTCGATGAAAGGAGGGACAGAGGGGACATGATAGAAACATTCAAGTACCTCAAGGGAATCAACAAAGTCCAGGAGGGTAGCATCTTTCAGAAAAAGAGATGTGTAAGAACAAGGGGGCACAATTTAAAGATAGAGGGGAGATGGCTCAGGGGTAATGTGAGGATTTTTTCACAGAGAGAGTTGTGGATACATGGAACAGCCTTCTTGAGGAGGTCGTTGGGTCTAAAACAGTGGGGGAATTCAAACATGCATGGGGCAGACACAAGGCAATTATAGTGGGGGGGTTGCAGGAAGTAGGCTGTTGGTTAACTAGAATCTGCAGCTTATCCAGTAGGTAGGGAAATGGGCAGACTGGGTGGGCCAAGTGGTCCTTATCTGCCATCAAAGTCTATGTTTCTATATTTATCAGATACTAGCGACCATGAAGAAAAGCTGGCATGGCTGGAGGAATGGGTACTGGGGCAGCATAAGCCACTGTACTGGGAACATGACATGCAGCTGGAGGGATGACTGACATGGAACAGAAACATATCATGTTCGGGGAAAACCCATAGGGGTCGAAGGGAACATCATGAGCAGCTTTTGGGACCCAAAACTTGTGGGGTGAGCTGTGGCTTTGTTGGAGTCAGGCCAGCCCAGGCAGTGCTGAACTTGCAGACAGATCATTAGTCCAGGGGTGGAAAATTTCAGTTGGAGAGCCCAGAGGTAAGTTGTAGGGCACCCGAATGGAATCCAAGTGAGTGGCTTTGCTCTGCTGCCCTATTTGGCTATAGTTTGTGACCAACAGAACTAAGAGCACGTGTTTTGACTATTAGGAGAGGAGCTTAGTGTTTAGTCCTGTAATGGATCAGGTAGTTTAACAGAAAACAAATGTATAAAGGGTTAAAAAGCAAAGGAAACATTTTAGTCTGTGTTTGTATGGAGTGGTGCAAGACCATATACATAATTTGAACCAGCACGGTCCACTCAGACTTCTGTTTCTAGCTATGACATCATCTTTGCAAGGCAATTAACATAACAGTAAAACCTCTCCTATGACTACCTACTCCTTCCAGCCATCTCAGATATTTGGACATGTGAGAGCCAGAAAATAATGAAGACCTGCCTTTTTATATGATACCCACATACACTGTGTGATAGATTGCAGCATAATGAAGAAATGTGGGTCACTGGTCTAGAAGGCCAAGTAGAAAATTACAATTTTTAAGACAGACAGCACCCCACCCAGACCCCTGATAAACTGTTTACTTTAAATCCAAACATGTGGCAAGAATGGACTGGGCTTTTGCCACCTGTGAGAATACCTCTTGGCAAACTGCCACTCATGCATGATCCATGAAAAAGGCAAGTGAAGGTGCTCAAACATTGGATAGACATGAGTACTGACTTGCAGAAAGGCCTGGAGGGAGTCCCAGTAGAGCACGGTGACAGCACTAGCCATGCTGGCCTCAACTTATGGGTGGGGGAAGAGTAAGCTAGGTAACTAGTGGTCAATGACTGATTACTGGACAGCATGAGAGAGACAATATAATGAACAAATACCAGCTCTCTCCAGCATTTGAAGAGCTGCATGGATCACTTCTCAAAATTTGATACTGACTTTGCAGGAGCCACCAGCCAGTAAGCATGGAGCTGTGGAGCCCTTGATGTTTGCAGCTGCCCAATCATAAAATCACCACCTAGCCTTTGAATGTGCAGAACACCTTTGGTGCGGTTGTTGGTTGAGATAATTGGAGTAATTTTTGGGGGGATGGGAAATAAGGTGATAAAGTATTTCATTTTCATTTCATTTATTTTGTTGCCAGGTAGGTACACTGGAACATACATTCCTTTTTCAAGCGTGACCTGTGGTCAGAGTTAATGACATTATAGACATATAAATTAAAATTCTAAAAGCAGTTATAATAAATAATTTGATTAATACAAATTAAAGGAGCAACCATTTAGAAAAAAAAGTCAGGACAATTACAGTAATTGTTAACTATGTGCAAAACTGTAGACACCAATAATTGGATCTGACCAATCACAGCCTCCTCTTCCATTTGCAAAATACTCCTGCCCAGGTTGCTCCAGTATTTCAACCCTCTACCCCACTCCCCTTTGTAATTAAAGATTTGCAGCCAAGCCTTAAAGTGACAAGAGAGTCTCTGTAATCTCCACAGAAATTGGTTCTTTCCTGCACTAACTGGGCTGAGGCATTTGCAAATCCCAAACAGGGAAGGGTGTATTCATACAGAGGGCGATATCCAGCAGGAAGAGGATGGAGGTGATGCTGCCACTGTATTGCTCACTGGTGAGACCCCATGTGTAGTACTGTTTCCAATTTTGGAGGCCATACCTCAGAAAGGACATATACATGGTAAAGGCAGTTCAAAGAAGGGCAGCTAAAATGGCGCTAGGGTTGTACAAGACAGCCTATGAGGTGAGACTGAGGGATCTCAACATGTTCAACCTTTAAGAGAGAAGAGAGAGAAAGGTAACAGTATAGAGACCTACAAGTCACAACTGGAAATGAGCCTCAGGGTTCTGCTTGCCTACCTGGAAAAATATGTTCTAAATAAATAAGTACCTAATAGGGGTGTACAGGGTGCTGGAGAGAAGTCTCTTTTAAATGAGAAGAAGTGCACTATGACCATAGTTTATGTGATAAAGCGGGGGGGGGGGGCTAACAGAGTTATGATGAAATATTTCTTCTTTGAAAGGATGTAAGATGCTTGGAACAGACTGCACCACCAACAGAAGTGACAGAGGCAACAGCAGTGGAGGACTTCAAGTATGCGTGGGATAGTCATAAGGGTGTATTAGAAAAGAGGAAGGGAGGAGGTAGGGTTGCCAGATACCATTTGGTTTTGCAGAGGCAGATTAGGCAGGGAACATCTGGGCAGACTGGGTGGCCTAACTGTCCTTTTTCTGCTGACAAATTACATAGAAACATAGAAACATAGAATTTGACGGCAGATAAGGACCGCTTGGCCCACTCAGTCTGCCCATTTCCCTACCTACTGGATAAGCTGCAGATCCTAGTTAACCAGCAGCCTACTTCTTCTTACCCCCAACCCCCAGAATTGCCTTATGACTGTCCCATGCATGCTTGAATTCCACCACTGATTTTGACTCCACAACCTTCCTCCGGAAGGCTGTTCCATGCATCCACAACCTCTCTGTGAAAAAATACTTCCTTAAATTACCTCTGAGCCACCTCCTCTATCTTCAAATTGTGCCCTCTTGTTCTTGCACACCTCTTATTTTGAAAGATGCTACCCTCTTGGACTTTGTTGATTCCCTTGAGGTACTTGAAAGTTTCTATCATGCACCCCCCTCCTTTCCTCAAGGCTATACATACTAAGCTCCTTAAGTCTCTCTTCATATGTCTTCCGGTGCAGACCCTGCACCATTTTAGTTGCTCCTCTGGACAGCTTCCATCCTGTCTTATGTCTTTGCAGAGATTGGGTCTCCAGAACTGCACACAGTACTCCAGATGGGGTCTCACCAGCTGTCTGTACAGAAGGATAATAACTTCCTGTTTTTCTACTGGTGATGCCTCCCTATGCATCCCAGTATCCCCCAGCCCTCCTTGCTGCCCCTCTCACATTGCTTGCCCACCTTAGGTCATCTGATATGACTACCCCCAGGTCCCTTCCATTTTTGTTGTTGTTAGTATCTCACCCCCCATTGTGTACTCTTCCACTGGGTTTTGTTTCCTAGGTGCATTACCTTGCGTTCTTAGCATTGAATCTAAGCTGCCATACATTTGACCATTCCTCTAACCTTGCCAAGTCCTTCTCATCCTTTCCACCACTGTGCATCAACTCTGTTGCAGATCTTAGTGTCATCTGCAAAGAGACATACTTTTCCTTCCAGTCCTTCCGCAATGTCGCTTATAAAGACATTGAAGAGGACTGGTCCTAATACTGAACCCTGCAGTACCCCACTATTAACCCTCATTTCTTCTGAGTGGACTCCATTTACTATTACTCTCTGTGTCCTATTCTCCAGCCAATTTTTACCAGGCTGTCATCTTGGGACCCACTCCCAGGCTGGCTAACTTGTATATTAATCTTTTGTGTGGGACTGTGTCAAATGCCTTGCTAAAGTCTAGGTAGGCCATGTCCACAGCTCCTCCCTGATCTACTACTTTGGTCACCCAGTCAAATAAATCTATCAGATTTGTCTGGCATGACCTTCCCACTGTGAATCCATGCTGCTTAGGGTCTTGTGCCCCTCTGGCCTCTAGATACTCTAGAAATTCTATGTTTCGATGTTTTTAAACTACCTTGGGGCTTGAGTGAGACCTAATGAATAAGTCATCACTGGATAAATGCAGATTAAAAACAATCAAAGTTTTTGAAGGCTTGAAATGTGAAAGCTAAAGCAGAAAGGCAATTATTTGTTGGTAAATTATTTATTCTAAGGTATGCTGACTTATGAATCTGAGCAGTAGGACATGATGTGCATAGAAATGAAAGTTTAGAGAGTATGCGAATTGCATAGAAAAAATGTTGTCTGAGTTACAATAAGTGCTGAACTTAATATTAAGCCATGATGAAAAAAAAATAAAACACACAAGCAGTCCTGAAACAGAAAATGTTTGGTGCATTTGTAATGAATTGTGAAATATTATTAAGGCGTACAGAAAACAAGTGTAAGATGAACCAAAGTACCAATGGTACTTAAAGGTCACCAAGCCATGCTGGACCAGTGGCCTGGTGGCTGAGGCAGGGGGGCCTGGCTGTCAGCCACACCAGTGACCCAGGTTCCAGAATGAAATGCAGCTGCTCAGATATTCACCAGAATAAGGAGGATTGAGCATTCTAGGGTGGTTCTCCTCCTTTTGGGAGAGGGAACAGCATGTATCACGGCTCCACTGCCACCTAGAGGAAGCTGCGTGCTGGTACAGTGGTTGCCGAACTGGATGGCTGGGAACAGATGCAGATATGCTCTAAATACTGTGTGCTGGTCTGGGGAAAGCTGCAATCAAGGAAAAGACTCAGACGGTGGATGATGGCGGCACCCGGACAGTTCCGCACCACTCATCAAAGGCACCAACCTACACATGGCAGTTCAAAAAGTAAGGGGATAAGTCCTGGTTGGGGTGGGTGATGGGGTTCGGGGCTGCACCAGAAAGAGGGACCACCTGAGTGAGGTGGATACCCAGAAAAAGGTATGAAACTACAGTATTTGTAGTGTCCAGTAATTTAGGTGTTTATGAATTAATGAAGTCAACAACTGCTTGTTGCATGGTTGTTTACCTGTTTATTGTGCAATTTTTAGTTACTTCTCCACCTGATCTCTATTAGCATTGAACAACTATTCCCTGGTGTTCAGTGGTTCCCTCTCCCTCACCTAATTCCTGTTATCACTGGGAAACTATTCATTGGTGTCCAGTGGTTCCCTTTCCCTCACCTGATCTCTGGTGCCATTTGAAAACTATTCCCCCATGTACAGTAATCTCTCCCCTTCTAGGTGGCCTCCAGCCTACCCATCCCAGACAGTGGCCAGCACTCGCAATCCACTCACCTTCCAGCCACTGCCAGCTGTGCTGCACAAGTCCCATGCATGACTTGTGGTCTGAAAATAAACTAAGTCAGCAAAAAGCACTATCGTGCATGTCCACAGACATGGTTTATTTTTACTTAATTTTTATTTTATCTCTAACTTGGTCTAATTAAAAAGTTGTTTTTGCCAATCTTGGGTGAAAGCTTTCACCCCCTATTCATGACTACTTTAGTAATGACTAATAACTCCCCCACCCCATAAAAAAATGCATGAAAATTCTATACACTGCTTTGCACTACTTAGTCTTCAGACTAAATTAACAGGTTTGTTAAACACTGGTGTATAGGAATACATGACTTGTGTGGGGTATGTGGTGGACAAAGAGGTGAGAGGAGGGTGAGTGCTAGCTGCCATAAATGTGTGTCAGCATGGGGTAGGCTAGAGGGTAGAGGAGATGATAGGGATCACCAGACATGAGGGAATACTTTTCAGTGTCAACAGGCATTGGGTGAGAGATGGTACCACTGAACACAAGGGAATACGTCTACAATGCCAAGAGGGATTGGGTGAGGGAGAGGGTACCACTGGACACTGGTTCTGTCATAATGGCAATCACTAAACAGCGATTGCCATTAGGGTGAGTGTACATTGCTGAAAATAAAAACTGTGATGTACACTCGCAGAGAAGAGAACAGACACACAGATCACTTTGTGTATGTGAGGAGCTGTACCCCCTGCACCTCCCTAACTAATTATTCTCAACTCCATGGGGGAGTATATTGGGAAGGAGGTGATGCTTGTGTAAAAAAAACACACTGCCGACACAGAACTGTATTGCACCCTCCCCACTGTAGCCAGCCCCCCTCACCACCATGCCACACAGCCAGCTCGGCAGAACTTCCACTGCACTGCCTCCCACATACCTTCCCACCTCTTCTGTTCCCTGTGGTGGTTCTGGTCGCCTTTCTTTTCTCCTGTCACTACCCTTTCAGGGTATCTCACAACACAGGCGCTGAAATAAAGTCGCTCATATTTGAGTCGCTCAATCTCAGTCACTCCTTTCACGGTATACCCTGGACACCAGGGAATATTTTTCAATGCCAGTAGAGAGCAGGTGAGGGAGAAGGTGACACTGAACACAAGGGACTAGTGTTTCAATGCCAGTGAGGTCTGACGATAAACTAAGTCAGCGTAAGGTGCAACTATGCATGCACACCAATTTGAACCTCATTTTTATGTTTGCTTGCATGCATGTGCAAGAAACATAGTGCCATCATCGGAGATTTCGGAGGTGTGTCACCTCCTCCTCCAATTCAGTCAGTGTGCTGGCAGGCGCGGCCCCTTTAAGCCAATGCATTCTGGAGCTGTCTATGACACGGTCCAAAATGCAGTGGCATAGAGTTGAAAGAGGGAGCTAAGCTTGAGTGAGCAGTGATAAGATAGCGCCTGCTCATGCGCAGCTCCCCCCCACCCACACACACGCGCCCACGCAGGCGCGGCGTGTTCTCCCCAAGACGCACTGTGGCAGCCGATGGGGTGCCCAATCCTCGCCGGGCTGTGCCAAGGCCCCCAAAGGTTTAAATGCCACGCTGGGTACCCACCCCAGCGTGGCAAATAATAATATAGCCGATAGGGCCCCAATCCTCTGTCGGCCCACAGTCCTCCCCCAGTAATAGTGCCACGCTGGAGCCCACCCCAGCGTGGCAATGTATCCTTAGGCCGACAGGGGTGCCCAATCCCCATCGGCTGAATGCCCCTCAAGACAACTCGTTTGCCACGCTGGGAGCCCACCCCAGCGTGGCAAACGTCCCACGTCACGCTTTTTTTCTCCTTTTTTATCTGTAACAAAAACGGTCCAACGTTGTCTCCCGACCCTCCCACAACCCGCACCCACCCACTGTGCACTCCAGCTCTCCCACATCCCCCACCCCATACTTACCTCCGGAGCTTGGCGCGACGATCTTCGTGGACCGGGAATACGCCTGCACTCTTCAAAGCCGACCGAGAACTGAGGAAATGCCGGTAAGCTGTATAATGGGTTAGATAGGGGGTTTCAACTTTGTTGCATATCTCAGGCATTTGTATTTTGCAATTATTTAACATGGGGTTTTGGGACTCTTCTCATGAATGATGTCATTGTCATGGCGTTATTCGGTTCAAGGGTGATTTCGCAGTCACTGCAGTCACTGTGTGAAATCACCTTTGGCCTGAATAACACCATGACAATGATATTATTCATGAGGAGGGGTCCCAAAACCCCATGTTGAAAATTTGGTGCCAAAATTCCCAAAAATGACTGTTTTACGAGCGTGCGTTGCGCAGTTCCTATGCAGGCTCGTAAGTTCGCGAATTTTCAATATTTTCACTCCAGATTTTCAACATTGCCATTTTAACATACCTTCTTATGAGCAGTACAGCTTTCATTTTTCACATCTCAACCAAAATGTGTTTCCACCCATGTAGTGCTCAATGGCGCAGTCGGTATGCGAAATCAATGTACGGGACAAATTAAGAAAATCACAGTGACACTGTTCATGAGCAGACATCTTAAAAATGGCTATGTTAAAAATTTGGTGAAAAAGTCCTAAAATGACTGTTTCACGGCGTGCATTGCGCGGTTCCTCACACACGCTCGTGAGGTCGTGAATTTTCAATATTTTCATTCCAGATTTTCAACATTGCCATTTTACCACCTTCTTATGAGCAGTACAGCTGCCATTTTTCACATCTCACCCAAAACGTGTTTCCGCCCATGTAGTGCACAATGGCGTAGTTGAAGAGTAGATCAATGTATGGGACAAATTAAGAAAATCACAGTGACACTGTTTATGAGCAGAGGTCTTAAAATGGCTATGTTGAAAATTTGGTGAAAAAATTCCTAAAATGACTTTTACGGCGTCCTGTTGCACAGTTCCTATGCATGCTCGTAAGTTTGCAAATGTAATATTTTCACTCCAGATTTTCAACATTGCCATTTAATAAACTTCTCTTATGAACAGTACAGCTGCAATTTTTCATATGTCGCCTAAATGTGTTTTCGACATGTAGCGCATAATGGTGCTGTTGGGTGCGGAAAGCAATGTTTAGGACAGATTAAGAAAATCACAGTTACACTGTTCATGAGCAGAGGTCTTAAAATGGCTATGTTGAAAATTTGGTGACAAAAGTCCATAAATGACTGTGTTACGAGTGAGCATTGCGCAGTTTCCACGCACCTCGTTAGTTCATGACTTTGTAATATTTTCAGTCCAGATTTTCACCAGTGACATTTTTCCACACTTCCTTATGAACAGTACAGCTGTCATTTTCACAACATGGCTGAAGTGTGTTTTCACACTTGTGCAGAGATGCATGGTCGCTGTGGGAAATCATTGTTCGCCACAGATAAAGAAAATCACAGTGACACTGTTCATGATTGGAGGCACCAAAATGCCTGAGTTGACAAACTGCTGTAAGAAATCCCCAACCTAATTATATTACGGGTGTGCGCTGTACAGTTTCGCCGGCGTAATGCCGTGAATTTCACCATTTTTTAAATATTTTTACTACAGATTTGCAACATAGCCATTTTTTACACCTCCCCATGAAAGAGTACAGCTGTCATTTTTTACATCCTGTTCGGAATGTTTTTGCACCTGTGGTGCTAAATGCCGTAGTCACTGTGCATAAGCAGCTTTCGGCTAACAAACTGATATTCCCCCTGTTCATGAGGTGGGGTCACAAAACAAACATGTTGAAAATTTGGAGTGAAAATACCAACGAATGCCTGAGGTATTAGGGTTTTCAACTATAACGCCAACCCTATAGAGAAGGACAGGCATCAGGGTGTGACTTGGGATTCTTGCCTGTGATGCTCATACCATTCCACACCTGCAGTCAGTGAGAGCATCGAGGTATACCTTGGACTCTTCGGCCCCAAACTTCACCCCATTCTCCTATATCGCACCCATCTCACCATATTTCCTAATGAAGTGGGGTTCGCATAAGGGCCAAAGACCACAAGGAACACCGTGACACTTGTCAGTCTTTGCAGGGTGGGGTGTGGTGAAATGGCGTGGCCGTTATGCCTGACGACCCAAACGCACACCCCAATGCCTGTCACTCTCTGCACTGTGGTGGTGGGGTTGGCTTCAGTTCAATACTTCACTGCCATTCCTATTACGCAGCTCTGTAACTTTCTACACTACCACTGCCAATGCCAGCAAGCAAACATTCGGCATTGACAAATGCTTGTTTCTTTTACTTCGAAGTTGGTCGAATTAAAAGCTATTTCACCAAACTTGGGTGAAAGCTTTGATACCTCCCCCTCGTGATCACTTTAGTGATGACTCATCACAGTCACCCATTGGGTTTGTTCAGCACTTTTCTACAGCCAATCGTTTTTGCAGGTGCTATGAGTCATTACAAAAGTGTTCATGGGGGGGCCAAAACCTTCACCCAAGTTTGGTGAAAGCTTTTAATTTAACCAAGTAAGAGGTAAAAGAAAAAAAATGAAACTTCAGACAAAAAAAAAGCACCAGTCATGAGCACAAATTACTACACTAAAACAAACCAAAGCAAACTCAAGGGAAAAAACAATGCAAACTCAAATGTTAAGTGACAGGAGTCAGAGAGTGGTGGTAAATGGTGTCCACTCTGGAGAAGGCAAGGTGACCAGTGAGGTGCCTCAGGGCTCAGTACTAGGGCCGATCCTCTTCAATGTCTTTATTAGCGACATTGCAGAAGGGCTAGAGAGAAAGTATGCCTCTTCATAGATGACACAAAATTCTGCAACACAGTAGACACACCGGGGGTGGGGGAATTAGAGATGATTTGAAAAGGAAGAATGGTCAAGGGTTTGGCAGCTGGGTTTCAATGCAAAAAAGTGCAAAATCATGCACCTGGGGCATAGAAACCCAGAGGCTATGAACCAATTGGGAGGGGAAGTACTGGCAACCACCAAACAGGAAAGGGACCTGGAGGTAATCATTTCTGATGACCTGAAGGTAGCCAAATGTGATAAGGCTGTGGGGAAGGCTAACAGAATTTCTGGGTGCATAGGGAAGGTATCACCAGTAGAAAGAAGGAGGTAATATTAACCCTGCACAGATCACTGCCAAGACCCCACCTTGAGTACTCTGTCCAGCTCTAGAGGCCCCCCTCTGGAAGGACATTGATAAAATGGAGGCAGTACAATAAAGGGTTACCAAAATGGTGCAAGACCTACATCCAAAGCTGTATGAGGAGAGACTCAAGGAACTGAATATGTACTCTCTGAAGGAGAGGAGAGGAGGAAAGGGGGGATGTGATAGAAACACTCAAATGCCTAAGATGTATTAATAAGATACAGGAAAGTAGCATTTTCAATAGAAAAAGAAGCTTAAGGACAAGGAGGGGTCATGCTATGAAGTTGGGGGGGAGGCTCAGAGGATATATGAGAAAATACTTCTTCACGGAGAGGGCGGTAGATGCCTCAAACAGCCTTCCAGCAGAGGTGGTGGGTGCCAAAATAGTGACGAGATTCAAGCATACATGGGACTGATAGAAGGGGAACTTGGTAGTAAGGCAAGGGTGTTCCACATCAAGATAGCAACTTCTGAACAGCAAGGAGTAAAAATGACACCAAAATATAGTGCAGCAACATACAACAAACTGTCTGTCGCCCCCCCAAACACCCCTTACTTAATATACTGTACCAACTCTGGTGGGGGGGGCTGACCTCAGGGAGGGGTCAACCATCAATTGACAATACGGCACTGCAGACTATCATGGCAACACACCATGCAAGGCCCCAAAGTGTGCAGCAGGTGCAGAATGTAGCAACACAGGCACAGGACAACAGGCTGCAATGTACATCATCATCACACGTGGGACACACTATTGTGGCCGTTCAGCCCACTGCTGTGGAGCTGCAGCCCATCCCACAAGCAAGATAGACCATGACAGCAGTGCAACAGACCACACCAGCTGCTCCACAGATGCAGGCACCTGGGTTTGATGATCAGAGACAATGGGTACAGGCCCAGGATGCAGAACCGGACACCTGGGAAACCAGTGGGAGAGGTCATAGGGGACAGAGCCTGGTAGGAGGAAAAGAACACAGTGCCACCAACAGCAGCAGTGTGGGACAGCATGAACCCAAACAGCGAAGGCTGTGTCAAGGTGTTGCAGGTTCCAGCACATTGTTCAGACCACTGTGCCTGCCACAGGACAAGCAGCAATGGACACACAGGATACAATGAACCCACCTCCAGTGTGCTCACCACCACCGGGAGCAAGGAAGCAGGGTCAAAAGTCCAAAGCAAGTGCTGTGCAGAACACAACATTGTCCAGTCAGAGCACACTAGCAGTGATGACAGGGATGGGTGGCACATGCACAGGAGTCATGACATGGACCAGGAAGCAAGCTGATGAGACACAGGACTTCCAGTCCCCAAAGTGCAAGAGGACTGTGATGAAGCATGAGAAATAGGGACAGTGACATTCATGATGGACTGCACAGTGGGGGAGGAGTCACCGTACAATGTAGACTATTGTGTGTTTGGCACTGTATAATTGGCTGACTGTGTTGTGTGTGTAGTCACATGGTGAGTGACTGTGTGGGGTGTGTGTCATCACAGGGTGTATGTGTGTGTTATGTGTATATACAGGATGTGTGTATGTATAGGGTGTGGGTACTCACAGGCTGTGATATCACTTTGTACATATATATCTGCATGAGTCTGAATCAAACATGTTGTAATGGACATGTGTGTTGTGCAGTCTACTTACACGGGGTACACTGTTTGTTATGAGGGGCATGGATGGGGATCCCTCCCACACTGTGAGCTGTACAACATGTGCAGTTCTGCAGTGCGACAGGATACAGCTGACCACATGTGACAGTCACTACACCACAACAGTGTGGTTCTGCATGTGACATGGCACCACTGATGGTGGACTGCATGTGACACATGCCCTACGGGCACAGGTTGTGGTAGTACAGGCATGGCAATGGAGCATGGGACACCTAAAACCCCACCACACACCAGTGCGCCCAACAGTGCCATGCACAGTGTATGGCATGACTACCACACTGTCATGTGGGACATAGGACACAGTGCACATGCCACACCAGATGCGGCAGGGTGTTGAATGCAATACACACAGTAGTATGGTTGTACCCAACACCAGTTACATTCGGTAGACCATACTGACAACACACATGCAGTGCCAAGGGGGCATGGCCATGGTGTGAGCATGGCTATGGACAGCATCAGCATTGTGACAGTCTGCATCAGAATGCACAACAGATGACAGAGCACAGGTGGTGGGGTCCATGTATGGGGGAGCGACCGAACATGATGGGTGTGTATCTGGATGGAGAACAGGTTGTCCACTGTGGAACACCCAGTGGAGATGCTTGCTGTCCCCCCACGGAATGTGCTTTTACAGTCAGCAGTGCTACAATTGTGGATGTTTGTTTGGGTGCAGGCCTGCTGTACAGCCACAACTGAGTTGGGGGAGGCTGTGTCACTGGTGTCTGTGGTTGTTCAGGGTCAGTGTTGTGGTCAGTAGGGGTGGGTTCTGGGGAGGCAGCATGTGTCATTCGGGGGGGGGCCATGTGTCACTGGTGGCAGTGATGGGTGGTGGCCTGTGTCACTGGAGTCTGTGAGGTGTGGGGCTGTGTCAAAGCTGTCTGTGCTGTTCTGTGGACAGGGTGGCAGGCAGACACATGTGTGCCACACAGGACATGCCTGTGCTGTTCATCCATGCATGCCACATATGCATGTTTTAGTACTGCAATAGCCTGTCATGACAGTCTTGCTCTGTAGCAACACACATATGCAATCTGCGTGACTGCACCATTTGTGGCACCAAAACACACATATGCAGCAAAAATCACCTCATATGCAGCAATAAACATTGCGCATGCGGCATGCGTTTTGTGCTTGGCTGCATGTGCGGCCTGCATGGGTCTCGTGCACATACACATGCCCTTGCAAACCAATGATGCCACAGTCCACATAGCAAAGCAGGCTGTACAGTGCTGCAAGTGGACCACACCCACCCACTGAGCTGTACTACACATTCAGGATGACCACGCTGAGTGGAAGGACACCAAGCTTCAATGCAGCTGAGACTGCCCAGCTGGTAAATCTGGTGCAGCAGTGGCGCACCACACTGCTGCCACCTGGGTGTAGAAACCACTCACCCTCAGCCAGGGAGAGGGTGTGGAGGGCCATTGGGGCATGCCTGGCGGACCTCAGTGATGTGAGGCGCAGCACCAGGCAGCTCAAACACAAATGGCAGCATATGGCATAGCGGGACCCTGCCATATTAACCCACCTCCTGTCTGTGGCAGAATGACAGGATGTGGAGATTAGGACTTGCCAGCAACCTGTGGCGGGTATGTATGACACCAGGTAGGTACACCAGTACGCAACAGTGTAAACATCATCATGGCCATGGGTACATAGCAGCTCAATATGTGTTTTCTGTCTACACAGGTTGAAGCACCAACAGACACAGGGCATGTGCACGGCAGGTGACAGGAGGACATCAGGGTGGAGTCCAGTGAGTTGTGCAGGGTCGGCACAGGCACGGTAGGCACATACATGTTACCTCATGCCACCTACATTGTAGTGCACAGTATACCACACGGTGCCTATGGGTTAAAGGTGGCATGTGGGTCATCCATAGGCAAGCTGTGCCACCGCTGGGTCAACAGGTTATGATGGTGTGTTGGGACAACTTGTGTCCCATATGTGCATATGGACACCTCCATGCTACACTGTGCACAGCACAGGATGCAAGTTGGTGCCTGGCAACAGTGGGTGGGGGGAACGGTGGTACTGTGTGATGCCTTTGGGATGTTGTATGCCACACATGGGCACCACCTGGTCACAGACATGCACTGTTGTCTGGGCAATGACGGGAGTGGTCAGCATGCACACTGACATGTGTCATTCCACGTTTGCAAGTGCGTGCCCGTATATCTCCCCTCGTCACAGGGCACTGTTGCATGCCATGGCTGACCAGAAGCAGCAGGATGCCAGGGCATATCAGCTGAGCACGCAGCACACACAATGCAGGGCCCAGCCACTGCCACTAGAGGTGGAGGACAAGGAAGAAGAGGAAGAGAGCACAACCCAACAGGGGTGGGACACCTACCTACACAACATGCGAAGGATGTGCAGTAAGACAAGGCCAGCATCCCTGATCTGGTGGAGGAGACCATGGATGGTGTTGAGAACACACAGTCACCAGAGGAGGGACACAGCATGGCAGTGGCTGCGGAGGACCCTATTGCAGCTGTGCAAGATGCCACTGGGGGGTGCGCTTGACAGTGCTAGTGCATGTGAGGGCAGCCAGCAGGGGGACTCAGAGCAGGATGTGCCTGTGGAGGTGGACACGCAGGAGGCTGTTGCGTCGCCTGCTGTATCCCAGGGGCAGGAGGAGGTGGATGAGCCTGTTGATGATGCAGCCACTGTGTGTCATGAGGATGGTGACATACCTGTACCAGAGCATGGGCCCCAGAGGTGGCCACTGAGTAGCTGGGTGAGGGTCAGGAACTGCATGCGGTGACAATGCACAGGACCATGGAGCACAGGCCCAGCCCATCAACAGGGACCATGTACTTGGGGACCTGGTGGAGGTGATAATGGGCAATATTGCTCACCTCCACAATTCCCTCAAGGCCCTGCTATCTGCTTTGAGGAACTGCTGACTTTAACTGTGCACAGTATTGCTCACAGTACACCTTGTTGTATATAGTTATGTGTCTTGTCCTTGGTGGGATTGGGGGGTTGTGGGCCTTGCATTTGTACTGCTGTGTGGCGTGTATGTTGGGGGGGGCTTCTTGTATCATTTAATGCCATATTTTGTGTTGCTGTGTGTAGTCTGAGCTCTAAAGTGTTGTTATATACTTAGGATTTGTTGTGTTAATGCCGGGTGTGGGGGGGAGGGGTGGTGGTTGTACATAAACATTGTTGTATTTGTTTTCTGACTGCTGAGGGGCATTGTTTGTTGTTACTGTTTACATTTTTTTTTTTGTTTAATTACAACATTACCCGTGTTTCTGACTGCTCTCTGCATGGTGTGTCATGTGTGTTGTGTATGTATGCCTAAAATTAGCCACATGCGGACACATACGCGCAGCACACATGCTGTTATATGTGTGTCCGCACCCATACCATGGCCCTTGTATGACAGCTGTACACCACACAGCTGCAGTCATAACACCGAGTACATGACAACATGGTGCACTTCTCTGGTGATGGTGCTCTGTGGTGGGCTATCTACACATACCTCCCCACCCCTGTGGTCATATCAGTGGGGTGTCTGTGGGCCTGTATGGCACCACTCCACCTGAGGGTGTACAGGACCCTGCAGGTGGCACCAGTTGCATGTGGACATGGTGACTGTGGCCACCATGTGACAATGGTGATGTGCTGCCAAGTGCTGCAAACCTGTCATGGCAACACTTATCTTGATCCGGTAGCCATGGCTGGTGCGTAGTGCCTGGTGACAACAGCTACACATTGTTCTGCCACTGTCCTGTGTGCCATCAGTTGCTATGCATTCCTGCACCCACAATGTCTGTCACATTGCATGCCTTGTGCACTGTTGGACTCTGCTGGCACCTGCTATTGCTCTGTTGTACACATTGTGGCATTGAATTTCTAGGGCATTGTGCTGTGGTCATGTACGGGTATGCCAGAGGTGGTTTTAAGGGCCAGTACAGCGGTGAGTATCCTGCGGTTCTTGGATGGACACAGGTGAATCTGTGGGTTGCTGCAGGGTCACAGGGGTGGACATGGGTGTTGCAGAACTGCACCCATGGTTGGTGGTGGTGATTCACAGATGCAGTGTTCCATGTCTGCGTGTATGGCTGTGCAACAGTATTGCAGCATGGTGCCCTCGTTACATCCACCACAGTGTTACGTGTCTGCTACAGACTGTGGGTTTGCCAGTGTTTGCCCTCACTCCCTCTCCACCACGCAACACATGTCTCAGCTGGTAGCACCTTTTGCTCTGGGCGGTTGCTGGCACCTACTGCTGCTCTCCGTGTGACACTGTGCAGTCAGGCACAGTCAGACACTGCTGTACTTTGTCACTCATCATAACTGCACAGGGCCCCATGTTGTTGCTTCAACTGTGCTGCATACCACTGCGGATATGTCTCTACATTTCTGTGTCTTCTACCACTCTCTATGCATCCCATCATGCAGGTTACCCTCCCTGCAGCGGTTGGACACATGCATGTACACAATGCGTGACTGTCCACTTTCCATTGCATGTCATGGACTGTGTGTCCACACCTTCTCCCTTGCATACTGTGCATGTCAATGGATATGGGACATTAACCTCACAGCATGTGCAGCCATGTCAACCAGTTGCTGTACAACACACATGGGCACTGGTACTGCAACAGTGCTGCCACATGTGTTGCCTAGCACCTGGCAGACAGTATCCCATCCTGTGATGTTCTTTGGTCGGTGAATTGTGGTGCCATGTTGATGGTGTTGTTGACCACATCTGGTTGTTCCATACTGCTGCAGGTGCCACCCATGGGGTGTTGTTGCTGTTATGCCTCAGAAGCGTTGCTGTATTACTTCCCACCTTGCATGGTGTCCTGCTAACGCTCCCCCATGTGTTGTTTCACTTGCTGTGCTGTCAGTCTCTCCATCCCCTTCCACTGAAAAACCTTCTTCCTGGTCTGTATCAGGCAGTGGCACACGCTGTGACAGTGCTATGTTATGCAGGATGCAGCAGGCAAGCACAATCCTGCAGGCCATCTCAGGGCTGTACTGCAGTGCACCACGTGATCGATTGAGGCATTTGAATCTGACCTTTGGGAGCCCAAAGGTGCACTCTGTGACAAATCTTGTACTGGATAGGGCCTCGTCGTATTAGATCTCTGCTACAGACTGTGACGTTCTCACTGATATCATCAGCCATGGCAGTTGGGGGTATCCACTGTCACCTGTTGGGGTTGAAGTACATTACAGGTTAGTTGCCCATTTTATTGTGCTGCACTACACACATCTGTTCTCTGTTGTCACACACACACACAGTGTGGCCCATGTGCATCCACAACATGGCAGGCATGCGGCCATGTGTGGGACACACATGTCTGTGGGTGGTGCACTGTGTGCAGTCCATGGCCCTTCCTGGTGGATATGTTTGTGTCCCTTGTGAGCTGTGCCACATGTCTGTTCAGCTGTCACTACTGTACATTGTGTTCACTGTGCATCTTGTTCTCATGTTGTGCTGCGTTGTGCACACACCCATGGCCACTCTGTGTCTGCATGTCCCACACAAGTTCACTCATTCACTCTAATTCAGGTATTGCTAGCACCAGTGCCTACCGATCAGTTATCCTCCAGTAATCCTCCCTCTCTTGAAGACCTTATATAAGCCACAGTTGTGGAATACATGAGAGTCATGGCAGGATCTGGGGTACTTGGCCACTCATCCAGTATGCAGCTGTCACGTACTACTTAAATGTTCATGGAGTGGTACCCTTTTCAGTTGATGTACACTTCATCCTCTGATGTTGGTGCCCTGATGGCCACATGTGTGCAGTCAATCATCCCAAGCACATGGGGGAACTGTGCTGCTGTGTAGAATGACTGCTTCACATTCAGCTGTTGTTGCGTGTCCCTTGGGAAACTGATATATCTTGCTGTGCACCGTAACAGGGCTGTGAGGAACCTCCTAAGGTACTTTGACATGGCAGGCTGGGATATGCCCACTGTGTCACCTGTGGGGGTTTGGAAGGTCCCAGTGGCTAAGAAACACAGTGCTGTACTGACCCACACCTCCACAGGTAGTGGATGTTCCCTGTTTGTAGCATTGTGTAGGTCGTCTCGCAGCTGCTGGCACAGCTCCTTTATGGTGCTCTTGTTTGGGCGATAGTACGCAATGCATTGCTCATCTGTGAGCTCCTCAAATGACTTTCAGGTGCTTGTCACTCATGGCATGGGTCTCCGTGGCACTGTCGCCTGCAACTGTGGTCCACCATTCTCCTGGATACTGTCACGCCGTCTGGCATGCCTTCGCTGGTGACATTCCACCATCATGATGCCCAATAGGGCTAGTGGTGCTGACATTGTGTATTGCTGTGTGTCTCACAACACACTGTTGCCACAACAATAGCTCATGTGGTTGGGGGGCCTTTTATATGCTGCTGTCTGCTTAGATCACCTCCACCCTGGTCTATCTTACGCCTGCTTGGTTTGACGTAGGTGCCTGCTCCTTCTGTAATAGAATACCATCAGGGATGTAACTGTCATTTGCACATGTCGCAAGTCACATTACGCATTGGTGCATGGTTTCTTAGATGTAAGTCAGTCGTAAGTCATGTTTGGCGCAGGCCTTGTGTCCATGGGCGCAACCTTCCTTCTGGAATACTGCATGTCACAAGTCACAGGCGTAACTTGCGTTTTTCGTCATTTGTCATGGACATGTATGTCTTGCGTCCTTCTAAGCCCTTTTAGAATTGGGCCCTCTGTGTATAACCTAGTAAGTGAGAGGAAGTATAGCATAGTGGTTAACAGCACAGAGCTGCATAACTAGAAAAGGTTTGAATCTCACAGCTACAGCACCACTTGCAAACTGTGTGATCATGAGCAAGTCACTTAACTTCCCTGTGCTCCCAGGACACACCTGGAAACAAGCCTCAGCTTAGTGTCTCTTTCTTGACCAAAATTGTAAAATAAGCTAGCTGGCAGGGAATCAGGAGATTGGCATGAGGGGAGATTAAGAGGGGGGGAAATCAGGAAGAGGCAGGGAGAGAAACAGGGTGGAGAGTGGTCTCATTGAATGCGAGAGGCCTAGGTAACAAATCAGCAGATTTACAAGCGCTCTTTTCAGTAGGGAGGGTGGACATCATGGCCATAACGGGAAACTTGGGCCACCCAGTACCAGGATTGGTGATGATCCCAGGGTATAGAATATTCAGTAAGGATAGGGCCAAGGGGAAAGGGGGGCATAGCAATTTATGTACGGGAGGGGATAAGGTGTACAAAGGAGGAGGGGGAAGAGAGGAGGACAGAGGCCCTATGGATGCTGTTTCAGGACTTGAAAAATAGGATACTGAGGATGGGGGTGCTGTATAGGTCACCAGCTCAAGTGGATGACCTGGACAGGGAGTTAGCTGAGCAAATTAGAAGGGTTTGTAGGAAGGGGAACACAGTAGTGGTGGGGTACTTCAACCTACTTTGGGTGGATTGGAGCACCCCAGCCACCACGAGTGCAGAAGACCAGGTCGTATTAGAGGCATTTCAGGATAACTTCCTGGTGCAGTTGGTCCATGAGCCAACTAGGTTGGAAAAGACTCTCTACCTGGTGCTATCAAATGGGGATGCGGTAAGAGATCTGGAGGTGGAGGACTCTCTGGCAGGGAGTGACCACCACTCTGTGTGTGGTTCATGCTCAATATGGGGAGGGAAGCAGGTGGTATGGGAACCAAGATGATTGAATTTAAGGGGGCAGACTTTAAAATGATGGGTGAAATTATGCGAAGGCATTTGGCAGGAATCGGATCACACATGGATGCAAGTCAAAATGGGACATCATTAAGCAAGGGCTGGCGGAGGCCACTGAGTCATGTACAAGGACACAAAGTAAGAAGGGAAGGGCAATGTATCCCAGCTGGCTGACTTGGCAAGCAATGGAAGGGGTGAGGGCCAAGAGAAAAGCATTCAAGACTCAAGAAATCAGGAGGGGGAGATGACAGGGACGAGTATACAAAGAAGTCCAGGGAGGTGACCAGGCTAGTTAGAACAGCCAAGTCTTCTAGGGAGCTGAGACTGGCACAGGGAATTAAGGACAGAGGAAAGGATTTCTTCAGATACATCAGTAAGAGAAGGAAAAGCAGGGACCAGACAGTGAGGATCAAGAAGGACGGGAGTGGGTGGAGAAGGGGAGGATCAGGCAGAGGCACTGAATGAATATGTCTGCTCTGTGTTCACGGAGAAAGGGGGGCAGATATCTCAGTGGAGGGGAGGAGTGGGCAGCGGTGAAGGGGGTGACTAATATAGGGATTACAGAGGACAGGGTTCTGAAGGGACTAAGGGCACTGAGGGTGGACAAGGCACCAGGACCAGACGGCATTCATCCTAGGGTATATAAGGAACTAGCGGAGGTCCTGGAAGGACCACTGGCTGGCCTGTTCAATACCTTCCTGGACACAGGGTGCATACCACAAGACTGGAGGATGGCCCATGTGGTGCCCATTCACAAAAGTGACCCAAAGGATGAACCAGGTAACTATAGGCCAGTAAGCCTCACATCAATTATGGAGAAGCTCATGGAGACAATCCTAAAAGAGAGGCTGGTGACCATTTTGGAGGGCAGTGGACTCCAGGACAGTCAACAGCATGTGTCTGTCTTGGGTAGATCCTGCCAGACAAACCTAATTGAGTATTACAACTGGGTGACCAGGGAACTAGACAAGGGCCATGCAGTGGATGTCCTGTATTTTGATTTCAGCGAGGGCTTTGATTCCGTGACACATGGGAGGCTGGGGGGAAGCTGGAATATATAGTGGTGGGAACGAATATGGTCAGCTGTATAACCAACTGTCTGAAGGGAAGGCAGCAAAGGGTGGTGTTGGGGAAACTCTTGTCACCGAGGGAGGTGACGAGCGGGGTACTACAGGGATCGGTAGTGGGACCAGTGCTGTTTGGGATATTCATAACTGATATCTCACACGGGATCCAGAGCAAGATCAGTCTGTTCACAGATAATACAAAGATGTGAGCTGTGGTAGACAACATTGAAGGGTGGAGGGAGCTGCAGGATGTCCTGATCAAACTACAGGAGTGGTCAGAAACATGGCAATTAGGGTACAATGCCAAGAAGTGCAAAGTACTGCACTTTGGAGCTAAGAACCAGGAGAGGAGCTATCAGCTTGGAGGGGTACAGTTGGGAAGCACAGAGGAGGAAAAAGATCTATGACTTCTTATAACAGGGAGTATGAACAACTCAGCTTAGTGCAGGAAGGCAGCAGCTAAAGCCAACAAGATGCTGGGGTGTATAGAAAGGGGAATCTCCTCCAGAAACAGGGAGGTGATCCTTCCCCTGTACAGATCATTGGCCAGGCCGCACCTGGAGTACTGTGTGCAGTACTGGTGCCAATTCCTGAAGAAAGACATCAGATTTTTAGAGGGGGTATGGTGTAGGGCGACTAAGATAATCCAGAGATTGGAGGGAAGGTCCTACGATCATAGGCTGTGTGCTAAACATGTATACCTTGGAAAAGATGAGGAATAGGGAGGATATGATTGAAATCTTTAAATATTTAAAGGGATAAACAAGACCAATTCTGAAAGGATTTTCCAAATTAGAAGAGGGAGGGACACGAGAGGGCATCAGCTGAGATTGGAGCGGGGACGATTCAGGAGGGAAATCAGTTGCATTTTTTCATGGAGCAGGTGGTGAACAAGTGGAATACTCTGACCAAGGAGGTGGTATCCAGTAAGATGGTGGGAGGTTTTAAGAGGATTGGGATACAGTGGGGGTGTAATTATGAAGTGGGGAGGGAGGTGGGCAGCTGCCAGTTGAGGGGCTAGCTGCACAATTGAGCAGATAAGATAGACCATGAGGCCTGTTTCTGCTGGCACTTCTTAAGTTCACATATTTAAGATTACTGTACACTTAACTGGACCAGAAGTATTACTGGTTCCTTGTATGGTCAGTCACTACCTGGGCAAGGAACACATCCAACCTACAGTGTGACTATATACTTGCACATGTGTGGACACCAGAACTGCACATTGTGACGTAGTTGTGGCCTGACCAGTTTATGTACAATGGCAGCATCACCTTGTGCCTTCTTCCTCTGATCACTCACCCTGTCTATGATCTCCAGCATGTCAATGGCCCTAACCACCACACATATTACTATACTTTGTGACAGAAATATGGGATGTTGATGACATTTTATGTCATGGATTGCGCACTGTGCACAATGTGACTTTGTGATGCTAAGTACAAAAGAAGGAATGCATGGACTGCTCATCTACCACTGATGGGGGAGTGGGGAGGTGGCATTGATTTGACAATGATGATGCATGAATCCTATTTGTAGGGGAAATGCACAAGGGAGTATGGATTATGTCTTGAATTGCACACAACTCATGGCTAGAGCATGTGGGGAGACTCAAGTAAAATGATGTAGAGCGTGTGCTACAACAAATGGCAGCTGTAGCAACGGTCATCACCCACCGGACACCCTATGCAAAAAATGTGCACTGGAGAGCATTGGAGGCACATCAGTTGGGAAACAAGTTGCACTTTGTCCAGGCTTTGGGTGGAGACCAAATCACCACTGTGGGTACTCCAGCACAGATGTGTGACTCCAGCCACAAAAATATACAACACTGTGCAGTCTCATGTGGATGCATGCAACGCACAAACAAACAAACCATGACTTCAGCTGTTGATTGGCAGCATAAAAAAATACATCAGTATTAGTAAGCATATACTCTTACAGACTTACCCTTTGAAGCTTGAGCTTCATGGATGCTTTACGAGGGACGAAGACCATCAATCTCCAGTGGCTTCGGTCAATGTGGACAGAAGAGGAACCAGGTCTTGATACTTTTGGCTTGATAGTGGGAACAGCAGACGGTAACAAGTCTAATTTCTTCTTGTAGCCAGCAGCCCACTGGTTATAGTTGATGAAATCATCTGGAGCCTTGAAGTCAGCGCCACAAAGGACACTTGTTTTTGAGTCTGTCAACCACATTTTCCATGTTGATGAAACAAACCTGTCCCAGCAGTTGCACAGCTTCTCTTGCTTTGGCCAGTAATGTAGACTGATCTTGTCAGCATTTCTATTGCTGCAGCCCCCCACAACACAACGCTTCGGCATATTAATCACTATCAGACAAACGATGTACACCAAAAAATAGACAGAGACACACAAACACATTGACAGAAACAGTTGTATTAATTAGCAATCGTCAACAATATGGTGAATTTCATAAAGGGGAGGCAAAACCACATACAAAGTAGATGAAATTGTACAGAAAGTAGAAATGCTAAAAAAATGTTAGGATTAAAACTAGCCAGCCGAGCCTCATAATTGGTACACTGGCAGGGTGAATAAAAATGTGGCAAAAGTAAATATATGTGTGTCAGTAGTTTTACAGTACCACTAATACTATACCAATGCAACTGGGCATACAGCTAACTGTAGGGATCTGTTAATAGTTCAACATAATATACATACACATGTACAACATTCAATAAATTGCAATAAAAGGGATAGGTTTGATTTGCATGCTAAAAATGTAGAACCATGAACTGCTGAATGAAACTGGAGATGCTGTATACTACAGAGGTAAATGAAAGTAGGGCACGCTACACAGCAATCCTGCAATAAAAAAAAAAAAATAGAAGAGACAATGAAGATGTGTGCAGCAGTACAAAGTCAATCTAAAGTCTGCACAGGAGACACAAACGAACTCGAAGCAAAAGCAGCAAATGTCCCGATGCAAGATACTGTGCACAGGGCAAGAACATTTGAGCTCAACAGGAAGGCAGCGCAATGTCAGCTGGGGAGGCTAATCGGCAACGGAAAACCAAGGAAACGGCAGGTGGCATAGAAAGTTTATAAGCTATAATACCACAAATACTCAAAAGATTGCAAGACTTTTACATGCTAGAGCGTTAACACATTTTGACAATCCTTACAGTACATAGTTCGCGGAGGACAGTAGGTACTAACATTTACACATCTCAGCCTTGAGGCAGTTAGAATATAATACATATGGTATTCAGTGATTGTTTGCTTCCTTAAAAGTAGGCAATCTAGCAATGTCTTGTGTGACTATGTAAGTAATACTCTGTACCACTATTTGCCAGACATCACCACGTAAGAAACTGCAGCAAACTCACATAGTTTCACCTGCCCGCTCCGATGCTAAAAATGATGTGCTAGCAGTGATGTACGAGGGCAGCAATGGCATCAAGATGAGAAATTAGAGAGACACTGCACAAATAATATGTATATACAAGCCTTATGCTTCCCTAAAAATACAGGATACCCAGTAAACTGGTCGATGACTCCCAACGCTCAACACAAGCAACAGCACAGTCAGCAAGTAATACAGCAAATAAGGGTAATGTGATAGCGGGCATATAAAATAAAACAGCAAATGCAGATGGTTCAGCAGCTAAGGACCATCAGAATACATGGATAATAATAAAATGATCGGCAAGCAGGACAGGGACAAACAAACAAACAGAACACTGTGAAGGGCATGTAGCTCGCACTGCGCTCGGATGGGAAACCAGACCAAGGGAATGACAGCTTTAGGACACAGAGTGCTACCTGTGGTTCGATTAGTGACGCAAGCAGCCCACTGACGCAAGACGTATGCAAGCCCAGATTTTCTACGTGAGTTGGTGACTGCCGCGGGACAGACTAAGCTAAAGCAACAAATTAGCTAGTTTTAAAAAAACTCTTTTTAAACTTTAAGACGGGGAAACACTATATAGCGTGTTTTGTGATGCCATCATGGGAAGCTACTAGAAAGTACAGGAGGTAAGAACCTGCTCTTTAAGCTTGTCCAGGAGAATGAGATGGGCTACAGTGTCAAAACTGACTAAATGGCAGAGGTGACAAGGCTCTGACCCATGCTAGAGAGGATAGTATCAGTTAGCTGGAGGAGCGAGCAGGAAGTAGAGTTTGACTTTCTAAAGTCAGACCGGAAAGGAGTGAAGAAGGAAGCTGAGACAACAAAAGGAAAGTGCTGGGAGACAGCAAGATGTTCCTGGAGTTTAGTCAGAGCAGGAAGGAGACAGATAAGATGGAAATTACTAGGGGAAGAGAGATCATCCCCTTTGGGAAGGGGAATGACAGTAGCCAACTTCCAAGAGTTAGAGACACAGGATTCATAGATACATAGATACATAGACAGTGTCGGCAGATAAGGGCCTATGGCCCACCCAGTCTGCCCATTTGAGCATGTAAGTTCAGTTTATGTTTTCCAAGAAGTCTGTTGCCCCTTACCCCTGACCTCCAGAATTCCTTTATGTCTATCCCATGCATTCTTAAATCCCGTGATTGTTTCAGCCCCCACCACTTCCTCTGGCAGGGTGTTCCACTTGTCCACCACCCGTTCTGTGAAGAAATTCTTCCTCGCATTTCCTCTGAATCGTCCTCCCTCCAACTTCATCCCATGCCATCTAGTCCTGGAACATCTTTTTCACTTAAAAATAGTGTATTCCTGCCCCCTGTTCCTCCCTGTAAGATACTTGTGATAAGTATAAGGATAAGTGATGTTAATTACACTATTGAGTAGTGATGATGATGAGTGTGACACTGAGCAGTTGAGGCAATCACAGAAGGAGATGGCAACATTAAATACGGAGTAATACATGAGGGGGAGTGCATAATGAGAATATAGTAACAGGTTCTAGCTTTTTCCTATAGGGAAACCTGGTTATAATTGTATTGTTATAACCAGCTAGTTATAATGACAAACACGCACCCAGTTTCCCTAGCTCAGTGCATGTGCTAGCTGTGATCTTCCTCCGCTCTGCACGTTCCTTGCTGTCCCGCTGCTCAACACTCTGCAGTTCGCTAACAGTAGGAGTCAGCAGTAAGTTCTTCTTTTTTAAACAAATATATGACTGGCCACAGAAAATGTTTTTTTTCGGTCGGAAATTAAAATAAAAGTAAACAGTGCTTTATGTCAGGAGCCAAGTCACTACGGACAGCGCTGAAACCCCAGTGGTCTGCGACTCAGCTCCATAGAGATATACATTTATTTTGTATAATTGCTGTGGAGAAATATTGATCCCCAGCAATTATACAAAATAAAGAATGGGTAGGAATATAAAACTCAGATTTAACACACACCCGCAGGGTGGGATACCTTAATAAACCCCTCGAGCGTCGCACTCGGGATTTATGTGGCATCCCACCTCTCAGGGATTTGTACAATCCTTGTTATAACCACCTACCCATCCAGTATTTTCTATTTAATGCACACCCAAGGTGTGGGATGCTACATAAACCCCAAGGGTGAAGCCCAAGGGGTTTATTAAAGCATGTCACATCGAGGGTGTGCATTAAAGTTCAAGTTTTGCACTCCCCCCATGTTATGTTTTATATAATTGCTGGGTAGCGTTTTTTTACCTTGAAAACACTATACACCAGTTACGGAAAACAGTATGGCCACTAGATGGTGCTGCTGTTACATGTTCAGTGTTGGGTCTTTTTTTTTTTCCTTGTATTTCTACCACTATCCTTTTTTCTTTCCTTTTTGTTTTGTATGTTTATAGTATATGTGACTGTGGATGTTTTAGGGCAGGGCAGCAGTAATGCTAGCACTGGACAGAGGTGCACTTTCAGCCGCATACAATTTTCACTTTTCTCTTTTATGTGATTGTGAAATGGGAAATGAGAAAGCGGCATAGAGAGAGCAGTAGCCCCAAACAACTGAAGCAGAGTGTAAAAAATTCTGTTGAGGTGAGAAAGTTGTTTAAAATTTAATATTTACGACCACAGGATGTCAGGGTTATAAGAAGCACTGTATGAACATGATCAGTGTGAGAGGCTGACTTGCAGCGCCTTCAAAGGGAAACTCGGTATGTGTTCACTGTTATGACCCACAGGTTATAACGGCGAATTATAATCTGGTTTCTGTATGGGAGAAAACACTCCAAAGCTATAAAAAGATAATGAAAAAGAGCAAGGCAAGTTTCTTAGGCATGGATGTCTAAAGACCAGCCTCCCCCCACTGCATGATGAGCCCCACAGTACTGTACCACCTGATACTGCTGCTGCCTTGTCTGTTCATCTCCAGCCCCATAAAACCACAGTAGTGAAAAAAAGAAATCATCTCATGGTAAACAACCAATGCCTCCCAAAGCCCCCCTCCAGTAGTCAACGCATGCAGCAAAAAAAACAAAGATATCTTCTGCAGTGTATGTCTGTTTTAAAGATAACACAATGGACTAGGTTTTCTAACATTTAGAATTGCTGCCAGCTGCTGGTGCATCCTATATATGGTGAACTGGGCTTTTGGCAATCTAAAGGGATTTGTTTTGTCCCTTGCGCCATATCAACTCTCACTAAACCAACTTTCAGTGGTCTAGCTTGTGTCGTACTCAGGGACCCCTCCCATGCAGCTTGCAGTTAGATTTTGCCACAAGCTACTGTAAATCGGGTTGACTGTAGCAGGTGTGCCCGCGATTATAAAATCTGATGCAGTGTCTGCAATCGGCAATGCTGCAGCTGTGGTGGTGCAACTGTTTTACATGGCGGTTGCTGCAAGCCCTGCATCTTCCTTTGAAGATTCCGCCCCATAAATCCACTGAAAGCATGTTACAGTCAGTGTGGTAGGAAGATCAGTCAGGGCAGTCTACTCAAACACTAGGAATCAGTGTTCTGCCTGGAAACATAGTCCTGATAGTAGCATCCATTCCTAATCCCCAGTCTGGCCAGATGGGCCTTTAGCAACAGGATTAGTTAGGTATGAGAAGTGGTGGGATTAGAAATCTGGTGCATTTATTACAGACACCATGGCAGCCACAGCAGCCAACTGATGCACCCACATATACTGACAGTGTTTCAAAAGTAGCACTTCAGCCACCACCAGCCACGTGGAGGCCCAGTGTACGCACCATCAACATCTCGGACTTTGTTGCTACAGAAACCACTATATGTACGCTGTCTGAGTCAATTAATTCCCACATTTAATCTGAAGTGTCTGAATGAAACAACTCATTGGGGATATAATGGCCTTGATCTTCATGCATTCCCCATCATAGAAAACATGGTGAGTACATGATGCTGGTTTATGTACAATAGCAGAGCCACCGAGAAGCAAAAATAACGATCCAGTCAAATTGTGGCAAGTCAGGCAAGTTATTTGGCCTGCACTGGCTAAAGTGTTTTTTATTTTCGTGGAAGCCCTCCAACACCGGTGGTTTTGGAAAGATTTTTCAGTGCAACTGGGGATATAGCCTCCACACATCATTCAATGGTAGGTCCTGAGAATTGCTTTTTTCAAACTCAGCTTACCTTAGATCAACTGCAACTATTCATCTGATTATTCACACGTAGCCCACTCCCTCCCTGTGTTTAGGGGTATGCTGATGGTCACTCTCCATGGGAGGGGGTGGCCACAGCAGAAACTTCCCAAGACGGACTTTCATTTGGCAGGTCCTTACAGATGGGGTGCACCCTGCCCCCCCATGCTGGGTTAGGAAGAAAAACTGTGGTTAGCAGCATTAACAGTATGTTAAAGAACAGAGGCAACTCTTTCCCCAAAGTAAAACAGGGGATGCCACTCCATGGACCAGTTAATTATACCTGAGGGGAGAACACATCACACTAGACCATTATGGTCACATAATCATAAGAGTCGTCAATGTCCCTTCACACAAAGTCTATTTTGGGGGCGAGATCCAGATGACCTTGAATATTCGAGCAGCTCAGTTCTTCTCAGCACACATAAATCGAAATACTGCAGAGGAGTTTTTGTCTTCACTTCAGAGCCTCTTGCTCCATTCTACCTCCAGGCACACAGTTCACTGTGGGTGACTGTCCCCATCAAGCACACCGGCACGTCCCCATCTTGTCTTCAATCACTTTGCTCTCCCTTGCACCCCACTCCTGCGGCCACCTCCAGCTATGCAGCCACCATCCTCCCACGGGGTGTTGATGTCGTCCCACATTTTCCCTTCTACGGAACCCTTTGCTGCAGTTGCCGCCACGTCCAAACAGAGTGTTGGCTGCCCACCCGCTATCCCAAAAGAAAACTACCATACCGATCAAGCAGGCAATCCGCCCCGCTCAACCCACACCCGTCGACTCTCTCCCTCTCCTGATTCCTCATCTCTGTACCTGTACACTCCCTTCTATCACCTGGGCTGGCCCCCAGGGTGGCAAAAACTATTAACCCTTACAGGTCCTGGGATGAAATGTCCCAACCACTTATCCCAACTGTTGCATGTTCCAATGCACTAGAATGGCTCCCCTATTTCCGGGGGCATTACAACTCTCTCCCAGTTGAATGCTCATTGCCCTCAGCAAGCTCCAGAGCATCCATGAGACACCTTCACCGGGGCTCAGTCAGGCAAGATATGCTCACTACCCCCTGCCAAACCCCAGGAGAGCTTCAGGCTGCTCACCATGAGGGTGGAAAAAGAAAGTTGCACCATGGGACCCCATTATTAGCTCGGCTCTATCACATGCCCGAGCACAATTCCCTGGCCACCCACCCACCAGATCTTTCAGATGGATTGCCTACAGCCTAGGGTGGCATCCCAGGCCTAAACACTGGTCAAAGCTAAACTATTACTACCCAGAATGCTGCCCACTGCCTGTCGGGGACTCCCTCACTTACATTCTCCCCTTTTTAAATGGTACCAAATCCAACAGCTGCCATCCAGACAGAAGAAGGAATAGACACACACAGGGTGCTAATGGCTCCAGACATGTAAAATACTGCAACAATGAAGCATGCTCAGTAATAATAACATTCAGCAATCAGCTACATGAAAATGATTAGCATGAACATTGCCTGATAACGTGTAACAAAAGCAATAATAAACTATTAAACTGTTGAGGGCAATTCCCCCAAAGTCTTAAGTTCAGATTGCAATAAAGTCACAAAAAGGGTTGACCTCACCCATTGATAGACATCATATGGGGTTTCAGGCATTACAGATCTCCAGGGCATCACAGCAATGCCTTACCCCCTGCTATAATAGTAATTGGTGTGGGGCTTAGTGGAAGGCCGATCATACGAATCAGTTACTTCCTAACAGTACTTGGTACAGCCACCATCAATGTTGTGCAGCAGGGCATAGTTTTTCATAGGGTGAGCCCTTCATAGGCACTTCGAGCACAGATGCCTTTTGCAATCCTCTGGGCCTCCTACAGAGAAACCATGGGGCTATTCGCATGCAAGTTGTGTTTTCGGTACAACTTCCCCAAATGCCACGAAAACCCTAGGCTGACTTCTTTTCCTCTATGATGTCCCAGACGCATTCTGGCAGGTGGAGGTAGTCATAGTGGGTTCCATGTTAAAACAGCACAGGCAAAAAAGGGGGTTGCATGGTTACCAGAAAACAGAGCGGTCCAAAACCATGCTAGATTGGATAAACTAGCTCCAAAATTGTGCACGCTGTTATGATCGTGCTTTTTTTTACCACGCTGTTTCACTTTCACCATTTTGATGGGACACCGTCATAGTGAGGAAACTCCTGCCGAACGTGACGTCACATATGCCTCTTCACCTGTGACAACTCTGGCAAGCTGCAAATGGTTGTTCTTGTGGCCTGTCCTTGGGGAAGCCACACTCCATTTCGATACTCCTACTCCTGCTGCTGACACTGTTCAGTCAACCCCCAATGATCTTGAGGCCAGGGGCAGGGGACACCATTTTTTTTCCAATTATTTAACCAGGTGAGACACACTAAGCTGAAAGCTTGTTTACAGGTGCAACCTGGGAGCACAGGGAAGTTAAGTGACTTGCTCAGGGTCACACAGTATGCAAGTGGGGACTGTGGGATTCAAATCCAGGTCTCCAGACTTGCAGCTCAGAGCATTAAACCACTGTGCTATACTGCCTCCCAATTACCATTACTCACAGGGTTCTTAGGGGACAACATCATCACCATTGCATAGGGGAAGCTGAATCTCACTCTGAGTCCCATTTGTCCTCCCCCTCACACTCCACTTGACCTTCATCCCCACCAGCCTCTTGGTCTCCAGGCTGGGCACTCTCCAACTGTTCTGCCAGTGGACTCCGCGGGGATGTGGAAGCCGGATGGTGGTCCAGAGGGTGCAGCTTTAGTAGTCTCACCTGTGAGCATAGGCAGCGGAGCTAGAACAGTCTCTGGGGGCTTAGCTTGGGTCACTTCAGTCCTCAGCCTAGCTGGGCCAAAATCTGCTGGGGGTCAACAACCTCATCTGGGGCTTATTTCTTGGAACTGAATGGCTTCTCCCATGACCATGGCCCAATGCTTTAGTGGGCACTTGACTTTCCTTGGGGGTGGACTCTTGCTTGCCTCCCGATGCAGAAGACTCATGGATGCCAGTGGAATCCATATGAGCAGGGAGATCCTCCCAACCTCCCAAGCTAGAGTCATCTGAAGTCAAGGAGGTGGTGGTGGATTGACTGGGTCCAAAACTGGATGAGCTGGTACCTCAGCATATAGTCCAGACAGGGAGCAGCCGTTACTGTGGCACAAGGCACATGCCACAGGCACAGTTGACTTCCCCACCAGCTCCCACATCCATTTGAACATTTTTGAGGGTACCGTGACATCAGGTGCTGACGGTGCTAGTACCATTTTGATCCAAAATAGCTCACACAGTCCAAAAGGCAAAACCAAGATAGCAGTAATAGTAGCCAAATCCACTGTGATCACCAACTTGCAGGGTGGTCCTCTGTCACAAAACACAAGCAACGAGGCAGCAGGAAATATGAGCTCTGCCCACAAAGTTAATCATCCCAATCCATAAATCTAACCCTGACCCATATGCATGGGACTCCCATAGGCCAGGCATGAGATCCTCATCCAGCAGACCCTCTGGCACCCCACAGTTCATCACAAGGCGCAAATGCACCCAGTTCACAGTGCTATGTTGGTGGTGCAATAGTTCAATGTAAAACTTCCAAACCATCAATTAACTTCACACAGCACCAATGTTGGGGTCCAGACAGGCCACAAGCACCCCAAAACACATCCTAGATGAGCCCCACATTGTAGCTCACCCACTCCCTGGTGTCTAGAGGTATGTTGATGGTGACTCTCCATGGGAGGAGGCAGCGACAGAGGAAACTTCTCAAGACTGACTTACGTTTGCCAAGTCCTTACAGATGGAGTGCACCTGGGCCCCATCTGATGCTGGGCTAGGAGGAAGAACTGTGGGTAGTAGCTTTAACAGTCTGTTAAAGGACAGAGGCAACTTTTTCTTCAAAGTAAGATGGGGGATCCCATTTTAATTGAACGTGATGCCACTCCATGGAGCAGTTAATTATACCTGAGGGGAGAGCACATTACACTGGGCTATTATGGTCACATAATCACAGAAGTCCCCAATGTCCCTTCACACATAGTCCATTCTGAGGGGCATGATCCAGATGACCCTGAATATTCAGGCATCTCAGTTCATCTCAACACAGAAATCAAAATACTGCAGGACTGTTTTTGTTTTCTCACTCTCAGTCATACCCAGTTCCATGTCATAATAGCGATCACAAAACAGCAATCACTATTATGCAAAGTGTATATCGCCAACAAGCAAATCGGCGATATACACTTCCCGGTGACCTGACATCCGGAACACTAAAAAGTGTTTTGCAGGGGGGCTGTGCCACTCTGCACCTCCCTTCACGGGGGGTTTTGTTCCTCGCACTCCCCTGAAATTAGATTCTCAACTCCAGAGGGGTGCATATTGGGGAGGGGGCAAAATCCAGATTCTGCACAAAAATTAAGTCCTGCAGCCACAGGCAGCAGCAAAATTTCCATGCCACCGACCCCAGCCCCAGCCCTGAACCCAGTACCTGCTGCACCAAAGCTAGTCACCCACACCACCACACAGCTAGCTCAGTGGCAGCAGGCACACTAGTCCCCTAAAACCCCTTTCCTGTCCCTCCCCTTCCCCTCACTATCCCCCCCTTCTGGTGACCCTTCCCTACACTCACTTTCATGCAGGGTAGCCCATGGGGAAAGCGTTAAATATGACTCATCATTTTGATGGTCACCCATATTCAGTCACCATCCTCACTGGATACCCTCATACCCATTTGCTCCCATCTTCTTGACTCAGCTAACCTCTCACCTTAGGGCCTCTGCTCCACTGTCCCAAAAGGTCAAAACAATCCTCAGAATGGGGCACGCTAGCGTCTAAACTCAGGGCTATCATTCCCTCCTCCTAATTTGCAACCTTCTGATACTTCAAGCGGGCAGCCTCTCACTTTGGGGCCGCTGGCTCCATCCTGCCTCTGGGCGCACAGTTCACTGTGGCGACTATCCCTGCCAAGCACGCCGGCACTTCCCCATCTTGTGTATGATCACTTTGCTCTCCTTTGCACCTCACTCCTGCAGCCACCACCAACCACACAGCCACCACCAACCACACAGCCACCACCAACCACACAGCCACCAGCAACCATACAGCTACCATCAACCACACAGCCACCACCAACCACACAGCCACCACCAACCATACAGCCACCACCAACCACACAGCCACCACCAACCATACAGCTACCATCAACCACACAGCCACCACCAACCACACAGCCACCACCAACCATACAGCCACCACCAACCACACAGCCACCACCAACCATACAGCTACCATCAACCACACAGCCACCACCAACCACACAGCCACCACCAACCATACAGTCACCATCCTCCCATGGGGTGTTGATTTTGTTCCACATTTCTCCAACCAGGGAACCCTTTGCAGCTGCCATGTCCAAACAGCTGTTGGTTGTCCACCCACTATCCCAAAAGAAAAACTACCACACCATCAGTGGGATGCTGGGATGTATCGGGAGAGGTATCTCCAGCAGGAAGGCAGAGGTGGTGTTGCTACTGTATCACTCAATGGTGAAACCCCACCTAGAATACTGTGTCCAGTTCTGGAGGAGACATCACAGAAGGGTCATAGAAAGGGTGGAGGCAGTCCAGAGGAGGGCAACTAAAATGGTGCAGGGGTGGCACTAGAAGCTCTATGAGGAGAGATTGTGAGATCTCAGCATGTACCCCCTGGAGGAAAGGAGAGCAAAAGGGAACATGATAGAGACCTACAAATATGTCACAGGGCAAACAGGATGTAGGAGGAGAACTGGCCCAGTAGCACTGAGGGTTGAAGTGCTGGATGCCACACCTCGCTCCACACCAGCGACCTGGGTTCAGGAACGAGCCCGGGTCATCGGGGGTTGGCAGGGAAGGACTAGGATTTAGTGTCCAATGACAACTCTCCTAGTCCTGGGGAAAGGGGTGGGTGCATGCCATGCTCTGGAGGTCCTTTGGGACGCTAGGAGGAACTATATGCGTGGTGCTTAGTGGGGGGGCACGGTAGATGTTTGCACATAGTGCGCGGACGTCATTGCTCATCCATGCTCCCATTGGGAGAAAAAGGGGAAAGCAGCATGGTCTGTGACAGCTTGATGGCCGCTTGCTTTACCAGCTGACAATGCCTGAATTAGGCATGTGCCAATAGAGGATCCTCGCTGGACGTGGAGGCTGAAGGGGGAGCCCCTCTTGATGGTCGTAGCTGTGTATGCCAGCTGAACACATCAGCTTCGGGGTCGGAGGTGAAGGTAGGTGCGGTGGCTGGATGAATAGCAGGACTGTGGCTGCAAGGAGGAAAAATAGACTAGTGATAAAAAAAAAAAGGATGTAGGAGGAGAGTCTCTTTCAAATGTGGAAAAGCACCAGGACCAGAGGGCATGCAATGAAACTGGCACAGGGGAAGTTTAAGAGGCATGTGAGGAAGTACTAACATACTAACATACTATTTGCCAGCAGATTAGGCCTTATGGTCTATCAAGTCTGCTCGAACCTAGATCCTTAGTTGGGTGCAGAGACCCTCCCATCCCTTGTGCTCCAGAAACCCCTATCATCCATCCCCACCCCCCCAGCACAGGCCATCATCTGATACATCCACTTTCTGTGTCTGTCCCACCCTCTCTTAAAGCCCTCCACTGTGGATCTCTGAACCAGCTCACCAGGCAGAGCATTCCAAGGGTCCACCACCCTCTCAGTGAAAACCTCTTCCTCTTTTCCCTCACCCTTCCACCTTCCAACTTCAAACCATGCCTCTGGTGATGCCTCCCTGCTTTAGTCTAAAGATCCCTCCATGTTTACTCCTATTTATTCCCTTGAGGTACTTGAAGACCTCAATCATGTCCCCCTGTCTCCTCTCTCTCCAATGAAAACAGGCAGAGCTCCTCAAGTCTGTCCTCGTAAGTCAAATCCCCAGCCCTCGTGATCATCTTTGTTGCCCTCCTCTGTACCCTCTCCAGGAGCTGTATGTCCCTCTTCAAGGTGGTCTCCAGTACTGTACACAGTACTCAAGGTGTGGTCTAACCAGTCCATTGTACAGCGGCAGAATCACTCCTTGCTCCTTGAGGTGATCCCCTTGCTGCATCCCAACATCCTGTTTGCCTTGCTAGCTGCTCTCCTGCACTGCTCAGAGTTATTCATACATGTATCCACCATGACCCTAGGTCTTTTCCCCTGTTGAGGCTTCCAGCACCTCCCTCCCAGGGTGTACCTGTGTTTAGGGTTTCCCGACCAAGATGCAACACCTTGCACTTGGTGATATTGAAATTTAATTTCATGTGTGAGCCCAGCTTTCCAGGGTGTCCAGGTCCCTTGCAGGGCCAACCTCCCTTCTCCCTCAACTACTACTCCCATCTTGGAGTCATCCATGAAGAGACTCATTTCACACCCTATACCATCCCTGATGTCTGATATGTATGCATTAAACAGGATTGGACCCAGGACCGAGCCCTGTGGTACCCACTACCAACCTCTGTAGGGTTCGAGAGCTCCCCACAGACCACTACTCTCTGAGTGTGTCCAGCTATCCAGTTTTCAATCCATCTGACCATCAAAGGGCCTACTCCTAACCCCATCGGTTTCTCCACCAGACCATTGTGGGGGACAGAGTCAAACGCCTTGCTGAAGTCCAAGAATAATACATCCACAGGCTTACCCAGTCCAGTTCTGATGTTACCCATTCATAGAACTCCACAAGGTTGGTTTGACATGATCTACCTGGCACAAACCCATGCTGCCGACTATCCAGACCTCCCACCTCCCCCAAGTAAACCCCCAATCGTTCCTTTAGTATACTCTCCATTAATTTTCCCACCACCGAGGTTAAACTGATGGGTCTATAGTTTCCTGGTACTTCCTTTGACCCCCCTTTATGGATTGGTACCACATGTGCCTCTCGCCAATCCCTAGGTACCCTCCCTGTCTCAAGTGACCTGTTGAAAAGCTCCGCCAGGGGTGCAGCCAGTATGTCCGCCAAGTATACTACTTCACTAAAAGAGTGGTAGATGCCTGGAATAGACTGCCAGTGGAAATGTTGTAGGCCAAAATAGCAGGGAGCTTCAGGCATGCGTGGGATAAACGTTGTGGAATATTAGTGAATAGGCAGGGAGAAAGGGGGGTCTTTGGAGACAAGTTATGGTCTGTGGAGACAGCTTAGGCAGCTATCATCTGGTTAGGCTGGGTGAGACAAGTGGTTCTTTTCTGTCAACAAGTTCTATTGTTTTTATATAAGTGACAGCTACTAACTTTCCCACACCTCCACCTATTTGGTGCAAGTCTGGCTCACCACTTACAATACAATGGATATCACATTGTCATGGCACTGGGTCAGAATAGCACCGACAAGAATGACATCAGCATCATGAGCACGGCAAAAATGCAGTTGAATTTATTTTTGTGGGGGGCTCCGCACCCCCCCCGAACTGAGGGACTCTCACTCGGGGGGGTTGGGGGAGCAGATCATACTGGGTCATAATGTCGATGCGTTAATAGTGTGTACGCATTATGGCTTAAATTCCTGGCCTGTGTGCTCTTCTGTGTTGGACTCCTCCGGAGTTAGAATCTTTAGTGGGGGGTCTGGGGTGCAGCCTCATATGGTATGTAAGTGGAGCCCCCCATGGATCGTAATTTAAACTGTAATCACGCAACGTGATTAAGACACACGGTATTCTGATGTGCATCATTATGACTCTGTGCCAGAGCGGATAAAGTTAAAATTTGTGGGGCCGTGCACAGAAAAGTTGGTGACCAGGATTAGAACTTGGTTTTCAATGCCGCTGACTGAGCTTCTCTATGCCCCAGCCCTCCACACCACAGGAGCAGCTTGGCCAGCCTCCTGGATCCTGGTGCCCTTGTGTTCCGTAAGCACCATGGACAGTGACCAGGTGAGTGCTTACTGAAAGTGCTGTACATCCCCTTTCACTGTCCGTGTTAGCACTACAGGGACTAGCGCTCTCTTGACTAGTGCTGTTCCTGTAGCGCTAATCTAACTGGGTACCCATGTCACCATGAACAAGTGCAATATTTAGTTATTTAGTTACAGTATTTTATTTATTTGTACTTTGAGACCAAGAAAAGCACACTAAGCTGTGATAGCTTGTTTCCAGATGCATCCTTGGGGGGCGGGCTACATGGATCTGTTTTCTTGACAGTATAATAACTGATTAGGTTATTTAATAAGTAGGGCAGTAGCACTTTCAAATGCCATAATGACCAGGCTTTGCCATATGTTCACTTATTACAGTATAGCTATCAATCAAACCCATTCAAGTAAAGAATTTCTTGCAGTCGCACACTATATAGCTTCTGTTCTCAGTACAAAAAGCCTTTAGACAAACAATGGTCATAAAGTTTTTGAAGTACAATGCAGGAGAGTAAAAATGTCTCTTACTGGACTTACTTTACTTTTTGTTGTGTGTTTCTTGGTACTTGCCACATTTTCAGTTGAATTTTCAGAATGAGCCCCCCCCCAAAAAAAAAGGTTGCAAATGTATGTTTTTTTCACAATCAGCCTTATTATTTAATATGCAGATGTTTGTGTTGATGTAATATGTTCATCTTTAAATAACAAAACTGGCAAAGTGAAAAAAAATCTTCAAACTTTCACACTGCTTTTTCAGCTACTTTTTTGTTTACAATAAAAAAAATAAAAATTACATTTATAAAACGTGGAAGGTTTACATTATTCGAGTTTTTTTTACACACCTTCTGTGTGTGATACCATCGTAAACCACTTATGCTTTGCGCTTTTGGTTTATATAGTATCACACACCTCAGGTGTGTAAAAAAAACTCAGAATGTACGACAGTCCATACATTATTGTATATATACAATATGACCAGGTGTGCCACCAAACACATTGTCAATACCAGTTAAATAAAATGGCCTGCCCCCCCCATCCACTGCAAATTGGCCAGAGACAGATTGATTGACATAATCAGACATGCAAAGGCCCAAACAGTTCTCCAGACTGGCTTCATGCAGTTAGTAGTTACATAATACAGCTAGCTTTGGCTTCCCAGGGTTTGTGTGTTGATACTAAATTCGATGTAATGTAAGAAAAGCCCCAAAAAAAGAAAATAAAGTAATGCCTTTCATTTTTATCCTGTTTTTAATTTTTTTTAATGTATAACCTTTTTGTCGGGGGTGTATTATTATACAATTTGTAAATCAGTAGGACCAGAGTGACTATAGTCATTGGTATGGAAATACAATTTAAAGCGGGGGGTTAACGCTTTTGGTAATGGATAGCAATGAATAGTTCCTATTGTTATTTACTGTAGTTCACACTTGAATGTGTCAGGTTTAGTGTGTTTTGCAGACTCTCTAACAATACCACAAAGAGTGCTCTGAAGCAGCTGCATACCAATACCAGCTGCCACAATTAAGCTACAGCGATGGACATTCATTGCTGACCTCAATGCTTTTCACCACTAGTTTTAGTCTGCTTTACCCCATTCCAATTACTGCATTGGGAGCCAAAGAAGTTAAGCCAAATTTTAAAAGTCAAACTGAATTTGTGAGGCCCAATTTGTAGCTGAATCGAAGTAGACAATATGACATTTTTCCAACTTTTAGGCTGGGCTGGTCCAAGAGCCACCACCTCTCCCGCAATAGTTATTTCCCACCCTTCACCCCCCTTTTCCATCTTCAAAGCATGTTTGTATTTAAAAAGTGGAATCATGGCTGGCACTGTTTCAGAAGCCAGCCACGTTGTCTGGTAGCCCTCCACTTTTCCGTTCCTCTGAAGTAACCACACAACACAGGTCTTGGAAGAAATGGCCACACACATGCATTTCTTGAAATAAATCACCACTTCTTAGGAGCAGCGTGCACTGCCAGGAAGATACGCAGTCTTCATGCAGGCCAACCACACTCTCGTCCACAATTCTTGGGCCACCTTAGTCTGGGCCTGATGACTAATGTACCTCCTGAGTCAGAACTCCTCCAAACAGAGCAGGTCAGGTTGTAGGGCCCACACTCTTGCAGCCACCCCCACTGTGCCTAAGGAATAATCCTGATGAGGTTGGTCCACGACCCCTCCCATCTGGGTCTGGGTCTTGCAGTCCCCTGCCTCATGCTGACTGGAAGTGATGAGCCCTTTGGGTGAATTCAACTCATCTCCTCCTCCTTCCCCTTGTACCCTTAGTCTGCAATCCTCCCGAGCCACCACAGGAAGGATGCAGTCCGACCCCCCCCCCCAAGCCGCTGCTTCAATTAGCCGCCAAGATCATTACCAGCTAACTCCTCACTATGTATTCCACTCTTACCATTCTCTCCTTCCTCCAGTGCTGTGAGAAGCCTCTCACCAGCCCCCCAGCCAGAAGATTCCCAACTCAAGACATGGAGCACACCATGCCAATGCTCCAACTTTGTTGACATACTCGCTGCACTGGGGTGGCCCATTGAAACATTTCAAAAGAGGAACCAAAGTACTTGAGTGCTGCCATGCGCTAGACTCTCCACTGAGAATTTTCCCCATACTGGACGTACTCTAGGGACCTGTTCCTTAGTCCAGCTGGTGCCCCTGCTGTTGCTCAATGGGAACCCATCCCATATTCTCTGCTCCTGGTACCTTACATAGCACCTGTAAAAGACAACAAACAGTTAGTGTGAGTACTTCTGTTACAGTGCCCCACTGCCTACCTATCCAGTTATGCCCTGACTGCTTGTTGGAGTTCCTCCTGCCTGTTGGGGTGCCATGAAGCCCACTCCAGCCTAACCACCATTCCACTCCAGTTGTCCTGGGGCTGGGAGAGCCATCCCAGTACCTTCTGTTGTGCCAGCTAGCACACCCTGAAACACTCTATAACCCACAGGGTAATGCACCAGCATCCAGCCCCTCTGACCCTGGTTCACAGCTGACACCTTTGTGGCTGTCCAATCCAGACTCACCTAGAGGGCCTGTGAAATCTGCCCAATAACCCTAGGACCCCCTTTTTCCTAAGCCTTGCAGCTGGTGGGAAGGGATGGAAGGAAACCCCCTTTTATGGTGTACTCAGAAGGGACACAAACCTGGCCATTCAAGCTAGCAAAGTCAATGATCCATTGAATGTTGGGTGTGTGCTGGCTGCCTGGATCAACTCAGCCCATGCCATGGAGCTCCAGAGCTGGCAACATGTTCAACAAACTTGCTAGATTGAGCTGGTCACTTAACCAGTCCATGAGGATGCCGCTGACCTTCAGCAGCACCCCTCAACCCTTTGGCAGCTGCCCAGATGCTGCTCCCTATTTTATAAGAGAGGCCTTCCAAGAAAGGAAGTCCTCTGCCCTTGCAAGATATAATCCCTTCACCTTTCAGTTAAGAGACAAACCCGCTATGCATGGGCTACCAATCAACATGGCCCTAGCACTCGCAGCACTGCTGCCCACCAGTATTCCCCTGAATGTTGTATTCTAGACCTGCTGGGACCACCCTGGCCCTCCCAGGCCTGTTTGTTAGTTTCCACAACCCCACACTGTACCCTTATCCCGTTATAGGCTCACATGGCTCCTGTCTGTCCTTCTGGAAACCCTGCCTTCTCTCTTGCCCTTCTTCCCCATGTTGCTATGTGAAAAGAATAGCAGTTTATTCATATTTATCGCAATATTTCCCAGGTAAAGGAGCTAACTCCTCGCATATCTAGTTTCAAATAGCAACATCGAGTGCACTTGATTGTAGGGAACATGCGCTGATTAAATCACTTACCTCGGGATGGCCACAGACCTCGATTGGTATGCATTTCCAGCAACAAACATTTCATTTGTTTTATCTGATTGTACTGAACTTATCCTAGTATAAGCTGATATTGGACTTAATGCCTGGGGAACTCAAGTTCGCCCATTGCGGTGAGCTGGAAGGCCAAACCATATTCCTCAAATATGACTGACAGCTGCAGTTACGTACCACAGCCAACCTGGAGAGCTCACTGGCCAGGAGTCCCAATAGATAAACCCCTGATGTGTCTGTTGCTGTATTCCTTTCTTTTTTTTTTTATAACAGTACTGTGGCCAACGGCATCGGTTTGCCACCTCCGTAGCCCAGTCAGAGTGTTTTTAATGGTATCCAGTGATAAAGGCTCTTTTAGAAAAGTGGCCTGCACAACAGCACCTACAGAATGCTGAATGGCAATATGTGGAGCAGTAGGGAATGGTGGATGTTAGGTAATGGTGGGTACACCCTTTGGGTGACCACCATCAATATGGCGAATGGTGTTAAAAGGGCGACTATCCCCTTGGACTACAGGCATGACGGCGACAGTAAGAATGGCGAACATGACAGAATAGCAATTTTTCACATACACACACACACACACACACACACACACAGCACAACACAGACCAGCTGCAGCATAGGCGGCATGACCCTGGCAGTAGCCCCCCCCCCACGGTACAGTGCACCTGAAGCCCTGCGTGCAGTCCCCCCAGTCCATGTGGGCCCACAGGCAGTGACCCCATCCCCAATCGGTGGTTGCAGCAAAGCAGGCATGGGACAGACGCAGACAGCACACCACATGCAACGGACTCTCACCCCCCCCACCCAGGCAATGACACTGTCACAGAGGCCAAGGAACACTGTGGCCATGTAAGCCCCCAGCGTTTGCTCATAGTGCAGTGGACTAATGCAGGCAGTGTAGTGGAATGTGGTGGTGTGCAGTGATGGCCACCGGTTCGAAACCACGCAATGCAACATGGTAGGCAGGTAGGTAGATAAGATGGTGTGATGCAGTAATTACAGTACGTACCTGTACAGCACATGAGCACCTCAGCAGACCGCACACAGGTCGGGAGCACTGTCACTGAACCAGCCACCCAGAGTGACCTGCCCTCAATGGTAGCACAGTCAGTTTCCACCGCTCACCAAGAAACACTGTCTTCCATCGCCAGGGTCCACAATCAGTACGGATGCCTCCTCACCACCGCACATACCACCATGATGCACTTCCATCATGTCGGTGAAACCGCAGCACCAGTGAAGCAGCTCCTTTTGCTGCTGGATGGCAATGGTGGGTGTTCCAGGCAGTGCGATGCCCAGGCACATCTGACACAGTCACTTGTGCCGCCTGGGTGTATATGGTCTCACCTCTGGCAGTACATGCTGTCACAGACTGACAGTGAAGAGTGATGGATACTGTGACATACCTCAAGAGCCAAAAGGGGAGACCCTTACTTTCTAATGATGGATTTCTTTAGAGGCGTGACAAGGACGTACACGGTTAGGTCTATTGGCAATGCTGTCAGGACCACAAGTATCAGTGCCCTGCATGCCTGCACACTGAGGCAGACCACATTGTGTTCTGTGGATGGCCTCACAACCATGTCCCAGATACAGGGGACATGGGCATGTGGACAGTAGTGTCGGGTGGTCCACAACAGGGCATGGACCAGTATGGAGACACCACTGGACAGGTCATCATCCAGTGCACCTCTGGAATGACTGATGCCATAGCTGGCAGGCTTCCCACAGTGCCATTGCTCAAATGGATGGTGCACCGGGTACGGCAGGCTGCAAAGGGCTGCTCTGTGACACCTGCCACTGTGCTGGAGCTCACCACCCCTCCGGAGTATCATGCCACTCTGGCAGGTGAGCCCTTCCTCCAGCATGATAGCTGGCCAGCAGCCAACAGGGTGCTTGTGTTCATGACGCAGTGGTCCCTGCATATCCTGGGTGACAGTGAAGACTGTTTCCTCGATGACACCTTTTGCACCTCACCACCCATCTTTGGGCAGTCATACACCATCTACGGGTTGTGTCCTGACATCATGGTGCCCACCCTGTGTGTGCCTATGTGTGGGCGATGGGAGCAATTGTATGCGTGTGTGTTTGGGGAGGTGTGGCACTTGCTGGGGGTGCTCATGAACTTCAGGCGGGCAGCCTGGCGTGCGTTCTCTGGTGTGTTCCTGGGTATGGTTGTATGGGGGGGGGGTTCATTACTGCCCGGAGGTGTAGCACTGTGTCCAGTGCAGCCCTGTGCTGCTGCAGCACTATTCATCAGATGAGGGATTTGCACTACAGATACGGATGTTGCTCGCCCTGGCATTCATTCCTGTGGGGGACATTGCCAATGCGTATGCCAGCCTCTGTGATACACCATTCTACAGGGAAAATGTTGCAGAACTGCAGCCAGTCCTAGACTATATGGAGGACACCTGGCTTGGCAGAGCCATGGCAGGACAGCGCAGTGGTGCCTGTTGTTTCCACTCAAGGTGTGGAACGTCTGTGACGCAACATGTGCAGACTTAGCATGGACTAACAACGCAGTCAAGGGTTGGAACCAGGGCTTAAACACCCTCCTAGGTGCTGCCCATCCAAGCATATGGCACTTTATCAACTGCCTCCAGGAGGAACAGCACCTCAGTGAGCTCTGCATGCAGCAGCTGGTTTCTAGGGCCGCGACCGCTGTGAAATGCAAGTGTTACAGGGATCTCCACTGGTGGGTGGAGGGCATCGTGCGGGAGTACATATCACACAGCATGGCTGATTACCTGAGGGGGCTCGCCTACAACCTCTAGCCCCAGAAGTAGCCAGCCGGGTGGTGCATGCAGCACCCCTGCCACTCCTGGCAGCTGCACGCCATCATGCATCATTCCAACCTTGTCATAGGGCACCCTCCATCCAGCTGCTGCGTTCTACATCGGTGCGTCTTGTGTCCGCCACCACTGTGGCCGCACATGCCTCTGTGCAGGCCTGGTCACACCGTCTGTGCCAGTGCATGGCACCATCTCCATCCATTTCAGCCCTTCCACCCCCTGCCCTGTATGTGTGAGCACCCATGCATTGGCGGCCGGCCACTCCATCCGCTGGTCCACCTGTCATGCATACGTCTCCCCCCCACACACACCAACACCCCCAACACCTGCCTGTCTCTGTTGTCTTCTGTATTGTTTTGCTTGCATCGCCCTGCCCATCCACCGTACCTCCCATCCTTGTGCTCCTGCCGTGCATCAGCGTAGCACCAGTCTAGTCCTCTGCATGCTCCCGGGTGTTCCCCTCACACTCTTCTGCCCTCCCCCATCTAGCGGTGCATCCCTGTCCCTTGTGTGTTCCCTGATGCTGGTGGTGATGGTCGCATTTTTTTTAATGTGCACTGTTCATTGTTCTGACGCCTGCCATTCTCGCTGCTGTGCTGCTTCCCCAATCACCATGGTCCATGGGACCACATTGCAGTCGCCCATGGGAATGAGCTGTCATGACATGAAACTATTTCTAACTGAGGGATCAGATAAGGGGTGTAAAGGGGTATTTTACTACCATTTTTGAACAGCCATGACACTACACTGGAGCCCGTAGCAGTGGGCTCAGGAGTTGCTCACTGGCTGGTTAGAAGGGCTGTTGCAACATGCCAGTGTTAAAATTAAGGTGGTGGTATGACTCCACAGCAGTATTAGACAGTCAGTGACTGCAGACATCCAGTGGGCTTAAGAATTGGTTTAGATGTGGGGGTATGAGATGAGTCAATAGATGACAGTACTACCATTTGGATAAAAATACTGCCAGGTGTACAAAGGAAGTAGTAATTTCTGAGTCTTACAACTTATCTGGGACACTGTTTCTAACTAGTCTATTTGTTGCAGTTAGAAATGATACTTGACCTCTTCTCTATGGGGCTTCCTAGAGGATGCTACCAGCGAGGGGGTGGGGCCCCGCCTGCTACTCCTGCACAACTCCCCTCTGAAAAGCTTGTTTGCTGATGGACCAGGAGGCTATAAAGGAGGGGGGGGGGAAGGGTGCTAACACCTGCAGCCCAACAAAGTAACCAATTCCTATGTAAGCATAGCATTGTTAAGCCAGTTGTGTTACTGTCAAGTACAGCAGGTCAGCCTTGCAAGGCTCAGTGGCTCAGATGTCCAACGTGTGTCCAGTGGGGGGGAAGGGGGCTGGATCTTCTGAAAGGTTATCGCCTTCCCAGTTAAACATACCCATCATCACCTTATAGCTTGTCTGGGTGACTATTCGAACCATTCCCTGCATGGGTAAGCTCATCCTCTGGGATTAGCAGCCTGGCAGCATGCATGCAACCCACACCATACAAAGGCATACACACCAAGCTTTAATAGGCCCAAAGACAATTTATCCTATCTTAAGATGTAATTCCTCATTGAATCTGGCTGTGCCTACCTAAGAGTAAACAGGATCATATGACTAAAAGAAGCAGTAGCCTGGCCACTGCTGCCATCATCCCCCCTCATGGCTTCTCACCATTCCAGAGATACTCACCAAGTTGTACGTGCCAAAACTGAACCCAAACACCTGTTTTTTTTTTGTTTGTCTGTTTTTACCACTGACAGGTAGTAACCTCTTTTTTTTTTAGTATCATCCCCAGGTAGGGTGTGACCCCTTGCCGCATGCAGTACTCTTGAGAGTAGACCACCCGCAAGATTCCCAACTCCCCTGCTATTGCAGCACTAACATTGTCAGGGGTGCCCAGGATTGCTGGGATGGGTAATGGACTCAGTCAGAGCTGCTTCCTGATGGAACCCGGAGTCACACTTTCTCATAAAATGGGTGGGGAGCAGGTATCCCCCACAGGCCAACCCTGCCCTGCAGCGACAAAGGCGGCTGCTGGCTTCATTAAAACTCCCCCCATTGCCACCCACAAGATGGCAGCTTCACAAAGCCACTGCCATGTTGGGAAATTCCCCTAACCAGCCTCTAGCTGCTCCACTGGAGCCCGGGAAAATGATGGGACCTCACCAGCCTCGGGAAAGACCTGGGCCAACCTCCAGACCTGCCTCACGAGTGGGACAGGTCACGCTGCCCCATGAAGCTATTCCTCCCAAAGGACCTCCCATCCATAGCCCATGGTGGTGCCACCATGTTCAGGCTGACCACCCAGGTTTATACCCCTCTGGTTCTTGCCCCAATCAGAAGCCAGGAAGGAGGCACGTGACACGGCACCAGCTCAGATAACGTGGATCTAATGAGAAAGTGAGCTGCAGATCCTCCCGTATCCCAATGGTCATCGACAAAGATGCCCAAAATGTTGTTTCCCACCCCACCTGCCGGCCTCCCCCTGTTTGACCGCACCGTCGAATCCAACAGCCGGATGGTGCAGCTCTGCCTGCTACCTGAATAAGTGATACTGAGCATCCCCACTGAGAACTCAGGGTACCAGAGAAGACACCAGCCTCCTCCACCACTGGGCCGAGCAAAGGCATTCTTGCAGTCACCAGAGCAGCTCTGAGGTAGGAGCCCAACTTGTACTGGGGACAATGGTGGGGAAGCCATGCTGAGAAGAAAGGGAAGGGGAGAGGGAAACAGGGAGAGAGAGAAACAAACTCGCGTGCTGGTCAGGAGGGATGAGCCCAAGGCCTGTCTAACTCTCCTGACTGTGCACCACCAGCCACGTGCCCAGCTCTGCCCCTAATCTTCCCCGACAGGCAGCGGACTGTGAACTGAAGGGGTGGTGGCCTGCCTCTAGTCTGCCCAGGATATCAGGGATGCCCCTGATTACGAGACAGCCTTATGTTTGAAATGAAATATTTTTTGGAACTTACTAATTCAGGAGAAGCTGCAGGCCAATTTTAATACTACTCTCCGGGGTCAACGCCGGAACCCTGCATCAAGGGCATGTGAAAAGTTTTATCCGCTGTGGGTCCACAGCCCCCCGTAGGGCTCAGCATCAAACCTCTCAACTGTTCAGCATAAAAATCATAGCAATGGCCTTCCAACCCATAGCGAAGGCTAGAATGTGTAGCACTTCCTTATTTTAAACAATATTATGTCTACTGATAGTGGCATAGTTAATGAATGTTTCTGTTAACTTAGATCAATGACCTATAGCCCTAACATTTTTAAGACCATCAGTAAACCCTGAGAAGCAAGAATAAATTTGAAAGAGAAATTCATAGCAACTGAGAGGTATGCTGAGTACCAGAAGCAGCTGTCTAATTTAGTGCAGTACTGCCTTTAATTGTAAGGCCAGGAAACATCCTGTGCACTTCCCCTTCCCCAACTGGAAGGCCTAGAAAAAGGCCCTTACCTCTGTCGTATATCTTGTCACATGAGTTGTTTGCAGTTCGACAAATGGAGGGGAAAGAAGGGGGAGCTGCTTGCCCTCAGCTCACTTGACCCTTGTTTCTCCTCCCCCCACCGAATGCCTTTGCCTCCTGGCAGCCTTGTGGGACCTCCCTTCATGGCATTGCCATGACATCCATACATCCTCTGGGGAGGTCCTCTACATTCCTTCCAAGTCCAGGGAGGGAGGGATCCAGACAATTGGCCAGCTGCTGTGATGACTTGCAGCATCTTTATTACTTTAAGAGAACCCTCTCCTTAACCTGACCCCTCCAGTCCCATAAATTGTGTCATTTACAATATGCCTCTGCTTCCTGACAAGCAATCCTTGATTTGGAGGGCAATAGTCATAGAATCTTTGCCAGTCAGTCACCCCCTGCCACAAAACACCCAATTCCCTTGCAGCAGTTTAGTCATCTAACCTACAGAGATGGATTGGGTGAACAACTGGGAGGGAGGGGGAGCAGAGCATTTGCTTTGCATCATCAGTGATGGCAGACTGATTGGACACCTGCTAAATTCCACAATTTGTTGGAGTGGGTGTCAGATTATACATGGGGGGTACCATTAAAGTATTGCTGTCAACTCTTGGCACAGTGCTAGCAGGGAGCCAACTTAAAGAAAGAAAACATGCTCTGAGGATGGGAAGGGGGGATGAAGTGACTACCAGGTGGAGGGGATGACAATAGGATTAAAGGATTAGCATTGGCTGTCTCAAAGGGCTACAAAGCCATTTTTAAACAAGAATAATGAATAATGACTACCCAAAGATTTTGGGTCCAAAATAAGAATACCCAGTAAGTATTAGGAAAAAGGTATTCCCACACCCTTAATGACAATTGTATGAAAGTGAGATATTTTGTGCAGGTTTCCTGGGAACAATAAACATTTAGTCTGACACTACTCCCACATCCTACCCACATCCACCCCTTACTCTGCGACCCTAAGCAGAACACTTAGGGCTTAATCCATAAAAACATCTGTGCCCAATGACGGGTACCTATGTATGGTGAGGGTGCTCAGAGATCCCTCTCCACATATGTGGTGACCTCCATGCAACCCCAGACCTGGCTGTGTGCACCCTCTGCACCTGATACCTGGCCATGCACACAGATAGGGACCCAGATGGGTCAGGGGAAGGAAAAGGCATTGGGGTCTGCCTGTGCCCATTCCAGGATGCCCTTTGCTGCATATGTCCTGCAGAGGGAACAGATGCTTTGCAGCCTGAGTGACTGCTGTAGTGCCTACGAGCCAACCTCTGCCTAGCAACATAGCACAGTATTGGACCCAATCAGACATCACCCCCCCTTCCCCAGCCCCCAGCCCTGAGAACCTCTGTAAATTGCTAGGGGCATCACCAGCACTAGCCAGTATTCCTTCCAAAAGTGTATATTGCATGGTGGGGATATGGCAGTCTCTGGAGAAATGAGACAGACTGCCATATCCTTGGGTTCCCCACTCTGTGCAGAACAGGGGGTCTACTAGAGTGCTGACCCAGGCATCTGATTAGATGCCAAGTATCCCGAGGGAGGGGGATGGGCTGTGAATCTCATCCTTCTTGTGTGACATCGGTGTACACAGTGACATGGCCAGGATAAATAGGATTCGAGTGTATACAGATGCCTTTGTGGATCAAGCCCTAAAATCCCCATGTGCTTCAATGTTTCCTTCTCTGTATCCAACTCCCCTAATGGTTCGTTAATCTTTCTGTGCAAGTCTAATGGATCCCGTGAACTTTGCATGGCTTGTAAACTGCTTTGAGGTGCAATACATCGTGTATAAATGGTTCTGTATAAAGTCAAGTCCCTTACCTGTCCTTCCTTTTTGTCAAACACTGCTGTATATGAAGAAGTGCTATAATCCATTATCACCGACATGATTGTTTTCGTAAGTCAATAGAACGGAGACAGCAAACTGCCTATTGCAACAATAGTTGCTTCTCATATCACCCTTAATGCCAGACTGTTTCTTCCCACATTGTCCCTACAGAAATATACATTGCACAGAAATACCAAAATCTACAAAGTCTCAAAGCTCATTAAGCTGGAGGGTAGCTTTTTCTCCTGTGCCCCCCTGCTACCTCATTCCTTCAAGTCTACCTATTCCCTGCTGCCTGCTGTTCACACTCCGGTGTCCTCTGAAGTCCACTGTTTAGACACCTCGGGTGTATGTGCCAGCAGAGATCTGATCAATACTTTCACGGACGGTCACCCTTCTACCATGAGGTGAAACAGCAGGGTTCATGTATCTGGCCGGTCCCATTTTGTTGAGGAAGTCTTACTAAAATAATGGCTAAATTATTGTAAGTGTCTCCATCTTTTTTGACTGCTGTAGTAAGGCCAGGCTAGCTGAGGGTACAATAGTTTAGACTTTCTTCTGCAAAACTAGGTCAATCTCACAAACGAAATTAAAAAAAATATGCAATTTGTTTATTAGGCTGCTGCTGTTACAGTTTGACATTAGCCATCCGTCTAATTTTCAAAGCAAACTCACTATAGTTCTTAAAGATTCATTAGCACTCATTAAGACAGAGCTGGAAGACTGCTAACCCGCTACTCAGCCCTTAACTTACTCTGAATGGCTTTACTTTTCCACTGCTTGGAAAGTAATAGGGCTTCATTAAGCACAAGCAACAAAGTACATGCTCCAAGGGCAGCAGTACCATACATAAAATGTGCTCATTAAAAGGGCACTCTGAAACACTCTTTAACTAAAACAGTCAGCTGATTTCCCCAATGCATAACTGAGTTCTCCATTCAAATTTTTAAAAATAAGTTATTTTATTTTTAAACTAATTTACAGGTACTCCGTTACTGTGGGAAGCAACACATATATGTTTGATGGTCTTTTGTTTTTTAACTTTTTTTAATAAACTCAATTTGGAAATCCAAACATAAAATTTAATAGTGTGTTCAGTGAGGAATAAACACTCTATTTCAGGTAAAAAGGGGCAAGTATCAGACTGATGGGGAAGAAGGTGATAATGCCATTTGACTAATAGTATGATTCATTGGGAAAAGATTGGCTTCCATTTTAGCAAAATACCATCAGTATGTATTTTTACTTTTTTCTTTATGGGCTCAGTTTCCTCATGTTCCTTCTGTCCTCAGCCTGATGTTTTGGGTCTCCATGGCTACACTCTTCCTACTTCCAGTAGGGCAAATGACTGCCTTCATGGATGACTTCAATGTTGTGCTGTGGTTTGCCGGCAGGGGCAGTACAAATGAATGGCTTCCGGAGCACTCTCTTTCTAAGAGCAGAGCAATTTGCTACCATGATATGCCTGGTGCCCAGCTGACCCCAGAGGGGGATTCCCTACATTGCATACAAACCCGATTCTCCCAGGATGCAACACAATGTGTTACCATCAGCTCACTGAGTCAGTGTGCTATTATTCATACTTCTGAGTTATGTGGCATACATCAGTAATGAGTCTTAGAGCAGCAGTATTTGTTAGTTTCATGTATTTTTTTCAGCAATAATATATTTCTGGCAAATATATCAGAATATTAATTTTTCTTTTCATTTTCCTTCCTTTCTGAACTGGGATACAGGATTTTGACATTTTTAAACATTCCTGTTCCCATGCAATGCCCACTATGAAACAATTAAATATCATAGTGTGGTTTGATGCCATGCACCTCAGAAACATGGGGTAGCGCTATTCTAACAGATACACAGCATAAATCTGGTATGTGCATTCAAAAGGTAACTTCACTGGAAGTGATTTTTTTTTATAAATAATGAGTGGCAGATATCCTGAATGACTTAAGTCATTAATTACAAAATAAGTTATAAAGTAGACAATAATGCATAGGCAACCATGTGTTATGGATTGTTTTTTACATATCCAAGGTGTGTGATGACCCATAAGCCTCGAGAGTGAAGTTCAAGAGGTTTATGAGGTCATCACAGACCAAGGGTGTGTAAAAAAAATCCATAAACACACAGGTGCCTATGTTTTATTTTTTTTATATAATTACTGGTGCAGGGAGCTTTTAGTTAGAACTAGCTCAAAAGAGTGCTAGAAACAGGTTTCAAAGAAAACAATGCTTTTACTTGTGGATCAAAAATCAACTTTTACAGAGAAATGCATTTTAAATTTTCCAAAAAGTCAGTTTAACTTTGTTAAATGAAATTTGAATTACTCAAAGATTTAATGAAACTTGTTTGTATTTAGTCCAGCACAAAAATGAAAAATTGCTGTTGCTGAGGTCCGTGTTATTTGTCAAGGAAACATGCCGGGTGCGGCATGTGGGCAGCGCTGCTGAACCAGGGAGTGGGCAACCTCACCAGGGTCATCCACGGGCAGTAGATGCACCCTGTCAGGCTGTGCTGTGCTGTGTGCGTATCATGGCTGGGCACAGTTACCTGCTGTCCATTCATGTCTTCCTGTGGTCCCACTGTGGCGGGTGCATGCTTACTGGTGCCCTGCCTCGATACCACTGATGCTGCCAGCACTGTGCTGGGCAGCGGTGCAGGGGGCATGGCTCACACAACCCCAGGCATACGTGCCACCACTGTACCGGTGTCCAGCACAGTGGGGACCCTGTTGGCACCCAGGGTCCCTTGCACAGGTGGCCCCACACTGTGTGCACTGCAGTCACCCATGGCAGTGGCACTGCTGATGGTGGAACATGCATCGGTGCTAATGCCCTCACCCTGCATGCCACTGGCAAGCACAATGAGTGCATCCGCTATGTCCACCACATCCACTGGGTCACCATCAGACAACCCAGCCAGGCCCCCCAACCATGTGATGTACCCACCTGCAGTACCGCCGTCACTGGTGGAGGGCTCTGCAGGGCCCTCCACCACAGGTACCATGACCGATGGTGTGTGGAGCATGGACACGACCATGTCACTGTCAATGGCCCCAAGGGGTGGGGCCGCATCATTGCCTATGGGGGCTGCGCCGTCGACCACGGCCGCGCCATGGAGTCTTGATGGAGCTGTGGAAGACAGAAAGGGAGACGTGGTTAATGCACAGGACACACATGGCACAATGCACAGTCAGCCACACTCCGCCAGGTACGCACGCATGTCCATGGCGGGTTCGGACAGGGTGCACAGTTACTCATCATGCTGCAATGGGCTGCCCACCATCTGGAAGCCACCCCCAGCGACACCATGCATGGATGTCCCTGACACACTGGTGGCCAGGAGGGCCTTGTTGGGGCTCAGCGGTGCCACCGGGTCGGGTCCACCCCCTGTCCTCCCCAGGGAGGCCAGGATGCTGGCCACCCTCTCCTTGGCCCTCCATCGCCCGTCATTCCAATGCTTCCTGCACTCCTGCACTGTGCAGTTGTATGGTGTGACCGCGTTCACATGCCGGGCCACCTCCTCCCAGCCCGCTGCAAGCACCGTCCTGCTGCCACCCCTGCCAGTGAGTACATCCAGGTGTAGATGGCATGCCTCAAAGAGTGCCCTCTCCTCATCCCGGGTGAAGTTTAGTTGCCACCTACCAGTGGCACCTGACTCCTCGGACGTTCTATACACTGGGTAGAAGCAACCTTGTGTCAGACTTGCCTAGGTGTACACACAGTCCCACACCTAGCTCCCACTGTCTGCAGGCTCACCATGGTCTGTGGTGCCAGTGGCCTGTGCCGTGATCCATGCGTGGACTGCCTGGCAGAGGTGGACATGCACCATGGTGTGCAGTCCATGAGGGATGGCACACATGCCACACATGCCATGGAGGACACAGCAGGGGTATCATGTAGCCACCACAGGGTGTGTGACACCGACCCGTCTGCCGTGTGTGTGTGTCCCAATAACCCTGCTGTGTGTGCCCCACCACCATGGTGCACCATCATACCTGGGTGCCACCACTGTGTTGGCTGCAGGGCAGAGGGGGACTGCCATGTGGTGGCATGCAGTGTTTGCACAGCAGAGGTGTGCGTGCGTGCAGTGATGACACTGTGCCTGCACAAGTGTTGCACTGTGCAGTGTACATACATGTGTCATGGTGCTGCATGCACCTCACAGTTCAGTCCAACCCCAACCATTCATACCATCCCTGTGTCCCTGTGTACTATGTGATGTCCTCCGTACATGTTGCAGCCCCCCCTGCAGTGCACCACCACAACGCGCTGCCATCCATCATGCAGCAGTGCCTGGCATGTGCTGTGTTTTGTGTGTCCCAGTGACACAGTCCTCCGCTGTGGCCTCAGCAGGGACCTGTCTAATGTCACTCCATGGATACGTCCCTGCGGTTGTACATCACGTGTTGCTGTGGTGCCCACCTAATGGTGGTCTGGTCCCACATGCGGTGTACTGGGGCACCAACAGCTGTGTACACTCCGATGCAGGCACACCAGTGTGTGCTCTAGCCTATGACTGTGGCAGTGTACTCACCCTGTAGGCACTGACTCCTCTCAGTACTCTGGTCTCAGCCTGCTGAATTGGGAGCATTTATAGATCAGGGCATGCAAATGAGGCCTGAGCACCTGTTAATGAGATGCTAATCTGCTAAGATGCCCATGCATGGATGATGAGGCTGTTTGGGGTGCATTCTCTCTGAATCGCATAATTGCTCCCAGCTCATCTCACTTTGCATGGAGCATCTGTGTAATGTGCCACTGACAGTACGGTGCATTGCCAGCGCATGTGTGGTCTGGGTAGTGCATCTGCATGGCTTTGGGCTGTCCACGTGGCGCATCCCCCACGCATGTGTTGTACATGTTGTAAGGTGCATATTCCATTATGTACTGTTACGCCATTGTCCAGTGCACCATAACGTGCTTGATGATCGTGGTGCTGTGTACCGTATCACGCAGCTTGTCCCATAATGCACCACCCAGGCTGCTGTCTGTCCCTCCCACGGATCGCGCACTACACACGGTACATGTTGCTGGCATATGCCATGTAACATGGCGTAGCATCTTTCACAGAGCATGCTGTCGTGTCCCCTGCCATACGGGCGCCATTGCGTGGTGGTGTGCGCATGCATGGTTCCATTGGCAGCAGCCAATAGCGCTTCATATTCAGTGCGCGGAGTGCTGCACGTGTATCACTGTTGCACGTGGCACATAACAGTCGGTGGACAGCGCATTCCCTGATTGCACCTTGCCACTGTATGTACACAGTGTAGGATGCCTGGAAGTGGGAGGATGGTGCCTAGGGCCATGAACTGGTCACATTTGGAGCTGTTACACCTAGTGGCACAGGTCATGGCTGTGGAGGGCTGTCTGTTTGGACAGGAGGACCTCCATGAGCCCAGGGCCAGGGTTTGGACCACCATTGCTTCACAGATTGTGCAGTGTACTGGCATGCCACGCATGGGTGAGCAGTGCAGGCATTGCTATAGTGACCTCCAGAGGTGGGACCCGGAGAGGCTGGCATGACTGCGGTGCCCGAGTACACAGGGGTGCACTGCCACAGCCAGGTAGGTGTTCTCCAGCTGTATCCTTCTGTGGCATTTGCTGTGTGTGTCTATCACTGCCCCCATCATGCTCCTGTGCTGCTTTGCCCTGTTGCTGTGGGGGACGGGCATGGCTGTGTGCGCCCACCTACACCGGGTGCCTCGGACACTGGCATCGCTGTTTGCTGCATGGCCACGTAACGGCAGGGTGGGGTGGCTGGGGACTTGCATCATGCACTGTGACAGTGTTCGCTCATGGTGCTGTGTTGTGTTTTGCAGGTCCAGGGGCCAGGCAATGTGCTGCGGATGCTGCTGATTTGTTTCATTGCAGATACATGGGTGCCAGGCCTGGTGACCCTCCAGGGGTGGGTGAGTACTGCTTTACATGGTTGCTGTCTTTCTGGTGTTGTGCGGGTTTTTGTGGGCGGGGTTGTGTTCCATATTCTGGCCCTCAGTGTGTGTTCCTTCTGTCATTTTTCTGTAGGTGTCCATGATCGCCTTGCTGTGCCAGGTGGTGATGGTGGTAGTGCTGTGCCAGTGGATGTGGACCAGAGGATCCATGTGGCCATCCAGGTGGCCCTGTGCCCTCTTACTTGGATTGTTCAGTGCCTGTCAGCTGCCCTGCATGGGGTCGTGCTGCACCTTCCGGGCCATGCCAGGGTGTTGCATGGCAGAGCACAGCTCCGCTAGTGTCCCCCTGCCACTGACTGGGGGTCTTCCTGCATAAATAGTTGCCCTACCCTGTTCCCTGTTTCTATCCCTTTTCCCGTCCTCCTACCTGTCCCGGCTCCCCCTCATCCCCTTCTGTGGATGTTGTTGTTGCTGATGTTCCTTTTCTGGCATTTGATCTGTACAGTTTCTATGGCCATTACATTTTACAAACATGTTTTACTCTACGCCTGTGTCCGTGGGTCTGTTTGTGTTGGCTCTGTAGTTGCTCCTCCTGCCCTGCTGTTTTGCTCCAGTTGTTCTGCTGGCTCCCCTGTGTGGCTACAGGGCTGCCTGACTGCCCTGGGACATCTCTGGATGTGCTGGCACTTCTGCAGATGCGCTGTTGTGTCCTGTGGTGATTCACAGTGGTGTTGTGCTAGTTGCTTGGCATGGCGCATCCCTTTGTGAATGCCACCACCTGGACTCAGCGCATCTGACTTGTGCCGGAGCATCTGAGATGCGCCAGGTGCATCTTCTTTGTGAATCCTGCCCAGAGTGTCAATCCGAGGCTATTTATTGGTGGAGGGGGATGTGTCTAATGGTGTGCCACAGGGTTCCATTTGGGGTCCCATAATTTTCAGAATATTTATAACTGACCTAGAAGACATGGTGAATAATAATATCATTAATTATGCCGATGACATGAAATAAAGTGGATCATGTGATACAGTAGAAGAGATATCTTCATTACAAAAGGACATAACTACTATCAATCTATGGGCAACACAATTAGGCATGCAACTTAATATAAATAAATATTGTGTTCTACACATGGGAAACAATTAACTGCAAAATGATAGATTAAATGCTAAGTATATTCAGAATAGACCAATTGAAAATTATTTAGGCATTATAGTAGATGATAAATTAGAGTTTAAGCAACAACATACTAATGCCATAGCTAAAGTGAATAAAACAATTTTAGCAATAAAAAGAAACATCAAAAGCAGATCGAAAGACATATTGCTACCACTGTACTTATCATATGTTAGGCCTCATTTGGACTATGGAAGTCAACAATGGAGTCCATATACAAAGACAGAAATTAATAGAATGGAGAAAGTCCAACGTCGATTCACTAAAGTAATTAAAAATATGAACGAAAAAACATATGAAGAATGACTTTATGCTCTAGGACTACACAGTTTGGATGTACGGAGAAAGAGGGAAGACATGGGTCAGGATTCACAAAGGAGATGCACCCAGTGCAACTCGACTGCCCCGGCGCAGGGGAGATGCACTGGGTGCAAAATGGGCTATTCACAGAGGAGGCACAGGGAGATAGCCCCAGCGCATCCCCTCTATGAACAGCACCGGTGCGCCCAGCCCAGGATGACTCGGAGCATCCCAGGCTGCTCTGGAGCATCCCCGTGACAGGCAGTGAGGCCACTGGGACGGGGCATCTCAGGACGCCCTGAGCCCAATGCTATTCACAGCCAGGGGCATGCAAATGAGGCCATTAGGTAGGCATGGTGCAATGGGGCCATTAGCATGTCATTATGGCTCCATTTGCATATCATCAGCTGGGAATCCCCAGAGGAATGCGCCCAGCGCAACCACCACCACACCCCCGCCCAACCCCAGAGCAAGCCATGCTGCACCAGGAGGCGTTGTATGGAAAGGAACCCCCTACCCCAAGCCTCAATAGAGGGCCACTCACGGTGGCAGTAGTAGCTGAAGACCCCCCAATCTCCCCATACCAGGGAGCTGTTCCCTTGGCAGTAGTATGAAGACCCCCAGTGCCTTATGCGTTGCCACTCGTGGTGGCGCTGGACTCCAGGCTGCTCCCCCACCCCAAGCCCCAGTACAGCTGCCTCCCACGGCAGACATGCAGCCAGACCCCCATAGCACACCCACCCACCCCCGCCAGCAGGACCCATTGCTGGTGGGCGACTCAGCCTACCATGACACCACCATGGCTGCCCGTGACCTAAGCCGTCTGCGAATGATAGCTATTGCACAGCCTGCAGTGCTTCAGGCTGTCGTTAGCTGTCGTGTAGACAACTCAGTGACCAGGCGAATGTCTGAGTGAAGTTATACTCACCGATAGTAGGTCCTTGCTGGGAGGGGTGGGTTAGTGTACATGGAGAGCTGGCTGCACATCTGCTGTGGGAGGCGGCTGTGCTGAAGGAGGCCAGATGAGAGATCAGCTTTCTACAGTCCACGCCTACTATAGCGACAGCGTAATAGGCAGAACTCAGGCACTTACTACTGCCACTGTGCAACTCTGTCGAAAATATGAGAAACTGTCGAAAATACCTCTGCTAGGGGCAGCAGTGGCCAGGGCATGGGGCTTGGGGGAGCTCACTGGGGTGCCAGGGTGGTTGAGGCCCGTGCTGCTGCCCGCAATGTGGCAGCCAGTCTGTAGGTGGCCCCTGACTTAGGCCGATATTCCAAGACTTATCTTTCTATGACACAACCATGGACTTGCCCCAGAGTTGTGCCATGGATTTGGGCTGTGAATGGGGCTGCACCCTGTATGCATGGGCACACCCCCCTCACAGCCCCTACGGATGCACCGCATAGCATTACAGCTGGTTTGTGGCACATCTGGGTTGCGCCAGCTCATCGGGGTTGCACCAGCGCATTATCGCCCTGCCTGAATCACCCTTGGGAGCATATTGGGGATGCCCCGGCACATCTCGGATGCCCCGGCACATCTCGGATGCACCGGGCACATCCCTTTTGTGAATCCTGCACATGTTGTTTTGTTTTGAGATAATGAATGACCCTGCGCTTATGACAGTATTAAATATAGAATACAAACAAGATAGAATTGATGTAGGGCAACATCCTCTACAGGTAAAAATAAATAAGTACTGTATAAATCAAACAAAAGAAAATATTTTTTTACAATTAGATTATCTAATTTATGGAACCTTTTACCAGAATATGTGATCATAAGTACTAATAAAGATAATTTTAAAAGACATTTACAGTTATATAAATAATGGGGTAAACATGAATTATTTTATTGTGTCATAAAAGAGCTAACCTTTGGGCCTAGGCCTTTTATGGCTCCTAAATTCTGAGTAAGTGAATCTAAGTAAGTAATGCATGGTTGAGCTTGAGCAGAACCAAGGCATAAGCACTCCCACTGCTGTATCATACACCAACATGGTTCCGGGTGTTAATATCACCCACAATATAAAGCGGGACATGATATCATGGTCCGGACATCGTAGGCATAGACATCACTTGGTGAAAACATCACGTGCATGAATAATGTGAGTCGGTAGCCCGCGGTATACTGCCTGACCTCATGGTGCCCCCACAGACATGAGAGGAGGGACATGGATACTCAGGAGCACAGCATGGGGAGGGCACAGCAGGAACATGCAAGGAACAGCAGCAGCACAGCTCCCGGTGCCTGCTACCTGTGTCTGAAAGTGCCTCTGGCAGCCCTATACCTCTCCCCATCACAGTCCCACCACTGCCATCTGTGCATCGCCACCTGTGATGGCCTCAGCAGTGTGGGTCACCATGCTGCTCCTGTGTCTGTGGAGATGTGCCTATGCCACCTCGCTGCCTCTGGGGATGCTGCTGCAATTGGATCTGCCCTTCCATCTGTTGGGCATTGCACTGCAGGTGGTGGGACAAGCCCACAGACCGGACGCAGGTAGGTGTCTTCCATGGGGCAGGGGTACCATGGCAATGGGCAGCATTGTCCATGGCTAGGTGAGGCAGGCCATCATTGTGCTGGTGTCAGTGGATGTGTTTGTGAACCCACAGGGCAGAGGAGGATGTAGGGTGCCATGGGGTCTGGCAGCACATCACGGGCTGATGACTCGCAGTATTATTGCCCGTGATGTGTTTGCTATGCGATGTCTATGCCCACGATGTCCTGACTGTAATATTATGTCCTGCTTTATATTGCGGGCAATATTAACACCCAGAACCCACCAGCATACTTCAGAATAGACCCCTGCCCATCCTCCACAATAGACAATCTAATCCTCTCCCTCTGGAATTGCCACTGGGGTGAGCTGTTTGGGGTTATAACCTAGTGGTGGCTGGCAGGGAGTGCAGGAGGTGGTCTTTAGCTAGCCAGGAGAAGGTAGGCTGTGTTGTTGTAGGGGAGGGGATTGGAAGGATATGGGTTCTGGCTTGTGGGTGAAAAACTGGGAAAAATCATAAACTGTAACAAAAAGTAGAGCATATCATCAGCTGGAAAGTTATATCATTATCTGACTTCCATTACCTGATGAGACCTATCAATATGACCTTAGACTAAATGTTGCACTATCCCTTTGTTGGAACATAGACTTTGTTTATAAGTTCTTAGAACTTGTAATTTGTTTACCCATCAGAATGTTTTCCATAAAATGTATTTATCCAGGAAAGCCCAATCTGCAACATACTCTTTCATTTGTAGTGAGGTCACAGAAGCTTCTACCCACTTATTAGGGCTGGGAGGACTGAAAAACAGGGGACCAACTTTGGAAAGGCTGGACCCAGGCAAAGGATCTGCATCCAGGATAACGATGATTTGATGTCAAATTTAATTTGGTGAATGTGCCAAAATCTGGCACATTTACCTTTTAATTGACCCATTCAAACTTTATGCCACTTCAGATCACTTCAGTCTTTAGCCAAATAATTAAAATAATATCCCTCTCACTAGTCCTATGGCTTCCCCTTTTTCCATACACTCACTTTCTACCATACTCCCCCTCCTCAGACTTTTTTTATAAAATAAATTCCAGCTCCAACTCAGCCAGGTGCTGAGTTTTTTTTTTTTTACCAAAACTGACTGGTGGAAGGAGGAAGAGGTAAGGATTGATTGGAGTGGATGAGGAGAGGTGAAAGAGTGTTTTGTATCCCCATTATATGCTGTTAGACCAGTGTTTCTTAAATGAGGGCACTGTAGATGGATACGGCCACCAGGGCAATTTTTTGTAGCTAAGGAATTCTTTACTGCCCCAATAGGTAATGGAATGGACCATCTCTTGCCTTAAACAAATATGGGAGATACATTTCAAGTAAAAATACATTGGGGATATAATTTACTGCATACTGTATAAACTAATAGTTTTATATATATATATATATATATATATATATATATATATATATATATATGTTTGGGTTACAAAATAAGTAGTGAGGCCACCTGTAAGTCCTGATGTTCATACTTTGTGGACCTATGAGGCCACCAGGGTTTCAGGCTTACAAACCACTGTGCTATAGACCCCATACCAAGGATTTGAAGTGTCTTTGGCCGAAGTGTCGAAGCTGAGCTAAGACGGAAGAGTCTGAATTGAAGCCAAACTGAAGTTGTCAATTTTCATATTCACTTACCCTTAATTAAGCACAGCCACTATGTACATCCCTCTCCTGGATGAAGTGGGTGCTGTTTTTGAAAGTGTTCTGATTTGTATCAACTGGACCTGATTTTCAGCAGCATGCATCCCAATGTGGATATACAGTGAATCTCATCAGGATCATGCCCAAATGGTTCTAGCTCAGTTATTCCATGGTCAGCTGCATCCATGAATGAATGTGACAACTCTGCTTTAGTCTCTACTGCCCAGTCTCCTAAACCAAGGGAAAAGTAGGCTACACAGCTCTTCTGAAAATAGCTCTGGACACATTGTGAACATTGGGGCTTTAAAAGTCTGAGCCAGGATGCTCACTTGACTTGTTCAAGGTCATAAATCAGTCAGTTGCCATTTCTGAAATTCAAACCTATGAGCTCCTGTTTCACAGTTCAGTGCTCTAAACATCAGGCAACACTCTTGCCTGAGTGAGCCCATAGGAGACACCAAACTGCCCATAACCTGAGCTAGTGGTAGAAATTACACAGAATGGTTTAAATCATCATCTGATTTCAAATAGCAATCATCATGGTGAAAAGAGTGAAATGAACAGTGAACCATACTCTGACTCTAAGCATGGTGGGAAGAGATGGACAGTTACACTATTTCTCAAATCTATACAGGTCTGAACATAGTGGTGTGATGGATTTCATGACATGAACAGGAATGGCAATTTACAATTATTTCTCAAGTAAACAGATCTGATCCATTTCATGTGTATTAATTTCAGATAGATGCCAGGCATGATACAGACTAATAAAAGAGGTCCTACAGACTAAAAGATGCTATCTTTGGAAAAGCGCATCATTCCTACCATTCAGAATTTAGAGAAAATAATGCCACAGAGCTGCCAAGTTACAGACATGAAAATACTAAAATGTTGCTTCAAAAAATGCATTGATACAGTACCTCCATAGGCACACATCCCTGAAAAATAGCTACACAAAAAAGAAGGCTAGATCCATTTGAGTCTGGCAGTATCTTTTGGAAGAAAGCGATTCCATTTGGTGTCTTGAGCTAAAGTAACATTGATTAGTGAAGAGATATTGAAAGCAATCTGCTTTTCTACTGGATGAGAATTGTTTGTTAAACAGCCATCAATAAAATAAATATTATTTTTTGTATGATACCATGTGTAAGGTCTGATGCTTATACAGAGTACCATGACAAGGAGAAATTACTACCTCTACTAGTCCTGGCTCGTACAGTGACAAGATTCTGTAAGGCAGAATCAGATCATCTAAATGCAGGTTGGACAATACCCAGGTGGGCAAGCAAGAAGCAAGCACAGAGTGAACAGGCTAGAGAGGGGAAACCTGCTACACCAGATACTAGGTCATCAGTGTAAATTTCGCTAGTAACAGTGAAATTAAGTGTAAAAGACACTGGGAGCACTGACTCATTACAAGTGGACAGAGATGGGTAATGAGCCTTCCTCCAAATTCATTCAGCTCTGAAGATGGTGAGTAGTTCTGGGCAGTGAACACACTGTTGATTATTGCTTATATAGTTTATCATAGAGGATGTATGGGGAGGCTGCAATATTTGTTAAGAAAGGCTTGATGCTGACCTCTCTAGTCAGAAGGGGTTTATTGAAAGTAAGGCTGTACAGTAAAGCACCTTCTAGCATGTGCACTCAAAAGCACTTCAACCTGTATAACATACCTAGCTTTTAAACTGTGCTAGAAGCATCATACTGTAATAGAGTCAACATGTTTGCTGAAGTGCAGGAGGAGAACTAGTCATTAGCTCAGGTAATCATTTTAAACTAAAGGGCATGCTATAGCTCAACATTATCAGAAATTAAGGATGAGCCATTTATGTGATAGCCTCATAATTATGCCAGGGGAGTAAAAAAAAATAGACTTATTTTTCCAGCTGATCACAAGGAAATTATTAACACATCAGATTTTAATTTCACCAAGGTTAGCCTGCAGGGATGATGGGATGAGAGAGATGGTTTGAACACTGCAATAGATGACAGTGTCAATCAGATACATGTAAATATTCTATGCAACATACTGTTTAGGAAGATCCTTTTCAAATAGCAAGAGTATTAGTGATCTCTTTATTGATCCTTGCAGTATACCAAGAAGGACTTCACATAAATCAGAGCTATGATCAATGATCATTACTTTTTGTGTAAGCTCCCATTCCTCTAGGCAAACTGAAAACCTGATAAATGAAGAAGTGTATGTATTTGTAAGTCTGTCCAAAGCAAACTGATGGTTTACTAAGTTAAAACCTTTAGACACATCTAGTAAACTGATCTCTATGTAGCAACTATTGTTAATTTCAATGCAAAACCAAAATATCATATTCATTTCAAGAGTCTTTTTTCGTCAATAAAAGTTTATTGTATATATACATAGACAACAATACTATGAACCATAATAAAAATGGATTACATAAGATTAAATATAACATCAGAACAGATAAATAGCAATTAATAATATCAAGTAAACCATATTCAAAAGTAAAACCAAAAAAGGATATCAAATTGATATGTCACCATCATTACAGAATGGAAATTGTTACTGCTAGGTAAAAATTAAAATTTAATTAATTGATATGTGATAAAGCTAGCATAACACTAGCATCAACCTGTTCAAAAATTTATGAATAACAAACTCAGAAAGCCAAAGAAGACAGATAAGAAAGAGAAAAGGGAGAAAAGTAAATGAAAGGAAAGATTACTGGAGACTGCAAGAGTAAAACCTAAACAACATTAGAGAAAAGGAGAGAAAAGATGCAAATGAATGTTGTACTGCCATAGTATATGGTGTCCCTGCTCACTGTTCAGTTATGTCTTGTGCGTTCTGTGTACTAAGACATGTTAACAAGATACCCCCTTTTTTCAAGATAGAATAAAAAAGTGAGAGAGTTTTTCCAGCTTGAGCACATCTAAAAGGCTTTGCTCCCACACAGGCAAAGGTGGATTGGTATCATCAGTCCAGTATTTGAGTATAAGAATCTTTGTCACCATAGCTAGAAGATTGATGGAGTTATTATCACTGAATGAAAGATTCTTACCTAAATGGAAGTGGCCAAAAAACAAGTCTCAATATTTGTGTTGTTTGAAATGCTAGTTAAAGGGGATAAAAGAAAGAAAATTCTGGGCCACAACTCTGTGATATGTTTGCATTTCCAAAGCACAGGCATTAAATCTACATGGGACTCCCTACATTTGCAGCATTTATCAGAATCTATCTGACCCATTTTGTATAAATGGACAGGAGTATAATAGAGGTTATTTATGATTTTGGACTGAGTAGTTCTGTGATTGGATGCTAAGAAAGTATTATGGGACTGCAGAAAAATAATTTTCCAATTTTAAGTCTCAGTGTTATAGCCCAGTAGTTTTGATCATTTATCACTAATTTCATTGTGTCCCTTGCGAACACAGTTTATAAAGAGATTATAAAAGATGGACACGTTAGGATTAAGTCTGCAGATTGAAATTAGTGATGTGGTTAGCTCATTAGTTTTTAGAAAATTTGTTTGTAACTCCCCGGTCCCCTGGGGTTACTAGAATCCCATCAGTGTCAGTGCTAGGTAGGGAAGGCAGCCTGTGAATAACTGGTTAAATTGTTTTCACCAGCTCCCTCTGTGTTTACTTGGTCTCAGCTGAGTGGAGAGAGGTGATGTCATTTAGAACTCTCACAGCAGCATAAGCCACGGTAGCTGGCTGTGAGTGGAGAGCTTTAGAATTTTCAGTTAGTTGTTGGTTGGAGTTCTGAGTGAGCAGTTGGAGGAGTGAACAGCTGCAGTGTGGGCTCTGAGAGGAGAGCCTATTTTCTCACCCTAGTGCTGAGAACCATCTGCCTGCCAGTAGAAGTGGTGGAAACTGTCTGGCAGGAGTTTCTGATTTTTCTCATCCCCTCTGAGATAAGAAGGACTGCAGAATGGATCCCAAGGGCAATCCCCTGACTTTGATCCAGGACATTGAAGCTGCCTGTCTGTGTACAACAGTGAGTAATCTGACTTTAGGTATCCCAGGAGGAATGTACCTGTTTTCTTTTGGGGTGTACTCTGACAAAGGGAAAAAAAGCACCAAGTTCTGTTCTGTTCTGAGACTATTCTCATCCCTTCTTAAAGTTGGCTGACAATCGTGGAGTCTCCAGAGAGACTTGGCATATTGTTCAGTACTTTAATTTACACTCAGAAGTAGTGTGTTTCTAATGCAGAATGTGACTGACATTCCAGGATGCATAGTTCTAGTGTCTTACTAAAAGTTTGAGGTGTACCTCTAAAAGAATGGCTGGGTAAGGACTGAGGAAACAAAAGGTGGGCAATCTCCTATCTGGAGTCACCAGTTCAGCACTACAGATTCCATAAGGGTGCCTGCTTATTCAGGACATGGTGGCCAATACCTGGAGAGAAAGTTTAACCCCTGGTGTGGGTTGTGCAAATTTTGAGCACCAGGGAACTCTATCTTGGCCAATTGTCATATTGTCAAATGTTTAAATCCTATGCCTTATGGGAAATGTTCTAAGTTGTGGCCAGTGCCACTTGAAGAAATGTATGTTTCAGCTGAGGCTTTGCCGCTGAAGAGAGATCAAAGTCCTATGCAATATGGGATGTTTGGAGTTTTGGTCCACTACAGACCCTTTGTTGTTTTGCATTGCCTTGTGCAATGAAGTGTAAACCCTTGAGGTCCACCTTTGCTTTTGTGTACCATCTTTGGAATAGAGCCACACTCTAGAACCCCAACCTGGTTTGGTCGTTCTTTGTTACTGCTTCCTGTGTGGAATTACTGGGTATCCTTCAGAAGTACCGACTTACAGTAGCATAGCCCTAGCAAAATTCTCTCCTCAGGACCTGAGTATGTTGGTCATGTTTTTGTAATATGTTTCTGCACCCCCACCCCTGTCTTACCCCATGACAGACATAGGGGAGGTGGCCGGCCCGCGGTGCAGTGGTTGGATTTCCACTTGCAGCACCGGCAACCTGGGTTTGGGAACAGACTTGAGTAATCAAAGGGCCCGCTGGGGGGGAGAAGGAGAGACCATCCCCTGCAGGGAGGGTGGGGAAGTATCCAGCACAATGAGGACCCCTGGCGGAGCCCAGGAGTCACTCACGCTACCAGCGCTCATCTGCAGGGAGGCGGGGCAGATGCTGGCATCATTGCACGTCTCCACCTCCAAGAATAACCAGGAAAAAAGGAATAGGCAGGTGGGTCCATTGTCTAAATGAAGCCTTCCCTGGGGCTTCGATTAGCTGCCATCGCCAAATCCCCGACTAGATACTTGTTCTGCGGCGCAGATAAGGGGACTGATGTAGAGGCCCCGCACTCTGGGGGGTAAGCCAGGGGTGACTGTGGACGAGCAGCAGTCGATGGCAATGGAAGTCCCAGGAGCCATGACCAGGGCTGATGGCCAACAAGTGGACCCACCAGGATAAAGAAAGTTAAAAAAAAAAAGAAATATGGGATGTGTGCTTACTAGTTAAACAAGTGGATGGTGGGGGTTACACGTGTCTTCTATTGTACAGTTTGAAAATATTAAAAGAAGCATTTCCAAAGACTTCTTTCTCCCCATCCAGTATATAAAATTCAGTTTTGAGTGTTTCAAATTCTTTAAAAGTATGTCCACTTTTATTATTGTTTATGGTTAAAATTCCTTTCAGCGCCCATAAGGCACTGTATATTGTCTTTTCTAAAATTTCTATATTACAATTTCTCCATAAGGGTTGGTAAGATGATTTGTTCAGCTTTAATTTACGGGTGTTTGCTTATTGTCTCATGTGACAAACAGAACTAGTTATTAATGTATTTTTAGATTTAAAAAGCTAGTGGAGCCAAAACAGGCAGACAGGAAAATAATACAAATTTTAAGAAGCAGTCAGTTGTAACTTTTTTATTTCTGAAGTATATTTATTTTTCCTTTTGCTCATTAGAAAGTCTTTCATGTGGAACAGCACTCAGCCTGGCAGCTGACATATCTATCTCTACCCCCTGCTACATCATCAGCACAGTGATCTCAGTGACAGTGACATCACAGGTAACTAACCTGGCAGCTATTGAGTGGCTATGCCTAAGCAGCAGTGATGCCAGAGTTAGTGTGGTCACAATACTGATGATGTAGTGGGGGGAACAGAGCTAGATATGTGCTATTCTGTGCATTCCAACTTCAAAAAAAGTGTACCATCTTCTAATTAACTAAAGGGAAAAGAAAAAAAATATTCAGATATAAAAGGTTATGGTTGACTGCTTTAAAAATTATATTAGTTATAGGCAGTACGGTAGTTTTTTTGGTTTGGCGCTAGCAAATATTAAAGTGTTGAGGTCAATTTTATTGTCCTTCAAGAGATGTTCTTCTAGACTTAGCCATTCAGGAGTTACGTTAGTGTTCTTTGGTCGAAATAGCCACTTAGAGCTCCAGTTAAATCTTATCTCTGAGTAGTGTGGAAATAAGTCAGGTGACTTAAGGCTGCCAATTTCCTTTGGTTTGGATAGTCTGAAGTGGCTTTGTTGTGGGCATTTATTATTTCAGATTATTTTTTTTTCAAGCTGGAATGGATGAATTGGAACCAGGATTTACATATAAAGCATGGGCTAATGCTGATAGTGCATAAAACTTCAGGTAGTTTATTCACTTTTATTGTTTCAACCCTGCTCCAATAGGCAAGGGGCAATTTGTTCCAGTCATTTAAATCATTTTCAATTTTCATTTTAAGATTAGTCAAATTGTTTTTAAAAGTTTTCCAAAGGTCTTTATATATTTTGATACCAGGATAGTCAATAAAATTCTCAGCACAGTTTAAAAGCAAGTCTACTATATCTCTTTTGCTGCAAAATAAAATTTCTCTGGTGAAATTGCTGAGAAATCGGCAATTTCGCCGTGAGAAATTTGTTGTGAAATGGCAAATTTTCGCCCGCAATTTCATACCCCGTATCCGTCAAATCCATTCCCTGTCGAGTCATTTCCCTGGTGTCTAGTGGCCTACTCAGCCGTTCACCAGCACACATTTATAAGACATTCTCCTTGGTGTCTAGTGGCACCCCCCCGGACGATCACTGGCTGAAACTGAATATGAATAAAGCCCCCCCCCAGTTACCCACATGTCCTTTCATTAAAAAAAAAAATCAACCTACTCCCTGGAGTCTAGTGGGTTCCCCATCCCCCCACCCAGCTGTCATGAGATAGCACCCACCCCACTCCCCCCAGTACCCCAATTGGGCTACCAGCACAGCCCTCCACTCACCTCCATGGCCGGCAGCCCGACTGAGCACTTTGATGAATGAGTGCATGCTTGTACCCTGCAATGGTATGACACAACTCTGCCAACAGGTTTAATTTTTGGCACTTTCCACAGCCAAATCCTGATTGGTCACTGACCTCTGTTGCTGCACCTCGAGTGGTTATTCCCCTAGCTAATTCTTCCTGATGCTGCAATTGCTTTTTATACTTAAAATTACTGTTTTCTGCTAAATTTCTCCATTAGCAGATTATATACTTCTTCCACTAGAGGGGACCCTACCTTACATTTCCCCACAGATAGATAGTGACAACACACCTTCACCCAGGAAATTACCACTAAAACTCAGAGGCACTTGCCCTTATTAGAACTGACCTTAAGTAGCTTGGCTCATCGCTCTGCTGTACCTGCGTGCCACCTGCTATTTGACAAGTGACCTCCTTGAACAGAATGCTGAAATGTGGACTTGGGCACCACAGTGCACTGGTCTCCTCCTGTTAGCGATAATTCCTCAGATTGGGTTTTTTCAACACCAAGTTTCCATTGTGGAAGTAAGATGCAAGGCCACTGCCCCCAGCGCATTAGGGTTAAATCATGGCACCTCCACAATTGGCCATTTTAAACTCCACCTGACACACCTTCACCCCCATGAGCCACTCTTCTGCCTCAGTAATGGTACCCTAATCCTGGCTCAACTGTCATACCACCCCACTAGGGCTAATCCATCCTACACAGGAGCCTACTCGAATAACAAAAGGTGCAAATTAAAAATGACAGTACACTCCCTGACATGTTTAGCCATCCTCATGCTGCTGCTCCTGGCTGGGGATATCCATCCTAACCTGGGGCCAATTAGTGACAACCAGTCCAGGGAGAAGCATAGCAATGGGTTGAAAATCATGGCAATGAATATCTGTAGCCTGCTTCCCAAGATGGCGCAGCTGCAGGCATGGACTTGACTGAACAATCCAGATATCATCTGCCTAACGGAAACCTGGCTCAAACCCAAGGTTCAGGATAAATTCATTTCCTTAATGGGCTTTGAAACCTTTTGGCTTGACAGGCTGGGTAAACAAGGCAGAGGCTGTCTCATCTATGTAAAGGATGAGCTAAAAGGGAGTAGGCTTCCTGTTCCTGATGGCTCCAGTGATTATGAAATGCTGGCTGTTAAGCTTCTCCTGGGCAGACAGAGTAAGGCTCTCACTGTCTTCTCTGTATACCTACTGCTGGAAAAAGCCAAATTGGGGCTCAGCCCTGCCCTGGAAACCATCTCCAAGCTGAAGGGCAACTCTGAAGTTGTCATTACTGGGGATTTTAATGTAAACTGGATCAGCAAAAACACTGACCATCTTAAAGATCAGGTCTCTAGCTATTGTCTCACCCAAATGATCTCTGAGCACACCGGGCTAACCAGGATCATGGGTAAGGGAACCCTCCTAGACTGGATTCTTTCCAGCAGTCCTAATAAGACAAAAAATGTCATGGTTCTCCCAGACTGCCTCAATGATCACTCACCTGTGACTTGCACCTGGGTGACAAAAGAAAAGATAGAACTTCCCATCACTGTACATAACAGGGTTCTCAAGCACAGGGCAACCTGGACCTTTAAAACTGCCCTGGCCAAAACTGACTGGTCCCCAATTGATGCCACTGATGACATCAACCAGGCCCTGCAATTGTTTGTAGACACCTTTAATGGTATCTGCAATACTTTTGCACCACTGAGAAATAGAAGGATAAGGACAGCCTCCAATGGTTGGGTCTTCCGTGACCTACTCAACTGTATGAGGGAGTGGGATAACCTCTGGTGTCTGGCTAGAAATTCTGGCAACCTCACTGACTGGCAAAATTACTGGGCAGCAAGAAACAAGTGCTTCCTGCTGATTCGGCAAGCCAAGACAGCACATTACAAAGAGAAGCTAAACAGCAGTTGGGGGGATGGTAAATGCTTCTGGGACAACATCAAAGACCTGCTTGGAAAGGAAGACAGGAGACACCCCACAATGCTCAACATTAATGGGTCTCCTACCACTGACCTGCACATCATAGCCGAAGCCTTTAACCTGTTGTTCTCTGATCTTAGTGCTGTTCTGCCACCAGATTATTTAAACAGCCCAGAACCTCTCCCTCCATGAGACCAACAAAACCTCTCCCATCCAAAATTCTGTTTTAAACAGGTCACAATTAGTGAAGTCAGAACCTGCATACATAATGTGCCCGGGAAAACAAGGCTAGGTAGCGATGGTTTAGACATGAAGCTTGTGACGGTAGCACTTGAAGAGCCACTGAGACCAATTACCAGGCTCTTTAATAAATCCCTTGCCCAGGTGAAGTTCCCTTTGACCTGGAAGTTAGCCCTGGTCATCCCAGTTTTAAAAAGCAGGGCTCAGTCCAACACTGCCAATTATAGGCCAATCTCCACCCTCTCTCCTCTCTCTAAAGCCCTAGACAGGATTGTGGTGGACCAGGTTACTGAGTACCTCCATAAGTATGGACTCGAATGCCTGCATCAGAATGGATTCTGCAGGAATCACAGCACGGCTACTGCCCTGGTGGAGTTCTCCAACTATGTGCACAAAGCCATGGACAGGGGCCATTTGGTGGGATCTATATTCATAGATCTCACTAAAGCATTTGACACTGTCAATCACTGCATCATTCTTACTGAGCTACTAAACCTGGGGCCCTCACCTGAAGTGGTCCACTGGTTCCAAGACTACTTATCCCACGGAAAACAAAGTGTAAAAACAGGACAACCATATTTCCATCAAGGGAAATTACACTAGGGGACCCCCAAGGGTCAATATTGGGGCTGCTCCTATTTAACCTATTTATAAATAGACTTCCTGAAGCATGCAAGAGCAAGATCATCCTGTATGCAGATGACGCTGTCGTTCTGTGCAGCAGCAAGCAGCATATGGCCCTGCAGGCAGAGCTTCAGAGCCAGTTCAATGAGCTGGAGGATTGATTCTGTAAAAAAAATGCTCTTCAATCACAAAAAGACAAAGATGATCATCATCTCTAGTCCCCAGCACAAGAAAACCCTCCCTGCTCTTACTATCACCAACAGCAAGGCTGCCCGCTGGAGCAGGTACACTGTTTCAAGTACCTAGGGGTTATTATCGATGATACCTTTCTCCTTCATGCAGCACATCAACTATGTGATAAAAGCAGTAAATGCAAAGCTTGGTGTGCTCTATAGGCACAGACAATACCTCACATCATTAGCCCTTTGTCTCTCGGTCTCCTTCTCAGTTCTGTCAGTCATCAACTACGGACTTGTGGTATATGGGGCCGCCTCCAATACTGCACTTGCACACATTGCAAAGGCCCTTAACAAGGCATGTAGGCTAATACTTGGGCCAGACAACCTTATGCACACATGCTCCCTCTTTGAACAGACCAATTGGCTTAACCTACCCAATAGAATAAAATACCAAACTTGTTTGTTGGGCAAGAAATCACTACTAGGCAAAGTGGCTCCATTCCTCAGTGGCTTGCTGCCTGCCTGTAGATCTGGGTACCAGACTAGAGGCCACTCCTTGGGCTCCCTAGTGATCCCCTTCAGAAAAATGACACTGGGACAGCAGTCGTTTGCATACCATGCTCCCCTGTGGCTTAACAAGATCCCAGCTCACCTACAGACAAACTCAAGCCTACCTGCCTTTATGGCTGAGCTTAAACAATACCTCTCTGGAAGCATGGCCTGTTGCTGCAGGCAGTAATTGCATTCCCTGCCCTGCAAGCCTTAACACACTATTGCCTGGCTAACTGACATGGATCAAGTTATCTCCCATACTCTTTTTAACAAAGCCCCCACAGGGCCGCAGCCCACATCCCGGATCCCCCACCCCCAACTCTCTACATCAGTTCCACTATGTAGATGGATCTAGTTCCCTGGCTACTGAAGATTATACCTTTGCGCCTAGCATTTGGCTGTTGTAAATTATATCTGTGTATCTGGCACTGTTTGGCCTTGTCATGTTTCTTTGCATTTACCAGACAGCTTATGTCTCTGTTAGTAATATTTCACCCTTGTAATTTGCTTACACTGGGGCTCCACCCTCCTTTGTTTTCTTGTTCTCAGTTGTTCACACTTTGTTGTACCTGATGTGGAACCTTTGTAAAAGAGCTTTTGCTCAAAGGTAATGTCAGGGTCTTGAAATAAATAAATAAAAATATGTTTTTTGAGGCAATTATTAGCTGCCCTGCAGTTCTCGTAGGAACGGTGGTGCTTTGAGGAGGGCCAGGGTTGGGGTGGATATTTCCTGAGATCATTATTAGCAATAATGCTATGTGACATAGGTATACTTTCAGCTGTTTGTTGCTGATTTTTAACTAGTCTTCTATGGTAGTGGGAGGTGGCGAGTATATTGGGATAGCTGAAAATCTCTGGGAGGAGGAGGGCCGGGGGGGCAGCCAACCATAGAGTTATACAAACAGCCTTATATTGAGGGATGGTGGCAAGTTCCTGGGATTGATGTGAAAGTTAAGGAAAGGGAAGGTAAGGGAACATTGTTTAACCAGGAGTAGTACACTAAACCAAAACTTGTTTCCAGATGCAACCTGGGAGCACAAGGAAGTTATGTGACTTGCTCAGGATCACACAGTATGCACCTAGGTGGCTGTGGGATTCAAACCCAGGTCTCCAGATCTGCAGCTCAGAGCCTTAACCCACTGCTCTATACTGCCTCCTAAGGCAATGGGATAGAGTCACGGTGCTATAGGCAGAGAGGACATTGCCAGCCAGAGTTGGTAAGGCTATAACTGGTTGAACTGCACTTGATTGGCCTAAGATGGTTATGAGAGTGAGTAATAGCATGCCTCTCACTAGCAAGGCACCACATGAGAACATAATGAATGATATTAATGATTGCAAAGGAAAAGAAGGTGATTATAATGGAGCAAACAGACTACCCAGATAGACGTAAGAGCTGCAGCTGTGACTGGAAGGGTGAAAGTGTTCATCCCTGCATTCTGCATGCAGCAGAGGAATAAAAGTCAGATACAGGAAGTGAGCACTTGACATAGGAGTAGCCCCTTTAAAAGCAGAGAGCTTCGAGAGGTGGATCACCAATAAGGGGCTGGGGTGGAGATGGAAGGAGCATTTACTAGAGGTCGGAGGTGGGGGAGGGTGTGGGGGCAAAAATCAGCAAGAAGGAATGCCGCCGAGTAGCTGCAGGTGCCCAGATCAAAAAAATAATTAAAAAGCAGAAGAGCACTGCTGCAGCCAATAGGAGGGCTGCTGCAGTGAAAAGTGTCCAGTCCAATTCAGGCCTTTCAAGCCCTGTGAGCTCCAATAGACCAGAGCTAAGCGTACCTTAGTAGAGAGCTGTGTGGACAGATTGTCTGGTCCAGGAGTCACAGAAGGCAGGTTCGGGAGCCTGATTCTGGGCCGATGTGCAGAGGGTCTGAGATTCAAGTTGGTGGTCTCAGTACAGCAGAGCATCAAGCCCAATGAAGGGCCGCTGCTGACACTAATGCTGCAGACAAGTCCGCTTAGGCAAATCTTAGTAGAGAGCTGTGTGGGCAGGTCAGCTGGAGGAGTTTCTAGTGGCCAGTTCAGAAGTCACAGAAGGCAGGTTTGGGAGCCTGATTCTGGACTGCTGTGCAGAGGGTCCAAGATTTGGGGTTGGCAGTTGCAAAGGAGCTGAGCAGCAAGCCCAATTAAGAGCTGCTGCTGCCACTAATGCTTCAGATAAGCCCACTCAGGGCAAAACATGGGAGAAAGGGTTCAAGAAAGATAAGGCCCCCATATTCTATCATAAATAGCCACCTTGTCCGCAGCCATATACTGTATTTTAAATGTTCCATGCTGGCTAGCCTGTACATGCTATCCTCCCATTCCTCCAACAAAGGAAGTGGCTCAGACCACCACTTCCTATACACTATGTGTTTGGCCTCAGTTATGGCTGCCATAAACCAAAGGTGCAAGGCTTTTTGTTGGACCCTGTAGCCAATTTGTATTGCCCAGGACCAAGAGTGAGGCATCCATAGGGACCTCACAGTGAAGTACCTTAGAAAGTCTCACCTGTAGCTTAGTCCACCAGTTAGTTAGCCTAGGACAGGACCAGAAAATATGCATTAGAGTACTGGTCTGCTGGTGACACCTCCAGCACTCTGATTCTGTGACCAGATTCCTTTTTTTCAACTGATCCAGAGTCCTGTACCAGAGAGTCAAAGTCTTCCTCTGCATGAGTCTCCCCCAAACATCTCGGCAGGAACCATAAATATAAGACCAATAGCTTTCCCAATCTGAGTCTTCCAAAGGATGACCGATAAGCTTTTCCCAATGGACCTTAAGGCTAGATGTTGTTGGAGCATATTCTTGCATAAGGACCTTATAAACCGGACCAATTTTAGGTAATTTTATAACCTTATTACCCCCACCCACCAGCCCCATGATATCATCCCAAAGTCCCCTTCAGGGCAAACAAAATTGGGGGCCCATAAAAACAGACAATTAATTAAGTATTTGAAAATACCACCATAAATGAGATTGGGGTAGGTACGCTTGAGATATGATGGTAGCAAAATCCTTAAAAAGACCCATCTCCTAGTTAAATACATTAGATCTACAACTCTCCAGAGTCCCCTACTTGTCCATCTAGACCAGTATATAGGTGAACCCCCCACTGTAAACTTAGGGTTATTCCACAGCGGCCATCTATCTAGGGGAACCTGCCAAGGAGAAGAAACCAGTTTAGCCACTGTCTTCCAGACACCAGTTATGTATGCATGAGTGGGGTAACTAGGCCGAATTTTCTTGGGGTCCCATAAGATCATCTCTGAAGCGACACCCTGTGCCAAACACTCCTCCAGGGCAATCTACCTGGCCACTCCCCTGCAGTACTCTGCATGCAGCCACATCCAGACCTACCATAGGCCAGATGCCAAATAATATCCTCGAAACCAGGGAATACAAAGTCCCCCTTTAGCCACTGGGGCCATCAACCACCATAAGGAAATACAAGGTTTATCTCCATCCCCTAAAAAGCATCAAACCAACTTATTCAAGGATTCCCAAAGAGAATCAGGAATGGGAGAGGGCAAGTAACGAATAAGGTGTAATACCAGGGGAAGAATCATCATCTGCAATGTGTGGGACTTACTCCACAATGCAAGTTGAAGGTACTTTCACCTATCAAATTCATCACGCAGTAGCTTCAGCAGAGAGGAGAAGCTGATTTGAACCCACTCCTTCCAATTAGGAGAGGAAAGGGTTCTCTGTGATAACGGTTATCAAGAATAGCTTATCGCTATTTAGGTGAAGTGTACATCACCAAAAAATGAATTTTGGTGATGTACACTGCAGAACTGCAAGAGGGCTCGAGATCATGTGGGTTTCTTTTTTCATTCAGGGCTGAGCTCTCCGCACCACCCCACATGGATGCTTATTCCCGCGACTCTCTACCAAAGGATTCTCAACCCAAGGGGCATGTTGGGTGTGTGTAAACTTTAAAAAAAAAAACCCAACCAATACAAAAACGATATCTCACCTAGAACCAAACCCGGCACCCTCCCAACCCTAGCCTGCCACATACCCACCATGCCACACAGCCAGCTCGGCAGCCCACTGCTGCACTACACCCCACAAACCCTCCCTCCCCTTGCACCCATCACACGGTGTGGTCCTTCCCCCCCACGTGCATGTATACGTAGCGACATCCCCTCATTATGTTTGCCTGCCTCCCTATCTGGTTGCCCTCTGCCAGGTAGCCCTGTGCACAGGCATCATGGTTGAGTTGCCCTTTTTGAAAGCGCTCAATCACAGTTGCCGTGTACATGGGATACCAAAGAAAAGCATGCCCAGATAACGTATTGGGTGTTGAACCCAGGATAGCCTTGCAGCCTGAAGGGAAACAGAGGCACTCTTCAAATTTAATGCCAGCACCTCCTTTTTCCCCCAAGTATTATGGAGGCCCAAAATATTAGTGAATTGGGTCAACACTGTGACTAAGGCAGGGATCGACTGGGCTGGGTTCAGCAAGGTAATCAAGATATCATCCGCATAAAGCATTGGTGTGAACCCCTCTGAACCCAGCTCACACAGTTTTTGGGCCAAAGGTTCAAGAGACAAAATGAACAATGCTGGGGACAGAGGCATCCCTGCTGCATTCCTCATGTTAAATGGAAGGAAGCAAAAATGTGCCCATTTGTGAGAACTGAGGCTTGTGGAGCAGAGTAAAGAGTCTTGCCCCACGGAACAAAACACTGATTAAGAATGTTAAATGTCATTTCTCTACCTCCACAGGCAGCAAAGTTATAAGCTTCCAAACTGTGGGACATTTCCCAAATTGTTATCAATATGTATACTGTGAAGTGTTTCCTGGTAGTAATGGGGAAAAGAAGAAACCAGTAGAAGAGAGATGAGGGGGATTGTGAAGAGGAGCGGAGAAGGCTGGAGGGTGAGTGGAACAGGCAGCCAAATGGTAAACAACTCATTAAAAAAGCAGCAACAGAGGATGGATTCAACACTTGTGAACCATTCACAAGAAGGACCAGAGGGGCAGACTGTATGCGAGGGTCAGAAAGGGAGAGAATTACCTTCCAGAACTTTTAGGGGACTTAGTTTGTTCTGAAGGTTAGCCTTAAAATACTAAGTTTTCTTGCCTGGACAGCCTTAGTACAGGAGTTCCTAATAGTCCTGTATAACAGGAGGTCAGGAAAGGAGTCAGATAGTTTGGAATGTGCCCAGGTGAAATCACAGGATTTGCATTGGTCAGTGAATCCAGAGGTAATCTGGGGTGACGGTGATTTTTGAAGCTAGATTTTCTGAATGGGGCATGCTTATTCCATACAGAGAAGAATCTGGGCAAAAACAGGGAGACAGCAATGTCGATATCCATGGCAGTGGATAAGGCTGACCACACTGCAGCAGCAAGGTCCCTCATGAGAACAGAAGTGTTGAGTGAGCAGAGTGACCTGGTTCAGATGTATTTAGGGGAAGAGTGAGGACGCCAGTTTGATCTTCCTGAAACAGAATGTGAATGTCATGCAGTGGTCGCTGAAAGCGTCTGGCAGGATTCCTGCTGCTACAATATGGTGGAAATGGAAGGAAGGAACCCAGTCCTGGAGGTAGTGGTTATGAGAGTGGAGGTTAAGCTGGGTGGGTTCAGTAATAATCTGTGTGAGAACTAGTGACTCAAACTTGTGCATGGTCAGCCTGGAAGCGGGGGAGATCCAGTCTACATAGAAGTCCCATAGCAGGATGAGTTCACCAACGGAAGATAGAAAAGGGATGGTAGAGAGGGAATCAACCAGGGAGGAGGGGGATATTCTAAATGAGGAATAGAAAACCCCAATGAAGATGGGCACAGAGGAAGGGAATGGCTACCTGACCAAGAAGAATTCATGGGAGGAAGATGCAACCTCACTGAACACTATGGGGCAAGAGAGGCTCTGATGGCATAGAAGGCAACACCACTCCCTTGTTTTCCCCTGTCCTGCCTGAAAAGATGATAGCCAGGAAAGGACAGGCTAGAGTCAGGGATCATGGAGGAGAGCCAGGACTCAAGGACATGCTGTAGAGGATGTTGGGTGAGCACTGTGAAATCCAGACAGACTGGTGGTAGAGCTTTGGAAGAAGGCTCTGAGCAATGAGGTGAAATATGATCAGACATTTAGCAGCTGAGGAGGTGGAGAAGGAGGGATTGGAAGGTCCAGTGTTGGACTCCACATCACCAGGCAGGAGAAGGAGTAGGAGTAGGAGCAGTAGCAAGAGGATGCAGTTTGGATTTCTGCCTCATAGAGCAAGGGGGAGGGCAGGAGAGAGACAGGTGGAGGAAGGCAAGAAGGGAATGGTGGAGAAACTCTAGGTTAAGGGAGCAGGAAGGGAGACAACCAGGGTGGATAGGAGGGGAGAAGGGTAGAGATGTGGAAGGAGGGAGGGAAGGATTTGTGAAAAGGGGAGGGAGGTGGAAGGGGGAGGAGGGATCAGGAATGAGAAGGAGGAGGCAGTTGGGGCATTGGAAGGGACGAGGTAAGGTAGAGGAGGGTAAGGTATAATGTGATCAGGAATTGAGATGCAATAGCCATCGGATATGCAATAACATAAACGATAATAAAAAATGAACGTTTGGTTAAATATAAAATGACATTCACCTGGTAAAATGCTTAGGCCATAGATACAATTTGTAATACCTATGGGTAATTGGGCTGTGACACAGATGTGAATAACAGGTTACTGACTAAGCAAAACAGGTGCTAAAACTGTGAGAAACAGTAATGGATTTATGGTCAGTGATAAACTAACAGCATCTAACCACTGTGTTAAAGTAACTCGGATAGCAAATAATCTGTTAAAACAAATTAAGTGCACCTTTGTCACTAGAACACAAGAATGTGTAATTAGAACTTATCGAGCATATCTCAGACCTCACCTTGATTACGGCTCACCCTTTTGGAACCCTTACCATAAGAAGGACATTGATCTGGTGGAGAGGATCCAGAGACAGGCTATTAAATTAGTGCCCAGACTATCAAATATGGATTATGGAGCTAGACTCATGGAAACTGGCTTATTTTCTCTCAAAATCAGGAGGTACAGAGGTGACCTACTTCTCACCTATAAAACACTCCAGTCTCAATGTTTAATGGAGCAATGTGGTCTACAGCATTGAAATAGATGGCATGTAGCCACACTACACCACCAACAACTGGTAGTCGAATGAACAAACTCTGTCAAAAGAGATTCCTTTTCCCCAATTACAGCTGCAAAAGCCTGGAATTCTCTCCCAAATTATATCATTGTATCTAAATCCTTTAATATATTCAAAGCCAGATTAGACTGCTGGTTAAGAGATCAGCAAAACCGTGTAAAGTCCCACATGTGTGGGGGGCAATCACGATGGGCTTATGCCTTCTTTTGTCCAAATACACTAAGTAAGCGAAGGAGTGTTCTGAGCACTGGGAAGTACTGTTTAAACCTAAAACAATGAGCAGTTGTTACCGTAGGTAGAAAATGCAAAACGTGAGTACACCCAGATAGTTTTGAAGGAGTTTGCTAAAAAATGGCAAAAATTTAAACTAAAGCACTGATAAGTACAAAACCCAAGACAATGAGAAATTGCTAGGTGGAAAATGCCAAAAAAAAAAAAAATTTGCAAAACATCATCATATTTAGCAATTTCCAAGACCCTTACGAAAAGCACTATACATGCAAAATTTCAAGCATATACAGTAGCTTCACAAGTTGTTGAGTTATAAGCAACAAAATAGTTCTGACATTTATGAAATTTTACAAAGAAATAAATTGCCAAATTTTGAGCCACTGTAAGTTGAAAAACACATACCTGAATGTCTGGAAATTTGATAGGTATTGAGAATAGTAATCCATAGGCAATCCTGACACTTTCAAGATCTCTTGCTTAAGGGATGGCTGAACAATAACCGGATGAAAGTACTGTATAAGCAACATTTCACAAAGAAACAAATTCCCAGAATGTGAGCCTTGCACATTAAACAGCCTGACCTCAGTAGTGGGAAAAATTTCTTAGATCTTGTCATTAGAAAAACTGACCCTGGAAAAATCACAACAGATTTTTGCAGGAAATATACTGAATGCAACTCTTTACTGCATTTCAACAGCTATCACCCAAAACACGTTACCACTAACATTCCAATGGACAATTTATGAGGTATAAAAGGAATTACATATCCAAAACTGACTATCAGAAACAAACTGTGACTTTGACTAATCATTTCCAAGCTAGGGGTTACAGCACTGAAGTTACTGAGAATGCTAAAAACAAAGTGGAATCACTGAACAGAGAGTCCCTACTGGCATCCAGCACACGGAGAAAAGATTTGAGACCCAGTGGGGACAACACTCCTTTATTTATTACCACTTTCATCCCCCAGTCTCTCTAATGAAAGAAATCATTTTGCAAAACTGAAATATTCTTAACACAGAAAAGAAACTGAATTCATCCACTTTACCAGCACCACGTATGATTTATAAAAGGGGCACGAACACTAAGGATACATTGGTCCACAGTACTTATTGGGCAAAAGATGCAATGAAACAAACTCATCATCACTTCACTCCAGAAACACATAAATGTGGAAACTGCTCCTTTTGTCAGTTTATTCAAACAGGAAATACTTTTTCACATCCTATCACAGGGCATCTTATTGGATCCGAGACTTCATTCCCTGCAACACACAGAATGTGATTTATTTGGCCAAATGTGCTGCATGCCATACATTTTACATTGGTAAAATCAAAAGAAAACTAAAAGAAGGAATAGGACAACATATCCGCAGCATTCAGAAGATGGATGGTGTTAGTGCCCTTGCACAACACTACCAATCAAATGACAGGTCTCATTGTGTTCTTTTTCAAGCTGTGGAAAAACTGTCCCCTACAATTTGAGGTGGCAGCCTCAACACAAAACTCCTACAAAGTGAGATTTAATAGCAATTCACATTAAAAGCATATGAATGGCCGGGCTTAAATGAGCACTTTCTACTGACTCAGTATTTGTGACATTTAAAACAGTGCTCTTACATTGTCTGCAGTATGAATTGAATTGTGATGTTTTGCCACCAAATGCTTGATTTTTAGGCCTTTTGTGCAACAATTATGCATTCTTTATCCAAGAGTTAGAATATGTACAGTATAATGGTTATATACAGTACATCTTGTTAGTCAACTATCTGAATAATAGTATGTTTAAAAGCTTAAGACTTTTCAACATCAGGCTTGTGATTATCCTTAAGTACCAAATAATTTTGATTTTAAACAACCTTATTTCTTTTCCTTCCTCTACCCCCCCCCCGCATCCCTGGCACTTCCCATCCCCTTTTCCTTCTTCCCTTCCCCCATCCCCCCATTTCCATTCAAATTGGTTTTACTATGTCACTTTGCCTGGGCAATTATTACTGCATTTCTCGTGTAGGTTTTTATATCTTTTTATCTTTCTGTATCTTTTTACCTCCTTTTATCTCCTTTTTATCTTATTACTGTAATATGAGGCAACACTAGCACTTCACTATTGCACACTGTCACTTTAAATCTTCCCTTTATTATGCATGCAATACCTACACCTCACCAGTCTTGAGAAAGCGCATGCTCACATGAAAATGTTTGACTGAGTTCTCGGGGCTGGGTCCTGATTACCTACTGTTTGGCGTCCTACTATGGTTGAATCAATAAATGGATTTTACATTCTTCAATAACCGTGTGGTTTTCATCTTTGTGGATCCTTGTCAGATGGAGACTGGGGTGCCGAAACTGGTTCCTCTGTGATAATTGTTTCAGGTTTTTTTGGCACCAGTCCTTTGCTTTGCACAGCCACCTTCTTGACTTTTTCTTAATCCTAACTGATGGCCGCTGACTTTGCCTGGCCACCTCATACATTATGTACTAATTCATAGTTACCTGTCTGCTCTCCTTCATAAATCAGACGCTTACCAGCCATGACCATTACTTTTTCTGGCTCAGGGCTCCCTGCAGCTGACAGTCTTGCTCTGCATCGAAGTCCGCATCTTGAGCATGTGAACCTTGGGGCAGGATCCTTCTCATCTGGCCCATAGTGGGAATGTCCTCACTCTGGGCAGAGCTTTAGCCATTTCCACCTTTGATAGCACCTCTCGATGCACAATTTAAGACTTCAACTATGAGGGATGGGGCCCTCACACCCAAGAGCACTCTTTAGCTGGCTGAATCGGGTTTGGCAGCACCCGCTACACTATTCTCCCAATGACCGCCTCTGGTTCACCTGGTCTGTTTTAGTCGATTTGCTGACTGAGTGCCACAGCGGTCGTTGCTCTCCTCTTCCCACCTTAGGGGTCCTGCTCAACCTTCAGAGCTTCTGTTGTTGCAGAGGACTTTCGCAACCCTTCATGGCATTCCCATTAGAGGGCTTGTGAGAGATTTCCACCAATTGGTATACAGTATAACTCCGATTATCCGAAACTTGATTAACTAAAACTCCGGATTATCCGAAATGGTGTCATGTCCCCTAAGTAAAAGTTGATAATCGGGGTAATACTGCATCTCAATTCAGAAACCTGTGCCAGTGTAAACATGTTAATGGTCTTCTAATCTCCCCATTAGTGGCTTACTGTTATCATATATTGCATCTCAATTCAGAAACCCATTGTGGAGTTAAAATGTTAACTGGTTTCTAATCACCCCCATTAGCAGCTGACTGCTATCACATAAATGCAAGCAAATCAGTGGTTAGACCTGAGGGCTGACAGTGTGGCTAATTCAGTGTTGTAGTGGCAGCCAATTGCAAACAGTGTGTGTTACACATAGAACAGAAGCTACACATTCTACAATGCTTGGACAGCTGAGAAACAATTTAATGCTGTAGCTAAAATGTTTAACATAGGCAATGTTGTGTGCAATAGCCGTAGTGCCAGTGAAAAAATCTGGGAGTGTGCTGCTACAATGGACTGTCCAGAGAGCCCAAGTCAAAGAAAAAGTATATCGGGGAGTAAGGATGAGGCACTAGATGAGGCACTAGACAAAGCACTTTATTTGTGGCTTGTACAAAATCATATTAAAGGTATCCCTTTATCAGGACCTATACTAAAGCACAGTGCTATAAGTTTCCAGAACAACATTAATGGGCATGATAATTCTTTCAGTGCAAGTGAATGCTGATTAAGTCACTTTAAGAAGTGCCATGGTATTTGTCAGCTGTCTGTGGTAGGTGTACTGCTGTCCGCATACTGCTTTTACAATGCACACTGAAAATCTTGCCTGTAAATTGAACTTTTTAATGTTGTTTTAACAATATACAGTAATAACTCCTTGTACCTTTGTAACTTGAATACATTTATACTGTTATGTTTATTACAGTGCTCTCATGCGGTAATATTAAAATATCGGTTTCCCAGTTATCCAAAACCCCAATTATCCAAAAGAATTGAGTGTCTCCAGAGGCTTTTGGATAATTGGGGATATACTGTATTTTCCTCCCCTTGGATTGGGTTTCTAAATTGCAGCAGCAGAGCCGTCACTAAATAAAACAACCCTAGCCTGGAGGGAAGGCAACCTAGGCCTCGGATCCCCAGAGGTTTTCTCTTCAACGTTTTTTTTTTCCTCTCCTCAGCGCCAAAGGTCATAATTTTTAGTTACCCCCTAAATTATTTATGTAGTTTCCCCAGTTATTTAAGCAGGTTTCTGCTGTTGGATGGAGAGGGATGGTGGCCCTCCTTTGCTGTTCCCTCTCTCCTTGGGAAGTCATGCCCTCTCGTCATAATTCATTCAACCTACATTCAAATTGTTACTCATTTCAGTTATCTCTGACCACTATCCTCATCTCTGATGACCATGTGTATATTCCAATCTCAATACCAACTCGTTACCTCTGCGATGCTTTCCAATCTACTTTCTTTTTGGCCTTTTCCTAAGCTGCCTTTAGCTTAAGGGAATCCTTCCCATGGCACATCTAGGGGTGGAACCCTGCTCTGGGTTCATGCCTTTGGCATCCCTACAGGGTGGTATTCTCAAGGCACAGGGAGGTGAATGGCCACAACAAGGTTAATTCAGCAAGTTGCATAAGCACACCGTCACACTAAGTTGATAAATTGCATTGAAATAAAGTTATGTTTATACGCAACCCTAGCTATAAACACAAGTTTTCAGCTTCCTGGCTTAATAGATGGCTAAGTTACTATACAGCCATCTGAAAATATTGGCAACATTTAACAATATTTTACAAAGACATAAATTGCCAGAATATAAGCCCTGTACACTAAAAACTGCATACCTGAATTTCATGATATTTATCATGATATTTATCAGGTTCTTCAACCCTTACTTAATAGGTAAGCATGATCATTTGTAGGTTTTTACTTAAAGTATGACTGAGTAATAAGCAACTGAAAAACTAGTGAAATTGTGAACATTTCAAGGAAGTGAACATTGCTAATGTTGCCCAACCCTGAGGCACAAAAATAAGCAATTTCCACTTCCATGAAATTTTTACAAAATGTCACCAGTTTTTCAACTGTGTGATTTATCGTATAAAGTTATGTTCATACGCAACCCTAGCTACTGTGGTGCTGCTGGCCAACTAAAATATACTGTAGCTTGCAGTATTTTTCCTCATGTTTTAATGGTCCCCATTCTGGTTTCAGCAAAGTGTGTGACTCAGACTGAGAAGATTGGCAGTGTTTAACCACATGTAAATGTTATTTTTAACCCCTAGATTTTAGGGTGCATCCCAAAAAATGATGTAATGCTGTTCTAACTTCTCCACTCCTTTGACTGGGGAGTAGTTTCCCTTTTTTTTTTTTTTTGCACCACCAGTGAAATAGACTTTTTTTTTTATTTTTAAAGTTCTAGAGCCTGGTAGTCAAACAATTGGCATGTGCTATGTTGGTCCTCCTGGAAATTTTAAAACATTCTTTTGACATTCAAATGCTTGTTTAGTATGATCCTCTTTAGAATTTATAACTCTTGCAAAATGTGGTGATGTACATATTCTGTGAAGGAATGTTTCTGCCAAAACCTTTTGATTATCTTGCAGTTTACCATTGGATGCAATTTAGAACCCTTTCTATGGCAGTTTTAACTAGGGAAAATTGAAGCTGCTGTAACCTGGTTCAGATCCTGGCTCTTTTCTCCGGGAATTTGACAAAGAAAATCTAGGCTGATTTATGTCAGTCCACTATTGGAGGAGAGGGGTCAGAATCTGAACCTGAGAGAGGCACATGTTAAGGTATTGGCAGCCAATCAGTGGCCCAGCTCCAAATTAAGTCCCGAGTGACTCAAATCACTGGTAATGTGATTTGGATCCTAATCAATTTAAGATGCCCTATCTTTGGGGTGGAGGGGGTGGGTGAATCTAAATCAAATCCAGTTTGATTGTTCCAAGTTTTGTGCCATAGCAGGAGAATGCATACTTTCCATAAGAACCAATGCATCGAGGACTTCTGGTAACATCAAGGCACCTGCAACAGCTTACGCACTGAGCTCCTGAGCCCTTGAGCATATAACATCTCCTCAAAATTGATAAAATTTCAATAATAGTCAACAAAATGCATGGAGGAGGTAAAAAAGAAGATGAAGAAACTAAGCAGCATTCCAGGGGAACAATTAAATCAAAGGATACCCATGGATTACTTACTGAAGCTACTGACCACAGTAGAAGCCCTTCCTTAGCAAGTAGCAGAGGTGCCAATTATGATACTGATGGAGAAGTTGAACAATTATCAAGAAATCACTTTGAAACTCTATTAAAGGAAAGTAAAGCTTCTCATGCTGAGAACAAAAAAGAATTTCATAGCTTGCAACAGAAATGGTCTAAAATGGAGTACCGACTTGATTAAGTAGAATATCACATCTCAACTACTGAAGATGGCACCTATCAGCTTTCTCAAATGATAGAAACGTTATTGGTGCAGACAGCAGACCTTCAGGCTAAGTGCCTAGATCTGGAAGGCCCATCTCAATGTGAGAACCTCCACTTATACAGCCTTTCTGAAGGCTCTAAATCTGCTCTCATGATGGCGTTTATAGAAAATTTGCTCCAGTACATTCTGGACCTGCTCTCGACTTATACCATCTCAGTTGAATGGTCACATCATTCCTTACAACCAAAACCTGTGAATCCCAAAGCCCACCCCCATTCTATAGTCTTTAAGCTGGCTAGTTCTGAGCTGAAGGAAGAGCTCGTGAAGTGGGCATTGGCACAAAAAGAATTAACATACCTCGGCAATCAGCTTTATGTAGAGCAGGACTATCCTCTGGAGGTGCAGCAACAGAGACGGTAATATGTGCCTTTGTTGAAACTGTTAAAGAAGTGGGGTATTTGTTTTTAAACCACCTACCCTGCACGCCTATGGGTTCACTGGGAAGATGGCCCACAAATTTACTCTACTGTGGATTCTGCCTTGAGTGCTCTCAAGGAGAGGGTGTTGCCTGTTCCAGAGTGCCGAGAAGAGTGGAACCAACAGCACAAGCTGTGGGACCTGAGCTGGCAAATATCTCTATCCTTGAAAAGATCCAGAGGCTCATTGATGTCACCAATGGAAGCTTTACAGCAAGTGCAGACCCTTCTGAGGAAACAGGCTTGCACCCACAATGCTGACACCTCACAGACAAAGTGCTGAACTTCCTTAGTCTACTGCTTGATCTCTGTGGATAGCTCCTCTTTTTTACTTATTTCAGGTACTCTATAAAATAACTGTACTTGATTTCTTAGCCTGTACAAGTACACCCAGGCGATTGTTCGACTATACCTTACTTACCCTCGGCAATATGAGCTGCTATGGTTCATTTCATCTGCATTTTCCTTCTCCATGGGGTACTGGATCCTGCTTAACAATTTCTTCTCCATTGGATATATCTTTGTGGTATCAATGGACAGATGATGGTCCCTTTTCATTTCTGATTTATTTTCTTGCAGTTCAACAATTGGATAAACTACCTTGTATTGGACTCTGCACTTCAAGGCTAACGTTTTATACAATTCTAACTGCATGATTCCCATATTGAATCTCACTGAGCTGAAGGGACATAATTTGCTTTTTGGCTGGGGATTGGGGAAGGAGAGAGACCATTTGATCTTATTGTTTTACATTTGCTAGCTTTCTATTAAGAAATATTGACATAACTAAATGTTATTTTTCTAAAAGTTGTTTATTTAGGGCAGTTTATTGTTTCTTGAATTTAAGGGGGGGTGTATTTTTTAATATCAGCTATGTCTTCTTTATAACAGTGAGGTAATAACATATTGCAATTAGCAATGCTATAATATATTTTGACTTTTTCCCCTCAGCTTAGGTAAGCTAAGGATGTCACTTATATTTATACCCCTCCTTTATGTTAGAAATGATTCATTGATGTGTTTTTATCATAGCATGGCCGGCCCCTTTCTCTCTCCGTTTCTTCATACTACATTTATTTATTTATTTAAGCATCAGTTTAATAACCTTTGAGCCAGGGGCTCATTTACACAGGTACCTCGTCACATAGAGGACAACAGACAGCAGTACAAGAAACAACAGTTAATACAGATTCAAGAAAGTTACCATTCAGGGTTACAGTAGGCTCAATACATATGATAGTAAATAAGTTAAGAGTTAGGGTTGGGGGTGAGAGTAGGAGGGGGTAAGAGGGAGAAAGGATGGGGAGCAAAAAGAAGAGGGAAGGCCAGGGAAGGAGGGTGTTAAAGGGAGGAGGTAGGTAGGAAGGGGGGGAGTGCAGCTCAGCGAGCATTGTCAGAGGGTTTTATTTATTTATTTATTTAGTGGCAGCAGCACCTGCGTGAGATGAACAGGTGGTTTCTGAGGCTGTGTTTAAAGCTTGCTAATGTGGGAGAGTCAGAGATACTGGTAGGGAGTGAGTTATACCAGGTAGGCGCTCTGTAGAGGAATGCCCTTTGGCCTTGTGAAGTCCTAGCCCTTGGTATGACCAGAGTTGTTTTGGATGAGCTGCGGGTGTTCTCAGTCGGCGTAGTTCAGCGAATAGAGCCAGATAGGCCAGTGGGAGATAGGCCATGCAGGGCTTTAAAGGTGAACTGGCAGGTTTGATACATGAGCCGCTCATCCAGGTTGAGTAGGGTAGCCAAGGCGTACAGCTGACATGTGCGTGTATGTCTAGATGCACTGGTGATAAGTCTGCAGGCTTTGTTAAGTGTAAGGTGAACCTTGCTGAGGGCTGTCCCGGTCAACTCATCGTTAAGTACAATAGGAAAAGATGTTGGTGTCATACAGTTTTTAATCAGCTTATCTCCTCCCTACTTAATTATCATTCACAATTGTAGCTCGAGGGGAAAGGGGTTTAATGTAAAATATCTGCCATTTTTATATGTCTTGTGACCTGTGTGTCATCACACCATATTTGGTGACTGGAGCCTACATTTTGTGTGTGTGTGGCTCTGGAAAAGGTATTTCCCTATGAGAAGCAGTAAGTCTCCTCTTCTGCCTGCCCTGTGGGTACTAGGATGGGTCTAGAGGTCAGTTTTTATGGACCTCCTACCTTGGAAGTTCATTATTTTGTTACAAAATTAAGCCATGTTGGCTGGTTTGGTTTTCTTCTCAATGGGCCTACTATATTGCAATAAGGCAAGATCTTTGATTATGTATAATGGGTTGTCATGCTCTGTTAGATGAAGTGATAGACAGAGGGATATGATATTTTCATTTTGTGTGCTTTAGTGCGGTTACAAATGTTAAATGAAGGATATACTGTCTGCTCCTATAATGTACATGACCTAACTAGCCAAATTAAAAGGAGTAAAGTTTTGTCGTATCTTAAACGTTCCAGAGCAAACATAATCCTACTTCAGGAAACTCATTTATCCATGCAGGAACATAAATCATTGGAGAGGTTTGGATGTTCCCATGTCGCCACAGTTTCATATAAGGGTGGCAGAAGATGGGAGGGTAGCGATTTTAATTCATACCAAAATTCATTTTGAATGCCTTGATAAATTAATCGATAAAGAGGGCAGCTATGTTTTTATGAAAGGCAGACTGAATGGGTTAATAGTAACTATTGCATCAGTTTGTTTCCCCCCTGGGTTGGGCTTTAATTTATACTGCTCTTTTTTTCGTACTATGGTAGATTGGAGTGAAGGACAGGTCATATGTGGAGGGGAATTTAATTTAACTTTCAACCATAGAGTGGACACCACTTCTCAGATTCAAAGGAGAAAACATAAGCTTGTCCAGGAAGCAGTCAAATTGATAAAGGAACTGGGGTATATGGACTCCTGGAGATACTTAAATGGGCAAACTAAAGATTGTTCTTTTTACTTGCAAGTACATCATATATGCTCTAGAACTGATTACATACTTTTACCCCAGGAAACAGTTGCTGCCTCCTCCCGAACCTGGTTTGGTGATTTCTCCCTCTCTGACCATGTCCCATTATTTCTTAAGATAAAAGTAGGGGCTTTTAAAAAAAAAAATACTTTCTGTCAACTAAATGTCTGCCTGCTACAGGACCCTGAAACTAAACAGAAAATTTTGGACACAATGCAACAAGCCTTAAAGGATAATTATATTCCTGATATTAGCCCCGCTATACTTAGAGGCACCTGCAAGGCAATACTTAGAGGGACCTATAAAAAAATTGGAAGATTTGCAAAAGAGAAAAATAGCTAAGGTATAAGAGAAAGAGCTTCGTGAGCAGAAAAAGTAATTGAATACTATATTAGATTATTAAGTTGAGCAGAAGTTTCTTTTTCTCTGACAAAAGTTTTATGATGGTGGACCATGCTCCTCGAGATTATAAGATGGTCACCTTCAGATACATCAGATACATCAAATGAGGGCCTCTATCACTGCCATTAGGGCTCCCTCCACCCTGTCTCTTATATATCATTTCTGATATTTTGAATGCCTTTAAAAGTTTTTATTCTACTCTGTATTCCCCTTCACCAACAGTGTCTGATGAGTCCCTACAGAAATTTTTGCAAACACTAAATCTCACCCCATTATCTTGAGAGCAATCTACCTCCTTACGGGCCCTATTTACCAAGCAGAAATTACTGCTGAGATTGCTAAATTAAAAACTGGGAAATGTCCTGGCACAGATGGACTCCCTGGAGAATTTTATAAATGTTATAAATGCTATAAAGAACAGATAATGCCTCTCTTAATGAATATTTTTTCTTATGCTTTGAGTTCTAAAGGGAAGGTCCCTCCCTCTTAGAATCAAGCTATTATTTCTGCCATACCAAAATCTGGCAAGGACCCCATAAACTGTGCTTCATATAGCCCTAGCTCTGTCCTTAATACAGATTACAACATTTTAACATCTATATTTCCTAGACGCCTTCAGGTTTTTTTGTTTTTTTTTCACCAGGAGAGACACACTAAGCTGAAAGCTTGTTTAGAGGTGCAATCTGGGAGCACAAGGAAGTTACATGACTTGCTCAGGGTCACACAGTATGCAAGTGGGGGCTGTGGGATTCAAACCCAGGTCTCCAGATTTGCAGCTCAGAGCCTTAAACCACTGTGCTATACTGCCTCCAAAGGTTATAATTCCAGTGTTAATTCACTTGGATCAGACATGCTTTGTTCCTGGATGACAGGCCCAGGATAATGTGAGACGTACAGCATATATAATAGAACATATACAGCAAGAAAAACACTCCACCATGCTGTTAAGTTTGGATACTGAGAAGGCCTTTGATAAGGTCTCTTGGGACTTTCTTAAGGGGGTCCTTGCTCACTTCAGGTTTCCTTCTGCTTTTGTTAATTTTCTTTTTAAGTTATATGATAAACCCCAAGGTTTCATTAGGGCAAATGGTCACATTTCTGAAGGGTTTTTTCTTGGCAGGGGCACTCACCAGGGTTGTCCCCTCTTACTGTTACTTTTTGCTCTGTACATAGAGCCTTTGACTCAGAGCATACAACAGCATGAGGACATTCGTGGGGTTCAACTAGCTAATACAGAGCATAAGCTGACGCTTTACGCTGACAATGTACTGGTCTATTTGACTCACCCAGATACGTCCTTACTGGCCCTTTTTGCACAATTAGAGACCTTTTCAACCCTCTCATGGTGTACACTAAATGTCCAAAAGACTGAAATGTTAGTGTTTAATTACACTGTGCCTCCACACATTCATCAGATGTATCCTATGAAATAAGACCTATCTTTTCTGAAATATTTAAGTATCTAGATAGCGATTAACCCTTCTCAATTATTTGACTTAAATTATACCCCATTAATTGCTCAATTAAGACTTGATATGCTGTGATGGCAACTACTTCCCATGACATTATACAATGGAGTTCTGGACCTGAAAACGAATGCCCTTCCCAAACTTCTTTATTTTTTTCAATGTGTCCCCTGTTTAGTTCCAGTAAAAACTCTACTGCTCTGGCAGTCCAATTTACTTTCTTTTACCTGGCAGCACACACACCCCAGGGTGCAGCATCAACTGTTAATTCTCCCTTAAAAGTTTGGGGGCTTAGCTCTCCCACATTTTCCCAGCTACTGGGCTGCAGCCCAGATGAAGATGACCTTGATCTGGGGAATACTGCCTACTGTGCACACTGGAAGGAGCTGGATCTCGCAAGATCCCTTTCTCTCCCATTGCCAGCCTTACTGTTTAGCCTGTCCCACTCTCTCAGGGGAAGGGGTCTCTTCCCCCTGAAGTTTAGATAATTCTGGAAGGCTGGAAAAGAGGTACTTCTGGTAGGACCTTTAAAACTCACTTATGGAGGTTTTGTTGGTGGACTGAGAACCCCCAGTTCCTTCCTGCTCAGTTGGAACCCTGGTACGGTTACAAGAGGCACCCTGGCAGATACTACAAAACAATATGATTATTTCTTTCGAACAAGCAAGACAAAAATTTGGCTGGGTGGAGGCAGATTGGTTTCAGTCCTACCAAATTTGGCATTTTATAAATAACTTTGAGCAGCGGAGTTACAATATTGGAGTTTAAAGGAGATGTTTCCTTTTGAAAGGATCTGGGTTTCTACAGGTGGGGAAAGAGCTATTACTGTTTTTGTATCAAGGCCTGATGCTACCAATGGCACACAATGCTGATTATTTAAAATTTAAATGGGAGAAAGAGTTGGACTTGCCTTTAAATGATAAACAATGGCAGTCAATATGAAGAGGTGTCTGGTGTACAACCTTCTCACCAATATGGAGAGAGTTTTCATGGAAAATCAGGGCTAGATATTTTTTGGCCCCTGCTTTCCTTACCAAGTGGGTGCCTGGAGCATCATCTGTATGCTGGAGATGTGAAGAAGAAAGAGCCACACATGCTCATATTTTATGGTGTTGCCCTAAACTTGAGAGTTTTTGGAATGAAGTTTCTACTCATATATCCAGTATACTTGGTTTAACTGAACTTCTGACTCTTGAAAACATACTCCTAGGCCTCTCCCCTTCCCAGCTTAAAGGCTGTGAAGCAATTTATCTATGGTTAACTCTTGTTATAGCAGCCATGAAATCTATTACTAAAAAGTGGTTGCACCCTGAACCTCTGACTATATCGGAGTGGACACATATAATTTCAGATATCCAAAGGTTCGAGAAACTTATCTTTGATTTACACCAACAAACCCCAGCTTTTCAAAATTGATGGACTAGATGGGATCTGTATAATTGACCTAATCCTTGACCCCACACTCCACTAGTTATTTATTTACTTTATTTATTCACTCATCTCTCCCTTTCTTGGCCCTGCTTCCACAATTGTTATTAGTTTTTAACTTTACATCAAAACTGGGATGATTTGGGTGATATGATCCTGCCTGGATTATGTTACAAATATAGGTTAAAGCTATTACCCATTCCTCATCCCTCAAATAAAACATATTATCTTTATGTAGTAGAATACAATACTGTTTAGAATAAGTTTTTATGGGCTGTCCCACCGGCGCAGCGGTAGTGCTACCGCTTGCAATGCCAGCGACCTGGGTTCGTAGCGAGCCTGAGTTGCTGGAGGGCCAGCCGGGGGAGAAGGATCATGCATCCATCAGGCTGTTCTCCTTCTCCAGGGAGGGTGGGTTGCATTCCTCACTGCTATATTGCCACCTGGGTGACCATGGGTGGTGTGCAGTCGAGGATGCAGTGGAAGGGAGCAGACGTCTGCCAAGGGCCTGTGCGAAGGCACGTCTCTATGCACCTTCAGCGCATTGGCCCTTCTCATGTGCTGACATATGTGAGGGTGGGACCATAAACAAGGAAAAAGACCCCACTGCCATGCTGGTAGACAGGCCCCTGTGCAGCGACTCCAGGCGCGCAATCCCTCCTGAGATATGGGGGAGAAAGGGGGACTCCTCTGCCTCAACCAGGGGGGCAATCAGAGGGCTCATGAATCCATGGGGAGCGGGTCACTCAAGGGAGCTAGTGCGGGCATGCTGGGACCCTGAAGAGAGGGTCGGCCATGGAGAGTGGGGGCATAAAAAATAAGTAAAAAAAAAAAAGAATACATTTTTACACTTGTTAGCAACCCACTTTTATGATTTTCTTTTTTTAAAGAACTCCTTCTTTAACAATTTTACCATTAATTTGTACTATTTTAGCTGACCCAGTGGTACTGAGGGCTGAGGCATCGATGCACCTCGTGCCATGCCGCCTACCCAAGTTTGGGAGAGAGAGCTCGGGGAGTCAGAGGTCAGATGGGGAGGAGAGGATTGAGCATCCAGAGGACTGCTCACCTCTCCTGGGGGGGGGGATGCTGATCCCTGGTTTGGCTGACTCCTAGTGGTGGCTGGGGGTACAGCAGCCATGGGGGATCCGAATAAGGGGATTGGATGTGGGGTCAACCCTGTGTGCATGTGTGGGAGTGTGCACACATGCGCTGGAATGCATTGCATGTCCGCATCAAGGGGAAGGAAGAAAAAGGAAAATGCCCAGGCTCCTGGTAGGCAAAGGTGGGTCTGGTGTATGGCCACCATGCCCAATGCCAGGTCTTCCCAGCCTGCATCCGGTACTACCTCCATGCTCTGGTCATGCCACTAGATTGTAGATAGAGCACCAGGAGGAGTCGGTGGTCCCACCTCGGGGGGCTCAGAGCTGGGGGGGTCGGGTGATCAGAAGGTGTGGAGTGGGTATGGGCTCATACCAGAAGGTAAGGCTGAGAGGTTTCAGGCGGGCAGGATCAAGCTGAGCTATGAGATCACACTGAAGAGAGTTCAGGTGGCCATTGAAGGGGAGCACAAAGAAAGTGTGAAAACAATGTGTACTATTTTATGCACTGATTTTGGCCCAGTTTGTTATTGTTTGTTACCTTTTTAAATATGTTCATTAATGCTGTATTTACCTTATATAATTCATATTGTGATTGTATGGATTTGAACAAGATATTATTCAATAAAACAAGTATAAAAAAAGAACCAACACATCTACAGTGGGAAAAAAGCTGCAAAATTGTTTCTTTTAAAATCATTCTAGTTAGTGCAAAGAATTGAGGGTTGGTTTATTCCACAGTGCTGCATCATTTTTACTACCAGCAAAACAGGATTTATGAGACTCCAGCCACTTATGTGCAGCACTTGTGAGGTGTATGGATGCTACTGTGCCTTATTCAATGCAAGAAGTTGAAAGTTCTGGGACTGTGATTTGGACATTGGTCCTGTCTCTCACATTGAACTACTAGCATGGCTGCCAAGTCATTGAATCAGCACAACTATTATAACGACTCAGAATATTCACTATGGAATAGAATAACATGAAAACAATAGCTAACAAAATATGCTTGCAACTTGTATACACACAATTACAGTACATCTCAATAGCCATATGGCAGAAATGCATTACACCGTACCTGTATTCTGTGATGAGTGTCTTTTTCTAAATCAGTTGAGTTGCAACAAGACACAGCTTGGTTTTCCAAGTCTAGACAATAATATTAGCTTTGTAACATTCTCATCTTTGTCAGCTTTCTTCGGTAGCTGTGTTTTTTTCACTTAGTGTTTCTGGCCAGTTCCCCAGTTCCAATCAATGAAATTAATAAGGGTGCTTGCTGAGATAGGCACTAAAGTAGCACTGGAGTCATTAAAGAACAGTGTGGCTTCATCAGAATGTACTTTTTCACCCATCTAGAGCCAGATGCAGGCACTGACTCTCCATCAGTGTACTGCATAGCAGGTTCTTCATAGAATAGGCTGTTCTTAGTTTTAGAGAATCAAATCGATTCACTCAGGGAAAGAGATCAGGTCTAAGCACGGTATACCCCAGTAAGTACACGGTACTGAGTTCTATCAGTGTTCCCCTTAGACTTTGCATTTAGTATTAGTCATTGATGATGAAGCAGTATAAACACATAGGTCAGCAGTGCAGCATCTGAAAATAAAATTCATCCACTAATTTTCATACTAAAATCAACCTTTTGCCCCCCCATTGTATAATCCATCCTATAAGTTGCCCTCCAATTGCATACCTAGTGCTGAGTTAAGTATAGAAAAAAAATGATTTTAACACTGGGTTTTATACACCTGCACTGTGCTTCATTCAGATAAACTGCAAAAAGCATATAATTTCAGAAAGTAAGAAGAAATGGCACCCTTAAAAGACAAATGTGTACACAGTGGAGAGCAAAGTCTATTATATGCCCCGGATTTACTCCTCCTCACCACCCTCCACCTACCATCTCCCATTTCCATCACCTCCACCACCCACTTAGTTCCCTGGCCCCCCTCCTAGCTTCACATTTTACTGACTTCCCTGGTTGCATCTCACAAGGCTCTGCTGTCTCACAGTCCCTTGAAGAGCAACAGTCCTGATGGTCTTCATTCTATGTTTTCTCTGCTTTAGCCATTAGTGCCCTTTCTTGCCCTCAGCAACCTCTCTATTTTCCTAGACAAGGTCTCTGGTGTCTATAAGAGCACCAATGTCTTCCCACTAAATAAAAGGTGTTCCCATTCCATCTTGGGGAAGTACCATCCTATCTCACTTACCCCTTCCTGGCTAGAATTCAGAAAAAAGCAAGTGGTCTCCCACTCCCAACTCTCTTTCCTTGACACCTTCTCATTCATTCCTTTCTAGTTTGGCTATTGCAAGACCTACTGTACTAGGTCATACCTTTCATGGTTCACTGACTCTGTTCTGATAGGCATGATTATGTCTGTTATCTTCATTGATCTAGTTAAAGCTTTCACCACTGCTTCCCATCCTGTACTAACTGATAACCTAGTTGGGGAAGTCCTTTCTGAAAACTTGGTCATCCAGTTTTCTCCCACCTGCCCAGTTGGTGCCCATCAGTCTGCATTGGGGATAATTCCACTCCTCCTTATCTTCTTCTCAGTCTTTCTCCATGATCACCCATGCCTGTGCATTTGAACACATTCACATACATGTGGATGATGCTGAGGTTTTGCCTTCAGACCTTTGACTTGAGGAATTTTGGAAGCCAGGCTACAGTGTGACATGGAGAATGTCCAGTGCTAGTTCTAGGCTGTAGAACTCTGAACGCTAAGAAAATGTTTTCCATAACCTTTAGTTGTGTTCAGAGAATTTCAAGGATCTACTCTGCCTTTATTTTCAAGATTCTGGATGGCTTCCTTCTGGACAATGTCTCTGGTTGGGCTCTAATTCCTGAGCTGTGAAAACTGCTGTGTAGCGCTATAGCACCAAACAGTACACTAAAAAGCCTAAGAGCTTTAGTTAAACTGCTGCAACTCTGGGGGAGTTTCATGCTGTGTTTTCTTTAACTATGTTTAGCTAGTTTTAGTGTGAAGGGATAAAGCGATAGGTAGGGCACTCAGTGAGTAAGAATAGATTTTCTTTTTAGTTAGGGTCAGGTATGGAGAGAGAAGTGTACTACAATTAGATATCCTATCTGTTTTGAACTGTGAAGGAACCACTCGAAGTCTGTTTGGCACTCACCTGAAGAGGTTTCATTGGAAGCGGAGAGAGGAGAGGTCACCGCTAGAGGACTGGAGCGTCAGTCTGCCAAAACCTCTGCAATGGAGCTGAAGAAGATCTGAAGAAGCGGTCCCAGCAAGGAGAAGACTCAGTGAACTATCCCTCTGATGGCTGCCTTGAAGGTGTGTGGGGGATCATTGTGTAAGAAAAGTGGTTGAAACCCAGCTCTAATGAGAGAGCGCTTCAGTACTTTCATTTGTATAAAGCCAGCTGGCAAACAGCTGAGCAGCTTTATGAGTTTGTGGATAGTATGTGCCCAGCCAGTCCTCTTACCCGATAATTCTGGCTCATGTAAACGGTGCCCTCTGTGACTGTAGTACAAGTAACATCCTTTCGTATTTTACAAGCTCAAACTTTGTGTAAGAAAAAAAAGCATCCTCATAATACTGAAGTCTGCCAGCGTCATGGCTTCTCTCCGATGGAGGCAGTTCCATGTCCCATGAAGACTGATTTAAAATTAACACCTAACCTTTTATTTAGTAGATAACTGTTGCAGTGGAAATAAGCATTTTTTTCATTTGATTTTAAATATGAGACCATATGCTATTCCTATTTAGTTGTCCTTTGAATTTCATAAGAGAACAGACTGAGTTTAATGACCTGTCTTGAAATTTTGACACTGAGCACTCCCTGCTAAACACTGTACATATCGTTATAGAGTTAGCTCCTTTTTTTGTGCAGATCAGTATTGATCTTACTAGTATCTAGTTATGAAAAGCTAGATTCTTTCACAACTGGAGACTAATAAGAGCAACAGCGATCTACACAAGAAAAAAATAAAACAAGCATTCGTTAATGCCGAACGTTTGCTGCTTGTTACTCGCACTTTATGGACCCAATGTTTGTGATGCAAACAAGTAAGGCTGCAGTCAGGTTTTTTTTTTACTTCTATTGAAACTACTATGATTTTGTTGTATGAGATTTGACAGCATAAGTCACAATGTGTCAGTAGGCAGGCAATTTATAGTTACAAACACTCACTTAGTCTTCATTGCAGTAGAAAAAATTATGCTTATTTTCTTTTTGGTTGAAGTTAAAAAATAATGGCCAGTTTGAAAATGTAAAAGGAAAAGATATATCTGTGACAGAAATTCTGTTTTAGGGCTTACTCTGTACAGAATTGCGAACCAACAGAAATGAGATTTTCCCATTGAAACATTGGCATTGCCCTCCAGCTCCAGCCGCAGAAGGGGCTCCGAGCCGCCAGCGGGCCGGCAGTGACCTCCAGCCGACCAAGAGTTCCAGGAGGCCGGGAGAAGCAGTGTGAAAGCCGGCATTGCCCTCCAGCTCCAGCCGCAGAAGGGGCTCCGAGCCGCCAGCGGGCCGGCGGTGACCTCCAGCCGACCAAGAGTTCCAGGAGGCCGGGAGAAGCAGTGTGAAAGCCGGCATTGCCCTCCAGCTCCAGCCGCAGAAGGGGCTCCGAGCCGCCAGCGGGCAGCCAGTGACCTCCAGCCGACCAAGAGTTCCAGGAGGCCGGGAGAAGCAGGTGGCAGGCATTGCCCTCCAGCTCCAGCCGCAGAAGGGGCTCCGAGGCAGCCAGCGGGCGGCCCGGTGACCTCCAGCCGACCAAGAGTTCCAGGAGGCCGGAGAAGCAGTGAAAGATGCAGGCAAAGCGCAACCAATCGGGAGGCGACCGCTGTCTCTGCCTTGCTTCCGATTGGTCGCCTTTCCCATTGACTTTAGCTGGACTCTGCAACACTTTTCTGGATGGGATTTTTCTGATTAGCTGTAACTTGTGTTAATTTCCTTAAAAGAGCTGTTTTACTTAAAATTGTGGGTAATTTAAACATGTTTTGATGTGATGTTTGCTAGTGATTCAGCCTTTTCTGGGGATCTGTGTGGGCTAGGCGCTTAGGCGCCTAACCCCCAAACCCTCCCAGTCTTTTGTTGTGCAGATTCTTGTTTCTTGCACCTAATTGCAGATTGCCTGCAATAAAATTGCCTTCTCACTGCCTTCTCCTCTGTCCCCTGACTTGCAGCCGGCATTGCCCTCCAGCTCCAGCCGCAGAAGGGGCTCCGAGCCGCCAGCGGGCCGGCGGTGACCTCCAGCTGACCAAGAGTTCCAGGAGGCCGGGAGAAGCAGTGTGAAAGGTACCGGCAAAGCCGCAACCAATCGGGAAGCGACCGCTGTCTCTGCCTTGCTTCCGATTGGTGCGCCTTTCCCATTGACTTTAGCTGGACTCTGCAACACTTTTCTGGATGGGATTTTCTGATTAGCTGTAACTTGTGTTAATTTCCTTAAAAGAGCTGTTTTACTTAAAATTGTGGGTAATTTAAACATGTTTTGATGTGATGTTTGCTAGTGATTCAGCCTTTTCTGGGGATCTGTGTGGGCTAGACGCTTAGGCGCCTAACCCCCCAAACCCTCCCAGTCTTTTGTTGTGCAGATTCTTGTTTCTTGCACCTAATTGCAGATTGCCTGCAATAAAATTGCCTTCTCACTGCCTTCTCCTCTGTCCCTGACTTGCAGCCGGCATTGCCCTCCAGCTCCAGCCGCAGAAGGGGCTCCGAGCCGCCAGCCCGGGCGGTGACCTCCAAGCCGACCAAGAGTTCCAGGAGGCGGGAGAAGCAGTGTAAATGCAGGCAAAGCCGCAACCAATCGGGAAGCGACCGCTGTCTCTGCCTTGCTTCCGATTGGTGCGCCTTTCCCATTGACTTTAGCTGGACTCTGCAACACTTTTCTGGATGGGATTTTTCTGATTAGCTGTAACTTGTGTTAATTTCCTTAAAAGAGCTGTTTTTACTTAAAATTGTGGGTAATTTAAACATGTTTTGATGTGATGTTTGCTAGTGATTCAGCCTTTTCTGGGGATCTGTGTGGGCTAGACGCTTAGGCGCCTAACCCCCCCAAACCCTCCCAGTCTTTTGTTGTGCAGATTCTTGTTTCTTGCACCTAATTGCAGATTGCCTGCAATAAAATTGCCTTCACTGCCTTCTCCTCTGTCCCCTGACTTTCGGCCGGCATTGCCCTCCAGCTCCAGCCGAAGAGGGGCTCCGAGGCACGCCAGCGAGGCGGTGACCTCCAGCCGACCAAGAGTTCCAGGAGGCCGAGGAGAAGCAGTGTGAAAGTACCGGGCAGTGCCGTAACCAATCGGGAAGCCGACCGCTGTCTCTGCCTTGCTTCCTCATTGGTGCCTTTCCCATTGACTTTAGCTGGACTCTGCAACACTTTTCTGGATGGGATTTTTCTGATTAGCTGTAACTTGTTAATTTCCTTAAAGAGCTGTTTTACTTAAAATTGTGGGTAATTTAAACATGTTTGATGTGATGTTTGCTAGTGATTCAGCCTTTTCTGGGGATCTGTGTGGGCTGAGCGCTTGGCGCTAACCCCCCAAACCCTCCCAGTCTTTTGTTGTGCAGATTCTTGTTTCTTGCACCTAATTGCAGATTGCCTGCAATAAAATTGCCTTCTCACTGCCTTCTCCTCTGTCCCTGACTTGCAGCCGGCATTGCCCTCCAGCTCCAGCCGCAGAGAGGGCTCCAGGCCGCCAGCGGGCGGCGGTGACCTCCAGCCGACCAAAGTTCCAGGAGGCCGGGAGAAGCAGTGTGAAAAGACAGACAAACGCAAACCAATCGAGAAGCGACCGCTGTCTCTGCCTTGCTTCCGATTGGTGCGCCTTTCCCATGACTTAGCTGGACTCTGCAACACTTTTCTGGATGGGATTTTTCTGATTAGCTGTAACTTGTGTTAATTTCCTTAAAAGAGCTGTTTTTACTTAAAATTGTGGGTAATTTAAACATGTTTTGATGTGATGTTTGCTAGTGATTCAGCCTTTTCTGGGGATCTGTGTGGGCTAGACGCTTAGGCGCCTAACCCCCCCCCAAACCCTCCCAGTCTTTTGTTGTGCAGATTCTTGTTTCTTGCACCTAATTGCAGATTGCCTGCAATAAAATTGCCTTCTCACTGCCTTCTCCTCTGTCCCCTGACTTGCAGCCGGCATTGCCCTCCAGCTCCAGCCGCAGAAGGGGCTCCGAGCCGCCAGCGGGCCGGCGGTGACCTCCAGCCGACCAAGAGTTCCAGGAGGCCGGGAGAAGCAGTGTGAAAGGTACGGGCAAAGCCTCAACCAATCGGGAAGCGACCGCTGTCTCTGCCTTGCTTCCGATTGGTGCGCCTTTCCCATTGACTTTAGCTGGACTCTGCAACACTTTTCTGGATGGGATTTTTCTGATTAGCTGTAACTTGTATTAACTTCCTTAAAAAGCTGTTTTTACTTAAAATTGTGGGTAATTTAAACATGTTTTGATGTGATGTTTGCTAGTGATTCAGCCTTTTCTGGGGATCTGTGTGGGCTAGGCGGCTTGGCGCCTAACCCCCAAACCCTCCAGTCTTTTGTTGTGCAGATTCTTGTTTCTTGCACCTAATTCCAGATTGCCTGCAATAAAATTGCCTTCTCACTGCCTTCTCCTCTGTCCCCTGACTTGCAGCGGCATGCCCTCCAGCTCCAGCCGCAGAAGGGCTCCGAGCCGCCAGCGGCGGCGGTGACCTCAACCGACCAAGAGTTCAGGAGGCGGGAGAAGCAGTGTGAAAAGATCCGGGCAAAGCCATAAAATTTTGCCCCCCCTCCCCCTCTTGGTTAATTGTATTTATACACTCTTTCCTCCATTTCTCTCATCACGCCCATCTAATTCCCTTCTCTGTTAACCCATACCTACCCGCACAATGCTAACTTGTTTCCTTTTGCTCCTTAGCCTCTCATCTCCCCCATTCCATTATGATAATCATATTATACCCCTGTCATGACGAATAAGTTAATAGTATGTTCTGCTCTCCACTGCCATCCACAATGTACAACCATCTATTCCTTATTCACTTTGAACCACTATTACACTGCAACCCCTGGGGTATCCACATAAAGCCTCTCTAACAATCCAGCTCTCCCTAGCCCTTTACATATCCTGGATCTATAAAAACCCTCTATGCCTGTCCATCAGACTCCTATGTTATGATAAAAGACACACCTATATAACAGCACCATCTCCCACTACACAGTGTGCATCTAGGATTAGAGGAAATGCTCTGATCCTCTCTATCCCTATCCCTTGGAGCCCTAGTCAAATTAATCTTCTACCTCCTTTTATGCATTGGCACCATTGAGATTAATCCTGGCCCCATTGTCAATTTATCTTCCCTTCTGAGCTGACTACCATAAAGGACTAAGCTTCTTACACTTCAATGCTTGCAGCCTCCTAAAAGTTCATCTTAATACAGGCTTGGGTGGCACATACTCTTCCAGACTTCCTGGTCATCTCTGAATCTTGGCTCAGGCCTACAACAAAAGACAGTGTTGTAAACCTTCCCAATTACCAGCTCTTCAGAGCAGATCGCCCTTCCAGGGGTGGTGGGGTGAGCCATATACATTAAGGACACCATCTCTGCAACCTGCCTCATCAACACATCTGAGCCAAATGAATTTGAATGTTTATCAATCAAAATTTGCCTTCCTAATTCGTCTCCATTTAAACTGATTGGATGCTATAGCCCCCTCTGCAGGCCTTAAACTGCTTTCTCACCTAGGGTCAATTCTCAACCAAGGCCCTGAAGATACCGTCATCCTTGGTGATTTGAATTTAAACTGGTTGTCTAATGTATCTGCACCTTTGATAACCTTTTGTGACACCTATGGATTCACACAGCTGATTAAAGACCCAACTAGGATTAACCAAGAAATTCCAGCAACAGCTCACTCCTGGATATTATGTTGGTAAACAAGCCTCACTTATACTCACATGCAGGAGTACTGCCAAGTGATGTGAGTGACCATTACCTATAGCTGGCATAAGATCCACACTCAAACCACCAAATCCTGCAGAATTTATCCTCAAAGGTCAAAAAGAATTTCAATATCTCAGGTTACCTCCATGACCTGAGTACCTACTATATTAGCAAGATTTCTATCTTACAACCTCTGTTGAGACAACACTCCAGACTTTAAAGGATATTATCACCAATGTTCTCAATATTCATGCACCTATCACCAGTATCAGAACTAAGGTAAAATCCTGCCCTTGGTTCACCTCTGAGCTTAAAGCAGCCTTGAGAACCAGAGACAAGCTGTGGAAAAAGGCAAGAAAACAAAGGACACCAGTGATTGGCTAAATTTCAGAAAAGCAAGGAATTCATGTACAAAAAAATAAGAACTGCCAAAACTGCCTACTATACAGCTGAATTGGATGCCTCCTACAATAACCCATCCAGACTCTGGGTACAATAAAAGGACTTCTGGGCCAGAATTCTACTCCTGCCTTAACCACCAAATTGCTACTAAATGACACAGAAATTACAGGTAAACAAGAAATCTTAAATACCTTCAATGTTCACTTCACCACTGCTGGCCTAGCATTTGACTCATCACCTGCAAATATCCTGAGATCTTCCTTGAACCTGCAAACTACTGTGGGACAAATGGCCACTTCAACTTTTCCTTCATCCCAATATCCGTGAAAGAGTGGAAGATCTCCTCTCTAATTTAGACACAACTAAAAGTGCAGGTGCAGACTCCTGGATCCCTATTTCCTGAAAATTGCTTCACATGTCTTATCTGCCCCCTTACTCATCTCTTCAATCTTTCCTAACTACTGGATCCATTCCATCTACTTGGAAAACAGCTCAAGTAGTTCCATTACTCAAATCTGGTGATACTAGGATCTCAACAATTACAGACCTATCTCCATCCTACCAGTACTATCTAAGATGCTCGAAAAACTAGTAAACTCTCAGTTAAGGGACTATCTGGATAACAATAACCTTCTAAATTCTGCACAATCTGGATTTAGATCAAAGCATAACACCATTACTGCCTTAGCCAAGGTAACCAACGATTGGCAGACTAATTTGGACAAAAAATTTTACCTGTGCTGTGTTTCTGGATTTGAGTAAAGCCTTTGACACAGTGGATCATGACTTATTACTCACCTCCCTTAACTCATTAGGCCTGGATTCCCTATCACTCCAACTGGTTTAAGGATTACCTTTCAGATAGGTGCAACTGGTTAGAAATGGAAATTACCTATCCACCTCAAAACCTCTGCTAAAGGGGTGTACCACAAGGCTCTATTCTTGGCCCTATCCTCTTTGCTATTTATATAAACAATATTGATGCCAACCTCACTCAATCTAACATTCATCTGTTTGCTGATGATACTGTATTGTATGTCAGCAATCCCTCACCTTCCAAAGCCTGTGAACTTCTACAATCCAATTCTCCATTCTGCAGCACAATCTACTTGACAAAAACTACTTCTAAATGCAAAAAACAAAAGCTATGTTCTTTACCACAAAGGTTGTACCCACTACCCCAGCATCCAACACCCTACATATATCCACCTTACTTGGAGAAACTTGAATTTGTTGATAACTTCAAATACCTTGGAGTCTGGATAGATAACAGGCTTGACTATTCTGTCCATATTGAAGAGTTACTTAAAAAGCTAAGACAGAGGCTCGGACTATTTTTAGAATAAAACATTACCTAAACAGTGATTCCAAAAAGGTTAATTCAGGCCTCATTCCTATCCCTCATTGATTATGCTGATTTTCTCTACTGCCATTGTTCAAGTCATCTCTTACATAAGCTGGACACCCTGTATCACAGGTCCATAAGATTTATTACTGACCTTCCCTCCAACACCCATCATTGCTCCTTTATGGCAGTCAACTGGACATCATTGCAACACAGAAGAAATAGGAATGCTGTTATCTGGATACTCAAAGCGTTAACAGGCAAACTACCGACCTATATCACTGATTGCTTTACCCAAATTACAACCAGGCCATACACCTTAAGGATCAGTAAACTCATCACATTAAAGGTCCCCAATGCCTGCACCCGGTATGGGAGGGCTGCTTTCAGCTATTCCTAGCAGCTGCATGGAACTCTCCAAAAATCCATGAAGCTAGATAGCCTACTACCTCTGGCATCCTTCAAAAGATTGTTCTCCGCCCTTTTTCCAGAGCTCTGCAATTGCTTTTATAAAGCATAATCCCCCACCTATCTGACCCAACTAAACCTCCCTTTTTCTATCCATTATATTAACTCAATTTCTTTCTTCCGAATCACCTATTATATTCACTTAAAAACTAGTTTAGACCATATAACTTATATTTTAGGACTGCTATACCCTTTGTCCTCTTTTTTTCCTACAGGCTAAATGGTTCTATTGTTACTTGTATATATGTAAATTGTTGTATATAATCATTTCATGCCATTGTATTGCTATTTATTCTATTCTTGTCTATGTAATAATACTTGTATCCTCATTTGTATGACCACTCAGGTCCATCTTGTAAATGAGCTTTGCTCAATGATGTTCGCCTGAATAAATAAAGATTTTGATTGATTGATTGATTGATTGATTGATTGAAACGGCACTTTTTTTTTCTTACCTCAGTGTGACAAAACAGGTTAAATTTTATAATTTAAAAGACAGAAAATGCAAGAAAGGTAACACTCACATTGCCCATAGATTAGTCAATGTGTGAGTGTGTGGCTGCCAAAGCACTTTTACTTACTTTGTAGCAGGCACTGAAAATCTCTGCTTGGAGCCAACGGCTGCACTGAAGTCTGAATATCACTGGTGTGCTTTTACAGGTCTCTCAGTCTGTTCATGCAGGAAAAGTGCTTTGACAGCCATACACTCACACACATTGACTAATCTGCTGGCAGTGTAAGTGTTACCATTCTTACATTCTCTGTCTTGTAAAAGGTATGTCACATTGAGGTTAGGAAAAACAAACAAAAAGTGTCACTGTCTGAGGAAACCAGAACTAGTAAAGAAGAAGCTTCAAGGGCTGAGGATGACATCAAGCCACTACAGCAGAACTGTATCATTGCCATTCCAGGGAACTTGCAGCACTGAAATGGTACCCTGCTGAGAGTGGCATCAGCCATTACGGTGGCTAATTGCTGTTTCAGGGAGTCCGCACCAGTGAATGGGAGCCCTCTGGGGATGGGGAGGGCAAACATCAAACCCGGTAATTAAATTGGCATCATTACATCAACATGCCATTCTCTGTGCCGCTTAAGACCCCTGCTCCTTCTTCAAAGTGTCACAGTTGTTTTCCCTGTCCACTAAACAATTCAGTCAATCAATCAATCAAGCAAGCAATCTATTAATCAATCGTCTTTATTTTACCAGGCGGTACACTATTGAGAACTCATTTACAAGGTGGACTGGGGCAAGGTAACCATAATTCAACAATGAATAATACAACAGGATGGAGTCATCCAACATTACAGAATGCAATGTGATACATATGTGAACTATAGCTAAGCAAAACAAAAAAAGGAGAATGGTCACAATAAAACCCTTGACAAATTGAAGGGGTAAATAGGCATATATATGAAGGAACTAGGAGAAGGAGGAGCAGCAGCAGCAGGTCATATAGGTCATTACCCTCCCCACACCACATCCAAAACATATCCATGCTTCATATAAACAATAACACACCCACTGGATAGAAAGTAGGTCTGCTTTGCTTTGGGATCAGGAATTGCAGTGCAAATCTCAATGTAGTAAAGTATTTATGATCCCTGCTCCTGCTTCAACAATCTCTGTCATATCCTTAGTGCTTTTCAAAAATATTAAAATTACACTTGGGAATTTCCGCAGCTTAGTGGTAAACAAGCCTGAGCTCAAATCCTGGGTCTCTCTTTACAGTTCACATGTTCTTGGTGTTACTGACATTTGTCTCAAGTCAGGTCAAGTAGCCACACTCCTTGTAAAGTTGTTCTATCTGCACACATACATTATTGGAACTTAGCCATTCACCAAAAAGTCCAAATATTTTTTATTCTTATTTTGGCAGTGCAAGCAACCCCAGCACTGAAATCTCAAATAGCTCAAATATCCACTGAATTTACATAAGGCAAACAGCTTTTTCAGACAGTGAAAAAAACATTCAGTCAGTTTGCCACATTTCCATGCTGTGCTCTTCATGGCTCAGTTGCCTAATCCATGCAAAATTTAGTGACTGCTATTTCCATACAGTCAACAAACATCTTAGAACAATGAGCTTGATGTATTATTCACTTCAAACAACATGAAGTCTTGCTGTATTCAGACATAGTGCAGTTAGACCCAGCACTTGAACTGCCCTGGAGAGGAAAGAGTTAACTCTATGCAGAAGCATAGAATGTTGAGCTCGAGCTCAGTTTTCAAACATCTGTCTGTGGTTCTTCCCAGTGTAACCATCAGATTCTTTACTCCGCCTAACAGTGAAGTCGCTCCGGAGATTTCCTCTGCTCGGTGCGGTAAAAGTAAAGCGTTTGGTTTAAACCGCATAATTTTTTTTGTTACTTTCGGATTTCCAGCCTCTGTCTACGGAACAGGTAATGTGTAGATAGGTAGTGACTGTGTTTATTTTGGTGAAAAAGTGGAAATTGTCTTCATTTTCGGTTTCTTCCCGGTAGGTCCGGTTTGGAATTGACCTTGTTAATTTTAATTTTATTTTTTCTGGGATTAGTGTGGTGTTCCGGTACTGATTGGTTTCAAAAGAACTGGACCTTTGGCTGGTTCTTTTCAAAAGCCCATGACACGGTTTGTAACCGATCAGTTATTGTAATACCTGGCTTGAAAGCTGCAATAGGGTAATTTGTTAGGTTGGCCATGTCTGAGAAACCCAAGAAGAAAACTGGTCCCACTGGGTTTCAACACTGTACTGAGTGTGGGGAGGCCTTTGCTAAGGCTGACCCCCACCTCATCTGTGTTTATTGTCTGGGGTTTGACCACCTCAAGTCAGACTGCCAAATCTGTAAAAACTTTCCTAAATCCACTCTAGATAAAAGACTGAGTAGGCTGAAGGAAAGGGAGGCCGAGAAGTCCATAGATTTGGATGGCCAGTCTGGTTCGGTGGCAGCCGGACCTGAGGAGGTGCCTATTGATCTAGGCAATACCTCCTCTGGCAAAAGGAGAGCTGACCCCAAGGGGTTGGTTCCGTCAAAGAAGAAGTGTAAGTCTGCTGGTTGGGATCCTGTATCGCATTCTCCAACTGCGGATGAAATAGCCAAAGCGATTAGTATTGTTCAATCACTTAGACCAGTTCCGTCTGAACTGGTACCGCCGCTTTGGTGGTCGGTTCGGTCGGATCCGTCTCCTCCAGATTATGATCCAGATGCTTGTTATGAGGAGTGGGAAGGAGACGAAGACTATCCCGGTGATGATGGCGATGATGATGATGGTGAGGGGGGTCTGGATGTGCCCATTGAACCGGACATCTTCCCAGACAGGCCCTCAGGTGTCTCTCCTCCCAGGTTCTCTGAGTCCCCTTCACATTTTTTGTTCTACAAAAAGGTGGCAGAAACCCTGCAGCTTCCCTTGGTTGAAGCCGCCGAAGAGGATGAAGAGCCTGATTTTATGGAAATGATGGACATCCCAGAGTCCAAAAAGCTGTCTATCTCTCTTTATAAATCCTTGGGGAAACAGACACACAAATTTTTACAAACTCCTAATTCAATACCTCCTGTGGATAACAGAATGGACAGGAGGTATTCGTTATCAGGCTCAGTTGTGGAGTTCCTTTATAGTCATTGCAGCCATGTTGGGGTAGTGCAGGCTGCAGTCTGTGACAGGGCTAACGTCCCTTTGGCTTCACACTCCCTGGATAAGGACTCCAGGAAAGTAGATGCCATGGCCAAAAAACAGTATGTGGCATCCTCTTTGGGACTCAGGCAGGCTACTTATATGGCCTACACAGCCAGGTACCAGAAATCCAGATGGGATACGGTTCTGGAACTGGCTAAACAGACCTTTCCCCAGCTAGCCAAGGAGCTGGAGGAGGTAGCTGCTGATGGAATTGATGCATCCAAAATGCAATTTCATGCTGCTGTAAACTCCAATGAAATGGCATTTAGAGTCATGGTTACATCTGTGTCTCTCAGAAGACATGCTTGGCTCAGGTGTACTAGCCTTTCACAGTATACCCAGGCTAAGGCCATGGATTCTCCTGTAGTAGGTAACTCTCTGTTTGGGGAGCAGACAGAGGCTTACATGAAGAAAATGGATGAATACAGGACCACGTACGGGAGTGCACAGGCCAAGAAAAGGCAGGTCACTCCACGAAGCGGCAGTCTAGGGGCAGGGTCAGGCCCTTTCAAAGGCCTTTTACCAAGCCCAGGCCTCCTCTCCCTTCCCACAAAGGGGTTCTTCAGTGGGGGGTAGGAGGATGAGCAGGGCTGCTCCTTCCTCCTCAATCCAAGGCTCCTGCCAAGTGGACACCCTGATGTGTCAGCCGGGTCGACTCCCATTTCCAGTAGGAGGCAGGCTGGCTTACTACTTCCAGGCCTGGAAGTCTGTGACCTCAGACAAGTGGGTCCTGGAAGTAGTAAGCCAGGGACTGGCCCTCAGCTTCAAAAAATTGCCAAAAAAGAGGGCCAAGTCTTTTCCACCTGCATCAGTCTCAGAAACCCTTGCCCTAGAGGAAGAGGTTTCCTCTCTTCTAGCTCTCAGAGCTATACAGAAAGTTCCAACTCAGCACAAGGGAAAAGGACTGTACTCCAGGTACTTCCTTACCCCAAAGAAAGCAGGGGAGTGGCGACCCATCCTAGACCTAAGGTATTTGAACAAACACATTTCAAAGCCCAAATTCAAAATGGTAACTCTGGGAATAATCCTTCCCTCTCTAAGGCTAGCATCTCTGGACCTCAAGGATGCCTACTTCTATATTCCTATCAGGTGTTCCCACAGAAAATACCTCAGGTTTGAGTTGCCTTCAGGCCATTACCAATTCAGAGCCATGCCATTCGCGGCCTAACATCAGCTCCAAGGGTGTTCACAAAGTGCCTTGCAGTAGTGGAGGCTTACCTCAGAAGACAGGATATCACCATCTTCCCATATCTGGATGACTGACTTTTAGTGGGTCCGTCACCTTTACAGGTCAAGTCAGCTCTTCAAACTACCCAGGACCTACTCAGCTCCCTGGGGTTTCTTCTCAATCTTCCAAAGTCTGTACTTAAACCAGTTCAACTTCTTACCTTTATAGGCATAGAGTCGGACACTGTACAAGCAAAAGCATTCCTTTCCCTGAAAAGGGTGAAGGCCCTAGTGGATCTCACTTCCTCCTTTCGACCTCAGGTCTCCCACCCAGCAAGACAGTTCCTCCAACTCCTGGGCCACATGGCAGCTTCCACGGCAGTGGTGAAGGAAACAATGTTCCAGATGAGGGACATTCAGTTTCATCTGAGGTCTTTTTGGTCTCAAAAGAAGAATTCACTTACCAAACTGATTCCAGTGACTCAGACTCTGGTTCAAGCCCTCCAGCAGTGGCTGGACCAGGACAGCCTCAGACAAGGGGTTCCATTTCTCCCTCAAGTCCCATCAATAGTTATAACTATGGATGCTTCTCTCCTAGGTTGGGGAGCCCACCTGGGAGCACTGACAGCTCAATGGCTGTGGACTCCACATGAGTCTCTCCTTCATATCAATCTCCTGGAACTCAGGACAGTTTTCCTAGCCCTGCAGAGCTTCTTGGATTCAGTCAAGGGCAAGGTGGTCTAAGTCAGAATGGACAACAACACCACCACAATGTGGTACATCTACAAGCAGGGAGGCACTTGGTCCTCTGCCTTGTGCACAGAAGCCATGAAGCTGTGGTCTCTGGCCTGTTCCCTTCATACTTCACTGGTAGCAGTTCACCTTCCAGGGAAGGACAACGTACTAGCAGATGCTTTGAGCAGAATTTCACAGGGACACCACGAATGGTCCCTGGATCCTCACATCCTGAAGGTTATCTTCTCCAGGTGGGGCACTCCAGAGATAGATCTCTTTGCAGCACTGGACAATCATCAACTTCCTCTGTTTTGTTGCAGATCACCAGTCCTGGGGACAGTTCCTCAGGATGCTCTCTTTTTGGATTGGAAGGGCAGGTTTCTCTATGCCTTCCCTCCCTTCCCTCTGTTGTTCAGAGTTCTGTTCAAGATCAGGACTCAAACCTGCACAGTGATACTGGTGGCTCCAGATTGGGCCAGACAGCCTTGGTATCCTCTACTGCTGTCTTTGTCAGTGTCATGTCCCCTGTCTCTGCCCAGGACATATAATCTCCTGTCCTCCTCCCAGGGGTTGATCTGGTACCCAAATCTCCAGTCTCTCAATCTCAAGGCCTGGCTCTTGAAGAGTTAGAATATGCAGCACTACATCTTTCTCAGGGAGTTCAGGATATTCTGAAGGCCTCCAGGAAATCTTCCATTAGAAAAACTTACAACTCCAAATGGGAAAGGTTCACTATTTGGTGCTCTCAGAAAGGCATCCTGCCCGATTCTGCAGACATTTCCACAACCTTAGACTATCTAGTTCATCTCAATGGTCTAAGCCTGAGGCCTGCCACTCTGAAGGTTCATCTAGCAGCTGTCTTTGCATTCTTATCAGCAGGGAAGGGCTCCTCCCTGGCATCTCATCCTGTTTTCAAAAAGTTTTTCAAAGGTCTGGTTCACATTAACCCTCCCTTTAGGGAGCCCACTCCACCTTGGGATCTTAATGTCTGCATAGCTTAGCTAATGCAGCCACCCTTTGAACCTCTGGCTTCAGCCGAATTGATGTACTTGACCTGGAAAACTGTGTTCCTGGTAGCTATTACTTTTGCCAGGCGGATTAGTGAGTTACAGGCTCTGTCAGTTGAACCTGACTTCATCTCCTTTCATAGGGACAAAGTGGTCCTAAGAACCAGTAGGAGGTTCTTGCCCAAAGTGGTATCAGATTTTCATCTGAACCAGTCTATATCTCTCCCTGTGTTTTTCACTGACCATTCTTCTTCAGGTGAAAGAAGGTTACACAGACTGGATGATAAGAGGACCCTTAGCTACTACATTGAGCATACTAAGGCACGTAGAAATGACTGTCTTCAATTGTTTTTCACTTATGGTGAAGTGGGGAAAGGTAAGCCTGCCACTAAAAGAACTATTGCCAGGTGGATTGTTTCTTGTATACAATTTTGTTATGAAAAGTTTGGTAGGAAGACCCCTTTAGGCCTGAGGGCTCACTTGACTAGGGGTACAGCTGCTTCTCTAGCTGAGGCCAGAGATATACCTTTGTTAGAGATCTGTAAAGCAGCTACCTGGAAAACAGTACATACTTTCACCAAGCATCACTCCCTGGACATCCAGGCTAGGAGTGATGCTAGGTTTGATACAGCAGTACTGCACAGCCTCTTCCCAAAGTAGGTTCTGCATTCCTTCCTCCATAGAGAACTGCTTGGTAGTCTGCATTATGTCTGAATACAGCAAGACTTCATGTTGTTTGAAGAAAAAAGTACTCACCATAGTAATGTTGCTTCTTCTAATGGAGTCTTGCTGTATTCATACCTCCCTTCCTGCCTCCCCTCTCAGAACCTGGTTTTGGGAAGTGGGCTGGCAGGTACAGTGTTGCACCTCAGGGGTGTACCTTGTACCCTCCCTCTTGGGTGGGGTAGATGTTATTATTTTTCTGGTGTTTCATACTTAAGTATTGTCACTACCTTTCCTTCTTGGGTTCTTGACTTGAATCTTTTGGGCCAAAAAGGAATCTTTTGCCCTTTGGCTATATTTTGGAACAATTTCCATGCTATAGTATGTTAGTTAGTTTGTTCATAAGAATCTGACGGTTACACTGGGAAGTACCACAGACAGAGGTTTGAAAACCGCACTCGAGCTCAATGTTCTAGGCTTCTGCATAGAGGTAACTCTTTCCTCTCCGGGGCAGTTCAAGTGCTGGGGCTAACTGTATTATGTTTGAATACAGCAAGACTCCATTAGAAGAAACAATATTACTATGGTGAGTAATTTTTTCTTTTTACCCCTGGCTAGAGGCACATTTTTGTTATGAAAATTGCCAGAATCTGTTTGGGTGCACAAGCAGGTAATCTGGCTAGTTGGGGATCTCTGGGGTATAACAGCACTCACAGCATTCACAGCTTTTACTTAACTCCGCAGGCTTGGGGCAGTTTTCCTTCACCAGACACCTGACTTCCAGTGACCTCTTCCTTGACATGGAAAATGTGCACTGCAAATGCAATGAGTGCCGTTGTGTCCCAGAGATCTCCTGCCATCCAGATTACCTGCTTCTGCAACCAAAAAGAATCCAGCAATTTTCATAACAAAAGTGTGCCCTTGGCCAGGGGTAAGACTCATATAATACATGAAGCTGGTTGTTCTAAGGATTTTGTGGACTGGATGAAAATAGTGGCCACTAAACCGTGCATGGATTAGGCAGCTGAACCACAAACAGCACAGCACAGAAATGCGGTAAAGTGATTGAATTTTCTGACTGCCTGAAAAAGCTATTTGCTTTATATAAAGTCAGTGTGATAGTTGGACTATTTGAGATTTAAGTGTTTGAGTTGGTTGCACTGCCAAAATAATGAAAAATATGTGGACTTTTTGGTTAAAATGGCTACCTTCCATTCATGCCTGTGTGCAGATAGAATGGCTTCACGACTAGTGTGGCTACTTGACCTTATCTAATTCCTCTGCTATCGAGCTCCAGATCAGATCGCTAGCTTTAGCTACTAAAATATTTGAGCACAACACAAAGGTTCTTGTTACATGTGTCATTTGTCTTAAATCTTTTGTCTCAGACTCAGCCTGCTTACTATAGGGCTATAATTTCCTGTGCAATGATAGATGCTCCACTAAATGGGGCAGGGGGAAAGAGTAGTAATCCGAAAATAAGGATTATCTTAATCTCTCATTTTCCAGGCAGTCTCCAAAACTCTCAATATTAATGCTACTCTGCTTTTGGGACAGTTTAAGATGTTATATATTGTATGTGTCAATAACTACACTTGTGACAGTCAATATGGCCCTAAATCAAAATTAGATTTTTTCATCCTCTTCCCCTCCTGTGTAAAGATATATTTAGTTGGTGACTTCAGTCTGGATTGGGCCAGTGGTAAGAGCAAATCGTATGAACTTCTCTTTGGTACACTGAACCTTGCCCAACTTGTCACTTCACGCATGAGAGTGGATACTTCTGGCTCTCAGTGCTCCCACATAAATTGGGTGTTTCCTAATAAGGAGAATATAAGAATGGTAACACTCGTGCTGCCTGTAAATTAGTCAATGCTTGAGTGTGTGACAGTCAAAGCACTTTTATTTATAGTACTTAGTGGAAGGCATTGAAAATCTCTACTTGGAGCCAATGGTGGCACTGAAATCAAAATATCACAGGTGTGCTTTTACAGTTCACTCCTTCTGTTAGTGCAGGAAAAGTGCTTTGACAGCCGCACATTCACACACTGACTAGTCTGCTGGCAGCGTGTTATTGTTCTTATAGTCTCTGTCTTGTAAAAGGTATGTCACACTGAGGTAAGGAAAAACAAAAAAAGTACCAGTGTCAACTGAAAAATCTGAGTTCTGCCAGTCCCAAATTCTGTAAACAGAGTGAGCCCTAACACAGAATTACTCTCACAGATATATCTTTTTCTTTTACATTTTCAAATCGGTCATTATTTTGTAACTTCAATCCCCAAAAAAAGGAGCATATTATTTCTACTGCAGTGACTGACTAGGTAAGTGTTTGTAACTATAAATTGCCTCCTTACTGACACACTGTGACTTATGCTGTAAAATCTCATACAAGAAAATCGTATTCGTTTCAATAGGAGTAAAAAAAAGCCTGATTGCAGCCTTAGTTGTTTGCATCACAGATATTGGGTCTATAAAGTGATATGTTTATGCACTTCAGTAACTCTTAGATGTACATTCATGGGTAATAATGTTTGAATGCTGTCAAAAAATACACAAGCTGATGCTTAATTGTTTATACTGCTGCAAGCAAGTCGAAGAAGGCTGCTAACTAATTTTTCACTGTTAACAGTAATACTTTGCTGTAAGCTTTCATATTTCATGCTAGTAAACTAGTGTTAATTTCAATAAGAGTAACACAAAAATCTGACCGCAGTCTAGCTTGTTTGTGGTACAGATCTCCAGCCCAGAAAGGGATTTATTGTATATGCACATCACTGCTTATAGTGCGTTTGTATTACTGGTAAATAAACTGGTATTTGAACATGGTAGATATAAACTGGGGAAGGGGTTATTTTGAGTAATATAAAATAAATCTGCATCTTTACATTCTGAAAAATGTCTGAACATGAAAGGTTCCTGAGGTCAAAAGCCGATCAGCTGTTTGCAGCTAACTGGCTTCATGCAAATCAAAGGACTGAAGCCCTTTCTGATAGGAGCGGCTTGGTTCTTTGAAGTACAAGAAGTTTCTGCCCAGCAAGTAGGGAGTGTTGTCAGCATCACAGTGCATGGTCATTGATCTAGACTATTGAGCCCCAGATATCTTGAACTGCAATGGGCTCGGGAGTGACACACCCCCAAAATCCCCTTTCACTGTAGCAAAATATTTGGTGTGCAAGCGTGCATCAAATGTAAAAAGGAAATTACTCTATAACAATATGCATGGAATTTAGCAGGGAGTGCTCCATGTCAAAATTTCAAGACAAGTCATCCATCGGAAAGTACTCCACTATAGGCACCGACTACAGGGGTATTGAGGGTCTGAAGCCTCCACCACCTCATCAGCCAGTCATGAGCTACCACCACTTTCACTTAAACTCACTTGCCAGCCCAGCCAATCTATGTTGTGTATCACTTTGAGGAGGATGAGCGATTGCAAGAACCAATCACGGTGTTTGGAGTACCTTGACGGTGACATGGTCACATGATGCCATTTCAGCAGGATTGGCCCCACTGGTCACTTTCCCTGCTCAGTCACTCAGCCCTATTGGGCAAGTGCGAACTGTGGTTCCTTTTTTACATGGGGTCCCTCGGGCCTCACTCACTCCTATCCCATCACTCTTGGGATAGCATGGACCCCTAAGAGACAGAGGCACTCCACTGGCTCAGCAGGCGAGGAGCGCAAGCATAAGGCATGCAACAGGGACACAGGCAGTGTGGCAGCAGCAGAGACGAGAGGAGCAGCTGACTTTGGAGGCCCAGGAAGTGGTCAGAAAGCCATTGGAGCAGCAGCAACAGTGAGGTTTGTATCAGACAATACAGAAGTTCACATAGTCTTTCTGGGGTGCTTTCAAGCCACAGGAGGGAAATTATAGGTGACACAGAAACAGCACATTTGAAACAGTAAGCACACATGTTTAAGATAGTGTTAATTTTGCTAAGGAACCAAAGCATACTGTGTTTTGCCTAAACACAACTTGTTTCTTCTTGGCTCACTGGAGTGACTTGGCTAGAGTGAATGTGAATGAGGATAGATGTCTTGAATCTGGTCAGCCGCATATGTTTAAATTGAAAGGTGCTGTCAGAACCTATATTTGGAAACTGGGCCCAGTGTAGTCCTGGTGTCTGTGAATGAAACTGCATTCTGTCCTCCACCCCCATCCCCCAGGGCAGCAAGTGGGCTAAAGCAGCTTCCTGCATTGCAAATGCTGGGGAATTGACTTTTCCTACATCACTACATAGGATGAACACAACCTTAGATTAGCCAAACATCGCTTTCAGTATGCTCCCATGAAAGAGACATAGGCTGTAGGTCCCCTCTAGAACCTATCTTAGCTCCTGTTTCCTAAATCAGATCGTGAACTAATGATCACTTTTTCCATACTGTTCATGATCAAGGAATCCGTCTGATAAACATTTTGCTTTGACCCTTTCAGCTCTTCATACTACCAGAGGCCTTCCTCTCTAAATTTGCGCTGGAACCCATGAGGTCAATCAGTGAGTTATATTTGGTAGGGTTTCCCTGACCACTGACCTATTCTAAGCTCTAATAGCAGGTACATGTTGATTTAGTTCCAATTAAATAGGAGCCCTTATGCACTGGGATTTGTAAAAGAAGTGCAAACTCAGCAGCTTAACTTGTCCCAATCCAGGGAAGACCTGGCAACAAGCTGTGATGCTTTTACCACTTTTGGGAAAATACCTTATGAATGAATGAAATTAATACATTCATCTGATGACTCTGAATTATGAGCCTTTGAGAAACTGAACATCTGGGTATACTGTCCAATATGAAATTATTGCAACCCAGAAGATTCAGTGGTGGCTTGACTTGTACCTGTAAGGCTGTGTTTTTAGAAATTGTATCACATAATCTACTTGCTCACTGCCGGCGGAGGGTGCGGTATGGAGGTTTGTTTTTGTGTTATGAACTGTAGATGTTCTTGTTCTGTAGTGTACTGTTTTTGTTCAAGTCCTTAAAAAAATAAATAAAATGCATTAAGTGAAAAAAAAAGTGATTTATATACTAAATGACTGGGAATCAAAGAGCCTTCCCCCGTGGCACCTAAGCCTCTGATTAGCATTATTAGCTCAAAATGCAATTTTTTTGAAGTATCATAAAATACTGCTTGTTTAACTATAGAAGACTACTCCATAACTTTGGAGTAAATGCAGCTGCCTGCCACCTTCTCGCAGGTAGCTGCATGCTTGCCTCACTCGTTCTATGCTAATGTGCCCTGCAGACTAATGGTTGAGTCGTCAGGGCTCATTAGCTAGCATGGAGTGAGCTAAGGAAGTGCATGGTTGCCTGCGAGATGGTGGCAGGCAGCTGCTGCAAATGACTGTTATGAAGATTTAGTAAAAGGTTAAAAGCATTTTTAAAGGACTTCACAAAAATTACTTTATGGGTTAATAACGCTAATTGAAGGCTTAGCTGCCTGCAGAGAATGGATCTTTGATTTGCAGAGGTTTCTTTTAACCCAAGGAAAACAATGAAGTAATATAAAAATAATTAAGCAGATGCAACACTTGCTGGGGAGTGGGTCAAGGTGGGTCCTGATGTTTACCAATATTGTCACTCCTTCTCTCCCTCTACTTCAACTAACACAATACACCCCTGCCACATACACCATACAATGAAACATTCGGCATTGACAAATGCTTGTATTTTTTAGGTGCCCTATCCCACAAGCTCAGGTGGTCTTACACTTCTTAATTTAACAAACAGCACAGCTCCTGCATACCTCTCAAATAATGCTGACATACGCCATATATAACTCAACTAAGATAACTATATTTTACATAATAAATATACAATAAACTTATTGCAGAATTTCCAAAGCATGATATAATACTCAACTGACCAAGATAATACTCAATCGGGAAAAGCCAGCTTATACAAATAAGTCCACATCACAGAAAAAAGAAGCAGCACCAAGTGTGTTTCTGCAAAAATCTCTTTCACTAATGGAGAAATACAAAATACAGGCAGAAATAAACACACAGACAGTACTACAAACAGCCTAGTAGATGCCCAGTGCTTCAACTCTTAACAAGTCTTCATCAGGGGGTGGTGCTATGTGAATTTATTCCTTAGTCGATGGGAAAGCACCACTGTCCTTAATAAGTTAAATAACCATTTTTTTTAGTCACATAGCCTACTGGTTCTGCTTTGTGGATGATATCTTATGTATTTGGGATTGTGATAGTGATTTGATACCTGCCTTTTTGGATTGGTTAAATAACAATGATCTAAATTTGCATTTTACCCATTTAATGAATGATACATCCATTTATTTCCTAGACCTCTTCCTTTCTGCTGATCACGTGTCTTGTGTAATAGAAACACAGTGTTTTCATAAGCTGACTGCCACTAACTCACTTTTATTAGCTAGTAGTGCCCATCCCCCAGTCTTAAAAATTCAATTCCCTATAGCCAGCTCCTATGTCTTAGAAGGAATTGTAGTTCTGATTCTATATTTCATGAGCAGGCAGATGAAGTAATTGAAAGATTTCTGGGAGAAACACAGAGTAATTCAATTGGACTGTCAACCCTGTACCTTTATTACTCAATATAATCATTTAGCTGGATGTGTTGATAACATCATTTATAAGAATTGGCCTATTCTGCTAAGTGACAGACAAGTTGAGGGGGCTGTAGGAATAAAACCAAGGATAACGTTTTCAAAAGTGAGTAGTCTTAAGGACAAACTCGTACATAGTCATATGAAAAAAGATAAAATGGTTTGTCAGACTTGGCTACCCACCAGAGTTAGTGGGTTTCATAAATGCTGTAGCTGTAATGTGTGTAAGTATGCCAGCAGTGACCATACCACATCTGTGCACCCTAAATCTCCTGATTTAAAAGTACAAATTAGGGAACTGATTACGTGAGATACACCATATGTGGTGTATGCACTGTGGCGCACATGAGGGTTGATCTATGTTGGCAAAACAATTAGACCACTTAAACAATGTGTACAGGAACACATTTGTTCTATTTTGAATATTAACAAAAATACCCCTGTGGGGTTCCATTTTGCCTTGACTCACCAATCTGATCCTAGTGTTATGAAATTTACTGGTCTTGAGTCTATCCCCCAGAAGGTGATAGATCCAGTTTGCTTCTTCAAAAAGAAAGTAAACGGATCTATAAACTGAATACAGTAAAACCAAATAGGTTAAATAATCAATGGGATCTCAAACCCTTTTTAGAAGACAACAACTGATCATAAAAGCGTTCTTATTATATTGCCTGTTTGTCTTTGATTATTCTACTATTGTAGTGGGATAGTTTAATGCATTTTAAATATGCTTGTATTGTACTATATGAGTAGGTTCTGTTTTGACTTTAAGAACAGTGTTTTGTTTATATCCTGTTCATTCATTTATTCTTTGATATTTCTTTCTAGATTCTCTCCCTGAACTTGGAACTGACCTGTCTGGGCCTGTTTTCTTTATGCTTATTGCCTATTTTTGTAACTGTCTTAGTTACTAGGGGGTCCCACTTTGATATTATAATAATGTGGCAGGTCATGTTATCTAACACTATTTGTTCCCTGTATGTTGTTGTATCAGCATCTTTATAAGATTTCTTATTTGGAGCTTTATTATATAGCTGCCAGTTAAATTAATTGAAATAAATGATGTAGATACCTTTAGCTACATATTTAAATATTTAAAATTTGCAGCTTAGATAAACAACAGTAAAAATTATGAATTTAGATTTTTTTGCAGAGAACATTGTTGTACTTGTATTTGTATTTAAATTTCATACACATACTAGGTGTTATATCTATGTGATTTTTTTTCTTTGATTCTCCTTTAAGGTTTTGTCTCCACTTAATTTTTTGATTATTAATGAGCAACACTATTTAAATCATGCTTTTTCTCACTAGCACCACCCCCTGTTGAAGACTTGTTAAGAGTTGAAGTGCTGGGTGTCTACTAGGCTGTTTGTAGTACTGTCTGTGTGTTTATTTCTGCCTGTATTTTTTATTTATCCATTAGTAAAAGAGATTTTTGCAGAAACACACTTGGCGCTGCTGCTTTTTTCTGTTATGTGTACATATTTGGCTGGCTGCCTTTACTAGCTAGCATCAGACCATGAAGAGCTGTGTCACTTTATTTCATTTTGGAGCTATACAAATAAGTCTTCAGACCCCTTTTAAATTGCTCCTCTGAGGGGGCCTCCCCAGATGTCATGTAATGCAGTTCCAAAGTATAGGAGCTGCTACCACGAAGTCTCGCTCCTCTGACTGTTTTAAACACCATTAATAAGCCCAGAAGAGCAGAGATAGCATCCAGGAGCATATGGATACAACAGCTCTTTTAGGCTACCTGTTATCCAATCAAGTAGGGCTTTGCATGTTAACAACCCTATCCTGAGGGAGATGAGCCACCCCATTATCAGGAAGTGCAGTTTCTGCAACACTGAGGTGATATGCTCTGAGAAAGAAGCTCTGGCAATCAACATGGCAGCAGCATTCTACACCAGCTGCAAGCATTATGTCAACCGTCCAGATAGTCAGAGGTATAGGGTCTTACAATAATCCAGTCTGGATGTAATGAAGGTATGTACTAGTGTCATCAGATACCGAGGTTCCAGACAGGGTTTGATCCAGGCTCTCATCCTGAGGTGAAAAAAGCCACCTCAGACTAAGTGATGACACGTGATGTTTTAGTGTCTGCTTGCAGTCCAAGACAATGCCTAGATTCTTAACCCTATCCACAACCGTAAGAGGAGTGGTGCAAAGATTTCACCCTGCCAAATCCTCCTCAGTCCTGTTCTCCTCTGAAAACCATTTTACCAATAGCATTTTCATCTTGATCTATAGCTACAAGGCAGCTAAGATCAGAGTCACTGGTGCTCATGCAAAAAAAAAACTAAGACAAGTATTCACAACAGCTTGTTTCTCAGTACTGGATCCTCAATCAAAACTCTGAGCTGTGCTATAGAATGATTGACAAATTTTATTTGTAAAAAGTCAATAATCATGTAAATAGCTCTCACAGTAACACAAAAAAACGGTCAAACATTTTCATGTCAAAGGACACAGGGACACTGCATCCTCAAGACCCCTTTTGATCTGATTGTGGATCCAGGATTTAGAGCTAAGATTTTATGGGTTCCAGCACTTCCATCTTGTCTGGATTCAGCCACAACCACCTGGGGGCCATCCAGTTGCTGATGTCGGAGAGATAACTGTTTGACACATTGACAACATTTACTTTCCCATAACAAATGACAGATATAGCTGAATATAATCAGTATAGCAGTCAACTGGATATTACATCACGAAATGACCTCTTCAGAGGCAGAATACACACTTCAAGTAACATGGGTGACAGGATTGACCCCATAGCCACTAATGAGATTAGGTTACTTTACTAACCCATTTGCAAAATAAAAATCATACTATTGTTACTTGTTTTGCTTCTGTATGGACCAACATTCTGTGATGTTAGTGTTTTTTAATTTTTTTTATTAAATGTCTTTTCGGAAAGTGCTTTTCCAGTACATTGATATACTGCAAATGTATCACTGCTCCAGTACAATTCACAATAAACTGCCACACAAAAAAGTTCATTTTGGAATTTTTTACAGATGAAAATGGTCTAGAAACTCACATTGGGCTATATTCAGGAACCTTGCCTCCAACAGTAGCACTGCTTCACTTTGCTTTAAAGATCAATTGCAGTGTTTTTTGAATACTTTTAAAATTTGCCATTTGCTTGCCAGAAGAGCAACCAGACCTTATATATTGCAAGTAAAGTGCAGGAACTGCCATTTCACATGTACAGTACAGATGTTATTGTATTACCTGTCTTATTTGATAGTTTCATAATAGACAACTCTCAAATATTTCTGACCAGTTGACAGATCTTGGGTGAGTGCTGATGTCATTTAAGCAAGAATGGCATAATTTTCCCCAAGGTCCTGGCAGCTCAGTACATACAGAGTATATTAAATTATATGGCAGATTATAACCTTCAAAAATCAGTCTTTGATTCCAATTTTAAGACAGGACTGTTATTTCTTTCTTTTTTTATATTACTTTCTTCCTTGGCTGACTCAGGTAGGGGCTACTCTGTTCCATCCCACCCCGGCCTCAACTGGCAATCCTCTCCTCAGCACTCACCTGGATTCACTGACCATCATGGCCTGCCCCCCATGGCAGAGCCAAGAAGGAGAGGGCCATCCTCTCACTATCTGGACATTCATTTATAAACAGAATTTGACAGCAGATAAGGGCCACTTGGCCCACCCAGTCTGCCCATTTTACCCAACCTGTATTATTACTGCAGACTAAAAAGGATCTACAGCTCTTTCTCCCTCCCTCCCCCTTCCTTTCCACTATGATTCTCTTGTGCCTATACCATGCATTCTTGAACCCCACACCACCTCCACTGGAAGGCTTTTTCAGGAATACATCACTCTTTGTGTGAAGAAGTGCTTCCTCATATCACTCCTGAATCTACCCCTACTCCAGCTCCATAGCATGTCCCTTTGTTCTTGAGCATCTTTTTTTCCTAAAAAAATATAGTTTCCCCCTGTACCTTATTTACCCCCATGAGATATTTAAAGGTCTCTATCATACCCCCCTCCTCACTTCCAGGGTGTACATACTGAGGTCTTTTAGCCTCTCCTCATAGACTTTTGATGCAGACCCTGCACCATTTGTGTTGCCCTTCTCTGGACTGCCTCCACTCTGTCTATGTACTTACAGAGATGTACTCTCCAGAACTGGACACAGTTCTCTAGGTGGGGTCTTACCAGTGATTTATACAGAGGCAACACCACCTCCCTCTTTCTGCTGGTGATACTCTTCTCTATGCACCCCAGCATCCCACTCACCCTCCCTACTGCCTTGTCACACTGCCTGTCCAACTTTAGGTCATTAGATATCATTACCCTCAAGTCTTTTTCCTGCTTTGTTGTTATCAATACCACTCCATTTTTTTGTACTCTAGCCCTAGGTTTCTGTGCCCAAAGTGCATTGTTTTGCAGTTTTTTGCATTGAAACCCAGTTGCCATGCCCTTGACTAGTGCTGTGTATATTACAGAATTCTTTTAGTGGAATTAGCATAGAATGACCATTCTGCACGTGGAATTTCTGCCAGAATTTCACTGGTCCTTCTGTGGAATTCTGCCTGCTATGATCTGCAGACTTATATTCCGTGGAACAGCAGTTTTCCATGGAAAATTATTCCTGAACCACTTCTATGGAAAATAAAGAGATCCACAGAATTTAATTCTGTGGAAATGTAGTGGAAAAACCCATTTTGCATTATTCTGCTATCGAATTCTGCCATTCCACTTTCGACAAAATTAGGCAGAATTTCAGTAGAATTTTGTAAATCCCATGAAATTCCATTCCGCCGGAATTTGAAAATTCTGCACACCAATACCCTTGACCAGTCCTCTAGTTTTCTGAGGTCTCTGTTCAACCTTTCCACCCCCTCTGGAATGTCTACCCTATTTCAGATTTTGGCATCATCCACAAAGAGGCAGACCTTCCCTTCTAGCTCCTGAACAATGTCACTTATAAAGGCACTAAAGAGGACCAGTCCCAGCACTGATCCCTGAGACACTCCACTGGTCACTCTCCCTTCCTTAGAGTGAACTAGGTTTACCACCACCCCCGTTGCCTATCCCCTAACCAATTTCCTAGCCAGTTTACAACCTTTGGAATCACTCCTAAGCTACCAATCTTGTTTGCTAGTCTCCTATGTGGAACATGGTTGAAAGTCTTGCTGAAATCTAGGTAGGCTATGTCCACCACTCCACCCTGATCTAATTCCTTTGTCACGCTGACAAAGAACTCTATCAGATTCATTTGACAAGACATCCTCCCCATGAACCTATGCGGCCTCAGGTCTTGTAACCCACTGGATTCAAGATATTCCATAGCCCTTTCCTGCAGCAGTGATTCCATTAACTTTCCCACCACTGATGTCAGGCTGACTGGCCTATAATTGCCAGCCTCCTTCCTGCTACCACTTTTATGTAATGAGACTACATCCGCCTTCCTCCAGTCTTCCGGAAACACTTCTGTTTCCAATGAACTGTTAATTAGGACTGTCAGAGGTGCAGTCAGTACCACGCAGAACTCCCTCAATACCTTTGGATGCATCTTATCTGGCCCCATTGCTTTGTTCAACTTCAGATTAGCAATTCCCATCAAGACTCTCTCCTCCAAAAATGGACTAGTGTCCACCTCCTTCCCTTAAAAGCTTCTGTTACTTTACAGTGCCCCCCCCTTCTCCTTCCTCTGTGGACACTGAACTTATCCAGTATAGATTGGTAGTCTGGGTAACAGCGTGAGTTGGGGGGTGGGCAGAACATCATGGAGCCTAAATCTGCCTCTCTTTTCCATGTTCTGCCTCGGTCTCATGCCACGGCAGCACATGACCATGCATACATAGAGGTGTGTGCACACCACAGAACCATGGCCCCTCCCTTCTTGGTGCTTGGATGCCAGTGCTACTCCCAGACTTCCACTTGAAGGCAGCCAAGGGCTGAGATGGCAGACCTCCACAGCCCAGGATAGGAGGGCAGTACTACGGATGCTTGATTCTTTCTTCCAGCCTGACCTCTGGCAACCCAAGCTCTTTCCTGAATTCAGGTCACCATCATGGCAGAAGGTAAGATGCATAGCTCCTCTGCCCACTTCCCCATTGGACTAGCTTGATGAAGGTTGTTATTAATGAAATTATCCCAATATGACATCATTAGTAAATATCTAGCAAGTTCCCTAAGCTGATGACCAACACTTTCTGCTCAATATCACTCCCCCTAAAGAAAATAACCTGACAGGTCTTTAACATGTACATTTATTCTTTCTTTGTTCCCTTCCAGGCCTGAATGCACCTCCCCACAGCTACCTACTTACTTATTGTATTCAATTTCATTCTCTTTTTGTTGAGGTTTCACAACACTAACAAAATATGTACCACTAGTTCTGTACTCTTTTTCAAAAGTATGATCCCACAAAATGCACACATCTCTTCCCCTCTCTTTCAACTATTCCACATGTCCACAGACCTTTCCCAAGGCTCTAACTGTACCTTACACAACACGTCATATTTCTCTTCTCTCGCATAGCTCCTCAGCTTTATGTGTAGCATTGTACCCACTCCTCCTTCAATATATACCTTCACCCTTGAAACTCTTTCAAAATTTGCACTTATGCTCTGCAGCACTACTAAAATGTACACAACCTTCCCAAATGCTGTACTCCTCCCCTTCCTTCTAATTGTGTACCTATGCCCACTTCTGCAATATCTGTGCCCTTCAGCACACATCCCAAATTTTTACCCCATTACAGCGAACCCATCCAGGATGCAAAAGAGTAACTTGCAGTAAATGACGTGTCACAAAATATTGCATGACGAAAGGGCTTAATTGCCATTGAATTACACTGCTCCCTGTAGTATACTGTCCCATTTTAAGATATGCTGCAGCATAAGTGTGTTTCATCCTAGCTGGCACCATTATATGCCTTACCTCCAAATATTTCTACCCTTACCCCCACAAATCCTGAAAGTTGTACCTCCCCTGCACTACTTTCAAAATGTGTAAATTTGCCCAAATTTATACCTCACACATCACAAATTCTGTACCTTCTACTCCATTCTCCTCTCAAAATTTGAACCTCTGTCTCTGCAACCCAACATTTGCATCCCTTCCTCGGTATATCTCCCAATGCCATAATCCATACTCACTCCCAAAATGTTATCCCATGCTAAATTTACTCCCCTTTTCATTTACCACTCTGCTTTACTCTGAATACTACACCCTTCCACAAATTAGTAAACATTTCCAGCTCTTCAGAGAGATGGTACTCTGCTAATCATGGCTGAGAAGTCCATGCACCAGACTATACACTGTTAAGGAGGGACAGGGAGGATATAAAGGTGGAGGGGTGGCCCTGTACATCAGAGATGGTATAAAGGCTACAGAAGTTCAGGGAAGACAGGAGGAGGCTGAGGCAGTGTGTCACCCTGGAGCCAGGGAATGCAACAGCAATATGCACAGGGGTGATCTATAGACCTCTGACATGGAGGGAGGAAGTTGACATGGAACTAGTGGAGGACATACACAACATGGCAGCTAAAGGCAAAATCCTGCTACTGGGGGATTTCAATATGCCAAACATGAATTGGACCACCCAGGTGGCTGCTTCATCTTAGAATCTCTGCAGAGGATTGGAGTCAGGCAGCTGTGGTATGAACCAACCAGGGACAAGTCGATTCTGGACCTGGTATGGAGTTGAAGAAATACAGGTTGAAGGGCAGCTGGGATCCAGTGACCACTGCATGGTGAGGTTCAGCATGGCAACATGGACTCAAGTTTGCCACACAAGGGCAAAAGTATTAGATTTTAGGAGGGCAGATTTAACTGAAATGGATAGATGTGTACAAGCTGTCCTGGGAAAGGGAGAGGTAATAAAGGGGGTGGAGGAACAATGGGTGAAACTGAAAGCAGCCATAGTGGGGATAACAAAACACTGCATTAGGATAGTGGCCAAAGGGAAAAGAAGACAGAAACCTCTATGGTTCTCTAAGGAGGCGGGGGACAAAGTCGGGGCTAAAAGACTGAGTTTCAGGAAATATAAGGGGACCCAAAGGGAGGAGGACAGGGAGGTCTACCTCGAATGTCTAAGGAAAGCAGGAAAGGCTGTTAGGGGAGCTAAGGTGCAGACAGAGGAGAATTTAGCATGGTCTGAGAAAAAAGGGGACAGGGCATTTTATAGGTACATCAGTGAAAGAAGAATAAATGGGGTGTGAGGTTCAAAGGAGAGGAGGGAGAATGTAAAGAGGAGGATCTGGACAAGCCAGAAGTACTGAACAAATACTTCTGCTCAGTATTCACTAGAGAGGGGGAGGATCAAGAACCACAGATGGGTAGCACAGGCAATGGGACTGGAGAAGTGGACACCAGTCAATTCACAGTGGAGAGAGTTCTGAAAGAACTCACAAAGCTGAGGGTGGATAAGGCAATGGGGCCAGACGGCATCCACCTGATGATATTAAGGAAGCTGCAAAGGGAACTGGCAGCACCTCTGGCAGCCCTGTTCAAGAAGTCACTCAACACTGGTGTGGTTCCGGAGGACTGGAGGAGTGCACATGTGGTCCCACTGCACAAAAGCGACAGTAGGGAGAAGGTGGGAAACTATAGGCCTTCAGCTTCACTTCAGTGGTGGGAAAGATCATGGAGAGGCTGCTGAGAGTAAGGTTAGTGGCACACCTGGAATCCAGGGGTGCACAGCAGGAAGGTGATGTCAAACAAATCTTATAGATTTTTTTGATTGGGTGACTAGAGAAGTAAATCAGGGAGGGGCAGTAGACATCGCCTAACTCGATTTTAGCAAAGCCTTCGACACCATCCCACAAAGAGGGCTGGTTAACAAGATGGGTAGTCTGGCATGGGACACAAGGTGGTGAATTGGATTAGGAACTGGTTAACAAACAGGAGACAAAGGGTAGTGGTAAATGGGGTACAAACTGGGGAGAGGATGGTGACCAGTGAGGTAGTGCAGGGATCAGTACTGGGATCAGTCCTGTTCAATGTCTTCATTAGTGTCATTGCAGCTGGAAGGAATGGTCTGCTTGTTTGCAGATGACACCAAGATCTGCAACAGGGTGGATAATCCAGAAGGGGTTCAGAAAATGAAGAGGGACCTGGAGAAGATTGAAAGATGATCAGAGATCTGGCAACTGAGGTTCAATGCAAAAAAATGCAAAATAATGCACCTGGGTAGAGGGAACCCTGGGGAGAGCTACAGGTTGGGAGGAGGAACTGACTGTCACCAAGGAGGAAAGGGACCTAGGGGTTATCATCTCTGATGACCTTAAGGTATCAAAGCAGATTGCAAAGGTGGCGGGGAGGGCCAGTAGCATGCTTGGGTGCATAAGCAGGGGTATCACTAGCAGGAGGCAAGAGGTGGTGATGCTGTTGTATTAAACATTGATAAGGCCTCACCTGGAGTACTGCATGCAGTTCTGGAGACCACACCTGCGCATGGACATAAAAAAGGTGGAGACTATCCAGAGAAGGGTGACAAAGATGGTGCAGGGCTTGCACTACAAAACACATGAGGACAGAATAAGGGAGCTCAATATGTACTCACTGGAGGACAGGAGAGAGCAGGGGGACATGATTGAAACTTTCAAGTACCTCAAGGGCATAAGCAAGGTGCAGGTGGGGACCTTTTCCAATGTAGAAAAAGTACTAGAACAATGGGGCACAAAATGAAACTGGAGGTGGTTAGATTAAGAGGTAATGTGAGGAAGTTTTTCTACACAGAAAGGATAGTTGACGCTTGTAATAGTCTGCCACAGGAGGTAGTGGGGGTAAGCACAGTGGAGGGGTTTAAGCATGCCTGGAACAGGCACAAGGGAATCTTGAGAGGGGAGAGAATGATGAAAGGCCATTGATCACATAGAGTCAGTGGCCACATACAATGTATAGGGCCTATGGTAGACTGGATGGGCCTGGCGGTCCTTATCTGCCAACAATTTCTGTGTTTCTATGTTTCTTCTACAAAAAGTTGTACCTTCCCCACATTACTGCCTAAATCTGTACCCTATCTCATGTTCATACCCTCATCCCTGTACACCTCACACCATCTGTACTTTTAACCCCATATTCCCTGATAATATAATACATTCTTCACTGACTTTCCCCAAAGATTTGAACTCTTTTATAACCCATGCCCCCACACTATTCCACCAATTTGCAACCTCCACAAAACTTACATCTTACCTTCACCACCCTCTGCAAATGTTTACCCATACCACAGCACCCCTCCCAAACAATCTGTACCTCCTGCCCTACACAACTCACAAAATTGTACCTTCACTTCACTACTCCTCAAATGTGCACACCACACATAATGTGTAAATCGATCCTTACACCCTTCAAAATAATAATTCTCCTATCCTCCCAAAGTTTGCAACTATATCCCTATACCCTTTCAAAAGTATGTACCCTTAGCTCTGCACTTCCAAAACAATTTGCAGCCTTACTTCCGTCCTTCCCTTATGGTTAGTACTCATTCTACTTCTCTTATCAAATTGCACACCCAGACCCCAAGCCCTCCCAAAATGTCCACCCTGTTTCCCTGCACCATTCACAAAATTTGCACCCCCTAATTTTATGACCCCAACAATGTGTACCACTGTATCACACAACTCCCAAAAAATGTACCTCCCTTGTACTGCTCACAGATTGGCAATTGCCAAAATATGTGCCTCCTACATAAACCCTATCCCCACAGTTTTTACCAGCCGACAAATCCATATCATGTATCCTCTACCCCATCTCCACCCCCCAACAAAATGTTTCTCTACCATTGGAGAGGTACAAAAGTAGGGGTACACATTTTGGTAATAATGTGGGGGTTGGATACAAATTTGGGGGAGGATGTAAATTTTAGAACGACTGAAGGGGTAAAGGTACAAATTTTGGGAGTGGGACAAGGGAATATATTTTAGGAAGGGTGTGAGATAGAGGATTCACAATTTGAAAGGAGATGTATCTTTGAATGGTGTGAAAAGGTAGGGGCATAAAGTTTGAGAAAGGTACAAGGACAGGAATGCCAATTTCAGGAGGAGTGCAGGGATAAAAGTTCAGATTGTGTTATGTTAGTATCCATGATACTCCAGACATTACCTCTTGGGGTTCCCAACCCACCTGATTTTATTTATTTATTTAACACACTTTTGGAATTACAACCCTTTGAGTCAGGGACTCATTTACAAAGGCTCCATCAGGAAAAGGAGACAAAAGTACAGAAAACAAAAAAACAATAATAATACATGATACAGTAATGCATGAACATTTCAGGTTCCAGTTGTACAGTTAGACAAACTAATACAGTGTCCAGATAAGCTATACATAGCAAGGAGTGAGTTACAATGAATTACACATTTGCTGTTTAGGTCTGTGCATTGTAGGGTGCACCTGATAGACATCAATAAGAACAACCACTAGGGCATTGTCGAGAGGTGTTTGACAGCGCCTATCAGGCAACTAGCAGAGACTGAGCTCAGCTGGCAGACAGTTGCACGAGAGGGAGCTGCCTCGTGGGGGCATTGTTGGTGTGCAGCCTGTAGGAGCATAGGTATGGTGGTAGGCCAGCAGACTGGGACTAGCTGGTACACTGGCAGCATCTTGAGGAGAGAATGTGGTCTTTGAGGGCTAACTTGAATGAACCTAAGTTGGTAATAGGCTAGTGATGCACATGTGACCCAGATCAAATTTCACAGTATACCTTGGTCCCAGGAGTCCCCTTTCTCCAGTTCAAACTTGCATCTGAGAGGCTACTAGCACACCAGCAGTTCCCTTGTAACAACTAATTAGCTAAGGTAGGCCAAACCCTTGAAAAAACGCAGCATTTGTTTAGGCTCAGTTGTTTGATGCTCTTCTGCTAATTACATGATTAATGCCTCCCTGTGGATAAGAAGATCTTCCTTCTGCCGATTAATTACCATTCTAGTGGCTCTAGTTACTCTGCAGTACAGAGCTGGCAGACAGATAATTGGCCTCTGGTTGTTAGGCCTTACTTGTTTTGGTGAATTGTTCTGTTTGTTTGTTAGAGGGTAATTTACTGTTTCTAAGACAAAAAAGACAGAGAGGGGATTCAGCAGAACCGTATTAGATCAGATCTGATTAGTGTTTCTTTTGCCACTGTGTACTGTACTGCAGCCTTTGTACAGCGATGGGGCCCCGCACATCATTCGGTATTCGGCAATGGAAAATGAACATCAGCCAAGCAGCTAATGTTCAAGTCTGCCTCTTCTACCGCACCCTGCATTCTTTAAATCAGCCGCTATTTTAATGTGAAGATGGCCTCCCGCCGGCTATTCTGCCATTTTAGATTGGGAGGCCATCCAAACAGTGTCTACTCGTGGGGGTTACCCGAAACTGGGAAACTTAATAATTGGCCAGGTTTTTTAAATTACTGTCTTCACTAGGCTGATGCCTCTGTGTTTCCCTCCACCCACCTCTCCCTCTCCCTGTTTACTAGTGGAGACAGGCAGTGTTTGTTTCTTTCATGCTCCCTGTGGTTTTTCCTTCTAGGACATGGACTGGCACTACTTCATGGGCCACTCACTTCCCCCCTTTCAGGTGGGGCAACAAGGCCCAGGCAGGAGCTGAGCGTGTGATTGGCGATGTTCGCTGCCAGTCCCAACCCCCCTCCCCAACCAGCGGGGTCTGCCTTGCCAATCTCAACTAATGTAGCTGGCAGGTTCCGTGGCCCTTCTTAGCAGTAGCTGAATCAGTTTCTGGCAGAATTATGCTCCATTCACCTAGGATACCCTCTTAAGTGGACTTGGGTGTTGTCCTTATGACTTCTCTTTATAGCTGCCCCTATATAGCAGGTGTCATATTACTGCCACCCCCCAAGCACTGCACAAATATCTCCTGCCTTGACTTCCCTGATGAGCAGAGTCGGGTATTCTCTCTGGGCAACCTTGTCAACCAGTTTGGTCATGGGCATCAGCGATCCCTACTTAGCAGTTGCCATTGCCATGCTTCTGCAGCTTAGTTCATTTCTAGAGGCCACCATCTTACCACCCTCCCAAGCACTGTGCAAATCTTTCCCTCACCTTGACTCCCCCTCACAAGTGGAGTCGGGTGTCTCTCTGGGCACCCCTGTCAACAGATCTGGTCATGGGCATCAGCGATCCCTACTTAACGGTCGCCATGGCCATGTGTCTGCAATGTAATACATTTCTCTTGGCCCAGTTATTGTAAGAGATGTTGCATCACTTTTGCTTCCACAATTAGGTCTTGGCCCCTAAAGGCCCTCACTCAGTGGCTCATTGGGACCCAGCCATGGTTAAAACCTCTATCTGACAGAAAGGGGCACATTTTTATTCTGGTTTAGGGTGCTCTCTTATAAGAGATATCCCATCTATTTTGTTATCAAGGATAATCTCATTATAATTGAAAGGCTCTGCCTTATTGGTTGGTTAATTGGTGACCAGTGCCCTTCTGTGTATGCTCGTTGATAGTAAGATTTTTTGCATGGCCTCAGGGGACTGTGAGTGCTGGTCTCAGCGTTGTCTGCTGTCTAAGGATGCGACTATCTAACCCTGGTGAGCCGATTGCATACTTGCGGCAATGCAGGTGATTGGGGGTTGTTTAAATTCTGCACCTTCTAGCTGTGGACTCAGGCCTGGTCAGATAAGCTCAGCATGGGCTTACATGATCGCGCTCAGTATCCGACCTAACGGCGACTGGCGTGGTTACCCCTAGGGCCCCCCAAAACCCTAACAGCTCCCTGAGCACTCATTGTGTTTCTCCCTCCCAACTCGAGGAGGATCTCAGAGGGATAACAAAGCAACCATTTGTTATGGTGGGTGTCCTCAGTGAGGCAGCACTCAAGAGATACAATACCCAGTGTCTCCCCCATGCCACTATGTGGGTCTCACTGCATTAGCTGCATACCTGTTGTGCTGCCTCACCTCATTGCGGAGCGGGCCAACAACTCCCTGTGACCTTATCCTTTTATCTCTGGCTCTGCGAGGGAAGGATTGAACCATGGAGGGAACCATCTCGCTATCCCCCCAAATGACTCACCTTCCAAGCAGAGTCAGGCTCTTCTTCTGGGCCCCTAGACTGGATATTCCTTACTGTCTCTTCAGCTGTAGCGCTGATACCAACCCACTCACCTCACAAGTGGAGTTGGAATGCGGCCATCTCCCACAAGACTGGGAATTCGTTATATCTTGGAATAACTTTCCGAGGCAGCACCATGAGGAATGATCTCTCGAGCACTTCACAAGCAGCCCGAGCAGGGTTCTGTGCTTCCCCTCCTAAAACTCAGGGTGAAGAATTCAATAAAAAGGGACATGGGCAAGGACAAATTACTTTGGAAGTGGGCCAGTTAGGACGAACACACCCTGGGGAGGCTGCAGCCTACAGATGTCGACCACGTACTGCTTCATTAACAGTCAGGCATGGATGCTGTACACGAACCGCATCTGCGAATTGAAGCCCACACATGCGCACACTGCCCAAGGCTGCCACTTTGTTTGGGGACCTATCGGGTGGCCATTTTACTAGTGTGGCCATTCCAGGGATCTTCCATCCTCCTCACCTCACAAATTCATAACCACTCCAAAATTCAAAATGGACAGTCATAGATCAACATTGAGGAATGTCAAAGTAGGTGACTACCTCACCTCAGTGGATCTGAACGATGCATACACTCACATTCCAATCAGACCCAGCCACCAACGATTTCTTCGGTTCCATGTACTGGGTCAACATTTCCAGTATCAAGCCCTACCCTTTGATTTGACATTGGCACCAAGGGTGTTCATAAAGGAGTCCATTGTCCTGGCGGCCCGGTTGCCGGAGCAGGGAGTGGATGTTATCCCATCCTTGGACAACTGGCTGATACAGTCGCACAGCAGTGCCCAATCACAAAGGGACACAGACTTAGTTCTGTCCACCCTTCCCAGCATGGTTGGGTGGTCATTCAAGACAAGAAGCTCGCTGCGGCCATCTCAGTGCATAGAGCATCTCGGAGCAGAAATCAACACAGCTGAGGGGATGGCAAGACCATCATGCAAATGGATAGATTCAGTGGTCACACTAGATTGGGCCCTTTGGTCCACCCTCGAGCCGACGATGGGTCAAGCGGCACAAGTACTCAGATGCATGGTGTCATGCATCGACTTGGTGCCCTGAGCAAGATGGAACATGAGCCCCCTGCCAGACTGCATTCTGCAGCAAGGTTCTCCATCAGAGGATGATCTCAACAAGACTGTTCACCTACCAAAAATAGTCAGACTCATTGGGGTGGTGGACGTACCACCCACACCTCTCAAAGGGCTACCCGCTGGAGCTATCATACGAGGTGACAGTGGAGACAGATGCCAGCCTAGCTGGTTGGGGAGCATGCATGAACAACTCCACAGCTCAAGGCAGGTGGACAACAGTGGAAGCAAGGTTGTCTATCAATGTCCTGGAGATGAGAGCAGTGTTCCATGCCCTGAGGGCGTTCAGGGACAGCATCATCAGTCAGTCAGTTCTGGTGAAGTCCGACAACAAAGTCAAGATTGCATACATAATCAAACAAGTCAAAACACAAAGCAGAGCCATGGTCTGGGAAACATCCAAGGTGCAAATCAGTCCAACCGCACTCACATCCATGCCATACACCTGACAGGCAAGTTAAATGTCAGGGTAGACTGGCTAAGCAGACAGCAGATGCACCCAAGGGAGTGGCAACTGCACCCAGAATTATTCAGTTTGATTCAAAGGAGGTGGGGCCACATTCCAATAGACCTAATAGCCTCCAAATCGAATGCCCAGGTCAGCACATACTTCTCCAGGTACAGTAAGAAACAAGCTCTAGGAGTGGATGCGTTATCGCAAGCATGGAACTAGGACCACTCTTTTGTCTTCTCTCCAATCCCTCTGATTCCCCAAGCACTAGTAAAGATCAGGCTATCCCAGAGACTGATCATACTCATAGCACCATACTGGCCCCAGAGGGCTTGGTTTGCCTCAGCAGTAGCCATGACCCTGGACAGATTGACCCTCCCATAGCGAAGGAACTTGCTCTTCCAGGGTCCAATGATTCACCCAGCCCCCCACACCCTAAAGCTATCAGCCTTGCTCTTGAGAGACAGAGATTGTTGACTGCCGGGTACCATGAATCGGTCATAGCCATTCTGCGATCCAGGAAACCCTCTACCACAGCTACTTATGGCAGATGGTGGAACATTTTTATAAACTGGTGCAAGTCTGCACCAGTCAATCCAATGCAGGCTGACATGTCTGTGATACTGTTGTACTTGCAGCAGGGCCTGGACAAAGGTCTGTCCACTTCCTCCCTAAGAGCACAGCTGTCAGCCATAGGAGCGGCCATGGGCAAGACTGGGCCTACACCATCTGGGGCCAGCCAGATGCCATTCAGTTCCTTAGGGCAACAGAGACCATTTATTTATTTAACTTTTGTTAACTGGGTAAGTGCACTATCCATAAAATGACTATTTTCAGGCACGACCCGGGAAAGTACAGACATGCAGAAACTTAACAGGATAACAAATTATAAGTGCTTTACATACAATGAGTTAGAGAGGATACAATATATCTGAACATACCAAGTAAAGCGCTTACAATGTATCAGAGACATACAGAGTAGACCATTCATAAGTTCATAGGTGCCTATCTATGCATTGCATAGAGAGGACCTTGGACAATAAATTTTCAGGTGGCACGTCATATGAACAGAAACAAGGTACACAAAAACAAAAACAGGTAATACAAAAGGAAGAAATAACCATTGAGAGCAGGGGGTGTCATTAAGGAAAAGACAGGTAAGTGAGGAAGAGGGGAGCAAACCATGAAATTAGATTATATGAGTGTATGTAAGTGTAAGGGAGATGCCTGCAGTGCAAGATTGTATATGGGCAGGGAAAGGGAGCCGGGACAGGCTGAGGCAGTAAGAGGGTTATATAGAGGTGAGAAAATACTATTGTATGGCCAGAGACATCAGTCATTAGGTAAGGTGAAAGCAGGAACAGGTATCAGCAATCAGCAGATTCGAGCGCAGTTTTCTCTTAAAGCATGTGTGGGAGCTAGAAAGTCTAATGTCGAGGGGAAGGGAATTCCACAGCTGTGGAGCTGCATGTTCAAATGCAACAGTTCCTTCCCTCGTGCAGCACCTCGGCAAATTCAGAAAGGATTTGTCAGCTGATTGTAGACCATGGAGTGTGTCCTGAGGAACAAGCATAGCTGCAAGACACCTAGGAGTTTGATTTCAAATTATCGAATCAATAAGAGAGCCAAAGTAGTATTTCCTACTAGCTAACGGGACAGCCAACCAAGATCATTATAAAGCTGACAGTGGTGTTTAAGCCGAGGAGCAGAAGAGGCATAGCGACATATGTTGTTATACGTAATATCCTATCTGAGTAGATCAGTTTTATGAGCAGCCCCAAATAAGGAAGCCCCATAGGTTAGGGTGGGGAGCAGAATCCCCCTCGTAATGGCCATTTTAGACAATGGCATGAGCATATAACTAGTCTTATATGCAACACCCAGTTTGGAGTTGACAGCTCTGCAAACAGATTGTACATGAAGATTAAGATCAAGAGATTGATCTAGCAGGATGCTCAGGTACTTGAAGAGGTCACACATTCCAGTATTGACCTTCTAAGTCCTGCACCATCAGTGCTGTTGTGCAAGCCCGGGCTTTAGGGCGATCCAAGCAGCATGGCTTTAGTCTTGCTAGTGTTGACAAGCCAGTTTGTGGTCATATACAGTTTTGTATATTGTTAAAGTCAGAGGAAAGGGTTGTGTTGATAGTGTCTGTATTAGTAGAACTTGTATAGATGACAAGATCATCAGCATATAGAATAGCAGAGCAGGATTTTAGAGCAGCTCCAATGTTATTTATATAAAGAGAATAGGAGGGGTCCTAGGATGGAGCCCTGAGGTACACCAATGTTAATGGTGGTACTGTTCGATAGAGAGGAATTAAATTTCACCACTTGAGTTCTATTTGTCAGGTAGCTTTCATACCAGTCAACAACAGAGAAGGAGAAATGCAGGTGTCGAAGCAAGGAGAGAAGCAAAGTGTGATCAACAAGGTCAAAAGCCTTTGTGAGGTCAATAAAGACAGCCCCAGTCAGATTGCCAGTATCCATTTTTGAAAGAGTGTCAGTGGTGAATTTAAGGAGTGCAGTCGTCGTGCTATGTCCTTTCCTGAAGCCATGTTGGGTATCCAAGAGCAGGCTGTGCTTAAGTAGATAGTCAGTTGTCTGAGTTGCGACAATTTTCTCCAGGATTTTGCTCAGTACTGAGAGTATGGCAATTGGTCTGTAGTTCATGACAACTTTAGGATCCCCTTTTTTAAGTACAGGTGTGATCCGAGCAGCTTTCCAGAGGTCAGAGACCACTCCACCTGAAAGTGATAATGTATACATTTTGGCCAGCAGTAATGCAATAAGGGGAGCTGCAAGCTTCAAGAGGCGGAGTTCAAGGGAGTCTGAGCCAGAGCTGGTATGATCAGAGATGGACCTCAGGAGCTTCAGGACTTCCTTTCTAGATACAGCCTTAAAATAGAATGGAGGAGTATAAGGAGGCACAGGGGACAACACTTCCAACTTATCCAGACAGGTTCCTGATGAGTAGTGGGAGGACACTGCAGCGGGATTGAAGGAAGAAGTATATTGGGAGAGATCAGAGAAATGCAGGTTGAAAGAATTAGCTATGGTTTGTGAGTCATTGCAATGCACGTCATTTATCAGCATATCATCAGGGGTAGTTGACTATGAGGATCCTAGGAAGGATTTGATGTGTGACCAGAATTTTCTGGGATCATTGGCCGAGTTAATCAGTAGGTCTTTACAGTACTTGCTCTTAGCAGCTCTGACTTTGTTTTTACATGAATTCCGTGAGTGTACGGCGTTGAAATCTGTTTGTTGGCCTGATGTTTTGTAGCGCCCAGAGTTTATCTAAAGTGCAAACTTTGAGCAAGTCTTTGTTTAGCCATCTTGTTTGTTTACCCCTCACTCTCCGGGTGATCTTTGGGGCATGTTTACATTGAACCGTAAGGAATTTAGTGATGAAGAGGTTAAGAGCATCCTGAGAACACTGTGATAGATAGATCTCCGACCAATCAATTCTGGAGACATCATATAGAAACACCTCTTGGTCTAGGTGAGCAAAGTTTGTGAGAGTGATGAGACGTGGTGGAGGAGATGGAGGTGCCCCCAAGGACAGGATGCAGAAAGTAGAAGAGTGGTCAGTTAAGGCATCAGCAAGAGTACCAGCGGCTGAGATGTGTTCGATCCGGTTTACCAGCACCTGATCCAACAGTGTGCCTAGTGGTGATGAAGACAGACTTCTAGTTGGCACTGTTACCATCTGATGCAGGTTGTTGGTATGAGTCAGAGATTGAAGAGAACTGAGAGCTGCCCCAAGCCAGTTTAAGTTTAGGTCCCCTAAGATGACAACCTCATTATGATTAAAATTCTGAGAGGTATTTTGCAACAGGTACTCTAGACCCACAATCCCTCCCGCTGGGGGGTTATATGCACAGATAACATGCAGTTTCTTGGCTCCCAAAGCAAGGGTAGCATGCAAGTATTTACTTACCGATTGAGCATCCGGGATAGCGAGAAGAGAGACAGTCAGATTATTTTTGTAGTACAGAGAAACTCCACCACCACGTTTGTTCGATATCCTATCCCTTCGAATAATAGAGTAATTTGGCAGAGAGCAGAGGGAGTCAGTAACCAATGGTTTTAGCCAGGTCTCAGTGAGACAGAGGATATCAGGATTGTACAGTTTGACCCATGACTCCAGTTCCACAAAGTGACACATCAAACTTCTTATATTCAAGTGTGCAATTAACAGTCCATGTTTGGACATACTATGTATGTCGGGTCACGTGATGTGCTGAGACGAGTCGGACGTCCTCCGTGCCGCTCCTAGGCCCGAGCTACAAATTATTTGCTTAATTTTTTAAGGGTCTGCCTATTTCGGTCGCCTCCCGATTAGGAGGGGGTGCTAACTGTAGCAGTCGCGAGTTTGAGCGGCAACTAGTCTGTAAAAGCCTCGCGGGCACTGTTACGAGGTTTTGCTGGTCTGCGCTGCAATCGAGCTTCAGGCCACAGCTGGAAGTTGGGATGGAGCCTGAAGCTATGGAGCCTCGCCGAGATCCCCTGACATCAAGAGACCTGCTACAATCCCCCACCCCACGGGAACCGGAGGAAGACACAGATAGGGAGGGTAATGGGTCAGTCTAATGAGGACCTGCAGGAAATTAAGAAGCTGCTACAGGGATTGGTAGTGGACTTTGCTGCAGTAAACCGCACTGCAATCTCTTGCACAACGATGGGGATGCTGAGGCCAGGATTGCGTGCAAGAGAGGAAAGTGCTGACAATGGAGCAGGAACTGATCTTGGCCAAAACAAATTAAAAACTTGAGGATCGTATTGATGACCAGGAGTCAAGAAGCCGGAGAATAACCTGGTACTGGCTGGGCTGCGGAAAGAGCTGATTGTGTTTCATTCATTCAGGACTTGCTGTTAAAGCTTTTGGGCCAGACACCATATGGAGAAGCATATAACCTAGAGAGGGCCCATAGCGTTAAGAAGTTCCCGGGTGAGGCCCAGAGTGATCATTATGAGATTCCTCAACTTTAAAGAGAAGATGCACGTCCTATGGAAGGCCAGACAGCTTAAATCTCTTCAATGGAGCAGGCGACCCTTTGGATGTTTCAGGATCAAACCCCTTTAATCAGAGAGAAGCAGAAGGAATATGTGGAGATCAAGAAAAGCTATATTTAGCGGAATTAAATTTCGTGTGCAGTATCCAGCAACGCTTTGGTGAGACTACAATCTGGAGAAAAGTGGTATTTGACCTCGAGGATGCACTGGAAAGTCTGCGTTTGAACTCCTAACCTATTTAAATCTCAGACCTGAGGTGGACTGCCCAGATGAAGCGGGGTTGTGGACCTTTACAGTTTGACAAGGACAATATGAAGTTTTTCTAAGTTGTTGTTTAATTTAGCCATGGCTGTATTGCTTTTTTTTTTTTTTTTCCTTTCCTCTCACTGGGTAGTATCCCGGGGGATTACATCACGTCTGTTTGGTCCATGTGGGTTGTCTTGGGGGGTTTAGAGTGGGGGTCTGGGGGGGGTTGTTTGGTTCCAGGGGGCAAAGCTCCAGGGGTCGGTGACAACCACCTCTTATTAAAGAGAACATGTAAGGATGGCATTGTTTGATTCCTTTTATATCTGGTGGAATCAGTTTTATGCAGGACCAGTTGCCAGTGTGAACAGACCTGCTTGGGATTGCCAACATGGCATTGTTCGGGAGTTTGTTGTCTTTTTTGAATTATTAGGGGAATATGTGGGAACTGGGAGGGCACTGTCGGAGACGAGGGTGATACTGCAGGACTAAGTGACGGGCAGACTCTGGTTGGGATAGGGCTAGGGAGGACAGGCGGGAGGAAACCACAGGGAGGTTCATCCATGACCGATGAATCGTTAGGAGGACGATTGAAGGATCGGGGGAGGGGAGGGTGGATTGGGGTTGGGAAAGAGAGAGAGAGTTTAGAGTGTGTAGTGAGGGAAGGCGGAATGGTAGGTTTTGGGTGAAATGGATCTCATGTTATGATTTATTTGGTGGATAATGACCTGTATTAACATAATTTCTTGGAATGTCAAAGGCTTAGGGGTAGACGAAAACAATGGTTATTTTGAGGCATATTAACTACTTGGAGGCTCACATAGCGCTTTGCAGGAGACACATTTGCTAACGGAGGAATTAAGCTGTCTTAAAAATTATGGGTAGGCCAGGTGTATGGGCAGGGTAAAGGAAAAGCTTGGGGTGGTGATTCTAATAAGAAACAATTGCCCTTTTAGGATGGAACAGGGGCTGTTAAGGGAGGATGGTAGGGCTATATCTGTCCGGGTTTTAGCTGGTAAGGCAATTTCCTTGGCCTCTATTTATGGTCCCACCCCTCTTCCGTAGATTTTTTGCTCCATAGAAAAGAGACATCGTAGCTTTACCTACAGACTTACTTATCTTGGCTGGGGACTGGAACGTGTGCGCCAGCAATTTGGAGGATAGAATATCTCCATCTGGTAGGCCTTTAACCAAGGCACAGGTTGCCTTGAATAGGATGGTGGAGGCGATTGCTTTGGTGGATCCGTGTAGGACCCACTCCAAGAAGGGCAACACTATGACTTTCTACTCTGGGGCTCATAAGTCCCAGTCACGTATTGACTTCTTTTTGGTTAGTAGTACGGTTCTTAGGGAAGTGAAGGGTATGACGACTGAGGCTAGGGTTCTCTCGGATCATTCCCCCATCTCGTTGTTGTGGGAACCAAGTCCTACTCCTCCCAGGCCAGTTAGGTGGAGATTGAATGATTTGTTGTTGGCAGAACCTAAGGTACAGGAGGAGCTAGACGAGCACCTGAGAGGATTCATTCAGTTTCAATTACCATCCCTACAAAATCAAAAGTTGGCGTGGCCGACATGTAAAGTACTATATGTAGGGGTGGTTCAGGCTCTGGCAGCTAGGAGGAACAGATTGAGGAAGGCAAAGGAGGAATTCATTTTGGGGGAGAAGCTTGTTATCTCCTCTGGAGGGGTCTTCAGGAGAAATTGATAGGAACTTAAATCCTCATGGGGAATGGGTAGATATTGATATGGTAAGGTGGAATATTGGTTGGATAGGATACAGGCTAAATATCTCCTCCAGGGGATGTCCCAGGTCGTCTGCTAGCAGCCAGGATTAGGAATGGGAAGCTAGCAGAACTATTACTCTATTTGGCATGGGGGCAATTGATAATAGACCCTCAAAAATAGCAGAGGATTTGAGTCCTATTTTACCGACATATATGGGTGGGAAATATAGTTAGAAGGAGGAAATAAATGTTTTCTTGAGGAATACCCCTCCCGGTTTTAGACGAAGTGCAGGCTAGTAAGCTAGCGGCTCTATTCTGGAGGTGGAGATACTGGGGTGGTGCAGTCTTTACCGTGGTAGGGATCAATGGATGGTCTTAATGTGTTTAAGTTTTACTAAGCATATATTAAGACGGTACTCCCCTTCTGCTAGACTTTTTTAATATTATTATGCAAGAGGGGTTGTCCCATCCACCGTTGTACCAGGCGTTTATATCTGTGATTCCCAAGCCAGACAAACCCAGGGATAGGGTGGACAGCTATAGACCTATAGCTTTAAGGAACCAGGATATCAAGATCTTAACGAGAATCTTAGCTAACAGAATATTGAGCATTGCGCCACTTTTAATCAGTGAGGAGCAGGTGAGATTTATGCCGGGGAGGGGGGCTCAGGACGTCCATAGGAAGCTTCATCATATAATCAGCTATGCATCGGATTCTCAATTACCTCTAGCTTTAATATCATTAGACGCCGAAAAGGCATTTGATAGGGTTTCCCATGGTTTTCTGTTTGCCACAATGCGGAGGATGGGTTTTCCGGAGGGTCTGCTTAAGGGTATTAAACACCTTTATGCCACCCCCACGGCTAGGATCTTGTGCAATGGGTACAGTTCACTAGAAGTATTGCTGAAAATGGGATTAGACAGGGATGCCTCTATCGCTAATATTATTTAATATTTATTTGGAGCCTTTGCAAGAGCTCTCAAGGAGGACAAATTTATAAAAGGGGTAAGGGTAGGGGGGAGGGAACTTAAGTTTTCAGTTTTTGCTGATGATATTTTGCTGCATTTAGAGGACCCAGCCATAAGTTTTGAGAGAGCAAGGGTTTTAATTGGGCGTTTCTCGGCGGTGTCAAACTATAAGCTGAACTTAACCAAAACTCAGGTTCTCCCCTTGGCCCCGCATGTATTTAGGGTGGATTTCACTCATCTTAGTCTCCAGTGGAGGGCAGATGAGATTAAGTACCTGGGCATTCGGGTCACGGCAAATAGTGAAAGAGGAGCTGAGGCAAACATGGAGGGGGTGGTATCGGCACAGAGGAGATATATTGAGATGGAATAAGCTCCCCTTGAATTTTACAGCTAGACTTGGCCTTATTAAAATGAATATGTTGCCCAGGCTTTTATACCCACTATATATTGCCCCATATGATATTCATATCACTTGGTTTAGGGTTATCAGGAAGCTTCTTTCCGACTTTTTATGGAACTCTAAACCACCTAGGAAGAAGTATGAATCACTTTGTTTGCCCCAGGTAATGGGTGGGATTAAACTGCCTGATCTCCTATTATATTACGTGGCAGGCAATTGGGCTTTATGCTTCAGCTGGGTTAGGAGACTGATGTGGAGGCATATATCCCAACATGGCTACAAATTGAGAGGCAAATGTTGAAAGAGCAGGTTTCTGTCCAAGGCATTAATATATGCTAATCTTGCAAAGGATTTCACGAAAGAGGTGGGAATCGATTGGGAAGTCATTGAGGGCATGGTGGTCCTTTCTCTCCGGGCGCAGAGAAAATTGCAGTTGAAATCCTGGGACCAACCGCAGGGTAATCCCACATTCAAATTGGGAGCAGGCGATAAGTGAGCGATGGGCCTACCAGGTGAGGGTCTAAAGGTGAGGGACCTTGTTCAAGGTGAAAGGGTTGTTATTCCAGCCTCGATGGAGGGGATGCCCTTTTTCCAAAAACTGCAACTAACTCGGTTGCTGGAGGGAGTGGTGAGAAAGATTGGAGGGTTTTCAGATGGGTCATTTACTTGGGATCTTCTGAAGGCAGTGGATCCAAAGGCAAATGCTCTTTCTCAGATTTATAGGAAGCTGGTGGAGTTTGTTAGTCCACCCTTACCCATGCAGGTGGTGTACTGGGACAAGATAATGGCTCCCAAGATTCTTGTTTGGGATTCAATTTGGAAAGATCATAGGTATATAACAATTCCTAAGTTTAGGACCATGCAGTATTTTATTGCGTCTGATCTCTATTTTACCCCGGCAAAACTATTCGATAGAAAGCTTAGGCAGATGGACCGTTGTTTTAGATGTGGGATGGGAATTGGGATTTGCTACATGTGATGTGGGAGTGCTGTAAAATCTCCCTTGTGGTTTGAAATTAGCAGCATATGGACCCACTGATGAACTACTCAGAATATATAACCCCAGAGGTGTGTGTTCTGGGTGATTTCTCAAAAGTTCCTGGAGTCTTAGCCAAATTCCATTTGGCTTTGATGACTGCACTAGTCAAGTCTTTTTTAGTTCAGCATTGGAAAGACGACCAGGAGTATTCCTATGGTCAGTGGGTGCGGGACTTGATGGTTATTTTGGGTAGGGTAAGGAGACAGCTCTGGAGTGAGGGGAATAAAAGGTTATATGCTAAGAGATGGGCATCTTTAGAAGCAATTTATTCACCTCAGAGATTGTTGCAGGTCCGTCTGTCTTGTTCTGAGTAGCAAGGGCTTAGTTTTTTCTTCTTTTCAGAAAGGGAATTGGTTGATTAGTATCTTGTTTTTCCTTTTTTTTTCCTTTCTTTGACTTGATCGAGTAAGGCGGTCAATATATAGATAACTTGAGATTCTAGTAAGGGCTAAAGGGGACCAGAGTGTAAGCCTTCCAGATGTTAGGTGGGATGGGGACTCTCTCTCTTTCTTTCTAGGGGACGTGGCAGGACTCCATCTCTGATTTAACCCAAGGGGTGTTTTGATCTCCACCACTGGATTAGTACCTTGAAATAGTATATATGGTGGCACGTGGAGTTGACTCCTGTTTGGATTCTTTCTTATTTTCTCTTTTCTTCTCTCCTCTCTATGCGGATGGGTGAACTGCTCTTTGTTTATTTGTTTAGATTATATTTTTTGATAATATTTTGCTATTTGGCAATGTGGGTTGTAGTTTCTATACAGGGATCCCTATTGGATACGTGTACTGCTTTGAGATGGATTCCTGCTGGGTATGTATATATGGGACTGTATATAGTTCATACAGCCAGTTTTTGGGCTGTATACCCTGGCTTTTCCAGGCTTTTATTTTTAGTTGTAATGGATGTTGATTGTTAATCAAAATTCAATAAGGATATGTTGAACAAGGACATACTATGTATGTCATCTGCTGAGAAATAAGCATCTAGTGGCCCAGGATTTGTCTCTATATCCCCCAGATAGCAGAATGGCAATGATGACAAGGAACCACTGCCCCACATTTAGAAAAGGATGGGATAATGCAGACTTGTTCCGTAGTTTCCTAAACATATAGAGAGAATGGTAGGGACAACCCTTTTGGTAGAGAAGAAGATTAGTTTGTAGTATCCTTGTATTATAAACAAAACGGTTGGAGAAAGTAAAATCATAGTGCTCAGTCCTAGATTTATTTGGCCTCATACACAGATGCTGGTGGCTCCCTGGGATCTGACAGTGGAATTAGAATCCCTAGGGGAAACCCAATTTGAGCCCATGCATCAATCACAGCTTTACTGGTTGGGTCTGAAGATCTGTTTCCTTGTGGCCATCTGCTCTGCTTGCAGAATTAGTGAATTAGGGCCCCTTCCATGAAAAGAACTCTAGACCATTTTCACTGCAGAAGGGGTGTTCATGAAAATGGTGCCAGCCTTCTACTCTAAAGTCATGTCAATGTTTCATAGGGAGCAGACTATGGAACTGCCAACATTCTGTGCCCAGCCACAACAGGGGGAGTTAAGAACCCACCACCCCCTGGACGTAGGTAGTGCATTAGCGCAGTACATTACAATAACAGAGTCACTCCACAAATCGGAGAGACTCTTTATAATAGACCAAGGCCACAAACAAGGAATGGAAGCCCCCAAAATCCCCATCGTCCGCTGGCAAAAGAGGACAATACAGGAGGCATACAAATCAAAGGACCTCACTCCACTAGAAGGAATAAAAGCTCATTCCACAAGGGCAATGGCCACTTCCTGGGAAAAAAGAGCTTGTGTGTCCATGGAGGACATTTGCAGAGTGGCAACTTGGACTTCTGTCCATACCTTTGCAAGACACTACAGGCTCGAGACTTTATATTGACAAAGAACTGACTTTGCCAGCAAGAGCTTATCCACAGTGTGCCCAAACAGTTTCTCTTCTGATCGCCCTGTCCCTCCCGGAAGGAATGGTGGTACTGCTTCTTATTGTAACCAAGAAGTAATGCCTGAAGTGTCTTTTGATACCAATACAACATGGCCTGGTGTTTACTCACCTGGTAAAGGTGATTGGTGTTAGTTGCATCCATGACACTCCTTGGCCCTCCCTTCAGGGCGATCACAGCAGGAATAGACTCACACTGAATGCTTATGATAACAGGGTCTCTGAAAATTTGAGCATGCTATCGATATATGTATATATATATATATATATATATATATATATATATATATATGAATATAGAAAGAAAACAGTCTTCAAGGGGGTTTCTTTGTTTCATGGTCTTAAGGGACTGTTGAGTACCGACGGTAACACTAGGTGACCGAATCTAGATTTGTAATAATAGGAAATAAACAAAGGGTGATGGCGAATTCACTTACTGTCTATCATTTTTCTCTATGTGTGGTTCAATATGGGAGTCAAAGGGAAGGGTCTTGGCCTAAGTTGCTTTTCAGCTATGGAAGAATCGAACTGGAGAAAGGGGACTCCTGAGACCACGGTATACTGCAAAATTTAATCTGGGTCATATGTGCATCACTAGCTTATCAAGTGGGTTGGGAACCCCAAGAGGTAATGTCTGGAGTGTCATGGATACAACTAACACAATCACCTTTACCAGGTGAGTAAACACCCATTTTTGGAGGGCTACAAGGTGAACATTTTTTGAGACAGGCAGGGCTAAAGGTGCACATATTTTGAAAAATGTGGAATAAAAGAAAGGTTTGGGGAATGGTGCAGTTGAATCATTCACATCTGATGGGGTGCAGGAGTAAAATAGGACAACATATGAGAGAAGAAGGGGTAAAGATGAAAATATTAAAAAGGGTTTATACATGAAGTAAACATTTGGAAAAAGGAATAGATAAAGATCTAACATTACCAGGGGTGCACAGCAGAATTACAGATTAACAAAAAGAGGTGCACAGCAGAAGCCAGTTATAGATCAGACATATGAATTTTGTGAATGTGGGAGAACTTAGAAACAAGGATTTGTCAAAGCCAAATGTTGTCTTGCTGGCATTGGTATTGGTAGTGCAGGAGTCAGAGAGATGCGTAACAGGAATGGCAGTGAAGTAGTGAACTGACGCCAACCCCACTCCCACCCTGCAGAGGCTAACAGGCATTGGAGTGTGCCTTTGGGTTGTCAGCCATAACGCTCACACCATTTCACCTCACCCTACCCTGCAGACACTGACAAGTGTCGCAGTGTGCCTTGGGGTCTTCGGGCCTTATGCTCACCCCATTTCATAAGGAAATATGCTGAGAAGGGTGCAGTATAGGAGAATGGGGTGAGCTTTGTGGCTGAAGACTCCAAGGCAAACCTCGATGCCTGTCACTGGCTGCAGGGTGAGGGTGGGGGTGGAATGGCGTGAGTATTACAGCTGACAATCCCAAGTCATAGAAACACAGAAACATAGAATTTGATGGCAGATAAGGACCGTTTGGCCCACCTAGTTTGCCCATTTTCCTACCTAACGGATAAGCTGCAGATCCTAGTTAACCAACAGCCTACTTCCTCCTACCCTCCACTAGAATTGCCTAATGTCTGTCCCATGCATTCTTTAATTCCCCCATTGTTTTTGACTGTACGACCTCTGCAGGAAGGGTGTTCCATGTATCCACAACCGTCTCTATGAAGAAATACTTCCTCACATTACCTCTGAGCCGTCCCCTCTCTATCTTCAAATTGTGCCCCCTTGTTTTTGCACATCTCTTTTTCTGAAAGATGCTATCCTCTTGAACTTTGTTGATTCCCTTGAGGTTTTGAAAGTTTCTATCATGTCTCCCCTCTCCCTCCTTTCCTCGAGCCTATACATCTTTAGTTCCTTTAGTCATTCTTCATTTGTCTTCTGATGCAGACCCTGCATCATTTTGGTTGCCCTCCTCTGGACAGCCTCCACCCTGTCTATATCTTTGCGGAGATGAGGTCTCCAGAACTGTACACAGTACTCCAGATGTGGTCTTACCAACTGTCTATATAGAGAGCTTACAACTTCCTGTTTTCTACTGGTGATGCCTCTCCCTATGCATCCCAGTATCCCCCCAGCCCTCCTTACTGCCTTCTCACATTGCTGGCCCACCTTTAGGACATCTGATATAATTACCCCAGGTCCCTTTCCATTTTTGTTGTTGTCAGTATCTCACCCCCCACTGTGTACTCTTCCCATGGGTTTTTGTTTCCCAGGTGCATTACTTTGCACTTCTTTGCATTGAATCTAAATTGCCATACATTTGACCATTCCTCCAACCTTGCCAAGTCCTTTTCATCCTCTCCACCCACCTTGTGTATCAACCCTGTTACAGATCTTTGTGTCATCTGCAAAGAGACATACTTTCCCTTCTAGTCCCTCTGCAATGTTACTTATAATGACATTAAAAAGGACCGGCCCCAGTACTGAACCCTGCGGAACCCCACTAGTAACCCTCCTTTCTTCACTGTGGACTCCATTTACTATTACCCGCTATGTCCTGTTATCCAACCAGTGTTTTACCCAGGCTACCACCCTGGGACCCACTCCCAGGCTGGCTAATTTGTTTATTAATCTTTTGTGTGGGACTGTGTCAAATGCCTTACTAAAGTCTAGGTAGACCACATCCACAGCCCCTCCCTGGTCTACTGCTTTGGCCACCCAGTCAAAGAAATCAATTAGATTTGTCTGACATGACCTTCCCGCTGTGAATCCATGCTGCCTTGGGTCCTGTGCCCCACTGGCCTCTAGGTACTCAACAATTCTTTCCTTCAGAAGTGATTCCATCATTTTCCCTACCACTGAGGTCAAACTGACAGGTCTGTAGTTTCCTGCCTCTGTCTTGCTCCCACTTTTGTGAAGGGGAATCACATCCACCCTCCTCCAGTCCTCAGGTACCACACCATCCTCCCATGATTTATTAAAAATGATAGTCAGTGGTGTTACTAGTTCTTCCCTTAGTTCTTTTAGAATTCTGGGGTGAATCCCATCTGGCCCCATTGCTTTATCCACCTTCAGTTTTAAGAGTTCTTTCAGAACCCTTTCTTCTGTGAAAGGACTTATATCAACCCCCCTATCTAGAGTGCTTCTATTGACCAGATTAGGTATTTCTCCCTGCTTTTCCATTGTGAATACTGAGCAGAAGTATTCGTTCAGTATCCCTGCTTTTTCACTGTCACTCTCTGCCTAACCACCTTCCTTTTTGTTCAGCCTCAGTATCCTGCCTTAGTCTTTCTTTTGCTCCCTAATGTACCTATAAAGGTTTTATCCCCTTCTTAACCCGAGTTGGCTATCTTTTCCTTGGTTTGGGCCTTTGCTATTCTGACTGCCTTACCCGCTTCCTTCTGCTTTAACTGGTACAGTTCTCTGTCCTGCTCCTTCTGGGTTTCTTTATACTTCCTGAATGCTATCTTTTTCTCCCTTACCTTCCCCACCACTTCTTTTGAGAAGCATAGTGGTTTTGTCTTTCATTTTGATTTGTTTATTTGCTTCACACAAAGGCTTGTTGCCTCTGTGATGGTGGTTTTGATGTTTCCCCATTGTTGCTCCACCCCACCTTCTTGCCTGTTTGCTAGTGCTTATCTGAGGCACTCTCCCATTTTGACAAAATTAGCCCTCATGAAGTCCAGTACTTTCACTTTTGTGTGGCTTGACTCTACAGCTAAGTTTATCATGAACCACACTGTTTGGTGGTTGCTTGTTCCCAGATGGCTACCCACTTCAAGATCAGAGATCCTCTCTCTGTCCCCATTTGAGAGCACCAGGTCTAAGATTGCTCTCTCCCGAGTGGATTCCAAAACTAGCTGTCTGAGGCATGCCCTCTGTAGGGCATCAAGAATGGCCCTGCTCTTGGATGTGTCTGCAGCAAAGGTGCTCCAGTCAACATCTGGCATATTCAGGTCCCCCATCAGCAATATCACCCCTTTCTCTGCCATCCCAAGGATGCCTTCTATCATTTCCTTATCAATTTCCTCCCCCTGAGACGGGGTTCTGTATACAACCCCTGTGTGGATTGTGGGGCCATTTCCAGTCTCCAGCGTGACCCACAGTACCTCCTCTCCTCGCTGTTTACCCTTCAGTTCTGTTGCTTTGATCCCTTCCCTTACGTATTGGTAGAGGAACCGGGGGTGAGGATGTCAAGTTCATGGGTAGAAAAACCCTCAGGTTTATTTCTGGGGGAGACCCTGCTTATGGCATCTGGCCAGGTACGTAACCTTGGTGTTATATTTGATGAGGGCCTGACCCTGAGGGCACAGGTGTTGGCCATGATCAAATCATCCTTTTTCCATCTAAGGAATATAGCACAGGTGAAACACCTGGTTCCATCTGAGGATCTTCCTACCCTGGTCCACGCCTTTGTTGCCAGTCATCTTGATTACTGCAATACCCTTTATCTAGGGCTGCCGGGAGTGGATATTCGCTGCTTGCAGCTGGTGCAAAATGCGGCAGCTAGGTTGTTGACTGGAAGCCAAAGGTCCAACCATATAACACCTGTGCTCCGCGAGTTGCACTGGCTGCCTATACAGTGGTGGATCACTGTCAAGGTCATGTTGATGAGCTATAAAGCCCTACACGGGTTGGGACCCCACTGCCTGGCAGAACTCCTGACTTCTTACTGCCCCTCCCGCTCCCTCCGATCCTCTGGTGAGGGATTGCTAGACATTCCCTTGGTAACCTTAAAAACATCTGGTGGAAGAACGTTTGCCTTTATGGCCCCTACCCTGTGGAATTCTCTACCTTGCCAGATACGAAATAGCCTGACTGTGGAGGGTTTTAAAAAGCCCTAAAGACCTTCCTTTTTAATCAAGCATTTTCAGTGATGTAAATTATGTCAAATTTGCTATGGATAAAATGTTATTTATTATTGTGGTTTTAATGCTGCTTATGGAACTTTGTAAAGGCACCCTGAGCTTGAGAAGGGTGCCTTATAGAAATAAACTTTACATTACATTACACAGAGAGCTACTCCTCCTCCTCTTCTTCCCTCCCTGTCCCTCCTGTAGATTGTGTACCCTGGTATGTTGACATCCCAGTCATGGTTCTCTGTGTACCATGTTTCTGTGACTGCCACAATATCCAGGCATCCCTCTTCCATCAAGGACACCATTTCAGAGAGCTTTTTACCTAGACTACAGGCATTGGTACTCATTACCCTCCATTTTTTATGGAGTTATTTCTTTTTGGCCCATCCCTGTCCCAACTGCCTTTATCTTTTTTTCCATTTTCCCCTGCCCTTCTCCCTATCAACTGTTCTATCTTGGTGTTTACCTCACTAATTACCCTGATTTTTTTGGGGGGGGGCTACGATTTCCCTTCTCCTTTTCAGTGCCTCCCCCATTTGCTAGTTTAAATGCTTGCCATTGAAGCATTTAAACCTACCACTTAGGATCCTGGTTCCCCTCCAGGATAGATGCACACCATCGCACCTGTATAGGCCTGCATCCCTCCAGGTGGAGCCCCAGTCCCCAATGAAGCCAAATCCCTGAGCTCTGCACCAGCTTTTCAACAAGTCATTGAATCCCATGGTGTGGAGTACCCTAGCCTCATCCATGCCATAGACAGGTAGCACTTCCGAGAAAGTTACCATGTGTGCTACTTGTCTAAGGCCCCTCCCCAACTTCACAAACTCCTGTTGCACTGCTCTGATCCCATTCTCAGCCAGGTCATTCATCCCGAGGTGGATAATGACATCCAGCTCTCTCCCCCTTGCTGCTGCTCCCATGATCCTGAGGATTCATTTCCTGTCCCTCCAATCTTTGGCGCTGGGCAGGCACCTTACCTCCCTTTCCCCTCCTTCCCCCAGTTCTACCCCCCTAACAATTGAGTCCCCCGCCAGGAGTTGTTTCCTTCCCCTGTGGGGTCCTGGACCACCCTCCTGTGGGTCTCCATTGTGTAGGTTCCCCGCATCCTCCTTGGTCTCCACCGCAGGTGACTCCATAGAGGAACCATGCTTCACCAGAGTCACACCCCTGATGCCTGTCAGTCTCTACAGGGTGGGGTGTTACAGTTGAAAACCCTAACACCCTGGGTGTTTCTTGGTATTTTCACTGCACATTTTCAACATGGGATTTTTGTGATCCCACCTCATGAACAGTGGCACTATCAGTTTGTTAGCTGAAAGGTGATTCTGCACAGCAACTGTGCCATTTGGTGCCACAGGTGCATTTCAGGCAGAATGTGAAAAATGACAGCTGTACTCTTCATTAGGAGGTGTAAAAAATGGCAATTTGAAAATCTGGAGTGAAAATATGAAAAATTGGTGGTCACAAGTGTGCTTAGAAACTGCGCAATACACGCACGTAACGTAATTATTTTGGAAATTTTTTTAACCAAATTTTCGACAAAGGTATTTTGGGACCTCCACTCATGAACAGTGTCACCGTGATTTTGTTACTCTGTCCTGAACATTGATTTTCCACAGCGACCGTGCCATTGTGCGCCACATGTACAAAAACACATTTTGGGCAGGATGTGAAAAATGACAGCTACTCTGTTCATAAGGAGGTGTAAAAAATGACAATGTTGAAAATCTGGAGTGAAAATGTAAAACAATTGATGAAGTCACAAGCATGCATAGAAACTGCACAATGCACGCCCATAACACAATTATTTTGGGGATTATTTTAACCAAATTTTCAACATAGGCATTTTGGAATTTCTGCTCATGAACAGTGTCACTGTGATTTTGTTACTGTGTCCTGAACGTTGATTTCCCACAGCGACTGCGCTATTGTAAGCCACAAGTGCAAAAACACATTTTGGGCAGGATATAAAAAATGACAGCTGTACTGTTCTTAAGGAGGTGTGAAAAAAGGGCAATGTTGAAAATCTGGAGTGAAAATATTAGAAATTGTTGAAGTTACAGTGCATGGAAGATTCACTGCACACTCATAACACAGTCATTTTGGATGTTTCTTCTGGATTTGCAATACAGGCTTTTGGGACTCACCTCATGAACAGTGATACTGTTGTTTCATTACTTGGTCCTGAAAGGTGATTCCATGCAGTGACCATGAAATTACCTTTCAGGACCAAATAACGAGATGACAGTGCATGTGTTCATGGGGGTGGGGTCCCAAGAACCCCATGTTGAAAATTTGGAGCCAAAATTCACAAAAATGGCTGAGACATCCACCTAAGTTGAAACCTCCCCATTTATGTCATTATACAGCTTACGGCATTTCTTCAGTTCATGGTCGGCTTTGAAGAGTCCAGACATGTTCCCGCTTCACTGAAGATCACAGCGCTGGCCCTCTGGAAGTAAGTATGGGGTGAGGAGGGTGTGAGGAGATGGGGTGTATAGAGGGTGGGTGTGGGTTGGGAGAGGGGGTGTTGCAGACAACGAAACCATTTTCTTTTTTTCAGGTACAAAAAAAACAACACGAAAAGGACACTGCACTGTGGGATGGTTTTCTTTCTTTACAGATTAAATAAAGCAAATGTTGGGCACACTGGGGAGGGCTCCCAGTGTGCCCCATGACTTTCAGGGGGGTGATGTTGGCCACACTGGGGTAGACTCCCAGTGTGCTACACAATGGGAGTGGGGTAGAGGCAGGAACATGCTGACGCGGTCGCCTTTCTGTTAAATGGAGACACACTAGGGTGGGCTCCCAGTGTGCCACTCAAGCTGTGTGTGTGGGGGGTTTTGACATGCAGACAGGGGGATTGGGCACCCCCAAAGTTGACTTTCTTTTGGTATTGAGTGGCTGACGGCAAGAGCCCCCACCATGTTTATTTGAAATGTTTCACCAGGCAAGGCATCTATGGAAGGCGTGTTTTCTATTCCACTGCATGATGAGTTTGTCTCGGATTGCAGCAGCATATTTTTTTCAAGTTGGTGGCACTTTGCATAATCTTGCATCAGCGCTAGCATGCTGGCTCATTGGGGAATGAGGGACGCACCTTCTAAAGCGTGCCCTGCATTCGCCAACACTGACACACCTCTGCATTTCTCCTACTACCACAAGATGTTGCTTGTGCATGCGCAAGACAAGATAAAAAGGGATAAATCAGACTAGCATACAGAGCAGAAAGCTACAGGAAACAAAATTTACAGGACCTAATGGGTTTGGGACCCCTTCTCTTGTTTAGTATTGTCCCCTAATAGTTACTGAACAGTCTGTGAAAGCAAATAGATTGTATCTGTGATACCATATTGATAAAATTCAATAGGCAAAAGTCCTCAGGGTGTTACAGGGTTGTATATGATTTTTTTTTTATGAATACAAGTTTGGTATCTGATTAGTTTAGGCTTCTGTTTTATTTTGAAACATTTAATGTAAAAAGAGATTTTAGTCATATAGGTCCTTGGAAAAGAGGAGATGCTGGATGGTTTGATACCTTTATTGGACCAACAAGTGTCTTGTACAAAGATAGAATTCTACACAAGCTTTCGGGGCCTCACATGTCCCTTCTTCAGGTGAATAACAAAACTGGAGCAACATAAGCAGTATTTATATTTGCTGTGAAGCAATTTATAAAAATAATTGAAGAGAGTTGCAGGAAGGGTAGAATGGTGGGCAGTGTGAAGCTTAGAAGTGGAGAAATGAACACATAGCAATAAAGCCCTGAGATAAGAGTCTGTATAAGTTGCAAAGCAATAAAAATAGGATGTGTGAGAAGAACTATCGGGGCAATTAATAGGAACAGGTCATGTGAAGATGAAGGGATGTTAGGAAGAGGTAATAAGAAGGTGACCAGATAGGAACACAGATAAGAACAACTTGAGATACAAGGTGTTTACAGTAGGCAGAAAGGGTACATAGGAAGTTTTAAGAAATGAATGGGAGATATGAAAAAATGAAGGAACACAAAACAAAGGCCTACATAAGGTTAGTATACACAGAGATGTGTGAGAAGAACTAATCAAGGGGTGAGGAGGGGGTGGGCAGGACTGAAGCTGAAAATATATTTGTAAGAGAGGCAGGAAGGATGCTAGGAACAGGTAATTATAAACACAGCAGACAGGAACACAGAAAAGAAAAAAAGAAACATGGGTAGCAAGTAACAAAAGAATACATCTTCTCTTCTTCTCACATATCACTGTGTATATTAACCTTACACTCTGTTTACCTAGGCCTTTGTTGTTTTGTGTTCCTTCATTTCTTCATAGCTCCCATTCATTTCTGAACACTTCCTACCCATCTTCCCTTCCTGCCTGCTGTAAACACCTTGTATCTCAAGTTTTTCTTATCTGTGTTCCTCTCTGGTCACCTTCTTATTACCTCTTCCAAACATACCTTCATCTTCACATGATCTGTTTCTATTAATTGCGCCCCCACCCCGGTAGTTCTTCTCACACATCCAGTTTTTATTACTTTGCAACTTTTACAGACTCTGAGCTCAGGGATTTATTGCGCTGTGTTCCTTTCTTCACTTCTAAGCTTCACTGCCTGCCATTCTACCCTTACTGTAATTCTCTTCCATTATTTTTATACATTGCTTCACAGCATATAAAAATACTGCTTATGTTGATCAGTTTTGTTATTTACCTGAAGAACGGACCTGTGAGGCTGCCAAAACTTGACTTGAATTCCATCTTGTACAAGACACTTGTTGGTCCAATAAAAGGTATCAAACTTTCCAGAAACATTCAATGCAATGTTATCTTGTATCCTTTTCTTTGTAGGAACATGATATTTTCTATCTGCTGCCTACTACCCAGTAACGGTGGTCATGTGTCTCCCTTAAGAATTCTAATTGATAAAGAAAAGTGGAGTAAGGGTGCTGTGGTTTGTACTGACTCTTCTCTTTGTCTCTCTTTTTGTGTTTTGTTGTTTCTTTTAAAATAATTTATAAAATACCCTAATTGAAGGTACATGACTTTTTCTTCCTGATTCCCTGTGTAATCCACTTTGATCACAGCACTTGAAGAATCAAATGTATTTTACATTAACTAAGCTGTTTACCAATTTGAAATCTAGAGTCATTTGTAAGTCAGGGACCATATTTTTATATTCACGTCATTTTGCGAGGTACAGTGCATACTTTTTCCAGGTTAGGCTTTCATAATATTGGCACCATTTTGTACTGAATATTATGTCTGCAACTGATGTATGCTGATGGACATTATGGGTGGGATATTCGGAAATGCACCAGAGGCAGGTGCAACAGCTGTGCAGCGCAGGTACACTGCACCAGTGTGCACCAAATGCGATATTCAAAGGTTGCGCACAACGGCAAGTGCCAGCACAACACGGCTGAATATCACAGGGATGCGCCGTAGTGCAACCAGGGCTGCACCAAGGAGCAAGCCAGCAAGTGCCATAGCACAACCAGGGTTGCACAAGGGTCAGAGGCACATGGGCCAGGACAAAGGACAACAGACACAGCAGGGAGCATGCCACAAGAGCAGGACAGACCACCACCAGGGTGCAGAGGATGCCAGCAGGGAGGCATGGCAGGTGCGCAGCTGCAGGCCCCCGACCATGCACACCACAGTGGTGCATGGAGGCAGTGTGGCACCAATGTCCACTGGCAAACAGCCACGGGCAACACCCACAGGAAGGCATATGACACACCACCTGGACCATAGCTGACAACACACATGCCAACAGCACACAACACACAAGCCACACAACACAAACAGAGGGTACACGATGCCCCAGGGCATGCACACCGCCACTGGGCACAGACCACCAGACACATACCCCAGTCAACCCCAGACGTACTCACTCGCCACTCATGCACATTACTGCAGTATGGCTCCACACGCCAGCTGCAAAGCAGACACAGACACAGATGGCTAACAAAATAGAATATGTATTAAAACATAACAACAATAACTATATACAGATATACAGGAACAGGGAGCAGGGAATGGGAGGCCACAAACAAGACGGTAGGCTGAGGAAGGGAGGCAGAGGGACAGGGGACATGGCTGGGTAAGGGTACAAGGGAGGGAGGGGGTCAGGGAGGGAAGGTGGTGCAGGCCAATAAGCCCCATGGGCATCCAGGCCCTACTGGCACCTGGTGCACCGCCTCCTGCAGCCTTCACAGGGCCTGTCGAATAAGCCGCGTCACCTGTAGTATGGCTGTGGTGACCCACAGTATCCGCTCAAGGAGCCTGGTGTTCACATACCCCATCGGACACCTAGGACAAAGGACGGACATGGTATGAGGCATGTCCATACCACCATAGCCCACCCACCGTGCACAGCAGACAGTGGTGACATGTGCCTGAGATGGCATACAGCAACCTGCAGTGTGAGTGCCCATACAAACCGCCATCCCGACCGTGCACAGCCATGCACAGCACTGAACACCAACACCACCCACGGTGGCCCACCACAACCATGGCAGCCAGGCAACAGGGCTAGGTGGCGGGATGGCAGTGGCATGGCTGGAACCTGGGTGCACCCACAGCCCAACTGCAGCAGCCACACACATGTGATAAAGCCACGGCATGGTGCAATGGACCCAGCCAGTGTTGCACAGCTGTAATGGCCATGTGCACAAGGGGCTGTGGCCCACCCCCACCCTACACAACAACAAACCCTGATAGAGTGCCTACCTGCATGCTGCGGTGCAACCGGTACCTGTCTGGTGGCACCTCCCACACGATCAGCATCCCATGCCTGTTCACCATCATTGGCCCGCCCATGTCCGCCAGCAGCACCTGCCAACCTGGCCTGTCACCTATCCTCAGGGCCTAGTAGGGAGACAGTGAAAGGACACATCAGTACCTGGCAACAACCCATGTGCCCCACCCCTCCAGCACAGTATACCCTGACCTGCGGAGTGGCGGTGCAGTGGCACAGCACACCCATAGTGCACTGCCACAGCCAGCACAGCGCACAGCCACAGCCACAGCCCCCACAGCATGGTGTGGCACCCACTGGCCCCCCACAGCACACCGGCATGACACAGACATGAAATAGTGGGATCATCCGGATGTGGCACGGCGCCCCTCCAGACGCATGCCAGCAGTGACCTCAGCCTGTCAGGATCCCTCCTCCACAGGTCACCATATTGGTGGCGGCACTGCTCCCTACTTCACTGAGCCCCAGTGGCCTCCTCCAACCCCTCGGCCACCTTCTGCCACACCTCAGTGCAAGCTGGTCCAGGGGCACCTGCCCATACAGGGAACCCACATGTGGCTCCAGCAGTGCCACCAGGTTCACAAGCTCAACCTGGCTCCAATTTGGTGCCCTCACAGAGCTCTGGTGTGGCATGCCCATTTCTGAACTGGGAATCCAAAATGGTGCCCGGTAGGACATGAGCTGCACGTGCTGTGGGTGTGCGACTCACTTGGCAATGCACTGCCATCCTCAATCACGCATGCCCCGGTGCTGCACAATACAGCTGGGGCAGTTGTGCCGCAGGCACCTGGAAGGTCAAAGGACACCTCATGGGGTCAAGGTCAGAATGCACACCGTTGCGACAGCACGATAGGGCACACCATGCATGGTGCACAATAGGGCTTGTGTGCCCACGGTCCATGTGCCAATGGCATGGCACCATAGGACATATAGCACACCTAGCCATACATGCCCAATAGCAGCAGAGCACTCTACCACATATGGCACAGTGTGCGTAAGATGTGCAATTAGCGTCACGTGGCGTCAGTATGCACATACGCACTATCAGACCTACTACGCCCGTCATACAGTTGCATGTGACTAATGCATGTGCAACTCCAATGCGCATGCACAACTGGAGATATTCAGCTGACTATGCAGATGGGCTGATCAGCATATCCGCCGTGCATCGGAGGTATTTGAATGCAGCCCCTGGTGCGCTTGATCATTTGGCTTATGGGTCTTGTAGCACTCACCCGGCTGGTAATCTGGATTTTCCATCCTGAGTGCCAAATGCTGCACATTAGATCAGCTTTCACCTGGTCTAACTTTTACCATTTGGGGGACCTGTTTTATGGGGCGTGTGCCATATCTTTGGTGCAAGTAGCTGTATAAAGAGGAAACTGTTACAACTGCACTCGATGTACCAAAACCGGGTGCAGTTGTGTCGAAGATGTCTGGCGCAGCTACACCAAAAAAACAGGTGTGACACAGGGCTTGATACAAGCCCTTCATCACCCTTTGAAAACTGAGCCCTGAATGTCTATCTGTCTTAGGCCACTGTATGATAGCAGACAAATACTATGTTTTGATGCCAGCAATGTATTGTTTCACCTCTGCTGAAAGTTATGCACTGATGTACTATCTTGTACTTTCTTCTTAATAAATTCAAGTTGCAAAAGAAAAATAAAAAAGGGCAGAAGACCTTGAAGGAGTTGAGAGCGGTCAGAAGACATTGAAAGCTGACTGTAAGGCTTGCTTGTTGGACTGCAAGCTGAACTGGAGTCTGTCAGACCGAAAGTGGGGACTGCCACAGCCACAAGTCAGGCTACATCGTATGCTGCTAAAATAGGAGTGCAAGCCAAGCAGGAGGAGATCAAATGAAACTTGTTTGTCTAACTAGCAGAAAGCCCATGCCAGGTCACAGAGGGGTCTTTACCTGAATCAGGAAAGGATGGAGGAGAAGCAGAGGGAGGCCAGAAATCAGTACAGTGGTAGACTGGGAACAAAGCAGTTTGGTAGCTTGTAGAGGGCCCAGGGATGGAGCTGAACAAGGGGCAAAAAGCTGCAGTGAATACCCTGACTGAATCTGGTGCTGTGGTCATCCAAGAAGGTACAATGGGAAGAACAATAAGAACAAACCTCTGATCTCAAGAAAAGACTTTTGGTGGTTCTGCTGTTTTCAGAGTGAAGACGTTTCACTTGATAGAGCTTCCTCGTTGTATGGAGCATAGTACAGGTGGTTTGAACCCACAGTGTCTAAAAAAGGATTGGAGATGAGTCTTTAAAGTTTTCTGAAGATAAAGGGATATTGAGACTGTGTTGCCTGGTGAATGGACCCTCACAATATGCCTGGGAAGTACAGAACAGAGAGATTATTGTGCTGCCTGTGACTCTGCAGGGCACTACAATGCAAAATGCTAAAACCAGTACTGGAATTACGGGGAGGCTTGCAGAGACATAGTCGCTCCAGCTCTGTGAGCCCTGATAGCTCCCATATCACTGCCATTGACTTATAATAAGAAATGGGGCTCAGTTTAAAGATAAAGCCCTTATGGGCCCTCCCTAGCTGAAAACACATAATTCAAACAGTGGCTAAAACTTTGTGTAAAGGTTAGCAGGGATTTTTGTTCACTTCATTGAAGCAGCAGTGCAATGAAAATGGGTTAAAATTTGATCCCACCTTTTTTTCTTCCTGATCAATGCCAGATGTCTTCCAGTTTATTTTGTGGTGAAATTTTAAGTTTTCATTATCATTTAAGAATGTTATGAAAGTTTTTAATTAATTATTTCTCAAGAAAAAAAGATGGCTGCCTCATTTTTGCATAGAAATAATATTGAGGACCCGAGGAGGGTAAGACTCCAGACAAAAATGCAAATGTACAGTACACAGCATAGGAAGCATCCAGAAAACCCAAATCAACAGTTCTGCCAATATTTTTCATAACCACAGCAGAAAATTAGCTTTTTGGAATAACTTTTTTCATTGCACTGCTGCTTTAAGTGAAAGTCAGGGAAATGCAGGAAGAAAGAAACATTTTTGGAACTGGAACTCATGTTCTCTGAAATGTTTGGAAGCAGCAAATAAGTTGTTCAACTGCAGGAGGAGAAGAAACCTCCAGACAAATTTAGGGTGAAATATTTTTGGCTTTGATTTAGGGGCATTGTCTCTTCTAAGAGAGCCACAGAACCAGACTCAGTCAGGGTATCCACTCAAGTTTCCTGTACCTTGTTCAGCTCCTTCCTAGGGCCCTCCGCAGCACATCCACATGAGTTATATGCAGCAGTGTACCTGCATGATGTTGCCATATATAGCTCTGATTGGGACACTCACCTGTGGGATACATCTGCAGTACTTCAGTTGCTCATGGAGGCAGGTCCCACAGCCAGTGCTGTGAAATGTGCCCTAGGGCTACAGGAAACAAAATACCTGGGATACTTTGGGAATGGCCATATACATCCAGTTGTCAATAAGGTAAAACCCCTTGCTGGCTGCCCCATACTGACTACCAAAATGCAAGTTAGGTCCTTCCTTGGTTTAGCAGGGTATTACTGCTGGTTCCTTCCAGCGTTTCAATACTTGCACACCCATTAATTGACCTGACTAAACAGACTACCCCAAATAAGGTTCAGTGGTCCTCAAAGTGTCAGAAGACCTTCCAAACTATCAAAAGTGTGTTGTATAAGGGACCTTTCATATGAAGTCCTGATTTCAACTGTCCATTTATTTTGCACATGGATGTCTTAGAAGTAGGGTTGGGGGGGGCTGTCTTGTCACAAGATTTTGATGGTGGGAATTACACCATCCTCAATTTGTCCAGAAAATGATTTCCCAGGAACAGCATTTTGCCACACTAGAGAAGGTGTCTGCCAGTTAAGTAATCAGTAGTGGTCCTCTGTTTCTATATGTTGAAAAGATGCTTCAACTTGCTCACAGATCACAGACCCTTCAAATGGTTGCATGCCATTCAGGACATTAATTTCTGAGTCACCCAGTGGTATCTGTCATGCAGTCATTTTCATTCAAAGAGCACCACAGGGCAGGTTCCCTGTATAGTAATACTGACTTTTCTTCTGGGAGGACAGCTCAATGGTAGCCAGTGCTGACTGTGCCATGGGCATAGGCTCTGAGAAGGAAGGTATGGAAGGTGCCTATACAACCTTCACTCAGGATGCCTTCTTCACTAAGATACTAGCAGAAGAGCAGGGTGAATTTCAAACACTTCCTGCTGATTTCTGGCCTGGCTCTTAAAGGCTGTCTGTACTGGCTGCATGCAAGCCTGGAATTCCCTGCGGGGGAGGGGCACACATGAGCTTCACCTGAGAGCCATTAAGGGGAAACCAGAAAAGCAAAAGAGAGGATTTGGGGGTTTGAGGGAGAGTGAGCAGGCTGCTGTGAACTGAAGAGTTGAATGAAGCTAAACAGTATTTTGTTTTGTAGTTTCTCTGCCAAAACAAGCTGTTGTGAGCCTTTGGTGCTGAAGTAAAGCTACCTTTTTGTTTCATTGAACTTTGTTTGCCTGGATTTTTTTTTCTGAGTGTGCCCCCAAAAGTCTTGGCTTGCTGCACCTTTGTTACAGTCCTTCTTTAGAAGAAGAAGAAGAAGAATCAGCATTTATATAGTGCTTTTCATACACAGTATCCCAAAGTGCTTTACAAACAATGCTAGACTGGTAGTGAAGTGACTGAATGTGTGGTGGTGGCCATATCGCACATCATCACCCACACACAGCCTGCATAATTGCATGAACCAGTTTATGGGAAGGGGAATGTTGTCCTGGACAACATTCCTCTTATATATATATATATATATATATATATGTATACACACAACATAATTCCATGCTTAGATTCCTGTCTATACAGACAGGCATACAGCCTTTCTCCACATCTTGAAAGACCAGGCCCTCTGTGGACAGTGCACCTTTTAGAATTTCTTGACTATCTTACTCAGATTGGTATGGGGAAGTGATCGTACTGATTGTACTAGGGATTTCAGTCTTAATTGGTTAGATGATAACACAGACTGCTTCAAATCTGTCATTGCAAAGGCTCATCTGAGTCAAATCACTGTTGAGCCTACTCACCTCAGTGTCAAGTCAGGTAATCACTCACTGCTGGACTGGACATTAGTCAGGAGGAATGATATGGTTCAGGGATTTTGTACACAATCAAAACCACGCTAACAGGGAAAATAGAGAGGGTGTAGTCAGAACTATGCACTGTCCACAGAACCACAAAAAAATACACTCAAAAGCTCATAAAGTCAAAAAATGTACTTAGTGCAGAAATGTTTTCAAGTCATCCAGTTTTTTATTTGAGGAGCCACAGTGAGCCTACACCTGCCTCTTCACATCCAAAATGAAATGCTTCGTCAGACAAAATCTTTTCTCTAGTAAGTGTATTTTTTGACTTTATAAGCTTTTGAGTGCAGTTCTTTGTGATTCTGTTGACAGTATATGGTTAAGGGAGCTGGCACTTGTGATTCTGTTGACAGTATATGGTTAAGTGAGCTGGCACTTGTGGTTCTGTTGACAGTATATGGTTAAGGGAGCTGGCACTCTGGCCGATGCATTCGGGGAACACTCTCCCACATAGAGTGTTTGGAGCAACTGTTTTGTGAGGTCCCCTCCACTGTCTTACTTTGAGATTATTCCCATCTTAATTGTGATTCCTTCCTTCAAGAACTGGCCTCTGTGCAGTGGGGTGACCTAAGTAGGTGTGAAATCTCGATTTAGTGTTTGCTGTTTTGGTCCTTGTAAGAACAGATCCAGAAGCAAATGATTTGATACCTTTTAATGGACCAACATAGGTGTAGCAACAAGAACAGGGTGCACTAGCTTTCAGACCAACAAGTCCTTAATCAGAAGCTTCAGATGAAGGACCTGTTGGTCTGAAAGCTAGAGGACTCTGTTCTTGTTGTTACATCTATGTTGGTCCATTAAAAGGTATCAAATCATTTGCTTCTGGATCTAAGTAGGTGTGGTAATTCAAATGTGGCTTCAGAATTTCTTGCCAGTGACTTCCTTAGTTTTGTGAATAGTCATGTACACCTGATCCAGATGCATGTCAAGGATTTCTGCTATATGTGGCCTACCCCTGCACTATGTCAGATGACGAACTTGTGGGACCAAACCTGGGGCAAATATAGAGTCTCTAAACAGATTCCAGATTGGTAGCTGTATTGGTCTCTGAGAAACATAACACTTGCAAAGGCAGCCTCAGTAGTGCTAAGGTGAACTATACTAAAATCTTGCAGTCAGACAACCTACATGACGCTAAGAGGTTTTGGTTGCATGTTAACTGCCTCCTCAAGGGTAGAACTAGTGCCACTTCAGGTGATACTGTTGCATCTGGCAAAACTCTAAGTGACCCCACTCTGGCCACTGAAGCCTTCAACAAATTCTTCATGAATTTGGATAGCTTCAGTCTACCCTGTGTAGTAGCCCCTCCATGAGGCCCACCCACTTTGACTTTTCAGCCTTCCCACTTAGCTGCCCTAAGTTCCACTTCAAACTGATCACAGTGAAGGAGGTTCTGAATATTTAGTTAGGTATAAAAAAATGACAATTCAGCTTGACATGACAATCTTGCACCCAAGCTCCTCAGACTGAGTGCCCCAGTCCTTGCTGCACCTACTGTGGCTCTCTACAACACATCACTCCTTCAGGGCGAGATATACCCTGCACCTGGAAAACTGCACATGTTCTCCCAGTGCACAAAGGTGGGCCAAGGAACTGACTGAATACTAATGGTCTATATTACTATGGTGCACCCTTGCCAAGATGCAAGAGAGACTGATCTATAATAAGATACAGAAATATCTTGAGATGCATTCTGTTTTAACGGAAGTCCAACATGGCTTCAGAGAACAGCATGCATCTGACACTGCCTTTGTATGTCTCATAACTGACCTGTTTAATGCCCTGGAGGTGGTACATGCCATGTGAGATGTCTTTGCAGACCTAACCAAGGCATCTGACCTTGCAAATCATGACATTTTGGTGAGCAAGTTGGTCTGGGCTTTGATCTCTGTCATGTATGTGGTTCCGCAATTACCTTCAGGGCAAATGCAGCTTGTTAAATGAGGGTGGGCTAGCTGGTCCTCTCTTAGGACAATTGCTGATGGTCTTCCCCAGGGCTCAATTTTTGGCCCTATGTTATTTTCAGTGCTCATAAATGATTTGCCTTGTAACTGTGGTGATGCAAAAGTACTGTTACATGTTGGTGTTGCAGTTCTGCATAGATCTCACACCAACCTGTCTAAAATTCAGTCTTGCCTTCAGGAAGACTTCCAGACACTTGAGTTCTGGTTTTGGCCACACTTCCTGTTATTGATTCTGAAAAAACAAAGATCGTGCTATTTGGGTCTCGCAGGCTAGGTTATGAAAGACAAAATTTACTCAGCATTTGTACTTTATCAGGAGTCCTTATTGATAAGGTGACTACTGTAAAATATCTGGTTATCCAGCTGGACAAAGGCTTTCCCTCAGGCCTCATGCCAAACTAGTAGACAAAACCCTATACCAGAAACTGGGCCTACTGTATATAGTATAGACTGTACTCTTACCTTACTAAGGAGGCAGGCTATCAATCACCAATAGCATCCTGTTACCTGCTATCACCTATGGTGCACCACTTCTGCAATTTCTTATGCAGTCTGAATCTTTCAGAAGAAAATACTCCTATTTTTGTATATCATCTTTTATTGACAGTGTCAGCAGCAGGGTACATCATTGTAGGGCCCTCTCTACATTAAATTAGTACGTTCAGGAGGGAAGGTTACATTTCCCTGAATTGGCCATGGTGTATACTCTATTCTCCCCTCAAAGTTTGGCTGACAACATGGACTTCAAACCATTAAGAAGGGCTAATCGATCTGCCGGACAATAAACTGGCAGCTGTGACATGGACACTCTGTGTTGCTGATCTACAATCTTTTGTGGCTACTGCATCTAGGCTTTGGAATAATCCCCCAATGTCATGGATTGCCAGACCCTTGTATCCTTTAAATTTGCCTTGAAGGAGGTTCTAGTTGCAAACAATCCCTGTGACTGCTTCAGCTAGCTACTTGGTTAATCTGTTACACTGATTATGTTGCTGTAGAAACCTCTTGCATGTGTCTTTGTAATTATGATCAAGGCCCTCTGTTCTCTGCAACACTGTAGACCTAAGTTCTGCAACAGGGAGTCTGAACATTTGCAGCACCATTAGTCCTAATTCCATGGCGGTAGGAAATGTCCTGCAGCACATAAATAAAGTGATGATCCCGGCTTGTGCCCAAACCAGGGTTGTCAGTGTCACAAGCAGTAGCACTGCTGCTATGTCAACAGGTCATCCTCAAGAATAGTGGAGATATTTCAAGCCCCATTTTTCATGTCAGCCCACTTCTCCTGACACAAAACATGGCCCCCTCAGGCCTTGACAAGCACATTAACCCTTGTGAGAGAAGGCTCCCCATCTTGCCACAATGTGTCAAGGCAGTCGAACACTGCGCACTCCTTCCAGGCTAGGAGCGTGGCACATGACAGCACAGGCCCCATCCTCTTGCTGCCCAGCTGGCTTCCCCAAGCTCATCCCCAGGCTAAAGTCTCTGGCATGGGAACACACAACATGCTAGCTGCTGGGACAATGGCTGTCCTACCCCATTTCTTCATATATATATTTTTACATTTAGACCCCAATTTTCAACATAGACTTTTAAGACTCCAGTTTGAACATGCCGGCTGTCATTTATAAAATACTGTCTGAAACTTAATTTTGCACCACAAGTACACAAACACATTTTGGGCAGGATTTGAAAACCAACATCTGTAATGTTCATGAAATGGTGTGAAAAACTGGCTACATCGCAAGTCTGGAGTCAAAATGTTGAAAATTACCAAAGTTACGAGAGAGCGCTGAAAAAGTGCACTATTCCTTTCTAACTTTGATGTTTTATAAGATTTTGACCCCAACATTACAACAGCCTTTTTATGACCCACTTCATGTACCTGGTAGGAGAATTTTTTTCAAATCCTGTCTGAAAGGTGGTTTCACAGATAGACTGTAAAATTACCTTTTTGGTCTGGATTTGAAAAATGTGACCTACTGTACCTTGTCCATAAGGTGGTGTCCCAGAAAGGCCATGTTGAGAATTTGGGGGATAGATATAGAAAAATAGCAACATTATGAGTGAATGTTGAAATATTCCAATGTTCATGCATAACCTGGTCATTGTACTATTTTTCACCAAATTTTCAACATAGTCTTTTATGACCCCACCTCATGAACCCAGTATGTGAACATTTTCAAATCCTGCTCAAAAGATGATTTCACAAAGTGACTGCAAAATTATCTCTTGGGATGGATTTGAAAAATTCCTATCTTGTTCATGAGGTTGGCTGAAAAAGGCCATGATATGTGCTGAAAAATATTAAAAATAGCCAAGTTATGAGAAAAAAGTTCAAAAGCAATGGAAATACATTGACCACGCCTTTCTTCCTCAGTTTGCAGTTGTAATTCCAGGAGGAAGATGTGTTTTCATTGCAGAGTAGAGCTACAGCATTGGATGGGTTTCATGTCAGTGAGTGGTATGGAGAGTGCTGAGTTGTGGTGGTGGGTGGTCAGCCACAAAAGGCATCAATGGAATTTTTTAATTTTCAGGTACATAAAAAAGGACTATGAGGGACCATTTTCTTCATCACAACAGATCCGACTCATACCGGGGATGGTGTATTACATGGGGAGGGAGCACACTACATTGGGGGCTCACCACCTTCCTTATGAATACCTGTTGGGTGCACAGTGAAAGTGCATTCTGTCTGACTCACTTAGATACACTCATAAAGGCAAACAATGCTGCTTGCTTTCATTAATTGGCGCCTTATTTGCTGCATACCAGTGCTCAGAGCTGCAACTTCTGCAGACAGCTGTGTATTCTGTGGTTGGCAGTGATGTGAATTGTGAGCTGAGCACTCTTTTTGCTTGGATATCCACAAATGCCCTTTGACACTGCCAATGGTCTTTTTCAGTCAGGCACTCCTAGTTGTACCATTTATGCACTCACAAACCGGCTACCTTTAACCTACAGAATAAAGCTCCAGACCTGTTTGCTAGCCAAAAAGGTGCTTCTGGGCCTAACACCCCCTGCTTTAACAAGTTGTTTCCATGCTGTCTCAAACCAGTGCAACACCAGCAATGTGGCCAGAAATGCCCTTATGCTTCGTTTTCAGCATACTCAGCTGGGCAAGTGGCCAGTTGCTGCCTGGGTCACTAATTGGTTAAATGAACTGTCTGATGCTCTACTGAATCTCCCCAAGATTAATCAGTTTAAGATATCTTTGCGGTCTGCCCTTGCAGTCCATTGCAACTGCAACTGTTAAACTGTTTTATTTGGTTTCTTTGTGAACATACCCTATGACTTTTTATACAACACTCTGTATGGATTTTTTTCAAAACTGTATGTAATTGATCAGTCTTAAGTGCTTTTAGCCTGACTCGAATGAATTTCCCCTTGAACTGCTAATAGGAATTGTAATGTGTTTTGTGACTATGTATTTGATGTGGAACCTTTATAAATAAGCACATGTGATCAAAGGTATTCTCTGAACGTTTCAGTAAATAAGTAAAGGAACACCACAAACTTTTTTTCAGTTGATTCATGGCATCAACTCTTAGTATTCATCTTTTCACATAAAATGTAGACTATAAGACTTTCTCTCCTAACAATAATCCATAAAAACTTATTAACAGATGCATATGAGGACTGCTACTACCTAACAGTATTGTTATATGTTGTTTAGTAGACCCCATTACTTTAATGATTGTTTCTATGTAATCATATCAGATGACCTGAAGGTAGCCAGGCAGTGTGACAAGGCAGTTGGGAGGGCTAGTGGGATGCTAGATTGCATCTATAGGGGTATCACCAGCAGGAAGATGGAGGTGATGTTGCCCCTACATATATTGCTGGTAAGACCCCACCTTGATTACTGTGTCCAGTTCTGGAGACCACATCTCAGGAAAGATGTAGACGGAGTGAATGCAGTCCAGAAGAGGTTACCAAAATGGTGCAGAGAGACAAAAGGAGCTCAATATGTACACCCTAAAGGAGAGCAGGGAGAGGAAGGGTATGACAGAGACCATTAAACACCTCACAGGAGTTAATAAGGTAAAGGTGAGGGATATTTTTGAGAGAAAGAGGTGCTCTAGATCAAAGGGACATGATATGAAGTTGGAGGAAGGTAGATTCAGGAGAGATGGGAGGAGGTACTTCATCACACAATGGGGGATGGATTCCTGGAACAGCTTTCCAGTGGAGATAGTGGGGGCAAAACAAGGGCAGGGTTCAAAAATGCCTGCGATAGACACAAGGGGATTATTGGGTAAGGAAGGGGGGGAGAGACAGTGCCAAAGATTATGTAGTCTGCAGCACAAATAAAGGTAATAAAAATGGGCAGACTGAGTGTGCCCAGTGGCCCTTTTCTGACATAGGTTTCTATGTTTCTATGTACTGCACAGATGCTTTAGTTAGCATACAAATAAAAGTCATCTCCTATTGAGATTTAAACCCCCACCCCACCCCCAGTCTTCAGCTTCAGAAGACAGTGACAATACTTCTGTGGCACAGTTTCACATGGGTTATTGTTTTTCATCTGGCAGATGGCTAAAGAAATCAGAGAGGAAGCTTGAGCATCTCTAGGTCTGTGGGCTGCCAATCAAAGAGACTAGCAGCCCAGTGGATGAAAAGATGTGATCAAAGATGTAATGCTACTAGCAACGTGCTCTGTTCTAAAATGGAAAACTGCCATTTGTAGGGTTGTTAACATGACAGCAGGTGATATTGTACAGAAACAGTGCTGCACATGTATGTGCCTCCACAAGGCCTTTTGTTTAAAGATGTTTTTGTCAGCTTGCCCAATGCAAGATCACAGGCAAGTGATAGCCTTGATGCTTCTCGATGGTTGTTCACTCAAGATACTGATTGACACATTGGAAAATGATGATGGGCATCACTGTACCTCTCTCATGGGCCTGTACCCATAAAATGGGTGGTGCATTTTGGATCTTTCTCAGCAGCTGATGATGTGTAAGGACTCTACAAACACACTACATGCACTTTCACATTAGCAGACATAAACCAAATCAGTGCTTTACTTGAAATCAGACTTTAGACACATTTTATAATAGTACACCAAACATACTGGGCCGCATAATTTTCTTGCAAAGCCATTTACTTACATACAATCACTTAAACTGAACCAAGTCAAATGATATACAGTACACAAGAAACAACATAATGCCTTATTTCATAGATGTGTTGTAACTGTTGATTACCTACCAATTCTTTCCTCTTAGAGTAACAGCAAAAGTTTTGACATGCTATGGAAAGAAAACATAATATAGAGGTGATTGTATTTTCACTGAGCTTGTAGAAGGGAGGAACTTGATGGACTAATGTTCTCCTTTCTTCCCTAAAGCTGTATATTTGTATGTATGTATGTATCTATGTATGTATGTATGTATGTACGTATGTATCTATGTATGTATGTATGTATGTATGTATCTATGTATGTATCTATGTATGTATGTATCTATGTATGTATGTATGTATCTATGTATGCATGCGTGTATGTATGTATCTATGTATGTATGTATCTATGTATGTATGTATGTATGTATCTATGTATGTATGTATGCATGCTGTATGTATGTATCTATGTATGTATGTATGTATGTATCTATGTATGTATCTATGTATGTATGTATCTATGTATGTATGTATGTATCTATGTATGTATGTATCTATGTATGCATGCACATACAGTATATATAAAGGTAGGTTAATAAAAGGTGAACAGAGAGTAAAACTGGAAACTATAACATTTTCAGTGCTACAAATTATGAAATGGTAACAGAATAATCAGCAGTTAAAAGAATGTGTCAATTATACTGTATTGTCAGTAAATAAAGCAATACTATAACTACTTAGCAGAATATGTTAATGTATGGGTTTATTGTCCAATATTTCCCTTCTTGTCCTGTCAGAGAAGCATTTTTTAGTGCTGTGAGTTCAGATGCAAGCTTGCCATGCAACAAGGCCACAGCTTGAGGTCTCACTTCTATAATTCATATTAAATGATGCTACTTTAAAGACAGAAGGCTGAAAGCATGCCATCAACCACATTCGGTACCCAGAATTTAGATTACATGTAGTAAACCACTAACTCACAGTCACCATATTCTCATTAAACTGCAGTGTGAGAATTATCTGTATTGAAACAAAGGAGGGAAATATCCATTACTGAACAAAGATAAAAAATTAATTTTGTGTGAAAGATTTTTGATAATTTCTGCAGGGCAGCAGTATTACAGTGCATGGAATGCCTACTGTCTGTAACGTAGGGTCACGTAGGCTCACCCAAAGGTCTTGAGTTGGCCCCACTGGACATGCTGAAAACATAACAGACATTTTTATTAACTGAAGAAACACAGCTTCATTCCAATTTGGGGAGCCAGCACTGAATGTTTAATGTATTGTTTATCAAAAACCAACTGGGAGAACAGGTATTTGCTTATTCTATTTCCACACAGCCATGATTAATTGGCATGTGACCTCCAGCTTCCTTTCATACTAATGCTGAACATGCTCCTAAAACTCATTGCTGAACCAGATGCGTTAACCTGCTTAAGGGTTCTCATCAGTTATGAAAACAATTTAATGGACAGATTGAAAGAAAACAGTGAGCTGTCTAAAAATGTGGCTAACCAGGAAAAACCTCAGCTGTGGAATGCTAGTTGGAAAAACTTTCCTTTATTCTTACCAGGTTGTGATATTCTGCAACCTGCAAAACCTAGCTTTGTCTAGAGTGCTGCTATGCAAAGACATTTGTTATGTACGTACATTTATATAGTAACTTATATACAGTGCAACTCTTCTTTATTGTAACTTCAAGGTTTATCTCTGAGCACTTCCTGAGTAAAGATTTAAAAAGCCTGTAATATCTCAGAATTAACCCAGGGACACATACACAAGTGCAAAGGGACTGTTACTAAGTGGTCTGAATGGCAACTTAGAACCAAATTCTTGATCTATGGCCCACTGTGATATGCACAGTGGGCACAGTCTTCCCCATCTGGTTGCTAGTACCATTCTGACTATGTGGAAAAGGAGTAGAGGTCACTATACAAATGCCCACAGTGTTGTGCACAAAGCATGGTAACATTCATAGTGGCAGGTGCACAATGTTCTGTGTTCCTGTCTGCAGAACCAACACAAGTCCGATGATTAGTTGTCAGATCCCTTACTGCAGACCAATGAGGAGCATTCAGAAGACTGAGGACGGGAGGAACCTGACACAACAATGCAGCATGCAAGTGGAAGGAGCTTGGGAGAGGAGTCCTCTGGATGCCAAGGATTCTTTAGAGCTTAGGGAGCAGGTAAAGAGGGAAGGCCAATGGATCATTAACAATGTAAGAAGCCACCAGAAACATTTGAAAACTTTGACTCAGAATTGGGCCAAAAGAGGAGGAGGTGATAGGGGAAAGGACAAAGGTTGTAACACTGTTTGACCAGGGTCCAGGGCTTAATATAGCACCAGGTGACTGGCACTATTCAATGCTCAGACCTTGTAGTTGTCACAAGCCAGCATGTTAGCAGCTGAACCACTGTTTTGTGTGAATTAACATCTGGAAAACCAAAGGAAAAAAAACACTCCATGGTTGGTGGTGCTAGCAAGGTTAAATGAGAAACACACAACAAAAAACAGCATCCACCACTTGAAACACAATGATGAGTTCCAAAATATGTTTCAAAATGATTTTAACATGTTAAAATAGGTTCCCCCACACAGCAAGCAAGCAAGTCAGAAGAGAGGCAGCACCATTCCTGACTCCAGTGATCTCTTGAAGAGGTCAGCCAGCAGCCCTGCAAGTTCCTCTGCTAGCTCTTTCAGTGATCTTGGGTGCATGTCATCCGGTCCTGGAAACTTGTCCGCCCTCAGTGCCAGCAGCCCCTCCCTCACACTATTCACCTCTATTGCTATGTCTTTGGCCCCTGTCACCTCCATTCTTTTCCCCCCAGGTGGCACAGCCTATCTTTTTCTCTAGTGAAGACAGAGCAGAAGTACTCGTTCAGTGCCTCCACTTTGCTCACTTCTTCCTCCATCCACCCATCTCCCTTCATCAGGTTAACTATCCTGTCTTTCATCTCACTTATGTAGTGAAAGAAGGCCTTCTCCCTGATCTTACTCCTTCTGTGCCTTTGCTTGCTGCACCATCTTACTTGCCATTTTAGCTAACCTCAGGTATTCCTCCTTGTCTGCTTCACTCTCAGTCCTCTTGTATTTCTGTAGGCTGCTCTCTTGTCCCTCACCACTCTGGCAACCTCAGAGTTGAACCAGATGGGAGAGTTGGCCACCGATTTCTTCCCACTGATTTCTTCCCAATCAGCATAACACAATCCTCTGTGGCTGTTAGCATGGCATCCATTATGATGGCCCATTGTCTGTCCACCACTGTGTGTGCTTTGATGCCCTCAGTTGTTTCTTTAGCACGTCCTCCATTTTCTGGAAATCTACTCTCCTGAAGTCCAGGGTTTTGGTCTTGGTGGAGAGATTTTCCCTTCCCATATCCCAGACTGAACCACACTGTGCTGTGATTGCTACCTCTCAGGGGTTCCTTGACTGTAATATCATGCATGTGCTCCCTATTTGTGAGCACTAGATCAAGGATTGCCCCTTCCCTGATGGGCTCAGTAACTCCCTGAGTCATGAACCATCCCTGTACCATATCTGTGATCACTTGACTCCTGGCACAGGTGTGGATGGTGTACCCCAGTCCACCCTAGGCAGATTAAAGTGCCCCATCACTACCACCTTCCCTTTTCCTGTTGCTTCCAGCAATTTTGTACATAGTTCTTGGTCACTATCTTCATCCTGGTTGGGAGGTCTGTATATTACCCTCGATCTGATCTTCCTCCCCCTGTTGGTCTGGAGCTGGATCCATAGCGATTCCACTTTACCCTGTTCATTCTCTTCCCTGGTGCAAATTATCCCCTCCCTGATGTATTCCACCACACCCCTCTGCCTAATACTCTGTCTCTTCTATACAATCTGTACCCCAGGATCGAGAGGTCCCAGCCATGGTGTGCTGTAGTCCAGGTCTCAGTAACTGCTGCTGTGTCTACCTTTCCCTCTGCTAAGAGGGCCTGTATATCTCTCATCTTGTTACCAATACTGCAAGCATTGACTGACACCACCCTCCACATTGACTCTGTGCCTCCATGCCTAGTTCCTGTATCCTTATTTATCTACTTATCCCCTATACTCCCACCTTCACCCCTTGTCCTTGAATGCCCACCCTTGCCCCTTCACCCTCCCTCCTGATTTCTACTTCCTGTATGGTGGGAGTCCCCAGACCTCTGTGTTTCAACATTTCTGTGTCTGCTGCCCCCCCACAGCAGTTTAAACTCAGATCTATTTCCATGTATTCTGTCAGCTTGTCCCTGAGTACTTTCAATCCCTCCCAATTAAGGTAAAGCCTATCTGTCAAATATGACCACTTGTTTGAAAACCTCCAATACAACTGAATCCTTTCCCCTTACACCAGCTCCAGAGACAATCATTAAACTCCTCAATCCTCCTTTTAAGGACTGCAGTGGGTGGAGCCTTGCAGATCTCCTGTGATTGAAAGAGGAAGACTTTTCCAACTGAACAACAGTGTGGAGTTGCATCACAGTCACCTCTGTGTCTGTAAAGCAATCCACTCTGTCCATTAGCAGTCGACTTCAATATTTTTCTTCTTTTCTCATGGCACAGTCCACCGTGTCCAAGATGGCTGCTGAACTGTACTGTACATATGCAAGTAGTCGCACATGCGCAATAGACTCCAGCGGCCATCTTGAACATGGCAGATTATGCCATGTTCCACCGTGACTGCCTTAGAGGAGACTGTCTCATTTTTCATTGTTTTGTTTATAACAACATATTTTCCCTCCCCCACCTGACCATCCCTCCCAGCTCCCCAGAAACATAACAGTGACACTGGGGTGTCCAATGCCCCAGTGTCATGATCAGGACTCCTCCACGTTTTTTCCCTCCTTTCAGCACCCACCACCCTACACACTCTCCTCCCAGAATCATAACAGTGATACTGGGGTGCCCAATCTAGTGTCATGATCAGGACTCCTCTGTCTTTTTTTTTTACTTCCCCCACCTGACCCTCCCTCTCAGCACCCACCACCTTTTCTCCAACCGAAAAAAATAACAGTGACATTGGGAGTGCCTAATCACCCAGTGTCACAATCAGGACTCCTTGTTTTGTTTTCCTGAACTCTGTAAAAGAAAACCATCCATCAATGTCTTTTGTGGTCGTTGCTGTCTTCCCACTTGACCATCCCACTCAGCACCCCCAAGCCCTTACTTACCCATCAGGGGTCCAATGGCATAATCCATTCTGGAGCGCAGACACGTTTTCACTCTTCAAAGCCAGACTGTGAACTGAAATACAGGTATGTGGTTCAATGTATTTCAATGGTGTTTTGAACGTAGTGCCATAACTTGGCAATTTCTACATATTTTTGGCCCACATTTTCAACCTGTCTTTTTTGGGACCCTACCTCATGAACAATTGCACTGACATTAGGCAAATTTTTCCTGAAAGGTGATTTTGCGGTCCCTGCTTGAAATCACCTTTCAGGAAGGAGATGAACATTTTCTCTGCCCTTGTTCATGAGGTGGGGTCACAAGAAGGCTCTGTTGAAAATTTGGTGTAAAAATATTAAAAAACAACAAAGTTATGAGCCTACATTGAATTTTGCGAATGCAGGCTCATAACTTTGGTAATTTTCGGTATTTTTACCCCAAATCTCCAACATAGCCATATCTTTACAGCACTTAATGAAGCTGTTATTTTTCAAATCCTGGGAAAAATGTTTTTTTCACATGTTCCCTGCGTGAAATCACCTTTCGGCCAGAAGCTAAATATTTTCTCTGCCTTTTTTCATTAGGCGAGGTCATAAGAAAACTATGTAATAAATTGCTATAAAAATATTTGAAAAAGAAAGTTATGAGGCTATGTTGAATTTTGCACACAGTCTTGATAGTTTGGTAATATTTATTACCCCAACATTTTTAACCCAAACTTTTAACATAGCCATTTCTTTACAGCACCTCATGAATGTGACAGCTGTCATTATTTAACTCCTGCCAAAATGCAACTTCTGCTGACTAATGTAATAAAATATCTCTGGTTGTTACCCAACATGGTACTCGTATACCTATATTATGACTACTGTGATCTACCCATTACCAAGCGTGTACCACCAGTGAATGCCTGTAACACTGGTTGCTTTTTTAATCTAAGCGTTATGTACTGTACTGTTTGTTTGCTGTTATGTATTGCTCTCTTGACAAGGTGCCTTTGCAAATGAGTCTATGACTCAAAGGTCTGTAAACCAATGATCTAATAAATAAATAAAAAATAAAATGTGTTTTTGCATCACAAAAGTTGATTTCAAATTCCCTGTGCAAAATCACCTTTAGGCCAGGAGATGAAAATGTTCTCTGCCCTTCTTCTTGAGGCAGCGCAGGGTAATAACAAGCTATGTGGAAAATTTGGTGCTCAGATATTACAAAAACAAATTTATGAGCCTATGTTACATTTTGCAAATGCAGGCTCATAACATTGATAATTTTCAATATTTTTACCCAGAATTCCTTGTCTGCAGCCCTGCAGCTCTGGCTAGAGTTTGTTCTGACTGTGCTAGCTCTGATGACTAGAATCACCTCTGAAAATGCTATACAGCACCCCAAATCTTTTCAGTTGCTTGATAACTGTAAAACCTTTTCTGCACCACCCACCTCTTCCCCTGCCAAGCCATTGGTTCCCAGGTGGATGACCAAGGAGGCTTTCCACCCACTGTCCCAGGGTATGGTTGTAACAGATAGACACTGACTCTGTCCATAAAAAATACAACACACTTGATGCATGGCTTTATTCAGTGAAGTTCCAAAGTGAAAGTTTCACAGGAAAATGCAAAAATAATAAAATAAACAAATAAAGCATTACAGTGCTTTTGGTAGGATGCAACAGTCAGAGTCCCTAGACAGAGTGAGGATCCCTTCCTCATCTGAGCTTTTAAATTGCTGTGTGGGTTTGAAGTCTGTATGCCCATCATTCTTTCATGCTCTGGTCAGAAATCAGAATCCCAGGCTCATGCAGTTCAAATGGGGGTGGGGTTTATACTTTTTCTGATTGCCCCTGCATCACAGAATAGGTGTTTAGGCACTGTGCCACAGTACTGATTCAGACCTATGACACAGGTCCAATTTGGCACAGTGCCACAGACTGCTGGGGGAAGGAAGAAAGAGAGAAGGAGAGTACTTTTTCACAGTGCTTGTATGAGGATTCCTTCATTCATTTCCCTCATCTCACCATTACACTTCAATGAGTTTGCAAAATACTCTGTTTATTTTAACAATTTATTTTAGGGCTTTTAAGCCCAAAAAGAGAGTGATGAGCCAGCAATATACTGTATTTATATTTCCAAGCTCCGGAACAGAGCGGCTACCTGCCATATACCCCACCTGGTTTGCAAGGTGCTCCATTTTTGGGAGTGAATTCCAGCTCACTGAGCCGACAGGCTCATCCCGGGTAGAGCACCCCAAGTCAACAAATAAAATATAATTCAAATTATATACTTTCTCCATGAGACAAGAAAGTAAAACACCCTCTTTCACTGACATTTAAGTCTGGAGGGAAACAGTTGCTTAGTAAGACACTCTGCCTAAGGAGTACATTTCATTGTCGGTCTGCAGACTTTTGGCACCACTTCAACTGTGAAACAACTTAAGTATATTTCTCCATAACCAGAGAAGGAAAAAATGCTTTTTAATACTTAAGCCTGGAGGGAAACAACTTTTCATGTTTTCCTCCCACACTTCTTATTTCTGGGAAACTTTTAATTTTTGGCATGTCAAAGCTGTCTCAGACAGTTGCAACTGCACACCACTTCAGTGTACTTCTGGCAATAAGGCACATTACACTCCAAATGATAACAGTATTCCCAAAACAAAATGGCTCATGTTTTAACTGTGCACATATTCAATAATGGGTATCTGTTTTATAAAATGCTCTCATACTGGCAGACAACATGACACTGTGGTAGTTAGCTTTTACCTCTTTATTTATAACAAAATGACATTACGCTAGCTAGCTTTTACATATTTATATGACCATTTTGAGCCTTTCATCATGAGGTATTTTTGGACTGACTTGGAAAAAAACGTGAAGATAGTTTTGAGGTGTGGGGGGTCTGTAGGTGGCCATCCTGACAGAACAGGAAGAAGAAAGGACAGCATAGAATAGAATAGAGGGCTGTTGCAACAGACTTTAGAAGGGGAAAGAAAGAACAGAGTCCCTCAAATACCTAAGTAGGTTGACTAGCTCTACCACACACACTCTCCTGTTCAGAAGAAAACCAGTGACTTTGTAGTGAACTGGTTTTCACATACTTAAGCATAACGGAGCAAAAGAAACTTCCCCTCCCTCCACAGAAGCTCCACCCAGGGTTCCTTAGTAAACAAATAATAGAACAATGTTGTTTTAATATACTCTCTCTCTAGCTCTCTAAATATATATATATATATATATACTGTATACATAGATATATATATATATATATATATATATATATATATTCACACATTTGTATTCATATACCCAGGAGTTATAAAGTATCTATGGTCTTCAGATGCCATTTACATTTTCTTATACATGTGTCATATCTGCTCCATGCCTGAACAAAAAGTTTGCATTTCTGTACTGAGCACAGGTCTGTGATGTAAAGTAAAACTGTAAGGCTGCAAAGTCAGATACTGTCTCATAATTCTTGAATTCTTATCCTTCATCTGTCGAATCCAACAAAGGGAGTTAAGATCTGTCACCAGATTGAATTCAGCACCCCCACAAATAAAACCATATGGCTTCTCTTGTCCATTTCACTGGTAAGCATTCTTTGTCTATTTTAGAGTACTTCTGTTCTCTTCCATACAGCTTCCTGCTTATGTAGATTACTGGATGTTCTTCGCCCTGTATCATTTGGGTGAGTACAGCCTGTCACACTTGGACAGCTGGTTCTGATCTCTGTATCATATTTTTGTGTAAGTATAAAAAAATGTGTGATGGACTGTGGTAGAGGGAAATGCTAGCTTGCTGAAAATGACACTTCACCCCCAGGGATAAGTTCAAAGGACAGGACATAGCTAAGCTGCAGATATCTGGGGTGCAATTATCTTGTCAATTTGCTTTGATACCAGGAAATAAAATTAGCCATTCAGGACATCCTCAGGGAAATCCTTTGATCTGCACTAGAAGTCCTGAGAAAAGGGCCACTGGCCAGTGTTATGAATAACCTCCCAGGAAACCAATTCATTTCCTGAAAGAGATTTTGATGTGTAGATACCAAGGCCCAGACAGAATTAAGGAGTCAAATACACTTTTGCTTTGAATACAATGACTTATATCAAAGAGACTTTTTGATGTGTGTGTGAAGCAAAGCACAGACTGGTTCTGACCAGTCAAACATAAGAAGAGGAAATTCATTATCTCATCTCTTATTTTTTTAAATACCTTAGTAGGCCATCTTGGTGTTATAAAATATAGATTTTGTTACACCAAGGTGGAGTTTGGTGACCTCAGTGAGAAGGCCGGCTCAGGACTGTTTTTAACATACTGAGAAGACCTTGACAGACACCCTTTCATATTTCTGACTGGAAGAAGAGGAACTTCAAAGCACTGAAGTAGGGACCTTAGACAAAATTAGTCTGAATGTTATTATTTATAGGAATCTGCACTTTTACCTGTTTGTTTTAAGGCTGTATGTGTTGGGATATTTTGTTCTCTAATATTTTCTGTTTTCCTAGTTTAAAGTAAAGATATATATTTTAAAACGGAAACTGCCTGGAGTGCCTTGACATTTCTTTCTATTAAAGTGAAACTTTTGAAGGTTATAGTTAACACTGTGTATGAGCTTATTGTACACCAAACTGGGAAATGGATGAGTTCCTCTAAGGTCTTGCATAGAGTTCTAAGGTTCATTTTGAAGACCTGGTTAGGTGCCCTTAGGCAAAGATATCTGGCCCTGAAGACAGAATTATCTGAGCCTGATAACTGGGTATGCTAACAAGAGGTTATCAGTTTGAATCCCTCCAGAACTTGAGACTAAGGTGACTCGAACCCACAAAACAGGCAAGAGGGTTACCTTGTACTGTTCACTGTCCACAAATCATATGCTCAGAGGTTGGCACTTTGGGAGTAGAGGGATGACCGGTTGAGCAAATTTTTGACGTAGCCCTGATACCAGTTTCAGAGGTATACATCTGTATCTCAGATAGAACTGTAAAGTCTGGGCATTTTTAAACAAGTGCAGAACAAAGGGTAACCATAATTACCCTGAAAGCTTCTCCACAGGCTGGGCTCCATTTGACTTTGTTGGAACACCATTTTTTTATCAAATCTGTTAATGGGGTAGTGACTGTGACAAAATTAGGAATGATCCTTCTATAATAACTTGCCAAGCCCAGAAATTATCTAACGTGTTTCTTAGCTTCTATTTTCTCAATGTCTGGCCTAATTTGTCCATTCCCCAATATGAAACCTAGGTACTTAATTTTGGTCATAGCTATAGCACATTTAGCTGGGTTGATGGTCAACCCTGCCCCTTCTACTGTATTGACCTTATTACAGCAGCTAACTGGGTAAGGTGTGTCTTCCAGGCCAGGCTATACACTACCACATCATTTAAATAGGCTGAACAATACTCGGTGTGGGGTGTTAAAATGTGGTCCATAAGCCTATGGAAAGTAGCTGGAGCACCATATAGGCCAAAGGGCATGGTTACAATTGGAACAGACCTAGTGGGATAATAAAGGCTGTCTCATCCCTAGATTCTATTTCAAAGAGGTTTGCCAGTACCTTTTTGTCAGGTCCAGTGTAGTAATATACCTGGCATTTCCTAGATGGTCTATGATGTCATCTACCCATGGCGTGGTGTAACCATCAAAGTGAGAGACTGCATTTAATCTCCAGAAATCCTAACACAATCTGATTGCATCCTCTTTCTTAGTAACCACTACAGTAGGCAAGGTCCAGGTGCTAGTGGAGGCTCCATTTGTTTGTTTCTGCTGTAGACCTGCTCACCCCACAACCCTATATTTAGTGCAGCCATACATTTATATTTAGTAGGGGTTGGATATAATATAATACTATGTGATATAGTAATAAGACATGTGATATGATTGTAGCATGGACTGGTGGTTAAGACCAGATCCCAACATGGCTATGTGCTAGTAACCTCTGGCCCTAACAGTATTAGCATTGCTTATGCAGGCCTTATGGTACAGTTATTTTTCTTTGCTACACAGCTGCTATTATTTTGCTAACCAAGCACCTTTTATATTGTAACCCCAAACTAGTTTTAGCTAGTTTTACTGTTATCAGAGAATATGTGCAGAGACAGTAATGAGCTAACCGTCCTCTGCGCTGACCTTCTCCCAATTAAGTTTCCATATTTTGTGACATTATCTTATTTGGCATACCATTACCTAGTAATATACATTTCTTATCTTAGAGTATAAGAATAATACTCATGCTGTATTTTGTTAAGTTCAAATCCAGTTTGGAGTGACATCTAGATGTCTAGGGTTCTGTTCCTGACTCCCAGCAGGTAAATGGTGTGTTTTGTGTTTTCTGGTAATAAACAAGTTATTCCTGTTGTATCTTTGGCTGTGTGTCATATTTCACCATCAGGTCCAGAACAATTCTGCTAACAAAGTCACAACTGCAACAGGACCTGTTTGGATGGAACCAACACCAAGATACCTCAGGATAATGACAGGTGTAAAGAACCTTCACCCATCTTTGCTTTAGGTACAATTACTAGTGGCCTCTGCTACCAGAATACATTGCTGACTGACTGCCAAGACCGAGGTGAACTGGTACACCTTAGATCTCTGTCAGTACAGTCTACAATGGCAGACCCTAACACAATGGCAAATAATACTGAGCTCAATGTGAATGTCCTACAATATTGTACCTCCAATGGAAGTTTGAAAGATTTTGCATCTTATGCAAAATACCAGGCTGACACGGTACAGTATTTAGGGATGCTATATACTGAGGTCAAGTCTAAAAAGTAAGAAACATGACCAAAAGGTGCAATGGTCACTGCTTTGTATGCTTTGTGACAGACATTGGATCTGAGGTTTCACTTCGAGAAAGAACCGAAATCCAGATCTGAGGCTATGTGTAGGTTAAAGGAAGATGATGAGCAGTATAAGGAACAGAAAGATAAGCAAATTAGTAAGTTGCATGAGGAAAAAGAGAGGTCGTTCCAGGATAAGATACCGATATTACAAATGAATGATGTGCTTATGAGCATGAATGGGTCATTGAGACGTGCGTATGAGGAGTTGGAAGATGAGTTTGAAAAGTGTCAGAAAGAAAAGAAATGGAGAAAACACATGAAGTAAGCGCTGCTTACAGGGTGTTGCAGGATTACTTTAGTAAGGGAAAGTTTTAAGGAGGTGTGGATCATATGGAATGTAGAATGCAAATTGCAAAATTGCATCAGCAGCTGATGATCCTAAAGGGTAATGTGAGAGTGATGCTGTCAGCACTGCCCATTGTCATGTCATCCTCCAATGAGGATGACAATGATGATGATGCTCCTTTGGATACCAGAGGGTACAGGCACCACCCACCAGTGTCTGCTCTGACCAAGGAGGATAAAACTGAGGTAAAGGACCTGATTGATAAGGTTATTTTGAAGAACGAGCTGTTTGATATACATGCAAAAGACTTAAAAAAGGCAGTGGCTGATGCTCTGAAAAAGGAAGTGGAAAACCAGACACTTATACAGGGTGTGGCTACCGCTGCTGTGGAGGCAGTTGCTAAAATCATTAATACTGACAGAAGTCCAGAACTCCAGTCAAGCCATAGTGCTCTATAGTCTACACAGGCCTTCCAAAGCATTGCAGACAAAATTGGCTGAATGGCCCCAGGTGGCAATTTGAGTTGCCATTTGGAAAAGGTGCAACAGCACTGTCAAATGCTCAGCTTACTGGCAGAGCATCAGGTCCAGATCCTTAAACAAACTGATGAACCTATGTTGTGGGCAAAACTACTGGAAGGGATCTGGAGTAATACCAAGGCCTCTATCGATAGGGTTGACACCCACCTGCTGGCGGCCCATTATCCAAACATGGTCAGCGTAATGCTGGCTACGCAGGTAAAACAGCATAACAAAGAAGGCCCACCCAGTATGAAGGATGGCTATGGCTTGCTTACAGTACTAGCAAAGGACTCACCAGGGAGGAAGCAAACTGAGAATCAACAGAGTACAAATGCCTCTTATGAAACCTTCTCCCATATATTCAGGAAAAGGTGGAAGCCTTAGTCTTTCCTTAAAAGGATAGTTTGATCCAAATCCTGGAGTCGGTGGAATGCATTTACCAGGTCCATGCCAAGGACCTCGGTTTGGGACAAATGTCCAAAGTCGTTGCTGTGCAAAAAAGCACAGATTCACCAACGCAGTATGAGGTGGAGAGGAAACCCAAAGACCCTCAACAGAATGAATCCTCATATTCATACAAAAAGAAAAATTGACAAAGGTCGAACCAACAAGATATGAAGGGAAGCAAAGGACAGAAACAATGGCCCAGACTTTTGTATAAGGACTTGTAAGCTGAGGTAGACCATCTTTAGGCATACCAGTCCAGTCGAATCTGCAAAGACATCGGCAAAGGTTGTGGCAGCCATCTCCGAATTGAACACCAAATCTGAGAGGGGGTGGGAAACCAAAGACCCTGTATCCTATACAGGTGTGCGGTGGATTTAGCCAACTGGCTGCTCCTCCAGACACCAAGTCTCCATTATATGCTTCTCATTTCTGATTTGCATGTTGTGGCAGCTGTATAGGCAAATGACGCAGAACATGAAGTCATCATCATGTTCCAGCACCATCCCCTTTTTGGTAGGTTAAAGACTATTTTTGAGGAATGCAGGGACATCTTTCCTAAATACAAGCATGACTGCAGATGAACAGACACCCTCATATGGGTTACTGGCAGGGACACGCCACGTCAATAGCAGTACTCCTTTCCAGCAGAGGCGATTCCATCCCTGTGAGCGACTATCACATTGCTCTTGAAGCAAAAGGTCTTCAGACCTTGCATCTCCACAGTCAATTCTCTGATTTGGCCTCTAAGAAAACCCTAGTAATACCTGGAGACTGACAATAGATTACAGAAAGCTTAATCAGGTGACACCCAACTGTGCACCAATTGTGACTTTGGCCCCGGATGTGCTCTGACTTCTAAAGCCTGAACTCAAATGGTTCAGTACTTTAGACATTTACAGTGGGTTCTAGTCATTGTTAATAGCCCTGGAGAGCAAATACAAGTTTACCTTCACTTTTGAGGGATGTCAGTTTAAGTGGATGTGCCTTCCCCAGGGTTTTCATAACAGCCCCTCCTTCTTCACATCTACATGCAGATGCCCTACAGGGCTTCCCCATGCCTGAATGTCTCCTACAATATGTGGATTATTTTCTCTTGGCAACAACAAATAAAGAGAAGCACCTTCGGTTACTTGCAGAACTCCTTGCACTCCTGCAGCGTTGGTTTAAAATGCAATCCTGCAAAGGTTCAAATTTGCCACTCTGATGTATCCTTCTTGGGCCTGTGTTACTGCCGAAGGGAAGAGCCTTACCCTTGACAAGGTGCAAGGTATTCAGGATGTATCGCTGCCTACCAGTGTGTCCACTCTCAGATGACTCCTGCGCATGGTGAACTACTGAAGGAATTTTATCCCTGATTTTACTGAAACAGCTGCACCTTTGTATGAGCTCCTGAAAAAAGAATGCCCCCAGGTGTTGGGGCCCACAACATACCATAGGAGTCACTGCATTGAAATTAGCCTTGGCCTCAGTCCCTGCTCTGGTTAACCCAAACCCAGATTTTCCCTTCCATCTAGAAACTGCCACCATAGATATGGCCCTGTCTGTTGTCTTGGCACAAAAGATGCATGATTGTCTTAGGTCCATTGCCTATGCATCTCAAATTCTTTCACCAGTGGAACAGAAATACTCTTTTTGTGAGATACACTTTTTGGCTACAGCTTGGGCTATCAAGCACTGTACTTACATTGCTGGACACAGTCCCATTGTTATGTACACCAACCAGACCCCCACCAACTTCCTGTTATCAGAGAGAGTAAAGGATGGCAATGTTTCCAATGCAAGACTTACCCATTGGTCACACCTTTGACAGGATCGAGACATCACTATCTACCCCAAGAAAATTCCCTCTGTCTTGGCCCATGGGCTCCTTTACAGTGGAGACCTACATGAATGTTGACTGGAACCTCCTTCCTTACCAGAACCCAGTCCATTTCTGTCCATGACTGACTTTCGTCTTTGCAGATCACCAAGCACGTTGTGTATTCAATGATGATTCCTTGTTTTACCATGAGGACACCAGGTAGCAGGATTCGGAATCTTGGTCCTCTTGTTGGGGGCAGGGACAGTGGAAGTAGCCAGGCAGTGTGCCATTAGATCCTCACAACATGCAGAAGTGGCAGCCATTGCAGATGCAATGAAACTGATTCAGGAGGAACAAGAGGGAACACTATCATTTTTTCTGATTCTTTATGGGTGTGCTACTCCCTTACAGAGTTTCTGCCTTTTGGAAGATCTATGGGTATGATTCCTTGGAAGGTACCTCAGTCAAACACCAAGACCTGTTCCAATACATCAAGAATATAGCAGAAAAGTATTCTTTAAGTTGTATATCCACAGGGTAAAGACCCACTTGAAGGCGCCCTTTTCATGAGCAAAATGACTGAGCAGATACATTTCATCAAAGAGGGCACATTACAGGGAGAAGAAAAGGAGGTAATGTCAGCACCGGAGAAGCACAGCCAGTGGCCACACACAAAGAAGAAAACAAGCCATCCCATTGGATTTGACTGCAGTGCAAATGGGAGACCCAGAAATACAAGAGATAACAATAATCTCTTGTAGCAGAAAGAGGTACCAGAAAATAACTGCTTAAAGAGACACCTCAGCCACCTTTCCCCAGATCAGAAGCTGGTTATGTATGACCAGGGGGACCCCACACTGTGGGTGGTTCCTAAAGACCTTTGGTCAGAATTCATCCACCAGATGCATGATACACCTATAGGTAGACATCAGGGGGTATAGAAGACTCTGCAGAGACTGAGAATGATTGGATGGTGGCCTGGCTAAACAGTAGATGTCCAACATTATTTGGACAATTGCATCACCTGTGCCCAAAACAACCCAAAACCTGGGAAGAGAAATGCCAATTGCTTCAATAGAGACAATCCAGTCCTTGGAATGCAATCCAGATGGATTTCATTGGCCTTTGCCTACCACTGGCAGAAACAACAAGTATCGTTGGTCATCACAGACCTATTCTCCAAATGGGTCATAACCTTCCCCTGTAAGGCTAATAATATCACCAAAGCTACTGCAAAAATTCTGGTGTAACAAGTATTCACCAGCTGGGGAATATCTCTCAAGATATACTCTGATAAGGGGATGAGCTTTACTGGCCAGGTTGTGCAGGAAGTTCTTGAGATGCTAGCAGTAAGACAGAAGTTCCACCTAGCTTACCATCCTCAGTCTTCTGGTGCTTGAGAGAGAGAGAGAGAGAGAGAGAGACAACAGGCAGATCAAAGCAATGTTATCAAAGTTAGTCAACTAGAATGTAAACATACAAATGTATGAAGAAGCAAGCAGAAGAAGGCCATTTGGTCTATGTAGTCTGCTTGTATTGCAGGGTACACAACTTGAGCTACTATCCCTGCCCTCCCTCCCCACACCTCCCATCCTCTCTACCCATGATCCTTACCTTTCCCTAAGCCTACCCAAGCCTCTCTTAAAGCTGTCCACTGTCTTTAATAAGTTCACCTCTTCCAGCAGAGCATTCCATGTGTCCACAACCCTCTCTTTGAAGAAGTGCTTCCTGAACTCCATCCTAAACCTCCCACCCTCCAGCTTAAGACTGTGCCCCCTCATGTTATGGTTGCCACTTAGCTTAAAGAGACCCTCCTTATCCACCTTATTTATCTCTTTCAAGTACCTGAAGGTCCCAATCACACCCCCCCTCTCTCTCTCCTGTCTTCAAGGGAGTATGTGTTCAGTGCCCTCAACCTCCTTATATGCCTTACCCTGCTGACCTGCCTTTCATTTTTGTAGCCCTCCTCTGGGCCTCTCTCCAGAAGGTTAATGTCCCTTCTGAGGTGTGGGCACCAGCACTGAACCCCATATTCTAGATAAGGCCTACCAGGGTCCTGTACCACTTGCAGTATAAGCTCCTCTCTCCACTGCTGATCCCCTGGATATGCATCCCAACATCTTGTTTGTTTTTGCTGCTGCTTTCTTGCACTGTGTGGAGTACTTCAGGTCACTAGGGATAATTACTCCCAGGTCCTTCTCCTCCTCCTCTGATGCAGATAGTCGGACTCCACCCAGGTAGTACTCTGTCCTGGGATTCTTGGCTCCAATATGCATAACTTTGCATTTCTTGACATCGAAGCCAAGCTGCTAGATCCTGGACCACCTCCCCAGCTTTTCCAGATCATTCAGTAGATCCTGTATCCCTTCAGCTGTGAACACTCTCCCACAGAGTTTGGTGTCATCTATGAATAGGCACATTTTTCCCTTAATGCCATCCCCAATGTCATTGATGAAGACACTGAAAAACACCGGCCCCAGCACCGAGCCCTTCGGGACCCCACTGGTTATCTCTCTCTGGTGCCAGATAACTATCCCCCCACAACCACCATCTGAGTTCTGTCCCTCAGCCAGTTTTCCACCCATCTGGCCATCTTTTCCCCAATCCTGAGATCCACCAACTTCCTGATCAACCTTTTATGGGGCACAGAGTCAAAGGCCTTGCTTAAATCAAGATAGAGGATGTCGACCACTTGGCCCCTGTCTACTGTCTTAGTGACAGTGTCAAAGAAGTCAGTCAGATTCATTTGATACAACCATTCCCCATGAACATGTGCTGCCTTGCATCCTGGAGACCATGCTCCTCTAGTTAGTCCACCAACCTTTCCTTTAGTATGGCCTCCATGAGCTTGCCCACAATGGAGGTCAGACTGACTGGTCTGTAATTCGCTGGTTCATCCTTGGGGCTGCTTTTGTGGAAGGGCGCTACATGTGCTGTTCTCCAGTCCTGTGGTACCACACCTGACTCTTGTGAACTATTAAATATATCTGCCAGTGGTCCTGCCAGCTCCTCAGACAATTCCTTTAGTACCCTTGGATGTAATTGGGATACACTGTTGCCCTTACTCCTAATAGCAATCAGGGCCACTTCATCAACAGTTATGCAGTACACACCCTTTGAGGTGATGACTGGCTAGCAAATAAGGTTGCCAGAACACTTGTGGATGGATGTCCACCCCCCCACCATGGATAGAGTGCCGGATGACATCAATGCAAAGCAGTTACAGGAAAATTGGGTCAAAATTCTTCGCTTTGCTGTGAAAAGCTTGGGCAGTGCTCAACAGAGATCCAAAATGCACTTTGACAAAGACATCAAGGAGGCTGATTGGCAAGTGGGTGACAGAGTCATGGTGTTGCAATACTCAACACCCACCCACTCCCTATCCAGCTAATGGACTGGTACTTTCGAGATTATGATCAAAAGCAGCCCCTCTGTCTATCAGGTGCAAATATCAAACAGCAAGAAATCCACTGACAAGTGGCTTCATGCCAATCAGCAGAAACTGTTTAAGGGCTCTGATGGCCCTGAGTAAGTAACACATAAGCTGGAAGGGGGTTGTATTTCCAACTATTTCTTTTCTTTCATTTCGGAATGATGACAGTCATAATATATGCCCTTGGGCTGTTTACAAGGACAGAAGGCAAGTTGTATGAGTGTAAAGGTCCTACCAGCTATGGCTATGTCATATGTACCAAAGTGATACCTGGACAACAACACTAAATCTACAAAGTGGCAGCCTCATCTTCAACACTTAGGTTATATGAGGACCACAGGAAATTGCCTTGGAAAATGGTGGACCTACTCACCAGTCTACAGAGACAGAATAACTGCATACCAGGATGGGGCTGTTACTTCAAAGGATACTTGAGCAGGATACATAGAAAATGACAGCAGAAGGAGACCAAAGGTCCCATCAAGTCTACCCTTGGTCTACCCTTGGTTTTCCCTGACCTTCTATGGCTCCCAGGACTTATCCCCAACTTGATTCCTACATTATTTATGCTTATATTGGCCCTAGCCCTATCCCACCCCTTTTGAAAGCAGCCACAGTCCTTGATCCCACCACCTTGACAGGCAGTCTGTTCCACGGTTCAATGACCCTTTCAGTAAAGTAGTGTTTCCATAGATCCCTTTTGAAGCTTCCACACCATAGCTTCCATTTTTGACCTCTAGAGGTTAATCCACCTACCCTATTAAAAAGTTAATTGTAGGGTATTTTATTAATGCCCCTATGGAACTTGAATGTCTTAATCATATCCCCTTTTACCTCCTAGTTTCCAGAGAATACAGGTTCAGTGACTCTAGGTGTGCCTCATACGAGAGCACCTGTAGGTCATACACCATCTTTTTCACCTTCCTCTGTACAACCTCCAGCCTATCCCTATCCTTCTTTAGGTGTGGTCTCCAGAACCGGACACAGTACTCCAAGTGAGACCTCACCAGCAACCTATACAGCGGGAGGATCACCTCCCTGTTCCTGCTGTCAAATCCTCTATTTACGCACCCTAGCATTTTATTTGCCCTACTATAGGCCTTGTTGCATTGACTAGCCTGCTTCAGGGTGTCACTCATAAAGATCCATAGATCCCTTTCTTCATGTGAGACACTCAGTTGGACTCTGTTAAGCAGCCCTTAGGTTCCCTTTTCCTAGATGTATTACCTTACATTTCTTCGTGCAAAAATTAAGCTACCATAAATTGGACCATTTCTCTAGTCTCTGTAGGTCTTTGTGCAAGTCTGTTACTGCCTCTTTGCTGTCAACCCTACCCCCTAGCTTAGTGTCATCTGCAAAGAAGGCAATCTTGTTCTGAATGCCTATGTCAATATCACTAATGAACATGTTAAAAAGGACCGCACCAAAGACCGAGCCCTGGGACACCCCACTAGTGACCCCTCCTTCACCCCATTTACTACTACCTCTGACATCTGTCCTTAGCCAATTGCCCACCCACCTAACTATGGTCTTTGCAGTGCCACAGTCCTCCATTTTCTAAGCAGGCGCCTGTGCAGTACCAAATCAAAAACTTTATTAAAGTTGAAGTAGAGGAGATCCACTGGGTGGCTGCCATCCACTCCTTAGTCACCCAGTCAAAAATGTTCCGCATGACCTCACTGCAACAAACCATTGATGTCTCATGCCCGGAGACTGTTCCTTCCAGATATTCCACCGGGTCCTACTTGATTAATGTTTCCATCAATTTTCTCGACCATTGATGTGAGGCTTACCAGTTGTAGTTGCCAGTCGCCTCTCTGCTCCTGCCCTTCTGGAGGGTACCACGTCCACAGTTCTCCAGTCAAATAGCATGGTTCCCGTTAGTAATGATTTGTTGAAAAAATGTGCCAAGGGTTCAGCCAATTCCTGAGCAAGTTCTTGCAGCACCCTGGGGTGCAGACCATCAGACCCTGATGCTTTGTCCATCTTCAAGTGTATCAGTGCCTCCCTGACCCTGTTTATAGTAAATGTTGGTGTGCCCATTTGTGGGATCCCACTGTCAGCAGCCTCAATGCCACTGTCTGGACTTGGTCCATCAAGTTCCCTTATGAATACCAAACAGAAGATTTGTTCAGTGCAGTAAGGTTCTGTGCATCATATTCAATTATCTTTCTCCTCTTGGAGCTGAACTATCCCCCGTATGACAAAAGAATTGTTTGTCCACCTTTTAATCCCTGATGTGATCCATAGTTCAGCTGCTGCTTTTGCCATTTTCACTGCCCTTTTGCATCCCAGCATTTCCATGTGTAGTCATCCATTCACTATCCTCTGGGCCATTTTGTATGTGCAGAAGGCTCCCTTTTGCTTCTGATTGCTTCCTTGACCTGGGTGGTGAACCAAATGGGTATCTTGTGTTTGTTCTCTTTTTGTGTTTGGTATGACCAAGAAACATGGACAATTCATTTTGTAGCATGGCATGGTTCCTTAAAAGAGTTTATGACAACTGGGCCTCTGTCATGGTTTTACCAAAGACAACTACACCCAGTTCTACTACTGTGACTTCCTCACTGAACTTGTTATCTTCTGTTACAACTGAAACCACCTTTCCCCACCACAACCTTTACAGTGCCCTACCTTGGAGCCAGGTCCACCTATTGGCTTGATGGTGACTTCCAATCCTGGGACACTTATTAACAATGTTCAGTTTATGCATGTTCCTGTTGTTTTGAACATATCACATTGGAACACGGACATACTGTATGTGGCCATTGTTCAACAACCAATTTTTCAAGATTTCATGCTACTGTGTTGTTAGATATTGTTGCAACTTATCAAGTACGGGCTCAAGACACTGTGGCTGGCAACAAACTGCTCCACATCAAGGGATGTTCTACTCTAGGCACACTAAAAGGGACCTGAGTATAACAGGCCTGGTGGGGAGTATACCAGGTTTATTTGGATCGGGAATTTATTTATTTTATTTATTATTTAGTTTTTGTTGACCGGGTAAGTGCACTAGACAAATCCTGCCTATTTTCAGGCACAACCTGGGGAAGGGGGATACAGATGAATGCCAACTGATCTTGAACCAGATTAAGCTGTTGGTGGTATTTTTAGTGAAGGAGAGAAATTTGATCAGGACACCGGGGAAATTCCCTACTTTGTCTGTTGGTGGTGGTGTGGAACCACCAGTAGAGCTCAGTCCATTGATGGAGAACAAAGGTGATTCCATGCAGTGACCATGAAATTACCTTTCAGGACCAAATAACGAGATGACAGTGCATGTGTTCATGGGGGTGGGGTCCCAAGAACCCCATGTTGAAAATTTGGAGCCAAAATTCACAAAAATGGCTGAGACATCCACCTAAGTTGAAACCTCCCCATTTATGTCATTATACAGCTTACCGGCATTTCTTCAGTTCATGGTCGGCTTTGAAGAGTCCAGACATGTTCCCGCTTCACTGAAGATCACAGCGCTGGCCCTCTGGAAGTAAGTATGGGGTGAGGAGGGTGTGAGGAGATGGGGTGTATAGAGGGTGGGTGTGGGTTGGGAGAGGGGTGTTGCAGACAACGAAACCATTTTCTTTTCAGGTACAAAAAAACAACACGAAAGGACACTGCACTGTGGGATGGTTTTCTTTCTTTACAGATTAAATAAAGCAAATGTTGGGCACACTGGGAGGGCTCCCAGTGTGCCCTATGACTTTCAGGGGGTGATGTTGGCCACACTGGTAGAGACTCCCAGTGTGCTACACAATGGGAGTGGGGTAGAGGCAGGAACATGCTGACGCTGTGCCTTTCTGTTAAATGGAGACACACTAGGGTGGGCTCCCAGTGTGCCACCTCAAGCTGTGTGTGTGGGGGTTTTGACATGCAGACAGGGGATTGGGCACCCCAAAGTTGACTTTCTTTGGTATTGTGTGGCAGGCAAGAGCCCCCACCATGTTTATTTGAAATGTTTCACCAGGCAAGGCATCTATGGAAGGCGGTTTTCTATTCCACTGCATGATGAGTTTGTCTCGGATTGCAGCAGCATATTTTTTCAAGTTGGTGCACTTTGCATAATCTTGCATCAAGCGTAGCATGCTGGCTCATTAGGGAATGAGGGCGCACCTTCTAAAGCGTGCTTACCGTTACTTAACACTGACCACCTCTGCATTTCTCCTACTACCACAAGATGTTGCTTGTGCATCGCAAGACAAGATAAAAAGGGATAAATCAGACTAGCATACAGAGCAGAAAGCTACAGGAAACAAAATTTACAGGACCTAATGGGTTTGGGACCCTTCTCTTGTTTAGTATTGTCCCCTAATAGTTACTGAACAGTCTGTGAAAGCAAATAGATTGTATCTGTTGATACCATATTGATAAAATTCAATAGGCAAAGTCCTCAGGGTGTTACAGGGTTGTATATGATTTTTTTTTTATGAATACAAGTTTGGTATCTGATTAGTTTAGGCTTCTGTTTTATTTTGAAACATTTAATGTAAAAAGAGATTTTAGTCATATAGGTCCTTGGAAAAGAGGAGATGCTGGATGGTTTGATACCTTTATTGGACCAACAAGTGTCTTGTACAAAGATAGAATTCTACACAAGCTTTCGGGGCCTCACATGTCCCTTCTTCAGGTGAATAACAAAACTGAGCAACATAAGCAGTATTTATATTTGCTGTGAAGCAATTTATAAAAATAATTGAAGAGAGTTGCAGGAAGGGTAGAATGGTGGGCAGTGTGAAGCTTAGAAGTGGAGAAATGAACACATAGCAATAAAGCCCTGAGATAAGAGTCTGTATAAGTTGCAAAGCAATAAAAATAGGATGTGTAGAAGAACTATCGGGGGCAATTAATAGGAACAGGTCATGTGAAGATGAAGGGATGTTAGGAAGAGGTAATAAGAAGGTGACCAGATAGGAACACAGATAAGAACAACTTGAGATACAAGGTGTTTAAGGTAGGCAGAAAGGGTACATAGGAAGTTTTAAGAAATGAATGGGAGATATGAAAAATGAAGGAACACAAAACAAAGGCCTACATAAGGTTAGTATACACAGAGATGTGTGAGAAGAACTAATCAAGGGGTGAGGAGGGGTGGGCAGGACTGAAGCTGAAAATATATTTGTAAGAGAGGCAGGAAGGATGCTAGGAACAGGTAATTATAAACACAGCAGACAGGAACACAGAAAAGAAAAAAAAACATGGGTAGCAAGTAACAAAAGAATACATCTTCTCTTCTTCTCACATATCACTGTGTATATTAACCTTACACTCTGTTTACCTAGGCCTTTGTTGTTTTGTGTTCCTTCATTTCTTCATAGCTCCCATTCATTTCTGAACACTTCCTACCCATCTTCCCTTCCTGCCTGCTAAACACCTTGTATCTCAAGTTTTTCTTATCTGTGTTCCTCTCTGGTCACCTTCTTATTACCTCTTCCAAACATACCTTCATCTTCACATGATCTGTTTCTATTAATTGCGCCCCCACCCCGGTAGTTCTTCTCACACATCCAGTTTTTATTACTTTGCAACTTTTACAGACTCTGAGCTCAGGGATTTATTGCGCTGTGTTCCTTTCTTCACTTCTAAGCTTCACACTGCCTGCCATTCTACCCTTACTGTAATTCTCTTCCATTATTTTTATACATTGCTTCACAGCATATAAAAATACTGCTTATGTTGATCAGTTTTGTTATTTACCTGAAGAACGGACCTGTGAGGCTGCCGAAAACTTGACTTGAATTCCATCTTTGTACAAGACACTTGTTGGTCCAATAAAAGGTATCAAACTTTCCAGAAACATTCAATGCAATGTTATCTTGTATCCTTTTCTTTTGTAGGAACATGATATTTTTCTATCTGCTGCCTACTACCCAGTAACGGTGGTCATGTGTCTCCCTTAAGAATTCTAATTGATAAAGAAAAGTGGAGTAAGGGTGCTGTGGTTTGTACTGACTCTTCTCTTTGTCTCTCTTTTTGTGTTTTGTTGTTTCTTTTAAAATAATTTATAAAATACCCTAATTGAAGGTACATGACTTTTTCTTCCTGATTCCTGTGTAATCCACTTTGATCACAGCACTTGAAGAATCAAATGTATTTACATTAACTAAGCTGTTTACCAATTTGAAATCTAGAGTCATTTGTAAGTCAGGGACCATATTTTATATTCACGTCATTTTAGCGAGGTACAGTGCATACTTTTTCCAGGTTAGGCTTTCATATATGGCACCATTTTGTACTGAATATTATGTCTGCAACTGATGTATGCTGATGGACATTATGGGTGGGATATTCGGAAATGCACTAGAGGCAGGTGCAAAAGCTGTGCAGCTAGGTACACTGCACCAGTGCACCAAATGCGATATTCAAAGGTTGCACAGACAACGGCAAGTGCCAGCACAACACGGGCTGAACATCACAGGGATGCGCCTGAGGCAACCAGGGCTGCACCAAGGAGCAAGCCAGCAGTGCCAAGCACAACCAGGGTTGCACAAGGGTCAGAGGCACATGGGCCAGGACAAAGGACAACAGACACAGCAGGGAGCATGCCACAAGAGCAGGACAGACCACCACCAGGGTGCAGAGGATGCCAGCAGGAGGCATGGCAGGTCGCAGCTACTGGGCCCCCCGACCATGCACACCACAGTGGTGCATGGAGGCAGTGTGGCACCAATGTCCACTGGCAAACAGCCACGGGCAACACCCACAGGAAGGCATATGACACACCACCTGGACCATAGCTGACAACACACATGCCAACAGCACACAACACACAAGCCACACAACACAAACAGAGTGCACACGTATGCCCCAGGGCATGCACACCGGCCACTGGGCACAGACCACCAGACACATACCCCAGTCAACCCCAGACGTACCACTCGGCCACCATGCACATTACTGCAGTATGGCTCCACACGCCAGCTGCAAAGCAGACACAGACACAGATGGCTAACAATAGAAATGTGTATTAAAACATAACAACAATAACTATATACAGATATACAGGAACAGGGAGCAGGGAATGGGGAGGCCACAAACAAGACGGTAGGCTGAGGAAGGGAGGCAGAGGGACAGGGGACATGGCTGGGTAAGGGTACAAGGGAGGGAAGGGGGGGTCAGGGGAAGGGAAGGTGGTGCAGGCCAATAAGCCCCATGGGCATCCAGGCCCTACTGGCACCTGGTGCACCGTCTCCTCTGCAGCCTTCACAGGGCCTGTCGAATAAGCCGCGTCACCTGTAGTATGGCTGTGGTGACCCACAGTATCCGTTCAAGGAGCCTGGTGTTCACATACTCCCATCGGACACCTAGGACAAAGGACGGGACATGGTATGAGTGCATGTCCATACCACCATAGCCCACCCACCGTGCACAGCAGACAGTGGTGACATGTGCCCCTGAGATGGCATACAGCACCCGCAGTGTGAGTGCCCATACAAACCGCCATCCCGACCGTGCACAGCCATGCACAGCACTGAACACCAACACCACCCACGTGTGGCCCACCACAACCATGGCAGCCAGGCAACAGGGCTAGGTGGCGGGATGGCAGTGGCATGGCTGGAACCTGGGTGCACCCACAGCCCAACTGCAGCAGCCACACACATGTGATAAAGCCACGGCATGGTGCAATGGACCCAGCCAGTGTTGCACAGCTGTAATGGCCATGTGCACAAGGGGCTGTGGCCCACCCCCACCCTACACAACAACAAACCCTGATAGAGTGCCTACCTGCATGGTGCGGTGCAACCGGTACCTGTCTGGTGGCACCTCCCACACGATCAGCATCCCATGCCTGTTCACCATCATTGGCCCGCCCATGTCCGCCAGCAGCACCTGCCAACCTGGCCTGTCACCTATCCTCAGGGCCTAGTAGGGAGACAGTGAAAGGGACACATCAGTACCTGGCAACAACCCATGTGCCCCACCCCCTCCAGCACAGTATACCCCTTGGACCTGCGCAGTGGCGGTGCAGTGGCACAGCACACCCATAGTGCACTGCCACAGCCAGCACAGCGCACAGCCACAGCCACAGCCCCCCCACAGCATGGTGTGGTACCCTACTGGCCCCCCCACAGCACACCGGCATGACACAGACATGGAAATAGTGGATTCACCCGGATGTGGCACGGCGCCCCTCCAGACGCATGCCAGCAGTGACCTCAGCCTGTCAGGATCCCTCCTCCACAGGTCACCATATTGGTGGCGCACTGCTCCCTACTCACTGAGCCCCAGTGGCCCCCTCCAACCCCTCGCACCTTCTGCCACACCCAGTGCAAGCTGGTCCAGGGGCACCTGCCCATACAGGGAACCCACATGTGGCTCCAGCAGTGCCACCAGGTTCACAAGCTCAACCTGGCTCCAATTTGGTGCCCTCACAGAGCTCTGGTGTGGCATGCCCATTTCTGAACTGGGAATCCAAAATGGTGCCCGGTAGGACATGAGCTGCACGTGCTGTGGGTGTGCGACTCACTTGGCAATGCACTGCCATCCTCAATCACGCATGCCCCGGTGCTGCACAATACAGCTGGGGCATCTGTGCCGCAGGCACCTGGAAGGTCAAAGGACACTCATGGGGTCAAAGGTCAGAATGCACACCGTGTGCGACAGCACGATAGGGCACGCCATGCATGGTGCACAATAGGGGCTTGTGTGCCCCACGGTCCATGTGCCAATGGTACATGGGCACCATAGGACATATAGCACACGAGCGCCACATGCCCAATAGCAGCAGAGCACTCTACCACATATGGCACAGTGTGCGTAAGATGTGCAATTGACGTACGTGACGTCAGTGTGCACATGCGCACTGTCAGACCTACTGCGCACGTCATACAGTTGCGTCATGACTTGTGCATGTGCAACTCCAATGCGCCATGCACAACTGCGAGATATTCAGCTGGACTATGCAGATGGGCTGATCAGCATATCCGCGGTGCATCGGAGGTATTTGAATGCGGCAAGCCCCTGGTGCGCTGATCATTTGGCGCATGGGTCTTGTAGCACTCACCCGGCTGGTAATCTGGATTTTCCATCCTGAGTGCCAAATGCTGCACATTAGATCAGCTTTCACCTGGTCTAACTTTTACCATTTGGGGGACCTGTTTTATGGGGCGTGTGCCATATCTTTGGTGCAAGTAGCTGTATAAAGAGGAAACTGTTACAACTGCTTTTCGATGTACCAAAGCCGGGTGCGGTTATTATCGAAGATGTCTGGCGCAGCTATCCAAAATAGTGTGACACAGGGCTTGATACAAGCCCTCTCATCACCCTTTGAAACTGAGCCCTGAATGTCTATCTGTCTTAGGCCACTGTATGATAGCAGACAAATACTATGTTTTGATGCCAGCAATGTATTGTTTCACCTCTGCTGAAAGTTATGCACTGATGTACTATCTTGTACTTTCTTCTTAATAAATTCAAGTTGCAAAAGAAAAATAAAAAAGGGCAGAAGACCTTGAAGGAGTTGAGAGACGGTCAGAAGACATTGAAAGCTGACTGTAAAGGCTTGCTTGTTGGACTGCAAGCTGAACTGGAGTCTGTCAGACCGAAAGTGGGGACTGCCACAGCCACAAGTCAGGCTACATCGTATGCTGCTAAAATAGGAGTGCAAGCCAAGCAGGAGGAGATCAAATGAAACTTGTTTGTCTAACTAGCAGAAAGCCCATGCCAGGTCACAGAGGGGTCTTTACCTGAATCAGGAAAGGATGGAGGAGAAGCAGAGGAGGCCAGAAATCAGTACAGTGGTAGACTGGGAACAAAGCAGTTTGGTAGCTTGTAGAGGGCCCAGGGATGGAGCTGAACAAGGGCCAAAAAGCTGCAGTGAATACCCTGACTGAATCTGGTGCTGTGGTCATCCAAGAAGGTACAATGGGAAGAACAATAAGAAACAAACCTCTGATCTCCAAGAAAAGACTTTTGGTGGTTCTGCTGTTTTTCAGAGTGAAGACGTTTCACTTGATAGAGCTTCCTCGTTGTAGCTGGAGCATAGCACAGGTGGTTTGAACCCCACAGTGTCTAAAAAAAGGATTGGAGATGAGTCTTTAAAGTTTTCTGAAGATAAAGGGATATTGAGACTGTGTTGCCTGGTGAATGGACCCTCACAATATGCCTGGGAAGTACAGAACAGAGAGATTATTGTGCCTGTGACTCTGCAGGGCACTACAATGCAAAATGCTAAAACCAGTACTGGAATTACGGAGAGGCTTGCAGAGACATAGTCGCTCCAGCTCTGGTGAGCCCTGATAGCTCCCATATCACTGCCATTGACTTATAATAAGAAATGGGGCTCAGTTTAAAGATAAAGCCCTTATGGGCCCTCCCTAGCTGAAAACACATAATTCAAACAGTGGCTAAAACTTTGTGTAAAGGTTAGCAGGGATTTTTGTTCACTTCATTGAAGCAGCAGTGCAATGAAAATGGGTTAAAATTTGATCCCACCTTTTTTTCTTCCTGATCAATGCCAGATGTCTTCCAGTTTATTTTGTGGTGAAATTTTAAGTTTTCATTATCATTTAAGAATGTTATGAAAGTTTTTAATTAATTATTTCTCAAGAAAAAAAGATGGCTGCCTCATTTTTGCATAGAAATAATATTGAGGACCCGAGGAGGGTAAGACTCCAGACAAAAATGCAAATGTACAGTACACAGCATAGGAAGCATCCAGAAAACCCAAATCAACAGTTCTGCCAATATTTTCATAACCACAGCAGAAAATTAGCTTTTTGAATAACTTTTTCATTGCACTGCTGCTTTAAGTGAAAGTCAGGAAATGCAGGAAGAAAGAAACATTTTGGAACTGGAACTCATGTTCTCTGAAATGTTTGAAGCAGCAAATAAGTTGTTCAACTGCAGGAGGAGAAGAAACCTCCAGACAAATTTAGGTGAAATATTTTGGCTTTGATTTAGGGGCATTGTCTCTTCTAAGAGAGCCACAGAACCAGACTCAGTCAGGGTATCCACTCAAGTTTCCTGTACCTTGTTCAGCTCCTTCCTAGGGCCCTCCGCAGCACATCCACATGAGTTATATGCAGCAGTGTACCTGCATGATGTTGCCATATATAGCTCTGATTGGGACACTCACCTGTGGGATACATCTGCAGTACTTCAGTTGCTCATGGAGGCAGGTCCCACAGCCAGTGCTGTGAAATGTGCCCTAGGGCTACAGGAAACAAAATACCTGGGATACTTTGGGAATGGCCATATACATCCAGTTGTCAATAAGGTAAAACCCCTTGCTGGCTGCCCCATACTGACTACCAAAATGCAAGTTAGGTCCTTCCTTGGTTTAGCAGGGTATTACTGCTGGTTCCTTCCAGCGTTTTCAATACTTGCCACCCCATTAATTGACCTGACTAAACAGACTACCCCAAATAAGGTTCAGTGGTCCTCAAAGTGTCAGAAGACCTTCCAAACTATCAAAAGTGTGTTGTATAAGGGACCTTTCATATGAAGTCCTGATTTCAACTGTCCATTTATTTTGCACATGGATGTCTTAGAAGTAGGGTTGGGGGGGGCTGTCTTGTCACAAGATTTTGATGGTGGGAATTACACCATCCTCAATTTGTCCAGAAAATGATTTCCCAGGGAACAGCATTTTGCCACACTAGAGAAGGTGTCTGCCAGTTAAGTAATCAGTAGTGGTCCTCTGTTTCTATATGTTGAAAAGATGCTTCAACTTGCTCACAGATCACAGACCCTTCAAATGGTTGCATGCCATTCAGGACATTAATTTCTGAGTCACCCAGTGGTATCTGTCATGCAGTCATTTTCATTCAAAGAGCACCACAGGGCAGGTTCCCTGTATAGTAATACTGACTTTTTCTTCTGGGAGGACAGCTCAATGGTAGCCAGTGCTGACTGTGCCATGGGCATAGCTCTGAGAAGGAAGGTATGGGAAGGTGCCTATACAACCTTCACTCAGGATGCCTTCTTCACTAAGATACTAGCAGAAGAGCAGGGTGAATTTAAACACTTCCCTGCTGATTTCTGGCCTGGCTCTTTAAAGGCTGTCTGTACTGGCTGCATGCAAGCCTGGAATTCCCTGCGGGGGAGGGGCACACATGAGCTTCACCTGAGAGCCATTAAGGGGAAACCAGAAAAGCAAAAGAGAGGATTTGGGGGTTTGAGGGAGAGTGAGCAGGCTGCTGTGAACTGAAGAGTTGAATGAAGCTAAACAGTATTTTGTTTTGTAGTTTCTCTGCCAAAACAAGCTGTTGTGAGCCTTTGGGCTGGAAGTAAAGCTACCTTTTTGTTTCATTGAACTTTGTTTGCCTGGATTTTTTTTTCTGAGTGTGCCCTCAAAAGTCTTGGCTTGCTGCACCTTTGTTACAGTCCTTCTTTAGAAGAAGAAGAAGAAGAATCAGCATTTATATAGTGCTTTTCATACACAGTATCCCAAAGTGCTTTACAAACAATGCTAGACTGGTAGTGAAGTGACTGAATGTGTGGTGGTGGCCATATCGCACATCATCACCCACACACAGCCTGCATAATTGCATGAACCAGTTTATGGAAGGGGAATGTTGTCCTGGACAACATTCCTCTTATATATATATATATATATATATATATATATACACACAACATAATTCCATGCTTAGATTCCTGTCTATACAGACAGGCATACAGCCTTTCTCCACATCTTGAAAGACCAGGCCCTCTGTGGCACAGTGCACCTTTTTAGAATTTCTTGACTATCTTACTCAGATTGGTATGGGGGAAGTGATCGTACTGATTGTACTAGGGGATTTCAGTCTTAATTGGTTAGATGATAACACAGACTGCTTCAAATCTGTCATTGCAAAGGCTCATCTGAGTCAAATCACTGTTGAGCCTACTCACCTCAGTGTCAAGTCAGGTAATCACTCACTGCTGGACTGGACATTAGTCAGGAGGAATGATATGGTTCAGGGATTTTGTACACAATCAAAACCACGCTAACAGGGAAAATAGAGAGGGTGTAGTCAGAACTATGCACTGTCCACAGAACCACAAAAAAATACACTCAAAAGCTCATAAAGTCAAAAAATGTACTTAGTGCAGAAATGTTTTCAAGTCATCCAGTTTTTTATTTGAGGAGCCACAGTGAGCCTACACACCTCGGCTCTTCACATCCAAAATGAAATGCTTCGTCAGACAAAATCTTTTCTCTAGTAAGTGTATTTTTTGACTTTATAAGCTTTTGAGTGCAGTTCTTTGTGATTCTGTTGACAGTATATGGTTAAGGGAGCTGGCACTTGTGATTCTGTTGACAGTATATGGTTAAGTGAGCTGGCACTTGTGGTTCTGTTGACAGTATATGGTTAAGGGAGCTGGCACTCTGGCCGATGCATTCGGGGAACACTCTCCCACATAGAGTGTTTGGAGCAACTGTTTTGTGAGGTCCCCTCCACTGTCTTACTTTGAGATTATTCCCATCTTAATTGTGATTCCTTCCTTCAAGAACTGGCCTCTGTGCAGTGGGGTGACCTAAGTAGGTGTGAAATCTCGATTTAGTGTTTGCTGTTTTGGTCCTTGTAAGAACAGATCCAGAAGCAAATGATTTGATACCTTTTAATGGACCAACATAGGTGTAGCAACAAGAACAGGGTGCACTAGCTTTCAGACCAACAAGTCCTTAATCAGAAGCTTCAGATGAAGGACCTGTTGGTCTGAAAGCTAGAGGGACTCTGTTCTTGTTGTTACATCTATGTTGGTCCATTAAAAGGTATCAAATCATTTGCTTCTGGATCTATGTAGGTGTGGTAATTCAAATGTGGCTCAGAATTTCTTGCCAGTGACTTCCTTAGTTTTGTGAATAGTCATGCACACCTGATCCAGATGCATGTCAAGGATTTCTGCTATATGTGGCCTACCCCTGCACTATGTCAGATGACGAACTTGGGGACCAAACCTGGGGCAAATATAGAGTCTCTAAACAGATTCCAGATTGGTAGCTGTATTGGTCTCTGAGAAACATAACACTTGCAAAGGCAGCCTCAGTAGTGCTAAGGTGAACTATACTAAAATCTTGCAGTCAGACAACCTACATGACGCTAAGAGGTTTTGCTGTGTTAACTGCCTCCTCAAGGGTAGAACTAGTGCCACTTCAGGTGATACTGTTGCATCTGGCAAAACTCTAGTGACCCACTCTGGCCACTGAAGCCTTCAACAAATTCTTCATGAATTTGGATAGCTTCAGTCTACCCTGTGTAGCCTCCATGAGGCCCACCCACTTTGACTTTTCAGCCTTCCCACTTAGCTGCCCTAAGTTCCACTTCAAACTGATCACAGTGAAGGAGGTTCTGAATATTTAGTTAGGTATAAAAAAATGACAATTCAGCTTGACATGACAATCTTGCACCCAAGCTCCTCAGACTGAGTGCCCCAGTCCTTGCTGCACCTACTGTGGCTCTCTACAACACATCACTCCTTCAGGGCGACATACCCTGCACCTGGAAAACTGCACATGTTCTCCCAGTGCACAAAGGTGGGGCCAAGGAACTGACTGAATACTAATGGTCTATATTACTATGGTGCACCCTTGCCAAGATGCAAGAGAGACTGATCTATAATAAGATACAGAAATATCTTGAGATGCATTCTGTTTTAACGGAAGTCCAACATGGCTTCAGAGAACAGCATGCATCTGACACTGCCTTTGTATGTCTCATAACTGACCTGTTTAATGCCCTGGAGGTGGTACATGCCATGTGAGATGTCTTTGCAGACCTAACTAAGGCATCTGACCTTGCAAATCATGACATTTTGGTGAGCAAGTTGGTCTGGGCTTTGATCTCTGTCATGTATGTGGTTCCGCAATTACCTTCAGGGCAAATGCAGCTTGTTAAATGAGGGTGGGCTAGCTGGTCCTCTCTTAGGACAATTGTTGATGGTCTTCCCAGGGCTCCAATTTTTGGCCCTATGTTATTTTCAGTGCTCATAAATGATTTGCCTTGTAACTGTGGTGATGCAAAAGTACTGTTACATGTTGGTGTTGCAGTTCTGCATAGATCTCACACCAACCTGTCTAAAATTCAGTCTTGCCTTCAGGAAGACTTCCAGACACTTGAGTTCTGGTTTTGGCCACACTTCCTGTTATTGATTCTGAAAAAACAAAGATCGTGCTATTTGGGTCTCGCAGGCTAGGTTATGAAAGACAAAATTTACTCAGCATTTGTACTTTATCAGGAGTCCTTATTGATAAGGTGACTACTGTAAAATATCTGGTTATCCAGCTGGACAAAGGCTTTCCCTCAGGCCTCATGCCAAACTAGTAGACAAAACCCTATACCAGAAACTGGGCCTACTGTATATAGTATAGACTGTACTCTTACCTTACTAAGGAGGCAGGCTATCAATCACCAATAGCATCCTGTTACCTGCTATCACCTATGGTGCACCACTTCTGCAATTTCTTATGCAGTCTGAATCTTTCAGAAGAAAATACTCCTATTTTTGTATATCATCTTTTATTGACAGTGTCAGCAGCAGGGTACATCATTGTAGGGCCCTCTCTACATTAAATTAGTACGTTCAGGAGGGAAGGTTACATTTCCCTGAATTGGCCATGGTGTATACTCTATTCTCCCCTCAAAGTTTGGCTGACAACATGGACTTCAAACCATTAAGAAGGGCTAATCGATCTGCCGGACAATAAACTGGCAGCTGTGACATGGACACTCTGTGTTGCTGATCTACAATCTTTTGTGGCTACTGCATCTAGGCTTTGGAATAATCCCCCCAATGTCATGGATTGCCAGACCCTTGTATCCTTTAAATTTGCCTTGAAGGAGGTTCTAGTTGCAAACAATCCCTGTGACTGCTTCAGCTAGCTACTTGGTTAATCTGTTACACTGATTATGTTGCTGTAGAAACCTCTTGCATGTGTCTTTGTAATTATGATCAAGGCCCTCTGTTCTCTGCAACACTGTAGACCTAAGTTCTGCAACAGGGAGTCTGAACATTTGCAGCACCATTAGTCCTAATTCCATGGCGGTAGGAAATGTCCTGCAGCACATAAATAAAGTGATGATCCGGCTTGTGCCCAAACCAGGGGTTGTCAGTGTCACAAGCAGTAGCACTGCTGCTATGTCAACAGGTCATCCTCAAGAATAGTGGAGATATTTCAAGCCCCATTTTTCATGTCAGCCCACTTCTCCTGACACAAAACATGGCCCCCTCAGGCCTTGACAAGCACATTAACCCTTGTGAGAGAAGGCTCCCCATCTTGCCACAATGTGTCAAGGCAGTCGAACACTGCGCAATACCTTCCCAGGCTAGGAGCGGTGGCACATGACAGCACAGGCCCCATCCTCTTGCTGCCCAGCTGGCTTCCCAAGCTCATCCCCAGGCTAAAGTCTCTGGCATGGGAACACAACATGCTAGCTGCTGGGACAATGGCTGTCCTTACCCCCATTTCTTCATATATATATTTTTTACATTTAGACCCCAATTTTTCAACATAGACTTTTTAAGACTCCAGTTTGAACATGCCGGCTGTCATTTATAAAATACTGTCTGAAACTTAATTTTGCACCACAAGTACACAAACACATTTTGGGCAGGATTTGAAAACCAACATCTGTAATGTTCATGAAATGGTGTGAAAAACTGGCTACATCGCAAGTCTGGAGTCAAAATGTTGAAAATTACCAAAGTTACGAGAGAGCGCTGAAAAGTGCACTATTCCTTTCTAACTTTGATGTTTTATAAGATTTGACTCAACATTACAACAGCCTTTTTATGACCCACTTCATGTACCTGGTAGGAGAATTTTTTTCAAATCCTGTCTGAAAGGTGGTTTCACAGATAGACTGTAAAATTACCTTTTTGGTCTGGATTTGAAAAATGTGACCTACTGTACCTTGTCCATAAGGTGGTGTCCCAGAAAGGCCATGTTGAGAATTTGGGGGATAGATATAGAAAAATAGCAACATTATGAGTGAATGTTGAAATATTCCAATGTTCATGCATAACCTGGTCATTGTACCATATTTTTTCACCAAATTTTCAACATAGTCTTTTATGACCCCACCTCATGAACCCAGTATGTGAACATTTTCAAATCCTGCTCAAAAGATGATTTCACAAAGTGACTGCAAAATTATCTCTTGGGATGGATTTGAAAAATTTCACCTATCTTGTTCATGAGGTTGGCTCCAGAAAAGGCCATGTTAAAAATTTGCTGAAAAATATTAAAAAATGGCCAAGTTATGAGAAAAAGTTCAAAAGCAATGGAAATACATTGACCACGCCTTTCTTCCTCAGTTTGCAGTTGTAATTCCAGGAGGAAGATGTGTTTTCATTGCAGAGTAGAGCTACAGCATTGGATGGGTTTCATGTCAGTGAGTGGTATGGAGAGTGCTGAGTTGTGGGTGCTAAGTGGGTGGGGGGTCAGCCACAAAAGGCATCAATGGAATTTTTTTAATTTTCAGGTACATAAAAAAAGGACTATGAGGGACCATTTTCTTCATCACAACAGATCCGACTCATACCGGGGATGGTGTATTACATGGGGAGGGAGCACACTACATTGGGGGCTCACCACCTTCCTTATGAATACCTGTTGGGTGCACAGTGAAAGTGCATTCTGTCTGACTCACTTAGATACACTCATAGGCAAACAATGCTGCTTGCTTTCATTAATTGGCGCCTATTTGCTGCATACCAGTGCTCAGAGCTGCAACTTCTGCAGACAGCTGTGTATTCTGTGGTTGGCAGTGATGTGGAATTGTGAGCTGAGCACTCTTTTTGCTTGGATATCCACAAATGCCCTTTGACACTGCCAATGGTCTTTTCAGTCAGGCACTCTAGTTGTACCATTTATGCACTCACAAACCGCTACCTTTAACCTACAGAATAAAGCTCCAGACCTGTTTGCTAGCCAAAAGGTGCTTCTGGGCCTAACACCCCTGCTTTAACAAGTTGTTTCCATGCTGTCTCAAACCAAGTGCAACACCAGCAATGTGGCCAGAAATGCCCTTATGCTTCGTTTTCAGCATACTCAGCTGGGCAAGTGGCCAGTTGCCCTGGGTCACTAATTGGTTAAATGAACTGTCTGATGCTCTACTGAATCTCCCAAGATTAATCAGTTTAAGATATCTTTGCGGTCTGCCCTTGCAGTCCATTGCAACTGCAACTGTTAAACTGTTTTATTTGGTTTCTTTGTGAACATACCCTATGACTTTTTATACAACACTCTGTATGGATTTTTTTCAAAACTGTATGTAATTGATCAGTCTTAAGTGCTTTTAGCCTGACTCGAATGAATTTCCCCTTGAACTGCTAATAGGAATTGTAATGTGTTTTGTGACTATGTATTTGATGTGGAACCTTTATAAATAAGCACATGTGATCAAAGGTATTCTCTGAACGTTTCAGTAAATAAGTAAAGGAACACCACAAACTTTTTTTCAGTTGATTCATGGCATCAACTCTTAGTATTCATCTTTTCACATAAAATGTAGACTATAAGACTTTCTCTCCTAACAATAATCCATAAAAACTTATTAACAGATGCATATGAGGACTGCTACTACCTAACAGTATTGTTATATGTTGTTTAGTAGACCCCATTACTTTAATGATTGTTTCTATGTAATCATATCAGATGACCTGAAGGTAGCCAGGCAGTGTGACAAGGCAGTTGGGAGGGCTAGTGGGATGCTAGATTGCATCTATAGGGGTATCACCAGCAGGAAGATGGAGGTGATGTTGCCCCTACATATATTGCTGGTAAGACCCCACCTTGATTACTGTGTCCAGTTCTGGAGACCACATCTCAGGAAAGATGTAGACGGAGTGAATGCAGTCCAGAAGAGGGTTACCAAAATGGTGCAGAGAGACAAAAGGAGCTCAATATGTACACCCTAAAGGAGAGCAGGGAGAGGAAGGGTATGACAGAGACCATTAAACACCTCACAGGAGTTAATAAGGTAAAGGTGAGGGATATTTTTGAGAGAAAGAGGTGCTCTAGATCAAAGGGACATGATATGAAGTTGGAGGAAGGTAGATTCAGGAGAGATGGGAGGAGGTACTTCATCACACAATGGGGGATGGATTCCTGGAACAGCTTTCCAGTGGAGATAGTGGGGGCCAAAAACAAGGGCAGGGTTCAAAAATGCCTGCGATAGACACAAGGGGATTATTGGGTAAGGAAGGGGAAGGGGAGAGACAGTGCCAAAGATTATGTAGTCTGCAGCACAAATAAAGGTAATAAAAATGGGCAGACTGAGTGTGCCCAGTGGCCCTTTTCTGCCATAGGTTTCTATGTTTCTATGTACTGCACAGATGCTTTAGTTAGCATACAAATAAAAGTCATCTCCTATTGAGATTTAAACCCCCACCCCACCCCCAGTCTTCAGCTTCAGAAGACAGTGACAATACTTCTGTGGCACAGTTTCACATGGGTTATTGTTTTTCATCTGGCAGATGGCTAAAGAAATCAGAGAGGGAAGCTTGAGCATCTCTAGGTCTGTGGGGCTGCCAATCAAAGAGACTGGCAGCCCAGTGGATGAAAAGATGTGATCAAAGATGTAATGCTACTAGCAGAACGTGCTCTGTTCTAAAATGGAAAAACTGCCATTTGTAGGGTTGTTAACATGACAGCAGGTGATATTGTACAGAAACAGTGCTGCACATGTATGTGCCTCCACAAGGCCTTTTGTTTAAAGATGTTTTTGTCAGCTTGCCCAATGCAAGATCACAGGCAAGTGATAGCCTTGATGCTTCTCGATGGTTGTTCACTCAAGATACTGATTGACACATTGGAAAATGATGATGGGCATCACTGTACCTCTCTCATGGGCCTGTACCCATAAAATGGGTGGTGCATTTTGGATCTTTCTCAGCAGCTGATGATGTGTAAGGACTTACAAACACACTACATGCACTTTCACATTAGCAGACATAAACCAAATCAGTGCTTTACTTGAAATCAGACTTTAGACACATTTTATAATAGTACACCAAACATACTCAATGATAATTTTCTTGCTAAAGCCATTTACTTACATACAATCACTTAAACTGAACTAAGTCAAATGATATACAGTACACAAGAAACAACATAATGCCTTATTTCATAGATGTGTTGTAACTGTTGATTACCTACCAATTCTTTCCTCTTAGAGTAACAGCAAAAGTTTTGACATGCTATGGAAAGAAAACATAATATAGAGGTGATTGTATTTTCACTGAGCTTGTAGAAGGAGGAACTTGATGGACTAATGTTCTCCTTTCTTCCCTAAAGCTGTATATTTGTATGTATGTATGTATCTATGTATGTATGTATGTATGTCGTATGTATCTATGTATGTATGTATGTATGTATGTATCTATGTATGTATCTATGTATGTATGTATCTATGTATGTATGTATGATCTATGTATGCATGCGTGTATGTATGTATCTATGTATGTATGTATCTATGTATGTATGTATGTATGTATCTATGTATGTATGTATGCATGCGTGTATGTATTCTATGTATGTATGTATGTATGTATCTATGTATGTATCTATGTATGTATGTATCTATGTATGTATGTATGTATCTATGTATGTATGTATCTATGTATGCATGCACATACAGTATATATAAAGTAGGTTAATAAAAAGGTGAACAGAGGTAAAACTGGAAACTATAACATTTTCAGTGCTACAAATTATGAAATGGTAACAGAATAATCAGCAGTTAAAAGAATGTGTCAATTATACTGTATTGTCAGTAAATAAAGCAATACTATAACTACTTAGCAGAATATGTTAATGTATGGGTTTATTGTCCAATATTTCCCTTCTTGTCCTGTCAGAGAAGCATTTTTTAGTGCTGTGAGTTCAGATGCAAGCTTGCCATGCAACAAGGCCACAGCTTTCTGAGGTCTCACTCTCTATAATTCATATTAAATGATGCTACTTTAAAAGACAGAAGGCTGAAAGCATGCCATCAACCACATTCGGTACCCAGAATTTAGATTACATGTAGTAAACCACTAACTCACAGTCACCATATTCTCATTAAACTGCAGTGTGAGAATTATCTGTATTGAAACAAAGGAGGGAAATATCCATTACTGAACAAAGATAAAAATTAATTTTGTGTGAAAGATTTTGATAATTTCTGCAGGGCAGCAGTATTACAGTGCATGGAATGCCTACTGTCTGTAACGTAGGGTCACGTAGGCTCACCCAAAGGTCTTGAGTTGGCCCCACTGGACATGCTGAAAACATAACAGACATTTTTATTAACTGAAGAAACACAGCTTCATTCCAATTTGGGGAGCCAGCACTGAATGTTTAATGTATTGTTTATCAAAAACCAACTGGGAGAACAGGTATTTGCTTATTCTATTTCCACACAGCCATGATTAATTGGCATGTGACCTCCAGCTTCCTTTTCATACTAATGCTGAACATGCTCCTAAAACTCATTGCTGAACCAGATGCGTTAACCTGCTTAAGGGTTCTCATCAGTTATGAAAAACAATTTAATGGACAGATTGAAAGAAAACAGTGAGCTGTCTAAAAAATGTGGCTAACCAGGAAAAACCTCAGCTGTGGGAATGCTAGTTGGAAAAACTTTCCTTTATTCTTACCAGGTTGTGATATTCTGCAACCTGCAAAACCTAGCTTTGTCTAGAGTGCTGCTATGCAAAGACATTTGTTATGTACGTACATTTATATAGTAACTTATATACAGTGCAACTCTTCTTTATTGTAACTTCAAGGTTTATCTCTGAGCACTTCCTGAGTAAAGATTTAAAAAGCCTGTAATATCTCAGAATTAACCCAGGGACACATACACAAGTGCAAAGGGACTGTTACTAAGTGGTCTGAATGGCAACTTAGAACCAAATTCTTGATCTATGGCCCACTGTGATATGCACAGTGGGGCACAGTCCTTTCCCCATCTGGTTGCTAGTACCATTCTGACTATGTGGAAAAGGAGTAGAGGTCACTATACAAATGCCCACAGTGTTGTGCACAAAGCATGGTAACATTCATAGTGGCAGGTGCACAATGTTCTGTGTTCCTGTCTGCAGAACCAACACAAGTCCGATGATTAGTTGTCAGATCCCTTACTGCAGACCAATGAGGAGCATTCAGAAGACTGAGACGGGGGAGGGAACCTGACACAACAATGCAGCATGCAAGTGGGAAGGAGCTTGGGAGAGGAGTCCTCTGGATGCCAAGGATTCTTTAGAGCTTAGGGAGCAGGTAAAGAGGGAAGGCCAATGGATCATTAACAATGTAAGGAAGCCACCAGAAACATTTGAAAACTTTGACTCAGAATTGGGCCAAAAGAGGAGGAGGTGATAGGGGAAAGGACAAAGGTTGTAACACTGTTTGACCAGGGTCCAGGGCTTAATATAGCACCAGGTGACTGGCACTATTCAATGCTCAGACCTTGTAGTTGTCACAAGCCAGCATGTTATCAGCTGAACCACTGTTTTGTGTGAATTAACATCTGGAAAACCAAAGGAAAAAAAACACTCCATGGTTGGTGGTGCTAGCAAGGTTAAATGAGAAACACACAACAAAAACAGCATCCACCACTTGAAACACAATGATGAGTTCCAAAATATGTTTCAAAATGATTTAACATGTTAAAATAGGTTCCCCACACAGCAAGCAAGCAAGTCAGAAGAGAGGCAGCACCATTCCTGACTCCAGTGATCTCTTGAAGAGGTCAGCCAGCAGCCCTGCAAGTTCCTCTGCTAGCTCTTTCAGTGATCTTGGGTGCATGTCATCCGGTCCTGAAACTTGTCCGCCCTCAGTGCCAGCAGCCCTCCCTCACACTATTCACCTCTATTGCTATGTCTTTGGCCCCTGTCACCTCCATTCTTCCCCAGGTGGCACAGCCTATCTTTTCTCTAGTGAAGACAGAGCAGAAGTACTCGTTCAGTGCCTCCACTTTGCTCACTTCTTCCTCCATCCACCCATCTCCCTTCATCAGGTTAACTATCCTGTCTTTCATCTCACTTATGTAGTGAAAGAAGGCCTTCTCCCTGATCTTACTCCTTCTGTGCCTTTGCTTGCTGCACCATCTTACTTGCCATTTTAGCTAACCTCAGGTATTCCTCCTTGTCTGCTTCACTCTCAGTCCTCTTGTATTTCTGTAGGCTGCTCTCTTGTCCCTCACCACTCTGGCAACCTCAGAGTTGAACCAGATGGGAGAGTTGGCCACCGATTTCTTCCCACTGATTTCTTCCCAATCAGCATAACACAATCCTCTGTGGCTGTTAGCATGGCATCCATTATGATGGCCCATTGTCTGTCCACCACTGTGTGTGCTTTGATGCCCTCCAGTTGTTTCTTTAGCACGTCCTCCATTTTCTGGAAATCTACTCTCCTGAAGTCCAGGGTTTTGGTCTTGGTGGAGAGATTTTCCCTTCCCATATCCCAGACTGAACCACACTGTGCTGTGATTGCTACCTCTCAGGGGTTCCTTGACTGTAATATCATGCATGTGCTCTATTTGTGAGCACTAGATCAAGGATTGCCCTTCCTGATGGGCTCAGTAACTCCCTGAGTCATGAACCATCCTGTACCATATCTGTGATCACTTGACTCCTGGCACAGGTGTGGATGGTGTACCCCAGTCCACCTAGGCAGATTAAAGTGCCCCATCACTACCACCTTCCCTTTTCCTGTTGCTTCCAGCAATTTTGTACATAGTTCTTGGTCACTATCTTCATCCTGGTTGGGAGGTCTGTATATTACCCTCGATCTGATCTTCCTCCCCTGTTGGTCTGGAGCTGGATCCATAGCGATTCCACTTTACCCTGTTCATTCTCTTCCCTGGTGCAAATTATCCCTCCCTGATGTATTCCACCACCCTCTGCCTAATACTCTGTCTCTTCTATACAATCTGTACCCCAGGATCGAGAGGTCCCAGCCATGGTGTGCTGTAGTCCAGGTCTCAGTAACTGCTGCTGTGTCTACCTTTCCCTCTGCTAAGAGGGCCTGTATATCTCTCATCTTGTTACCAATACTGCAAGCATTGACTGACACCACCCTCCACATTGACTCTGTGCCTCCATGCCTAGTTCCTGTATCCTTATTTATCTACTTATCCCCTATACTCCCACCTTCACCCCTTGTCCTTGAATGCCCACCCTTGCCCCTTCACCCTCCCTCCTGATTTCTACTTCCTGTATGGTGGGAGTCCCCAGACCTCTGTGTTTCAACATTTCTGTGTCTGCTGCCCCCCCACAGCAGTTTAAACTCAGATCTATTTCCATGTATTCTGTCAGCTTGTCCCTGAGTACTTTCAATCCCTCCCAATTAAGGTAAAGCCTATCTGTCAAATATGACCACTTGTTTGAAAACCTCAATACAACTGAATCTTTCCCTTACACCAGCTCCAGAGACAATCATTAAACTCCTCAATCCTCCTTTTAAGGACTGCAGTGGGTGGAGCCTTGCAGATCTCCTGTGATTGAAAGAGGAAGACTTTTCCAACTGAACAACAGTGTGGAGTTGCATCACAGTCACCTCTGTGTCTGTAAAGCAATCCACTCTGTCCATTAGCAGTCGACTTCAATATTTTTTTCTTTTCTCATGGCACAGTCCACGTGTCCAAGATGGCTGCTGAACTGTACTGTACATATGCAAGTAGTCGCACATGCGCAATAGACTCCAGCGGCCATCTTGAACATGGCAGATTATGCCATGTTCCACCGTGACTGCCGTAGAGGAGACTGTCTCATTTTTCATTGTTTTGTTTATAACAACATATTTTCCCTCCCCCACCTGACCATCCCTCCCAGCTCCCCCCCAGAAACATAACAGTGACACTGGGGGTGTCCAATGCCCCAGTGTCATGATCAGGACTCCTCCACGTTTTTTCCCCCTCCCTTTCAGCACCCACCACCCTACACACTCTCCTCCCAGAATCATAACAGTGATACTGGGGGTGCCCAATCCCCTAGTGTCATGATCAGGACTCCTCTGTCTTTTTTTTTTACTTCCCCCACCTGACCCTCCCTCTCAGCACCCACCACCTTTTCTCCAACCGAAAAAAATAACAGTGACATTGGGAGTGCCTAATCACCCAGTGTCACAATCAGGACTCCTTGTTTTGTTTTCCTGAACTCTGTAAAAGAAAACCATCCATCAATGTCTTTTGTGGTCGTTGCTGTCTTCCCACTTGACCATCCCACTCAGCACCCCCAAGCCCTTACTTACCCATCAGGGGTCCAATGGCATAATCCATTCTGGAGCGCAGACACGTTTTCACTCTTCAAAGCCAGACTGTGAACTGAAATACAGGTATGTGGTTCAATGTATTTCAATGGTGTTTTGAACGTAGTGCCATAACTTGGCAATTTCTACATATTTTTGGCCCACATTTTCAACCTGTCTTTTTTGGGACCCTACCTCATGAACAATTGCACTGACATTAGGCAAATTTTTCCTGAAAGGTGATTTTAGTCCTGCTTGAAATCACCCTTCAGGAAGGAGATGAACATTTCTCTGCCCTTGTTCATGAGGTGGGGTCACAAGAAGGCTCTGTTGAAAATTTGGTGTAAAAATATTAAAAAACAACAAAGTTATGAGCCTACATTGAATTTTGCGAATGCAGGCTCATAACTTTGGTAATTTTCGGTATTTTTACCCCAAATCTCCAACATAGCCATATCTTTACAGCACTTAATGAAGCTGTTATTTTTCAAATCCTGGGAAAAATGTTTTTTTCACATGTTCCCTCGTGAAATCACCTTTCGCCAGAAGCTAAATATTTTCTCTGCCTTTTTCATTAGGGCAGGTCATAAGAAAACTATGTAATAAATTGCTATAAAAATATTTGAAAAGAAAGTTATGAGGCTATGTTGAATTTTGCACACAGTCTTGATAGTTTGGTAATATTTATTACCCAACATTTTACCCAAACTTTTAACATAGCCATTTCTTTACAGCACCTCATGAATGTGACAGCTGTCATTATTTAACTCCTGCCAAAATGCAACTTCTGCTGACTAATGTAATAAAATATCTCTGGTTGTTACCCAACATGTACTCGTATACCTATATTATGACTACTGTGATCTACCCATTACTGCGTGTACCACCAGTGAATGCCTGTAACACTGGTTGCTTTTTAATCTAAGCGTTATGTACTGTACTGTTTGTTTGCTGTTATGTATTGCTCTCTTGACAAGGTGCTTTTGCAAATGAGTCTATGACTCAAAGGTCTGTAAACCAATGATCTAATAAATAAATAAAAATAAAATGTGTTTTGCATCACAAAAGTTGATTTCAAATTCCCTGTGCAAAATCACCTTTAGGCCAGGAGATGAAAATGTTCTCTGCCCTTCTTCTTGAGGCAGCGCAGGGTAATAACAAGCTATGTGGAAAATTTGGTGCTCAGATATTACAAAACAACAAATTTATGAGCCTATGTTACATTTTGCAAATGCAGGCTCATAACATTGATAATTTTCAATATTTTTACCCAGAATTCCTTGTCTGCAGCCCTGTCAGCTCTGGCTAGAGTTTGTTCTGACTGTGCTAGCTCTGATGACTAGAATCACCTCTGAAAATGCTATACAGCACCCCAAATCTTTTCAGTTGCTTGATAACTGTAAAAACCTTTTCTGCACCACCCCACCTCTTCCCCTGCCAAGCCATTGGTTCCCAGGTGGATGACCAAGTGAGGCTTTCCACCCACTGTCCCAGGGTATGGTTGTAACAGATAGACACTGACTCTGTCCATAAAAAAATACAACACACTTGATGCATGGCTTTATTCAGTGAAGTTCCAAAAGTGAAAGTTTCACAGGAAAATGCAAAAATAATAAAATAAACAAATAAAGCATTACAGTGCTTTTGGTAGGATGCAACAGTCAGAGTCCCTAGACAGAGTGAGGATCCCTTCCTCATCTGCGCTTTTAAATTGCTGTGTGGGTTTGAAGTCTGTATGCCCATCATTCTTTCATGCTCTGGTCAGAAATCAGAATCCCAGGCTCTTCGCAGTTCAAATGGGGGTTGGGGGTTTATACTTTTTCTGATTGCCCCTGCATCACAGAATAGGTGTTTAGGCACTGTGCCACAGTACTGATTCAGACCTATGACACAGGTCCAATTTGGCACAGTGCCACAGACTGCTGGGGGAAGGAAGAAAGAGAGAAGGAGAGTACTTTTTCACAGTGCTTGTATGAGGATTCCTTCATTCATTTCCCTCATCTCACCATTACACTTCAATGAGTTTGCAAAATACTCTGTTTATTTTAACAATTTATTTTAGGGCTTTTAAGCCCAAAAGAGAGATGATGAGCCAACAATATACTGTATTTATATTTCCAAGCTCCGGAACAGAGCGGCTACCTGCCATATACCCCACCTGGTTTGCAAGGTGCTCCATTTTTGGAGTGAATTCCAGCTCACTGAGCCGACAGGCTCATCCCGGTGAGAACACCCAAGTCAACAAATAAAATATAATTCAAATTATATACTTTCTCCATGAGACAAGAAAGTAAAACACCCTCTTTCACTGACATTTAAGTCTGGAGGAAACAGTTGCTTAGTAAGACACTCTGCCTAAGGAGTACACTTCATTGTCGGTCTGCAGACTTTTGGCACCACTTCAACTGTGAAACAACTTAAGTATATTTCTCCATAACCAGAGAAGGAAAAATGCTTTTTAATACTTAAGCCTGGAGGAAACAACTTTTCATGTTTTCCTCCCACACTTCTTATTTCTGGGAAACTTTTAATTTTTGGCATGTCAAAGCTGTCTCAGACAGTTGCAACTCACACCACTTCAGTGTACTTCTGGCAATAAGGCACATTACACTCCAAATGATAACAGTATTCCCAAAACAAAATGGCTCATGTTTTAACTGCACATATTCAATAATGGGTATCTGTTTTATAAAATGCTCTCATACTGGCAGACAACATGACACTGTGGTAGTTAGCTTTTACCTCTTTATTTATAACAAATGACATTACGCTAGCTAGCTTTTACATATTTATATGACCATTTTGAGCCTTTCATCATGAGGTATTTTTGGACTGACTTGGAAAAAAACGTGAAGATAGTTTTGAGGTGTGGGGGGGGGGTCTGTAGGTGGCCATCCTGACAGAACAGGAAGAAGAAAGGACAGCATAGAATAGAATAGAGGGCTGTTGCAACAGACTTTAGAAGGGGAAAGAAAGAACAGAGTCCCTCAAATACCTAAGTAGGTTGACTAGCTCTACCACACACACTCTCCTGTTCAGAAGAAAACCAGTGACTTTGTAGTGAACTGGTTTTCACATACTTAGGCATAACGGAGCAAAAGAAACTTCCGCCCTCCCTCCACAGAAGCTCCACCCCAGGGTTCCTTAGTAAACAAATAATAGAACAATGTTGTTTTAATATACTCTCTCTAGCTCTCTAAATATATATATATATATATATACTGTATATATATATATATATATATATATATATATATATATATTCACATTTGTATTCATATACCCAGGAGTTATAAAGTATCTATGGTCTTCAGATGCCATTTACATTTTCTTATACATGTGTCATATCTGCTCCATGCCTGAACAAAAGTTTGCATTTCTGTACTGAGCACAGGTCTGTGATGTAAAGTAAAACTGTAAGGCTGCAAAGTCAGATACTGTCTCATAATTCTTGAATTCTTATCCTTCATCTGTCGAATCCAACAAAGGGAGTTAAGATCTGTCACCAGATTGAATTCAGCACCCCACAAATAAAACCATATGGCTTCTCTTGTCCATTTCACTGGTAAGCATTCTTTGTCTATTTTAGAGTACTTCTTTTCTTCCATACAGCTTCCTGCTTATGTAGATTACTGGATGTTCTTCGCCCTGTATCATTTGGGTGAGTACAGCCTGTCACACTTGGACAGCTGGTTCTGATCTCTGTATCATATTTTTGTGTAAGTATAAAAAAATGTGTGATGGACTGTGGTAGAGGGAAATGCTAGCTTGCTGAAAATGACACTTCACCCCCCCCCCCAGGGATAAGTTCAAAGGACAGGACATAGCTAAGCTGCAGATATCTGGGGTGCAATTATCTTGTCAATTTGCTTTGATACCAGGAAATAAAATTAGCCATTCAGGACATCCTCAGGGAAATCCTTTGATCTGCACTAGAAGTCCTGAGAAAAGGGCCACTGGCCAGTGTTATGAATAACCTCCCAGGAAACCAATTCATTTCCTGAAAGAGATTTTGATGTGTAGATACCAAGGCCCAGACAGAATTAAGGAGTCAAATACACTTTTGCTTTGAATACAATGACTTATATCAAAGAGACTTTTGATGTGTGTGTGAAGCAAAGCACAGACTGGTTCTGACCAGTCAAACATAAGAAGAGGAAATTCATTATCTCATCTCTTATTTTTTTTTAAATACCTTAGTAGGCCATCTTGGTGTTATAAAATATAGATTTTGTTACACCAAGGTGGAGTTTGGTGACCTCAGTGAGAAGGCCGGCTCAGGACTGTTTTTAACATACTGAGAAGACCTTGACAGACACCCTTTCATATTTCTGACTGGAAGAAGAGGAACTTCAAAGCACTGAAGTAGGGACCTTAGACAAAATTAGTCTGAATGTTATTATTTATAGGAATCTGCACTTTTACCTGTTTGTTTTAAGGCTGTATGTGTTGGGATATTTTGTTCTCTAATATTTTCTGTTTTCCTAGTTTAAAGTAAAGATATATATTTTAAAAACGGAAACTGCCTGGAGTGCCTTGACATTTCTTTCTATTAAAGTGAAACTTTTGAAGGTTATAGTTAACACTGTGTATGAGCTTATTGTACACCAAACTGGGAAATGGATAGAGTTCTCTAAGGTCTTGCATAGAGTTCTAAGGCTTCATTTTGAAGACCTGGTTAGGTGCCCTTAGGCAAAGATATCTGGCCCCCTGAAGACAGAATTATCTGAGCCTGATAACTGGGTATGCTAACAAGAGGTTATCAGTTTGAATCCCTCCAGAACTTGAGACTAAGGTGACTCGAACCCACAAAACAGGCAAGAGGGTTACCTTGTACTGTTCACTGTCCACAAATCATATGCTCAGAGGTTGGCACTTTGGGAGTAGAGGGATGACCGGTTGAGCAAATTTTTGACGTAGCCCTGATACCAGTTTCAGAGGTATACATCTGTATCTCAGATAGAACTGTAAAGTCTGGGCATTTTTAAACAAGTGCAGAACAAAGGGTAACCATAATTACCCTGAAAGCTTCTCCACAGGCTGGGCTCCATTTGACTTTGTTGGAACACCATTTTTTTATCAAATCTGTTAATGGGGTAGTGACTGTGACAAAATTAGGAATGATCCTTCTATAATAACTTGCCAAGCCCAGAAATTATCTAACGTGTTTCTAGCTTCTATTTTCTCAATGTCTGGCCTAATTTGTCCATTCCCCAATATGAAACCTAGGTACTTAATTTTGGTCATAGCTATAGCACATTTAGCTGGGTTGATGGTCAACCCTGCCCCTTCTACTGTATTGACCTTATTACAGCAGCTAACTGGGTAAGGTGTGTCTTCCAGGCCAGGCTATACACTACCACATCATTTAAATAGGCTGAACAATACTCGGTGTGGGGTGTTAAAATGTGGTCCATAAGCCTATGGAAAGTAGCTGGAGCACCATATAGGCCAAAGGGCATGGTTACAAATTGGAACAGACCTAGTGGGATAATAAAGGCTGTCTCATCCCTAGATTCTATTTCAAGAGAGGTTTGCCAGTACCTTTTTGTCAGGTCCAGTGTAGTAATATACCTGGCATTTCCTAGATGGTCTATGATGTCATCTACCCATGGCGTGGTGTAACCATCAAAGTGAGAGACTGCATTTAATCTCCAGAAATCCTAACACAATCTGATTGCATCCTCTTTCTTAGTAACCACTACAGTAGGCAAGGTCCAGGTGCTAGTGGAGGCTCCATTTGTTTGTTTCTGCTGTAGACCTGCTCACCCCCACAACCCTATATTTAGTGCAGCACATACATTTATATTTAGTAGGGGTTGGATATAATATAATACTATGTGATATAGTAATAAGACATGTGCATATGATTGTAGCATGGACTGGTGGTTAAGACCAGATCCCAACATGGCTATGTGCTAGTAACCTCTGGCCCTAACAGTATTAGCATTGCTTATGCAGGCCTTATGGTACAGTTATTTTTCTTTGCTACACAGCTGCTATTATTTTGCTAACCAAGCACCTTTTATATTGTAACCCCAAACTAGTTTTAGCTAGTTTTACTGTTATCAGAGAATATGTGCAGAGACAGTAATGAGCTAACCGTCCTCTGCGCTGACCTTCTCCCAATTAAGTTTCCATATTTTGTGACATTATCTTATTTGCATACCATTACCTAGTAATATACATTTCTTATCTTAGAGTATAAGAATAATACTCATGCTGTATTTTGTTAAGTTCAAATCCAGTTTGGAGTGACATCTAGATGTCTAGGGTTCTGTTCCTGACTCCCAGCAGGTAAATGGTGTGTTTTTGTTTTCTGGTAATAAACAAGTTATTCCTGTTGTATCTTTGGCTGTGTGTCATATTTCACCATCAGGTCAGAACAATTCTGCTAACAAAGTCACAACTGCAACAGGACCTGTTTGGATGGAACCAACACCAAGATACCTCAGGATAATGACAGGTGTAAAGAACCTTCACCCATCTTTGCTTTTCGGTACAATTACTAGTGGCCTCTGCTACCAGAATACATTGCTGACTGACTGCCAAGACCGAGGTGAACCGGTACACCTTAGATCTCTGGTCAGTACAGTCTACAATGGCAGACCCCAACACAATGGCAAAATAATACTGAGCTCAATGTGAATGTCCTACAATATTGTACCTCCAATGGAAGTTTGAAAGATTTTGCATCTTATGCAAAATACCAGGCTGACACGGTACAGTATTTAGGGATGCTACATACTGAGGTCAAGCCTAAAAGTAAGAAACATGACCAAAAGGGTGCAATGGTCACTGCTTTGTATGCTTTGTGACAGACATTGGAATCTGAGGTTTCACTTCTGAGAAAAGAACCGAAATCCAGATCTGAGGCTATGTGTAGGTTAAAGGAAGATGATGAGCAGTATAAGGAACAGAAAGATAAGCAAATTAGTAAGTTGCATGAGGAAAAAGAGAGGTCGTTCCAGGATAAGATACCGATATTACAAATGAATGATGTGCTTATGAGCATGAATGGGTCATTGAGACGTGCGTATGAGGAGTTGGAAGATGAGTTTGAAAAGTGTCAGAAAGAAAAGAAATGGAGAAACACTATGAAGTAAGCGCTCTTCAGGGTGTTGCAGGATTACTTTAGTAAGGGAAAGTTTTAAGGAGGTGTGGATCATATGGAATGTAGAATGCAATTGCAAAATTGCATCAGCAGCTGATGATCCTAAAGGGTAATGTGAGAGTGATGCTGTCAGCACTGCCTCATTGTCATGTCATCCTCCATGAGGATGACAATGATGATGATGCTCCTTTGGATACCAGAGGGTACAGGCACCACCCACCAGTGTCTGCTCTGACCAAGGAGGATAAAACTGAGGTAAAGGACCTGATTGATAAGGTTATTTTGAAGAACGAGCTGTTTGATATACATGCAAAGACTTAAAAAGGCAGTGGCTGATGCTCTGAAAAGGAAGTGGAAAACCAGACACTTATACAGGGTGTGGCTACGCTGCTGTGGAGGCAGTTGCTAAAATCATTAATACTGACAGAAGTCCAGAACTCCAGTCAAGCCATAGTGCTCTATAGTCTACACAGGCCTTCCAAAGCATTGCAGACAAAATTGGCTGAATGGCCCCAGGTGGCAATTTGAGTTGCCATTTGGAAAAGGTGCAACATACTGTCAAATGCTCAGCTTACTGGCAGAGCATCAGGTCCAGATCCTTAAACAAACTGATGAACCTATGTTGTGGGCAAACTACTGGAAGGGATCTGGAGTAATACAAGCCTCTATCGATAGGGTTGACACCCACCTGCTGGTGCCCATTATCCAAACATGGTCAGCGTAATGCTGGCTACGCAGTAAAACAGCATAACAAAGAAGGCCCACCAGTATGAAGGATGGCTATGGCTTGCTTACAGTACTAGCAAAGGACTCACCAGGGAGGAAGCAAACTGAGAATCAACAGAGTACAAATGCTCTTATGAAACCTTCTCCCATATATTCAGGAAAAGGTGGAAGCCTTAGTCTTTCCTAAAAGGATAGTTTGATCCAAATCCTGGAGTCGAGTGGAATGCATTTACCAGGTCCATGCCAAGGACCTCGGTTTGGGACAAATGTCCAAAGTCGTTGCTGTGCAAAAAAGCACAGATTCACCAACGCAGTATGAGGTGGAGAGGAAACCCAAAGACCCTCAACAGAATGAATCCTCATATTCATACAAAAAGAAAAATTGACAAAGGTCGAACCAACAAGATATGAAGGGAAGCAAAGGACAGAAACAATGGCCCAGACTTTTGTATAAGGACTTGTAAGCTGAGGTAGACCATCTTTAGGCATACCAGTCCAGTCGAATCTGCAAAGACATCGGCAAAGGTTGTGGCAGCCATCTCCGAATTGAACACCAAATCTGAGAGGGGGTGGGAAACCAAAGACCCTGTATCCTATACAGGTGTGCGGTGGATTTAGCCAACTGGCTGCTCCTCCAGACACCAAGTCTCCATTATATGCTTTCATTTCTGATTTGCATGTTGTGGCAGCTGTATAGGAAATGACAGAGAACATGAAGTCATCATCATGTTCCAGCACCATCCCTTTTGGTAGGTTAAAGACTATTTTGAGGAATGCAGGGACATCTTTCCTAAATACAAGCATGACTGCAGATGAACAGACACCCTCATATGGGTTACTGGCAGGGACACACGTCAATAGCAGTACTCCTTTCCAGCAGAGCGATTCCATCCCTGTGAGCGACTATCACATTGCTCTTGAAGCAAAGGTCTTCAGACCTTGCATCTCCAGTCAATTCTCTGATTTGGCCTCTAAGAAAACCCTAGTAATACCTGGAGACTGACAATAGATTACAGAAAGCTTAATCAGGTGACACCCAACTGTGCACCAATTGTGACTTTGGCCCCGGATGTGCTCTGACTTCTAAAGCCTGAACTCAAATGGTTCAGTACTTTAGACATTTACAGTGGGTTCTAGTCATTGTTAATAGCCCTGGAGAGCAAATACAAGTTTACCTTCACTTTTGAGGGATGTCAGTTTAAGTGGATGTGCCTTCCCCAGGGTTTTCATAACAGCCCCTCCTTCTTTCACATCTACATGCGAGATGCCCTACAGGGCTTCCCCATGCCTGAATGTCTCCTACAATATGTGGATTATTTTCTCTTGGCAACAACAAATAAAGAGAAGCACCTTCGGTTACTTGCAGAACTCCTTGCACTCCTGCAGCGTGCTGGTTTAAAATGCAATCCTGCAAAGGTTCAAATTTGCCACTCTGATGTATCCTTCTTGGGCCTGTAAGTTACTGCCGAAGGGAAGAGCCTTACCCTTGACAAGGTGCAAGGTATTCAGGATGTATCGCTGCCTACCAGTGTGTCCACTCTCAGATGACTCCTGCGCATGGTGAACTACTGAAGGAATTTTATCCCTGATTTTACTGAAACAGCTGCACCTTTGTATGAGCTCCTGAAAAAAGAATGCCCCCAGGTGTTGGGGCCCACAACATACCATAGGAGTCACTGCATTGAAATTAGCCTTGGCCTCAGTCCCTGCTCTGGTTAACCCAAACCCAGATTTTCCCTTCCATCTAGAAACTGCCACCATAGATATGGCCCTGTCTGTTGTCTTGGCACAAAGATGCATGATTGTCTTAGGTCCATTGCCTATGCATCTCAAATTCTTTCACCAGTGGAACAGAAATACTCTTTTGTGAGATACACTTTTGGCTACAGCTTGGGCTATCAAGCACTGTACTTACATTGCTGGACACAGTCCCATTGTTATGTACACCAACCAGACCCCACCAACTTCCTGTTATCAGAGAGAGTAAAGGATGGCAATGTTTCCAATGCAAGACTTACCCATTGGTCACACCTTTGACAGGATCGAGACATCACTATCTACCCCAAGAAAATTCCCTCTGTCTTGGCCCATGGGCTCCTTTACAGTGGAGACCTACATGAATGTTGACTGGAACCTCCTTCCTTACCAGAACCCAGTCCATTTCTGTCCATGACTGACTTCGTCTTTGCAGATCACCAAGCACGTTGTGTATTCAATGATGATTCCTTGTTTTACCATGAGGGACACCAGGTAGCAGGATTCGGAATCTTGGTCCTCTGTTGGGGGCAGGGACAGTGGAAGTAGCCAGGCAGTGTGCCATTAGATCCTCACAACATGCAGAAGTGGCAGCCATTGCAGATGCAATGAAACTGATTCAGGAGGAACAAGAGGGGAACACTATCATTTTTTTCTGATTCTTTATGGGTGTGCTACTCCCTTACAGAGTTTCTGCCTTTTTGGAAGATCTATGGGTATGATTCCTTGGAAGGTACCTCAGTCAAACACCAAGACCTGTTCCAATACATCAAGAATATAGCAGAAAAAAGTATTCTTTAAGTTGTATATCCACAGGGTAAAGACCCACTTGAAGACGGCCCCTTTTCATGAGCAAAATGACTGAGCAGATACATTTCATCAAAGAGGGCACATTACAGGGAGAAGAAAGGGTAATGTCAGCACCGGAAGAAGCACAGCCAGTGGCCACAAAGAAGAAAACAAGCCATCCCATTGGATTTGACTGCAGTGCAAATGGGAGACCCAGAAATACAAGAGATAACAATAATCTCTTGTAGCAGAAAGAGGTACCAGAAAATAACTGCTTAAAGAGACACCTCAGCCACCTTTCCCCAGATCAGAAGCTGGTTATGTATGACCAGGGGGACCCCACACTGTGGGTGGTTCCTAAAGACCTTTGGTCAGAATTCATCCACCAGATGCATGATACACCTATAGGTAGACATCAGGGGGTAGAGAAGACTCTGCAGAGACTGAGAATGATTGGATGGTGGCCTGGCTAAACAGTAGATGTCCAACATTATTTGGACAATTGCATCACCTGTGCCCAAAACAACCCAAAACCTGGGAAGAGAAATGCCAAATTGCTTCAATAGAGACAATCCAGTCCTTGGAATGCAATCCAGATGGATTTCATTGGGCCTTTGCCTACCACTGGCAGAAACAACAAGTATGCGTTGGTCATCACAGACCTATTCTCCAAATGGGTCATAACCTTCCCCTGTAAGGCTAATAATATCACCAAAGCTACTGCAAAAATTCTGGTGTAACAAGTATTCACCAGCTGGGGAATATCTCTCAAGATATACTCTGATAAGGGGATGAGCTTTACTGGCCAGGTTGTGCAGGAAGTTCTTGAGATGCTAGCAGTAAGACAGAAGTTCCACCTAGCTTACCATCCTCAGTCTTCTGGTGCTTGAGAGAGAGAGAGAGAGAGAGAGAGACAACAGGCAGATCAAAGCAATGTTATCAAAGTTAGTCAACTAGAATGTAAACATACAAATGTATGAAGAAGCAAGCAGAAGAAGGCCATTTGGTCTATGTAGTCTGCTTGTATTGCAGGGTACACAACTTGAGCTACTATCCCTGCCCTCCCTCCCACCTCCATCCTCTCTACCCATAGTCCTTACCTTTCCTAAGCCTACCCAAGCCTCTCTTAAGCTGTCCACTGTCTTTTAATAAGTTCACCTCTTCCAGCAGAGCATTCCATGTGTCCACAACCTCTCTTTGAAGAAGTGCTTCCTGAACTCCATCCTAAACCTCCCACCCTCCAGCTTAAGACTGTGCCCCTCATGTTATGGTTGCCACTTAGCTTAAAGAGACCCTCCTTATCCACCTTATTTATCTCTTTCAAGTACCTGAAGGTCCCAATCACACCCCCCCTCTCTCTCTCCTGTCTTCAAGGGAGTATGTGTTCAGTGCCCTCAACCTCTCCTTATATGCCTTACCCTGCTGACCTGCTCTCATTTTTGTAGCCCTCCTCTGGGCCTTCTCCAGAAGGTTAATGTCCCTTCTGAGGTGTGGGCACCAGCACTGAACCCCATATTCTAGATAAGGCCTTACCAGGGTCCTGTACCACTTGCAGTATAAGCTCCTCTCTCCTACTGCTGATCCCCCTGGATATGCATCCCAACATCTTGTTTGTTTTTGCTGCTGCTTTCTTGCACTGTGTGGAGTACTTCAGGTCACTAGGGATAATTACTCCCAGGTCCTTCTCCTCCTCCTCTGATGCAGATAGTCGGACTCCACCCAGGTAGTACTCTGTCCTGGGATTCTTGGCTCCAATATGCATAACTTTGCATTTCTTGACATCAAGCCAAGCTGCTAGATCCTGACCACCTCCCCAGCTTTTCCAGATCATTCAGTAGATCCTGTATCCCTTCAGCTGTGAACACTCTCCCACAGAGTTTGGTGTCATCTATGAACACATTTTCCCTTAATGCCATCCCCAATGTCATTGATGAAGACACTGAAAACACCGCCCCAGCACCGAGCCCTTGGACCCCACTGGTTATCTCTCTCTGTGCCAGATAACTATCCCACAACCACCATCTGAGTTCTGTCCTCAGCCAGTTTTCCACCCATCTGGCCATCTTTTCCCAATCCTGAGATCCACCAACTTCCTGATCAACCTTTATGGGGCACAGAGTCAAAGGCCTTGCTTAAATCAAGATAGAGGATGTCAACCACTTGGCCCCTGTCTACTGTCTTAGTGACAGTGTCAAAGAAGTCAGTCAGATTCATTTGATACAACCATTCCCCATGAACATGTGCTGCCTTGCATCCTGGAGACCATGCTCCTCTAGTTAGTCCACCAACCTTTCCTTTAGTATGGCCTCCATGAGCTTGCCCACAATGGAGGTCAGACTGACTGGTCTGTAATTCGTGGTTCATCCTTGGGGCTGCTTTTGTGGAAGGCGCTACATGTGCTGTTCTCCAGTCCTGTGGTACCACACCTGACTCTTGTGAACTATTAAATATATCTGCCAGTGGTCCTGCCATACTCAGACAACCTTTAGTACCCTTGGATGTAATTGGGATACACTGTTGCCCTTACTCCTAATAGCAATCAGGGCCACTTCATCAACAGTTATGCAGTACACACCCTTTGAGGTGATGACTGGCTAGCAAATAAGGTGCCAGAACACTTTGTGGATGGATGTCCACCCCACCATGGATAGAGTGCCGATGACATCAATGCAAAGCAGTTACAGGAAAATTGGTCAAAATTCTTCGCTTTGCTGTGAAAAGCTTGGGCAGTGCTCAACAGAGATCCAAAATGCACTTTGACAAAGACATCAAGGAGGCTGATTGGCAAGTGGGTGACAGAGTCATGGTGTTGCAATACTCAACACCCACCCACTCCCTATCCAGCTAATGGACTGGTACTTTCGAGATTATGATCAAAAGCAGCCCCTCTGTCTATCAGGTGCAAATATCAAACAGCAAGAAATCCACTGACAAGTGGCTTCATGCCAATCAGCAGAAACTGTTTAAGGGCTCTGATGGCCCTGAGTAAGTAATTCACATAAGCTGGAAGGGGGGGGGTTGTACTTCCAACTATTTCTTTTCTTTCATTTCGGAATGATGACAGTCATAATATATGCCCTTGGGCTGTTTACAAGGACAGAAGGCAAGTTGTATGAGTGTAAAGGTCCTACCAGCTATGGCTATGTCATATGTACCAAAGTGATACCTGGACAACAACACTAAATCTACAAAGTGGCAGCCTCATCTTCAACACTTAGGTTATATGAGGACCACAGGAAATTGCCTTGGAAAATGGTGGACCTACTCACCAGTCTACAGAGACAGAATAACTGCATACCAGGATGGGGCTGTTACTTCAAAGGATACTTGAGCAGGATACATAGAAAATGACAGCAGAAGGAGACCAAAGGTCCCATCAAGTCTACCCTTGGTCTACCCTTGGTTTTCCCTGACCTTCATGGCTCCCAGGACTTATCCCCAACTTGATTCCTACATTATTTATGCTTATATTGGCCCTAGCCCTATCCCACCCTTTTGAAAGCAGCCACAGTCCTTGATCCCACCACCTTGACAGGCAGTCTGTTCCACGGTTCAATGACCCTTTCAGTAAAGTAGTGTTTCCATAGATCCCTTTTGAAGCTTCCACACCATAGCTTCCATTTTGACCTCTAGAGGTTAATCCACCTACCCTATTAAAAGTTAATTGTAGGGTATTTTATTAATGCCCTATGGAACTTGAATGTCTTAATCATATCCCCTTTTACCTCCTAGTTTCCAGAGAATACAGGTTCAGTGACTCTAGGTGTGCCTCATACGAGAGCACCTGTAGGTCATACACCATCTTTTCACCTTCCTCTGTACAACCTCCAGCCTATCCCTATCCTTCTTTAGGTGTGGTCTCAGAACCGACACAGTACTCCAAGTGAGACCTCACCAGCAACTCTACAGCGGGAGGATCACCTCCTGTTCCTGCTGTCAAATCCTCTATTTACGCACCCTAGCATTTTATTTGCCCTACTATAGGCCTTGTTGCATTGACTAGCCTGCTTCAGGGTGTCACTCATAAAGATCCATAGATCCCTTTCTTCATGTGAGACACTCAGTTGGACTCTGTTAAGCAGCCCTTAGGTTCCCTTTTCCTAGATGTATTACCTTACATTTCTTCGTGCAAAAATTAAGCTACCATAAATTGGACCATTTCTCTAGTCTCTGTAGGTCTTTGTGCAAGTCTGTTACTGCCTCTTTGCTGTCAACCCTACCCCCTAGCTTAGTGTCATCTGCAAAGAAGGCAATCTTGTTCTGAATGCCTATGTCAATATCACTAATGAACATGTTAAAAAGGACCGCACCAAAGACCGAGCCTTGGGACACCCCACTAGTGACCCCTCCTTCACCCCATTTACTACTACCCTCTGACATCTGTCCTTTAGCCAATTGCCCACCCACCTAACTATGGTCTTTGCAGTGCCACAGTCCTCCATTTTTCTAAGCAGGCGCCTGTGCAGTACCAAATCAAAAACTTTATTAAAGTTGAAGTAGAGGAGATCCACTGGGTGGCTGCTGTCCACTTCCTTAGTCACCCAGTCAAAAAATGTCTGGCATGACCTCACTGCAACAAACCATTGATGTCTCATGCCCCGGAGACTGTTCCCTTCCAGATATTCCACCGGGTCCTACTTGATTAATGTTTCCATCAATTTTCTGACCATTGATGTGAGGCTTACCAGTCTGTAGTTGCCAGTCGCCTCTCTGCTCCTGCCCTTCTGGAGGGGTACCACGTCCACAGTTCTCCAGTCAAATAGCATGGTTCCCGTTAGTAATGATTTGTTGAAAAAATGTGCCAAGGGTTCAGCCAATTCCTGAGCAAGTTCTTGCAGCACCTGGGGTGCAGACCATCAACCCTGATGCTTTGTCCATCTTCAAGTGTATCAGTGCCTCCCTGACCCTGTTTATAGTAAATGTTGGTGTGCCCATTTGCGGGATCCCACTGTCAGCAGCCTCAATGCCACTGTCTGGACTTGGTCCATCAAGTTCCCTTATGAATACCAAACAGAAGATTTGTTCAGTGCAGTAAGGTTCTGTGCATCATATTCAATTATCTTCTCTCCCTCTTGGAGCTGAACTATCCCCCCCCCCCCCGTATGTGCCAAAAGAATTGTTTGTCCACCTTTTTAATCCCTGATGTGATCCATAGTTCAGCTGCTGCTTTTGCCATTTTCACTGCCCTTTTTGCATCCCAGCATTTCCATGTGTAGTCATCCCATTCACTATCCTCTGGGCCATTTTGTATGTGCAGAAGGCTCCCCTTTTGCTTCTGATTGCTTCCTTGACCTGGGTGGTGAACCAAATGGGTATCTTGTGTTTGTTCTCTTTTGTGTTTGGTATGACCAAGAAACATGGACAATTCATTTTGTAGCATGGCATGGTTCCTTAAAAAGAGTTTATGACAACTGGGCCTCTGTCATGGTTTTACCAAAGACAACTACACCCAGTTCTACTACTGTGACTTCCTCACTGAACTTGTTATCTTCTGTTACAACTGAAACCACCTTTCCCCACCACAACCTTTACAGTGCCCTACCTTGGAGCCAGGTCCACCTATTGGCTTGATGGTGACTTCCAATCCTGGGACACTTATTAACAATGTTCAGTTTATGCATGTTCCTGTTGTTTTGAACATATCACATTGGAACACGGACATACTGTATGTGCCATTGTTCAACAACCAATTTTTCAAGATTTCATGCTACTGTGTTGTTAGATATTGTTTGCAACTTATCAAGTCTGGGCTCAAGACATGTGGCTGGCAACAAACTGCTCCACATCAAGGGATGTTCTACCCTAGGCACACTAAAAGGGACTTGAGTATAACAGGCTCCGGTGGGAGTATACCAGGTTTATTTGGATCGGGAATTTATTTATTTTATTTATTATTTAGTTTTTGTTGACCGGGTAAGTGCACTAGACAAATCCTGCCTATTTTCAGGCACAACCTGGGGAAGGGGGATACAGATGAATGCCAACTGATCTTGAACCAGATTAAGCTGTTGGTGGTATTTTTAGTGAAGGAGAGAAATTTGATCAGGACACCGGGGAAATTCCCCTACTCTTGTCTGTTGGTGGTGGTGTGGAACCACCAGTAGGAGTCAGTCCATTGATGGAGAACGACGGTGGAGGAGGTTGGGCATCTGTTCGCCCGCAGCAGCATGGAGACTCTGAAGTGAATGGTGCAGCTGGGATGCACCCCTGCAGTGGCCAGCATTTCATACCCTTCCCCTCGGTTACATTGTGACAGTCGAATGGTGCTGAAGTCACCTATAGTCCAACGCTTTCAAGTACCGCTTTTGAAGAAACCACGAAACTGTTATTGCTGAGTTGGGTGTTGATGTGGAAGCCCCTGCTGACCCTATGGGGGCTGAGGAAGTTGATTCTGAATTCTTTTCTCCCCTGGCTTGTCTAGAAGAACAACGTAGGATTTTAGATGCAGCTGTTGAAGCTTACCGTGTGGCGGAGCTTGCTGTTGCCGAGGACATGAAGAAACGTAAACAACCTGGAGTGGATTCATCCTCTGGTCCTGCAGGTATATTTTCTAAGGTTCGGAAAGGTGGTGTTCCTGGAGATTCGTTGTCTTTGCTCCTCCGGCCCCAGTCTCCGGTAGGTCTTGGTTCGCCGACCTTGGGTTCTTGGTCCCCGAAGCTTGCACTAGAATGTGTGGGCTGGCTGCAGCTTGCCTCTGGACAGTGGATTGCAGACCCAATGATCCTGATCCCTGGGATGGATGTCTCGGCTGTATCGCAACCTGACATTCCTGTATCTTCACCGCAGGCGATGGGGCTTGGTGTGCTGCCTATTGCTGCTTCTAGTGTGGGTTCTGGAAGGGTGGGGAATGTTGTTGCTTCTGCCCCTGTTCTTGCCGGGGTGGAAACCGGGGTTGAGCCATTGCCTGACCACCCTGTGAAGGACTCCCCCATACCAGTTACTGGTGTGGTGGAATGACACCCTGTTGATGACGTTGTGGATTTAGAAGGCCCAGTAGATGCTGTACCAGCTTTCCAGCAGCTCTCTACCCCTGAGGTCACTTATGCTAGTTTGTTTCAGAAGCCGGTGTCTTTGGCTAAGAGACAGAATGCTGTACGGCTGTGGTTCCTGGGGCCTCTTGATGCGATGCCTGACAGGTTCTATGTGGGCAAGGTTTTAATTGAGCAAATGTTGAGCTTTACCCCTAGTGAAGTCTATGCCTTGATTCATTCACCAGGGGATAGTACCTATGACATTAGTTTTTGGACTCCAGATATTCTGAACAGGTTCTGGCTGAAATATTCTCTCCTCGAGACTAATCCGGCCTGGTCTCATTTTCAGGCTAACCCTTTAATGAAGCAATCATTTAAAGTTATTACTGTTCTGTTTCTCAATGAAGGGGTTAATGTGGAAGATATCACATACTGGTTGGAAAGGAAATGTATGCTGCAGGGTAACCGTGAGCCTATTCTTGATTCCGAAGGTTTTTGGAATGGGGGTTGGAGATATAAGGTTAACCTCCTGCAGTCTGAGGCTGGGCTACCATATCTGCCAAGCTGCTTTTATCTCGGCCGGGATAAGGGTTTTATTTTCTATCCTGGTCAGCCTCACCACTGTTATAAATGTGGCTCTAGTCGCCATCTTAGTAGGACTTGTGATATTGTAAAGTGTGTGCAATGTGGCGAATTGGGGCATGTCATGTCAGACTGTCATAACCCTCCCAAATGTTCCCTTTGTGAGGAGGCTCACTCCTTTGTAGATTGTCCATGGGCTGCTCAAAATAAATATAATGGTGAGTTCAGTATACAAGATTTTTATATCAACACTGCTTTTCATGCAGCTCAACGGCAATGCCCTCTGCCCCCTCCCTTTGCCAGGCCTCAACCCTGTGTTCAGGAGCAACTGCCAGTATGTCTAGTTCCAGATGTGGTTGGCCCCCCACGTCCTGCACCAGAGTCAGTACCAGGCCCACTGGTACAGCCGGACATTCCCTCTGAGGTGGCGTCATCTGCTACCTCTGCCTCTATGCCCCCTCCTCTTCCCCCTGAGGAACCTTATGTTTTGGTTACCAATCGGTGTCATAGCCTGAGATCCAGGAATTCTACCCTGGCACTGCCTGCTCAGGAACAAATCCCTTTACAGAATGCTTTTACTGTTTTGCAGGTGGATCTGGGTACTGAGTCTGACTCTGCTTCGGTTCACTCCTCCCTACCTGATGGGGATTCTGATACTGAACAGGTTGTGGAACATAATAATGCTGTCAAGAAAAAACGGTCCCATTTGGGGACATGGAAAGGGCCTAGGAAGAAATGACTGGAATTGACCTTCTAATCTTGTTTTTTTTCCTTTGATGTATAGTTTACGTGTCGCCTCACTTAATGTTAGTAGTATCCAGTCTCACAGGAAGAGGGTTTTAATTTACTCCCTCTTTTCAGGTAGCAAGCAGGATGTTGTTTTCTTGCAGGATACTAGGTTACATACCCAGTTTGAGGTGGCTCAGGCGACTACGGGGTGGAATTGGGGACACACTTATTAGTCGCTTGGGGGTGATCTGTGCTCTGGGGTTGGAATAGCGGTTAATAATCCTACGGCCCATTTTGTCCAGCTGGTGGATATGGAACCAGGTAGGGTTTTGCTGTTGGATCTGGTCATAAATGCTTTGCATTGTAGGTTATTAATGTGTACGCTCCTCAGCATAAGTCTGCCAGAATTGCCATCTTTTGTGCTATACAACCATTTTTATTTACCTCACGATATGTTTTTTTAGGGAGGGATTTTAATTGCAGTAGGTACCATACTGATCGAGGCCTTAGAACCCACAAAATGTACTGTGATACTAATTGTCTTAATGCTTTGATATCTCAGACCAGCTTGGTTGATGTTTTCGACATCGAGGGAACTCGGCCTAAAACCTTCTTTCAGGGTACTAGAGCTACTAGAATTGATTTTTGGTTCCTTTCTGACTCTTTAAAAGTTTTACGCTCTGAAACACTGACGGTTGCCCCTTCGGACCATGCTGTTATTGAAGTCACAGTTGGTAGCCACAAGGTTATGCATAGGGGACCTGGATATTGGCGTTTGAATTTGGTGTTGCTTACACTTCCCTCTGTTGAGAATGGTTTCATAGCATTGCTGCATGCTAGGAAATCAGTGGTGTGCTTATATGACACTTATGGGGCATGGTGGGAAGAGACGAAGCTTGATATCAGGTGTTATTTTTTGACTATTGGTAGACTGAATGGGAAGTTTAAAACTGAAAATTATCTTGATTTAAGGAGTCAATTTTTGCATTTACATTTTCAGGTTGCTTTGGGTGATCAGTCTGCTCTGCCTGAATTGAACAGGATAAGCAATTTGATGAATGTTTCGCAATGTGATCGGTTTAAATCTTTGGACGTGGAGCGTTGGTTTGGTTCTTAGGGGGGTAAGGCCTTCCTAGATCCTTACCAGTTTTGTGCACATCAGAGACACCAAAAGTATATCGCTGAGGTATGGGATTTCTGGAAGAGTTATACCACTAAATGTGATATTTTGCATGCTATTGATCATCATATATATATATATATATATATATATATATATATATATATATATATATATATATATATATATTCTTTTGGTACTCCTGTAGAAACTAATTTTCCTCATATATCGTGGTTAGACAAATGTGTGGTCCCTACCCTCACTGCACCAGATCAGGCTCTGTTGGTTGCTAATCTTACTTCTAATGAAATTTTAGCTTGTTTTGCTTGAACAAAGGCAGGTACTGCTCCTGGGAGAGATGGGTTACCATATGAAGTGTATAAACTTATCTTCATGGTTTTATTACATGAATTTACAGCCATTTCACAAGAGATCCTGGACTCTGGGATATTACCTGATAGTATGTCGGAGGGTCTGGTGGTCCTTATGTTCAAAAAAGGTGATAGAGCACTTCTAGCTAACTGGAGGCCTATCACGCTGCTTAATACTGATTTTAAAATTTTGACTAAGATTTTGAATGATAGGCTTTTGCTCTGTGCTGATTTTTTATTGTATGTTTCACAAACTTGCTCAATCCCTAATAGATGGATTACAGATAGTCTCATTTTATTACGTGAAATTATGCATAAAAGTACTACGGGAGAACTTATGGGTCTCATATTTAGTTTAGACCAAGATAAGGCCTTTGATAATGTTAGCCATGATTATATGTGGAATTGCTTGGTTTCATATGGTATCCTGGTCGCCTTAGTTGATTGGATTAAGACATGTTATAGGACTGCTACTGCTCAGGAGTATTGCAATGGCTGGTTGGGTCGTTAGTGTCTCATTAGAAAAGGGGTTCACCACGAGTGCCCTTTAAGCCCTCTAGTGTATCTGTTTACTTTGAATCCTTTAATTAGACAGGTACATAGTAGGCTTGATATTCATGATGTCTCCTTTTCTAGTGATGACCCTGAAATTAAATGTGTTGCCTATGCGGATTATGTTTGTTTTGTAATGGGTGATTTACCTTCCGCAGCACTGCTTGACCAAGTCTTCCATGCTTTTATGTCTCATGCAGGGGCAGCTATTAATTATGAGAAGTCTCATTGTTCCCCCCTTAGAATTGAAGATGTCTGCAATGATACATTGATTGGCATTCCTGTGCTTAGAGGAACAGCTTCAATCCTAGGAATCTTGTTTGATTGTGGTGACTTAGCGTATCTGAATTGGTCTCTGAAACTCCAAGAAGCACAACATAATGTGGACTTATGGAATACTTGGAGACTCTCTAAATTAAAAAGGATCTATATGGTTAAAATGTTTTTATTGCCCAGTTTTTTGTATTTAAGTTCAGTGTTTAGTCTTCCTTCTTCCTTGGAAACTAAATTGTATGGTTGTTTTTTTTTCTTGTATTTGGGGGAGTCAACTTAATCCCATTAAAAGAAGTCTGTTGTTACGGGATAAGAAACATGGGGGCATGAAGATGGTTCAGCCAGTAGTGTTCTTCTTCACTATGTTCCTTTATGCTAATTTGCTCCCCTTACTGTCAGGGAAAGCGGCACGGTGGACACCTTGGGTTTTTGACTCATTAGTTCCTGTCTTTTTCTTACGGCCCACTTATGCTGTTTTACCTAGGCAGACATCTTTACTTCACTTGTCTGATGCTTTGAGAACTTGTTTTGGCAAGATTAAATTGTGGGGGATTGTGAAGGATCATTTGGTTCACTGTATTAGCAAAGTTTTGTATAATTATATAATTCAAAATTATTTCCAGGAAACGGCCATCTTTGATTCATATCCTTCGCCTGATAAATTGCTGATAGGTGAGATGTTAGTATTCTCCTGTATTCCTGTGTATATGTGGGATGTTACATGGTTGGCCTTGCATGGGAAGTTAAATGTTAAAGGGAACCTTAAACATAGACCTCTTTTTGAGAGATATTGCCCAAGGGATTCCTGTTCTGCAGTTGTGGAGACTATGGAACACGTATTTCTTGATTGTCCTTTTATTCAGATGTTTTGGAGGATACTTAAACAAAGATGGCCTTCGTCTCCATTTCATTTCATGCCCTTGAAGATTCTGCGTTTCGGTATTTTACCTTTTTTATGGACTAAGCACAATAGGACTACATTATGGTTATTTCTAGTTGTTTCAAGTTTCATATATGGTTTGTGCAGTGCCAGCTTACTCTACAACAGCTACATTACTCCCCTGAGGACTTATTTTTTATGATTGAGAACTCCATTGTTGCCCTGAAGCTCCAGGAATGTAACACAGTCCATGATGTGCTTTTTCGCTTTAGATGGGCCTCGATTGATAGGATGTGATAGTTAGTCTTGGCCTTTATGTCATTTTTTTTTGTCCTTTGGGGGGTTTCTTCCCTTGTTTTTCTTTTTGGTTTACTTTCATTTCAGTTTGGGGGTTTATGAATTGTTTTACTGCTTAGGTATGTATTTTTTTTTCTTTCATTATTTTTTTCAACGAAGCACTACAATTTTGTTTGGTTGTTTTTTTGAGTTTAGACTAAAACATTCCCCTACTCTTTTAGTGGGGGGGGGGTTAGCTCTTTTGAAAATGTTGTATCACTTGTATGATGAAATACTTATTTAAGTTTTCTTTTATTTTGCATTACAATTTGTGTGACGTAACACTATTATGTATGTATTTTACTTTCAAGTTTTAAATAGATGTTTCCCCTACTCTTTTAGTGTGTGTGGGGGGGGTGCTCAGCATTTAATACTCAGTTTTAGGACTCTAATGACAGGGATTTTTGTGTTTAATGTATGATGAAATACTTATTTATGTTTATTTGTTTTTGCGTTATGATTTTGTGTGCAGTAACACTATTGTGTATATATTTTGCTTTCAAGTTTTAATAAAAAATTCCCCTACTCTTTTTGATAAGTGCCATGGGATCTTTAACATCCACCTGAACTACCACCAATCCAGGCAGATGGAACCTTGGTTTAACATCTCATCCGAAAGACGGCACCTCAGAAGTGCAGCACCCTTCTCATGCTGCACTACAGTGTCAGTACTGGGATATTAACCCAAGTGCCAGATGTGGGAATTGAGCCCACAGCCCTCTGATCTCTCAGCCTCAGAGGCGAATGTGCTACCTGCTGAGCCACTGACACTGGGTATGTCAATCTGGAATAGGGGAGACATTGAACAAATCAAAAGACATATTAGTTATTTTTGAAATCAACAAGCTGAAAATGTGCTAAAGCCCATACTACATGGTATAGATGGTTTAGTGAAGGAGGAAAGGTTCATGGTATATAACATGCATGGTATTGCATGCTTATTTAATGAAATGCAGGCCAAGATTAACAAGTTAATCACCATCAATAATGCAGAGGTCAAACAGCGACACATAGGTAGGGAAATTATTTGTGCCACCTAGAGTGGCTATTTTTTAATCACTGTCACTAACCTCTTCTGAGGCCTGGAAGCAGGGTGTATCCCTGTTATTATCAAGGATTCACAGATGGCCAAATGGTATTGTCCTCATTGTCGGACCTTGGTCTGCATCTCCAAATGTCTGGCCGAGTACCTCACCTTTTTCCTCACAACAGCTAGAAACTTGGGTTATGTCACATCACATCCAAAACAATGATCTTGCTACTCTACACACCGCTGCTCCATCACGGATACTATGTTCATCTCATTTACGGTATCTTTGCCAGTGTTCAACAAGGACTCTTCAGTCTTCTACAGAATGGCATGTGTTCACTCCGAGGGATACCTGGAGAAAGACATCTACAAGGAATGTGTTAACCTTCCTTGACTACTGGTATTCCACTCTCGACTGCAAGTCTGACTGGCACCTCATATAGACTGTTGTTCAGTAAAAGGCTAGTGATACTGTGTAGGTGTGATTTTTTCTGACATAGCTACACCTGTGTGCAGCTACTCCATTGATGGACTCAATGAGTAAAATGTTACTGCACCTACTGCCTAGGCCACTTAAGCAACAAACACAACTGAATGAATCCAGCAACCTGGATACTTCCAGATTAATGCCTCTCTTACGTGCCCTGTACAGTTCATTAAGTGGAGTCTTCTTCAAGTCAAAGTTATGTATAATATGGATGGACAATACTGCATCATAACAAACATCAAGAATTTCTCTTATGGACACATCACTTGTGGTGTTGACATATCTAATTTCTGCTTTGTGTCACATGAACCCACCATTATTTGTCAATCCCATGATAACCCCTGTGCCTACCCAGGAACAAGATTACGCTGATAGTGACCCTGACTATCTGGATGCTATAGACTACTATACACCAGTTTTTAATGTGCATATTGAGCCACTCACCCTGAATCTAATATTCTTATTAGACAGAAAATATACTCATCTGATACACATCAGTAATACTGTTCGGAAAGCTGAACAAGCCTTAAACAATCTGATACATGATAGTGATTTACATCTTGTTTTAACTGATATTTTGTTAGAGATTTCTTTTAAAGCCTTTATTCTACAGGCTATTTGGTTTTTATTCGTATTGTTACCATTTGCTGCTAGTGCTCAACCACCAGGCATCATAGAAGACAGCTATGCTTCCTTTATGCTGCCCACTCCACAAAGTTTTTATCCTAACTCACTATCTTGTGTTGCCAGTATAGCAGGCAACAAGGGGGGGGGGATATGTAGACCTGCTCACCCCCACAACCCTATATTTAGTGCAACACATACATTTATATTAAGTAGGGTAGGATATGGTGTAAAACTATGTGATATAATAATAAGACATGTGCATATGACTGCAGCATGGACTGGTGCTAAAGTCCAGATCCCAACATGACTAGGTGCTAGTAACCTCTGGCCCTAACAGTATTAGCACTGCTTATGCAGACCTTATGATATAGTTATTTTTCTTTGCTATGCAGCTGCTATTATTTTTCTAACCAAGCACCTTTTGTATTGTAACCCAAAACTAGTTTTAGCCAGTTTTACTCTTCTCAGAGAGTACGTGCAGAGAACTTGAAGAGCTAACCATCCTTTGTGCTGACCTTTTACCAATGATATTTCCATATTTTGTGATTTTACCTTATATGGCAGACCCTTACCTAGTAACGTACATTTCTTATCTCTGAGTATAAGATTGATATTCATGCTCTATTTTGCTGAGTTCAAATCCAGTTTGGAGTGACATCTAGATGCCCAGGGTTCTGTTCCTGACTCCCAGGAGGTATATGTTGTGTTTTGTGTTTTCTGGTAATAAAGGAGTTATTCTTGCCATATCTTTGGCTTTGTGTCATGTTTCACCATCAGGTCCAGAACAATTCTGCTAACACTGCCATAACCTCACTTCTTATTCTCTGAGGAAGTCTGTAGGGTTTCTGCCTTATAGGGTGTGCTTGGGCAACCACTGTCTGGTGTTCCACCCTTTCTGCTTTCCCTGGAATGCTAGTAAAAGTGATGTGAAAAGTCTGTAACATCTGTTGGCATTCATTCTGTTGGCGCATTCAATAGTGTAGAGTTAATCAGCACTCCTCTATCACACCAGGTTTTTTCTAACCTTTTTTAGGCTATGTCCATCTCTGAGACTTGCCTCTCTGGAAAGAACATCATGCTCAAATCAGAGGGGTTGCCTTTTTCATGCCACTTTTTCAAGAGGTTGGCATGGTATAATTTTCTTACTCTGGCATCTCTCTGGGGTCTCTATCTCATATGTTACTAGCCCTGTCTGTCTAAGGACTCAGTAAGGCCCCGGCCATTTCATAAATAGTTTATTTTTGGACAAGGGTAGGAACAACAAGACTTTTCCACTTCTCTGAACTCCTTATGTATCACTCTCCAATCATAAATGTACTTTTGCTTTGTCTGGGCCTGTACATTGTTGTCATGTGCAATTTCCATATATTTAACCATTCTCTTATGGAGCTGTATCATATACTCTGCTACACTTCTCTGTCTGGTTCCTTTTCTTTCCTGCCAATACTCTTTGATAACATCTAGTGGGCCCTGAGGGTTCCTTCCAAATAACAGAAAATAGGAGGAGTAACCAGTGGAAGCTTGGGGCACCTCCTGGTATGCAAACAGCAGAGAAGATAGATACCTATCTCAGTCCTCCCCTTCATCATGGACAAACTTTCTCCATATTCTTTTTACAGTTTGGTTAAACCTTTCCACTAACCCATCTGTTTCAGGATGATAAGGAAATGTCCAGACTGTTACTGCACCAAATAGGTGGTACAAGTATTTTAACAAGGTAGCATTGAAAGTGCTTCCCTGGTCAGTTGGTATCAGTTTTGGGATGCCTAGTTGGCTAAATAATTTTACCAACTCCTTAGCAATCTTTATGATAGTAATAGTATGTAAGGGTATGGCCTCTGGGTATTTGGTGGCATAGTCATACACAACTAGTATGAAGCGATTCCCTCACAAGCTCTTTTCTAATGGGTCTACTATGTCCATAGCTATTCTCTCAAAGGGCATAGCCACTAAAGGTAAGGGCATCATGTGCACCATATCCTTCCTTTCTATTTGTGCAACATTCTGAGAGTTTGCACTTGCTCAACAGTAATCAGCTACTTGTTCATGGGTCCTGGGCCAAAAGAATCTTTGTAACAAGCGAATCATTGCACAGTCCCTCCCAGCATGACCTGCTAAAGGTAAGTCATGGGCCAAGTATAACAGTTGGGGACAAAGCCTTTCAGGAACTATTAATTGTTCAAGAACTTCTCCAGTGTTTGCATTAACACAGACTTGGTACAAAATATTATTTCTCTCTTGATACATGGGGGGGGGCTTTACATAGATGTTTTCCCACCAGTTGAAAAAAAAGGGGGTATTGTTTTGTCATTCTTTTGCTTAATCCCAATATCACATACTTCATTTTATCTATGTACTCCCCAGATAGTCCATCATGTTCTTTGTTCCATTTCTTCTTCAGCTTTTCTTCTCCTTTCTGGAATGCTTATCCTTTTCTGGAGCCCCTATTACATCCCCTTCAAAAATAAAGGTGTCACTAAGGGCCTTTTCTTTCTTAGCCTAGGCCCTGGTAGTCACTGCAGACACTGTTTCATCCATCTTTATCAACATGTCAAAATCTGGAAAATCATGCCCAATAACCACAGGTACAGGGAGTCTGGGTACAAGTCCTGCAGTTACCCTGTCTGGTTTACCTTGTACATTCAAATTCACAACAGGGGTTGGGTGATGGGGTGTGTCCCCATGAATACAGATGACACCTGTACACAGACCTTTGTTTAACACCTCATCCAGGAGATCTGATTGGATTAATGTCTGCTTACTGCCGGAGTCCATCAGCCCTACCACTTGATTATCAATCTTGACATCAGTTAAATAATGTCCCCAGTTTGTTAAGGCCAGGTGTGTGGGCTCCAGTTTCTTTTTCTGGGAATAGTGAGCTATATGGCTTACCCTTTGGCAATTATGGCAGATAATGTCAGGTGGAAAATCCCTCCTTCCTCTTCCTAGTTTCCTTTTAGGTTTCCTTGAGGCTTTTATTTAAGGCCTGATTAGTTACAAAAGGGATTTATCTTACTGTACTGGATGTGGAAGGGTTAAAAAAACCAGCACCTCTGTACCCTCTCATATTGGACTGTCAGGCAGTCAGGAAATCTTTCACCAACATGGTGGTTACCTCCTGAGTTTCTGGTCGATGTTCTGTCACCCACATCTGGATATCCTGGGGTAGTATTTGTAGAAACTGTTCGATCACCAGGGTTTCCAAGATCTCTGCAGCTGTCTTCCCCTCGGGTTGAAGTCACTTGTTACACAACTCTCTTAGCTGGGTATAAAATTCTCTCAGAGTATCTATCTTCTGGTAATGAAGTGCATGAAACCTTTGTCTGTAGGTTTCGATGATGATGTCAAATTGTCATAAGATCTTCCTTTTTACCAATTTGTAGTCATCTGTATCTCTATTATCTATATGACGGTAGGCTACCTGGGCATGACCAGTTAGGAATGGGGCCAATCGTTCTACCCACTGTTACTGAGGCCACTCACAGGCTCTTGCAGTCCTCTCAAAAGTAGTCAGGTAGGCTTCAATATCATCTGTGCTAGTCATTTTGGTGAGCTTTAAATCTTTTGTGGTTATACTGGTCCCACCAGTAGGATAACTGGTCCTGATGATTTGTAGTGCTTGCAGGGTATCATCCCATTTCTGATCCTGTCTTCTTTGCTCCCTTCCCCTTCTTGGCTTTCTGTCTCTCTCTGTTTTTCCTTCTCCTTCTGTTTCACAGCCAGCCACTGCAACAGTTCACTTGTACTCTCTGGGGGTTCATCGGCCAGTTCTTTGCCTCTGTCATCTATGCTAGCATCAAAGAGGGGATCAGGCTTTGTCTTCCTTCTGGCTCCAAGCTCCAAACCAGGCAGTGTCTTCTCCATAAGTACTTCAGTTATGGCCCCTGTTAACACCCCTCAGATATTTGCTGCTCCTCTGAGGCTGTCTTCCTCTTCTTCAGGCATGTTCCTTAGGTCTGTCAGGATACCAGGGCTGAAATCTGCTGGTTAACATTCCCCTGACTGCCTTAACATCAATTGTCCCAGGGTGTGCCTGTAACAGATAGACATTGGCTCAGTCAATTACAGTCAATTACATTATTTTTGGTAGAATGCAACAGTCAGAGTCCTTAGACAGCATTAGGATCCCTTCCTCATCTGTGCTTTTAAATTCCTCTGTAGGCATAAAGTCTGTATGCCATTCTTTCTCTGAAACTCGGGCCAATAATCAAGATCCCAGGCTCTGTGCAGATGAATTTTGGGGGGGTTACACTTTTTTTAATTGTCCCTGCATCACCGAATAGGAGGTTTAGACACTCAGCCAGAGTACTTCACCCAGACCTGCAGCACAGGTCCAATTGAACACAGCCATGGGCTGCTGGGGGAGGGGGCGAGGGAGGGGGTGAGGAGGGGAGAGGAGGGGAGAGTGAGGGGAGAGCATTTTTTAGTGCTTGTATGAGGATTCTCTCGTTCATTTCCCTCATCTCACCATTACACTTCAGTGAGTCTGCAAAACACTCTGTTTATTTCAACAATTTATTGTAGTACTTTAAAACCCCAAAAGAGAGTGATCAGCCAGCAATCTATTTTTATGTGTAAGCTCTGAAACAAAGTGACTGCCTGCTACAGTATATACTCCTCCTGGTTTGCAAAATGCTGTTTTCAGGCGCACATTCCATTTCACTGAGCTGACAGGCTCGCCCCAGGCAGCACACTCCAAGTCAAGAAACAAAATATAACTCAAATCATATACTTTCTGTATGAGAGGAACAAGTAAAACACCCCCTTTCATTGACATTTAAGCCCGGAGGGAAATGGCTGCTTAGCAAGACGCTTCACCTCGGGAGCACATTTCACTATTAGGCCACAGACTTTAAGTACCACATCAGCTGTGGAACAACTTAAATACATTTCTCCATAAATGGAGAAGGAAAAAAAAACTTTTTAATACTTAAGCCTGGAGGGAAACAGCTTTTCATGTTTCCCTCCAGCACTTTTCATTTCTGGGAAACTTTTCATTTTCAGGACATCACAGCTCTCTCTCTCTTGGACAGCCACAACTTCACACCACTTCAATGTACTTCTGGCAATAAAGCACATTACACTCAAAATGCGATCTAACAGTGTTCCAAAAAAAGGCTCATGTTTTAACTGTGCACATATTCAATAATGGGTATCTGTTTTATATAGTGTTGTAATAGTGGCAGACACATTGACACTGTGCTAGCTAGCTTTTATCTCTTTATTTATAACAAAATAACATTGTGCTTGCTAGCCTTTTCATATTTGTGTTACCATTTTGAGCCATTCACCAAGAGGTATTTTTGGAAGGACTTGGAAAAAATGGAAAGAAAGTTTACAGGTAGGAAGGGGGGGCTGTAGTTTGCCATCTTGACAAAACAGGGAGATGAAAGGACAGCATAGAACAGATAGAGGGCTATTGTAACAGGCTTTAGAAGGGGAAAAAAGAATAGAGTTCCTTGAATACCAAGGCAGGACGACTAGCCTACCACATCCATACCCTTATAAATTCCCAGATCCTAGGTTCTGCTCTCCCTGCCTTCATACATGGTATAGGCAAGTGGCAAGCTAAGGCAAATTTTGTTTATATCGCTCTCTATCCAAAGGCTTGGAGTGCTTTACAATAGACATACAGAAATACAAAACCCCCAGGAATTAACAACATCAATTAAATAAAGTTAAAAGCTCTGTCAAAAAAACCCCACAGGAATTAAAACATCAATTAAGTGACGCTAAAAGCTCTGTCAAACAGCAAATTTTTTAAAGAGGCTTTAAAAGTCTCCATCGAGCTGGCTGCACAAATATGGTGTGGCAAAGAATTCCAGAGCACCAGTACAGCAACACCAAACCTCCTGTGTCCTCATCTCCTAAGGTGTGAAGTAGGCACCACAAGCAGGTCAGCCTCGGCAGAGCGTAAGGGGCAGAAAGACCAATAGGGAACCAGGAGCTGTTTAAGGTAGTCAGGTCCCAAACCACGTAAGAACTTGTATGTCAACAAACAGATATTGAAGGTGATGCATGGACTCACAGGCAACCAGTATAGAGTGCATAGAACAGGAATGACGTGATTCCTCAAAGAGGCAGCTGTCAACATCCTGGCTGCAGCATTCTGAACTAACTCCAGTTGATGCATCAAACCTCCAGACAACCCTAGGTTTAAAGCGTTGCAGTAATCAAGTCTGTTGGTGGCAAGAGCATGGATGACTGTAGCCAGGTCATCAGGAGTCAAATTCAGCTGAATCTTGGTGATATTCTGGAGATGGAAAAAAACAGACCGAACAACCGATGCCACCTGCCCAGTAAGCCACCAGACAGGGTCACCAGCTACCAACCAATTCCTCTCATGAACGACGAAATTAAAATACTGGCCAAGATTTTGGCAACTAGAGTTATGCAAGTCTGGGAGGAATTAGTAAGTCCAGAGCAGGTGGGATTTATGTGCATTTTTTTTTTTTTTTTTTTAACTGTTGACTTTTCCATTAGCAGATTATATCCTCTCACCACTAGAGGGCTATATCTCTATCTCTTTATCTAGCACGTAAGCCATGTGGGCTCTCTCTGCCTTTCTCTGGCCTCTCCTCCTCCTCCTTGCTCTGGCCCCCCTCTTCTCTCTCCCTGGTCCTAGCCATCCCCACCCCCACCCTCCCCCGCCACCCTCTACTCTGGTTTCCACTGCTACTCCAAGGGAACTCTCCACTTCCACTTGAGTGTTGTGCTTGGTGCACCGATTGGATATTCCTGGTTACTTAACCTGACCACTACTCTCAATAAGTGTGGCCACCTCTCTACACTGTACCACCTTGCAGTCCATATGGGACACCGCCTGGAACCTTGCAACCTCTACTCCAGGAAAAAACAACCAAAACTATCTCTCAAAGAGCTGCGACTCTGCTCCTTAAAACTTTTACTCCTCCTCCTTCTCATCTCAGGCAGCATCCATCCTAATCCTGGCTCTAGAAGCTCAGGCCACACACCAACTCCAGGTGCCCTTATCCTTGCAACTATTAATATCTGCAGCCTACTACCAAAGCTGGATGCACTCCAAGCCTTCATGTGCCAACACAACCCTGACATCCTTGCAGTGGTGGAAACTTGGCTGACACCTAAAGTTCCTGACTCAGCAGTAACAATACAGGGCTACAATGTCCACAGGCTGGACCGGATATCCAAAAAAGGCAGTGGTTGCACAATCTATATCAAAGACTCCCTGTCTTGGCACCCTGTAGCAACTCCATCACTTTCTGCCTCAGCCCAGATTCTGCCAATAAAAATCATCCTAGGTCCCAACCATAAAGCCCTGACTATTTTCTCTGTATACATCCCACCCAGGGACCCTAAACATGGATTCAATGACGTCCTAAACTTTACCAACTCTCATCCTTCCGAAGCTGAACTTATTCTACTAGGGGATTTCAACATAAACTGGTTAGCATCGAGTGCCAGTGCCTATAAAGACTCGATCTCAGCTGCTAACCTCACGCAAAGGGTAAACTCTACTAGGATTAACTACAAGACTGGCTCCAGTACCCTCTTGGATTGGGTCCTCACCACTCACCCCACAAGGATTTCTCGTACGACCATTCTCCCAGACTCACTCAGTGACCACTCCCCAGTCATGTGTGCATGGTCTAACAAATTCTTAAGCCCCTCCCAAAATTATCACTAGCAGAGTCCTTCCTCGTGGAAAACTTCCACATCTCAAACAACACCTGCTTCTACAAGACTGGCTGCCAATTTATGAAGCAACAGATGTTAACTTGGCTCTTGATCACTTCATCTCAACTTTCAACAAAGCCTCATGACCTCTTTGCCTCTGCTAAAAGGCGCAAAACAAAATCTCGCCTAACCCATGGGTCACTACGGCTCTTCTCTCACAGCTGAAACTAAGGGATCACCTCTGGGCAGTTGCCAGGGCCACCGCAACCAACTGGACATCCAAATTACAAACAAGCATGAAATTCCTGCACAAAGCCATACACGGCTAATGAAATCCACCTATTACAAAGACGCTCACCTACATGGGAAATGGTCGTGGCTTGGGACAATATCAAGGATGTCACAGGAAGCAGCCAAAAACCTCTCCGCATGTTAATGGTTGATGGATCCTCAACCCTTGACCCAAGGTGATCGCAAACATCTTTAACACGGCTTTTTCAGACCTTAGTGCTGTCCTACCCCTGACTTTTTCGGAAAATAGGCCTACTCCCAAAGACCTCAGCCCCTCAGTCTAACCATCCCTCTTCTACTTCAGGAAGGTAAGGCTGAATGAAGCTTGCCGCTATATTACTGCAGCTATCTCAAATCTAGATCTAGTAGCGACACCCTGGACCTTAAGCTTCTGTTGCTCACCCTTGATGGTAATTCATCCATTAACAAAAATCCTAAACCTCTCTCTCAGCTGTGGAAAATTCTCGGACCTATGGAAAATAGCCACCGTGACACCTGTCCATAAAAGTGGGGACAGGACGATTCACTCAAATTATCGCCCTATCTCCATACTGCCCCCACTCTCTAAGGCACTTGAGCGCATTGTAGCTGATCAACTTACCGACCACTTGGATAAATACAATATACCTTGTCCACAACAACACGGCTTCCAGAAAGGTCACAGCACCACCACAGCCCTTCTTGAGTTCACTGGAGCTTTGCACAAATCCCTTGACAATGGCCTTCTCACAGGGGCCGTTTTCGTCGACCTCTCCAAGGCCTTCGATACAGTACACCATGGACTACTAATACACCAACTACTGAATGCGGGCTATCACCTGACTCTCTTCTCTGGTTTAAAAGCTACTTAGAAAACCAGTCACAGAGAGTAAAAATTGTGGACGCTCTTCTAACACCCTGCCTGTTCGCTCAGGTGTCCCACAGGGATCCATACTGGGACCCCTCCTTTTTAGCCTTTTCTTAAACTCCCTCCCTTACCACTGCTCTGAGAAGATCATACTATATGCCTATGATGCTGTTGTATTCTCCACTCACAAAGATCCTGCAACTCTTCAACACAACCTTCAACTTGGTTTCAGTTCTGTAGAGTCATGGTTTCTTAATCATAAACTGGTCCTCAATGACAAGAAAACCAAATCTATGCTCTTCTGCAGCTCTCATAACCCACACAAGCTACACCACTTGGCTATCTCCACCACCCAGGGCAACACTCTAGATCAGGTGGTGTCCTTCAAATACTTAGGGATTCAGCTTGACCCTAATCTCTCCTATGGACTTTATGTAGATAATGTAGCTAGAGCTGCTAATACACGGCTTGGTCTCCTCTACAAACACAGACCACATCTCACGCCAGAAGCTTTGAAGGTTGCAGTCCTGAGCTCTGTGATCTCTGTAATAGACTATGGTCTCACTCACTTATGGCTCGCCACAACCACAACCCTAGACACCTCTCAACTGCCTTAAATAAAGCATGTCGGCTCATCACTGGTGCTCACCGCCTCACCCACACATGTGACCTGTACACTCAGACCGGCTGGCTCCAACTATCAAACCGCATAAAGTTTCTCACCTGCTCCATGGTCAAAAAAATCTACCTTGGCCTTGCACCTTCTGGGGTCTTAACTCTGTTACAACACCGAATTAACAAACGGTGCTTTAGGAGATCCACGCTACAGCTACTGAAAGTCCCCCACTGTCACACTTCACAGGGACAACGCTCTTTTGCTTATCGAGCACCACTCTGGTTCAATGGCCTCAGCCCAACCATCTCTCTGCCCCAACTATTGGTATGTTTAAACTAGGCCCGGGACTATCTCACTACCAACAGCTCCTGTGACTGCCCAACTTAACCTTGTTCTCACTTCCCTTTCTGCTCTAGTTGTCCCCCCTCCTCCCCTCCTCACTGGATTCTACCTCACATCTTGGTATACCCAATGCTGCACTTTTCACCCTCTTGACACTGCTCCTACATTATTTCTCCCTACCCTCTTCCCTCTCCCTATGACTCTGGCACTTCTTATCTGTTGTCTGTTTTCTCTGACAAATGCCGCTGGCTGCCTTGTTACAATGCTACCCTTGAACTGAATTTAACTGTACTAATTTGTACTCTGTTTGCAATGTCCACTTTGTTGTAATGCCTGTCTTGATGTTCCCCATAATTTGTATTTCTCTGACATGGAACCTTTGTAAAAGAGCCATGGCTCACAGGTATTTGTAATCCTAGACTTGATAAATAAATAAAAAATGTGCACTCAATCCTTGACAGACCACTTGCATAAATTGTCCCATATTTTCTCTGTGTCCTGGGAGGCCAATGTTCCCACTGCCTTTGTCTCCCTGAATGCGGAGAAAGCATTTGATAGCATTGATTGGACTTTCTTGTTTTCTGCTTTGCAAAAATTCTGTTTTTCTGCTGAGTTTACCAACTGGATTAAAATTCTTTACTCCTATCCTACTGCTGGAGTTTATTGCAATGGAGTTTTGTCACCAACATTTCTGTTATGTTCAGGAACCCATCAGGGATGTCCACTGTCTTCCCTGTTCTTTAATTTATATTTTGAACCACTACTGCTTCATCTTAAAGAGTCCCCCCCAATAACAGAAGTGCAGATTAAGCAATTTGATTTAAAGATTTCTGTCTATACAGACAATATCTTATTACATGTTACTAAACCTACTGCCTCAATTCCCACTGCTCTTACACTTATCCATGAATATGGGCTACTCTCAAACTATAAGTTAAATATTGATAGAACCATGGTGATGCTGTTATCTTCCAATGTCTTCCAGGCCAACATAGAGACCATGTGACTCTCATGGGCTTCAGGTATTACAGTGAAGCCCCCCAGGATGAGGTGCAGTGTCACAGGTTTACTGCATGACAAAAGGGATTAACTCCCATTGAAATTGCATTGTTTGCTGCAGTAACTACTGCTGAATTCTGCAGTGTTGCACTTCATCCTGGTGGGCTCCACTGTAAATACCTGGATATAAGGTTAACCCAGAATATAACCCAGTTGAAAAAACTGAATCTGGATGAGCCAGTGGTGGTTATCCAACAAGATCTGACTAGGTGGGACCCTTTGACCCTTTTTCTCCTTGGCAGAATCAACATTATTAAAATGAACACTCTTCCCCAGTCATTTTACCCCCTTCAAGCCCTGAATACACTGCTTCCATTGTACTGGTTTTAGAAAGTCCACAAGTTGATTTCAGGTTTTATTTGGGGTCAGAAGCCCCCAAGATGGGCTTATACTCATCTGTCTGCTCTGAACGATATGGGGGGCCTTAAATTACCCAACTTTTCATTGTATTACTGAACTAGTCATATATCTAAATATACTAGATGGCCCATTCTCCCCAAAGGAGTAGGTGAGTCCCAATACATTTCAATTTGGTTGCAAATAGAACGAGCATTAATTCACTAGGCCAGGCTTTCTCCCTATAGCCTGTTCTATATATCACCCAAATCCTTATCAAAACAGCTCCACAACACAGTGATATACACTTGTTTGTGAGTGCACATGCTGTTATGTAAATACATGAGGTATAATCCAGTTAAAGATGTGTCACAACCGTTATGTGAAAAACACATTTTCAAGATAGGTGGTGCGATGTTGTCTGCTGACTGGCTGCTCCTTCTCAGTGAACAGGTGGTTGGTGATCTTTTGGTAGATGGCCAACTTAAAACTTGCCAAGAGATTTTACAACTCACCTTATCAATCAAATATGTTTTTAAAGTCTGCCAGTTACATCACTTTTTGCTTCAAGAGTTTGGTTCATTGAGTAGGATCTCTAACATGGGTGAACTCCTACAATCTTTCATGGACATAATGACACAATCACACGCTATATCCCAAATATACTCCCTCCTGTTTTCAAAAGTCTTTCCAGAGATCTCAGGCTACTCAGAGTACTGGTCCTTGGCTTTTCCACATTCTACATTTAACTGGAACTGCATCTGGAAGGATCTTTATCATTGTGTTACTAATGTCAAGATTTGGCTAACTCAGTTTTACGTATTACATAATATATATTTTACTCCTACGAGATTGGCAAGAATGTGGAAGTTACTATCCTCCTCTTGTACATGATGCGGACAGGCTGAAGGATCTCTCCTCAAAGTTCTGTGGGAATGCCCTAAAATTACCCCTTTATGGGAACAAATTAAACTTAGAGTAGACTCCCTTTTAGGGCTACTTAATAACCTTCCCAATAAGGGGAAATTGGAGATAGGCCTGTAGTTCAAGAGAACATCAGGATCCAAAGATGGATCTTTTAGGAGGGGTCTCACCAAAGCCTCTTTCAAGGCTGTGGGAAAAATACCCTCTCCTAAGGACCCATTGATGATCTCAATGAACACTGGACCCAGGAAATCCATGCAGCTGATAACAAGCCATGTGGGACCTGGGTCCAGAGCACAGTTAGTGGGACACAAGCTGGTGACCACACAGAGGACCTCAACTGCTGAAACTGGACAAAACTCACACCAGTTTGACCAAGGATCCTCACCAACAGACTGATTCTCTCATGCAAAAGCTGGACCAGAGGAGGCAATACTCACTCTGACAGAGGACACCTGCATCCAAACTCCTAGCATTTTTTAGCGGAAAGAGTTGTCATGGACTGCAGACAGGAGAGGGTTCAGCCAGCTGTCTACAGTGTGGATGAGCACAGCCAGATGATTTCCTGTTGCAGCAATCAACTGGGATAAAAACTCTGTCTTCTTTAGATCGATTTCCCACCGATACTCCAAATAATGGAGCCTCAGCACTGCCTTGTCCTCCTCAGAGAGAGACCTCCTCTAGGCATGCTTCAACCTATGCCCCTTAGTCTTCAGACGACACAGCTCAACACAATACCATGGTAAGCAATGATGGGAGGTTAAAGGGTGAATGTGGAAGGGTGCAATCAGGTCTAGGGCATCAGTCAGGGTCATGTTATAGGCCTCCACACCAACCTCTGAACCCCGAGCACAGGCTATCAGCAAGCTCAAAACATTCAGTTACTCTTCAAGTTGGCAAGGCTCCAATTTATTTCTTGGATGACACCGAATAGTGTTTTTTGTTTGATGGGGGCCCCACACAAGAACTCAATTACATGATGATCCAACCAACAGACCAGATTAACCTTGACCACTGTAATGTCAGGTTTGAGTGAGAAGACTAGGTCAAGAGTCTGGCCATGTACTTGCGTCTTGGAGGTAACCACCTGAGACAGTCCCAGCAAATTCATTAGCAGGAGGAGTTCTTGTCCAAAATGACAGGATTCATCATTGATCCAAGCATTAAAGTCCCCAGGACTTCTATTTCTTGGGTCCCCCTTCCTCCCCCAATAGATACCTTTAATTATGGAATCCCCAATGACAATCACTCTTCCATCCCCTTCAGGCATGTTATTCAACCTCTTGTGCACAACTGGTGAACCAGCCTCTACCTCCTTCATCTACTCTCTGTCTGTTATGGATGTATTTCCATCTGTACTATCCTTGTTCCCTCCTACTGCTTCTCTAATCCCCACTGTTCCCTTCCCTCCCTGGCTATTTTTCTTGCCACTGCTGTACCCTCCCCTAACTCCACATCCCCATCCTTTGCTCCACCCTGACTACTATTCCCTCCTTGCCTCCCTAAGCTAGTAACCCCTCTCATCCTCTTGCCACTATTCTTTGACTCTGTATTTACCTGAACCTCCCACCCCTCTTTCCTCTAAGCTGGCCAGTACTGCATACTTGTTCGATTAAAGTACCCCCTTATCAGAACACACCTCTGTTCTTCCTCCCCATTCCCCTCCCCTTCCTCTTTGCACTAATCCTCTTACCCACCTACCTTTTCTCCTTACCTCCTGCCAATCCCCCAGTCTGGTCCCACAGCTTCTTTGTGGAGTAGATGTCCCTGGACACTTTGGTAATCCCCTGTTTACATCCTGTGCCAGCCATCCAAATACCCTGGAACAGCCCTTACCTGCCCCCTCAGCCTTTGTTCTTTTACCCAGCATCTCCCTTCCCCCCCTCTTCTCGCTCCCATCTAAGGCACCTTATCTCTGCACTGAGTAGCCCAAGGTTTCTGCGCACTGGACAGCCCCCTACTCTCCACAATGTTCCTAGAAAGACTGCTGCCCCACATCCATTGCAGCCGACCAATCTCCTTTCCCCATCCTGTCCACTGTATCTTCCTGACTCCCTCCTTCTCCACCCCTCCCAGCTCTCCTGCCATCTGTGCCAGCTCATAGGCTCCCATATCCTCCCCAGTTAGCTTATACCAGCTCAGCTATGTTACTCTGTTGTTCCTGGTTCATATCACATCAATAGGTTGACCCTAGATTGGGGTTTGCTGCAATTCCTCTTTTTTATTTTTGTTTGCTGGCTCCCTCAACCTGATAGATGTAGCCATGTGGTTCAGGCCCCCTCCAATGGAACTCACGCCAAACAACCCAAACCCTTCCTCGGTCCTCCCACTGCATCCCCCCCCTCCTTCCTTCCTTCCTTGCAATGTCTCCCAATGCGTTTTATGACTACTTAGCAGTATAAACTGCAGGAATAAAACTACAAGGAATTAACTACAAATAAATTAGAAGGAAACTCACTAAACAAGCTACACCTAGTAATGCAGAAAGAACTACATACTATTAAGAACAACGAGTAAGTTAACTAACATTGAGACCTTGGTCATACAAGAAGTTAAAGCTAATTAGCATAAATTGCAGACAGTTGGTACTAAATAAAAATACAATGTAGGGCAACACAAATCAGAACTTAGATAAAGGTACTAGTTATAATAACAAGCACCATGCAAATAAGCACTCTCCCTGTAAACAATACACAGAAGCTAGGCCTCAGAAGCAACCTACACAGCACTAAATGGTAATTACATTACAAACACAGAGAACTGTTATTGTTCAACAGGCATAGGCAGTTAAAAAGGGATGCCTTACAGACCTTACTGACCCCTTCAGGAGCAGCATGACCGGCCTAACGGCTTCTTCATGGCTGGCAGACTCCAAGTTGCCTTTATGCCACGGCCCTTAAGCAATCAAATTGCAGTGGAGGACTGCCTGGGAACAGGCCTAAAAACCCCAAGCAGGACCCACCCCCAGAGACAGACTGGGCTGCAATTGGCTGTCAGCAGCAAAGGGGCAGAGTCACACACACACACACACACACACACACACATATGGACACCAGAATCACTAGTTCAGCAGGCAAAACTGCAGGCAGTGTCAGTGCCCCACAAATGAAGAGGATAATCCACACCAGGAGCCCACCAGCTCCATGAACATCCCAGCAACACTAAAAGTTGGCAAAGTCTGTTGGATGCAGGAGAAGAACAGCAGAAGGATTCAAATGCCGCTCCTCCATCTCAGACCCACCCCTAGAGACAGAATGGGCTGCAGTTTGCTGTCAGCAGCAAAAGGGCATAGTCACACACATACGATAGCCAGAATCACTAGTTCAGCTGGCAAAACTGCAGTGTCAGCACCCCACAAATGAAGAAGGTAATCCACACTAGGAGCCCCATGAATGTCCCAACACAATCACAATTCAAATAATTTTCAAAATATCAGAATATAAAAATTGTTAAGTAATCATTAGCACAGAATGTTTGTTTGGTGTGCTTAACACAGCACCACCTATAAAACTCAAATATCAGTTTAAATATTGTGAATGCTATACAACTGTGAAGAAAAAGGTGTTACAAAACAAACACCATTCTCACTATAAGTATTGCTGCTAGCCCTCCTACAACCTGTGTCAGCTAATAGTAAATCCCTAGCCTTTTCTTTAGCCCATTGTCTTAATTCTGAAAGTATGTTTTCTATTATAACCCCAAGCTAAGAAGTGATCCATTAAATCATCTGCTTCCATCTGAAAATGGTGAGCAGTAAAACCATTTGTAAACATATTTTTGGACTCACAGTATCATTGTTTGGATTCCAAGTGTTTCTCTGGTTTTGTAATTAATGAGATGCTCATTCTTGATTCCATTTCGAGCACAATTTTTGCTCATAAAGGCATTAATAATCCACTTATTGTAACTTCCAGAGGTGAGGAGGTAGTTGGAATACAACACAATGGAAACGTCTCAGTTATTAACATCAAGGAGGTGTTTCAACAGCTTCAGAAAACACCATTAAAGGTGCTCTACATATACTGGTAAAGGATAACCCTTGAGCCTTATCTTTGAGTGGGGAGGGCTGCCCATGACCTCAGACTCACAAAGCAGCCTGTATTTGTGCAGCAAAGTGAAGTTTTAAAGTGGGAGACAGTGAAAAAGCAGGGATACTGAATGAATATTTCTGCTCAGTATTCACAAAAGAGGAGGGGGAAGTGCCTAATCCAATTAACAGAAGCACTTTTGATAGGGGGGTCGATCCCAGTCCTTTCACAGAAGAAAGGGTTCTGCAAGAACTCCTAAAACTGAAGGTGGACAAAGCAATGGGGCCTGATGGAATTCACCCCAGAATTCTAAAACAATTAAGGGGGAACTAGTGAAACCACTGGCTACTCTTTTTAATAAATCATGGGAGGATGGTGTGGTACCTGAGGACTGGAGGAAGAGCGGATGTGATTCCTCTTCACAAAGTGGGACCAAGACAGAGGCAGGAAACTACAGACCTGTCAGTCTGGCCTCTGTGGTAGGAAGTGATGGAGTCACTTCTGAAGGAAAGAATAGTTGAGTACCTAGAGGCCAGTGGGGCACAGGACCCAAGGCAGCATGGGTTCACAGCGGGAAGGTCATGTCAGATGAATCTAATAGATTTCTTTGACTGGGTGACCAAAGTAGTAGACCAGGAGGGGCTATGGACATGGCCTACCTAGACTTTAGCAAGGCATTTGACACAGTCCCACACAAAGATTAATAGTCAAATTAACCAGCCTGGGAGTGGGTACCAGGGTGGTAGCCTGCAAAACATTGGCTGGACAACAGGACACAGAAGGTAATTGTAAATGGAGTCCACTTGAAGAAAGAGGGGTTACTAGTGGGGTACCGCTGTCTGTTTTGGGTCCAGTCCTTTTAATGTCTTCATAAGTGACATTGCAGAGGGACTGAAGGAAAGATGCCTCTTGCAGATGACACAAAGATCTGCAACAGGGTTTATACACAAGGAGGTGTGGAAAGGATGAGAAGGGACTTGGCAAGGTTGGAGGAATGGCTGAAGTATGGCAGCTAGGATTCAATGCAAAGAAGTGCAAAATAATGCACCTGGGAAACAAGAACCCAGGGAAGAATACACAATGGGGGAGGTAGTAACAACAACAAAAAAGGAAAGGGACCTGGGGGTAATCATATCAGATGACCTTAAGGTTAGCAAGCAATGGGAGAAGGCAGTAGGGAGGGTTGGGGTATACTGGGATGCATAGGGAGAGGCATCAGCAGCAGAAAACAGGAAGTTGTTATCCCTCTGTACAGACAGTTGGTGAGACCCCATCTGGAGTACTGTGTCCAGTTCTGGAGACCCCATCTCCGCAAGGAAATAGACAGGATAGAGGCAGTCCAGAGGAGGGCAACTAAAATGGTGCAGGGTCTGCAAGAGAAGCCGTATGAGGAGAGACTAAAGGAGCTTAATATGTATACCCTTGAGGAAAGAAGGGAGAGGGGGACACGATAGAAACTTTTAAGTACCTCAGTGGAATCAACAAAGTCCAAGAGGGTAGCATCTTTCAGAAAAGAGACGCAAGAACAAGGGACACAATTTAAAGATAGAGGGGCGTGTCTAGGGCAATGTGAGGAAGTATTATTTCACAGAGAGGGTAGTGATACATGGAACAGCCTTCCTGAAGAGGTTGTGGGGTCTAAAATCAGGAGAATTCAAGAATGCATAGGACAGACATAAAGCAATTCTTGTGGGGTAGGAAGAAATAGGCTGTTGGTTAACTAGGATCTACGGCCTATCCTGTAGGTAGGGAAATGGGCAGACTAGATGGGCCAAGCGGTCTTTATCTGCCGTCAAAGTCTATGTTTCTATGTTTCAGTCCTATTAGATTTAAATTATGCCCTCATTATCTTAATTTTGGAGTACTCAGCTTTGGTTCAGGAAGAGGTCCTAGAAGATCTAAAATTAAAAGAGACAGAAGCAAACACATTTTTAAATTTACCTGAATATGAAACGTATCATAAAGAACTATAAGACATTAAAATACAAACAGTTAAAAGGGGAGCATTTGAGGGAGATGCCTATGATTATGCTAATGATATGATTTTTGACTAGAGTAAACATAAAAGGCATGGAACAGAGATCCATCCTTAAAAACACACAGAGTATGAACAGAACTCCTACTGGTAGTGAATCTGAATTGGATACTACAGATTCAACTGTTTTTTAAATATACACTGCACAAGGAAGACTGGAACCAATCGCGGCCCCCCCCCCAGAAGACCTTGTAACATACAAAAGCCCAAGATGCAGCAGCAGAATATGTTTCAGGCAGGAACAAAGAAAGAGATGACGGGGGCAGAAGGAGGAAGGAGAAATTACAGAGGTACCAGAAGAAAGAGAGGCAGAGGGAGGCAGAGGGATGAATCACTGGGAATGGAACAAGCAACTGGACTGGGATTGTAAGTACCAGTATTTAATCTCCCCTTATTGACTTTGACTGATACACCATTACAAATACTGCAGAAAGGCCTCTCGTTTATTCCAACATTTAGAGCTGACCCATTTAATACCATGATTAGCTTTTAGAAATTAACCAGAAATTTGAGTTTTAGGCCCCGATATTGAAAAGAATTGTAACCAGCACCAATGATTAACACTAACGCTGTGCCCATTTAGTGCTTGTTTAACTCAATCGTAAATAAGTAAGAATACAGTCCAATAGTCCATAAAAAAATCTTGAATAGTCTTTTTTTCTTCTTATAAATTCACACCATGCATATTCAACTGGTTACAGTTTCGTAGTTTCACACCACTTATTCAGGCCAGATTTATGATACAGTGCTTGTTTCCCATATTCAGCCAGTAGCGCTGGACTTGTCTTTAGTGCCAGTGGTTGAGTGCACAGTTAATGCATGCAGCATCCATTTATTTAATGGAATTAATGTACAAAAGCCTCCCAGATCAATGCTGCATTAATCCTCATCCTCCTCCTCTTCTTCCTTTTCATCCAGATTGATTTAGAAGTATCTTAACTCATAGCTTTCCTTGCTATTTGCCACACAAGCAGGGGGGTGGTGACATGCATTTAAGGTGCAACAGTATATTCAAATCTTTAGCATTGCACTAATACAATTTGTAACATTAGTGCATCCTGTACTATTTCCAAAGAGATGGATGCTGGTAGGTGGGGGGGGTCATTGTCCACACAATGGTGGATGAGTGTGGGGACAGTGCTAGCCACCCATGGCCACTGCCTTGCAGGTACTGAACCCACAGAGGAGCAAGCTATAGCCAGGGGTGTATGGTGTCCTGGGCTTCCTGGGTGTGCTTGGGATCCACATGCCTACCTTGTGGGGAGTGGCAGTACACCAAGGTATCTGCTGTGGGGTGACAGTACCACCACTTAAATAAGCAGGGATTGGCCCAGCCCCCGCAATTCTTGACACTGCTGCTGCAGCTCCCAGCACAGTACGCACCTAAGAGGTGGATGCAAGCACAAAAACGAAGCCAAGCAAACAGTGTATTCACAAAGCAGATGGAAGGCCTGGCTTCACCATCAATAGCCACCCCAGCCTTGAGAAAGCACTATTCATGTGCAAAAACATTTGGCTGGTCTCATGGGAAGGGGCACCTGTATCTTGCTGCTGGTTGTTCTGAAATAAAGTCTGTAAACGTTTTATCCTTTTGCATCGAGCTGAGTTTAAGAATCCGGACAGTGATGGTGAAGCTGAGCCTTCTGTCTGCTTTGTGCTCCCAGGTTCTATGTCATAATGGTGATTGCAGAACAGCGATTGCCATTATGGTGAGTGTACATTGCCAGAAAGCAAGTCGGTGATGTACACTTACCAGCAACATAAACCCACACAACAGAAACAAATATTAATACGGGGGTGGCTTCCCCCCCCCCCACACTCCCTGATTTTAGATAACTAACTCCAGGGGGGTACATGTCGGGGGGGGGAGACAGTCCAAAAAAAAATATGGCTGCAGCAACAGAATGTTTCCTCGGTCCCCAGCCCTGAACCTGGCATCTGCTGCACCAAAGCTAGACACCATCTCCACCACACCACACAGCTAACTCAGTAGCAGCAGGCCAACTACCCCACACAAACTCTCCTCCCACTTCCTCCCCTTCCAGTAGCTGTTGTAACCTTCCCTTCTTCACTCATCCCTACCCTCTCTGTCCCATTCTATCACTACCCTTACATGGCAACTCACCTGCGCAGCACAGCAAATGAGTTGGCCTTTTGACGGTCACTCATTTGCAGTCACTATTATCACGGGATACCATGCTCCCAGCACAGTGGCAGCCAGTCTATGAAACCAGAATCAATGCTGGCGGACAGGTACTGCTGCAGGTCCACCAATGCCACCATGTGCTCCACATAGCAGGCCTCAGCCTGCTGCTCATTTTCCTGCAGCATGTGGTGTTTGCATGCCAGTTCAGCCTGAACACCCTGCTGTGCTCCCACAGCTCAGTGGAGCATCTGCATTTGTGCAACCTCCTGCTATCATCATGACTGTGCCAGGGAAAAGGGTCAGGCTGCAGCCTGGGCCATTGTATCACACATACACACACCACACACACATATGCATTACACTGAGGTCACATGTTCCCTGTGATATTCACCGTGTGCACTAGGGCACAGGTGGTTAAGCTCACAGTCCAGGAGATATGCCTATCAATGTCAGTCAGGCTGTTGTGTATATCTATCTGGTGGCGGTAGGCGAGGGCCACTGTTGTATCAGTACACCCCTTTGACATGTGGTGTGCCTCATACAGCAAGCATGGTGGTGTAACTGCATTTGTGCCAGATCTAGTACTATATGCACAGGGTGTCATGCCATTGCATCACAACAGAGCTGGGCTTATGTGGCATGGGGTCAATGGCGAGGGGGCACTGGTGGGCATTGAATGCACCTTACCATATGAGATTGACATTATAATAACTGGGTCTTCCTTTTTACCTAATAAAACCCATGGCATTATTTGTTGAAATAAAGGAGTGTTTATTACGGCAAACATGGGCACGGTTTTCCCTGTGCATGTGCCCGCCGCAGCTCTTCCTCCCCGACCTCTGACCGCCTCCTCTTCCACAAAAGATAGAACCAAAACTGTGACTCAGTGGTAAGTGACCACAAACAAAGTCAAAATATTAAAAAGAAAACTTTAGCCTGCAAGCAGGAAAAAAAAACGAAACGTTTCAATAAATAAATAAAAACAACCACGGACCACACACTTGAACTAAAGTGGACAGTGACCACACATGAGTCAGGGACTTCTTTTCTGTTTTTATTTTATATAATTGATGCAGGTAAAAAGGAAGACCCAACAATTATTTAAAATAAAGTATGGGGTAGTGTATGTAAACTCGAATTTTACACACCCAAAGGGTTAGATGCTTTTCATAAACCCCTCGAGCTTCACTCTCGGGGCTTATGTAGCATCTAACCCTGAGGGTGTGAGTAAACTTCTCATTACACACACTACCCCATACTTTATTCTGTATGTAATGCATAGTCAGTAGTGTCTAACCAACATGGCGATGTCCAGACTATGATTATTCCACTGTACACAAGTAGAACCATGCATACATCTGGACACAGCTGGGTCTTCACAGGGCCACTATCCTGCACTGGTTCTGTATGAGTGGCAATCCTGTACCTAGGGTGGAGCCAGCATCAGCTGAGATGGATGGTCCCTTGTCCTGTGTGCATGGCTGGGTGAGTTCAGTGTATTTCATTCCATAGGTGCCGGGGGCTGCAGGACAGCAGCAGGATGTCATCCATAGAGAGAGCTTGACAACCTTTTCCAACACCAGGTCTGCCTGCTTTGTCTTGTGGTCCAGTGGGTGGGTATGGTGGCAGCAGCCATTGCCCATGAGATTTGGTGGCATCCACCACCACCAGCTCCTAATGTCCCTCAGTCTGGCTTGGGACTCTGATTGATGTCATTTAAATGGGTGGGGGCGCTTTTTTGGTTTTTCTTTGATTGGTACTCTTTTGCTTTTGTTTCCTAACAGGCAGGTGCTGCTTTGTCTTTTTTTTCTAACAGGTGGTTGCCCTTTGTTTTTGTTTTTTTGTTTTTTGATAAGGGGCAGTTGACCTTTTTATTTTGTCCCCTCCATTGTTGTTGTTGTTTTTATTTTGGATTGCCTGTTGCCCTTTTTATACTGTAAAGTCAATTTTTATGTTTGCTTGCACGCATGTGCAAGAAACATAGTGCCATCATCCGAATTTTTGTAGGTGTGGCACCCTGTCTTCCAGTTCAGTCAGTGTGTTTGCAGGCATAGCCACAGTTCACCAATGAATGTTGCAGCTGTGTATGACAGCAGTTGAAAATGCAGTGCCGTACAGTTGAAAGGGAGAGCTCTGCTTCAGTGAGCAGCGATAAGATTGTGTTGATTAGCATATTGCCGGCAGTCCTGCTTGTATATCTCTCTGCTTTCTTCTCCTTTCTTTTTCTTCATTGGTACCCAATCCCCCGACAGCTCAATTAACCCCCCCCAAAGAAACAGACTTCCAGTTGCCATGCTGGGAGCCCACCCCAGCGTGGCACACGTCTGTATGGCCGACGGGTGCCCAATCCCCCGTCGGCTCCACGGCCCCTCCCAAAAGAAAAATCTTCCAGCTGCCACACTGGGAGCTCACCCAGTGTGGCACAAGTCCCACATCATCGCCCTGGCTCCACTGCCCCCAAAATCTTCCAGCTGCCACGCTGGGAGCCCACCGCAGCATGGCACAAGTCCCGTATCGCCGCCCCAAAAAGAAAAGAAACACCTGAAAAGAAAAAGACTCCTCATTGATTGTATTGCCCAACCCATGCCCACCCTCTGCGCATCCACCTCCCCACACTCCCACCTCACCCCATACTTACCTACGGAGGCCGGCGCGATGATCTTCGGTGGACCGGGAACACGTCTGCACTCTTCAAAGCCAACCGCAAACTGAAGAAATGCCAGTAAGCTGTATAATGGAATAAATAGGGTTTTTTCAACTTTGATGCATATCTCAGGCATTTTTTGGAATTTTGACACCAAATTTTCAACAAGGGGTTTTGGGGGCCCCTCCTCATGAATTCTGGCACTGTCATGGCGTTAATCGGCCACGAAAGGTGATTTCGTGGTCACTGCGTGGAACCACCTTTCGGGACAGATTTATGAAATGACAGTGTCACAGTTCATGAGGTAGCCCCCCAAAAGCCCTATGTTGAAAATCTGGTGGAAAAATTCCCCAAAATGACTGTTTTACGAGTGTGTGTTGTGCAGTTCCTACGCACGCTCATAAGTTTGTGAATATTTTATATTTTCACTCCAGATTTTCAACATTGCTATTTTACCACACTTCCTTATGAGCAGTACAGCTGTCATTTTTCACATCTCGCCCAAAATGAGTTTCCGTGCATGTAGAGCACAATGGCACAGTCAGTGTGCGAAATCAATGTTCGGGACAGATTAAGAAAATCACAGTGACACTATTCATGAGCAGAGGTCTTAAAATGGCTCTGTTAAAAATTTGTTGACAAAAGTCCATAAAATGACTGTGTTATGAGCGAGCATTGCGCAGTTTCCACGCACCCTCGTAAGTTCATGAATTTGTAATATTTTCAGTCCAGATTTTCACCACTGGCATTTTTCCACACTTCCTTATGAACAGTACAGCTGTCATTTTTCACACTATGGCCGAAATGTGTTTTCGCACTTCCAGCGCAGAAATGTATGGTCGCTGTGGGAAATCACTGTTCGGGACAGATTAAGAAAATCACAGTGACACTGTTCATGAGTGAAGGTCCCAAAATGCCTGTGTTGACAATCTGCTGTAAAAAGTTCCCAAACTAATTACATTAAGGGTGTGCGTTGAAAAGTTTCTACGCACGCTCGTGACTTCACCAGTTTTTTTAATATTTTCACTGCAGATTTTCAACCTTGCCATTTTTTACACCTCCACATGAACAGTACAGCTGTCATTTTTCACATCCTGTTCGAAATGTGTTTTCACACCTGTGGTGCCAAACGGCGTAGTCGCTGTGCAAAAGCAGCTTTCAGATAACGAACTGATATTGCCACTGTTCATGAGGTGGGGGTCACAAAAAAACCATGTTGAAAATTTGGAGTGAAAATACCAACAAACACCTGAGGCGTTAGAGTTTCCGACCATAACGTCCCACCTGTACAGAATGACAGGCATCAGGGGTGTGACTTGGGACTATCGCCTGTAAGGCTCATACCATTCCACCCTCACCCACACCCTGCAGCCAGTAAGAGGCATCGAGGTGTGCCTTGGACTCTTTGGCCCCAAAGTTCACCCCATTCTCCTATACAACACCCATCTCACCATATTTCCTGATGGAATAAAGTGAACATAAGGGCCAAAGACCCCAAGGCACACTGTGACACCTGTCAGTGTCTGCAGGGTAGGGTGTGTTGAAATGGCGTGGCCGTTATGCCTGACAAACCAAAGGCACACCCCAATGCCTGTCACTCTCTGCAGGGTGGTGGTGGTGGAGTTGGCTTCAGTTCAATACTTCACTGCCATTCCTATTATGCAGCTCTGTAACTCCTACACTATCAATTCCAATGCCAGCAAGCAAACATTCGGCATTGACAAATGTTTGTTGATATGTACTCTGCTGTGTTGTGTCTTTCACCCTTCTCACACCCACAGCTGCACCCCTTGTGTTCAGTGCTAACCTCAGTGCTATAGTCAGAGCTGCATAAGTGCACTGCACTGCACTGGCAGTATTAATGCTGTGCCAACACATTGCATTTGTGCTGTGCATGTACAGATCTATATTCAATGGTGGCAGTAGTGGGGCAGTTTTTCTGAATATCCTGGTACAGCATCTGCATACTGGCACTAGTGCTAATACAGTGCTATTGCAGTGCAGGGGCTAATGGCTAAATATGGGGGACTTAAGGCTTTTCGTGACAGAACAGATAGCACCAAGGAGGAACGGGGAACTTAGGTTGCAGAGGAACTGAGAACTGTGACTGCAGAGGAAGGACAGCAAGGGGAGAGATTTGAACCTGAGATAAACATAACTTTCAAGGGGTCTAAGTTCTGTCCACAACCTACAGCAGCAATACTTAGCTATAAAGACTATGGGCACTATGCACAAAGGGTACGGAGTGGCTACGCATGCATTTCAAGGGTATATAGGCACTCCATGCCCACTGCACCCCCAGTGCAGCATTCTGAAGAGAGGGCATGCAGACTCACTGCACCTGAACCCCCACATCCATGGACAGCTCCGTGCAGGGTGTATTACAGGGGCGTGCCAGCTCTACGCGGGATTCACTAACCTGCTAGTGCTGGCCACATGGGTGTGCTGGGCAGAGCAGGGTATACCAGGGCTGACCCTGCCATAACCCACTGTGTGCCCCCATGGGCACCACCGGTGAGCTACTGGGGAACCGGGATGGGCTGCACTGTGCCACCCCTGACTGCTGGGCTGAAGGTGGCGGCCAGGGGCAGCCAAATGGGCGAGCTCCCCAGACTTCGCTGCCAGTGGCAACTGGACTGGGGGGTGCCACATGTGTCTGGGTGCATACAAGTGGCATGCACAGCCCCAGACCTGCATCACCCAGCATAAGGGATCCACTGTGTGCCCCAGGGGGCATCCTATTGGATGCTTGCCCGAGATGGTGACCCCTCACCCAGCCACCATGCGCAGACCTGCATGCCGGGGGGGGGCGGACCACGGACAGGTTGCTGGTGGTTGTGCATACCGCCAGTGTGCATCTGTCCTCAGGTGCACAGGGGCACATGCGGGGTACACGTATTTGCTGCATATCTCCACACCCTTTGTGCATAGTGCCCATTGCGAACAGGATTTAAAGATACTGTTTGTTTCTGATGTAGGAGACATGAGTTTCAGCAATACCAGTAAAGCTGAGAGAAAAGCTTCCATAAAATCCTCTCATAACTATTAAACCTGCTGATAAAGAGTGCAGGATAGTAATTCTTGACACTCAACTTTTCATAGCAGAAGTCATGCATTGTCTGATGCTAGATTTTACAAAAATATCCCAAGTAATCAAACATCAAGATTCAAAAGAAAAACCGACGAATGCATTTGTGATGCTGTGCAGAGGGGTGTTATAGCATAAGAAACATGAGACTTTTTTAATTACAGAACACCTGGTACTAACCACGCTATACACTTTACCAAAGGTGTCTAAGGAATTAGTGAATCCTTCAGGTAGACCTATAGTGGCCAGCACTGGATCTCTGACTGAACCTCTCTCTATTTTTGTAGATAGCTTCATCAGGGGATTAGTACCTGTGTCCCTTTACATACAAAGGATTCCACAGATATCTTTTAGACTTTAAGAGATGTGGAAATTAAAAACAAATAGCTTGCTGGTCACCCTCAATGTGGAAGCACTATATACCAGTATTCCACTTAGAGATATGCAAAGTCCGCAAAATTCACTCTGCGATTTAAGTCATAGAGGTCGCAAAATTCATGGAGTGATTTTGTGAAATTCGTGGCTGTGGATTGTGTGAATTTTGCCACAAAGAGCAAAATTTCATCCGCAAATGTCATGCTTCACCCATGAATTTCGCAGTTAAGGACTCCGAATTTCACTGAAAACTTTGAAAAAATATGAGGCAACTTCAGAGGTTCTGGGCAGAACTCTGAGAATTCGGCAAACTGAGAATTTTCAGCACTTCGTGTGGAGTTTGTGGGTGAAGTTTAACTTTGCAACATCTCTAATTCCACACAAGCGTGATCAAGCCACAGTTAGATATGAACATATGAACATACGAAAAAGCCAGCAGAAGAAGGCCATTTGGTCTATCTAGTCTACTCGTATCGCAGGGTCCACAGCTTGAGCTACTGTCCCACTCCCCCCTCCCCACTCCTCCCATCCTCTCTACCCATGATCCTTACCTTCCACCTATGCCTATCACAGCCTTTCTTGAAGCTGCCCACTGTCTTTAATGAGACCACCTCTTCTGGCAGTACATTCCAAGAGTCCACCATCCTCTCCGTGAAGAAATGGTTCCTCACCTCCCTCTTAAATCTCCCCCTCCAGTTTAACACTGTGCCCCCTCGTGTTATGGTTGCACTCAGCTTAAAGAGACCGTCCTCCTTATCCACCTAATTTATCCCTTTCAAGTACCTGAAGGTCCCAATCATGTCCCCTCTCTCTCCTGTCCTCCAGGGAGTAAATATTCAGTGCCCTCAGCTTCTCATTGTATAAGCAAGGAATCGCCAGCAGCAGATGCAATACAACCATGGAAAATTGTTTAATACAGATTCATCGTAGTGATGTGGTAAAACGATTCTTCTTGACTAAGTTTTCTTCAGCAAGGCTTTCTCCAGGGAATCCTCGAGAAAGCCTTGCTGGCAAAACCAGTCAGGAGGTTTACATTTTTTGCCACATCACTGCATTGGATCTGTATTTAAATAAATGTTCTATGGTTGTACTGCATCTGGTGCTGGCGATTCCTTGCTTCTATTGATATAGTTTATGGCCAGGCACAGAGACTGAAAGTGGAGCGGCTTCTCTTGCTTGTTGTTACCCTATTATCGTATGCATTACCCTACTGACCCAATAGCATCTTGTTTGCCTTTGCTGCTGCTTTCTTGCACTGCATGGAGTGCTTCAGGTCACTAGTGATCATCACTTCCAGGTCCTTCTCCTCCTCTGATGGAGATATTCGGACTCCACCCAGGTAGTACTCTGTCCTGGGATTCTTGGTTCCAATATGCATAACTTTGCATTTCTTGGCATTGAAGCCAAGCTGCCAGATCCTGGACCACCTCCCCAGCTTTTCCAGATAATCCTGTAGGCCCTCTATCCATTTAGCTGTGTCCACTTTCCCACAGAGCTTGATGTCATCCATGAATAGGCACATTTTATCCTTAATGCCACCCCCAATGTCACTGATGAAAACATTGAACAAGACCAGCCCAGCACCGAGCCCTGAGGGACCCCACTGCAGATAAGATACTATCTTGAGACACAGAATGACTTGGATCAAGCATTAGTAGATGTTATACTGAAACTGTTACATTTTTTTCTCACATGTAATCATTTTGTATTTCAGGGTCAGCATTTTTACAAACTGAAGACATAGCGATGGGGCAGTACTAGCTCTGAGTTATGCAAGTTTGTACCTAGCATACTGATAAAACATATATGTGAGAAATGCTGAAAATAGTTTCTTCCATTAACAACTATATTCAAATAGTCATTGTAATGATGATATTATACTATGGAGAGGTGATGAAGAACGTTTAGAAAGCTTTGTTAAGTATTTGGAGCCTACTAACTTCAGTTTAAGATTCACACTCACCCATAGTTCTGAAAGGATAGATTTTCCTGATCCGTCAGTTTATAAGACTTAAACTTGTGGTTAGGAAAATGATTTGTTTAATAAACAGACTGACACAAATGATTTGTTATTAGCTTCAAGCAGCCATCCACATCATGTGGTGAGTAATTATCCCAAAGGACAATTTCTTTGCCTTTGGTAAAATTGTAGTAGTGATACTAATTTTGAGATGCAAGCAGTTGGTTAATGGATTATTTCTTAGCTAGAGGTTATAATAGGAAAAATGTTACAGAAGCAAGATAATGAACTAAAAAAAGATAGGGATGTATTGCTTGCTGAAATAGGTTGTAAGTGGGATAGCATCAATTCATATAGTGACAAAGGTGTTTACTAGGGATCTACTTTTTGTGCACAATTGTATAAGTTTTATAACATTATTAAACAAAATTGTAATATTATTTTGACAGCTCCCACATTATCCCAGTTGTTGCTGAATCATCCAAGACTGGTTTATATGAGGAGAAGAAATCAAAAAGATCTAGCGGTATCATCCTGGCAGCCAACACAACAAAGTAGCTCATGGCTACCGTCATTCCTTAAAGGATGCCATACCTGTGGAAAGGGCAAGTACTGTAGAAGTATTGTAGAGGGGTCTTACTTTAACACTGTCAACAATGATAGGATATTTCATGTTGATACTTTCATCAGTTTGCAATACCACTGGGGTAGTTTATTTTGGAAAATGCTCAGGTAGTGCATTATATATAGGCACAAGTACTGGAATGCTTAAGCTCAGAATGGGTGAATATGTTTGTGCACTTGAAAAACATGATCTGTACTATACCCTGTACAAACATGTGCATGAAGCAGGTAATGGGGAACTCATGTATGGAGTTTCATGGGTATAGAGAGTGTCAAACTGAGTGTGAGAGAGATCTTGATTCTTTTATTTTGCAAAGAGAAGCTTAATGGACTTTCAGTTTAGAAGGTTTTCATAACCCAAGACATTATGAATATTTTGAATTGGCTCAATTGTTTTGTTTGTATGATATTCAAGCACAATTTTGATGTGTGTCTATTTTTGAGTTGTCTGTATGCTGACAGATGTTTTTTTTTAAGCAGCTGGTAAGGACTACTGCAGTGCTTCCCCAACCTATTGATTTTAAAGCCATTGCTGACTGAATCTTGTTAATGACGTATCAAAGGTAAGAGAATCTTTTAACACTCAACATGGACAGTTGCATGATTTTCGGATCTGAGAAGAGCATTAGAATCGACATCTATATTTTTAGATTATACTGTGTTAAGCACACTAAAGAGACATTCTGTACTAGTGCTTAATTTCTATATTCTGATAGTTTAAAAATGACATGAATTGCAATAGTTATTTATATTGCACTGACTGTATATGAGACATGCTATCTGGAGATGTGTAATTGATACATATATAATATTATCACTGTTTATTGGAATAAGGGGCTTCGATTCAGGATACGTTCTCAGTAACCTTGAATGTACTGGCACTTTAAGATGATGTCATGCTAGAGTGACTATTTAAACAGCAGGCAGACATCCTCACTTTGACCCTTGGAAAAGCATATTGGTGTGAAATGCTATAGTGTGCTGTGCAGTGGATCCTTTTTATGTTTGCTTGCATGCATGCACTAGAAACATTATGTGGCAGCTTAGGAGAGAAGTGGGTTGTGGAGGCACGACACTATGCGAGCCAACAGAGGCATTGCATTTGGGGGATTGTCACTGGTGGACCAATGGGGGCACAGTGTGCTGATGACACTGACTTCCAAAAGTGCCACCAACTTCTAAGGTTGCAGGGCGATACCTTGCCTAGTGTAATATTGTTTGTGAATGCAGCGGCAAGCCGCCACCGTGTTTACAAACAAAATTACCAGCCTCCAGTGCCAAGGAGGTACCCAATCCCCCCTCAGCATCATGTGCCCTCCCAAGAAAAACATCCTTTGTTTGCCGATGGGGGCCTCAATCCCTGTCGGCTTTGGTCCCCACCTTCCCAGTTTAGTTCACTGGATGGGGAGCCCACCCCATCAGCATTATGTCCCCCCACCCAAAAACACTTTGTTTTGTTCTGAGGGGGATACCCAATCCCCCTCAGTTCTTGCCCCCCCTTGGTATGTGCTGACAGGGGTGCCCAATCCCCCGTCGACTACTGGTCCCCAAAGAAAAACACTAGGGTGGCACACTAGCAGCCCACCCCAGTGTACCAAAATGTCCATGTTAAAAAAAAAAGTCATGTGATTTTTTTTTGTTTTGTTTAACCTGTAACACAGAAAACAGTCCCTCATCAAGTCTGGTGGCCTCCTCCAACCCGCACCCACCATCTGCACACCCCGCCTCCACACACACACACCCTCATCCCATACTTACCTCCAGAGCCCGGTGCAATGATCTTCGGTGGACCGGGAACACGTCTGCACTCTTCAAAGCCGACCGCAAACTGAAGAAATGCCAGTAAGATGTATAATGGCATAAATAGAGGTTTTTCAACTTTGGTGCATATCTCAGGCATTTTGGGGACTTTTGGCACCCAACTTTCAACATGGAGTTATTGGGACCCCTCCTTATGAATTCAGCCACTGTCATGGTGTTATTCCATCCCGAAAGGTGATTTTGCGGTCACTGCATGGAATCACCTTTTGGGACCGATTAACGAAACAACAGTGCCAGTGTTCATGAGGTGGGCTCTCAAAAAGTCTATGTTGCAAATTTGGTGGAAAAAATCCAAAAAAGGACTGGTTTTCGAGCATGCATTGCAGTTTCTACGCATGATCGTAACTTCGCGAATTTGTAATATTTTCACTCCAGATTTTCAACATTGCCATTTTTCCACACCTCCTTATAAACAGTACAGCTGTCATTTTTCACATCCTGGTCAAAATGTGTTTTTGAACTTCTGGTGCAGAATAGTGCGGTAGCTGTGGGAAATCAGTGTTCAGGACACATTAAGAAAATCACAGTGACACTGTTCATGAGCAGAGGTCCTAAAATGCCTATGTTGAAAATTTTGTGATGAAAGTCCATAACATGAGTGTGTTACAAGTGTGCATTGTGCAGTTTCCACGCATGCTTGTAACTTCATGAATTTGCAATATTTTCACTTCCAGATTTTCAACATTGCCATTTTTCCGCACCTCCTTATGAACAGTACAACTGTCATTTTTCACATCCTGGCCGAAATGTGTTTTTGCACTTCCGGTGCAGAATATCGCAGTCGCTGTGGAAAATCAGTGTTTGGGACACATTGAGAAAATCACAGTGACACTATTTATGAGCAGAGGTCCTAAAATGCCTATGTTGAAAATCTGGTGATGAAAGTCCAAAAAAATGACTGTGTTACATGCACGCGTTGCACAGTTTCTATGTATGCTCGGAAGTGCGAGCATTTTTAATATTCCCACTACAGATTTTCAGCATTGCCATCTCTTCACACCTTCCTATGGATGGTACAGCTGTCATTCTTCACATCCTGCCCAATCTGTGTTTTTGTCCATGTGGTGCAGAATGGTATGGCTGCTGTTGGCACTCAAAGTTCTGGACACACTGACAAAATCACACTGCCGCTCTTCATGAGAAGAGATCCCAAATGCTTTCATGAGGTGGGGTCACAAAAAGACCACATTGAAAATTTGTAGTGCAAATACCAACAATTGCCTGGGGTGTTAGGGTTTCTAACCATAATGTCCCTCTCTTTACAGACTGACAGGCATTGGGGTGTGCCTTTGGATTGCTGACTGAACTGCTCATGCCATCCCACCCCCCCCCCCAGCCAGTGACAGACTTTGAGGTTTATCTTGGACTCTTCGGTCCCAGAGTTCACCCCATTCTCCTATGCTGCACCCATTTCAGCATATGTCCTTATGGAATGGGGTGACTGTAAAGCCAACACCCTAAGGCACACCTCAACACATGTCGAGTCTGCAGAATAGGGTGAGGTGACAGCATGAACGCTATAGGCGATGTACCCAAACACTTACCCCAATGCCTGTCCATCTCTACAGGATGGAGGTGGGGTTGGCATGAAGTTCAGTACTTCACTGCCATTCCTATTCTGCATCTGTCTAACTCCTGCATTTCCAGTGCTAATACCAGCAAGCAAACATTCGGCATTGACAAATGCTTGTTTAACTTGTTGCTAGTATCATTGTACGTGAGTAATAAAACCATTTTTAAACATATTTTGGACTTCAGTTATCAGTGTTTGGGTTTCAAGTGGTGGGTTCTGCTTTATGTTCAGCTAATTAACATCTAGCTGACTGAATCAGCAGTGCATGACAGCAGTGAAAATTGTAACCTATACTTTTTTATTCTTTTTTAAATTGCCCATTATTTCCTGACTTGCATGATACACTTCTTTCCTCATTTTAAGTCTGCTTTAGCATTTTTTTCACATCTGAAATAATGAAAGGAGCACTCCTTTTAATATGGCTCGAACCAGCTTTTTATCAGTATTCTCCACTGTTTTTGAACAGCTGGGGCCAGATATTCAAATATGTGCAAAGCACAGCACAAAAATTGGTGCTGCTACTTCTGCTTGCCTGGGTGCTTGAAGATGCTATATTCAGTGGAATAAACACAAGTGCTATTTGACTGAACATAAGGCCATGTTGGCCCAGTGCTAAAGCTACTTAACACTGCCCGGATAGGGCTCCCGAAGTACCCCACCAGAATGGACAGTGTCAGAGCGCTATTTCCAGTATTTGAAGAGACCCACACAAATGAGCCCATTGGGCATGCAAGGCACTAAAAGGCCATTTGCATTCCCATTATGGGCTCATTTACATGGGTAATGAGGCAGGTTAGCATGGCACCGCCACCCCAATTGGCCAGTCCCAGCCATGTATACATGTCCTTGGTGCTAGTGGTAACCCCCAGCTGATTGTCAGCCTGTTCTTTACATTAAAAGGTTCCCTGGTGCTTGTGGTACCCCCCACCAATCACCAGCCTCTTATGTTACTAAATATTATCCCTGGTGCTAGTGGTAACCCCCCCCCCCCCGTCTGATTGCCATCCTCTGCATCAAGAATATTATCTCTGGTGCTAGTGGTAACCCTGTCCTATAAATAAGAGGTGTGCTTCCTGGCTGCACATATAGTGGTCAGCTGAGGAGGTGTAAGGAGGGCAGTGCTAGCTGCCATATGCACCCGCAACACCACCCTTGAGGATATGGTGAGTAGGGGTGCCTAGTGCCATGGGAGAACCACTGGATGCCGGGGGGTTCTTGTACATCAGAGCTGGCAATCGGGGGAGGGCACCACTACTCAGGGATGTAAGAGTGTATGATGGGGCTGTGATCGGAGGGGGGGAAGGCATAACTAACACCAGGGATGTAAGAGTGCACCATAGGGCTGGGATCAGAGGGGGAGAGGGCACCACTAGCACTAGGGATAATATTCTCAAAGAAAGGGCTGGGATCAGAGGGAGGGGGGTCCCCACTAGCACCAGGGATAATATTTAGTAAAAGAATGGGCCAGCAATTGGTGTAGGGGTGCCAGGGAAAACATGGGGAGAGTGTGTGGGTGTACTTCCTCAGTGCCCATCCAATTAGGTGGCTGCACTGCCTCTGGCAACTCTTAGGGTTGCTGGGAGTTAAGTCTGGGTTTTGTTCAGCAGTATTTGTGCTGCACAAAAGGACCATGCTAAATCCTTTTGCACAGCACAAATCTGCTAAATATGGTATTTTGCACATACTCATGGCCATGCCCCTCCTTTTGGCCACACACATACATTATGTTTCGTGTGGGTGATGTTTGCCCGTGTAAAAGACCCTTTTCAATATGGGGTTCCAACACAAACCCCAATTTGCATGGGCAAGGACCCATTAGCGCCTGTGCAAGCTTTTGAATATTGGTCCCCTGTTGTTCTGTTAAGTCAGGGAGCAGTAGCAGTGTGTACTGAATGCTAGTTTATTTTAGTCACAAGAAAAGCGATCTAAAACAACTGGGGCCCGATTCCAAGAGAGTGAGTAGAGCATGACACTAGCTGTGCCACTGCGTAAAGTTAGGAGCAAACACCTGCAACATGCCAGCTGCGCCCTATTCCAAGACACATGCGAGTTACGATGTAGAACAGCCGAATTATGCATGTCGCAAGTTACATCTGCAACGTAAGATGGAACCCACAATAGCGGGCATATCGGTTACGCATGTCATGACCTGATGACCATATAATAGTGCACAGGTCGCAGACATGGCATAGGGAGTTATGCATGCGATAATCGCAGGTAGCAATGCAGAGGCAGCAAGTGTGGCAAAATGGTGCAAAAGAAACTTCACTAACAAGGAGACAGATGTCCTCCTCGAGGAACTGGAGGCACAGGCAGCTCTACTAATGGGCAAGGGTGGGGAGTGTGCCCTGTGCAGGAAGCGCAAGGAGGCATGGGAGGACATGGTCACAAAGGTCAACGTGGTGGCCAATGCAAGGCAGACAATGCGGGACTTGCAGAAGCGGGTGAACAACCTCAAGCACCATGCTAAGGCAAAGGAGGCCTTCAACAGGTGGCAGGCAGCCACCACAGGTGATGGGCCACAGGAGGAGAGACCCCTCAGTGCCCATGAGGAGAGGATCCTGATGTTCCTGAGCCAACACAGTGTCCATGGTGACATGGACCTGGACACAACTTGAATGGATGCAGGGACAGGTAAGTGGATGACCAGCTGTGCCCTGGAGCATGGGACTGCAATGCAGGGGTTGGAATGGAGGCATGTACAGAGGGCATGACATGGCAGGATAGCACTGATGCACTGTTGTCTGCCCACAGGTGCAGCAGCAGTGGACACAGGGGCAGAGGACAGTGATGGCACAGGCACAGGATAGCATGCAGCTGACCATACAACAGGCCACCATGACAGATACCCCTGGTGGTGCGGAAGTGGCGAGGCCAAACCCGGCCCTGACACTGGTGGTGGGGGAGCAGCAGGCAGCAGAAGAATAACAGCAGGAGGATGAGGGACTGGACCTATATGATCTGTTTAGTGTCAGCATCATAACAGACAATATAGCGCAAGACCTCAGCCCTGCATCATATGACAAGCTGCAGGTGACTCTGGATGGTGCGTTGCTATCCCCATCCCAGCAGGATGACTATACCGCAACACCCACAGACTGTGCCAGGTTCTGCAGGACCCTCGTGACCACCCACGAGGAGCAGTCTGAGATGCTTGGCTTTATCTGGCTCAGTATGGATGCCCACCACTCAGCAATGGAGGTGCACATGGGAACCCTCATAGGTGTGCTGGAGACAGGGACACGCACCACAGAGTCAGCCATAGGGTGGCTTGTGGATGCCATGGTCACCTCTCAGGCCTGCATCCAGGTGCAGACATGAGCATTCACCCAACTGGCCATGGCCGTGGAGAGGTTGGTGGCCCAGCAGACCAGGCAGTCAGACATATTGTCCTCGGTGCTACAGAGTGCACTTACAGGCCAGCCTCTGCGAGACACACTGAGAAGGGATGCCACCACACAGGTGAAACAGGTGGTGCAACAGCACCAGCAGGAAGCAGGGACACACACCACCATGGTAGCAGGGGGCATGCTGCCACCCCCCAAAGAACAACCCGTGCCACTGACAGCCACAGGGGCTGGACTTCTGTAAGTGCCACCAACACTGCCACAACATCCCCTAACAGCTGTGGCAACACCACCACCACCAGGGGTAGCAGGTCCAACAGCACCACCTGCTCCACCAGCCCCTCCATCACCACCACCAACACCACCAGCAGCAACACCAGCACCACTACGCCCACCACTGCCACCACCAACACCACAAGTGGCACCACTGGTGGCCACCGCCACCACAAACAGCCGCAACACCACCTACTGCCATGGCTGTGGGGCATGCAGCAGTGGGTACCAGGTGCAGGACAAGTGCAAGACTAGGAGGGGTAGCACCTGATGACACACCAGGACAGAGCACATCCCAGGTGGCAATGCAACCTCAGGCTATAGATGACAGTGGGCCAAAAACCAAGGGACATGGAACTGTGCCAGGACCAGCACCTGCCACCACTGGGAGGCATGGAAGGCATCAGAGGACAGCAATGCCTCCAGGACTGATGGACAGGAGGGGACCTGCAGGCATGCAACTGGGGCAGGGTGGGCCCAGTGGTGTCACAGGGGCAGCTGAGCCAGTGACACAGGGGGCTGGACAGGGCATTTGCACCACCAAGCACAAGAGAACTGGGTGGCAGCAGCAAGCGGATGACTGACTGTGCCAATATGGTGCACTGCTGCAATGGGTGGTGGGCATTGAGCAGAGTGGCAGTAGGGGAGGGCATTGTGTGTGGACGTGTGGTGTGTGTGTGGGGTGTGCAGTGTGTGTGTGTGTGTGTGTGTGTGTGTGTGTGTGTGTGTATGCACTGTGTGCAGGTGTGTGGATGATGTTGTACAGCACGAATTGGGTGTGTATGCTGTGATCAGTCCCTGGGTGTGGGCATGCGTGTATGGGTTTTGTCACTAATGTACCGTAGCACTGCATCATGTCACAACATATCTGAGTAAACACTGCACTATACATCTGTGTGGCCTCACTCATTCCCACTGCTGTGATAGGTCATGACGAATGTAGCATAGAACTGGTGCCTGGGTTGGATGCATGGCCCATGTTGCATATGCACAACCAAAACGCAGGCCACTGCTGTGTTGTCCCCTAGTTCATGAATGTGGCATGCAGGTGCATGCAGGTCTCAACTGCAGCCTGCATAGGTGTAGTGTGCACATGCGGTATGTGGATAAGCATGACACATGTGCACGTTGCCACTGTAGACCGCATGTGTGGCCTGTACGTGTCCCATGTGTGAGGTGTGGCCATGAAGGTGATACATAGACCACACACCATGCGCATGCTGTTGAGACAGGAGAGGACCAAGTAGCAGTGATAGGGAACCCAAGAAAGGGATTGTGCAGGAAGGCCACAGTTGGACAAGCTCCACATAGCAACAGTCAATGTTATTTCCAGTTGTTCATGTTGTGTTTCCAATTGTTTAACCAGGAGAGACACACTAAGCTGAAAGCCTGATTACAGGTGCGAACTGGGAGCACAGGGAAGGTAAGTGAATTGCCTAGGGTCACACAGTATGCATGTAGGGCTGTGGGAATCAAACCCAGGTCTCCAGATTAGCAGCTCAGAGCCGTAAACCACTGCGCTATACTGCCTCCCAATGCGAGTGCAGTGCAGTGTCCATGTGGTCAGAGTACACCACTGTAAACATCATATAGGCCCATACAAGGTACATAGTAGAGTGTACACATAGGGGCAGCATGCTGATGCACTAACTGAGAGGTCAGCACCCGGTTATGGTATGCCAGACATGTGTAGCCCAGGTCAGCAGAGGTTGTACTGCATGGTGGCAGTTACATAAGTGTCACTATACATATAGAGCAGTGTATGGTAACATAGCTAAGGCATGACAGTTAGCTGCATCAATGTAGTGCACAGTTGGACTATTACGTTTAAGGAGTACAGCCAGGATATGTATTATTGTTCAGGTTTGTTTGCAGAAACAGCTGTCCAGTTCAGGACATGCCAGTGCTGGTCAGGACAGGTCAGGTGGTGAACATAGCCCAGGGACATGTCATGCAGGAGCCTAGCAAGCCTCAGTGGTCATGCACCTAACTTTACCTCTGAAGAGACAGCATAGCTAGTGAACCAGGTGCAGCAGTGGCGAACCACACTGCTGTCACCTGGCTGCAGACACCACTCCCCTGCAGATAGGGAGAGGGCATGGCAGGCCATAGGGGCATGCCTCAGTGTGATCAGTGGCATGTCTTACACCACACAGCAAATGCAGCACAGGTGGCAGGACCTGGCCAGAAGACCCACATATCCTGGAGTGCATGCTGGACATGGCTAGGTGGCATGACTGGGAGATGAGGCTCGACCCTAGCGATGGAGAAGGTGGGTATGATAATATGTAACATGACACCTCCACATACAAACAACATGTGCCATGGTCAGCAGTGTTGTACAGATGTAACAGTGTCCCCCTCCCACACAGGTGTGGGACCCAGCCACTCCGGACAACAGGTGCAGCTGGCAGAGGAGCCAAGGCGTGGCCACTGCCATCAGGGGATGCAGGGCCACTGGAGGACAAGTGGGTGCTTGCTCAGTTCACCACGTGTGGCAGCATTGGGGGGGGGTGCATTTGGTGCCTGGACATGCACATGTGTGCAGCAGCATACCACTGTGCTCGGCCATGCAGCCAAGGTGTAATCATGTGACCTGCAGTGCCTGTGGCCATAGCGCAATGCTGGCGTGCCTGCCAATGTGCACCATGTGGCAGGTGTCATGTGTGTGTGTATGACAACACTTGTGTAGTGTGATGTGGCACACATGCATGTGTGCCCGTGCTTACAGGGAGTCCCACTTCTGCAGCGACCTCCGCCCATCTTCCTTGCAGGTGAGAGGAGTAGCCTTGCCCTGAGGCAAAGGGCATGGCACAGGGTGATGGATGATCTGAAGGCAAGGGATGCTGCAGAATACCAGCGGCACACCCAGTGCTGGCGACACATTATGCCATCACTATAGGAGGTGGAGAATGGAGAGGACACTGGCGACAGTGGGCTGCAGGGATAAGTGGAATGGCAAGTGGAGGTGACAATGGTGGTCAACAGGCCAGCAGAGGTGACAGGTGTGGACCAACAGCCTGGTAAGGTGCTGGCAGATGGGGACAAGCCAGTGGAGGGGATGGCAGCAGCCAAGCATGCAGCAGAGGAACAAGGGGTAGAGCAGCTGCCTGCAGTGGAGCCTGAGGTAGTGGAGCAGCCAGCGGAGGAGCAGGAGGAGGAGGAGAAGCATCCTGCAGGGAGCAGGAGGAGGAGGAGGAGCATCCTGCAGGGAGCAGGAGGAGGAGGAGGAGCAGCCAGTGGAGGAGCAGGAGGAGGAGGAGGAGCATCCTGCAGGAAGCAGGAGGAGGAGGAGCATCCTGCGGGGAGCAGGAGGAGGAGGAGGAGCATCCTGCAGGGAGCAGGAGGAGGAGGAGGAGCAGCCAGTGGAGGAGCAGGAGGAGGAGGAAGAGCATCTTGCAGGGAGCAGGAGGAGGAGGAGCATCCTGCGGGGAGCAGGAGGAGGAGGAGGAGGAGCAGCCAGTGGAGGAGCAGGAGGAGGAGGAGGAGCATCCTGCAGGGAGCAGGAGGAGGAGGATCATCCTGCAGGGAGCAGGAGGAGGAGGAGGAGCATCCTGCAGGGAGCAGGAGGAGGAGGAGCATCCTGCAGGGAGCAGGAGGAAGATGGCATGCTGCTGGATGACAGTGTTGTCCGCTGGTCTGGACAGATGAACATGGACTCACAGTAGCCAGGTGGACATGGTGCTGGTGCTGAGTCACCTGGGGGACAGCCAGACCCACAGACATTGTTGTACCTGGGGCAACAGGTGGTGGGCAACCAGCAGCTGATACTGCAGGTGTCTGCTATTGTGGAGGACATTGCACTCCTTCATGGCTCCCTTGGGGCTCTCCTCACAGCACTGCAGAGGAACTAGGGGGCCTCCTGATGTGTGTATGCAGGGTGGGGGGGTCTGGTGAGCTGTGGGTACTATTCAGTGGAAGTGTGATGCATATCATGTTTGTGGGGGGCTGTGGTGGGAGGCGTGCCTGGGTGGGGAGGTCCATACATACAGGGGGAGGTCGTCTGCTGTGTGGTTCTGTGGGGGGTTGTACCTGGGCTGGGTCTGGGGGTTCTGTACATAGTGAGGGCCTGGTTTGGGTACTGGGGGGTACTGTGTTGCATTGTTGTTGTTATTGTTGTTACATGTTTGTTCCCTGACTTCTGTTGTGTTTTTCTACTGTTGCATTAAATTATATGTTTACACCTCTGGCTCTGCGTGTCTGTCTCTGGTCTGCATGGGCGTGTGCCTGTGTACATATGTGTTTGTGTGTCACTGTGCATGTGTGGGCATGCATGTGGCGGTGGTGCTGCACCATTTCATGTGCTTCCCCAATGTGCACATGGTATCTGTGTGCTGGCTGTCCACCTCACAGCCTTGGACGCACACCGGAGAGCATGGCCACATGGTGCTCTGTGTGTGCAGCAGTGCACCATGCCAGGTCCAGTTCACATGCCACTACACCATGCATGTCATGGCTGTGTGGTGGCCATGGGCCAGTAAGGCTCCCTTCCATCCAGGGGCATGGTGGGCCCTGTGGGTGGCACCAGTGTACACCACCATGGTGCATCCAACCACCATATGCCTGCAGATCTGTGCCACCTGGTGCTGTCTTCCTGTTGTGGTTGCACTTTTTACAGGCATCAGTGGCCATGGCAGGTGCATTGTGCCTGGTGGTGCCATCATTACAGCGTTGTTCCTCTGCTCTGTGTGTGTTCATCACCCACCTGTGTCTGCATGTCCATGATCCATGTGTGCGTGGTCCTCTGTGTGTTTCCTGGGGTGCATTCACTCATTCACAGTCATGTCTACCAGATGCTGGCACCTGGCAGACAGTATCCCATCCCCCTGTGGCTCAGTGATGGTGGCATGGGAGCCTTGCCATTTTTTGGGCTCCATTGTACCACACTGTGTCCCCCGTACTGCTGCATATACCACCATGGTGGTGGGGGTGGTGGTGGTGGTGGTGGTGGTGGTGTTGGTATGGTTGGTGGCAGTGGCATTGTGTCACCTCATTAGAAATTCTGGATCAGCTCCTGTCTTGCACTGTGTCCTGCTGCTGCACCATAGTGCACCATGTGTCCCGCCATGCTGTCCATAGAAACATAGAAATGTAGAAGTTGACGGCAGATAAGGACCACAAGGCCTATGCAGTCTGCCCATTTCTTTTTCTACCTTATAAATGTGCCATCGGCCTTTCTTTGCTCTGTCAATGGCCTATCTATTCATACTCATCAGTATTGCTCCCTTATGCCTATCCCATGCCTGTTTGAAGCCCTGCACTGTGTTCATATCCACCACTTCCTGAGGTAGGTCGTTCCATGCATCCACCACCCTTTCTGTGAAAAGGAACTTCCTCACATTACCCCTTAATCGGCCTCCCTCTAATTTCATGCTGTGTCCTCTTGTTCTGCTATTTTTCTTATACTGAAACATGTTAGACTCTTTCACTTTGTGAATGCCCTTAAGGTGTTTGAATGTTTCAATCATATCACCCTCTCCCTCCTTTGCTCTAGGGTATACATGTTGAGCTCCATTAATCTGTCCTCATATGTTTTCTGATGCAGTCTCTGCACCATTTTGCTGCCCTTCTCTGACTGCCTCAATTTGGTTAATGTCCTTGTGAAGGTAGTCAGCTTAGTACTGCATGCAGTACTCCAGATGGGGCCTAACTAGTGTCTTGTAAAGAGGGATTATTACCTCCCTCTTCTGACTTGTGATACCGCTACTAATACACCCTAACATCCCCTAGCCTTACCTACTGCTTTAGAGGTCTGCTTGGATGATTTCAGGTCATCGGTGATGATGATTCCCAAGTCTCTTTCTTCCCTTGTGACTGCCAGCAACTCCCCTCCCAGCCTATAGATGGCTTCAGGGTTTCTCTTCCCTGTGTGCATGATTTTGCACTAAACCCCAGTTGCCACTCTTCTGACCATTTTGCTAGTTTATCCAGATCTCTTCTCATTCTGACCACCCCATCTGGATCATCTACTGTGTTGCAGATCTTGGTGTCATCTGCAAACAGACAAACCTTATCCTCCAGTCCATCTGCAATGTCACTGATGAAGATATTGAAGAGGACTGGCCCCATGACTGATCCCTGAATTACCCCACTTGTGACTTGCATCTCTTCTGACTGTATACCATTTACCATCACTCTCTGTTTTCTGCCCGTCAACCAGTTTCCCACCCAGTTGACCAACTTCTGACCCACCCTGAGCCTACCCAGCTTATTAATCAATCTTCTATGTGGAACAGTATCGAAAGCTTTGCTGAAGTCAAGGTAGGCGACATCAACTGCTCCCCCTTGGTCCACCACTCTGGTTACCCAGTCAAAGAAGTCTATGAGATTAGTTTGACAGGACCTTCCTTTTGTAAACCCATGCTGTCTTGGATCCTGTGCTCCTATGGATTCCAGGTGTTGCAGTATCCTTTCCTTAAGGAGTGCCTTCCTAATCTTGCCCACTACTGAGGTAAAACTGACTGGTAGTGGTGGGCAAAGTGGGCTCAATCAGCTCCGAGAAGTGATTTGCGGAGCAAAGGCGGATTTGCAGAGTGCTCCGCAATGCGAAGCGGAGTACTTTGCGTTATAATAAGGAACACGAAGTCCATTACAAATGGTGACTTCACATTACTCCACCTCCCTGGGCCACTACTCTTCCAATTTTAAGGTGAAGTGCATTGATGGCAGTTCACTTCGCCTCACTTCACCTTGTTTTTGAGCTCCAAAGGCGAATTTTGCAGTGATTCATGGGATTTCAGGTCACATGGGCTCTATATTGATCTGCACAGCCTCAGTTCAGGGTAGTATGAGTAGGAAGGAGTAGGAGACAGTGTTCTCTGATAGCTGTCTGTAATAGGAATCTTGTAAAAACTGTTCAAAAAGCATTTTTGCTTTTTTTGGGATCCAACTTTAGTTCATCGATTGTAGGAAACCCTCCTGTGTTCATATCATCGAGCGTTTTTGTTTGTGTGTGGATTTTTTTTTTTACTTTTGGGACAACTTGCCCCATTTATACCCCTTGTACTCCCTCAGTACTCCACTCCTTCAGGCTTTGCTCATGTACCTCTGAGGTCCTGCTACCATTGAGTCTGTCCCCTAGACTGCCTGGTTACTCCTTACCTCCTCCTCCTCCTATTCGAGGAGCACCTGCACAGCGGAGATCTGCTTGTGGGTTCTGGACCTGGATGGTTGTTTGGAGCGGCTGTCATCTGGGCTCACTGAGGCTTTTTCCACTTTTCTGTGGTTTCCAGACCCCCCCTGGGACGCCGGTGCGAGGAAGTACATCCAGAGAGGCGACGTGCTGACACACACCTTCTCCCAAGTGCCTGACAGCGTCCCCCCTCCCCAACTCCAGTGACCGGAGCTGCCAGAACCCTGGAGAGCCCGTGCTTCCACTGGCTCTCTCAGGATGTGGGTGCACAAGGCACCCCTGGTAACCCTCCCCAGAGGGAGGAGAGCATCCGTTGGGACGCTCAGTCCTCCCTTCTCCTGCCAACCCGCGCTGACCCGAGTCCGTTTCCGAACCTGGGTCACCAGTGCAGTGCGAGGTGTGGTGTCCCAGCCTCAACCCTCAGTGCCACTGGGCCGGCTGTGTGTGGATTTTGAATGTTAATTTACAACATTGAGCATGTGTGGTGAAAGACAGTGAAAGTGTGCTGTGGGGGAGGGGCATATCTGTGGTGTAAGTAGATTTAAGTTGGAGAAATAGTGATTTCTTTGTTTTTTGGTTATATTTTTGTAATATAACTGACTGTGTTAATGTACACATAGGAATATTGTCAGTAATAGTACACATTTTCTTGCCGTTTGTTGTGTGGATGTGGTGCAGCATTTCATAAGGTCAGGTTGTTTAAATTACAAATTTACATTAACGTGGCATAGTACATTGAACTTTTGCATTTGCATTGCATTCCTCGTTCAACATTCTACACAAACTGTTCTGTGTTGTGTGTGAGTGTGTGTGCAGTGTTGCATGCATCAAATAATACACCTTTTATTGTGATACAGACTAGTGTAATAGCAGCTAAGCACAGCAGTGTAAACCTGCTATCCACTGCAGCTGCCTGATTTTTTAGTGCGATTGTGTTGTCTGTTCTTAGTGTTGCTGCTTGTAGTGCCATAAAAATCAGCACTGTCTGTATTCAGTGCCCCCCAACCCCCACGTTCAAAAGGTATTTTTTACCAGACTGGATTGTTTTTGTGGCTCCATCAGCACCACTGGTTACTGAAGTTGTTTTAATTCTGGGACAGTCTCAGAGTAGTCTCTTATCTGCTGCTGAAGCCACAGTTGTTTATTTGGCTTCACATCCAGCCAGCGTCCCTCCAATCAGAAAGTGAATGTATCAAAATCTGAATTTGGTAATAATATTTGTGGTTGATCCCCCAAAATGCCTGCAAAGATACGTACAAGCAAAGCTGTTTCTCGCCTGGCAATGTTGGCAGTAAGATGATCTGTAGGCGTGGTAGTAGTACGCAGGCGCAGAAGTGCCTTGCTGATGTGAGGAAAGGTATTTCTCCTGCAATGTTTTTTACAGCCCAATCTGTAGCTTCACTCATAGTTGAAGGAGATGATGTTTTCCCAGCCGGTGGTGTTAGTGTTACTGGTGTTAGTGGTGGTGGAGGTAGTATTAGTATTGTTGCGTCAAGTTCTAATTCCGACCAGTGTACCATATCCAAACATATTGAGTGTGAAGCAGTGCAAGTGAGTGACAGTGTAGATGATGTCATACTTCCCAGTAACATCCCAGTAACTGAACCTGAGGATTCTGATGATCATGTCAACGATAGCATACAATGTGATATTCCGTCCACCATGGCACTTAAGGTCATGCATTTTCCATGCGGTGATTCACAGTGTGGTGAAAAAATATCGGGTGATGGTGGTGTAGATGCTGATAATGAATGTGATGATGATGTTGCTGTTGTTGCAACATGCAGTCCACATGCTAGCATCCAAGCAGAAGATGTGGATGTGTGTGACATTGATGAATATGACAATGATGTAATTGACCCCAGTTGGGAACCGGAGAAAAATAAATTAAAAGTCGCTGTGTCTGAGTCTGTTTGCAGGAATCCCCCCCTGTAAAAACTTGTGATCTACCGCTTTTAGTTGATGATGATGATGATGATGACCCAATAATCAATATGATAGGTAGTCATGGTGGTCAGTTGCAGTTCAGGTGTGCAGTGCCAGAAACATCACGTGCCCCCCCCCCCACTTCAGTGCTTAAAATAACAGACTTAAATAAGCCACATCATCTTGGACATGTTAAAAGCAAAGCATCACGTTCCCTTGTTTGGGATTTTTTTGTTCAAGAAGCAAATGATGATTCAGTTGCAATCTGCCAGGTTTGCCATGTGCATGTGAGTCGAGGTAAGAAGGGGAGCCATCTGGGGACAGGAGGACAGCATGCACATCTTAAGAATAGGTACTTGGCTCTGTGGACCCAGCACAAGCAGGCAGCTAATACCACAGTGAGGCATTCACCCGTGTTTTTACGCATAAGCTGAAGTACCCCCCCAATCATACAGTGTCACATGAACTTAATGCTGCTGTAGCAGAAATGCTGGCAACTGATCTTTTGCCCTTCTCCTTTGTGGAGAATTCTGGGTTCTGGAGGTTTGCTGCACGTGCCTGTCCAAAATGGAAAGTCCCATCTAGGACATATTTTTTTACCTGTGCTGTCCCCGAGTTGTTGCGCACTGTGTCCGACTTAGTAAGACATGACCTTCAACATTCCTCCTCTCCATTCATCCATTTAAGTATGGATATGTTGACAAGTGGCAAAACAGTGGGGAGTTCATATCTGTGTATAACTGCACACTGGGTACAGGTGCCGGGGGCTATTTGTGATGTTGGTAGTGTGAATAATCAGTGCAGTAAGGTGGATTGTTGCAGTAGCAATCTTCCTGGAATTCGCCAGCATGCAACAATTACTATACGCAATGTGACCTGTTCACACACTGGTGAGAACATGTTGGACATGGTACTGAGTGAAATTGACAGATGGCTAAACCCTCTGTCCCTGAGAGCTGGGTTCATAGCAAGTGACAATGGGTCAAATGTGGTGAAATGCATCACTAATGGTGTTTTTTTCGTGCTCCATGCATGACCCACTGTTTAAATCTTGTGGTTCAGGAGTTTCTGCAGAACCCTGATACAAAGGAAATGCTGACCATTGCATGATGTATCTGCTCTCACTTTTCAAGATCTGGAAAGGCCCATGACCAACTGCAGCAGTTGCAGATACAAAACAGCCTGCCTCAGCACCGCTTGAAGCTGGAAGTTGTCACCCGATGGAACTCCATGTTATACATGGCAGAGAGGTTATATGAACAATACAAAGTCATCTCAGAATATCTTGTTATGCACACTAGCCATGACAGTTCAGGGGCCTCCATGTCTATGATGACTGAACAGTGGCGCCTCATGGACTATAATAACAATTTTGTGGCCTTTTGAACATGTCACACAGACAGTGAGTGGCGAGTCTTCAAGTTCAGGTTCAAGTTTATTGCAGGAAAGCTCAGTTGAGCAAGCTCATTCACAAGGAGGTCCTGAGGCACATACACAAACAGTTCACAATTACATAGGAGATATAAAATGTAGAACAACAAAGAAAAAAAAACATATATAATACAAGAGGTATACATATATAATGGAGTCTGCCTCCATTAGCCAATCAATTCCACTGCTGCAGGTGCTGAGGCAGACATTGGTGAATGTACGGCATAGACTTGATGTCGCTGGAGACGGTGGTAGCAGTATGTTGCTGCAACACATGCTGACAGTATTCAACCATAATCATCACATTGTGAGCATTCAGTGTAGTGACAACTTTGCCATAGCAACAATGCTGGACCCACGATACAAACGTGGAATTGCATCAGTACTGGAAGGAGGGCCTGAACAGGTAATAAATATCAGTGGTCAACTGGTGTGCTTGGTTCATGGGGCACAGAAGTCACGTGCCAAGGTCAGCAAAGCTCAGTAGCATAATCCAGCTGAAGGTGTAGCTGGAGGACCATCAAGCATATCCTGCAAGAGGAAGGGGACTGTAGTTCCAGGTGATCTGTCATCCAAAGTGGCTGGCATCAACCCGCTTTGGGAAAGCTTTGTCCCAAGTGGGTATTTGTGAAATTAATGATACGGAAGAACAGGATGATGCATCAATAATTGGACTTATTGCGTCACAGAGAAGGGTTGAGTCATATTTGTCTGAAAACAGGCATCTGACAATAAGTGAAGATCCTCTTTTGTACTGGAGTGGAAAGGTCAGTGAATGGCCAGAGCTGACTGCAGTGACACTGAAGTACCTCACATGCCCACCCTCCAGTGTAAGTGTTGAGAGGGTATTCAGCTCAGCAGGTGCAATAGTCAGGGATCATCGGACAAACCTGTCTCCTGCAAATTTTAGTTTGCTAACATTCATTAAAATGAATGAGAGGCACATACCAGCACAGACTGCAACCTCGGTATTCGTACCCCAGCCTAGTCATGGTGGTCTTGCTGATGTGGAAATGGAGCATCCTGGTGGCACTGGCAGTGGCTGCCTGAAATGGCCCACCACTGACGTAGATGATGACACAATGGAGAAAGAATTTCCCAGTGGTCAGACTTCAGACATCGATGATTGTGAGGGCAGTTTTCTTTATGAGGATGATGATGTGGTTAATGGTGGCAGGTTTTAACTGCAGTATTTAAAAGGTGGCGTGCCCCTCCCCCAGACCACCACCACCACCAGGACTGATGTTATCCAAGTCTGCCACCATGAGTCTGTCTGCCCCCCCCGGTCCACCACCACCACTGGGATTGATATTATCCAAGTCTGCCATCATGAGTCTGTCTGCCCCCCCGGACCACCACCACCAGGACTGATGTTATCCACTGCCACCACTGCCATCATGAGTCTGTCTCCCCTCTGGACCACTTTCATCACCACCAGGACTGATGTTATCCACTGTCACAACTGCCACCATGAGTCTGTCTGCCCCCCGGACTACTTTCACCACCACCGGGACTGATGTTATCCAAGTCTGCCACCATGAGTCTGTCTGCCCCTCGGACCACCACCACCACCGGGACTGATGTTATCCAAGTCCGCCACCATGAGTCGGTCTGCCCCCCTCCCCACAGACCACCACCACCAGCTTCTTAATATTTAAACCACAAAGTGAGTATGTGTACTCATGTTTGTTATGCTTCCTCTCTTCCTTTAGTTGTATGTTTTATTTTCTGTAGCTTTCCAGAGCCACAATGGTAAAACACATACAGTACACTTCTTTTGTTTCTTTTACAGAGTAACAAAAAAAAGGCTCCATTGCTAAAACTCGTTGGGAACGATGCTGTAGCTGTACCGTATAGAAAGGAACCTATGTGATATCCATGTGAAATCCATTCTGGTAAGTGTGAAGATTTTATTACATCCGTTTCATTGTTTTGTAAAGACTGAAGCAAATATTGTACACAACAGGTTGTGTTAGTTGACAAGATGTGTCTTTGAAATGTAGCTTGACATTAGGGATTGAGATTTGATAACCAGGGAGGGACACATAACAATTAAGTTATTAGAAGTCATTCATTTCTTTTTTTAGGAAACTTCCAGATGCTTTGTTGTTCTGACAAAGTGGCCTTATCCAAACAAGTTCTTCAACATCAGGCCCCCCCCCAGGCTGGGGCACACATGAAACATGCAGAAGTCATTTCATTAGATGACCATGAGCATCACACCAGACTCGAAAAGGATGCAGATGAAATCTATGAAGAAGTAAGAAAATAAGTAATCATTACAGACAAACCAAAAATATGCTTCCCCCATCCCCCCCAAAAAAATACTTACCTTCTTGTGCTTGAAAGTTATCCATTGCAAATTTCTATGCATAAAGTTCTAATCGAGCACTGGAATGTGCACACCAACAGTATCTGTGACCTGTGATACAGAACAATACCATGAGTACATGTCCATGTCAACCCCCCTCACCTACAAACTACAGAAATATATGCAGTATCTATATATATATCAACTCACCAAGGCTACTATTAGTGTACAGACAAAGGGCACCCTGCCATCCAGTTGAGATGAGATGATCACATTGCATTTGCTCGAATCGCAGCACAAATTGGACCAGCAACAGTTCAATTTTCTGCACACAAGAAGGATGCATTCTGGGCCTGCAGAAAAAAATCTGGGGACTCTGTGCCACTTTTATGCACATGACTGAGTGTGCCATTAATTCTGGGTGACTTTGTATGTGATGCTGAAACAGTCTCATTTCACTTTGTTACCACTTGTCAATTTTCTGCACACAAGAAAGATGCATTCTGGGCCTGCAGAAATAATCTGGGGACTCTGTGCCACTTTTATGTGATGACTGAGTGCGCCATTAATTTTGGGGAACTTTGTATGTGCTGAAACAGTCTCATTTCACTTCATTACCACTTGTAAATTTTCTGCACGCAAGCAGGATGCATTCTGTGACTGCAGAAAAAATCTGGGGACTCTGTGCCACTTTTGTGTGTTCTGTGATTGTTGCTGTGAGCTCATGATGTCATACTGACATTTTTACAATTAAAGCAGCATTTCAAGAATGTCCTCACAGTTCCGAACTGTACTTTTTTTGCTACTTTACATTGCCACAGCCACCACTACTTGCCTCCGAGTCGTGACTTGAATGATACGATTCTATTCACAATTTATGTCTGCTTTACTTACTTGACTACTTTTTTTCATGTATTAAAAAAAATTAGCACGTCTTCCAATGTTGTTCGGACCAGCTTTGTATTTATTGCAGCTGCTTTTCAATAACTATTGTTCCGTGGTGTCATAAAACACTGCCTGATGCATAACTGTTAACAACAGAAGTGATATATAACAACTACTTGAAGTGATGGAGAAAAGCAGAGGAAAACAATGACAAAGACCTAGTCAGCACCAATTTAAAAGGAATGCTCCTTTCATTATTTCACACATGAAAAAAGGTAGTACAGCAGACTCAACTACTGCAAATTATTGTTTCATTCTAGTCAGTCCGGATGTAAGTAAAGTTAAGTTGTAACATAGCATTAAAAAATATAGGTCAGAGTTATCAACAGATTGTTGCGCTGCTGCTCTACAGACATTCAACACATTACATAGTTATGGTGATGCACATAAACTAATATGTGGGGTCATTACTACCACTGAAATATTTCTTGCTCCACAGAGTGCGATATATTTCTGTGAAAACCACCCATAGTTTCATTACAGTGAGTCACGTGACGGAGGAATTACCAATCAGAAAAGTCACCCACGTTCTGCCACCCTTTCTCAGCAACATTAGGACGTAATGTCAGAGGGAGCACAGGCGCATGCTCCACTATAGTGAATGTCCAGCAGCTATCCCAGCCAATGTTTCCTTATGTTATAAAGTTCACTTTGTGGTGAAATGTGGGATGTTTCCACTAACAAGGCTTTTCTTACTGGAAACGTGGGCACACATTTCACCACAAACTGACCATTATAACATAAAGAAACATTCGGAAACCTGCTGGACAATTGAGTAGTCACTGTAAGGAGCATGCACACGCACTGTCCCTGCCATCATGTCCTAAGGTTGCTGAGAAGGGAGGCAGAATGTGGGCAGATTTTCAGAATGGGTATTCCTCCATCACGTGACACACTATAATGAAATTATGGCTGGTTTTCACAAAAATGTATTGCACTTTGTGGTGCAAGAAAGATTCCTCTGAAGGGGAAAATGTGTATGATTAAACAATAACAAACAAAATCACAAAAAAGTACAACACAGTAATGGGGTGAGGTCAGGGTGGGTGTGGGGCAGAAAACAATCCCCTGACTTACTATGGGCATGGGATGCCATGGTGGTCCAGCAGCAGGTGCAGCATTGAAAGTATATTTAAATCCCATGGCATTTCCACGGTATATAGGCTGATTCTCACTTTCTCTCAGTCTCACTCGAGTGCCGGTTCTCCGGTCTGGCAGGTTTCATTCTCTGATGAAGTTATTAACTGGCATACAATATGGACGGGTTTATACACATATCTCACCCAGGACCGATACAGATTTACACAATACTGCATTCTAAATAATCTGTATTATACTCCGCTAAAATTGGCCCAAATAAAGAGGCTTACCTCCAATATGTGTACTAGGTGCAATAAAGAGGAAGGCTTGCTCCTTCATATACTATGGTCCTGTGAAAGGATATCCCCCTTGTGGAACCAAATCGAATCCACTCTGGATCCTTTGTTGGGCCTTCAGGGCCTTTTCTCCCCTGTCATATGCATTCTGGGGGATTACTCCGGAATTCTGGTGAAAGAGAGACAGTTTCATATGACTTTAATCTCTATGGCGGTCAAAAAATTAGTGCTTAGACACTGGACGGATCAAGTTACCATTTCCTATGCCGAATGGTTGCATGAAATATCATTTGCACTCCGCCTAGAACATTTAATTGTGAGTGTGCGCCATCGCCTCTCATCTTTCAACAAAAATTGGGGGAAGATATATGCTCTGTATTTATCTTGATATGACCTCTCCGGTTGTCTCTACGAACCTCCTCCCTCTCTAACTATATCTCAATGACTTCTTTTGCTGTCCCTTGGCTAATTTTAGGATAATAAAGATAGGAGAGTGCACTGGGGGGGAGGGAGGGTGAGGGGGGATTTTTTGGGGAGGGGGAGATATTTTAGGGTTTTCTGGACAGTGTACATGGATGGTACAACTTTCAATCCTCAAACTTTGTTTGCACTGTGATATGCCTAATAAAACATGTTGAATTAAAAAAAAAGCATTGAAAATATTTGCTGCTGCTGTGCTTCTACTCTGTTAACCTGCTGCTTCAAAGCACTGAAACATTCATTATTTTCCTTGAGCACTGCCTACACCAGGCCGTGGTCAGACTGGCTTGCAGGGACTGTGGCAGGGTCCACTGCAGTGGGTAATCCAGGTATTGGGGCTAGTGGTGGACAGGGTGGTGCTGGTGGTTGTGGTGGTGGTGGCGGTGGTGGGGGTGGAGCAGCTGATGTAGTAACCCTCCTCCTCCTGCTGTGGCGGTGACTGCTGTGAGGCACATCTCCCACCCCAGCAGTACCCTCGGCCACTGCCACAGAAGGGCCAGCAGGTGGATGCCTGGCCCCTTCTGTGGCAGCCTGGCACTCTGCCCTGTGGTGGTTCAGCATGTGGATGCACTGGTCACTGGTCCCCAAATGTGTCCCAGGGGGCCACGGCACACCAGCACACCACACACACGGCACTCCACCACTGTGCTGTCTCCCCTCACACAATTAAAAAACTCCCACACTAGGGAGCTGAGGGGGACCAGACACAGTCCTCACATGTCAGGCACGAGTCCCACCATCACCTACAATTGCCGAGGCCACCTCCTGTGGCTGTGGAGGTGGTGGAGGGGGTGTTGCTGGAGCCCTAACAGCTGCTGCTAGTGGTGGTAGTGGTAGTGGTTGTAGTGGTGGAAAAGGTGCACACCCAGCAGCCACCGGTGGCACTGGTGGTGCTGCTGCTGCTCCTGTTGCTTCAGCAGGGGAAGCAACACCAGCCAGGAGTCTGGAGAGTTCCAACATCACACGATCACACCACCCCCCCATGTGTCCTCACTCCTCCTTCCCTCCTAATGCACCCAGGGGCCAGCGGCTTGCCTTCTCCTATGTTAGTCTTCATTTTCCTGAGTCCGCGGGATCACACACACACACACACACACACACACACACACACACACACACACACACACACACAGTCAGTCACACACACAAAACAAAGCAAAACTTATACAAAAAAATTCACTACCAAAAAAAACACTAAGACAATACAGAAACTAAATAAAATAGCTTTTAAAAAAGCTGTTTGTTCCAGGTTCTGGCAGTAAAAAGAAACAAAAGCCAAGCAAACTCCTCTCCTCACAACAATTTTGCTTTCTTCCTCTACAAATGCAAAGGAGAAAGTAAAACTGCTTCTCTGACTCACTTCCTTCCTTCCTGCCTGACAAAAGCATGTGACTTACAGTACTGCAAGCCATGTGATGTGCCTATTTTTTTCTCACTTCGCCTTACTTTGCATTAAGGCATAATGAGAACGCGAAGTGGTAACAATAACACAAAGTGAGCACTTTACAGGGTCCACTGCTGGTGCTCCACGGACAAGAAGTGTCCCCTTCACGTCCACTTTGCGGGTGGATTAATACTTCACTGAATCTCTACTGACTGGTCTGTAGTTCCCTGCCTCCTTCCTGCTACCACTCTTGAAGAACGGGATCTCATGAGTCCATCTCCAGCCTTCTGGGACCTCTCCTGCGCTCAGAAACTCACTAAACAGTTCTGATAATGGCTCTGCTAGTTCCACCCTTAGCTCCTTTAGTACCCTGGGATGTATGCCATCAGGTCCCATTGCCTTGTCCACCCTGAGCTTATCGAGCTCTTGTAGGACCCTTTCTTTTGTGAAGGGACTAGTGCTCACCTCCTTCCCCCTGTGTCCATGATGCTGAGCTGTGGGCCCTGCCCTACCTTCTCTTCAGTAAATACTGAGCAGAAATATCTAGTTAGGATAGATGCTTTTACATGGTCCCCCTCACACATGCCCTTATCTCCTTTGATCTTAGCAATACCCTCTCTGGACTTTCTCCTTTCACTAATGTATCTATAGAAAGTCTTGTCACCTTCTTTTGCTGCTTGTGCTAGTGTTTCCTCGGTTTGGGCATTTGCCTGTCTTACTGTCTTCCCTGCTTCCCTTAGGGAACTTTGGTATGCCTCTCTATCTTCATCCTGCTGCGTTCCCTTATATTTCCTGAAGGCCAGCCTTTTGGCTCTGACCTTTTCTACTACTGTATTTGAGAGCCAAAGTGGTTTCTCTTCTTTGCACTTCCTTTTCTGTCTAACACAATGGGATGTTGCTTCAAGTATTGCATCCTTAATGCTTGCCCACTTTGCCTGTACCCCCTCACCTGTGTTTCTTTTTGCCAGGGCTAGCTTAACTCTGTTGGCCATCTTAGCAAAGTCAGTTCCTCTGAAGTCCCATATTTTTGCCTTGGAATGGGATGATTTAAAAGTAGTGGCCAAATTGAACCATACTGTACCATGTGATGGTCACTGGCCCCCAGGTGACTTTCTACCTGGAGATCTGTGATCCCTTCCCTGTTAGTCAGTACTAGATCTAGGATAGCCCTGTCTCATGTGGGTTGTTGTACCAGTTGTTTGAGGCCCTCCCCCCCTTCTGGGAATCCACCATGTGTTTAGTTCTGGCAGATGTTCCTGCTGGTATTGACCAATCTGTATCCGGCATGTTGAAGTCTCCCATTATCAGAACCTCCCCTTTAGCTGTCATGTTTTGTATATCTTCTAACAGTAACATATCTATGTCCTCCCCCTGATCTGAGAGCCTGTAGACAACCCCAGTTCTTATGGCTGTCCCATTTCCTGTTTCCACGGTGACCCACAGTTCTTCTGGCTCCTTATGTGTATTCTGAATTTCTGTAGTTTTGATATTTTCATTGACATACAGGGCCACTCTAACTCCCCCCCCCCTTTTTTGCACCTCGGTCTCTTCTGAACAGTACATAGCCAGGTACTGAAGTCTCCCAAGTGTGGTTACAGGATTTCTTTTTAATTTTGGGCCTCTAGCTGCTTTAGTTTGGTGAACAGCACTACATACTCTGCCACATGCGTAAATTAGTATGGTTAACCTTTTTGTAATGCTTACAGAGTAATCTAAATATAGACATAATTGGATTAGAGATTTTAAGTTACAGGGGTTCAAAACTTTACTATGTAAATATTTGCAAAATCTGGGGAAAACTATGAAAAATGTGGATGTTTGTAACTTCTCTGCTCTTGCATGCATAGACTTAACATTTCACATGCATATCCATAGTCAGTGTATCCTGGTGTCTAACACAACTGGATACATTATTTTAGCAGTTTTAAATTTGCAGAAGAAAAAAAAAAATATTAGTAACATTTCTCACATACTTATGGTAGCATATACTGTTGATGAAGCATCCAGAATTTTATTTGTGGAATTTAACATTAACAATGCACATATTACTACTTCATTTGAAAAGCTGGGCTGAGGTTTTGCAGTCCTGCTGTTCCTCTCTGGGTGACTACACCCCCACCTTTTCTTTTGGCATAGCCAGATTGATTCAGTAGAACTACCGATCCCACTGATAGCCTCTTGTTCTTTACAGTGAACAACTCCCTTAAAACATGAGTCACCTGCTCCTTTTCATATCAGCCTGCCCTGTTGGAATAGCCAGAATTCTTTCTTCCTGCGGCCCAAGACATTGTCTTCCCCCACTACAACTTTTTGAGTACCTCTGCGTCTCAGACTTGCATGTACACCAGGCTCCCTGGATCATAAATTTACTGGATGTGATCCTTAAATACCCTGCATTCAGGTTGGAATTGTTGAGACTCTGTGTTTCCTTGCTCCAACCTAAGTGACTGCCACTGTTGTGCTAACCAGCTCAGCTGTCCATTTCTTGGTGAAACTGTGCATCTAACTCCAGAACCTGGTGACCCCCTGCACTACCTGCCTCTTATATCCCTATCCTTTAATTAGAATCCCCCAGATAAAGCTGAGTGAAATTAGAACATTCCAGTTTTGTGGAATTTTTCATGAAATTCTACAATTTTCACAAAGACTCCTGGGATTTGACTTTAAGTACAGATGTTATTTTACAATTTCTGGCAGCAAGCAATTAATAAAATTGGCACACACAGTCTCCTTGTAAGGTCTAATAATCTGCCAGATTTAATGGTATTGTATTCTTTAGTTTTAAAGTTTAAGGGGTTTATAAATGTGTAGTTTACATTCTTGCACAATGTTATTTTTAAATGTTGTGAAAGTTTGACTACTTTTAATTCAATCCAATTTAAAGCTGCAAATATGAACTTTTTTCAGAAATGGCCATGTGGTATAGTAGTTTAAATGTTTCAATTCTGGTTAAATTTGGATATGCAGTTTTAGAATTAGAGGGACAAAATGAGATTTAAATTTTGGTAATATGTTTGGCAGACAATGACTCAATCCTATTTAAAGCTAGAAATCTGAAACTATGTACATATTCAAATGTAATGATAACCTGTATACCTTTCAAATTTTATAACACGTCAATGAATACTATCAAAATTATACGAATGTCACAGAAATCTAAATGTTGGCAAAATGTTTGTCTCCCTATAACTTAATTCCCATTGAAGCTTGAGACTTAAAACTTGGTGCATATACTCATGCTGGATGCCTCTCAAAATCCTGACATTGTGGAGAAATTTGAATACATTTTTTTAAAATGATCTCAAAATAACTGAAAATTAAATTTTTATTAAATGTTTGGCCAGTCATAACTCTGTCCTCTTTCAATCTGTAACTCTGAAATTTGGTACACTTTGTAAGCCATAAGGTTCTGTTTACATTCCATATGTGGTGTTATTTGCATACATACTATTAAAATTATAGTGAAATAACTGATATTTAAAATTTTTGGAAATTCTGTGGAATGTTTGTTCCTGAACATTTTGTGAAATTCCACAAAATCAGAATGGTCATTCCATGGGCATTCTGCTGGCAGAATTTTATATTCTGCCCAGTTCTACTGGTGAGTCTCTTTGCCTGTTTATATTCCAGATTGGTTTGTTGAAGAAAGGCAATTGTGGCACTCCATTTTCTGAGGAGGGAAATAACCTGCTTTCTTTTAATTAGGGAGCTCAGCCCTCTGACTTTCCAGCTGACATACTGAATATCAGCCATGGGAGTCCTCCGGTGAAACTGGATGGAGCATGGTTGGCTGTTTTTTATTTGTCAATAAAATGTTATTGATTATAAATGTAAAAAAAAAGTGTTACTTTTATAGATTATAAATGTAAAACAACAATTACAAATGTATAGCCATTACAGTAAATTAAATCATATAATCTCTATATAGATAAATAATTAAATCCTGGTCTTAAGTAATTATAGAATATAAGAAATATATTAATAATAAATAGCATCTTCCATAGGAGAGATACATTCATTCTCTATAGTCTGTGGTATAAATAACTAACAAGATGTAAACAACCCTTAGAAAAATACCAAAAGAAAATGAGTGAATAGTTTTAGATGATATACTATAAGAGTGACAAGACAGAAAAAAAGGATAGCAAAAACTAGAGAAAATAAAGTATAGAAGATATAATGTTAGCGTGGATGACATTTAGAAGAAGAAGAAGAATCAGCATTTATATAGTGTTTTTCATACACAGTATCCCAAAGCGCTTTACATGCAATGCTAGACTGGTAGTGAAGTGACTGAATGTGTGGTGGCGGCCATATCGCACATCATCACCCACACACAGCCTTGATAATCGCATGAACCGGTTTATGGGAAGGGGAATGTTGGCCAGGACTCTGGGAATGTTCCCTGCTCTTTACAAAGAGTACCCTGGGTTCTTTTACTTCCACCCGGACACCCACCAGGACAACAGCAGGATGGGCAGAAGGGACCTCGGTTTAACGTCTCATCTGAAGGACGGCACACCCCAGCAGTACAGCACCCCCCAATACTGCACTCAGATGGCAGCTATTTTTAGGTGTAAGTCCATCCTGGTGTGGGACGAGAATCCTCAACCTTCTGGTCCAGAGACGGAAGTGCTAACAACTGAGCCACGCTGACACCTACACCTATTTACCACAAAAGAGATGCCCATTTGACATTTACATATTAAGGTAGTAAGATAGTCAATGGCAACAGGTCAGAAATTGAAAGTCTGATGCTCTGTTCCTTAAAAAAATATTTATAAATACAGTTATTTTGTTTTGAGTGAGAGGTATTTGGAAGTGATATTTCCTCTACTAAAAATGCTGTATGTGGTGCCTCATTTTGAGCTGAAACCCTTTCCATGCCCTATGGCATAATGTGCCAGTATTTCCATTCTTAAGATTTCCAGACATTCCTGTCTCCATTTGTCAAACCCTGGTACTGTATTTTTTACTCAGATCTTCAATATGTTATTTTTAGCTGAAGCTGCAGTCAATGCTGTGGTGTGTTTACATTGTTTGACCAAGTAATTCTTTCATCAAAATTACCTATAATGCAACCTTCAAAATCAAGTTTATCTTTCAGCCACAATATACTTCTCAAAAACTCCCTTACATTTTGCCAGAGATTTTGAATATGGTCACATTTCCACATTATATGCATTAAGTCAGCTTGGGTACTGCCATATTTAGTACAATTTGAAGTAGCTCTTCTTCCCATTTTAAACAAATGGTAAGGGGGTATAATGCATATTGTGTAATGATTTGAACTGGACCAATTTCATATTTACTATTTTAAATGTCCTGAGTCCAAAGGCTCTAATCTTGTTCCAATCCCAGCTATCTAGAGGTTTTTCTAGCACCTGGGACCACCAATGAATATTATCTTCTGCATTCTCTCTTATCTGCTCTACTGATAAATTATAGTGGTCAGAAATATTATGATGTAGTTGTATGTGAAGCAAAACCTTTTTAGATATTACATTTGTACTCCCTATTCTGTCACCATTGTTGTAGTGTTGAAGAACTGGTGTCAGCAATGTTGTGTAGTAATCTTTTTCTTCCTTCGGTATTCCGAATGTAGGCTAAATATGAAGTGAAGTTCCTGGAGTTAAGTGGTGCAAAAGACCCAAGGCAGCATGGATTCAATAAGGGAAGGTCCTGTCAGACTAATCGTATTAATTTCTTTGACTGGGTGACTAGGGTGGTGGATCAGAGGGGGCAGTGGATGTGGCTTACCTGGATTTCAGCAAGGCCTTCGACACCGTTCCACATAGAAGGTTGCTTAACAAATTGGGGAATCTGGGTGTGGGCTTTAAAGTGATAAAATGGGTTGGAAACTGGATAAAGGGCAGGACCCAGAGGGTGGTAGTAAATGGCATAAAATCCAAAGAGTGGGAGGTGACCAGCAGGGTGCCACAGGGATCAGTGCTGGGTCCAGTCCCATTCAATGTCTTCGTAAGTGACATTGCAGAGGGACTGGAGGGGAGAGCTTGCCTGCTCACAGATGACAGCAAGATCTGCAACAGAGTCGACACACAGAAGAGGCTAGATGAAATGAAATATGACGTAAGACTGCTTGAGGAATGGTCAGGGGTTTGGCAGTTGGGTTTCAGTGCTAAGTAGTGCAAGATAATGCACCTGGGTGACGGAATCCCAAGAGAGAAATACAGGATGGGGGGGGCAGGTTCTAGTCACCACAAGTCAGGAGAGAGACCTGGGGGTTATCATATCTGATGACCTGAAGTCATCCAAACAATGTGAAAAAGCAGCGGAGAAAGCAAACAGAATGCTGGGGTGCATAGGAAGGGGCATAACCAGTAGGAGGAGTGAAGTGGTGATGCCACTGTATAGATCACTGGTGAGGCCTCATCTGGAATACCATATCCAATTCTGGAGATTGCTTCTCAGGAAGGACATAGACAGAATGGAAGCAGTCCAGAGAAGAGCAATAAAAATAATACATGTACTGCACCACAAGCCTTAAGAGGAAAGACTCAATGAACTTAACATCTATTCACTGGAAGAGAAAAGGGAGTGAGGGGATATGATAGACACGTTCCAATACCTTAGAGGAAAAAACAGGGTACAGGAGGGGAGTATATTTCACAGAAGAAAGTGCACAAGGACAAGGGGACATAACATGAGGCTGGAGGGAAAGAGGCTTAGGGGGAATGCTAGGAAGTATTTTTTCACAAAGAAAGTGGTGGATCCATGGAACAGCCTACCAGTGGAGGTGGTGGAAGCAAAAACATTATGGGGATTCAAAAGTGCATAGGATAAGCATAAAGCTACCCTGCTGTACAGCAGAGCAGGGGAAAGGCAGTCCAGATAAGAGTAGGGATTGCCAAACCAAGTAGGAAAATGGGCAGACTAGGTGGGCTGTATGGTCCTTATCTGCCAGCAGATTCTATGTTTCTATGTAAATATCGCTAAAATTAGTAAAAGTATTATTCTGTATGATGTGTTTTATTTTAACTATTCCTTTCTTTACCCAATTAACAACAGAGAATAGATGTGGACCATTTCTGAAGTTGGACTTGCCCCAAATAGGTTGCAAAGTAGACATATTCAGATTTAGCTTTAGAAGAATGGCACACTGTGCCAGCTGTCTTATTGAAACACAAACAATTCTGTTCTGTACACATTTATGAAGCTTAGCAAAAATTAGAGAGCTGATGTTAATATTTTGGGCTTCTAGTGCATTTATCTCTATGTTAAGCCATTCTGGATTGTTCTTATTTTCTCTTGCCTAGTATCACTTGGATAGTTGAAATATTCTACTAGCTAGATAATAAAGAAAGAAATTGGGTACCATTAAACCACCATTTTATTTTAACCTGGCCAATTTTTATAAGCTAACCTACTCTTTTTGTTAGCCCAAATAACATTTATTATGTAACTATGTATGCAAGAGAACCATTTTTGGGGATCTTACTTGGAAATATCATGAAGAGGTATGTAGCTCTAGGTGGGATGTTCATTTTAACTGTTTCAGTCCTGGCCCATAATCCCAATGGAAGAGAATTCCATTTGGTTAGACTTTCTTGTATTTTGGATTCATGCGACTCAGGTTTTTAGTTATAGTTTTTTTTTACCACAACTTTCTTTTCTGCGCCCGCTGCAGTGCCTACCGGTGGGGCATTCAGCCGCCAGTCCTGCCCGCTGGAAGAGCAGCAGGCTCCACATGATGGGGAGGCCTGCAATGGCAGTGGTCATCCATTGAGGGGTCCCCATCCTGCCAACCAGACTGGCACCTCACCCCCATTGTGATTCCACGACAGTCCTCCCTGCATGGCAGGGTGCGGCCATCAAGCTGCTCGGGTTGCGGCCAGCCTTTTTTCATTTTCTCCCAATAGGAGCACAGACATGCAATGATGCCCAAGCACTAACTGCGGATGTCCGCCATGCCCCCCCAGGCACCCGCTCATCTGCAGTGCCACCAGGCATCCCCAGGGACTGCCAGAGTGAGGTGTGGATCCTACCCTTTCCCCAGGACTGGGAGAGCAGTCATCAGATGCTCAGTCCCAGTCCTCCCCTGACAACCCGGACTGATTCCTGAACCCAGGTCGCCAGCGTGGAGCGAGGTGTGGCATCCAATGCCTCAACCCTCAGTGCCACCAGGCCAGCTGGGTTTTTAGTTATAGTTTTAATAACATTTATAAATATTTGTAAACCAAAATAAGTAATACTTTCCTTACTCCATGTTATACCCATTTTGGCACTGTCATCCTTGTTCCATCTGTTATTTAGAGGCAAAAATAAAGTTTTATGTTTAAGTTTGTAGCCTGAGATGTCTCCAAATTCTTTAACTATCTCCAATATTTTGGGAATAGATTTCTTGGGATTAACAATTGTAAGCAGTATGTCGTCCGCATACAAAGAAATTGTGTAATCTTTTTTAGCAATGTTAATTCCTTTAATATCAGGACTAGCTGCAATGTATCATGCTAATGGGTCAATCATTAGACTGAACAATTAAAGGGATGGGGACACACTTGTCTGGTTCCTCTTTTTAGAGAAATCTCTGGGGTTATTACACCGTTAATGATCACAGAGGCCGACAAATTCTGATATAAGAGCTTAATCAACTTTATAAAGGAGAAGGGAAAATCATAAAATTCTAGTGTTTCAAAAATATGGGTCCAGAGTATTCTATCAAATTACTTCTCAGCATCAAGGTATAGAAGACATGTAGGAAATTTGTTCTTATTAGCCTTTTCCATAAGATGAAACAGTTTTCTTGTGTTATCTACAGCTAATCTGTTTTTTAAATGTATCCTGTTTGTTTCATAGCAAGTAAATCAGGTATGACTTTTTTCTAGTCTGTTAGATTCAGTTTTCACCAGAATCTTTATATTGGTGTTTATAAGCGAGATTGGCCTGTATGTTTTACAGTTCTGCAGGGCTCTTGCCTTCTTTATGACTTAAAGATATTAAACTTCTCACCACATCATTAGGCAGTTTACCTTTTGCTGTTGCTTCATTATATACTTCTAAAAGGATGAGTGCAATGGTATTAGTAAGTTTATCATAGAAATTAATGGAATAACCATCTGGACCTTGTAATTTATTTTTCTTGAGACTCCTAATCAGAGCCTTAACCTCTTCTACTGCAGTGTCCTGTCCTAACATGTCTGACTATATCAATGAGATTTTGGGCATGTCTAAACCTTGACAAAACTCCTTTAAGCCATTTTGAGGGGAGCTTTGGTCTCTGTCATAAAGTTTGCTGTAAAATTTATGAATTTTCTTATTGAAATTATGTCCTGTAATCATTTAGCCATCTGCTGTGCTTTTGACTGAAGTAATTTTAGTAGTGCAGCTGTTTTATTTAAAACTAATGGCTAGCAATTTTGTAGCTCTTGGTCCCGAGTCTATCTAATTTAATTTGGCTCTCCTAATGGCAAACTCTGCTTCCCCTGTATTTTCTTCATAGTATTCCATTTTATGTTTCAGCCATGCTGTCCAATTATCTTGTGAGTCTTCTGTCATTAGTTTCTCTTCCAGACTTTTTATTCTATTTAATAAGGCTTCTGTGTTATCCCTTTTTTGTTTTCTAATTACTGATGAAACACTTATCAGATGTTCCCTAAGCCATCTCTTTAGGCATTCCCAGTTTGTAGCCCAAGATGTGTCATTTGTATTATTTAATTTTAAGAATTCTGTTATTTTTATGCTGATGTTCTCAACCATGTTGGGATCCTGTAACAAAACATTGTTTATCCCCCACCTCTTAGACCTTTCAGCATTACTTCTTTATGGAAAACTGCAGCTAACAGGGTAATGATCTGAAATGACTTGTTCTCTGATCTCTGTGCTCACCACCCTGTTAATCATATCAATAGGAATGTAAATTTGATCAAGTCTCAAACCAGATGAGTGTGATTGTGAACAGAAAATATATTTCTTATTGCTGGGATGAAACACTCTCCATATGTCTATCAGCCCTAGATTATCTACTAGGTTCTTCAAATTGCTGTCCACTTTAGAAGAAGACATTCTGGTTCTTGATCTATCTAAACTAGGGTCTAATACGTCATTAAAGTCCCCCACAATAATCATTGTACTGTTTAAGTATTGTGATATTTTATTACAGATATCCATAAAAACGGTGTGGAAGAAAGCGGTGGGGCCATAAATATTGACAGGAGTCATGCACTTGTCCTACAGTTTTCTGTTAGCGATTATATTGTGTCCTAATGGGTCATTTACCACTGATCACATTTGAAAATTAAGTCCTCTTTTTATCAAAAAAGTGAAGAGGACCATGAAATTTGGGTGTTAAGTAAAAGTTTAACTGTTGCACCTTCAACTGATATAAATTTTTTTAACACTGTTGTGGATCTCCATAAATATGCTAGGAACCTTACATTCCAGTGTATGTATTCTCAGTGTGACGGTGATGAAATTGTGGAGGGTGACTTACAAGATGTTTCTACATTTAGGGATCAGGCTATGTTTCATCCCAATTGTAATCCAGTAGTTTCTATGTTCATAAAAAATGTGAATTTGATCTAGAGGCTATAGAAATAAAACCGCACAATGCATTCCCTAATTGCACTCAGCAGGAGAAACAAGCTTTGAGAGACCTGACAGACAACTGCCAGATTGTCATGAAATTGGCGGACAAGGGGGGAGAAGTTGTAGTAATGAATACTGCTGATTACATTAGGGAAATACATAGATAACTGGAGGACAATTCATTTTATGAAAGATTGTTCTTTAATCGTACATTGGAATATAAAAAAGATGTGGACTACCTATTAAATGTAGGATTTTTGAGGGGCTATCTGTCTGAAAGCACATATAAATCTCTGACTATAGCCCATCCAGTCATGCCTGTGATTTACACTCTGCAAAGATGCATAAAAATGCACATGTCCCTCTGGGCAGACCTATATTATCGAGGAAGGGGTGGCTTATGGAGCCACTGTCAATGTTTGTAGATTAATTTTTACAACCGTACGTTAAAACAGTGCACTCATATGTAAGGGACTCCATGGAGGTTATTAACCTGGTGGAAAACAATGATTTTGAAGAGGGATTTTTTTTTTTTGCAACATTAGATATAGATTCACTTGATACAGTCATCCCACATGGGGGAGGGTTAGCTTCTGTGGAGTTCTATCTTGAAAAACATATTTATTTATCTAGCTTTTGTTAATCAGGTAAGTACACTAGACAAAACATATGCCTATTTTCAGGTAAGACCTGGGAGAGTACACTAATTAAAAGAATATACAGAGTACAACTTGAAGCAAGTAGTTTGCAGTGGAGTCCCTCGGGGTCCATATTGGGTCCAGTGCTATTCAGTCTATTTATCAGTGATATGGTAAAAGACCTTGGTTCAGTAATTACCAGATTTGCAGATGATACATAGGTAGGTGGGGAAGTTTCATCCTTGATCAAATACAAACAATTATGTGATAGTTTAAGGAAAATTAAACAATGGGGCGAGACCAATAATATGAAGTTCAATGAAACCAAATGTGCAGTAATACACTTTGGTGAAAAAAATCCAAAACTCCAATATTGTCTTAATGGAAAAACAATCAGAAATAGCAAATGTGAAAGCGATCTAGGACTATGGATAAATTCACAGCTATCATCAGGTTCACATATAGTCAAAACTGTATGGAAATGCAATAGTATCATCCGTTCCATCAAGAAAGCCTTTATTTCCAGGAATACAGAATGTGTTATGAAATTATATAAGATTTATGTCTTACCACACCTGGACTATGGTTTCCCAGTCTGGAGCCCATATCTTAAAAAGAATATAAACCAGCTGGAAAAAGTACAAAGAAGACTGACTAAATCCATCAAAGGACAAAAAACTATGGACTATGGCAAAAGATTGGAGAGTCTAAATCTTTTTTCCTTGGAAACTAGAAAAACCAGGGGAGATCTGTTACTAATGTATCAAATTATGAAAGACCCACTAATAATGGAACAGTGTAAAATAAAGAGAGTTCAAAAAATGGTAAATTTAAGATCACATGATAAGAAAATTGTCATAAACAAAGTACAAACTGTTAGAAACCAAAACTTCTATAACGTATGAATGGCAAAGTTATGGATTAAATTACCTGGGAAAATTGCGGAGGCACCTATAATACAAACCTTCAAAAAAAGGTTGGATGAATATTTAACATATAATAGTGTTAACTAATAGGCCCACTAAGAGTGGGAGACAATTTAATGGCCACTTAGCCTACTTTGTCTATAGATACCAAGTTAAACCAAGTTAAAGTTAAGTAAGACAGATACACTGAAATCAGGAAAAGCATAACATACATAGTAAGATAATTTGGGTTATAATAGTGGCACAGTCAAATATAAAATCAATACAGAGTCACTAAGACAATGTTCAAAGCAGTATATACAGATATATACAGAATTTACACACTTCACAAAGGGCCACACCCAGGCGGGCAGACAACCACAGCAGGACTGGAACCAAGGTACAGGAGATGATATGCTCAAGTACAGTGCAGGTGACCAAGGTAATTGGGGGGGGGTTAAGACAGTCACATACTGAGGAGAGCTTCAAGTGTGTCCACAGGGAGGTTTGTAGGCATGCCTGTGGAAGAGGCACTGGTAAATATGCCAGCCTGGTATCTAGTGGCATTAGCATGAATGATCTTTACAAAGAACATGTTCTTATTTGAGCAGGGTTATAGGCAAATACAGGGCATGGTTATGGGGTCAACTATGGTCCCCATTTATGTGGGGTTGTATGTGGGGCAGTGGGAGAGTATAATTCTGTAGAGTACTGCCACAAATCCATATTTTCATTTATTGGACTTGTGGCAGCGCTATATAGATGATGTGCTAATACTATGGAAGGGCACATTGAACCAATTTGTGAAGTTTGCATCATGACTGGAAAGTACAAGTGAGTGTTTAAGGTTTAAATATACCATCCACCCCAAAGAAATAGTGTTTTTGGATCTTCAAATATATAGGAACTCAGAGGATGTGGTGTGGATAACACTATTTCTAAAGGAAAAAGACCAAAACAGTCTCTTAATGTTTAACAGTTGTCACCCACCACATATCATCCATAATATTTCAAAGGGTCAATGAATCAGGACACTGAGAAATTCCACTGAAGTACAGGAATTTGAGAAAAAGAAAGTGGAACAGATCCACAGATTTAAGCAAAAGGGTTACAGCAATTGGTCCATTGGGGATGCTTTAACCTTAGTTTCAAGTATAGGTAGAGAACAAACCCTGGTTCCTAGAACTAAAGTAGATGAAAAAATGAGACAGTGTCTCTTTGTGACAACTTTCCCAACAAGGTCAGAAGAAGTTAAAAATATCATCCATCAGAAAAAGGGACATTTTGAAACTAGAATCAAAACTTAATCATATCTATTTATTTATTTATTTGTTCTAAGATTACAAATACCTTTGAGCCAAGGCTCTTTTACAAAGGTTCCACATCATTGGTACAATTGAGACAAACATAAGCAAAGATAAGAGTTTATCAAATAAAAAAACATAGTCTTGTAGAGGAAAAAAGAACAATAAGGTGAAACTTTGGGGAGGGGAAAGGGAAAGGAGGAGGGTGAAATCAGGGAGACTAAGTGGATGGGAGAAAAGGGGAGGTAGGTGGATGGAACAGAGAGAGGAGAGGTGGAAGAAGGTAAGAATAGAGGTAGTGCAGCCGGGTGGCATTTGTCATGGGCCAGCAGGGGAGGTGAAGATAGGAGGGAGGGTGCTGGCAAAGTGCAGGAGTAGATGTGGATCCAAAAAGGCATCTTCAGCTATGGAACCAAAAGACATGTTTAGCCACAACAGTCATAGAGGTTGGAGGCAGTGAGTGTTAGGCGGAGCCGAGTCTTAAAGGTGCTAAGCGATAGTGAGGATGAGATGTTGCTGGGAAGACCGTTGTACAAACTAGTGGCCCAGTAAGCAAAGGATCTTTGGTCTTGTGTTGTGCGGCAGTGCGGGATTTGCAGAAGCTGAGGTTTCGATCCCCTGGTACAGCGGGTATGGATTCTCGGTTGTTTGAGGGCACAGACTCCAGTGGGGCAAGGCCCAGCAAGATTTTCTTAGTGGTAGAGCAAGTTTGGTGTTTTATTCGACTGGCAAGATTCAACCATCCGGTTTGAGAATAGAGGTCACAGGTGTGAATTAGGCATTGGGAGCCAGTGATAAGTTGACAGGCCTTGTTGAGGGCGGTGGATACACATTTGAGTGCGGTGGTTGTAGCAGAGCCATAAATGATAATACCACAATCAGTGATGGATATGATGGCACTCTTGACAGTGACAGTGAGGGCTTCAGTTGTCAAGTGTTTCCTATGATGGAATAGTAGGCCTAGCCGGATATTAGCGGCTTTGGCGACATGGTCGATGTAGGCAGCGTAGGAGAGGTGAGGGTCAAGGGTGATCCCGAGGTATTTAAAGTTTTTGACCTGTTCCAGTGTGGCACCTTGTCTGGTGATAACGGAGAGTTGGAGGTGCTTATGTTTATTATGGGAGCTGCTGAAGATCATGGCCTTGTTTTTTTTTTTTTTGATTAAGGATCAGTTTGTGCTTTGTGAACCAATTCTGAACTGAGGAGAAGCCAAGTTGGAGATTTTCTTGCAATTTCTTTGGGTCCTGGTGTGTGGCAAGGATTACTGCATCATCAGCATACAGCATGATATGTTCAGTGCAGGAGTCCAGTAGGGTGTTAAGGAACAGTCTGAAGAGTAGGGGGCCCAGTATTGAACCCTGGGGGACTCTAGAGAGGACAGTTTTGGAATCAGAGTGCACATCCCTGATTTTTACATGCTGGGAGTGGTTTTCAAGATTGCTTTTGAACCAAGAGATTGAATCATTGGAGAGACCAGCATTTTTTAGTTGGCTCAGCAGGAGGGAGTGGTGGACAGTATTGAAGGCTTTTGTCAGGCTGATGAAAATAGCACCAGTTAATTCCCCATTGTTGAGGGAGCTGTGAATGGAGCCGGTGAATTTGAGTAAGGCAGAGGATGTACTGGGACCTTTTCTAAAGCCATGTTGCTGTTTACAGAGAATATTATAATTGTCCAGATGCTCAGTAAGTTGGTCCGCTACTTTACGTTCCAGTGCCGTCGATAGGGGAGGCAGAATGGAGATAGGGTAGAAGTCTGCATGGTCAGTCTTATCACCACTTTTGTGAATCAGGGTAACAGAGGCCATTTTCCATTTGTCCAGGAATTGGCTAAGGGAAAGAGAGAAATTAAAGGTCTTGGTGAGGGGCCCAAGTACCTCGTCAAGCGTTAGGGCCAGTAGCTTGAGGTCAAGTGTGTCATTGCTTGTTCTAGATTTGCTGATGGCTTTGGCAACGTAGTTTCAGACTTGATGTTTCTTTAGTGCTTTAAAGTAGAAAGGTGGGTGACAGGCACAGGTGGAGGAGTTGGGGCCGTGGGAGTGGATGCATCTTGGAAGAAGTCAGAGTGGAGAACACTGCTAAGGTCAGTGAAAGCGATGTTAAAAGTGTTCACAATAGTTTTAGGGTCAAGTGTAGTGTGCCCATTTACGTTGAGTATGTTCGGCGAAGATTTTGACTGCTTCCCAGTGACATCTTTAATGTTTTTCCAGAAATCCCTCCCATTTCCCCAGGAGTTAGTGAGGGCATTTTTATAGTAGTCAGATTCCTGTTGCTGAATGGATTTGGTGCAGTCATTCCATGCCTGTTTATAATTCTGGATGTCAAGTTGCTTACCGGAGTTTCTAGCCAGTTCCCAGAGGTGGTCCCTGGATTTAAGATTTTAAATGGTCTCCTTACAGCAAAGGGTTACTGAGTGATTTAACATTACGCTTTTTGAGGGTGGCAAATTTATTACAGGCTTCATTGAAAATGTGAATAAATTGCTCCAGTGCAGTATTAGTATATGTTGCCTTGAAGATGAGGGACTAGTCATGCAGAAAGAAGTGTGATTTGAGGTGGGGTAGCTGACCACAATGTAGGACTCCATTGGTGATGATTTTTGGAGGGGGCTTATAGAATTTGTTTGGCCAGGTACAACTGATGGGAGAGTGGTCACTGAGTGAGTCAGGGAGGACTGAGGTTTTCGTGATCCGAGAGGGGTGGTTGGTTAGGATCCAGTAGAGTAGGGTGCAGGTCCCAGTTCTGTAGTTCTTTCTGGTTGCATAGTCAACCATTTGAGTCAGATTAGCTGATGTAATGGAGTCCTTAAATGACTCATCATCAGCTGAGAGCCAATTAATGTTAAAGTCACCAAGAAGGATGATTTCGGAGTTCGATGGTTGGGATCTGACAAAGTCAAGGACAGCGGTTAGACCAGGTCCCTGTTCCTTAGGAGGTGTGTAAACAGTGACAACTGTGAGGGCCTTATTGTGGGCACCTAATAGGAGTCTGATGGGAAGAATCTGAGCAGGAGTTGCTGGAAGATTGGAATCAATGGGGTGTCCTCGGAAAGAGTCTTTCACATATAAGGTACACCCTTCACCTCTTTTGGACTTACGATCAACCCAGAAGACATTGTAGCAAGGAAGAGTGATTGTTTGGTCAGGAATCTTTGGGGTGAGCCAAGTTTCAACTACTGACAGAATATCCAGGTTGTGTTGGGTGGCAAAGGGTTGCAGTGCATCAAGCTTAGGAAGTAAAATGCAGATGTTCAGGCACATGATTGAGAGAGTGCCTGTTGGTTTGTTTTGGTTGGAGGTGTTTGGTCAGGGGTTAGGGTGAACAGTCCCTGATAGCAGCAGGAGGAGGAGCACAAGTTTCAGGGTGCATAGGTGGAGTTCAGTCAGAGAGGTTGCATTTCTTTTTTGAACAGTAGTATGCCAGGTGGTAATGTCGAAAATGCAACATTGGAATAGTTGTATACCATGTGGCTAGATGTGCCCAAGGTACACACATGAGCAGGGACAGATCAATTTCGGTGGTGTGTCTCCAGGGGAAGGATTTGCCCCATTGCCAAATGATGTAAAACAATCAAATCCACAGGAAAAGGACCAATAAACTGTTTGATCTACAGTAACAAGACAAAGGATGTGTTAAATTTCTGGAACACTGGCCTGGGGCATATGCAGGAAGTTAAAACCCTTAGTCAGCGTCTTCCCTTTGTTTAAATAGTTGTGAATAGTTCTCAAAGACATGCAGATCTCTTTAGCAACAAGGTAGATGGAAATGTGGATTCAGTTTGCACTCCCCAGGTCAGAGCTTGTACAATTTCTTAGCTGTACATACTTTGATTGTGATGGCTTCCAAAAAAGTTGATTTCTGATGAGAATCCCAATATCTGTTAGTGATGTTTTCCAGTTTCTTAGTCCAGGAAACTTTCATAGATCTCATATCCAATAATGGTCTAGTTCCTCCAAGCTGAAACACATGAAAATCCACAAAACTAAACTATTGACAGAGAAAAATGACATATAGTTGATGCAGGACCCACTGTGGTGTTCAGAAAACCAAAAATATTAAGGATCTGGTTTCACCAAGTATGTTACCACATAAACAGATTGAGGTAAGAACGTGGTTACCCCCCTCCCCTGAAAGGAAATTTTAAGTGTGGTAGGTGTATTTATTATAAGTATATTGTACAATGTGAATCCTTTGTTAAACCCGTAACGGGGCTCAATTTGGATATTGAACACTTTATAACATGTAACACAGAGGGGGTAGTTTACCTTCTGAACTGCAGTTGTGTCCACTACTATGTAGGTAGAACAACTAGGCAGTTCAAGGTGAGAATAGGTGAGCACATTCACGCCATCCAGCATGGTAATGAAAATTATGCAGTGGTGAAGCATATCAGAAGTAGCCCACATATGTCACATAACATACATTTTGTGGGAATAGAGAGGGTTATTCTGAGGCCGGGGGACCTGGAAAAAAGGCTGGGTCAGCACAAAAGTTTTTGGATTTATTATTTGGGAGTCAGACATGATATGGGGCTAAATGACAATATAGAGCCCTCTGCATTCCAACATAAACTATGAAATAGGAAACTGAAATGCCGAGTACATGCTTATATCAAATGAGCATTATAAAATTGATGACTACATCTGATTGGTTAATACTCTGATGTGTAATGATGGCTTGTAACAATTTAAGTGTTTGTGCCTGGTGATGATAATCCCATGTATTGCCTTGTTTGATTTGGTTCTATGTGATAATAGCAACCGCCGAAAGGCGATCCCTATTATCGTGACCTGCATTATTGCCAAAAACATTTTCAGTGATATGCAGTAAAAAGCACCCTCAACATCCCCCCCAACTAAAGATTCTCAACTGCAGGGGGGGGTGCATGTTGAGGAGGGGGGGTACAGCCTGGTTTAAAAAAAATTAAGTACCGCTGCTGCAGGATGCAGCAAAATTGTACCGGCCCCCAGTCCCAGCTCCGTCAGAGCCAACCACCGTACCCACCACACCACACAGTTGGCTTGGCAGAAGCAGGCACACCACGGTATTACAACCCTGTTCCTCATCCCTCTATGTCCTGCCACCCACCCTCCCTTCCTGTCATCCACCCTACCCTCACGGTTGCAACATTCATCCTCCCCCTACCATCACCCACAATAATAGTGCCATCATATGGGTCACTGTTTTGACAGTTGGCCATATGTGGTCCCTATCATCATGGTATACCATTTGATTTTAACAAGTTTATGTGTGTGCTAAGTAATGAGATTGCTTAATGGATATCACTATGAATATGTTTGACTATACACTAACAATTCACACTGAAGAAACTAGGGATCTCCCTTGTGAAATGCTAGTTTTTTCTTGTTCCCAAAGTGCTAATCTGGTGTTTTTTCCTCTTCTGGTTTTATTGAGATGTGAACTACCTGTTTTTTCCTACAATAAATGAATGAACTTAATATTCATTACATGGTTCATGCCTTGTAGTGGGTGCAAAATATTTTTTCATTTGTCTCTTTTTATCAGTACTATAACCCTTGCCCTTTTGGAGTTTTGTCCCCCCCCCCCCAAACACCTTGCCAGCCCACTCTCTTCACATCATGTTAATGTTGTTGAGTCTGAGTCTCCTGTAAGAATACAATAGAAGGATCTAATTTCTTAAGATGTCTAAGAACGGAGTAACATTTTAATTTATGATTTAATCCTCTCACATTCCATGTAATTAAATAAATACTATAAAGGATGCTGTATCTATACTTAAGTCCAAAGTCAAACTCCTGCAACCCGTGGCTCTGACCATCTGCCCCACTACAGTTACCTTGTGGTACATCTAGTATGCCTGTTGTCATTTTATATAGCACATCCAAACTGAAGAAATAGAACTTGAAGAAGGAGCAAGCATTATAGAAAGGAAGAAAATAAGTCAAAAGCAAAAAATGCAAATAGGAAAAATGTTGCACGGTAATATGTCTTGTAGCTGTACTTTCCACGTGTTAATCTGCAAATACAACACTGTAAATAACAAATCCCCTGACAAAAGTTTTGCAATTTGACTGTCGGTTCTAAATATCCCCTTTGCATATTCCTGAATGACAACAAGAACTGGATCCCCCCACCCCCACCACCACTTACAAGTTAAATAGTTGTTTATTAACTCAGGGGTGTAGCCAGAAATTTCCATTTTGTACATACACTCTCCAACAGTTACACCCCCCATTAAAAAATGTACACATCCTCTCCAAATGGTACCCTCTTCCAAACAAATCAGAGTGCTGTTAGATGATTCCTCTAATCTCTAAAGAGGTTATACATGTATTTGTCTCCAAAACAACTGAAGTTTAAACAGAGACACTCCTCAGTTGCCTACACTAACCCAAATACTACAGATTAAAAAGAAAATTTTAACAGAAAGGCATGTGGTTTGTGACAGGCGCTCAACAAATCTGTACACAAATGTGTACAGTGAGTATGCCTGTCGACACTCTTGTTTAATATACCTAGTAACAACATCAAGAAACTTGTAACAATTAGCAAAGAAACAGGTAATTATACAGTAAGCTTAGATTATGTAGAGTTTTCTATAAGTGTTCTGAGGTTCATCAGTAGCATTCTAAATATTGGTCCTGTGCGCAACTGAAAAACAATTAGTCTGTGTATTTTTTTTATTGCAGTTTAATACACTTCATTGAGTTTCCATGATAAATCCAAAACAGTACAAAAATACTGACGAAAATACAGCCATAATATAGAAAACAAAGAGGAAAAATAATAATAAAAAAAAAAAAATACTGAATCATCGAGCAGTACATTTAGCATTTGTACATTAGCATGATCTAGGGCTAACAACTTTATAAAAGGCATGAAACACAACCATCATTTGTCAAGATTTAGTTTAGTCTGAGTATTTCAGAATGCATTTAAGAATATTGTGTTTATTTTATTTATTTAGATCTAGGAATATACCTTTGAGCTGGAAGCTCATTTACAAAGGTTACATGTCAGTAGAAAATAACAATTACAGACAATGCAATCAGAAACATATGACAGTACACGAATTTTGAAAAATGGGACCATACGAAAATATAAGTGCAGTGGAAATCTTAAACAGTTAGTAATACAAGTGAATATAGGGTTGCATACAATGTGAGAATAGAGCTGCAATACTTGAACTATTAAGCAGAAATAACATTTTATTGTCAAAGTATAGGGAGGGAAAGGGAGGGAGGAGAGATGTACAGATGGAAATAAGTGCATCAAGAAGTAAATAAGAAGATGTGTACAAGGAGGAGATTAGGTAGGGGACAAAATAGTGTTACCAAAATAAAAGTTAAATAACAGCATCACAAAAGGTACTGCCATTCAGGAAACATTTTGATAGATTGTACCTAAAATACAACGATACCCTTTATCTCCTGTGGATTTTGGAGGTAAGATTTTTTTTCTACAACCCAGTAAAACAAGAACAAGGTTAAAGTAATCACAAAACAGTACCTCTTTTCCATGTGAAATAGAACATCTCTGCTAGTTTGTTGTTCCTTCACTGGAGGACATATTCACCCAGGAATGAAATAACATTAAGAAATGGCATGAGTACTACATCCCTACAGTGGTAGTTATCAATATGTTTCCTACTTTGAGGTACCTCGAGGTACTACCGAGGTACCACTGAGGTAATTTACATTGACTGTAATGTGATCCTGCTGCATTCTGGCTCAGTATACCTAGGTATATCTCAGTACTGTGAAACTTTTCTATGACTACCACTGTATTTCCAAAAGGCAATACAGACTTAGAAGCAAGCCCCTTTCATTAAAAGTGTAATAATTTAGCCAGCCCAGTGGCACTGAGGGCTGAGGTGCTGGTCGCTGCACCTCGTGCCATGCCAGTGGCCTGGGTTCAAGAGCAAGCTGGGGTTTCTGGGGGTCAGCAGGAGAGGGAAAGGATGGAACATCTGATGGACAGCTCTCCTCTCCCAGGGAGGGTTGGGACACAGAGACCAGCATAGCCTGACACCTAGCAGAGGCTAGGTGTTGACACATCCAGCCTGTTCGATTGGGGTGGTAAGTGGGGCAGCCAGCGAGCGTGCTGCATGCGGATGCTTGTGCAGTACACCCCCTGCTGGCTTTGCACACCCTGCCTCCGAGGTAGAACAAGGAAAGTGGTGTCCCAGTCATTGCAGCTTGATAGCCATCCGAGTTGTATCCACTGTGATCCGGTTCGGTGGTGGAGTTGGTCGAACCCACCACCCCTCCATGGGGGGTTAAGCTGTGGGGTAATTGGGTGGTTGCTCTCACTGGAGACCGGCGTTGGTCAGGACAGCGGCTAGAAGGAAGGGATGCGGTGACACTAAGGCTGACTGGGGGGCCCCAGGGGAGAAAGAAATACTGAAAAAAAAAAAGGTGTAATTATTTAAGATAATGATTCTGTGTTACTGAAAACAGAGCACCCTGTAAGGCATCATGTTTCTATTGTCCATTGCAGCCAGTCATGCCAAGAGCTACACACAGCATTAAGTTGCGCATGATAGTAAAATATTATGAACTCCACAGTTAAGATTTGAAATTGATTCTGATCAATGTTCAAGGAAAAACATGGCAGAATTTGAATTTTGTAGTTCACATCGATAGATGTCCCTTGATTCTCTTGTTTGCATTTATCACCAATTCATTGGCAAAATTGTGGTTCCTTTTTTGACTTGAAGTAAAGAAAACACAATAACGTGAAGCAAGAACAATATTCCATGCCATCTTTATCAGATATCTGGTTCCCAAATAAAAAATAGAGAGTGCAGCTCCAAAATTTAAAATAAAATCTTGGCACAATTTGTTCAGTTGAACTTTCAACTGGATCAGCTTTACAAGATTCCAGGTAGAGGATCAGATCCTCCCAACACCACAACATTACTCTTTTCCATGCCCAACAATTTCAAAACATTTTTAGTTCCCCTCTTGTTCCTGCTGCCAATTGCTCTGAATTCAGTGCTTACCTCTATGCCTCTACCAGATTGCTGTGGTCTGTGACCCCGAGGCTGTTTGGTTAAGACCCATTTTTGTTTATATTTGCTGTTTCCTGGCCTTCCCAACCACTGACAAGCCATTGTTCATTTTGGTAAGACAGGCCAGGAAGTTCTCATAGGGTCCTGACCACCACCTCTGGCCAAATTGACTGATTCCTAGTAGCATGCCATTTTGTGAATAAAATCTTAAACAGAGCAACTTCAGAAATGGAGACAAAAAAGGCAGAACTTCATTTGATATGAACCTTCTTAAATTATGACATCAACTGTTTATTGGGGCACTAGAGAAACAAGAACAAGCCCCAACCTAGCAATCCAAAGGGGGACAACTGCTTTGTTATACAAAATGACTTTAAATTAAGTCAATAGTCAGGAGCTGCTCTTTTAACAGAGTCAAAATCAACATTTTTAAATGGCTGAGGACAGTCCTTGCAGAGGCCCAGTTTGGCAGCTTCATAGACATTATAGCCTCTTGGACCCTCAGAAGACCAAATACGAAGCAAAGTTGGGAAAAAAAGGCCATACTTAAGGCCAGCCTCCTTTAACTTTTTCTTAATTGGTATGAAACTATCCATTTTCCTCACAATTTTAGGTGGAATATTATTAAAAATTGTTATCCTGTATCCTTCATACACTAAGCTGTTTCTGTCTCTTAGCACTTTCTGAATGTGAACTTTATCTTGTTATCTCAAAAGTTTAAAAGCAACTGATAGAAGGTGCTCTCCTTCTGCAATTCTAGGTTTCAAAGATCTTCGGGTTCTTTCTATACTGTATGAGGAGCAGTCTGGGGGTGGGTCAACTAGTGTCAGAAACATTTGGGTAAAAAAATACACTGTATCACTGCTTTTTTTCTCTTAGGCCCCAAACTCGAAAATTACTTCTTCTGTTTCTGCACTCTAAATCTTTGAGTTTGTTTTCTATTTTATTGAATCATTTACTATATAATACACTTTCTACTGCTACTTTCTCCAGTTTGTCCTCTATACTGCTAATTCATGCTTCAGCATCAGAAATTCTGATTTTATGATCAGCAGTTTCTTGTTTGGCGCTTTTAAGATCATATGACATGTCTAACGCAGTTAGTTTAATTGTTGTCCTCTCAGAGGTTATCTGCTCAAACAGAGTCACTGTTACTGGTTTAGAATTTGATTCCCTAGTGGTTTTCTCATCTCCCTCAGAGTCGGAAGAGCTCCTTTCTATTAAGTGTCTCTTAAGCAGATTTTTCTCACTAATGCTGCCTGTCTGTTGGATGTCCATCTTCTTGAAATCCATCACTGCAAGAATAAAAGTAGTGGATATCACCTGTAGTATGCAGGAAACAGATGTCTTCCTATGTAATTTCTTGAAAACTGGACATAACACCTCCCTGAGGAACCACCATTGAGAACTGTCAAATGATGAGTATCAGTTAGCAGCCATTTTTGTAAGTGATCAGCAACTTCAGAAAAGAAAATAATAAATAGAAAGTGCACAGAAATCAAATAGGTTGCTAATACATCACAATTTTGTGAAATTCACAGTTAGAAATACATGTAAAGGACCACAAGGTGAGGGTTCAAGGAGCTCACAGCAGAGAGTCCGACCCTCCAGTGTCATTCAATTGAATTGCCATGGCTGGCTGGGTTATATCTAGCACAGTCAGTAAGGCCTTCAAGTACAGATTTTTGACACCAGGGGTCATATACAGATACAGAACCCACAACCATAAAGAGTTAGGTGTATACCAATCTGTAATACCACATATTGAAAACAAACTAGCATTAACAAGACAAAATGTGTATAAACAATATACAAACCCTGGAGTGGTGCTACTACCCAGGGGATGGGCAGTCTTGGCAAGAAGAGGGCCAGCCAAGCTGCTCTGACAAGTAGTCCTTGTATGCAACATAATGTTTGGAGATCTTGGCTTCCTGTGAAAAATTGTTGCACGGGTCCTGGGGAATTGGGTGGCCATTCCATGGTGGTGAGCAGGGTGTGAATACATGCCCAATGCTTTGCATGCCATTGCCAGCACTGTCATGTTGTACCTTACTTAATACAGAAGGAGAAAGAAAACAGAAAACCATAAACTCACAGTAGCTCTCCATTGTGCCCTTCGAGTAGGGCTGCTACCGCTAAGAGTGACAGAAGTGGTGTCTAGTAATGTGAAAGTTGCAGGGTCAAGTGAAAGCTGTTATGTTAAGGTGCCCAATGGGGGAGTGGATGTGGTTTGGAGGATATACTATCCTTGTTCCTCCACTTCCATTTGAGGATAGCTAATTTGCAGATGAGCAGGTGAGTGAGGGGAGGGTCTTTGAAAAATGCTAGTGCACTGCATCACACTGGAGAGGGGGTGGAAGGGAAGGTGTGGGGGGAGTAGCCACTGAGACACCAGATGCTCTCTTTTAGGTAACTGCACTTGCCATACAACTAACGACCTGTGTAGATGCTTATTACCTAAACCACCTGCAGCTAGAACCCTTTATCGAAGGGGGTTCTTTGGGGGGGTAGGGGATCTGTGCCACTGGGGCCACCAGAGTATTCTGGTGCTGCCCAGGCAGGGGGAAGTAACCCTTTGTCCTCCCTCCAGTGATTTTTCTACTATAGCCACATGGATTATTACTAGGTCATATGGTGAATGATGTCACAGAGAAAAAAGGACCATAGTGCCAGGTGGAAAAGATTGGCACCCCCTCTCTGGCCCTGAGGTCACTTGCTGCTGCTGGTCTCAGGCAGGCAAGGGCAATGTTACTTGGATCAAGGCCCCCCATCCCACCAATGCAGGAGACCATACAGCGGTATCTCTGGGTGTCCCTGGAAGTAAAGTGAGGTAGCAATGCTTTTGTACGGGGGCTGTGAGGTTACAAAAGCAGTGCACCAACTATCAATTGGAGGCGTATCAGAATGTTAACTTAATGGGGGGAGCAGAGGAAGAGGGATGAATGGTACAGACCATGAGAGACTACTTAAAAGGGGAAGAGGTATGTGAGGGGAGAGGCTTATGTGGAGATGATGCTCCTATGAAAAGGGAGTGGAAAAGGAAAGGGGAAAAATGATTAGGTTTCAAGAGCCCCTCATGTCCATCCCATTTACCCTGAGAAAGGAGGGGGTAGTTAGGACTATATCAGCATGGATCCAAGGTGCTCTGACCTATACCTTTGAAGGAGCATGTGTAAATCAAGAAACAGACCAGTAAGCAAAGTACATACATATAAATATATTGTTCATTAAGTCTATAAGGTAGAAGGAGAGGATAAGCCATTGTTTTTAGTCTCTTTTGTCTAACCTAATAGGTGGTGTTGGTAGCAGCTACTGCATTGTTATGGAGGGGCATCCAGCAGGTCATGTCCATGGGCCCATCAGCCAACCCAGTGTCATCATGATAGTCCTCCACATCCTGCTGAGTTTGGGGTGGGGGGGGCCTGTACAGTCACAAAGCAGACCATGAACAGTGTAATGGGAGGCTCCCCCTGTACCTGTGTGCTTTGTACGAACTGGGCCACCAGTCCTCTCAGTTTCCAAGCTGACATGTTTCTGAACCATAGTATCTTATTTTGAAATGTGCAAGAGGGCATCCATCGTGCGAAAGTTGGTGCCTGCCATCCTGGAGAAGACGGGAAAAAAGAAACCCAAAGAAACTTACAATGCAGTCCCATAAAACCTCCTAGCAAACAGGGCGAGGGGTAGATGATCTGTGTTCAAATGCAAAGGGTGGTGGGTGATGCCAGTGTTTTGAGCAGGAAAGGAGTTAACCATGTGGAGTGCTTCAGAGTGAGGATTTGGTATCAAGAAGCTGCTCGAACATTCACGCAGCATCCAGTCATTGCAAACGTTTAAGAGACAGTAGTTCAAGAGGATGAGACGGGAAAGGCACAACCATAATCAAGACCTTAGTGTATAATGGAGCACAAAAACAAATTGACATCCCCAAACTTTTTTAGGGGGCAGCTGGTGAAGAATCCAGCGGATACTGGTTATTAATGACTATGTAAAGCATATCTCTGGCACTATTTGTACCACAAATCATTCCCAAGCAACCACCCTAATAAAAGCAGCAACAGGGTTGTGGAGGAAGAAGCATAGAACTGCAACAGTAAGAGGGTGGAAGTGGGATCAATGTACCCAGGAAATGCCATTAAAAACTCATGGTTTATAGTTCAGTGTGTTGCAAGCTGTTTGACTGGCACTGTCATTATGGTCGAGGAGATGGCCTGAGGGGTCATGAGTGTGGCCAGCGACCCTGCCACAATATGAGCCCAGGATTTCTGATCAGTTGTGGTTACAAGGATATTAGCTTGCAATTCCTGACTTGCATGAGGTGATGCTAGCAACAGGGGGTCATATCAATTGGACAAAAGATGGGCAGTCAGTGAGTCTGGGTCAGGGGAGCCCAATAAAGTAGGGCTGCTCCGATTGCAGTTTTGGGAGTGGGGAGCATGGGATTTGGGCTCCATACCACTTCTGTGCCACTGCTTCTGTCATCTGCAGGCACACTGCTGTGGTTGTCTCCATTTTGGTTGGAGCTTCTATGGGCTTGGGGGAGTATCAAAGTACTTCTGGAGCCCACTGTCTGACCATGTACAGAGAACGAAGGATTGTGCAGCCTCAGGTGAATCAAAGAGCCAAGTTGTACCATTAATTATTACCCTCTGCTGGGAAGGGTACCTGAGGAATGAGGTAAGCGCAAGGTTATGGAGAGCTTTTGTTGCTTGATTGTAGTCTTTAATCTTCCGAGATGATTCAGCTGACAGTCTGAGAATATGGAGATCCTATGACCTTGCCATGCAAGGCGGCCCCACTCTCTCACAGGCCATAAAATTTTCTCCTTGTTCTTGAACCTGAGAAACATCACAAGGATAGGCCTCAGTCTCTCACCTTGTGGCATGGGGGCCAGATGTCTATGTGCCGTGTTGGTCTTGACTGAGCGCCCGCCTACGGTTTTTGAACAATACTGACAGGACTCTTTGGGGGAATTGCACTGCATCTGGTTCTTTTAGCTCCTATGGGAAACCTATGAACTGGAGGTTATTCCTCCAACTCAAATTCTCTAGGTCCTCAATGTGGGTCCATAATAGTTCAATATTCCTCATCTGTTCTGATAGCTGTGCCTGGAGACTCACTTGGCATTCCTCCATCCTGTATTACTTTTCCATAAGGTGGACCCTCACCCTCAACTCAGTGACTTTGTGCTGGTTCTGTACAGCCGTATTGGTCATCACCTCCATCTTGGTAAAGATCTGCGAGAACATATTTTTGATCTTAGCCATATCTGGAAGGGGCTCGGAGGGAGGGCTCTCAGCCATGTTTGCAGCATGTTGAGTCACAGTACATGGGAAACTTACCGTAGGCCCTAAAGCAGCGATGAGAAATGTCATGAACTACAGCTCTGGAGACTTCAAAACCCTCTTGGGTCTGGCATGGGTCTCCAAACTGCACACTAGAGTGCTTTGGAAATAAAAAAAATAACAGATGATGATGGATTTTACTGGAAGCTGAGGGAATCACTGAGATTAGACATTCATCTTGCTTGGTGGTTAACCCATGCTCCCAACCTTTTTTGCTTTTTTAAAGTCTATTTTTTTGTGTTTGATGACATCAGAAAGGCACTGGCAGCTACAGAATCTTCACCAATATTGCAAGACAAAGGCTATTTTAATTGGTTAAAGTCTTATGGCACTCAATTAAGTAAAATTCAGTACTTTCTTTAAAAATTTTCCATGTCTAATGACAACTGGCAGTCATTGGTACCTGCAGAGTTATTAACAATGGTATTTGTTGATGTTATTTACCATTTTTGGTGTCAGGATGGCATACTGAGCTGGACAGTTCATTTCCAGATGCATCCTCAGGAAAAGGAAACGGCTTCTTCAATCAATATCATAAAGTAACAAAGTGGGTAAATATGCAGAGCATACCGTAAGGATAATTAGGTGTGTTAAAGAAGACAATCAGTGCACTCTAACGGAGGAGAGGTAAACGACTAAACAGACAGGGCTGGAGCTGGCTGAAGTTGTGGGCAAGTAGGCAGAGCAGCCATCTGTAGAATTAATAAATGAAATAAATGAAAACAATAAATAAATAAATGAAAAAATAAATACATAGAACATATGTGGGCAATAGCACCTGACTGGGTGTGTATTCATTGGGGGAAATACAGTACAGGCACACATGACATGCACTGTTGGGGCATGAATCCACAAGCTGAGTGCTCTTCCGCACTTTAAAGATGAGTGCCTATACTGTATCTCTCAATAAATGCATCATCCTGGAGTGTGTTACTACACTTAGAAAATGGCATATTTGAAAAGTGAAAAAGAATTCTCTTCATGGGTATGTTGTACCAGATTTGAGTGAATGAAACATTAAGAAGAGAAAGATGGCACTTACCCACAGTGGTTGGGATTTGCTGTAGAGCTGGGAGAAATTAGCAAATTCTGAATCCGTGAAATTCAATGGAATTGTTTGGATTTTTACAAACTTCCTTAATTGGTTATATCTTGGTCCATATTAGAGCTAGAGGCCTGAGATTCAGCAGACACATTGTCTAGTATAGGAGCTAATAATGTATCTGATTTTATAATATTTGGATGAGGAATGGAGAGGTTATGTGGGCTCAAAATCTGACAATTTAATATTCATATGAAAATTTCTGAAACTATTTCTATGCTTACAACTTAGCCACCTTTGGAGCTAGAGGGTTGAAAACTTAGATGTATACTTTCTTGGAAGAGTTATAGAAACTGCTAAATAAAGAAGTACTGGTTTTGTAAATTGTAATTTTTAGCCATGACCTGCCTCGCAACATGACCTCCAGGGCTTGGTCCCAAACCAAGGTGGTCAGCATCGCAACATGGTGCTCTGATGGTTGCCTTAAAACCTAATATTTATGTTCAGTGCACGTAACAACATTGGTTATATTCTGTTCTCTAGCTTTAAACTTATAGGGGCTTAAAATTCAGCAGCTTATGTAGTTGCAAAATGTAATTTTAAAATGTCCAAATGTTTGGAGGCTTATAACTCAATCACCTTTAAAGCTAGTGATCTGAAACTAGGCACACTTATGTATAGACATCAGTACAGTCACCATACCAACCTTTGAGCAATCGGGACAAATGCTTTTAGTTTACCTAGTTGTTAAATGTAATTTTAAAATTTCCAAAGGTTTGGAGGCTTATAACTCCATCATCTTTAACCATAGAAATCTGAAACTTGGTAAACTTCTGAATGGGCCGTACCATATGTGGTTTAGTTTAGACAAATATTTTTTAAATTACATGGAAATAACCAAAATTTTGGCAAATTTGTTGACCTTTTCATGGATATTTTGCACAATTTCATGGAAGTGAAATCAGAATTTCACCAGAATTCTGCTGTCAAAAGATGCATTTCTCCCAGCCCTAATTTGCTGGCATGAAGAACACAGTACTCTGAAACCAAGAATACAGTTTACAAGAAGTGCTTACTATTGTGTGCAAAAAATTCAAATCCTATAAATGATCCCACACAGGATGACCCTGATGGTGTGTTACTTCAACTGAAGTTTATCAAGTGTCCCACACACCACCGCATGAACAAAAAAAATAGTGGTGTTCCTAAAGACACAAATGTAGTCAAGGTAATTGGGCAAACTACATTAAAAATACCTCATTTGCAAAAGTTATGTATTATAGAGTCAAATGCACAATGGTTTATTTAAGCAATAATGCATGACAGGGTGTGGATTGTGCTGATACAGTATAACCTCATGCCTGGGGTGGTTGGGCACAAGGCTGCAGGCCGAGTGCGTCCAACACCCCAGAAGTGAGGTTATCCCAGTACAACCCACACCCTGGAGTACTTTATTGCTATTATACAATTGCTCTTTGGTACAAATAGAAAAAAAAAGAAATTTATTACTTTTTTTTTACATTTTCAGTAAATTTTTTGCTTGTGGAGGTGTATTAATTAACATAAGTTCACAATTTTCATTGTGTCAAGAAGGTGGTGCTGTTTCCATGTATTGATGCCCCATTGAGATGCTGTTGTTGGTTGTGTTTGCTCTGCACCCCCCCATCTGTCTGTTATCTGGTATAGGTGGAATTTTTTGGAGGAGTCTGTCTGAGGATTTTAGCCACTAGGAGGGATTCCTTCTTTTTGGTAACTGCAGTGAAGCTCTGTACTTTTTAAATGTGAGCAAGACTGTGAGACACACTGGAAATAGGTTCATGGAGTCTTTCTGTTCTGTTGCAGAACCGAGTCAGATGGAGTGAGACTTCTAGTATTGGGAAGTGGGTTCAGTAAGTGGCTCGTATCTTGTGAAGGGAGAACAATTTGAAAGTGGTTGCTTAGTTATGACTACAGCAGGAATGCAGGATGTCCTCCAGTTTACCGTGAAGTGAGTGGTGTCAGTGAATCACGCAACTGCCAGTTACAATCTTCAGGGTTCAGTGAAGCTGCTTAGTTCACTGGGGGAAAGTTGCATTTGAAGTCAATGTTTGGGTTTTTTGGTGGTTTCCCAGTTGACTGTGTAGACATGCATTGAATTTCCGAAGGGGGTTAGTTTAAAAATGCAGAAGGGGCAGAAACTGGAAGTCTGGTTCTTTGTCCGTTTTTGCTGTGGTGAACTTGTGCTTTTTGTGGGAATAAGTGCAGTGATTTTTTTTCTGGTTCTGAGGTTGTCTTCATGCCCGACCTTCATATAGTGAGGTGGGCACTGACCAATCAGAGCCCAGCATTCTTTCTTACCATTGAATAATTACAAATATATTGACCACCAAGAGAAAAATAAAAGCATGCTATTAGGAGCTGGCTTGACCCTACATGATTATCAAAACCATTGAATTTTTAAATTCAGTTCATAAATTATCATGAAGAGATGCAATTCATTTTCATTTCCATGCTTTCATGTTGATAAAGGGTCTGGATTATCTCACAACTAATCTTAATGTCCAAATAAAATCTGTATTTTTTTTCAGGAGGCTGGTGTTTATTTATATTACTATTAAGAAATGGGCAGACAGAATTTGATTATTTATTTTTAGTAACACAATAATAGGTACATTTATTTTACCATGTTTAACCTAGTTGCCACCCAATAAAAAACTGACAAATTTCTACCTGCTCATTAAGCCCAGACTACACTGCTGCTCTCAGATTGAAAATCCAGAGGGAGTCCCTTCTGTTTAGTAAAGATCTACAGTACACCCCACACCTTTTTTCCCTTGCAATATTCTCCAACGGTAAAAAATCAAACTTTGTGTGCCTGTTTGTACTCTTGTTTTTTTTTTAAGTTAATAATGTTTGTTAAGCAAAACAGTAAATAACAGATACAGAATAAAATAGAGATACATAATTAGGCAATGACAGTTAATTCTAACATCTAAACAATGCACAATATAGTATTCCACAGTGATTTACAAACAGAACCATATGCACAGGTCTATTACAGAGAGCGAACAGTTTCTAGTACATAAACCAAATAGATAAAAAAACTTGAAGTCAGGCACTGGCAATATATAAGCAATGCCCCCTCCCCCCCACTATACAAGGTCAGGAGAGACAAAGGGACAAAGAAAGTAGCAGAGGGAAAGCAACCTGTGGAGAGAAAGGACCCTTTTGTCTTCCTGTTAAGGGAAATGGCATGTCTAGCATGCACAAGGGGATGACAGATAGGGATCCCAAGAGAAAAAAATCTTACACAGGGGGCTCTTTGCTGTATTTGTCATTCTGGTCATTATAGCTGGAGAGACAAGTGCAGCCCTCCAGTTTGTATTGGGTCACATGATCAGCTGGTTTTACTATGTTAATAAGCATGGGAGCACTTTCATTCAGCAGAATACATCTGGCCATAGAGGGTGATTTGTGTTGCTTGCCTTTGTCGGCACTAGTCCCTCCCACTAACCTAGGGGGTGGCTGATGTATTCTCCATCCTGGTTGGCTCTGTGCTAGGCTACTGTTCTTCTGAATGTGTCCTTATTATGTGCAATGTGATGCAACATCCTGTTGTTACTAAGAGCTAGCAATAACTTATTCTAGAGCTTGCAACTAATTTATTTACTGTCCTGGTGCATGTGGTAATCCTGGATTCCAAAACAGCATCCTGCTGCTTTTAGATTTAATGCCAGTACAATTCTGCACTTCAGTAAACCTTGAACTCAAGGCAGCTATCTGTTGTTTTTATTATTTAGGTGTAGCCAGTTAAACGACCAGTGCTTCCTGCACTAGTTGTGATGCAACCTATTATTCATCAATCACCTCCCTCAGCCACCCTGCCCTCTTCACCTCCCTCAGCCACTTGGCCCATCACCGTAGCCCTGGAAGGACTAATCTAGGGTGCATTACCTAATCACCCCCTCGTTTGTGACCAGCGCTCCACCACAGACCTAATCCAGTCCAGTTTTGGACCTCCCTCCTCATGGCCTCTCAATATGCCACCGCTGACTGGTTGCTCTGGGGCCTCAGTCCAATCCCATGGACCGCAGGCTTCCAGGTCCTCCCTGAAGTCCTCTCCCACCTGGCTATCTGCCAAAGGCATGAAGCTAGTGCACCTGAACATTAGAAGTGTACTACCTAACATAGCAGAGCTTACAGCTTTGGTGGCCCATTATAACCATGATATTATGGGGGTCTCAGAAACCTGGCTGAAGCCCCACATCCCAGACTCTGCATGTGCCTTCCCAGTCTACAACCTCCTCAGGCAGGACAGAGTCGGGAACAAGAGAGGGGGTGGGGTGCTCCTATACTACAAGACTCACTTAAATGTATCTATCATAGGGCACACCACTCTCCCACCCCATTCTGTTGAGTCCTTGCATGCTCTATTCCTGATTGGCAATATCAAAAAGGTTCACTTGGTATGTGCTTACAATCCACACAAGGGGGGTGTGCTAGGGCTCTCCTCTCTCCTTAATAGTCTCAGTCCTATGGTTGGCTCTAACTAACTGTTTGTCCTAGGTGACTTCAACTTAAACTGGGTGGGCCACAATCTCCAGCAATATGAGCCCTTGCTGGTGGGCCTCTCCCTTAGCCAACTCATTAAGGAACCCACTAGGCTCTCCTCACGAGGCAACAAGGGATCCCTCATTGATTGGGTGCTGAGCAACTGACCTGATAGAATTGTCTCCAGCGGCACTCTCCCTGATGTCATCTTGGATCACTCTCCCACCTACTGCATTTGGGGCATCTTCACTCCTAAAATTCCCTGCAAAGTGATCCAGATGAGAGACTTCTCCAAACTTAACATAGGAGACTACCTCTCAGACCTGCGACAAACAGATTAGTCTCAGGTCACTGCTGCTAAAGACCCCTCTGTGGCCCTTGACAACTTTCTTGCTGTCTTTACCCCCCTGCAGAGCAAGCATGTGCCCTTCACAAAAAGGCGAGTGAGGAGCACAGTCACAAAGTGGCTTCATGGAGATCTTTTCTCCCTCATGAAGTACAGGGACAAATGCTGGGCTCACTACAAAGCCTTCCTTTCCAGCACTGACCTCCATGAGAACAGACGGGTGAGAAACACTTGCAAAAGAGCCATCCACTCTGCCAAGAGTGAATACTGTGAATCTGCCCTACTCTCCTCTACCAGAAACTGGAGGAGCTTCTGGCAGCACATCAAAAACCTGGTTGGAGGGTCCCCTAGAGCTCAGGTCACAGACATGCTTATTGTCGGTGTTAACTGCAATAATCCCCTCACAATTGCCAATGCCTTCAACTCCCTGTTCACTGACCTGCCTGCTCTCCCTTCCCTCCCCCAAGTCTCCAAAAATCTGGACTCTCCCCCTGCCGGGGTAACCCCTCGACCACACTTTTACCTCAGGGTCATCTCTGTCTTGGAGACCCAGAAGCTTCTTGCTGGTCTCCCCCCTCACACTGGTGCTGGGCAACACAGCCTTGAGCTCAAACTACTCACACTTGGGGCTTCCACACTAGCCCGCCCTATCACTCACATTTTCAACAGATCACTTCTGTCAGGCACCATCCCTGACACTTGAAAAGTGGCCTCCCTGTTCACAAACAAGGTGACCCCAAGGATCTCAGGAACTACCAACCGATAGCAATACTGTCAGCGATCAGCAAGCTTCTTGAAAGGGTGGTTGCCTCACAGGTCTCCCATTATCTGCAGACCTATGATTTTCTCTCCCCTGCACAACATGGCTTCCAAAAAGGGCATAGTACTTCCACTGCCCTAGCGGTTGTCTCTTCTGAGATCAGATATGCTGTGGATCAAGCCAAACTGATTAGAGCCATCTTTGTGGACCTCTCAAAAGCCTTCGACCGTTTTGACCACTCACTCCTGTGCTTCTCTCTCCTGTTCCTGGGCTTCTCCTACCCTGCCCTTGCCTGGATCAGTAACTACCTCATGGACAGACAGCTGTACACCAAGTTCAACAAGGCCCTGTCAAAGCCTGCCCCGGTCAACTGTGGGGTCCCTCAAGGCTCTGTCCTTGGGTCTCTCCTATTTTCCCTCTTTTTTAATGAGCTGCCATCGGCTCTGGCTCACGGCCATTCTACTCTGTACACTGATGACTTAGTCATTCTGTTCAGCTTCTAGGACATCTCTGTCATCAATGCCAAGCTCAGCTCCGACTTCAACCCAATCCAAACCTGGCTGGAGGACCACAAGCTTGCTATCAACTTGCAGAAAACTCAAACCATGCTCTTTGGCTCCACAGCCAAATCAAAAGCGATCCCTGCCCCCCTCTAAGGATCTCATGTGCCGATGGATCCTTCCTACAAGTTGCTGAATCTATCAAGTACCTGGGGGTGACACTTGATCCACAACTGGACTACACTCTGCATATTCACAATGCTTGCAAGGCCACAAACAGTAAGCTGGGCCTTGCGTACAGAGCAAAAAGTTGCCTCACCCCAGTGGCACATCTCGCCCTAGCCAGAGGGGTCCTCTTACCCACGCTCTGCTATGGACTTGTCTCCTTTGCCCTTTCAATAAAAAAACAATCTTTCCAAATGGGATATGGCGTACAATAATGTATGTCGCTTTGCACTCTCAGCTCCCTGCCTCATCCTCCACTGTGAGCTCTATTCCCAGCTGGAGTGGCTTCCACCAGAAAAGCACCATACCGTCGTCCTAGGCAACTTCATCGACAATGTTGTCAGAACTGCCACCCCTTCTGCCCTTGCTGAAACCCTCATACTGCTACCTCCTCCTACCATCTAAGGTCCAGCAACTCCCATGTCCTCCTGGTTCCTAAAACACGCACTCAAATGGGTGACCAGGCCTTCATTACTCATGCACCTAGATTATGGAACTCCTTTCCAGCGAGCACTTGCTCCTCTGCCTCCCATTCCTGCTTTAAAGCTTCCCTCTGGGGCTTCCTCAAATTTGCCTCTACCTGCCTCCACACTTGACATAACCCTGCCACATGTCACTCTGATTTCTGACTGCTCAAGGTGTTGGGTCTCCTCACCTTCCCTACCAGTGAAACATACTGTGATCTAAAGAACAGATTGTGATGGGTCCTCCCTGGCTCTACTGTTCTTCAATCGCGCATATGCTACTGTTCTATTCCTCAAGGTTATCATTGGCCTCTCCTATCCCCCCTTGTAACTGCCTGTTGTATTCTACAACCCCTTTCCTGCAAGGTCTTGTTGCCTGCAAACTCTGCTTACTGCCTGCCTCCTCTATACTGTGTTATTATCTTCCTCCCACTGGCTATGTAAATGTCCCCTGATGTTGCTGCATTGACCATGTTCTGACTGTTGCCCTTACTTATACCTGCTCTTATTGTTTGCCTGTTGTACCTGAATGTAATCTTTGTAATCTTTGTAATCTCCCCGGTCACACCTGAAAATAGGCACTTGGTTGTCTAGTGTTCTTACCTGGTAAACAAAAGCAAATAAATAAATAAATAACTGCCCTTCTATGAAGACACATTGGGTGTTAGAGGGAGGAGGAGGAGGGTGCTTCCAGGGTGGGGAGCAATATTGATTTAAAATAAAACAGGCTCTAAAGATGGCATGGCTGTGGGGTGGGGGGTGGTTTTGCTGGTAATCTATTGTGGGTTTTTTTTAACACTGCATAAAATATGAAATTTTGGGTGCTAGAGGGAGAAGGGTGGGACTGGGATTGCAGAAGAGGGAGAGGGATGGAGGCTGTGTCTTTAAAGTTTGTACTGGGAAGGAGGGTGGGGTGGTTTATTGATCTTCTATTTTTCACAGGTACCCAAATTATGAATATGCAAATATTTGGGGCCCTGAATAAGAATACCGGATGGATTATTCAAAATAAGGTATTCACACATTCCTACAAGGGACTAGGCCTGGTCACTTGGGGACTGTCAGTAGCTTTTTTTTTTAATATATATATTTTGTTTGTCCTTACAAACTGCAGACCTGTTCAGACTTTGATGAATCTTGCCTGGTTTAAAGTTCAATGTTTGCAAGGATGAACTTTGGGAAGTTCACACAGCACTAGCTTTAATCCAACACAACATACACCTTGCCATGTGTTTCTTCTCATTAAGACACTGACAAAAAGAACAAGTTGAGGAGAAGAGTAGGACACAGTGCTCTGGATTTGATTGTGGTTTGGTTGGTTTGGTTTATAGATTTGTGAGTGGCAACACTTCTACAACTTGGAGAACTTGTACATTTTTATTAAAATGAATATCACAATCCACCTGAAGAAATCAGTGAAATATTCATACAATTTTCACAAATACTTTAAAACATATAAATTAAACAACACACAACTGAAACCTAATAAAGTTATCAAAAGGCCTGGAGGAGTAGGTAACTTTATAATTTATGTTTAAAAGATGTAATAGTTCTAGCAGTGTGGATCCCTCAAGTAGAGTGAGACAGAGTCAGAATCTTTATTGATCAGCTTAAGCTATTACAAAATTAAAAGCATACACTTGGGACAATGACTAAGAAGTCCATAAAATATTGCACATCCCAAATCATGTAAAATGAGAGTGATATGATATAATTCATTATTCCCGGTATCCTGTCAGTGAAGGGTAGTAGCCTTAGTTGATGTTTCTATGTTTTTTATGAGCATGTAACTAGAAGGAGATGAAGGGTTTCAGCCTGGTTACCTGCACCCCTTCCCCGAACATTCCTTCCAGAATCCCTAAATAAACAGACGCTACTAAAAGCATAACATGATAATAGCATCCTACTTAATGTACATACAGTAATTACACTTAAGATAAGTGTTACAGCTAATTATATCTCTAGCATAATTATTTTTCAGTTTAGTTATCCTGGATTCAACTAACACTTAGTGTTTATGTAAATATGTTAAGCTTATTTACAGGCCAGAGCTTAAGGTGTGAAGTGTCTAGATATCAGTTGTAACACATTTTAGGCTAATGCAGAAAACAATCATGAAATGATACAACATACATTCTGTATGTAAGCCCCTCCCCAGTCTGCGGCTTGCCTTAGAGGGCTATGGTCCCAGTGTGCCCTGCTGGGATTCAGTTTCTGCCTCCAGTCCCCTGTATTGTATAGCAGGACTGGAAGACTTCTGTAGTCCCTGTGGCTGTGAACACTGAAATTTCCTTGCTCCTTGAACCCATTGAGAGAGGGGGCCAAGGTCTGTGGGCAGTGTTACACCTCCGGGTGCTTGGGAGAGCTTTGGCTGGTCTGGGGAGTGGCTGTGAAGTGGATCAGAAGAATGTAAACAAATATGGCCAGCATGCATCATCTGCACATGCGCATCCAAAAATCTTAAAGGAGCCACAGCTTCCTTTGGCCAGCAGTGGAAAGGGTGCATTTTGTGTTTGGTGCCCCAGTAAGCAAGCAGGGCTGCCTCCAATTAATTGAAGTCTTTTCCTGTAGCCCTTCAGGGCATGTGGGGCCAGGGCATATGGGTATTAGCCCCTGAATGGGCTTTTATTAATTTTATGTGACTGCAAATTAGGCCTCATATTATAAACAAATATGGCAGCCCCCATGAGTCTCCCTGCTGCTGGGATATCTGGGAGGGATGAGAGGGCACCTTCCTGAGCCCAGAAAACCACTGGCCAATCAAATAGGGAGTTTTAGGTTGCTATAAAAGAGAGAGACCATGAAAAAGGGAGATCCCCAGAGAGATCCAAAAGGGAGAGACTGCAAGAGGGCTGTATCAAGCCCAAAGGCAAATCTGAGTGCTTTCAGGCCCCCCTGAACCCATGCAGATATTTTAGCAGAGCACCTACATTATTATTTAGTAGCTGAGGATAAAGGAACTGCTGATTTTGCATTCCCTGTGTGAGAATTGAACATGCACTGTGATTTGTAGTGTGCTGCCTGAAATGTATAGGGACTGCTTGAACTGTCTGGACTTTGCAAGAAAAGTTATTTGTGCTGGGGCTTAGAACTGTCTAGGATCCCATTAGTGCTTCAGTGCCAGGGAAAAGCTGTGCTTCAAGTGGGATGTCTATTGTGCTCTCAAGCCTGCATGTGCACCCTGGACCAACAAAAGGCCAGGAGTGGTGAAGATGATAAAAAGCAAGAAAGATGAAGATGACGAGAGGCCTGACAGGTGAGGATGATGAAAGGCCCCAAGGGGCAAGCCAAGGAATGACCTGTCAGGAGAATGGTTCAGTTGTTGCATCCCCATAGCCAGCAGATGTAATACTCCATAAGACTGTTTGCTTATACCGAAACAGTACTGTTTATTTGTGTTGTCCAACACCCCCTGAAGTCATTGGACTGTAAGTACCTCTGGGTTGTGGCTCTGCATTTAGTTAGTTAGGTAGTTAGTTTGAAGGCAGTGAAGTCCTCGGCAGGACTTTGTAATTGACAGGATAAACCCAGGCAGAAAAGTGGGATAAGTTTCTTGCGTTGTCTGGAAACTGGGGCCCCCTAACTAGTTAAGTGCTGCATTTCAAATTAAACAAACTGTGCAAGTGACTGTATCCCAAGTCATTGGTGCACCCACCCTGCATCCTTGGTGGCCACCAGCAACTCTGAGTATCCACCACAACAGACTGTTAATAACAGTATGGCTACTTAGGGGGAAGGTGGGTGCACTCAATGGGAATGTACCGGGACTGAGTAGGGGTACAAACTGTTTCCAAAAGTTGATGGTTTGTGCTGTTTTATTCCCCTTTCCTCTATAATAAATCTGAGGTTAACTTATGTTATAATACTGGCTTATAAAAGGTTATTGCTTGGTATGTATTATTACTGTGCGGTGAACAGACATAGTGTGTGGGAAACAACTAATATTATTTTCCTGGGGGGTGGTAACCTTGTGTTTTATCCGCTAGGTACCCCATATGATCACCCCAGGTGGAGGCTTCTCTGCATTCTGATCCAGTGTAGCATGCCCATTATTGGACCCAGGATGGCCCCTCGAGAGGTGAGTACAGTGTGGATCCTGAGGGCCCTGGAACAGCCATGTGGTAAGAAAGGGTCTGTTACATGTAATGTGGTACTCAGATGATCTTAATGTACAAATAATGGACAGAACATTGTCACATGGATAAAATTATCTGGTTGTTTGAGTCCAGAGACACAGTTAGGTGAAATGATACTGCCCTTTCAAATTTAAAGAACAATCAATTACTGCTAAACAGTTGCATCCTAAATTTTGTAAACAGACTGCAATCCTCTGTTGATGTTAGTGTATATAAATATGGTTCCATCCCATGGTTGACTTTGTTGCTTGCTATCCAAGTATGCAGTCTCGACTCCTTTATTTGTGAAAGATCTCTTTGCATTGCATTATCTGTCATCCAGCATTTATAAAGAAACATAATTTCAGGTAGTGAGCTCTAGAAGATATCAACAAATACATGTAACAGAACCAATAGTCTTATTAGGTAAACTTAATATTGCATGTTTGAAACCCTTGCTGAGAAAGACTGACCTGTTGTTCCATACACAAGTTTGGAAATCATTAATTTGGAAGTAAGTCAATTTTAAGATGATATTTCTAGATTTCCTTCATGTTATCAGTGTTTCAGAAGTTATTGACCCAATTCTGCTCATAAAATTGGGACTGAAACAGCTTGTGGGATTTCTAAAATACATCTACAGAGTTTGCTTAATACAATCTCCAAATAATCAATATTTTTTATCTCAGTTAGAGTTTTCCAGACAGTGAGGGCAATCACCAAAAAAAGCCCAATCCCCAGCAGACTTCAGTTTCACTGGTTGCACTCATAACAGACCCTACCTCATGGATCTAAGATCTCTGGATGGCACACTGGAAATCAGGAGCTCATTGAGGTATTGGGGACCTAACCTGTTCAAAGCTTTATAAGTTATTAAAAGCATCCAGAAATCAAGGCATCATCTAAATAGCAGCCAACCCAGAACCTGTAGCAAGGGGGTGAGATGCTGTGACCTGCAAATAGAGCTCAGGAACCTCGCTGACATATTCTGAACCAGCTGCAAATGATGTAATTGACCTCCAGATGAGTGTTTATAGAGGGCACAACAGTAGATGAGACAAGAGAAAATTGGAGCATTGACTAAGGTGGTCAAATCAGAAAAATGGAGCAAGGGCACAGTCCAGAAATATTAATTAGATGATAAACACAGATCATGGCTACACAAGACACATGAGACACAAATGTCAGCTGACAGCCAACAACTAGTCCTAGGCTATGTACCTCTCCTGCTGGCTGTAGTTGTACCCCACCAAGGGTGGGTATATTCAAGCCACCTTGAATGGCTGATATCTGCCTCCCCTTACCCACCACTAGAAATTCAGTTTTGTTGGGATTTGGAGCAAAGTAGCTTGAGGCAATCCAAACCTGGTTCTACATTATAACATAAATAGCAGTTTGGGTGAGTGTACATCGCTCAAAATTAATTACGGCAATGTACACGCATGGCGAACTCCAGGGGGGTGCATGATGGGGGAGTGAAATTCTTAAAAAAAATAAATAAATAAGCAACCTGCTGGGACAAAAAAAGCCACACTGCTCTGGACCTGAACTCTGCACACCCCAACTGACCACCCTCTCGACCAGCTCGGCAGCTGCCTGCCACACTCCCTCCTACATACCTTCCCACCCCTTCCCCCCCGCATGTGTGAGCACGTACGCTTCCCGTTGCCCTACCTGACCCACCCAGGTATCCAGTCACTACCCTGCCAGGTAGCCCTGAACACAGGTGCCATAATTGAGCCACCATTTTTGTATGTGATCAATTGCAGTCACCATGTTCACTGGATAACTCCAAACCCAGATTTCCTCCAAACATTGTTCTAATTTCAACATTGATGACACCCTATCATGAGTGAAGGAAATATACAGCTGGGTGTCATCTGCATAGTTGCGAATCTCCATGCTGTAGTGCTGAAGTATCTTTTCAAGTGGAAACATGTACACTCTGAGCAGCACAAGTCAGAGGACAGAAGATAGTGAGTCAATAATTCATGTATCAATCAAAACTTTGGGTCTGGGCTGTTTAGAGAATGTTGTTTGCAATTTTAAGGGTCTAGTAAGATAAACCCTGGTTAGTTCACTGAGATTTAATCACTTTTCTCATACATTTTTCTTAAATTTTGAAGGGGCGCTACTGTTGTGTGGCCAAAATTAGAATCAAACAGTTACAGTACCAGTGCCTGGCCCAAAAGAAGATGCTCAAAAGCCTGCAAATTGCTTAAAGTAAGTCCATGTTCTTACTTTGTGTCTTCATTCCATTATGCAAAAGGGGTTCTTGGTCTCATCATTCAGTTGAATCATGATTATCCTGACCACTGATAATAAGATGACCCCTTCATTAGTCGGGTGCCTACACTTTACATTTTAACATGTTAATTCGAGCCGAGACCCTGCAGCTTTCTCTCTTTTTCTTGTATGGACACCACTCTCTGGCTGCAATTTTTATACTGTGTGCTTGCTGGCCCATAAGATGCTCACTGTTAAGAAACTTGTACAAGAAAAGTGATTAAATCTCTATGAATTAGCCAGGGTTACTCTTACTATACTCATGGCACTGCAGCAAATAACAGGAGAGATGTGGCCTTCTCCTAATTAGTAAGATCCCTACTGACCACTTCTGAGCCTCCAATGGGCCAGTACACAGGATAAAATGAGCAGCCAAAGAGTGGCTTCCACAAAAGAAAAGAGAAAAAAGCAGTGGGATCTCAGCTCACATTAGCATGTTAACATTTAAAGTGTAGGTACCTGACCTATCAGGGATTACCTTGCCATCTATGGTCAGGCTAATCTTGATACGGCTGAATGATGAGGCCAAGTACCTCTACAAAGAGATGGAATGAAGACAGAATGTAAGAACATGGCTTTACTATAAATGATTTTCTTGCTTTTTAGCAGCTTTTTTTTTTTTAGGGGAAAAGGACTGGAAGAAAACAGGAAGTTATTATCCCTCTGTACCGACAGTTGGTGAGACCTCATCTGGAGTACTGCATGCAGTTCTGGAGACCCCATCTCTTCAAGGACATAGACAAGATGGAGGCAGTCCAGAAGAGGGCAACTAAAATGGTACAGGGTCTGTAACAGAAGCCACATGAAGAAAGACTAAAGGAGCTTAATAAGTATACCCTCGAGGAAAAGAGGAAGAGAGGGGACATGATAGAAGCATTTAAGTACCTCAAGGGAATCAACAAAGTCCAAGAGGGTAGCATCTTTCAGAAAAAGAGATGTGCAAGAACAAGAGGGCACAATTTCAAGGTAGAGGGGGGATGGCTCAGGGGCAACGTGAAGAAATATTTTTTCACAGAGAGGATGGTGGATGCATGGAACAGCCTTCCTGAGGAGGTCGTGGGGTCAAAAACAGTGAGGGGAATTCAAGCATGCATGGGACAGACATAAGGCAATTCTGGTGGGGGATAGGAAGTAGCAGGCTGTTGGTTAACTATTATCTGCAGCTTATCCAGTATGTAGGGAAATGGGCAGACTGGGTGGGCCAAGTGGTCCTTATCTGCCATCAAAGTCTATGTTTCTATGTGTGATTCTTATTTTGGCTACATGCCAGTAGTCACCCCTATTTGATACAGTAGGCTGTATGACCACAACAGAAGGGAGCAAATCCAAGCAATGATAAAAGTTTTAGGGACAGTACTGGGCAAAACTACAAAATTCTGTTTTGCACAGTTTTCATGAAATGCACATCATTGTCATGCAGTTATTCATATCATTTTAAAGTATATTTTTAACATTTCTAAAATGTGCAGTTTTAAAAAACTGGGCTTTTTTATGTAAGAATACGTACGTTCACATATTTTGCCAAACAAATTTTGAATTGTGCATATTTGTAAAAACCTTGTTCAATTTGACCAAGTATTTTTAGTACATACTGTAAATACTGTAGACTGCAAACAGCCCATTTATTGAATCTGTTTTTTGAAAACTTAGTAATTTGGACACAAAAAAGAGCACTTTCACACATTTTTCACATAAACATCCTAAACTGCTAACTTTTTTTTAAAGGCCAGTTTTGGGGGTGAGTGGTTTGAAAGCCAAGAAGATGGCCATCAAGTCTCAGTGCTTCAATGCACCTCTTAAGTTATCTGATGGCATTCCACCCCTAAATGCACCTAATTAAAACTCTTAATATGATCCAAGTACAGTCCAGTGTTGTGAACACAGCTATCTGTTTTGATTTGGGCAAACCTTGGGCAATCTGACACTTTTTTTTTATTTAACTTCACTGGACCCTCTGAAGCGCATACCCCAGCAGCCTCCTGGCATTGGTCCCGCTCACACAGCCTGCTGATGGCAATATCTGGGTTGAGATAATGTTCACAAGGTACTCACAATAATGAACAAGGTCCATAATACATGTACCCAGACTACCTCAGATGTTAAACTACTTACAGGTCAAGTGGCAGCTGATGAAATGCAAGCACACAAGGCAGAGAATGGAGTAGATGAACCTAAAAGTCAGCTCAGAGATCAATACAGACTCCTTGGACAGCTTTGAGACAGAACTGAAGATCTGGTGAACTAAAGCTGATGAAGCAATCTTCATTTTCTCAGCTTCCTTGAGGGCAGTGAAGGCCAGGACTGGCTTAGATTTCTTCAGTGGATTCTCCCTATTCTGCTGCATACTCAGGGGCTGGACTTGTATCAAGTGGATCGTGCCCCTCAGTTCTTAGCTCCATGTCCAGAGTGAATACTGTGGCTGGCTTCGGAGCATGGACCTCTAACATGGAATGGGCACCACATTCAAGTGTTTCAGAACTTCTCACCTGAACTGTCAAATGAACACCAGGCATTTACAGAACTGCATAGGTGACTCTTCATCTATGAAGCTGACTATAGCCACCCTTCAGATCAATATTTTAATGGAGTGCATAAGGACTTTCAGCTTCCTGAGGAAACTGTGCTATTTGCAACCAGCACTGGCCCTCTTGTTCTCTCTCTCACTCTACCGTAAGTAACATCTGAGACTCCACCAGTGTAGGCCTTCTCTAGTGGATATCTCTTTCTCCTCCAGACCTCCTCAGCCCCAAGTTGGGGAGTATCCTGGACCAACATCTCGAGCTGAAGAGGGTTGGAGGATAGTAAGAAGATACAGAGGACAGAAGAAAAATGCAAAGAAGCAGAGGAAAGCCCAGTCCCATGGATCTATGAAGCTGCATTGACAATACTTTTGCGACATGACCCTACAGTGAGGGATTTATGCAAATTGCAGTTGACATAAATCCATCAGAGAAAGTCATTGTTTTTATGACACAGTGGAGGGGTACAAGAGGGGCTGGGACAGATATAGGAGGAGGGTGAAGACTGGAAATGTCAACCCTGGGGATGGAGCTCTGGTGGGGGGCGGGATGTTCCTGGAGGGAGGCATGGGGGATGGCAGCGGTATCCATTACGGGTGCTGACCCTCGAGCAGACTTGATTGACCATGAAGCCTACTCTGTTGTCATTTTAGTATGTTAGTATGTTATCGGGGGGCTTTTCCCCAATCTCCCATGTGGGGGGCTCTGCCCCACCCCCGTACTTAAGGATTATCAACTCCAAGTCAGAGTGGATTCACTAAGGGGTACAATACCCCAAAAAAGCAGTGCTGGGGTCCCATGGGTACATTACTGTGGCAACATCGTATTGCCGCTGTCATGTCATTCAATCTTAAATTGTCACTGTTCATATAGCATACACAGTCCCACAACCTGGATGACCTAGCACCATCAACAGGGAGACTTCAACGCCGGAGTCTTAGCTATGAGTTCTGCCTGTCATCAGGGGATTCCTTGGTAATTACTAAGGCCAGTAGATTTGCTGCCCTCGACTAAGCCTCACCAAGTAGGTTGGCAGACTTTCTCTTGCTTCCCCCTACAACTGCCTTTTTGTCCCCCCTCCCCAGGAGATGCCATCCCCATCTTAGGCAGAAATTGCGACTGCTATGTCCCTCCCTACCAGAAACTCTTCTGGGACTGATGACGCAGTGTATGCTACAACACAGTTGATTGCAGCTGCTTCATTGTGGGCCCCCAAAGGCTGAAATAAGAAGACTTCAAAGGACTAGTATTGATATTGTCTATAGCTCTAAACCTTGCTAATATGGTAATATAAGAGTTTTCCTCCTGCTACTGTCCTACTGTGCTGATTTCCCAACATATGTGATGGGGCAGTGTTCCACACCAGTATGTTTATTTCAAGCACTTTTGATTGGGAATGTTGGATTGTCTTTTATCTTACAAACTCCAGGGTTATTCTCATTCTCCTACCCCTACTACCTGATTTGGACATATCTCTGGCAGCTATCACTCAGCAAGTGTAATGAGCAGTGGAGGGAGTAGACAGAGGTGGGGAGACACCATGTTCATATGCCCTGGAGGGTAGCAAACAGTCTGACATCTCAAATTGAGCAACATGTCTGTCATTGACTAGCAAACCCTCACTTTTAATCTTAGCTGGCTAACCATCTCCACAGACTCCCTTGTGATCAGTGGCATATGATCTAGACTACCCAGAGAGGTGGTTGAAACCAAGACTGGGGAAGGGTTTAAACTTGGATGGACTGTGGTAAGTGGAGCAGAAACATGTGACTTGAGGAGTACTATACGCTCCTGCACTTGTGGAGTAAACGCATGTAGCAGGATTACACAGCTCATTTTATTTTTAAAAAGGTGTGCCACCAGTGCATAGAATGGTGTAATCTTTCCAGCACATCTTATTGTACCCACCAGTTTGTGGAGTCTGTTTCTTACTTGCACACAGGTGGAAGGCTGTGAGGTGGTGGTTCATGAGGCTGGAGCTACGTGCGAGTATGAGGTCATTCAGTTGGCTGTGATGGGAAGAAGAGAAGCTGTTTTTTTGACTGCATCTGAAGAAGTGGACAGACTTACTCTGCATAAAGAATGGATATTAAAAGCAGTAAAGGATATTCCTTAATTTGTCTTTTCAGCACTGTGTAAATTGCGAGCATTCAGCTCTTATTTTTAAAGTCTGTCTTAGTTGCCTACAAGCAAATTAGTCTTATACAACTTAAATTTTAGAAGGTTTTTTTTTGGCTTTTGGTGTCATTTTAAATACGTACACTTTACAAAATGACCTAATTTGTTTTTCATGTTTTTGCGCCATCAGAAGCACTGAGGTCACATGACCAGTTGATAAATAGTATGCATGCCCTGTATTTGGTATTCAGATCTTGCCAAATGCCATCTTAAGAGGTCTCTGTTAGCAGTTGAAGGACCGTGCTGTAGGAGATCAGCCATGGACAAAGATGTGTTTAGCCAGCTGTATTCGATTTATATTTAACTATATTGGTATAAGTTATTCATTCAGGTCTTACAACCTGGTCTATTGAGGCTCCTGCTTTTATTTGCCATCTGCAGAAGCAGGAAATCTCTACGGGGTCTGTGGCAAATCAAAGATTTTGTTCAGCTCCTGGTTTGCCAAATAGGACATAGTCCTACATACTACTTGTAAAATACAAATCTGAAAAGTAAGTAATTCCTGTTTGAAACTGAACTACATTTTATTTCACTTACATTTTTATAATTGAAGAAATTTTAGACTAAGTGGTCCTATGCTTTTCGGTAGAACTGTCTAGTACCCTGATACAACAAATAGAAATTCTAAAATAGTTCAAGTTTGTTTTGGTATAATTAGTACAGTTTTGTATGTTTTGTCTCTTGTAGAAGTTAGCAGGATTTTGAGCTATTTTATGTTTATTTACCCCAATTTTTAAGAGAGTATTTTAGGTCTGAATGTCCCTAGTTTGTAGACTCTAGGAGACTGCTGAAGTTACATTGGACTCAGCTGAAGATAACATTAGCTAGTGCTAATATAGTCTATTTGATAAACCTCTTGCCTCTTTCTTTGTTCTATATCACTAAGGGGTTATTTTTGTTTTAATCTAGTGTGTCACTTAGAAAGCAACAGGCGTCTAAAGCAGCTTGGGGTCCTGTTAAGATTTGTGATGCAACAAGAACTTAACTTTAAAGGGAAAAACAGCAACTTGGCAGAGTAACAATGGTCCTCAAATTCAAATTTTACATTTCAGAAGGAATGGACTACAGGAGACCTTGTGTATCAAACTTGTAAATCCTGTAGAGAACAACGACTGTTGCAGCAGGGTGAGAAATCTCTGTCCCAAGCAAAGGGATCAAGGAAATTACCAGGAGTAGTTGTAATTTGCCTGAATTGTCCTTGAGACTATATATAGTTTTCAAATTACTCATATATTGATTATTAATTGGTTTTAAGGTTTGAAAACCCATTTTTCTGATTATAGAAACTCATATTTACTTAGACTAACATGCTCAAAGCAAGTTTGTACAAAGCTGGGAAACTTGGGCTCTAACTATAGTTTTCACAAGGAAACAAGCCCTAGAGGCTGGCATTGACATGGATAACCATGATATACAAACAGTCAGTATTTGCACTTTATCAGGTCAATTCACACACATATTAGTATAAGTGACTCCAATAGCGAGGCCCAGGCCCTGGAGTTCAGTGATTCACATTCTAGTATTGGACCTCCCCATTTGGGAAACAAGAAGTCCAACAAGAAGTCAAATCAAAAGAAAATAAGTAAGAAAAAAATAGAGGAGCTACAGTAGTAGGGAGTGGTAACAAACAACTGGGAAAAACTAAACAAACCAGAATTAATGAACACTTTGGGAAAATCAGTACCCCAAAAGATAAATTATAGTCTCCCCCTGATGCATCTTTAGAAGTCTGTGGTTTCACTAATCCTGATACTCTGAATGATAGAGTGGGACCCGGTCAGGAATCCTCAAGACTATCCTCTACCCCTAAGATTTTTATCAATAGTAATTTTTCCTTTCAGTCTGATGAGGACAGTAATTATTCAAATATATCTGTAGAAACAGTTAAAAAAACGATATTGAAACTGATCCAGGGAAAATTTGCAGAACACCCACAAAAGAGGTGTCTATAACTTTATCGTATAACTCTTATCTAGGAATGTCTGAAACTCTGGATTTTTCTCCAGAACAGATTAGTGGTTTAACTAATAGGAGCTCACAATGGCACACAGACTTAAAAAAGTATTGCAGGTGAACTGCAGGAGATCAAAAGTGGGCTTAAGAAATTGGATAAATCTTGTAGGAATGCTGGGATTGATAAATCATATACCAAGCATTCCTTATTTAATGATAATCTAATAAATGATCTAGTGACTTCCTATCAATTTAGTCTTAGTGAAGATCTTAAAAACTTCATGAGAAATCCTTATGCTGCACATCTCATGATCATGGACCAATTAGTTGGAGTCATAAATGAAACTGATTTGCTTAAGGGGAATATTGCCATTAATGGGTTTAGACTGGATGATATTTTAATAAAATTAGAGAAACTGGTCTCACAGAAAGGCTCTCTCTCTCTCACTAATTCTAGAGGATCCAATATGGATTCAGCCAGATTTTCACATGATATGTATACCTAAAACACCCGCCAAAATGATTTCTAAAAAACGCAGCAAGAAATAGAAAAAAACTAAAATTACCCATACTGAGGCTACTGAGGCTCAGGATAAGAAAGTCCAAGCTGATTATGTCTCTCAGAATGATTCAGCTGACTCTGAAGGAGAAAATAAATGGTGTCTAGCTATTATTGAGGAACAACACCAGACCCAGATATAAATGCACAAAACTGAACACTCAACTATGTATATTCAGGATTTTGCAAACAAGGCTATGGATTGTGCTACCTTAGATGGGGTTGGATTTGGATGCAATTGCTGTGCAGCTACATGACTCTGATTCAGATTTGAAAGCTTTCAGAGCTGAATGGCAGAATTGATATAATAATATATAATTCTTCTTTCCAGAAGTCGAGTCCCCCCAAATGACAAGAACTCCTTGTAACAAAGTTCTGAAGGGAACATCATTGTTATTATTGATTGTACAATTCTTTGCCTCTGTGGTTATTTTTTATTAATTTATTTAAAATCTAATAACCGGGAAAGGTACCATGAGCGAAGCTAATTTCCAGGTGAGACCCAGGGAAGCAGGTACAGATACAAATAGAGGGTAAATATAATAGAACAGACTGGAATACACAGGTGTACAAATAGTTGGTAATAACATCTAGTATTATACAATATGATATAAGGTATTTATACAAATATTTACAATATGAGGATGGAGTACAATTAGAGGATAAATTAGCTGTATGGAGCAAAACCATTGAATGCATGTGGTGGTTTAGGAAAGAGTAGGGAGATGTGAAGAGGGAGAGAGATGAGAGGATGGGAACTAGGGGTGAGGACAGGTGCAGGACAAGGTGGGCATTAGTCTAAGCAAGCATTTAAGGGCAGGAAAGGAGGGGGTGAGGTAGGAATGGGGGGTGCTCTTCCAGAGGGAAAGGAGCCTATAAGAGAAGGCCAGTTTGCCAGCAGAGGTGCAGACTCATGGGAGTGCAAAAAAGCAGGTGCTACAATGCTGTGAGTTGTACAGGGAAGTGGTGGCAGGTTTGAGGAGAGATGCAAGGTATGATGGGAGAGTTCAGAACCAGAACTTAGATATGAGGGTGGTGCAGTGCAAAAAAGCATCTCTGAGAGAGGGATAGGGAAGAACAGAGGTCACAGTGGTGAGTTAGATGGGTAGAGTTAGTGGTGACCTGACAGAAGGCATGGTAGAGGACATCGAGTTTGGATAGGGAGGTCACTGGGGTGGCACCATAGACCATGTCTGCATAGTTGAAGGTATTTAGGATCCATTTGATCAATAGGTCACATCTAACAGGGAGAAGAAGACTAGCCTTGTGGTGGTAGAGCAGCCCAAGTTTGGAATGCAGTCTGTAATGTAGAGCATTAAGGTGGGAAAAGAAGTCAAGAGAGGGGTCAAGCCAAACCCCTAGGTACTTTTATGCAGGAACGTTTTTGAGGGGAGTGTTCTCACCATAGAGGAAGGATGGTTGAGCATGAATCCTAGCAAGTTTTTGCTTGGTTCCAAAGGTCATGGCAACTTTTTTATGTTTCATTTTAGACAATTTTTGTTGAACCACTAAGTAACTGTGGTGAAGTCCTCTTGAAGGGGGATTTGAACATTTAAACAGATGGGCCAGAAAGGAAAAGAACAGTATCGTCTGCATACATGTGGATTTAGGCAGGGGATCATACAAAAGGGGGGCTGTTAATGAACAGAGAAAATAAAATATGTCCTGCTTGAGCAACTGTTGAACATTTCTATAGATAACCAAGATGCCCTATTGGTCTTACGTATGGGCTCTAACCCAGAGTGTGATCAAATACAGCTTACAATAAAATTCTGGAGTTTATATAATAAAATTCTAGAAAATATGAACATTCTTGACACATTGGATCTATATATTGTTGATCTCTCCAGTAAACTAGAGCAAACAAAAGTGAGATTTGATATAAACATAGAAACATAGAAGTTGATGGCAGATAAGGATGGCAAGAACCATCCAGTCTGCCCATTTCTTTTCCTACCTTATAAATCGGCCATCGGCCTTTGCTCTGTCAATGGCCTATCTATTCATACTCATCTGTATTGCTCCCTTATGCCTATCCCATGCCTGTTTGAAGCCCTGCACTGTATTCATATCCCCCACTTCCTGAGGTAGGCCGTTCCATGCATCCACCACCCTTTCTGTGAAAAAGAACTTCCTCACATTACCCCTTAATTGACCTTCCTCTAATCTCATGCTGTGTCCTCTTGTCCTGCTATTTTTCTTATATTGAAATGTTAGACTCTTTCACCATGTTAATGCCCTTAAGATGTTTGAATGTTTCAATCATATCACTTCTCTCCCTCCTTTGCTCTAGGGTATACATATTGAGCTCCCTTAAGCTGTCCTCATATGTTTTATGATGCAGTCCCTGCACCATTTTGGTTGCCTTTCTCTGGGCTGCCTCAATTTAGTTAATGTCCTTGTGAAGATATGGCCTCCAGTACTGCATGCAGTACTCCAGATGGGGCCTAACCAGTGTCTTGTAAAGAGGGATCATTACCACACTCTTCTGACTTGTGATACCCCTACTAATACACCTTAATACACCCCTAGCCTTACCTACTGCTTTAGTGGTCTGCTTGGATGATTTCAGGTCATCTGTGATGATGATGATGCCCAAGTCTCTTTCTTCCCTTGTCACTGCCAGCAACTCCCCTCCCAGTCTATAGGTGGCGTCAAGGTTTCTCTTCCCTATGTGCATGATCTTGCACATCTTTGCATTGAACCCCAGTTGCCACTCTTCTGACCATTTTGCTAGTTTATCCAGATCTTTTCTCATCGATGAGGCAAATAGAAGAACCACAATGCTTGAGATTAGCGAGATGCTTGTTCAACAAGGTGGGTGCAAGGAACACACAATTTATGATGTCCTCATTACTAATAATTTTCAAGTATTGGCAAATCGGGAAGATTGACTGGCAAAAACACATACTCCTTACACACCACTTAAATTTACTCAAAACCTCCCTAACTCAATTATTTCTTGGAATATTGCAGGTTTGTTATCTAAATTTGCAGACAAAGAATGAATTGATTTTATAAATAGTCTTACTATATTTTGCCTATAAGAAACATGGCATACTAATGAAAATGATGTATCTTTGAATGGATGTTGTACTTTCAAGTACCAGGCAATAGAGTAACAAACCAGAGGAGGCCATCTGAAGGATTAATAACTTGGGTCAAAATGGGGCAAAGGTATTAAAGCTGACCTAATTATGCTAAATACAAATACACACACACTTTTTTGTCTGGATGGACAAAATGGAATTTTGCCTAATTAATACATACATACATTGCTCCTTCCAATTCTAAGTTTCACTACACAGCAATTTGGGAGAACCTTGAGGATATAATTCATAAAAGTTGGGCAATAACATCTTGTGATAACACATTGTTATGTGGTGACTTTAATGCTAGAATAGGAAGTTTTGATGGGTATACAGACATTGATGTTCATAACTTGTGCCATGAAGAAGTATTTTATTTCCTAGAGTTTTGATAGATCTTAAGACTAAATAAAATGGGTCTCAGATTAATAGAGCTACTTACTACATATAATTTTGCACCATTAAATGGTAGGATAAAGGGTGATAGTAAAGGGAACATTATGCACTACAGTACTATGGAACTGTACTTATCAGAGCAATGGAGTTATATTTTCAAGAAATTAGAACTTTATTGTCTGAAAAAGTCACGCATGATGTTAAAATAAATATATGACTACTAGAGATGCAGCGAGTTTTAATTTGTGGGTGAATATGCTGCGAAGTCGGCAAATTCACAACGCAGACCACTTCAAGTAATTTTTTAAAATTACCTGAAATTTGCCATTTGTGACTTTGCCTTGCTTTTGTGGTTTTTTTAAATGCAAATTGCACTTAAAAAAACAAAGCAAGTAGAGGTGACAAATTGGAAATCCCCCAACACCACCTCACTCTATCCCTGGTGTCTAGTGGACCCCCCAACACAGTTAAACAATCACCCTCCTGCCCCCCCCACACACTCACCGCTCGCCAGCCAGTTGGCCATAGGTAAAAGTAATTTTTTTTAAATTAAATTCCTCATTCCCTGTTATCTAGTGGACCTTCCCACTAGACACAGTTACAAAAATCACTCTCCTGTCCACTTATACCCCCCATTGATCGCTGGCCACTCGACCACTGCCCACATGTGAACATATATGTATTTTTAAATTAATTTTCTCATTCCCTGGTGTCTAGAGGATCCCCCACCCATCCCACTCCATCCAGACCTGTGCCACACCAGCCCCGTCCACCCCAAGTGGGACACTGGCACAGCCCTCCACTCAACTTCGTAGCCAGCAGTCTGACTGAGCACTAATGAATGAGAGCATGCTTGTACAAGCATGTGCTCATTCACTGACAGCTCGTATTTTTTTGGGCAGTTTTTCAGAGAGCAAGAGAATGGAAAGGGACTGCTCTGGTCACCAGTGGGGGACAGGGTGGGGGTCCACAACACCATTGCTCCAACATCGCCCCCTGCCAGGGACTCAAGCAACCCTCTCCCATTCTCTAGACCCCTGAAAAGCTTCCCAAAAGACTGCAAGCTCATTCATTAGAGCTCAGTCAGGCTGCTGGCCATGGAAGTAAGTGAAGGACTATGCTGGTGGCCCACTTGGGGTGGACTGGTGTGAAGCGGGGTGGTGTGGCAGTGGTCTGGATGCAGTGGGGTAGATGGGGGTCCACTAGATGCCAAGGAATAGGGAAATTAATTAAACAAAATTAATATTCTTACATGTCACCAACTGGCTGACAATCTGTGGGTGTGTGTGGGAGTGAGAGGGTGATTGTTGTAACTGTGTCTGGTGGGGGAGTCCACTAGACACCATGGAATGGGGAATTTAATTAAAAAAAATTCATATTTTTACATGTGGTCAACTGGCCAATGATCGGTGGGTGAGTGTGGGGGTGGGAGGGTGAATGTTGTAACTGTGTAACTGTGTTTGGCGGGGGGGTCCACTAGACAACTTGTAGCCAAAGTTTGTGTGGGAAGTGTGGAATTTCAGGGGTGAAATTCCACATTTCACATTCAATCTGGCCTCAATGAATTTTAACAAATTTCACATACTGCTCTTTGCAATACACAAAATATTTCATAGAACACAGTTTGTTGACTTCGCCCACCTCTAATGGCTACCTGGTTTGATCATCAACTAATCAGATTTACAAAACACAACAGGCAAAAGGGTGATTATAAAACATGAAATAAGACTAGAGAAAGCTACAATAACTTATTAAAAGAAAAACAAAAATAATTTGGACAAAAATAGTGGGATAAAATGCTAGCTATAATAAACAGTAATGATCTTCAATCCTATTGGCTGCTAGTAGTTAAAGGCACAAACAATTGCAAATATAAAACTGATTCTTACATTACTCTGGAAATCTGGGTTGCTCATTATACAACATTTTTTTATGATCCTGAATTGTTGCCTGAGCCCTTAAGGATAGACATGGATGTGCTGTGCTTTAGGCCAATTGCAATGACAGAAGTATACTTTACTATTGCATACATGAATATATTGAATATATGAAAATGGGCAGACTAGATGGGCCAAGCGGTCCTTATCTGCCATCAAAGTCTATGTTTCTATATATGAAAAGGACCAAAGTTTCAGGCTCTGACTCAATCCCCACAGAAATTTTCTGTTTGCTCCATCACTTTGGGCTAACATTCTCACCCCTTTCTTTAACTACTATCTTAGAAGACTTGAATTTCCTTCTGCATGGAAGGGAGCAATAATTATATCCATACATAAAAGGGTGACGAGAAAGACCCATTAATGTACAGGCCTATTTTCCTATTGCATAACTTAGGAAAGTTATTTTCTAAAATAATTTTGTCAAGACTTATAGAGCAAGTTGCTCAATAGGGGGGCTTGTCTGAGTACCAAACAGGGTTTTGTGCAAGGTATTGTACTACTGGCTATTGTTATATTATAAGACATTAATTTGAAAAATATGTAAAATTGCAAAACCAAAAATTATATGCTCCATTTATTGATTTTAGCTTGGCTTTTGATATTATTTCTCAAAACCTACTTTGGCAACTTATGAGTGAATGGGGTATTACCCCCAAAATTATTGGCATTATTAGAGAATTGTACACAGATACTTGGGCACAGGTCAGACTTGGTGCAAATGGTCAACTCTTTACTAGCTTGTCAACCAACTGAGGGGTTAAGCAATGCTGTGTGCTAACCCCATTACTCTTTTGCATATACATTAACAAACTACTTGTACTTCCTGAGCAGTCAGTGACTGATTCATCCAAAGACAGGCACTGGAGAATGTATGGCACTTGCTTATGTAGATGATTTGGCACTTTTTTGACTTACCCAGGCAGGCTTATAATCCAAGCTAAATATATTGAATTTGTATGCAATCAAATATAAATTAAAAATAAATGAAACTAAAACTCGCATATTAATTTTTATGTCAAAAAATATTAGGAAAACCTAGTGGGTCAGTGATAAAAAGTTATGTACTGTAAAAACATATACATATCTGGGCATCCAGCTCTCTGGGGATGGATGTTGGACTAAACACCTTAATTGCCTGAAAATTAAGCTTAGGCAAACTGCTAAATTCATTAAAAAGGTTTAACCACACATATGGTAGCAATTCTATCAAGTCAGTCAGAGCAAAATATTACTCTCAAGCATTATACCATGCTGAAGTCTGGGAGGCAGACAACAACTATATTTTGGAAATCCCTATAAATAAGTTATAGAGGTCCAGTCTAGGAATAAGTAATGCTGTACCTGCTCCCCTAGTTCTTGCAGAACTTAGTGTTCCTTGGTTAAAAGCTCTGATGTATGTCAGGAAAAGAAACTCTTGGATTAAGCTGTTGCATTTGGACTCTGACAGACTGCCTTACCTCTGTCTAAAGGAAAAATATGATTGGGATGATTTAGGATGTTTACAATCTAGATGGCTCAAGAAGATTTTTTCCATTTTAAAAGAAACTGGCCCTGAGTTTTTGAGGAATTATATTTCTAAAGGCATTACTATTAGTTGGAAATTCAGAACCTACACTACCCAAAAAAATTGTAAATTACTGTAAACTAAAAGATCTGGAGTCAATTGTGGTATTAGAAATATCCCCATGGTTGATGCAGAATGATATTGCATATTACTTTAAAAATTATTTGGATGTGTTGACAAATCACAACAAAGGAAACTTTAAATTAGATTCAGACTAGAGATGTTTTATAGTAATGTTCTTAAAGCTAGATATAGCAAAGCTACCACTTTATAATCATGTTACTGTTCTTGCTCAAACCAATACTTGGAGAATTTATATCATGTTATCTTTGTTTGTCCATGGTACAGTAAACCCAGGGCACATTGACTAGTACCATTATGGGATAACATTCAAACTTTGGATGAGTCAATGTTACTGAACTTTTTCTTCACGAAAAGTGACAAAGTGATGATAAAGACAGTAGAAAGAAATCTTGCTGCTATATCAAGAATTCATGTAAAGTATAAATAAATTGACCTGATAATAGCATGAACCAGATCATGTTTCATGTTCCAGGAATTTATTGAAAACATTAATTTAAGGGTTACTTTCTGTTGTAATTTTAAATTAAGCTTTCTAGTTATGGAAACTTGCTTAGGAATGTCTAATTAAAACTATTAAATGAAATATTCCTTAATTCATTTAAAATGGTTATTTTTAAACTAAGTTGATAATATGTCTGACTCTGCATTTATGTACTGCTTCTGTTTAGAAATTATGTTTTAAATGTGTTTTATATATTCTGTATATGTGTATTCCTTTTGAAATGGTCAATGACCGATCAATAAACTAATTAAACTAAACTTTCATGAACACCCCATTTTTGGGAACAAAAATAATTTTTCTGCTGCCCTGTGTTTGGAGCATCTAAGGTAATGAGTGCAGGTTGCTGCTTAATCCGGACAGTGAATACTTCACTATTGGCTGTCCCTGACCACATCTTTATTGTTTCTCAGGTTTTTCACCTTGGTAACTGCTTTGCTCAACTGCCATCTCCATGGTCTGTTCAAGCTGCAAGTTCCTGCTCACAGATTTGAGGTGCTCCTTGAACATGGAATCTAACCATGTGATGATATGATAAGTCATGTCGGGGCCCCTCATTTAAAGAGACGTATTTAGTGCACAAGGCATTGATTGCCCACAGATGCAGGTGGAGGCTTTTACTTGGTGTACAGACTGGTCACCCCTTTATTTCATGGTCCAGGTCTGTCACTTGCCATACCCCAGTTTTCCCCACCATTGTAACCACCTAGTTTCATTACCATCATTCTGTCTGCTAAAGCCACAAGGTTCCCATTTGCATGTTCGAGGTGCCCGTTGAAAGGGTGAACTCTTCTGCACAACAATCTGTTTTATCAGAGATGCTGCACCGAGTATATGTACACTTCTTTCAGTTCCCTGCAAGTTCTTACCTACAATTTTAGGAGCGTTGCACTATCTCCAAATCCTGACACTGATACATTGCATCCCCTATTGATAAGATGAGTAGCCAGAGTAATCCAAAAATAGGGGTTTGGCCTCTGTACACTGCCTTTTCCTGGGTCCAAACAAGGTAATCCTTTTATAATGGCATTGGTCTTCTAAAATGTTGTGTACAGTTATGTGTGACCTCACTGCCCTTAAGCTGAAGAGGGACATTGAACTGCATACTCCTGTAGTTGAAGTTGTCCTCTGTTTCCAGGACCTGCAATAAAAAGTCACTGAGGATGGGCTGGGTAATGCTGGGGTGTACATACAGTGTCAAATCAGCAGATTGGACAAAATATGCCAATTCACTAAATGTTGCACCATAATTCATCATTTACTGTATCACAACCAAAATAGAATGGTATAAGAAATGTACAAAAAAAGCTTTAAACACTAGCTTCTTTCTCAGGGATTTATTTTGGCTAGTATCTAAAAATTATATATATTAGGAAAAATAGGTAGGGTAGGATAGGGTAGGAAAAATTATCTGTGCTGGTTGGTTGAATCACATCACATGACTGCGTATATCAAAGCATAACTGCACACCTGCACTTTCACCCCCTCCAAAATAATTTTGCCATTTTATAAGATAGATAACCTACTCTAGGATGTGAGGTCATGCTCTGATATACGCACGCCTTGGGTGCTTGACACACAAAGCATCCGTATATCAGAGCATGACTATACACCTTAGAGTGGCTATTCATTACACACACACATGCATACATATATCTATATATATATATATATATATATATATATACACATACATATAGATAGATAGATAGATCTATATTCATTGCAAAAACTTCATTAATGCATCAATTAGGGTTGAAGCAACAAAGGTAGGGAAATGAGGCATTAGGATTGAGACCCTAACACCCCCATCCTGTCACACCACCCCAACCCTCCACAGATTAACAGGATACGGGGCGAACCTTGGGGTCATCTGCACTAACTCTCACCCCATTCCATGTATAAGAAAGCTGACATGGTAGAGTATAGGAGAATGGAGTGAGAGTTAGCCTGACAACCCCAAGGCACACCCCATTGCCTTTTGTTCTGTGGAGGGTGGGAGTGGGGTTGTGTGGTAGGATGGGGGTGTTAGGGTCTCAACTCTAATTCCTCATTTCCTACCTTTGTCACTTCAACCCTAACTGATGCATTAACAAAGTTTTTTGCAATTAATTTTCTTACTTTTTGAGAAGGTGTAATCTTACCCTTATATGGTTTTGGTAGCACAGGGCCCTCTGGGCCCTGCGCTCCCATGGTATCATTTTTTTTTGTAATGAACTGTTATCTCCCTATGGGAGTGCAGGGTCCAGAGTCTTGCATAATGGATGGCCCTGCAGTCCCATTACTGCATAATGTTATCCATATGTAGAAATGCAAGGCCCAGAGGGTCCTGTACTCCCATCTGCCAATAGGGGCCCTGTGCTCCCAAGCTATCAGTTTTGTGGGGCCCTGAACTCCTATCTATCCATAAGTGCACAGGCTTTATAATGAGCTGTCATCTCACTGTGGGACCGCAGGGACCTCCAGGCCCTGCACTCCCAGTATTGCATAATGGATGGCCCAGCTGTCCCATTACTGCATAATGGTATCCACATGTGGAAGTGTAGGTCCCAGAGGGCTCTGCACTTCCACCTACCTATAACTGTAGAATCCCAGTTCATGAGGTGTCAAAATCCCTGTTTGTCAGAAATCCCTGTTCATGAGATAGGGCCATCTGGTTGTCACCATACGAACAGGTATTTTAACAGCTCACAAACAGGGATTTCTCATGAACAGTGATTTTGACACCTCACGAACTGGGATTTTGGTACCTCATGAACAGGGATTCCTGTTTATAATTACTGTGCGTGAACTGTCAAAATCCCTGTTTGCTAGCTGAATCCTTGTTTGTGAGGTATTAAAATCCCTGTTCATGAGAAATACCTGTTTGCGAGATAGGGCCATCTGGTCGTCACCGTAAAAACAAGGATTTTGACAGCTCACGAACAAGGATTTATCAAGAACACAGATTTTGACACTTCACGAACAGAGAATTGGACACCTCACAAACAGGTATTCCATTTTATAATCCCTGTTCATGAACTGTCAAAATCCCTGTTTGCATATCAAATCCCTATTCGTGATGGGTCAAAATCCCTGTTCATGAGAAATCCCTGTTTGCGAGATCAGGCCATCTGGTCTTCACCATACAAACAGGGATTTTGACATTTCACAAACAGGGATCAGCTCGCGAACAGGGATTTTGACACATCACGAACAAGGATCGGAAGCGAGTCACAAACAGGGATTTTCAAATTTAAAAACAGCCATTGTTTGACTAAATTAAATGTAACCAAAGCCATGGGTTTGTAGAGAGTGACACACAGAACAAAACCCATTCTTCAATCTCTACAGAAGACATCCCTGGGGAAATTACAAAGCTTTGTTTTTGAAGAAAATTGAAAACAAGATGGCAGCTCATGAACAGGAATTTTTTTTTTCATACAAACAGGACTTTAATGAATCCTTGTTTATAAGCTGTCAAAATCTCTTTTCATGAAGCCAAATCCTTGTTTGAAGCTGTGCAGCTATCCAAAAGACTGAACTGAGCATGCTCAGAACCTGAAGTTTCAAAACTGAATAACTTTGGAAAAGATTAATATGTTTCATTAAATCTATGCTGGCTTGTTCTTTGGGACAAGTTCATTCTGTCCTGAAAATTTCAGGCTAAACTTCCAAATGGTGTGGCTGCAGCATGACAAGAAAAAAACAGTAAAAATGGGTGAAAAAAGCGACTTTTACACTTTTTCCACAATGCCCTACACGAAATCCACAAATCCGATTGAAACTAAACTTGGCACATCAAGAGAGCTACCTCACAGGATAGTGCATACCACATTTCATGCAAATCCATTGAACAGTTGCAAAGTTATTAAAGTGCAAAATCTGGGGTTTATTATTAAACTGCCTATTCAACCCTAACTATAGTGGCTCTACTGCACCACTATAATATATATAAATTAATTGCAAAAAACTTCATTAATGCATTCATTTAGGTTGATAGCACAGCAACAAAAGTTTGGAAATTCGGTCTTAGGGTTATCGACCTCACCACCCTTACCACCACCCTCATCTTTCATTATTGAGTCAATATATCGGTGTGTGTTGGGGTTATTTGCCTAACTCTCACCCCCATTCCATTTGTAAACAAGCTGAGGTGTTGTAGCATCAAAGAATGGGGTGAGGGTTAGGCTGATGACCTAACGCATAATCTGATGCCCTGTTGGTGGGAGGGTGGGGTGCAAGGGGTGGGAACCCTTAAATCAAATTTCCTCACTTTTTTCACTGTAGAAGAACCCTAACTGATGCATTAATGAATCATGCATTGTGAGGGTGTGGTTTGACAGAACGAAGCCCCCTGAGTAAAACCCACCCTCATTTGTCTTTCTAACCAATGGCATGCCTTGATAGAACGGACCCTCCTGAGCAAATCCCACCCTCATTTGTGTCCCTATACCCCCCGAGCTGAGATATTAGTGTTTTTAGGTCACAATGCAAGATCACGATCAAAAGAATCTCATGATCAAAGAATTTGCAGCCTCGCAATCAAAGATCGTTAGTGAGCCTCGAATTAAGATTTTAAAAGCATATAACTCTATTTTTTTACCAATTTGGATAAAACAAAAGGCATTGCTTGATAGATAAAGGCCCCCTGAGTAAAACCCATCCAAGTTTTACTTCAGAAGTGACCCCTGAGCAGAGATATTTGTGTTTTTCCAATCAGAAATGAAAAAACAAGATGGTGGACCTCACGATCAAAGAATTTTGAAAATTCACAGGGACAAAGATTCTTGAACTGGGAGGCTGCAAATTCTTTGATCACCAGGTGGATGAGATGGTCAGAACCCCATTCTTTGTTCGCAAAACATACATATACATTTTCCTGTTGACTTATAATGGGAATTTAAAAGTGGCATAACTTTTGAATGCCTTAATATTTTTTCACCAAATGAAAAGCGGCATGTTTGGTCACTAAAGCTTATTCAAATGAGCCATCTTGCAGAGTGGCACACCACATGATGGCAGCACAGGGCCATGTCCAAAATCCCAAAAGCTGCCTCCAAAATCAGATAATTTTACATTTTTCAGCGTTTTTGTACACAAAGACTGTACGTCCAACCAAAATGAAATTTGGTAAATCAAGAGATCTACCATGTCTCACTGCACATTACAAATTTCAGGCAAATCCATTGAATGGGTCCAAAGTTATTAATGTGCAAACGTTTGACTTTAGTATGTAAGTGACCGCTGAACCCTAACTATAGTGGTGTGACCACGCCACTATAATATATATATATATATATATTTCAAAAAACTTTGTTAATGCTCCAGCTAGGGTCAAAGTGACAAAAGTTGGGAAATGACCAGGCAGGAGAGTAGGTATGGGGTGCGCCTTGGGCTTTTCAAGCCTAACACTCAACCCATTCCATCTCTAAATAAGGTCAGATGTGCAGACTTTATGAGAATAAGGTGGGCATTAGACTAGAGAAGCCCAAGGCACAGCCCACATCTGCTCTTTTGCCCAGTTTAGGAGTGGGGTGTTAGGGTTGGAAACCCTAATGCCTCATTTCCCAACTTTTGTTGATTTGACCCTAAGTGGCCCATTAATTAAGCTTTTTGCAACTTATTTCCTTACGTTTTGAGATAGCATAATAGTATTCTTATTTTACATTGGAGCTCAGGGTCCTTTGGACTCTGCACTCCCATCCCTCCATAGATGCGTATATGTATGTAGCTGTGGAAGCACAGGACCCTCCATTTTTGGACAACAATGACTAAATTGTCAGTGCAGCCATCCTATTATCCCCACCTCATGTACACGGTACCGAAAATGTTCAAATACCTGCCAAAACATAAGTCTGCAAAACTGCAATGCCATTCCATGCCACATGTGCAAAAATGCATTTTGGGCAGGACTTGAAAAATGACAGCTGTGACATACATGAGGTTGGGTAATAAGAAGGCTATATTGAAAATCTGGGGTCCAAACATTAAAAATTTCCAAAATTACTAGCACAAGTAGCGAAATTGCAATGAATGGTCATAACTTTGGCATTTGTTCATATTTTGACCCCAAATTTTCAACATAACCTTCTTATGACCCCACCTCATAAACAAGGGCAGAAAAAAATCTATAAATCCCACCTGAAAGATGAATTTGACAATTGACTGCAAAATCTCCTTTCGGGTGTGAGTTACGTAATGACAGTCACATTGTCCATGAAGTGTGGTCCCCAAAAGGCCATATTGAAAATTTGGGGTCAAAATATTAAAAAAAATTTCTAAGTTATGCATAAAAGTTGAAACATCCATTGAAATACATTGAACCGCATTTACCTTAGTTTCTCATATTGCAGTTTCCAGTTCCAGCAGCAAGACGTGTCTTCAATTGAAGAGTAGATCTTGAATCTGTGACCTGCTTAGGTGAGTGAGGGTGTGTGGAGGTGTACTGGGGCTGTGGTGGTGGGTGCTGAGTGGCAGGTGGGGGTGGAGGGGCTGATCAAAAATGAACCTTTTGTATTTCAGGTGTAAAAAAAATAAAAAAGTAAATAAGTGAGAGACTGTTTTCTTCATTTCAGGATCTGATGGAGATGGGATCATGGGGGGGTGCTTCTAGACACCAGGGATCTAAAATTGAACAACAAGGACAGTGATCGGCAGGTGGGGGTGCCACTAAACACCAGAGATCCAAAATGTAACAACAGGAATGACAATCAGTGGGTGGGGGGTGCCACTAGACACCAGGGATCTAAAATTTAACAATGAGGATGGCAATCAGTGAGTGGGGGTGTCACCAAACACCAGGGATCTAACATTTAACAGTGCAGATGGTGATTTGTGGGGAAGGGGTGCCACTAGACACCAGGGAAATGGGAAACAGTGATCAGTGGATGGGGGTGCCACTAGACAGCAGGCAATATAAAATGCTACAATGGGGACAGGGACCAGGTTCTGTGTGTCCCAGATCCTTTTTCATCACTCATGATCCTTTTTTGTTTAAATAAAACAGGATTCATGAAAAAGGAGCTTAGCTAGTGATGAAAAAGGATTTAAAATGTAGAAAAAAAAATTCCAACTAACGGAGTTCCAATGAGCAAGATAAATGTCTTGGTGTCCCTACAGCACCTCATTGTCATGGGTTCTCAGTATTTTTTTTTAAACAGAAAACAAGATGGTGACTCACAAAAAAAATTTTTTTCTGGTGAAAAACGATTTGCCCCTAACGAAAAAGAATTCTTTTTTGTGAGGCCAAATCCTTTGTCGAACTTTACACCTCTATCCTGAACAGTGATCTTCCCATTGGAAATAATGGGAACTCAAAAACTGAATAACTTTGCAGCAGATTAATGTTCTTTCACCAAATAAATGTAAGGCAGTTCAGTGACCCAAGCTGTTTTTACCATAAAACATTCACACCAGAATTTCACACCATCTGGGCACAAAGCGATGAGAAAAAACACAGCAAAAAGTGGTAACTATTAAGGTTTTTCACTATCCAGATATCAAAATTTGCACATCCAGCTGGAACAAAACTTGGCGGGCCAGATATTCAAAAGGGTTGCGCCAGCGCAAGTCCGAAAATGCGCCATTCTGCGATATTCAGCGAGAGGCAGTTGCGCCACCGAAAACATGCTGAGCAACAGCGCAATGCAAATGAAGGCATGCGCAACTGAAGGGGGTGGAACCATGCATAAAGAGCGCAATGCGATATTGAAAGGCTTGCGCAATGCGCAACAGCGGATCAGCCAGAAGGTGCGCCACAATGGAAATGAGCCAAAATAAAAAGGCTCAAGGAAGAGGCGCAAGAACGCTATGGGGAAGACACATGAGGCAGGGAGAGAGACAAGGCAAGAGGGACAAAGAGGGCATGCCAGGGAGATCCCAGGACAAAATAGGGGCAAGGGAAGGTGTGTGGGGCCACAGACTGCAGAGGCCAGTAGGTGTACCCAGTGCAGTGGAGGTAGCAGTCAGGACAGCGGGGGGAACAGAGCAACAACAGCCAGGGGGGGGAACACAGCCAGGGACATGGACAGTGCCAGCTTCCACATGGAAGCTGTAATGAGGGGGTGAGAAGGCATGCTGCAGGGGGACGTGGCCGTGGAAGGGCCCGTCGTCGGTACGCCCCCAACAGGCAGTACCGTGCCCGCATCAGCTTTGAGCTGTACATGGATGCTGAGATTGTGGACTGGTACCACCTGAACAGGGCAATACTGAGGCGGCTCTGTGAGCTGTGCAGTGATGTGATGCAGGCACCCTCACGACGGAGTCACGCTCTGTCAGTGGAGACAAAGGTAACAGCCTGCATGTGCCTGCTCACCACGGGTACCTTCCAGAGGCCAACAGGGGACACCACAGGCATAACACAGTTGGCCACGTCATGCATCCTCACCCAATTCCTCAGCGCACTGCTGCCACATGCTGCGGAGTACATCCATTTCCCCAGCAATGCGGCAGAGCGTACAGCAAACATGCAGGAGTTCCACAGGGTAGCACGTATGCCTGGTATGCTAGGGGCGATAGACTGCACCCATGTGGCTATTCGAACACCACCTGGCCCCGATGGGGCCACATACCGAAACCAGAAGGGGTTCACCAGTGTCAACTGCCAGGTGGTGTGTGATGCCAGTGGGGTGCATCATCAATGTCTGTGCCACACACCCTGGTGGAGCACATGATGCCTTCATATGGTACCAATCTGCACTGTGCCATCGATTCAAGAGTGGGGACATCCCCACAAGACATCTAGTGGGTGAGTATGCATGTAGGAGTTGCAAACTTGGGGCAAGGGTGGGAAAGGCACAGGTGCCATGGTAGTGGCACACAGGGCTATGGGCAGTATGGACCTGAAAATGATACTTAACTACACTATCTCCACACAGGTGACAGGGGATACCCACTCCGTCCCTGGCTGCTCACACCCTACCGGTGCCCCACGACCCCATCGCAGCAACGCTATAATGAGGCACATGCCACCACATGCAACATCATCGAGCGGGTGTTTGGGATGCTTAAGGCACGCTTCCGATGCCTAGACACCTCCGGCTGTGCCCTACAGTACAGCCCCTCAAAGGCCTGTGGGATATTCCTGGCCTGTTGTATCCTACACAACATGGCCAAAGACTGTGGGATAGCCGTACAGGTCGAGGAGGGGGACAGCGATGGGGATGCTGGTGACGCTGGTGATGATGGGGATGAGCAGTCCCGTGTGGACGGCGGGACCCCCGACTGATCCGGCAGGCACAGCTGCACCGGGACACCATCATGGAAGAGCATTTCGCACGACACAGGTAAGTCATGGGGCCATGTGCAACCAACACTGTCTAGGCGCAACCCACAGGCACACAGGGTAACACACCAGGGGTGCATGACAGCAAGGGGAGTGGAAGGGTCCAGGCACACAAACACACCATCAGAGAGGGGTGAATAGTAAAATGCTATATGGACACACACACACACACACACACACACACACACACACACCAGGCACAAATCGTACATGGGCAGGTGCACAGCAGAGTAGGAACAGACATGTGAAACACACAGAACCACGGACAACCCCCACCACCTGTACTGTCCAAGTACGTGTGTCAGATGCTGGGCACCCTTGCACCTTGGTGTACAGTACAATGCAGGCATCATCATGCACATGCACCTATGGACAGCAGTTGAGTGGGTGTGCAGGTGGTCCGTGTGTCGGCGTGTTGGGCAGGGCACCCACCAGTGCACTGCCCACCATGACACACATTGCACACAGGGCAGCACCAGACAGGGCCCACACCGGGAGACAGGTCAGTCAGGTGGCACTGTACCACGGCCACCTCGATGCATGGGTGGCCCCACTGTGACCCAGCAGCACTGGCAGGCTGAGCAAGGGCCACATGGGGTGGCACTGATGTATCACCAGGGGTCCCACTGCATGAAGCGCGACCTTGTCCGCACAGGGGTCTGCAGCATGCCGAACATACCTGCACCAGGGATGCTCAGGATGCCCACAGCGGAACCTGGCATCGACAGGCTGGGTGTCGCACGACGCCGGGAATGGGGGAGTGGAGAGCATACTGCGTGGGGTGCGCGGTACAGGGGCACCTGACTGTGTGCCCAATGCGGCCACAACAGTGACCAATGCCTGGGTCTGCCTGTCAATGGCGGCGGTCACATCCATCCGCATCTGGACCATCTCTGCTCGGATCATTGCATCGTCCCTGCTGTGCCACTCCACAGCCACACACAGTGCCTCCATGGATGTTGCAACCCACATCTGCTGCTGTACTGATGCCCGCAGCAGTCAGGTGTGCTCGTCTAACGGGTAGTCTGCCACTTCGGCAACCTGTCCCCCAGGGTATGGAAGGGCCTGATGCTCAACACCCCTTGAGGGTGGGCACTGTTTACCAGGACCAGGTATGGGCAAGTCAACAGGTGGTGTGCATGTGCCACCACTGAACCATCTACCCCCAGACCTGGTGGGTGACTGCTGCTGCTGCCCCTCCATCTGCTGTGCCCCAGGGACCAGTCGTTCCACTGCTGTGTCTGCAACAGTGCCAGAGACCTGCACAGCCACCGGTGCTGCCCCACCGGTGCTGCCAGACACTGCCTGGGACTGTGCTGATGTGCTGGCACACACGTTGGAACCAGCTAGGTTCAGGGGCACGTGCTGTCCTGCTGTGTGTCCGCAATGAGACACACACGTGTCAATGCCCATTGCGGTCCTTGCATCATCAATGGTGCAGGTTCATGCAACAGCCACAGCCACAGCGTGCTGGCATGCTTGCATGCCAGACTGCTGTAACACAGGATGGGCACCCCCCACACCTGACTCACTGACATCGGAGATGGCCGCCAGGCGTGCACACTGGTGCAATGCATGCCGGCTGGCAGCAGAGGTGGATGGACCCTCCTCCAACTCTTGCTGGATGTCCACACTGCATGGTCCCACCACCACTGTCCCCTGCAGATGCACAGGATCTGTAACAGAAAGTGAGAACATGTTAGTGCATGGGATCAACCTCCCCCACCACCACCATGTCATAACGTGCAGTGATGGGCTTCCACCTGTCTGGAAGGCACCTCCTGGAAGGCCCTCGATTGCACTGCGCTGCATGGATGCAGCCAGACGGTCCTCCACTGGGTTCAGCTGCACCACCTCTAGCTGGCCCCCACCTGTGGCAGAGCGTGCCGCCCTGAGGGCTGCCACCTTCTCTTTCACCCGTCTCCTGTCGGTCCCAATCTTTTTCTTACATTCCTGCACGGAGCGCTGGTGGCTTCCGTGCAGGTTTACGGCATGAGCTACCCCCTCCCATGCAGCAGCACAGATCTGAGGGGTGCCTCGCCATCCACTAAGTAGTGGCTCCTCATCCAGGTAGGCCTGGAAGAGTGCATCTGTCTCGGACGTCGTGAAGTTGGGCCTCCTCCTTCACCCACCATCATCCTCCTCACCCAGTCCTTGCTCGGCCATGTCGGTCTGAATGGGTGGAAGTGGACACCTGTCACTGTGCAGTATACAGCATTATACCATGACCATTGCCCAGAACATCACACAGCATGCAACTCACCTCTCACCTGCAGTAACCGACTCTGGCCACTGCAGATCACTGTCGCACATTTATAGCGCAATGCATGAAAATTAGTAGTGGAGCAACTTAAATGAGATGCAAATTGTGCCAATGTGCTTTTGAATGGCTGATCAGATGATTTGCATATGTCGGCTGAATATCACGCTGTTGCACTTTGCACAATACGGTTGTGCCAGCTGAGCCAATGGCGCAGTTCTGTGACTGCATAGTACACCGCATTGCGCATGCCCAGGTAGCTGACACAGGCGTCTGCCGTGCTGATGACGTGCCGTGCACGATCAGCAATACAGGACACGGCCACTATTGTGCCAGTGGCGCTACAGCGCTGGGCACCACATAGCGCTGTGGCACACCTGCGCAATAGTACACTGTGGCACTGGCACACAGGTGATCGATCGCGCTGGATGTGTAGCTGTCCAATGGCGCTGTGCGTGGCCTTGTGCCACAGACCTATGACTTTGTGCACAACCTTTGCCCCCAGCGCTGTACATCTGGCATGTCTATGGCTCTATCGCGCTGTTCAGTAACAGCATGATGTGGACCGACGGCGCTATATGAACAGCACGATAGGGACTGATGGAGTTGTATTGCACAACATTTCCATGTGGGGTTACCGCGCTGCAGAGCGCCATATTGCATACTATACAACTGCAGGGATGGCACACAGGAGAGCTCCACAGTGGAGTACGGTGGAGTTGGCCAACCTGGTGGCTGTGGTGGAGCCACACCATGGGTCACTGTTTGGGGGAGAACCCCTGCACATGGCCCGCACCCATGTGTGGCAGCAGGTGGCGACAAATCTGGAGCAGGCCACTGGGTGGCGGAGGACTCCAGAGCAGTGCAGACACCGGTATGGTGACCTCTGCAGGAGGGAGCGGGAACTGCTGGAGCACCTCAGGTCACATGCCAGGAGGGGCATTGTGCCTAGACCAGGTGGGTGTGCTGTCTATGCACCTGCATTGTCCGCATGGGTGACACTGTGTAATGTGACCTGCGCATGGAGGTGGGTTGGGCTATGGTTTGCTGTGAAGGTGTTTGCAGGTGTGTGCTGTATGGGTCTGGTTGTGTGGGCAGGCACACTCAATGGGGCAAGGGGCTGTCTGCTTTGGGATCTCACTGATGAGTTTCTCTTCATTTGTCTCCCACAGGTGTGGAGGAGCGGAGGCGGGCCCGGGCTGAGGCACTGAATGGCGGTGCAGGGGTGGCTGGCACAGATGGCATAGGTGTTGGGCCACAGCAGCAGCAGCAGCAGCAGCCACAGCCGCAGCAGCAGCAGCAGCAGCTGCTTGATGAGGGTGAGCGTCATTACATCATGGATGCTATTGCATACTGGGGGGGCACGGCCACCATCCATGGACAACACTACCATGCACGCAACAAGTGACAGTCATCACTGTCCAATGGCACTGCATGTCTGTGTGTGCGTCACTGGTGGTCCATGCATGCACTGGGCACATGGCTGTGGCACTAGCATCCCACCACGTAGCCACATCAGTAGACAGCCTTGGTTGTGCTGTGATGGACATGGGCAGTGTGTGTGTGCAGTGGTACACATGGCTGTTGCTGCCTGGTTGGGCATGTCTTGTGCACGGTCACTGTGGGTGGGTGCAGTTCATCACAGGAGCAGGGCACTTGGCTGTATGCCATGCATGATGGGTGGGATTCAGGGATGTGGTCAGTCACAGCCATTGACTCTGATCTCTTGTCCTAGGTATCCAGATCCTGCGATGGATGGAGCGGATACTGCAGCAGCTGACTCAGGTGGCCGTTGACTCTCTTGCCATCCTATTGGACCTTCAGCAGCATGGAGTGCTGCGCAGGAGGAGGCCCTGGGCCCAGCACCAGGTGGCAGGAGGGCAGGCTGGCAGGCAGTAGCTGCCCATCACCTCACCCCACCTTCCCTCTCCCGGTTGTTCACCCCTGCCCCTTACCCACCCCTACCTTATACCCATACCCCCACCCCTGCTTTGTATATATATGTACATAGTTGTATTTTGTTCTTCTTATTCTTGTTTATTACATTTATATATTTTGATATGAATACTGTGGTGGTCTCTGATTTGCAGCTGGTAGGTGCTCAGTTGCAGTGGTGTGCATGGCATCTGGGGTGGTATGGTCATGGGTATGTGTGCGTGTGTGGGGTGGTGTCTCTGGTGTGGGTGTGGCTTTCAGTCAGTATTGCGTGTGCCACCACCTGCTGGAGTGCTCATGGTGGGTTTGGCTTGTATAGTTCTGTGGTACACGAGGTTGCAGTGTGCCAGGGGGAGGCGTGGGGATTCCTGCAGTGCTGGTCACTGCTCATGGGTGGTATCTTGGAGTCACAGTGCAGGGTGTGCTGTGCACAAGGGGGGGTCTGCTGTACACTGGGGTGGTCCGCCCCCTTTGTGTGGCAGTCTCAGCTTGCCAGTGGGTGTGCTGTGGTAACACATCCGGGATGTGCTTTGTTTGCTTCTCCCCATGGTCCGGTGGCTATTCTGTCCCTCCCCCAGTTATGCTGTGCTTGGGGTGTGGGGGTACATTGTTGGTTCTGCAGTGTGTCCCTGTGCCCATCTGTGGCATGGGTGGTGGGCCCCTGCCTACCTCTCTGGTTGTGCAGTTCCATTGCTTTGCTGCTGGGGGTCTCTCTGCTTGCGCTATGGAGCCTCTGGACTGCTCAGCTGGGCTGCCTTTGTTGCGCTATGGCGTATCGTCTCTACTCAGCTTCCCCTTCCTGGTTGCACTATAGCCCAGGTTGTGCGATATTCAGACATTGGCTGGTTGTGCAATTTAGCTTGCTCCATGTTTGAATATCGCAACTATTGCGCATGTGTGCAATTGACTTGTGCTTGCTCCTGCTGTTGCGCACTTTTTGGGTGCAGTTTGTATATCCGGCCCGGCATGTCAAGAGATATACTTCATGGGACAGTGCAAGCCAAATTTTGTGCAAATTCTTTAATTGGTTGCAAAGTTATTAAAGTGCAAAATTTGAGGTTTAACATTAAACAAGCCCCTTAACCCTAACTACCATGCCACTATAATATAATATGTGTGTGTGTGTGTGTGTGTATATATATATATATATATATATATATACACTATGCTAAAACTTTGTTAATGCATCAGTTAGGGTTCTTCTACAGCAAAAAAGTGAGGAAATTTGATTTTAGGGTTCCCACCCTTGCACCCCACCCCAGCCCGCCCCCACCAACAGGCATCCGGGTGTACATTGGGGTCATTGGCCCTAACTCTCACCCCATCCCATGTGTAAACAAGCTGAGATGGTGCAGTGTAGGAGAATGGGGTGAGAGTTAGAGACCCAACAAACCGCACCCCAATACCTGTTGGTGTGGTAGACGAATTTCCTTACTTTTTAAGAAAGAATAGAAAAGAAGAAAGTTGCACAAGTTGGTGATTTTGTGTGACATAGTAACAGTAAGTGCAATGCAAATGCAAGCGCAAATGGTTACGCACGTGACAAACAGAAATAGAAATACAAGCGCAAAGTGATGCCAATGCGAACAGTGATGGGAATGGAGACGCAAATGGAAGTGCATACGGAATGCAACTGGTTATGTGCACATTCACTGTACTGCAATTGGAAATGCAAATGCTAACTGTAACAGCAACAATAATGACAAAGGAGACAGAAACGGAAACGCAAACTCAAGCGCGTAAGGAAACACAAACCGTAATGCGCACAGACATGGTACTGCAATTGTAAATGCAAATGGTAACAGTAACAGCAGAATAACACCAAAACAGAAACAGAAACACAAGCGCAGTACATGTGGAAGCATAAACCGTGTACGCTGTCACGGTGCCGCAATTGTAAATGCAAATGGTAACAGTAACAGCCGATAAAAGCAAAGTAAAAATAAACACAAGCGCTTATGAAAATGCAAACTGTAAGGTGCATGGTCACGGAACTGCAATTGTAAATGCAAATGGTAATGGTAACAGCAACAATAAAGCCAAAGGAAACAGAAACGCAACCACAAATGCAAGCACATACGGAAACGCAAACTGTAACACACACAGGCACGGTACCGCAATTGCAAGTGCAAATGGTAACGGTAACAGCAACAATAACACCAAATGAAACAGAAATGGAAATGCAAGCACAAACAAAAATGAAAACTCTAATGCAGACGGTGGCGTAGATGGGAACGGTGAAGCGAACGGTGACGGAAGCGCAACTGGAAACGCTAACTGGCACAGTAACGAAAGGGCACACCCTTCTTTTGCCCAAAAACTGCATTGAAAAACACAGTGAAAACAAAGAATGCATGCATAATAGTGGACCTCAGAGAACAAAATTAGGACTTAGAATACTAAATTGCTTATATCTCAGGAACCGTACGATGTAGAAAAAAAATTAAAATTTCGTATGAATTATGACTTTTCTGGCTAGTTTTGTACTTATCCCCCATTTGGGGGGGGCTAAGCATTTTTGTGATGAAAAGTACGTATCTCGCACCATTTCCGAGATACGGGCCCTGAAAGGCGAGACGGATGCCATAATGTTATCTTATGGGAAAAAGCATTAACTTTGGAGTGCCGTCACTTTGCTGCCTTGTAATATTTTTTCACCAAACCTCCAAAAGGGACATCTGTGGGATGTTGGCTTTCTTCCCTCCACATTTCAGCCCAAAAGACCAAACCGTTATTTTGCAGCAGGGTGGCAAAGAATTCCTGTAATGCGGCGGATGCTGTAATGTTATCCTATGGGAAAAAGTGTCACATTTGTAGTGCCATAAGTTTGCCGTCCGGTAATATTTTTTGACCAAGCCACCAAAAGGCACATCTGTGGGATGTTGCCTTTCTTTCCTCCAAATCTCAAGTAAAAAGACCAAACTGTTTCTGAGATATTCAGTGTCAAAAATTAGTAACATTTCCCTATCTATTCCATTATAAAAAATCTGGCCATCTTGTCCCTATTTTGCGATCAAAGATCGCGATCAAAGAATCTCATGATCAAAGAATTTGCAGGCTCATGATCAAAGAATTAAAAACCTTATAAATCAAAACATTGAAGGAATTACGGTAAACCACCACCATTGTTCAACAGAATGAAGCCCCCTGAGTAAAACCAATCCTCATTTGACTTCCTAGGACACCCCTGGGCTGAGGAAATGTATTTTTATATTGGGCCATCTCATCCCTCGCTCACGATGCATGATCACCATCAAAGAATCTCACGATCAAAGAACTTGCAGGCTCGCGATCAAAGAATTTGCAGGCTCATGAACAAAGAATAAAAACTGTTCTAATTAAAGAAATTCAAAGCATTGCTGTAAACCACCACCATGGTTCATCAGAACGAAGCCCGCTGAGTAAAACCCACCCTCATGTGTCTTCCTAGGACACCCCTAAGCTGAGAAAATAGATTTTGTAATCTGGCCATCTCGTCCCTCACTCGCGATGCACAATTGCGATCAAAGAATCTCACGATCAAAGAAATTGCTTTCTCATGAACAAAGAGCAAGGACAAGATGGCCAGATTTTAAAATAGTTTTTCTCAGCCCAGGGGTGCCCTAGAAACTTAGATGATTATATTTATTAAATACACTTTGGCGGGGGCCACTTGACTACCAGGAAATTACAGATGGTTATATATCTTATTATTATGGGGGGGGCGCTAGACTACCAGGGAGATTATTTACAATTATTATTTTATACACATCTGGGGGGGCCACTAGACTACCAGGGACATGAAAAAAAAAACAATTATGAACATTGGAGGGCCAGTACAGATCATTATATACGCTATCATGAAGGGGGGCACTAGACTACCAGGGAAATATAAAACAAGATTTCTTTATTCAGATGGGGCAGAACGAAGCCCCCTGAGCAAAACCCAGCCTCATTTAAGTTTCTAGGGCACCCCATGGCTGAGAAAACATATTTTTAAATCTGGCCATCTCGTCCCTCGCTCGCAATGTACGATCGCGATCAAAGAATCTCTCTATCAAAGAATTTGCAGGCTCTCAATCAAAGATTGTCAGTGAGCCACGGACGAAGATTTTAAAAGATCAAAACTCTATTTTTAGACTGATTTCGATCAAACCAAAGGCATGGCTCAATAAATCGGGGTCCTATGAGTAAAAGCCATCCAAGTTTTACTTTAGAAGTGACCCAAGCCGAGATATTTGTGTTTTTCCGATGGGAAAATCAAAAACAAGATGGCGGACCTCATGATCAAAGAATTTTAAAAATCCTTGGGGACAAAGATTCTTGAACCTCGAAGCTGCAGATTCTTTGATTGCCAGGCAGGACCAGATGGCCAGAACCCCATTCTTTGTTCACAAAACATGCATATAAATGTTCCCATTGACTTATAATGGGAACTTAAAAATGGCATAACTTTTGAATGCCTTAATATTTTTTCACCAAATGAAAAGCGGCATATTTGGCCATAAAAGCTCTTTCAAATGAGTTATCTTGCAGAGTGGCACACCACACAATGGCCGTGCAGAGCCACGTCCAAAATCCCAAAAGCTGTCTCCAAAAATGGATAATTTTGCATTTTTCAGCGTTTTCGTACGCAAACACCGTATGTACGACCAAAACGCAATTTGGCAGATCAAGAGATCTACCATGTCCCACCTCACATTCCAAATTTCAGGCAAATCAGTTGAACGGGTCCAATGTTATTAACGCCCAAACTTTCGACTTTACTATGTAAGTAAGTGACCGCTGAACCCTACCTATAGTGGTGCGACTGCGCCACTATAATATATATATATATCATCTGACATCTGCAATGTACTGGTCAAACAGCAAAATTACAAATCACTCTAAAGAATTATGGTTTCTTTTTCTCCTTTTATTGCCTTTTTTTTCATTGTTATGAATTTGTTTTTTGATCAAGTGTTAATCCTCCTCATCTACCATCTGGCCTCCATAATTCCTGGCCCTCACAACCCCATCGCACACCTTCCCAAGTATTCACCTGTCTGCAGGTGAGTACTCCCATGGATTTTGCCCCATGGTGGAGTCCACAGAGAGAGGGTCATCCTCCTTCAAAAGCACCAATCCAGATTCCCAGATCCCTGCCTAGTTGGTGGTGTGGGACCTGTGGAGAGTCGGGGAGTCATCTAGCCTGTCAAAGTTTTTCATCCATATTTTATCCCCAGGACAGACCAGCATGCAGTGATGCACCACATGTGTGCGCTTCCAAATGTACACACATACCAGCATCTGAGGACTGCCCTCCTCTGGATGAGGCATTCCCTGCTGTGCTACCACCTGGCTTCCACCATGTAGCAGGCTGGCAGAAGGAAGCTGGAACCCCCTACCTGAGAGAGGAGTGCTGTCCCAAGGAAGTTTTATCCTCCCTCACCTGGCCAATCCCTATGTGACCCAAGTCCACTCCAGCGTTACTTGTATAGCAGGCAGTAGCACTACCAGGCTACTGAATTTTTACTTATTTAAAAAATTATTTAAAACAGAATGATTTCTTTTTCTAATATGAATGCACCCATTTTATAGCTGCAATAAGGCACTCCAGGTTGTGTTCTGTATTGGGATGATGGGCCTTCATGGATGTTTGAAGCAGTCTGCCTTGTGCTTCAACTCACCTAAGGAATCCTGTTATCCCACCACAAAGCACACCCTGGTACACATTAATGCTTAATTATACAATGGCAAGAACATTTCTTGCCTTTTAACTGATGAGTACCCACCTTCACCAGTGATGTTATCTGAGTATAACATCACTGTATGAAGGTCCACTGCCAAGATGACCTCAGGAAATAAAGAATTCACTGCACCCCTTCAGGGCACCTGTACATCTGAAAGCCTTCCAGATTCCTGTTCATATACCAAAACCTCTCTCCCATCATGTTTGGGACTGCCTTGCCCCCAAATAAACAAACAAACAAAAACAGCGTTACACTGCCGAGCTTTACTGCTAACTGCTGTTTAAAACTCAACTTGCTGGTCAGGACTGTACTGCTCTTCCCCTGCTCATCAATGAACCATGCTCCATTTCATCATCAGCCCTGTCACACTGTTCACCCTTTCCACTTCAGCTTCTTCTATTTAATTTAAAAACACAATAAAGAAAAAAATCACTATCAGCTCACTCCATTCAGGTGTTTCCATAAGAAAGCCGAAACACCTCTATCAGGTCTACCAGGTCGCTCCTGTAAAAAAGCTTTCAGCTTAGTGTGCTATACCTGGTTAAACAACTAAAAAAAAAAAAAAACACCAGCCTTCAGTTGCACAATCCTGCAAGTGCAAGAATGGTTCAGCACCATGCTTTTCACTGTTGAGAGTTGCAGATAGAAATGGCCACAGTGTTTAAATTATTGCCAGATATGCATATACTGGGGGATATTAGCCTCTGAAAGGTATGGGTAGATGGTCTGGGGCCAGACACCTTAACAAACACAGAGTTTAGGAAATGGATGGAGCACACACTGTGAGAGTTGGCGAGACTGAGAAATCAAGCAGCATGTGGCAGCAGCACCCCCTAGTAGGAAAAGAAGAAAATATGGACTTTTTTTAAAGATATACTTGCACACCACAAAATTAAAGAACAAATCTATTTAAAACATTTTTTAAATCCTTTTTCTTTGTTAATAAATGAGCCATTGAGGGCTGGCCCACTGGCTCAGTGATAGCACTACCGCTTTCGGTGCCAATGACCTGGGGTCGAGACTGACCTCGGGAGTCAGAGGGTCAGCCGGGGGGAGGAGGATCAAGTGTCCTGAGGACTGCTGTCCTCCTCAGAGGGGAGGGTGGGAACGAGCTCGGCACTGTACTGGCCCGTGGAGGAAGCCGTGGAGAAGACAGCCTGAGCCAGAGGTGGGGGGATATGGCAGACATCAGTGCACATGCCTTGACATCAGCACATGTCACATCCTCAAAGAGGAAAACCAGAAAAATGGTCTTGGTCATGCTGGATGACTACTGGCCTCCATGTGCCTCACACCCGGTGACTCAGGCACTCCCAGGCTCCAGAATTGAAGTCCTGGTGTGTTGAGGGAGCCTCTGCTATCAAATGGCACAATGGGGGACTCTGGGGGAGAGAGAGAGGTAAGGTCTGGGAGAAGTCAGGGTGATAGGGATGGGAGGACTGGCAAGAACGCTGGCAGACCGGGACAGGGTGAAAAAAAATTGAAAATAAATAAATAAATGAGCCATTGTATAATAGCAATAAAGCACTCCAGGGAAGTGTTTTATTGTGTAATAATGTCACTTACTGGGTGTTGAACACACTCAGCCTGTGGCCTCGTGCTTCAACCACCTGAGGTCGTATGTTATTATATAGTAACACATAGCCTGCTATGCCTTATTGCTTAAGTGTTCTTTTGTTTTTGTCTTTTTACTTTGACAATATGTTTCATGACTATGTACTAGTTGTTATGACAGCAGGTCAATATGGCATTTCTGACCTAAATATTCTACTTGGAAATAAAATATATGCGGCTTTTGCACTATTCGTAACTAGCAAACTTCAGCCCATACAAGGACAAATAATCCAATATATTTCACTCACCACTGCTCTTTTTCATGTCTGTATTCCCAATAAGTCCATGTATAATTTCACTTTTCCTACGTTGTGTGTCCTCATTTCCTTGGTTTGCACGCCCCATAAACCACTAACAAAGAAGTCTTTTGTTTTTATTTACCCTTTAAATGAAAATTGAAACAAATCCAATTACTCTGATATAGATCTCTAGCAGGCAGCTATATACCAGTGTTGCCTGCCCCGAGGAAAGTATGCAGTCAACTGCCATTTAAATAGAGTAAATAAATGAACTAGTGTAAACAGACTGATTGTAAAATGCCTGAGTTTCCCTAAATTAGTCAAATTTTAATTGATTCCTTTTATCATCCCTTTGTAAATGACTAGTCCTAATTCGTAGTCTCATGCTTTAGTAATTATCTGTTGCATTGCTTGCCCATGTTGATTCCAGTCTCCTTCGGCCACGTTGCATTTGTTCAGTTCTTCCTTCTCAGCTGTGCCATCCTAGAAGGAAAATAGGATAATCCCAATAGAAACAGAAAGTGATGGGAAAGAAGGGGAGGTAGAGGCGGCTGTATCACATTGGTTTATAAATACCAGAGACAGAGAGACAATGATCAGTGTCCCCCTTCTTTTATAGAAAGCTTCTCAACTTACTGCTGCCATGCAGAAACCTGAATTCTCACCATCACTGGACTGGCTTCAATGATGAATTGTGAGAAACAACACTGGTTTTAAACAAGGTAGCTGCAAACAGTATTCAGACTTTGTTACCAGTCCCATTACAGACCATGAGAAAATCTGCAGCACAACACAATAAAATAATGCTTAAGCTAATGAAATACTACAGTAAGAGATATGTTTAGGATGGCTACCAGTATAGATAGGGTGTTTCCTAATTTCCCTTTTTAACCTTCATACCCATACCTACCGTACCTTATCATTGAGCCTACTATTCCTTACCCACTAGATGTTAACGCACTACCTCTATCTCCCTACCCTGAAGCTGTTTCTATATACCAGATCACAACAGCATGCTATGTTTTACCTTGGCCTGTGGTGTATTCTTGCAGAGTCTCCTTCAGATTGCAGGCTATCTGCAGATACCAGGAGATGCATAATATATATTCCTCACCCCTGTGCTGTTCCACTCATATGCTGGGACATGAGCATGATGCGACACCCCGTGTAAAGAAATCTTTTATAGTACTATTGTTAGAAGGCACTAAGCCTCTGGCAGCTCCACCCCCAATCACACACCTGATTCACAGGGCTTTCTTAATCTATTCACTACAAGATGAATTTCATGTCCTGGGTTCCCCACGCTACCTCTTACAAATTTAAAGAGCAGTTATGCATGCTGTGGAGGAGCCAACAGCTATAAATTGTGTTATGCTTCCAAATAACATTTATCTGATATGCTTTTAGACTGCTTCATAGTCTATATTACTCCCATTTAGCCTTTCTTTCTTGTTTACAGGGTTCTGAACTTGAAGTTTCTCTAAAGTTTGTCTTTTATTACCTTGGAATCATTTGAAGCAATGTAGTCACCAGCTTGGATCCCAGCCCCAGCACTGGGGCTGCAGTAAGAGCGTGGGATGGTAGACAGGAATGGCAAGAAGAGGAAGAGAGACAGAGGCTCGGCTGTTAGAACCTGAAGTTCAGAGTTAAGAGGTTGAGGATCAGAAGACCGGAGAAGTGTGAAGAGACTGCAGGCCCATGACAGTGTAGAGGCTGGAGCTTGCTGTTTGCAGTTTGGGGAGTGAAGACTGGAGATCAGCCACATTTGCTTTGTTAATTGAAAACAAATTTGAGAGGCAAAAAAATTAATTTTTGAACTCAGTCAAGAAAACAGACTGAGAATTGGTAGCAGAAGAAGTAAAATATTATTTTTGTACCCTGTTGTGCTTCAACAAATGCTTAAAAGGGTTATTTAAATGCTTTAAAATTAAGTCTAGGCTCAATGCTGGGATACAAGGTGTAGCGTATTAATTCTTTTCTCTCCTCTTTCTGAGTGCCTTGCTGTTTTAGTGCATTTATTCATTTTTATTTAATAACTTTAAGAAAAGAGTCTTTTGTGGTCTATTGATCACATGACCCAGTCTCGTCCACTATAAGATTACTAGATTTTTTCAGCAGTTAGAGGGATGTCAGGTGCCATCAGATGCCATCTTGCACTCTTGGTCTGAGTAGGATACAAGCACAAACTAAGAGGATTGATGAGAATACATTAATTAAGCAATAAGGCATGACAGGGTGTGTGTTATTGTGTAATAACGTCACCCCTGGGGTGGGTTGAAGCACGAGGTGAAGTTGAGTGCTTCCACCACCCCAGGAGTGATGTTATTACACAATAACACACATCCCTGGAGTGCCTTATTGCTATTATATAATGGCTCATTTGTTTATTAAAAAAAAAAGAAAAAATACTTTTTTGTCCATTTTTTCTTTGATTTTAGTGAGTGCAGGTGTATATTTGAAAAAAAAAAAAAGTCCAATATTTCTTCCACCACGTGGTGGAGCTGTTGCCAGAATAATGTTGCCTGCTGAATCTCAAAGCTTTTTTCTTGTGCTGCTGTGTGTTATCAGTCTCCCCTCTGGCACAGAATTGAAGGCTTTGCTAAAGTCCAAGTAAATGATGTCCACTGCCTTGCCACCGTCTACCACCCTGGTGACCCTGTCCAAAAATTCAGTCAGGTTAGTTTGGCAGGATCATCCTTCCACAGACTCATGTTGCCTCTTGTCCTGGAGATATTCTCCCCTATGGACCTTACCAGCCTCTCCATAAGTACAGTATGATTTTGCACATGATTGATGTCACACTGACAGGCCTATAGTTTCCAGGCTCATCCCTGGGTCCACTCTTGTGGAGAGGCACCACATGTGCCATTCTCCAATACTGTGGCACCAATCTTGACTCCAGAGATTCATTAAAGAGGTCCGCCAGCAGCCCTGAAAGCTCCTCTGCTAGCTCTTTCAGTACCCTTGGGTGTATACCATCTAGTCCTGGGGACTTGTCAGCTTTCAGTGCTTGAAATCCCTCCCTCACTCACTCTATCCACCCCATTACCAGATCTGTGGACCCTCCACCCCCTCCCTCCTTCTCCCCCTAGGTGGCACTGGTCCACCTTTTTCCCTAGTAAAGACAGAGCAGAAGTACTCATTTAGTACCTTCTGCTTGCTCACTTCATCCTCCAATCATCCATCCCCCTTCCTCAACTTAACTGTGGTGCATCTGCAGACTGTCTGGTATGGTTGTTGGATGGTTTCAATCATTCCTCGAGGGCAGGACTCAGAAGGTGGTATCTGGGACTTTTTCCTCAGCACCACTCCCCCATCCTGCGGGGTGCCACAGGGCTCTATCTTGGTACCCATGTTGTTTGCGGTGTACATGCTGCCATTAGGAGCTATTAGGTGGTACGGCTTGAGTTTTCATTGCTATGCAGATGATACTCAGCTGTACGAGTCCTTTGTGCCTGGTCAGGATGATGCTGTTTCAGTCTTTAACAACTGTCTCACTGAGATCCAGGATTGGATGAGTGTCAGCTGGATGTGGTTAAACCTGGAAAAAACTGAGGTGCTGGTTGTGGACCCAGGTCATCGGGAGGTGGGTTTGTTGGCAGGATCACCCTCAGGACTATGGCTTGGGGCATTCAGCTAACTACCTCACATCAGGTGCGGAACCTGGACGTTATGTTTGATGACTGTCTGACACTTACATCTCAGGTGTCGGCAGTTGTCAAAACCTCTTTTTACCACCTGAGGAATATCGCCCTGGTGAAGCACCTGGTTCCCCCTGGACAATCTTCCGACTTTGATCCATGCCTTCATTACCTCCCACCTTAACTACTGCAACACTCTTTACCTAAAGCTACTGAGGGTTGATATCTGCCACTTGCAGCTAGTACAGAATGCAGCAGCCAGGCTGTTGACTGGCACCTCTAGGACCAGTCATATAATGCCTGTGCTCCGCGGACTGCACTGGCTGCCAGTAAAGTGACGGATCACCTTCAAGGTCAGTTTGCTGACCTATAAGGCCCTACATGACCAGGGACCTAGTTACCTGCAAGATCTCCTTCACCCTTACTGTCCCCCCCCTGCCCTCTCCAATCCATTGATGAGGAATTGCTGGAGATTCTCAGGGTCCATTTAAAGACATCTGGGGCTAGGTAATTTAGTTTTATGGCCCTGACCCTGTGGTATTCTCTACCTGATTGGGTGCAAGATTGTCTGACCACCCAAAGTTTTAAAGTTGCTCTTAAAACCTTCCTTTTTAGCCTAGTGTATCCTGATTTTTACTGCCGCTGCTGTTTCTGTTGGTTTTATTTGCTGTATTTGTTTACCTATTGATGTATTCTATTCATTTACTGTTTGTACAAGCATCTTGGTTTTTAGAACGGCACTTTTTATAAAAAAATGTTGCTTTGTTTGCTTTACTTTGCTTTGCTATCCCTTCCTTCTTGTCCCTCTTTTCACTTATATAGCAAAAGAAGGCCTCCCCATCTTAATCCCTTCTGCTATGTGCAGTTCTTTCTGTGCTTTTGCTTGCTGCATCACCTTGCCTGCCACTTTAGCTAACCTCAGGTATTCTTCTTATCTGCTTCACTCACAGTCCTCTTGTATCTCTTGCAGGCCCCTCTCTTGTCCCTCACCAATCTGGCAACCTCAGAATTGAACCAGATGGGTGATTTAGCCCCCAGTATCTTCCCGCTAAGCTTAGCACAATCCACTGTGGCTGCTAGCATGCATCTTTGATGATAGCCAATTGTTGGTCCAACCCCATGTACGCTTTGATGCCCCCTAGTTGCTTCCTTAGCACCTCACCCATCTTCTGGAAATCTGCTCTCTTAAAGTCCAGGGTTTTGGTCTTGGTATTGAAGCTTTCCCTTCCCATATCTAAACTGAAGTACACTGTGCTGTGGTCACTTCCTCTCAGGGATTCCCTGACCTTTATCTCTTGCACGTGCTCCCCATTTGTGAGCACTAGATCAAGGATTACCCCCTCCCTCATGGGTGCTGTAACTCCCAGGGTCATAAACCCTCCCTGCACTGCATACAGGATCACATGACTCCTGGCATAGGAGGTGGCTAGTGTACACCAGTCTACCTTACACAGATTAATGTCCCCCACAACTACCACCTCCCCTTTTCCTGCCACTTCTAGCAATTCCATACTTAATTCTTTGTCTCATTCTTCATCCTGATCAGGCAGTCTGCAGACCACCCCAACATGACTTTCCTTCCCCTATTTGCAGGAGCTGGATCCATAGTGATCCCAGTTTCCCATTTTCATTCTCTTCCCTAGTGATTCTAATTATTAATAATTAATAATTATTAATAATTACCACCATTCAGGTGTCTGTCACTCAACCAATTTCCCACATATTTTGTGATTTTCTCCCCCACTCCAGGTTGTGCATCTTCTTTACCAACTATCAATGTGGGATACAGTCAAAGGCTTTATCACAGTCAAGGAGCAGTATAGCTACCACTTGTTCCTTGTCCACTACTTTCATCACCCAACTGAAGAAATTGATTAGGTTTGTCTGTCATGACTATGCTCTCCCTTCCCCGTGAGCCCATGTAGGTTTTTGTCCTGTGAAAACAAACAACAGTTGCACCAGGAGCAAAAGGGATGTCTCCAGTATAAGAAGCCACAAGTACAAAACAAAACTGGGCACCTAACACAATGTGAGCTTAACAAAAAAGGTTACTAAAACAATGTCCAAGCCAGGATCAAGTGGGCATGGAAAGTTATTAGAAAAGTGCCAAAATGTAATAGTGGTGGACATTGGTGCCGGAACAGTTTGAAAAGTGGTAGGGCCAAAGATGTAAGAGGTAAATTCTCCCCTATTAAATACATTAACGTGATTGCAAAAACTGATAGGGCCACTTATGAAGTGGTAGGGCCATGGCCCTAGTGGCCCCCCCTGTTCCGGCACCTATGGTGGTGGACCCGCAAGATAGGCCCACAGTCTGCCTAACATTTCATGCATTCTCTAATGTGTTTTCTAAAAGGCACTGCTGCCCTTCACAAACACAATACTGCATTTAAACTGATCATTAACAGTTGTAGTAAATCTTTTATGTAAATATTTCTGTGGATTCTTGGGCCCAAATTTTCGAAGTGCTGAAACAGTGAATAACAAATGTGCATTTATGATTACACTAAATTATTAAAATCAGTTTAAAAATATAAACACTTCCTGACTCCTTCCTCTTTGGAGGTGTTTTTAGAAGATGCTCTGTGTACTTCAGTTTCTCTTCAGAATCACAGGCAGCAACTCCAGAGAAGGAGCCCAAGACTAAAAAAAGTCTACTTTGGAGGACTACAAGGTGGGAAGGCAAGCAGGGCAAAGGCAAGTGCCAGAGGGAGAGCCATAAAGCAGAACCAAATGCAAACATTGCTATCCGATCACCCCCCTTCCGAAGAATTGAATGTGATCAACCTTTCATCACAGACTGACTGACACTGAATATCATGTACTATCCAAGCGGAAGTCCTTTGTCCAGTTGTGGGGTTAAAATGTTTTTAATACCATACATAATATACTGTATATGGGGTGTATGGATTGAATTTTTGCTGGATTGGGCCTGATTGCACTGGACAAACCAGAACCTAATTCAAAACTAGAACCAAAACCAAAAGTGTGATATATAGTGATAATTAGTGGGGCAACCATTAGTAGGGCTGGGTGAAATGTATTTTCTGCCTGCAGAATTCTGGTGAAATTCTGATTTTGCTTCCACTGCATTTTTCAAAATGTCACCAACATTGTGATTTCAGTTATTTCCATCTATTTTACAGAGTGTTTATCCATATTGCACCACATCTGGTATTTGAATTGTGCCACTATCCATACAGTTGTATACCAAGTAACAGATCTCTATCTTTAAAGATGACATAATTATAAGCATTCAAATATTTGGAAATCATAAAATTGCAGTTAACAACTATGTCAACTAAATGTTTTTGTTCACATTGCACCACATTTAATATAGTGAGGGCCAGATATTCAAAACTTTGCCCCGAGGCTAAATTAGCACTGCTCAGCAGGCAAACTTAGCCCAGAGCACAAAGCAAGCTATATTCAAAAGGAAATAGCCCGGTGCTAATCCTGCTCAATATAGCAGTCTAAGGAAGCCTGGCAAACTGGTCTGGGAGTGCAGGGAAAAATAGCCCGGGAATAAGACAGCACTGAATATAGCAACAGGGAAGTGCAAACTGCAACTGCAGCTCATTAGAGTCTGTAGCAAGCCAGTGTTGCAGGTGGAGAACATTCTGTATGATTGCACATAGATGTCTCACATCCACTACAAACACATCTCTCAACCTCCTGCCTCATAAATCAGGGACAAGGCTTAAACAATCAGGGACAAAGGTTTAAAATCAGGGACACACCTTACAAATTGGTGATATCAACTCAGGAAGCTGGTAGAATAAGTGGTGTAGTGTAAAATGCAGTTTCTAAGGAAGAACATGTTAGTAACATTAATGTCTGACATTATGTTTTGCTGACAACCCCCACTATTTGGTTATGGAAACACAATATGTAGGAAGGACAGAGTAAAGGTTTGAGGTAAAATCAAGGACAGTTGAAAGGTATGACTGCAAACAACAATGTAAGCCACACACTGCAGAACTGTGGTAAGTATGCCACGCTGCAGTGAGGTTTGCCCGGGGCTAACCTGATTGCACAGTGCTAACACATTAGCCCAGTGCAAACTGGTTAGCCCGGGGCAAACGGGAGCTATATTCAAAGCTCCCATGCAAATGAGCCTACTTAGGTAATCCATGGGCAAACAGGTACATTTGCATCTTAGTAAGTGCTGCTTAGCATACAGTGTGCCTGGTGCTACTGCATGGAGCACAAAGCTCACCCTTCTGGTTGGAATGGAAGTACAGGCTGGATGCTGCAGGCCAAGGCATGCCCACAGCATCTCCTGTTGGTCGGAATAAAAGTACAGCCCAGAAGTAGCAGGAACTGTGTGCAGCCAGGCACAATCAATGCATAAATACCCCACAATGCCTTGCCTGCTGAATCAGGGACAAGGCTGAAACACATCAGGGACAAAGGACCACAATCAGGGACACATCTTCAAAAGTAGAGATATCCATCCAGACAGTCGGTAGAATATGGGGCTTAGTGCAAAATGCAGTTCCTAACGAAGAACAAGTCGGTAACTTTAATGCTTGACATTAGTGTGTGCTTACAATTTCCTCTGTGTAGCCACAGAAACACAAGTGTGTGGAGGGACACAGTAATTGTGTGAGGAAATTTTAAGGACGTCCCTGATAATCAGGGACAGTTGAGAGGTATGCTCCTGACCCATTCACAATCGAATTAAACGTAATGTCCCTGGTAGTCTAGTGGTCTCCCAACCCCCCTGCATGACTCCTGACCCGTTTCCTTGTAAAAAATACGTTTTATTTCCGTGGTAGTCTAGTGGTCCCCCCACCTCCCTGCATGACTCCTGACCTGTTTCCTTGTAAAATATGTTTTATTTCCATGGTAGTCTAGTCTAGTCTGATCCAATCCACTAGCTGAGATGTACCCATAACCCTTATGCAGGCCACCATTTGCTTACATAGTGGGGGCCCAAAAAGAAGAAACACAAAACAAGATATAAACAAAGAACCTCAATGCAGAATCACTGAAATAACAGTTACCCCAAAAGGCATTGGCAAGAAACCAAGTTTCAATGACATTTCTGGCTTGTTAAGTTTACAACAATTTACATACATTTTAAATAGCACAACTAGCTTAATTTCTATAATAGGCACCTAGTACTTTTTACCGTTATCAAAAACACCTAGTGCCATGGCATTTTAAACATTTACAGGTTTCATTAACATAAGGTATGTACATTAAGGTATTTTATGACATAGTGCTATTGCATACTAAATCCAACAACAATAAACACAACCTATTTTACATACATCTGGAGGTCACCACAATAACCTTCCTGTACGAGGACCTGAAAGGGAAAAGGAACGTTAAAGAGGGCACTATAGCATAGTCAAGATAGGGAGAAGGGGGTACCCATAGGTGGCCAACCTTATGGACTAGAAATGGTAAAGGATAGATTAGGCTTAGAAATAGAAGAACTGTTGCAACAGATTTAAGAAAAGGTTGGTCCTCAAGAGTGGCAGGAGATCCCGGTCACAAGTGAAACTGTAATTCATTGTGGGCAAGTTTATTTATACCTGTACTGTTAACTGAGATGCCAGTTGTTCAACACATTTAATGGGAAATGGAGCTCTATTTGGAGATACTGTGACTCCAGTGGTGTTGCATATCCTTCCTGATGGTACGCTGGTGGGTGGACAACCATGATAATAGCAATTTTGAACAGGAGTTTACCAACTGGATCTCTTAGACTGCCAGTACAACAAAGGATCTGCTTCAGGGTTTGGGTCTCTAGGTTCATTAAGTTAGACATTTTTTCAACAGTGAAGTCTTCTTGTGACAAGATTTCTAAACTGAGCCTTGTTTTTTACAGTTTGACTTAAACAAGTCCAAATATTTATGACATGGTATGTATAATGCTCGTCCTGTGCAGCTATGTTGGAGATAGGATATGTCTGGATGTTTCAGTGTGGAGACTGATACTTGCACCCTGTGCCTGAGCTTGAAGACATTTTTTCGGTCGGACTGGAAGAAGCATCACTTTCATGAGTGCTTGGGCCACTTGGACCACTCTGATTATGTGCTGTTTATATTTCTGCAAAGCAGTAGGATCCTGAACAAGGCAGTCATCCTTAAAATGAGGATCTAATATTGTATCCATGACTGACTGCATTTTTTTCTTTCAATATGCTGTCAGACCCTCTATGGAGTTCTTCATTCAGTGTCCGTGCCCGCTGAATTAAATTAGATGAATAGTCTTTACGGTAAAGTGTTTCATTGGTGAAGTTGAGTAGAATAATCACCATGGAAATGACCTCACTAACAGAGGCACTGCTGATGTATTCTTGGGTTACACTGTCAAATGGGGTAAGGATTAGACAAAGTAGTTTCATGGCTGTCCAGTGATAAATAGTTGTGCTAATGTCATGTGACATAGCAATTGCATGTAAGGTTTTCTTTTGTTCCACCTATCTTTCTATCATGTATTATGTAGAATTCCATCTAGTAGTGTTGTCCAGTATCAAATAGTATTTAGGCAGTTTTGGTACCTGCTGGAATGTCCACAGTGTGACAGTTACCTGTGGAAGTGACTGGTTATTCTGTGTGTTGTTGCAATAAGACTGCTGGTACTTGTGCTGTTATTTAAAACTTGGTGTACATCTAAATTTAATGTGTGTCCAAAGCAGTTGACATTTATACTGTCCCTGTGACTGTCACTAGTCTCATTACCTGTGTCTGTCATTCCTATCCATAATCCATTTCAGAGTATTCATTCCACCCACTTTTTCTTTGGTGTTACGTATGTATATTTGTTGAACAGTGTCCACCATTGATAACACTGGCAGTCCTCTGTACTGCCCTTTTGGTATCAGATTACACTAGTTTTGTGACTGTGAGAAAGATACCAGTATGGGGTAAGAGAAATATGCCTATGAGATGATGCACTTGCCTAAGGTGAAGAGTACAGCCCCACTCTCTGCCTCCTAAAATGCACGCACAGTGTAGGTTTTGACTACTTGATAAATCTCTGGAACTACTCTGTAGGTAAATGTAAAACTGGATGTTATTTTATTTATTGTTGTAAACATGCTAGCAGCTTTTGGAACCCAATATTTTCCACACTGGAACAGATCTATCCCTATCATCTCATCAATAAGCTGTGTAATTTTGGAAGCATTTGGACGTTTTGAGTCAAATTTGGTCCTATGATCAAATGACTGAAGTGTAGTTAATTGTTTGGCTTTTGGCAAAGGACTAGCCAAGGAAATACTGCTGCTGCTCTGCTGTGGCAGAGGTGTTGCTGATAGGAGTACTGAGTCAGCTGATGATGCCAAGTCCACAGATGTTGGCCTAGTTATTGTACATGATGGTGGTGGAGGCTACAGAACTGGCCTTCCTCAGCCACCATGATTAATTGGGAGAACTGACTGCTACTACTGCCATGGTATGGCTATTACTCATAATTATTATCATCTTTATCTAACATACTAACATACTAATTGTCAGCAGATTAGGCCTTACGGTCTATCGAGTCTGCTCGAACCTCAGATCCCTAGTTGGGTACTGAGGCCCTCCCCCCCTCGTGTTCTAGAAACCCCTATCATCCATCCCCACCCCCCCCCGGGCCAGGCCATCATCTGATACATCTGCTTTCTGTGTCTGTCCCACCCTCTCTTGAAGCCCTCCACTGTGGATCTCTGAACCAGCTTGCCAGGCAGCGCATTCCAAGGATCTACCACCCTCTCAGTGAAAAACCTCCTAATCTTTTCCCCCCACACCCATCCACCTTCCAACTTCAAACTATGCCCTCTGGTGATACCTACCTGCTTTAGTCTAAAGATCCCCTCTGTGTTTACCCTATTTATTCCTTTGAGGTACTTGAAGACCTCAATCATGTCCCCCCATCTCTCCTCTCCTCCAATGAAAACAGGCAGAGCTCCTCAAGTCTGTCCTCATACATCAAATCCCCTAGTCCTTGTATTATCTTAGTTGCCCTCCTCTGTACCCTCTCCAGGAGCTGTATGTCCCTCTTCAAATGTGGTCTCCATTACTGTACACAGTACTCAAGGTGTGGTCTAACTAGTCCATTGCACAATGGCAGAATCACTTCCCTGCTTCTAGAGGTGATCCCCCTTATGATGCACCCCAACATCCTGTTTGCTTTGCTAGCCACTCTCCTGCACTGCTCAGAGTTATTCATGCATGCATCCACCATGACCCCTAGGTCTTTTTCCCCTGTTGAGGCCTCCAGCGCCTCCCCTCCCAGGGTGTACTTGTGTTTAGGGTTTCCCCACCCAAAATGTAACACCTTGCACTTGGTGATATTGAAATTTGATTTCCATGTGAGCCCACCTTTCCAGGGTGTCCAGGTCCCCTTGCAGGGTCAACCTCCCTCTTCCCCTCAACTACTGCTCCCATCTTGGAGTCATCAGCGAAGAGACTAATTTCACACCCTATACCCTCCCTGATGTCCGATATGTATGCATTAAACAGGAGCGGACCCAGCACCAAGCCCTGCGGTACCCCACTACCGACCTCTGTATGGTTCTAGAGCTCCCCACCGACCACTACTCTCTGAGTGCATCCAGCTAGCCAGTTTTCAATCCATCTGACCATCAAAGGGCCTACTCCCAACCCCATCAGTTTCTCCACCAGACCATTGTGGGGGACAGAGTCAAAGGCCTTGCTGAAGTCCAAGAATAATACATCCACAGGCTTTCCCCTGTCCAGTTCTGATGTTACCCATTCGTAGAACTCCACAAGATTGGTTTGACACGATCTACCTGGCACAAACCCATGTTGCCGACTATCCAGACCTCCCACCTCCTCCAAGTACACACCCAATCGTTCCTTTAGTATACTCTCCATTCATTTTCCCACCACTGAGGTCAAACTGATGGGTCTATAGTTATCTGGTACTTCCCTCGACCCCCCTTTATGGATTGGCACCACATGTGCCTCTCACCAATCCCTAGGTACCCTCCCTGTCTCAAGTGACCTGTTGAAGAGCTCCACCAGGGGTGCAGTCAGTATGTCTGCCAATTCCCATAGTACTCTCTGATGAATGCCATCCAGCCCAGGAGATTTATCTTTCTTTAGCGCCTTAAGGGCTAACCACACCCTTTCAGTGGAGATAGCATCATCCATCCCCTCCAACTTACTGGCCTTTTTATCCTTATCCTGATGTGATACCCCTGAAGTACCTCTCCCTCCCTCTTGCTCCATTTCTGTTGCTCCCCTGATCCCACTCACTACTGCTTCTATCCCCATTGTGCCTTGCTTAATAGATATCCCATCCCCCTCCCTAGTATGCACAGAGGCGATGTACTCATTTAATACCTTTGCCTGGTCCCTCACCTCTTCCACCCACCCTTCTTCTGATCTCAATCTGCCGAGATGGCCCTTAGTTTTTCTCTGCTCCCCAATGTACCGGAATAACCCCTTTTCCCCTCCCCATATCCGCTGTGCCAGCCGCTGCTCTTTACTGGACTTTGCCCCCCCCGCACCATCTGGGTGGCTTTTCTAGATGCAAGATGGTACATTTCCTACATCTGGATCACCTGTATGTGGCTCAATGAGAGCTGTAAGATGAGCAACTACATGAGGGTGCTGCTGCATTAGTTGTTCCCTCATGGCATTGGTTCCAAAGCCCCTGAATTTCTTCCCCCTATTAATTGTTGTTTTACAGTGCACACATAATGCTTTCAATTCAGTAGTGGAACTTATTTAAGAATGATTCCACACCATGCTGGTACTATTTTTTGTTTAAAAGCCAGGTAAGGCATGTGATTTCACTCTGAATCTTAATATAGGTACAGCAGGTTCATGAATAAATAGTAGCAGACAGGGGCCTGGTGGCAGGGGGAGACAATAGAAGGGAACCTGTGGACGTGATAGTAGTTTGGTTGCTGTAATCACTATGGCACTTGACAAGAAAGCAGAAGAAGGGGCTTTATTTTACTCACAACTGAGTGTGATTGCGGTGGCAGTCTTTTTGTTTTACACTTTAAGTTCTACATCATCATTATCACCAAGGTGAAGCTCAATTAGTGATTTATAGTATGTAGTCTCTGTCAGACACATGTGAACCAAAATCATTTTCAGACAACTCTGTTCCGATTCCATTCTCAGGGCAGGTTTCAGAATCAGGTGGAGGGTTATCTCAATCACTGCCGAATCTGAATGTAGAAGAACTGGAGAAGAGTACATTTGAACCTGAGCTAGAAGCTGTGATGAACTTGAAATTGCAGTTGGGTTCAGCACTGGAATAGGTGTAGGACTGCTAACATCTCAGTTTAATGAAGAAGATAAGGATGATGAGGATAACGGTGATGAAGCTGCAGCAGCAGTTGATCTCATTGGCAGTCCTAAATGTTTCCTAGGGTGGAAGCTTTGGGGCACTATAACACAACCAGACTTGTTATGCTTCACCAATTGGAATGGACTTGACATTCTCTTTACTGGTTTGATTGTATTAAATTAACCAAAGACTGTTTAGTTTTGTTTATGGCAACAGGAGAGGGTACAGGCTTACTCGAGGATTCAGGGCAGGCAAGTAACTTGCCTTTGCCTCTAGTGTTCATGTTATCTTATTAGTGTTGGGGACACACTACTGCACAGTTGGTGACATATGGACGTTCCTCTGACTATACACCACTTTTTTTTGTTTGTTTATGACAAATATAGAAGTGCAATAAACTGACAAAAGCAGGTATAGTTAGTGACAAGCTGAGATGTATAAGTTATTGAGACTACTGAAAAATATTTTGTTTCTGTTAGAAAAAATAAAATAGAGGATAATGGCTGGGGATCGGATGATAACCACACTGTAATCACCTTGAGTGGTTGCTAGGGCAACATGATAAACCTCAAGAGCACAGCTTGAGAGGTTTACTGTAGCCCTAGCAACCACGAGAGGTGATTTCACCGTTGTTGTCACCCGATCCCCAGCATCATCTTTTATAGTGTATGGTCAAAAAAACACTGTTTGCATTCTATGTGTGAGAATTATGGAACTCTGGTGCATTCTTTTTTGTTATGCCACTGTTTGGAAGTTCCGAAGTGTGGTTAACAACTTTTAAAATTCTAAACAGTGCATAACAAAGCTGTGTGACTGCTGATTATGGTGGTTAATAGGCACTTACCATACATTATTAAGTGATTTAACTGCAACTAGCCCTTCAGACAGCTGGGTCAAAGTTGTATGTAACTGCACATGCACAAGCAGTCCTTCCTTATCATTTTTTTGTGATTTGATTCATGCAGTTGTTAATGTGATTAGGTGGTACTAACTAACTATAAACATTAATTATTTTACATATTTTTATGCAAGAAAGAAGGTAAGAAATAATAAACAATGTACTTTCAGATGCTTAGTCTGAAGATTATTTTCCTATATTGCATTTTTTCCATTAAAGGGAACATAAACCCTGTTGTTTACAGATTTTAATTAGAATTGTAGGTCTGATGATGTGTGAAGTCTGTTTCACAGACCTTTAATGACACTAACATATTGTTTTGTGTGTTTGTTTTGAAATGGTCCTATTTTGTCCTTATTTAGGTTCCCTTAATAATGTAGCTTCTTGGCCTGCCCGATATTCATCTATAAATTACTTCCAGTGTTAGAACCATGGGGCATCAGTTTAGTGAAAGCCCTGCATTTAAATCTTCACCTTAGACTTCCCACCAACTGATGTCACTGGGTTCCACAACTCATCAGTAATTGAAAGATGACTGTTAGACAGAAAAACACCAATATTACCAAGGGACCCTAAATAAGGAAAAGTAAAACTACTGTATCTAAAAACAAACACAAGAAACAACACACTGAAGTTATTAAACAGTCATTACACATGCCCAAATTTGAAATTATATTTAAAAAAATGTAAAAGTTTTAGGAACAGTCACAAAATTAAAAGGAATGTCACAATCTTAAAGTGCAATTTGGCAGTGTTTCTGGCCCATAGTCTTCTTTTATGTAACTTAAATTACACAGTCTGAGTACAACTAAATTGTACAATGTCCCATTGCTGCACTTGTCATTTGGAGTAGATTTACTTCAGTCTAAAGATGATTCCATCAAAGAGGAATGCCAGCTTCCTATATTCAAAGAAACAACTCAGGTCTAAGGGATATGGTTTCAGCATTTCTGTGGGATAATCCACCTGGCTGCTATCACGCCCACATAAAATATAGAGTATAGCACCAGTGTATGGTTTTCCTTATAGGATGGGGACTTCCAACATCTCAGAGGTAATTATACACCACTTCACCAGGCCTCAATACTTATCAGTGACTTAACCATGCATTACAAGTTATTGTGGTTCTAGAGAAACAAAAATCTAAATGTTAATATGTTCCCCTAAAAGGGACTTATAAAGACATTAACAAGAGAATTGTCAAGAAAGGTTAGAGTTCACAGCAATTAAGCAAGAAGCCTATATAAAGGTTTCTGCAGGTCATTATCCTAATGACATTTTGGTCATTCTTGAGGGAAACACTAAGTCAAGCATGTATAGATCCAGTAGGCTAAACCAGCTGAACACTCAAATAAAAATCCCAAGTGATTTTCCTGAACTGTGTATAGCCCTTGGTTGCTAGATTAATTAGACAAGGAATAATTTGGCATGTAAATTCCATCAGTCAATGTTTGAGTGATATTTCAGCTTAGTATGTATATTTGGCATCTTTTGAAACAAGGAACAAACTGATAGTGAGGTGATTTCCTCTTCTCGGAATTCAGGAATGTGCAAACATGGCTAAATATGAAAAACTTATCCTCAACACAAAAAAGACCCAAGCCATGCTACTTGGCACTGCCCCCAAAATCAGGGCCTGTAAGGAACCCATCCTAGTCCAGGACTCTGGGGAGTCTCTCACCGACTGTGTCACATCCTTCAAATACCTGAGAGTCCTCCTTGATAAATCCCTTGATTTCAGTCTGCACATACAGTCAACCAACAAACCTACAAATGCCAAACTTGGAATCACCTACAAGACTAGTCACTGCTAACACCATCCGCTAAACTGGCTATTGCCAAGAGTATTCTGCTTCCAGCACTGACATATGGTGTCTCCACTTTTGCTAATGCCCATAAGACTGCTCTTCATAAATGGGATGTCGCATATAACAGCATATATCGGTATGCCTCCTCTTCACATCGCCTGAAGCACCACTGCACGCTGTATAACGAACTGGGCTGGCTCTCCCCTTCTGCCTACTGACTTTACTCCCTAGGGACCCTCACAGACTCTGTAATCCGAAACCAATCTCCTCCCTTGCAGCTCTACTTGTTCCACTGACACCTGCTTGTGGACTACACTCGGCAAATAAATTTCTACTTACCGTACCCCGGTGTCTTACTTCTAAAGGCTCTGGAGCTTTTCACTGCACCACCCCGGCCACCTGTAACTCCCTCCCATCTGCCCTAAGGTGGGCAAACTCCCACCCAATATTCAAAAAAGAACTATATCGCCATCAATCCCGGGACCCTTGCACATGCTTTGTTCCCACTTGAGACCTCACAGCTAGCCACCCTACCTCACCCAGGACACTGCTACACTTCTGAACAAGCTTTGCCTTATTTTTGTCTTAATAGCTGCCACTTAACCCAGTCTCAGTTATTATTTGCTTGTACTACTGTCACCTTGTGTCATCTCTGCCTAGCCATATGTATAATCTCTGGTACTGTCTGAATTGATCTGTATTCTTATCTACATGTGCTATATACTGTGTAACCACATACTATGTAATTGTATAATCTCATCTCTTTCATGTATGTATTCTCCCGGGTCGTGCCTGAAAATAGTCAACTCTTTGCTAGCGCACCTAACCCGGTTAACAAAAACTAAATAAATGAATAAATAAAATTTGCCTTATGACACTCCTGCAACAGTATCTGATAGACAGGAGGAGGAATGGATGTCATCTTCGTGCACACAGCTACCGATCTCCTATCACAAGCTACTGTACTAGATCACAAACTTGCTAAAAATGGTAATGTGGTCAGTAGGAAAGAGCTCCAGTAATTCCCATACATATTCATTTCTCATAGGTGCTACAACTGAAGCGTTATACATGGGCTAGTCACATAGACAACTTAAGTAGCTTGGGAAATTGTTATTCCATCTTTTCAATAGCACATACATACAAAAAGGGGATGCAATGCCTGCTTTTTTATAGCAGAGAAAAAAGTAAATAGTGATTCAATATCTAAAACTTCAAGCTTGTGGTATAGCGGCTAACAGGTGCTGCTCTTTCTCACATTTGTCACCATATACTTAGCTAATATGTATGCTTTCTTTAACAGGAACAATGACTTTGCCTCACAATGTAAACATAATTGGCTATTCTAGCAATTTAGCAAAAAGGAGGGCCTATAAAAGTATCTGCAGCATGCATAGTTGGGTGGACAGTGCTAGGGTGCCAATCTGATGGTGCGGAAAAAAAGTAGGACACCGAGATTAGTTGTTGTTGGAAGTCAGAAGCCTCAGTTTATATACTGTAGTTGACTTGTGATACCTACAACGATATGGGCATGGCACAACACCAGTCATATGGTTCTTTGTACAGCCAGAGACCCAAGTAAGTTGTGAATAAATCACCCCCCAACCTGCCCAGTCTTTACCTTAATACCTGTTTCTGGGCATCTGGTGGATTGATTTTTCCTTATGGCTTTGATCCATCCATGGTGGCTCAGAGGGCCTTGCCTCACTATCCAGTTCTTTTTCAGTCTCTGGAAGCAAGTGGACCGCCAAGCATTGCCCCCTTGAGCAATGACTGCTTAGCTGGTTCTACAGCAATCAGTATTCCTCATTGGGTCATCAGTGCCTGATCACAGCCTAGCAACATCCATATGACCTGGGGGGCATGGCTTGGCCCGAAACAAGATGGCAGCATAGACCAATAGCTCTGCACCCCTCGAGGCAGACATCCATCGGTATCCGGCATAGTCAGCTTATTTTTCAGTACTAAGTTCATACATATGGGGAGCCTTTGTTCCAGTGGATTATATTTGTTTTTATTTCCAGTGGTGACAGAAGAATTTATCAGAACTGCCACACATTCTACCCATTGAGCCAGAGTACTTTCAGAAGCATGGCCATGAGTAGTGTAACAAAATGGGACATGACAGCGATCGAGGGAATGTTTGCCAGCTAATGCAGCAAATGGCACAAGTCACTATCGCCTCAAATCACACCACGTAGGCTATTCCAGATGTAGAAGTCTAGTTATTCCAAATGGAGTGAAAGGCAAGCTCCCATGATGTCGCGATCATGGACCTCACGACTACAGTAAGGGAGCAACAATGGGCCTTCCAGATACTACTAGACAAGGTAGATGACCTAGAGAATTGTAGCAGAAGAATCAACTTCTGATTCCTAGGATTTCCTGAAGGGGTTGAGCTTCAGGACACCGGTAGTCTCCTGCACCATGTGTTATCGGACATTTTGAAATGGGAAGATCTTCACCAGATAGAAATCGAATGGGCTCACCACTGCCTGGCCCCTCCACCAAAGGCCGAGCACAAGCTGCAGAGTATCCTGGCATGTTTCCTCAACTTCAAAATGAAGGAACAGGTTATGGCCACTGATCGTTCTCTGGGGACTCTGTACTAGCAGAAGCACTGGATCCTTATCTATCAGGATTATTCTTGGGCACTCTCATTAAGAAGGAGGGCCTACATGGAGGCCTGAAAAATCCTACACCAACTCAGTGCCGTTTTTCCTAAGGTACCCAACGACCATGTGACTGATACCCAGTGAGGTTCCCTTGTCCTCCTCTTCAGCACTCCAAAAGCACTTATGGGCTTTTTGCACTGTACTTGGCCCCATGAAATGAGGACCCCAAGGCTGCTGAGCACAGTAACTCCAAACACTATCCCTTGCAGCATGGAGACCAGTGAGACCCCATGAGGTGAAGGAGTGGAAGACAGACAACCTGAATTGGAGGAATCATGGTCTCTGCTTCCTTGTAACAGCAAAAAGTATGCAGCAAGGAAGCATAATAGGAGGGGGCACTCAACTGAGAGGGATCGGTATAGAAGCACTGGGGGAAGTGGGCAACACCAGAATCAAGCTGCAGTGCTGGAGCCCTACTACTCCCCTCCAACAGGTACATGCCACTGAGTCCTACATCCCTGGAGTTGCAGTGTTTTCAGACACCTGAAGTCCCGGACCCATCTGCAGAGACAATGCCCCCACCAACTTCTGGCGCCTGTGACTTGTAAGCCTCTAGAGCTACCGCTGAACTGACCAAACTGAATGGTTGTTCTATAATTGCGGTACCCACCATGAAGCAGATGACTTTGGAGGGTCAGCAGAAGAAACCCCAAGCCTGTATGGCAGATCAGCTAACACCAGACTAGGGCTGAACTCTGAATCAGATAAGTGCACTGTGCTCAGTTTTGTTTTGGGGGAGGGATGGGAGTGTAGGCTAGCAGGGGGGCTATACCCCAGGGCTGTTTCAGCTGGGCTCCCCATAGGAAGCAAAAGCTAGAGGTAAAAAGCTGGGATATAAGGGGCTGCCTCATTCAGTGCCATACATGGTCTAACACTCCCAGGTCCCTCTCCAACTGCAGCGCTCAGTACGTAATGTGGCAGGACAGTAACATTTTGTATACCGGTACTGACCAGTCTATACTGGTAATCAGGTTTCTATTTCTTTGGGGTCTTTATTCAGGTACCTATGTTCATGGACAGCCCTCATCTCATGATGACTTGTGACAGTATGTGTATAACCCAATCCTCATATCACTATGGTTTACCCCTGTTCTCATGTGGGGGTTGGGGGGCACACCGAGTACAAAATATCAGAGCTGATTGTTTCCCTGAAGCTGTATAAGGTTAGCTTGCAGAGCCTCCGATGTAATGGTCTGGAGTGTTTTTTTCCTTTTTTTTTGCAAGATGTCCTACCAAAATGTACAGTCACTCTTTAAAATGTGGTGTAGGAACAGAAGTCATATTAGTCCCTTGTCTAAACATTTACAAATACATGTAAGAACACAATTGCAAAGCTGTCTACAGGGCCACACGGTAGATTCCCTTTATTCTATATATCAGTGTACATCAAAAGCAGGGACCCAGACTACTGCCCCAGGCTTACTGTTTGGATTCTAACCTTTTGACTATGCAGGCCACTCCTTACTAGTGGTAGTATGTTACATGGAAGGCCACACCATCAGTTTAGATCTGGTAAGGCTTGCTTCTGGAGTTAGAATTTACTCTGAGCATCCCCTGTGCAAATGTTGACAACCTCGAGGGCCAATGGGCTATGCTGGCCTATTTCACCCTCTGGACAGGTGCTTTTTGATGCTGGAAAACATTATGGGTACACCAGTCAGACCCAAGGGCTGCAGTAGAGTGCCAATGCGCCCCAGCGCACAGAGACTGGTCTTGTGCAGCCCTCAGCTACTGGCTATAAGTCTCAACTGCCCCATACATTGAAGCATAACTTCAAGTGCAGATAGTTTTGGTTTCTGGATTAAAATAAGTTATTTAGGACAGTACAGAGGAATGTATGGATGTAGAGCATACTAAGCACTTCATAGGCATGGAATATATGCTGACTATGTATTATCACTAGGCACTTGGGTTTCAGGGTCTTTGGTAGAAGTGCAGGGAGGGCTGGAATGGATCTTAGCTTCTGATATCATACACTTTTTTGCAATGCACAACCCACCTAAATGGGACTATGACTGAGATAAACTGTTACACCTGGAACATATGGGAACTTAATACTCCAGTGAAACATAAACAGGTGCTTTCTTACTTAAAGACACTTAGGTTCACCCTAGCCTTCCTGCAGGACATGTAGTTAAACCCAGCAGATGATGCAAAACTAGCCAGACAGTGGGTGGAAGAAGTGTTTCATGCTTCTGCACCCACCTGTAAAAGAGGAGTAGCAATTTTAGTACATAAGGCCCTCCATTGTCTCATAAAAGTTCTGCCAGAGACCCACAAGGCAGATGGGTAACAGCCCTGATGGACACCCCTCCTAGGCCCATCCTCTTATGTAATATCTATGTTCCCATTGGGCACAAAATAGGTCAATTGGTACAGACGGATACTCTGATCATCCTGGGAGGAGATTTTAACCTCACCCTTGTTCTGTCATTGGACAGAAGCTCGACAGTTATGGAGCCTCATGCTAAAGGGCTGCATGCCTTGTCACAGTTACTCCAAGATTTGAGCTTTGAGGATATTTGGGGGCTCTTTCACCCATGGGATAGGGACTACTCCTACTATTCCCCCATCCATGGCTCTTATAACAGTTTGGACTTTTGGCTGACTTCTCCCACAATTACACAAGTTTTCTTAGATTTGAGGATCCTGCCAATAGTGATTTCAGACCATGCTCCAGTCCAATTGCAATTCTCATGGGGTCCCTTGGTAACCAAATCACCATCTTGGACACTTGACCCTCTTTATACCTTGGGCTAAACAAGAGGCCACTCTTTTTTTTTCCCAAGAGAATCCCATAGAGGATACCTCAGCGGGTAACACGTGGGAGGTATTGAAGGCCACTAAAAGGGGACAAATAATAGTGTACTCCACTGCCAGGAGGAAACAAAAGGGAACAACACCTCTCTCGGCATGAGACAGAGCTACAAACAGTAGAGGCAAGGTTCAAGTCTGTTCCCCATGCCAACCAAGACTTACTCTAGGCCACACCATTCTAGGGCTCTGTATGGAGATTAATATCCTTTTATCTAGGGAAGCTGAGATCTTTCTACTTTGACTAAGACAGTACAGCAGGCAAAACAGCTCAAGCTGAGCTCAGAGTGTACACAGATAAAGAATTCAAAACAGCAGCTACAAAGACCATCACTGCTCAGGATACTTCATAAATCCAGCTTTAATGTTTACAACAAGTAAAAGGATGCTGAAGACAAATGCAGTGCAGCCGTGGATACCCTCAACCAGTTTCACTCTGTTGTGAGTGTCATCAGGAGGTAACACCAATCAAAAGTGAGGAACATAAATACAGATGAATTTAAAGTCACAGTGTTACTAAAAGGCACATTTATAAGTGTATAAATTTAAGTGCTCCAACAATAGTTCATTTATGATGTCTCTGTTACCTAAAGTGCTAAGTGCAATAAATAAACGTTTGAATAAATAGTTTACCTCACCTCAGTGAATATTAAAAAGACAATTGTCATGCATAAATATACATACACATTATCCATTTAAAAAATGACTATTTTTTTCTGTATATCCTCATCATTATAATTTGCAATGGTCAAGCAGTTACTATATGCATCTCTCTCTCTTGATACATAAATATATATATATATATATATATATATATATATATATACACACACACATAGTCTAATGAGGGTTGCCTCAAAATTGCTATATATAAGAAAAAATGAAAAAAATCTTTTACATATTTTTAGACTGCATTGAGTGTATCAGTTCTCAATCCCATGTCTGGTAATGCTGGAGGTACCTCAGATATTTTAAATGCCATTGCACCCAAGGGAAGAATGAGAAATATACTCATTAGAGGTCAAGGAACAATAAAACATACAAAACAAGAATATATTTACAGCAAAAGGTTCACAAACTGTTTCAGGCACATTTTACATATGTTATCCCATTACTGAATTACTTCCTCTGTTGGATACAGGGCATTATTTCAATCCTGTCATTCAGTCCTGGATGCACCATTGATCCCAGTGTGAAAATCCAGTATGATTCTCTACACAAAAGGAGGTTATCTATGTCTCCACCTCTGGGTCCAAGCTTCACTCTATCTATAGCACAACATGTAAAACTGTGTGTGTTGTTAGCATGTTTTATCACATGTGTAGACAGGGCATTGTTTAGGTGTCCCCCTGCTATGGATTTTAAGTGTTCCCCTATCCTTGTTTTTAGGGTCTGGTAGTCTTCCTCACATAGAAACCCCCACATATGCAGGTAGCCAGGTAAACTAAATTCTCTGTGGTGCAGGTACAGAATCCAGACACTTTGTACATCTGTGTACTATTGCATGTGGTGAATGTGTCTGTTTTAATTATGTGATGGAAAAACTTACAGTTCTCACACAGGAAGTTATCCTTAGGTAAAAGTGCTAGCCAGGTATCCTGTCTATTTGATTCTCCTGTCTCCTCAGGTTGGTAACTGTGAACTAACTGGTTCTTCAGGTTCCTACCTCTCCTGTATATTATGTGAGGTTTCTCTATGATGTTTTCTCTTAAAAGTGGCTCATTTTCAAGAATGTTCCAATTAGAATTAATAATATTCTGTATTGTGCTAGAGTGCCTCTTATGGTTAGTAACAAAATGAATTCTGTTCTGTGGTTCTTTGGGTGGTACATCTTGTAACAGGGTATTTCTTGGGATTCCAAGTGCATCCTGATAGGCAGTCTGCACCAAATAACTGTTACATCCCCTACTTAGAAATCTACCACACAAATCTTCCCCTTGTACTGTGTAGTCAGAGTCCTGAATACAATTCCTACATACTCTTAACATTTGGGCTTTGGGTATGTTCTGCACCATATGCCAAGGGTGGCAGCTGGAGGAATGTAGGAGGGAATCGCAATCTGTCTCTTTTCAAAACAAATTAGTTTCTAGGGTACCGTCTGGTAGTTTCGAAATTTAGATCAAGAAAAGAGACTGTGGTGAGCTCACTTTGTACAGTGAATCTGAGGTTGGGGTTGGTGTCCTCCAAGTACTTAACAAAATCTCCCAATTTGTTCAGTGTGCCCCTCCAAACCAGGAATATGTCATCAATAAAATGACACCAGATATCAATCCTATCATAAAAAGGATTGGTCTGGACACCATAGACGGTTGTTTTTTCCCACATGCCCAAATAGAGGTAGTCATAATTTGGGACAAAGATTGCTCCCATTGCCGTCCCCTTCAATTGTAGATAATGTTCACCCTGGAACATGAAACTGTTTTTCTTTATAACATGTTCTGTGCATTCAATCAAGACTGTTTCTTTGTTGCATCAATACTATCATCCAAATCTAGCTAATATCTTTAAAGTGTCCAAACCCCCTTCATGGGGTATGTTTGTGTACAAATCAGTAATGCCCATTAACACCAGGTACCAGTCTTCCTCAATCTGCATGTCCCCCAGGTTGCCAAGCATCTGGCTTGTATCCCTAATGTATGATGGTAAATTAGACACATAGTCTTTAATATGGGCATCCACATATCTTGACAATGGTTCACCTAAGGAGCCAATGCCTGCCAGTATGGGGAGCCCTGGGGGATCATGCAGATCCTTGTAGATTTTTGGAAGGGCGTAGATGTCAATCTCAATTTTAAACCAGTTAGTTGGGTCCCCCTTTAGGTTCCTGTAGATTTCATGGGGGTGCTGGATGCTTTATTATATTGGCTAAATTGGAATGATAGTATTGATGCAACAAAGAAACAATTATTGATTGAATGCACAGAACATAGGGTGCAATGGAGTTTAAAATGCCTGAGGTACCTCCAACACTACCAGACATGGAAATGAGAAATGATACACTCAACACAGATATGGGTCTGAAATGTTTTTCATTTTTTCTTATACCTATATATAGCAATTTTGAGGCAACCATCATTAGACTATATATATATATATATATATATATAGTAACTGCTGAACTATTGCAAATGATAATTATGAGGATATAAAGGAAAAAATTAATGGCTATTTTTTTAAATTGATAATGTAAATGTATATTTGTGTGTAACAATAGTCTTTTTAATGTGTATTCAACGAGGTGAGGTAAACTATTTATTCAAATGTTAATTTATTGCACTTAGCACTTTAGGTAATAGACATCATAAACAAACTATTGTTGGAACACTTACATTTATACACTTGTAAATGTGTCTTTTAGTAACACTTTGACTTTAAATTCATCTGTATTTATGTTCCTCTCTTTTGATTGGTGTTACCTCATGATGATGCTCACGACAGAACAAAACTGGTAGAGGATATTCACGACTGTACTGTGTTTATCTTTGGCATCCTTTTAGATGTTTTAAACATTAAAGCTGGATTTATGAAGTATCCTGAGCAGTGCTGGTCTTTGTAACTGCTGTTTCGACTAAGATACAAGTATTGGGGAAGGGGGGGTCCTAGCCTACAGGTTACGGAAACGGCAAACAGAAAGATTTATCTCTGGCCTCATAGATGGCAAGGGGCAAGTTCAAACCAAAGCACAGGAGATAAACCACATTATGGCAGGTTTATAAACCAATGTATACACTACTTCAAGGAACCCAGATCACCCCCACAGTGCAAACATTTATGGACTCAGTAGAGATCCCTAAATTGACAGAGCAACAAGTGACACTGTTGGACTTGCCCCTGATAGAGATAGAGGTGACTCAAACACTCCACTCCCTTAAAACAGGTAAAGCACCTGGGGGGATGGATTCCCTGTTGGGCTATGGCACTATCTAAAATCAATGGTTACCCCTGTATTATGCTGTGTATATACAGAAGCACTAGTTTCTAGTAAATTTCCACCTACCCTTAGAGAGGCGGTGGTAATGGTGCTCCCCAAAAAAGAAAAGGACCGAACTTTAGCTGGCAGTTACAGACCTATATCCCTCATTAATATGGACAGCAAGGTCTTTGCAAAAGTTCTGGCAGCTAAACTTAAGCCCCTGCTACCACACCTTATACACCCATCACAAGTGTGGTTTGTACAGGGTGGGTACAGCGTTGGCCACATCAGTTCCCTCCAGAATCTGATTCACATTGCACAGAATATCCTCACTCGCGCCGTGGATTTTGAAAAGACCTTTGATTCCCTATAGTGGGATTATCTACAGGTGGTACTAAAACATATGGGATTCAGGCCCCTATTTTGATCATGGGTAGATGCAATATACACACTCCCATCAGCAAGAGTATTTATGAACCCCTTGATGTCAGACCCATTTCCACTAGAAAGGGGCAATTATCAGGGTTGCCCACCTTGCCCCTTACTTTTCAAACTGGCAGTCAAGCCCTTAGCGGCTGCCATTAGATAACACCTCCAGATACATGGAGTTGCCATTGGACAACATCTATATCCAATTCTTATGTATGCGGATGACTTATTAGTACCACTTGCAAATACAGATGTATCCCTCCTGTCCCTCTTAAACATCTTCACCTCCTTTACGTGGATTTCCAGCCTAAAACTGAATCAGACTAAAATGGAGGTTCTCCCACTAAACCAAAGCTGTAAACTCAATCTGGTTAAATCGCTGGGCTTAAAGTGGGTACCATCTGGCATCACATATCTAGGAACTACCATAGTTCATACCATTTCAAAACTTTGGTGTTTAAACCTTAAGCCCCTGCTTACAGAAATGCAAGCAGAATTTGAGAGGTGGAAGCTACTTCAGCTTATAATGACAGGGAAGATCTTATCCATCAAAATGGTTACTATCCCCAAGTTCTTTTATATACTTTCTCAAATCCCCCTTGAATTACCAGCAAAATGGTTTACCAAGATAGATGGAGTTATTGGGAACTTTCTGTGGGAAGGCAAGAAACCAAGGTACAGCAGGAATACATTGAAGGTGCACTGGAGAGAGGGAGGGTAGTATCTTCCATGGCTGGAAGGGTACAAATGGGCCTTTCATGCAATGCAGACTTTAAAATGGGTTACTGCTCACACACCATACTCATCTCAATGGCTCAGCATGGAGCAAGTTCAAGATGAAGCCCAACAACTATCACTGTTCCTATACACAACCCCCCAAAGTGCTCACATCTCACCCCACAATAGGGTCCTCAATCACATTTTGAGGTCAACTCCACAAGAAATTAAACTCTAACCCTACCCAATTAGGCATACCCCTAGATGGGGACACAGTGGCATTATTGTAGACCACAAACCCTTATGTGGAAAGCACTGTGCCAATAGAGGAATTAGCTATTTGCATGATATCTTGGACCATACAGCTCTGAGGGCGGTCACTTTCCCAGAACTACAGGCATGCTGGGACCTTCATAAATCAGACCTTTGGAGATATCTCCAAATACAAGGTGCAGTACAGGTATATCTCCATACCTTACGTCTGTGCCCCAAGGGAAATTTAACAGAACAATGGCTCTCTAAGTCCAGAGGTATAGCTAGTAGCATCTATTCTGCACTCAGAGACAAAATGCCTACACAATCTGATGGATCCAAGGCCAAATGGGAGTGGGCAATGGATATAAGTATTTCTGACCAGCAGGGGAAGGCCTGCTAGAAACTGGCATACCTTGCATATCCGGAGGCCAGATGCTGGTGGATACAAAATAAAATCATGCACTCATGGTACAAAACCCTGGCAGTACTGTAGACCACCCAACTCCTCAGCAAGGATCTATGCTGGAGATGCCTGGCTCATAGGGCTGATATATACAACATTTTATGGAAATGTCCCTCAATCCAGCCCCTCTGGCAGCAAATACAAGCTCTAAGCAATAAGGTTCTCCACAAACAGATCCCGATATCACCTACTTTGATGTTGCTGGGTATGGTAATAGATGCTCCCCATTTGACCTCCCCCAAATGCAAGTGGCTTGCACTACTGAGCATGCAAACTAAAAGACTCCTTCTGAACAGATGGCATACATCTGAAATTCCTACCATCTTGGAGATTCTAAACTCCTTATCAGTGGTAGTCACTCTAGACCCCATGACACAAGTGATGGCAAATACCCTCTCCACCTACAGTCATTGCTGGAAGTCATTTTTAGCATTCACCAAACCCAAGACTGGTGTCAGGAGGTCTAAACCTCACTCTTAGGTTCTTGGCAATATTGGGAATGCAAGAAATCACAGACACATTGCATACGAGTAATAAACTTGTTTATTACTACCAAAGGGATAAATCACAGTTGCCCTAAGCAGTTCTTACCAATATGAACTGGGAGCCAATGCTAAGCCTTCCCTATACCTCGAGGTTTCTTCGTGTCTCTTGAGGTCTCCGAGGTATAAGACTCAGTGTCTCACATTATATACCTATGATAATTGCTATGGTTACTGTAAGACAGAAACATTTCTAGTTATAGAAATGAGTCCTATTGGCTAAATTAGAGGTGGTTCCATGGTCCAAGATAACATTATACAGTTTTGTAATAGTCATCACTTTGTGAAACAAAAGAGTACAGTTCTTACATAAATCAGTGTAATAGTACAAATCACCAAGAGGCAGCAATGCCGACTTATATATCATAATCATTACAAGGACACAGATGTCCTAACATCTTATTAGTGAGAAATACATAAAAACTATATATGCATTAGGAAGCAAAGTGTATAACAATAATATGCATACATATGTGGACATCTACTCTTGTATGGTAGATGCCCTTAGCCCTACATGTTAGTATAAGATATGCCTAAGCACTAGCTGTCTACGGTGTACCTCTGGGAATGCCAATAAGGGTGCAGGGACCTCGTGTAACATTCCCCCCTTGTTGCCTCCAAGGGCAACACAGGCAAAAATATGGAAAGGTCAGTGAGCAGGGGCCGTTTACAAACCCGACACACAAGCCCTGTAAAGGAACTCCAGCTGCTCACGGTGTTGGCACAGTGTGCACCGTAGGCAGCATAGCATAATAACCAAAAAAAATATCAAGAATGCTTGTATAATAACAAAACCTTTAAAGGTAATCTCCAACCAAGTGTTAGTTAATGCATCATTCATATCACCATCATTAATTAATGAAAAGATAGCTTCATTAGCCTTAGTGATATTATTGCTGATATGGATGAGGTGTGTGTCTTTCCTCTCTAAAAGTGATTTTAATGTAAGTGACAGTGGATCTATGTGCACATTAAAATATGGTAGATACTCAGAAAGGGTGAGCAGATAATCAGGGTAACCATTAATGATGTCCGCATCCATAAGGGGGACAGGGGTAATAACGGTATATCCAATGACAGCTTTCTGATGCGGAATGAAGCAGAAGTTGGGGGAATCAATAACACATGTTTGCAAGCCGTAAGTATAAGTTCTGTAGTTAGTAACTATGCAATACTCGCCATCTAAATTGTATTGCATTTTAACAGTAGGTAATCGCCACTTTTGCAACTGTACCGGGCAGGTGTAGGTTATCTTGGAAATCCGTGTTGACAGGTGATGAACCTCCTCTCAATAAGACTGGTAAAGTTTTTCTGGAGCCAATGCTGAGTCCGAAAAATCTGTGTCATTCATGCTGATGTCATCGTCCATGGAAAAGGACCAATCAATACTGTCGGGACAAAAACCACATACTGGTTTAATAACATCAAATACATCACATCGACACAAGTTGATATGTTGTTTCTTCACACAGCAATCTGTGTGCGGAGCGACCCAGACATCCAGGAAAGTATGGAAGACCAATAGAAGAGGCAAATCCAAGCGTTCTCTGTAGATGTTGTCATCATGGTGCCCAATTGTGTGTACAGAAGCCAGCTTGTAGAACAAAGCTCTAGTGGGATCAAAACGTGGTAGAGACACAATAAAAGAAACAAACATTGTATCTTTGATAGAACATTTCTTAGAAGTAAAACAGGGACCAGTGTTAAGGTGTCTGGTCACAAAACCCAAATTCCTAGCTGTAGAAAGAGGAATCGTTAAAGATTGTTGCATACACATAGCAATACAGCCAGGGGTTTTACAATGTGTACAATACCATTTAGAAATACGTCTGTCATGTATGATATCAGGGATTCTTCCAGATTCTAGATCACAGAAGAGATTATTATGGTAGTGATGACGTAGGAGCCACAGGCTGAGCACAAAATCTCACGGGCAATGTATTGTTTATCTGCTTCTTTGTTGTTCTGTGCAATGAGTGCATTAATCTTATCTTTAGAATCTGTAAATGCCTTAGCAATATTGTGCATATTATAAACGGTGTATCTTTCTTCCTGACTAAGGCCATCCACGCCATGCAATAATGGGGGTAGTATATTATTTACCAAACCAGTTTGAAATTTGGCTGAATGAGATTTGATAGCAGCAATGTCTGCTTTATTCCAGATAGACATAGCTGTACCAAAGAGACCTGTGACAGTGCCTGTTGCACCAGTGACATCAGAACTGTCAACTTCACGTGTATTACGTGTATGACTTTGATCATCAGGATTGTTTTGTTTCCTGAAGTTGCCTCTATGCTCGGTTGTATACACCCCGGCAATAGGGTCTTGAGTACGAATCTGAAATGCTGCTAAACTATCAAGCAACAATGTACTGTAAAATGCTGAAGTGTTAGTATTGTGACACATACCAAATTCTTTCATATTCCAGTATGTTAAACAAAACAGGTATATGCAAAAATTGCAAATTGTTAATCAGTGTACCAGGTAGAGCAGTGGCTGTTAGACCACTGTGGGGACCAGGGGCGTGCTTTGGACATTCCAAAAGCTGTTTGTCAGTTGGTGGTAACACAGATAGAAACATGGCAGCAGATGCCATGTTGTGTGCAGCACAAAATTTTTGAACAGAGTCCTTAGACAAAGAATTACAATAGTAGGGATCAATGAAAGCAGTGATATTATATAAACCAGAATGTCTAAGAGCAGTCTGTGCAAGGACAGAGAACCATTTGGGGATAATTTAGCATTAGGCCAACCCTGGAAAGTTCCCTTGGAGAGTTTGACCACAGGGAGAATTTGTCCTTGTGATGTGGTTTGCCACTCAATTTGTAGGGTAGATTTATCAGGAGCAACAACCGAGGCAGTGAGGTAGGCATCAGAACCTACCTGGACAGTAATCAAACTATCGGGTATTTTGATGGAAACTCCCTCTGGGGCAGATGCTGGAGGATCAAGATGAGGAAGGAGGTTCGGTACCATGCCTTGGATGCAGGGGATACCTCCTGAGATGAGGAGAAAATGGAACAAGATAGCCATCTTGTCAGTGTATCTGAAAAGGAAAATCAAACATTAGTAGATTAGTACTATTCTGCCCAATGGGGTGAGGAAGAGTAATTATACTCCTTTGTACAGTTTCAGTTGGTTTGCATGTAACCACTTGTCAGTCAGTTTATTGTTGTGCAGGAGTCTAACTTGATAGACTGCCAGACTGAGCTTGTTGACAATGGGGTAAAGGTCCTCCCACTTATTGGAGAAGGAGTGTGTGGGATATGCTAATCGGAGGACCATTGCCTGATCTCCAACCTGCCAATCCACTTCTTGTGTGTTTGTCAAACTGTATCTTGGATTGTTGCTGGGCCTTGCCCATGCAATTGGTAGCATACAAGTGTGTGTGTATGAGGTCTTTTCTGAGTTTTTCCACATATTGGTCTACAGACACATGGTCCACAGTAGGGGTATACAGGTCAAACAACAGGTGTTCAGGTAATCTCATCTGTCTTCCAGTCATCACCTCAAAGGGTGTCAACTAGGTGGTGGCTGAGGGTGTGCCCCTGATTGCCATAGGGAGTAATGGCAACAGGGAATTCCAAGTTTTGGGATTGTCCTCAATGAATTTGGAAAGCATTTGCTTAATCCGTCTGTTGGCTCTTTCTACGTGACCTGAAGATTGAGGGTGGTAAGGTATGTGGAACTTCTGTTGAACTCCAAGGAGCTCAAGGGATTCTTTCATCAACTCACCTGTAAAACTGGTTCCTTTGTCAGAGTCTACCTTACGAGGTACATAGACAGTGTCAGCAGATAAGGGCCTATGGCCCACCCAGTCTGCCCATTTGAGCTTGTAAGTTCAGTTTATGTTTTCCTAGAAGTCTGTTGCCCCTTACCCCTGACCTCCAGAATTCCTTTATGTCTATCCCATGCATTCTTAAATCCCGTGATTGTTTCAGCCCCCACCACTTCCTCTGGCAGGGTGTTCCACTTGTCCACCACCCGTTCTGTGAAGAAATTCTTCCTCATGTTTCCTCTGAACTGTCCTCCTCCAACTTTATCCCATGCCCTCTAGTCCTGGAACATCTTTTTGCTTAAAAATAGTGTATTCCTGCACCCTGTTCCTCCTGTAAGATACTTGTGTCTCTATCATATCCCTCTCTCCCTCCTCTCCTCCAGGGAGTACATGTTCAGTTCCTTCAACCTGTCTTCATAGGACTTGTGATGCAATCCATGCACCATCTTTGTTGCCTCCTCTGAACCTTCTCTACCCTGTCTATGTCCTTACGTAGGTATGGTCTCCAGAACTGTACACTGTACTCCAGGTGGGGCCTCACTAGTGTCTTGTATAGCGGAATTATGACCTCCTTTTTCCTGCTGGTGATGCCCTGCCTATACATCCCAGCATCCTATTTGCTTTACCTGCTGCCTTGTCACACTGTTTCCCCTACCTTGAGGTCATCAGAGATGATAACCCCAAGATCCCTTTCCTGCTTGGTGCATGCTACATCCTCACCCCCCAACTGATATATTGTGCCAGGGTTTTGTGCCCCATATGCATTATCTTGCACTTCTTTGCATTGAATTTCAACTGCCAAACCCCTGACCATTCTTCAAGTTTCTGCAGGTCCCTTCTCATTCTGTCTATACCTCTGGTGTGTCTACTCTGTTACAGAGCTTTGTGTCATCAGCGAACAGTGAAATTCTGCCTTCTAGGTCCTAAGCAATGTCACTGATGAAAATGTTGAATAGGACGGTCCCAGCACTGATCCCTGTGGTACCCCACTGGTCACTCTTCCTCTGTGGAGTGACAGCCATTTACCACCACCCTCTGTGTCCTGCCACCCAGCCAGTTACCTACCCACCACACTACTGTCCTGCCCACACCCATATGCCCCAGTTTGTGTAATAGTCTTCTATGTGGCACAGTGTCAAAGGCCTTGCTGAAGTCCAGATAGGCCATGTCCACTGCCCTCCCCTGATCCACCTCCCTAGTCACCCAGTCAAAAAATTCAATGAGGTTGGTCTGACATGACCTCCCCCTGGTGAAACCATGCTGCCTTGGGTCCTGTAGTCCATTGACAACCAAATGTTCCACCAATCTCTCCTTCAGTAGTGCTTCCATGATCTTCCCCACTACCGAGGTGAGGCTGACTGGTCTGTAGTTCTCTGCTTCCTCTTTGTTCAAACTTTTGTATAAGAGGACTACATCTGCTGTCCTCTGGTCTTTGGGTACCATCCCTGTTTCCAGTGATTGGCTAAACAGGATAGCCAGAGGTTCAGCCATCACCTCTCTTAGTTCTTTAAGGACCCTGGGGTGAACCCCATCTGGCCCCATTGCTTTATCAACTCTTATTACTTCCAGTTCCTTCAGGACCCTTTCTCGTGTAAAGGGACTTGTGTCCATTTCTGCACCATTCTCACCCTTGTACTCCTTCAGACCCATTACCCTCCTCTTCCTCAGTAAAGACTGAGCAGAAATACCTGTTCAGTATGTCAGCTTTACTGTTGTCATCCTCCACGGGTCCCCATCCTCCCCTTCAGTCTCACTATCCCTCCCTTTGTCTTTCTTTTTTCACTTATGTACCTGTAAAGGTTTTGTCCCTCTACCCACTGATTTTGCAATGTGTTCTTCTGTCTGAGCTTTGGCTTCCTTCACTGACCTCCTCACCTCCCTTTGCTTCTCCTGGTGCTTCTCCTATCCCCTTCTGCCTGTGTCTTTGTGTGCCTGAATGCAATCTTTTGGCTTTCACTTTCTTTGCTGCCTCTTTGGAAAACCATAATGGTCTCCTCTTCCTGTTTCTCTTGCTAACCTGCTTAATGCATAATTCTGTTGTTCTTGTAATCCTCATTTTAAATACTGCCCACTGTTCCTCAACCCCTGATTCCTGTCCCATTCCCCTTAATGCCTCTTTCAAGTATCTCCCCATTTTCCCAAAGTCTGCCCCCCTAAAATCCAGGATACGTATTTTTGTGTGGTTTGGTTCTGCTCTTTCTGTGATTTCAAACCACAATGACTGGTGGTCACTGTTCCCAGGTGCTCCCCACTGTTACCCCCATCACACTGTCCCTATTTGTGAGCACAAGGTCCAGTATTGCCTTCTGCTGAGTTGGTTCCATGACCAGTTGCTTGAGGAAGGCACCTGAAGGAGTCCAGGATAAATCTGTTCTAGTTGATGCTGCTGCTGGGATGCTCCAGTCCACATCTGGAATATTGAAGTCTCCAACCAGTACTACCTCACTCTTGTCTGCCATCCTTTGGATGGCTAGCATCAACTCCTATCTGTTTCTTCCTCCTGGGCTGGTGGTCTATAGACCACACCTGTGCGGATGGCTGTCCCCATTTTCCTTTCCAGCTTAACCCACAGTATCTCTCCCCACTTTGTTCATCCTGGATCTCTGTGGCCCTTATGTCATTTTTCACATACAGTGCCACTCCTCCTCCCTTCCTACCTGCTCTGTCTCTTCTGAATATGTTGTAGCCAGGTATAGCCATCTCCCAGTCATGGTTATCATTACACCAGGTTTCAGTGATGGCCACAACGTCCAGGTCTGACTGCACCATGACAGCCTCCAGATCTTCCATCTTGTTGCTAAGGCTCCTGGCATTTGCACACATGACTTTCCATGATTTGACCTCCCTAGACTGTTTCGCTGTTCTACTCCAGCCCCTTCCTTGGTTGTCCTTTATCCCTGGTTCTCCTTGCTGTCTGCCCTTCTGCTGAATTTTGCCCCTTTTCTGCCTATCCACCTCTTGGGCACTAATCTCCATCTTTTGCACACTGCTTTGCAGAGATAGCCACTCCTCTGGTTCACTGGTTCCACTGCTAGCTGTGGGGGGTGAGCAAGTAGGTATCCTCCTTGCTGGCCTGCCACCCCCCTTTGCTAGTTTAAATGCTTGTCAATGTAGCATTTAAACTTATCATTGAGTGCTTGGATTCCCCTCCAGGATGGATGCAGGCCGTCAGGCTTGAACAAACCTCCATCCCTCCAGGTTGGTCCCCAGTCACCAATGAATCCAAACCCTTCCTCACAGCACCAGGTCTTCAACCATGAGTTAAAGTTCCTGGTGCATGTACTCCTATGCTCTCCTGCCTCTCGCAGGTAGTACTTCTGAGAAAGTGACAGAAGTAGCTACTTGCTTGAGACCTCTCCCCAATTTCCTAAACTCTTCCTGAACTTCCTTTGGCTCCCCATTTGCCAGGTCATTAGTACCTAGGTGGATAATGACATCCAGCTCACCCTCCCGTCTTGCCTTCCCAGTGATCCCCAGGATCTTCCTTCCATCCTCCATGCCGTGGCACCTGGTAGGCACCTCACCTCCCTGTCCTCCCCCTCCTGTGTTCCTAGCTGGATCCCTCTTATGATGGAGTCCCCCACCAGGATTCACTTCCTCCTCCTCTGGGGTCCACTGCTTTCCCTGCTGAGGTCACCTTCTTGGCTAACCTCCACATCCTTTCCTTCCACTTCTCTGGGTACCTCTATTTGGTTGTCCTCATTTGCCAGTGTGGCATATGAGTTCTTGAGTGGAATAGGATCTGGGATGTGCCTCTGCCTGACTGCTCTAACTCTCCCTGAGCCCACTGTCATCCAAGTGCTCCTCGTTCTCGGCATCCTTTGAGGCAGTTTCATTGGACTGGGTGGTCTCTGGATAGGGATGATGGTACTCCTGACCCAGTTTACTTCCGCTCTGAGTCTGGCTACCTCATCCCACAGTCCAGAGAGATGCAAGCAGATAGGGCAGCACCTCAGTGTCCAGAAAGTCTGCCTGAATATGGCTGCCCCACAGCCACTGCATTGCACCACCCCCACATTATACTGCAATTATACTGCTATTCCACTACTTGTCTGCTACTGAAGCTCTCCTAGTTCCCTTTTTATTAATTTACTGTCCTAAAAATCCTGCCACTGATCCTCAGATAATGTTCTTTAAAAAAAAGAAAGAAAAGAAGCCAATAAATAAATAAATGAGTCAAAACACTTGTCGTGCTGAGGGTGGGCTTCTTCCCCCTTATGCCCCTCCTACTTCACACCCCTTACTATACCCTGTGTTTAGCTCCTGTCAATCAGTTTTATCAGGGCATATAATTAAGAGTTGGGGGAAGGGGGGTGAAAATTTGCAGCAATGAAAGACAGCACAGAATTACACCACCACTACGTTTTAAATTTTCAACAGCCCAAAAACAATTCTAAGTAAAGACAACAAAGAAAGTACAGTGTCACTAAAAGCCCACAATCTAAGTTTAAAAGAAAAATAGCAATTACCAATTACTTTAAAGCACTGAATTGAATATGTTTCCTTCCTTCCCCTTCTGGCTTCTTCTGAGAAAATAAAACTCACTTGCTACCTCAACTCTGACTAAGCCCCACCTCCAGTTATCACGTAGCTGAGGTCAGAGGCCAGACAATTAACACCCCTCACCCATCTACAGGTAGTCAGACAAGCCAAGATAAAATTTGCAGCAATTAAAGACAGCACAGAATTACACCACCACTACGTTTTAAATTTTCAGCAGCCCCAAAACAATGCTAAGTAAAGACAACAAAGAAAGTACAGTGTCACTAAAAGCCCACAATCTAAGTTTAAAAGAAAAATAGCAATTGCCAATTACTCTAAAGCACTGAATTGAATATGTTTCCTTCCTTCCCCTTCTGGTCTTCTAGGCCCCACCTGGAGAAAATTTGTTCCACTAGGATTTTGGCAGTGGTTTTAGCAGTGCATGTCTTAGTGGGGAAAGCTTCAACCCACTTGGAGAACAGATCACTTACCAAAAGAGCATACTTGTTGTTTCTGCTGGTATTGGTCAGGGGACCAATAAAATCAATCTGTATGGCATGCCAAGGGCCAGAGTGTCTTTGTGGTAGAAGTTTGGCATTTCACTTGGTGGGGATGGGATTGTTTTGCACACAAACAAGACAGTTGTCTATGTACTGTTTAACATCTTTGGTGACACCAGGCCACCAGTCGGAGGTCTTGAGCCTCTGGAGGGTGTTTTCCACTCCCTGGTATCCACCAGTGCATGTGTCATGCACTTGGTGCAAGAATTCAGACCTAACGTGCCTGGGGACCACCCACAACTTAGTGGTGGAATAATCTGGTTGGTACCAGATGAGCTTGTCATCTGGGGACAAGGGTAACTTACTTTCATGCCTCCGGTAGGGATTGTGTGTTGGAAGTTTCTCTTCAGTAAACTTGTCAAGGAATCTGAACACTTCTTTGAGTTCAGTATCAACATGTTGGGCTGCTGAAAGGTCCAAGGGGGAAAAAAGGTTCAGGTTTCTTCCTGACTGCTGCAATGTGTACAGCCGCATTGGCTTCTGGATGGTATCTGCTGTGTCATTGAAGGCATGGTAGGGGTCATGAATGGAGTGAGCTTTAACTTTGTGTACATAGAGTTTGTGAGCAAACCTTTGTGCCAGTGAGTGTATGTATATTACCAGTTCTTTGTGTTTCACTGAGATGCCATCAGAAGAGAGGAAAGAGTTCTTCTGCCAGAAAGGAAGAAATTCTGCAAGAGAACACAAACCCAGTTAGAGTCTGTAAAATGATGGTATTCTTGGTCCCATGCTGGATGAACTTGAGTGCACAGGCCACTGCTGCCATCTCGGCATATTGCAAAGATGCTGCACTGCAACGCTTAGAGATTTTAACAGTGTTACCATAAGGGTAAATTACTAAGATACCCATCCCTACAATCTGTTCTCCCTGATAGTAGGAAGCTGAACCATCTGTGAAAATATGACACAAAGAGGTGTTCTCAAGCAATTGTGGCATGGCAGGAAGGAAAGGACCTGGATCTGGTAGATCAGGTGGTTGCAATGTACAGTCATGGGGTTCTCCTTGACAAAGGAGTCCATGTACCAGCATGGATGGCATTTTTTAGTTGGGTGGACCTGTGTGTCTCTATCCTGGAGAAGGAGTGACCAGTGTGTCAGTCTGGTGTTAGAGACTGACCCATCCTTCACTCTGTCTGATAGCGGAAAGGTAGTTGGGGTATGGTTTCTGTTAATGATCAGTGGGGAGTACCCAATAATATACAGAAAGTGCTAACAGCCCAGTAGGTAGCCAGAAGATTCCTTTCACAAAGGCTGTACTTCTGTTCCACTGGGGTCAAGAGCTATGATGCATATGCAATGGGTCTCAATATACCTTGAACCTTCTGAGCCAGCACTGCTGACATGGCAATGTCAGAGGTGGCACACTCCAGATGGAATGGTAGTCCTGGATTGGGGTTGACCAGAGCTGGAGCCAAGGCCAAGGCCTGCTTCAGTGATGTTACAGCCTGGGTGTATATGGGGCCCCAAGTCCAGGGAATGTCCTTTTTTGGTAGCTCATACAGAGGAACAGCCTTCTGAGCAAAATCACAAATAAAATCTCTAGAATATTTCACCATATCTAGAAACCTTCTAAGAGTTGCCACACTGGTAGGCAATGGCAAGTCTTGCAATCCTTGTATCTTCTTCCAGGTAGGGCTGCGGCCTTGGTCAGTTATTCTCAGGCCCAGAAAGAGTACCCTTTCTGACATAGCTGTGCTTTTGCTGGGTTGCATTTGAGGCCTGCTCTCTGGATGAGGGTCAATAGTTCATCCAAGGGATCCAAGTGTTGTTCATGTGTGGCTGTTGCCAACAGCAGGTTGTCTACATACTGTAGGAGACACTGGGGAGTAAAGAAACCCTCAAGGGCATCCATCATGAGTAGATGGAACAGGGATGGGCAGTTATGGAATCCCTGTGGTAAGTATGTCCACATGTACTGTTTACCTTCAAAGGTGAAGGCAAATTTATATTGACTCCTAGGGGCCAATGGTAGTGACCAGAAACCATTGCAGATATCCAGGGCACTGAACCATTTTAGGTCAGGGGTCAAGAGTCATAGCACATCAGGTATGGAGGCCACAGTTGGAGCACAACTGGGGGTGACCTGGTTCAGTTTCCTGTAGTCAATAATAAGTCTCCAGGCACCTGTAGGTTTTTTCACAGGCCACAATGGGGAGTTGGCAGTAGAAACACATATTCTGATTACCCCTTGGTTGAGGAGTGATTTTATTGTTTCCCTAAGAGAAGGCAAGGCCTCAGATGGGAAAGGATATTGCCTTTGCCTCTCATGTGCTGGGCCTGCCACTTCAATGACAGTGTGAATTTTGTCACAGTCATGCTTGTTGATAACAAATGCTTCCAAATGCCTTTGCAGAATGGGAAGGAGCTTTGGGAAAAGCTCATGGTTCTTGAACAAATCTATGATGTCATACTCCTTATTGTTGGCAGATATTGTTGCCATGACATGTGAATCAGGGATCAAAATAGTATGATATTGGCCCAGAATCTGTATAAATAGCATGTTAGCTAGATCCACCACACAGCCGTGTGGTGCAAGGAAGTCAATCCCAATGATACTAGCATGATCATGCAATATCATCAGTTGGAAGGTGTGTGAGGCCTTCAGGTGTCCCAACTCTACAGGTAGTGGCAGAGAACGGTATTCAGGTAACCTTGTGCCATCCACTCCTGACATGTTGGTCCTTTGTCTGGTGGACCAAGGAGATGTATTCGGGTGGTCATCATGTAATATAGACACAGCCACACCTGTATCCAATAACACTGTAAGTAGGCAGCCCCCGACCTTGGCCTCAGTGCAGGGCCTTCCGTTTGTATCCAAGACCAGCTTGTTTACAATCCAGACTGGGGCCTGTAATTGTCAATCTTTACTGGAGGGAGCATGGAGAGGTTGGGCCTGGCTCCTTTGAATCACTTCACCATGCTGCACTTATGCTATATAGGGTGGTGCTTCTGGGTTCATGTATGGGCCTGAGGGCCTGTACTTCCACTATCACCATGGCCCATTGGGGCCTGGGTTCCCAGTTGTATGGCTGCAAGGGACTGAGCAGGAACAGCATCTGCTACAGAACGCACTTGTCCCAGGAGCTCTCTGAACTTCCGATTCTCTTCAGCTATCTCCCTATATGAAGGGCCTGGTCTTTGTTGTTGTTTACCCTTATGATTCTTGTGCTTCTTATTTTACATCCACAGCTTCTTGTGCAAGTTGTTTTCCTGCTCAGTAGGCCATCCAGAGTCTCTGGTGGTAAGTCGCTGGACTTTCTTTGGCATTCTGCTTTACAGAATATGCAAGCATCACTCCTACTACACCTGGGCTGTGTGTAGAGATGAGTTCAGCTGCAACCTCGTCAAAGGTGGCATTGCCAACCTGGCGGATGGCATTGGGAAGTTTGGCCAACAGTTCAGGCTCGATGGTCTGGCATAGAATTTGGACCTGATAGTCTGCAGTGAGGCTAAGCATCTTACATTTGGAATGCACCTTTTCCACGTGGCAGCTGAGGTTGTCAGACAGGCTCATCTGACCGATACTGTCAGCTATTTGCTGAACAGAGTAGGCCATTTGTAGGGGTTTATTGGGCTGATTAGGCTGGGGTAGGTTACCTCAGATGCCATCCAGGGCTGCCTGGGATGCATGAATCATGCCTTCCTGAGTACCAGCCTCTTGCAGAAGCTGCCTAATCTTGGTTTTAAGGACCCGTTTATTTCTCTCAGAGATAGGCACATTACCTATTGCATTCTCAATCAATCTCCTGCCTGTCTTCCACATTAATAATGGCTACCAGTGGTGCCGTTGGGACCAGGATTGGGCCTGCTCCCTCCCCATCATGGGGACCGCCATGTTGGCATCGCCCATGATGTTCGTCGCGATGTCGATGACGTCTGACAAGGTGTGGATGGAGTGGGGACCCGCCATGATGTGGATGGCTGGGCGGGGTGTCTGGCCCATAGTAGGGGTGTGACTGGGCATTGTACTGGGAGATGTTGTCATCTGAAACCTCCCCTTCAGATGACATGGTTAAGGCAGGGGCCACACCTCCCATCACCTTAACATGTCCAGCCAGACTCTCCCACTGATGATGCAGTTTTGCCATCTTAGATTCACATTCTGCATGACTCACATTTGCAACATTCACATCAACCTCATCTTGCATTTGTTTCTGCAATACTCTATATGTGGCGCTCAATTCACGATTGTCCCTAGTAGTCACTTGTAAGTCATTACGTACTTGGTTTATCTTGACCTGTAGCTCTCCCATCTTCTCACTCAACTGTTCATTTGCTCTACTTAACAAGTCATTCACATTCAAAGCTTGCCCCTTATCCTGTCTCAAACGTTTACATTCTTGCTTCAACATACAAATTCCTTGCTCTTAAGCCTGTGCAGAATGATGCAAAAGTGAATCATCTTCATTGCTCAGTGTTTGAAGTTCAGACTCCAAATTCTGCTGCAGTCTAACACATTCTGTTTCCTGCAAACTCATCTCTTGCTTAAGAGACAAAATCTGCTGGTCAAGGGTTCGAAACCTCACTTCAGAGGCTTCCAGAGCAGCATAGAAAGCTGTGACCAACAGCCCTTTGGCATGACGCTTATTGGCTGTTTGTCTTGTCTCACAGTACTGGGTTGAAATCCCCAGTATAGGGTTTTCGGATTGACTTGCATCCCGCGCGAAGTCAGCCCATCCTCCATGGGAGGCAAGGAAGTTTGAGACATCGAGTCTCAGTTTTGTGCAGATATTTGATACAGTGGCCATTGTGTGGAAGGGAATGAAAAATCAAACTATGAAAAAGATGCCGTGTTGTGTATCAATCCACAACAGGAACACTTTACACACAGTCAGGCTACTGTATACTCTGTAGGCTTGCAATTCAAAGTCACTGTGGAGTGGGTCAAGTCGGCATCGACCACAACCAAGAAAAGCAGCCAGACTTTGCAAGTTACTACAAACTGGTCAGAAAACGGGAGAGGTGGCGCGGGAATGCAAACCTACAGTCCCCGTTGGGAAGGGAAAAGTTTTAAGCAACAAGTGAACTCTCACAAACACCAAATATTGCCTGTCCGTGGTTGCCAATTGTCAGGAGGTCTAAACCTCACTCTCAGGTTCTTGGCAATATTGAGAATGCAAGAAATCACAGACACATTGCATAAGAGTAATAAACTAGTTTATTACTACCAAAGAGATAAATCACAGTTGCCCTAAGCAATTCTTACCAATATGAACCGGGAGTCAATGCTAAGCGTTCCCTATACCTCGAGGTTTCTTCATGTCTCTTGGGGTCTCCGAGGTATAAGACTCAGTGTCTCACATTATATACCTATAATAATTACTATGGTTGCTGTAAGATAGAAACATTTCTAGTTACAGAGATTATCCCTATTGGCTAAATTACAGGTGGCTCCACAGTCCAATATAACATTATACAATTTTGTAGTAGTCATCACTTTGTGAAACAAAAGAGTACAGTTCTTACACAAATCAGTGTAGTAGTACAAATCACCAAAAGGTGGCAATGCCGACTTACATATCATAATCATTACAAGGACACAGATGTCCTAACATCTTATGAGTGAGAAATTCATATAAAGTATATATGTATTAGGAAGCAAAGTGTATAACAATAATATGCATACATATCCTGACATCTACTCTTGTACAGTAGATGCCCTTAGCCCTACATGTTAGTATAACATATGTCTAAGCACTAGCTGTCTACAGTGTACCTCTGGGGGTACCAATAAGGGTGCAGGGACCTTGTGTAACACTGGCATCGGATGAATCAACCCCCTACAAATTACCTGTAACTCCCTTATTGCTAAGTAAGTATCCAAAACACTAGTAACTGATTGCAAAACAGAGCTGTCTTCCTCTATGAGCATTTAGACAAGCCTTACAGTACATGTTTTAGGTTCTGTGTGGTTATGTGTTTCTTTTTTAGGGTGAGATACAGGCGGCCACCTACAATGGATAATTTTCCTCCTGTACTTTGTATACCACTTCATAGAGCTGACAAGCCTTCACAGAGTATGATAGGCGTTTCTATCATCAAGATATGTTATGGCTTCAATTTACAAGTATACTGTATACAGGTATGTACTGTTTTTCTTCTGTATCTACCCTGTTGATTGTATGTTGCTGGTTGTGAACTTTTGAAAGCAATAAAAACTTTAACTGGAAAAAAAAACATCCATACCACCTGCCTGTAATGGCTCTACAGGCCAAAAAAACAACAGCAGTAGGATACAATGCTCACTGAAGAAGTGGCAGAAATGTTTGTTACACAACTTGCAGACAGGTTTGATGGCATTATATAGGGATGCAATTGGCATGTCAGCACTGCTGGATCACAGATATAAAGATATAGTATATGGTCAGGGCTTATTGTGTATGGAAAACAAAGATTTTCCAAATCTTGTTGTAGTACAGTTCAAATATCAAAAAAAGTTGTTGTACTATCGTTCTGATGTCACATCGATAGTACAACAGCTTTTTAGCCTTGAGCTGCCACTTGATTGGTGGTAACAGCTCAGCTAAAAAGCAAACAGACCAAAATGGCGGTGCTGGTTAGCGAGCGGACCACTGAGTGGTAACCTAAGACAGTTTCTACATGGTCTGAGTCAGCTCCATTTGTCCAAACTGCCACTTTGTCTTTTTTTTTTTAAATCACTGGCATCTGTAAATCATAGTGAGAAGGAGTAGAGTGGTAGGGCAGCGAAGACCCGAATCGGGAGTAGATGAGGAGCGGTAGTGCGAACATAAGGTATGAAGGAGCAGCTGCCATGAAATCCTGTGAAATTAAAATTGTTATATTTTTAGAAACCATATACTATATAAAACAGTGTATGGTTGTCCATACACAACAAGGCTGTTGCCATCTTGGGGATTTGATGCCGTCATACGGACCTCTAAAGCTTCGCTCTCGAGGTCTGTATGACGTCATCATATCCCCTCAATGGCAACATAGCATAGTTGTGTATGGACCACCATACACTATTCTACATGTGTTCATTTCCCCCAGATGCATAAAGTATATATTGTATGGGGAGCCCTTATTGTTAACTGAAATCAAGAGATCACAGCCTTGTTATGCCATCAACATGACATCACTCTGTTGTTAACCCTTCTTGAGTATGTCATATCAATGGTATAACAAAATGGAATACTCACAACAATCAATGTTTTGTAAAGTAATTTAGTAAAGTAATTCAATCTGCAATTACACAATCTTGGTAGCCCATACACTAAAAAATAAAATATATAGTCTTTGGTTAAGAACCACACCGTAAACACTTCTTGAGGTTGTCATGACATCTGAAAACCTCTCGAGCTGAGCTCTTGAGGTTTACAATGATGTCACGGCAACCTCTCGAAGTGTTTACAGCGTGATTATTAACCAAAGACTATGCATTATTCTCTATATTGAACAGAAACTGTTGCATATACTGTAGTTGCACTGGAGCAGCAGTGGCATGCATTAGGATGTGAGCTGAAGCTTCCCATCAATAATGGGTTTCAGCTTTGGTAAGAAAAGGAGGCACGGTATGTAGTCTGGGATTACTACTTGATGGATAACTGACATTTGCATCTCAGTGTTTTCAGTAACATAGGGCTACTTTCATCATTTAAAAAGAATTGTCACTGCCAGTCTTTCTACACATGTTTAGGCTTACATTTCTTCCAGAATTTACTTCTGGAATGCACTCTGTAAAGGCTTACCTGGTGGTCAGTTACACTGCATACAGTTAGCCCAGAATGCTGCAGTGAGGCTTCAGACTTCTGTATGAAATTTATTTATCTTATTTTAAATGTCTCCAGTGGGATGACCCCATGAAAGAACACATCTCATTTTCAAGGGGATCCCATGAAGGACAAAAACCGTCAGCAGTATAACTGAGCACAGCAGAATAAAGCAGTTGCAAACAATACACACATATAAGGCAGACATGCAGTGCAAACTAAAAGTGAATAAGATACAAAACATACTGTATTTCGTTATAGGATTACATACAGAGGGAAGAATAACAGAAGTATGGACAACTGGGTCTTAAATGTATCTTGTACTGTGACAAGGTGCAGGAGAGCCTGGGCTAAAACACATACAAGGGGTCTTAGGTGGTGGGAAGGACAGCTTGTGAACACTTGTAGGTTGTGAGCATTCTAAAGTTGAGGGTGAAAGCTTATTCTATGAATTTGAGGAAGACTATGCAGAGGCCTTTCAACCAAAATCACACAGTCCCTTACTGGACCACTAATTTTATTAGGCCCTAACTACCCCTCCTGTGGCATATACCCACTCCCTGCAATTACATAATGGGAAATGTAGTACATAAAAAATGTCTTTTTTTGTCAGGTAGGGCACTGACTGTTGGTACCTCACTTGCCGCTGCCTTCATTTCTAATTTTGTTGACTACAGTCTCTTCTGCTGCTTCTAGTACTCAGGGAATGTCACCAAACAGCCCGGACACTTCGAGGGACCCCAAAGACTAAGTAAGGTATAGATGTCCTTTCTAAAACATAAGAACAAGGTTTAATAGAACAGATATTGACCAGAGTGTTTGAGACATAGTGGAAAAAATCAACACCTTGAGATGAACTATTGATGAAATGGCCATATTTCCAGAAGCTGACACTGAGGTCACAATTTATACACATTATCACTCATCTCCTCATTGCATACTATTACTATTTACTATTACTAGTACTACTAGACATGCAAGAACAAGGGGACACAATTTAAAGATAGAAGGAGGGCAGTTCTGGGGCAATGTGAGGAAGTATTATTTCACAGAGAGGGTAATGGATGCATGGAACAGCCTTCCTGAAGAGGCTGTGGGGTCTAAAACTGTGGGAGAATTCAAGAATGCATGGGACAGACATAAGGCAATTCTTGTGGGGGATAGGAAGAAATAGGCTGTTGGTTAACTAGGCTCTGCAGTCTATCCTGTAGGTAGGGAAATGGGCAGACTAGATGGGCCAAGCAGTCCTTATCTGCTGTCAAAGTCTATGTTTTTATGCTTCTATGTTCCATCCAGTCCAAAGGAGGCTACTATCATTCTCATATTAAAGATGCCTAATCTTAATTCTTTTAAGCAATTTAATTTTTGACTGGTTTCAAATTTATTCTTTGCAAAATAATTAAAAAGGCAGTTAATGATCAGATGCACTTTTTCAGACACTGTGAACTCTGCTGGCTTGCGGATCGGGGAGAAGATACCAGGGAAGGGCACCTGAGCTAAATACTGGGGATAGTGCTGTGTGATTTATTTTTTTGTGTTGCATTTAAAATAATTTGCTGGTGATTCAAGTGCTGTGGGCTATGAGGGGAGGGCCAAGGATGGGAGGTGAGCCAGGCTAGCCAGCCCTGACTGATGAGCAACATGATAGATGGGATACAGCTCTTTAATAAAGAGGCTGTAAAGCCTATATAATATCCACAATCCCAAGGAACCCTGAAGCATGAGCAGCCCTGAAGCATGAGTACCACGAAGCAGGAGTGCAGTGTCTGACAGTGGCATCTAGGGACATCAGTAGGGAGGACCACAGGCCATGGGCCAAGCTGCTCAGAGGAGGTAGTTTAGTTAAGAAGGGTAAGGAAAGAGTAACAGTTGTTCCCTATGTTGGGTCAGTCTCCAGAGCAGGCAGCTGGTAGGGGCTGCAGTTAGTCCCTATGTATAGTAGGCCTTCCACTAGCCTAGCAGTAAGAGTACTCCATAGGGGGATATTATCTCTCAAATAGGAACTAATAGCAGTGTTTTTAGGTGATCCCAGCTACTCCCTATCCAGTGTCAACCTATAGGGGAGGAGACAGAAAATCCAGCAGGAAGGTATATAGTGCATTCCTTGAGCTGGCCTACAAATAGACATAATTAAAAAGAAGGGTAGGGATCCAGTGGGAGCATCTTCAGTGTGGAACAGATTCCTCCCACTGGACAGGGGGAAGGGGGAACATGTTGGAAAAAGAAGGAACAGTGAGACAGGGAGATTTGGATGTAGAGGGGGTGTCAGGGGAAGTAGGAAGGAGTGGTACTATGAAGTGAGTTCAACTGATGAGGCAGGTGTGTTACAGAAGGGGAGGTGGGCAAAGGGGAACAAGGGGACTGGTCAAGGGGCATAAGGGAAGGGTTGGGGCAAAACAGGGAGTGAGCAGAAAGGAAAGATAGCCAGAAGGGAGAGAGGTTCAGAAGGAGGGAAAGGGTAGAGATTTATCTGGTGTAGACGGTCGGGGTGATTACAAAAAGAACAGTAGGGAAAGGAAGAGGCAGGTGGGAGTGGGCAGCAGTATGAACAGAAGGGAGGGAAGGCCCAGGTGAAGGGGGAGGATGGTGATCTTCAGAGATTTGATAGGGAAGTTGCTGAGATGGGTGGGAAGTGTCAAGGTCAAACTGTAATAGAGTAGAATTCATACCAGGGATGATGTCTTGGAGGGTGGGACTCTAGTAGCACAGAGCGTGGGTAGGGGAAGGGAAACATCACATTATAGTGCACCTGGGTAAGAATGACCTCACATGATGTGAGGTGAGGGTGGTAGAAGAGAGGTTTAGGGATGTGAGGAGAATTTTCAGTGAAGCAGGGAGGCTGGTATCCTTCTCGGAGGTGCTTCCAGTCCTGAGGGCTAGTGTGACAAAGAAGGTAAGGACTGAGGAATTTAATGGATGACTTTGACAGTGGTGGAGGTGAAAGGGAATGGGTTTGTTGGTGGCTGGGGAGGGTCATAGGATAGCAAAGACCTGCATGCACTGGACAGGTTACATCTAAGTACAGTAAGAAGGGCACAAGGGTCCTAAATGTTAGGCTAGAGGACTTCATGATTACATACAGGTATATTAATTTAATCTGACATGGGGGCAGGGTGCACAGCATCCTTAGTCACCTGGTGGAGGAAGATGATAGGCTCCCTCAATCAGAACAGCATGACAGAAGTGGTCGAGGAAGAAAGGATGGACTGAGGGAGGAGGGGATGGAAGGGGGCAGGTCAGGAGTAAGGGGGGTCCTGATTCACAGTAGAGGGTGGTGTGTCTGAATGCCAGAAGTCTAAGAAACAAGATGGCAGAATTACAGGCACTGGTGGCCAAGGAAGTGGTAGACAGAGTGTCCATCACAGAGATGTGAGCCACATAAAACAATGACTGGGATCTCACAGTTGCTGGGTATAAAATGTACAGAAAGAATAAGGGGAGAGGAAGAGAGGGGAGTGGCTCTGTACATATAAGAGGGGATAACTTGTGCCAAAAATAACAGCAAATAAAATCTTATTCATTTTAAAAGTAGCCAGCTGTTACATTTTATTTCTGAAGCAGTTTTCTTTTTTCATTGGTTCATTAAAAGGTATTCTACCTGGTAAATTTTAGGTGTGATGTGAAGAGCAGTACTTTACCTGGAAGCTGACATATCCTATTTGATTCACTTTTTTACCTCATCTGCATTGTAAGCTCATCAATGTGACAGCAAACGTGACTGATATGGCAGCAGTTGATTGACTCTTCTGGTTAATTTGTGATGCTGCAGTCAGTGAGGTCACAAAGCTGATGCGGTATGAAGGACAATGGTATACAAATATTAACCTGTATTGAAGAAAACATTGGGAAAATATTGACCCAAAGGGATGAATTATTAACTGACGTTAGCTAACTGTGGTTCAGAGCTCAGTGCTTATGTTACATACTGTAGCTGGATGCTGTAGGTTGTGCTTGGATACAAAGGCCAGACCAGTAACTAGGATAATGCTTGCAAGATACTAGTAGTATGAAATGATTTGTGCTTTGGTACTTTAACATAGACATGAGCAAGTTAGTGATTATAGTACATATGAACTGGATAGTATATGCAAGGTGCTTAGATGCTTGAACTGATGAGCCACTTGTTATGATTTGATAGTTTTGGCCTTTCTCTGTATCCCAATGTAGGAAGGATGCTTAGTCCAGTATTATGAGACCCCCTTAAAAAATAATGATATCAACGATTGTTCTGTAATCCACTGTTGAAAGAGTCGAGTAGGATGACACCCCCAAGAAAATGAGTAGCAGTATGATCACCTCCTCCAACTCCGGGGAGTGTGACCAGTAGCACACAGGAGAAGAAAAAAACCCTTGGGGGGAACCCTCTGAGGACCCATGGCTACTGACCTATCCATCCTTCTGGGCATACTGAAGGAGAGTAATCCTAAAATTTTAATTTAATCAGCTAACCCGAACCCCAGAGTTGTAGAACCTGATCCAAAGAATCAGAAAACTGAAGAAGTAATCAATTGTGACATGTCAGGTGAACTGAGCAAGCATCCTCCTAGTAAACTCCAAGTTCGAGAATCCATGTGCAGGCTGGGATGATAGTAGAGTGGAATCCATGGTCGATATATCAATATGAAGGGACAAGTTGCAGTGATGAAGCACTCCAGCAGGTGAGGACTTCTCAGAGGAGAACCAGGAATCAAAGGCTAAGTGTCCATGTCCAGAGAAGGAGGACAGTTGGGTCATGTTCCATTTGGCAAGCTTTGCAAATGAAGGCTATGGTGATGAAGCACAGGAAATGGCGTATGCTGCATGATCGGGAAGGACGGAGCAGTAGGAACCTCCAATCTGGAGAGGGGAAGCCAGTAAGTGAAGCAAGTGGACATCGTAGTGCATATAGGTAGACAAAAGTCAGATGTGATTCCAGCTGGAGGAGCGAAGTAGGTTGTAAAATCGGTGAGTTAGTCGTGATGACCTCTAGGCCCCATAAGGTCAAAGCAGGTAATAAGAGGAGTAGTAGGGTAAGAAGTGGACCTGTACGTAGGTCAGTAATAGTAGTAGTAGTAGTAATGAATTTGCAAGATGCAGACGTAATAGCAGAGAAGTAATATATCATAATGTATGCACGGTATACAGCGAGGAGCATGAGGAATTGGAAACAGCACAAAACTGAAGCATTGTCTGAGATATGAATAGTTGCGTAGTGATGAATGCATCCATGATTTTGAAGACGAATTGTACAGTAGCTAGAAATGACTTGATGAGACTAGTCTGATGGGTCCTGAATAGTCAAACGTACGAGTCATAACTAGTGATAACTGAAGAACCTGAGTCAAATGAAGTAGCATTGTCGCAGGTCCAAGAAGTCTTAGAGTATAAATCATGAAATTGAAGGTCTTCTGGATAAGCTCAACTAAATGTCCAGGTAGAAGAGTAAGACTGAAGTGGCAAGGCAGAAGCAGTCAAACAATAGATGACAGATGGCTAAACAATCCTGGTCGTGAGTCCGTAGTAGAAACGAGCTCCTGAGGCTGGCAGACACGATGGCAGGCAGGCAGGCGTATAGTAAAATGTGTGAATCTCCAGGCCCTGAAGCTGGGTGAGGCAGGTGTAGTGTAGAAGTAGCTGAACCCCCAGGCCCAATGGGTGAAGCAGGTCATAGAAGCAGGCAATAATGGTGTAGTAATATAAGATCAAGGGACCTCTGGGCCCGTAGGGGCTCAAGTCTTTAGAATGTGATGCAGTGAACCTCCAGTCCTGCAGGGTTAGGCAGGTTGTAGAGCAATAGTATGTAGAGTAATACTAATGTCTAACTGCATGTAATGCAGAATTGGTAGTGACGTAGCAAGGAATAGATTATAACAGGTATCAAAAATGGTAGCATAATCCTGAGGCAGTGCCGTGCAACGTAGAAGTATATTCCGAGGCAAACTTATAAGAACATCAGAAGGGTGCAGTAAACTATCATTTCCTGATGACTGAAGATGGTAAAGATTGCAGTAAAGAGACCTGGGTGGAGGAGTTGGCAATTCGACCAGAGGTAATAAGCATCCTGAAACTGTTGTAGATCAAAGTTTTAGGCATCAGGTAACTTAGGAAGGCAGTATGGAATAGGGTTCAGCAGAGAGTTCTTGGAGGAAACCGTAGTAACTCCAAAGGACTTGAAATAGCATGGCGAGAAGCATCCAAGAGAACTGAGATGAATGCCATGATGTACTCCAGAAATAAGCCAGTGGAAAGCAGCAGCTGTAGGAAGCACGATTTGGAGAGGTAGGTCTGACTGAATGAAGCAGCTCTGTAGGAAGCATCCATGGGAACGAAAGGGAGCTAAGCATGCAGCTGAACCATGCGAGGTCGACTGGTAAGGCAAGTAAGAGTGGCAGGCAGCTCCACGTAAGCTAGCATGCACAGCTGGACCACACATAGGTCAGTTGGTGAGGTAAGTAAAGAGAGGCAATGAAGCCCTATAAAGATAAGTCAGTACGGCTGGACCACACGTAGGTCAGCCGGATATTGAGGAGCAAATGAAGTGAAGCAGCAAGGAAGTATCCATGGAAAGTGAATTAAATCTTAAGACATGGTCAGTTAGGTAATCCATGATAGAAGCATTTTAGAACCAGAATTACCATTCCACAAGAAGTCCACTGGTGGAATTCTGCATTCTGTGCAGCCCCAGTAAAGACATACATGTGTACAAGTGGAAGAAGAGTGCATGGAGTGGGAAGGAATGCCTCAGTGGTGGGTAGGTGATTGGGTCCTGTTGAGGGTCATGAACACATCAGGCAGTGTGAGACATGAGACTTGCTCCAGGACAACCAGTGTCGACAAACAAGCAGACAGGCAAAAAGCATACTGATAAAAACAACAAACTCCACAATTTCAAGGTTGTTGCTGCAGCACTTGAAAAAAAAATAAAAAAAAACAATTAGTACACTCAACTATAGTAAATATCTAGTTTTATTATCTTATGACCGCAGACCAGTACCAAGCCCTGGCACTTTGAGGCTCACCGGTTCTTCATTAGGGGCCAACTTGCCCTGTGAGCTGGAGCTAGCAGGATACAGCAGGATACAATAAAGCTTGGAGTGGGGGTTGCTGTGAATTCCTATAAATAGAATATTCAGTCCTCAGAAAGCACTATTGTACACCACACTTGCCCTTGAGGGAGTGCTGGCAATATTTTATTTGTAGGGTTTGTTTTTTCAAAATATATATACCTGGGATAGCCCAGGTGAGATGCAACAATTATTTTCAGAGGGTCCATCTTTCATCAATATTTGCAAAGTATTTACCAAAGATAGCTCAGTTGAGGTACAATATTGAATTTCCAGTGGGGTACTGCTTTTACCCATTTCCATAGCTGGGTGGAATGGAGATCTGGGAGGTTTAGTGACCTGCTCAGGGTCACACAGTAAATATTTGGCAGTAGCGAGATTTGAAAATACAATCATAGAATCCTGAATAGGTGAAAAAAAAAAGACTTTGCTTAGCTTCTTGCCCTCCCTTCACCTCACTTTAGCCAGCACTCATTCATCTGGCCCTTTATAATGGCACTGACCCAGATCAAACAGGTGGCAGTGGTTGGTTCTGGGATTCTACCAGCAGATGACATCAGGAGGTGGGTAGCAAGATTGGACTTTAAAAGAAAAGCTGAGCAAGTGTCTCATACAGCACAGCAGCTCCAAGAGACTTTGCACAGATTCTGGCCCTCCTTCCACCTCACTCCAGTCAGTATGCACCCATCTGACCCTTAACAACACTGGCCCAGATCAATCTGGTGGCACAGGCTGGTTTCAGGATTCTGCTGGTGGGTGACAACAGGAGACAGGAGGGGCAACTGTAATAAAAGAAGAACTGAGCAAGTATCACACACAGTACAGTAGTTCCAAAAGACTTTGCTCAGTTTCTTGCCCTCTCTCCACTTCATTACAACCAGTAGTCACCCTTCTGGTCCTTGACAATGGCACCAGCCTGGACCAACCTGATTGAAGCAGTTGGGAAGACTGCTCAACTTCTTGCCTCCCTCCATCTCACTTCAACCAGTTCTCAGTTGTCTGGACCAACGTGGTGACACAGGTTGGTTTTGTGATTCATCTGGCAAGTGATGTAAGGAGGTTGGCAGGGTGACTGAAAATTTAAGGAGCTTCAGTAAGTAAGCTGCTTATATAGCACAGCAGCTCCAAAAGACTTTTCTCAGCTTCTTGTCCTCTCTTCACCTCACTCCAGCCAGAACTCACCCATCCCTTGACAATGGCACCAGCCAGGACCAACCTGGTGACAGCGGTCAGTTTTGGGCTTCCACGAACGGGTAATATTAGGAGGTAAATGGCTTAACTGGGTTTGAAAAGAAGAGCTGAGAAAGCAGTCACACAGCACAACAGCTCCAAAGCACTTCACTCATCTTCTTTCCTTCCCTTCACCTCACTCCAGCCAGTACTCACTCATCTGGTCCTTGACAAGGGTACTGGACCAGACCAACTTGGTGGCAGTGGTTGGTTCTGGGATTCCACCGTTGGTGATGTCAGTAGGTGGGCAGGGTGACTGGCCTTTAAATGAAGAGCTGAACAAGCTGCTCACACAGCACAGTGGTTCCAAAAGACTTTGCTCAACTTGTTGTCCTCAATCCACCTTACTTTAGCCAGTACTCATCCATCTGGAACTTGACAATGGCACTGGTCCAGACTGATCTGGTGGCAGCAGTTGGTTCCAGGTTTCCACTGGTGGGTGATATCAAGAGGTAGATGAGCTGACTGGACTTTCAAGAAGAGCTGAGCAAGCATCTCTTTACGGAGCAGCTCTCCATGTGAGCAGCTCCCCCAGGAGTTGCAGGAGTCACCTATAGGAGTCCACTGTGGAGGATGCTGCAGAGGGCATGGGACTCTGCTCCATTTCTTATTATAGTCTGTCTATCTTGTTTATAGTTAATCAGCTTACTATTTTTGAGTCATGAATAGTTTGTTAATTTTTTTCTTGGGGGAGGGTTTTTATTTCTTTTTAGCATTGGCTGTGATGTTATGTTTGTTAATTCCTATATTAAAAATATATTTTTTGATGAAACTGATTAAAGCTACGCCAACATGTTACTTCAAACAACAACAGCCTTTAGAAAATATTTCAAGTTTGGCAGTTAGCTGCCAGTGTTTCCTGCCTTTGGTTTCCAAATAACTCAAAATGAAATTGTTTGATTGCGAAAAGTGATCCTGGTCCATATTAATTTTTGTTGATACTGTTAAGAGTTTGCATTTTTCGGGTGATATTGAACAGAATCAGAGGCCTGCTTTACTGCTTCATGATCAAAAAGGATTACATCTCATATATACTAGTCAGTTACCTGGTTACACATTTGTCAGAAATGATAGAAATGATAGAAAATCAAATAGAGGAGAAGGTACTAATATACTATATACTAATATATAATATTATATAATACTATATACTAATATACTATAAAGAACAGGTATACCTGTATACTAAAAAGACCACCTAAAGATGGGCAATATAAGTCACCGGCAATGTAAGTCACTCAATCAGAGATGGGTTATCATGTGAGTGGGTCTCTTTAAGTCTGGGGAATGTCAAAAAAATTATGTTTTTGTTGTTTGTGCATTCCCATGCAATATGATGTTACAGGTCTTGAAGATTGTGTTGGGATGGGGATTACATAGAAGCAAGTGGACTGCAAAACCAGAGACAACATGGGTTCACCATGGGTAGGTCCTGCCAGACCAACGTGATCGAATTATTTGATGAGGTAACCAGGGCAATAGACTAGGGTGGGGTGGTGGATGTGGCCTATCTGGACTTCAGAAAGACCTTTGATACTGTACCACATAGGAGGTTGATAATGAAGCTGAGAAGCCTGGGTGGGGACAAAGATAGAGAAATGGGTGGAAAATTGCCTTAGAGATAGGAGTCAGAGGGTGGTGGTGAACAGGGTATGCTTGAAGTGGGGAAGGATGACCAGTGGGGTGTCTCAGTGGTCTGTGTTGGGACCAGTGCTTTTTAACATCTATGTCAGTGATATTACAGAAGGTTTGGGAGGGAGCGTATGCCTGTTTTTAGATGATGCAAAACTCAGTAGTGTAACAGGGTGGACATACGGGGGTGTGTGGACAAGATGAGGGCTGACTTGGGGAAGTTGGAGGAGTCATCCAGGAGGTGGCAACTGAGGTTGAATACCAAGAAATGCAGAATCATGCACCTGGGGAACAGAAACCCAGGTGCACAATCCATACTTAGTGGGGGGGGGGGGATGCTGGAGACCACGGGGAGGATAGAGAGACCTGGGACCAATTATAACTAAGGACCTTAAGGTGACAAAACAGTGTGGGAAAGTGGTGGGAAAAGGAAATCAAATGCTCAGATGCATAGGAAGGGGGGGATTACCAGAAGGAGGAGAGAGGTGCTTCTCCTTTTATATGCATCACTGATACAACTGCACCTTGAGTACGGCATGCAGTACTGGAGGCCCTATCTCTGCAGGGGCAAGGACAGGTTGGAGATGGTGCAGAGGACGGTTATCAGGATGATGCTGGTTATGCAGGGGATGTCCTATGAAGAGAAGCACGGGGAATTAAACCTGTACTCCCTGGAGGATAGTAGAAGAACAGGGGATATGATTGAGATATTTAAATATTTGAAGAGGATTAATAAGGCACAGGTGGATAGTCTGTTTCATTGGAGCTGAGCTTCTAACATTAGGGGGCACAGTATGAAGTTGTTGGGGGGGCAGGGTCCAGGGTAATGTGAGGAAGTTCTTTTCACCGAGAGGGTGGTAAATGACTGGACTAGTTTGCTGGAGGAGGTGGTGGGGGTGGCAATAATCATGCAGTTCAAGCATGCATGGGATAAGTATATGGGTATACTGGCAATGGGAGGGACAGGTTTGAGGGCCCCCCAGGTAGATGGATACTACTTAGGGGGTTTTGATGGGCAGACTAGGTTTGTAATGCAGTCCTTATCTGCCAGCTACTTCTATGACTTTGTGATACCAAAGGCTTTTTTCACAGACTGAAACTGTCATAATGGGTGATACTAATCTGAATTGAATTTCTGAGGAAAAAACAAACTAGAGGCAATAATAGGAAAATATAATGTTATGCAGACTATTATTGATACCACAAGGTACAATTTAAAAGCTGGAAATGATAGTCATAGACTGGTGATTAATGAAAAGACCAGATCATATTATTGGTTCAGGGACATTGGCAGACAGAATATGGGATCACTGCCCTGTCTACGCTACATAGCAAGTTAACCCACCTCGATCTGTTCCTAAGATAGTAACATTTCATAATTACTCTAAATATAATGAAGAATCCTTTTGGATTAATTTCCCTAAAACTGAATGGACACCAATATATAAATTAGAATGTGTTGAACAAATGTGTTTATTACTTTGTAGCTAAATGTACCAGTAACCAGATATAGAATGAGGGCTACCTTATCAATAAGCTAACTGAAGACTCATTAAAGCTCATGAAAATTAAGAATAAGCATTGGAAAATGTTTGAAAGCGCTAATGAAATTGTCCATCTAAATAAACATGTTGTTAGGAAAAACAAAAGTGAGTATTGTAAACAGAAACTGGAAATGAATCTGACCAATCTGAAAATGTTTCGGAATTCTTTGAAAAACATATTAGGTACTAAAGGGTAAGCAACTCAATTGGTTTTGATACCTCCCTTTTCTGTGGTAACAATGCCAGGCCACTGTTTTTTATGTTTGATGTTTGAAAGTTTCCTAGGTGCTTGAACACTTGAAGGGGTTAAATCCGAGTAAGGGCAGTGGTTTTGATGAATCAAACTTAACTTGATAAGATTTCAGAAGATCTTATTTCTGCCCCTTTGACAAACTTACTTAATAGGTCACTTGTAACTAGCACTGTACCCAAAAGGGAAAGTGGTAAAGGTGACACCTGTATATAAAAAAGGTGATGCAAGTATTATTGTTAATTATTGGCCAGTTTCTATCTTGCCCCCCCTCCTAGAAAATATATTAGAAAGGTTAGTCTATGAGCAACTTAATGAGGATCTCAAAAATAACAGTTTAATCTGCCAAGTAGCGTGATTCAGACCTCATCATGGCACACCAATGGCTTAGTCAGGTTCACAAATGAGGTGTATTCAGCAATGAGCAATGGTGAGTTTACTGGTACCATCTTCATGGACCTGACCAAGGCCTTCGACTTGGCCAGTCATGACCTATTATTAGTAAGGTTATCAAATCTGTGACTTTCCCAGGATGCCTTGATGTGGTTTGAAAATTACTTGAGTGACGATATACAAATGGTTAAAATTCAGAATGTTACTTCTGATTTACTCCCATTGCAGATAGGTGTGCTGCAGGGCTTTGACTCAGGCCCTGTTCTATTTTTCATCTTTGTTAATGCACTACCTTCTTTAAAGCTGAAAAGTAAAACTTTACTTTAAGCTGATGATATTATCTGCCAGCACATTGATACACTTTTTTGAATTGAATAAAGATCTAAATACAGATTTTGAAATCATTGCAAACTGGCAGAAAGAAAGTGAGTTAATTATTACCATACAAAAAAACATGCTGCTTGGCACACTGTCTGTACTAATGATGGCATTGTACTTGAAAATGCTACAGCCTTTAAGTTCCTTGGTATTCTTTTGAATTCCTAACTTTCATTTGCTGCTCAAATGGAGTGTGCTTGCAAAGCTGTTAATTGCATGCTAGGTACAGTACTGCCTTTAGGGCACAGCAGCAACTGACTTCAGAAGATACACTAGCAACTGAGAGGAGTATCTTGCTGTTGAGGATAACCTACTGTTCCATTGTCTATTTGGATGCCTGTTAGGCAGACCTGCAGAGGTTAAACACTGTTTATAATAATATCTGTAGGTCTGCCTCACAGGCAAGTTGAAGGACGCACCAGTGTAGTTTGTATGATGAACTCAAATGGTTATCACCTAGAAACAGAAGACTGAACGACCTTGTTGTATTAACTTTTAATAAATGCTTGGCAGTCAATCTCAGTCTCTAAGGAAACTTTTGTCATATTCAATTTCTGAAATACATACTTTCTTAAGATGTAGGGCTGCAAAGTTAATGGCACTTCCTTTTATTAAAAGAAACGTAGGTCAGAAAGCTTATTTGTATGTAGGTCCTACTGTATGTAAGTGACTTTCTTTAAATGTAAGATATTCTAAAACAAAGAACCAGTTCAAGACAAGGAGGAAAGAATGCTTCATTAGCCAAACATGTTGCAAATACTTTGATTAGCTATATTGTGTCTTTTAAATGTAGTTTTTAAATGTATATACATACTACATTTTACATATAAATATATATTATTTTTTAATCCTTTGTATATTTTGCACTATGTTTTTGTAAATGATACAAGCATTGTGACTTTATTGAGTTTTTGTACTGTTAAAATCCTGGGTTGCTCTTGAAAATAAGCCCTGGGTCTAGTGTGCTTACCAGGTGATCAAAAACCTAAATAAATACATAAATAAAGAAACAAATACATAACTAAATAAATAAAGACAAGGGGCCCCTTGAATGTCCACCAATCACAACACAGCAGCAAAGTATGTCAGGTATAGCAAGACTCCAGACCCCTGACTGCAGCATTTAATTACATATGCAGTAATATAATTAACATGCATCCAACTCAGGCAAGTCTGAAGAAAAAAGCACAAAACCTTTTTTATTCAATGAGAAGAAAAATAAACAATAAACAAGTAGTAGGTGATGATGAACAGCTAATGGCGTGATAATTAATGTTAGCAGTGGGATCTTGTTTGGCACCTACCGCCATAGAAAGAAGGGCAGCACACCACAATTGTACAGGGCCTTGAAAGGGCCCTATAGTATAGTGGAAAGGATAAATTCAGTGGTGTACCATATCCTGCAGGATCTATGGCTTGAACCTAAGGTGATCCACATCGACAGACTTTGGAGGTAACGGAAGACCTGCTACCTCTAGAAGCAGAGGTGGAGGAAGTGGTAGCTGAAGCTTAAAATCTCAACACAGCAGTGACAGCAGAGGCTGCAACATTTGGCAGCAGCCATATTTTGTCTGGGGCCATCCTCCCCTGGTCCCAGGAAGAGGTAGGGGGAGGGATTGAAAACAGAAGGTGGTCCCAAAGGCAATTGGGGAGAGTCCAATGATTGAATGCAGGGACCACCAAGGCCTCCCACCTAGGGAATGGGGTGGTCACATCCTGTGGTGGGAGAGGAGAAAGGGGATTTCTTGGACTGTAGCCAGCAGCTTTCCTCTTTCTCCTTTCACCCTTGTAGGATCAAGACATCTTGGATCCTAGGCAGGACATCAAGGTAAGGGCCTAGTATGCCTAAGGGGTTATCCTGAAGGCCTAGAGTGCTCAGCCTGGGGGCTGGAGTTAGGTCAGGTCAGGGCCGGGGGAGAAAGAGAGGCTGTATGGGCATTCTGGCAGTAAAAATAAAATAAAAATACTGTTTAAAACCTGAAAGAAGTAGATGTTTAGCTGAACCACTGTCTTTTCCTGGAGTGGTCAGTTTGCCCCCCCCCATGGCCACTCACCCGAGCACCATAAGCACTTCAGCACCAGCCCGCTGTCCCTGGTGGCTGGTGAAGCATTTCAAAAACAACTAAAAATACCCAAACAAGCAAGAGATTGAGAGTACTCGGCTCCAACCTTTGATCACTGCTCTGGGACTGGGATCTTCCCCTGCCCAGCCTGGCAAGGCCCAGTCCACGGATCGGTCCTCTGGTCGCTGGATCAGCTGGGGGTGTGGTTCCTCAGGTACTTGAGGAGGAAGAGGTTGTGGGCCATAAGACCACCCACGATGCTGCATTGCTGGGATGGCCTAACAATGAGAGGTCACCTGGGGGGCCGCGGGGGAGGTACTAAAGGGACAGTGGCTCCCGGGCTTGGCCCACACTAGGGCTGCTGTAGGAGGCCTCTGAGAGTGTTGTAGGGAGCCACTAGTTAGGGCCAGTGACTGTGGGTGGCACTGTATCTGGGGCCAGCTTTCTTTGCCTACAGGCCCTTTAGTGCGGGTCATGGGGCATTCCTCCTTCAGGTTGGGTGGGGGGGTTCAGCCAGGTCTTTTGTCTCATTTGGTTCTCACGAGAATGAGGTGGCCATTTTGGCTTGGGTTCCTCCCTGTGGCTAGCCTCATGGCTGGCCATATAGGCCGGTCCTAGATCGCGCCAGGTCCAGTGAGAGCAGTGGTGGCCATCTTGTCTGGGGCTGCTGAGGGGCTGTCCACAGCGGTGCATTCCTCTGCAAGACACAAGCACATGTGGAGGTGGGGTGGGTTAAAACTTGCTTGGCTGGCTCTTCTTCGGATCTCCTGGTGTGTCCCCTGAGGTGGACAGCAGCGCAGTCCAGCTGCATCCATGAACTGGGTTACTACTGGCAGGAAAGACAGCTCAACACTAGATCTGGGGGCAGAATTTCAGCAGGTTAGATTAGTGAACCGAGTACCAAATACCTGGAAGGGTGTTTCAGGCTGCACATTATGGTAGCATTTGGCTATTGTTCAAGTTGCAGCAGTAATAAGCATAATGTTTGCCAGCTCAAATGGGCAATCATAGGAGCATCATGCAGCAGGATTTGGGAGGCAGAGAGGACAGTACTGCTGTGAGTAGTGCGCCACCCTACCTTGCACTGGCAGAGACCCCTATATAGGTATATATAGGCGATGATCCCCCCTTCTGGATGAGAGGGTAGGGGCCAGCCACCAGGGGGGGACCTCGCCATAGCCTGGACAAGGGAAGGACTTGTTTTGCATTTCTAACCATTGTCTTCAGGTGGGGGGGTCTCAGTGTTTTTCAGGTGCAATGGCTACATGGCAGAGAACCCCATCGGCTAGAGCCACAGAAGGTCTGGAAGGGCAGCTGCGAGAGCTGTACAAGAAGAAAGGAGCTGCATGGTTGGAAGCATCCTTGGAGGGGCTGGAGGGCCCTTTGACATCATCAGCCAGGCGGGTGACACCACCTCAGAAGCAGCCAGCAAAGGGAAGGTGACACCTCCGGCTAAGGTGCACAGGATGCCAGCAAGAGGTAAGCAGTATAATGAGGTAAGCACACTGAATGATGCGAGGCACAGCAAGTGCTCAAGATGGCATTAGGGGATGTAGAGGTAGAGTCAGAGAGGCCCGAGAGCACAAGGGACGAGGCAGTATCACCAACTTGGAGGCAGAGTGCTATCAGCGGGGGACGGGGATTTTCTCTGGCCAACAGAGCAGAGCTGGGAGGCCGAGGCCAAGTTGGACAAGCTGCTGGACCTCATGTCGGTGTTGGTAGAGAAGGCAGGGGAAAAGGACACGGCCACGGGTATGGTGGTCTCAGTGACTCTGGAATCCACTCCCCCACCTCCCAGCTCTTATGCTGGTCTGGAAAAGCAGTTGGTGTCCCATTTCATGGACAAGGCCTGGCAGCAAATCAGAAATAGGGAATATGTAGACACGTTCGCCTATTGAATAGACCAGTGGAGTGGGAGGACAAGAAACAAGAAAAGGGGAGGAGGCTGATAAAAAACCTCCAAAGGTGCCCCGCACCTTCAAGAATTGGATAACGGCATTCCCCATCTATGCAGTCACTATCCTACAGGTGATGAAGGACCAGGGGCTGGAGCTGTACACATACCAGAATAGAATTACTCTCATGCACCGTAGAAAGGGCGGGGTGGCATGGTTAGAGTATGATGAGGAGTTTAGAAGGCGGAGACAGGAAGACAGGTCCCTGGGGTGTGGGACTCTTGACATGACTCAGTTGGTGAACATCATGCATGGAGGGGGAGTGGTGCACACCGACAGTGGCTTACCGCTTAGGCCTGTGCCAACACAGAAACCTGAAGGGAGTGCAGGGGGTGGGCAGGCCTGCTATGTGTACAGCCAGGTGAAGTGTGCCAGGGCCACATGCTACTTTCAGCACATATGTATGGCTTGTGAGTGACAGCAACTTTTCATACAATGTGCATCACCTCGACCCACAAGAGGGGGATTCAGGGTAACCACTAAAAAGGCTGAGGAGCCGCAAAGTGACAAACCTGCCTACCCCGGTAAGGGCGGACAGGATTAGTCAGTGGCTGGCTCAGTACCCAGACAGGGAGACTGCCAACCTGCTCAGGGAGGGTTTCACAGTGGGCTTCAGGCTCCAATATGAGGGCCCCAGGGGGGACCAGAAGGCAGAGAACCTGAAATCCAAATGTGATAACCTGCAGGTAGTCCAGGAGAAACTGGAGAAAGAGCGGCAGCTGGGGAGGATTAGCAGGCCATTTGCTGCCCCGCCGAGCCCGGCATTGAGAGTATCACTCATCAGTCTTGTGCCAAAGAAGACACCCGGAGAATACAGAATGATAAATCACCTGTCTTACCCAGAGGGTGACTCCATGAATGACCATATTGACCCGCGGCATACAGCGGTGCAATATGCATCGTTTGATAGGGCAGTCCAGGTGGTACACAATGCGGGGCCTTGGGTGCTTCTAGCAAATGTGGACATTAAGTCCACATTCGGGTTGCTCCCCATTCATCTGGAGGACAGGGAATTGCTGGGAATTAAGTTTGAGGGCCAGTACTACATTGACAACTGCATACCCATGGGGTGCACCATAGCATGTGCAGTCTTCGAGACATTTAGCTGTTTCTTGCACTTGGTAACAGAGAAGGAAGTGGGGAACAAGTTGGTGGTCCACTACCTCGACCACTTTCTGTTTGTTTGGGTGGAGGGGAAAAAAGACTGTGAGAAGACTTTGGCCACATTTAGCCCCTGGGAAGGTAGAGGCCCTGACCTGGGCTTTGGTGTTCCTGGGGACTGAGATTGACACTGTCAACAGGCTCTGCCACTTGCCTCAGGGGAAAAAGTGGAAGCGCTTAGATGCCTGGTCGACTCCATGGAGGGGACCAGGAAGGTAACTTAGAGGCAGTTGCAGCAGCTGTTGAGGCACCTCAACTTTGCTTTCTGGGTCATCCCGATGGGGCGCACCTTCTTGCGACACATGGCTAAGCTGGGAGGAGGGTGCACTAGGCTGCATCACAAGTTGCGGGTCACAGAGGGTTTCTGAGAGGATCTATGAGTATGGAAGGTCTTCCTATGGCACTTAAATGAAGTGATGCTATGACAAGCTGACAGCATGGAGCACGAGCTTCAGCTGTTCACAGATGCAGCGGGGGCATTAGGTTTAAATACATTTCCACGTGGGGAGGAAAGTGGAAATGGTCGCTGGAATGGGAGGTGGTGGGTCTGCTCACCAACATCACCCTGTTGGAATTCTTTCCCATAGTGATTGCCCTGTACTTATGGGGGGGCACTGCTGAAGGATCACAAGGTCTGCTTCAGGTCAGACAATTTGGGGGTGGTGCACATTATTAATGAGCAGCTGGGGCTGAAGGGCCCGACGGGAGACTTGATACACATTTTTGTCCTAAAATGTTTACTCTTGAACATCTTTTTTAAGGCCATTCACATACCAGGGGTTGACAATGGGATTGCTGATGATTTGTCTCGTTCACAGTGGCAATGGTTTTGGGAGCTGGCTCCAACAGTGAAGCAGCAACCACAGGCTGTACCCCCCATCTTGTGTAGGGTAGTGACATCTTGACTTGGAAATGCTTAGGTAACTCCATTGCGCTGAGGACAAGGGAAGTATACCAGCGGGGAGTGGAACATTTTATGGGGGTGTGAGCACAGGGGGCATGGCAGGAGGATTGGCCCATTCTGGTGGAGCAGCTGTGCCAGTACATCATGCTGTCAAAACAGAATGGGGTGACACCAGGGGTGGTGGCCAGGTGCCTCGCTGGCTTGTCCTGGGTTTCCAGGACACTAGAGGTCATGGACACCACAAAGGTATTTAAGGTGAGGAAGGTCCTGGAAGGCCAGGTGAAGTCGGTCGCCTCTCACCAGGATACAAGACACCCGATCACCCCGCCTACCTTGGAGAACATTAGGGGGTCCTGCCAAAGGTCTGTTGAACCCCATTTAAAGTGCTCTTGTTTGATACCATGTTTCTGTTGACCTTCCACAGGGCATTCTGGGTATCAGAGGTCACCCAGCCTTCCCAGACAGCCAAGCAGATAGGGCTGATGGAAGGGGATGTGCTGGTGACAGAACAGGGAGCCTGGGTGAGGCTCTGGAAGAGCAAGACTGACCAGGAGCAGAAATGCCACTGGTGCCTGGTGGAGATCTCACTCAGGGTGTCTTGGAAGGTCCAGGACAGGGTGCGGGCCTATATGACAGTCATGGCCAAGACAAGGGGTTCCTTTTTTAGGCATGCCGATGGGGCTCCAGATATGGCATACCAGTTTAGAGCTATCCTAGCTAGAGCAGTCCAGGAGGCAGAGCTGGATCCGAAGGAGTATGGGACATACTCCTTCAGAACTGGAGAGGCCACATATGCTAGGAATCTGGGATGGGCAGATGGCCAGATTCAGGTGCTGGGGCGATGGAAGTAGCAAGCATTTTTGAGGTATGTGAGCCCCCATTCACAATAACAGCTTTTGGTTTTCCAGGGTCCCCTGCCTTTTGGTTGATGGTTCGAGTTGGAGTGGTGGCCAGACCTTCATGCTGCAAGGACAATCGGACCAAGGAGGTGGCTCTAGTGAAATGGGTCATCCGAAAGTTCACATCTAGTGGCTGAAAAGTGGAAGATCTTGGACTTTCTGTTGGGGGCATGAAAGTGGGGTTCGAACCATGATGGGGTAGCGATCTCCCTCCTTGCTCACCTATCCGAGTCGATCTGGTAGTTAGCAGGCTGGAGGGGTGGGTGTGACCCCCCTCACGCAAGGCCCACCGCAGGATCGGCTCGGGGGTGAGCGGGGTCAGGCGAGAGCTCGGGGGACCATGGAGATACATTGCTAGATACAGGCTTTTTGGTCAAAGTAAGGTAGCCGAGACGTGCTTTCGACCCAATAGGTGGGGTAGATCTGTGTTAGGAGAAGCAGACTTAAGTCTTGGAGGAAGTAGGGGAGCAGACAGCTTGGGGGGTCGGACTCTGTCCATCCTGTGATGTCTAGTGAGGATCACAATGACGTAGAATGGTCGGTAGGGGAGGTAACAAGCCAATTTCTTCTGAAGAGCATGTGACCCCCTACTCTGGTTGGCGTGGAGGCAGAAACCGAGGATCCTGACCCGGGGGAGAGGTCGAGGTCTACCTCCAGCAGATACAGCTATCTTGCAAGGTTAATGGTGCCTGACGGGGGGCGGCCGAACAGCCTTGGCTCTTACAACCTTGGACCATCGATCCTCCTGTGTGTGCATGCTGCTCTCAAGTTGGATTGTAATCAATAAATGCATGGCTGTGGCCATTCCCTCCAAGATTTGTATCTGTGCCTTTCTTTCTAGGGGAAGGGGTTTATGAATGGGTACCAGATAATGCAGAGGCTGCAACATTTGGCAGCAGACGTATTTTGTCTGGACCATCTTCCCCTGGACCCAGGAAGAGGTGGGAGGAAGGAGTGAGAATGGAAGGTGGTCCCAAAGGGAATTGGGGAAAGTCCAGTGATTGGACACAGGGACTACCAAGGCCTCCCACCTAGGGAAGGGGGGGGTCACATCCTGTGGGGGGAGAGGAGAAAGGGGATTTCTTGGACTGTAGCTTGCAGTCCTTCATCTTTCTCCTTTCACTCTTGTAGGATCACTCACCCAGCCCACCCTCATAAAAGCAGGTAGTGGGGCCAGGCAGTCAGGCCCCCCCTTTTGACCCCATAAGGGTAACCGCAATAGGGGTTGGGAGGTGGCTTTTCCCAGTTTTCCCTTAAAAAGGGTTTTTCACCTCCTCCAAAAGGATGTTAAACTGAGTTAGAAGTGGGAGAACCAAATAGGTCAGAGCAAATAGTCAGGGCGTAGGTGAATCTAATTTTGTCGCAGTCATGTTGATGGCGTCTTGGGAGGATCACGATGACATTGAATAGTCGGTAGGGGCGGTAACGAGTCGATTTCTTCTGAAGGGCTTATGACCCCCCTACTTCATTGATGTGGAGGCGGAAACCGAGTATCCCGATCCTGGGAAGGGGTCAAGGTCCACCTACAGCAGGTACAGCTATCCTGCAATAATGGCCCCTGATGGGGGGCGACCAAACAGCCTTGGCCCTTACAACCTCGGACCGTCGATCCTTCCATGTGCACACGCTGCTCTTAAGTTGGATTGTAATCAGTAAACGCATGGCTACAGCCATTTCCTCCAAGATTTGTGTCTGTGCCTTTCTTTCTGGGGGAAGGGGTTTATGGATGGGTACCAGATAGTACCAAGACACTTTTAGGCTCTGATAAGCATGAAACTGTTGTGCCTTCAGATGCTGTAGGATTTAGCCTGCTACTGGCTATATCAAACAGGTCCAAGAAGATAGGGTTGCCCAGAAGATTCCTGAATGCTTGAGGTGTTAAAGTTCAATAGTATCTAATTAATAAGGTATCTGTGTAGCTTTATATAACAACACTTTTTGTTTCAGTGTGTCTGAACATTTAGTTAAATGATTCGGAGGATGCCATCTTTTTGAGGAAGGGGCAGTATAATAGATTTTAGGTTTTGTTCACTTGATTTTTACTTATGTTTTATTATCTTTTAAAATATTGATATACTGGCTCTAGGAATGCTTTTTTAAATCGAAAGATGTTGTGGCAAAGGTTAAATGGTTTGCAGATCTGACATGTATAATCATGACCAAATAGGTCATTTGATAAGCCTCTTGTCTGAGATAGCATTGCCTCTGTGAAAACATCTGTTTTAGAACAGACCTGGCAGGAACTGGCAGCTGCACTGACAAATAGCATCTTCTAAGTTCAAATAGGAAAAGGTTATGATGTGCAAAAAAGGCATATGTTTGTATCAAATCAAGACTGGCACCAACTGCTCCACTGGCTGAAAAGTGGGAATGGTTGTTTTTTCCTTCTCTAACTGACTGAAAAGGCTGACAAGCACATTTCTCCAGTATGCTACCAATGGAGAAACATAGAAACACAGAAGTTGATGGCAGATAAGGACAGCAAGGCCCGTCCAGTCTGCCCATTTCTTCTATCTTATGAATGTGCCATCGGTCTTTACTCTGTCAATGGCCTATCTATTCATAATCATCTGTATTGCTCCCTTGTGCCTATCACATGCCTGTTTGAAGCACTACACTGTGTTCATATCCACCACTTCCTGAGGTAGGCCGACCATACGTCCACCACTCTTTCTGTGAAAAATAACTTCCTCACATTACCCCTTAATCGACCTCCCTCTAATCTCATGCTGTGTCCTCTTGTCCTGCTGTTTTTCTTATATTGAAACATGTTAGAATCTTTCACCTTGTTAATGCCTTAAGATGTTTGAATGTTTCGATCATATCACCTCTCTCCCTTCTTTGCTCTAGGGTATACATACTGAGCTCCGTTAATCTGCCCTCATATGTTTTCTGATGCAGTTCCTGCACCATTTTCATTGCCCTTCTCTGGACTGCCTCCATTTTGTTAATGTCATTGTGCAGGTGCAGCCTCCAGTACTGCATGCCTTACTCAAGATGGGGCCTAACCAGTGTCTTGTAAAGAGGGATTATTACCGCCCTCTTATGACTTGTGATACCCATACTAATACACCCCAACATCCCCCTAGCCTTACCTACTGCTTTAGTGGTCTGCTTGGATGATTTCAGGTCATCCATGATGACGATGCCCAAGTCTCTTTCTTCCCTTGTGATTGCCAGCAACTCCCCTCCCAACCTATAGGTAGCTTCAGGGTTTTGCTTCCCTATGTGCATGATCTTGCATTTCTTTGCATTAAACCCCAGTTGCCACTCTTCTGACCATTTTTCCAGTTTATCCAGATCTCTTCTCATTCTGCCCACTCCATCTGAATCATCTACTCTGTTGAAGATCTTGATGCCATCTGAAAAACAGACAAACCTTACCCTCCAGTCTATCTGCAATGTCACTGATGAAGATATTGAAGAGAACTGGGCCCAGGACTGAACCCTGAGGTACCCCACTTGTGACTTGCATCTATTCTGACTGTATACCGTCTACCACCACTCTCTGTGTTTTGCCCACCTACAGTTTGCCACTCAGTTGACCAACTTCTGACCCACCCCTAGGCTAGCTAGCTTATTAATCAATCTTCTATGTGGAACAGTATCAAAGCTTTGCTGAAGTCAAGGTAGGCAACATCAACTTCACCCCCTTGGTCCACCACTCTGGTTACCTAGTCAAAGCAATGTATGAGATTAGTTTGATAGGACCTTCCTGTTGTAAACCCATGCTGTCTTGGATCCTGTGCTCCAATGAATTCGAGGTGTTGCACAATCCTTTCCTTAAGGAGTGACTCCATAATCTTGCCCACTACTGAGGCAAGACTGACTGGTCTGTAGTTCCCTGCCTCCTCCCTGCTACCACTCTTGTGGAGCTGGATCACATGGACCCTTCCCCAGTCTTCTGGGACCTCTCCTGTGCTCAGAGACTCACTAAACCATTCTAATAATGGGTCTGTTAGTTCCACCCTTAGCTCCTTTAGTACCTTGGGATGTCTGCCATCCAGTCCCATTGCCTTGTCCACCCTGAGCTTAGCGAGCTCTTATAGGACCCTTTCTTTTGTGAAGGGTCTTGTGCACTCCTCCCTCCCCCCTGTGTCCATGATGCTGAGATGTGGGCCCTGCTCTACCTTCTCCTCAGTAAATACTGAGCAGAAGTATCTATTTAGGATAGATGCTTTTCCTCGGTCCTCCTCCACACACTCCCCCTTATCTCCTTTGATCTTAGCAATACCCCCTCTGGACTTTCTCCTTTCACTAATGTATCTATAGAAAGTCTTGTCCCTTTCTTTTACTGTCCATGCTAGTGTTTCCTCAGTTTGGGCCTTTGCCTGCCTTACTGCCTTCTCTGCTTCCCTGGGGGAAGTTTGGCATACCTCCCTATCTTCATCCCGCTGTGTTCTGTTATATTTCCTGAAGTCCAACCTTTTGGCTCTGACCTTTTCTGCTACTGTTTTTGAGAACCAAAGTGGTTTCCTCTTTCTTTTGCTCTTGGTTTTCTCCCTAACACAATGGGATTTGCTTCAAGTATTGCATCCTTAATACTTGCCCACTTTGCCTGTACCTTCTGACCTGTATTTCTTCTTGCCAGGGCTAGCTTAACCCTGTTGACCATCTTATCAAAGTCAGGTCCTCTGAAGTCCCATATTTTTGCATTGGAATCGGATGATTTAGTTCTAGTGGCCAAATTGAACCATATCATGTGATTGTCACTGGCCCCCAGGTGATCTTCTACCTGGAGATCTGTAATCCTTTCCCCATTAGTCAATACTAGATCTAGGATAGCCCTGTCTCTTGTGGGTTGTTGTACTAGTTGTTTGAGGCTCTCCCCCTGCAGGAAATCCACTATGTGTCTAGTTCTGGCAGATGTTCCTGCTGGGATTGACCAATCTGTATCTGGCATGTTAGAGATAATAAGAGATAATAAAACTTTTATTTTTTAACAGGATAATAACTTTAGGACCAAAGGCCCTGTTTGTCAAAGTTGTCCTGTTTAAGCATACGGTTTCAAGAACAAGACATCATGTAATATTACATTACAGGAACAAATCTTACATATTTAAACAGACAATTCCACTACCTATAAAACATACATATATACTCAAGTATCAGAGAAATTCAATAAATTTCATCATTCTTTAAATATGGACTATCCAGACAAATCAGATGATTAAGTATCTAATAAGATATAAGGGAAGTTTTCATTTTCAATGTGTCATTTTGGAAAACAGAGACACAAAAGAGAAGAGAGAGGAGGAGAATAAAAGAATGTTGTATAACCTAAGGAACACCAAAACAAACACATCTATCTCTCCAAATACTGTTCAGAGAATACTTAAATTTGTTAAAGGTATCAATTTTTCTAATATCTGGATCTATTTCATTCCATATTTTTGGCAAATAAAAATGTTGTTGCATTTTACTGTAACCATTTAATTCTAAGGGAACCTTTTGACATCTATGCTTTAAATGCCTTAGATTATATCTCTCAGAGGTAGGGACACCAAGAGATATCGAACCATATTTAACCTTCCCCCCATATTCACAGAAAGCTTTGTACCCTACAAGTTTTTTCCGACAAATTGCAAGAGAATCCCAACCAAGATCTTGAAGTAAATTACAATGATGGGTATTATATGGGCATTTCGTTACATATCTTGCTATTCTATGATATGTTTTATCTAAGCTATTTAATAAATATTTAGGGGCAAACTGATATATTAAACTACCATATTCTAATGTTGGTAAGAGTAGTTGTACAGCCACTCTATTTCTTGTCTCTCTTGGTAGTATAGATGTTTTCCTTCTTAACACACCCAGTCTAGAATTAACTTTTTTAGTTACTGTATATTTGTAATATGAGAGGAAAAAGTAAGAGAACTATCCATATAAACTCCCAAATACTTATATACCCAAACTTGTTCTAACATTAAACCCCTTAAAGAAAAAATATTTAATGTCTGATGTGGCAGTTTATTTTTAGTATGAAAAAGCACTACCTGAGTCTTCTTAGTACTAAGGACCATTTTTGATCGAATTAACCAATTTTGTAAAATATCAAAATCAGATTGCAATGTTTTTTGTAGATCATCCAAATTCTTTGCTTTCCCTATAAGGGCCATATCATCGGCATAGAAATAAATCTTACTATTTTGGATACATGATGGAAGGGAGTTTACATAGATCAGAAATAATAGGGGACCCAAGATTGAACCCTGGGGAACTCCCCTAAAGGTACCCTCTTTATCTGACATTATTCTATCTATATATACCTGTTGTGTACATTCAGTTAAATATGATAATATCCATGCCTGAACAGGTTCTGATATACCCATCTGAGCCAATCTTTTCATTAATATATTAAAGTCAACTAAATCGAAGGCCTTCGAGAGGTCAACGAAACAATAGACAATAAAGCTATCGGTCGATAATTTGATTATTTCTATCTCCTCCCTTGAAGACAGGAACAATTTTTTAATTTTTCCAAAAATCTGGATAGCTTTTTTGCTGAAGACTAAAATTACAAATTTTTGTCAATGTTTGACTTATTTGCTGTACTGACATTTTTAAAAAAGTTGTCTCTATTCTATCCATCCTAATTGCTTTCCCTGAATTTAACTGTCTTATTTGTTTCTTAACTTCACCAATTTTAATTGCTCGAAAATAGAAACATGGTGCATTCTCTCTATGTTGTGTCTCCAGAGATCTAATCTGTTGAAAATCAAAATTCTGATTACAATCAGCTTGTTCTATTTTTATATCTGAGAGACAGCAAAAATACTGATTCAGATTATTTACTGCTTGTGTTGTAGACAACTCCTCTCCCAATTCATTCTTAAGAATTATTTTCAGATGTTTCCTTCCTACCTTCCATATCCTTAATTAAATTCCAGTATTACGCTGGATTTTTAGTTTGATTCACTTTATTCGGTAATAATTTTCCTTGCTTTCCTTATCAAGCTTTTACTTTTATTATGTAATCCTCTTAAACAACTCCAGTCTTCTACTTTTAAAGATCGATTTGCCTTTTTCCATATCCTATCTTTCCATCTTATATATTTTAAATTTTTTCATTTACCCAAGGATTATGTTTAAGTCTTTTCTAGATCTTTTAAAAGGAGCATTTTATCACATACTTCAGATAAATTTTGTGAATTCTCGACTGCCATATCTACTTCTGGGATCAGGTCTATACGAGCCCAATTTACTTTTCCCATCTGAATCTGGAAAACAGATTTATTAAAATTTTTAAAATCTCTAACATATCGACAATTTACAATGTCAGGAATTTCATAATCTTGATTGATATTACACTCAAGATAACAATGATCTCCTAAATTTGGAGAACCTACTTTATAATCCAATAAATGAATACCATTTGAAATAAAAATCAAGTCCAAAATATTTCCTGCACTAGTATATGTACTTCTACGTGTAGGAATGTTTACAACTTGAGTAAGACCTAACGCCAAAAATTCAGATTGCAATTTAAGACCTCTCTCTGCTCCCCATGCTGCGTTAAAATCCCCGATCAGAACATCCCTTTGCCCAATCAACAGATCTAATCTTAAAGCTAAAAGCTCAAAGGCTGACATCTTTATTTTTGGATGAGAGTATACTACCCCAACACACATTTTTATTCTAGTCATATAAACCAATAATATCTCAATACCCTCAATATTGCCTGAAAAAAGTGACTCTACTTGGCCCAAGTTACTTCTGATGTAAAGTGCAACTCCACCTCCCCTAGAAGGCCTATCATATCTATAAAGATCGTAATTTTCCTTTTGGAATTCAGAATCTGGATGCTTCTTTGATAACCAGGTCTCTGTAATTCCTATAATATCAAAGGCATTCTCAGATACCCAGAGATCAAAAATAGACTGTTTTCCAGCAAAACTCCTGGCATTGTCATGTGCTATTTTAATAATATTAGTCTGAAATTCAGGGCCAGGGTTCAATTCGATATCCCCACTAGCTAGTGCAAAAATAAGAAGGGATATCAATCCCTTACTGGCCTTGGGAAATGTGATATTCTGGCCTAAATTTTGTACACTACATTTAATCCTACCTAAGTTCCAAAAAGTAGGGAATTTATTTTTTCTACCAGCTCCTTCCATAGAAAAATATAGTTTTGGCATAGAGATAAAGAAAGAACATGTCCTAATCTCTGAATCTGATTGAAATTTCAAACTTTGTTTATCTGAAAAGGCCAAGAATATCATTCCAAGCATAGTGCAAAAGGAGCCATCTCCTATCAGTACTATAAATCAGGTTTAAATAATAAAGACTACAGCTTCAAGTAGTAAGGAGAGCTATTTCTAAAAAGTTCACACAATTTAAAAGATGCCTAAAATAGCAATATATTAACTTGGTATACAGTCAAAACTTTCAGTTTCACCTACAGTATACTAAACCTCATCGACAATCACTATAAAGCTAGACTACAAAATACTGCATTTCAAGTAACATTATAAATATATACTCCAAAGACACAGTAAATAATATGTTTAAGCCTTACACTAATAACAATACAGGTAGTGTTTGGAAGTTCACTGGCATGTTGCCTTCAACAGGCATGTTGAAGTCTCCCATTATTGGAACCTTCCCATTAGCTGTCATGTTTTGTATATCTTCTAACAGTAATGTGTCTATGTCCTCCCCTTGGTCTGGAGGCCTGTAGACAACCCCAGTTTGTATGGCTGTCCCATTTCCTGTTTCCAGGGTGACCCACAGTTCTTCTGACTCCTTATGTGTATTCTGAATTTCTGTAGCTTTGATATTTTCATTGACATAAAGGGTTACTCCCCCCCCTCCTTTTGAACCTCTGTCTCTTCTGAACAGTACATTGCCGGGTACTGAAGTCTCCCAAGTGTGGTTACTGGTGAACCATGTTTTGCTAATGGCTACTATGTCCAGTTTAGCCTCTGTCATTGTTACCTGCAGGTCTGGGATCTTGTTTCCCAGACTGCAGGCATTTGTGTACATAATTTTCCATTGGCCAGATTTCATTAAGTTAGCTGTTGGGCGAGGTCCAGCGTTTCCCCTGTGCATCGTATCAGGAGCCAGACCTTTTTCCTTACCTGGTGATGCAAATGAGCTACAAACATGCTGAACTCCTTTTTGATCACTAGCTGATGGGGAAGGGGTGTTCTTCCTGTTCGATGTATTGGGTGCTGCACCCCTCTCCCCACTGGCTAGTTTAAATATTCTGCAAAGTCGTCAAACTTCTGCCCCAATGCACTGACTCCCTCCTTAGTCAGATGCAGTCCATCAAATTTAAAGAACTTTCACTCCCCAAACTATTGCCAGTTACCTACAAATGTGTGTCCTTTTTCCTGGCACCAGCCCTTGAGCAGCATGTTTAGCTCCCCTATCTCCTCTTCTCTGATCTTCTGTCCATCTGCCCCCCTCTCACAGACCAGCAGGATCTCAGAGAAGGAGATGCCAGATGAAATGGATAACAGTTTGTCTCCCACCCTGGTCAGGTGATCCTTGGTCTCCACAACTGACCGGCTGGTAAGATCGTTAGTCCCTATGTATACCAGGACATCAATGTTTTCTCCTGCTTCCTGCACAATTTTAACAATGCAGTCAGTGTCTCTCCATGCTGATGTACCCAGGAGACATCTGACCATTACCCCCAGCTGGAGGTAGGTATCAACTCCCTGAATCATAGAGTGTCCTATGATCAGAAGTGTTTTGGATTTCCTTTTTGCTTTTTTTGTTTGTTTTGGTCCCTTTGTTGGGCAAGTTTGGTAGCACTATCTCCTGTGCAGCAGTGTCCTGCTCTGCAGTGTCCTCTACCCCTTTGTTTGATTTTGGAGATTGAGGCAGATACCTGTTTGTAGTTTTTATATGGTCTGTGGAGGCGATACACTGGAGACCACTGAGTGATGGGGCACTCGATTTGCCCCTCCTAACCACCTGCCAACCTCCCGGACCAACTATCCTCTGCGGTCAAGGTGCTTCGGTTGGATGTTGGGGAAATGGCAGGCAGTTCTTATATTTCCTCCTGAATATTCAATTTGAGGTGCACAATCTCTGCCCATGTTGCCTGGATCTGAGCCCTTAGATCTCCAGTGGTCCAGCATGTAGGACAGCATCCTAAATCCTGTATAACTGTCCTTATGAAAAGTGTCCCGTAGTGTCTGTAGTTAATAATATCCATTCTAGCCGAGTTGTCAAGTTTATAACCTGGTCTGAGTAATTAGAAGGAGGAAAATGAAAGCAAAAGATAGATTTTTTTTTCTGTTTTTGTATAACTTGTTATACCAAGTTAAATTACTTGTGCCCCAGTAAGCGAGGTCACTGTGTGGATACCCCTCTGATACTCCCCTTCTTGCTTTGCTACAGGAAATGTCATGACTGTGCTACTCCATAAAATGGGTGTAGCATGAGGTGATTGGGGATATGGGTGGGTGGCTGGACACTTCCCCTGACAAAAAGGAAGAACCATAGACAAAAGAAACAAGGAGATAAGAGCAGAAACAATCAACCAACAACAAATGCAGTAGCCCTGAAAGCTTAGCCTAATGATAGATAAAACTGTAAACCCTGTAAGCACCACATGTAACAATTTCACAGAAGATATACCCTGCAAAAACACTTTGCTACAGAGAAAAATAAAGCAGTAACAGAAGATATACTTTGCAAAAAAATAATTTGAATTAGAGAAGATTACAGCAGTAATCTGTAAGCACAAAACATTAACAAACCTATACACCCTGTAATAATGCAGCAGAAAGTATACCCTGCAACTGCAATTTGAATCAGAGAAGATTACAGCAGTAAAGTGCAAGCAAAAAATAGTATTAAACCTTGTGAGCACAAAAGAAAATATTAATACACAGTAAATCTGCCTAGCAAAAAGAAACGTTAATCTTTTTCCATGCTCTGATCATGTTCCTTGCTCTGTCCTTACAAGCAAACCTAGAAGAAAAGAGCTCAGGTGAAGCTAGGTGCCTTTGCCAGCAAAGCTAGTCTTGAATTTGAGTTGAATTTCTACACAAACAACCAAAAATACATATTCCCTGGTTACAATGGTGCACCCATTCCACTCCAAGACCCTTGTTTTTAAAATAAAATTCTATGGTAGTCCAGTGGCCTCTTCTCCTCTCAGTGCTAATACTCCTAACACTCCTCCTGCTCCTTCTCAGGTTGGCAGCTGCCACTTACCTTCTGGTAACCTCGTCTTCCAGCCACAGTCTCAAGCAAGTACAATCACTTATGTTATACCAGTAACTTTTTAAATATTGTTCTTGTACTAGTACAGATCAATAAAGTTACTAGTATAATGCAGTTTACTGTGCTTACCTCAGATGGTGGCTGACAACGGAGGTGACCCAGCGGGTAAGTGTTGGCCACTGTCTCAAGGTGGGGTGTATGCATGCAATAATTATGGCAGTCAGAAGTTTTTGAACTATTGTCTATCATCATGAACTATTACAAATTGCTATGGAAAAGCTCGGCAATAGTTCATACTAAATGCTACCATGTGACTTGGTTTTGACCAGTCACATGATAGCTTGAATATCCAAGGTTCAGTTTATTTATATTTGTTGGTCAGAAATGGCACCACACAAAGCAGTTATAGCTTGTTTCCAGGTGTGTCCTGGGGTAGGTTACATGGACCTGTTTTATTGATGAAACTAGATATGCCAGCCTACAGGTAGAATAATGTACCACATGTCACATCGAGTACTGTCATGTGGAAAATCTTTAAATACAAAAGAGAGAAAAGAAAAAGGACTTCAGATTTAAAAAGTAACATCTGCCTCCTTTTTAAAGTTAATATTAATTGAGGCAGTGTACATGCTCTTTACATTTCTGTAACTACAAGATAACTACTATGTAACTACATGTAACATATACTGTATGTAGCTACTACTTGTTAGTTTTAATATACTTTCACTTAGGATACTGTAATTATACATTAATTAATGACTAAACACTATGTAAATGTGACAATAAATTAAAACTGCAGACTTGTTAGACATTTTAAACATCTTACAACATGGTACTGTTGTTACCTTGCAGTTACAAATTAACCTGTAGTTGCAGTGTAGTTGCAGAAACACAATGTAACAGGATGTTGGATGTATAAGAAAAGGATTCGACAGCAAAAGGAGGGAGGTAATATTGCCCATATACTGCTAGCTGGTGAAGTCCCACCTGTAATACTGTGCTCCATTCTGCAGCCCAGTGCTCCTGAGTGGCCATTGCCACAGAGTTCCTGGGTGGCCATAGCCACAGAGTTACTGGGAAGCCGTAGCTGCAGAGATTGGGGGCAGCCAGAGCAGGAAGGTACCAATTGAGAGGTACCATCAGAAAAGGAACAAAGTTTGAAACTGGGCCTCTGCTATAAAAGCAGAGGCCCAAATCAGGACTTTTGGGACAAATTTTCCTGGCGGCCACTGCTGCAGAGTTCCTGGGTGGCCAAAGCCGCAAAGTTCCCATGGTGGCCGTTGCTGCAGTGTTTCTGAGCAGCCACTGTCACAGAGTTCAAGGGAGGCCATAGCCATGGAGATACTGGGCAGCCATAGCTGTGGAGTGCTGGGCGGCCGTAGCCGCAGAGATTGGGGAAGGCCAGAGCAGCAAGGCACCAATCGGGAGGTGCCGTCAGAAAAGGCTTGAAGTTTGAAACTGGGCCTCTGCTATAAAAGCAGAGACCTAAATCAGGACTTTTGGGACAGATTTTCTACAACCCCCACCTCCTCCAGTTATTAAACAGACTCTCTGGGCTACACCCAGGGGAGACTACCACCAACAGGGAAGGAGGTGGAGAGAGTTCAGCAGTGGGGAGGGGAGTGAGCACTGATATAAATCTGTTGTCCGGGGCAATTCTGGGAACTCCACTATTGAAATGTTTGGCACAATGATATATGATAGTATTTGCTGTACTGTTGTATTGAAATCAGGTTTTAAAGGGCAATCTGCTGTTAGTTGTGTTTAAGGGGAAAACTGCATTGAAATGTTTGGCGCAGTAAGCGTAAATTAGTATTAGCTGTACTGCTGAATTGCAATCAGGCTAAGGGGTAAACTGCTTTTGGTTGTGTTTAAGGGGCAGACTCTGTGTTGGTGGGGCAAACCTTGTGGTTGGACAACTTTTACAAGGGGTAAAGGTATCAGAAGGCTGTGGGAACATGGACAGAACTGGTAAAGGAGGATGGGAGGGGACACAATCTCTGCGGTATGGGCATCCTTCAACTGAAAATGAGGGGGGACACTGGTGGGTGAATAGAGAGATCGGAAGGGTGGTAGGCTGCAACAACTGCGAAGCAGCAGTCTTTCTCAATATTGCATGGAGAGTGGGGGGGGTGTTTGGTGTGTAAGCAAATAAGGCAGCTTAGGAATGAGATCAGCAATTTACAAATGGAGCTAAGGAGGGGAATGCGGGCAGCAGTGGAAGACAACTCAACAGCTGAGGATGGTAGGAGGGAAACTGAGGGGGAGGACAAATCGAATCGAGAGGAGGGAGGAGGAGCAGGAAAAGGGTGACAGATGGGGAAATGAGGTAGTGGGACCCAATTCCTAGGGCAAACATAAGTAGAAAAGTGGTAGAAGGGAAGGGGAGGGAAGGAGGGATCTAACAGTCATGGAGTCAACAGCGGTTGGGTGGCTAGCAGAAGGAAGGAGGAAATAAGTGGTGGTGAAGGGCCATCGAAAAATCAGTTTGCAGTACTGGCAGGAATGGGGGATGAGGTAGGAGGAGTGCTTGTTGGAGGAACTGAAGTTAGACCAGAAAGAAAGGAATGGGAGGGGGAAAAGGTGTTGGGGATATGGGAAGAGGATAGGTTGAGTAAGGGGTTGTGTGAAGGGAGAGATGGGGAAGGGGAGGTATGAGATGAAAGGGGTAGAATACATCAAGGGGAAGAAGCAGGAGGAGCCCTGTGCAGAGGGGGGGTAAAGTCAGTGGGAAAAGGCGGGCAGGAGAGCAAAGAGGGGATAGGGACTGGGGATGATGCGACATGGGCAAAAGGAGAAACAACTGTGCTGGAGAAGGAGAAGGTGTGGAATGGGAGGAGATGGGATAAAGGAAGGCCAATGAGGAAGGAATGTGAACAAGGGTGGGATCCTAGTGCTGGGGGACTCAATATTAAAAGGGGTCAGATGGGGTAGCAAGGGGGAGAGGCATAGTCGCATATCGGTGGAGGCCATGCCAGTAATGACAGCGGAAAAGGTTGGGACAATCTGTTCTGAAGTATGCTAGGCAGGGAAGGGAGAAACTTCATATAGTTCTGCATTTGGGACCAAATGACCTGGTGGGAAACACGGTAGATATAGTTCAGAGGAGGTCTGAGGAGCTGGGACTGATTTGTGAGGAGGCAGAAAGATTGGTAGCTTTCTTGGAAGTACTTCCAGTACCCAAGGCAAGCACTGCAAGGAAACTGAGGATAGAGAAATTTAACAAGTGGCTAAGAAACTGGTGTCTGTCCAAAGGGTATGGGCTGGTGGGGAAGTAGGGAAAGACCTTGGAGGACAGGGATCTCTATGCTAAAGATAGGCTACACTTAAGTGAGAAAGGAAGGAAGCAGGGTATTGAAACAGAGACTGGGGGAATACATAGCAAACAAAGGAAATTAAAACTAGGAGCAGGGTGTGGCAAGTGGGCAGGAGTTATACAAGATCCACAGGAAGGGAAGCCGAATGAGCTTACCCCCATACCAGCAGCAAGGGACTAAGGGAGAGTTCAAGAGGGGATGCTAGTAATAGTGGGAAGGAAGGGAGAGGGGGAAGGATAAGGGGTGGAGGGTGGTAACCTTGAATGCTTGGAGCCTGGGAAACAAAGCGGTTTATTCTGGCTTGTTTTCAAGATGGCGGTCGCGCTGGACCTGCCTTCTGTACCTCGTAGTACCTCGTAGTGTGTATTTTGTTTTATTTTATTTTACTCACTTTTTTCCATTCTAGTTTTAGTTTTAAACACTTTTATGCTTAAACGTTGTCTTATTTTTGAGCCGTTTGGTGCTTTTGTGGTCATTTATCTTGCACTGTTGGCCATTTGTTGCCGTTTGCCCTGGCGTTTCCCTTATGAGTGGAACGAGTCATTTTGTGGGGGAGCTGCATTGATGTCTTTGCTGTTGTTTACTACCTGCTGCCAGTTGCTGTTTTGACACCTCCTTCAGTGCTGGAAATTGAGTTGCCTTGCGGGGAGTTGTATCCAGATCGAGGACAGCGCCGAGGATATACAGATTCATGGAGTTTGGTGATCCATCTCCTGGGCTTGTTTCCTGGTCATTTGGCTATTTGTCCTGACTGGGAATAACGCTGAGGATATACAGATTCGTGGAGTTTGGTAGCCTACTTCTTGGGCTTGTTTCCTGATCACCTAGCTGTTCGTCTGTAGTGGACCTATGGATCTGTTTGTCGTTGTGGTTTGATGCCTGGCTTACATTTTGGATATAGTGTTGGAGGAATTTTCTGCAGTGAGTTGAGTATTTCTGGCAAGAGTATTGACCGAAAAGACAGTCAATAAGTACTGTGAGTTGGGACCAGATTCATCGATCAGTGTCTCGTTTTTTGGGGGGAGTTTTATTTTATTAAATTGTTTTATTTGAGTGTTTAGTATTGCTCGGGGAAGCAGGCCAACAGTGGTGGCTTAGGTTGTGGGAGGCTTTAACCCCCCACTCCTCTTTTGTGTCTGGGTAATCTGGGATTGTGCTGCCTGGGACCGAGCAGGAGCTGTTCTCATTTTCTCCCTAGGGAGTTGGGGGTTATTGGGGGGCTCCTAAGCTACTCCAGAGTCAGCCTTGTTAGTCCGGCCTTGGGATAGCTGTAGCTGGGGGTCCCGGTAGTACAATAGAACCTGATTAGGCAAATCAGAGGTGTGTGTGTGGGGGGGGGGCCTGCTCCCTGTGGCTTGGTCTGTGGATATCTTTGGCCTTATTCGAGACTGTATCCATCTATGGACTTGCACCGAGACTATATATTTTTGTATAAGTTGTGATCTAATGCAATTTGACTTTTTACTGGATCCTGGCTCCAGCTGATGAAGGAAAGTGTGTGTGGTGAGAGGGCCTCACTATCCTTGTATATTCAGATTCTGTGCAAGATTAACCATCGCTGGCAGTGAGAGTGCCTTAAATTGCAAATGGTCTACTTATATATGTTTTGTTTTTTAATTTTTTTATCCTACTGGTAGTGAGAGGACCTTTGGGACAAAAACTAGTTTTGAATTGTATTTTGGTTTTTTTCTTTTTCCCTCATCAGTGCTGTGAGAGGGTCCTGGGGTGGGGAAGTTGATTAATTTTGTTTTTGTTTTTTGTTCTGTTTGGAGTAAGGTGTAATTGTGTGGGTTTTTTGTTTATTTTTTAGGGTAATGTATGTATGGGGTAGTTAGGGTTTTATTAAAGTGTCTGGTAGTTAGTTTGTTCTCTGCTTGTGGTATGTGTTGGCAGGTACCCCCGGTCGTGCACTATTCGTCCTCCGATCAGCGCACCCTCCGCCCCTTTTCCCCCCTCCTCTCTCATTTTCCATCTACCAGTGCTGTCAGGTGCTTGGTATTGTATGTAGGCGGGCTTGGGTATGGTAGAGGCTGCAGACACTGGAGGGCGAATAAACGGACCTCTCAAATAGGGTTTGTTAGGTCTAGAACATGCCTTGGGGCGAAATGGAGCCTGGAACGTGGAGTTCCATGTCTAGTCCCCATACCCAAGGGCACCATCTGTTTTGATGGGCAAGTAGTTGGGACAGCTCTGGAGCCTTGTCCAACTCGGGCGGTGTTGTGCAATGCCAGATCTGTTAAAAACAAGTCTGCTATTATTGCCGACTTTGTTGGAACAGCTGATCTGGCTTGCATCACCGAGACTTGGCTGGATCAAAATGCTGGACCCATTTTGGAGGCAGCAGTTCCAGCTGGGTACTTGGTGATTCACCGCCCAAGATTGGATAGCGGGGGTAGCGGTCTGTTTCAAGACTGGATTGGGGCTTATGAGTGTACCTGTTGATGAGGCCGAATCCTTTGAGTGTACTGTAGTAGCTGGTGTGGGTTGCAGGATAGCCCTTGTCTACCGTTCACCAGGGAATGAGAGATGATTTCTGCAGGAAGTGGCAGACTTTGTCGCCGATATGGCATTGGAGTCACCCAGATTGATGGTTCTGGGCAACTTCAATGCTTGGGTCGATGATGAATTCTCATCTTTTGGTCAGCACTTTCTCCAGCTGATGATATTGCTGGGCTGCATGCACACAGATTGTTTCTTCGGCTACTCATAATCACGATCACTCCTTGGATTTGGTTTTCCTCCTGGGGATTGAGGCCTCTGATTTAGTGGTGGAACTAGTCAGTTGGTCTGATCACTACACTGTGGGCTTCAATTTCTGTGCTCCCCTTTGTAGGTCTGCCCCTGTGGAGATGGTTCAATACCACCCTTTGCGGGATGTGTGCCCTGAAGACCTGATGGTGGTATTGAACCTATCAGAGCTTCCTGTTGCTAGCCTGAGTCCAGAGTTGTTGGTCCTGGCTTATAACCAAGCCCTTTCCTTGGCTCTTGACTCAATTGCTCCTGTCTGTGTTCATCCCCTCTCTCTCCACCCTCGGGCCCCATGGTTTGATGGGCCCTTGAGGGAGTTGCGATGAGTGGGACGACGGTTAGAGTGTTGTTGATGGAAATCTGCTCTAGAACCTGACCGCCTTAGTTTAGAGGGGCATTATCAGCTCTACCAATCAGAGATCTCCCATAAGAAGGCAGAATTCCTGTACAGGGAGATTGCTGTCGCTCAGAATCGACCTGCTCAACTTTTCAGAACTGTGGACAGGCTGTGCAACCCAGCCTGTCTCCAGCTCCATCAAGCCTTTTCACAAAAGAAGTGTGATGAGATCGCTAAATTCTTTGTGAATAAGGTGGCCAACATGAGATCAGAAATCTGCCACACTCTATGGGGATACTGTTGGTCGGCATTTGGCCGCGGTACCCCGGGCCTCCTGGAGTTCCTTTGACCTGCCTAGGTTCAAGGATGATATGTGGATTGTCCAGGGGATGCACCCTACATGCTGTAGTTTAGATCCAGGTCCACTTCCCTGATTTTGGGTTGTGTTGAGATCGTGGGCCCATTTCTGGCTCAAATAATCTGGTGCTCCCTAGCACTGGGTGAGTTTCCTAGCTCCTTGAAGGAAGCAGTGGTGACTCCCCTTTTGAAGAAAGTTTCTTTGGATCCAGATATTTTTGCCAACTACAGACCTATCTCTAGCCTTCTCTTTATTGGAAAGGTTATTGAGAAGGTAGTGGCAATTCAGCTGGAGGACCATTTGACCATCCATAATATTTACTAACCTCTCCAGTCTGGTTTTCGTAAGAGGCATAGTACTGACACTGCTCTGGTTCAGGTGCTCAATGATCTCCTGATGGTGAGAGATCGGAGAAACCATTCTATCTTGGTTCTCCTTGATCTCTCTTCAGCCTTTGACACTGTAGACCATGGGGTTTTGCTCGAGCACCTGTGGTCCATCTGTGGACTGTCTGGTACAGTGCTCAGATGGTTTACATATTTCTATCTGGGAGAACACAGAGAGTTGTGTCGGGGATTTTCTTCTCTGACCCCTTCTCTCTGCATTGTGGGATTCCCAAGGGCTCGGTGATTACTCCCATGTTGTTTGCAGTGTATATGCTGCCCCTTGGAGACATTGTAAGATGGTATGGGCTGAGGTTTCACTGCTATGCTGATGATACCCAGCTCTACTTGTTTTTAGCTCCCAACCAGGATAGTGCTTTCTCAGTATTTAATAACTGCTGCACTGAAATTCATGATTGGATGAGTTTGAGCTGCTTAAAGTTGAACGCCGGTAAGACCGAGGTTATGGCTGTGGACCTGGGTCACAGGATAGAGGGGATGAGGTCTGATCTTCCCTCTGGTTTATTCCTGGGGGGGGGATCAACTCCTTACCTCTGAATGGGTGCGTAACCTGGGAATGGTACTTGACAACAGGCTGACCCTTCGTTATCAGGTGTCAGCAGTCGTTAAGTCTGCATTTTACCATCTTAGGAACATTGCCAGGGTGAAGCATCTTGTTCCGTCTGGCGATCAACCTGTGTTGGTCCACGCCTTTGTGACCTCTCGCCTTGACTACTGCATCTCCCTTTACCTGGGGCTTCCTGGGGTTGATATCCACCACTAACAGCTAGTGCAGAACGCTGCTGCCGGGTTGTTGACAGGGGTATCAAAAAGGACACATATTACCCCTGTTTTGCGCGATCTGCACTGGCTGCCTATACAGTGGTGGATCACCTTTAAAGTAGGTCTTTTGACCTTCAAAGCCCTACACGGACTTGGCCCCAACTACTTGAAAGAGCTTCTGATTCCCTACAGCCCTGTACAACAGCTCCATTCGGCTGACGAGGGGTTGCTGGAGGTTCCGAGGGTTATTTTAAAATTCCCTGGGGCTTGGGCTTTTATGTTTGCAGCCCCAACCCTCTGGAACTCTGTGCCTCGCCAGCTTCGGGAATGCACGACCGTGGTGATTTTCAAGCGTGAACTTAAGACCTGTCTGTGGAATCAAGCTTTTATGACTTAAGATTGTTGTTAATCTGATTTTATATATGTTTTCTCTGTTTTATTGTTCATTCTGTACAGCGCCTTGGTGCTTGAAAGGCGCTTAACAAATAAAGTTTTATTATTTATTATTTAAGTGGTGGCATTACAGACACTCGTGGCAGAAGGGAAGGAGGACATGGCAGCCATCACCGAAATATGGGCCACCCCTTACCATGACTGGGAACTGGTGGTACCAGGGTACAGGATATTTCACAGGGATAGGGTAAAAGGGAAAGGGGGTGGTGCTGTATGCGAGAGAAGGACTGAAGTGTGCCTGGGAAGAGGGGGAGAAGGGCAATATGGAGGCCTTATGGATGCAGCTCCAGGATTCCAAAAATAGGACTCTCAGGATGGGAGTGGTGTACAGGCCACCCTCTCAGATAGAGGAGTTAGATAGACAACTAGCGGAACAGATCAGAAGGACCTGCAGGAAGGATAGCACAGTGCTTGTGGGTGACTTCAACCTGCCGGGATCAGAAATGGGTACCCAGCCACCACGAACAGAAGGGAGCAGGTACTTTTGGATGCCTTCCAGGACAGCTTCCTATTGCAAGTGATCAGCGAGCCAATGAGGTTAGGTAACACCCTGGATCTAGTGCTGGCTAATGGGGAGTTTGTGAGGGAGTTGGGGGTAGGGGAACCGCTGGGAGGGAGCGACCACCACTCAGTGTGGTTCATGATAAATATGGGCAAGAAGGGAGTAGAAACAGGTACAAGGGTGTTAGACTTCAGGATGGACAGTTTTGAGAGGATGGGAGAAATAGTAAAGGGATATCTGGCCAGAATCCATCCAAACATGGACACTAACCAGAAGTGGGATGTCATCAAAAAGGGGATTGAGGAGGCTACCGGAACCTATATCAGTGTGCAGAGTAAGAGGGCTAGGGCCACGAAACCTAGCTAGGTAAGCAAGGAGGTCATGGAAAAAGTAATAAAGAAAAGAGCCACCTTTAGGAGGTTCAAAAAAATGGAAAAGGGAAGACAGAGAGAATTACCTGAAGGAGTCAAAGGAGGTGACAAGGGCAGTCAGGGCAGCCAAGGCATCTAGGGAACTCAGGCTAGCACAGGGCATTAAGGAGTGGGAGAAGGACTTCTTCATGTACATCAGGGAGAAAAGGAGTTGTAAGGACCAAATCATAAGGATTAAAAGGGATGGAGGGTGAGTGGAAATAGGGACAAAACAGGCAGAAGCACTTAACGAATACTTCTGCTCAGTGTTTATGAGGGAGAAAGGAGGGGCTGTACTCAAGGGGGGGCAGACACAGGGTGGAGGAGGTGACTATGGGGAAATCACAGTGGACAGCATACTAGAGGGTTTGAGGGCACTGAGGATGGACAAGTTGCCAGGGCCAGATGGCAAACACCCCAGGGTGCTGAAGGAGCTGGCTGAAGTCCTGGCAGAGCCCTTGGCAGACCTGTTCAATGCCTACCTGGACTCAGGGAGTATACTTCAAGACTGGAGGATGACTCATGTGGTACATCTCCATAAGAGCGGCCACAAGGATGAACCAGAGAACTACAGACTGGTAAGCCTCACATCCATCATGGGTAAACTAATGGAGACAATTCTGAAGGAGTGGCTGGTTTACATTTTGGAGACTAATGGACTGCAGGATGATAAACAGCATGGGTTTGTCTCAGGCAGGTCCAGTCAAACCAACCTGGTGGATTATTATGATGGGGTAACTAGGCAACTAGACATGGGCTATGCAGTAGATTTCCTGTATCTGGACATCAGTAAGGCATTCGATTTGGTGCCTCATGGGAGACTAGGAAGTAAACTGGAAGGCACGGGGCGGGGCAGAGATGGTGGGATGGGTAGTAAACTGGCTGCATGGGAGACAGAAGAGGGTGGTGGTGGGTGGGGAACTCTCATCTCCAAGGGCGTTGACAAGTGTAGTACCGCAGGGTTGGGGCGGGTGTTGTTTGGGATATTCATTGCAGACATCTCGTTAGGCATCAAGAGAAAGATCCATTTGTTTGCAGACGACACCAAGATGAGAGCAGCAGTAGATGACTTAGGAGGATGGCAGGGGTTGCAAGATAATCTGTCAAAATTGGAGACCTGGTCAGACACTTTTCAACTGGGGTTCAATGCCAAAAAGTGCAGGGTGCTACATTTTGGCACAAAAAAAACAGGCGGGCTATCACCCGTTGGGGGGAGTTCAGCTAGCCACGACAGAGGAAGAGAGGGATCTGGGGATGATCATAACGAGCTCAATGAATAGCTCAGCACAACGTAGGAAGGCAGCTGCAAAGGCCAACAGGATGCTGGGATGTGTTGCCAGGGGTATATCCTCCAGGAGGGGTGAGGTGATCCTGCCACTGTATAGTTCACTGGTTAGGCCACACCTGGAGTACTGTGTGCAGTACTGGCACCTGTACCTGAAAAAGGACATTAGGTTACTGGAGGGGGTGCAGTACAGGGCAACAAAGATGATACAGGGGCTAGGGGACATACCCTACGACAGCAGGCTGAGGGAATTGAACAAGTACTCCCTGGAGGAGAGGAGAGATATTGGAGATATGATTGAGACCTTCAAGTATGTGAAAGGAATAAACAAGACGGGCACAGAGGGGCTTTTCAAGCTAAGGGGGGAGGGACACTCGAGGCCATGATCTGAGATTGGAGGGGTGGAAGGTTCAGGAAGGAAATGAGGAGGCACTTTTTTACAGAGAGAATGGTGTCTGGGTGGAAAGCATTGCCTGCAGAACTGGTAGCCTGTAGAATGGTGGGCTGCTTCTAAAAGGGATGGGATAGGGCAGGGGAAGGGTCACGGTAGGGAGGGAGGGAGGCAGCTGCAGTATCAGGGCTGCTAGCTGCACAATCGAGCAGACTTGATAGACCACAGGGCCTTTTATCTGCTGGGTAATTTGGTATGTTCAAGATGTACGCATGTTCGTAAATTACCTTGACAACTGCCAGACTTTTCTTTCTTACCCCATACAGAATAGCATATGTTTTTAAAGCACTCGTATTTGTTAGTCAGCAAAAAATTTCAGCATTTAGTTGTTTAGAATTAGTATATTTCTGTCATGATTAGATTCATAATCAGTAGATCTGTATTTATCTAAAACAGATTTGAAAGCAGATCTTTTTTCAAATGCTATATTTAACAACTCAAGCCATTACAAATGGCCACCACTATTGATTTTTAAAAATTATTTCCCTTGAGGTTACAGTTTTATTTTACATGATGAAATTTTACTATGGATACATAGGAGAGCACTAGCATACATTTCTGATAGTAAACAGTAGAGATGTTGTGATGTTTTAATTTTCAGGCAAATTTAAGGTGAAGCTGCCAAATTCTCTTCAGTGGATAATTTTGCAGTTTTTCTATCTAATAGGAAATTTGCCATTGGTAACTTTGCCTTGCAACTTTATCTGTAACCTCTCTTTGGGGCATACCAAGGTGAAGTTGGGTCATTTCATTTTGCAATTTCACCTGTAACGTCTCCTTGGGGTACACCAAGGCAAAGTTAGGTTAAAATGAAGCTACTGATACACAGAAGTCTCAAGGTCAGCAGTCTCTTCTCCCCTGCACTCCACAGTCTGAAGACCCTGTACCAACCCCACCCCCGTGGTAGCACCACCACAGTCTGCATCCACTCATCAATCTCAGTCAGGAGCAATCCTAACATTTTCTGACCTGTGTTTCTGATCCAGTTACACTCTTCACTACCAGCGAGACATGCTGGCAATTACCCAGAGGGTTGCTACTACTGCAATTGGGCTTACTACAAATGTTTCCTCTGGTCAGAGTTGAATACTACCTCAATAACCTGTGCCCAGTGTGCTGTAATGCACAGAAAGGAGCTACCAGCTGTTTGCTCACATGTCCCTATATCTATACTGGGGACCTATTATCCAGATCAGACTCAGTGCTACCACACTACCAGTAGTCAAGAGGACACCAGCAACCTCCTCCTTGACCACTGTTCCTGAGCTAGAGATTTTGATATCTCTTGGACTGATCCTCTTGTTGCCACTACCCCAGCATCCACCAACATGGATGACACAGATGTGGCAGAGAATAATTTGGCAACACAAATGCCACCACCCCACTTCAAACAACTATTCCTTTTGAGTTGTTTAGGCATAACTCAGTCAGTTTTTGTCAAATTTGTCTGAAGCTTGGTATGGTTGTATTGCAAGGTGAGATGCACATTTGATGTATTTGTGATGATTGTAGACCTTAAATTGTGCATTTGGCACCATGATGAATTTAAGAGGTAATTTGGGGGGCTGTGCATACCCAGTGAATATTTCCAGGGCTATGTGTTACTATTGTAGTACTCATTGAGACCTTTTTTGGATACATAGAGTGCCCCTTAACTGCAAAGACTGATGGAGTTATGGTTGTTAAAGTTGCAGTGTTATCCTACGGGACATTAGGGTCATGGTTAGGTTCAGTGTGATCACTTTCAATCTCTGCAATAAACATGTCCCACAGGTCAAGTAGGGGGCCATATGGGTACTGGGTGCCAGAGGACCCATCTCATGGCAAATTACTGGACTGAATGGGAGAAAAAGCAGAGGGAAGTGACAAGTGGGGGTGGTGGTGGTGATGTCCCATCCATGCTGGCAACAGTTTGTGGAGAGTATAAGGGAAGTTCCTGTGTCATGGTGGGGGTGGTGGACACACCCTATGGAAGTGGCAGTGCCCTCTGTTAAAGTTCAAATTCCTCCTGAACCGGCAGCACCTGCAGCGGCTGCCCGTTTTTGCTGCCAGTTTTTTTCTTTCTTTCTTTCTTTTTTTTTTTTTTACTCAAACAATACACAACAGTCATTTCAGGGACCAAGCGGACACATGCAAGATGAAACAACTCAGGTAATTATACAGACATTACTGCATACACAAAAACACACTAACTTTGATCAATAAACAAGGAACTCAATATTGTCAAAGCACAGTGACAAAAATGATTCAGTAAAGCAAAACCGTTCTACAGAACTAAAATTACAAACCAAAGAAAACAAGAAAGAAAATCACACAAAACACTGCGTATAACAGCACTAGTACTGCTAAGACAGAAAAGGCTGCCTAACCTGCCTTTTTATGGCTGCAGTGGGCATAGCCCTGCAGATGTCTTATGATCATTATGGAGAAAAGGGAGTTTACTGGATACCAAATGGACTTTTTAAATAGTAGAGGTGAACAGCAATCACTGCATGTCCACCGCACTATTTTGTCTGTTGGTACCGGTGGAACTCAGCACTCTCTGACATGTCCAAGATGGCCACTGGAGTTTTCTGTGAATGCCCAACAACTTGTTCATGCACACTGAACTCTGGCAGCATGGCAGCACAGTTCTCCATATCCAAGATGGCCGCTGGAGCCCATTATGCATGTGTGCATTGTCCAGCATGTGCAGAGAACTCTGGTGGCCATCTTGGACACAGCAAACTGGCGCCATGCCACTGGAGTTCTGTGCACATGTGTATGTCATTGGCATGCACAGAAAACTCCAGAGGCCATCTTGGACATGGTGGACACTGCCGTGTTCAGCCGGACCTCAGCTGCAGCCATATTGGCTTTTGCTGGAATTTGTTCTTGCTGGATGTTTCTGTAGTGAAGCTCCCCCCCCCCACAACTCTGCCTCACTACACAATACAGAAAATTAAACCACAACTTTAAACTAACTAAATCACAAAAAATACCACAAATAACTGGTGATCTAGAGGCACAAGGCACAATAAATACTTAATGGAGTGATTTGTTGGAAAACACTGTGGCCCAGATATTCAAAAGGGTTGCACATTGTGCAACAGTGTTGCACCATGCGCAACCCACTGATGCGCTCCAGTGCGATATTCAAATGGGAATTGCACCTGGCACAAATCCCGATGTGCCGGAGCGTATCAGCAATGTATGCAGGCACAGGTGGGGGGCATGCCCATGCATACTCTGCACATCCGATATTCAGCCTGGGATGTGCTGGGCCATGCATCTAACCCCCCGCCCTTGCCACCAAAGTTGATCCAAAAAGGGAGCAACGGCCGCTGTCAAAGATGAGCTGCCATGTTGCAGGGTGCAACACCGCAGCTGCCACCTGTGGATGGCCACCCGAGCTCCATCTGCACCTCTGTGGTGGCACCCCCCATGCCCGATCGCGGGCATTGGTATGAAAAATAGAATCCTATATCCCTGGTGGTCCAGTGGACCGCTGTCAGGCCGATTGCGGGCTTAAATAAATTAATAATGATTCCTATAACCCTGGTGGTCCAGTGGATCGCTGTCAGCCTGATCACGGGCTTAAGTAAAATTATAAAGATTCCTATATCCCTGGTGGTCCAGCGGACCCTCCTCCCCACCCGCCCACTGATTCCCACCGCCTGCTCTTCCCCCCCCTGTCAGCGGACCACCAGGGATATTGGATACTTTATTATTTTTCAAATGCCCGTGATCAGGCTGTGGGGCACATTGCCACGCTGTGCAGGGGCGTCAGTCCCACGGCCGCTGCCTTGGCAGGTGCCAGGCACAAGTCGCCGGGATCAGGGCACCCATGCAAATAGGGTTATAATGACATGCAAATTGCCCCATTTGCACCTTGTATACATTATGGCCCCATTTGCATGTGCACTTTTGAATATCATGGTTGTTGCACCTAACGCAATGGAACTTGCGCTAGCGCATCCCTCTGCTCCACTCTGGCCACTTGCGCTGGTGCAGTGCCACTGCCCCTTGTGCACTGTGGGTGGTCAGGGTGCAATATTCAACGATGCTGAGCCATGGCGCAGCTCCATTGAATATCGCCCAGTCAAGGCCCCTGCGCAGCCAAGTTGCACTGCACCCAGGCTTGCACCACAGCCTGGTGCAGTTTGAACATCTGGGCCTGTGTGTTTTAAATGCTTTCCAAAGGTTTTAGGCACAAAGATACAGAGCACACTTAGCACCCACTGTCTCTTCCTCACACTGCACTGAATGCAGCATATGATGGCAACACCTCATTCCAACACCATGTGACCTCTAATCCCATGGATCTTTGCAAACTTCACCTTAGAGCCAACATTTTCAGGCAAAGTTTGCAGTTTTGCCATTCGCAAAGTTTTCCTTTAAGGCAAAGTCGAAATTTGCCTTAAAGGATAACTTCACTAATTCAGTAAAGTTCGCATATTTCTCCACAAAGCAAAGTTTTATAACTTCACCAACCTCTAGTAAACAGCACAGCACCATGTCAAGCTGATTAATTTATTTTTTGTGGCTTTGGCTAAAAAGCAATGACATTTAAAAACCTTAACACCCATATCTCATTTGAAGATGCAATGAAACAAAAATGGATATATTATTGTTTTGTAGAAATACATGATTATTATTACAGGAAAAGATATGATTAAATGTTTTTTTGCTAATAAATATTGTTATGTTTAACATCTACTAAACTGCATTCTTGTCACGGGGCATCGAAAAAGCAAAACCAACTGCCATGTTTGTTTTCTGCTATCCGGCAACTAGGGCATTTAATGTTACGCAAAATTAAATACTAAAACCCTTGGAAGTCTTCTCTGCCCCAGTGAGTGTTTTTAAAGCCCTCAGTAAAGACCTATGTACTGATGTCTGTTCATGTGGCCAAGTTAAGCTTATTTTGATTCACTGCCTTACCAATGACTGGTTGCTGGCTGTACGTGCAGCTTTGTCCACAATGAGTACACCATATATTCTCTTTGTACTTTTTTCAATTTTCTAATACTTTGTAAATCCTCCCTACATTTGTTCTGTTGTATTCATTGTCGTGTCATTGTATGCAAGTGCCACTTTATATTTTGCACTATCTTGTCTTTCTGAATTACCCTGTTATTTTAGCATTGCCATTGATTTCACCTTGTACGCTGTCCTATCCAGGACCTCACTGTAAATAATCTTGCTCAATTGAGCCTTTTCCTGGAAAAATACATATATACCAATACAAATACAGACCTTGTTCAGAATAATGGTTTTCTCCATAAGGAACTGGTCCAGTTTGAATTTTAAAGATTTAACACTTCCAAGTTACATTGCTTCCTTTCTGAGCTTGTTCTATAAACTCCATTTACACTTACCAGAAGGACTGAAAAAATGTGCTCTCCTTCAATTGCTGTTCATTTGCATTTACAGAGTTCTACACTACTGTTGGACAATCTGTTTTAAAACTGATTATAGGCACCATGGCAACCCTGCTATTACAGTTTCCTGCAAGGTTCATTCTCTGGCTCTCCTCAAAGGAATGGCCTGGTGCCTTATATGGCTCATCTCTCCTCAGTGTATCTGAAGAAATGCTTTGTGAAATTGCTGTGTTTTTACTGCCACATAAAATGCCTGAACATTTCAGATCTTTAGCCAAGGGGAGGAGTAGAGAAGCCAAAATGATTTGCTGCCTGAACAATTTATGCTTAAAATGTAAAATGATTTCGATCTCCAAACCACCCAAAACAGTTTTAATAAGGTTATTGAAAATGGCTATAAATTGATAATTTTATTGGTGAAAAAATGCTTCCTCCCATACCATTACTGCTAACTGCATAACCTTGCTAAGATCCAAGACTGGATGAAAGCTGCAGCAAAATGTAATTTCGCTGGTGAAATTCTGGTGAAATCGGGAATTTCACCCCGTGGAATATTTCTTGGGTGCGAAATGTAGAATTTTGCCTGTGAACGGTGGAATTTAACCTGCGAGTGATGAAATTCTGTTGTTTATGGGTGAAATTCTGCATTTCACTGGCAGAATTTCATATTTCCCACCTGCAAAATATTTCGTGAAGTGCACAAATTTCACAAAATATTTTGCGGAGAGAAATTTTCTGATTTTGCTTATCTCTAGTGGTGGGATATAATCACTTGGGGGTGAAGGTGCAAAATGGTCAGGTCTACAGGTTGATACTTGTAGATTCCCAGTTGCATACCTCAGCTGGAGCAAAGAATCTTGGCATTGTTTTGGACTGCAGCATGACACTTAAATCCCAGGTATCGGCAGTGCTCCAAAGTCCATATTATCATATAAAAAATATCACTTGGATCAAACATCTGGTCTCTCCAAGCAATCTCCCATCCCTGGTCCATGCCTTCATGACTTTGGGGATGGCTTACTGAAACACTCTCTACCTGGGGCTAGCAGGGGTTGATCTTCACTACCTGCAGGTAGTGCAGAATGTGGCATCCAGGTTGTTGGCCAGTCTTCTGAGATCATGTCATATTACACCTGTGCCGTGCTCCCTGCACTGGCTGTCAGTTAGGTGGTGGATCACCTTCAAGGTCGGTTTGCTGACCTATAAGGCCCTGCACAGTCAGGGGCTTGGTTACCTGAAAGACCTCTTGTGCCCCCACTGCTCTATCTGTCATCCCTGCTCCACTGGTGAGGGTTTCTTGGAGGTACCCAGGGTTCGCCTGAAGACATCGGGCACCTGGGAATTCTCTTTCAGTGCACCAACCCTGTGGAACTCTTTACGTCAGCATATAAGAGAATCTCAGTCTGTGGAAAGTTTTAAATGGGAGCCGAAAACGTTTCTGTTTAATTAGGCTTTTTTTCTAATTAGTTAGCTGACCTGTTAGTAAACAATTTATAGTTATGTTTAAGTTATGTTTTATTGCTTTAATGATTTTACTACTGTAAAGCACCTTGTGTCTCTATTGATAAAGTGTGCTATAATAAATAAAGAATGTTGATGATGACATATCCTTGCTTATGAGTACGGAGTGACCTCTAGATACACCAAAAGCTGAAAATGTCCCCCCTCCCCAATACACCTGGCCCAATCCCTTTAAAAATGTTCCCTGGTACCCATGTCAGGTGTATCAGTTTCTCCCAAGTGCATGATGGCCATCTAAAGATTTAAGAATCAACAAAGAAAGCAATGGTTTACCATACTTGATTTAGATGTGCTTGATATAATTTAATGTCTCATTGGACAAAATCAGCAAAAATCTGAATACCATTATTGGCAACTACAATTAGTTGTTTTTGGTGTTAATATGAAAGATAAAGTAAAACTAAAACAGAGATACCATGATCTTTGTTTTATTTCTTTAATCATTGCAATATATTGCAAATTATCAATACTTCTATATCAATTTGTATTAACATTACTTACAGTGGTATTATTTTGTGACTTTGCATGCATAAACATGTCTAAAATCCACCTATATAACCCAGTTTATTTATTAGCTTTACAAAGAGATGGACTTGGCCAAAGTCCCTTTCTCAGCCTTTCCTGTATATAAAACAATTACAGTGCAACTTGTCTAATAAGGACACATTCAGTACCACAGAATGTGTCCTTGATATAAATTTTCCCTTAATATGCAGATTGCACATTACTTAAGACACTGTATTCTGGACTTCAAGAAATGATCTCATTTAGCAATGTCTTGAGGCATGGCCAGCAGTCCTGCAGAGAAGTCACACATTTCTTGAGCTCCCAGACACTTCAATCATTGTTGCTGTTTGTACTTTAGTACTTTATAAAAGCAATAAAGCACTTTGATTTTGTAGCCTACCATGAAGGAAGTGGAAGTTGGATGTCCCTTCAGGACTGAAACAACTGCCACTGACCAAGAAAATTTCAGGTGCAACAGGCCAGGAGCCAGCTGAAGGGAGTGAGAGATGCGGTCAGCGCAGCCTCTCATGACTGATAATCAACAATGTCAGCAGCTCTGCAATACAGTCGCCGCAGTCAATTGCAAAATAGACTAGCTTGCAGAATGGATCAATAATGTTGAGGCAGAAATGGAAATGGTAAAGGTTCTAGCTGCTGAGGTTGTTAAAATGGTAAGTAAAGTATTTATTTTAACAGGGCAATTAGGGGAGGATAACACACATTTGAAGGTCTGCTGAGAAGCTCTGCAAAATGCTTTCCAGAACTCAGACTGTTGGGATTTGTGGTCTCCCTAAAGAAACAATGGCTCTGATATCCAAAAGGTTTGCACCAGGTGCTAATCATTAGCACTAACGCTGCACCCATATAGTACTCATTTCCCATGTTCAGTGGATAGAGCTGTCATGAGCACTACCAGGTGAGTGCAAAGTTAATATATGTAGTGCCCAAAGAGAGGGACGGTGATGTGCATATCTGGCACAGTGCAAAATGCAAAGCTTTAATGCTACACTAATGGAACAGCACAGCAGCATAGCAAAGCACAAATAATGACTATGAAAAGCAGGTGTTAACCTGGGGCAAACCCCAGAGGCAGGGAGAGGCACTGTTGAACACACACACACACACACACACACACACACACACACACACACACACACACACACAGAGCTACCTACAAAATGGCACATATTGTGTATTTGATGCAGCAGGTCATGCAAGATGAGGAGAGGGCCAATGTCCCACTGGGCACCACTGCAGGCCTGGGAGGCACAATGCTGCAAACAGACAGTATCATTCATGAGTCAGTCACCTTCAACGTCCTCATTGATAAACTGTTGGTTGGTACAGGTGCAAAAGGCCCATGATCAAGCAGCTGTCTGAGCTGCTGCATGACCAGCTCCGGACAGACAGACACCCAGTACAGCCATATAATGTCTGTAGAGCTCAAGCTGATAGCAGCGCTGTGCTTTCTGGCCACTGGAACCTTTCATTCAAAAGTGGGGACACTGCTGTTATCTCACAGTCTGCCACCTCATGCCTGTTAGACCAGTTCCTAGATACCCTTCTGGCCCATGCTGGGGAGTTTATCATATTCCCCACCACACTAACAGAACAAACAACAGCCATGCAGCAATTCTATCGAGTTGCACACCTACCACCCTTATTTGGTACCATTGACTGCACCTATTTTGCCATCCAGGCACTGACAGGTGTTAGATCTGAGGCTTATGTGAATAGGAATAGATTCCATTACACCAGTTGTCAGGTGGTGTGTGATGCAGCAGGGCCCTGGTGGTGGGGCTCAAAATGTAAAGTTGTACCCATGCTTGTCTGCACTTTTTGAAAATAAGTACCCCTGTTCCTTGTTTTTCACCTATTTGTCCCATATTGCTGCTAATTTTAAACATACCCTTTTCCTTGATTTGAGAGATGAGGAGGAGGAGTGCCACTCATTAGTGAAAGTGCCACCACCGGGAGCAGGGCACATCATCAATGTCCTTGCATGGTTCCCCAGAAGGTGCACAACACTTTCTTCTGGCACACCACCATCCTGTGCCAAAGGTTTGAAGGTGGGAACATCCTTAGTGGGCACCTTTTCAGTGTGTATACCCCAAAGGCCTCCTCCCCCCCCATGTTAAAATTCATGTCCCTAGCCCATGCCCTTTACCTACAGAGATGATAGTACATATCCCCTGCGTCCCTGGCTCCTCACACATGTCCTATGACCTGCATCCATTGAAGACGGGGTTAAAGGGCAATGAAAAAAATGCCATTCCAGGGTTCCATGTCAATACTTCGACACCGTCGAAGTCGATGCCCCCAACAGTGATGGGAACAATGCTGACAGTCAGCATTGTTCCTGACAGAATAAAGTGTTTTTCTGCAGGGGCTTTGCCCCTTGCACCCCATGCCAGGGGCTATGCCCCTGTACCCCCATCTCTAAATAACCAAATCCGAGTCAGAGATGGTTCGGGGTGGGGGCGCAACACCGGGGAATCACTGCATTGGCAGACAGGGGACTACCACAGTGACCAACCTTGACCTGGTGAGATTTGTTGCTGGGGTGGTCTTTGCTGTGAAAATATCACTGTGCAGGGGTGATACCCCATTCCAGCAGGGAGGGTTACTGAAAATAGGTACTGAGAGGTGAGGGCACTATGTGACTAGTGGGATATAGGGCTAGTGGACAATGCGCATCCTGAGTGTATCCTGTACTACCTCCAGAGATGGACGCTGTCTGTATGCCATATCTGGAGGGTAGTGGGGGGGGGAGTAATTGCCTACTCAATGGGGGATGAGTGTAGGGATAGTGTGATTCAACCATGGCAACAGTCTTGGAAGTAATGAACTCATCATAGAGCAAGCCATAGCCAGGGGTGCATGATGTTCTGGGCATCCTGGGTGTGGTTAGCCTCTTGATACCCACACTGCAGGGAGTGGTAGTATGCCAAGGCAACTGCCTTTGGATGACACTCCCCCCGCTGGAATAACCAATGCTGTTTCTGACGTCTGCAGTGCCAGAGACCATGGCTGCAGTCTCCAGCACAGTGGCAGACAGCCAACCTATGCCATCTGCAAAGGATTGCTTCAGTCTCCTGAAGCTAACAAACCAGGGACTGTCACAGTTCTCCAAAGGCTGCCATGTGCTCTGCATGGTGAGCCTCTGCATGCTGCTCATTGACCTGCAGCATGCATTGTATACAGGCCAGTTCAGCATGCATGCATGCCTTCCTGTGCCCCTAAGGCTGACTGCAGCAGCTGCTGTTGGCCAACTCCTGCTGTTGATATGCAGGGCTGAGGATTGCAGGACTGATCACTTTGTAGCTGCGGTGGACATCTCCACATGGAGCCGGCAGCCCAGGACTCCTGAGACAAGGCAGGCAGGAGCACCTTGCTCTTGGCAGGGCTGAGAATCACAGGACTGCTCACCCCGTAGCCACGGTGGACATCTCCACATTGAGCCGGCAGCCCAGGACTCCTGAGACAAGGCAGACAGGAGCACCTTGCTCTTGGCAGGGATAAGAATCGCAGGACTGCTCACCCCATAGCGGCAGTGGACATCTCCACATGAAGCCGGCAGCTCAGGACTCCCGAGACAAGGTACGGCTCCTCACCAAAACCACCAAACTCAAATCAGCTGCCAGCACAGCCGATTGGCTGCAGCTCGGAGTGAGAGTACAGCTGATTGGTGCGGCTCCAGACAGGGCGAAATCAAGCAAGCTCTCCTCTGACTGCACCTCGTAGTCAGAGTCTGTATTTTCGTTTTTTGCAGCTGAAACTGGGGACCCCTATTACTGTTTGTATGTAAGTGGTCAATTAAGTTTAAGCTGTGTACAAGTAATGGGTGTTTCGAATCGGATTGCATTTTAGAACTGTCTCTGAATGTGTTTTGCTGCATAGTCAATAGAAACCAGATGTGGGATTTGTAATTTGTTCAGTTTTAATTTCACTGATATCTCAGAGCCTACCTGCTAAGTTTGGGTAAAAGGGATTTCTTTTCTGTGGCCCACTTGCAGTACCGGGAATCTGTGCTGCAGCAAAGGAGGGTAAGGGATTGCTATTCCATGAATAGTGTGGAGTTAAAAGCAAAAGGAAAAAAAAGAAAACCTTTAGTTTCCCTCACTGGCATAGTCGCCTGCTCCCCAACCCCCCTAGCAAGTCCTCTTCAATAGTTAGCATAAATACAGCCCCGAATAATTTGCTCTTGCAACAAATAAAAACTGTCTCCCTATTCTCATGCTAAACCTGATGAATTTATTGCCCACACCCACTGATCCACACATGTTAAGTAAGGCATCTCTCTTTCTCTTTGTCTCCCATAGGCAGGTGGGAGCACCTTGCTCTTGGCAGGGCCGAGAATCGCAGGACTGATCGCCCCGTAGCCATGGTAGACATCTCCTCACGGAGCCGGCAGCCCAGTACTTCTGAGCCAAGGTACGGCTCTTCACCAAAACTGCCAAACTCAAATCAGCTGCCAGCATGGCCGATTGCCTGCAGCTCGGAGTAAGAGTACAGCTGATTGGTGCGGTGCCAGACAGGGTGAAAACAAGCAAGCTCTCCTTCGCCAGCTGACTGCACCTCTCAGTCCCTGTCTGTATTTTCGTCTCACCGCACCTGCCCCGAGCCCAGCCTCTATTAAATAGGCACTAGCCATAGCCACGATTGCTCACCGCTTCCACTTCCCCACCCCTTTTTAGCAATCTGACTTTAGCCTAAAAGCCGCAAGATAAACGCCTTAACCCACCACAACTTAATGCTAGACAGAAACTCCTAGACAAACAACAATGAGTTACAACTACAAACTACTACTCCTCCCCACCGCCTCTTTTGGCATTCCTGGTACTATATTCAATTTTGGACCTCTACCGCCCCACTCTGAATATCCAATGGGTGCCTGCTGGAGGAAAAGCATACACATGGCCACTACCACTCCAGGACAAGATAGACTCTTCATCCCACTTCACTTCCCATACACAGTGATCACCAAGCCAACCTCCTACACCATAACCCTAATGGCAAACTTTCCGTATAAATTAAAACAAACATCTGGACACCTTCCCCACATGAAGCGCAGGCGACTAAAGATGTGGCGGAAGTTAAACATTGCCCTATCCACCAGAAAGGTTATCTTTATGCTACTGCTGCTCTCTGGCAATGTTCACCTTAACCCTGGACCAACAACCCTGAGGAGCAGGGGGTCCTATACTGTGAATGGCATAAAGATAGCAGCACTAAACATTTGCAGCCTACCTGCAAAATTAGATCAGCTCCAGGCTTGGATGACTATACATACCCCTGACATAATCTGCCTAACCAAAATCTGGCTGTCAGGTAAGGTCAAAAATGGTGAGGTCACCATTGAAGGTTACCAAAAGCTTCATCTTGATAGAATTAGCGGGAAGGGTGGTGGCTGCCTCCTACATGCCAGAAACTCACTTATCTGCTCCATCCTCCCTATCTCCAAAGTTACAGAGGAATATGAGCTACTAGTGGTAAAAATATAAATAGGCCAAAAAGGCAAGACCCTCACTATCGCCACAACATACCTACCACCCAAAAAAGCCAAGGAAGGCCTTCCTCTCATTATGGAAGAAATCAGTACTCTCAAAAAGGGCTCTGAATTCATCTTGACCGGTGACTTCAACATTAACTGGTTATGTAAGGAGGCGGCACCCTCCAGAGACCTAATCTCACGCAACTTGTCACACACCCCACCAGGCAGAACTACAAGGCTGGTACCAGTCAGGGTTCTCCTGGATGTGCTTAGTAACCACTCCCCAATCTCCTTTATGTGGACCGCTAAACTGAGAGCAGGGTTCTGTGAAAAGACAAACTTGGACCCCTCAAATCAGCACTGTGTGCCCCACATCTGGTTCCTTATAAGCAAAGCACCTACGCTGGACCAAGCCCTTAGCCCTTAGCTTTCTCACTGAGGGATTCAATTCCATCTGTGATATCTATGCACCATGCACAAAATGGAAAATTCGAGGGAGGTCAATGGCTGGATTGATGGCAAGCTCCTCTCCCTCCTAAAGGAGAGGGACTGCCTCTGGGAAAAAGCCATAAATTCAGGTAGCAAACACGACCTACAGTGCTACAAAACTGCCAGAAATCGATGCACTAAGCTCATCAGGCTCATAGAGGTTAACTTCCGTAAGACCCAGCTTAATAACTCATGGGGTGATGGAAAGCAGTTTTGAGATAACGTTAAGTACTTCCTTGGTAGAGGCCAGAAGCAGCACCCCAAGATGCTCAATATAAATAACGCACCCTCCTTGGTTCAGCTAGCCATAGCTGATACCTTGAACCTAGCCTTTACAGACCTGTCCCTAGTACTGCCAGCAGACTACCTTCTGCCTGTGGAGGACCTAGGCAGCACCAACTTGCCTACAACTAACCACCCTGCCTTCTAATTTAAGAAGGTGATGGTGCAGGAGGTTCTAAAGGTGGTCAGGGGAGTCCTAGGCAAAACCAGACTGGGGAGTGATGGGCTAGACATGAAGTTACTATCCCTCACACTTGGTGTTATGATCCCATCCATAACAATGCTATTTAATAATTCCCTAGCTCTAGCTCAATTCCCTGAGATATGTAAGCAAGCCCTGGTGACGCCAGAGCAAAAAACTGGTGATAAGGCACTGGTGGCTAACTACAGACCTATATCTATCCTCTCCCCTCTATCCAAAGCATTGGAGAAAATCATAGCTAGCCAACTCACAGAATACCTCGACAAGTAAAATCTTCTCTGCCCAAACCAACATGGCTTCAGGCAAAAATACAGCATTACCACAGCACTGCTGGAATACTCTGACTTTGCACATAAGGCACTGGATGAGGGAAAATTGGTGGGGTCCAACTTCATCGACCTTACCAAAGCTTTCGACACCGTAAACCACCCACTACTACTACTCCAGCTCCAAAGATTGGGTGTAGCACCAAACGCCTTGAACTGGTTCAATGACTACCTAACACACAGGAGCCAGTGAGTCAAAATCGGGCAGACATTATCCAGCTCCAAAGATATACTCCTAGGAGCCCCTCAAGGATCAATTCTAGGGCCCCTACTTTTCAGCCTATTTGTAAATGAACTCCCCTTGGCCTGCGACACCAAACTTATCTTATATGCAGATTAGGGTTGTCAGAGCTAGTTCTAGAAAGATTCAAACTCTACTCGAACTCTGGCGTTTGAGTTCTAAATTAGAACTCAAACACCAGAGGGTTTGCATAAGGGTTCAGATCTTTTTTTTTTTTTGCTCACCTCCATGCCCTCCACTTAAGCATTCAACCCAATAATGCAGCCGGCATTAGGCACAATGTGTTTTTTGACTGGTAGGGTCAGTGAAGCCATGGAGAAGGGGCCACAGATGAGTTTGGGTTGGCCACTGCGCGTTATTCTCTGTTTTTGTGCAAACACCAGTGCCGCACTCAGCCAAACTCTCCCCAGCCTTTACAATTCAGCTTGTGCATGTGTAGAAGGTCAGGATCAGGGACAGACCAATCGATGTGTAGCAGGCAGCACTTCAATTTTGGCGCCTTTTTGCCTACGCGAGTTTTTAGTTGTGAGGTCATGGTCATCAGCTATAAGCTGGCCGAGAATGGAACGTATTGTCTCCAATTAAAAATCAGCAGCAGTGGCCGGGTGAGTCATTTTTCAGCACAAAATCCATCTTCTGCCTAGAGTTGTAGACTGGTTTGTTACTGTACTATTACTGAGTGCTGACCAGTGTGGGATGGGTGGTGCGATGCCATGCCGGCATTGACTAGTGAGGCAGCAAGCAGGACTCAGTGTGTTTAAAAGGATGAGGAGGTGCAGCAGATCCTACAATGCATGCATCGTTGGGCAGGTCCCACCATCCCACCCAGAGACAGTATACTCTGTATTCTACAGTAATCATTCAGCAGAGGCTGGAAGCAGGAACTGAGCCCGAAGGTCAGGATCTGGCTGCAGTTTTTTGCCACTAGTGCCACAGCTCCTGCACACAGAGAAAATTTTATCGACCAAGTTTCTTTATTTAGTACAAAAAAAAATAGTCGAGGATGGAGTAGCCAGGTCGGGGGGGGGGGGTTATGGCACAAGAAGCATAAATCATATGGTTTCAAAAATCAGACTGTATGACTGCATGGCGATAATAAAAAGTTAAAAATAAAGAAACTCAAAGCACACCAACACAGTGTACGAAGCCAGTCAAATGCACAGTTGGCATGTATGCATTGTCATTTATTTGGCATGGTGTCCTTGTGTAGTGTTGGCTAAGAGGCTATTTATTGGCTGTTGGGAGCTGTTACTTATTTAAAAAGTACGTTAATGTGTTTGACCTGATTGGATGGTGTGGTGAACATAAATGTTTTAAACGCAGCAATGTCATTCATTTAATGCTGTACTTGTAGCATCAGTCTGTGAGTGGTGTTTTAATGGTGTATTGATTGGCTGCTTCATTACCATGTATTCAGTGATGCAGGAAGGCTGGCTACAATTTAGGTTACTGCTCCTGGCTGGCTGTTGCCTACCCTTGGTGCTGAAAATGGGAGTGAAATGACAGTGCTACTGGAGGGGGGAGGAATTGGTTACTGCTGTGCATAGGGCCCACAACAATGTAAATCTGGTTCTGGCCACACTAGTAAATCCCCACAGAAATGCCCCAATGAAGAAAGAAAACACAGTCCTGAAGACTGCCACTTGCTTCCCCTTCCACTCTACACTCAATCACTGTTGACAAAGTGCGGGAGCAGCCAGGGAAGCAAGCAAACTGCATCAGCAGTATGCAATCAGCCAAGGGAGCAGGAAAGATGTTCGTGCACTATGTGTATGCCAGATTAAGGATAGTAACAGTGGTTGAATGGTCAAAGGAGAAAGCAAACAGTCAGCAGTGGCATGGCATTGGGCAAATGGCTCAGGTGCAGTCAGCAGCTGAGGCAGCAGGCAAGCAATCGGTTGCAGGAACTCTTCAGTCAGTCAGACCAGGATGTCCAGAAGATATAAAGGTTAGTTTTAAATGTGGAAATAAATGGATGGATGGATGAGGGAACCGTTGGAACAAAACAACCTACAGTATATGCAGTAACCTATGCGCACTGGAGAGTTGAAGCCCCATAATGGGGGGACAGGATGAGATCTGTTGTGAGGTGGGTAAGGCATAGGAAAGGGGTGGATGAAGATATATAAACTGGGGCAGGGAGGAGGCAGAAGTGTATTAACTAGGGCAGAGAGGAGTGGATAAATGGGAGAACTGGACTGGGGTTGATCTGAAGTGTGAAACCTGGAGTAGAGAGGGGCCAAAAATGTAAGAAGTGGGTCAGGGAGTGAGATACAGTAAGTGAAATCTAGGGCAAGGACAGGGCAGAGATGTGAGAGCTGGGGCTTGAAGGGGCAGAAATGTGAGAAGTGGGGCACATAGAAGGCAGGGATGTGAGAACTAGGGCAAGTGGGGTAGCAGCAGATTGTGGGATCAGATGATGCTGATGCTGTACAAGGGCAGGGTAGAAAAAATCCTTTATTTAAAATTATACAATGGCAAGAAAATTTCCTGGACTCTGATTGGTCAGTGTGTGCCTGAGACAGTGATGTTATTACACAATAACATCACTGTATGGATTTGGCAGATGTCGACCTCTTATTTTTCAGAAACAAAGATATATTGCCACACTAAAAATCTACTAAAATGTTTTAAAAACAATTTTTTTATTTTGTATAACATCGAGCCATTGTATAATTGCAATAAGGCACTCCAAGGTGTGTGTTATTGTGTAATAATGTCACTCCTGATGTGGTGGAAGCACTCGGCTTCGCCTCGTGCTTCAACCCACCCCAGGAGTGACGTTATTACACAATAACACACACTTTGACATGCCTTATTCCTTAAATATCTGTTGGATCCTGTGTGGTATACTTCTTATCACATTTGCTGTGACCTCTGGGACTACACTGACTTTACCCAGTGTGTGTGTGTGTGTGTGTGTGTGTGTGTGTGTGTGTGTGTGTGTGTGTGCAGAGCATTGAGTGTGTGAAATTTTGCTAAATAAACAAATCCTAGAAATATTTTAGGTGACCAGAGAGAAGAGAAAAATCTGTTTTTCATTAAAAAATATTTGTGAATCCTGCATGGTGTACTTTCCATCTGTGCTGCTGCTGTGACCCATTTGACTGCACTTTACCCAATGTGTGACTGTGTGCCAAATGGGATCAAGTGTGCGGCATCTAATATGGGTGGGTGGGTCGGTTGTTCTGTAAGCACCCGTTAGTGATTGACTTTTACTACTAACAAAGGAGAAGAAACCACAGATAACCCTAGCTAGGGTCATGTCAAAGTCACAAATGATCATCTCTCTCTCCTGTTATAATGAACATATTTATTTGTTTTTGCCCACAGTTTCATGACATGTATGTCTTCGAGTTCTAAAAAGTTCAAAAAGATTAGAACCCTAGAACTTTTTCAAAAGTTCTAGACTAGAACTAGAACCCAGAACCTCAGAGGGTTCTGACAACTCTAATGCAGATGATGCCATGCTGCTAAGCAGCAGCACTCCCATGAAACCACACAACCAGAGCTAGTGACCTCCTTCAATAAACTCGAGGATTGGTTCAGTAGGTAAAAGCTGCTACTAAATTACAAGAAAATCAAGGCCATGCATCTATCTATCTAGCCCTCACCATAAGCGGAGGCACCCCCCCCCCCAAAATCACTAATAAGGCTGGTGAGCAGATTGAGCAAGTACACTTATTCAAATACCTTGGGGTCATCATTGATGACTCACTCACTTATATGCACCACATAGACTCCCTTGTAAGAGCGATGAACACAAAGATCGGGGTCCTGTATAGGCATAAAAAATCCCTCACCCCAGAAGCATTCCAAACCTCTGTCTGCAGCTCCATACTCTCCGTGATCGATTACAAGCTAGTGGTTTATGGTGCCGCCACAGATACTGCACTCAAAAGGTTCCAAATTGCACTGAATAAGGCATGCCATCTCACCCTGTGCGCAGATCAATTCACTCATACCTGTGCCCTATACGAGTGTACAAACTGGCTCAACCTAAAAGACAGGATCAAATACCAAACTTGCCTCCTGGCTAAGAAGGCACTTCTAGGGAAAACCCCACCCTGTGTAGGTAAACTGCTTGAGGCTTCTTCCACACCTCACATCACCAGAGGGAGGACGAATGGAACACTGTCTATCCCATTCAACCGAACCTCACTGGGGCAGCACACTTTTGCTTACCGGGCCCCCTTCTGGATAAATGAACTCCCTGAGAAACTACGCACAAACAGCACACCTCAATTCAAAGCAGGCCTTAGACAGCATCTCATGTCATGTGCAAAGTGCACCTGTTGCTCAGGCTCTTCCTGAAAGTTTTATACCATCAACCTAGGTACCACCCAATGTGGGGCTACCTAGAGAACCACTGCCTCCTTCACCAGCCCTGCAAATAGAGCGTAAGTGAAGCTACTTGATCAACTCTAATTCCACATGTAGATAATGCCTCCCCCATCCCCCCACCACCCCTAACTCGACAAGGTCTTTTTGAGCTGCTTCCCTCCCCACCCACCCCCACAGCGACCTGGCCCACTATCCCCCACCTTTCGCCCTCGGCGAGTAAGTTCAAACCTCTGCCCTCCTGTTTTTTACTGTCACTCTGCCTGATGCAATCTGAATAAGAGTAAACCCCTATGCAGTCTTCTCAACTTTAGTCTAACAATCAGATTTTGGTGGTCGCCTGAGGGGGGGTTTACTGGTTAAATGATACTTTCACTCATTTTTTATTCTGAAATAGCTTCTACTCTGTTACTTGTACTCTTTTCTCTGCACAATTTGTGTAACTCTCGTAAATGCTCTTATATCCCAATGAGCAGGCATCTGTAACCACTGTATATGTGTATTTGTCTTATTTGTCCACCCTGACGTGGAACCTTTGTAAAAGGAGGCAGTATAGCGCAGTGGTCTAAGGCTCTGAGCTGCAAATCTGGTGACATCCAGCAGACCAGACCTGAGTTTGAATCCCACAGCTTCCACTTGCATACTGTGTGACCCTGAGCAAGTCACTTAACCTCCTTGTGCTCCCAGGTTGCTCCTGTAAAAAAGCTTTCAGCTTAGTGTGCTATACCTGGTTAAACAACTAAATAAAAAAAAGAGCTCATGCTCAAAGGTCTATCCGATATATAAAATAAATAAATATGTTGAGTTCAGGTTCAAGCTGCATTCTGGGCCATTGTGTTGCCCAGATGTACATCATGGCCAGTGCTGTACACTGTATTTTTGTCTAGGGTGGCACAACAGTGGCTGGGTCAGCAGGATTGGCCTGGGGGCTGGACTGTGGCCAGGCTAGTGGCAGGGTCATGGGGAGACAGGGCTTTTGCAGAGCCAGTGGCAGGGGCCTGGAAAGGAAGGGCATGGGCCACGCTGTGTGTGGGGTCCTGGGATGGCACAACTATAGCAGTGACAAGGGCAGTTGCTGGGGGTATCATGGAGATGGCTATGCCAGGGAGGGTCAGCTGGGCCCCATCTGTATGGGGACATCAGGGGCTGGCAACCCCTCCTGGTCAAAGCTGGACCCCTCAGTCCTCTACTTCTCAACAAATGTGTTGTCCTCCTCATTGCTGTTTTGGTCTCTGTCTGCCCCAGCATGGGTGGGCCTCAGGGGCATCAGATGGCATGATAGGCTGAGGCTGTCCACAGCGACAGTGTCCTCCTCCATGGACTGAGCTGATGAAAGAAGAGAAGAGGGAGATAATGTGGATTAATGTACATACCTGTGTTCTAACCATGGCAGCAAGCCCAGTGCACTATGTTTTACCATGCATATTGCTCTTGCTGTGCAGTGGCCATACATACCCAGTGCTGTACACACAACACACACACCCAATTACCAGAAGTCACACTGGAAACAATACACATGCGGCATGGTAGGTGAGTACACAACAGACTGCCACAACACCAGGATAAATGGGTAGCGCCATATAGCCTACATACATTGTATAACACATCCGACAGTCAGTGTTAGGCCAGGGTTCTGGTGGCCCAAATACAATGTCAATAAAGTGGTCAATGAGGGAAAGCAATAGGGGAGGGTACAGAGTGGCACACACACACACACACACACACACACACACATGTGAATATGCCATGTAAATGTGAGACACTAGCTCTGTGTGTGCCTCCTAAGTATACCTGCATTGTCACAAATACTCTATTTAATTAGACAAATGATGTCACATGCAAGGAGCTGTAAGTGGTGAAGGTGACCAGGAATACAAGTGGGGGACATAGCAATATCAAAGCACCCTGGTGTGCTGGTCAAACACTGTGCACAGGTACAACATTACAGACAGAGCATGCAGCAGTGATGGCCCATGTGCGTGGTGTACCATAATCCATACAAGATGCATGTGTAGGGCTATGGTAGGATGTGTACGCAGGACACAGATCTGTGTAGTGCATCCTGTGCTTGCACACTTCGCTTGTTCAGCCATGGCGCACATCACCATGCCCACCCCCTCACAGGCACGCAAAACACACGACTGTTGTATGTGCACACACAAGCTCAGTGATGGGTCTGACACAATCACTCACACCTGCTGTGTTTGTCCAACCTGGCTTTCATAGCTGCCTCCTGGGATGCTGGTTGCCTGAGCATGGTGCACTGTTGCAGCCATCTCTTCACTGGCAGGAGCTAGGGGCGCTTTTATACTGGGGCCACAGTCTGTGGCTTGACAGTTTGCTCTTGCCTTGGTCATCACCTGTTTTGCTTGTCTCTTGAAGTCTCTGGCCCTCTGCTTGTCCTCATCCTTTGTCCGACCTCTTCCTCCTACCACATTAACAGCCTCTGTGATGTCCCAGGCTTGGCTAATTTCAGCCTTGGTCTCTCTCCATCTGCCAACCAGGTCCTCTTTATCAACATAGGCCTGGATCGGGGACAACATCTCTTCCTGTGAAAATATGCATTTCTGCTGCCTTCAAGATTCATCCATTGTGCTTCCTGTTTGAAATAGGAAGGGCAGACAGCACTGAGCATTATATACACACAGCAAAGTACAGAGCAAAGGTGCAGTGATGTGAAGGCCCTTGTGCCCCCTGGTGAGGACCCGTACATGTTCCCGCAAATCTGGCTCCAACACACAGCAAGCTGCCTATTGCTGCACTTGGCCATGTGCAGATACAGCAATAGTCTAGATCTGATACAACATAAATACAGTACTGTGATCACCCATGTCACTACTGTAGCCCATTCCACAGTACATTTATTTCTAACTGCCTGCAGTTTCTCTGTAGAATCTGGGTGGTGCACTTTGTTCCTTTTATATGCTCCAATATCTATGAGGTATACAAGTGAATGTGGATTTTGCCCTCGGAATGCAAAATTAACTTATTTACATACAATTTTGAATATTGCAGGTATGCCTCGAGCGTAATCCTATTTGCACAAGTCTAGCATTGATATTGTGCTAGCTCTACATCCATATGTGGTGAAGACATGATGTCACATGTTGTGAGTGATGTCATTATACGGGGCTGGCATGTGCACTATGATGTCATTCTATGGCATTGCACATGTGCAATGCTGGTCTTCGCATGCTCACCATGCACACATGCCACCCCAGCCTGCTGTGTGCAGACAGCCCCCCATCAGAAACATGCATAGTGCTGTGCTAATCAATTTTAGTGCTTCACTAATACTGAAACATGGTCTGCAAACTGAAGGCCATGCCCATAGTGCCAGGAACTTGTCATTAGCTCAGCGTGGAGGCTGCTGCTAGGGACACTGCAACAATGGGTGAGAGAAGGATCAGGGCTGTCATGCAAAGGGTCACCAGGAGGTCTGCAACAGAGCTGGCCTAGCTGGTTAAACTGGTGGAAGCCAGTGAGGACCAGCTACTGGGTTAGGGGTCTGAGGCTGCTAAGTTCAGGTGGAAGGTGTGGGCCTCTGTGGGGAGGCACCTTACATACTACACAGGGGTCACTTGCACAAGGGGCCAATGTCAGCACAGATATAATGACTTGACATGAAGGAACCACATAGCCTGCAGAAGCTGTGGGCGATGGTGACAAATAGCACTGTGCCAGTTAAAGCCAGGTAAGTACATACAGCTCTACGTATGGTTTTGGTTGTGTCCAGTGTGCAGTACTGTTTACATGCTAATGTACCTTTTCGTTGCTGTCCCTGAAGGAATGTGCACTTTACCTGTGTGCTGCTGTTGGGTCCACTCTGCATTTATGGGACATGCTGCACTGTATAGCTCGATCTTACCAATACAATTGTACGTGACCACTGTCTCATTGGGTGGCCTTGGTGCCCTGTATTTTACAGGACCACTTAGAATCATTCAGAAATGTACCTGCTATGGCCGGCCTGATGGCGCTGAGGGCTGAGGTGGTGGTCACTGCACCTTGCACCATGCTGGCGGCCCGTGTTTGGTAACAAGCGCGGATTGCCGGTGATCGGCAGGGAAGGAGGTGAATCGAGCATCCGAGGGACTGCTCTCCATCTCCGTGGAGGGGGGGGCACCTTCGGTAAGTGCACTTATGGCCCCTGGTGGAGGCTGGGGCTTGGTGCAGCACTGCTGACACAAGTGAGTGGGAGCCTGGCAGATGCCTGGTGGGAACGCTGCATGGATACGTGCGTGTGCCCGTCGCTGGTGTCATTGCACACCAGGGCTCTCACTGGGGGAGAGAAACATGAAAGACCCTGGTGGCTGGTTCTGGTGGCTTGATGGCTGTCCCCTGGTGCTCTGCTCTGTGAGGTGACACCCTGAGCCACATCCTGTTCAGGACAGGTATGTAGGGGGCTTCCTGTTGCCCTGCCATGGGGGGTAAGCCATGGGGGCTGCAAGGGTGAGAGTCTGATGGGAGCAGAGGCCAGGGATGATGACCGGATGAAGGAATGCCAAACCAGGGCCAATGACGAGTAGAAAGTGAAAGCCAAAAAAAAAAAAAAAAAAAGAAATGTGCCTGCCATGGCAGCAAGGGTGTGCAGTAACACAGTGACATGGTGGTGGTGTCAAGGTGGATGACTCTGTCATGTGGCATATGGTCTACATGTAGCTGTAGTGGTAGGTGTACCCAATGGTACTTTGCAGAGGCCACAGTCTGTTCCGAGTATACTGTCCATTTTCTGTAGCATGAGTGCTGATAAGCATATGCCTGGTTGAACAGTTCCAGTATATGAGCATGTGTAATGTTTAGGGTTCATGGAATTGTCCCATGTGTTTGAGTGCATGCTACTGATCACATCTCCTTTGTCCTCTTTCACAGACACCAGGGTCCAGCAGGGCTAAACCAGAGCCATGGAGCAAAAGCATGGTTGCCAGGACCAGCAGTGGTGAAAGGAGATACCAGGCTATGATGGGGCCCAGTGTGGCCAGCCCACTGAGGGATGTTCTGCTAATATGCATCCATGCAGGTACCCTGCATTTAGTGGTTTGTTATCTGGGTTGCATGTCTACACTATGCTGCATGGTTCTGCTGTGGGAGGGGGACCGATGCATTTCTGCTTAGGAACATTCACCCAGCCCTTGGGACATTGTCCCACAACTGACACTGTGGTATGTCAGGGTCTGTGCAGTCCACTATTGTGATTATCCTTTCAGCAGGCATGCTGCCCTGTTTGTATACTGTGCCTTGATATGCATTACACCTTGAAGTAGCATGTCCACTGTGCAGCTTACCAGATACACCAAGATGTTTGTGGTATTGCTGACAGCCCCAGAAGGTAGTCCTGTTATTGACAGTTGGGTCTGTTGTGCATATCTGTCTGGCGGAGGTAGGCACAGAAAACTGTTATACCAGTACATCACTGTGACATGCTGTATGCAGCATCCAGTGCCCAAGACAGTCTGCCCACATCCGTACCATCTCCAGTGCCATATGCACTGGGTGTCATGCCATTTCATCACAACAGAACTGGACGTATGTGGCATGAGGTCAACAGCATGGGACATTGATGGATGTTGCATGCACCGTACCATATGTCATCAACATTGTGAGGCACAGTCGGTAGTATCTAACCAACACAGTGATGTCCAGAGTATGATTATTCCACAATACACTGGCAGGGCCATGCACACATTTGGATACAACCGGATCTTTGCAAGGTCACTGTTCTGCACTGGCTCTGTTTGAGTGGAAACCCTGTAACCCTGTATTTAGAGTTGAGCCAGCATCTGGAGTGCCTCCAGGCAGTGCTGCATCTCACACCAGTGTTGTGCTGACAAAGTACAGTGTGTTAGGCACCCGCTGATTTACAACACCGCTGCAACCGTGTGTTACCCCAGCTGCCACACACAGCACTGTATGATGGTGCTATCTATATACAGATGTGTTGTGGGTAACGTGTACACCTGGGCCTGCCTCTGTGGCCAACCAGGGGGGTTCATGGATGTCTGTTAGCCTGGGTTTTATGTGATAAAGGCGAGTCTCAAAGACTGCCTATCACACAGAACGAGCATACTTGAGTCAAAATGGCTTACAGATATTGAATTACCGTGCAAATAGCGATGGTCACTGCAATACTTAACTAAATCAACAAGAATCTTTTTTTATGGAGGAAGTCTGTGCACCCCCAAACTTAAATAACCAACTCTGAGGTGTGGACCACAGGGCAAGTTACCGGATCGTGAAAAAATATATATTTCTGCCTGTAGCAGGCCGAACTGAGTCTGCTTACCGCCATAGCGGTGGTGTACACCACTAAGCTATGCAAACAACTAGGTGGGGAATTAACATAAAGGATGCTATATCCTGCAGTAGTGAGCAGTTCCTTGCTGTACTCGCTATATAGGATATAGCAAGATATTGCACCACTCGCTCTCTTGTAGAGCGCTATTATTACATACTAACATACTAATTGCCAGCAGATTAGGCCTTATGGTCTATCGAGTCTGCTCGAACCTCAGATCCCTAGCTGGATGCTGAGGCCCTCCCCCTGCTTGTGTTCCAGAAACCCCTATCATCCATCCCCATCCCCACACCCCTGGGCCAGGCCATCATCTGATACATCTGCTTTCTGTGTCTGTCCCACCCTCTACTGAAGCCCTCCACTATGGATCTCTGAACCAGCTCGCCAGGCAGCGCATTCCAAGAGTCCACCACCCTCTCAGTGAAAAAACTCCTCCTTTTCCCCCCTCACCCTTCCACCTTCTAACTTCAAACCATGTCCTCTGGTGATACCTCCCGGCTTTAGTCTAAAGATCCCCTCCATGTTTACCCTATTTATCCCCTTGAGGTACTTGAAGACCTCAATCATGTCCCCCTGCCTCTCCTCTCCTCCAATGAAAACAGGCAGAGCTCCTCAAGTCTGTCCATATATGCCAAATCCCCTAGTCCTCGTATCATCTTAGTTGCCCTCCTCTGTACCCTCTCCAGGAGCTGTATGTCCCTCTTCAAATGTGGTCTCCAGTACTGTACACAGTACTCAAGGTGTGGTCTAACCAGTCCATTGCACAGCGGCAGATTCACTTCCCTGCTCCTAGAGGTGATCCCCCTTAAGATGCATCCCAACATCCTGTTTGCCTTGCTAGCCGCTCTCCTGCACTGCTCATTCATACATGCATCCACCATGACCTGTAGATCTTTTTCCGCTGTTGAGGCCTCCAGCGCCTCCTCTCCCAGGGTGTACCTGTGTTTAGGGTTTCCCAGCCCAAGATGTAACACCTTGCAGTTGGTGATATTGAAATTTAATTTCCATGTGTGAGCCCAGCTTTTCAGGGTGTCCAGGTCCCCTTGCAGGGCCAACCTCCCCTCTTGCCCCTCAACTACTGCTCCCATCTTGGAGTCATCAGCGAAGAGACTCATTTCACACCCTGTATCCTCCCTGATGTCCAATATGTATGCATTAAACAGGATCGGACCCAGGACCGACCCCAGCAGTACCCCACTACCGACCTCTCTAGGGTTCGAGAGTTCCCCACCAACCATTACTCTCTGGGTGCATCCAGCTAGCCAGTTTTCAATCCATCTGACCATGAAGGGGCCTACTCCCAACCCCGTCAGTTTCTCCACCATACCATTGTGGGGGACAGAGTCAAATGCCTTGCTGAGGTCCAAGAATAATACATCCACAGGCTTTCCTATGTCCAGTTCTGATGTTACCCATTTGTAGAACTCCACAAGATTGGTTTGACATGATCTACCTGGCACAAACCTATGCTGCCGACTATCCAGACCTCCCACCTCCTCCAAGTACACCCCCAATCGTTCCTTTAGTATACTCTCCATTAATTTCCCCACCACTGAGGTCAAACTGATGGGTCTATAGTTACCTGGTACTTCCTCGACCCCCCTTTATGGATTGGCACCACATGTGCCTCTCAGCCAATCCATAGTACCTCCCAGTCTCAAGCGACCTGTTGAAGAGCTCCGCCAGGGGTGCAGCCAGTATGTCTGCCAATTCCCATAGTACTCTCAGATGAATGCCATCTGGCTCAGGAGATTTATCTTTCTTTAGGGCCTTGAGGGCTAACTACACCCTTTTGATGGAGATAGCATCATCTGTCCCTTCCACCTTACTGGCCTTTTTATCCTTATCCTGATGTGACACCCTTGGGGTACCTCTCTCTCCCTCTTGCCCCATTTCTGTTGCTCCCCTGATCCTACTTACTACCGCTTCTATCCCCATCATGCCTTGCTTTGTAGATATACCATCCCCCTCCCTAGTGAATGCAGAGGCAAGTACTCATTTAATACCTCTGCCTGGTCCCTCGCCTCTTCCACCCACCCTCCTTCTGATCTCAATCTGCCGAGATGGCCCTTAGTTTTTCTCCACTCCCCAATGTACCAGAAGATCCCCTTTTCCCCTCCATGTATCCCCTGTGCCAGCCGCTGCTCTTTATTGGACTTTGCCCCCCTCACCATCTGGGTGACTTTTCTAGATGCAAGATGGTACATTTCTTTTTTCCTATCCCCTCTTGTTGTTTTATATTTTTTTTAGGCTGCCTTCTTTTCTCTGACTGCTACCTGAACCTCACTGGACCACCAGCATGGTTTATGTGACCTTGCTCCCTTATGTTTCACCTTAGCGCAGGTCCTGACTGCCTCATGAAGTCCCCATTTTATGACCTCCCATCTCTTTTCCACATTTGTCATTGATGTAATGCTCTTCAAGTGATCCTTGAGAATATTGCCCATGCCCACAAAGTCTTCCCCCCTGAAGTCCACTGCCAGTGTCTTAGATCCCCCCCTCCCCCCATGCTTATTTGAAACCAGACAGTATTGTGGTCGCTCCCAGTCAGGGGATCCTCTACAACCAGGTCCCTTACCAGATCCCCATCTGCCAGAACCACGTCCAGGACATGCCCCTCCCTTGTGGGCTCCGTCACATGCTGTGTTAAGAACACATCCTGGAAGCTGTCCAGTAGCATCTGCTCCTTGGCCACCTTAGAGGACTTGATTCCCCAGTTTGTACCTGGCATATTAAGGTACCCCATCAACACCACTTCTTCCCCTTTTGGTCCACACTGGGCAATTATGTTGTCCAGCAAGCCATCCTCCAGAACATCACCCATCCTAAGGGGCCTATATACTACACCCAGCTTGACCTAACCTCCTGTTGGGGTTCATAAGGTGACCCATAAGGCCTCCAAGTTTCCCTCTGCCTCTTCTACCCTAGCAATTTCTATGTCATCTCTAATGAACATAGCCATTCCACCCCTCGGTCCTCCTTTCTATCCTTCCTAAGCATAGTGTATCCCCACACGTTTTAGGTCCAAGTCATATTTTTGTTGTACGTTTCGCGCCAATTACCACCCCCTCCCGAACAGCATGGCCTGAACTCTGGCAACTTGTTTCCCAAGCTTCTGGCATTTACTAACACCACCACCACCACCCACCCCTTATCCCTGATCCCCTTTGTCGAACCCCACCCAGGTTCCTTATACTTCCATTGTCCCTCTGCTCCTCCTGAAACCTCCTCCCCCAGTCTGTTCCCCCTCCTCCCCTTGGGTTTGAAGGCTACTCCTCTCATCTGGAGGAGAGGGATTCTGATCAGCCCCTCCCTTAACCCTCCCCCCACACAAGTTTAAACCCCACCTTTCTTGAATGTAGTCAGCCACCCCCTGTTTAAGGACTTCCTTCCCTAACGAGGCAAGATGAAGCCTGTCCTTGGCATACAGTCCCTTATCCTCCCAGACTCCTTTCCAGTTCCCTAACACCCCCAACCCGCTCTCTTCACCCCACTTCCTGAGCCAGTCATTAACCTCTGTGATCTTCATTTTTTTCTCCACTGAGGCCTTTGGTATTTATTGAGTCACTCAAATGTGCAGCGCTCAATAATAAGCACTCTACATGGATGCTACCATTGTCCTACACACCTACATAGGCCTGTGTGCTGGATGGCATGAGTGCAGGGTACTGGGTGTCTGGGTGTGGCTCCAAGCCTTTTGTCCATTACATGGCCAATTGTGTCCTGGCTTGGCACTGCTGTTGCTTGTGCTGCGTGTTGACATCTGGCATACCTACTGGAGTCATATGTCACTTGCACAAAATGATCATACTCCACTGTGATGTGGCACACTCATTGTATGTGCAGTCCTCTACCTTTCAGGTCCACAATACTGTCTCTGGTATGCTATGCACATTCCATTATGGCTGTTTGACTCCCTCCACCTATGTGTGGCATGGTGACTCGTGTCAGCTGGTTATACACCTGTTATGCATGTTATGCCACTCCTGTGTCCCTCATCCTGTGTCCACAGCTGGCTGCGTTTAGTGTACTTTTTTCCATAGGTGATCGGTGTGCCACAAGATGGCAGCAGAATGCAAGCCTTCAGTACGGTTGGGATGATCTTCTGTGCTGACAGGTTCACCTGCTATGGCTGCTTGTTCAGCAGGTGGGTGAACTGCCAGTGGCAATTGTAAGGGAGCTTCAGCAGAAGCAGCAGCCATAATCACCACCACCACCACCACCACCACCACCTCCATCTCCTGCTGCCCCTTGATGTGTCCTTGGACTTCTAATTTGGACATTTCATTTATGTTTACCAGAATGGGTGGATGACCTTCATTAGTTATTTTGGAATAGACGTGTGCCACTGTTTTTCATTTATTATTAATGGGTTGGAGGGTGTGTTCCCTGTTTTATACTGTTCTTGGACAGGTGGTCATTTTCTTTTGCCCTCACCTTATACAGCAGTGACTCATTTTCATGTGTTCCCTTCTTTATATGGGCAGTTGCCCACTTTGTTGTGTTTTTTGGGCCTGTTGCTCTTTTTATAAAGTTTATTTTGATACATATGCTTACTCCCTACTTCAAGTCATTATCTTCTGTTGTGATATCACAATCTGTTGCCATGGGAGTAACTGTGAGGTCACAAGCAGTGCTCTATGACTTCAGGTAGGGAGAACACGGCAGGAACAGACAAACTCTTCTAGAGCAAATATCCTGTTTTCATATAGATGATCTCAGTAATAAATAATGGGGAGGAGGAATACAGCATTAAAGGGGAATACAAGCTGGACTGTATGTAAATATTAGGGTTTGTTAAAATTCTCCTGAGAGTGTCACCAGCTCTTTAACGGGACAATTGATTTAACCATAGGAATCATAGAAAGTCTATAAGTCAGTTAGCAAGTGCGCTTTGAGACTCATCATTTCTCAATGGATGTATTCAAGTCTACCCTTTCATTTCAGATACTTATCCAGATTCTCTGTAAAAGCATCGACTGTCTTGTATTCAATCACATTTGCTAGGAGTACATTCGATACAGATACTATGCTCTGGTTTAAAAATGCACCCCTCTTCTTAGTCTTCTATAATTCCACATTTAGTTTTTCTTGTGGAATCTACTGCCCCTTGGTGTTTCCTTGCTTTCTAACCCAATACATTCCCATAGATCATTGTCTATGTGTGCTTTGTGTATTAGCTGTAAATTCCCCCTTAATCTTCTATATTATAGGGAATAGATGTTAAGTCTTTCTCTTCTTTCATCATGGCTTAATTTCTTCATTCTTTTGACTTACCAGATCTTCTCTGCACACCCTCTAACCTTTCAATGCTTCCCTTTTATAAGGAGCTCCAGGGTGTATCTAGACATTTCTGTTTTGTGCACACAGTTTCCAACTGCTGCCTCCCATTTTAAAAATGTACACATCCTCTCCAAATGCTGCCCCCATTGCAAACAAATCAGACTGTTGTCAGATAGCGCCTCTAATTTAAAAATAGGTTATGCACATATCTGTCTCATAAACAATAGAAGTTCAAACAAAGACACTACTCAGTGGTCTAAACTAACTCACATACTACAGATTAGAATGATAACGTGAAAATGTTAGCAGAAAGGCATATGATTTGGGACAGGCACTCATCAAAACTGTAGACAAATGTGTAATGTGAGTAAGCCTGCCTAAACCCAAATGCCCACAATACCCCCAGTGTTGTCTACTAAGAACTATAGAGGGGCATGATCACCTCTCTAGACTTACTTGATATGTTATGTCCTATGCAGCAAAATATTTTTTTGAATCTTTTTGCAATTTCATTACAAAAATTGTTAAATGTCAAATCATTACAGATTAGGACTCCCAGATCTTTTTTCTACTTCAGTATTCTGTATTCCCTTGCCCACTGAGTAATAAATTACCCTTTTAATCTTTGTGCTGAAATGCATTACCCTGAATTTTTCAGCATTAAATGCCGAGTTGCTGTTGTTGGACCAAATTTTCAGTTTTGTCAGTTCCTGCTGGAATGCCATTGCACAGACAATACATAGGTATTTAAGAGCATTGCCACCAACACTGATTCCTGTGGCACACTTCTGATCCCCTACCCCATTTAGACATGAATCCCCTAATATTCAAACTTTGCTTCCTCAGGTAGTACACTGGATATGTCCTTGCCTTACAAGCAAAGGGTCAGAGGTTCAATTCTAGGTGAGGGAACATATTTGCCATTTTATCAAGAATATTCATGAATTATATTGTATAAAACACTAGTGAGACCTCACCTAGAGTAATGTGTACAGTTCTGGAGGCCACACCTGTACAAGGACATTGACAGGGTGGAGGTGGTCCAGAGAAGGGCAACCAAGATGATACATGGCTTGCACCACAAAACATATGAGGAGAGATTGATGGACCTCAGTATGTACTCACTGGAGGAAAGGAGGGAGTGAGGGGACATGATAGAAATGTTCAAGTGTCAAAAGTCTGGCAGCTTATATTCAATGCAAGGAAGTACAAAGTAATGTACCTGGGAAACAAAAACCCAGGGGAAGAGTACACAATGGAGGGGGAGGTACTAACATCAACAAAAATGGAAAGGGATCAGAGGTAGTCATATCAGATGACTTAAAGATAAGCAAGCAATGTGAGAAGGCAGTAAGGAGGGCTGGTGGAATACTGGGATGTAGGGACAGGCATCACCAGTAGAAAATAGGAAGTTGTTATCCCTCTGTACAGACTGTTAATAAGACCCCATCTGGAGTACTGCATGCAATTCTGGAGACCTCATCTCTGCAAGGACATAGACAGGATGGAGGAAGTCCAGAAGAGGGCAACTAAAATGGTACAGGGTCTGTACCAGAAGCCATACGAAGAGAGACTAAAGAAGCTTAATATGTATACCCTTGAGGAAAGGATGGAGGGGGGACATGATATCAACTTTCAAGTACCTCAAGGGAATCAAAGTCCAAGAGAGTAGCATCTTTCAGAAAAAGAGATGTACAAGAACAAGGGGCACAATTTGAAGGTAGAGGGAGGATGGCTCAGGGCAATGTGTGGAAGTATTTTTTCATGGAGAGGGTGTTGGACACATGGAACAGCCTTCTTGAGGAGGTTGTAGGAATTCAAGAATGCATGGGGCAGACATAAGGCAATTCTGGTGGGGGTTAGGAAGAAGTAGGCTGTTGGTTAACTAGGATCTGCTGCTTATCCAATAAGTGGGGAAATGGGCAAACTGGGTGGGCCAAGCAGTCCTTATCTGCTGTCAAAGTACATGTTTCTGTGTTTCTTTGTTTCCTTTCAGTCAACCATGAAGCCACCCAGACTACAATGTTCTTATTTATATCCAACTCTGTCTGTTTTTTAGTTCTTGGTGAGGTACATTGTCAAATGCCTTGGAGAGGTCAAGACAGATCACATCAACTGGTAGGCTACAGTCTATAGCCCTACTGATTGGTTCAAAAAAGTAGAGTAAATTGGTCTGACATGATCTTCCTCCTTTGTACCCATGTTCTGCATGGTCCTCCAGTCATCTACATTTTATATGCCCCTCAATTTGTTCTTTATTAAACTGCTCAAGGATTTGCCAATCACTGACATGATAATGACTGGTTTGTTGGTCTCATAATCAGATCTGGTGCCTTTTTAGAAAATGGTCATTGCAGTTGCCTACCATCAAGATGATGCTACTGCCCCTTCATCTGATGATTTATTAAATTATTTTTGCAATGGGACCCGCTATTAACTTCATTGTTTCTTTTAGTAGTTTTGGGTGCAGGCCATCTGGTCTTTGAGATTTGTTTTAGTTAAAACCTTTCAGGTTTTATTTCAACTTCCTTCTCCTTAATTTTCATTGTGTTATTGGATTTATTTATTCCTGCTATTTTATTTACTTGCCCACTTTCCTGATAGACACTGCAGAAAAAAAATTACCTACCTCTAACATATCCTTCACAACTGTTAGCTGTATTATGTATATCATCTTTTACAATGGGCGCAATTTGCTGACGTCCCTTTTTAAGACTGTTTACTTGGCTGTAAAAGGATCATTTTTATTCTTTATTTGTGTTGCCAGTCTAATTTCCATCTCACCTTTAGCCATTGTAATATGTCTCTTACAACTCTTAGCTTTATCATTGTACACTTCCCATTTTTCAATGGTGTTAATACACTTGGCTATTTTATACGCTCCTTTCCTATGTCTGATTAATATTTTAATTTTCCTAGTATACCAGATTGGGATTCCCTCCTTGGAGTTATTTTTTTTCCCTTTTAGAAATGCATTTTGACACACATTCTTGAAGATTTGATTTCAATGCATCCCACATTTCATCCAGATTTATCCCATCTAAATCCTTCATCCAGTTCCATTGCTTTGGATGTTCCTTCATTGCAGCATAGTTTACTCTTCTGTAACATTTAACTTTACTTATACATGTTTCCTCTATCCTACAGTTTACAGTTTCAAACTGTACCATCTTATAGCCATTGAAATCAAGAGGGTTTCTTTATAGTTTCTTATTTCCTCTCCCATAGTGCTGAGTTTTAAATTAAGGGTATTTCCTCTTCTTGTACTTTCTCCCACATATTAGTTAAACTCTCCTAGTAGTATAATTTTATTTCTAAAGTCTAGGTTCCTGATGTTAGCCATGAATTGTCTACTTTGTGCTTCTGTTAGTGAAGAGGAGCTATAACAGGTCCCTATTACTGGAGAATTCATTATTTTCACTGCAAAAATATTCTTACTATGTTCACAGAGTCCAACATCCTGCTAAGTTAAAGAGATGGTATTATTCCCCAGTCATGATACTTTATCATAAGCACTATAAAAAATTAGTAAGTAGGTCAGGTTTCATTCAGTTTGTCACCTCGCAGTGATCGCATTCATCAGTTGTCAGCATCTTGTCATTGGTGCTGTGGCGTAAAAGAAGACACACAATTGTTGGTATAGACGCTTTGCAGACAGTGGTAGATACTGTTAGCTGCTCTGTTTACCACAGTCGAGCACTGCAACTGTGCCTCAGCAATCTCGGCTTGCTCGAATCCAAGCAAGCAGTCATCCCTCTGCTCACTTAATGTCCCAAATGCAGTAACGAGCCACTTGGAATGTTTTGCTTTTATCAATGTTATCCTTAGGTTGACCTTTATTTCAGAGGACTGTGAGCCAGCATTGATTTGTTCTGTTATTATGCCTGCATACTATTTGGTAAAACAAGTTTTAAGGTAGTCTTTAAAGAGCTTGTTTACAGCCACATTGAGTGGTTGTTGGAGGTCTGTACATGGGGCCAGGACAAACAGAGGAACAGTGGCCTCTTGCTCCAATCTGTCCAGGAAGGCAGGTGTTGTTTGCACATGGTAAAGGTCCATAATGAGAAATGTATGCTGTTCAGGAGGGAGACCATTTTTTTTGTGTGCACAAACTGTATGTGTGGCTTCAAAACTGTGTCAATAAATGCCAGCATAGTGTCCTGGCTAGCCCAGTGATTCTATGTCTGGGTAATGCTCCGCTATGATGGAAAACTGAAGCTCAGCAGGCTAGCAGATGTTTTATCCTGGTAAATAATCTGTGGGGGTAGGTAATCTACAGCAACAGTGCAACCCATAACCAGAGGTACCTGCCTTTTATCACTAAGACTGGTGACCTCTGTGCCTTGCCCCAGTCTATTCCATTGTCTATTGACTGCAAAGTATGAGGTTCACCCCAGTCTCGTCGATATTAATAACCAGTTCAGGTGGCATGAGCTCTTGTATAGCAACACAGCTGATGCATGCGAGAAAGCTTGCTTTTAGTTTGTCAAAGACCTGGGGGTCTTTTGTCGAGCCTCGGTGCCTTTTCTTTTAACAAATGTCATTCTATTTAAGAACTGCTATGCCCGCTATCAGGCGATTGTCAGATGTCCACGAAATTCAGCTAAAAATTTCAGACTGCTGGCTTTTATAATTCCTACAGCAACTGCAGCAACCACCCTGGCATTTAAAACCACTCCTTTTGTGCAGGGACTTTTGACGATCCATTTAATCTCTGACTCCATGTCATCCATCAGCAAAGTTGGATAACAATGGAGCTTGGTAGGCAGGTGAGGGGTAAGTAAGGCAGAATCACCAACAGCATTTGCTTTATCATGATCAGATTTAAAGTTTCTGACTACTTTTGTTTATGGTTTTGCCATATTTAAATGAGTAGTACCTCACAGCGTTCATCACACCATTCACTGCTGCATGCTTTCCTAATTCAAAACCAATTTTAGCAGTGTAGTGTGTATAGTTAGTCCATCTCCATTTTGGGGGTGGGATGCTCTGTGCAACTCCTGTATAAAGCTATTTGCAGTTTTAATTGAAACACCAGTGCTGTCACTGAATACCATAGCAGTGGCTTCTTCCATAAAAGCAAGATCCGTTTTTACACCCTTGCTTCACTATAACCACTTGACTAAAGATATCATAGCAACACAAATTCACAGATCAGAAATTAAATTAAGGTTTGTGTGAGACAAACAGTTGCACACAGACACAGGTACATTGTAAAACTAAGTAGAGCTGAGTACAGGTGATTACAGGGATGAATACTGATTAAATTCTGTCAATTAATGCTAATCACAGGCTGTCAGTCATACAAGCAGCAGTCAGTTACTGGTAGAAGAGCTGGTTGTTGATAGATGTCAAATGCCATTGCCTACTAAAACCTACTAAAGTGATTGAAATGAATGTAAGGTATACATCCTACTTAAGATTTTGAATGCAGATTTCATGCACAATATTGTAATAAACGTGTTAAAGAATCCCAGAAAATGCAACTGAAGTTAAATTCCACAGAATTCCGAAAAGCATTTTAATGTAAATGTCAGAATGATGTATTATTCAGTGGTTTGCAGAAAATGAATCCATAGTTTATGGAGTACTATTCTACAATTTAAATAAACTGCAGACAACTAAGCTGCCACTTAAAATACATATTCACCTTTGGATTTTCGGAATTCTGCTTCTCAAAGAATTTATAGGTGTGCATGAAGCTGGAAAAATTTGCTTCACAGAGAATTTCATCAGTTTCTGTAATTCTTGAAATTAATCTTCAAGGCGAAGTTTCACTTCTCTTTAAAGGAGACATTCACAGATTGCGGAAGATGCTGACTTTGCCTAACTTTGCCTATGGATTATGGTTCTTGTGCAAAGTTAGCAAGGATCCATGGGATAGGAGGTCACATGGTGCTGCCATGAGCTGTTTTACCATGCATAGCCTGAATTCAGTGAAGTGTGAGGAAGAGAGAGTTACAGTTAGCTGTACTCTGGAGCAGTGAACCGAAAAACCTTATTAAACTGTTTAAAATACAAACTTTTTTGCTCCAAATCAGTTCACTCATTGTTTACTGTGCCTTGTACCTCTAGAGCACCAACTATTTGTGGATTGTTTTTGTGATTTACCTAGTTTAAAGTAGTAATTTCCATTTCTCTATTGCAGACTGTGTAATGTGCTGTGTGGGAGGGGAGTTGATCTGCTGCAACATCCAACAAGGAAAAAGCCTGGCTTGCCTTGTTTGGGGATCCCTTCCCCAAAATAAACCACTTCACACACTTTATTGGGTGCTCATTTGGCCTTGATTTATTAATAACCCAATATTCCATTCTCTTTATTACATTACAAATAAATCACCATTTTGTAATTACATCAACCATATAACTTATTTTCATCCGTTACATACAATAGTTCTATATATTCATGCAATCCATTCCTTTTCCTTTCTTCATATACCTTCGTCTTGGCTTGGATGCAAACCCAGCACCCGGGCTCAGGTTCAAACCCAATACCTAGGCTCCAGTGTGAACCTGATACCCCATTTTTGTGAGCTCAGGTGCAAACCCAACACCCCCTATTGTCCTCTGAGGTGTAAACCCCACAAGGGCCCCATTTCCCATGGCTGGGTGCATACCCAGCCTGTGTCCTGATTTCCCAGCCCTGCACCCCTCTGGGCCCCTTATAACTTTCTCCTGTGTCCTCTATTCTTCCCTTTCCCCATCCTCCTTTTTACTCTTCCTCCCCAGTCTCCCTTATGCTCCTTCTCATCCATTTTCCCCTACTGCTTTCCACCTTTGGCATTCCCAGCTCACCGACTGCTGTCCTCCTTCAGACGGTCCCTGTGGTGCCACAGTGTTTACCCCCTGGCATCCATTTTCAGCAGTCCTGGCCAACCAACAGTTGCCCACCTTCAGACAGTTCTTGTAGCTCCATATGTTTTACCCCACTGCCATCCACCTTCAGTAGTCCTGCCCAACTGAGTGCTGTCCATCTTCAGCCAGTCCCTGTAGCCCCATAAGTCCTTCCGTCTCATCAGCCTGCAGTTCACCTTCAGCAGCTGACCCCATTCCCCAATCCTCACCCCAATTATCCTTTGAATTAATGGGTGGGCAGGTGGGCAACAAGCTCGCTAGCAAAATGTCGAAGAATGTAGCTTCCAGCCGTGAAGCCCCTTAAGTAACCCTCCCTGTCCAGACCTTCCTCCTTTCCCCTTCAGCCACTCCTTGCCTTCATTCTATGGCCCCTCCCAATATTGTTCCATTCTTCCAATCCTTCCTCCCAGGATTTCCTGCTGACCTGCTTCCCATAATCCATTTCCTAGCTTCCCTTCACGACCCCATCCCCCCATCCCCCTCCTGCTATCTACTCCTGAACACCCCTGCTATTTTGGCAAGAAGAGCCCTGACAATAGGGCTTGCCTTTCCAAGCTGGCAAGTCACCTAGTCCAGGAATCCCCTCCCCAAAATAAACCACTCCACACACTTTCTTGGATGCTCAGTTGGCCTTGATTTATTAATAACCTAATGTCCACCCTCTTGATTGCATTACAAATAAGTCATCATTTTGTATTTACATCAACCATACAACATATTTTTATCCATTATGTACAATAGTTTCACACATTCATCCAATCCATTCCTTGTCCTTTCTTGATATACCTTCTTCTCAGCTCTGGTGCAGACCCAACACCTCATTTTTGTGTTCTCAAATGCAAACCTGACATGCCCCATTGCCCTCTGGGGTGCAAACTACACCAAGACCCTCATTTCCCACAGCTGGGTGCATACCCAGCCTGTGTCCTGATTTCCTGGTCCTGTACCACCTGGGCCCCTAATATCCTTCTCCTGTGTCCCCTATTCCCCCCTTGCCCCCTCCCACTCCTTTTGTTCTTCTTCCTCCACTAGCCCATCTCCAGCTATTGAAGTGGAAGATGAGCTTCCCCCCTTAGGCCCCCTCTTCTATCTCATTCCCCGACTTCTCCTTCCAACTGTAAATTAAATATATCCAAGCCTATGTCCATCAGGTGTACTACATCTTGCCTATATATTCCAGCACAGTCATGTTCAATCCCTCCACATGTTATGACCATCCCCTCCTTCTCCTTTACCATGGCTGCCATCTTATTATTTTTTTTGTACATTTTTATTGAAGAATCAACATTACATCTAGATCAACATTTATTCAAAGGGCATTACAACATTTGTCCTGAGCAAGTTTGGATGCAAAACTATAAAGATATATTATCTTAAAGTGGTGAACAGTGTTATAGACATGAAGTAACTGACATATAGGGATACTTTGTTATTACTTACTTGTCACTGGAAGAGCATAGGCTTCCACTATCTGGGTGGTGACTCCTGGGACCAATGTGGACATCCTCTGCGTCTGGATCTCTCTGGGATGGTATTCTCATGGGGGAGTATAGAGGGTCTTCAGAATCTCCTAACTGGGTATGGGTCTCTAGTCCTCCCGGGACACCATTCTCTTTGGTGACTATAGTCTCAATTCTTTAAGTGTCCAAGAACCTGATCATGCCAACCTACTGAAATAACACAACTTGGTGCAAGCTATCACTCTCCCCACTAGCCTAAACCTTCGCACCTCTACCAACACTCTACTTGACTGGGTAATAATAAACTGGGATGACAGGTTACTTCAGACAGGAACCTTTGCCAACTCCATTAATGACCACTCCCCTACCTATGCCATATGGTCCTCCAAGACTTCTCACCCTCCCTCAAAGTACCTCACTTTCTGCAATTTCAACTGCCCTGATACCTCCCTCCTCCAAGATGATGTTAAGACCATACATCTGTAGGACCTCTACACCCTCATCGAAGTATCCTCGGCCATTGCTTTCTTCACCAATGCCCTCCTTACAATCCAGAACCATCATTTCCCAACCACAACATGGAGAGTTAGAGGCAGGAGCTCCCAATGGATAACCAAAGAATTACTAGCCCTCAAGAAAGCCAGAGACAGTAAGTGGACTGCACACAAATTGCCTCCCTCCATTGGCCTGTGGAACAAATACTGGCAACTGCTCAATCAATGTAAACATAGGACTAGGTCCTTGAAACTGAACTACTATCTCAACCTTCAGAAGGAGAGTCTTGGAAACCCTAGAAAATTCAGGGACTTCATTAGTTCCCTTCTCAATCCTAGCCCACACAGTAACAACATTCTACTGGACACACCTTCTGGGAAACTAACCGAGCCGTCTGAGGTTGCTCAGGCATTCAACATGATAGTTACTGATCTCTCTGCCCTCCTTAGTAAGCTTCTGGCAAATGTAACAACCAGCTCAGGGACATGCACCAATGCACCACATCCCCATCCTATCCCTGCACTCCTAGGACCACCCCCCCTTTCTACTTTAAGGCTATTTCCCAAAAGGAAACTTATAAGCTCCTAAGGATTCTCCCAAATCGTGGCAGCCCCGGCTCAAACAGCCTCTCCCTTGTCATACGAAAGCTAATCTCCCCTGCTATCTTTAAACCACTCACTTTTATCTTCAACCTAGCCCTTTCCACCTCCTCCATGCCTGACCCTGAAAATCAGTTAATGTGGTACCTATTTTTAAAGCTGGAAACCCTCTCTTCTCTGACAATTATCGACCCATATAAATACTCCCTCACTTTAGTAAGCTTCTTGAGAAGGTCATTTATCACCCATTGTTTGAGCATTTCAGGAAATACAACCTGCTGTGCAACCAACAGCACAGTTTTTGCAAAACCCACATTACCATGACAGCCCTTGTTCTGTTCACTGGCCATCTCCTAACAGGTACTGTGGTAACGCTACCGGTGCCATTTTTGTCAACCTGTCCAAGGCATTTGTTTTGGTAAACCATGCCCTTCTGTTGTCCAAATTACCCCGCTTGGCTACTTGCCCTGTTCGTTACCCACCACTGTGACCTCTATCAGTCCCTTGGCTGGCTACTGCTCAGTGTTTGCTTTAACTTTTTCCTTGGCTGCATTGTTGACAGCACCCTCAGGACTGGGGATGTGTCCCCTCTCTCCTCAAAATTAAACATTCTACTAGGGTTCTTCATTCCTCGGCTGTCCCTCCCCCACCAGAAGTCCCTAGCACTGCTACTAGTGTGGGTAGTAAAGCTTTGTCAGTTGCAGCTCCCACCCTGTGAAACAATCTACCCTCATCTCTTAGATCAGACTCCTCTGACTTCACCTTCAGATCTAGTTTCAATACCTGGCTCCTTGGGGAATTTCACTATAACTGTTTACCTAGGTGGCACCCCCCCCATCAGTGGTACCTCTCCCTTCTCTCATTTTTTCCTGCTGCACTTGTTCCTTTACCTTCCCCTGCGTCTATGCTTCAGTGATTGCCAGGCCAGTAGGGCAGTCTAGTTGCTGTAATGTAGGAAACCGCTTACTGTCACCTTATTTCTTTCTGCCTATGCTTGTTGACTGTTATCTAGTTGGTCCTCTGTTTCTATGAACCTGTCAACTCTATTTAATGATGCATTTGTTAAGTGGATGTTCATCCAAAATGTTCACCGTACTGTACCAATTGTACTCCTTGCTAATTATTATACCATGCATTTGTATAGTTGATAATTCCATGATTGCATGTATTGTACTTTTTAAATCCTTATTCATCACTATGTAGGTAACTCATATTAGGTTTGCATTTGTCAAGCTTTTTATCTCATATTCTTTGCCAGTATTTCATGTACTATACTGACTGTATTCTTTGTAAATATATTATGGGCAGGATTCACAAAGAAAGCCAAAAATCCCGCAGCTGCGGGAAAAAAGTCTGCAGCACTAAGGAAACACAGTTGAGTGATATTCATAAAGAAATTTTGATCAGGTGCAGAATTTCATAAAATCCCCTCAGCTGCGGAAATTCAGCAGCTGCAGAAATTGCGCACGTGCTGAAAATCCTCAACTGCGGATCCGCAGCTCCTGGAATAGTTTAGGAGGCATAGCAACAGGCGAACTTAATTAGCTGGAACAGCAGACTTTAACAGGGCTGCCATAGAATGAAGCTGAAAGCACCCACAAAGAGACCAGCAACCAGTCCCTCAACTGGGACCACTGCAGCACCACAGGTACCAGCAATACTATGGCACCACAGTGGCCAACTGTTACTGCTGGTCCCCCTTCCCTGAGGTGTTGCTGTTGCCTGCAGGGGTAGCACTCACTGTAGGCTGGCCAGGCTCTACTGCCTGTGGTGCTCCCTCATGGGCTGCACTGGGTCTGGTATTTGTTGCCTGTTGCCATATCATGGCAATGTGTGCTTTTGTTGCTGTTACAGCAGCCACCATTGTACTATCTGGGATGCTATTACCTGTGCCTCACCTCCACCTTAATTGATTCCAATTGCTGGGGCACTACTGCAGTTTGCTAAGGGAGAGTTACACCTCATTCCACCGTGTGTAACATTTTTTCTGCACCTGTGGAAAAAAACTGGTTGTGAATAGCCTTTCAGGAGCTGTGCCTTACTTATCTCACACCTTTTTTTCCTCAGGGACTTCCGCAGTTGCACTTTTTTCCACAGTCCTTAGTGTTGTTTTTCTGCAGCTGCAGAGGGTTTTGTGAATATCACTCAGTGCAAGTTCCCTTTGTTTCCATAGCTACAGCAGTTTGGGGGACTTAGGGAAGGTTTTGCACCTTCAGAAAGCTTTGTGAATCCAGCCCTATGTGTATAAATGTGTGTGTGTGTGTGTGTGTGTGTGTGTGTGTGTGTGTGTGTGTGTGTATATATATATATATATATATATATATATATATATATATAAAACAACTCCATTTAATGCATTAGTTAGAGTTGTTCCACAGTGACAAAAGCGAGGAAATTTGGTGATAAGGTTTAAAGCCCCTCTTGGACCCCCACCCACACCCCAAACCTGCATCGGGTGCACATTGTTGTTGGTCTTCAACTCTCACCCCATCAGATGTGTGAAGAAGCAGAGGTATAGGAGAATGGGGTGAGAGTTAGGGGGCTATGGGTTGATGCCCAGATAATGTAGAGGAGACAGAGCCAAGGGTACAAAACTCATGGGCAGATGTGCTAGGGTACAGCATCTGTAGAGCTTAAATTGGGCTCTGCATAAGAAAGTGATGCTAAGAAGTCAAAACTATTATATAATGGTAAGCTAAAATGCTCAGCTTTGCAGCCTTTTTTGGCAACCCTTTTACTCTGGATAGTATATCAAGTTTCATCAGTGTTGTCCTCTTCTGACACATTGTCCTCCCTTCCATGTTTTTTATTATCACAATCTGGGACTAAAGGAAGCAGAATTTTATTTGAGGTATCAGACATTGGTGCCATGTGATTTTTACTACTGTTAGCCATGCGTGGGCCACTAGAAGACTATAGAAACCCACTTGGACCCTGAAAATGTGGTAACGGAGACCAGGAGACCAATGAGGAACCATCCCTACTATTAAGTCTAGAGGCTATGTCTCGTTGGCTTCTTTCTAAGGTAGCCAATCTAGTATTTGACAGTGCAATTTCTTGACACATATCTGCATTCTGTAAGCACTATGTGCATCTAAATGCCTGATTCAGTATTTCACCTGCTGTGATAATGTACATGTTGTATTCAGCATATTTATACTGTACCCAACTTCACCAGCTAGGGTAATGATTGTATCAATGAGAATAGACGCAATGATGTTTACTATCAGCCTCATGACTGGGAAGGAACCAGATGTCTATGAGGAAACAGGAACCTCTAACAGACCAAATGGTGGTAAGGAAAATAGTGAAAAATATAATTAACAGTATCAGTACAGTAGTAATCGGGACGGTAATACCATACAATAGCAGTGTTTTGGAAATACAACACATGCTTGGAATTGAGGGTGGAGAGAGAGAGAGAGAGAGAGAGACAGTAGGTTTCAGTAACAACAAATGGTCAACATGCCTACCATAAGAGCAGTAGATGATGCAGAGTTAGTGTTCCTGTTCATGTCTTCATGCCTGACATGCCAGACACATGCTACAATGCTTTCTGTCCAGTATTATCTCTGAGCTGTGCCTTCTTTTACTCCTCAATGAACCTTACCTCTCCAACAAAACCACCGTTCCTGGTTCCAAATTCCCAGATACCTGCCAGCCAACTGATGTGCTAGAGTGCTCACCATATCATCCAACAAGCTCTCTAGTAAAATGTAGAAGAAGGCAGCTCCCAGCCCTGCTGTCCCTTAAGTACCCCTCCCAGGTCAGACCTTCCCCTTTCCAATTTGTCCAATCCTTGCCTTCATTTTATAGCCCCTCCCAATATTGTTCCATTCTTCCTATCCTTCCTCCCAGATTCCCTGCTGATCTGCTTTGCATAATCCCTTCCCTAGTTTCCATTCAAAACCACCTCCCCTTCCCCTGCTACCTACTCCAGAACACCCCTGCTATTTTGGCTGGGTGACCCCTGACAATAGTGCTTGCCTTTCCAAGCTGGCAAGCCACCTTATAGCCTAGACAGTGTTTAGCAGTAGTGCTATTCAATATTTTTGTTGAGCATTTGTTCCTTTTTTTCTGCTTTCTTAGTTTACTTCTTTAGAACAGTTAGATTTTTTGTTACTGAATTATTTTTATCACTATAGTTTGACTATATGAATTTCATTTTTCTTGCTTGATAGAAGTTCGCTTTAGTTCAGGTACCTTATTGTGTCTTGCTTGTGTCCCCTACACTCCCTTAAATCTCCATTGTATATTGGTTTGGTACAAAAACAAGTAAAAACAGATAAAAAATAATCCTGGGCCCACATATCCCAAAGAGATGCATGACCCAAAATGGAGATGTGCAGCACATCGCAGAAAATGCGTGGAAGTGCAATATTCGAAAGGGAGTCATGCAGTTCCAAATGTGTGATCATGCAGAAAGAATGTATGTGATGCAAACATAGGGGGCGGGCACCTGAATATGCTGCACAAGTGTATATTCAGCCAAAATGCATGGTGCATGTATTGCACCACCACAGGCAGGCTGCAGAACTGCAGACAGGTGACCCTGAGACAGCCCTCGGAGGTGCACCAGAATGTGCTCCAGGCACCCACACAGCACAGGACTTTATTCATATATTTAGGACTGTCTGGTACAGCATGACCTGGAAGCCCATTGGTCCACACTGGGGACCAATGGGCTTACAGCCCATACTGTACCTGTCATCTGGTCGGGCAGCCGGGCGGGTGAGGTGGGCTGGTTGCTACCACCCATCAATGACAGGGGAGGTGAGCAAGGGTTCTGTGTGGGTGGGAGGGGTGGGAGATATTGCATCAGCAGGGATATGACTGATGGTAATGCACCATGATCGTGGTGGATGGGCGGAGGACCACTAGACCACCAGCAACAGTCTTCTTATACATATATCAGGGAATAAGGGAGTTGGGAGGGAGGAGGGACCACTTGACCACCAGGGACAGACGTCTTTTACATTTATCATGGTATCTGGGAATCAGAAGGAAGGGGGTACCACTAGACTGCCAGGGAATGAATTACCATACATTTATTGGTGATCAGGGATTCAGGGAGGGCACCACTAGACTACCAGGGTGATGTGTGTGCTTAAGGATGGTGTTCTGGGTGGGCAGGAGGCCACCCACAGCTGGCGACTGCTGTGTTGCACCCTGTAATACAGTGGCCCACCTGTGGGTGGCTGGAATTTGTTTCCACTCCTCATGGACTCAACATTGAGCCCTTTCATGTGGTACACTGCAGGGTTGCACCAGCATATGCACCGCACATCCCAGAGCTGAATATTGGGATATGCTGCATATGCATGGGCATGCCTCCTGCATCAGCACCACTTACAATTACGTTGTGCCCCAGTGCATTGGGATTTGCACTGTGCTTGGCAGCCCTTTCAATATTCCACTGGGGCATAATGCGGGGTTGCGCCAGCGCAACTGTGTTGCACCAGGCGCAACCCATTTGAATATCTGGGTCCTAGCATATTAACGTTGAGAACTAGATCAGAATGTGGGACTTTATCAAATGCCTTTGCAAAGTCCAACATTATTATATCTGACAGAATATTCATACCCAGATTTTTACTTACGTTATTATAGAATGATATGAGATTTGTGGTACATGATCTACCACCGATAAACCCATGTTGGGAATTACCTGTCATGTTTCTACTGGCAATATCGGCCTCTATTCTTTCTTTTAGTATTCTTTCCATAAGTTTACAACAGATGGAAGTGAGGCTAATGAATCTGTAGTTGTTTACCAGAACAGAGTTACCCTTTTTGAAAATTGGAACAACAATAGCTTAGTTCCAGTCCCAGGGGACCACACTGGTAGCAGTATTAAGGAATGTTTCTATTATGTTAGTTCAATTATTTCATAGTTTTTGTGTCCAGAAATAGCTCTAACATTACTAGGAACATCAGTCATCCTTTGCAGAGCAAGGGTAAATTTGACTGTTAAAAATCATAGCAATATGTGATATTCATGACAGCTGAGAGATATGCCAATGAGCTGAGAAAGGTACGGTAAATAAAATTCTGACTTGAATCGGGATTTACTTGCTACTTGCAGAATTGGGGGACTTGAATCAGGAATCGGAAATCATGCCTATGAGCTGAAAGGTCAAAGATGATTTGTTTGCTCAGGAGATTGAATCTACAAGCTGAGAGCTGAGTCAATGGTTTAAGGCTTGGGGAAGGGAGGAACTGATCTGAGTTCAAAGCTACTATATTGTGATATTGATGTTAACTTTTTTCTTTGGTGATAAGACACAGCTGTGAATGAAACCAGTAATAATGAGTAAAAACTATTCTCCCTTATGTAAATGAGTCTTTTTTTTTAATTTTTGGTCAAGGATTTTATGAGTTATTGCTTGTCTTAGCCTGTCATTTCCTTTTCGCATGTTTTACTGACTTTGTGGTGCTATGGAAAGAAATTGAGCAATTCATTAATAAGTTCATAGTTTGACACCCTAGCTCACAAAATCTTCTGCCAAAAAATTAGAAAGCAACCAAGTTTACACAAGGTAGGCTAATAATACTATCTTCATTCATGAGTTAACATTAATGCTTACAAGAGCTATGATAACAGCATTAAAAAGAGACAAGTGTAATCCAGTCACACTTTGCACATCAATAATGAGCTCATCCATTAAAACATCAAATACAAGCAGTTCTGCCATGAAATTAGGACAACATGTATTGAAATAGTCACTAAATGTAAAGACATGGAGAACTGAGGTGGAAAAAATCTTTGGTGTCAGTGAGAATCTTTCAGAGAGTATGACAAGCAAGAAGAGATTTTGCTTAAAACTTTTTTTCTGATTTATGTTTTTGCATTTCCCAAAAGCCTGCCTTTTGGTTTCTTTCATTTATTTATTTATTTATTTATTTTCATTTTTAATTGTTTTGTATCATTATCATTTTTTTCAAAGGCAGGGCCACTTTGAGGATGCAGGTTTTTTAACTTATAAAGCAAAAAGAAATTTGTGCCACAAAGATTTGGCTTTCTAAACTGCTTAAGCAAACCATTTTAATTTTCTTATAATTACTTTACTTTAAAACTGTTCTTTGATCATTGACACCTTTAGTAGGTTTTCTTCTTTTTCACCTAGTAGAGGTGTTTCTCCCATAAGTCTTTTCTTTTTTTTTTTTATCATCATCATTTTTTTCCGTCTCAGTCCATTTATTTCTGGAGTCCAACAGTTGCTGTAAGAATATCCCACAGTCAATTACAGACTGGATGACGGTGGCACAGCACAGTGTACCAAGGTCAGCCATCAGTACAGCGGTGAGCAAGTCAACAACACATGAAGCTCTGAGACCTAAGGAAAAGCACTTAGACTGTAAGTAGAACACTGTGTGTGTGTGCATGCTTGGTGTGAGTTTGGAACTTTAACCTCAGTGCAATAAAAGTTTCCAAAAGTGCTACTGGGTGCTGTGCCCACTGAGACATGACAGCTGGTCTGTGCAACAACCCTGCCTGATTTTTACCTGCTGCCATGTGTATGAGTACTGCAAGGATCATGAGCTGTCAAGAAGTTTTAAAAAAATTACTTTTTCTGTGCAAGAGGCAGTGGAAAGGCTTTGGTTTGATTTATATTTTCTTTTTTTTAATAACATGGTGTTATCCTATTGAACGATTGCACTGAGCATTTGTATCCATGTCTGACATACATTGTCAGACAGCGAATGAAGTTCATGTTAGGTTCCATTAAGAAAACAGCAAACAAAATTAATAGAAAACATTTTTTGCCAACAGATCAGATCACTTCTGGGGAGATCTTTTATGTAATGTTTCTTGTTTCATTATAAACCAATCTTTTAAAACTTTGGGCCAGATCTGCTTAATTAAATGTTCTTGGATAAATGTTATGGTGTAGCCAGTGATTTCTTTTTAATTGCACTACATAAGAAAATAAAATGGATTGCTTTTATAGGAATTATTTTAGGTGGCTAGGATGGCAAGATTTGCAAATTAATGGGCAGACTGAGTGGGCCAAGTGGTACTTACTGCTGAAAAATGCTATGTTTCGAGCATGAGGTACTGCAACTTGTGTTGATTTACAGCTTAGCACATGTTTGAGCAGAAGTACCTAAACAATTAGCAATACTTTGTTTTGTGTATTGTGTTGAATGGAAGACCTGGCATGTTTTGTCATCTGCTATTGTTAATGAATATAAAACATCATGTGCGTTTATGGTTTCCATCATTCTTTTGATTCTTGTTGAACCACATTTACCTTAGTTTCTCATGTTGCAGTCGTCGGTTTCAGCAGCAAGACATGCCTTCGATTGGAGAGTGGGTCTTGAACCTGGGAACTGTTCAGGTGAGTGAGACTGTGTGGGGGGGTGTACTGAGGATGTGGGCAGGTGGTGGGTCCTGAGTTGGAGGTGGGGGTGAGGGGGAGTTGATCAGCGAGGGACCGTTTTCATTTCTTACAGGTTTGCAGAAAAAAAAACGTCAAGTGATAGTTTTCTACATTTCAGGCTGTGCCTCAAATGGTATGGTGGGGGTTGCCACAAGACACCAGGGAATATAAAATTTGATAACAGGGATGGTGATCAGTGGGTGGGGATGCCACTAAACAAAAGGAAAATAGGGTGACAGTGATTGACAGGTGGGGGTACCACTAGACACCAGGGGCATACAAAATATTTACTGGGGCTGCAATGGAAGGGTGGAGGGTGCCACTGGACACCAGGAAACAATGTAAGGTAAATAAATATATAAAATAGAACTAAAAATGGGGAAGAAAATTGAGGGTGGGGGGCCAGTAGGCACTTGGTAAAGTAATACAAAAATTACAGGGAAAGGCTGGGAAAATGATTTTTTTCTTTGTGTCCCAAATCCTTTTTCAGGACTCATGATCTTTTTTTCATTTGAACAAAAAAGGATTCATGGTAAAGGATGTTAGCGAGTGATGAAAAAGGATTTAAAATGTTAACAAAAAATATTCAACAGCCAGTTTTGCCACCAGACAACTACAGAATCCACCTAAGGGTGTTGCAATGAACAAGATGCATCTGTTGGTGTAGCTAGAACACTTCATTTTTGTATGCTATCAATATTTAAGTTTCACAAAAACCTGAAAACAAGATGGCATCTCACAAAAGAGAATTTTTTACTGCAAAAAAGAATTGACCCCTCATGAAAAATAATTGTTTTTTGTGAGATGAAAATCCTTTTTCAAACCATTCCTCTATCCTGGAAAGTGAAATTCCCATTGAAAATATTGGGATGCAATAACTGTGGAACCGATTAACACTTTTTCACCAAACAAGTGCAAGCCTGTTCTGTGACCCAAGCTCTTTTTACCATATACATTTCACACTAAAATTCCACACCCTCTGTGTGCAGGGCAATGAGAAAAAAGTACAAAAAAGGTGAATTTTAAGGTTTTTGCACTATCTAGATCTCAAAATCCACAAATCTAACTGGAACAAAACTCTGCACCTCAGAAGATCTACCCCATGAGACAGTGCATGCCAGATTTTGTGTGAATGGTTGCAAAGTTATTAAAGTGCCTACTTAACCCTAACTATAGGGACACAACCATGTCCCTATAATGTATGTTTATTTATTTTATTTATTTATTTGTATTTCGGATGACACCTTTGAGCTGAGGGCTCTTTTACAAAGGTTCCACATCAAGGCAATAAGGACAATAAGGTACAAAACATAACATAATCATTACAATAGAACTTACAAAAAAAAAAGACAAGTAAGGTTACAGTAATAGCAGCCAAAGGAATTGTCAAGGAATTGCGTTGCGAGTTAATTATACAGTACGAGTCATAGGCGGCTCAGTGAAGCTTTGTTAGGAGTGGGTTAGTGGGAAAAGAGAAAGAAGAGTGGTGGTGAGGGGGTGATGTGGCAGACAGAGAGAGGGAGGAGGGGAGAAATTGGGAGGGCATTGCATTGAGTATGTGGTAGATGGGGAACAACAAGGGAGGAGGAAGGGGGGATGAAAAAGAAAAGGAGACAGATTCATCCTATACCCAGTAATGGGGGGTAGGAGAGGAGGAGGAGCTGAGGCAGTGAGGAGGGATGCTTGAGGGTAGTATGCCTGGAGGGGATTATAAGAAGCAATCACAGAAGGCACTAGCCATGAGGTGTTGAGGCAGTTTACACTTAAAAGCACCAATCGTGGCAATGTTGGAGATTTCTGTAGGTAGCAAGTTGAACCAGGTGAAGGCTCTGACAAGGTAAGAATGCTGAGCTTGAGAGGTCCAACAGCGAGGTATTGTAAAGGTTAGACTGTCCAATCTTCTATTTAGGCAGCGGACACGCTGCGGGGTCAATATTGATTGGACTCCAGGGGGCATAAGGCCCAGTGATGTCTTCTTAACTAGGATGCAGGTCTGGTACTTTAGCCTGCCAGATGGCTGGAGCCAGCTAGCCTGCTCATAAATGTCACACGTGTGAGAAAGGCAGGCAGCTGAAATAAGGAGTCTACATGCCTTATTAGGGGCTACAGCTATGCGCCAGAGTGCAGTATCAGTAGTGGATCCATAGATAACAAGCCCGTAGTCAATAGTTGAGATAACAGAGCTCTGGATAGCGAGGTTCAAGGCTTCAGCCATTAGGCAATGTTTATGCTTGTATAGTAGCCCTATATGGGTGTCACAGTTTTAGTGATATTGTCAATGTGTTTGGTATACAACAGGGAGCAATCAAGGGTCAGGCCCAGATATTTAAACATATCCACCTGCTCAAGAGTGACGCCTTCGTGGTTGTTAATTATGAGTTCATGGTCCTAGTACTTGCTGTGGGTTCCATGGAACAACATTGTTTTAGTTTTTTTGTGGTTAAGGATGAGTTTATGTGAGCAAAACCAGTCTTCCATTTCTGTGAAACTTTTCTGTAGTTGAGACTGAAGGGAGGTGGGGTCGGTGTGGCAAGTGAAGATTACTGCATCATCTGCATACAGTAACATTCTGTCATGGCAAGAGGCAGGGAGATTGTTCAGGAATATGCTGAATAACAAGGGACCCAGGATAGAACCTTGGGGTACTCCAGAGTGGATTGGTAGGGATGACGAGAGGAATTCACCAATCCTGACCTGTTGGGTCTGGTTACTGAGGTAGCTTTGAAACCAGAGGGTGGTTTCACTTGAAAGTCCAAGGAGGGATAATTGTTTGAGGAGAATGGAGTGACTGACAGTATCAAATGCCTTAGTCAGGTCAATAAAAGAGGTGCCGACCAACTGGCCCTGATCAAGTGCATGATGGATATGTGTGGTGAATTAGAGGAGTGCCGTGGTAGTGCTGTGCCTTTTGTGGAAGCCATGCTGCTGGGAACATTGCAGGCTGTATTTTACAAGGTACTCGGTGAGCTGATCAGCCACTATCTGTTCCAAGGCTTTGGATAGAGGAGGGAGGATGGATATAGGCCTGTAGTTGTTCGTGAGAGTCTTGTCACCACTTTTATGGACTGGAGTCACCACTGCCAGTTTCCACTTTTGGGGGAACTGGGAGAGCATGAGGGAATGGTTGAGGATTTTGGTTAGTGGGAGCAGGACTTCGTCAATGGTGAGGGTGAGAAGTTTCATATCCAGTGAATCACCACTGACCCTAGACTTTCCAAGCACTTTAAGAATGTGTTTTTTAGCTAGGCTTTCCGGGATTGCTTTGAAATGGAAAGGTGCGTGCTCTGGTGGCAGACCTGAACTAACAGGAGCTGGGTTGACTGTGGTGGGATCAAAAAAGTTATGGGGTGGTACATGACTAAGGTCAGCAAAAGTGGTGTTAAATGCGGTGGCAATGATTACATAGTCAAGAGTGATGGTACCATCTATGTTCAACATTGTGGGTGTTGTTTTGGGATCCTTTCCAGTCACTTCAGCAAGGTTACACCAGAATTTACTCCCATCATTCCAGGTGCTGGCTAAGGCATTCCTGTAATAGTTAGCCTTCTCATGGTGGATTGCACTGGTACATGCATTCCTTGCTTTTTTGTAGGCCTGGATATCAGTCTGGGTGCCAGTAGCCTTAGCACGATACCAGAGCTGGTCTTGAGATTTCATTTGTGTAAGGAGGCCTAGTCTCATCCATGGGTTATTGACACCCTTGATCTTACACTTCTTGAACGGAGCATGAACATCGCAGGCTGAGTTGAAACAGGTGATAAAGTATTCAAGTGCTGTGTCTACATCGGGGGCTATATCAATTGGTGACCAGTTATGTTCACGAAGGAGTGTTTTAAGTGACTCAAGATGACCGGGGGTCAGCATTCTCCTGTTAATAGTTTTGGGGGAGTTTGGTGTATTTGTTGGTCCAGATACACAAGATAGGGGAATGATCACTTAAGGAGTCTGGGAGGACTGTTGCTTCAGAGATGTGCTCTGGACAATTAGTTAGCACCCAGTCTAGAAGTGTACAGGTCCCTGTTCTGTAGTTTACTCTAGTAGGTGATTTGACCATTTGTGAGAAGTTAGCAGCAGCTAGGGCATCCTTATAACTATTCGAGCTGGAGGCCAGCCAGTTGATGTTGAAATCACCAAGTAGGATAACTTCTGTATTCTGATCCAGGAAGTTGATACAGTCAAGGAGGGGAAAGCCCAGATTGCTCAACTTGGGTGGTATATAGACAGAGACAACAGTCAGGATCTTGTTGTGAGTTCTGAGAAGTACTTTGGCAGCAAGGATTTGGATATCATTTCTGGGGATGGGCACGGGCATGACATGGCCCATGAGGGACTCTTTAAGGTAGAGGGCACAGCCTCCTCCTTTCTTGGTAAGTCTGTCCTGTCTGAAAACTACATATCCGGGAATTGCTATTACGGAGTTAGGTATCTTTGGAGACAGCCATGTTTCCAGCACTGATAGGATGTCTGGATTGTGCTGGGAAATCCAGGCAGAGAGGGTATCACGTTTGGAGAGGAGGCTGCAGATGTTAATGCTTGCCAAGGAGAGTGATCCTGCACTGCTGGTAATCTTGTGGCCAAGTTGTGGTGGGCTGGGGTTAGGGTGAATGTTGCCTGACAGGAGCAACAGCAGCAGTATTAGATGTTTTAAAAGGGGTTTAAAGTTGCTTCTGTGGGGCAGCAGGGACCTTTCTTTAACAGGTTCCTTTCCATAAGGATGATGCATGAGGAAGTGACCAGTTAGTAATAGCAAGGAGCTGTAAGGGCACAGTTGCAGTGGTTTTGAGAACAGGCCAAAAGTTTCATTTGTTCTTCAAAATGGTTGTTGGATAGATAGCCCTTAGAGACAAGTACATTAAGAGTTGATTTCAATTGAAAATGTTTGATACCTGGTGGTTAAGTCAAAAAGCTAAAATAAATGATCAACAGCTTAGGTCCACAGTCATAGAATGTGTTAGAATTCCTGAAAGGGATGAACTGTGCCTGCGCATATGCAGGATGTGAAATCATTTTGTCTGTATGCGTCTTTGTCATTCAAAGAGGTCTTGAAAAGCCCAAATACAGATCATGGGGCAGGTCAGATGAAAAAGTGGATTCAAGCAGGACCCAGAGTCCCTAAATTTGTCAGACTTCGTTGCTTCACTTATGTTTTGCTGGGGATACCTTCCAACAAGTTGATTTTAAAATGAAAAATGCAGATACCTGGTAATGATGCTTTGTAGAAATCCAGTCCAGGAGACTTTCACAGATGTAGTGAGCAAGAATGGTGTAGTTACTCCAAGCAGAAAAACATGTAAATCCACAAAAACTAAGCTACAGATGCAGACAAATACAAGCAGCCACAACCCTTGTCTGGTATGAAGTGTGAATGTATGCTAGTAATTCAACTGATTTATCTGTATTATGGTAAAATATATATTAACTTGTGTAGCATTTCTGTCTCCTTGTTCAGATATACCTGGTGTCTGACTAGTTATTCCTCTTTTTTATCTACTATAGTATAATCTTTTATTGCCATTTTAGTTTCAGTTTTCTTGCCTTGGCCCATTTCTTTTCTTCATTTTTCTAAATAACCACCCCACTGCCTGTTCCTCTGTGTCCTCTCACATGTATGTAAATGACATGGTGCTCTGTCCCTGACCTCATGGCCAAACTCCAACTGGAATTAACAACATCCAACACTGGTTCCATGAAAACCAGCTGTCTCTTGATACAGAGAAAAGGGTCTCTATGACTTTCGGCAGCAGACAGAGTCTTGCTAGACTCACCCCTCTCCTCTACTTACATACCATTGATGGTGCAGTGATTGAAGTTATCTCCTCCTTGAAGAACCTTTGGATGTAGCTGGACCATCACCTTGATTCCTCTGTTTATGTGGAAGTAATCCTGTTTATGCAGATGCAATCCACAAGACGCTACACCTCAAATGAGGTGTGCTCTACAGGAAAAAGAGGAGTATCCCACTTCCTGCCCACAGACAGTGATCCTCTCTGAGACTCTACTCCCCATTTTCTATTATGGTGACACTGTGTGCAGTGCTGTTCTCAAATTTAACCAGTCTGGACTCCCTCTTTCACTACTTCTGTCACCTTGCCCTCGACAGTCCCCCATGCACACACCACTGTTCTTTGTATACTTCCCTATCATTCTCTTTCCTTGATGCCAGGCACTTGTCCACTGTGCTGCCTTTATCTTTGAATCCTGGTTTTGCTCTCTCCCTTGTTGCCTTGCTTCTCTCCTTTCTTCCCCTCTACTGCTTCTAATTCCCTTTGGAACTTAGTCTCTCACTGTATTGCTCTCCCCTCAGTGAAATACTCTGTCGGTCAAACAACTTTCTTTTCCATGTCTCTAAAATGTGGTGCACTCTGCCTCCAAACATTCATTCTGCTTCTTTCCTACATGCTATGAAATCTGTAATCAGTGATTTTGCTACTCACTTCTGCAGTTACTCCTTACTGTGGGTCCCGGACTTCTAACCACAACTCTCAACTCCACACTGTCACAGTACAGCTCCCCTTCCCCCAGTTTTCAGCCCCTACCCCACCCCATTTAGTATTACATTGTTGCACAGTGCATATTGGAGGCTATGCATGAAGGCAAGTCGGATATATGCAATTTGCACCCATTTTGGCTTGTGAAGCTATGTACACATGGACAGGTGTAGGGTGCATGGGATGCACAGATGCACAGCTCTGCAGAGCACCTATGCATAGCCCTGGTCCCCTGGCATGGAGCTGTGCAGTAGTCAGTTCAAGAGGCACAGAGGGGCATCCCATCTGATGCCCATCCTGGATCCTGAAGTGGATCCCCTGCTTTGCACCAGCAGAAGATTCTGGGAATAAGCAGGACTGCTGATTTTTAAAGTATAGGTGAGTGCAAAAGTCATCACTTTCCCCGTCTCTCCCTCTCAGCCTGGTGGGCTGGGGCAGCATGGTGGAGGAATTCATTGTCCCAGTGTAGCCAGAGGGTGTCATTCGGGAGCTTGTAAAAGAAACAGCAGGATCCCCACTGCCATATCCTGTGCCCCCTTGCCCATCACTCTGTTTCTTCATGAATGGCATGGAGTGCAGACATGCCCACCAGACATGCCCCTGGACTGACCACACATGTAGCTGTGCAACCAGCCAAGGGATCTGGTGCAGAAGGGATGTATGTCCCTTTTGTGCATGGCACTGACACTTAGGATTGCTTACATGCTGCTGATACTCAGCACTTAGGCAATCCATACATTAATGCATAGGCTGCAAGATGGAGATGGGTATACAGCCATGCTAAAGAGCTCTTATGACTGTTTTTTCTAAACCCTTATTAACCATCAGAGTATGAGGAAAAAAACTTCTGACTACATGTCAAAAAAAAAATGAAGAAATCGCTCCTCTTCAGATGTAGAAATGCCTATCAGAAAAGGGTCAACAGAATGGTTTGTTAATGGCTTATTTGTCCCTGGGGAGAAGAAAACACTGACTGGGGCTAGGAGATCACCTCAAGTCTCAGGAAGCTCTGCATGTGTCGACCCAGGGACTAATGTGTTTTCTAAATTTCTTGACCCTAGGTCGCAAGCTCTAACAAACGTAAGAGGTGCAGAAAACTTACCTAGTGCAACAGATTTATCATTATTGCCAGTTAATATGCAGCAACTGCAAGAATCTCCCACCACAGGTCAGTTAAAAGTCACCACTGATAAACAGGTGGAAAAAGACCTGTGGGAGGGATTATCAACAGTAACTTTGCCTATTAAAATGGAATTCAAAACTTTGAAGGAAGCATCTGCTTCATTATCCAATTTATTCACTTTTCTGAATGTTTTTGACAAGAAACTTGATCTGTTTGATTTTAGAGATATGATGTTCTGAAAAAAGAAATGAAATCTGGAAGATCCATTGTGGAAGAAACACAAAAAACACAAAATCAAATGCAAGATAATGTAGCAGTTGTTCAACAAAAGGTGCTAACTAACTAACCTTTATCAACTACCAACCTAAAAGCTATTGTAGCATTACAGAGAAAAAAATGAAGTGATGGAAAATACAATACTCTACAAAAACCTAAGATTGGTGGGAGTCCCTGACTCTTACGATGAGGGATATAAATCTATTCATGAACTTTTGCAAGATTTGTTCATTTCTGTGCTTAAATTACCACAAACTAATTTAGAATTTATGACAAGGACTTTCAGGGTTCCCACAAGAAATCATCAAGCTGCTTTTCAGAGAATGCCTGAAAATCAAGATGTGAGTTTTGATCTTCTTTCCCCTGATTCAGCTGAAGTTCTTAATCAAGCACAGACATTGGCAAATGTCTTTAAATATACAGCAGGTTCAAGAAGTACAACTATTTTTTCTTTATCATTTGATGCAGATCACAATTTAATTTTAAACAGTGCTCAGAAAAAAGGTGGTCTGCTTTTTAAAGAAATCACTAATCACATTTTCCCAGATATAGCGCCAGAGACATTTAAGCATAGGAAACAGTTTCTGCAATATAAGGAAGATTTGCATGAAATTGGAGCCAATGTTAAATTACTGTTTCCAGAAAAATGTTTCCTTACTTGCAGAGGAGACAAACGCTTATTTTTCAATCCCGAGCAGTTAAAAACATATATAATGGAAAGGAAAATAAGTAGTACAGAAGAAGAAAAAAATCACATGGAAAATGACTTAGAAGATGAGATACCTTCCTTGGAAGGAGAAATCAATGTCTGACTTCATATCAATATGGGATGGTCTCTGCCTATCACTTATAAATGCTTTGTATATATTTTGGTATTGAAACTTGCATTAAGAGGTGTAGGATATCAATAATTCCTCTGGGATAAAACCTGTATGCTTGTGGCTTCCATATCCAGAAATGATACTTTACTGGATTATTAAATTTGTCTTAATTAATGATTAAGGGGTTCATCCGCTTGTGGACTTTACCTTAATTATATATACTTTTATGGATGTTACAGCTATATAACTTTAAACCCTTATGCTTAATTAATGTGTCAGGGAATGGGCTCATATTATTTATTTTTATTCACATTGGAAGATTATGTAATGACACAGAGCCTTTATTTCTGTGTGGTGCTGTACATACCATAATCTGAAATAATAATAATAAAAAAAAGAAATAAAATTAATGCATAGGCTCTAGTGTGCATATTGTTCCTCTGCATTATTGTATTGCACATTTCCTGTTCAGAAGCACTGCCATTTAAATACTTATTTTGTTGTACTTATTTCTGCGTATTGCATTTTCTGAACAGTTTATTTAATAACTGCACTGTACTCTACCCTCCCCTGCACCCCAGGATGCATTTTGAAATGGGCTACTACAAGCTCAGTATGTCTTTCCTGGCAAAGTAGTTGAAGTAAATAAATACATAAATAAATAATTTTCTTGAGTTCAGAATCTATTTCTTGCTGTCTTTTACATACCTTCCTTCTCAGTTTAATTTCAAAGGAAATAATAATATAGTGTATGGTCAGATGTTTTTCTCCACCAAACTCAGTTACTAGAATGACTTGGTTCTGCTGCAGTAGTGATGTCAAAATCCTGTTGTGTTGCTCTAAGTGTATCACTGCTGCAGCAGAACAGGATTGAATTGTTGCTTGTGCTGAAATTTCCTTGAGCCGATGCTGCCGTTGTATCAGCTGTCACCTCAAAATTCAAGTCAGTGTGTGAGGTGACAATGACAAGAGCATAAATTGCAGTACAGACTCAAACCATTTATAACATTAAGCAGGATGGCAGTCATGGGTCCCGCACATACAGAATCAGACCATGCTAGGTTCATAGCAGAGCAGCAAAACATAAGAACACTAAAAAAAAGAAAACGATACCAGGATATTTATGCATTTCCTTGCCAGTAGTGGAGAAAGTCACAATATTTTATGACATACCTGTGGGAGAGCTAGATGAGTTAGTGGCAGAGTTCATGTACAAGCTAGAAAGGTTAGACAGTGAACAATACCAGCCTAGTACTATAGAAGGTATTTTAGGTAGAATTGGCAGGCACCTACTCCGCAATAAGTATGGGCACTCCATATTTGTTAGCAATCAGGAAGATTTAAAGAGACATTAGCCACCTCCACCTTATCTGCTAAACAAAAATGCCTTAAGAAGATTGGCAAGGAAAACAAACTGATGCAAGCCGAGGTTCTGTCAACTGCTGAAATAGACAAATTGTATCTGACATTTGCTCTCGGCATGCATAGCCCCAGTAATCTCCTCAACCTGATTTTTTTCAACAATGGCATGTATTTTGCATTGAGGACTGCGAAGTGTATGCCTTGCAGTGGGGTGACTTGCAGCTCTTAATAGACTCTGATGGCCAAAAATATATACAATATAATGAATGGCAAACTAAGATCAGGTCAGGAGAACCCCCCGAGACATAACAGCAATCAAGCCAAGAATGTACTGAAATACAAGTAACCCTGAAAGGGACCCCATGGCAGCCTATGAAAAGTATGCCTTGCAGAGGTCAGACAAAATGCTGACCACTGACTCCCCCTTCTACCTTCTGCCCAATATAAAGTTTAAACTAGGGGTCTTCCTGTGGTATAGGGCAATTACTGTAGGGGAGAACAAAATCAGGGGTATGATGAAGAGAATTGAAGCACAAGCAGGACTCTCTCAACAAAAAAGAATTACGAATCATTCTGCATGCAAGACAGCTGTGCAATGTTTGGTGGACTGTGATGTCCCCACAATGGAGGTACAACAGGTATCTGGCCACTGTTCAGTGCAAAGTATGAATTACTACAACTCCCTTTCTGAAGAGAAACAGAAGAGGAACTCTGAAATACTCGCTGGTGCTAGTGTGAAAACAACAAGCAGCACCATGTGTTTCTCTATTGTTGTTACCTCAAGGCAAGTCCCAGTGCCTGTTGAATCAAGAATCCTGCTTGGTGAGCTGGCCAACATCAACATATTCAGTGCAAACTGCATTTTTCCACAACCGTTCAGCATGAAGATCATTAATCACTACGGGAAGAGGAAGAGCCATGTGACAGAGCATAGCAATGTTAATGGTTCAGGGGACAAATAGGGTAAGGCTCCTCCATCTTCCCTACTTCCTGTGAGTAAAAAAAAAAATCGGAGAAGCAGTAAATAATTACGATGTTTATTATTTGTCTACCTCTGTGACTATTGGTACCTACATAAAAATGAACTGTGAATTTTTAGCTGCCAATTGTTGAAACACTGACTCTGGTATACTACTCATACTTGAACTGCCATGTTTGACACAGCATACCGTTGGTGTTTGACAGATAAGATGGTTTGATTATTTCTAAATGAGGATCTGCACTGTTTGCTAGATTTGTTACTTTTAAAAGTTTTAAAAAGTTTTGTTCCATCTGACATACATAATGTGATTGTTGTAGCATGATCATTATTTACTACTACTTGGGTACTCATACACAAACAAGGATCTTCTTATATCTTGAGGTTTCCCTGGCAACCGAGCACCTCTCGAGCTGTGCTCCTGAGGTCATCGGTTACCAGGGAAACCTCTCAATACAAGAATATCCTTGTTGTGTATGACTTCTCATACGCAATTCTCTATGTCTCTTTTGGTCACTTTGAAGGCATCCCATATTTTTTACATAGGAGTTTTCACATTATAACTAAATTCCCAAATGTTTCTTATTTGTTCTGCCAATTTTGCAATGAATAACGTATCTCATAATAAATCATCAAACCTCCATGTATGAATATTTTCCTCTCTTGCTTCAGAATACATGAGATTTGTAACATGGCGTGGTCTGAAATACAAATGGGATCCAGCCTTGCTTATTAAGTATTGAATAACAAGGGCCAGATTCACAACAACCCCGAAACTCCCGCAACCATGGGAAGAACCCGGTACAAGTAGGTTACCACTAGCAGAACCATAGTTTTTCCCACAGCTGCAGTATTCATTAAGGTGGAGCCGGTCTATGACTGGCTCCATGATTTAAAGCAGCTTGTAGGTGGTGTTTTCATAGAGATCCCAGCAGCTGCGAAAATATGTTACGGCTGGTGGGACCAGCCATAATATCATTCTGCAGCTGTGGCGGATGTGAATACCAACCTCCATAGCTGCAAAGATTTTGTTTTGCAACTGGAGTTGTAGAGTGGGACTTAGTCCCATTTTGCTTTGTGAATCCAGCCTCAAATGTTTAGATATGTAAACATAATCAAGATGGAAAAACATACTGTATTTTCATTTCATTTAATTCATTTACAGTTATAACCGTGGAACATAGCTCATTTACAATGATTACTCATAGGAAGCATATAACAAACACACCTGTTGCAATAAACATTCATAAATAGTTACAAAAAGTATAAAAATATACAACTTAAAAGGAAGTCCCAATATTTAAATAATGTTTTTTTTTTCAATACAAAGACTCATTACCTTATGCAGGTGATAGTCTTTTTAAGTAGAAATGGAATGTTTTGGAGACATCCGCTGTGGGAGGGAAGGGATCAAAAATCATGCCAAACTGATGGCCTATTGATCCCTTCCACTTCCCAATCTGCCAGCCCTGCCCCTGCGCTCAGATGTTTTGTGACATCTAATGATGAACAGCATGGGGGCACACCACATGAAAGTCAAAGGGGGAACTTTTCTTAGCTTTTTATATTAATTAAAGCAACCTTTGCTATAAATGAAAGCCACCAGTCAATTAATAGGGACTATCCAACTAGTATATCAAAGGTTGCTTTAATTAATATAAAACTGCTCTGAAAAATTCACCCATTGACTTGTATGTGGTGTGCCCCTGCACTCTTCCTGATTAGAAGTCACAAAATGTCTATGGTCGGGGGGTAGGGCTGGCAGATCAGGAAGTGGAAGGGATTTGCTGGCCATCTGTTTGGCATCATTTTCTATCTCTTCCCTTCTGTAATGGATATCTGTAAAACATTCTGCTTTAACTTAAAAAGGCTACCACCAGCAAAAGGTAATTGGTTCTAATATTAAAAAAACACTTGTTTAGATATTGGAACTTCTCTTTAACTGTACAATTATGTAAACACCAGAAGTGCATTACAACAACGACAACCTCCCTGTGCTGGAAATTGAATACAAAAACAATGTTTTACAACTGGGACTGATGGAGGTTAGAAATGAAATTAATACTGCTTCATCATTTTCACCCTGCATTTATCTACATGATTATCATTCTTACAAAACATATTAACTAACAAAGAATTTCTGTTATCGTCGGTACTTGGAGTAGAAGATTTGTCTATAAATGGGTCAGCTAAAGAGTTAAAATCCCCAAGAATGATAGTATCCATATTCAACTGTAATAGCACCAACACATCTGTGTTAAATGTTTACAAGAATTTTATAAACAGTTGTTTGATACAGAAAAGTAAACTTACCATGAAAAAATATTTTAAGTAAATTTTAAAGTATGATTAATAGGTCATGTGATCTCTAACATTGTAAAAGGAACTGGCTGAATGTAATAGTTCTAGCTATTGTATATCTATTTTGGTATTACTTTTTTTCTTTAATCTCACATTGTTGTTAGATTATTCTGTTATGGGGGCGTTGCTGCCTATTTGATATAGCTAGCTATGGTGGTATAATGGGGTCTTAGATTTGTTTTTGTTTTTCCCCTTATAATTATGCATAAGGACATCCTATATTTTTATTTCCTGGAATGTTAAAGGCACACAAGGGCTGAAAAAAAATGGTATGCCATTCTAAAGCATCTGAGGCAAGTGGGTTGTGACATTGCTTGTATACAAGAATCCCATCTTAGGAGAGAAGATGTATCTCTCCTTTGACAGGAATGGGTGGGGCGGTATATGGAACTGGCATTAGTACTAAAAGGGGTGGAGTTTGCATTTTGTATGCCAAATGATTAACCTTTCACCTTTTTTCTGACATTTGGGATCTGGAAGGACATAATGTATTTTTACATGGTAAGTTGGGGCTGCATGAGGTTGTGGTGGGTTGTGTCTATGGCCCTAATTTGGACACTCCACAATTTTTTACACAATTCCTTCCCCTGCTGGCTCCATATGCTCTCTTGCCCATTGTTGCTGGGGGGAGGATCAGAACATAGTTTATCAATCTGATTTAGATAAATCTTCTCCGCATAGGAATGGTCTCTCCCAGGGCAGAGGGGACTCCATGACTTTATGAACACCCTGGGACTTATAGACCACTGGCATCTTCTCCACCATACTGGCCAAGAATACACATTTTATTCCCCACTACACAACTCTTTTTCTCAGATCTATTGTTCCTGGAGTAGTTGGCTGTGATATTCATGGAACTATTTTATCTGATCATGCCCTATTGTTTTTGGCCCTGTCATTTCAAGGGGACTCTGAAAAGGATTTCTTATGGCACTTTAATTTACAATTGTTATGAGACCCAACTATAGTTGATTTATTATGGCAATTTATTTGCATTGTTTTTACTGTTAACCTGCCCTTGGTGGACATGTTTGATGCTGTTTGGGGAGCTGCCAAAGCTACTATACAAGGAGAAAGTATTCAATTATCCACCATAAAACTGCAAGAATGTCAAACATAACTTAATGATTTATTGGTAAAGATGCGATACAGTGATAAATTTCTTAGTCCACCTACTCCAGAATCAACATGGACCCAATTGAATTCTCTCCGCTCTAAAAATATGACTTTAATAAATGAAAAAGATGAGCCTGTGATCCTTCGTACTAAAGCTCATTACTTGGAAAAAGGGGAACATGCTGGCAAACTTTTGGCTTCTCAGTTGCAGCAGCAGGAATCTTTTTGGATAGTACATGGGTTGAAAGTTCCCGATTCTGCCAACATTCTCACTAAACCTAGGGATATTGTTAACGGTTTTCACACATACTTTGAGGGCATGTACTCAGCCTCTCCCTCACCTTCTAATCTTTCTGAGATTGTTTTTCAGTACTTGCAGGATTTATCCCTTCCTTGTGTGTCTGATGAACAGCATCAATTGTTGTCTGGTCCTCTCACCCTAACAGAGGTGCAGTGGGCTATATCCTCACTATCTGTGGGTCATGTTCCTGGCCCAAATGGGTTCCCGGCCAACTTCTATAAAACCTTTTCTGTTGAACTCACCCCAATCTTGTAACTTTTTAAGTTTTTATATTCTCACTTGCTTACTGATTTTTCTGTATCACACGCATGTATTATTCTTCTCACTAAACCTGGAAAAGATCCCCTGTTTCAAGCTAGCTATTCCTTTAATGAACATGGATCTTAAAATCCTAGATAAACTTTTAGCACATCAATTAGAAAAAGTCTGGGTGAACCTCATTGGCCCTGAACAGATGGGATTTATGAAAAGCCATCACTCCAAAGACCATACCTGTAAGCGTTTTCATCTGATCTCAGCTTCTGGGGATTCTCAGGCCTCTCTGGTTTTGGTTTTCCTAGACACTGAGAAAGCATTTGATTGGGTCTCTTGGCCTTATCTGTTTGAAATTTTGCACTGTTATAATATCCTAGATGAGTTTATAAAATAGGTTCATGGGGGATTACAAGTTCATTAGACCAAGGTCTTTTATCTAACTTGCCACCATTCCATTTTAATGGTGGAATAAATATTTACTATCTCCCATGCATATATCTAATCTCCTTTTAAACATTTCCATACTTCTACTATCCACAATATTATGTGGGAGTGAGTTCCATGTATTTACAATTATCTGGGAGTACCAATAGTTTCTTTTATGCATCTTATTGGTTTCACCTATTAGCTTACAGTTATGAGACCTAGTTGTGCTATTATGTGTCTTATGTTTTACCAGTCCAATTGTCTCTAAAAGTGAATCATCCTGATAAGCTTTATAGGTAAGACACAAGTCACCTTTCATTCTCCTATATTCCATTGAGTATAATTTAGCTTTTTTAGTCTTCCATTATAATCTAGTCCATCCATATGTTTAATTTGTCTAGTAATTCACCACTGGACTTTTTCCATATTGATTTTGCTCTCTCTAGTATATGGGGCACAAAAGGGAGGACAGTATTCCAAATGGGGCCTTACCAAGGAAGTATATAGAGGAATAAGTACGTCAGCATCCCCTACTTTTTATGTGCTTGAGGATACACTGGATTGTGCCATCACATTTCTTAGCTGTTACATCGGTATATGTATTATACTTTAGGACTTTTGTTATATAGACTCCAAGATCTTTATTCATTTGTTGTTACTTGTAGTGGAATTCCATTTAATGTATATTCAAATGCTTGGTTATTTCTCCCCCAGGTGCATAACCTTGCATTTTGATTCATTAAAGAGTAATTTGTGCTGGTGAACCCAGTTTCCTAATTGATCTAAGTCATCTTGAAATCTTTTTGCGGAATCAATATAATTGACTATGCTGCTGACCTTGCATTCGTTGGCGTACTTACATAACCATGTTCTAGAAGATGTTTGCATGGTTGACACTAGTATATTGAAAGGAACTGTGCCCAATACAGAGTCCTGAGGGACTCCACTAGTCACTGGACCCCAGTCTGACTTAAAGCCCCTTATAGACACACACTGTTTCCTATTATCTAGCCATGAACTTAACCACCTAATGATATTTTGGTGGAAATGCAAACTAATAAGTTCTTCAATTAAGATATCATGGGCCACTGTATCGAATGCCTTCAAAAAGTCTAAAAAGGCCACTTCAACAGGCATACCTTTATCTAAGGCAGCACTTGCCGGTTCAAAGAATTGCAGCAAGTTGGTCAGGCTGATCTGTCAGTAACAAAGTCATGCTGAGTTGGGTCTATATGCCCTATTTGTGTTAAATGTTCCAGTATACGCTTTTGCAATAACCTTTCTAACATTTTACCCAGAAAAGAGGTCAAACTAATTGGTCTATAATGTGTAACATCCACTTTTGAACCTCCTTTGTGTATTGGAGTTGTTAGCATCTCATTCCATTCAGCTATAGTTTTTCTTTCTTTTAAGGAGATGTTAAAAAGTTTTGAAATGGGGCCCACGATTTGTGGTGCCAGTTCCTTCAAAAACTTAGGGGCTAGTCCATCCGGCCCGGTGGGGCTATTAGTTTTTAGTGAATTAATAACATCTAATACATCCTGTGGTGTAAAATATGCAAAATCATTTTGAAGAACTGGGATCCCTCTAGAGATTTGTTCCTTGTTTCTATATACACTAAGAAAATAGGTGCTTAATTCAGTTGCAATATCATTTTCCAAATTCTCCAGACCTCTTTGAGTCATAACAGGCCCTACTGCATTGCTATTTCCTTTGATAGAGCCAACATAATTATAAAACTTTTTGAAGTTTTCTTTAACAGTAGTTGCCAGATGTTTTCCAAATATTGATTTCTCTTTTTATGTTTGCTTGTGTGCATGCACAAGAAACATTATGCAGCAGCTTAGGAGAGAAGTAGGTTGTGGAGATGCAACACTGTGGCAGCCAAAGGAAGCACTGCATTTGGAGGCTTGGCACTGGTGGACCAATGGAGGCACAGTGTGCTGATGACACTGGTCCCCAAAAGTGCCACCAAGTTGAAACGTTTTTACCGCTGCAATGAGGGGCTGCCTTATCATTGCAGCGTCAGCCATTCTGCTGCAATGAGGGAGCGACCCATCATTGCAGGGCAGTACCTTCCCAAGTATAGCAATTAAATTAAACATGGCGTTGGCTTGCCGCCTCCTCTCAGCCCCATGAAAGCCAATTGTTGATGGCCAATCCCCCTATCAGCAATCCCTGGCCAAGTTATTTTGCCGATAAGGGAGCCCACTCTCCCTCAGCATGATGTAACCCCTCCCCCATTTGTTGTGTGCCGAGGGGGTACCCAATCCCCCTCAGCATCATGACCCCCAAACAGTCATTCTTTGTCAATGGGGCCCAATCCCCATCGGCTTGTGTAACCCCACCCCAAAAAGGCAGGTGGACATTGGAGCCCACAACAGTGTGCTGAAACAAGCCTGGAAAAAAAACCTTCCGTGACATCTTTTATTTTTTTTATCTCCTGAAACAAAGGAAATGGTCCCACACCAGTCACCGCCCTTCCCCCACCCACACCCACCCACTGTGCACCTGACCTACACACACACACACCCTCATCCCATACTTACCTCTGGAACCTGGGCGGTGATCTTCGGTGGACCAGGAACCGTCTTCACTCTTCAAACCGACCGCCAACTGAAGAAATGCTGGTAAGCTGTATAATGGCATAAATAGGGCTTTTTCAACTTTGGTACATATCTCAGGCATTTGGGGCATTTTGGCACCAAATTTTCAACATGGGGTTATTGAGACCCCTCCTCATGAATTCAGGCACCATCATGGCATTATTCAGTCCCAAAAGGTGATTTCGCTGTCACTGCATGGAATCACCTTCCGGGACTGAGTAATGAAATGACAGTGCAAGTGTTCATGAGGTGGGCTCTCAAAAAGCTTATGTTGCAAATTTGGTAAAAAAATCCAAAAAATTACTGTTTTACAAGTGTGCATTGCGCAGTTTCCACACGTGCTTGTAACTTCATGAATTTGTAATATTTTCATGCCAGATTTTCAACATTGGCCTTTTTCCACGCTTCCTTATGAACAATATAGCTGTCATTTTTCACATCCTGACCGAAATGTGTTTTTGCACTACCAGCACAGAATAGCGCGGTCGCCATGGGAAATCAGTGTCCGGGACACATTAAGAAAATGACAGTGACACTGTTCATGAGCAGGGACCTAAAATGCCTATGCTGAATATTTGGCGATGAAAGTCCATAAAATTACTGTGTTACGAACATGCGTTACGCAGTTTCCATGCATGCTCATAACTTCACGAATTTGTAAAATTTTTACTCCAGATTTTCAACACTGACATTTTTCCACACCTCCTTATGAACAGTACAGCTGTCATTTTTCACATCCTGGCCAAAATGTGTTTTCATGCTTCAGGCGTAGAATAGCGTGGTCGCTGTGGGAAGTCAGTGTTCGGGATAGATTAAAAACAAATCACAATGACACTGTTCATGAGCAGAGGTCCTAAAATGCCTATGTTGAAAATTTTGTGACAAAAGTCCATGAAATGACTGTGTTATGAGTCCATGTTGGGCAGTTTCCATGCACCCTTGTTATTAAATGCATTTGTAATATTTTCACTCCAGATTTTCAACATTGGCATTTTTTCACACCTCCCTGTGAACAGTACAGCTGTCATTTTTCAAGTCCTGCTCAAAATATGCATTTACACATCTGGCACAGAATAGCGTGGTAACTGTGGGAAATCAATGTTTGGAACAGATTAGGAAAATCATAGTGATACTGTTCATGAGCAGTGGTCACAAAATGCCTATGCTGAAAATGTTATGAAAATATTTCACTAAATGACTGTGTTACACACATGCATTGCACAGTTTCCACATAAGCCCAGAAGTTTGAGTATTTTTAATATTTTCATTACAGATTTTCAACATTGCCATCTCTTCATAGCTCCCTATGAATGGTACAGCTGTCATTCTTCACATCCTGCCCGATCTGTGTTTTCGTACATCTGGCACAGAATGGCACAGTCACTGTGGTAACTCAAAGTTTGGGACACATTAACAAAATCACAGTGCCACTGTTCATGAGAAGAGGTCCGAAATGCTTTCATGAGGTGGGGGTCTCAAAAAGGCCATGTTAAAAATTTGTAGTCTAAATACCAACAAATGCCTGGGGCGTTAGGGTGTCTAACCATAACATCCCACCCTGTACAGACTGACAGGAATCAGGGGTATGCCTTTGGATTGCTGACCGTAATGCTCATGCCATTCCACCCCCACCCAACCACCCTGCAGTCCGTGACAGGCATCGAGGTGTGTCTTGAACTCTTCGGCCCCACAGTTCACCCCATTATCCTATACTGCACCCATTTCAGTGTATGTACTTATGGAATTAGGTGACTGTACAGCCGAACACCCCAAGGCACACCTCAACACATGCCAGTGTCTGCAGGATTGGGTGAAGTGAAATGGCATGAAAGTTATGGGCAATGACCCAAACGCATACCCCAATGCCTGTCCATCTCTGCAGGGTGGTAGTGGGGTTGTCCTCCAAAAACAAGACCTAGCACTCAATAGTTGGCGTGTAAAACAAGCATGATTTAATTGAACAGAACGCCTTGCTGTGCACCTTGTAGCCGTTTGGCTTTGTAATGGCGTTCTATTCAATTAAATCATGCTTGTTTTACACGCCAACTATTGAGTGCTGAGTCTTGTTTTTGGAGGATTCGTTATGGACTCGAGCACCTTTGTCACACGGAGGAGCTGTTTTTGCTGTGACTGGTAGTGGGGTTGGCATGAAGTTCAATACTTTACTGCCATTCTTAGTTTGCATCTCTCTAAATCCTGCATTTCCAATGCTAACACCAGCAAGCAAACATTCGGCATTGACAAATGCTTGTTTAATTTCAGTTTTACATTTTTTAACAGCTGCTTTATATAAGTACTAGTTAGCTTCAGTGGGATGTTTTTTATATCTTTCATATAATTTGTTCTCCTTTCTTATAACTCTGTGAATTCTAATGCTCTACCATGAGGGCATCCTGTGACTTTTCTTGTATTTTGTTCATTCAGGCACCCATGCATTTATGCATGTAGTTATTTTGTCATTAAGTCTACCCCAAACCTCTTCTAGGCTAAGATTATTTAGATCCTGCTTCGAATCCCAACTATCTAAATATCTTCTCATGCTTAAGTAATCGGCCTTATAAAAATCTAAATTTTGTCTTACCCTTACTTGGATGTTGAATACTGATATTTATATCACATTGGACCAGCAAATGGTCACTATTTCCAAAAGGTGGCAAAACTTTGGGTTTTGGGGTCCCAGCATCAAAATTGGTGAAAATTAAGTCTAATATGTTTTTCTCCCTGGGTTAAACTGTTGTATGCGCATCCTTCGGCTTTTATTTTTTTGCAATGGAGTTTTGTCTAAACCTTTTAATAATACCACTGATACTCTCCAAGGTTGTCCTTTGTCTCTTTTTTTTATTTAATTTGTATTTTGAACTGCTACTTTTATGACTGAAAAAGAACCCAATGGTTCATGGTATTAAAGTGCAAGGGGTTGAGTACAAACTCTCTTTGTACGAGGATGATATTTTATTACATTTAACAAATCCTGATATTTCAATTCCTGCTGCCTTAGCCGACATTGACCTTTCTGGGAGGTTTTCTGTTTATAAACTAAACCTGGGGAAAACTTCTGTTTTACCCCTTAACTCTTTTGTGGATAAATCTGCCATCTGCTATCTGGGCCTTCAATGAGAGTCCAAGGTGTTAAAATATTTAGGATTATATATTTCCCACCACCTCTCTGCTTTACAGAAGTTGAATTTAGAACTGTTGCTTGAAACCTTAAAGCAAGACTAGCAGAGATGGCATTGTCTGCCCCTTTCTTTGTGGGGGTGGATTAATGTGCTTAAAATGAATATTCTCCCCCACCTTTTATATCCCCTTGGGATGTTAAATTGCATTTTACCCCGCTCTTCATTTTGTAAAGTTTTATCTGTACTGTTTTGGTTTTTGTGACGGAAGGGGGCAGTTAGGCAGACTTATTCTAAACTCATATTTCTGATACTTCGGGGTCAGCTCCAGGTGCCAAACTTTTTTGTGTACTGTCTGACCTTTCATGGAGCTAAATATTTCTGTTGGGGTTCTGGCTTACAAGATTCTCTTTTGTCTTATAACCCCTTATGGTTATCTCTGGAGGTGGATTTATTTAAAAGTTACCATCTTCAACCTAGTGCCTTATTGTATACTCCACCCTCTAAATTCCCCAGTGCATTACAAGCCACCCCCAATATATTGGTCTTTGAGAGCACACTCTCAGCTGTGTTAGTATCTTCACATTTCACTTAACTGTTTTGTAGCTCAAGCCTATATTCAGTAACTCAAATTTCAAAATTACCCAAAAGCCTATTCCCACAACATTTTTGCTGACTAATCCATCTATTCCGGTATCAAGTCTTTTTTTACAAAATCAGATTTGTGGTTTTCCCACTTTTCAGTATGAATTCCATTTGAAGCCTATATGTTATTTTCAATATTTACAATTAACTAGGGCCATCATGACTTCTTTGGGACTCCCCCCCAGCTGGGTGTCCCTTTTTCTGATATGATTCATTTGTCTGTAGCTCACAGATCTGTTTCCCAGTTGTATACATTTCTTCAAACCCTTGACCCTGCTAAACTTACTGGAATGTATCATTATTGGCAGAATTGTATTTTATTAGACTGGACCCAGGATGAATGACAACGAATATGGCTAGATTTGTTTCAGATTATTAAACAGAACCACTACCAACTGATCCAGTTTAAAATTCTGCACAGTATGTATTTTGCACCTATTTGATTGCATAGAATGGCTAAACTTTCTTTGCCCACTTGATGTAAATGTGAGAGAGCAGAGGGTTCACTTTTTCATATTTTGTGGTCTTGTGAAACTGCAGTCTCTTTTTACCGAGCTATTCAAGAGAAGTTAGATCCCACCTTTGAACTAACTGACTTTTTAACCCCTGAAATTTGTTTATTGGGATTCTATAAAGATATGCCACAGAGTTTTCAAAAATGTTGTATGACATTGATTTCTGCTGCTGATAAGATGGTTTTATTACTGCACTGGACTGATAACAAATCCCCAGCTTGAACAGAATAGCATGCCAAGCTCCTGAGTGCACTGAATCTTGAACTGCATATTGCCAATGCCAGACAAAGACAGTTTGCTTTCATGAGTAAATAGGGTGTTTTATATGCCTAGCTTCCTACTCTTTAATAATTTGTGAAAATTAGAATCCTGTGAACCTTGATTTTTTTATATTGTTGGAATTTTGTATTTTTTTCTGTGTACTTTTTTAGCTGTTTTCCTGTATTTAAATATGGCTGACAATAGTTATTAACTTCACTTTTAAATGGCAGCGTTTTTTGTGTGTGTGCGGGTGGGATGGGAGGGAGGGGGTCTGGATTTTCTGTATGTTATTGTTAGTTTGTATCTTGTTGTTTGGTTTAGTTGTTGATGCCATTGTTTGTTATGAAAATTTCAATAAAGTATAGTTAATTAAAAAAGTAAAAGGGACTGGCTGAACACTGACAGATGAGATCTGGGGTATAGAGGGAGCAATCCTCTGACAGAGAGAAACTGGCTGATGCAAGAGAAGAGAAGTCAGTTCTGAGGCAGTCCCAGAAAGGCTGACCAGTGGTGGTGTTAGCCAAGGCTGGGAGTTTTGGACCACAGTTGAGTTGAGCTGCTGGAGTGGTGAATGATGTTCCTGAAGTATGGGCTACAGAAACATGGGAGCAGGAAGAACCCTCATCCTACAGTAATGTTCTGGTCCCTGTGAGCCTACTGGCTGAGTGGTAGCCAATAGCTCAATAAGCCAACTTGTTGTTAATGGCCCAAGATGATTCTGGCTAGTCAAGTGGACCTATTAATTTAGAAGCTCCAGATTTAAATGCACTGACCTTTGAGACATTTCAAAAGAATATTCTCATCTACTGTGTCTTGACTCCGACCATCCTCCCACATATACCTGTAGTATGAAAAATACAGTTACACTCCATTATGAACAGTGCACTCATATGCTATGAGACACAAGGGCACATGATTCCATGCTAGGTCAATGTGTGTGTGCCTGTCATAAAGTACCTGCATACAACCTGTGCAGACCAGTACTGGCCTTTATGAATGGCCCTTATGATGCAGCTTACATGATCACATAAACTCCAACAAAAGGGCTAAGGGAAAGTCCTTATTTGCCTCACACAGGGCCTTCCAGAGGTGAGGTCTCTGTTTCTTAATAGACATTCAAAAAAGTGCAGGGGACGGTGGTCTAGAACCTTTTTTTCTTAAACTAGGCTACCTTAACCTCAGTGCCCCAATCCTCCACATATTCAATCTTTCCATTTCCACTGCCACTATTCCCTCCTGCTGGAAATCTGCCCACATCTTCTCATTATTCAAGTCAGGGGACCCATGTGACCTAAACAACTATAGGCCCATCTCAATCTTTCCTGTCCTCTCCAAAGTCCTCAAAAAGCTAGTTTACTACCAAATGAAAGTCCATATTGAATCATCTTCAATCCTCAGCCCTGCACAATCCAGGTTCTGGACCAACCATAGTACAGTCACTGCTCTAGCCAAAGTTACCAATGAATGGATCACAGCCATGGACTCCAAGAAAGTTACTGGTGCAGTATTTCTAGATCTCAGCAAAGCATTTGACACTGTCAACCACAATCTATTAGTCTCAAGCCTAATAAAAGTAGGTGAAACCCCCCCTTGCTGCCCAGTGGTTTACCAGCTTCCTATCTGGAAGGACCCAGAAAGTAAAAGCTGGAGGCCTCTTTTCTGCATCTTTCCCAGTTGTTAGGAGAGTTCCACAAGGCTCCATGTTAGGTCCCATCCTCTTCTCCCTGTACAGCAATAACCTTGACGCACCTACAGTATATCCCAGTCCCATCTGCATTTCTTTGCTGATGATAGTATACTGTATACATCAGGCCCTACACTGACTGAAGTGAGGAATGTACTCCAAGCTGATATTGCACAACTAGAAATCAACCTAATTGATGCCAAACTACTCCTCAATGCCAAGAAAACTGAGGACATGATCTTTGCCCCAAACACCATGTCCACCTCCCTTGCAAACACACACAAAAAATTCATCACTACCTCCCTAGGTGAACACCTTGAAATCACCTCCAAATTCAAATATATTGGTATGTGGCTAGACAACAAGCTTTCCTTTCACAACCATTTCAAAGATCTGGCAAAGAGGCTAAAAATTAGGCTAGGTTTCTTCTTCTGTAACAAGTCCCTCTTTCATTTGGATACCAAAACTAGGCTGGTCCAGGCCACTTTCTTGCCACTACTCAACTATGGAGATCTGATCTATTCCTCTACAGCAAACTCAGGACTCAGCAAACTAGATGTCCTCTACCACCACGCCATATGGTTCATGACAAACCTACTCTACCGAACCCACCATTGAGATTTGTACCCAGCCACTGGCTGGACATCACTCTCATGTAGACGTACGCTTCATGCTGGTATCTGGACTTTTATTCAAAAAATAGAAAAAGGGCTGCACTTGGGAGCGAGCAGTGCCCGGTTACAGAGATAACTCTGATACATATATATAGAAACGTAAACCGGCACCTGCTCAAAAGCACTTCACTTGAATACAGCTCGTATTTTTAAATAAGAAGTCGAGTGTGCTTATATTCTCCAATGAACTTTTAATTAGTAAAAAACTCACTTAAAAAGTGGCACAAAACACCAAAACATGTGGAAACGCTCATAGCATATGATCCAGAAATCCTGAAATTTTCCTCACAGTTTTATGAAGCACCACAAAAGTCCATGCACAAACGGCTGTTAAAGTTCCACCAGGTGTGAGCAAAGGCAGAGGTCGCTTCCAACAGACGTCACCTGACGCATTTCGCTTGTTAGCTTTCTCAAAGGTTGACGTCTTACAGGTATACACCTGTATTTAAACACAGTCCTTAAAGGGGCATCTCCTTCTCTGAGATCCTGCCAGTCTGGGAGAAGGGAGCAGATGGACGGAAGGTCAGAGAAGGGGAGATAGGGGAGCTAAACACGTGGCTCAAGGACTGGTGCCAGGAAAAAGGACACAGATTTGTAGGGAACTGGCAACAGTTCTGGGAGCGAAAGTTCTTTAAATTTGATGGACTGCATCTGACTAAAGAGGGAGTCAGTGCATTGGGGCAGAAGTTTGACGTCTTTGCAGAATATTTAAACTAGAAAATGGGGAGAGGGGTGCAGCACCCCATACGTTGAATGGGAAGAACACCCCTCCCCCCTCAGCTAGTGGTCAAACTGGAATTCAGTGTGTTTGCCATTCATTTGCATCACCAGTTAAGAAAAAAGGTTTGTCTCCCCATACGATGCACAGGGGTAATGCCAAACCTCACCCAACAACTAACACACCAAAATCTGGCCAATGGAAAATCATGTACACAAATGCTCACAGCCTGGGAAATAAGATCCCAGACCTGCAGGCACAATGTCAGAGGCTAAACTGGACATAGTAGCAATTAGTGAGACATGGTTTACCAGTAACCACACTTGGGAGACTTCAGTACCTGGCTGTGTATTGTCTAGAAGAGACCGAGGTGCAAAAGGGGGGAGGAGGGCCCTGTATGTTAATGAAAATATCAAAGCTACAGAAATTCAGAATACACATAAGGAGCCAGAAGAACTGTGGGTCACCCTGGAAACAGGAAATGGGACAGCCATAAGAACTGGGGTTGTCTACAGGCCCCAGACCAGAGGGAGGACATAGACACATTACTGTTAGAAGATATACAAAACATGACAGCTAAAGGGGAGGTTCTGATAATGGGAGACTTCAACATGCCAGATACAGATTGGTCAATACCAGCAGGAACATCTGCCAGAACTAGACTCATAGTGGATTCCCTGCAGGGGGAGGGCCTCAAACAACTGGTACAGCAACCCACAAGAGACAGGGCTATCCTAGATCTAGTACTGACTAAAAAGAAGGGATCACAGATCTCCAGGTAGAAGGTCACCTGGGGGCCAGTGACCATCACATGGTATGGTTCAATTTGGCTACTACATCTAAATCATCCCATTCCAAGGCAAAATATGGGACTTCAGAGGAGCTGACTTTGATAAGATGGCCAACAGAGTTAAGCTAGCCCTGGCAAAAGAAACACAGGTGAGGAGGTACAGGCAAAGTGGGCAAGCATTAAGATACAATACTTGAAGCAACATCCCATTGTGTTAGACAGAAAAGGAAGTGCAAAAGAAGAAGGAAACCACTTTGGTTCTCAAATACAGTAGCAGAAAAGGTCAGAGCCAAAAGGCTGGCTCTCGGAAAATATAAGGGAACACAGCGGGATGAAGATAGGGGGCATACCAAACTGCCCTAAGGGAAGCAGGTAAGGCAGTAAGGCAGGCAAAGTCCCAAACTGAGGAAACACTAGCACAAACAGTAAAAGAAGGTGACAAGACTTTCTATAGATACATTAGTGAAAGGAGAAAGTCCAGAGGGGTATTGCTAAGCTTAATGGAGAAAAGGGAGCATGTGAGGAGGAGGACCCTGTAAAGGCATCTATCCTAAATAGATACTTTTGCTCAGTATTCACTGAAGAGAAGGTAGGGCAGGGCCCACAGCTCAGCATCATGGACACAGGGGGAGGGAGGTGAGCACTACTCCTTCACAAAAGAAAGGGTCCTACAAGAGCTTGCTAAGCCAGGGTGGATAAGGCAATGGGACCTGATGGCATACATCCCAGGGTACTTAAGGAGCTAAAGGAGGAACTAGCAGAGCCATTAGCAGAATTGTTTAGTGAGTCTCTGAGCACAGGAGAGGTCCCAGAAGACTGGAGAAGGGTCATGTGATCCCACTCCACAAGAGTGGTAGCAGGGAGGAGGCGGGGAACTACAGACCGTCAGTCTTACCTCAGTAGTGGGCAAGATTATGGAAGCACTCCTTAAGGAAAGGATAGTGCAACACCTGGAATCCATAGGGGCACAGGATCCAAGACAGCATGGGTTTACAAGGAAGGTCCTGTCAAACTAATCTCATAGATTTCTTTGACTGGATAACCAGAGTGGTGGACCAAGGGGAGCAGTTGATGTCGCTTACCTTGACTTCAGCAAAGCTTTGACACTGTTCCACATAGAAGATTGATAAATAAGCTAGGTAGGCTCGGGGTGGGTCGAAGTTGGTCAACTGGGTGGCAAACTGGTTGACTGGCAGAAAACAGAGAGAGTGGTGGTAAATGGTATACAGTCAGAAGAGATGCAAGTCACAAGTGGGGTACCTCTAGGATCAGTCCTGGGGCCAGTCCTATTCAACATCTTCATTAGTGACCTAGCAGATGGACTAGAGGGTAAGGTTTGTCTGTTTGCAGATAACACCAAGATCTGCAACAGAGTAGATGATCCAGATGGGGTGGGCAGAATGAGAAGAGATCTGGATAAACTAGCAGAATGGTCAGAAGAGTGGCAACTGGGATTTAATGCAAAGAAGTGCAAAATCATGCACATAGGGAAGAGAAACCCCAGCCACTTATAGGCTGGGAGGGAGTTGCTAGCAGTCACAAAGGAAGAAAGAGACTTGGGCATCATCATCACTGATGACCTGAAATCATCCAAGCAGACCTCTAAAGCAGTAGGTAAGGCTAGGGGGTGTTAGGGTGTATTAGTAGGGTATCACAAGTCGTAAGAGGGAGGTAATAATCCCTCTGTACAAGACATTGGTTGAGCCCCATCTGAGTATACTGCAGCAGTATTGGAGGCCACACCTTCACAAGGACATTAACCAAATTGAGGCAGTCCAGAGAAGGGCAACCAAAATGGTGCAGGGACTGCATCAGAAGACATATGAGGACAGATTAACGGAGCTCAATATGTATACCCTTGAGCAAAGGAGGGAGAGAGGTGATATGATCGAGACATTTAAACACCTTAAGGGCATAAACAAGGTGAAAGAGTCTAACATGTTTAAATATAAGAAAAATAGCAGGACAAGAGGACACAGCATGAGATTAGAGGGAGGCCGATTAAGGGGGAATGTGAGGAAATTCTTTTTCACAGAAAGGGTGGTAGATGCATGGAATGGCTTACCACAAGAAGTAGTGGCTATGAATACAGTGCAGGGCTTCAAACAGGCATGGGATAGGCATAAGGGAGCAATACAAATGACTATGAATAGATAGGTCACTGACATAGCAAAGGCCGATGGCACATTTATAAGATAGAAAAAGAAATGGGCAGACTGGATGGGCCTTGTGGTCCTTATCTGCCGTCAACTTCTATGTTTCTATGTTTCTATGGAAACACACCACTAATTTAAAACATATCAAAAGCATTATTAGCCAAAAAACCACTTAACATACCCATTCCATAATTTAAATAACTACATCCAGCTACCATTAAATAATAAAATAATACCCATTTTAATTTTATCTTTTATATTTGAGAAATGGACGAATCTCAAATCTTTCATTTAAGCCAGGTACATACATAGCCCTCATTACAAAAATCCAGTACTGTTCCCTACACAGCAGGAGGTTATCCATATCCCCCCCTCTTTTTGTAAGTGTAGGTTTTTCTATTGCTGTGAATGTAAATTTATGTACACTTTTATCATTTGATTTCATAATATGTAGAGCTAAAGCATTTTTTTCATCCCCATTCAAAATAGCCCTTACATGTTCTCCTATACGTATTTTAAAGGGACGTTTAGTTTTCCCAATATAAAAACAATTACAGTTACATTCTGCAATATATACCACACCAGATGTGCTGCAAGTAATAAAGCCCTTTATCTTAACTTCACCCCCGTTGCATGATTTTTAAAAGTTTTTGTTGTTTTAACCCATGTACAATATTTACAATTACCACACTTGTTACAACCCTCAATAGTTTTCGCCATTTTATTTAACCAATCCTGTGATTTTTCATCATTTGGTTGTACAGAATGGACCACAATATCTTTAACATTTTTACCCCTTCTAAATACAATTTTGGGTTTATCCACCTGTTTATGTTTTAAATTGTTATCCAAATTAACCAAATGCCAATGTTTTCTTATAATTTTGGCTACTTCACCAGACTGTGGACTATAGGTAGTAACAAATGTGGTCTGTGGATCATGACTATTCCCCTTTTGTTTATTAACTAATAAATCCTGTCTCAAATACTCCAAGATCCATAAAGATTTAATGAATCTACCGGGTAGACCAATTGTGTCAGGGAATAATAGCCTGACGGAACCATTAGCAAAGTATGTGGACTCTTTTTTAGGCAAAATTGTTCAAGAACAGGTGCCAGCCTATATAAAAGATACATCTAATATTTTGGGTTAAAACAACAAAAACTTTTAAAAATCATGCAACAGGGGGTGAAGTTAAGATAAAGGGCTTTATTACTTGCAGCACATCTGGTGTGGTATATATTTCAGAATGTAACTGTAATTGTTTTTATATTGGGAAAACTAAACGTCCCTTTAAAATACGTATAGGAGAACATGTAAGGGCTATTTTGAATGGGGATGAAAAAAATGCTTTAGCTCTACATATTATGAAATCAAATGATAAAGTGTACATAAATTTACATTCACAGCAATAGAAAACCTACACTTACAAAAAGAGGGGGATATGGATAACCTCCTGCTGTGTAGGGAACAGTACTGGATTTTTGCAATGAGGGCTATGTATGTACCTGGCTTAAATGAAAGATTTGAGATTCGTCCATTTCTCAAATATAAAAGATAAAATTAAAATGGGTATTATTTTATTATTTAATGGTAGCTGGATGTAGTTATTTGAATTATGGAATGGGTATGTTAAGTGGTTTTTTGGCTAATAATGCTTTTGATATGTTTTAAATTAGTGGTGTGTTTCCCTTTAAGGACTGTGTTTAAATACAGGTGTATACCTGTAAGACGTCAACCTTTGAGAAAGCTAACAAGCGAAACGTGTCAGGTGACGCCTGTTGGAAGCATTCTGCCTTTGCTCACACCTGGTGGAACTTTAACAGCCGCTTGTGCATGGACTTTGTGGTGCTTCATAAAACTGTGAGGAAAATTTCAGGATTTCTGGATCATATGCTATGAGCGTTTCCACATGTTTTGGTGTTTTGTGCCACTTTTTAAGTGAGTTTTTTACTAATTAAAAGTTCATTGGAGAATATAAGCACACTCTACTTCTTATTTAAAAATACGAGCTGTATTCAAGTGAAGTGCTTTTGAGCAGGTGCCGGTTTACGTTTCTATATATCTGGACTTTTAAGCTACTCCTGAACAAGCTCCTGAACTATCTCACAACCCTTTTCCTTATTTCCCATAGCACCTACTCTCTTAGGAAAAATAACCTCCTCCTCCTCCTCCTCCTTGATGTACCGAGAACTCACACCTCACTCGGCAAGCGGGCCATATCGAGCGTACTCCCAACTATCTGGAGCCAGCTCCAAGGTGTACTGAAGCTTCCCAGTACTGTCCCTGTCAGCCTATTTAAAAGGTTGGTTGCAGCAAAAGTAAAAGATTCATGTAGCTGCTTCTAAATCCTAGCTCACTGCTCTAACCCTAGCCCACTGCTTCCTCTTACTTACCTAGAAATTAGCTGCCTTGTGACTCCAAAACAAGCACTTAGTACCTTTTTTCTGTACTTGTATTTTTCTATGTCATTGTCATTTTTATGCAACATGTTAATGCTTTCCCATAATTCTGTACTTGAATTTGTACTGTTTTTTCAATTATGCAATCTGTAACTACTTGTCTGTGTCAAAGGACCTCCTTGTGAATGAGCTTGCTTAACGGAGTTTTCCTACAATAAACTTAAACTTAATATTTAGCTTGCTTATGACTTTAATTGTAGCACAAAATGATTGACAACTGTATTAAGGGGTGGATTAAAACATTTGCTGATGATACTAAATGTGGGGGTCTTGTATTACTCATGGCCAAATTACTTTAATTCTATCTGCTGTTATCTTTATTGGAGAATTGTCTGATAGAAGGGGCATGAAGTATAGTTTGGATAAGTGTGTGGTGATGCATCTAGAGAAAAAAAATATCAAAGCATTATACCACCTACGGGGAAACAATGTAAAACTTTACAGGAAGAAAATGGCCTTTGTATAATAGTGAGCAATACCCTAAAAGATACTAAACAATGTAATGAGGCCACTGATAGAGCAAACATGGTATTTGGATGCATGAGGAGAGGAATATACTTTAGAAGTCATGACATAATCACTCCTGCTTATAGAGCTAATGTACAACCACATCTGGACTATAGGTTTCATGATGTACTTACTGTACAATTCAGGGGGGCCATATAGTTATTTCGCCCCCCCTACATTTTGCCAATTTTTTTTTTAAATAGAGTAGTAATGTTAGTGGTTCATGTGGATCAAAGGGTAGACAGATCTCAATCAGGTTGCTGGGCTGTAGTCTGCAGCTGATGCTGATGTGGGTGGTACCTACAGTATCCAGGTGCAGGGTATTCATCTCAGCTGCTGCTGTGGTTTCAGCAGTGTGTTGCAGGGAGAAACCATCCAGGGACAATCTACAGCTGCTGCTGCCTCTGCCTATTGCATCATTTAAAAGAATAGATTGAGGTAAGGGACTGAGGAGGTGACGGCGGACACTTCACAGGTACAGGATAAAAGACAATGACAAAGAAAAATGAGTAAATCTGGGACTTCTTCCAGACTGGTAACAGTAGAGAGCAGCAGAAACATCGCCAGCCAAGTCTCTGATGGAGCGACTTTAACTGAGGGAACCGCGGTGCTATTACAGGTGTAGCGGGTGAATCTTATTTCCACAGGTACTCCTTGTACACGTTAGTTTCCCACAGAGACAGGCAATTATAAACAACAAAAACTGAAGACTGAACAATCTCTCCGCTCACCTTTTTTATTCTGAGTAATTTCACTGGACTTTGGTACTCCTACCCCCACCCAGGCGATAACCTTTTAAAGCTTTTTTCTTTTGTCCAAACCTTTTCCTATTGTTACTCAGTTGTTTTAAATTTGCCTCTCCTCTATAGCAAGATGATAAAACAATGTTTCTTTATTTCATCCATCAGTATTAGTATGTGTTTGGAAACAAGCTTGATATCCCAGTGGTCTCCCAAAGTCACATATAAACATTTAAGTGTGATTATCTTCACAGAGCAAGTCTTCTGGCAGTGTAGATGCTGTCATTGACTGGTGTGTGTTGTCTTTACTAATAAGCAAACATCACTTCCACACCCCCATTCAGTATAGCTGTCATAATAATGAACACATTCAGACATGTCGCTTGTTGTTTTCTGCCCCAGTTTTCCTGTTTCAACAAAACTGTACTCCGGATGGTTTGTGGTACCCCTCACAGTCCTCAGCCCTGGCTCATGACCATGAATATTTCCAACAGTATCGGGAGACATCTGGTAAATTCATTATAGCGTGCCCTGTTTAAAATCTCTCTCTATATAACAGTACCCCTTCCCCAAAAAATAAATATTAGAGATGTGTATAAAAATTAAGGTCCCACTCTCTTTCATAGTCCATGTCTTATCAGTCAAGGTCTGTCATAGTCTTTCATTCTTTTGTAGATCCACTCTTTAGAACTGAAGTCTCAATACTTCTCAATGACCATCTTTACTTTTATTTTTAATCTCATTTCCATAACCAAGAGGTTACAATAAAATGTCGCTCCTTCAGTCATTTCCCCCTCTTGCTCAGATATTCCAGCCTGGGCAGACAGCCATGCCAAGCTCTTTAAAAGCTTTGATATCTTGAAGATTGTATTGCTCCTGCACTGAGTTTCCAACATAACATTTACACCCCCTAACAAAAACTACTTACTGTTCCAAAGAAAACAGGAAGTCCCTTCCCCCATATCAAGGAAAGCTTAATTTCTTAGCTTTTTTGTTTATTCTTTTTTTTTTTTTTTTTTGCTAAACCAAATTGTCAAAAAGTCTCCTAACTCCTTAATGATTTTTCCCCCCAGAGAAATATCAAAAGCTATAAAAAATGCCACAAAATCACAGCAAAAATTGTAAAATTTTCTGGAGGCCTAGGCGACCCCAGACCCCAGGCCTTTATTTCTGAATTTTGTTGGCCTCCCCCCACATTAAAGCTACTTGAACAGCCCCATGTACAATATGATGTAAGGCTAACAAAATTAAACCATATGCCCTTACAAGAAAGTAATTTTAGAGGAAATCTGCTCTAATGTTTGACATTATTAACAATCAACTGATGCTCCAGTTAAACCTGGATTTTGAAACTGACACTCTTGGTACTTAATATCATCACTTTCAAATTAAAAGAAATAATGTTAGATCAGAAAGGTGCAAGCATTTTGTTTCACCCAGAGATTTGTGGTTCTGTGGAATAATTTGCTCCTCAACATGGTAAAAGGCAAAGGCAAGGTCAATTTTAAATATAACTATTCAAATGTATCTATGGACATGGTGAACTGAGCAACTACCATGGAATTTGGGGGGATATTGTAGTATGAACTATAGTACAAAATGCATATGATTTTTTGTTGTTGAGTTCTTGACTATTTTTTGTGTTCTATGCCTTTAACTATTTTGTTTGCGTAGCGCTTAGAACATTTTTCAAGACAGTTTTTATGATTCCTATATAAACACATGAAACAGGAAAAAATGCACTGTATTCCCAGTTTCTGTTGTGTTTTCCACTGTTTTTATCTTGATGGGTTCTTTTTTTGTTGTATTTTACAAAGCACACATGCTGTCTGTTGTGCTCATGCTGAATATGTTAAAGTCTGTCTCACCTGAATCTCAAATATTTTTTTTTATTAAAATACTTTCTACAGCCAGCTCTATGGTACTGAGCAGTGGGGGACTTCTATGGCATGATTGGGATCTGGGTTTGTGCACTTGAGCCCAGGATGTCAGAAGAAGAGGCCAGCAGGAAAAGCAAGAGAGCATCTGTGCTGATGATTTTCTCCTCAGGATGGAAATGAAATACATCACTCAGAGAGTGGCAACTGGAGGAAGCATAAGGCCATTGCTGGTGTGGGTGACTGTGCACAAGCAGATTCCAACTGTTCCAAAATATTGACTGGCAGGATAGCTTAGAGGTTAGCGTAACAAACTGTGAATAAGTTTGGTACATCCAGCAGACCTGGGTTTGATTCCCACAATCTCCACTTGCATACTATGTGACCCTAAGTAGGTCACTTAACCTCCTCACTGCTCCTGGCTCACCCCTGAAACAGGTCTTATGCTAGTGGGCCTTATCCTGTTACCAAAAGAATAAAAAAAGAAAAATTCCACACCCATAGTGATGACATGTGCATGCTCTATGAGGGTGGCAGGGATGGGTGAGTGGGAGAATAGAGAAAATCCCCAGCCATGATGACCTCTCCATGTGTTTCCTCACACCCCCAGACCATCACCAGTGGCAAACCCATTATCCAGTCTTGGTGTGTGGCCCTTGGCTTTGGTGACATGTTCTCATCTCCTCCTAAGCTGGGATGGAGAACCCCAAGGGAGGGCTAGAACTGGCCCAAGCACCAGAGCGGACACAATCGGATCTGTTGGAAAATTCTAAGGTAAGTGAGTCTGGCAGACAGAGGTGTGGCACAGTGTGAGGGCCTGAAACAGTGAGGCCGCTAGGAGCCAGAAGGTGGCAAATATATAAATAAAGTCATGTTTTTATACATCAGCTCTAATTTCTCATTAGACCATCTAATGAACAACACAACTGTTGACATATACAGTTAAGTTTTTTTTTTTATTCACTTGTTTTAATGAGGACAGGAAATGATTTCTAATATGCAGCTGTTTAAGACATTCCTGTTTGTAGAAATTATGTCCATAAGCCTAAATGATCCATATGTAAATGTACCTGCATAAAAAGTGATGTGAAAAACTACATTTTGCATTGTTTTTTCTTTTTTATGGGCAGCATTCTGTTACAGTTCTCTTCATGGAACCTGTGGTCTGGAATTTTAACTATGTAATGGTTTGAGCACAGAACTTTAAGCATGGTTCTGATAGGACAATAGCTCATGTTTAGCATTCTATACTCAAATCATGATATAGTAAAAACTCTAAATTACTGATTCTGTGAAGGGAACTGTGCAGAATGTTGTCCATAAAAAGGAAACAGCTGAAAACACAATTTTTCACATCAGTAGTTATTCAGATACAGTTCAGTATGGCTCATTTGGAGGAAAGTGATTAATTTCTGTTAGTAGTAACATTACTAACAGCTGTGCTAATTAGCATAGATTTCCTGTCCCCTTTAAGGTTTTGAAGTTTTTTTGTATGTCCATCTTTTATTTGGAAAAATGGTGTGTATATATATATATATATATATATATATAGGCTTTTTTTTTTTCATGTGGTCCAAGCACGCATGAGATTTTAAAACTTTACAACTTAAACAAAACAATATCCTTTTCAAACAATGAAAAGGCCCTATTCTGGGACATGCTCTAATGAACCTACAAGTTTCATAAATGTACTTACTATAGTTTTTCTGCTATCTGATGGAATAAAAAGTCTTAAATTGGGGATTTTTATTTAAATTCACAAATCAATAACTTTCATCACTAAACCAATTTTTGCCAAATCTGAAACTATGCACACAACATTTCACAGTCCAAGGGGTTAAAACTGCTGAAATATAATCTGTTAAAAATGCAATTTTAAAAACAAACTCTAACTCAACTGTAACATACAGGCATTACGGTGCCTGTACAATGTATCTTGTATTATATGTAAACATATAAAATTCATGGGTACACCTTTTCCCACAAGAAAACTGCAAGGTTACCTCCCTATAAATCCATCTTAATTAATCAATTAGCACTAACAATTAACAAATCATGACATTATCACTCAATATTAACCTCTTGATAAAAAACAATAAACTACACTTAATTATCAGATAGTTAGCAAACGTAGACAATGTTGGCAGAAGAATATCTTGAGAAAGTTAAACAAGAACTAGTGAAGTTTTGTACCTTAAATGACCCAGCAGACACCTCTTGGGTAAATAACTGGGAGTGCCTAAAGTTCTGGCTATGAGGCTACCTCATTAGTGTATCCTTCACAATTAAAAAAGAGAAAAAAACATTGCGCATTTAGATGAAATATAGAATACTGAAAAAAACATTAACTATTGATACATCAAATGAGAAATGGGCATCTTGGTCAAAGTTTAATCAGAGTATTATGAACTTATTAGAGGCAAGGTGGAGTTGGCAATTAGGAAGTCCAGCCTTAATTATATTGATTCCAGTCCTAAAGCTACTAAACTCCTTGCTATCAGATTAAAACAAAGTAGTAACAATATTAAAATCTGTGCAGTCAGAGATTCTGACAATAATTTACTAATTACTGGACAGAAAAGAATAAATCAGGAATTTCAGAAATGTTATCAGCAGTTATAGGACAGTGATGATACATCCCTGCTAGATGCTTTGGCTCATTTCTGTGAAGGAGTTGAGATAACCAAGGTCCCATATAGTTTTATATTATCATTGAATAAGCCCATAGAGGTGGGTGAGGTGATCATAGCAGTAAAGGCCCTCAAAAGAAATATGGCTATTCAACAAATTTTTATTTTAAGCTTGCAAATGAAATTGCCCCAATTCTAATGGATGTGTATAGGGAATCCTGGGACAAGAATATATTGCCAAAAAATATGATGAAGAGCTTAATATTGTTCATTATACCATGGACATAAGTGAACAGCCAATGAAATGGTCAGCCTGGAAGTTTACCACCGGTGTAAATCTTCTGATAATCACTGGCTGTTGAGGAGCAAATGGTGGTCATCTAAATCCTAATCATCTGCAGTACAGGAATAAATACAATAAAAATAAAAAAACAAAGCAACCTCTTTAAAAGTTGTACTTTATTATAGTAAAAAAAAATGAACCTTGGTATAATCGCAATAAGCCACTCAGAGGATGTGGGTTGTCGGGGGATTTACCATGACTGGCAAAGATTTACCCACTCGGCTGCACCTCATGGGCAAACCACTCCAGCCATGGTAAATCCCCTGATAACCCACACACCCTTGTGGCTTATTGCTTAATTTACACACCAGGGAAATACCCAAGTGAGTGCAGAAATTATAGATCAACATCATTCATTAATACTGATTTTGAAATTCTGGCAAAAATTTTGGCAGATAGGTTAGATAAGGTAATAAAATATTTAGTAGATAACAGACAAACTGGATTTATTAAACATAAGGTTGCTGCTGACAATACAATGAAGGTATTTTATATAATGGAGACAGCTAATACTTCTATAATGGCATCAGACTTTCTCTCACTGGATGCAGAAAAGGCCTTTGACCGGGTCTTATGGCTGCACATTTTTGGGGTATTAGATTTATATAGCTTTCCAGATAATTTTATAAGATGGGTAAGGCTATTATATCAAAACTTATCTGCATTGATCATCACTAATGGTATTATTTCTGATGGCTTCCCCTTAATGTTTGTAACTAGGAAAGGCTGCCCATTGTCATCTTTGTTATTTAATTTAACTTAACAATAGATCTTTTGGTTAGAAAATTATCCAGTGAAAAATCTATAAAAGATATTCCAGAACAGGGCAAAGATTATCTAATTTCTTTTTATGCTGATGATGTCCTTATTTCAGTACACGACCCTAAGAAATCTATTCCAAAAATTCTAGATATCTTAAATTCTTTTAGTAGGTTTTCAGCCTATAAATTAAATAAGAAAACATTTTCTAAATAGGTGTTGTGCTAAAGAAGAAAACATGGATTTTGGTATAGCTTGTGGAAAAGAAAGCATAGATTATTTAGGCCTTAAGATATTGAGAGCAGCAGGTAAAATTGTTATGAATAATCTGAAACAATTCAAATTAAGTATGGAAAATAATCTAATGAAATGGAATACCCTTCCCTTGGGTTTCTGGGGTTGAGTGGAGGACAGTAAAATGAATATCCTTCTGAAAACATTATACAATTTTCAGAGCTCCCCTTCTGTATCCCTAAAAAATGGTTTCTTGACCTTCAAAGTCTTCTAACCAAATTTATCTATCTGGAATAACAAGAGAAGTATGATAGCTCATAATAAACTTTCTAGACTCAAAGACAGCAGAGGCCTTAAACTTCCAGATCTGCACTTCTACTGCCTGTCATGCAGGATGTCTCAGTTAGCCCAATGGCTTATAAACAATAAAAAACAGGAAGACATTCTTGAATGGTTGATTATAGAGTCAGACTTCGCTATGGTTCATGATATCAACATCTCAGTCCTATTCTTCTCTAGACCCATTAATCCTCTAAGAAACAAGGTACTATCTGATGATGTGACGCTCATAACTACTGTATCTGTCATAAGCTTTTAGGTATGAATCCACAAGATTCCTTAATCCAGCCTTTATGGGGAAACCCCAATATTTGCCTCAATAAGAAAACATAAAAACATTTATTTATTTTTTTGAAGTATGAAGAGTGGGATGAGAAAGGCATCTCCAGCATAAGAGACTTAATTGATAATAATAAATGTAAACCCTTTATTGAATTGGTGCAAAATTACAGTATATCCATGAATGATTTGGATAAATGTGAGTCTCTAATTAACAGTATAAATTCTTGGAATAAGAATAATCTGCTCAGGACTAAAGTCAATGACAACATAAGAGTTTTCTTAGTGGGTCTGCAGCTCAGTCCTATCATAACTATCATGTACACAATACTATTAGAAACCATTAGAGGGATGGATATGAGAATGTAAGATGGTGGTTACATCTTGGGGAAAAACAGAAAATTGGAACTGGGCTAAAATATGGATTAACTCATTGAAAACATTTAAAACAGTAAACATGAAGCTTGTACAGTTCAGGTCATTATTTAATCTCATTTCAGGTATATAAAATGGACCTTCGGAATACTTCTAACTGTAACAAATGTGAGGATGGTAATGCAAATCTCTCTTACGCATGTTTTGGAATTGTAAGAAGGTTCAAGATTTATTGTAGGGTGTTAAAGCTTTCCTTAAAGACATTTCTTGGCTGAATAAATCTGGAAACATGTCTTACTGGACACTTTGATGAGTAAGTACAATAGACTAAGCAACAGAGGCACACAATTACCCTTATCTCAGCCTCAGCTAAAAATGTTCTTCTTCAGAAGTGGATTGATGATAAATCTTCTCTACAGGAGTGGAAAAATGAGTGCTTAGAAATAGTAAGACTTGAAAGAATGGCCCATTTTATGCCTGACCAAGGATAGCTTTGGACTAAAATGAGGCACTATTTATAAGTTATTTTCTTCAGGTCTTGATCAATGATGTAGATTGTGCATATAATGCATGCTCTCACATATGTCATGGTGCTCTATTAAGGTTTACATTAGTAATATGTTAATTTCTAATGACTAGCAGACATTGGCTCTTCACTTTCTGCTTTCTCCCTCTTTCACGTTCTTCTCTTATTTCTCTAGTCTATGTTACTATTTAGGCATTCTTTCTCTTATAGTATAGGACTAAATGGGAGAATTGCAATGAGTGTGAATCTTTAGTGGCATTACGTAACTTTTAATAGATAGTAAGGAATGGGTAATGTTCTGAATGCTGTCTAATTTTATTAGACGTTTTATCCCATGTTGTATGTTATAAAAGTTTAAGATCTTAAGATAATTTTATTTGATGTAGTTATGAATCTATTTAGTGTTTATTTAAAAGTGATGTATCTTTGTTTATGAATTATTATAATAAAAAAATTTATTGATAAAAAGAAGAGACCATTGGTCAATCCAATCTGCCTAGTTTCACCCCATGCTACACCATGACCAATTGTCCAGATAAGGCTTTTGCCCCTGGCTCCCTGCCTTTCTGCTACATCCTGATTAACTATTAAGACCTTTGCTCTGTCCTGATCATGCTTGAACCCATTAATGGTTTTTGCACCCACCACCTCTACTGGTAGGCTGTTACACAACTCAACCACTCACTCATTAAAGTAAAACTTCCTTGCATCCCTCCTGAATCCCCCCCACCACCACAAGTTTACATTCATGTCCAAGGCCACTATTTTTTGGTTTTTACTGGAAAATCCGGTAAAATTCTGGAATTAGGGCTGCCTGAAGACCGTTAAAAACAAAGATTTCATGGAATCTGGCATTTTCTATCAGATCAGTAAATCTACAAACAGTGTGTTTTTCTTTTAATTTCTTCCTGTACTATTTTCAGTTTGCTTTATTTAATGCTCTGTATATTAAGCCTTCTTTAATTCTGATTATTTAAGCACATAATAAAAGAATGATAGCAGAATCCCGGTAAAATATGGAAATTAGAGTAATGATCACCGGTGAAATTCCGGAATCTTAAGTTTTGAAAATGGAGTTTAATTGTTTTAATCACCGTAAATCAGTGGCCTTGTTCATGTCCCTTTGTTTTTGACCCACCATTCCTGCTAAACAGTTCCTTGCAGTTTACCTTGTTTATTCCTTTCAAGAACTTGAAGGTCTCTTTTATGTTCTTCTCTCCCTTGTAGCCTCCAACAAGGTCACATTCAGTGCCCCTAGCCAATCTTCACAGGATTTACCCTGTTGGCCCTAAGTCATATTAGTTACTGGATGCTGCACTCCCTCCAGCTTGTCTCTATCTTTCCTCAGGGGAGGACTCCAGAACTGTGCACAGTACTCCAGATGGGGTTGAACCAGTGATTTATACAGAGGTAGTACTACCTCTTTCCTACTGCTATCAAAATGCTTTTCAATGTGCTTAAACATTCTGATTGCCTTTCTGTAGGCCTTGTTCATTGGCTAGTTTGTTTTAGGGAGTTGCTTATGATGATCTTATGTCCTTTTCCTCTGAAGTACTGGCCAGCTTAACCTCTCCCATCCAGTATGCCTCTCTGGGGTGCCTGTACCCTATGTTCACTACCTGGTATTTTTTGGCACTGAATTTCAACAGCCAGATTTTAAACCACCTCTCTAACCTTTGTAGATAGTTCTGCAACTCCCTTACCTCCTCCTTACTGTCTACCCTGCCACAGAGCTTAGTGTTATTTGTGAAGAGACTCATCTTGAACTGCATTCCTTTCCAGTGTACTAATGAACATATTGAAAAGGACCGGTCCTAGGACTGACTCCTGTGGTACCTCACTTATGACTGCCTTTTCCCCCAATTTGACCATATTTACCACCACCATCTTTTGTATTCCCCTTAACCAACTTTGCACCAATTTAACTAGGCCCTTTACTTCTCCAAGATCCTCTAATTTCTTCAATAACCTTCTGTGTGGCACAAAGTCAGATGCCTTGCTGAAGTTGAAATAGGATAAATTTGTTGCTTATCCCTTATCCATCACCCTTCTTACTCAATTAAAGAATACTATCAGGTTGGTCTGACCAGATCAAATTTCATACTTTTAGTACTACATCAACACTTAATTACACCTTCCTAATAAACCATGCTAACTTATCTATTAAGGCATTATTAATATGCTAATTTATCCATCATGATGTAATCAACTGATTTTTTTTAACATTTTCTACATCAACCTGCAGTAGATAAAACAATTGGGGTGTACTGTCTTTGTCCACATGAAATCAGAAGAAAAAGAGAAAAGCAGTTTTATTTTGGTAGATAACATACCAAATTAAGCTTAATAAATGTATCATATTTCTTATCGATTTCAGATTATATTGTGTAACATACCTTATGAAGAGGCAGCACTATGTCTCAAAAATGTTGCTAGCCAAATGCAGGTTTCATAGCTACCAAACCAAAACCGATTTTTTCATCCTGTCTAACTTAGCCTAAAACATACATTTTGATAAAAAAAAGGCTTTCTCAACATTGAGTTAAACTCTCCACCCCACCAGCAGCAACAGCAGCAGCAAAGATGTAAACCAAGACCTCTCATTTAAGAAACATTCGAAGACCCCCTACTAGCACAGCATATTGATGAAAAAATTATTTAACCCATGTGATCTACCTTAAATAGTCTTTACAATACTGAATGATACTTTTAAATGTTGCAATATTTTACAAATCATTAAAACAAATGTCAGCTTAAAGTAGCAAGCAAGCAATAAGGAGAGCACATACTTGTGTAGAATTCATGCACACCCAGGTTGTGCCATTAGGGATGAAGTCAAATGCTAAGTCCATTACTTCTGGCCAACCCAATGCCCAAGAGTGGGCTGTTGCACTTATAGCATGGTTGCAATATTAAAAAAAAGAAAAGAGAAAGTAAAATAAGAACCATATGGTAATATGACATTAACACATGGTCATATGACCAGTTTTTACCAATCAGAATGCTTGTTTAATATAAACCATTTTATAAGGTGTTTTCACTGAATAGTTGGATATGTTTTATTGGACCAATATGCAGTATGTCTTTTACAAAGCTGTTATAGTACACCTGCTTTCATGGCCACACATGTCCCTTCATCACATGCAATAGCATTCTTGAACAGAAGAAATTAAATTTATAATTAGAGTTGCATTGTTTCAAAATAATTGATGACAGGATAATGAGACATGTTAGTAGGTAGGGTGGGTATAGAATAGATGTAAAACAGGTCTACAGCTGTGAGGGGATTATTTTGAAGGAAGGGCTAAGATATTCATGTGAGAGAGGCTGAACTGATTAACTGAAGTGTTAATGTACATTTTTGTGACAGGAACACAGTACAGAGTGATTACATACAAGATTTGGCTTCATTGGGGACTAGGGGTCCATCTGGATGCTGGCATGATGGGCTGCATCTGTCCAGGAGGGGAACCAGGATCCTAGGTGATAGGTTAAAATGCTTCATTGGCAAGCATTTAAACTAGCCAAGGGGGGGAGGCACTGGAAAGGAGCAGGGAAATCCTAGTTCCCCGCAAAAAAATCATGGTAGTAAGTGCGGTAAACACCAATATAGAGATGTTGATAGGGAGAAGGGCTGGGGTAAATGAAGAAAGTGACAAAGGCAAGAAGGACAGAGATGGGGCAAAAAGGAGTAAGGCCATCAGGAAATGGAGGGTAATGAGTACCAATGCCTGTAGTCTGGGAAACAAGCTCCCTGAGCTGGTGGCCTTGATGGAAGAGGGATGCCTGGATATTGTAGCAGTTACAGAAACATGGTACACAGAGAACCATGACTGGGATGTTAACATACCAGGGTACATAACCTACAGGAGAGACAGGCAGGGGAGAAGAGGGGGAGGAGTAGCTCTCTATGTAAAGGAAGGGATAAAAGCAACTGAACAAAAGAGTAAACAGGGAGGAGAGGAGGCACTGTGGGTCACCTTGGAGACTGGAAAGGGCACCACAATCCGCACAGAGGTTGTGTACAGACCCCCATGTCAGGGGGAGGGAATGGACAAGGATATGATAGAAGGCATTCTTAGAATGGCAGAGAAAGGGGAGATACTGTTGATGGGAGACCTGATTATGCCAGATGTTAACTGGAGCACATTTGCTGCAGCCACATCCAAGAGCAGGGCCATTCTTGATGCCCTACAGGTGTCAGGCCTCAGACAGCTAGTTCCAGAACCCACTCATGAGGGAGCAATCTTAGACCTCATACTCTCAAATGGGGGCAGTGAGAGGATCTCTGATCTAGAAGTGGGTTGCCATCTGGGAACAAGTGACCATCAAACAGTGTGGTTCACATTAAACTCAGCTACAGAGTCAAGCCATACAAAAGTGAGGGTACTGGACTTCAGGAGGGCTAACTTTGGCAAGATGGGAGAGTGCCTCAGAAAAGCACTAGCAAACAGGCTAGAAGGAGGTGTGGAGCAACAATGGGAAATCATCAAAACTGCCATCACAGAGGTAACAAGCCTTTGTGTGAAGCAAATAAACAAATCAAAACAAAAGAAAAAGCCACTATGATTCTCAAAAGAGGTGGCTGTGAAAGTCAGGAAGAAAAAGATAGCATTCCGGAAGTACAAGGAAACACAGAAGGAGCAGGACAGAGAGCTGTACCAGTTAAGGCAGAAGGAAGCAGGGAGGGAAGTCAGAATAGCAAAGGCCCAAACTGAGGAAAAGATAGCCAACTCAGTTAAGAAGGGGATAAAACCTTTTATAGGTACATCAGCGAGCGTAAAAAGACAAAGGGAGGGATAGTGAGGCTGAATAGAATGAACGGTGGGTGGGCAGAGGGGGACAGTGAAAAAGCAGGGATACTGAATGAATATTTCTGCTCAATATTGACAAAAGAGGAGGGGGAAGAGCCTAATCCAATTAACAGAAGCACTCTTGATAGGGGGGGTCAATCCCAGTCCTTTCACAGAACAAAGGGTTCTGCAAGAACTCCTAAAACTGAAGGTGAACAAAGCAATGTGGCCTGATGGAATTCACCCCAGAATTCTAAAAGAATTAAGGGGGGAACTAGTGAAACCACTGGCTACTCTTTTTAATGAATCATGGGAGGATGGTGTGGTACCTGAGGACTGGAGGAAGGCAGATGTGATTCCCCTTCACAAAAGTGGGACCAAGACAGAGGCAGGAAACTACATACCTGTCAGTCTGACCTCTGTGGTAGGAAAAGTGATGGAGTCACTTCTGAAGGAAAGAATAGTTGAGTACCTAGAGGCCAGTGGGGCACAGGACCCAAGGCAGCATGGGTTCACAGCGGGAAGGTCATGTCAGACGAATCTAATAGATTTCTTTGACTGGGTGACCAAAGTAGTAGATCAGGGAGGGGCTGTGGACATGGCCTACCTAGACTTTAGCAAGGCATTTGACACAGTCCCATACAAAAGATTAATAGTCAAATTAACCAGCCTGGGAGTGGGTCCCAGGGTGGTAGCCTGGGTAAAACATTGGCTGGACAACAGGACACAGAAGGTAATTGTAAATGGAGTCCACTCTGAAGAAAGAGGGGTTACTAGTGGGGTACCGCAGGGTTCAGTATTGGGTCCAGTCCTTTTTAAAGTCTTCATAAGTGACATTGCAGAGAGACTGGAAGGAAAAGTATGCCTCTTTGTAGATGACACAAAGATCTGCAACAGGGTTGATACACGAGGAGGCGTGGAAAGGATGAGAAGGGACTTGGCAAGGTTGGAGGAATGGTCAGAAGTATGGCAGCTAGGATTCAATGCAAAGAAGTGCAAAATAATGCACATGGGAAACAAGAACCCAGGGGAAGAATACACAATTGGGGGAGTAGTAACAACAACAAAAAGTGAAAGGGACCTGGGGGTAATCATATCAGATGATCTTAAGGTTAGCAAGCAATGTGAGAAGGCAGTAGGGAGGGCTGGGGGTATACTGGGATGCATAGGGGAGGCATCAGTAGCGAAAAAAGGAAGTTGTTATCCCTCTGTGCAGACAGTTGGTGAGACCCCATCTGGAGTACTGTGTCCAGTTCTGGAGACCCCCATCTCCGCAAGGACATAGACAGGATAGAGGCAGTCCAGAGGAGGGCAACTAAAATGGTGCAGGGTCTGCAAGAGATGCTATATGAGGAGAGACTAAAGGAGCTTAATATGTATACCCTTGAGGAAAGAAGGGAGAGGGGGGACATGATAGAAACTTTTAAGTACCTCAGTGGAATCAATAAAGTCCAAGAGGGTAGCATCTTTCAGAAAAAGAGACATGCAAGAACAAGGGGACACAATTTAAAGATTGGGGGGTGGTTCAGGGGCAATGTGAGGAAGTATTATTTAACAGAGAGGGTAGTGGATCCATGGAACAGCCTTCCTGAGGAGGTTGTGGAGTCTAAAACTGTGGGAGAATTCAAGAATGCATGGGACAGAAATAAGGCAATTTGTGTGTGGGGGGGTAGGAAGAAACAGGCTGTTGGTTAAATAGGATCTGCAGCTTATCCTATAGGTAGGGAAATGGGCAGACTAGGTGGGCCAAGTGGTCCTTATCTGCCGTCAAAGTCTATGTTTCTATGTTTCTAAGTGCAGGGGAGGTTAAATGGCAAGAAAAAGAAACAAACTGAAAACAAGATATAGCTCACCTTCCCCACAATACGCCTAGCCTGCTTCCCTTGTTAAAAACAGCACATCTTCTTCCTAATGTTTGAAGTTAAACAATCTTAAAAAAAAATTCCATTGGCCTGATATTCATAAATGCAAAAAGTGAAGCGCAAAACAATGCACTCCGCTTTGCGATATCCCAGGTACCTGAAGATGCTATATCCAGCGGAATAGCACACCAGCACTATTCAACTGAATATAGGCCATGCCGGCCCAGTGCTAAGTCACTTAGCATTGCCTCGACATGGCTCCCAAAGTATGCCACCACAATGGATTGTGCCAAAGTGCAATTCACAATATTCAAATGGACCCATGCAAATGAGCCCATTAGGCAAGCAAGGCACTAAGGGGCCCTTTGCATGGGTAGTCGGGCAATTTAGCATGGTGCCGCCCCTCCCAATTTCCCATTCCCTGACATGGAGCTATCCCAGGTGCTATCTAGCACCCATTAAATATACATCATTTCCCTGGTGCTAGTGGTGTTCCTCTCCCTATGATCCCACACCCATAAATAATACAACATTTCCCTGGTGCTAGTGATGCCTCCTACATCTGATCCCACACCCATAAATTGTACATCATTTCCTTGGTGTCTAGTGGTCCCTCCCACCACTTGCACCCATGCCTTTTGTACCATAGTTCTGCTCTGGTTTCCAGTGGTCCCTACCCCCACCCAGTTGCTTGCTTGGTACATTACACCATATTCCCTGGTGTCTAGTGGCTCACCCCCCCACCTGATGCCCTGCCCAATTACTAAAAGAATATTCTCCCTGGTGTCCAGTGGTTGCTCCCCTCATCTGAGCCCAGTCCCCGTACCGGTGACAGTGGTGCAATGAATGCCCCTCCAGAACAACACAGCACCATCCCCGTCCCCGAATACAGGTCCCCCACAGCCCCCACCCATTCTCCATTGGAGTCTAGTGGTTTCCCCTCCTCCTGCAGCACCGACAACCCACCCTCTGGTCTCCTGTAACTGACTTTTGTTGCCGCAGTGAATGAAGGTGAGTGACACAGCCCCCTACACACCACTTTGGCTGCCCATCATATGATATCAACAGGGAGTGTGCTGCTATAAATAAGTGGTAATGTATCGGGTGAGGGATCAGGTTGGGGTGGGATCACTGGACACTAGGTACAGAACTATGGCACATTGGACATGGGAACAGGTGGAGGGGAGGGACCACTAGACACCAGGGAAGATGGTGTAAGTGACATAGCACAAAATACTGCATGACGAAAGGGTTTAATTGCCATATAATTACATCGTTCCTTGCAGAATACTTCAGCATTCTGTGATATACTGCAGCAATACTGAGTTGCATCCTGACTGATGCCATTGTATGTGAGGAAACAGAAATTGTTAATTGGTTTTTCACAGACTTGTTGTCATATTAGCCTTAGCCAACCAGAACACTGAGATTAGCATACAGTCCCATTACTGAGTCTACTGTCCAGTTATTGCAGAATAACAGGACAATAGTATTGTATTCTGATTGGCTGGGAGGGATCTTATTTAGTATAATTTACCCTTGCAGGGCAGTGGACTGATATATCAGTCAATAATTCCTATATGTTCTAATTCTGTCTGCAGCCTAAGGGTTAAGTTATAACATTCAGTTAGCTGGAGTATATGAAGGAATAACTGGCACAAGTGGATGATTGAATGCCAGTGCCAAAGGCCAAAGTGTTTGATCAACCACTGAAGCCAGTTATTCCAAGCATACTCCAGCAAATTGAATGTTATTACTATTATAAGACTAGAAACATCTGAACCTGGTTGGCCAGGTGGTACTGAGGGTTGAGGCACTGGACTCCACACCTCATGCTATACTGGTGACCCAGGTTTGGAAATGAGCTCGGGATGCTGGGGATCAGCTGGGGGGGGGAGGAGATGGATTGAGTCACCAGTTGGCAACCCTCCTCTCCTGGGGTGGGTTGGGAACCATGCCAACTAGTGGATGGTGTCGGAAGGGGAAGGCGTCATTAGATGAGTGGTGGAAGCCGTGCCTCATCGCGGCTTACCACTTGGACTTTGGTCCTGTTTGCTGGCTTCCACAGGGACAGGAATGGGATAATGTAGCTACTTTCTGCAACCATGAAAGTCCCACCCTACTGCCATGCAGAGTGATTTCTGATTGGGGGAGAAGGAGCCCTGGTTAGGCAGTATGCCATCACCGAGCGCCAGCCAGAGTGGGCAAAAAAAAGATAATATAAACAAAAAAGAAACTTCTGAACCTAGGATTTTAAAAGTTCTGTGGATGGTTTGAAGTTATTTTCTCATAGTCACACAGTATGCAAGTGGCTGTGGGAGTTAAACCCAGTTCTCCACATTTGTAGCTCAGAGCTCTTAACAACTGCACTGTGCAGGCTCCCAGGAACAGCTTAAGAGGAACATACCTTTGTTTCCCCTTTTTATGTTGCTTGCATGCATGTGCAAGAAACATAGTGCCATCAAAGGAGATTTCAGAGGTGTGTCACCTCCTTCTCCAATTCAGTCAGTGTACTGGCAGGCGCGGCCCCTGTAAGCCAATGCATTTTGGAGCTGTCTATGACAAGCTCCAAAATGCAGTGGCATACAGTTGAAAGGGGGAGCTACGCTTCAGTGAGCACCTATAAGAAGCGTAGCCTCCTCTTAACGCTGCGGCGCGCTCGCACGCAGTTGGGTAACTGACGGGTGCCCAACCCCGCTGGCTGAGCTGCATCCCTCCCCCAGTAGTAGCCACGCTGAGAGCCCACCCCAGGGCAAGCTGTCCTTTGCCGACGGGGTGCCTAACTCGCTGGCTGAATGCCCCTCAGTCCTTTGCCACACTGGGAGCCCACCCCACCGTGGCAACAAATTCTATAGCTGATGAGGGTGCCCAATCCCCGTTGGCTGAAACGCACCCCAATGTCTCGTACCATGCTGGGAGCTCACCCCAGCGTGGCAAAGGTCCCACGTCGTTTTTTTTTTTAAACCTGAAACCGAAAATGGTCCCACGGCGCATCTCCCAACCCCCTCCCACAACCCGCACCCACCCACTGCGCACCCAGCCTCCCCACACCCCCCACCCCATACTTACCTCCGGACTCCGGCGCGACGATCTTCGGTGGACCGGGAACACGTCTGCACTCTTCAAAGCCGACCGTGAACTGAGGAAATGCTGGTAAGCGGTATAATGGGCTACAGAGGGGGTTTTCAACTTTGTTGCATATCCTAGGCATTTTTGGGAATTTTTGCACCAGATTTTCAACATGGGGTTTTTGGGACCCCTTCTCATGAATGATGTCACTGTCATGGCGTTATTCGGGCCCGAAGGGTGATTTCGCGCAGTGACTGTGCAGTGACTGTGAAATCACCCTTCAGGCCTGAATACCACCATGACAGTGACATCATTCATGAGAAGGGGTCCCAAAAACCCCATGTTGAAAATTTGGTGCCAAAATTCCAAAACTGACTGTTTTACGAAGCGCATGCTGTGCAGTTCCTACGCAGGCTCGTAAGTTCACGAAATTTCAATATTTTCACTCCAGATTTTCAACATTGCCATTTTACCACACCTTCTTATAGGTAGTACAGCTGTCATTTTCACATCTCACCCAAAATGTGTTTCCGCCTATATAGCGCAGAATGGCACAGTCGTTTGTGAAATCAATGTACAGGACAAATTAAGAAAATCACAGTGACACTGTTCATGAGCAGAGGTCTTAAAATGGCTATGTTGAAATTTGGTGAAAAATTCCTAAAATGACTGTTTTACTTAGCGCAAGGCGCAGCGTTCCTACGCACGCTCGTAAGTTTGCGAATTTTCAATATTTTCACTCCAGATTTTCAACATTGGCATTTTATCACACCTCCTCATGAGCAGTACAGCTGTCATTTTTCACATCCTGCCCAAAACATGTTTCCGCCCATGTAGCGCACAATGGCGCAGTCGGTGTGCGAACTCAATGTATGGGACACATTAAGAAAATCACAGTGACACTGATCATGAGCAGAGGTCTTAAAATACCTGTGTTGAAAATTTGGTGAATAAATTCCTAAAAATGACTGTTTTACGAGTGTCCGTTGCACTGCTCCTACGCACGGTCGTAAGTTTGTGAATTTTCAATATTTCCACTCCAGATTTTCAACATTGCCATTTTACCCCACCTCCTCATGAGCAGTGCAGCTGTCATTTTTCATATCCTGCTCAAAACATGTTTATGCCCATTTAGCGCACAATGGCGCAGTCGGTGTGCGAACTCAGTGTATGGGACACATTAAGAAAATCACAGTATCACTGTTCATGAGCAGAGGTCTTAAAATGGCTATGTTGAAAATTTGGTGAAAAAATTCCTAAAAATGACTGTTTTACGAGCGTGCATTGTGCAGTTCCTACGCACGCTCATAAGTTTGCAAATTTTCAATATTTGCACTCCAATGACTTCCAAATACCTAAACAGCACATAGAAGCAAGCAACATTCAGCATTGACAAATGCTTGTTTGTCTGTGGACTAAATGGGTACTGTACTGTGACATATCAGAAATGTGGATAACCTACTATGGGCATCACTGGAATATGGATAACATACTGTGGGTATCACCAGAATGTGGATAACCTGCTGTGGGCATGTCTAAAATGTGATTGCAGTAGTTTATGGGATAATAACTCACAGTTTTACTGTGTTTTGATCGGCTTAGAACAGATAGCTGTTGTATAATTAGTAATATTCATCAAAGTGTGTCTGAGAATAGGTTGAACAGTTTAGGGCTGCTCTTGAAGCAGAAGGTTATTTATTTATTTATTGAATTCTGTTGATCGGGTAAGCCCACTGAGACTAGAAGTCCCTTTTTCAGGGGCAACCCGGGGGTGGGGTTACAGATGGTAACCAACTGAAACTGAACCAGATTATGCTGTTAGTGGTATTTCTAGTGAATGGAGAAAATTTGGCCAGGACACTGTGGAAATTTCCCCTACTCTGCCAGCAGGGGGCCTTGCTTCCTATGCGCAGATGGGACCCTTTTGTCTGTGGTACCAAGATGGCGGATAACAGAGGGGTTGGTGGTGGAATTGCTGGAGATTTACCTAAGAAATCAATTTCTGCTATTTCAGATGAGTCAGTCAGCTGGTGAACCTGCAGGAGAGCAGATCTCCACTCCTGCAGGTCCAGTACAGGAAACTGTCAGGTCTAATTCAGCTCAGCTCCAGCAGACAGAAGTTGTAGGTTTGGAAGTAGATATGGCTGAAAAATGTTTGCAAGCTAACCTGTATGCTGAGAAATTATGTTTGGCTGCTTTATTGTCTCATGCAGAATTACAATATAAACAGCAGAGTTTACTGTTGGAAGAGGAAAAAAAGAAATAGAAACATTTAAGTACTAGCCCTGATGTGCAAACAGGGAAGAAGCTTATGCCTGCTGGCCTCCAGGCTGAGACCAAGATTCATGAGCACCCTACGGATGTGGACCATATGGATAAGCAGCTGAATATTGCTTGGTCTCCAGACTCAGTGCTATAGAATGCTGGTTGGATACATTCCTCTGATGGGACTTGGCTACCAGATCCAGAGATTCTCTTGCCGGGTGTGGCTGATTGTGTTCCTAACTTGCAAGTTTCCACTACAGTGGCTTCAACATTTCAAAATGGCACCCAGTTGGAAGCCTCAGATTCAATTCCACCAGTGATACCAATTGAGGGTGCGGCAGCTCCTCTCTGTGATACTCGCACTCCACCGTCTAAGGTGTCATCTCAGCCTGACATTCCTGATACCCAAATTTTGCTTGAGGCTTCTGAAGAACATTCACAGGATAATGCTGTGCATCCCGACCCACTGCTGGGATAGATGGGCCAGTAATCCAGCTTTTCTAGTCTTTTTCATGACCCCTCGACTAATGCTAAGCACAGACACGTTGTTCAAATCCGATATAAAAGCGGCTTGCATGAAGTACCAAATCAGAGCTTTGTGGGTAAATTTCTTATTAAAACAGTCTCTCCAGTTTACTCCTGCTGAAGTTTTTGCATTTATCCATGTCCCAGGAGAGCAAAGTTTTGATGTCAGTTTTCATTCTGAAGCCCTGCTGGACACATTTTGGCAACAATATAATTTGGTTAAGGACTCTGAGATTTGGACTCATTTCTTTGCTGTACCTCTTTCCAAGCCCACTCAATGAGGGGGTTAAAGTTAAGGACATATATATATATATATTGGTTAGAGCAAAAATGTGAAATTCATGGGCTACCAGATCTGATAGTTGATGATGACGATTTTTGGATGGCTGGGTGGAAATTTAAAGTTCAGCTTAGCTCCTCTGGTGTGGGAATACATTTGTCTAGCAGTTTTTTAGGCACTGACTGGGGTATTTTATTTTATCCAGGGATGCTCCACACTTGTTTTAAGTGTGGCTCCCCATGGCACATTAGTAGCAGTTGTGAAAAAATTAGATGCAATGTGTGTGGGATGTTGGGCCACCCAGATGTGCATTGTACTTTTACCTCAAGATGTAGCATGTGTGATACGGAAGGTCATACATTTACAAAATGTCCATGGGCCTCCCGAAATATGCTGATGGTGATTTTGTAGAACATGATTTTTATGTTAATAATGCAGTGCATAACCATTCTAATCTTCGTAGTGTTCCTAGAGCACCCCGTGCACAGCCATCTGGTAGGCAATCTGCCTCTTCCTTTACTGACTCAGTCCTACAATCTCTCCTCCTGGTTCCCTCCCATGTGTCGGGTACACCTACACTGGCCAGACATGTTTCTGCTAAAGACTTACCCAGTGCTGTAGAAGTACAATTACAGGTTGATACACCTTCCACCCATGGGTGCTGATCATCTTTCGGATGCTACTCCAGTAATGCTCCCTCCAGATTTGAATTCCTTTCATCTGGTGAAACAAGGGAGAGGGAAATTGATGACAAAGAAGCCTTCTACTGAAAGTTTCCCCTTGCAGAATCAGTATGCCCCTTTACAGTGGGGAGCCACAGAAATGGGAGATGTCTCTGATACCTCCTCCCTTTAGGAAGCCTCCTTGGGGAGCGAGCAAACTGACAAAATTGAACCTGACAAAATTGAACCAAAGGTTAGGAAAAAAAGGTGGGGAATTCATTCAAATGTTAAGCTTGTCCAAGGTAAACCTCCTTGACTGGATGTATGATTGATTTGGCAATTGCTTTCCTAAATGTGAATAGTATCAGGTCAGATGTTAAACATAAAGCAACTTTTTCTTTATTTGAGACACTTCCTCTAAATGCACTCTTTTTACAGGATACTCGTATTTATACTTTAATGGAGGCTAATATAGCGGCCTCTGATTGGAAGTGGGGCCCCAGTTTCTGGTCTTTGGGCATAGACCTCTGTAGTGGTTTGGCTATTTGTTTTTTCAGGGCAACATTCAGCTCCTTAAATTAGTGGAAATACATCAAGGCAGAGCTTTGTTGGATGTCTCAATTCAGGGGCTTATTAATCGGTTAATTAATTGTTATGCCCCACAGACTAAGACAGGATGCACTGCTCTTTGGAGTGACATTCACCCTTTCTTACACACTTCCAAAACTATAATTTGGGGAGGAGATTTTAATTGTGTGCTGTTATGCTCCGATTGAGGAGGATACACACAGAAAGTTTATTGTGATGCAGTGGAATTGAACCAAATCTTAACCCAGACTGCACTAAAAGATGCCCAACATGCGGTTCTGAATGTCCCTTTGCGAACATTTTATAAAGCAATTTGTCCTCTAGAACTGACTTTTTCTTTGTCCCATTGAATATTGTTGTACTGACTTCTGATACACAAATAGATACACAAAACAGACCATTGTTTAATTAGTGTTTGCTTATCTAATATTGCTGCTACCGCATATGGCAAATATGTGTGGCAGCTTAAGTCTGATCTTTTTCTGTCTGCACAGCTTCCAGGAGTACTGGATTTGTTGTGTGCTAGAATCTTAGTTTTTTTGCTTATATGACAATTCTGTCGATTGGTGGTTGGATTTCAAATGTGATTTTAGGACTTGGTTTAAAACCACAACACGAGTACACCACTATAACAGGCAATCTAGGTATGAATTTTTACGCACATACTTCAATCCTTGCAGGGGAGATAAACAAATGTACAAAATTGTGCAGCTAGTATTAAAGAAATCAAAATGGAATTAGTCTCTTTGCAATATAAAATATTTGTTACTTTAGAAGCAGAACAGAAATTTGTTACTCAGGGAAAACATACATCATAAATCCCTATGAAAATTGTAGATATAGAAGACAGAGAAAACATTTCTCGTTTTCTAACCCAGTCAGGAGAATCTGTCTCCTCCACTGTTTGGATTTTGAACGAAATTCAAATATATTTGCAAGTTAAATTTGGTACCCCTTTCCCTATTTCGGAGAACACTGGTCAATGGTTAAAATCGCTGGATTTTCCGCAGATCTCTAAGGTTCAGCAACAGCTTTTGTTGAAACCTATTTCTATGCTGGAAGCAGGAGTGGAGATTAATGCTCTGACGGCCAATACTGTCCCTGGGATGGATGGTCTTCCATCTGAATTTTATAAATGGTTGTGGTTACAGTGCCCACATGAAATTGTTCAGGTTTATGATGATCTTTTTTGTCCCCAGAGATCCCTGGGAGTATGAAAACTGGACTTGTATGTCTTTTACATAAAACATGAGATACCGCCCTATTAAATAACTGGAGACCGATTACCTTATTAAATGTAGACCTTAAAATATTAGCAAAAATCTTAAATAACTGGTTACTTAATTTATTGAGTGACTGTACTCACCCTGGGCAAATGTGCACTGTTCCAGGGAGGAAAATGTCTGATAACTTACTTCTTCATCATGAAATTTTAAGCTACAGTCAGGAGCATGATAAAGACACCTATTTGATTAGTCTGGATCAAACCCAAGCATTTGATAGGGTCTCCCATAGTTTTTTGTGGCTAGTTTTACAGCTTTATGGCATCCCTCTAGCTTTCTTTAAAGTTCTACAAGCGTACTGTTCTACAGCCTCCATCTGTCCCTTAGTGAGAGGCTTCCTTGGTAACAAATGTGAGCTTTCTTGTGGGGTTCGGCAGGGATGTCCATTAAGTCCATTATTATATATCCTTACTTTAGATCCAGTAATTCGAGCTATTTACTCTTCCTTGATTATAAAAGGTATTTCTGTACCGTAACTTCCAGTAGTGAAACTTTGTGCATATGAAGATGATTTGGTTGTTACTTTTATGGAGTTTCACTCAGGACTTGTGGCAATAGAGGTGTTACAGACTTTTTTGGATTTAACTGGGGCACAGGTAAATCCAACCAAAAGCTGTTGCCTTCATGTTGGGCTGTCAGACCGGCAATGCACTCATATAAGGGGGATCCCTCTGGTAACTGACCCTCAGAAAATTTTAGGTATTTTTTTTATATCTGGTGATATGGCCACATATAATTGGACTCAGAAACTTGACATTACGAATTTACAAATTCAGAGATGGAATAGGTGGCATGTGCACAAATTAAAACGTATCCTTATGATTCATACATACTTACTCCCCTTTTTCTTGTATGTTAGTCATGTTTTCCTGATCCCTAAAGGTTTGGAGAGTATAATATTGGGTTGTTTTCTTTCTGGGATATGGGGTAGCTGACTAAACCCTGTGAAAAGAGGGATTACCTATTATTCGATTGTGGAAGGAGGTCTGGGGATGGTGAACCCAGTAGTTTTTTTTTATTTTTGTATTTTTTTATTATTCAAATTGGGTTCCTGTGGTGAAGGGTGATCAGCACATCTGGGTCCCATGGTTGGCACTGAAGTTATGAGTGTTTAACACTATTTGGGCTGTGAGTGGTACCATTCTCCGAAACTTCCAAATTTCAAGCTTCCCAACTTATCTCAAAGACAGTATTACTAAGATCAAAGTTTGGAAACTCCAACTGTCTCACCTATTGTCCTTACCCAGAAAACACCTGTATAGTTGAATTATAGACAATTTTTTAAAAAATAATTCCTTTTACAAATTGGTCAAAACAAGAACAATCTATGACCTGTGCAATGCTAAATGATGAAAGGCTTCCTCAGAAACTTTGGGATACTGTATGGTTGTGTGCACAGGGGAAGTTAAATGTTAAAAATAATTTGAAACATAAAGAATTGTCAGAACATTATTGCCCAAGACCAGGATGTAGTACTTGTTTAGAAACTATTCAACATTTATTCTTTGATTGTCCATATGTCATTGACCTGTGGAAAATTGTACAAAGTAGATGGACGATGTTACCCTTTCAGTATTTAAATTATGACACTTTTGTATTGGGACTGTTATCAGGTCATTGGATCTCACTTCCTTCTCGTAGTGTCCTTATTTTTCTTGGCTTTTTGAAGTTATGGAACTGGCACAGTAGAGTGAGGTTTTCACTGCAGCAACAGTTTAGTCCACAAAATCAACTATTTATTTTAATTGTAGAAGATCTACAAAAATGTATTGCGTTAGAAGCTAGTAAAATGCAGACTATGACTCACTCTAGAAACTGGGCTTTTTTCCCATACGTTTACAATTGTTCACTATTTTGGTGATTAATTGCTGAGGCAGAGAAATGACATTCCACTCGAACAGGGAGGGTTCTCATGAAAAAATTTGGTGGATTATTCTTTTATTGTGAGTTTTCCTTTGTGCTTCACAATATCGGATAGATTCTGATGGGCTTTGTATTTGTTTGACTCCTGAAGTTTTGGTTAGATCTTCTACAACAGGACAACATTTATATGCTGTTGTTATGGGGAGGGACCTTTTCAGGTTATGTTTAGGTTTAGTCATGTTTTTCTTGTATTTTGGGCTATGTATGATTGCAATACCCCTGTTTTCTTACGGTGTCTATCTGATTTTAATAGGTATTTTCATTGGTTTATGTCTTTTCTTGTTTGGTTAAAAAAAAATTCCTTATAGTATGATTTCTTCCTATATACATTGTGCTTTGTTGGTGGAAGGGGTCTATATCTATTGTGAAGAGTAAGAAATTAATACTGATTGTCTTCCTATGTTTAATGTATGATGAAATACTTATTTTGATTTGAATGTTTGTTCTTATGTGATGTACACTTTGTACTGTATTATTATTAGATTTTTGAAATTATAATAAACAAAAAATTCCCCTACTCTTTTCAAGAAGTGCCATGGGATCCTTAATGTCCACCTGAACAACCACCAGAACAGGCAGACTGGACCTCAGTTTAACATCTCATCTGAAAGATGGCACCTCAGGAGTGCAGCACCCCCCCTCATGCTACACTACAATGTCAGTATTGGGATATTAACCCAAGTGCCTGGTGTGGGGATAGAACACACAACCTTCTGATCTCCCAGCCTCAGAGGTGAGTGTGCTACCAGCTGAGCCTCTGACAGTATTGTCATTGCCCACCATACAATAACATAAATATGAATAGATGGATAAGAGTTTCAAAGCATTACTGATATCAACTTTTGAAAGCCAGACTCCTTGCCTGCAAATTTCAAAAATTTTATTGTGTGATCAATTTTTCCATAGTTTTTGGAAGGGATTGGAGAGTTGATACTAAAATGTCAGTTGCATGAGGTGCTGAGACATTGAAAATCAATCAAAACCAATGGGCTTATCATATACTGAGGAAAGGGAGGAGTGAAGAATTGACCAATGAGGAATCCATTAATGGACAAAAGGGTCTGGACTGCTTTGGGGATCATGGACCACTGGCATGACTTTTTTGCAAGTGTGGGATGAGGCAGACAAGGAGTAGATGCTATGTGAAATGCCTGAGAAAGACCTTTGGGGGTGGACTTTGATGGAAACAGGTGATTAATCAAGAGATTTCATAAATGAATAATATCTACAATCATGGAAGGAGAGTGCAAATGTAATTTGTGAAATGATGAAAGAAGGGATTAAGATTTGCAATGGCATTTACATTTACAATGAGACTCAGTGAGTACAGATAAATAGGAGAGTGCAGGATGGACAGGGGCAGAATGATTCGTTAAAATGGCTACACATAAAACATCCTGAAGAAAACACAATTTGTCATCCTCTTTGGTTCACCAGCCCTTTAGGAGAATACAGTCATTCTGGGAAGCTAAATGTGTTGAAGCAGGAGTTCAGGTAGATGAAGATTCTGCACCTGCGGTGTTGGGCTTCATTACACCCCTGGGCAGTCCAGTATAGCCCAATTCCTGCCACTCTGTCAGTTATTGTTGCTTACTTTCAGCAGTGTTTGTTGCAAGAGGCAGCAGGACTGAGACAGCTGAAGAAAAGAACAAGAGCAAAGCACTGTGTGTGTGGTGCAGCTACAGTGGTAATTAGTGACAAGATGCAATATTTATCTGGATATATTCAGGAACACTGTATCAGAGAAATCCAACTAAATTGAGGGGGATTTTCTGTGATATTTCATAATACTGTATATCTGGATATAAGTTAAAGGGAAGCAGTCATTAGAGGATAGGTAGCTGAGAAGAACAAGCAAGCATGCATGCATGCACCTAAGGCAAGTGAGCTAAAAACAGGAAGTGGAGTGAAGCACTGGAGCAAATAATGCTAGAGAAATACAGCTGAAGAAAAACAACTGATGCAGACCTTGTAGGGCTCTGAACAAATACAGACTAATAATGCCACAAAAGAAAAATTGAAATACTATTACGTGGGCAACAGGTGACTAGAAGTAGAGGACAGTAGCTTTGGCATGAGAAAACAGCGCTGCAAAGTTAAGGAAGAGAAAACGGAAACGATGCACTAATAGGTAACAAATGAATCAAAGCACAGCACAGAAACATAGAATCTGTAGGTAGAAAAGGATTGCATGGACCACCCAGTCTGGCTCTGCAGACACTGATCTTCAGTAACAATCCCTCCTCTATGTTTATTTACTGATGAGCTTCTATGTCTTTCCCATGCATGCTTAAAGCCCCCTACTGTTTTCACATCCACCACTTCTGCTGGCAGTCTGTTTCAGGAGTTCACCAGACTTTCAGCGAAGTAGTACTTCCTCACATCCATCTTAAACTCCCCCCTCCAACTTTATCACATGCACTCTGGTGCTGGTGTTGTTTATCATTTGAAAGAGATCCCCCACACTCTGTTCAGCCCAGTCAGGTACCTGTAGGTCTCTATCATGTCCCTTCTCACTCTCTTCTCTGCTCTTCCAGGGTGTACTTGTTGAGATCCCTCAGTCTCCCCTCATTGAGGTTTTGATTCAGTCATTGCACCATTTTAGTTGCCGTCCTCTGGACTACCTCCACAATGTCTATTTCCTTTCTGAGGTACACCCACCAAAACTGGACACAATAGATCTTGTGCCACAATTGAATGATATAGTGGCAACACCATCTCCTGCCTACTGTTGGAGATTTCTCTCCCTATGCATCTAGGCATCCCACTGGTCCTACCCACTTCTCTGTCACAATGCCCTCCAGTTTCTGTTCTTTTTGCCTCCACTCCCAAGTCTATCCCCATTCCACACAAAAGAAAGAGGGTGAAAAGTTGACAAAGAATGTGTATACACAAATGAAAAATGGGGAACGTCAAGTGGAATAGGGTCCAAAAGCAAGAAAGAATGTTAGCATCAAACATAAAGCAGCTAAGGCAAGGAGGTCTGAGAAATGTGGTCTTATTTAGTAAATATAGGGGGACTAGTTACATAGCTGTCAGACTGGACCTCAGGTCAGCCTTTTAAAAGTGTTCCAACTGCTGATATCATTAGTCAAAATCAGTTAGTGACATCTAACATTAATACCATTACTGATATGGGCTGCTACAATAATGAAAACAGAGTAGCTCCTCATTGTGTTTGGTTTACACTGAGGTAAAAGATTGTTATGGACCAAACTTTAGATTTTCTTGGGAAATATTCATTACTTTCAGGGAACCAACATGGGTTTAAGCCTGGATATAACACTGAAACAGCCTTGGTGGGGCTTATGGGCAATGTACATGGTGCACTTGATAGAGGGCACTCATGTGTGGCACTGACCGTGGACCTCACCAAGGCTTTTGACCTGGCTGAATTCAATCTTCTTCCTGGTGTTCTTCGTGGTCTCCATTTTTCTGGTGATGTAATCATGTGTTATCAAGACTTCTTATGTAATAGATCCTATAGAACCATTATTGGTTCATCCTTATCCCATTCCCTTCCATTAGTTTGTGTTGTACTCCAGGGTTCAATCCTGGGACACTCATTTTTTCTTTATTGATGAATTCTGCCCCAGATATTTGTACTAAAACAGAAATGATTCTTTATGCTGATGACACTGTTATTTTTTGCTTTGATCCCAAATATGACACTGCTCTCTCCCACCTTCAGACTGATTTTGATCATCTGCAGGATTGGTTATCATTAAATCACCTTTTTTTGAATTCTCAGAATAACAAAGGTAATGGTTTTTACTGGGAATAAGAATGTATCTACTGATTCCCCTTTAATCATTGATAGAAAAGGCAATAGAATTGAATTTGTTTCAGCCTTCAAATACTTTAGTGTAACTTTGGATAATCAGATTTCTTTTGAACCTCATATTCAAAATCTCAGGAAAACCCTCCATTAGAGATTGGGTATCCTTTATCGAGCCAAATTTCTTCAGCCTCTTGAATCAAGCAACTTTTAATTCATAGCTTTCTGTTTTCAGTACTCGATTATGGAATACTAATATACACCTTCTCATGTACCGATGTTTTGAGTCCACTTAGAGTAATATATCACTCAGCTTTGAGATTTTAGCTAGATTTACCTTTCTGAACCCATTGTTCTGATTTGTATAAACAGTCTTATTCCCTATCCTTCGACAATCGAGTTCTCTTCAAAATGGGTACTTTTTTATTTAAAGTAAAAACGCAACCTTCTCCCACGTTTACTTCTCTAATGTTTCCTAGGGCAACAAATGCATTGTCTACTAAGTCGCAGTTTAATTATAAATTTAAAATACCATTTTTTAAGAGCACTTTTGGGCAAAGATCCTTATTATTTAGAGCCCCCAATTTCTTCAACAAAACACTGTCAGTAATTGTTGAGAGTAGTCTCACTCAGTGTTTTAAGAAAAGGTCAAAATATTGTTTTTTCTCAAAAACATAAAGCATCTACTTCTCGTTGCACTTTATTGATTGTATAGTCTGCTCCCATGTTGAATGTTGTATTTTTATATTGAGTTTTTAGATTGAACTTGCCTCCAGTGAAAATGGGCAATCTTGCTCATCGAGATTTACAAGTTTAAAAAATAAAAATTAAAAAAAAATTAAAGGTAGCATCCTATGTATAGTAAGCAGCATTATTAGATTATAGGATGCATATGGATTCTAATCAATGATGTCACTGATTGTAACATTTATATTGGAGCAGTAGAGGGGCTACATGCAGAGCAGGTTTTAAAGATAAGAGACCAGTAACAAACAACAACTTTGTACAGTAAAATGATGGGGATAAGTAAAAATGAATTGGGAATATTGATGCATTTTTGTTCCCCTTTAAATGTTGCATCACTTTAATAAACATTAGAACAAATGTACCTAACAAAGAAACTGTTTTAAAACACATCTCACCTTCTTTATGATTTTATTTACCTGCTTCTCTTGTCAGAAAGAATGCATCTTCTTCCTGATGTCTGAAGTGAAACAAACTTTCAAAACAAAATCCATTTTCACTTCAGATGATGTGGCCTCCTACAAACAGCATTTACAAAATTGATAGAAACTTTTATATTTCACAACACTTTAAAAAAATACATGGATAAGTACTCCTCTTTTGATAAATACAAACTAAATGAAAAAAAGATCTCAGATGCTGAGGACAGCAGCCCCAAACAAAAGCTATGAGAAGTCTTGTATATGTTAATAATACCCCACCCCCGGAGCCACTCATTGCTGTATAATAATGGTTTCACATGCCTTCAGCTGGAGTGAGAATAGTGAAGAGAAGCTGATCTGTTCTGGCTCAAGCTGAAAGCAAGTGAAACCACTCCTATACAGTAATGAGTGGCTCTGGGAGAAGTATTAATATATTATTGATAGAGAACGATCAATAATAATTTTTTTTAAACTGTTCCCAGAACATGCCCATTTCCAGGGCATCTGCGCATGAGACACTTTTCACAGAATAAGAGTGTCTCACATGCAGGAGAAAGGAGCATGCTGATTGATCGTGAGCGCTCCCTCGATCTATAATTCTCCTCTGATATGCCCAGTCTGAAAAATAACTTTATCTAACTCATAACTCTTACTGAAAAACTCACCATAAAGTGGAAAGCACCTCCCACCACCTAACTGATCCTTCTGATCTTCCCAGAATAGTTAAAAAATTAAGTCCTCATTGCTGGGAAGTTTTTACAATCTCTAATAAAGTAGTTTTTCAGTTACTGAAATGCATTTTATTAAATGAACCATAGAAATGTGTAGTGCTCTTAAAATGTAATGTCATCTTAGCGGACTTATGAGGTCATAAATCATTGCAAACTTACTGATTCCCTGAATGGCATTTTTCTCTCATACATTACACCTATCATTAATTTGATGTGGGTAAAAAATAAATCAGTTATGGCAAACCTTAACTGGGAAAATTATTTGAAAATAAGTAACTGGATGAAATATGGCTAATATTTAAAAACAACTAGAACTGAGATGTATATAAAATACATTCCAAAATATAGAAATGTGACAATAAGGGCAAGATGCACACATGATTTAACAAGAAAATTAAAATATTAATAAACAGAAAGATCCAATCTTACAACACCTACAGAGTTACATAAGACAATACAACATGGGTCAAATACAAAGAAAACTTTAAAAACACATAAGAAGGGCATAAAAAAGTCCAAAAAAAAGATATGAAAACCCAACTTGCCTCAAATGCTGACAAGGATAATAACACATCTTTTGAAATTATATAGACTGTCTTAAAACACACACAGAAAAAATATGATTGGTCTCTTACAAACTAAGGACATAACAACTAGTGATCCCACTGAAATGGCCAATATCTTCAATAACCATTTTTATTGTGTATTTGCAACAAACACAAGAAACTGCCCCACAAAAGATGTTGATCAGATAGGCAAAATGATAATTCCGCCAGAAGAAATACAAGAAAAGGTAAATAAACTAAAAGAGAACTCATCACCTGGACCTGATAAAATGTCAAGTCAGATACTTAAAATTATGTCTAGTGAGGTAGTTGTTCTGCTTAAACATATTTTTTGAAAATCTATTAATTCTGGTACTACACCAAGTGACTAGAAGTCTGCTGAGGTTGTTCCTACATTTATAAAAAGGTAACAAACAATGCCCTAACAACAATAAACTCATCAGTCTTTTATCTGTTGCAGAAAGGTTATTTGAAGCAATTATAAAGGATAAACTCACCATGCAAGTAACTAATATAGACAATGATCAGCACAGATTCACAGAAGGCAGTTCACATACTACCAGTCTTCTGTGCTTCTACAAAAACATCAGCCACTCTTTGGATAATTAAACTCCTGGTGACACTATTTCTTTCAATTTCAGCAAGACCTTCAATTTAGTGCCTCACTGGGCAATTATAGAAAAAGTGGAGAATGCAGACATTGACCCAAAATTAATTAATTGGGCAGCAAACTGGCTAGCAAACAGGTACCAGAAAGTTACAGTAAATTACTTTAAATCAGAGAGTGGAAAAATTACAAGTGGTGTTCCACAGGGTTCGGTTTTAGGACCCTTGATATTCCAAATTTTCATCTCTGAGCTTGCTAAGAATCTAAACTGTTGGACAACAAAATAAGCAGATGTCTCTAAGCTGGGGGCCTTGTGAAACAGAGGAACAGCATTTATTAAAGGGACACTGTCAACCCCCTTAGGCTTCAAAATATATTTTGTTAAAAAAACACACATTTTATGATTGGCCACATTCTGTACAGATTGCTGAAGTAGTTAGTAGTTTGATTTTGATTTCTTATTTCTTTTAAAAATTGAAAAACAGACTGCCTATCATACTGGAGTTACCATATAAAAACATGTTTGTCTACATTTTTGATCAAACTCCACTACATATTTTCTAGACTTGGGTACACCCTAACATTGTCTAGCCACTTATGATGCAGTGGGAGGAGAGGAGACTATTGCATCATACATGTTACACTGTTTCAGGGTGTTCCTAATGTTCCAGAATCAAAAGATATTAAACAAAATAATTTGGGCATGATTACACCATTAGCATGTATTTCAGTTCTAGTTAGAAAGGAAGCAGATAAAACAACAAGCATCATCAATTGATTTAAGAGAAGGTTAGCAATCATAAAATGAGAACTTCTTCTAGAAATCATATAATGGAAAAAGGGATGACAGTGTCCTTTTAATATAGACTGATCTACTGTAGACCATATATGTGACTGGGCAATGAGTGGGAGATGCACTTCAACATAAACAAATGAATGGTAATGCGTCTGGGAGCAAACAACATACATCAGAAGTACAGGTTATGTGTTAACACCATGCAAGCAACATTGGATGAAAAGGACGTCGATGTGATGGTCACTAAAGATTTTGAACTTACTAAACAGTGCAATGCCTCCCTAGCCAGAGCAAATGCAGTAGTATGGGCAATAAAGAGAAACAAAAGATCACACGATAAAAACATGTTTCCCTTTATAGAGCCTTTGTCAGAACTCATTTGGATTAAGCAACCCTCTTTTGGTGGCCCTATAAAAGGAAGGATGTCAGCAAAGTGGAAAAAATCCAAAGAAGGGTGGCAGAACTAATATATGACTTACCAGACAGACATGTCCTGAAAGATTGTGTAATTTAAATCAAATGACCTCTCTGCAAAGAGACCAAGTCATGAAGTATGATGTCATTCACAACCCTTACCTTTCCTGTGAGATGAATGTGCAGAAGAAACCAAACCACTTAAACAGTAGAGGTCATCCCTTACAGAGAGTCTTCAAAAAAATGTAACCCGATAAAAAGAAAGTTGTCTTTGAATGCCCTGCCCATTTATATTATCGTATGCAAAATAAAACCGAAATTCAAAACAAACTGGATAAATACATTTTAAGAGGGGTGGTAAAAAAAGTACTTCAATTAGAAAATCTGCAATCATGGGAGTCTGCCTTTTAGTGCCTATACATCCTCAGTATGAACCTTAGTAAAATGGAGTTTGCCTTTTAAGGGGCAGACCAGGTTGCCCTGGTGCAACCCTTCCCTTTTCTTCAGGATGGTTGTGTTCTGAAGGGGAGGGGGGAAGAAAGGGGAGGAGACAGGGGATAGAATAATGGCCAGGGAACAGGAAGGGAAGGGGCAAGTGGAGGTACATAATGGACAACACTGAGGGGTTTCAGCCACTTTTTGCTGGAGTTTTGATCTACATGAAACTGCAGCACTTCAGATTAGTGAGCGAAGAACTTATTTTGGAGCTGAGGTTTGTGCACAAAAGACAAAGAAGGTAAGGCAAAAACAATTGTACTACGATGAGATACGAAAAAAAAATAATAATAATAATGTGATACCATAGGGCTAGTAATACTGTTTTGTGATGCAGTAAGAACAGAATGAGTAGAGAATGCATTGTGAGGACAAACACGTGGTTAATAGGAGCGTTGGCTAAAATGGCTGGTTAACAAACCTTGCATGTGTAGGGTCAGGGGGATTATTCCTGGAGAAGATATAACTTTTGGGGACCATCTGCATCATGGGGAGTTGGAAGTTGGAAGTACAGCATGCAATAAGTGCCTGATGCTAGGTGATAGATGTGGGGCCTTGCTTGAAGGCATGGAGAGTGGTTTGCGAGTGATGTGGAGTATTGTATTGACCTGAGAGCAGCTTAGAAGGAAGCAGAAGGGAAGGAATCTGGTGGAGAGCTAAAAAAAAAGGATGGAAACGCTGGTTTGCCTGGAAAAAAGTTACCCCTCTGTGGTGATTAATGTGGTTCTAGGTGGAAATCGCAAGCTGAGTAAAACATAGGGTGAGAAGGCAGAGGGGTGAGAATGAACAGCACCCGTGACTGATGACCACATGGTGTGACGTCAGACGCTGCGGGTGCAACTCGGTGAGAGGTAGCACTTTCGAAGCACAGAGGCCAGCAGGCTGTTGAAGGACAGCAGGGGGAAGCAGGACTCTGGGCACGGAACATTTAAAAAAAAAACATGCTGAAAAGGGGCAGATACTTGATGCCCTCAAAGGGATGGGGTAGGGGGTTTGAGGCCGAGACACCGTGTGGCACAAGTGGAGCTATATGGGGGCAGGGGGAACAAACAGGCCTTGAGGGCCTGCAGCTAGAGGCATGTGAGAGCACAGGCTTCAAGGGCCTGCAGCTAGAGGCATGTGAGAGCACATAAGGGGGGGCATATACAGGCCAAAAGGCCACAAGAGGCAACACAAGGGAGGCGGTGTGGCCATAAATGGTCAGAGGCCAGCTGGGGTGCACAAGAGGAGAGGCTAGGCCCAACAGGCCCAGGAGCGTGGCGGCGGAAACGGTCGTACGCCAGCTGTGGGGGCACAAAATGAGATGTGGGCCCAACAGGGCAAGAGCATGCTGGCAGAAGCCAGGGGGGAGTAGGAGGGTACCCCCGGGAGGAGCAAATTGGGGGCCCTCAGGAAAGGGGTGGGTTTTTTTAAGCTGAAAAGGCCACGTGGCATGGCGGAAAAAAAAAAGGGACAAAAGGGGAAGGGGAATGGATATGCCTTGGAGGGTCAGCAGCCACAGCGAGAGCATGCAGGGGAAAAAAGGTTTAGGCTTGGAAGGCCACAAGAGGTGGTGCTTAAGATGTTTTGATGGCCATGAGCTTTTTGAGGCCTGAGGGGCACAGAGGGGGCCCTGGTACTGAGGGACCTGGCCAGGTGGCATGCCATCACATGCCAGGAGGGCCAAATGAAGAAGGAGACCCAAGAAAGGGTTTGTTACTCAGGAACAGGGTTCAATAATGGGAGGAAAGGATCTGCTGCAGAAGGGGACCATGGCCTGGAGTGGGAGGGGTACCGTTTGGGGACAAGCAGCACCCAGCAACCAACGAGAGGGCTGTTGGGGAAGTGCATGGGAAGGGGAGAGGAGAAGCTAGGGAAGGCTTAGCAGCCATAGCATGGTGAGGCATGCAAGGAGGATAGAGCTAGGCCTGGACAGCCACAGGAGGCAATGTTTTTAAGCATTTTAGAGGCCTTGGAAGGGCCACACAAGGTGACATTGGTTGACTGTTTCTCTCAAAAAACAGGGCTGGGTCATAGGGGAGGTTTATGGGACAAGTTGTTTAATGGAATTTTCATTTCTTGTCTATGGGGGGCCCTTCTATGTGAAGGCATGCTGTAAACATAAATTAACAACTGAATCTTGTTTTCTTCCTGTCAGTTATCTTCACAGTTAAAAGGAGCAAAGGACATGGCACCAAAGAAGAGCAGGCCATCAAAGGAAGATGCTTACAGGGCTATAATCAAGTTAGCAGAAAAAGCCAACAGAATGTGGGAACTGGTGGAAGGGGAGAACCAGGGAGACCCGGGGAGAAAAGAAAAGCGGGACCGGGAAAAGGGGGCAGAGGGAAATGATCAACTGAAAGGCCACGCAGTCCCACTAGGGTACAACCACTAGCAGTGGAACCCACCAAGGCAGCCAATCCAGTACCTCTGCAGCCCATTGACCCAGTACCACCAGTACCTCCTCAAGAACAAGTCAGGATCCCCCTTGGGGAACCCAGACCGGATTCCCAGAACATAGTGATTCCTCCGCAACTCCTAGGGTTTCACCAACCCTCTCAACCACAAGGTGCTATAGTGGGGCACCAGGAAGACACCAGGCAACAAGGCTCAGACAAGGACACAGGTAACACACCCAGCGCAGTGGGTGACAGTATAAAAGAATATATAAGTCAAACTGAGTCGACACTGGGGACAGGAGGTTTAGGGCAAATGGAATTGGCTATGGCAGAGATTAGGACAGAGAAAGAGGTGCCAAAAAGAAATTAAGGGGGTACAGAGAAAGAAGGAGATAGGTACCCCTGGGATGAGGGTAGGCGAGCATGTTCCACTGGCTGCAAAGGAAAAAATATGGAAAGGAGAGTATGTGGATATTTTCACTTTGGTGAGCCGGGAAGTGGCAGCGAAGTATGAGGAAGCAGAGAACGAAGGAAAGAGTGAAATGGCAGCAGCGGTAGTGTTGTTAGGGAAGAAGGAGGAGGACAAATTCACAAAAGCGAAGACTTGGGATGGGTGGTTCGTAGGTTTTGCCACCTTCTCAGCCATTGTCCTGGAGAAGAAGCCGGAGTTGGGCATCCTGCTCATCACATACTCCCTAATAATAAGGCGGGCAAAAGGGGGGGTGGGGTGGATATACTATGACAAATTTTTTTGGCAGAGAATGGCAACATACGGGGATGTAAGATGGGATACAAAGCAGCTAGACTTATTTACAGATTATGTAATGGATCAGTCCACAACAGAAGGGGAATGGGGGAGGAAAGGAGTTACGCCCCAGAGGTGCTGCTGGGCTTACAACAGGGCCTTTTGTTCATGGCCTCAATGTCGTTTTTGGCACTCATGTTCAAAATGTGGGGAACGCACCCAGCAAGCAGATGCAGAACGACATGGGCCCAAGGGGCACAGGGACCCGGGGGTCATAGTTTAGGTCAACAGTTTTTTCGAGAGGGACAGGGGTTTAAAGGGCAGGCATGGAACAGGGAAGGGACGGTAGGGGAAACACGAGTAGAGGAGGTCAGAATCACTGACCGGGAAAACCAAGCACTGAGCGAGAGGGAGGGACCTGGGAGGGTAAATGGGAGGAAAGACAGAGAGCAGTTTGGGGTGGCTAGAACCTCCATCAGGTTAGAGGCATGGACAGTTTGGTTGGACAGATATCTGAACAAAAGAGGTGCGGATATGATCATAGAAGGTTTTGGCACAGGTTTTTCACTGCAGTGTGAGGGTCCCAGACAAGCGAGAAAGGCGAGCAACCTGGGGTCGGTCAAAGGGAGGGAAGAGATGTTAAGACAGAAGATAGAGAAGGAAAAGGCAGCAGGGAGAGTAGAAAACCCATTTGATACCCCCCCATTGTGGAACATGCAGATTTTACCATTGGGCTTGGTACCCAAGAACTAAGAAGGGGAGTACAGGGTAATTCACCACCTATCCTATCCAGAAGGGGATTAAGTGAATGATTTTATTGGGGAGGAGTATAGTAAGGTGACATATGCAACATTAGAGGATGCAGTCTGGATAATCCGGGCTACTAAGCACACATGGATGGCAAAAACGGATATTGAATCTGTGTTCGGACTGCTGCCATTGAGGACAAAAGACTGGGACCTATTGGGCTTTAAAATTGGGGGTCAGTACCATTTTGACAAAGTCATGTCCATGGGATGTTCTATAGCATGTGCAACATTTGAAGCATTCAGCACTTGTTTGCAGTGGATATTTCAAGAAAAAAATGGTTATAGAACGGTCATCCACTATTTGGATGATTTTCTTTTCATTGGTAGAGGGAAAAGGGAGACACAACAAATGCTGGTCAAGTTTCAAGAGCTTTGCAAAGAATTAGGGGTCCCACTGGCACCGGAGAAAACAGAAGGGCCCAGCAGGGTGCTTGAATTCCTGAGGATTGAGATAGATGCCCCAAGGGAAATATTCTGGCTACCAGACAAAAAGGTGAAAAAACTGAAAGAACTGCTCCAATTACACACCAGCAGGAGAAGGGCACAACTCAAACAAGTGCAGCAGGTACTGGGGCACCTGAACTTCACCTGCAGGGCTATTGGACCAGGAAGGGCATTCACAAAAAGGTTAGCAAGGGTCACAGCTGGGGTCATCAGGCCACACCATTGGGTAGACCTGATAAGAGGTGTCAGGGAGGATTTTAAAGTATGGGAAGAATTCCTCAAGGAATATAATGGTTGCTCTTTCTGGCAAGAGGAGTGGGTGTATAACACAGACCTCAAGCTTTACACAGATGCAGCTGGGGGCCTGGGCATGGGGGTTACCTGAAGGGCAGGTGGTTTGCAGAACCATGGCCCGCTGACTGGGTAAAGGAAGGCAAGGTAAGAGATATAACATTGTCAGAAATCATGCCCATCTGGGCATGCACCTTGGTTTAGGGGGAAGAATTACAGGATCAGAGAGTGACATTCTGGTGTGGCAATAGAGCAGTGGTAGAGGTCCTAAACAACAGGGGCTCCAGGTCAGAAATGGTCATACAAGTGTAGCGCCTGCTGGTGCTAAGGGCATTGCAGTTGAACATGTCATTCAGAGCGAAACACATAGAAGGGGTACACAATACCCTGGCTGACAGCCTTTCCCGTCTGCAGCTGGATCATTTCCGGAGGCTGGCACTGACAGCAGAGGTGGAAAAACATGCCCATACCAATAAACATATGGGACATTGGCAAGAAGGAGCAGAACTGTTGTTCCGCAGCTCATGGGCACCACGGACCCTGAGGGCCTACGATGGGGCCTGACGAGTGTTTCAAACATTCAGGGCAACACACCATATGGAGGTAAGTAGGCCACTTATGGAGGAGCAATTGGGGAAGTTTACCATAGAGCAATGGCAAAGAGGCACAGCCCATGCCACAATGGGGGGTCTACTTGGCAGGGATTAGTGTTATTTGTAGTCTAAAAGGATGGAAGGACCTGACAGAATCAATGTTCATTAGAAGAATGATGCAAGGTTGGGGTAGGTTAAAACAAGGGATGGTAGATAATAGAAGACCAATAAGGGAACAATGGCTGGTGAAACTAAATGGCGTGCTACCGGCAATATGCAAATCAAAGGCAGAGGCCCATCTATTTAACACGATTTATGTAGTAATGTTTGCAGGGGCCATGAGAGTGAGCGAGGTGGTAGGCCATGGCAAAAAAGACAAGGAAGGGGGATTAGAATGGGAAGATATAAGCTGGGGGATGGAAGAGATACAGATCAAGATTGAGAGGTCAAAGAAGGATCAAAGGGGACAGGGTTGCATGGTGACACTAAAGAGACAGGTAGCGGGCGTGGTATGCCAAGTGCAGTCTTTGTGGGCTTCTTCACGAGCATGGGTCCAGGACAGGGAGAGTATTTGTTCATGGTGATGGAAGTAGGGTTACCGGTTATCAAGTCACAGCATTGTTCAAGAAAGGCATGCAATTCCTGGGGGAGGACCCAGTTAATTATTCAGCCCACTCCTTGCAGATTGGGGCTGCCTCATAGTGGGCAGCGGCAGGCGAAACTGTGAATAGTGTTTTGGAAAAAGGACATTGGCAGTCTGCCAGTTATAAGAGATGCATTCAAACACTGAAATAGGAAAATTAGCATATTGCCTATCTGTTGTTGCAGGCTTGGAGACAAATGGGGGTGGGGAAAGGGCAGGAAGAGGGATATTATGGTGGGAAACTAAGACCATATATAAGATAATTATTTTTGCTTAAACCCCATAGGAAAAAGGAGGATCACAGAAGTCTGGATCTGTGGCCACTCCTATATTTATTGGGCAGAAAGGAGAGCAGAGAAAAAGGCTGGGGGGAAGCAGCTGTACCAAGATGTGAAACAATGTAGGTTGGTTTGGTGTGGCATCCGGGGGATGAGATGGGCACAACTGCTTCCCACCTTGAAGGAACTTAAGGAACGGCGACCCAGTCCAGACTTAATTATTATACATTTGGGGGGCAATGACCTTGCAGGAAAACCGTGGGTTGACACATACTTACAGATAAAAAGAGACCTAGAAACAATACAGCAGTGGTGACCTTTGGTAAGCCTTGCATGGTCGGATATGATACCAAGAAGGGTGTGGAGACAGAAGCACAGCCATACAGCCGTGGATAGGGCCAGGAAAAAGATGAACAGAAGGGTAGGGACATTGGTAAGGAGTATAGGAGGACAGGTAGTACTGTGGGGGGGTAGAAGAATGGGTCGAAGATTTCTACAGATCAGATGGGGTACACCTATCAGATCAAGCCATAGATATGTTTAACATAGAAACAATGGGTTTTATAGAGGCATGGGGGAGGCATGCAAAAAATGGAATATAAAAAAAAACATGAATAAAAAAGGGGGAAGAAGAGGTTTAAGAAAGGGTTTTCCTGGAGGTAAGGGAGAATAATACCCTAAGTGAGGAGAAAGCCAGTTGTCCAATGCAAGCTGGAGACTGGCTAATGGAGAAAAAGGGGGGGAAGAAAAAGGAATAAGACCAAAAGAGGAAGAAGATGAAGGAAAAAGCGGTCTCGGTTTTCACCGTTACCTAACAGAAAAGGAGAAGAAGAAGGCACCCAGGTTTTCACCTGGGGGGAGAAAAAGAGGAAGAAAGAGGAACGATCAGAGATTGATATATGATGAAAATAATTGAAATTGTGAGAGATATAATAATAAAGGATGATGAAATGGAATATGGAATTATGATATATAAATAAATTAATTGCCAGTCTGAGCACAACAAACAATGGTCTCTGTCTCTTTGTGAGGGAAAAGGGGGTGAATCCGGGACAATGGAATTTGCCCTTTAAGGGGCAGACCAGGTTGTCCTGGTGCACCCCTTCCCTTTTCTTCAGGATGGTTGTGCTCAGAAGGGGAGGGGGAAGGAAGGGGAGGAGACAGGGGATAGAACAATGGCCAGGAAACAGGAAGGGAAGGGGCAAGTTGAGATACATAATGGACAGCACTGAGGGGTTTCAGCCACTTTTTGCTGGAGTTTTGATCCCTCCTACCCACCCTACAAGACAGAGCAAGAGGGGAAGACAGTCAAGAAGGGACTGTATGGTAGGTCTGTCAAAGGTGGATGACAGATGAGTCCGGTCGGACAGTTTGGATTGTCAAAGGTGAATGGCAGATAATAATATGGTTATGGAATGCCAAAGGTGGATGGCAGGAGGAAAGGGGTAAAAGGGGGGAGGAAGGGGGGGAGAAAAAGGAATAAGACCAAAAAAGGAAAGAGATGAAGTAAAAAGCGGTCTCGGTTTTCATTGTTACCTAACAGAAAAGGAGAAGGAGAAGAAGAAGAAGCAGGCACCCAGGTTTTCACCTGGGAGGAGAAAAAGAGGAAGAAAGAGAGATGATCAGAGATTGATATATGGATGAAAATAATTGAAATTGTGAGAGATATAATAATAAAGGATGATGAAAATGGAATATGGAATTATGCTATATAAATACATTGCCAATCTGAGCACAACAAACAATGGTCTCTATCTCTTTGTGAGGGAAAAGGAGGGGAATCCGGGACAATTTTCTATGGAGTGGAGTCAGCCAAGATGCAGCTATCTTGCAAGAGTTTCAGCCAATGACATGCTGCAGAATACTACAGAATCATAATGCAATCCAAAGGCAACTATTACAGTTTATCATACAGGAAAGTGTGACACGCTTATCGCAGAACATTGCACTCTGGCTGACTCATCTATATGTCTGTAAACAGTAAGTATTTATCTATATATAAATATACATTTATGCAACAGGTGTGGACATAATATACATTACATAAGCTCATTTAGTTTGCCTGCTCTTAAATAAATTTTAGAATTGGGAGACTAGATGGGCCTGGTGGTCTTCCTCTGCCAACAATTTCTATGTGTCTACAGTATGTTAATCCACATTTATTCTACCGCATCTGTCAATCATCCCTTATTTGTTCTACCTCATCTGTCAAGCAAGCCTCCTCCTGCTAGTACTACTTTCACATTTTCATTTAGCAGTACAGTCTTTTTAATATCATCCCCTTCAGTTTTACCTCTTTTATCTGCAGCCCGACTCATAGTTCCTATTTCATAAACTAAAACTTAACATTTATTTGAAACACACTACCAACTACATTTCTGTAAGATTGATTTTCTAACTGGTCTGCTAAGTCACTCTCACCTCTCTATCAAACTGAACTACCCACTGTTCTGTCTCTCCTCATCCATCACTTTCATAGCCCGCCAATGATGCCAAACAGGAAAAAAAAACTATTTGCACATTAAAAAAAAAACAATGAACCACTTGACTTCCATCCTTGTTAGAGATGTTGTGAAGTTTTACTTTGCAAGTGAAGTTGTGAAATTCACCTCCGTGAATAGTTTTGCAAATTGCCTACTTCACCACTTTGCATTCCGTTTTCCTGGGAAAATGGCACTTTATCAGGCAAAGTTGCAACTTCACCTTAACCTCTCCTTGACTTCTCCTGAACTTCTTTTGAATTTCACCTTAACGTCATCCAACTTCACCTGCAAAAATGTTATTTTCCCTGCCACATACTTTGTGAAATCATCACTTAGTGCTTCACAAATGAGGAAAATGCCATGAATTATTTCACAGAGTGAAGTCTGTCAACTTCACATATCTCTACTACTTGTTCACATTTGCTCAAGTCCCCCACCTGCACAGTCACCTGCCTGCTCCTAGTAGCCCAAGTCTCACTCCTGTATCATGGTAAACTACACACCTTTCCATTTCCTCTCACATACCACTTCCATGGCCCATTTCATTTTTTTCTGAGCATGCTCAGTAGGGTTTTCGGATCACTCCCTAACATGAAAAATTTGGGGTCATGAGAGCGTTTTGCTTTTCCATCACTTACTTCTCAAAACCTGAAAAAAATGTTAGGATCATGATAGCTTCAATCTTATTTTCCCTCAACTAAAAACCAACTCCAGCAGTGAGATGGCAATTACTCAATTTCTCCCTGTCTCATCTCTTTTATCTATCTATCTATCTATCTATCAATATCTTGTTTCTTTCTTCTAGTTTATTTTCTTCCTCATCCTCCCAGCTCAGCCATCCTTCCCTCATCTGTTCACTATATTTGTTTGTTTATGGTTTAACAAAAATGAACCAGGGTGTCCACACCTAGTACTTCTTTCCCAGCTCCCTCCTCTCCAGGTTACCACCCCATTCATAGGTGGTGACACCAGGGTATCCACCTTCAGTGTCACCATAGACTAAAAGCCAGCACTGGCATGCCTAATCCTCGGTGTTAGATCCAGTACAACATTAAAGTGTCAGAAAATAATAGTCCCTCTATGTCTTTTTTAAAAAAAACCTGTAATAAAGAAAAAGGTTCATCACTGATCTAACCCCCACACAATCTCCACCCACCCCACTTGGGTCCCCCACTAAACACCCACCACCCCACAACCCCCCACACACCCTCTGATCAAAGACATGTCTTACTTCTGAAACTGGTGACTGCAATATAAGAAAATTAGAGAGCCGGCCCGGTGGCACTGAGGGTTGAGGCACTGGATACCACACCTCGCTCCACACCAGTGACCTGAGCTCGGGAATGGACTCAGGCCTCTGGGGGTTGACAGGGGAGAGGAAGGATTGAGTGTCCCATGACTGCTCTCCTTTCTCTGGTGAGGGCTGGGGCACTGCAGCGCACTGTAGCAGTTACTGGTGGAGGCTAGTAGCACTACAGCAGTGAGCAGTAGAGTGGGGCAGAGAGTGGCGGACATCAGCATGCATGTGCTGCACACCACTGCACACCCAGCTCTCTGGGGCAAGGGAAAAAACAGATGGAAAATGGCAGGGTGAAATCTCAGCTGCTGATGTCTGCACCTGGCACCCCAGGTACCCAAGAGGGTCCTGCATTCAGAGTGATGTGATCAATTAAAGGCTGACTCTGAGGGGGTGCCAGACCAGACCCAGGCAGTGCAGGTGTCGGCAGCTGGGGGATAGCAGCGATCCATTCCACAGGGAAGGAAAACAGATGTGATAAAAAAAAGAAAATCAGAGGAGTCTGGTTTAATGTATTTCAATGGGGTTTGACCTTTTACACATAATTTTGTCATTTTTTTTAATGTTTGTACACTGAATTTTCAACATAGGCTTTTTGGAACCCCTCCTTCATGAACAAGGGAGGTGGAAATTTTTTAAATCCAGTCTGAAAGGTGGTTTCGCAGTTCTTGTGCAAAATCACCTTTTGGGTGGGATTTGAACATTTTCACCTAATGAGTCCATGAAGTGGGATCATAAGAAGGCTATGTTAAAAAATTGGTTTACAAATTTGTTAAAATGACCAAGGCATGAGTGACCATTGAAATATTTCAATGTTCATTTACAACTTTGCTAATGTTTTACATTTTTCCACCAAACTTTCAATGTGGCCTTTTTGGGTTCTCACCTCTTGAACAAGGATGGTGAAATTTTTTTCTAATTTGCCCAAAAAGCTGATTTCACAGTCACTCGATGAAATCGGGTTTTGGCTGTGATTTGAACATTTTCATCTTGTTTCATGAGACGGGGTCTTAGGAAGACTATGTTGAAAATATGGTGCAAAAATATGGTCAAATGACCAGTTTATGACTGAATATTGAGATATTTCCATGTTCACTTATAACTTCATTAATTTTTAGTACTGACTACAAACTTTTAACTGCCATTTTTTTCACACCACTTCATAAATATGATAGGTGTAATTTTTTAAATCCTGGGAGAGATGTGTTGTCACACATGTGGTGCAAAATGACATTTTAGACAGTATTCTATAAATATCATATGTCATGTTTATAAGGGGGAGTCATAACATATCTAGCTTGAACATTTGGGGCCAAAATTTTAAAACAAAAAAATAATTATTAAGAAGCATTGTGTAGTGCCAGCCTTTACCCCAGTGGGTAGTGCTTTGTGATTCCTTGCTGGTGAGCCATGTTTTGGGGCAAGCTCAATGACCCATCCTGATGGCCCATGACTGGGGGGTGACACTGTCATGTGTCACCCCACCTCAGCCTGGGAAGGAGAGGTGCAGGGTTGCCCACACAGGCCCAAGTAACATTTAGTGGTAACTCTTCTCTTAGCATAGAACACTACATCTCTTCACCTGAGGGTGCAAGAGGGCCCTATGCTTTGGCTGAAAGATAGATTCTTTGTCCTGTACATCTGTGTTCTTGGCCACATGGAAGCAGAGGGCCTAGATGGCCTTGAACTTCTGTAGTCCACCAGACAGTCCCATGAAATCTTGACATCCCCTGATGAGTGGACATGCAGGGCTCACAGAGGCCTGCATTTCTGTAGGTGGATGGAGTCTTCCCTTGGTGCAGGGCCCAGACATCCTTCCATGTCTGCCTCTGAAGGGACTTGCTGGAATGAGGATATGGTTCCACTATCACAAAAATAAGGGACATTCTTTGCAAAACAAAAACTGCAGTAATGCACCAGTTAGGGTTCAAATTAATGTCACAAAAGTAGGAAAATGTTACATTAGGGTTTTCCAACCCTAACTCCCAACCCCAACCCCTCAAGCAACAAAAGGAAAAAAAAAACATTAATGTTTTGGGTCAGTGGTGTGTTTCTTGGGGTTGTCAACCTTAATGCCCACCCCTTCCCCTGAGCAAACAAGGCCAGACATGATATATTTTATTCGTGAGAGGCCCTGCATGATGAAAGCTTCAACAGATTCTGTTACCAACACATGGCAAGACATACTTCTCTACCTCTGAAGGGTGTATCACCATGATGCAATGACTTGGAGTTTACTTTGTGTTTTGGACAGGAGGTTAAGGTTGGGAGAAGGGGGGTATTAGGGTTGACAAGCCAAGGAATACCATACAGAACTAATTTGCCAAGACTCCACAGACCCAAAACATTAGAGTATTTCCTTTTGCTACTTGGGGAGTGTGGGTGAGTAGTTAAAAATGGACAGCCCAACACCATATTTCCATATGTTTTTTGGCATTAACTTGAACCTTAACTGGTGCATCAATGCAGTTTTTTGCAAAGAATATGGGATATCCCTTATTGAAAAAAGGCAAGGACTTAGTAAAATTTTTGAAGGTACAACATGCAAGGATATATGCTGGCATATGCAAGATACATGCTAGCTTTATGTAAATTTATGTACATTTTTATGTAAGATTATATGCAAAGAATCTTTACCTAAATTTGTTTATACTCGAGACCCAGCTCAATCATGAGGTACTCATCATTGATTACTTCTCTTGCCAACATGAGATCTCCTCTCAACCTTCTACTTTCTAAAGACATCAGGCCAAACGTCTTTAGCCTTTCTTCATAAGAAAGCCCTCTAGCCCCTTGCACATATTTAGTTACTTTTCATTGTATTTTTTCTGTACGTGCAATGTCCTTTTTATGTTGGCTTGCGCACATGCACAAGCAACATCTTGCGCTAGTGCAGGTTTTGAGGGCAAATGCAGGGCATGCATCAGTAGGTGCTTCCCTCATTCCCCAATCAGTCTGCATGCCAGTGCCACACCATGCATTCATAATGGGGCAAGCACATCAAAGCAAAGGTCACTGCAATCTGTTAAAAGCTAAGTCATCATGATGGTCCTTTTAACTGCCGTCTCGCCAGTTATTATGACCATGGTCGGGTGAGTGGGCGTCACCATGTTTGCTGACCTGGGGTGCCCAATCCCTGTCGGCAACCTCCCATGTTGTGTGCCGATGGGGAGCCCACCCTTCGGCATATCTCTCTCAAATGTTGAATGCCGAGGGGGTGCCCAATCCCCTCGGCTTCGGCCTCCCCTCTCTGTCTTTGCCCGCAAACAGGGGATCCCACTCCCCGTCGGCATCACCCCCCAACAGTTGAATGCTGAGGGGGTGCCCAATCTGCCTCGGCTTGCACTCCCTCCCTTCTTTGTTTGCCGGCGGGGGTGCCCAATCCCCGTCGGCATTGTCCCCCAACCTGTGTTGTGTGCCGAAGAGGGTGCCCAATCCCCCATTGGCTACTGACATCCTCCCAAAAACCCACTTAGGTGGCATGCTGGGAGCCCACCCCAGCATGCCAAATGCCCTGTAACACGAAAACTGTCCTGCGACGGTTTTCCTTTTTTCCTGCAAAATGAAAACCATCCCTCGTAGTCTAGATGCCTCCCTCCCCCACCCGCACCCACCACTGCACACCTGCCTCCCATCACCCCTCACCCCATAGTTACCTCTGGACTCCGCGCGACAATCTTCTGTGGACCGGAACACGTCTGCACTCTTCAAAGCCGACCGTGAACTGAGAAAATGCCAATAAGCTGTATAAGGCAATGAATAGAGTTTTTCAACTGCTGCACATCTCAGGCATTTCTTGGAATTTTGGCACCAAATTTTCAACACAAGTTTTGGGGCCCTCCTCATAGATTCTATTGCTGTCCTTGGCATTAATGGGCTCAAAGGTGATTTGGCACCGCACGAAATCACCTTTTGGGACCCATTAACGAAATGACAGTGCCAGTGTTCATGAGGTGGCATCTCAAAAAGCCTATGTTCCATATTTGGAGGAAAAAAATCCAACAAATGCCTGTTTTATGAGTGTGCATTGTGCAGTTCCTACAAAGGCTTGTAACTTTGCTCATTCACAATATTTTAATGCCATATTTTCAGCATTGGCATTTTTGTGTACCTCCTTGTGAACAGTACAGCTGTCATTTTCCACATCCTGCCCGAAATGTGTTTCCACACTTCTGGTGCACAATTGTGTAGTCGCTGTGGTAAATCAGTGTTTGGGCCAGATTATGAAAATGACAGTGACACAGTTCATGAGCAGAGCTTCTAGAATGCCTATGTTGAAAATTTGGAGCTGATACTCCATAAAATGACTGTGTTACGAGCGTGCATTGGCAGATTGCATGCACGCTCATACCGTCGTGCATTTGTGATATTTTCACTCTGGATTTTCACCATTGCCAGTTTTCCACACCTCTTGATGAACAGTGCAGCCGTCACTTCACATATCCTGCCCAAAATGTGTTTCCGCTCTTCCGGCACAGAATAGCGTGGTTGCTGTGCAAAATCACTTCTTGGGACACTTTGAGGAAATGACTGTGACACTGTACATGAGCAGAGGTGCTAAAATGCCTATGTTGAAAATTTGGTGCCGGACGCCCATAAACTGGCAGTGCTGCAAGTGTGCCTTGTATATTTCTCATGCACCCTTGCAACTCTGCAAATTCCGTATATTTGTACGCCACATTTTCAGCTCTGGCATTTTATTACACCTCCTTATGAACTGTGCAGCTGTCATTTTTCACTTCCTGCCCAGCATGTTTTCCTGCACTGCACTAACAAAAACCCACAGGGACACCCTAATGCCTCACTCTCTGCAGGGTGGGGTGGGTTGGCATCAGTTCAATACTTGACTGCCACTCCTATGCTGCATCTCTCTAACTCCTGCACTGCCAATAACAGCAAGACAACATTCGGCATTGACAAATGCTTGTTTTTATAGGGACAACAGAGTTGTGAAGAGTAGTCTAAAAGGGAGCATATATTTATGCTCTATATAAAGGCAAGAGAAATAATTCATCTCTAGATTTAATATTATGCCTAATAGACCAGCAGATCTTGTTTGCTTTAGAGAGATTTTCAGTTATTTGTTTATCAAAAGAGAAATTGTTTGTTATAATAATCCTTAAATATTTTTCTAATTCAGATTAATTTAGTTGATAGCTATTTTAGAAGGTAGTTATATTCTGGATTTCAGGGGCCCAAATGCATAATGCTGCATTTATTGATGTTAAAGTACAACCCCCAATATTTGGACCAAGATGTTAATTTATCTGGATCTTTTTGAAGTTTATCCTTTTCTTACTGATTTCTATAAGTTCCACTGATTTTACAATCATCTGCATACCTAATGGTCCAGCTTTCTAAATTTAAGAAATGATCAGCTATAAACACCTCCAAAATTAAAGGGGCTAGAACCAACCCTTAAGGGATGCCACTTGATACTGGCCTCCAGTCAGAGGTATATCCATCAATAATGGCTTGTTGTGTATGATCTTCCATCCAGATTTGGACCCAGTTTATATATGTTGGGTGAATTTCAACAGATTGAAGCTTTTTATTAAGGGCCTAATGGGGAACTGAGTCAAAAGCCTTTTTAAAATCCAAAAAGACTATATCACAGGGTGCTCTGTTATCCAAGCGTTGACTTACTTGTTCATAGAAACAGAGTAGATTAGTTACACAAGACCGGCCTTTTGAAAAACCATGTTGATTTTATCAAAATTACCAAGTGTGGATGTCAGTCTATCTTTGGTAACTCCTTCCATTATTTTTCATGGAACTGGTGTAAGACGAATGGGTTGGTAGTTATTCATATCCCCATTGTCCCCTTTTTATACAGGGGCATCACATTAGCTCTTCCCCAATCTGCTGGTATTTGGCCTGACTGTATACTGAGATAAAAAAAATAGTTGTAATGGTAGTGTAAGGTGGTTGTGCATAATTTTCACCATATCAATAGTTATTCCATCAGGTCCAGGTGAGGAATCAGATTTTAAATTGTTTAGTTTGTTGTTAATTTCCTCATAGTTGAAAGTAAGTTCTGATGTGGCTTGAATATGGATAGGGTTAAACACTGAAGTATGTGTGCTAAAAACTTTATAGAAATGGTTGTTCAGTAAATTAGTCATGTCTTCTGGAGCATTTATAGGATTAGTTTGAGTTGTAAGTGGACCAACTTTGCATGTTTGTTTCTTTAATGAATGTATGTAACTGTAAAAGATTTTATTACCTTTGCTAATGTACGTTCTGCTGCTATTTAACTTTTCCTATCTCATACTTGCAGAATTTTTGTATTTTTTGTAAACCTCCTAGCGTATAGTGGACTTGTTGGACAGATATGTTTTGTATAATTTTTTTTGTGTGAAAAGTTTCATTATTTTTCTATTTATCCATTTTGGTTTTAGCTTTGTGTTGTTAGTTTTTGTGAAATTTGGTATGTAAAGTCTTGTCATGTCCAGAATTTTGATCTTGAGCATAGAACACATGTCCTTAACAGAGATATCCTTAAATAATTCATTTCAATCAATATCAGAGAGGGCTTTATTAATCTTAACAACATCTGCTCTATTATAAGGAAAGATCTTAGTAACACTATTCGATGTTGAGAAGTCAGTAACTAGCTCAAAATTAACAGTATTGTGATCTCTACTGACAAATGGGTCATTAACTTGACAGTTTGTAATATCAATATTTTCAGAGCTTAAAACAATATCAAGAATAGGTCGACCTCTAGTGGGGGTGTGTACATGTTGTCTCAATGAGAGTTTGTTGCAAAAGTTAATGAAAAACTTAGAGTTGCTACTAGTAGCTGTCCAGTTGGTCTTGTTTATACCTCTGGGCCCGGATATTCAAAAGGGTTGCACCATGCACAACAGAGATGTGCCAGCACAAGTCCAAAAATGCGCCATTGTGTGATATTCAGCAAGAGGCAGCTGCACCCCTCCAAATTGCAATGCGCAAGAGCGCAATGGTAATGAATGCATGCACAACTGAAGGGGGAGGAACCATGAATAAATGGCGCAGTGCGATATTCAACAGCATGCGCCATGTGCAATAGGGGAGCAAACAGAATTTGATAAGCGAAATTATCAAAATAAAAGGAACAAGAGAGAGGTGCAAGAATGCTACAGGGAAGCCAGAGGTGGGAGCAAGGTGACAGCAACTAGGCAGAGGGTAGCAGTGAGCAGGACTGGGCAGGAGCAGGACAGAGCACACCTGGAAACTACCAGGAACAGGACAGGAGTGGGGAGCCAGTGTCACTGTGCAGGAGTCAAAGGGAAGTGCCACAGTGGACTGAGGGCAGTGACAGTGGGCAGGACAGCCAAATCTTGGAGGTGTTCCTGGTGCAGGGGGAGTAGCATAAAGGACAGTGGGGGGAACAGGAATACAGCTGCCAGGGGGAGAACTCAAGCCATGGACATGGCCAGTGCCACCATTTAGATGGAGGCAGTAATGAGGGGTGTGAGAAGGCAGGCAGCAGGGGGGCGCAGCCATGGAAGCGCCCGTCAGCGGTATGCCCCCAATAGGCAGTACTAAGCCTGCACCAGCTTCGAGCACTACAGTGACACCAAGATAATGGGCCAGTACTGCCTGACCCAGGTGATCCTAAGGCAGCTCTGTGAGCTGTGCAGTGATGAGATGCAGGCACCCACACTATGGAGCCATGCTCTGTCAGTGGAGACAAAGGTGACAGCTGTCATGTGCCTGCTCACCACGGGCACCTTCCAGAAACCAACAGGGGACACAACAGGCATAACCCCATTGGCCGCGTCATGCCTACTCACACAATTCCTCAGCACACTGCTGTCACATGCTGTGGAGTACATCCATTTCCCCAGCACACAGGCAGAGCACACAGCACACATACAAGAGTTCCACAGGGTAGCACGTATGCCTGGCATGCTCTGGCCATTGCCGGCACCCATGTGGCCATCCACATGCCACCTGGCCCGGAAGGTGTTGCATACATTAATCGGAAGGGCTATGCAAGCATCAACTGCCAGGTGGTGTGCGATGCTAGGGCGGTGCATAACCAACGTCTGTGCCACACACCCTGGGAGAGCACATGATGCCTTCATCTGGCACCAGTCTGCACTGTGCCACAGGTTTGAGAGTGGGGACATCCCCACTGGCCACCTAGTGGGTGAGTATGCAAATCACGCAGAAAGACATGAATCTTGGGAGGGTCATAGTCAGAGGTGTCATGGGTACTGGCCTAGATGGCCCATGGCAGGGCAACACTGATCTACAAACTAATGTCCACCCTCTACACACAGGTGACAGTGGATATCCACTCTGTCCCTGGCTGCTTACACCATACCGGTGGCCCGTGACCCCACTGCAGCAATGGTACAATGAGGCACATGCCACCACATGCAATGTCATAGAGTGGGTGTTCAGGATGCTGAAGGCACATTTCCATTGCCTGGACACGTCTGGCGGTGCCCTACAGTACAGCCCCTCAAAGGCCTGTGGGCTATTCCTGGCCTGTTGCATCCTGCACAACATGGCCAACAACTGTGGGATAGCTGTAGAGGTCGAAGAGGGGGACAGCGATGGGGACGATGAGGACACTGGTGCAGATGGTGATGGGCAGCTCCCCCTTGGTCGAAGGGACCCCCGACTGATCCGGATGTCACAGCTGCACCAGGACACCATCCCAGAGGAGCACTTCAACCAACCCAGGTAGGCATGGGGCCATGTGCAACCACCAATGGCAAGTGCACAACCCACAAACACGCATGGACAAACCATGGGGCGTATGTCGTAAAGGGAATTGGCTGAGCATGGAACTGCACATGCCGTCAGAGATGGGCAAGGCCTAACACAGCACTCAGTCATGCACACACACACACACACACACCACAAGACATGCACAAAGGGTAGGAGGCATGCCGACCCCAAACACCACCCCTAGCTACACACACGTCCACAGACCACCATGCCCAGTGACTATCATTGTGCATGTCTCAGACCCTAGGCACCATTGCACAGTGGTGGACAGCATGATGCAGGCATCGTCATGCACACACCACAGTGGCCAGCAGCCTGGATGGTGTGTACATGGAACGTGTGTGTGTGTGTGTGTGTGCAGGGCTGGGTACCCCACCCGTGCATTGCATGTTGAACAACACACTGCACACAGGGCAGCGTCAGACAGTAGCCATGGTGGGAGACAGGTCAGTCATGTGGCACAGTGCCACAGCCACCACGGATGCATGGGCTGCCCCGCTGAGACCTGCCAGCTGTGACAGGCTGACCATTGGCCTCATGGGGTGGCACTGTTGGTCCCCCAGAGGTGCCTCTGTGGGAACGCAACCATTCTTGAGCAGGGGTCTGCAGCTCACTGAACATGCCTGCACCAGGCGTGCTCAGGATGCCCACAGCTGAACCTGGTGTCGACAAGGAGGGTGTCGCATGACTCCGGTAACAGAGGGTGGACATAGCACTGCACGGTGTCTGCGATGCATGGGCAAATAACTGTGTGCCCACTGTGGTCATGACAGTTGTGAATGCCTGTGTCTGCCTGTCAATGGCGGCAGTCACATCTTCCCACAGCTGGTCCATCCCTGCCAGGAGCAGTCCGGTGTCCCTACTGTGCTGCTCCTCTATCTGACGCAGGACCGCACTGAGTGCATCCACACCATCACAAGCCGCAACTGCTGATCCACTGATTCATGGAGTATGCGGGTGTGCTCATCTAAGAGGTCATCCGCCTGATCGGCATGCTGTCCCTCATGGTGTTCATGGCAGTGCTGGGCAGCACCTCTTGAGGTTGGGTGCTGCACACCAGGGCCATGCCTGGGCATGTCCACAGGTGGTGCACTGACGCCATCCCCCGACACTGTCCCCCCATCGCCATTAGCTGACTGCTGACACTGTTCCTCCAGCCACCACTCCCTAGGGCTCAACGGTGCCACCACAGAAGCTGCAACAGCCCCACTGTCCTGGATGCACACCAGTGCTGCCGCACTGGTGCAGACAGGCACAGGCTGGGACTGTGATGTCACGCAGGCCTCCACGGCGGCACCACCCATGACTATGCCCGTGCTGTAACCTGCTGTGCAGCCATCCTGCGGCCCACACATATCACTGTCCATGATGTGAGCTCCATCATCATCAGTGATGAATCCGGCACCAGTTCAAGTCTCAACATGTTGGCATCCATGGACGCTGTCATGCTAGGATATGGGCAGGGCCTCCTCTGCACCTGCTCCACCAACATCAGTCCAGACAGCCAGGGGGCCACTGTTGTCCTGACCCTCGGACACCTGTGGAGGTGGATGGGCCCTCCTCTGTGTCCAGGATATCTCCCTCAGTGGATGAGCCCACCATCGCTGACCCATGTAGATGCTCAGGAGCTGTAAGGGAACACAGTAGCATTGATGTATCTGCCCTATCCTGTGGCTTCCCCCCCACAGTGACAGATCAGGACCTACCATGCAGTGACAGGCTACCACCCATCTGGAAGCCACCACCTGGAACACCCTCGATGGCACAATGCTGCTTGCTGCAAGCAACCCGCTCTTCCTGTGGCATCAGGCATTGCATGGCCAGCTGTCCCCGGCCAGTGACAGCCCATGCTGCCCTGATGGCAACCACCTTATCTTTAATCCTCCTCCTGTCTGTGCCTACCTTTTTCTTGCACTCCTGCACAGACCGCTGGTGGCTGTCATGCTGGTTGATGGCACATACCACCTCACTCCATGCCACAGCATGGGCCTGTGGTGTTCCCCCGCTGTCCACTGAGCAGCAGTTCCTGGTCAAGGTAGGCCTCAAACAGGGCATCTGATTCTGCTTTGGTAAAGTTTGGCCTCCTCTGTCTCCCATGTCTCTGTTCCGCCTCCCCCACCTCACGTTCACTCATCATTGATCCTGTGGGAATGACAGGTGTTACCTCTGACTGTGCAGTCCCATGCTTCTCCCACACACTACAGTCCACACTCCCAAACAGCATGCAACTCACCACAATAGGCTGCAATACCAGACTATGGCCTCTGCAGCCCAATGTCGCATTTGTATAGTGCAATGCATGCAAATGAGGTGAGGCTCAATTTTAAGTAGATGATAATGCGGTATCTGCGCCATTGAATCTCTGATGAGCTGATTTGCATATGCTGCTGAATATTGCACTGTTGCACCTTGCACAATTGTGTTGAATGTGCTCAGACAAGGGCTCAGCTCAGTGATGTGTGCAGTAGACACCGAATGGCACATGCCCGGGGTGCTGACGCTGACGTCTGCCGCACTGCTGATGTGCTGTGCATGGGAGGCAGTGCAGGGCATGGCCACCACTGAGCCAGTGGCGCTAGTGTGCTGTTCACATGCATGGTGCTCTTGCACTGGGGCACCGTAGGTGCCATGGAGCCACAGCATGGTAGGCCACTACAGGGCATCTCACACAGGCACCCAACCGCGCTACACACAGGGAGTACCAATCGCGCTATGGCAGTCATTGCACAAGAGATCATTGACCCTGTGCAAGACCTTTGCCCCTAGGCACCATGCATCCACATGGGTGCACCCCTATCATGCTGTTCAGTGACAGCACGATGGGGAATGGCAGCGCTGTACCGTGCAGCATCTGCACATGGTGGATGTGCACCACAAAGCGCCATTTTGACTTCGACCAGCTTCAGCAATGGCAAGATGGAGGGCTGCTGTTTGGAGTCAGGTAGAGTTTGCCAATTTGGTGGCCATAGTGGGGCCCCGTGTTGAGGCCCTGTTTGGCAATGCACCACTGGACAGGGCCAGGAGTGCCATATGGGAGGAGGTGGCAGTGGCGCTGGGGGAGGCCACAGGACTCACCCGTAACATGGATCAGTGTCAACACCAATATGGGGACCTCCAGTAGAAGGATCTGAACAGGTTTGCTCGCATGGGGGCACATGCCAGGTGAGGCACAGTGCCACGACCAGGTAGGTGCACCATCCATACACTGGTTGCATCTGCACGGGTATCGCGGTGGGCATGTGTCTACTACACGGGGGGATGTCCAGTGTGGGCAGTGGTGTTGGTGGTGGTGTTGGTGGTGGTGGTGTTGGGGGGGTTACAGCATGGCTGGGCTGTGCTGGATCACACACACCCGAGGGTGGGGGGGGCCTTTGATACTGGATTGTACTGATATTCCCCTCTCCATGTTTGCACCCTAGGCCCTGAAGAGCGGCGCCAAACCCGCTAAGACCGGCACCGAGGTGTAGGTAGGGGAGCTGGGCAACAGCCACAGGCAGCAAGGTCCCAATGTAGTACAGTGCCCAGATCAGGCCGATGAGGGTGAGTGCCTTTCTTCCAGGATATTCTGTGTATGCTTGTTGCAGGGCAGGCGGTGGGGCATGGCCACCATCCATTGACACCACTGCCATGCACACCACTCAGTACAGTCAGCACTGTCCAGTGGCACTGCATGTGTGGGTGTGCATCACTGGTGGTCCATGCATACAACGGGTACATGGCCATGCCACTGCCTTCACACTGCATAGCCATGTCACTGTACAGCCACGATGGTGCTGTGTGGGGTTTGAGCAGTGGGTGTGTGCAGTGGTCCACATGGCTGTGTGTGCCTGGGTGGGCAGGTCATGTGGACATGATCATTGTGGGTGGTCGCACACCAGCACAGGGGCGTGTCCCACAGCTGTATGCCATGCACAATAGGTGGGCTGCAGGGGATGGGCATTCATACCTATTGACTCTGTTCCCTTGTCCTAGGTGGATGGAGGATGCTGTGGATGGAAAGGACCATGCAGGAGCTGCTACAGGTTGCATGGGCATCTTTGGAGATCCTGCAATGGTTGGACCAGCACGGTGTCCAGAGGTGTTGTGGCAGGAGGCGCCACAGAAGTGGAGAGTGGGGTGCCCGCTGAGTCATCCATGCACCGAGTTCAACCCTACCACCCTGGACTCACCCTCACACCCCTCCTTCCCTCTCCCATTTGTTCACCCCTGTTCCTTACCCACCCCCACCTAGTTTGTGGCCCTCACACCCAACTGATGTGTATATATTTGTATATAGTTGTATTCTACCTTGTAATATACATTTGCTTTGTTATGCCTACTGTGGTGGTCTCTGATTTGCAGTGGGCTACTGGTGCTCAGCTGCAGTGGTGTGCATGGCATCATGGGTGGTGCAGTATGGGCTTGTGTGTGTCCATAGGGGAAACGCCTATGGTGTGGGTGTATAACGCCTATGGTGTGGGCGTAGCTATCAGTCACTGTCTGTGGTTTATGTGTTGTTCCCTGTGCACTGGATGACTCTGTGCAGTGGTCCATGATGCATTCACTGTGTCCATGACACCCCTGTTATACCGTCCATGGCCTGTGCAGCTGACATGCTTGCATGTCTGTTATCTGCACGGTCCACTGGCATGTCAGTGGTGGCTGTCCATGCTGGACAGCCACTGTACCCAGCACAATACCGGGTTGCCTCCTGTCACTGGTGTGGTGCACGTCTGCCTCAGGTGGCACTGTGGCCTCCGCTGTTGTTGTCCCACCTCCATGCTGTCGCTTGTGTTTGTTGCAGGGGATGTGCTCCACTGTCTGTCACTTGTGCTCCAGGTGCATGCTGGTGGCATACAGCTTCATGGTGCCTGAGCAGGGTGGCTTGCACACCTGTGCCATGGTGGGGTGTTGACCATGTGCACACGGTTTCTGTGGCCACACGCCGGGGGCTTGGTTGACCCGCTACTGTGTCCCTGTGTTGGTGTGCCCTTGGGTATGGGTGGGTGTTTGTCCATGCACTGTGTTGCATCCTGTGTGGTGCATGCATCCATGCACCACTGTGGGTGTCTGCGCTGGCTGTTGTGGCCAGTGCTGGGATGGGGTGTGTCCATGGGAGGGTGTGCAGGGTGCTGTACCACTGGTGGTGGGGTCTGGGGCATGGCCTGTCATGTGTGGGGTACCTAGTGTGCCAACACATGGTTGGTCTCTCAGCTGTACCTCAGGGGAAGCTGCGTGGTGGCACTGTGTATGCAGTTGATGCATCACTATCTGCTGCCACCCACTGAAGGGTGCTCGTGGTGGGACTGCCTTGCATGGTTCTATGGTGCACAGGGTTGCATTGTCACAGTGGGGGTGGTGGCATGCATGGGGTGTCCTGCACTGGTGGGCACTGCTCCTGGGCAGGGTGTCTGGGGATCACAGTGTAGGGTGTGCTCTGCATTGGTGGGATGGTGTGGCATGGGGTGGCTGGACCTCCTTGTGTGCCGGTCAAGTTTGCCAGGGGGTGTGCTTGGGCACCATGCCCCGGCTGTGGGTTTGTTGCTGGTGTCCATGGGCCAGTGGTTATTCCAGCTCTCCTCTGGTTGTGCAGTGCATGGGGTGTGGGGGACGATGTCTGTTCTGCTGTGTGCTCCTCTGCCCATCGCTACCATGGGTGGTGGGCTCCTGCATCCTGTCCCTGCACATCCCTGGTTGTGCTGTTGTGCTGCTGCCCTGCTCCACTGAGCATCCCTGGTTGTGCTATTGCACATCTGACCTGTGCCACTGCACATCCCTGGTTGCGCTATGGCACAGTTGGCACAATATTCAGTCGTGTGCTGCAGGCTCATCTTGACCTGCTCAGTGTTTGAATCTCGCGCGTATTGTATATGGGCACAGTGGACTTGCACTTGCTCCTGCTGTTGTGCACTTTTAAGGCACAGTTTGAATATCTGGGCCCTGAAGTGTAAGCCTTCCCCAAAAATGTTTCTCCCAGATCAACTGCATTTTCTAATTCTTTCATGATTTCTTCAGTATTTGTTGAGAGGGAGTCAGGGGGACAATAAAATAGGCACACAATGATATTCCCTATTTTACCACCATTTATTTTGGTCTAAATTGATTCTGTGGATTCTGAGGATTTTATTTATTTTTCTATTATCAATTGGGTTAAAATCAGAATTGATGTAGAGTGCAAGTCCAACTCCTTTTCTTTCTTTTCTACTACAATGAAGTAGTTTGTTGCCCTAGCTAGATCTACCCCATGAGTCTGTGTTGGGCCACCAGGTTTTAGTTATAGCCACAATATCTGGATGGTCTGTTCTACAGTGGACTAATAATTAAACAAATTTGTTATTAAGGCTTTGAGCATTTATTAACAAGCCCTTTAGCATACTGCTTCTCTTTTTTATGGTTGTTTTGACTAATTTTTTGGTTATTAATACTTGGGGTAGGGCTAGGTAGACTATTGTTTCCCACCCCTAAAACTAGTTTAAATCAAGATTTTGAAGAGCTGTTTGAAAATAGGGACTGAGTTGGGAAGTTCCTTTCTCTTTTAAATGCAGCCCATCACTGGCAAATAATAATTTCTTATGAAAGAAAGTGTCCCAATGATCAACAAACAAAAACCCCTCTCTAGAGCACCAGTTTTTCAATCTAGCTTTTATCCTTACTATGGTATAATTTATCTTCTGATAGAGCTTGGGGAACAGGAAGAATTCCAGAAATGGCGACTTTACAGCCTTTTTTCTTACTTTTACTTCAAAGATCAATCAATTCATAACAAATATCCTTTTTATGTGTGTACACCCCACATTATTAGTACCAACATGGATGATAATGTTTGAACTTTCTTTAACTGCAAATTTATGAATTCTAGATGAAATATCCTCAATTTTTGTTCCTGGTAAGCAGGTAACATTGTTTCAGAACTTATTTCCTTGAGGAAGTTATGCATTAATGTACCTGATTATCGAGTCACCAAATACTTGATGTGTTTTGTTACTGGTAACCTAATTTTCTGTTCAACCATTATGGCCTACATTGGGAGTTTCAAGTAAAGCAAATCTATTTAATGACTTGTAATTTGGGACTGAGTTGGAAGGATCCAGAAATGTAGCTCTTACAATTGGGGGGTTGTACATACCTACCTTTCTACCTTTTTAACTTTCCTTGGCTGGACTATTTCCCAATCAGTTGTGTTAGAAGGGACATGGGCCAGTTTTTCAGCTCTTTTTCCTTTCTGATATTGTTGCAGGTGTTTAAACTAGAAGTTACAGTTGGAGAAACCTTCATAACAAAATTCTGGCTTGGTTTCCATCTGTCCTACCTAATATACCTTCTATTCTCTCCCTCAGCTTCCTACTACCCCCTACATAACAATACATCCCATTCCCTCACTATTCCTTCTAGAAAATCTACTGTTGGTAAATCTACTTTCTCATACTGCTTTCCTAAACTCTAATCTTCCCTTTCCTTGCCAATTCACTCTGCCTCTTCTGCTTCCTCCTTAAAATCTCTCCTTCATGACTATTGTTCTCCCTCTTTTAACTGTCCATGACTCCCCTTCAACTCCCCCCCCCATTTTACCCTGGCAATCTGTTTCCTTTTTTACCTGTTCATTGTTCTGTAAGGGAAGTTCCACCACTTAATTTATATCTTAAATGTTTTTTCTATTACACGTATCTGTTATACTGATTTGTTTTCAATTTTGGTTATTCTCCTTGTTGTACTGTATTTGCGGTATATGATTTTCTACATCCCCTACCCCAGCATACATCTTGAAATTAACTGTTAGCAGCTCAGTATGTCTTTCCTGGTGAAACGTTTGCAGTAACTAAGTAAATACATCAATCACTGCAGCTGTTTTACCAGCCAGAGCTGCTTTAGCTGACACTGAAGCATGCAAAGGTGAGGGTAGATTATGTAGCAGGCTGGTTATAGTGATAATTCCCCTGCAAGACTACTTTGGAGCATTTTGAGGTGACATTCCATTGTCTTGGCTGTTTTCTCAACAGTATTTTTTGACCCAGTGAGTCATTGCACACTCTATCATCATCTTTTTGATGTAGCATGAGTCAAATTTTTGTCTCATGCATCATCTTTATGGCACAGCTGGCATCATTCTCGCTCCATGCATCACTAGTCTTTTTGACTAGTAATTCTTGCCCCATGCACTTTGGACTCAGCTTGCAAGATTCTGTCCACATATGACCTATTTTTGATGCACTGGACCTCTTGGGTCATTTTTGGGGACTTTGCCACAGAGAACTCTTTTCTTCCAAAATATGGTGCACAGTATTTGGGGCACCTGGGTTTGATGCAAGGTGGTTGTCTGATGCACCTTGCATTGATTTAAGGGCCATTTGAAAATCCAGGCCCCTATTTTCATATAAAGTTCCTCAGTAATAACAGGAAGTGGAAATCTAAGAAAGATACATTTAATATTTGCTGAACAGTACGTAAATAGCAGATTTAAAAAAAAAGTTTTTCTGAGGTGAATGCAGCTTTTTACACCTCAGATTGTGTCTAAAGATTTTATTTTCTACCAGCTCTATGAAGGCATGAATTCATACCTCTAAATATACAGAGTAGAGCAATCCTCCTTGCACAGTTCTTACAAGGTGCCATTCATCAGTAAACACTATATTTTATACTTGCATGTTTTTGACTAGTGTAAGCAGACATTTGTTCTTGTACTGTACTATCCTTACAAACATGTATATGTGTTTGTATGAACATTGCAAAAAGATGTACTTATACTAGTCAAGAAACATGCGAATATAATTATTTTTTAAAACTCAATATTTTAAACTTACAGAGTTCTTGGTTAGTGTTAGAACTTATATCATGATCTTCCAAAAACCTTGTTCATACTTGCAATAAACTTGTGTATGTTTATGCAAGAAAAATAACAAGTTTGTGTATCTGATAAAATTCTTACAAGTCATGCAAGTCACTTACAATAATTTTGACACTAAGTGTGTTTTCTTATGTTATTTTTACAAATCATGCAAGATCAGTCATAAACCTTACATTTTGTTCAGTAAGTGATGCCGTGGGCTGCATGAAAATAAACAATTTATTTTGAATGACTGGTTATGACCCCTATTGGCCTCATGAGTGGCAAAGTCATGAATTAGGTCTATAGATGTCATACCCAGCTGTTCAAAATAAATCAATTTATTTTCATGCAGCCCGTGACATGTACCATTTATATAATGTCAAGTAGACTGACAGGTGGGGAGTTGTAATATAGTGGCTTCAGGCCTGGAAGAATATGAGGTACATTAAATGATTCTGCTCACAACATACAGAGCTGTAGGGGAAATATCCATTGTTCTCTGAGCTGAAGTGGAAATAAATTATTTATTTTCACTCCATCGACCCTGCTCATGAAAATAAATGCCTTTATTTGCAATTTGTATACCCATTGGCATTGTATAAATATAGGTGGGTGGACAGACAGACAGACAGATAAACAGACAGACAGGTAGATAGATATGCATGTATATGACAGGTGTGGGTTTACATTTCTAGAGATAACCAGTGATATCTTTGAGCTAACATTCAAGATATCAAACAATCACTTAAGTACCAGAATATCACCTATTAGATAAATCACAGTTGACCTATTGATAATTAACCAGTAGCAACAGGGCATATAACATTACATCTTAACAATGCTACCCTGAAAAATATTACTCCATACATTTTTTAGAGACATTCCATTCATGTAAACAAGCATAAAAACAGTGACTCAGAAAGAAAACTCCTTATTTATAGTTCTGTTTATGAAACGTTCAGGTCCTGTTGTATACATCAAATATGAAATGAGTGACTGTAAGATATTAGAAATATCCTCATCCATTGTAGTTGACCTCTTATGACCTCACTATTGGCTTTGCCACTCATGACAGCAGATGTCAAGTATAACTCAAGAAGATATTTCTGATATCGTACATTAGCTCACCCCATATCCCCGCTCTCTAGTGACTGTTGCATAGAATATCCCTAAGTGCTTTACATACCATATAGAGCAAACATAAATTACAAAGAAATTATAACACTGGACTTCCTTACAAAATCAATTCACATTTCCCTTGTGGAGCAGTGCTTCATAGTTCCATCACAGACCTGAGTCTTTATTTATTGGTGACAGTATTTGTTTTTATTAAGGTTTAGTCTGTGTGTGTATGTGACTGATGCAGATTTATATATTTCAGTAACCAGTGAAGCGTGTATGCCTCTTAGCCATGTTGTCATTTTTTTATTTTCATGCAACCTGTGACATGTACCATTTATATAATGAGTTTTCCTGCAATAAACTTGAACTTGAACTTGTCATAGCAAATGGCAATTCATTCTCATTGATTTTCCTGGTGTAATAAAGGTTTTATTATTACTTGCAACTATTGGTTTGCTAAGGTTCTGTGATGAGGAGCATTATGTGAGCATGCACCTGAAACTTTGATGTACAACGTAAATCTATGTGATGGTCTAATATATGTCAACAAATGTAGAAAAATAGGATAGAGAAAACTATGAACTCCTTCATGTCTTAGAGAATTATATTGCCATAAAACAGTCTTACTAGAGAAAGATCATCATTCAGGTCACTGATTTATGGTGAAAGAAACAGTAAAAAGCTATTTTTAAAATTCAGTATAGCAGGCTTTTTTTCAGTTTTGCTTCCTTGAAAGGGAGAATAAATTATATACTGCTTAGAGTCGAAAGTGTATCATGTTTGTAAGATTTTGTTTACAGTAGCTAAGGGATAACACACAACAGGGAGTGTGGTCGTAAGGGAATGATGCATAAACAAGAGGCATAGACAAGCGCCACAACCACCCAAGAAATGAATAACTCCCTTACAACCACATGCTCTGGAGTATATTATTTGCAGGACTTTCCCAGAGTTTAGTGGGATGGGGCAACTCATGCCCTACCCTCACACCAAGCACTATACACTGTAAGGTCAAACATCTTTCCTGGCTCTTGCTCTTTTTATCTTTTTTTGGTGCCTAGTCGCATCTGTCTGCCACTGTATTCTGACCACATCTAGTTATGTTCATTTGCTGTTTTTGGTTTTGCAACACTATAGTACCTTGTCATCTTCTTGGTTGCTTCTCCCACAGCTCAGTGTACTCTCCATATGGACCTAAGCTGTTGATATTCTCCAGGCTACCTGGGTTCCCACCCTCCTCTGTTCTCAGCTGATTGACTTGTAGAGCATTCCAACTAGTGTTGTTTAAGGGCAAGTGTCCCTTTCCCTTCTTGTGGCCATCCTACACCTGTGAAATTCTGTGCATCATTTTTCACTAATACTTCCTGGGCTTATTATCTCCCACCACCTTTTGCTATAGTTCTGCTTCCAAAAGCTCATAACATTGTTATCAGATACATGTAGCTTGACTTCATGCTTTAACCCCTTTATTTCAGCATTACTCCATGCTGGTACCTTTGCTGCTCTCCAGACTTCATCGAACTGCATGACCCAACTTGGATTCAAACAGGCTGATGCCCTACCATCACCTGTACTGCAGCTGGGTTTATTTCCTATAGAAACATAAATACAAACTTGGATGAGTAAGGACAGAAAAAAGACTATAAGCTTATCTTTAGCTGTGTATTAGGGACTTGTGGCAAGATTATGTTATATCCCTGACACTTTCAGCCAGGGGTGGTAGAAATGGGGGGCCAGACCAGCCATGGCCCACCCATTGCTGAACCTGGGTCACAATGTTTTCTTCCACCACCCCCCCACCAAGATTTGTTTGATCTGATATCCAATTGTTTAAGCATTTTACCTTGCCTGGCTTGCCAGCTAAGTCTTGCTTCCTAATTCTAGATGCAGATGTGCCCAGGAGTGGCAGAATTAAGAGCCAGTCAGCGCGATATTGATCTGTCTCTCTCACTCAGTGTCTGCTGTGACTCATCACCATGATCAGAATCTCTCTGTGTCATGGAGTCTATTTTGCTGCATAAAGTTCCTAACACAGAGAGATCACACTGACTAATTACAGCCTTTAACAGCTGAGACAGAGCGAGATCAGGAGGCAGCACGCTATGAGTGGCTGTTGACCATGAAAGAGATAGATTTGTGTGGTGTCTGTGAAGCAATGTCAGACAACCTAATGACATCATAGAGAGTGAGTGGTTGTTCTATGGTGTGAATGGCATGCCACCTTCCTGAGTCCCACACATCACATTACTACCAATACCCAGCATTCCTTGTTTTAGTACTTCATATTTGTTGCCTGGACTCAGCAGTGAGCATGAGAAACTGCTGAGGTGTGTTGGTGCTTTGCTGACTGCCTGCTGTCCAGCCCAGCTAGCATTTATCTTTATTCCAAAAAATGACTGGGCAGCTCCAGCCCTGCCTACTCCACTGCAGAAAACAATTATTGTTGTTAGTCAGTCAGAACTTATTCCTGTAACTGGAGGGTGCTGCCACAGCACAAGACCACTAATAAGCACCTGTCCTGAAGCTTGGATACAAGTCTGAGGGGGAGAATTAGGGGGGAACCAAAATCTTCCTAATTGTCAACCTGTAAATTAATTGTTTCAGGCATGACCACGTGGCTAACTGTCATATTGGTTGGGGGGTCATAGAAAACATTGGTAAGACTTTATTGGGAGGGATCTTATGTTTGGTTTACTTTCTGATGCAGGCCTATTGCTGAGGGTAGAGGAAGGAGACAACCAAAAAGCTGCTGTAACTGCAACTTCAGCTGTGGTCCCTAGAAGTCTGCAGGGCTCCATATCTTGAGTTAAAGACTTGAAACTTTGATTTTCAAACATTGTAAAGAAGTCTGTACTGGGGTAAAGTTTTTACAAATGTGAGCCATAGAAAAATCTTTCCACAATATATGTTAATATGGCCTCTGTAGAGTGTCTCTTATGGTACAGTATAAGAGACTCTGAGCATGAGGTTTGAGCGAATGGACCACAAAGCAAAACTTAGCAGTTCTGTCTACCTAAACCTGACAAGAAGAGCCTCATATAGCATAATAGACACCTCTCGGAGGCCCTATTTTCAAATTACATATCATTTGAGTTTAGCTCATGATTAACAGTAAGTTTAATTGTTATTTTTTAATGTTATTGTGCTGTCTGCTCCCCCCAGTGCTAAAGTGGAGCACTCCCTTCTAACACTCCTGCAGGAGAGCACAGTGTATGCAGGATAAGAGGCACAGTGGCTCCGTGTGCAGATTGCCTGAAATTGGAGATTTCTAATGGAATACATGGCTGAAAAGGGTGATGGAGGACTTTCATCAAGCCCTGTGTCAAACCTATTTTTTTGGCACAGCTTGCCAAATAACTTTGCCGCAACTGTATCTAATTTTAGTATATTGGGTGCAATTGAGACAGTTTCCTCAGTTTTGCGGCAGCTTGCACCAAATATTTGGTGCAAATTCTGTAAAAATGGGCCCCAGAATTCCTCGAGTTAGACCAGGTGGGAGCTGGTCTAACTTGTGGCACTTGGTGCATGGGAGTGAAAATCCCAGTTGCCACTGGAAGAATGCGGCAAGCCCTGAGTGACGTATGATCGGCGCACCAGGGGCTTGGGGCTTATGGCATTCTCGGGGGCTCTGAAAATAAAGGCCACAGTATCTGTATAGCCACATACAGCATTACCTGTCAATAGGCAATGGTCAATAGGAAATAGCAAAGTCCAAGCAGCTAGCTAGGCATACTGGGCAGACTGGGTGGGCCTGACGGGCCTTTCCTGTTGTCACATTCTGTGTTTCTGTGTGTGTGTGTGTGTGTGTGTGTGTGTGTTTCTGTGACTAGTGAGTCAATCTTTGATTCCAGAGGGGAAATATGTGTTTTGTGAGCTATATGTTTAAAAAAACTGTATTTAAAAGCACACATTGAGTTCTGCTACAGTTAAATGCTGGTGTATTTTATTTTGTTGGGGGGGGGTCCTGATTCTTGGGGCTTGACTGGTAAATTTATTTTCACTGTAGAGGTGAGAGAGACATCATTTTAATGTAACAGTTGAACATCAATGTTGAATTTTGTTTTATGTTGCATGTGTGGATAGCCTGACCTGCATTCAAAGGCATACTAATAGGCAGCCTGCCTAGAAGAATACCTCTAAACTATCCCACATTAGGAAGGGAAATCCTTCAGTTTATCCCTCATAACTTCTCTATCTCATATGCAAAAGGCTCTAGCCATATAGTGATGTAGTTATGGTGGTAGCAAGCATCATCTGCAAGGATATTGCTTGAGATAGCACACTGCAGACTGATACCATTTCCATATGTATCATTCAACTGAATGCAGTTTTTACAATATCAGGCTTCCAGTGGTAGACATGATGGTAAGTGATGGTGCATCATTGTTATTGGTCATGCTGGCAAAAACTGTATCTCATACAGTAAACTCACACATTGAAAGCAGAAAGCAGATCAATTCATAATTGGGGGGGTGCTTGCCAGAGGTTCAATGTGGGGAATAGCTCCTCCCACAGCCTCTACATAAGCCCTCCGCTGACACACCTCTCTTGCTTAGGGATTGTTTTTCCTGAGTTCCCTGCATGGCTGTGTGGCTGTACTGGGTTCTGTTCCTGCTCCCTTGTGCTCTTGTTCCCCTCTTTTTGTTGTGTCACCTCTCCTGGTCCTTTCTCTGCCTTCCCTTTTGAATGCTTCTCCTCCCTGTTTCTTCATCTGTTCCCTGCTGCTAGTGTGTTGCTTCCTTCCTTGTGTTCTGTTTGCCCCCCCCAAGTCTGCTTCTATTTGTCTTTTCTCCCTACCTCCTCATCCTCTGGCTGGCTTGCTAGTCTGCTCCAGGTGCCGTCCCAATGCTCTTGTCCTCCACTTCACTTCTTTAGTTCCTTTTTGGGATTTCCTAACTCCCTGCTCCCTAACAGCCACCATTGTGCACACTCCTGTCCTTCTTTCTTCCCACATCGACATGGAGCATAGCAGGAAGTAGGAGTACATTGGAATGGACTCCCTCTTGTCCTCCTTGATTCAGCTCCAGTGCTCTCTCTCCCCACTGCCTCACGCTTTTCCCTACAAGCTCATTGATATCACCCTAGCTGGGTGGGAATACCGCAGCAGCACTCTTTTGTAGTGGGTATGTTCTGCTATACTTTACCTTAACCATGATTTGCACCTTGTGAAACTGCAGAGGTAATTGGCTACCCATGCCGTCTCCTGCAAAAAGTGGTTACTGATAATGATTTCACAACACTTGCTTTGTTACTCATAGCAACTGCTACTACTTGATCTGCATGCCGTTAACATCATTACCTCTCGTTACCATTATTGCAGCCACACTTAACTCATTGCCTCCACAGGAACTCTCTGAAGTTGCAGCACTTGTCTCCTGTATACTGTTAACAGTGAATCCTGGGCCTTTCTAAGTAAAATCAAGCCATAATTGGCATGCCACAAACAAATGCTAATAGCCCCAAAACCATAAGTGCTAGACACAAAGTTTGAGTGGCAAACTTGTTTAGCATAAACTTACCTTTCCAACGGTGGTATGCAAGTAATAATAGGAAATTTAATTTGTTTTCTATGCTGGTCGAAACAGCAAATGCAATTATTTTTTCCACTAAAAAATGTACCATAAGCCTTTTTTTTGTTGGGAAATATGTAACAGAACCCCAAATTAAGCACCCAAACATTAGCTGTAGTTTTAATAGTTTGTTTGTAAAAAAACAGCTGTTTCTGTAGTAGTAAACATAATTTTCCCCATTTTAGACAAGGTGCATTGGTGAAGTTTGAGGGATGAATCTGAACCTTATACACCATACCATAAACAAATGCACATAACTCCTAAAGTAAACATGATACACACACCGTATCAGCGGCAAAGTTGTTCCACACAAGATTGCCTTTCCAACGGTGTTATGCAACCAGATGTGCTCAGTTATAGTTTTTGTTTTATACTGGCTGAGATACCCAGAATGTATGTTTTCTTCAAAGTGCTTAGGTGGTTCTTGATGGACAAAATATCTGACATACACACCATGTCATAAACAAATGTGAATAACTCCTAAAGTGAATGTGATACACACAGAGTGTCAGTGGCAAAGTTGTTCAGCACAACATTACCTTTCTAATGGTACTATGCAGTCAATTCTAATCAATTCTGGCTGGCAAGTAATATTAAACAGGACCACCATGCTATAGGATGCTGGCTGGTATAAACCTTCAGGCACTCTTTACAGGTATTAAGGTAGGGTTACACTTGAATGTTATGCCCGGAGGTGGATTTGTGAAGTGAAGCCCTGATCTGGGCAGCAGCTAGGGCTTCATGTCTGCCTAAAGATCCCCTTAAAGCTATGGATTTCAAATTGCCTAATCTGCTTTCCCCATTTCCACTGCCTGTGCTTAGATTGGGGGGGGCACGTCTGCCACACTTTTTGAAGGGTGTGTGTTTTTATTCATTTTATTTTTTATTTCTTTGTAATAAAAAAAGTGCGTCAAGTAACTCCCTGGTTATTCTTTGGGGTTTTAATCGGGGGGGCTGTCCTGTGGACTCCCCTCTCTCTAAGTGTCAGTTCCTCTCCCCTCCTCAATGTTTAGGGTCTAGATTTGGTTGTCTGCCTGACATCTAATTTTTTTTTTTTGCATGTACTGACACTTCACTAAATGTATTAAGGTTGCCCACAATAAGGCATGCTGAGTAGTTTCTTGGGCTCACAGGTACACCCACACCTGAGATCTGTATGCCCAAATCTGCTGGATGAATCTTAGTGGCAGGATCATGCACCAGACCTGTCTACTAGGTAAGATCATCTGTCTGGGTCTAACCTCTCCCACAACACCTCCTTACCCCAGTAACCAATCCTTGAGGGATGAGAAGTGCAACTAGACCTATCAATCAGTAATCGAGTGCAGTGGGCCATTCTCCACAGATCTCCCACCTGGCTATCTGATCTCCCTCTTAATGTACAGCTGCCTCCAAGTTAGAGCAGTTTAAATGCAACCTCAGACGTATCTTCTTTCTTTCAACCACTGCGACTGCCCAACTTAAGTTACTTCACCCTCCCGTATCCCCTCATTTCCTGGCTAAACAGTTGCCACTCTCCCCCCCTCCTCCCCCCCTGCAACCCCATAGGTACCTCTCTCTTAACGTGTTTCCTCTCTACTTCACCTCACTCTGTAGCTCCTGAACCCTGATTTCCACCTATTACCCCATCTTCCTCTTTCCCCTTTTTTTTATTTGTCTTGGCTGATCCATGTTAACCTATTGACTTTGACAAAGTCATTCTTGACCACCTATTATAACATATTGGTACATTATTGTAATTGTATTTTGGCTTTTACTCTGGTATCTATTTTAGTTCTTATTTGCCAACTTTGACAAAATCTGCTATGACTGCTTTGATTTTTTTTTTAGCTTTTTTGTTTGTTATATCCATGTCATGTTTTTATTACATTTAGCTAATTGTTGTTTCTTTTGGATGTGGAACCTTTGTAAATAAGTATCAGATGTATGTCAAATTCCAGGACTAATAAATACATACTAACATACACACTAAAAGCCAGCAGAATAGGCCTAATGATCTGTCATGTCTGCTCGGTAACCAGCCACCTAGTGGGTGCTCACCTTCCCATCCCCCCCAGCCCCCAAGATGGTCTTCTTTCAGTTCAGTTTCCCCATGTACCTGTCCCACCCCTTCTTGAAGTCCTCCACTGTGCCCTCCTCCACCAACCTTCGGGGAAGTGCATTCCACGGCACCACCACCCTCAGTGAAATAATGTCTCCTATGTTCCCCCTGTAATTTCCCCCCTCCAGCTTCCACTCAAGCCCACTGGTTGTTGCCCCCTTCTTTAGCCTGAACAGCTCCTTGGTTCTGCTCTTGGTTATTCCTTTCACGTACTTGAAGACCCCTATCATGTCTCCCCTGTATCTCCTCTCCTCCAGCGTGTACAGCCCAAGCTCTTCCAGTCTCTCCTCATACAACCTCCCACCCATGCCCTGAATCATCCTGGTCACTCTCCTCTGGACCCTCTCCAACAGTGCTATGTCCTCCTTCAGATGAGGTCTCCAGAACTGTACACGGTACTCGAGTTGTGGCCTGACCAAGGCATTATAAAGAGGGGAGAATCACCTCCCTCCTTCTGGACATAATTCCCCAGGCTATGCAGCCCAATATCCTGTTTGTTTTGGCTGCAGTTCTTCTACAATTTTTGGAGTTATTCATTTAGTCGTCTACCACCACCGCATGATCCCTCTCACTCAACGTGACCCCCAAATGAAGTGCCTTACATTTCCCAGCATTAAACTTCAATCCTCACCTCCTTGACCACCCCTCCAAGGTATCCAGGTCCCCCTGGACTGTATCTCTCATTTCTTCCCTATCCACCAGTGCTCCCAGTTTGGAGTCATCCACAAAGAGACCCAGCCTACTCCTAACCCCCTCTCTATATCCAAGACATAGGCATTGAACAGGAGTGGCCACAATACTGAACCTTGGGGGATCCCACTGATTACCTTCCTGGGGGAGGAGACTATCCCACCGACCATTACCCTCTGTATTCGCCCTGAAAGCCAATTTTCCAACCACTTGAGCACCTGTCCTCCCACCCCCATCTCCCCCAGCTTTGCTATCAGCCCATTATGGGGTACCGAATCAAACACTTTGCTGAAATATAGGACGTTCACCAGCCTATGCTTGTCCAGGGCCCCCATCACCCAGTCATAAAACTCTATGAGGTTGGCCCCCATCACCCAGTCATAAAACTCTATGAGGTTGGACTGACACAGTCTCCCTGGGATGAAGCCATAATGTTTATCATCCTGGTGCCCTAACCTTTCCAGCTGCCTTAAATGTAATATGTTTAAAAAGGATTAACAAGACCGAGACCTTCCTGGCATTTATTTTTTCTTTTTGTAGCATGTGGATTGAAATGAAGAGATGTATGAAAAAAATCCATTTATGATTTCTAACACCTTTAACCCTGAGGAATGGGTACTTTGGATACCCATAAATGTTGTACTTTACCTCGTATTACTAAACAATAAGGTACATTATGGTTCTGCCATTTAAATAGCAGTATGCCAAAAAGGGTTTGTATACCAGTTTTCAAGATGAAATACCAAATCTTGGGAAATGGCATTCTGTGTGGAACATCACTATTTAAAAGAATTTCTAACCCTGAATATGTAAGCAGACCCTGACCAACTGGAGGATCAGGATGAGCATATCTGGGATCTTGTGGGGGATCCTGACCTAGGAATCTGCTTGGTGATGAGGATAATCTGAGGAGGAGGAAAGGGAGTGGACTGAGCCAAAGAGGATTCCTATTCCCCCGTTTGATACCAAGTCTTTGTCCTGTCTGATAATCTGATAACTGAGGCATGTAGGTTCTTACAGCTGGAGGAGGTGCAGTCTATGGAGGCAGTGGATGTCAGTCCTATCTTGTCTGCTCCAAAGTGTTTTCAGAACTTTGTTTTCTGTGACCAAATTATTGAACAGGAGTGGGCAGGTGTGACACAGAAATATCTGCCAAAACCTAAGGCTCGGTATTGCCCCTTTTTTGGAGGAAAATACCCTGAAGTGGGAATCCCCTCTTCTGGTGGATAACATGGTTCATAATTCTGTTGGGAACACCACTATTCCTATTGAAGAGTCCTTGGCCTTAGCAGATTTGCATGGTAAGCTAGCACATACTGCATGCAGGAGAGCCTTAAACTCCAATGGTGCAAACCTGCACACCTCCTATGCCTCTTTTATTGTTGCCAGAGCCTTCAACTTGTGGGTTACAATCCTTGTCAGCTTCGTATCCCCAGATGTGGAATGGGTGAGCATTTTGCAGTTGGTATCCATGGTCTCTACCTTCTTATGGGATGCCACAGTGGAAAATTATGTCTGCTCACTAGACACATTTTTTCATCTGCGAGGTGTGTGGCTTGGGCATTGGGTGGCTGATCATACTTTGAAGACCAAACTGTTCAGTCTATCCTTTGAGGGGAGGTTAGTTGTTTGGTTCTGGCCTGGATGATATCTTATAAAGGATATCTGATAAAAAGAGCCACTTTCCAGTGTCAAAGCAATAGCAAAAGGCAGCATCAACTCTGAAAGGTCAAGGAGGCAGTTAATGGAGGTGGTTCCAAGGGGGTTGTCCCATTTGAAACTTGGGGAGCCCAAGGAGTAAAGGAGCCTATTCTGGTTAAAAGAACAATAGTAGAGCCTTTTCCTGAAGATGCAATGGAGGCCCAGAGTGAAAAGTAGACAACTCACCAGCAGGAAAAGGGAGGTCATAATTCCACTATACAAGACACTAGTGAGGCCGCACCTGGAGTACACTGTGCAGTTCTGGAGACCTTACCTACATAAGGACATAGACAGAGTAGAGATGGTTCAGAGGAGGGCAACAAAGATGGTGCATGGATTGCATCACAAGTCCTATGAGGACAGGGTGAAGGCACTGAACATGTACTCCCTGGAGGAGAGGAGAGAGAGAGGGGATATAATAGAGACATACAAGTATCTTACAGGGAGGAACAGGGTGCAGGAATGCACTATTTTTAAGTCAAAAAGATGTTCCAGGACTAGAGGGCATGGGATGAAGTTGGAGGGAGGACGATTCAGAGGAAACGTGAGGAAGTATTTCTTCACAGAATGGGTGGTGGACAAGTGGAACACCCTACCAGAGGAAGTGGTGGGGGCTGAAACAATCACGGGATTTAAGAATGCATGGGATAGACATAAAGGAATTCTGGAGGTCAGAGGTAGGGGGCAACAGACTTCTTGGAAAACAAACTGAATTTACAAACTTAAATGGGCAGACTGGGTGGGCCATAGGCCCTTATCTGCCAACACTGTCTATGTATCTATGTAACTCACAATGAGAGTACATGGGCCCATATCTTCCCTTGGTGGAAGTCTGGTCCCATGACCAGATAACATCAGGTGCTTGGGGATTGGGGGTGCTTTTTGCTGTCTCCAGTTCTGAAGGACCCTGTGAAGAGATGGGCAGTGTCAGAGACCCTGGACCACCTCACTCAAATCGGGGCAGTTGTGCTGGTACCTCCCAGCTAGTAGGGTCAGGGATTCTACTCTGTTTTGTAGTTTCGGGGGGTCAGACCCATTCTGGATCTTAAACATCTAAAGTTTGTGAGTCCCACTACCTTCAAGATGAAATCATTGCTTTTGATCTGCCAAGCTGTCCAGCCAGGGGATTTCCTAGCTTCCACAGAGTGAGGGATGCATATCTAAACATCCCCACTCGTCAGTCTCATCAAAGGTTCCTCAGGTTCATGGTCCTGGGACAGCACTTCCAGTACAGGATGCTAACTTATGGGCTGGCAAAAGTCCCCCAGGTCTTCAAGAAGGTGCTCATGGTCCCAGTGGCTCAACCAACAGGAGGCACATCATGTCTATCCCTACCTGGACGATCTGCTCACTCTAGCACAATCTGTGCCATTAGCAAGAATGTCAGTGAACAGGACCCTGAAAATGTTGGAATCTGATGGTTGGGTGGTGAATTGGGGGGCAGCTCTCTTGAGCAATCTCAGACCATGGATTGCTGATGAGGGGACCTGAATATGCCAGACATTAACTGGAGCACCTTTGCTGCAGCAACATCCAAGAGCAGGGCCATTCTTGATGCCCTATGGGGGCATGCCTCAGACAGCTATTGGAACCCACTCTGGAGGGAGCAGTCTTAGACCTGGTACACTCAGATGGTAATGGAGAGAGGATCTCAGATCTAGAAGTGCGGAGCCCTGTGGGAACAAGTGATCACCAAACAGTGTGGTTCACAATAAACTTAGCTGTAGAATCAAGCCATACAAAAGTAAAGGTTCTGGACTTCAGGAGGGCTGATTTTGTCAAAATGAGAGAGTGCCTCAGAAAAGCACTAGCAAACAGGCAAGAAGATGGTGTGGAGCTACAATGGGGAAACATCAAAACTGCCATCGCAGAGGCAACAAGCCTTTGTGTGAAGCAAATAAATCAAAACAAAAGAGAAAATCACTATTGTTCTCAAAAGAAGTGGCAGGGAAGGTTAGGGAGAAAAAGACAGCATTCAGGAAGCATAAGGAAACACAGAAGGAGCAGGACAGAGAACTGTACCAGTTAAAGCAGAAGAAAGCAGGGAAGGCAATCAGAATAGCAAAGGCCCAAACCAAGGAAAAGATAGCTAACTCAGTTAAGAAGGGAGAAAACACCTTTTATAGGTACATTAGGGAGCGAAGAAAGACTAAGGCAGGGATACTGAGTCTGAATAAAGAGGAGGGTGGCTAGGCGGAGAGGGATAGTGAAAAGGCAGGGATACTGGACAAATACTTCTGCTCAGTATTCACAAAGGAAGAGGAGGAGGAGGAGGTACCTAATCCAGTCAGTAGAAGCACACTGAATGGGGGGTTGATATCAGTCCTTTCACAGAAGAAAGGGTTCTGAAAGAACTCCTAAAACTGAAGGTGGATAAAGCAATGGGACCTGATGGAATTCGCCCCAGAATTCTAAAAGAACTAAGAGGAGAGCTAGTAACACCACTGACCTCCCTTTTTAACAAATCATGGGATGATGGTGTGGTACCTGAGGACTGGAGGAGGGAGGATGTGATTCCCCCTTCACAAAACTGGGAGCAAGACACAGGCAGGAAACTACAGACTTGTCAGTTTGACCTCAGTGGTAGAGAAAAATTATGGAATTGCTTCTGAAGGAAAGAATTGTTGAGTACCTAGAGGCCAGTGGGGCACAGGACCCAAGGCAGCATGGATTCACTGCAGGAAGTTCATGTCAGACTAATCTAATCAATTTCTTTGACTGGATGAGCAAAGTAGTAGACCAGGGAGGGGCTGTGGACATGGCCTACCTAGACTTTAGCAAGGCATTTGACACAGTCACGCACAACAGATTAATAAACAAATTAGCCAGCCTGGGAGTGGGTCCCATGGTGGTAGCCTGGGTAAAACACTGGCTGGACAACAGGACACAGAGGGTAATAGTAAACGGAGTCCACAGTGCAGAAAGGGGGTTACTAGTGGGGTACCGCAGGGTTCAGTATTGGGTCTGATCCTTTTTAATGTTTTTATAAGTGACTTTGCAGAGGGACTGGAAGGAAAAGTATCTCTTCTTTGCAGACAACACAAAAATCTGCAACAGGGTTGATGCACAAGGTGGGGTGGAAAGGATGAGAAGGAACGTGGCAAGGTTGGAAGAATTTATTTATTGTATTGTTTCACCAGGAAAGGCAAACTGAGCAAAAAGATGCTTGCCTCCCAGTGCGACATGGGGAAGGGGTACAATGGGAAGATAAGCAGATTTACATAATAAAATAGGTATACATTGGAAAAAGGTAACATTGGAAAAAGGTAACATTTGACTACACGTTGGTTAACAGTCAGTTACATGGAATGGTCAAATGTATGGCAGCTTAGATTCAACGCAAAGAAGTGCAAAGTAATGCACCTGGGAAACTAAAATGCAGGGGAAGAGTACACAATGAGTGGGTGAGATACTGACAACAACAAAAATGGAAAGGGACCTGGGGTAGTTATATCAGATATGGCCTAAAGGTGGGCAAGCAATGTGAGAAGGCAGTAAGGAGGGTTGGGGGGATACTGGGATGCATTGGGAGAGGCATCACCAGTAGAAACAGGAACTTGTTATCCCTCTGTTCAGACAGTTGGCGAGACCACATCTGGAGTACTGCATGCAGATCTGGAAACCCATCTTTGCAAAGACATGGACAGGGTGGAGGTTGTCCAGAGGAGGGCAACCAAAATGGTGCAGGATCTGCACCAGAAGACATATGAAGAAAGACTAAAGGAGTTTAATATGTATAGCCTCGGGGAAAGGAGGGAGGAGGGGACATGATAGAAACTTTCAAGTACCTCAGGGGAATCCACAGAGTCCAAGAGGGTAGCATCTTTCAGAAAGAGATATGCAAGAACAAGGGGGCACAATTTGAAGATAGAGGGAGATGGCTCAGAGGTAATGTGAGGAAGTATTTTTTCATGCAGAGGGTTGTAGATGCATGGAACAGCCTTCCTGAGGAGGTCGTGGAGTCAGGAACAGTGGGGGAATTCAAGAATGCATGGGACAGACATAAGGCAATTCTAGTGTGGGGTAGGAGGAAGTAGACTGTTGGTTAACTAGGCATATCAGGCAGGACAGTTCATAAGAAATCTAAACGGCAGGGGAACTCAGCTTTGGTACAGCGTTAGACCAACAGTCATGTTATAGGGCTGGCTCAGAGCACAGTCTCAAAATGGGCAAGGGTCCAGTTTGTTTTCTGCAGCTACCATTACCATAGAGCTAGATTTAACTAATTTACAGCATTGCCATGTTGTTTGTAAGTTGCATCGTATTTCTCCTGCTTAAACCAGTGCAAACCTGTTCTACCAACCACTGTTCCCTTTCATGCTCATATACTCCTCAGACCACATTCAGTTCCATCACATCCACTTCTCTGCTCTTTCCTGTGCCATTGCCAGTTCTCGTACCTACCAGTCCCATCTCCCCATGTCTGTCTTCCTGTTCTGCCATCCAGCTCCATGCTACTATCTCTGTTCTTTATTTACCTCTCCCTCTATGGCAGCATTCTGAGTTTCAGCCAGCCCATACCAGCAGTACTCCAGACTCCATCCCTAACTCACGCCTTGTGAGGTGCTGAGCTAAGGTAGGCTTCCCCTGCCTAACAGGGATGGGAGTCCATTTCAGTTATTACATCTGACTACTACCATCCTGACATCCTCCATCCCCAATTCTGCTGGACTGCATCGAGTGAAGGTTCACTGTGCTGATGACTGGGGATGGGAGTCATGTCTACCATATACAAACTGTTATCATACCTTCTCTACCTCATCCAGTTGCTGCTTCCCTTTGAAAATGGAACTTCAACCTACTACCACTTTGACATTCTCCATCCCTAACTCTGCTGAATAGCATTGAGTGAAGGTTAGCTCACCCCAGCTACCAGGGATGGGAGACATGTCTACCATCTACAAACTGTTATCATACCTTCTCTATCTGATACTACATGCTTCTTCCCTTCGGGAACAGAACTACATTCTGTTTACCAACTTGACATCCTCCGTCCCTAACTCTGCTTAGCAGCATCACATGCAGATTAGCTCACCACAACTACCGGGGATGGGAGCCATGTCTCCAATCTACAGATTTATACCATGCTTTCTGTAACTATGCCAGTTGCTGCTTCCCTTCAGGAATGGAACTTTCACTCTCTGTGTATCCCTCATTTACTTTTGCTGCTTCCGGTCACCACCATTCATCTACCATCACTGACAGTTGCTTGAGTCTCCAGTCTACTGTTTCATCTTCTATGTTCTTAGTATGATGCCAGGTTGCCACTCCCTTAAGGAACAGGCCTTATTCATCTTGCTTCTCCATCTTATCTCATCTGCATCCTAGATGACTTCCTTGGCCAGGATCCTGACTTTCATATAGACCATCTTCACTGCTTGCATCTACACCGATTAGGATTGACAGTTTCATTCTGGCATAGAACTTCTCCAACCAAGTTCTCTCATCGTTCATGTTCTCTAGCCAAATCCAGCCCAGATCTTCTTGCCTCGAATGACACAGCTGGATCATGTCCTTCTGTTCTGTTGCTTCACATATATTTTCTTCACATGCTGCCCAATGTCATGACCATCCTGGACTTGGACCTCTTCCTGTTGAGTGGTCCCCACTTCTCCTTGCCACAGTTGCTCTTCTAGCCTCTCCATTCAAGCAGTACAGAGTCTACCTTGCCTGGTCTATGGCCCTAACTCACAACGCTGTGTCCACTGTCTACTTCTTTCCCTACTGCAGGTCGCTGCTTCCCTTCAGGACTGGGCCATTTTCACTCCTCCACCCTTCCACCTCTCAGCTCTGCCCATGACTGCTACTGCAGGACTAGGACCTCATCAATCACCCCCATCATATGAATCCTGCTGGCTTGTTCAATCCCTCACTCACTCCAAGTCGACTGCCTCATGGACTTCTTTGTCACAAGTTCCCCATTTGGCTGCTGTACAAACTTATTTTCTGTTGCAGCTATGGAACCTCATCCTTCATCACTCTGGCACCATCCATCATTTCTCTGTTTGCTTCCAGCCTTCATCAGAAGTTGGACTCCCATTGCTCATTGTGCTTAGCTTGGCTCCTTGGTCTTCTGTGGATCATCACCTGATGCCTTGCTTCATATTTCCTGCACTTTGCTGCTGTTCACCTTGGAACAGACATTGTCCTGCTCCTTCCTACTCTGGATGTCATCTGGCTTGCCTAGCCCATAGCTTCCTCTGCTCATTCCTTCAGTTATTCAGGATTCACTCAGTACTTCCTTCACATTTGACTGGCTGCCTTCTCCCCTTCACCTAGCTGGCTCGGGGCCTCATACTGTTTGCTGTGGCTCTTTTTTGGCCTTGTACCTCATTTCTGACCAGTATTCCTACCAAGCCATCTGCTTCCATATGATCCATCCCCTACTTCTACTCCTGCCCTTCTAACAGTACTTTGTGCTACTCATTCGATCATTCATTCATTCATTACTCTGGAGTAGTACTTCTGCCAGCAAAATACTCCTTGGCTCACATGCCCCACAGAGTCTTTCATTATTAGTGAAGTCTCACACTGCCCATTCAATTCTTCACAGTCATTCATGGAATCCCATTTGCCTGGACAATAGGAAGATCTCCTCCATCTCTATTGGATATACCCTCCGATTCCTGTCCATCCATTCACCATCATTCCTCGGATGTCTCCTCTCATTGGCCAGCCTCATACATGGAAAGGACTTAAATCATTCTGTTCTATTCAGACTTCGTAATTGGCATTGCCTCTTCAGATACCGGGAATCGCAAGATAACCCATTCAACTATGGACTTCATCTATTTACCTTATGCCACCTCTTAGTTCAGCAATAACACTGATGACCATGCTACTCGACTCCTACTTCCCAACAGGCATTGCTAGTTTTAGGAATTGCATACATATCATCCAGAATATTCACCGTGGGATCTCTATCACCTAGCTGATTCCTGACTCCACGTCATTCACACCTTTGATTTCACTCACGGACATCATTATCCCTTATACTATTATCTGCACCTGTTCATCTAGTACTTTCTGCCAGGTTAATCATTCTTCTAGCTGCCTATTCAGACCCTTTTTTTCAAAGTTTTTTCATTAGTCTCTACAGTAAAGACCATCACTGAGAACTGGCTGTCCTGAATTCTATCTGGCAAGCAATAACAGCCAAGTCAAATTCATCAACTCAACTTTGCATCCCCATTGACATTTATCTGCTGACATGCTAAATACTATGGCATCCTGCATTTATAGATCTATCTACCAATCCAGCCTACAGACTCTTTCTCTAATCTGCCTCAAGTTTTCACATGTGATTCAGAATCAGGATTACCCCTAAACTTAACCACCTATGCCACCACAGTGCATCTCCTAAATGATCATACCAGAAGAATATCCACACGTACTTCATACAGTGTACCAGCAAAGGATTAAGCATAAAGTCATGAACATCACGACAAAAGAAGCCATCACTTCCATGTACCACATTCCAATCATTCCTCATATACAGTAGGTTACCATCTGGATGGCTCCACAAATTACCTTCTGGGCTTTACTAATCACTTATGGCATTACTCTTATCAGGCACTCAAACTCCTCTAATCATTTCCTCTGGGACACTTACCTAGTGACTTTCACTTACTATGACTCTTTGCCTTCAGACAACCTCAAATATTGAACCTTACATGAATTGGACCATTCACTCCTAACTTCACTAATCATCATAACTATCACGGTGTTCTATTTGGTCTTATATCAATCTCATCTTGTTCTTCCACCTTATAACCTCTGTACAATTCCTTGGACATCCATCCTCTGTCACTTTGGAAATATGGTCTACATTAGCCCTTCTTTAACTGGATCTGATTTACACATAGGACTTTACCATCCCTATGGGAAGATGTACCCTTCATCTTCAGGATCATCATTCAAGCTGTATCATCCTTGGATTGAGAACGAACCAGTGAAAATGGGCAATCTTGCTTATCTGGATTTACAAGTATAAAAAATAAAAATGAAATAAAATGAACCATCATCTACATGGCACTTAAAGACTCTTCTTCAAATTATACTCTATGGATGTTTCCTTAGATACTCCTTGTTTAATACAGAATTCCTAGCCTCCAGGCCATACCCTTACATCCAAACCTGTCACAAGTTGGATCATTCACTAATGACTTCTTCTACCACTGCAGCTCCACCATTCCCAGTTTAGTACCTTATCAATCCATTCATGATCCCTCTGCCTATTAAAATTTGGTTGGACAAGTGTCATTCATCATCCCAGATACCTGGACTTCCTTCATCCTCCTTCACTTGGATTTACTTTATACTCAGGATCCCGTGGCTCATTCAGAATGGATCTCCTCTTCAACCTCAGGATCATCATACAATCGCCATCATCTATCTATCGAAGATGGATTATCATCTCTCCAAGCAACTCACCAGCCTCGAATTAGCTATGGTTACTAGAACCTAGATCCTTCTCCATTTTGTATGCCCAGAAGGATGGGAAGACCTCCAACCATGGGTCCTCAGATGTTTCCTCCACCCATTTTTTCCCCCTTCTCCTGTATACCAGGGTGTCATACTCTCTGTGAGTTGGAGGAGGTTTCTTTTTGGGCCTTCTAGTCTCTACAAATTACTACCTACCAACCTACTACTATTCAAGGGTGGGAATAGAGTAAAGCCACAAAAAGTACCACAAAGTTACACAAGCATATATACCGCATCTCTCCTCATTGCTATTTCACAAACATTGAATGGGAGGGCTTCCCCAAGGTTCAATGTGGGGAATAGCTCCTCCCACAGCCTCTACATAAGCCCTCTGCTGAAACACCTCCCCTGCTTAGGGAGTGTTTTTCATCCTGCACCATCCCCTCCTCCTTCTCCAGCACTCTTCTCACCCTTGCTCCTGGGACTTCTATTCCCAACAGATTACTACCTACCTACCTACTACAGCTCAAGGGTGGGAATAGAGTAAAGCCACAAAAAGTACCACAAAGTTACACAAGCATATATACCTTATCTCTCCTCATTGCTATTCCACAAACATAGAAACATAGATACATAGAAATTGTTGGCAGATAAGGGCCTATGGCCCACCCAGTCTGCCCATTTGAGCTTGTAAGTTCAGTTTGTTTTCCTAGAAGTCTGTTGCCCCTTACCCCTGACCTCTAGAATTCCTTTATGTCTATCCCATGCATTCCTAAATCCCGTGACTGTTTCAGCCCCCACCTCTTCCTCTGGCAGGGTGTTCACTTGTCCATCACCCGTTCTTGAAGAAATTCTTTCTCATGTTTCCTCTGAATCGTCCTCCCTCCAACTTCATCCCATGCCCTCTAGTCCTGGAACATCTTTTCGCTTAAAATAGTGTTTTCCTGCACCTGTTCCTCCCTGTAAGATACTTGTATGTCTCTATCATATCCCCTCTCTCCCTCCTCTCCTCCAGGGAGTACATGTTCAGTTCCTTCAACCTGTCTTCATAGGACTTGTGATGCAATCCATGTTCCATCTTTGTTGCCCTCCTCTGAACCTTCTCTACCCTGTCTATGTCCTTACGTAGGTATGGTCTCCAGAACTGTACACTGTACTCCAGGTGGGGCCTCACTAGTGTCTTGTATAGCGGAATTATGACCTCCCTTTTCCTGCTGGTGATGCCCCTGCCTATACATCCCAGCATTCTATTTGCTTTACCTGCTGCCTTGTCACACTGTTTCCCTACCTTGAGGTCATCAGAGATGACAACCAAGTGAACATTGAACCTATGAAGTTGCTGAATCACCAGTATACATCACAAAGTAACGCTCTAGCTTCTGAATTTTTTTGTGGTTAATTTTGTGATTATATTTCCCTGGTCTGATGATGGCTTTCCACTTTTTAAGGATTATTGTTCAGTTCGCATACTGAGTGCTAGTGCCCCACATTTCAGTGGCAATAGTTTAATGTGTACGCTCAGAAAGTGTTCAGATCAGTTTCAATGGATGTGCAGTCCCAATTCTGAAGATGTGGCTGAGGCCAGGCAAAATTTTGCCCATAAGTGAACTAGAGCATGATACCATAAAAAATTGCCTGAAGTCTTGCTTAGCCATTCTGAGACTTTAAACTATTGTCCCAGTTTTACTTTTTTAAACAAACTGTGCAAAATCAAGTTTGGCCTGTTATTTAGGATTCAGTGGCTAATTAAATAAAGCCTGTGTGTGGTGGGTGGCTTCAGGGAGATCCTAGGAGACGGAGTTACTGACCACCATTAATGATCAACTTAAAATTGTCTTCCCCACTAAGATTTTTTATGCTTTGGTTGCTCTTGTGTGTAAATAATGGAAAATAAAAAAAAGCTCATAGTTCTCGTTTGGCTTATTTCCTTGGTTTAACTGTGTTATCAACAGTGTTGTGTTAGAGGACAATTTTATCAGTGATGCAGAATTGATTGTTGGATCACAAAAACAACTGGAGAGCTGCACAGGGGAAATGAATAATTAACTCTGAACTTCTCATGCAATTGTTTATGATTGACAGGGGCAGGGTGAAATGTGCCTAACCCATTCAGTGGCTGAAACTATGATTGCTTGGGCAGGGAGGATATCAGAAGATGTCAGGGGAGATTAGGAATGTAATTGTCATGCTGGGAAGGGATGGGGTGGGGATTGCCTAGGATTGCCAGTCTGTTTGAAATGGACTGTCTGTTTATTTGGAGTATCGGCAAAGTTATATTGTAATTGTAAAAATGTTCCACTGGATTATTAAAATGCAATACAACACATTACAAATTCCAGATTGTTCTGAGGACCTAGATGATCCCCCTCACCGCTGTTTTTAAAATATTTTTGTCTCACTCACATTCCAGGCACTTGAGCTGACGTGTTTGACAGCCTGAAAGGTGGTCTAATTATTATACCCATCTACTATAACATGCAGCATGACAGGAGTCCTATAATGACACATGCCCGAATCTTTGATGCATGCTTCATTATTTTGAAATAAAGTGGCAGCAACTGCTGTAAATGTGGCAAAACATTTAAAAATAGTATTCAAACATTGTGGTGCATTTACTCTGCCACAGGTGCACACCAAAACTGGGATCTGCTCCTGTAGCAGGGTTTCTGAAAATTCAGTCTTATGAGTTAATAGAATCTGCACAGACCTCCTACATTGGCATTACTGTGCCCTTCCAGAGCTCTCTCCACCCCCTATGTCCCTCTTTGCCCTAAGACATACAGGCAGACTGGATGGGGCCTAGCGGTCCTTATCTGCTTACAATTTATATATTTCTATGTAAAAATAAAGACTTGAAGATGTCCCATTGTGTTTTGAACCCTGATAATGTCTCTGCAGTGACCATAGTGTTTGGCAGACTCTTCCACCTGTCCACCACCTACACCATGAAAAAAATACTTTCTGAAGACCCTTTTAAATTTCACCTTCCAGCCTGAGTTTGTACCCTTTGGCTGTTGTACTGTTCCTCAACTTAAGTCAGCACTTGATGTTATGAGGAATATAGTCACCTCTACTTTGTTATTTTATTTAGACTGTCCCTTCTTTCATATCTTGTAAGGTTCCCTTGTTTCCTCACTTTTACTTTACTTTAGACTTCATTTACATTATAAAGAATAACAAGAGTGCTCCTTTTATGGCCAACTCCACATTTTTATCAGTATTGTCATTTGCTTTTGAACACTCATTTGTTCTACAAAGCTAGGGAGCAGTGTCTGCTGCATGCTAGTTGCTTTTAGTAACAAGAAAAGTGGTGTTAATCAATGGTTGTGCAAAACTAGTGGAGAAAACTGATGAAAACCTGGGGAAATTGATATTTTAAAAATATGGGGAAAGCAGTCCTAAAATGGAGAAAAACAATGCTACTGTTTCCATTCCAAGACTGCATCCTCCTGAGAAGTCCCTCTTCTCTACCCTCACCAGGTCTTTAACCCACCCAACCTTTCCTGAATACATGATGACATTTCTGTTTGTGTATGGGAAGCCTTTTCCCTTGACCCGACAGTCCCACCACCCTACCCTCACTTGGTCTGTAACGCACCCACCCAGCCCACTGTGAACCAAACCATCCCATTCACAGCCAAGCCACTGTCATATTTCCAAAAAAGGAAAAAAATCCTGATTTCCAAATTACCTGGTCAGCAATCCTCCTCACATTCCTCCATTACCCGCTATGTGATCTGGGAAATTGAGAGGTGAGGAGATGGCCTATCTGCACCTAAGCAAATCCAAAAAGCATCACTCAAACTCCAAAACAAAATTTTCAAAGTCTCAGGATTCTTTATTTGCATTTAGCTGCTGGCCATGACCACGTTCATATAATGATGCCAGTGTTTCACCCTTTTAAAAGGGCTGCATCAGGAAGAGCATGGTTCTTGTTCAGTAATCATAGCCAGTTCTGTTTCCTATTGTATTTTTATGTTGGCACACTTGCACAGCCAACATCTTGTGATAGTGAAGATTTGGAGGCGTGGTTGCTGTTGGGCAAATGCAGGGCATGCACCAGTAGGTGCGTCCCTCATTCCCCAATCAGCCTGCATGCTGGCGCCACTCCACCCGGGTGAGTACATCTAAGGAAAGGTCAACTGCAATGCGAGCAAAGCTCATCACATACAGCGGACCTTCCTACATGCTTCACCAGCTACAAACATGATGGCACAGTGGCCGCTAAACTGCTGACTTCAGGGGTGCCCAATCCCTTGGTTGGCTTACCCTGCCCCTCATGTATGTGCCGATGGGGGGAGCCCACTCCCCATCGGCATAATATCCCCTCCTTTGCTTGCTGAGAGGGTGCCCAATCCCCCTCTACTCATGTGCCCCCGCTTTCATTGTTTGCCGAGGGGTGCCCAATCCCGTTGGCATCCAGACCCCTTCCCACTTTAATGTGCGATGGGGGCCCTCCCCATTGGCATGATTTCCCCCCTTCTTCTGTGCTGAGGGGGTGCCCAATCCCCCTCAGCTAGTGTCCTCCACTCCCTATGTGCCGACGGGGATGCCCAATCCCCTGTCAGCTACTGTAAGAAAACTGTCCGTGATGTTTCTTTAACACCTGTAAATAGAAAACAGTACCTCGTAGTCTCCCTACCCCCCTCCCACCACCAGCACCCACCCACTGTGCACCCTGACTCCCCACACCCCCTCACCCCAGACTTACCTCCGGAGCTCTGCGCGACGATCTTCGGTGGACCGGGAATACTTCTGCACTCTTCAAAGCTGACGTTGAACTGAGGAAAGCCGGTAAGCTGTATAATGGAATAAATAGGTATTTTTTTCAACTTTGATGCATATCTCAGGCATTTTTTGGAATTTTTGCACCTAATTTTCAACATGGGTTTTTTGGGACCCCTCCCCATGAATTCTGGCACTGTTATGATGTTAATTGGTCCCAAAGGTGATTCTGCAGTCACTGCATGGAATCACCTTTCAGGACTGATTAATGCAAGGACAGTGGCAGTGTTAATGAGGTGGGCTCTCAAAAAGCCTATGTTGCAAATTTGGTGGAAAAAATCCAAAAAATGGCTGTTTTACAAGCGTGCATTGTGCAGTTGCTATGCACACTCATAACTTCACAAATTCACAATATTTTCATGCAAGATTTTCAACACTGGCATTTTTCTATACCTCCTTGTGAACAGTACAGCTGTCATTTTTCACATCCTGGCTGAAATGTGTTTCCACACTTCCGGCGCGCAATAGCATGGTTGCTGTGGGAAAGCAGTGTTCAGAGCAGATTTTGAAAATTACAGTGACACTGTTCATGTGCAGAGGTCCTAAAATGCCTATGTTGAAAATTTGGTGATGATACTCCATAAAATGACTGTGTTACAAGCGTGCATTGCGCAGTTTGCATGCACGCTTGTAACGTATATTTGTAATATTTTCACTCTGGATTTTCACCATTGGCATTTTTCCACACCTCTTGATGAACAGTACAGCTGTCATTTTACATATCCTGCCCAAAATGTGTTTTCATACATCCTGAGCAGAATAGCGCAGTCTCTGTGCGAAATCACTTTTTGGGACAGTTTGAGGAAATGACAGTGACAGTGTACATGAGCAGAGATGCTAAAATGCCTATGTTGAAAATTCAGTACCAAAAGTCCATAAAACGATTGTGTTACAAGCGTGTGTTGCACATTTCCCACACACCCTTGTAAATTTTCAAATTTGCAATATTTACATGCCACATTTTCAATACTGCCATTTTTTTACACCTCCTTATGAACAGCACAGCTGTCATTTTTCACATCCTGCCCAAAATGTGTTTTCACACCTGTGGCGCACAGGTCACTGTGCAAAATCAACGTTTCAGACAAATTAACAAAATCACAGTACCACTGTTCATGAGGGGAGGTCCCAAAATGCCTATGTTAAACATGTGCTTAAAAATCCCAAAATAATTGGGTTATGGACGTGTGTTGCACAGTATCTATGCATGCTCATAACTTCAATTTTTCATATTTTCACTCCAGATTTTCAATGTTACCAATATTTTTACATCTCCTCATGAACAATACAGTTGTCATTTTCCACATACTGCCCAAAATGTGTTTTCATCCCTGTGTCACCAAATGGCATAGCTGCTGTGCAAAACCACCTTTCAGCTAACAAACTGATAGTGTCGCTTTTCATGAGGTGGGCTCACAAACAGGCCATGTTGAAAATTTGGAGTGAAAATACCAACACATACCTACAGTGTTAGGATTTCCAACTGTAGCACCCCACCCTGTAGAGACTGACAGACATCAGGGGTGTGACTTGAGATCATCGGCTGTATTGCTCAGGCCATTCCACCCCCACTCCACGCCCACCCTGTAGCCCGTGACAGGCATTGTGGTGTGCCTTGCACTGTTCGGCCACAAAATTTACCCCATTCTCCTATACTTCACCCACTTCAGCATGTTTCCTTATGGAATGGGGTAAGTATAATGCCCAAAAGACCCCAAAGCACACCACAACACTTGTCAGTGTCTACAGGGTAGGGTGAGGTACAATGGAATGAGCGTTATAACTGATGACCCAAAGGCACTTCCCAGTGCCTGTCGGTCTCTACAGGGTGGGGTGAGCTTGCATCATCAATACTGCCATTCCTATTATACATCTCCTAACTCGCGGCACTACCAGTGCCAATGCCAATGCCAGCGAGACAACATTCGGCATTGACAAATGCTTGTTTTATATTTACTTTATTTAGGATACAATCATATTATATCCAGAGCAGCAGACCTTACAGTGAATGAAGACCAAATACAGTACAGACATCAGTTATTAACTTGTACACTGCAAGTAATTAATGTACTATCTAGATATTTATACATATTTCAGTATGGTCCAGTAGGTCTAGGTAGAAATGTTCTGACTGACCTGCAAAGTCAGATGTTTAAATTAATTTGGGTGAATAAAAAACCTAGAGTAAAAAAGTGACCCCCATTGTGTCTTATTGCTTAATTCAGCTTTTGTTTTGAAATTTAATACAACTGAAATCTGTAGATTCCAGCTGTGACTTTTTTGTTGCTTGCCAAATCCTTTCTTGCAGTGTCATCATTTTTATTATTTAATGTTCATTTTTGATTTTGCCTGCTTGTCCTGCTAAGCTGTACTCTTGCACTGGTTGCTAAGTGGTGAAGTGAAGTTTGTGAGCAATGAGCACGGCCTGTTCCTGGTGGAGTCTGACGTCAGTAGGGTGCACTATGGCAAGCTTTCAATGACCTTGCCATGTCACAGCTCAGTACCTCTGAGTGCTGAAGTTAGGCAGTGCTACTGGAGAAGGCCGTAAGGGATATCAGAGTGCAGACAGTCTTGCAGATCAAGGAGTTCTGTTTTTCCCTAGGGCATCTCAAACATTCCCAGAATGTAGATAAAAGCTATTAACTTACAGAGCAGCAATACAAAAGACAGCTACAAGTGGTATGAAGGACAGGGATCATAATGTTGCAATATGCATGATGAAAATAGCACCAGCAAGACACTCGTTGACAGCTGAGGAGAAACATTCACCTCCATACAGCAGTACCTTCCTAGACTTCTCCAGTGACGTGGGTAAAGGTCCTGTGGGGTGCTTATACTATTCTCAGCAGAGAAGGGAACAAAGCCAAGGCCAGAGCATCAATCGTCACAGCTATTATTGACCTCACAGAGCACATAAAAGAAATAATTTCCATTCATTGTCAGTAGCAAATTTCTCACACTTTGAACAGTGCAGTTTCAGCCTTTTGTGGTTAGGAATACTTATGGTGATGCCGATGGGAAGTAAAGTAGATGAACTCAGAAAGTATGCAGCACATACTTCTCAGCATTAAAATCCACAGCACTGACCAGCAAAATTCAGAGCAAATGGCCAGAATGAGTAGCACTTTCCTATTTTAAAGAATAATATGCCTACAAATAGCTGGACCCATATAGTTAGTAATAAGGAATGCTTCTTTCAGGTTAGTTCAATGATTTAATAGTTGTCCAGAAATAGCTCTAACATTTTTAAGAACAGCAATAAAATTGTTCACAGCAAAGCTAAATTTGAGTGTAAAAATTATAGATATATGCAAAATTCATAGCAGTTGAGAGGTATAGTGTAACAGCCCTCATACAATGTAATGAGTGAAATGGATGAGGGCTCAGCCCCTAACAATTAAAAGGCTCTGACCTAACATCCATCCCAGAGCTATTTAAGGGAATATGCTTAAATCTCATCCAGAAGCTCATTTTCTTTACTATTGTAATCCTGCTGTGGCAGTTACTTGTGCTCCCGAAAATTAAATGTTTCCCTCTGGACTTCTGCTATGCCTGACCATGCTTATCTTTGCCTTTTGGGGATTTTCTGTCATGAACATTTTATGCTGCTTCAGAAATCTGCTTTGGTTTGTATTATTTTCCTTTATTCACTTCTACTTTCACTTAACTAAATAGGCCACCTTCCTTTTGCCTGTCATATTCTCATTTCAGTTACTGTAAGTATTGCTTTAAATGTGTGCAATACTAACCAACTTCACTCAGCCAAGCTCTTTGTGTCCTGTGGCACTTCAAACCTAGTGTTTATCTAGTTTTTCCTTTTCTCTTTAGTTCCTTCCATCTGCCATTTACTTTTGAAAAATAGCTTGTGCATGGCAGTCTAAATTCGTGCTAAGCTTTGTACAGAGTCAGAGAAATATAAAGTAGGAGCTCGATTTTCAAAAGTTGTGGGAACAGCTACAGACAGAGACATAGGATGAAACTACTGCACCTCGGAGTTTCAAATGTTAAGCTCATGCAGCTGTGGGGGATGTTACAAACAACCCCCCCCCATGGCAAATTTGAGAAGTAAAACATTCAAATTACCTGAAATGGTTATCTTCTTACTTTTAACTCCATGAAAAGTGGTTCTCTTAGTTTTCAGATTAGAATTCCAATGTGAGCATGCCATACCACCAAATGCCAAGGTGGAATCCCACAGTTTGGTACTAACTATGAAATGCTTGTAGTGGCTTCTCTTGAATGGAGTGCATTGCCAAATTTGGCTCCTTTAAAATAAAAATGCCCCCACTCAGGTAATTTCACAGATGATCAAAGGGAGTGTGCTAAAAGGAGTACCACAAGCTCCCAAACTCTTAACACATTCCCAAACTAGCATGCTCTAACCATTGCATTGTTCACAAAATTTAATTAATGTTTCTGCTGAGGGGTGCTACTGGTTTGTGGCATGTGGCATGTAACAATGAAACAAACAAACAGAATCCAGTACCTGGGTGGAAGCACTTTACTTTAAAGCAGTCACTTTAGGCAATGCACTCTAGTCAAAAGTAACTACTGCAGTCATTTCATATTAAGGACCAAACCATGGGGTTCCGCCTTGTCATTTGGTGGTTTGGGTTGCTCACATTGGAATTGCAGTCTGAAAACTAAGAGCACCCCCTTTTCATGGAGTTAAAAGAAAGAAAATTGCCAATTCAAATAGTTCAAATTCTTTACTTCTCAGATTTAACATGGAGGGAGTGCACTGGATTCTGTTTGTTTGTTTGTTACATGCCACAAGCCAGTAGCACCCGTCAGCTGAAATGTTAATTGAAGAACAGTGCTAAGGTTAGAGAATGCTAATTTTGGAATGTGCAGGGGATGTTATGCCTGGTCCCACCAGGAATGACATTTTGGCACAGTTGCCCTGAAAATACAGCAGAAAGCTGACGTAAATCATGGAGCTGGTAATAAACCAGTTCCACCTTTGAGAATACTGCAACTGCAGGAGAAACTGTGGCTTTGAAAGTGGAGACCCACTGACACCAGTTTTTCCCTGCAGCTGTGGTAATTCTAGGGGCATTGAAAATCTAGCCCCATGACTGGCCTCAGTATTTTCAATCACATCAGCAAGTTAATCAGTTCCACAGCCAGTATTCTCCCTCCAACTGGTGTCAGATGTATTCCATTCCTTTATTATTCCTGAAGTGGATTAAAATCCAGGAATGTTTTTAATAATATCTATATAAATTCTGTACTGGATTCCCTATCTTGCTGACCTGGACTCTCCTTACCATATTGAGTTGGCAGTACAGCCTAGAGGTTAGAGGAAAGAGGTGTGAATGAGCTTGATACATCCAGCAGACCAGACCTGAGTTTGATTCTTACAACCTCCACTTGCATACTATGTGTGACTCTGAGCAAGTCACTTAACTGCTCAGTGCTCCCAGGTCACCCATGAAAACAGGCACTTGTGCCTAGTGGGCCTTACCCGGTTACCAAAGACTAAAATAAAAAGAAAATAAAAAAAAATGTTACCTACTCTGGCATTCACCTCTTAATTTGCTTACACACTTGGGCTTTGCCCTTCCTTGTATTTCCTCTCATGTCAAATCAGACTGTGCGATTTCCTGCAGTTTATGTGCATCTTCCCTACGTTACCTTTAGCCTAAGGAACAGTTCCCATGGCACCTTTATGGATTCAGCCCTCCTCAAGAGTGTTACACTGCCTCTATGGTAGCCAAAAGGATATTAGTCACTGTAAAGGACAGAGAGCCTGATTGGCCACAAGTATGCCGCATAAGCATTAAGTATATAAACTACTTATTGCCAAACAAACGTGAGTTACAAGTATCTTAACAATATAAATATTAAAGAGGAACAGTCAAGACTAAGAGCCCTACACCCAAATGTGGGGGTGGTCCCAGTTTGTACTTTGTATGCAAAAACATTTTTTTAATTTTGGTTTACTGCGGTTCCATATCTTAATAGTGATCACAAAACAGTGATTGCTATTTTGACACGAGAATGTTGCTGAAAAGCAAATAGGTGATATGCACTTCTTGGTGAGCACACTTATGGAAAAACTTAGTGCTTTGCCCCCTGCCCCGATTTCAGATTACCAGCTCCCGGGGGTGCATGTCAAGGAGGGGGCAACACTCCAGTGCAGAAACAGAAAAAAAAAGCAGCTGCAAGCAGTGGCAAAATTCTTTCCCCTGCTCCGTCCTGAATCCAGTGCCTACTGAAACCAAAGTTAGCCACCCTCACCACAACACCACAGGGCTTGCTCAGCTGTGGCAGGTACACCCTCCTACCTAAACCCTCTTCTGTATACCTCCTCCTCCTCCTCCTCCTTCCTATCCCTCCCCTTCCAGTCTCTGGCCTCGCTATTGCATCGCTACCCTTGCAGGGTAGCCCAAAATGACAGTGCTGAAAATGAGTCACTATTTTTGTAGTTGCTATCATCACTGGATACCATTTGCTGCAGTATAGTTAATTTTATCTGGCTAATTCTATTGGCTTCCAAAACAACATTTGCTTTAACTAGAAATCTCAGAATCCCCTGCAGCTGATGAGCAGGGTTACAACAGTTAACCAGACAAGAGCGACTTGCTTCAGCTACTCCTTATCTGATCTGGCCCCTGTCCATTTAGGTGTCCCTCAGGGCTCTATACTGGGACCACTATTTCTCTCACTCCGTGTCAACTCGCTACATCATTGCTGCAAAAACAGCACACCCTTCTTGTATGCTGATAATCTTATCTTCTATGCAAGCACCAAGGACACTGCCAACCTAAATAGAAAACTAAATTCCTGCCTAAGGAGTGTCCAAGCCTGGTTACTTCAGAACAGATTAGTAATGAACTCAGCCAAGTCACATGCTATGCTATTTGGCACCCTAAATAGGCTAAAGAATATCCCCGTGCCACTGTTGGTGACCTGTGATAATGGTACCCCTCTTAACAAGGTCCCCCATTTAAATACCTTGGGTTCACTTTGGACCCTTCCCTTGATTTCTCCCTTCATGTGAACACTGTCTGCAGAGAAGTTAATTCAAGGTTGGGATTTACACATTGTGTCAGTCATAATCTCACTCCTTCTGCTCGCATATATGTAGCCAGGAGCATTCTACACCCTATGCTATCCTATGGACATCCCATTTTCTCAAATATCTCCACCCACATCCTGCATAAATGGGATGTGGCTTATAATAATATCTGTCACTTTGCTATAACTAGCAATTGACTAGTTCACCATTGTCACCTATATTCCAGCCTTAGATGGCTGTCCCTCTGGTCTTCATGACCTCTTCTAAGAAGGTGTCATATGTAGTGTCTTACACACCATTCCCCTTCATCTCTAGCCCCTTGCTTGGTACCATACAGATCTGCCTGCCCTCCTAGGTCTATGGATTGTGACTTGCTTACTACCACAAGGACAAAGACAAAGCCTTAAGAGGCAGCCTTTGCTGTGTCTGCCCTGAAATTGTGAAATAATGTCCCAACTAACATCAGATCCGGAAGCAAATAGTTTGATACCTTTTATTGGACCAACATAGACGTTACAAAAAGAAAACGATACCTAAGCTTTTGGACCAACCAAGTCCTTCCTCGGACACTTATGACAGTTGTTTAGAGGCTCACATTCTATTAACACCCAGATCATACATAAAAAACACATAAAAAAATCCCAGAAAAAAATTCTCATTGGTGTAAAGTACCTATTTCAAAAAAATCACAGATTTAAAGGGAATGAAGAGCCTTCCATTAACTTGCTACTACTGAGAATCTTTTCAAGGTCAAATAACATTTACAGTGGATAAACTGAACACTCAAGTAGACACAACCTCTGATTAAAATTTTTAATGAATGAGTGTGTTATAAGATTAAATTCAAAATTAAAAGCAGGTCAGAAGAGACAGGGCAGGCAGGAAGGGAGATGGGGTGGCACTTTATGTGAAAGATGGCATAAATGCCACAGAGATCCAGGAGAAATAAAATGGGGGAGAGATACTGTGGGTTAAACTGGATAGGAAAATTGAGTCAGCCATCCACATGGGGTGGTCTACAGATCACCAGCTCAGGAAGAAGAAACAGATAGGGAGTTGATGCTAGCCATCCAAAGGATGGCAGACACGGGTGAGGTGGTGCTGGTTGGAGACTTCAATATTCCAGACATGGACTGGAGCCTCCCAGCAGCAGCAGCATCAACCAGGAGCAGATTTATCCTGGATTCCCTTTAAGGTGCCTTCTTCAAGCAACTGGTCATGGAACAGACTCGGCAGAAGGCAATACTGGACCTCATGCTCACAAATGGGGACAGTGTGATGGGCTAACAGTGGGGGACCACCTGGGGAACACTGACCACTGGTCACTGTGGTTTGAAATTACAGAAGGAGCAGAACCAAACTGCACAAAAACATGTATCCTGAATTTTAGGGGGGCAGACTTTGGGAAAATGGGGAGATGCTTGAAAGAGGCATTAATGGGAATGGGGAGGGAATCAGGGGTTGATGAACAGTGGGCAATATTTAAAACAGGAATTACAAGAGCAACAGAATTATGAATTAAGCAGGTTAGCAAGGGGAAAAGGAAGAGGAGGCCATTATGGTTTTCTAAGGAGGTAGTGGAGAAACTGAAAGCCAAAAAGATCCCATTCAGGCAATACAAAAAGATGCAGGCAGAAAGGGATAGAAAGAAGTACCAGGAGAAGTAAAGGCAGGCAGGGAGCTCAGTGAGGGAAGCCAAAGCTCAGACAGAAAAGCGCATTGCAAAATTAGGGGGTAGAGGGGACAAAAATTACAGGTACATAAGTGAAAAAAGAAGGGCATAGGAAGAGATAGTGAAGCTGACGGGGGAGTATGGGTGCCACATGGAGGATGACAATAGTAAAGCTGACATACTGAACAGATAATTCTGCTCAGTCTTTACTGAGTAAGAGGAGGGTAATGGGCCTAAAGGGAGTACAAGAGGTGGGAATGGTGCAGAAATGGACACAAGTCCCTTTACATAAGAAGGGATCCTAAAGGAACTAGAAGGAATAAGAGTCAATAAAGTAATGGGGCCAGATGAGGTGCACCCCAGGGTCCTAAAGGGAATTAAGTGAGGTGGTGGCTGAACCTCTGGCAATCCTGTTTAGCTGATCACTGGAAACAGGGGAGGTACCCAAAGACTGGAGGACAGCAGATGTAGTCCCCTTGTACAAAAATGGGAACAAAGAGGAAGCAGAGAACTACAGACCAGTCAGCCTGACCTTGGTATTGGAGAATATCATCTAAGCACTACTGAAGGGAGAGATTGATGGAACATCTGATTGCCAGCAGACTTCAGGACCCAAGGCAGCATGGTTTCACTGGGGTGAGGTCATGCCAGACTAACCTCACTGAAGTTTTTGACTGGGGAGTGGACATGGCCTATATAGACTTCAGCAAGGCCTTTGACACTGTGCCACATAGAACGATATTAAGAAAACTGGGAAATATGGGACTGGGCAAGAAAGTAGTACAGTGGGTAGGTAACTGGCTGGGCGGCAGGACACAGAGCGGGATGGTAAATGGCTTTCAATCCATAGAGGAAAGAGTGACCAGTGGGGCACCACTGGGATCAGTGCTGGGACTGGTTCTATTCATCGTCTTCATCAGTGACACTGCGCAGGACCTAGAAGGCAGAATTTCCCTGTTCACTGATGACATGAAGCTCTGTAACAGAGTGGACATGCCAGAGGGTGTAGACAGAATGAGGAGGAACCTACAGACACTTGAAGAATGGTCAAGGATTTGACAGTCAAAATTCAATGCAAAGAAGTGCAAGATAATGCATATGGGGTACAAAAACCCTGTAACAACATATCAGTTGGGGGGTGAGGATATAGCATGCACCAAGCAGGAAAGGGGCCTTGAGGTTATCATCTCTGATGACCTCAAGGTAGGGAACCCGTGTGACAAGGCAGGCGGTAAAGCAAATAGGATGCAGGAATGCATAGGCAGGGGCATCACCAGCAGGAAAGGAGAGGTCATAATTCCACTATACAAGACACTAGCGAGGCCCCACCTGGAGTACAGTGTACAGTTCTGGAGACCTTACCTGTGTAAGGACATAAACAGGGTAGAGAAGGTTCAGAGGAAGGCAGCAAAAATGGTACAGGGATTGCATTACATGTCCTATGAGGACAGGCTAAAGGACTTGAATATGTACTCCCTGGAGGAGAGGAGGGAGAGAGAGGATATAATAGAGACAAACAAGTACCTTGCAGAGAGGAACAGGGTGCAGGAGTTCACTATTTACCAGTGAAAAGAATGTTTCAGGACTAGAGGGCATGGGATGAAGTTGGAGGGAGGGTGATTCAGGGGAAACATGAGGAAGATTTTTTTACAGAAAGGGTAGTGGACAAGTGGAACATCCCACCAGAGGAAATGGTGGGGGCTGAAACAATCACGTGATCTAAGAATGCACGGGATAGACATAAGGGAATTCTGGAGGTCAGGAGTAAGAGGCAACAGACTTCTAGAAAAAAGTAAAGTGAGCTTACAAGCTCAAATGGGCAGACTGGGTGGGTCATAGGCCCTTATCTGCTGAAAGTGTCTATGTATCTATGTATGTAATACCACAAATGTCCAAGTTAAATCTTGATAGTATGGTATGATAAAAACTGTACAACAGAAATTTATGTATGAAAACAAAAGAGAGAATATATATATATATATATATATATATATATATATATATATATATGTTATGTAGCAGTAGTGCTACCATGAATTAGAACGAGCCATTTATATATTAAACCCAAATTTTGCACCTTAATAACTTTGCAACTGTTTGACAGATTTGCCTGAAATTTGGAATGCATGATCAAGACCCATACGCCTTGGGATCTGCCAAGCTTTGTACCAGTCAGATACATGGCTGCAGAGTTATTAAGCATGATCTGCGCATGCATTTACGCTTTTTCTGGAATTCTACGGTCGCGCCTACAGGTCGCACAATTTGTGTGACCGACCTGAAATCTTCAGGGAACATGTGGCCAGGGTCCCTGATGTGCCTTTCAAAGATTTTGTGAAAAAGTATTAAACTGTTCAAAAGTTATGGCAGTCCGAACTTCTGTTTTTTCCCATAGGATAACATTACGGCATTCGCCGCGCCTTTGAGGGCCTGTATCTCGAAAACGGTGTGAGATACGGAGTTTTGGTTAAAAAATTATGGGGGCTACATATAAAACTAGCCAGGAAAGTGATAATACATATGACTTTCAAATGTTTTTTCTATGTCGTACGGTTACTGAGATATAAGCAATTTACTATTACAACTACTGATTTTTGTGTTCCGAGAGTCATTATTTTGCATACATTCTTTCTACTCACTGTCTTTCTTTATACAGCTTTTGGGGAAAACCAGTCTGTGCGCTTACATTACTCTTACCATTACCATTTCTGCTTGCGGTTCATTACCCGTTTCACTTACCTTTCATGTTTACACCACCATGTGCGTTACCCTTTGCGTTTTCATTTGCGGTTGCGTTTCCATTGTTTTTAACATTTCTGTCTACAGTACTGTTCCTCTTTCTGTTTTGCTTTGTGTCACCATGTACATTACAATTTGCGTTTGGGGGCACAATGTTACAATGCGACAAGACATCACCCCCGCGCTCCCGCTGTTGCATTACATTCACTATTTCTCATTATCATTCTCAAAAAGAAGGAAATTAGAGGCAAAAACTCCATTTAATGCATCAGTTAGGGTTATTCCACAGCGACAAAGCGAGGAAATTCGATGTTAGGGTTAAACCCTTTGCACCCCTCAGCCCACCCCCAACTGGAATGGGGTGTGCATTGGGAATCATTAGTCCTAACTGTCACCTCATTCTCCTATTCCTCAGCTTTTTCCACATGTGATGGGGTGACACTTAGGGCCGATGACCCCAATGCACACCCTGATTCCAGTTGGGTGGGTGGGCTGGAGGGGTGCAAAAGGGGTTGAACATTGGCATAGTTATTAAGGTGCAAAGTTTCACCATTTAACCTTAAATGGGGTACTCAACCCTAACATTGGTAGCACTACTGTGCTACCATAATATATATATATATATTAGAGGCAAAAAACTCTGTTTAATGCATCAGTTAGGGTTGTTCCATAATGACAAAAGTGAGGAAATTTGGTGTTATGGTTGAAAACCCTCCTTGCAGCCCTTCAGCCCACCACCCCCAACTGGCATCGGGGTGTGTGTTGGGGTCATTGGTCCTAACTCTCACCCCATTCTCCTATACTCAGCTTTTTCACGCATGTGATGAGGTGAGAGTTAGGGCGATGACCACAATGTGCACCTCGATGCGGTTGTGGGGGCGGGTTGAGGGTTAACCATTGCTCTCACTTTTGTCATTGTAACCCTAATTGATGCATTAAACAGAGTTTTTGCCTATATATAATTCATGGCAAAAAATCCATTTAATGTATCAGTTAGGGTTGTTTCACAGAGACAAAAGTGAGGAAATTCAGTGTTAGGTTTAAAAAGCCTAACTCCGCATTCACCCCTCCCCCCAGCACCACACACACACACATGCAAGTAGGGGGGAGGACCAAGACAACATGACCAATCACAAACAACCAGCAGCAGGTGACAGAAATAAAAAAACAACTGTCTAAATGTACTACAAGACATCCCCACCCACCTGACCAGGTACTGCATGCTCAGTGGAGATCAACAGCAAAGCTGAGGTCATGTACACCAAATGTACACATCCCTGATTGCAGGTGCACACAATGTACCACACTTAGGAGTTGATTAAATCAAAACTCCTGTCTTGTCAGTTCCGTTATTATATTTATTTCTACCATATTATGTTCTTCGTGGACAACTTGAAAAGATCTATACTTTCTACACTGTTGTTCTATATCAGTTAGTATTTGACAAAACTCATTACCTAAATGTTTTGGCATAATAAACAACACAGTCTGATATACAGTGATACTAGGTCTTCAATTGTGTATGAACAAGTGAACTTGAACATCTGCACCTATATTATTTGTTTGCACCTGCATGAGAATAATAGCATGACCTGCACACCAACACTACTATTTCCATTATCTAATGTTCATATAATCATCTCTTTAATAACTGCTACAAAAGAGACAGACATGTCATATAGTTATTTATTTTGTGTACATATTTTCATAGAAGCAAATCATCTTTTACTGCTGCTACATTAATTAAACAGTAAGGCATGACCAAGGGTTATGTTAATGTTCTGTTAATCACCTTCTAGGGCTGTAGTGTGGCACAAGGTGTAGCCGAATGTCACATGAGCCTAGACGGTGATTAACTGACTACTAACATAATCTCTGGGAGTGCCTTATTCCTATTATAATAAAACATGTTTTTAAACACTCTTAAACCTTGTTCACCATATGGCCAATCTGTACATGTATGTTAATAAAAGATTGACATAAGGCTGTTTGAATGCTTGCAGAAAATCAGAAAGCTCCATTTCTCAGACCCTTCTTATAATACTTGAAATAATGTTAAACATTTAAAAACCAACAGCTCAGTGACATTGGCAACTAATTAATGAAATATGTTCTCTACACATCATGTAAAGAAACAGTGGGTGGGTGGGATATTCAGAAGGGTTGTGCATCGCACAGCACACTGTCACCATGCACAACCCACTGATACGGCCCAGTGTGATATTCAAAAGGGGACTGAGCCTGGTACAAATGACAATGAGTCGAAGCACAACAGTTGTGTATGCAGCACAATTAAGAGGGCCATGCTCATCCATGTTTCACACATCCTGATATTCAACCCAGGATGTACTAATCCATGCAGTCACAACCCCTACTTGCACTGCATACAGTTGATCCCCTCAAAAAAAGAAACAAAAGCTGGCCACCCACAGCTGAGCTGCCATATTGCAGGGTGCAACATGGCAGCTGCCAGCTGTGAGTGGCAACCCAAGTTCCAGTGTCACCTTCATTCTGGCACCCCCCATGCCTGATTGCAGGCATTAGTATAGTAATAAAGGTCCTATATCCCTGGAGGTCCAATGTATCGCTCACAGCCCGATTGCAGGCATCGGTGATATATTATGTCAAACCAATCCAATCCATCCCTGGTGGTCCAGTGGTACACTCCTCCCCTCCCACCCACTAAGCCGCACCAGCCCACTCCCCCATCAGCAGCAGTCTGCAGCTCCTCACCGGCTTGCCACCCGGCCGCCTGACGACTGACTCTGTACGGTGGGGCTGTACACCCATTGGGCCACAGCATAAGCCAATGGGCATGCAGCCCGTACCGTTCTACACAACCCAGATATATGAATGGATGCATTCACATTTCTGTACTGTGTAGTATGATACAACCTGCACACCCATTACTTACGCTGTGGACCAATGGCTGTACACTCCTCCCGTATGGAGTCAGTCGGCAGACAGTAGAGTGGCAAGCAGATGGGGAACTGCCACCTACCACTAACTGGGGGGGTGCAGGGCAGTAGGGCTCAGTGCATGGATGTGCAGGGGAGTACCACTGAGCCACCAGTGATGCATTGGTTTCTCATTATATCTTACTGACAACCGCAATCATGCTGCGAGCAGTCCACTACGCCACCAAGGGTATTGGACCATCATTTCATTACCTATGACCGTGATCAGACTGAAAGTGGGCCTCTGTAACACCAGGATTATAGGACATTGTAGTTTATCACATAGCCCCACAATCGGGGCTGTAAGCAGTCCACTGGACCACCAGGGATATTGGACTATTATTTCATTACATATTCCCACAATTGGGCTACGAGCAGTCCACTGGACCACCACTGTTATAGGACATTGTAGTTTATCACATATACCCGCAATCAGGCTGCGAGCATTCCAGTGGACCACTAGTGATGTGGGTTGTTTATTATTTATACATATGCCCACAAACGGGCATCAGAGAATGTTGCCAGTAGGGGCAAGGGGTGTTGTTCCCCAACAACTGCAGCGTGGCAGGGTGGCAGGCAGAAGTTGTCAGGGACTGGCACACCTGCATGCAAATGGGGTTATAATGACATGCAAATGGCCCCATTTCCGGCTTGCATGCATGATAGCCCTATTTGCATCTGCAGTTTTCTGTATTACAGCAGTTTGCTATAATGAAACAATTTGCAACAGTAATTGACACAAAAAAATAAGTGGCCCGTTAACATGCATAGTCATCAATCTTCATTACTCACTCTGTAATCTGTCTCATATATATACCTGCACACTAACCTTCCACTGTCTCTATGCAGGGGTATGGGTGTGAGCATACACCATAAGCAAACAACAACAATAAGTACCCACTTACAGGTGACTTGACACATTGCAAGGCATTAGAGTACACCCATCATCTGTGAATGGCAAGTACACCATGTAACATATCCATTGTACCCTCCGCTACCATTTTATCACACTCTTACAATATGGTAACTAGCTCTATTACTACACTAGGCCCTCCCCATTGAAGTGAAAACTTCTTTTTGAATTGGTTGAGTATGCATTGTAGTAAAGTAGGCCTTATCATCTTGATTATCACGAATTTTCTATCTATAAATACACTTCTTATCCCAGTACACTCCCCCCCTTCATACAGTAACACTTATGATGACATACATGCATGACACACCAGTCCAGTACACTCCAGCACCGCTGCACACACATTGCAATAATTATGATAACGTACTCAGAACTGGCTTAGTACAACTGATCTCATGTGCCATACTAGTCTTACCACATCATACATCCCCCTTGATGTAGTACTACCACCTGAACACCTACCCACAGAGAAGCAAAAAGTTTAATCATAAGTGTACCATCATAATGAATAGGGCACACTGTACAACAAAATACCTCCCAGCTATGCATGAAGTGACACCATATAGTACACCTGTATGCATAGTAAAGCAAAAAGTGGGTATCTAAACATAGATAACACACTGTGTCACAGAATCTCAATACACAAAGGATCCATTCACATGTTGAGACTGTCTACTACATGTACTGTTTGCATCCCCACTTACTCATCCTTTTCACAAATAGCCGCACCGCTGTCACAGTACCTAGCAATTAGCAGTTCTATGGCTGCCTTAGGGATGACAAGGTCCTCCATACTACTGAACAGACATTGTGGGTGCAGAGGACTGTGACACTATATCATGTGTGAATATCTTTTATGATGTTACTTATGCTCAGAGCTGGTGCCTGGCTCCTTCTTCACCTCCACAGTTCTTACTGGCACTGCTTCCCTGGCCACTATAAAACATATAAGTAAAAAATATTATAACATATGCCACAATAAATTAATCTACCACTAAACTTTTATTGTGAAATACATTTTTTTATACTGTCTCATTGTGTAATTCAACCATGTATCACATTTCTATTTGCAATGACACTTCTGTGTTACCATGGATGTTGTATCATTCACTAGCAGTGACATCCACACACCAGTCCTGCTTGTGGGTACAGCAACAAACTCACTTACATGAACAGTACCAGCAGTGCCACACCTGATCTTCCAGAGAAGTTCCCACACCTTGCCAGCCACATCAGCACTGCACACCCCACTGTAATTCAGAAACTCTCTCTGTGCAGTACTGCACATGCTCATGCAGCTGTTCAGTGACGCCCACCCCATTTTCAGTTTCTACCCCACTGTTACCATAGACATACAATACTGTCCATTCAGAAATATACAGATTCTGACAATATATTACCAGAACATAACAGGCTCAATATCACAATCTGTTAGGCATGCAAGGGTCACCCCCCCAACCTGATTAACATATATTACTATTCTTCCCTTCTCACATCATTATGTGAACAACAGAACATTCTCCTGTGTATATTGTGTCTGGTCACATCACTATGTCTCACCTAAGTGGGTAGTATATCAATATGCAAAAACACTTTAAATATATCAGCCAAGATCTAGATAACATACATTGGGCTGAGTACCTGTATTACTCATTTTGAACATGAGATGACATACAGTAAAACACAATTCAGATCTGTACAAATATTTTCTTAGAGTGCAATGAAGACAACATTCACTTATAAAAAATAGATAAGAAATTCATAGGACAACAACACTTCACATACCATTGCTGTCTAGAAATGTCATGACCAGTTGTAGATCACAGTCAGTTAAACCAGAGTGAGATGTATACAACTACTGTACATCTGGCTATAAAATCTGTTCCATTTGAATCACCAGTTATGTAATGAAGTAGCATACCTTGTTCTTTAGAATTTTTAAGCAATATACCCCAACAGGGTGTTGGTTTACTGGAGGATTTACCATGGATGGTGTAGTTCAGTCACAAGGTGCAGCCGAGAGACTTAACCATGACAAGAGTGGTAAATCCTCCAGTATACCCACTCCCTGGAGTGGTATATTGCAATTTTACAAAGGGCTTGGTTTTTTTTTTTACAAAAAAAAAATTTAAACATGCTGCTCGTTTGTTTGCCATCCATCCATTAGCTTTGCAGTAGTGTGTTTGCGATGAACATGTGGATTTGCCAGGGAGTTCCCGATGTGGCTGAGTGGTGGCTGGCACCTTTTACAGCGGGTACACTGGAGTATTTACAACACTGAAAAGGTGCCAGCTAGACAATCAAAATTCATAATTCTATTCCATTGTTTTGTGTATGTTGTGTTATTACAAATATTACATGGGTGCTGGAAGTCATAATAACTTTCCGAAGAGTATTTCATAAAAAGAAGTGAGTTAAGTAGTCCAGCTCACACCTTACATGATAGCGTCATACCACCTCAACTATGTAATACAGTTATTTCTATCAGCATCTTACCATCTGACTCAACAAGGATCACACTGTCAGTGTCAGAGTGCTCAGCCTCCACAGCTTCAGACTGTGCTGGTGCTACCTCGGCTGCAACTGGGAGGTGCCTGCGCTGGTCTGTGAAAGAAGATAATAAGTAGATCCACTAAGTTTTGCATGTAAATGTCATCACATTTTAACTACACTTTCTTTAAGCATTCAACATGTGTAGAGAACCTAACATTGCCTGTAATCAGGTATTGCAGAGCCATTGCAGACACATATAAAATTACAGTTACTGCAAATAAATATTTCATAAATAAAAGATCATAAGCTGACTCAGTACACAATACTTAGTACTTACATAGTGTGCCACATGAAATACAATTCTGCTTCAATAAAATCGATACTGGATAGTAACTCCAACACTATCATTGGGTTATTCATTCAACAGCATTGTAAAATACATGTTTTTATCTAAGTCAATATCAAGACACCTGTATTGTATGAACATACTGGGCCAGATATTCAAACTGCACCCAAAAAGTGCACAACAGCAGGAGCAAGCGCAAGTCAATTGCGCACATGCGCAATAGACGCGATATTCAAACATGGAGCAAGCCAAGTTGCACAAACAGCCAACGTCTGAATATCGCACAACCTGCGCTATAGCGCAACCAGGAAGGGGAAGCTGAGCAGAGACGATACACCATAGCGCAACAAAGGCAGCCCAGCTGAGCAGTCCAGAGGTGCCATAGCGCAAGCAGAGAGACCCCCAGCAGCAAAGCAATGGAACTGCACAACCAGGGAGGTAGGCAGGGGCCCACCACCCATGCCACAGATGGGCACAGGGACACACTGCAGAACCAACAATGTACCCCCACACCCCAAGCACAGCATAACTGGGGGAGGACAGAATAACCACCAGACCATGGGGACAAGCAAACAAGCACATCCCAGCCGTGTTACCGCAGGCACACCCACTGGCAAGCTGAGACTGCCACACAAAGTGAAGCGGACCACCCCAGTGTACAGCAGCCCCCTTGAGCACAGCACACCCTGCACTGTGACCCCAAGACACCACCATGAGCAGTGACCAGCACTGCAGGAATCTCCGCCCCCGGACACTGCAACCTCATGAACCACAGAACGAGCCAAGCCAAACCCACCATGAGCACTAGCAGTGGGTGGCAGCACACTGCAATATTGACTGAAACCCACACCAGAGACACCACCCACACACATGCACACACATACCCATGACTAGACCACCCCAGATACCATGCACCACTGCAACTGAGCACCTATAGCCAGCTGCAAAATCAGAGACCACCACAGTATTCATATCAAAATATATAAATGTAATAAACAAGAATAAGAAGAACAACAAAACAACTATGTACACATATATACAAAGCAGGGGTGGGGCTATGGGTATAAGGTAGGGGTGGGTAAGGGGCAGAGGTGAACAACTGGGAGAGGGAATGTGGGGTGAGGTGATGGGCAGCTACTGCCTGCCAGCCTGCCCACCTGCTGTCTGGTGCTGGGCCCTGGGCCTCCTCCTGTGCCACACTCCATGCCGTTGTAGGTCCAAGAGGATGGCAAGAGAGTCAATGGCCACCTGTGTCAGCCACTGCAGTGTGCATTGCATCTGTCACAGGATCTGGATACCTAGGACAAGGGATCAGAGTCAATGGCTGTGACTGTCCACATCCTTGAATCCCACCCATCATGCATGGCATACGGTCAAGTGCCCCGCTCCTGTGATGGACTGCACCCACCCACAGTGACCGTGCACATGACATGTCCAACCAGGCAGCAACAGCCATGTGTACCACTGCACACACACACACCACCCACGTCTATCACAGCACAACCAAGGCTGTCCAGTGATGTGGCTATGTGGTGGGATGCTAGTGCCACAGTCATGTGCCCAGTGCATGTATGGACCACCAGTGATGCACACACAGACATGCAGTGCCACTGGACAGTGATGACTGTCACATGTTGCATGCATGGTAGTGTTGTCCATCAATCAATCAATCAATCAAAATCTTTATTTAATCAGGCGAACATCATTGAGCGTAGCTCATTTACAAGATGGACCTGAGTGGTCAAGAAGTGCAAGTATTATTACATAGACAATAATAACATAAACAGTAGTACAATGACATAAAGTGCTAATATAGAACAATATACATATATACAAGGCACATTAAAATCTTTTAACCTATAAGAAAAGAAGGCAATGGGTATAGCAGGCATAATATATAAATTATAGGTCCTAATTGGCTTTTATGAGAGTATATCCGTGACTGGAATAAAGAAGTAGAACTAGTATAATGGAACACGGAAAAGGGGTGGGGGTATGTAGGGTCAGGATTAGGCCTTGTGAAAGCAATTGCAGAGTTCTGGGAATAGGTGGAGAATAATCTTTGAAGGATGTTAAAGGTAAGAGGCTATTTAGCTTCATGGTTTTTTGAGTGAGTTCCATGCAACTGCAAGTGAGTAGCTGATAGCAGCCTCCCAAACTGGGTGCAGGCATTGGGGACCTTTAGAATGATAAGTTTGCTGATCCTTAAGTTGTATGGCCTAGAAGTAATTTGGGTAAAACAGTCTGTGATATAGGTGGTAGTTTGCCTGATAAGGCTTTGAATATCCAAATTGCAGCATTCCTATTTCTTCTGTGTTGTAATGATGTCCAGTTAACTGCCTTATAAAGGAAGCAGTGATGGGTGCTGGAGGGAAGGTCAGTAATAAATCTGATGGACCTGTGGTATAGGGTGTCCAGCTTATTTAAGAGGGGAGGAACAATGGCCATGAGAAAGTCAGCATAGTCAATGAGGGATAGGAATGATGCCTGGATTAATCTTTTGGAGTCTCTGTTGAGGTAGTGCTTTATTCTAAAAAATAGACCAAGCCTTTGTCTCAGTTTTTTTAGTAGCTCCTCAATATGGACAGAATAGTCAAGCTTGTTATCAATCCAGACTCCAAGGTATTTGAAGTTATCAACGAATTCCAGCTTCTCTCCAAGTAAGGTGGATAGTTGTAGGTTGGTGGGTGATGGGGTAGTGGCAGAACAACTCTTTGTGGCAAAGAACATAGCTTTTGTTTTTTTGGCATTTAGAAGTAGCTTTTTATCCAGTAGATTGTGTTGCAGGATGGAGAATTCAGATTGTAGCAGTTCACAGGCTTTAGGTAATGAAGGATTGCTGACATATAATACAGTATCATCAGCAAACAGATGAATGTTGGATTGAGTGAGGTTGGCATCAATATTATTAATATAAATGGCAAAGAGGATTGGGCCAAGAATAGAGCCTTGCAGCACACCTCTTAGCAGTGGTTTTAAGGTGGATAGGTAATTTCAATTTTTTACCAGTTGTGACCTATCTGATAGGTAGCACTTGAACCAGTTGAGTGAGGGAGAATCCATCCCTAATGAGCCAAGGGAGGTGATTAATGATTCATGATCCACTGTGTCAAATGCTTTACTCAAATCCAGGAACACAGCACAGGTACTGTTCTTCTTATCTATGGCAATCTGCCAATCGTTGGTTACTTTGGCTAGGGTCAAATGGTGCTATGCCTTGATCTAAAACCTGATTGTGCTGAATTTAGGAGGTTATTGTTATCCAGGTAGTCCCTTAATTGTGAGTTTACTAACTTTTCGAGCATCTTGGATAGTACTGATAGGATGGAAATGGGCCTGTAATTATTGAGGTCCATGGGATCACCAGATTTAAGTAATGGAACTATTTGAGCTGTTTTCCAAGTGGAGGGAATGGATTCAGTGGTGAGGAAAGATTGAAGAGATGAGTGAGGGGCAGATAAGACGTGTGATGCAATTTTAAGGAAATAGGATCCAGGAGTCTGTACCTGCACTCTTAGAAGTATCTAAATTAGAGAGGAGGTCTTCCACTTCTTTCAAGGATATTGGGTTGAAGGAAAAAGTTGATGTAGCCTTTTTTCCCACAGTGGATTGAAGGTTCAAGGAAGATCTCAGGAGATTGCAGGTGATGAGTCAAATACTAGGCCAGCTGTGGTGAAGTGGTCATTGAAGGTATTAGATTTTTGTTTGCCTGTAATTTCTGTATCATTTAGTAGCAGTTTGGAGGTTAAGGCAGGAGTAGAGTTTTGGCCCAGAATTCCTTTTATAGTTCCCAGAGTCTGGTTGGGTTATTATAGGAGGCGTCCAATTCAGCTCTATAATAGGCAGCTTTGGCAGTTCTTATTTGTTTTGTACATGAATTTCTTGCTTTTCTGAAATTTAGCCAGTCTCTGGTATCCTTTGTTTTCTTGCCTTTTTCCACAGTTTGTCCCTGGTTAACAAGGCTGCTTTAAGATCAGTGGTGAACCAAGGGCAGGATCTTGCTTTAGTTCTGATACTGGTGATTGGTGCATGAATATTGAGAGCATTAATGATAATGTCCTTTAAGGTCTGGAGAGCTGTTTCAACTGAGGTTGTAAGGTAGAAATCTTGCCAGTATATTGTATTACTCAAGTCATGGAGGTATCCTGGGATGTTGAACTTTTTTGACCTTTGAGGACAAATTCTGCAGGGTTGGGTGGTTTGAGGTAGATCTTATGTCAGCTATAGGATAATGATCACTTACATCATTCGTAGTACTCCTGCATGCGATATAAGTGAGGCTTGTTTACCAACATAATATCCAGGAGTGAGCTGTTGCTAGGGTTTTTTAGGTTAACCCTGGTTGGGTCTTTAATTAGTTGTGTAAAGCCATAGGTGTCACAAAAGTTTACCAATGATGCAGATACATTAGATAGCCAGTTTAAATTCAAATCACCAAGGATGATGGTATCTTCAGGGCCTAGATTGATTATTGACCCCAGGTGAGATAGTAGTTTGAGGCCTGCAGAGGGGGGCCTATAGCAGCCAATCAATTTAAATGAAGACAAGTTAGGAAGGGATATTTTGATTGACAAACATTCAAATTCCTTTGGTTCGGATGTGTTGATGAGGCAGGTAGCAGAGATGGTGTCCTTAATGTATATGGCCACCCCACCACCCCTGGAAGGGCGATCTGCTCTGAAGATCAGCTCTCAGCACAAACCACCAGGCCTGTTTTGGGGCTGGGAAGGTTTACCTGTGTCTGACTTGGATGTGTGGATTTTTCTCTGATTGATTAGCAGGGTATTTCTCTATCAAATTGTTGTGTAGGGCATCTTCCTGACAGGAAGACACTCATTGCAGCAGTGGGTCAGAGCTTCTAGCTGATTGTTTTAGAGGGCACAGTTTAGGCCCAACCCTTCCCACCCCTCACCCCACCCACCCCACCCTTGAAATAGTTCCTTTATACCTGAGGTTCTGACATCATTCTCAAGAGTGCAAGGTGCATGTCACTGTCATATCCTCTCTAGCACACTGCACTGACAATATAAGCATAAACATTGTATAATATAATATATATTTCTACATTACAAACCAATCACACACAAAAAAAAAAAATGTGGGAGTAGTGCAATGTAATGGCTGTGGGCAGCAGCCTTCCGGGAGTCTTTCTGAGGCTGAGATGCTGCCCTATTTGCAGACAACTGTCTGCCCTGAGGGAGGAAGTTGCCTGCCTTCAGGCCACACTGGACAGTAGTACGGGACCTTCCCCAGGCCACAATGGACAGTAGGAAGGAACCTCCCCATCCAGGAGCACCAGAACCACCACCACTACCTCAGAGGTTGCAAAGAAAGCACAGCAGTTGGACCACAGTGGGCCTGGGAGGATGAGGATGGTGGAAACAGAGGCACACCCAGTCAGATGTTACACAACACAATCCATACGCCATTCGAGAGCATAGCTCCCTATAGATACATCCACAGAGGAGACTAAGGAGGCTGAGGACAACTGTCACAAGGGAGGCCCACAGGAAGGAGGCAGAGGACACCACAAGGAAAGGAAGCAGCTCCTGGTGGGACTCAATTATTAGGGGATAGAACTGAGAGGAGCTGGGAAATCTGAAGTAAGGTGCCTGCCTGGTGCCATGGCTTGGAGGACAGGAAGCTCATCCTCAGGATCACAACAACAGTTGCAAGGATTCTGAGCTAGACGAATTGTCCACCTAGGGACAAATGACTTGGCTCATCATGAGGTTAGAGCAGTGCAGGAGGACATTGCAGAGTTGGGGAGTGGCCCTAAGACAAGTAGCACACACAGTATCCTTCTCAGAGGTGCTGCCTGTCAAAGGCATGGGGAGGCGAGGAATTGGCACCATGCAGTTTAATGAATGGTTGAAAAAATGGTTGGAGCACAGGGTTTAGCTTCATTGGGGACTGGGGTTCCACCTGGAGGGACACCAGCCTATACTGGCAGGATGGTCTGCATCTGTCCAGGAAGGGAACAAGTCTTTTGAGCAATCGGTTTAAATGCTTCATTGGCAAGCTTTTAAACTAGTCAATAGGGGAGGCACTGACAAGCAGCAGAAAAATCCCAGCCTCTCCCTACAAAACAGGGTACTAAATGAGAAAAAGACCAAGGTAGAACGGTCAGTGGGGGATGCTGCAACAGAAGGTAAGGCCATCAAAAAATGGAGAGCAATGAGTACCAATGCCCGTAGTCTAGGTAACAAGCTTCAATTAGTGGCCTTGATGGCGGAGGAACATCTGGATATCGTGGCAGTCAAAGAAACATGGTACACATAAAACCATGACTGGGACGTAAACATACCAGGATACACTATCTACAGGAGGGACAGGGAGGGTAAAAGAGGGGAGGAGTAGTTCTTACATAAGGAAGGAATAAAAGCAACAGAACAAAAGGGTAAACAGGGAGGAGAAGAAGCACTGTGGGTAAATTTGGAGACAGGCAATGGCACCACAATCCGCATAAGGGTTAGATACAGACTCTCTCAGGGGAGGAAATGGACAAGGAAATGATAGAAAGTATACTAGAATGGCAGAAAAGTGGAGATATTGCTGATGGGTGATCTGAATATGCCAGATGTTAACTGGAGCGCAGTTGCAGCTGCCACTGAAGAGTGCAGTTATTCTAGATGCCTACAGGGCATGCCCTTAGACAACTAGTACTGGAGCCCACCTCGAGAGGGAGCACATTAGACTTGATACTCTCAAATGGAGATGGAAAGAGGATCACAGATGTAGAAGTGGGTAGCCATCTGGGAACTAGTGACCATCGAACAGTATGGTTCACAATAAACACAGCAATAGAGTCAAGCCATACAAAGACAAAAGTACTGGACTTTAGGAGGGCTGACTTTGCCAAAATGGGTGAGTGCCTAAGGAATGCACTAGCAAATGGGCGGGAAGGAGGGGTGGGAGAACAATGGGGAATAATAAAAACTGCCATCACAGAGGTAACGAGCCTTTGTGTGAAGCAAATAAACAAAACAAGACGATGTAAGAAACCACTATGGTTCTCAAAGGAAGTGGCAGTGAAGGTTCAAGAGAAAAAGAAAGCATTCAGGAAGTACAAGGAATCGCAGGAGCAGGACAAAGAACTGTATCAGTTAAAGCAAAAGGAAGCTGGGAAGGCAGTCAGAACAGCAAAGGCCCAAACCGAGGAAAAGATAGCCAACTCAGTTAAGAAGGGGAATAAAACCTTTTATAGGTACATCAGGAGCAAAGGAAGACCAAGGGAGGGATAGTGAGGCTTAATAAAGGGGAGGAGGGTGGGCAGAGGAAGAATGTGAAAAGGCAGAGATACTAAACAAATATTTTGCTCAGTATTTACAAAGGAAGAGGGGAGGTACATAAAACAAACAGTAGTAACACTCTGGATACAGAAGTTGATACCAGCCCATTTACAGAAGAAAGGGTTCTGAAAGATCTCTTAAAACTGAAGGTGGACAAAGCAATGGGGCCTGATGGGATTCATCCCAGAATTCTAAAAGAACTAAGGGTAGAACTAATGACACCACTGACTACCCTCTTTAACAAATCATGGGAGGATGGGGTGGTACCCGAGGACTGGAGGAGGGCAGATGTGATTCCCCTTCACAAAAGTGGGAGCAAGGCAGAAGCAAGAAACTATAGACCTGTTAGTTTAACCTCAGTGATAGGGAAAATGATGGAATCACTTCTAAAGGAAAGAATTGTCGAGTATCTAGAGGCCAGAGGGGCACAGGACCCTAGGCAGCATGGATTCACAGCGGGAAGGTCATGCCAGACGAATCTGATAGATTTGTTTGACTGGGTGACCAAAGTAGTAGATCAGGAGAGGACTGTGGACATGGCCTACCTAGACTTTAGCAAGGCATTTGACACAGTCACACACAAAGATTAATATATAAGTTAGCCAGCCTGGGAGTGGGTCCCAAGATGACAGCCTGGTAAAGAATTGGCTGGAGAATAGGACACAGAGAGTAATAGTAAATGGAGTCCACTCAGAAGAAAGGAGGGTTACTAGCGGGTACCGCAGGGTTCAGTATTAGGATCGGTCCTCTTCAATGTCTTTATATGCGACATTGCAGAAGGACTGAAGGAAAAGTATGTCTCTTTGCAGATGACACTAAGATCTGCAACAGAGTTGATGCACAGGGTGGGGTGGAAAGGATAAGAAGGGACTTGGCAAGGTTAGAGGAATGGTCAAATGTATGGCAGCTTAGATTCAATGCTAAGAAGTGCAGGTAATGCACCTGGAAACAAAACCCAGGGAAGAGTACACAATGGAGGGTGAGATACTAACAACAACAAAAATGGAAAGGGACCTGGGGTAGTCATATCAGATGACCTAAAGGTGGGCAAGCAATGTGAGAAGGCAGCAAGGAGGGTTGGGGATACTGGGATGCATAGGGAGAGGCATCACCAGTAGAAAACAGGAAGTTATTATCCCTCTGTACAGACAGCTGGTGAGACCCCATCTGGAGTACTGTGTGCAGTTCTGGGACCCAATCTCCCAAGACATAGACAGGATGGAGCTGTCCAGAGGAGGGCAGCTAAAATGGTGCAGGGTCTGCACTGGAGGACATATGAAGAGAGACTTAAGTAGCTTAATATGTATAGCCTCGAGGAAAGGAGGGAGAGGGGACATGATAGAAACTTTCAAGTACCTCAAGGGAATCAACAAAGTCCAAGAGGGTAGCATCTTTCAAAAAAAGAGGTGTGCAAGAACAAGAGGGCACAATTTGAAGATAGAGGGGGGGCGGCTCAGAGGTAATTTGAGGAAGTGTTTTTTCACAGAGAGGGTTGTGGATGCATGGAATGGCCTTCCGGAGGAGGTTGTGGAGTCAAAATCAGTGGTGGAATTCAAGCATGCATGGGATAGTCATAAGGCAATTCTGGAGGGTGGGAGTAGGAAGAAGTAGGCTGCTGGTTAACTAGGATCTGCAGCTTATCCAGTAGGTAGGGAAATGGGCAGACTGGGTGGGCCAAGCGGTCCTTATCTGCTGTCAAATTCTATGTTTCTATGTTTCTATGTTTCTAAGAGCTGATAGTTGGGAAGGTTTACAACACTGTCTTTTGTTGAAGGTTTGAGCCAAGATTCAGAGATGACCAGAAAGTCAGGCAGAGTATGTGCCACCCAAGCCTGTATTAAGGAGAATTTTTGTAAGAGGCTGCAGGCATTGAAATGTAGGAAGCTTAGGCCATTTATGGAGGATAGATCAGCAGGGGAAAATAAACTTTCAATGGGGCCAGGATTTATTTCAATAGTACCAATGCAGATCAGAAGGAAGAAGATTAATTTGAGGAGGGCACCAAGGGACAGGGATAGTGAGTGGTCAGAGCGTTTCCTCTTAATCCTGGGTGCCTGCTGTGTGATGGGAGACGGTCCTGATATATAGATGCGAATTTTATCATAGCACAATAATCTGCTGGACAGGCATAGTGGGTTAATATAAAGCCAGGATACATGTAAGGTGCTAGGGGAGTGTTGAATTGTTAGAGTGGCCTTATGTGGGATACCCCAGGGGTTACAGTGTAAAAGTGGTTCGAGGTGAATAAGGAATCCGTGGTTGTCCATTGTGGATGGCAGAAGTGGGCAGATCGTATTCACTAACTTATTCATCATGACAATGGGTATATCATAGATATCATAAAGGATTGGGGGAGATGAGAGGTCTAGGAGCAAAAGGAAGCAAAGTAGCATTGTGGAGGTTTAGGTATGGGTTAAGGAGGAAGGAAATAGATGTGGCTGGATTAAGAAATGGCGGGAGAAAGTGTATAAAAGAATCAACCGAGAGGGGGAGGGGGGGCAAAAATTTTGCGGCTTTGCCCGTACCTTTCTCGCTGCTTCATCCGGCCTCCTGGTTCCCTTGGTTGGCTGGTGGTCGCCGCCAGCCTGCTGGCGGCTCGGAGCCCCTTCTGTGGCTGGAACTGGAGGGCTGTGCCGGCTGCAAGGCAGGGGACAGAGGAGAAGGCAGTGAGGAAGCTACTTTATTGCAGGCAATCTGCAATTAGGTGTAAAAGATCAGAATCTGCACAACAAAAGACTGGGAGGGTTTGGGGGGGGTTAGGTGCCTAAGCATCTAGCCCACACAGATTACCAAAAAAGGCTGAATCACTAGCAAACATCACATCTATACAGTGTTTAAATTGGCCACAATTTCAAGTTAAAACAGCTCTTTTTAGGATTAATTAACAAAAGTTACAGTTAACAGAAAATCCCAGCCAGAATAGCGTTGCAGAGTCCAGCTAAAGTCAATGGGAAAGGCGCACCAATCGGAAGCAAGGCAGAGTCAGCGGTCGCTTTCCGATTGGTTGCGGCTTTGCCCGTACCTTTCTCGCTGCTTCACCCGGCCTCCTGGTTCCCTTGGTCGGCTGGTGGTCGCCGCCGGCCCACTGGATGGTGGCCGTGGATGGTGGCCGCGGTCCATGGATGCTGGCCGTGCCCCCCAACATGCAATAGCATCCATGATGTAATGACACTCACCCTCATCAAGCCGCTGCTGCTGCTGCTTCTACTGTGGCCCACCACCTATGCCACCCCGGCACCGCCATTCCGTGCCTCAGCTCAGGCCCGCCTCTGCTCCTCCACGCCTGTGGGAGACAAATGAAGAGAAACACATCAGTGAGATCCCAAAGCAGACAGCCCCTTGCCCCATTGAGTGTGCCTGCCCACACAACCAGACCCATACAGCACACACCTGCAAACACCTTCACAGCAAACCATAGCCCAACCCACCCCCATGCGCAGGTCACAGTACACGGTGTCACCCATGCAGACAAAACAGGTGCATACACAACACACCCACCTGGCCTAGGCACAATGCCGCTCCTGGCACATGACCTGAGGTGCTCCAGCAGTTCCCGCTCCCTCCTGCAGAGGTCACCATACCGGTGCCTGCACTGCTCTGGAGTCCTCCGCTGCCCAGTGGCCTGCTCCAGATTTGTCGCCACCTGCTGCCACACATGGGTGCAGGCCATGTGCAGGGGTTCTCCCCCAAACAGTGACCCATGGTGTGGCTCCACCACAGCCACCAGGTTTGCCAACTCCACCGCACTCTACTGTGGAGCTCTCCTGCGTGCCATCACTGCAGTCGTATAGTAGGCAATATGGCGCTCCGCAGTGCAGTAACCCCACATGGAAATGTTGCGCAAGACAACTCCATCAGTCCCTATCGCGCTGTTCGTATAGCGCCATTGGTCCACATCGCACTGTTACCGAACAGCGTGATAGAGCCATAGACATGCCAGATGTACAGCGCCAGGGGGCAAAGGTCATGCACAAGGTCATGGGTCTGTGATGCAAAGCCATGCACGGTGCCATCGGACATCTACATGTCCAGTGCGATTGGTCACCTATGTGCCAGTGCCACAATGTACTATTGCGCAGGTGTGCCACAGTGCTATGTGGTGCCCAGCGCTGTAGCACCACTGGCACAATAGTGGCCATGTTCTGTATTACTGATCGTGCACAGCATGTCATCGGTGCGACAGACGCCGGCATCAGCTACCTGGGCATGCGCAATGCAGTGTACTACGCAGTCACAGAACTGCGCCATTGGCTCAGCCGGCACAACCGTATTGCGCAAAGCGCAACAGCGCGATATTCAGCCGACATACGCAAATCATCTGATCAGCCATTCAAAGGTGCATTGGCACGATTTGTATCTCATTCAAGTTGCTCCACCCTAATTTGCATGCATTGGCGCTATAAATGTGCGACAGTGATATGCGGTGGCCAGAGTCGGTTACTGCAGGTGAGAGGTGAGTTGCATGCTGTGTGATGTTCTGGGCAATGGTCATGGGATAATGCTGTATACTGCACAGTGACAGGTGTCCACTTCCACCCATTCAGACCGACATGGCCGAGCAAGGACTGGGTGAGGAGGAGGATGGTGGGCGAAGGAGGAGGCCCAACTTCACGAAGTCTGAGACAGAGGCACTCTTCCAGGCCTACCTGGATGAGTAGCCACTACTTAGTGGATGGCGGGGCACCTCTCAGGCCCATGCTGCTGCATGGGAGGGGGTAGCTCACACCGTAAACCTGCACGGAAGCCACCAGCACTCCGTGCAGGAATGTAAGAAAAAGATTGGGACCGACAGGAGACGAGTGAAAGAGAAGGTGGCAGCCCTCAGGGTGGCACACACTGCCACAGGCGGGGGCCAGCCAGAGGTGTCACAGCTGACCCTGGTGGAGGACCATCTGGCTGCATCCATGCAGTGCAGTGCAATTGAGGGCCTTCCAGGAGGTGGCTTCCAGACAGGTGGAAGCCCATCACTGCACGGTATGACATGGTGGTGGTGGGGGGGATGGTTGATCCCATGCACTAACATGTCCTCACATTCTGTTACAGATCCTGTGCATCTGCAGGGGACAGTGGTGGTGGGACCATGCAGTGTGGATGTCCAGCAAGAGTTGGAGGAGGGTCCATCCACCTCTGCTGCCAGCTGGCATGCATTGCACCAGTGTGCATGCCTGGCTGCCATCTCCGATGTCGGTGAGTCAGGTGTGGGAGGTGCCATCCTGTGTCACAGCAGTCTGGCATGCAAGCATGTCAGCACACTGTGACTGTGGCTGTTGCACGAACCTGCACCATTGGTGATGCAAGGTTCGCAATGGGCAGTGACACGTGTGTGTCTCATTGCGGACACACAGCAGGACAGCACGTGCCCCTGGACCTAACTGGTGCCAATGTGTGTGCCAGCACATCTGCACAGTCCCAGGCAGTGCCTGGTGGCACCGGTGGGGCAGCACCGGTGGCTGTGCAGGTCTCTGGCACTGTTGTGGACACAGCTGTGGAATGACTGGTCCCTGGGGCACAGCAGTTGGAGGGGCAGCAGCAGCAGTCACCCACCGGGTCTGGGGGTACAGGGTTCAGCGGTTTCACATGCACACCACCTGATGACTTGCCCATACCTGGTCCTGGTGAACAGCGCCTACCCTCAAGGGGTGTTGAGCATCAGGTCCTTCCATACCCTGGGGGACAGGTTGCCGAAGTGGCAGACTACCCGTTAGACGAGCACACCTGCCTGCTGCAGGCATCAGTACAGCAGCAGATGTGGGTTGCAACGTCCATGGAGGCACTGTGTGTGGCTGTGGAGTGGCACAGCAGGGACACTGCAATGATCCATGTAGAGATGGTCCAGATGCGGATGGATGTGACCGCCGCCATTGACAGGCAGACCCAGGCATTGGTTGCTGTCGTGGCCGCATTGGGCGCACACAGTCAAGTGCCCTGTACTGTGCACCCCACGCAGTACACTCTCCACTCCCCATTCCCGGCGCCATGTGACACCCAGCCTGTCAATGCCGGGTTCCACTGTGGGCATCCCGAGCACCCCTGGTGCAGGTATGTTCGGCATGCTGCAGACCCCTCTGCGGAAAAGGTCGCGCTCGCGCAGTGGGACCCCTGGTGGTACATCGGTGCCACCCCATGTGGCCCTTGCTCAGCCTTTCAGTGCTGCTGGGTCATGGTGGGGCCGCCCATGCATCCGAGGTGGCCGTGGCACAGTGCCACCTGACTGACCTGTCTCCCAGTGCGGGCCCTGTCTGGTGCTGCCCTGTGTGAAATGTGTGTCATGGTGGGCAGTGCACTGGTGGGTGCCCTGCCCAACACGCCGACACACGGAGCACCTGCACACCCATCCGACTGCTGTCCACAGGTGTGTGTGCATGATGATGCCTGCATTGTACTGTACACCAAGGTGCAAGGGTGCCCAGCATCTGACACACATACTTGGACAGTCCAGGTTGTGGGGGTGGTCCATGGATCTGTGTGTTTCACATGTCTGTTCCTACTCTGCTGTGCACCTGCCCATGTACAGTTTGTGCCTGTGTGTGTGTGTGTGTCCATATGGCATGTAACTATTCACCCCTCTCTGATGGTGTGTTTGTGCACATGGACCCTTCTACTCCCCTTGCCATCCTGCACCCCTGGTGTGTTACCTTGTGTGTCTGTAGGTTGCGCCTAGACAGTGTTGGTTGCACATGGCCCCATGACTTATCTGTGTCATGCGAAATGCTCCTCCATGATGGTGTCCCGGTGCAGCTGGTCCTGCCGGATCAGTCGGGGGTCCCACCATCCATGGGGGGGCTGCTCATCCCCATCATCACCGGCGTCACCGGCGTCCCCATCGCTGTCTCCTCCTCGACCTGTACGGCTATCCCACAGTCTGTGGCCATGTTGTGCAGGATACAACAGGCCAGGAATATCCCACAGGCCTTTGAGGGGCTGTACTGTAGGGCACTGCTCGAGGTGTCTAGGCATCAGAAGCATGCCTTAAGCATCCCAAACATCCGCTCGATGATTTTGCGTGTGGCGGCATGTGCCTCATTATAGCGTTGCTGCGATGGGGTTGTGGGAAGTGGGTAGGGTGTAGTCAGGACGGAGTGGTATCCGCTGTCACCTGTGTGAGATAGTGTTAGTATCATTTCAGATCCATATTGCCCATAGTCTCGTGTGCCACTACCATGGCACCTGTGCCTTCCCACCCTGCCCTGCCTTTGCAACCCTACATGCATACCACCCACTAGATGTCCTGGGGATGTCCCCTCCGGAATTGATGGCAATGTGATTGGTACCATATGAAGGCATCATGTGCCTACCAGGGTGTGTGGCATGATATTGATGATGTGCCCACTGGCATCACACACCACCTGGCAGTTGACACTGGTGAATTTCTTCAGTTTCGGTATGGCCCATCGGGCCAGGTGGCATGCGAACCGCATGGGTGCAGTCTATCACCCCAACACACCAGGCATAATGCGTTACCCTGTGAACTCCTGCATGTTTGTTGCACGCCTGCCACATTTCTGGGGAATGATGTGCCTCTGCAGCATGTGGCAAGCAGCGCTGAGGAATTGGGTGATGCAACAAGGTCGACTGTTATGCCTGTGGTGTCCCCGTTGGTCTCTGAAGGTACTGTGGTGAGCAGGCACATGCAGGCTTTACCTTTGTCTCCACTGACAGAACGCGGACTCCGTCGTGAGGGTGCCTGCATCACACGCTGCATAGCTCATGAGCCACCCGTATTGCCCTGTTCAGGTGGTACTGCCCACAATCAACATCCGCAGCTCAAAGCTGATGCGGCGCTGTACTGTCTGTTGGAGGTGTATCGCGACGGGCCCTTCCATGGCCACGCCCCCTGCAGCATGCCTTCACCTCATTACAGCTTCCATGTGAAGCTAATCGTCCATGTCCTGGCTTGCGTTCCCCCGGGTTACATGCCTGTTACCCCGCTGTCCTGATCAGTTACCTCCATCGTAACTGGGTATACCTACTGGCCTCTGCAGTCTGTACCCACATCTTCCTTGCCCATTTTGTCTTGGGATCTCCTGCCCTCCCTTGTCCTCTTGCCTTGTCTTCCCTGCCTCATGCGTGGCTTCTCTAGCGTGCTCTTGCGCCTCTTCCTGAGCCTTTATTTTGGCTCATTTCGCCGTGGTGCACCTTCCGGCTGATTCGCTGTTGGCGCATTATGCAGTTTTCAATATCGTGAGATTATGCCTTGTGCATGGTTCCACTTTGGTTGTGCATGCCTTCATTTGCATTGCGCTGTTGCTCAGCATGTTTTCAGTATGCAACCGCCTCCGCCTGAATATCGAGAGAATGCATGCGTGATTTTTGGACTTCCATGAAGAACCCTATTGCGCACGGCGAACCCTTTGAATATCCGGCCACTGTGTATATAGATACATATATATATATGTAACACAAAAAGATATATCATTATTTAATAACAGTTATAAATACTGTTTCCCTTTACACAAAAAAAAACACTAAAAAAATTACGTCTCTTGTGACGTACGAAATATTCAGTTGTTTTACACTACAGCAACTTGACTTGTAACATCTTATTGTGATACTAACATGGCTACAACAACAAAGACTTCAATCAGAAAATACTTTCTTTTACCTGATTGTGTACCTCTACTATAATATCATATGATGTGAGGAATTTTATGGATAACTTACGATGAATGAGGCGTTCCCTTGCCGCTGGCTTCCCTGCAGCTTCCCATAACTCATACGCAAGGTAGTAACAGCGCTTATCATTCTCCGGTATCTCCTCTCTCTGTTTCAAAATGTAGAAGCGTTGGCACAACAGCTTCTACTTCCTCTTCAACTGCATGATGGTCTTGTTCTTAACTTTTAATACCATATGCAGGAAGCTGTTTATGTGCCTCCACATTGAGTCCAACTCAGTTTGTGTTCGCATTAAAATGCGAAAGCACTTCACTTGACTGCCTCAAGCAGCAAGCACACCCCTCTCATGCTCCATCAACTTCATGTTGAATTTCTATTCTGCAATAAAACATACACAAACATTCCATTACTGTCATGTCTCAGAGTTTATATATATCTCTATGTATTCTATGAAGTATTCTGATTAGAACATGCAAGAACAGCATTTCATGCAACCCTGCCGTACCACTTCACACAGAAATTATTTTCACATGGGTTGCATGTGGTACAGTAACACTCCTATGTGCATGCTTTGGTACATCCTAGTATTGATCCCGTAATAATGTGAGTATCTGCAACCACAACCTGTAATTTCTGCTGCACACTGTTGAAGCCCCAAACAAAAAAAATGTTTTTAAATGACAACCACAGTAGCTGTAGTACAGACATGACTTGCTGGCAGCCAACAGTTGGGTGGCTACCAAACTCCAGGGCTACCATGTGTTGGCATCAGCCCCCTCACCAACTGGGATTTGCTATGAAAAATATATCTACAGGTTCACTGCACCCTCACCCAATTGTGGGGCTTTCTGTTGAAAAGTAACCGTTGTGCTGTACTGAAGCTACTACTCCAGCTCAATCTAATGAAGAAGTAGAGGAATCAGGGCCATAAGGGATACATTTTATAAGGTTAACCCATTATAAGGTGAAAGGGGAGTCCATCGTACCAGCAGTATTTTTTATTGAAACCAAGATCTAGGTTTTGAACACATTAGCATTAAAGTAACTCAAGTCCGATTATTAGTCAACAGGTACTGCTCACACAGTACCGGGACAAGTTACTGATGAACGTGCACACCTCCATACTAATGATGCCATTATGATATACAAATAGTGTATTAAAACCTGCATGCATTATGGCTCCATTTGCATGTACAGTACCAATACTGTCATACTTGAACCTACCACCACTGCACTTCAGTGCTGTATCCCCCCTACTCCTCTCTGCCCACTTACAGTCGTGCAGTGCCAGAGTAACATGCACAATGCAGGTTGCCAGACTGAAATATTTAACACTGCTGACCATGTCACAGCACTGTTAAATATTACACTGACAACAACCTGTTGCATTGCAGTTGCACTTGCCCAGGCTTGTTCCACAGCCTGGCACAGTCTGAATATTCCTGACCCATGTGTTAGATCTATCTGAGTGATGTATGCAGCTGTTCTATTTTTTGACCAACATTTTTTGGCTCTGAAAAGAACCTTTGTTTGCATTTTACTATTTGTTCAAACAGTCCGACCTTCTTAGAGGACTTTGAGGATTTAAGTGTACACTGTCTGGTAGGTATAGCCAATCATAACAGTACTTAATTTCTGGGTGATGTAGGGTGTACATTCCAGACATGCTTAGAAATGCAGATATATGTATGTTGACTTTTCTTCAGGCTCTGTCAATCAGGTACATATGGTGTTCTGCTTACATACCCTATGCTCTGTAATAACCAAAAAATGATTTTGTAGGCAGGCAACATAGTGAGCATAGAAGTAAGGTCCAGTTTGCTTCGTTACTAAATCTACCCAGCGCTTGGTTCCCAAATCATTGCCTCCAAGATGTATCAGCAATATGTCTGAATGAGCATGAGTACTCAAAAGTCTGTGTATGGTTGGCATGAGGTGCTCCCACCTCATTCCATCCCTACCAAATCGCTTAACACAGCAATTTGGGAACTGCAGGTTTTCCCAAAATCACTATTTTGAGCATACTCAGACACTCATCTCACTATACTGCTTCCAACTATCCACAAAGTCCTTTTGCTGTTTTCTGCCATTCTCATCTTTTAAACTTAGAAATGAACAGAGAGCTACCAAAAGTCAGTGTTCACCTGCAGTACCTAAGCAGTAGGAAAGTAAGACTGCTATTTTCTCCTGTAATCAACCCAGCTTCAGTGGGCTGATCCATAACACAAATAAACAAATCATTGGCTACTACCGTGCTCTTCATTAACCAATGTAGTCTATGCACTGACTATCACTGCACTTCTGCTACAGCTAAATGTGCTAAATTTAAAGGTGGGAAAAATGTATCCTTTGATAGGCAGTTTTTAACAATTACAACTGTTGAAACATGTCTGATTGTTTCTCTGTGTCAGGGTACACTTGCAATTTTGCTATCTCCCTCCATTTGCATTGATCTTGCAAGTAAGTACCAAACTACTATCTGACTTAAACAGTTTTGCCCAAATAATGCAGAATCCTAGGTTATTTCTAGCAACATAGTCAAATAGAGCAGTAAAAAATGATTTGATTAATACTATTTACCTACTACTAACACTTTTTATAATACTAGAAAAATGCTTTATAAATGTAATGTACTTACAGTTATAAATGTGCTGTCTCTCAGTGTAAACTAAGATGGCTGCTGTTGACTTCTTCTTCAGTGTTTTCCATCTCTGATTGGTTGTCTCATGTGGCCTGCTAAATCTAGCATGACATTGGCAGAACTAGCTGTCTGTCGAATAGCAATCAGATATGATTCGATACATGAATACAGTTACCTCTAAGTTTAAAGTTGCAACACTTTTGCATGCACGACACTACTTTTGTGACACTTTCAATTGCACAACACTACTTTTTATGACACTGTTGAATGTACAACACTATTTTTTGCAACACTTTGGTGCACACGACAGTTTTTTACAAACTTTGAATTTACAACATAATTTGATGATTTTTCCAAAAGAAGCTATTTGTCAAGTCAATGTTGTTGCGCTTGGCATTGGCAGTGTCAGAGGTGGAGAGGCATAGTGCTGTGAGTTTGTTAATGTGTCCCAAGATTTTGCACAGCGAGTACGCTATCAGCGGCAGAGTTTTGGAAATGCATTTTGGGCAGGGTGGAAAATGGCAGCTGGACTGTTGTTAATGAAGTGTGCACAAATGCCAGTGGTGAAAATGTGGCATGAAAATATTACAGATTGACAGTGTTACAAGGGTACGTGGAAACTGCACAATGCATCCTTGCAACACAGTCATTCTCTGGACTTTTGCCACCAAATTTTCAACATAGGCATATTAGGACCTCTGCTGATAAATAGTGTCACTGTCATTTCCTGAAAGTGTCCCGAAAAGTGATTTTGCACAGTGACTGTGCAATTCTGCACTGGATGTGTGAAAACACATTTCAGCCAGCTGTACTGTTCATAAGCAGGTATGAAAAAATGGCAATGATGAACAGCTGGAGTGAAAGTATTACAAAGTCACAAAGTCACGAGCGTGGGTGCAAACTGTGCAACCCGTGCTTGTAAAACACTAATTTATTGACTTTCATTCCCAATTTTCAACACAGACACACGACATCTGCTAAAGAACACACCACTTCCATTTTCATAATGTAACCCCAAACACAGGCTTTCCATAGCTGACCATCACGCTATTGTGCGCCGAACTGCTAAAACAGATTTTGGTCAGAATGTCAAAATGACAGCTGCACTGTATATTAGGAGGTGTAGAACAATGGCACTGTTGAAAATGTGTAGAAATATATAGTTTGATGATTACTTAGAGCAGACATGCAACTGCTCAACGCACACTTGTAAATAATCGTTATTTTATGGACTACGTCATCACCAAATTTTCAACACAGGCATTTTAGGACCTCTGCTCATAAACAGTGTCACTGTCATTTTCATAATGTGTCCCAAACAGTGATTTCACACAGCAACTACGCTATTCTGTGCTGGAAGTGCAAAAACACATTTCAGCAAGGATGTGAAAAATGACAGCTATACAGTTCACAAGAAGGTGAGGTAAAATGCCAATATTGAGAATGTGGCATGAAAATATTGCAAATATGCTAACTTACGAGTGTGTGTTGTGCAGTTGCTATGCACTGCTCGTAAAACAGTCATTTAATAGAGTATTGTCACCAAATTTTCAATACAGGCATTTTAGGATCTCTGCTCATGAACAGTGTAACTGTCATTTTCATAGTGTGCTCTGAACACTGATTTCACACAGCAACTATGCTATTCTGCGCCAGAAGTGCGAAAACACATTTTGGGCAGGATGTGAAAAATGACAGCTGTACAGTTCACAAGAGAGTGTGGAAAATGCCAATGTTGAGAATTCAGTATGAAAATATAAATGCACTAACTTACGAGTGTACTGCAGTTACTACACATGTCAGAAACAGTCATTTTTGATTTTCCGCAAACTTGCAACATAGTCTTTTGAGCCCTCTCATAAACAGTGGCACTGTCATTTCACATTTGGTCCTGAAAGGTGATGCTGCACAGTGACTGTGAAATCATCTTCTGGGACCGAATAACACCATGACAGTGCAAGAATTCATGAGAAGGGGTCCCAAAAACCCCATGTTGAAAATTTGGGGCCAAAATTCACAAAAATGTCCGAGGTATGTATTAAAGTTGAAAAACCCCTATTCATTCCATTATACTGCTTACTGGCATTTCTTCATTTCATGGTCGGCTTTGAAGAGTGCAGACGTGTTTCCGGTCCACAGAAGATTGTCACGCTGGACTCTGCAGGTAAGCATGGGGTGAAGGGGGTGAGGAGGCAGGGTTCATGGTGGGTGGGTTTAGGTGGAGGAAGGCATCAAGACTATGAAGGACTACTATTCTTTACAGGAAAAAAACATTGCGAACATGTTTTTTTTTGTAGGTTTGGGGTGGGCCCAGTACGCCACATAACTGTTTGGGTGTCTGTAGCCGACAGGGATTGGGCACCCCATCGGCACACAACATGGGGGAGGAGGAAGTAAGGTCCGATGGGGTTTGGGCACCCCATCGGCACATAAAGAAAGTGAGGGGCAGGAGCCGAGGGGATTGGGCACCCTTGGCATTTCAACAATTGGGTGGGTTTTTGCCGATGGGGAGGCTCCCAAAGGTGAATGGAAATAAGTGGGGTTAACTTTACAGGGGGATTGGGCACCCCCAAAGTCAGCAGTAGTTAGGGCAGTCGCTTCATTCACCCACCATGACATACGGCAGTGAGCACAGCAAGATAAGGACTGCTGTGTATGACGAGCTTTTCCCAGATTGCAGCAGACCTTTTCTTAGATGTGCTCACAACATTATGTATGCATGGTATTGTGCCAGCATGCAGGGTGATTGGGGAATGCGGGACGCACCTACTGGTGTGTGCCCTGCATTCGCCCAACAGCAACCCCACTTCCAAAGCTGCACTGTCTCACGATGTTGGCTGCGCAAGTGCGCCAACATAATGATGATTACTGAAGGGAAAAGTTTTCTGCTTCTTACTTAATGTACAAATACATAAGTTCACACAATTTCACATACTTATTCTGAAATCGTAATTCTACCTGCACAACAATGTAATTGCTAAAGCTATATTTTCGCATTTCATTGTTTTCTGTCACTCCACAAGTGACCTCAATATTCATTCCTAATCAATTATTGTGATTATTTGTCTTAGCAATAACACATGAACAGAGCTTGGCTTAACAATATCTTAAGCACCCCTTAGAGACATAATGTGGTACAAGGTAGAGCCAAGTGTCATATTGCCCCAAAGACGTCATTAAATAACTGTCAATGTGATTCTTGTGAATGCCTTATGGCTATCATGACAATTAATATTCAAAAGTTAAGTGTCTGAAGTTGACTTTATTAATCTGTTACTCATTTACAGAAAGATTTTAAATAAAGTAGTTCTTTCACCAGCAGTTTAACAATACTAGGTCAAAATCACTATACAGAATTCCAGTAATCCTGCATTGCTCAACGATGAAATAGTACAAAAAAGAATCTATGTGTCATGGTGATACCACTATAGAGGACAGTGTAACATGAATTACAATGACTGTCAAAATTCGAGCAACCAATCTGATTACAGCATTTTCTGAGACTTTTATTTTTGTAATATTGTATACATAAATCATCTGTGTCAATATACAATGTTAGAAGTGATCAACACAAGCGTATACTAATATTTCCTTTTTCTGTGTCTTTTATGCAGGTGTCTGACACTTCTGTAACATTTTTGACTGCTACTGTGAAGTAACACATTGAAAGATGCCTAGTAAATACAGACGTGCATGTATAGAAAGATGAAACAGGTATCATAGTACTTCACTGTTGCTTAAGAATGATAAAAAAAAACAGTGATGTGAGTTCAAGACATAAAACAATACAGAGTTCTACTGGGATAGTGAGCTCTACAGTAACTCACTCCACAACAAAACCACATACTTGCTCAACAGCAAGCAAAAAATGTTTACCTGAGCGACAGTTGTGTAGATCTCTCAGAGGAAACACAACCATTGCTACAGCAACCATAACCAGACCTTCTAAATAGCACCATAAACTCACAGCTGGTGATTTTCATCTGAGAAAGCAAAAGTATTTCTGATCACTAGCAAGTAAAGCCAAAATCAACAGGCTTATTGCTGCTGTGATGAGACAAAAGCGCAAAAAGACAAATAGTCATCTGACTTTGATGAGATTGCATCTCAAAGTAAGCACATTTGTTAATAGAGCAGTATTTGTTCTTCAATGTTTATGGCGTAAGATGTCTCATGTGCTTGAACTATTCAGAAAAGTTGTGTACGACATCAAGAAAAGGCTACAACACTATCCTGCTTTGACTGTGCACAATTTCTGTGATGTATTCACAGGTCACTGGATGCACACACAGCACTCAGAGGTATATTTCTGGGAAGAATCTTATTATTCACAGAAAAAAGAGAGCAAGTTCACCATTGATGAGTCCGCTAAGCTGGTCAATGTGCGCAGTGTCTGTGATGACAGAGCAATGGACACAAATGATGACTGCAATGCAACCACTGTGTTCTATAAACGGCACTGTCTTTCATGGCCATGTGATGCAACCTGCAACCATAGGCAATCGTCATTTGAAAAAGTTGAACAGTTTGTCAACTTATTTGTGATAACAGATCACAAAGAAAGATATAAACTGTTTAACAAGATTGACCTTTGTGAAATCCATCCACATACTGGACTTATGGGTCATTCACTAGCATGCCTCAATAGTGGTGTTTGTGACAGTGTCTTTCACAACATGCGGATGCTGGGAGTGCATCAAACAGGCATGCGGAACTTTGTATACAGGGTATATGAAGTCCAACGAGTTGTCAATCAATACACTTGTTTAAATGACTTATTGCAGTCTGGTCACATGCAGGGTGCCATCACATTTCTCAAACAGCTGCAACGTGTGACTTCTGTACCAGACACAAGTATTTATCAGTCACCAAGTTCTGGTGAAACATCTGCTTCTGTGTTAGAAAGTGACATGCTGAAACAGTATGGCAAAGAAATTGCAAAATTTGAGCTGGCAAAGGCTCAGAAGTTTGACTCTGTATGTGTGTCATGTGACCGTCTGTGCAACAGCAAACACACGGTCACAGTGAACCTTGAAACCTTGTAACCATACAATGACATGTGGTTCCATCTCTCAGCATTTTTGCTGATGAAATCTGACTTTCAGTTACAGACCACCATTGTGCTGTGCAAACACTGTTTCTCCAAACTAAAGTCTGACATTCTGCCACCAAGGTCACTTTGAATAATATGGAGGAACATGTTACACAAAGTGAGATTGTGACATTGAATATGTTTGAGCTCATTTTAATTCAGACAATGAAACCATTTCAAACCATTCTACATCTGAACACAATGACACAGAACATTCCACAGAAAGAACTCATTAGATCTCTAAAGGGTTCCGTGATGTATCCCCCACTACCTCTACAGGAAAACGTGGAAGCAATCTCTATGGAAATAGTTTGATGATTCTTGTAAATGGTGTTCCAACCAAGTCCAAGGTCATCCGGCAAGTTGTTGTCAATGTACAAAAGATAAAGCTTGCTCTTACTTATTTAAAGTGCAACAATCCCTTTTATGTAGACCTTGACATTGATCACATGAGTAGTCTCTCTGTTCAACATGATGTCTTAGAAACAACTAAGCCAATGATTGAGAAGGTCAGTGGACAGACAAGTGGCAATGTGTATGAACAGTACACAATTCACCCACTACATGGTAGAGATCCAGTAGGGGACAACACTGATCTCTATCAAATGAAACAGGTGGAAGGTAAGCCTATCAGCATTTGGGAGCCAACACTAGAAGCACGCTGCTTCCCAGACTTATTCCCAAAAAGGGTCAGGTAGATGGCTAGATGAAAGGGAAGTGCATGTACAGGGTGTTGAGTACTGCACTAGCCGTGTGCTCAGTAAAGATGGAAAATTCAGATGTAACATACAGTACCTGTTTCATCTCCTCTGGGAGATTGAACTTAGCATTCTGTCTGCATCTATTGCACATGCTATTCATCTCACAAGTCCACTAAATGGAATAACAGCTGCTCAATTTCTAGAGAAATTAAAGCAGAATGATGAAAATGTGCAAGTGAATCTGTCTTCCATACTGTCATGTCTATGTGGCACCAAAGAATATTGATATCGCAGACACTCTGAGGTGATGACAATGCTGTGAGAGTATGGTGCACCCACATGGTTTGTCACACTTAGTTGTGCTGAATATGTCTGGGATGAGCTCATTGAACTGTTGAAGTGGGAAAAATCTGATGCTGACAGCATTTCATCAATGACTGTTGGAGAAATGTGTTCACTTGATCCTGTGTCTGTCTCAAGACATTTTCACAAGTGGTTCCATGACATTCTGACTTTCATTTTGTCAAAGGACAATCCACCTCTTGTTACTGTGGAGCACTACTTTTCAAGGATGGAATATCAAGCACGGGGTGCCCCTCATATTCATATGTTATTGTAGATCAAGGATGTACCACACATAGGTGAACATGAAGCAGCACAAGTGCTAGCATTCATCAAGCAATATATCACTTGTCACATTCCAGACAAGTATGACAGTCCTACACTATGGAAGTTGATACAAAAGTTCCAGTGACATATTTGTGCAAAATACTGCTGGCAAGTAGTAAAGAATAAATCTGATTGGTATACACGATGTCACTTCGGATTCCCTAGACGAGTTTGTCAGGATGGTTCCATGAATTAACTTTTTTCAGCAATGTGACACCACTTGAAGGCAAAATCAACCAAGAGAGTATACGAGTTACCAAGAGATGAGAAAGAGGTGTACATTAATGACTACAACCCAACTCCTCTCCTAGTGTGGCAAGCAAACATAGATGTTCAGTTTGTAGCTGACAACTCATTGGCCCTGGTGCAGTACGTGACTTCATACATAACCAAGCATGAGCAGATTAGCTTGCAAGATCTTTGGGAAGATATTGCCAGTTCAAGCAAGAGCCTGACATCTCAGATGTGGTCATTGGGCTTGAAGACCCTTTCACACAGAGAATGTGGTGCCTATGAAGCCAGTGACCATTTAATGGGTACACATCTGTACAGGAAGTCTGATGCTGTCCAGTTTCTCAGTGTGAACTACAAACAGAAAAACAAATGTGCACTGATTCCCCATGCTGAGATTGAGGAACTCGCTGCCAATAGACCTTCTTCAAAACATATCTTGAAGAATTACCTGATAGACACATACTACCCCCATAGACATGATGACATGGATGATATGTGTCTTTTTCAGGTGGCTAAGTGGTATGACTACAAGGCAGATATATCACCTGACTCAACACAGCACATTTACAAGGTGAATGGAGTGGATGGCTGTCTCATAAAGAGACACAAGCCATGACTCACAGACCACTGTAAATTACATCTAGGTACATCGGAGAGCAGAGAGCATTACTACTTTGCTCTCCTATTCCTATTTAGACCCTGGAGGAATGAGTCTGAATTAAAAGGTGACTGTGATACATTCAAGGAAGAATTCAAACTCAGTTACTAGACTTTCAAACTGAATACTCAGAGACATACACAGAGACTGGAGGCTGAGAAAGAACAGCTAGAGAGAGGCAGAGAAGCAGCTTCAGGAAGACACTCCTGTTAGCTCACAAGACAATCTTGATCCAGAAGGACAAGTTGCTCTAGGCAGACCTTTGCCTTTAAATGCCCCACAAGTGTTAATCTCAGAAACTGAGACTGCCATGGAACATGGAACACACTCCACTGTCAACCCAGATAACTTGAGAGAAAGACTGAATCAGCAGCAGCATGTAGTTCACTCTCAAGTCCTTGATGCTGTTCGACATGGCCTACTACATGAAACAAAAAAATGTGATTGTCTTGAATATAAACCACTACTGATCTTTGTTAGTGGTTCAGCTGGTACAGGAAAGAGTTTCCTTATTGAAGCCATCACTGCTGAACTGCAGAGCCTGACAGGGTCATAAATGTCTGTTGCTGTTACTGCTCCCACAAGACTAGCTGCATACAACATTGGTGGAGTTACATTACACCGTCTCTTTATGTTGCCAGTGGAACATGGCAAAACAGGAGAGTATCGTAAACTGTCATTTGAGGTTGCATCTCAGCTCCGTTCCATGTTCACAAAGATGACGTTACTCATCATTGATGAAATTAGCATGGTCTTCAATGTAATACTCGCCTGTATACACCTACGTCTACAGGAGATCTTAGGTACTGACTATGGAGTACCATTTGGGGGCAAAAGTATTGTTGTATTGGGAGACCTTTTACAGCTTGCACCAGTTAATGTGGAGCATGTGTTTGCAACTCTGACTGCCAAGCAAGCAAGCTAAGAACATACTAGGCTGCATTGCAGGTTTTAACATTTGGGAGTTATTCACCTATGTTGAGCTGTATGAGAACATGCGCCAAAGTGGTGACCTGGCTTACAAATCATTTTTAGATCAAGCTCGTACAGGTTGTCTATCACCAGAACATGTTGCTATCTTAAACAATTGGAGAATCAGAGTAGATACTACATCCATAGAAACAGCATGTAATGTTTTCAGCGATGTGTACTCTACAGGCACACATATAGTGTGTCTTTTGCCATGACTAAAGAAATGCACTGAGTTCAACAATGTTATGCTGCTGAGAAAAAAACAAGAAGCCCTAACTCTGCATGCTGTTGATACAGTTGATGGTGTCATTCTCAGTCACAACCTGGTAGCAAAGATGACTGAACGACTCACTGAACTGAAGTCAGATGTTTCACACACAGCTGGCCTAGAAGCTGTTCTTACACTTTGTAGGAACGCACATGTCATGCTACGACATAATCTCGATGTTGAACGAGGCATGGTAAACGGTGCCATGGGTAACATCACTGACTTTGTCTACAATGTACAGAGGACATATATCGAGACACTTGTAGTTCACTTTGACAACATGGAACACACTGTACAGATAGAATGTGCCTGTGTGAAATTTCAGGTATTTAAGGATATCTATGTAAACAGGAAACAATTTCCACTGTGTGTTGCATATGCTGTTTTTATTCACAAATCTCAGGGCTTGAGTTTGGATTCAGCAATGGTGGAGATAGCTACAGACATTTTCAAGGATGGCATGAGCTACGTGGCACTTTCACGTGTCTGTAGTCTTTCTGGGTTGCACATTATAACTCTTGCACCTCAGAAGATACGAGCTGACAAGCAATGTATGGTTGAGTACAACAGGTTATGTACTGTCTATCAGCCACAAATGTCTTTAATACCACTGCCTACATATCTGGCTGTCTCACATTGTACAGTCATATCAGCACCTGTCAGCAAACAGGCATGAGCGTCCACAAGTGATTCAACTCTAAAGAGTTCAACAAAGGTCACGATATCAACTACACATTCAGAGCCAGCTGTTCATCAGAAATCAGTTGGTGTAGCTGCTGTGCCAGTCTTTGAAAACAGCACTAGAATGAACTGCTATGCTAACTTAGCTATGCAAGTTTTTCTTCACATACTACACTTTGTGCAGGCAAAATCTGCTTCACAAGACACTCCCCTATCAAAGGCATTGAAGTAGATTGTCAGCATGGCTTCTGACCAGTCTAACAATGTGCAGTCACTAACACCACTACAGCAAGTTTTAGGTACATATGATGGATGCAGTACATTTGCTGCAGACATACAGCAAGACACTAGTGAGTTTATGATGGCAATCATAAACAGCTTGGATGAAGACATCACTCCAATGTGCCAGTACTTCACTGTGTCATATGTAACCAAATATGTATGTGTATCATGTGGTCATTCACAGTGTGAAACCTCAGAAGACATGCTGTGGATTACTCTTTTTGTCCCTCAAGCCAAAAGTGTCAAATTTCAACAGTTATTTACCAATGCTTAATGTGGTCACTCCTGTGAAAGGTGTGGAGGCAGATGTACTCAGTTCATCCTCAGGACTTCATCTCAATATCTGTTGCTTATGTTGCACAGATTTGACTCCAACAGGCTCAGAGTTGACACTCCCATCACAGATTACATAGCTGGTAGGATAGTTTTTAACCAATCAGTGTTTGACACTCACAGTGTAGTCTATCACCATGGCCAAGCTATGCATTCTGGCCATTACACCTGTTTGCTAAGGTACAGAAGTGGATGGGTAGAGTGTGACGACTCTACAAGCAGTTTTAAACAGAGACTGCCATGACACTTAAAAATGCATATCTTCTAATGTTGAAGAATTATGATGACCTTCATATCTCAGAAGAATAGTACACAACATGTGGCAATTTTTACTGACTACTTTGTGACAGACTCAGTTGTAGGGCAGTACAATTGTTTCCAATCTACAACTGTCAATAAACCATTGTATATCAACAAAATGATATACTGCCAGATACATTTCATGCATTATGACATATAAGATCTTGTGTGGATCAGTGACAACGTGGAAATTGTTGTAGTGGCTTCAATCGGTGCCAACAGTCTTCGCAGTCACTAGAGAAACCATGCTTACATGTCTATCAAAGATTGTACATGTCAAAACAGAGTCCTTTCTGGCTCCCCTGTTCTGTACATATCTTTTCTTGTAGGTGTATCATACCCATATATAACAAGAAGTTGTTGCCAGTTGCAAACTGTTTGCCTCTGCAGAGACACAAAAGTTGTCCCTTATCATTTTAAATAAGTGTGTAATACATGTCTCATTCACCAAAGAGAACACTCTGTCACAAGTTTTCTATCACCAGCTTTTTTTTGTCTATTATCTGTTGACAGCTTGACAATGTCATCATTCTTTCACCATGCAACAGTGTTGAACTATGCCTGATGTATTTGTTACACTGAAACTGTTCATGTGTAAATTATAAACTCTTTAGTCATAATGAAGCAAGTGAAATGAAGCAAGTGTGAATACTGAAATATTGCAGCTTATTATCAAATGACTCTTGCATACCTATGTAATGACATATAAATAATATTTTCATTCTCATTTCGTCTGACCATTGTTAACTAGTTTAATTGTTCTAGTAAAAGTGTTACTGTAAGAGTCAAGTAAGAATTTCTCCTTAACATATAATAGAATACTATAGTGATTAAGTTCAGTGACCTATATCTTTGATAAAAACAACATGCTACACACATTTATTTACTAGTTCAGAACTGATATAGTGACTAATGTAACCATTGAAAGAAATGTATATTGTACCTGTAATAATATGAAATGTGTTGTACTTGTCATACAGGTAAATATAATCTATGTTAATAATATTTGAAACTGTAAATCAGATACTTTTACTATAACAACACACTTCATACCTGTTCCTGACAATGTTTATGATTGCCTCTATTGAGGGATCAGGTGGGAATTTTCCATATGCACCTAGTCAGTGATATATCTTAAAATATTTAACTGAACATACCAGTTATCTAATGTCACTGAAATCATACAATTTTTATTTTCTATTACTTGAACACTTAGCATCTGTTTTTTTTTACCCACCCCTGGAACATACACATTATCAGTCACATAATAATAACAAATCATCACTGTTTCATGTGTGTGTAATCACTGCTTAGAAGCTCCTGACATACCTTCATTAATGTAGGACAGGAGAGAGGTACGGGACATGATTGGAACATTCAAGTGCTTAAAAGGGATAAATAATGTTGATGACCAAAGTCTCCTCAAGCTGAGTGGCAAACATATCATGAGGGGGACACAGTCTTAAGCTGAAGGGTGGGAGGTTTAGGAGGGATGTCAGAAAGCACTTCTTCCCACAAAGGGTGGTGAACACTTGGAATGCACTGCTAGAAGAGGTCACCTCATTAAAGATAGTGAGCAGCTATAACAGAGCCTGGTATATGCACAGGGGGAAGATAAGAATCATGCCTAGGGAGGATGGGAGCACTGCGGAGAGATAGCAGAGACATTAGCTCAAGATGTGGACCATGCACTACGAGCAGACTTAATAGACCAAATGGCCTTCTTCTTCTGCCTTCTTTCTATGCTCATATTTCCGTATGTACGTACTTATTCCAATCCATATCATCTACTTACTATGCATGACACACATTTAGATATACTCCAAGCAATGATTACACACATGCAAGGATTGTGCTATGAGACTGATTTTGTAAAAAAAAATTAATCTTAATTTGCCCTTTCTCAGTTTCACCAATTAGCAATAAATCTTTTTTAAACTTAACCACCTGTGTTTTCTTTACTGAACCATAACATTATAACATTAGAATGTAACTGTTGTTCCCTTTAAGCATGCAAATCAACTGGAAGAAATAGTACCACACATACATGTCCATGGGCTTATTTTTTGCTATGGCTCTCCACTCAGTATGCACCACATGGGCTAGGTTATGGCGCATTTCCTGACACAGGTCCCATAATTCCTAAGTGTGTTAAGTAGTCTGTACTGCCCTTAGTTTTCCTGTGCCTCTCCAGTCAGCGGGCAGTAGCTGCTGTAGCGAGGTGTGGCACATCGCTATCTAACGCTACGCAGCTGTGGCTATACACTCAGGATGCAGTAACTGCTATGTGTGCTGTAATTCCCTGGCTGAGGCCATGCAACTCTTAACTGTGTTAACTTCACTGTACCTACGATTACAGAAGTGTGCCATTGATCGCCAGTGCCTTATTGTTCCTTGGATCACCACTCATGATGCAGTACAAATTTTTTTTTTGGGGGGTGCCAGCATTAGCTGTCTAAATCCATGCAAATCCTAACTGAACTAACTTCAGTATCCCTGCAATCAGTGATGTCTACCACTGATGTCCATACTCTCACCTGTGTTGTGAATCACCACTGAGATGTCCATACCCTCACCTGTGTTGTGTATCTCCACTGACAATGCAGTACCTGCTGTCATGTTTGAAGACACATTGCCTGCCTGAATCCATTCAAGTGATAACTATGCTAACTGGACTGTACCCGCAATCAGGTAGTTGTACAACTGATGTGCATTGCTTATCTTTTCCTGTGGCTGTTCACTCAGGATGCAGCAAGTGGTCTGCAAGTGCAGTCCCCCATGACACTGTTCATCTCCATGGGCTTTTTTGTTCTGTAGCTCTCCACTCAGTATGCAGTATGTGGGCTAGGGGTTCAGACATTACCTGACAGAGGTCCTGTAATTCCTAATTAAGTTAACTAGTATGTACCGCCCTTACTTTTCCTGTCAGTCTCCAGTCAGACTGCAGTAGCTGGTGTAGAGAGATGTGTGACATTGCTGCCTAAGGCTATGCAGCTGTGGCTGTACAGTCAGGATCAGTAACTGGTATGCATGGGGAAATTGCCTGGGTGAGCCCATACAAATCCTAACTGTGCTAACTTGTGCCTACCAACAATTACAGAGGTGTACCAGTACTCATGATGCAGTATGGATTTTGGGGGGGCATTACCTGTCTGAGCCCACACAAACACTAACTGTGCTAACTTGAGTGTCCCTGCAATCACTGATGTCTACCATTTATGTCCATACCCTCAGCTGTGCTGTGGGTCTCTACTGATGATCCATTACCTGGTGCCACAGTTTGGAAAGGCATTGCCTGGCTGAGGCCATTCAAGTGATAACTGTGCTAACTACACTGTACCTGTAATCAGGGAGGTGTACAACTGATCTGCATCACCCTTCTTTGCCTGTGGTTCTTCACTTAACATGCAGCAAGTGGTCTGGAGGTGTAGTCCCCCACCCCATGAGACTATGCAACTCCTAAGTGTACTAACGTCTGTACACCTGCAATGACAGAGCTACACTGTTCATGTCCATGGGCTTATTTTTGCTGTGGTTTTCTACTCAGTATAGATATGTGGGCTATGGGCTGGTTCATTAACTGACATTGGTCATCTAATTCCTAACTGTGTTAACTACTATGTACAACCCTTACTTTTCCTGTGACTCTGCAGTCAGGGTGCAGTAGCTGCCATGCTGAACTGTGCAACATCACTACCTAAGGCAATACATCTGTGGTTGTACAATCAGGATGCAGTAACTGATATATGTGGTGTAATTGCCTGGCTAAGTCCATGCAACTCCTAACTGTGCTAACTGGAGTGTATCTACAATTACGCAGGTGTACCGTTGATGTCCATCGCCTCACTTTTGCTGTGGCTCAGCACTCAAGATGCAGTATGTACTTAGAAGGGGGGCCATTGCCTGTATCATAGCATGCAAATCCTAAATGTGCTAACTTGACTGTGCCTACAATCACTGAGCTGTACCATTGATGTCCACATCCTCAGCTATGCTGTGGGTCTCTGGAGGTGCAGTCCCCCCATTAGACTGTGCAACTCCTAAGTGGGCTAACTTCTCTACAGCTGCAAAGACTGAGCTACACTATTCATGTCCATAGGTGTATTTTTGCTGTGGCTCTCCACTCAGTATGCAGTATGTGGGCTAGGGGGTGGGGCATTACCTGACAGAGGTCCTATAATTCCTAACTGTGTTAACTAGTGTGTATCACCATTAGTTTTCCTGTGGATCTCCAGTCAGGGTGTATTAGCTGGTGTAGCGAGGTGTGGGACATCACTAACTAAGGCCATACAACTCCTAACTGTGGTAACTTGTGTGCACCTTGAATCAGGAACATGTACCATTGCTGTACATGGCCTCAATTTTGCTGAGGATGTACGCTGAACATGCAGTACATACTCTCAAGGACTGGGGATCTCTTGTAGTACATTTAGACAGTTGTATTTTATTTCTGACACCTCCGGCTTGTTGTCTATGATTGGTCCTGTTGCCTTGGTTCTCCCCTACTTAAGTGTGTGCGTGTCTCTGTGTGTCTGTGGTGCTGGGGGGGGTGAATGCACAGTTATGCTTTTGAACCCTAATACAGAATTTCCTCACTTCTGTCACTGTGAAACAACACTAACTGATGCAGTAAACAGAGTGTTTCTCTCTAATTTCCCTTCTTTTTGAGAATTACTCTGACAAATAGTGAATGTAATACAGCGGCGGGAGCACGGGCCATTCAGGCCCTGTGCTCCTGCCACGTGATGTCTAGTCACATAGTAATACAGTGACCATAAACACAAATGGTAATGCTCATGGTGATGCAAAGCGAAACACAAAGATAAACAGTACTGTAGACACAAATGGTTAAAATAATGCAAACACAAGCGCAAATGAAAACACAAAGGGTAACGCACAAGGTGGCATAAACGGGAACAGTAAGTGAAATGGGTATGGAACAGCAAGCAGAAGTGGTAAGGGTAACTGTTACATAAGCGCACACACTGCTTTTCCCCAAAAGCTGCATATAGAAAGACAGTGAGTACAAAGAATGTATGCATAATAATGGCTCTCGGAACAGAAAATGAGGACTACGAATACTAAATTGCTTATACCTCAGGAACCGTATGACATAGAAAAAAAATTTAAAGGTCATATGAATTATCACTTTCCTGGCTAGTTTTGCAATTTTTTTCTGACGAAAAGTCCATATCTCGCACCATTTCCGAGATACGGGCCCCGAAAGGCTTGGCAAATGCCGTAATGTTATCCTATGGGGAAAAAAGAGAAGTTCGGAGTAACATAACTTTGCCTCCTTGTAATATTTTTTCACCAAACCACCAAAAGGCACATCTGTGGGATGTTGACTTTCTTCCCTCCAAATTTCAGTCTAAAATACCAAAGCGTTATTTTGCAACAGGGTGGCAAAGAATTCCTGTCATGCAGCAGACGCCACAATGTTAGTCTATGGGAAAAAGTGTCAACTTTGGAGTACCATAACTTTGCATCCATGAAATATTTTGTCACCAAACCACCAAAAGGCACATCTCTGAGTTGTTGGCTGTCTTTCCTCCAAATTTCAGCCCAAAAGACCAAACCATTCATTTGCAGCAGGGTGGCAAAGAACTGCTGTCAGTTTGGCCATAATCTGAAAAAGTAGTGTCGCAATTTGTGACAGCTTTCGCAAGCATTTGTGAAAGTGTTGTGTGTGCAACACTACTTTTCGACACTACTTTTTCCAGAAATTGAAAAAACATATTTCTAGAGCATTTAACCTCAAAGTAAAGACATGCCTAGCATCCTCAGGGTCAGACTAGGTAAACACAAAAATAATTGTGTTGCTAGAGGGTCCCAAATTTAAATGCCAAGCATTTTTCTGATCACTAACTGAAAACAAAATGGCAGATTTGTGACACTACTAGGGCCATTTGCGACACTAAAAAGTGCATTTGCAACACTGTCAAACTTTTTAACTTTTCCCATTGACTTATAAGGGGAAATTGTTTTTTGAATAACTTTTGAACCGTTCGATATTTTTTCACAAAATCTTCAAAAGGCACATCGGTGACCCCAGCCACATGTTCTCTGAAGATTTTGGATCGGTCACACAAACCATGCAACCTGTAGAGATGAGCAAAGAATTCAAAAAAGTGTAAACACGCACGCAGATCATGCTTAATAACTCCGCAGCCATATATCCGAACACTACGCAAGTTGGCAGAGCCCAAGATATATGGTCCTTGATCATGTATTCCAAATTTCAGGCAAATCTGTTGAATGGTTGCAAAGTTATTAAGGTGCAAAACTTTAGGTTTAACATGTAAATGGCTCCTCAACCCTAACTATGTTAGCACTACCATGCTACCATAATATATATATATATATATATATATATATATATATATATACACAATGGTAGTCATAGAAATGTTTCACAGTACTGAGATATACATGGATATACTGAGGCAGAATGAGGCAGGATCAGTTTACAGTCCATGAAAATTGTTCAGTGGTACCTCGAGGTAGTAAACGTCTAGCTAATCGCCACTGTGTGTATATATATATATATATATATATATATATATATATATATATATATATATATATATATATATATATATATTTATATATATACAGTGCCCTCAGAAAGTATTCACCCCCCTTGGATTTTGTCACATTTTGTGATGTTGCAAACTCAAATTAAAATACATTTATATGGGATTTTTTTGTCACAGATCTACACAAATTACTTTATAATGTCAAAGTGGAATGAAACTTCTGGAATTTTTTGTACATGTAATTTAAAATAAAAACCTGAAATGTCTTGATTTGATAAGTATTCACCCCCTTTGCTATGACACTCCAAACTGAGCTCAGGTGCATCCAATTTTCTTGTGCAATCACTCTAAAACTTGAATGGAGTCCACCTGTGGTCATTTCAAATGGTTGACATGATTTCAGAGGAAATACACCTGTCTATATAAGGTCCCACTGTTGACAGTGCAAGTCACAGCAGATACTCTACCATGAAGACCAAGGAGCTGTCCGTAGAACTCCATGATAGAATTGTGAGGAGGCATAGATCTGGGGAGGGGTATAAAAACATTTCTAGGGTGTTGAAAGTTACCAGGAGCACAGTCAAGTCTATCATTAGGAAATGGAAAGATTACAGAACCACCCAGACTCTTTCTAGAGCAGGCCTTCCTCCCAAACTGAGCAACTGGGCAAAAAGGACCTTGGTCAGGGAAGTGACCAAGAACCCAATGACCACCCTGACAGAACTACAGAGTTCCATAGCTGAGATGGGAGAACCTCTCCAGAGGACAACAATCTCTGCAGCACTTCACAGATGTAGCCTCTATGGGAGAGTGGCTAGATGGAAGCCACTCCTGAGAAAAAGCCACATAATAACATGCCTGGAGTTTGCAAGAAGGCACGTGGCAGACTCTGAGACCATGTGGCAAAAGAGTCTCTGGTCTGATGAAACAAAAATTTAACTCTTTGACCTGAATATAAAGTGCTATGCCTGGCGCAAACCGAACACAGCTCATCACCCGTGTAACACCATCCCTACCATGAAGCATGGTGGTGGCAGCATCATGTTATGGGGATGCTTTTCAGTGGCAGGAACTGTGGAACTTGTCAGGATAGAGGGAACAATGAATGGAGTCAAATACAGGCACATCCTTGAGGAGAACCTGCATCAGTCTGCAATAGACCTTGGACTGGGGCGAAGATTTACGTTCCAACAGGACAACGACCCCAAGCATACAGCCAAAGCAACACTGGAGTGGCTTCAGAACAAGAAGGTGAATGTCCTTGAGTGGACCAGCCAAAGCCCAGACTTGAATCCCATTGAGAATCTGTGGAAAGACTTAAAGATTGCGATTCACCGACACTCCCCATCCAACTTGACAGAGCTTGAGCAAATCTGCAAGGAAGAATGGGCGAAAATCCCCATATCCAGATGTGCAAAGCTGATACAGACATACCCAAGAAGACTCAAAGCTGTAATTGCTGCCAAGGTGTTTCTACAAAGTATTGACTCAGGAGTGAATACTTAGCAAACAAGATATTTCAGTTTTAATGTTTCATAAATGTTTGTTACACAATAAAAATATTTTGCCCCTTTAAATTGTTGAGTATGCTGTGCGAATCAAGGAGGAAAAATCATTTCAATGCATTAAACATTCTGGTAGTAACACAACAAAATGTGACAAAATCCAAGGGGGGTGAATACATTCTGAAGGCACTGTATATGTGTGTGTGTGTGTGTATATATATATATATAAATTTCAATATAAGTAACAGTAATGTAATAACATAAATATATATGTCCAAAAGCAATCCTTCATCCAGCTGAAATTATAGCTAAGGCAGCACTGCAGGGTGAATAGGTCTCCCAGGCAAGGCCTTTCTCCACTGTCAAGTGACCCTCAGTTGTACCTGTGAGTCCCTGCCAACCACTCAGTGGAAAAGAGGCTTCATGCAAAATGCACACAATGTTCAGTTTAGGTGTTCTTCCCCAAACTCAATCAGACTTCTGCTGAGGCTCCAACTGGAGTCTCAGCAGAAATTTGTTATTAGCTATCCAACTGCCAATCATTATTTGTAACATATATTTCTGTTATATATTGTTTTATGGGATTTATGTGTATGTCCATGCCAGTGTTACTTCAAGGCATTGGGAAAGCCTAGATTTTTTTAAAGGGGTGTCTTTTTGACTCAAAGGCCACCTGTTTACCAGGAAGGGAGGTTTTCGTTCCCAGGTTCTTTTGACAGAGATGTACCAAACGCTATTTACCTGCCATATGCATGTACTGCAGAAGCAGACTGTTTTTGATCTCAGGAACTATGATAGGAGATCACATTTCATGAGAAAACAGGATGTTTGAGCCAGGAATTAGATGGCAGATGATCATTCTAGCAGTACTATGTGAAATTCTAACATGATACTGTAAATTAGCTTACAAGATGCAATATTGATACATCAGAGTTTTAACAGTGACTGTCTGATTACTAGTTAATTATGGAAGCAGAATTTATGTTGAAGCTGAGTGACATCACCAGGTGGCCAGGAAATTGTGGGTCACTGTTAGGAAGTTAAAACCCAGTTTTCTTATGACTGGAAATCTGATGACACTACAAATTTCAGAAAGGTAGTTAAGCTCTCAGCACAGAGCAAGTTGGCCAGTCTGTTTGGGACTCTCTCTTGATTGCAAGAATTCAGCTGCCAGCACAAGACTGCAACATTTATAAACCAGTGATTTTTCTGAGCTGTGGGAAGTCTTCATAACAGGTAGCGATGTAGTTAAACAGTTTAAAGAATTTATACCGTATGCTTTCCAAAATTTGTTTTCCATACTGTAACCTAAATGTGTGTATGTTCTCTTTTACTTGTAACTGCATTTATTTATTTTAGTAAAGACTTTTGTTTTTCTAAAGAATTCTGCCTGTGTGAGATTCCTTAGATTGTATGTGTGACTGTAGAAGGTTTATTATAAATCTGTGACAACTGTTTATGTTTAGAAGGGTCACCAAATAGCAGTCAAGTTGAAAAGGGTAATTAGAGGATCTGGCAGGATTAGGGAGAGTACCAGAGTCTCATATGAGTCTGCAGGGATTGTGAACTCATCTATTGCATGTTCTGTAGGGTGAAGGCCAAATCAGGTGGTGCGCTGCTGCCCGAAGATAGCGTAACACTTGGGCCTTCCTCCTATGTGTTATAGCCACAAAAAGGGTTCATATTTGGCCACAAGACTCAAGACTGGTATTGTGCCCTGATCCAAAATATAGAGGGATGTTTTGGGACCTCACGGCAAGTGTTCTGTTGTAAACCCAGTAAACACTCTGTGCAGACACAAGGAGGATATCCCTGTTTTCCCCCTCCCTGTCACAGATTGCACTTAGGTGTGGGAACTGTGAGCTCAGTGATCTGACCCTGAAGAGTGGGTTCTTGACAAATCTGGTGTGCAGCATTGGGATCTGATAGATTTGGTTGCATTGCAATTCAAAAGATTGGTGGCCACAGGCATAACAGCTGAGCTCGATTCCTAGTCCAGTGTATCAGATTGTTAAACTGAAAACAGTCCACACACAATCAAGGCAGAGATTTTAAAAATACATATAATTTGGTTACAGTATCAAGTTCCCCACCTGTTTTATTGTTTTCCTCTGGTGCAAACGAGTATAGCAGTAGTTAAAGAAGATGACTTTCATCTACAGTGAATACACTGTAAAATACCTGAAGAAGTTGTGCCAGAAGAGAGGAGTCCAGTATGAAAGGCGAGCCAAAAAGCACTTCCTGGAGGCTCTTGTGACAGCTGATGAGCTAGCAGCTCCACAGGTCCTCAAGTCACAGCAGGTGAGTGACGGGGACCAGACCTTGGATGTAGGGGTGCCAAGAAACATTGTAGTGTCCGGTCCCAGGGAAGAAGACAGTGAGACCAGAGAAAACTGAGAGCCACAGCAGCAGGGGAAGGTCACCACAATGCTGGAGCCAGATGGGATTAGGCTGCAGACAGAGCTGAGGAGAATGGACATGGAATTTGAGTAGAGAAACTTCCAGATGGAGCTGGAGATGCAGGAAAAGGAAAACTAGTGTGAGAGAGGCCAAGAAAGAGGACAGAGAGTGCCAGAGAGAATTTGAGTTGCAGAAGTTAAAACTCCAACAACCAGCATCAGAGGAGGTAAGTGGCAGTGGTGATCCTGGAACTTCAGAACTGTGGTATCAGTTAAATTCAAAACTAATAGCTGAATTTAAAGAGGAGGAGGATATGGATTCATTTTTGAATTAATTTGAAAAGATCTGTATTCAGGCAAAAATACTCAGGGAGTCCTGGAGCTTTCAGCTATCCTCGCCACTTACTGGGTGGGGTCATGAATCATTGGGTCAAATGGACAATCAGGACAGTAGTGATTATGAGAAACTTAAAGCTGCATGGCTTAGAAAGTATGTGTTAACTCCTGAAGCATACAAGGTTAAGTTCTGTAAGCTCTGAACAAGCCCTGACAAGGAACTTGCCACAAACCAACATCAGTTGTTGAAACGTTGGTGGGAGGGAGTGGAAGCAAATTCTGTAGAGCAAATTGAGGAGACTGTACTTTTGGTGCAATTATTTTGGTCTCTCCCAGCAGAGCTAAAAACCTGCTTGGAGGACCGAGACCCCAAAACAGTGTAGCAGGCTGCTGAGCTCTTGGACTGCTATGCCAGGAGCAGGCCTACTCTGAAAGAAGTAGGGAGGGCATGGCAGCATAGAAGAGAAAAAGCAAGCCTTCAGGGCAGCTGAAACCATGACTACATCCACAGAAAGGGGGAAGCTCCAGGTTACAAAAAAGGGATTTCTCAGACAAAGGAAATGATTATTGCTGGCTTTGCGAGCAGCCAGGGCATCTTGCAAGACAGTGTCCTAAAAAGGCACAGAGAAGACAAAGTGGTGCTCGAACAGAGTTGGGTGCACTCTGTATCCTTAATAGCATGCCTATAAACATGAGTGAGCACATAGAAACATAGAAACCTAGAAGTTGATGGCAGATAAGGACCGCAAGGCCCATCTAGTCTGCCCATTTCTTTTTCTACCTTATGAATGTGCCATAGGCCTTTGCTCTGTCAATGGCCTATCTATTCATATTCATCTGTATTGCTCCCATATGCCTACCCTATGCCTGTTTGAAGCCCTGCACTGTATTCATATCCACCACTTGCTGAGGTAGGCCATTCCATGCATCCACCACACTTTCTGTGAAAAAGAACTTCCTCACATTACCCCTTAATCGGCCTGCCTCTAATCTCATGCTGTGCCCTCTTGTCCTGCTATTTTTCTTATATTGAAACATGTTAGACTCTTTCACCTTGTTAATGCCCTTAAGGTATTTGAATGTTTCAATCATATCACCTCTCTCCCTCCTTTGCTCTAGGGTATACATACTGAGTTCAGTTAATCTGTCCTCATATGTTTTCTGATGCAGTCACTGCACCATTTGGTTGCCCTTCTCTTAACTGCCTCAATTTTGTTAATGTCCTTGTGAAGATGTGGCCTCCAGTACTGCATGCAGTACTCCAGATGGGGACTAACCAATGTCATGTAAAGAGGGATTATTACCTCCCTCTTCTGACTTGTGATACCCCTACTAAAACACCCCAACATCCCTCTAGCCTTACCTACTGCTTTAGAGGTCTGCTTGGATGATTTCAGGTCATCGGTGATGATGACGCCCAAGTCTCTTTCTTCCCTTGTGACTGCCAGCAACTCCCCTCCCAGCCTATAGGTGGCTTCAGGGTTTCTCTTCCCTATGTGCATGATCTTGCACTTCTTTGCATTAAAACCTGGTTGCCACTCTTCTGACCATTTTGCTAGTTTATCCAGATCTTTTCTCATTCTGCTCACCCCATCTGGATCATCTACTCTGTTGCAGATCTTGGAGTCATCTGCAAACAGACAAACCTTACCTTCCAGTCCATCTGCAGTGTCACTGATGAAGATATTGAAGAGGACTGGCCCTAGGAGTGATCCCTGTGGTACCCCACTTGTGACTTGCATCTCTTCTGACTGTATACCGTTTACCACCACTCTCTGTTTTCTGACCATCAACCAGTTTGCCACCCAGTTGACCCACGTCTGACCGACCCTGAGCCTACCCAGCTTATTAATCAATTTTCTATGTGGAACAGTATCAAAGGTTTTGCTGAAGTTAAGGTAGGCAACATCAACTGCTTCCCCTTGGTCCACCACTCTGGTTACCCAGTCAAAGAAATCTATGAGAGTAGTTTGACAGGACCTTCCTTTTGTAAACCCATGCTGTCTTGGATCCTGTCTGTGCTCCTATGGATTCCAGGTGTTACACTATCCTTTCCTTAAGGAGTGTCTCCATAATCTTACCCACTACTGAGATAAGACTGACTGGTATGTAGTTCCCTGCCTCCTCCCTGCTACCATTCTTGTGGAGTGGGATCACATGAGCCCTTCTCCAGTGTTCTGGGACCTCCCCTGTGCTCAGAGACTCACTAAACAGTTATGGTAATGGCTCTTCTAGTTCCACCCTTAGCTCCTTTAATACCCTGGGATGTATGCCATTAGGTCCCATTGCCTTGTCCACCCTGAGCTTATCAAGCTCTTTTAGAACCTTTTCTTTTGTGAAGGGACTAGTGCACACCTCCCTCTCTCTGTGTCCATGGTGCTGAGCTGTGGACCCTGCCCTACCTTCTCTTCAGTAAATACTGAGCAGAAGTATCTATTTAGGATAGATGCTTTTACATGGTCCTCCTCCTCACATGCACCCTTATCCCTTTTGATCTTAGCAATACCAACTCTGGACTTTCTTCTTTCACTAATGTATCTATAGAAAGTCTTGTCACCTTCTTTTACTGTTCGTGCTAGTGTTTCCTCAGTCTGGGCCTTTGCCTGCCTTACTGCCTTCCCTGCTTCCCTTAGGGAAGTTTGGTATGCCTTCCTATCTTCATCCTGCTGCTTTCCCTTATATTTCCTGAAGGCCAGCCTTTTGGCTGTGACCTTTTCTGCTACTGTGTTTGAGAACCAAAGTGGTTTCCTTCTTTTGCACTTCCTTTTCTCACTAACACAATGGGATGTTGCTTCAAGTATTGTATCTTTAATGCTTGCCCACTTTGCCTGTACCCCCTCACCTGTATTTCTTTTTGCCAGGGCTAGCTTAAGCCTGTTGGCCATCTTATTAAAGTCAGCTCCTCTGAAGTCCCATATTTTTGCCTTGGAATGGGATGATTTTTTTCTAGTGGCCAAATTGAACCATACCACATACACCCTGTTACTGTAAATGGGATGCATACCCATGGGTTAAGGGACACGGGGGTGTCTCTTACTTTAGTAAAAAGGGATTTGGTTGAGCCTGAAAGCTTATACCTAATTGGTTCATAACAGTAAGGAGATTCACTGGAGAGGTGGAAACTGCCACATGCTAGGGTTTTCCAGGACTGGGCTGAGACAGGAGAGAGGGTACAAAAGGTGGCAGTTGCAGACAATCTCGCCCTGGATGTGATAATAAGGAACAATCTCCAGAAGGGGGAAGTGCGTGCAGTTACCCACAGTCAGAAGGCCAAAGCCAATTGCAGTTCCCTGGATCCTATAGAAGCCTCTGTGGAAAACAATGGGAGGCTGGTTCCCCAGCCTGTGTCTCTGGACATGGAGAGTAGTGAAAGGGAGGTAGGATGTCCCTCCTTAGCAGTTCATGAAACAGCTATGCTAAGTTATTCTAAGGTGTGAGGAGTAACCAATGGTTAAATGGTTAGGGATGGCAGTGACCCTGAATGCCTTGATGCTAGAGCTATGGACCCTAGTTTAGAACTGAAGTGGGCATGTTCCAGACCTTGGGAAAATGTAAAGATTTTGCAGCTGCTGAGGACTGACCCTAGTTTGGAGAGGCTGAGGGCTTGGGCAGAATCTGACGGGACACAGGGAGGTGGCATGAGACATAGGATATTTTAGGAGAATGGACTGCCGTATACACAGGACATATGAACAGAGGGAGAGGTAATGAGCAGGGTTCTTGTAATTCCCGAGGGGTACAGTGAGCAGTTGCTCAAGTTCAGTCATGATATCCCCATGTCTGGATATCTGGGAATCATGTACACCATGCAGCAATTGGCCCTGAATTTCTATTGGTCCAACTTCACCCAGCAGGTGAAGGAATATTATAGGTCTTGCCACTGGTGCCAACACACAGGGAAGGCAGGTAGTAAAACCCAAGCCACCCTAATTCCCTTGCCTATTCTGGAGGAGCCATTCCAAAGGGTAGGAATGGACATTGTGGGACCTTTGAGTACCCCCAGCTCCTCCAGGAAGAGGTTTATCCTGACAATGGTCGATTATCCCACCAGATACCCAGAGGCAGTTGCCCTTTCCTCACTAAGAACAGACAAAATGGTCAACACCTTGCTAGGGATTTTCTCCCATGTTGGATTTCTGTAAGAGGTTATCACCGATTGAGGGGGTTCCTTCATGTCAGACCTGATGAAGTGTTTGTGGGAGAAGTGTGGGGTAGTGCAGAGATGCACAACACCTTATCACTGCAAGCCAATGGGCTTGTGGAAAGTTTTAATGGTACCCTAAAATTGATGCTCCCAGCAATTGCTGAACACCATGGGAGGGACCGGGAGAAATGCCTTCCCCTCCTGTTGTTCACATACAGGGAGGTGCCCCAAGAGTCGACAGGGTTTTCCACCTTCAAACTCTTATGTGGGTGTAGAGTGCATGGGCCCCTAGACTTGGTCTGGGAAGATTGGGAAGACAAGCACACTGCCCAGGGAACTCCCATAGTGGAATATGTCCTAACGTTTAGGGAAAAGCTCTTATGGGAGCAGCCCAGAGCACCCTCTCAGTCACCCAGCAGAAGCAAAAGGTCTGGTATGACTGCAGAGCCATAGCTCGCTCATGCAGTGTAGATCAGGAAGTCATTGTCTTAATCCTGGTCCAGAATGATAAACTGCAGGCCGAATGGGCAGGATCATGCAAAGTAGTTGGACAAATGAATGATGTAAAGTACATTGTAGAACTGTCTGATAACAGACATACCCATAGAATGTACCATGTCAACATGATGAAGCCATATGCAAATAGGGCTGACATGGTATTTGCAGTGTGTAGACCTGGGGAGAGGACAGATAAAGCAGACCCCCAACTGGACTTGCTGGAGGAAAGCCAGTGGGAGTCCTCTGTGGAAGCAATCAAATTGTCACCCCAGTTGACCCCCGAACAGTGCTAGGAAGTGATGGTGGTTTTAGAGGACTTTGCCCCTCTGTTTATGGCCAAGCTAGGATATACCCCCTTAGTGACATGACATAGACACAGGAACCCAAGCACCCATCTGACGGACAACCTACCGGGTGTCCGGGCCGTCCTAAAAGACATTAGGAGGAAGGTGGAGGAAATGTTGTATTTAGGCATAATCCAGAAATCCCACAGTCCCTGGGCTTCACACGTAGTCCTTGTTCTCAAGCCAGATGGCTCTACTCATGTCTATGTAGACTATCAGGGACTCATTGCAGTCACAAAGTCTGACACCCACTTAATGCCATGAAAGGGCGAACTAATGGACAAGTTGGGAGGAGCGACATATCTCTCCACCATTGACCTGACAAAATGGTATTGGCAGGTGGAGTTAACTGACAGAGCTAGGGTGAGGTCAGCCTTCATCAATCCAATAGGATTATTCACGTTCAGGGTAATGCCTTTTGGAATGAAGAACACCCCTGCCACCTTCCAAAGGTTGGTGAACCAGGTGTTACATGATACTGAAGAGTACGCAGTGGCTTACCTGAATGATACTGCAATCTTCAGTGCCAGCTGGAAGGAACATCTGTCCCTCCTGAGGGCAGTGTTGGGCTGGATGCAGCGGGCAGGGCTCACTGTCAAGTGCCAGTTGGCCCTAGTGGAGGTGGCATACCTACAGCATGCAGCAGGGAGGGGACAGCTTTGCCCTAATCAAGCCAAGATTGAGGCAATGGAGGCATGGCCCAGGCCAGAAACTCAGAAGCAGGTTCAGAGTTTCCTAGGGACCACTGGTTACTATCATAAATTTGTACAAAATTGCCATACCCTGGCAACTTTCCTATCTGGCCTGCTAAAGAAAAGAATGCCTAAAAAGGTAAAATGGGAATCAGTCTGTGAACAAGCCTTTACACGGCTAAAGGAGACACTGTGCGGTGCTCCTGTGTTGGCCAGCCCAGACTACAGTAAGCCATTTGTTGTCCAGACAGATGCCTCAGATGTGAGGATTGGAGTAGTCCTTAGTCAGACCTCTAACCAAGGGAAAGATCACCCAATAGTGTACCTTAGTAAAACGTTGCTTCCTCAGGAGCAGGCCTATTCTACAGTTGAGAAGGAATGCCTTGCACTGGTATGGGCCCTGAAGAAGTTAGAGACGTACCTCTACAAGAGGCACTTTGAGGTACAGACTAATCATAACTCCCTGGTGTGGGTGACGCAAATCGGGAAGATGAATGGTCATCTTTTGAGATGGAGTATTGTCTTACAGGGCTACGATATGACCACTACCCACAGGACAGGGTCAGCAAATGGGAACACAATTGGGCTATCTTGCCAGTTAGAACAATGAACAGAATTTGTGAAACTCATACTGTTCTTGGGATGGATTCCCACAAATTCAGCCTAGGAGGGAGGAGTGTTGCAAGCTAGTGAACTGGCAATCATTATTTGCAATATATATTTCTGGTATATGTTGTTTTATGGGAGTTCTGTGTATGCTCATGCCAGTATTATTTCAAGGCATAGGAAAAGTCTAGATATTTTTAAAAGGGTGACCTTTTCACTCAAAGACCACCTGCTTACCAGGAAGGGAGGTTTCCATTCCCAGGTCCTTTTGACAGAGATGTGCCAAAAGCCATTTACCTGCCATAAACATGCATTACAGAAGCAGATTGTTTTTGATCTCAGGAACTATGATAGGGTATCACATTTTATGAGGGAACAGGATGCTTGAGCCAGGAATTGAATGGCAGATGACCATTCTAGCAGTACTATGAAATTCTAACATGACATTGTGAATTAAGCTTAAAAGATTATGTATATATATCTATATATCTATATATCTATATATCTATATATATATATATATATATATCTATATATACACACACACATTATAGTGGCGCAGTTGCGCCACTATAGTTAGGGTTCAGCGGTCACTTACATACTAAAGTCAAAAGTTGGGGCGTTAATAACTTTGGACCTGTTCAACGGATTTGTCTGAAATTTGGAATGCACTGTGGGGCATATTAGATTTCTTGATTTGCCAAATTGTGTTTCAATTGGACGTACAGTCTTTCCATATAAAAGCTCTGAAAAATATGAAATTATCCGGGTTTGGAGGCAGCTTTTGGGATTTTGGATGTGGTCTTATGTGGCCATCATGTGGCATGATGGTCTGAGAGATGGATCATTTGAAAGAGCTTTGGTGGCTGAGCATGCTGCTTTTCATTTGGTGAAAAAATACTAAGGTATTTAAAAGTTATGCCACTTTTAAGTTCCCATTATGTCAATGGGAAAATGTATATGTATGTTTTGTGAACAAAGAATGGGGTTCTGGCCATCTGGTCCCACCTGGCGATCAAAGAATTTGCAGCCTCATGGTTCAAGAATCTTTGTTCTCAAGGATTTTCAAAATTCTTTGATCGCAACGTCCGCCATCTTGTTTTTTAATTTCCGATAGGAAAAACACAAATATCTCGGCTCTGGGGTCACTTCTGAAGTAAAGCTTGGATGGGTTTTACTTAGAAGGCTCTGATCTATTGAGCCATGCCTTTGGTTTCATCCAAATCAGTCAAAAAATAGAGTTATAAGCTTTTAAAATCTTAATTAGCAGCTCACTAACGATCTTTGATCGCGATCCTGCAAATTCTTTGATCGTGAGATTCTTTGATCACGATCTTGCATCGCGACCTAAAAACACAAATACCTTGGCTCAGCGGTTGACTAGGGACACAACTGAGGGTGGGTTTTGCTCAGGAGGGTCTGTTCTATCGAGGCATGGCTTTGGTTTTCTTCAAATCCTTGAAAAATGCACGTTTCACTATTTTTTATTCTTTAATAATGAGCGTGCAATTTCTTTGATAGTGAGCCTGAAAATTCTTTGGTCATGAGATTCTTTGATCGTGATCGTGCATTGTGAGTGAGAGACGAGATGGCCAGATTAAAAAATGAATTTTCTTAGCCCAGGGGTACCCTAGGAACTCAAATGAGGGTGGGTTTTACTCAGGGGGCTTGGTTCTGTCAAACCATTGGGGTGGTTTACGGCAATTCCTTCAATTTTTTGATTTATAAGATTTTGAAATTCTTTTTTTGTGAGCCTGCAAATTCTTTGATCATGAGATTCTTTGATCGCGATGTTTGATGACAAAATAGGGACAAGATGGACAGATTTTTTTATAATGGAATAGATAGGGAAATTTTACTAATCTTTGACATTGAATATCTCGGAAATGGTTTGGTCTTTTTACTTTAAATTTGGAGGGAAGAAAGGCAACAACCCACAGATGTGTATATGGTGACAAAGTTACATCACTATGAATTTGACACTTTTTCCCATAGGATAACATTACAGCGTCCGCTGCATTACAGGAATTGTTTGCTGCCCTGCTGCAAAATAACGGTTTGGTCTTTTGGGCTGAAATTTGGAAGGAAGAAAGCCAACATTTCCCAGATGTGCCTTTTGATGGTTTGGTAAAAAAATATTACAGGCAGCAAAGTGATGGCACTTCAAAATTGACACTTTTTCCCATAGGATAACATTATGGCGTCCATTGCGCATTTCAGGGCCCATATCTCGGAAACGGTGCGAGATACAGGCTTTTCACCACAAAAATGCTTAGCCCCCCCTCACATGAGGGCTAAGGACAAAACTAGCCAGGAAAGTCATAATTCCTACGAAATTTTTATTTTTTTTCTACTTGGTACAGTTCCTCAGATATAAGCAATTTAGTATTCCAAGTCATAATTTTGAGCTCCGAGGTCCATTATCATGCATACATTCTTTGCTTTCACTATGTTTTTAAATGCAGTTTTGGGAAAAAGGGTGCGCTCTTTCGTTACCATGCCAGTTAATGTTTCCAGTTGTGCTTCCATTACCGTTCACATCACGTTCCTGTCTTTGCCTCCGAGTGCATTACGGTTTTCGTTTTTGTTTGCATTATTGTTGCTGTTACCATTACCATTTGCATTTACAATTGCGGTACCATGACTGTGCACGTAACAGTTTGCGTTTCTGTACGTGCTTGCATTTTCGTTTGCATTTCTCTTTCCTTTGGTGTTATTGTTGCTGTTACCGTTACCATTTGCATTTAAAATTGTGGTACCATGACTGTGCATGTTATGGTTTGTGTTTCCATATGTGCTTGCGTTTGCGTTTGTGTTTCTGTTTCCTTTGCCGTTATTCTTGCTGTTACTGTTACCATTTGCATTTACAATTGTGGTACTGTGTCTGTGTGCATTACGGTTTGCATTTCCATATGCGCTTGCATTTGTGTTTCTGTTTCTGTCTCATTTGGCAATATTGTTGCTGTTACCGTTAGCATTTTCATTTCTAATTGTGGTACCATGAACGTGCGCGTTACCAGTTGCATTCCGTATGCACTTCCGTTTGCATTTCTGTTTCCATCACTGTTCTCTTTGGCCTCACTTTGCAGTTGCATTTCTATTACCATTTGTGTTACCATTTACGTTTGCATCACCATGTGCGTAACCATTTGCGCTTGCATTTGCGATGCATTTACTGTTACAATGTCACACAAAATCACGTAGTGGGAGTGCGGGGCACTCTATTCTTTCTTAAAAAGTAAGGAAATTCTATGCAAAAAACTTTGCTAATGCATCAGTTAGGGTTCTTCTGCAGTGACAAAAGTGAGGAAGTTTGACATTAGGGTTCCCACCCCTTGCACCCCATCCCCAGCCCCACTCTGTCCGCACCAACAGGCATTAGGGCGTGCGTTTGGGTCATTGGTCCTAACTCTCACCCCATTCTCCTACACTGCACCCCCTCTGCTTGTTTACACATAGGATGGGCTGAGAGTTAGAGCCAATGACCCCAACGCACACCCTGATGCCTGTTTTGGGGCAGGGTGGGGATGGTGCAAGGGAACCTAATGTTGAATTTTCTCAATTTGTTGCTGTAGAAGAACCCTAACTGATGCATTAACAAAGTTTTTGCATATAATTTATATATACTGTATATATATATGTATATATATATATATATGCACATCAATGTTTTAACAGTGACTGTCCTGTTACTAGTTAATTATGGAGGCAGAATTTATGCTGAAGCTGAGTGACATCACCAGGTGGCCAGGAAATTGTGGATCACTTTTAGGAAAATAAACCTGGTTTCCTTATGGCTGGAAATCTGATGACACTACAAATTTCAGAAAGGCAGCTAAGCTCTCCAGCACAGAGCATGTTGGCCAGTCTGTTTGGGACTCTCCCTTGACTGCAAGACTTCAGCTGTCAGCACAAGACTGCAACATTTACAAACCAGAGATTTTTCTGAGCTTTTGAAAGTTGTCATAACAGGTAGAGATGTAGTTAAACAGTTTAAGGTGTTTATATTGTATGCTTTCCAAAATTTGTTTTCCATGCTGTAACCTAAATTTGTAGATGTTCTCTTTTATGTGTAACTGCATTTATTTAATTATTTTAGTAAAGACTTCCATTTTTCTGAAGAATTCTGCCTTCGTGAGATTCCTTATTATGTATGTGTGACTGTAGAAGGATTATTACAAATCTGTGGCAACTGTTTATGCTTAGAAGGGTCACCAAATAGCAACCAAGCTGGAAAAGGTAATTATGGGGTCCAGCAGGATTAGGGAGAGTACCAGAGTCTCATACGAGTCTGCAGGGATTGTGAACTGGGCTATTGCATACCCTGTAGGGCGAAGGCCAAATCAGGTGGTGTGCTGCTACCCAAAGATGGTGTAACACTTGGGCCTTCCTCCTGTGTGTAGTAGCCATGAACAGGGTTTATATTCAGCCACAAGACTCAAGACTGGTACAGTGCCCTGATCCAAAGTATAGAGGGATGCTCCCAGTGAACACTCTGTGCAGACACGAGGAGGGTATCCCTGTTTTCCCCCTCCCTGTCATGGATTGCACTTGGGGTGGGCACGGTGAGCTCAGTGGTCTGACCCTCATGAGTGGGTTCATGACAATATTCACTTGGTTTTCCATATTCCTCCAGACATCCCTGATGTATAGTGTTGTTTGGAATTAAACTTCTGCCAGTAGAATTTAGGCAAACGTTGGAATTTCACTTTTGTGAAATTTTGGAATGTACTTTGGCAACTTTCATGGAAACTCTGACTTAGAATGGTAGAATAAATGTATGAACTATGGATTATTGTATTACACTGTGAAAAAGAGTTCTGCAGAACTGATCACTGTCAGTGATCAGTTCTGCAGAATTTTTTTCCACAGTTTAATACCTTAGTCTGCAGTTCACACATTCTTTCCACAGTTCAGTGAGTCACTGAACTGTGGAATGAATGTATGAATTGGGGATTAATGAATTATACCGCAGAAAGAAATTCCACAGAACTGATCACTGAACTGCAGAATAATTACATGTATTACAAAATAATCCATTAAACTGCAGAATAAAATTTTGCCAAACAGCCATTCTGCAGTTCATGTATATTATTCAGCAGTTTAGCCAATAAATTCCACAGAACATGGTAAAAATCCACTGAACATACTTGGAAGAGTCTAATCTTGCCAATGGCAGAATTTTCAAAACAAGTTCCATGAAAGTGGAATTCACAGCTTTCACTCAGTTCTACTGATGTAACCCCTATTCTCTGTCCACCCAATCCAGATCACAAACTGTATTTGGGTACTTCACAGCCTTGAAAGAGCTGACACCCTCATGATCCAGCTTGTACCATCAGATCCTTGGGGGTACCTAGCCCCCATGAGCTCCTGGGCCCTTGTCTGACCCCGACACCCTTAAAGACCAGCGCATGACAAAAGAGTCAGTCCTGACCTCCTTGTCACATACTGTTGAGGAGCCACTTGCTAGCCAAGATGTAACCCTGCTGCCTCTGCTAGTTCTACTTAACCGTGCTCTCAGACATTCAGATCTGACTCTCTGTTCTGTGATTCTCCCAAGATATTTTCTGATATGGAGCATACTACTCCATTCCCACCATGTCCAAAGCTGTAGAAGTCCTGGGCATGCCAACTAGTAGCCCACATGGGATCCTGTGGCAGTTCTCTCTTCCTGAGCACTTTGTGTCCTCATCAATCTCTGTGTGTCTGTAGGGGAGAGCAGAAGCCACACAAGTCCACCTTGTGGATGATACAGCAAGTACAATGCATCTCAGTGCTGACAGTAACATATTTACATACATACATGTTAGCCCCCCCATTATCTGGGGGCTTACCAGGCTGCCTCCTGCACCATAGCCCCAACTTCAAAATGGTCACAGTGCCCAAATAAACAAACACCTCCCAGGCCCCAGGACAGTCCGCAGGTTCAGGGCAACATTAAATAAGCCTAGAAGGGCTTAAAGTAATGCAGCAGCAAGCTGCTAAAGACTCTACCTGAAATGTAAACAAACATGGTGGTGCCCATGTCTCTCCTCAGCCCTCTGACTCCTATAAAGACTGCTGGGAAGGGGTCAGAAGTTGGCACCCATGATGCTACTGAAATTAAGCTGTCTCCTCAGTATTAATACCTTCAAGTCCTTATATGTTCAATACATGTGTGAGCCATGCAACTGTTTCTCTAACTCCTAATTGCTGTCTGCAGTTTAGTTACTCCCCTGAGCCCAGTCATAGTCACAAATGCCTGCAATCCTTGACTATCTTGCTCCGCGAATATATTCTTGACCCTAAAAGTATTTTTTATTCTCCGATCTATGTATTCTCTCCACTGCTGATGACAAGCTCCATAGGGGGTACCTGCCCCACAGGCGTGGGACTCCTGAACACTGGGTGGTCGGCATACTCACAGCCACAGTCTGAGATCCTATGTCCGGACTGTCCTTTAGCAAAGCACTGCTAAAGTCACTAATCAATCTGGTTGTGAGCGCTCTTCGGCCCTAGCTTCTGATTGGCTCTTGCAGGTTGTTCCTGTGTTCCCTTTTAAACCTAGCTATAATCTGTTTCTCTCACTGAACTTGGTCAGAAAATCTGTAATCACTTATTTGCCCAACAGCTGGACCCTCTTTTTACTGCTTAGAGTGCAAGAGTTCGGAATCTTGTGCCTGAGCCTGACCGAAGGTGCCAAAGAATATCTATCCTTTATCCTGATGTTCTGCCCTCCTGTTTCGATGGTCCTATATCCATGGCCAGCTTCTATGCTGGACCCTTCTGTTCTTCCCTGCCGCATTCAAACCCCCTATGGGCCCCTGTCCCACAGTCATAGAAAACCTAGACATTGGACAGTCGGCGCTGCCTCAACCGCTACTGTAGAACCTAAGCCTGGACCCTCCACTAGCAAGGTATGGCAAAGCCATCTTCCAACTGGAATTTTAGTGCTCTTTGGATCTGGCCTCTGATTGGTTCCTGCAGTCTACTTCGGGGTTCCTTTCTAAACCAAATTAAAACCTGTTTTGTCTGTGAAATTTGTTCTTACAAGCTGTAATCACCCATTTTGTCTGACCTTTAAGACATCTATCCCTTGAACTTGCACATCAATTTAGGGAAATTCATGTGATTATACCCCTTTCTGAATCCCTGTGGTTGTTCCAGCTTCTACTATGATCCGCTGATCACCTTACCCCACTGAGGTTTATCACTAAGCTGTTATGACTGTTGTAACATTGAGTACTTAATTGCTTATTTTTAATTATTTGTATTACTTGTTCCCATGGTATATATCCCTGTATGTATTTTACTACCTGGCCCGGTTCTAACCAGGTCCATCTTGTAAATGAACTTGTTCGATGATGTTTGCCTGGATAAATAAAGATATTGATTGATTGATTGATTGATCGATTGATTGATTGATTTTGGCCAATGAAAAGCTTGCTTCACTTCACAGCCTGCATTCAAGCCCAGCACAGCTAGGCAAACATTGCAAAGACTGCTTGCCTTGGAGATTGACTGACCAGTAGAGCATCAAGTTTCATCCCTATAAAAGGGTCTGTTCCCAGGGATGTGGACCAGTTCTGCTAGTGTGACAAAGGGTAAGAGCTGCTAGCCATGAGCCACTGTCTGCCAAGCACTGCAAGCCTGAAAGGCTAAAGAAGACTGGGATTTCAGCAACTGACTCTTTTGCAAAGAAAACAATAGTACTGTACAAGCCAAACAAGCGGGACACACTTAAGCACAATGGCCGTGTAAGTGGGATGTCCCCTGGGGAACCGATTATACTCTCTGTAATCAATATGGGGCTTTCTTGGTTAAATCAAACAATGTTAACTGTATACTGCTTTAGTGAGATGATTGAGGTCTGAGCAAGTACAGTTATGTTTAAATTTCACACCTCATTCACGCCTAGGGATTTAAACTGAGCTGTCATGATGTAGTGTTGCATGCTGCATGCTGCCTTTTTAGATACTCAGCAGGAGGTTTAGCTGTTTTTGCCATAGCACTCCCAAGAAATGAATTGTCACTAGCTGACATGGTTGAAGTGCTTGAATCTTTAGAGTCCTATAGGCTCTCTGTTGTGGCCACAGCTCAATTCCACTTTTCCAGTAGCCAGTTGAGGTGCATCAGTAAACACAGACAGACAAATCTGGCTGAATGGCATTCTAATGCTAACCTGTAGAAGAAAAGAAAGAGGACGGGGAAGAACTATGCCACTGAAGATGCCTTCATGATCTGGTTCCAGCATGTCTTGTCTAAAGACACATGTCTTTCAGGCCTTATGCTGAAGAAAAGGGCATGGGATTTGGCAACACAAATGGGGCATATAGATTTTGAGCCAACTGATGATTGACTATCTAGATGAAAGATCCACTATTAAATCATGTTTAAAACAGAACTGATTTCCTCCTCAAGCTGCATTGTGGATTCTCGAGGGAGGACATGTATAATGTTGATAAGACAATAGAGGTTACCCTGATCATGGGCATGCAGTTTTTGACCAGGACCTGACCAGGGGTAAAAAGGCAAAAGACCACATCTCGGTTCTCTGTTGTGCCAATCTCACTAGCACAAAGAAAAGAACCATTTTAATCATTGGAAAAAGCAAGAGACTGAGATGCTTGCCCTAAAATTTCAAAGTTTTATCCATTGTCTACATGAACTCCAGCAATGCATAGATGACATCCTGTATTTTTCTGGAGTGGCTGCTTAGTTGAGAGAGTAAGCTGCAGAGAACAAAAAAGAAACTTGTGTTGTTCATAGACAACTGTTATGCCCACTGCATTGAGCTGGCCACCAGCTGCATTACATCTCCCTTGCTTATTCCCACCTAACACCACCAACATCATCCAGCCTATGGATGATTATTGATTTAGTTCGTTGTTTATGTATCCATGAATTTATTTATTAAAACGTTTCACCAGGAACAGCATACTAAGCTATTGCTCATTTCCAGATGTGTCCTGGGGGAGGGTGCAGTGGATTACAATAACAATAATATCATGAGATGTATAACATATAGAAGCAAAGCATAGCAACAAGAGTAGCATAACAAGGCTGATTTACAAAACATTTCAATTTAACATGGTCACATTACATACATGGTAGTGCACAGCAGGGTTACAAGTGCATTCTGTGTATTACAGGAATGCAGAGGGTACCACATTAAGATACAGAGAGTAGACTAAGGAGTGGGGAACCATGAAGAGGTGTGAGGATGTACCTAGGTTAACTTTAAGGGCAGTTACAGGTCAGGGAGGTGAGGTTATGAGGTAATGAAGAGAGTGCTCAGTGGGAGGGGGTGGCATGAATGGAGGGTTGCAGGATATTCCAGAAATTGGGAAATCAGTAGCTGAAGGCAGCTTGACCAACTGAAGTAGAGGGGGAGGGTACAGCCAGAGTGCAAGTATATGAAGGCTCCTCAGGGAGGGTGAGGAGAGAGGAGGAAAAGAAAGACAGGCTGAGAGGTGGGAGGGAACCAAACCAGAATTTGCTAATGAAGTTGATACAGTGGGCATGGCATCAGTCTTCAAGAGAGGGAAGAGATAGAGAGTGATGGAACAGTGGTGGGTGCGAGGAGGAGATTCAAGTGCAAAACGGCAGAAAGAATGAAAAAGTGTGTCCAGTTTGACTAATGGCTAAGAAAGTACCAAGGGCCAGACTGGATATGGGGGTGATTAAAAACTTTAGGGACATTACTATTCCTTAGTTGCCAGTAAAATCTTCCAGATTATAGAAGATGCTAATAGCACACAAACTGCTGAGATTACTAGAAAAGTGAATCTACTTAAAGCAATCTACAGGCTTCAAAGAGCCTGGAGCAGTGTTAAACATCACTGTCATGCTCTGTTTACAGAAGGCAGGTTTTTCCACTAGCACATCATCAGTGGCTGAGTTGGAGACCTCAGGGTTCAAAGATGTTCTAATCCCCAGTTGGCCCAAACACATTTTCTGAAACTGTTGGCATGGATGAAGACAAGCCCATGGATGGTGACCTAACAGATGAATAGGTTCTCACAGTGGCTTGCAGAGCGACTGAAACAGAAACAGATTCTGATGGGGCTGATCCAAGTGACATGCAGGAAGAGACAGCTATCTTGACATCAGATGCCTAGTGAAGGAATGACCTGGGCCAGCCACAGTGCAATGCTTTATAAAATAGACTGATCCTAAAATTCCTTGAGTGAGCAAGTGGCCCTCAGGAAAGCTGGGCCCCAGAGTGAACATTCCAGTCCTCACCAAAGGAGAACCATGCAAAGCAGTACTTGAAATTGGGTCACAGGTTACCATCATCCACTGTTCCTTCTACAACAGCCACATAAAGCACCTGCCTCTGATGCCTCTGAAAGGACTTGTCCTATGGGGCCTGTGCAACACCAGCTACCACTATGATGGTTAGAGCATTATGCAATTTGAGTTTTTTGGAGCAGGCAGGGAAATGCCACACAGGCTTGACACTATAGCATTGATATCCAGAATCCATGAGTACGGATGACACTCCAGTATTGATCACTACCAATGCTGATATATTTGCAGACCCGGACCAAATGTGTAAAGAGAGAGGAGGAGCACAGTCCCTACAGAGTCCACCATTAAAAACAATTGTAAAAAGAAAGAGTCTGAAACTTGAAACCCCACAGTCACTGCTGCAAGAAGAACTCTTTGGAGTGATCCACCATGTCGACAGTTGTGAAGTGGTTTTACTGTCCCATTCAGTTTGTCATGTGATCTGAACTGCAGATTTCAAGTGCCAGCTCATGGGACTTACTCTCATCATTGATGCTCCAGGTGACAACAGCTTACCAGATGGACTAATGGTCCAAAGAGGAGTGATGCCCCCACTTGCCACACCTCAGGAAAGACAAGTTATAAGGAAGATGAAGAATGAAAATGAAAAAAAGTCATCTTAGGAGAGGGTGGGTGTTGGTGAATATCTTCCATACAGGCAGTGTAACCAGAGTGGATCCTGAAGTTGCTACTATGACAGAAATCGACACTGAACTATTCAAGTTAGTAGACTTGCTGTTACTTGACCCCTATTCGTGGTGCCTAAGTAACAAGCTAGCCAAATGCAGGAAAGTTTTCTCCCTAAATTAATGGGAGGTAGAATGTGTCAAGGGAGAAGAACGCCACATCCACCTTTGGGATCACCAACCCTTCTGGGAGATCCTGATGACTGGCCCCTGCTGACAAACTGGATGTCAGATGCCACTTGTAATAACTACTGGCAACAGAGTTCGGATGTAATCCCAGTCATTCCTGACAATGCCCTTCTGCTGGTCACAGAGCCAGAAGAGGAAAGCGTATGCCCTATTCCTGAGGAAGAAACAGTGTTACCACTCAAGCTGGGAAGTGAGCCTAAGGCCATCATCAAACTCTCATATTGCACCCTTGGTGCCTACTCTATTGCCCCATTCATGTGGTTAATAAGCTATTGCCCCTGTGATATTTTCTCAAAGTTCTGCATGTGGCTTCAAGTGGGAAAGTGTAACTGTGTGCATTAAATGCTATGGCCAGATAGGCATCAGTTGTCTCTCCAGAAATGTGTAATGTGTAAATATGTATAAATTAAATGAGTAGCAAAGCAGTAGGTGTAAGATAGAGCTGTACATATTGTTGATAATGCTAAGGCCACTATCACTGAACTTCTGGAGGGTATGGACATGGTCTTTGTGAGGGTGTCAAGGGACTGGCAGAGGGATTGTGTAAGCCACCCCCCCCCCATATCTTGGAACTAACCAGGCTACCTCTTGCAATTGAGCCCTGACTTTAAAATGGGTACAGTGCACAAATAATCACTTCCCTGGCCCAAGGATGGGAAGCAGGGCAAGGGCAAGATTGAATTAGCCCAGGAATGTTTTATGTATCACAGCAGCAATCTGCTAAAGACTGCACTGAAAATGTAAACAAACATGGCAGCACTCATATCTGTCCTCAGCCCTCTGACTCCTGCAAAGATTGCTGGGAAGGGGTTGGAGTTCAGCACCCACAATACTCATGAATTTTGGCCAATCAGATGCTTGCTTGCTTCCGAGCTTGCATGCAAGCCCAGCATGGCTGGGTCAACATTCTGAAGACTGCTTGCCTGAGAGAGGGACAAGCTAATAGGACATTGAGTTTCATCCTCTATAAAAAAGGGCAGTTGATAGGAATCTGGGCCAGTTCTGCCAGTATGACAGAGAAAAGAAGTGCTGTGAACCAGTGAGCCACTGTCAGCCAGGCACTGCAGGGCTGGCAGGCTAAAGAAATCTTGGATCCCAGCAAGTAAGTCATTTGTGAAGAAGAAATAAACAGTTTTTATCAGAACTAAAAGTCAGAAGGCAAGGATTAGAGTTGGGGTTTCCTGCCCCACTAGTGACTTTTCCTCTGGGACAAGCTCCTTCAGATTGAAATAATAAATATTTCATTAGAAGGTGCTATGATCCCAATATAGTGAAAATAAACATGCAATCATGGTAAAGAAGAAACAGCTTTATTGCTCATTGGAGCGAAGCGCCAAGGCTGTTGGGTTATTCCCAGTACCTGTACCTGTAAGTCAATGCAGCAATAAAGCTGTTTCTTCTTTACCACGAATTGCGTGTTTATTTTTACTTATATTTGGGATCCATAGCACCTTTACCTGTGCAGGACGATTTGGTTGTTTTTCCGATTTATGTCTTTTAAGTGTGCCTCACCTTTGTCCTAGCACTCGAAAGTGCTGTGAGCACTGTGGAAAACAATTTGTGTTGTCTCCTTCAAAGATTGATTGACTGAAAAGGCCACTGCTTGCTTCAGGGTCCCTAGAACCCCTGCACCTGCAGTCCTAGACTGAACATGAGAGAACTGAAACTGGTGAGTGAACACCAGATGACTCTAGAGAAGCCAGCTCTCCAGCAAGCAGCACATAAATCTGTCTTTCCTGTTCTGTCATCAGACATCAGAGGTATCTGTGGAGCTATAAAACTGTGAGTAACCGTCTGGGTTTTAAGCTCACAATGGGAGAAATTGCCATTGTGCTATGACTAAGGAGGAAGCTCTGGGCAGGACATTTCCACTTTGATAGGTCCAGGCAGAAGACCTGTGGAGGCCACCCAGCCACCCACTTATCTCTGGTTTGCAAATAGGGCTCCTCTTTTACAGTTGCATTGTTCCATAACTGTTTGTGCTTTAAAGCATGTTTTAAACAAAAAGATGACTGTACTTCCGTGATTCCCTATGAAGCTCCACAAAGCAAAGCACCAGGGCACATGACTTGCAGTTAGACTTGCCTGTTATTTACCAGATGCGGCAGTCTGGTTTGGATATGGATTTTCTCCAACAAAATTCATTATTGAATTTCATCATCCAAGAACTGTCTCATCTTTGGTATTTTTACCAACAATCATCAGTGTGAGCACTGAGCTCTCACCACAAGAGTAGAGCTGGGTGAAATTAGTTTATTCTGAATTTGCAGACTTTTTGCAAAATTCTGTGAAATGTTTTGAAATTTCACAACATTTTTCAGAATTTCCCAAAATTCTTTAATTGGCTCTAACTTTGTTGGCATTACAGCTACAGCTCTGATATTTTGGCCTGCATATTGCTTTGTATGGGCCCTAAAATCATGTCACGTTGCATAACATGTTGATGACAGGAGGAGAAGTTATAGGGGCTCAAGATCTGGCAATTTAATATTCATGTGAACATTTCTGAAAATATTTCTATGCTTACAACTTAGCCACCTTTGGAGCTGGATAACTGAAAGCTTAGATGCATACTGTTTTGCAAGAGTCATAGAAACTGCTACATAGAGAAGTAATGGTTACGTAAATTGTAAGTTTCAGCCATGGCCTGCATCTTGACATGACTTCCTGGGCTTGCATATGAACCTGGGTAGTCAGCATGGCAGCATGACACTCCGACGCTGGGCCATGGGGATTACCTTACAGCCTAATATTTAGGGTCAGTGAACCTGACAACATTGGGAATATTCTGTTCTTTAGTTTTAAACTTTAGGGGCTTAGGGCCAGATATTCAAAGCTTTACGCGGTGCGCAAACTGTTTGTGTGGGATAAGCATGGGATTAGTGTGGGTCTGCCATATTCAAAAGGTCAAATAGTGCACGCAAACTGCATTAGCACCAGGCAAACCATAATCATATGCAAGAGGCAAAGTGAACATGAATACAGGCGCTATGAGATATTCAGCGACTAGTGCCGCACTAAGGTGTTTAGCGTGACATGGCATGACCCTTAGTGTGGTACAAATTACCGCCCAGGAAAAGCTGGTCTTAACCCTGGGCAAACAGCTTTGCATGACAGTAGTGCTTTGTGTGGTGTTAGCGTGGGATTAGCATGGCTTGCGTGACCCTAACATATGAGTATGACACTTAGAAAATGCCAGACATGGAGGACACATGCCGCTCACTGATGGCACCACCATGATGCCAACAGCTGCCACCAGTCCCAGCCAAGCACTGACAAGACGGGGTGATCTGACCCATAGGAGACATCTTGGTATTGTGGCCAAACAGCACACACCTGCAGACCTTATGTCTGTGGTGACTAACAGATGCCAGCACACACATGCAGCACTGTGGGCATGGTGGCAATTGAGGGGAGGTTGTACGGGTGGCTAGACCTCACCACAGCCCAGGTGTGGCCACAAGGCTGGGACACATCACGCAGTGCACATAGGCCAGTAGTGGGAATACCCCACCACCTGTGTACCGGTCAGATCTTATATGCCCCCTCAGCCACATAGAAACATAGAATTTGACGGCAGATAAGGACGGCTTGGCCCACCTAGTCTGCCCATTTCCCTACCTAATGGATAAGCTGCAGATCCTAGTTAACCAGCAGCCTACTTCTTCCTACCCCACCCCTAGAATTGCCTTATGACTGTACCATGCATGCTTGAATTCTACTACTGTTTTTGACTCCACATCCTCCTCCAGAAGGCCATTCCATGCATCCACAACCCTCTCTGTGAAAAAAATACTTCCTTAAATTACCTCTGAGCCACCCCTCTATCTTCAAATTGTGCCCCCTTGTTCTTGCACACCTCTTTTTGTGAAAGATGCTACCCTCTTGGACTTTGTTGATTCCCTTGAGGTACTTGAAAGTTTCTATCATGTCCCCCTCCTCCTTACTTGAGGCTATACATATTAAGCTCCTTAAGTCTCTCTCATATGTCTCCGTGCAGACCCTGCACCATTTTAGTTGCCCTCTGGACAGCTTCCATCCTGTCTATGTCTCTGCGGAGATTGGGTCTCCAGAACTGCAGGCAGTACTCCAGTTGGGGTCTCACCAGCTGTCTGTACAGAGGGATAATAACTTCCTGTTTTCTACTGGTGATGCCTCTCCCTATGCATCCCCGTATCCCCCAGCCCTCCTTGCTTCCTCTCTCACATTGCTTGCCCACCTTTAGGTCATCTGATATGACTATCCCCAGGTCCCTTTCCATTTTGTTGTTGTTAGTATCTCACCCCCATTGTGTACTCTTCCCCTGGGTTTTGTTTCCCAGGTGCATTACCTGCACGCTCTTAGCATTGAATCTAAGCTGCCATACATTTGACCATTCCTCTAACCTTGCCAAGTCCCTTCTCATCCTTTCCACCCCACTTGTGCATCAACTCTGTTGCAGATCTTTGTGTCATCTGCAAAGAGACATACTTTCCTTCCAGTCCCTCTGCAATGTCGCTTATAAAGACATTGAAGAGGACCGGTCCTAATACTGAACCCTGCGGTACCCCACTAGTAACCCCCTTTCTTCAGAGTGGACTCCATTTACTATTACTCTCTGTGTCCTATTCTTCAGCCAATTCTTTACCCAGGCTGTCATCTTGGGACCCACTCCCAGGCTGGCCAACTTGTATATTAATCTTTGTGTGGGACTGTGTCAAATGCCTTGCTAAAGTCTAGGTAGGCCATGTCCACAGCCCCTCCCTGATCTACTACTTTGGTCACCCAGTCAAAGAAATCTATCAGATTTGTCTGACATGACCTTCCCACTGTGAATCCATGCTGTCTTGGGTCCTGTGCCCCTCTGGCCTTTAGATACTTGACAATTCTTTCCTTCAGAAGTGATTCCATCATTTTCCCTACCACTGAGGTTAAACTAACAGGTCTGTAGTCTCCTGCTTCTGCCTTGCTCCCACTTTTGTGAAGGGGAATCACATCTGCTCTCCTCCAGTCCTCGGGTACCACTCCATCCTCCCATGATTTGTTGAAGAGGGTAGTCAGTGGTGTCACTAGTTCTACCCTTAGTTCTTTTAGAATTCTGGGATGAATCCCATCAGGCCCCATTGCTTTGTCCACCTTCAGTTTTAAGAGTTCTTTCAGAACCCTTTCTTCTATAAATGGGCTGGTATCAACTTCTGTATCCAGAGTGTTTCTACTGTTTGTTTTAGGTACCTCCCCCTCTTCCTTTGTAAATACTGAGCAAAAATATTTGTTTAGTATCTCTGCCTTTTCACAGTCACCCTCTGCCCACCCTCCTCCCTTTATTAAGCCTCACTATCCTCCCTTGGTCTTCCTTCGCCCCTGATGTACCTATAAAAGGTTTTATCTCCTTTTGACTGAGTTGGCTATCTTTTCCTTGGTTTGGGCCTTTGCTGTTCTGACTGCCTTCCCAGCTTCCTTTGCTTTAACTGATACAGTTCTCTGTCCTGCTCCTTCTGTGATTCCTTGTACTTCCTGAATGCTTTCTGTTTCTCTTGAACCTTCACTGCCACTTCCTTTGAGAACCATAGTGGTTTCTTACATTGTTCATTTGCTTATTTCGTCACACAAAGGCTTGTTACCTCTGTGATGGCACTTTTATTATTCCCTATTGTTCTTCCACCCCTCCTTCCTGCCCATTTGCTAGTGCATTCCTTAGGCACTCACCCATTTTGGCAAAGTCAGCCCTCCTAAAGTCCAGTACTTTTGCCTTTGTATGGCTTGACTCTATTGCTGTGTTTATTGTGAACCATACTGTTCGATGGTCGCTAGTTCCCAGATGGCTACCCACTTCTACATCTGTGATCCTCTCCATCTCCATTTGAGAGAACCAGGTCTAAGATTGCTCCCTCTCGAGTAGGCTCCAATACTAGTTGTCTAAGGCATGCCCCCTGTAGGGCATCTAGAATAACCCCACTCTTCGAAGTGGCTGCTGCAACTGCACTCAGTTAACATCTGCATATTAGATCACCCATCAGCAATCTCTCCCTTTTTCTGCCATTCTAAGTATACTTTCTATCATTTCCTTGTCCATTTCCTCCCCCTGAGAAGGGGGTCTGTATACAACCCCTGTGCGGATTGTGGTGCCATTGCCGGTCTCCAAATTTACCCACAGTGCTTCTTCTCCTCCCTGTTTACCCTTTTGTTCTGTTGCTTTGATTCCTTCCCTTATGTAAAGAGCTACTCCTCCTCCTCTTTTACCCTCCCAGTCCCTCCTGTAGATAGTGTATCCTGGTATGTTTACATCCCAATCATGGTTTTGTGTGTACCATTTTTCTGTGACTGCCATGATATCCAGATGTTCCTCCTCCATCAAGGCCACTAATTCAGGAAGCTTGTTACTCAGACTACGGGCATTGATACTCATTGCTCTCCATTTTTTGATGGCTTTACCTTCTGTTGCAGCATCCCTCACTGACCTTTCTACCTCGGTCTTTTTCTCATTTAGTACCCTGTTTTGTAGGGAGAGGCTGGGATTTTCCTGCTGCTTATCAGTTCCTTCCCTTGACTAGTTTAAAAGCTTGCCAATGAAGCATTTAAACAGATTGCTCAAAAGACTTGTTCCCTTCCTGGACAGATGCAGACCATCCTGCCAGTATAGGCTGGTGTCCCTCCAGGTGGAACCCCAGTCCCCAATGAAGCCAAACCCCAGTGCTCCACACCATTTTTTCAACCATTCATTAAACTGCATGGTGCAAAGTACTCGCCTCACTCATGCCATTGACAGGCAGCACCTCTGAGAAGGATACTGTGTGTGCTACTTTTCTTAGGCCCTTCCCCAATTCTACAAAGTCCTTCTGCACTGCTCTAATCTCATGATGAGCCAAGTCATTTGTCCCTAGGTGGACAATGACGTCCAGCTCATACTCTCATGCAGCTGTTCTTGTGATTCTGAGGATGCACTTCCTGTCCCTCCAAGCCATGGCACCAGGCAGGCACCTTACTTCAGTTTTCCCTGCTCCCCTCAGTTCTATCCCCAATAATTGAGTCCCCCACCAGGAGCTGCTTCCTTTCCTTGAGGTGTCCTCTGCCTCCTTCCTGTGGGCCTCCCTTGTGACAGTTGTCCTCAGCCTCCTTAGTCTCCTCTGCGGGTGCATCCATAGGGGAGCTATGCTCCCCCAGAATGGTGTATGGATTGTGGAGTGGAACAACTGACTGGGTGTGCCTCTGTTCCACCATCCTCATCCTCCCTGAGCCCACTGTGGTCCAACTGCTGTGCTTTCTTTGCAACCTCTGAGGTAGTGGTGGTGGCTCTGGTGCTCCCTGGATGGGGGAGGTTCCCTTCCTACCATCCAGTGTGGCTTGGGGGAAGGTTCCCTTACTACTGTCCAGTGTAGCCTGAAGATAGGTTACTTTCTCCCTCAGGGCAGATAGTGGTCTGAAAATACGGCAGCATCTCAGCCTCCAGAAAGACTCCTGGAAGACTGCTTCCCCACAGCCATTACATTGCACTACTCCCCACATGTTTATCTACTTTTTTTGTGTGTGTGTGTGATTGGTTTGATATATACATATATATATATATATATATATATATGTATTATACAATGAGTATGCTTATATTGTCAGTGCAGTTTGCTAGAGAGGATATGACAGTGATATGCACCTTACATTTTGAGGAAATGATGTCAGAACCCCAGGTATAAAGGACTATTTCCAGGGTGGGCGGGTGAGGGGTGGGCGTTGGGCCTAAACTGTACCCCTCACAAAACAATCAGCTAAAAGCTCTGACCCACCGCTGCGATGAGTGCCTTCCTGTCAGCAACATGCCCTACACAACAATTTGACAGAGAAAATACCCTGCTAATCAAACAGAGAAAAATCCAGACATCCAAGTCAGCCACAGGTAAACCTCCCTAGCCCCAAAACAGCCTTGTGGTTTGTGCTCTGAAAGCAGTCAGCCCCAAAATGTGCCAGATGTGCTTTAAACTCTTCCTGCACTGAAAATCTTAAGAATTGGAACAAAAGTAAAGCTAGATCCACCTCCCTATGTTGCTTGAAAGACTACCTTTTCCTGATAATTCTAAGTTCCTTATTTCACCTTTCAGTTAGAAGTAGCCTCCACCTGCACAATATCTGCTACAAACCAAAGACAATTGTAAGGTTCACCTCCCTCTGTTGTGAGCACAACTCACTTTCTTGCAAATCCTATGTTCAGTATTGCAGCTTCCAGACAGAGGTAGTTTCACTTGAAGAATACTGTGTACCACACAACTGTACAGATGCCACAGCACACACATAGCCGGTCATGTAAATGTCACTGTGAGCATCCCATGCCACAGGTGCAACATCTGTGGAGACCACAACAGTGAAACAGTACTGTCCACTGTCAGTAATCACCTGCAAGTTGGGCCCATCACTGTGTACAGTGCAGCGGTCATCACTGCCCTACATACAAGAGGCATTGCTGTGTACCTCACACTACCATCCCCCTTGCTACTGTAGTGTCTGCTGTGCACTGTAGCATGGACTATAGTGTGATGGTTGCATGCAGTACCACAACCACCTGTGCCTATGCTGTGTTTTCCCCTGGGACACACAATGCTATGCTGTACTGAATGCATGTAGCCTGCAGCAACCATCATGCACTGTCAGACTGACCTACAGGTAAAGCTACAGCCAGACCCGGCCAGCCTCTGTACTTCCAGACTGACCTACAGGTGGAGCTGTGGGACTCGCAATAATGCTGGGCAAACTGCATGCAAATCAGGGAATAATGAGATGCTAATTTGGCCATTTGCTCAGAAACTACCTATGCAGGCTCATTTGCATGTCACTTTTGAATATGGCAAATCTTAGCACTGGGCAAATGTGTTTGCACTGGGCAAACAGCTTAGCTCTGTGCTAAAGCCATGCTAACGTGTTGGTATGGCGCTAACGGTTCGGGGAATATTTAAACAGTTCTGATCATTGTTCTTTCACATCTGCTGCTGCCTGCAGCTGTACAGGGTCCACGCATTTGCTGGCACACACATTGGCCACATAGTTTATCTCTACCTGCCCTCACATCACTGTGCACTGTGTTGTTGTTGTTGTTGTGGTTTGCCCTTCTTGGTTACCATATTCAGTGCTGTCTTATTCTAGGGCTACATTTGCCCTGCACTCCCAGCCCAGTTTGCACAGCCTCTTTCCCATGTTATATTCAGAAGCTGTTTGCCCCAGGCTATTCCTTTTGAATATAGCTTTCTTTTGTTCCTGGCTAAGTTTGCCTACCGGGCAGTGTTAACTTAGCCCAGGGGCAACGTTTTGAATATCGTGCCCTTAAAGTTCTGCAGTTTACATAACTACAAAATCCAATTTTAAAATGTCAAAAAGCTTGGAGGCTTATTACTCAGTTACCTTTAAAGCTAGAGATTTGAAACATAGTACACATAAGTATGGACCTAGGTAAAGTCACCATACTGATTGTGATACAATTTGGACAAATACATTTAGTTTACATAATTGTTAACTGTAACTTTAAAATTGCAAAAGTCTGGAAGCATATAACACAGCCATCTTTCTTGATAGGGATCTGAAACTTGGGACACTACTGTCAGGACATGGCCAATGTCATCTTGCCAAATTCAGTACAATTTTGACTAATACTTTTTAAAGGAGATGGAAATAACTGAAATCACAGTTTTGGCAAAATGTCAAGAACCGTTCATGGAAATTTCATGAAATTTCATGGAAGCAATATCAGCAGTTTGCCAGAATTCTGCTGGTGGAAGATATTATTTGCCCATCCCTATGTAGGAGCACAGTCCACTTTGCATTTAGTTTGTTCTGAGTTTGAGGATTAGCAGCTCTTGGGACTGCACCCACCTTGTACCAGTGAGTGTGGAGCTATCTCTTGGTTTCCAGTTTAAAGTCCATTTTGCCTGCAACAGTAAGCACGTCACCAAGCTCCTATCCTGCTAACGGCAACTGCATCCCCAGTGAGGTATCCACTGCAACTAAATAGAGAGCTCTCACCCATGGCCATTGAGGAGATTTAAATCATGTACACACATTTTGGGGATTAAGAGACTGCTGGGGAAAGGGGAGCTTGTGTCAAGCAACTGTTGTTGTTATTGAATAGAGTATAAGGATATTACTGCTGCCCTATTGCTCCAATTTTTCCTTTTGCCCCCATATTCTTCTTTTTTTGCCTCTTCTTTCTGTTCTTTCCCTGTTAAATAAAGCATTTGAACTGCATTTCTTGGTTTGGGGCTTGTTATTGTTGTTACATTGTTACTTGTTCTGGGGGTGGGACCTTGGATAGGTTATGCCATGTTTCCTTGGGGTAGTAGCACAATTTGTTGGCATCCAGGTACACCATTTTGCTTCCTCAGGTGAAGGTACTACACCAATCTTATGCTGAAGTATCCAGTGTGGAATAACTTTGGGCAACCAAGACCAGTCCCCTCAGAGGGTTTGGAAATGTGAACCCTTAGGGCCCTGGGCAGTCTGCTACATACAAACCTACAGCTTAATTTTATAATCACTTTGAACAAAGTGTACAGAAATACTGTAGTAATATATAGCTAATTACATAATCCATCGCATGGTACCCTTGGATCAGTATCCCAAAAACAGCAACAAGCAGAACCCATTTAACCCTCAAAATTGGAACACTCACTCACTCCAACTTGGAATGTTTTACACATCCTCTACCACCAACCCCACAGGGATTTCCAGCAAGGGGGCACCTCCAACTGCCAGTCACCCATGTACCACAGTGGTGAGCTACACAGAGTCCAAACCTGGGAACTGAAAAACTTCTCTACCACTTGCCCCTGCCTCTGTGAGACCTGATTCCATCCCACAGATCCATTGTTTTTTTTTTTTATTTGGTTCCCAAAGCACTTTAGCTTCAGCAAGGGCAGTACAATCTGGGCAGGCCTAGGCTGAATTTAAAAATAACCCCAATCACAACACTCAACAGCTTACAACACAGTAAAACATTTTAATAATGGTAAGTGTGATTGTTATTGCTTGTTGCCATGGTTCTTTTTCTTGTAACCATCATCCAGATTTGAGTCTAGTTACTAAGGAGTTAACTGAGCGCATAAGAGAAATCAGAATCTGTGAAGATACAAGTTCAAGCTTGTCTGCCATGTGCCAGGTGAACAAGGTGAATGATGTTGAAATGTCATACTATTAGGATAGCAGAGTCTATTACGAACAAAGAAAACATTTTGTTTGTCAAAAGTCTGTTGCCTGAGCTTTTACTTTTGTGATTGCTTTAAAAATTGAAAGTTGCAGTCTAGCAGTAGACCCTCATGCAAAATGTTTAGTTTTTAGATTGATCCCCTGTGATAAACTGCAGGCAAATACCTTATGCAGTTGTAACCACAAGTGATGTGGACTGGTCATTGTAAATACCCTATGTAAATGAGAATATTATCTGTTTTTGATTTTAAATGTATTTCAATGTTTTTTGTATTTAGTATTACCTTATGTATTGTAACATGTATTGTCTTCCTTCTGTTGTAACCCTTAACCACAGGCATTGCTGAAAATTGATAATTTTTATCCAGTCCAGTCTGCCTTCCAGTTAAAATGTAAATCAATCAAACAGCCAATCTATCAATCAGTCAACTGCATAAATAAATAAATTACTACATAAGATAGATAGATAGCTAGCTAGATAGATGGATGGATAGATAGATAGATAGATAGATAGATAGATAGATAGATAGATAGATAGATAGATAGATAGATAACAGAACAAACTGACATTCCCCTTCTGGTCCTGATGCAGCCACTTATCTCTCTCCCCAGTATTTGCCTGAGGAAAGCAAGCTGTTGATCAATCACATATCACGGTTTATTTTATCTGTTTGTAGCCTAGGCAGTATGTGCCAATGGGCTACTACCCCTGCCTGCTGACTACCTCACAGTTTAAGGAGCCTGTGCTCTCTTGTGATGGCAGTTGGGGGTTCTATCCCAGAATAAAAAGAAAGTGGTGCAGTGCCTTCACCCCGAGTAAAGTAACAGTGGACTAAGTGTTTGATTGGTACAACCCCCTGGCATGCTGTACCTACCCACTTCCCCTTCCAACCACCCCATACACTGGACACCACATTGTGCACCAATAATGTAAAACACATATACTTAGCAGCTAATACCAATAAATTGCCAAAACACAGAAATTACAACAAACAAAACACAGCCTTATTTCAAGGGGAAAGGTTAGGAAAGTGGGTACTGGGAACAGGATTGCTGTTGAGAAGAAAAGTTGGTTATTTAGGTTAATAGGGCCCATTGCCAAAAACACTCACAGTGCTCACCACCACTGATACCAGTGTAAATCCCCTATGTCCTAACAATCCTAGCTGGGTAACCAGACTTAATACAGGCATGCTAGATGCAGTGGGATAACTGGCATTGGGGCCCTTTGAGTAACTCTTCCTAGAATGCTAACCCTTTTAAACTTTTTGCTCACATTTTGACAGGGCAAGCCCTGGGTTACTCATGGTCCTGCAGCACTGAGATTCATTACTGGCACAGCAGGATCTGGAAGTCCAGGGATCACTCAATCCACCACACTGAGGGTAGCAAGCAGATGGGGCAGAAGAATGTTGGTTGACCTTGTACTTGCTTGAAGACTTCTGCAGCTTGTTACCTTCTGACTTGCTTGAAGATTCTTGCAGCTTGTCCCCTTCATCACAAAGCCCAGAAGCATGACATACTTGGCCACAAGGAATGCAGATGAAGGCGTGACTCCACAGTCCAGCTCCCCAATGGGTCCAGAGTGCCCTAGCACTCAGGCACGCAACCTTGGCCCCTTGAATCCAAGTCTGCCTGACTCAGTAGGGGTTTTCAGATTCACCACCTGAATTCAAGTTGTAGCTGTGAAAATTTTCAGCTTTCACCTTTCTGCTGGGCAAGAACAAACAGCACTGGTATGCAGCAAACAAATTTTCTGAACTTCCACCTTTCCAGTGGCTTTTGGCTAGTGACTTGCAGTCTCTGGATCAAACCTTGGCCTTTCCACAGTGGTTTTTCAGCAAACAACAGGCTCCTGAAACACTGGACACATGCAAACCTTTTTTTTCAGTCTTCAGCTTCAAGTACAGAGTCAGCCTTTAGCTGTGGCACACGGACAATTCCAATGTTCCCCTTGTACAGCTCAGGGTCACTTACAGTTCCAATTTTCCCTTTTCACAGCTCAGGGTTTCTCCACACTGATGCAGGCTCACTGCAACACCAAGTCTCCAAAACCCCAAGAGCCATCACCAAATGCCTTAAATGTTCAGCTGTAATACCACAGTTCCTTTAAACAGAGAAAATATTTTATTCCAATCCTCAGAGAATTCACTGTTTGACCATTTGAGTCCTTTAAAAGGTCTCCTGACTTTCTCACACACATCACTGAGTCTCCGTTGACTCAAGAAGAGCCCAGGATAGACTTCCCAAACTGTCCAAAGTCCATGGGGTTTCACCCAAAAATCTAGGCTTCTGATTGGTTGATTCTTGTTGTCCTTCAACAATATTAATAAACATAACTTTTCTTCAATCATTGATTGATAATGGAGCTTTGGCACCTAGACTTAGCTCACACCCCTCCCATAAGTTGTTTTTAACAAGGTTTTAGGTACCCAGGCTATTGATTGGCTGTCCATAGGGGTCATAGTATCACAACATAGCTGCTTACACACAGTCCCATACAGTTCTTGTAGCAGTTCCCACTTCAAAAATATTTGCAGCCAAAGTTCACAGTATTTGCAGACAAATTCCCCATTATTTAGTAGCAGCTTTGGTTAGTAGTAAAGCGGCTTCACAATCATATATATATATATATATATAAAACGCTTCCCGTCTGCCAGTCATTGCTTCCAATGTACACAGTCCCCCTCCCAGGCAGCAACTCAGCTCATTCATATGTATGTAGGCTCATTATTATGCAAATATACCCCCTTCTACCTTAGCATTATTGGTGCTTTTAAACAAAATAACAGAGCCGCTTCTCCTGTACTTCCTTCAGGTGTCTGCCTCTTGTTTAACTTATTATGGGGGTTGTGATCACTATGAAGGCAATTTCCTGACTGCTTCAGTGGTCCAAAAATTGTGGAGCACTTCTGTGCATGCATGGATCTGGCTGGCCCTTTGACAAATGCTAGGGCAGTAGCACTCCCACGATCTTTGCTCTGCTAGCCCCAAGGGATTTAAAACAATGCTGGGGCCCATCAGAAACTTAACTGGGATAGCAGGTAACTGGACTAGTCTTGGGAGACAATGGGAGGAGTGGAAGCTGGAAACGGAGCCCTTGGGTCAAACAGGTAAGCCCCAACTGGAGGGGGGTTACATGTTTTATAACGTTTTTCATAAACTTTATATTTAGGGCTGAGTAGGTACTTTAATATTAAATTGTGATTTTTCATCACTTTTAACTCAGCCGTCATTTGAGCTATGGACCTGGAAATTGGCATGCACACATTTTGCATTAAGATCTTTAATCCATTTATACACAGCTATCTTACCAACCACTCCCAGTGTGTGGAGATCTGTAAATCTTTATCCAACACTAAGGAAGTATCTACTGGTGCCTTCAGAACTTCATTTTGGGACCAGTCTTATTTGGCTTCTTCATAAACCAACTGCCTGATGCCTGTCAGACAGCCAATGTACTTCTCTATGCCGACGATGCTGTCCTCTATTCCAAAACCCCTGACTCTGACAGCCTCACTGCCATTCTCTAAAGTAACTTCAGGTCACTAGAAAGCTGGTTCTCCAACAACAAACTGGTCTTCCATTACAAAATGAAAAACAAAGACCATGCTGTTCTCTAGCCTCCCATAGAAGAGGAATGCTCCACCCTTTGTCATCCAAAATGGCCAGGGACAAAACCTTGAACAGGTGGAGACCTTCAAATACCTTGGAGTAACTCTGAATGACACTTTATCTTTTGCCTCCCCCATGTTGACAATGTGGTGGCCATAGTTAACAGAAGGCTAGATGTCATGTACAGTAATCAGAACAATCTCTTTGGGGATGCTAGATGGTTTATTGTGGACAGCACCATTCTGTCACTTATAGATGATGGCCTCCCTGTCTACACAGCTGCCTGTGACATGGTGCTAAACAGAGTAAAGATCATCTGTAATAAGGTGTGCCACTTTGTTCTTGGTGCAGATAATCTCACTCATAGTTGTGCCCTTTACACACTCATTGGCTACCTTCACCATGCAGAATTATGCTCCCGACCTGTTTGCTAGCCAAAAAGGTGCTCAAGGGCCCAACACCCACTATTTTAAAAAATTTAACAAATTGTTTCTGCACCATCTCCAACCAATACAACCCCAAGAACATGGCAGGAATGCCCTTAAGCCTCTTTTCCAGCATATTCAATTGGACAAGCAGTTATTTCCTATCAGAGCCACTAACCAGTTTAAGAAACTTCTGATACACTGCTGAATCTCCCCAAGATTAATCAGTTTAAGAGATCTTTGCAATCTGCTCTTGCAGTCCAATGTGGTTGTAACTGTTAAGACATTTTATTCAGTTACTCTCTGTACATATTCTGTGACTTTTCATACAATGATCTGTATGGATTTGTTTCAAAGCTGTGTGTAATTGTTCTGTCTTATGTGTTTTGAGTCTGACTTGACTGCATTTCTTCTGAAAATGCTTATTGTACATGTATTTTTAGTGACTATTTGATGTTGAACTTTTGTAAATGAGCATTTGTGTTCAAAGGCAAGCGTCAAAGTTTTCAATTAATAAATAAATAAGTGCTTGCAAATGTGGCAACATTTGCCATGGTAATATCAAAGTTAGATAGAGGTGAAAAAGCAAAATTATCCATTTAATGACAATGTTTGAAGAAAATGAAAGCTACACGGAGGTCACCTGGATACTGGTTACAAGATGATCACTTAAAAAATATTTTTTCGATGTCCATTTGCTAAATCCCCCATCAACAGAGCTTTGTGGGAGGTTTTCATTGTATTTTTTTTAAAAACAGATATTTATTGAATTATTATGTATTATCAGACATACAAGACATGTATCCCGAACACAGCTGGGAGTCACAATCCAAAAACTGATTGTGTAACTATGTACAACCTCAGCTATTTACATACACAGCAAGTGGGGCCAACCCCTGTAATAATAACCAATTCTTGTAGCATTCCAGTCAGAGAGACACATTCATCGACTAGTCTTAATCCTCAGCAAGGGAGGAAAGAAAAAAAAAAGAAAAAATCCCCTGATACCAAAGCCTTACATTCCCCTAGTAATAGAACAACTGGGCCCTAACCTGGGCAACGTTGCCTTTAGAAGGTAGCCCCCTGCTGCGTCCCTTGGAAGCTTTCTTTGATTTTAATGGATTCATGGGAGTCAAAAGCATACAGACAGAACTGAATGATTTTCAGACTCTGGGCATTGATCATAAATGGAAATACATCTATTGCTAGCTCACCACTTTGTCCCTACCCCTCTGATGGGAAGATGGCCAACCAGCGAGTCTCCGTGCACATCTTCTGCTGAATCCAATCGGCAGGCAGCCTGCTTGACAAAACCTCTGCCAGTGTGGAACTGATCTGGTGCACTGTAAGTGATACTCAGGCTGCTACAGAGGTGCTTAGTGGCAGGTCAGACTAGTAAACCCCAAATAACTACTGCAGAAAATGTCATGCAAGAGCAGGAGAAATGGTAGGGAACAGCAGAACAGCAGATTGCCTGTCTGCAGTGAAAAGTACAACACCTTGAGGGTTAGGGCTGTCACAAAAAATTTTGGATTATTACAGGAGGAGGGGGCTGACAGTAAAGATCCAGTCCTGTTATGTATTTAAAGCAGAACCTCCATGGCTTGCTTCAGCTTACACCAGAACATGACTTTAAGATAGAGAGAGACCATTGGTTTAGAATGGTAAACCTTCTCCAGGACAAACTTGTCCCCAGCCCTTAATATTCATACTGTTCAAGGTGTCAGGACAAAGAAATTAGTCTAAAAAAACACAATTAAGGGAGCTTAAGAATATTGTAATGGATGGGCACAGGATCTCATTTTATCGTAACTGCCCCCGCTTAATCCTGGAGCACTGCCAGGGCTTTGACAAAATAAAGAGCTGCCTGAAGAATCAGGGGCTCCAGTATTCCCTTCTGTATTTGGTGGTGTTAGTGATCTCATTCCAAGGGTGAACAGATTTTTACCTTGCCTACTGTAGCAGATATTATTTTGCAGCGAGCCCTGGGTCTGTCTGGTGTATTCCATGAGGTAGATTCAGCTAAACCTTCCATTTCTATCCTGAGGGACACTGTAGAGATGAGTATCACTAAGCCCAGTTCTTGAAGGCCTTCAGTATCTTGCCTTCTTTTCCTTTCTCCAAGGACTTTTGAGGGTAGCACATTTTGTGTTTAGGTGGGTGTCAGTTAATAACTTTGGAGATTCATTTGCAGTTCTCTAATTTAATTTTGGGAAGTGTTGGCCCCTGAGGCGCTACTTTGCAAACTGCCTTTGTGATCTGTGTTTGCTGCATCACAGAGGGAAAGCTACTTGCTGAAAGTGCTCACAGATGGCTGATTTGGACTGGGAAATTTGACTTTTTCAAGAGTGGTTGTTCTGTCTGTTCTTCCTTACATCTACGGAAACAGAAGTAAAGCAGGCTCTGCTGAGCTATACTGGCAGAACTAGTCTTCACTAAAGATGCAGTGAAGTTTTAATTGAATAGTAAAGTTCCATCAATGTCACCAACTTAGTGCTGGTGTAAACTTTGAGAATTTATGCAATTTACTTCAAAATTTGCCTGGTAAACTAAATATCACTACGCTGACCACATCACTTTTAATGCTTACAGCAAAGTTTCCTCAGTCTAAGGCTACTAGTCAACAGGTGCCTCTAGGTCACATGCAGCAGTTTCTGCAGGTCACATGCTACAATTTGGAAGCACCAAGTTTGGTTGACAGTGACAATGCCAACCTCCCCCACAGTGACAGCACAATACCTATATAGGTATTGTGCAGCCTTTTGTAAGGGTGTTTTCTGTGGGGGAGCTGTGCTTCCTCACACCCCTCATGTGGGGGGCTGTGCCCCCTGCACCCCCCTGACTTTAGCATTCCAACTCCAGGTTGGAGTTGGTCCGAGGATGGGACAGAATACTGGGGAAAGATGAAACACGGAAAGGACCATTACCGCAAATGTCGCCGTAATGGTCTTTTTTCCTGTTTCGCCATCAGGGTGTCGATGAAAAGGAGTGCACTGCACAATTCAATGTACACAATGACCTTCAGTTTCATTTTTGCAGACTGTGAGTGTCAGTAAAGTGTGAAGATCTGCTTCTTTCTCAAACAGACATGGCCTACTTAGACTTTAGCAAGGCATTTGACACAGTCCCACACAAAAGATTAATAAATAAAATAAGCCAGCCTGGGAATGGTTCCCAGGGTGGTTTCCTGGGTAAAAAATTGGCTGGACAACAGGACACAGAGGGTAATAGTAAATGGAGTCCACTCCGAAGAAAGGGTGGTTACTAGCAGGGTACTCCAAGGTTCACTACTGGGTCCAGCCCTTTTTAATGTCTTTATAAGTGACATTGCAGAGGGACTGGAAGGAAAAGTATGCCTCTTTGCAGATGACACAAAGATCTGCAACAGGGTTGATGCACAAGGGGGGTGGAAAAGATGATAAGGGACTTGGCAAAGTTGGAATGATCAGACGCATGGCAGCTTGGATTCAATGCAAAGAAATGCAAGGTAGTGCACCTGGGAAACAAAAACCCAGAGGAAGAATACACAATGGGGGGGGATATTAACAACAACAAAAATGGAAAGGGAACTGGGGGTAGTCATATCAGACTACCTAAAGGTAAGCAAGCAATGTGAGAAGGCAGTAAGGATGGCTGGGGGATACTGGGATGCATAGGGAGAGGCATAATGAGCAGAAAACAGGAAGTTGCTATTCCTCTGTACAGAAAGTTGGTGAGACCCCATCTGGAGTACTGTGTGCAGTTCTGGAGACCCTATCTCCACAAGGACATTGACAGGATGGAGGCAGTCCAGAGGAGGGTAATTAAAATGGTGCAGGTTCTGTAACAGAAGCCATATGAAGAGAGACTAAAGGAGCTTAATATGTATACCCTTGAGGAAAGGAGGGAGAGGGGGGACATGATTGAAACTTTAAAGTACCTCAAGGGAATCAACAAAGTCCAAGATTGTAGCATCTTTCAGAAAAAGAGATGTGAAAGAACAAGGGGACACAATTTGAAAATAGAGAGGGAACGGCTCAGGGGCAATGTGAAGAAGTATTTTTTCACAGAAAGGGTGGTAGACACATGGAACGGCCTTCCTGAGGAGGTCATGGGGTCAAAAACAGTGGAGAAATTCAATAATGCATGGGACAGACATAAGGGAATTCTGGTGGGGTGTAGGAAGAAGTAGGTTGTTGGTTAATCTGCAGCTTATCCAATATTTAGGAAAATAGGCAGACTAGGTGGGCAAAGTGGTCCTTATCTGCCATCAAAGTCTATGTTTCTATGTAAACACCAAAGATCAATCTTTTCTTTCTTTTATATAAACCTTCTGTGTTTTTCATGCACTTTTTTTAATAAATAGTTTTTTTTCTCTTTTGTCTGGCTTTTTTCTGAACTACATTTACTGTATACCATATATTTTTCCTCTTTCATATTTTTGTTAGTTTCTTAGCTTAAAATGTGTGGAAGATATGAGGAGAAGGTAAGAAGTGGGAGTGAGAAAATACAAATGGACCAGATCTGAGAGATACAATGTCTGGGACAACCTGTCCCAAATATTTGCAGTGGACTGCATTTATGGGAGCATCAAGTGGTACCCCACCCCCCAGTGCAGTAGCATCGAAAGTGGTGCCCCTTGTTGTTCCTCAAGCCAGAGAATGGTGCATGGTGTCAGTTGCCCCCCCTGTGGAACCACAGCTGCCATCTGGTGAAGATGAGACCTGTCATTAATCCCACAAATCCCTGGTGTGTGATTTCTTGGATACTGTACCAGAAGATGACAGCAACACAACAGTGAAGTGTAACATCTGAAAAGCTGTTGTACCTCAGGGAAAAAAGGTCAATCACTTGGGCACTGGTGGCCAGCATACCCACCTGAACATCAAGTGCCAGCATCAGAGGTGACAGTGTATCATGTGTGACTCCCAATATTCCTCCTGTGATGCAGGGGGTGTGGCGCAGGAGGATGCAACATGTCCAGTTGCCAGGGGGGTGTGAAGAGAAGGGTGGGACTTTTAGCATGACTCATGTGCTGCAGAAGAGAGCACCTGAGTCCCCAGGCCATCTCTCCTCCTCCTCCTCCTCCTCCTCCTCCTCCTCCTCCACCTCTGATGTCTTCCACAAATGTGGAACTGGTGAAAGTCCATGGTGAGGTGAGGGACCTCAGTCGGAAAATTTAATCGGTGGCAGAAATCATGCAGATGCTGCTAGCTAACCAGCATCTGCTTTTGCTAAGAAAGGTGATGCTCCATCATGGTACACACTCCATCCCACCCCAGCCATAGATGTGTTAAACTCTGTTCTGCTCCTAGTCAGCCCAGTGGTGGGGAAGGCTGAAGTTCTGGGCACATTACATACTGCCACATGAGCAACCCAGGTTCAGTAATGGACCAGAGTCTCTCAGGGGCCAGCTGGATTAAGGGGAATCAAGCATCTGTAGATGACTGTCCTCCTTTAGCAAGAGTGGACAGCATGTGTTGCTGCTTGACTGCCATTCAGTGGAGGCTAGGGGGCATGGCATGCAGCCACATCTCTAAGGGATGGACACAGGCATTCTGGTACATGCAGCATCTTTATGCAGCACACCCATGTCAATGCACGCATGCTGACACTGGGGGTGGGGACCATATAACAGGAGAATCAAGGGCTGTACAGGAAGCCCTGCTCACCTGCCTTAACCTGTGTCATCGTCCCAGACCCCTCTGAACCAGATCTGGACTCTGGAGGAGGACAGCTCCCCCTCCCATGCTATTGCCTTAACTCACAAAAATAAGTTTGAGCCAACATACAGTATTTGAAATGGAAATTCATACTGTTCATCTACAATTTGGGGTGGACATACATAGGGGGAAAATGTGCAGTTTAAATGCTGCTTGTTTTTGTGCTATATATCTGTTACTTTTTCTTTATTCGTCTATAATGAGGAAGGAAATGCAGTCCATAATGATGGAGGAACTGGTGGACTTCCTAGAAGCAAATGGACTACAGAACCTCAGGCAGCATGAGTTCATGAGAGGAAAGTCTTCCCAGATGAATCTTATTGACTTCATTGGCAGGATGACCAGGGTGGCTGACAACAACCAGACAGTATTCTTTGATTGTAGTAAGGCCTTTAACTTATTCCCCCATTGGAGACTGGTCATCGAAGCCAAAACAGATTAATTTAGAAGCCATCCCAGGATAAACTGATGATCACTGAATTACTTTAGAAGCCATTCCAGTGTTATCAAGCATCATCAAGATAAGAACAAATAACCTTGTGATTACTTAATGATCCCAGGATGACTTAAATAATAGCCATGCAACTATTGTAAGCTCATCCTAGAACCATCTGTCCAGATGATTGGTGATGATGTGAATCTAAATAACACTGCTTCCTGATTTCCCATTTATAAGTCTCAAAACAAATCTTTTAAAGAGGCAGTGCATGATAGCAGTGAAAATTTTGATCTATGCTTTCTTATTTTTAGATTGCCACCTATCGCCTTATTTGCATGATACCCTTTTTTCCACATTTTGAGTCTGCTTTACACTTTTTTTTACATTTGAAATAATAAATAGAGCACTCCTTTTCATATACAGTAGCTCAGGACAGATTTTCATCAGTATTCTGTTTTTTAGCATCCATTGTTTAATTCATTGCCTCCACAGGAGCTCTCTGAAGTTGCACCACTTGTCTTCTGTATACTGTTAACAGTGAATCCTGTGTCTTTCTAAGCAAAATCAAGCCATAGTCAGTATGCCAGAAAAACATCCTAATAGCTCAAAAACCGTAAGTGTGAGACACAAAGTATGAATGGCAAAGTTGTTTATCACAAAATTATCTTTCCAGTTGTGATATGCAAATAATAAGTAATTTCAGGTTTTTTTCTACACTGGTCAAAACAGCAAAAAAGTTATTTTTTTCACTAAAAAATTCAACATAAGCCATACACACATACTATAAACAAATGTAAATAACTCCTAAAGTATATATGATATACATAAAATATCAGTAGCAAAGTTGTTCAGCATACAATTACCTTTCCAATGGTGCTATGCAATCAAATATATATTATATTATATTATATATTAAAATATATAAGTGACTTCTCCAGACATTGCAAGGGCACACAGGAAGTCAGTAGCTGAATTTTGTAGTCATCTTCAGGACACACCAGTGTATTTTATTGCTGACTACAGGTATTTGCTAGGAGACGATGAGTTAAGATCACTTTTCTTGTAACTGTAATTGTCCACCATGCAGTGGACATTGCTCCCTGACCTTATGGGACAACAAGTGTTCAAAACTAGCTGAGAATACTGATGAAAACATGAACCCAGCCATATTAAAATGTACACTTCTCTTATTATTTCAAGTGTGAAAAAAGTGCTAAGGCAGACCCAAAATGGGGAAAGAAGGATATCCTGCAAGTCAAGAGATAATGGGTAATCTAAAATTGAATAAAAAAGTGTAGGGCTAAATTTTTTATGCTATCATGTACTGCTGCTTTCAAAATCAGTTGGAGCAGAGATGGCTGGCTACAGAAGCAGCATGAAAGATTCTGACTGTTAGAGATACTGTACTGTTGAGTTGATTTATAAGGGGAGAGGATAACTTAAAAGAGTGAGAAATGCACCAAAATATTAAAATATGGGGCAAGGAGCACCAGTATTTACAAAAGGGCATATTAAATGTAGTTGGAAAGCACTGTTTGATAACCCTTTTTGTTGAACAATATATGTATGTCTCCTAACTGTGGAACAGAGAGGGAAACTACCTGCCTGCCAGTAGTTTTCTGGTTTAGCTGTTTTTATGTTTGCTTGTACCCATGCATGAAGCAAACAAATTGTGTGAGTAGAGTAGTGGGCTTCAGAGGTATGTCACTGCTGCATCCAATGCAGCTCAGGCTGCAGGAAGATTGACAGCAACAATCCACTACACAGCAAGGCTGAGTATGACACTGTTCTGCTGGGTGGAAACTTTGTGTTTTATTTATTTATTGAAATGTTTCACTAGGAGGGCATACTGAACAAATTGCTTGTCTCATGGTAAGACCTGGGGAAACCACAGCTCCCCATCGGGGAATCAAACCCTGGTCTCCTGTGTGACAGGAGGTGATACCACTATATTTGTATATGTAGCATTGTCATTGAAAGGAGGCAGCTGCACCTATTAGACAGCAGATGCATTCTTTCATCCACATGTCACTCCTCAGCAACCAGCTGAGCAACATCATTATCAGCCTGACTTGTTTCATAGTCCTTTGAGATCCCCTCTGGTCAGGGCTATATGCTTTCCTTTCCTTCCCTCCCACTCTCCCTCCCTCCCTTCATCCCCCCCCAAAAAGTCACTGACCAACATTCTTTTTCATCCCTCTTCCCCCTACAAAAGAGTGTCAGTGGCTGTTTTTCCAATCTCCCCTGCGCCCACAAAAAAGGTGCTCTACAGCGGTTGTTTTCTTTCCTTCCCCTGCCTTCCCTGCATGTAACAATAAATGTTACTGTACAGTAGCTGAAAACATTAAAACACAGTGGCTCGGAGTCTCATCAACAGGGTTTTCCCAACTCCCTGACCTCAGAAAGGAGGTGCTGAGTGGCAGCTCTTTTTGTTTCTTCCCCCACTCTCCTATGTAATGGTAAGCGTTACACAAAAAAGACACTCGATGGCAGTTGTTTCAGTGAGTCCCAAATGCATGGAGGAATAAGGCGGCATGGGTAAGTCCAGAAGAAGGCAAGTGACAGTGATGGGGTGAAAGCAGCTATTGGGGGCAGACTGTGTGCCAGATGTGAAAAAAAATACAGGTAAGGGCTGGCAGGTTGGTGCTGGCTGATAGTGTGCTGCACTAATACATGAAGAAACTCAGCTGTCTGGTCATGCTTCAGAAGCAGTGTACACAAGAGGGGGGTTAGTGCTGCTCACTGCATGCTGCCTCTTCTAGATTATGAGCAACCAGGTGACCATAATGAGTGAGCTCCTCCACCACAAGCTAATGCAGGAGTGGCAGCAGACATGTTTTTTCATGGGGTGGCGTGAGGACCTACATAGGGAGGACTACATTGCCATTGGCCTTGATGGTGGCTGGCTCTCCATCATTAGCAGTGCCTTGTACAACCCTCCAGTGCTCACGTGGCATAATTACTTACTCAAGTTATCCTCAAGCCCTTGTCTGAACACCACTAAAGCAAATTTCAGAACATCGTCGACTACCAGGAAATCTGAGTTTGAATGTTGTACGGTGGAAGGAGGCCAACAAAATGTGGTGGAGAATGACCTGAGAAACTGGCAAGTACCAGCTTGAACCAAGGTAGGGGTAAAAATAGTCAAATGTATGGCAGCTTAGATTCAACACAAAAAAGTGAAAAGTAAAGCACCTGGGAAACAAAAATCCAGGGGAAGAGTACTCAATGGGGGTGAGATAGTGACAGCAACAAAAATGGAAAGGGACCTGGGGGTAGTCATATCAGATGACCTAAAGGTGGCCCAGCAATGTGAGAAGGCAGTAAGAAGGGCTGGGGGGATACTGGGATGCATAGGGAAAGGCATCACCAGCAGAAAACAAGAAGTTGTTGGCCCTCTGTACAGACAGTTGGTAAGACCACATCTGGAGTACTGCATACAGTTCTGGAAACCCCATCTCTGCAAAGACATAGAGATGGTGGAGGCTATCCAGATGAGGGCAACCAAAATGGTGCAGGGTCTGCACCATAGAAACATAGAAACATAGACTTTGATGGCAGATAAGGACTGCTAGGCCCATCTAGTCTGCCCATTTCCCTACCTACAGGATAGGCTGCAGATTCTAGTTAACCAACAGCCTATTTCTTCCTACCCCCCACAAGAATTGCCTTATGTCTGTCCCATGCATTCTTGAATTCTCCCACAGTTTTAGACCCCACAACCTCCTCAGGAAGGCTGTTCCATGCATCCACTACCCTATCTGTGAAATAATACTTCCTCACATTGCCCCTGAACTGCCCTCCTTCTATCTTTAAATTGTGTCCCCTAGTTCTTGCACGTCTCTTTTTCTGAAAGATGCTACCCTCTTGGACTTTGTTGATTCCACTGAGGTACTTAAATGTTTCTATCATGTCCCCCCTCTCCCTTCTTTCCTCAAGGGTATACATATTAAGCTCCTTTAGTCTCCCCTCATACGGCTTATCTTGCAGACCCTGCACCATTTTAGTTGCCCTCCCCTGGACTGCCTCTATCCTGTCTATGTCCTTGCGGAGATGGGGTCTCCAGAACTGGACACAGTACTCCAGATGGGGTCTCACCAACTGTCTGTACAGAGGGATAACAACTTCCTGTTTTCTGCTGATGATGCCTCTCCCTATACATCCCAGTATACCCCCAGCCCTCCCTACTGCCTTCTCACATTGCTTGCTAACCTTAAGGTCATCTGATATGATTACCCCCAGGTCCCTTTCCTTTCTTGTTGTTGTTACTACCTCCCCACCCATTGTGTATTCTTCCCCTGGGTTCTTGTTTCCCAGGTGCATTATTTTGCACTTCTTTGCATTGAATCCTAGCTGCCATACTTCTGACCATTCCTCCAACCTTGCCAAATCCCTTTTCATCCTTTCCACGCCTCCTTGTGTATCAACCCTGTTGCAGATCTTTGTGTCATCTGCAAAAAGGCATACTTTTCCTGCCAGTCCCTCTGCAATGTCACTGATGAAGACATTAAAAAGGACTGGACCCAATACTGAACCCTGCGGTACCCCACTAGTAACCTCCCTTTCTTCAGAGTGGACTCCATTTACTATTACCTTCTGTGTCCTGTTGTCCTGCCAATGTTTTACCCAGGCTACCACCCTGGGACCCACTCCCAGGCTGGTTAATTTAACTATTAATCTTTTGTGTGGGACTGTGTCAAATGCCTTGCTAAAGTCTAGGTAGGCCATGTCCACAGCCCCTCCCTGGTCTACTATTTTGGTCACCCAGTCAAAGAAATCTATTAGATTTGGTCTGACATGACCTTCCGCTGTGAACCCATGCTGCCTTGGGTCCTGTGCTCCACTGGCCTCTAGGTACTCAACTATTCTTTCCTTCAGAAGTGACTCCATCACTTTCCCTACCACAGAGGTCAGACTGACAGGTCTGTAGTTTCCTGCCTCTTTCTTGGTCCCACTTTTGTGAAGAGGAATCACATCCGCCTTCCTCCAGTCCTCGGGTACCACACCATCCTCCCATGATTTATTAAAAAGAGTAGCCAGTGGTTTCGCTAGTTCCTCCCTTAATTCTTTTAGAATTCTGGGGTGAATTCCATCAGGACCCATTGCTTTGTCCACCTTCAGTTTTCAATCAATCAATCAAAATCTTTATTTATTCAGGCAGACATCATTGAGCGAAGCTCATTTACAAGATGGACCTGATAGGTCAAGATCAAAATAAGGTACAGTAGCATACATAAACAAATACAGAGAAAGAGACAAAGACTTAAATATAAATAAACAGGTACAGTAATAAAAAACGTATATACAAGCAAGGTAGCTAATGATTTTGGACCACAAAACAAAATAATTCAGACAGGATTGACCCAAATGACTGTAAGGTATTGGGATTGTGGAACTGGTCAGGTGTGTTGTAATTGGATAGATACTTAAGCAAGTAGATATGGGGGGATAAAAAAAGGGAATGGCAATGGATTTTAGGGTATATTGTAGCTAAGTTTAGAAAAGTATATAAGCTGTGATAGAAATAAAAAAGGGGGTAAAGGGTAAGAAAGGACTAGGCTTAGTGAAAGCAGTTGCATATCTCAGGAAAGAGACTTATGAAGAGCTTTTAAAGGATGCTATAGGGATGAAGGTGTTCAACTTTAGGGTCTTCTGCAGAGAATTCCAGGTAGATGCTAAGAAGTAGCTGATTATAGATCTCCATGCCGGTACAGACTTTAGAGTATCTTCAAGGTGATAAGGTTATTGCTTTTAGGGCATATGATCTAGGTGTAGCCAGGGTAAAGCAATCAGAAATATAAGATGGAAGTTTGTTTGACAGAGCTTTGTAAATCCATAATGCAGCATTTTTATTCCTCCTAAGATGTAAGGATGTCCAGCCAACAGCATTATAGAGAGAGCAGTGATGAGTGTTGAAAGGAAGATCTGTGATGAATCTTAGAGCTCTGTGGTACAAGGTATCCAATTTACTTAAATAGGACATAGTACAGTGGCCATATAGGAAATCTGCATAATCGATGAGAGATAGAAATGATGCCTGTATTAGTCTCTGTCTAGACTCTTTGGTTAGATAATGTTTGATTCTGATGAATAGGCCGAGCCTCTGTCTGAGTTTTTTCAGGAGCTCCTCAACATGTTGAGTGTAATCAAGTCTATTATCAGTCCATACCCCTAGATATTTGAATTTATCCACATAATCAAGATTTTCTCCAAGGATGATGGATAGTTGGGGAAGAATGTTTGATGAGAGAGTGGTAGAATATATATTGGTGGAAAAGAACATAGCCTTTGTCTTCTTGGCATTTAATAGTAGTTTCTTTTCAAGTAGTTGATGTTGCAGCAGGGATAATTCTGATTGTAATAACTCACAGGTCTTTGATGGCGAGGGGTTACTGACATACAAGACAGTGTCATCAGCAACAAGGTGAACGTTGGCAACAGTGAGGTTGGAATCAATGTTATTGATATAGATAGCAAAAAGGATAGGGCCCAGGATGGATCCTTGCGGTACTCCCCTTAGAAGTGGTTTTGAGGAGGATAGGACACCTTCATTTTTCACCTGCTGTATTCTATCAGTGAGGTAACATCTGAACCACCCAAGAGAGGTTGAATCCAGGCCTAAGAAGTGCAGTGAGGAAATTAGTAGCTCATGATCCACTGTATCAAAGGCTTTACTTGGTCTAGAAATACAGCACAGATGCTGCTTTTTTTCTAACTCAGTTTGCCAATCATTTGTTACTTTTGCTAATGCAGAAATGGTACTGTGTCTGGTCCTAAACCCAGATTGAGCAGGGTTAAGGAGGTTATTAGCATCGAGGTAGTCTCTTAGTTGGATACTCACCAGTTTTTCTAATATTTTGACAGCACAGGTAGGATGGATATAGGTCTATAATTGTTGAGATCCATGGGGTCCCCTGATTTGAGGAAGGAAACACTTGTGCTGTTTTCCACAATGTAGGAACAGAACCAGTGGATAAGGACATATTAAAGAGATGAGTTAGGGGAACTGCAATGGCATGTAGAGCAATTTTAAAAGTAGGGGTCCAGAGAGTCTGCACCTGCACTTTTCTTGGTGTCTAGATGTAGCAGTAGGTCTTCCACTTGTTTTAATAAAATGGGCTTGAAGGAGAATGAAGAAGCAGCCTCTGACCATCGATAGACTGGAATTTAAGTTGTGACCATAATAGATTTGCTGGGAGGAGTCAAAAGCTAGCCAGCCGTAGTGAAATGAATATTGAATGCATCTAAGATTTCACGCTTGTCAGTGATAACAGCATTATTAAGGTGCACTTTGGATGGCAAGGAGTACTGAGTCCTGCCCTAGGATCCCTTGATGGTGCCCCAGAATCTGGCTGAGTTAGGGTGGAGGCATCAAGCTCAGCTGTATAGAAGGCAGCTTTGGCTTCTCTCACTTTTTGGTGCAGCTGTTTCTGGCTTTTCTGAACTGAAGCCAGTCAGGTGGATCCTTGGTCTTTCTAGCCCTTTTCCAGAGTTTATCCTAGCAAGCAATGCAAATTTAAGATCTGCAGAAAACCAGCGGCAGGATTTGCTTTTTATTCTAACGCTAGTGAAAGGTGCATGAGTATTGAGGGCACCTATGATAATGTCATTTAGCACCTTGAGTGCTGTTTCCACAGAAGCTGTGTGATAGAATTCTTGCCAGCGTAAGGAATGATATAGGTCGTGGAGATATCCTTCGATGTTAAGGTTTTTTTTAGACCTTCTTGTGAGGAATTTCGTAGGGTTGGATGGTTTGACTGATGATTTTAGTTTTAGAAGTTCTTGCAGAACCCTTTCTTCTGTGAAAGGACTGGGATCGACCCTCCTATCAAGAGTGCTTCTGTTAATTGGATTAGGCACTTCCCCCTCCTCTTTTGTGAGTACTGAGCAGAAATATTCGTTCAGTATTCCTGCTTTTTTTACTGTCCCCTCTGCCCATCCACCATTCATTCTATTCAGCCTCACTATCCCTCCTTTGCTTCACGCCGTTGATGCCTATAGTGTTTTATCCCCTTCTTAACTGAGTTGGCTATCTTTTCTCAGTTTGGGCCTTTGCTGTTCTGACTTCCTCCCTGCTTCCTTCTGTCTTAACTGGTACAGCTCTCTGTCCTGCTTCTTCTGTGTTTCCTTATACTTCTTGAATGCTATCTTTTTCTTCCTGACTTTCACAGCCATCTCTTTTAAGAACCATAGTGGCTTTTTCTTTCATTTTGATTTGTTTATTTGCTTCACACAAAGGCTTGTTGCCTCTATGATGGCAGTTTTGATAATTCCCCATTGTTGCTCCACACCTCCTTCTAGCCTGTTTGCTAGTGCTTTTCTGAGGCACTCTTCCATCTTGCCAAAGTCATCCCTCCTAAAGTCCAGTACCTTCACTTTTGTATGGCTTGACTCTGTAGCTGAGTTTAATGTGAACCACACTGTTTGATGGTCACTTGTCCCCAGATGGCAACCCACTTCTAGATCTGAGATCCTCTCACTGCCTCCGTTTGAGAGCACGAGGTCTAAGATTGCTCCCTCACGAGTGGGTTCTGAAACAAGCTGTCTAATGCCTGCCACCTGTAGGGCATCAAGAATGGTCCTGCTCTTGGATGTGGCTGCAGCAAATGTGCTCCAGTTAACATCTGGCATATTCAGGTCTCCCATCAACAGTATCTCCCCTTTCTCTGCCATTCTAAGAATGCCTTCTATCATATCCTTGTCCATTCCTTCCCCCTGACATGGGGGTCTGTACACAACCCCTGTGCAGATTGTGGTGCCCTTTCCAGTCTCCAAGGTGACCCACAGTGCCTCCTCTGCTCCCTGTTTACTCTTTTGTTCAATTGATTTTATCTCTTCCTTTACATAGAGAGCTACTCCTCCCCCTCTTCTCCCCTGCCTGTCTCTCCTGTAGGTTATGTACCCTGGTATGTTAACAGCCCAGTCATGGTTCTCTGTGTACCATGTTTCTGTGACTGCTACGATATCCAGACATCCCTCTTCCATTAAAGCCACCAGCTCAGGGAGCTTGTTGCCCAGACTACGGGCATTGGTACTCATTACCCTCCATTTCCTAATGGCCTTACTCCATTTTGCCCCGTCCCTGTCCTTCTTGCCTTTGTCACTTTCTCCATTTACCCCTGCCCTTCTCCCTATCGACACCTCTATGTTGGTGTTTGCCGCACTTACTACCGTGATTATTTGGGGGGGCTAGGATTTTCCTGCTCCTTTCCAGTGCCTCCCCCCTTGGCTAGTTTAAAAGCTTGCCAATGAAGCATTTAAACCTATCACCTAGGATCCTGGTTCCCCTCTCAGACAGATGCAGCCCATCATGCCAGTATAGGCTTGCATCACTCCAGGTGGACCCCCAGTCCCCAATGAAGCCAAATCCCTGAGCTCCACACCAGTTTTTCAACCACTGATTGAATCCCATGGTGTGGAACACCCTAGCCTCTCCTATGCCATAGATGGGTAGCACCTCCGAGAAGGTTACCATGCATGCTACTTGACTAAGGCCCCTCCCCAATTCCACAAACTCTTCCTGCACTTCTCTAATCCCTTTCTTAGCCAGGTCATTTGTCCCTAGGTGGACAATGACATCCAGCTCCCTCCCCTGTGCAGCTGCTCCAGTAATCCTGAGGATTCACTCCCTGTCCCTCCAAGCCATGGTGCCAGGCAGGCACCTTACCTCCCTCCCTCTCCCCTTCCTCCCCCAGTTCTACCTTCCTAACAATGGAGTCCCCCACCAGGAGTTGTTTCCTTCCCTGCAGGGTCCCCTGCCACCCTCCTGTGGGTCTCCTTTGTGGAGGTTCCCAGCATCCTCCTTGGTCTCCACTGTGGGTGCCTCCATAGAGGAACCACACTTTGCCAGAATGGCATAGGAATTGTGGAGAGGTACAACTGGAGGGATGCACCTCTGTTCCACCACCCTCACCCTCCCTGAGCCCACTGTGGTCCAACCGCTCCTCTTTCTTGGCAACCTCTGAGACAACCAGAAGACATATGAAGAAAGACTAAAGGAGCTTACGATGTATAGCCTTGAAGAAAGGAGGGAGAGGGAGGACATGATAGAAACTTTCAAATTCCTCAAGGGAATCCACAAAGTCCAAGACGGTAGCATCTTTCAGAAAAAGAGAGGTCCAAAAACAAGGGGACACAATTTGAAAATGGGGAGATGGCTCAGAGGTAATGTGAGGATGTATTTCTTCACAGATAGGGCTGTGGATGCATGGAACAGCCTTCCTGAGGAGGTTGTAGAGTCAAAAACAGTGGGGGAATTCAAGAATGAATGTGACAGACATAAGGCAATTCTAATGGGGGTAGGAGGAAGTAGGCTGTTGGTTAACTAGGATCTGCATCTTATCCATTAGTTAGGGAAATGGGCAGACTAGGTGGGCCAAGCAGTCCTTCTCTGCCATCAAATTCTATGTTTTTATGTTTCTATGTAAATCTAAAAAAAAGATGTGCAGGGCCAGCTTCATTGCCTCAAGTGGTATAAGACTGCTCAGATACAGTAGCAACCTGAATTTGTGCCCTTAGTTCAGAACAGTAGAAGCTGTGGCCAGCAGAAGAGCAAAAGAGCATCCAGATGGAGGTTCTCATCTGATTCATGTGTAAACTGAGCTGATAATGACTTCTGGTGGTGGGATGGTGGCAGTGCACTTGGCAGCATAAGAGGCAACATGCCCAAGCACTCACCCGAGATGTTGTGGTGGGTTTTCTCATGATATTATTTGATTGATTATTACCAAACCTTACTGGACAGGAAAGCGGCATTGGTTACTTTTGCTCCTTACCTGAACCTCTCCCCTCCCCAGGCATCCCACTCATTTGACTCAACAAGTGCTGCTACTGTAGGACAGTCTCCAGACATCCAGGTTTTCTGGTTCCTCTGATGGCTCCCAGCTCTGAAGTAACCAGTTGGTGGGGGAAAGGGTGGAGGATTCTCCTGCTGCATTCAGGGGAAGAAGCATCTTGGTAGGTTGGGGACTGTGGTGGTACACAGATGGAACTGGTCTATGAACCCTGTGGGCCATCATCTGGCATTCCAAGTGAGTGGCTATTTTTTGCCATTGTGGTCCCTACACCTCCTATCACCCATGGAAGCATACATATCTATGTCCTAGAGAGTGTCAAAAAGCAACATACAGTCATCATTCACATCATACCAGGTAATACCACCATACCCCCAGCAGAAGCCGTTCATCAGGGGATGAATCAGGGTTGGAAAATGGCATCAGCCCTGACAAATGCTAGCAAATTTTGTACTGAGCTTGTAACTTTTTTCTTTGAGTAGTCTTGGTGGCTGGAATTGAAATGTCAGTGGAATCTGTGGATCTTCCCATCCTCTGGCCCTGCTGGTTTGTGACTGCAAACCTTCATTTCAACCCCTGTGCAGTGCCCAACCCATCCCGGTAAGGAGTTTCCTTTTAGATGCTCTGTTTCCCTCCTCATTGACCTTTGTTCCTGTCATTCTGGACTCAAAGTATGAACCAGGGTAAAATGAGATGGTGTAATTATTTTGTTGTTGATCACATAGGTTGTAAAGGTGTGCAGTAATGATTTTAATCCCCAAATACCAGCAATAATAGGGTATTCATTATTCGGATTAAATAAAGCATGCTTTCTACTCTAGGAGTGTAAGAATAGTGAGTATTCATTTCCAAATACCACAAATAATGGGTATTATTTAGATCTAAGCACTAAGTAGTTTTCCTACTCATGGGTATTCACGGAAAATATTAGGGACACTTAAATAAAAAGCTATATGCCTACTCAGGTGCCCAGAGCTAGTCCCGATGCCACCCACTCTCAATTCAAGATTTTCTACCCTCCACTCTGCTTCCTCACCCTGAAACAGAAAAAAAATTGAGAGAGGTTTTTATTATTTTTCTGTTGTTAATTTGCCTATCCACCTACTGCCAGTCCTGCCTCCTTCTGCATCAGCCACCCAAGCTCCATCACCCAGAATTCATACTGTTTAGCTCCACTTCAGGATTCCCACTGCTAAGCCCTCATGGCAGGGGCAGTGGGGTTCCACACCACTGATACAGTGCCTGCGGGGGTGCTAACCTGTAATCCTGCAGGACTGGGGAGCTACCTCTTGTTATCCCCTTGGAGGAGCAGGCATGAAATGTCATCATGACATCACTGTGCACACTACCACATGTGGGACATCAATGGCTACTTCCCATCTGTTCCCTGACAGTAGTCCCAGGTTTCTTTCTCCTCTGCCACCACTAGATATGAGGTTTGTTCCAGGTGCTGTAACCAGTTCTCCCTGGAGAAGGACAGGAGTCTGAAGGATGGTTGAGTCTCCTCCCTCCAGCTGACCTCTGATGCCCTAAGCTTACTCCTGAACTGGGATTGTCAGCACGGCTAATGGTAGCATTACCACTGATTCAGTGGGCTGGCTCAGAGAGAGATGTTTTAAAAACAAAATTGTAATTAAAAGCCTTCTTATTCCCAAGCCTAAACCTCTAAATCCATAAAATGTTATAATTTTAGCACTGGGCCCCCTCCTAACCTCTAATCCATAATATGGAGGGCCAATAGTGATAAATGCTAGCTTGCCAGTTGTCCCCCCACCACATCATCTATTTCTGTTTGAAGCAGTCACTGATACAATGAAAGGGTATGTGTAACCTGGGAGTAAAGCTGTTTTCTTCATCAGTAATGCACACCTTTCAGTTCTTCCCTCCTAATTCCCCACCCAGCTGTGTTGTGTTGGTAATGGACAGTGACTGAAAGGATGGCACATTGCATGGGGCTGGGGGGTTTGACTTGGCATTTTGGGCAAGGAAGGTTTTCTAACTTTTTCCACCTCCCAGTCATAGACTGGGGGTAGGAAGGGGGACAACTTTGAAAATGATGAATTTAAAATGATGGTGCTGGCTCCAGGAGCAGGCATTTTTTTAAAGTTTATACACTGTTTCATTTAACTTGGTGTTGCAATCAGAGACCCTACTCACCTGAATACACACCTATGTATCCTCTGATGCACTCCTAGTTCTTGCATCTATTACCCCAGAGGTTGTCCCTCTTTCTTCATCAAGGCCTTCATCAGGTCCCAACACCTGGCCTGAACACTGATGGGTACCAAGGAGCAGCCAAGGTCTCTGCTGAGGAGGAGGCTTCAATGGCATTCCATGGCATATGGTAGGGCAGGCTTTCCTCTGTCATCACCTGTACAACTAGTGATGTTCTCATTTGTTTTCTGGTCCACCCTATGCCCTATATATCGGCCAGTGATACCCTGCAGAACCACTCACCTAGTAAGTGCTGGCTGATGCAGAGTGGTCACCCACTGCATCAAAGCCTGTACTGCTTCCCATTAAAGGACTCACTAGCAAGAGCAGGACACTCACCACCCTTGCCACTTTAGTTGGTATGTGATGCCTCTGCTCTGTGTCCCAGATCCCATGAGCCTGAGGCAGGGGAACTGAGCTTGGGTCTTGAACTTAGTCTCCTATGTGGTGATGCTACACTACCACCCAGCACCACAGGTCTGAATAGAGCTGCCATTGTTTCTAAAGAGATCTCTCCTTATCTCTGGGAAGATCATGAAGGGGAGAAAAAGGGGTGGAGAATCCCCCAAATGGAAAAGCAACACTGGTGGTCTGTTTTCTGGAATGCTACCCAATGGAAAGCAGGTCATGCAGCACCTGTTGCATCAGGATACATTGTCTGGGACTGGCTCATCTCAGCAGCTGGTGCATCACAAAGTGGTATGGTAATGGGGCATGGTGAGGGAGTGCTCTAAGAGGTAAAGGTACATCCTGAAATGTGGGCATCACCCCAGTATGCTAGGAGTAAACCCGCTGAAGAAAATACACTGGTAAAGGATATCTGTGACTTACACACAATTACCAGAGTAATGATTATTGAAGGTGTGGATAGAGAGTCCCCAGGTACTGAGATACCCCCATGAAAGGACAGGAAGAACCTAGGAATATGTTGAAGTAACATTGAAACATACACAAAGATGGCAGAAAAAGACCCTTGGTCCATCCAGCCTGGTCACGATCTACACAAAGTACAAGGCACGAAGAGAAGAGATGGACATTTACTGCCTTTGTGGTGTTGCTCAGGATAATATTTTGGAAATACTGCAGAGAACTGTATAGAAGAAAAATGAATGTGATCATTGGGCCAGGAAGCAGTGTATTGTACCCATGAATGTGACCAACACTCCAGTAAAGAGCAAGTCAAGACCTTGAAGACCAATTTATCCATGAGTTCTGTTCACTCATGAAATTTGCCCATGTCCATCATCTCCTACAGGAGGATAACTGAAACAATAAACATTAAGTGCAAGGAAATCTCAATGAGCATAACATCTATACCCCTAGACACAGGAGTTACCTGGGCCATGCCTGCCTCATCCTGGGCAGCAATGCAGATTGGTAGCCATGCCACCTGATGGGGTCCCATAGTTATGGTCCTGTGTGTCAAACAAGGCCCATAATTTGTGCATAGTCACTGGGGATCAATCTTGATGTCAGCCTGGAGTCATCTTGATATTAACTTGTAATCATCCTGATGATATCCTGGAATTGTCCTGATGTCATTTTTGAATGGTTAATGGGATTACTTCTAAAATCATCACTAGAGTCATTAATTTAAAAGTAAACAACCAATCCCCTGGGGTTACTAGAATCCCATCAATATTAGACTAGATAGGTCTCTGGGCAGCAGTAGAGGGTTTTTAGAAACTCTCTACCACATTACCTCATTGTTTATCTAGTTAGACTAGGCAGAGAATGAGTGATGCCATTTAGAACTACTGTGGCAGCATATGTCCTTTTGGCACAGCTGCAGGGAAGTAGTTTAGAATCTTAGTGAGTTCCAGCTTGGATAGTGACTGAGAAGGAGCTCTCTGTACTGCAGAGGGCTAGAGATGCCTGCCAGCCCCCATGGCTGGGTAAAGGATGACTGTTCATCATTTTTTCTCATCTTAGTATGGGCAACAAGCATTGCCTAAGAAGTGGTGGACACCTATGTTAGTGGAGCCCCAGTGGGTTCAACTATGGAAAGGGACTGAGACATCAGTGGTTCTAAGGGACAACCACCTCATGGACTGAAGGATTGTCACAGCTGCCCAGAGAAGAGAGACTGTGAAGAGTTTCTGTTAAACCTATGGACTTTGAAAAAAGAATGTTTCCTCAATGGTGTTGTGAAATGCCTGTACCAAGGGAATACCACACTGTGAGTACAATGTACCTATGGAGATAGACATTTGGGCTGTCTGGTGATGTATGTGCCCTACGGTGGCTAGATTACATTCACTCAGGACCCTGTTCACCATAAATAAGTGCTTCTGTAAGGTATACTGAAAAGAAAGGATGCCTTTTGCAATCCACTTGGGTTGAAGGATCCAGTTTGACATGTCCTAAAGTAATGGCAGATTATGTATGGGGCTAGGGTAGGAAGAACCTCACTCATAGTCAAAGTTCAGAGCTAACTGGTTACCAGATAAGCACAGTTTCCTGAATATGTTAACAATGGTCCATCTCATCAGGAGGTTCAATTTAAATGTGTGGAAATTTCCACTAGATATATATACTTAGTCAGAAATCCAGAGATCCCTAAGCAAAGGGGTGGATAGTTTGTCTTTTGGAAAAGGTTCATGTAGGAATGTACAGCACTGCTTGTGTTTTTGTGTGGAAAAATGTTCTTCATCTGCAAAAGTTGTGTCATCTGTCCTGGACAGTACAAACCTGGGGGACCACCATAGTTCTACTTTAACATCTTATCTGAAATGATGTCATACAATACAATCCCAATTTTATGGTTGTGGACAATCCATCTGTGAGTCCCAGTGAAATAATATGGGGCACACTCAGATAGGAGACACAGCATAACCTAGGCACCCCTCTCCCAAACACAGAGTACATATAAATGTTATTTTGTGCTCTAACCCCCCAACCTCTTAGATGCCTGAGCCAAGTATTTACCCTAATGCCAGGGGTGATACTGATTTTCTGCCAACTTGAGGTTTGTTGCCTTGACTGTGTAACAAGTGGAGGAGGGTCCTGGTTGCAAGATGCTGCTTTTGACTGGGTAATGGTTACAAAATTGGGGGCTCATCTGAAGATTTGGGGGAAAGGAAAAAGTTGCCATGTCAATGCTAGTGCAGAGGGTATGTCTGTGATCTTTCTGTCCGGTGGCGGTGCACCATACCAGGAATCATTGTGAGGAAACGTTAAGTTGTGCTAAGGAAAATGCCATCCAAAGACTTGCTGCATTGTGCATTTCTGTGGAGAAAATGTACTGCTTTGTACCATGTTTTTGAAAATTTTGTGCCAAAGACTGTTTTTCTGAGGCTGAGAACCCTTTTGAAAAGTGCTTAAAAACCTGTTTAAATGTCAAATTTGCAAAGTTCCCTGTGATTTTGGGCAATATATCATTAATTTCACTGGATTACAAATATTTTCAAGTACTTGTGGATTACAGTGTTGCAGTCGCTAAAGGAATTGTGCAAACATATACTTAAATTGCTGAGAAAGCACTGCCAAACTGTGAAAATCCAAGCTGAGGAAAATAGTTTGTTTTTGCAGTTTAAAATTGTTCCCCAGCTTGAAGATCACAGTGAGCGAGAAGGAGAGAGAGAGCTTCCAGCTCATTTGCATGGTGTTGAGTGATTGGCCCTGGCACGTAAGCCCTGCCCCGGCTAGAGTTCTGTGGAATTGCTCAGTGTTTGAGAAGGAAGAGCGAGAGAGACACAGTGTGCAAGGCATCATGCTGAGCAGTAGTGGCGTGGCTGAATTTGGACTTCTTTTGATAAGAATAACTAAATGAAGTGTAAAAAGTTTTGAATCTGTCTTCTCCCATATAGTGATTGATTCAGTAGCTACTGCTGGTGTGTGCATTGTGGAAATCATCAGGCGGGACCACCCAGATGCAAAGAAAGTGCCATCGAGTCGGTGGCAGGCTGCAGCATCAGGAGGGAACCAGCTACTTCTTTAAGTACACCACCGAATGTCTGGCAGAAAAGCAAAAGACTCTGGGCAGTTTAATGTTTGAGCAAAGCAAACAAAGTTGTGTAAAGAGAGCAAGGACTGAACTAGTAGCTGAATTTAGTGCAAGCAACCAAGCTGTATTTACTAATCCAATACGAGTAAAGTTGCTAAGTGTGTGAGTTAGAATTTAAAGACTGAACAGAGTAAACAAGATTTCTGATCCAAGTAACAAATGTTTGAGAAAATAAGCAAAGTGATATGCAAAAGAAAAAAAAAATGAGAGCAAAAGAGTGAGAGTGGTGGTAATGCCAAGAGAAATCAGCAGCCAGGTTGGGGGCGGGTGGCCTAGAAGAAAAAGCAATGTAAACAAAAATAAACGAGGAGCACCATGCTAGAGCACGAGGCAGATAGTAAAACCAACCAGCGTGTTTACAAAGTTTGGAACTAAAAAACAAAACCAAAGCAGCAGGTTGCAACAAGAGAAAAGAGAGAGACATTTTCTTTTAAGATCAAACCAAGATGTGCAGTAAGGCAGATCAGTAACTTTAGACTTGAATGTTGTTTTGCAGAACAAAATGGCTAGCAAAAGGAAAGGCTTCCTGCTCTGTACCAGGATCTGGATAACCCAGCAAGAGAGAGAGATTTACTACAATTTGAACAGCTCCATGGATGTGAAGGAGCACCAGCTTATATTGCTCTGCCGGATTTTCCTGTGAATGTGATTGTATTCTGCATAAAGACAGGAAGAGATGTTCTGATGATTTGTCATTGCAAGAACTGTAGAAAACAATATGGCATGAGCATGTGCATTGGTACTGTACAAGAAAATACTAAAACCATATGTCTAGCTTCAACATGAACACTTGCCGAAGGTCCAACCTGTACACTACAGATGACAGTTGCATGCAAGCAGGTAGAAACAGAACAGTTTGTGAGAGAATTCTTTGAGGGTGTGACTGAAAGGGACTCACAGTGGCAGGCAGAGATAGACCTTTCAGCCCAGGAAGAGGGTGGGAGGGACCAGCCAGAAATTGAGTCTGTGGATCCCTGGGCAGCAGGCCCTAGTCCAAGCTTGACTGGTGAGGATGAGATTGAAGAAGCCTCACAATGGGAAGTGACTGTCTCAGAAATTGATGAGGAATGGACTGTGTCAGGGGCTGAACCAGCTATCAGTTCCTGATCAGAACAAGGAGAAAAAGAACTTGAATTGCTTAGTAAGGCAACTGGTAGTGAGATTGGGCTACCAGTGGTCCTAACAGCAAGTGAGTCATAAGAAACTGTACAGGGTTCAAGAGAAATGCTAATGAGTACAGGGATGGACTGCAATTTCCCTGTTTGGAACAGACAAGACTGGCTTGACCAGACCTGGTCTCCCCAAGTCAGGCCTCTGACCTAAGTCTACCCAAAAGTAGTAAAGAGGAATGCCTGATCAGATGGAGGGCTGAGAAAGAATTTGGATAAAAGTACCCAATTTTCAAAAGATGGATGTGGGAAGATATTGAGGACTACAGGGAAGAATGGTTTTGGAAGAAACTAGAGCTACCATTAAATATGGCATGTGTATGTTTTTAGGAATAAAGATTTGCCAAGACAGGTTAACGTTGTGGAGATTGGGTTGCACCCTCCATCTCGATTCCATCAGAGTAACTGATAGAAATGGCAATGAGACAGTCCACACAACTAGAATTGTCCACCCTGATGAAACAGTTATATGTGATCCTCATCCCAAGTGGTACTACACTTGAGTACCAACACCAGAAGATGCCAGCTTGAAAGAGAGCAACACCGGAAGATGTCCAGTGTGGTGGGACCACCACCCAACTCTGCAGGCAGTCAGTCAAAGAAAGATCTAAAGCCCAGAATACAGTGTCCCTCATGGGAACAACGAGGGATGTCATGTCTGCAGCTTTCTTCCTTGATCAGCAGCAACCAGGTCCAGAGGTGGCATGGAAGAGCTTATTCCAAAGATTTGTCTTCAGCTCTTCAGCCAAAGAAGAAGAAGAAGAAAGGATCTAGACCATATCCAGAGAGGCAATGCAGAACTTTCAGCCTGCACTTCAGAAGTGGTAGTATTAAGTTTTTCTCTTACTTTCTATGTTTGGTGTACTTTCCACTGAAGAAGAGATGTCCCTACTCTGTTGGTGCAATGGATATCTGGATCTTGACTAAAGTTTCCTGTAGACCTCATTCTTATGGCAAGAGCAGTGCTGGACTTGGCTTCGGTCTACAGTGACTTTTCTTGGATGTGAGTGCACTTTGCTCTTGGGACATTTCCCTTTAGAAGGACATTGCAGGGTACCCCTCCTCCCAAATGTTCTGTATGTGTTATTTTAGTACTTTTATACTGTCTTTTGTAGGCCAGCCAGTGGCACTGAGGGCTGAGGTGCTGGATGCCACACCTCGAAACAACGCTGGCGACCCGGGTTCGAGAATGAGCCAAGGCCACTGGGGGTCAGTAGGGGAGAGAAGATTGAGCATCCAGAGAACCGCTCTCCTCTCACAGGGAAGGATCCAGAGACAGCCCACCATCACAGCGCCTCCCCGGTGGAGACTGGAGGTACTGCAATACCTAGGTCTAGAGCACAGGGGAAAGATTTCGGGCGTCTGCCTTCCGGACATGGGTGGGAGCATCCATGTCATGAGCTGGATGGCATTGCATGGCCCACATCTGGAGATGAAACCAAGAAACACTCCTGCATGCTGAGGAGGCGACGAGGGCCTCAGGGACCTCCCTCACATCCCCAACACCAGACAAGCCACACCGGGGATCCATGGCTGACTCCCTGAGAGGGATGGACCCTCTAATTCCAGAAAGATGCTGCCAAGGGGGGAGTGGCAGGCCCTGCTCTGGGGGGTGATCTAGGGCTCTGGAAAGTCCCTTGAAGGAAGGGAGAACCAGTGTGATGAGTCACAATGGGGAGTAGCAGATGCTAGAGTCATATAGGCACCTCTGAGAGATGCCTTGGTGTGCAGGAGGCATAAACAAAGTTTGAAAAAAAATACTGCCTTTTGTAGAAAGTCCTTTAAAAAATGTTTTGGGGATTGGATTGTATCATGCTAGTGGGAGGCTTGATTACTGTTTTTCTTGCAGGTTGTTTCTTGTTTGCAGGATGTTTTATCTACAGGTGCTCCTGGAAGAAGAAAAGAAGACAAGAAAAGGATGTTTAGGGCTCAACTGAGTCCTCCTTTTGGGTGTTTTGAAATGTTTAACTAGGATATGTTAAACATTTGGCTTTTCAGATTTAAAGTGTGTAGTACTGGGGTTTCAGAAATGCAAAGCAATGCCATATGTATGTTTCTAAAGCAGTACACATTGTAAAATTGTGAAATGTTTGGGTATAGGTTACCCCTTCGATAGTGAAGGTTAGCTAGCTTTTCCCTAGTGGGCTAGGAGGATAGGCAGGCTGGTGGTCTTGATCCGGAGAGGGGTCACTAGTGCTTATCTGTCAGGACATGCTTCAGGTAATTCCTTGGAACCACTGGAAAAGAGCCCTGAGATAGTTTGTCAGGTACAGCTGAAGTTGCTTCAGTGGGCCTCTGTCCTCTGGTGCAACCTGCCTATGTCTTGGCATGTGTGGAGGGAGCCTGGCCACCTCTCCCTGTAGGGCACCCAGAGGTTGGATGGTCTGTGTTGCAGTACAAAGCACTTACTGTGGACAGCAAGGTTCATTTGTTGGTAGTGAGTGTAACCATCCAGTCCCCTGGGGTTACTAGAATCCCATCAGTATTAGACCAGCTATGTCTCTGGGCAGCAGTAGAGGATTTTTAGAAACTCTCTACCACATTACCTCATTGTTTACCTAGTTAGGCTAGGCAGAGAATAAGTAATGTCATTTAGAACTATCACATCAGCATAAGCCCTTTTGGCTCAGCTGTAGGGAAGCACTTTAGCATCTTAGTGAGTTTCAGCTTGGAGAGTAAAGGAGAAGGAACTCTCTGTGCTGCAGAGGGTACTAGAGGTGCCTGCCAGCCCCTTTGGCTGGGTGAAGGACCTCTGTTCATAATTTTTTTCTCACCCTAGTATGGGCAACACGTGTTGCCTAAGAAGTGGTTGAGACCTGTGTTAGTGGAGTCCCAGTGGGTTCAAGTTCTTTCAAAATGTGGAAGAGGACTGAGAAATTAATGGTTCTAAGGGGCAATCCCCTGATGGACTGAAGGATTGTCATAGTATGCCCAGAGAAGAGAGACTGTGAAGAGTTTCTGTTAAACCTATGGACTTTGAGAAAGGAATGTTTCCTCAAGTGTGTTGTCAAATGCCTGTAACAAGGGATTACCAAACCATGAGTACAATGTGCATTTGGAGATAGACTTTTGGGTTGTCTGGTGATGTATGTGCCCTACACTGGCTAGATTACATTCACTCAGGACCCTGTTCACCACAAATAAGTTCTGTTTGTTGTAAAGTATACTGAAGAAAAGGATGCCTTTTGCAATCCAGTGGGATTGAAGGATCCAGTTTGGCATGTCCTAAAGTAATGGTAGAGTCTGATTGGGGCTAGGGTGGGCAGAACCTCACTCATAGTCAAAGTTCAGAGCTAACTGATTACCAGATAGGTGCAGTTGCCTAAATATGTTAACAATGGCCCATCTCATCAGGAGGTTCGGTTTTAGTGTGTGGAAATTCCCACTATATATATACTTGGTCAGAAATCCAGAGATCCCTAAGCAAAAGGGTGGATAGTTCATGTTTTGGAAAAGGTTCATGTTGGAATGTACAATACTGTGTAAGTTGGTAATAAAATTACCTTTCTCAGGTTCTTGGTGGAATGGCACAAAGGAAGAGACAACAAACAAGTGGTACTCATGTAATACACAGAATTTATTACAGATCAATAACACAGGCTTGCTACCAGTAGTGTAATCATTGGGAGAACTACCAGTTTTCTTCCTAGGTAAATGCAGTCTCTCATCTATTCTATTCTCAAAGAATCTACATGCTGCACAGGGTCTTATACCCTGATGATTACTATAGAAACAGCTAAAGAAGATACATAAAATGTATATAGTTGGCCCAAAACAGGTGGCCTGAGTAACTGTCCTAACTAACATGAGAAGTTGTTTAGCTTGCAATGATAAAGTAACATAATAGGGGCTTCTATAAGTCCCAAGGTCACTTGCAATTACAGTGATGCACAAGCACTAAATATGCCACTGTTGCCTTACTTATCATAATACAGTAAAAAATAGAGTGAAAAGCATCTCTTATAGCAGTAAAACATGATGGAGTATAATATGCATTAGTAGACTACAGTAGAACACAGATCCTGACACTTATGCTTCTATGATGTGTCTTTTCCCTAAGGTTAGTACATGTACCTACATATATGTAGCTGTCCGTGAGGTGGAGGAGCAATCAGGGGTGCTGGACCATGGATACCAACCCCCTTGTTGCCTTCAGAAGAAAAGGCAAGAATCACAGGAAAGTAGTGGGACAGAGCTAAAAAGTCATTTACAAGTCTGATGCACAAGTCATGTAAAGGAATTCGAGTTGTTCTCAGTGTTGTCTTAGAGTACATCGCAGACAGCAAAAGGTTAGTATCAGGAAAACAATCAAAAATGCTTGGATAATAACAAAAGCTTTAAAAGTAATTTCTAACCAAGTGTTGGATAGAGCAGTGCTTAAATTGCCATCATGAATAGTTCATTAAGAGCATCACCAGCCTTAGAAATATTATTGCTAATATAAATCAAATGCAAATCTTTTCTAGCTAAAAGAGATTTCCAAAAAAGAATCAAATGGTCAATGTACACATTAAACACAGGTAAATATTGAGACAAGGCAAGCAAGTACTGCAGATCGGTATCAATAACATCTGGTTTAGGGAGACGAACAGGAGTGATCACAGTGTGACCAATTACTGTTTTCTGCTGTGGAGTAAAACAGAAGTTAGAAGTTGAAATATCACAAGTTTTTTCTCCATAAGCAAATGATTGATGATTTGTTACTAGACAATACTGTCCATCGGAATTGTAGGTAACTCTCAGAGTTGGAACCCTCTGGTTGGTAAGCCATGAAGTGAAGCAATGTACCTCTTCCAGTTAGCTTCAGGATGCAGCTGTTTTGCCATCAGGTGCTGAAGATTCAGCTCATGAAGATTCAGATTTAGCATCAGTGTCAGTCAGGTTGGATGGCAGATCATCACCCAAAATATAAGCTCAGTCAAGATGTTCTGGACAATATCCACAGACAAGTTTCACAATGTCAAAGACGTCACAGCAGCACAGGTAATAATATTCCTTCTTGGCACAGCAGTTGGTATGTGGCACAACCCAAGCTTGGAGAACAGAGTGGTAAACCAGGAGGACAAATCAGTTCATTCTCGATTGATGTTGTCATCCAGATGTCCAATGGAATTAATAGCAGCCAGTTTGTCAAAGACCTTTTTATGGATCAAAGCATGGTAATGACACAGTGAAAGTGATGAATATATTGTCATGGATTGAGCAAATCTTAGTAAAGTAGCAAAGTGCTTGGTTTGGATATTGTGAAACATACCCAAGATTTCTAGCAGTAGTCATTGAAATAGTAACAGAATTTGACATACACATAGTAATGCATGCACTGGACTTGCAATGAGGACAATACCATTTAGACATTCTTCTAGCATGAATAATATCAGGAATGCGTCCTGTTTCCAAATCTCTGAAGAGATTGTTAACAGTGGCCATAACATGTGACCCATAGGCATAGCCGAAAAGTTCACGGGCAATATATACTGCTTTTCTGCCTCCTTGTTATTTTGAAAAATTAGTTCATTAATCTTATTCTTAGTATCATTGAACCCTTTGGCAATTTTCTGCATGTTATATATAGTAAAACGTTCTTCTTTACTTAAACCATCTACACCATGTAACAGTTGGGGGTAGGATATAATTTGTAACAGTTTGCTGAAAATTAAGTGAAAATTAAGTGTTTGTGTTTTAATAGCAGGTATATCTGCTCTATTCAAGATTGACATGCCTGAGCCAAAAAGGCCAGAGATGGTGTCTGCTGCTCTGGTAACATCTGCAGTATCACTCCTAGTGCGTGATCTAGTTCTAGCATTAGGTGTTGGTCTAAAAACCCTTACGTGATCAGTGGTATGGGGTCCAGTAACTGGATCATCTGTGCGTATTTGGTAAGCAGCAACAATATCTTGAAGCATCATACTGAAAAATTTAATAGTGTTGGTCGTGTGACAAAGACCAAACTCAGCCATATTCCAATGTGTAAGATTGAAGATAACTGGGATATGCATACATTGTACATTATTAATTAAAGCTCCTAGAAGGGAAGTGGTGGTCACACCATTAGGAGGACCAGGCTCCTGGGGAGGACATTCAGTCATTTCTTCATCAGTGAGTGGGACTACAGAAAGGAACAGAGCTTCAATAGATACATAGTTATGAAAACAGAAAGCACGTGACTCCTCAGAGTGGAGGCAGTCACAAAAGGAGGATCTATTATAGCAGTAAGGTTGTAGCAACCAGTATGTTGGGGAGAGGCTTGTCGAATAGAGATTGTACCGTTTGGTGAGATGCCTGAGTTGGGCCATCCCTGAAAAGTACCTTTGGATAAATGAGCTACAGGAAGTGTGTAACCATTAAGATCAGTTTCCTATTGTATTTGCAATGTGGACTTGTCTGGAGCTACTACCATGGTATTAAGATAGGCGTCTGAGCCTTCCTTAGCAGTAATAATTTTTTGGGAACATTAATATGGACTCCCACTGGGGCTGAATGGAAGTGCTGAGCAAATGTTCTATACATTGTGTGCATTTGATAGGGGTTTGTTCTGAGAGTCAGTCAGAGAAAGTAGTCCCACCAGGATGAGGAGGTGCAAGATAGCCATCTTGGCAGTGTACCTAAAAAAAACAGAAAAGGTTTATTAAGTGAGGGGTACTATTCCACCCTAAGAGGGTTGGGAGAAGTAATTAGTCACCTTTATACAACTTGAGCTGATTAGCATGGTACCACTTGTCATTGGTCTGTCTCTGCTGTTGAACTCTGACCTGACAAACAGCAGGACCGAGTCTGTTGACAATGGGATATCAGGGATTTATTTGACTCAAAAAATTGATTAGCGTTTTGCTCATAAAAGTGCTAAAACATTGTGAAAATGCATAGCACTTGCCTCACTGTGTTTAACAAACATAACACTTCTAGAAAACCTATATAAATACTTTCTGTACAGTTAGCATTGTCCCAAGGAAAAAACTGCTAATCAATTATTTAAAACCCTGGGATATGGTCCTTCCCATTTGCTGGCAAATGAATGAGCCAGTGGTCTGTATTGGATAAGCATGATTTGGCTCCAACTTGCCAGTTGACTTCTTTGGCATGCTTATCAAAATGGGCTTTTGCTTGTTGTTGAGCCATACCCATATGATTGGCAGCGAACAAGTGTGTCTTCATAATGTCATCACAAAGTTTTTCAACATACTTGTCTATAGATACTCTATCTACAGTAGAGGTATGGAGGTCAATCAACAGGTGCACAGGTAATCTCATGGCTCTACCAGTCATGACCTCATAGGGTATGTACTGGGTAGTTGCTGGAGTGCCCTGATTGCCATCAGTAGTAATGGCAAGAGGAAATCCCAATCCTTGGGATTGTCATTGATGAATCTGCATAACATCTGTTTGATTCTTCTGTTTGCTCCTTCTACCTGGTCTGAGGATTGAGGATGGTATGGGATATGGAATTTTTGATCTACTCCAAGAAGTTGGAGTGTCTGCTTCATCAGATCAGCTGTAAAACTGGTTCCCTGGTCTGAGTCTACCTGAAGGAATAGGCTCTACCTGGAGAACAATTTATCCACCAGGATCTTGGCAGTTGTCTTTGACATGTTATTCTTAGTGGGAAATGCTTACACCCACTTAGAAAAGAAATCTGTGACAATTGCATACTTGTTCTTACTAGTGTTGGTCAAGCGGCCAATGAAATCAATTTGTATTACATTACATGGTCCAGTTTGCCTTTGTGGCAACAATTTGGCATTTCTTTTCACCAAAATTAGATTATTCTGGGCACACACTATGCAGCTGTCCACATAGTGCTCTACATCTTTTGCCATGCCAGGCTGCCAGATCATGGTTTTGAGTCTCTGGAGGGCATTGTCTACCCTCTGGTGTCCGCCAGTGGGGGTGTCATGAACCATATGAATAAATTTGGCTTGCAAAAATTGTGGTGCAACCCACAATTTGTCACCTCTATCTTTCTTTTGATACCAGATGAGTTTCTGATCACTAGACGAGTGTATGTTGTCAGAGTGTCTCTTGTATGGACTACCAGTGGGTAGTTCCTGTTCAATTCCCTTGTCCAAGAATTTAAACACATCTTTTAGTTCTGGGTCAGATTTCTGTGCAGCAGAAAGGTCCAGTGGTGGTTCTGGTATTGATTTCTGCCTGGTGTTGGTGGCTAAGAAAGCAGCTGCCACAGATACTGGGTGAGTCATTGTCCATGTCCCCCCCGAGAGTGCTTGCTTTGGCAAGTGAGTCTGCTCAATCATTGAACTCATGTTAAGGGTTAGATTTACAGTGAGCCTTTACCTTGTGGACGTACAGTTTGTGAGTAAACTGTTGTGTCAGGTTGTGTATATACACAAACAGACCCCTGTATTTGACAGGTGCATCATCAGAGGATGTGAAGTTATTTTTCTCCCAGAATGGTAGAAACTCAGTAAGGGAATATCAGACCCAGCTGGAGTCTGCAAAGATGATGACATCCTTGTCACCATGGGGTATGACCTCTACAGCACAGGCCACAGCTGTGAATTTGGCATACTGTGAGGAGATGACAGTGCATTTTCTAGAAATGCACCAGAAATCGCCATCTTGATCAAATATGAGCACACCAAATCATGTTACCTGCTCTCCAGCTACATAGGAGGCGGAGTCATCTGTAAAGACGCCATATATGCTGGTATCTTCTAAAACATCTGGTGTAGCCAGTAAGAATGGTCTCGGCTCAGGCAAGTCAGGAGGTTGGAGTGCATAGTCATGGGGCTTACCTGTGTAGAGTAGACCATGGGCCAAGATGGAAGGCATTTTTGCAGGTGGTACTTTGATGTCCCTGTCCTGCAAAAGCAAAGACCAGTTGGTGAGTCTGGTGTTAGAAACTGAACCATCTTTTATTTTGTCTGAAAGCAAGAATTTGGTAGGGGTGTGACAGATATGCAAGATGATAGGTGCATACCCAATGATGTATATTAAATGTTTGACAGCCCAAAAGGTTGCCAACAGTTTTCTTTCACAGAGACTGTATTTTATGTCTGCTGGGGATAGCATTTGAGATGCATAGGCAATGGGCTTGAAGTACCCATTGTACTTTTGTGCCAGCACTACAGACGAGGCCACATCAAAAGTGGCAGTTTCCCAATGGAATGGGAGATTTGGGTAGGATTGATCAGTTCTGGGGCTGATGCTAAGACCTGCTTGAGCTGTGTAACAGCTTCAGTGTGAGTGGGACCCCATGTCAATGGGATGTCCTTTTTCAGAAGTTCATACAAGGGAGCAGCCTTCAAAGCAAAGTCAGGGATAAAATCCCTGAAGCAGTTTACTATTCCTAAAAAGCATCTGAGTGTTGCCACGCTAGTAGGAAATGGCAGCTCTTGCAAGCCCTGGATCTTCTTGACAGCTGGGCTTCTGCCTTGGTCTGCGATACATGGGCCAAGGAAGATTACCTCTTTTTCACACAGTTGTGTCTTAGACAGGTTGCACTTGAGGCCTGCTCTCTTGAGGAGAGACAGTAGTTAATCTAGAAGGGCCAAATGATCTTTTGTGGAGGTTGCTAGAAGTAAATCATCCACGTACTGCAGGAGACACTGGGGTGTGAAGAACCCCTGCAGAACAGCCATCATGTGGAGATGGAAGAGAACAGGGCTATTGTGAAAGCCCTGGGGAAGGCAGGTCCAGGTGTACTGGCATCCATCAAAGGTGAAAGCAAATTTGTATTGGTTTTCCTGTGCTAATGGGAGTGACCAGAAAATAGCTTGCACACATCAGGTACTGATGCTACTGTTGGGTCACAACTGGGGATAACGTGATTAAGTTTTCTGTAGTCAAGTGTCAGTGGCTCAGTAGATAGCACACTCACCTCCAAGGCTGGGAGATCAGAGGGCTGTGAGTTCAGTTCCCACATCTGCCACTTGGGTTAATATCCTAGTACTGACACTGTAGTGCAGCATGAAAGGGGTGCTCCACTTCTGAGGTGCCATCTTTTGGATAATATATTAAACCGAGGTCCCACCTGCCTGGATTGGTGGTAGTTCAGGTGGATGTTAAAGATCCCGTAGCACTTATCAAAAAGAGTAGGGGAATTTTTATTATTATAGCATCAAAAACAAAATAATACGAACAGTGTTAAGTCACACAAAATAATATACAAATCATAAGGTAAACAAAGGCAAAAAAAATATTTCAGTCATACATTATTAGATAAGCACAAAAAGAACTATATTTAAAAGTCCCCTTCCCCCCACTAAAAGAGCGGGGGAATGTTTATCAGCATAACATCAAAACAAAATAAGTACAAACGGTGTTAAGTCACAAAAGAAAATAATATACCAAACATATGGTAAATAAAACCAAAAAAAAAAGTATTACAGTCATACATTAATAGATAAGTGCAAAAAGAAAAATGTATAAATGTCCCTCCCCCCACTAAAGAGTAGGGAATTTTTTATTAATCCTTTCATACTAACCAAAATAAGTACAGTGAGAAATCACACAAAATAATATTCAAGTCATATGTAAAGGCAATGGGAAAAGAAAGAGCAGTATAGCCATACAATAGTAGGCAAATGCAAAAAAGGAAATATATATAAAAGGGTCCTTTCCCCCCCCCCACTCCAGGAGTAGGAGAATGTTTTTTTATAACATCAGAAATAAATTCAAACAGTGTTAAATCCCACAACTGAGTTCTACAAAATGAATAACTCGGACAAACTACCTACAGTGTAAAAAAGTCAGAATTGAGGGAAATTACACCAGTACTGTTGACAAATGGCAGGAGTCAAGTTCAAGAATTATTTTTCAGTATAACATTTCAAATCCTCTGAAATAAAGGAAAATAATACTGAATGTGGTATATAGGTTTTCCATATAGAGTAGCGACATCTGCTTTGCCAAATCCAATATTTTAAATATGCAAATAATACAAGAACACTACTGGGAAAAATGGCGCTCCATTGATTCGACAGAAGCCCTAATACAAAAATATTGTAATTCAAGAATTAAAATGGTAAACAAAACCAAACTTGTTTACTTAAATCCCAGAGACTCACTACATAGGGACACTCAAAAAATAAATGTGGAATAGTTTCCAAAAGATGTTCACATCTAGGTCTAGGAAAAATGCGTTCTTTCAACTCCTTATGTTTTAGGTTATTTTTCACATTTAATTTATCATGCACACTAAGCCAAATGACATCCCTAGTTTTATGTGGTAATCGAGAATCATTTAGCATTTTGCAAATATTTTGTCTCTCAGTTAAAGATCTATCATAAAAAGGTTCTAATGTAAAGTGTATATCCATAATAGAAGAATAAAACTGTTTACGAGACAGAGTAATTAAATGTTGTTTGGGGAATGACCAATTTGTCCAACCCATAGTTAATATGCAAAGGAAAGGAAAAAGTTTTCAGATTTTTCGAGATATCTGCTGCAGCATCCCAACCAGAAAAAACAACATGTAAGGTGTGACAAAGCCATTGACACCAAGGCTGGGAATTATGAAACAAAGCAGGAACAAAATTGGTGTAAAAGAAAATACTAAAAAAAAACACTAAAGGGTTAGGCATCCATAAACCACCCTCCTTTTTTGTACAGTATGTGATTCCTCATTTAACTGGATTCAATCGTGATCCCCATAGGGCCAAAAAAAAAAAACAACTAAAGACCTTGCACTCTAGAAATTTTGGGATGGGAAAAATATGACTAATACATAAAAAAAATGAAGGCAGGTAGGACTTAATCATATAAACACATTTGCTTTTGTGCATTTTCCAAGAGTTCCAGAGCCGTACCCTATGGGAAGCTGCTTCGAGTTTCAAAGACCAATTAAAAAGGGACATTTCTCCTGGTTCAAAATAAACCCCTAAAAATTGTTGAGGAGAGTAAACAACAGGAAGGTCTCTGAAACAGGTTAAGGAACTATCTAAAGGAGTGATTGACAGACAAAAACTTGTTTTCAAATTAAGTTGTGCTCCACAACTATTACTGAGGGTTTGTAAAAACTGTAAAACATATAGAATAGAGCTTTAGGTAGATACCATTACTACTAAATCATCTGCATATGTGCAGGCCTTAAGAGGAGGGAGTTGAAAATGTTGAACACCTAAAATCAAGGGGTCCGAATATATTGCACACACTACTGGGTCCAGGGTTAGGATATAGAACAGCGGCCTTAATGGACAACCTTGGCGTACACCTCTGAAAATCTTATGTGTGGTCCCAAAATGTCCATGCAGTAAGGGGCGAACTAGCACAGAGGCATAATATTTTTGTAAAACAGAAACAAAAGACTGAGGAATGCCATATTCTGATAAACAAGTCCATAAAAAATCATGGGCTACTTTATTGAATGCTTGAGCTTGATCTAAACCCAGCACAAATGCAAGGATATTACAGGTATAACAGTGATCAATCAAGTCACGTAAGAGAAGTAAAAATCTGTAATTTTACGTCCTGGTACAGAACAAGTTTGTGATTGATGGATAACATCACTAAGTACATTAGTTAGTCTATTGTTCAAGATTTTAGTGAGGATTTTTAAATCTACGTTTAACGGTGTAAGTGGTCTCCAATTTTCAAGGCTCAACTTATTACCTTTTTTTAAAGAAAAAAGAGGGCACCAATATTCAGTTGTTCTGGAATTGCATGTGCCTGTAGTAAAGCATTATAAACTTGGACCAGTTCTGTTGGGCAGTGTGACCAAAGCCATTCATAAAATTCAGAAGGTAACCCATCACACCTGGGAGCCGTATTTAAAGACAGGGAAAAAATAACAGCTTGTAATTCCAGGGCAGAGATAGGCTGCACTAAAAGCTTTAGTTGTGCCTCTGAAATCTGAGGTAACTGTAAGACTTTAAGCCATTTTGCAACAGTAACAGGTATTGTAAAAGCAGTACCAAACTTTTTTATGATGTAATAATCTATTTCAGACAGCAGATCTGACCTAGTATGAACATAAGACCCATCAGGCAGTTCAAGTCAGTCAATATGTTTTTGTTTCCTTATAAAATTACAATTTTCATACAGATTAATCAAATAAGATTTTCCTTGGGTTTCAAATTTTTGTTCCTGCTCTAGTGATAGGAATCTGTTATACTGAAGTTTAATGAGCTCAGTTTTAATCACCTTAATACATTGGGATGTATGGCATGAAAGCGGATCTTGAGTCTGAAGGGTTTGTAATCTATGGTATAATTCTTGGTATCACTTATGTCTATTAGTATGGTAAAGCCTGGAGTTAGTTTTCAACTGTATAATGAAATCCCATTTGGAATCTAACCACCAACAAACAGAATCATCATACAGGCAAAAAACTGATTTTCTAGCGTCTAGTAAGTCAAGCATAGGGAATTGGAGGATTTTACAAAACAATGCAGTATTTAGTCTCCAAGACCCTTTCCCATAAGAAATCTCAGCTACGTCAGACAAAGAAATACTAAGCAAACAGTGATCCGAAGTAGCTGTAACTTCTGTATTACAGGATTGAACATGTATCCCAGCAGAAATAAAAAAAATAATCAATACGGGAAGATAATATTCCTTTATGAAACATAGGGAGGGGCTTTGGAAGGATGGAGTGACAAGCATCTTTTAAATTAGATTGGGCAAGAACAGATTTTAACACAACCACATCGCAAAACACCTTTTCTGTCTTCCCTCCTCTATCTGATCATAATAAACTGCAATTAAAATCTCCTCCCAGTATTACCATTTTGGAAGTAAAATAAAAAGGCTGAAATTCTTTCCACAAAGTAATACATCTGGTTTTAGGTTGAGGAGCATAACAATTAATTAGTCTAAAAAAGAAATTATAAAGTATCATATCCAATAAAAAAATCCTTCCAGGCTGGACCTCCACTAACTTCAAAATTGGAACATCATGAGAGAAAAAGCAATTAGCAAGACCACTACATAAATCTGAACCTAAGGACCAGTAGCTTGTTCCCCACTTCCAGTTTGTCTTAGCTACAGCAGCTTCTGTGCTAGTATAGAGTCTAGTATCCTGAAGAAATAAAACATCTAAAGGACTAGCTGAAAACATGGCAAAAGTTGCCTTATGTTGTAACCCATTCCTAATACTCTTGGTGTTCAAGGATGCTACAGTCAAATCAGGCATTGAAAAAAAAATCAGGTAGTGGGAACAGAAATTTCTTTAGCCTTAGATCTAGTACCCCATCATTTATTTTTAACTTTGGGCTTTACAGGATCCAAATCATCTGTTCCTGAGTAAACTTCTAGTATAGAGGATGTATCAGAAACATCCATTCCAGTGTCTCCCCATTTGAGTGGTGCATAATGATTTTGTAACCTCAAAGGTTCAGCGTCTTGCTGTTTCAGTGACTGTTTACCTCATCCTTGTTTCACAAGGTGAAAGGACTGAAGGTCTGGGGAAGGCATGGTTGGAGTTAAAGATGTGGTAAGAGGTTCTGTCACTGAGAGGGCAGGTACCTGGTCAGAAATGGAGGAGGGAGCTAAGAGTATAGGGTCTTCAGATAAAATGAGATCTGTAATAGGAACAGAAGGGGGGGGGTTGTTGAGTAGGAGTAGAACATACTCTAGAAGACTTGTGGACTGCTGAATTGACATAGAAGTCATGTTCAGCAAAATCAGCATCTGAATGTTATGGAAAGCCCAGGAACATTCAGTGAAAGTGTGGCCTCTGGTATCACAAAGACTACATTTTGGGATAGCAGTACAGTGAGCTCCCGAGTGACCCAGCATACCACACATGGAGCAACTAATTTTACCACAGCTGCTGCTAACATGATGAGGGGAGTCACATTTAAAACAGGTTCTATGCATCCCAGGATAAAATAGAATACCCCTATCCCTGCCTAAAAGAAACTACTTAGTAAATGTACAATTCCAGCAGTAGACATTCGTAATTGAACCTTAAAGCGCCACCTGCCTGTCCAAAACCCTTCAGTATCAATGATGGGATCTGCTAGACCTTGAATTTTGCATTTTTGCTCCAACCAATAAATTATGTCTTTCACATTAACCCCCTCATTTCTAAAAAGAATAGTAACAGTTTTCAAAGTAAGAACAGTTAAAGGTGGTACAAAAAAATATGTCCAGATCTCAGAGTCCTTTACTGCTGAATAAGTTTGCCAAAATTTGTCTAATAAAGCTGCAGTTCAAAAACTAATGTCAAAACTGTGCTCTTCTGGAGCGTAAATAAATGCAAATACCTCAGAGGGAGAAAATCCTAGGGACTGTTTGATCAAAAAATGACCAACGAAAGCTCTGTCAGATGGAGACTCTAGGCCACTGGTGTATCTGATATGAACAGCATGTTGATGTTTTGCATTGACTGGTGACTTGTGGAAGAGGCTTGCAAAACTGGGAGTTTGCTCAGTGGTTGCTGTCGTAGGATTAACAGGATTTTCAGATGTTTTTGAGGGAGTATCATCTGCCCCCCAAATAATTTGACTGTCCAAAATGTCAGGTAGAAGAGGTGAAAGCGGAGTTTGCTCTAGAGTCCAGAGGTGAACTAGGCTGTACATTCGCTGCAAGAGCCAGTGAGTTTGAATCTGGGAACTCATCATGGTAACCATCTTGAAGTCCAGGAGCGGGATGTAAACAAGGGACTGAGGAAGAACCAGGCAAGGGAATATGAGGGTCAGGCGACCATCCTCTGGCATCATTCGGAACCCAACCAGCTTGTTCTAATGCTCGGCTCGGCGACCAGTTTTCTTTTTCAAAACCAAGATGAGAACCTTTAGACTCTGCCCCTGAAATGGAGCTCACTTATGAGTCTGTTAAAGGAAATTTTCTCCCTTTTGTAGACACAGGGCTCATACTTAACCATTTCCTTTTTTTCTTTTCCTCCTCGAGTAAATGCTTCTGGTGAGTAAAATTCAATTCTGCTGAAGACAACAGGTCAGCCAACCTTTTTTTCCTCAGTAAGCAGGTTATCTTGTAGAATTTGCTCAGCTTCATCCAATTCTAGAAGAACAGACATGTCCAAAACTGGTGATATAACCTCAGTATTCCTTCCATCTAATGTAGAGTGCATCTCAGGTGCTGGACCTGCAGGAGCAGAGATGCATCCTCCTGCAGGTACACCAGCCGACTCAACTGATGGAGCGTCCATCAGCAAGGGTCCCCCACTGGTGAGTAAGGAAATTCCCCTGGTGTTCTGGCCAAATTTCCCTCATTCACTAAAAAAATATGACCAACAGCTTAATTTGGCTCAAGGTCAGTTGGCATTCATCTGTATCCCCTTCCCCCAGGTCGGGCCTGACAATAGGCAGGATTTGTCTAGTGCACTTACCTGGTCAACAAAAAATAAATTAAAATAAATAAATTGTGAGTCTCCAAACTCCATTTGGATTTTTCACAGGCCAAACAGTCAAATTAACAGTGGAGACACAGGTCCTAATCACTCCTTACTGTAACAGTGATTAGATGGTCTCCCTCAGTGATAGCAAGGCTTCAGCAGGGAATAGGTATTGCTTCTGCCTCACAGGGTAAGGCCCTGTGATTTCAGTGGTAGTGTGCATCCTACCACAGTCATGCTTGTTGGTGGCAAACACATCAAGGTGTTTTTGCAGTAAGGGTTCAAGCTCAGAAAAACGGTCATGACTTTTGAACAAAGCCATGATGTCATACTCCTTGTTGTTATAGGAGGTGACTGCCACCACATGCGAGTCTGGAATGGTGACAGCATGACATTGTCCTTTAATCTGAAGGAGTAGCCTGTTTGCTGAGTCCACTACACAGCCGTGTAGTGCTAGAAAGTCAATTCCCAATATGCTGGGGTGATGACATAATATTATGAGTTCAAAAGCAAAGTCAGTTCTGAGGTGGCCTACCACCACAGGTAGAGGAACAGATTGGTAGATGTGTAGCTGGGAACCATCTACACCCTGGGCACTGGTCTTCCAGCTGGTAGACCAGTCAGATGAGACTGAGTCTTCATCATGGAGGACTGACATGGCTGCTCCGGTGTCCAGAAGCATGGTAAGTTGGCGGCTCCTGACCATGGTCTTTACACAAGGCCATCCATTTGTGTCAACAATCAAGTCACTCACAATCCAGACTGGGGCCTGTAATTGTCAATCGGTATTTTCAGAATCAGCATCATCATCCTGTTCCTGGAATCTGAGGCCTGCAGGATCTTTCAAGGCCTCCTGTATGTCTTGCATAGGGTATAAGTGTACCTGTGACATCACAGGCACTGCAATGGCCTGCAAACATGGTTCCTCCTAGGTTGTATCATTGGTCTGGCCAGTAACCAGTGACACAAAAAGGATTCTTCCCTTGGCTGTTCATTTGTTTGGCGGCCGAGGCCAGGAAAGGGTTCCCCTGACCGCATGGCTTTCCAGCGGTCAGGGCAAAGGCCGCTACAGTTCATGTAGCCTTGGCCGCTCTCTCGGCATGGATCTCCTCCAACAGCTTGTGGAGGGTCTTGTTCTCCTCTTTGATTTGTCGATAGCTAGGACTGTTGCGGTTCTGGCTATTTTGCTGGGAATTTGAATTTTTCCAATTGTTTTTGTCTCTGTTCATATTGTTTCTATGGTTCCAGTCCCCCCCCCCTTGTGTGACTGGTGGTCATCAGAAGGGGTGTCATTTTTCTGGTTGCTGCCCTCCACGGTATAGTGAGTAGGGGCCTCGGGGGTGGGCTGTACTGCAGCCACCTTGTTTAATTTATCAGAAGCAAGGTTACAAAGGTAAACCTGGTAGGCATGCTCCATTTTGCTGGGAATAACCGCAAAGGTATCAGTACTTGGGTAAACATTAAGCTCAACCTTTTCCCACAAGGCCAGAGTCATGTTCTAGATGTGCAAATCCTTGTACTCCATTTGGTCATGGTGTGCAATTTCACCTGCTAGGCTTTTGCCGGTATTGTATGCCATAACCGTTGGTGGTAGGCCACAGGGCTTTCTTTGGTGTTCTGCTTAACCTTGTAGGTCCAGAGAGCTTCAATGATGCCCAGGGAGTTGGCCACTATGAGGGCTGCGGCAATGTCATATAAGTCAAGGGTGTCAGAATTGCGTTCTGTCTCTGAGAGCTTGGCCCAGAGGGTAGGTTTGATCAACTATTGCAGAACTTGAACCTGGTACTCGGATTGGAGAGATAGCTTCTCACAGAGGGAGCGCAACTTCTCCAAATGGTAACTGAGATTATCAGTTGGGAACATCTGTCTGATACTTTGGGCAATTAGCTGGACAGAGTGAGCTACTTGTACGGGGTTGGAAGTGTGTGTAGGTGCACACAGTTCATCATGATCCAGAGCTCTGCAAAGTGCAGTTTCTGCTGCCACATTGGCAATAGCCCTGTACATGTGGTCTCGATAGACTGATTCTCTGAGCATTTTCTCAATTTGGTCCTGGATGACTTTCTTTTGATCCTCCTGGACAGTGATTCTACTAATAGCATCGGTAATCATTCTGTGGATCTCCGCCGTGTCTCCCCTGGTGAGAGGAGAAGGTGGTGGCACATTACAAAATCATCCACCTGTGTCATGGGGGCCACCATCTTGACATTGTATGTGGCATCTGCCGTGTTTGTGTAGCTGTGGCAATGCAGAGTGTGTGCCGATGTAGGCACCATCTTGTGAATGGCTGGTGGAAGTTGCTCCACCATGGGGGTTGGACTTGCTAGTGACATGGCATGCCTCATCATCGAAGTCAGAGTTGTCATCGCTGGATGACACAATCTCAACGAGAGTACACTGAAACCCATTCATGGCCTCAACATGGTCAGCAAGAACCTCCCGTTGATGGCACAACTTCGCCATCTTTGCTCTGCACTTCTTGTGACAAACTCTTGCAGTGGCCTGCTCAATACCTTTTTCAACCTCATGCTGCAACACTCTAAATGCGGCACCCAATTTGACATTTTCCCTAAGTTTTCTTCAACTCACAAGTCACTCGCTTGTAATCCTCTTTCAACTCAGCATTCTCCTTTCTTAAACCCTCTTTCGTATCACTCAAAATATTTAAATACGCTACCTGTTTCTTATCACATTTCGTCCTTTCACAATCATCTCGCAACATGTAAATTTCCCACTCATTGTCTTGAGCAGTACAGTCGAACAGTCTATTATTGGCATCACTGAGTGACTGTGGCTCCTCCGTTAGTTTCTGTTCCTTTTTCTGTAACTCTGATGCCTGCAAGCCCATCTCTTTTTTTTAGAGCGGCATTTTGCAGTTCAAGGGAGACATACCTTGCAATGAGACTCTCAACAGAGGTATATAGGGCCACAACCAAAAGACCTTTAAGGTTGTATTTTTTGGTTGTTTGTTTGAACTCGAGGTAGTGGTCAGATATTAGCAGCAATGGTTTGTCTGCAAATTTTTCATCCAGCACAAAATCTGTCCATCCACCATGGGATGTGAGGTAGTTTGAGACATCGAGTCTCAGTTCTGTGCACAGATCAGACATGACAAATAAGGGGTAGGCAAACAAACAAATAAGCGGTTGGAAAACTGGTCAAAATGCCTTGGCACCTTCACCAACCACTTTCCTGTCTCTGGTGGATTAACAGTGATGCCAAGGTGGTATGCTGTCACTCTCAAAGGGAGTGTAAAGGGGTCTGGTGTGGGTCTGCCATGCCTAAGACCAAGATGGTGTGGGTCTTCAACGACTGCTACCACTGTAAGCACTAGTAGGTCCAAGTAGGCATAAAATGAACTACACTACTCAACATTCAAATAAATTTAATGGAACTTTCTTTTGTACCTTTCAACTTGCACACAGTTGCCAAATGTAAGTTGGTAATAAAATTACAGTACCTTTCTCAAATTCTTGGTGGAATGGCACAAAGGAAGAGACAACAGACAAGTGGTACTCATGAAATAAATGGAATTTATTACACATCAATAATACAGGCTTACTACCAGTAGTGTAATCATTGGGAGAACTACCAGTTTTCCTTACCTAGGTAAATGCAGTCTCTCATCTATTCTATTCTCAGAGAAGCTACGTGCTGCACCGGGTCTTATACCCTGATAATTACTATAGAAACACCTAAAGGAGATACATAAAATGTGCATAATTGGCCAAAAACAGGTAGCCTGAGTGACTGTCCTCACTAACATGAGAAGTTACTTAGCATGCAATGATAAAGTAACACAGTAGGGCTTCTATAAGTCCCAAGGTCACTTGTAATTACAGTGATGCACACGCAATAAGATGGCACTGTTGCCTTACTTATCATAATATGGTACATACAGAGTGAAAAGCATCTCTTATAGCAGTAAAACATGATGGAGCATAATATGCATTAGTAGAATACAGTAGAACACAGATCCTGACACTTCTACTTGTATGATAAGTGTCTTTGCCCTGAAGTTAGTACATGCACCTACATATATCTTTCTGTCCATGAGGTGGGGGCACAATCAGGGTGCTGGAACATGGATAACAACTGCTTGTGTTTCTGTGTGGAAAAATGTTCTTCTACTGCAAAAGTTGTGTCATCTGTCCTGGACAGTACAAACTTGGGGGACCACCCTATTTCTGCTTTAACATCTTATCAGAAATAACACCATACAATACAATCCCAATTTTATGGTTGTGGAAAATTCATCTGTGAGTCCAAATGAAATGTTATGGGGCCCCCTCAGATAGGAGACACAACATAGCCCTGGCACCCCCTCTCCCAGACTTGGAGTAAATATAAATGTTACATACATACATACGAACATACGAAGAAGCCAGCAGAAGAAGGTCATTTGGTCTATCAAGTCTGCTCATATTGCAGGGTCCACAGCTTGAGCTAATGTCCTTATCCTCCCTTCCCACTCCTCTAGTCCTCCCTATCCATGATCCTTACCTTCCCCTATGCCTATCCCAGCCTCTCATGAAGCTGCCCACTGTCTTCAATGAGATGACCTCTTCCGGCAGTGCATTTCAAGTGTCCACCACCCTCTCTGTGAAGAAGTGCTTCCTGACCTCCCTCCTAAACCTTCCACCCTCCACCTTAAGACTGTTCCCCCTCATGTTATGGTTGCCACTCAGCTTAAAGAGATGCTCCTTATCAACCTTATTTATCCTTTCCAAGTACTTGAAGGTCCCAATCATGTCCCCTCTCTCTCTCTTGTCTTCCAGGGAGTACATGTTAAGTGCCCTCAACCTCTCCTCATATGCCTTACCCTGCTGACCCACTATCATCTTTATAGCCCTCCTCTGGACCTTCTCCAGCAGGTTAATGTCCTTTTTGAGATGTGTGCACCAGTACTGAACTCCATACTCCAGATGCGGCCTTACCAGTGAACTGTACAAGGCAGTATAACCTTCTCTTTCCTACTACTAATCCCCCTAGATATGCATCCCAACATCTTATTTGCCTTTGCTGCTGCTTTCTTGCACTGTGTAGAGAGCTTCAGGTCACTAGTGAGCATCACTCCCTTTTCCTTCTCCTCCTCTGATGCAGATACTCGGACTCCATCCAGATAGTACTCTGGCCTGTGATTCTTGGCTCCAATATGCCAAGCTTTGCATTTCTTGCCATTGAAGCTAAGCTGCCAGGTTCTGGACCACCTCCCCAGCTTTTTCAGATCTTTCTGTAGGTCCTGTATCCCTTCAGCTGTATCCACTCTACCTCAGAGCTTGGTGTCATCTGCAAATAGGCACATTTTTCCCTTAATGCCATCCCCAATGTTATTGATGAAGACATTGAATAACACTGGCCCCAGCACCGAGCCCTGTGGGACCCCACTGGTTACTTCTCTGGTGCCAGATAACTATCCCCCCACAACCACTCTCTGGGTTCTGTCTCTCAGCCAGTTTTCCACTCATCTGGCCATCTTTTCCCCAATCTCAAGATCCACCAGCTTCCTGAACAAACTTTCGTGGGGCACAGAGTCAAAGACCTTGCTGAAATCAAGATAGAGGATGTCTACCACTTGGCCCCTGCCTACTGTCTTAGTGACACAGTCAAAGAAGTCAATCAGGTTTGTTTGACACAATCTCCCCACCATGAACCCATGCTGCCTCACATCCTGGAGACAATGTGCCTCTAGATATTCCACTAACCTTTCCTTTAGTATGGTCACCATGATCTTACCTACAATGGAAGTCAGACTGACTGGTCTATAATTTCCTGGGTCATCCTTGGGACCGCTTTTGTGAAGGGGCACTACATGTGCTGTTCTCCAGTCCTGCGGTAATATGCCTGACTCTAGTGAGCTATTAAATAGGTCTGACAGTGGCCCTGCCAGCTCCTCAGCCAGTTCCTTTAGTACCCTTGGATGTACTTTTCTGGGCTTGGTAATTCTTTTACCTTGAATGCCAGTAACCCTTCCCTCACTCTATCCTCCTCTATCACTACATCTGTGTTCCCCTTCCCCCACTCCTCTTTTCCTTCCTGAAGGTACTGGTCCATCCATGTTATGTTGTGCTCTAACCCTCCAACCTCTTAGATGCCCAAGCCAAGTATTTTCCCTAATGCAAGGGTTAATAATGATTTTCTGCCAACTTGTGGTTTGTTGCGTTGTCTGTGTAACAAGCAGGGGGGTCCTGGTTGCAAAATGCCACTCTTGACCAAGGTAAGGGTTACATAAATATTTTAGTCTCCACACATTCTGTGGGATGACTTCAGCCATAATGGAACATGATTTTAAGATTACAGCAAGATGGGCTCAGGATGAAATAATCAGATGACTGTGGGATGATTCTAGGAAAAGCTTCCATTTCAAATTGGACATGAATCCAAATGACTTGTGGTGGAGGAAATGTTGACAACTTGGGTAGAATTGCTGAGGAGGAGGGATGCAAAGGGTTGTGGTAAACAGGGAGTTCCAGGAGGTAAGGGAGGTCACAAGCAGAGTACCACAGGGATCAGTGCCGGACCCTGTCCTTTTCATTGTGTTCATTTGTGACATACAGTAGGGAAAGGTTTAAAGCACAAGGTCTGTCTCTTTGTTAATGACACATGGATATGCACAAGGCTTCAAATGGAAACAGGGATATGGAAAAAGGAACTGGGCAGGCTGGGAAACTGGTCAAAGATCTTGCAGCTGTGCTTCAATGCAAAAAATGTAAGGTGCTGCACATTGGAAAAGGAACCAAAGGGTGCAGTTTGAAATGGAGGGTGGTGGTGCTGGAATACACTAAGTATTAAAAAGGTCCTAAGGGTCATGATATCAGAAATCCTAAAATCCAGACAGTAATAGAGCTACAGGAAAGGCAAACAGGATGTGGGGATGCATAGGGAAGGGGATCAACAGCAGAAGTCAGGAGATAATCCTCCCACTGTACAGGTCAGTGGTTAGACTGCATCTGGTTTACTGAGCAAGGTACTGGAGTCCACACATGAAGTAAGTCTTCAAAAAAGTAGAAACAGTACAGGGCTACCAAAATGGTCCAGGGACTAGGGGGCGTGTCATACTAGGAAAGACTGCAGGACTTGGACATGTACACCCTCAAGAAAAAAGCAAAAGGGGTGACACGATAGAAGCGTACAAGCACCTGCTCAGAATCAAGAAGGTGGATGCCACAGAAATGTTTTCCTTGAGCTCAAATGTCGGGATGAGGGGGAATCCATTCAAACTTGCATGAGGGAGATTCAAGAGATATTTCTAGAAACACTTTTTCATAGATCAAGTGTTAGACAAGTTGAACAAGCTATCAGTAGAAGTAGTAAGGGCCAAAGCAATAAGCAGTTTCAAGGGGATGGGGCAAGCACATGGACTTGATCAGAACAAAGGGGCAGGGGCAGATTGTAAGGGTCAGGATGGCCACCAGGATCAGAGCTGAGTGGTTAGGTAGGGTTGGTTAGACTGAATAGGCTGGTAGTCCTTAAACTAGCTACAATGTCTATGTATCTTAAGTCAGCCACCTCCTCAACCCAGGTCAGAAAGGGAGGTCCAGGGGCTGTTGGGCTGCTGGATTTGTGATTGTTGGACCAAAGAGGAAAAGAAGTATGTACTGTATACCGGTCTAAGACCAGTCTCTGTCAGTCAGCCCAGTGTGAAACTTAAGGATGGGAGTGGGCTCTAATGAATCTAGATTGGAATTAAGGGACTGGGTTACAAGAGGGGTTGGTGGTTGGTAATGTGGTCGCTGTGCATATGTGGTGGGGTTGGGGGGGTCTTTCTGGGGCAGAAAGGAGAAAGACATTGAGGGAGAAGTGGAGTTATTTTGAAGCTGGACCCTAACTGTCTCCTCTGTCTAGTCCATAGCAGGCAGCATCACATTCTTGGGGACCCCAGCAGCCCGGCAGCTTAAAGTAAGGGAAGACTGGCAGGATGACAAGGGTGGGGGAGGGCTTTTTCTCTTGGACACTAGTGAGCTTCTTCTAGTTTGTACAAGATGGGGGGGGAGGTTTCAAAAACATTTCATTATGCCAGCTTATGCAAAATCAAAACTGGACTCCAAATTGGCATCCAATATGAGTTTTTAGAAATTGGATTTTTGGTCATTAATACAAAAAAATCCAAATTCTGAAAAAAAATTTATAATCCAGGGAATCTGATTCCATTCAACAAATTCTGAGCAACCTTAATATCCATGTGATCTAGCTGGCAACACAGTTTGAGACTGCTGCCATCTTTAAAATTTAAGTTGACTGAGACATTTAAAAATGTCAGAGATACAGTACCTTCCCCTGATTTTTCCTTTTTTGTGAGTACAGTAGTTACTACTGAAATCCTTTAGTGGCAATTGTCCTCCAGCTCACCACTTCTACCCCACCAATGCTATTTAAACCACCCATGTTTATCACACTTCAGATGCTAGGTTTCTTTGCACCTAATTTCCCAGCTATAGCCACACACCTGTTAGCTCTCCCACTTTCCCTGTCTACCCCCTGCTTTGGGTGCCATACAACAGTGGTTTTAGGTTTTCCACATTTTCCCTGGCAGCTTCTCCTTCATCCTGGCTCCAACCTCTTCTAAAACTTTGCTGCTCCTGTCCTGGTGTGTTCTGTTTGAGATGCTGCTTCTTGGCCTCACCATGTGCCCCTGGATTCCCTGCTGGTTGCTGTTCCTCCTTCCTTTCACTTGCTCTCCCCTGTTTTGGCCAGTCCTGCCCCTGCTGCTGCTTTTCCTGCAGGTTTGTGGTTTTGCTGCTTTTCTTGCGGGTTTCTGTTTGCTCAGGGCTGTGCTGTATCCATCTTTTATGACTGAGCTCTGTTTGCTGGTTGCTGTCTCCTTGTTTCCCTTTTCTCTGCTGCCATGCTCCTTTCTCTCTGTCTGTTGGCTTTTGGCTTGATAACCTCTTCTGCTTTACCCCTGCTGTGTCTGACTCTGTTGGGCCATTCTGGCAGCCCTCTTCTCCCTGCTACCTCTTTTCCTTGTAGGTCTACTCCATGTGTAGGCTCACTCTCAGCTGCTTTTCCTTCTGTCTGCTGTCCTCATCCTTTACTGGATATCATCTGTCCTCCCATTGAATTTTGGGGCTCCAGTTTCACCTACTTCCTACTGTACTACTACTTAGCATAATGCTACATACGTACCTACACTCTGACTTGACTTAGTACTGCTGCTATACACAAGCATATTCCCCAAAGAAAATAGAAAACAATTATACACCTGTATCAGGATCATGCCCTATCAACAGCTGGACATACACTGCTGTGCTTCTTTGCCCTTCCTCCTGTAGTGGGTGCTTAGCTTGCTGCCCTGCTCCATCTACTGCTCCATCTACTTTGTTCATCAGCCTCTCCAGGTGGCAGTCCAGGCCCTATCTTGGGGGCTCACTTTTATTGTAAGTAATTACAGTAGACTATTCTCTCCTTATCCTTCTGTCTACCAGGACTTTCACCCTCCGTGTCATGTCAGTTATTCTACCTATCTGGGCACCCATTCTCCATGTCATTCAACTGTTCAGCATACACCCTCAATATTCCTCAACCCTCTAGCACATTCCAAGACAACTGTCCACCTCAGCCCCATTCATTTCCCCTCAAAGACTCATCTCACAGGGCCCTGCCTCTCAAAATCGTGGCTCTGAACTTGTCTCTGATCCTTCTTCCTCAAGGACTTGGTCTCAATATTGTCCTCAATGAATCTAATTCCTCAAGGACTTGTCTCCAACTACTTTCAAGCTTTCAAGCATTCTCCAGAGGAGATTATCTAAGCTGTCAAGCCTGATGCACCTGTGAGTCAGTCTTCTTTCTCCTTGGAGCTCACTCTGTCACTGAGTCGCTCCTTTAGCACATGATTCAGCCCATAGCACCTCTCCAGAGGTAAAGTCCTTCCTGAAAGGGTTCTGGGGTCATATGGCCAGCCCTGAAACACCTTCAGGAGGTGGGGGAGTCTTTGACAGAAGGAGAGATGTTCCCACTTGTAATTGAAGCAGTATGGTTATGGGCCATTCTGAATGTAACAATTAATCTTCAGCCTATAGGGATAGTGACCTAGAGCTTGGTGCCCCAGAGGTTTCTTCCACAAAGGTTTTTTTTCTCTCTCTGTCCTCCATGCCAAAGGTCATAAATGTCTTGCAGATCGGCTGGCCCAGTGGCGCTGAGGTGCTGGATGCCTTACCTCATGCCATGCCAGCAACTCATATTTGGGAATGAGCATGGGCCGCTGGAGTAGTAAGTGGGGAGGAGAAGGATTAAGCATCCACTGACTGCTCTCCTTCTTTGGGAAGGGGGGACACCAGCACTCTGTGCACTACTATCTCCTAGCAGAGGCTGTGGGCTGGTGCGCTAAGGCTACAGCAGGGGAAGGCAAGGCAGACGCGTGAAGGAACGGGTATGGGAGCATGTGCATTCACTCCTTGTGGCATCATTACATGTCCTTGGCTTAGGGGAAAAGCAAACCGGAGGAAAAAGAGGTCCTGGCATGCTCCATGGTGGCCAGTCCCCACAGGTGCCACCCCCATGACTGGCAGCAACACTCCTCCAGCACTAAATCCTAGAGTGAGGTGGGTTGAGGGATCCCTGCTGCCCCACCACAGGAGGTAATCCATGGGGCAGTTGAAGGATGAGCTGCAAGTGGGGGACAGGGTTCGGGGATCTGGCAGGAAGTACTGCCGTCAGGGACTGGGAGGATAAACAAATCAACTAGAAAAATAAATAAATAAATGTCTTGCAGAGAGTTTGAGCTGGATGGTGGCCTTATTGAATTTTCCTATTCCTGTATCTTGATGGTTCTTTTAGACAATTTCTTTCCCAGTGTCTCTTCTCTGGCTACAACTCTTCACTCATCAGGAACTATGTGCCTGTCACATCCTTTATAAGTTTTTTGAGCCTTTTTCTGATAGGTACCTTTAAGTTTTTGGGTTTTTTTACTTCTTTTTCCCTCTGGTCACCAGAGTGGTGGCCTCTCTTGGGTGACGTCCCAGTTGTCTTCCACCCAGCTGAACCCCCCCACCTCTGGGTCCCCTCCCAGAGCTCTGCTGATACCTTACCTCTGCCTGGTGAGAGACCCCCTAGATTACCCCCAGGTTACCACTTCTACAGGCACCCTTAACATCTAATTTCATCCAAGCATTTTTTTTATTTTTTTTTATTTTATTGAAATCTAGGATTACAAATACCTTTGAGCAGGAACTGCTCATTTACAAAGGTTCCACGTCAAAGGAATGGGGGGTATCCATACATACAAAGGTCAACATAATAATACATAGTTACACAATAACAAGAAGTAAGAGACTGAGGCATTGGTGGAATATGGAGGATCGGGACCCAGGTGGGTAGAGTCCAGCACTGGGCATGGAGCCAGGGCATGCTGTCACCCACCAGCACTCTGGGGCATTTCCTTGTTCTGGTGGTTCTGCCCCAGCCCTCCCCAGGTGAGCATGAATGTGCAATGACACCTGGTGGAGGAGGTGTGCTCACTTGCAAGTGTGTTCCTACCGATGTCTGCCATGCTCCACCTCCCCTCTTGTATGCAGGCTGCCAGTACCATACCTTCCATCTGCCACCAGGAGGCACTTGAGTACCAAACCCTGCAGCCCTCCCTCCCCAGGAAAAGATGAGCTGCCAATGGATGCTCCAGACTTCTCCTCCCCTGCTGACCCCTGACGACCCGTGCTTGTTCCCTAACACAGGTCACTGTTGTGGCGTGAGGTGTGGCATCCAGCGCCTCAGCTCTCAACATCACTGGGCTAGCCCAGGTGCCTTAAGTTTAAGGAACAACCTCTCTGCAACACTTCTAGGGGAAAACTCAAGGGGGTAAACCAAAGTTACAATCATGTTGCACAAATATTATACATTATCAGCTCCAATCCAAGCATCATAAATCATCATCCTATTACCTTGTCAAGCAGCCTAGCTCAATCATTTATTCCCCCTCCCCATTAATGCCTACATCAGGAGCACAGTTCCTCATTGAATAGAAGGGCAAAGCCTGTGGTTTGATGGGGAAATGGATGACACTCACCATGCCACTCCCTCCAGCAATACTTAAACTGCACATGCCTAGGGTTTTTTGGATGCCAGGTTTCTGTGCATTCACAATTCTCCCTTTCTCGAGTGGGACCTCCATTCTAGGGTGTTGGATCCTTTTCCCTATGGCACCTTTGGTCTAAGGGACCTTTTCAATCAAGTGAATCTTGTCTTTTAAAACTGCACTCTTTGTTCAGATTAATGATGTGCTTTGGAAATTCTATTCAGAGGTTGACATTCTTCTGGGGAACAGTATGACATCATTACGTTTACTAACCTGTGTGCAAGCATAAATAGAATCTAAGCTCCACTGGCATTGACAGAAATATCAGCATTATCAGCTATGAAGGCTTCTAATATAGTACAATATTTCAATTTACATTATAAAGAAATACATGACAGAAAATGGAAGATGTTGCTGCACATAATCCCCCTTTGACTCCCACTCACTTCCAAAAATTATGTGAATCCCTTGTAGATTCCCTTTTCATCGCACCTGGTCTAGTCAAGAAACTATGGCTAGACATGCATTTAATAATGGCCAAGAATGACAGAGAGGGGATTCAAGACATAAAACTTAGTAGCCTTGAATTTAAAAGGCAGACAGTGGTGATAAGTATGTCACCCAAGCAGTCAATCAACACATATAGAACCATGCTGCTAATAATAAATATATAAGCAGCACACCAGATATTTTATGTATGCTGCACCAAGTATGCCAATATGCTTACTAGCCAGCACTAAAAAATATCTGTCAAACATCTCCTCAGGCACACCAGCCCTGTACCTGCACTCCAAACAGTATGCCCAAATTTATTTAGACACACTACAAGTTTGATACACAAAATAATCCATGGGAGTACCTAAACCAAGTAATAGAGTCATACTGGATAGGGGGGTCGATACCAGTCCATTCACAGAAGAAAGGGTTCTAAAAGAATTCCCAAAACTGAAGGTGGACAAAGCAATGGGGCCTGATGGGATTCACCCCAGAATTCTAAAAGAACTAAGGGGAGAACTAGTGGTACCACTGACTACCCTTTTTAACAAATCATGGGAGGATGGTGAGGTACCTGAGGACTGGAGGAGGGCAGATGTGATTCACCTTCACAAAAGTTGGAGCAAGGCAGAGGCAGGAAACTACAGACCTTTTAGTTTGACTTCAGTGGCAGGGAAGATGATGGAATCACTTCTGAAAGAAAGAATTGTTGAGTAGCTTTAGGCCAGCAGGGCACAGGACCCAAGGCAGCATGGATTCACAGTGGGAAGGTCATGTCAAATGAATCTAATAGATTTCTTTGACTGGGTAACCAAAGTAGTAGACCAGGGAAGGGCTGTGGCTGTGGCCTACCCAGACTTTAGCAAGGCATTTGACATAGTCCCACACAAAAGATTAATAAACAAGTTAGCCAGCCTAGGAGTGGGTCCCAGGGTGATAACCTAGGTAAACAATTGGATGGACAATGGGACACAAAGGGCAATAGTAAACAGAGTTGAATCTGAAGAAAGGGGGGTTCTAGCAGTGTACAGCAGGGTTCAGTACTGGGACTGGTCCTCTTTAATGTCTTTATAGGTGACATTACAGAAGGACTGGAAGGAAAAGTATGCCTCTGCAGATGACACAAAGATCTGCAACAGGGATGATACACAAGGGTGTGTGGAAAGGATGAGAAGGGAATTGGCAAGGTTGGAGGAATAGTCAAAAATATGGCAGCTTAGATTCAATGCAAAGAAATGCAAAGTAACGCACCTGGGAAACAAAAACCCAGGAGAAGAGTACACAACGGAGGGGATATTAATGACAATAAAAATGGAAAGGGACCTGGGGGTAGTCATATCAGATGACTTAAAGGTAGGCAAGCAATGTGAGAAGGCAGTAAGGAGGGTTGGGGGGATACTGGGGTGCACAGGGATAAGCAACTCCAGTAGAAATCAGGATGTTGTTATCCCTCTGTACAGACAGATGGTGACACCCATCTGGAGTACTGCTTGCAGTTCTGCAGATCCCATCTCCTCAAGGACATAGACAGGATGGAGGCAGTCAAGTGGAGGGCAACTAAAATGGTGCAGGGTCTGCACCAGAAGCCATACAAAGAGAGACTAAACAAGCTCAATATGTATACCCTCAAGGAAAGGGGGGGGGACATGATAGAAACTTTCAAGTACCTCAAGGAAATCAACAACATCCAGAAGGGTGGCATCTTTCAGAAAAAATAGATATACAAGAACAAGGGGGCACAATTTGAAGATAGAGGGGGGAATGACTCAGGGTCAATGTGAGGAAGTATTATTTCATGGAGCGGGTGGTGGAATGGCCTTCCTGAGGAGGTTGTGGGGTCAAAAACAGTGGGGGAATTTAAGAATGCATGGGACAGACATAAGGCAATTCTAGTGGGAGGTAGGAGGAAGTAGGCTGTTGGTAAAACTATGATCTGCAGCTTATCCAATAGGTAGGGAAATGGGTAGACTGGGTGGGCCAAGCAGTCCTTATCTGCCATCAAAGTCTATGAGTGAAATATCTCTCCTCAGTGCAGTGACTTGGTTGTGAAAGGAAGCAACAATTGTTACCAATTACTCAAACCACTTGCTGAGGATGACTATAGTTCATTGTCTGGTAGCCCTCCATACCACCTTTCCCAGAAAGAAACACACTGACACATGTCTTGGAGGAAATGGCTGCAGCCATGCGTTTATTGAATAATGTTCCAGTATTACTAGCAGCGAGTGCCCCTGGGAGGATCAGCTACCCCTGTGGCTGTAATGGGCCAAGGAAGTATGGTTGCCCCCCTCCGTCAGGTGCTGTTTTCTTGCAGTATAAATATACCTGCTGCAGGCGGACCATGACCCCCCTCCCGGGTCGGTTGCTTGGTCTGCCTCCATGCCAAACCAGAGGGTGTCATGAGCCCTTCAGAAGAACTCGGCTTGTCACCTCCACCTTTCCACTATGCCAGCTCTTAATGATCCTCCCGAGACACCACCATGACTGTGACAAATTAGCATTTTACCATCCCTGACTATTTAGTCTCACCTATTTAGATTCTCCCACTGCTACATTGGTTTATCTGCCTTTTGGAGGAGGTGAAAAACTGGAAAAATCCTGTTACAGGGAAACCAGGAAAAGCCACTCCCTGACCCCTAGTGCAGTCACCCCTACTGGGTCAAAAGAGGGGACCTAGCTCCCTAACCCCTACTACCCTGCTTTTATGAGGGCGGGCGGGTAGATGATCCTTGGAGGGGCAGAGGAGAAAGAGAATAGATAGCTGGCTCTGTCCCAGTAAGTTCCTCCTCCTTCTCTCCCTGCCCCTGCAGGATGTGACCCTCCTTTCTGAAGTGGGAGGCCCCTGGTGGTCCCAGACCAATCCTGCCTAACCCGGACCACCTCTATCATCCCCCACCTCCCTCCTCCCTGGTCCAGGGGGAGGATGGCCTCAGACAAACTATGGCTGCTGCCATCTGTTGCAGTTTCTGCATTATCTGGTAGCCTTCCATACCCCCTTTCCTGGAAAGAAACACACTGACACATGTCTTGGAGGAAATGGCTGCAGCCATGCATTTATTGAATAATGTTCCAGTATTACTAGCAGCGAGCTCCCCGGGAGGATCAACTACCCCTCTGGTCATACTGGGTCAAGGCTGTATGGCTGCCCCCCATCAGGCTTCATTTCCTTGCAGTATAGATATACCTGTTGCAGGCAGACCATGACCCCTCTCCCAGGTCTGGTTGCTTGGTCTGTCTCCATGCCAAACCAGAGGGTGTCACGAGCCCTTCAGAAGAAATTGGCTTGTCACCTCCCCCTTTCCACTATGCCATCTCTTAGTGATCCTCCTGAGATGCCACAGAATGGACAATGTCCAACACCCCAAGCTGCTTGCTCATCTCTTCCTCCAATACCTTATCCAGTGCTCCTATTCACCACTGTATCCCCCACTCTGTCAGGTGCCCCATCTCGGCTACCATGAGCTGACCAGTGGCCTGAATCTGACTATGTTTCACCACAGTCCACCCTACTGCCTGCATTACAGCCCTCATCTCCCAATTGATCTGAATGCAAGCCTTGTTGAGAGGGGCCACCCCCTTTCTGCCCAGCCATCTTGGCCTTTGGATCAGCTGGGACCACATGAGGATGGTCTGCGGTCACCAATCCCTAATGGTTCAAAGGTTCTCATGGCCAGCAGCAAATCCACTGTATTCTGGCACCCCAGGTCCTCCCCTCCAAGGTGGACCACTAATATAGAAACATAGAAACATAGAAGTTGATGGCAGATTAGGACCGCAAGGCCCATCCAGTCTGCCCATTTCTTTTTCTACCTTATAAATGTGCCATCGGCCTTTGCTCTGTCAGTGACCTATCTATTCATAGTCATTTGTATTGCTCCCTTATGCCTATCCCATGCCTGTTTGAAGCCCTGCACTGTATTCATAGCCACCACTTCTTGTGGTCAGCTATTCCATGCATCTACCACCCTTTCTGTGAAAAAGAATTTCCTCACATTCCCCCTTAATCGGCCTCCCTCTAATCTCATGCTGTGTCCTCTTGTCCTGCTATTTTTCTTATATTTAAACATGTTAGACTCTTTCACCTTGTTTATGCCCTTAAGGTGTTTAAATGTCTCGATCATATCACCTCTCTCCCTCCTTTGCTCAAGGGTATACATATTGAGCTCCGTTAATCTGTCCTCATATGTCTTCTGATGCAGTCCCTGCACCATTTTGGTTGCCCTTCTCTGGACTGCCTCAATTTGGTTAATGTCCTTGTGAAGGTGTGGCCTCCAATACTGCACGCAGTACTCCAGATGGGGCCTAACCAATGTCTTGTACAGAGGGATTATTACCTCCCTCTTACGACTTGTGAGACCCCTACTAATACACCCTAACACCCCCCTAGCCTTACCTACTGCTTTAGAGGTCTGCTTGGATGATTTTAGGTCATCAGTGATGATGATGCCCAAGTCTCTTTCTTCCTTTGTGACTGCTAGCAACTCCCCTCCCAGCCTATAAGTGGCTTCAGGGTTTCTCTTCCCTATGTGCATGATTTTGCACTTCTTTGCATTAAATCCCAGTTGCCACTCTTCTGACCATTTTGCTAGTTTATCCAGATCTCTTCTCATTCTGCCCACCCCATCTGGATCATCTACTCTGTTGCAGATCTTGGTGTCATCTGCAAACAGACAAGCCTTACCTCTAGTCCATCTGCGAGGTCACTAATGAAGATGTTGAATAGGACTGGCCCCAGGACTGATCCCTGAGGTACCCACTTGTGACTTGCATCTCTTCTGACTGTATACCATTTACCACCACTCTCTGTTTTCTGCCAGTCAACCAGTTTGCCACCCAGTTGACCAACTTCTGACCCACCCCGAGCCTACCTAGCTTATTTATCAATCTTCTATGTGGAACAGTGGCAAAAGCTTTGCTGAAGTCAAGGTAGGCGACATCAACTGCTCCCCCTTGGTCCACCACTCTGGTTACCCAGTCAAAGAAATCTATGAGATTAGTTTGACAGGACCTTCCTTTTGTAAACCCATACTGTCTTGGATCCTGTGCCCCTATGGATTCCAGGTGTTGCACTATCCTTTCCTTGGAGTGCCTCCATAATCTTGCCCACTACTGAGGTAAGACTGACTGGTCTGTAGTTCCCGCCTCCTCCTGCTACCACTCTTGTGGAGCGGGATCACATGAGCCCTTCTCCAGTCTTCTGGGACCTCTCCTGTGCTCAGAGACTCACTAAACAATTCTGCTAATGGCTCTGCTAGTTCCTCCTTTAGCTCCTTAAGTACCCTGGGATGTATGCCATCAGGTCCCATTGCCTTATCCACCCTGAGCTTAGCAAGCTCTTGTAGGACCCTTTCTTTTGTGAAGGGAGTAGTGCTCACCTCCCTCCCCCTGTGTCCATGATGCTGAGCTGTGGCCTGCCTACCTTCTCTTCAGTAAATACTGAGCAAAAGTATCTATTTAGGATAGATGCCTTTACAGGGTCCTCCTCCTCACATGCTCCTTTTCTCCATTAAGCTTAGCAATACCCCTCTGGACTTTTCTTCTTTCACTAATGTATCTATAGAAAGTCTTGTCACCTTCTTTACTGCTCGTGCTAGTGTTTCCTCAGTTTGGGACTTTGCCTGCCTTACTGCCTTACCTGCTGCCCTTAGGGCAGTTTGGTATGCCTCTATCTTCATCCGCTGTGTTCCTTATATTTCCTGAAGCCAGCCTTTTGGCTCTGACCTTTTCTGCTACTGTATTTGAGAACCAAAGTGGTTTCCTTCTTCTTTGCACTTCCTTTTCTGTCTAACACAATGGGATGTTGCTTCAAGTATTGTATTCTTAATGCTTGCCCACTTTGCCTGTACCTCCTCACCTGTGTTTCTTTTTGCCAGGGCTAGCTTAACTCTGTTGGCCATCTTATCAAAGTCAGCTCCTCTGAAGTCCCATATTTTTGCCTTGGAATGGGATGATTTAGATGTAGTAGCCAAATTGAACCATACCATGTGATGGTCACTGGCCCCCAGGTGACCTTCTACCTGGAGATCTGTGATCCCTTCTTTCTCTATCTCTGGGACACACAGGGTCCTCTCCTCTACTCGAAGCAGGGGGATCAGCTCTTTGCAGTGCATGCCTTCAGACCCCAACCATGGGATCTGAGTCATTGGCCAACACCTGGTATGTAGCAGCCTCCCTGTCCTGGCCACCACTGCTGCTGCCACCTGCTGCATGAAGGCCTGACCACAAATCCAAATCGAACGATTGATTCTGGGGGACCCTGAAAGAAACAGAAAGCCATTATTGCAAGTGAGGGTGTACATACCTCACTAATGCCTGGGACCTCCAATGCCCCAGCTCCTGTATTTGCCCATCTGTCCAACCCCGATTCCTCACATTCATGGCTGCCCCAATCCTGAAAGAGTCCATGCTGAACTCCCTAGGATTTAGGCCCACCTCCTGTAGGGCCCGGGTCGGGACTGCTCTATATCAGTAGGCCATGACCGGCCTGCCATCCTTGTGTTGTAAAAAAGCCTTACCTTTTTGGGGGTTCACCTCTGCCTAATCTTGCACTCTATCCTGAACCCTCCAGGGTTCCCCTGGTGTAGCCCACACCAGGCACCAGTAGTCCTTCTGCTCCTGGTCAGTCTTAGTCCTGTGCAGCCATACCCACACATCCTCCTCAGTTGTTACTATGTTCCCTAGGCCCAAACCCAATGGCCTCTGAAAACCAGTTGGGTTGCATCAGCTCTGACACCCTAAAGGCCCCACAAAAGGCCAACAGAAACATGGTGTTGAACAACCTAACCTCAAACAGTGTTCAGCAGGCCCTGGGGAGAGCCCCCAAATGCTCTCCAAGATTGCCGAGGTGATGGGGTGCCTCATGTCCTGGTGGGAAGCCAATGACTTCCCCACCCTTTCAGCACCTTGTGCACTTTAAAAACTTTTGTGTTGTCAGTGATCCCCAGGGCCCCAGAGAACCATAACAGACCAGCAAGATGCATGTCCACCAACCAAGGTGTATCCCCATTTCTCCTGGACAACACAATATATGTGCACAGCTACTCAAGTGGAATGGGCCAATCATCTGGCCAGCTGTGCTGCACCCAAACCCGCAAGTAGTGTGTTATCCCCTTCCTGTATATTTCCCTTGTCTTGGGAGCAATGGAATTGCCAATGCATTTCCAAGTCAAGATGTTGCTACCCTCCCTCTGTGGAAGGGTACTGCCCACAGCTGCTGCTCCTCCTCTGCTGGATCCTGCTTCCAAATGCGTTGCCTCTGTGAATGCAACCAAGCATCAGCAATTTTACTGTGTACCCTGGGAATGAGCACGGCCATACCGACCGTATTAACCATCATTACAATTACAGATGTGCATTCAACCCCCCCCATCTACCTTGACAGGTTGTGGTGTCCAACAAACCCACCCTTCTTTTGCCCTGGATGCCCATCCGGAGGTTGCCATGAATGAGAGACTGATCCGGGAGGCACTTATCAATCCCTAACCATTCTCCAGCTACCATTCCTTTATCATGATCCCCCTCTGGGCACTGGCAGCTGATCACTGTGCCCGGGGCTCCCCATCCTGGGGCTGACTCGCCATGTGCTAATCCTGTCCACCCCTGCCAGAGTTGGCAGGAGTGTTGCCCTGTTGCTTCACTGGCTTCGGGGCCATGCCACTGAACCCCCACACAGGGCATGTGAGGAGGTGCATAGAATGAAGGGGTGCTGCTGCCTGCAGACCATGTAAATGTGCCAGAAAAAATGGCATGACACCCAGATACATTTAGACTGGTTGTAGGCGTAGCAAGCCTGCACTGGGGCTGGTGCCCCCCCACCTTCTGCACAATGGATGGCCTCAGCAGCAGGCCGCTGTCTGTGTGCAACCCCCCATGTATGACATCCACCAGGAGGGTCATGTCCACCATGCTCCACCCCAGGGTGTCATCCTCCTGCGTCCTCCTCCTAAATTTCTCATCATACTCCAGCCATACCATGCCCCCCTTTCTTGGGTGCATGAGAATAATCCATTTCTGATAAGCGAACAGTCCCAGACCTTGCTCCCTTTCCGTCTGGAGGATGGTACCTGAGAAAATGGGGAAGGTCATAATCCAATTGTCAAAGGTGCGTAGTACCTTTCGGGGTTTCCCTATCATACTCCTCCCCTTTCTCCTGCTTCTTCTCATCCTGCTCTACCAGCCTGTTGAGGAGGGAAAACATGTCCACATACTCCAGGTTCCTAATTTGCTACCTAACCTCATCCATGAGGTGGGACCCCAGTTGCTTGTCTATCCCCGCATAGGAACTGGGCTGGGATGCAGGACGCTCTGTGGAGGGGGGCGCTGGGGTGACCACCGGTCCTGTGCCTGAACCTTGCCCCCCCACTTTCTCCACCATGGCTGCCATCAGGTCCAGCAGCTTGTCTAACTTCTGATTCAGCCCCCATTTGCACTAGGCTACTCACTGGGGAATCCCTTCGGGTACAATCCCCCAGTGGCGCATCTTGTAACCCAGTGGGCACTGCCTCCCCTGAACCTTGGCTTCTTCACTGCTCCTCCCCTTGTGTTCTCCTGGGTCCCTGTCCCTGCCCCCTAGGGCTGCGCTGAGAACCTGAAGAGCATTGCAATCACTCAAGCAGCCTACCCTTTTACCTTGCATACCTTCTTCTAGCATCCTAGGCACTTTTGCTGGAGGCACCGCCCACCTACTGGCAGGGCACTTCTTCGATGGAGCCCTTGCATCCACTGACATAGATGGGCCTTCCAGACTCTCCAGGCAGGTTTCCAGTCATGTGACCCCCTTCTTCTGATACATCTCCCACAGTTGTGACTCCAAGCCCTCTGTGGCCTTCGCTGACAGCTTCCTCTGGCAGGCTGGCATCTTATCTGCAACACACTAAAAACCCCCCATCCACAGGGAACAGTTAAACAAGTTAACCATCACCCCCCCGGGAACTGGTGAACATTGGGAGTCACAGCCTCTCCCATGCCCCAAAACCATCCTGGGTTGCAACAAGGAGGGAACCAAGGAGAAAAGCTTCCCCTTGAACCTGCCCCATTGCCCCCCAATGGCCCCTGCTCTGCCCGCAAGGCTTCTCTGCTGCCTGATCCAGGTACCCACCAGGAGGCCGGAAGGAGACAAATGGTATTGAATTTTACCTGCCCTTTTTATGTAATATATATATATATATATATTCTCTATACAATAACTTGTTAATGCACATTTCATTGGTTAAAGACAAAAGTCAGGAATGAAATCTTTTAGGTTGCTCTCATGGGATTTCATCATTTTCAGATTGACAGATGACAGGTGTCATTGGGATTGTGAGACCAAATGCTGCCCCATTCCTTGTGTAATCATATTCAGAAGCAACAGTGAAGAAGAATGGGGTAAGATTTAGGCCTCACAACCCCAATGACATACCCTGTCATCTGTCAATCTGGGGATGACTGAGGGTCCACGAAGGGGGGAGGGCAACCCTAAAGATTTTTCATTTCCTGACTTTCTGTGTTTTAACCCTAAATGATGCATTAACACAGTTTTTGTATAGAATTTCCTTACTTTTTGAAAAAGAATAGAAAACTAAGAAGTTATGGAAGTTGGTGGGAGTGCTCCCACCAACTTGTAAATGTCTCCATAAGATAAGAGTACAACTACTGAATATGAGATGTATTGCTCAGTCATGAGAGTGGCATAATTGAGCAACTGTTTACATCTCAGACACATAAGTAGTGAAACTATCTCCATGGCACTAACACTAGGTACCTTATAAATCTGAAGGCAGTGCCACAATGCAAAATGCTATATGCAAAATGTAAAGTGCGTGACACAGTATCTCCGCAGGAAATTAATTTTGTAACACCTAAATACCATAATTGACAGCTACAGGACATGCAGTCAAGACCCTCCAAATGTAAATGTAAAAGACCAAACTGTGTCTGAGATATAACATTTTAAAGTTTGAGATTTTCATTCATTGGAGTTGCAGAGTTCCACACCTGTTGACATCTCACAGATACAATGACTGAAAACTACATCCATGACACTAAGGCTAGGTACCCTAACAATGTCAAGCCACCACCACAATGCAAAATGCTGTTTGCAGAGCGTAAACTGTGCCACGCAATAGCTACACAAAAAAAAAATTTCTGACACATAAACACCATTATGTACATCTACAGGACATGCCATAAACACCCTCCAAATTTCAAGTAAAAAGACCCAACCATTTCTGAGATATGTAATGTTAAACATTAGTTAAATTAGCGTATCTAGTACATTATAAAATCTGGCCATCTTGTCCCTATCTCGCGATCAAAGATGGTGATCAAAGAATCTCGTGATCAAAGAATTTGCAGGCTCACGATCAAAGAATTTGCAGGCTCACGATCAAAGAATAAAAAATGGTGAAACTTGGGTTTTAGGCAGAATTACATGAAACCACCACCATGCCTTGATAGAACGAAGCCCCCTGAGCAAAACTCACCCTCATTTGTGTTCCTAGGCCACCCCTTGGCTGAGAAATTAGAATTTTTCAAAGGGCCATCTTGTCCCTCACTCACGATGCAGGATCACAATCAAAGAATCTCATGATCAAAGAATTTGCAGGCTCGCGATCAAAGAATTTGCAGGCTCACGATCAAAGAATAATAAATTGTGAAACTCAAGTTTTAGGCAGAATTAAATGAAGCCACCTCCATGCATCAATAGAACGAAGCCTCCTGAGCAAAACCCACCCTCATTTGTGTTCCTAGGCCACCTCTGAGCTGAGAAATTTGCATTTTTACCTCATGATGCAAGATCGCGATCAAAGAATCTCGCGATCAAAGAAATTGCAGGCTGGCAAACAAAGATCATTAACGAGTCACGATCAAAGAATTTAAAATGTTATAACTCTATTTTTTTACCATTTTAGGTGAAACCAAAGGCATGGGTCGATAGATCAAAGCCCCTGAGTAAAACCCATGCAGGTTGTACTCCAGGAGTGACCCCTGAGCCGAGAAATTTTAATTTTTCTGATGGAATTTAAAAAACAAGATGGCAGACCTCATGATCAAAGAATTCTTGGGGACAAAGATTCTTTGACTGTGAGGCTGCAAATTCTTTGATTGCCAGGCAGAACGAGATGACCCAAATCCCATTCTTTGTTTGCAAAACAACCATATAAATGTTCCCATTGACACATAATGGGAGCTTAAAAGTGACATAACTTTTGAATGCCTTAACATTTTTTCACCAAACAAAAAGCGGCATGTTCAGCCATTGAAGCTCTTTCAGAAGAGCCATCTTGCAGACCAGCATGCCATACAATGGCCACACAGGGCCATGGGCAAAATCCCTCAAACTGCCTCCAAAACTGGCGAAAAGTGCATTTTTCAGTGTTTTGGCAAGCAAAGACTGTCAGTCCAACTGAAACAAAATTTGGCAGATCAAGAGATCTATCATGCCCCACCGTACATACCAATTCTCTGGAAAATCTGTTGAACGGGTCCAAAGTTATTAATGTGCAAAATTTTGACTTTAACATAGAAATGCCTTAATAACCCTAAATATAGTGGTGCAATCATACTATAATATGTGTGTATATATATATATATATATATATATATATATATATATATATATATATATATATATATATATATATATATATATATATATATATATATATATATATATATATATATATATATACACACACACACGATATATGGTTTCTACAAGTGGAGCTTTCTGCCATTTCCATACAATTCTGCCATCCTAGCGGTTGTAGTCCTCCCCTTTACTAGCCCCGCCAAGTTTGCCTTACTGCAGAAAGCCCATGGCTGCAGGCTGCCAGTGGAAAACCCAGGAAAGATGGCCACCCCAAATCCTGTGGGAAGTGGTGAGATTTGGGCCAGGCCTAAGCAGCATGGCCACGAGGCCTAACGAGGAAAATGGCCCCAGCAAAGATGGTGGCCATGCTGTTGCGAGATCTGCAGGGCTCTATGCAAAGGCCTCAATGGAGGAGCCCACTACACCCCTGCCCTGAAAGCTGTGGGGGCACCACAGAACAGCTTGAGAAGGAGCCCCTGAGTACAAGGGGGGGCCTGAGGCTGATGATAGTTGGCCCCGGTGCGACACCACCCACAGTCACCGGCTACACTTGCAGCCTCCTCCTGCAATCCTGGTGACCCTCCACCCACAAAACCAAGTATGGCATCACCCCTGAGAGCCACTGAACCCAAAGAGGATCCTCCACAGCCCACAGATGAACCCCTGGGCTGCGATCCTGCCACCGACACCTATCTCTGCGGGCAAGATCCCTGTCCTAGCATGCCAGAGAAGTTGAGGAGGGCTGATGGCTGCCCCAGGACTTGGGCAGTCTGCTGAAGTGCCACGCCATGGCCCAACACTTACCCTCCAGTGACTTCCCCACTTCAGCCACTGGAGAAGGGAAAACGGCATTGCTTAACCAGGAGTAGTGCCCATGAGCTCAAATTAATTTCCAGATGCAACCTGGAGGCACTAGAAAGCAACTGACCAGCCCAGAATCACACAGTATGCCCTGGGCAGCCCTCCAGGACTAGTGCATGGCCTGGACCTTGGTCAGAAGAGCAGAGATTTGAGATCTCCATTTCAGGATGCAGGGAGATAAGGTAGGGACTAGCATCCTAGTGCACAAGCATTTCCCAACACAGGGATTCTGTCACCCAGTGCAAACTTTTTTGTTTATTTGTTTTTTGAGGATTCAACCTCCATAGAAGATTGAGGAGATGCTATACTACCCTCCAGCCCCTGGGTCCAATCTATAACTCCAGAAAGCCCCTACCCATAGCCTGCTAGGATTTTTCTATTTTTTTGATGTCCCCAACATGCATGGCCAGGCACTTGGCCATAGACAGCCCTTTCTCTCCTCTCCTCTCCTGGCCCTGACCCCCCCAGCCCCCGGGTTGAGAATCCTAGACCTTCAGGATAGCCCCTAAGCCCACTAGGCCCTTACCTTGCTGTCCTGCCTGCTGTCCTAGATGTCTTGATCCTTGGAGGGGCAGAGGAGAACAAGGATGGACAGCTGGCTCCATCCCAATAAGTTCCTCCTCCTCTCCCTGCCCTGCAGAATGTGACCTCCCTTCCTAAGTGGGAGGCCCCTGGTGGTCCCAGACCAATTCTGCTTAACCCAAATCCCCCCAGAACCCCCTCTATCATTCCCCCTTCCCTCCTCCTTCCTGGTCCAGGGAAGGATGGCCCCAGACAAACTAAGACTGCTGCCATCTGTTGCAGCCTCTGGATTTACTATAAGATATGGGACTTGAGGCCTAGGAAATCATAACAGAGAAAAGCCACTACTGTGAATCAAGTCTCTGCAGCTACTGGGTCCTTTCTGACAGTGACAGAATACTGACATCAAGCAACACAGCTAAAACAGTACTATCTGACAGAGTTCTCAAAGCACAAGCCACCATCTCCAAGACAGCAGCTTAAAGCTGTTTGTTCCACCTTCTGCTCCCCCAGGTCACATATGGAAATGAGCCTTGGCTCAGTGTGCATCTCCCAGTACCAATTTTCAAATAAATAAATGAAATGAAAGCACTGCCACAGGGCTACCACACCAGCCCACAGCAATAGTGACTTTTAGCACTGGCTAATGGGAAGGGGGGAGTCTGAACTAGATCTGATTCAGTCCCTTAGATTTTAAATGTCAGCTAACATTATAGTGCCCAGTGGACCTTAGTTTACGTGCCATGATACCACATGGTTGGCTGCTGACAGCAGAAAGCTTTGACAGGCTGTAAAGAGGATTATTAGCTCCATCTGTTCTCCCTGGCAGTAGGAGCTACAGAAATCCATCTGTCAGACACAGCATAGTGCTGAAAATTATTCTTCTTATGTTCTGAAGTGACTGACCCCTCAAGCTCATTTTGGCTTGTCCCAGATTCCTTACTGAGAACAAGTGTGTCTGAATAGCTCTTCCAGACAAAATGCTAACTGTTATAAACAAGTAGCAATCCAGTATTGAATTTGTCACAATTATGTACTGTACTGTACAGTATGTACGAAATTTGTTTTAACAACTGGCAATAATGTACATTAAATAAAGGAAGGTTATGCTTCATATGTAGTACATGTACAGTACTTCTTGACAGATCAATATCATTCGAAGGCATCTAGAACATAATCCCTATCTAACTGCACATGCATACCCAGTGTGTTTACAGATTACTGTGTCTCTTCATTAAGGGGGTTATGGAAATGCATTGGGTTGCACACAATGCATTTGATCATTTAGGTCAGCATTCTATTGTCACGTTCTATGTAAATTGTAGGATATACTATGCCATTCCAAAATGTGGTAGCCCGACACGCGGGACACTGCGCCTACATGCCCGATACACAAGCGCCCAGCATAGCCACTGGCCCACTGGAGCATGGTTGGGAAAGACTGCCCAACACAGGGGATGGTGGGATCTTGAATGGCAGAGCCAGAATGGATGCCAGGATCATGGGAAGTGGCACAGCACTGGCCACAGAGAAAGGCAAACAGGAAAGCCGAGCAAGCACGAGCAGCCACCACCACCCCTCATCCCTGACACATTGCCCATGTACTGCATACCAGTCAGAAACATGAACGCTGCTCCAGCACTGTAGCTCCCTGATGTGAATTCCACCACCAGCAGTACTACCCTACCATACTATAGCAAACAACACGCCCACCCCCACCCCACCTCAATATCCAACACCCACAACAGGCATGCCAGCAGACAGAATGCCCAGACAGGGCAGGAAGGAGGGCAACTTATGATACTCACCCACCGGCAGCTGCAGGAGCCAGGAGATCCAGTGGTCGGGAATGCAGAGACCAGCAGTGGGCGGCAAATGATGATGCAACGGTGAAGCGGTACTGGCATGCAAGCAAGAGGGCACATCGGTAGGAAGCAGACACGCAGATGGAGGGGAGGGGGGAGGAGTCAGACAGGTGATGCAGAACACCAGTGGCCACGGGCCACATTAGTGGCAGAGCAAACAGGAATGTGCAACGGTGCCCGTAGAGGTGGGTAATGGTGCAAAGCAGCACAGCCCCACCACGGCAAGTCGTGGACATGGAACAGGATAAATCAAGACAGGAAGGAAGTACTGCGAACCACAGCCCAGAGGGGGGGAGACAGGTGTGTGGGCTGTTGGTAACACCACAGTGATGTAACATAAAGGCCACTGATAAGCCACACCTGCCATGGGAGTGGCACAAGGGCGGGGAGTGAAAATTGGGGAATGAACAACAGCAGGGCATTGCTGCTATAAAGGCAGTCAGTGTCGGCTGCAGCCATGCCACAAAAGCTGAGAGAGGAGAAGGTATGGAGGAGCCAGGATGCTCCAGCTCACAGATAGACATGCCAGTGATATGCAAGGCAGTCCCGTCCAGGAGGGGGAAGGACAAGCTAAATGTGGACAGCTACCTGCTCGTGCACGAAAGGCCACAGAATAATACTGTATATTGGCACTACCAACACAGAAAGGGGAAGTCCTACCTGGGCAGGGCCACCACAGTGCTGCTGAATGGGCAGCACCATTTAAAGAAGACAAACACAACCATACCCCTGAGGCAACAGATGCACTGCTGGCAGAGGTCTTGGCCAGCATTAAGGAACAGACACACACTACCATGGCTACACCCAACTAACTGCTACAGGGTGAGACCACTGCAATGGTGCAGGAGGTGTGTCAATAGTTGCCCAGCAGGAGGGCACTGCTACAGCTAGTGAACCACACCAGCCACAAGGACCTACCCCCTGAACCAGCAACACTTGGTGAGCTTGAAATACCTGAGCCACTTTAGTTGGTAACTGGGTGGCCCTGGTACACAAGAAGGCAGGCAGCGACATACACCAGGTTCTCCTGATGACCGCAGAGGACAATGTGAGAGACCTGGCACAGGTGGGGTACTGGGTGATGGACAGTACCTTTAAGACTTTGCCCCATTTGTATGCCCAACTATGCACCATTCATGCCCCTGTGGGAACAGGGCAGAACAGCTGCATCATGCCCCTCATCTATTCTCTTATGACCACCAAGAGCCTGGAATGGAATACTACATCACCCTGCTCCGGGAGTTGAACAAGTACACAGGTGCACTTTCCATCACCCTGGAGCTTGCCACCATCATTACTGACTTTAAGCAGGCTGACATAAATGCCTGTAAGACCGAGTACCCCCAGACGAGAAACAAGGGTTGCCTATTCCACTTCGGCCAGATTACGTGGAGGAAGGTGCAGAGCCTCGGACTGACCCCACAATACAGGAGTGTCCCTGACTTCAGCCTCAAGGTATGCAAGCACGTGGCACTCACCCATCGCCAGCACAGGATGCACCACCTGCATATGATGCCCTGAGGCTGACGATGCCCCCTAATACTACCGCCCTTGTGGCCTGGTTTGAGAACACGTACATGCTTGGCAGGTTATGGCCATATGACAGGGTAGCCAAGGTGCCAATGCAGTATGCCCCCATATTCCCACCACAGCTGTGGTCTGTTGCAGATCTGAACAACCATGGGATACCCAGGATGCAAAACAACATGGAGGTGTGATACTGCCGTCTACATGCCCTGCTGGGTAGGGTGCACATGGGTGTGATGACCATGCCAGCAGAGCTGCATTGGGAGCAACAGCGGACAGACAAAACCAGGGAAGGCATCCATCATGGCCTGCTGAGGACACTGCCAAAGTAGAGCTATGCAGCATGGAATGAACAGATCAGGTTAGTGCTTGCAGCCTGGGAGAAGGACAGGCCTCTGGACTTTCTATGTACAATGGCATACAACACCACCCTGTAGTGTGCCCATAATGGCATGGAGATAGTATGTAGCACAGATGACACACACCCCACTAAGCCACAGCTGGCCACTGTTCACCCCACACACCAAACCCAGTGACCAGACAGCAATAACCCACCCCTGTTGCACCAAGCATTACCACATGGACCACTGTCCCACACACAGCTTGGCATATGTCCTGCCCTGGGGCACTGTCGCTCTGCGCACACACCATTGTCCACAGATATTGGGTCCATAGTGTGACCTTTGCCACATGTCCCCAAAACCATGCTGCAGTCCCCTCACAGTCTGTGTTAGCACGGCCACCACACACAGTTGTGGGCTGCATGTGTCACCCTGTAGGGGCATGTGTCCCTGGGTTGTGCCACCAATGCATGGTCCATACAACAGGGCTACTGCATGGTGGACCTTGCACTGAAGATAGCACACACCTTGGTGGGCACCGCACAGTAGCTCTCTGCCAGTCTGGGCAACATATCACCCCTCACACAGGCACTGCCACCAGTGGGACACACACATGGCATCGGCATCCACCACTGCATTGTGCATGGGTTCCACCGGGGGTCCCCACACATTCCCTGGGTTGTGGCACCACACCCATGGCATCTCATCACGTGTCCTCCCAATGTGTGCCTCCATGCTTCCCACACATGCCTGACACACCCCAGTGGGGCTGCTCAATCCTCCCTTCCCGGCTGACTGCGAAGTGACCCACAGCCATTTATGAACCCAGGTCATCAGCATGGCAGGAGGTGAGGTGCCCAGTGCTTCAACTCCCCATGTCACTGGGCTGACTACATTTCCATGTATAATTATGAATACCAGTCCTGCCTCTGGGTGAACAGCAGTCCTTACACAGACCATATGTCCCAAGATCCCCTGCTCTTGTGGAGACCGGAACCTACTCTGGGACTGGCTCAATCCTCTAATTGGAAGGGTGGTGTCTGGTCCAGGTCTGGTTCTCTGAATGGCCCATCCCTTAGTACAGAGCTATCCTCCCCATGCCCCTATACATTACTGGGTGTGTTGCCTATATGCTGTGAATGTGTGGCATGTAGGCAAACCTACATCTCAATGTTATGGACCAGGGTCCCAAAGACCTTGTTATGCATTCATGGGAGGGATGCATATCCCTTTCACACAAGATCCTCAGGCCTGTCATGCAGGTATGTATGTGGCCAGTCTGGGGCATGTCTGACGGGGGTGTCTGTACACCATGCCATTCACAGAGATGGGGGTACTGGAGGAGTGGGGTGTAGGATATGGCAGCAGAGGACATACCTTATCTCTTGCATGTCCTCTCAGTTACACCCTGAAAGCTGTGGGTGACCAACATGCCCCTCTACAGTGCTGCCCCAGCCCTCAGGGCTCATATGGAGGGCTGGGGACAGCCATTCAGGCACTCATACGTTGACATATTTCTGGCTCAAGCCTTCCCACAATTCCCTGCTTGTGGTGGACAGGGGAACTACTTTGGGATCCAGGATAGGCAGCTGCTTGGACAACTACCTGTGCCCCTCAGTCTGCCTATGAGCAGCTGTGCATGGGAGGGGGTCCACAAACAGGCACCCTGCAGAGGTGGACAATAGTGCATGTCATGCACCTTGTGCCTGTTTGCTGGTGTGGTGCTATGCTGGCCAAGTACATTCGGTTGACATGTACTCAGCCTCACAATAGTGCATAGCCTACTTTCATCCGGCCTGCTGGGGATATTGAATCACAGCTCACATGGTTTTCCAGGTCTGTGTGTGGCACATAACTGGATAGCACTGCTTGCACCTTCTCTGGAGTGTACCTAACCAGAACGTGCATAGATCACATTGTGTTTAGTGTTAACAAATACTACCATGAAGAGAAGTTTGACTCAATACTGTATGTTGACTGAAGGGTATTATGAAACATACTCTTTCCTATGTTACTTCCATCTCTGCCCAAGTGAAGTCCCAGTTCCCCAGCATCCCACATCATGTTTGTTATGAACATTTCTACAGCACAAGCACTGTACTCCCTGGAACACCAGTAGCGCTGCTACAGCAGAGGTTCACCCATTCCCTGCCCTGAGGTGCCGGGATCACTGGTATAGTAACAGTCTCTGTCCTAGCCACAGCGTTTTGCTACTGGCCTTCTTGTCACTGTTTTTAGTTATTCATTTTGTAGAGAAAAGGCACACTGAGTAATGACTGCTTGTTTCCAGGTACATCATGGGGGGTTTTACATGGCTGGGGGGGGTGCTTCCAAGATCGTCAAAGGCAGCATCAGTTCTTCTTGGTATGAACTATTTTATTTCCACTCACTTTCATGCCAGCTGAATATCACCATCTCACCATTTCAGCCATACAATTATAGGCTTCCTCAGGAGAGTGTCTAATATGCTATTAAAAAATATACAGCAAGTAGTCATGCACAAATATCTGTCCCACTTCATATGTATGTAGCGCTATATGACCTGTGCACAATTAAGCATTATGCATTTCAACCACAGTCTTTGGTCATTTTAAATATATTCCTGTTGTTCGCCAGACCATCTATGTAAGCAATAATGCCCAACAGGGTGGGCGGTATTGGGCAATACCAGACCACCCAGGGGCATAATGAGGCCCAACACGGCAGGCGGTGGGCCTTAGAGCCCCTAGAAGGTCTGGTATTGCCCAATACCACCCACCCTGGAGGGTATTATTGCACTTAGAAAATGTGCAAAGATGTGTTATATGTGTTTGAGAAAAAAAATGTTACTGTTTACATTTAAAAACTCTTATTTGTAATAAAATAGTTCCTCCACCTGCATTAAAATGCCTTTACCCCCACCACATACACATTTAATTAATGACTTGCCTTTTGTAGTGTCTCTGTTTGCCAACCCCCCCCACACAAGCAGCAAAGGAAGTGTGTATAGTTTGAAAAGAAAAACGTAAAGAGACCAACAAGATATGAATATACAGCACTCGGGAGGGATGGAGCAGCAGACTGTTCATCTGGTTGCTGATGGACTGCTGACTGATTAAAAAAAAAAGATAATGCGATCAGATCTTCTCCCTGTGTTTCGATGTGTGTGTGTGTGTGTGTTTTTGGTAAAGTAATGTGTTGAGCTGTATTTTAAAAGAGGCGACCTTCATTTTTTTCCGTCGAGTAAGCATGCTAGTCTGCAGCAAAGGGAAACATTATTGGATTGCAACCACCCGCTACCACCCCTCCTCGCTGAGGTCAAGAGTGCTAGGAGAAAAACGAGAAAGTCAAAGTGTAAAAATATGGTACATTTCTTTATGTTTTACTGGCTTTTCTGTACCATCAAAGTTGTTATGATCTGGAGCATGACACTATTAAAGCTATCAGCATGGTAACGAGGATCGCAACTAGTTGACTCTGAAGTGTGTGGGTTCTTATAGCCGGCAGATAAGCTGATTGCAAAAAAAAAGAAAGAAAAGTAAGCCTGGTAAATTATATTGTATTGATGTGGTTTGACATTGTTATAATGTTCTGTTTTATTGTGAAGAACCATGAAAACAATATAATTTGAAAAGTTAATGCTTCGGGAAATCGGCGAGGAGCAGTGGTGGTGGATGGACGGCTGCACCATGGAGCTGCTGAATTTGGACAGAAGGTTATAAATAATTTAAAAATAGATTTGCTTTTTAAACTACTAGCACCAGCTGATCTCCCCGATTGCCCGATCCCACCACCAGTTAGCTTAACGAGGATGGTTACATGTGGTGGGATTGGCAATCGGGGAGATCAGCTGGCACTAGTAGTTTAAAAAACAAACCTATTTTTAAATTATTTATGAGGTGTGTTACAAGTGGCAGACTGTTAGGGGATGAAACCAGACTGCAGTCTAGGCAGGTGGTGAAAGGTGGTTCTGTTGGCGAGAGCTGAACAACTTTTAAGGAGGCATAGAATGCACATCATGATGTCTGTCACCAGTTTCACTTTTATTTTTTGCTTCATTTATGTGGGAACTGATCAATCTGTTTAACTTATGTGGAGGTTGCTACTTTGTTAAATGTGATGGTGGCTGGATAGTGTGGTACAGGAACCAGTTCTTACTTTCTTTTTTTTTAAAGAAGCAGACAAGAAGCGGTGGGGGCATCACACAATGAAGCCGATAGAGCAATGGCTTACATTTACTTTTTGCTAGAGTGGCAGTGTGATATCACAGTTGGGAGAGTGGTGCCATAATAGACAATATGCAGTGAGAATTTCTTCACTCTCCCGAATCAGTGTGCTTTCCTTTTTTTTTAAGAAGAAGCAAGTAAGAAGTGTTAGGGGGACCTGTAGCTCTTGCTAAGTGACAGAAAAAACATGGCGGGCATTTGAAGTTTTCTGGGGTGCTTTCAGCCAATTACTAAGCAGGCTGAGCACCACTGGAGAATGGTACTTGGTGAAGGGGCACTTGGACTGGCTCTTATTTTTAGCTGGGCATCTATTGTCTGATAGATGCCCACCTAAATAAGTGCCTCAACCAATCAGGAGAGAGAATTGTCTTTGCCTATTTTCTAAATTGCCTTACAGGCCTACAAAATATGTATATTATACTTCTCATTACTAGTCATTGATGGTTGTTCAATCAGTGACATTCTTTTGTGAGGCACTTCCCTTCACCAGACAACTAGCACTGCATAGAGCACAACATAACACAGACAGTGTCCTTTATTGCTGTTCCTCACTCAAATTAACAGAACGCCTGTACCCTACGGCATACTTCTGTAATTTGAATATAATTAACGGCTTCCTTTTTTTCCCATAGGGAACCATGGCATAATGTGCCGTTATAAAGGAGCATTTATAACAGCAAACACGTGCATGGTTTCCCCCACTCTGCGCATGTGACCGCTTGAACTTCTTCGATTCTCGGTCACTGTCTCCCAAACTGCAAACCCAGCATGGATACAAACTGCCACGGACACTCATAAGTAACATTGCAAAAAAACTTAAATGTACCACATTGCTACCGGATTGCCTACAAAATGCTTGAAATAAAAGTGAAAGCCAACCACGCACCATGCCATAGTTGGACTGTGGTGCACAGCAGCGTCTTTTATTTTATATAATTGTTGAGGTGAAAAAGAGAAACCCAACATTTATATAAAATAAAATATGGGTCTGGGTATGTGTAAACTTGAATTTACACACACCCAGACCCATACTTTATCCTCAATGTAACTAACCCAGTACTATGTTATACTGCCTGACAGCTTTTGTGCACAATAATAGCACACTCAAAGGCAAGGTACAGTATATTTCTATCAGATACACCACAGCATCGACTTCATGTCATTTGTTCTGATGCTGACATAGTATTGCTAAATATAAAATACCACACCATCAGCATGTTCCATTCATAGCTGAAACGATGCGATTACAGAGATGCCTTACCCTATGATGGTACGTGTCCATCCCATCTCTGTCTGTCATGTTGCTTCTAGCTTCAGTCTTGCCAGTCGTATTTATTTCATTTCATTTTAGTTTACAATTTGTGACTCCAACCCCAGGATAGCCAGCTGTGCTCCATTATCTCAGTTTCATGGTGGCCCCACTTCTTTTCAGTGTTACGACTGCTGGACCAACACACAGGGTGGTTGAGCGACTTGGGAATCTTCGCAGAGTGTGTCAGTGACTATAGTAGGACTTAACCTACTATTGGGTGCCACTGGGTAACTGGTTTGTATACACACCTGCCACACAATGGAATTTTTCCATAGTTGCTGGAAAACAGACTTACCCAGGATTTCCCAATGACAATCTGTGTTCTTTTTAGAAATGTGTTGTAGTTTGGCTGGTTTAATCACTGGTACTGCCACCTACGACTACTTCAGTCTGGCTGTTGTGCTCACCACTCATGTGGTCAGGCTCGCGTGCATCGGGAGTTACAGTACATCCCTTCCCTCAGCCATGCCATGCACTCTCCAGCTTGCTTTCTGGCCCACCTGTGTTTTTCAGGCATTGGTCTGGGTCAGGCTGCTGTTTGTCGGATGATCGCTACTGATGGGATCTGACGTGAGGTGTTTAGAATGTCAGGATTGTAAGCCACAGGATGCCAAATGAGTGCCAAACAGGATCAGCAAGCCTTTTTCCTCTAGAGTTTATTGGCTGTGTTTTGGAGAATACTGTTGGATACAGGTGTTGTTTAGAAGCACCTGCAATAATTGAAGAGCACTGATAGGCAAACTGTGAAGAAACTGCCTGCATGGCTGTAAGTAGAGGTGTATGGGGCTGGTGCAGAATAACTATTTTGCATCCATAGCAGAAGTCTGCAACATTCAACCTAGAACTGAAACATGGATTACTTTCAATAAACTGCTGCATTTTTTTTAAATAAATATTTCCTCTGAATTTTCTTTTTTTAATTTTTTTGGGTAGTTATTGTCTGTAACTAAGAGAAGACACCTCTGTTATAGTGAGGATTCACTGCTGTAACTGGACAGACACTAATGCTAGTGGGAAGAGAGGAGACCATGCCATAACTGGGAAGAGACACTGGCATATCTACAGTGGATTGAGACAGTGTTGTAATTGAGGAGACACTGTTGTAACTTGGACAACACACGGATGAAGTGTAATCAGTGAGACTGCTGCAATGTTGAGAAGATATTTTCCCAATTTTCAAAAAGGGATCCAGGGCTTGCGACCAAGCCCTGCGTCCCCTCAAACTTAGCTGCACCTATGGCCAAGAGTTTGCCATAACCTGCGCCAGATTTTGTAACCTTGGACAAAAGTTGTGACAGTTCCCTCATTTTACAGCAGCTTGCCTCAAAGCTGTGGTGCAAGCCCTGTACGCTGGGTCCCTGATGGATGCAAAGTTATGCCAGGGGGAAGCTGGTGCAACTTTGCTGCATCGCAGCGGACTTCCGGCAGGGGGGTTGCGGCAAGCTTCTTTTTAAAATTGCACTTGTGGCATAATTTGACGCAGGTCACCACTTGCGCTGACATCATTGCGTGACTATGCTTCCTGTGGAAACCTAAGGGGAAAACCCCTGGGTACAGCAGCACTGTGAAGCCCCTGGACTGCCTCCCAAATGACACCCCAGGTGTAAGCCTCGACTGGGGCCTCTGGTGTATCTCAGTCTTTCCACTCGAGGAGTCCCACTGCAGGATGAAAACTATGGGCCTCCCAGTATAGGCAGCCTGGGGGGATACCGGGAGATCAGTCCAGGCACTGATGAGGGGGTAATTCCCTCACCTGTTGTCTGGGCAAAAACAAACAAACAATGCAATGTGCCAGACAGTTGTAGAGTATGTAATGTAACAGTGGTAATGTAGTCCTGCTTTTAGCACAGTTCTTAGCTACACCCTAGTATTGAGATCATGCAGTGATGGCTCTAATTGTCCTCAGGGCTAGGGCAAGTCTGTGTGTGAAGAGATGAGACTACAGTACTGTGTCTATGTTAAGTAGCTGTCCCCACCTCTGTACCCCACAGCTGCCCCTCCTGAGTGACCATAATCACTCTAATTGTAATTCTTGCTCTTTTGTTACTGTTACCCATTTAGCCTTGTGTTCAGTTTTCTGCAGTTCCTGGTTCCCTGCAGCCCTTCCAGGTTGCCACCTCCCTCTGGTTGATCATGATCTCTGTTACAGGTCACCTGCAGCTGCCCCTTTCTAGGCAGCCCCTTCTACATGGCCCCAAGACTCTGGTGCCTGTGGTCCTTGGTTGTTATTAGACAGGATCCCCACTGCTGCCCCTACTAACCTGGAACTGGGGTCCACTAGCCAGAATAATATGTATTCCTTCCTAACCCTCTTAGCATGCCTCACTATGGTTGGCTATGATGATGGCCCCTCATTTCTGATCCCTCAGGGTAACTCTACCAAGGCCATGTGCTTATCACCCTGTGTAGAGGATGTCTGTTTCTAATGGCCATCCTCCAAACATTTGGGGAGGCTGCCTCCCTTGCACCCCTGCTCAACCACTTCCACCACTACTGATTACTGAGTGCCTTGTGTAATGGGAAAGCTGTTTTAACCTTGTCAACACCCACCCAACCTGTATCAGGATCACTGTCTCCCATAAGTCCCCAACCAAAATGTTATGGAGCCACCACAGGCACAAATATTTGATCCTGCTCTTATTTCTCATGTTTCAATCAATCCACCCTCAGCCTGGGTCCCCTACCCAGAGAAAAGCCCGTCCTCCAAACCTGCCCTATGAATAGCTATCTGAACATTCAGAGCCGCACTGCAAAAAAAAAACTGTTTGAAGCATGGATCAAAGAGTCCAGGTATGATGTCATTGCCCTGTCCAAGACCTCACTCAATAACAAACTCTTGGATGACAAAATAAAACTAGGGGATTACTCCATGACTAGGAGAGACAGGCCAGAGAGAAAGGGTGTGGGTTGACTTTTACACCTCTAAACACCTGAAAGTCACTGAGTCCCCCTCTCTGCTACTCACTGGCCCTTATGATTTCTTTTCTATTAATATTCTATTTGGCCAAGACAAAGCCCCCATAGCACCATCTACATCACCCCAGGCCTTACTGCTGATGGCCTGACTGCTGTCTTTAAGTTTGGCTAAATCCTGTCAAAAAGTAGAGAATGGCTCTGACTTAATATGAACTGGTCCACCAACCAAGTGGACATTGCCAAGGACCTATTCTTAAACCTAGGCATAACCTAAATTAATAGCAACCTCACAAGGGCAAACTACCATACAAAACAGGATGTGAATCCATCCTCTACAGGATTCTAGTGTGAAACCCCTCAAATATCCTTAGATTTGAAGTACTCCCTGACTCCATTAACGACCATAGCCCAGTTTTCTGTCAGTGGTCTACTAAACTACCACAGGCCTAATCCTAGTACATCTATTCCAGACAACTTGGTGACTTAAACCAGGAGGCTGTTAACGGTGCCATATACTCCAGTGATTGGTCTTGCCTTGATAACACTGTGGGCCTTGATGACATTGTGGACATAGGCACTGCTTGCAGTAATTTCTGCCATATGTTTCTTAATAAATAAAAAAAAGAGAGCATACAGAGCCTCAAAATGATGCAACAATACTAACAACAATGCAAAATATAGGGAAATATTAAAAAAGTGTAAGGAACAAATAAAGAAAAAAAGAAAATGTTATTCAAATTAGCTAATATTAATGATGGAGGGAAAAGTTTTTATTCATATGTAAACAACAGAAAACAACCAACTTAAACTATAGGCCCTCTAGTTATAAATGATGACACCATTCAGGAGCCCCAAGAAATGGCTGAAGAATTCAATAAGTACTTTTGTTCTATCCTTAGTCCTACCCTAAACATTCATACCAATAAGAAGAGTAACAAAACTCAAAATGATTATGCCCTACCTGAGATTAGTAAACAAGAAATCAAAAACAAATTAGACTCAATTAAAATAAATAAATCCCCAGGCCCTGATAATCTTCACCCACAGTTGTTGAAAAAAACGGCTTCCTGGTTGATTGATCCCCTATACATATTATTTAATATGTCACTAAGTACTGGGCAAATACCAAATGATTGGAAGACCGCATTAATAACTCCAATACATAAAAAGGGAAATAAGAGTGACATATCAAATTACAGGCCAATAAGTTTGACCAGTATATTAGGTAAAATCTTCGATGGTATATTAAAAGACAGAACAGAAGATCTAATACATAAACATCTTGTGGACCCAAACCAGCACAACTTCAGAAATAAAAGATCTTGCTTAACTAGTAACTTAGTTTTCTACAAGAAAGTGAGCAATCTCCTTTACAAAAAATACCAGTGGATATATTATACCTGGACTTGTGTAAGGCATTTGACAAAGTGCCACACCTTGCCCTAATAAATAAAATGGAAACAATTGGGATGCATCCCATAATAGTAAGCTGGGTAAAAGAGTGGTTAAGAAATCATACACTAGTAGTATGTATAAGAGGATATACCTCGACTTCTGGAACAGTTACTAGTGGAATGCCTCAAGGGTCTTTGCTGGGACCTATCTCATTTAATATATTCATGTCAGACATGGCAGTCAATCTTAAAAACATGGTAATTAAATTTGCAGATGACACAAAGATTGCAGCCAATGTTGGCTATTAGGGGAAATTGCTGACTTCAGAAATGACCTTCGAGAACTAGAATATTGGTCCAAATTAAATAGCATGGAATTTAATACTAGCAAATGTGTCATCATGCATTTGGGGGAAAAAATCCAAAAATGTGCTATAAGTTAAATGATTCAGATTTGATATCATTAAATGAAGTGAAGGATCTGGGTGTTATAATTAAATCAGACCTTACCATCTCCACTCATTATAATTATAATAAAAATTGAGCAAACAAAATAATTGGCTGCATTAAAAGATCTTTTGTCACTAGAAACAGGGCCTGCATTCTCCCTCTGTATAGAGCGTATGTACGTGCCCATTTAGACTACTGTTCGCCATTATGGGGTCCCCATCGTAGATGTGACATAAATGCACTGGAAGTTGTGCAGTGTAAGATCACTAAAATGAAAGATGGTTTGCAAAATAAAGAAGATGTGGAATGACTTGGGGAGCTGGGGCTATACTCATTGGAAACAAGAAGAACTAGGGGTAATCTTCTCCTGATCAGATGTTCAATATAATAAAAGACAATGAGCTTATGCCCTAATTGGGTATGGCTTTAAATATATGGGAATGTAAACTTAGAAGTCATAAATTCCAACTATCTTTACCTTTTCCTAGATTAGACACCAGGCACTCTTTTTTTACCCAGAGAATTATTTCAATTTGGAATGGGTTACCTAAACACTGTTAGATACAGAAAATGCAGAAACTTTCAAGACCAACTTAGATAAATATTTATTGAATTTGGTATAAAGACATCCAAAAATTTGGAGATGCACTTATATGGGCCATGGCCTTCTGTGTCATCTAATACTATTAGTATGTAACTTAGTATATTTCACTTGCATCTTCAATTGCCTTTGCCTTCAGCAAACACTCAGAATAAGGGGTAAGAAACAGGACTGGGTCTCCAAGGAGCTTCTTCACCTTTTCAGAGTCCAGGACAAAAAATGGTCTCAATTTTCAAAAAAGTAAGTCAGCAGTGCAGAAAGCCACAATTAATCACATAAAACTTGGCCTGTCCTCTAACCATGGAAACCTGAAAAAACGTTGCTCCAACATCAACCTTATGGGTACATCCAGGCCTGATCAGTCCTGGACTTTATAAGTCAAAGTCAGGGTTATTTGTGATCCATAGACCACAGCTATCCCATTCAATGACTTCTTTGGAGACCACAATAAATACAGAAAGGTCTCCAAGGCCCCTTCCCCATAGAAATTGTCTAGTACCTCAACCTCTAGCCTCTAATGGAAATTCCATTTTAGGTACAGTACCTATCCATTGACCTGAGCTATCCCAACCCCAAACCAGGGCTTGGTTCAAAGGACTTAACTGCTGCTTAGCCAAACTAGCCAGAAAGGCTCAAAAATCTTCAGTCATTCTCTATGCACAGGTACCTTCTCTAAAGTGTGGAAGCTGGCCACTATTATTCCTATCAACAAGTCTAGTCCGTAACATCTCACTGCCAACTGCTGCCACATTTTCCTTCTGGATCCCCTTCCTAAACTCTTTGAAAGGATTTCCTTCAACCAGACTATGGAATACATCCAGTAATATGGTCTTCTGACCCTTGCCAGCATGACTTCCATCCTCAACACAACACGGAGATTGCCTTGGTGAGGTTTATAGACTTCGTACAATGAGCAATTGACGTCAGTGATTTCATTGCCTGTGTGTTCATGGACCTCACCAAAGCCATCAACCTTGTTTATCTGGAATTACTAATCTAGGCCCTTTTCTCCCTCAGTTTTTCTCTGGAAGTCACCTACTGGTACAGAAAGTATCTGACTGACCATGTCCATGGGACCACAATTAACTCTGTCTCTCAGGCTTCCATCAAATCTGCTGTGGGGTTCCCCAGGACTCTGTTCTTGGCCTCTAATTTTTTACATGTTTCTGAACACATTACCTAATGCCTGCCCATTAAAAGAAACCACATTCTATGCTGATGATGCTGTCATCTTCAGTATGGACAAGGGCCTGGCATCTCTGAATAATGTCATTCAGTGGTAATTTGACGTACTCAAGTACTGATTTGTAAAGCTTAGGCTAGTTCTCAACATGGAAAAAAATCTATGGTTTCCACTGGGGTGCAAAAAAACAAACAAACAAACAAAGAAAAAACCACAACCAGTACCACTCTTCAGCTTTTATGTCCTGGATGGCATCAAGGTTGAGTGCCTCATTCAGTTTAAATATCTGTATCTGTACCTGAATTGCTTCTTAAATTTTTGCTCCCATGTAAACCACTTGGTACAATCTATTCACATGCCAGTCTGACTGTGCATAGGGTGAAGTTCATGGTGTATTAGCTGGTGAGGAACTGTGGAGGATCACTGGACTTCCTCATGCATCTGGGAACAAATGATATTGAGGGAAATAGTGCACTAGAAATTCAGACAAGGTTCCGAGAACTGGCCATGGTCTGTCGTGACAATGGATGCAAAGTCTCCTTCTTGGAAATCCTGCCAGTGCCAAGGGCCACTGTGGAGAACAAACAGAAGATCAGGGAGATTAATGACTGGCTCGGGCAGTGGGCTGAAGCACAGGGGATTGGGGTGTTGGGAGACTGGGGGAGAGTTTGGGAAGACAAGGGACTACATGCTTGGGATAGACTTTACCTAAGTCTGGTAGGGAAGGAAGTTCTCAAACGGGGATGATGGATTTCATTCAGGCTAGGTGGGGTTTAAACTTGTGAAGGGGAGGCACTGCTGGGCTGATCCGGCCATCCATACCACTAGTAGGACTGGCCTTCAACCCTATAAAGGGGGGACAGATGGTGCCCTAGGGAAGAAGTGTGGATAGATGTATGAAAGATCTGGGGAGGATATGGTAAAGAGGGTTAGGGACAAGGGTTGGAAGGTGGCTTTAATAAATGCCAGGAGCCTGGGAAATAAAATGCCTGAGTTCTAGGCCACACTGTTTGAGGGTGGGGTGGATGTAGCAGCGGTCACTGAAACTTGGACCACCCCTGGCCATGACTGGGACCTTAATCTGAGTGGGTACCTTGTGCTAAGGAAGGACAGAAAGGTGGGCAGAGGGGGAGGAGTAGCAATGTTCATTAGGGATAACATCAAGATTGTGAGAGTGGAGGAAGCAGAGGGCAATGTGGAGGCTCTATGGGTCACCTGGTGAACCCCCGTGGGAGGGAAGATCTAGTTGGGGGTAGTATATAGGCCCCCAGAACTAGAGGAGAACCTTGATGATTGCTTGTTTGCTAACATTAAGGGGCAGTGTGGACTGGAAGGGGAAAGGGAAGGAGTGGTATTGATGGGGGACCTTAGTATGCCAGCTACTAATTGGGGTACTATGAAGTCCACTCTAACCAGGTAGCAGAAGCTGCTGGATGGCTTCCTGGATACGTTCCTTAATCAGCAGGTGATCGACCCACTGAAGGAGGGTCATATCCTGGATTTGGTTTTAGTGGATGGAGATCTTGTATGAGTTCTGGTTGCGGAAGAACTCCTGGCTGGGAGTGACCACAACACAGTCTCGTTTTGGCTTAAACTGGGGGGAAGGGGATCATTCAAGGACAATGATAGTTGATTTTAGGGGGGAGGACTTTCAGAACATGGAGAAAATTGTCAAGGGGCATTTGTGGGAGATAAAACCAGGTTTGGATGTAGAAGGTAGGTGGGAGATCATAAAGCAGGGGCTACTGGAGGCCACTAGGACCTGTACAAGAGTCAAGCGCAAGGGTGGTAGGTCTCGCAAACTATGCTGGTGGACCAGGGATGTCCAGGAGGTGGTAAAGGAGAAGAAGGCTGCCTACAGCAGGTACAAAAAAAAGAGAGGAGAGAGGGATAGAGAGAACTATCACCTTGCAACCAGGAAAGTCACCAGAGTGGTGAGGGGGGGCAAAGGCTTAGAAAGAGTAGAGGCTGGTGCAGGGGATATGGGGTAGGGAAAAGGGGTTCTTTAGGTATATTGGTGAGTGGAGGAAGGTCAAGGGCCAGCACAGTAGGTTGAGGACAGCTGGGGGGTGGGTAGAAGGGGCTGGAGAGCAGGCAGAGGTACTGAATGACTAATTTTCCTCAGTGTTCACTAGGGAGAAGGATGGGGAACTTCCAAAAAAGGGTGTTGAAGGACACAGAAGGTGCAGCAGACCTGACTACTGGGGTACCTGCTGAAGAACAAGCCACTGGGGGTGGTAAGCAGGAGTGAGATAACAGGCTGGTTCTGCTGAATGGGGGGGGGACAGATGCTGATATTCCTATCAGTAGAGTGTGGGAAGCCCTCCAGTCCCCCAAAAAAGATAAATCTCCAGGACTTGATGCTATTCATCCCAGAGTACTGAGGGAGTTGGTGGATGTTTTGGCTGTGCCATTGGTGGATCGCTTTAACTTGTTGCTCCAGACAGGGAGGGTGCCAAGAGATTGGAAGTAGGTGCATGTTGTGCCTATCCATAAAAGGGGGATTGAAAAAAGAGCCAAGAAGCTATAGACCCATCAGTTTCACGTCAGTGGTGGGGAAGGCAATGGAGATCATACTTAAGGAAAGGCTGGGAGGTTTCTTGGAGGAAATGGGTTACCTGGATGACTGGCAGCATGGGTTTGTGCCAGGTAGATTGTGTCAAACAAACCTTGTAGAGTTCTAAGAGTGGGTGACATCAGCACTCGACAGGGGGAGAACAGTGGATATACTGTTCCTGGACTTCAGCAAGATATTTGATTTGGTCCCTCTCATTGTCCCAAGGGGGAAGCTATGGGGGTTGGAGTAGGCCCACTGATGGTTAGGTGGATTGGAAATTGTCTTTCAGGTTGCACTCAGCAGATAGTGATCTGAGGGGAGGTCTCATCTCCTAGGGAGGTCATAAGTGGGGTCCCACAGGGATCAGTACTGGGGCCACTCCTGTTTAACACCTACATCCCTGATATCAGGGAAGGTATCGGGTGTGAAATGAGTTTCTTTGAGAATGACTGTAAACTGGGGGCAGTGGTGGAGGGGTAGGAGGGGAAGGAGGGCATATTGGCCCTGCAAGAGGACCTGGATACTCTGGATAGGTGGTCCTGCACCTGGAAGTTGAAATTTAACTCCTCCAAGTGCAAGATGCTACGCCTAGGGTGGCAAAACCCCAACTATGTGTACACCCTTGTGGGGAATGAGTTGCAGGCCATGGCAAGGGAATGAGACCTAAGAGTCTTGGTGCATGTTAACATGAATAATTCAGAGCAGTGCAGGAGGGATGCGGTCAGGCCAAATAGGATGCTGGGATGCATTGCTAGGGGGATTACCTCAAGGGACAGGAAGGTGATTTTGCCACTGTACAACAGCCTAGTAAGACCACATATTGAGTACTGTGTGCAGTTCTGGAGGCCACACCTAAGGAGGGACATCCCAGTCCTAGAGAGGGTTCAGAGGATGGCAACCAGAATGATCCTGGGCCTAGAGGATATGACAGATGAGGAAAGACTGGGGAGCTCAACCTGTTCTCGCTGGAGGAGAGGAGGGATTGGGGGGACATGACTGAGGTCTTCAAGTACCTCAGGGGAGTAAATAAGATACTGTGCATCAAGATAGGATCTTTCAACTGAAGGAGGGTGGAATCACCAGAGGACACAGTTGGAAGTTGGGGGGTGGTAAGATTAGGGGGGAAAGGAGAAGGAGGTACTTCACACAGAGAGAGAGAGAGAGAGGTGGAACCATGGAATGCGCTGCCCATGGAGCTGGTACGGGCAACTATAGTTGAGGGATTCAAGAAAGGGTGGGACAGGTATAGGCAAGGGGTGAAGCACAGGCTGGTTTGCCTAGGGGGGCAGGACTGGGGGATGGAGTAATAGTAGAATGAGACAGATAGAGGGCTAAAGTACCCCATCAGGGTGCTGAAGCAAGAGCAGACTTGATAGACCAACAGGCCTACTCTGCTGGCACTAATATGTTAGTATGAGACTTGGTTCTCTCTACTGAATGAAGGTTTTCCTAGTCCTGGAAACTAAAAGGATGCTTGTCCATAGCCTCCTGTTCCCTCTAAATAACTTTGGATCCCTGGTAGAGCTGTGCTGAATATAAATTCTGCCCACAGAATGCACACAAAATGACCATTCTGATTCTGTGGAATTTTGCAGAATTTTCATGAAAATTCAGCAGAATTTTGTCACATTTTAAATTTCAGTTATTTCACTATACTTCTAAATGTATGCATTCAAATAACAACATTTGGAAAGTAAAATGAACAGTACCTAATGGCTTACAAAGGTGTGCCAAATTGCAAATTCTTAGGTTCAAAGGGGGTGGAGATGTGAGTGGCCAAACATTTAATCAAAATTACATTTTCAGTTATTTTGAGATAATTTTAAAATGCCTAATCCAAATTTCCCCATAATGTCAGAATTTAAAGAAGCAACCGCATGGGTATATGCACCACGTTTTAAGTCTTAAGCTTCAATGGGAGCTGAGTTATATATAATCAAACATTTTGCCAAAATTTAGATTTTTGTAATTTTAGTATCATTTTTATAGTATTTATTGTAATATTATAAAATTTAACAGGTACACAGATTATCAGCACATTTGTATATGTACAAAGTTTCAGGTTTCTAGCTTCAAATGGGACTGAGTTATAGCCTGCCAAACATGTTGCCAACATTTTAATTTCAGTTATTTTCCTCTAATTTTAAAATAACATATCCAAATTTAACCAGAGTTGAAACATTTAAACTACTATACCACATGGTCATTTCTGAAAAAGTTCATATTTGCAGCTTTAAATTGGATTGAATTAAAAGTAGTCAATCGGTCACAGCATTTAAAAATTAAATTTTGCAAGAATGTAAACTACAAATGTATAAAACCCTGAAGCTAGAGAATGCAATACCACTAAATTTGACAGGTTCTAAAACCTTACAGGGTGACTGTGTGTGCCAGTGTTAGTAATTAGTTAGTAGACCCACCTGCTGTCAATGAGTAAATGCCTTTGTTATGGTACCTGACACTTCAATAACGACCCTGTGTCAGCTCTCGCTCTACCATACTTAAATCTATACCCCGAACAGTTAGCACTTACTCCTCCTCATGTTCACAGAACCTATCCTATGACTCTTAGATGTATGTTACCTAATGAATTTACAGTACTGTCTCATTCCTTTGTATGTTCTGAAGCATGAACAAATGTACAACAGACTATTAGTTAGACAAAGACAACTCATAGAAAAGAAGACTTTGTCTCATGGGTTTGTAAACTGAAGCATACTGTATACCCATAGCCTGTATATGTATCACTGTCTTCTATCTCATGTACTGTTATTTCCCGGGTCACCCCTGAAAAAGGGACCTCCAGGGCCCAGTGGGCCTACCCGGTCTTCAAAATTCAATAAATAAATAAATAAATTGCTTGCTGCCAGAATTTGCAAAATAACATCTGTACTTAAAGTGAAATACTATGAGTCTTTGTGAAAATTGTAGAATTTCATGAAAAATTCCATAAAACTGGAATTTGTTAATTTCACTCAACCTTTTCTGGGGAATCTAATTAAAGGATAGGGGAATGAGAGGCAGGTAGTGAAGTCATGGGGTCATACCGCCATGACAAAACAATGCTGCTAAACATGCTGTAGTCAAACAGTGCCAAACACAGACTCAGGCAAAATGCTGACCTGTTTGCGGCAGTGCACCCATTGAAAATAAAAAGTGTTTACATTTTTTGAGGGGGGCTTCACCTTCCACATGGGGGGCTTCACGCCCCACACCCCCGGAACTTAATTAAAAAAATGCCCGCAAAAGTTGCAGCAGGGGAGACCTGGGGGGGAACTGAACCATGGTTCCAGGTCTCCCGATTATGCCATGTGCTGGTGCCCTAGCCACTCCACCATGGGAGTGGCGTGACCAGGCACCCAACACATGGCAACTTCTTCTGGCTCCACATCACCTTGCAGTGACAGGGGTAGTGATATATCCCTATTGCTATTCTATCCCTGTCACTTTGAATTCAAGCACTGGATGTACATTGTGGTTAATACCATGCTCTCTTACATGCACGGTATTGACCCAGTACCGGTAGTGAAGGGGGTCACCAGGTTCAAAAGTTAGATGCACAGTTTCACCAGGAAATGAGCAGCTGAGCTGGGTAGTATAACTGTGATAGACCCCAAGATTGGAGCAAGAAAGCATGGAGTGTCAACAATTTCAACATGAATACAGGATAGTTAAGGATCACTTCCAGTAAATTTATGATCCAGGGAGTCTGATGTAAATGCAAGTCTGGGACTTAGAGGTACCCAAAAAGATGTAGTGGGAGAAGACAATGTATGGGGCAGCAGGAAGGAAGAAAGAATTCTGGATATTCCAACTGGGTAGATCAATAGAAAAAGGAGTAGGTGACACATTTTAAGGGAGTTTGTCACTGTAAAGAACAAAGAGGACAACAGTGGGATCAGTAGTTCTACTGACTCAATCTGGCTATGCCAAAAGAGAAGGGGGCAGGATAGTCACCCAGAGAGGAACAGCAACACTGCAGAAAGCTCAGTCCAACTTATTAAATGAAGTAGTAATACATACATTGTTAATGTTAAACTCCACAAAAAGAATTCTGGATGCTTCATCTATATGCTACCATAAATATGTGAGAAAATGTTACCAATAATGTTTTGTTTCTACTGCAGATTTAAAACTGCTAAACCAATTTATCCAGTTGTGTTAGACACCAGGATACACTGACTATGGATATGCATGTCAGATATTAAGTCTATGCCTGCAGGAGTAGCGAAATTACAAACATTACATTTTTGAGAGTTTTAACAAAACTGTGCAAATATTTAGATAGTAAAGTTTTGAACCCCTGTAACTTAAAAATCTCTCATCCAATTTTATCCATATTTAGAACATTCTATAAGAATTGCAAAAAGGTTATTCTTGCTAATTTACATATGTCTAGCTCCAAAGGTCCCTGAGGTATGTGCAGGTGAAATTTGATCACGAAATTTCCCACAAAAAAATAAATTTCAGATAAGCAAATATAATTTTGAGATGATGCATCATATTGTCATGAAATCTAGCACATTGTTAGAACACCTATCATCAAGGAATCATGCCAAATTTAAGATCTCTGACCCAATAGATGGCTGAAGTATATATAGATAAAAATGTTCATGAAATTTCACACAAAAAAATTAAAATGACAATTTTGTGCACCTATAACTTTAAAACTATCCATCCAGATTGCATTATGTTTGGCATGTTATTGGTGCTCTACGCAGAACATAAACTTACCATACTTTGGAGCTCTAGCTTAAACTACAGCCCAGCTATGACCAAATTACTAAAGTTTTTAAATTCCACTCAATTCCAATGAAATTTAATGAAGTTTTGTGGAAATACACAAAATTGTGTCAAATGAATTTGGAATTTTCCCTTTTCTGCACAGCTCTAGTCCCTGGTATATGCATTCACTCCTGCCAGGATCTTCTCTAAGGTGCTTACTGTCTACAACAGTGTATGCCACTTTCTCACAGGTCTGCCATTTCACAACCACCACTGCCATCTGTATTCCATTGTCTCCTGCCCTTCCACGGAGGTTTGCCACCATAGGAAAAACTGTATTCCTAACAGTGTGGCACTTGGGAAAGCTCCATCATGCATTTCTGAACTCTGCCAATACATGTTTAACCCACAGGGGAGTCGTTCTGAGTCCAGATTTACCTTCACACTCCTATTCAGGAAAACCACTGCTGGACAGAGGGCATTGACCTACATAGCCATTAGCCCTTACAGCCACTTACCCACCTGCCTCATTGATATTGGTAGCATTCATTCCTTCAGGTCCAGGCTTCGCCGACATGTGTCAGAAAATTTGCATTGCAACTGTTTCTCTACATCCTAAAACTGCACCTTATCTACTTGCTATTTTTTTATTCTACACTGTATTCATTGCGATGTTACCTGCCTGTACCTTTAGGTTTAGGTTACATCATTCCTGTACAATATCCTAAAGGTGTACCATTTATCCATTTGTTAATGTTATTACTGCACCCTGTATTTATTGTGGTGTTGTCTGCTCTGTATACCATGCCTTTCTGTACAACTGTTCACTTGTGAAAATATGCTATGTAGCTCATCTTGTTCTCCAATATTAAAAAAAAAAATGAATTGAATGAAATGAAAATAAAGATTGCAGCTGAATGAGGAGATGAGTAGGAGGTGTGTGCTGGCCACCATTGTGAGATCAGGTTGGAGTGGGGTGCCCTAGGGTAGTGGTGCCACTAGATGCCACGGTCAGGAAGCATAGAGGGAGTACCATAGGATAGGAATAACTGTCTTTGGGATGGGGAGAAGGTGCCTCTGTATGTTAAAGATAACCAAAAAGGGCACTGTTACAGGAATTTCTGTGGTCGACACTATTTGCATGCTGTTAAAACATACTTTTCTCAGCTGGTATTTACAGTATAACAGCCAATTGATACAGTCATCAGGCTTCCATTACAGTGCTGTGACATGGATAAACAGCCCTGTCTTTCATTTGTGTGTGCTTGAGGCTTCCCATTGCACTAGTATGCAAGCTGCTTTTTGCAGCAGAAACAGAGGCTTTGAATATGACAACTGCAGCAAAATTGACATCTCCAGTATACAAAGCCCTATATACAGTATGTGGCACAAAGTTACTTTGCTCTGCATAAAGAGTTCAAATGTGTGGCCAATGGAATCCTATATATTCTCATAGCACCTCAGAAACATAAGGACAAGAGTACAGCGAAATTATGACTAGAAGGCAAAGGTATTTGTCTCCCAAACTCCTTGTCATAGCATGTTTCCTGTTTCACAAATGGAATTTACAGCCACAAAAGTCAATAAGTGCTTGTGAGGCAGAATTTTAAAAAATGAAGTCAGCATTGTTAATTTGGGGTACGCATGACTGATTCATTGAGGAATCATTTAGCATGCAGCCTCAAGCATAAGTCAATGCAGAACCGTTTGTTAACAGAGGCTCATCATACACATGTACAAGAAATGGATATTGTTACAATATTTTCATAAAGACGGCTGAAAAAGACATGGAAGAGATGTCTAAAGGTAAGGGTGATGTACACAAGAGAGTCGATGCTCATTAGCCAATTGTCATCTTGAGCATTGAGATGATAAATGTTTTCACTGTAGGTGGTCAAACTGTAAACCAAATTAATCTTAGTTTAAGGAGAACTGTGTTTCTAGTGCTATAAGAAAGGTCATACACAGCAGGTATAAAAGAAATACCAGTTAAAGGAAAGTTTGTGAAGAGGAAAATGTGGTTTGCATACTGGAAAAGAACTTGATCACTAATGATGATGACAGTGACTAGGTCTGGGCAAAATTGTTCTTACACTGGTGAAATTCTAGTCAAATTGTGATTTCATTTCCATGAAATTTCATGAAATTTCCACAAATGTTTTGTAGAATTTTGCCAAAATTGTGATTTCAATTATTTTGATCTTATGTAAAAAGTATTTGTCCAAATTGCATTACATTGGTATGATGACTCTACCATGATCCATGTAGAAGTGTACCAAGTAACAGATCTCTGTCTTTAAAGGTGGATGAGTTATATGCCTGCAAACTTTCAGACATTTTAAAATTACATTTTGCAGTTTTGCAAACTGAAGACTTTTAAGTCCCTATAAATTTAAAACTAGAGAATGGAATATCACCAATTTTGTTTGGGCCATGACCCTAAATCTTAGGCTTTGAGACCATTCCTAGGGTCCAGCATCACAGCGTCTTACTGCCATACTGACAATCTGGGTTTGGAAGCGCACCCTGGAAGTCACATCAGGAGGCAGGCCATGGCTGAGACAGTTGCTGCTCTGCAGTGTACCTTGGTTGGAGATGGTTGACTGCAGGTACCACCAATGCAGCAACCTCTGTGACTGGGCTAGGGAATCACAGAAATGAGGCGCTCAAATTCAATAGTGGTGCAGCTGTAAAAATCAAGCTCAGGAAATGCACAAAAAAAACAGTGCACAGAAGGCTAATAAAACTCTGAAATGAGGTGGACTGCATAACCGGCTTATTTAAACCACAAATAAGAAAGTACCAAGCTGAGACATCAGGGTGTTTCAGCTAGGTGCTTTCTTATTTGTGGTTTAAAGAAACCATATATGCAGTCCTTCTGATTTCATAGTTTTATTAGCCCTTTGTGCACTGTGTTTTGAGTATTTCTTGAGTCTGATTATGCAGTCTGCCTAATTTCAGTAGTATTAGCCCTTTGTGTGCTGTTTTTTGTGCAGTTACTAAAGCTGTGGCTGTGTGAGGCTAACAGAGGCACTGCCTCCACCAGGGGAGGTGGGAGAGAAGAAAATGTGTGAGAAAAACATGGTAGTCAACAGAATTATGGCTGGGTTCAGCCTGATCTGGGCATACCCCTGTAAACAGTGAATAACTCTGAGAGATGAGCTGCTGGCCAGGAGGAAACCTGTATGGAAAGAAAAGAGGCTTTGTGTGTCAACTCTCTAATCTCTTGCTCAAACACTGCCCAAGTTATAAGCAGCCAAAGTTTCCAAATTTTTCCATCACAGCAGTGTGGTGTGCATATTTGTGGAACACATACAAACAGAAAAGAGAAAGAAGTAAGTGGCTCAGCTGGGACTTGAACCTAGACCAGCCAGAATACCATTCTGATTGCGCTACCAGCTGCACCACCAAGGCAATTGAAACCTGGGCTGTCCCCGAGCATATTTCTCTTTCTCCAGTGCACAACCTGGTTGTGCACAAATGATTACATTTTTAATTACAGGAGTGTGGTGTGCATATTTATGGAACACACAAACAGAAGGGAGAAAGAAGTAAGTGTCTCAGCTAGGACTTGAACTCAGGCAATCCAGAATACACAGGTTCTGCACTGGAGAAAGAGTAATGTGCTCCTAGATAGCATAGGTTCCAGTTGCCTTGGTGGCACAGCTGGTAGCACAACTGGAATGGTATTCTAGGTGGCCACAGTTCAAGTCCCAGCTGAGGGACATAGTGCTGTTTGTTTTTATGGTGTGCACTGTTTCTGCTATGGTTGGTGTTTTTTCACAACCTTTTTTAGTGCACACCATTTTGTCTGCAGCATTGTTGTTTTGTGTAGTTTAGGCCGTGACATTATGATCCCGTGCCAAGTGGCAATAAAGTAGCATTGATAGAGGCTTCATAGTAAAAGTATAGTGCTGTCAAGTGTTCCATCCTTATCTTGAGTGATGAACCATGAAGAACAGTTATGGACATCAGTGTGCACTAGCTCATCTTCTTGCAATATGCCAGCTAACCAATAGAGTTCAATGACTTAATGGCTCATGGAAACACATGCATGTGCAGCATGGTTTCTGTACATTGCTACCTGATGATGCTTTAACAACCATGTAGATAACAATGTACAGTTTTACTGTTTAGAAACAGTGGCATCAAGTGATATCAAGTCTTACAATTAGTTGTGACTTGGGCCATTGTGATAGAAGTATCTGAATATCTTTAGTCATGATGGCGCATGATGCTGGGCATCACTGTCACAGGAGTGTTGGAGGGGCATTGCAGGGCCGTGATGCTAGTGCAGATAAGGTGATTCAGTGCTGATAAGGGCTTTTTTGACAATTAAATTCCACTAGTGGAAGTCTAGTGGCATTACCTATTATGCATCCATGATGTTTTGAGCAAATTTTGCCAATTCATAATTTCTGAAGTATCCAAAATACATTTTAGCTTATTAAACCACATTTATCTAACTTAATTAGATTCAAAGACATATTTACTTTGGTACGGATGTCAAATCTTGAGTATATTCCTTCAATAGCAGCAGTGGAGGCTTTTGCCCCATGGGGGCCTGAAGCAAAACTAGATGCCAGGGACCCTAACAGACAGTGTTACCAGTGGGGGTTGGGGGGCCACAGGGCCATTCCTTCCCAGCAATAAGGGTAAATCACCACCACTCTCCTCTTTTTTCCTCTTGTTTGTCTTAGTTAGTTCATTGTCTAACATAACCGCAGTGGTATATTCAGACAGGGGTTAAATTGGGCAGGAGCCCACAGGAACTCAGCTCCACCGCCTCTTAAAAAATTGCATGACAGTTCCACCACCTTTGCCATCGTTCTTCATTGACTACAACTATAGGACAGTTCCAACACCTAGAAATGACAATTTTACCACCTTAGAAATACAGAAGTGAAATTTCCCCCCACCTAAACACTTCCAGTTTAACCACTGTAATCCAGATCAAAACAAGATTTGCCATAGAGAGGTTTCTGCAGATAACATACACACAGTACTCACTGTCATATCATCCCAGAAGCGACAAGGGGCACCTCAGCTGACTATCTTAATGGATGCAGAAAAAACCTTTTATAAGGTTCATAGGTGTATACAAGTTCAAGGGCAAGTCCAACATGAACTCACTGCCAAATTCCCTATCACCCATATACTGGTCAAGTCTAGTTTTAAACTGTCCAAGAATGTCACTGGTTACAACAGATAAAGGGAGAGAATTCCAAATTAGGGGGAGTCTTTGAGTAATAAATTTACTTCTTTTTACTGTTTTATTATGTTCAGCATAGAGTTTTAATGATTGTGACCATGTGTTAGTTTTTAATACTTGCCTTTCAAGACAGATTGTTTCAAATAATACAGAATCCTAAAAGGCCTTGTATGCCAAAGTTCACCCCTTAATGCTCTATATTCAAGTGCATATAACCCCAGAGATTGAAGCCTAGCCTCATAGTCAGAATTTTTCAAATTGTTTATATTCCTTGTTATTTTCCTCTGAACCTTTTCTACTGTAATTTTTGCTCCTATTGAGGTGGGCACACAGAAAGGAGCACAATGTTCAATATGCAACCTAGCCAGACTGGTATATAGTGGTATAATGACCTCGGGTTCACGACTTTTAATATGTTTAAAAATACACCCTATTATGCAGTGGCATTTCTTGACAGTTTTGTTAATGTGAGTGCTAAATTTTAGGTTATCAGTGATTGTGACTCCCATGTCTTTTTCCAATGTTATAATCTCTAACTGGGTGCCATTAAGTGTATAATTAGCTAAGCTGTTATTTTTCCCAAAATGCATGACCTTGCATTTAGTGACATTAAAATTCATTTTATTTGCTACTGCCCATCTGGCCAAATTGTCCGGGTTGTTTTGTAATGATCTGATGGATTGCTTGTCATTTACAATGCAGCTAAGTTTGCTGTCATCTGCATGTTTATTAATCTACACCCTGTTCAAAGTCTGCATGCTAGAAACTAGAATATTAAAAAAAAATATATGGGTCCCAATACAGAACACCATGGGACCCCACTGGTAACTTCTCCCCAGGCTGATTTTTGACCTCTAATAATGACCCTTTGCTGCCTGTCCCTAAGCCACAATTCTATCCATTTAATAATGTTGTGATGAAGTTTAATTTTAACTAACTGATCAATTAGGATTTTGTGGGATACTGAATCAAATACTTGTTTGTAGTTAGAAAGATCACATGTACTGGGAGTCCAATATCTAGGGCCCTGCTAACAGGTTAAAAAATGTATTAAGTTATCCTAGCATGATCTTCCTTGAGTGAACCCATATTGTGATATATCCAAAAGACAGTTTTTCTGTAAGTGCTCTATAATTTTAGGTAATTGGCGATTTTGAAAACGAATGCTAGACAGCTTTCAAATCCCCAAATAATTACAGTTGGCATCATTATGGCCCTTTATGAATGACCAGAAGTGGTAGCTAGTGAGACTGAACAGTATGGGTTCTGGCAGGCCGATTTGCTCTTTCGTGGGGTATGAAGCAGGCGTGCACCCTTCTTTCATTCATATGAAAATTATGCTGAGCCTGCAATCACTAGGAACTGATCACATTCCCTCTGTCACATGCCTTTCAAGTTATTTTGTGTTGTGATCATGCTACAGAGTTATCATTTTGTATTCCATGACTTTTACGGCAAGCAAAATGCTATTTGCAGAAGTATTTCAACATCTATGTCCCATTTCAGTATCAGAAATATACATAGTTCCATTTTATTTATTTATTTAATATTGTGATTACATATGTGTCAGAAAAATCAGAAATATTCATAAATGTTTTGACTTAGCTGCCTCAACATCATCAGCACGTCAGCAGCAGAAGCTATGGGGACACTGTGACAGCAATAGCAAAGTACCAGTAAGCTGTCAGTAGTTGGTGCATCCAGGACAGCATTAGGCTGAACCCCCACAAACACTACCACATACATACCCCCACCTGAGAGAATGTATTGCTAGCCTTTTGCCAGATGATGGCATTCAAAAACAAGGACAAAGAATGATGATAAATTTCAGGAGCAGATAAAAGCACATACAGCAAATAACATATACAGTATTTGTAAATGACAAAATGTAATACAGTGCTCTCAATTCTTTTTAAGCATATACTGTTTGTTTACCTACAAAACTGTAATGTACAGAATCAATTGAGCTAATATATTTCCAGATGTTACAGGTTATTGTTGTCTCATGCAATACATCAGCTGCTCTTTCCACAGCTCCTTTTCCTCTGTCAGCATGCAGTTCATAAGCCAATTCAATCATTAAACAAACAAAACAAAAAAAAGACTTCTGTGTGGTGAGACATCAGACATGTGGGAGTCAGGACAGCAGCAGAGCAGCTAAAGGTGATAAATTCCTACAGGATGACTTTGAGCTTTAAAGCTGAAGAAGATAGTGGGCAGTTCAGTTGCTCTCATAATATTTTTTCCTTGCAGTTGGTTGCCAGCCTATACTTAAGTCAGGACAGCAGGGCCGGTCCCTCTTGATGATTGGGGGCCCCATGAAAATTCATGGGTTGCATATGCCTAATGCCTCCACTGAATAGCAGTGGAGCTATAATCATCCATATATTTTGAAAATGTTCACACAATTTAACAAATAATTAAATTGTTACATTTTGAAATCTTGTAACTTATAATTTATATCACCTACCACCTTTCTATTTGGCAGTTTCTAAGACTCTTCTAAGAAAGTATGCATACAAATATTCAGTTATCTAGCTCCAAAGGTGGCTAAGGTGTTAGCATTAAAAATATTTGTAAAAGTTTTCAAATGAAAAATAAATTGCAAATATAACCCTAACCCCTATAACATCCCCATCCCTCACCCAAATGTAACAAAACTTCACATCACTTCAGGGTCTCTCCCAAGCAATACGAATATCAAATTTCTCATCCCTAACTGTAAGAATGACAGAGTTATGACTAGTTAAAGATTTTTGGAAAACTCTGCAACTTTTCATAAAATTTCACAAAAATTCCCTGAAATTGGAATTTGCTCATTTCACCCAGCCCAATAGTGACTTTTTGAATAAAGCCATCATGGGCTTATACACTGAGGACATGATTTATGAAGTCCTTTGATATTATTTAGATCCAGATGTGAGTTGCTGGAAGCCACACAGCAAATGAACTAGACAGTGGCTCTGCTGTTTCAATTATCTCCTGGATGGAGTACGAAGCATTAGTTAGTGCTGTACCCCTTGAGTATACTACTGTGTACCTCAGGATTTACAATATGTGAAACAGATTAAAGACTGACTGGGATAATCCATGTTTGATGTAGAGTAAAGAGATTAGACACACCAAATATGACTATTTGTAGTGGGAACTGGTGGCCAACTAATATTGAGCTAGGAGTGGCTTCAGCCTATTCAGTTAGATTGGCATTGTACATATTTTTATTTATAGTTTTTGCCATTTTTGTACTGCCAAGTTGCCCCCATCTGACCAACCCCCAAGCTCCGTCACATGACTTCTCTGGGGCTTACCTCACACCACTGTCCTCTGCCAGAGGACCTCCTTTAGAGGTGCTCAGTCACTGGTGTGTGGCCTACAGAGGGTTGGGCATCTTTCTGCAGCCAGGGTTTTTTTCACTATTTTTGCCCCAGGGCTCACTGGGTGTACAATTGATGTGATGTGCATGCTCCACCTCTATGAAGACACCTTTGGCATACTACATGTGGGGTATCCCTCCCTGTATGGTTTTGCTGTGCTGCTGTCCAAATTACTGCAGGTGGCAGAAGTGTAGTGGGACACTGCCCCCCCCACTCTGGAGAAGAAGAGCTATCCTTGGGATGCTCAATCCTTTCTCCCCAGCTGGCTCCCGAGTGACACTCATTCATTTCAGAACCTGAAGAATGAGCATAGCAGGATCTGCAGTGCCCAGTGCCACAAACCTCTATGCCTCTGGACCAGTTTTGATTGCCACTGTATTAATGCAGTGTCACAACATGCAGTACCAGATATAAAGGTGAATTAACTGAACTTCTAAAAATGTATGCAACAGTGTTTCAGGAAAGCGTTGGCAACTTAAATAATATACACTCTACAATTAAACTCATAGGCGTAATATTAGGGTGGTGAAGTGATTAAATTTTAGGATGGGCATGGGTGGACATGCCCTCAACCAACTTTTAAATATAAGAAAATGTAGCACCATCTAAAAGGTTACAAATGCAATAGAAAACCTATTGCTCACCTCCATCTGGGTTGCCCCAAATCCAACCTCAGTACAACAGTGTTTGCATATAATCCTGTGTCTTGCATCCTCACCTCACCCACCCCCATTTGTGTCACTTACTAATCAACTGATAAGCTACTTCAAAAATAGCCTCCTAGCTCCCACATACTGTACATTTATACATCCAGAATTCAAACAGTGCCAGCTGTTCCAGTTTTCACTTCTCCAAAAGCCTCCCACTGGCAGTGGGAGATGTGTCTGAGGAATGTAAATTGCTGTAGCTAATGTGGCCACCCTGCATTAAAGGGGGATGGGAAAAACCCAAAAGCAGCACACAAACATGGAAGTTGTGCAGGAACTGGGTACACAGACAAGGGGGTGTCAGACCCAGACAAGCCAATCAAACCAAAGTTTGTGCTTTCACAAGACGTAGCAGAAAAAAACTTATCATTTCACTAAATTACTGTATATGCTACAACTATTGATATTATTTATACATTAACAGTATATAGACGATAAACTTAAACAAAAACCCCACAAGTCATTTTCAAACAACATTGTGAACCTCACAGAATGTATTCAATAAGTTATCAAAATCTGATTCTTATATGTGTATAGTTTATGCACTTCCATCACATAAGCTCCCACCTCTTCAGTTGGTCCCCCTCTTCCTCTGTCTCTCCCACAGCTTGTCAGACACTTTCTCTGGTAATTACCCTTTCTCTCTTTATACCCCTGTGGTTTATCTCTCACAATGGGGCATTTTCATTAGGGTCCAGTGGTGCTGAATCTCTTTTTGTCAACCCAGCGAACCTGAGGGAAAGATGCTGTAGTGAGCAGTGGAAAGCCTGCAATGAGAACAAGGAGTCATCCTGTATCAGCTGAGGCATTTTTTGTTTTTCTGCTCAATCCCCAGAAGATGCTAGCATTCCAGGAGGACCACTGTGCATGCAGGCACATTGCATGCTCAGCACAAATTCCCAACTAATGTCTTTACTCTCCCATAGTGCCCTCAGCTACACCATCACCTGTTGTCACTCAGATGGCAGTATCACAGCAAGGATCGTGACCAACCTTCCCTAGAGGAGGAGATTGTCCTCTGGGATGCTTGGTCCTCCTTACCCCCCAGCAGTTCAGGCTTATTCCTGAACATAGGTTTCTGGTGTTGCAAGAAGAAGAGCTACTGTACCACTGTGTCAACAGGCCAGCCAGGACCATATTCTTAACTCTTAGGCAAATGTTCTCACAAACTGTGCAAGATTTGTTATGGCTGTTAATAACAAAAGAAACATTATGAGGAGTTCCCTGAATAGTGAAACAGTAATTATTAACTTTCCCTTTTTCCCCACAGGGAAACCTGTGGTGTAATTTGCCATTATAAAGGAGTGTTTATAATGACAAACACATGCCAGGTTTCCCTCACTCTGAGCATGTGCAAGCTGCAGTTTGTCCATTCCTGATCACTTGCAGCTTGCCTTCTTGCCTGAAAGGCCACACCAGAGGGAATCGGCGGTAAGGTAGTTTTAAAAAATATTGGATGTTTTGCACATTTATCAGGCCAAAGAAACATTGAAAAACATTTAAAAAATCTCAGACATTAGAAATGTTTGGACCAGCCAGCCAGTGGTGCTGAGGGTTGAGGCACTGGATGCCTCACCTCGTGTCACACCAGTGACCTGGATTCAGAAACTGACTTGGGTGCTGGGGTCAGCAGGGGACAGGAGAGGATTGAGCATCTGGAGGACTGCTCTCCTCTCCTGGGGAGGGAGGTTGCCACTCCCCACAGCTTCAGTGGCCCCTGGCAGAGGCTAGCAGTTGCAGCTTTACTTGGAGCATGTACAAGGGGGCAGAGAGCATCAGCAGTTGTCCTGCAAGCAGGGGCAAGAGCGCCCCCACATTGCACTAGACATCAGTGCACATCCACATTCCTGGGGCAAGAAAGCAAGGAAAAACCCTTACTGGCAGGGTGAGGTGATGGCGATCTCCGGGAACCAAGGCTCCACATGCCCATCACCAGCCACAATCCCCTGACTCCACTCTCTGGGGATCCTCAGCCTCTCTAAGGGGCCTGGGAGAGACAGAAGTCCTGGTACCAATGCTACTGTCAGGGTGAGTGGTGCAGGCGAGTGGTTAGGAGCTGCAGGTTGAATGAAAACAGCCTGAGAGATGCCCCAGAAGGTAGCCAATAAATAGAATTTGAAAAAAAAAGAATTGTTTGGACCAGGCTAAAATGAAACCGAAGCTTGGCTGCACTACAGCATCTACTATTTTATATAGATGCTGTGGCAAAAAAGGGAAGCCCAGCAATTATATAACATAAAATATGGGGTGGTGTGTAAACTCTAATTTTACACACACCTTTGGTGTTGGATATCTAGATAAACCCCTCGAGCGTATGTGGCATCCAACACCTCAGATGTGTGTAATATTATTTTTCACACACATCAACCCATATATTATTCTATATATAATATATGGATAAGTATTCATTCCAAAAATAAATCAAGGAGGGAGATAAGAGGGGGTGTTGAGGAGCAGTGGGAACACCTGAATGGAGTAATGGAGAAGATGACTAATCAATGCATCTGAATAGTAAACAAAGGCAAGAGAAGGAGGAAACCACTACGGTTCTCGAGAAAAGTGGCGGACAAAGTAAGGGCCAAAAGAGTGGGCTTCAGGAAATACAAGAAGACTCAAAGGGAGGAAGACAGGGAGGTGTACTTAATGAATCTAAGAGAAGAGGGGAAGACAGTAAGGAGTGCAAAGGCAAGACAAAAGAAAGATTAGTGCAGAAGATGAAGAAAGGGAAAAAGACATTCTATGGGTACATCCATGAAAAAGGAAAATTAGGGGAGGGATTATAATGCTCATAGGGGATACAGGGGAATGCAAGAAGGGAGACCAGGAGAAGGCAGAAATACTGAACAAATACTTCTGTTCAGTATTCACAAAAGAGCAGGAGGGTCAAGGACTACAGCTGGGAAACAGATGCAAAGGGGAGGAGAGGTAAACACAAGTCCATTCACAGTGGAGAGAATCCTGGAGGAACTCACAAAACTTAAGGCAGACAAAGAAATGGGGCCAGATGGTACACACCCGAGGATTTTAAGGGAGCTGTGAAGAGAGCTAGCAGTGCCTCTGTCAGCCATGTTCACAGAGTCAGTCAACACAGGAGAGGCTCCAGAGGACTGGAAGAGGGCATATGAAGTCCCTGTACACAAAATTAGTTGCAGGGAGGAGGCAGGGAACTATAGGCTGGTCAGCCTCACCTCAGTAGTGGGTAAGATCATGGAGGCACTGCTTAAAGAAAGAATAGTGGCACACTTGGAATCCAGCAGTATCCAGGATCCAAGGCAACATGGATTCACAACAGGGAGATTGTGTCAGATGAATCTGTTAGATTTGTTTGACTGGGTAATGAGGGAAGTAAATCAAGGGGGGGTGGTGGATGTTGCCTACCTAGATTTCAGTAAGGTCTTTGGCACCATCTGACATAAAAGGCTGGTTAACACAATAAGTAGCGTGGGTATGGGGCACAATTGGTAAAGTGGGTTAGGAACTGGCTAATGGACAGGAGACAGAGGGTGGAGGCAAATGGGATCTAATCCAGGGAGAGGGGAGTGACCAGTGGGGTACCTCAGAGATCAGTCCTTGGATTAGTCCTGTTTAATATCTTCATTAGTGATATTGCAGAAGGGGTGGAGGGAAAGGTCTGCCTGTTTGCCGATGACACCAAGATCTGCAAAAGGTGGGACAATCCATAAGGGGTGGAGAAAATGAGGAGGGACCTCAGGATGCTTGAAAAATGGTCTGAGCTGTGGCAGCTGAGGTTCAGTTCAAAGAAGTGCAAAATAATCTACCTGGGGTGAGGGAACCCAGGGGAGAGCTACAGGATTGGGGAAAACTGCTGAAAATCACCAGGGAGGACAAGGACCTGGGGGTTATCATTTCTGATTAGCTAAAGGTGTCTAAGCACAGTACAAAGGCTGTAGGGAGGGCCAGTGGCATTCTGGGGTGCATAGGCAGAGGTATCACTAGTAGAAGGTGGGATGTAGTCACACCACTGTATAAAACACTAGTGAGGCCTCACCTAGAGTACTGTGTGCAGTTCTGGAGGCTGCACTTTTGCAAAGACATTGACAGGGTGGAGGTGGTCCAGAGAAGGGTGACTAAGATGGTACAGGGCTTGCACCAGAAAACATATCAAGAGAGATTAAAGGACCTCAATATGTACTTGGAGGAGAGGAGGGATTGGGGGGGACATGATAGAAACATTTAAGTACCTTAAGGGCATAAACAAGGTGCAGGGGGGAGACCTCTGTCAATATAAGAGGAGTAAAAGAACAAGGGGGCACAATATGAAATTGGAAGGTGGCAGGTTAAAGGTAAATGTGAGGAATTTTTTTTCATGGAAAGGGTGGTGGGCACATGGAATAGTCTGTCACAGGAGGTGGTGGAAGCCAGCACAGTGGAGGGATTTAAACATGCCTGGGACAGGCATAAGGGAACCTTAAAGGTGGGAAGGAGTGGTGAAAAGCTGTTGACCAAATAGGGTCAGAGGCCACAAACAAGTGTAAGGCTATAGGGCAGACTAGATGGGCCCGATGATCCTCATCTGTTGACAATTTCTATGTTTCTGTGTTTCTAAATGGAAATGATGTTCACAATGTAATTACATGATCATTTTTAGGAATGTGAACAGATATGAGGATGCCAGCTGGGATAAAAGATTATTTTAATGCCATTACAAGCCACTTTTCATTATAGCTGCATTGTGTCATGAAGCAATGCTGATGTACTGCTATCAGAAGAATGTATATGTGACCAGAATTGCTAAATCAGCACAGCTTTGTTATTACAAGGAAGTGGAACAGAAGCACAAAGTTTATGAAAATCTCTGTCTCCTCCCATTCACTACAATGTAGAAACATAGAAACATAGAAGTTGACGGCAGATAAAGACCGCAAGGCCCATCCAGTCTGCCCATTTCTTTTTCTACCTTATAAATGTGCCATCGGCCTTTGCTATGTCAGTGACCTATCTATTCATAGTCATTTGTATTGCTCCCTTATGCCTATCCCATGCCTGTTTGAAGCCCTGCACTGTATTCATAGCATACTACTTCTTGTGGTAAGCCATTCCATGCATCTACCACCCTTTCTGTGAAAAAGAATTCCTCACATTCCCCTTAATCGGCCTCCCTCTAATCTCATGCTGTGTCCTCTTGTCCTGCTATTTTCTTATATTTAAACATGTTAGACTCTTTCACCTTGTTTATGCCCTTAAGGTGTTTAAATGTCTCGATCATATCACCTCTCTCCCTCCTTTGCTCAAGGGTATACATATTGAGCTCTGTTAATCTGTCCTCATATGTCTTCTGATGCAGTCCCTGCACCATTTTGGTTGCCCTTCTCTGGACTGCCTCAATTTGGTTTGTCCTTGTGAAGGTGTGGCCTCATCACTGCATGCAGTACTCCAGATGGGCTTAACTAATGTCTTGTACAGAGGGATTATTACCTCCTCTTACGACTTGTGATACCCCTACTAATACACCCTAACACCCCCTAGCCTTACCTACTGCTTTAGAGGTCTGCTTGGATGATTTCAGGTCATCAGTGATGATGATGCCCAAGTCTCTTTCTTCCTTTTTGACTGCTAGCAACTCTCCTCCCAGCCTATAAGTGGCTTCAGGGTTTCTCTTCCCTATGTGCATGATTTTGCACTTCTTTGCATTAAATCCCAGTTGCCACTCTTCTGACCATTCTGCTAGTTTATCCAGATCTCTTCTCATTCTGCCCACCCCATCTGGATCATCTACTCTGTTGCAGATCTTGGTGTCATCTGCAAACAGACAAGCCTTACCCTCTAGTCCATCTGCTAGGTCACTAATGAAGATGTTGAATAGGACTGGCCCCAGGACTGATCCCTGAGGTACCCCACTTGTGACTTGCATCTCTTCTGACTGTATACCATTTACCACCACTCTCTGTTTTCTGCCAGTCAACCAGTTTGCCACCCAGTTGACCAACTTGACCCACCCCAGCCTACCTAGCTTATTTATCAATCTTCTATGTGGAACAGTGTCAAAAGCTTTGCTGAAGTCAAGGTAGGTGACATCAACTGCTCCCCTTGATCCACCACTCGGTTACCCAGTCAAAGAAATCTATGAGATTAGTTTGACAGGACCTTCCTTTGTAAACCCATGCTGTCTTGGATCCTGTGCCCCTATGGATTCCAGGTGTTGCACTATCCTTTCCTTAAGAGTGCTTCCATAATCTTGCCCACTACTGAGGTAAGACTGACGGTCTGTAGTTCCCCACCTCCTCCTGCTACCACTCTTGTGGAGGGGATCACATGAGCCCTTCTCCAGTCTTCTGGGACCTTTCCTGTGCTCAGAGACTCACTAAACAATTCTGCTAATGGCTCTGCTAGTTCCTCCTTTAGCTCCTTAAGTACCCTGGGATGTATGCCATCAGGTCCCATTGCCTTATCCACCCTGAGCTTAGCAAGCTCTTGTAGGACCCTTTCTTTGTGAAGGGAGTAGTGCTCACCTCCTCCCCTGTGTCCATGATGTTGAGCTGTGGGCCCTGCCCTACCTCTCTTCAGTGAATACTGAGCAAAAGTATCTATTTAGGATAGATACCTTTACAGGGTCCTCCTCCACATGCTCCCTTTTCTCCATTAAGCTTAGCAATACCCTCTGGACTTTCTCCTTTCACTAATGTATCTATAGAAAGTCTTGTCACCTTCTTTTACTGTTTGTGCTAGTGTTTCCTCAGTTTGGGACTTTGCCTGCCTTACTGCCTTACCTGCTTCCCTTAGGGCAGTTTGGTATGCCCCTATCTTCATCCCGCTGTGTTCCCTTATATTTTCTGAAGGCCAGCCTTTTGGCTCTGACCTTTTCTGCTACTGTATTTGAGAACCAAAGTGGTTTCCTTCTTTTTGCACTTCCTTTTCTGTCTAACACAATGGGATGTTACTTCAAGTATTGTATCCTTAATGCTTGCCCACTTTGCCTGTACCTCCTCACCTGTGTTTCTTTTGCCAGGGCTAGCTTAACTCTGTTGGCCATCTTATCAAAGTCAGCTCCTCTGAAGTCCCATATTTTTGCCTTGGAATGGGATGATTTAGATGTAGTAGCCAAATTGAACCATACCATGTGATGGTCACTGGCCCCAGGTGACCTTCTACCTGAGATCTGTGATCCCTTCTTTGTTAGTCAGTACTAGATCTAGGATAGCCCTGTCTCTTGTGGGTTGCTGTACCAGTTGTTTGAGGCCCTCCCCTGCAGGGAATCCACTATGAGTCTAGTTCTGGCAGATGTTCCTGCTGGTATTGACCAATCTGTATCTGGCATGTTGAAGCTCCCATTATCAGAACCTCCCTTAGCTGTCATGTTTTGTATATCTTCTAACAGTAATGTGTCTATGTCTCCTCTGGTCTGGGGGCCTGTAGACAACCCCAGTTCTTATGGCTGTCCCATTTCCTGTTTCCAGGGTGACCCACAGTTCTTCTGGCTCTTATGTGTATTCTGAATTTCTGTAGCTTTGATATTTTCATTAACATACAGGGCCCCTCCTCCCTTTTGCACCTCGGTCTCTTCTGAACAATACATAGCCAGGTACTGAAGTCTCCCAAGTGTGGTTACTGGTAAACCACGTCTCACTAATTGCTACTATGTCCAGTTTAGCCTCTGACATTATTGCCTGCAGGTCTGGGATCTTATTTCCCAGGCTGTGAGCATTTGTGTACATGATTTTCCATTGGCCAGATTTTGTGTGTTAGTTGTTGGGTGAGGTTTGGCATTACCCCTGTGCATCGTATGGGGAGACAAACCTTTTTTCTTACCTGGTGATGCAAATGAACGGCAAACACACTGAATTCCAGTTTGACCACTAGCTGAGGGGGGAGGGGTGTTCTTCCCATTCAACGTATGGGGTGCTGCACCCCTCTCCCCATTTGCTAGTTTAAATAGTTTAATGTTTTCTTCTTCTTCTTCCTCTTCCCTCCCTGTTCCCCACCGCACTATTTCCTCTCTGTCCGCAGTGTTATGGTCAGAGCTTTGCTTGTCACTGTATGTTTACAGAGCTGATTCTATTAGAATATTCATATTGTAGCTTGTAAATTATGGTACTATTCACCAGTTTGTAGGGTTATTACTGAAATATGGGTAGCTACCATATGAGAAACAATAAAAAATACTATCAGCTAACTGGTATGTCACTTTGGGTTCCATTCCTACAGTATGAGCCCTACCTCCCTTCCCTCATGTTTACTAGAATGTGTGGTATGTAACTAGTCACATATTGTTCCCGACATATGTTTATTCCAGTTAGTTGCATTTTACAGATAGAGGGCCTGATACTCACAATATTTCCTTCCCCCCTCTCGATATCCTCTGAAATACACATTCATTTTTCCATGGTGTCTAGTGGTCCCACCCCCCCCGATGCCTGATCACAGTACACAGTCATATTTCTCTGGTGTCTAGCTGTCCCACCCCTCAACCTGATGCCCACCCATAATACACCTTCATTTCTCCCTGGTGTCTATTGGTCCCTTCCCCACTGGAAGTAAAGATTCATTGTTCCTTGCTGTCTAGCAGTCCCTCCCCAACCTGATGCCCCCAACGCACACAGTTATGTGACTCTGGTGTCTAATGGTCCCTCAACTAATGACTGTCCCTGTAATAGGGAAAGCCCACCATGGTTTGTCATGTCCCCACCCCCAACAACACAGCCCTGTCAATGAACATTGCTTCCTGACCCCCCAGCCCAACCCTCATTTTTATGTTTGCTTGCATGCATGCACAAGAAACATTATGTGGCAGCTTAGAAGAGAAGTGGGTTGTGGAGGAGCGGCACTGTAGCAACCAATGGAGGCACTACCTTTGGGGGCTTGGCGTTGGTGGACCAATGGAGACACAGTGTCCTGATGACACTGGTCTTCAAAAGTGCCATGAAGTAGAAATGTTTTTGGCACAGCAATCAGCGGCCGCCTCGTCATTGCAGCATCACCATTCCACTGCAGTGAAGGAGCGACCTACCATTGCTGGGCGGAACATTGCCAACTGTAATATTGTTTGTGAATGTGGCACCGTGTTCACAAACAATATTCATCAGCCCCCACTGCCGAGGGGGTGCCCAATCCACCTCGGCATCATGTGCCCCCAAAAAATTAGTTTTGCCAACAGGGAGCCCAATCCCCATCAGCTTCATTCACATCCCCACATGTAAGTTTGTGGAGCCAAAAACAGTGGTGGAATTCAAGCATGCATGGGACAGTCATAAGGCAATTCAACGGGTGGTGGTAGGAAGAAGTAGGCTGCTGGTTAACTAAGATCTGCAGCTTATCCATTAGGTAGGGAAATGGGCAGACTGGGTGGGCCAAGCAGTCCTTATCTGCTATCAAATTCTATGTTTCTATATTTCTATGCCAAGAGGATGCCCAATCCCCCTTGGCCCTTGTTTCTCCCCCCAGCACTTCATATGTGCTGGCAGGGGTGCCCAATCTGTAATCGGCTACACCCCACCCAAAACATTCAGATGGCACACTGGGAGTCCACCCCAGCATGCCCAATGCCCCTGTAAAGAAAAAAAAATCCCACATTTTTTTTTAAACCTGTAAAAAAGAAAACAGTCCCTCTTGGTCTCCCTGCCTCCTCCCATAACCTGCACCCACCCACTGTGCAGCCTGCCTCCCCACACCCCCACTCACCTCAGACTTACCTCCAGAGCCCGGCACGATGATGTTCAGTGGACCGGGAACACGTCTGCACTCTTCAAAGCCGACCACGAACTGAGGAAATGCCGGTAAGCTGTATAATGGCATAAATAGGGTTTTTTCAACTTTGTTTTGCATATCTCAGGCATTTTTTTGAATCTTGGCACCAAATTTTTAACATGGGGTTATTGGGCTCCCTCCTTATAAATTCAGCCACTGTCATGGTGTTAATTGGTCATGAAAGGTGATTTTGTGGTCACTGCATGGAATCAACTTTTGGGACTGATTAATGAAAGGACAGTGCCAGTGTTCATGAAGTGGGCTCTCAAAAGATCTATGTTGCAAATTTGGTGGGAAAATCCCAAAAATGACTGTTTTACAAGCATGTGTTGCGCAGTTGCTAAGCGCACTCTTAACGTTGACAATTTGCAATAGTTTCACTCTAGATTTTCAACATTGCCATTTTTATTCGCCTCCTTATGAACAGTACAGCTGTCATTTTTCACATCCTGGCTGAAATGTGTTTTCACAGTTCCAGCACAGAATAGTGCGCTCGCTGTGGGAAATCAGTGTTTGTGACAAATTAAGAAAATCACAGTGACACTGTTCATGAGCAGAGGTCCTAAAATGACTATGTTGAAAATTTTGTGACAAAAGTCCATAAAATGAGTGTTACGAGCGTGCATTGCGCAGTTTCCACGCACCCTTGTAACTTCACAAATTTGCAATATTTTCACTCCAGATTTTCAACATTGCCATTTTTCTTCACCTCCTTATGAACAGTACAGCTGTCATTTTTCACATCCTGGCCGAAATGTGTTTTCGCACTTCCGGTGCAGAATAACGCATTCACTGTGGGAAATCAGTGTTTGGGACTCATTAAGAAAATCACAGTGACTCTGCTCTTTAGCAGATGTCCTAAAATACCTATGTTGAACATTTGGTAATGAAAGTCCATAAAATGACTGTATTACATGCATGCGTTGTGCAGTTTCCATGTATGCTCAGAAGTGCAAGCATTTTTACTACTCCCATTACAGCTTTTCAATATTGCCATCTCTTCACACCTCCCTATGGATGGTACAGCTGTCATTCTTCATATCCTACCTGATCTGTGTTTTATTACATGTAGCGCAGAATGGCATTGTCACTGTTGGAAGTCAAAGTTCAAGACATCTTGACAAAATCACACTGCCACTCTTCATGAGAAGAGGTCCCACATGCTTTCATGAGGTGGGGTCACTAAAAGGCCATTTTAAAAATTTGTAGTGCAAATACTAACAAAAACGCCAGGGGCATTAGGGTTTCTAACCATAACGTCCTACCCTGTACAGACTGACAGGCATCAGGGTATGCCTTTGGATTGCCAACTGTACTGCTCAAGCCATCCCACCCCCAGCCCCTCCCACCCACTGACAGGCACTGAGGTGTACCTTGGACTCTTCGGCCCCAGACTTCACCCCATTTTCCTATGTTGCACCCATTTCAGTGTATGTCCTTATGGAATGGGGTGACTGTAAAGCCAAACACCCCAAGGCACACCTCAACACGTGTTGGTGCCTGCAGAATAGGATGAGGTGACATAGCATGAACATCATGGGTGACGACCCAAACACTTACCCCAATGCCTGTCCAACTCTATAGGATGGAGCTGGGGTTGGCATGAAGTTCAATACTTCACTGCCATTCCTATTCTGCATCTGTCTACCTCCTGCATTTCCAATGCTAATACCAGCAAGCAAACATTCAGCATTGACAAATGCTTGTTGGTTAGTGTGCCTCCCACTCAGAGCACCAACATCCCACCCCCCAGTCCCCCTTACCTGTCAGTGCCTCAGTGAATCGACAGCAAGTGACACAGCCCTCCACACAACATCTCCACTACCTGCCATCTAAGAGGAACTGGGAGTGCACTGCTTATTTAAAGGGCACACTCCCTGCTCATGTCAGATGGCGAGTGGCAGAGGTGGTGTGTGAAGGACTGTGCCACTCACCATCCATTTACCACAGCACTGACAGTCAGTAAAGGGGTAACAAGGGGGTGGGATGTTGGCGCTGCAGGTGGAAGGGGGCACACCACCAATAAGGGTCAGGCTGGGGGCTGATGACTAATGTTTGAGGAGGGGGCTGTGTTACTCAGGGGAACATGACAAACCATAGTGGGCTGTCCCTTTTATGTGGACAGTCATCAAGTGGGGGGTGGGACTGCTAGACACCAGAGAAATATAATTGTGTACTGCAAGCGGGCATCGGGTGGGGGATGAGCCTACTAGACACCAGGGGGAAATGAATATGTATTTTGTAGGGCATCAGGAGGGGAGAGGGAAATATGAATAAAATGCAACTAAATGGAATAAACAACATATGTCAGGAACAATATGTGACTAGTAACAACAAGCAACAACTGGGGTGGGATTTGGAGTGTCAACCATTTTTTTTCTGAAAAGGTAAGGAAGAAGATAACTGTGATGAAATTGTATATCATTTTGAGATACAGTACTGTAAATATAAAATGGTATGTAAATCTCAGGATTATTTAATTCAGTTCAACATTTAGGTGTTAAAGATGTTTTATTAAATAAGTAGTATTACAGAACTTCAGCCTGTTCAAATGCTTTCAAATTAGACACTAATTCTTGTTACAGTTGCACAGTATACTTATGCAAGATGAATTAGGAAACAAAATTAAGTATGTAGCACTAGTAATTCCCAAACTGACTCTTTTTCTTTATTACCCAGACAGTGCTCTGCTCCTACAGTTTTCCAATTACTTGGATCCTGTTGATCACCCATTTAACCCACCATTGCTGAACTGTCTTCAAGGTCCCTTGGGTCCAACAATACTCCCACAAATCAGGTGTATCCCTATGGGGCTCCCTGTTAGTTTCCTGGTTTAAATAATTGCTTAATGCTATGTATTCTGGCAACATTATATCAATACTGTAACATTAGCAGCTGTTGGGGCTCTGACCAGAGTTTGTTCTTATGGGTCATGGGGATTTCATGTATTTTTCCAATCCAGAAAAGGTATGTACTGTGTAACTCCCCAGGATGCAACCCAAGGCAAAAAGAAATGCATTTTAAGCACTTGAGAAGTATTTGAACTACTTATAAAAATACGTTTTCCAAGAAGCTGAGAAGCATTTGAACTATTCCAGTTCTCAAGCTATTTCTGAGTATGTGTTAAACATTTTAACCATTCTGAAGCTATCTTTAGAGATTAATATTTACCAAATACTTCACAAGCACTTTTATAGGCCAAATTATTTAAATGAGATACTGCTTCTTATTGAAATGTTAAGAAAATGCTAATTAACTATTCACTGTAAGCATGGCTTAGATGTTACCTAAATGCCTCATAACTATTTAGCAAATACTAATCAAGTGGTCCTACAAATACAAACATACAAAAGAAGCAAGCAGAATAAGGCAATTTGGTCTATCTACAGTAGTCTGCTCATATTATGGGACCTGGGGGTAGTCATATCAGATGACTTAAAGGTGTGCAAGCAATGTGAGAGGGCAGCAAGGAGGGCTGGGGCAGATACTGGGATGCATAGGGAGAGGCATCACCAGTAGAAAACAGGAAGTTGTTATCCTTCTGTGCAGACAGCTAGTGAGACCCCATCTGGAGTACTGTGTGCAGTTCTGGAGACCCAGTCTCCACAAGGACATAGACAAGATGGAAGCTGTCCAGAGGAGGGCAACTAAAATGGTGCAGGGTCTGCACCAGAAGACACATGAAGAGAGACTAAAGGAGCTTAATATGTATAGCCTCAAGGAAAAGAGGAGAGGGGGACATGATAGAAACTTTCAGGTACCTCAAGATCAACAAAGTCCAAGAGGGTAGCATCTTTCAACAAAAGAGGTGCAAGAACAAGGGCACAATATGAAAATGGGGGCAGCTCAGAGGTAATGTAAGGAAGTATTTTTCACAGAGAGGGTTGTGGATGCATGGAACAACCTTCCTGAGGAGGTTGTGGAGTCAAAAACAATGGTTGAATTCAAGCATGCATGGGACAGCCATAAGGCAATTCTAGGGGTTGGGGTAGAAAGAAGTAGGCGGCTGGTTAACTAGGATCTGCAGCTTATCCATTAGGTAGGGAAATAGGTAGACTGGGTGGGCCAAGCAATCCTTATCTGCTGTCAAATTCTATGTTTCTATGTATGTTATGGAGGGTCCATAGGTTAAGCTACTGTCCCTGACCCCCAGTTCTCCCATCCTTTCCACCTGCCCCTCCCATGACCCTTACTTTCCCCTTAAATCTGTCTCAGCCTCTCCTGAAGTTGCACACCATCTTCAAAGAGACCACCTCTTCCATTAGTGCATTCCAACTGTCCACCACCTTCTTTGTAAAGAAATGTTTCCTAACCTCCCTCCTAACCCCCAACTTAAAACTGTGTTTCCTTGTATTTCAGTTGCCACTCAGCTTAAAGAGACCCTCCTTATCCACCTTATTTATCCCCTTCAAGTACTTGAAGGTCTGAATCATGTTCCCTCTGTCCTCTCCTCAAGGGAGTACATTTTCATGGCTCCCAACTGCTCCTCATATGTTCTGCCCTGATGGCCCATGATCATCTTAGTTGCCTCCTCTGGACAGTCTAAAGTAGAGTAATGTATTTTTTAAGATGTGGCCACCAGTCCTGTACTCCATACTCCAGATGTGGCCTCACCAATGACCTGTGCAAAGACAGTATAACCTCCTCTTACCTACTGCTGATCCCCTGGCTATGCAGCCCAACATTTTATTTGCCCTTGTTGCTGCTTTCCAGCACTGTGTGGAGTGCTTCAGATCACTAATGCTCATCACTCCCAGATCCTTCTTCTCTTCTGTTGCAGATACCCAGGCCCCTCCATGGTCATACTTCTTCCCAGAATTCTTGGTTCTGGTGTGCTTAATTTTTCATTTCTTTGCATTGAAGCCAAGCTGCCAAATACTGCACCACCTCTCAAGCTTTTTCAGGTCATCTTGTAGGTCCTATATCTCTTCAGCTGTATCTACCCTCCCACGGAGCTTGGTGTCATCCATGAATAGGCACATTTTGCTCTTAATGCCATCTCCAATATCACTGATGAAGACATTGAACAACAACGGTTGGAGCACCGAGCCCTGCAGGACCCCATTGGTGAACTTCCTGGTGCTAGATAATTCTCCCCCTACCACCCTCTGGGTCCTGTTCCTTAGCCAGTTCTCTACCCATCTGATCAGCTTCTCCACAACCCCAAGATCTGCCAACTTCCTGATCAACCTCTTGGGGGTTATAGAGTCAAAGACCTTTCTGATGTCCAGGCCAGGTAAAGGATGTCCACTGCTTGGCCCCATCTATTGTTTTAGTGACCTAGTTAAGTAAGTCAGATTCATTTGATTCAACCTCCCTTCCATAAATCAACATTGCCTCATATCTTGGAGACCATGCTCCTCCAGATACACTACCAACCTTTGCTTAAGTATGGTCTCCATGAGCTTACACATGACTGAAGCCAGACTGACCAGTGTGTAATTTCCTGGTTCATCCCAGGGACCGCTGTTATCAATGGACGTCACATGTGCTATTTTCCAGTCATGTGGTACCATGTCTGACTCCAGTGAACTACTGAATACTTCTACCAGTGGCCCTGTAGGTTCCACTACCAGTTCCCTCAGCACCTTTGGGTGTATGCTGGCCTAGCCTGTTGATTTGTCTACCTTCAATGCTAACAACCTTTTCCTCACTCTATCCTCCACTACCATCACATCTGTGCTCCACTTCCCCTTGCTTCTCTTTTACTTTCCCTCGAAGGCATGAGTCCAGATTTTTCCATGGTGAAGATGGAACGGAAGTATTCATTTAGTACATTTGCTTTTCACTCATTCTCTTCCACTCACTCATCCTCTTTCTGATGCCTAGCAATCCCATCCTTCTTGTCCCTTTTCTCACTTATACTGTATAGTGAAAATGGCCTCCCTCCTTTATTCCCACAGCTGTCTGCAGTTCCTTCTGAGCCTTAGCCCACTAAACAACATTACTTGCCTCCCTAGCAATCTTTAAGTAATTCACCCTATCCCCCCTCTCGCTCTTTCTGAATTTCCTGTAGTCTAACCTCTTGTCCCTTACTGCCTGTGAGACCACAGTACTGAACCAGCTGGGGGCTTTGGCCCTTGAGTTCTTCTAGTACTTCATACCTATTAGAGGAAACCTATCAGTCTTCGAAGAATCACATTTCACCATTGATTCCCACTTATGGGTCTAAGCTGGAGGCACTAGGACACCATGAGAGTAAAGCTTTTGGCCAGGGAACCAGTCACAGCTACTGGACACTGTGCTTGCACACTACCATGTGGTGCAGTGCAACAGACAATAACCATTGCAAGCTTCCTCACCAATCTAAGATTTGTTCTTCCCACTGTCGAGTGCACATGTGAGATTGTAGTACCTTAGTTCACCTCATTGCCACTTATTCTACTGCATCACCATGCTTTTTGCTTTATTTATAGTGTCACCTGTCTATTACTTTACTATGATGCTGAAGTTTGATAAGAAGGGGGTCAAGTCATTGAGAAAGGTCCAACGGACATCCATTATGTGTTGTTGCCCCAGTGTGAAACCAGTGGCTGGGCTGGACTGGCATTAGTCCTATATGGCCTGTCTTGGGAAAGGACATGACATGGATGCCTGCAATGCCTGCTTATCAGTGGACCACTGTACACCTGAGAAGCAAACACTGGGCTGCGGTTACATGATTCCCACCTTCAGAGGCAGGCAAGACCAGGTTTGTAGGCCTTTTGTCTGGGCCTTTTCCCAGGATCTCTGTTTCTGTGGAAGTGTATAGTTCTCCTCAACTTCACCACTCTGGGGTATCAGAGACTCCAGGGAATGTGTTTGATAGATGGTCAACTTCTTCTGCATGGTCGACTGCAAATCCTATAACCTGCCTGTCCTGAGCAGCAGATGTTCCCGGCAGTGAGGCCACAATTATATTCTTGGTCTACACCAGTGGACACCTCAATGTTGTCATCTTGTGTTGTCCAGGCTGTTGTCACTGTTTCTGGTGACAACATGGCAGGTGGCACTGGAGGTGACACTGTGCCCACTCCTGACACTGTTTGAGGTGTCAGAAGAGGGACTGACACCAAGGCTGCTATCTGTATTGTTGCTGGCTCAGATGTTGTCACCATCCATGATGTTTCTAGTGACAGCGAGGAGGGTGACACTCTAGATACATGATGGAGGTGGTAAGGGCAATGGTGCCAATTGTGGGCCAAGCTCCAAGTGAGGTGCTATTGATGATATAATCTCAAAAGTTGAACCTGACTCTGGTGTCATCTGCAACATGGAGGAGGGTGACGGCTCCAAGTGTAATGTCAAATTCAGCACTGTATGATGTGTTGAGGACAGTGATAGTCATGGTGAAAGTGAGAACCCTGTCTCTGAGGCTGTCAACAATACTGAACCCATTTCTGGGGGTGGCACCAACTCAGAGTTGGATAATGGCCTTCAGATTGAGCTTTATCCTGAGTTGTTAGATCTCAATATCACCGGTTAGGCCAGGATCACCCCGTGGCACCTGTATATTTTGCTCTCCTCACCTGCACTGATTGAGTCATTCATCGGATGTAGGCAGACACCCTTTTGGTGACTTTGCTAGTCCCTTCTTTCAGGAGAGACACCCTATGCAGTTCTGCAGCTCAGGCAGAGGCCTTTAAGACCAGGAGTCTCAACACTTACTAGATGGGCCTCGCTGCTTCCTAGAAACAGTGCTCTTGTTCATAGACCCTGAGGGCCTGTTAACATGGGAATAACACTGGGCTTCCATTGGTGCCTCAGAGAGCTGGTATAGGGAGTCTGACATGGCCCAGTACTTGCCCTTCAGTGTGGTACCAACGATACCCAGAGGCAGTGCCTCGTCTCCATCTACGTTCTACTCAGGGGACAATGAATCATATGTCCACCTTCTTTCAGTTACTGAGTACACCATTCTTGGTGAAGATGCTCTAGGCACTCGACCCTATATGCATTTACAAGCTGTGATCCCACAACCCTGCTGTTGGGGCTCTTTGAAGTTCCAGGTGTCAACTCTTCTGTCATTCTTCCATGGCCTAGAGCCTTCAAAGAGGCATCCAGGGCAGTGTGAAGGAATCCCTTCTCTAATCCAGCCATCCCCTGCGGTATCACACACCCACATAATTTGTTGGTGATGCCCCCATCCTTCCTCAGGGCTTGAGGTACTGCTAATCCTGTCATGACCAAGGCATTTAATGCTTGACTGCCCTCCAGAAACAGATTTTGTTTAGGTGCATGTTCTTGGAAGAAAGCTGTTTCCTTGGCACACACCCTAATGTGTATTTCTGCACACCAGGCACATATAGTGACCAACAGCTTAGGCAGCTAAGCACATTCTTAGCTACACTGCTGCAGAATGAGACAGTCATGCAGGCCATTGACATTTCTTCCCAGAGCCTGGAGGTAGCTCAGCACCAATTGATCTTATGATGGCAATGAGGTGGCCTACAAGTTGACAGGAACTGCAGTCTGCATCAGGTGGATGGCATGGCTTCACCTTTCCAGACTAGAACCTTTGGCCTATCATATGGTACTTAACTGGCACTTCCAGGGGTCTCATTTCTTCTCCAGTAGGGTCAGGTGGGAACTACTGGGGAACCCTCTTGCTACTGTGCGACAGGAGCTCCTAACTGGCCCTGACCAGTCTCAGATCTCTCCAGCCCCATAAGAAGCTCCTGCGGACAGGTGTTCTCCCCCACACAGAGGGTTTAGGGTATCTGCTACCTTCAGGATGAGCCAGCTTCTCCCTCAAAAAGAGGGAAAAGCATGGTACTCTGACCCATAAGTGGGAATCCAGGGTGAAGATTGATTCTTGAAAGATATGAAAGTTATGTACTTACCATAACTGTTGATCTTCCAGGATATCTTCACCATTGATTACCACTTCCTTCCACCATCCCCCACTCTAGCAGAGTCAGGGCCTCAGAGCCTCTGGGCAGCTCACCCTAATATTACTATCTGGCAGCACTTAGTGCCATGGCATCTCCCCAGTACAGTTCCCATGGAGTAGTTGTTCTTAAACAAAAAAGAGTTTGGGACCCATTGCTGGGTTCCCACTGTCACAGGATGTGGTAATAAACTTCAGACAAGGAAAATTTACAAGTTTAAAACACACCGTGGTGTAATATTTATTTTTCAAAAGTTCAAAAACGAATAAATGAAAACAAAAAAATTGCAAAAAAAATCACTGCTTAACATCAGCAGTTTCTCCCATAATACAGTCCTGGATCTTAGAACTCCTAAGACCCTTCTGAAGGTGGACAAAACAATGGGGCCTGATGTGATTCATCCCAGAATTCTGAAAGAGCTAAGGGTAGAACTAGTGACACCACTGACTACCCTTTTTAACAAATCATGGGAGGATGGGGTGGTACCCGAGGACTGGAGGAGGGCAGATGTGATTCCCCTTCACAAAAGTGGGAGCAAGGCAGAAGCAGAAAACTACAGACCTGTTAGTTTAACCTCAGTGATTGAGAAAATGATGGAATCACTTCTGAAGGAAAGAATTGTCGAGTATCTAGAGGCCAGAGGGGCACAGGACCCTAGGCAGCATGGATTCACAGTGGGAAGGTCATGCCAGACAAATCTGTTAGATTCTTTGACTGGGTGACCAAAGTAGTAGATCAGGGAGGGCTGTGGACATGGCCTACCTAGACTTTAGCAAGGCATTTGACACAGTCCCACACAAAAGATTAATATACAAGTTAGCCAGCCTGGGAGTGGGTCCCAAGATGACAGCCTGGGTAAAGAATTGGCTGGAGAATAGGACACAGAGAGTAATAGTAAATGGAGTCCACTCAGAAGAAAGGAGGATTACTAGTGGGGTACCGCAGGGTTCAGTATTAGGACCGGTCCTCTTCAATGTATTTATAAGCCACATTGCAGAAGGACTGGAAGGAAAAGTATGTCTCTTTGCAGATGACACTAAGATCTGCAACAGAGTTGATGCACAGGGTGGGGTGGAAAGGATGAGAAGGGACTTGGCAAGGTTAGAGGAATGGTGAAATGTATGACAGCTTAGATTCAATGCTAAGAAGTGCAAGGTAATGCACCTGGGAAACAAAACCAGGGAAAGTACACAATGGGGGTGAGATACTAACAACAACAAAATGGAAAGGGACCTGGGGATAGTCATATCAGATGACCTAAAGGTGGAGCAAGCAATGTGAGAGGGCAACAAGGAGGGCTGGGGGTTACTGGGATGCATAGGGAGAGGCATCACCAGTAGAAAACAGGAAGTTATTATCCCTCTGTACAGACAGCTGGTGAGACCCCATCTGGAGTACAGTGTGCAGTTCTGGAGACCCAATCTCCACAAAGACATAGACAGGATGGAAGCTGTCCAGAGGAGGGCAACTAAAATGGTGCAGGATCTGCACCAGAAGACATATGAAGAGAGACTTAAGGAGCTTAATATGTATAGCCTCGAGGAAAGGAGGGAGAGGGGGGACATGATAGAAACTTTCAAGTACCTCAAGGGAATCAACAAAGTCCAAGAGGGTAGCATCTTTCAAAAAAAGAGGTGTGCAAGAACAAGGGCACAATTTGAAGATGGGCGGTTCAGAGGTAATGTGAAGTATTTTTCACAGAGAGGGTTGTGGATGCATGGAGCTGCCTTCGAGAAGGTTGTGGAGTCAAAATCAGTGGTGGAATTCAAGCATGCATGGGACAGTCATAAGGCAATTCTGGGGGTTGGGGGTAAGAAGAAGTAGGCTGCTGGTTAACTAGGATCTGCAGCTTATCCAGTAGGTAGGGAAATGGGCAGACTGGGTGGGCCAAGCGGTCCTTATCTGCCGTCAAATTCTATGTTTCTATGTTTCTCATCTGCATTCAACAGCTTGTCTGCACAAACAGTAGAACCTCTCTCCTCCTCTCAAGGCTGAGCCCCTCTGGACTGTACTGAACTGAACTGCTCTCAGTGAAGAGGTTTAATATCTTTTGGTGGGGTCACCTGACTGGGCCATTTCTATTTACATGTCTGGACATGCTGTTTCATGTCTGAACATGTTTTTTCAAAACCAAGGGTTATTTATTTCATGGGACTTTCTGGTTCATTTAAAGTTATAGTGTTTATCTCCACCGAGATTGACTCTCTATAGCTCTTATTCATAATGACTAAGCATTTTTGTAAAGCACACCACAGTTTTTTTTAACTTCATACAGTAACAGGTTTATAATGTGAATTTATGAAAATACCTTAAGAATTTTATATAACTGTACTAATCATGAAATGATTAGTTTGATATGGCTTCTGAATAATTTTTCTTTGCAAAGGCTTTATTAACTGTACTCATTCATGCTATCTAAAACAGCCATTATGTTTATTTTATACAAAATGCACCCATGCACTTTACACAACACCTCTCAGGGTGTTTGGCATTATTCCAGGAATTTGATGGATGGAAATGATAAAAGAATGAAAAGAGAGAACTAATAGGAAGTTTAGTAGGGAAAGTAAAGAGCTACACTAGATGGCCAACATAGGTAGGGGAGAAGAAGAAAAGCAAAGAGAAAAGCATTAACTGTTGCACAACAGAAGTTTTGGTAGCTAGTCCGGGGGCATAGGTGTTGGAATGGAGGAGGGAGCCACTATGACCATAGCTTTACCACTTTCATAAGTGGTAGGGCCTTGCCCTATTAGTTTTTAGCAATAATGTCGATTTATTACTAGGGAGGGCAGTGCATTTAAAATGCAACATGTACAGTAAGCAGTGTTACTTTCCAATCACTCCCATTGTGACTTGCATGGTGTCAAAAGAAATTTTGGGAAATGTGAAGGCTTAAGCAGTGTATATAGAGATGGGATGGGTTCATGTGCTACTGAGCTGACAGTGATCAAACTTTAAAAATGAAAATGAAGGTACTGACCTTCAGGAGGCCATCAAGGAACTACATACTGGAAGTTGTTGTCAGTCAGTAGGAGTGGGGGAGAGTTACTTCACAGATTATAAATTTGGATAAGAAAAAAACTGAGGATGTGGGTGAACCCACTTAATGGGGGGGGGGGCTTACATCCTTAGCCCTACATGTCAAACTGTTCCACCACCAATGCCTAGGGCTATATCCCTTTTTTTGTGTTTTATCCCTGTTAGTTGCTAAATGCAATCCATGTCTCAGGACACTATTTCAGTCTAACTCCACTGGACATCATCATTGTCTGTAAAGGAGTGCTGTGCACTAGACTGGATCAAGTTACACTAGCTCTTACACAAGTTACATCCCTGTTGTTGCAGGAGAAACAGGTAATTTTCTCTAAAGTTTTTTTTTTTCTTGTCCTGGCTATGTCAGGCTAATCCTTTTTTGGTTGGTGTGCCCCTTTTTACGTTCGCCTTCGCATGCGCGAGGCGTCTTCGGAAGAATGGGACACTTTGGGTGTGCCCCTCCTGCAATCCCCTGCTCCATTGAGCAGGCATGGCAATCCTGCCAATCGGATGCGGTGCTGTGTATGACAGCGGTGGTCTTCTCTTCAAAGAAAACCACTGCTGTCATACACAACACCGCATCCTCACCACCCAAATCTTTGCTGCCATGCTGAGGCCCACCCCACCGTGGCAAACATCCGCGTCGTCTGCCGATGGGGGTGCCCAATCCCCAGTCGGCTCCACGGCCCCCCCAGCCATCCTTCTGCCACGCTGGGAGCCCACCCCAGCGTGGCAAACATCCCGCTTTGTCTGCTGATGGGGTGCCCAATCCCCCGTCAGCTCCACAGCCCCCCCCAGCCATCCTTCTGCCACGCTGGGAATCCATCCCAGCGTGGCAAACATCCCACGTCGTCTTTTTTTTTTTTCCAAACCTGTAAATTGAAAATGGTCCCACGGCACTTCTCCCAGCCCCTCCCACAACCGCACCCACCCACTGTGCACCCTGCCTCCCCACACCCCCCTCACCTCATACTTATCTCCGGAGCTCGGCGCGACGATCATCGGTGGACTGGGAATAAGTCTGCACTCTTCAAAGCTGACCGCGAACTGAGGAAATGCCGGTGAGCTGTATAATGGGCTAGATAGAGAGTTTTCAACTTTATTACATATCTCAGGCATTTTTGGGAATTTTTGCACCAAATTTTCAACATGGGGTTCTTGGGACCCCTTCTTATGAATGATGTCACTGTCATGGTGTTATCCCAGCCCGAAGGGTGATTTCGCAGTCACTGTGCAGTCACTGCACAAAATCACCCTTCAGGCCTGAATAATGCCATGACAGTGACATCATTCATGAGAAGGGGTCCCAAAAACCCCATGTTGAAAATTTGGTGAAAAAATTCCTAAAATGACTGTTTTCCGAGCGTGCGTTGTGCAGTTCCTAGGCACGCTCGTAAGTTTGTGAATTTTCAATATTTTCACTCCAGATTTTCAACATTGCCATTTTACCACACCTCCTCATGAGCAGTACAGCTGTCATTTTTCACATCCTGCCCAAAACGTGTTTCTGCCCATGTAGCGCACAATGGCACAGTCGATGTGTGAAATCAATGTGTGGGACACATTAAGAAAATCACAGTGACACTGTTCATTAGCAGAGGTCTTAAAATGGCTATGTTGAAAATTTGGTGAAAAAATTCCTAAAAATGACTGTTTTACAAGCGTGCGTTGTGCAGTTCCTACACATGCTCGTAAATTCACGATTTTTCAATATTTGCACTCCAATGACTTCCAAATACCTAAACAATACATAGAAGCAAGCAACATTCGGCATTGACAAATGTTTGTACTTCTTTGTCACTGATTTTTTTAAGCCATGTCCAAGTGAAAATACCACTGCAAATACCTGCAAGCGAATGTCCGGCATTGACAAATGCTTGTTCACTCTTATGCTAGCTTGACCATTAGCCCCCTACCTTTAGGGCTAACTGGGGAGATGAATGCATCTCAACCCCTCTGTATTTTTCAGCCTTACAGCTCTATATGCAACAAGATTCCATGTTTCTTTTCTGGATGTGAAAAGGAAGGGGCCTAGATTAACTGAATTTTTTTCACTTAGTCCTCTATCTGTTAATATGAGGTTGCTGGTTTTTTTTTTTTTGGGCAGTCTATGTGATTCATTCCTCTTCAGCACGAAATATTCCATCTTAGTTGCAAGGGGGTCTTGATTCTGAGCTCTCCCTCTTAGTTTCTTCTCCCAGAGCCACATGCTTCGGGCTACTGCCTTAAATATCACTACCCATTTGATGTCTGGCTAATGGTTTGAGGCTCTGGTTCCATATCCAACTACCCCTTTTGTCACCTAGTGTGCCCCTATCTCAGGGGTTGGTAGTCAGGTTTTATTTTGTTGTTTATTTATTTTCCCTGTATCCTTTCCCTATCTCTTAGGGCTAGGGAATTTCTAAGCCCTCTATATTTTTCCACACTATGTTTCTCTCCTAGAGAACAGAACTGAGGTTGGTGAGGGAGCCCCAGTGGTTATGGGTTGGCATACGACACCATGTGAAGGTAAGCAGGTGCCATGCCCACTAGCCTTGGCCAGCCCCCTGATCAAAAGCTTTGATCCCATGGAGTGCTAGTGTCTCCAGCCCATTAGAGGAAATCAATAGTGCAGGTATTTTGGGAATTCAACAGTTATGGCAAGTACATACTGTCATTTATTAGCACCCCCCCCCACCACCACCACCATCACAATTTGGCTTTTCACAATATTTTATATTGAAATGTTCTGGCTTACTAAATTTTTCTTTTCTAAGACCTGTGATCAGGCAAATTGTAGGCTCTGTGTGGGGCCATCTCCTGATACACTGCATCTCTGCACTGCTCACGTAACTTGATAAGGACACAAGCAAGCAGTGTTGAGCTACACTTTGTGCAGTGTAGTGTCTGTCATGTTGACTAACAAATATAACATTCAGTACTGTATGTCAGAATTCTTTAAACAATGTGTCTTTTAGATGCAAAAAGTTTAATTTTGGGAGGGAGGCCTTCTGTTGAATTTCTAATAATGCCAGTTTTACTTTAAAAAAATCAAAGCCACATAGTTACAATCCTCATCAGATATACCAAGGCCAGCTATGGTACCTGGGTATATCAGTGAGGTGATCAACCAAGTTTCCTGCAGTTCAGAAACTGGGCCGCAATAAAAAAGGCGCAGCGCTTGGCACCCTATCAGGCACTTATCTGCCCGATAACAAGCTTAACAGATTTTACCCCTAATAACTTGGATAATGGTTTCTCTCGCTGGGAAAAACAAGGGTTAAAATACCTGGTACAGATAATGACTCAGGGGAATACCTGGTCATATGCAGAGATCCAGAGAAAGTTTCACCTTCCACATGGGGACTTTTTCCGTTATCTTCAACTGCGACACTACATAGAGAGCTTACTGCGAACGATATGGGATCCTGAAGGATACCCGGCATTGATCCACTGCCAGATACAGTTAAATGCCACAAGGGCTCAAGAGCACCTGATCTCATGATATTATCAGGCACTTAATTCACAAGGGAGTGCCCGCACTGAGGGCATTTGCTCCCTATGGTCGCAGGAGATGGGACACCAGCTCTCCCTGGAGGATTGGAGACAAGCATGCATTTTGTCAAGCCGAGCTACCAGCTCGCACCAATGGCGAGAATTTGCCTGGAAAGTCCTAGTTCGCTATTTCTGCTCCCCGGTGGTTACACGGCACTACTCTTCCAGTTTTACAGCGGAGTGCTGGAGGCAGTGTGGGGAATCATGTGCCACCTTGACTCATGTACTGTGGCCATGCCCGGTTCTGCGAGGTTTCCTGGTACAGTTCGAGTCCCAGCTACAGGAACTGATTGATACACAACTCCAGCTTACCCTGGAGATATTTTTATTTCTGGATCTCCCTAGAGCATTTAGAGGTCCCAATACCAGATATCTGCTTGTTTTACTAATAACAGCTGCAAAGAAGGCAATCACTAGGCAGTGGTTAACTACAAAAGTCCCCACAGTCCAAGATTGATGGGACATCACATTGCAGATTTATAACATGGAAAAAATCACACACAACCTGAATGAACAAGGGGAGAAATTTAAGGTTAGATGGACACTGTGGCAGATATATTATATGCTGAAGGACCCTACTTTCGTACCCTAGGGTATCTGAGAGGGATGACTAGCTGGGACCCTTGGGTGGGGAGGGAGGTGGATTATTATGCCGGCTGTGCCCCACTTGGCCTTTCTGGTCCCCCATGGAGCGGCGACACCTACACAGAGGAGATGCCCTGGCTGTCTGGGCCTTGAGTTGGGTGAAGCAACTGGTTATTTAGTCACAATGAATTAAGAGTGTAACTGCAAACTAGAAATAGAACCGCACAGGGGATAACCCATAATGAATGTCATAGCACTAGTATTACCTGACTGTAATATTTGTAATACCTGATGATTACATAGATGTCTAAATATTGGTGACCTAAGTGTATATATGTTGAAAACTTAATAAAAAGAAGAATTACAAAAAAAAAACAAGTTTCCTATTGGCTGCATAGGTTACCACACTTACCTTTAAAGTTAATTTCTTCTTTTTCCATAAGCAAAATGGAGGCTTATGTTTTTTATCGTAGGAGTAGGGGTGTATCCATTCATATGTGTGTGTGTGTGTGTGTGTGTGTGTGTGTGTGTGTGTGTGTGTGAGGGTGGTTGGCCAATCACAGTCAAGCAGCCATACTGTATATAGTATGTGCTTCTAGAGGACTCAGTCGGTGGCCAGCCATGGTGGTTAGAGGCGAGCTGACCGCAAGATTGGGATGGGGAGCAGTGTGGGGGGTCACACTGGATGGTTTGGGGTGGGGGAAGGACCCTAGATTACCAGGGCATGGGGTGTTGGAATTTGGAGATGGCGATCGGTGACTGGGAAGGGACACTACAGTATGGAAAACATTTTTTTTGAAATTGAGTGGGAGATTGGGGGGGGAGGGACTCTACACTATAGAAAAGGGGTTTTTGAATACTGGGTGGGAGATTGAGGAATGTGGAGGGACACTACATAATGGAAAAAATGTTTTTCAATTTCAGGTGAGCAATCATGGAATGGGGGGCTGCAGTACCACCACAAACAACTAGGGTTGTGTGGATTACAACCAGGTTTGCAGGTGAAATTTTTTCCACACAAGGGCCATCACAAATGACTTTTGTGTGGATCGCAAGTTTTGTGAATGGGATTGCAGGAATATACAGGTCACCTTCCCCCTCAATTGCATTGAGGCCCCCTCATTGCAATGCCCATGTGCAAACCGATTTTGCCTGGGCAAACTGGGCTTTGTGAATACCCCCTCTGGGCAAAACCCAGTTTGCCCCTTGCAAACCCGGTTTGTGTCAGGGTCAAGTTTTGTGAATCCGGCCCCAGAAGTCATAAGTGGGATTACAAACAAGTTATAATCTGTTGAGGCTACGGCAAACAAAGTTTTCCATTTTCTTCAGTATGTTAGTACTTTACAGTGGTCAGACCATTATTCCAGTAGAGACTGAGGTCCGATTTGCCAGCTACCCCCCCATTCATTTTCTATACATTCTCCTTCAGTATTAGCATGCTAGTAACAGGTATGAAGAAACATCAGTTTTTACTGTCTTCAGCTTTATTTCATTGTGGGAGGAGTAGGGGTAATCTGCAATTTTGCACTTATTGGTGGTGGCTTGGATAGTGTGATGTGGGCCCTGGCCACATGTCGTGTGAGAGAGTCGGTGTCTAGGGACCAGCATGAGTCACCTTGAATGTGAATCTTTTACCCTAGCAGGGATTACATGACTGTGAGTAGCTCCCCACCTGAGCCTCCCTCTCAGCACCCACCCCACCCCCCACTCTCCACAGACGTAACACTGACTCTGGGGAGCACAATCCCCCATTTTCACTGTCGCCACCTAAGCATCCTTCACCATTTTGTTTGTTAACCCTGTAAAAAAGGAAAACATCCATCAAAGTCTGTTAAGCCATTAGTCCCCTCACCCAACCCTCCCACTCATCATCCAGCACTCCATACCCCCCCAAGCCCTTACATACCCACTGAGGGTCCAATGGCATAATTCTGTGTGGACCACAGACAAGTCTTCACTCTTCAAAGCCAGACTGTGAACTGAGGAAATCAGGTACACGGTTCAATGTATTTCCATGGAGTTTTAAACTTAGTGGCGTAATTTGCCCATTTTTGAATATTTTTGTCCCAAATGTACAACATGCCTTTTTTGGGACCCCCAACTCATGAACAGTTACAGTGAAATTAGGCAAATGTTTCCCAAAAGGTGATTCTGCAGTTGCTGTGTGAAATCACCTTTCAGGTAGGAGTAGAACATTTTCTCTGCCCTTGTTCATGAGCTGAAGTCATAAGAAGGCTACGTTGAAAATTTGGGCAAAAATATTATAAAGCAACAAAGTTATGAGCATACACTGAAATTTGCAAATGTAGCTTCATAACTCTGGTTGTTTTCAATACTTTTACACCATCACAGCCATTTCTTCACAGCACCTCATGAATGTGACAGCTGTTATTTTTGTGTCCGGAAAAGTGATTTCACAGTCCCTACATGAAATCACCTTTCAGGCAGGAGCTGAAAATTTTCTCTGCACTTGCTCATGAGGTGGGGCCATAAAAACTAGGTTGAAAATTTGGGACAAAAAAATTAAAAAAACAACAACAAAGTTATGCACATGCGTTAAAATTTGCAAATGCAGGCTCATAACTCTGGTAATTTTTAACACTTTTACACCAGGACCCAGCTATTCAAAAGGGTTGTGCATGGCCAACAGTGTTGTGTCATGCACAACCCACTGATGCGCCCCATCACGATATTCAAACAGGGATTGTGCCTGGCACAAATCCTGATGTGCTGGAATGCATCAGTAATGTATGCGGTGCAGGTAGGGGGGGCGTGCCCATGCATACTCCACTCATCCCGATATTCAGCCGGAGATGTGCTGAGTCCATGCATGCACAACCCCTACTTGCACCACACACAGGTGAGCCAAAAAAAAAAGAAACAATGGCTGGCCACCCACAGGTGAGCTGCCATATTGCAAGGTGCAACACAGCAGCTGCCACCTGTGGGTGGCCACCCAAGCTCCAGCTGCACCTCCATGGTGGCGCCCCCCATGCCTGATCATGGGCATCTGTTTAAAATGATAATGTCCTATCTCCCTGGTGGTCCAGTGGACCACTGTCAACCCAATCACGGGCATTTGTAATAAGAAAATAACACCCTATATCCCTGGTGGTCCAGTGGACCACTCACAGCCCGATTACGGGCTTAAGTATATGAAACACAAAGTCCTATCTCCCTGGTGGTCCAGTGGACTGCTGTCAGCCTGATCATGGGCATTTGTAATAAGAAAATAATGTCCTATATCCCTGGTGGAATGAGATCCAGTGGGGGGGCATCAAGGAAGGTAGAGAGGTAGACAGGGGAAACCAGCTGGGGGAAAGAGAGGATAAAGATGGGGGGGACATTACCAGAGAAAAGTGAGCAAAAAAAAAGTCTGTTGTGAAGGGCAAGTTAATACAGGGTTAGAGCAATCTGGGAGCACCGCAGACAGAACAAAAAGTGCAAACTATTAGCTCAAGTAAACTAATTCCTTTGATTAAGTGCAGGGGATAGAGAAGGGGTCAGGAGAGAGGTGGGGTAAGGGATAGGGAAGGGAAGTATAAGTCATACCTGGAACTGGTTCCTTCAGAGTGTGGAGATTGCTGACAATGGTGGAATGAAGTGAGGACTTAGAATAAGGGGCAGGAGTAGGCAAGGACAAGTTGGGTAGAGATAGTAGAGGAGATGGCAAAGGGAAGGGGGAGTGGGAGAAACTTTCCTAAGACTATGCCTCTACAGTATGCTGAGTATTCTGCCAGAGAACAGAGTCAGGTGAGGATGAGTTAGGTAGAGAGGATGGAGGGGAAAGGGAAGGGAAAGAAGAGTAATTTCCCAGTACTAAACCTCTCCAGGATGCTTAAAACCCTACCAGGGGCAGGACTAGGTGAGGACAAGTTGGGAAAAGAAAAAAGAAAGGATGAAGGGAAAGGAGGGAAGAGGAGGGAAAGAAAGAAGCTTGCATAAAATTAGGCCCTCCAGGATACTGAGAACTCTGCCAGAGTACAGAATCAGGTGAGGACTAGTTGGGTAGAAAGGATATTGTGGGAAGTGAAGGAAGAGTAATTGCCCAGTTCTGGGCCCCTCCAAGATGCAGAGAACCCTGCCACGGGATAGAATTAGGTGAGGACAAGTTGGTCAGAGGGAATGGGGAGGATAGAAGAGCAAAGACAAAAAGAAGGTGGGAGGGAAGAAACCTACCTGAGAGTAGACATCGCCAGGGTGCTAAGAATCCCAACAGAGGGCAGATTTAAGTGAGGACAAGTTGGGTAAAGGAACGAAGGGGAAGGGGAGGGGAGGGGAAGGAGGAGGCTTGCCCAGTGCTAGGCCCCTCCAGGATGCTGAAAACCCTGCCAGAGGTCAAAACTAAGCAGGGGCAAGTTGGTAATGGAAAAAAGATTAGGGGTACAAGTGAGGGGGTAAGCGGTGAAGGGAGAGGAGAACATGCTGAGAAGTGGGCTTGGGAGAAGAAGATTTAATAGGGGATGTGATTCATGGAAAGGAGCAGAGCATATGAGGACAGTAAAGGAGGGTTAAAGCAGGAGCCATTAGATGAGAGAATTTTATGTAAGGCAGAGGCAAGAGAGTAGGATGAGGAGAAGTGCCACATTTGGGAGTGGGAGGGAGTTCCAGATTTGTGGGAAACAATGGGTAAAGCCTGACTAACCAATGAGAGTGGTTTGATGGGGAATCAATAAAGTGCAAGTGTCAGAGGATCTGAGGGAGTGGGAGGGGGAGCAGGGAAGAGAGTGAGCATGAGAGGCAGTAGGGAAGTTCTCCTAAACAAAATTTAGAAGTGAGTTTGGCACAATGAGTGAAGTGCAGGTTGACAAGTGGGGGAAGGGACAGAGCTTGGTAGAGGTCATAGTGATGAGTATGTGATGGAGCAACAAGGGCAAATTGACAGAAGGAGTTAAAGAGAGCGTCCAATCTGGTTAGGGAGGATTTGGGAGCAGTGCCATAGACTACATCACAGTAGTAAAATGGGAGGATCATCTTCTGGACTAGTTCATGCCACACCATAGGAGGGATGCACCTATGGTTCCTGAATAAGGCACAAAGCTTGGGGCACAATTTTTTCAGGATGGCGTCAATGTGGCCAGAGAAGTTGAGGTGTTGTTCTAACCAAACCCCAAGGTATCTGAATGAGGAGGTGTCCTCTAAGATTGTCCTATCAAGGGTATGGAAATATAGAAAAGGGTGGAGCTTAGAGAGTCTCTGCCTAGTGCCAAAGGTCATGGAGACAGTCTTGGCATTTACGAATAGTTGATGTGAGGCAAACCAAGCTGAACCTGGTGGAAGTGATGCTGAAGGGTGGTTGCTACATTGCCAGGGCATTTGCCAGAAGAGAACAGGATGGTGTCATTGGCATACATATGGATAGAGGAGGAGGGGAGCATACTGAAGGCAAATCATTTAGGAAGATGGAGAAGAGAATGGGTCCAAGAACAGAGCCCTGTGGGACTCCTGTGGAAATAGGGAGAGGGGGAGAGTGTATCCTGGATCTTGCCTGTTGTGTTCGGCCTGAGAGGTAAGTTCTAAACCAGTTTTGGGCAGAAGTAGACAATTCAGCAGCTGTAAGGGAGTCAAGAAGTAGAGCATGGGAGATTGTGTCAAAAGCCTTGGCCTTGGAGTTAAAAGTGAGGATCTGTTCTGTCCTCATCTATTTCTGCCACTTCTCTGTCTTTGCCAGTCTGATTGTACAATCACATATTTTTTTTCTTGGGGCACTTGGGAACTGGCCACTCTGAATGATCCTACAGTTTCCCCCAGTGCCTTCCTTCCTTCCTTCCTTCCTTCACATGCTGTTTCTATTCATTCTTTCTTTCCCTTGTTTCACTGTGGTTAAAGAATGTGAAACTCTTTATATGAAACTGTGGTCCTTTGGTTTACAAATTTATGTAATAGTAGTGCTGAAATATTGCAGACAGTTATTTGAGTTTATTAGAAAAAATAGCAAGCTGTAACACAGAGTTGGAATTGAGAAACTGTTTGACCACCACAAGTTAACAGAACTGTCAACAGGAGATGTCTCCAGACCGAATACTGTAGCCTATCGTACCTGTGGAGCCTGGATATACTGGTCAGAGGAAATACATTTTAAAGATGGATGTTATGTGAATTACTATATATATTTTTTAAGATTTTTTTTTCTAACATGACTACTACTACTGCTGCTATAAGGATAGAACCTCATCCTCAAACATTATATGTTGAGAGGTGGAAAGCCTGAATCTCTCACATGCTCTCAATATGGGGTCCATCAAGGTAGGGGCAAACCTCACATCTAGTGAGAAATCTTTAATCTCATAGGGCTTCCAAAACTTTCTGTGTATGAGAAAAAGAGACCCAATACTTGTAAGAGGCTATTATTCTTCAAAGAATTATCAGACTAGCTCTTATTCCCAGGATTCCATCAAAGGGAATGTCCACCAGATAGGATGTTTCCAATGCTGTATTCTTTATTATCCCTATACTGTCCTCTATTATCCCCATATTTATCTCAATTATAGATTATGGGGATTTTTTTATATGCAGAAACAACTAAAACATTACTGGGTTCCACTGATTTGGTTTATAATAGACTAGACCACTATACCCTAGATGCACACCTCAAAACACTCCACTGTCTAATGTATCAAATATTTAATTGGTTAAGACCGAGTGAAAAAAGGGATTTAAACACATCTCTTTTTATGGTAAAAGTTCTGGAAGGAAAAGTTCCTCAATATATTACCCAGTTTTTTTTTCTCTCTGGCCTATACCATCAAGCCTGAGGTCAGCTGTTGGATTAGAATTTAAAGTTCCTAAAACCAGACTAGATATAGAGAGAGAGATCTTCAGTTAGACATAGGGGTGCGGTAGTTTGGAATTTACTCCCCACTAAACTAAGGGAAACTATTACATTAAATAAAAAGAAACATATTAAGGATTGGTTGAAGATTCAAAGTCAGTTGCCTGCTCTGTGCTCTCCTTTAACAACTGCATAGAAGCTTCCTTGAAGTTTCTTAGATTGTAAGCTAGTTTTTTACATGCAATGTACCAACTTGTATTTTATAATTCCTTCTATATATATATTATTTATGTATGGTGAAAGTGAGAAAGGAAACTGAATGAATGTTTTATGGATCACCTTCAAAAGAAGTTTGCTCAATGGTGTTTTATCCATTTTATGGCATATTTTGAATAACATTTATTACTACTACTACTAAAAGCCTGCCATGTGCACATGCAGACAAAAGTGCTGCATGGCAACTGGTGCATGGCCATTTTGGGGCAATATAGTCCTATTACTTATAGTGGACTGATCTGTGTTTTTAGGTTATGTTTGCTATGTGAAGTGAATGCTACAGTAGGTCACCGTAGGGGAAAAATACTGCTTCCATTTGTAAATTTAAACAATAACTTTAAATAAAATAAAATTCCCCTAATTTTTCACCACTAGATCAGTGTGACTTATTAGTATGTCTATCTGTCTTTGGAAAGAAACTAAATATCAAGTCCATTCATCTGAAGTTAGTGCAACAACATGGGATCTCGTGATGGTTGCTGTAGTAATAAGGCAGTAATCTAGCAACCAGGGTCATGAACAACATTTTGTGTTTATCCGTGATTTTACATAGAAACACAGAAACACAGAATTAGTCAGCAGGAACGAACACTTTACCCACCCAGTCTGCTCAGATTGCCCCTGCCTAGTTTGTCTGTATAGATCCTAACCAGTTTGTGGTGAACCTCCCTCCTGTCTGTCTATTTAGTAATACTCCCCATGTGCTTGAATCCCCCTCCTGTTTTCACGTTTGCTACTTTTGCTGGCAGTCTGTTCCAGGCTTCTACAACTATTTAAGAGAAGTACTACATAATCATGCTCTGTAGCTGCCAGACATCTGTTTGTTAAGAAGGTGAGAGGATGGTTGTGCCAGTCACTGATTTCATGGCAACTAGTGCTCAGCATGAGGGGAGTGTGGGGAGGGGTCCTGGCTGGTGGGTGGGTGGGTGGAGGATCTGTGTATAGTTTTGGGGCCAGAGGATCCACTAGACCACCACAAACTATTGAAATACTGTATAACCATTGGGTGATCAGAGGGTGGGGGAAACACTGGACCACAAGGGCTTGTGAATAATTTGGTCTTCTTCAAGGAATTTTCTTTCATCAGGCCACACCAATGTAACTATACACCTCCAGGTGCTAGGATCACATTGAAAGTTTGCAAGCAGTCAACAAGGGGCCACCCATGAGAACGTCAGTTGCTAGCTCATACATAAATGTGGGTAGCCCCTCATCTCCTCAAGTCCCCCTCCATTGACCATATTCATTAGACTGCTGAAGGAAAAACCACTAAAATACAGTAGCTGCCATTTTATTTCTTTTATTAGAAAAGTAATCACTTTTATAGTGATTTTCAACACTCTGTATGTTGTCAAAGAACCATCAGAAGTGTTCCGGTATTATGCCTATGATGAGAAGACTAGCAACACCAATGACATCTGTGTCTACTGCCTAGGCCTGGACTACAGAATGAAAGCCTGCATAATTTGCTGGGATTTTAATTCCACAATTAGGGAATGCCATAAAAGGACTTTAGAAAAGTATCACTTCAAGCAGAAGGTGGTTAGCATGGAGAAGGAACTTCAGCATTACAGCACCACTGTGTCACCAGCCCAGCCTACTGAGTCCAGGTACTCAAAATCCCAGGACAATGGGAGTAACAAATGCAAGCACCTTGGCAAGGATAAGGAGAGAGCCTCCCTGGTGTGTTCCAGGTCATCCCTCTGCATAGCAGGTATGATCTCTTCAGTGCCATCATCCACTCTGGCAGTGATGCCACTTACCCACCAACCATTGCTGGTTCTAAACCACAAAAAAACTAAATCCATGCTCTTCTCTAACCCGCAAAACAAGAAATGGCAAGTCCCACTCACCATTAATACATACCTAGGAAATACCCTTGAACAAGGGCCAATTTTCAAATATCTTGGAATCAACTTTGATCAAGGCCTAACCTTTGCAACTCACATTGATAGTACAGCAAAAACTATTAATCAGCGAATTGGGATTCTGTATCGGAACCAACAGCTTCTTACCCATTCTGCACTGAGGATTGCCATCCAATCCTCTATCATCTCAGTCGTTGATTATGACTTAGTTATATACGGATCTGCCACTACTACAGCACTTAGTCACATTACAACATCCCTAAATAAGGCCTGTCGGTTGCTCACTGGTGCACACCGATGTACCCACACATGTGAACTCTATGCTGACTCAGGTTGGTTGCAACTCTCAAACCAGATAAAGTACCTTACCTGCCTGATGGCGAAAAAATCCACTCTGGGCCTCACTCCACCCTGTATCCAAGACCTGTTATGCCTGAGCATAGCACCCGTTTTACCAGAAGATCAGAACACCAGCCTCTCCAAGTCCCCGATGCCGGACTTCTCAGGGACAAAGATCATTTGCCTATCGTGCCCCAGCTGGCTAAATGCCCTCAGCACTCATATTACTGCTCCACCTCTCTAGGTATTTTCAAATCAAGGCTTTTCTCTCACCTTGCCACCTCCAGCTCCTGTGACTGCCCTGATTAAACCTCTCCTTTCTCACTACCCACCCTGTCCCGTTATTTGACAAAGACATGTTTGGGAATCCTTTTCCCCGCTATTGTCTGCTCCCCACACCTTTCACTTACCCTCTCTGTTCTAGACTTTTTCCCCTATTTGTTTCTCCTAATCTGGCATGACCTCTTTCTTGTAATAATAATGTGATTATTGATATCTCATGTCCTTTTGCACAAATGATTTGATATGTATTTGTATATGTTTTCTTGCTCTTGACACAACACAAATTGCTGTGTTATCTATGTAACCTTCTGTACTGTACCTAATTGACGTGGGACATTTGTAAAAGAGCCTCTGGCTCAAAGGTAGTAATTCCTAGAACAATAAACTAAACTAAATAAACTAAACCATTGACATGACAGAAAAGTCAGGGCTAAGTGCAAGCACTAACAGTCCTAGTACACCTGGTACATCGCTGTTAATGTCAGGGACTCAGCTTCACACATTGGCTCTTCCAGTTGCACCCATTGACTATGCAGGAGCTGACACTCAGCTGATCCTGTCCTCCTTTTTGGATATGTTTTGATGCCTGCTGCATAACATCCCAGTTACAGGGGTCCATCACCGGGACCTACTACTAAATAGTGGGAGGAGAGGAGAGGAGAGGAGAGGAGAGGAGGGAGGAGGCATGGGAGGCAAAGAAGGTACTGAACTCATTGGCTACAGAGAGGGGGGTCTGACAGGGTGGAATCAGCCACTTCAATGGCAGGAGCAGGGGGACTGTTTGAGGGGGAGAGGGAATTGATCACCTTCCAGAATTTAGAAGGGTGGTTTATGTTTGCCTGGAATGTACTGGAAAAATAGTCTGCTTTGGCTTGTCTGACTAGTCTAGTGCAGGTTTTTCATAGATGATGATATATTTGGAAGGCTGAAGTAGTGGGTGAACATTTGTGGTGTTTCCATGCTTGGTTACTGATCCACAGACAAGCTAGGAGATTTGATGTGACCCATGGGTGGTGGGACCCCCATGGACCCTTGAGCCTCTGAGTGGGGCATGGTGATTCCCGATGTTAAGGAATGAAGATTTATAGTAGTCAAGGGCTGAGTCCAGTGAGATGGCAGTGTCGATGGTGGACCAATCTGTGTTGGTCAGACCTTCAAGTAGAGGTGTGAGGTCTAAGGATTTAAAGGAATGGATTTGAAGGAATTTGGGGGAGCTCTAGGATGCCAAAATTTGAGTATGCAGTATGTGATGTGATGGTCACTGATTGCATCAGGCAAGATAGAAGCATTTAAGATGCAGTGTGGGTGTGAGGCCAGGACCAAGTCAATGAGGGAGGGGGTGTTAGATTAGGGTTGAGGCATGTGGGTTCATTGATGCAGTAAGATGAGTTAGGTTTAAGGAGGTGATTTCAAAATGAGTAATGTAGTGTGGGACAGTGAGCCAATTCATGTTGAAATCACCCAGGATTAGGAGTTCACCTCAAGGGTGGAAAGAGTTGCTAACAAGTCAGTGACTGAGGGAAGGGGGAGGCCAGGATGACAGTAAACACTGGCTATATAAATCAGAAGGGAGAAGAGGGGGAGATCTTTAGTAGTAAGAGGTCTTATGTGGAAGGGACCAAGGAAGCTAGGATAGTAGTGAAGTGAATTAAGGATGTGAGGTACATGCCTGGCCCTATCCCCACAGACCCTATGGCAAACCATGGCCTACCATGTGAACATGATAATTTAACATGCAATGGATCAGTATCACCATATTATGCATTATTAAGCTACTGAACTGTAGCTTAATGTCAGCCTATTTTATTTGCCTTACAGTACTCTGTGCCTGGCTTACTTAACATGTTATTTTCCTACCTCTTGCACACAAAGAAACTAAGCTACTTATGGACAGTGTGCTAAATTAAGATGATGGAACCACCACAAGGGAAATTGTGGAACATCTGGCTGTTGAACATGGGGTATTGGCATTTGCCTCATTGGTAAAAGGTACTGCCAAATGGGGTGGACATATGCGTGTGCACAGCAAAAGCACAAATAAAACTGCTTATTGTCAAGAAAAAGTGTTCATGTTTGTTATTAGATACAGTAGCATGGCATAACCAATCTTTTGTTTGCTCCAGATGTTACCAGTTGATAAGGTATGTAAACAAACAGAAGCGAACTGAGCAGGCCAGGATGTGGATGCAGAACAAGTAGTCATCCATTTAATGACATCATTTTCTCAGACAAAATAGCAGTATTTTAGGAGCAGTTTGCTTCAGTTTAATTGTGTAAAGGTAGGGACTCCATGAAACCTAAGCCAAAATATCCTCTTACGCTTCATGTCTGGGTCTCCATAGCCAACAGGGAATATAACCAATTCTGCATTTTTGAGAGTTAATGCAGTTACTGCAACATACAGTACAAGTGTTTGTACTGTGCTATGTTCGTATGCCCACAGAACCATAGCTAGAGAATTCTTCAGAGAAAACATCATTTTGGGTGCCATGAAGAAATGCATATGGAAAAAATATCCAGATGAACATTGTTTCTTTCAGGACAATGTCTCTCAACATACTGCATCAACATTAATTATTGCTGTTACAGGCATTAATTGGGTCAGAACACCACCAGAGTCAATACTGCACAGCAGCCAGATACAAAAACATGTAGAATACAGTGCTGCTGACCAGAAACCATGCTTTTCTTGCTACTTTTTTTCATACCATCCAGTTCTTCAGGTATTAATCCTATTAAGATGGTGTGGCATGCCAGGAAAATATTTATCCAGAGAAAGAAAAATACATAGACAAATCGAGAACTGACTGATGGCATAAACAGTTTTTGACAATGTTAGAAAAAATAGACTGCAGTGGATGCATTATACATTTGCAGAAAATGCTACCAGTTGTTGTTGCCAAGGAGGGGTGTGCATCCAGAATGTGAGTCATAGCTGGGCTGCAGTGTACTCAGAGATATTGGATATGCGGAGATACTGGAAGCCCTCAATAACCATTTTTGCAATGGTAGGGCTAGCATTTGATACTTCTCCTGCCAATGACCTCCACACAGCTCAGGGCCCACCAACCCACGAGACCCCCTCTACCGAGGAGGCCTTCTCCCTCCTGCTTGTCTCTCTAAAAGAGATGGAAGACCTACTGCTGCAACTGGACACCAGGAAGGGAGCAGGCTCTGACTTCATAGAGCCATACTATCTGAAATGTGCCTACCATGTGCTTGCGGTGCCAATCACCCACCTATTCAATATGTCACTCTCCCAGGGTAGTCTCCCTCTCAATGGAAAATAGCCCATGTCATCCCTCTATTAAAAGCAGGTGACCCCTGCAATCTAAATAATTACAGACGGATCTCCCTCCTCCCCATCCTGTCTAAATTACTAGAAAAAACAGTATGCGGTCAGCTAGAAGTATACTTAGAATCTAGAAGCCTATTAAACCTGGTTCAGTCTGGATTCAGAGCAAAGCACAGCACCATAACAGCCCTAGCTAAGGTGACCAATGATTGGCTCCTAGACCTTGACAACAAAAAGTATGTCTGTGCCGTTTTCTTGGATCTTATTAAGGCATTCAAAAGAGTCAATCATAGCCTGCTTCTTTCCTCCCTAAGCAACTTAGGCCTGGACCATAAATCTATGTGCTGGTTTGCAGACTACCTCGGAGAACGGAAACAGCAGGTTAAAGCAGAAGGTGATCTTTCTCCATTAAAACCTATGCTGAGGGGTGTGCCCCAGGGCTCTATCCTTGGTCCCCTCTACTTTGCAGTCTACATTAACAACATCAATGACCCCATCAAAAAAGCCAACATTCACTTTTTCACGGATGACACTGTACTGTACTTGAGTCATTCCACACTGGAAGTAGCCTGTGAAGACCTCCAAGCTGAATTTAACCTTCTACAATACCAGTTCATAAACAAAAAGCTTTTGCTCAATGCAAATAAGACAAAAGCCATGCTCTTCTCCCCCTCCTTGCATGTGGAAATTCCTGCTGGGGGGAGCTATCCCACAAATTACCACTGTTCTTGGAGAAACACTAGAGTATGTAGCTAAATTCCAATTTCTAGAAGTTTAGCTCGATCATAAACTTTCCTTCACTGACCATCTCGAAGAACTACAGAAGAAACTAAGGCAAAGATTAGGACTATTCTACAGAATTAACCACCTGCTCACAAAGGAGGCCAAGATTCAACTGGTTCAAGCTACCTTACTATCTTTAATAGATTACGTGGACCTGCTCTAGAGCCACTGCACTGTCTCTGCACTGGTTAAGTTGGACACCCTCTACCACAGAGCTATCAGGTTCATTACTGACCTTCCATTTTCCACACACCACTGCTCCCTGTACTCATCATTAGGCTGGACCTCCCTTCACTATAGAAGGAATAGAAATGCTGCCCTATGGGCCTTCAGAGTGGTGACCAACAAGCTCCCCTCATATGTCTCAGATTGTATTCCCCAGAGTATGTTAGGCACCTACACTCTAAGGAGTTATTTCCTAATTGCCTCCAAGTTCCTAGGGTCAAAACTTGTTTTGGCAAAGCTGCTCTAAGCTTCTCTTTACCCATATTGTGGAACGGTTTACAAAGGAACTTGAAGCTGAGCTGCCCTGTTAGCCTGAATATCTTCAAGACGCTCTGCGATTGCTACATGAAAGCACCTTGCAAATGTTTTCCTCACCACTAGCCCACTAATTCCACAAATCCCCCTTTCCATCCTGACGCTTGCCATGTTTCTACTCCTGGCTGTCACTCTTTCCCTATTAACTCTTCCTGCTGCACCCACCCTTCCCTGTCCACTCCAGCCTGGCTAAAGTTCCACCCATCCATAGTAGTGTCCCAATTATCTACCCTTCCTCCATCATTATCGTAATAAACAAGTACACGACAGCCATCGTCACTTTCTGTGGTTTTAGCTCAATTTTCCCTCAGATGTCGGTAATATATACCTCCTCTTCTTTACCTCTCTAACCTGCCACCCCATACATGACCTCTTTCCCCTATATGTGTAGTTGCTGGCTGCCTCACTCAAAAGATCTCTGCTTATAACCCCTGTATGCCTATTGATGATTGTACATCTGCTGACTTCTTCGATTGTAAATTAATGCTGTTTTTTTTATTTTTTTATTTATTTCAAACTTGTACTGTACTGTATACACTGTATACACCTTTTCTTCCTTGTATATATTTGCTTTTTGTATACCTGCTTCTGTACTGTACTTTGATGTATTTATTTATTTATTTAGCTTTTGTTGACTGGGTAAGTGCACTAGACAAATCCTATTTTCAGGCATGACCCAGGGGAGGGGGGATACAGATGCATGCCAACTGACCTTGAACCAGATTAAGCTGTTGGTGGTATTTTTAGTGAATGAGGGTTTTTTGGCCAGGACACCGGGGAAATTCCCCTACTCTTTTCGATAAGTGCCATGGGATCTTTAACATCCACCTGAACTACCACCAATCCAGGCAGATGGGACCTCGGTTTAACATCTCATCCGAAAATGACACCTCAAATGCAGCACCCTCTCATGCTGCATTACAGTGTCAGTACTGGGATATTAACCCAAGTGCCAGATGTGGGAACTGAACCCACAGCCCTCTGATCTCCTGGCCTCAGAGGTGAGTGTGCTACCTACTGAGCCACTGACACTGTAACTCATGACCAGGTCCACCTTGCAAATGAGCCTTACTCAATAGTGCCCACCTGGATAAATAAAGATTTTGATTGATTGATTGTACTGTATTAATATGTGCTGCAATGGCTTGGATTGTTTTGTGAGGATATGTGACTACTCTATTAGAACCCTTTTCTGTTTTGTGTTGCAATGAAATTTACAAACGTATACTGTATGGTATTTAAAAATGTATTACATTGAGCCAGCCCAGTGGTAGAGAGAGGTGAGGCGCCTTGAGGGCCTTGCCTTTCCCACATCAATGATTCAGGTTTGGGAATCATCTTGGGACACCAGTGGTCAGCAGGGGGAAAGGCTGGGAAAGGATTGAGTCACTGCTAGGCAGCTCTTCTCTCTTGGATTGGGAACTTAAGCCTTACCAGCTCTTGGCTAATACAGAGTAAAGGCTCAATGGTAGCATCACACAAATGAGGAGCTGTTGCTAGTCTGGGTGGGTGGAATGGGGTCACCAGTTCTGGCACACATGCATGCCTCCATGTGCATGCATGATTGTGTTGCTGGGGCCCTGGGGTGTGTTAAGGGAGAAACCTAGAGAAAAACACCATGTACTCCTATTGCCCTATGAGACGACCCTTGAGACTTTTTGGTGCTACACTGTGTGGATTCCTGCCAATGTGATAGTTAGGGAAGTGGCAGACAGAACTGGGAGTTCTGAACCCAGGGCCCGAAGACAGGAATAAGTTGGCAACAGATGGGCAGAAAGCTTCATGAAAAACAAGTGTTATTACACTGTAAAATATTTTAATCAATAAATTCAATTTTTATTTATTTCCATCTAGGATTATAATATCTTTGAGCACAAGGCGTTCTTTTTCAAAGGTTTCACATCAGTAGGCGAGGGTAACAAACAGACAAAGGAATACTAAACAGAAGTAATCTAAAATGACAAATGAACAGTTAAAATCCAGGAGAACTAATAGTGGTAGTCTAAATAACACAATAACAATTCAAATCAAGGAAAATAATAGGTAAACACAGTAATTATACCAGCAATTAAAGAGAGGTGAGGTAAAGAGCAGTTATGGGGGGGTAGGAGTAGCAGCCCTATACCTTGTCAAGCTAACCAATAGGCAAAAGGGAGGGGGAAGTGCAAAGGTCGACCAAAGGGGGAGCTGAAATGGGGCATAGGAAGAAGTTGGGAAGGGATGGGGGGTGAGGGTGGAGGTGGAGGAAGAGGAACCAGAGGAAGAGGAAGAGAGGTTGAGGCAGGAGAGAAAACAGAGAGAAGGGGAGGAAGCTGTGAGTCTAGAGGAGACATTTGACAAAGGGTACGATTTGGCAATGGAGGCAATGACATATGAATGATAAGGGGAATCACTGGAGGAAGCAGTCTCAGGAACTGTTAGATGCCAGGTACTGTTTGAGCAGTCACTTGAATTGGCCAAGTTTAGGCAAAGAAGATCCATTAAAATGCAAAGAATTGAACCAAAGGGGAGCTCTGTAGGAGAAGGATCAGTGACCTTGGGTAGTGCGGCATCTGGGGACATGGAGTAGCTGGTTGACAGATGAACAGATGTGCTTGGAACTGCATGAAGGTGTCAGTAGTGCTGCAGACCCAGGAGGAAGTAGTCCAAGGAGTGCTCTTTTGGCAAGTAAGCAGGTTTGATATTTAATCCTACTACTAAACTGTAGCCAGCCAGTCTGTGCGTAAAGTTCACAGGTATGCATCAGGTGGTCATAGCCTGTAAGAAGCCTGCATGCCTTACAAAGTGCAACAGTTATCCTTCGAAGTGAGGAGGGGGGCAGAGCCATAAATAATGAGGCCATACTCTATGATAGAGAGAATGGAGCTTTAGGAGTTAGATTATGCTTATGCCGGTAGGGGAGCCCAGTTTTTATATTTATGGCTTTAGTTACATTCTTGATGTGCTGGGCAAAGGTGAGGTGACTATCCAAGGTAACCTCTAAATATTTGAAATGCTGCACCAGATCAAGTGGAACGCCAAGTTGTTTTTTTATTTATTTATTTATTTATTTATTTATTTATTGAGTGCAATCAGAATTACAATCCTTTGAGTCACAGATTCTTTTCCAAAGCCTCCACGTCAGGTTACAGGAGGTGGAGGGTAGACAAATACAATAATGGCATGTATTATTTACAGATTGCAGTACAGACAATCTTTTTTACAAAGGCTCCACATTGGTTACAGGGGTTGGAGGGAAACAAGACAGTATATGACTAACATTGACAGGTATTATATACAGTTACAGTACTGGCAGGGCAGTCAAGAAACTTATTTAGTAGGTGAGATAATTAGGAGGATTTAATATTGAGGGCATGTGTTTTAAACTTACTGTGCATGGTGCTGAACATCATAACCTTTTTTTTTGTAGTTTAATACCAGTTTCTGGTCACAGAACCATTTTTTGACTTCCTCAAAACTGAGTTGAAGGTGATATTCGAGAAGAGCAGGGTTAGGTTGGCTTGAGAATATGACAGCATTATCTGCATACAAAATTATTTGTTGATGGCAACAGTGTGGCAGGTTATTTAAGGTTATTTATGAAAATATTGAAGAGGAGAGGGCCAAGAATGGATCATTGAGGCATGCCTGAGTGCACATTCTGCCGATCGGAGGTGACATAGGAGATTGTTACCATTTGATAGCGATCCTCCAGATAGCTTTTAAACCAGTGCATAGAGTCAATTGAGAGCCCTATTGAGGTTAGTTGTTTAAGCAGCAATGCATGGTTCACCATTTCAAATGCCTTTGTTAAATCTATGAAGGCTGCATCAATAAGATTCCCTTGGTCAAGCGATTGATGAATGAAACCGTTGAATTCCAGAAGGGAAGTTGTGCTGTGCCCTTTCCTGAAGCCATGCTACTGCAGGCACTGGATGGAGTATTTTTCAAGGTGGTCAATTAATTGGTTCGCAACTATACATTCCAGAACTTTTGATGGGGGGGGGGTTGAGATCTGTCTGTAATTGGTGTGTAGGGTGTGGTCCCCAGATTTGTGTACTGGATTAATCAGAACAGTTTTCCATCTAAGAGGGAATTGAGATTTGCTTAGTGATAGGCTGAAAATCTTAATGATAGAAGCTAATACTTCATCAAGGGTAAGAGCAATTAGCTTTAGGTCAAGGGAGCCACTACTGTGCTGTGACTTACCCAGACCTTGCGTAGGTGCTTTTTAACCAAGGAAACTGATACTTTCTTAACTCATTCATGCCACAAGAGCTCTTTGAGACTTCCACCACTTGTGCCCTGTATACTCTTAGCACTGTATCCTGGGCCTTTCTAAGCAAAATGAAGCCATAATCAGCATGCCACAAGCAAATGTGAATACCTCTTGAACCGTAAGTGCTACATGCAAAGTACGAGTGGCAAAGTTGTTCAGCACAACATCACCTCTCCAATGGTGCTATGCAATCAATAGTAATCAATTTAGGTTTTATTTTATACTAGCTGAAATACCAAACAACTGATTTTTTTTCTGATTTATTCAAGGTGCTTAGGTGAGACTTGAGAGACAAATGTCAGCCATGCACACCATACCTTAAACAAATGCAAATAACTCCTAAAGTATACATGTTAGACACAAAGTATCAGTGGCAAAATTGTTGATCAAAATTATCTAATGGTGCTATGCAATCAATTGTAATCCATTTCATTTTTATTTTATAGTAGCTGAAATACCAAACAACTATTTTTTTCAGATTTATTCAAGTTGCTTAGGTGAGGCTTGAGAGACAAATGTCAGCCATGCACACCATACCTTAAACACAAGTGAATAACTCCCAAAGTATTCATGATAGACAAAAAGTATCAGCAGCAAAATTGTTCAGCACAAAATTACCTTTCTAACGGTGCTATGCAATCAACTCTAAGCAATTTGGTTTGTTTAATATTTAGGTAAAAACTGCTGACTTCCTCAGACATTTCTTGGTCTGAGTGAAAGTCAGCTGAGTATGTCTACAGGCATTATTGTCCTGAGTGGCTATGCTTTCAGACACTGCTTACAGGCGTATCTAGGCCTGAATGAGTTAAAGGAGAAGTCCACTCAAAACGTGAAAAAATATATGTTGTGCAGAGTGTTTTCATTTGTATGTGAAGTTTTAGTGTTTCCTTCCCTCTGACTGGTATCAGGAGTTTTTCCTGAAATAGCCTGCTAGCTTTAGGGTAGGGAGATCTCCATATGAAACAGCTAATTGTATTCCTTTGTCCTACAATGCACCTTGTTTTATGTGATGGTGATGTAGCAGACACCATAAATCCAGCAGAAAGCATTGCTTTACAATCATTTCACAACAGTAGAGATGGCTATATTTTAAAATCTGTAGAATTCAGCTTGGTGACCACCCTCATCATAAAGGTCTTACTGTCCTGAAAAACGTTGCTGCTGGTAATTTTTGTGCAGCTTATAAAGCTTCCAAGAAATTTAGTTGGTTTGGCATGTGTGTGCTGAATGTTGGGTCTCTCTCTTACATCACTGTCACATGAGACAAGATGCACTGTAGGAACAAGAAATACAATTAAGCTGTCAGGGATGAAGATCCCCAGGGGTCATAAAACTAGCATAAGGCTAGCAGGCTAATTAAGGAAAAACTCCTAATACCAGTCAGAGGGAAGGAAACACTCGAACCTCACATACAAATTAAAACACTCTGCACAACATATATTTTTTCAAGTTTTGGGTGGACTTCTCCTTTAAAGTAGAAGAGAGGGTTAGTGTTGCAACTACCAGAAAGGCACATGAAGTGAGTCTTCTTGCTGCATTGTGGACGTAGAGGAGTGTGATTCATCAAAGAGGTCCAAGGGGAGGACACTACTCAGATCAGAAAAAGCATTGTTGAAGATATTTGCAATATTGAGAGGGTCCATAGTTTGTACTCCATCAATGTTGAGCATTGACGGTGCCACCTTTGGGACCTTGCCTGTGACATCCTTAATGTTTGAACAAAAATTTCTACTATTGCCCCAGGAGCTGGCAAGCATTTCTCTATGGTAGTTGCTTTTCTCCTACTGGATAATCTGAGTGCACGAATTCCTAGTGGTTTTGTAGGATTGGATATCGATAGGTTTCCCAGTGGTTTTTGACCAGTGCCAGAGGTTGTCCCTTGGTTTCATCTTGATTAATAGTTTGGATGTGATCCATAAGTTAACTGTATCATTGACTTTTCTTACCCTCAATGGAGTGTGGATATCACATGTGGCATTGATGCAAGAGGTGATAAGTTCAAGTGCTGTGTTAACATCAGTGATAGAATCAAGTTCAGACCAGTCGGTGTTGCTCAGGTATAGTTTTAGAGGTTCAAAGAGTCCACATTTGAGAACTCAGCTGTAAACTATTTGAAGGGGTGGTTTAATGAATTTATTTGTCCAGGAGCAAGAGACCGGGGAGTGGTCACTTAGAGAGTCAGGGTATACAGCAACATTTGAGATGTGATCAGGACGGTTGGTGAGGATCCAGTCTAGAAGGGTGCAAGTCTCCACTCTATAGTTGCACCTAGTAAGAGAGTTAACAAGTTGTGATAGGTGTAGAGTAGCTAGAGAGTCTTTGGCTAAGCAGTTGGTTGTCAAAAGCCAATTTAGATTGAAATCACCCAGAAATATGGTCTCCGAGGTGAGTGGGATACTATGAATATACTCCAGGAGGCTGTGTAAGCCAGCTTCAGGATTTTTTGGTGGCACATATATTGAATACACTCTCAGTGCTTTGTCATGGGCCCCAAGAAGTATTTTAACAGCAAGCACCTGGGATAGGCAATCAAGATTTGGCACAGGAAGAGCATGTTCCAAGAGTGTGTCCTTCACTCATAAATTTGGTATTTCATATTGTAGTAACATGACATTTGTGAAACATGTTCTCCAAAGGGTATCCTGTATCCTCCAGAAAATTAGAAGACTAGGTACATACAATAAGGGGAAGATGGTTTTGTATGGCTTTATGTGATGATTGTCAAAATGCAGAGTTACTTGTTCTCTCCTCTGAGGGCCTGGCTTTGTTTTGCAGACATCACATAAATCACACTCAGAACTTTTGTATTTATTGTGGAATTAAATTCAAGATATATGTTCCCCAAAGGGTCTCCCAATTACCACCAAAAGCATGGGTTCATACAATAAGTGTAAACTGTTTTTTGAGGGGTGCATCTGTATGGTGTCTTTTAAACTGCAGGCAGCCATCATACTGTTTAAAAGTGCCTCAGTTTAAAAGATATCACATACAAACACTCATGACTTTGGCATTTATTTGTATACATACTCCAAAGTTGGGATACATGTTCCCCAGAAGGCCTCCAAATGACCACCAGAAGCCTGGGTTCATACAATAAGGGGAAGGTTGTTTTTAAGAGGCAGTTTTATGTGATGCTTATCAAGCTGGAGATGACTTTTTCTCTCTTCTGAGGGCCTGACTTTGTAAGGAAAATATCGCATAAGAGCAATCTCTTAACATAGGCCTTTCCTGGTGTATTAAGACATTCTAGAAACATGTTCCCCAAAGGGTTCCCTGATAAACACCAGAAGCCCAGGTACATACCATAAGGGTAAAATGGTTTTCAAGGGATACACTAGCATAGTGTTTTTGAAACGCCAGTTAACAAGTTTAATGTTTAAAACTGACTTATTTTTGAAGACATCATACAGAAGCACTAATAACTGTCATTTCTTACTGTATTAATATGAAATGCTGAAACAGTTTCCCAAAGAGCCCACTGATGACACCAGAAGCCTGGATTAATACAATAAGGGTAAAGTGGCTTTCTGGTGTGGTTTTAAGTTTGTCCAGCTGTGGGATGACTTATGGACATTAATACTGACATGCCAATTTGAAGATGTGAATGAACTACTAGGGCCACTTACAGATGGAAACTGTGACAATATTTCAACAACTGCATTTCTGCTGAACAAAATGGCTGTTGTTCACTGTCTGCCACAAAGTATTACAATAACACATGATATGCGATATGGCAGAACACAACATGACATAGGTCACAATTGTAGATACCCTGCAAGTAGTATATTAGTAAACAGAGTGGTATAGTGATACCAGTGCTTGGTTATAACAGATGGCAGCCAGTCGCGAAGGTCAGTGGTTGGTTCCTGCCAGTAACCATCTCCTAGACAATGCTGGGTGAGATTCTGGGGGCAGGGGGAGGGAGGGAGTAGGGATCATATAGTCAGACCAGGAGGAGGGACTACTAAACTATCACAGATGTCCACTGGTGGGCAGCACCACTGTGACCACGACTGAGAGGTGGTGGTGGTGGGAGATCCACTAGACTACAAGACTACAAGCAGGAGGATTTGTAAATAACTGAAGTGGTCCTTCAGGGTTTGAGTAAGAATGGGGGCTCACTAGATGATTGGGAATGGTTTGTAACTATCTGGACATTTCTGATGGATATGGGGCAGGGTGCTCACACTGGATTCCCCTCTCTATAATAGCTCTACAAATACTAAGACACAGAAGAATTGCACAATGATGGTAATAGCCACATAATGAGATACAAGTGGCTTCTTGTGTTCTTGCATACCTTATGAGATCATTATGTTGGCTGTCAAATATGGCATCCAGGAGCAAATGCACTTATGGACAATTCCAACCCCACCCCTCAAACAACTATCACAATTCATGTATTAAGTTTAAAACTATTCTTTCACAAATGAAACAAGGAAAGAGCAAACCTGTAAAAGCAGGTTTGTTGCATGCTTTCTTCTGCAAAATCAGTACCTCCCTTTTGAAACCAACACATGGAGTAAAAATATAAGCAACAATGCCCACCCAAAACAATGTAACTGCCACTCCAACTACACCCTCCCTCTTTTCACTTTATTGTTCTTAAATAGCAAATGCACAGTGTACATAGGGAAGCAGCATCTCACATTTGGCACTTTTCACCTACAGTCATTGCAATGCCATGTCAATATTATGCATGGATGAAACTTTGACCCACACATCAGCCATTGCCTGAGTGATCATACTCAGGCATCAAGGATGGGTTCATGGCAGCTGCTTGATGGTGGTGGAGTGGTGGGTTGGTCAGTGTACCCTGTGAATTATAGCTACTGAAGAAGTAGTTCAGGAAGCCAGATGGAGGGAGTTGGATCAGAAGCCAGAAGGCTACCGAATGGCTGTATTTGCAGCAGAACCTGGAGTTAGACCATCAGAGGAGGCCACAGAGTGGGGTTGGGGTGAGTTGATTGAAAAATGAGGCAAACGAGCACCGGTCATGGGGAGGAGGTGAGGTGTCTTGTGTCAGACTTGGGAGTCATAGTTGATTATGGAGTGAAGACAGAGGAGCGAAGGAGGACAACTTAAAGAAGTCAACCCCTCTGGAGATGACTTGGGAGTCATGCTTGATCCAGGAGTGGATGTTGCAGATCAGTATTTGGCAAAGCAGCAGACTGGAGAAAAGTAATAGTTTTAATCAAAATACATTTAATTATTGACTTTAATCATTTAAAAATCAATGGTTCTGATCTGATTTATAATGAGATAAACTTATCAAGGTTTTGTTTAACAGAGACCAGGCAGCCACTACTCAGGGAAGGTCTTGATGTTATAGTAGTGGGAGTATATGATGTGGAAAATAATAATAATGAAATTTCATGCAGAGTAAAAAAATGTATCAAAGTAAATCAAATGCAAGTAAATCAATAGCCCCTCTCCCTTCCCCCAGAACAAAAAATAAACTATAAACTCCATTCCTCCACCCTCTATCAAAAGGCCAATGCCACTCTTCTCCCCCAGGGCCCACAGTTTGTTATGTTATTTAATAATATAAATTCCTTGAAGGGCGGCTGGCTAAACCCACCCACCTCCATGGCAGGACACCATCTTACTTAATATACAGCTCTTGTTTGTGCTTATAAAAATGCAATTTGTGTTCCCCCACCCTGATACAGCACCAGACTATTCCCACCCAGCAGCTCCCAATTCTATTGAAGTGAATTCAGGGAGTTGAGAAAGTTATCAGCTCAATCAGCCCTTCTCCACAGCTGGCAACATCCTCATGAATGGAAGCACTCATGCACTTGCTGTAATAAAACTAACTGATTACATGATCAGCTGGTTTTGCTATAGCAAGCATGTGAGAACTTTCATTCATCAGAAGGTAGCTGGCTGTGAAGGAAGGTAGGCTGAGCCAGTCATCTTCTTGACTCCCCAACTTCAATAGAATAGGGGGCTGCTGGGTGGGATTAGGATGATGCTGCAGCAGGGTATGGGATGACAAAATTACATTTCATTAAATGCAAATGAGCACTGTATATTAAGTAAAATGGTAGCTGGCCATGGAGGCAGGAGGGTCACCCATAAGAGGATCTACATTATTAGATAAAATGACAAATTGTGGATACTGGGGGGGGCGGATTGTGGCATTTGGTCTTTTGATAAAGGGTGCATGGATTAAGTTTATATTTTACTTGGTTTTGATCTGGTGGAAAGGAAGGGGAGCTGTTTCTTTCTTTTTTTCCTTGACTGAATACCTGTTCCAATACACCCAATATTTGGCAGCCAAATACCAAATATTGAGACAAATATTTGGGAAAAGGTATTCACACAGCCCTCGAGGGGGTTACCATCGGACACCACAGACTTCTTGGTACAGAGGTGGGGTGAAGGTGGGCATGCCACTGTACATCTTGAATCACTTGGCACAGAGTATGTAAAGAGAGGAGTGTAACACTGGGACCAGGCACTACATGCCATTAAAAGTATTGACAATGGTTCTAGCACTGTCAAAGAAAAGCAGTGTGCATGCATTACTAAATTTCCTTTTAAAACGGTAAGAAAATTCATTACAATAAACTGCATTTCAAGATTCAAGTTATCAAGATTTTTATTTTAAAACAAGAAAGGATGACATGGAGCTAGCTGAACGTTTGCTCATTCTCAGTGGCCTCAAGATACAATTTGCACAATAAACAAGCATAGTTCAGTTAGTGACATTACATTACATTACAAAAACTAAATACAAAATAAAATAAATAAAAATAAATAAATTAACCTAAAATTACACGAACGACTGATTACAGTATACTACACTTATTAAAAATGTAGTACTAACAAATCCATATCTACATGTTCATGCAAGAATTGTACAACACATGGCAGTTTTCTTTATACCATACTTTTAAAATGTTTACTGTTGGTAAATTATCAGTACTTTTCCAAAGCATGCAGAGCAAATTGTTACAGACTTATGGACCTTTATGAAATGTGAAATTCAAACCCATTTGCTGCCTTTAATCCAGTTTTTAGTGTGCGATAACAAAGGAGATTGGTAATGTAAGGCAATATATTCTGTTTAACACACTTCTACATGAAGTTTAATTTATGAAAGTGTCTTACTTGTTAAAGTGGAAGCCAATCAAAAGATCTAAGATGGTTCTCAATAGTTCATATATTTAGGAGCTTGCAAAATAGTGTGAACACATTTAAAGTACAGCATAAACAATCTAGATCTGTGAGTATACTTTTGACAAACCTGCATAAATATTATACCCACAATCAAATAAAGGGAGGATCATGGTGTATACAATTTTCACTCATAGTTTTGTTGCAAAACATGTTTTGTTCTTATACATAAAATCTACCCTAAATTTGACTTTTTCTAAGACTTTGATATGCTGGTCCCGTTTGAGATTTTCATAAGAACATAAGAAAGTGCCAGCAGAAGGGGACTTTGTGATCCATCTAGTCTGACCGTGATATCCAAATCATCTAACTAAAGTTTAGGTTACTTATAGTAGAGTACATTTTGCAGTTTCAGTTTTTTCATATAAAAACAGATACTTTGTTTTCATTCCGCATACAGAATCCATTTTTTATTTAGTTTTTGTTGAGCGAGTAAGAAGGACTAGGCAATTCTGCCCATATGGGACAGCCATATGAACTGGGGTTTTATACAGGCCATGGGATCAGGGGGAGGTCATAGACATATTACTGTTAGAAGATATACAAAACATGACAGCTAAAGGGAAGGTTCTGATAATGGGAGACTTCAACATGCCAGATACAGATTGGTTAATACCAGCAGGAACATCTGCCAGAACTAGACACATAGTGGATGCCCTACAGGATGATGGCCTCAAATAATTGGTACAACAATCCACAAGAGACAGGGCTATCCTGGATCTAGTACTGACCAACATGGAAAGGATCACATATCTCCAGGTAGAAGGTCACCTGGGTGCCAGTGACCATCACATGGTATGGTTCAATTTGGCCTCTAGAACTAAATCATCCCATTCCAAGGCAACAATATTGGACTTCAGAAGAGTTGACTTTGGTAAAATTGCCAACAGAGTTAAACTAGCCCTGGCAAGAAGAAATACAGGTGTGGGGGTACAGGCAAAGTGGGCAAGTATTAAAGATGCAGTACTTGAAGCAACATCCCATAGTGTTAGGGAGAAAAGCAAGAGCAAAAGGAGGAAACCACTTTGGTTCTCAAATACAGTAGCAGAAAATATCAGAGCCAAAAGGCTGGCCTTCATGAAATATAAGGCAATGCAGTGGGATGAAGATAGATAGGCATACCAAACTTCCCTAAGAGAAGCAGGGAAGGCAGTAAGGCAGGCAAAGGCCTAAACCAAGGAAACACTAGCATGAATAGTAAAAGAAGCGGACAAGACTTTCTACAGATACATTAGTGAAAGAGGAAAGTCCAGAGAGGGTATTGCTAGGATTAAATGGGATAAGGGGAAGTGTGTGGAGGAGGACCAAGGAAAAACATCTATCCTAAATAGATACTTCTGCTCAGTATGTACTGAGGAGAAAGTAGGGCAGGGCCCACAGCTCAGCACCATGGACACAGGGGGGAGGGAGGGAGGTATGCACAAGTCCCTTTACAAAAGAAAGTGTCCTACAAGAACTCACTAAGTTCAGGGAGGACAAGTCAATAGGACCTGATGGCATACATCCCAGAGTACTAAAGGAGATAAGGGTGGAACTAGCAGAGCCATTAGCAGAACTATTTATTGAGTGTCTGAGGACAGGAAGAGGTCCCAGAAGACTGGAGAAGGGCTCATGTGATCCTGCTCCACAAGAGTGGCTGCAGGAAGGAGGCAGGGAACTATAGACCAGTCAGACTTACCACAATAGTGGGCAAGATTATGGAGGCACTCCTTAAAGATCAAATGCACACATTTCATAAAAAGCTTGAATTCCCTTAAATTCACATCCCTGTGTCATGATTAGTGTTTCCTGAAAATTTCATGCTGTTTGGTTTTGTGATTTTCTTTAAATCAGCATCTGTTACTGTGGTCTGTAGTAACTGAAGACAGTGAAGAAACAGTGAAGATGTTCTGTCCTTGTCAATGAGCAATGACATGATACCTGTCCAGCCTGCTGCTTCACCAATTAAGCCCCTGATTGACTGATAAAACTGCTGCAGTTCCTAGTTAGAGCAGTCTGTAGAGCTAATTGTTTTCACTCAGAATTTATTGTGGGGGATAATCTCTCTATTACTAATCCATCTGGTTTATGTTTAGAGAGATTAGCTTAAAATCATTCTGTTCTCATAAACAGTTGATCATTTGGGGTTCAGTGCTGAACTGAAGTGGCATGAATGAATGAATACCTGTGAGAAATGACCTTGTCTGTATCACAGATGTCAGTTCTTTGTCATCAAAACTATGCATTCTATTCTGGCTATATAACACAGGGTTGTTTAATGGATATAAAATAAATCTACATTCCATTAGTTCATAGAAGCAGTGTGCCTTTAATGTAGCCTCAATAAATATATTCATATGATAACAATGTTGCTTATGTGTCAGATTGCCAAACCTGTGTCTGCCACACTCTGCTATTTCAGGAATGTGTACTGTATGAACTCATAAAATTCAGTTCTTTGAGAGTCTTTGTGTGAAAATACATCAGGTATGTGTATAACTAGAAATACTATATGGCATCCTGATGCCTCTGTCTCCTGCCTGACATTTGAGGCAGCAGCTCTCTGCTTTCTCCTTTCATAGAAACATTGAAACATAGAATTTGATGGCAGATAAGGATCGCTTGGCCCACCTAATCTGCCCATTTCCCTACCTAATGCATAGGCTGCAGATCCTAGTTAACCAACAGCCTACGTCCTCCTACCCCACCCCCAAAAGAATTGTCTTATGTCTGTAAGATGAGTTCTTGAATTACTCAACTGTTTTGAGTCCACTACCTCCTCAGGAAGGCTGTTCCATCTATCCACAACCCTCTCTGTGAAAAAATACTTCCTCACATTACCTTTGAGCTGTCTCCCCTCTATCTTCAAATTGTGCCCCTTGTTCTCGCACATCTCTTTTTCTGAAAGATGCTACCCTCTTGGACTCTGTTGATTCCCTTGATGTACTTGAAGGTTTCTATCATGTCCCCCCTCCCCCTCCTCTCCTCAAGCTTCTTTAATATCTCTTTGCATGTCTTCTGTTGCAGACCCTGCACCATTTTAGTTGCCCTCCTCTGAACAGCCTCCATCCTGTCTATGTCCTTGCGGAGATGGGGTCTCCAGAACTGGATGCAGAACTCCAGATGAGGTCTCACCAACTGTCTGTACAAAGGGATAACAACTTCCTGTTTTCTACTGGTGATGCCTCTCCCTATGCATCCCAGTATCCCACCAGCTCTTCTTACTGCCTTCTCACATTGCTTGCCCACCTTAAGGTTATCTGATATGACTACCCCCAGGTCCCTTTCCATTTCTGTAATTGTTATTATCTCACCTCCCCTCATTGTGTACTCTTCCCCTGGATTTTTGTTTCTCAGGTGCATTACTGTGCACTTCTTTGCATTGAATCTAGCTGCCATATATTTGACCATTCCTCCAACCTTGTCAAGCCCCTTTGCATCCTCTCCACCCCACCTTCTGTATAAACCCTGTTGCAGATCTTTGTGTCATCTGCAAAGAGACATACTTTTCCTTCCAGTCCCTCTGCAATGTCACTTATAAAGACATTAAAGAGGACTCGTCCCAGTACTGAACCTTGTGGTACCCCACTAGTAACCCCCCTTTTTTCAGAGTAAACTCCATTTACTATTACCATCTGTATCCTATTTTCCAGCCAATTTTTAACCCAGGCTACCACCTTGTGACCCACTCCCAGGCTGGCTAACTTGTATATTAATCTTTTGTGTGGGACTGTGTCAAACAAATAGGTCTTCAGACTTCTTTTAAAGGCCTTCACCAAGGGGGGCCTCCCTTAGTGATCTTGGGAGCATGTTCCACAGGGCCAGGCAGGCTACCTCGAAGGTGCAATTGCCTAATGTTTTAAGCCTAGTCATGGGAACCACCAGAAGGCCCACCTCAGGGGAACAGAGGAGGCAGAGTGGTATGATAAGGTGTCAGGAGCTCTCTCAGATAACCTGGACCCAGTCCATGTACTGTAGGGCTTTATAGGTCAGCAAACTGCCCCTGATAGAGATATGCCACTTCACCAGTAGCCAGTGCAGGTTGCACAGGACTGGGTTATGTTATGGGACCCTGGAAGGCCCATTTGCAACCTGGCCCATGAATTCTGCACTAGCTGTAGGAATTTTAGGACCACTCCACTAACCCCAAGATAAGGAGTTTTGCAGTAGCCAAGTCTGTAAGTTACAAAAGCATTTACCAGTTATGGGAAGCTATCAGGCAGGATCAATGGTTTAGTCATGGCAATGTTTCTGAGATGGTAAAAGCCAGTCCAGACTATGGCTGACACCTGAGCCACAAATGTCAATGTCTTATCCAGAATGATCACCATGTTTTCACCATGGCATGGACTATGAACCTGGAGGGATCAAACAAAAGTCCTATCACCTCAGTTGCCTCTGCATCCCACCTTCGACCAGTCTCAGTTATTTCTATCACTGTCTTATTTGAGTTGAGTCTTAGCCAACTGGTAGACATCTAGTAATGAATCTTGACCAGCCACAAATTTAGTACTTTAACTGCATCAGGCACCTCGGGTGTAAATGACAAGGACAGCTGGATGATATTAGCATAGAACTGGAAACCCAGCATGCAACGTCTAATGACCTCACCCAGGGGCAGCATGTACTGTACACCTTGAATAACATGGAAAGAGGGCCAATCCCTGGAATACACCAAAGACCAAGGGTTTCAGAAGTAAGAAGAAATTCCTCATCACCACTCCCTGCATCCTGTCTCTGAGGAATGACTCAAACCAGCTGATGACAATGTCAGTGAGCTCACTGTACTATCTGAGGTGATCCATCAACAAGCTATGGTCCATGGCTTTAAAGGCTGAAGAGACATCAAGTAAAACAAGAACTGGATGTTTCCCTTTATCTCTTGCTTTGAGGAGGACATTCTGCATCTTGACCAATGTAGTCTCCATACTGTGCCCAGAGCTAAATCCAGACTGGAGAGGTTCATAGATGTCAAGGGCCATAAGGAGTGCCACATGCTACAGCACCAACATCTTCTTAACAGTTCAAGCTTTATTGCAGGAAAACTCCATTGAGCAAGCTCATTCACAAGGAGGTCCTGTGACATAAACACTTAAAGTACAAACACAGATCGGTAATAACAGTATATACATGAAATGCATGTTACATGATACAGGCTGGATATACATACAAGGGTACCACATAGGGTGACCGCAGGTGGTAAACATTGATATGAGACAGGGAAGCAACTTACAGGTTGCATTCTGATAAGTGAAACATGATGACTGGTGTGTGCAATACATATACAGTATTTTGGCAGCTAGAACAAACAACAGTCTACAACTGACATGGGGGGGAGGAGTGATTTGATAGAGTAGCAGTGGAGCGTAAGCAAAGATAAAGCCAGGAGTAGAAGGGAAGGGAAAGCAGTTAATATGACAAATCAATTATACCTTACCAGTGGATAAATATGGCACACATGGGGAAGGAAGAGACTTAATGACAGTTACAGGTGTCTTTTATTTTGGCTGAACTTAGCGATTTGTAGAAGTTTATTGAAACTGTGCTAGTTAGTTTCAGTACGGTTTGTAATTGGTTCCAAATGGAGGGAAGGGCATATGCAATAGCACGTTTACCAAAGGAAGTCCGTGTCCTTGGTATGTCAAGCATAATAACATCAGATTTTCTTAACGAGTATGCACTATGTGAGATACTAATAAGAGAAGAGAGATAGCTTGGCAATTTCTGCAGAAGCAGTTTAAGAGTCCATAGCCCAGCATGGAGCAGGCGTCTAGTAGTAAGGGATGTCCAACCAACAGCTGCATATAAGTCACAGTGGTGTGAACGGTAAGGGGAGTTAGTAATGAACCGTAACGCACGGTGATAAAGGATGTCCAGTTTACTTAGATTTGCAAGAGTGGTGGAGGAATAGATTACATCGCCATAGTCGAGTAGGGGGAGAAAAGTGGCCTGTACAAGCTTGATTCGAGTTTCAAGGGGGAAAAGGGGCCTATTTCTGTAGAAGAAACCTAACCTTGCTTTTAACCTTCTAGAGACATCTTCGATGTGGTCACTGAAAGATAATTTATTGTCGATCCAGATATCTAGATATTTAAATTTGGTTACAACTTCCAGAGGCTCGTTTAGTGTGGTGACAATGAAGTCTTGGGCAAGGGTATTGGGGGGGCCTGTGACAGCACTATGGGAGAATATCATTGCTTTAGTCTTCTTAGCATTGAGCAGAAGCTTTGCCTTTATTAGATTATGCTGAAGTTGTGAGAAGACCGCTTGAAGCACTCCCTTGACTTCAGATAACGATGAGCCAGGAGTATACAACACAGTATCATCTGCAAAAAAGTGCAGATTGGACGTAGATATGTTAGCATCTAAGTCATTAATGTACAGAGAAAACAAGATAGGGCCTAAGATGGATCCTTGGGGGACTCCTCTTGCAACTGGCAAGGCAGCAGAAAAAAAGCCTTCCACCTTTACTTTTTGGAATCTTCCAGTTAGGTAGCTAGAGAACCACTGGGTGGTATGGTATGTGACACCCAACTTTGCAAGGCAATTGACTAATAGTTTGTGATCAACATAGAAACATAGAAACATAGACTTTGACGGAAGATAAGGACCGCTAAGCCCATCTAGTCTGCCCATTTCCCTACCTACAGGATAGGCCGCAGATCCTAGTTAACCAAAAGCCTATTTCTTCCTACCCCCCACAAGAATTGCCTTATGCCTGTCCCATGCATTCTTGAATTCTCCCACAGTTTTAGACCCCACAACCTCCTCAGGAAGGCTGTTCCATGCATCCACTACCCTCTCTGTGAAATAATACTTCCTCACATTGCCCCTGAACCGCCCTTCTATCTTTAAATTATGTCCCCTTGTTCTTGCAAGTCTCTTTTTCTGAAAGATGCTACCCTCTTGGACTTTGTTGATTCCACTGAGGTACTTAAAAGTTTCTATCATGTCCCCCCTCTCCCTTCTTTCCTCAAGGGTATATATATTAAGCTCCTTTAGTCTCTCCTCATACGGCTTCTCTTGCAGACCCTGCACCATTTTAGTTGCCCTCCTCTGACTGCCTCTATCCTGTTATGTCCTTGCGGATGGGGTCTCCAGAACTGGACACAGTACTCAGATGGGGTCTCACCAACTGCCTGTAAAGAGGGATAACAACTTCCTGTTTTCTGCTGCTGATGCTCTCCCTATACATCCCAGTATACCCCAGCCCTCCCTACTGCCTTCTCACATTGCTTGCTAACCTTAAGGTCATCTGATATGATTACCCCAGGTCCCTTTCCTTTTTGTTGTTGTTACTACCTCCCACCCATTGTGTATTCTTCCCTGGGTTCTTGTTTCCCAGGTGCATTATTTTACTTCTTTGCATTGAATCCTAGCTGCCATACTTCTGACCATTCCTCCAACCTTGCCAAGTCCCTTTTCATCCTTTCCACCCCACCTTGTGCATCAACTCTGTTGCAGATCTTTGTGTCATCTGCAAAAGGCATATTTTCCTTCCAGTCCCTCTGCAATGTCATTGATGAAGACATTAAAAAGGACTGGACCCAATACTGAACCCTGCGGTACCCCACTAGTAACCCCCCTTTCTTCAGAGTGGACTCCATTTACAATTACCTTCTGTGTCCTGTTGTCCAGCCAATGTTTTACCCAGGCTACCACCCTGGGTCCCACTCCTAGGCTGGTTAATTTGACTATTAATCTTTTGTGTGGGGCTGTGTCAAATGCCTTGCTAAAGTCTAGGTAGGCCATGTCCACAGCCCCTCCCTGGTCTACTACTTTGGTCACCCAGTGAAAGAAATCTATTAGATTCATCTGACATGACCTTCCCGCTGTGAACCCATGCTGCCTTGGGTCCTGTGCTCCACTGGCCTCTAGGTACTCGACTATTCTTTCCTTCAGAAGTGACTCCATCACTTTCCCTACCACAGAGGTCAGACTGACAGGTCGATAGTTTCCTGCCTCTGTCTTGAACCCACTTTTGTGAAGGGGAATCACATCCGCCTTCCTCCAGTCCTCGGGTACCACACCATCCTCCCATGATTTACTAAAAAGAGTAGCCAGTGGTTTTACTAGTTCCTCCCTTAATTCTTTTAGAATTCTGGGGTGAATTCCATCATGACCCATTGCTTTGTCCACCTTCAGTTTTAGGAGTTCTTGCAGAACCCTTTCTTCTGTGAAAGGACTGGATCGCCCTATCAAGAGTGCTTCTGTTAATTGGATTAGGCACTTCCCTCCTCTTTGTGAATACTGAGCAGAAATATTTATTCAGTATTCCAGCTTTTCACTGTCCCCTCTGCCCACCCACCGTTCATTCTATTCAGCCTCACTATCCCTCTCTTTGTCTTTCTACACTGCTGGATGTACCTATAAAGGTTTTATCCCCTTCTTAACTGGAGTTGGCTATCTTTTCCTCAGTTTGGGCCTTTGCTATTCTGACTTCCTCCCTGCTTCCTTCTGCCTTAACTGGTACAGCTCTCTGTCCTGCTCCTTCTGTGTTTCCTTATACTTCCGAATGCTATCTTTTCTTCCTGACTTTCACAGCCACCTCTTTGAGAACCATAGTGGCTTTTCTTTCATTTTGATTTGTTTATTTGCGTCACACAAGGCTTGTTGCCTCTGTGATGGCAGTTTGATAATTCCCCATTGTTGCTCCACACCTCCTTCTAGCCTGTTTGCTAGTGCTTTTCTGAGGCACTCTCCCATCTTGCCAAAGTCAGCCCTCCTAAAGTCCAGTACCCTCACTTTTGTATGGCTTGACTCTGTAGCTGAGTTTAACGTGAACCACACTGTTTGATGGTCACTTGTCCCCAGATGGCAACCCACTTCTAGATCTGAGATCATCTCACTGCCCCCGTTTGAGAGTACGAGGTCTAAGATTGCTCCCTCACGAGTGGGTTCCGAAACTAGCTGTCTAATGCCTGCCACCTGTAGGGCATCAAGAATGGCCCTGCTCTTGGATGTGGCTGCAGCAAATGTGCTCCAGTTAACAGTATCAAAAGTTTTGCTAAGGTCCAAAAAGACTGCACCAGTTACCTTCTTAGCATCTGTAGCAGAGATCCAATCATTGGTTACTTTTGCTAGTGCAGTGATTGTGCTATGATTAGCCGGAAGCCAGATTGAGCTGGGTTAATGAGAGAGAAGGTTTCCAAGTGAGATTTTAACTGAATATGGATCAGTTTTCGAGAGCTTTAGAAAGGATAGGCAATATGGAGATAGGCCTATAGTTGTTTACATCGCATGGGTCACCAGATTTAAATAGAGGGAGGATATGTGCTGATTTCCAGCAGGACGGCACACTAGCAGATGTAATGGAAAGATTGAAGATGTGAAGAATTGGGGCAGTGAGATGGGCGTAGCCTGACCTTAGGAAAAAGGGTTCCAAGCCATCGTCCCCTGCACTTTTTTTGGTGTCTAAGTTAAGAAGAGAATCTTCTACTTCTTTATAAGTTATCTCACGCAGTTGGAAGGGGCTGGGTGCAGGACTAGATGTGGCGGGAGGGGTATGCTGGCTCACCACAGCACCAGCATAAGGTGACGATTCAAAAGCTAATCCAGCTGTGGCAAAGTGGGAGTTAAGTTCCTCCAGGATTAGGGACTTGTTTTCCACAATCTTGCCACTTGCAACTATCTTTGTTGGGACAGAGGGGGCCATGGGCCATCCTTCTATAGCTTTGATAGTCTTCCATATTTTATGAAGTTTACCTTTAGCTTGTTCGAGAGTAGAAATATAATAGTTAGCTTTAGCAGAGCGAAGTTTTTTCACACAGTTATTCCTGGCTGTTCTAAAGGCCTGCTAATCCGAAGATCCTTTGGAATGTCTAGCTTTAGCCCAGAGCTTATCTTGAGCTATAAGGGCTGCCTTGAGATCTGAGGTGAACCAGGGGTTGGAATTGTTCCGTACCCTTACTTTGATGAAAGGGGCATGCTTATTTATTATTGTAGTGTTTGTCATTAAGGATGCAAGCTTCCTTGTTGACATCTTTGGCTAGGTAAAGATCTTGCCATCTGATCATGCTCAGGTCAGATAGGAAGTTTACTGCACTGAATTTGCAAAAGGATTTTTTTGTTATAAAGGTGGGTTGCGGCCGGGCCTTAATTTGAGATCTTATGCAAGCAACAATTCCATGATCGCTCATGTCATTGTGAAACACTGCCAAATGAGATATTTTGTGTGGATGGGTGGTTATTACCACATCTAGAATGGAACTGTTGGCAGTATTTAGAGTGTTGTTCCTAGTAGGTTCACTGACTAATTGCCCAAGACCTAGCTCATCACAAAGGGATTTGAGGCCGTGTGATTTAGGTGACAGCCAGTCCATATTTAGATCGCCTAGAAATATTGTTTTAGTTTTTGCATCTATGAACATGGATTTCAAAAGATTAAGGACTTCATCACCACCAGACAGGGGTCTATAGCCACCTAGGATAGTGATACATTCCAAGGAGGGGAGATGAAGGCTCAGTGAAACTAACTCAAATTGCTTGGCTAGAGATTTGCAACTAATATTGGTGACCAAGTACTTAGATTTGGCGTAGATAACCACACCCCTGACTCTAGACTCTCAATCTGCTCTAAATAAATTGTAGCCCTGCAGTGATATTTGTTGATCAGTGTTCGTCTTTTTTAACCACGACTCAGTAATTATGATAAGGTCTGGGTTAACGTGTGCAGTCCAGGTTTGCAGCTGTACAAGTTTTTTAGGCAGGCTTAAAATGTTGACCATCACCATTTTGAGACCTGTGGCCTCAGCAAAATCAATAGGTGAGGTAAGTTGTGGGGGGACCAGGGTTGAGCTCCACATTTCCTGAGCAGAGAAGAAGCAGAAGTATAACTTTCTTTAAGGAGCTTATAAGAATGGAGACTGCTTTTTTATTTCTTCACGGCAACCCATATTGTGATGCACAAGAGGTGGCGCCACTGTAATGACAGTTGATCGTGATCGATGTAAGTGCTTGGGTAGACATAGGTGAGGACAGTAGCAAGGGGGTGTAGGCTAACCGGGGGGAATAGGCTAAAAGGGGAGAGAAGAATGACATAGTGTCTGCACAGTAGACTGTTATAACATTAGGTATTGATAAGGTACATTGGAGAACAGAATTGCATTGAGGTACTTCGAATTGCACTGTATTGCTGAAAACTCTGCACCTTAGGAGCAATAAAATTTCCATGAAAGGGAAGGATGGAGGAAGGTCTAAAATTAGCAAGATGCTCCAGGTCCAAAGAGGGTTTCTTCTGAAAGGGGTTCACTGGCGCTTCTTTCAATGTGCTCAGAAAGGACCCCTATGAAAGGGAGCACCCATTGAGGGCTGTGCCCCAAAACCCTGCATAATTCACCAGAAGGCATGATGAGCCCAGGTCCACTTCACAAAATGTGTGACTCAGCTCCAAGCTCACCCCCAGACCTCTTCCACTGACACTGCCCAGAAATCTCTCCAGACAGGAGGGGTGTTCCTGCTCACAACAAGTCTGACACTGCTAGGCTATGACAGCCCAGTTAGGGCAATCCCAAACTGGATAGAAGACACCCTGTCAGAGGAGATCTGAATGAACTCTTCCCAGATGGTACATGAATGAGCTCTTACTGACTGTAGACATGCAAGATGGATAGCCTGTCCATAATCTAGTAGAGCTGAGCTGGTCTGTTTCTGCCTGCAGCAATATAGATACATACATACATAGACAGTGTCAGTAGATAAGGGCCTATGGCCCCCCAGTCTGCCCATTTGAGCTTGTAAGTTCAGTTTGTTTTCCTAGAAGTCTGTGGCCCCTTGCCCCTGACCTCCAGAATTCCTTTATGTCTATCCATGCATTCTTAAATCCTGTGATTGTTTTAGCCTCCACCACTTCCTCTGGCAGGGTGTTCCCTTGTCCACCACCCGTTCTGTGAAGAAATTATTTCTCATGTTTCCTCTGAATCGCCCTCCCTCCAACTTCATCCCATGCCCTCTAGTCCTGAAACATCTTTTTCGCTTAAAAATAGTGTTTTCCTGCACCCTGTTCCTCCCTGTAAGATACTTGTATGTCTCTATCATATCCCTCTCTCCTCCTCTCCTCCAGGAGTACATGTTCAGTTCCTTCAACCTGTCTTCATAGGACTTGTGATGCAATCCATGCACCATCTTTGTTGCCCTCCTCTGAACCTTCTCTACCTGTCTATGTCCTTACGTAGGTATGGTCTCCAGAACTGTACACTGTACTCCAGGTGGGGCCTCACTAGTGCCTTGTATAGCGGAATTATGACCTCCCTTTTCCTGCTAGTGTTGCCTCTGCCTATACATCCCAGCATCCTATTTGCTTTACCTGCTGCCTAGTCACACTGTTTCCCTACCTTGAGGTCATCAGAGATGACAACCCCAAGATCCCTTTCCTGCTTGGTGCATGCTATATCCTCACCCCCAACTGATATATTGTGCCAGGGTTTTTGTGCCCCATATGCATTATCTTGCACTTCTTTGCATTGAATTTCAACTGCCAAACCCTGACCATTCTTCAAGTTTCTGCAGGTCCCTTCTCATTCTGTCTACACCCTCTGTGTGTCTACTCTGTTACAGAGCTTTGTGTCATCAGTGAACAGTGAAATTTCTGGCCTTCTAGGTCCTGCATGTCACTGATGAAGATGTTGAATAGGACCGGTCCCAGCACTGGATCCCTGTGGTACCCCACTGGTCACTCTTCCTCTGTGGAGTGACAGCCATTTACCACCACCCTCTGTGTCCTGCCACCCAGCCAGTTACCTACCCACCACACTACTGTCCTGCCCACACCCATATTCCCCAGTTTGTGTAATAGTCTTCTATGTGGCACAGTGTCAAAGGCCTTGCTGAAGTCCAGATAGGCCATGTCCACTTCCCTCCCCTGATCCACCTCCCTAGTCACCCAGTCAAAATATCCCTGCACAGAAATGTTTTCTTCTTATGGGAGATCACATTTTGATGCTCACTGCAGTGAGTCCTCAAAGCTCATTTATCCTATCGGTCTTGGACTTTCTCTAACAATGCTCCAACCTCTGACCCATGGACTTCAGCTCCCTGTGCTCCTTGTCAATCTATGGGGATCTCAGGCATGAAGTCCTGGTTCACATATGTACCAGTGTGACATAATTGAGGGCTGAGGCAATGGCCCTATTATAAGCTAGAACCCCTACTCCAATCCCATCTCACAAGCTGCCATCATGCTTGAGAAGTCCACTGTCACCTGGAGTCCTACTCTGGACAGTTCCTTTAAAGGGAGGTAGCAGACCGTCTCCAAAGGAGTTGGACTACAAGGTGGGGGACCTCAAATGAGAACTTTACTGTACAGTGATCAGACAAACCAGATCAATCTGTAAGTAATTAATCTTGAACCCTAGTGGCAAGACTAGGTACAAGACATTTATGTGCTGATGGGTTGTTTAAGTAACTACTTGGGCTAGGCCCAGCGATTCCATTAGCTGGAAGTAATCTTGTCCAAACAGTGAGAATTCATCATCATTCTAGGCATTGAATTCACCTAGAACTAATTATCTGGGAGACTCTAATGACCTCTCAGTGGTGAAGTCCATAATTTCCTGCCAAAACTGACTCTCACTCCCCAGAGCCTAGTATATGAATAAGATTCTGCTGCCCTACAGCTAGACCCCCTTGCACAGCCACACATTCAAACAGCAAAGTTTCCCCTACTGGGTGTACCGTGAAGTTCAACTCGGATCTAAAGCAGATGGCTACCCATCCTATGATCCCCTCTGCAGGCACTGAAGCACAGAGAATTCATCTGGGACTGCCACTTCAAAAACTGGACCATTGTCATCACTCAGCCAGGTCTCCATGCTTATAGCAAACTTCAGAAAAGTCTCTGTGCTTATTGTAAATTTTAGAAAACACACATGGGGAAATAATGACAGATACATAGATACATAGATACATAGACAGTGTAGGCAGATAAGGGCCTATGGCCCACCCAGTCTGCCCATTTGAGCTTGTAAGTTCAGTTTGTTTTCCTAGAAGTCTGTTGCCCCTTACCCCTGACCTCCAGAATTCCTTTATGTCTATCCCATGCATTCTTAAATCCCGTGATTGTTTCAGCCCCACCACTTCCTCTGGCAGGGTGTTCCACTTGTCCACCACCCGTTCTGTGAAGAATTCTTTCTCATGTTTCCTCTGAATCGCCCTCCTCCTCAACTTCATCCCATGCCCTCTAGTCCTGGAACATCTTTTCACTTAAAAATAGTGTTGTCCTGCACCCTGTTCCTCCCTGTAAGATACTTGTATGTCTCTATCATATCCCCTCTCTCCCTCCTCTCCTCCAGGGAGTACATGTTCAGTTCCTTCAACCTGTCTTCATAGGACTTGTGATGCAATCCATGCACCATCTTTGTTGCCCTCCTCTGAACCTTCTCTACCCTATGTCCTTACGTAGGTATGGTCTCCAGAACTGTACACTGTACTCCAGGTGGGGCCTCAGTAGTGTCTTGTATAGTGGAATTTATGACCTCCCTTTTCCTGCTGGTGATGCCTGCCTATACATCCCAGCATCCTATTTGGTTTACCTGCTGCCTTGTCACACTGTTTCCCTACCTTGAGGTCATCAGAGATGATAACCCCAAGATCCCTTTCCTGCTTGGTGCATGCTATATCCTCACCCCCCAACTAATATATTGTGCCAGGGTTTTGTGCCCCATATGCATTATCTTGCACTTCTTTGCATTGAATTTCAACTGCCAAACCCCTGACCATTCTTCAAGTTTCTGCAGGTCCTTCTCATTCTGTCTACACCCTCTGGTGTGTCTACTCTGTTACAGAGCTTTGTGTCATCAGCGAACAGTGAAATTCTGCCTTCTAGGTCCTACACAATGTCACTGATGAAGATGTTGAATAGGACCGGTCCCAGCACTGATCCCTGTGGTACCCCACTGGTCACTCTTCCCTCTGTGGAGTGACAGCCATTTACCACCACCCTCTGTGTCCTGCCACCCAGCCAGTTACCTACCCACCACACTACTGTCCTGCCCACACCCATATTCCCCAGTTTGTGTAATAGTCTTCTATGTGGCACAGTGTCAAAGACCTTGCTGAAGTCCAGATAGGCCATGTCCACCGCCCTCCCCTGATCCACCTCCCTAGTCACCCAGTCAAAAAATTCAGTGAGGTTGGTTATATATATGGATCTTGCTTATATTAGGGACTGACATCATGTGGTACAAATTAAGGTTTTCTAGATCATCATAAAATCAATATAATTATTGGCCAGCAATTGTTCAACAGGAGAAGCCAGTCATTAGTTCCCATAATAACCAACCGGTTATTACAACTTTCACATGCTGACTCTATGCTAAGCTACAGCACCAGACACTGTCTCTCCAACCACGTGATTGCTTTCGTTTTCAAAATGTCATGCTGAGAGAAGTGTCTGTGCTAAGAAACATCTGCTTGATTTGTAAAAGTTAATACAGCTGAAAATCAAACTTCCCTTGACAGAAACTACTATTTAAATAGTTTAGATGGCAGTCCATAAAAACAAAAAGAAACTGGAGAAATAAATGGCAATCCATTTCTCCTCAGCAGTACCAGACTAGCAATCCATTGTAGCAGAGCAGGACAATGAAAACACTAGGCAGAAAACTGACAGTGTGTCAAGTAAGTTAGTTCTCAATTAAACAGTCTTTACTGTTACACACTTATTTGCTAAACTGAGCATTAAACTTATGTTACTTATTACAATAACAATAGGGTTTCTTCTAACTACAGAACATAAGTTTCAATTACAGACCCAGTGCAGAAACAATTGATGGCCAGTAATGATATAAAATAAGGCATGGGCTATGCATTATTCGAATTTAATGTACACCCTCGGTGTGGGATGCTTTCATAAACTCTTCAAGCTTCACTTTCCAGATTTATGTAGCATCCCACACCTCGGGTGTAAATTATATTCTCGCAACACACAATACAGTACCCCATGCATTAGTCTCTAGCTAATCAAATCTCTTAAAGGCTCAGAATCTCCTGACATTAGGGTTCCCTTTTATGTTGTTTACTGATACATAATATAAACTGGCGTTCAGATAATGAATATGACAAAAAACATCAGCTTGATTGTACTCCTCAAGACTGTTTGTAAATGTTAGATTTAGCTACTGTTAATAAAGCTAAGTTTTGCAAATGCTGTCAGATTGAGTCAATTATTGATTGGTCAAGGCCAAAATCAGAGACCGAATTAGCAAGAATAGTTAAATCAGTACTATTACCTCAATCAAAATGGACGTCCCTTGTAATAAAATGTCATGTCTATTACTATATTTTTGATAATTCTTTCAAGACTTTAGAATTGCACAAGAGGAGTTCTTGGAAGTCAGTAATATTCCATACTGTATATGGGTTTGGCATTTTTTAATCTAATTTCCAATGCTAATATTTTCAAACTGTTACCTTATTCTTGCTGTACCATTTGGTTACTACAGTATATGCCGCTTGGAACGGACTGATTTGACAACCTGCAATCTGTCCATTACATGCGGCGTCCGGTACAACAATATCCGCGCCCTCCAGAAAAAAAAGGCGAGTGCTGAGTGTAATGGTCGGTATTGATTTACATCTCTTTTCCAACTTAGTAGCAGTGTACAAAAAACCTCTGTAAACTTTATTTGAATTGTTTAAAAAAATAAACAGACAATGAAAGCGCTGTTCTCAGTTGTGCTGTACTTATCTACTTCAGGATGTAGTCCTCCATCGTAGTTTGGCATTTTTTTCCAACTGTGTAGCGAAGCCAGGCAGTCTCTTCATTAGCAACCTGATTCCACTGGTGGGTAATGTCCTCCCACTGCTCAACAGCCCTATGGAGAGTCAGGATAGCCTTCCTTACATCTGCTGGTGTTACAGGCACCTCATCACCCCTGTTCTCTTCCTGTGATAATTCCTCTTCCTCCTTGTCAGTTTGTGCTCCCTGAGATTCACTGATTGCCTCTTCTACGTCATCAACATCAGCGTGACTGGCAAATGCTGCACACCTCTGAAACACCTTTGGCTGTGCACTTTTTCCAATCACTATCGGTGTTTGCTTCTCCGTACCAGCCATGTTACACGTTAGGAGGACCGTGATGCGTTCCTTTGCCTTTTTTAATCCTAAGGGATTCTCTGATTTAAAGGCAAGTGTGCCATATCTGACACAACAGAAAAAAAAAAACAGTTTCATCAGTATTGAAAATGTTCTCAGGAGAGTAGCCTTGGAGGAGATCAGGCAACACTTCCTTCAGCCACGCTTCAGCAGCAGTTGTGTCAGCTGTTAGCTTCTCGCCATGGACTTTGAGGAATGAAATGTTCCACATTTTCCAATGGCTTAGCCACCCATCCGTGGCTTTAAAATCAGCTTTTCCCATGGCAACTGCAATCTGATCAGCCTTTTGCAACAGTAAGGGGCCACTAATTAAAGCCTTGCAAAACCAATGCAAAAGCACTTCTTCCAGATTGTTATCTTTCCTATCCTGCTTTTTCTTTCTATTGGGGTTCTGATTACAATGCCAGTCTGACAGAAGTGCCTTCTTATTCTTAAGCAAGTCAGACAAGGTGGACTTGGGGATAGAAAAATGTGTGCTGAGGTCATGCACACTTAATTTAGGCATGCTTTCAATCTCCTTGATTATCTTGGCTTTTTTGGAAGGAGTAAGACATGTTTGCTTACCAGTAGTATTCTTGAGAGCACTCATAATTTGTAGCAGTACGGCATGACTCTGAGAACAGCACTAGCAGGTAGAGGAATGGAATAGTATGGGGATCTCACACCCAGCATAAAAAGACAGTAATACAGCTGAGCGGCATTGATTGCAACGTTAAGTAGGTGATCTTGTTGGTCTAATTGGACGGTACTGCAGGAATTAAAGGTCCACTTTAACAGACAATTATAACACTGTCAACATAGCAAATGGCTTTTGGCATGGTCAAAATGTCCATTAGAAGCAGAAGTCCGTTACATCAGAGCAGATATAAGTGGCGCATACTGTACTAAAGTTTGAAATGGTGTATATAAGTTCCTTTCCTTCCTGTTTGTTTCTGTTCTTAGGCAAATATTATACCCTTCCATGGATACCATTTTATCACTAATTCTAGGTGATAGCCTCCCCAGTCTCCAAGCTTCATACCTTACTCACCTCTTTTTGCAGATTCGCCACAAACTCCCCACCACATACCCATCACTGTACACTTCTCTCCTCTCTAAATTTCTCACCCCTCTCCCACAGGTGGCACATTCATTCGCTTACATCATGGCAAAATTCTGGCTCAACCTTCTCCTTCCCTTACCTCTCCTCACTCCTCTCCTCTGCTCCCAATCCCTACTACCCCCTTAGATTCTGGCATCCCCACTCCTTCTCCATCCACTACTGGCAATCATTGGCCGGTGTCTCTGCCCTCTCTTACCTTCTCTCTTACCTCGGGAATCAATTGCTGATTTCCCTCTGTGATTTCCAGTCTCTACTGACCTTCAAAAGCCAACTTAAATCTCCCTCCCCACCACTTCACCTGTCCTTCTACCCACTTCCCCACCACACCTCACACTGTTCCCTCTCCCTCCCTACCTCCACTACCTCCCCCTGAATGCACTTTCCTTATAGTACCCCTGTTTTCACTAACTACTATGCCTCTCTTCCCCAAAGCAGTTCTTTGTTATTTAACTGTTCCATCTTATGTAAAATATGTAATTTGATTTTGATTCCTGCAACCTAATCATCGTATGTTAATGACCAGCATTTTCTGTGATCCAGCACTTGTATGCTTATATATAAATAAATATAAAATCCCCCTGTATGTTTATTTAATGCTTATGTCCCCAGGTCACACCAGGAAATAAGCCTCGGCTCAGTGTGCTTTTCCCAGTTACCAAAGTTTTAAATAAAAAATAAATAAATACATAACTATGTTTCAGAAAGAACTAAAAAGTCTGGGTTACAGAGGTGTATCCATTGCTGAAGTGAATCTTTTTTTGGCAGCAAACTTCTAATATAATATGCACTTGTCATATTAGTTAATTTCAAGAATTCACTAGTACTGGCCATGGGTAATGAGGTTACTGGTCAAGGATTAGGGTGGAAAAACCCACAAAGCAGCATGGCAATGTAAACCAAAAGAAATAGTTTATGTTTGAAATGTCTCAAATTCTTACTACAAGTTCAGATTATTATAGCCTTTGCAGCAAAACCAGGACCGGCAATAAATGTGTTGTTTCAGTAACAGAAATTATCTACTGAATGTTTAAAACCAGTTAATTTACAGACTGCAAAACCATTAATTCAGAATAAATTTCAAATCAGGACACTTTACTGTAATTCCAGCAGTTGTTATACATATTCTTAAGGGGCCTCACTTCATCTGAAAAAGGGTCCCACTATGTAGAAACATTAATAGAGTGACATGCTACATAAACTATGGCACTAATCAAGAAGATGCTTAATATACTGTAGCATTTAAAAGTCTTGTGAGAATCCGTGATGCGAGACAATTGGTCATTCCTAAGTTGTACACGAGAATACCACAGCATTAAAAATTATCACAAACTACTGTATGATCTTTAGTACCTAGAGTAAAAAAAAAAGACAAGTGTCTAATACCAAGCAGATTTGAGCCTTACCCAGAAAATCATGTGGACAGAAAACCTTGGCTCACAGGCCCTTCTCCACAGGGATTACCACAGTGACTACTGCCACTCCTATTGGAGCCACTCACTTGAGAGGCACTCTGTAGAATGCTGCTAGCAGGGCTCCATTGACAAGGGCCTTAGCCCCAACCCTTCTGATGTCACAGGTTCCCAGTAGGAAGCAGCATGATGAAGTACCAGGGTCACCGAGCTCCAATTGATGCTGCTAATGGAAAAAGCTAACAGTGTCTGTGAAACCCATCCCCAGACAATGTCCCTGTGTAGGTTCAAGCACTGGAGCTTAGGATTGTAGTAAGACTGTCTTCTACATGGCACCAATAAATCTACCTTGAAGAACATCAGTGCCGTAAGTGTACTTACTGGAGCCACGAATGCAGAGTTTCTACCTTCTTGTATACAGCAGGCTAGTTGCATTATTCTGCACTGTCCGCAAACTTTCAGAGTGTACTATTCTTCTTTGCTTTACAGTCTCAGTGAGGCTGGATTCTGTTGGTACTTGTTGGTTTGCCAGCAGGTTCTTTCAGCAGCAGGTAGTTTCTTGCTGTTTTCTGGAGTTCTTGTCGGTTCAGCATGGATCCACTGAAAAATGTCTTGCCCCTGCCATTCCTGATGTCATGGGCTCTGAGTCAGAGGCAGCATACGGAAGTACTGAGACCACTAAGTTCCAGCTGGTACTGCTGATGGGGAAGGCTGACAGTCTCTACATGGCTTGGTACTTCATGGTGTGCCAGCAGGTCCTTTCAGCAGCAGGCTGCTTGTTGCTGTCATCTGGAGGTCTTGTCTGGTCAGCATTGCTCCACTGAAAAATGTCTCAGCCCTGCTGCTTCTTACATCACGAGATCACAACTGGAGGCAGCACAAAGAAGTACAGGAGCACCGAGCACCAACTAATATTGCTGATGGGGAGGAGCAACAATCTCTGTGAGGTTGGATTCTGTTGGTACTTGCAGGTTTTCCAGCAGGTTCTTTTGGCAGCAGGCTGGTTGTTGCTGTCACCTGGATTCCTTGTCTGTTCAGCACAACTCCACTGTAAAAGGTCTTAGCCCTTCCCCATTCTGACATCATTGGTTCCCAGTTGGAGGCAGCATGAACAATACCAGGAGCACTGAACACCAAATGACATTGCTGATGGGGGTTTACCCATGCCGCAGCTACAGTCATCATGGACACATCCCTGACACCTGTAGTGCCAACTGTCAGCATTGCAGTGTCGGGGATGCCTCCGTGTATCCATCGCCCACCCCCACACATACCCCCGGTCTCTAGGATTCTAACTCTGAGTTGGAGTTAGACTGGGGGGGGAGGCAAACACCCAGCAAGGCAGTCCTGATCACCATACAGAGCACCACAGCGACTGGTGGATTTTGCCCGATTCCTGTCGCTGTGGTGGTCTTCACGATCAGGGAGTTGCTGTGGCAATGGTATATGGCTGATGGGGAGGGCTAACAGTCTCAGTGAGGCTGGATTCTGTTAGTACTTGCTGGTTTGCCAGCAGGTTCTTTCAGCAGTGAGCCATTTGATGCTGCCAGCTGGAGTTAGGTATTAGAGTTCAAGCTTTGCATTACAAAATAAAGAAAATGTGACATTTGAGTACAAAACAGTCCCCAGAACCTGATGAATCTGTTCTGTTGTGTTTTTTTGGGGGGGGCAGGGTTTGAATGACTGTGTAATGCAGCATTGGTATTGTATTGTATGTCCCTAACTTCAGTGTCCTCTATAAAAGTGTTGGTGTGTGAGTATTTGCCTGTGCTCAGAAACACAGTACTGATGCTAGGGCAATGCAGATACTATGTTATATGATTATTCAAAGCCTGAAAAACACCATGCCACAGATTAAACAAGGCAAAAGGGAGCTTTTTACCCTAAAGTCAAATGCCCTTCCTTTTTCAATATTAAGCAACTAATTTATTTATGTATTTAAAATTTGGTAACCAGGAAAAGCACACTGTGCTGAGGCTAGTTTCCAAGTGTTTCCCAGGGAGGGAGAGATAAAGTGAAATAGCAGTAGACAATAGCAAAACAACATCTGAACAGATAGACAAGCAATGTGTTATAATACTAACATACTAAAATGCCAGCAGAATAGGCCTAACAGTCTTTTGAGTCTTGCTCGATTTTCAGCACCCACACTCAGGGCCGATTTTGGTACCCTCCTCCCCTTTGGGTAATACTGTTCCCAGTCCCAATAATAGAATGAATAAAGAGAATTTGCATGTGCCACAATTGAACAAAGTGCAGTGAACTTTAGCAGTGCACAGAATCATGACCAAAAACTTGTTTGGTTTAAAATCAAGACTTTAAGGGTAAGCAGAAGAAGGGAAGCAGGAGCAAGTGTTGGGGGGTCAATGTTTCAGTAGGTGTCTGAAGAAGTTAAAGGATGAAGATAGACGGAGGGAGGAGAGGAGTTTGTTCCAGAGAGAGAAGCCGATAGGAGAATGCAGATTGTCCAGCAGAGGGCGAGGAATGGCAAAAGTGTGATAATCCTAGAGCAGAGGGAGTTGGAAGGCAGGGGGATTCAGGACAGGAGCAAGGAGATGGAGGAGGGAAGGATGTTGAACCAATATTTGGAGATGAATGTAGTGTGGGCCTGTCAGAGAGATGGCAGAGGGAGGATGGAAAGGGAGGAGTAAAGCGAGCAATGATATGTGTGTGTGTGTGTGTGTGTGAAGGAGCGTTAGATGCAAAATGGCAGAAGGAGTTGAGGAAGGTATTCAGCCTGGTGAGGGAAGTGGAGGAGGCAGAGCCAATGACTACATCCACTCAGCTGAAGACAGGGAGCACCATTTTGGTAATCAGCTCCCTGTGGACATGCAGAGATAGGCATTATTTGTAATAATAGAGGGTACCATGCTTGGGATGGAGCTTGGCAAGGATGGCATCAATATCAGCTGAGAAGTCAAGCTTACTCTTAAGCTACACCCCAGGTACTCAAAAGACTGAACCACTTCACATGGGGTGCCATCCAGAGTGGTGAAGGGGAGGACAGTGAGTCTGGCTGGTTTCTGAATGGTACCAAATGTCATTGAGCCTGTCTTTTTATTGTTAACTCTAAGTTGGTTAGAATGGAACCAGTGGACAACACTGTTGAAGTCCCACTGGAGCAGGTTTTCTACGGCTGCAGAAGAAGGACCAGATGTGAAGATGACCATGTTATCTGCATACATGTGTGCGTGTGTGTGTGTGTGTGTGTGTGCTGACTCAGGTGGAGGAGAGGTCATTGAGGTAAATCGAAAAATGGAGGGATCCAAGGATGGAGCCCTGTGGATCCCCAGATTGGGAAGGAAGGGGAGGTGACAGGAAACCAGCAATCTCTACCAATTTTAGACAGCTGGTTAGGTAAGAATTGAACCAAGCAATAGCAGGGGCAGAGAGGCCGGCATTTCTCAACTTGTCCAGGGGAAGTGGGTGGGACACAGAGTCAAAAGTTTTGGCCAGATCAACAAAAGTTACTGCAGTAATGAGCCCCTGATCCATCTCAGAGAAGACAGCATCAGTGACATGCAGCAGAAAGAAGACTATGAAATGATGCTGCCAGAAGCCAGACTGAAAAGGTGATAGGGAGTTAGTGGATGAGAAGAAATCAAGGATTCTGGCATGGACCAGTTTCTCTTGCAGTTTAGAGTGGGATGGGAGGAGGTAGATTGGACAATAATTACCAGGAGAAGATGGGTTAGCCCCTTTGTGAAGAGGAATAACTTTGGACATCTTCCAAGACTGGAGAACAGTGCAGAGAGTAAAGGAGATGTTAAGCAGGTGAACAAGGAGAGCTGCAGTAGCAGGAGCTGATCCTAAGGGAGGGGAAGACTCAAGCCACTGGTGTCCTTTTCTGCCAACAACTTTCTATGATTCTATGATAATGCCTACACATAGCTTTTTGCTATACATTTGTTTTGAAGCAAAATAAGGTGGCATCATATACAGCAGATTTTTATTTAAAGTGAATCCCTAGGGTCCTGGAGAGTTTAGGGTATCTCAGAAACAGTGCTGCATACATTTTTCTACTGTAGGAGCTAGACTCCTGTGCTGTGTACATGCAAAAGCTCCAAGGTGGAAGCACCAAGCATTATCTGTACCAAGGCTCCCTGCCTATGGCTTTAATGTTTCCACCATGTGAAGTAAATTGTAGGGGCTTTGCATGGCTAGGGGTATAGGGGGAGGCTACATGCAATGTATTACCCAAGGTCCAAAAATGATTTAACTGCTTGTAGTATGAATCCCTAAAATGTGACACATCTTGCCTTCTCTTCCTGCTTCTTGTTTCAAATATAAAACATGGGGCAACATATTTAAAGCATTTACATTGTGAAAACAGTGTTTTGCTCTGCACAAAGTGAGGTTTGCATTATGGATGAGTAGTTTTTGATGCACTTGCCATAATGGAAGCCTCACTAAGCAAAGACGTTCATATGCAAGCACAAAGGCACTCCAGGAGCACTTGCAAATGAGAACAGAAGGCATGAATATGAGCGCAATGGGATATTGGAAGCCTTTTCTGTACACTAATAGCCTGCTTGAACAGTGCTACTTAAGCATGCAAGAAGCATCTTTAAACAATGCTAAGAACACACACACACACACACACACACTTGAAACATATTTCTGGTTTATTGAACTATGAAATAAATTTAACTCTGCAGTAGGTTCCACGCTCCGATCCCTTCACCAGCATTATCAAGCAAAGTCCTGGTAGTCAACTGCCCCCAACCTCATCCAATTCCAAAATATAAATTAAGACACATCCTGACAGTCTAGTGGCCAGCCACATGCTCCCAATCCTGAAATATACATTAGGCTACGTACTTCTGATCCTGATGTATCCATTTAAACAAATCCTGGTAGTGTAGTTGAACCCTCTCTTCACCTGATCCTGAAGTATACATGCAGACACATCCTGCTAGTCTTGCAGCCCACTCTCACTTGTTCCCAAAGTTTTGCCCCCAATTCTTTGTAGCTAGGTAAAGGCCACATCCTGCTTTCAAGGGTGACATGGGAACACTGGGGAAGTTATTTGACTTGCTTAGGGCCACATAGTATTCAAGTGGAGGTTGTAGGAATCAAAACTAGGTTATCTGGATATACCAGCTTATTCACAGCTCATTACTCTCAACTCTAGGCTCCACTGCCATGCCCAAAGTATACATTAAAACATATCCTAGCAGTCTAATGGTCCCTCACCTTCATCTGATCTCAAAGTATGCATTAAAACACAACTTAGCAGTCTAGCAGGCCTCCTATCCTCACCCAACCCTGATCACAGCAGCCAACACTCAACCTGAGCCAGTGCTCCTATAAAAAGGAAACGTCCTCCAGCAGAAAGCAATTTTACCCTCTGCTCACCTCTATGGCCAGCCACTGTCTGCCCTGCAAGTCTAGTATTAATGATCAGGTAGTATGGAAGTACAGTCTATTGATACAGGACTTGTGGAATGGCACTCAAAAATCATTTTCTGTGACACTAAAGGACAGTCTAATGCAACCTGCATCAGTGGACCGTATTTTTCTGCTACCTGCCTTTTGATACTGGACTTATGGGACAGATTGTGGCAGGACATAAAGGTGAGCGGAGGTGTAAGTGTTGGTTGCTGCGGGGTTACTGGTGTTGGGTATGATTACTGATATTGGGAAGGTACTGGCTTGGATAAGTGCTGATTGCTGCCATCAGAGTCAGGTGAGGGTGTGAGGGGTTCTCTAGATTACCAGGATGTGCCTTAATGAATACTTTGAAATCTGGTGAGGGCTGGAGACACTAGACTACCAGGATGTATCTTAATGTATACTTCTTGGGAGGGTGGGGGTGTCACTAGACTACCAAAGCACTGCTTGACAGCACTGTTATGGAGATCAGATAGGAGCGTATAACCTAGTGCAAGGCTACATTTGTTTCATAGCACAATAGCACTTGATAAATTCCTGCTTGGGGGAGAGAGTTCTTCATGATACAAGAGGTGCATCCTTCCATGCAATCTGTGGAGCAAATGCTTGTGTCTTGCCTGTTAATAATGTGATAACTGGATTCAAATTATCTCAGATCACCTTGACTGGGCAAAATGGTCATTTACATGGGTAGGTCTGCATTTAGCCATTTAGCGTGTTGGTGCAACACAGCTAACAGGTTTTAGATGCACCAACTTTTTTTGCTCCTTGGCAGCCTCTACGTGCAGTAAAGGCACTTACCAGTCAGTGGCCAGCTTTGTGCACAGCACTCTAGGGCAGTGTTTCTCAACCCCCTTTTCCTGGTGGACTCAAAGTGTAGCCAACAGAACTTTCTGGTGATCTCAATCCTTATTTGTTTCAACCGAAACCTCCTGTTAAAGCCAGTGCACTGTGATATAATGAATTTATTTTCACACAGTCCCTGATAAATTCTCACTTGAACTGCATCTTCCATTTTTTTTTATGGAAAGTCATGTCCATTTCATTATCTTTGTAATTGGGATGTAACAAGATCTGTGGCCACAGAAAATTGTGCTGGTGACCGAATGCGGCCACAGTGGCCTCATTTGTGAAGCACTGCTCTAGGGCACTGTATTTAAGTTCTTTGCAAAAAACTTCTTTAATGAATCAGCTAGGATTTCCACCATCAAAAGTTTGGGAATGTGGTGTTAGGATTTCCAACCCTAACACCCCACCCCCACTATACATGCCCCAACAGGCTTCAGGTGTGTGGCTTGGGATTGTCAGTCCTAACACTCACCTCATTCCATGTGTAAGGAAGCTGAAATGGTGCAGCATAGGACAATGGGGTGAGCGTTAGGGTGACAACCCTACGACACCCCCCCAACATCTTTTGGTGCATGGAGGGTGGGGGTGGGGTGCTGAAGCAAAACCCTAACACCACATTTCCAAACTTTTGATGATGGAAACCCTAACTGATGCCTTAATGAAGTCTTTTGCCAATAATTTCCTTCTTTTTGAGAAAGTATAATCTTAGCTGTATTTGCTTGTGGAAGCACAGGGCCCTCTGGGCACTCCACTCCCAACCATCAATAATTCTTGACAGATTGTAATTCTATCCTTACTTCTGAGCCCTGTGTCCACACCACTCCATTATGTTATCCTTCTTTGCCTGTGGGAGTGCAGGGCCCTCTGGGCCCTGTGCTTCCATCCCATAGTGTGCAGTGCCAAAGAAACACCTCACATTGCAATGTTATCCTATAGGAAAAACAGGAAAATTTGAAACCTGTGTAACTTGACACTAAATTAATATTTTTTCACGAAACCATCAAAAGGCTCAACAGTAGGACAAACCATTTGTACCCTGAAAATATGACAACAAAACTGCAAACTGTTTATTCACAACAATGTGACAAAGAAATGCTTGTGTACACATCACATTACAATGTTATCCTATGGGAAAGTAAGCAAAATGTAAGGCAACAGAACTCTGGAGTTAAGTAATATAGTTTCACCTAACCTGCAACAGGCACATCTGTGAGGAAAGCCCTGTGTGCCCTGAAAATTTCAACCCAAAATTCCACACCATTTGTTTTTTATGACATGACAAAAACACCTATATAAAAAAATCCTTTTTCACAAATTGTGGAAAATGAATCCTGTTTCATGGCAAAACAGAATCCTTTGCCACAATTTGTTAAAAAACATAGAAACATAGAATCTGTCAGCAGATAAGGGACAGACAGTCTAGCTAGTCTGCCCATTTCCCCTACTTGATTTGGCAAACCCTACTGTTATCTGGACTGCCTTTCTCTTGCTCTGCTGTACAGCAGGGTGCCTTTATGCTTATCCCATGCACTTTTGAATCTCTGTACTGTCTTCACTTCCACCACCTCTGCTGGTAGGCTGTTCCATGGATTCACCACCCTCTCTCTGTGAAAAAAATACTTCCTAGCATTTCCCCTAAGCCACCCTCCCTCCAGCCTCAAGTTATGTCCCCTTGTCCTTTTGCACTTTCATCTCTGAAATATGCTCCCCTTCTGTACACTGTTTATTCCTCTAAGGTATTTGAAAGTCTCTATCATATCCCCTCTCTCTCCCTTCTGTCTTCCAGTGAATAGCTGTTTAGTTCCTTGAGGCTTTCCTCATAAAGTTTGTGGTACAGTCCATGTATAATTTTTGTTGCTCTTCTTTGGACTGCTTCCATTCTATGTCCTACCTGAGATGAGGTCTCCAGAACTGGACACAGTATTCCAGTTGTGGTCTCACCAGTGATCTATACAGTGACATCACCACTTCACTCCTCCTACTGGTTATACCCCTTCCTATGCACCCCAGCATTCTGTTTGCCTTTACCACTGCTTTTTTGCATTGTTTGACTAACTTCAGATCATCTGATATGATAACCCCCAGGTCTCTCTCCTGACTTGTGGTGGCTAGAACCTGCCCCCCATCCTGTATTCCACTTTTGGGTTTCTGTGTCCCAGGTGCATTATATTGCATGTCTTAGCATTGAAAAAAGATCTTGTTTCATGGAAAAAGATTTCTGCGATTTGCAGTAAAATAATTCCATGGACAAAATAAACACATTTCTGGACTCTTTTCTGAAAAAGTGACCCCAGAATCTGATTCCTCATCCAAGTGTTAGTATTTGCCAATCTCCAGGATTTTTTTAGAATTCTAAGTTTGTTTGCCTCACTAACTGAAAGCAAAATGTCAGCAGTATGAAAACAAATATTGCATTTTGTGGCAAAAGATTCTACATTTGCAGAAAATAATCTTTTTTCGAGCTGGACATCCAACTTTTCCCATAGAAAAAATTGGAACTTTAAAACTGAGTAACTTTTGAACAGATAGTATTTTTTCACCAATCCTTCAAAATGTACATCTGTGACCTAAGACCTGTATACCCTGAAAATTTGAGACCACAGCTCCACACAGTTTTTGAGAAACATGGTGACAAAAATTTACACAAAAATTGTAATTTTCACATGTTGTGATATTCTGTATCTCCACACTCACACATCTGATGGAAATAAAACTTGCACATCAAGATATCTTGGGTCCCTGATGATGCATGCAAAATTGCATGCAAATCACTTGAACTGCTGCAAAAGTTATTAAAGTGCAAAATTTTAGGTTTAACATAGAAGTGACCGTTGAACTCTAACTACAGGGACTCATCAGATTTTGGACCCTGCAGTACTTTGTGCTCCTGAATTGGACTTTAAGCAGAGCAAATATCACCTTTAAAATATACTGCCTATGCTCAACACACAGCGGCTTGTCTGTCCTTCATGAAAACCAGACAGTAGTTTTCCTGTGACTCATAGTGGGTACACAGTAGTGCATTTGCTTTTCAAGCTGGCCATACTGTTGTTTACTTCTCACTCATAGGGGCCATGTTGTGTTTTGCCTGTCAGTCACGGTGGTTAGTCAGTGGTTTGCCAGTCACTCATTGTGGCCACAATGTAGAGCGTCTGCTGTTCAGAGTGACCGTGCTGGGGTTTATCTCTCCCTTAAAGTGGCCATGGTGTGGTCTGTAACTCAGGGGGCCATACTGTAGTATGCCTTTTACTTTTAAGACATGTTTATACACAGCCTACCTGGAGTATTGTGATCTGAATCAGCTCCCTCCACTCTGATCGCACTGTTGCAATGCTTTGTTTACATGCTGCTGCTGTGCAGCTTTCCCAGTGATCTTCCCAGATTTTTAGCATATTTCCAGCTGGCCAAGAGCACAAGAAGAGGATGTGCAGTGGGGGGGGAGGAGGTTGTTGGGGTGCTGAGGGGATAATGTGCCAGGGTCACTTCCTGTTATGTTTAGGAGGTGCATGGATGCAGACTGAGTTCATGGGCCATCACAAGACATGACATGCAGAGACACTAAGTAGCTCTGGGGCATCCTTAAATGTATCATCACTTCGGGCACAAGCCGAGCTTAGGGGCATCACAGGATAGGTCATCACTGTGAGGCTACTGGCTGAGTGAACTGATGGACATACCAATGAGATGTGGTACTGTATAGCACTGGCTGAATTCAGGGGCATAACAAGTTATGTCACCATGAGACAAAAGTCTGAACTCAGAAGCATCACTAGATGTATTATCACAGTGGCAAGCTACTGACTGAGCTTCAGGGCATCTCAGCAAGATGTGACACTGCATGGGTAGAAGCTGAGTACAGGGGGTATCACATTGTGTCACTGCATGTGGCACACACTGTGCTTAAAGAGCATCACAAGATGTGACATGGCAGGGGCACAGACTGGGCTCAGAGGCACCATAGGATGTACCATTAAGGGATTACTGGTTGCACTTAGGGAATTACAGGATGTGTAACTGCAGGGGTGCAGACTGATGGGGGATTCACAGGATGTGAGACCAAACTGACTGCAAAACTTATACTGCTGGAAAGTTGGCATGCATCTTGGCAGCAACAATGAAAAACTTTAAATGAAATGGTATACCGATTACTGTCAGCAAACAGCAATTTTAACTTGTTATCACCTGTAGGAAGTGGTTTGCAATACATTAGCACTGCTTGCAACTGAAGGAATCAAGGATTGTCCCTAGCAGACTTCCAACTTTCCCCATAAAAAGGCAAAGGGTGGGAGCAGTGCAGGATGAGGAAAGCTACAAAAAATATTGTATTTATTAGCTGTCTTTAATGTCTGGGTTTCTGTGACAACCATTTGTGATGGCAAAGCATGAGGGAACGGGGAGCCTAATGTCTGACTGGGATACATTTTATTTTGAAAGGTGAAGCTGATTTCTCTGGACAGGTGACCAGGTCAGAGGGAGGGAGATGAGCAGAGGGATGGAACAGGAGGCTTAAAAAAAAACCACAAAGGAGGTACAAGTAATCTCAGGAATGCAATCTCAGGATGGGTAACAAGGTAGGAGGGAGGGAGGTGAGCAGAGGGATGGAGCAGGACGTTTATAAAAGAATGGGGGAGGGTACGAACCATTTCAGGACTGGTGACTGGATCAGAGGGAAGGGGATCAGCAGAGAGACTGAGTGCAGGGGTAAAACACATGAGTCTGCCAGTGACCAAAAGACTTGGGAATGGGTGACCAGGTTGGTGAGACGGAGTTGAGTGGAGGAATAAAGAGGGAGGTAAAGAAAAAACACGGTGGGGAACAAGTGACAGAATGGGTGACCACATTGGAGGGAACGTGTTGAGCAGGGGGATGGATGGGGAATTTTAAAATGTAACATGTGAGGCTGCAAGTGATCTTGGGACCTGTGACTGGGTTGGAAGGAGGGGGATGTACAAAGGGATGGAGCTGGAGGGACAAAGTCACAGAGCTGCCAGTGACCAAGGTCTTGGAAATGGGTGACAGGGTTGGAGGGAGGGAGGGAGGTGAGCACAGGGATGGAGAAGGAGGTAAAATACAATATGGGCAGGCAGGCAATGGAATAGGTGACTGGGTTGGAGGGAGGGAGATGAGCAGAGGAATGAAGTATGAAGAGGGGGTTTTGGAGCACAGAGACAGAGAGTTCAGAAAATGCAGAAAAGTAAATGCCTTACCTAAGCATATAAAGATAGGAGCCACTGTTTGCAACAAAAATAAAAGTTTTTTTCTATATAGGTTTTTATCCTCCTGGCAGGATCGGTGGGCTGTTTCAGCCCTGTCCCCACCAGCTGCAGCCATCTTGTATCTCATCTAGTACTGGGGACCATTATTCCCCACAGATTGCCCCCCATGGTGGGGCCAGGGAAATGAAGGCCATCCTCCCCCACCTGTGATACAAATCCAGATTGCCCCTGGACCAGAGAGCTTGATTGGGCCAATAGCATGACAGGCAGGTCTTCATATAGCCTGTCCTCCATTTTCCCTCCTATTTTCTCCCCTTGTGCTCAACAGAAATGCAATGAGCATGTTCTGTGTGCTGTGCCTTCACAGAGATGCCCCCAACACTCTGAACACTGCCTCTTCCCCTCTCTATGGGATTCACACACACCGATGCCTGGATTCCTCCAGATGGCAGTCAAGCAGTGAGTCACAGAATCCCCTTCCCTAAGGGAAGACAGTAGTCCTATTACCAGTTGACCACCCAAGTGACCCAAGTCCATTCCCGAACCCGGGTCACTGACACAAAAGAGGTAAGGTGCCCATGGCACCTCAGTCCTCTTCACCACCGGGCTGACAAAAATAATGCTTTTAATCCACCTTAAGCCACCTTTTTGAGACACAACACACAAAACACCACATATATCATGCTGCCCCTGTGCTGACTTCAGGCTCACTTCCTGTTTATAAAAGAAAAGTGCAGCCTGGGAAATCAATAGGAAACCAGAAGTGTCTCACGAAAAGGTCACCTACATCAGTGTGAGTGTTCCAGACTGTTTAGGTGGTGACTCACAATGGTCACTGTACCTTCCCAGGAAAGAAGGGAACACTCTGAGCTGCAAAGCATGCATCAGATGTGATGTGGCTTGCTTACAGTGCATGTCCTTGCAGGCACTAAAGTGACAGCTCTGTACCACTCAGACTGGTGCAGATTAATTGTGTAAATGGTCTTTTAGTGACCATACTGTGGTTATCTCACATAGTGCGCCTGCTCGTCATAGTGACCATGCTGTTGTTTAATTCCAGTTCTCAGTGTTCATGTTGTGTTTTGCCTGACACTCATATCTGCCATGTTGTGGCTTGCCTCTCATTCAGTGTCCATACTCTGGGTACCCTGTCACTCATGTTGCAATGTCGTACTATTGTTTCCAATGGCTCATAGTGATAATACTGTGCTTTACCTATCATGTATTGTAGTCAGACTGTGCTTTGCCAGTCATTTGTGATAGCCAGGTTGTGGTTTACCAGTCATTTGTGATAGCCAGGCTGTGATTTGCCAGTCTTTCATGGCAGCCAAGGTTTGGTTGGCTAATCACTTATGATGGCCACACTGTAATTTGCCTGATGCTTAGAGAGGCCACACTATGTTTTTTGTCTACTTCATGTTTTTCACATCAACTTCATGTGGTTTACATGTGTCTTAAAAACTACATTTTAAAATTACCATAGCTGAGTGACAAGAACAGGAAAAGCTGACATTAAAATGTGATTTTTTTAATTATATGCTTGTGGTTTGGATGTTCTTACAATGTAAACAATGCAGATCATTCTTCAAACCAGAAGTGTTTAACATAGCATTATCTTTTATTTAAATCAGACATTCTAATAATCTTCCTTTCTATTTAAAACTAGTTGGACAAAATAACAAAGAAAATAGAAATGACAGAGCTTCTTAATTTCAGTGATGAATATGCTCTTACCTTGAAGGTCAAGGCTGATAGTGTGGTGTTGTGCTATACAATCTGCCTGACAGCATTACATTTGCAAGCATTGAAGGCACAGAAATCATAGGGGGAGGGTGGGGGTTAAATCAAGCATGTACAAAGACACAAATATAATCTAGTACTGCTAATGCAGCTTGCATTTCTTCATTTTTTAGATCCTTGAAGGGTGTGTAGGAAGCTGAAGCTATTTATTTATAGGTGACTTTGAGGGTAGTAACCTCATCTCCTGGTCATACATCCCTCAGGATTTAATCTATTTATGCATCCATTTGCAGGTGTATTATTTGAAACCATACCTCATAGGATGAAACCTAGGGCTGGATTAACTACTTCTGGTGCCATTAGAAATGTGTAATGGTGGGACTTTCTGTGACTTCATCAATATGTCAGGGGTTAGGGGATGCTTATGTCCCCAAAAGCTGAAGGATTTTTGATGCCATAAAATGAATTGGGGTGGAGTTCCACTACACTAACTACAATTTCTTGGGGTGGGAAATGAGGGTTAGAATATTTGAATTTATATGGCTAGAGTAAATTAACATTAAGTGTTAGAATCAGCTATCAGTATAGGCTGTCCAGACATGGGTACAATTTTCTACCACTTTGCTGCACAGTTCCCCCCAGAAGGCCAGCACATGTGGGGCCCACCACCAGTGCTCAAGTTCTACTATTCTCTTTTAATTAATGCCCCCCAGGAATTTGGCTAGGAACTCCTTCCACCTGCTGCTACTGCCTCCACTCATTCCTCGAGGCTCCTCTTACCTGACCTGCCAAGACTCCATGGGCCACCCACAACACACCACTGTATTGCCTCCCCCAGAGACCACAGAGGGGCGTTCCTTCAGCACCTTGGCAGGTTCCTCCATATACAATTCAGCCACCTGTGGTGGAGGTGAATTACAGAAATACCCCTGTTGGTTAGGAGAGGGAGCCTGAGATGGATGTCAGGGGCAGGTAGGACTTCATCTGCCCAGCCAGGGCTGATGTTTCCCCTTTTCCCATGAGAGTGGATGTGGCCATGACACCCAGGGCATGAACATGCCCATGTTAGAGTCATACTGCTGCTGGTAGCCACATCACTCACTGAAGCTGCTTTGAGAAGCTGAGCCATGCTGCCACCCAATCTTCACTAGGAGGAAGTCAAACAGCGCAGAGCTAGCATGTATCTTCACTGCCCCCAAAAGAGAAGTGAAGTCTGAGGGACACTCCTCCAGCCTCCTTCCACAGGCCAGTCTCAATAAGTTAAGCTCATTCCTGAACTCGAATTATGGGTGTTGTGAGTGGTACTGCTACCGTTTTACTGATGGACCAGCCAAAGTACTCAAACGCCACGTTTATTTGCCCCCAAAGCAAATACTGCATGAATAAAGACTAACAGGTAACAGTTATTCATTTTTTTTACCTACCCATAACTCAGTGAGACAGTCAAAGAGTTGTTTTAGTCCTAGGCCAGCTAGCCTGAGTCTTCACAGGACTAGGACTACTCTGACTGTCTCAATGATTTTTAGATGAGTAAAACGCAGAAAGCCCACCACCAGCAGTCTAAGGCCTGAGACCCAGCTCGGCTGCCTGAGACCAAAACAGTGCTACATACTATTTCCTCATAAAAAAATTTACCACCAAAAAAACAAAAGCTATAGGATGGATAACAAAAGTTAACAGTTATTTATTTTTTTACCTACAGTACCTGACTGTGTGACTTACCAGTTGGAGTAGTAGTAGCCCTCTGCCCTCTACTCTGTGTCAGCCAGTGTGTTGTGCCTCCTGTCAAGTTCCTCCAGGTGGCGGATGGTTGACTCCAGACTCTTGAAGATTATAGATCTTCTTGTTCTTGTTAGACTTTGTCTGAGCCTGGAACAAGGACAGATGGCCCATACAGTCTGACATTCACACAAAAAAAGGTCAAGTGCCCAAATCCAAATCTTCTTATTATAACGCTGATCTGGCTGATGCAAGAAATAATCCCAAATAATTTTGGAATATGGCTACTTCCATCTGGAAGGTTCCCACTGTGACTTGTACTACAAATGTATCTTATGCTGGGTCCACTCTGTACTCTGAAGAAGATATTTGTGGCATGTTTAACAATTTTTTTCCCCTTGGGTCCTAGTCTGTTATTGAAAAAGCTGGTTTATCAACTGCTGGCTTGTCCTCCAATCCCCTGGCAATGTCTCCCTTCTCAAGACTTAAATTTTGTTTTAGGTATATTCATTCTGGAAAAGTATTTTACCTATTGTCTTCACTGAGAGATGATTCTGCCAAGGGAATTGATGACTTAGATATTTTTCTATTTAAATCCTGTGCTGACATTTTATCCCTCCTCTTAACCCATATATTCAATTTATCTCCCACCACTCAAACCTTCCCTTCCTTATGAAAACATTCTGTAGTTGTCCCTTTGCATTAAGTGAGGGACAAAACTTTGGCAGAGAAGTATCACCCAATTTCCTTGCTTCCTGTTATTTCCAAATTTATGGAAAAAATTGTTTTTTGTCAGATATCTATCTGGCCGCTTATCAGGTACTGTCTGATTTTCAGTCCAGTTTCAGATTCAATCGCTCTACCAAAACAGCGTTGTTTGATTTTCATGATTCTGTTTCCAGTGCTTTGGACGTGGAATATATCCTCGGGCACTGTCTTTATTAAATTATCCAAAGCTTTTGATGTGATTAACCACTGACTGCTTTTGGCTTATCTATATTCTCACATTATTTTCTGCTAATGTAGTCATTTGGTTTTCCTCTCACTTACATGGCAGAGCTCAATCGTTTTTTTGGAATGGCTATCTTTCTTCTCCTCTTCCTATTTCCATTGGGTTGTCTCTGGGGTCTGTACTTGGTCCTATTCTCTGTAACCTTTTTGTTGATCCCTTGCCCTCTGTTGTTGATAGTTGCTTGGTTTGTCTTTACACCGATGACACCGTTTTTTTTATAGTCACATGAATCTTTCCTCTCTCTCAACTCTTCAGGGTGATTTTGACAAAATCATGCACAGGTTTTCCAATAACCTTCTACTCCTAAATAGTAAAAAGAGTCAAATTGTGTTGTTTTGGCCCCAGTCTACCATGCCTCAGACAAATTCTACCTTTTCCATTACTTTAAATAATAGTCCTCTTCAACTTGTAAATGAATTAAAACACTTCAGTCTTACTTTTGGCTCATGTTTAACATTCAAATCCCATATACTGATAAAACTATTGTAAAAGTTAGCGAGTGCTTGGGTCACATAAAATGGGTCAGGCCTTGCTTGTCAAGATTGGATCACAAACATATTGTTGCTCAATGTATCCTTCCCATATTAGAGTACGGTGACACCATTTACCATCACGCCAATGTCTCAAGTCTTTCCTTAGTAAATAGTGTTTACTATCAGCTTTTACAGTTCATTCTAAAATCTGAATGGAATGAACACACTGTACCTTATCATCTAAGTTAAACTGGTTGTTTCCTGTTTCCAGATGCAGTTCTCATTGGTTATCCGTAATCTATAACACTGTAAATAAACAGACTCCAACTTATTTATCCAGTAGGCTCCTAGTTCCCACAGACAAATACAGCCTTAGGTATATGTCTTAACATGGCATTTCTCTGTCAAAGTTTGAAACCCATTTTGGGAAAGAATGTTTTTCACATGACGCCTCACTTTCATGAAACAGACTTCCCCCTCAGTTAAGAAATTCACCATCTCTCTATATTTTCAAACATAACTTAAAAAAGTTGTACTACAGGAACAACTTACATGTACTTACTATAACTGATGTTCTTTGGGACAGTTTGTATTTATTGTTATTATAATCTTGTGATTTTAATATTGTTGATGCAGAGAATTTGTATATGTACTTGTATAATCAGTGTTGTTTATATTAACCTGTGTACTCACTGTTTTAATGACTTGGAACATTCTCTAAATGAGACTTGCTTTTCATAGAACCTATCCTGTAATTTATTCATCTTTTAAATAAAAATAAAATTAAAAAAGTGCCCATCCCTGGGCCCTATCATCAGCAGTAAATGTTACTTACAGACTGTGGGACCCCAGACTTATTATTGATGGTAATTCAGTGAATCTGTGAGCACAATGAGAGTACTGTATAGGCTGCCTCTTTTAGTACTGTAAAGAACTGGACCTTGGCTTAGTCCCATGTGCTGCCTCCCTGAGTATGTATTCATGGGAACCTGGGAGGGTGTGTGTGAGATAACGCGCACTGCATCAATGATGATACAGCACATCACTGTCTGTACATGCAGTGCCATCTCATGATGCTAAATGGATCAGCAAGTGAGTGGCTGCACTGGTGTAGTGTGTTAATCCCCCTGCTACAGTTTCTGTGGACACACAGAAGGATGAGAACTTGATTCTGTCAGTCAGTCTTTCACTCTCTGGTTGGAGTTGGACAGAGTAGCTTGTGAGGGGGAGGGGAGGGAACTGGAACTGGTAATGGAGTTACTCACTGCTGGGGTCTCAGGTGGCACAGTCAGTGAGCACCATCATGTGCGGGAGGAGGGAGGAAGAGGAGGAGGAGGAAAGGATCACACTTGCAGTGTGCACAGCCTGACCTGTGGATTGAAAAAGATTAAAAAGTGCTCCCTCCTGCAAGCAAGAACCAAATCAATTCAGCAAAGCAACAAACAGCATCTTAAAAAAAATGAAAAAAAAAACATTGTTTTGTCACTCTACACTTGGGCCCACTTCAGAGTCTGGGCACTGGTCAAATACCCAGTCTGATTTAACGTTTATCCAGCCCACATTCATTCATTCATTCATTCATATCTTTATTTATAAAAAAAAGTACCTTTCAAAAACCAAGGTGATTTTTAATTTATAAAAAGGTAATTTTTGAAAACCAAGGCACTTGTACATAAGCTAAACAAAATAACAATTAAAAACAATCATAGCAATCAAAAAAAATCCACGGATTACAGTTCAATAAATATCAAGTTCAGCAGGAATCTGAAAATGCTAGGCTAAATAAATATGTTTTTAATGCTGCTTTGAAACTCTGGATGGTCAGACACTCTTGTACCTGACAAGGTAGAGAATTCTGCAGGTTCAGGACCACAAAAGCAAAAGACCTGGTCCCTGATGTCTTCAAATGGACCCTGGGAATCTCCAGCAATCCCTTGTCAGCAGATCAGAGAGGATGGTGGGGCAGTAGGGGGCAAAGGAGATCTTGCAAGTAATGTGGTCCCTGGTCATGTAGGGCTTTATAGGTCAGTAAACTGACTTTGAAGGTGATCCACCACTGTACTGGCAGCCAGTGCAGTCTGTGGAGCTCAGGTGTTATATAACTGATCCTAGAAGTACCAGTCAGTAAGATGGTTACCACATTCTGCACCAGCTGCAGGCAGTGAATATCAACCCCTGGGTAACCCTAGGTAAAGGGCATTGCAGTAGTCAAGGTGGGAGGTTATGAAGGCATGGACCAACGTTGGAAGATCATCAGGTGGAACCAGATGCTTCACCTGAGCAATATTCCTCAGATGGTAAAAAGAAGACTGAACAATGGCTGACACCTGAGATTTAAGGGTCAGACCATCATAAAAAATAATGACCAGGTTCCACACCCAATCTGAGATAGTTAGCTGAACAACCCTGAGCCAAAGCCCAGAGAGTTGTCCGGCCAACAAACCCACCTCCTGATGATCTGGGTCCACAACCAACACCTCAGTCTTAGCCGGGTTCAACTGCAGCCAGCTGGCACTCATCCAGTACTGTATCTCGGATAGACAGTTGTTAAATACTGTGAGAATTCCATCCTGTCTGGGCACAAGGGACATGTGCAGCTGAGTATCATCTGCATAGCAGTGAAAACTCAGACTGTACCACCTAATGATCGCTCCCAACCACAGCATATACACTGTGAACAACATGGGTGATAAGATGGAGCCCTGCGGAACCCCACAGGGTAGGGAGAGAGTGGCTGAGGAATAAATCCCAGACACCACTCTCTGAGTCCTACCCTCGAGGAAAGATTGAAACCATCTGAGGACTGCACCAGATAGTCCACAGATGAACCTCAGGTGCTCCAGAAACACACCATGGTCCATAGTGTCAAATGCTGCAGAGAGATCAAGAAGGACCAAGATAGAACGAGTCCTCCAATCTCTCACTATTAGGAGATAATTTAGCACCTAAACAAAGGCCATCTCAGTACTATGCCTCTTCCTAAATCCTGACTGGAGAGAATCCTAGACATCGTGGCTAGACAAATTATTGTCCAGCTGCAGTGCAACCACCTTCTCAATAAACTTACCCACAAAGGGTAGGTTAGAGACAGGTCTGCAGCTAGCCATGCAGTCCGGGTCAAGTAAGGACTTTTTAAGGAGGGGTAGAGCAACCACCTCCTTTAGGGGGTCTGGGAAAATCCCCTCTCCAGTGACCTCCAAACTATCTCAGCTAGGACCGGGCCAATTTAATCTATGCACCCTACAAGAAGGCTCACAGGGCCTGGGTCCAAACTACAGCTGGTTGGCTACAAAATCTGGATGATCCTCATAATATCCATGATTTCCAGACAGCTGAAGTCAGACAGGTAAACTGGGCACCCGCCACCTCCTGATGACCTCTACAATACCCACTAGATGAGGCTGGACAGATCCCAGACCTGATGGTGGCAATCTTATCTGCAAAGAACTGAGCAAACTCATCATACTTTTCTTGTGAAAAGGCTCCACCAGACTGAAGATGGATTGGATTGCACAATCTGTCAACAGTCCAGAAGGGCTGAGCTAGTCAGTTCTGCACAGCAGCAATCTCCCTGGACAGGAACTCTGCCTTCTTACTAGTGATTGCCGATTGGTAGACCATATAGTGGTCCATCAATCTAAGTCTGTCACACTCCAGGCCTGATTTCTGCCAGGCCCTGTCTAGTCTTCATCCACCCTCCTCATCTCCTTCAAGGTCCCATTGAACAATGAGGACCTTGGGTGAAGAGTGAGTGGGCAAACATGAACAGAAGCTATGGAATCCAGGGCTTCTGTCACTGCCTTGTTATAGGCATGTACTAGATTCCCTGGATCCATGCCTTCATTTGGTATACCTGATAGATCCAGCACTGCCATTAGGCCATCTGGGGTCACACCCCTCAAAGGGTGGAACTGGACCATCTCAATTGGGGCAGGCCTATTGGGAGAAACCACAAAACTGAACCCACAGTGTGATGGTCAGACCATCTGACTGGCTTCACCACCAAGTCGGATATCTCCATCCCCAGAAGGAACACCAAGTCCATTGAATGACCACAAATGTGGGTCTCAGAGGTAACAACCTGTGTAAGGACCAACAAACTCATTTGTTGGAGGAAGTCCTGACTGAATTGTGAGAGTTAATGGTTGACCCAGGCATTGAAATCCCCCAGAATCAACCATCTGGGGGATCCCAATGCCACGTTGATGAAATCTGTGACTTCCTTCAGGAAAAATTCCCATCTCCTGGTGTATGGTAGATGAGAAGTATCCTGCATCCTACACCCGCACCCATGATACATTCATAGGAGTTGGTGGTCCCCACTGGAACCTCTGTAAGGTCCAGTTCTGATCTAAAACAGATGGCTACACCCCCGCCCTATGATCCATTCTCTGGCAGTGTATCACTGAGTACCGTCCGGAATTGCTGAAGCCAACATAGGACCAGCATTTTTGTCCAGCCAGGTCTCTGTGATGCAAGCCAGATCCGCTGATCCAACATGATCTGCTGATGAAGCCTAACAGTGTACATGCACTGAAGGAACAGTACCCTTCGTGTACTTTTCATGAAAAGATAGCAGTAATTTACAGTAAGTTCCATTCATAATAAGTAGAAATGACTACTTGTGTAAATATAACACAGATACAAACAGACAGATGAGTGAAAAACATAGGTACTGGTGGCATTGTATAAGTCAAAAGCTTACTAACTGCTCAAGCATGATCAAAAATTGTAAAGGTACAGTATCTGAAATGAAAAGGGTACTGGGCTGAGAACTCCAGAGATTGGCAGCAAAAGTTAATCATGAATATGGCTCAAAGAAATACTCTATTTAAAATAAAACTGTATTGCATAGCTTGTAATAGTACTGTATTTAAATTAATGAGGGATATACAGAAAAACTGCAGTTGCAGACATGAGACTCTTTTGCCAGTAATGGATAAAATGATTTAGGAGTACTAATAGTATACAGTCAGTTTTATGGGCCTGTCATAATAATATACTGTAACTTTATTTTCAGGGATACAGCTGGAAGGATGCGTTGGGTGGCATGACCCTACATGGAACCTTTTAAACAAAGTCAATTGTTCTAATATTGTACTCCTGGTGTAAATTTCAGCCACACTGTAGGATTTATACTCCAGAATTGGGTAAAAAGGTGTACAGTGAAGCCTAAACAGGTACATGTCTGAATAATCTGTGTATTATGCCAGTTCTGATATGGGCTTCCTTACACATTTTACTGATGTGTAATTAACCATATTTAAAGTCACATGGTCAGAGTACTGAGAAATAAATCCATTTTTGTGTCATCTACATTATTTATCCTCATTATTAACCCTACAGGAAATCTTCTCCTTCAGGCTGTCCTGTCATGGCCCTTGATACCTGTTGAGCATAGGCCTTGCCTTTCCAATGTGTCTGCGCCTCCTGTGTTTCAGTTCTGATCCTTCTTGTGTGATCCCACTTCTGCTGCTGCTGGCGGATGAAAAGTAGTGTCTCACTGTGTGGATGTGTCTGACAAAATCGGAAGGCTCAGGTGGTGTTGTAGGGTGCATGCATGGAAGCCTTCCTCTGAAGTGGACATGGATTGGTGCATTTCTGTAACTTTCTCTCCCCACCCACATAGACAGGCATGATTGCAGCTGGCCTTTGACAGGGGCACGAGGTACCTAGTCTCCCATGCCTCCAAGGTCTCCTCCACCACCTCTCCAGTAGAATCCAGTACAAGACTGTTGCATGTTCCAACCCTCCCCTAGGAGAAGAGCAAGCATGGGGTGCTCAATATCCCTCCCTGCCTGTCTCCACTCCTGACATTGCCATGAACCTGATTGCTACTGAGTTGAGAAGATGTTTTACCACCTGATGCTATGCAGCTAGCGTAAATAGGTTGTAAATAATAACTAAAACTTCAAAATCAGGGAATGCTTTCCTTTTGTTTGACAACACCAGATGTGGTTTGCATTGGTAGTTAAATGGTTTGAATGAATTGTCCAGTAAAATATGTATCTGATCATTTCCCAAAAGGAATTGTGAACTGTAGATGTGCTAATGTGGGGTTGTCTTGTCAAAAAATTGGGTAAGCTCAGACACTGATTGGGAATTCTAAGAGTGCTTGAAAGTATTTCTGAGACATTAAGTACTGTTACTATAACAATCCACAAGAAACTGCAAATCTATAAAATAGTAATTTCTTAACTTTTTCTTATAACAAGATTATCACACATGAAGAAAGTAATAAATTGCATGATGTAAAACAAAGAGAGAGAATGATAATGATAATGCATGTATTACCCAGAGACCCAACCCTCACCTCCATTTAGATTTAGGCAAGGCAAGGCAATTTTATTTATAGTGCGCCCTTTCCCAAGGGTTCAGGGCACTTCACAATAAATACACTAGTAAAACTTCAATTAAAAAGACAGTGAACAACAAACAATTAAAAACATAAATTTCAGCAATAATTTAAAATAATCTTGGAAGTGCATCACAAAAGAGATAAGCTTTTAAAATCTTAAAGGCCTCTAGCATGCAGGCAGATCTAATGAGCTGTGGGAAAGCATTCCAAAGGTTAGACTTCACAACACAAAATGCTCCATCCACAGATTGTTGCAGCCTGGATAAAGGGGCAGACAGCAGGCCCACATCAGAAGAGAAGAGGGAGCAAATTGGGTGATAAGGAATTGGAAGGTCTTTTAAGTAATCTGATCCCAAACCATGTAGGGTCTTGAATGTTGTCAAACATATCTTGCAGGTTATGTGCCACAGCATAGGCAGCCGCTGCAGCATGTGCAGCTCTGGCATGATGTTATCCCTATGAGAGCAGCCCGCAGTCAGCTGGGCTGCACCATTCTGGTCTAGCTACAGGCATTGCAACAAACCTCCAGATAACCCTAGGTATAAAGTGTTGCAATAGTCAAGCCTAGAGATGACAAAAGCATAATCTATCATAGCTAGATCAGCAGAGGCTAGATGTGGTTTGATTCTGGTGATATTACAGAGATGGTAAGACCCAGCCCAGACCACAGCTGACACCTGTTATTCAAGTGTCAGTTTGCAGTCAAGGATGACCCCCAAATTCTTAACTGCATCTACAGCTCGGAATGGTTGACCACCCAATGACTGAAGTAAAGTCAGTCCACTCGTCATCATTGGGCCCAGCTTTTCTGACTCAACAATCATGACCTCCATCTTATCTGGGTTGAGACATAGCCAGTTTGCAGCCATCCAGTTATTTATTTCTGCCAAACACCTCCCCAGCACAGAAACTGCGTCACACCCACAAGAAGTGCCGAGAGGTAAAGCTTGAGTATCATCTGCTTTAAGCTAATTATATTTTTACAAAAAAAATCTTGACATCTTTAGAGACCGTGGCAAGGATTTTCAAAAAGATCTGTCCAATATGTTACTTAGTTAGAAAACATGGAAAGGGCCAGTGGCCCATCAAGTTCATCTCCCACTCTTGTGTGTAATTGTTGTCAGAATGACTGTTGCCTTAGATGATTTTAAAGTTCATACTTAAATGTCCCAAATAATGAAATGTCCACCAATTTCTGTGGGAGTCACGATTTGTGCTAGCCAGTATGTTCACAACAAAATGCATCCAAATGTTTTGACCTTCTGTTAGATGGTCCAACAGCATCAGAATCTTGTGGTGAAAATAGATGCAGTTGCTGAACAAAAATGGCACTAACCACATTTCTGTCATTTGGTTTTACCACAAATGGTTACTTTTTGTTGCAAACAGATGCATCTTTTGAAAACAGCAGCAGTGCAACTCAGATGCAATTGGGGTGATGCTGACATGGGTACCACATACATTTGCATTCGACTCACCCAACTAAAAATTCTGCCCCTAAGTTCCCACACTGTAAGGCAGGTGGACTGATGGAACTGTAGACATATTTCTTAAAGAGCAGCAAAGTTTGTAGCTTAGCAGTGCATTCTGGAAGTTTAAAATGAAGCCTGAGGGGTGGCTGCACTCCAACAGTTTGGAACAAAGTAAAAATTATTCCAATCAGAAAGGAACTGCTTCATATTATTGATCGATTGCTTTGCTTCACTTCTAGTTTATTTAAACTATTTGAGAGATTCATTCTCATATACAGTATACAGCAAGTTAGAGAACTATTATCTAATTACTCTGTACTAATCTTGATTTAGAAAAGGGGAGTCTAGAAGCACCATGCTAATAGATTTTACAGATTTGATTGCAGAAGCACCTGGAAATGCAAAAGAAATGGAATCAGTGTTGGTGAACTTATCCAAAGCTTTCAGTTTAATAAGCCATACCATTTTCATAAAAACATGTAACACAATTAGAGTTTCACCAGATTACTCACCTTGGGTTTTCCCTATAACTAAATGGACATAGCCAGAGGGTTTAGATTGAAAACTTAATCTCATATCCGGGCCTTTTCTTAAAGAAGTTCTGCAGTAATACTCAGTGTTGGGTCCTTTGCTAGTTCTGGTCTTTGTAAAAAAAAAATCTGCAGCAAATAGTGAAAAACACGTTATCCCCTGACGCTGTCTTAGTGGGAACAGCAGATTTCAATCAACAGATGTAAGCCATGCTCTAGGAAAATGTTCTGAGTACAGTATACAGTACTTAAATTGTTCACAGAATCTAAATGAGTGATAAAAGATAAAAAAAAAACTCAGACCATAAAATGTCATACTATAGTGAAAAAAAAATATTGAAACATTAAAGATGAATACTTTGCAGTGCCATCGGACTGAAAGTACCTATCTTGTAATTATCATAGGCTAATCAGTAACCTACCCATATCAATACAAATTTGTTCACAACAAGGAATTACAAAATATGGGCATCAAAGTACGGATGGCATAATTATTACTCTGGGGCAGGCAACTCATGTCAAGGAACTGCCTGCCTGAAGAGTTAAATGAACCTTAATGTATGTTTTTTTCATAACGGTAATCTTTAGATTTGTAGCTTACATTGGCTATGACTGCTCTTCTTAATCGAACTGAGCAGCCAAGGACTGCTGCAGCTCAACCACCAAATTCCACTTTTAAATTTTTTTTTATTTAATTTAACAAACACATACAGAATGCGTTGCAAACTTCTAGTCAATGAAGTATGCATTATTTGCAATGACAGAAATCTTAACCTATGATGTGAAATCCTTGACTGCTGACATCACATACTGTATATAAGGTTTAGCAAAATCAATTAATTAAATGAAATTATTCCATTTAATTGGCTAAATGGTCAAAGAAGACCCATTGCAGCATGCTTGTGACACAGCTTGAGAATTCTAGTTGAAAATATTTAGTCCAGTTTTCAATAAACCAATGTTGCTAACTCTGCAACACTATGATTTAATTGATACTGTTATAGCATAAATTGCTTATCTGACTTTCTGTGCTGTTTTGTTATGTTTCCATGTAATTAATTCCAGGTCATCCCTGTAAAAGGGACTTTCAGTCTCAGTGGGCCTACTCTGTCAATAAAAAATATATAACTAAATAAATAGCTAGCTAAGTAAATGAATACATGAATAAATAAATACAGTAACATCAGCTGTATGATGCTAGTGTCCCAATCAGATATAAAACAATTGATATTCAAACATATTCACCAGGTGAGAGCTGACTTCCAACATCAAAAACAGAACTTGCAATATGTAAAAAGCACAAATTCTGGAATGTAAAGTTATGTTTAAACAGTCCAATTAACAGATGTGTCCATCACTGTTTTCTTATGGTCCGAGAGTTATTTGAAAATCTAACAGTACCATCATTTTGAGGCAACTAACCATCTTAAAACGCAAAACAGATGTCAAGCTGAACTGTAATAATGACATACAGAAAGAGACATTACACTTAAACAGACCTTATAAGCAGTTATTTTAATCCATATCTTTCCTTAGGCATTTCAGAAGCCTGCATAAAGGGTCCACCACCATGTCCCTGTAGTGCTAAGGTCTCTACATGTAGTGAATTGCCATATTGTCACCCCACATTCCATATTGGTGTCAACAGAAGCCCCACCAATGGACAACCAAATTAAATCTGATTTAAAATTTTTGCTAAGGATCCCACATCCAACAAAAGCAATTACCCAGTTCATAACATCTAACCCATTATATCTGCAGTTGATAGGCAACAATCTAAAAAACTATAACATACTGACAGATCTACATTAAATTTAACTCAGCACTTCTGACTTACTGATTCTTGCAAACATAATGGATATTTCTGTACAAAGTCCCAAGTCAGTCCTCTGAGTCTGATTCTTGAGTGTTTCATCGAGTGGCAAAATCCACCTGAATGGCTACAGGTTTTTTCTGGCATTTGCTGTGTCACTGAAAACAAAAGTACGACCCATGTACATGCATTGAAGCTTTGCAGGAAACTGTAAATAATGTGAAATCACCAGCACTCTGAGTTCAGATTGTACTGCATTGATGGCCTGGCACGTCTGCCGGGTAGATAACAGCCCCAAGCCTCCCTAGAGTAATATCAACTGTTGTCAAGCTGACCCAAGCTGCCTCCTATAGATGCTGCCTGAAACTTCTTGCTGTTCCCATGATTCTATCACTTACCCGGGTACTTGACTGTGGGCATAATTGTCTATACTTATGTACCCTGGTCGTGCCTTAACTTATATGTCTCTAATGTGTTTATGGCTTGTTAAAATTTGTCTGTGACCTACTCACCCTGGTGGTGTCTTAACTATAAAGTTATAAGTTATATTATGACTTACTACTCCCTTGGACAATGTTACTACTCCTATATGTTATTATACTGCCATGATGTACTTGCATTTTTTCTGTACAATTTCTGTATCCCTATGTTGTATTCTCCCGGGTCATTCCTGAAAATAGGCATAATACTTGTCTAGTGTACTTACCCGGTCAACAAAAGCTAAATAAATAAATAAACTAAGATCGGAAATCAGCAAATCATTTGGCCATCATTTAGAGTTAGTTGCCCCTTTGACTTAGCTGCCTGGAGAATTAAGTCTCTGATGTGTGGTTCAGTAATAACTGCTAACAGGGTGAGAGGCTGGTTTGGATCAGTGGGCTGTTTCCTCTGCATTATTCTGTATGCTTTATGCATACAGGCTCAGATATTCAAAAGGGTTGCGCATGGCACAACAGTGTTGCACCATGTGCAACCCACTGATGCACCCCGGCATGATATTCAAAAAGGGAAAAGTGCACGGCACAAATCTCGATGCACCAGAGCACATCAGTAATGTATGCAGGCACAGGTGGGGGGGCATGCCCATGCATAACCTGCACAGCCCGATATTCAGCCAGGGATGTGCAGAGCCATGCATGCGCAACCCCTACCTGCGTCAGCACAAAGTTAAGCAAAAAAAAAAGGAACAACTGATGGCCACCCACAGGTGAGCTGCCGCATTGCATGGTGCAACACGGCAGCTGCCACCTGTGGGTGGCCACCCAAGTTCCGGCTGCACCTGGTGGCACCCCCCATGCCCGATTGCGGGCATCTGTAAAAATGAAAGACTTCCATGATCCCTGATGGTCCAGTGGACCTCTATCTGCCCAATCATGGGCATTTGTATAAAATAGAATAAGTCATCCTATATCCCTGGTGGTCCAGAGGACTGCTCTCTGCCCAATCTCAGGCATCTGTAAAAAAAAAAGTCCTATATCCCTGGTGGTCTAGGGTACCCCTTCCCCGCTCCCCCCTCAGTCAGCTGGTGGGCAGCAGCACCCCACCTGCCTGCCACCGCACCGCCCACCGACTGACACCTCGGTAGGGATGCAAGCCTATTGGTTCATGGCTCGGTGGATGGGTGGGGAGGGGGGTACCCTAGACCACCAGGGTTATAGGACTTTTTTATTACAGATGCCTGCAATCGGGCAGAGAGCGGTCCACTGGACCACCAGGGATATAGGACTTTTTATATTTTTACAGATGCCCGAGATCGGGCAGAGAGCAGTCCACTGAACCACCAGGGATATAGGACTTTTTTTTCACAGATGCCTGAGATGGGGCCGAGAGCGGTCCACTGGACCACCAGGAATATTGGACGGGGATCTTTCTTTAAACAAATGCCCATGATCGGGCTGCAGGGGGCGTTGGTCCCCGACGGCTGCTGCCTAGCAGGGCTCCAGGCACAAGTCATCGGGGATTGGCGCACCTGCATGAAAATGGGGCCATAATGACATGCAAATGGCCCCATGTGTGCCTTGCATACATTATGGCCCCATTTGCATGTCAGCATTTGAATATCGTGGTTGCTGTGCATGGCATAATGGAACTTGTGCTAGCGCATCTCCATGCTCCACTCTGGCCACTTGTGCTGGTGCAGTGCCACTGCGCCATGCACACTGGGGGTGGCAAGGGTGCGATATTCAAAGCTGCTGAGCCATGGTGCAACTCCTTTGAATATCGCTTAGTCCACACCCCTGTGCAGCCAAGTAGAGCTGTGCCCAAGCTTACACCACAGCCGGGCGCAGTTTGAATATCTGGGCCACAGTCTTTAACTTCCAGATTCAGAACTGAAGCAATCAGTTCTATTATAAATTGTACAGCATCATCCCACTCCATGCCTTCTGGGATTTCCAAGAAATGGACATTGGACATTCACACAGCATTTCTTCCATTCTGCTGAAAAGAAGCTTATTCAGCAGTTTATTATATGCCCCAAAATTTGCATCCAAGATGGGGGAACAGGCCTTCTCTGTCTTTGCACCAATATTCCAGAACTCCCTTTCCCTTGAAATTAGGAGCTTCCCCTCACATGGATGATTTAAAAGTGCTCTGTATAGGTATCTGCTAAGTTTGTAAGCCTATCACTGTAATTAATATATCCCAGGTTGATTGTTCCTTGTTATAGTCCTCAAACCTGGAATCCTAATCCTAGGTTTTTACTTGCCATGTGAAAAGGCTTGTTTACCTCTGTGTATGGTTTTATTATTTATTATTAATTTTATTTGTTTTTTGATAACAGGGTAAGTGCACTAGACATTAAATATGCTTATTTTCAGGCTTTACCTGGGACAGTACAAAGCAATCACTAAACAATAAAATGCAAAGAGACATAATAAGAAATCAGCAGTGCAAATGGCTATAGGTACATGGAAGAACTGAGTATTGTGCAAAAATACTGTACATTAACAGCAACATTGAGCAATGGCTGGGAAAATACAAAAAAAAATGCATAATACAAGATACAGAGTGATAATAATAAAAAAGCCACAGAATAACCCGACTGTGAAATGTACAATAAATGCAAGGTAGTAAAGTGAAATAATGCCTAGAGAAAATAGCTTGGTGCAGGCAAGATTCTGAACAGAGTAGGTTATGAAAAGATAGTAGAGGAAAATTAAGTGAGCAGTAGAGAGGTAAATATAGCACAAGATGCATAAAACACAGAACCATGAGTAGTGGGACATTGAGTATGACACAGCAGTGAGGTAGGGAATGACTAACAGGCAGGATCTAGGAGCAGTTAAGACATTGGGGAAAAGCAGTACAACACAGGCATAACCGGGCAGCAGTAAATTCAGATTCAAACACAAAAATTTGCAGAATTAATTTGGAATTAGGCAAAACAAAAATAAAGCAAAAATATATTCTAATTGGTTGTATATGTCTCTGTACTCTAGTCAATTTTTGTAACTTGATTTCATTATTTATCATTATTGCTATCACTGGCTGTTACCTATATTATGTATTGTTTTGTGATTGTTGTACTCTCCTGGGTTATACTGGAAAATAGACATTAAATTGTCTATTGTACCTTACCAAGTAATAAAAAAACTAAATAAATACATATTCTCTTTGGCCACTCCTACCACTGTAGCACATGATTTACTGGAGGTGTCGACTGCAGATTTCACCTCCTATATAGTCGCATCCATTCTTAACTTAACAGTGGTATTCCTATTATTAAAGGATTCTCGTTTTGGTCCATGTCCCATATGGCCTTCAGCAAGGCTATGTTGGTCAGCTCCTCAGCTGCGATGCTACCTTCTCCCCCACATGTGGCAGCATCTGGAAGCTTCTGCACAATGTTCTTCTCAGATGATTGAGCAGCTGCTTGTCTAGCTTACCCATGACCACAGGTGAGCAAAAGTTAAATCATTCTATAGCTCTTGAACTAAACATTCAGGCTCTGCTAGTAATGTTTTAAAATATTGCATTTTTAATTATAAAATAGAGTATTGTGTTGGGAGATCACTCTCACTCGTCTATCCTGGCAGGCTGCAGGCTCCATCCTCCACCCCATGTTCCACACTTTAATAATACTAAGTTGGGAAAGGGGCTACAGTGCTATTAATATACAACTTACACAGTTAGGAAGTTTGCCTCCTTTTACATACATTTCAGTGACTTTGCAGGGAACTGTACACATTAAGGGAGTTACAGAAGCATACTTACATTTAAATAGCCAATAACAAAGAAACATAGCAAATTACAGCAGATTAAGGCCTAACTACCCATCCAGTCTGCTCAAGCCTGTCTAAGTTTGGGACTCTGCTCTTGTCAGTCCTACCTATTCAACCCAGTCCACTCCATTCGTAATATTTCCAAGTGGCTGTTCCATCCCCTTTTGAGCCCTCTCACTCTTTCACTCATGTGGGCCTTCTCAGGAAGCTTATTCCAGTCCAACACTGCTCTTTCTGTAAAATGTTCTTCCTGATATCCTTCTTGGACCTCCCTCATCACCAGTTTCAGGAAGTAACTTGTGTTACCACTCAAAGGTAAATCTGATGAGTTTTGAACAATTAACTCAGACTATTGACCAATTAATTGGAGCTAGGACTTTAGTATTAATGGGTGATTTCCATGCTCACTGGGAAGGGGTTAGAGGGGATATACTGTATTAGCGTAATATACTGAATGCGTCCAATGTGATTGACACAGGTGATAACTGAACCCACCAGAAAGGGAAGAGCCAAAAGTAAGGGATCTATTTTGGACTTCATTTTCTTGTCATAAAACATGAAGTGCAAGATGCCAGTAGTAGTGGAACCAAACAAAAGTGACCACTGCTAAGTTTTATGTATAGTAACCTGGGTAAACCCAGAACCAATAAAGGATGACTATTAAGAGCAGATGTGTTTTAAGCTGTTAATGAAGAAAATGTTAACTACAGCATTCAAAAAGTTAAATGGGAGAGAATCAATTTAATACCAGAAATAGAATTAGTTATACAATAATTTATATTAATGTTTTTTTGATGTTTGTAACCTGCATGTCCCCTTAAAAAGAAGAAAAGCAAAAAAAGAAACATGTGCCTGGTTTCAGCAAAATTAACTAAAATAACAGAGCTAAAAACAAGTTGTGGTGAAAGAAAAAAAAACTAAATTAGCAGGACTGGCAAAGCTTTAAAAAAGAAAAAAGCTTGGAATTGATGTAAGGATACATTAGAAAATGAAATGGGAATATATTGCAAGGATAAGATCACAAACATTACTTATCCTGATGATTATTGGTCCCTAATGAAAGGTATTGATCCATATAACAGTGAAAAGTAAAGCATGAAATTTAATGGAGAAGACTGAAAAGAACAATGCTTGGAAGTCATAGCAAGTATTTTGAATCAACATTTGTGTTTATTGTCAGATGTAAATATTCCAGAGGTGTCAGAGTCTAATAAACCAATAGACAGTACTAGAGCAGATTTATCAACAAGATTACCAATTGATAGACCAACATTTTATTTTAAACCTATAAAACAGAAATAAGTGCTTAAATAATTTAAGAAATCTAAACATTAAAAAAACTCCAGATTTTTTACCAAATATAATGTTTTTTTAATTTATGTCCCATATATTACACAAGGGCTCAAAAATGTGTTCATTCTAAGTTGGGAAGAGGGCATGTTTCCATCTTGTTGGAAATGTTCAAAGGTAATTCAAATTTCGATAGGATGGAAAGGAAATAATCCCTCAGATTATATACTGGTACCTCTACTATCAGTTTTATGTAAGCTATTTGGAAAACTAGTATGAATACAACTATATGAAAACCTAGGCGGTTATATGGCTTTAACACAGCATCAATGATATCATCAAGCTTTAGGAAGGTGAAGTTGGCTAGCACTGCACTCATAAAGTTTGTAAATCTAGTGGCAAGTACACTGGATGATGTAGATTCTGCAGGGGCAGTGTTTATTAATCTCTGCAAAGCTTTTGATCTTGTCAATTATTACAATTCTGTTAGACAGATTATCTAATATAGGGGCTGCACATATTGTTATAAAATTATTTGATTCATACTTCAGTGGGAGGACCCAAAGGGTTGTTATAAAAGGTTGCCCATCCCTGGAAGGTCCCATGGGGAGGGTTGTCCCTCAAGGATCTATACTGGAGCCAGTGTTATTTTTAATTTATATATGGGTATGTTCATGAAAATATTGTACTAAAGTGTGACATGATGGTTCAATTTTCAAATCCAGAGCAGACAATTTTTTTTCAAGTATTTCCACATGCTTTGACCAGCAGTGAAAAGCATACTGTGTTCTGAGATAATTCACTTTGAAATACCAGAGTAAAACAATCTTCAAAATTCTGAATGTGATGCTGGATGCCAAACATGTGTTCTTAATGTAACGGTGGACACCAAACTTGCATTGTTAATGTAACAAAGACACCAAACAACAGTGTAAGTTCATAAACATTTACTAATTGTGATCTGTTATAAACAACTAATAACATACTATTGCAGTTAGAGAAAAAGTAGTAAAAATTTGAAAATTGTGCATTGATAGCAACTGGGGATGTTGTCCAACACCAAAAGGACATAAATTCCAGTGCTTTTGGAGCTTTTCAAATTTATTTACAATACTTTGCAGTACATCAGGTTCAATTTCAAAAATGCCATTTCCAGACAGATTTACAGGTCCATGGAAAAGTCTCTTTTGCCTGACCATATCAGTGTCCTGGTATCATGGCCATGTGAAACACCAATTTTCATGTTGGTGAAGGAATCTCACAGTAAAAGTTCATTTCCTTTCATTTAATGCAAGCACTTGTCCAATATAAGATGTTTTTGGATAGTACAAAGTGTAGAATTTATCCAGTTGTATATTGTCAAGGTTTATTTGTTTATTTTTTTCAGTTGCGGGACAGGCAGTGTGCACACTGTGGACAGAGGCAATGGAGATGTACATCATGGAAGTGTTAGTAGTAGCAGCAGAGAGGTCTGTCACAGAGGTGTCGGGAGCAGCAGAATGGTCTATCACTGAAGTGCCAGGAGCAGCAGAAGTTTCTGTGACTGAAATGCAGGGAGCAGCAACAGATTCCATCACTGAGGTGCTGGGTGCAGAAGAAGGGGCCCTCACTAGAGTGCTGGGAACAGCAGGAGTGTCCATATCTAGAGTGCTGGGATCAGCTAAGTGATCCCTCACTTTGATGCACAGAGCAGCAGAGGGATTGATCACTGGCTTGCCTGGAACAGTGTCAGAGTACTTCCCTTGGTCATGCATCTGAGCACTCTGAGATGTACTTTTCATATAGTTTTGTGAGATTGTGAGCTTCTTTATTGTCCATGGTTCCACATTTTCAAGGTTCACACATGGGCCGTCATCTTTTTGGTGAAGTGCACAGAAGAAAGTCAAATCTCTGGTAGCAGCCACACCATGCACCACAGACCTCATGCTCTGGATGCATCTGGTCTCAGGAATAGGTCTCAGATGTGGTCCTTTTGGCCTTCTTATGCATTTGTCAGGTACCCAGAAAAATGTTCTTTGGAAGTGGCTGCACCCCTCACTTGAAGGCTCTTGTGTAAGGTTATCACAGCAGTAAAATGACTGTGAGTCATGATTGCATGGCCCTTGTTGCCACTGACTTAACCATGGCACTCTCTCCATCTGAGGGTCCTTTCCCATGCCATGATCCAAAGTAGGCCTGTTTTTATTGGGAGTCGAAATTCTGTTGGAGCCACTGAAATTGCATTGAAAGACCACTTGGATTTATATTGACTCCCATAGCCACCTGCAAAATGTACCTCTTTCTGTATGTTTAGCTATTGAGCCTTTACAAGGTGTGCATTGGTCATGTTCAGAAAGTACTTAACATCATGGTGGTGATGTGTAAGGCCCTTTTTTTATCCTGCTATTTGACCCCCCTGTCACTACCTCCCACTTACTTGGTGACAGGGGTATGTGTTGGAGCTGGCAGGTGGCTCTGGCCTCCCATCAGAGGGCCTTAATCTCTTGACCTCCACTTTACCACCCCCAACCCTCCTGGGAATCCCCCATGAGTTACCCCCCCGTGTAGGGCTGAAGTGAAGGGCATCGACTTCCCCACTGGAGACCTACATCTAGACTCCGGGGGGCCAGCACAGGTGCGGCATAGCCATCATTGAGCCTGCAAGCTCCAATTTTTACTTTTTTCTCCCTGCCCCTTGCCGCAGTTGCCCACATGCATGTGGAGGCACACACATGCAGCAATCCATGGCACCCTTTCTACTCTAGTTACCTCTGACTGCACTACTTCTGGGCCTCTACCTGGGGGCAGCCTTGCAGTGGGAATGGCTGGGTCCTCACCCAGGAGGGCAGAGCTGCCTTACAACTACTCAATCCCTCTCCCAGCCCCCCCCACCATCCTGAGCTCATTCCCAAATCCAGGTCACTGGTTTGGCATGAGGTGTGACATCCAGCGCCTCAATCCTCAGCATCATCTGGCCAGATGTGTAAGGTCCATTGAGATGAATACCAGTGAAATCTGTGATGGTACCATTAGAATGAGCACATCTGTAGTATGTCACTATTGGGAGCACTACAGCCTGTTCATGATGCCAGTGGCAGGACTGGATCTCATCTTGGTACTTGCAGGCATTGTTTTCTGCTAGTACCATGATGACCCAGCCTTGTGATACATTCTCCTTGAGGGAACTGAACTGCTGCTGTTGCCATGACTCCACATGTAGTTGATTACCCAGAAACTACAGATCTTCCTTTAGCATCTCAACTAGTCATCATCAGGTTGTCTTCTTGCTGTTCAGCACTTTTTGTGATGTTTTTGTTTCAATATTATCAGCCATTTTCTTCGCAGTAATGCTTTCCCACTGGTACCATCTTACCATGTTTCACCCATGCTGCCTCAGTAGTGCCTCTGTCTTCTTTTCAACTGCATTCACTGTACAATTGCCACACACCTTATTCACAGTCTTTTCTGAAGAACCTGTAACCTGTCTTTGTGCACATTGTCACTTCCATGGCTTTATAAATATTGAGGACATTGCACTCCATCATTTTGTGAAGATCAGCCATTCAGTTTAATGCTTGTAGTTTTAATCTGGCATTGGCACAGTACTTGCATAAACACTGGTTAAATTTCTGTTCTTTGGCAAGTTTAATGTGTTTTGGGTACAGACTGTTAAACTTGACTGTGCCAGTGTTGCATTCTGGGTTTTCCTCCTGAAATTCTGCATGCTGTACATGCAGGGGTTTTGATTGGAAGGTTTTGGCACACTGACTTTTTAAAAAAATGCTTTCTTGTAAGCCAGAGGAGTGGTTAACTCTTTCAAAAAGCATCTAACTTTGTTGGTAGCTTCCAAAGTCAGTACAGATTTGTGTATGCTTTTTACATGCTTCTGTTCACTGCGAGATGCATTCATAAGAGTTGTCCAGCTAATACCAAGGGTTGTGCTTGCCTTACATAGCAGCTTATATTTTTCAAAACTAGAACTGCTCTGACCCACTCCCATTTCTATTGTCTGCTCTTGACTTTTTCCTTCATGACATCCAGAAGTTTCTTCTCCAAGTTTCCACAGCATGGCATGTTTGGCTTTTCTTTGGCAGTGCTGCCTGCTTTGCTGGGGAACATGATGATATCACTTTCTCTATTGCTGATGCAAACCATGTAGGTGACTTTGGTAGGTCCTGCTGATGCCCTTTGAACTGCATTCTGGATTGCACTGTCAGATTGAGGGTCCACAATTGGAGCTGTATCTAGATTATCAGTTACAGTAAATTAATTTGCACTGCTGCCGTTGTGGTTACGTGTGTTTCTATTCATTGTTGATGGGCCTCCCTGTATTTGTTGGTCCTTTTTTCATTAATTCTCCTCTTCTTCTGTGTTGACATTGCTGCATGTCGTCATCTTTTTTGTTCCTTCCAGATTTCTCTTTGGTGCAGATTTTTTTGTTCATCTCCTCTGGTGGTTGGTTTGTTTGGCACTCTACACTTGGCTTGCTCTAACACTTTCTGTTTCTGCCATTCTCTGTACTTCTGTATTTGCAGTCTAAACTTCTCATTGTAGTTATAGCACCTCTCCTCATCCAGGTAATCACGGTAAGCCTGTGATTGCACTTTGTAGTTTGCCAGATATGATTCATAATGTTTAGGGTACTTTTTCACCCTGTCTAGGATGTGTTTACTTCTCTTCTTTCCAGACAGTGGAGTGGAGGAGATCCTCAGTCCATCTATCAAGGATCCAGAAGACATGCGTAGTCTTGGTCTCAGCTGATGTTCCATTTTTCCAAAAATCTTTAAAAACATTGTAATTTCAGGTGATAGTCCAGAAATCACCCACTAATTTCCTCTTTCAGAGCTGATATAATATCCTGCATGACAGAGGGCACCATTTCCTCAAAACAGATAAAAAGACAGAACAAAGGAGAACACATATCAATTGCTTTAGAACAGATGAAATGACAGAATGAAGAGAGGGCACATCAGGTGATTCACAGTGGATGAAACGATGGAATGAAGGAGAGTACACATCAAGTGCTTCACAACAGATGATTCCCGGGAATGAAGGAAAGTACACTTCAAGTGCTTTACAACAGATGACACATTGGAATGAAGGAGAGTGCAAATCAGTTGCTTCAGAACAACTGAAATGATGGAACAAAGGAGAGTGCACTTTAGTTGCCTCAGAACAGCCGAAATTATGGAAAGAAGGAGAGTGCAAATCAAGTGCTTCACAACAGAGGGCATGATAGAATGAAGGAGAGTGCACATCAGTTGCTTCAGAACAACTGAAATGACTGAATGAAGGAGAGTGGACATCAAGTGCTTCACAATAGAGGAAATGATGGAACGAAGGTGAGTGCACATCAGTTGCTTCAGAACAGATGACACGATGGAACAAAGGAGAAGGCACATCAGTTGCTTCAGAAGAGGTGAAATGATGGAAAGAAGGAGAGCACACATCAGTTGCTTCAGAACAGATGAAATGGTGGAACAAAGGAAAGCACACATCCATTGTTTCACAACACATATAAAGATGGAATCAAAAAGAATACACATCAATTGCTTCAAAACGCATAAAATGACAGAATGAAGGAGAGTGCACATCAGTTGCTTCACAACAGATGACAGAGAGAGGAGGAGGAATGGGATGAAGGAGAGTGGTGCACTGCAACAGCAACTAAATCAAGCTCCAGCTGCATCATGTGAAACACACATACCAGTCTGTCTTAATACAAGTCATAAAACTGTCTGCCTAATATGTCTTAACATTCTTTCTAAATAAAACACTCTAAAACAATGACACTCAACGTGGGTTAAAAAATGTAGGTGGTGGAAATAAAATACAGGTAGTAGAAAGAAAATGAAGATGGTGGAAACAAATGCAAACAAAACAGTCCAATTGAAACAGTAATACAATCCCTCACCCCCACCACCACCCAACTTGTGCAGTTGAACAAGGTACAGGAGGGGAGTATTTTTCAGAGGAGAAGGTGCCATATAATAAGGGTATATGCAATAATGCTGGAAGGGGGAAATATTGGAGGGATGTGAGGAAGTATCTCGTCACTGAAAGAGTGGTTGAATGATGGAAAGAAGGAGAGCACACATCAGTTGCTTCAGGACAGATGAAACGATGGAACAAAGGAAAGCACACATCAATTGTTTCACAACACATATAAAGATGGAATGAAAAAGAACACACATCAATTGCTTCACAACACATAAAATGACAGAATGAAGGAGAGTGCATGTCAGTTGCTTCACAACAAATGACAGAGAGAGAGAGGAGGAGGAATGGGAAGAAGGGGAGTGGTGCACTGCAACAGCAACTAAATCAAGCTCCAGCTGCATCATGTGAAACACAAATACCAGTCTGTCTTAATACAAGTCATAAAACTGCCTGCCTAATATGTCTTAACATTCTTTCTAAATAAAACACTCTAAAACAATGACACTCAACATGTGGGTTAAAAAATGTAGGTCTTGGCTCATTGTGTGTGTTTTCCAGATTATCAATTGCCAAATAACTAATATAACTAACTTGAATACTGTGTGACCCTGAGCAAGTCATTTAACCTCCTTGTGCTCCCAGGTCTCTCCTGTCAAAAAGCTTTCAGCTTAGTGTGCTATACCTGGTTAAACAACTAAATAAAAAAAAATAAATAAATAAATAAAAAAACTATACAATATAATATACAAAGTTTTGGATTTTTATCATTTTAGCCCTACTTTTAAAAAATGGATTTCAACTTTATGTGCTTCCCCTACAGCTTCTATAATCACTAATGGATTTTTTTCTGAATCCATAGCATTATACAGAAGTACCCATTAGTGGTGCCCCCAGCTCCCTTTTTATTTATTTTGGCAGTTGAAACTTTGATAAGAAAGATAATGGCTTCCTTGAGAATTTGTGGTGTACAAACAGGTAATTATTCTAACAAAGTATTTGCTTTCCCAGACAACATACTGCTCACTCTCACCCAGCCTCATTTTCTTATAAACCCCCATTGCTAGAATTTGGACAAATTTCTGGTTTGCATATGAAGTGGTTGAAATCAAGGCCTTATACTTTCCAAATCTAAATTTGAAGAATGTAGATTGTCCATGGATTATAAAATGCCTTTGGTTTCTAAAGGAATTTCTTATTTGGATATAGACATCTATGATTCAATTGATAAAACCGTGAACTCCAACTTATCTTCTATTTTATTAGAAGTAACAAAGGATTTGGAAAAATGGTTAAAATTATACCTTTTTTATGGGGAAAGATAAATTCAGTTAAAAAGATTATAGCATCCAAGATTATTTATAGTCTACGCAATCATCCAGCTTCTATTAAAGGACCTCGGTTTTGTAAACTAGATAAAGTTGTCTTTGCCTTTACTTGGGATAAAACACCATGGTTGAATATTAAAAAAACTAAGGGCTTCTCAGCAATGGAGTGGGTTTGCTTTACCTTAGGGCAAGGCTACTTTTAGGCCATTAGATTGAAATAGGGGGCTACATGGTTTAAACCTCCATCAGACAGTGCATACTCTTTATGGGTAAAAGTGGAAAATGAATTAGTTAAACCATTAAATTTAACAGACCTTCTGTTTTTACATACTCATAGGACACTTTCCAGACATGCTTCTTTATCTAGTTCTATCTTAGTCTGTAAACAAATTCTGTCCAGAGCCGATAGAGTTACAGCTGAGGAATTTGGGGATAAAAATATTGTAAATTACCACAGTTACAAGTGTGCATTTGCAAAATGTAACATAGGCTCATAAATGTGTTACTTTGTAATATTTTTAGATCAAATTTTCAACATAGCCTTGTTATGACCCTGCCTCATGAAAACGGGCACACAAAATGTTCAATTCCTGGCTTCAAGGTGTTTTTGCATAGGGACTGCAAAGTCAACTTTTAGGATGCAAAAATATTTTGGGCAGGAGTTGAAACATGACAGCTGTCACATTCATGAGGTGCTGTAAAGAAATGGCTATGTTGAAAATTTGGGGTAAAAATATTGAATATTATCAAACTTACAAGCCTGCATTTGTAAAATTCTATGTGGGCTCATAACTTGGTTGCTTTTTAATGTTTTTACCCCAAATTTCCAACATAGCATGCTTATGACCCACCCTCATTAACAAGGGCAGAGAAAATTTTTGACTCCTGGCCAAAAAGTGATTTCATGCAGAGACCACGAAACCACCTTTCAGGATGTAAAAAAATATATATATATTGGCCAAGATTTAAAAAATGACAGCTGTCACATTCATGAGGTGGTATAAAGATATGGCTATGTTGTAAATTTTGGGTAAAAATATTGAAAATGACCAAAGTTACGAGCCTGCGTTTGCATAATTCTACAAGGGCTCATAATGTGGTAATTTTTAAATATTTTTGCACCAAATTTTCAACATAGCCTTCTTATTATCCCACCTCATGAACAAGGGTAGATACCATTTTCAACTGGTGCCCAAAAGGTGATTTCATGCCAGGATCACAAATGTACGTTTTAGGATATTAAAAAAAAAAAAAAAACATTTTGGACAGGATTTGAAAAAAAAACAGCTGTCACATTCACGAGATGCTGTAAAGATATGGCTATGTTGCAAATATGGGGTAAAAATATTGAAAATTACCAAAGTTATGCGCCAGCATTCACAAAATTCTATGGGGACATATAACTTGGTTGTTTTTTAATATTTTTGCACCAAGTTTTCAACATAGTCTTTATATGACACCACTTGATGAACAAGGGCAGAGAAAATTTTCCACTGGTGCCGAAAAGTTTGGGATGTAAAAAAACCCATTTTGGACAGGATTTATAAAATGACAGCTATCACAGTGGTGAGGTGCTGTAAAGATATGGCTATTTTGTAAATGTGGGGTGAAAATATTGAAAAGCACCAACGTTATGAGCCTGCATTCACAAAATTCAATGCAGGCTAATAACTTTGTATTTTTCAATATTTTAACATCAAATTTTCAACATAGCCTTCTTACAACCCCACCTCATAAACAAGGGCAGAGAAGATTTTCAACTCCTGCCCAAAAGGTGATATAGTGCAGTGACCACAAAAATCACCTTTCAGGACAGATCTGCCTAATGACAGTGACATTGTTCATGAGGTGGGGTCCCAAAGAAGGCATGTTGAAAATTACAGCCAAAAATATGTAAAAATGCCCCAAGTGATGTCACTAAGTTCAAAACCCCATTGAAATACATTGAACTGCATACCTGTGTCTTCAGTTCGTGGTCCAGCTTTGAAGAGTGAAGATGTGTCTGTGGTCCAGAGAGGATTAAGGCATTGAACACCTGATGGGTAAGTAAGGGCTTGGTGGGGTGCAGGTGGTGGATACTCAGAGGGAGGGTCAGGTGGGGAGGTAAGGAACAGCCACAAAAGACATCAATGGACCATTATTTTTGCAGGTGAACAAAAAAAGAGACCAACCCCCAATCATGACATTAGGGGATTGGGCACACCCAGTGTCACAGTAACATGGGGAAGACATTGATGGACCATTTTTTGTTTCACAGGTGAAAAAAAAAAGAAAAAAAATGACTGATGATCCCCGATTGTGGCACTGGGGGATTGGGCACTTCCAGTTTCAGAACAAGACTGATGATCCCTGATCATGACACTAGGGGATTGGGCACTCCCAGTGTCACAGTTATGTTTGTTGGGGAGGTGGGGTAGTGGGTGCTGAGACGGATGGTCAGGTGGGGAATTTTTATAATATTAAAACAAATAATAAATATTATAGGAGGTCACGGTGGAACATGGCCCACTCTGCAGTGAGCAGGATGGCTGCCAAATGCTACTGCACATGCACGACTGCTGGGAAGTAGAGTGTAGTGGCCATCTTGGACACAACAGAGTTTGCCGTGTTCTGCCATGACTGCAATGAAACAGTGCAGTGTTGCATTCAGTAGGGACAACATGGGCAGACTGCTTCATAGATGTGACAGTGACTGATGCAGTCCATGTTGCTCCTTCAGAAGGAATGCAGAGTCCTTTTCTCAGTAATCATTAAAGGACTGCAGGGCTCCGCCCACTACAGCCCTAAAAATATACTAAACTGAAAAAAGCCTCCTTGCTACCAGTTCAGTTTTTACCCATTTGGAATAATCCAGAATTTACCTTTAAAGGGACAATGTTTAAAGACATAGGCTGGGTTAAGAAAGGGATCAAAACATTAGCAGATTTATTTAATGATCAGAATCTCCTTTTATATTTTGAGAATATCAGAAAAAACTATATCATCCAGAGGTATAATTTTTGGTTATATCTGCAAATCAGGGAGACATTGCTTAAAGATATTACCTTTCATGATTTAAATCTTCGGGCTAATCCAGATGAGAACATTTTCTTAAAGTAGGCAGCCTTAGGAAAGAGGCTAGCTACACACATACATTTTTATCATTAAATAGTATTAAATTGCAAAATCCACCAAAAGTAAATGGAAAGAGAACTTCAGATTCAAATAAATGAAAAACAGTGGATCATCCTTTGAGAAAATACATACAGAAGTTCTAAGGAGGTTCAAGGGAGGCTAATTCAGTTTTAAATCTTACATTACTTTTATTTTTTTCCATTACAACTACATAAAATTAGACAAAGAGATACAGATCATTGTTGGAAATGTGGTAGACCAGCAGCAGATCTGGGTCACTTATTCTTAAAACATGGACATTGATACCCTCATACTGGGCCCTATGCATGAAAGATATGCGGCATGCACAGCTGCACATAGAGCCAGTGCATAAGTGCTACATCGCAAACACGTGCACTGCCCAAAGGAGGCATGCAAGAAAGGTGTGTAGCATGTACACAGCCAAAGTGTGTACTGGTACACAAGCACCCCATGTATGCAGTACACGGGGGAAGGGCTGCATAGCTGCATGTGTACGCAGGCCATACAAGCATGCATGACAGCATTTATAATGGAATGCCATGGAAGTGAGTCACATAAGATACGCCATGTACAGGACAGCGTAGGGTGGTGCAAAACACTGAATGATGTCAGCACAGGTGTGCAGGTGTCAGCAGACCGCCATCACAGGACCAACGTGCCTGCACACATGATGCGGCAGCATGTGGATGTGGAACAAGAGCAGTCGCACATGATCATGTGACTCCGCAGCTGCATGGCCATGATGCACAGTGGGCACACAGTACAGCAGGCAGATGATGCAGCCACATGTGGCATGGAGCAGAAACAAACACACACCACCGCAGGATGGGACGTGCAGGGGCGATGGCACGCACACCAGTGGAATGTGCAGACGCCCCACTGCCCAAGCTGCATGGCTGCACTGGCATGACACTGCCCGGTGAGCAGCTGCAAGTGGGCACATGACAGTGACAGCCAGAGCAAGCAGCCAGCAAGGCCATGTCAATGACAGGAATCCCTTCCCCCAGAGACAGTGACCACACAGAAGTATGTAAAATACATTTTTTGCCAGAGGTGTACATCAGAATACAGGCTGGAACAACAACAATAACCTACCCCTCAACGCACCCACCAAGAGCCACACAGCCCCCCAACAATCCCCCCGAGGGCCACCCACACACCCTGCAACACCCATTGCACACATCCCCTGCACACCCACCAGCACCCCCACCAGCAGACATCCCAACAACTGATACCAAAAGCTGTACAGTTCCCCACCAAGTCCAGCAGCCCAGTACTGCATCTGTCCACACACAACCCACCATGCTAGATCCAGGCTGCAGACTCCAGCCCCAGTAGAGGGCAATAAGGTAGCATACAGTGGACGTAGGTCCCAGCAATGTGTAACAAACATGAATGTCCAGTGGACATGACTGTGTCCATCACTGTTTGCCGGTCATGATGCCAGGAATGATCTGCTGGCATTAATCCTGTCCTGTGAATGTCAACAATGGCCCCTCCTCCATCCTCTGCCGTGGGCCAGGCCTTGTGGGGGTGGACCTCCCTCTGACACTCTCCTCCTCATCCCCTGTGTCTTCTGTCACCTCCACCAGCGGATGCCAGCCCCCATTCTGGAGCATGATCCCTCTCACTTGGCCCCTGTACCACTGCAAGAGAAAGGGAGGCACATGAGTATTGTTAACAACAGACACACACAGGCCCAATGCCCCACAGCCCATGGGCCACTGTACTCACCAGTGAGGGGACATATATCCCCCATGCCCGATATTCATTGTCTTCATAGAAGAAGTCCCCTCTGGCACCCTTCAAGTACAGATACCTGGGTAGCCAGTCCCGGTACCACATGGGCCTCACTGGCAGTGAGGATACATAGATGTTCACCCCATCTGGCTGCACCTGGAGTGTCAGCTCCAAGAGGGCTGGCACACCACGGTCCTGTGGAGCACAAGGGACAGTGATCAGTACACCATACACCTGCACAGCTGCCCAAGACCCAGGACCCAATGCCTGGCCAACCCACATACCTATACTCACCCTCTCAAAGGCCCTGATGGCCCACAGGTCACCATGGCCCAAATTGTCCATGTAGTCCTGCTCAGCTACATGGAATAAGTGACCAGGAAACTGTGCCTTGCATTTCAGCATGATGCTCACAATTATTCTGTGACACATGACTGATAACTGCACATGGTGGGTGCACGTGCACAGTGCTCCCATGGGGCACATGGCAGCAGGGGAATGCCATCTTAAAGGGTCAAGGACACGTGACTGGCAGTGTATTGGGGACTGCAGCTGCTGATACACTGAAGTGCAGGAAGCAGTGATTGTGCATCAGGATGTGTCCACAGCCACATGTGTTCCTCACATGACTGGATGCTTCTGCATTGCAGGATACCCACTGCATTGAACGGTTCAGGCTACCATGGCCAGCCATTTCCCTGCTGTGTGATGGCATCCTTAGCGACATCAAACTGAGAACACGGCAGTCACACGCCATGTCAGTGGAGACTAAGATGCTATGCACCCTACGATACTATGCCACTTGGTCATTCCAGTGTGTGACAGACAACGCCGTCAGTGTGGGGCAGTCCTCTGTGTCCAGGGCTGGGCACAGATGACAGATGCTCTCCTCATACATCTCAGGGAGCACGTTGTATTCCCAGCAATGCCAGCGGGCCTCAGGGCAATGAAGGAGGCTTTCTACAGCATGCACGGCATGTCTAATGTTTGTAGTGCCATCGATTGCACACACATTGCCATACTCACTCCACAGAGCCATGAGAAGGCATACAGAAACCACAAGGGCTATCACAGCATAAATTTCCAGGTGGTATGTGATGCCAGGGACATGGTTATGGACATGTGTGTCAAGTACCCAGGCTCGACACATGATTCATACATCCTGGATGGCTCTGGTATGGGTGCAATGCTACGTGCTGGACAGCTGGATGGGTAGCTGCTTGGTGAGTTGCAGCGACACAGCATGTTACGGGATGCATGTCACAGTTACACTGTTATGCACTAACATATTCTTCCCCCTACTGCAGATGACAGCAGGTATCCACTGCAGACCAATCTGGTGACCCCCCCTTTCCATGCCCCTGCCATGCTTGCATAGGTTGCCTACAACATGGCACACAAGTGGACCAGGGCCATCATACAGAGGACTATTGGACAGCTGAAGATACAGTTCTGTTGCCTGAACCACACTAGTGGAAGATTCATGGCATTCATGGTGTGTGCCATGCTGCACAACATCACAAAGGGGGGAGAACATGCTGATGCCTGATGAAGCACCTGATGACCCTGAGGGTTATGGGGATGATGATGTGGTGCCTGTCCGCATTCCAGGGATGGCTGGAGGATGTGTGGCCCTGCAGGCACTTACGGAGGGCATGTTTAGGCACTGACACCACAGCATGTATGCACCCAGTGGAGAATGCCACAACCATTGCACTATGCCTTGGCACACATCACCTCCCCAACAGTGTGCAATGGTGTGCCTGGCACTGTGGCCCATACCCCACACGTAGGTGGGGTCACGTGCCAAGGTGGGGGTGGGCCTGGTTGTGCATGATGATGCAAGCTGCCTGAGTGCTCTGCATATCGGGAGGGTGAGTTGGTATGTGTGTGTGTGGTGGGGGGGATGCGCCACTGTGCCATGCCCATTTGGGCACTGTCGTGCATCCAGGTGTGTGGTGTGTGTCATGCACTGGTGCATCTGCTCACATCGGGCATGGCCTGCCATGTGGCACTGTGACTGTGTGCTACCCTTTTCCCTCTGCTTCTGGTCATGCCTGTAGCCTGATGGACATGGCTGCTGAGTCTGCATGCCAGTTGCCTGCCACTGGATGCACCACTTCCTTGGTGTCCAACAGTGGCACCGTCCATTCCAGTGCCCTCACTGCTGGCAACATCCGCTGGAGCCATGTGCACATCACAGTCCAATGGCCCCTCAACGGCATGGTACACCTGCAATGACTGTGACTCCACTGGTCACTGTTCCTCAGTGTCGTGTGCACTGGTCATGGCATTGGCATGGCATAGCGGTGTCGGACTGTCCCCCCAATCCACGGTGTGTGGCCTGCTGGTGGCATGTACTGAGTTGCCCATATCGGTTGTCACTGACCGTGCATGCTGTCCTGTCTGCTAACTGGCAGGGGGGGTGCAGCACTAGCTCCTGGATGCCCTCCAATGCCACCGCACAGAGCAAGATGGCCATGTGTATGGACCATTGCACCGTGGTTTGTTCCTCCACCGCCACAGTGTGACACCACTGTGCCTCCAGCCTGTCACACTCCAGCTGCTGCAGCTGGTGGTACTGACCCTCCATGTACATCTGGGACCTTCCAGCCCTGTTACATGTCCGGGTGTGGTCTGAGGAGCCCTTGTCACTGCTGTCAGTGTGCGGTGCCATGGTGTGTGACCGCTGTAATGGCCTGAGGGGGCCACCACAGATGGCATGTGTTGTGTTGTTTACAGCACCAGCCCATGTGTGGTGCACCATTCCACATGTTCCCCTATGGGAGGGCTGCGTGTCCATCCCTGTGGCCATGTCACTGCCTGTCCCGGTGTCCCCTTCACAGGGGATGATGGTGCTCTGCTCGTCAGTGGCCATCTCCATTGGGGACTCCATCACTGTCTCTGTACCTGTTGGTGAATATATCACATGTTAGGCGGGTGCTGGTCAGTCGCCCTCCAATGCAACCCCCTGGTGTGTGCATACCTACCTGCTCATTCCCCTCCCTGTTGCCCATCACAGGTGTTGCTGATGTCAAGGTAGTGGCAGGATGCACCATGGTGGCCACCGCTCCACTCCTGTGGGCCAGTGTGACATCTGTGGATACAGGACATGGCTGTTAGGGGGCACGTTGCTAGCTGTGTTATCACTGCCACATGTATGGGTGACATCCCTACATGTCATGCCATCTACACCTTCCACCTCTCTGTGAACGGTAATGTCCATGGGTGTCTCCACCACTAGTCACTCCAGGGGTGTCAGCTGGCTGTCAGTGCAGGGCGAACCTCTCCCCATACCTCTGCATGACCTTCCACCAGTGGCAAGTTTCTGCTTGACAGTGGCCCTCAGGTCCCACCATTTATGCCTTAGGGCTGCTATGGTACATGCCTCTGACCTGGTGGCATTGACCACAGCCTGTACATCAAGTCACAGCTTAGCCTTGACCATGGCAATGTGGCCAGGGCCTCTGCACCATACAGGCAGCTATAGTGCTGTCATACATCAGCCATCATTACGGTGCCCTGCCCCCTGGCAAAGTTGCTTGCTCTGGACCAGTGCCTGCCTCTTCCACGTCCATGTCCTCACCCATGTCCACCTCATCCTTCACTCCCTCAGCCTCAGCCACTTGCTGCGCCTCTTGCTCCACATCCCCTTCCTGGTCTGCCATAGTGCCCAACATGTTTCTGTCATGTGGTATTCTCAGCCAGGCGGTGCACTGCCTTATACACCAGGGTCATGGGGCATTCCCGCTTATTGGTCCTCTGTCCACTTTGCCTGCACATTCCACTGTGTGGCACTTTCCACCACACCTCCTGCACATAATAGCCTTAGTGAATGCCACATCCCTCCATGCTGCTGTGCGCCACATAACTGTGTGCCTCGCCTATGCCAGATTTTGGCATCTTTTCCGTGCTTTCATGCATCGGGCCCATTGTCAGAAAATTCTTAAGAATATGATTCTATTCTTGCTGGCTTTTTTTATTCTGGGAGATACAGGTACCTCTATGTTAAATCATTTACAGCTATATAATTAAAATGTTTTTTAGGTGCCTCTTAAGTATTTAAGAGATTAATTGTAAAATACTGCAAAGAACAATGTTACCCATCTGTAAGAGACTGTGTAGACTCTTTCAGTTCTTTAGCAAATAATGAATGGTTTAGAGATTTTGTATTGGATAAGTTCGATACCCTCAATGTCATTTGGAGTTATTCTCTAGAATTCAAAAGTTCCTTATAATTGCAATTTACTTATCTTTGTTTTTAGTTATTACATCTCTGGTATGTTTATGATAGGAGCGTTCTCCTTTAGAACCTTATTATGGTAGTCAGGTATTGTGTGTTCTTATATTATTTAATTTCTAAAATAATACATTCTTATGGAGCAATAATTAAGGCTGTAAAGCTGTTATTATGATATAATCTGGTTTATTGTTTGCATTGTATGTGTATCTTTGAGTTATTAACAGAAATTTAAACTGGAAAAAGAAACAAAAATAGTAAACCCCCATTTTTTCAAGCCTCACTAATCTGAATCCCTCAATTATCCAAAATGCTTCCCCAGCATTTCACTTATTTTAATTTAATGTTAATTGTTGACAATTAGCAGTTCAATCTATTTTCCCAGCTGACATTCAGTCTATTGTCTGCAACTGTTATCAGCTACTCAGCAGTACTTAAAGTGTTTTGTTTTAGTTGTCATGCCTCAGGTCAGTATTGAAGGGCTAATAGCTGAAAGTACCATTTTGCCAACTTCCCTAGGTACAGTTTCACCCATTATCATTACCCAATAAAATCTCTGAACAGGCATCACTCACCCCAAGTGCAAGAGGCTGATGTTCTGTGTGCTGTAAACTAGCTGAGTCGGAGATTTGTATCAAACCAGGATTTTCTGTATCGTCTACCTGAGCTGCAGGTGAATACTACATCTGCTCATCAGGAGTATCAGGAGCTGGCTGATGAGCTGGGTCATGAATGGGCTTCAGGATGAGTTCATGCATCTTAGTTATGTCTGAGGCAGATGATAGCTGTGGGAGCAATTAGTTTTGCTATTCTGAGAGCAGGCATATGGGAGATGTGAGGATCGGGTAATTGTGCAGTTTCAGAAAACAGCATATGGGTGAATTCAGGAGCTGGAGATAGAGGTGGTTCAGCAGTGGTTGGCTTGGTGGTTTCTGTGGCATATGGCAGAAGAAGGATAGACCCCAATGTGTCTTTCTGGGTGAAGCTTTGCTCCTTGTTCGACCCATCAGGTGTTGTCCACTTTGGCATTACCATGGGTCACCTCACAGTTTTTGGCTCAACTGAATGCTTACTGTCAGGCAGCTAGTGTGCAATACAGTACTGTACAGCAGTTTTCACTTAATACTGCTGTACAGTGGAGTCAGCCATGATAAAATGCAGTAACTTACAGTAATGACATGTCACAAAATACTGCATGACAAAAGGGCTTAAATGCCATCGACTTACAATGACCCTTGCAGTAAATTGCAGCATTCTGTGATATTCTGCAGCATTTCTGTGTTGCATCCTGGATGTCACATCTGTTTGTTACTAATGAAACCCCCGACTTTCCAAAGCCCCATTTGTCCAAACAATTTTGATGTCCCCTTGCACATTCAGATAAATGGGGTTTTACTGGCAAGATAGATAGATAGATAGATAGATAGATAGATAGATAGTGGAGCAAGGCAGAATACAATGCAATAATGGTGCAGTATGTCACAAAATGCTGCAGCATGCTGCAGGAAACAATGTAATCCAACAATTAAGCCCTTTTGTCATGCAGTATTTTGTGATGTCATTTATTGCAAGTTACTGCACTGCATCGTGGCTGGTTCTGCTGTCTGTCTGTCTTTATATCTGTCTGTCTGTCTGTCTGCCTGTCTGTCTATCTATCTATCCACAGTGGAGCCAGCCACAGTGCAACATAGTAACTTGCAATAAGTGACGTGCCACAAAACACTGTAGTAAAAAATTGTATAACTGCCATGGAGTTACATTGTTCCATGCAACATTTTATGACATTGTCACAGGGTGCCCCTGTGAAGGGTTGAGGGCCCTGACATTATACTTGTATAAATGCTGGATACCTGAAGGTCTGGCTGTCTACTGCCCTAAAGGTGCTGTGACAGTTCGCATCATCGCACAGTCAGGCTGTTTAGTTCAGCCTGATGTACGTCTTTATGTGCTCTTGTTTGTTTTAAGGCAACGGCTATTCTAGGGGCCGTCCTTTGAAATAATAATAAAAGAAGGGAACCTAGCAGCTGAGCCTTAAACTTGTTATAACCTTATAACTTAGTGTTTAAAAAATTGAAAATAATGAGTGAAAGAGCTATGGGTATAGAATGGCATTTTTAATGGTTTGCTGTAACGTAGAATAATTCCACCCCTTTTCTGCATTATAGAAATAGGAAGGTAGCGCTTAGGAAAGAAGTGAGCACTTTAAGTGTTGCATTTATAAAATAATTTAAAGAAACAGAAATGATATGGGAAGGAAATAAATAAGAAAACTGTGAGGCTTTAAATGCTATAAATATTGATGGGCTGATAAGTTAACCATCGGGGAAATGAATCTGTTTAGGTATTGTAGGTTAGTCAGTAATGAATCTCCCAGTTTGTATCATATTAAAAGTTGTTTCCAATAGGGCAGGCTTGTATGTTTAGTAGTGAGGGTTTCTCTTCTGTGAGGAAATATACCTCCACATTGCAAGACACTGCTAAGTCTGTTTTCAGCCCTAGTTTGTCCTTGCTGTGCTTTCAAGGACTTAGCTATGTAAATAAATAATAGTGAGGACCTGTTGGTTCTCTCCTGCTTTCCTTGTTAAAAATACTTATTCATAGCCTGGGTATATTCCTTTAAGAAAACACAGTTCTGTAAATACGGGGCACTGTTTTATAATGTACTAGTGTGGCTTTTTAAGCCTGTAAATACCCATTACACTTATCAGGATATTAAATGACAGAACTTGCTGGGTCCTTCATTTAACGCTGTTATGCCTGTCTTTTAAGGAGCTTTGCTAAAATATAGCATTCGCACTATCGCAAAGGCATTTTACTTTTGGGTTACCCCTAAAATGAAATTTACCAAATAATATATAATGTTTTCAGTTCAACAAACTGCCTGAAGGTAGAATAAAGAGGTTTGGTGCTGCAGTTGGGACCTCTGGAAAGCAAAGGTTTTTGTTGTTTTTCTTTTGGTGTTTCAGAGCCCCGAGTGGACTCTTTCTCAGCTGCAGTAGTTTTCCTTAGGAGTCAGACGACCATTTTCTGACTGCCTTTATACTGAATAACAAGGGGTAGTACTTTCTGGGATTAGAGATTGAATTAAACATTTTACAGAAAGGCAGTATTTCACCTCTCTGTATGAGACTGAGTTATTATGTCAATTAGAAAATCTTTAGACATACTATATAAAATATAAATGTTGTAAATAAAGAGATAATATTTGAAATAAAGTATAGGGGGGTGGGGTTAAGATGTCACCTGACCCCTGCAGAGTATAAATGCTGAACATTGAGTTTGGTAATCAGATTTGCTTGTGGGTCTGGAGGTACACTCCAGGACGTTATTGAAGGTGCTCTGTGGAGTTTCTATGTGAATATTTGCTGTTCCAAATGGAAGATTAAGATGCCAGATTATTCTGCTGTAACAAATTTGTCCTGATGTAAACAGCTTGTGAAGAAGTATTAATTAAAACTGGAACTTTAAAAAGAATTGGTGATGTATGTTTCTCTATGATTGCCCACTTACACCTGCACCCTACCACAGACATACTGCAGTATTACTGCATTGCATCTCAGCAGGTGCCACTGCATATAAATATATTGAGAAAAAATGATGGCAAAGTGTGGCATATGAGGAAATAATACCACTGAGGGATTGAACAAAGCCATAAAGCCAAGAGCCTGAAGGATCAGTGGCCCTTATGAGCTTGTTCAACCCCAAGATGGTATTATTTCCTCATATACCACACTTTGTCATCATTTATTTTATATAATGCATACAGTTGGACACTTTTTGCTTTGTCCTATGTGTTTCCATAGAGTAGTGGTATGTGTTCCTGTTAGTTCTGAGGACCAGCATTGCTTGATGAGTGAGTATTGGGTGTTAATGTGTTCTTCAGGTGTTCATAATACTTTAATTCAGTGTAATTAACTACTTGGGGTCATAATACAGTACATAATACACTACATAATACAATACATAAAAAAAAACAACCAAATAAATAAATAAATAATACACTAATTGGCAGCCAGTTTACATCATGATACCCTCATTGGCAGCTAGTGGAGGTCATAATACCTTAATTGGTTGCTAGTTGAGGTCATAATACCCTAATTGGCGGCTAGTTGAGGTCATAAATCCTAATACACAGCTACCTGGGGTCATAAATCTGAATAGGCATCTAGTAAGGGTCATAATACCCTACTTGGTTATCATCATATGTGGGGAAATAAATTATGGCTTTTTGAATGGGGAAAAGGGCCCAACCATCTAGTATGTATGCGTGTGTGTGTGTGTGTGTATATATATATATATATATATATATATATATATACTGTATATAGATGGATGGATAGATGGATAGATAGAATAGATAGATAGATAGAGAGATAGATAGATAGATAGAATAAATAATAAGTGAGGTATACAAGGATATATACACCAATCTAAGGCACTAATTAGAGCTATAAAATCCAAGCCCAAAAGGTGAGTGGCTTTTACTGCTCTAATTAGCCCCTGGGATTATTTGAATGTTTGAAAGGGGGTGTTTTATGGATGTGTGGATGAGTGTGGAAATTGGTTAATAGGTTTGGGAACTGGCTGGGAATTGGTGTTGTCCTATAAGGATAAATGTACTGTGATATATACTTTTAATTAGTGTAGGTATATAGTTTTAAAATGTTTTGTTAGTATAGGTATATACTTGTAACTGGTAATTTATTTACAGGGACATAGAGAGATAAATGATTTTATTTTACATGGGGAAAAGTTTCCATCCAAGTATCATATCTCTGTCTCTATCTCTGTCTCTAGCTCCAAAGGATGGCTGACAAGGGTGAGGTAGTACTGGTTGGAGACTTCAATATACCAGATGTGGACTGGAGCATCCCAGCAGCAGCATCAACTAGGAGCAGATTTATCCTGGACTCCCTTCAGGGTGCCTTCCTCAAGCAACTGGTCATGGAACCAACTCGGCAGAAGGCAATACTGGACCTTGTGCTCACAAACAGGGACAGTGTGATGGGGGTAACAGTGGGGAGCACCTGGGTAACAGTGACCACCAGTCATTGTGGTTTGAAATCACAGAAAGAGCGCAACCAAACCACACAAAACACGTATCCTGGATTTTAGGGGGCAGACTTTGGGAAAATGGGGAGATGCTTGAAAGAGGCATTAAGGAATGGGACAGGAATCAGGATTGAGGAAGTGGGCAGTATTTAAAATGGGATTATAAGAACAACAGAATTATGCATTAAGCAGGTTAGCAAGAGGAAAAGAAAGAGGAGACCATTATGGTTTTCCAAAGAGGTAGCAAAGAAAGTAAAGCCAAAAGACTGCATTCAGGCAATACAAAAGACACAGGCAGAAGGATAGGGAGAAGTACAGGAGAAACAAGGGAGGCAGGAAGTCAGTAAGGAAAGCCAAAGCTCAGACAGAAGAACACATTGCAAAATCAGTGGTTAAAGGGACAAACCTTTACAGGTACATAAGTGAAAAAGAAGGACAAAGGAGGGATAGTTAGACTGAAGGGGAGGATGGGAGCAGCGTGGAGGATGACAACAGTAAAGCTGACATATTGAACAGGTATTTCTGCTCAGTCTTTACTAAGGAAGAGGGGTAATGGGTCTGAAGGGTACAAGGGGTGAGAATGGTGCAGAAATGGACACAAGTCCCTTACACAAGAAGGGTCCTGAAGGAACTGGAAGTAATAAGAGTTGACAAAGCAATGGGGCCAGATGGGGTGCACCCCAGGGTCCTTAAAGAACTAAGAGAGGTGGTGGCTGAACCTCTGGCTATCCTGTTCAGCCAATCACTGGAAACAGGGGAGGTACCCAAAGACTGGAGGACAGCAGATGTAGTCCCCTTATACAAAAGTGGGAACAAAGAGGAAGCAGGGAACTACAGACCAATCAGCCTCACCTCGGTAGTGGGAAAGATCATGGAAGCACTACTGAAGGAGAGATTGGTGGAACATCTGGTTGTCAATGGACTACGGGACCCAAGGCAGCATGGTTTCACCAGGGGGAGGTCATGTCAGACCAACCTCATTGAATTTTTTGACTGGGTGACTAGGGAGGTGGATCAGGGGAGGGCAGTGGACATGGCCTATCTGGACTTCAGCAAGGCCTTTGACACTGTGCCACATAGAAGACTATTACACAAACTGGGGAATATGGGTGTGGGCAGGACAGTAGTGTGGTGGGTAGATAACTGGCTGGGTGGCAGGACACAGAGGGTGGTGGTAAATGGCTGTCACTCCACAGAGGGAAGAGTGACCAGTGGGGTACCACAGGGATCAGTGCTGGGACCGGTCCTATTCAACATCTTCATCAGTGACATTGCACAGGATATAGAAGGCAGAATTTCACTGTTTGCTGATGACACAAAGCTCTGTAACAGAGTAGACACACCAGAGGGTGTAGACAGAATGAGAAGGGACCTGCAGAAACTGAATGGTCAAGGGTTTGGCAGTTGAAATTCAATGCAAAGAAGTGCAAGATAATGCATATGGGGCACAAAAACCCTGGCACAATATATCAGTTGGGGGTGAGGATATAGCATGCACCAAGCAGGAAAGGGATCTTGGGGTTGTCATCTCTGATGACCTCAAGGTGAGAAACAGTGTGACAAGGCAGCAAGGTAAACCAAATAGGATGCTGGGATGTATAGGCAGGGGCATCACCAGCAGAAAAGGGAGGTCATAATTCCGCTATACAAGACACTAGTGAGGCCCCACCTGGAGTACAGTGTACAGTTCTGGAGACCATACCACGTAAGGACATAGACAGGGTAGAGAAGGTTCAGAGGAGGGCAACAAAGATGGTGCATGGGTTGCATCACAAATCCTATGAAGACAGGTTGAAGGAACTGAACATGTACTCCCTGGAGGAGAGGGAGGGAGAGAGGGGATATGATAGAGACATACAAGTATCTTACAGGGAGGAACAGGGTGCAGGAAAACACTATTTTTAAGCGAAAAAGATGTTTCAGGACTAGAGGGCATGGGATGAAGTTGGAGGGAGGACGATTCAGAGGAAACATGAGAAAGAATTTCTTCACAGAATGGGTGGTGGACAAGTGGAACACCCTGCCAGAGGAAGTGGTGGGGGCTGAAACAATCACGGGATTTAAGAATGCATGGGATAGACATAAAGGAATTCTAGAGGTCAGGGGTAAGGGGAAATAGACATCTAGGAAAACAAACTGAACTTACAAGCTCAAATGGGCAGACTAGGTGGGCCATAGGCCCTTATCTGCCGACACTGTCTATGTATCTATGTATCTATGTATCTAGCTCTAGCTCTAGCTCTGTATCTATCTCTATCTTTATGTATGTGATACTGGCATGGTGTCACTAGTATAATTAGGTTTGACTAAGATGTTTAATGTTAAACCTCACTTTTTGCACCTTATTAGCTTTGGTGGTAATCAACAAAATTGCCCAAAACTTTGCAAGCACCATGTGGCTGACAGATTCTCAAGATGTGAAAAGTTTCATGATAGCATCTTGTGTGGTTTCTGAGATATGGAGTGTTAATTTTTGATAAAGTGCACTTTTTCCTATACTTAATAGATGTTTATTTTGCTCTCAAGTACAGCCCAGATGGTAAGTAATTTTTTTAATGAAATTTTCAGAGTAAATGTGGCCTCTGCCAAGGTACTGCCTCTTAAAAATGTCTTGAAAAAATATTAAACGGTTCCAGAGCTAAAAAGATTTTAAGTGCTTTTCTGAACATGGTCAGTAGGGTTTTGAGTTAACCCTCTGAAATGAACAGAAAATGTTTTGTTTGCAAGAGCATTGTTGGTTTACATCACTTAAGTGTCACATATAAAAACTAGGTCTGAACTAACTGATAATGTTTGGGGGGTTCATGACAGCCACCATTTTGATTTTGTTTTCAATTAAAAACATGGAAAGTACTGTACCTAAAAATGATTTGTTTAAAAAAAAACACACCTGAACCTAACTAAATGGGACCCATTTAGTTAGGTTCTGGTGTGTTTTTTTTTTAATATAATGCTGGAAATAAGGTTTCTGGTCACTGAAAAATCCTGGGTGCCCAACTGAGCAAGAGGAGATGTTCACCCATGTTCTCTGTATAAGAACAGTAGGACCTTCTTGATTTCTGCAGCTGCAGAAGGATTGCTGCTGTCAGCTTGAGTGCAAGCAATAAGCTGGCGGTCACTCAGTCTCTCCTCTCTCTCTCTATTTACCTGTCTGTCTGTCTGTCTGTCTATCTATCTATCTATCTATCTATCTATCTATCTATCTATCTATCTATCTCTTTATTTCTAATTCCGTCCCCCCTCCCAGCTCAGCCAGCCCTCCCTCCCTCATATACAAAAAGTAGACCAGGGTGCCTACTCCCAGTACCGCTTGCCCAACCCCCACCCCTCCAGGCTGTCCACCCCCACAGATGCATAGGTAGTGACACCAGGGTGCCCACTCCCTGAGGTACTGTGAAGTAAAAGCTGACATTGGGGTGTGCAATCACCAGTGTTGGAACCAGTAAAAATCAGAAAAAGAAAACAGTCCCTCATTGTCTCTTTACATTTAACTATGTAAATGAGAAAACAGTCACTAGCTGATCTAACCACCCACCCCGACCTCCACTTAGCACCCACCACCCACACTTCCCCACACACCCTCACTCACCTAAAAGTGTTCCACATGTAGATTCACTCTCTGATCAGAAAGATGTCTTGCTGTTGCAGCTGGAACTGCTATATGAGAAAGTGGTAAGCCCATTAAATATATTTCAATGCCTTTTAAACTTTTACTCATAACTTTATCATTTATTCAATATTTTTACACCGACTTTTCCACATGGCCTTTTTGAGACCCCACCACATGAACAAGGTAGGTGAAATTTTCAAATCCATCCTGAAAGAGGATTTTGCGGTCATACCATGAAATTACCTTTCAGACAGGATTTGGAAATGTTCACTTTCTGGGTTCATGGGGTGGGGTCATAAGAAGTCTATGTTGAAACTTTTATGGAAAAATATGGTAAAATGATAACAGTATGAGTGAATATTGAAATATTTCAACGTTCACTCATACCTTTGTTGATTTTTAATATTTTTTTTCTAAACTTTCAATGTGACATTTTTGGGATCCCACCTAATGAATAGTGCATGTGATATTTTTCAAATCTGTCCCAAAAGGTGATTTTGCAGTCACTCCACAAATCACATTTTGAGTGGGATTTGACAATTTTCATCTACTAAGTTCATAAGGTGGGGATGTAAGAAGACTATGTTGAAAATGTGATGGAGCAATCTGGAAAAATGGCATAATTATGATTGAATAATGACATATTTCAATGTTTACTCAGAACTTTGTTAATTTTCAATATTTTGACTCCACTCATTCAAAATAGCTATTCCTCCCATCACCTCATAAATGTGAAAGGTGTCATTTTTCAAATCCTGAATGAGACATGTTTTTGCACTTGTGATGCAAAATGACATTTTGGTCACTATACTATAAATGCTACATCTCATATTTGTAAGGGTAAGTCACAAAAAGACTATCTTGAACATTTCAGGTTAAAATTTAAAATACAATATCATTTTTAAGTAATGTTGTGTGTAGTGCCAGACCATACGCAGGTGGTGCTTTGAGATCCCATGTCAGTAAGCTGAGGTCGAGAATGAGCTCATTGAGCCAGGAGGATGGTACTAGGCTGGGGGGATGATGCTGCAATATGACATCACCTCCAGCCTGGGAAGGGAAGGTATAGGGTTGCCCACATGGAACCATGTACAATATAGTGAAGAGAACTCTTTTCTTGGCATACAGCCAAGCACCTCTTGTCCTACTGGCACCAGAGGGCCCTCCACTTTTCCCTGTGCATCTGTATCTGAGGCCACATTGAAGTGCAGGACTCATACAGCCCCCTTCCCCCACCAGACAGCACTATGAATTCTTGGCATACATTGCTGCACAAAAGAGCCCTGCATTTCTGTAAGTGTATGGAGTCTTCCCAAAGGGACCAGCATGAATGAGGATATGATTCCGCTATCTCAAAAAGAAAGGAAATTCTTTGCAAAAAACTGAGTTAATGCACTAGTTAGGGTTCAGTTTAATGCCACAAAAGTAGGAAAATGTGCATTTAGGGTTTCCAAACCTAACTCCCCACTCCCCCAAGCAGCAAAGACAAGACCACACAATTCGCCACAGACAGCCATTTTCAGGTAAGACAAACAACATATAGCATACAACAGTTTCTGCATCTGCTACCCTTTTAGACCAGCAAAAAGTAGCTGTTTTTACCTAATCTGAGCTTTCAAAGGAAATATTTTGCTTTTCTGGGGAAAATGCTACCCTTAAAAAAATGCTACCTCCTTGAAAAAGGTATAGATCTGCTGCTGAAACCATGATACCCACACTGCAGCAATACTTCTCCATTCTGAAGTCCAGACCCCCATTCTATCTGCTCCAGTGCAGACATAGGAACTCATGCATGCGGTATGACATACACAGACAGGTGTGACTGCATAAGCACAGGCCTCTATCTAGCCTGTGCTTATGCAGCCACAGATACAAATCTACAAAGGCAGCACATCCATGGTACTGCATTTGTGTAATCTGGAAACAGTTGTATGTTGTTTGCCTTACCTGATAATGGATGTCTGTGGTAGCTTGTTTGGTTTTGTCCTTTTGCTGCTTGGGGATGGGGAGTTAGGTTTGGAAACCTTACCACCGCATTTCCCTAACTTTGAGGCATTAGTTAAACCCTAACTGGTGCATTACCACAGATTTATGCAAAGAATTTCCTTCTTATTGAGCTAGTAGAACCGTATCCTCATTCATGCAGATTCCTTCAGGACCTGCATGAGCAGACGCAGGAAAGCAGGGACCTCTAGGCCCTGCACCAAGGGAAGGGTCTCTCTACCTGCAAAAGTGCAAGGTCTCTCTGGGCCCTGCACTTCTGTGTGGCAATGGATGTCATGGATTCGTGGGGCTTTCTGATGGGCTGCAGATGTGCAGGGCCCGCAGGGCCCTATGCTTCCATGTGGGTACAGACACAGACATGCAGGGCAGAGTTCATCTGTCTGCCAAAGCACAGGACCCTCTGGCAGCCACAGGTACAGAGGTACAGGGCCATATGCCAAGTAAAGATTTCTCTTCACTATATGTTACTTGGGCCTGTGTGGGCAATCTCTCACTTTCCCTTCCCAGGCTAGGGAGATGTCATATAACAATGCCATCTCCCCAGCCTCTGCCCATTCAGCTGGCTCACGTAGCTCACCCCAAACTCAGCTCACAGACACAGGATCATAAAGCACTACCCACTGGGGTAAATGGTGGCACTACACACAATGTTTCTTAGTAATTTGTCTTTTTAAATTTAGACCCCAAATTTTAAAAATAGTCATTTTATGACACCCCCATATAAGCATGACATGTGGCATTTATAGAATACTGACCAAAATGTCATATCATGTAGGCCCACTGGTGCACTCTGATGTCCCAGGTTCAGAAGCAAGCCTAGAATGTCAGAGGGCCCTGCCAGGAGGAGAAAGATTGAGCATCCTAAGGAATGCTCTCCTTCTCCAGGTGAGAGGGTGGGGAAGCATCCAATTTCAATTGACCCATGATGGAGACTGAGGGTCTGACAGCTGGAGCTTGAGAACTTCAGGAGGCATGTCAGACATTCAGTGCTTAGTGCCACTATGTCATTGCATGTCATGCCTCCCTGAGGACTACATACACAAAACAAATCATCAGCTGAGCAGGAGGACACCCACCTTCCACCAGACCACATGCAGCCCACTAAGACATTCCCCCAGATCACTGTCAGCATCCATTTAGGGAATATGGGTCCCTCCATAATTGTCCTGACCTGGGGGATAAGCCAGGGTGCACTCCAGTGGTTGTAGGTAAACCCTGGGAGATGGGGGCTGGGTGGCATTGACAGGCTGATGATGGCTGGCTGATGGTGAAAAAAAAGCCACATCATGCCACAAGTGTGAAACACATTTTGGCCAGGATTTGAAAAATGACACCTGTCATGTTTAGGAGGTCATGTGACACCACCTAGTTTTTTTTGAGGGGGTGCCACCTGGAGGGGGTAGAAATGAGTGGTACCTAGGTGGGGACCCCTGCCTGCTATTATTTTATATATTGTGAAGGGGTGCAGGCGACCTGTAAGGGAGGAGGAAGAAAGTAATAGTACTAAGGGTAGGTACCTCAGTCCACTTAAGAGAGTTAGACAGGACAGATAGACAGACAGACAGACAGATAGATAAAATGAGTTCTACGATCAAACTGAACAGGTGGGACAGACCACTAGACCACCAATTCACTGCTGCCACTCGAGTCAGCAGCACCACAGCATCTGAGGCTGCAGAAATGAAGAATGTCCCACTGTTGTCATATAGAGAACATGGATAAATGGCTTCTTTCACTAAACTGGGTACCCAGGATTTTTGGGTGCCCATAAACCTTATTTCCAGGCCTATTTTCAAAAACTAATACCAGACTCTAGATAAACAGCTCCTGTTTACATAGGTTCAGTTTTTTTCATACATCAATGTTTTTTAGTATACAAAACAAAATGGCAGCCATCATGAATTATACTGTTTTTCTCACGAATGATAAATAACTAATTTTGTGAATGATAAACCCTCACAAATGACCTTTTTTATTGTTTGTATCAGAGGCTTATCCAAAAACCCCAATGAACCTACTCAGAAAAAAACTTTAAAATTCTTATACCTCTGTAACTATTTTTTCACAAAACCTTTGAAAGGCACTACCATGACACAGGCCGCTTCTACCCTGGGTTTTGTGAAAAAAATTATGTAGCCTCTAGGCTATACTTGAGAACAAAACACGTGCATGAAGTATAGGAAAAAGGCATCAGAATTCATTAAAAATCAATGCTCTGTATGTTGGAAACCACATATAATGCTGTCATGAAACACTGTACGTCTTGAGATCCTGACTACAAGACCATGCATGCAAAGTTTTGGCCTATTTCACTGAATGCCAGCAAAGTTATTAAGGTGCAAAAAATGGGGCTTAACATTAAACACTCTAATCAACCCTCACTATATTGGTTCTACTGCACCAGTACACAATATGTAATATGTGTGTGTGTGTGTTTGTTTTGTGTTCATACAACAATGCTAGTCAAAACCTTTTTTATAGTCTTTACTAAATTTACTAGTGTTAGTATTTTATTTCAGGCCTTCTGGTCTTTTCTGCTGAATGGCTGCATGACCTGGTGTTTGGGACTTGGGGGTCATGGGATCATTGCTTGGATTACATAGAAACAGAAACACAGACTCTGATGGCAGATAAGGACTGCTTGGCCCACCTAGTCTGCCCATTTCCCTGCCTACTGGATAAGCTGCAGATCCTAGTTAACCAACAGCCTATTTCTTCCTACCCCCCCACAAGAATTGCCTTATGTCTTTCCCATGCATTCTTGAATTCTCCCACAGTTTTCAGACCCCACAACCTCCTCAGGAAGGCAGTTCCATGCGTCCACCACCCTCTCCATGAAAAAATATTTCCTCACATTGCCCCAGAGCCATCCCCCCTCTATCTTCAAATTGTGTCCCCTTGTTCTTGCACATCTCTTTTTCTGAAAGATGTTACCCTCTTGGACTTGGTTGATTCCACTGAGGCACATAAAGTTTCTATCATGTCCCCCCTCTCCCTCCTTTCCTGAAAGGTATACATATTAAGCTCCTTTAGTCTCTCCTCGTATGGCTTCTGTTGCAGAACCTGCACCATTTTAGTTGCCCTCCTCTGGACTGCCTCCATCCTGTCTATTTCATTGCTGAGATGGGGCCTCCAGAACTGAACACAGTACTCCAGATGGGGTCTCACCAACTGTCTGTACAGAGAGATAACAACTTTCTTTTCTACTGGTGATGCCTCTACCTATATATCCTAGTATCACCCCAGCCCTCCCTACTGTCTTCTCACATTGCTTGCTAACCTTAAGGTAATCTGATATGACTACCCCCAGGTCCCTTTCCATTTTTGTTGTTATTACTGTCCCCCCCCATTGTGTACTCTTCCCTTGGGTTTTTGTTTCCCAGATGCATTACTTTGCACTTCTTTGCATTGAATCCAAGCTGCCATACTTCTGACCATTCCTCCAACCTTGACAAGTCCCTTATCATCCTTTCCACCACCTCTTGTGTTTCAACCCTGTTGCAGATCTTTGTGTCACCTGTAAAGAGGCATAATTTTCCTTCCAGTCCCTCTGCAATGTCAAATATAAAGTCATTAAAAAGGACTGGACCCAGTACTGAATACTGTGGTATCCCACTAGTAACACCCCTTTCTTCAGAGTGGACTCCGTTTACTATTACCTTCTGTGTCCTGTTGTCCAACCAATGTTTTACTCAGGCTACCACCCTGTGACCCACTCCCAGGCTTGCTAATTTGTTTATTAATCTTTTGTGTGGGACTGTGTCAAATGCCTTGCTAAAGTCTAGGTAGGCCATATCCACAGCCCCTCCCTGCTCTACTACTTTGGTCACCCAGTCAAAGAAATCTATTAGAGTCATCTGACATGACTTTTCCACTGTGAATCCATGCTGCCTTGGGTCCTGTGCCCCACTGGCCTCCAGTTACTCAACAATTATTTCCTTCAGTAGTGATTCTGTCAGTTTCCCTACCACAGAGGTCAAACTGACAGATCTATAGTTTCCTGCCTCTGTCTTGCTCCCACTTTTGTGAAGGGGACTTACATCCACCCTCCTCCAGTCCTCAGGTACCACACCATCCTCCCATGATTTGTTAAAAAGGGTAGTCAGTGGTGTCACTAGTTCTCCCCTTAATTATTTTAGAGTTCTGTGGTGAATCCTATCAGTCCCCATTGCTTTGTCCACCTTTAGTTTTAGGAGTTCTTTCAGAATCCTTTGTTGTGTGAAAGGGCTGGGATTGACCCCCTATCCAGGATGCTTCTATTGATTGGATTAGGATACTTCCCCCTCCTCTTCTTTTGTGAATACCGAGCAGAAGTATTCATTTAGTATCCCTGCTTTTTCACTGTCCCTCTCTCAACACCCAATGTCCCCTTTATTCAACCTCAATATCCCTACCTTTGTGTTTCTATGCTCTCTAATGTACCTATAAAAGGTTTTATCCTCCTTCTTAACTGAGTTGGCTATCTTTTCCTTAGTTTGGGCCTTTGCTATTCTGACTGCCTTCCCTGCTTCCTTCTGCCTTAACTGGTACAGTTCTCTGCCTGCTCCTTCTGAGTTTCCTTATACTTACTAAATGTTATTTTTTTCTCCCTAACCTTCCCTGCCACTTCCTTTGAGAACCATAGTGTTTTTTCTTTCATTTTGATTTGTTTATTTGCGTCACACAAAGGCTTGTTACCTCTGTGATGGCAGTTGTGATGTTTCCCTATTGTTGCTCCACCCCTCCTTCAAGCCTGTTTGCTAGTGCTTTTCTGAGGCATTCTCCTATTTTGACAAAGTCAGCCCTCCTGAAGTCCAGTTCGCTCAATTTTGTATTGCTTGACTCTGCAGTTGAGTTTATCGTGAACCACTCTGTTTGGTGGTCACTTGTTCCCAGATGGCTACCCACTTCTAGATCTGAGATCCTCTCTTTAACTGCATTTGAGAATACCAGGTCTAAGATTGCTGCCTCCTGAGTGGGTTTCAACATTAGCTGTCAGAGGCATGCCCCCTGTAGGGCATCAGAATGGCCCTGCTCTTGGATGAGGCTGCAGCAAAGGTGCTCCAGTTAACATCTGGCATATTCAGGTCAGGGACACTGGTTTACTGGGATTGAGAAAGGGCATATTCTGTTTTGCACATTGTAAAAAATGGTATTGTCACCGGTGTCTGCTACGCCAAAATCCGGTTTTACCGGTGTTTGGATTTGTGTACTTTATTTAACAATTTTTAACTCTGCTAACATGCATTTTAGCAATTTTGACCTCCACTGTTGCACATCCTTCCATCCTTGTACCAATTTAAAGTTATTTTAGGTACAAGATGTGATGTCAGCAGCAACAACACTACAGCCCTCGTCCCTAAGGTGTGATGGAAGCACCACTACGGCCCCCTTCCCTCTGGTGTGACAGAAGCAGCAGCACTATGGCCCCATCCCTTAGGTGTGATAGCAGCAGTACTACGGTCATCATTCCTCATGTGTGATGGCAGTATCAGCACTATGACCCCCATCCCTCAGGTGGGACGGCAGGCCTACATTTCCCATTCACCAGTGGTGATGCAGCAGCACTACAGCCCCCACCCCTTCGGTGTGATGGCAGTAGCAGCAATGCAGTCCACATCCCTCTGGGGTGATGGCAGTAGTGACAGCACTATGATCCCCTTTTAACACTCACACCCCACATGCACAAGTTACAAATGACTTGGTCTCTTTGCTTGTTAGAACTCAGATGTGAATTAATCTGAACCATCACAGCTAAGGTGGACTACCTTTGTTTTTTCCTATCTATAATTTAACTGCTTGAATTGGATATTTGCCTGTGACACCGCTGACCAGGTTAGGGAACAGACTTGGGTGTTGGAGGGTTGCTGATGGGTGAAGGCTTGAGTGTCCAATGACCACCACCTCACCTGGAGGAGGGTGGGTTCATGGCTCAGCATTTGCTGGCCCATGGTGGAGGCCAGAGGCACAACATGTCAGTCCTCACTGCTGGAGGAGTGTGATGGATGTCGGCTTGTGCCTTGACATCATGTAGCCTGTCACACTCCCAAGAAAATGGAAAACACCCACTGGCCAACTGAAGGATGGCTGCTGGTCCCACCATACACAGAAGCCCCAGACATGTCCGTTCTGCCCCCCCCGACATGCCCAGGATACACAGGAAGCTCTTTGGAGCAATTCTCCTCCCCTGGTAGCCTCCCACAGGGGTGGGGGCCCACTCAGTGAAGGGTTACTTTGGGTTACCTGGTAGCACAGCAGTAAGGGTCAGTGGATAGTGGTCGGGACTCAGCAGTGGTGGTAGGGGGCCTTGGCAGGCCTGAAGAAGTGGATGGCCATGGGGTAGGATGAGCAAAAAAAAACTGCTTGAATTTGCTTCTTTGAAATAAAGTGTTTTCACCTAAAAAATCCACAAGTGATCTCCCAGACATGTGGATTTTTTTCCTACTTGGTCCATGAAAAGGGCGTCTCCCAGTTTTCATGCCTTTGTTCAGATGTGAATTGAGCACTACTCTGCCCACCAGCTTCATACAGCCCCTGGGGTCTTACCTTGTTAAGTACTCTAAATACTTAACATTTGCTTTTTGTTGAAGCAGTCTATCAGAAAATTTTGTTGTCACAGAGACAGAACCAGCAGGTGGGAGAAAAGGTGCAAATTATCCAGTTCACTCTAAATGGGTACTAACTGTGAAGTATTTTCATAAGTAGTAAGGCAGTTTCTTCTTTGTGAACATACTTTCATTCAGGATAGTTTTCATTCAAACAACTGAGGATTTTGGATGGCCCTACTGATTATAAACTTGAATAAGTTAGTTGGTAACAGTGGTCCCGCGTGCTAGCAATCTACAACCTAGATGTTTATATGCAAAGAATACAATAAAAACCTGACTAAAATCTAAAAACAAGTTTATAAAATATCTGAACATTTATCTTTACCTATACAAAATCATTACAGACCAAGTAAAACTAAGGTAAATTACATGGTACCCTGACTACTATTCTATGATACAGTGAACATATATTGGTATTTTTTTATATTCTTTGTAAAGCAGGTAAGGCCCACTAGGCAGAACTGTCTGTTTTAAGGAGTGACCTAGAAGTACTTGGGAGGTTAAGTGACTTGCTTGGATGAAAGTGGAGGTTGTGGGACTCAAACCCACGTCTGCTGGATGTACCCAGTTCAATCACCATTTGTTACTCTAACCACTAGGCATGGATGGTTTAACTGAATGGCTGATTACAACAAAGCAGTGTGGGTGATTTCCTTACTGTTTCTATACGCAGCAAAGCAGAAAGAATATAAAGTACAGCAGAATTCATTTTAAGATGCTGAAATTTGGGTCAGTCCGCTGGCATTGCAGTAGCACTATTGCTTGCAATACCAGTGACCCAGGGTCAGAAGCAAACTCGGGTTGCTGGAAGTCTGGCCAGGGAGTAGGATCGAGCACGTGGGGACTGCTCTCCTCCTCCGGGCAGGTGGGCTGAGGTCCTGTTCTTTACCACCACCAGTGTGACCACGGGTGGTGGTGCAATGGTGCTGCAGAGTGATCAGGAAGGAGGACGCTAGCCAGGATCTGGAGCAGTGGCATGTCTCTATGTGACCTACCTCCTTGGATCTCTAGTGCTGGTGCCCTCAGGGACAGAGACCAGAAAACCAGGAACAATCTCCCCACATCAGCTACTGGCAGAAGGGACCCAGGTACCCCAGACTTCATAACCAGGCTCCATGAGGGACCCACTAGACTGCCCAACACACACTAAGGGAGTGTGGAGGGGTGACCTAGGGTCCCCTCCCTTCCCACCTGGGGGAGGGGTACAACCCAGGCAGGATAGGGGCAGGCGCACAGGAGCTCCTGAGCATTACCTGGGAGTGAAGCTAGGGGATACCGATGCTGTGAGAAGGGGACATAGAAAGAGAAAATTAAAAAAAAATTAAAAGATACTGAAATCTTAGAGATTCCAAGTGAGGACATGCACTCGTGAGGCACCGTACAAGAATTCAAAACTGCAAACCAAGCAGGATTCAGGATTGTTACCGTGTTACCGTTAAAAATGAAAACCAGGGTCCCTGATTCAGGTCCCCCATCAACAATATCTCCCCTTTCTCTGTCATCCCAAGGATGCCTTCAATCATATCCTTGTCCATTTCCTCCCCCTGAGATGGGAGTCTGTATACATCCCCTGTGCAGATTGTGGTGCCATTTCCAGTCTCCAGGGTGATCCACAGTGCCTCTTCTCTTCCCTGTTTACTCTTTTGTTCTGTTGCTTTTATCCCTTCCCTACATAAAGAGATACTCCTCCTCCTCTTCTACCCTCCGTATCGCTCCTGTAGATTGTGTACCCTAGTATGTTGACATCCCAGTCATGGTTTTCTGTGTACCATGTTTCTGTGACTGCCATGATATCCAATCATCCCTCTTCCATGAAGGCCACCAGTTCAGGGAGCTTGTTACCTAGACTATGGGCATTGGTACTCATTATCCTCCATTTTTTATGGCCTTACCCCTTTTTGTCTCTTCCCTGTACTTACTGCCTTTACCTTTTTCTCCATTTACCCCTGCCCTTCTTTCTATCGATGTCTCTATCCTGGTGTTTATCTCACTAACTACCCTGATTTTTTTGGGGGGGGGCTAGGATTTCCCTGCTCCTTTTCAGTGCCTTCCCCCTTGGCTAGTTTAAATACTTGCCAATGAAGCATTCAAACTTATCAGCTAGGATCCTGGTTCCCCTCCTGGAAAGATGCAGATCATTGCACCAGTATAGGCCTGCATCCCTCTAGGTGGACCCCCAGTCCCCAGTGAAGCCAAAACCCTGAGCTCTGCACCAGTTTTTCAATCAATGATTGAATCCCATGGTGCAGAGCACCCTAGCCTCACCCATGCCATAGATAGGTGGCACGTCTAAGAGGGTTACCGTGAGTGCTACTTGTCTAAGGCCCCTCCCCAACTCCACAAACACCTCCTCCACTGTTTTGATCCCTTTCCCAGCTAGGTCATTTGTCCCTAGGTGGACAATGACATCCAGCTCCCTCCCCCATGTAGCTGTTCCTGCGATCCTGAGGATTTGCTCCTTGTCCCTCCAAGCCATGGCGCCAGGCAGGCACCTTACATTCCTCCTCCCTCCCTCCTCCAGTTCTACCCCCCTTATTTCCGACTTATAATTACTCTGACTTTGTGGAAGAGAGCATGTGCTGGTTGTCTGCTTCATGTGGTAATCACATAAAAATATCAAGTAAACAAATGATTGTTACAAGGTAGATAATCTATTTATATTGGTCTATGTCATTGAAATCTGATGTTTCCATATACTGGAACAAGGTACTTTCAGTCTCTCAACCAAAGGATGCCTTCAATGAGTTGTTGCAAGAACTGAACAATTTATCTATTAATGTATAGTACTGATACAAATAAAATAGTATTGACACTTAAAGCGATATCAATAGGACTTATACTTAATGACCTTACCCCAAGTTTTCATTTCAAAATCAGTGTAATTTTCAAGCTCAAACAGTTCAAAATTTAGACTTTTCAAAAAATCATGGCCTGCATTTTCACAGGTCTGGATGCAGCACTTTCATAATTTCTTCTAATGCAGCTGAGTCTACTGTCCGGTTATTGCAGAAGAACGAGACTGCAGCTCTGTGCTCTAATTAGCAAAGCATGAGTTTTATTAGTAGAAGAACACACAATGCTTATAAACTCCACTATACATGATTGTAGATTGAATTTCAGGTGTTGCTGCAGTCCAGAGTGCTTTACACTATCTTAGAAACACCTCCAGGATTAAACACCTGATTTTCTTGGGAGTTCTGCCATCACTAGTCCATGTCTTTGTGACATCGCAGCTTGATTACTGGAATGCCCTTTACCTAGAGCTATCAGGTGCTGATCTTCGCTGCCTACAGCTAGTGCAGAATGCAGCAGCCAGGGTGTTGACTAGCCTTTTGAGATCATGTCATATTATACTTGTGCTGCACTCTCTGCACTGGTTCCCTGTTTGGTGGTAGATCACCTTCAAGGTCGATTTGCTGCCCTATAAAGACCTACATGGCCTGGGGCCTGGTTACCTTCAAGACCTCCTACAGGTCTACCAACTGTCCCATCCCCTCCGGTCAGCTAAGGAGGGCCTCCTAGTGATTCCCAGGGCTAATCTGAAATCATCCGGTGCCAGGGCTTTCTCAATTGCAGTGCCTACCCTGTGGAATTCACTGCCTCATCTGCTCACAGAAGCCCCTCGGTTAGTGCCTTAAAGAGGGATCTAAAGACCTTTCTGTTTAACCATTACATGGCTGCAGATTGATATATCCATCCAAAACTCCAATACATTCTAATTCTTTCAGGAGTCTATGGGTTACATAGATACATAGGCACTGTCGGCAGATAAGAGCCTACGGCCCACCCAGTCTGCCCATTTGAGCTCATAAGTTCACTTCATGTTTTCCTAGAAGTCTGTTGCCTCTTGCCCCTGACCTCTAGAATTCTCATATATCTATCCCATGCATTCTTAAATCCCATGATTGTTTCTGCCCCACCACCCATTCTGTGAAGAAATTCTTCCTCATGTTTCCTCTGAATCGCTCTCCCTCCAACTTCAACACATGCCCTCTAGTCCTTGAACATCTTTTTCACTGAAAAATAGTGTATTCCTGCACCCTGTTCCTCCCTGTAAGATACTTGCATGTCTCTATCATATCCCCTCTCTCCCTCATCTCCTCCAGGGAGTATATATTCAAGTCCTTCAACCTGTTCTCATAGGACTAGTGATGCAATCCATGTACCATCTTTGTTGCCCTCCTCTAAACCTTCTCTACCCTGTCTATGTCCTTACATAGGTAAGGTCTCCAGAACTGTTCACTGTACACTGTACTCCAGGTGGGGCCTCACTAGTGTCTTGTATAGTGGAATTATGACCTCCCTTTTCCTGCTGGTGATGCCCCTGCCTATGCATCCCAGCATCCTGTTTGTTTTATCTGCTTCCTTGTTGCACTGTTTCCCTACCTTGAGGTCATCAGAGAGGATAACCCCAAGATCCCTTTCCTGCTTGGTGCATGCTATATCCTCACACCCCCCAACTGATATGTTGTTCCAGGGTTTTTGTGTCACATATGCATTATCTTGCACTTCTTTGCATTGAATTTCAAGTGCCAAACCCCTGACCATTCTTCATGTTTCTGCAGGTCCCTTCTCATGTTGCCTACACCCTCTGGTGTGTCCACTCCGTTACAGAGCTTTGTGTCATCAGCAAACAGGGAAATTCTGCCTTCTAGGTCCTGCGCAATGTCACTGATGAAGATGTTGAATAGAATTGGCCCCAGTACTGATCCCTGTAGTACCCCACTGGTCACTCTTCCCTCTGTGGAGTGACAGCCATTTACCACCACCCCCTCTGTGTCCTGCCACCCAGCCAATTACCTACCCACTGCACTGCTGTCCTGCCACTCCCATATTTCCCAGTTTGTTTAATAGCCTTCTATGTGGCACAGTGTCAAAGGCCTTGCTGAAGTCCAGATAGGCCATGTCCACTGCCCTCCCCTGATCCACCTCCCTTGTCACCCAGTTGAAAAATTCAATGAGGGTAGTCTGACATGACCTCCTCTGGGTGAAACCATGCTGCCTTGGGTCCTATAGTCCCTTGACAACCAGAAGTTCTACCAATCTCTCCTTCAGTAGTGCTTCCATGATCTTCCCCACTACCGAGGTGAGGCTGACTGGTCTGTAGTTCCATACTTCCTCTTTGTTACTACATTTTGTATTAGGGGACTACATCTGCTGTCCTCCAGTCTTTGGGTACCTCCCCTGTTTCCAGTGATTGGCTAAACAGGATTGCCAGAGGTTCAACCACCACCTCTCTTTGTTCTTTTAGGACCCTGGGGTACACTCTATTTGGCCCCATTGCTTTATCAACTCTTATTCCTTCCTATTTCTTCAGGACCCTTTCTCGTATAAAAGGACTTGTGTCCATTTTTGTGCCATTCCCACCCCTTGGACTCCCTTCAGGCCCATTACCTTCCTCTTTCTCAGTAAACACTGAGCAGAAATGCCTGTTCAATATGTCAGCTTTACTGTTGTCATCCTCCATGTGGTCTTTATACTCTTCTTTCAGTTTCACTATCCCTCCCTTTGCCTTTCTTTTTCCACTTATGTACCTGTAAAAGGTTTTGTCCCCCCTACCCACTTATGTTTCGATGCACTCTTTTGTCTGAGCTTTGGCTTCCCTTACTGACCTCCCTGCCTCCCTTTGCTTCTCCTGGTACTTCTCCCTATCCCCTTCTGCCTACATCTTTTTGTATTGCCTGAATGCAATCTTTTTGGCTTTCACTTTCTCTGCTGCCTCCTTGGAAAACCATAATGGCCTCCTCTTCCTCTTCCCCTTGTTAACCTGCTTAATGCATAATGTTAATAAAGCCTTCCCTCCTTTTAATTAATTTTAGCCAATTGTTAACTTATTGTGGTATGTCATGTTTTTGTATATTTTTATTTGGGCATGGGGTCATTATATCTCATGAAAAAACAGCATGGCTAAAACTGCTGCAGCCAAACAGTGCTGAACACAAACAGAGATGGGAAAAACACTGACCTGTTGGGAGTGGCGCACTCATTGACAACAATAGGATTTTACTTTTTGGGGTGGGGGGTTTGCCACCTGCAACCCCACATGAGGGGGTCTTCACCCCCCCCACACCACCTGGAACTTAAATAACTAACTTTTGGGGGAACTTTGGGGATGGGGAGAAACTGAGGAGGTGGAAAGTTGTTTTTTTTAAATACACCAAAAAAGTGGTAGCAGGGGAGACCTGGGGGGGGGGGGAACTGAACCATGGTCCCAGGTCTCCCAATTACACAGTGTGCTGGTATCATAGCAATTCCACCATGGGAGCTCAAACAGGCCCTCAGCACACATCTACTTAACAGCTCCTGAATTACATGCATAGCAACAGGGGTAGTGGTATTTCCCTTTTGCTCTCATGCCCCTGTTGCTCTACATGCTCATGTGGTCTAGCTTGCATGGTTATTTCCATGCTATTCCAGGTGTGACATATTCATCCGGAACCTTTCATTTGTTCAGGCACCTGTAAAGAGCCTAGAGTCACAATAGTTGGAACACTCTAACAAATCAATAAACTAAACTAACTTTTAGGAAGTGGCAAAAAAACAACTGTTTAAATAGACATTTTTTGCTAATGTTTTTGTCATTTTTTTTTTTGGTAGACTTTATTTGTCTCTTACCCTGACGGACTCTGTCAGGAGTGAAGTCTCAGTGGTGGCTCTGCTGCCTGCCTGAAGCCCAAACTCTAGTGTTCTCCAGACCCAGAGCCCTCCTCCAACCTCACCTGGCCACTCTGTCCCCCGGCTCTGAGTCCCCCAGAGTGGGACTGCCAACTCCTCCATTGCTCTATCTACAATCCAATGGAGTGACTGGAGAGGCAGAGGGAGACTGGGAGCACCAGGATGGATGGGCCAGCATTGGGCATGGGGCCCCACCACTGATCTGCACCATCACCTACCAGCATGGTAAGGGTTTTCTTCTGTTGGTGCTGTTTCCCCAGGAGCATGAGTGTGCAATGACGTCAGTATGGTTAAGCCATAGACATCCGCTGTGCTCCTCCCCATAATAGCTCCTTGCTAGTGATACCCCTAGTCTCCACTGGGGGTCCCTACTGCTCTGAAGACACCCTGGATACCTCCCCAGGGAGAGGAGAGCAGTCCATCAGATGCTCAATCCTCTCCCTCCACTGTCGACCCCCAGCACCCAAGCTCATTCCTGAACTCGGGTTGCTGGTATGGCGTGAGGTGTGGCATCCAGCACCTAAACCCTCAGTGCCTCTGGGCCAGCTAATCTTTTTGTCATATTGATATCAGTCTTGATATCTCTCTCTTAGTAAGGTGTCAAATAAAGAAACCTTATCTTACCTAGTATTTTCCTGCTGAACCTTTTGCATTTATATATGGTATCTTCTTGGTGATCAAGAGTTAGGAATGATGTGAGCTGAGTCCTCCTATGGTAAGAGAGGGCATGCTGGTACTTACCCCTATCTCCCAGCTTTATTTCTCAGTAAGGAGTGGAAGCATAGAATCTCAAAAGAAATCTAGAGTCTCCTGTTAATATTCAGGCTTCATGCCTCCCTGCTACTGTCTTGTTATACAGGGCCCAACATCATATTAAATCTTCCTGTTCATGCTCAACTTTCAATTACCAGCAAATAGGAATTGTTGGAATGCATTTTTGGACAACCCTGAACAAAGTAGTCATAGTTTCCCAATGATTAACCTTACTCCCCTAAGGCCATGTAAGGCACCCAACTCAAAATGTATCTGATTTTGTGCTCATGCTGTGTTTCTACAGTATCTATATTACTTGTCTTTCTGTGCGTGTGTCTGCATTTTAGTGGATGAGTGTGCGTTTATATTAAATACTGAATCTAAAAGCACATTGGCTCTAGCCAATTGTTGTTATATATGCTTAAATGCTTTCTTACAATTAAATGCCTGCCTACTGCAGTCTTCCTTATCTCTAACACATCAGTGTGCTACTGCAGATTCTCTACAGGTAGAAAAATATGAAGAAGTTCTATTACAGAACCCCATTTAATTTCAGTTACATGTCAGTATTAAGGCTTATTGGATGCTGACAAATTTTTTTGTTTTATAAAGATCTTTGATTTTGTTTGCTACAAGCATAAACTGACATAAGGTTATTCAGGAGACGTACTTAAACCCAGTAAGAAAATCAAAACAAGAGTCTAAGGTTAAATCCTACTGCTGGAAATAATCATCTCACACTCAGGTAAATTACTTTTGCATTCCCTGGGATTAGGCTTGTACTCACCAGGATTTGTTTTGTTGTAATTTTTATACTGTATTGGGATCTTTTGTGAACAGGAATAAGATTAGGATTATGGAAGTGGGGGTGCGATTAGATTGCAGAAATGTCAGGAGGAGTTTCTTCCAGGATCTGCTGTATGTGTTTCACTGTCCCCACAATACAAATACTTTTTTTTTAATTGCCATTAGAAACAAAAGCCAACTGTATCACAAACTGTTTTGCTGCTCTACTGCCTGAACATTAACAATAACTTGCATCCCCGAGCCACAGCCTTCTACCAGCCCAACTCCCTGTCCCACTCATTACGTCTTCAGAACCACGTGTTCCCAGTAAGCAGGGAGTTACTGGAGGGTGGAGGAGTGGTAAGTGAGGTCACTGGGGGTGGGGCTGCTCTCTTCAAAAGTGGAGCAGCTGCATCATCTGCCCACATGAGTGGTTCCTGCTGGAATGGCAGGAGCCTCAGCAGGAGGCCCAAAAGCAAGGCTTGCAGGAGATGCTAGTAAAAAAAACTTATCTATACTGGACTACTGTTTTGACTCTACAGGCATAGTAATACTGTAATAATAACTGGCTTCCCCTTTTTCCCATAGAGAAACCATGGAATAATTTGCTGTTATAAAGCAGTGTTTATAATGGCAAACACATGCACGATTGCCCTTGCTATGCACATGCTCATGCAGTAGCGCAACCACTCAAGACCACTCACCGCTTGCATGTTGCCCGACACAGAACCTCCAGAAGTCGGCGGTAAGTTATTTTCTTTTTTTCCCTCATATACAGTGAAAATGCCAAAAAATCTGCCAAAAGGGGGAAAAAATAGTTTGAAAATATGGCAAATCTCAGCACTGGAATAAAATGAAATCGAACCTAGAATACACTGGAAACTCTATTTTATATAATTGCTGAGGCGAAAAAGGGAAACCCAGTGATTATATAAAATAAAATATGGGGTGATGTGTTTAAACTCAAAGTTTACACTCACCCTCGGGGTCAGATGCTAACATATGAGCATCTAACCCCTCGGGTGTGTGTAAACCTCTCATTACACACACCAACCCATATATTATTCTATATGTTATGTTACTTAGGCTCAATTATTAAAAACTAATTTTGTATTCTGGCCTGGAAACAGAATGAAACAAGCTTTTTAACAAAAGTAAAATTTTTAGGGGCTAAAAATTATTTTGAGATAGTTGAGTTATTTTTTGTTGTTGTTGTTATCATTGTATTTCGTTTCACTTTTAAATAGTCATGACTAAGACACTTCAGCATAGCTATTGTAAGTGTTTTAATATGTTTGCTTTGTATTTTCACATACTGCATGTCAGTATTGGTACATTAATTGAAAAAATATCTCTGGCAGATGGTGGGTGGCTACCAAAATGCAGAATTCCCTCTAACAAACAAGAAAGATGCACTTTAAAAGAACGACTTGTTTTGTTTAGGATTATTGACTAAGAGGAATTAACTGATGTACCGTAGGTTATTACATCTGGTAAATCCATTAACCAGATCTGATTGGCAACTAGTCACTGATTGAACTACTTTTGTCTGGGAATATAGAGAAAACGTGTGGACTGGAGAATAAACCCGTTGGGGAACACTTTAATTTTAAAAACTGGTTTTGGGCCCTGCCCAGTGGCTCTGAGGGTTGAGATGATGGACACCACATGTCGCACCACGCTGGTGACCCTGGTTTGGAAATGCACCCAGGTTGTCAGGGGTCAGCAGGGATGGGATATGATCGGGCATCCAATGGACTACTCTCTTATCCTGTGGAGGGTTGAGGGCTTACACTGCCCTGCAGCACCCCCTGGTGATGACCGGGGGGAGATACAGGGCTGGTGCAACATAGGGATGGAGAGTGGCAGACATTGGCACATCTCCATAGGGCTGTAAGGAGGACAATGGCTGGGCATGACAATGTAGCTTGATGGCCGCACCCCGCACTGCCGGGGGAAGTGTCGTGGAATTGCACTGGGGGGGCGGGGCTGGACCAGCTTGGCAGGGTACAAGGAGGTCCTCCAGTGGGTCAGCAGACAGCCGGACTGGATCCCTCATCATGTGAGTGAGTCTGCTGCTCTCCTGGCAGGCAAGGCTGGCAGCTGGATGCCCCCACCAGTAACCACTGCAGCAGGTGAGAAAAACAGTGGTTAAAAAAACCCAAAAAGAACTGGTTTTGAATGAGTGGTTTAAGGTCAGCTCATATAAATATCTGTAGCTTACTCCACAAACAAAAACATGAGCTTGAGGCTTGGCTCCCTGTTTATGTGACAGCAGTAACTATGTGTACAGTGGAAACTGGAGCTTGATGCTAGGTGGAAGCAGCCAGCACCCCACAAAAACAAACAGGACAGGAAACACCAGTTAATCGCGGAGAGGTCAGTTGTAGTGTTGGTTACAAGCATCCATAAAGGTCGAACTGCTTTTCAAACAATGTAGTGTGGTCAGAATACAACTGAATACACATGTAGGAAATCCAAAAGCTGTGTTGCAGCTGTAGGAGTTTCCTGATATGTATTCAGTTGTGTTCTGACCACAATATATTATTTAAGCTGCAGTTTGACCTCTATGGATTTGTATAACCAACACTACAATTGGCATCTCCTTGAGTGCTTGGCGTCTCCTGTCCTGTTTCCATATTTATGTCCCAGACATTTTAGCAATCAGTAAACCTTGCCAAACCACTTGGATAACAGTTTCATTATGATTAAAAGGTATACAGTGGTCCAGCCCGGTCGTGCTGAGGGTTGTGGCGCTGGATGCCACACCTCACGCCACGCTGGCAACCTTGGGTTGCTGGAGTTGGCAGGAGAGGGAGAGGTTCGAGCATGCAAAGAACTGATCTCCTCTCCTGGGGAGGGAAGGGCTGTCATCCCACTCCTTGGCTGCCCCCTAGAAGAGGCCATAGGGCAACAGTGGAGGTTGGGAAACACAGGAATGTGGATACATGATGTGTAGGTGCCTTCACACATGCATGTTCATGCTGTGAGGGGAAGGGGGCTATATGGGGAGAAAATGGAAAAATAATGGTAAAAAGCAATATGGAAAAAAGATATACAGTAATTCCTTTAGAAGGGAATCATGGAAATAAAAGGAGGGGTTGATTTTTTTATGTTAAGAAAACAATTATAGCAAAAGTATTAAACCTTAAACTGATAGTTCAGAATGTGAAAGTTTATTTCTCAAAATTGTCTTGAGTAATGCCAAACAACTGTGGGGGTGATTTTACAAATCTCTAAAGTGAAAACAGCTGGTTTTGAAGATCTTTTGTCTTTAATAAATAAATCACAAATAAAGAAATTGTTATCTAGGGAGACATACATCTTTTTTCGTTTTGAATCTATTTCCCTCCTGATCACAGTCTGAGAAGCCTATGTCAGGCATCCAGCCAGATCCTGCCCTGCCTGAATTCCACCTGTCTGAGCCTCCTCTCTCCTCCCCTCATGTTTCGTAGCTGGCACTCTCAGCTTGACCCCTCCTGGGTGAGGCCACCCCTCCTCTCTGGGTGTACTTACAAACATAGACTCCAGCTGCGGACAGGGGGCCTGGTGGAGGAACCTTGAAAAGCTGGTCAGGACGGTCCCAGCAGTGGGCATGGGGGCTGGTGCTGTCACCTACCCCAAGGACAAGGTTTTTCCTTGTTCTACGGTCTTCCCCCCTGGCGTGGGCATGCCCTGATGCACTGGATCATGGCAACCCTGCCTGTGTCGGCCATGCTGATACATGCTGCCCAGCTCGCTGTAGTGCCTCCTGGTTTCCAACAGGGGCTGCTGTCTTGCCTGGCCAACCCCTCCCTCCCTCCCTCCTGGGGAGGAGAGCTCCACAAGAGAGCTCGATCCTTAACCCTCCCCCTGCCGACCCCCGGCACCTGAGTTTGCTCCCGAACCTGGGTCGCCGGCGTAGCATGAGGAGTGGCATCCAGTGCCTCAGCCCTCAGTGCCACTGGGCCAGCCCAGGAGACATAAATTTTAACTGGTCTTGGCCAGAAAATTTGAAGTTTAAAAATATATTACAAAAAATAAACTGTCAACCAGTTCTAAATGAGATTACAAGAAAACACAATAGGACCAGAACAGAAGTACTGACTGATCGCATGTTGGTGAATAATCTTAAAAATGTACTTTGCTCTGGCATAATGCCCATTCTATCAGTGAGCATATACTGGTCTTTTGCATTTGGAGTAATAAGAGACACAAGTTTCAGGGTATGATTATTATGGTTAGAAAAGTCACAGAGGTGGTCATGGAAAGAATTAAAGCTGAGTTCAACAATATCAAGTAGGGAGTCTTGGACAGGTTTGGGAACAACAATGAGGCCTTGAAAAGTTTTCTGGAAAGCTATATTAGAACAATTGAGAGGTATAAAGCTTTGAAAAAGGAATGAGCCTGAAATGATAGGAATAATTGGGTAAGTAAGGAGATTATCTCACTTACAAAAGCAACTTACTCGGCTTGGCAGTTCTACAAATGCATAGAAGATATCACTGACCAGAGCAGTTTTAGGGAGCTGTGTAACAAATGTAAAAGGCTGATAAAAAAGTCAATGTAGATTACTGTACAAAAGAGTACACAGCACATTTTGCAAGCTAACAAATCTTTTTAGAAGGGGATAAATAATCTGTCGAATCTTAAGAATCAAACAGATGTAAAATCTACAAAAAATGGATATTTTTTGATATACAGACAATCATGACATTGCTAGTGCTTTGAATAATACTTCCACTAACCTGGAGAAATATGTTACTGTCTTTCCTGAGCATATTAATGAGCAGGGGTCATAGAAACATAGAATTTGATGGGCGATAAAGATTGCTTGGCCCATTCAGTCTACTCATTTTTATGGCTGTGGGCAGAGCCTATAGCCATCCCACTTTCCCTTGAAAAAAGGGTGTTTCCATGGAACGCATCTTTTAGGAGTTTTCATTGTATCCTTCCAAAAGATATCCCCTGCAGCAATATCTTTTTCTAAAGTTGAATAAGACAAAACCCAAAAAATGCAACCATGAATGGTGCATTAATAAATAAATACACTCATTGAAAGGGTGTTTTTCTGACACCACCACCGTGATTATTACTGTATTAAACAGCCATCTGGTTGGTATTGAGAATGAGATCCAGTGATGGTTTCATTTTGATACAGATGTAAAAAATGCCTTTGTGAAACAGGGAAATCATTACCTTTATAAGACCTTGTAATCACTTTAATATTTATTTAGCATGCATGACAAACAGAACTATATTTGCAGCACTTCATGTTATACACAATCCAATGCACTTATTTTCTTTCAAATGTGGCTGCCTCCAATATCACTTTATTTGCCATCTTTCTTATGCATACCAGCTTACTGATATAACCCTGACAGACATATGGAAAGAAAAAAGGGAAATAGTTTAACCAGGAAAGGCACACTATGCCAGAGTTTGTTTCCAGGTGTGACTGGACAGCATGGGAAGTTAAGTGACTTGCTTAGGGTCACACTGTATGTAACTGGAGGCTGAGGGGATTCAAACCCAACTCTCCAGGATTGCAGCTCAGTGCTCGTAACCACAACACTATACTGCCTACTTGTATAAGCAATATACATTTTCTGTTTTAGTTCAGACATGTATCCACTACATGCAGCAATTCTCTTGCAAAAAGTTTTTTTTTTCTTCAATACACTGTTACACTTCATTAAGTCCTGAATGTCCAAGCAAGAGCTCCTATTTATAGCAAACCTGCATTTAGCAAGCCAATGTACAATAAGGGGGGGGGTCTTGTTTAATCAGGAAAGGCACATTAATCTAGAGCTTTTTTCCAGGTGCGACCTGGGAGCATAAGGAACTTATGTGAATTACTCAGGGTCACACAGTATGCAAGTGGGAGATAATGGGATTCAAACCCAGGTCTCTAGCTTTGTAGCTCAGTGCTTTTAACCACTATGCTATACTGCCTCCATGTAAGAAAAATGCTTTCTGTCTGAATCCAAAAGAAGTCACATTTGTTATAACAAAAGTAGTACAAAACAACTTTAAAGACCTTTTTGTTCTGCCAGGCATTCAGTGATTGGTCACGTTATAAGCTCTGCTCATTTCTGTATTTTTTATTACTTGATTTTAACTGTATTTGATACGTATGCTTTTTGATTTTTTAATTGTTTTTACGGATTGTACAGCACTTTGATTTTAGAGATTGCACTTCATAAATAAAATTATTATTATTATTATGATTTAACATGCCACTCCAGCAATTTCATGATGTGCGATTGCTGCAAGATTTAGGATAGCCTACTGTATTAATTTTCACTAAGTCTTTATGTGCTTCTGGACTAGGGGCACCATGACCATTTCACACCTCAGAGTAAAAGTTCAAAGCTTAGCTTATATTTGCTAAACACGTGTGTGTGTGTGTGTGTGTGTGTGTGTGTGTATACAGATAGATTGTCCAGTTACCAATGCAGCAAGAATATCTGGAACTGGGAAGGGAGAAGCCAGAGAAGGTGAGGGGGGCAGCAAGGTCAGCACCCAAGGTGGGGGCTGACCAATCGAGCAGACTCGAAAGACCGTTAGGCCTATTCTGCCGGCATTTTAGTATGTTAATAAGATGCACCACCCAGTTTTCAGTGGAATAAATGCTTCTTATGTTATAAAGTCTGAATAACACATGAATGGTAACAATTTCCCACTTTTAAAATCTGGTACTTCCTATTTCTGCATATTTCTTTCCATGAAATTATGTTAAATCAGCACCATGATTTTTGCTTTAAAGCCATCTGGTTGGTATTGAGAATGAGATCCAGTGATGGTTTAATTTTGATATAGATGTAAACAAAATGCCTTTGTGAAACAGGGAAATCATTACCTTTATAAGACCTTGTAATCACTTTAATATTTTTTTAGCATGCATGACAAACAGAACTATATTTGCAGCACTTAATGTTAAACACAAACCAATGCACTTATTTTCATTCAAATGTGGCAGCCTCCAATATCACTTTATTTGCCATCTTTCTTATGCATACCAGTTTCCTGATATAACCCCAACAGATATATGGAAAGGAAAAGGAGAAATTGTTTAACCAGGAAAGGCACACTAAGCCAAAGCTTATTTCCAGGTGTGACCTGGGAGCACAGTAAAATTAAGTGACTTGCTCAGGGTTACACAGCATGCAAGTGGAGGCTGATGGGATTCAGACCCAACTCTTCACGTTTGCAGCTCAGTGCTCTTAACCACAGTACTATGCTGCCTACTTGCATAGACAATACACATTTTCTGTTTTAGTTCAGACATGTATCCACTACATGCAGCATTTCTCTTGCAAAAACCTTTTTTTTCTTCAGTACACTGTTACACTACATTAACTCCTGAATGTCCAAGCAAGAACCCTTATTCATAGCCAAACTGCATTTAGCAAGCCAATGTACAGTAAAGGGGGGGGAGGGGGAGACTTGTTTAACCAGGAAAGGACACTAATCCAGAGCATGTTTTTAGGTGCAACCTGGGAGCACAAGGAAGTTACATGACTTGCTCAGGGTCACACAGTATGCAAGTGGGAGCTGATTGGATTCAAACCCATGTCTCTTGCTTTGTAGATCAGTGCTCTTAACAACTATGCTATACTGCCTCCTAGTAAGAAAAATACAGTATTTCTGTCTGAATCTAAAAGAAGTCACATTTGTTATAACAAAAGTAGTACAATGATGTAAACATGCCCCTCCAGCAATGTCATGTTGTGTGATTGCTGGCAAGATTTAAGATAGCCTACTGTATTCATTTTCACTAAGTCTTTATATGTTACTGGACTAGGGGCACCATGACCATTTCACACCTCAGAATAAAAGTTCAAAGTATAGCTCATATTTGCTAAACACAATTGTGTGTGTGTGTGTGTGTGTGTGTGTGTGTGTGTGTGTGTGTATGTGTGTGTGTGTGTGTGTGTATACACAGATAGATTGTCCAGTTAAGATGCACCACCTGTTTTCAGTGGAATAATGCTTCTTATGTTATAAAGTCTGAATAACACATAAATGTTAATAATTTCCCACTTTTAAAATCTGGTACTTCCTATTTCTGAATATTTTTTTTCCATGAAATAATGTTAGGGGTTTGTTCACTTAAAGGAGATAGGGAATTATTTTTACATAGTTATCTGCCCTTCCATATTCCTTTCCATGCCAGTTATGTATATGCTTTGGTGATTTTTTGATAAGTAAATAATCTAGTTTAGGGGTGCCCTGAGCTCTGTATTGCGTTCCACTCTCCTCACCAGCTACGGCTCTTGATTTTCATATCTCCAAGACATTCTATGACATCAGAAACTCCCATTCCATGATATTCATCTGAATGGCCTGGGATGGTGTTTGTGATGTCACAGAATGTTCAGGCAGTATGAAAAGAAAGAGAACAACTGCTGAGCAGAGAGGGATTCAGGGTAGTTACAAAAGCAACAACATTAGATTAGTAATTTAACATAAAAGGTCAAAAGCATGTCAGAATACTTGTTTGCCAATAAAAGACCAATTGGAGAGCATCTAGAGGGGTAAAAATGTTTCCTATCACCTTTAAAGCAGCACTATTTGTTAATCAACATTAATTTCATTTTTTAGCAAAAGATGCATTGCATTTATAATCAGTATATTTCTAACTACCTCACATACTTAAAAGGAGATTTTATAACTATGCAATATTTGCAATTAATGACTCAAGACATTAGAATGGCTGCCACTGGCAATGCTTAATATCTGTGGTTGACAGATCTTATACTGTTGCATTATGGTGTATATCAAAAAATGGTTGGTAAAAAATGCCCTCTATACCCTAACAAATGCCCTTACAATTTTCAGCACTCCCATCTATTTCTATCTTCTGGTGCCCCTGTCTGCGAGCATTGCTATCTGTCAGAGATGTTCTTCCCACTTAGAATTTCCCTGGTCAGCAATGGGTAGACTGGATTACATTCTGATATACAGCACAGAGCAAGATGAATTATACTAAAATGTTTAGTAACTGCAGTGTACAATCAAAGATTATGTCTTCATCTCAGTTAGACTACTGGAAGCCATGCAAAGATGACAAAAAAAACAAGCATTTTTCAATGCTGAAGGTTTCCTTGCATGGTATGTGTGGGATGGCATTCAGTGGCACTCATGGCGCTCATTACTTGGAGCTTCTTCAAGCTCCCCACAGCAATATCAGCTCTGGCTAGAACTTGTTTTACCAGCCAATATTGTCATCACAGATGCTACTTGATCTCTAGCTGTTCTCCACCCCCTTACTTCCCACCAAGATTCCCTTGTGCCTATCCCATGCATTCTTGAACCTAACCACTGTTTCTGCCTTCACCACCTCAGCTGGAAGACTGTTTCAGGCATCCACTACTCTCTCCATGAAGAAGCACTTCATCACATTTCTCCTAAAATTACCCCCTCCTGCTTCCTGCATGTACTCTTGTTCTTGTGCATCTTTTTTTTCTGAAAAATATCCCCCTTTGTACCTTATTTACTCCAGTGAGGTACTTATAGGTCTCTATCATATCCCCTGCTTCCCTCCCTTCTCTTTTCCAGGGTGTACATATTGAGATCTATTATTATCTCCTTGTAGGCCTTCTGATGTAGACCCTGCACCATTTGTGTTGCCCTCTTCGAGACAACCTCCACTCTATATCCTTTCAGAGGTATGGTCTCCAGATCTGGACACAGTACTTCGGATGGGACCTCAGCAGCAATCTATACAGCAGCAACACCACCTCCCTCCTTCTGCTAATGATACCCCTCCCTATATATCCCAGCATCCCACTGGTCCTAATTCCTACCAACTGCCTTATTGCACTGCCTGGCCACCGTTAGGTCATCAGATATGATTACCCAAGGGTCCCTTTCCTTCTTGGTGACTGCCGATACCTCTTGTCCCAGTCTATACACTGGTTGTGGTTTCTGTGCCCTAAACATAGAAACAGATTTTAACAGCAGATAAGGACTGCCTGGCCCACCTAGTCTGCTTATTTTCCTATCTACTTAAACTCCAGATCCTAAATGATCAGCAGCTTGCCCTCTCTTTCTTATCACTAGGGTTGCCTTCTGTCTATCCCATGCATTCTTGAACTCACCATTCATTCTTGAACTCAGCAATCGTTTTAGCTGCTATGACCTCTGCTCAGAGGCTGTTCCATGCACCTACCACCCTTTCTATGAAAATACACTTCCTCACATTACCCCTGAGTCTCCCCCAGCCTCATATTGTGACCACTTGTTCTTGCACATCTCTTTTTTTGAAAGATGCTGCCCTTTTGGACCTTGTTGATTCCCCTGAGGTACTTGAAAGTCTCTATCATATCCCCTCTCTCCCTCCATCCCTCATATGTTTTCTGGTGAATTCCTTTCACCATTTTTGTTGCCTTTCTCTGGACCACTTCCATTCTGTCAATCTCCTTCCAGAGATGTTGTCTCCAGAACTGAACAGAGTATTCCAGATGTGGCCTGACCAATTGTCTGTACAGTGGCATCACCACCACCTCCTGTTTTCTACTGGTAATGCCCCTCCCTATGCACCCCAACATTCCTTCAGCCTTCTCCACTGCCTTTTCACATTGCTTAGCCACCTTCAGGTTGTCCAATTTGTTTATCCTCAGGTCCCTTTGCAGTTTTGTTGTTGTTAGTATCCCCCCTTATTTTGTATTCCTCTCCAGGATTCCTGTGGCCCAAGTGCATGACTTTGCACTTTTCTGTATTGAATTTAAGTTGCCACACTCTTGACAAATCTTCCAATTTGCCTAGGTCTCTTCTCATTTTTTCTGCCTCATCTGGAATGTCTACCCTGGTGCAGATCTTGGTATCATCCACAAAGAGGCTTCCTTTCCCTTCCCTTCCAGCCCCTCTGCAATGTCACTAATGAAGACATTGAAGAGGACTGGCCCCAGAACCAAGCCCTGTGGCACCCCACTTGTCAACCCCTTCTCCTGGGATTGAACTCCATTTACCATCACCCTCTGTGACCTGTTGCCTAGCCAATTTCAGACCCAGTGTATCACCTTGGGACCCACTCCCAGACTGCACAACTTGTTTACTAGCCTCCTGTGTGGGACTGTGTCATATGTCTTGCTAAAATCTAGGTAGGCCATTTCCACCTCCCCTCTCTGATCCATCACCCTTGTTTCCCAGTCAAAGAAATCTATCAGGTTTCTTGGACAATATATCTTTGCTGTGAATCAATTTTGCCTTGGGTCTTGGGCCCTACTAGCCTCCAGGTATGCCACAATCCTTTCCTTTAACATAGATTCCATGAGTTTCCCCACCACTGAGGTCAAGCTGACTGGCCTGTAATTTCCAGCCTCCACCTTGCTCCAACTTTTGTGTAGTTGTACCACATTCCCCCTCCTTCAGTCCTTTGATACCACTCCCACCTCTAGTGATTTGTTAAATAGGGCTGTCAGTGATGTCCTTAGTACCTCCCTGAGTTATTTCAGTACTTTGGGATGCATACAGTATGGTTCCAAGGGGTAAGGGGGCAGCGCTGATGTTGAGGGGGCGGGGAGAATCTCATATAAATTTAAGCGGCGCTCACAGGTGGTAGCTTTGTATGCCTTTGGACTGCTGCTTGTGATTATTAGAACTCTGTCTGGACTTTGTACCCTGTGTCTACTTTTCTTCTCGTTGGTGTATGCTGCCCTCCCCGTGGGCTACCTGTTTACTAGCCCTCCTAGACTGCTGAGTTACATGGTGTGAGAGGCCATGTTTAGTGTAATCTTTACCAGCTGGAGCTGGAGGAGTGAGTAAAGGGGCAATGCTGATGTTGAGGGGTGGGGAGAATTTCATATAAATATAAGCGCCGCTCTCAAGCGCGAGCGTTGTGAGTGGCACGAGCTCCACTTGGTGCTGGAATTATCTTGTTTTGGGATGAGAGGAGGGAAGTGGGTTAGTTTACTGAAGGTTTTAATTGTGTTAAATAAGACTGTTTATGATAGGAATGTTTTAATTGTTTTGAGATTTCTGTATTAATAATTTAGTTGTTTGTTAGTTTATTTAATTGGAAATGTGTAGGGGTTTGCAGGGAGACTTGTGGGGGCTAGGGTCATCTATGGGAACTCACAGCTACATGCTTTATGTCCCTTTGTCCCTCTCCCAGTGTCTGATACTATTATCAGATGCTGTAGGGAAGTGAGGATTGCAAGGGATCGTTCTGCTTGTTGGCTGTGGGATGACCAGGAGCTGGTTGATGGAAGGATAGAGGTGGTAAGGTTCAGGAGACACCCTGGATTATTTATGGCATCTAGGAGAGGCCAGATGTGGTTGGTGCCCATTTCCAGGGAGACCACCAGACCGAGTGGTCAGGTAACCCGAGGGGCTGCACCACCCTTTATGTCTCTGAGAGCAGTGCTGTGCAATTCCAGGTCGATCAGAAACAAGATGGCAATTATTGCCACCTTGATTTCATCGGTTGACCTGGCTTGCATCATGGAGACCTGGGTGGGAGATGATGCTGGCCCTGTTTTTGAGGCTGTAGTCCCCACAGGGTATACCGTGGTGCACTGCACCAGAGAAAATCACAGGGGTGGCGGTGTAGCCATTTGCTTTAGATCTTGCCTGACCTTCACCATGCACCCGGTGGTAACCCCAAGTTCATTTGAGTGTGTGGTCATTCCTGGAGGACTCAGCGTGAGCTGCAGGATCCTCCTCATCTATTGCCCTCCTGGCCCAATGGGGAGTTTCCTTCAGGAATTCACCAAGTTTGTTGCTGGTGAAACATTGGGTTCCCCCAGATGTGCCCCATCTCACTTGATGATCCACCCTTGTCCTGCAGTTCCACTTTAAAAGAAACACAAGCATATTTCTGAACGGCTGAAAGTCTTGATGGATGACAACACTTTCAAGTGAAGAAAATGAAACATAACATCTCCCCATCAAACAGATGCTCTAACCTGAAATTGTAATTAGAAATAATCTAACTAAGAATTTAATGAAGCTGTCTAAGCCACAGATTACTTCTAATGTGTTTTTCGTGTTTCCCCTGCCTTTACTTTGTTAATTCTTTATATTTTGCACTATAATCACTATAGCATGTTATTTGTTGCTGTTTTATCAATCTAACTTGTTGTATAGCACTTTAGGGGCTATTTGATATATAGAACTATTTATGTATGGTGCTCTCTAGTGACTATAATTAATCTAATTAATTTAAGTAATTGAAATTTTTCTGTGTCTGTAATTGATTAATGGCAAACTGGGTTAGCACTTTAAAGTCAAATTGACTAAAATTAACTTAAACACCTGAATGGACTTGTATAAATAGAATCAAAAAATGTACCCTCTTTGCCCCTTTGAGAAAGAATCAGAGTGATCTGAAGTGCCAGGAGTCTGTGTACATTTTTTTGTCTGCCTCTGCTATTGTGCACCTATTTTTCATTAAAGGACTTTAAGAATCTTATACTTCTTGTTTGATGGATATTATTTTGTGCAACTAGTTTTTGTTCCCCTGAACTGATGCCATTGGAACATCTCTGGACATGCAGCTGGTCTCTGGGTAGTTATAGCATGGAGGCTGAACATGTATTTTTCTGCCTAACTCTATTCCTATGGAATGTGAAATATGCAAGGGAGCCTATTCACAGAGGTGATGTTCAATGACATGACCAAGGTATTCGATTAGTTGATCACCCCCTCCTGAATCCAAGGCTGATGCATACTGGATTTGTACTTTCAGCTGTAAATTTAATTTCTAGCTATCTACAGGATAGGAAACAAATAGTAAGAGTAAATGGGATCTTATCTAAAACATGTCCAGTATTTTTTTTGCAGCTATGCTCTCTATTTGTCAACAATTTACCTCTTGACTGTGACAATGCAAAAATCCTCTTGTATGCAGATGATGTTATTCTCTATTCAGCAAACAAGGATATATGGGTTTTAAATAAATTAATCAATGAAATCTGCATATGAGAAGATGGCTATCTGACTCAAGGGCAGTAGATTAGTCATAAACAAAAATAAAACAAAGTCAATGCTTTTTAATTGTATGTCAAAGAAAAATGTCACTGCTGATTTTCCAGTGAGGTTTGATGAATGTGGCTGCCTTGAGGAGGTGAGTGAGTTCAGGTATTTCCCTTTAAATGACTAGTGGTGAGATAATTGAGCAAGTAGATACCTTTAAATACGTGGGACTAGTTGTAGATGATTGTATGTCTCATGAAGCACATACCACACAGATGTCTAAAGTGATTCATCAGAAGTTGGGAGCCCTCTACAGGTTAAATTCCCTCCTGCTATGAGATACAAGATTGCGTCTAGCACAGAGTGTTTTTTTAATTCCAGTTATAGATTATGGGATTTTATTTTATCACTCTGCTAGTGTAGGTTTATTAAGTAGGGTCAAAACATTGCTGAACCAATTTGCTCGCTTTGCCACACAGATGCCTTTTAGGACTCATCATTGTGTCCTTTTAAATAAATTGGAATGGTTTTCCCTAGATTTAAGATTTTAGTATCAAATGGGGATAATGACAAAATAAGTGATTATAAAAAAGGTACCAGAGTCCTTCTATTCTATTTTTAATGGCTATAAAGGTAACGCTGGGACACATTTCTCAGAATGGCAAAGTTTTTGTACCCCAAGAAAAAAAATCATCCATGGGATAGAGAACTTTGTTATGTAATCATCCAGTGTTTTTCACTTCTATGTCAAAAGTTTTTGACTGTATTAATGTTTCTATACATCAATTTAGTTCTACTTTGAAAAAGTATCTTGCTTCTAGGATGCACTGTACATGTTCTAATTAGTCTGTGTTCTGACTAATATTTCCATGTATGTTAAAATGTACTTATTTATGTATGAATGTGACTCTGGTCAACCTTGAAAACTGGCCATTGGCTCAATTGACTTACGAGATTTAAATGAACAAAACAAACCAAAAACATCTGGTCTCCCACCTCACACTTGAATACCACATAGAGAATGTTTCTACTCAAATAAAAAGACGGGCATGTTATATGCTGTCAGAGACCTACTCACAGATGGCACAAGAAGGGCTATTGCCCAAGGCTGCCTATTACTCTCAGTTGACCATATAAGTGTTATCTGGTGTGACTGTCTGATACAGTCTACTCAGAACTAACAACCATATATGATGCTGATGTAGGTTTACCTTTCATGGAAAAAAAAAACAAACTTGAACATCATTGAGATATGTACAACAATTTTAAATGGTTACTCCTTGGGGATAGAGGTAAGTTACCTATAGGTTGCATGATTTTTAAAAATGTTTAAAACAGGAAATGATGGATCAGTTTTGTATATTGTCAGTTTTCGCAATGGGGTTGAGAAACTACATTCTACAAATGCTCCAGCAGCAACACTCACACTATATAAAACCTTTATGGGTCAAAAATAATTTCTTACACTGTAGCCAAAATCTGTAATAGTGTAAGATCTATGGTAAGGCAATCTGGAACCTTGAAACAGTTCAAAGCACTTAAAAAAACAACTGTTCGACATGTTAGACTGTTGTTGCTTTTAAATATGTATGCAATTTGCATGTAGTGCATAAACTGAATATGACTATTTTTCATTTTCTTTTATATTTCATTTAATGTTTTACTCATTTATATTTTTTTCATAGGGACAGTTTTTGTATTTCATAGGAGCATAGAATTTGCCAGCAGATAAAGACCTCTTGGCCCACCAAGTCAGCCAGTTTTGTCCCTGCCTAAACTGTAACTGCAGACCCTACCTGACCTCTGGCTACCTTGCCCCCTTTACTACCAAGACTCCTTTGTGCCTATTCCATGCATGCATGCTTGAAGCCACCACTGTTTTTGCCCCCAACAATTTTGCTGGAAGACTATTCCAGGCATCCACCACTCTTTTCATGAAGTACTTTTTCATATCCCTCCTAAATTTTCCCCCTTTCAGGTTCATGACATGGCCTTTGTTCTTGTGCACCTTCTTTTCTAAAAAAATACTCTCTGTTCCTCTATTACTTTCCTCTATACAGTTATGAAAGGGCTCTACCTTTCCTCTATTGTTGCATTGTTTCCCAGGTTTGTCAATTCTATTTCTAGTAGGTCCCAGTCTAGATGTACTTTTAAACCCCTTTTATTTAAAACAAAAAAAACTTTGGGGCAAAGATCTTTATTGTTTTGGGCACCCACCATTTTCACTCAATCCCCACTGAAATTGTTGAATGTAATTCTATTTGGTGTTTCAAAACTCACCTTAAACAGTGACTCTTAACTTGAAATGAATGTACTTGTACAATGCATTGACTTGAAGTTGTATGTCTCTTAACTGCTTTTTATATGGTTATTTTTTGTATGCATGTCAAACTTGTCACTTATAAAAACTGGCAGTTTGCTCATCTGGTTTACAAGTACAAAAATAAAAATGAAAATTAAACTCTCCTCCTGTACCTTATTTACCTGAGGTACATCTAGGTCTCTATCATGTCCCTCCTCTCCCTCCTTGTTTCTGATGGGTACACACTGAGGTACCTCAGTCTCTTCTCGTAGGGCTTATGATGCAGTCCATTCACCATTTTAGTTGTCCTCCTCTGGACAGCCTCTACCCTGTCTATGTTCTTCCTGAGATGTGATCTCCAGAACTGGACACAGTGCTCCAAGAAGGGTTTCACCGACAATTGATACACTGGTAATACCATCTCTCACCTTCTGCTGGTGATTCCACTCCCTGGGCATCCCAGCATCCTGCTGAGACTGCCTATTGTCTTGTCAGTTTGCCTTGTCACCATGAGGTCATCAGATATGATAACCCCAAGATGCCTATACTGTTTAATGATCATCAATACCCCTTTCCCATTTTATACTTTACCTCTAGGTTTCTGTGCCCTAGGTGCATGATTTTGCACTTTTTAAATTGAAACCCAGATGCCATACCCTTGACCACTCCTTGGGTTTTCTCAGATCTCTACTCATTCTGTCCACAGCAACCAGAATATCAACCCTATTGCAGATGTTGGTGTCATCCACAAAGAAGCATACCTTCACTTCCAGTTCCTCTGCAATGTCACTTATAAAGACATTGAAGAGGACTGGTACCAGTACTGAGCCCTTCGGGTACCCTAATTGTCATGCTACCCTCACTATAGTGAGTACCACTTATCACCACCCTCTGTCACCTGTCCATCAACCAGTTTCATATCCAGTTTACCACCCTGTGTCCCACTCCCAAACTGCCCATTTTCCTTATAATACTCTTATGTGGTATGGTGTTGAAGGCCTTGCTGAAGACTAAGTAGGCCACATCCACCACCCCACCCTGATCTATTTCTGTGGTCATTCAGTCTAAGAAATCAATCGGGTTCATCTGACATGACCTCTCCCCCTCTCATGAATGCCTGCTGCATCAGGCCTTGTAACCAACTTGATTTAAGGACCCTCATCATTGTGTGGTTTGTCTCGGCCATGGTCATTATGTTGAACCACAATCTATGGTGATCGCTGGTCCAAAGGTGCCATCCCACCTTGACATTTGCATTACTGTACCTGTTTGTGAGCACCAGGTCCAGTATTGCCTCATCTCAAGTGGGCTGTCTTACTAGTTGCCAAAGAATCAGACCTGCTGGAAGTCTAGGATGGCCCTACTTCTAGCCAAGGCCATGGCCAGAAGGCATTAATCTACATCCAGCATACTGAAGTCCCCCTCAACCAGCATCTCCTCCTTTTCTGCCAACATGCTAATGGCTTCCCCCAGTGCCTTATGCAAATCTTCTCCCTGTGTTTGAGGTCTGTATTTCACCCCAGTGCATTTCATATATATTCCTAATAATTGTTTATATTGACTGATATTTTACATAGTATGGCCTTTGTTTATGTCTGGATCATGCCTTTAAAAGGGCTGTGTGTCCCACTGCATTTTACCTAATTATCAATATTTTAAAAATAAGTTTGATAAAAGATCCAGTAACACATTGATGTAATCCTCCCCTTCTTATTTATAAATAATCAAGCAAAAAAGCTAAGCTTAGCTATAACTGGATAGGCCATTTAGCTTTGTAGTGAAACTGAGCATTGTGCAAACATTATGAATGTCGATCTTGCAAAAACAGTCCATCCGACCAGGTAAAGTTCATATAAGTGGACTAGTTTTTAAATAGTTCACATTGTTTCAATAGCAGTACCTCATCATTTTGTAGGGTAGGTGAAATTATCAAATTCCAGTTTCATGGAATTTTCATCAAAGTTCTGTGAATATCATGAAATCTAGTAAACATTTGTGGAATTTTCTGAAAATCTTGAATTTGTCATAACTCATTCATTTTTCTAACTAGAAGTCTGAAATCCAGCATGTGTGCTGTGTGAATAGGGGCCCTGAGAGAAAATCAAGTTTTATGACATTTTGATTAGGGTTGAGGCATTTATAGGAGCTCAAAGTCTGGCTATTTATTATTCATATGCAGATTCCTGAAAACACTTCCATGTTTACAATGTAGCCACCTTTGAAGCTTGAGAATAGAACATTTATGTGAATACTTTCTTTGAAGAGTTATATAAACTGACAAACAGAAAGGTAATTGGTTGTATAAATTGTACATTACAGGGGTTCAACATTTTATAATTTATTCATTTGTTAAATTGTGTGAACATTTTCTAAATATTTGGATGTTTATAGCTCCACCGCTATTGAAAGTATATGCTCAAGATTTGGCATGTATACCAAAGTAAAATTGTACTGAAATCTAATCAAGCAAGATAAATGTGGTTTAGTGGGCTACATTTTATTGTGGATACTTTAGAAATGACTAATTGGCCAAATTTGCTCAAAAATTCATTGGTGCATAATCGGTAATGCAACTAAAATTCCACTTGTGGAATTTAACTTTCATAAAAGCATTTCTTACCACTGAATCAACTTACCTTCACAATACCTGCAATACTCCTCCAACACTCCTGTGGCAGTGATGTCCAGTATCATGCTCCATCCTGATTAAAGATATCCAGCTACGTCTGGCAAAATGGCTTAAGTCGCAAATAGTTGTACGGCTTGAGGCTTGGCATCATTTAGCACCACTGTTTTCAGACAGCAAAATAATGCAATATTATCTATAGGGTTGTTAAAGAGTCAGCAGGTGACATTTTACAGAAACAATGCTACACGTCTATGTGCTTCCACAAGTCATCAAGTCAGTGATCTCTAGTGCTTATTTGGCATATGCAAGAATTCAATCTAGTGCACAGCAATGCCCATGACTATTCTTCATGGTTTGTCACTCAAGAGAGTGACCTGACTCTTGGCACCATTATACTTTTACTATGGAGCCTCCTATGAGTGCTACTTTATTGCCACTTTACTCAACATTTACCTTCCTCTACAATAGCAACTCAAGTGTTATTGAGGTGCTTAGAGGTGCTGCCAGTCTATGGCAGGGGTGATGCTAGGGTACTGCACACCATGCAGTTTAATGAATGGCTGCAAACTGTAGCAGAGCACAGGGCTTTGTCTTTATTGGGAACTGGGGGTCCAATTGGAGAGAAGAAGGTCTGTACTGGTATGATGGTCTGCATCTGGTCAGCTTCTGAACTGGTGACAGAGCAGCAGGTAGGGGATAGGCAATAGATAGGATATGCATGGATTTCAGCAAGGCCTTTGACTCAGTCCCACACATGAGGCTGGTCATGAAGATAAGGGACTTAGGTGTGGGGAAAAATTGGAAACTTGGGAGAAGAGCTAGTTGAGACGAAGAACGCAATGGGTAGTAGCTAATAGGGAGTTTTCAGAGGTAAGGGAAGTAACAAGTGGAATACCTCAGGTGTCGGTGCTGAACCTGATTCTTTTCAAAGTATTCATTTGTGATATAGAGAAAGGCATCAAGGGCAAGGGTTGCCTCTTTGCTGTTGATACAAAAATCTGTGCAAGGGTGGACATGGAGGAAGGGTTAGGGAACTCAGGGAGGACCTGTGTAGGTTAGAGATAAGGTCAAACATCTGCAAGCTGGGCTTCGATGCATAAAATTATGAAGTGATGCACATTGGGAATAGGAACCCAAGAGTGCAATATATAATTGGGGGTATATTACTGGAAAGAAACACAGAGAAAAAGGGCCTAGTGGTCATGATATCAAAAATCCTAAATAGGAGGCAGTATAGCATAGTGGTTTAAGGCTCTGAGCTGCAAATCTGGAGACCTGGGTTTGAATCCCACAGCCCCCACTTGCATACTGTGTGACCCTGAGCAAGCCACTTAACTTCCTTGTGCTCCCATGTCACACCTGTAAAAATAAGCTTTCAGCTTAGTATGTCTCTCCTGGTAAAACAAAACAAAACGGTGCATTATAATAGAACTGTGGGCAAGGCAAACAGGATGCTGGATTGTAAAGGGAGGGGATAGGTGGTAGAGGTGATCCTCCCATTGAACAGGTAACTGGTGTAACCACACCTGGAATGCTGTGCAAGGTACTAGAGTCCACACCTGAGAAGAGACTGTGACATGGTGGAAGCAGTAAGCACATGGCAATCAAGATGGTCCATTGACTAGGGGGCAAGACATATGTGGAGAAACTGCAAGATTTGAACATGTACAACCTTGAGAAAAGGAGGAAAGTGGGCAACATGATTGAAACATACAAGTGCCTGCACGGGATAAATAGGATGGATGCCCAGGAACTTTCCTCCTTCATTTCAACTACAGAGACTAGTGGGAACTCATTTCCACTGACAGGGGGAAAAATTGAAAAGAGAGGTCTGTAAGAAATTTTTCACAGAAAGAGTAGTGTACAAGTGGAACAGGCTGCCGGAGGAAGTGTTGCAAGACAAATTAGTGAGAGGCTTCAAACATGGATGGGACAAGCATATGGGATTAGTTAAGAAAGGGGAGGGACAGAAACCAAGGCCACTAGGGCCAGTGCAGAGCAATTAGGGTGGATGGGCTGGATGATCCAACTGGTCTTTTTCTGACATCATTTTCTATGTATCTAGAATTACATAGTTATAATTCATCCTTCTGTCTATTTCTATGAATTCAGCTGCACAACGTAATGGAATCCACACATGAGCAGAGACTGTGACATGGTGGATGAAGTAGAGCACAGGGCAACCAAGATAGTCCATGAAATAGTGAACAAGAATATAAGGAAAGGCTTCAGGACTGAAACACGTACACCCTTGAGAAAAGGAGTGAAAGGGGCAACATGACTGAGACATACAAGTACCAGCATGGGACAAACAGGGTAAATGGTAAGAAACGTTTCTCCTTGAGCTCTAATACATGGATGAGAGGGAGCTCATCTGAACTCTTGGTTGGGGAAGGGATTCATGAGGGGCATCTGTAAGCTCTTTTAACAAAAAAGAGGTAATTGACAATGAGAAGAAGCTGCCAGAGGAAGTGATACAGGTGAAATCAGTGAGCAGTTTCAAGCAGAGATGAGGCAGGCATAAAGGATTAGTTAGAAAGGACCAGTGCAGAGTAGTGAGGTAGGGTGAGCAGACTGGATGGGCAGGCATGCCTTTTTCTACCATCACTGTCTTTGTAGCTATACATCCAGAATTATAGAAACATAGAAGCTGATGGCAGATAAGGACCACAAGGCCCATCCAATCTGACCATTTCTTTTTCTACCTTATGAATGTGCCATAGGCCTTTGCTCTGTCAATGGCCTATCTATTCATACTCATCTGTATTGCTCCCTTATGCCTATCCCATGCCTGTTTGAAGCCCTGCATTGTACTCATATCCACCACTTCCTGAGGTAGGCCATTCCATGCATCCACCACCCTTTCTGTGAAAAAGAACTTCCTCACATTACCCCTTAATTGGACTTCCACTAATCTCATGCTGTGTCCTCTTGTCCTGCTATTTTTCTTATATTGAAACATGTTAGACTCTTTCACCTTGTTAATGCCCTTAAGGTGTTTGAATGTTTCATTCATATCACCTCTCTCCTTCCTTTGCTCTAGGGTATACATATTGAGTTCAGTTAATCTGTCCTCATATCTCTTCTGATGTAGTCCCTGCACCATTTTGGTTGCCCTTCTCCGGACTGCCTCAATTTGGTTAATGTCCTTGTGGAGGTGTGTCCTCCAGTACTGCACGCAGTACTCCAGATGTATTATAAATTGTTCCATACATGTCTATACATTTAAAAATAACATGGTATGCACATTCAAAGGCCTTTTTTACAGAAATCTACAGAGGATAATGTAAACACAGGGAAACACACAACATTAACAATTACTATAATTCTAGGTATGCATTTGTCAGGATGTAGCCCAGTTGCACATGTCTATAAACTCTTTTTTGCTCATTTTTGATTACTGATCTGATTGATACCAGCACTTTATTCATTTAAGGTTTGCTATGGCTTGAGTCCTTAGAAGAATTAATATACATTAGTAAATGTTGGTGTTATTAAATCTTAGCTCCTCCAGAACATCCAGGCTATCGCTTCGGTTAGTCGTGACATTATTGAGCCTATGAATGTATTTATTCTGCACTTCTGAATATATATAAATATATCAATCAATCAATCAATCAAAATCTTTATTTATTCAGGCGAGCATCATTGAGCATAGCTCATTTACAAGATGGACCTGATTGGTCATAACAATATAAAGGTGCAAATTTTTACACAAATACAAGATACAGATTGAATACAAAAAACAAAGACATTGTAAATGAACAGATACAAGAATATTCACATATATACAAAGCAATGAGCCAAAGAAACTGGGTTATAATAAAAAAAGCAACAAAATAGGACAGTAATGAAAGATTAAAGCGGGGGTGATGGGATTTTGGGAATAAGGTCAGGTATGAGTTAAGTGGGTGAAGGCTACAAACAAATTAGGTGGAAGTGCAAAAGGGGTGTGGGAGAAAGGGGTTGTGATAGGACTAGGCCTTGTGGAAACAGTTGCATGGCTCTGGAAAGAGACTAGTGTATAGCTTTTGAAAGATGCTATTGGAATGAGGGTATTTAACTTCAGGATCTTTTGAAGAGAGTTCCAAATAAGTGCTAGAGAGTAGCTGATTGCAGCCCTCCCATGCCGGGTACAGGTAATAGGTATTCTTCAGCATGATGAGTTTATTATTCCTTAGGGCATATGGTCTGGATATGACCTGGTAAAACAATCTGAAATTTAGGATGGTAATTTGTTTGAATATATATATATATATATATATATATATATATATCTATCTCTCCTATGACCAATAGTTAGTACTCAGCCAACTTTTAAGGGTGGTTCCCTGATCTAGTAACTACACTCCCTGATGAAGGTCTTCTAATAAGCAAAGCACTGGGACATGTTACTGTGTATAACTCCAGGCAAATTCAGGTATTTGGATTTGTTTAAAGATGCGAAGGTTTTCTCGTTCAACTTATGCATGTTTATGTTAAGAGAAGTGTACGTGAGCAATAAACACAGTTTCACACATAAGCCATAAGTGAAAACCTTTTCAGTCTTAATGTAAGTGCCACTACCATTTTTGTTTTCCAAGCATGAGCTGGGTTATCCACCTGCTTTGTCTTCCTATACTGTGTGCATTCTGTGTATGAGTTGGGCTACTCACCCCGCTTTGTGCACCATCCTGTTTCCATGTGTGACTCATGTAGTTACTCGACTTCAAAGAGGCCAGAAACTATGCTGCAGTGGACACCTTTGGCACTTTTTAGATGCAGGATTGAAAGTGTGGCCTAAATCATGGGATTTTGTTTCCGTCACAGTATTTATGTTTACTTATTTGAGAATGTTCCAAAACTGTTGGCATCGCATGCAGTATAAAGGATAAACGTTTTTGCATGGAGGATACAGACTCATTAGGAAGGAGGCGAGAAAGAACACACAAACTACTAAAATGCAATAAGACCCTGGTAATATATTTGATAAGGTGATTTAAAGCTATTCTTCAAAAACTTTAAAGATGGTGTTTTTACCAAATTGAACATCACATACAGTATCATCATGCTGGAAAGATATTTGGAAGCAGGCAAGACATGAGAGGATTGAGGATTACCAAGACTCCGTCTGGGTGACTTGACATTCTCAAAAAATCATTTAGAATGGTAAAACATTTGTAGGATTGTTCTAACGATCTTATTGAAGTGATGCTTAAGAAAAACACAGATAAACATGTTGAAGTACAGAAAACATAAAATCAACAAAAAATGAGTTGTGGCAGTTTAAAAACCACCTCCTCTATATTGAACTAGATACAACTTAAAGAACAAAGTCATAACATGTGATAAATATTTAATTACTAGAAAACATAAGAAACTGGATAGAGATGGGAGAGAATATAATGGGGTAAGAATTAATTTTGCAGGGAAAGGCCTGTACCTATAGCCAGGCCACTCAAGTAACAGGGGATCATCCCGACGTAGAAAGTCAGGAGAACAATATTCCTCCAGGCCAGTGCATATTTCAGAGAAAGAGAAACTGGAGGCTCAGAAATCTCTTATAATCAAAGAATGAAAAGTGCCCCTTTGTTAATTTAATAATAACCAAATAACAATCTTGCAAAAGACACAGGACCAGGATAGGACTGTAACCAGCTTCCCTCTTTCCTTCACCTCTCCCACTCTCTCCATACCTTTAGATGCCTGCTTAGGCATATTCCAGCTCCACCCTGTACCTGTCACTCTTCCTCTTGAACTGTCAAGTCTATTTCTCTAAAGGTCTGCCTAAGTCTCCCTGCCTGAGATAACCAGGCCTCTGGCCCTCATTTTGCCATCTCAGAGGGTTACTCAATTTATGCACTCTAGCTCCCGTTGGTCAGTGTATCCATGGATCGAAGCCACACTCTGTTTTTTGTTTGCAATATATAGTTTCAAACTGCTGTTATTTTACATGGGGCAAATTATTTAATCACCTCACCTGGACTGTCTGTACTTTGGCTGACTTATGTATTTTGTACTGCGCACTTTGAATTTTTTACACTGATTTGTAATGCTTTGATGTGTTTACCCCCTTCCCCCACCCTTCAAGTTACACCTGGAACTGAGCCTTGGCTCATTTGCTTTTCCAAGTTAACAACATTTTAAATCAATAAATAAATAAAATAAATAAGAAGGGGTGAAAGAAGACATCACCATGCAAAAGTAGCTGAAACAATCCAATCAGGAGAAAAAGCATGAAAAAATAACACATCTATTCACTTGCGTATTGATACAAAACTGATAAAATGTCTTACTAGATGACTGTTCTTTGTCCCCATCTGAAAACCAATCATTTTAAAGATTCAAATAGATCTCTATAAATTCTCTTGAAACTGCATTTAAAAGAATATGTTGCATCAAAAAAACTACACCCGGATAAATATTCTAGCAAAGATGGGAAGAAAACATAAAACCTTGGTTTCTGATGTAGAGGAAAAGGATATACAGCGTACATCCTTTTGGATTAAAAGGCTACAGCAGGTAGCGGGACATATACACATACTATAGGATGAACATTATCATTTATTATAGCATGGACCTCAGACACTGACCAATGAAATAGGCAGGCTAGCACCTTACCTGCATTAGTTATCTACTGATAACCATCACAAAAGGTGCCAACCAGCTGCATCTTGAAAAAAAAAGCAATCCGACGGCGAAGTCACAGAACTCAGACCACCATCTTGTTTCCCCACTAAGCGAAGACTGTAAAACAGCAGCTTCATACATCAGGGGAAACAAAATAAAACAAAAACACTGCTCTACTACTGAGTGGCTTATTTAAGCATTATTCCAAGTACTGCTTAAAAAAAAACACACTTGGTATAATTGCAATAAGCCACTCTGAGATTTGGGTTATCAGAGGATTTACCATGGCTGGTATGGATTTACCCACTCAGCTGCACCTTGTGAGCAAACCACTCCAGCCATGGTAAATCCCCCAATAACCCACACACCCTCGTGGCTTATTGCTTAATTATACAATGGTCTCCATTTTTCTATTAACCTGATTGGCTACTGAGGGTCTTTACCTGTGAGTAAATCCTATGATGACCCATGGGTAAAGATCCAGTAATCCCTTCACAAGAAAAATCCATCCAGTTAACCAAAACCATAAATAAACTGCTGCCATCTTCTTTTCCCCTGCTAACTGCTACAGCAGTCAAACTCACAAAGCCTTGTTAAGTTACACTACAGTGCCACAGTGCTGAAGCCCCAGAAACATCATAGTCAGTTTAAGTTTAAAAAATCTTGTGTTCCCACTGCTCATCACTTACTTCCCTAATGCTCCCTTGCACCTTCCTCGCTTCCTCTGAGTCCTGACGTTCACTCGCTCCTGGCTCTGTCACTCTCTCTTCCCCCTCCTTGCTCCATCACTGTACATTCACAAAGCCACAAGTTAAAGCTCAGTCCAACCCCGGTTCACAAAAACAAAACTTCTTTGCTTCCTTTCCACTGCATAGTACGTGCCCTTTCAAACCACAATTAATAAGGGTCATGCAGACACACTTCTTGCTCTCCAACGGTTGTGCTTTTATGCCACAGTCCTCAATCTCCCACAGGTGGTGCTTTCAGGTTCCCTCTCTCTCACCTCCAAGCACTGCTCATTCTCCTAGAGCAAAGCAAGGAAGAAATATGAAAGGAAGCAGTGCACACAGGAAGGGGCTCACAAAAAAAAGCACCGCACAGACCAAAAAAATAAAATTCAGGTCACAGAAAGGGAGAGGGACACAAGGCATCCATAACCATAATTTACCTGCCAACAAAGGACTATTTACACTGCTGTGGAAAAATATTTCTATATAAACAAAAAAACCTAAATACTTAACAATTTAATCTTTTTTTTATATTAAATATATTTTACTAAATGTCCCAATGTATAATCACAATAATACACTCCAGGGTGTGGGTTATGCTGGGATTTACTCACGCCTGGTATGGTTGGCCAATTGACCTGTGGCCTCATGACCAAACCAAGCCAGGCATGAGTAAATCCCAGCATAACCCACACCCTGTCGTGGATTATTGCTTAATTAGAGAACATTGGTTCAGAAGAATCTTGAAATGCATTATCAGAGAAGGACCAAAGAAATTATGAGATTTTTCTTGATCTATTGGAAGAAAAAGATGATATTCCAGTAAGAAATCAGACTGAACTTTCAAACATCAATAAGACAACACATTGTGGTTTAATAAAAAGACTGTTAAGGCCAATATCCTTATTCTGCACCATGTCTCTAAGTTTCCCAACTAAAGCATTGGAGAGGATGGTGTAACATGAAACTGAAGATCTCTTTAAGTCACACCAGGTTAGATATGACTATCATAAGTTACCCTTTAAGCAAAATGTTATAAAAAAACTGTACAATTAAGAATATAGAAGTGAAGCCATCAGATAAGAATCAATGTAATTCTTGATTAAGAAAATGATAACATTATGGTCTTGGAGTTATTAAACAGTACGTCTAATTGTGGACCTTTACCATGTAATCTAACTAAAAGTTTTTAAAAAAATTATCCGTTTTAATTCTTTGGTAATGGGGTAAGGCTTATTAGGCACAGATGCCTGTTTTCAGCGGTGACACGGGAACACTGGGGTGGTTAAGTGACTTGTTCAGTTACACAGTATGAAAGTAGAGGTTGTAGGAATCAAACCCAGTTTTGCTGGATGTACTAAGCTCATTCACAGCTCATTAACCTGTAGCCAATACTGCCAGCCCAACTTTATATTCTTCTGTCCTGGAAAGGACACAGGATAGGGGAATCACATTAGGAGATATAGGCAAGGCAAGGCAATTTTATTTGTTGGGTGCTCATTCCCGCAGGCTCTGAGTGCATTAACAAAACTCAATACAATAGAAAGACACATTTAAAATACAAAAAAATTCCCAGAAATACACAATATAATAATAATTCAGTAACTTTAAAAAGCTTCGGATTGCCAAAAAGCAAACTGGACATAACAGATGGAATTCAGCAATCGATGAAAGCCAGACTGAAAAGGCTGACCTTCAGCTTGCAGTTGAAAACCTCAGTCAAGGTGACCTCCTGGACAGCATGTGGAAGTGAGTTCCACAGGGTCAGCCCAGAGACACTAAAAACATGGTCTCCTGTGATCCTAAGCTGAATCCTGGGAATGTCCAGTAGGCCCCTCGAAGAAGAGTGGAGGGAGCAAGTGAACAGGAGCTCTGACAGGTAGCCAGCACCCAATCAATATAGGGTCTTGTAGGTGAGTAAACCCACCTTGACCAGCAGCCAGTGCAGGGCATGCAGGACAGGGGTTACATGACTGGACCTCAAAAGGCCCCTCAGCAACCTGGCCACTGCATTCTGCACCAGCTGCAGTCCATGAAGAGTCTCTCCCATGACCCCAAAGTACAGAGAGTTACAGCAGTTGAGCTTAGAAATAACAAAAGCATGCACCTGCATTGGCAGATCCTCAGGTGAAACAAGGGGCTTAATCCTGACAATGTTCCATAAGTGGTAAGAAACACTTTTGGCCACAGATGAAACCTGATCTTCAAAGGTCAATTTGCTGTCCAGGATCATGCCAAGATTTTGCACTCTCGGGGAAGCCACCAATGGAGCGGAACCCAGGACAACGCCTGTGTCTACTCCCAGCAGCAGTCCATCACGTCCGTGACCAGGTTCCATCACTAGTACCTCCATCTTGGCCAGGTTAAGTGTCAGCCAGCTGGAATCCATCCAACCATTGATTTTAGCCAAACAGTTGTTAAGCTCAATGACAGCTCTGGATGTTCTTGGGGCAAAAGACAAATACAGCTAGGTATCATTAGCATAGCAGTTAAAGTCCATGCTGTATTGTCTAATTATCTCACCCAGGGATAGCATATATACCACAGACAACATCAATGACAAGATTGAGCCCTGTAGTACTCCACAGGACAGAGGCATTGGGGAGGAGGAGGAGAAAATCCCCATCACCATCCACTGCACTCTGTCCGAGAGATAGTACTCAAACCACCTGATGACAGTACTGGAAAGTCCACAAAACTCACAGAGCTGATCAAGAATCATGATGTGATCCACAGCATCAAAAGCTGAAGAGAGATCAAGGAGCACAAGAACTGACCAGTCTTGTCTATCTCTAGCCCTGAGCAGATCATTATGCACCCTCACTAGAGTTGTTTCTGTGCTGTGCCTGGCTCAAAAACACAACTGAAATGGCTCATAGATGTCAGAGGACACCAGGTGATCCTCAAGCTGCAGTGCCACTAATTTCTCTACAATCTTGCTCAAAAAAGGCAGGTAGGAGATAGGACAGTAATTTGCCGGGATGTCAGAGTCGAGGGAAGGTTTTTTAAGGAGGGGCCTCCCCAGCGCTTCTTTCAAAGCCACCGGGAAGACACCCTCCACCATCGAGAACCTGGCAATCCTGGTGAACACCAGCGCAACAGCCTCGACACATCCCATTAAGAAATGCTTCAGGGCTGGGTCCAGTTCACAGGATATATGCTTCACCTCTAAGATCGCCTTTGTCACTTCTGACACCCCCATTAGCCTAAACTCCTCCCAGACAGATGGAGTTCCCCTGAACCTTTTGGTCTGGCAACTGCAAGGCAGTTGCCTCACTGGTGGGATCCCCGACTGGATAGCTGATACCCTCTCAGAGAAAAATAGATCAAATTCTTCAAATAAAGTGGATGAAAAAGCTTTCTTCGGCTGTAGACAGGCAGGATGAAGAAGCCTGTCCACAGTCCAAAAAAGCTGAGACGGTCCTTTTCTCCCCGCAGCAATTTCTCTGGACAGAAATTCTGCATTCTTATGGGAAATTTCTCCCTGGTACTCAGCATAGTGAGAGTGCAAGGCCAGTCTGTCAGCTTCCAGCCGGGTCTTCCACCTGCAATGCTCCAACCTCTGACCCCTACTCTCCATTGCCTTGAGATCCCCAATAAACCGGGGGGGTCTCAAGTGAGAGGATCTGAGTCATATATGAACTGGCATGAAGGCATCCAGAGCTTCAGATACCAGCTTGCTATAGGTGGCCACTTACTCTCCAGTGCCAACCGCACATGCCACATCTACCCTCGATAAATCAGCTAATGCCAACAGTCCCTCTGGGTGCAAGCCCCTTAAGGGGCAGTAGCTGACCATCTCCATAGGGGAGAGACTTTCAGGGGGACACAATCAATCTTGAGGCTGTCAATCTCAAGACCCAGCTGGAACACCAGATCAAGTGTGTGGCCATGCTGGTGGGTAGCAGAAGCAACAGTCTGTGACAGGCCCAGTGATGACATCAGCTGGAGGAGGTTGCAACTGAATCACGAGGATTCATTGTCAATTCAGGCATTGAAGTCCCCCAAGATTAAATACCTGGTGTACTCCAATACCTGGTCTATGAAGTCTGCTACCTCCTGCAGGAATTCTTCCCCCACCCCAGGAGAACAGTAAACAAGGAGAATCCTGCAACCTGCACCTGCACCCCCCACGCACAGTGATGCACTCAAAAGATCGGGTATTACCAACTGGGTACACCATGAAGCCCAGGCTGGATTGACATACAATGACCACTCTCCCACCCCTGTGATCCTTCCTTGGGCAGTGCACAATGGTATACCCGGCAGGGACAGCAGCCTCTAAAACTGAGCCCGCATTGTCACCCAGCCTGGTCTCCATGATGCAAGCCAGGTTGACAGAGGAAGTCAAGTGTCCAAAAATAGTGGTCTTGTTCCTTATAGAACTGGAATTGCATAGCACCACCTGAAGAGGATTAGAGGATGCAGCCAATCCTCTAGCTACCTGACCGCTCAGTCTGGTGGGAACCCTGGATATGGAGACCAAACACGTCTGGCCTCTTCCTAGGCTCTGTTTAAACCCAGGGTGTCTCCTGCATCAGAGACCCTCAATGTTGCCCACTACCCCCTCCCCAGCTGACTTTGGCCTTCAAAAAATCACTTACCTCATTGTAATCCTGACCTCCTTGCAGTGCCTAGCTGTGGTGGCAGAAATAGGGAGGTCAGTGAAGGGGCTCAAGTCACGAAGCCAAGCATCTGGATGGGCAATTTGAGCTGCGCTGTGGCTCCAACACATCCCAGCCTGGCAGTCAGTTCCAGTTCAACAGGGGAAACCCTGTTAAGCACTATATTTCAAAGTGCAAGACAAACCAAACTAGCCATTTACACCCACTCACACAAAGACATAACCTCTGAAGCAGCAAAAAGCACCCCAAGGCACACACACACACACACACCACATTCACTCAATCCATACAAACACTATACAGATCCCCAGTCAAACCACCCAATACCAGCAGCAACACTACCACCCACCACCTTACCAAACAGAAAACAATAAATAATAAATAACATCAACAGGGGAGAAGATAGCAATAAACAAGGGCTGCAGCAGGTCCAAATTTAAAGGTCCCAGTTAACAAGAATTAACTGTCTGGTTCAAAAACCACACACAAGGCTGGTGACTGTACAGGGTGCAGTTCAGAACAGAATGGAGCTCTCACCACCAATGTTCAGTAGGTTTTGATAAAGCACAACCTGCAATATAGTGTTTTTTGGTCTTTCAAGGAGTCCTATTTGAAATACTTTGAAGAAAAATACCTTCAACTCTCACTTGGGCAGTTCCAAACAAAGTTCTCAAACATGTTGGCACTCATCCCCAAATGCCCAAAGAAGGTCCATGAATTCCCAAAGTCCTGCTCTCACCAAGTCAGTGGAAAACCTTTTACTCCCAGGCCAGGAGAATCGTGGGCTGGCACTCGCAGAGCAGACCTAAATAGAATAGCAAAGTACTGATGAGTGTTCTAGGGGAAACGGTCCTCTTCCCCAGCAGCAAAGCTCGAACGGACTGCCTCTCAAGGTCCAGAATTCAGACTCAAGCAACTTCAGACAAGAGGGAGACAGGTGGGGTTCTTCTGGCAGGCAGCGGAGCTCCCACCTCCTGTCCTACCAGTTAGCCCCACCACTCGACCATCGTCTGCCACAAAAGGACCCAAAAAATGCCTCTGAGGCAGACACCAGCAATGGACACATTAATGTGGGTAAAAATGACAGTCCCACACACAAGACTGGTCAGCAACTTCGACCAACAGCTGCTCCAATCCGCCAAACCACAGTCTTCAGGTGAGTGTCCAAAGATTCCACGAAACACCGAAATGTTAAAGCTGCAACACAAATTCACAACAGTCTCCAAAAAAGTCATAATCTAAAAAGAAAACATATGCCTCTAAAAATAACTCACTAGAAAAGCCCTGCCTATCGTAAGAAGTCCTAACATAAAAAACATACGAAATATACATTACATATTACATGGATGGGGATTTTTCTCAATAGGAGCCATCAGCATGTATTTTCTAGTATACCTAACAATTAAAGCTGTATACTTCCAAATTACAGCTGTAAGCCTCCTAATTAAATATGTATAATTCTGCACCTAAATCTATTCACCATAAGAAATACAACTTCCATACCTAAAATTACAACCACCAAAACAAACAACTGAACAATCACTTAAACTAATCATCACGTCAGTTAACACACCATCCAAACCAATTAGTAAACATTCCCTCATTCACAACACACCTGAAACAACCCCCTTCCCAACCTAAAACAAAAGCCTATTATGAACAAGCAACTGCTTGAACCCTGGAAAACAAAACCCCACTTTACCTGGGGAAAAAGCTGGCAACACAAAACAGTACCTAACCCCCCCAAAAAAAATTTCCCAGTGTCTCACCACACAGAAATGGCCTTCAGCGCTTCACGGCAGTTATAGCAGACATCCATGCTGGAGCAGCAATACCCTCTATACTCCAGACCAGACATCATTCTCACCATGCATACGCCAGTCCCTCCACACTATAGCTGCTTTCTCTACATGCTGCCTCTTTGGAATGCCAACTGCAACCCTTGCAAAACAGGCCACACCACACAAATGATGCTCCCACCTGCACTCTCAATCTGCCACCAATGAACTTAGGAAAACAATGCCCCAGACATACCTCACTATATAGAGGCCCACAGCACAATGGAAAACCAGTTGAGACGTAGCCCACAATTGTAATATGCCACTACACTACAGAAAAGCAGGGGAGACAAAATACACTTGCTGACCGATCTGAAAATTATTGCAAAAGTGACAAAAATTTCCATATATTATAAAAAATAAAAATGATCAGTAAACCCAGAATATAGGGAATTATCCCTATCTAGGGATTGCCAGCTACTTAGGTCACTCACCCTTTAGGCTCATGGCCTAATTAGATGAGTAGCCCCCTGATGGATGCAGTTACCTGTATACCAACCTTACCATCATTTATTCTACATATACATATACTGAACACCGTATAGCCCTCACTTTTTATGTCCTGTCAAAACTACACAAAATTACTAAAAAAGCTTCTTGGTCACCCAATAATCTGAGGCAGATTCTTTACCCAGTGATCTTTCTTAATTCATTGACTTTTTTTACAGTTGCAGTGGACAGAGTTCTTCATACATCTTGCTATGACAGTAGAAAAAGGGAGCTCTCCACATTCTGAGTGGACTAGATAAAATTGGAGGTATTGTGCAATCGTTCCACTAATTAATTGAAGCATTCGGCTGTGTTCATTCAGCTAAGCAGTGTTGCAATACACTATTTTGTGTGAGTTACTAGCTTCAATCTGGGTAGAATTCTCTTTCAAGAAGGATTCATAGCTGATAAACATGTCAACTCAGTCAGCCATTGAGACTGAAGAAAGAGGTTCAGATTTCAGGCGCTATGGGACAATGACTCAAGTCAACACAAAGTAAGGTGTTGTTATCAGTTCAGCAGATCTGCAAGAATTAAAAAAAGGACAGCTGTAAATAACACACTAACATACATAAATCACTTGATGAGTTTTTTTCATATTGGTTATTCTGATTATTGTTCATATTTTTTTTTAATTAATTGGTAAAACATTAGTACAACAAACATGGCTAAAAAAGGGATGCTGCATACAGCTAGGGACAAAGGTCTCTAAATTCTGCTCACATCATGAAGAGCAGTGAGTGTGCTTGCTTGTGTGCATGCATGTGAATGTGTTGCACTCTGTTAACCCTTTCCTGGTACAGTAACCTTTTCCTAGTCAGTCTGCAAATGGCTGTAATGTTATACTATAGTAGAACATGAAGCAATGCATGTGTGTTAGTGTGCCAAATTGCTTATTCTAAATACATTAGAAGTTAAGATAAGATGTATAAGTAAATAAATGCCATATAAGGGAGTGTATGTGTTATTTCTCATACAGCAGTTAAATGTGCACAGACAGTCCCTCAACTTTCACCAGCCTGCAGTGCACAACCGTGATGGGTACCATGTCATCCCTCTGGGTTCATGCAGTGCTTCTGAGAATCACTCTCCTGTGCAGGCAGTCCCTCACCTTTCACCAGCACACAGTACTCCACCGTGATGGGTGCTATGTTGCCCCACTGTGTACATGTAGTGCTTCATACCATCACTCTACAGTGCAGTCAGTCCCTCGTCTTTCACCAGGATGAAGTACACAGCTGTTATGGGTGCCATGTCACCCCACTGTGTTCATGCAGTGCTTCTGAGCATCACTCCCCTCTTCAGGCAGTTCCTCATCTTTCACCAGCAAGCAGTACACAGCAGAGGTGGGTGCCATGTTCCCCATCTGTGTTCATGTAGTGCTTCTGAGCATCACTCCACAGTGTAGGTGGTTCCTTACATTTCAGCAGCATGCAGTACACAACAGGAATGGGTGCCATGACTCTTCATTGTGTTCATGCAGTGTTTCTGAGCAGCGCTCTTCAGTGCAGACAGTCCCTGACCTTTCACTAGCACACAGTGCACAACTGTGATGGGTGCCATGTTACTCCACTGTATCCATGCATTATTTCTGAGCATCACTCCACTGTGCATGTAGTCCCTCACCTTTAACCAGCATTCAGTACACCACCATGATGGGTGCCATGTCATCACACTATGTTCATGCAGTGCTTCTGAACATCACACCACAGTGCAGGCAGTCCCTACCCATTCACCAGCCCACATTACAAAACCATGATGGGTGATTTGTCACCCTGATGTGTTCATGCAGTGCTTCTGAGCATCACTTCTCCACAAAGGCAGTCCCTCACCTTTCACCAGCATGTAGTGCACCGCTGTGATGGGTGCAATGTCACCCACTGTGTCCATGCAGTGCTTATGAGCAACACTCTGCAATGCAGGTGGTCCCTTACCTTTCACCAGCATATAGTACACCACCATAATTGGTGCAATGTCACACCACTGTGGTCATGCAGTGCTTCTGAGCATCACTCCAGAATGTAGGCAGTCCCTGCCATTTCCTCAACACTCAGTAAACCACCATAATGGGCACCATGTCACCCCACTGTGTTCATGCAGTGCTTCTGAGCATCACTACACCATGAAGGCAGTCCCTAACTCTTCGCCAGCACCCAGTATGCCACTGGGACTAGTGCCATATCACCCCACTGTGTTCATGCAGTGCTTCTGAGCATGCATCACTACACCATGAAAGCAGTCCCTAACTTTTTGCCAGCACCCAGTATGCCACTGAGACCAGTGCCATGTTGCCCCACTGTATCCATGCAGTGCTTATGAGCATCACTCCCCTGTGTAGACAGTCCCTCACCTTTCATCAGCAGGCAGTACACCATGGTGATGGGTGCTATGTCATTCCACTGTGTTCATGCAAAGCTTCTGAGCATCACTCCAGAGAGTGCAGGCAGTCCCTGACATTTACCCAACACTCAGTGAACCATCATAATGGGTGCCATGTTGCCCCACTGTGTTCATGCAGTGCTTCTGAGCATCACTCCAGAGAGTGCAGGCAGTCCCTGACATTTACCCAACACTCAGTGAACCAACATAATGGGTGCCATTTTGCCCCACTGTGTTCATGCAGTGCTTCTGAGCATCACTCCTCCAGGAAGGCAGTCTCTCACCTTTCATCAGGACCCACTACATCACCGTGATGAGTGCCATGTCACCCCACTGTGTCCACGCAGTGCTTGTGAGCATCACTCCCCTGAACAGGCAGTCCCTCTCCTTTCACCAGCATGTAGTACAGCACCATGATGGTGCCATGTTCACCCGCTGTGTTCATGCAGTGCTGCAGAGCATAACTTCACAGTTCAGGCAGTCCCTTACCTTTCACCAGCGTGCAGTACACTAAGGTAATGGGTGCCATGTCACCCCACTGTGTTCATGCAGTATTTCTGAGAATCACTCCGCAGAGCAGTCACTGCCTCACCATTCACCAGCACATAGTACATTAATGTGATTGGTGCTATGTCACCCAACTGTGTTCAAGCTGTGCTTCTGAGCATCACTCCACAGTAGATGCAGTCCCTCACCTTTCACCAGCACAAAGTACACCACAGTGATGGGTGCAATATCACCCCGCTGTGTTCATACAGTACTTTTGAGCATCCCTCCACAGTGCAGGCAATCTCTGACATTTCTGCAACACACTGTACACCATCATAATGGGTGCCATGTCACCCCACTGTGTCCATGCAGTGCTTCTGAGCATCACTCCCCTGTGTAGGCACTCTCTCACCTTTCACCAGCACACAGTACACTGCCGTGATGGGTGCAATGTTGCCCCACTGTGTTCATGCAGTGCTTATGAGCATCACTCCCCTGTGTAGGCAGTCCCTTACTTTTCAACAGCACACAGTACACAACCTTGATGAGTGGCATCTTGCCACACTGTGCTAGTGCAGTCCTTTTGAGCATCACTCCACTGAGCAAGTAGTCTGTCACCTTTCACCAGCACATAGTATGCAGCTCTTATGGGTGCCATATCACCCTGCTGTGTTCAAGCAGTGCTTCTGAGCATCGCTCCCCAGTGCAGGCAGTCCCTGACCTTTCACCAGCACACAGAACACAAGCATGCTAGTAAGTAAGTAGGTAACTTTATTTCTGTGGTGCCCATTCCCAGTGGCTCTGGGTGCCTCACAAAAAGAATAAGGCAAGGCAGGAATACATACAAATCATTAAACAGATCACAATTAAATAACAATAAAATCTATAATAAATAAATTATAGTAACAAATACCACTAAAATCAGTTGCAGTTTGTCAACAAAGGTTTGTCTGAAAAGATGGGTTTTCAGACCCCTATTAAAAACTTAAACGTAAGGGGTCTCCCTTAGAAACCTGGAGAGCAGGCTCCAGAGGACTGGGTCGGCCACCTCAGATTTGTAGTTCCCAGAGGTTTTCAGCCTGGCCCTCAGAATGGTAACCCATTGAAACAACAACTGCGAAATGGCAACCTGTGACAACTGTGACAGAATCACAGTGCCGACACTTGTGGGTGACTCACAGTTGCCCCGCATCCCTGAGTGGTGCCCCCATGGAGCTGGAATATAAAATAAGGGGTGTGTGGAAGGTAAAGCCCCTCACAAGGGGGGGGGGATACAGGGCTCAAAGCCCTTCACAAGAAGTCTTTTCCCAAAATGTTTGCATTGCTGGTTCGGCGCCCTTGTCATGGGTCACCATTCTGCAGTCGCTGTTTTCACATGGAACCCCTTGCAACTGCTAGGAGGCCCTTGGCAGAGGAGTGAAGGGAGTGAATTGGAACAGCAGGGATCAGGAGGTCACACAGATAGTCTGGGCTTTCACTGTATAGGGCCTTATAGGTGAGCAAGCTCACCTTAAAGATAATTCTCCATCTGACAGGTATCCAGGGTAATGCTGGGTGCCATGTTGCACCACTGCGTCCATGTACTGCTACTGATCATTACTGCCCAGTGCAATCAGTCTCTCACTTTTCACCAGCACTCAGCATGCCACCGGGATTGGTGCCATATCACCCCACTGTGTTCAAGCTGTACTTCTGAACATAATTCCCCTGTGCAGGCAGTCCCTCACATTTCTCAAGCACTCTATACACCACTGTGACGGATGCTATGTCACCTTATTGTGTTCATTCAGTGCCTCTGAGCATCACTACACAGTGCAGGCAGTCCCTCACTTCTCACCAACATGTAGTATGCAGCTCTTTTGGTTGCCATGTCACACCTCTGTGTTCATGCATTTCTTCTGAGCATTGCTTTCCAGTGCAGGAAGTTCCTTACCTTTCACCAGCACACAGTATGCAACAGGGATGGATGCCATGACACCCACTGTGTTCATAAAATGTTTCTGAGCATCACTTCTCAGTGCAGGCAATTCCTACTCATTCAGCAGTCTGCATTACACTACTGTGATTGGTGCCATGTTGCTCCACAGGGTTCATGCAGTGCCTCTGAGCATCACTCCACAGAGCAGACATTCTCTCACCTTACAGCAGCACTCAGTACACTACCGTGACTGGTGCCATGTCACCCCACTGAGTTCAAGCTGTGCTTCAGAGCATCACTCCAGACAGCAGGTACATCCTCGCCTTTCACCAGCATGCATTACACTACTGTGATGGGTGCTTTGTCACACCACTGTGTTCATGCAGTGCTTCTTACATTACTCCCTTGTGCAGGCATTCCCCCATCTTTCAACAGCAGGAAATAGACCACCGTGATGTGTGCCTTGTCACACCAGAGTGTGCATACAGTGCTTCTGAGCATCACTACCCAGCGTATGCAGTCTCTCACATTTCTTCAGCATGCAACACATGACCATGATTGGTGCCATGTTGCCCCGCTGTGTTCAAGCTGTGCTTTTCAGCATCACTCCCCAGTGCAAACAGTCCCTCACCTTTCACCAGCACACCGTACACCACTGTGATGGTTGCCATGTTGCCCCATTGTCTTCATGCAGTGCTTCTGAGCATCACTCCACAGTGTAGGCAGTCCATCACCTTTCTTCAGTATGCACTATGCAGCTCTTACAAGTGCCATGCCACCCCTCTGTGTTCATGCATTGCTTCTGAGCATTGCTCATCATTACACGCAGTCCCTTAACTTTCACCAGCACACAGTACACAACAGGGATGGGTGCCATGTGTTCATGGAGTGCATCTTAACATTGTTTCACAGTTCAGGCAATCCCTACCCATTCACCAGTCCTCATTTACACCACTGTGATGGGTGCCATGTCTCTCCACAATGTTCATGCAGTGCTTCTGAGTATCACTCTCAAGAGCAGGCACTCCCTAACCTTTCACCAGTACACAGTACACTACTGTGATTGGTGACACTGCCATCTAACCCCACTGTGTTCAAGCTGTGTTTCTGAGCATCACTCCCCAGGGCAGGCAATCCCTACCCATTTACCAGTCCGCATTACACCACCATGATGGGTGCCACATCTTTCAACAGTGTTCATGCAGTGCTTCAGAGCATCACTCTACAGAACAGGCACTCTCTCACCTCTCACCAGTGCACAGTACACTACCGTGATTGGTGCCATGTCACCCTGCTGAGTTCAAGTTGTGCTTCTGAGCATCACTCCACAGAGAGGCACTCCCTCACCTTTCAGCAGTACTCGGTACAGTACCATGATTGGTGCTATGTCACCCCGCTGAGTTCAAGCTGTGCTTCTGAGCATCACTCCACAGAGCAGGCACCTCCCTCACCTTTCACCAGTCTGCAACACACTAATGTGTTGTGCCATGTTGCTCCACAGTGTTTATGCAGTACTTCTGAGCATTGCTCCACAGAGCAGGCACTCCCTCACCTTTCAGCAGCACTCAGTACAGTACCATGATTGGTGCCATGTTGCCCCACTGTGTTCAAGCTGTGCTTCTCAGCATCACTCTATAGTGCCAGTCCCTCACCTTTCACCAGCATGCATTACACCTCTTTGATGGGTGTCATGTCACCCCACTGTGTTCATGCAGTGCTTCTGACATTACTTCCTTGTGTTGGCATTCCCTCATGTTTCACCAGCAAGCATTACACAACCGTGATTGGTGCCATGTCGCCCTGCTGTGTTCAAACCCAGTATCTGAGCATCACTCTCTAGTGTAGGCAGTACCTCACCTTTCTCCAGCAATCAGTACACCACTGTGATGGGTGCCATGTCACCCCATTGTGTTCATGAAGTGCTTCAGAGCATCACTCCCCAGTGCAGGCAGTCCCTCATCTTTCACCAGCATGCAGTATGCAGCTCTTATGGGTGCCATGTCACCCTTCTGTGTTGATGAAATGATTCTGAGCCTTGCTACCCAGTACAGGCAGTTCTTTACCTTTCACCAACACACAGTACGCACCAGGGATAGGTGCCTTGATGCCTCACTGTGTTCATGCAGTGCTTCTGAGCATCACTCTACAGAGCGGACACTCCCTCCCCTTTCACCAGTACACAATACACTACCATGCTACAGTGCTTCTGAGCATCACTCCTCAGTGCAGGCAATTCCTACCCATTCACCAGTCTGCACTACACTACTGTGATGGGTGCCATGTCTCTTCACAATGTTCATGCAGTGCTTCTGAGCTTCACTCCACAGAGCAAGCACTCCCTCACCTTTCAGTAGCACACAGTACAGTACTGTGATTTTTGCCATGTTGCCCCACTGTATTCAAGCTGTGCTTCTTAGTATCACTCCTCAGTGACAGTCTTTCAGTGTTCCCCAGCACGTAGTACACCTCCTTGATAGATGCTATGTCACCCCACTGTGTTCATGCAGTGCTTCTGACATTACTCCCTTGGGCAGGCATTCCCTCATGTTACACTAGCAAGCAGTACACTACTGTTATTGGTGCCATGTCACCCCACTGTGTTTAAGCCATGCATCTGAGCATCACTCCCCAGTGCAGGCAGTCCCTCACCTTTCACCAGCATGCAGTACCCCACCGTGATGGTTGCCATGTCACCCCACTGTGTTCATGCAGTGCTTCTGAGCATCACTTCACAGTGCAGGCACCTTTCACCAACATGCAGTATGCAGCTCTTATGGGTGCCATGTTACCCCTCTGTCTTCATGCATTGCTTCTAAGGACTGCTCCCCAGTACAGGCAGTCCTTTACCTTTCACCAGCACATAGTACGCAACTGGGATCGGTGCCTTGATGCCCCACTGTGTTCATGCAGTGCTTCTTAGCATCACTCCTCAGTGCAGGCAATCCCTGCCCATTCACTAGTCTGCATTACACCACCATGAAGGGTGCCATGTCGCTCCACAGTGTTCATGCAGTGCTTCTGGGCATCACTCTACAGAGCAGGCACTCTCTCACCTTTCACCAGTATACAGTACACTACCGTGCCACAGTGCTTCTGAGTATCGCTCCTCAGTGCAGATAATTCCTACCCATTTACCAGTCTGCGTTACACTACTGTGATGTGTGCCATGTCACTCCAGTGTTCATGCAGTGCTTCTGAGCATCACTCCGCAGTGCAGGCACTCCCTCACTTTTCAGCAGAATGCAGTACACTACCATGATTGGTGCCATGTTTCCAACTGTGTTCAAGTTGTGCTTCTCAACATCACTTCACAGGTCAGGCAGACCCTCACTTATTACCAGCACACAGTATAGCACACAGTACACTAACTTGATTGGTGCCATGTCACCCCACTGTGTTCATGCAGTCCTTCTGACATTATTCCCTTGTGCAGGCATTCCCTCATGTTTCACCAGCAAGCAGTACGCCACTGTGATGTGTGCCGTGTTGCACTAGAGTGTTCATACAGTGCTTTCTTGCACAGTGCAGGCAATCCCTCACCATTTAACAGCACACAGAATGCAACTGTAATTGCCCGCCATATCACCCCACTGTGTTCATGCAATGCTTCTGAGCATCATTCCTTAGGGCAGTGAGACTGTACCCATTCACTAGCATACATTACACCACCGTGATGGGTGCCATCTTGCCCCACTTTGTTCATGCATTGCTTCTCACCATCGCTCCTCCGTGAAAGCAGTCCCTTACTGTATTCATACAGTGCTTCTTCGTATCACTTCACAGTGCATCAGTACCTCACATTTCACCAGCATACAGTACACCACTGTAATGGGTGCCATGTCACCCCACTGTGTTCATCCAGTGCTTTGGGGCATCACTCCATCGTGCCGGCAGTACCTCATATTTCACCAGCACTCAGTACACCACTGTAAAGTGTGCCATGTCACCTCACTGTGTCATACAGTGCTTAGAAGCATCACTTCACATTGCAGGCAGTACCTCTCATTTCTCCAGCACACAGTACACCACCTTGATGGGTATCTTGTCACTCCACTGTGCTCATTGGACAAAGCTGTTTATCACCTTTAGCACACTGACACACGCCCATCTGGGCCAGTTTTCCCAGTCCCATCACCCACCTTCTCTGGGGCTTAACCTTTTCTGGTGGTCTTTTCACAGGACCTTGGATCAGAGGTGCCTAGTCATTGGTATGGAGCCTGCTAGGGAGCAGGCCATCACTGTTCTAAAGTCAGAGGGCTTTTCCTCTTATTTTGTCACCTACTGGGGCCAGATATGTGTGTATTCAGATTCCATGGAGACACCTCAGGCATCCAGGTGTGAGATCCCTTCCCATGCTGTCCCATGATATTGCCACCAAGATTCCTCTCCTTGTCCTACAGATGTGTATTCTCCTTCTCAGGCCCAGGTCTGTTCTTGAACCCAGACTGCTGGCATGGCAGTCAGTTGCTAAAAGCAATTCAGTCAGTGACTAAAAGCTTGAAACAGAAAAAGGAAGACAAGCCTAGAACTGGAAACCAGAATGACACAGAGTAATGGCCCCATATTAAAGGTATCAGGCTGGCCCTTGCAAAGACCCTTTCCTTAGTGCAAATTAGCACCATTCACTAAATTTAATATACTCAAACATGTTTGGAGCAAAGTGTGAGTGACCCAAGCATATTTGAATTTAGCCCCCCAAAGCAAAAATGAGGCATTAAATTGTGCATGCAGCACAATTCACACCCCCCTGCTGGCCATTTAGTGCAAATTAACACAGTTCAGTAAATGTGCTATACTCAAAAATGTTTAGAGCAAAGTGCGAGTACCCAAAGCATGTTTGAATATAGCCCCCCCAAGCAAAAATGAGGCACTAAAACATGCAGGCAGCACAAATCACATCCCCCCTGCTGGCCAAAGAGAGATACAATGTCTGGTCACTAAAGACAAACAGGCTGTGATGGAGCCAATTCATTTAGGGCATCCCAGACCTGTTAGTGATACAATAGGTACAATCAGGACCTCACTGAAAATGAGATACTGCAAGTTAACAGACCTTTCTGGGATAACTACATTGTAAAAATGCATAAAAGTAGGACCCCAGTAAAAATTAGATTCTGCATTTTACCTATGCTAACTACTAAATACACTGGAAAAATGTGTAAAAGCAGGACCCCACTGAAAATGAAATATTGTAGCTGTTATATCCTACTAATGACACTTACACCCTATGTATGTGCACAACTGTTGTACAGTGTGTGTGTGTGTGTTTTGGGTGCATTTTCAATGGAGTGTGTATGTCCAGAACAAAAAACACTTTTCACTGCAATACCTTGATGTTAATGGTTTTGTTTTCTTCTACTATTGTGGTGTATATGTGGGACTTGTACATGATTTATTTATGTATGTAGACTTTACATTATGTATGTATGTATGTATTCATTTATTTCAAAAGCTTCACCAGGAAAGACATACTGAGTTGAAAAATAGCTCATTTCCAGATGCATGCTGAGAGGAAGGGGAAGACAGGTGAAAGAACAACATAACAGAACAATAACTTATGCAATAAAATATACAGAGATATAAAATAAACAGTTAAAAATAAACATGAACAAGGTTCATCAGACAGGTAAAATTATAGGCAAATGTTTTACAAGGACATGGCGGAGAATGTGTCCCATCGATACAAGCAATATTACTTTTCAACAGTGAGGGCACCAGGGGTTAGGACACTGAAAGAAGTAGCTCAGATGTGGGGGAAAGACGGGAAAGTGCCTACAAGTGAGGGAGGAAGAAAAGAGGGAGATGGGTTGGTGAGGTACATGGAGGGGCAAGAAGGAGGAGAAAGAGGGGAAGATGATAAATTGAGGTGTGTGGAAGGGCTATAACTCATGGGCAGCACCTGGGGGAAGTGATGTAGTCATGGAAAAAGAGGGAAGAGGGTAAACTGAGGAGTGGGAAAGGGCTATGACACAAGGACAGGCACAGGAGGCAGCAGTGTGGTCATGGAGAATGAGGGAAGAGGATAAACTGAGGAGTGGGGAAGGGCTATGACACAAGGACAGCCACAGGAGGAAGTGGCATGGTCATGGAGAATGAGGGAAGAGGATAAACTGAGGAGTGGGGAAAGGCTATGACTCAAGGACAGGCTCAGGAGGTAGCAGTGTGGTCATGGAGCAGAGAGGAGAGAGAGTGTTTGGAAGAGGCAGAATGCATGGTTAGGGGAGAGAGTTCTAAAGTTTAGGAGACAGGAAAGAGAAGGCAGCCTGACCAGTGAAAGATTTTACATCACAGTAATACAACAAAGTCACACATTAATTCTGTATTTCTTCTTTTGCATCAGTCCTTTTCCCTACTTTTTGATTTGATAAGTTGATAACTAATGTTGTTCTTTGGTTAGTTCCACAACTTATTGCTTGATATCTTATTTTTGTCAATTTATTTTTAGACATAATTGTCCTCTTTGGGCCCAGTTTTCAAACGGGGTGCAGGGCTTGCAGCAGCTGCATCCAAAGGTGTGCCGCAACTTTAACCAGGTTTTATAACCTTGGACATAGGTTGCGACAGTGCCCTCATTTTATAGCAGCTTCACCAAAGCTGTGTGGCAAGCCCCATAAGCCAGCTCCACCTTGGATGCAGAGTTACGCCAGGGGGTACTGCTGCATCTGTGCTGTGTCACTGCAAGGGATGCTTGCAGCAGGGAGGTTGCAGTAAGTTTCTTTTGAAAATTGCACTTGCAGTACAGTTTGATGCAAGTCACCACTTGTGTAAAACTCTCTGGCACAAGTCCCTTGCAGCAAATACAGCTCTTTAGAAAATCGAGCCCTTGATCTTTGTTAGATTTATTCCATTTTTAAGAACTTTATATTCTGTATTTTTGCATCTGTTATCTTTTCCAATCTCCCAGGACATATCTGAAAATGAGCTGTTACTAGCGCAGTATGTCTTTCTTTGCAAAACGTTTGAAATAAATAAATCTCTTTTCACATTAATGCATTAGCAGCCATCGTGGCTCTATTCCGACCTTGTTTCTAATAGAATGTGTGCATGGCTTGGGAATAGACTTCAAAAACACTCTGGTTGTTCTCTTAAAAGTTAAGGATTTTAGATGACAGCCAGACTACATGTGACTAGGAATTGATGTAGAATCTCTCTCCACACATCTATATGCCACCCAAATGGCATTAGAGCAAGCAAATATTTTTGGGAAAAGAAAGTATGGAATGTGATGACCTAGTACCCTTTATTCTAGAGCATCTTGAATTTGTCTTGACACATACATTTCTGGAATTTGACAGCAAATTCTACTTACATGAATCTGGGACTGTTAGGGAGTCTTTATGTCCCCCTTTTATGATAATCTTTTTATGTGGCTGTGGGAGCAAGAGGACATACTTAACACCTTAGTGAATATATGCACTAACAACAGCAACAAGTGGTACCACTATATTGGTTATGTGGTCTACTGTATGTGTGGAAGAGTTCAGTTGAAAGTGTTTAAAAAATGTATAAAGTGGGTGAGTTGTGACACTCAGTGCCAATTTCTCAAACATTTGGGAATAGGGCACTGAGCTTGTGCCACCCAGAAATGGTGCATGGGGCCACATGTGCCACACTGTGTACCATTCCTGATTCACAGACACAGTCTGTGCCATATGGGGGACCTCCTACGCCAGCCAGGCGTGTGCCACTCTTGTGGAAGATGCATGGCTGTGCCCTGGTGGACAATGGCTTGTGCTATGGCTGTGCTGCTATATCCCCTTATTTAAGATTCTGAAAAGTGCCACAAAAGGTACAGGGCACACCAGGGTTTAGACCAGCCCAGAGCTGATTAAACAGCCCATGCATCACCCTGATCCTGGACCATCACCAACATGCCTGACAGTATGTCCTGTGCTATCAAGGGCCACTATCAAAGATAGGATCCAAGAGCACATGTCCATTATAACAGCTGCAGCCTGCTATGGGACACAGACCTATGGTGGTACTGTAGCTATGGTTGTAACTGTTCAGGTCCTGCATTGGTGATTGGCACTGATGTCAGCAGAGAAGTGGGACACTGGTGTCTCTCCAACAGCATCTGCTGGGCAGCCCAGGGTGTTGTGGCCTAACTCACATGCAGTCATGCAACAGATGTACCATAAAACTGTGTTATGGGATGTGCATTGCTGTGAGTGCTGTGTGTGACAAACAATAATAAGGCACATATAATATACTCCTGTATGCTCTATGGCTGATACAGTGCTGTAGGCTGCAGCTGCAGCAGGTTACCAGCCCACATTGCTGCCACAGTTCTGTTGGCTCCATTTTCAGATGTCTGGACAACTGCAACACAGTTCACTGTTCTGCCACAGGGTGCTGCTGGACTGTGGCCCTTGGCATCACTTTCATGCATCCCTGATCATCCATTATGACTGCACACAGTCCTCTTGCAACCTGTGGCAATCCCCTCCTGTGCACCTTCTGTTTGATGGATGAGAGTGGTTGTGGCAACCTGTGAGAGTTTGCCACTGAGATACCCCATTTCTGAATTTGGCACAGAGTCTGTGGTGCACCATCGATCGATGCACACTGCTGTTTGCCACAGTTTGCATTAATCCATGGGCCACTTTGTGAATCCAGCCCCCAGAATCTTAAATTAACTCATACAATTTGGGAAACATCCTTAACATTTTGTATATCATATTTGGTAGCAGTGCCAATTTGAGATTGTGGAAACTAAGAAATTTAGAAAGCCAATGGTGACAAATGACTTCCTAAAAATAGACAGTGCCCATCCTAAATAGTACATAAATTCAATTCCCTTCAGCCAGATTTTAAGGATTGGAATGAACTGTTTAAAAGATACAATTTTTGAACTACAGGCAGAAAAACTATAGAGGAAATTTTTAGAGAGGGTGTATTCCAAAGAAATTCTGGAGGTAACACTAGAGATAATTTGATGTTTTAAAAGATCCACATTACTGGTGCCAAGAGAAAAGAAAAATAGAAAACATTGAAACTGGAAATATTGACATTATTACTTTTGTAGAAGACTACAGTAATCTGGTAGGACAAGTGAAGAATATTATATGGAAATACTGGCCAAACCTTAAAGGGAAAAATTCAGACAAGAAATGGCTGTAGGGGATGCCCTTAGAATGCCTTCAGACATGGCTCTATCTTGAGGGACAATCATGTACATAGTCAGTTTCTGACAGATGATGGAAACTTCAGGCAATGGCTTCCCACGTGACCTTGTAGACTTTTTCATGTAACAAATACAGTGTTTGTAAATTTGCCAAACTTGGTAAAAATATTAGCCTGCCAAAATTGATAAAATCTGTAGAAATCAAAGAATTCATTATTTGAAACTTTCCTTCTGTGATATATGCTCTGTAGTGCAGCTTCCACAAAAGTAATGTTTGGTTGGACTGTGCATATGCTAAGGTTATGTAATCCGAACATGTATGTACCTTCACCATCTTGAGAGCCAACATCTCAGTTAGTATGCACGGTCAGGTGTTGTACGGTCCAGACCTTACATGCCTCCACTTTATGGGTTGGAATAGATCTGTCCCCTGAGAATGGGGGGGGGGGGGCTCACAGGTTAAAAAAAACACTAAAGAAAGAGTCAATGGATTTTTAATTTATATAAAGTAGTTTAAAACCTCATAGTCTTAATAAGGCATTGGAATTCAATCTATTTTGGTAGTAAATTAAGCTTGCTGTATTATGTTAAAGAAATGGGCAGACTGAATGGGCCTTGCGGTCCTTATCTGCTATCAACTTCTATGTTTCTATGTTAACATAACTGTAGTGTTTTCTCCTTTATTTTTTTCCAGATGCATCCCTCTATTTATTCACCTACTTTTGGTTTAGACTAATCTGATGTACCTGGTGCATTTGAGGAGGACCCTTGAGGGCATAAGCAATATCACACAATATGGTGTGGTAAGTTGTTCCTCTTTAAACTTTTGTGTACAGAGTGGTATCTTTTTTCTTCCATCACCTGAATAATACATGCATTAAATTAGTTTATAACATGGGTTACCTAAAGTAGCTGATCTGATTGGAAGAGAGCTGTCCTGTCAGTTGTCCATGGATTAAATTCCCTATTTAATCCATGGTTTTGGTGCCTGATCTTGTTCCTTTTCTTTAATTTAATAAACTTTGTTCATTTCAGATATATAATAGCAATCAATACAGACAACATGACAATGCTGGGAGAAAAACAACTGATAATAATCAATGACATGAGTTATAGCATTCAGTGACAAGTTACTGTACATTAAAAACTGGAATATGATTCAGTTGTCTGCATCCCACCCACCCCATACCCTCCCTCCCACCCCAACACAGCCTGCCAAATGGTTTTATTAAGAACCTTTATGAAAAATGTAATTATGAAATACTGGCTTGGGGGTTATCCCTTGTGGGGAGTAACCCTCATGAAGAAAGTTGGTAAAGGTAAATATGGAGAGGGTCTATTGTGTCGATATTAGAGTATGCAGTGATTCCCATCTTTGTTTATATCTCCCCAGTCTATTCGTGGTTCCTGCAATTATGAACTCTGCTTGTAAGGCAAACATGATTTCCTTGAACCATTCTTAGTAAAGGGGGGGGTAGATGAGTCCAACCAATGCCTTAGTATTACTTTTTTAGCACAGGGTATAATTAAAGCCAAATGGGCTCTCTGTTGAGACATTGTATCTGCATATAATCACAATGAATACAAATTTCAGGATTGAATTTGTCAGCTAAAGTGAGTAAAGGGTTAAGACAATTTTGAATATCCAGCCAGAAGGAGCTAATTTTGTCTCAGGACCATAGCATATGGAATAAATCAGCAGGTGCCTGCTGACACTTTGGACATTGGGTGGATGGTAATACCCCCATTGGTGAAGTTTAAATGGTGTGTAATATGAATTGTGGTTAATGTAATATTGCATGAGTCTGTACCTGTCCCACTTAATATACTTATATAGGTGTTTCCAGATGTTGGACCAAGTCCTAGAAGGGGAATTCAATGGTAAAATATTTTCTCACCAATAGAACCTCTGACCTTCTAGGGTAGCAATTTTTTTAGGCGGTATTTATATGAATAGGATATAATGTGAGATGTAGGGGGTGGATTTGATATATGGGAGTAAAGTAGACATTAGGGGGCTATTCTAACCCTCTGAGCCAAAATGAGACACCAATAGGTGGGATATTTGAAGGAATTTAAGAACTTGAATTGTAGGCCATTTAAAACTGAATCTGGCCTCCTTGAAGGAGAGCAGTTTTTGATCTTGGACCAACTGGTCTACAGTTTTCACTCCCATATTTGGCCAAAAGAGGTGGGGTTTAATTATCTTCCCTGAAATGAAGAGGTTGGGATTAGTGAACAGGGGTTGGGTAATGTCTCTCTATGCATCTATTCTAAGGAAATTATTTAACTGATGCTGAGTGTGAAGTAGGGCATACAATGGTGTATCCTGTAAGGATTTAGGGAGATTCTTTCTAGTAGTAAAAGGAAGAGTCTTAGGCTCAATGCCGTTTTTCCAAACATAGAGCTTGTTCAATTCTGACCCAGGAGGGACAATAGGTGGATTCTAGGATAGCTTCTGAGGATTGTAACCAGAATCTGATTCTCACCAGATGAATAGCTAAATAATATATATAAAAGTTAGGGGCTTGAAGACCTCCATCAGTTTTATGACGTGTAAGTTTAAGATAGTTGTTGCCTAACTTTTTTCCCTTGCCATATGAAGGTACTAATGATTCTATGCATTTGTGAAAACCATGATAGCGGGAGGGCCCTATTGAACATTTGTAAAGGGTATAAGATTCGAGTTAGCACATTCATTTTTATTATGTTCATATGTCCCATAGAGAAATAGATTATTTTGACCATCACTTGAAATCATCTGTTAAGGTCTTATTTAAAACATCTAAATTTATTTTTTTCACAATGTGGGGAAAGGGATGCAGAAGGACTCCTAGGTATTTGAGTTTTTCAGTATTCCAGCATAGGCCCAAATATTCGATGTCAGCCAGTGTAAATTTGTTAAGGGGGAAAACTTCAGTTTTTCCGTATTTAACTTGTAATTCTAAATTGCCTCAAACTGTGATATAATTTGAAAGGCTGCCGGGAGAGATTGGGTAAGATTGGTGACATGCAGGAGTAAATCATCTGCATAAGCCAATAATTTATATTCCATATGACCAATTAGTATCCCAGATACCAGAGCCAAGTTTTTTAATTTTCCTAATAAGTGGTTCCAGATACAAGTTGAAAAGGAAAGGAGAGAGGGGGCATCCTTGTCGGATACTCTGTGATAAAGTAAAGGGTGTAGAGAGAATACCGTTGCAGTGAATTTGAGCTGTTGGTAATGTATACAAAATTTTAACCCATTGTATAAATTCTTGCAGGATATGGTATCTGGACAATAACAAAAAAAGATAATCTTAAGAAACCCTATCAAAGGCCTTTTCTGCATCCAGGGAAACAAGAGCAGCAGATGTAGTAAGATCCCTGGATGCAGAAGAAAGGTAGGCTACTTTTCTAAGGTGATTGGATGATAATCTCTCTTTAACAAACCCGCCCTGTTCTATACTAATAAGAGATTCCAAGACCTGACCTAGACTAGATGAGAGTATTTTGGCAAGGATCTTAAGATCCACATTAATTAGAAAAATTGGTCTACAGTTGGGAATAAAGAGAGGGGTTTTGTCAGGTTTAGGAAGAACAATTATGATGGTCTGAGTCAGGAAGGTGTCCGATATACCTTTTTTAAAGATGTATTTTATTTATTTATTTAGTTAGTTTTTGTTTACCGGGTAAGTTTACTAGCCATAGCAATGACTATTTTCAGGCACGAGCCGGGAGGGTACAGCACATCAATACAGAGAAACATTTTGATACAAGTACAAAAATAGTTGATAATGGTTATACAATTACAGGCAAACATTTCGATTCAAGTACAAATTATTTGACAATAGTATACAGGGCAATTTGCAGATGTAACAGTGTAGAGAAAGATAAAGATAAGAGAGGAGCAGTACAAACCAGAGACTACTAACAATTTGCTGTAAGGAAGAAAACATGAAACAGATTGAAACAGTTTAGTGCTAATAAGGGAAAGAATAAAGTAATTAGAATGGATCCTAGTAAGTGATAGATGTAATAGCCAAGAAAGGAGGGATGAGCCAAGAAGAAGGGATGAGAGAGGATATAAGTAGGGAGGTGGAACAGATTGGTAAGGATAAGTGCATAGTGAAATAGAGGGTCAGGACAGAGAGAAGTCATGGAGAGAGAGGAGGACAGGAGAGGGGGACGGGAACAGAATAACTATGGAGGTCTGAAGCAGGTACACTTACAGGAGGAGTCAAGATGATTTCGCAGCCCTTTATTAAAAGATGCATGATATGGTTCTTGACGTAAGGCTAGTGGAAGGGAGTTACAGTATTTGGGGGCATGGCAGGTGAAAGCACTCACACCTTTTGAGGTGTTGTGGTCTAGGGATGAAGACAGGGGCCTGGTCAGCAGACCTCAGCCCATAACAAGGTGTCAGATTTTGGAAACATTTTGAAATATTGAAAAGGATCTAGGAGAATGGGAGCAATCATCTCTTTAAATGCTTGATAAAAATGTGTTGTGAATCCGTCCGGGCCAGACAATTTATCCCATGACAGGGAATCTATGGCTTCACAATCTTCTGATTAGGTAATGAGAGCTTTCAGGATATTGATCTGTGAGTCTGATAGCACTGGGAGATCAATATCTTGGAGAAAGTTGTCAAATTGTTGAGACAGGGAGGAATGAGCTGAGGCTGAATATAGATGCCGGTAATATTCTTGGAATGCATTCACAATATCTGGAGGGGAGGTAAGCAGGTCCCCCAAAGTCGAGTAGATAGAGGTGACTATCTTATCAGCTATTTGAGTACGAAGATGAAGGGCCATAAACCTCCCAGCCCTTTCCCCTTGATCAAAGTAAGATATATTAAGTATTCGGCCTTTTCAGCTAATGTTTGATTGTATTGTGCATGGAGAGATTCTACTTTTGCCCAGTCTTCTATTGGAGTGGAGGGTAGAAGGTGATGTTCTTGTTCTTCTATCAGAGCCAGGATTGTGGAGAGGACTGCAGCTCTCTGCTATTTATGCTTAGTCACCAGGCGAATCAATTCACCCCTCAGTGCCCATTTCAGAAAGCCCCATAGAAAATCTTTTTTAGACATTGATAGGGCATTAAAATCCATAGCATTAGAAATGAAAGTTTGGAGGAGTTGTATTTGTTCATCGGATTTCGAAGTCGGTTGTTTAATTTCCAGAATTTGTCTCTGTGTATATTAGGAGAAACATCAAGGAGGAGATGGGAAATACGATGGTCAGAAATGACCTTAGAGGAATAGTATGCCAGGGAGACACCCAGCAAGTGGTCTATTGAGATGAGAAAATAATCTGGATGGGAAAAGGAGTGATGAGGAAGGGAATGAAATGAAAATTCCTTACTGTCTGGATGCAAAAGCCTCCAAAGGTCTGTGAGACCAAGGGAGTGCATTAGCTCATACAGTGTTTTTTGTCCTGGTGAGGGTTTTTACCTTATCTGGCCAAATCTATCTAGTTGGTTAGACAAGACCAGGTTCCAATCTCCCCCCCAAATTATTGGAAATGTAGCCCAGGGGGCAAGGGTGGTCATAAGGCTGGCAAAAAATTCTGGGTCATCACTGTTCGGTCCATAAATGGATCCTAATATAAATTCTGAATGACCCTAATGACCCTAAGAATCCCACATCAGCCTCCTGGGTCAGCAATTTGATGGATGAGCTGGAACGGGACTCTTTGGGATATAAGGATAGCTGTACCTCTTTTACAGGAGTCAATACCAGAGCCAAATACCTGACCCACCCAGTTTCTCCGTAAGTAATTTATTTGACTGGGTAACTGGTGTGTCTCTTGTAGAAAGGTTACATCTATTTGCAGGTTTTTAAGGTGGAGTAGAATTTGGTTCTCTTGGCCAGGGTTTGTGCTCCTTTTATATTCCAGGAACAGTATTTAAGACCTGTCATAAATGAAACTTAGACCTAGAAGAGTAAATATGATTTATCAGGAGAACGCCAGATCAAAACATCTAATTTAACAAAATCTAATCCAAACCCAGTGGCAGACATCCCCTGTGTTATTATTCTACCTTCCCCCACCACCATCCCAATATGCTTGAACCCCAACTTCCAACTCTCTGAAAGTACTCCCTTGATCTCCCCAGTCTACATTTAACTATTAATATAAGAAAACAAACAAACTGGGAAACTGATGTGGGAAGATCAAAACCCAATGTATGACTCATGACTGCTTCCAAAACTAGACAATCCTGCTCCCCCCACCCCAAGCCTGTGATTGAAGTATGATTTATAAATTATAGAAAACATTTAAAAACATTCAAAGAACAGATGTAGTAACTACATGTAGTTCCTTCCTAACAACATTGAACTGGAAAGGTACTATATTTGCAACACTAAGTAGCTACTAGCCACCTAAAACACTAATTAAACTCAAATTTTTGATATGCTTTCAGTTGAAGTACATCTTGACCATATATGATAATAATATAGAGATGAGCCCCTAGATAAAGTTATATTCAGTGACAAACCCTGTCCAAAACTGTAACCTTAACCTCAAGAAGAAAAAAATGGGGGGGGGGGGGCACTGTATTAACAGACTATATTAGGCAATTCTTAAAAAAAAAAAAACACTGCCTTAATTACTAATATGCCGGGGTAACAAAATAAAAAGACATTTTGATCTGTTTAAGCTATTGTCATTAATTCTTGTTATTAAACAGAAGGAGAAGGAGAAGAAAAAAAAAATTTAAAAAGAAGCCTTGGTAGTGACAATGTAATATTCAGTCACCATTGTTTAGGTCCACATATGAGTCAAGCCACAGCATGACCAATTTACACGACTTTAATGTTAAAATTGCAACGTTACTGACAGAGATCAAAACAAACAATGCTTGTTGGGGGCTAAATAAAAAAGTGTAGTTGACTGGTTATTTACTACCCTCACTGTGCTTGTAGACAAAAGCTCATACAATCGAGTAGCAGAACTGTGAGCATGTGCACCTTTGAGAGGCTCCTCTGTTCGCACATTTGCGAGGGTGCATGCTAGAGTTCGAGGGGATGGCTATCACTTGAGAAGCAGGGAAGCACCTTGGGGCAAGTAGGCTTACCAGCATCTGAAAAATCAACCCAGGATCGAAAAGGTGGAAACAAAACGAGTACTATCCAGGACCATTTCCACGAAAGAGATGTGCGAGCTCTCGGTTGAAGCAACATTAATAACTCGAGGAGTAAATCCAAAGAAAAAATGTCCACTGCAGGCAGAGTGGACTGTGTCTTCACATCCTCCCTTGATAACCCAATTAGTCAGCACATGGAGCCCAATTAAAGACCGCCTCAAATCCACTTTAAATTCCAATCTTTTTACCTATTGGATGTAAGGGATCAGCGTTGATTGAACAAATCCAGAAACAAGATTGCTAGATCTCGGGCATCCTGGTAGGTGTTGTCAAAGGATTTTCAGCTACCTTGATGCAATTCGGACAGCCTGGCTGGGTATAGCATCCAGAATTTAATACTGGCAACAATCAGTTTAGTGATGTTAGGGTGATACTCAGCTCACTTCTGGTGTGTGGCTACTGGGAGGTCCTGTAAAACTCTAAGGTCTGCATGCTCCCACTTGATCTCCTGTAAATCCCTAACTGTGGCCAGTACATGTTAACGGTCCAGGTAACTAAGTAGATGTAGGGTAAATGGTCTGGGCTTGGATCTGGGAGGTGGCCTAGGTCTTAAGGATCTGTGGGCCCTTTCCACTACATATGAGGCAGAATGAGGTGGGGGGTCGGTGATCTTTAGAAGTAACTTCTGGGCAAAAATCACTGGCAAGTGTCTTTCAGCTTCCTCTGGAAGGCCAAAAATAACAGTTTGTTACACCTGTTTCGGCCTTCCAGATCCTCCAGTTTCAGCTCCAGCTTGCTGAGTTTTTGCTGCATGGAAGATATGTTGGGTTCCATCCTGGATTGCCATTTTTCAAGAGAGGATGTGTGCGCTGATACATCTGAGACCGCCTAGTTGGTGTCTTTTAGCTCTTCTTTGATGGATTTCAAATCTGAAGCAAAATCTTGAAATGCTGTCTTTAGCAGAGCCAATTCCACCAGACATTTTTCCTTCGAGAGTAGTGTAGGAGTGATCAGAGCCTGCAAGGACTTGCCTGAAGCAGCGTTCTGAGTCTTAAGCCACTTAGACTGCTAGTCTGGGGTTGCAGGTGATGTGTGTGCAGGGAGGGCCTGTTTCATCTCGGCCTCAATTCCTCCAATTTATTCACCATTCCTCGAGCTGATTGTGACTCCGGAGAAGTCTTGGGGCTTTCAGCAGATGCTAGAGCTGAGGTGAGCTGATTAGTGAGCTCTAAAAGTTAGGATTTCACTGAATTTGATAGCCTTGAGGTGAGAGCAGGTTTTAGAAGCATCAGTCTGCATGGAAGGCATCACATGATTCCCTGCCTGATCTTGTTCCTAAGAGAGGAGTAGGTTTGATCACCCTGTGGAATGATCTACAGATTCTGCTCAGCTCATTTTTGGCCAGCAGCCATTTTTCTTTTTATGTTAGTGAGCAGAGTGAACTGTAGCCTCCATGGTGTAATACAGTTGATGTTGTGCTTGGTTTGAGCGGTAACTGAAAATGAATGGCTCAATCAGCATTGTGCCAATAGAGAAGCCGTGGTCCAAGATGGAAAGAAAAAAGTTCAGACACAGCTCCCATCACACAGCTGACAGCCAACAGTGATCCCCCTTCAGACAAGGCTTTTGTTACAGCAGTAGCAGTCTACAGTGATTCCCCTTCCATAGTAAGAACAATTGTACTTGTAAAATAAGTAGTCACTGCAGGGCTCAGAGGTGGGGCGGTGGTGGTGGTGGTGGTGGGGACCACAAACAATTAATCTCAGAAGAATAGACTGCAGTCTGAATGCCACCAAAATGCAAGTGAAACTAGCCAGCCAGTCGAAGCAGTACTGGATTAAACTGTGGCCGTGGATAAAAGCCTCATTACAATTAATGAGTTTTCCCACCCAGCCAGCCCGTGAGGTTCTTACCACCAAAGGCTCAGTCACATCCTAGCAGTTGGTGTTTTGGCACATGCTATCTATTCTCTAGATGCCCAATGCAGACCTTGCATGTTAACAGTCCGTTTGCATCAGAGTAGGCAACCTACATATGTGGAGCCAAGCAGCACACCACGATGTCAGTAGTCAGTACACAGAATTACATTGCCAAACCCCGCCCCCCTCCCAATTTGGAACTGGACACATCTGTAGATTCTCGCTGTCCGGTACTGTACTGAACAATTGCAAAAGTAACAATTACTGTATGTTCCCACCCACATTGCAGGACTCTCACCTCGGGCAGCAGTCACAGAATGAGTTCTCTCTCTATGTCTGTATTGGCAGCTGTATTTGACACACATGACAAGCACACATGGCAGAGAGAGAGCATGGCACCTGAAGCTGGTTGCCGCATCCCACCCCACAAAGCACCTGAACATCACTGAGATACAGACAGAGAGTGACAGCAGGGTTGAATGTTTACAAGATGTACTGCTCAGTTTTTTCTGTTTGTCTTCACCCTGCTGATATTGCCTGCCAGTTGTCGCAGTGTGGGAAAACATCGCTGCTGAGGAAATGGTGGCTCCTGAGTCCATTAATGTCAGCCACACTGTGGATGCAATCTGTGCTGGAAAGTATAGTAGATGTTTATTTAGACAGGTGCTTTGGTTCTGCCCAGCTATTTTCCAGTCGCAATGCTGTCACCATTTTTTCAGCTACCTCCGATTGACTTTGAATGGCACTGCAACCATGGATTAAACTCTCAGTTTAATCCACAATTAGTAGCTGGTCCACAGGCAGTCAGAGTCGGTCTTGTACAGCGTCATATTATAAGGGAGTAGTGCACTGTACCATTTACATGCAACTTGCAACTGTAAAGTGAGATTGTAAGACTTGTAGAGCCATAAAAAGCCACATAATCTGCATTATTTCAAGGCACTACTTTGCAAGGCGGAAGGAAAAAATCCCTTTTTGACATTAAAACAGGGGGGCCAGCTAGTTTTTGGGGGGTTATACCCTATCCAAATGGTAACCCATGTTATCAGCACAATAACCCACTCCAGGGTGTGGGGTTATAGGCAATTAATCCACACCTGGGGCGTTGTGAGGACACTCGGCCTGTGGCCTCATGCCTCACAACGCACCCCAGGCATGGATTAAATGCCTATAACTCCACACCCTGGAGAGGGATATTGCTTACATGTTGTGATCTGTCATAAATTTGTAATTTATTTGAAAGTTTGCTGGCAATCCATATTGTCTTTAAAATGGCATTATGTTTTTTCCTTTCTTATATTATCAGCTGTAGGTGTCCTCAGGGGTTCAGTTAATTCATTTTTAGTGAGAGTCAAATGCTTCCATTAGTCAAAGGGCCTGATTATCAAAGGGGATGCAGATGCCACAAGCCCCTGGTGTGCTAAACAAATGGTGCAGAGGACATGCAGCATTCCTGTGACGCAAATTGTGATTTTCAGTCCCTGGCACCAAATACGGCAAGTTAGACCAGCTCCCCCTGGTCCAACTTTGAACTGTTTGGGGATCCTTTTACAGGGCTTTGCCAAAGTTTTGTCACAAGCTGGTGTAAATCATAGAAAAGTAACAACTGTGCCCAATGTACTAAAAGCATACTCAGACTGTGGCAAACTGTGTGGCACAGTTGTGCCAAACACTGTGGTTGATGCAGGGCTTCATGAAAGCCTTATGTCAGCTTTTGAAAATTGGGCCCAAAATGTGGAAGTCATTTCAATTTTGTGGAAGTCAAATTACTTCCCAGATCCCACAATTTAAAAGTCAGTATTCTAGGAAGGATCACTTCATGGATGTGCATACAAACATTAGCGGTAAAATAGAATTTATTTTAGAAATATCCATCGTTTTCTAGCTTCTGTGCATTCAGTTTTGGAAGCTGTCCAATTTTTCTTTTTACATTTGGAAGTCAATTACTTCCTCCCCTTTTTATTTTGGAAGTTTTGCCTTATTTTATGAAGCCACATACTCCAAAAATTGACTTAACTGAAGCCCTGGGTATCCCTAACTAGGCCCTTTGAATGTACGTACCAGGGTACTTTTGAATGCATAGAAATGTGTGGAACAAATAATTCTAAGAAAACATTTGCCATAATAAAGTCCTGTTAGACACTTCACTAGTGCTTTTTTGTTCTTTTTTTGTTAAACTGATCAGTTTAATACAAGCAATTTAGTCACTGAGATATGGTTTAAGTCAATAAAATGAATTTTTATAGTACATATATGTGTTATGAGATTTTAGTCCTTCCAAAACCACCAGACTAACGCTCCAGTTAGCACTGACATCATTGAGCCCGTGAATGGCATGCATTCTACACATATGAATATGGATATTACTATGACCAACAGTCAGTATTAAGCCGACTGTTGAAGGCTGTTCCCTGACCTAGTAAATATGCCCCTGACAAAGCACTAATGAGTGAAGAGCCAGGGCACGTTACTCTCTGTGACTCCAGACAGATCTGGGCATTTGGATTTGTGAAATGTTTTCTCACTGCACTTACAAACTTCAATTGTAAGAAAATTGTATGTAAGTAAAATACTCAGCTTTGCACCCCAACCATATGTGAACACACATTCATCCTGACATGAGTGTGCTGTCTTTTTTGCTTTCTGTGCTTGAACAGCTGAATGTATCACACACAAATATTTTACTTTTCATGAATGTTAAAACTTCGCCTCATATATATATATATATATATATATATCTATATTGCTTTTACAAAGAAAGCATGCTAACAAACAGTGGACACTGGCAGGGTGCCAGCTTGAATCCACTTGCTGTCCACTGCCCAGTACACTTCATCTTCTCATACCCCAAGTCTTAGTGAATTGCACCACTCAACATGAAACATGGAGAAAATTCTCCTGCAGCAACATTTTTCATGTAATTTAGTTCTTTCTAAAGCAAAAAAATGACAATTGGTAGTAGACCTTAGCAGACTGCCAACTCAGAGAGACCTACTTGCTTTCCTCTGAACTGGGTTTATTGACAAGCAAACTCCCTTCCTGTTTTCCTACTTTACCAAATGGCCTCAGAGGATAGTATAGCTCAGCCTGACACACATAGAGAAAAAAGCTTAGAAATGTTTTTTTTCATGTTGGATTAAGCTGCAGAAAACAAAAACACTTCTGTCTGCTGTGTTTTATTATTAGGACAACATTTTCATCAAGGTCCATTTTTCTGAAGCCAAAAGAACAAGCAAAACTAGTTCCAAAGCAGAGAGGCTGATTGAGCTATCACTCTGCCAATGTCTGGCATAAGTAAGCTCTCTTGCTGCATCAGAGCACTAAACTGATACTAAAAGAAGACACTGTACCATGTGACAGCCTCACTGGCAATCATGTCATCTCCCCAGCATGTGCACTGTAGTTCACCCATTTGGCAGTTCAGCTCGATTGATTTAATCACAATTCTAACTAACTGAACTAAAAATCTGAAGAGTGATACAAGTGTTTGCCAGCATCTGCAAGATTCAATTTCAGTTTCAAGTTTGTTGTTGATCGGTTATAAACCGTGACACCACTATCTAAAAGAACATAAAATACCACATAATACTAAAACTATAACTAACTCAATGAAACAAACAATTAATTATGCAAACTGTGAAGGATTTTTTACATTCATACATGTTATTATCAGCCAATGTTAAAGAACTGGTGACACGTTCCGGAGAACTTTAACAAAACCTAATATTTAGACACAGTCCTACTAGTATTTCCTATTAGTGCTGTATTCCTCCTCCCCATTATTTATTACCGAGGTCTTTTGTATGTAAACAAGATCTCTGCTCCTGAAGAGTTTGTCCATTCCTGCTGCTTTCTCCCTACCTGAAGTTACAGATCACAGCTTGTGATATCACAGTTACTCCCACGGCAGCATATTGTGATGTCACAACAGAGGATTGTGACTTGAAGTAGGGAGTAAGCTATAGAGGCAGATGGACAGTAAAGGAACTCTAAGGTATAAAGATCATATAGTCATGCAAATTCCATTAGTAATAAACAATGGGAAGGAGAAATATATAAATGGAATGCATGCAGAATGTATCTAATTATCATTTTTTTTTTAAGTTTTCTTTAAGGCGTCAGTAGCTCTTTAAATGTTCTGTATGCTGCTAGTTCATTTATAATTACACCAAAGATATAGCAAAGGATTATTTGGAGGATTTCCCCAATTAAATGCTTAGCCCTGTGCCTTATTTAAACTTTTCTAGCTGTTTGCTGTTTTTAGAATTCTCCACAATATCTGATAACTGCAATCCCATATATAAAGTATCTGTTAATTTGCTAATTCTATCCAATTTCTAACAACATGTAAGTAGATAAGCATTGAAGTAGATAGACGTTAACATGGTTTGGAGCCACATACCCCAGCTTCTGTACTGGGCATCGCAAAGTGCGATATAAATAGACCAACCCCTAGACAGGATTCCATGAGCAAGATTGGAACACTGAAACTCAGTGTGTTTGATTCTTACAGTACTCTTAACCAAACTTATAGCTTTAGGGACAATGTTGTCAGTAGAGAAGTAGGGTAAGCATACCATTATTCCTCTGACTTACTCATTTATTTTTTTTCTGATAGGCAAGCCCATCTAAACAAGGTTGCTTGTTTTCTTTTCTCAAGGGATATATGGCCCTATTCTGCATTAGATCCACGGATTTTAAACACAAAGCTTGCTGTCAGGGATGAAAATGTCTCTTCTGCTCAAGTCATCAAAGCTGGATCTGATTCAACTACAGTCAGTAAAATATGCTCTCCACCAATTGTGCATCTCCTATCTGATTTATACTCTTTATGGCATTTTTATGGGCTGCTTTAGCACATCATACCGTGTAATAACAGCACAGTAATTGTGTTGGCCGCATGTCCTGGCACTTAATTATAATCCTGTCACTGTCATTTGCCAGCTTGTCTAACAGAATAACCTTGCCATGTGGCTGACATCCAACTTTAAAAAAACACTGACGCACACACACACAAACACAAGTGTGATTTTGACACAAAAGACATATGTGCCTGAAGATTTTGCTAGGACATTCCAAAGGCACAAATCCTTTGGAACATTTCAGAAATGTATGAGGTCTGTCTTGGAATGCCTACAAAAAGAAAACTCACAGGACAAAGGCACTAAAGTCTCCTATGACATTTTGATTTTTGTAAGCTTTTTTCTTTGCATATTGTAGGATTTTATACCTTATTGTATTTATAGAAGACAACAGAGCCTATTTTTTTTCCTACTTCTATGTAAGGCATGAGTACATTATTTTCATTGAATTTCTACTGTAAAGGACAACTACGTTGAACCTGCAAGATCATATTTTCTGCTGAAGCTGTGTGTCAAATCCTGATGCACATTCTGTTATGGTTCCATCTTTACTGGCCTTTTAGTAAATTCAGCAAGTGTTTCTGATTTATGCTGTAGTAGCAAAGACCATTGAAGAACTTTATAAAAACATGGAAACCTAGAATATGGCAGTAGAAAAGGACTGCTAGGCCCATCCAGTCTCCCCATTTTTCTTACCTGTGTCAGTGGCAGCTGACCCTGTTTGGTCTGTGGCTTTAGCCTTTTTTACCCACCACTAGGGTTCCCTTGTGTCTATCCCAAGCATTTTGGAATACCCTCATTGTATTTGCTCCCCCTACCTCTTGGGGTAGGCTATTCCATGCATCCACCACCCTTTCTGCGAAGAAAAAACTTTCTCACATTCCCCTTAATCCTGCCTCCTTCCAATCTCAAATCATGCCCCCTCATCCTTGTTCATCTCCTGTACCGAAAGATGTCTCCCACCTGCACCTTGTTTATGCCTTTAAGATACTTGTAGGTTTCTATCATATCTTCACATTCTCTCCTCTCTTCCAGTGTATACAAATTGAGGTCCCTTAATCTCTCCTCATATGTCTTCTGGTGCAAGCCCTGCACCATTTTAGTTGCTGTTCTCTGAAATGCCTCAACCCTGTCCATGTCCTTTATGATATAGTTTATGTTCTTGTCAAGCTCTTATATTGCTGCCACAAATTCACAATGCATCTGTGTTCTATAAAATAAATCTATGACTTGAATGGTGCATTGGCTACAGTATATTATATACAGTGCAGTGCTCTTTCACACCAGGATCAAGTGCTCTATGTGAGATTTCAGTTTACTAGGTGACACGCTGGAGTAATTGCTGCTATATTACATTGAAGTCCTGCAGTATCCTGTAAGACATCACAGGTAAAACTGGGATAATGGCACATGATCCTGGAGGGTGGCACTGAAGTTCTAAAATGCTGTTTACATCCAGTGTGTAAATCTAAAACATTCATCAAGTTTAGTCAAGGCCATTAAAGACTGAACACTAACTGCTTCTACAAGAAACTGACTTGTAGATTCACATCAGTTCTCTGATTGCAAGAATTCTAACTAAGACTGTTACTATTACTAGTGCTAAGGTCAAAAGAGCTGAGAAGGCTGTTGGCCCATTTGCACTCCTGCCGGCTATCCATAATAGATTGTTTCAGTCTAATATATACTTGTCTACTCTATTTTTAAATTGTTGTCTGTGCTTGCTGGTTATGATCTCTATGGGTAACTTTTTCCATGGGTTGACAACTCTTTAGGTATAAAATTCTTTTCTCTTATTTGTGCTACATTTCCTTGGTCTCAACTGTAAAGGGTGTCTTCTAGTTCCTTTTAGGTCATTTTTGAACTCTAAACTTAATTTATTTAATGGGCAGTCATCCTGTACGATATCATGGCATAATAGCAAGTCTCCTCTTATTCTTCTGGTCTCTAAGGGCATTAGGTTTGGGTTATGTAAATGATTGCTGTAGGGCATATTTTTAATGTTGTACACTAACTTTGTTGCCTGTCTTTAAACTGTTTTGTCTGTTATACCGCTGTTGATTGGCCCCTATATTGCATGCCCATTATCTAATATTGGTCTGATATATGACCTATACAAGGCTATAATCACCTATCCACTTCTATTTTTAAAATTTCTTTTTATTGTCCACAGTAACCCCTTTTCTATGGCTATTTGCTTATCTTATCACAGTGAGTTTGCTAAGTTAGGTGATTGTTTATTATTATTCTCAAGTCTCTTTCTTCTTGTGTTTCTCTCAGTGGGATTCCCTCAACTAGGTATGCGGTTTTCTTGCATTGTTTTCCTAGGTGCATGATGCCACATTTTTCTCTATTAGATCTCATTCCTCAGCAGGCCTGGTGGTGCTGAGGGTTGAGGTGCTGGGAGCCACATCTCATGTCACACTGGTAACCCAGGTTCGGATGTGAGCCCGAGTTGTCAGGGGTTAGTAGGGGAAGATAGGGTCAAGTGTCTGGAGGACTGCTCTTCTATCCTGGGGAGTGATGTGGGCTTCCACCACTCTGCAGCAGCCCCTGGGGATGCCTGGAGGTACTGCTTGAGCCAGTGCAATAAAGGGAGGAGTGCAGCGGATGTCCGCAAGTCAGTGCTAGATGTCATTGTACATCTTCACTCCTAGGGAACAAAGGAGGAAAAACTATCAGCATCATTCAAGGTAGCTTGATGGCCACAGCTTCCTGAGCCTGACGGTGGCCCAGGGGTGATCTGACATGCCTGTATTGGATCCTGGCCTGTCACGGGGACTAAGGGGGGGTCCCTCTCATGGGTACAGGAGCATGTGCCAGCTGGTGTGTATGGGGTGGCGCCCCAGGGTGTCATCAGGGGAAGCGTAGCAGTGGATAGATGTAAGGCAGAGTGGTGGCTGCACAGGAGGGAAAAATAAAGTAGTGATAAAAGAAATCTTATTCCCCATTTTTTGGTCCGTTGTTGTTTATCATTGAGATCATTTTGTAGTGTGACTTTGTCTTCCTCTGAGATTATAAGTTTTGCAATTTTTGTGTCATCAACGTAGTTACTCACCCAACTGGTCATGTGGCTACCCATGTCTGATTTAAATATTTTGAACAACATCAGCCCCAACATGGAGCCCTGAGGCACCCCACTCCTTATCTCCCTTGGGTCTGAGAAATATCCATTTATGCATACCCTCTGTGTTCTACCTCCTAGCTAAGTATGTATTCATTAATAATTCTGTGGTCTAGTTTCAAGTTTATTAATTTCTTAATCAATGCCCCATGTCGAACTTGTATCGAATGCTTTAGAGAAATCCAAATATATGCAATCCACAGCCTGGCCCATATCCAGTGCATTTAATATTTTTTCATAGAAACACAAGAGGCTAGTTGTACGTGGTCTGTCTGCCTCAAATCCATGCTGTTCCCTCTTTACAGAGCCTTGTCTCACCTGGTGCTCTATAATCATATCTTTTAAACAACTTTCAAGGATCTTTCCCGGAACTGATGTTAGACTGATAGGCCTGTAATTTGCACAGTTAGCCCTGCATCCTTTTTGATGGACTGGGACATTGATTGCTGTTAACCAATCTGCTGGGGTTTCACTATTTTGTAGGGCTAATTGGTACACACTTTTTAATGGCTTAGATATATCTGGTGCTAATAACTTTGCCAATATGTGGGATATATTATCTAACCCTGCTGAGTGCGCATTTTTTAGATTATTTATTTTACTAGTTATGCCATCTTCTGATATTTCAAGTGTGGTTGTTGTAATGTTGTTGAAATCACCTGTATAGGGGGCTGCCTTTGAGAATACTGACTCAAAACATGTGTTAAATACTTCTCCCATTTCTCTAGGGTCATCAATAATTTCATTATTTACTATTATTGAATTGAGGTCGCATGCCAGTGCTTAATGGAGAAAGTCACAAGAGTGTGAGCTCCATCTTTCCTTCCATTTATATTTATTATTTTTATCCCATTTCTATTGTTAACTAACTGTACAGACTTCTGATTGGTAAATCTAGATTCTGGCAACTGAATGGAGAATTATTGATGCTATTTTCCTTAAGAAGTATTAATTTCCTGCCAATAATGATACACAGGTAAAATCTTATATTAATGATGCCTACAGGGAGGACCCACTTCCCACTGTCACCAGACCATTTGAAGTTTAGAGACTCTGAACACAGAGACTATTTGGATAAATCTGGTCAGTTTGCTACAAACAAATGACATTTTACAATTAAAAGAAATACTGGTAGAAATAAGAAATGTCCAAATTGAAGTAAAAAAGTCAACAGCTTCACTGGCTAAACAACAAGAAGAAATGTTTAATCTTGTCTGTAAAAACAATAAAAAATTATCTGAATTAACCCCAGCTGTCACATATTTAGAGCAACTTACAATTAAGAAATCCAATCAGATCTATCGTCTGTCACAAAAAGTAGACGACCTTGAGAATAGAGGCCGTTGGAACAATATCAGAATATTGGGTGTACCAAAAGGGGCAGAAAGAGATAATATGCTCTCTTTTCTTAAATCCTTTTTACCTGATGTTTTCAAATACCAATAGCATAGCCCTTTAGAAATTGAACAAGCTCACAGATCTCTTGGCCTGAAACCTGTCGACCAGAGACCCAGACCAATAATTGCTTATCTGTTAAGGTTCTCAGTCAAAGAACAAATAATGAGACTGGCAAGAGAAAAAGGGTCACTCAAATGGAAGGGGGAAAATATTTAAATTTTTCAAGGCTTCTCTAGTGAGGTGGTTAACAGATGAAAAGAATTCACAGAAGCTAAACAATGCTTGAGAGAACTATGCTTAAGATATTTTTTTAAATACCATGCCACTCTCATTATTCAGGAACAAGGGGGTGAAAGCTTCAAATGTGATTCCACTAATGAGGTTTGGCAGTTCATTCAAAAGTTCAAAGATATTCACTGTAGGAACTTAACAGGCCCTAGAACAAACCACCAGATTTCAAAATTTGCATGAGCTGTCACAGAAACTGATCATCAGTATTCTGAAGCTTGCACTTTATAAAGGTCTGCTCGATCATGCAATATATCACAAGGGAATTCTAGAGTAACTTGCCCTCAAACCTCAACTCCACATCTTTTCTCAGAAGTGATTACTGTAAATTCACATCATACCTGAGGTTTGGAAATCCAGAGAAGAACCAGACGAAATCTCAAGCAATCTTACATTCCAAAATTAGCTAATACAGCCAGGAATCCAAAGAAAAGGGGTGAAGTAAAGAAAACAGCCAGTCATCTTCCACCAGTTCTTCTCCAGATCTTATGTGCGAAGGGGAAATTGATGCAACAGAAGCTGGTGCTACTACAGTAGCAGCCACTGATGCTGCCAGCTATTTCCCCAAATTTCTGTGATATTTCCAGAAATATCTGATGCTTTCTGCATTTAAACAGTAGGGGCAGCAAAGAAAAACTCTTCAGAAATTTTGCAAAATATCTGGAAATAGCTGCCAATGTCTGTGGCTACCACTGTAGTATTTATATCCTTCAACACAGCCTGAATGGTAGGGGGGCCTGCTTTATCTGGATTAAAAGGTGATGCATGAGGTGTTATGTGTGGTCCACTTTTTGAATCTTGCTCATTCTATTGTGGAGTCTGTTTCTAAACTTTGAAAATTCCTATTAAGGTAGGATTTCATGATCATCCGATTCTTTCAGATTCTCTACCAAAGAAGGTCAGAGACTGTTGGGGTCACTTCATTTATGATTTTTGCATTGTATTATTGTTACTGTGTGATCCCAGTAAATTCTGTATTAAAACAGGGCACAGTAATTTATCTTAATGGAAAGGAAAGGCCTATTTGTTTTGATTACTGGCAAATAACGGTTAAACTTAATGAACATAGAAGAGATGTTTTAAAAGAGATAAAATAGGCACAGATATCTGGACTCTGCTAAAATGTCTTGTACTTTTATTTTTTATTTCTCTTCTCCACTTAGTAGTACAACTAATACTATCTGCTGATGCTGTCTCTAATTTACATTTCCTCCTCAGACACTTATTTCTTCTACAGCTGATTCCCTATCTATGTCTAATTGCTGACATTGTTACTTGCTACCATATCTCCCCTTCCTTTTCATTTTCTAGTAAACCCTAATCAAAATCATTGCAAATTATGCCGGTTAATAGAGCTCAGATGCCTAGTTACAGTCTGTGCCATATTGCCTGATTTCCGCTGAAATGGCATATGTACATTGGACACAAAGTATTTCGGTGTCAGGAATGATTATCTGAGAATGTCCTGCTCAAATGTGAGAATAAATGTCTTAGGATGGATGGCTATGTACAGATAATGCAGCACTTTAGTAGTGACATTCAGTCTTGCAGCAGTGTTTAGTGCTATTTTGCACTGGAGCAAACATTCTGTATTTAGGCTACTACAGTATATACTTGAGACATTAGGCTTCCTTGATAATGTTCTCTTTGCAATACTCTTAATCTATTTATGTGATTTTGCTTTATGTTTCGTGTTTATTTTTTGTATTCTGAATATCTTGAATGTTTTATTATTATTTCCTGGCATTCAATTGCTGGGTCATCTACCTAATTTGCAGTTAATCCAAACTATAGGTTGAGTCGTAATCTCCTTCTCTCTAGGATTTCAAATTCTACAACTGGAAGGAAAAACACTCTCTTGTACTCTTTTCTGTGGTGTGTGACTGGTCAGTAAAACCTTGGACAATTGTCCGGTAGACATTAACTGACTTTACAGTAGCCAACAACCTACTGTTATATCTTCTTTTTAATTATATTCCAAAGCATATTTTTGCTATCTACACTCACTTGTTTAAGTTGAAGTAACAGTTTTTTTTAATAAAGTTATCTTGTTTAGTAATTGAATATCTAAATATTAATTTACTTTACATTTACCTTAGAGGTTATTGCTTTAAGTATAGAGTTATGTTGCTATTCTAAATATCTGGTTATTTCTTTACTTTTGTTTGAAACAAGTTTTATTTTATAATTACACCAAAGGTATTAACTGTTTAGGAATGCTTCCTTATATAATCACTTCATGGTAAATGAATGGTCTAGGTACCGCTATTAAAAGGAAAAAAGTACTAACAAACTTTACAAAAAGAAAGCAGATATTGCTTTTATACAAGAAACACATCTAGATGATAAAGAATCTGCTAAATTATGCAGATCATGGGTAGCAATGGTAGAGTATAGCAGATTTAATTGTAAAAAGAGAGACACTGCTATTCGGGTTAGAAAAGGTATTAATTTTGTAAAAGAAAAACATTGCTCAGACACTGAAGGGAGATTTAAATTCCTTCTTGGTACACTAGATGGTATTAAGGTTATATTGGTAAATGTTTATGCCCCTAATTCAGGACAGAAAGTGTTTTTTGAAAATATTTCTGCAGTTTTGTCTAATTATTCGGAGTAGAAAATCATGGTGGGTGGTGATTTCAATGAGGTTATGGATCCTAGTCGAGATAAAAAGAATACTAAAACTCCTCTGAGCAGTACTAAATCTTGCCAGGCCTTTCATAAGTTGGTTCAGGACCTTTCTTTATCTGATGTATGTAGGATGGTAAACTCCCAAGCTAAGGATTTTACATTTCTTTCTAATAGCCACCTAACTTACAGTAGAATTGACCATTTATTCATCTCTTCTGAACTTTTAAACTCAGTATTTGATGCCAAGATAGACTCTATCACAATCTCAGGTCACACTTTGATTGACATGATCCTGGTTATTGGGGAGGGTGAACCAAACAAATTTAAATGGAGGCTTAATACATTCCTCTTAAAGGATGAAAAATTCATTGATTGGATAACAAATGAAACTGAAATAATGATAATGGCGAGGTCTCAAAGACCTGTCTGTGGGAGGCTTACAAAGCATTTATTAGGGCCAGAATAACAAGTTTCTCTGTGGGGCGCAAAAGTGATAAAGCTAAAACCTTAAGAGAAAAACAATCAAATCTGACTGCTTTCGAAGAGAAACTTAAAAAAAACTCTTTTCATTTACAACTGATACATAAGATAGAAATAGTCAAATATGAAATTAATAGCATCCTGTCTACTCAAACTGAGCAGCTAAAACAAAGTTACTGGGAACTGGGAGATAAGACTGGGAAATTACTTGCTCATAAACTTAAAAAACTAAATAATCAGAACATTATTACAGGAATTCAGGCCCATATGAGGAAAACTTATAATAATAATAATAAAGCTATCAATAGGTTAATTCAGGAGTTTTATGCAAAAATATTTGACCATAAGGTAATAAACACTTTAGCCACGGATTCCTTTGTAAATTCAATCCAAACCTCTGTACTGACTCAGAAACATTTTGAAAGTTAAATAAAGAAATCTCATTTGATGAGATAGTTGTGTCAGTCAATATCCTACCAAATAATAAAAACCCAGGTCTAGATGGTCTCTCAAGTGAATTTTATAAGCTGTTAAATTCCAAGATATCCCCTCATCTATTCAACATATATCAAGAGTCTTGGGAAAAGAACACTCTACCCCATACCCTCACACAATCCCTGGTTACTTTAATTCTTAAGAAAAAGAAAGACCCTCTGTCTTGTGCTAGCTATCAACCCATTTCTCTAATGAATACAGATCAAAAAATATTAGCTAAGATATTGGCACTATGTATTCAGAAAGTCATGGAATTAGTTATAGGAAAAGATCAGGTGGGTTTCATGCACAGCAGATCTGCAGCAGACAGTGTTAGGAGACTACTGTAAGTCATACAATCTGGTATGCTAACAAATCCAAGGAATCATTTCTGGTGTTATTTCTGGATTTATTTAAAGCATTTGATTCCTTGTCTTGGGATTATATGTTTCAAGCTCTTGATTATTACAAGTGTGGTAAAAACTTTAATACCTGGGTCTCTTTATTATATAAAAATTCAACAGCTCGAACTATTACTCATGGACTCATGAATGACTGACCCCATTTCTTTAGCTTGTGACACTAGACAGGGTTGTCCTCTATCTCCTTTCTTGTTTATTTTAGCCATAGGACTCCTGATTAGAACAATAGATAAAGATACAAGTATAGCTGGGATTCTTGTCAACTCCCAAACCCAGAAAACATATGATTTTTCTGATTATCTGCTTTTAACTTTGAAAAAAACAGCCCAAGCTTATAATGGCCTCAAAAATTATTTTCATTCTTTAGAAATCTCTCAGGGTTACAGGTTAATTGGGATAAATCACAAGTAATCTGTCCAAACCCCACTCCCTTCATTAGACAGAATTCAGTGGAAATTTTTGATAATGGCCAGGTTAAAGATCAAATAACATATTTGGGCATTCAAATTTCCAGCACTTTAGGAGCTTTGATTAAACTTAATTATTTACCTTTACCACAAGATATTGAGTCAGATCTAAGTAGATGGGGTAACTTACATCTATCCTTATGGGGCAAAGTAAATTCAATTAAAATGCTTATCGCCCCAAAGTTATTTTATTTATTTAAGAATATTCCATTTCTTTTGGATAGCAACTTGATAAAGAAACTGGATACGATGATCAGGGGATTTCTTTGGAACAATAAACCACCAAGACTCAGTCTGAAAAAATTAAGATCTCCCTACACTCTAGGAGGGTTGGCATTGCCACAATGGGAATGGTATCAATGGGTTTTTATTTTTAAGCAAATAGCAAATCATTAGAATTATAAATCGGTAACTGATTTGCATAGCCCTTTATGGTTACATCTAGAAACTTCTATATTAAACCCTTATACACATTCTGATTTTTTATTTATACCTATCCCTTTTGCTATAAGAGACAATCCTTGTTTAAAATAACTCTATTAGAGTGCTCAAAAAGATGTGTCATGCTATGAAACCATCCAGTTTACCATTAAGACAAATGCCACTATGGTCTAACTCATTAATCACTAAAAAAGAACCATTGAGACCCAATGAATTATGGTCCCAAGTAGGAATTAACAGACTTGGTGATATACTATCTAATGATTCCTCCATTCTGATGTCATTCAAAGAAATGAGAGACGTGTATAGATTGCCTGTCATTTTCATTTTTATCTTCAACTGAGAAAGTTACTCAAAGATAATATACTTTTAAATGATTACTCAAGTCCCAATAACAAAGAATGGGGCCAACTACCTAAAATAGTACCCCTAAAGAAAGGAACTAGCTTTATTTACAAATTACTTAATAATTGTCTTCTGTCATCATCTCTAACCTATTCAGCCAAATGGAAATGGGAGTCTGAACTTAATATGACTATCTCCAATTCTGACTGGGATGAGGCCTGGGATATTGCTCATAAAGGTACTGTAGACACTGAAGGTAAGCTGATACAATTTAAAATTCTGCACCATTTTTACCTGCATCCCCTTAAACTTGCAGAAATGGGTCTAAACCAAAATTATAAGTGTTGAAAATGTCAATCCCATAAAGCTGATTTAACTCATATATTTTGGAATGTCTTAGGATAGCTCCACTTTGGAAAGAAATTATTAAATTATGTGAGAAAGCTTTACAGACCACTTTAACTCCCTCTCCACTGATTTTCACTCTTGGCATTTTCCTGATGATTATCCAGTCTCCTTCCATCAAAGACGCTGGCTTTCAGTGGTATCTGTCTGCACCAAAAGATTGATCTTAAAATACTGGAAAAACTCTAGCCCTCCCCCCCACTATGATGGAATGGATACATTTGATGGGTTTCACTACCAAAAATGAACAGCTCAGTTATACTCTTAGGAATAAATTAAGTACTTTCCTAGACATCTGGGGTCTCTTTTGTATACAATTTTGTAACATCTTTACTGATTAAATAGTATGTTAATTAAAAATTAAAATTAGGATAAGCCATGAAATACATAATATGTTATTCATGCTAGTCACTTAAAATTACTACTTTTATTCTAGGTTATTATGATTAATTCCTTATCAGTTAGTCAATAATAGCATCTTGTTATATTTTATGTCTCTTATTATTGGTTTATTTTAAGTAGCATGACATTGAATATAAGTTTTCATACTTATAGAGGCTTTTTTCTTTTTTTTATTATAATTGTCATAACTCACGGAATAATGGAAAATGTATTGAATGCTTGCTGATGTGTTAATGTATTTTCTGTTCTGTCAAGACAATAAAAATGTTATTATGGAAAAAAATATTATTGAATTGAATTTATTATTTGATTTCTGTAAAGACTTTACCTACCCATAGAATGGAAGTGATAATATTGATATGAAGCTAGTTGCCCTCTTTCTGCATGAACTAGCTCTCCCACTGATGAAAATATTTAATATTTCTCTATGAATTGGTGTATTTCTGGATAGGTGGAAGCATGCTCTGGTCACCCGTGTTTTTTAAAAAATGGGGCTAGAACTGACATAGGAAATTACTGGCCTATTGCCATACTGCCTCTATTGTCAAAAGTGCTAGAATGAATTGTAGCAGGCCAATTGACTGATTACCTGAACAAATATGATCTCCTTTGCCTGCAGCAGCACAGTTTCTGGCAAAGACACAGCACAACTACTGCTCTGATCAATTTCACCTCACACCTATACAATGCTTTAGACTATGGGAGGTTTGTGGGATCCATCATCAAAGACCTCACTAAAGCATTTGACACTGAATCATATCATTCTTCTGGATAAACTTGTGACTCTTGGACTGTCTACTGACACAATCACCTGGTTTGGAAGTTACCTGTCTTGCAGGTTGCAGTGAATAAAAATAAGAGGGGTAGTATCTAAGCCTAGGGACATGACCTTAGGGATTTCTCATGTCTCTATACTGGATTCTCTCCTTTTCAGCTTATTTATCAACACACTTCCATCTGCCTGCCTAGCTAAAATGCTATTGTTTGCAGATGATGCAGCAATCTCCACATCAGGCAATCACACATCAGAAATAACCATTGAGTTACAGGAAAGCTTCAATAAGCTCAAGTCATGGTTCTCTGACAATAAACTGCTCAATTACAAAAAAAACAAAGGCTCTTCATTTTGCTATGCCTCACCTTAAGAAAAAAGCAGATCCTCTTATCATTAGGAGCCATAAGGGTGATCCTATTGAACAAGTTACCACCTTCAAATATTTAGGCATACACCTAGATGACACCCTCTCCTTTCGCCCTCACATAGATCATGTTGTTAAATCAGCGAACATTAAACTGGGCACGCTGTTTGTCACAGGCATGCAATGACCAGGAGGCTCTAAGTCTGGTTACCCAGAGTACAATTCTGTCTACCATTGACTACAGGCTTGTCATCTATGGAGAAGCCTCTGACACTGCCCTGAAAAGAATCAAACTTCTCCCTAACAAATCCTGTAGACTGGCCCTAGGAGCAGACCTCCACACACACACACACACACACACACACACACACACACACACACACCCTCTACACTATGTCGTGGTGGATCTCTTTGCAGCAAAGGATCAGGTACCAGATCTGCTTGGTAGGAAAAAAGGCCCTTCTTGGCCTAATGCCAGAATCAACTGCTGATTTATTTAGATTAAATTTAACCTCAGAACTGACTAGAAGAACTGCCAAGGGAGCCCTCAAGGTCCCTACAAGTGTACCTCTTTTGCCCAGAGAACCCTGGTGTACCGGGGGCCTGTGTAGTTAAATGACCTCCCTTCCTCCCTTCTCAAACACCGCAAGATTCGTCCTTTCAAGAGTGACCTTCACCGCCATCTTGCACTAGCAAGCAGATGTGATTGCCCTTCCTAATTGAAACATATGCATGCCTAACCCCAGACCATCACCCTTTGCTTTCCACCCACCCCTTTCCACTTCCAGACCCACTGCCTCACCTCCCTCCCCCTCCCCCTCTGACAAATGACAAAGCCTTCTGGCTGCTATTTGCCAACCTCTCTGCACATAGCAACTTATGGCATTGCACTTAGCAACTTACTGTATGCTATTAAAATGATTTTCTCTGTGATATTTTATTATCATCAAGTTTAATGTTGTTACCTAACACTGAACAATACTCCTTTGTACCCATTGTATCTTTCTTTGCCCCATTGTACTATAGCTCTGTTTGTATTTCTTGTTGACATGGAACATTTGTAAAAGAGCCTTGGCTCAAAGGTGTTTAATCTGAATTCTGAAAGAAATACAAAAAATAATTAACTAAAGGAATTATTTCATGTTATCTATATTTTTACTCTTTATTAAGTTGAACTCCATTTTTGTTTGCTTTTTTATTTTGATTTTACATTTTTTTTTATTTCTTTACATTTAATTTGGTTCTCTTCAGTCTTTTCTTTGGTGTATGTGTTGTAGACTAAGTGTTTCTTTCTGAGTAGTTTCTGTAAGCCTTTATTTAGCCATTTAGGTTTTTTTCTCTACTATTATATATTTTTTTCTTCTTTATGTGTTTATCACAAATTTTGAATATGCGTTTAATAATAATAATACTTTATTTATAATGTGCCTTTCAAATACCAAGGTGCAATACAATTAAAACAATTGACACAGTTAAAACAAAACCATCATCATATAAACTATACAGTACAGATCAGCAGTCATCACTACCATATGCTTTTATCCAAATAAATGATTTTAGGGCCTGTTTAATGCTCCCCATGGTCGTGCACTCCCTAATCTGACTGGGTAGAGAATTCCTGAGGGACAGGGCCATGAACATAAAAACACGGGCCCCAGCAGATTTTAGAGTCACCCTTGGAATCTTCAGCATCCCCTCATTGGCAGAGCAGAGTGGTCACACAGGAATCAGAAGCTCTTTCAGGTAGTCAGGGCCCAGTTCATGTAGGGCTTTATATGTCAGTAACCCGACTTTGAAGGTGATCTGCCACTGAACCAGCAGCCAGTGCAGTTCCCGCAGCACTGGTGTGATATGGGAATATCTAGGATTCCCCATCAACAACCAGGCTGCATAATTCTGCACTAGCTGGAAGTGGTGGATATCAACTCCCGGAAGCCCAAAGTAAAGTGAGTTGCAGTAATCTAAATGCGAGGTCACAACGGCATGGATTAATGTAGGCAGGTCACTGGACGGAACAAGGTGCTTGATCCTAGTAATGTTTTTCAGATGGTAAAAATATGACTTAAAGACAGCAGACACCTGAGTCCGAAGTGCCAGCCCCATGTCCAACATCATCCCTAGGTCTTGTACCTGTTCAGAGATCTGAAGCTCAGCATCCCCAAGGAACAATCCTAGGGGGCAGCCTGCCTCCAACCTCTCTATACGGTGACCTGGATCCAAAACCATCACCTCCGTCTTCCCAGAGTTCAACTTCAGCCAACTGGACTTCATCCAATCCTGGATTTCCTTGAGGCAGTTATTAAATACCGAGACTACTCCTTCCTGGTCAGGGGCAAAAGACATGTATAGCTGGGGATCATCAGCATAACAATGAAACCTCAGCCCATACCATCTCACAATGTCTCCAAGGGGAAGCATGTACACTGCAAACAACATGGGGGACAATACTGAGCCTTGAGGGGCCCCACAAGACAGAGAAATAGGGTCAGAGGAAAAAAACCTGACTCTACGCTCTGAGTTCTTCCAGTGAGATAGGAAGTAAACCATCTGTGGACCAAGCCAGAAAGACCACAGATAAATCTGTGGTGCTCAAGCAGAACCCCATGGTCAATGGTGTCAAAAGCTGATGACAGATCTAAAAGTACCAAAATGGACCGTTTTCTCTGTTCTCTTGCCATCAGGAGATTATTGAGCACCTGAACCAGTGCAGTCTCAGTACTATGCCTCTTTCGAAAACATGATTGGAGAGGTTTGTAGATGCTATGGATGGTCAATTGGTTCTCCAGTTGAGCATCCACTACTTTCTCGATCAGCTTCCCCACAAAGGGGAGATTTGAGATAGGCCTGTAGTTTGCAAGAGAGACTGGGTCCAGAGAAGCTTTCTTCAACAAAGGTGTCACCACTGCCTCTTTCAAGAAGCAGGGATATTCACCCGAGTCAAGGGAGCACCAGACTATCTGTGCCAGAACCAGGCCGATAGAATCACCACAACTCATAATCAGGGATGTAGGGCCTGGGTCTAAACTACAGCATGTAGGGTGCATCCCCTGGACAATCCGCATAACATCCACAATTTCCAGATGTCGAAGTTACTCCAGGAAAAGGGAGGGATAGTGACCAGGTTCTAATCCTCAGCAACTCACACAGAATGTGTCAAGTGGATCTCCAACCTAATGTCAGCCACCTTATCAGCAAAGAACCGAGCAAGCTCATCACACTGTAATTGCTGCACAGCCTGCCCACAGTTCTGAAAGCTGAGCTGGTCGATTCTGAGTAGCAGAACTTTCCCTGGACAGGAACTCTGCCTTCTTACGAGAGATTTCTGACTAATAGAACTGATAGTGTTCTAACAGTCTAAGATGGTTGGCATATAAGCTGGATTTCCACCAACAACATTCTAACCTGCACCCTAGTGATCACAACTCCCTCAAGACTCCATCAAACCACAGAGCCTGAGGGCAAAGGGAGAGAGGACGCACAGGTACTGGTGCAATAGAATCCAGGACTGAGGTAATGGCATTGTTATATGCAAAGACCAAAGCCTCCGGATCACTGCAATGCACAGGAAATTGTGATAGGTCAAGCACCACAGCAAGGCCATTGGAAGTAACATTCCGTAAAGGTCGGTACTTGACCATCTCCACAGGGGTCGGCCTACAAGGGGGGGTGCCAAAATTGAACCTCACCGTGTAGTGATCAGACCATCTGACTGGTTCCACCCCTACATCAGAGGCCTCAATCCCCAGGAGGAAGACCAGGTCAAGAGAATGGACACACTTATAAGTAGCAGTGGTAACCACCTATGTCAGGCCTAGTGAGATCATCAACTGAAGGAAGTGTCCAAATTGCAAGAGTTCATCATCGATCCAGGCATTGAAGTCTCTCAGGACCATCAGCCTAGGTGACTCAAATGCCATATCAATGATGAAGTCTGCCACTTCCTTAAGGAATTGCTTCCTATCTCTGGGTGGACAGTAGATGAAAGCAATTCTATAGCCCACACCTGCTACTCCAGCACATTCAAATGAACTGGTCTCCTCAACTGTAACACTGGTGAGTTCCAATTTGGTCTTGAAACAGACCGCAACCCCCCCACAGTCCAACCTCGGGCAGTGTATCACCGCATACCCAGCTGGAATTGCGTCCTCAAATATTGGGCCAGCATTATCATCCAGCCAGGTTTTGGTGATACAAGCCAGATCTGTCAACCCCACAAGATCCAAAATCACTGTGATCTTGTTCCTGACAGATCTGGCATTGCACAACAGTGCCTGGGTTGGACAGAACTCTTGGGCTGCCCCAACCACCTGCCCATCACCAACGATGGTGCCCTTGGGTATGGGGACCAAACAAGATGGCCCACGTTCTAGACTTCACTTCACCCCAGGGAATCTTCTGGACTTAACAACCCTGTGAGAGCATCCCACTCTTCCAGACTCCGCTGTTCATGCTTCCCCCTCCTACAGACAATACACAAAAGCCTGACAACGTTGATAGGTAGAAAAAGCCAATGGGGGGCAAAAAGGGCAGAAGGCATGGAGAGCGGAGGCTGAATAGCGCACAACCAGGGGATAATAAACTGACACATATCCCAGGCCCACAACCTAACAAAACAATATAAATCTAACTACACAGTCTAAAATAACCATAATATATAAAACTCCAACAATTACAGCCTATCTTAAACTTCTCCTCACCCCCCCAACTAAATAATCTATACCAACTCCAAGAAATAACAAATAAAATTAACCAACTTAAAAATCTAAATTCGTAACCTCCTACCACATAACTATATTTAGCCCACAGGTCCTCTAACTACCTGGGGGGCAAACATATAAAATTAACAAAAACAATTTTAAAGCACCCAGGCCTTTCACTTCCTGGTGCTACTATCACTAACAAACTAAAGGAAATATAAAAATAATTTGAAAAACCACCCTCCAGAGAAATCTCTCACAAATATCAGTAAGAGGGTGAGTTCACAGATATTTACTAAACAAATAAATACACTTCAAAGTAATAAAATAATAAACCAAACAAACAAAAAATAAATATAAGAAAATAATTTGAAAACCACCCTCCAGATAAGTCTCTCACAAAAATCAATATGAGGGTGAGATTACAGATATTTACTGAGAACTCTCACTGCATGTATAATTTCCACAAATATATAAATAAAAAGTACTTGATAACAGGAGAAGTTCAGACTGGCAGTATATACAAATTAAAAAGTACTTGCTGTCAGAAGAAATTCAAAGTAGCAGTAGATGTACAACACACAGCCTTCAATGATCCAAGCCACAAAGTTCTTTATACCAAGTCGAATATCCAAAAAATCAGGAATTCAACAAATCCCAGTCTTCAGCCTCAGATTTCTAAAATGAAAGACCCACAATTGGCTACCAGTTCCCTTCAGCTGTTTACGAGGGAAAATAACTCAGTAAGTTAGTGGCACATCACTACGACTATGGGACAAGCCAGCCCTCCAGTTGACCACCCCAAACATCTAGGGAAGGAGAAGAATGGACCGGTCCTCCAACCAGCCCCACTCCCCAACCCTGTGTGTGACAGAAATCCCCGTGACCCCTCAAGGAGCCCACGGATCTGACAAAAGGCTGGTTAGGATCAATCAGACAGATAGTAGATCCACTGCAACCGAACTCCAAAAATCACCCGGGAAAATACAGAAACCTTCTGTCCAAATGTGTTCTCAAAAACGACAGTTCCCGGTTAAGCCTCTTAAAATCAAGCACAAAACGCTTCAAGGAACACTCCAAAGTCCTCGGTCGAGTAATTAAGAACAGTGCAATAGGCAGCACTACTAGGCCCACAGCTAAAAGTCTCAACAGCAATCCCCTAATTAAAAGTCATCCAGTACCCAGCAAAATACAAAGGTACTGCCGGGGAGCGAACAATCCAGGGGATTCTAAAATGCAATCCAGTCACATCGATCACATCGGGAAGAGACAAGGGCGGCTCGCAAACAGTATTCCCACTAGAGCAGGGACTGATTAACATCCACTGCTACTTCACCATGCTTAGTTCGAGCCCACGAAGCCCGCAAAAAAACTCCAAAGACTCCAAACAGGACCGCTGAGCTCATCCGTAGTTCGCGAGTCACAACGAAGCACTAACAGCAGCTAACTAAAATAGCATAACATAAAATAAAAACAAAAAATAAAAGAATAAAAATGCATAGATAGCAGACGAAGATACTAGACAGACAATGCTACCAAAAATAGACAGTGTTACCGGAGACAAACGTCTAGCCCAGCGTGGCCGCCGTCATCTTTCAATGATTGCATTCTCATTGGTCATACAGCATAATTAATGATTTCCCACATTTCACTAGTGGTTTTGTTCTTTAGCTCATTGTCCCAATTGATTTGTTTAATATCTTCTTTGATGTGTGCATGGTCTGCAGTGTTGTAATCACAAATTATCCTTCAACCTTTTTTTTATAAGGGTGTTTTCGAGGTATGAGAAATAAATACTCTTGTGGTCACTGTTCACAAGTGGAGCTTGTACTTTGCGATTTGTCATATTAATTGTGCTATTACTCAGTACTACATCCTGGATGTTTTCTCCCCTGGTTGGATGTTTTACATGTTGTAGTAGGCCAAATTGATTACAGGTAGTGAGAAATTCTTTGCTTAGATGGCTTGTCCAAGATGTGGATTCCTAGTTTATATAGAAACATAGACTTTGATGGCAGATAAGGACCACTGGGCCCATCTAGTCTGCCCATTTCCCTACCTACCTCTTGGACAAGCTGCAGATCCTAGTTAACCAACAGCCTACTATCATTTAGATTCAGATTTCACAGAAAGATTGCTCTTTCCAACTCACATGCTTTTTCTAATTCTACAGCTAATTCCTCCTGTATCTCATTATTTGCATGTGGTGATCTGTAACATCGACCGATTATGATGTGTCTCCCACCTATGCTATCTATTCTAATACATAATGTTTCAGTTATGTTTTTTGTGTTTATTTTGTCAGATATATCTGTGGATTTTATCTTTTCTGATATATATGCTGCTATCCCTCCCCTTTTTATTAAGCGTGTATAGTCTGTATCCATTTATCTCCCGGTATCATAATTTCTCCACCAAGTCTTGGTGATGAATGCCATGTCTATTTTACCATTGGGCTTTAATAGTGTTTCCAGTTCCTCTATTTTAATTTTGCTTTGTGTGTTTTTTGATTTAATTCTACTTTGTGTTTCTTTGGGTGTGCTTTGAGGTAACCCCCCACCCCACACACACACACACACACACACACACACACACACACACACTGTTTAGTTTAAATGCACCAGGGATAGGTTTTTATTTATCAGTTGAGCCAGTGCATTTGCCCCTTTAGATTTAAGGGTAGCCTGTCTTTTGCATATAATTTGGTGCTTCTGAAAAATGCCTCCCAAGAGCCAATAAAAGTTACCCCAACTCTTGTGCACCTATTTTGCAACCTTATACTTATTCTTTGAATTGTATTGTTCTTTTCTGCATGCCCTTCTAGTACTGCTGAAATACCAGATATGATTGCCTCTGACCTTTGCTTTGTATTAGTTTGTATAACCCCATGATGTCATCTGCAGTGTCCTTTTCATGGTCACGTCCAACATTATTTATACCCACATGCACCACCACTAACTGTTTATTTTTTTCACTGCTCATTATAATAAGTAATATGTTTTAATATAATTTATTATAGCTCCTGGCGAACAGTTCACTTCTTTATGTGCTTTATCCTCACCACAGATTAGGCTATCTGTCCTACGTAAGATAGAATTGTCAATTACAAGTACCTCCCCGTGTGTTTCTTCTGACATTTCAGTTTTCTGATCATGGGTTAAGGGGTCAAATCTGTTAGATAGTGATATATCTTCATTTTTATCCATTGCATGTTTGTTCCCAAATGCTCTCCTACCCTTTTTCTTTGGATTTTGTGCTATATTGAACCATTCTGTGGTTTCTGACTCGATTGTTTTGCAATGTTTGTATCAGAGTCTGTCTCCAATAAATCTGTTCCATTCTGCCTAGCTTTATCCCTCTTCCTTTTTTTCTTTTTGGGTGGTGTTTATAGTATGTATGGTGCTTTCTCTTGCTTGCTCCTTTAGGGTTTTTATTTTTGTTAGCAAGTGTCCCATCTCTGCATATTTGGGACAGATGTAACTACTATTATTTGGGTCAGAGTTATCTGTAGTACACATATAGCAGTTGCAACATTTTGAAATAGTGCCATCATTAAACAGTATGGTTAAAAAATCATTTACTGGGTTATAGGCCTCCATATTTTTAATGAATGCAGAGTTTGTTAGTTTGTCAAACTTTATACTGCTTGCAAAGTTTATATATTTAAAGACAACAATGGGATACAGAGATATTATATACTAGCTTATGCAAATAGGCACTTACTGGGTGTCTTATTTTCTTCCTCTGGTTAGTAGCCTACCCATGTCCCTTCATCCCTGCCGGACAAGCAAGATCGTGCAGTGCCATGTGCATGTCCCACTTTCTCTACATAGAAACATAGACTTTGATGGCAGATAAGGACTGCTTGGCCCACCTAGTCTGCCCATTTCCCTACTTACAGGATAAGTTGCAGATCCTAGTTAACCAATAACCTATTTTTTCCTACCCACCACAAAAATTGCCTAATGTCTGTTCCATGCATTCTTGAATTCCCCCACAGTCGTAGGCCCCACAACCTCCTCAGGAAGGCTGTTCTATACATCCACCACCATCTCTGTGAAAAAATACTTTCTCACATTGCCTCTGAGCCATCCCTCCTCTATCTTCAAATTGTCTTGCCTTGTTCTTGCACATCTCTTTTTCTGAAAGATTCTACCCTGTTGGATTTTGTTGATTCCACAGAGGTACTTAAACGTTTCTATCATGTCCCCCTCTCCCTTCTTTCCTCAAGGGTATACATATTAAGCTCCTTTAGTCTCCCTCATATGGCTTCTTTTGCAGACCCTGCACCATTTTAGTTGCCCTCTTCCAGACTGCCTCCATCCTGTCTATGTCCTCGTGGAGATGGGGTCTCCAGAACTGGATGCAGTACTCCAGATGGGGTCTCATCAACTGTCTGTACAGAGGGATAACAACTTCCTGTTTTCTGCTGGTAATGCCTCTCCCCATACATCCCAGTATCCCTCCAGCTCTCCCTACTACCTTCTCACATTGCCTGCTAGCCTTAAGGTCATCTGATATGATTGCTCCTGGATCCCTTTCCATTTTTGTTGTTGTTACTACCTCCACCCATTGTGTAATCTTTCCCTGGGTTTTTGTTTCCCAGGTGCATTATTTTGCACTTCTTTGCATTGAATCCAAGCTGCCATACTTCTGACCATTACTCCAACCTTGCCAGGTCCATTCTCATCCTTTCCACGCTTCCTTGTGCATCAACCCTGTTGCAGATATTTGTATTATCTGCAAAGAGGCATACTTTTCCTTCCAGCCCCTCTGCAATGTCACTTATAAAGACATTAAAAAAGACTGGACCCAGTACTGAACCCTACAGTACTCCACTAGTAGCCCCTCTTTTTTCAGAGTGGACTATGTTTACAATTACCTTCTGTGTCCTGTTGTCCAGCCAATGTTTTACCCAGGCTAGCACCCTGGGACCCACTCCCAGGCTGGTTAATTTGATTATTAATCTTTTGTGTGGGACTGTGTCAAATGCCTTGCTAAAGTCTAGGCAGGCCATGTCCACAGTCCCTCTCTGGTCTAATACTTTGGTCACCCAGTCAAAGAAATCAATTAGATTCGTCTGACATGACCTTCCCACTGTAAACCCATGCTGCCTTGGGTCCTGTGCCTCACTTTCCTCTAGGTACTCAACAATTCTTTCCTTCAGAAGTGATTCCATCACTTTCCCTACCACAGAGGTCAAACTGACAGGTCTGTAGTTCCCTGCCTCTGTCTTGCTCCCTCTTTGTGAAAGGGAATCACATCTGCCTTCCTCCACTCCTCAGGTACCACGCCATCCTCCCGTGATTTGCTAAAATGGGTAGACAGTGGTGTCACTAGTTCTCCCCTTAATTCTTTTAGAATTCTGGGGTGAATTCCATCAGGCCCCATTGCTTTGTCCACCTTCAGTTTTAGGAGTTCTTTCAGAACCCTTTCTTCTGTGAAAGGACTAGAATTGACCCTCCTATCCAGACTGCTTCTGTTAATTGGATTAGGCACCTCCCCGTCCTCCTCTTTTGTGAATACTGAGCAGAAGTATTCGTTCAGTATCACTGCTTTTTCATGGTCCCACTCTGCCCACCCACCATCCTTTGTATTCAGCCTCACTATCCCTCCCTTTGTCTTTCTATGCTACCTGATGTACCTGTAAAAGGTTTTATCCCCTTTCTTAACCGAGTTGGCTATCTTTTCCTCAGTTTGGGCATTTGCTATTCTGACATCCCTGCCTGTTTCCTTCTGCCTTAACTGGTACAGTTCTCTGTACAGCTCTATGTTTCCTTATACTTCCTAAATGCTATCTTTTTCCCCCTAACCTTCCCTGCCACCTCTTTTGAGAACCATAGTGGCTTTTTCATTCATTTTGATTTATTTTCTTCACACAAAAGCATGTTGCCTCTGTGATGGTAGTTTTGATGTTTCCCCATTGTTGCTCCACCCCTCCATCTAGCCTGCTTGCTAGTGCTTTTCTAGGGCACTCTCCCATCTTGGCAAAGTCAGCCCTCCTTAAGTCCATTACCCTCACTTTTGCATGGCTTGACTCTGTAGCTGAGTTTTATCGAGAACCACACTGTTTGTTGGTCACTTGTTCCCAGATGGGTACCCACGTCTAGATCTGAGATCCTCTCGCTGTCTCCATTTGAGAGTATGTGAGTGGGTTCCAAAACTAGCTGTCTGAGGCATATCACCTGAGAGGCATTGAGAATGGCCCTACTCTTCAATGTGGCTGCAGCAAAGGTGCTTCAGGTTAACATCTGGCATATTCAGGTCCCCCATCAACAGTATCTCCCCTTTCTCTGCCATCCTAAAGATGCCATCTATCATATCCATGTCCATTCCCTCTCCCTGACATGGGGGGTCTGTATACAACCCCTATGCAGATTGTGGTACAATTTACAGTTTCTATGGTGACCCACAGTGCCTTGTCTCTTCCCTGTTTACTTTTTTGTTCCCTTGCTTTTATCCTTTCCCTTACATAGAGAGCAACTTCTCCCTCTCTTCTACCCTCCCTGTCTCTCCTTTAGGTTGTGTACCCTGGTATGTTAACATCCCAGTCATGGTTCTCTGTGTACCAGGTTTCTGTGACTGCTATCCCTCTTCCATCAATGCCACAAGCTCATGGAGCTTGTTGCCCTGACTATGGGCATTGGTACTCATTACCCTCCATTTCTTTATGGCCTTACCCCTTTTTGCCCCATCCCTGTCCTTATCGCCTTTGTCATTTTCTCCATTTACCCCTGCTCTTCTCCCTATTGACATCTCTATATTGGTGTTTACCTCATTTACTACCCTGATTTTTGAAGGGGGGGCTAGGATTTCCCTGTTCCTTTCCAGTGCCTTCCCCCTTGGCTAGTTTAAATGCTTGCCAGTGAAGCATTTAAACCTATCACCTAGGATCCTTGTTCCCCTCCTAGACAGATGCCGATTATCACACCAGTATAGGCCTGCATCTCTCCCAATGAACCCCCCAGTCCATAATGAAGCCAAATCCCTGAGCTCTGCACCTGTTTTTCAACTACTGATTGAATCCCATTGTGTGGAGCACCCTAGCCTCATCCATGCCATAGACAGGCAGCACCTTCAAGACAGTTACCGTGCGTGCTACTTGTCTATCAATCAATCAATCACTTTATTTAACCAGGCATAAACATCATTGAGCAAGCTCATTTTCAAGGTGGTCCTGGGCATAAATACAATACAGTACACTTCATAAGATTACAATTACAGTGGACAACGGTGCCAAAAAAAAAAGAACAAAACTTTGTGAAGGTGTCGGTCAATATGGGCCTATACATACCGGTCAACATAATTAACATGCAAAGGTACATAATGATAAGCTTTACTGAAATGAAAAGAGACAACAATCCCATATAGTCTCCGCTGAGTAAGAGCTTATACCTAAATGATAAAAAATAAGGAGGTATTAAGGAACAGGGTAGAAATTGGGGTGAAAAAGCAGGCAGCCAAAAGGGAGGCCAGAATAAGTAAAAGGTAGAGAATAGGCAGGGTCATCTTGGATTAAGAGAACTAGGCTTGTAGGTCCTAGGTTTCTGTTGTTAGGAATGTGGGGTGGATGAGATACTTAGACGTGGGATTTGAGAGTGGCACCCAAGGCTTAGGGTTCATCGGCATCTGAAACAGTTGCATGATTCCTTCAGATAATCCGTTAATAGAGCTTTGAATGTGAAAATGCTTGGAAGTGAGGATAATTTTAATGAGTCTTGCATAGTGTTCCAAAGTGATGGAAGTGAGAAGTTGATTGCTGCTGAGCCAAGGGTAGTTTTCACTCTAGGAATCTGGAGGCAGATTAAGGAGAAGTGTCTCAGGCCATAGGAACCTTTAGCACATTTGAAGATGTTTGAGATGTATGCAGGGAGGTTATCAGATAATGCTCTAAAAAACCAGAGGAGAGCATTCCTGTTTCTTCTAGTTGAGAGTGAGGTCCATCCCGAAACATGGTGTAGATGACAGTGATGTGTACTACAGGGTAGATTTAAGATAAATCTTAAAGCCGGGTGGTAAAGGGTGTCCAGTTTGTTTAGCATCATTGATGGGCAATGACTGTAAAGGAAGTCAGCGTAGTCCAGTATAGGTAGGAATGTAGATTGTACTAGTCTCATTCTGGCTTCTAACGTGAGTAGGTGTTTAATGCGATAGAATAAATCTAATCGCTGTCTTAGTTTCTTCAAGGTTTCATTTAAGGGGCACAGAAAGTTGAGCTTGTTATCCAGCTAGAACCCTAGGTATTTAAAGGTATCAACTACTTCAAGGAGTTCTTCTAAGAGTGTTTGGATCTGTGTGATATGTGGACATGCAGAAGTAGACTTTGGTGAGAGAATCATTGCTTTAGTCTTTTTGGCATTGAGGAGGAGCTTATGAGTGAGAAGGTTGTATTGGAGGGTGACAAAATCTTTCTGTAAGTACTCATTGGCCAGATCCAAGGATGAATTTGTGGTATAGAGTACAGTATCATCTGTGAATAAGTGCACATTTGCTGTGCCCAGCTGTGAGTCCAGATTATTGATGTTTATTGCAAAGAGGATAGGGCCCAGGATGGAGCATTGGGGGACTCCCCATAACAAGGATTTTTGTGGGGACAGATCTCCTATGGCTTTGACTTGTTGTAACCTATTGGTTAGGTAGCTGGTGAACCATTTAATGGCAGAACTATCAAGTCCTATGTTACTCAGTGCAATAAGCATGATGGTATGATCCACAGTATTGAAGGCCTTACTTAGATCAAGGAAGAGGGCAAATACATGCTTCTTAGAGTCCAAGGCCATTTGCCAGTCTGTAGTTACTTTGGCAAGAACCGATATTGTACTGTGTTTGGCTCTGAAGCCAGACTGAGCCGGGTTTAGCAACTTTTGAGAATCCAAATGTTCTCTAAGTTGGATGTTGACAATTATTTCAAGTAATTTAGAGAGGACGGATAGTATAGAGATAGGCTGGTAATTGTTCAGATCACTCGGATCCCCAGTCTTGAATAATGGTAGGATGTGGGCAGTTTTCCACAAGACAGGTAGCTCACCTTGAATCACAGAGGTATTGAATAAGTGTATAATGGGGGCAGTCAGATAGGTATGGCCAAGTTTTAGGAAGTAAGGTTCAATATTATCTGCACCCACACTCTTTTTTGTATCCAGAGAAAGGAGGAGGTCCTCCACTTGCTTGAATGTAATTGTGAGGAAGCTGAAGGGGGTGGGATGCAGTTGGTTATGGTTGTGATTATCAGTGAAGCCAACAGTGTAGTCTCTTGCCGGGCTAAGTTTGCTGATAGGTGAGGTGTCAAAGGCAAGCCCTGCAGTGGCAAAGTGATCATTAAGCTTTTCTAGTATATCAGTTTTGTCCATATAGGTGGTACCATCAGATGCAATTTTGTTTGGAAGGGGTGTTGCAGTGGACTGACCTTTGACTTCTTTGAGGATGTTCCAGAATTTGGCAGAGTTGTTTTTATTGTCTTCTAGTTCTTTTTGGAAGTACCTAGCTTTTTCTGACCTAATTAGCTTGGTACAAGCATTCCTAGTGGTACAGAATGCTAACCAATCAGCCTCCAGGTGGGATTTCCTCACTTTTTTCCACCAGTAGTCCCTATCCCTAAGTGCTTTCTTCAGGATGGGACAGAACCAGCCAGGAGTTTTATTTTTTGATTTGATCAGTCTTAGTGGGGCGTGTTTGTCTATTAGCTCCAGTAAGAGGCTGTGAAAGATGTTAAATGCCTCTTTAAAGGTGGGGGCTAGGTAGAAATCTTGCCAATGAATGTTGCTTAGATCTTTCAGGAAAGTGTACTGGCAGAACTTTTTCAGGCATCTTTTCAGTTTGAATTTGGAGGCTGTTTTTATTTGGGAAGGATGTCTGATGCAGGCAGTAGCACAATGGTCACTTATATCATTGAAGAATACTCCAGTATGCAAGATAGCGTGAGGTTTGTTTACTAGGATAAGGTCCAGGAGGGTGCTGCACTCAGGGTGTTTTCATTTAGGTCTGGTTATAGCAGTCACCATTTGTAACAGACCATTAACATCGCATAGATCCTTCAATTTCTTAGAGCAGTCATCATTCCAATTTAGATTGAAATCCCCCATTAGAATACACTTAGTATCAGCAGAGTCAAGAAGGTTTTGAAGGTGTGGCAGAAGTGCCCAGCCACCAGACGGCGGTCGGTAGCATGCTGCCATAAGGAGTGATTTCTCACTGGAAAGTGATAATTTTAGATCAAGGCATTCAAATTCCTTAGCCTTTGAGGTACAGTCAAAGACTGTGACTGTAAATTTGTTTTTGACATATATTGCAACCCCTCCCCTTCTAGTCAGTCTATCACAGTGGTAGATGACATATCTGGGTACGTAGATAGATTTGTCCAGGGTCAAGGGTGTGAGCCAGGATTCAGTTATCATGAAGAAATCAGGAGATGCATGTAGAGCCCAGGTCTGTATAGAGTCAATCTTCTTTAGGAAACTACAGACATTGATAAGGAGAAAGCTAATCCCTTTATATTGAGGGAGGTCCACAGGGGTGTCCAGAGAAATAGGTGGACCTGGGTTTAATTCAACATTTCCCTAACAGAGTAGGAGAAACAGTAGTAGTTTTTTAAGGTGGTGTCTTAGCCTGCTAAGCATTCTTTTGTTACTCATCCTAGTGTACACTGGTTTAGCGGTGGCTGTGTTAAGGGCAGGATTGCTATTTGCTAGGGATAAAACATAGAGAACTGATAGAGCCGACACCATCCTTGGGAATTGCACGTGTTCTGTAGTAATGGCCTGGTGGGAGGAGGGGCATGACCATAGCGGAGACATCCCTGATGTAGAATGCCATGGTCTAATGTGGGAGGCTATATCTTGGTAGATGATAGAGGAGGAAAACTGGCCTTTGTCTGAGTTGCAAACCAAAATTTTGGGTAGAGTATGACAAAGTAATATAAAGCAACTATAGAGAAGGATAGGCGCAGATGGCATTCTTAACTTCTAAGGCCCTTCCCCAACTCCACAAACTCTTCCTGCACTGCTCTGATCCCTTTCTCAGCCTGGTCAATTGTCCCTAGGTGGACAATGACATCCAGCTCCTTCCCCTGTGCAGTTGCTCTGGCAATCCTGAAGATTCGCTCCCTGTCCCTCCAAGCCATGGCACCAGGCAGGCTTCTTACCTCCCTTTCCCTTCCCCCCAGTTCTACCCTCTTAACAATGGAGTCCTCCACCAGGAGTTGTTTACTTCCACTGTTGGGTCCCATGCCACCCTCCTGTGGGTCTCCTTTTTAGAGGTTCCTAGCATCCTCCTTGGTCTCCACTGTGGGTGCCTCCATATGAATTGTGTAGAGGTACAACTGGAGGGATGCACCTCTGTTCCACCACCCTCACCCTCTCTGAGCCCACTGTGGTCAAACTGCTCCTCTTTCTTGGCAACCTCTGAGCCAATGACAGTGACCCAGGTGGTCCCTGGGTGGGACAGGAGGTCCCCCAAATTCTGGCCAACTCAGCCTGGAGATAAGCAACCTCCTGCCTTAGCCCAGAAAGGTGCCTGCAGATGGGACAACACTACATCCTCCAGAATGTCTTCTGGAAGACTGCTGCTCCATAACCACTGCACTGCACCACTCCCATCATGTCTTATTTCTGGCCCCTTAACTGTTGTTTGGAATATTGACTCTGTCCTCTTTTTTTTCCCCTACTTACTTACTGCCTCTGTGCCTGTCAAGCTCCTGATCTTCCTGTTCTGAAACAAGAAGTTCCTATATTCATCTGTAGTCTCATTACTTGCTCAGAGTCAGACCTCCAGCTGCTGCGGGGGATGGAGAGCTACTCTTTACCTTCTAGGATGATGAGTCTTTTGTGGCTCTGTGATCACTCACTTCCTGCTCCCAAACAGAAAGTTCCTGTTGTCAGTCAAATATTTTGCCTATAGAAGCTCTGGGGCAGGATTCACAATGAAAGCTGAAATTCTCACAGCTGCAGGAAAAAGGCTTGCTGCAGTGCAGAAATGCAGTTCAGCTGTATTCTCAAAGAAAACCAGTGCAGCTGTGGATTTCTATAAAAAGTGCTGCAGGTGCAACAATTTAGCTGCCACAGGACTTACACAAGTGTTGCGAATCCGCAGCTGTGGAAGCTGTGAAGGCACAGCAAAAGGGAACCACAGTAGCTGAAGCAGCAGACTGTAACAGTGCTGCTATACATATGAAGCTGACAGAACACACAGAGATCAGCAACCAGTCCTCAACTGGGACCACAGCAGCATCACAGGCCCCTGCTGGTCATCCCTCCCTCCCTCCCTGGGGTGTTCCTGTGGCCTGCGGGGGTAGCACTCAGTGCTGTCTGGTCAGGCTCTACTGCTTGTGGGGCTCTATCATGGGCTGCACTGGGTCTAGTGGTTGTTGCCTGTTGTCATATCATGGCAATGTGTGCTTTCATTACTGTAACATCAGCCACTGCCATACTGTCTGAGATGCTATTACCTGTGGTACACCTCCACCTTAATTGATTCCAATTGCTGGGGCACTACTGCAGTGTGCTGAGGGAGAGCTATGCCTCATTCCACTGTGTGTAACATTCTTTTCTCAGCTGCAGAAAAAAACTGGCTGTGAATAGCTTTTCAGGGGCTGTGCCTTACATATCTCACACCTTTTTGTCCTGAGGGACTTCAGCAGCTGCATTTTTTTCCACAGTCCATAGTGATTTTTCCTGCAGCTGCGGAGGGTTTTGTGAATAGCACTTGGAGCAAACTCCCCTTTTTTCCATAGTTAAGGAAGTTTTGGGGACTTAGGGAAGGTTTTGCACCTTCAACTACCTCGGCAGAATTACCCTTTTGTTTGTTTAGTTATTATTTGTTTTTAGGCCCAGTGCCCACCGGTATATTGGGAAAAACTAGCAGATATTTAACTTTCACCCCCCCCAAAATAACAATTTGTGTTTAGTCTGTAGTCCATCTGTGATTCAGCATGGACTACAAAACCCAGCCTACTTCCTGTTTCTGCATAGGAACTCTGGCCCTTACATACTCATATTATAACACACAAAATACAACAAAAAATTGTATATTAAGTTGCTATGTGTTGGTTTGCTGTCACACACTCTCAGTAGTGTCACACAGTGAGCTATTGATAGACTGTTTTGTTGTGTATGCAGTAATCTTATACCACTGTACATTTTATGCAGGATAATAAATATTAAATAGATTGAGTCTTTATGATTTACAGTAGATTAATCTATTGAAATCATCAGTAAATTTAGAAAATAAAATGTGTGTGTGTGTGTGTGTCCACTCAGTTCTTATCCATGAGGCATCCAAAGTGGAGGAAACAAATGTCAGAAAAGGCTTAGCAACTATAGGATGACAGTGCACTACTCTACTACCGCTGCACTGCCTAATGGACTACCCACTGCTGCATCCATTACCTAGTCTTCTCTAGGACCAGAGGGGAACCTGGGATGCTTGGCTATGGGAGAAATACATGGGGCACTGCAAGGCAATGGGGCACTAAGTTCCCAAGATGGTGTATGACAGGGCTGTGTGGAGTGGCAAGGTGGAAGGGGGGGCTGGCCAGGGAGGAGGGAGCAAACAAGTATTGGAAGGGGTAACACAAAAGGTACTACAAGGAGAGACTCAAGGATCTCAACATGTACACCTTGGAATACAGGAGCATGAGAGATGACATGAAAGAGACCTACCAGTACCTCATGGGGGTGAACAGGATACAGAAGGGGAGTCTCTTTCAAGTAAGGAAGAGTACCAGACCCACAGAGCATGTTATGAAGCTGGAGTGGAGGAAGATTTTAAGAGGGATGTGAGGAAGTATTGCTTCACTGGTGGACACCTAGAATAGACTGCCAATGGAAGTGATAGAGGCAAAAACAATAGAGTACTTCAAGCATGCATAGGATAGACAAAAGGGAACATTAGGAAATGGGCATGGAGAAGAAAGAGGGTTGCTAGAGACCAGTTAGGGTCTTAGGAGGCAGACTAGGTGGGGTCCATCTGGGCATATTGCGTGGACAATGCAGTCCTTTCTGCTGACAAATTTTATGTTTCTATGTGGGAGCTGTTCATACTCTGTGCTTCCTTGCTCCATTTGGGGGTGGGGTCTACTATTTCGTGTGCTACCCAGCTCAGCTCTTTTTCTTGCTGAAACCATGCATCTACCTCCTACAACTGGTGACCCCCTGAACCATCTACCTGCCAAACCCCTATCCTTAAATTTGAATCTGCCAGACTTTAAGTTCCTTAGTAAGACCAGTATCCTATCCTTCAATCAGAGTCTTTTTAGTTTCAAGCTGCATCCCTATTGGCCCTATGCAAATGTACAATATTACTGAATTACCACTTAATTATCAGGATGAATTTGTTTTTGTGCACATCTTGCCATGCAGTCATTTAACTTTTATCTGGTTCATGAACTGGAATTTGACTTAAATACTGATTTTATTTTGTAATTTATGGCAGATTATAACATGGACGTCCTTTAAGCAGGTGATTAATACTTTCCATTTTATTGCATTGTGTTTCTGCAAATATATTATACATAATTTATATTTTAGGGAAAGAAGGGGAAGAGGAATTGTTTAGCTAACTGAGGGAGATAGGGTAATTGATGGGGATGGGCAGAAAAAGCCATTCATATTGACTACTTTTATTCAGTATTTACAAGGGAAGACAGGGGGCCTCTGACAGAGAATGGCACTGAGGCAGCTATAAGGGGGATCTCTGCAATGAGACAGCAAGAATTTACCAGTGAAAGGGTTTGGAAAGGGCTAGCAGCCCTTAAGATAGATAAGACTTATGTCCAGTTGAGATGCATCCAAGGGTGCACAACAAATTGTCAATGGAACTAACTGAACCCCTGGTGGAGTCATTAAATAGCTCAGTTCAGACCTGGCTAGTTCCAAAAGATTGGAGGGTAGCAGACATAGTCCTGCTTCATGGGGGGGGGGAGACAAGGAGCAACCAAGTAACTACAGACCAGTCAGTCTTACCTCTATTGTGGGTACATTGATGAAGCCACTAGTAAAAGAGGACCCTGTAAACTGCTTGAAGAACAAAATACTCCAATATAGTAAACAGCCAGGTTCAGGGCAGGAAGGTCTTGTCAGACCAACATGATAGTATTCTTTGATTGGACAATGAGGGTAGTGGATAAGGGCCATGCTGTGGATTTACTCCACTCTGATTACAGCAAGACATTCAACTTGATACCCACAGAAGTTGCTGAAGAAGCTAGGGAATCTGGGTACAGTGAAGAACTTGTTGAAGTGAATGAATGAAGACTGAATGAAGACAGCAGAGGGTTGTAGCTAATAGAGTCAAATCAGAAGAGAGGGAGGTCACCAGTGAGGTGCTGCAAGGATCGGTCCTGGGTCCAGTCTTATTCAGTATGTTCATTAGTGACATGGGACAAGGAATCCAAGACAATATGTGTCTCTTTGCAGATTGCACTAAGCTCTGTGGCAGGGTACACAGCAAGGAGGTGGTTAGGGAGATGTAGAGAGACTTGCAAAAGCTAGAAAGGTGGTCAGAGGTTTGGCAGCTGTAATTCAATACCAAAAAGTGCAAGGTGATGCACATAGGGAGCAAGATCCTGAGGTCAGAGTACTGGATGGGGTTAAAGAGACCTCAGTGACTCCCTAAAACAATCAAACCAGTGTAACAAGGCCTACAGTAAAGGAAATGGGATGCTGGGATATGTAGAAAGGGGTCCTGACAGCAGCAGGAAGGAAGTATTACTACCTCTCTGTAGATCACTGGTGAGGTCTCACCTGGAGTACTGTACACAGTTCTAGAGTCCTCACCTAAGAAAAGATAAGGACAGGCTGGCTACAGTGTAATGCAGAGTGCACAAAGTTATTCAGGGCCAGCAGGACAGATCTTATGGAGAGTGGCTTAAGAAACTGAACATGTAGGTGCTGTAGACCAGATAGCAGGGGAGATATGATAGAGACCATAAAGTTCCTGAAAGGAAAGAACAACCCAAACTGTGAGGAACTCTTTAGCATAAGTAGCGAATAAAGAACATGGGGGAATGAGTGGAAACTGATGGGGGAGATTCAAGAGGGATGTGAGAACATTTTATTTTACTGAAAGGGTGGTGGAGCTGTGGTGCAATCTGTGAGTTGATGTGGTGGGCGCCAAAATTATTAATGGGTTCAGATGTGGTGAGGACAGGGTTTAATGGTTGCTCAGGGTGATAGCTGCAGGGCGGGAAGCATTGGATGGATAGTGTGGGTTAGAACCCCGTGTGGACAATAACTCCCAGGTTTGTTAGGGTTTATGGGCAGACTGGATGGATCAGTGACCTTTTTCTGACATCATTGTCTATATAGTAGTAGTAGTTTATTGTTGGACTACTAAGTCACATAAGTGACTTATGGAAATCTGCCACGGTAACCCCAATTCATAAAAGTGGTGACAAAACAGCTACTGAGAATTACCATCCAATTTCCATCCTACCTCCACTCTCCAAGGCCCTAGAACAAATTGTGTCAGACCAGCTCACCGACTTCCTAGACAATCACAATATCCTGTGCAAGGAGCAACATGGCTTTAGAAAAGGTCATAGCACCTCCACGTTGCTACTTGAATTCACTGGTGCAATCCATCACTCACTCGATAACAGTCATCTTACTGGGTCCACCTTCATGGACTTAACTAAAGCCTTTGATACCATCAACCACAATTTCCTACTTGCCCAGCTTCAACTAGCAGGGCTCTCACCTAACTTGGTGAACTGGTTCAGAAGCTACTTAGACAACCACTCCCAAAGAGTGAGAATTGCTGGCACACTCTCAGACCTAAGACCAGTCCAGTCCAGTGTCCCACAGGGCTCAATCTTGGGCCACCTCCTTTTCAGCATTTTTCTGAACTCACTGCCAGAATCCTGCTCTGAACAGATCCTACTCTACACGGATGATGCTGTCATCCTGGCATTCCACCATGATCCAGTCCATCTGCATGGTGACCTCCAACAGGCCTTCTCTGCATTTGAAAACTGGTTCACAAAACACAGACTTATACTTAACCAGAAAAAAACAAAGACCATGATCTTCTGCAGCTCCCAAAACAAACACTAAGAATATCAGATCTCCATTAAAACCAAGCAAGGAATCACCCTCAAACAAGTTCATACCTTAAAATACCTCGGCCTCACCCTCGACTGTAATCTCTCCAATGTCCCACACATCAATAATGTGGCAAAAGTAGCCAACACCAGGATGGGCCTACTATTTCGACATAGAAAACATCTAACCCCAGAAGCTCTGTCCATAGCTGTCCAGAGCTCTATCGTCAGCATCATTGACTATGGTCTCATTATCTATGGATCTGCCACAACCTCATCTCTCAGGCATGTTTTGACTTCCCTCAATCAAGCCTGCCAACTCGTTACTGGTTCCCACCATCTCACCCACACCTGTGACCTATACTCCAAAACAGGCTGGCTGCAACTGAACAACCTAATCAAATACCAAACCTGCATCACTGCTAAGAAAATCATAATGGGAAAGGCACCACCAGGAGTCAGCACCCTCCTCAAACCCAAAATCACCAACCACAACACCAGGAGCTCTAAGCCCCAAATCCTTCAAATCCCCCGCTGCCGCATGTCCCAAGACCAAAGGTCATTTGCATACAGGGCTCTGTGTTGGTTGAATGAGCTCTCTAGTGACACCTCATCCACAGCAATGCTTACAGAATTCAAATAAAAGCTCTGCCACTCCATAACTGGCACCTCCACCTATGCTTGCACCCCATAACATCTTCATTCCCTATGCTGCTTCTGACCTTATAGGTGTCAGTTTCTGCCCTGTCTTCTTGCACTTACCTGTCCAATGCAACTTCTAATGCACTTGCCCTGTGTCTGTCCTGACAAGGCCCCTCGGCTGCCTCACCCTGACCCTCTACACCTATGCCTTCCCTACCTCAGCCCTCTCCTTCTTGCCCTCTTCCTCCTATTGTTTCTTGAGTTACTCATCACTCAGTCTGATTTTGTCAAGCAAAGTTACTGTCTAAAACCATGTACCTGTAACTGTTTTATGTTTTAGTGTCTGTTACCCTGAAACCAGCATGATGTGGAACCTTTGTAAAAGAGCCTTGGCTCAAAGGTACTTTGTAATCCTAGACACAAACAAACAAACAAACAAATAAATACATAAATAAATAAATAAAATAAAAAGTCATACACAACTTCACAGACAATATAGACAAAATCCAGTAATAAATAAAATCAGTTAAAAATAGTAGATAAATACGTAGTGCAAGAGTCAATCTGGGGAATACAATAATAATGAATTTCAATCATTGCATCTGAGTGCACTCGATTCCTTTCATTTTATATTTCTTAATTAGGCTAATCTGATGAAAATATTTAGCTAAACATATAATAATATAATCGTCTTCAGAGTTCAACAGAACAACAATCAAATGTTTTTTATTCATTGTTTCCCATCCTTTAATTATAGGACCAAGCTAAAGAGTTCTTGGTTTATGATACCAATCACATTCCCAGATCACATGGAATAAATCTTCCCTCTGCCCCTGCAGGCAGAAACATTTTTGTGCAATAGTCGGAAGATTTTTATGTCTAGCCTCATTCACATTATTAGTGAAGCACTCACATTTATATTTAGTATAAGCTTTCCGTATTACAGGGTCAGTTAGGAAATCCAGATAGTATTTAAATCCATAACCTCCTTGAAGAACAACAAACCAAGGGGAGTATCTTGAGCATGTTATGGCTTGTAAATCATTTTTAATCCAGATGTTCAATATCTTTTTCTTAACATACTTAGTATATTTCCAACTTATACTAATATTTCTTTCCCAATATTTTTTTTAATATAGAAAGATCATACTTTGTTAATAGACCTAATAACTTATTATACTAGCTTGTGACATTTATGTCATTTTTGTACCAGCTTATTTTTTCCAGAAGGCACAGCCTAGGGAGCCTAGCATTAGACATTCTAGTAAGTTTTATCCAATAATTGATTTTCTTTATGTCCACCAGGGCTGCAATATTTCCTAAGCTCAGTTTACTTCTTACATAAGCTAATGGGCAGTAAGTTGCTAACCCCATAGAAATCTTTAGGACTTTATGTATTGGGACTAATAGGCTCCTATAATTTCCATTATCACAGACTTCTGCCTCATGCAAAATTTAGGGGAATGGTTTACTTCTGATAACTGTTAGAATTGGTCTAAGGGAATTTTCCCCATATATGCAATTATGTTGTTTTGGCAATCCGGATTGAGATGTTATTAAAATGAGCTTTCCATGTTAAGTTAGAAGCAAAGGTCAAACCCGAGTATGTATATATATCTGTATTTGGGAGTTTCTCATTACCCATAAGCCACTGACTGTTTGAGTTTATCTGGCCCACAAACATTATCTGAGACTTCTGTGTATTAATCTTTAAACCTAGGACTTCTGTAGCCTCTTCGTATAATAAATTAAGTTGTGTTTGTAAGCCTGACTTTGATAAGGAAATCAAAACAATGTCATCTGCAAAAACTAGAGTTGAGCAGATTTCTGATCCTATTTTTGGTGCATCAGAGACTAAATAAGTTAATTTCCTTAGTAGCCCACCAATGTATAACGCAAACAGTGTAGGAGCCAAGACACACCCTTGACATACTCTTTTGTTTATAGGAATTTTTTTTGAAACTTCTCCTTTTGTACCTAGTCTAATCCTTGCCCAATTATCCCTATATAAATTAGCAATGATAGGTCAGGATCAATTAATTTCTCTCTCTCATCAGTTGCCATAAAGTTTCCCTTATTATGGTATCGAAAGCTGATGAAAAATCTAAAAAAAGCACAGTACAACTTTTGTTTTCTTAACATTACATTTTTTCAATAATGTGCAAAAAGACAAAGCAATTGTCAATGGTAGAATAATTACCTCTGAAGCCCGCTTGTACTTCTAGTAACCCTCCTAATTGTTCTATTTGAGGTTTTAATCTATCCAAAATAATTTTGGAAAAACTTTTCAAGTTAACATCAATGAGGCTGATTGGCCTATACATTCTCGGGTCATCTTTTTTCCCTTTTTTAAGGATCAGTATAACTAAAGCCCCCCTCCAGGTATCCGAGAAATATTGTTCTTGTATACTTTTGTTACGGGTTTTGACCAACAGCTTACACCATCCCAGAGTATTAACTTGGTAAACTTCAGCTGGTATTCTATCTAGCCTAGGAGCTTTGTTTGATTTTAAGGATTTTATTGCTAGATAAACCTCTTGTTTAATGATCAGAATATTATTTTGATTTAACTCACAAGAGACATAGTTGTCATACATCTGTTCATCAAAAAAGGTTTGTGCAAAATACTCAATCCATTTATCTTCTGATATGCACATATCTGGAGCAGATTTATAGGCATCTGTTCCTTTACTTACATATGTCAAAAACATTTTTATGTCTTGGTTATGTAAGACAACCAGCATTTTCTCCCATTAGAATTTATAATATTGTGCTTTTTTGTGTTAAAAATAGTTTATCTCTGTTGTTCCTGATTTAGCTCCTTAAATAGCACTTTATCATTAGATTTTGTAATTACTCTCAATTTTGCTCGAAGGTATTTTTAAAAAGCTCTACATTCTTTGTCAAACCAGCCTGAATCCTTATTTTGTTTATTTACCTTTGTTTGTCTTTGTTCATATAAGTGATTACAAAGGTCTGTAAAGAAAGGGACTAATTGCTCCCAAAGTAACCTAGCTGATTATTGATTTACCTTACTAGCCAGGTAATACAAGTGCTGATGTATTATATGTTGTATTACTAATTCTAAATGAACAGTTCATAATACTCTTTGATTTTGAATGTTGTCTAACTGATCCAGTGGCTGAAGAGGGCAATCACTGCTATATTTGGTGAGTTATACTAACTGAACAGGAAAATGATCACTTTCTGATATGAGCAGTATCTGTAAGGAGTCCCAAAAATAGCTGTGTCCAGACCAAATGGCTACATCCAGGACATATTTACTTGTCCCATTTATATAGGTATAATTACCAACTTCATTTCCCCTAAGTCTGCCATTTAATGGATACACAAGTTTCTTTCGATAATTATTTTGTACCATATCTTGTGTCTGTCTATTATTATTAAGCACTAAAGAATCATCAGTCAGAAATACAGAGTTATCACAGTATCCATCAAAGTCTGCGATTCTAGAGTTTAAATCTCCCAATATCAAGATCTCAGAATCAGGTCAACCTGTCTTGCACTCATGAAGAAGAGCCATTAACCTGTCCAAGACATGTGGTAAACAGAATTTCAATGACTGAGGTGGAATGTAAATATTTAATAGGAAGAGTTCTTGGTTTACTTGGTTTATAGGACAAAAGGAGGCAACTTGCCCATCGAGATTGTCCTCCATTTAAATGGAACATTAACCCACATCCCGTCCATCAATCCATTTATCTAATTTATTCTTAAAAATTGTGATAGTTTGTGAATCAACAATGTCCTGGGGTAGTGTATTCCATATCCTGGGAGATCTGAAAGTAAAGAAATTTAACCTCTTATTATTGTTTGCTTTTTTAACTTCCATTTGTTTATTATGAAGTCTTGGCACAATTTTCCTTAATGAATAAACAATGCCACATTGTCCCAGATTCTCCCCTCTTCCCTCACAAAAAACACAGAGACCATTGCTTGTTGTTGTGCTCAGATTGGCAATTAATTTATTTAAATCCATCAATCCATAATTCCTTTTCCATTTCTTATTTGTCATATGTCCAATGATTTCCATTTATTTCCATACATATATAACTTTCTGATTATCCATCCCCCTGGAGAAAGCCTGGGTGCCTTCTTCTTCTTTTCTACTAGGTAACAGTGAGAACCAAGACCGCTTTCTCCTTCATCTTCTTCTTCCTCTCGTGTTACTCCTTTTTCTTCCCCTTCCCACCCCCTTTTCTCCCCTGCCCTCGCACTTGTCGGTCCATAGCCTTCTTGTTATCATCTGCCTTCAACTTCTTAGCAGACTTCCTGGCCTTTTTCCTGCCATCCATCCTTGGCAGTCCCTAGACCTCTTATCCTCTGCCATCCACCTTTGGCAGTCCATGACCTCCTTATGTTCTGCCATCCACCTTTGGCAGTCCATACCATATTATCCTCCTCTGCCATTCACCTTTGGCAGTCCACCGCCCTAGTGGACACGTCTGTCTTCCACCATGACAGACCTTCTTACAGCCCCAGGATTGGCTGTACTCCCTGTCTTACCATTCTTTCTAGGGTGGGTGGGCAGGATCAAAGCTCCAGCAAAAGTGGCTGAGGCTCCTTTGTGCTGTCCCTTATGTACCTCCCTACCCCCCCTTCCTGCTACCTGGCCATTGTTCTGGCTCCTGGCTCCTCCCCTTCCCTATCCCTTCCCCTTCCGAGCACAACTATCCTTACAGGAGGGAAGGGGTGCACCAGGACAACATGGTCTGCCCCTTAAAGGGCAAACTCCATTGTCCCAGATTCCTCCCTCTTCCCTCACAAAAACACAGAGACCATTGCTTGTTGTTGTGCTCAGATTGGCAATTAATTTATTTAAATCCATCAATCCAAAACTGCTCCTGCAGAAATTGCCAAGCTATCTCTCTTCCCTTATTAGTATCTCACATAGTGCATACTCGTTAAGAAAATCTGACTTTATTATGCTTGACATACCAAGGACGCGGACTTCCTTTGGTAAACGTGCTATTGCATATGCCCTTCCCTCCATTTGGAACCAATTACAAACCATACTGAAACTAACTAGCGCAGTTTCAATAAACTTCTACAAATCGCTAAGTTCAGCCAAAATAAAAGACACCTGTAACTGTCATTAAGTCTCTTCCTTCCCATGTGTGCCACATTTATCCACTGGTAAGGTATAATTGATTTGTCATATTAACTGCTTTCCATTCCCCTTCTACTCCTGGCTTTATCTATGCTTACTCTCCACTGCTACTCTATCAAATCACTCCTCCCCCCATTTCAGTTGTAGTCTGTTGTTTGTTCTAGCTGCCAAAATATATGTATTGCACACACCAGTTATCATGTTTCATTTATCAGTATGCAACCTGTAAGTCGCTTCCCTGTCTCATATCAATGTTTACCACCTGTGGTCACCCTATGTGGTACCCTTGTATGTATATCCAGCCTGTATCATGTAATGTGCATTTAATGTATATACTGTTACTACCTATCTGTGTTTGTACTTTAAGTGTTTATGTCACAGGACCTCCTTGTGAATGAGCTTGCTCAATGGAGTTTTCCTGCAATAAACTTGAACTTGAACTTGAATCCATAATTCCTTTTCCATTTCTTATTTGTCATATATCCAATGATTTCCATGTATTTCCATACATATATCACTTTCTGATTATCCATCCCCCAGGCAAAATCCTGGGTGCCTTCTTCTTCTCCTTTTCTGCTAGGTAACGGTGAGAACCGAGACCGCTTTCTCCTTCATCTTCTTCTTCCTCTCGTGTTACTACTTTTTTCTTCCCCCTTCCCATCCTCCCCCCCTTTTTCCCCACTAGCCAGTCTCCAGCTTGCGTTGGATGACTGGCTTCCCCCCAACCTAGGATACCCCCCGCCTCTGCTCTTATATCTCTTTCCTTTTTTTTATCTGTTTTCCTGTCTTCTCCATTCTTCTATGAAACCCATCGTTTCTGCATTAAACATATCCACTGCTATATCTGACAGGTGTACCCTGCCTGATCTGTAAAATTCATCCACCCATTCTTCGACCCTGCACAGTATCACCTGTCCTCCCATCTGCCTTATCAGTGTCCCCACTCTCCTATTCATCTTCCTCCTGGCCCTCTCTACTGCCCTGTGGCTGTGTTCCTGTCTGCATACTCTCCGAGGTATTATGTCCGACCATGCAAGGCACACCTGAGACCACCATTGTCTTAATACCTCTAAGACCTTCTTGATCTGCCAATATGTGTGCACCCATGGTCTGCCTGCCAAGTTGTTGCCCCTAAGTGTATAATAATTAGGTCTGGACTGGACCGATGTCTCTTGAGCTCGTTCAAAGCAGGGAGCAGCTGTGCCCATCTCATCCCCCTCAAGCCGTGCCATACCAACCTACACTGCCTGGCATCTTGGTATAGCTGTTTTCACCCAGCTTTCATCTCCACTCTCTTCCCAGCCCAGTAAATATAGGAATGGCCACAGATCCAGACTTCTGTGCTCCTCCCTCTACCTATGGGGTGCAACAAAACAAAGTTATTTAATTACATTTATTCTCCAATGACCTCTCTGCCTTACTCCCCTCACCTTATTAACATATGTACATTATTACCCTCCTCCCCTTTTTATTTATTTATTTTTTTACATCAGAGCTCTGATGTATCTTTTGTAACTGGCTGACCACCAGAGACCTTTTACCAAAATATCCTCCACAGATTTGCCCCTGGCCGCCCACTGTGAAGCTGCCCCAATCCGCAGGGAATGGGATGAGTAATTAGCTGGGTTCTCCCCCAGAAATGCCATTGCCTTATTTAACACTGCCGTGATCTGGTAATCAGTGACCCTTCTTCCATCCCCGTGTGTAAAAAACTTCCCAGTCCTGCTTACTTGCCCTACGGCAGAAACCCACAGGGCCTGTACTGGGCATATCATGACCTCTGATCGCCCCCTTAGGGTTATTATGGAACCTTGCCCTCTTTGGTCAGTCTTAGACTGTCTTAGCTTAATCCATATCTCCTTTGTCCCCCAACTCACATCTTCCCATTCCATACCACCTTCCTTGTCATTTATCCCATGGCCTACCATATCACTCACCCTCAGAGCCCCTGCAAACATTGTCACATAAATTGTGTGAAATAGCTGGGCCTCGCCTTTCGACGTGCATATTGCTGGGAGCGCCTCTTTTAGCTTTATTGGCCACTGCTCCCCTATAGGCCACTGCATGTCCCCGGTCCCTCTTCTTAACTGCCCCCAGCCCTGCATCATCCTTCTGATGAACATTGCCTTTGTTGGGTCCTGCCATCCTTTCAGGCTGCAGATCACACTGATCCCCACCAGATAAACCCCCATCGTGGCGTGAGCCATCCCTTTTTGCCATTGTTCCACTGTGAACATTCCCAACCGTTCCTCAGATAATGGCCCACTTACCTCCACCTTGTGCTCTGCCCTGAATGCTTGAAAAACCTGCCAGGCCCCATCATAGGCCCTCAGAGTCTGGGGCACCCATGAGCTACGAAACAACAGTTCTGCTCCGTCCTGCCAACATCCCAGATGTCCGCTGGTATGGGCGTTTTTTGTTCTTCCGCTGCTGGTGCCAGCTTCTGAAAATGGTCCAGCTGCAGACGGGAAAGGCTGTCAGCCAGGGTATTGTGTACCCCTTCGATGTGTTTTGCTCTGAAAGACATGTTCAGCTGCAGAGCCCTTAAAACTAGCCGTCGTACTACCTGCATGACTGTGTCCAATCTGGCTCTCTTATGGTTAAGTACATCCACCACAGCTCTATTGTCACACCAAAATGTCACCTTCTGATCTCGTAATTCCTCCCCCCAAACCAAAGTACATGCCCATATGGGCATGATCTCCAGAAGTGTTATATCCTTCACTTTTCCCTCTCTCACCCAGTCTGCTGGCCATGGTTCCGCGAACCACCTGTCCCTCAGATAACCTCCCATGCCCAGTCCTCTGGCCATGTCCGTGTATAAGTCCAGGTCTGTGTTATACAACCACTCATCCTCCCAGAATGAAGACCCATTAAAGTCCTTCAAAAATTCCTCCCATACGCTAAAATCCTCCCTGATACTGCAAGTCAAATTAATCCAGTGATGTGGTTTTGTGACCCCAGATGTCACCCTGGCCATTCTTCTGGTGAACGCCCTCCCTGGCTCAACTGCCCTGAATGTGAAATTCAGATGTCCTAATACCTGCTGAACTAATTTCAATTGAACCCTCTTCTTGCTGGCGTGTATCCCAATTAGCTCCTTCAACCTCCTTACTTTCTTGTCTGGCAACCTAAAAACTTTGTTTGCCGCATCAATCTCTATCCCAAGGAACTCTATCACCTTGATGGCCCTTCTGTTTTTCCCGGTGCCAGCAGGACCCCCAATTCCCGGCACACTTCCTGAAACTTAACCAGCATTCTCCATGTCTCTTCTCCTCCCTTCCCTATGAGGAGAAAATCATCCAGGTAGTGGATGACTGACCTGTAACCTGTTTCCTCTTGGAATATCCACTGCAAGCATGTGCTGAATGCCTCAAATGTCGCACATGCTGTGGAGCACCCCATAGGCATTGCTTTGTCAAAGTAGTATCGCCCATCATTTTAAAAAAACCAAAAGGTCCAAGTCCTCCCTCCTGACTGGAAGCAGTCTGAAGGTGGACTCAGTGTCTGTTTTTGCCATCCACGCATCCTCTGTGGCCCGGATTATCTGGAATACATCCTTGAGTGTCGCGTAGGTCACCCTGCTATGCTCTTCCCTAATATAGTCATTCACCGAGTCACCTTCTGGATAAGACAAATGGTGTATTACCCGATATTCCCTCTCCTGCTTTTTAGGCACCAAATCCAAAGGTGATATCAGCATGTTCTCCAATGGGGGGTCATCAAATGGACCCTCCACTCTACCAGCTACCTTCTCTTTCTCAATCTTTTTCCTTAACATGTCCTCTTTTCCCTTCACCGACCCCAGGTTGCTTGCCTCCCTTGCCTGCCTGGGACCTGTAGACTGTAATGAAAACCCTGTGTCAAACCCATGCAAAATCATATCCCACACACTCATATCTGGGTATCTCTCCAGGTGAGCTGTCAAGGCCGTTATGTTGATGGGAGTTCTGGCCATCCCAAATCGAGCCTTGTTGCACCACCTTGTACCCCCCCTGCCTGCACCCATCCCTTTGTTTCAATGTTTTTGACCACCTCTACCCCCGTTACCTCTGCCCCTCCCTCCATTGCTCCATGTCTGTCCTCTAAAGCCCTGGTTATCCCAAAAAAACTGCTGGCTTGATCCTTGCCCCTGTACCCTTGGGTTCCTTGTATACCTGTAGTTCTGCATTTGCTAGCCGAGTGCCCCCCCCCACATTTTGCACAGGCATGATGAAAATGACACTGAGACCATGTGCAGAATGCCCTATTATATGCCCAACAGCATCTCATAGGTGTAGCCCCTTTTATACCCCACCCTCCCTTGGGTGTGGACTGATCCGTTACATAATCCATCCATAAATCTATTTGCTTGGTGTCCCACCTTACATCCCCAAATGTTGCCATGCGCTGCCGAAAATATTCATCATAGTATATCCACCCCCACTCTGCCTTTTGCTTTCGCTCTCTGTACTATCAATGAATAAGTAATGAGCGGGATACCTAAATCCGGTCTTCTTTCCAGAGTTATGGCTAAAAAGATTGCAAAACCTAAGAACTACCTGTCCCAAGTCTTCCCTTTTGTGAATTTGTCTTCTTCTTTTTTCCCTAGTAACACTATGGCAGCTGCCATCTCGCTTTTACCTATGCTGTCCGCCTCTTCGTATTGTGCCACTGCCTCCCGGCTCACCAGGGCAAATGTATCCACATATTCCCCCTTCCACATTTTCTCTTTTGTGGTAGTGGGCACATACTCACCTATCCTCATCCCCGGTGCCCCCACCTCTCTTGTCCCCAAGCCCTCTCTTTCTTCACCTTTCTCCATGTCTCCTGGCACCCCTTTTCCTGCCTTAAACTCCACCAGGGCTGATTCCATCTGCCCCACCCCACCCTTCCCAGTGCTGCCACTATTTGCCCTATATATTCTTTTATGCTATCTCTTACTACATTGGATGCATTACCTGTGACCTTTTCCTGTCCAGTGTGTCTGCAGGCCTCCAAGGATTCCCTTGTTTCTTCCTGTGGGTGAGGCGGGTGAGGTGAAAGCGGAGGATGGGATGCCGGAAGGTGTGGGTCAGACCCCCTGCTCCAAGTTTCCAGCCCCAGTTCTCTGGGGGGACCCCCTTTGATCAGGGGTGGGTGCCATTGGGTCACCCGGCTGCATAAGAATGAGCTTGGCAGACCTGGCAGGCCCTGCTGCCCTCGGCGCTACCCTAGGGGGACTGCATCATCCCCCAGGTGCCCTCTTCCCTTTGCTTCCTTTTTCCCCATCCACTTTCCTCTTCCCTCCAGGCTTCCCTGGGTCCTCCTCTTCCACCAGTTCCCACATTTTGTTTGCCTTTTCCGCCAGCACGATTATCGCCTTGTAAGCCTCTGCCTTCGATGGCCTGCTCTTCCTGGGTGCCATGTCAGTTTGCCCTGATGCCCTGTGAAGACAACTACAGAACACAAAGCCAGTTACCATATTATTTAATTGTTATACACCCTTTGCTTATTGTGTTTTTTTTTTTTAAAAGACCACCCCAAGTTCCTTCTGCTGTCCTTCCCCCCCATGAGGTGCATCTGGTCCCCAGAATTGCCCCTATCCGTCCACTTGGGAGTGTCGTCTTTCTTCCCCTGCCTCCTCCTGCCTCTCTCTGACTACCAAAGTATATTTATTTGCTTTTAAACCTCCTTTTGGTTTTTTTTTTGTTCTTTTCAACGCTCCCCTTATATCCTGTTTGACCAAGTCCTGTGGCAACCCTACGAGCCCTCCTCCCACTTCGTGGGTCTGAGGAAACAACGTGGGTCTCTGTGGGCAGAGGCACTGAAGCTTCTCATTCTGGCTATAACCCTGCCTCGCTTGTGACATCACACGGTCCCCCTTTTTTTTGCAACCCCCACCAAGGGGCCCTCTCACTATCCCTTGTGTCCCCAGCGCCCACGCTTTTACCAACCTACCCAGTATGCCCAAAACCCTTGTCCACTTTTGCGCCTCCATCTCCACGTGGCCTGCCAAACCCCGGGTCACCAGCCTCTTACTTCTGCTCCTTGTACTAGCACTCCTGCCTTTCACATGCCCGGTCTGTTCTCTTGGTCCCCTTTTCCCCAACAACCCCTTTCCCCTTCCTGGGCTGAAAAACCGCATCCCTTTGGGCCCACTCACCCCATGCCACGTGGCGTGCCCAGGCAAACCCCCCCGGCTTCACCCTCATTTCATATGGCGTGTCTGACATCCCCTGTGGTGTACAGACACCATTTTACATTCAGCTCCTCCCGCTGGCATGCTGCCATCACATGCCACTTGCTACTGTGGTGCTTGTGCCTTAGTCCTCACTCCCAGAGGCCTGCTGTCCCAGCGCCTCCCCTTTCTCCCCCTCTGTTCCTATTCAAAAACCGCCGATCAGCACACACCCTCTACCTTTTTCCACTTCAGTTATGCCACGTGGCTCCGCAGCCTTACTCCTTCAGTGCACATTGTAAAAGGGGGGATCCCCTTAGTGCGTCACCCACCGACACCAGTACACCTCTATGTGGCGATTTTTGGCAGGTAACCCAGGCGCGGCAGGCCAGGTAATGTTTAAGTGGCCCCCTGAGGACTTCTTTGGAAAAACCTTCCTTAAACCCCTCGTCTTCTACCCCACAGGACTCCCCTTACCCCCAGACCTAAAGTAACATGGCAGAGACCTGAATCAAAACCCACAACTGCAAGGCAGTAATAATAATAATTTAAAATATATATATATATATATATATTTATATACATATATATATATATATATATATATATATATATATATTTTATATATAGTGCAGTGCTCTAGTTACTAGCCAGCCAGCCAGACTACACGGCCACCCTCAAGCATCACCACCCAATTCCCTCAAGCATCACCAAGAAAGTGCCCAGAAAACACTAGCGGATTTTCTCCCCAGCTCCCCCACGCGGTGTGTACCGTCACACCGCGTGGTGCTGAATCACAATCCTTCCCTCCTGCTTCTGAGGCCTCCACCTTATCCCAGGCCTCTTTCTTTGATCAAAGCCCCAAATCCCCAGCAAGAACAGTAAAAACACACCAAAAATTGCTGTGGATCTTTTCCCCCTTCTCCCACGTGGCGTGTAACATCACACCGCGTGGTACCTACTCGAAAACACACCTTTTTTTTTTTAAACTTCCAAGGCCTCTCTCTTACCCCCCCCAGGCCTCCTCCTTTGGGCGCAGCCCCACATTCACAGTAAACTGGGCAGTAAAGCAAACCCCACAACCAGTGAAGCTCTTTCCCCATCTCCCACGCAGCGTGTGACATCACACCACGTGGTTCTGAGGCACCCTCCTGCTCTCCCAATCTACAAGGCCCTTTCAGGCCTATCAGTGCCTCATGCCTTGTAATATTTCCAAAATAAATGCAAGCAATTGCAAGACTTCCCCTCCGCATAGTTCTCAGATGTGGGCCAAGCTTTCACCACATGCACCATGCGGTCAGGCCTTTGTTCCAATTGACTAGCTCATATTCCTCCTAAACCAGCACTGCTAGAGGCCCATGGAGGCCTAATCAACTAAAACCACCTACTTTATACCATAAGATATCTCAGTTTTCTACTTGAATGACCTTTCTTGGGCACAAAAACTTGCAGCAAAAACTCACTCACTTAAATCTAGTCTTCTCCTGATTTAAAACAGAGCATGCAAAACAGTGAACTTCAAGAGTTTGCCCTAACCAGCTAAACTCACATTCCCTTGAAACAGCAAATTTGCATTCAAAAGAAAACTAGTCTCTTAGAAAAGCTTCACACACTGCTCCCAGCAAATGATTACCATCAACATTTCATTAAAACAACGTCGTAGCATTATATATATATATATTTTTTTAAATCCCTTAGCCTAACATGTTGTAGCTTTTAATTTCTTACTTCCTGTATGTCGCTGAACAAACCTTCCAAACGATATGCCAATCTGAAGTGCTGCAGTTTCTTGTAAATCAAAACTCCAGCAAAAGAGGCTGAGGCTCACTTGTGCTGTCCCTTATGTACCTCCCTAACCCCTTCCCCTTCCTGTTACCTGGCCACTGTTCTGGCTCCTGGCTCCTCCCCTTCCCTATCCCCTCTCCTTCAGAGCACAACTATCCTTACAGGAGGAAAGGGGTGCACCAGAACAATGTGGTCTTCCCCTTAAAGGGCAAACTCCATTAAGCCATTTGGAGTGGGGATTTAAGAATTTTAAACAACTGCAGAAGGTCACCTCTAGTTCATCTTCACTTAAGTGAATGTAATCCCATTTTTTTTAAGTTTAGTATCATATTCCAAGTGAGGAAGGTGGGCTACTAGCTTAGTGACTCTGCGTTGGACTTGTTCCATTTTATTACTATCTGACTTTAGATAAGGACTCCAAAATGGAGATCCATGGTCTAAGTAAGGCCTTATATGTGATCTATAGAAAGTTAGAAGGCATTCTTCAGATTTGGAAATAAATGTTTTATTTATTCTACGTAATAGTGCATTAGTTTGATTTGCAAGTCTGGAACAATGAGAAGTTGAGGATAATTTATCATTTACCAAAATTCCCAGGTCTTTTTTAACACAAGGGCCCAGATATTCAAAAGGGTTGCACATGACGCAACAGTGTTGCACCATGCGCAACCCACTGATGCACCCCGGTGCAATATTCAAAAGGGAAAAGTGTGCAGCACAAATCCTGATGTGCCAGAGTGCATCAGTAATGTATGCGGTGCAGGTGGGGGGGGCATGCCCATGCATAACCTGCAGAGCCCGATATTCAGCCCTGGATGTGCAGAGCCATGCATGCTCAACTCCTACCTGTGAACGCACAAAGTTGATCCAAAAAAAGGAACAATGGATGGCCACCCACAGGTGAGCTGCCGCATTGCAGGGTGCAACATGGCAGCTGCCACCTGAGGGTGGCCATCCGAGCTCTGGCTGCACCTGGCAGTGCCTCCCATGCCCGATCATGGGCATTTGTAAAATAAAGAACCCCTATATCCTTGGTGGTCCAGTGGACCACTGTCTGCTTGACTGTGGGCATTTGTAATATAAATTAAGAATTCCGTCCAAAATCCCTGGTGGTCCAGTGGACCACTGTCTGCCCGATCACGGGCATTTGTAATAAAGATGAATAAATATGTCCAATATCCCTGGTGGTCCAGTGTACTGCTGTCTGCCCGATCGTGAGCATTTGTAATAAAGATGAATAAATATGTCCAATATCCCTGGTGGTCCAGTGGACCACTGTCTTCCCAATTACGGGCATTTGTAATTAAAAAAATAAATATGTCCAATATCCCTGGTAGTCTAGTGGTACCCCCTTCCCCACCAGCCCACTGAGCCCCACCTCCCTGCTCCCCCCGGTCAGCCGGTGGATGGCAGCAGCCCACCCGCCTGCCACCCTGCAGCCCACTGACTGACACTATCAGTAGGGCTGTACGCCCATTGGTTCAGAGCGTGAGCCAATGGGCATGCAACCTGTACCATACTACACATTCCAGAATCATTCACATATCTGGAATATGTAGTACAGTATGGGCTGCATGCCCCTTGGCTCACACTGTGAACCAATGGGTGTACAGCCCTACTGACGGTGTCAGTCAGTGGGCGGCGGGGCTGCAGGCAGGTGGGGTGCTGCCATCCACCGGCTGACCGAGGGTAGTGGGACAGTGGGGTTCAGTGGGCAGGTGGGGAGGAGGGTACCGCTAGACCACCAGGGATATTGGACATATTTATTTTTTTAATTACAAATGCCCGCGATCAGGCAGACAGCAGTCCACTGGACCACCAGGGATATTGGGCATATTTATTTTTTTAATTTCAAATGCCCGTGATCAGGCTGACAGCAGTCCACTGGACCACCAGGGATATTGGACATATTTATTCATCTTTAGTACAAATGCCCATGATCGGGCAGACAGTGGTCCACTGGACCACCAGGGATATTGGACATATTTATTCATCTTTATTACAAATGCCCACGATTGGGCAGACAGCAGTCCACTGGACCACCAGGGATATATGCTTTCCCTTTTTTTACTGCAGCCTGCGATTGGGCTGTGGAGCACATTGCTGGCTGCAGAGGGCCTCGGTCCCCGAAGGCTGCTGCCTGGCAGGGTGACAGGTGCAAGTCGTCGGGAATTGGCACACCTGAATACAAATGGGCCCTATAATGACATGCGAATGGCCCCATGTGTGCCTTGCATATATTATGGCCCCATTTGCACCTTGCATACATTATGACCCCATCTGCACCTTGCATACATTATGGCCCCATTTGCATGTCAAGTTTTGAATACCGTGGTTGCTGTGCAGAGTGCAATGGAACTTGCGCTAGTGCATCCCCATGCTCCACTCTGGCCACTTGCACTGGCACAGTGCCACTGCACCATGCACACTGTGGGTGGCCAGGGTGTGATATTCAACTATGCTGTGCCATGGCGCAGCTCCGTTGAATATCGCCCAGTCCACACCCCTGCGCAGCAAAGTTGCACTGCGTCCAAGCTTGCACCACAGCCTGGTGCAGTTTGAATATCTGGGCCAAGATGTCCTAATGATAGTGTTATTTAAATAATATTCTTGTTTGGGGTTATATTTTCCCAAATGAAGTACTGCACATTTAGATATATTAAAATGCATTTTATTGGTATATGCCCATTGCTCAATGAGGGCAAGATCATATCTTAAATTATGACAATTAGTAAGGGTATTAACCTTACCCCCAAGTTTGGTGTCATCTGTAAATTTAACCATAATATTATGTGGTGAGATGCACATATCACTGATGCACAAATTAAACAACACTGGGCCCATAACAGTTCCTTAAGGCACACCACTAGCCACTACACCCAATTCTGACAATGCACCATTCACCCTCACTCTCTGTGTTATTTTACTCAACCAGTTGTTTATCCAAGATATAATAAGTGCTGTAAAGCCTAAATGGTTAATTTTATTAATCAAAATTCATTGTGTTATTTTATCGAATACCTTGCTATAATCCAAAAGAATAACATCCATAGGCATTTTACAGTCAAGGCTAGAACTAATATAGTCATAGAAAGAGATCATATTTGTGGTGCATGAAAATCCTGTTTTGAAGCCATGTTGATACACATCATTAATATTTAATGTTGACATTTAATTTTATGATTGTTGTTTAATTATTTTTTTCCATGAGTTTACATGCTATCGATGTGAGACTGATAGGCCAATAATCTTCAATTTTGGAATGTGAGACCTGTTTAAAAATAGGTGTAACAATGGCAGTATGCCAATCTGCTGGAACTGAAGATTCATAAAGCGATTTTTAAAAAATAATAGTCAAAGGCAGAAAAATTGCATTCCCTGTCCCTAGCAGAAATCTAGAGCTTATATTATCAGGGCCAGAGCTTGTATGTTGTTTCAACGAATCAAAAACCCACTGTATATCCTGGGAAAAGATTTTACATGACTCTGAGTTTAATCCTACTGGATAGGTGAAATATTAGATAACTCTAGAGAAAAAACAGATGAAAAATATTTATTTAGTTCTGTAGCTGTTTCTATATCAGATGTTATAGTAATATTATTACAGACTAAAGGGCTAATCATATTATTATTACTTTTCTTACCATTTAGATAAGTGTATAGTGCCTTATGACAATCCTTAGTGTGAACCATTTTAAATAAAAAATTGCATTTTGTTAAAATAATTACCCTTTTTAATTCTCTAACCACCTCCCTGTACCTAGGTAGGATAGTGTCTTTCTGATCAGGTAAACATTTTTTTAGAACTAAAAATAATTTATTTTTGTGTTTGATTAGTTTTGTAATATCACCATTAAACCAAGGGGGAATTTACCCTTTATTATTGTACTTGAATTTGTCTGGGACATATTGTTTTTCAAGTTTAAGTATTTTTGATTTTAGAAAGTCCCAGGCCTCCTCAGTATTCAATGGAGAAATTGTCTGCTCCCAGTTAAGGGCCTTTAACTGGTGGTTAATGCTTTCAAAATTAGCCCTATTATTTTGTTTTATGTTAAGTTTATTGATTTTAGGTAGTAAGGGCAGTTGGATAGAGAAAAGTAGGGACATATGGTCACTTTTCCCAGTGGGTTAAATATTTGAATGTTGAATACATGGGTCTTGGGATTGGTTATAACTAGATCTAATATGTTCATTCCCCTAGTTGGTTCTCTGTCAATTTGAGTAAGGCCCAGATTAATTATGACAGAGAGAATTTGTTCACCATGTTGGTTAGTACTGGAGAGTGCATCCCAATTTATGGTAGGAAGAGTAAAATCCCCTAAGGTGAGAACTGAGTCTTTACAAGCTATCCGAGTAATTCATTACAAAGTTGCTTGGTTTGGTTAGTATCAGAAGAAGGAGGGTGATAACAAGTTCCAATAAGAAACTGGGGGATACCAATGAGTCTAATATGGACCCAAACTCTTTCAGGTTCTACAGTAATCATTGACTCATATGATGGGATATCATCTCTTACATATAGACTAAGCCCTCTTCCTTTTCTTGTATCCACTCTATTTTTAAAATAGTGCTTAAAGCCAGAGATTTCTACACTCCACTTTTTACCTGAATTACCCCAGGTTTCAATAATAGCTATTAAAGCTAGGTTTACAGTTTTTGCCAGGATTTCAAGTTCTACATGTTTAGTAATCGTTAATGATCGTGCGTTTAGGGAAAGAATATTAAGGTTTGTCCAGTATGATGGGCAGGGACTAACAGTGCGAGATATGGGGGGTGTCCCAATCTCCCCCTTTTCTATCCATTTAAATGATTATTTATGAAAGTTGCTATTTTCCATCCCAGGAAAATACTGCCCCGTCTACTAAGATGCAAGCCATCCCAGGAAAAAAGGGATGGCCAATCATCAAATTCCTCCCAGTGGGTCAAACGAGTCATGCCCTGACGGTAGGTCCACTTATGAAGCCATTCATTTAATGCTTTTATTTTGTTAGTGATATGCCTGGTTGGTCTTGGAATAGGTAAAATTTCAGAGAGACATATATTGCAGCCACTTTCTGTTAAAACATTGCATAAAGCAACGTAATCCTGTCTAATCTGTTGAAGTGGGGACCATGTAATATCATTAATTCCAACATGGACAACCACCCAGCAGATGACAAAATGGGTTTAATCATTGATGTAAGGTTTGCAATTTTTGCACCTCTATAACTAGAGCTAGTTCAATGTTCCTTATCAGGGTTACACATTATGCGATCAACACATTTTATTATGGAATCTCTTAGGACATATACCTGTTTTTTTTAAATAAAGCACATTAGGGATTTGTGGAGATTGAGGCTCAGAGGTGGTAGCCAAGGGAGCAGGAGCCTGAGAAATTCTGAGTGGTGTGGTAAAAAAAATTTTATGGTCAAATTGTGCTTTAGAACTTTCTCTATTAGAAGTATCAGTTACCTGTTTAACAGTTCCTGAGGTACTTTTAGAACCATCCTCAGCCAGATGCGGTAGGGGTTCAAAATAATTAGATAATGGGGTTGTATAAGTTTTGGGAACAAGATTATTTCATTTTTTGGTATGCTTTTTTGAGGAATCAAGGTCCAATCTTCTGCATCTATAGGATGTCTAGTTTGATCTTTGACAGTAACAGTTAGGGGGTAGAGGTAGTCACAGGATGCTTAGCCCAGTTGGAGATAGGTAAACAATTTAAAGGTGGTTCATTAGAAAAAGAGCCTCCCAAACACTTTGTGGAAGAGGTATTTGCCTCTACCAGTAATGACATATGATCAATATACTCATGTAAAGCTTTAATTTCAGAGCTAATGTTCTCACTTGGTTGTAATCATTTTATTTCCTCCTGTAAGTTTTTTACCAAGATACATCTATCACAAATAAAGTTAGGATCCTGTTTACCAATGGTATACATCTTGCAAACGGAACACACTTTATTAGCTTTCTTTATGATTTCAAGATGGTTAAAACACAAGGGTAGTTATTGATGGTTTAAATACCATATACTTAAATACTTAAATAAGCTGTAAATATATTTGTTCACCTGTTCTGGTCCTGGTGTCTCTGGTGGACATGGTAGACACGCGTGGGACGCATGTGTCTCTGAGCACATTTCTGCGCACAGCCCTGTGCACGCTCATCCCACTCGGTCAGCGGTTGTTTTTAAGTGCAATCACCGAAAGTGTGTTCCCTTGCTACTTCCATTTTCGCGCTAGTGTTTAAAAACACAAAATGTCAATTTTAGCCTTTAAAAAGGCTTAACCACAGTATAGAATAGGGTATTCTTGTAGCAAATGACCCCACAAATACATGCAGTGTTCAGGGTTAGGATTTGGACTGGGTAGCAAGATTTACAAGGAAGTGTCTCAGTCCACCAATGTCCCACAATGCCCTGTATCAGTGAGAGGGCTTAGAGCTAGGGAATAACCCTTTTACTCAATAAAGACCCTACAAGCTACAGTTCTGCTAAAAGCACACAATAGTTCAATGTTCAGTGAGCAATTCAAAGTGTATTCAAAGTGTATCAAGTTCCTGGATAGCATTACTCAGTTGCAGCCAAATAATATGTCTATCTATATATTTTATTTTTATAAGATGAAAAACTCAAATTCTGATACATGTAATTAGACCCCTGGCTCTTCTTCCAAAGATACAGAATTTCTCACCTGGAACATGATCATTTTCATATCCATTCAATAAAGTAAAATTCCCTTCTGCATGTCAGATCTCCTGCAGGCAAACAATGTCAGAACATCTAAGTAAATCAACCCAATACTTGTCTACCAGTTTATGTTTTAAGCCCACAACATTCCAAGATAGGAAACTAATATTGGGGAACTTCAGTTCACCTGGGGGAAAAGGATTACAATTCTGATCTCCAGGATGGTCTACTCATCCTATGTCAAAAATTGAAGAACTGGTACTGGTTGTCTCTAGATCACTAAAATTAGGTAAAAGCATCAGGAGTCCTTTCTTAGGATATTTATCAAGTCAATCTAAACTTCTATCTAAACGGTCTTTAGAAACATTCTGAGATGCATCCATGTATAGATATTGACCTTGACAGTTATTCACATCATTAGGAGACAGTTCCCCCCAAATCTCCTGAGATTTACACAGGTACAGGCCCAAAATGTCTAATTTTAGGCTTTACTCTAATAGGGAACTAGCAATCTCCTCATCCTGGACAAGGATATCTATCTGGGATGAGGCAACTTTTCTTATAACATTTTTAATACCCCAGCTACCTAATTTAATGTTCAAAAAGGTACTAAACAGGTTGCATAAGGAACCCTGTAGTTTTCTTTTACTCTTGTTATATTTCTGTTCCATACCAAAAAGGCTAAATGTCACTGGTTCCTTCTCATGTATTTTTCATATTGCATCCTGTATGAAAAACTGCTGTTTGGATAAGCAATAAAAAAACCTTCTTCCCATTTCTCTCTTCATTGTACCATATATTATTTGCTACTCTTGGAGATGCAAAATAAATTTCTCTAGAATTTATTCGACCATCTGAGGTATTCCTTACCTCAAGAATATCTGCTTTCAGAATATCAAGGCACAACTCTTTCTCTAGCAGATTAATTGTAAATGTTATAAGGATCTCCCCACACATTGAGGGCCGGCCATGTATTGCTGTTATTCTTAAAAACTGTAAGGTACCATTAAAATGGCCGTCCAAATTGTTCATTTTCTCACAGTGAGTTGAGATCTGGACTACTGAGGTAATATTTCTTTCTATTCTTTTCCCCAGAGAAGGTAATTTATCCTGACATTTGTCCTGACATTGTTCCATAGGATGCATTTTAAGATCATTTTGTAACAACTTAATTTCATTTTGTAAGATGGGCAAGTGAGTTTCCAAATCAATTCTATTGCACTTGGTAGGTGAAAGGGTCCCAGGTTTATCCATTATGCAATGCAACTTAGGGTTACAAATTCCATCACCATCACCAACTGTTCTTAATTTTAACAGTGACATTTTTAGGATAGGTTACCCCTATAGAAACAGAATTGGTCTCACCTAAATTCTCACCCAAGGGAGAAATAAGTTCAATGTTACTGTTCTTACATTCCTTTTTATTCCTTTTTATCCTGTTTTTTTTTTCTTTTTATATTGGAGAGTGGTGAATCTGGTATAATTAGAAAACTAAAGTAAGGCCTCCCATTCTTCAGACCCAATTCAATTTCAGCATCCAATCCAGGCTCCAGCTCATCCTTTACCTAAATAATTGAATTTGACTGTTTAGAAGGGTTAATCACATCCAATTTTCTGAACACATTATCTAATCTAGTGCCATTTATAGCTATATCCAGTCTAGCAATTTCTAATCCATTCTTAAGTACAATCATCCATTCCATTAATAAGAGATTTGCTGTATCCTGTTTTTTTAAGGAGAGAATCAAATCATTACTAAGGCTAAATGGGATATAATCCACAGGAGGCCCCAGGTGAAATGTCCCCTTGTCCTGTAAGTTCATATCTACTTCAAGTTTTCTCAGCCCATCAAACATATATTGTAACTGTGAATTAGTTAATTGCCAATCATTGCCTGGAATAGCATCATGATCATTACCATCACAATGATTGATATCTTCCTCACTAAATGATTTTAGTGAGGATCTAGATGACTCTTTCTGTGTAAAATCTATTGGGAGGTCTAGATAACTATTCTCCATAGAAATCACTTCTAGGTTATCATGTATACCATAGACCAATGATAAATTGTTGTAAGTATTTGACATAATCAAGTCATTGGATACATTTAGGGTGATGTCTATGTTTCTATGCAGTATTCTGCAGCATGCCACAGGAAGAAACTGTGATAACATTATTGCATTCTGATTGACCACACTGTATTGCTAATATTTGTATTACCTGTTTTAAAAATTGAATAGTTATGAAGGGTTTACAAAGAATTTCTAAACACACAAACAGAATGACACGATAGTTTAGCTTATTTTTAAAGGTGCACCAGCCATTCTCCTATTGGCCATCCTGACTGAATGACTAATCAACAGACATAGAAGGCTAGGAAGCACAAATGACCAAGAGCAGCATTGAGTCATGTTACATTTGAAACACTTTGGGGAACTATCAAAAATGTACAGTGGTGGCAACAAAGGCAATTAAAAGCTGGAGCCACAGGGAAAAAGTACAATGGAAGCCGAGAATGGCTGGGCTACACAGCAAACTAACATCAGACTATATGTTAGTCAAGGGAAAAAATATTGTTTATTTTCAAGAACAAGTTTAAAAGCAGCAGCAGCTCCCCAAACACACGTACATTTTATTGCACAGTCTCAGTGACAGTTCAGTCAGCACTGGCCATGGATGTAAGAGAATGGCTGTGCTAGCGCTGGTTCTGATACTAGACAAGGTGGGGAATGGGGTGCTGGGCACTATCAGCTGGGGTGTGGGGCACTATGCTACCAGAGCTGGACAATAATAATATGTATTATATGGGGCATGAATAGTATTTATTATTAGGGACATCTTCAGGGATCAGGGAGGGATTTGCTATATATGTGTACTTGTGCCAGGCAACATCCAGAATCAGGAAGGGGGTCCACTTGATTACCAGGGTGGGGCAATATTAATATGTAATATTATAGGGCATGGATACTATATATTATATTGGCATCTTCAGGGATTGGGGAGGGATTTGATGTAAGTCTTCCTATAGAGTGGCATCCATGATCAGGCAGGGTGGCAACTAGACCACCCAGGTGGGTATTTAATTGGCTTTCCCAGGGATTGGGGATGGTACCACAGCTTGCCTTTGGGCAAGGTGCCTGCAGCAGACCCTTATTGTGTGCCATGTGTTTGCCACAAGGGAGAGGTTGCCGTAGGTGTGGGGACTTAGGTGCCGTAACCCCTCCTGTACCAAAATCTAGTACAGGGTCCCTGGCACACTGGGTTTTTATGTAAGCTGCTGTTTGCCACAGCTTGTGCCAGTCTTAGCCATGTTTGAGAATTGAGTCTCATGTGTGATGTTGTTTTCTCAGGGAACTGGTTAGGCATTAGGGTTGACATCCTCAAGGAAGACCCCGCTGTTGATTCACCAAGACACCAGGGAACCAAACTCCTAATGATTTTTCTTTTTGCTGCTTGGTGGGTAGGGTGGGGAGTTAGGGTTCAAAACCCTAATGCCACATTTCCCTACTTTTGTGTTGTTAAGTTACCCTAACTGGTGTGTTAACAAAGTTTTTTTGCAAAAAATTTCCCTTCTTTTTGATATAGTAGAAACATATCCTCATTCACACAGATCCGAACAGATGCAGACACTTTTCACCAAGGGAAGAGGCTGTCCACCTGCAGAAGTGCAGGGCCAGAACCCTTCCATGCAGTGGCAGATGTGAAGAATTCATGGGGCTGTCTGTTGGACTGCAGAAGCACAGGATTCTATGGTCCCAATGCTTCCATGTGGATGCAGATACACATGCATATGGCAAAGCATGCATTTGTCAGCCAATGCACAGGGTCCTCTGCCACCCATGGATGAAGATGTGCAGGGCCTTATACCAAGAGGACAGCTGTCTTCACTATATGATACCAGAGTACATGTGGACAACCTTGCACCTTTCATTCCCTGGGTAGGGGTGTCACATAACAGTGCCCTCTCCCTACTCTCATCCTATCCATCTTGGTCACTGAGCTCACAACCAAATTCATCTCACTGGCATGGGATCACACAGCATACTCACTGAGGTCAAGATTGGCGTTACACACAAAGTTTATTAAGAATAACACATTTTTTTTAATTTTTACCCCAAATTTTCAAGATAATCATTTTATGATTTGCCTTATAAACAATGATGTGTTCCACTTATAGCATATTGTAGGAGGAACCATCATTTCACACCAGAAGTGTGAAAAGATATCTCATCCAGAATTTAAAAAAGGCATGTCACGTTTATGAGGTGGTGTGGAAAGGCACAGGGTCAAAACCCTGCTAACTAAAATAGTGCAGCATTCAATGCCACAAGCAAAATGCCATGATCCAAAATAAGGTTGGGAAAAACATTGACCATAACATAAAAAGTGCCCACCATAGGGAAGAATGGGACTTTTTCTGTATTGTGGTGAGTTCTGCCCACCTCATCCCTCGATGTGAGGAGCTTTGCCCCCACATCCCCCACACTTAAAATAACCAACTCCAAGGAGTTGTGGACTTTGGAGATGGGGAGAAACTAGGGAGGGGAGAAAATTTGTTTCTGTAAGAAAAAAGCTGCAACACAAGGAGAGAACCAAACCGTGGTCCCAGGTCTCCAACGCTGCTGTGTGCTGGCATTTTAGCCACTCTACCATGGGAGTGGCTTGACTAGGCACCATACTGGCAGCCAGTTAAGCACTCCACCAGCTGAGTGTACAGCGACAGGGTTAGTGGTAATTCCTGAATGCTGTAAAACCCCTCTTGCTGTACAAGGTTTGGTACTATCTGCAGTACAGTTTTCACTTTGATGCTCAGGTAGTAACATATTGATCTGGTACTGTGTCGAAAAATGGCTATGTTGAAAGTTTGGAGTCAAAATATTGAAAATTTGAGAAGTTATGAGTGAATATTGAAATACTGCAACATTCAAGCAGAACCTGGATATTTTACTGTATTTATAACCAAAGTTTCAGCATAACCTAATATCCTTCTCATTACACACCTCATGAACCCACCAGGTGAAAATGCTCATTTCCCTGCCGAAACATCATTCCACACCAAAGAAATATCATTCTGCACAACAGGTGCAAAAGCGCATTTTGGCCAGGATTTGAAAAATGACAGCCATCATGTTTGTGAGGTGGTGTAAAAGATGGCTTGGTTGAAAATTTGGGGCTAAAATATTTAACATTACCAAAGTTACAAGTAAGCATAAAAAATGTCAACATACATGCATAACTTTGAACATTTTACATGTTTTGACCTCACATTTCAATGCACACATCTTATGACCCCACCTCATGAGCAAGGGTGGTGACAATTTTCAAATCCTACCCAAAAGATGATTTCACCAAGCAACCACAAAATTACCTTTGGGGCCTGATTTGCATATTTCCACCACCACTGGTCATGAAGTAGGGTCCCAAAAAGGCCATGTTAAACTTTGGTGGTCAATATATGCAAAAAAGCTAAAGTTATGCATCAAAGTTCAAAACCCTGTTGAAATACCTTGAACTTCACTTACCTCTGTTTCTCATATTGGAGTTGATGGTTCAATCAGCAAAACATATCTTCAATTGGAGAGTGGATCTTCACTTTGGGACATGTTCATGTGAGTGAGGCTGTGTGGTGGATGTAGAGGGGATGTGGGGTGGAGGTGGGTGCTGAGTAGGAAGTTGAGGTGGGGGGTCAGATCAGCAAGTGACCATTTTTTTTTGCAGGTAAAAAAAATTGAGGAACGGTTTTCTTTATTTCAGCTGTCACTGTGTTGTGTGGGCAAATGAAGGTGAACAACCTGGTGGGAGGAGTCCACAGAAGTGGTACTCTGGGTGGTCTCCCCAGTCCACTCATACATTAAAAAAACAATAATAATGCACATTGGGGGCAGGCCACCTGGAGGGGAAAGGAGAAAGAAGCAGTACCGGGGTGAACACTCTGGTTTGCTTACTAAATAATGAAATTTAGACAGATAGACAGATCAATAGATAGATAGAATGAAAGAAAAGGAGACAGACTGACAGATAGACAGACAGAGACAGACAGACAGACAGATAGATAGAAAGAAAAAGAGAGACAAAGAAACACAGAGCAAGGGATCAGTGGCTCACTCCAGCAGACAGACAGAACAGGGGATTGGTGGCTCACTCTTCTCATTGCAGCCCATAGCACAACTTTCAGCTGCAGCTGCAGAATTCAAGAAAGTCCTGCTATTCTCATACAGAGGACGCAGGTGAGCAGTTTCTCTCACTAAGCTGGGCACTCTGGATTTTGGGTACCCAGAAAAGGTACTTCTGGCCATTATTTGAAAATAAAATCCGAATCTAGCTAAACAGGTCACATTTAGCTAGGTTCAGGTGTTTTAATTTTTTAAATTACACCATTTTATGTATTTTCAATGTTTTTTTTTTATTTGAGGAAGAAAGAAACAAGATGGTGGTTCTCACAGCACAAAAATATTGTGCTGTAAGAAGCAAGTGGAGAAAAACCAAAGACAATCTTGAGACATAATTGTTGGTGTTGTATCAGAATGTTATCCCAAAAACCCTGCTGAGCATGTTCAGGACAGAAAAAATACAAAGTTTAAATCCTTATAATTCTGGAACTGTTTAATATTTTTTCATGAAACCTTCCAAAGGTACTACCTTGGCACAGCACACTTTTACCCTGAAAGTATTGGAAAAAAATTATCTTCTGTGTAAGCTGTAGATGGAAGTAAAAAAAAAAACAATGTTAATATAGGAAAAAAATTAGACATTTACAGGAAAATGTCATATGCAGATCTCAGAAACTGCAAAAGATCCCATGATGAAACTTTCCACAGATCTAGATTGTCCCTACTAGACAATGCATACAAATTTCAGCTAATTTTGTTCAACACTGTCAAAGCTACTAAGGTATAAAGTTATGGGCTTAACGTTGAACACCCTACTCAACCCTAACTATAGGGGTGCTACCATGCCCCTATAATTATTAATCATGTTAAATACCTTTGTTTCAAAAATGGGGATTTTAATTTAAAATGAAAATAAAAATGTTCTACTTTGCAGAAGATCAGAGAATATCCATTGTGGGAAATGGACTATGCCAACTTAACTATGAACTTCAAAAATTTAGAATTATGTGCATGAGACACCCTCTTAAGGTTATAAGAGTACATGGAATGTTTAGAAATTAAGAGTCCTGGGCCAGGATTCACTAAAAAAGGGTGAAGTGGAGTGCAAACATTTGTACTGCACTTCCCGGCTGCACTGGTGGGCAATGGAGCTATTCACAGTCGCATAGCATGGTGCACTACTTGATTGTGAATAGGGGCAGGTGGGGGAAATGCTTACCCAGGAAAACCACCAGGAAGCACAGTAATGCTGCCCCCACAGCCAGGCAGGAGAATGGGCTGGCAACAATAGCATAAATGCTCTAAGTCGCCATTCACCGAAGTGGCCAGGCAAATGAGCCCATTGGTCATACATAGCACTATTGGCCACTAACATGTCCATTATGTGCCCTTTTGCATGGCCTCTGTGTGGTCTACCACAACTCCCCCATCAGCCCATGACCCACACAGTCACAGTTTCCCAATGTAGTGCCCTCCTTCCCTATCACTGATCCCATAATAAATAACTTTTTTCCGTAATGTAGTGGTACCTCCCCCCTCCCTGGTCACTGATCACCTGCCCACTATCTGTAAATGTTTTTATTCTATAGTGTAGTGGTCCCTCCCCCTTCCCTGGTCCCTGACTGCCTACCCGCTATGTGTAAATGGTTTTATTCCATAGTGTAGTGGTGCCCTCCCCCTCCCCAATGTTCATTTTACCAGTCCCCTTGTAATAGCAGAGATCCCTGGTAGTCTTGTGGCCCTCTCCAATGTTCTGATTACCGGTCCCCTTGTAATAACATAGATGCCTGGTAGTCTAGTGGCCCTCTCCCAATGTTCTGATCACCAATCCTCTTGTAATAGCATAAATCCCTGGTAGCGTAGTGGCTCTTCCAGGCCACCGAACATCTTCCCATAGTGGAACTATTCAATCCCTGGTAGTCTAGTGGTCCCTCCCTGTCCCAGAACCCCATCCTGTGAATGATGCCACACCCTAACATTGGTGGTCTAATGGACTCCACAACTCTCCTTACTGTCAGACAGTGTCCCCCCACCCAGCTCCCCCAACCTGATCCCCAGCCTGCTACCAGCACAGCCCTCCTCTCACCACCACAGCTGGCCACTGACTGAGCTCTCAGTGGGCTGATACTGTATGCAGCACATGCCCATTGACGTTGATTGACAGCTGACTGGTGGTGAGAGGAGGGCTGCACTGGTTGCCAATGGGGGATCAGGATGGGGCGAGTGGGGTAGGAGGACACCATCTGACAGGGTGGGGGTCTACTAGACCACCAATGTTAGGGTGAGGCATCATTCACAAGATGGGGTACAGGGATGTGGAGAGACCACTAGTCAACCAGTAATTGAATATTTCCACTATGGGAAGGCGATCAGTGAACTGGGAGTGAGGAGGGCTACTAGACTACCAGGGATCTATGCTATAACAAGGGGACCAGTGATTGGAACATTGGGGAAGAAGAAGAATCAGCATTTGTATAGTGCTTTTCATACACAGTGTATGCCAAAGTGCTTTACGAGCAATGCTAGACTGGTAGTGAAGTGACTGAATGTGTAGTGGCAGCCACATCGCACATCAACACCCACACACAGCCTGGAAAATTGCATGAACCTGTTTTATGGGAAGGGGAAGCTACAGAGAATAATGGATATTCAACCTGGCCAGGGTTTGATAGTGGATGGGACATGGCAAAATTAGTCAAGCAGGTTTATAGTGATTTATGGGGCACAAGTTGAAGCAGACCTGGTACAACTACTGGAAGTGATATAGCCATATTTAGCTACATCAAAGAATGTATATTTTGGGGGGAGATTTTAATTGTACATTAGAGACAAGACAGCATAAGGTATAAGTGAAAAACGTGTATTGCGATTCTGTGGCTCTGAAAAATTGCATACAGACAGCTGAATTATTGGATTGCAGTGAAAAAGCAGATCCAGTGATCACATATACATATATTAGGAGCACCTTAACATATAAAATGGACTATGCATTTGTTTCAAAAAGGTTACAGGTACTTAGAACATCAATTGTTCAAGTGGAGTTTTCAGAACATGTGTTAGTATTGACTAAAATCTCCACAGATACAGGAATTCATTTACCTATTCAAATGCAGAAGTTGAATACAGAAAGTTTAACAATTCCAAATGTGAAATTAGATTGTTTAGAGGTTTTTATAGCAAGGGCATTAGTACATTCCTTGTGTGAGGAAGTGGGGGAATGGTGAGTGGCAGTGCTTAATTTGGAAAGAAAGGGGTGCCAGGGCTCTGAGTCCAAACACCAAGGGCTGGGGGGCTGGGGGCTGACAGAGCCACAGAAGCTGTGGGTTTTTAGATGCTCTGTGGTGAGTTTTGGGGATTATATTACAGATAAAACACACTTCTGTGTCAGGTTCCCTACCCTTGAATCCAGGGGAAGAATTTTTTTTTTTTTTGCAGTGGAGTCAGGGTATTGGAGAGTCCAGCTGACAACTGGTAAGGGATCATAGGCAAGTATAATGGAATGGCAAGAGGCTGTGAATTGACCTAAAGGCCCAGCGTCTGGGGGCCGGTAGGCCTCCAGAAGCTCTTTGGTTTTAGATGCTCTGTGGTGAGTTTTGAGGGTTATATTGCAGATTAATACATTTCCATGTCAGGTTCATGTTTTGGGAGGAATTATGGTATTGAAGACTCTGGCTGACCTTACTAAGCAACAAAATGTACCACATAGCATCTAGCATGGTACAAGTGGCAGAAGAACCAATTAAAACTGAAGCAGGAAAAGGTTTTTATAGTTAAAGGATCATGGGCATGTGTAAGCAATGGCACAGTGCTGTGATGACCCAAAGGGCAGGGGAATGGGGACTGGTACTAGGTAGTTCCCCAGAAGCTCTTGGGTTTTAGATGCTCTGTGGTGTTTTGGAGCTTTTATTGAAGATAAAACACACTTCCGTTACATGTTCCCTTATTCAAGATAAAGCACACTTCTGTTACAGGTTCCCTATTAGGGAAGTGTGCTTTAACTTCAATAAAAAAAACCTCAGCACAGAGCATCTAAAACTCAAGCGCTTCTGGCCTACCCCTGTGGAAGAACCACCCCCCACGTAGTCAGGGTATTTGAAAATCTTGCTAACCTTATGCAACAAGCTCACACACTGCTGCACCTCTACTTTTCTTATGTAGCCTTTTTTGTAAACTTATTTTATTTTATCCCCAGTCTATCTGATGTATGTACCAAACTCACACAGAGACCCACAGCTCCTCTTACACTACTGAGTTTTTTCTCGGGGGGCAGTCTCCTGGTTATCAGCACCAGAGAACCCCTGTTTAATCACAAATATGGTAGAAATAAGGATTCAAACACTAGGCTGTCTGTCAGTCCATCTACTGGATGCAGTCTCACATAGCTCCTCAGCCTTTGGGTTTGATTTTTAGTTTAACTTGTAGAGAAAATAATTAATCAAATTCAGGTAGACTGCTGGCTGAATTTACCAAGCTTCTTACACAAGCTCTCAGCTTGAGCATCTCAGAAACTTGTGGTCAGATATGGGATTGTCCACTTCAGTATTTTGATGTATCATATATACTGTCTAACTCATACATTCTTATACAGTTTTCAGATTATTATCAGAAATCTCAGCTGTTTATTACAAACTACAATGCAATGGTCTAACATATTCCCAGTAATTTTAGTTAAAAAACTCCTTGATATGTAAATGGAAACTGACTAACCAGAAAATACATCTATTATGGACTGTAATGGAGAGTAGCCCTTCTGTAATTGTATCTCACAGTCACCCGTGTTACCCAGCAGCTGCCACTCTACAGTGTAAACAGGAAACAATGCATTTGAAATATTGTAAACACTCCCCACATCAGTATTCGGCCTGGTACGATATTTACTAATTCTCAAATCTAAATTCAGCATAGTGTGTGTATTGAGCATAGTTGTTAGCATTTGGTAAATGGCCAAGAGAACATGCCATCTGAGAACAGGGTGATTAAACATTGCTATTGACACAATGAAAAAAAAATCTAAGCTTCTTTAGTTGACTCAATATAAGATTTTTAAGGAGGAGTGTTTCTTCAGCAGTTGTTATGTGCATGAGCTGACCACCCAGTTTGTAATTCTCTTAATAAGACGGCAACAAAAGTAATTTATTATTGACTAGTGTGTGAGCTGCACTTTGGGTACAATAATCTTAGACCGTAACTGAACTGAAGTGTAATTGAGACTCATTAACTGGTGTTTTACTTCCTGGAGCCAGAAAAGACTGTGCATACAAACATGAAGTTAATGGTACTGACATGGGGAACTTGTTTTCTCTTTTCTTCTTTTTTTACTTCAAACTAACAAAACACTGAAAGCTATTAGATGTAAAAGCAAAACACAGGAAATCTGAAAAACCAAAGCGGGAAAGCGGGAAACACACTACCCTCCATAGTATATTGTTTTAATTAAAAATTTGATTTGATTTAATTCAGTCATATATGCACAGGGTAATGTCAGCACATTAACTAGAAATGTATTGCATACTAAACTAATGCCTCTTCATGCCTAGCAGGAGCTAAGAAATGCATGCAAAAGATTTTGTTTTTCAAATTTAGTTATAGAATCATATGCACGGCTACTGTACCTTCCGCATTGTACAGTGAGATGCAGTTCCCTCTAGTTCAATTAAATATAGTTCTAAACACCGAATTATTGTTATACCATTCTACAGGTGAATTACTGTACCTAACTTAAAGCTTTGGCCAAACAATGGAAGATAATATTTTTCAGTTGAACTCACTATATATATATATATATATATATATATATATATATATATATATATATTTATATAGATAGGAGAAGTATTTGATAAATAAAAACTCTAATCTTCTCACTTCACATGCACCCTGCACCGCACAGCATAACACACCACCTGACCAAACAACAGTTGGTCAGGTGATGATGCCTGTACTGTCGCAGCCAGCAACCCAACCCGTCCCCCTCCCAGAGCAAGAAGCATGGGAGTGAGCGTGGGCAGCATGGACAAGCAAGGCACTGAAGCAAACAGCAGTGGGAAACAGTCACTCAGCTGACAGGATGAGGGATGTGCAAGCCACAAGGGGGCATAGTCAACTGTGATCTGGACAGCTGGCACTATGGCAGCAGACACAAGCAAATCAGCCAGCCCAGCCCACCTTTGAACTGTGAGTGCAAATAAAATTTACAAATATTTAAAGTGCAGCGTCAGGGAGAAGAGGTACCGGGGCTCAGCCCTGGCTAGCCTCGGCACAAATTAAGCACTGGTGGGAGGATACTAAACAAGAGGTACAGAAATGGATGCAAAATTATAGGAAAACCCAGGTGAACACACATTTTTTTGAAATATTTATCCCTTTGAGCCCAGCTGTGGAAACTTTTAACAGCAACTTATAATTCTAATAATGACTTCTCGGAACAAATTTTTGAACTAAAACAAGAAATGAAAAAGGTTCAGTATGGTAGGGCGACCTCTCTGCAGGCAGAATTAAGTTTTGGAACCAGGAAACCTCCCTTTTCAGATCCATGAATGGCCTGCAAGGACAGGACAAATATGTCACGCTTTTCTTTGAGAGACAGGAATGGGATTCTGCGATCCAGTACAGAAGGTATTCAGAAAGTGCTGAAAGATTGCTTAGATTCCTTCACTAGTCCTGTAAGGATAGATCCTGTATTAATGGATTTATACTGTACCTGAATAATATACAGATACCTACTTTAGAATTGGATAGGATGAACAGATTAGAGGACCAGATTCAGGAGAGCGAAATTAAAGAAATTATGTTTGATCCCTTGAGGCAGGCATAACACCAGGAGGGGATGGAATCCCAAACAAACTTTACAAAACATTTCCAGATATAATGGCAGCATTCCTGGCAAGACTTTTTAGATATTTACTATCATTACAGTAGCTCCCCTCATACTTCGCCCATGGGCTGATGATGTATTTACATAAATCAGGAGACAAGACACTTATCACTAATTGGAGACCGATCTGTTTATTAAATTCCAATTTAACATTTTAACATACATATTACAACAAAGATTAAAAACTGTAGCCAAGGATTTGGTACACCCTGTACAAACTGTACCTTGCTGGGAAGAAACATACAGGACAATCTCACTCAGTATAGTTAGGGATGTTTATAATTATTGTGAGAAAAACAGTGTGCAGGGGGTTTCTTTCATCATTAGATTAATGTAAAGCATTTGATTAGGTAAATCATGAATTTTTGTTGAAAGTATTACACAAATATGGCATTTCATCATCCTTTATTAATTGGTTGAAGTTACTGTATAGTGATGCTGTCATATACTTCATAATGGCAGGCAAGCGTGGTAAAAGGACTTGAATCCAGAAGGATGTGCATCAAGGGTGCCCGATGAGCCCTCTGTTATGTTTTTGACTCGGACTCCTTAATTAGAAAAATCCTCACTAACCCAGAAATTCATGGTATTTTGGGAGCCCAGAAAGGGGACAAAGTAAGAGTTCTAGCATATGCAGATGACAACTACATTTTTGCTAAAAGCAGAAACAGTTTTGTGGCAATGTTAGGAGAAATTAAGGATTATGCACAGGTGTCAGGGTCAAGCCAGAATCTCCAAAAATGTATGGGCCTGCAGTTGGGGCTGAGAACCCTGCCCATAACTGAAGTTTGTGGGATAAACATTTCGGATACACAAATTAAAATATTGGGGTTGTATTTTGGCCTGGGAGATATGGCATGACAGAACTGGGAAATCAGCTTACAAATATGAGAAATGAAGGTAGCAAAATGGAAAGGGTGGTGTTTGTCAAAATTAAAAAGGGTGTATAAGATAAAACAGTTTTTAATCCCTTATTTTTATATTTAGGAACAGTGTTCTGTCTCCCAACTGCTCTGGAATCCAGAATATTCCAAGCTTTTTTTCAGTTTTGGGGGAGCAGGCTGAACCCAATAAAGAGAGAAGCGGCATACCTGTCAAAAAATAAAGGGGTGTTAGGAATGGTTAACCCCATTGTTTTTCTTTCCATTATTTGTTCTGGACAGCAAACATAAAGCTGGCTGTATTGTTATGAGCTTCTCCAGTTAAATTATGGTTAGTTAATACTTTCCAGGATGTGTTGCAGAAATGGGGCAACCTACATCTAAAAATTACGCCAATGATTAGATAGTTATTTGAAAGTTACTTTTCAGAAGCTATATGAATGGCAAATTACCAAACAGCTATTCTTGAAGAAATCCCAGAAGCACATGGGATCCATGACACCACATTGACAATTCCTTGTCGATGTGACATTACCCTGACATCACTACATCTACTACAATTGTGGTCAGGATGGTGCCGGCGTGCAAAATCATTTGTTTTGCAGAGGGCTGTGCCCCATACACCCCCCATTCAGTGCACTGTTCCCCCTGCAACCCCCTCCTTAGGATTCTCAACTCCAAGATGGAGCTGAGTTGGGGATGGGGTGCAGGACCTTGGAAAAGGGTGCCAGGGTCCCAGGTGGCTTTAAAGCGACGTGGCAATATTGTCTGTATTGACCATGTCACTGAAGCAATAGTATACCAAGCACCTGTATCAACAGATATTAAGGGTTCATGGTCCAGAAGAACTGCAGTTCAAACATTGTGACTCAGCTAATAACCATTTTTTTCCCATTTGTTTAACCAGATAAGATACGCTAAGCAGAATACTTGTTTACAGGTGCAATCTGAGAGCACAGGGAAGTTAAGTGACTTGCTCAGGGTCACACAGTATGCAAGTGGAGCTGTGGGATTCAAAAACAGATCTTCAGATTTGCAGCTCAGAGCCTTAAACCACTGTGCTATACTGTCTCCCGTTTGGTGTATAGCCAATTAACACATCCCTGGATCCCCCAGAGAATGTGGGATACTCAATGGTTAAGTGTCCATGGTAGGATAAGGGTCAGAGGAAACCATAAACATAAGGTATTAGAAGAGAGAAACTGCTTGCATCCAGATTATATTGCAAAAGTAGAAACACAGGAAATTTTTTTTGATAGATTGCTTTTATTCTTCAGAATTATGGAGTTTTTTGGCTAATAAGTGGAAGTTGCCTTGACTAACAACTGTGTCATATGAAGTGATTGTTTTAGGGACTTTCCCCCAGTTATTCTCAACACATGATGCAGGAACACTGACCACCTTCTTTGCATGTTTAAAGTTTTATTTGTGGCAGGAAAGATGCCAATTTCTTGTTCAGCAAAAACTAATGTCACACATGACTTAGTATACAATATGTGAGCATGCTTTACAGGAGATGTTTAGGAAGGCTCTGAAGTAGCATCCAAGATCATGAGTGCTGGTGTGGTGGCTGGGAATTTCTTTCATTAAAACATATGCATAGGGTGGGGTTAGAAAGGTATTCAAGTTTTGTAAAGGTTTTTGAAATGATTATTGATGTTCCTTTCATGTGTGTAGTGGTATTGGTTCAATACAAACACCCCTACTCTTAATAAAGAGTGTCTTGGGTTCTTCTACTTCCACCTGGACACCCACCAAGACAACACCAGGGTGGGTAGAAGAGACCTCAGTTTAACATCTCATCTGAAGGACGGCACACACCAACAGTACAGCACCCCCCAATACTGCACTCAGATGCCAGCATTTAGGTATGAACCCAATCCCAGTGTGGAAAGAGAACCCATGACCTTCTGGTCCAGAGGTGGATGTGCTACTAATTGAGCCATGCTGAGTGCCACTAGATTACAAGGGGTCTATGCTATTACAAGGGGACCAGTGATTAGAACATTGGGGGAATGGGGAGGACACCACTACACTATGGAATAAAAACATTTACACATAGCGGGCAGGTGATTGTGGACTGGGGAGTGCACCACTAGACTACCATGGTGTCTATTCATTTATTTAGGGAGGGCGATCAGAGGATGGGGAGTGGGTGAGGGGGCCCACAGTACCTCTGGCATCCACTAGGATAGTGCGGATTACTGCCATGGTTTTGTCAGCTGTAATTTCTCCACTACAGGGCCTTCACAAGTGGCCCTTGTGTGGAGCAATATCTTTGTGAATTAGACTGAGAGGATATGCAGGTCCCCTCCCGTTCATTTGCATTGCAGGCCCCCTCCAAACTTTGCCCGGTTAAAAAAACAGTTTGTGAGGGCAAACTGGGCTTTGTGTATACCAACTCTGGACAAAGCCCCATTTGCCCTGGGAAAACTGGGTTTGCATCTGGGCAACGTTTTGTGAATCCTGGCCCTGATTGGCTAAGAATGATGTTATGATTTGTAATAACCAAAAGCAGATGTGGTGTAGTGCATGCACAGGAAAAGATTTGCATTAGTTATAGAATTTAATTGCTACAAACTACAATTTGTTAAACATTTCCTTTTGAGAATTTACTTATACCCTAAAGAAACTTGTTATTATTCTGTAGAAAATGTTGGTGATTCAAACATGCAAAGACTGCTAGAATTAGTATTCACTAAACAGAAAATATGTACCATCATAAATAATTTGTCTGAGTCTTGCTCCTGTGAGAAATATACAGATTCTGTGGGAATGATTTATGTCCCCAAGTGCCACCCCCCCACCCCCGAAACAAAATTGCAAAAATAGCTCTTATACCCTTAAATGTTGCAGTGGCTTGTTGGCCAACTTCCACAAAGAAGACTTCATCCTGAACCCACATATCAGGACAGGGACTCCTGTGTGCCGTAGGTTTAAGAGCAACATGTTGGTGGCCCTGACTGTCTCTGTGGCTGCATTCAGGGCATTTTAAGACCAATATACCATTTTGCTACATCAGAGGAATCAAGATGTGGAGCTGCTGGTTAAAGAGGAGGTCCTGACAGAGTCACTGCCATCAGAGCACAGAGGACTTGTAAAAGTAGATTCTTTCACTCTGCTCCATTCCTTGGATGACAACAGGAATTCCCCTTGGGGTGCAATCTAGTAAATGGCCACCGCAGTGATGATGGCACCAACCTGTTTAGTAAATGTGAATTATTTTGCAGATGAAAAACATATAGAGAGACACCAGAAACAGGTACAGTAGGTGTTGTATTTATTCATTCATAACCTCTGTGATATAGGACCATAGGGAGAATCATATAGCAGTTTTAGGGTGGAACAGCAATTGTCCTCATCCTGCCAATGCAGCTGTTGTGACGTTCATATAGTACAAGTTGGATGGGGGGGCACTATTTATTTATTGAAATATCGGATTTACACTTTTGCGCTAAAAGCTCATTTACAAAAGTTCCACATCATACAAGACAATACGTACGAAACATGTTTTAGAGAGTTTACAATTCATTCATTGGCACATATAGAGCAATACATTAAAGAACAAATTAAGGTAAAGGTAGTCTGATTTACAAAAGTAACATGTAGTGGGTGCTAGGCAGAATAGCTCCCGAGTGTGGTTAATGGTACAGATGGGGAATCAGGGCAGAGGATAGAAGGACTATAATTTATCACTGACATCTCATCAAGGTACATAAAAAGGCCTGAAAGAAGACAGAGGGGCTAGGTTTTCAGATATTCTGTACCTTTTTTCCTGCTGTGATGTGAAATGGTCCTGTTGCATCTTGTGCAATTTTTGTGAGAAATCCGTGAGTGAAGAGGAACTGGGGTGACATATTTTTTGGAGTATAAATAAAAAAACAATACAGTCATGCAGGAAAGGCCATTGGTGGAATTGATCACTTGCTGCCACTTGTTTCATAGTTCATTTGTGGGTTGCAATTCAAAAGTCACAGTGGTCACTTGTAACTGATCTCTGCATAGCACAATAATACTGAATGTATTCCTCATCAGGAAAATGTTCCATTCACTGACTCCTGTGCAGCTGCCTCCAACCATGGTGAGATCATGACATAACCATCTGACTCCATCCCCACCCATGTTCCTCCCCTCATTACTTCTTCTACCCCTTTCCTCTACTGGTGGACTGGAACATTCAACTTGGCCAAAATCACACATTCAGTATCTGATATGGTTAATCTCTAGTGGGACTGAACAAGTACTTGATCAAACGGCTTCCCTAGTTGTGGGAAAGTATCAGTATCAGCAGTACAAGTTCCTCCCAGCAGTCCATATAGTAATAACTTCTAAAATAGCTGCAAAATTCCCCTCTCTCATCCCATTTGCCTCGATTGTGAGTTCCAATGCTCCTACTGCTCTAGTCTGCTGCAACAGGCCCTCTGTGTGTCTTTGTCTGCACTGCAGCTGTGCCAGTAAACTGAGCTGCACAGACCACTCTGCTCAATTCTACATTCACACTATTTCATTTTTAATTATGTTTTCATTATTTGCTAAGAAAGAGTTATTTGGGATGAACCATAGGTGAGACACATGCACAGAGCTAACAAAATGGTCAGCTAGGAGTTCCAGTCATCTCACTGCCTGTTTTAAATTAAAATAATAATCTATTAAAAATGACATTTTCTCATCAAAAGTGATCTTATTCATTAACGTAATATTTCTATACTCAATTTACTGAAAATTACAACTTTCAAGAGCTGTTTGGTATGTTTTCCCATCAAAAAAAACCTGAGGCAGTCCATGACATAATGGCACTAGACATGTGGGAGCAATCAGAAAGAGGCAAAGCAGGTACAATCAGCACTGCTGCAATGCAAACCCAACCTAACAATACATCTGACTTACATGACATGAAAGAGATGTTATCAGATATTACATTGGATGTAGCAGATTTTAGAGCTGCAGTGGGAAATCTATCAAATGAAACTGAAGAAGTGTTACTGACAATAAGCGTCAAATTCAATCCTGATAGGAAACGGCTACTTAGAAGAAAAACCAGCCTTGCAACACAGACAAATGATCTATCTACTAAACAAAGTAGATGATTTAGAAAATAGGGGAAGGAGGAATAATTTAAGAATCCTTGGACTTTCTGAAGGTAGCAAAGGGGGAAGCATAGTAGCCTTCTTACAGCAAAGCTTGCCATAAATCCCCAGCTACCAGTGGCAATGATCCATGGAACTAGAGAGATCACATCGGTCATTGGGCTCTTGTACTCAGAAGGGTACAGGACCCTGTCACATATTGTTAACTTTTTATGTTTTTCAACTAAGGAAGAAATAGTTATGCTTGCAAGGAAATGGTGATTTTTGACCTGGAGGGTGAGAAGGTTATGATTTTTCAGGACATTTCAAGCAAAATTGTGGAAAGGAGGAAATATTTTCAGATGTAAAAACAAAACTACAGAAACAGGGTAAGCGTTATTAGCTTGGCAGAAGACACCAGGAGAAAGTACTGCTGTGTGACTGGGCTTCTCTACTGGGACTATATTGCCCTCCTTCCTTTCCCTCCACCCTCCCACCCGAAGCTAGTTCTACTTTTATAGGCACAGGATTTGACTGACAACAGGAACTTCCTGTTTGGGAGCAGGAAGTGAGGGATCACAGAGCCACCAAAGACCCACCATCCTAGAAGGGCAAGAGTAGCTTGCTGGCCCCCTCTAGCTGCTGGAGGTCTGCCTCTGAGTAAGTAAGGGGTCTACTGAGAAATATAGGATATTCTTGTCTCAGAACAGGACAATCAGGAGCTTAAAGGGCACACAGGCAGAAAGTAAGGAGACAGAGAAGAAAAAAAATAGAGGAAAGAGTAAGGATTGCAAACAGATAAGGGGCCAGAAATAAGACATGATGGGAGTGGTGCAGTGCAGTGGCTGTGGAGCAGCAGTCTTCCGGGAGACGTTCTGGAGGATGCAGTGTTGTTCCATCTGCAGACACCTCTTTGGGCTGAGGGAGGAGGTTGCTCATCTCCAGGCTGAGTTGGCCAGGATTTGTGGGACCTCCTTTTCCATCCAGGGACCAGCAGTGCCACTGCCGTTGCCTCAGAGGTTGCCAAGAATAAGGAGCGGTTGGACCACAGTGGGCTCAGGGAGGGTGAGAGTGGTGGAACAGAGGCACATCCCTCCAGTTGTACCTCTCCACAATTTGTATGCCATTCTGGCAAAGTGTGGTTCTTCTATGGAGGCACCCACAGTGGAGACCAAGAAGGATGCTGGGAACCTCCACAAAGGAGACCCACAAGAGGGTGTCAGAGGACCCCACAGGGGAAGGAAACAACTCCTGGTGAGGGACTCCATTGTTAGGAAGATAGAACTTGGGGAGGAAGGGGAGAAGGAGGTAAGGTGCCTGCCTGGCACCATGGCTTGGAGGGACAAGGAGCAAATCCTCAGGATTGCCGGAGCAGCTGCACGGGGGAGGGAACTGGATGTCATTGTCCACCTAGGAACAAATGACCTGGCTAAGAAAGGGGTTAGAGAAGTGCAGGAAGAGTTTGTGGAATTGGGGAGGGGCCTTAGACAAGTAGCATGCACAGTAACCTTTTCGGAGGTGCTGCCCATCTATGGCGTAGGAGATGCTAGGGTGTTCAACACCATGGGATTCAATCAGTGGTTGAAAAACTGGTGTGGAGCTCAGGTATTTGGCTTCACTGGGGACTGGGGGTCCACCTGGAGTGATGTAAGCCTATACTGGCATGATGGGCAGCATCTGTCCAGGAGGGGAACTAGGATCCTAGGTGATAGGTTTAAATGCTTCATTGGCAAGCATTTAAACTATCCTCGGGGGGAGGCACTGGAAAGGAGCAGGAAAATCCTAGCCCCCCCAAAAAAAAATCATGGTAGTAAGTGTGGTAAACACCAACATAGAGGTGTCAATAGGGAGAAGGGCAGGGGTAAATGGAGAAAGTTATAAAGGCAAGAAGGACAGGGATGGGGCAAAAAGAAGTAAGGCCATCAGGAAATGGAGGGCAATGAGTACCAATGCCTGTAGTCTGGGCAATAAGCTCCCTGAGCTGGTGGCCTTGATGGAAGAGGGATGCCTGGATATCATAGCAGTCACAGAAACATGGTACACAGAGAACCATGACTGGGATGTTAACATACCAGGTACATAACCTACAGGAGAGACAGGCAGGGAAGAAGAGGGGAGGAGTAGCTCTCTATGTAAAGGAAGGGATAAAGCAACTGAACAAAAGAGTAAACAGGGAGGAGAGGAGGTGCAATGTCACCTTGAGACTGGAAAGGGCACCATAATCCGCACAGGGGTTGTGTACAGACCCCCATGTCAGGGGAAGGGGAGGGAATGGACAAGGATAGGCTAGAAGGCATTCTCAGGATGGCAGAGAAAGGGGAGATACTGTTGATGGGAGACCTGAATATGCCAGATGTTAACTGGAGCACATTTGCTGCAGCCACATCCAAGAGCAGGGCCATTCTTGATGCCCTACAGGTGGAAGGCCTCAGACAGCTAGTTTCAGAACCCACTCATGAGGGAGAAATCTTAGACCTTGTACTCTCAAACGGGGGCAGTGAGAGGATCTCAAATCTAGAAGTGGGTTGCCATCTGGGAACAAGTGACCATCAAACAGTGTGGTTCATGTTAAATGCAGCTACAGAGTCAAGCCACACAAAAGTGAGGGTACTGAACTTCAGGAGGGCTGACTTTGGCAAGATGGGAGAGTGCCTCAGAAAAGCACTAGCAAACAGGCTAGAAGGAGGTGTGGAGCAACAATGGGGAATCATCAAAACTGCCATCACAGAGGCAAAAAGCCTTTGTGTGAAGAAAATAAACAAATCAAAACAAAAGAAAAAGCCACTATGGTTCTCAAAAGAGGTGGCTGTGAAAGTCAGGAAGAAAAAGATAGCATTCTGGAAGTATAAGGAAACACAGAAGGAGCAGGACAGAGAGCTGTACCCTCAGCCCCTTAAGACGGAGAAAGCACCGGGGCCGGATAAATTACATCCTAGAGTGCTGAAGGAACTGCAGATGTCCTGGCAAAACCCTGGCAGAGCTTTTCACCATCTCTCTGAGGACAGGGTGGGTGCCCCAAGACTGGAAGGTGGTGCATGTAGTGCCTATCCACAAGGGGGGATTAAGGGAGGTGGCAGGGAACTACAGGCCTGTCAGCCTGACATCAGTGGTGGGCAAGGTGATGGAGGGCATTGTCAAGGAGAGGCTGGGGGGGACCTGGATAAGTCAGGGTGTCTGGACGATAGACAGCATGGATTCATCCCAGGGAAATCATGTCAGACAAACCTGGTGGAGTTCTATGACTGGGTGACAAGTGCCTTGGACCTGGGTAGACCAGTGGATGTCCTCTTTCTAGACTTCAGCAAGGCATTTGACTCTGTTCTCACGTGGGCCTGTTGGATAAACTAGGAGAAATGGGGTGGAAACCAGATGATCCGATGGATAGCAATTGGCTCCAGGACCGGACCCAGAGGGTCGTAGTTGGTGGGATAGTCTCTTCCCAAGGAGGGTCATTAGTGGGTCCCACAGGATCAGTCCTTGGCCCCTTCTGTTCAACGCCTACATATCTGACATAAGGACAGGAATCAGGAGTGAGATGAGTCTCTTTGCAGATGACTCGAAACTGGGGGCGGTGGTGGATGGGGAGGAGGGGGAGGGTGGCCCTGCAGGGGGACCTGGAGGCTCTGGAAAGATGGTCTAGAAAGTGGAAGCTGAGGTTTAATGCAGGGAAATGCAAGGTACTCCACCTGGGGGCCAGAAACCCAGGCCAAGTTACACCCTGGGGGGGGAAATACTACAAGTCTCAATGGCTAAGAGGGACCTGGGGGTGGTGGTGGATGTCAAGATGAACAACTCTGAGACTTGTAGGAGGGCAGCAGCCAAGGCCAACAGGATGCTGGGATGCATCGCTAGGGGGATCACCTCCAGAAGGAGGGAAGTGATACTCCCTCTGTATAACTGCTTGGTGAGGCTGCACCTGGAGTACTGCATGCAGTTTTGGAGGCCGCCTTAAGAGGGACATTAACCTCCTGGAGAGGGTCCAGAGGAGGGCAACCAAAATGATTTGGGGCTTGGGACAGGACCTATGAGGAGAGGCTCGAAGAGCTAAATATACACTTTGGAAGAGAAGGGACCGGGGGGACATGATAGAGGTCTTCAGGTACATGAAAGGGTAAATAGGGAGGAACAGTGAGGGTGCTTGAAGGAAGGAGGAGGGGGCCACTAGAGGGCATGGGTGGAAGCTGGAGGGAAGATTCAGGGAGAAAGGAGGAGGTGCTACTTCACTGAGAGGGTGGTAGAGCCATGGAATGCACTACCTAGGGGGCTGGTGGAGACAGAGACAGTGGAGGGGTTCAAGAGGGGGTGGGACAGGTACAGGGGAAGGGTTCAGGAAGCAAAATCCAATGCAGCAAGAATATCCGGAACTGGGAAGGGAGAAGCCAGAGAAGGCGAGGGGGACAGCAAGGTCAGCACCCAGGGTGGGGGCTGACCAAACGAGCAGACACGAAAGACCATTAGGCCTATTCTGCTGGCATTTTAGTATGTTAGTATGTTAGTTAAGGCAGAAGGAAGCAGGAAGGGAAGTCAGAATAGCAAATGCCGAAACTGAGGAAAAGATAGCCAGCTCGGTTAAGAAGGGGGATAAAACCTTTTATAGGCACATCAGCAAGTGTAGAAAGGCAAAGGGAGGGATAGTGAGGCTGAATAGAATGAACAGTGGGTAGGCAGAGGGGGACAGTGAAAAAGCAGGGATACTGAATGAATATTTCTGCTAATTATTCACAAAAGAGGAGGGGGAAGTGCCTAATCCAATTAACAGAAGCACTCTTGATAGGCGGGGTCAATCCCAGTCCTTTCACAGAAGAAAGGACTCTGCAAGAACTCCTAAAACTGAAGGTGGATAAAGCAATGGGGCCTGATGGAATTCACCCCAGAATTCTAAAAGAATTAGGGGGGAACTAGTAAAGCCACTGGCTACTCTTTTTGATAAATCATGGGAGGATGGTGTGGTACCCGAGGACTGGAGGAAGGCGGATGTGATTCCCCTTCACAAAAGTGGGACCAAGACAGAAGTAGGAAACTACAGACCTGTCAGTTTGACCTCTGTGGTAGGGAAAGTGATGGAGTCACTTCTGAAGGAAAGAATTGTTAAGTACCTAGAGGCCAGTGGGGCACAGGACCCAAGGCAGCATGGGTTCACAGTGGGAAGGTCATGTCAGATGAACCTAATAGATTTCTTTGACTGGGTGACCAAAGTAGTAGACCAGGGAGGGGCTGTGGACATGGCCTACCTAGACTTTGTAAGGCATTTGACACAGTCCCACACAGAAGATTAATAGTCAAATTAACCAGCCTGGGAGTGGGTCCCAGGGTGGTAGCCTGGGTAAAACATTGGCTGGACAACATGACACAGAAGGTAATTGTAAATGGAGTCCACTCTGAAGAAAGAGAGGTTACTAGTGGGGTACCGCAGGGTTCAGTACTGGGTCCAGTCCTTTTTAATGTCTTCATAAGTGACATTGCGGAGGGACTAGAAGGAAAAGTATGCCTCTTTGCAGGTGACACAAAGATCTCAACAGGGTTGATACACAAGAAGGCGTGGTAAGGATGAGAAGGTCCTTGGCAAGGTTGGAGGAATGGTCGGAAGTATGGCAGCTAGGATTCAATTCAAAGAAGTGCAAAATAATGCACCTGAGAAACAAGAACCCAGGGGGAGAATACACAATGGGGGGGGGGGTAGTAACAACAACAAAAAAGGAAAGGGACCAGGGGTAATCATATCAGATGACCTTAAGGTTAGCAAGCAATGTGAGGAGGCAGTAGGGAGAGCTGGGGGAATACTGGGATGCATAGGGAGAGGCATCACCAGCAGAAATCAGGAAGTTGTTATCCCTCTGTACAGACAGTTGGTGAGACCCCATCTGGAGTACTGCATCCAGTTCTGGAGACCCATCTCCGCAAGGACATAGACAGGATAGAGGCAGTCCAGAGGAGGCAACTAAAATGGTGCAGGGTCTGCAAGAGAAGCCATATGAGGAGAGACTAAAGGAGGTTAATATGTATACCCTTGAGGAAAGAAGGGAGAGGGGCACATGATAGAAATTTTAAGTACCTCAGTGGAATCAACAAAGTCCAAGAGGGTAGCATCTTTCAGAAAAAGAAGCATTGCAAGAACAAGGGGACACAATTTAAAGATGGGGGACAGTTCAGGGCAATGTGAGGAAGTATTATTTCACAGAGAGAGTAGTGGATGCATGGAACAGCCTTCCTGAGGAGGTTGTGGGGTCTAAAACTGTGGGAGAATTGAAGAATGCATGGGACAGACATAAGGCAATTCTTGTGGGGGGTAGGAAGAAATAGGCTGTTGGTTAACTAGGATCTGCGGTCTATCCTGTAGGTAGGGAAATGGGCAGACTAGATGGGCCAAGCGGTCCTTATCTGCCGTCAAAGTCTATGTTTCTATGTTTCTATTTTAAGTATCCAGCAATGCTCTGTATCTCTGAAAAAAGGCATAGTTTTTCTTTTTAATTCTGCTAGTGAGGTTTCATATTATTTGTTAAACACAGCAACGCAAACTGTCACTGCTCACAAATATTCTGTTTGCTCAAGCCAGCACAATTCACATTCATCTGAAGAAAATAATGAGAACTCTTCTTGAGCCCTGAACACTGAAGACAGTTCAAGATCAATTAAACCTCTCAGAAATCCCAATAATACTTCACTGACCAATAAATAAGATGTTCAGCTTGGTACCGCCACCCCTCATCTGTATTCTACAGTAGATAAACAAAGAATGCAAACAGAATAATTCCTGGTCTTGAGGAATTAATCGGAAAAGAAAGAAACCATTTACAGCAAGTTAGTTACTTGATCTGGTGCAGTATGGAACTAATCCCCCCCCCCATAAAAAGGGATTGCTTCAGAAGTCGAGAAACTCAGAATCAACATTCACCCCCTTCTCATTCAGTATATCATCCTCAAGACCATGACCCAGAATAAATGCAAGTTTCTACTTGAACTTTGTGATCATTAGGGAGTTTTCATCCAATCACAGCTCGTGTTATTGCTCATCACCTTAATACCCAATGAGTTTTCAGTGAGGATGATCATCCAAATAGATTACTTCCTAGTAAAACCTGAACTTATCACACTCAAAAGATTTTCGTCTATGGCAGGTTAGCAGTGACAATATTTAAACTCCCCAGACAGGACAACCTTTAAATATTATTTGAATTCACCAGCAAGACTACTGGTCTTAAACTTAACAGGACTGGAGTAAAGCTTCTTATATTGCCTTCAAGGGTTGCATATAAATTCTTTATAATGCACATCAACTAATGCTGTGCAGAATTTTCAAATTCCAGCAGAATTAAATTCTGCAGAATTTTAAAAATTCTGCTAAAATTCCACCAGAAATGGAATGGTGGAATTCCGTGACCGAAAATAGTTGTGGAATGATTGTCTGCGGAACAAATGCTGTTCTGCAGAATATTATTCTAGGGATTTCACTAGGTGGAATTCCACAGGGTAACCAGCAAAATTCTGGTGGAATTTCCACTGTCAGAATAGTCATTCAGTGCTAATTTCACCAGCGGAATTCTGCATTCTGCACAGCACTAACATCTACACCAGAGTGCCTTCTTGCACAAAAAACCCCCCACAATTCTCTACCTAACAAACTTTTATAGTAAATACCATTTTGACAGGTGAACTTTGACCTGGAACTATCACTACTGACAGTGCTTACATATTTACAGGTAGTGTCTCTAATTTTGTTACTAATGGACCTGGTTACCATTAAATCAGTGCATACTAATACCTAATAAGATCAAGACAAAGTATATGGATATGTGGCAATTAATCAGTTTGTTTCCATGCTTTAATGCTTAGGTGTGTACTTCTCAGTAGGGCATTTTTGTAATTGTCCTACTATGAATATTTTTGTTTTCTAGTCAAGATATTAAGCTGGCCAATATTACAAAGGTGCACTAGAAATTCTGACAGTACAGTTTTAATGATTCCAGATTTCCTGGAGTTTATGAGTTTTAGCAACCGATACTTAATTTATTTAACTCCAAGCCTGATGTCTATAGATGACTTCCCTAAATCAGCTACTATGACAATATCCTCTCATAGGGTACAGGGTAAATCCCTATCTAGCTTATGGGGTTAATCCTTCAGTCTTTCGCTTTGTTCCTTTTTGGGAATACTGGGGCCGATTCCAGGACAAATGGCATAACTTGCAGGCGGCTGCGAGTTACACCATTTGCCACTATGCTGGGCACCCTGCACCACATTCCAAGAGTGGCAGGGCCCTGGCACTTGTGGTATGCAGGTTGCATCATGCAGAGGCTAATGCCATGGCATGGCATAACTGACCTGCATGTCGCAAGTCGCAGCCCACAACTGGCAGCCCCCAAAACCCCTCGACCCCAGAATGGCACGGCACACACTAAGGGATATGAGAGTGGGTGGGTCAGGTGGCAAAGGGACTGAAGGAGGTGCTCTGGTATTCAGACCCCCAGGGGTCCCCAATGTTCAGGGTAAGGAACAGGGGTGGACTTGTGGGGGCATGGAGAGCAGATTGGTGCCATTGCCATGGTGCTGTGGAGTGGGAATTCGACAGTGCCAGCCATTGGATGCCCCTTAGAGCAGCTCCGAGCTGCTCCCCAACTTAGCTCCACCAGTGTGGCTTTTTGAATCGTGCCAGTGGGTTATGACAGCCGCCCTCCTAGAATAGGGCACAGCTGTTGTCATAACCCACACTTGTGCCATGTCTCTGTGGGCTGCGGAGTAGTGGGTGGCGTAACCCATGATTGTCATAGCCTGTATCCAATATGGTGCAGGGTGCCTCTTGTAATAGGGGCTGGAATTTCGCATGGAGTAAGTCACATGATACTCCGTGGGGTTTGGCATATCTTGGCTTACACTGGTGTATCCCGACTTGGAATCTGGCCCACTGTTTCTGGAATCTTGAGCAGCTGAGATGGCCTTTCAGTACTATACCAAGAACCTTTCAGCCAATCCCTTAAGCTCTGCTATACACTTTCTTTTGGTAACAGAATAGCTAACACAGTAATAAGATTGGTTGCTTCTATTTCAGAACCTACTTCATTTCTGTCACCATGCTCCAGGATAGTGGACAAGATTTGATGTTATGGTGACTAATTAAGCAATAATGCATGACAGGGTGTGTGTCATGCTGGGATAATGTCATACTTCAGGTGGTTTGGCATGAGGCCATAGGCTGAGTGCGTCCAACACCTGAGAAGTGATGTTATCCCAGCATAACACACACCCTGGAGTGTATTATTGCTATTATACAATGGCTTGTTTGTAAAGAAAAAAAAGAAAATGATGAAGAAAATGTATATAATAACTTATTTTACTAAATGTTTTTACTATGGTAGGTATACATATTAAAAAAAGTTATTTTGCACTATTTTGGCCAGTAGGTGGAGCTGTTGAATACTGCTGTTGTGCTGTGTGGCTCTGTCTGCCCTTGTTCGGGAGGAAGTGTCTGTTTCTAACCCCTCCAACACAGTCAATGACCAGATTGCAAATCTGGACATTGCCAATGACTCTGTGGATTTCTAAATTGGGGATGAAAGTAAATCATGATAAGTGCAGAGTTTTGCATTTTGGAGCAAGAAATCCCAGGCATGTATATACATTGGATAATCAGACATTAATCAACACAGAAACAGAGAAGGACCTGGGGGTACTGATATCGGATGATTTTCTCCCCAACTTACAAATAAATTAGGTAATTTTAAGAGCAAACTGGATTATTTGGGCAATTACATGTAATATTAAGTCCAAGGATAGCAGAATACTGATGCCCTTATATAAAGCATACGTCATTCCTCATTTGGACTATCTATCTCAGCTATGGTGTCTCTTTAAAAAAGAGGATATAAACCTTTTGGAAAAGTACAAAGGGGTTATACTAAAATGGTGAAAGGCTTAAAGGAGGTCCCATATGAGACTAGACTAATCACCTTAAACCTGATGCCTCTGTTTGTCAGGTGATTAAGAGGTGATCTGCTACTCATGTACAATGTCATAAATGACCCATATTTAATAACAAACCTGAGCTTCAGTTTTAAGGAGAATACTTACAACTTTAGAGGTCACCCACTACAGCTGCAATTAAAGAGATTTAATTATGTTCCTCATAAATATTTTTTAACATTACGCATTATTAAACCATGGAACGCGCTCCCAATTGAAGTGATAGTTAGTAGTTTTAAAACTATCTTTAAATCAAGACTTGATAAGTTCATTCTTTCTGGCTCTATTCATAATTATTATTAGTATATAGGAGCAATTATGGACCCATAGGTTCTCTCGCTCCTAAAAATTCCTAGTAGAAGCAAGACGCTTTTTGTTTTGGTATTTTTTTGTTTGTTTGCTTAGATTGTTACAACCTGTTAGGGAAGCCCTAGGTGCTGTGATTAGAGCAGTTCAGGAACCTGATCCTACAGTACTTCCAGTATATTGATTGTTAACTTAGGAAGCAATCACTGGTACTAGTGAAAATATTTAGCTTTTGTATTGTGCCATTGGCTTGTCTGTATTGCCTGTGCTTTTATTCATTTAATTTTGTGGGGTTTTTTTGCTGTAAGCAGCATGACCATTTCTTTCAGTAACAGAGCAGTCTGTGAAGTGAGTGACGAGCATGGCTGTTTCAATATGCTCACACTACAGGGATAGAAATGCCATTTCAAATTACAACTTTTTCTTTTGTTTCAGTGATTTTTATGTTTAGGGGAATACTGTCAGGGGGTAGAAAGTTATTGATAGTGTGTGTGTGCTTGTTGCTGGTGGTGGCAAGCGAGATAGGTTAGCAGATGAACACTGGAGATAGGGGAGGGTTTGCAAAGCCCACAGTGTTTCAAAATGAATGGGTGCAGTGATTTGTTTTGTTTACTGAGGTTGTTGTGCTACTGGACCATCATACAGTGATGTTATACTGAGATAACATCACTGTTGAAGGACAGCACTGACCAATCACAGCACAGCATTCTTTGTTGCCCTTGTATAATACAATACTTTCTCCTCCTGTTCATCATAGCATTTCAACCCCAATTCATACTATTCATAAACATTCTGGGATACACGGAATATCAATAGGAAATAAAATTCATAAGTCCTTTCCTTTACATTTCCTGATGATCTACAGTACTTATAACTTTCACTAGACTGGCCAACTCCTATAGTGTTATATGTCCCCTTCTTGACAAATTTGCTGATGTATCTGGTTTGGTTAATTGGAAGAAAATAAAAATGTAACACAATCATTTCACTTTTTTCACAAAAGAGACCCTAGAAAAAGTTTTGGGTGGTAGCTGGTTAAAAGACAACATTACATACTTAGGGCTGGACATTATAACAAAGTTAGAATATATTACACAGATAAACTATACTCCTGATTAAGGAAATAAAAATTGACTTAGACAGATGGTCCAAACTTAATCAGTCTCTTTGGGGTAAGATCAACATGCTAAAGATGATAGTGGGTCACAAAATGTTCTGGCTTTTTCAAAACCTTCCAATTTTATTTAGAATTTTTTTTTATTATAAAGCAGCATTAGAAAATTTCTTTGGGGCACTAAGCTTCCAAGATTTAGTATTGCTAAACTTAGAGTTCCTAAGGAAGCAGGAGAATTTGCACTTCCGTGGTGGGAAAGGTACCAATATGCTTTTATCCTTAAGCAAACTCTGCCACATCTTTAAGATACACCTTCTATCCCCTCTTTTCAGCCCCTCTGTTTAGATTTTGAAAAACAACTGCTTAAACTCTTTCACCTATCAGACCTTCTGTTCTTACACACAAACCCATTTATTAATGAAAATCCCTGTTTACAAAATTTTATTAAAACCCTTTAAAAAAGTTAATTTTATCATTAATCCTATTACAGCTCCATAGGATTTTATGCCCCTGTGGTCAAATAGATGCTAGCTTATGGAAAGAAAATGTTATGCAGTCCCAGCTGGGTCAGAGCAGATATATTAAAAGTTAAAGATATCATTAAATGTACTGAGTAACTAATTCATTTCAGTTTTTATCTAAAGATGGCTGATGGTGGTAGCAGTTTGATCTAACCATTTCTGTGACCACGGGGAATTTAGCATCTGTTGTGGCATTTGTAAGAGTTTTGACTTAACCTTTTAGCCGTATTTCTTTGGTTTCGTGCTTGATGGCTTAATGGATTCACAAACAAGCAAAAGTGGGTCAGTCTTGGAGTTTGTTTCCCCAAAGTCAGGTCCGCTCAAGCAGCGGCATCCTCCTAGTAAACCAAGCCCGGAGAGTGGTGGAGGGGGTGTGAGTAGTGCATCGGCCACCCCGCAGGCCGTTAAAATAATGTTCTCCTCTACACCACAAAGAACCCCGGAGCTATCTACAACAAGTAAGCAGCAAATAACACAATCTGACCAATTTCAACCATTTTTACCCGTAGGAACATAAGGGAATACATTGGAGAAGCTGGGTTTAATGCTAGAGAAAATCTTGGCATGGACTGAGCGCAGTGACCCACGATATGAGACATTAATGAAAAAATTGGAGTTCTTGCAAACAGAATTGAGTAGTGTCAAAATTGTGGCAGAGACAACAAAGGTAATTATCATGGATAATTCTGTAAAATTGGATGAGCATGCTGCTAAACTGGTGACTGTAGAAGCAAATTGTATGAGCCTGATGCAGGATAACTTTAATATAAATACAAAATTGGAGAGTGCAGAAAATTTGTTATGATATAAGAATATTCGAATTTTGGGAGTTTCAGATCAGCTGAAAGCAGATTTCAACTCTGTAAGGGGATTTAGTTAAGGATATTTTGATTACCACTTTTAAATTACTGCAGGATAATCCCCCATTAATTACGAAAGCTTTTCATTTATTTAAATGAGAAAGAAATGCAATTTCCCCAATGAAGACAACAATTTTGGTGACTTTTGGATTCAATTCAGACCATGACTACATATTTAAACTAGCCAGGCTCAGGGAGGCCTTGGAATATAAATGCTCCAAGTACTACATTTATCCTGACTTTTGTTACGCTACGCAACAATGGAGGAGGAGGAAGTTTTGGGCTTATTGGCAAGAAATTTTGGAAGTTGGTGCACAATTTTCTTTGTTTCCACCTGTAAAGGTAGAAGTTGTTAAAGATGGTAAAGTCAACATATTTTTTGATGTAGATCAGCTTACTGCTTATCTTCACACTCATTACTCTACCCAGGGGACTGTGGATTCACTTGTCTCATCACCTACACCATCAGAACAGGAAATTCTAGGGAATCTGGAAAAATGGATTTATAAGGACTTAAGGACTTAATGTAAGTCTTGCTTGTTTGGATTGACTGAACTGGAGGGTAATATAGAATACATTTAAGTTTAAAATTAAGGAGGTTTTTAGGGGAGGCATTGATATGATATAAGAATAATTGTGTGGAGTGTTAAATATATAAAGCTACTGTCTTTGGTTTAGCATTTATTAAGTATGTTTTATTTTTATCTTCCACCTGTCTTGGTCCGGGTATATCCTTTTCATGTAAGGCATGCACTAATGAATTGCCATTTAAAGTAGTTTAAAGATTCTGTATAGACTTATGGGCTTTATTGCTCATTTGTTCATTTATGAATTTTGGTTTTTGATTTTTTTTCTCTCTTGGAGCACATGTATGCATATTGTTTTTGTATACATAAAAGATGAAATCAATAAAATATTATATTATAAAAAAAGATATAATTAATCCTGATACTGGCTCTCTGTTGTCCTTCGAGGAATTTCAACACAAGTTTAAAATACACAAATCACATTTTTATTAATATTTGCATCTCAGAGACCTACTTTGTAAACATGTGTTATCGCCTGATTATATTTTATCTAAATGCAAGGAATGGGAACTACTGATATACAAATATTTAACTAACATTGCCTTACCTATATCCCTAATCACCAGAACCAAAGAATCATGGGAACCAGATTTGTACACAAATATATTCACATCTGAGTGGGAATCCATCTGGATGCAAGCATGCTGGAGCTTTAAGGAGACTCAATTTTGGCTTATCCAATTTAAGATTTTGCATAGATACTGCTCTTCTCTCAGACTTTTAAATATTGGTTATTAGAAAGATTTGGCCTGTTGGTGCTGTGGGCAACAGAATATGAGTTTGGCACATCTGTTATTGTCTTGCACTTTCATCAAAACAGTTCAGAAGGTGGTTCATAGTTTGTGTTCCAAGATTACTAATACAGACATTCCTTTTTTATCCTGTGTTGTTCCTACAAGGAATTTTACCATCTAGTCCTAGCCTTGACCCCTATAAACTGATCTGGATTAGTCATGCATCACTAAGCCTTAAAGGGATTCTCTTGAGAAACTGCCAAACTAAATACCTGCCTTCCATAAAATAATGGTTTGATCAAATGACTTCACTGGCAAATAATGAAAGGATCAGTTTTCTTATTATTGACAGATTTAAAAATTTCCAAAGGATTTGGTCTCATTTTTTGACGTTTTAATATTCCCAGAGGGCTTTGTAAAATATCTGTGACTATTGTTAAATTTTGTTATGTAATAAGATTGTTTTGTTGATATTTTGAAATTATTTGATGTTGGTGATTCTATACTACTTTTCTTGTTTACGGTTCTGTTTTAAGTCTATATGTTTTAGTTTGTGTATATGTACAGGATTATGCTGGGATTATTAATTTGTCCTTGTGTGTGATAATAAATAAAAAATCTTTTATAAAATAAAAATACTTTCTCCTGATGACCCATCCCAATATTTTACTAGGCTGATGACTGGAGCTATTAAAGAAAATATATTCCTTTCTATAGCTCACCAGAATAATCACCTCTATATATATATATCAAAGTTGTTACTTAGTACAGAAATCTGCTACCTTTCAAATGTTTACTAGAATGGAATATTTTAATTTATGGGCAGTGAGACATCTGTGGCAATGTTAGACCTGTAAGTTTAGTAAAGCTGAGAGCCACAATACCTTGGACTACAGTCCGGTACTGGCTGATGACCAGGAAGTAGTATACCATCCTACTTCAAATAAGATATTGTATTTCTGTTGTGTTTTTCTTTCTTTTTCATTCTCTTCTTTTCTTTCCCTGTTATTTTTATTATTCTTCTTTTTGTACAGTTTTAGTAAATTCAGATAATTTGAATAATAATACTCTATAATACACCATTTGCTGCATTTACTGCATGAAATAATAATACTGTTAGCATACTGCTTATTTTATTCTGTCAACATTGAACTTCCTAATTACCCTTATTGGTAGCACATTAAATGAGTGATGTGATTTGAGTGACGTTATTTGAGCAAATGAAAATGAGTGACAACATTAAGAGTGACCGACACATTACAGTGATCCCAAATATCTAGCTATCCCCAGGGTCAATGTGTGACGCAGTGTAAGAATCCTAGAAATAGGGGTGGTGCAGGGGGCACAGATCCCTGCAGGGGGCATGGGGGCAAAGCCCACCTGCATAAACACAGACCTGTGGCTTTGATGGAGGGCGATGCCCATTGTTGCTGAAATGTGCCTCATCCTAGTTTGTGGTTGCAGAAATGATGGTCACTGCAAAATAGTTGCCTGAATTTCCTTCACTCAAATAAAGTGCTCAAATCACATGGAACCCATATGACATAGAAATAATTTATTGTTAGTTAGTTGCTAGGGTCATTGTTTAATTCTAATTTATTACACATTTTATCAAGTTTTAGCTCCATTATGTATCCCTATAAATTTGTTTCCTGTAACATTCGAGGCATAGAGCTCCCATGAAAGGAAAAAAAAATGTTTCTTACTTATTTAAATAACCAAGAAGAAGATTTTGACTTTTATTCAGGAGACCAATTTATTACTTCCAGAGCAGAGAAACTTAAGAGGGAATGGGTAGCACATACAGGGGTTTATTCACAAATGCATGCACACTGCATGTGTGCAGCATGCAGGTATGCCTATGGCTGAATGCCGTGCAGCATGGTCCGGTAGACCTCCAGCGGCTTTCACTATTGGTATGTTAGCACCTAGCACACCTGTTCCTCTGGCCACCTGTGCAATTATGCACCACATATGGACTGGGGCATGCCAGGAGGGATGTCCACACTCTGCATCATTCAAAAAGGTGCAGGGTGATGGGCTGAGGGATGAACATTATGCAGTGGGTGACCCTAATATAACTGGTACATGTCCCCCCAAATGGATATCTCCAGGGCATGGTGGCAAAGGGAATCCCCCTGCACACAGCTTCCCCAGGCTAACAAGGAGGGTTGGAAGCAGTGATTTGGTTACTCACCCATTGGACTCCAGAGTCCATGCACTCCCAGGATCCCCTGCACAATCACAGCAGGGGATCCATTTTGGGACCCAGGACAGGCATCCAATTGGATGCCTACCTGGGTCCCATGATCCAGTCCCATACAAATACAATCAACCCACAAGCAGCTGCACACTGGGGGAGGGGCCATAGACAGGTGCCATGTGGATGCTCACAGTTGTGAATACCATGTATCCTGCACCTGTCTGGGCCACGCAACTATGTTGGCATTATACACATGTTTAACACATATTACCTGCACCTTTGTGAATAGATCCCATAGAATTTAGCTCTTTTAATTCAAAAAAGAGAGCACAGCAATCCTGATAAGAAAAGGTATTAGCTTTGTTAAAACTTCCCATGTAGCTGACTCAGAAGAGACATTACAATGATTGACAGGAAAATTTGAATGAAAAAAGTCATATTATACACCATTTATACCCCCAATACTAGACAGGACATCTTGTTTGGTAACATTTCTGCTTAATTAACTAACTATGCAGACCATGATTTAATTATTTGGGAAGATGTTAAAGATGTTCTAGACCATACTCTGGATAGAAATTCCACTACTGCAAACTTTCTGCAGATCAAAGCATGCTTTTCCCTCAGAAAAATGCTAAATTATATAGATCTCATGATTCTTGAAGGTTAGTATACCCTAAGGGGAAAGGCTTCGTCTTTTTCTCTAGAGGACATCTGTCTTACAGTAGATTAGATAACCTACTAGTATCTAAAAGGTGATGAATGCAATAGCCTTAGCCAATATCGAACCAGTCCTAGTCTCAGGTCATGGTGCTATCCACAACCCCCTAATACTGGGAAAAAGTAAACAAAAAAGTCTTAGATGGAGATTAAACACAAGTCGGATGAATGATAAAGAATTCTTAGACTTAATAAAAAATGAATGCAAGGAATACTTCACTTTTAATTACAATGGAGAAATCTCTTACAGTACCCTATGGGAAACTTACAAGTCATTTATCAGATGAAAGATTATTCAATTTTCTGCAAAAAAAATAAGATTTTGAAAGAAAAGAAACAGCAACTTGAATTAGAAAAAAGAAAACTAAAGAAAGTTAGACTGTCTGACAGAAAGCTCCTACATAAAACTGTCCTTTAGATATGAAATTAATACCATCCTATCTAAAAACACAGAGTATGCCATTTTCAGGACAAAACAGCTATTAGGGAGCAGGTGAGAAATCATGAATTACTTGCAGCCTGCCTTAAAAAACTACAATCACAAAATATCATAGCTGGGATAAAAATAAAAAGAGGATGATGTATTTATTTACACAGACATAAATAAAGTATTCAAATACTTTTTTGAACAGAGCTACTCTAATGGAGAGATCAAGTCTCCACAAAAATATTGTTTTTCATTTTTAAAGCTTCCAACCCTACCAGAACAAGAAAATAAATCTGTAAATAGAGCCATTTAAGAAATAGAAATCTCACAAGCCATCAAAGAGCTCCCTACTAAAAAGACATCGGGCAGGATATTCAAAAGGGTTGCGCCATGCACAATAGGGTTGCACCTGCGCAAGTCCAAAATTGCGCCATTCTGCAATATTCAGCAGGAGGCAGTTGCACCCCAAGTCATGCTGAGCAACAGCGCAATGCCAATAAAGGCATGCTCAACCAGAGGGGGAGGAATCATGCATAAACTGCACAGCCCGATATTCAGCTGGGCTGTGCAGAATTGTGCAGGTGCAGCCCCCTACCTGTGCCTGCACAACCTTGAGCCCAAAATAAAGGATTAAGTTGAGGGCCACCCACAGGTGAGCTGCCGCATTGCAGGGCGCAACACAGCAGCTGACACCTGTGGGTGGCCCTCCACTTGTTCCCTGTGCCCCCCTGCAGCCTGATTGTGGGCATAATAGTAACCCCCCCGTAGCCTGATCATGGGCAGAACACTCCCCACTAGCCTGATCGTGGCAGATCTCACCCCTGCCAACTGGCCCGATCGTGGGCAGAACATATAATGAACCCCCGACTGACCCAATTGCGGGCAGCATGTAAATTAACCCCCTAACTGGCCCGATCGTGGCAGCACATAAATTAACCCCCCTGACTGGCTCGATCACGGGCAGAACGTAAATGAACTCCCCCCGACTGGCCCGATTGTCAGCAGCATGTAAATGAACCCCCTGACTGGCCCGATCATGGGCAGAACATAAATGAACCCCCCCTGACTGGCCCAATCATGGGCAGAATGGAGTTCAACCCCTCCAAAGACCAATATCCGTGGTGGTCCAATGGACCGTGAAGCCCGATCATGGGCATAAGGTCAAACCTACCCCCACAAAGTCCAATTTCTCTGGTGATCTAGTGGCCCTCCACCACCCACCCATGGAGTCCCACCACCTCGCTCCCCGTCAGCCAGTGGGCAGCACCCCATCCACCTGCCACTGCCATGACTGACAGCTGTCAGGCTGCACACCCATTGGTTCAGAGCAAAAGCCAATGGGCGTGCAGCCCATACTCAAGGCAGTCCAGATATGTGAATGGATCACATATCTGGACTGCCCATGTTATGGGCTGCGCCTATTGGCTCTTGCTCTGAACCAATGAGTGTGCAGCACCGGTTCAGTCGGTGGGCGGATAGGCGACAGGGGGTGGGTGCTGCCACCCGCCGGCGATGGGAGATGGTGGTGGGGCTCCATGGTGGTGGGTGAGGTCACCAGATCACCAGAAATTGCACATTGGGGTGGGTTTGACCCTATGCCAGCGATCGAGCTTCACAGTCCACTGGACCACCAGGAATGACGTCTTGGGGGTTCAGTATGTTATGCCCATGATCGGGCCAGTTGGGGGGTTCATTTATGTTATGCCCGTGATCGGGCCAGTTGGGGGTTCACTTACGTTATGCTTGCGAGTGGGCCAGTCGGGGGGCTCATTTACATTATGCCCATGATCAGGCCAGTCGGCGGGGTTCATTTACATTATGCCCATGATCAGGCCAGTCGGGGGGGGATTTACTTCATGTCTGCGATCGGGCTGCAGGGGGCGTCGGTCCCTGATGGCTGCTGCCTGGCAGGCCGCCAGGCGCAAGTCATCGGGGATTGACACACCTGCATGTTAATGGCATGCAAATGGGGCCGTAATTAGATGCAAATGCCCCCCCATGCACCTTGCATAAATTATGGCCCCATTTGCATGTCACCTTTTGAATATCTCAGGTTTGCGCATGGCGCAATGAAACTTGAGCCACCGCATCTGAATGCTCCACTCTGACCACTTGCAGTGGTGCAAGTTCCACTGGCTGTGGCCAGGGGGTGATATTCAAAGGAGTTGCTCAATAGCACAACTCTGTTGAATATCACCCCGGCCACACCCCTGCACAACTTTTTTGAGCAGCCCAAGGGCTTGCGCCACAGAATGGCGCAGTTTGAATATCCAGCCCATAATGTTCAGATGGTTTCCCAATGAATTTTATAAAGCACTAGAACCAAACAACTAGGTTATTTAATAAAGGAAAGTGACCACAGCAACACTTTACCCCCCTCTATGAATGAAGTCTTCATTTCCTTAACCCTAACAACAACAGCAACAAAAATCAAGGGCCTCTAGATTATTCCAACTACAGGCCTACTTCCATAATGAATATGGACTACCAGATAGTTACAAAAATTCTGTCTAAAATAATTCAAAAAATAGTTGCCCTTTTAATAAGTAAGGAACAAATAGGCTTTATAAAGAACAGATCCACATAAGATGGGGTCAGGTGCTTTATTGATGTTATATGGTGGGCCAATAATCATGAAGATTCCTATATTGCATTATCTTTAGACATTAGCAATGCCTTCCATTTGATTAATTGGAGATACATTCAGTTTGCTCTGAATTCTTTTGGTTGTGGTACTTATTTTAACAACTGTATTAAAACTGTTTATAAATCCTCATCAGCTAAGATTTTAACTAGTGGTATCATCTTGGAGTCTCTTAACACCAAACGTGGAACTGGACAAGGTGGTTCCTTGTTCCCTTACCTCTTCATGTTGGCATTTGAGCTACTAATCAAAGCAATCAGTAACAATGTGGGTATCAATGGAATAAATACAGATCATCACAGACAAAAAAATTCCTTTGCTGATGACCTACTTTTAACTCTAATCAGACCAGTGCAGTCTGGTTTGAAATTAAAGGGACTGTTACATGAGTTTAGCCTAATGCCTGACCTAAAGTATCTATCAACTATGGGAAAATGCAGGTTTTACATAACAGCATGCCCACTATTATCTTAGATAGCGTTCAGAAGATAATAAAGAATGTATTAAGGAAAGTATAATTTACCTTGGACTAAACATTTCCATGAACTGGGATAGACTCATGGATATTAACTTAAAAAAAGCACTTAACGAAATTGATACTTATTTTTATTTTAGTCTTTTGGTAGCTGGGTAAGGCCCAATAGGAACAAGTGCCTGGTTTCAGAGATGACCTGGGAGCACTGGGTGGTTAATTGACTTTCTCAGAGTCACACAGTATTCAAGTGGAGGTTGTGAGAATCAAACCAAGGTCTAGTCTGCTGGATGTACCAAGCTCGTTCATAGCTTGTTACTCTAACCTCTAGGCTATACGGCCAGCCCACTACTGATACTGACTTTGATAGATGGGAAAACATAAGTGTACCTTTATGGAGGAAAATAAACACTGTTAAAATGGTAACAGCTCCAAAACATTTATTTTTTTTTAGAATATCCTTATTCTGTTAAGAAAAGCTAAATTTGGGGAAACTGGATACACTAGATAATTTTTGTGGGACAACGAATCTCCATGGTTAAGTTTTACCAGACTTAGAGCCCCATTGCTAAAGGGAGACTTCAATCTACCAAACTAGAAGAAATATAATTGATCTTAAGGTTTTGGACAGACCAGAATCAATTTATTCAGCATTACTTTTAATACTAAACCTTACTTTGATTTTTAATGCTATTTCAACATATATTAAGTAAAATATGGATACAGTAAATAGTAAAAGGAAAAAAATGGACCTCAGATGGTTTACAAAACTTAGAGCAAGTATTATGTCAATCACAATTAAGTACCCTATGAAAAGCAATCTTTTATTCTAATAACCCAAAGGGAATAATGGAATTATGGCAGAACTTACTGAGGCATTTGACTCCTTTATTTTTCTGTAACACATTTTCCAATAAATGCATAATTATGGGATGGTTTAACAACAGATGTAGGCAGGAGAAGAAGGCATTATCTATGGTAGATTAATAAGACAGATAAGGATTAGCTGAACTAAAAGAGATTATCAATTGTTAAACTAGAAAAGGAAAAAATATAGCATAATATGAAAGGAAGAAAAATTAAAATATCAAGAATTACTGTGGGCCCAATTATGTAAGACAGTTGCTAAAAAAGATAATTAGGAATTTTGGTTATTGGTTGCCAAAAGAGAGCAACCTTCGTGGCAATACAATTGAAGCTTTTATATAGCCTAAACTGTGGGAAGAATATTTAACTAAAGATTACTGTCAAGAACAGGATCAACCTTCAATTGTAAATGAATTAAGAGCAAGTATTGGTAGTTTAATCACCTGGTAAAGATGATTGTGGGGGAATGGATCTCTGAGGCACTCCACCTACCTGACCTTGAATAATTGTAAGTTGATGTCTCGCTGAGATGTTGGAGTTGTAATATTTATTGTTAAGTACTGTACATATGTGTTTTGTAGCAGTAAAAGTACGATATTGTGACAGTGTGTCCATATTGTTAATCTTAGTGTCAGTTTCCTCTTAGTGTCAGTTTCATGTCAGTAGTAGGGTGAGGTGTGGAGTGCCTCAGAGATCCATTCCCCCACAATCACCTTTACCAGGTGAGTAAACTACCATTGTGGGGGATGGTCTCTGAGGCACTCCACCTACCTGACATCATGGGTTATTCAAAAGCAATGATTGATGTTTAGGGTGGGTTAGACATGATAATGTTATTGTGTCCTGTGCTTGCTGACAGTAGAACTGCCCTGGCAAAGTTTGTCTTGGTGTCGGGAGACATGTCTAGTCTGTAATGTCTTGTGAAAGTGTGAATAGTTGACCAGGTAGCTGCTGCACAAATTTCTTCTGTGGTGGCCACGTTCCTTTCTGCCTAGGAGGTTGCAATAGCTCTAGTTGAGTGGGCCTTTACCGCCGTTGGAGGCTGCATACCATTTGCTTTGTAAGCCTCTGAGATTGCTCTTCTGAGATACCCTGCTATGGAGGCTTTGGAGGTAGGAAGACCTTTCCTGCATCCCTGTGTGGTGATGAAGAGTCTGTCTGTCTTTCTGATGTCAGACGTTCTGTTGATGTAGGTTGTTAGCAGCTGTGTCATGCCTAGTAGTTGAAGTTGTGGGTCAGCCTGTATTTCTTCTGGTGGAAGTTGGCCTGGAATCTCAATAGTTTGGGTAAGGTAGTATTTAGAAGTGATCTTGGGTCTCAAGGAAGGTATGGGTCTCATAGATATCCTGTCATGGTAGAATTGAAGGAATGGTTCTTTGTATGATAGTGCCTGTAGTTCTCCTACTCATCTGGCTGATGCGATAGCTGTTAGAAATACCGCCTTGAGTTGTATCCATTGTAGGGGAATGGATTCTATAGGTTCAAATGGTGGTTTAGTCATTGCTGTCAGTGCTGAAGGTAGATCCCATGGTGCCAGCAGTGGTTTATGCATGGGACGTATGTTAGCTGCTACCTTCATGATGGGGACTATGTCCTGGTGTGCTCCCAGCATTGTGCCATGTATCTGTCCTGATGCTGCCCCGATGGTGGCAACCTGTACCTTTAAAGATGATGTGGAGAGGCCTAGTTGTAAGCCCTCCTGGAGGAAGAGTAGTATCTGCGGTATGGTGCATGTGGTGGAGTCTATTTTGTGGTGTGTACACCATTTGCTGAAAATGTCCCAATGGCATTGATACATGGTAATCGTGGATTGTTGTCATGATGATGCCATGGTGTGTATGACTGAAGGGTGGTATCCTGCTTTCAGCAGTCTCTCCCTTTCAGAAGCCATGCTGTCAGCTGCAATTGATGAGGGTTTGGGTGTGTGATAGGACCTTGTGAGAGTAGGTCTGGTTTGAGAGGTAGTTTCAAGGGGTCGGTTAGAGCCATTGAGACCACTGTCGCGAACCATGCTCGCCTTGGCCAATGTGGTGCTATCAGTATGACTCGTGCTCTGGAGATGCAAATCTTCTTTAGTACTTGTGCAATCAATGGTATGGGGGGAAAGACGTATGCTATTTGGAATGTCCAAGTGGCTGATAGTGCGTCCACCCCTAGAGCCTTGTGGTCCTTGAATAGTGACCAGTATTTTATGCATTGATGGTTCTTGTGCGATGCCATGAGGTCTGTCTCGATTGGACCCCACCTCTGGTTGATTAGGTGGAAGACCTGCGAGTGTAGTTTCCACTCTCCTGGATGAATCATTTGTCGGCTGAGCCAGTCTGCCATGATGTTGAGTTTTCCTGCCAGATGAATGGTGGATATTGATTTTAAGTGTGTTTGTGACCATGCCATGAGCTTGGATGTTTGTGACATCATTGCTTTGCTTCTTGTGCCTCCCTGCTTGTTTATGTAAGAGACTGTGGTCTGATTGTCTGACTTTATCTGCACATGTTTGTGCTGGGATAGTTTTGAGAAATGCAGTAGTGCCTTGAATACTGCTTTCATTTCTAGGACGTTGATGGTATGTTTTGTCTCTGATAGTGACCATTTTCTTTGTGCTGTATGATGTCCCAGTACAGCTCCTCAACTGTACAGGCTTGCATCCATTTCTATTATAATGTCTGAGGTTATGTCTAGTGGCATGCCTTGTGTCAGTTTGTGTCTGTTTGTCCACCATGTTAGGCTTGACTTCACCCCAGATGGGAGAGTGATGTGTTTTGCTAAGTTGAGGTCCTGAACTTGTCCTTGCACTATGAGGAAGGAGATAAGAGCTCTGGCATGCCACCTGGCCCAGGGAACCGTGTCTATTGTTGGGGACATCAGTCCTAACATTTGGGAGATGTCCCACAGAGTGGGGTGCTTTGTGGTCCGTAGTCTGTGAGCTGTTGATACTATGGTCTGAATTCTTGAATGAGATGGGGTAACAAGTCCTCTTTCTGTGTCTATGAGAGTTTCTAGGTGCTCTGTGTTGTGACTGGGAACTAGTTGGCTTTTCTTGTGGCTGAGTACCCAGCCGTGTTGCTGTAGAGACTGCACCACCGTCTGCATCTCCCGCACAGCTTGTTGCTGTGATCTTGTCCTGATAAGCCAGTCATCTAAGTAAGGAATGACGTGGATGCCCTGTTGGAGTTTTGCTGTGAGAACTATGGACACCTTTGTGAATACTCACGGTGCTGATGCCAGTCCGAATGGTAGGACCTTGTACTGATAGTGATGTCTGAGAATGCAGAAGCGTAGGAATTGATAGTGGCAGGGTCTCATCGGTATGTGGAGGTATGCGTCTTTTAGATCTATGGATGTGAGGAAGTCTCCCTGGTGGAGTACTTTGAGTGTGGACCTTATAGTCTCCATCTTGAATGGTATGCATCGCACTGACCTGTTGATGTACTTTAGGTCCAGTACGGGTCTGTATCCTCCTGTCTTTTTTGGCACCATATGGAGTAGATGCCTGTACCATCTTCTTGCCTTGGGACTGGAACAATCACATTGTTGTCACTTAGCTCTTAGTGCCCATAGTCTGAGTAACAAGCTTCCTGAATTAGTGGCCTTGATGGAAGAGGAACATCTGGATATCATGGCAGTCACAGAAACATGGTACACACAAAACCATGACTGGGACATAAACATACCAGGATACACTATCTACAGGAGGGACAGGGAGGGTAAAAGAGGAGGAGGAGTAGCTCTTTACATAAGGGAAGGAATCAAAGCAACAGAACAAAAGGGTAAACAGGGAGAAGAAGAAGCACTGTGGGTAAATTTGGAGACAGGCAATGGCACCACAATCTGCACAGGGTTGTATACAGACCCCTTCTCAGGGAGGAAATGGACAAGGAAATGATAGAAAGTGTACTTAGAATGGCAGAAAAAGGGGAGATATTGCTGATGGGTGATCTGAATATGCCAGATGTTAACTGGAGTGCAGTTGTAGCAGCCACTTTGAAGAGTGGGGTTTTTCTAGATGACCTACAGGGGGCATGCCCTAGACAACTAGTATTGGAGCCCACTCGAGAGGGAGCAATCTTAGACCTGGTTCTCTCAAATGAAGATGGAGAGAGGATCACAGATGTAGAAGTGGGTAGCCATCTGGGAACTAACGACCATTGAACAGTATGGTTCACAATAAACACAGCAATAGATTCAAGCCATACAAAGGCAAAAGTACTGGACTTTAGGAGGGCTGACTTTGCCAAAATGGGTGAGTGCCTAAGGAATGCACTAGCAAATGGGCAGGAAGGAGGGGTGGAAGAACAATGGGGAATAATAAAAACTGCCATCACAGAAGTAACAAGTCTTTGTGTGAAACAAATAAACAAAACAAAACGATGTGTGAAACCACTATGGTTCTCAAAGGAAGTGGCAGTGAAGGTTCAAGAGATAAAGAAAGCATTCAGAAAGTACAAGGAATCACAGAAGGAGCAGGACAGACAACTGTATCAGTTAAAGCAAAAGGAAGCTGGGAAGGCAGTCAGAACAGCAAAGGCCCAAATCAAGGAAAAGATAGCCAACTCAGTTAAGAAGGGGGATAAAACCTTTTATAGGTACATCAAGGAGCAAAGGAAGACCAAGGGAGGGATAGTGAGGCTTAATAAAGGGGAGGGAGGGTGGGCAGATGGTGACTGTGAAAAGGCAGAGATACTAAACAAATATTTTGCTCAGTATTTACAAATGAATAGGGGAGGTACCTAAAACAAACAGTAGAAACACTCTGGATACAGAAGTTGATACCAGCCCATTTACAGAAGAAAGGGTTCTGAAAGAACTCTTAAAACTGAAGTGGACAAAGCAATGAGGCCTGATGGGATTCATCCCAGAATTCTAAAAGAACTAAGGTAGAACTAGTGACACCACTGACTACCCTCTTTAACAAATCATGGGAGGATGGGGTGGTACCCAAGGACTGGAGGAGGGCAGATGTGATTCCCCTTCACAAAAGTGGGAGCAAGGCAGAAGCAGGAAACTACAGACCTGTTAGTTTAACCTCAGTGATAGGGAAAATGATGGAGTCACTTCTGAAGGAAAGAATTGTCAAGTATCTAGAGGCCAGAGGTGCACAGGATCCAAGGCAGCATGGATTCACAGCAGGAAGGTTATGCCAGATGAATCAGATAGATTTCTTTGAGACTGGGTGACCAAAGTAGTAGATCAGAGAGGGGCTGTGGACATGGCCTACCTAGACTTTAGCAAGGCATTTGACACAGTCCCACACAAAAGATTAATATACAAGTTAGCCAGCCTGGGAGTGGGTCCCAAGATGACAGCCTGGGTAAAGAATTGGCTGGAGAAAAGGACACAGAGAGTAATAATAAATGGAGTCCACTCTGAAGAAAGGGGGGTACTAGTGGGGTACCACAGGGTTCAGTATTAGGACCGGTCCTCTTCAATGTCTTTATAAGCAACATTGCAGAGGGACTGGAAGGAAAAGTATGTCTCTTTGCAGATGACACAAAGATGTGCAACAGAGTTGATGCACAAGGTGGGGTGGAAAGGATGAGAAGGGACTTGGCAAGGTTAGAGGAATGGTCAAATGTATGGCAGCTTAGATTCAATGCTAAGAAGTGCAAGGTAATGCACCTGAGGAACAAAAACCCAGAGGAAGAGTACGCAATGGGGGTGAGATACTAACAACAACAAAAATGGAAAGGGACCTGGGGTAGTCATATCAGATGACCTAAAGGTGGGCAAGCAATGTGAGAGGGCAGCAAAGAGGGCTGGGGGGATACTGGGATGCATAGGGAGAGGCATCACCAGTAGAAAACAGGAAGTTCTTATCCCTCTGTACAGACAGCTGGTCAGACCCCATCTGAGTACTGTGTGCAGTTCTGAGACCCAATCTCCAAAGACATAGACAGGATGGAAGCTGTCCAGAGGAGGGCAGCTAAAATGGTGCAGGGTCTGCACCAGAAGACATATGAAGAGAGAGACTTAAGGAGCTTAATATGTATAGCCTCGAGGAAAGGAGGAAGAGGGGACATGATAGAAACTTTCAAGTACCTCAAGGAATCAACAAAGATAAGAGGGTAGCATCTTTCAAAAAGAGATGTGCAAGAACAAGGGGCCAATTTGAAGATGGGGGGCGGCTCAGAGGTAATTTAAGGAAGTATTTTTTCACAGAGATGGTTGTGGATGCATGGAACAGCCTTCCAGAGGAGGTTGTAGTGTCAAAAACAGTGGTGGAATTCAAGCATGCATGGGACAGTCATAAGGCAATTCTAGGGGGAGGGGGTAGGAAGAAGTAGGCTGCTGGTTAACTAGGATCTGCAGCTTATCTATTAGGTAGGGAAATGGGCAGACTGGGTGGGCCAAGCGGTCCTTATCTGCCGTCAAATTCTATGTTTCTGTGTTTCTATGTATAGCTGTAGAAATGTGTGCTGTTGTGTATTTGTGCTTGGAAGAGGGAGAGTGTACCATCCTGTGTTCTCGAGTCGTCTTTGTGAATTGTATTGCGTAACCCTGTCTTATGATTTCCAGCACCCATTTGTCTGAGGTGGTATTTTGCCAGTGTTCCAGGAATAGTGTCAGTCTTGCTACTATGGGAGTGTGACTTTGCTGACATGAGTTGTCAGGACCTAGAATTGCTGTGGCGGTGGTAGTTTCCTCTGCCTCTTTGCATTGTGCCCCTACCTCTGTATTTGTTGTAATGGTAGGGTATGGCGTAGTTTTGTCTGAAGTTTGTTCCATGGAAGCTGTGGCTACCTCTTCTCTTGTCATGAAAGGAATGGTATCTGCCTCTGAGACGAGTCGGTAGGTAAGTGGATCTGGCTGGTTCTCTAGCTAGAATTTTACCCTCCTCTTTGCCTTTGAGATATTTCTCTAGTGCTTGACCGAATATCATGTTGCCCTTAAACGGAAGACGTTGCAGAGTGGCCTTCAATTCTTTGTCGGCATCCCACAGTTTAATCCACAGTGATCTACGAGATCTGTTAGTGATTGCTGCCAATCTTGCATTTATTTTTAACGAGTCTACTGCCATGTCTGTCACATATTTGGTGGAAAGTATGGCATTTTCCAGTAGAAGGGATTTGTGTGATTTTGCCGGTATGGTTTTTTGGAGTTCTTGGAGCCACGTTAGCTGTGCTCTTGTGGTGTATATAGCAGTGGCGGCTGCTCTGCTTCCTAAGCCTGCTAATTCTGCATTCTTCTTTAGGTGGTCTTCTAATTTTCTGTCAATAAGATCCCTTAATCCGAATGCAGATTCAGTGGGTAGTACCATCTTTTTATTGAGGGCCGCTATTTGTGGGTCCACTGCGGGCGGTGTGCACCATAGGGCTAGTTTGTCCTCCTGGAGAGGGTACATTCTGTCCCATGATTTCCTCTCTGGAATTCTGGCTGGTTCCAAGGAAGACCATTCTTTTAGCATAATCTCCTCTATAGCCTCACAGACTGGGAATGCGTCTGCATGTTTTGCAAGTAGGCTATAGGGACGGTAATAATTTGGACATGGGTGTTGGAGTAGTGGTCTCAAAGTCCACTGCCTCCATTATTTGGCGCACTAGAGCAGGGATCTTTTCAGGGAAGCACCACTTTGCTGTGAATGTTTGTGGTTCTTGTTCTAGAGCTCCCTCTTCCTCGTCTGAGGAGCTGCCTGAGTCAGACAGTTGCGGGAGTTGGTCATTTGCTAGAGCGTCTGAAAGTCTGGAAAGGGAGTTAGTGTTCCTTTTCTTAGCCGCTGGTGGATGGATATGTTGTTGTTTAGAAAGCTCAGTTAATTGCTGTAGCATTGCAATTAAAACCTCTTGTTGTGCTTGCATAAGTTGGTTGTTCTGTATTAGTGCCTTTGAGGTTTCTGATTGTGGGTGACTGTACTGACTGGTACTAGGAGGATTGAAGCCATCCTCAGTGTGCTGCACCTCATTGTGTAAAGTGGATTCCTCAACGCAAGAGGCACATAGCCGTCCTGTTTGTTGGTGTGGTAACGGCACATTACACTGCCTGCCGCTCTTTGGTTTTGGCATGGTAAACTGGTAATTAGATACAAATGACATGCTTAGCATGGCAGGACTCCTGTACTGTGTTGTGTGTTATAGCATTGATATTAAACAGAGGCTTAAATGTATAGTTTGTATGGCATCTAGTAAAATAACCAGGTAATGTGTAGTCATATTGAGGCAACAACTGTGTGGACGGTAATGCTGGCCAAATAGGGATCATATGCCTTTAAATGCAGTTTTGGAGCTCATTCTTGCACCAGGAGTCTTATGTGTCAGTGCAGTGTTCTGCAGAACCTTTGGTTAATGACAGAATATGAAGGCTTTATTTTGGCTGTAGTGGAGCAGTTTATGTGCATCACTAAGCAAAATAGCGAGATTACTGATATAGCTGTGTAATGGGAGTGATTGGTCACTGTAATTTTGTATCTGGGAGTGCAGCGTATGCTTTTCTAAGTGGTATGTGATGCACTCAGAGTAAGGAGACCTCCTCCTGAAGTCTTGCGATAGTTGGCCCGCCAATGGGGATGCGCGCAGCACGTCCACCTCGTGAAAGAACCAGGAAGTGGAGAGTCATGAAACATGGACGCGAGAGCATTGTGGGGTCATAAATTAACATCACGGCTGCTCCTTTGTCTGTGGAGCAGATTCAGCCTGAGGTCTTGATGAAGGGGATCGACTGGAGGCTGGAGATCACTGGAAGTCACCCCTGTGTATTGCAGCACCGCAATGTCTGTGGACTGCATGAAGGGGTGAGACTGCATAAGTTATTTAATGCCTTGCAGGGTAATTTTAGTCAGAGTATGAGCGTAGCATCTGGGACCGCTACATGAGGGGTGCCCAGGGCGCTGTAGCTGGCCGGAGAAGTGTAGGTTAGCTGCCAGGAGTACTGTAGTAAGCCTAGGTTTGTGCTTATTTGTTTGCAGCGTCTGGGACCGCGAAAATCAGGGTTGCCAGAGCACTGATCACAGGGGAGATGAAAGCAGTTGGCTAGAGGACTCGTTGCAAGTAGCATTTGGAACCGCTGCAATAGGGGTGTCCAGAGCGGTGGAGTTTGTGAGTCAAAAATGAGGGAATAGTGTTACTGTGTCTGAGATCCTTTTGTGTTGTTAGGACCTGAGCTTGTTGGACTAATGGAATGTGCTGTAAGCTGAGTGATTAAAAAACTTTCAAGCTCAAATACACAGACAGATAGTTTGCTGACTTGATAGGCTAAATTAGGTAACCTGCTGATCTACCAGTATTGTTATTAACCAGACCGACGTAACAAGTAGACACAAGGCATACTGTGCTATGAATATCTAACCTTGCTATTCTGAGACTTTGGGGAAATATGTAAGGAATTTGTTCCTACCTTTTGTGGAATCGTTGTAATTTTCTGTTTGGAGCTCTGGTAGTAGTGCAACAACCTTTATCTGATGCACAAGTTGAACTGAAGAGAAGTGACCAGTGACCCTCAGAAGGAACATCTTCAACTTCAGTCACATGTGCATCAGACAACCTATCAGGTGTACAGAACCCCATGATGTCAGGTAGGTGGAATGCCTCAGAGACCATCCCCCACAATCAATTACATTACAAACCAATTCCGGTTTACTTTACTAAACTGAACATTTTTCACACCATTATTTCAACTAAACTACACAAGGCACCTGGACCTAATAGAATTACTGCTGATGTTATAAAATACTTCAATGACTGGTGGCTACTGGTGGTACATATTGTATACAATTATATGAATCAAAACACAATGTTTCCAGAGTCATTGGCTGCAAACATTATATTTCCTATTCATAAGAAGGTATAATTGTCTGACCTTCAAATGTACAGACCAATGGCCAGCCCAGTAGTGTGGAGGGCTGATGCATTGATTGCCTTACCTCCTGCCATGCCAGTGAATCATGTTTGGGCACAACTCTTGCATCTAGATTAGATGTCTAGGTGGTGGAACTGTCAGTTTTAGGTTTTAGGACATGGTTATTATTTATTGTTTGATGCTGGTATGCGTCCTCTTCAGGACATAATCAAAAGATAGCTTGCACCTCTCTTTTCAGGTCATAACTGAAGACACTGAGCCTTAGCAACAAAAAGGACAGGACTGCTGTTTGAATGCATCCTTGTATCCATCTTAATTATTTTAGCTGGGGTAGCCACCTGGGCATCCCAGAAGTGGTGGTGAGTGTTATCCCTTTGGCGCCTTATGAACATAGCAATAATAGATTTCTAATGGGAACTACATTGCCATCTAGATGACCTCAACTCCTAAGTTCTACTCTCATATTTTGTCCCAAAGGAACTTTGCAGTAGCTACACTGGCAATCCTGCCTTTGTACTGTGGGGAGTCTCCAGGCTGCAGGATTATATTGTACATGTCTTTAGGACGGCAATATAGCCTAGAAGTTAAAGCACCAAGATGTGAATTTGGAAATGCAGCAGACTTGGGTCTGAAACTCATAACCTCCTTTTGTACTGTATGCTGTCACTTAACTTTCTTATGCTCCTGAGACACAGCTTGAAACATGCTTTGACTCAATGAGTCTTTCCTGACCAGAAATTTTAAATGAAACAAAAAAAACCTAATTTAAACTAAGGCTAAATATGCAACAAAAGAAACAAGTAATAAATTGGTATGTCTATGGATCTATTGGGGAAGCACTCAGAAGGCCAAAACTCTTTTTACTACTGTTTTCATGTGTCTATGTTCATCTACACTGGCATCCAAAGGTTCTTCCACTTGTACTTATGTTCTCCAGTTTTGTAAACCCAGTTGTCTATACTATACACAGATGTATAAATGTATTTTTTTAGTTTAATTTTAAATGTACCTGACACTTCAAGGTACCTGCACCAAACAGGGTGTTGTAATGGTAGATTGTGCCCTGGGTAAGAACCTTCTCATCAGCAATGATTGCATGTAGTACTGCTGCCAAACTGGTTCTTTCTTGTTGGATCCTGTCAATAACTCTTCCCTTGAGTGGCAAGTTTATAAAGCAACTTAACTGCTCCTTAAATGTGCCTACTTCTTCCATGGTATAGGTCATATACATGCCTACTTAAAGTTATTCTGGTTCAGTACTGTACAGCAAGCTTGTGTAGCATAACAGATTTGCCCACATAATGTGGTCTAGGACTCAATACCAAACTGAAAGGAAGTGGACTCCCTATGTAATGCAAACATTAATTAGGCTTTTGTGCAGTGCTGTGTAGAATATGCACCACTCTTGAACAGGGGTAACTTGTTTGAATATAGATGCGTGTTATTTCATTGCTGAGCAGGCACTTAAAGTGTCCGCCTATGTGCTGAGAAGCATCAGTATGCAAATCAATCAGAACTGGGGCTCCTGCTCTCAGTATTAACTCATTGCTTCTTCTGTACCTGTAGCTTTGGTTGCTAGGAAACAAAATGATAACTTTTATTTTGAAGAAGCCACAGCTTATGGTGAAATAATTACCACTGTTTTGTTCATTTCGTTTTTAATTACAACAATCATTGAATATCAAGAACAAAGTTTGCTCAGATTTCTGAGGAGTTCTGGATTTGACACAGCTACTGCACAAGCTGCATCAATGGCACACTAATCCTAAAAATATTAGCACAGTATATTAAAAACTGATATACAAACAGTACGAAGCACAGATAATATACAATGTTCACTAAAGACTGTCTGCCAGCGCACCTCTAGCTGAGTCTACACCTCCTGCTCTTTAAAAATGAAAATGATTCCTGTGTATTACACATTGCACCTAGCACTTGTAATGAAAAGTAATACAATAATTATTTCTATAATGACATTCTGTAGCACTTTAGTTTATTATTACTGTTTTTGTATGTACTTATGCATGTATGTATGTACATAAACATGCATTTATGTATGTACTGTATGAATGTGTGAATGACAACAGCCTGGGCTTTTATCCCTACTGCATCAGACATACAGACTGAACAAATACAGACTGAACACTCGGAATACTCTGCCAACAGAGTAGAGGTGATCCAGAGGAGAGCAACTGAAATGGTGCAAGGTCTGCATCAAAGGATCTATGAAAAGAGAGTAAAGGACCTCAACATGGATACCCTAGAACTGAGGAGGGAGACGGAGGATATGATAGAAACCTTTAAATACCTCACAGGGGTAAATAAGGTACAGGAGGGAAGTATTTTTCAGAAGAAAAGGTGCTCAAGAACAAGGGGACATGCTGTGAACCTGGAAGGGGGTAGATTCAGGAGAGATGTAAGTAAGTACTTCTTCACAGAAAGAGTGGTGGATTCCTGGAACAGCTTTCCAGCAGAGGTGGAGGAGGCAAAAACACTTGTGGCATTCAAGAATGCACGGGATAAACATAAGGGAATCATAGTGGAAAGAAAGGGGGAAGGGAAAAAGAATTGTAGATTGGATACAGTCTGTGATAATAGTAAAGGTAGGGAGGAATTGGTCCACTGGATGGGCCAAGCAGTCCTTATTTGCCATCAGCTTCTATGTTTCTGTTCTTCTATGCCCCCTACCCAAGACCCACTGGAAAATAAGATTCTGCATTTCAAGTGTCTTGATTCTTTTATCTAACTGGTCCACTTCAATGATACCTGTTCCATTAGGTTGGAATGTTGCCTCTGTTATCTCTATTTTTAAATCTGGCTTAAGGAATTCCATGAAGAACTATGATCCCATAATCCATTTCATCTATTTTTTCTTTAAAATATTAGAGAATCTAGTCTAATGGCAATCATGTGAGTTTCTTGCACACAACAGACTGTTAAATAAAAATAAGTGTGGCTTCTTAGCCCTTCACAGTACACTGTCTGAAAATACCGAAGTTAGCAATGATTTGTATGTGGCAACTACGGATAAAGCAATTCAGAGTGCGGTATGACCATCCCTTTAATACAATACAAACAAACTTTGGGGAGACGACAACCAGGACAGACAGAAGTAGTAAACGTGTTACTTAGATCATGATATAAAACATTTTTCATCACACTAAATCCATTTCATAGTTATTTTATTTATTTTAATCCATGCCAAGGGGCCAGTGTAACTGCCCAATTTCAGTGTTTCTCAGCAATAACACTGCTTCTTCAGGAAACCATATTTTGATCTCCTATTGTTAAACCAAATGTATGTCATGAGAGTGTTTCATGGCATAGTGATCAATGGCATATTCACACATGTAGAGCACTATACATGAGAATAAACATGTTATTCTCACTGTTCTATTTTTATTTTCATTTAGAGTGCTGCGGCTGTCATTAACTGCCAGTGCTACCTTTCAGCTTCAGTGAGAGTGACAGTTGCACAGTTGCAGTCTCGTGCAGAGCACGTTGTAAACTAACATTCAGCTGAGGCAAACTGCAAAGGCTTGATCAATAATAAATACAAAAATAATAAGAAATAATAAAATGTAAGCTGTTTAGGGAGATACACACTTCTATGACATACACTGAATATGCTGCATACACTGTGAGGATATTTGGCCAGATATTCAAAACTTTGCCCCGGGGCTAAATTGCACTGCCCAGCAGGCAAACTTAGCCCGGAGCACAAAACAAGCCATATTCAAAAGGAATAGCCTGGGGCAAACAGCTTCTGAATATAGCATGAGAATAAGGCCAGGCAAACTGGGCTGGGAGTGCAGGGCAAAGTTAGCCCTGGAATAAGACAGCTCTGAATATGGCAACCAGGAAGTGCAAACCACAACAGCAACACAGTGCACAGCGATGTAAAGGTAGGTAGAGATAAACTATGTGGCCAATGTGTGTTCCAGCAAATGCATGGACCCAGTACAGCTGCAGGCAGCAGTGTATGTGAAAGCACAGTGTGCAAAACTGTAAAATATTCCCCGAACTGTTAGCGCAGTGCTAACACGTTTGTGCAGGTTTAGTGCAGGGCTAAATCGTTAGCCCAGTGCAAACACATTTTCCCGGAGCTAAACTTTGCCATGTTCAAAAGTGACATGCAAATGAGCCTACTTAAGTAGTCTGTGGGCAAACATCCAGATTAGCATCTCATTATGCCTTGATTTGCATGCAGTTTGCACCGGGCTAACTGTTTAGCCCTGCGTTAAACCCGCGCAAACATGTTAGCGCTGTGCAAACAGCTTGGGGAATATTATACAGTTTTGAACACTACTTCCACATGCGCTGCTGCCTGCAGCTATACTGGGACAACACAGAATAGGCACAGATGGTGGTGGTGCTGCAAGCAACTGTCACATTGTAGATCATGCTACAGTGCACAGCAGAAACTACAGTAGCAAGGGGGGCCAGTAGTGTTTGGACACAGCAATGCCTATGGTGTGTAGGGCAGTGATAATGACTGCACTAAACACAGTGAGAGGCCCAACCTGCAGGTGTTTACTGACAGTGGACATTACTGTTACACTGTTGTGTGACCCACAGATGCTGCACCTCTGGCATGGGATGCTCACAGTGACATGTACATTTCTGGCTTTGTGTGCTGTGGCAGTTGTACAGCTGTGCGGTATGTGGCCGGGGGGCATATATTATCTGAAAGGCACACTGGTGTTGGGGTATTCCCAATACTGGTCCATGTGCACTGCATGATGTGTCCCAGCCTTGTGGCCACACCTTGTCTGTGGCACAGCCTCGCCACCCATACATGCTCCCCTCAACATCCTCCATGCCCACAGTTCTGCATGTGTATGCTGGCATCTGTTGGTGTCCACAGAAGTGTGGTCCGCAGGTGTGTGCTGTATGGCCACACTGCCATGCTGTCCACTGGTGACAGGGTCACCAGTTACTGCCTGGCATGGCTGGGACTGGTGGCAGATGATGGCGTCATTGTGATACCATCAGTTAGCAGCATGCTTCCTCTATGTTTGGCTTTATCTATATGTCATATTTATTTGTTAGGGTCACGCAAAACCTGCGCTAAACCCACGCAAACACCCCACAAAGCCATAGTGTCACACAAAGCTGATTGCCCAGGGTTAAGACAAGCTTTTCCTGGGCGGCAATGTGCACTGCACTAAGTGTCACGCTAAGTCGCACAAAATCACTTAGCTCGGTGCTAGTCGCTGAATATAGCATTGCGCCTGTATTCATGTCAGTTTGCCCCTTGCATACATTATAATTTTGCCCGGTGCTAATGCAGTTTGCCTGCATTATTTGGCCTTTTGAATATAGCAGACCCGCGCTAATCCTGCGCTAAACCTGCGCAAATGGTTTTTACCCTGCGCAAAGTTTTGAATATCTGGCCCATAGTGTTTATCCAGACTCATTGGATTACGAACTCATTGATCTCACTTGTGGCTCTGCTATGCTGTGCTACTCATGAAGTCACTGAGTGTGGAATCCAGCTGGTCTAGATAAACACTGTATTCTCACAGTGTATGTAGCATATCCCTTATATAACCATAAATAAACCCTCCTTTGCTTTAGATGGCAAATTTTCAGTGCATAACAAATCTATCAATTTATTATATAGCCATGTAACAAACTCAGGGCCAGATATTCAAAACTTTGCACTGCATGGCAAGCAAACTTAGCCCAGAGCAAAAAGCTAGCTATATTCAGAAGGAATAGCCCAGTTCAAAACCAGCTGAATATAGCAAGCAAAGGAAGCTGGGCAATCAGGGCCAGGAGTACAGGGCAAAAATAGCCCGAGAATAAGACAGCACTGAATATAGCAACAGGGAAGTGCACACTACTACTGCAGCTCATTAGACCCTGGAGAAAGCCAGTGTTGCAGGTGAGGAACATTGTGTGTGACTGGAAAGAGATGTCTCACATCTACTGCAAACAACAATGTAAGCCACACACTGCAAAACTGTGCTATGCTGAAGTGAGGTTTGCCCGGGGCTAACCTGATTGCACAGTGCTAACACATTAGCCCCGTGCAAACTGGTTAGCCCGGGGCAAACGGGAGCTATATTCAAAGCTCCCATGCAAATGAGCCTACTTAGGTAATCTGAGGACAAACAGGTATATTTGCATCTCATTAAGTGCTGCTTTGCATACATTACCATGCAGTTTGCCCGGTGCTACTGCATGGAGCACAAAGCTCCCCCTTTTGGTCGGAATGCAAGTATAGGCTGGACGCTGCAGGCCAAGGCATGCCCACAGCATCCCCTGTTTGTCAGAATAGAAGCACAGGCTGGAAGCAGCAGGAACTGTGTGCTGGCAGACACAGTCAGTGCATACAACACACCCATGCATCTGTGCAAGCAGGACTTGTATATCTATCTATCTATATCTATATATATATATATATATATATATATATATATATATATGTATGTATACACAATATATATACATGTGTAGATATATAGTTATACAGATCAATAGCTATACACAGACACACTGCCCATGGCCACACATGCCCTGGAGGATGTCTCCCCCCCAACAACACAGGTACCTCACTGCAGTAGTGGGTGAAACACAGTGGGGGGACTTAATACACAGGACAGGCATAAGGCAAACCTGGTGGGGGTGGGAGGCCATAGGCTGCAGGTTCACTAGAATATGCAGCATATCCATTAGATAGGGAACAGGGCAGACTGGTTGGGCCAGGCAGTCCATCCCTACCATCATGGTCCCTGTTCCCATGTGTGCCTGTTTCACACCCTACCCTGGTAGGCTAGTGTCTCCCCCCCAGCACAATCCCCAATCCCCGTAGCCATGGTATATGAATAATTTCCCTGGTAGTCTGGTGGTCCCCCACCCCAGCATGAATCCGACCCCCTGGTACATGTAAAATTGTAGTTTCCCTGGTAGTCTAGTGGTCCCCAGACCCCCAAGAACGAATCCCAACCCCCAGTACATGTAAATATCATAGTTTTCCCTGGTAGTCTAATGGTCCCCCCACCCGGCACTGATGCCCTCGCTCATCCCAATGATATTCCAAAAAGAGGGCCGGTGACCTGTTCTGCCCTCCTCTCACCACCATGGCCGGCTGCCAACTGCGGTATGCATGAGCGCTGCTGAAATGAATCAGTGTGCTCACTCATTCATTTCCATAGTGCTCATGCATACCGACGTCGGTGGCCAGCCATGGTGGTGAGAGGAGGGCAGAGCCAGTCGCTGGCTCTCTTTGTGGAATGCCATTGGGATGAGTGAGGGCAACACTGCAGGGTGGGGGTACCACTAGACTACCAGGGAAAAGTACGATATTTACATGTACCGGGGGGTCGGGATTCATGCTGGGGAGTGGGGGGACCACTAGACTACCAGGGAAACCTATGATTTTTACATGTACCGGGGTCGGGAGTCATGCTGGGGGTAGGGGCTCACGACTACCAGGGCGATTCTGCTATACCATAGCTATGGGGGTCCACAATGTGGGGGGGCGCTGCATTACTGCCAGCTTTTTTTGGCAGTATCTAGCACCACGCTACAGGTAGTGCTAATGCCTGTAGCATGGTGCTATACCTTTGAATATGCCACGCTGCTGGCATTCCTGGGTGCTCCCCTATCCACACCTCTGCATACCATTATCTATTAGCGTCAGTGCTACCACACAGCACCGGAGCTAATAGGACTTTTCAATATTGCAGCCTCGCGCCAATCCAGTGCTATTCCAGCGCTACAGATTTGTGCTTGGCACAAAGGTTTGAATATCTGGTCCTCAATGTTTACTTTACCTTTTTTTTGGAAAATTTGTTTTTAATATCTTATTTCTACAACTTGTTCTTCCTGGGTTTGGTCCTCATCTACACAGCACATAACACATAAATTGATTTATAATAATTCCAGCTCTCTCACTAGTGAGTTTATTTAATTCAAAAACCTAACTAAAAAACAGTACTCTAATGGTATCCTCCTTCTCCACTGAACTGTGTTTGTTAACACTTTTTATTAATTCCTTGGTTCATCCAAACAATTTAAAACATGTGAAGAACCACTGATACCTCAAGAAGAATTTTGAAAAACATATTATTTGGACACAAAGCAGCTTATATTTCTCATTAGCTCTGCATTTCTTATCCCCATTATATATTACTGAGGACATATGCATGAAAACAGGAGAGTTGTCCTTGAGGGTTCATCTACTCCTGTTGCTTCTTCCCAACCTGATGTCATAAAACTCTGCTTGTCACATCACAGCTACTCTCATAGGAACAAACTGTGATGTCACAAAAGAGCATTATAATTTCAAATAGGGAGTGACCTAAAGAGGCAGATGAATTCTACAGATAAAGACTTTGTTTCTATGGGAATTTCTTCAGTAATAAATAATAGAGAGGAGAAATCTGAGGAAGATATATGAAATACGAGCAGAATTGTGACCTGCTATTATGTTTTCCAATATTTTCCCAATGGCATCAGCTGCTCCTTAAAACTTCACACTCCTCTGAAGCTGTGTCCCCATTCTTTTCTGAAGTTCAGAACTACTGCAGATGCATGAGAACAAGGGGGGCATGTAATGAAGCTTGAAAGGGGGGAAATTAAGGAGGGATGTGAGGAAATACTTCTTTACTGAAAGGGTGGTGGAGGCCTGGAACAGCCTTCCAGTGGAGATGGTGGGGGTGAAAACAGTGGTGAGCTTCATGCATTCATAGGATAGGCACAAATGAATCTTTGGGGGGAAGCGGGAAGGAGGTAGTCAGAGATCAGGAATGGTGTACGGTGAGAGAATAATCAAGGGAAAATGGACAGACTAGAGGACCAAACAGTCCTTGTCTGCTGACAAATTCTGTTTTTATGTTTCTGTGTTACTTACTTATATTTCTGGTAAATTCAACTTCAGTTTTTATTTCTACAATGTGGAGGGAATCTCCTAAGATAAAAATAAAGATTGTTTAACTACTGCAAGCACCTTTTGCTTGTATTCACTTTTGTTTTATAGCTTGCAGTTCTCTTTGTTAAAATAACTCACCACACTCTCAGAGTGTCCTGCTCTACTGGCACCCAACACACTCTAGTAGGGCTTCAACTTTCTTCTTGTCAGCTGAAACTCACACTAAATTAATCAGGGGCGTGGAGCATCAGAGGTTTCTTGCACTGGTACAAGCATTTATGCCAGGGCGAGCTGACATTTGTGGTCACAGACCACTCTCTGAACCAGTTCCTGAGAACAGCATCTCCAAGTGGGTCTGTGTGATAATGGCGAATGCCTAAAGGCGATCACCGTTATCACTCAGTCAGAGTGCTGAACACATTTTCGGCACTCTGACAACCCTGGCACACCAGCAACCCCCTACTTACGGATTCTCAACTCCAGGGGGAGTGCATGTTGGGGGGGTGGAAGTAGTAAAATTAAAAAGGTTCAGGCCGGGTGCAATAAAAATTGCACCAGTGCCCAGACCCGGTACCTTAGCCACCCCAGTCATTAATCAATCCCTGACGCCATGACACAGCTCAACCAGCAACCGCAGCACCTCTCCCACAGCCTCTCCACCCCTCCCAGCCCACCTCGCCATGGTCGCTCCCAGCCCCCCATGTACATAAGTATAGCAACATCCTGTCACCTAGTTCACCCACCCCCTCATCTGGTCATCCTACCTGTCGGTCGCCGTTAGTGGATTGCACGGGGAAGGTGTAGCCGTAAGGGACGGTGCCCTTCCTCATGCGTCCACTTCACGGGTTACCTCTCCAAGTCACTGAAGCTATCAGTACTTAGTGCACACACAGCCTATAAATAGAAACATAGAAACATAGAATTTGTCAGGAGATAAGGAACACTTGGCTCACACAGACTGGCCATGTTTCCCTACCTACAATATAAATGTAGACCCTACTTTATCTCTAGCTCTTTCTCCCTCCCTCCCCTCATTTCATTTCACTTAGATCCTCTTATGCATATCCCAGGCATTCTTGAACCTCATCACTCTTTTCACTTCTACAATCTCAGCTGGTAGGCAATTCCATGAATCCACTACCATTTCAGTGAAGAAGTACTTCCTCATGTCTCTCCTGAATTTACCCCATCCAGCTTCACAGCATGTCCCCTAGTTCTTGTATATCATTTTGTTTTGAAAAATGCTTCCTTCCTGTACTTTATTTACCCCTGTGAAGTATTTAAAGATTTCTCTCATATTCTCTCTCTCGGTTCTCTCTTCCAGAGATACATATTGAGTTCCTTCACTCTCTCCTTACATGGCTTATGATGGAGAGCCCATGCCATTTTAGTTTCTCTCCTCTGTACTGCCTCCACTCTGTCTATATCCTTCCAGAGATGTGGCTTCCTGAACTGTATACAATATTCTAAGTGAGGTCTTACCAGTGATCTATACAGAGGCAGCACCACCTCCTCCCTCCCTCCCTCCTTCTGCTGGTGATACCTCTCCCTATGCACCCCAATATCCCACTAGCCCTCCCAAATGCTTTGTTGCATTGGCTGGCCACCTTTAGGTCATCACAGATTATTATCCCTGGTCTCTCACCTACTTGGTAGTCATCAATAACACTCCACCCATTTTGAACTCTGCCTCTGGGTTTCTGTGCCCCAAGAGCATTATTTTACACTTTTTTTATAAATTCAAACTCAGCTACTATACTCATGAACACTCCTCAGGTTTTCTGGTAACCTATTACATGAGTGACTGAGATTGAGTGACTCACTAATGAGTGACTCAATTTCAGTGCCTGTAATGTGAGCTACCCTGACAGGGTAGCGACGCATGGTTATAGTGCAGATGAAGGGAAGAGCAGTGACTATAGAGGAGGGCGAACAGAAGAGTGGGGATAGTGGTGAAGGTATGTGGGAGGTAGTGTGGCATGATGTTGCTGAGATGGCCACGTGGTGTGGTGGTGAGGGTGGCTGGCCGCAGTGAGAAAGGTCCATGGTTAGGGGCTCAGCAGGGGTATAGTTTTTTTTATTTGGAGAGTCTACGGGAGTTTAACTTTTTTATTCCCAGTTTCTCTCCCTCACCAACATGCATCCCCCTGGAGTTGAGAATCTAAATTAAGGTGGGTGAGGGGGGGTGAAGCCCCCCCAATGAGGGGGGGTGTTGGGGGCACAGCCACCTGCAGAGATATATTAGTCTATGTTTGCTGTTCCTGTGCTCACTGGGAGTGCGTACATTGCCATTTTTCATTTCGGTGATGTACAATCACTGTAACAGTGATCACAGTTTAGCGATCACTGTTATGACATGGAACCAGTTTTCACCTTCCCCCAGAGTATCCACCCTACTGCAGATTTTGGTGTGATCTGCAAATAGACAGACCTTCCCCTCCTGATCCTCTACAATGTCACTTATAAAGACATTAAAGAGGACTTGTCATAGCACCAATCCCTGAGGCAGTCCGCTGGTCACCCTCCCCTCTGAAACTGAACTCCTTTTACTACCACCCCTGCTGCCTATCCCCGAATCACTTTCTTACTGTTTGCCACATTTTGACCCACTCCTAAGATACTTACCTTGTTTAACAGTCTTCTGTGTGGAACTGAGTCGAATTCCATACTGAAGTCTGGGTAGGCCACATCCGCTGCTCCCTCATGGTTTAATTCCTTGATCACCCAATCAAAAATATCTATCAGGTATGTTAGACATGTCCTGCCATCCATGGATCCATGCTACTGCAGGTGTTGTAACCCATTTGATTCAAGATATTCCACTATCCTCTCCTTCAGCAGTGATTCCATTAATTTTCCCCCCATCAATGTGAGGCTGACTGGTCTATAATTGCCAGCTTCCTCCCTGCTACAACCTTTATGAAGTTGGACTGCATCAGTCTTCCTCCAGTACTTCTTAACCACACCTGTTTCATGTGAGCTATTGAATAGTACTGTCAGAGGTGCCGCCAGTATCTCTCTGAGTTCCCTCAATGGCCTAGGATGTACCCATCTTGTCACATTGCTTTGTCCACTTTTAGATTAGGGAATATCTTTAGGACTATCTCCTCTGATAAAAGACTACTGTCCACCTCTCTTCCTTTAGAGATCCTGTTACTTTTTTGTGTCCCATTCCTTTTTCCCTCCACTGTGAACACTGAACAGAAGTATTTGTTCAGGATGTCTGCCTTTTTGTGGTTCCACTCTGCACTATTCCCCTCATCCCTTTGTAACCTGATAATCCCTCCTCTGGGTTTCCTCTTTTCAGTTACAGCACATATCTAAAAAATGTTGCGTCCCTTTTCGTTATGGCTTGGGCTATTTTCTCTTCAGTTTGTAACTTCACGCTCCTTATTGCGTCCCCTACTTCACTTTCTTTCTCTAGATACACCTCCTTATCCTCGTCTGCTGCATTTCTTTATTACCTTCTGAATGCCACCATCGTAGCGTTAACGTTTTCAGCTACCTCGTTCAAGAACCATTGCAGTCAGGCTGTTCCAGCAGTGAAGAGGGCTGAGGTGCCTTGTGCCGTGCCTTTCCCCACATGGGTGCCCCAGATCTGGGAGCAAACTCGGGTCACCAGTGGTTGGCAGGGAGGGAGGGAGGGAGAGGACTGAGCATGTGAGGGACTGATCTCATCTCCCAGAAAAGTCTGTCAGTCTGACATTACGAAGTCACTCATTTTTTAAACATTTTTTAATGCTTCTCCCTCAACTTGTGACCAACCACTCTCTCGGAGCACCAGCAACTACCCTACCACCTTCCGACCCCTGCCGCCATTACCTGCCCCAATTTGCAGCCTTACCTGGATATCCCAGCATATCCCTCTCCTAGGAGGTTCTCTGTCTCCCAAGGGAGGGAGGGCCTGGCAGCCAGAAGCACATAATCCAGGAGCTGTGGGGCTGGTTTCAGGCTGACTCAGGGGCTTTGGGTGGCAGGAGCCGGGCATTCGTCATCCAGTCAGTCAGGGCATGCTTTTCCATAGTTTCTGTGCCAAGTCTGCACAGTTCTTGGCCTTGCATGAGCACGGGGCAGCCTGGGGGGGCTTACACAGGGGGCAAGTTGAGACATCACATCCCTCAAGGTTGCCGCCAATCCACCCACATGAACCAGGGTGAAACACACCCCCTGGGAGGGAAGCATCCAATGGACGCTTATGATACCCCTCCCTGCTGGTCTTCTCTCCTGGTACTCGGGCTTGGGGCATGAACCGAGGTCACCAGCATGCCGAGTGAACCCCTTCGCTTGGCACCATGGAGCCAGCAAGAAGTCATTAATTTTAATAATTTCACCTTACACTGTGTTTTTAATTTCCTATAGTTTGCAAGTATTGGCACTAAAACTGTGGAGAATGTTGTAATTCTAACAGAATGGAATTCTGCATGACGTTTTGGAAGCAAATTGGTTTTCACAGATTATTAATACTGAGTTTACATAAACTGCAAATTACATTTCCACAATCCATTGAATAATATTCTGTGGCTTACATGATCTGTGGAAACCTATTCTGCAATTTACTGAGGTCTGCTAAGAAAAGTCACAAACAGGCTATCCTGCTAGTTTGTAGAGGTCAGCACCAGTTCTAAATAGTAGAAATTAGGACTATCAGACACTTAAACTTAACCAAAGATCTTTAGTTTATAGCAAAACACTTTAAAAGAAGACTTAGCAAAAAAGAGTAAAAACCACAACACCTCTCACCCAGTAAGCCCAGTGCATTGGGGCAGAAGTTTGATGTCTTTGCAGAATATTTCAACTAGCAAATGGGGAGAGAGAGAGGTGCAGGACCCGATACATCGAGTGGGAAGAACACCCTTCCCCCCTCAGCCAGTGATCAAACAGGAGTTCAGCATAGCTGTAGTTCATTTGCATCACCAGGTAAGGAACAATGTCTGGCTTCCCATACGACATGCAGGGGAAACGCTGGACCTTGTTCAACAACTAATGCACTGAAATCTGGCCAATGGAAAATCATATACACAAATGCCCGCAGTCCAGGAAACAAGATCTCAGACCTGGAGGCAACAATGACAGAGGTTAAACTGTACTGTATATAGTAACCATTACTGAGACATGGTTGTAACAGGGTCCTGTTATGAAGTGAAGTGAAATATCAAGAAATTTCAAGATGCCCCCCCTTATTTTAAATTTTCACTCTATCCTGTCTGTTTCTATATTCTTATCTATTCTAAATTTCTTGTCAGGGTGGCCAACCTGGCAATCTTTAAATCTTTCTTTACTATCCCTTATTCTCTTTAAATAATCTGGCATCCAAAATCCTGATAAACTGTAATACAGCTGGGAGATGGTGTAGGGCTTTAATACAGTATTTGCCCTAATGCAGCTATCCCCAGCTAAACAAGTAACTTTCATTGAAAAGAGCTTCCCTGCTCTCTTAAAAAAGAGCTGTATTACTGGATATAAATCCCTTAGTCAGTAATAAGTCTGGCACCAGGCCAGATGGAAATTGCAGCCATCGGGTAAACAGAAGATATAGCTGGAAACTTTCTGAAAATCACAGAAAAGGCTTATGCAGCTTGAATCAAGTGTTTAAGTGCAGACAATTGCTCTGCTGGGTTAATATAAAAGATATTTCTTCTAATTTTTTTCTCTTGTATTATTACAGAAAAAAAGGAGTTTAAAATATAAAAGAATCTAGACTCTTACAAGGGGACACATAGAGAGTGAGCCCCTCATCTGGTTATTCTTTGGTTAAGATTCTAGATTCTTTTTAATGAACTAACCATGCTTTCCTTTCTGTATGAGACATTTTTAATATGTATGGTATGGTACAAAATGGCTGCTTACCTGTAATCTGAAGGTTTACTTGGGAAGTTCCTACTTATAGGGCTAACAGCCCATGAAATGGCTACCTTTATAGGAACTAGGTAAATGTGATGTCACAAAGGAGGAGGGGCTCAGTAAAAATCACACCCCTTTCCCTCACTATATAAACCCTCCACTCGGAGGCTTAGATAGATAGTTTGGTCAGTAGGGTTTTGACCAAGGTGAGAGAGGGATCTCAGCAAGAAGTTAATGTGCAGGCTTTCACATTAACTGAGGAAGGAGAGAACACAGGAATTTCTTTATAGCATTTGAAGCAAGAACTATATCCTAACATTTGAACTTGATGTGAAGGAATAACATCATATTTTTCTTTCTGTAAATATTGGATTTTTTTTTTGGTTTTGTGTTTTGCTAAAATAAAATGATAAATGAAGAAGTATGCATTTTTTATGCATCATAATCTGGTTTTATGATCTGTTTTTTGAGACCCACACATCCACAACTGGTGTCAGAAGTGGGATTTCAACCTCTGGTATGTCAGAAGGTACTCCACAGGGGTGTTGCATTGAAAATACCCTGACAGATGAAACAACCAGAAGCAGAGGATTTGGATGCATTACATTTGACCAGGTCTGTACGATTGAAGACTGGTGTTCCATTGTTGCCAGAAATTAAACCTGCAACCAGACCAAGGATGATGGAAGGAGAAGCCACAGCTGCAGCTGGTGATCCAAAGAAGGATGAAGACCAGAAGACCCCGGCACCTCAGGATCCAAGTGAGTTATTAAAATGGCTCTGTTTATGTCAACTGGAGATGGAGTGCCAGAGAGAAGAGGACCAGAGACAGGGGGATGAAGACCGGAGTATACAGGCAGAGGAAAGAAGAAGACAAGTTGAGAAATGGACAGCAACATTGAAAGCTATCCAGGACATGACCCAGGGGCAGATGGAGAGGTCTGCTCCTAGAGACACTAAATTAAATAAATTGACTGAAGTGGATGATATTGAGGCCTATTTGACTACTTTTGAGAGGGTGGCCCAAACTTGTAACTGGCCCAGGGATCAATGGGTGATTCGTTTGGTCCCCCACCTCTCTGGCTGAGCCCAATTAGTTTACGGCCGATGGAGTGGAGCTGATAGTTCTAATTATGTCAGAGTGAAAGAGGAAATTCTACGTAGGCATAATATCAACACAGAAACCTACAGGCAAAGATTCCATTCTCAGAAGATCTGTAGCATAGATACACCAAGGGAAACCAATGCCTGTTTAAAGGACTACTGTGGAAAATGGTTACAGCCACCACCAAAACTGTAGACCAAATTATGGAACTCATAATAATTGAACAAGTTATACAGCTATTACCTATGGATGTGCAATTTTTTTTTGTTTTTGTTTTTGTTTAGTTGTTTAACCAGGAGTAGCACACTAAGCTGAAAGCTTTTTTACGGGAGTGACCTGGGAGCACAGGGAAGTTAAGTGACTTGCTTAGGGTCACACAGTATGCAAGTGGAAGCTGTGGGATTCAAACCCAGGTCTGGTCTGCTGCATGTCACCAGATTTGCAGCTCAGAGCCTTAAACCATTGGGTGAAAGAACATAAACCCAAAACAGCTGAAGACACTATCAAGCTGGCAGAAGATTATCTGGCTGCATGGAGCACTTCAGCCAGAAGTAACCCAGGCAATTCAGGACCATCTACTACACTGGTAAGACCAGCTTTTAATACTTCCTCTAATCAGAGACAGTTCTATCACAGGGAGAAAGGTGGGAGAGTTCCATATACGGACACAATATGCCACGGTCATCTTGGAAAAGGACATATTGTCAGGAATGGCCCCAATAAAAGGTCTGACTTAGCACATCTTGCCCTAGCCAATTTTGGTTATGTGACCTCTGTGGGTATTGGGGAACAACAAACTTTGGGCTTACTGGACTCTGTCAGTATACAAACTTTGATTAGAGCTGATCTGGCACTAAATCTGCCCCACAGTGACTCAGATACAACTGTTTGGTGTGTGCACGAGGGCATACACTGATACCCTACAACATGTCTTAATATAACAGTGAATAACGAATCTCATGACATGTTGGTAGGCCTGGTTCATGCCTCCCTGTACCTGTCATTGTTAGGCAAGACTTTCCTCATTTTGATCCTTTACTGCAACAGCAGAAAAACACTTCAGGAACTGTCAATGTGGTGACTAGGTCTCAGATGAAAACCCAGGAGTTACAATACATTTTTCCTTTTGAGACTGATTATTTTGAGACTGTCAGTAAAATCAAAAAGTACAAGAGGACTAGAAGAAAAGAAGAACTGGAATAATAACCAACAGGCTACGGGCCAACTTTATATTCCAGAGACTCTAGTAAAAAATATTGGACAAGACCAAAAATGTGATGAATCACTAACCCCTTTATACTTACAGGTAAACAAGGTTGGACCCCGGGTCAATCACGGTTCATTGAAAAAAATGACATTTTATATAGAGTTACTGTTGAACCAGGTACTAATGAAAAGCTAGAACAATTAGTTGTGCCTACTAAGTATAGAGAACAAATCATGCATTTGGCACATGATATCTCCATGGCTGGTCACGAAGGGAGAGACTGGACAGTCCAACATATTCTATCTCACTTCAGTTGGCCAGGGGTCCATCAGGATGTGGTGGCTTACTGTAGGTCCTGTCTACAATGCCAACTGGTTGCCAAGTGAGGGGAAAAAAGATATAGTGCCCCTGCAACCTATACCATATGTGACTACCCCATTCAACAGGGTGGCAATGGATGTGGTGGGACCCTTGTTAAAGAGTTCTAAGGGGAATCAATATATCCTAGTCATTTGTGATTATACCACCAGGTACCCGGAGAGAAGACCAATGAGGACGGTTACTGCCCCTTGTATTGCAGAGGAACTGGCAAAGGTCTTCAGCAGGATGGGAATACCTAAAGTTATCCTGACAGACCGGGGGAAAAAATTTACATCCATCATGTTACAAGAACTTTACAAATTACTAGGGGTATCTGCTGTTCAAACATCCCCATACCATCCCCAAACTGATGGGTTAGTAGAACATTTTAATAAAACCATGAAATGCATGTTACAGAAGTATGTGCAGGAGGAAGGTTGGGATTGGGACAAGTACTTACCTTACTTGCTATGTGCCTATAGAGAGGTACCTCAGGCTACTACAGGGCTGTCACCCTTTGCCATGCTATATAGGCGTAACCCTAAGGGTCCCTTAGATGTGGTGAAGGAGCATTGGGAACAAGGGTCTAATGAAGCATGTAAAAATATTTTGGAATATATGACTGCTTTGAGGAAAAGGTTGGTAAAGTATGTAACTATTGCCCATCAAAATGTTGACCAGAAACAACTTAAACAAAAAGAACATTACGACATGGGTCTGAAACATAAATCATTTGATCCAGGTGAAAAAGTATTACTATTGTTACCTTCCATGGAAAATAAATTGCTTATGCGGTGCAAGGGCCATATGTAGTTTTATACCAGGTAGGCACAGTAAACTATGCCATTGAGATGCCAGGGCATAGACCAGTAAAAAAAAATTATCATGCCAACCTGCTGAGAAAATGGGTAGAAAAACCAGAGTCACCAATACTGTTTAATACAGCAGAACTAGACATAGCTTATGACAGAATTGATAAAGCTATTAATGACACAGAGGTACATATCAATCCTGAGTTGATCCCTGAACAAAGATTAAAAATTGATCATCTTCTGAAGTATTTCTCTGGTACATTCACAAAAGATCTGGGGAGACCTAAGGGTGTGGTTCATGAAATCAGGGTTGCCCAAAATAAGCCCATTCACCAGAAGCCATACAGACTACCTGAAAAAAATCAAGCCAGAAGTAGTGGTCGAAATAAAACACATGGAACAGGCCGGAGTGATAGTTCCTTCATGCAGTCCTTGGTCCTCTCCTTTGGTAGATGTACATAAGAAGGAAGGCGGCATCAGGTTGTGCCTAGATTTTAGGAAAATTAATGACATTTCTGAATCTGATGGATATCTGATGCCCCGCATCGATGATCTGCTAGATCAGATTGGGTCTGCTAGGTACATAAGCACATTAGATTTGACCAGAGGTTATTGGTAGATTTCAGTAGCCCCAAAACCCCCAAAATTGACTGCATTCTGTACCCTGCTTGGTCTCTATCAATTTACCACGATGCCATTTGGCCTGCATGGAGCTCCGACCACATTCCAGTGGTATATGGATTTTGTGTTAAGACCTCACAAAAATTACAGTGCTGCTTATTTGGATGACATTGTTATCTATAGCCCTGACTGGGAGACTCATTTAGTTCATCTCAGTGCTGTAATACAAAGCATCCAGGATGCAGGAATGACCATAAACCCTTCAAAGTGTGCTATAGCTAAAACCGAAACACAATATCTGGGTTTCATGATTGAACATGGGAGAATCAAGCATGAAGTAGACAAAATTGAAGCAGTGGCTAATAGTTCCATACCAACAACAAAGCACCATGTCAGATCTTTCATTGGTTTGGCAAGCCACTATAGATGCTTCATCCCAGAGTTTTCTGCCAGAGCTGCCCCCCTAACAGAGTTAATGAAAAAACAGTTTCCAAATAAAGTTAAGTGGACTTCAGCCTGTGATGAGCCATTTCATAAAATCAAAGCCATCTTATGCTCAACCCCAGTGTTATGTAGCCCTGATTTTTCTAAGCCATTTGAATTATAGACTGATGCCTCTGACACAGGCATTGTGGCAGTATTGACTCAACATAGCCAGGAAGGGGAACATCCCATTTTATACCTCAGCAGGGAATTACATGAAAGAGAGAGAAGGTATTCAATGGTTGAAAAGGAGTGCCTGGCCATCAAATGGGCAGTGGAGACCCTAAAATATTATCTTTGGGGAAACCAATTTACAGTTGTGACAGACCATAACCCTTTATGTTGGCTGAATTTAATGAAGGATAAAAATGCTCACATATTACAATGGCATCTAGACTTGCAGCCTTATAAATTCACTGTGTGACATAGAGCTGGATCTCAACATCAGAATGCAGATTTTGTATCCCACTTTGGTGCTGACCAAGCTGGTGACTCTGCTCCAAACATAGATGATGGCATCATGAGGTGCCTAGACAGCACAACCACAGGGAAATATAATGATTTCTAAACAGTATTGTGTGTTTTGAATTAACTGTTTTGAATACTATTGATCTTAAGGGTCCTTGGGGGCAACTTCTGGAGTGGGTGGGTGGAAGTTCCAACTATTCCAAGGGTGAAGGGTCTCAGCCAACAAAATAAAATTTATTATGTTGCCTTCTTGTGGTGGGAGGTGATTATTACACCCACATGTCCACAATGGTTCACCACTAACCACACTTGGGAGACTTCAGTACCCAGCTATGTACTGTTCAGAAGAGACCAAGGTACAAAAAGGGGGGATGGCCCTTTGTGTCAGTGAAAATATCAAAACTACAGAAATTCAGATTATACATAAGGAGCCAGAAGAACTGTGTGTTGTCCAGGAAACAGGAAATGGGACAGCCATATGAACTGGGGTTGTCTACAGGCCTCCAAACCAGGGGGAGGACATACACACATTACTGTTAGAAGACATACAAAACATGACAGTTAAAGGGGAGGTTCTGATAAAGGGAGACTTCAACATGCTATGCTAGACACAGATTGCTCCCTGCATGGGGAGGGCCTCAAACAACGGGAACAACAACCACAAGAAATGGGGCTTTCCTGGAACTAGTACTGACTAACGGGAAAAATATCACAGATCTCTAGGTAGAAGGTCATCAGGGGGCCAGTGACCATCACATGAAATGATTCAGTTTGGCCACTAGAACTAAACCATCCCATTTCAAGACAAAAATATAGGACTTCAGAGGAGCTGACTTTGATAATATGGCCAAAAGAGTTCAGCTAGCCCTGGCAAACAGAAATACAGGTGAGGGGGTACAGATAAAGTGGGCAAGCATTAAGGATGCAATACTAGATGCAACATCCCATTGTGTTAGGGAGAAAAGCAAGAGCAAAAGGAGAAAACCACTTTGGTTCTCAAAAACAGTAGCAGAAAAGATTAGAGCCAAAAGATTGGCCTTCAAGAAAATATAAGGGAATGTAGCGGGATGAAGATAGGGAGGCATACCAAACTTCCCTAAGGGAAGCAGAGAAGGCAGTAAGGCAGACAAATGCCCAAACCGAGGAAACACTAGCACAAACAGTAAAAGAAGGTGATAAGACTTTCTATAGCTACACTAGTGAAAGGAGAACATCCAGAGGGGGTATTGCTAAGATCAAAGGGGATAAGGGGGAGTGTGTAGAGGTGGACCATGGAAAAGCATCTATCCTAAGTAGATACTTCTGCTCAGTATTTACTGAGGAGAAGGTAGGGCAGGGCCCACAACTCAGCACCATGAACACAGGGGAAGGAAGGTGTGCACAAATCCCTTCACAAAAGAAAGGGCCCTACAAAAGCTCACTAAGCTCAAGGTGGACAAGGCAATAGGGCCTGATGGCATGCATCCTAGGGTACTAAAGGAGCCAAGGGTGGAACTAGCAGAGCCATTAGCAGAAATATTAGTGAGTCTCTGAGCACAGAAGAGGTCCCAGAAGACTGGAGAAGGGTTCATGTGATCCCGCTCCACAAGAGTGACAGCAGGGAGGAGGCAGGGAACAACAGACCAGTAAGTCTTACCTCAGTAGTGGCAAGATTATGGAGGCACTGCTTAAGGAAATGATAGTTCAACACCTGGAATACATAGGAGCACAGGGTCCAAGATGGCATGGGTTTACAACAGGAGGGTCCTGTCAAACTAATTTCATAGATTTCTTTGACTGGTAACCAGAGTGGTGGACCAAGGGGGTGCAGTTGATGTTGCCTACCTTAAATTCAGCAAAGCTTTCAATACTGTTACAAATAGAAGATTGATTAATAAGCTGGGTAGGTTCGGAGTGGATCAGAGGTTGTTCAACTGGGTGGTAAACTGGTTGGCAGGTAGAAAACAGAGAGTGGTGGTAAATGATATACAGTCAGAAGAGATGCAAGTCACAAGTGTGGTACCTCATGGATCAGTCCTGGGGCCAGTCCTCTTTAATATCTTCATCAGTGGCATTGCAGATGGACTGGAGGGTAAAGTTAGTCTGTTTGCAGATGGCACCAAGATCTGCAACAGAGTAGATGATCCAGATGAGGTAGACAGAATGAGAAGAGATCTGGAAAAACTGGCAAAATGATCAGAAGAGTGGCAACTGGGGTTTAATGCAAAGAAGTGCAAGATCATGCACATAGGGAAGAGAAACCCTGAAGCTACCTATAGGTTGGGAGCAGAGTTGCTGGCAATCACAAGGGAAGAAAGAGACTTGGGCATCATCATCACAGATGACCTGAAATCATCCATGCAGACCCCTAAAGCAGTAAGTAAGGCTAGAGGGATGTTGGGGTGTATTAGTAGGGGTATCACAAGTCATAAGAGGGAAGTAATAATCCCTCTTTACAAGACACTGGTTAGTCCCCATCTGGATTACTGTGTGCAGTACTGGAGGCCACATCTTCACAAGAACATTAACAAAATGGAGGCAGTCCAGAGATGGGCAACCAAAATGGTGCAGGGACTGCATCATAAAACATATGAGGACAGATTAACGGAGCTCAATATGTATACCCTAAAGCAAAGGAGGGAGGGAGGGAGGTGATACAATGAAAACATTCAAACATCTTAAGGGCATTAACAAGGTGAAAGAGTCTAACATGTTTCAATATAAGAAAAATAGCAGGACAAGAGGACACAGCATGAGATTAGAGGGAGGCCGATTAAGGGGTAATGTGAGGAAGTTCTTTTTCACATAAAAGGTGGTAGATGCATGGAATGGCCTACCTCAGGAAGTGGTGGCTATGAATACAGTGCAGGGCTTCAAACAGGCATGGGATAGGCAGAAGGGAACAATACAAATGAGTATAAATAGATAGGCCATTGACAGCGTAAAGGCATATGGCACATTCATAAGGTAGAGAAAATGGGCAGACTGGATGGGCCTTGCAGTCCTTATCTGCCATCAACTTCTATGTTACTGTTTTTCTATGTTCCTAATATTGGTGAAAATATGATGTCCCTGTAAAGAGTGCCACTTCCACAGTTGTTTTCTGCTGCAAAATCCTTAAATGCCTATCCCTTGTACGTAGCTCCATGCTGCAACCAACAAGACTGACTTCAGCTCAAAGTCACTAAAACAGAAGTGCACTCTGAGAGATAACGGTCGACTTCTACAGAAGCACTCAATTCAAAATCAGCAAAAAATAACAAACTGGTGGCCCCGGGCAACCATCCGACATGCAGAGAAAACATTTCAGAAGTGGAATTGCCATTGCACACCAGTTCTGATCATGGAATTCCATATTCTGCACAGCTGTTGGCACATTGGATACAATGTCCACGGGGTGACTACATATAACTTTTCTTTTAAGTCAGTTTGTACCTATTTAAATCACTGGCATTTTTTTTTCTTTTTTGTTCATGGAATGGCACAGACTCTTCCTTAAATCATTTTGTCTTTTTAGCAGTAAGTAGCATTTCACCCCAAAGTCATTACTGGAAAGTACATTCCAATGTTTCCAAACCAAATGTTTAATTTTCAGTTGAAAATCTAAAAAGTTGTTGCCAGTACTATACTGTCTTTGATTTTTTCTCTTCTTATTACTATCCTTTCGAGTAATAGTTCTACAAAAAAAACATACTGCAGTGTCAGCAGATAGGGCAGCTTGGTCAAACCAATTCTGCCCATTTTTACCTGCCTACACTAGCTCTGCAGACAGTTACCTCCCCTCTGCTTTCCTACCGAGATAACTTTGTGCCTATTCTATGCATGCTTGAAGCCCTCCACCTCTGCTGGTAGACTGTTCCAGACATCTCTTGGAACTGTGATCAAGAGTGCCTTTGCTTTGATTAATATTACCTATTTATAGCTCCTTTCCAGAAATTGTGTTTTCATATCTTTCAGTGCATCCTGAAAATTATCGTTATCAGTGTTGTTCCTTTTTAAGCAGTGGAATTGACCTTTAGGTATGTTTTGAATCAAAATGTTTGGAAGGGAACTATGTACTTCCTATACGGTGTTCTTATATTTCCCATTCCTAAATAGGCTCACGTCAAAACCTTGTCTTCATAAGAAATAATTAAATACAAAAATTGAATCTTCTCTCTGTTCCAATTTTCAGCAAAATTAAAAGAACTTTGTGCCATTATCTAAATATTTCAGAAATGCTGTATTTCTTCCATACTGTGCCATATATAAAAAAAAATATTATCAATGTACCTCATCCACATGAAAATATCTGCTTGGAAGAGGTTCATTTTAGGGTTGTAAATGTAAGTGGATTTAAACATCACCATTGTAAAATTGATATATAATATAATGGGGTCATGGGAGACCCCATCTTAGTGCCTGTCTCTGGTATGCAGTACCTGTTTTCAAAGGAAAATGGGGTTTTAATCAAAATCAGTCTTCAACTCCAAATATTTTTACATTTTTAAGCATATTTTCATCTTCAGAATTAAGATGTTTATCTAACAAAATATTGTTGGAAAGTACCACTTAGCTAAAAATGAGGCCAAACATTTTTTCTAATTTTTTCATACCAGAGGTAGGTAAATATTATGAGTTTCAGGTTCTCAGCGAGTCCCATATTGCAATGACAGTATTTAGTAAGTTTTACATTAGCTACTATTTTGTATCTTTTCATTAAAACTTTGCTCAGAAAGACTTTAGATTGATAAATGACAATGACTGTCCTAAGTTTGGGGTCAGATAACATCCAAAAGGTAAGGTCTTAGCATTCTGTATGTCTCCCAACATTTCAAGCCAACCAGGGTGATGATTTAACTAATCTACATTTTTCAATATCAAGTTTTCTATCAGCTAAGACATTTTTAATTACCTTATTATATTTCAGGGTTATCATAATTCTCAGATCATTATATTTCCAGAGAGATGACAAAACATTGGAAACTAACAATGCATAGATATTATCCAGTCAGGGAGAAGAGCAACCCAGTTCTATCCATTTTCTCTTTCCCCTAGATGCCACAGTTTGAAGCCTGTCAGGTAAACAATTTTTAATTCTTATCCAGGTATAGATTCTTTATGGTAGAATGTAATTAGGGATTCCCAGAATTTATATACACACATATCCCTCTCTCCCTCTCTCTCTTTCTCTATATATATATACACACACACACACACACATATATATAGTTGTGCCCTTATAGTTAGGGTTGAGTAGCCTGTTTAGTGTTAAACCTCACATTTTGCATTTTAATAACTTCACAACCATTCACCGGATGTGCAATAAATTTTGTATACACTGTCCTGTGGGGTAGATCGCTTGATGTGGCAAGTTTCGTTCAAACAGATGTGCAGATTCTGAGATACGAATAGTGTAAAAAAGTTAAAAGTCACCACTTTATGCAGTTTGTTCCTCATCACCTTGCACCCAGACTGTGTAGAATGTTGGTGTGATTTTTTTTTTATGTTAGAAAGAACATGGGTAACAGAATTGCCATGCTTTGGTTGGAGAAAACACATTAATGTGTTGCAAAGTAATTCAGTTTTTAAGTTCCCATTATTTCCTATGGGAAGATCACTTTCCAGGACAGAGGTAAAAAGTTCGACAAAGGATTTGATCTCATGAAAAAGGATTCTTTCTCACAAGATCAGTTCCTTTTTCATCAGAAAATAAGCCTTTTTCGTGAACCACCATCTTGTTTTTTTTAACCAACTAAAAAAGTGGAAAATACATAAGAATATTGTCATTTTAAAAACAAACAAACATCAGAACTGAGATAAACGGGACCAGTTTAGCTAGAGTCTGATGTTTGTTTGTTTATGTAATGCCCACAGATATTTTCATGGGCACCCAAAATACCAGGTGCCCAGCTTTGCGCGAGGAGCACTTCCCCCACATTCTCTGTTTGAGAACAGCGGGGATTTGCAAAAGCTTGAGGCATACAACACATTTGAATTCACCACAGCAAGCATTTTACCAGAAGTCTCACAGTAGAATTCATTGTCACCGACTTAACTTTTAAAAAAGATAGGAGTCCACTTGTCCTGTGTCTGAAGCCATAACCCCTGAAACCAGCCCAAAAATGTACCACTGCCACTTTCTTGGCTGACTGACTGATTTGATTTTGAGGAGACAAACTGGGGACTGTTAAAATTGCAACCTCACCTGTTTCAAAGGAAACCATGTAACATCTGACCTGCTGACCTGTCACTTACAAAAATAAAAGTTTTGGACTCACAGCCCCTGTTTCTCAGCTGGCATCTGTTGTCTGAAAAGCTCAAGGCCAAGGGCCATTGCTCTGGGTTACCACTGTTCCTGCTTTTATTTGCTAGAGTGTGCTAACTTTTGGAATGAGTTGAGCCATGGGCTAGCCGCCCAGTTAGTTGTACCACTCTGAATTGGTATTTGCAGCACCTACTTGGAGAAGCTTCAGGTGCAGTTGTATTGCTTCTTTCCTGAGCCATAGCAAAACTCAGTGAGCAGTGGGGGGCAATAACTTGGGGACTCTTGGGCAGCTATGTGTGGGAAGGGTGGCTGTTGACCCTCTGCATTCATGTGTCCCCCTTGGAGCCTCCCAGGAATTTGGTAGCCTTAATAATCTAACACCGGAATGCATACCCCCTGTGTCAGATGCCCCAGCCCCAGAGTGCCTTGTTTTTTTATAGTGCCAACATCAGGGGGCCCAATCCCATGTCAGCATTACCAGTCCCCCAGCAGAGTGGGACACTAGGGAGCCAACCCCCAGTGTCCTGAAATATTTATTTAGTTTAAACCTGTAAAAAGAAAATAGTCCCCCAACATCTTTTTTTATTAAACCTGAAAAAAAGGTCCCTTATTATACCTGATGTCCCTTCCCCCACCCAGACCCTCCCATTGAGCAAACACCACCCCACACCCCTCTTTACCCTAAGCTTGCCACCGGAGGTTGTAGACTGTCATCTTCTGTGGACTAAGGCATGTCTGCAATCTTCAAAACTGAAATGTGAACTGAGGAATCAAAGTAAGTGCCGTATAATGTATTTCAATTGTGTTTTGAACTTATGTTCATAACTTTGACATTGTCTGGAATTTTGTCACCAAATTTTCAACATGGCCTTTTTCAGACCCCACATCATGATCACTGGCACTGCTGTTTTATTAATCAGACCAGGAAGGTGATTTTGTGGTCACTGCATAAAATCACCTTTCTAGACTGAATAACGAAATTTCACCACCAGTGTTCATGAGGTAGGGTCCCAAAAAGACCATCTTGAAAATTTGGTGAAATAATTCCTAAAAACTAAGTTATGGGCATTCATTGAAAATTTTCTATGCATGCAAGTAACTTTGGTAAAATTTCAATATTTTGACTCCAAATTTTCAACATAGCCATTTTTCACACCACCTTATGAACAGTATACCTCTTTTTTTACATCCTGTTCAGAAAGTGTTTTCATATCTGTGGCATTTTGGCATGGACTTGAACATTTTTACCTATGGGGTTTATGAGGTGGGGTCAAAACAAGGCTATGTTCAAAATGAGGGGTCAAAATATGGAATGCAGAAGTTATGACCATTCGTTGCAATTTCACCAAGTCTGGTCATAACCTCAGAAAGTTTTAATATTTTGACCTCAGATTTTCAGCATAGCCTTCTAATTACCCCACTTCATGTATGTCATAGCTGTCATTTTTCAAATCCTACCCAAAATGTGATTTCACATCTGTGGCATGCAATGGTGTTGCAGTTGTACACAGAATTATGTTTTGGTAGGGATGCAAACATTTTCTGTACATGAGGTGGAGTATTAAGATGGCTATGCTGAAAATTTGGTCATTGTTCTCCTATAAATACAAGGGCAGGGCCCGGAGGCCCCTGTGCTTCTACAGCTACATACATATACACATCTACAGAGGGATGGCAGTTCAGGGTCCAATGCTCCCACAATAAAACAAGGAAACTATTATACAATATCAAAAAGTAAGGAAATAAGTTGCAAAAAAACTTTGTTAATGCTCCAGTGAGGGTCAAAGCAACAAAAGCTGGGAAATGAGGTGTTAGGATTTTCCTAACATGCAACCCTTCCAGACCAGGCAGGAGAGCAGGTGTGGAGTGTGCCTTGGGCTTCTCAAGCATAATGCTCACCCCATTCTCATAAAGTCTACACATCTGACCTTACTTCCACGCCTTCATCACTACCCATCTTGACTACTGCAATGCTCTCTAGCTAGAGCTGTCTGGGGTTGATAACTGCCACTTGCAGCTGGTGCAGAATGCTGTGGCCAGGCTGTTGACTGGTACTTCTAGGATCAATCACATTATGCCTGTGCTGCATGAACTGCACTGGCTGCCAGTTCAGTGTCGGATCACCTATAAGGTAGGCTTGCTTACCTTTAAAGCCCTACATGAACAGGGACCTGACTACCTGAAAGATCTTCTGACTCCCTACTCCCCCAATCACCCTCTCTGATCTGCTGATGAGGGATTGCTAGAGATTCCCAGGGTTCATCTTAAAATATCTGGAGCTCGTGCTTTCTCATTTGCAGCACCAACCCTGTGGAATTCTCTACTTCAATGGTTAAGAGAATGCCTGACCATTAGTAGTTTTATATCCATGTTAAAAATGTATTTGTTTTCTTTGGTCTTCCCTGTTTAATTGTTTAATTACCTGACTGTTTTAAATAATTTATAACATTATTTATTTTATTGTGGTTTTTATTATGTAAAGTGCCTTGATTTTGAAGGGAGTAATATAAATAAAGTTTTGATTGATTGATTGATATTTACAGATAGAATGGGGTGAGTGTTAAGCTTGAGAAGCCCAAGGTATACCCCACAACCCATACCTGGTCTTCTGCCTGGTCTGGAAGGGTGGAGTGTTAGGGAAACCCTAATGCCTCATTTCCCAACTTTTGTCACTTTGACCCTAACTGAAGCATTAACAATGTTTTTTCTCTCTCTCTCTGTACATATATATATATATATATATATATATATATATATACACATATACACACACACACGGTCATGTCCCTATAGTTCTTGTTCAGTATCCTGTTTAATGTTAAACCTCAAATTTATCACTTTAATAACTTTGCAACTGATCAATGGATTTGCACAAAATTTGGTATGAGTTATTCTGTGGGGGTAGAGCTCTTGATGTGGCAAGTTTCTTTCCAGTTGGATGTATGGATTCTGAGATCCGGATAGTGCAAAAACCTTAACAGTCACATTTTTTTTTGCAGTTTTTTTCCTCCTTGCCTTGCATCCACATGGTGTGGAATTTTAGTGTGATTTTTTTTGTGTTACAACCAGCTTGGGTAACAGAACTGTCATGCTTAGTTTGGCGAAAAAATATGAATCTGTTGCAAGGTTATTACATTTTTAAGTTTCCCAATGGGAATTTTACTGTCGAAATTATAGGGATAAAGTTTGACCAAGGATTGGCCTCGCAAAAAAGAAATTGTTCTCGTGAGATCCATTCCTTTTTCATGACAATAAAATCCTTTTTCATTAAGGGGAAAAACCTTTTTCGCTAATCGGCATCTTGTTTTCTGTTTTTACAAAAACAAAATTTTAAAGCCACAAAAATGACATCCAGGAGAGAGAGCACACACCGAACTGGATGATCAGGACCCCCTTAGGTGCAATCTGTACTGCAGTGTTAGAGATAAGCCCCAGAAATGTGTTTTATTTACCATTAGGAATCCTTTTTCATGACCGCATGATATGAAAAAAGAATAATTTTTCATATCACGAGTCACAGAAAAGGATCCTTCTGTGTGAATTCTGTATCGGGCAAATGATAACAGTTTTGAAAGGGGGATGTGTTAGTTGCCTGCCCTCCCCAGATCTTGCATTTGAGCTGAGTTGCTTGTATCAGGCATTTCACTCTCCTATTAGCTAATCTAGTGGTGCTTTCTAAGACTGGAGGAGTGAGGTAAATTTGCAGGGGCTGATCTACCACACACCTGACCCAGGAGCCCCCAGCCATCCCTGCAATAATTAGGTGTCTATATTAACCAGGGCTTTTTACTGATGGGCTCCCCCTCCCATTGTCAACTAAGTTCAATCCAACCTGTCACTGCACTTTGCAAATGTTGTAGCCCCAGCAATAAGCAAGCCCTCAGTCCAGCCCCTCGATTAAAGCAACCCCATCCAATTAGCCACACATCAGTAACAGTTAACATGGCAGAACAATGTTATTCGCACTAATGGGACACTACAAAGTTGTATCTGGGTGGCAGAGTGACAGGAGAGAGACAGTGACTGAGCAGGTTGGTCTCCTCTGGTACTTGCAACCCCTGAGAGAAGTCCAGTGTGGTCTAGTTTCACCACCCACCCTCCAATTCCCTTTCTCTATTTCTTTAATTCTATATTTATTTATAAAATTGGACACTGGGATGCCCACCCCAGTGTCAGATGCCCCCCCCACAGCCAGTTCTTTTATTTGCCAACATCGGGGGTCTCAGTCCCCATGCTGGCATTACAAGCCCTCCCCAGCAGTGTGGGACACCAGGGAGCCTACTCCCAGTGTCTCTAAATATTAATTTATTTGTACCTGTAAAAAAGAAATCAGTTCCACAAGGTCTTTTTTTTTAACGGGAAAAAAAGAAAATGGTCCCTCGCCATCCCCTACGTCCTCCACCCCCATCATGATCCTCCCACTGAGCACCTACCACCCTACACACTCCTCTTACCCTATACGTACCCCCAGAATTCATAGGATGCCATCTTCTGTGGACTGAGACATGTCTGCACTCTTCAAAGCCAAACCACGAATTGAGGAATCAAGGTAAGTGTCGTATAATGTATTTCAATGGCATTTTGAACTCATGTTCATAACTTTGCCATTTTAGGACATTTTTCATAAAATGTTCAACATGGGCTTTTTGGGACCCCACCTTATGAACACTGTGATTGTCATTTCATTAATCTGGCACAGAAGGTGATTTTGCTGTCACTACATGAAATCACCTTTTGGGATGAATAACACAGTTTCAACATAAGTGTTCATGAGACGGGGTCCCAAAAAGGCCATGTTGAAAATTTGGTGAAAAAATTCCTACAAATGGCCAAGTTATGAGCATTCATTGAAATGTTTCTACACACGCTCATAACTGTTGATTTGAAATATTTTTACTCCATATTTTCAACATAGCCATTTTCTCACCCCACCTCATTGATAGTACAGCTGTAATTCTCACATCCTGGCCAAAGCATGTTTTCACAACTGTGGTGCAGAATGGCATTTTTCCACTGATTTGAAAATTTTCAACTATGGGGTTTATTAGGTGGGGTCATAAGAAGACTATGTTCAACTGGCTTTCTCCCTTTCTCTGAAGGGCATACAAATCCAAGGCGAAAGATATGTTATCTCAGCTTATGCTGATGATCTCCTGTTGCATGTTGAGAACCCTGAGATCTCCCTTCCAGCCCTTCTTGAGGAATTGCATAGATTGTCTACTGTATCCTCCTACCAACTGAATCTTTCCAAAACCAAGGTATTTCCCTCAAATCATCATACTACAAGAGTTAATTGTACATTGCTCGGGTCGTCCTGGGAACCTAAGATTCTTGCATATTTGGGGATTAAGATCACTAGGAACATCTCCTCAATGATCAAAGAAAATCTGACTAATCTGGTGCAAACTCTGCAATCAGACCTGGATAGATAGGGCGCTCTTCCATTTTCACTCTGGGCCCATATAAACACTCTTAAAATGAATGTTTTGCCACAGCTCCTTTATCTGCTTGGTATGTTGGGCGTGTTTCTACTCAAATCCTGGTTCTTGAGGCTCCAGAGATTATTTAATAATTTCCTGTGGAGGGGTAAACCAGTGAGGAGGGCATATTTTAAGTTAACAGCACCTAAGCTGAAGGAAGGACTTGCCCTCCCATCCCTCTTCCTCTATTATGGGGCTCAACATATAAGCAAGCTGGTGTGTTGGATTAAAGGGGATATCCAGGCATGGAAGATGCATACCTCCCTATCTGGCTTGATACTGAACGTAGCCTTGCCTGCAGTGTTGCTAGTTCCCTGCAAGTGCTAGTCTACTTAAAACCTTCCTGACTTCCTGGCTCCCTTGAAGCTTCCCCGATTGCTTGGTCTCTCAAGGCTCTCCAGCAGATTCAAAGGCATCTATCAGAGAACTGGCACACTTCAATAGCCCAGTCCCTTTTCAATAAGCACCACTTTCAGATTGGACATCACCCTATCTTATCCTCTTTTTTACCTCAGCTTAAGCAGTGTACCCTGGCAGATCTTATTCAGGGTAATGACTTAATCCCTTTCCAGGTCCTTCAGTCCTGTTTTCAGCTTAAATCCCAAGACACTTTCAAATATTTGCAAATTAAAGAAGCAATATTATCTTTTAAAAGTAATCAGGAGTGAACTGTGCAGTCAACTGAAGGTCTCTCCATGGCTTTTCAGGAAGCAGACCAGACCCATGCAGTCTCAAGACTATACAGACAACTTCAGGCTTCCGATCCGTGTCTCCCCACAAAAGTATGCTATTACTGGGTACAGGAATTGTCCCTTCCAGTGGACATTGATTACTGGCAAAAGTTTGGGGTACAATTTATAAATACATTAAACAGGACAGATTACATTTAGTTCAGTTCAATATCCTGCATAATATCTATTTCACCCCAACAAAATTACATAGACTAGGATACCTTTCCTCTCCCATTTGTCCTTGTTGTGAACAGGTTCTGGGCTCGTTATATCACATGTTGTGGTTGTGTCCCCATACTCAAATTTTCTGGAAAGAGATACAATGAGTACTGGATCCTCTTCTTGGGTTAGACTCCTTATTTACCCCGGAGTGTTGTCTTTTGGCAATTTTCTCCCCCGGGGACACCCCTCATACATAAAGCCCATTTGGCACTAATTGCTTCCATGGCAAAACTGGTCATGCTTCTACACTGGAAGGAAGATTCCCTTCCCACCCTTATGGAATGGTATCGAGAAACCCTCTTGGCCATTCAGTTAGAGAAGCACATTGCACATTTGTGACCTAGGCCTCACAAATACTTAAGTACCTGGGAACCCCATTTGTCTTTACTATCACTGTTGAAATTTTAGGGTCTGGTTACTTCCCCTGACCTTGCCTGTTTTTTGTACCCCAGAGTATTCTCCCAGTGCACAGATTTTGGGGGGGGGAAGGGTAGGGTATAGGGCTATTGTTTCTGTTTTTCTTTTTGGGGTGGTGTGGGTATGTTCTGTGTCTTGTATTCTGCATTTGCTCTGTATTGGTTTTATATAGTTTTTTTGTTGATTTTTGAAAATACTGCAGCTCCTTGTCTTCTGCTTTGTATCTTTCTGTATGCTGCAAGAAAAGTTAATAAAGTATGTTGAATAAAAAAAAGAAAACTATGTTCAAAATCTGGGGTCAAAATATGAAAAAAATCTCAAAGTTATGGCCATTCATTGCAATTTCTGTATGCCCACTTGTAACTTCAGAAATGTTACATATTTTGACCACAGATTTTCAACATAGCCTTCTTATTACCTCACCTCATGTATGTCACAGCTGTCATTTTTCAAATACTGCCCAAAATGTGTTTTAGCAGTTGTGGCATGAAATGATGTTGCAGTTGTGCAGAATAATGTTCTGGTGTGGACTTGACAATTTTCTGTACTGGGTACATGAGGTGGGGTAATAAGATGGCTATGCTGACAATTTGGTCTCTGTTGTAATGTAAACAGAAGCACAGTGCCTGGGGAGCCTGTGCTTCCATGGCTACATATATATGCACATCTATGGAGGGATGGGAGCGCAAGGCCCAGACAAATAAGGACATGATTATACTGTCTGAAAAAGTAAGGAAAAGCACTTCAAAAAACTTCATTAATGCATCAGTTAGGGTAGTTACTAAAGCAACAACTGCAGAAAATGTGGTGTTAGGGTTTCCAAACCTAACACCCCATCCCCACCATGCATACACTGATGGGTGTTGGCTGTGTGTCTTGCAGTCATCAGCCTAATGTTCACCCTATTCCATAAGTAAATAAGCTAAGATGTGTACAGTATAGGACAATGGGATGAGCATTAGGGCTGACGACCGCAAGGCACCCCCCGACACCTGTCAGTGTTAGCTAAATTATATTGTATATCATTTCTGTTTCCTCAATGTCACATATAGTACTTCACATAGAGGTGCATTAGTACAAAGAATTAATGGTACTGTGCCTCTCTCCAAACCCCTCTTGTAGTTCAGGGAGGGATGAATACCTGACAATACTCTGCAAAAGTCTTTTTAATTATGCCTCAGCATACATTTAAAACAATATAGGTATCAATCTGAGTTTTGTAAACCAGTGCCCCATTAGCAACAAAATGCCCAAATGTCTTATCATGTACATTAACTATTTCCTTACCTGTCTTCTCCAAGAGGTTCTATATAAATTTTTCCTTCTCCTTAAAAAATGCCCTACAGTTCTTCCTGCACCTATTTAGTTTTTTTTTGTTTGTTTTTGGTTTTTTTACTCTTTAATTATTTTCTCTAGTTGGGTTATTATTTATTTACCTCTTTTTATAATAATGTTTTTTTCTACAAGCATGGCCAAACCATTTCTTCATAGCTTTGAAGTTTTTCATAATGAAAAAAGTGTGATAACCATTAATTTCCACACTCTTATGGTCAGTATGCCAAGACTACTACATTGCAATGATGTCAAAATTAGTTATATAAACTTTATATTTCTGAAATACAAAAGAGGGCTACCAAGATGGTACAAGGCCTGCATCAAAAGCCCTATAAGGGGAGACTCAAAGAACTGAATATGTACTCTCAGGAGGAGAGGAGGGAAAGGGGGGATATGATTGAAACATTCAAACATATAACAGGTATTTATAAGGTACAGGAAGGTAGTATTTTCCATAGAAAAAAAAAGCTTGAGGACAAGGGGGGGGGTCATGCTATAAAATTGGAGGGTGGAGGCTCAGAGGAAAGGTGAGGAAATATGTCTTCACAGAAAAGGTGGTGGATACCTGGAACAGCCTTCCAGCAGAGGTGGTGGGTTCCAAAATGGTAATGGGATTCAAGCATGCATGGGACAGATACAAGGGGACTTTGGTAGTAAGGCAAGGGGAGGTGACAACCAAAGATCAAGTAGGGTCTGTGGTAGCACAGTATGCAGGGAAAACTGTGCAGTCTAGATGGCCCAAGAGGTCCTAATCTACCAACAAATTTTATGTTTCTATGTAAGCGGTCATTTTATCAGAGGACCTGACATATTCCAGGATAGTAAAGGAATCCCAGTGTTCAAACTCCATCACCTTCTATATTGTTTTTTTTTTGTTCTTTACCTTCTGAGTTTACTTTCTGAGTCCTCCAATATACATTTTAGTGGAGAATTATTTAAACTTCATTGTTGACCACCCTCTAAAGGATAAAATTGGTTACAAGTAGGAATAACAAATTTCAAGTCTTTTATACCTGTTTTTTATAATTATTTTGCAAACTATTTTGTATGTTTTGCATTCACATTGTTCAGAAAAAAATCTGTTATAGCAGCTACTTGAGTCTGGCCACTATTACAGTTTTTGCTGGAGTAGTCTTCTATCAGCCTAAATTAATTTGATAAATCCATCATAAGTATTCCCATTGCATATAGTTTGTAACCTGATTCTAGTACTTTCTTGTACACTTCCTCCCTTCTTAGTGTAACATCTAGTTCAGAGCCATCTCAACCATTTTTATCCTTTTCACATATCATATATCATTTGGAAGTAGCCCTTGTCCTAGGAAGTTCTCTACTAACTACTATACTAGCAAAACATAATTTAATTAAATGCTGGTATTGTGATGTAAGACTTTGCTAGTAAACATTTTCTGACTTTGTAATTATCAATCTATCATCTGTCTGTCTGTCTGCCTCTATCTATCTATCTATCTATCTATCTATCTATCTATCTATCTATCTATCTATCGATTTTCTTATGTATGTATGTATGTATGTATGTATGTATGTATGTATGCATGCATGTATGTATGTATTTAGTTAGTTACTGCTGACCAGGAAAGGAGGGCTTGACATACATGTTGTCTTTGAGATTTTAATGTAATAGAAAATAGTTTTATAGATCTTTAGATACCCTCCTGCTGTTCTTTTAGTGTCTATCCAATATTCGGATACGCTCTTGACCTTTTTTGTTAAATTAATAATCTAATTTTTGCCTTTAACCATCTTGAATCCCTCTCTCCTTGGCAGTTGCTGCTCTCTTTTCATACTACCTGAACATTCTTTGACAGTAACACCATTCCAGTCAATTCAGATCGATTGCATGGCATGGTGTTATTAATGTCATAGTGTCTTAGAAACATGATTATAGATCAACTGTAATGTCATATCCAATCAGACAAGAAGATTCAGGGTCCTCCAAAGGGTTATGCTCATTGGGGGATATGGTGGATGGGGAGATGGGTTCAGTTTGCACCCTTCAGCAGTTTCACATTGCTTTTAATGTGCCAAAACATGACCACTGACATTTCTTGCAACTTAGGCATGCTATTGCTGGGGAGTCTCTAACTGTCTATTGTGTTACACAAATAGATTTTATGCAGTCACTTCAGAAATGGCTTAAATTCACCAGAGGCCAAATCAGTGGTTTGTACAAAGAGTTACAGAACTGTTTTGTACCAAACTGGGACCTACACAGACTGAAATGGGTGTCAGACATACAACTAGACTTTGATGAGGTGGCATGGAGTAGGTGTTGGGTTGCTGCTCACACGGCATCTCCTGATCCCAAACTACAGTTAATACAGAAAAAGATTTTAGCCAGATGGCATCACACTCCAGTACAATTAGTTAAACTGGGTTTGCTGTGGTCAGACCTATGTTGGCGATGTCAACAGACACCGGCACCATTTTTCATATTTTGTAGGGGATGCAAATTATTACTGTCTTGGTGGAACAGTAACTATAAATGTGTAGACGCTGTCTTGCAGGTCCCTGTTACATATGCTCCACTCTTTTGGGGTTTGAGATATCTGGGGTTATCAAATCAGCATTCGTGTCAATATATGGGTTTTCTGTTTGCTGTGGCTTTAGAAACCAAGAGATTATTGCTGTTGAATTGTAGGTCACAAAATATTCCCTCTATGCAGCAATGGAGACAAGCCTTAACTAAGACTGCTGGTTTTCATCATGTGATTTGGCAAAAGAGGGCAGCACTACCAACATTTTTCAAAGTATGGGGAAATTGGCTATCATATTGTGGTATCACCAATGGTGACCTGATGGATATTGCTTCCAGACATTAATGGATTTCTTTAATGTGTTGGGATACCAGTAAGTGTGAGGGGGAGGGGTGGATGTGCCAGCACCCATGTAGTTGACTCTGACTGTTTGATGGTTTGAATGTGTATTGATAAATGGGAGGGATAATGTGTTTGGGGATCCTTCCAGCCTATTGTCTGTCAGTCTGGACTGTACTCTTTAGATTTTTCATGTACTGGTTGCTATTTGTTCTTGCTGTTTATATCAATAAAAATGTTTCTATACAAACAAAAAGGAGTCACAAGAAGCACTCTTATATCCATAAGAGTACTTTACACGCATCCTGCTCACTCAGTAATATTTGCACACTGAATGTCTTATTTTTATTAATCAGGGGTCATGGTTGCCATAGCTAGTATGAAAGCATGTTCCTGATTACTGGACACACAGGCTTTATTAGTAGCTGTTATCTGGTGTGATCTTTGGGTGTGTGAATGTAATAAAATTTGGTAATACTGCACATTAAGCTTCTTCCTTGTTTTAAACAGTGTTGGGCTGCTACTGTTATCACTGTTCAATCAACTCCCCCACCCAAACAAATAAACCACTGTAAAACTAAATCCAACCCTGCAAACAAATAACAAGTTTTGGTACAAATATCTTTCTTTTATAACCTTTATTTTTAGCAGCATGTCCAGAGTTAAAAAAGTGAATTCAGGTTCCCCACTATCCAAGTCTGAAAATGAGAAGTAGTATCCTACTGACCTGTCTTGCATGTTCATAATTGCATCATCTGTTCCATCCACAGAGGCATGCATGCTCCTGACCAGTAAATATTCATCCACACGGATCAAAATGCTCTGTTCTAACAGCGCTCATGCAACATGTAAACTTAAGGTAAAAATGAAAACTAACATACTGCCAAAAACAAGAAAAAAATCATTATAACTATGTAATGATGTATAATAAGTTTATTTGTTATGTATGGCTATACAGTTAGCATGTCACTTCATGTAAGAGTGCTCACCTTCAATTCACAGTCCTCGCATCTTATGAACACATGAAGTGACACTCTTATAGCCATAAGAGGCCTTCTGGCATTACCAATAAACTTACAAAAGAAAGAGCAGTAGCTGGTGAGGTGAGTGGAACTCTATGCAGCTCTGAGGGCACCCCATAGATGGATTATTATTTATCAAACATTGATCAAAACATAACACATAACTGGCACAGAAAGGAAGATGAAGGGGCAGATAACTATGTAAAAATAATTTCCTACTTTCTTTAAATTATTTTGTTGCTTCTTTAAAAGAAGCAGTATATAATATGTGTGTGTGTGTGTGTGTGTGTGTGTGTGTGTGTGTGTGTCTGTACATTTACTGACTATTTTCTAATGTAAGCTCAAAAAACCTATTCCTATGGACCAGCAAATGCCAACAAACTACCAATATTTATCTGAAGGCAATGAGCTTGCAGTGCTAGCAAGCTGGCTTAGAGTAACAACAGAAACACTCTAGAATAAGAAAAAAACATGTAATTTAAAATTGATATGCGGTGCCTTCATGCAGCCTGGACAGTATTCTTTTTGATGTGCAACAAACATGCTAAAGCAGGAGTATAACAATGTGTTTAATGCACTGCATTGTGAGTTTATGAGAATGACAGTTTTTAATGCTCTTTTTATCACATTTTCTGATGTTATCCTCATTATCACCCTTACAGCTGATGTATCCATAGACATTCTTCTGTTTTTCTATGCTGAATTCAGCCTTTTGATGTCAGTTCTGAAATGTCAGACACAAGATTATTGGGTTTAGAAGATAACAGAAAATGTTCATTACTGTGGATCCTGTATGTTTAGAAAATCAGGCTGAAGCCTAACATGCACTCACTTCACTGTGCTTTGCCATGAGTTGCAGACTTTAAAAACTGGAATATATATATATATATATATATATATATATATATATACACAGTATATATATATATATATATATATTATATATATATACCCCCACTCAGTATGGTTTACATTGGATATGAGCTAGTAAGGAGTGGAATCTGGCACAAGAGTGCTGGACTTCAGGAAGGCCGACTTTGGGAGGATGGGGAAGTGGTAAAAGGGTACCTGGCTAGAATTCAGTCTAGTATGGACACTAACCAGAGGTGGGAGCTCATAAAGCTGGGGATAGTAAAGGCAACCAAAACCTGCTGCAAGGCCCAGAGCAAGAAGGCTAGGGTTAAGAAACTGAGCTGGTTGAGCAAGGAGGTCATGGAAAAGGTAAGAAGGAAAAGAGCTGCCTTTAGGAAGTACAAGAAAACAGGGAGGGGGAGGACAGGGAGGAGTACTTGATGGAATCGAAGGAGGTGGCAAGGGCAGTAAGGGGAGCCAAGACATCTACAGAACTCAGGCTGGCACAAGGCATTAAGAAGGGGAGAAGGACTTCTTTAGGTACATCAGGGAGAAAAGGAGCTGTAAGGATGACATAGTAAGGATTAGGAAGGAGGGGGGTTGGGTAGAAGCAGGGTGCGATAAGGCAGAAGCACTAAATGAGTACTTCTGCTCAGTATTTACCAAAGAAGAGGGGGTGACACCCAAGGGGGGAGAAATGGCAGAAATGGGGGGGGTGACAGATGGGAAAATCATGGAGGGCAGAGTTTGGGAGGGTTTGAAGGCACTGAGGGTGGATAAGGCGCCAGGCCCAGATGACATCCACCCCAGGGTACTGAAGGAGCTGGCAGAGGTCCTTGCAGGACATTGGGCAGACCTATTTAATGCCTGACTACATTCAGGGTGTGTATCTCAGGACTGGAGGATGGCTCATGTGGTGCCCCTCCACAAGAGTGGCCCCAAGGATGAACCGGGAAACTACAGACCAGTGAGCCTCACATCCATTGTGGGTAAACTAATGGGAGAATATCTGAAGGAAAGGTTGGTGACTCTCCTAGAGGCCAAAGGACTACAGGACAGCAGACAGCATGGCTTCATACATGGCAGATCCTGCCAAACCAACCTGGTGGAGTTCTATGACTGGGTAACTAGGCAACTGGACAGGGGCCATGCAGTGGATGTCTTGTATCTGGACTTCAGTAAGGCATTCGACTCGGTGCCGCATGGAAGGCTGGGAAGTAAGTTAATAGGCACAGGGGCAGGTGCAAAGCTGGTGAGATGGGTAGGGAACTGGCTTCAGGAAAGGCAACAGAGGGTGGTAGTGGGGTGGGGAGCTCTCACACCCAAGGGTAGTGATGAGTGGTGTTCCACAGAGCTCGGTGTTGGGACCAGTGTTGTTTGGGATATTCATTGCAGACATATCATTGGACATTAAGAGCAAGATCAGTCTGTTTGCTGATGATACCAAGGTAGGAGCAGTGGTGGATGACCAAGGGGGATGCCAGGGGTTGCAGGATGATCTGGCAAAGCTTGAAACCTAGTCAGACACCTGACAACTGGGGTTTAATGCCAAAAAAGTGCAAGGTGCTGCATTTTGGGATGAAGAACCCAAGGAGAAGTTACCAGCTGTGAGGAGTGCAGCTAGCCCAGACAGAGGAGGAGAAGGATCTGGGGCTGCTCATTACAGGGTCAATGAACAACTCGGCACAATGTAGGAAGGCAGCTGCAAAGGCCAACAAAATGCTGGGTTGTATTGCAAGGGGTATATCCTCAAGGAGGGAGGAGGTGATTTTGCCACTGTATAGGTCGTTAGTTAGACCATACCTGGAGTACTGCATGCAGTACTGGTGCCTGTATCTGAAGAGGGGCATTAAGTTACTGGAGGGGGTGCAGCGCAGGGTGACAAAGATGATCAAGGGGCTGGGGGACTTATCATATGAGAGGAGGCTGAGGGAGTTGAACATGTACCCACTGGAGGAGAGGAGGGATGGGGGGACATGATTGAAACCCTTAAGTGCATGAAAGGAATAAACAAGACAGTTACAGAGGTGCTGTTCAAAGTAAGGGAGGGGAGGGACACCAGGGGCCATGATATGAGACTGGAGGGAGGAAGGTTCATGAGGGAGATGAGGAGACACTTTTTTACAGAGAGGGTGGTGGCTGGGTGGAATGTGTTACCTGCAGAAGTGGTATCCAGTAGAACAGTGGACTGCTTCAAAAGGGGATGGGACAGGACAAGGGGGAGGGTTAATGAAGGGGAAGGGTGGAAGGGAGGGGCAGCTGCAGAATAAGGGGTGCTAGCTGCACATTCGAGCAGACTTGATAGACCTCTAGGCCTTTATCTCCTAGCAAATGTTGTATGTTTGTTTGTTTCTCTCTCTCTCTCTCTCTCTCTCTCTCTCTCTATATATATATATATATATATATATATATATGTGTGTGTGTGTATGTGTGTGTCTCATTATGGACCACCTGCCTTAGGAGGCCTAATGAAAAGATATATTAGAAGATTTTGTGGCCAAGACAGATATAACCTCTAAAAGAATAAAACTGAAAGAACTAAAGATTGCAGTGGTGAGTATGAGATGCTTATTTTCCTTTTATGTCCTGTAAGAAGTACCCCCCCCCCAAAAAAAATGTAGAAGAATACTGCTTTTTTCCCTTTTGCTTCCTTAAGGAAGGGTCAAGTCTCCCAGGACCCTCTGGTATATTGTATGCAGTAATTATTAGAGAATTAAATATTTCATGAATTTGTCATATAGCTTTTTTCTTCAATGGATGTAAATTCAAAGTGGATCCAATATAGGTTTTCACTTGGGACAAAAGCATAAAATGATTGTTTATTTAATGTTTCTCCTAACCACTCATGTGTAATAAATATACACATTAAATGTACATTCTGTTCTATCCCCATATTCCAATGAGCTTTAAAATCAGCCTCCTTCAGAATAGCTGCTGAAATGCCACTAGTTATCAAATTGTCTTACAATGAAAATTTCTTTATGAAAAGAAAGCACACCTGCTGGGACACCTACAATCTATTAACATAAGAATGATGTTTTGTAACAGGCTTAGTCTGGGGGTGTATTCTCCTTTATCATCTTTGAGAAGTTCCTCTGCATGTATTTAAAAAAGTCACGATTAAAGCTATGTGTCAAGGCCTATTTCATATGACAGCAGACTGTTTGTGGGATGGATGCCTGTCATTCATATTTTACTTGGTTAAATTATTATGCTGTCAAAATAAGACAAAACAGTTGAGACTATAGCCAAAAAAGTCATAGCTTTGACTCAGAAAGCAATGTTACCTCTTCAGTTCATTTACCTATAGTAACTGAGCTGAGATGGGATGCCCAGTTCAATCAGTGTTTTATGTCTATTGATTATGTGGACTCAAGGAATGACCTTAAGTGGACATCCATGGTTGACATCTTCATAAAAATTACCATCTGCATTACATGACCTTGTTACAAAAAACTGGACTTCCTGGGGGATGACATACTTTTTTCGTTGTTTAATAAATTGACAGTCAGGCGTGTAGCAGAAAAAGTTGCTAGGTCTGGCATGGGAGAATGTCTAAAGCAGATTTAGAAGCAATGAAGACTATCTGTGCTACATGATTTGAAGACATGCAGAATCATGAACACAGGTTGTACTCTGGTGCAACCTCTCATTGTAAAAAAGTACAAAATAAAGAGTTAATGAAAGATCAAAAATGGAGCTGTAGAACTAAGTTGCAAGAGACCTCTTTCATTTCATATTGCCATTGGTAGCTTGGTGAGATTGTGTTAATACAGTCTTGGAAGTGCAAAGGTTTTATGAAGTTATAGCTTTCCTCCCATCCTCCTGGCCGAATGTATAAATAAATTCTATGTACTGAATACTTGATGCTTAATTACATAATAATTACTAGGGAGCATTTTTTCCCATTGACAAAGCCAGTTATAATTCACCGTTACAACAAGCTGGTTATATCGGTGGACATGCACAGCTTTGTTAGTGGAAAGCCATGTGGCACTGAACAGCTTGCACTATACTGTTTACCTATTCTTATGATGCTTGCTGTGGCAAAGAAATGCTCTTTAGCAGTTTTATAAAACGAGGCATGGGGAGGTGTGTAAAACTCAAATTTTACATACACCATCGGTGTAGGATCCTTATAAAAACTCCTTGAACTTCATTCTCTGGGTTTATGTAGCATGCCACACCTTGGATATGTGTGTAAAATTCTTGTTACACACACACACACACCACAATGTGCATTTTTCTGTATCTGTTGTATTTTTGAAGTTTTGCATTTGTTGTAATCTTCCCTTCCCCCTTCCCAGGTGACATCTGGAAATGCACTGTTACCAGGTAAGTATGCCTTTCCTGGTAAAACATTTGAAAAGCAGAAATGAAAAATAAATGAATATTTATTTGGTAGGTCAGTATTCATATACGGTATCATTTGCATGATAATGGGAAACTTTGGGAGATTTTCTCTCTTTTCAAATGTGGGATTATTAGTTATTTTAACATGCACTTTTTCCTTTTTTTTATGTAGGACTTTATCTTTCATTGCCAGGTACGGACCAGGGTGGCTGGTTTCAGCCCCATCCCCATCTGCCACAACTGTCTCAAATCTTCTCTGTTGTCAGGGACCATTATTCACCAGGAAATCCCCCCCTCCCCCATACAGTACATCATTTCCTTTTCTGTTAGTTCCACATTGTCAATGGGAAAGGTAGTTTATACATATGGGTTCTAAGAAGCAATACCGAGCTGAAGTAGGAAGGGTTAGAATATTGTCCCATATATGAGCTTTACAGACAGATGCAGGATCCATCTGATAACCATCGCAAAACCTATTGCCAATGTCTGCCTCAGTGGGATTCCGGACATCCATTGTGTAGAACATCAAGAATGCATAAATGGTAGGTTACATATCACTTGTAGCAGTCTACACCAAAAATGACTGCCCTGACAACCCAGGGTGCCATACGTGCCCCAAAAAAAGAGAGTATTGCCCGAAGCAGACCTTCCCTTTCTTTTGCGTACGCATATGACTTGTGAAAGAAGTGGAACTTGCCTTATCTGCTTGACACATGCAACTTGTAAAACACAGCCTTATCTGCTTGGTTGAAGGAACTTCAGAAGGTTCTCTGTCCCTCTTGAAACACCAAAAAAGAAACAAATGATGAGGGAAAAGGAAATAAAATAGACTTCTGGCTTCCTGTAGTCCTCTGATCTGTTGAAGTATGTATTTCTTTTATTGTTTTGGGAAGATCTTTGAGCTCAACAGCCCTTTTTCAGAGGTGCCACAGTCAAGCAAATTGCATACAATGTCAGGCCAATACAATAAATAACAGGTAACAATGAACATTAACATATTACAGGAGGATTTAGAAATGGGTTAAAACATCGGACATTTGCATCAGCAGGGGGAATGTAGAAGAGACAGGGTCTCGGGTAGAGGAGGCAAGATGCTGGAAGATATGGGTGAAGCACACATGCAGGGAGTATGGCATGATATTTACTACTTTATTCCTATGCCTTATAGGTCACAGTTCCTTATGCAAAGGCAACTGGCAAATGCCAATCCTCCTGGTGGAGTAAATCACAATCAGCAAAACATGCCTTATGAGAAAGAATCCAATCAAACTGATGAAAAACAGGGTTCAGTAAACCTCTGTACAGAGTGAGCAATCTCAGCTCAAGTACCATGGGGGAGTCCTTCTGGGAGCTCTCATGAATGGCACCACCATGCACCGACAGCATATATCTAATCCCATAGGGATTTCAGTGTCCACTCTGTTGAAGTCCCACTACTGGAAAATGGCATCCACCGTGCTACTATTGACACTAACACAGCTGAGGAACCTCAACGTCTGAGAATTCTCCTTGAAGTGAATTGATCAGCCTGGTGTTGACCAAACCTGCACAGATGCTCAGCACCTCTGGTTCAAAAAGCATTCCTTTTTACTTACTTTCCATGACATACACAGTCAACCTGGACATACAGTTTCACAGTTAGATGAACCACTGTCAGAGACAGTAGCTTGCAGTTCCCACCAACACACACAGGAGTAATCAAGTTGCTTCTGAAAGCAGGCTGGCACCTCTACTGCTTCCTGGGTTTCTTATGCATTCAATGGGAACAGCAATGTCTAACCTCACATTCACTTCCCGGAACTGAGCTTGGTCTTGAAGAAACAGTGAGGTGAGACACCTTGTCCTCATTTTCAAAATATTGATTAGGGGCACTGTCCTATAAACTCCATACTGTCCACTATAGGACCTTGTCCAGAATCACCCCCCTCCAGCCCAAATGTTGTTCTTGGTGGTTTAATTGGTCCCAATGGGCTTCAAGGAGACACCCCCTAAAGATTCTTGCAGCTCTAACCACAAAAAAGGATGCAACAGTGGCCTGAATAACAGCACTGAAAGCAATTGCAAGAATGGCCTGGATAACTGCATCAATGTCTGACTTGAAGGACACCAATCACTTACTGGTGGCATCAGATTCAGAACCTGGTGCAGTCTGATAGCAGAAATGAATGTCTAAGGTCACAACCCCTGAATCTCCCAGATTTGATCTAGCTCTTGTTTGCAGTTAAATTAATTTCTACTTACCAGTCTGAGGCACCAATTTCAAATGCTCCAACCTCCACCACAGCATCAAGGGGCTCTCCTTCCTGTCGAATATTCAGTCCCCTAAAAATTCTTGTGGCACTCTAACCATAAAAGAGATTGCAACAATGTCCTGAATAACTGCATTGAAAGTGACTACAAGAATGTCCAGGATAATGCCATCGATGCCTAACTCGGAGGGCACCTATTGAATCATTCATATTGGCATTATATTCAGAACCTGGTGCAATCTGATAGCAGAAATGAATGTCTGAGATCTCAACCACTGAATCTCCCAGATCTGGTTTACTTTTTGATGGACTTTGACTTACCAGTCTGGACCACCACTCCCCCATGATCTAACCTCCACAACAGCATCAAGGATTTTCCTCCATGTTGATTATTCAGACAGGTGAATCCAGAACATTTAGAACCCTTGACATAATCTCTCTACCAGCTGTGCCAAAGCTCAGATGAGAAGATGATCCACCTAGGGCATACATGATGTCCCTCCTGTCTCAGTTGCACCACCAGCAAAAGACTATTGAGAATACTCTAGGTACAGTTATCAGACTAAACGGAAGAGCCTGGTACTAAAATTATGACCCCTGAGTCACAAATCTCAGAATTTTTTCCTTTCTCCTCAGCCCACCCCATTCTACCTTGCTACTTCTCCCAACCCTGTCACCTACCATCTCTAGGACTTACACCCATGCCACCTTGCCATTTCCAATGCATCCCCCTATGCAGAGCTTCATGGGTTTCCCTGGCCAGTAGGAGACTGGTTTTCAGTTGTAGTGACAAGCGGCCCAGTAGGGAGTGCAGAGCCTCTGAGGGAGTGCAGTGTCATCACCCATCGGCCAAGAGATTTTCTGTTCATTTTTCTCCTCTCAGTTGCCTTATGGGCTGGGACTGTGTGAATGAATGCATTCACACACATCCCAATCAGGAGGTACCTACCCACTGCTTGTAGCTCTGCCTGCACCACAATCTGTGGTCACCCAGGTGGTGCTAATGCAGCAGAGCTAGTGGATTGTCTTCCTTGGGGAAGAAAAGCATCCTGTGGGCTGCTCAATCCTCCTCACCACAGCCATCCCCTGAGTGGCTGTGGTCCATTCCTGAACCAGGGTCACTAGCGTGATGGCAGGAGAGGCACAAGCACCTCAGACCTCCATAACACTGGTTCAGCCAAATCTCAGGAATTTTTGATGCAACTGATGGATTGGAAAATGGAGACAGGCATCCTTCATATTGAAATCCCCTGGCTGCATGATCTGGAGAATAGCGTGTAGGGACTCTATTTTGATGCCCCCATCTCAGCTGTGCCACCAGCACAATCAGGATTTTTGAGAACACCCTTGGCAAAATTATCAGAAAAGAAGATCCTTGCAGTGAGTGTCACTAGTGAATCACAACTCTCAGGAATTTTTGTTGTGACTGATGGATTGGGAAATGAAGATAGGCACTAGGTCTAAACAGCGACTTCATGGACAGTGCTGTCAATAATAGTGCTGTCCAAATAGTGATGATCTAGAAAGCAGCAGGAACAAATGCCGCTAACAAACGTGGCCCCACTAGTAGTGATCGCAAGTCTGGCTTGTGATGGCTACCACTACTAAACTGTATTTTTGTGGGGTGGCTCCACCCCCCAAGCAGGGTGCTCTGCCCCAATGCCCCTTGTATTTAAAATAATCAGCTCCAAGTTGGAGTTGGATTACGGGGAAAAAAATAACATTCTGGAGATCAGGATTAGAACCCTGGTCTCCACCACCATTTCTGCTGAACTGCTCAAGCTTCAGTACTCTATGCAGTGGGAGCAGCTCAGCCAGCCTCTTGATTTCCTCTCCCCTTGCGGTCTCTTCTAACACCATAGACAGCAACCTGGGGAGTGTTTACTACATAGCACTGTTATTCCCCTATCGCTCTCTGTGGAAGAGCTGTATAGACTGTGCTGTTCTGTGTGGTGCTATTTTTGTAGTGCTGTTCTAACCAGGTATGGGAGTGGGAAATCCTTCGGATCAAAATTCCCCAGCTATACCATCCAGAGGATTGACTATAGGGGCTCCATTTTGAACATTGTGTGTCTGTGAAACTTGTTTAACTGCTTCAAATCTACAACTAGCCACGATCCCCCTCTCCTGACTTCTTTTTGACTATGAAGTACATTGAGTAAAATCCCAGACCTTTTCCATTGGTGGGAACTGGCAAAATTGCCTCTATCTGGATCAGGTGGTCCCAAATCTGGCTCCCAACCTGATACATCACTTGGACCAGAGATATTGGGGAGAGAAGGAAATTAGCTCTCATGGGCCTGGCAACAAATCTGTGGTGTAACTCAGAGCCATAATTTCCAGAATCTATATGTCTGACATTAGTTTGGCCCATCACTGGTAGAAATTCTGCAATCTTTCAGCAAGGGATCCAGTTGGAAATATGGAATGCATATGTACATTGTGAAGTCCTGCCTCTCCTTCCTGCAACTCCATTGTGTCTGTGGATAGAGGAGCCTTTTTACTGTTCCCACTGAAACCAGAGTAAGCTGTTCTGTCTCTGATTGCAAAATTTTGAAAGGACCAAAATCCACTCCCCAGTTGTCTTGACTGACAAAAAAACCCTGCTCCTTTGACAACAGGTTGGGTTTCTGTTGTTGCCTAGATACTAGCAGTTGACCTATATTGTACTTGAAGACCCACAGAGTACAAGCCATCTCTGGGACAATGAGCACTTCCCAGCAACAAAACATACTGAGCTGCTTTATCTTATGTATCTGATCAGCAACTCTTTGGCAAAGTTATACTCTCCACATGGCCACCACAGTCTGGTATGCTGAATGAGCCTACATTCATAGGCCAGCCACAGCTGTGCCTCTGCAAAAGGTATTGGCCATCAATATGAGCTGTAAAATATCTGTCCTCTCTGAATCCCATGTGATGAACCTACCTATGACATTAATCCCAGAGTTTAATGTCCTGGAAATAATCATAAATGCCTATGTCATTCATAGGTAGATGCCATTCAGAGCAAAAGCCTGCCTGCATGAGGCATATTTTCTTTTCCTGTGAATGGATAACAGAACCCCCAAACTTTCTTTTGGTATGGTGTGTACATCATAGCATTACACATGACCTTTGTCACTTTTTTCTCCATAAATGGATAGCATCTGACCCTAGGCTGGAGAAGCTGCTTGTGCATGGCTGCCATGCCAATTCTTGTTCAATAATCTGGTTACAGTGATGGAACTTTGGAAAGTACTTCAGCCCAAGGCTCATAAGGACAGGGTGGGGTTCATGCCTCAAACCTCTAGGTCCCTAAACCTCCTTCAACTGCAGCATCCTACAAGCCACCATTATATGATAGGACAGATGCTTGCATAAAATAAGGGGAATCAGAATCATTTTCTTGTGTAATGTCCACTACCCCTCCTCCTCAGAGGGACAGTATTCCTCATCTGTTGGCTCTGGTTCCATTGGGTAAGGATTTTCCCCAGTACCCCTGCTTTCTCCTCCTAACATTACCTGTTGTTATGGTCAGCAGTCATCTTCAGATCTGGGTAAGTAGGGACACTTTGCACTGGTGCACCTTCACTTGCCTATATGGACCCACCTGACCTGAAGGGCTCATTTTGAAGTCATTGTTTTTACATGGACTACCTGGTGGTCATCAGTATGAAGCATCTCCCTCAAGATAAGCAAAATGTGTTTGTGTAACTTATTACTGCTGGACAGTACCATCAGTGCACCCCCTCCTGCTCAGTCTTGAGCTTAAGTGAGGAGGAACCACAATAGATATGCTTGATTACATCATACAGTAAGGTCCATTGGACCCTGTGTGAGAGGCCTCATAGTCCTACAGCAGGTCTTACACCTTTTAAAACAGCCTCGTCTACCATAAATCATGGTGCAATTGATGCCCTCTTAACAATACTGTTAAAATGTGCATGGTACTTTAAAACCCCCATACATTGTACAATGTACTCTATCTTAATATCTTTTACCTCTGCTTAGATAGTAGTCATGGACTTCTGGTATGAAGTGCAGAAAGTCTTTTAGCGAATAGCAGGTCTGCTTGTTCTCAAGGTTCACAGCTGGGTGCTTCAGTCCTCTAGGTTTTACTACCCCTTATATTCTGGGAGGTCACACCCAACTGAAGGGACTACTGCCCAAACATGCATCAGTGACAGAGCAGAAACTGTCCTACAGGGTATAAGTGCCAGACCTAGATGGAGAAAGAAACATCTCCTACTGAAAACAGCCTGCACTACCACTAAGAGCAGGCAGACAACGGAGAAGAGACACCTTCTACTAAAGATTCAACAACCTGCACTACCACTAAGAGTGGTCAGTCACTGAGCACATGTGCATAAACATCATGGAAGCATGCATAACATCAACATATGAGTGTACAGGCTCAGTACACTTGTATGACACCCCTGACCATAACATCAAACACAGCATGCAGAGTGCTGTAAAAGGCAGGAACACAGAATTAGCACTGTGAGTGGGAAGGTTGGATGGGAGCCAACAGCCACTAGTGGAGCATGGAAAAATGTTACTACTGGCTAGACCTTGCAATTCAAATAATGGTTCGGCATTGAGAGAAAAATAAGACATAAAAATAATAGAATTGTGCCCTCAGCACAAACGCGTCCAGTCAGAAGTCCAATTCTGATGCTGCAATGAACACAGCACATCAGGGAGGACTGACTGAAATAGAAATTAAACTAATAAGCCTTCCCTGTCTAAACAGAGATTAGATATCTCCCTGCCTTATAAAACAATGAGGGTAACAAACCAACTATCTGCAACTAAGGAGTGACACCGCCATCACCAATAGATGCTAGAAGGAGGTTAGAAAACAATTAAGTGCACCCCCATCTAACTAATCTAAGCCCCTCAATGAAAAAAAGGAAATGTTTTACTTATCTGATGCACCAGGTTAGGTAAACAAATACAGACCTACCAGAAAAAAGCACCCTGTAATGGCAACCCTGAACCAACTGAGGTGTATTTGATGTGTAGCTAAGGTTTAAATGAAGAGTAAACCTCAGTACAGCTTGAGGTGTGCACCTCACCTGCACTACCATCTGAAAGATGTACATAAGGTTCAACAGAAGTGCACTTACTGTGTAATTTAGGTGTAGATGATGTTCATCTAAGGATACTAATTAGGAACACCTCAGTGAGGTGTACACTTCAATGTGAGGTTTAGTCATGAGGTGCAGATTATCTGCTTCTAAAAAATGCTAATTAGGTATAAGTACACCCCGATAAGGTGTGCACCTCAACCTGATATATAGTCAGGAGGTATAGTTAAAGTGCATCTAAAAATGCTAATTAGACACACCTCAGTGAGGTGTACCCATCTATCAAAAGAGCAGTCAAGAGGTGTAACTGAGGTGCATACATCAATATGGCCAGTCTAGTTGTAAAAAATAAACTCTGCAGAAATCTTGTCTAAAAGACAAAATACATACTATTTGCTTAATTAGCTCATTTTAAGTTGAACTTTAAAGCATCAGTGCAATGAAAAATATTTTTTCCAAAAAAGATAGTTTCAGCTACAGTTAACAAAAGTATTAGCATACCCATCAAATGTATTAGGTGCCTCTTATTGATCCTAATCCTTGCCAGGTCTACAATGGTGTTTTTATGCAAAATGTGATGGCCATCTTTTTTTCTTGAGAATAAACTAAATTAAAACATTTATAAAATACTCAAATGTTGGTGGAATTAGAAACTGTACCACCAAATAAAACTACAAGATTATTGAAATCTTGTATAGTGAAAATGTAGGGTCAAATCTTTTGCCCATTTTGTTGCACTGCTGCTTTAAAAAGTATTAATGAAGGGGAAGCTCCCTACCTCTTCAACAACCCAGCCTCATTACAGGAATTGACAAAACACCTAGGAATGCCTGCATTATGCTCATTACAGGAATAGCCAAACACCTAGGAATTCCTGCATTGTACTCATTACAGGAATAGTCAAAATGCCTAGGAATTCCTACAATAAATAGATGAAGCAGTGCCTACAGGAACAGCATTCAGAAGATATTTATTTGACTCTTTTGTCACTGGACATAGTTAACCTTGCAAAAGTCACATGAAACGTGTTATGATATTACATGCCCCTTCCCAACTTTCATTAAATAAACCAGAGATGCACACACAAAAACAATAACAAAATAACTTGCACACTCTAGTAAGATCTTATCACTTTCTGCAACATGAACACACTTTCATTATAAACAAGAAATTGCCTTACTCTGAGAAGACTACTTATTTTGTAAGCACTGCTTAGCTGAACATAGAGCTCTAACTGTTTCCTGAGGTCAAAGTGCCACTAACCAGGAAGTACAGTACTGCAAGGGAGTTCAGAAATCAAAACTGCTAACAGTGTTCCTACAGGGTCAAAATATTCCATTCAGTAACACAAGACAGACGTTGTGGTGCAGTTGCGTTGTATACAGCTAAATGTTAATTATATGAGGTGCAGTCTCTGTGTAGGCTGCCAAATGTTAAGTTTTTAAGGTGTAGTTGAGGTGCTTACTGCTAAATGTAAAGTTCATACGCTGCAGATAAGGGGTATACCAATAAAAGTACAAGTTTTAAAGTGCAGTTGAGGTTTACACTATTTTGGAGGTTATATAATGTGGAATTCAGGTGTACATAGTGTGTGTATGCCTCAGTCAAGGTGTACACTTCAGCTCACTCAGGGAAGTGGTCCCCATTCAGGCAATGTAAGCACAAAATGAGAGTTGGCTAGCAGGTTATTCAATTAGATAGCCTCAGCTTAACAGATATGATTTCTAAATGTATGGGTTCTCCCTGTCACCAAGTAATGCCAATCAGCCTTATAGTCACACAAACTCTTGGGGGAAAAAAACTGTTGAAAAGCAGAAATTTTCTAGATATCTCAATCTATGCTATTTACCCCTCAGTGGTACAGTTGAAACTGAGGAAACTGCTGTACTTAGAATGTCCATGTCCCTGGAATTCTATATTAAAGGTTACAGCTTTGGATGTGTACCTTTTCCCCAACGGGGGAGCACCACATCCATATTTATACAATAGGGGTGAAGAAATATTATATGAACTATATATGTGTAAACCCACCCCCATTGTATATTACCAATGACATACCCAGAGTGAAATAAACCAAAATAAACACCACTGTGGATACGTCATTAAAAAATAAACCACTGCAGCTACATCACATCCCAATTACTTGCACTACCATCTAAACTAACATGCATAAATGAAACACACCTCTGCACTGGTAAAGTTGTAAAATAAGCACAGGATTCTCATGTAGACAAACACCCGGGCTAGAGCTGCATCAAAGTCTAATGGAAATATGAACTACACCTACAAAACAAAACAGAAAAAGAACACATTACTAACAAGTATGAGCAAGAAACAACTACCGATCTAAAATAAAAAATACAAGAACAAGACTAAAAAATCAAATACATGACACAAAGCACAGAAGACCTAGAAGAAGAAATTTAGCATTTGCTGATACAGTACGAGCAGGACACCAAGCCACTCCTAGACTCTGAAGAAACTCAAGCATTACAGACAAGAAAAACCACTGGAATGGCAGTAGACCTAAATGAATGGACATTAAGCAAAGACCATGCCGACACAGACAAATGTATACAAAGTACTAAAAATACTAATACCAATAAAAAACAGACTCACACTTTTACAATCTCACAAACTATATAGCTGAGAAATTTAACATAACACAGAACATCTTATGGGTTGAATAAAGCGGTTTGAATAAAGCAGTCCAGAGCATCAGATATATAAATTCCATAAAATAAAAAAACACATAAACATTAAACAAAAGCAATAAAATACTAAAAAACGTGATTATTTAGCAACGCCACCACATCATGTCACGCCCCTCAAAAGCAGCGCAACCAATGAGAAAAATAAATGAAGTGACATCATCAAGTCACTATGCAAAATAACCAGCAAGCACCCAAATAAACCAACAAATCAAATCAAACCACATCAGACACCCGGCACAACCCACAAATAAACAAATGCAGAACAGCACCAAACAAGCATAACCCCCCCCAATCCCCCCCAAACCTACTGAAACTACATATTTACCACAGAAAAATAAACAGAAAAACCCCTTCTACCATGCAGTAATACAGGACAAGACCCTACTGTATAAATTGCATACATGATGTGCAACTGTGGAATATGACGAATATCTGAACTTGTGCATAGTGACCTCCAGAAGTATCATTCATGGCTCTGCTACTCGCCACCACTAGTGATGTTACCCAAGGTCACTATGCATTGATTCAGATAGTTGTCATATTCCACACTCGCACATCATGTATCCCTTATTTATTAAAGCAGCAGTGCATGAGTGACAAAAAAATTGACCTACACTTCTTTTTTCTATTTTAGATTGGCCCTTATCTCCTAACTTTTATGATACCCTTCTTTCCTCATTTTGAGTCTGCTTTAGCACTTTTTTGTGTTTAAAAAATTAAATAATGCTACTTTTAGTATATCTTGAAACAGGTTTTCATCAGTATTCTCAACTATTTGTGTACACATGCTGTCCTACAAGGCTAAGGAGCAGTGTCTGTTGGTAACCTGTAATATTAGCGACTACAATTCGGCGACTACAAAACTGCGAGCCCTTAATCATGAGTAATTGAATGGTGACATACAAAGATTAGCGCATCAGCAACAATAGTGCTTTATGCTACCATTGTACAGTATAAAATAGTGAGTCAGAAAAAAATCGCATCAAACAATCACCGCTGCACAATCAGAATCCGACCAGCCCCAGCATAGATCCCGATTACAATTCGGCGACTATAAAAAGTCTTGCATGCTCTACTATAAGTACTTTCCCTCCACATGAATTGAACCATTTCATATCAACAGAGCATAGCAGCTACAGGAATTCCTCCTACATGAATTGAACCATTTCATATCAACAGAGCATAGCAGCTACAGGAAATGGGTAATCACAAAGCCTGGTCATTTCTCCAGGTTTGGCTCTATTCCCTGTCCTTCCACTCTACTTTATTATTTCATTCTGACATCAACATTAGAAGCTGTCATTCTCCACTTTGGAGCAAATAACTCCTAGGAGTAAAAAGGTCTCTAATGATGACATGCCTACACTGGGCAGAGATACAGTAATGCAATGTTTAGCTTCCTATAAATAAATTTCACAGCCAGTCTGTTCTGTTCTGGCCCATAAATCCCAAAGACATGGGAAATACTTTCCTTTTAAAAGAAACGTGTTGCTTAAGATGTGACCTTTAGCACAAACAGCCAGAGGTTTTCAAATTAGTAATTGGAAAAAATCACCAAGCCTACATTTGGGCTGTCTATTTCTCACTGGTGCTTGCTTTCCAGATTGATAACCATTGCAAAGTAGAGGATTTTCAATGTCAAACCACAACTACTGGAACTGTGACCTTCAGATGGCATCTGATCAGTGCTCACAGCTGAGCAGTGATACCAGTGATAGCAGTAAAGGAAAATGGTGAGTTAGCAATTGTTATTATTACGCAGCGTCGAACTGGCATAGCGCTGATACATGCCATCGCTATACTTCATTTGCTGTTGTTTAGGAGCTGTTATTGCATTTGCTTTTTTGTAGTTGTGATTATTACATGGAACCGTGTCTGCTACATGCTAGCTCATTATAGTCAGAAGAAAATTATTTGAAACAATGTGTATTCAAAAACAACAGCAAAACATTATGAAAACCTGGTCTGAGCTACATAAAAGAGCACTCCTTTTATTGCAGTTGCATGGCCAGAGCCATGGAGGCAAACTGCTATTACATAACAGAAGAAGGGGCTGTGGAAGCATGTGACGGGATACCTAGACTGTGTCATTGCACAATGGAGCTGAAGCACATGTGATCATTTATTCATCGAAGTGTTGTTCCTTTCTTTCTCCCCCTCCCTCCATCAGCTGTGGAATTAATTTCTTGCTCTGCGCTCACTTCCAGAACACAGGACTCCCATAAACAATTGAAAGCTGGAAAACTTCCTCTGTTACAGATTTTCTCAGTAGTAACACACTAAACAGCTGACTTCCACAGACAGTGGAAAGCTGGTTTTCTTTCCACAGCACTCTGTTCTCTCCCCCTCCTCCAGTCACTGAGCTGCTCCGTGGCACTCTGTCCTGCATTCCACTTTCCTTCTCTCCTGTTCAGCATTCAGGTCTCAGTACTTCAGCTTGATTCAGCATTACAGGTCTGTGTCTTTAAAACCTGATTTTTGCCACAACCCCATTCACTTTTCTTTCTTTCCCTCAGAAAAGAGATCACTACTGCTATTTCTACTGTTTGTCCTAAAAAGTAAACTCTTCAGCCTGCATGTGGTAGATTGGTTTATACACACACACACACACACACACACACACACACTTTTCAGTAGCAGGTGACTCAATTCAGATAGTTTAACATGAGAGGCAATGCTTATGATGTACCACCCCCACACCTTAGGAGTCACATGCCTTAAAGGGACACTGCACATTTTTATCCCTCATGTGTGAAGTAAAACATATGTATAAGCAGGATTTCTGATAAGAGGGAGACAAGCCTTTCTATAACAGAATACAGTAGACTACAGAACATACAGTATCAGCATTGTGACTGTATAATATTTGTGGTCAGTGTGTCACTGCAAAACCAACACTGTTGCTGACTGTGCTCCAGAGTTCCGTATCAGGGCTATTGTACTTCACACTGCAGGTAGAAGCAGAATTCCACTGAAAATGAGATGCTGCAACTCATTTGAGCTGTCCGGGGTAAATAAATTGTAAACAACATTAGGATGCACTCCATGATGTCAGCAACTCACCAGCTCCATATTTCCATGCTGACATCATAAATTTCCATCTTGTACTGAAATGACATGTGTAAATAACTACTTGTATTCACCATAAGCAAGATTCCTCTGGAATCAAGATACTGCGACTCAGCTGGTCACTACTGGCAAAATACATTGTAACAATAGATACAATCAGGACCTCAGAGAACATGATATACTGTACATTAACTGACCTATCCTGGGTAATTACATTGTAAAATGTTTAAAAGCAGGGCCCAAGTAAAAATGAGATTTTCCATTTCAGCTGTGCTACATCTACTAAATACACTGTAAAAATGCATAAAGCAGGACCCTACTGAAAATTAAATTGCAGCTCAACTGCCCAATCCTGTTAATCACACTCACACCCTTTGTGTGTACACACCTATTGTAGCAGCGTGTGCGTGTGTGTGTGTGTGTATGTGTGCGTGTGTTGTGTGTATTTTCAAGAAGTTGTGTATGTCCAGAACCAAAAGCACTGGTCACTAGATTACCTAGATGTTTATGATTTTGTTTTTCCTACTACTGCTGGGAATTAAATAAGCTGCAAAATCTGATTAGCAGTTTTTTATGTGAACATTCTAATCAATTGTGTAAATACCTAGCACTTGACTCAATTTGATTAACAAAATTAAAAATACTAAAATGTATATATATATACAGTTTAAAAAATATATTTTAACCTGGATAAAATAAAATATTAGTTCTATCTTTGCTTCATCTGTTTCAATGATCCCAACACACACTCACTCACTCATTCACTTTTACTTATCTTTCAGGGAGATGCAGACTGCTTTCGGGTACTCCACCCAATGAGGCACCAGCTGACATACCTCTCAACTGTCCCTGATTATGAGAGATGTCCTTCATTTTACCCCTCAGAATTGCTTTGTCCCTCACCCTTCCCTCACAGAAAATGTACTGCCCACACAAATTCAGGCTGTAGTGAAAAATGTCATAATATTCTAAGGAGCTGAATAAAAATTAAGCTTTATTCAAGTACCTGCAATGGTTTCCTCACAGTGTTCTGAGCATTCATCTTCATATTTAAGGATGTGTCCCTCACTTTGAGGACCTGTGTCCCTCATTTCAGTGACCAAACGTTAAACGTTATGCCAGCTCATAATAGCCCCAGTCCCATGTACTACAAAACCCATCCCCACCCATCTTAGTACTACCACCCTCACCACTCATGTCCCCTGCCAAAGCCACAATCCTATGAATGCCAAAGCCCTCCCCACCCATCTCAGCCCCTCCACCCTCCCCACCCATGTTCCCCCAGACTAGAGATTTTGTGAAATAAAATGTTGCCAGCAAACCTGCTGCAAAATTGGCAATTTTGCCACACAGAATATTTTGCAAAATTGCTATATTTCACCCATAAAATGGGTAGCGCAGTGCTCTGCTGCTCTTAACCCTATCATAATCATCCCTGAGTCAGTGGTCCCCACCCCAATAATCCAGCCAAATTGAAGAATTCCCCCCTGCAGAGATTTACCTCAATTTCCCGTCCCCATGGTATAAAATAAAACAACATTTCCCAACTCCTGGTGTCTAGTGGACCCCCACCCTGTCATCAGATAGTGACCCCTCACTCCCCCCAGTACTCTGAGTGAGCCACCAGCACAGCCCTCCACTCACCTCCACAGCTGGCAACCCAATTGAGCACTTCAATGAATGAGCGTGTGCTTGTACAATTATGTGCTCATTCACTGAAGCACTTAGTCAAGCTGCTGGCCATGGAGGTGAGTGGAGGGTTGTGCTGGTTGCCTGCTCTGGGTACTGGGGGGGTGGGGGATGGGCACAATCTGATGAAAGAGTGGGGGTCCACTAGACACCAGGGAGTTGGGAAATGTTTTTTATTGTTGTACATTGGGGATGGGAAGGGGGTTCTTCAATTTGGGCTGGTGAATGGCCGGGTGGGGTAGGACCACTAGACACAACAGTTGATTTTTTTTTTACTTTACTGCTTGTCAGTAGGGGAGAAAAGCCAGAAAAGGCTGTATTTTTCCTTTTTACACAATCCCCCACATTATTTACAGACTAAGTTGCTGCCCAAAGTGTATACTGAAAATGAAGAAATTTTGCCCATGAGTGGTGAATTTTGCCATTTTGCAGGTGAAATTTGGCATTTTGCAGCTGCAAAATATTTCACGAAATGTGTGAATTTTGCAAAATATTCCAGGTAACAAAATGTGTTAATTTTGCGCAACACCACCAAGGCACTCACCCACAAGTAGTTAACTGTTCTCCGATGATCTGCAAGTGCTGCCAATACTTTTCAAATACTCTCACTGCTGTAGACTGAATGCTGGAAATCACTCACAATACTGCAAAGCAGTACTGGGAGCGAATGCCAGCATTTGGGTCCGTGGCACTGAGGTTGTTAGTATGCTATGGGAGGCACCTTGCAGGTCACTGGAGAAAGTTAACTACTTGTGAGTGAGTGTCTGGGAGGTCACGGGTGGGGAGAATGGTGGGGCTGAGATGCATGGGGGAGGGTCACAGAATGGATTGCATTTTTTTGCTATCCAAAAGTAAAAAATTGATTGCATGAGTAGCCAGTTCACATTGCAAAATGTGATGGAATATTGGCTAGTTAATACCCTGCTATTGTGATGTAAATGTGGGACTGTTACATCATAATAATACAAGTACAACTAAGGCATACATTAATTCTATATCTCTTCTGCAGTATCAGTCATCTCCTCAGTTTTTATTTTGTTAAGTTGATAACTATGTAATTGTTCTTTGGTCAGTTCCACAACTTATTGCTTGATAACATATTTTTGTCAGTTTATTCTTAGGCAAAATTGTCCTGTTCATTGTAGTTATACTTACTGCATTTCCATGTATTATATTCTGTATTTTTGTATCTATCTCTTCCCCTTCCCCCAGGATGCATCTGAAAATGAGCTGTTACCAGCTCAGTATGTCTTTTCTGGTAAAACCTTTGAAACACATGCATACATACATACATACATAAATAAATAAATCTCTTATCACATTAATGCATTAGCAGCTGCTGTGGCTCTGACCAGAGATTATTATTTCAGCTGTGAAAAAAAAAGTGGAAAAACAGACTCAAAATGGAGAAAGAAGGCTATCATACAAGTCAGGAGATAAGGGAAAATGAAAAACAGAACAAAAAAGTATAGGTCAAAATTTGTTATGCAATCCTGCATTGTTGCTTTAACTACTTTCCCTACTGACAATGTTGAGCGATACAGAAAGAATATCTACAGTGCAGGCATATAATGTATATAATGTTCAGTAACAATTTACAAAAAGCATTTATCAGTGCCAAATATTTGCTTGCATGTATGACAAGCAGCTTCATTTTATGTTGGGGCTGTCACATCAAGGGGAGATTGCATATTCAAACATCAGACCAGTAGTCAATGGACCACCGGTGGGATGCCCCAACCAAACAAGGTAGGAGCTGTTATTGTGCCACCCCCAGCACATATGAGAAGATACCTCTACTTCCCTTCATGTCAGGACAATCTACTCCTAGCACACATTATTGTCCCCTTCCACCTCAACAGTTATTCAAACCACCTAGTCCTCCTACCACAGCAAGAAATCTATACAGCTTTTGTTTTCCCTGATATGTTACAAAATGTTTTTAAGAAGAGATGAAGGTCTGCTAGAGTTTTAAACTTTACAGTTTCACTCCCATTCCCTTCCACCAAGATGGAATGAAAGATTTCATTACTCTCAGCAAACAAGCTGCCCACATCTGCATTTATTACCATAATTAATTAAGGATGTACAAAAAATGGCTTTTTGTAATAGAACCTGCCTTCCTTTATAAAAAAAATTATTGAGCACTGAAACAGATATTTAGCAGTACCAGGGAGGCCCAATTTGCATGAAATAATACAACAGTTATGTTTGTGGACTGTACCCCTTGCACCTGGCAACCAGGTCACACACTCTGCATGTGTAGTTATCGTTCAGCCTTGCCCTCTCTCCAATGATACTGTCACTTATCTGACTTGCTCCTTAACTCTAGGTCTACTTAGATCTTTATGGATCTGTATATAATTTACCTGACTGTAAAAAGGATATTGTCTATAACATCCTTGTGTTGTCATAGCTTTTCTATATTAATCCAGACTGTCATGCCCTTGTTTTGTCATAACTTTTCAATATTAATCCAGACTGTAGTTACGCTGCTGCTGTAACTGCCTTCCTAGAGCCCTCTTGTTAAATGGATCTTACCTCTAAATAAGGGTGCCCTGGTGTGTGAACTTCTAAATAATAATAAATTAATTAATAATACCACTAATATGAAATATGTTTAACAACAGTGACAGAACCCCTTATATCCTGTATATGGCATATGTAATAGCTATAGACATATTGTTCCATACAGTATAATCTCTGTGTCCAGTAAGTGCAATCACATATTGATGTGTGAACTACAAACAGTGAAAGCATGCATGATACAGTACTGTATATGCAGTATGTACTTAGACATATTGTTCAGTGATCAGAGAGGAGGGCTATACACCTTTGGGCCCACTATTCTTGGATATGCAGAAATATTCTAGCAGTCTTTCCCAAGCATGCTTTTGTAATCATGCTCTCATGAGCTACCTACTACAGTGCAAGCAGTTTAAATGGGACGGCATTGTGAAAAGCTTACCATTCTGTTTAAGCGGTTATCTGTGTAAGTGAAGTTCACTTTTGTGGAGGGAGAATGTTTTTCCTTGGGTTTTCTAAAGTGAGTAGTGACTGGTGAAATAAGAATAAGAAAGTGTACATTAGAGTTTTCTGTATTTTTTAATACTTGTGATTTGTGCTTTTGTAACTGGAGATAACTATTTTCAGCTTTATTTAACTTTTACTGTATCATAAAGCACTGTATATACACTTAGTTCTTCATTGTTTCCTTACTCCTGCAACAAAATATCTGCCGTCTGTGTGAGGAAGAAGAAAAAGGATGATGTTGATGGGGCTGCTTCTGCTTCTATTACTGATGTAGACGAAATGGCAGGTTGGAAGAACTTAGTGATGCTTTTCTGGTGTTTTTCTTTAACTCATTCATACTGGTAAATATCTGTAGGTGGCAGCAGAAAACATCCCCCTTCAGGCCGGTAGACATCTGTAGTTGGTGGCAAATCACTCACAGTCCTGCCAGGGGATGTCCATGTCCAGTTTGGATGTATATATTTAGCCAGCCAATCAACTTTGAGCTTATGTAAGTATTTCCAGGGGTACTTCAGTACCTGCTTATCATGTATGGATACATAATTTGGTGCTGATATGTTACATGTTTTCCACAAAAAAAATGTTTAAGTTGCTTTTTTTATTTTAAAAAATCAGTTTTGGGGGTATTTTGGCTAGTATAAAAAAATGTTTAGAATTGATTGCATACCACTGTTAGAAAGGTAATTTTGTGCTGAACAACTCTGCCACACATACTTTGTGTGCAGCAGTTATATTTCTTTGGGTGTTTCCATTTGTTTATGGTATGGTGTGCATGTTTTCTTATTTTTTTAATCAGTTTTTGGGGTATTTCAGCTAGTATAAAAAAATTGCTTAGATATAATTGCATACCACCGTTAAAAAGGTAATTTTGTGCTGGACAACTTTGCCACTCATGCTTTGTGTGTAGCACTTACAGTTGATGAGGTATTTGCATTTGTTTATGGTATGGTGTGTATGGTTTCTTTTTTGCTAAGAAAGGCCCAGGATGCAGTGTTAAGAGTATAGAGGGCAGAAGGGGTGGAATTCTCAGACAGCTGCTGTGGAATGAATGAGTTAAGAGCTTGTGTCTGTATCATAGATTTGATCTCAAACAGCTTTTCCCAGGTTGTGGTCTGTCTGCACTGTTGGCCACTCTCCATAGCTGCCTAAAGACCTGTCAGTGCCTCTACTATCAACACTGTTCACATCGGCTCCTGTGTGTCAACATCAGATGCATCCTTTATGCCTCTTCCCTTTAGTGCTGCACTAACAAGATCCCTATCAGTAAGTTCTTTCACCGTTGGTTCATTCACATCCTTTTGTACAAACTTGTAAAAAGCAGTGGCATCCATGAAGGCAGGGATCAAAAAACTCTTAAGTCTTGTCAGTGTGCTGTTCTGGTCAGGGGGTAGAGTAGTGGTATGAAAGGTACCTCCTGCTTTTGAAAAACAGTTCTCAACTGTGCTTTGCTTGACTGACCCCCATGCTCTCTACAGCATGTAAAGGGCATAGAGAAGATTTGCTTTACTTTGCAATTTCAGCTGCGTGAGCAGTCTTCCCCTCATCTATTGTCTGCAAGATTTTGCCAGCAACATATGACCAACAGTAGCCTTTAACATTTTTAATGATGCCCATATCCATAGGTTGTATGATGCTGGTGGTGTTTGGTGGGAAGAAAACAAGTTTCATGAATTTCAGTCTTCTGCCAAGATCATGGAGGTGGGCAGAACAATTATTTCACAAACAGAATTTTTCTACCCCTTCAACAAAGCTCATCACCCCTTGATAGAAGCCACTCCTGGAAAATGACAGTTGTCATGCAGTCATTGCCTGACTTAGTATATGTAACTGGCAGCAGTTTAAGGTCTTTGGAAAAGCAGCAAGGATGTTTGCTTTTGCCAATGACAAGAACAGGAGCTTTCTTTTTTCTGTTCCTATTTGATTTGCACAGCACAAGATAGAGATTCTATCTTTAGCTTTTTTTCCCCCTCACCTATGACCTCCTGTTGCTTCAGAGTGTGCCCATGGTCAGAATACCCTTGGTATAATAAGCTGGTCTCATCAGCATACTAGACATCAACTGGCTTTAGAGTGTGCGAAGTCTGTGAAGTTAGCTCTGCAAGTTAATTCGTGCATTTCGTGGAATTCGCAGAGTGATTTCACAAAATTCATGGCCACGAATTCCGTGGAATTTTTCCCTGGAGTGTGAAATTTCACAACACCCATGAAATTCACGTTTCACATTAGAAAAAGGTGAATTTTGTCTAAATATTCAAGCAAATCATGCAAATTGAAGTTTCGGAGTGTTCTGAAAACTCTTCGAATTCCATAAAATGTGAATTTTCAGCAATCCACGTGAACTTCACAGGCGAAGTTTAACTTCGCAGCATCTCTAGCCAGCCTGTACCCAGACAGAAGTCCAGGCAGCACTTCAGTTAACCAGGTTTGTGTGGTCATGGCATTGGCATCTTGCTTTTCACCATCTTCTCTTTTGAATGCTATCTGGTGCTGCTGCTTCCAGCTTGAAAGCCAGCCATCTGTAGCCGCAAAACTTGAGTGGCCTATTTGTGTGGCTAAATCCAATGATGGATTTTAACATGGGGCCAGAAATACGAGCCCCTCTTGTCAAGAGTCTGTAAAAAATACAACATGAGGACATCCTCAGCATCACAGTCTTTGTCTTTTCACTTTCTGTTTGACTGGGGTTTGCATTAACACACCACAGTGCCAGGATGGAATCATGATTTTTACTTCTTTGTCCTACTTGGATCTTTGAGATTTTAAATTCAGCAGCTACTGAAGAGAGTGAGCTAGTAGGGTTTTGAAGAGTTTTAATCACACAAATGCAATCTGCAAGAGACAGTTTGTTTCTCACCAGAGTCATAGCAGCAAACTTGCTGTTCAAAGAACACTAAGCAAAACTACAGCTACAGCAGGGGGTTTAACTGTTCACAGCTGATTTACAGCCAATTATCTGATTACAATATGCTGGAACTGTCAAGGTAATTGGCTGAAATCAGCTATTCGGTGTCCTGCTAAAGTGGAGGGTTGAAGAACTGGTATCCCGTTTAACCATTGTGTAGCAGTATCACATTATATACAATCATACAAAAAAGCCTGCAGAAGAATGCCATTTGGTCTATCTAGTCTGCTTGTACTGCAAGGTTAACAGCTTGAGCTACTGTCCCAGCTCCCCTCCCCCACTCTTCCCATCCTTCCTACCCATGATCCTTACCTTTCTCCTATGCCTATCCCAGCCTCTCTTGAAGCTGCCCACTGTCTTCAATGAGACCATCTCTTCTGGCAGTGCATTCCAAGTGTCCACTACCCTCTCTGTGAATAAGTGCTTCCTGATCTCATTCCTAAACCTCTACCCCTCCAGCTTAAGACTGTTCCCCATCGTGTTATGGTTGCCACTCAGTTTAAAGAGACCCTCCTTATTTATCCCATTCAGGTACTTCAAGGTCCGAGTCATGTCCTTTCTCTCTCTCTCTCTCTCTCCTGTCCTCCAGGGAGTACATGTTCAGTGCCTTCAACCTCTCCTTGTATGTCTTACCCTGTTGAACTGCTATCATCTTTGTAGTCCTCCTCTGGACCTTCTCCAGCAGGTTATTGTCCTTTTTGAGGTATGGGCACCAGTATTGAACTCCATGCTCTAGATGTGGCCTCACCAGTGACCTGTACATGGTAGTATAACCTCCTCTCTCCTACTAGTGATCCCCTAGCTATGCATCTCAGCATCTTGTTCACTCTAGCTGCTGCTTTCTTGCACTGCATGGAGTGCTTCAGGTCACTAGTGATCATCACTCCCAGGTCATTTTCCTGCTCTGAAGCAGATAACCGTACTCCACCAAGGTAGTAATCCATCCTGGGATTCTTGGCTCCAGTGTGCATAACTTTGCATTTCTTGGCATTGAAGCCAAGCTGCCAGATTCCAGACCACCTCCTCAGCTTTTCTAGATCATCCTGCAGGTCCTGTTTCTCTTCTGCTGTGTCCAATCTAATGTAGAGCTTGGTGTCATCCACAAGTAGGCACATTTTGCCCTTAATGCCATCCTTAATATCACTGATGAAGACATTGAACAACACTGGCCCCAGCACTGAGCACTGCGGGACCCCACTAGTGACCTCTCTGGTGCCAGATAACTCTACCCCCACAACCACCCACTGGGTTCTGTCCCTCAGCCAGTTTCCACCCATCTGGACTAGAGATGCAGAGAAGTTTTACTACACCTGTGAAGTTAACTAAAAGTGCCCAACTTTAAATTTGTGTTGCACTACGTGAATTTCCCATTAAAAGGTTGAAATTCACCTTCAATGGACTTCACGTTGTGCACTTCAAGTTAACTTCGAGGTACAGTTTGAGAAGGTGAAGTTGGTAAGAAACAGCCCACAGATCACATGTCTGACTGTAGGTCACATGATGCAGGCAGTTAATTAGACAGAAAGTCAGTGAACTAGTTTCACTTTCTCTTGAAGAAGGATCTAGATAGTCAGTGTGTGTGTGTGTGTGTATGTTTACTGTGTGCTTTTTTGCTCCAGTAGCTAACTAACTCGATTTATTTAGTGATTTTTGTGCTTAAATGTTTTGGGATTCTTTTGTTTAAGTTTTGCTGCCACTTTGAGTTGATTTGAAATCTTACTTAAATTTAAGCAAGTAGTTTTTTTAGTTAATTATAGATAATGTAGTTTGAGTACTAGTACTTTTAAGTAGTTTTTTGTTTTAGTTTTGATTGACATTTATTCTTGTTAATATGGAGAAAGGTGGCAACGTGGTGGCAGTGGGGGCCATGAATGTGTGGGGGCCTGGGGCAACCATTTTGCTTCAACTGAAGTACTGTCTAAAAGCATGTGAGAAGGCTGATGAAAACATGGTTCATGTGCATGGTGGCAGAGTAAAATGAAAGCTGCAAATATCGCTTCAGATCTGAAAACAAGGAGTACAGCATACTTAAATGGTGGAAATAGTGGAAATAAGGGTATTATTCTTTCATATACACAATTTACTAGTCAAGGGTCAATGTAACATACAATAAAAAAGTGTAGGTCACAATTGCAACCATTTTCTTGCACTGCTGCTTTATTTTCATGCTGTATTACTTTTGGGTTACTGTTTAGTGTGTTACATTTTTGTAGTATACATACACACAACAACAATCACAATACCATTAAGTCACCTACAATGCACCCCCCCAATGTCCTATCTTGTAAACGTCCAGCTGTTTTAATTTCATGAAATGTCATGATGGAGAATAAGGCCAGATATGTGTCACAGTGTCCTATGTGAGAGCATTGCCTGGTGACGCCAGTTGCTGCTGTTCTGTTGTCCTGCTGTTTTAATTTCATGAAAAGTCCAAATGAAGAATAAGGCCAGAAATGTTTCACAGTGTCCCAATTGACAGCATTGCCTGGTGATGCCTGCTGCTGCTGTTGTCTCACTGTTTTAATTTCATGAAAAGTCCCAAGGAAGAATAAGGCCAGAAATGTGTCACAGTGTCCCAAGTGAGAGCATTGCCTGGTGACACCTGATGCTGCTGCTGTTGTCCTGCTGTTGTAATTTCATGAAAAGTCTTGATGAAGAATAAGGCCAGAAAAGTGTTATACTGCCTAAAGTAATAGCATTGCCTGTGTTGATGCCTGCTGCATCACTGATATGTGCTTCCCATTGTGTGTGCCTTCATGCCACAATGGTGAGTTGTTCATCCCACTGTCATGTTTTTTCATAGACACAGCCATTTAATTTGTATTAAATCTTGTTGTGTGTTGTAGCAGTCTGTCATGTTTTTTCCTTTTCAGGGAATAATCATGAATAGATATGGAATGTTTCCACTTCACCTTGTTGGGCATGCTGATCACATTCACATGCCAGACATATGTTACCAGTCCAACACCTAATGTGGTACTGTAACATTTAATTTGTATTCATGGGGTAGGAGTTACTGCTGTGGTTGACTGAATTATAATAATTTCTGATTACTTTATTTTTATTCTCTGGTCATAGGCACACTTGTGTTCCTCATGTTTTGGATTGTTGATGACTTTGGCTATACAGAAACAGTCAAGCCATGAAAGGCAAGTATTTTTTGGGGGGGGCATCATTTGAAAACAAGTTTCAGTAATGTTTTTGTCTTCTTTTCAGGTCTTCATCAAATCTTAACTGTTGTCCATCTTTCAATTGGAAGATGCCACTGACAGCAGTACACAGCACCTCGATGTTACCTGAAAACAGATGAAAAAAATTATTAGGAGTTCATTGCATGACCACATTCAGTTCTCAGCATGGCTGTTCCTGTCTTCTGTTATATCCAGCTTTAAATCCCAAGCTATTTGTAAACCCCTTTAAAAAAAATTAACACGTTTAGTGAGTGACACGCACTGGCCCACTGTCTTACATTACATTATGTGTTTTCACGACCAGAATAACACTTTGTACAACCCTGTGTACTGAAGTACGCCTGTATCATCTGTGATGAAAAAATATATTATCTGACCTGTATGTCACCACCGTTGAATGCTTCACACCAGTGGAAAAACATTAAAAACAAAAAGGAAAGAGGAAATAAGAGTGATACTTACCTGTAGATGTTATTCTTTAGGTGGTGTGAGTACTGTAGTCCTGCAAGTTTACACTGTCTGTAACCTGTGAAAACAAAATGAAAATCAGTTGACTGTATTTGGTGACAGTGGCAGCTATAAAAAGTTAGAGGAAGGATTCACACCACAGTTCAAGTGAAAACCATAGTACATGACATTAGTACATACTTACTGTAAATTAATGTTAAGAAGAAGGGTGGCTGTGGTTGGCTGAGGGTTCATAGATTGGGCACAGGAACAATGTCTCTCTCACTCTCAATTTCAAGAAGCAGGGCAGCTGTGGCTGGCTGAGGGTTCATAGACTGGTCACAGGTACAATGCCTCTCTCTCTCAAGAAACAGGGTGGCTGTGGCTGACTGAGGGTTTATAGATGTTGCATAGGTGCAATGTATCTCTCTCTCTCTATCTCAAGAAGCAGGGTGGCTATTGCTGGCTGAGGGTTTATAGATTTTGCACAGGTATATTTGGCTGGATTCACAAAGAGAGGCAACATTTCTGTAGCTGTGGAAAAATGGCTTGTAGCACTGTGGAAATATAGTTGCACCATATTCACAAAGAAAAGTTCCACAGTTACGGAAATCCATAAAACAAGCAAGTTAAGGAAGTCCACAGGTGTTGACATCTCCCTAACATTCTTTCCTTAATGAAGGAAAAAGCTCAGTAGGCACAACAACAGGTGATCCACATTAACTGGAGCAGCAGACTTTGACAGTCTTGCCATAGGTGCAGCAGAAAGTACTCACAGAGAGACCAGCAGCCAGTCCCTCAACTGAGACCACTCCATTACCACTTGTACCAGCAGGGCCATGCACCACAGTGGCTGTCTATAACTGCTGGTGGAACTGATGGTTGTGTCTCTCCCTGGAGTGTTTATGTTGTCTGCTTCAGTAGCACTCACTGCAGGCTGTTACCAGCTCTGCCTCTACTGCTTGTGGTGCTCCTTTATGGGCTGTACTTGGTCTAGTGGTTGTAGTTTGTTGTATTTCAATGATAATGTGTGCTATTTTTGTTGTAACAACTGACACTACTATAGGTTTGCAATTACTTGTGCCTGCACCTCCACTATAATTGTATCTCAATTGTTGGTGCACTGTACTTTGCTCAGGGAGAGTTATGCCTTACTCTTTGTGGTGCAGCATGTGTGTAACATTTTTTCCGCAACTGCAGAAAAACACTGGCTGTGAATAGTCACTAAGGGGATATGCCATACTTTTCAGTTGCTTTTTTTCATCAGGAACTTCCGTAGCTGCACTTTTTTTCACAGACCTCAATGTATTTTTTCCACAGCTGCGGGTGTTTTGTGCATCATACTCAGAGCAAGTTCCCCTTTTTTCCACAGCCATGGAACTTTTGGGGACTTAGGGAAGATTTTGCACCTTCATATTGTTTTGTGAATCCCCCAATGTCTCTCTGTCTCTCGGAAAAAGCAGAGTGACTGGCTGGGATACGTTACTGTTTTTCAGTGTCATAAGAATATCTGTCATTCAATCAGCAGGATTTAAGTGGCCACAAGTTGACATTTGTGTTTAGAGGACTGCAGGTAATAATGACTGCACACATTCTGTGAACTGTACTTGCAAAATCAAGAAAAGGGAAGCCAAAATATAACGACATGTCATTGTTTGTCAATTATCATATGATAGTCCAGGCCACTGTTCTATGTGACAGGAAGAAGTATGTGATTGCAAACTTTGTCATTATGCCCTCCCACCAACATCCTCATCATCGCCATCAAGAAGGACGCAGTCCTCGCAATCATCAATGCCGGAGTTGTACCCACTTGGAAATTCTTTTTCCATGACTGCATCATCAACTTCAATGTTACACCATTTGACGCTGCCACCAGGTGCTTCACGTGCATCATCAACACAACCATCATCGTGTCTGGGTACAAACATAGATGTGGTTGTCCTACTTGGTATGTGAACTTCATTCATTTTGATAAATGTCAGCATGTTGACATTTGTAAGTGATAAGTTCGTACAACAGTCACGTAGTATGGCCCCCACAGAACTAAATACCCTCTCCACACTTACATTGGAAGATGGGAAGGTCAGGTTCTTCAGTGCTACTGACGTCAGCACTGGTCATTCATTCATTCACCTTGCTACTCCAGTACACCAAAGTATCATCCAGTATTGTCAGATGCCTGTTTTCTGCCAAATAGGCCTCAACCATGGTCTGTAATGCACACATTCCTGATGACTTGTCCACCTATTAACAAGATTCATCAAGGTCACAAATTCCTACTTGGGACAAGGCACCCCAAAGTGGATTAATGGCCAGCTGTGCAGCTGACACCACCCCTTGCCCCTTAGCCACCTGACTGGATGTACTCGGTCCACAGTGACCTTCAACCTTATTATGCTGTGGTTCGCAGAACTTTGTACGTGATTTCTGTGTCTCATGAACCAACCAGACTGGCTGTCCAGTCAGATTTTGAACCTGAACATGCCCTCCCTCCAATATGGAAGCAATGCCATGTTTATAGCGTGGGTCCAGCATTGTGGCTATTCCAAATTCTGGAGATTGCTGAATAGTGGTGATGTCTCGATTGCTGTCTAATATTGTAATCATGTGTTTCAGTAATGCACAGCTTGACCTATCTCTGGCCTCCTCAAGGCTAGGCTGCAGATTCAACAAAGTCTTCCTCAGCACAGAGAAGTGAAATAGCTTGACTAACAGATACAGTGCCACCACTCACTGCCTGTGTGGCATGTTCAAATGGCCTCAAAATTATTATTACTGAGTCTATGATTCACCATTGTTCAGTTGTCATAGACATTGAGGCTCCTGAACTGTCACGGCTAGTGTGCATGACTAGGTACTCAGAGATTGCTTTGCACTGCTTGTACAACCTCTCTGCAATGAAAGTGTCAAGTTCCATCTCATGAGAACTTCAAGCTTGAGGTGGTGCTGAGGGAGGCAGTTTTGAATCTGCAGCTGCCTAAGTTGGTCATGAGCCTTTCCAGAGAATGCAAAGTGGGCACAGACGTGGCATGCAACAGTCAGCATTTGCTTTATTTCTGGGAACTGTAGAAACCCCTGTACCACAAGATTTAAACAGTGGTCCATTGAGAGAACCTTAAAAAAAGCCACCATTGCTAATACATTTAACAACATTTGATCCATTATCATTAGCTTTGAGCCCAGCTTTTAGGGACAGGGGGTGCAGACACTCATCAATTTCTGTCAGTAGCAAGTCTGGCATGTTTTCACCTTTATGTGACCCTGCTACACTACACATTGCAAGTGTGGCATGCTGTCTAATGCCATGAAAACTGCTACCATCACAGTTTGACGTTTTACACTGCTTTCCCATCCCACCATCACAAACAACCCCAGGCAGGGGCTGATGTAGTAGAATTACTACATGGACCACCACTACTACTCTGACCACTACTTGAACATTCAAAATCCTCCTCCTCCTTCTCCTCATTCCTGTAGTAATCCTCCAATGTTATTTCACCACTTTTACCAACAACACTACTTACACTGAAGGAAGAGGGTACCATGCTCACTAAGTTAGATGAGGGTGAACAACCCACTATGGCATTAGCTCCCTTCTGGTGCCATGTTCACAGTGCCATGTGACTGCTCTTGAGATGAATATGCTGGTCCCCAGTACCCAGATGGTGACCCTTTTTACCACACTTTACACGTGCTTGGCAAAGCTGATAGGTTGCCACTGTTTCATTGCTACCATCTTGTACAAAAAAATCCTAAACTAGGGATTTTGAGGCCCTACTCTTCACATGTTGCTGCTGGTGCCGCATATGAAACTGCAGTTTTGGTGGCAATGAAATGGGGGTATACTGCATGATATCGGGTGTTGTACATGCTTGGACTTCGACTGAACATCACAATCTATGTCTATTACTTCAGGGCCATCAACAGACCCTGCTGCATCAGAACTTTGAGGAGGGGGTGATTGACTAACAGAATGTTTACAAACATCGACCTTCACTTTCTTTGTGTCCGGTTCCCAAATGGGGTCGCTATCATCATCATCATCATAATTATCATCTACAAGTTCACTTTGGTTGCTGTCCTGTGAAGATATATCAATCACAGCCTCAATATTATCATCTTCTGTTTTTTCATCAACATCTGAATGTTTGGCTAGCCTAACCTCAAGACCAGTGGAAACATGAGACTGTGAGTCATCATCATGTTCAACTACTGTGGGGAGTGGGACATCAACTACACTCAAGTCTGCGAACTCAACAATATTTTTCCCAAGTGATAACTTTACCTGGGTTGAACTTATAGCAATACTTATGCTGTTATCAACTATTCTGTCACAAACTTTACAACCAGCAGAGACAACAGCATCTATAGCCAGCATTAAAGTGACTGATTTTGCTGTGAAAAACAGAGTCAGAGAAATCCCTTTACTTGCAGCAACTGCTACCTTCCCCTTCTGCTACGTACTACTACGGCCATGACCATGATCACCCTTAACACTGCTAGACTTGCTAGCCTCTGATGAACCTGTCTCATCTTCACAACTTCCACTACTAATAGTCTTATTGGCACAGCACCACAGCCAGAAACAGCTTTGCATGAACGTCTCTTCATGGGCATTTTTTATGATTACACTGAAAATTAACAGCAACTTTATATTTCTGCAGTTTCTGGTGGATGGGAAGCAAAAAAGTAAAGAGATGCAACTGCACAGGAACAACACAAGACCTTAACCAGTCTTCAAAAATCCAAAAGTTCAAAAACAATATCTTGTTTTGTGGGGGGTGGGGGGCAGCAGTACCTACATCGAAGCAGGGGAAAAATATTGCAGACAGGCTGAGAAATTCAGAGTACCGCTATTGCAGTGCTGCAATAAAATGCTTATGAATTGACAGCATGCACACAGATTAAAGGACAGGCATAGAAATGTTAACTGTTCAGTAAACTACAATACAGACAGTCTTTTAAACCGACTGACAAAATGCCCAGCAAACAGAAAACATTTATAAAAAATTTAAATTGTACTGTGTGTACCTGAACACACAAATACTAAAACACTAGCCAACAACAGTTGGAAAGATTATCTTTCTCACTGTGGTCTGTGAATCTTCCTTCTACACCACAGATCCGCCCCTTCCCCGAAGCACACTTCTACAGTTTCTATCAGTACAAAGACTGAATGTACTAAATTAACATTCAATATTCACACAGAATCAGTAATTGCTCAATGATATAAACCTGATGTACTAAATTTTGACACAAAACTGTGTCACCAAACTGCTTTTTTAAAGGTTTTTAGATGATTTGATTCTCAGAGCTCTGAGAGCAAACTGTCTCTAACTTTCCACTACACACACTACACTGAACTGAGGCTGTACAAGATAATATAGAGCCCATGTGAACTTACATCCCATGAATCACTGCAAAGTTTGCCTTAAAGAGCCCCCAAAAGGCAAAGTAATGCAAAGTCCATGGAGAACAATGGGAACTTCGTGTTACTTTGAGATGCAGTTATTTGTTTCACTTTGTTGTGTATTTCACAAAATTCGAGTTATATGCAAAATACTACATGGAGCAAAGTTTATGGACTTCACCCACCTCTAATTTGGACATTTTATCCCCAACCCTGAGATCCACCAACTTCCTGATCAACCTTTTGTGTTGCATAGAGTCAAAGGCTTTACTGAAATCCAGATAGAGGAAGTCTACTGCTTGGCTCCTGTCTACTGTCTTAGTGACTGTGTCAAAGAAAGTCAATCAGATTCATTTGACACAATTTTCCTGTCATGAACACATGTAGCTTTGCATCCTGGTGACCATTCTCCTCTAGATATTCTTCCAATCCTTTCTTAAGTATGGTCTCCATGAGCTTGCACATGATTAAGGTCAGACTGACTGGTCTGTAATTCACTGGATCATCCTTTGGACCGCTTTTCTGGAGGAGCACCACATGTGCTGTTCTCCAGTCCTGCAGTACCATGCCTGACTCTAGTGAACGATTAAATAGGTCTGCTGGTTCCTCAGCCAGTTCCCTTAGTGTCCTTGCATGTATTGTTTCCGGGCCTAGTGATTTGTCCCCCTTCAATGATAGCAGCCCCTCCCTCACTCTATCCTCTTCTATCACTACATCTGTGTTCCCCTTCCCCGCTCCTCTTCTCCCTCCTGAAGGCATTGGTCCATCCTTCTCCCTGGTGAAGACAGAACAGAAGAATTCATTTAGTATTTCTGCTTTTCCCCTCATTATGCTCTACCCACTCCTCCTCTTTCTTAAGTCTAACAAACCCATCTTTCTTGTCCCTTTTCTTACTTATATAACAAAAGTAGGCCTTATCCCCCTTCTTAATTCCTCAACTTTCTGCAGCTCCTTCTCTGCCTTAGCTTGCCTTACTTCCTTACTTGCCTCACCAGCCAACCTTAGGTAATATTGCCTATCCACCTTTCTCTTGGTCTTCCTGAATTTTCTATATGCCGACTCATAACTGGTGCCCACCGCATCACCCACACCTGTGCCCTTTATGAACAATCCAGATGGCTCCAACTCTCCAACCACATAAAGTATCTCACATGTGCTATGGTGGGAAAAATCAACCTTAGCCTCACACCCTCCAGTGTTACTGCCTTGTTACATCAAAACACCAACCAACACAACACCAGGAGCTCGACAACCCAGATTCTACAAGTTCTTCGCTGTCAAACTATGCAGGGCCAATGCTCCTTCACCTATAGGGCTCCTCTATGGATGGATGAATGGTCTCAGCCACATCACCTCCTCTACCTCAACACAAGGTCTATTTAAAACCAGGCTCCAGGCCCATCTCATTGCCTCTAGCTCCTGTGACTGCCTCTCCTAGATGATGACCTACACAGCTTTAATCCAAACTTATATACAGCTTAACCCCATGCCCCCCATTCTCCCTCCCCCTAGCTCCTGAGGCACCACTTCAAATCTCAGGTCTTCATACCAATTCATTAGTCTCTCCTTGCCCCATTATAGCACTTATTCCCCCCTCACCCTGCCCCTTTTTTCTCTTTTATCACTCCTTCCCATTTATTTTTTGACAAATGCCTCTGGCTGCATCTTCATCCTCCCCCTCTCCTCTCATCCCTGTTTCTCTGCCACCCTGGGTGCCTGACCCTACCCATTCCTAGTGGGCACATGCTTCCTAACTGTGCTCACCATTTTACTATAGCTGCCTCTGTTAACTACCTACACTTCTCCTCCTCCTCTACACCCTACTCTTCCTATAATTGACCCCTTTCAATAGCACTGTTCTGCATGAATTGTTTACTATTATTTCACTGTTGCTTCCTTGTTGTTTGTTATTTCTGACATGGAACCTTTGTAAAAGGGCCTTGGCTCAAAGGTACTTGTAATCCTAGAATAAAAAAAAATAGGCTAACCTCTTTTCCTTTACTGCCTGGGTGACCCTTGAACTGAACCAGCCGGTCCCTTGTGTTCTTCCCCCTGAGCCTAATGCACTCATCTATGACAACCAGTATCCCTTCCTTAATGATGAACCCCCTTTGGTCCACCACCATGTCTGCTGTGATGCCTGCCAGGTGGCTCCTTAGCACTTCAACCATCTTCCTGACATCTGCAGTGAGAGGAAATCTGTTCTAGCAGAGACGTCCAATTTACATGTGTCTCACTTAAATGGCTTGTAGTGTATTTGGAAAAGTGTACATTTAACAAACACACACACATTGTAAATCTGGTCATAGATCTTAACTGAATATCTACTGGCCCATTTCAAACATTTCTGTACAAACTGAGAAATGTGTAAATGTGCAGTTTTGCTCTGACATAAACAACTAAATCTGGCTTCAGAGCCAAATAAAGCCACGCATCTGTTTTAGTCACGGTAAGTGATGACACCCGACCCTGACTGCCCTTAGTCACAGACTTAACTGTAGGGCTTTGTTCTGAGATCTCTGCCAGGGCTTTGATACAGTTGATCATACTCTAAGCCTGTTTCTCAATAAATTAATGAAATTTTGGATCAGTGTGATGGGGCTAAGGAACCCTGACTTGAGTAAAAAAGGGACTAGAAGAAAGTGGCACCACCAAAACAAGGCTCCCCTTTGTGGTGCCTAAAGTAGTTACCTGTAAATAAAGGGGAGATCCAGTAGTTACATAAAAATAAAAGCATCCAGTTTTCACAAAAGGAGATAAAATAAAATAGTTACCTGTGTTCTTTAACTTCTGGTTTGGTGTGCAACAGCATCTTCCTAATTCTGTTTTGTATTTTAAGCTCCCTTTTTATCCTCCTGTGGGATGACCACCTGCAGAACAAACTTCAGTTCTTATCCCTATCTATACTCCGTATTCAATTTTCTTTCTCCCTACTCCTTTCTACAGCACAGGTCATGACAGGACAGGACTGAAGCAGGTAGATGCAGAGGAATAAATAATTGGCTCCCCTGTAAATAAACCATGTCATTTTAGGGGTGTTATGCCCCTAGTAAGAGTTCTGTTAATGTAAACAGCTGATCTGCATGCATAACATAGTTACATGCGAAGCTAAATTTGCCCACTCCCTTCTGACCACTGACACTGACTGCAGCCCACTGGGCAGCTGGGAAGGGCTTAGGTAAGTCACACTCCACTCCAACTATTTCTAAGGAGAAAAGAGAAAGTCTAGAATTAATCGCTTCCAAGTCTATTGACGCTTCCAACAGAGTATAATAACATGAGCGAGTGAGTGACTTGGGGAACATCCCTCCTCACCTCTTCTCCTTGCAGCTGAAATAGAAAACAGATTTTTCCCTCTCTTTGCCCTCTCTTGCCCTGCTTATATTGACACATGTCAGGTGGTGGTTGAGAAGGAAACAGCCTGAGATTCCTCATTCAGTGATAAACAGGTCTGCTCTTCAGGGTTGCAAATAGTAAAAAAGATTTCACTTTCTCCATGCACCACCAACTCAATCATCATGTTTGGCTGCAGTATATGGGATCATGAGGGAAGCCTGATTAGCTCTGCTTCTTGTATTTGAAAATACATATAAAACCAAACCACTGGCTACTGTTGCTGACACATTATTTCCAGCTTCTGAAGCAGAGAGCTTCAGGTCCACAGTGATCCCTGCTCTTCAATGCTTAGTGTAGACTCTGGTGCAAGATGGAGATGGCATTCTGGGTGGCTACTGTAGTGCACCTGCAGAGCAACTGCAAATACAAGGAATCAGAGGCAAGGGTGCACAAGCCACCCATCAGTATGAGCTGCGGCATACAGGTGGGTGAGAAACAGTAAGAGATGAAAGGAAGTAGAACTGGAGAGAGGGAGTTGTATTTGAGAGAAATAGTTGGCAGGAGCCAAAACTTGGGGTGGGACTCACCAGGAGTGATGACAGAGCGGTGGTGGGAAAGGAAATAAATAGTTGTAAGTATCTGTAGTTGGGGAAGCAGCCATGACCAGCAACCAAAGCCACCCATTTGCAGAAGTCATGGGGGGGGCAGGTGGGTGAGAGTCAGTGGCAGACAGTGAGATTCGGAAACAGGCACAACTGGGGAAGTTGGGGAGCTTGAGAGACAATTGGCAGGAGCTGCAACTGAGGATGTGGAGCAGACTCACAGGAGTGGTGACTGTGTGGGGGTGCAGAATAACAGAAATATTTGAAAGAAGCTGTGGTTGGGGGAGCAGCCACAACTGGCAACCAGGTAGGGGGCAATTGAGAGAAATAGTCATCAACTGGTAACAGGGGGTTTGAGAAAAAGGGTCAGCAGGAAGGATAAGGAGCAGTCTGAGCCTGACAGTACTTAGCTGACTGCTGGGCTGCATCTTTTACATGAAAGAAGGCAGCTACACTCTGATAGGTGGGTCTGCCTCCTTTTAACTACACAACATTTCTGTCCATCAGTCAGGCTGAACACTATCACTATCAGCCTGCTGCTAACTGGACTGTCACTGGTAAGCCTCCTGCAGCTTGAGCTGCACTGGATGCTACACTGACACACCTATGCAGCCTCTACTCTCTTGAGTAGCCACAGCATGTTTGCTTTCAACATGCATGTGCCAAGCAAACATAAAAAGGCACGTAGAGTACTGCAACCAGCTACGTATTGTAAGACAGCAAGACAAGTGGAGCAAGTGCTACTATGATGTACAAAAATTAAATTCAGTAGTTTGTCAGTTATGTTCATTATGTATGGAACTAGCATAAATAGGAGCATTAAAAAATGCTAGCACAGTAACCAATAGGGGGATACTGTGATAAGGGAGTAAATAAGGCAGATTATTGACAGACACACGGATGGCCCTAGTGCACCTTCCCCAACAATGCTAGTCTACCCACAACCCCTGCAGCCCTGAGACCAAACTTGGATGATGATAGCTTATGGACCACCCATTCACAGCAATATTAGTGGGGTCTTGGTGGGTGTAGGGGGTTGCTCCCAATGGAGTCCCAGCACATAAGGCAGATGAGGAGGGCTGGGGGCTGCTGTTTGGGTGATTGCCCATCCATGGTGTTGTCCTGACATGTGCCCTCCCACATACCCCTGCTCCCGTGGAGGAGGGAATCCACTCTAGGACCCTGGACAGGCATCCGATTGAATCTGCCCCCTGAAGTCCTATGCACCTGGGAGGGTGGATCCATGGACAGTCGGACGGCAATGGTGAATATGGGCCGGGATGTACCTGAATGTGTGTGTGGGGGCTGTGCAGGTGGAGAACTCACCTTTAATGCATACCTCCTGCCTGTTTGTGAATCACAGCCAATATAAGTAGATAATCAGCAATCAGAATTAAAAAGGCATTAAAAACTGTGAAGCAATAAGTACATAAATACAATTCAAATTGCTGCAAGAAACAAGGATTACTCTGTTCCTAGCCAAAGCTGCTGCTGGAAGGCTTCATTACACATCTGGTAGACCAAAATCCCCAAGCAGCAGAATCTCCTCCTTATTTCCAATCCTGTTTATGGTTTCCCATAGTGCTTAATCCAAATCCTCACCCTGTGCTGGAGGTCTATATATCTCCCCACTGTGAACAATGGCCCCAGCTCCTGTCTCTATGGTGACCCTTAGCACCTCCAGTCTTTCCTTTACCTCTGGGTTTCCTTGAATTTCATCCATAGCCCTGATACCCTCCCTCACATACAGAACTCGGGCTGGGAGAACTCAGTGAAGTTCTGACCCTTATTAAATAAGAACCAGAACAGGGTGAAGTTTTGATTTGTTCTGATTAGTTTTGATTTATTGACAAATATTTGAAAAAATGTGAAAAAATGTATAAAAGGGGCCAAAGTAGGTCACATTTGTCACAGCTGTCCAAGGGAAATAATTTAATGGATTATCTGTATAAAAATTAATGTAAAACTGCTAAATAAAAAAGCAGTCACTCACTACTAGCCTCTTCATGGCTGGCCTGTAATGGTGGCATATCCTGCTCGGGTCTGTGATATGGGTGTGCTGGGAGAGACAGAGAGAGAGAGAGAGAGACAGACAGACAGACATATGCAAATACTTATATCATAGCACCACCAAGCACTGCAGGCACTGCCAGGTAGCTGAGATTTTTTTTATTAATGGTGCTGTTTGGGTATTATTTTGATGGATGTTCCAGTCAGAGTCAAACAGGCCAAAGAAATGGATATGAATGATCAGATGAGCAGCACTAAGGGAGTCCACTAACCCTACCCATGTGAATGATACAACTGCTTCGCATGTCCAAGGGTATTGTGGTATATGGCACACTACCTGGTCCAAGAGGTGGCAACGTTTTCTATTACTATGACTACTTCTACTGAATCTGATCAACGCGCTGAATCCTTAAAGAAGAAAAATGATAGACATAGTGATCACCACCACCCAAGCAGGCAACCAGTCACACGTCACATCGATCCAGTGTAGTGCAGTCATAAAAAAATTTGCCACTGCCCCATGAACACCTGATGACACACAACACAATTACAGTACATCTTTCCTAGTGCCACAATTGCTGCCATCCACTGCCAAGTAATTTAAGTATCAAAATTGAAATATAGTGATAATCTCAACCCAGTTACTGTGAGACTTAACCAGGCTAGCATACCACATACACACAAACAATAAAGAAATTACATGAATTTAGTAGCATTTTTTTCTGTGAAGTAATCACAGCCAAATGTGGGGGACGTGAGAAATATACAAAGAGTATTCATTTTCTGGATTTCAGGCACCTGCTAAGCCATGCACTGTATGAAAATTAAAACAGTACAGTCAGGATCTGTCGCTGAGGGCAAAAAAAGTGACAAGTAGTAGTAGTAGTAAGGACTGGAGTAAGGACAAAAAGTGACAAGTAGTAGTCGCGACTAGTGACTCGTGAGGACAAAAAGTGATAGTAGTAGTAGCAGACACCAGTACCCTACCTTCCAGATCAAATAGTGGTACAAGGTACCACCAAGTAAGTCTGTGACATGAAATGCAGTTGCTTGCTATATTTGGACTCTGAAACCACTGATGTTATTTTTTTTCTATGCTGCTCATGTGATCATTCAACTAATAGTGTCCTGGCCTAGTCTGTCCTGATCTGACTTGTTGCAATTAATTACTACCTCATGTAGTGGACCCTATTCACAAAAGATTTTCATCACAGGCATGAATTCTTGAAAGTGTTTTGTGGATAGGGCCTGCTCAGAGCAGTCAGCTTATCTTTTCCTCAGGTATCATATTTGAAATTAAAGTGAGGAATGTTGACTTTGAGAAATGTGAGGTGCTCAGCATTTTCTGGTGTCAAAAAGGGTCGTGTGTCAGTAATGACGTTACCAGTTGAACTAAATAATTGTTCTGAACAGACACTAGTTGGAGGGCAATTCAGGTACTTCACTGCAGTGTTTACTAAAGCAGGCCACATATTTTGTTTGGATTTCCAGTATTTCAAAGGATCAGCATTTCAGCTGATATTGGGCTCTGCCAGGTACATTTCAACAATGGTCTGTGCTGAGGCTGTGTTACAAGAGGCATATGAAGAAGATGTTACAATTACATCTTCCAAGTGACTCCAGAGACATGAAGCTGAACCAAATGTTGTGTGACAGTGCTATGTTTGGCTGGTGATGAAGAAGAAGAAGATTTGGCTGCAGTGGATAAGGAGTAAGAGGGAGAAAATGCTGCAACAGTATAGGATGCACCACTTGATGCTGTGCTGTGTTGTGAAGAAGATTCTGAATGTGGTACTGCTGTTGTACTCTGTTCCATAACAGCACACACGTCTTCAATTATTTCTTGTTTATCTCAAAACAGGAGTCATCATCATCTCTCAATAGTTGCTTTGATTTGTATTATGGGTCCAAGATTGTTGCTTTAGTGTAGTACTCAGAATGAATCATTTTACATAGTTTGTCATCTTCAACTTTTTGATCATACGTCTCATTAGATCTTGTTTTCTGGGGGCAACCTGCATGTGTCAGCAGAACCACTGGCAGCCTATGTGATCATGGAACTGTCTTGCTTCTCTGACTTTTCCCTATTCAGGCTCAATTTGAATTTAACATTTTTATTGTGGTATCACCTGGCTAGAGTGGCTGTGTTTGCACTAACCTCCCTGGTGATTTCCTCAAATGGATGGAGCAGTACAATGGAAACCTCCAGCATGGACCACTGTGGTGGAGTAATATAAACATCTGCATCACCAATTTTATTTTCCAAGGTACATTGTCTGACAGCTTTCTTTTATTTCAGCAGCCTTTGGAACATATAAAAGGTCGAATTCCATCGAGTAGAAATGACTTGGATTAGTCTGTGCAAAGGTAAGCTGTGCTCCTGCTGTATTTTTTCAAACAAGTGACGGGCTTTGCTTAAGTGACTGAAATAAGTGTGTAGCCCATCTCTGGGACCATCCTAGAGAGGGCCACTAGTCCTTCTGTGCAGGCCTGACCAAGGTTAAAGGGCATGGGGTTCCATACAGCTGTACATGGGGGTCCTTTCCCAAGATATGATTAAAATGGCGGTGCCTCCACCCAGAGTACAATTAGTGGGTCTGATGTATACCAGTACAACCCACTGGGATGTCGCACTACCCCACCTCCCCAAACAGTTATCCCAGCCACGGACCTACTATAACCAAAATCTCCACATTCAAACAGTTAACATCATTAACTTCAGGTAATAATATGCTCACCAAAATCAGGCTCTTGAGTCAGCACTTTTCTGAAGCAGTAACATCATAATTTATTTACATGGGGAGGATTAGGATGGGGGTAAAATGGAATACAGCTTAAGCAAAACATTTGTAATTTCATTTAAAGCGTTGACATTTCCCAGACAATCCTTTTCCCTTTTTAATATTCAAACTCACACTTTAATTAATGCAGCCACCAAACTACCTAAATATCTAACTGCTGTAGATATTCTCAAATACCCAGACCCACTGGTACCAGTCCAGAATGACACCCAAATTCTCCCCTGGGTACCCAGATCTTAAGTTGCAGGCCTGAGGTGCAGCTGGTCAGCCGGCACTGGTGCACTTTCTGAATTAAATTAACTTTTTACATCTTTCCTTTGATTTCTTTAAGGTTACCCCATGCCCATGAGCACTAAACTAGAACAACTATGTACATTTTCCAGGTGCAGGGCCCTTCCTGCTTTTGCTCACCGTTCTGCTGAATCAGTCCTTGGGTGGCACAGATGACTGAAGTGCTGGAGTTGGTGGAAACAGCAGATGCAGAACTGGGTTTGAGGCTTGAACACGCTTGAAGGGGCCAGGGAAGATGCCGCTGGGATCTTTAGCTTGATTGAAGGTCTTGAAGCTTGTCCCCTTTGGCCTATTGAGGAACACTGCAGAGCACTGTACAAGGTTGTTCAGCCACAAGGGCCCAGACCTAGGAGTGGCCCCATGGCTCAGCTCCCTCACAGGTCCGAGTGCCTAGCACTCAGGAATAAACCTGTGATACCCTATAGCCAGCAGACCCTACTTGGTGGAGGTTAGCGAGTTCCCCACCTGGCCCTGGATTCAGGATGGAAACTTGAAGTCATTTTTCTTTTTCATAGTACCAGCTATGGTGTGTAGTCAAAGCAGTCTGTTTCTTCCCTGACTCCAAGACTCTGAGGGGTGCAGAGTCTAAACTACAGGTTCATCACAACAATCACTTTTCTTAGCTGTAGCTAGGAGCAGACAGCAGGTACCCACACAGAAAACAACTGTCTGTCCTGCTTTCACAGTCTCTTAACTTTCTCACAACCACACTCTTGCTCTGGCTCACACACAATTCCAGGAACTCTTTCCCAGCAATACATCAAGGAAAGTCTCTTTTCTCACCGTGCAGGTGCAGTACAATTACAGAAGAGGCTCTCTCTCGCTCTCCAATTTCTCAGAATCTGGATTCCCATCCAATTTCCAGTAGCCATTCCTCAATGCTACAACCAGTCCTCAGTATCTTCTTCACAACTCTCTCATCACACATCATGATTTGCCCATGTCTCACCGATGAGGTGCAGACGGATACCAAGGAGACTCACTCCTCTTCACGATCAGACCATTCCTCTATTTTTTTTTCCATTTTCAAAACATCCCTTTCTCAATATTTTTACCACCCTGGTGCAGCTTCCTACCTCAGCATCAGGATCCCTGCAGCTCTCTTTCTCTGCAGAGCTGCCTGCCCAATCCTTCTGTCTTCTCTAGATGGGGAAAGGCACAACCAGCCCCGGGGGCAGATTTCTGGCAGCCCCCAGGCAGGCCCTCTCCCAGCCTTGCAGCCCCATTCTTTCACAGGTGCTGGAGCCACCCTCTCTGTAGAGAGGTCTGGCCGAACTGACTCACAGTCTAAAAGTCCCTTTTTTGGGGAGCTTTTTGGCAGCTCTCTATTGGCTGGAGTCACTGTCCTTAAAGAAAATTAATATGTATGAGGCTCCCTCAAGGCCTCATTGGATGCACAAAATTGCACCAGTATATTTCCCAGTATTTTTCCCCAAGAGTCTTTACAGAAGAACCAGAATCCTCCTGTGAAATCCTGGACCCTTTGGTTGGTTGGTTGGCTGGAGTCACTTGGCTGCAATCATGGCTGCTGGCAAAACAATGTCCCTTTAGTCCCTCAGCAGTCCCAACTTTAGTGTCCTTGTGCAATCACAACAAGCACTTGACCTTTGTAATGAACCCATCATTTAGCAGTAGTCCCTGTAACCTTTTAAGAGACTGTGCAGTTCAACAATTCCCCTCAGCACTTTTGATGGTGCTGCTGCCATTACACGGCCATTACAGTGTATGTAGGTCCCAACTTCCCCACTTTGGTACAGCCCAACAGTTCACTTTCATTTAATTATCATTCCAACAAGAAGTAGCCACCTCTTTCCCTGGATGTGCCCTTTCACCATTTAAACACATTATGTTTGCTCCCGCCTGTCGCTATCACAGCTTTGCACTTGCTCCAGTGCTAGACAGGCTTTCCCTCATAAATTATGCATGCTGCCTCATGACTATTGATGAGGTGGCTTCCATATCTCAAGCACGATTGGTGCTCACAAAACTCTCTCTTTCTCTCTCCTGCTTTTCCTGCCACCTCCCTGTCCACCTAACATCTCCAGTCCCAATTTTACTTCACCCAGGGACCAAGACCACCAGAGAGGTGACTCCAAGGGCTACAAAATGGCTGAATGAATATGTGCTTTTGTGCATGTGTGGAGCTCCAGCCCAGCACCATGGTGCAAAACTGGGCAGTGGCTCTGTGAATGAGCTCCTTCGGCTGCTTCTCAAAAAAAAATTATGCGGGTGCCAGCGGGAGGATGCAGGCACCAACAGAACTAAAAGGGGACACAGCCAGGAATCAGGGCAAGAATGGGGGACACTATGGGGAAACCAAGGCACAAAAATTGGGGGGCTAACCAGTAAGCCCCCAACAAGGGGGTTACAGTCACCATCCTCTTAAATACTTGACACCCCCAACAAGCCTAAAACATAACCCAGTACCATTAGTAAGCATTAACCACATTTGCATTAAATACATTTTCAAACATTTATCATTCTACTCTATTCACATGATTACCTATTCTAGCAAACAATACTAAACCAGTCTATTCTTGACAACTAACATCTGTCTACAGATTCAAAACATTTTCTCCATGGACTCAGAGCTGTAAAAGGTGTTAACCCTCCCCAGGAACTCTTAGAATTAAAGATTTTCAAGTAACACAAATTTTTTTGTGCAATTTCTACCTTTGACCACAAGGGTGTTCACTCCCCTAAAATTCACATTGACCCACAATGAAGACAGCCCAAGACAGATTTGGCACCAAAACACTTTTGAGTACCTTCTACAGACCTTCCACCATTTTTAAGGGTCCCCAACATTTTAGTGAGCTGGGAGGGGAGTTCATTCTGGGTGTGACTGGCACAGGAGATCCCAGTGGTGCCTCCATTTGTGTAGACCCTCACTGGCAACATCCTAGAGAGGGCTACTACCCCTGCCATGCAGACCTGACCAAGGTTAGGGGCCCAGCTTTCCCATACAGCTGTTACACGGGGGTCATTTCCCAAGATATAATTAAAATGGCAGTGCCTCCACCCTGAGTACTATTAGTGGGTCTGAGCTATACCAGTACAACCCCTCCTTGGATGTTGCACTAGTTCACTTCCCCAGTTACCCTAGCCATGGGGTTACTGTAACCAAAATTCCCACATTCAAACAGTTGGCATCATTAACGTCAGGTAATAATATGCTCACCAAAATCAGGTTCTTGAGTCAGCACTTTTCTGAAACAGTAACATCATGATTTATTTACATGGGGAGAGTTAGGATGGGGTAAGATGGACTAGAGGTTAAGCAAAACATTTTTATTTTCATTTAAAGGTTTGACATTTCCCAGACAATCCTTTTCTCTTTTGAATATTCATACCCACACTTCAATTAATGCAGCCACCAAACTACCTATCTAACTGCTGCAGATATTCCCAAATAATCAGGCCCACTGGTACCAGTCCAGAACGATGCCCAAATTCTCCCTTGGGTACCCAGATCTTAAATTGCAGGCCTGAGGTGCAGCCAGTTGGCCGGTGTTGGCTCGCTTGCTGAATTAAATTCACTTTTTACACCTTTCCTTTGATTTCTTTAAGGTTACACCATGCCCATGAGCACTAAACTGGAACAACTATGTTCATTCCCTAGGTGCAGGACCATTCCTGCTTATACTGACAGTTCTGCTGAATCAGTCCTTGGGTGGCACAGACGACTGAAGTCCTGGGGTTGGTGGAAACAGCAGATGCAGAACTGGGATCGAGGCTTGAATACTCTTGAAGGGGCCAGGGAAGCTGCTGCTGGGATATTTAGCTTGATTGAACATCTTGCAGCTTGTCCCCTTTGGCCAATAGAGGCCCATTGCAGAGCACTGCACAAGGCCCGTCAGCCACATGGGACCCAGACCTAGGAGTGGCCCCAATGCCCAGCTCCCTCACAGGTCAGAGTGCCCTAGCATTCAGGAATAAACCTGTGATCCCCTACAGCCAGCAGACCCCACTTGGTGGGGGTTAGCAAGTTCCCCACCTAGCCCTAGATTCAGGATGGAAACTTTAAGCCATCTTTCTTTTTCACAGTACCAGCTACAGTGTGTAGCCAAAGCAGTCTCTGTTTCTTCCCTGTCTCCAAGACTCTGAGGAGTGCAGAGTCTAAACAGCAGGTTCATCACACCAGTCTCTTTTCTTAGCTGTATCTAGGAGCAGAGAGCAGGTACACTGCCAGAAAGCACTTGTCTGTCATTTCTGCTTTCACAGTCTCTCAACTTTCCCACAGCCACACTCTTGCTCTGGCTTACAATTCTAGAAACTCTCTCCGAGCAACACATCAAGGAAAGTTTCTTTTCTCACTGTGCAGGTGCAGTACAATTACAGAAGAAGCTCTCTCTCCAATTTCTCAGAATCTGGATTCCCATCCAATTTCCAGTAGCCATTCCTCAATGCTACAACCAGTCCTCAGTATCTTCTTCACAACTCTCTCATCTCACATCATGATTCACCCATGTCTCACTGATGAGGTGCAGACAAATACCAAGGAGACTCACTCCTCTTCAAGATCAGACCATTCCTCTAATCCTTTTTTCCATTTTCAAAACATCGATTTCCCAATATCTTCACCACTGTGGTGCAGCTTCCTACCACAGCATCAGGATACCTGCAGCTCTCTTTCTCTGCAGAGCTGCCTGCCCAATCCTTCTCTCTTCTCCAGCCCTTTTTCTGCTGCTGCTGCTGCTGCTGCTACACTTAACCCCTAGGCAGCACACACATACCACATCACAGTGTATGTAGGCCCCCACTTCCCCATTTTGGTACAGACCAACAGTTCACTTTTATTTAATTATTATTTCTTCAAGAGGTAGCCACCTCTTTCCTTGGATGAGCCTTTTCATCATTTAAACAGTTTATGTTTGCTCCTGCCTGTCGCTAACACTGCTTTGCACTTTCCCAAGCACTAGAGTCTTTCCTTCATAAATTATGCATGCCGCCACATGAATATTGATGAGGCAGCTTCTAGCACTTACAAAACTCTCTCTCCTGCTCTTCCCCCCACCTCCCCAGACCACCCAAGGTCTCTGGTCCCAATTTTACTTCTCCCAGGGATCGAGACCACCAGAGAGGCGACTCCAATGACTGCCAAACAGCTGAATAAATATGCACTTTTGCACATGCATGGAGCTCAAGCCCCACACCATGGTGCAAAACTGAGTGGTGACTTTGCAAATTAGATCCTTCTGCCCTGCTCCTCTAAAACAAAAATTATACGGGTGCCAGTGGGAGGATGCAGGCATCAACAGGACCACCAGGGGACACAGCCAGGAACTGGGGCAAGAATGGGGGACACTACAGGGAAACCAAGGCACCAAAAATGGTGGGCTAACACATAAGCCCCCGACAGTGGGATTCTAATTGCATATTCTTTTAGCAGTGCTAATGAGAGCCTTAATCACACTGTTGTCATCGAGAAAACCTTGAACTATAAAATTTAAGCAATGCCTCAAGCAGCGGATGTGAATAAAGCCCCCCTGCTCCAAGGTTTTCCTTATGCTGGACCCATTATCTGCAACTATAAAGCGAACTGACAGTCCCTGTGAAGTGAGCCATGGTTGTATTGGTTTTTGGAGCTCTTCATTAATGTTGTATGAGGTATGTCAGGTTTAAAAATAAAACATTCTTAGAACAGCAAAGTATGATGCTTCACTGTCCCCAGTCCCATGTGAATTATTGAAACATGCCCAATGTGCCATAACAGATATGAAGGGCTATGGCCGACATCTTGTCCAAATATCTGTTGTGAGATGTACCACCCTCCCAACAGCACTGCACAAGGTGCGTCTTAATTTTTTACATACAACATTGTAAAGATCTGTAATACCTGTTGCCAAGAAGTATTTCTGCAATGATATATTATATCGAGGTTCGAGGTATTGAAGCAGCCACCTGAATCCCACATTATATTGTAGCAGAGCAACAGCTTTCATTTCTGAAATGTTTTTGGTTATTGTAACAGCAGCAGGGTGAGTCGAGGCATATTTGTCTTTATGCTCATATGTTTCTGAGATAGTAAGCTGTCTCCTTGAAGGAGGAGGGCTTTTGAACACATGGTCACTTTCAGCAACAGTAGGAGGAGTCCTTCTAGTAGGACCAAGTGGTGGTGGAGGTGTTTCAGTTGTGCTGTGTGGGCTGCCACTGCTTTCATCTATGGAAGTTACCCCTGAGTGTAGTGAACTATCACTATCACTTTCTCTTCGAGACTCACAGCTTGTTCTCAGTAATGTTATGACATCTCTCTAGGTGTCTTTTCAGTGCTGAAGTTCCCAATGCTCCTTTCTTTTTCCCCTGCTAAATGGCCATTTACAAATAGCGCATGTTGCTACCAACTCATTGGAAGCACTAATGGAGAAGTACGACCAAATAAAAGGTGACATTTTTTTAGTTTTTTCCCAGGAAGGCAGGGCACCTCGGTCATCTTATCAGGATCCCCCGGATTTTTCTTGGGCCTATTCCTCTTGTGTTTTATTCCCATTGCTCCTCTCCAAAACCAAAACATTTCTGTCTGTTTCTTCCACATCTGCAATTTCCATCCCCTCCAGTAAAGCTTGTGTTGCCTGATCATTCTCTTCATCTTTATTATTACCCTCAACAGGACCAGCCTCTGAAGAATCGGATGAGGGACTGGCAGTAGCATAGTATGCAAATGTTCCATACCTTTAGGTGCCTCTGCAGGTGGTACCCACCATGCCTATGTTTTTTTATCTACATAACTTTTTTTTTTTACTTGGGACTGATAATGATCTGAGACATTCACCTTTTTGGGATTCAAGCATTCGCTTGGAGGACAAAACCTTAGATGTGAAAAAAATCCCTTTTTGGGGTTTGATTTTGTTTTCCCTTATCAGGTTGATTGCTGTCTTTTGCAGTGCCACTGCCTACCTGAGAAACAGAATGCACCTCATCAACACTTTGATCCATTTTTCCTTAGTATTATAACCTGTAAAAAAAGATCCCTCTGACTAACGTGATATCCTTCTGATGACTCCCACCAACACATCTGGTGCATAACTGCACGCAGCACAATCCCACACTGGGGTTGTTTAATGCTTACACATAATGTAATGCAATATACTATAAAACTAATGATAATAAGTAGGAATAATGGGACTGAGTGATGATGATGATGACAAGTGTGTAGTTGTACTTTACTTGCGTTTTAGTCTAAATGACCTGCTACTAGTCACAATGTCAAATTTTATACCCTGGGCCACCCACAGCCAGCAGCAATGTTGCATCAACTTGTATGATATTTGTCCAAACAGTATTTTTTTTTAATACATGAAATCATGAGTAAAAGTTAACAAGTGATCATGATTGGATGGCACAAGTCAAAGATTTATCTTGCCAGCCTGCTGCCCTTGCCCTGTACACACAGTCACACTGAAGCCAGGAAAAAAAAATATTAGGGATTTCCAGGACTGTTACATTTCTCATGGCCCCCCCTGTAGTCTCTCTCTCTCTCTCTCTCTCCCCCCAGATGGCACAAGTCAAAGATTTATTTTGATGGCCTGCTACCCTTGCCTTGTACACATAGCCACACTGAAACCAGGAAAAACTTTATTTGGGATTTTCTGTAACTGTAAAATTTTTCTTGGGCCCCCAGTAGTCTCTCCCTCGCTCTTCTGAATCTGGAATGACACAAGTCAAATATTTTGCCAGCCTGCCCTTGCTCATGTACACAGTCACACTGCCTGAGGCCAAGAAAAGAAAAAAAAAAACTTTCATTTGGGATTTTCTGTAACTGTACAATTTATCTTGAGCTCCCAGTAGTCTCTCCTCCTTTCTCCTCTGGATTTTCTGGAATGGCACAAGTCAAAGATTTTGTCAGCCTGCCCTTGCTCATGTACACACTGCCACACTGCCTGCCTTTTGCCTCCCCTCCCCTCAGTAGCCACTCATGCCACCACTATCTCTCCAGTCCCTCTGGATTGTTTTCTCCAGTCCCTACTCTATCTTCACCCTCCCACGATGATCAGTTTCTCTCCCCCGTCACCCCAGTAAGTCTCCTTTCTCTCTCTCCTCTCTAGTTTCTCTTTCTTCCCCTCCAAAAATGTATATTTTTTTATATGTGTTTTTTTTTTTCTTTTCTGCAACTTCTTTTGGCGGCTCTGCTCTGCTGCAGTGAGCAAGGTGCTCCTCCAACCATCCTCCAACTCATCTCAGCCAAGCTGTGCCCTCAGCATGGTTATATACTGTGAGTGCATCATGTGACTGTCTGTTGCCTGATTGCATGCCGCCAACCACCTGTACATGGAGTGAGCATGCCTACAGCATCCTCATGGCAATTATATACTAAATGGCACTCCACAGACCCGGAACTGGACTTCTGCAGTGAAGTCCATATTTATCTGGGTTTGTGGATTGTGGGTTCGATCCAGGGGTTCTGAGCTCCCCCAGAACAGTCCACCCAGCCTTATACAGAACAACCTCATCTCCCCTCTACCCTCCCTTCCTAATCTCTTCAAAACTGAGAGTATCCTGGTATAGCCATGTCCCATTTCTGATTTTCTGTGCACCATGACTCAGTTATGGCCACCATGTCCAGCAATGCCACCACCATGATAGCCTCCAGAGCTGGAATTTTATGTCCTAGACTCCTTGCATTGGCATACATGGCTCTCTAAACCTTGCCCTCTCCCTGCCTGCAACCCACTTTTCCTCTCTCTTTTCCTACCTGTGATACCCATTGAAGCTCCCCAACTCCCCCTTTCCCCCTTTTCCTCATTGCTCCCGTTGTTTCTTGTCTCCTCTACACCTCTCCTTCTGCATCCTTTGTTATTACCCCCTTGTCCTCCACACTGTCCGCACCCCCTTTATAATGCACTCTTGTCTGAATATGGGACTCTGATAACCACGCAGATACTGGCTATGTGAGCAAGTGGAGATAGCTCATCACAAACAGAACTGTGCCTTTGGTTCTCTGAGCTATATTTGGCAGTTGACATGCAAATTAGCACATATGGGATGTAATTCATTAAGGGGGCTATTTGCATGCCAATATAAACCCATTAGTATCTCTGCACAATGCCACCATACATAGAAACATAGAATCTGTCAGCAGATAAGGACCTCCTGGTCCACCTAGTCTGCTCTATTTTCCCTACCTATAGTAACATCGCAGACCCTACTCCATCTCTGGTTTCCCAACCCCCTTCCTACCTCCAAGATCCCTCTGTGTTTATCCCATGCATTCTTAAATTCTGTAACTATTTCAGCCCCACCACCTACTCTGGGAGGCTGTTCCTTGTGTCCACCACCCTCTCCATGAAGAAGTACTTCCTCCCATTTCTTCTGAGCCTCCCCCTTCTTTCTTCATAGTGTGCCCCCTTGTCCTCAAGTTGCTTTTGCTTTCAAATATGCTTCCTTCTTGTACCTTGTTTTCACCTGTGAGGTATTTGAATGTTTCTATCATATCTACACTTTCCCTCCAGGAAGTACATATTTACTTACTTCAGCCTTTCTCTGTAGGGCTTTTGATGCAGGCCATGCACTATTTTGGTTGCACTCTTTTGTACCGCCTCCACTGTATCTATGTCCTTGCAGAGATGGGGCCTCCAGAACTGTGCACAGTACTCCAAGTGTGGTCTCACCAGTGATTTATACAGAGGTATCACTACTTCTCTCTTTGTTGGTAATTTCCCTGCTTATGCATCCCAGCATCCTGCCAGCCTTCCCCACTGCCTTCTCACACTGTTTTGCCATCTTCAGGTCATCAGATATGATTACCCCAAGGTCCCTTTCCTGCTTTGTGGCTGTTATTACCTCTCCTCCAAGTTGCTAAGTTGCCCCTGGGATCCTATGCCCTATATGCATGATTTTGCACATCTTTGCATTGAAACCCAGATGCCAAACCCTTGACTATTCATCTTGTTTTTTAGATTGTTCCTCATCCTTTCCATACCCCCCCATGTGTCCACTCTGTTGCAAAGTTTTGTGCTATCTGCGAACAGGCATACTTTTCCCTTCTAGCCCCTCTGCAATGTCACTAATAAAGACCTTCCCACAGCTTCCACTTGCATACTGTGTGACCCTGAGCAAGTCACTTAACCTCCTTGTGCTCCCAGGTCACTCCTGTAAAAAAGCTTTCAGCTTAGTGTGCTATACCTGGTTAAAAAACTAAAAAAAAAAAAAAAGACATTGAAGAGAACCAGTCCCAGCACTGATCCATGTGACACCCCACTGGTCACCCTGCCTAATACAAATGTGTATAGGCATTGTGCCAAGCCTTGGCCATTCCCCTCCTTCCAATTGCCATTCTGATTTGTCCCTACCACATGTTGAAGTTCTTTGGTCGTTTACTGGTTCCCCCACCCTCTGATGACCATACCGGATATATGTCACAACACTCCCATTCCCTAGTAATCTAGTGGCTCTCTCATCCCACTCCCTGTATGGATAATACAGCAGCTATATGTCACAACACTCACATTCCCTGGTAGTCTAGTGGCCCCCCACCTCTATCACCAGTCTGAGTTGCAAGAACTAATAATAAACCCATCCCTTGGTAGTCTGTTAGACCCCCACTATTGCCCAAATACTGTAAAAAAACAACTCCCTGGCCCACCCACTCAGCACCCACCTCTCTCTGGAATCTGACTCACCCCTGACCTCAGAAGAATAGTCAAAGTCATGTCCACAGATGGTGGCTGGCACAGCCCCTTGGTTTACCACCTCAGCCATATGCCATCTGATTGACATAGAGAAGGCACATGTGTACTGTAGAAACAGCTGTTTTTTCAGCACATACACTTGCTTCCTATCAGTCATATAGTGTCTAGCCAAGGTGGCGAGCAGAATGGCTGTGCTAGTGCCCATCTGAGGACATGACTGTTGCTCTTCTTTTGAAGTTAGGGTGAGTCAGGTGTCAAGGGATGTGGGGTCAGTGGGTGCTGATTGGGTGAGCCAGGAAGGGTTTTCTTACAGCAGACAGGGGGTAGAGTGCTGCTATACTGCCTTTCCTCTGCTGTAGTGATCAGTTTAATTCCTCTCATCCAGTACTCTCTCCTATTTTGTTCTCTCCCTAGGTATGTAGCCTTGATTTTTTGACACTGAATTTCAAATGCCAAACCTTAGTCAACCACTCTAGCCTTTGTAGATCCCTGTGCATCTCCTTGATCCCGTCATCAGCATTTACCCTATTGCACAGCTATGTGTCATCTGTGAAGAGACACAACTTGTCTCGGATGCCCTCTCCAATGTTGCTGATGAATATATTAAAGAGGGTAGAACCCAGGACAGATCCCTGTGGCACCTCACTTGTGACCTCCCTCTCTTCTGATTTGACCCATTTATCACCACCCTCAGTGTCTCTTCTTCAGCCAGGCTTCCTATCCATATAAGTAGGCCCTTAGAGGAGCCCAGGTACTCCAGTTTCTTCAGCAATCTTCTGTGTGGCACTGAGTTAAAAGCCTTGCCAAAATCAAAGTAGAGTAAATCAGTGTGGCCCATATATATATACTACCTTTGTTACCCAGCCAAAGAAAGCTATCAAGTTGGTCTAAGAAGACCTCCTTGCCACAAATCCATTCAGTTTACTATCCTGTAGACCATTACACTCCAGATAGTCCACAAGGCCCTCTTTGATCAGTGATTCCATCAGTTTACCCACTACAGAGGCGAGGCTGACAAGTCTGTAATTCCCAGGTTGCTCCTTATCTCCCTCCTCCATTTGTGTAGTGGGACAACGTCCATTACCCTTGAGTCTTTTGGTACTACCCTGTCTGAACTGATCTATTTAATAGCATTACTGGGGTTTAAGCAAGTTCCTTAGTCAATCCCTTGAGCACCCTTAGGTGCATCCCATCTGGCCCTGGGGCATTATCTATCTTCAGAGCTATCAGCCTCTTCTGGACCCTTTCTCTGGTTAATACATGCTGTCTCATTTCTGGAATGCCCCTAACTGCCACCTTGTTGCAACTTTCAGGCAGGGGTCTCCTGTCTTCCCTCATGAAGAAAAAGCAGAAGTCATCATTAAGGACAGCTGTCTTTTTGTTCATCTTTCTCTAGTACTGCCCCTCCCCAGCCTTACACTACTATGTCTGTGCTTCCTTTTTATGTTGGATCACACATGCGCAGCCAACATATTGGGGTAGTACCACATTTGGAGGCATGGTCACTGTTGGGTGAATGCAGGGCATGCATCAGTAGGTGCGTCCCTCATTCCCCAATCAGCCTGCATGACGACGCCACACCATGCGGGCGAGCACATCTAAGAAATGGTCCACTGCAATGCAAGCAAAGCTCGTCACAGACCTCCTGACGTGCTTACCCTGCTGAGACAGAAAAAAAGACATGACGGCACACTGCCAGCCATAATGTCTGCCTCGGGGGTGCCCAATCCCCCTGGCGGCATGCCCTGCCCCCAATGTATGTGCCGATGGGGGAGCCCACTCCCCGTCTGCATAAAGCTCTCCTCCCCATTTGTTATATGCCAAGGAGGGTGCCCAATCCCCCTAGGCTCTTCCCCCCCTGCTTTCCTTGTGTGCTGACAGGGGTGCCCAGTCCCCTATCAGCTAAAGCACCCCCCCAAAAAAATACTTAGGTGGCACATTGGGAGCCCACCCCAGCATGCCAAATCCCTGAAAAATAAAACAGTTCTACAATGTGTTTTTTTAACCTATGGAAAAAAACAGTCCCTAGCCATCTCCCTGCCCCCCTGCAACCCACGCCCCCTTTGTACACCCTGCCTCCCCACACACACACTCACTCCATACTTACTTCCAGAGCCCAGAGCAACGATCTTCGGTGGACTGGGAACACATCTGCACTCTTCAAACCAACCACAAATTGAAGAAATGCTGGTAAGCTGTATAATGGCATAAAAAGGGTTTTTTTCAACTTTGGTGCATATCTCGGGCATTTTTTGGAATTTTTGCACCAAATTTTCAACATGGGGTTATTGGGACCCCTCCTCATGAATTCAGTCACTGTCATGGCATTAATCAGTCCTGAAAGATGATTTCGCAGTCACTGCATGGAATCACCTTTCGGAACCAAGTAATGAAACGACAGTGACACTATTCATGAGGGGGCTCTCAAAAAGCCCATGTAGCTAATTTGGTGGAAACAATCCCAAAAAATGGCTGTTTTATGAGCGTGCATTGTGCTGCTTCCACGCACTCTCGTAACTTCGTGCATTTGTAATATTTTCACTCCAGATTATCATAATTGCCATTTTTCCACACCTCCTGATGAAGAGTACAGCTGTCATTTTACTTATCCTGGCCGAAATGTGTTTTCACACTTCCAGTGCAGATTAGCATGGTCACTGTGAGAAATCAGTTTTCAGGACAGTTTGAGGAAATGATGGTGACACTGTTCATGAGCAGAGGTCCAAAAATGCCTATGTTGAAAAGTTGGTGCCTAAAGTCCATAAAATGACTGTGTTACAAGCATGCGTTGCGCAGTCTCCACGCACCCTTGTAACTTCGCAAATTTGCAATATTTCCATGCCAGATTTTCAACACTGGCATTTTTTCACACCTCCTTATGAATAGTACAGCTGTCATTTTTGGCATCCTGCCCAAAATGTGTTTCTGCACCTGTGGCGCACAATGGCATGGTCACTGTTGGAAATCAACTTTTGGGACATATCAACAAAATCACAGTGCCACTGTTCATGAGGAGAGGTCCCAAAATGCCTATGTTAAAAATGTGCCTAACAAACTCCCTAAAATAATTGGGTTACGGACGTGTTTTGTGCAGTTTCTATGCATGCTCATGACTTCACCAATTTTTCATATTTTCACTCCAGATTTTCAATGTTGCCATTTTTTTATGCCTCCTCATGAACAATACAGTTGTCATTTTCCACATCCTGCCCAAAATGTGTTTTCATCCCTGTGTCGCCAAATGGCATAGCCACTGTGCAAAACCACCTTTCAACTAACAAACTGATTGTGCCACTTTTCCTGAGGTAGGCTCACAAAAATCCCATGTTGGAAATTTGGAGTGAAAATACCAACACACGCCTATGGTGTTAGGGTTCCCAACTGTAGCACCCCACCCTGTAGAGACTGACAGGAGCCAGGGGTGTGACTTGGGATCATCAGCTGTAATGCTCATGCCATTCCAACCCCACCCCCACCTTACAGCCAGTGACAGGAATCGTAGTGCGCCTTGCACTGTTCGGCCACACAGTTCACTCCATTCTCCTATATTGCACCCACCTCAGCGTATTTACTTATGGAATGGGGTAAGTATAACACCCAAAGACCCCAAAGCACACCACAACACTTGTCAGTGTCTACAGGGTCGGGTGAGGTACAATGGCATGAGCATTATAGCTGATGACCCAAAGGCACACCCCAATGCCTGTCAGTCTCTACAGGGTTGGGGTGGGGTTGGCATCACTTCAATACTTCACTGCCATTACTATTATGGTTCTCTAACTCTGGCACTACCAATGCCAATGCCAGCGAGACAACATTCGGCATTGACAAATGCTTCTTCCTTATTATATCTGAAGGATTGTTTTGCCCACCCATGACCCCTCCACAATATGCATCTCTGTGTCTGTCTTTACCTCACTGACCATCCTCTTTGCTGCCTACTGTTTTTTTTTGGTAATCTCCCTATTCCTTCTCCCCTGCTTTTCCTTGTACCTGGTAAAAGTCTTTTTCTTGGCCCTCACTGCATACATGACCTTTTCTGAGAACTACATTGGTCTCTTGTACCTGTTTCATTTTGTATGACTTTGTTACCCCCAGAATGATCCTGTTGGCTGCCCCCCATCTTTCCTCTACACCACCTAATATCCACCCTGGTCAGTTTGTCTAGGACCAGCTCTCTCCTCCAATTGAAGTCTGTTCTTTTGAAATCTGGGACTTCAGTTTTTGGTAGGGGCATTATGTTTCCTGAGGGCCAGCCTGAACCAAATGGAGTTATGATCACTAGACCACAGTGGCTCACCTAATCTCATCCCACTCACCATCTCTGAGTTGTTGAGCACCAAATTAAGAATGGCTGCCTGACTAGTGTGTTCCTTAACCTGCTGCAAAAGCAAGCAGTCCTACAATGTATCAGACAGGGCCTGACTTCTGCAGCATCTGGCCACTGGAATGCCACATTTGATATCTGGCAGGCTCAGATTACCCATCACCACTTCTACCCTTCTTCACTTCCCTTGCCAGCTGTTCCTCAATCTACCTATCTCTCTCTTTTCCCCTTGTCCTTTGACCTATAGATTACCTTTACCCATATTGTCTGGCCTAAGGGTTCCATGAGGAGAACCAACAGTGATTCTGTTTCTGCTTTGCTTCCCCTGATGTGTCCATCCTCCACAGCCTCTCTGCCTTGCCTGTCATATAGGGCTCCACCACCCCTTTGCCTTTTCTTCTATCCTATCTAAACATTGTGTAACCTGGAACTGACAAGTCCCAGTCATTATCCTCTGTGGTCCAAGTTTCTGTGATGGCTATAAAGTTTTCCTCAGTGTCTACTACCAGTGCCTGGAGATCAAGGATTTCATACCAAACTCCCAGAAAAAAGGCAGACCCCTTTCTAACTAGCTTCAGATTCTCTTTTGCTGCTTTGTGATCCTATACATGCATTGTTCATATTCTCTTTACCTACTTATTAATCCTATTGCTTTCAGACCGTGACAGCCTTCCCCCTTTGCCTTTTCAACAACTCCTTTTTGAATCTCAACCTTATTTTTGCCCACCTTACTGCTATCAGACTCCAGTATAGGGGAAGCACTTGGTAAGTTCCCCTCCTTCACTCCCTTTGCCATGGTTCCCCTAGCCTCAGTGACCACCGCAGTCGGTTTAACTGTCTAGAGCAAATGTCAGTCTTCTATCCTAGTGCACAGGTCACCTCTCTGGCCTTCACATTTGATAATACTCCTGTCCCAGAAGTCCCACCAGTTCCCCCCACAAAGTGGCACCCTTTTTCCTCACACCATCCATATAACTTCCCATTTAATGCCTCTATCTCTTCCCTACTTACTCTATCTTTCCTTCCCCCATACTGCACACAGAGAGGACCTCAGAAAAGGCCAGGGAGGCTGAGTGCACTTGCAATCTGTCACCCAGCCTCTGAAAGTTCTGCTTCAGTAATTCCACAAGGTGATTTGCCAGTTCATACCCAAGTGTACAGAACACCCAGATCCTCCTTCCCTCTCTACTATCCTCCCTATTCCATCTATGTCCTGGGTGGCTGATGCCCCAGGAAGACACCAGACCATCCCCTACCCCTCCACCCCCACCCACCACCATCTCTACTCTCCTGATCATAGAATACTGACCATTAAGACTCTCCTAGCTTCCTTCTTCTTACTATCATCCCTGGGTGCCACCAAGTCATCTCTCCCATTTTCCCTGACTGACCCAGTGCCCCCATGGTGAGGTTAGGTATCTGAGTCTCCTCCGGGGTGCAAAGTGATTTACCATCGGGATGGTGTAGAGTTGGTTGACCTCCTTCTGGCTGTCCTTTCCACTGTTCAAGTTCCCCAGCACTCTCAACCCCACTGCACCATAGGACCTCTGAGGGAGTGGAGGTGTGGGTTGTGGATCCAACTGAACCAGTGCTACAGAAGATATATCTCTTCCCTTGCTGCTATCCTTCAGATGGGGTAGTGACCTCCCCATCTTCAGATCATAACCCTGGAGAAGAGTGCTAACAGTTCCTGCAACTGGCTTGCTCCCCAGTAAACATCATCCCTCTACTAATCCTTAAAATAACCCTTAGAGATTTGATACTAACCAGTTTTCTCATACCACTCTAGTACCCTTATGTTAGAACCAGGCTGGACTACTCTATGCTTGGTCATCCAGATAGGGTAGCAATTGTTATGAGTACACTTGACACACTCATTATAAGTACAGACTAACTTAATTGGGGTCACCTAGATAGGGAGAGGCTATGGTACTATGCAAGCACACTTAAAAATGCAGACTAGCTATAAATAGGACCCTAGATATGATGCAACTATGGTACAGTACAACTGAACTGATCAAGCACAGATTAGCTATAAAGGGATGGCCTGGATAGGGTGAGGCTATGGTAGAAAACAAGAAAATCCTGCACAGTTACACCAGATTGGAAACCTGGGTCAGCTATGAATTAATGCTGCTGCCTCATCCCCACACAGGCAATCTATGCATTTGACTGATAGGAGTAGTTGAAATACTGAATGTGTAGTGCACTTAAAGGTTATCTGATCAGAAAGAACACCTTAGTCTGGTGGAGCCCCCCTCCCCCACATACAGAGAGTCCTACAGACTATCTGCAGATGCCTTAAGATAAGTGCTGCACTTCTGCTCTGTTCCTGTCCTGCAATGAGACATCAGTGTGATGGGAACGTGCTATGAGAGTGCTCCAATTTTTCCCAGAGTAAGAGCTTCCTTGTTAGCCCTGTTAATAAGCCAAAATCAACCTTCAATCCTAAATGTGACACAGTTCCACTTCCAATTATCAACTAGCTAAGGCCCTAGGCCAGACAATTATCATCCCTACCCCAAACTAACGGGCAAGGCACAGTTCTTTAGTATGGTCTTTAAATGTGAGCTACTATGGCTGATATCAAAGTTACCCTTCAGTCAATAATAAAAACATCAATTTGGACACATTTTCACCACAACTTACCCCCAGCTTTGTTGTATCAAATAAAAGACTTTCCCATTTAGTGATGTTGCAAAGTAAAAGTTTGCCAGTGACGTTCACATGAATTACCAAAAATTTACACTTCGCCAAGTTTGCAAAGCTTCCCCTGATTTGAAAAACTTCAGCTTCATGCAAATTGCATGAATTTTGCCACAAACTTCAAATGGAGCTAGAAATTTGCTGCAAATTGCAAAATTCATGGGCAAAAGTTTGCACTTGGCAAATTCTGCAAATGGCGCTCTACGAATTGCATGAAATTCATAAGTTAATTCATGGAGCAAATTTTGTGGACTTCACATGTCTCAATTCCAAATCCTGTGACAAATACCGGCAGACTCTGCTTCCTGCTTCCTGCATAATACCAATAAACAGAGACTATGCTGTTTATAAGAAAGCCAGTTAATGCATATTCACAAGAGTTTGATACTACCACATTGCAATGGAAGAAAATGGAATTAGATATTACGTATATCTTGACATAATACTTAAAGATCTTTTGGATTTTAGACTGTATTTTGAGGACTTAAACTAAGTTGACAAACAGATTGAATTCTATTGTAACCTATTTTAATTTATAGTATTATAAATGTATTATTGCATTACTGCTGTTTATTTAGTAGACAACTTGAATTGTGCTTGCACTATATGTATTTTGTACATTACCAGTCTAGAATTAAACTTTCTTACTAACTTAAACAAGTGTTTAAAGCAAGGATAAGGCTTCTTGTATATGAAAAGAGATAGGCAGAATCTGGTACAATCAACTTGTTACCTATTCTTTACTAAGGTTATTTTTTTTTTATATTCAGTTGCTCTGTTGTAATATCTTTCCACTCTAGATGTGTTCAATCATAGGGCAATCCAGTCAATAACAAATCAATGTCAGCTCTTTGCTGCAGTAAATTGGCCTACTCATGAGTACAGAGGGATAATTTATTTTTTTACAGTTGGATGTCCTGTACAGAATGGATTCAATAACTCAAAAAATTACATGCTTCCAATCAAATTAAGGGATAACTGAGTTCCAATATACTGCCCCTTAACTTTGGAACAAACCAAGGTCAAGCCTAGTTCAATATAGCTTAGTTAGCTTATTTAATCTCATTAACCAATTTTAATCATTTGTTGTCTATACATTTTATTCCTCTTTTGCAATTGTACATGAGCATAATTGGTTTGCAGTATGTGTACTGAATGTTTGTAATTGTATTTATTGATCAGTTACAATGTCTTTATAAATGAGTGTAGTAAACTCAAGGTCTTCTCTTGGAGGAAAAAAAAATCATAAAACAGGTAGGGAGTTTGTTGTATCTTGATTGGCTGAAAAGATTCCAAAGCCATGTTGTTTAAGAAAAAAAAAAACAATTGCTTTGCACTTCTGGCATCCAGCATGCAACACACTTAGAAATAAATCTCTCCCAAACCTTTTCAGGCAAAATTATTGTCAACCATTTAGTCTGGGTAAAAATCTACCCCTTCTCACTTACCATTAGTTTTAAAAACAACAGATTTGCACCACTGGACAAACACCTGCCCACCATCTCACATGCCACACAGCTAGGTGTTAAAAATAAACATTTAATACATCAGTTCCACTTTCTTTTTCCTTTTTTTTTGTACCTGGTGAAAGGCCTCATGATTTTATATTTTTGCCTCTGTCCGTGAGTGCCATTCTGAAGACCCGTGGCATTTTCACTTGGTCCCGAATCTAAGTCACGGTAATGGCCACAGCTCTTTCATGGTTCCTCACTAAACATGCTCATATGCCAAATCAAAAAAATGTATTTCCAAAGTCACTTCACACATGCAAGAAAAACAAAAACAAATAAAAAATGTTGATGGGCACCCATCTGAACAAGATGCCTTAGTATATGGCCCAAAGCAAAAGAGAACTTTCACAATGCAGTCTGGGCAATTCCATAAGGATGACTGTAAGCTAATTTCAAGGGGGAAAGTAAAGAGGAAAATGCTGGAATTGGTTGAGCACATTTCTTTTCAACCAGAGCTTCTACAATCAGTTCAAGAAACACCTCAAATACTAATTCCGGCTAAAAGAGCAGCAGCAACCTTACAAATCAAATGTATTTTAATCCAAACAAGTGTACACTACTGCACTTCAGTAAAAATAACCCTTAATATACATATTTATTAAATAAGGTACAAAGTAAATCAGTGACTAAAGAAAAAGACATTGGAATTACAATGAATAATAAATTCTCATCTGAAGACCACTGTTTGAATGTATTCAAAACTTCAGATAGAATATTACAATCCATTAAATGCTCTTTCATTACACAAAATGTCTACTATATCCTTCCATTGTACAGGGCATACATAATTCCACATTTTGATTTTGGGTCACCCTTTTGGAACCCCTATCACAGGCATGTCATTGACTTGTTGTAAAAGATCTAGAGAAGGGTGACTAAAATGATCAGGGGTCAGACAAACTTGTCTTATGAAGAGAATTTAAGTAAACTTGAGCTATTTAGTCTGGAGGCAAGGAGAAGTAGATGCATCTTCTTTTACTATACAAGATTTTGCAAAATCCAGTACTCATGGCTCAATGTGGTCTCAAATTTAATATAAGAACAACCTCACTAAGGTCACATAACAGACAATTACTTCTCCCTAAAGCTAATACCAACAAAAGACTTCACTATTTTACCATTCAAGACACCCAATTGTTGAGCAAGTTACCGTACAGCCTGCTTCACTTTGAGTCATTTTTTAAGTTTCAAACAAGGGCTAGACAATTATACATTGTCAATGGGCATTTAACTAGTACACCCACTGTGAGTGGAGGCAACCTAAATGGGTCCATGGCCTTATTTTGCCTAACGAACCAACTAACTAAGTAACCCATCAATCAGGCTCAATCATCAACCCTGACTCTGTCTTAGTCATGGTAGTATAAGCTGGAATCAAAATAGGTGCTGCAGCAGTAGTAATTCAACATTTGGAGCTGGTAAATAGTTCTGACCTTGCCTCTCCTAATTTTATAAGTTAAAAAAAGTCATATGACTACCTCAAAAGCAGAATGAAACCAGAAATGAACCCTCAACTTCAGAGCTGGGAGTGGAACAGATGTGTGATAAAGATCGTGTGTGTCAAGCAGATCAGGACTGGTAGGATATGACTAATGCTGTAGGAATGCTACAAGTTCTGATGAGGAATCTGATACTTTTTATGATTTCTTGTAGTATATGGAAGACTCCAGAAACTTAGAAAATCATGGAGATGACAACATAAGTAAGGTAAATCCACTTCAGTTCCCACAAAGAAATATTACAGTTGCAGATATTGACTGCTGAACATGTTACTGCTGGGAATGCACCTCTTACAGTCAAGGAGAGGGAACAAATATTAAACTAAATGCTGAATTTACTACTGTAACTACCTGCAAAGAAGGAAACAGCTTACCAAAGGAAGAGCAAGTATTGACTGGTATCTCCCTAAACAAGAATAACATTAGTGATCTTAATAGCCCAAGCACTGAAACTATTAAAAATGCAAGTGACAATAAGGGTCACTGGTCGCTTTGTGAGCTAGCATAAATGGGCAAACTGGATGAGCCTGGCGGGCCTTCCTTATCTGCTGACAGACTCTATGAATCTATAACATGGGTGTTGGAAATAAAATAAATGTAGGCACAGGTGCATTAGCTACTTTAGTTATTGCCTAGGTAAACCAAGAAAGCACCTAAATGTTGAGCCCACCAAAGCTAGCAACACCCATTCTAGAACAAGTAGATACTTATACAACAAAACCATAGTAACTGCATCTACTGTATCACTGATACTGGCTCTAATTTAAAAATAAATGATATTGACCTGCAAGCTTGGTTGAACTCCATTCTAGATTAAACCTGTACTGGTTTGACACACTGAAGTCAAATATTGACTAAGTAGAAAATGGAGCAGCTGGTACCCATAGAAAAAATGTAACATATAACCCAGATAATAAATGAGGTGGAAGCTAGAGTTCAGGTATTAAGGATTACGTCCCTTAGATGCATTCCTAATTCTCAATAGAATCCAAACAAATCAAAGAGATGCAAAACAAAATTGATGACCTATATTGGAGAGTCAGACATAATAATTTGAACATTATGGGACTCCCTGAAGGAAAAAGAGGTAATGATCTACATGTGTTCATGGAACAATGGCTATCCAAAGAACTAGATAGAGAATTCTCTACTTCTATAACTGAATTGGAACGAGTACATCATACCCCTACACAGTGGCATAAAGCCAATAACATATATCCTTGTGTGATTTATGCTAAATTCCTCAGATTCTCAGAAAGAGAGAGGGCTTTATATCCTGCTTCAATAAAATGTCTGGTCATAGTATATTTAGTGATTTGGTTCCTTATTGCTGTCTTATGTTTCCTATACAGGTATTTAGCTCCCTCTTTGTCCAACATACACGGCACCATGTCAAAACCCAGTAGTCAAAAACCACACAGTCAAAAAACACTCTGTGTGGTCCATGTAATCTAGCATGGTCCGAAACCATGCTAGATTATATAAACACACTTTGAGACCACGCACACTTTTATGCTTCTGCAGGTTTTGACCACGTGTATGTGTGGTCAGGGTTTTGACCAGTTATCCAACTTACACAAGACAGCATGGGGCAGTATAATATACTGTATAGACAATACCATATGCATTGCAGTTAATGAATTGTTTAATCTGGTACTGTGTCACATTCCTAGGATGCACAAAACAGTTAGTATTATACTGTATATACTTGTGCATTAGCTGCAATGCCCACATCTGAAGTTTCCCAATCCAGTATCCACTCATATGCAAGATGGAATTTGTGACATTGGAGCCTGCCAGGATGCACCATAGTGCCACAGATTCCTATATGACAAAAGGGATTAACTGCCAGTCAAATTGCTTTGCTTCCTGCAGAAACTCTGCTACAGAATTTTGCAGAACTGAGCTGCATCCTGGTGGACTCTGCTATATATGCATTTTGTTACTCTTGTACCAAGTTATACAGTATCAATAAAATCAGGAGTGCAAAAGTCTAGGATCTGGATTTTCAAAAGTCTATATGCAGGACTTGCATAATAATTTTGGGAGCAATGGTGTCACCTTAAATGCATCAGATTGTTTGCACTCGATGTTGAAACATTGTGATGCATTTCTGACACTTTACTCGCTTTACAGTAAACAAATGATGCATGTGTCATTTTTGGAGTGCATCTTGTGGTAGTTGTGCCCAGACATCAGATTACCTTTTGGTAGTCTAACAGTCTTGGCACAAGTAGTTGAAATGCTTCAGAACTGTGATGCAACTCTTTAAAAAATCCAATGACATATCCAAGACTATATGAGAGTATTTGAAATGGCATCCCAAACAGATCTTCGGGTGTACATTTCAGGAAGACACATTCATGCAATCCCAACCACATGAACTTATGATGTTTGACCATATGCAAGTACAGAAGAGATAATGAGCTTCGGTGAAACATCTTTTACAGAAAGAATCCCATTGGATATACCATTTAAACACCAAGGGATGGATTTTCAGAGTTATGTCATGATTCCAATGCAATTGCGCTACTTGAAGCAAGACTCTTAGATCATCAGAAAGGTGGTCTGACTTCTTGATGCAATTACTGCAAGATGTGCTCCAAAATTATGCATGCATCAAAATAGTAACACACGTATCCTTTTTTTTACATGACATGAGTTAAGTATCATAAATGCATTAGAATGTTTGAAACTTGGATGCAAACATTCTAATGCATTTAGAGTGGTGCAGTTACATCCAAAATAATGATGCAAGTCCTATGACCAGATTTTTGAAAACCCATCCCCTCTATACAGTAGGCTTTAATGAATGTTTACATCTTCATAACATTTTTGTAATTATGCAGATAAGTGCAATAATTGGAAAATAATTCCAAATCTCTTTCCCTAGTTTCTTTAATTCCATTATGTCACATACAGTCAGATTGTATTTTGTTTGTACTAAAATCATGTGTTCATGCACATAATATATGCAAACAAAAACGCATGATTTTCATATACAGTAGATTTCATAGGAATATATGAATTTGCCAGCAGAAACAGGCCACATGGTCTATCTAGTCTGCTCGAGTGTGCAACTAGCACCCTTACCTCACAGCTGTCCCCTCTCCCTCCTTCACAATAACCCTCCTCACCCTGTCTCACCCCTTTTTGACCTCTCCATTGTCTTACAGAATACCATCTCCTTTGGCAGAGTGTTCCATTCTGCCACAACCTTCTTCATAAAAAAGTGTCTTCTCATTTACCTCCTGTATCTTCCTCCCCCCTCCAATCTAAGACCATGACATCTCATGTCATTCTCTCTCCTTAATCTAAATACCCCTTCTGCACCTGCCTTGTTAATCCCCTTTAAGTACTTAAAGGTCTTAATCATATCCCCCCCGATCCCTCCTCTCCTCCAGAGAGTACATATTTAACTCACTCAGCCTCTCCTCCAATGGCTTGTCCCCTAGTCCCTGGTCCCTGATCCCTGGATCATATTAGTTGCTCTGGATTGTACCCCTTCTAGCAATCTGATAGTCTTCTTTAGATATGGGTACTAGTACTGCACGTAGTACTCCAGGTGTAGCCTGACCAGTGACCCATAGAAAGGCAGGATCACCTCCCTGTTTCTGGAGGATATTCCTCTTGCAATACACCCCAGCATCCTGTTGGCCTTTACTGCCAACTTACTGCACTGCTCTGAGTTATTCATTTTCCCAGTTACCACCACCCCAAGATCCTTTTCCTCCTTGGTGATACCCACCTGTATTCCACCCAGCTGGTAACTCCTCCCTGGGTTCTTTGCTCCAAAGTGCAGAACCTTGCACTTTTTAGCACCGAACCCCAGCTGACACTCTTCTGACTACTCCTCCAGTTTAGTCAGATCATTCTACAGCACTTCTTGCCATCCTTCTATATTGCTCACCATTGCCCCCAACTTGGTATCATCAGTGAAGAGGCTGATCTTATTCCTGATGTCATGTGAGATGTCCGCTATGAATATCCCAAACAACACTGGCCCCAGTACCGATTCCTGGGTCACCCCGCTCATCACCGTCCTTGGAGATGAAAGCTCCCCCCCACCACTACCTTCTGCTGTCTTCCCTGTAGCCAAATCTTGGTCCAGTTAACCATCTTAGTCCCGTCCCCTCATATCTTAATTTTCCTCCCTGTGGAGGGGTTGTGGGATGACAGATGAACCAGACACCAATCTTCAGGTTCAACACACAATCTCTGTGTGAAGTTTATTCAAAATACAGGAAATTAGGTTCAGCAACAGCATATTCCTTCTTTAGTGCATCAGTTTGAAGCAACAGATTATGACTGTCCTTTCTCTGCACTTAGCCAGCACCTACTGACACTGATCTCTAATCTAACTTACCAGTTGAGATGCAACCTCCATCCCTATGTGGGCCCTGTTTGCTTGGGTAGTGGGGGCCCAGAAACAAAACAAAACAAAACACGCTATAGACAAAGAACCTCAATGCAGAATCACTGAAGGAAAGGTAACCCCAAAGGGCATTTGTAACAAATCAAGTTTCAAAGAAATACAACATCATACATACGTCCATAATGCAAAGCATCATGGGATATATGCAAATCACCATGAAATTTCAGACTTGTTCAGTTTACAGCAATATACATGCATTTTAAATAGCACAACAAACTTACTTTCTACAGCAGTCACCTAGTACTTTTTACCATTATCAAAAATACCTAGTGCCATGGTATTTTCAACATTTACAGTTTTCATAAACATAAGGTATATACTTCAAGGTATTTTATGACATAGTGCTGTTACATACTAAATCCAACAGTGATAAACACAACCTGTTTTACATACACTTGGAGGTCACCACAATAACCTCCTTGTACAGGGACCTGAGAGGGAAAAGGAAAATTAAAGAGGACACTATAGCATAGTCAAGAAAGGGAAGGGGGTGCCTATAGGTGGTGATCTTATGGACTAGAAACTGTAAAGAATTGACTAGACTAAGAAACAGAAGAACTGTTGCAACAGATTTAAGAAAAGTTTGGTCCTCAAGAGTGGCAGGAGCTCCCTGTCACATATCCCCACCTTAAGAGGGAAGCAGTTATTGCAGACTGCTTACCACCTTCCTGTCCCAGGAAGGGATGGAGCTTCCACCCATCCATCTTCAGAAGCTCTGTCTAAGGGTCCCTATTAACGATAAACATGCTATCATAAACATAGTGGACATCATCATTCTTTACCCTGAGGCATTAACACATTTCTCAACAAAAACTAACAGTACCTTCCCCTTTCCTTTTAAGGAAAGTCCGTCATATTTTACTGACCGAACATCTGAACAACTGTGAAGTCCAGTACCATAGAAATCCTTTCTTTGGGGATAGTAATTACCTGCTCCAACCCCACCAGACATGTCAATTTTAAGCAGGGAGCCCAGTCCTAGACTCAACCCCGCTACATAAACCCACTATGTCTCTTGAGTTATTCATTTGCTATAGATACAGACATCTGAGGATAAACATTCTTTTGGTGTTACCTCAACACAGGTTCCCATCCATTTTCCACCCACCTCTTCCTTTGTAGATTTTTCATAAAAAAATAAAACACATGTGCCTCCTACTTGATCTTAACATACTGTAACATTTTGGCAATATTAGCATCTTTAGCCTGCAGTATACCCCAGCCAATACTGTTAATAGATTTAGCTGCATCAATACAAAAATATCCCTTCAACCTCACAGGCTTCTTCTTGCTTGCTTGGAGTCTTCAACCCCCAGCACAGTATCACTAGGCACAGTCTTACCTGGGGTCTCACATTCAAGTTTCATACTTGCATCGCTGACCTCCAACAGGTAACATCCTGGGAATACAGGAAACAAAGGAATATCCTGCTCAGTCAGGGGGTCCTCCTCCAGCTGAGCCCATGAAAAATCCTCTTCTGATTCTTTATCCAAACTCTCCAGAAGATACCTCTCGAGCACCTGGCACTGGTGTTCCACCTCTCTGCATAGTCGGTGTGCCTCCAGCCATTACCCACTCATCCAGTGGATCATCCTCATCAGGGTCTCCACCTCTGTGGTGTTGTCTCTCACACATCCAGTCTGCCTCAACCTGCATCTCTTCATTGTCTTCAAACTTGGCTTTCCTTCAAGCTCCCAGATCCAGTCCAAGCAGCAGCTTCTCTCCATCTATCAGCCATGGTTCTGATCAGAACTTCATGGACTTTCTTGTCTGGCAACTCCTGTTGCATCAGTCCACCTGGGATATCTGGGTGATATATACCAGAAAACATCCCTCTTTGGCCAGTCCATATGCTTCCAGCAAGTTATCCCATTTTTACCACCAAGTCTGTGGAGAGGTTGTGGGATAACAGATGAATCAGACACCAAACTTCCGGTTCAACACACAATCTCTGCATGATGCTTATTCAAAATACAGCAAATAAGCTTCAGCAATAGAATATTCCTTCTTCAGTACATCAGTTCACAGCAACAGACTATGAATATCCTTTCTCTGCACTTAACCAGCACCTACTGACACTGATCTCTGATCTAACTTACCAGTTGAGATGCAACCTCCACCCCTATGTGGCCCCCGTTTGCTTGGATAGTGGGGGCCCAAAAAGAAAAAAAAAACAAGCTATAGACAAAGAACCTCAATACAGAATCACTGAAAGAAAGGTTACCCAAATGGCATTGGTAACAAATCAAGTTTCAAAGAAATAAAATATCATACATACTTCCACAATGCAAAGCATCATGGGATATATGCAACTCACCATGACATTTCAGACTTGTTCAGTTTACAGCAATGTACATGCATTTTAAATAGCACAACAAACTTAGTTTCTACAGTAGTCACCTAGTACTTTTACCATTATCAAAAACACCTAGTGCCATGGTATTTTCAACATTTGCAGGTTTCATAAACATAAGGTATATACAGCAAGGTATTTTATGACATAGTGATATTACATACTAATTCCAGCAATGATAAACACAACCTGCTTTACATGTGCTTGGCGGTCACCACAATAACCTCCCTGTACAATGATCTGAAAGGGAAAAGGAAAATTAAAGAGAACGCTATAGCATAGTCAAGAAAGGGAATGGGGATCCTATAGGTGGCCAACCTTATGGACTAGAAATTGTAAAGAATAGATTAGGCTAAGAAATAGAAGAATGGTTGCAACAGATTTAAGAAAAGGTCGGTCCTGAAGAGTGGCAGGAGCTCCCTGTCACACTCCCCTAACCTCCCATGTGGTGCTGAATCAAAGGCCTTACTGAAGTCCAAAAATATGACATTCACAGCATGACCCTTGTCCAATTCCCTTGTTCATCATAATACTCAACTAGATTAGTCTGACAGGACCTTCCCGAGACAAACCCATGTTGATGACCATCCTGGAGTCCACTGTCCTCCAGAAATGCCACCAGCCTCTCCTTCAGGATTGTTGCCATCAGCTTCCCCCATGATGGATGCGAGGATTATGGGTCTTACAGGTTTCATAGGTCTTACAAGTAATAAAAGACATATTGCCTATTATTATGCTTGTAATTTACTAATGGATATAGCCTGATATTTCCTGATCTGTTATATATGCATCAAGCTGCCTTTTAAATATGTCCAGTGTCCCACTCTCAGTTATTCAGTTAGGAAATGCATTCCACATTGTAACTACCTTTTGTGTTATCCAAGTCTCTCTTTTGCTGATCTATAATTTTCTCTCTTTTTTGTTTATTATATCCACTGCAATCATATGTATCATCATTCTAGTCTACAGGCATCATCATTCTATTCTATTCTACACCCAAGCACACCCAACGCTCTGAGTCTGTAGTTGTTGTATATATCAGGAACATATTTCCCCTTAGTTGCCACTGCTCAACAGAGTAATGACCAAGTTCTTTCATTATCACTTAATATGCTTTATCCCTCATGCCCTTTATCACCTCTGTAATTCTATGCTGCATGCCCTCCACTCTTCAATTCTCATTTCTATGGTAGGGTGACCAGAACTGTCCACAGTACTCAACATGCAGCCTCACCAGTACTCTAAACAGTGAAAGCATCACAAATCTATCCCTGCTCAGTATATTTTTTGCAATGCAACCCATGATTTTATTGCATTTTCTAACTACTTCTGTGCATTGAAAATCTTGCTTCAGTTCAGTGGTTATTCTGATTCCCAAGTCTCTTTCATTGGTGGTTTCCCTTAGATTAACCTTGCACAGCTGGTAAGTTTCTATTGGGTTCCTGTGTCCAAAATTCATAACTGTGCATTTCTGCATTTTCCAATGTTAAGCTTTGCTGAAGCCACCCAAGACTCAATGTCCCCAATAATCAAAAGGATAGTGCTTCTGTAACATAGAGTACATCAATGTTCCTAGCGGGGCCATATTCAGTGGCCCCAGGAGCAGTGCCCAATCTCAGCAGCACAATTACCAAAAGGTTACTGCTGCACTGATGCAAATGAGGGATCCCTCATGCATAATGGCATGGTAGTATATTCAAAGGGCTTCCCAGTGCAGTACTGTTTGTTTAATGCTACTAAAAACGTAGCCTTATCATTGTGCTAAGGCTGTGCCCCCACCACACAGAACACAGGGTGGCTTTGCATCCAAACTCCCTGACAATCCAATGGACCCACTCCTCCTGATTTCCCAGGATCCTATTGTATGTCAAAGAAGCTTCCCTATCATCTAGTGGACCCCTCCTCCAATCACCAGTTTTTTTTTTTGTGAACCGTCTTTATCTCTCTGCCATCCTGGAACTCTCTCAGTCAGCCCTCTCACACCGCCAACCATGCTACCACCCCACCTGAAGCTGACCCACTGGGAGAATTGAGGACAGACCCTATCTACCTACCTTAGCCCCAAAGAAGCTCCCCCACTCACAGGGAACAAAAGCATGGTGAGGGATTGAGAGTGCCAGTGAGTCATGTCTGGCATTGGGTTTGTGGCAATGCGGCATTGAAGGATGCCATCACCTATCCAGGAGCAGGGTGTTTTTACATGTTGTTGCTCTGGGAGTGCAGATATGCAAAGACACCCTGCATGCAGTGGGCATGCTCCCATACCCATGCGTAAGGTATCTGCACTACCCCCAACCCCAGAAGAGTATGCTGCAAGTTGCACCACCCTCAGCCACCACCAGGAGCTGCTAGCACTGTGGCAAGTGCAACCACCCACCCCCAGGAAAGGAGCAGTCCTCCAGATGCACAATCCTTTCCTGCCCCTGTCAACCCCTGACAGTCCAAGCTCACTCCCAAACCCAGGTGGCAGGCATGGCATGAGGTGTGGTGTCCAGAACCTCAACCCTCAGTGCCACCAGGCCAGACCAATCACCAGGTTTTAAATTGCATGAAACTTCACTGTGGAATAGTGCCCCCCAACTGAATGCCATCCTCCCCTCTGTGTGACACCCCACCTGCCTACCCACTGTGGACCACCTGCCCTGTCCCACTTACCCTGGTTAACTGAGTTGCACAGCCATCAGTGAGACTGGCACAGCCCATAGCTTACCTCCTCACCTGACCTCCATCTGATCTGCATAAAGTGCAATCATGAGTAATGTAGAAACAGCTGTTTCTACATTACTTGAAATTGTACTTTGTGCAGGTCAGATGGCTATCGACTGAGTAGGTGAATGGAGGGCTGCTTTAGTTACCATTGATGACTGCAGAACTAGTGAGTGGGTGAGAGGCACATGGGTTGGGGGATCCCCAGTTGATGGGTGGGTGTCACATGGCCAGTGGTGGCATTTGGTCAGAGAACCACTGACCCACCAGAGAAGTTTCATGTACTTTAAAATGTGAGCATATGGGTGGGTCCACTAGACACCAGGGAAGCTTCTTTTACATGACAGGCAGGTGATTGGGAGGGGCCTTCAGGGGGTGGCTGGTTGGGAGTGTCACACAGATGGGTCTGGCATTCCACCAGGGGGATGCTTGCTCACTGGGGATGTTTCATGTACTTTGAAACCTGTGAAAATGGGGGGAGGAGGTTCACTAGACACCTGGGAAAGGTCATGTATTTTGAAACCCTAAGTGATTGGAGGGAGATGGTACACTAGATACAAGGGAAGGTTCATTTACATTGAAACCCTGGAAATGGGGAGTCCACTAGATGCCATGGAATGCTTAGGTATCCTAATGTCACCCTGCCCTGCATTGGTGCTTGAAAATGAGCCTATAATAGGCATGCAGATGGTCTCTTAGCACCATATGTGCCCATTGGGCTCATTTGCATACTAAAGATAAATACAGCCCTCAGGAGCCCTGGTACTGTAGGCTGTATGCAGCTTTGGGCTCTGTCAGCTTAGCTTTTATTCACTTTGGGCTGTACCAGCATATCCTTTATTCAGTCAGTTAGCGTGTTTTGGTAGGGTGCTCTAACTCACTGAATATAGCTCTGAGCCAGCCCTGTGCTATTTTTGACACAGTCCTACATTTCACACAGTGCTGTTGACTGGATTTGAATGTTGGGGTCAGTCTGCCTTAGTTCCCTTCTCATTGACTCAACTGATTCCTGATTTTCACCACAAATCCAAGATTTGCTTCATCTACAAACTTACACATCCACCCACCATATTTGTATTTCATCGATGACATATACATATTGAAGGGGGCTGGACCCAGCACTGAGCCCTGCAGCATCTCACTGGTAACTGCTCCCCAGCCTGGCAAATATCCTTTTAAGCCCACCTTCTGTTTTCTATTTCCCAGCCATGAGTCTACACACTTTACTAAATGTTTATTAAGGCCTATGTTCTCAACTTATTGATTAATTCCTTATGTGGTACCATAACAAAAGCCTTACTATGATCTGAGTCAAAACACAACATTCACTGGTCTCCTCAAATCTAAGGCCTTACTCACTGGCTCAAAACATTTCTTCAAGTTGGTCTAGCAAGATTATCCCTTCCAGAATATATGTTGTATATTGTCCTATAGATGATTTTTTTTATATTACCCTCTAACCCCTCCCTGATGATGGTTTCTAAGACTTTCCCAATCACCAAGGTCAGACTCACAGGCCTGTAGTCTTTTTTTTTTAAATTAAGTAAACTTTACTGAAACCATTAAAATACAATAAACCATCACCAACAAAATACTGTACATACAATAAGAATACAATGCAAAAATGAACAGCCTGTAGTTTCTATAATCTGCCTTTGATCCCATTTTATAGCTGCAGTGCAGAGCTCTGCAGATGTCTTGCTGTCACAGTAGAAAAATGGAGCTCATCAGATTCTGAAGGGACTTCATAAAATTAGAGTTGGATTGCAATTACTCTGCTAGAACAGTCTGGTGTGTCCCTACACCATACTATTTTTTCTCTGTCTAAAAAAAGAAGCAATTTTTCTTTCAATCCAACAGTGTGTTTATGGAAAATAATTGTCACTAACAGTACATGTATTTCAATCTTAATTTGTGCATAACAGGGCTTGTGTGATAACGTGGTTACTAGCTTCAATCTGAGCAGCATTCTCTTTCAAGAAAGATCCATAGCTTATGGTCTTTAGTAAACATGTCAACTTATTAGCGTTTCCCAGCCATAAAGTGTAATTAAGACTGAGGTATGAGATTCAGATTTCAGAACACAGAGTAAAGCATTGCTATCAAGTTCAGGAGATCTGCAAGAGTTAAAAAAGGACAGCAGTAAATAATACACTAACTTATGTAAATGACCTAATGAGTTTTTTTATATTGGTTATTCTGGTTATTGTTCATATTTCTGAAATTAATTGGTGAAAGTTAGTGCAACAAAGAAGGCTAAGAAAGGGATGTTGCATGCAGGCAGAGACAAAGGGCTCTGTGTGTGTTTCCTTATATGGGAATATGTGTGTGTGTGTGTGTGTGTGTGTGTGTGTGTGCATGCAAGTGTGTGTATGCATCTGTGTATGCCTTTATGGCACACTGTTAACCCTTTCCTGGTACAATAACCTTTTCTAGTCAGTTTTCAAATGGCTGTTATGCTACATTGTAGTAAGGTTCACTGTTCAGAACATGAAGCAGTGCATGTGTGTTAATGTGTCACAGTGCTCATCCTAAATACAATAAAAGTTATGGTTATATGTATAAGTAAATAAACGCCATATAAGGCAGTGTACATGTGCTAGTCTGTGTAGTAGTAATAGCAGTAAAATATTTTATTCATTACATGAATTGGATAGTCAGTTGAGCAAAAGCTAATTTTCAATGTGATCCCATACACTCACACATAGTAAATACAATTACAAAGGTTTTCAAAATTTCTTATAGTGTTACACATATAGAGAAAGAAGGAAGTCATTTTATAAAAGTACAAACACTAAAAGATGCTATCCCAGGCAATGATACAGTAACACAATTTACTTTAATCAGTTAGCTTAATAACAATATCAGGGTATGGCAAAAGAGTGGATCTTAGCCCATTTAGCCATGACAGGGTAAAAGAGGAGCTAGGAAAGTTCAAGGGAGACAGGGCAATGGGGCCAGACAGCTTGCATCTTAGGGTACGCCAGGAACTGAGGGAGGAACTGGTGGCACCTCTGGTGAGGCTATTTAACATGTCTCTAGATACTGGTTGGGTGTCAACTGACTGGAAGACAGTGGACATGGTGCCACTGCATAAGGGAGGCATTGGGAGGAGACAGGAAACTATCTCCCCATCAGCCTCACCTCGGTGGTGGGGAAGGTGTTGGAGGTGTCATTAAAGGAAAGAGAGGTAAACTACCTGATAGACAGTGGACTACTGGATGATAGACAGCACAGCTTCACAACTGGTAGGTCATGTAAGACAAACTGAATAGAGTTCTTTGATTGGGTGATGAAGGTGGTCAATTAGGGAGGGGAAGTGGACATGGCCTATCTGGACTACAAGAAGGTCTTCCACTCTGTTCCTCACAGAAGGCTGGTAAATTAGTTGGAAAGCTTAGGGGTGGGACAGAGAATAACTAGGCAGGTGGAGAACTGGCTGTAGGACAGAAGCCAGAGGGTGGTGGTTAATGGAGTACATTCTAGGGAGATGGAGGTGACGAGTGGGGTGCCCCAGGGGTTGTTACTTGGATTCCTCCTTTTTAACATCTATATCAGTGAATTAATGGATGGGCTGGAGGGGAGTGTGTCTATTTGTAGATGATATGAAGATCTGCAATAGGATAGACACTCCGGGGGGGATGCCATAAAAGAGGACCTGACGATACTGATCAGAAACTTGGCAGCTGAAATTCAGTGCCAGAAAGTGTGCAGTGATGCACACAGGGCATGAGAACCCACGTGCAGCCTACACTCTGGGAGGGGGGTAATTAAGCCAACTGACCAGGAGAGGGATCTAGGGATTATAGTATCAAGCAACCTTAAGGTAGATAATCAATGCAGCAAAGTGGTGGGAAAGGCAAATAGAATGTTGGTGTGCATTGGAAGGGGCATAACAAGCAGAAGGATGGAGGTACTGATGCCCCTTTATAGAGCCATGAAGAGACCACACCAAAAGTCTGGGGTCCAGTTCTGGAGACCACACCTATTCAAGGACATAAATGGGATTGAGAGGGTGTGGAGAAGGGCAACCAAGATGGTGCACAGTCTGCAGGGGAAGACATATGAGGAGAAGTATAAGGAATTGGATCTGTACCCATTGGAGTCTAGAAGGGAGAGTGGCAACATGATAGAGACATTTAAGTACACAAAGGGGATTAATAAGGTGAGGGATGGCAGCCTTTTTAAAAGGAAGGTGGAGGTTAGAACTAGAAGGCATAGTCTAAGATTAGAAGGTGGAAGATTTAGGGGCACTGTGAGGAGGTGTTACTTCACAGAGAGGGTGGTGGAGACCTGGAATAAATTGCCAGAGGATGTGGTGGAGTCTGAAATGGTGACAGTATTAAAGAGGGCATGGGACAGACATAAGGTGCTGGCAAGTGGGGGGAAGGGGAGGACCAGGGACATGGGGGATGAGTAAGGGGGGGGATGGGGCAGACTCAATGTGCCAGAGGGTCCTTTTCTGCCATAAGATTTCTGTGATGGTATGATTCTATGATCCTGTGTCTGATGGTAAACAACAAGGCAATGATTTGCTTGACTGTTCTAAGTGCCATTTTTTGATGTTATGCAAACTAATAGATTTATCTACTAGTCTGAGGAGGACTGGAATGGAAATCCAGAGTTTAGGACCTCTGTGCAAAACAAATATTGTCTGGCTATGCTCTGTGTGTGTGTAGATAGTGCACTGCTATGTTATACTGGAATATATATGCATATATGTGTATATGTATTAGTCCATTTTTGTGTGTATTACAACAATTAGAAAGTGCATTTAGGTGGCTCAGTGGTTAGCGCAAAAATTGCTTGTTAAATATTAGGACCACTATAGCCTCCCTCTAGCTGTCAACAACCACACTTGTATTCAGAGATACCTTAATGATAAATGTGAGTGGCCAGCTAACTCATCTGCCAATTCCCTCAAGATTCTGAGGTACATAGCATCTAGTTTCTGTGCCTTATTGGTATTAATTTACATCAGTTTACTATTAACTAATTTAACATTCACAGGTACCTCTTCAAAATTCCAGTGTCGGCCATCCTAGTGGCTCAGAGGGCTGAGGCATTATGCCTTACCTCATGCTATGCTGGCAACCCAGGTTCAGGAATGACCTAGGGTCATCGGGTGCCGGCATGGGGGTGGAGGGTTGGAGCTGGATCAACCAGCCTAACAGCAGCTCTCCTCTCCTGGGGAGGTCCTCACTGTCCCATAGTTCCACTGCCACTGGGTGGAGGCCTGGTCGCTGTGCAGCTGGGAAGGGGCAGCAATTCGGGAAGGTGTCTTGGACTGAGATGTGCGCGTGCCTCCACAGGCACACACACGTGCTCGAATAAGGGGATGGGTGAAACCCAGGGGCATAAATACACAAAAAAATGTAAACTTAAAACAAAATCCAGTGCCCATGTCCTTGTGGAAGACTAAACAGAAAAATCTGTTAAAAATCTCTTCCATATATTCCTCCTTTGTAATTATTTCTTTTCTTTCCTCTAATGGGCCCACAGTTCTGAATACCCCTTTCTTGACATTTATATGCTTAAAGACCTGCTGATACCTCAAAGAAAACTTTGAAAAACATGATATTTAGGTACAATTCAGCTTACATTCCATATACATATTCTGTAGCTTTCTCCTTCTTATTATTTATTACTGAGGAAATTTGCATGAATACATATGTATCCCTTAGAGTTCATCTGCCTCTTTAGCTCACTCCCTACTTCAAGTCATAATCCTCTGCTGTGACATCACAATCTGTTGTTATGGGAAGCAATTGTGATGTCACAAGCAATGCATTATCACTTCAGGTAGGGAGAAAGCAACAGGAATAGATGAACTCTTCAGAAGCAAATATCCTGTTTTCATGCAGATTACACCAGTAATAAATAATGGGGATGTGGAACACAGAACTAATGTAAAATACAACCCGAACTGTGTCCAAATATTATGGGCCAGATTTCAAAGCTTTGCGCCATGCGCAAAAAGATTGTGTTGGGTTTGCTCCAGATTTGAGCAGGTGTGCATATTCAAAAGGGGAACTAGCACTGCTGTGCCTGGGTTATGCCCCCAATCGTCCCACATACACATTACACTGTATTCCCTGGTCTATTGTATTGTGATACTGCTATTTTACACTAACATGTAGATTCAGGCATCCATCATATAAGCATGAGTGCCAGGAATGTGCTTTGCTGCTAATATTTGCTAATGTTTAAATCCTTTTATAGATTAGATCATGCACGATTATTATACCTCACTATAATGCATTATGTTTGTCTTTTACATATATCCCATATATAATCTACCTAATTACTTATATGATGACTCTGAGGGATCATCAGTGATTACTTTATACACTATATAAATATATATCTATATATCTATATATATATATATATTTATAAAATGGGGTGGTAAAAATCATAGAAATTCCACTAACATGATTGGACAGAATGCATCACATGACCATGCATTATTTCCCAACGACCGCACACCTCCCAGCGTGACCGCACGCCTGAACTACTTTTTATCCTCCAAAACCTTCTCACCAGTACTCACATCATTCCACATCTACCACAGACAGTCACCTACAAGCCAAAGTTCAAACTAACACTGACTAGAAAAAAAAAGAGCTTTGTATTCCTATTTCTTTTCAGTTACTATTCTTACAATAAAGCTGTCCTCTTTACAGGGAGGAAAACAAGTGGGAACCACTTTCACTTTTATTAGTCACATGTAGCGTGACCGAGCGTGGTCAATAACAGTACCTAATAACCACCCAGACACTGAAAGCATGTCCCTCAGTGTGAAGAAGAAAGTAACTGTATTTTACCTTAGTTTTATTCAGAATTGTTTAAAAGTAGCCAGTTCAAGCGAGTTGCAGACAGGACTTACAGTTTTATCACTGACATATATGACGGCGTGCGGTGAAAATGAAGCGTAATGTGCTGCCAAACAGTAAAATAAGTGACACTCTGTACTAGAAAAGCAAGAAACTCTGCATTTCAGGTTATTTAAATTTAAAACTATGTAAAAGCTGCCATGTGAGCAGTCGAGACTAGCGCAAACCGGAGTGCTGGCAGCGTCAGAGATGGCCGTAGAGCGCAGCGTCTTCAGCAACAGCCGCCAGAGCAACACCGCCTGCCCGCATTACATCTCCGACACTGCCAACACTCCTCGGTTTGATGCTTAGTTCTCGACTGCTTCACACGGCAGCTTTTTTACATGGTTTTAAATTTAAATAACCTGAAATGCAGAGTTCTTTGCTTTTCTACTACAGAGTGTCACTTATTTTCACTGTTTGGTTGCACATTACATTTCATTTTCACCACGCTCGGTCACGCTACACGTCAGTGATAAAACTGAAAGTCCTGTCTGCCACTAGCCTCAGCTCGCTCCTTCTTTTACACAAATCTAAATAAAATTAGGCAAAATGCAGTCCTTCTTTTACACAAATCCAAGTAAAAATAAGCAAAATGCAGTTACTTTCCTTCTTCACACCGAGGGACTTGCTTTCAGTATCTGCCTGCACTGTTCCCCACTCTTTCTCCTCCATCTAACAACATCAAAATAAAAAGAAATACAAACCTTTTTTTTTTTTTTTTTTAATTCTTATGCCACACAGGGACTACTTTTTTGTTCTCCCACAAAAATATTTATTTCCATTTTATAAGATAGATAATCCACTCCAGGGTGTGCGGTCGCGCTCTGATATATGCACGCCTTGGGTGGTTGAACGCACAGAATTCAACCCCCACAGCACCACACACACACAGACACACACACACACATGCAAGTGTGGGGAGGACCAAGTCCAACACAACCAATGACAGACATCCAGCAGCAGGCGTATATCAGAACACGACCGCACACCCTAGAGTGGATTATCTATTACATATATCTATATCTATATCTATATCTATATCTATATCTATATCTATATATATATATATATATATATATATATTAGAGGCAAAATCTCCATTTAATGCATTAGTTAGGGCTGTTCCACAGTGACAAAAGTGAGGAAATTCACTGATAGGGTTGAAAACCCTAACTCCGAATTCAACCCCCCCAGCACCACACACACACAGACACACACACACACATGCAAGTGTGGGGGAGGACCAAGTCAACACAGCCAATGACAGACATCCAGCAGCAGGTGACAGAAATAACAAACAATTGTCTAAATGTACTACGAGACATCCCCACTCACCTGACCAGGTACTGCATGCTCAGTGGAGATCAACAGCAAAACTGAGGCCATGTACACCAAATGTACACATCCCTGATTGCAGCTGCACACAACGTACCACACTTAGTAGTTTCATGGCCTTACCTACCGATGCCCCACACCAGACCACACCACATGTGGTGGGCCACCTGAGCAATAAAGTTCAGCAAAACCAAGGAGTTGTACAGGTATAATATCTCTGATTATAACAAGGGTTTGAGAAATGCAGCTTTCTAATTGACTGTAAACATTGTAACAGCCTTATGTTTAGTTTTATTAACATACATGTAGACCCTAACCATATGATGAACATGGTTTAATGTTGTTTAAAAACAGTTTTATTATAATAGCAATAAGCCACTCCCAGTATTATGTTAATGGTCAGTTTATCACTGTCTAGCGACATGTGGCACTCGTATGCCTCATTCAACATTAAACCCCTACAGGGTGATTAACAGACCATTTAGCATAACTGTTGGTCATGCCTTATTGCTTAAATGTCTTTATGAGTAGATACTCTCCTCTGCTAGGCACTGCAGCAGCTTTGTAACACAGTGTCCCACCCAGTTACACCATACACTGTCTAGTTACTGGAGAATGGCTGTGAATATGAACTCATGAAGATGAACAGTGTAACTTGATCATTACAGTCATTGAAACCTTAGTGTGATTATAACTGACAGAGTCAGTGATAGAATAACCCTGCTGTCCTAGTACACTTACCCCATTGTGAGTTAAATCAATACTAAAAGACATTCTGTTTATATCTACACCATACCTACTTGATTCCTGTTGTACCACAATTAACATAGTTATCACTTTGATAGCATCAGTGACAGAAGTGTGGCAAACCCAAACACTAGACATACAGCCTGAGTATGAAACAACTGTTAAAAAAATTACACTGTATCCATAAGTGGCATAGATCACTCATTACAACAATAGTAGATGTATTACTATTTGAATAAGTTAGTCATCACAGATGCCATGAGATTGTCTTTATCAGGTACAACATACTCAGTAAGTGCCTACAGGAAAATCTATCCTATATACATCTCCGATACTACAGTGCGTCATTGTTGGCTCCAGTAGTGCTGTGATATTTAGAAGTTGCTTGGCCTGATCCATGCAATTACACTGTTTCTTACAAAGAATACTTACTCATCTTTAGTATTGAAACACACTGAAGGTCTATGTATATACATCAGCAGTACACCTTCATCAGTAAGAATGCATCTGATACTGGCAGTACGAATTTCACAGCATTGAACAGGCAATGCTTTTCCATACGTTTACATCAGCCTCTCTATCTTGAGTAAACCATTGCAGTAAATGTACTACTATGTAAATCACATACTAAATGTAACACTACTTTTATCTTGAGCATGCTAGTGTCTTGTAGTTAATTTATGTACTTCTCTTAATTAAGGTATACTCACTAGTGTTAAAACCTTTCTACAACTGTCATCATGCACCTTCAGCATTTATATTGACTAACGGCACAGTACCAGTTGTGGTGTGGTGTGGGGCATCGGTAGGTAAGGCCATGCAACTACTAAGTGTGGTACGTTGTGTGCAGCTGAAATCAGGGATGTGTACGTTTGGTGCACATGGCCTCAGTTTTGCTGTTGATCTCCACTAAGCATGCAGTACCTGGTCAGGTGGGTGGGGATGTCTCGTAGTACATTTAGACAATGGTTTGTTATTTCTGTCACCTGCTGCTGGATGTCTGTCATTGGTTGTGTTGACTTGGTCCTCCCCCATACTTGCATATGTGTGTGTGTGGTGCTGGGGGGTGAATTCAGAGTTAGGGTTTTCAACCCTAACAGTGAATTTCCTCACTTTTGTCGCTGTGGAACAACCCTAAGTAATGCATTAAACGGAGTTTTTGCCTCTAATTTTCCTTCTTTTTGAGAATGATAACGAGAAATAGTGAATGTAATGTGACGGCGGGAGTGCGGGGCCCAACTGCCGCCACATGATGTCTTGTGGCATAGTTACAGGAAGAGCAATGCAAACAGAAGTGATAACAGTGGTGCACATGGTAACGCAAGCGCAAATGACAACAGAAAGGGCAATGCACACAGTGGCATAGATGGGAAGAGTCTGCCACGTGATGTGTTGTCACATAATAACATGGTGCCTGCAAACGGAAATGTCAATCGGCATGGTGACGCAAAGTGAAACAGAAAGAGAAACAGTACTGTAGACACAAATGGCAAAAAATAACAGAAATGCAAGCGCAAATGGAAAAGCAAAGGATAACGCACCTAGGGCCCCATGCTCCCGGCACATAATGCAGCAGCGGGAGCGCGGGGCCCAAAGGGCCCCGCACTCCAACCACATGATGTCTTGTGGCATAGTAACAGGAACAGAAATGCAAACAGAAGCACTAACAGTGGCGCACAAGGTAACGCAAGTGCGAATGAGAACAGAAAGGGTAACGAACACGGTGGCGAAGGGAACGGTGTGCCACGCGATGTCTTGTCACATAGTAACATGGTGCCTGCAAACGGAAATGTCAATGGGCATGGTGACGCAAAGTGAAACAGAAAGAGAACCAGTACGATAGACACAAATGGCAAAAAATAACAGAAATGCAAGCGCAAATGAAAACGCAAAGGATGACGCACGTGGTGGCGTAGATGTCAACGGTAAGTGAAACAGGCATGGAACCACAAGCGGAAACAGCAATGGTAACAGTAATGTAAGCGCACAGGCTGGTTTTCCCCAAAAGCTGAATAGAGAAAGACAGTGAGTACAAAGAATGTATGCATAATAATGGGTATCGGAGCAGAAAATGAGGACTTGGAATACTAAATAGGTTATATCTCAGGAACTGTACGATGTAGAAAAAAAATTTAAAAGTCGTATGATTTATGATTGTCCTGGCTAGTTTTGTACTTAGCCTCCATTAGCGGGCTAAGAAATCTTCCGACGAAAAGTCTGTATCTCGCACCGTTTCCGAGATACGGGCCCTGAAAGGCGCGGTGAACGCTGTAATGTTATCCTATGGGGGAAAAAGAGAAGTTCGGAGTGCCATAACTTTGCCTCCCTGTAATATTTTTTCACCAAGCTACTGAAAGGAACAGCTGTGGGCTGTTGGCTGTCTTCCTTCCAAATTTCAGGAAAAAAGACCAAACCATTATTTTGCAGCAGGGTGCCAAAGGATTCCTGTAATGCATCGGGCCCCGTAATGTTATCCTATGGGAAAAACTGTCAACTTTGGAGTGCCGTAACTTTGCTGCCATGTAATATTTTTTCAATACAACACTAAAAAGGCACATCTGTGAGATGTTGGCTGCGTTCCTTCCAAATGTCAGCCCAAAACTCCCAACCGTTCTTTTGCAGTGCAGTGCCAAATAAATGCTGTCATTTTCCCACAGACTAGAAAATTACTGTCGCAATTTGCGAAAGCTTTCACAAACATTTGCGACACTTTCATGAGCATGAAAGTACTTTGCGAAAGTACTTTTTCCAGAAATCTGAAAAACATATTTCTGGGGTGTTTTACCCCAAAATAAAGACATGGCTAGCATCCTCAGGGTCCGACTAGGTGAATACAAAAAAGAATTAGGTTGCTAGAGGGTCCCAAATTTAAATGCCAAGCATTTTTCTAATCACCAACTGAAAACAAAATGGCCGATTTGCGAAAGTAACAGGCCCATTTGCGAAAGTAAAAATGCATTTGCGAAAGTGTTGAACTTTTTGTTAACTTTTCCCATTGACTTATAATGGGAAATTGTTTTTTGAATAACTTTTGAACCATTTAATATTTTTTCACCAAATCTTCAAAATGCACATCGGGGATGCTGGCCGCATGTTCTCTGAAGATTTTGGGCCAGTCGCGCAAACCGTGCGACCTGTACACGCGACCATAGAATTCCAGAAAAAGCGTAAACGTGCATGCAAATCACATGTAATAACTCCGCAGCTGTGTATCCGACTGGTACAAAACTCAGCAGATGCCAAGGCCTATGGTTCTTGATTGGGTATTCCAAATTTCAGCCAAATCCATCAAACAGTTGCAAAGTTATTAAGGTGCAAAGTTTTAGGGTTTAACATAGAAATGGCTCCTCAACCCTATGGTAGCACTACCGTGTTACCATAATATATATATATATATATATATATATATAAATCATATGTAGTAGTAGCCAGTTAGCACTTCTCTGTCTAAGCAAGCAAGCAAGCTAACAAACAGAAATCCTTTGTTATCTTTTATACTGTATACAGGCAATAAATGCCACTTGTAGTTTGAACCCATCAGCATTTCTTTTGTCGAAGCTATAATGCAAACCGAAGCATATTCTTTGTCTCACATTTCTCATATCAGTAACTATGATGTAATCTCTGTTGTTATACTGTTATCTGTAGTATATAGCCTTCTGAAACCTAGCTCCACACGGAGAGAGAGAGAGAGAGAGAACGAGATCTTGGAGAATCTGAGATCCTACAAATTCTGGAGATTATGTACATTCCTCAGGAGAGTGGTGAGAAACCCATCTCCCTTGTGATTTTCTCTGCCACATGCTTGGTGTAAGTAGTATAATAAACCTTCTATTAGTACTCCTGCTTGTTTACGAATGCTTCTTAGCAGACTCTAAAGACAAGAATCTGTATTATTAGTATTATTATTATTTACTCTACTGTCTGAGATTGTTTACATAACATAAATGGCGACCGTGAAGTGTGTCTGGGTGTTTGCCAAAGTTACATTTTCATTTCCTCTGTAAATTAAAACACTGGGTGAAAATCCCCAGTAACAAGCAGCTGAGAGTGTCTCCTGTTTAAATGTCTTCAGTCGGTTGTGTGTGCAACAGTGTAGACAAAACAATCTTTTGCCAGATATTCAGTCTCTATGTAATGACTTGTTTTATTTTTGTTTGTTTTTTTTCCTCTTCTTTCTCTGTGGGAATGCACAGCTATAAAGGGGTCCGAACAGACAGATAGACTGCTTTCATTTGTGGTTTCAAATCCAAATGGGTCTTTATTCATCTAGGAATCCACATACGCCAAATGCTGTTTGTGACTTGTTATGAACATTGGTTGCAAACAAAGTTTTTGATCCACATACAGCTAAGGGTTTCTCATTTCTTAAATGTCATGTCTAAAAAAATCATACTGTGGTTGAGGCTAGATGCCTCCAAAATCAAACTGCTTACAGTGGTTTCAAAGATTTTGCCAATGTGGCAAAAACTAGAAACAGTCCCATGAGGGTGATTTCTGAAAATTATAGTCACTTGAAACATGGTGGCAAGGAAAATGCCCCTGAAAATTTGTTAGTTGCAACAGTATTCTCTTGCTTAGAATTTTCTATAAAAAAAGTGATACTCTGAAGTCAGATTATACTGCATACAGAAAAGGATGAGTGTGCTTAATGCCAAGTCTCTTGAGAAAGTCAGTGAGCTGTTATTTCAAAACAAGACCTTGACTAAGCAATGTGGTTCATTACTAAGTAGTTTCGCAAACAGTAGACATAAAATGTATGCTTTGAATACCAAATGTGATGAAGCTTCTCTTGATAACAGACTAGTTTTACACTATGAGAAAGTCTTGCAGTTTGAAGTTAGATTACTTCACAGTGTGCTCGCTCATGTATTTGAGGAGCTAGAATGTAAGAGTAGGAAAATGCCCAACTTGCCACTGTGTGTAGAAACTTGGAGAAACAAGTTATGCATAAGTTGTATGATACCAAATCTGAGGTTGAGCATATAAATTGCAAGGCAGAAATGGTGAACTTGCACCATCAGCCAGCAATATTGGCAGGGTATACTAACTTAATTCTCAAAGACCTTGCCTCTTCTCATGTTGAAGAGTTTGATTTTGAACACTCGCAGATTGCTGTAGGGTGGACTAGTATAAAGGCTAGACACTTGTTTTTCTGTGATTCACAAAATGGAGAATTTTAGAGTCTCAAAATGGTGGACACACATGTCATCAGGTTGCATCCCCATACCATCTCCTAGATGGCCACTCATGGTCATGTGATGATGGCCACAACAAAGAACCCAAGATGCCCATGAGGTAATCTACAATGGCTGACCACCACATCAAGGAGGTTGGATCATGCAGTCACAGGGACCTGTGACTGCTGCCATAACCAAACAAAATATACTGGATGCTTTTGGCATGATTAATAATGTTATCAGTTTTTTTTTTTTTTGTACATAGTTCGCCTACTCAGTTATAGGGGTGGGCACCCGGGTTTCCGGGTTGGTATGTATGTGTGTTTGTATGTTTATGCAAAATACAATAAAGATACTCTTAAAAAAAATAATGTTATCAGTAAGATTAGTGTTTCTGAGGGACAGAAGATTCTCATTAAAAATTATGTTGATGTACTTTTGAATGAGGCTGGTACGCAACCTGTCATGAAGTCAGTGTCTGACGTTGCAGAAGCAGCTGCTACTGCTAGCAATGTTTACTATACTAGAATGTCCTTGGTTAAGGAACACATAGCTGTTAATTATGTTAGATGTGAAATAACATCAGCTTTCCCTGAGAAAACTGAATGCACTGGTTTTCCTATGCAGTGTACTAATATTTTAAGCTGCAATGTTAAAAACAATGTTGCTACCATCCAGCAATCTTCTGGTGGGGAAACCCACTTTACATTTGATGGGGAAGGGGACAGCCCTTATTCTGAAAGCCCCATGGTTGTGATATTTTCAGCATCCCAGGCCACATTGTGGGGGAAGGTTACAGGTTTGATTTCTGAACCTGGGCTGACAGCTGTTTCAATACTACTTTCTCTACCCCTGATGGCTACTGAACCACAATCCATAGCTGGAGAACTATGTGCAGCTTGCACACCACTTTTCTCCTCAGTGCAGGTACCCCTGATAGTGCCAGCACCACCTGCACATGATGCAGAACCCCCTCCACCAGTGACACCTGGATCATCCCATACTGTGGATGCAATAGCAGACACAAGCCATGAACAGTCTGGGTTATTACCACCACAGATAATAGCAGGCACTTCTGGCAAGAAGGTTCAAGGTATCCTAATGTTGCTATCATTGTCTTTTCTTTTGGGACCACTGACCATGGTCCCAGCATTGGTTAATCCTAAACCAGCTTTAGGATATTATTATTATTTTGAAACTGCCACATTGGAGATAGCAGTCTCAGCAGTTTTAGCCCAAACATACAATGGACACCTCAGACCCATTGCTTATGCACCCCAGATGATCTCCCCCAGTGGAGCTAAAATACAACCTATGTGAAAGGAGTATTTTGGCTACATACTGGGCAATACGATACTTTATGTACATCATTGGATATGCACCCATTGTGCTGCATTCCAATCATTTGCCATCTAACTTTCTGTTGTTAGACAGAGTAAAAGATGACTCTGTATCCAATGCCAGACTCACATACTGATCTCTCATTTTACAGGATCATGACATCACTGTCCTTCCTATCAAAACTCCATCCTTGGCCCATGGCCTACAGTTTTCAGGAGAGACCATGATTGTTCACGCCAACCCCCTGACCTACCTGTCCCAGGGCCCTTTCTGACAGAACCCCAGAAAGTGTTAAAAGACTCTGCTGTGTGTCATGTTTTGACTGATGACTCAGCCACAGATACCAATGAGGGTCAGACAGCAAGGTTTGGAATTCTTATTGTACATCCTAGTAATGACAGAGTGTGCATCATCATTTATGTACAATTCACAGGTATTGTTAAAACATGCCTGGCAAGAAAAAAATGAAAAGAAAGGATGCAGGGAGTTTTCTTATTGCCACAAATGTTTGTGGATGGTTTAGAGAGATGGAAAGTCCTTAAGAAAAACACAGCTTGTGTTAAGAGAGGAATACAAAGATTTTTCCTTACGTAAAATGATACCAACACTTCGCGAGAGGTTTAAGCACTGCAGTTTAGCAATTGGCCTTGATCTAATTACAAACTGCAGACATTGTTTTTTATTATTATTACATATTTTAATTGGATCTGTACCTCTCTGACTGAATTTATTTGGAAGAAAACAAACTTCCAGCAAACTTTAATATTACCTCTGTGAAATACAGAGACTTGTTTGTGTACATCACTACCTAACCAGTTTAAATATAAACTGTATATTCGTAAGGTTCGAGCATATTGTAAACATGAACCTTATGCTCCAAAAGAAGGACCCTCATTTGAGGGCAATGTATAGGTTCCTTAGTAGTGTCTAGGTTCCTTAGTAAAGGAACTGGGGAATAACTTCCAGAAATCAGCTCTTATAAGAATGTGAAAAATGACCTTCACCTATCTGGTGATGGCCTACTCATTTGGCATCACGGCCTTAACACTCATGAAAAGTTATGGGTAGTTTCTGAACACCTGAGAGTAGATTTTATCTACTGCACCTAGTGCATGATACTCCAACTGGTGGATACCAGGGAGTCAATAAAAACCCTAGATAGACTGAAATCCTCTGTCTGGTGGCCACCCATGAGAAATGATGTAAAACACTACATTAGTAACTATTTGATCTGTGAACAGAACAATCCTATACCAGTTAGGAAAAATGCATTGTTACCCCAGAAGCAATCAGGCCCCTGGAACAACATCCAGATTGACTACATTGGCCCTATGCCAACCACTAAGAACACAAATAATTTGCACTAGTGGTCACCAACCTGTTTTACAAATTGGTTGAAGCTATCCCAACACAGCCAAAGTGATTGCAAATGTCTTGATAAACCAGTTATTTACCAGGTAGGGCTTACCCCTAAAGGTAAATTCTGATTACAGGGAACTGGCTTTATAGCCTAAGTATTGCAGGAAATTCTAGATTTGTTATGGGTAAAACAAAAGTTTCATATCCCTTACCATCTACAGTCATCAGAACACGTGGAATGGGTTAATGGCTAGAGGAAACTTCCAGTCTCAAGACCTACTACTTGCACAGGCCTGAGACACTGAGATTGAGAGAAGGGAGACAAGAAGTGACCAGTGCAGAATTTCTCTGGCTAGCTTTGAGGAGTAAAGGGGAGAAGCAGGGAGACATTGCAATTTGAATCTTTAGAGCAGGTATGCCACCATTGAGTGACTAAGTTTGTTTCCTTATCAGTACTGTTTAATTTCTGCCCTGTGTCAGATTGAGGTCTCTCCTGGTGTTCTGTTTTTCCCCGCAGAAGGAGATAAAAAGAAAGAAGAAGAGAGGAGCCTGTTGGTTTAGTGGTTACCAGGGTTTTCCCCAAGACAGGCTTCCCATGGGGATAGCCAGGAGCCAGTCGGAACGGCATCACCAAGGAGAAGAAACTCAAGCCCAGCTATAAATTGCATAATCATCTGCTATAAAATGCCTTTAGTCCCTGTCTCTGCAACTAACATAAGGGGTGTATTATTTGACTTTTTTACATTTTTAGACCAGATGCTTTCAAATTTTTTTATTGATCTTATTTAATTCTATTGTTTACAAAAAGGATACATTTGTACAGTTTGTGGTTTATTAGTGCAAGTGTTTAGTTTCATATGTTGATAGGCTTGTGGTTTTTATTTATTTTTAACAGCTCTTAGTTTAAATTATATTTGGTGCCAAAATGCATACTGCCCCCATGTGATCTAGGTATATATACTCATGCATGGCATCCCTGCCTTCAGATTCTTTTGGAGTGCAAGAACTTCCTTGGTCCATTACAGGTGCTGGCCATTTTGAGCGAGTTATTTTGAGCTTTTTAGCATTATTCTGCTTTTTAATTTTGAGTTTAAAGAGTCATAATACTGTTTGTCGCATTGCTTGATATTTTCCTGCCTCATAATTTCAGGTGCGAACGCTAAAGCCGCTTATCCTGTGTAGATATTATTAGCATATCTGGCATATTTAGTTTATCTACTGCATCACAAGAAGTAAGATAACCTATTTTTAGGTCTAAAGAACCACAGGTTCATGGTGATTTGAGAGAAGGAGTCATCTGTTATTTTATATATGAGATACAGAGTTTTATAGGGGGTACTAGCATCGTAATTGGTCTTAAAATATTTACCTCACTGGGAACAGTAAATTGAATGACAAATTGCTACACATCTGTATACAACTTTTGAGTACTCATTTTTTTTTATACTATAGTGTTCTATTTGGAAACAGCGAATTTTGAAGTCTCCAATGAATCGCTTTGTTTAAGGATTTGTTTAAGGATATTTGTTGAGAAACAGAATCCTGAGTTTTTATGGGGTACTAACAGTTACCATCTATTAGGCCAAAGATCCAGCCTCATAAACAATATCCCTGGGCACCTTGGATACAGAACATTAGGCACAGAACTCTGTTCATCCTGTCCACGTCTTTTGCATGTGATTTGATGACCTGTGCTTGCAAGACTGGAACACTTTTTCTTTTTCAGGAAAGAAATTGATGTTTTTATGAAGTGAACAGCTTAGAACTGGACTTTAGAAAAATTGAGGACTTCTTTCTGGTTCTCTCTTCATACCTTCTTCTATTTTATTCATTGTATATTCCTTTGTATTTTGTCAATTTGTTAGATTTTTTTTGTTAGTATCTCTCAGGCTTGTAACGAATTATAATTGGCTGTATTTGCCAGCCTTAATTGGACATGCCGGCCATTACTAGGAGCAAGACATCACTTAGTGATGAACTAATAATGTCTGAGTGCATACCTAAGAAAGTTAAACAAGGAGAGCCTTCCAAAAATATTTAAAAAAAACCCTCTCTCTAAAAAAACTGGCTATAAAGTCACTTCGTAAAAAGCTAATTGTGTTTAACGACAATAGTAAACATAAGTCTAAATTGCAAGAAAATAGTAAGAAAATTAAGAATAAGTGTTTTACAAAGAAAGGGCATGCTATTCAATTAGCATCTACACTGAATGGGGGTATTTTGAAATTTTTGAGTATAGCAACTCCGTAGGGTAAATTTCACAATCTGCAGATGATTATAACAGTAGATACTACATTACACATTGATAAGGAGAGTGTCATTTTGCATCCAATACTAGTAAGTCAGAAATGGTTAGTCTGATTAAACAAGGGATTAGGGCGGAGTCTGAGCAGATTAAAATTTCTAAAATCGATTTCTCTGATATTTTTCACAACCTGACCATATTAGATACAGAAGTGAGAAGCATGACAGAAACATTAAGAATACATTTTAGTGATAATGAACAAAGGGTAGTTGACCAGAGTGTAACAAAAACTCCTCTTAAAAAACAGACATCGAGAAATCCTTGAAAGAAAAGCAGGATGAAGGGACAGCATTATTAAGGTGTATTGAGGGAGACAATCAGGCAGTGGGGAGTTTAGATTGAACTCTTGAGGAAGAATATAGTTATACCTCTTGGACAGTGAGCCCTGAGAACAGGAGCATTCCAGATCTGGAGGGTATAACTAAAGATATTATTAATGTATTAAGAGACCCACTCAACTCTAACATCTTCCTGTTTAAACAATTGTTGGATATTAAACAGGACCTCTTCTTTATTAAAGAAAATAAAATTAAATTAGATCTGATGAAACAAGGGCATAAGGGAGTGGGTGTACCTCTTGAAAGTGTTAGAAACAACTTAACTCTTGAACAGAGTGCTATTAGTTTCCCCTTGGGTGATATCTTGAATCATAGTTCCCAGCCTGATCAGGACATCATTAGCTCAGAGTCCAATGACTTTCCAAGGGAGATAGTAGATAATCTCTCAGAGCAATCAATTATAAGCAATTGCTGTGAGTGTGTTATGTTACCTGATGAAAACGTAAGAGATATCAGTATTTGTAAAGAGATAGAAGAGACATTTTCTTCTCTCTGGAAAAAGGAAGAGGATCAAGAGGCTGCTAGGCTGCTAGGGGATTTTAAAGGCCAGTAGAGGAAAGTGTAAGCATAAGTGTAATAGGAAGAGTTTGGTTCCCTGTGGGGAAAATATTTATAGGAATTACAAGGGTAAGAAAAATTAAGTTAGGGAAGTTTCAGTGGAGCTCAAATCTCAATCAAAGACATCTGTTAATTATACATATTGATTCATCATTACATGGTGTGGAAGTTAACCAAGACCCAGAGGAACATCGGGGTGATTAAAAGGCTTGAAAGTGGTATTGAGAAGGGTAACAGAACAAGGAAATTTAAGAAATTATGAAAAGTAAGAAAAAGCATAGTAAGAACATTTCTAAGAAAAAAATAAAGGTAAAAGAGGAAGAAGTTGATAAGGAAATTATGGAAACAACAAAAAATATAATTTCAGTTGATGAATCCTTAGTATGCAAGGAGAAGGTAACCAAAACATGGAATACTCAAAAATTCAATCCACTAAGTAGTTTGGATGGAGAGGGTAATGAGGGTAATGATCATTTTAGGAGATTTTTGTTATAAACTCTTGGTACTGATTTTGTTCTTCCATTATTTAGAGTGTCCTGTATACCACAGGAAATGCAGGACACATTAACTGGACTAATGAATGATTTGTTACCCACCATATTGGATGGTTGTAAATTAGTAACAAATTCTATTAGTATAATTAGATCAATTCCTACTTCTGAATTGGTTCTGTTGGTTACCAATCAGTTTTATCTCCTACATGCTGTTGCTCAAAAAACCAAGGAGTTTGAGAGGGTGGGAATTCGGGTTGGGGATCTGTTGACCTTGAATGGGCTCTTTCCAGAATTTTATAATGACAATGGCTATGTAATGACACAATCTGAAACACTTATCTCCATCTTTGGTCTGAAGCAATTATACAATGAGAACAAGCATAATTTAAAAGGGAAGTTGAATGACTTTTTGAGTGCCTGTTTGGGAACTTATGTTAGCAGCTCTCTAATTGTTAATTTTAATGTTAAGAGACAAGAATTTGATGGGCAAGTTATGTTCTTGGTTAAACAAGAGAGCTTGGTTAAGGAGCTAAATAAGAAACAGCGTATACTGGATCAATTAGGCATCTATGTCTGTATTGAAGATGATAAAGGGAGACTTGATGATTCATTTTTAACCACACAATATGAGGGGCAACAATGGGAGATTCTGATTAAAACAGCTAATAGATATGAAATGCTCTCCTCAATGAACCAATGACAAATGGATTTCGTCAGAGGGAGGTCACAGCAATCAAAAACCAATTTATTATATATCAAGGACCCCTATTTATTAAATAGTCCTGAAATATCTAAAACAGTGAAGATCAGTTTAATATTTTCTCTTGGAATCCATCAGGACTAGGGGAAAAGTTGGGAGACCCAGAAATGATTGAATATTTGAATGTATTTGATCTCATTAGTATACAAGAGACATGCACACTTTGTCACTCGTTTTTAGATAGATATAAGTCATATAATAAAGTGGCAAGGAAACCAAAAAAAATTGGGAGGGGTTGGGGGACTTACAATTTTTATTAAATTGGACATTGATATAGCAACTGAAGAACTAAGTAGTAACAGCAGTGGTCTGCAAGTGGTCAAAATCATAGATAAAGACAAGGATTCCTGGTTTATAATTAATGTTTATTGCAGTCCAGTAGGAAGAAAACATGGAGACCTGGATTTTTTTAAAACATTCAATGACTTAATAATTGACATTGAAAGTGATCATCCTGAATGTGGATTGTTAATTTTGGGTGATTTTAATGATAGATTAGGCAATTAACCAGCTTGTTCTGGTGTTGTAGAAGATGTTTTGTCTCTAAACGATAAAACAAAAGTGCATATTACAATGAAAGCTAAGGATTTAGTAATAAATAAAAGATGAATAGATCTACATAGACTAATGATTAACAGGAATGTATGTCTTTTAAATGGAAGGACACCTTTAGACTTAAAGGCAGAATATACATTTGGGGGTTGGTTCCTCAACTATTGGCCTTGTCTGGACAGATATAAATATGATTAATTTATGTCACTCTCTTTACTTGAGAATAAGGCCAGAAAGTCAGCATTCTGTTATTGAGATTAGGCTAAACAGAAAGGAATGTATTAAAAAAAGTACTAAGCCAGAATCCCTACCTATCCAATTGAAAAGGAATAGTATTGAGTGGGACATGATTGAAGCCCAACATTTTTAAGATATTTTACAGTGCAGAAATCCTAACTAAATTATTGGACTCAGCAGATAATGTCCTTGATAACCAAATAAATATCAGATTATAATGCTATCATTAGTTCAACAGCATATATAATAACAAAAGAGGTAAAGATAAAGAGGAAAGAAAGCCAATCATGGTATAATACGGAATGTAAAGAAGCAAGGAAACATCTTAACAAACAATTTAGAATATGAAAAATGTATACAAACAAGGATAATAATAAAAAAAAGAATCAATTAAGGAAAATTTATAAAGCAGTGTTAGTAAACAATAAAGAAAAATATGTTAAACAGTTATGGTTGGAGCTAAAAGGGGCGGTTCAATCACAAGATAATAAATTGTTTTGGCATATTGTTAGATATGGTACTAAAATTAATAATAGTATTGAAGCACATATCAAACCTAAAACTTGGGAAACTCACTGCAAACAAATGTTTTGTAGGGATAATCCTGACTATTTTATTAAATTAGTCCAGATGAAGGCTGGTGAATGTATATATAGACCTAATGATGAGATAACAGTAATTGAGATACAGAATGCAATAGATTCATTTAAGAGAAGAAAGGCACCAGGTCCTGATGGGGTCCCTTTGGATGTTATAATTAGGACTAAGTACCATTGGATTCCTTTTTTATACAAACTATTCGATCGTGTTTGAGTAACAGGGTTAATCCCTAGAAGTTGGAACTTAAGTATTATTGTGCCAATATTTTAAAAAGGTGATAGAAAGGACCCGGGCTGTTATAGGCTGATTAGTCTACTTGATATTCTGGGGAAATTGTTTACAAAAACTATTAACTATAGATTGTATTATTGGGCAGAGGTTAACAATGTAATCGATGAAGCACAAGCTGGATTTAGAAAGGAAATGTAAGGTGGTTAAAAAACAAAAATGTTAATGTACATTTATTGATCTTAAGTCAGCCTTTGACAAAGTCAATAGAATTCTTCTCTGGGAAAGACTTTCTGGCCTTGGGGTAGACCCCCTCCTCATTAGAAATTATTAAGATGATGCATCAGGATAATTATGCCATTGTTAGGTACAATAATAGAGGAGAACTAAGTAACTGGTTTAGTTCCAATATAGGGGTTAAATAGGGTTGCTCACTGGCACCTGTGCTGTTTAATCTGTTCTTCTGCACTGTATTAAACAAAATGTATGATGAAGAATTTCATTTGCCAAAAATTGGAGGTAGAGTATAACCTTATTTGGCTTATGCTGATGATGTGGCTTTATTTTCAACTAGTCATTTAGGCATGACAAGGAGTTTGGATAAATTCTATGCAGAACATTGCAGCACAGACCTTCAGATTAATTATAGCAAAACCAAGGTATTGTTTTTTTTTTGGGGGGGGATAGGCATAATTACAAATATTATATAAATCATTATAAATTAGATGTAGTAACAGATTTTTGTTATTTAGGATTAACCTTTAGTCAAAATGGAAAATGGTGTGCTCATTTAAGGGAAGTCAAGCAGAAGGCAGAAAAGTTTTTCCCAGTTCTCTTATCCTTCTTTTTCAAATTTGGAGAGAATTCTATTAAAGGTAATTTAAAGGTCTCTGATGCTAAGATCAGATCTCAACTCCTAGATGGAGCAGAAATTTGGGGCATTAGCCCTAAAATCAAAATGGGACTTGATTCTTGCCTAAATAAATTGTACAAGAAGATGTTAGGGCTTCCATTATGTGCCCCATCCTCATTAGTGAGGGCTGAACTTGATAAGGTATCAATTTAATGTCAAATACAGCAAAGGTTAGTAAAGTATTGGTTAAGAGTATTTTGAATGAACCAGGAAAGGCTCCCTCATATTTGTTTAGAGGAAGGTATCATATATTTACGCTCACATACAATTTTTCCTTGCTTGAGAGTGGTAGAAGACGTTATTAAACCTTTTGGTCTGTTGCAGACCATTACAGACTGCTTAAGACTCCCCCTAGCTCAAATAAAAGAACAGGTGAACTCTAGGATCAAATAGGTATTTATTCAATGTGATCTGGAGACCAGTAGATTATTCAAAGCCTGCCTGTGGTTGGCTAAAAATAAGAGAGCTCATAAATTAGAATTATATTTGGAAATCTTACAAAACCCCAAACATAGGAAAGTTGTTACCAGATTTCATTTTGAATGTTTTTCCAGCAATGTTAGGAGGGGAGATTTGAGAAAAGAAGTGATGAAGATCTCTATTGTAAATGTGGGTTAAGTCAAGATAATTTACTTCATGTGGTCATGTTGTGTCCTTTGTATGAAAAACAAATGGTCTTCCATTTTGGGTAATATCATTCAACAATTTACTTATCAACCTGATAATATAATGACATATCTATTAAAAGCTCAGGAAGAAGGGGTACTTGTCCCTGTGGCCTCCCTCTTAAGTAACATAGAATCGAGAGGCCTTCATCTGAAACCCTGATTTGGGTAACATGATTTTAGTGAACATGATTCATTGCTGGTTCTCAACTAACTTATAAATCAATGTATGATGAACATTATTCCATTATTACATGGTAACATGATTGGAATAAGAAATGTTTAAATGGTCTAAGATTGAGATTGCTGGGTTAGAGGAGGTGCTGATGATATTATACGATAATTTGGTTTTTATATAATATCTTGGTATATGTAATATTGACTCTTTACTGATGTAATTAAGCAATAATGCATGACAGGGTGTGGTATATCATGGGATATCATCACACCTTGAGTGGTTGGGCACGAGGCCACAGGCCAAGTGCGTCCAATGACCCAAGAAGTGACAATATCCCAAGATATACCACACCCTGGAGTGCATTATTGCTATTATGAATGGGCTCAAAAGTTTAATCAGTAAAAAAAAAATAATAATTCAAATCCTTTTGAAATGCATTTTTTGTGGTGTTGAAGGAGTACATTTTAATAAAAAAATTCCTGGAGGGCTCGGGACAGCAGGTGGGGCTGTTATAAATAGAGTCTATGTAGTTGCTGCTCTGTGTCTCTGTACTACACCAGAAAATTAACTGTGTTGTTGCGCTTGAGTTGTCTGGCTGCCATGTGAAGACGTGTGCATGTTTTTATTTTAAGTTCTTTTGCTACTGTGAAAAGGAATAAGGACGATGTGAAAGGGAACAATGGTGGTTTTCTGGTAAGTCACCCTGAGTGGTTACTAAAAGTTGAAGCTAGACAGAAAAAGACACTCGTAGTGTGGTCAGTTTGTGAGTTAATTTGTTTGTTTTAAAAGAGTCATTTGAGCTGCGCCCGACTCGTGCCATCCCGCCCGATATGAAAAGTTGCAGAGTTTTCCTTGTTGTGGCCCTTCAACAGCACTTTCGTTGTTGTACTGTTCACTGTTAGTGCTTTGCTGTTATTTTTTTAACAGCTACTTGCAGGTTTCCTTCACTTTGTGCCACGGATCCTGGGCAGCATTAGGGATGGAGGATTTTGTTGCCAGTGAGAAGGCTGGTAGCCGGAGGTTTTCTGAAGCTGTGATGATGTAGCCCAATATCATCACAGCTTCAAAAACCTCTTGGCCAATCAGCTTGCCGTATTTATATTCCCCAGTTCATAATATAGTTTTTTTAATTGTATGTTTATTGACATGTATATTTATTATGTAATTTCTTTTTTCCTTTATTATTGAATATTATGTCTGAATTTGTAATGGCATGATATGCTGAACAATAAAACTTGAAACTTGACAGGTGGAATGGGCTAACAGGCAGATCAAAGTTATGTTATAATAAACTTGTTCAGAAACCCCCCGAAGGACTGGGATTCATTATTGTCTTTACTCCTTATGGCAATAAGAGGGACACCCTCTGCAGGTACACAGTGTACCCCATTTTTGAAATCATGACTGGATGATCCATGAGACTCCCAGAACATTTACTTCTGGACCTGTGTACTGCCATTGCTGATGGAGCATCAATAGATAAATATGTTAAACAACTCACACAAAATATCCAAAAGGTACACTTGTTTGCTGCACAATATATGGATAAGGCCCAACAACAGGCCCTATCCCATTGTAAACAAATGCAGTGCAGAGTGCAGCAGTCTACCAAGTTAGACTGTCTCACTATAACAGTCATTGATAAATGGCTACATGCCAATCAGATGAACCTGTTTAAAGGAGATTAATTTACTTTTCCATACCCCAATGGGTGGAATAGTACTAAACTAACTATGTTTTTCTTTTCTCTTTCCTTTTAGGTTCCAGAGAGAGAGATGCTTGCTTTTATGCTTATTTTTCTTTTTAAAAGTATGGGTCTTTTTTACAAGGCCAAACTACAAATTCTATTGCAGGTAAGAACCAGTGACCTAAACCTAAACAGCTTGTTGAGGCAGAGTACCTCACAAACCTACATGATTTAATTGCATCCTGTGGAAATCACTTTAAAGTCCTAAAACACATATTCATTGTCCAGAAGGGTAGTGAGGCCCTACGAAATGTTATGCTCATTGCTTCAGATCAATCCTAGCAGCTAGACTTGATCTGGACCCCTGTTTACATTTTATTGATAATCAGGAATTTTGCTTCCAAAATTTAGATGGCAATAAAAGCCATTAGACCTTTAAGGTTTTACCCAATGATACGCCATAATCTGTGACACTTAATACTGAGTGCCCAAAACAGGACCCTGGCCATCCATGCAGGCCACAGTGTTGTACACTGCAGAAAGACACATGGCAATGGCATGGCACACACAAGACCATAGTGCCACAGGGCCCTGACTGTACGGCAGCAGGAACTAGGGGGAACTGAGGTCAGTGTGGAACTGACACCAAGGCACCACACATGATGCCTGACATGTGCCATATACAAATAACACCCACACAGCAATGGTGCAATACCTTGGCCATGTGCATGCATGATGCCCAATGTTGCACACCCTGACAGTCCCCTCCACCCCCAAAACATCGATACACCACTGACACATACCTGCATACTGACATCACATATGCATAATCACATTCACATTCCTGGTGGCCATCACTGCTGTCCACTCCTGGCAGTCTCCGTCGCATCCCCCCAACCGCTACCCTGGCTGTCCTAGTCTGTGTGATCTGTGTAGAAGAGGGGGAACACCATTGTCAGTAACAGCATGGACATTGACCTGCTCAAGACCCACCCATGCCAATGCCACCCACATGTACAATACAGCCCCACCAACCAGTGACAGGTGTCACATGAAGCATGTGCTGTCCAGCAGTGCACTGTCTGCGTGTGATGCAGATGGAAATGCTTGATGCTGTAGTGTGCCGTGTCAAGACAGCACAGCACAATGCATGCATGAATTCATGGGGCGCGCACACAATGCTGCCATGGCCCCCCATGTGCGCACGGTGATGGCATACAGCCCCATGCACACATATATGACAGTTGCACATGGCAGTGCAGCCACAAACTGACGTGACTGAATGGTACTGTCCACTGACGGTCACTTACCTGGTGCAGGCACTGTCCTATCCTGAACCATTTGTCTGAAACGGTCCAGTCGCTGCCTTTTCCTTCTCTGTAGATCTACATATCTGTGGTGGCACCACTAGTCACTCTGACAAATGCCCATTCTCTGGCACAGTCAGTGGGCAATGAAGGCCCAAACCTGCCTCCTGGGCCTGTCCACCTCCTAGACCTCCTCAGAGAGTTGCCTGTCATGCTGAAGCACAAGCTGCATCATGTTGGTTAGTTTGGTCTCCCCCAGTCTGTGATCCCTGTGTGTCACAGCCCTCACTCTCCTGCCAATTGCCATGGTTTTCTAACACACTTTGGTGGCAACACCCTAAGATCACTGGCTGAAACTACAGTAACAGGCCTGTGAATGCCCACTCATGCAGTAGCACTGTGCTAAATGACTCTGGCACCATGCAAGACACAGTAGCAAGGCACTAAGCTGTTGGACATCAGCTTGCATGTGTGACCCAGTCACGACCCCTGCATGGCCCCCATCACCATGCCGGCACCATGCATGTGCACTGCGAGCGGCACAACAATGGCATTGCACAGGGCCTGTTAGTGCTGTGCTATGGTTTTGCCCAGTGCTATCGCATTTGCCCAGGGCTAAATCCTGCCATATTGAAAAATAGCATGGAAATAAGCCACATTGCACATGCAAGGGGCAAACCACAACATTAGCATCTCATTACTGACAGCCCTGGATACCTTAAAGAATTGCCTGGCTGGGATATTTAAAGGCTGCAAGGGCTCCACCTGTACTGCTGAGAGGCATTGCAGGTGCATGCAGGAAGAGTGTTTGCATATCAACAGGCCCAGGATGTCACAGGAATACAACCAGGCTGATGCAGGTAAGCACCCTCAAATAGCATCTGTGCTGTTGGCTACAACACAGTGTACACATATACACAATGGTATGCACATTACCTATGCTGGGGGGTGCTGGAACATGTATACTGTATCTGTGTACACAGCACACTGCTGGACCACATACAACGGGTCATGCATGTAGGCCCACACTGTCACAGCGTGACAGTGTTAGCACGGTGTTGCTGGTACTTTTACTGCATGTGTCCCTGAACACAATTCCTGTATTACAATGCTGCCTGCACACCTGTGGTATCACTGCACATGTACAATTGGTGGGTGGGGGTAGATGTCAGGCACACTGTGGCATATCCATGTGTGCTGCTATACACTGACCATCTGTATGGCGGCATAGGTCAACTACCATGGCATGCTCGGTGCAGCAGATGCCATGCAGCAGTACACGCCACGATCACTGTCAGCTGACACACTTGCATGTGGCACACATGTGTTGGCCCGCAGCCTGGCCAAGTGTGGCCCACCATCCCCTGTTGTTGCAGCAACTGGGGGGCACAGTGGGAGTACTGTTAAGGAGCCAGACATGCTGGCTGCACAAGGCCAGACCAGCTCATGGGTGGTAGGGCCGCACTACACAGCATCCATCCCCGTGTCATGGGGCCACAGCCACTGGCCTGTCAAGTCCAATGCCATCTGTCACACACACACACACACACACACACACACACACACACACACACCCTCCTGCTGCCAGGAATTCACCAGTGTCATATTCTCTGTCCCACACAGGTGATAATAATGGCCAGTCAAGGCTGCATGTATTCAAGTTCTCAGTGAAGGAGCTAAAGGCCCTGGTGGATGGCTGTAAGAAGAAGAAACAGCTGATGAGATGGTACAGGAATACTTATGCCACTGTCTGACAGATGTGGGCGAATATTATGGCTGAAGTGAATGCTGTGGGTGGCAGTGGTACGACAGTGGAGGTTGAGTGTAAGTGGTGACATGACATTCAGTGGAGGGCCAAGGGGGATGAGGCACGCAGACTCAGGGAACTGCACTGCACAGGGGGAGGTCCCATGCCTGTGGGAATGAGGGTGACAGACCCAGTCCTGGCTGTTGTGGCATCCACCATCAGGCCAGTGTCCCTGGAAGGTGTGGAGGGTGGTAGATGTGAGACCCCACTCAGTCTGAAAGGGAGTGTGAGTACCATGGATGGCTTTCATATCATCTACCATGGTGTGTGATCTCTCTGCACATGTTGTGGCACACCGGTGGTCCCACATATCCACAATTCTGGGCAGATGTTGGTCCGCCATGCAGTATGGGTGTGTATATTCACAAGTGCACTGCACACAAGTGTATGCAGCAAGTGCCTGCAGTGACAGGGCACTGTCTCACAAACAGGCCATCACACTGTGCCTCAGCACATGCCATGTGGACCGCAAATGTGTGTGGCCACACACACAGGCATGTTGCATGACAATGTGGGTGTTACTGTAGACTGTGCACTTCCATCACCTGTATGTTACCATGTGCCATGTGGATGTGCATGGGTGTGTCATTAGCAGCATTATCTGGAAGACATCTGCACAGTGTGATGCATGTTCTTTTTGTGGGTGTGTACGTATTGGCCATGCTGTTGTGCATGTGGATGGCAAAGAGGTTCTGCAGACACTATTTTGCATGTTCAGCATGGTTGTGTATTGCATGGGGTTGCAGTGGTGTTTGATACATGTCTGTTGGACAGGCCACTGACGCTGTTCTTATTGCTCCACAGCACAGGGTGAGTGTCATACATCAGTGGGCATTGTGGTGTGTGCTGATGAACCTGCCCAGGATGGACCATCAGCATCAGAACTGCAGGCAGCCCAGGATCAGTAAACAGCTCTGTGGCAGCGCATGGCCAGAGGACAAACAGCATGCATGGCTGCAGTTCAGGATGATGTTGATAATGATGAAGATGAAGAGGATGATGATGATGTCTCTGAGGATGATGATATCACTATTGTCCTGGGCCTAGACTACCTGGTGTAACTGGACATAGGGGGAGTCACCTTCAGGGCTGTACCATGGACACATGGACATGGCAGGGGCTGGGTGCAGTGAGCAGAGTGCTGCAGCAGCAGGGTCATCAGAAGGACATTGAGCTCAGTTAGTGCTGCTGGGTTCATCCAATGTGTTTGCCCAGGGAACATGTTTAGGGTCCATCACTTGTACCACCAGCATCAGTGGCTTGGCAGCTGCAGTCCAGTGGTCAGTCCTCACATGCCCAGACCCCATGACACAGCAAGCAGGTGGTAGATGACCAGTCAGCTGTGCTGGTGGCACCACTGGACATGCACCATAGGGCAGGGAGTGCCACAGATCAGCAGGCATAATCCCCAGGAGCATCACACACATGCACCTCAGACAGGCAACAGCCTCCCCCAACAAATGTCCAGTGTGAGCTGCCGCAGCAGGAGCTGGATGCCACAAGTTCATGACTGCTCCTTCACACTGCACTCAAATCACAGACTGCCACACAGCATGATCTCCACTCCTTCTGTAGGGAGGTGTGGCAGGAACCCTCCTTCCTCTGGGAGACAGTGACTGCTGGATGGTTGTGGGCAAAGCAGCATGCAGAGGACCATGTGGCACATATCCTCAACAGCATTTACCAGTGTTTTGGTGAGCTTACTGTGGCTGTGAGGGAGCACAGAGCTGTGGTGTGGGATGCAGCAATGGGTGGGCAGCAGCACACCACTGGAACACCCTGCCGGCATGCCACTGCTGTTCCCCAGTGTACCACCAGTGCATGTGGTTTTGCCATGGGGTCCTCCACCACTGCTGCATCAGCTTCATCCACGGGCACAGCATGGCACCATGGAGAGCAGGGGTCATTGGCCACTGACAGACCATGCTGTGGCCTTGGTTTTCCTGCAGTACACACTTCACCACAGTCATCACCTGTAAGCTCCTTGGCCCACAGTACACCCACCTCCAGGGTACACCGTAAGGATTCTGTCAGGGTCTGTAGTGGGAGATGGCTATAGTGTTTCTACACATCCACTTACATCCATGCTTTGCAGTCATACACTACACTCACAGGTACACACTCCAGTCTGGACACATTCCACCACTGACCCTTTGCACATCTATCCTATCTGTCTTACCACTGTATTGCACTGTTGTCACTGTTCTGTGTGTTGTGCTGCTTAGTACACATAGTAAATACAATGTTGTTCACACAATGTTGTCTGTGTTATCTCACTCACCTGGCCATCTGTGCTGGAGTTGCAATGATGTTATTCCTGTGCTCCTGTGACCTCTGGACCATTAGAGGGTCTTGCCTCTCGAGTTGCTCTACTATCACTTGGACCTCTTGCTCTGGCTCACTCTAAGGCCATTCCTTGGGTTCAGGTGCATGTTTTCCATGGTTTAGTGCCATGTTGTGTAACATACAACACACTAGGAATATATGGCATACCTTGTGAGGGCTATACTGTAGGGGACTGCCAGATTGGTCTAGGCAGTGGAATCGCATCTTTAGCATGCCAAAGACCTTTTCTTTAAAATTCCAAGTTGCAGCATGCGCCTCATTACACCACTCCTTGGCCACTGTTGCTGGTTGGAGGATTGGTGTTAGAAGCCAGGGTTTTAGGAGATAGGTACTCTGCCCTGTAAACACATGACAACATGTTAGCTGCTATTTACTGTGTCACTCACTGTGCCTGTTTGCTGCCCTTCTGTTATAGTCATACTGCCTCCCTGCCCCCCCCAAGTCTGCTGGCACTTGGTATATGCCACTGTTGATGTGGATTGTGTTGTGCCTGCTGCTGATACTCATCAACAAGGTGCCCACTGGGTATCAAGGCTTCCTCAAATGACTGGCACAGCCTGGACTGGTGCCAAATGAAGGCATCATGTCACTGACGGGGGACTGTGTAAAGACATTGGTGATGCACCCTGTTGCATTGCACACCACCTGGCAGTTGATGGAATGCTACCCCTTCCTGTTGATATACACATCCCCTCCATCACCAGGTGGTGCACGTGTGGCAACGTGGGTGCAGTCAATGGCACCAAGTACAGCTGCTAGGTGCACAATCTGATAGAATTGCTGTTTGGTTTCTCTACACTCCCCTGCCATGCTAGAGAATACTATGAAGGTATCGAGGAACTGGGACAGGAGGCATGAGGTGGCTGACTGTGACACACCAATGGTATCTCCAACCAGTGTCTGGAATGTACCGGTGGATAGAAAGCACATCGCAGCTGTCATCTTCTCCTCAACTGTCATGGCATGGCTGCATCTGGTGTTCAGATACAGTTGTTCATGTATGAGTTCACACAGCTGCCTCAACATGACCCTGTTCATCCTGTACTGGCCAACAGGGGAGTCATCAATAACTGTCTCGAAGGAGACTCTGGGTCAGTACATACTGTGTGCAGCATATCTTCTCCTTGGCCTGCAGTGTGGGCCAGGGTGGGCTTGGTCCTTCTCCTTCTCTTCCAGCACAGCCTCTATCAGGTAGAGCAGCACAGTGTTGTTGCTGACCACCATGCTGTCTGCTGCAGTGTCCACACATCCCTAGGTTAAGACATCCCTTTTACAGGTGGTAAATAGCGTTGTGCTAAAGGGTATGCAAACATCTCTTGAGCAGTGCTATACCTTTGAATATGCCATTATGCCTATATGCATGTCCCAGCCCCTCCCTTTGCCTCTTGCATACATTGTCTTTTTGCGCCAGTGCTAACGCAGTGTGCTGGTGATGTTACTTAAACTATCTCAGATAGTACAGTAATTAATAATAATAATAATACTAATATACAGATTCTTATGTTTTTGGAGTCTGCCAAGAAACATTTGTAAACAAGCAGGAGTACTAATAGAGTACTAATAGAGGTTTATTATACTACTTACGCCTAGCATGTAACAGAGAAAATCACAAGGGAGATGGGTTTCTCACCACGCTCCTGAAGAATGTACATAATCTCCAGACTTTGTAGGATCATAGGTTCTCCATGATCTCATTCTCTCTATCTCTCTCTCTCTCTCTCTGTGGAGCTAGGTTGCAGGAGGCTATATACTACAGATAACAGTATAGCAACAGAGATTACATCATATATCATATATATATATATATATATATATATATATAGTGTGTAAAGTAGTCACTGATGATCCCCCAGAGTCATCATATCAGTAATTAGGTAGATTATATATGGAATATATGTAAAAGACAAACATAATGCATTATAGTTAGGTATAATAATCATGCATGATCTAATTCTATAAAAGGACATAAACATTAACAAATATTAGCAGCAAAGCACATTCCTGGTACTCATGCTTATATGATGGGTGCCTGAATCTACATGTTAGTGCAAAATAGCAGTATCACAGTACAATAGACCAGGAATACAGTGTAAGGTGTATGTGGGACAATGGGGGGGCATAACCCAAGTGGAACAGTTCCCCTCTTTGTTGCCCTTATTGCAAAAGTGGCAACACAACAAAAAGATGATGGTTAGGCACCATTCGTCTACAGGCCAGACGCACGAGCCTGATAGAGGAATTTTAAGTGGTCACGGTGGTATTTCAGGGTTTTTCTTAAACAACAAAATGTAGTTATAAGGTAAAATGTTAGTAAACCTTGTATTACTATAAACATTTGGAATGAAACTTCACAATGGGATTTTCCAATATCAAACATATCGGTATTAATGAAACTGAAGAGACAAACTTAAGTTGCTTGTATGATTATTAAAAATAAGTAAAAATTGAGATAGAGCATCAAGATAGTTAGGACTAGGCTTAATGGTATCTGGTTCCAGGATGGAAACAGATGTGATTACCGTATAACCTATTACCTGTTTAAGGAGTAAAATAAAAGTAAGAAAAGTTCACTTTGCATAACTTTTAGTCCATATCAGAAGAATGTATTGTTGGTCACCACACAATGTTCCACATCAGCAGAGTATACCACCTTGGAGGATGGCATTTTTCAGTTGGTAAGTTGGACAGGACACGAAATGTCAATGTCCACAAGACATAAACTATGAACAGTTCCAGGGATAAATCCAGGGTTTCTTCAAGTATTAGATGAAGATTCATAGTTCAAAGTAGATTCATTCAGATTTTCCAAAGGTAGATCCAAATGTTCAGGAGGCAGCAGTATTTACAGAGGCCTCAGCAAGGGGTGCATTAAATTGCACACTGAGTCTTACAATGGACTAGCAACAGTATTCAATTGAAGATGATCACACGGCTGCAGAAAGTGTAAATGTTTATAACAGCACTCAGTTTACTGAGGCAGCAGCCAGGCTTGGAAAACAAGCAGTGAAGAAAATGGATTTCTTGATTGTAGATCAAATGAAGAAGAAGAATCTTCATGCTGAAGTTAGGGGATTGCCCCCACCCCAGGCTTGCTTCATAGTATGCATAACAATGAGCTTGATTGTAGCATCTTAATTGGCTGGATCAAGTACAGTTTATTTGAGAGTTCACAAGAGGAAGCCTAATTTCAATTATTAGGCCTGTATTCACAAGTTGGTAAGACAAGTTGGAAGATGTCACATCTGCATAATAGGTGGTGATCCTTTCAGGTACGACAATCAAAGTTCAGAGTCAGTCATGATTCCAAGACCTCATAGTAAACAAGGTAAGCAAGTAGTTTCAACCTTTCATGATAAAAGTTCCCATCAAGAGGACCAATAGAATGGGCAGTTGCCAGATGATCAGAGATGGATGCTGCCAGATGAAAATGTGACAATGACACTGTGAGAGTCACGAACATGGCTTCCAGGATTGTGCAGGAATACATTTTGAAACATGGAGCAATACTGGTGTGTGTGTGGTGACATACCAAGGTTCCTTGCAATTGACAAGTGAATAGTGCTAGATTCAAATAAACATTTGTTAACACATACAAAAGAACTGCAAAATGTGGCAATGCCACTGACCATACGTCTGTTATGTGTGAGATCAGGGATATGTACTAATTCCAGATCCCGGAAGAGATAACCAAAGGGTTGTAAGAACATAATAGCTGTAGGCAGTGCAAAGGACTTTCCTAGCTATGTGATGCTCATCTGCTTCCTTAATGTGAGCAGCAATTAATTCATTAACATGAACATTTGTCAGGTCCAACCCCTTCACAATATCCTTAATATTGTCAATGTAAATCGCTTCTAATGACCAAAACCATGTATACCATGCAATGGGGGGGGGGGGTATGATATTGTATTTCATACTATCATGAACCTTTAACATATGTGCTTGAATAATGGCTGTATCAGCCCTATTTTAAATAGATATGTCACAGCCAAATAGTCCTGAGTCTAAACCTGTGTTCTTTTTTTTTTAAATAAAATAAAAACAAAATGCCTAGTGTGTTTAGGTAGGTTTCCTATTAAAAGATGCACCACTAGTGGCAGGATGTAAAATTTTGGTGTGTGCGTGGTGCTATCAGCCCCTTTGTAGGGATCATTATTAAGTACCTGGTATGCTGCCAAGGTATCCAATCACATTATTATTAAAAATAAAAGTGGGAAATGTTTGTTGTGAAACATACAACAAATCATTCCAAGTTCTAAAGGATAAGATTTAAAATCACTGGGATGAGCTTAAACTGCATATTAACTAGGGTACCTGATTTGGAAGTGGCAATTAGACCACTGGGTGGGCCATATCTGTGCAGTGTGTGACATACAGTGCATTCACTGTACCTGTGTCAGAGCCGCATCCATGGTGTGGAGTCCTGTTGCTGTCTGATGGCAAGTCCAATGCACAGCTGGCTGACATTGCTGCCCTGCCCTCATGGTGGTAGCATGGGTCATCGGCATCGTTCTGCACTGGGTGCATGCATTGCCCATCATTGGTGGCAGCCATGTGTCAGCAGGCATGGTCACTGTACAGGTTCTTGTACATGTCGTTGGTTGTGTGTCCAGCACACACACCCTGTCCTGCCACATGCACAGTTGTTACTGTTTCTGTGGGTTTCATTTGCATGTGCTAGGTATTGCTGTATGCTACCTTGCAGGCTGCACTGTGCCATGTGCCATGCAGCTTCTCGCATGTGCAGTGGCTGCAGTCTATGTAGCTGATATGTGTGTTTGGCAGTACTGTTGGCCTGGGTGCGGGACTGCCAGTCCCATGACTTGGCCATGTCTGTGCTGTGTCTTTTGTACAGCAGGTAGCAGGACCATGGGCATACATGGCTGCTCATGGCATGCAGGGGCTGTCTGCTGTGACACTGGCCCAGACATTGTCCCAGAAATTTTCCCTGTGACCACTGTGTTCACACTGTGTTGTTTTTATCTGTGGATCACCGGTACCGCAAGTGCATGGTAGGTGCGTCTCAACACTAAGGTCCCAAGCAGTGCAGTGTTATACCTGTGCTGCACCATGTGTGTGCGGTCATGTTCCAACCCCCCAATGGGTTGGTCTGTGGTGTGGGTCTGTACTGTGGCTATTGCATGTGGTTCTATACCAGTGCATGTGGACATGGTGCACTGCTGCCATGGTCGGGGGGGGGTTGCAGAGTGCTGCACAGTGCCTGGTGTGCCATTGCAGGCCTCATTCTGTTAGCATGCTGCATGGTTGTGGAGTTCTGTTGTAGTTTTGCATGGCAAACAGGTTTTCCCACAGTACCATTGGGCAGCATGTCCCAACACGCCCATTGCAATGCTTTTCTGTTGTGCCTCAGGTGCAGCCTGTTGGGTACCTCGGGGGGGTTGTTTTCTGTACTGTGGCAGAGTCCCTATTGGCCATGTTGGGGGTGCCATCACATCTGTGGTGGTGGTGTCATGGGCTGCCAGCTGCTCAGTCCACCAGGGATGGGCATGTGTCTTGTGGGCTTTCATGCAGCTACACAGAGGCATGGATCAGGTGCCATGTGTGCTGCATACAAGGCAGTTTACATGGCCATGGTGGTTGTGACATGCTGTTCTCCCTTGGGGCATCATCCTGGGGGTTTAATTTCTCCAGATTATCAGTTTGCTATCCTTACATGGCTGTCCTTCTGCCCATAGGTCCACAGAGAAGGTTTCTATGGGCCACCAGGCCTGAAAAGGGTGAGGGGAGGGATGATATGCTGAGGTGTGCAAGCACCCAATCCCCTGGAGTTACTAGAATCCTATCAGTATTATTGTTAGGAAGATAGCAGGCAGCTGGTAGGGAGCTCATTAAGGGCTCCTTACATAATGACATCATTGTTTACTCATCTAGCCTGAGGGAAGAATGATTAGGTCATTCGGAACTCTCACAGCAGCATGAGCCATACTGTGTGGACAGCTGCTCTGGGGAGCTTAGAATTCTCAGTCAGTAGTCGTCAGTTGTTCAGTGAGGAGGTAAGAGTGTCAGAAGGATTGCCAGTGGGCTATGAAGAGAGGGCCCAGGATTTTTCACCCTAGTGGAGATACATGTTCAACTTCCAGTGAAGTGGTCAAAACCAGTGCTATAGCAGGATTTCCTGATTTCTACTCCCAGTGAAGTGGAAGAAATTATTTGTTCTCTGTGGACTCGAGGGGCAACCCCCTGAATGTTCTGTGGTGTGGATAGCACCTGAAAGAGACTGTTTGATCGGCTACCCAGGAGAGTGCCTTTCCTTTCCTTTTATTGTTCCATGCCCTGTGGACGGGACAACCTCTGTGAATACTGTTCTAAGAGACCAGATCTTAACATTTTTAGGGGATTCTATAGTCTGATGTGTATGTGCCCATAGATAAGGCTGGATCGCACATGTCAGTGCCACTTATTTCACCCAAGTGAGTGAATTACTGTTAAACTGTTCACCCAAGTGAGTGCAGTTTTGCTCTTTGGTCACCCCAGTAAGTAATGAAGTTAAAGCATGGGACATCTAGCATTTCAGTGGGGAATGGGGGTTGCAATGATGTAACCCTAGAATGGCAGAGACTGTCAGTTGGGGCAAATGGTGGGAGGAACGCAATCTAAGTGCTTACAAAGCAGGGCTTCCTGGTTCATAAAGGGCACCAGTTTTACCTGAGCAAGGGCCAAGCTGCAGATTAACTGTGTGACTGAATCTCACTAATGTGCACCCATGTGCAAAGAAGAGTTCTGAGTGTGTGGCTTAGATTCACTTAACGACACTCATGGGAGGGAAATGTTCATGCGCATGGCCAGGTGTCCACTAATGCACCTTTTGGGAATTTGGGAAGAAGATTGTTCTGTTTTTGTGTTCATGAAGTGTACTGCATGCAAGGAAAGTTTGTGAAATGTACCTGTCCAGCCTGGACCAACCCTCGGGGGTCCCCTTCTGCTTTAACTTTCCATCTGTTTAATAAAGCCATACTGTACAATCCCAGTCACTGTTCTGGACATTCTGATTATTACTTCTGGTTGTTTGGATTTACTGGGGCCCCCTCAGCAGGTTAGATCTAGTATATGTCTAGCAGCATCTACCCAGGACCTGGTTTGTGTCATTTACACAAGGTTCATGTTGTTTTGTTTCTGTACCCCCACCTCTCTCTTCCTCTAGACATTGAGCCAGGTATACATCCTAGCACCAAGGGTGGTACCTACTTGTTTGTAAAGTAAAATGGTAATGCCAGTATATGGGTACCAGTGTTTCCAGATTTTAATGGGGGGTGTGCTCACTATTTAAAAAAATTGGCTTGGAGGTTGCAGGTGCATTGTTCAGCAGCAGCGCACACTGATAGAGCAGCAGACAGTCCTTAATGTGGAGACTAGACAGGTGGCACAGCTCCTGGATGTCTGCCTCCCTGCACGATGGCCAACTCTGTCTGCTACTCCCCAGCCTTTGGCCCCTTAGAGACCCTTCCCTTTCCATCCTGCCTTCCCTGTTCCCCCATCCCCATTGTGCTATGCACACTTTGTAAATAGTTGTCCTTTCCTTCAGTTTTCTCTGCTGTTCCCCTGCCACTCGTTTTTGCCCCATTCACACTATCCTGCATGTTGTTTGTACCCCATATTTTCTACTATGCTGTGTGTATTATTGTTGTTGTTCACTTTTTGTTACAATATAGTATTTATCTTTTACATTCCTGTGTCTTGTGTGGTTATTGTCTGGATGTTCCATCACTGGGCTGGTTGTTTTGGTCTTTGGGTTACTATTGCTTCTGCATGTGTGGTGTCCTAGCAGTGCCTTTGGGGGTTGCACTCACAATGTCAATGCTCTCCACTGCTGTTTGCTGTTGTGCTCATATTTTGGGCTTCCAAGCTATGCTTGGCCCCTTGGGGGTGTTTTGTTCCACTCTGCACTATGTTACTGTGGCTGTTTGCACTGCCCTGGCTGCAATATTCAATGCTTTCCTATTTTCTATATTCAGTGCTGTCTTATTTCCTAGGCTATTTTGCACTGCACTCATAAACCTGTTTCATTGCTTTGTTTGCACACTATATTCAGCAGGTTTAACCCCAGGGCTATTCCTTTGAATATTGTGTGGTAATAGTTCAGAGCGTTTTTAGCATGTCGTGCCGTGCTAATTTTGCCCTTGGGGATATGAACATACGAAAATGCCAGCAGAAGTAGACCATTTGGTCTACTGAGTCTGCTCGATTGTGCAACTAGCCCCTCAACTTGCAGCTGCCTCACCCTCCTTACCTCTCTTCATCACAACCCCCCTCACCCTGTCCCAACCCCTCATAAAGCGCTCATCTTTCTACAGGATACCACCTCCTCAGGCTGAGCATCCACCTGTTCACCACCTGTTCAGTGAAAAAATGTCTTCTGATTTCCCTCTTGAATCTTCCCCCCTCCAATCTCAGTTGATTCCCTCTCATATCCCTCCCGCTTCTAAGCTGGAATATCCCTTATGTATTCGCCTTATTTATCCCCTTAAGGTATTTAAAAGTTTCAATCATATCCCCCATCCCCCCTCTCCTCCAAGGAGTACATGTTCAGTTCGCCCAATCTATCCCAGTAGGACTTTCCATCCAATCCCTGGATCATCTTGGTCACCCTACATTGCACACCCGTTCAACAATTTGATGTCCTTCTTCAGGAATGGGCACTGGTTCTGCATACAGTACTCCAGGTGCAGCCTGACCAGAGATCTATACAAGGGAAGGATCATCTCCCTATTTCTGGAGGAGATTCCCCTCACTATATACCCCAACATCATGTTGGCTTTTGCTGCTGCCTTCCTGCACTGAGATAAGTTGTTTCTGCTGCCTGTTATAAGCACCCTCAGATGCTTTTCCTCCACAGTGCTTTCCAGTTGTACCCATCCCAGCTGATAGCTCCTCCCCTGGTTCCTAGCTCTGAAATGCAGTACCTTGCCATTCTTGGCATTGAACCACAGCTGCCATGTTTCTGACCACTCCTGCAGTTTGATCAGGTCCTCCTGCAGCCCCTTCCAACCTTCAATGTCATCTAACACAGCTCCCATCTTTGTATTGTCAGTGAACAGACTTATCCTACTCCAGATCCTATGTGAGATATCAGCTATGTGTATCCCAAACAGCACTGGTCCCAGTACCGATCCCTGTGGAATCCTGCTTGTGACTTAACTCAGGGATGAGAGTTCCCCTCCACCACTCTCTGCTGCCTTCCATTCAGCCAGCTGATGATCCATCTGACCATCTTCATTCCTCCCCTTTGTATTCCAGCTTCTCCCCAGCCTCCCATGCAGCACAGAATCAAAGGCCTTGCTGAAATCCAAATACAGGACATCTACTGCATGGCCCCTGTCCAGCTCCCTGGTCACCCAGTTGTAATACTCAATTAGATTTGTCTGCCAGGATATGCCTGAGACAAACCCATGTAGTTGGCTGTCCTGGAGACTATTGTCCTTCAAAAAGGTCACTAGCCACTCTTTTAGGACAGTCTCCATAAGCTTCCCCACAATATATGTGAGACTCACTAGTCTGTAGTTGCCTGGTTCATCCCTAGGGCCACTTTTGTGAATGGCATCATATGGGCCCTCCTCTAGTCTTGTGGTATAGGGCAAGGTTTTGAAAATATGGCACATGTTTTTCTAAAATTCTCCTGAACTTCTCTTGAAGGTGTCAGCTGCTGTTTAGAGAAGGTCTTACAATTGTCTTTCTGATGAGATGTTAAACCGTGGTCCCATCTGCCTGGATTGGTGATAGTTCAGGTGGATGCTAAAGATCCCATGGCACTTATCAAAAAAGAGTAGGGGAATTTTTTTTATTGGATATTCAAATCACATCAATCAAAATACAGAAAAGAAATCACATACAGCATCAGAAAGCAAAATAAACAGTAATCACATCATGTACTAGGTACATCAGAATCTGTAACCAAGGGAAGGTTCCTCCACATATTCCTGATATACATGTCAGTTTAATGGGACTTTTCCTGATGATATATACAATGGATATCTTTAGAGATACAACCAACTAGGTCCTCATATGAAAGCATTTTCTGCTGTAATGTAAACAAACATCTGGTATTCCAAACAAACCATAATAACAGAACAAAATTGCAGTTTGAGTACAGGCATCCCAGTTGGACCAGTCTCTGCCATACACCCCATAAATCAAAGTCTCATAAGAGACAGTACACAATGGTAACATATCCCAACATGCAACTATGTAACCCCAGAAAGACTGAATAAAAGAACAAGAAAACAATAAATGCTGCATTGATTCCAACTGCACCAGACATTATGGTCTAGCACACATCCTATCAGTCAAAGCCTTATGTTTATGATTTGCCTTGACATTTAGTTTATCATGGCAACAAAGCCACAACACATCCCAGTATTCTACTGGAATCCTGTCATTACGAAGTAGGTGCAAGAGGCATGGGACAGAGTTTGAAGGACATAAAGGAAAAGTACAAGGTTAGGTAACATTGGAATCATGTACCTGGGAATATAACAATTTTTTGGACTCATGGAGCACATCCCCATATGTAATACCCCAACCGTTTAGACGAACAAACACTTCCCTATAATAAAAAGGGGAATAAGGAACTGATTTAAAAATCTTTAAAGTACCAGAGACTCAACCTCCAAACCATGAACGGAGTTTGGATTCCAACAAGGGCGTCCACCAAGTAGGTACCTGCTGACATACTGGGCGAAGATTCACAAATAAAAAAATTTATGAAAAACAACAACACAGGATTGACCATATTTAACCCCCCATCAGAAACCTTTAGATATAACACATTCCATTTAAGGGGATTCAATCTACTTCCCCAAATGGCCTGGAAAAATAAGCCAAAGAGAGCAGCATCTCGTTCTTCCGGGGGGGAGGACTAAACTAACACATAAAAAAGTGGTAAAGGGTAAGTTCTAACCAAGTATACACATTTCAATTTCCCCATACTATGTGTACACCAACCTACCACCAAAGCCCTCCCCTGCCCCAATTTAATATCCCAGTTAAGGAGGTCCTGTCAACCAGTGTCAAAGGCAATCCCTAGGATCTGAAGTGGTCCATCTTGAACAGAAATGCCAGCAACACAAGGAGTAGTCACACCTACCCCAAGTCTCTTAACTTCACATTTATCTTTATTCAAAAGTACTCCTGAGGCAGCACCATAATAAGAGCAAAAATCAAGAGCCCTAACAATGTCAGTAGAAGACTTTAAAATTAAACAAATATCATCCGCATAAGCAGAGGCAGTCCAAGGCAAGTGATGTCCAGAGAAACAAACAGGTGTGAAAAAATGAACATCATTCAGGAGCCTAAGCAACGGATCTATACTAAAAACAAAGAGTAAAGCCCTTAAAGGGCAACCTTGACGAACCTCGCATCACACCGGAATTAGAGGCCCCAGGAAACCATTAATTAAAGGTTTGACAATTGCCATGCCATAAATTGCCTTTAACCAGGAGAGGAAATAAACAAGAATGCCATAACAATGCAAAATAGACCATCAGAATTCATGATCAACAGAATCGAAAGCCGTCCTCTGATCCAGGGACACCACTACCCCCTCCGTACCAGGAAAAGCTCCAGGTTCAAAAACTTCCCTCAACAACAGCAATTGATCTGTAATTATTTTCCCCTGGAAAGCACAAGATTGAAATCTGGAGAGAACATGGGCTGCGACATGTGACAGATGACATACCAAAATTTTCATCAAAATCTTAAAATCAACATTCAAAAGACAAATAGGCCTCCAATTACTCAAATCTTTCTTGTCACCTTTTTTACATTGGAGGGACACAATCTCTAGGGATATTTCCAAGGGGAAAGTCCCCTTCTCCAACATGTAGGTATAAACACTTGCCAACTCAGAAGAGAAAAAGGGGACAATAAGCTTATATAGTTAAGCTGGAAGACCATCTTGTCCCGGTACCTTGCCCTTAGGTAAGGCCAGAACCATCTCCAGGACTTCAGCCGAGGACACAGCTAAAGTTAAGTTAGAAGCAGCTTCACAAGGAATGGGAGAAACATGAAATAAATGAAAAAGATGAGAAAAATCAGTCCAGTCAGTGCCTTTCTTCTCAAACTGTGTCCCCAAATATTGGGACACCACCCTCATAATCTCATGTTGCTGCGTGGCTACTACATGATCAGGGTCCCAAACAGCAGTCAGTCATTTATGGGCAATCTGGTCTCTACAACTAATAAAAGGGCAAACAGTGTTCAATTTTCCCTGAGTACCAAATCGCTGTTGCATTGTAAGGGATGCCATTTGGCGCTCATGAAACTCCCTCATGAAACATTGAACAACCTTAATCTGCCCACCAAAATCATGGCCAGTAGATCATGCCAAACTGAATAAATGTTGCAACTGTTTCCTATGTTGCTGGTATTTCATTTTATTGGAGTCTGACTTCTGTTTGCCAATGGCCACTATCAAACTCTGTAAATCTGATTTAAGACACTCCCACCATAAAAGAGGGTTATCAAAAAGTGTAAATAAAATTTTTCTGCCACAAACCAAATACAAAATCTGATGTACTATGGAGTCGTCCCGGAGAAGTAAGGAATTAAACCTCCATACCCCTGGTCCATGAGGGAGCTCCGAGGACACTATCACAATTGACAATTCCTTTTGGTCCGAATATGCCACTGAAACAATCTGAGCCTTTTTAATAGGAATTCTCTTTCTGACGAAAAAGAAATCAATACATGTGGCATGCACACCCTTCTGAAAAGTAGGCATACCCTGTGCATGAAACGATTTATAAGCATCAACCGTATGAGCCAATTGCACCTTATAAGACAAAAAAGACATATTACTAAAAAGTTTCTTAGAAGTTGAACCACTTCCCCTATCCCGGACAGTAAGACCACAATTAAAATCACCCCCCCAGATCACAGGCTGCGCAGAAAAAAGAAAAGGGCGTATGTGAAGGAAAAACCTCCACCCTCTCAGCCTTAGTCTGAGGGGCATAAACATTATTCAATCTATAATAAGTTCCCCAACATTTAATGTCTAATATCAAAACATGGCCCGGAATCAAATCTAGTAATTTAATAAGCTGAATGTTCATACAAAACAAAATTCCCACCCCCGTACAGGCACCCAAACCAAGGGACCAAAAGGAAGGCCCTTTGAACCATTCCCTTTGAACAGTGCAGACCTCAGCGGTGGAGTGCAAACTGCTATCCTGTAGAAAAATAACATCAACAGTAGAAGATACTAGATGAGAAAAAACACCCCCTGTTTCAGATTATTCTTGATACTATTAACATTAATAGTTAAGAGACGTAGGTGAGGTAACTGTCACATGAAAAGACTCAAGGAGGGTTATGTGCCCTTGATTTACCAGAGCCCGCAGCCTCTTTTTTCTTCTTTTAGTGGCAGTTTTACCTTGCACAGGACCTACAGACTGACCATCACCATCCCTAATTCACTCGACTCAGAATCAGAGATGGGTTCGATGCAGTGAGACTCTACTGAAGAAATCTCAGAATCATTTCCCATCGTACATGGGTCTTGAAAAAGAGGCTGAAACCTATTGGAGGTTTTAGTCTCAGAAATTTTATGAACTTTAGAAGCAGGCTGCCTCCAACTTCTACGGCGAGTCACACATTGTTCAGATTCCACAACTGCAACAGGCGGTGGAGGGAAGGGGGGGCATTTCCACAGAAAAAACGGTAGTCTGTACTGCCAATATTTCCACACTAGCAGGTAATAAAGACACTGCAACCGGCAGTTCCAGGGCAAGGAAATCCTTGGCCACTGCCTGAGAAGGAACATCCAAGCAAAACTCTGGGAGAGGGGCTAACAGAGGAAGATCAGAGGTAGGGTCACACTGGTGATCCAAAGGCCTCACCACCTGAGGATTAGCCTGACACAACTTCATGCTTTCTCTCTGGGCAACCACCACCAGTAACCATTGTTCCTCAAGGTCACTAGTCCCAGATTTAGCAAATGTAGCCTGGTTACAATTTTGTTATGAGTGACCAGACATATCACACAGGTTACAACAAACATCCTCAGTACATTGTAGATACGTGTGACCTAATTTCGCACAGAATGAACAGCGCACCTTATCGCAGGCATTACTGATATGACCTGGGGCACCACATTTGTAGCAAGTTTTGGGCTGCCCAGGATAAAACAAAACCTCACGGTCCCCACCGAGAAAAAAGGAGTTGAGCAAATGTTGTAAAGACCCATCAACCTAATGCAAAAGTACCCGACTTTGCAACCCCCCCATCCATATATTTTCACTATCAAAAATAGCCTCAGGGTGCCCCATCACAGAACAACGCTGTTTCAGCCAAAATAGTAGATCCATCACACTCACTCCCTCATTCTGAAATAAGATGGTCACTGTTTTTTGAGCAGGCTTAGTCAAGGGAATAATGTCAAAAGGGGCCCATAAAGGTGAGCTTTTCACTTTGTGATACCTGAGCCAAAAAGATTCCAACCTACTCTACATTCTAAAGCTGACATCGACAGAACACTCCCCCGAGACATGTATCAAAGCATATAATTCTGCAGCATTACAATGTAGACTGTCTTTAAGCAGTCTCTTACCCACATAATCTCTGTCTGGAAATACTTCTAAGCTACTCTTATAAACTAGATGGACAGCATTATGCCTTTTGGCAGGCAGGACCCTTTTCTGAAAGAAAGAAGCATAAGACCTAGAACGATGTCCCCTATCACCCCCATGAGTAAAATCTTGTTCCCCTGAGTCCTCCAGTAAAGGCAATGTAACAGTGGCTGCACCACGGTCACTCCCTCTGTATTTTTTTGGGTACAGTCAACCCCTGGTTGCCCAACACAGCCATCTGTTCAAAATTCAAAGTAGGATTAGAAGTCAATTCCAAACCAGATCCAAGAGCAAAATCTGAGTCATGTTCCGTATCTGAGCGAGATGCACAAGAACCCGCTGGACCCAACACAGGCAGCCCATCCTTAATTTGAACACCTGGTATGCGAATGGGAGCAAACCCAAAGGTCCATTGCTGGGACAAAGGTGATTTCACCCAACTGGCAGCTTTTAAAGACATCTTCACAGACCAAGGTTCGGTAATGTCCATCTCTGAATCAGCCCATGCCCAATGCGAGGAAGCCCACTTAGCAGTCAGTGTTTCCTTAGATGCAGCTGAAAAGTAAAAGACTGAAACCCTGTCATGCTGTAGATTTGTAGTTTGGTAGATTACTGATGGATTTGGGGATGAGATGCTAAGCTGGTCCCCCAACACATCTGTGATCGGAGTATTCTGGGCTGGCGCTGGCACTTGGCAACTCCCGCCAGTCATCCGGAGACACCCAGGCTATGCGGAGGTAAACTAGGTGCAGTCTCCAAAACCAGCACTATGTCCACCGAAGGATCCAAATTACCAACAGAGCCATCCTCAGCAATTATCTGTGGTACAACAACCTCCGCAGACCGGCACTGAGAATCTTGTTCCGAGATCAGAGCAGGATTCGCCATAATCTCAACATGATCCGAAGCTCCTTCAGGACTCGCGGCCACATCCTCCAAGCACACCTCAGCAGCAAAAAAGATATCGACTTCAGTAAGATCTGCAGGTTGCAGTGCAACCTGCACTCCCCGCTCCTCCACATCCTACATCATCCCTGTTCCGATGGAGACTGACACCACACTGGACAGCAAGTCCCCCTACCGGAAGAGTAGGAGAACTTCCCCGGTGTCATAACCAAATTTCTCCCATTCACTAAAAATACCACCAACGGCTTAATCTGGTTCAATTTCAGTTGCTTACCATCCGTATCTCCCCTTCCCCCAGTGGCCCCTGAAAAAGGGACTTCTAGGCCCAGTGGGCTTACCAGGTCAACAAAATTCAATAAATAAATAAAATAAATAAATTTTTTTTTTAACTTGTTGCTATTTTCCTCTCCATATTACTTTTGACCACACTTATACCCCTCTTACACTCCCAGAACAGTTCTTTATAGTTAGATCATAACTCCTCTTTCTCACTACTTTTTGCTATAAGCTTTTATTTCTTTTAAAGGTGTACTGTCAGATTTTTTTCCACTGTTGTTGGCACTGGCATCAGATCTTTATTTATTTAAGCTTTGAGAACATGTACTGAGCTCTCTTACCTTTTTTGTTTCCTTCAGGTTGTTTATGCTCCTATGTTTTGCAAGACTGCAACTTTCTGTCTTTCCTTTGGTCTGACAATGAGCTCCCCCAGCACTGTGCAACCTCTCATGTGCTTGCATCACTCTTTAGTGCTTTTGGCGTGCATCAGCCCACATTTGCATATTACCTGTGGTTTTGCTCATGCATTTCTTTCTTTCTTAGTCTACCAGTGCCGAATCTCTGACCACACACCTAGCATTCCAGCTGTTACCCTGCCTAGATTTGGTAAGTTTTTGATGTAAAGGCTCTGCATAAAACAAGTGTTGTTCTTGAATTTCTCTCAATCCAGTCATTCTCCCAGTGTTAAATATCAGGGTATCATACAGTATCAGGGTATCATATAATTTAATGCACGTTTAGTCACCACAGAATAGCCAGCTGCAGTGAAAATGGAGTTCAATGGCATCAGGGACCAAACCTAGGACAAAGAGCATGATCCTGTATGCTGCTGCCAATGGCCAACTTCAATTTTACAAAACCAACCTCATTTTTATGTTTGCTTGCATGCATGTGCAAGAAACATAGTGCCACCATCTGAGTTTTCAGAGGTGTGGCAGCCCTCTTCCAATTCAGTCACTGTGTTTGCAGGCACAGCCACAGTTCTCCAATGCCTGCTGGAGCTGTCTATGACAGCAGTCCAAAATGCAGTGGCGTACAGTTGAAAGGGGGAGCTACGCTTCAGTGAGCAGCGATAAGATATCGCCTGCTCATGCGCACTCCTCCTACACACACACACACACACACACGCGCATGCATACTGCGTGCTCACCCCCCCACACTGTATAGATGACGGGGGTGCCCAATCCTCCGTCGGCTGTGCTGCACTCCCCCAAACAGAGTTCTACATGCCACGCTGAGTGCCCACCACAGCATGGCTATACATGTATAGCCGATAGGGGTGGCCAATCCCCCATCGGCTCCACTGTCTCCCCAGAGAGTACTGGGTGCCATGCTGGGAGCCCACCCCAGCGTGTCAACAGATGCTGTCGCTGATGGGGGTGCCCAATCCCCCATCAGCTTCACGCCCCCCCAAAAAGCCATCCTTGTGCCATGCTGGGAGCCCACCCCAGTGTGGCAAATGTCCCGTGTCGTCTCGTCCTTTGTTTAAAAAAAAAAAACCCTGAAACAGAAAAACAGTCCCTCACTATCTCTGCCCCCACCAGCGCCCACCCACTGCGCACCCTGCCTCCCCACACCCCCCTCACCCCATACTTACCTCCGGACTCTGGCGTGATGATCTTCGGTGGACCGGGAACACATCTGCACTCTTCAAAGCCGACCGCGAACTGAGGAAATGCCGGTAAGCTGTATAACGAGATAGATAGGATTTTTTCAACTTTGCTGCATATCTCAGACGTTTTTAGGAATTTATGCACCAAATTTTTAACATGGGGTTTTTGGGACCCCTTCTCATGAATGCTCTCACTGTCATGGCGTTAATCGGGCCCGAAGGGTGATTTCACAGTCACTGTGCGAAATCACCTTTCAGGACCAATTAACAAAATGACACTGCCACTGTTCATAAGGTGGGCTCTCAAAAAGCCTATGCTGAAAATTTGGTGGAAAAATTCCTAAAATGACTGTTCTGGCGTGCATTGCGCGGATTCCCTCTGGCAGCTCGTAAAGTTAACAAATTTTCAATATTTTCACTCCAGATTTTCAACATTGCCATTTTACCACACCTCCCTATGAGCAGTACAGCTGTCATTTTTCACATCTTGCCCAAAACATGTTTCACGCATGTTAGCATTAAATGGCGCAGTCGGTGCAAAATCAATGTATGGGACACATTAAGAAAATCACAGTGACACTGTTCATGAGCAGAGGTCTTAAAATGACTATGTTGAAATTTGGTGAAAAAATTCCTAAAAATGACTGTTTTACGATCGTGCGTTGCGCAGTTCCTATGCACGCTCATAAGTTTGTGAATTTTCAATATTTTCACGCCAGATTTTCAACATTGCCATTTTATTACACTTCCTTATGAACAGTACAGCTGCCATTTTTCACATGTCACCCAAAATGTGTTTCCGCACATGTAGCGCACAATGGTGCAGTCGGTGTGCGAAAGCAATGTTTGGGACAGATTAAGTAAATCACAGTTACACTGTTCCTGAGCAGAGGTCTTAAAATGGCTATGTTGAAAATTTGGTGACAAAAGTCCATAAAATGACTGTGTTTCGAGTGAGCATTGCGCAGTTTCCACGCACCCTCGTAAGTTCATGACTTTGTAATATTTTCAGTCAATTTTCACCAGTGGCATTTTTCCACACTTCCTTATGAACAGTACAGCTGTCATTTTTCACAACATGGCCAAAATGTGTTTTCACACTTTCAGCACAGAGATGCGTGGTCGCTGTGGGAAATAATTGTTCGGGACAGATAGAAAATCACAGTGACACTGTTCATGATCGGAGGTCCCAAAATGCCTGTGTTGACAATCTGCTGTAAAAAATCCCCAAACTAATTACATTACGGGTGTGCGTTGCACAGTTTCTATGCACGCTCGTGACTTCACCAGTTTTTTTAATATTTTTACTGCAGATTTGCAACATTGCCATTTTTTACACCTCCCCATGAACAGTACAGCTGTCATTTTTCACATCCTGTTCGGAATGTGTTTTTGCACCTGTGGTGCTAAATGCCGTAGTAGCTGTGCATAAGCAGCTTTCGGCAAACAAACTGATATTGCCATTGTTCATGAGGTGAGGGTCACAAAAAAACATGTTGAAAATTTGGAGTGAAAATACCAAAGAATGCCTGAGGTGTTAGGGTTTCCAACCATAATGCCCCACCCTGTAGAGAATGACAGGCATCAGGGGTGTGACTTGGGATTCTTGCCTGTAATGCTCATCTCATTCCACACCCTGCAGCCAGTGAGAGGCATCGAGGTATGCCTTGAACTCTTCGGCCCCAAAGTTCACCCCATTCTCCTATATCGCACCCATCTCACCGTATTTCCTGATGGAATGGGGTGTGCATAAGCGCTAAAGACCCCAAGGCACACCATGACACTTGTCAGTGTCTGCAGGGTAGGGTGTGGTGAAATGGCGTGGCCGTTATGCCTGACGACCCAAAGGCACACCCCAATGCCTGTCACTCTTTGCTGGGTGGTGATGGGGTTGGCTTCAGTTCAATACTTCACTGCCATTCCTATTATGCAGCTCTGTAACTTCTACACTACCAATACCAATGCTAGCAAGCAAACATTCGGCATTGACAAATGCTTGTTTCAATCTGCAATATTCTAAATTGCCTTTCTCAATCATTTTATTGCCTCTGTAAGTGCTGTGTCTATTGCACTGGCACCCAGAAGTACAAGTACAACCACAGTTTCACGTTCTGATTTTTGTGGTCTTACAAATGTATCAATATGAACCACCATTAGAGATGCAGCGAATTTAAAATTTGTCTGCGAAGTGAATGCGAAGGGGCCACTTCATGTTATAATAAAGCTACATGAAGTGGCCATTTAAAAGTGCTCACTTCACCTTATTATTATGACTTTGCATTGTTATTCTGCCTTAATGTGAAGTAAGGTGGAATGACAACAATATAGGCACTTTAGGCAGCCCCTCTACACATCACATGGCTTACAGTACTGTAAGTCACATGCTTTAGTCAGGCAGGAAGGAAATGAGTCATACAAGCAGATACTTTCACTTTCTCCTTTGCAGAGGTAGAAGGAGGAAGCATTTTGTGTAGGAGAGGAGAGTTCGTTATTAGTTTCTTTCTTGAGCACATTTCAGAAAACCCAAAACTTTTCTTAAAAGCTAATTCTTTAGTTTTTTTGTGCTGTTTTGTCAGTTCTTTTTGGTGACTGATTTCTTTGTTCTATTAGTTTTGTTTTGTGTGTGTGTGTGTGTGTGTGTGTGTGTGTGTGTATGAAGTCACTCATCGCGTGACGTGTCAGACAGGGAAGGAACGTTTTGTGCGATGGACCAGGGACAGTCTGTGGCCCCTGGCCAGAGGGGAGTGCGCACGTATGGGGGTTGTAGCCGGGTGCCGTTGGACCACTCCAGACTGTTTCTTCCTGCCTCCTACCCCTCAGAAAGCAGCAGCACCATCAGTGCCACCACCACATCCACCAAGTCTGCCACCACCACCAATAGCAGCTGCAGGAGCTCCAGCAGCACCACCTCCACAGCAGCAGGTGGAGCCCCTGGTGCATGACAGTGCTGTCGGCACTACATCTGCCCCTCCTGTATCTGGTCCCCCCATGCAGCTCCCCAGTTTGGCAGTTTTTCAACTGTGTGGGGGGGACAGCAGCACTGTAGTGTGTCTGCTTTGTGGTATGCAGGTGGTCCGTGGCCCCCAAGGGGAAACATCTGGGGACTGGGGCCAGTGCACACATATGTTGAACCACCACAAGGTGGAGTGGCAGGCTGCCACTGAACAGGCCAGGCCTCCACCTGTTGGCCCTTCCGTGGCAGTGGCACAGGGTGCTGCTGTTGTGCGTCACTGCAGCAGGAGGAGGAGGGCCACAGCAGCAGCTGCTCCACCACTTGCCCACCACTACCACCAGCACCACCCTCACCACCACTACCTGGTCCCCCCCACACGAGTGGACCCCACCACAATGTCTGCAATGTAGGCAGACATAGCACTTTTGTGGACTGCGGTGGAAGAAAGTAATGAGAGGGTGGGTGCTGCCCAGCAGCAGGTGGAGCAGATCAACAACACCAGCTACAGATCGTGTCGATGCTCCATCTGCTGCTGGAACATCAGGGGATCCCCCATTAACTTTTGGAAGGGGATAGCATGCTCATTATGGCTGATGACGCGGGTGAATGCCCCACTGTGGTATTAGCTGCCATCTTGTGCTGGGTCCACAGTGCCAAGTGCCTGTTCTTAAGATGCATATGCTGTCCTCCTGTGTCCAGATGGCTTCCCCTTTTACCTCGACTCACACGTGCATGGCAAACCTGGCAAATTGCAACTGACTCATAGGGCCTGATTCTAGAAGGGTTACGCCAGGTGTAACAGCAGTTGCACCAAGCAGAATGGTGCATGTAGCAACTTTCACCAGCAGTTACGACATGCATGATTCTACAAAGTGACCCGCGACATGTCGCAGGCCACTTGCGCCAAACAGCTGTTATGCCGCAGAAACCCCACTGCAACATGGCGCAAGGGGGGTTATGGTAGCAGTTGAGCCCATTCCAGAAGGGCAGCCACAAAGTGCTCAAATCAGGATTCTGCAAGAACCCCTGGAGGAGATCCAGCAACTTAAGTTATACCAGCATTTAGCTGGTATAACTTATGGACACCTCTGGGGGTCCTGTAGACCCGTCAGCCATCCAGCGGACAGTGCACAGTGTCCTCCCATGCCAGGCACATCCCAGAGGGACCCCACATGGCTACCCATACCCACAGCCCCCAAAACAGCTGTTTGAAGATGCCCCGCAGGGCAGTGCTGCCATCCCCCCACCCGTGCCGCTAACTGCAAGTCGCCCACCACATATGTGGCAATATACAGGCAGTCTAGTGCCCCCCCAACTGTACAGTCCAAAAATGACAATAAATCCTTAGTCCCTGGTAGTCTAGTGGCCCCCCCGAACTGTACAGTCTCATATCTTAAAAGCATGCAAGATTCCCTGGTAGTCTAGCGGCCCCCCACCTGGCCGTGACAGCCCACCCAGTACCCCCTACCCATCCCCAGCCAGCGACCAGCACAGCCCACCTCTCACCTCCACCACCAGCAGCCGACTGAGTGCTGTATTAGTGCTACAGCACAGACACGCTCAGAAACTAATTTCTGAGTGTGTCTGTGCTGTAGTGCTAATACAGCACTCAGTCAGCAGCTGGCCAGCGGAGGTGAGAGGTGGACTGTACTAGTCACCAGCTGGGGATGGGTGGGGGGTGCTGGGTGGGCTGGCACGGCTAGTGGGGGGTGGGGAGTCACTAGACTACCAGGGAATCAGGCATACTTTTACGATATGGGACTGTACAGTTTGGGGGCACTAGACTACCAGGAACTAAGGATTTATTTTCATTTCTGGACTATATAGTTGTAGGGGGGCACTAGACTACCAGGGATTCGGGCATACATTTACGATATGGGTCTGTACAGTTCGGAGGGGGCACTAGACTACCAGGGCAATGGGGATTCATTTTATCATATATGTACAGTTCGGGGGGGGCAGTAGACTACCAGGGCTACCTATCCGCTGCATTTGTGGCTGGCAACTAAGGGGTCTGGACATGGGTGGGGAGGGTTGACCGCACCACCCTGCCATTGCTGCTTATGACATGCTTGCCAGGTATGCCTGCAGTTTGGCGTACCATGCCACATGTCGCATATCGCAGGACTTAGCTGCGATGACCCTGCCACTACTAGAATGGGGCATAGGGTCAATGTCACAGTTGAGGGTGGTGCAAGTTGTATTCAGCAGCAACCTGTGACACCCTTCTAGAATCTGACCCATCATTTACATCTTTCACAAAAAATCCCAAACAAGGGATTGTGATGCTCTAGTTTTAACATGTCCCTGATGCTGCTTATTGGACTCCGTTTTTTTAAGCCATGAAGTGGGGGGGGGGTGCTATGTGATTTTTCTGGCAGGACACACTTGGACTGCAACTGACCACCTCGGCTACCTATCATTATTACTGGGTCATCATCATCATCATCACCATCAACTGAAATTGGTAAACCACAACTTTTTACAGGGGGGGATTAATGCAAACAGACCCAGACACAGCCACCTTGAATTTCTTTTTCTCCGGTACCCAACTGGGGTCACTGACATCATCATCATATTTATCAACATCACTCACATCCACATCTTCTGCTTGGATGCTGGCATGTGGACTGCATGTTGCAACTACAGCAACATCATCGTCATCAGATTCATCATCATCATCAACACCACCATCACCTGATATTTTTTCACCACACTGTGGATCACTGCATGGCAAATGCATGATCTGAACCTCGGTGGAAAAATTGTCACATTGTATGTTATCATTGACATGATGATCAGAATCCTCATGTTCAGTTACTGGGATGTTACTGGGAAGTATGACATCATCTACACTGCTACTCACTCGCACTGCTTCACACTCCACTATATTTTTGGACAAGGTAAACTGGTCAGAAGTTGAACTTGAGGCAGCAATACTCATACCACCACCAGCACCTGTACTAACACCACAGGCTGAGACAACATCATCTCCTCCAACTATGAGTGAAGCTACTGATTGGGCTGTAAAAAACATTGCAGGAGAAATACCTTTCCTCACATCAGCAATGCACTTCTGAATCTGTATACTACCACACCCACAGACAATCTTACCACTGGCAGCAGTGCCATGGCAAGAAACAGCTTTGCTTGCACTTCGCTTTGCAGGCATTTTGTGGGATCAACAACAATATTCTAAACAAATTCAGATTTTGGAACATTCACTTTGGGTGGGGGGATGCTGGATATGAAGCCGAAAAAACAACTATGACTTCAGCAACAGATACAGATGCAAAGTCACAAGTTCAACAACACCTTAACTATCCAGTGGTGCTGAAGTCACAAACAATCCAATCTGGAAAATAATTCCTTTTGCCGGTGGGGGGGCACTGACTGCAGATTTTTACAACAGTGCATGCAGCAAAACCAAGAAAAGATAAGACAATGGCAGTACAAAATCATGCAGCTGCAGTGGATAGCAGGTTCACACTGCTGTGCCTGCATTTACACTGTGGCACAATAAAAGGTGTATTATTTGATGTCACACACACACACACACACACACACACACACACACACAATTTGTCTAGAAATAATGCATAGCAAATTGAAAACTTCAGTAATATACCACATATTTTAAACAACCTGAAATTATGAACTGCTGTACTAGATCCACACAACACACAATCAGCAAAAAAATTACAACAATCACTGAAAATATTACTGTGTGTACATTAACACAGTCAGTTATATAACAAAAATATAACAAAAAACCAAAGAACTCCCTATTTCTCCATCTTAAATCTACCTACACCACAGATACGCCCCTCCCCCAAAGCACACTTTCACTCTCTCTTACTACACAAACTCAATGTTTTACATTAACATTCAAAATCCACACACAAACAATAAAAGCTAGATGATATGAGCACAGGAAGGTTTTCTACAATCATTGAACTATAGTTTGAGCAAAAACAATTACTCAAAAAGGCTTTTTTTAACAGCTTTTAGAAGGTTTGAATCACACAGAGCTCTCAGAGCAGACTGTCTCTTATAGCTTCCTACCCACACTACCCTGAACTGAGGCTGTGCAGAACAATATAGAGCCCATGTGACCTGAAATCCCATGAATCATTGCAAAATTCTCCTATGGAGCTTAAAAATAAGACAAAGTGAGGCGAAGTACATTGTTTTCAATGCACTTCGCCATTAAAATTGGTGGAGTAGTGGTCTGGGAAGGCAGAGTAATGCAAAGTCATTGCTTTCAATGGACTTTGCATTACCCATCATATCGCGAATTACTTTGCTTCGCATTGTGGAGTACTCTGCAAATTCGCCTTCACTCTGCAAATCACTTTGTGGAGCGAATTGAGACCACTTTGCGCACCACCAATCACCATATCCTTTTGTTTCATCAAAATGAAAGGAACAAATTTAGTAACAAAAATTAAAATACGTTATAACTTTTCTTAATCCAGCTAAACAGACTGGTTGGGGTGGAGGCTGCAACACTGAACTTGGCACACCTCTGATTTGTATTTCTTATCCATTCTGTTATTAGAACATTTTATTTTTTGTCGCCTCGAAAATTTATCCCAGAACTGTGTGTTGTAAATGAAGTTGCTAAAGCTGGGGATGGGTGAGGGTTGCAGTAGTAGTCTGCTTATCGCACCAACAAGCTGCATTTAAAAGGGGTTCAGCGTCAGTGGAACAGGGAACATAAGATAACTGAAGAATCATGAAATGACTGTAGCATTGACTTTTTACTTGTTCCTTTCATTCTTTTTTCTCTGCTTGCAGCTTTTCAAAATGTAATTATTAGACTTGGCCTTGTTTGTAATTGTTGTCATTTAATTTCATTTTGAATACATGAAAAATCACTGTGGGGCACATTTGTACTCAGCAGACCTCAAAAAAGCATAAAGCTTGATACTGTGCCTGCATGGTATATTATGACCTCCAACACAATGACAACAGGAGCTATACATTCAATATAAATAGAGAAAGGCACTTGCAAACAAGACATGAAGTTCACTTCTTAAAAATTAGCACTGAAAAGTCAGAGTAAACAGTTTGGAGAATTATGTTTTCTACCTTTAGTTCCTGGTTACACTGCACCCCCTTTTCACTGAAGCTTGCAGTTTGGCTGTGCACAAATGATCACCATTTGATATGGATTCATCTTCATGTTTACAGTGTTCGAGGCACCTAAATCCTGCAACAACTGTTCATACACTGCAAATGGACTCTATTAAGTATTTGCATGCCAGACTTGAGTCTTCATTCCCAAGTTTGTAAGCTAGACACATACCAGCCTTTCCCAAATAAAGTTGTTCTGCAATTACAGAGCTTCATAAAGCAGATCTGGATGCAGAAGTGTACATGTGTCGGTGCTGGATTTTTGAAATTTACATCGTGGATGAAGAGATCCCGAAACATAATAATAATCATAATGAAATACTGCAGGCTGAATACATGAAAAGCATTGCTGCTAAGATACAGCTCACCAGGCAGTTATAGCCACAAGGAGTCTAAGGTTTATTCAATCAGTTTATAAAATGGGCACCTAAATCCCTGCATCCTGATTGGCCAGGACCCAAGAAGGGTGACAGTACTGCCACTGGCTAAAAAAGTATTGTCAGTCTTGATGCTTGACACAAAAATGAAATCCTTGTGCCAGTCAAATGAAACATTGTAATCTGATGGCCATTTTTTGTGTGAAACCATTACAGGACAACAGTATGCTAAAATGTAAGCACCTAATCACTTCATTCAACAGTAATACTGGTAACTCCCATAGACTCAACCCCTCGCTCAAACACCTTACACCTGTAAAACTTGAAACCAAAATGGTCTGTTTATGAAGCACAGGACCGGTGCTAATAAGGGCAGTAGTCACCACATCTGCAATCATGAGTGGGGCTTTCCTATGGATGAAAAACAGCTTGTAACAAGCATACAATTCAACATACCTTATGAGTTCAAGCTCTTGTTTACCCATTAACAAACCCACTTCAACAAAGAAAAATGTGAGAAGTTCACTTCACTTCCAGGAAGTGTTCCTTCCAACCACTGCTGCTGGGAAACTCCCCCATCTCGCTGTATCAGTAGTGCTTCCCACAGCTCATACAGTTACCCTACAGGCAGCTCTCTATCTGCTGTGAACTACACCTGCGCTGTTCTGGACACTCAGCAGCAGGATACCAAAGGGCTGCTGCTTTTGCCTACAAACTACGAAAGGGCTCTTACTGTCCTCACGACTGCCTGTCTGGCCACACGACTGCCTGTCTGGCCTCACGACTGCCTGTCTGGCCACACGACTGCCTGTCTGGCCACACGACTGCCTGTCTGGCCACACAACTGCCTGGCTGCCCGACTTCCCAACTGCCTGCCCATCAGCATGAGTGCCTGTGCATTATTCATTCATATGACAGATGAAGTGCGTCGACTGATGAGCAACAAAAAAAAAAAAGATTAGCTCGACTGTCTCCTACTTCTGTCTGTCAACTAAGCCACTTCTGCTAATGATCAGTATTTTCGGTTGTGCTTTCCATCATTTTGCTGCTGTCCATTTCGGGAGAGTGAGAGTATGTCTGTAGGCTATGGGTGTGCTGGGATCAGCCATCTTTCTAAAATAATATAACTAATGCCAGTAATAGAAAAATCCTCTTTAAGACTGCTCCGTGTTTCATCTGCGACTTGATGGGAACCACACAACATTACTTTCTATTTCAAACCTGGACGTGACAGCTCACAAAAAATACAACTATGGGATCTCCATCAGACCAAAAAATTTAACCACAGAGCAATAAATTCAATACTGTCCAAGTCAGTAGAAGGACTATTTTAGCTTGAAAACACTCATTTATTTCGGCTTTTAGATATAAAAAAATTGGATTATAATAAAAAAACACATTTTTAATAATAACCCATTTTATAAGTGCAGTAAGACATGGCTGGGTCTTGGTAGTACTGTGATACCTGCATACCTAGGGGCTGAAGGCACAAGGCCACCATGCCCCTGGGTGTGCAGGTATCTCAATATTCCCAACATCCAGCCATATCTTAGTGCTTACTTATAAAATGGGATTACTGCTTCTGCTAGTGTTTTTATCCCAAAATGACGGATCCATGTAAACCCATTTAATGATGGAGGCTTAACCTGTCACCGTTTATCAGGGATTTGGTGTCCCTGCAGCCTGAGGGGTCTTCTGTGATGATGGATTAATAAATACTAGCCATTTGCTTCATTTCAACTATGCAAGCAATACATGAGTCAGTCTACATATCTACTAAATCAAGATTTCCAACCAAGGAAAAGAAGGAGAACAAATTGTTTTTGACAAGGTGCCACATATGAAGCATATGGAGAGAACACTATTTTGGCACTTATCTGCTGGTCCATTCATCTGTCCATTCTTTCATCTGTCCTTACTTCCTTTCATCGTTATGTTGAGGTGGGTGACAGGAAGATGGGAAGCAAGTGACTTGCTCATACGAACATACAAACATACGTAACTGCCAGCAGATGCAGGCCATATGGTCTATCAAGTCTGCTCGAGTGTGCAGCTAGCAATCCCTTATAATGCAGCTGCCCCTCCCTCCCCTCCCCCATCACAGTGAACCTCCCCCTCACTTTGTCCCATCCACTTTTAAAACTGCCCATCGACTTACAGGACTCCACCTCTTCAGGCAGTGTGTTCCACATTGACACCACCTTTTCTGTGAAAAAGTGCCTCCTCATTTCTCTCCTGAATCTTCCTCTCTGCAATCTCAGACCAATGTGCCCTCGTGCCTCCTCCCCAACTTAAAAATCCCCATTGTACCAGTCTTGTTTATACCCTTCATGTATTTAAAGGTCTCAATCATATCTCCCCTATTCCTCCTCCTCTCCTCCAGGGAGTACATATTAAGCTCCCTCAGCCTCCCCTCATAGGGTTCATCTTCCAATCCCATGATCATCCTTGTTGCTCTGCACTGGACCCCCTCCAGTAACCTAACATCTTTCTTCAAGTATGGGCACCAATATTGCACATAGTGCTCCAGGTGTGGCCTCACCAATGATCTGTACAGAAGCAGGATCACCTCCCTCCTCCTGGAGGTGATTGCTCTAGCAATACACCCTGGCATCTTGTTGGCTTTAGCTGCTGCCTTCCTGCACTGTGCTGAGTGGTTCATTTGCCCTGTTATCACCCCAAGATCCTTCTCCTCTGTAGCAACTATCTGCATCCCTCCCAACTGATAACACCTCCTTGGGTTCCTTGCTCCCAAGTGCATGACTTTGCACTTCTTAGCATTGAACCCCAGCTGCCCTGTGTCTGACCAGTCCTCAAGTTTTGTCAAATCATCTTGCAGCCCTTGCCACCCTACTGTGTCATCCACCACTGCCCTGATCTTGGTGTCATCCACAAAAAGACTAATCCTGTTCTTAATAGCATGTGAGATGTCGGCTATGAAAATGGCAAACAACCTTGGGCCCATTACCAAGCCCTGTGGCACCCTGCTTGTTATAGCCCTTGGAGCTGAGAGTTCCCCTCCCACCACTACCCTTGTTTCCTGCCTTGCAGTCAGTTCTTGGTCCAAATCACCATCTTTGTTCTTGCTCCCTGGTATTCTGACTTGCTAATCAGCCTCCCATGTGGCACTGAGTCGAATGTCTTGCTGAAAATCCAGATACAGAACATTCACCACATGGACCTTGTCCAGTTCCCTTGTCACCCAGTCATAATAATCAACCAGGTTGGTCTAGCAGGATCTGCTAGAGACAAACCCATGTTGCTTCCTGTCCTGGAGACCATTACCTTCTAGAAAGGTTTCTAACCTCTCTTTAAGGATTGTCTCCTTTAACTTTCCCTCAACGGATGTGAGGCTTATTGGTCTATTGTTGCCCGGTTCATCCTTGGGTCTACCTTTGTGGAGGGGCATCATGTGAGCCATCCTCCAGTCCTGAGGTAAGCACCCTGTTTTCAGAGAGGTATTGAACTAATTTCCCAATGGTTTCGCCAGGACATCCGCCAATTCCTTCAGACCCGGGATTGTATGATGTCTGGTCCTGACGCCTTATCCACCCTTAGTGCCCTTAAACCTTCTAGTACTCTGGCTGCTGTGATTTTCCCATCCATTACTCCCCCCCTTGTCTACCATCTCTATCCCCTAATGCATTGACCTATCCTTTTCCTTAGTAAATACAGAAATATTCATTTAGCGCTTCTGCCTGCTCTCCCCTTTCTCTGCCCTCCCCCCATCCTTCCTGATCCTTACTATTTGATCATCTCAGATCCTTCTCTCTCTTGTGTATCTGAAGCAGTAATTGTCCCCATCCTTGATACCCTGTGCCAGCCTAAGTTCTCTGGAAGCCGTTGCTGTCCTGACTGCTCTGGTCTGCCCTATAGTAATAGTAGTAATAATTTATTGATTGGCTATAACCATTTCAAAAGGTAAAAATGTATAACATCAAAACATTCATTAGTATAACACAATACAGGACAGTTTTATACAAAAGATGGACCATCTAAAAATCTCATACACAGGGTAATAAATAGAACCAGTATATTTATTTATTTATTTATTTATTCAAAATTTCGGAATTACAATCCTTTGAGTCAACGACTCCTTTGCAAAGGCTCCACATCAGTACATACTGTACATACACACATACATACACAGCTTAAAGACAATTAGTAAGTATAAGTATATATATAAGTATATAAGTATGTGATGTCTCATTTTAAAAGGGAGAAGCAGCATTTCATATCTAGACAACAATTTTATCAGACTCGTGTTACCCCTCTTGTACAGGCAGAATAATCAATATCAATACATTGATATACCAAAATCCAGAAAATAAACTCCATACCTTATATATATAGAAAGATAAGGTAAACCTTATGGGACCAAATTTATAGCAGTGCCCCATGTGTACATCAAGATAGCAGCATTTCTATTCTTTTTTCCCCGTGTTTTAACAGTGGCAATTAAATATAACGCCAGATCTGTGAGAACCTCTATCCTTTCTGCATTAAATAACAGATTCAGCATAAACTTGTCAGGTATATTGTGGTCACCCCTCTAGATTTCTTCAGATACTCCTCTCTATCTTCTCCTCCTCCTGGATCTCTTGAATCTCCTGAAGGCTGCCCTTTTTTCCCTCACCTTTTCCAACACCTCCCTGCTTATCCAACTAGGTTTCTTGGCTCTAGCCTTTTTACTTTGTGTCTTGGTACAGGATCTAGTGGCCTCTGCAAGTCCTAGCTTTATGAGTTCCCATTTCTGGCTAGCATCCATGTGCGGGTGGATTGCGGCTAGGTGCCTGGCCACTATTTCCCCCCATTCTCCCAAAGTCAGCTCGCCTGAAGTCCAACACCCTGGTTCCTGTTCCCGCAGCCTCCTTGCCCATGCTGAGTGAGAACCACACTGTGTGGTGGTCACTCCCTGCCAACTAACCCTCCACCCCCAGCTCTCTGACAAACTCCCCATTAGACAGCATGAGGTCCAGAGTGTTGCCTAACCTGATTGTCTCATTTACCATCTGTACCAAGACAATGTCCTGAAAAGCCTCAAGGAGGACTTGCTCCCTTGTGCTCAAGGTGGCTGGGGTGCTCCAATCCACCCCCGGCAGATTGAAGTCCCCCACGATCATGGTGTTACCCTTCCCGCTGATGCTCCTGATCTGCTCCACTAGTTCTCTGTCCAAGTCCTTTGCCTGAGACGGTGGCCTATACACCACCCCTATCCTTAGGGTCCTGTTTCTTGAATCCTGGAATTGTATCCATAGTGCCTCTGTTTTACCCTCCTCCACTTCCTCTCTGGCACACCTTATCCCCTCCCACTACGAGCCTGTGACTGTTGTGTGATTTGAACCTGTGACCTCCTCGTTCACAGTTTAGTGCTTGAGCCATGAGCTCACTGCCTCATTTTAGACTGTTAAATCTTGCATATATGTTTTCTGTGATCTGGGTGGGATTTAACTTGATGCCGATAGCTACCGTAAATGGACTTAAACATATCTGCATATGTTGCCATGAGTAGGACATATAAGGTTGCATTTTTGAGTGGGGTGAACAAAAAAGACAAAACATATCTCATATATTTATAACTTTTCCATTGGTGTCTCTTTTTAACCACTGTAGTTTTGCTGGCTTACTTTGGTTTAAGCCAGTACCAATTAGTTCTTACTGAACTGCAAACACTTCTATTCCAGTATTCTAGAAAAATGTTTTAAAATAGATCTGTAGGTCACACCATTATGAATAGTGGCTCCATTCCCTGTCTCCAGGGTGACCCACAGTACCTCTGCCTCTGTCTTCCCTGTATCTCTGTTGCTTCTATGCTTTCCCACAAATAAAGCACCACACCCCTTCCTTGCCTTCCCACCCTGGTAGAGCCATATTTCAGTAATGTTTTCAGTATACAAAGACTCCGCAATGGCCACAATATCCAGGTCGGCCTCTGTCATGGTGGTCTCTAGGTATTGAATCTTATTTCCTAGACTTCTAGCATTCGTACACATGGCCTTCCAGATTTTGTTACCGCAGAGCTTGTCACCCCACTTATTAACTTTTTGCCTTCCTAACTCCCCATCTCTTTTTAATGCTCCCTCCTCCCCCTGCATTTCCACCACCCTGCTTTGTTTATTACGTTGTAACCTGGGGAATTCCTCTCCCCTCGGGTTCTCCCTACTCTCTACTTCAGCCTGTGGGTGAAGCAGCTTCTGCCTCCTTGATTTCTTCTGCCACCCTTCTTGGCTAATTTAATTGTTCATCAAAGTAACATTTAACCCATTCACTTTGGACTGTGGTTCCCCTCATGGATGGATACATACCATCACCTCTGTAGGGCCCTATCCCTTCCAGCTGGATCCCTAGTCCCCATTGTAACCAAACCCTCTTCTTTTCATCATTCCTTCAACCATGAGTTGAAGCTACTGGTGTGGAGATCACTCTCCCCTGTTTTGTAGACAGGCAGCACCTCTGTGAAAATGAAGGAGCACACTACCTATCTTATACCCCTTCCCAGCTCCCTAATCATCCCCTGCACTACCCCTGCCTCATCCCCAGCCATGCCATTAGTCCTCAGATGGACAATGACATCAGCTCTGCCACCCATCCTTCTGCCCTAGCAATCCTCAGGATAAATTACTGTATATTATATGTTGCATCGAAAGGTACTACAGTGTACTCATGGATTATATTAGCATTTTGAACAAGGAGCAACTTATTTTATTTTTTTTAATGCAAATCTCCATATTATATATCCCATTACCATTCACTCATAAAGGAATATTTCCATTTCTGGTTTGCAATCAGTCTATGGATGTGCCATTCCCGACAGCTGACTGCAATTGGCAGCTTTCTGTTGAGAACGGATTTAAATGACTTTATTAAAAGACATGCTTCACTCAAGCTTGAAGAATGATGTAGATATAGTCTCTCATGCTGTAAGACTTAATTTGATAAATGTTTAGGCTTGACAAATATAAATTTATATCTACTTTGAGGAAGCATTAGTCATGGATCCTGTAACTGAGAGAAGCCAACCAGCCCTTTGTACGTGCTTATAAGATGGAGTCTTTTGCAAAATGGCATTGGCTTCATTCTACTCTCTAATTGTTGTCGGTACCATTTGTATGATGTTAGATATCCTGATCCTGGGAAACCATTTCACAGACCACATTCCTTATTGACTTCTTAGAATATTTTATCTGTATATGCATATGATATTGTAACCCCCCCCCCGCTAAATGGGGGCTTACCAGCCCCCCTGCAGCTCTGTCTTCTCCTGCTCTCAGGGGACATCCCATTTCAGTCTGCATTTTTTTTCAGTCCCTCAGGTCTCGAAAACACCACCGCAATTCTCCTCGCTTACTATGCCCTCAGGCTAGGTGGGGATCAGCTTCAGGCATGAGCTGCACCTTTAAAGTCCAACTGTGCTAATTTGTGGTCAATCCAGAGAGCAGTCCATCGGTCCTGGGATCCTTATCAATTAAGTGGGACCTGGTGGCCACAGACAGCCCACTGAGAGGCAGCTCTTCCAAAAACTGAAGGAGATCCGAAAGGGAGTTTTGAATGGGGTTGATGAATATTAATGAGCCTGAGCCCCAATCAAATGAATATTCATGAGGGACTGCCTGCCCTTGGGGCAGCTGTTTATCAGCTGCGGCCAAAAGAAGAAAGAAAAATGGAATGTTCTGTTTAAAATAAATATTGTAACTTGTTGCAAGAACAAGGGGACACAATTTAAAGATAGAAGGAGGGCGGTTCGGGGCAATGTGAGGAAGTATTATTTCACAGAGAGGGTAGTGGATGCATGGAACAGCCTTCCTGAGGAGGTTGTGGGGTCTAAAACTCTGGAAGAATTCAAGAATGTATGGGACAGACATAAGGCAATTCTTGTTGGGGTAAGAAGAAATAGGCCGTTGATTAACTAGGATCTGCGGCCTATCCTGTAGATAGGGAAATGGGCAGACTAGATGGGCCTAGCGGTCCTTATCTGCCGTCAAAGTCTATGTTTCTATGTTTCTATGTTTGTTGCTGTATGTTGGGGAAAGTGTGTTACAGGGGAGTGTTCAATTAAATAAATGCTTTGCTCCTGGCTGTACCAGCGCTTTTGGGACTCAGGGTAACAGCCTGCTTGCTGCTGCAGATCTGGCACTTAATATATTGGCAACAACAACAGGAAAACAGACTGAGCAAATTCCTTTCTTTGTGCAGCAACCTGAGCTAAAGGACTGTGGGGCATTGGGGCAAATATTAAATTATTTCTAGCTGCACCAGAACATTATTTGGGACTGTACCTAATCTGCTCAAAGGACAGCGGGTTAAGCAGCCACAGCCAATCGGAAAGCCAGGACTTGTGGGCCATTCACCAAAGCTCATGGGTAAATGCCAAATGCTCATGGGGACTTACATAGACCTAATTTTAGGCACCAAAACAGCAGACCAACAGTGTATCGAGTGAAGTTCATGCATCCAGTCCCTCCCCAGCTGAAACTGCCAACAGAACAACTCACCCTCCTCCTCAACCACCACCCTGCCCCCTCCTTTCCACTTTAGGACCATCAGGCATATAGACACTGCCAAGCTACTAAAATCCCTACCAGCAAAATGAAGCCCTGGCAGCAATGGTCTGTACCCTGCATTTCTAAAATTCAGCTCTTCTGCAATCATAAAACCATTCACTTTCATCCTTAATCTCGCTCTTACCACTGCTGCTATACCCAACTCATGGAAACATGCTAACATCTACCAATCTTCAAAGCCAGTGATCCCCTCTCCCCCGACAACTATCGACCCATCTCCCTCCTCCCCCACCTGAGCAAGCTGCTTGAAAAATCCATGCAATCTCAGCTAACAGAGCACCCGGAAAAGTACAGCCTCTTATGTCCCCCACCCCCAACATGGCTTCCATAAGCAACATAGTACCTCCTCTGCCCTGGCCCTCTTTTCCGATCATGTACTAAGAAGTATGGACCAGGGTAAACCCACAGGCATGGTCTTCATTAATTTGTCAAAAGCATTTGACCTGGTTGACCGCCACCTCCTCCACTCAATGCTGCTTCACTTCGGCTGCTCCCCAGGACCTACTGCCTGGTTCCACAGCTATCTATCATACAAGACTCAGTCAGTTATCATTGGCAAGGCTTCCTCTGCTCCCCTTCCTGCACTCACTGGAGTTTCCCAGGGTTCCATTCTTGGACCACTGCTCTTTTCCATGTTTATTAATACACTCCCCAATGACAGCTTCAACTGTAAAGCTCTTCTCTACACTGATGATTTGGCCATCTATCATAGCGACAAATCTATTGAGTCAATCTCATCTACCCTCACACAAAACTACACATCTGCCCATCACTGGTTCCTTTCAAACAAGCTCTAGTCAATAAAAAAAGACTAAATCCATGCTGTTTGGTTCCAAACCCTTCCTTTTCAAAGTCACCAAAGCCAACTCCTCCCTCCCTCCTAGGTCTCACTCCTGCTGGTCCTCCCCTTGAAATTGTCACATCCTTCAAATATATAGGTGTTATTCTTGACCCCTCCTTTCTTTCTCAGAACATGTCAACCATATGGTGCACCAGATCCACCAAAAGCTAGGAGATATGCACCACCACAAGCAATACCTATCCACCAAAGCACGCATGGCCATTGCACATGGCAACCTACTTCCCCTCCTTGACTACTGCTCCCCAGTTTACTCTCACCTATTCAGTATCCTGCACAAGTAGCTAAGCTCAACATATAACTCTGTCAATTCATCCTTCAAATCAAATCAACTTTATTTTTATAGCGCCTTTCAGAGCCAAGGCACTGTACATAAAACATATACATAATAATAAAAATTTAAAACAACATTAAAATGTATCAACCATAGCTAAATAAAAGCTAAACTAAATAAATATGTCTTCAAACCAGCTTTAAAACTATCAATGGTTGGGCATTCTCTCAACCTACAAGGTAGAGAATTGCACAGGGTTGGTGCTGAAAAAGCAAAAGCACAAGATCCTGATGTCTTTAATCGAACCCTGGGAATCTCCAGCAATCCCTCATTGGTGGAACGGAGAGGATGGAGGGGGCAATAGGGAATCAGGAGATCTTTCAGGTAACTGGGTCCCTGATCATGTAGGGCTTTAAAGGTTAGTAAACCAACCTTAAAGGTGATCCGCCACCTAACAGGCAGCCAGTGCAGTTCGCAGAACACAGGTGTAATATGACTGGTTCTAGAAGTCCCAGTCAGAAACCTGGCTGCCGCATTCTGCACCAGCTGCAGGTGGCGGATATCAGCCCCAGGTAGCCCTAGGTAGAGGAAATTGCAGTAATCAAGACGGGTAGTGACAAAGACATGGACCAATGTTGGAAGATCACCCGGAGGAACCAGGTGTTTCACCTGGGCGATATTCCTCAGATGGTAAAAAGGGATTTGATGACAGCCGACACCTGAGATTTTAGGGTCAGACCGTCATCAAAAATAACGCCCAGATTACGCACCTGATCGGAGATAGGGAGTGGCGTACCACCAAGTGACAAACCTGATGGTTGTCCAACTCCCAGACCCACCCCGGACGACTTACCGCTCTCACCATTGCTTGCTCTACCAGTCACTTAGGTGGCTCATCCTACAAGGTCGCTTTAACTATGCAATGGGCTGTCTGGTGGACAACTCCCTCAGGAGCCAACATATGTGTCCTTACTCACCTCTCTTAATAGGTTGAGTGGTCCATAGGAATCTCAGGGCATCCTCAGTACCCCCCCCACTAGAAATACCCCATGCCTCCACCACTATTGGAGCCCGAGCTTTCTCAGTCATAGCACCCTCCCTATGGAACAAGCTTCCCCCATCTGTTTGCATGTCCCTCCCACCTAACTTAAATATAACCTGAAGACCTGGCTCCTCACTGCTGCAAACTGTCACTGTTCAATACAGCAACACTAGGGTCTACAACTCAACTATGCTCTAATAGCACTTAGACTTTCACCTGATGCTCTACAGCACTTATACCCCCCCTCCTGCCCCCACTAGCCTGCCCCTTATTCCCACCTCTCTTCTTCCTGCCCCCACCCCTAAGCCTACCCCTGCCTCCCCTTTCCTTCTTGCCCTGTGATGTTATGAACTGTGATTGTTTTCCTATTTGAATTCTTATTACAGCAACCATTTTTTTTTCTCACTTGTACTTGAATTGGATCATGTACCTGTATACCATTACTGATTGTGTCTTGCAACATCTGTATTTTGGCTATGCTTATGTACATACTGATATAACATTACCTGTCTACCCTGCATTGCAGGGTATTACCACCATTCTCTCTCTCCACCCTCACCACCAGCTGTTGGGCATGCATGTATTGTATCTGGTAATTGACTGTTTGTACCTGTACCTATTTTTTGCCACCTTGTGGCATGGGTCATGACTGAAAATGGTCCTCTGGATCAGTGCACCTATCCAGTCACCAAAGACATAAATAAATAAATAATTCATTTCTGTGACTTACAGGTCCTCCAGCCAATTGGAGTCCCTGCAACCAAAAGCCACAGCCAATCAGGAACATCAGGGGAATAGTATAAGAGACATTGTTTTCCATCATTTTGCTAGATTCGAGAGGGCGATCAAGATAGATTCAAGCAGGAGTCCCCCCAACAGAGGTGGGGGCTCAGGTCCCAGCCATGCTGCCAAGCCTAGAGAGGGTTTGCCTTCTCTATTTGGTCAAAGTTTAAAAGTAATATAGTTTGTTAAACTGCTAGCCTGGAGGTTGCCAGAATGTCCTCTAAGTGCTAGTCCTCCCTTCCACGTCGAGGAAAGATGTGGACTGAAACCAGATGACATCAAGCAGCAGTGAGAGTGCTGAAAAGAACCTCAGTCATGAGAGGACTGAAGACCATCAGGAGCCTTCTATAGTGGGAATCATCCATGAGGGACCTGACTACGTACCCTGGTACCCCCCCACGTGCAAGGGAAAGAAAGCAAGCTGAGTAAATATGGGCCATCATGCCCCTGTAACTGTTCAAATGCAGAGAAAGCAAGCTAAGTAACTATGGGCTGTCATGCCGCAGTACCTGTTTAAGGGACAAGAAAGATAGCTTAATGAATATGGGCCATTATGCCCCACGAAATGTGCTGACATGCACTTATGCTAGCAAGAATCTTATAAATGTGCCAAAATGCACCCATTCAAAAGGTAACATAAATGTGCCAGAATGCACCTGTGTCAAGTAGCATCCTACACATGAGCTAGTATGCACCTAGGTCTAATAAAATCATATAAACATGCTGAGATGTGCCTGTGTCCACTATCTGGTCAAGGCAGTCCTGTGGAGCCATCAGCCATAGCCGCATTGCCACACCAAGGGACATGAGACCTCAGAGTGCAATTAAAACTGTGATTAAAATCTGGAAATGACAGCTTTCCACCCTTCCTAGAGATGTGTTGGTATATAAATGTATTGGATGTGACAACAATATAATTGTGCTGAATATTTCAGGATTACAAATCCAAGATCTAGCTAAGGTAACCCAGCTGGCTACCCTCTTCTGAATTGTTCAGTTCGCGACAAGCAGAACAAATCCTGCTATTCTGCCAAACGTAGGGCAACCCCTGCATTTTTCCTAGGATTGACAGTTGTTGTTAATTTGCCTTTCAAATTAAACCTTTCCTCTTTGAATCAAAGCTGACCAACACAACCAGCTGCAACATCCACTAGGCCTGCAACACACCAGGACTTTGGTATTTGGGTACCAAGGGTACAGTGTGAGATTGCGGGGTTTCACATGAGTCTGGGAACTGGTAACAGGGGTGGGGAAAATGACTGTGTAACATCTGATCAGTCAACATCTTAGATAGCCAGGGCTCTGGATATCTTTTGGGTTGGTTAAATGTGATTCTCTTTTCTGTTTGTTTATTTATTTATTTCAATCTAGGATTACAATACCTTTGAGTTGAGGCTCTTTTACAAAGGTTCCACATCAGCGTGTGCAACAGTCATCATTTTTAGTTACAAACATATAGACATTGACTTACAAACAATCTTGTAGTCATCCAGTTGGAGGGTTTCACCAGCACAAACACAACCAATCATGCACATTTGTAAATATTGATCTGCATAACCTCTATTCCTCCTGTTTCCCCTTTCTAACTCCTTATCTCCCAAATAAATATTATTGCTGCTACTTTTGGCAAATGGTTGGCATGAGCATATTATTAGAGAGAGTCTTTAACTACAAAATGCTTGAAATGTGGGGAACTGAACACTGGGTCATGTTTGGGGTGACAAACGGTAATTGTGGGTGGTATAACATCTCAGGGGGCTGTACCAAGTAACAGCTAGCCCACGGTAAAGATAAACTCTGAGTGGAAGCATGGCACAATTGTTTGAACCCAATGTAAGTTTAAGAGCCCAAACCCCTCAGCCTATCTTGTTGGTAGTAGGCAGGGGTGTAACTCTTAGAGTAGCACTACCTAGGGTTTACAATATACTCAGCCAGGTAAATCTATATCCAACATCATTAGATTGTACTGTGGTTGGTGGTGGCAGTATCAGACATTTTTCACATGGTGGTGCATTGGTACAAGGCCCCAATATGTTGATGTCTTATGTGTGTTGGCATTCATTTTTGCTTGATTTGATAGGGACCTTTTGTCAGTTCAGGTGTGTGATGGAGTGTATGTTCATCACACTTCTCTCACCTGTAAACTACTTCACAACCCTGCAATGCAAACAATGCAGATTTCAACAGGGGCTGTGATGGGATTTGTACCAAACCCCATTTGTTTTAAACGTGGCACTTTAAGGCCTCTCTGCACTGGATGTTCAACCTGTTGGTTATCTCTCAGGTGTTGGGGGAGTTTTAGCAAGCAGCATCTGAGTCCAATAAAGGGAGAAGGGTGAACAAGCAGAAAGAGGTTTCTGCTACAGTGAGATGCAGTGTGGAGACAGCAAGAGACTGAACTACAAGAAGTCTCTGTTAAGCTGAATACAAGGTGTTTGTTTCTTTTTCCTATTAATGAAAGTAAGGAGATTTCATTTAAATGAAATTGGTGTCTGGAGTGCTGTCCTTGAGAGTATTCCCCAGAAGCCACCTGGTTCACTTCCATATCATAGGTTGGTTTCAACAAAGTGTTGAGGTGTAGTTGTTAAGTCATCCTATACTACACAGAATCTATTGCATTGTGCCCATTTAGTCAGAGATGGTAGACACAGAGCCAGTCTACCCCTGTTTGCCCTCAGTTGGATCCAACAAAGGTCATCTCATTATCCAACAGATCACCATCTTCTCGTGTTCATGATTGGGGAGGAGGGTAGTGGGTGGTATTTGAGCTTGCTGAATAAAAGATTGTTTAATTAATTCTTTGAGACTTCTTTTTTTTTATGTTCTATTTATGCTCCTTGGGACCACGGCAAGGAAGGCTCCCTTCTGACAGGTGCTACCATCCCCTTCTACTGTCTTACACTTCCCCAGGCATAAGAGTTGCCAGGGCACCCCCATGGTTTTGCCTCCCATGGCGGTGTCAGGAGAGGGAGGTCTGACCCCCGATGCTTATAATCCAGTTTCTTGCTCAGGGCTTCCCTGGTGATGCAGCAGGTGTGGCCAGCGGGTGTCATACACCTTTGCCATGCTCATCCTTATTCCTCCCTTTTATCCTCTTAGTTCCCCAAGGCAGCAGCTCAATCATGCACATGCATGGAGGCACACATGCACATTGGATCCAGCGGTACCCACTCCACCCACCCTGGCCCTAGCGTCTGGTCCCCCATCTGTGCAACACTGCCACAGAGCCTTCACTTGGTGGCAGCGAAGCGCTGGAAAGACCAACCTCCCCTACCCAGGAGAGCTGCTCCATCCTTCTCCTGGTCCTCCCCTTCCCGGCTGACCCCCCGGCAACCCTATGTCATTTCCGAACTCAGGGCACCAGCATGGGAGAAGTAAGGCACTAAGCACCTCAGCCCTCTAAGCCACTGGGTCAGCTTAGATTTCATGTTTCATGTACAGTTTTCAATTTGTCTTTAAAGCAACAGTGTGTGATAGTGTTTAACATTTTGTCCTATGCTTTTTTATATTATTTCACATTGCCCCGTATCCAGTGTCTTGTATAATACCCATCTTTACCTATTTTGAGCGTGCTTTACCCTTTGTTTTTTTCTTGTTGAACGAATATAAGCAGTGCTCCTTTTAATGTGACTCAGTCCAGGTTTTCATCATTACTCTCAGTTGTTTTTGAACTCTCATTACTTTGGATCACTTTGCATGTGACTATAATGAACTAGGATAGGCACAAAGGAATCTTAGTTGGTAAGATAGAGGGGGAAGAGCCAGACATCAAGCACAATGTTTTCAAATTATTCTGTTAATGACATGGAATCTCTGTAAATGAAATTTTATAGCTCAAAGGTTATAATCCAAGAATTCAATAAATAAAGATCTTCTATGACAGCATAGGATGGGCATAAAAAAGAGAAGATATGTGGGCCAAGTGGTCCTTATCTGCCGTCAAATTCTATGTAGTATGCAGCAGATACTGCTTCCTGACCTTATGGGACAATCGGCATAAATCAAATATGCTGTTGGTTATACCGAACTCCTGAAGCCAATTAATACCTACTCAGCTGCAGTCAGGCACCCTCCATGATGCTTCAAAAGCAGCAACAACATTAACAATGCATACAATTGCCACCCTACATAAAAATTGTATACTGTTTTAGTTGTATTGGGTTACATTGCATAAGTATAAGTAGAACCTGTAAGGGTTCTAGGTGTTATCATAGGTGACAACCTCAAAGTTGCAGGTCTGTGTGAAACAAGTAATGTAACAATCATTCACTAAAAATACCACCAACAGTTTCATCTGGTTCAAGGTCAGTTGGCATTCATCTGTACCCCCACCACCACCACCAGGTCATGCCTGAAAATAGGTAGGATTTGTCTAGTGCACTTACCCGGTCAACAAAAACTAAATATATAAATAAATAAAAACCTTTTTTTTTTAATGCATGCATTTCAGATTTGAAACAATTATCCTGGTGATTACTATCAATACTGCTACCATGGAGATAACAACACCTCTGAAGTGCAGCAGGCCATTCACAGTGACCAATTCAGCAAGGAAAAAAAACAAAAGAAAGTACTGGATGCAATTCTGATGTGGTTCAGGTTCTATTAAACTGGTATGTTTTCATTTTTATCATTGACTGTTATGTACCGTATGTGTTGCTCCACTATTTTCATTAATATCTCTCTTACGACAGTTTGTTTCCTTATTTTTTTAATGTTTGTCATTCACGTTTCAACAGGTATGATAAAATTAATCAATAATGCCCGACAGGGTGAGTGTTGTGCTGGGATAATGTCATGCCTCAGGTGATTGGGCATGAGACTGCAGGCCGAGTGCGTCCAACGACTGAGGCGAGACGTTATCCCAAACGACACATACCCTGGAGGGCATTATTGCCATTATACAATGGCTTGTTGTTACACAGAATAAAAAAATACTTTTAAAGATGTTTTTGTGTGGAAAAATATTTTTGTTTTTTAAGAGAAGATGAAACAATCAATCAAAAGCTCAATAAAATGCTCATCTGCAGGTTCACAGTGAAGCTGAGACTAGACCCGTGATGTACTGGGATAATATCACGGGTCCAGCCCAAGACTGACCAATCAGAGTCCAGGATTTTTTCTTGCCATTGTATAATTGCTAATGAGACAAACATTGGTATGCCAGTATTGCCTATTGTGGATTATACTTTGCAACTATCCAATAAAAAGGGACATGGCCAACGTCACACTGGCAGAGAGGTGTAGTAGTATTCCTGATTGCGACTGTGATTTAAGTAACATAATGTCACCCAATAGGCAAGTTCAAAGTATAGTCATACATGTATTCATAAAAAGCGGCGGATGCCATTTGGAAAATATTGAGAAGCATAATAGCTGGACACAATTCTGCTTGTATATCATATATTTTCTATATATTTCTCCTCTCCATTATGTATTACTGAAGAAATTCCCACTGAAACAAGAACTTTTCCTTAGAGTTCATCTGCCTCTTTAGCTTACTCCCTACTTAAAGTTATAATCCTCTGTTGTGACATCACAATCTGTTGGTATGGGATTAACTGTGACATCATAAACAGAGTATTATGACATCAGTTTCACATATTACTAGACATTCACTGAAAATACCACCAACAGCTTAATCTGGTTCACGGTCAGCTGGCATTCATCTGTATCCCCTTCCCCCGGGTTGTGCCTGAAAATAGGCAGGATTTGTCTAGTGCACTTACCCGGTCAACAAAAACTAAGTAAGTAAGTAAAGTTTGGGGAGAAGCAATAGGAGCAGATGAACCCTCAAGGAACAACTCTCCTGTTTTCATGCATATGACTTCAATAATACATAATGGAGATAAGAAATACAGAGCTGAAGAGGAATATAAGCAGCTTTGTGTCCAACTATTATGTTATTCAAAGTTCTTCTTGAGGTGTCAGTGGCTCTTTAATAATTGTTTTTATTTCTGATATCATGCCAGTCACTTTTGTATTAATCATGCTGTTTCCTTGCAGGGTAGATCATGTCAAGACATCCGAATGCACAAAGCCCAAGTGTCATTGAAGAATCAGCTTAGCAACATACAATATTATTGATAGGCTGAAACCAAGTATAACAGTGATGGTTTTCTTTCTATGCCAACCCCCCAGTATGGGAACATGATGCTGCACAGTAATTTTGTTGCAATACTACTCGTTGACTTCTCAGACTCGAATCCATTTCAACTGTCATCTTTGTATAGGAAGTGACTATCCTGATGAACATGATCATACATACTGTAAAACGAGAACACACAATCCAGCACTCGCCAGCCTCAATGAAGAATGCAGGCTCTTAAAAGTACAGTGCAAAAAAATGCCATATTTATTAAGGTGCCAGGTAAAAAACATGGTCTGATGCATTTCAGAACAATTCCTTTATCAAAGAACATTCTTCGATAAAGGAAGTGTTCCAAAATGCTTCAGAGTATGCTTTTTACCTGGCACCTTAATAAATATGGCATTTTTTTTGCACTGTACTTTCAAAAGCCTGCATTATTCATTGAGGCTGGCGAGTGCTGGATTGTGTGTTCTTGTTATCTATATAGATATCCATCAGCATCTCCACTCCTAGTGTACGCCCCTGTTTGTTTTTTTGTGATGATACATATGTTGCTGATGACATTACCCCACCGATTTAGGGACCCATGTCAAAACTCCAGAAATGCATTTTGCACCCAGGTAATATTAAATGCAACAGTATTGTCATCATGATAGATAACTAACTTTGTAGTCAGCCAGCATGGTTTGCCTGTTGATGAAGAAACAATAGATTTTATTTGATTACTGTAGTGATAATATGTTTTTATCCTGTTTCTTAGTGATTGTCAGTATGAACATTTGCAGGATGCATCTGTTGAAGTTGATGTCCTTGAACTTTGCGTGGTGAAGAGTTTTTGACTTCTGAGACTCTGGACAACCCCAATAACAATCATACTGACACCAATGACTCTTATACTGTAAAATCTGTAGTGGAGCAGGCCATGTTTATGGTGTATGTGGTGAACATCATGGCATTGCTGCATAAATATCAACTGAGGATTTGTGGAATCTGTGGCAGGAACTTTCCATCACATCAAGAATGAGTGGAACCTGCTTAACATTAACATAGACTAGCATGAGACACATTTTTGTTACCTGCATATTTTTTTCACTGCTCTATAATGCTGGGCACGAATCAGAGGTATCTTGGTTTGTATTTCAGATGTGTTATAACAGTCATATTGAGTATAAATGGGCCAGCTAGCCACAGCTGAAACATGGATTGAATGTTGGTGATTTAATGTTCACCAGCATCGTCCTCATGTCTGGCAATAATTATAGTACGCTTGCACTTATGTATCACTGCTTGAATCATGTGATGCTTACTGAATCCTCTTTTCTCAGGTTTCAACAACTTTATGTGGTTCCGGTTATTGAAAGGTATTGGATAAAAATGGGTGCCGACCTGCTCACTGCCAGAAAGACAAAGACTGTGGTTATAATGGGTATAGCACTGTGATGTTTTGATCCTTTTTTGTATTGCTATTTACATTTGATACATGTTTCTCAATGGTAATTTCCATCTCTTTTGTTAAATTCAGTTGATGGTAAGACGGACAATCCTGGGCATTCAGCTCAGTACTGTACTTATACCTGCATGGACCTAGAATCAAAGGAAATCATACTGGCTGGCCCGGTGGCACTGAAGGTTGAGGTGCTGGATGCCACACCTTCTGCCATGCTGGTGACCCAGGTTCAGGAATGGACTCAGGCTGCCGGGGGTGGGGAGGGAAGAGATTGAGTGTCTGGAGGACTGCTCTCCCTTTCCAAGGAGATGATCTGGGCTTAGTACTGCTCCTTGGTGGCCCCTGGTGGAAATCAGGGACAGCACAAGGAACATGTGGTGCTGTGATCAGGAGGAGAAGTGGTGGTGGACGTCGGCATGTTAGTGCCAGGATGTCATTGCCCATCCATGCCCCAGAAGGGAGAACCACTATGCAAAATATCCCTGGAGGATCAGGGAGGTGATGAAGGATCCAGGGACCTCACCCACATCCCCAATGCCAGACCATCCCTCCAACGATTCCACACAACCCTTGGCCAGGATGGACCCTCTAATTTCAGAAAGGCCACCAAGTAGTTGAGGCAGGCCCTTACCCAGGGGGTGATCCAGGGGGCTGGAAAGTCTTGGTAGTGGGTACTAGAGGAGGGAGGTCTCAGTGGGGAGTAGAGGTGACGATCACATGAGCACCTCTGAGAGACGCCCTGGTCTAAATGGAAGAATAAATAGAATGTACAAAAAACCCCAAAAGGAAATCATATTAATCAATGTGACTGACAAGAGTGAGATGGGACTGAAGTCAACCGATATGGGAAGGTTAGCTTTCTAGCATTCCATGGACTCATTTCTAAATAGCAATGTAGTGGTGGGGGAAGTTGTGACAGATGGCCATGTTCAGATTTTATGTTTGATGCAAGAGTATATCTTGTATATGTTGATGTAGGACTGTTGACCATGTGTAAGTAGCTTGTCCATTGACATTCCCTTCATTATACCATTATTAAGTGTTGTTCATATAGCTATCATTTCTGGTGCTCAATATCCAACCATCAAACATTCCTTTGATACTTGGCATGGTGCAAAGTAAAAAAATCTGGCAAAATGCATAATGGCTGTAAGACAAATTCATAGTACAAGTCTAGCCTGTCACATGCTCATTTGTGTAGAATCATATTTATTACGTGCTTCACTTTTTTCAGTTTTAGGTTGGTCAATAACGTGGTTGTAAGATGTTATGGACATAGGGTCATGATACAATTAACCATTTCTGGCATTGCTGCCAGCAAGCCAATACTTACAAAGACTTCACGGTAATATTGAACATTCCTTATTTCCAATTCGAGCAATGTCAGTATTGTTTTCGAATGTATGTTTACATAACAGTTTGACAGTGGTGGGTAAGTTACTTTTTCTATTACTTTTGGAAACTTGTTCCAGAAAGCTCTGTGCAGTCACTAGCAAGGATGGAAAAGTATTGGAAAAAGTCATATACCTTACAGTTACAATTACTTATGTCTTTTTATACAAAAGTAATACATAACTGTAACTGATCACATTTATTAAAAAGTAACTAGTAACTAACCTATTACTTTGAAATAAATGTCATCTCTTATAGTTATTTACTATTTTTGTATTGTTTTTGTATAAAAAAAATAAGTAACTGTCAGGTGTATTACTTTTTCTAGTACTTCTCCATTCTTGCTAGTGACTGCACAGAGCTTCCTGGATCAAGTTTCTAAAAGAAATAGAGAGTAATAGAAAAAGTAACTTACGCAACACTGCAGTTTGATGTCATGTTTCCTCTACTTACTTTTGCAGGGTCAATGGCTTGGAGTGCTTCACCACATTTTTGAACATGTATGAATGGGAATTTTTCCATGGCATGAGAGGAAGAAGTGTGTATAGCCGCTCAAGTATTGAAAGTGTGTGAGACAAAGAGGGTCTGTGGCAGGGTCACCACTGTATATGGAACTTAACAAAATTGCGACTGACAAACACTTCCTTCACTTACTCTAACATTATATTACTTTACAGTAATATTATTCACAAGTCACCCTATAAAATGTCTAAAATCACATTTTTTACCTGGCAACATAGAAACTGTGTGTTGATCAGGAACACCTGGACCACTCAGTCTGCACATTTTGCCCAGTCTATACTGTCTTTGCATACCCTACCTGATCTCCATCATACACCAACCTGCTTTCCTAGCAATATTCCCTTGTGAATATACCATGCATGCTTGAAGTCAATCAATGTTTTTGCTACTACCAGCTATGTTGGAAAACATTTCTGGGCATCCACCACTCTTTCAATAAAGAAGAACTTCCTCACATCCACCACAAATATACAGCCTTCCAGTTCATTTCATAAAAATGCTACTATCTTATGCATTCAGTCACTCCTCAATGAGCCTACGATACAGTCCATGTACAGTTTTAGATGCCTTACTCTGGACACTCTCTACCCTGTCTATGTCATTTCTGAGATGTGGTCTCCCAAACTTGACACAGTACTCAAGGTGGAATCTCACCAGTGATCGATACAGTGGTAAATCCACCACTCTCCTTCTGCTGGTGATATCCGTCCCTATGCGTCCCACCATCATAATGGCCATGACTGTGGCTTTTTCACACTGCCTGACCACCATGAGGTCATCAGGACACATCTCTCATATGTCTGTGAGGCACACAAACAACAAGTGATGAATACCATTAAAGGTAAATATGTAACAGTGATTGTCGATGAATAGAAAGACAGTCTGAATAGGTATGTTGCCAATGTTTTGCTGCAGTGCTTGGAACCTCAAAATGATGACATGTGTAAAGCTAGCTGAAACCATTGAACTTCTACATGTGAATCATGCCACAGTTTCACAGGCCATTGTGAAGATTGCTGTGTCATACAATATTGACTTTTCAAGGGTTGTTGTTGTTGGATATATATCTGAAAATGCAAAATACACGCAGAAGTCACTTCAGGAAAATTTAGTTGTCATATTAAACAACTGCATTCAAGTAATATGCTGGGCTCACATCACTGCATTGCTAGGGGAATGTTGGCATCCAGTTTTCCCAGAGGTTGACAGACTGTGCGCATTAATAAAAATGTTATTTTGCAAAGCCCATTTGCTGTGCAAGATACTATGACTATCTTACAACTAAGCTTTTCCAAGCAGCTCTCAGTTAAAATATTAAACATTACAGTGGTTGATACCATCATAGTATGATGACTGTTCTAGGCAGAGATTGCTTTTTGACTTTTTAGTCAGTCACCTAATTAATTACCTCAGCCTTAGTGGGTTAATATAACACAAACAGCAGCACAATAGTGCTCACAGCTGATAAAATAGTTTGTCACTAGCTTCACTCCCATGGACCCCCTTTTGTAACCCCCCCCCCGCTCTAATTCTGATTGTAGTATTTTGGGAGGGCTTAAGCCTGAGGTTCAATGTGGGGAATAGCTCCTCCCACAACCTCTACTTAAAACCATCATTACCACACCTCCCTTGCTTAGGGAGTGTTTTTTCCCTGAGCTCCCTGCGTGGCTCCTGTGGCTGTGCCTTCTGTGCTAACCTGCTGCTGTTTGGTTTGTGTTCTCTCTCTTCATGCATCTCCCTCTCCCCTCTTGTCCTGCATTCCTGATGTTTGTACTTTACCTCTGTGTTCTGTGTCTGTTGATCTTCTTCTTGGCGGCTCCTCTGCCTCCCCGCTCCTGTCCTGTGCTCCCCTCCATTCAGTTGTGTGCCTGGGTTCTTCCCCCTCCATGTCTTTTTGGGGTTTATGGGCACACTCTCTCCTGCCATTTGGCACCTATGGGCATCCCCACTTCTTCCCCATGTTTCTCTGGTCATTCCATGGGGGTTCCTTCTGGAAGCACACCTCTTCCCATCCACCCACAAGCGCTCCCTTCACATCCTCACCTCATCAGCTCTACAGGATCAGCCTGCATAACTGGAAACTCCTATCTTAGTAGTGTTCCCTACTCTACTCTATTCCTTGGCTGTAGGCCATCTCTCGATTTACATCATAAGTACCTCTGCACTTTCCATTTTCAGTGAGGGCTTGTAACTCCCGACTCCCCACATCAATATCTCATGCATACACTGCGAGTCTGCACCATATTATTCCTGGGACAACTATTTTTATGTGCATGGTTACGACTTAAGCTTTCCCATATGTGGATCATCATGACGGCTCACATGCTACATTTCATTCCAAACTGTATTTCTCACTGCTATACCATCTCACAGGAATGTTTTTATGGAGAAGGCTACAGATTATGTGCAGTCTAACAGCAGCTAGAGTTCTGCTCTGCCACTACTGCTCAGCTTCTTGTGATACTGGCAGGGAAGGGGGGGGGATCGTACCTTAGGCCAGCCAGATCATTTACAATGTTTCTTCAGCATTACCCCATGGCGTGCGGTGCTTGTCTCCTTCTGCCCCACCTTTTAATTCCTGTTTTACTATTTCTTTCACGTGCCTGGTTGCTCTTGCTAATCACCTCTGCAAGGCCAGTTGTGCTACTCTTCTCAGGACCATTAAGGGGGGGGCGCGTACCCCAGTGCTCCAGCTCCACTGAACCTACGTATTCCACTGACTCCTTCTCTGCTGCTTTCAATCTCACTTGCTACATTTGCCAATGCCTCCCCTTGTTCATGCCTTTGATTCTGTGGGTTTTCCTTCCTTCCTTCCCTCATCAAGCAACAAGGCTCTTGCCCTACACATCATGTTTTGTTTTTGTGTCTACCATGCCTACCATTCTCCTATCCCCTACCATGACATGTACTGATTCATCATCCTATCTCAGTTCGTCTCCTAATCTACTCTCTCTCTCTACAGAAGAATTTTGTGCTTTCTGCCAGCCCATACCAGTAGTACTCTGGACTCCATCCCTAACTCGTGTCTTCTGAGGTGCTGAGTGAAGGTAGGCTTCCTTTGTCTACCGGGGATAGGATTCCATTACAATTCTCCTTCCACCTGACAACTCCACCTTCTACCTCTACACAGATTGCAACATTAAGGCAGGAGTCTGTCTTCATTCTCCACCTGCCTAATCTCTATGCCTTACCCTGCCTGCTGAGGTGCATTTACTAACGTACACCATCTCTGAGGCAGGAGACTAGATGTACTTTTTTTATTTTTCCCTTTTCTGCCTACAGGTCTCCTTATTCCAGGCATTCACATCTTTCACCAGTGGTGCCTCCTCTCCATCCTATCTGGATTACCATCAACTTTACTATGGAGTCATTCCATTCCACTGAATCATCCTGTATTCCACCAGGCAATACTGATGCAAACCCACCTACTACAGCAGTGCCAGTCCCTGTGCACCAGAAGAGCAAGTCAAAGGCTAACTTTTCCTTTTCAGACTGGACAGTACCTCGTCTTATTGCTAAACTTAAAAAACATGGTATTCCCCATGCATCTTCAGCCAGAAAGCAAGAATTATTCAACCTTTTCATTGCTTCTCAAGCTGGACCTTCCTGTCCTCGGGTTCCCAACCAAGACAGCCAGTCCATTTCTAATGCCTCTCTGGCAGAAATCAGAGACTTCATGGCCCAGATTTCCACCTCTGTCTCTCATTTGGACTCCCATATGTCTGCTCTTAAGGCTCGCCTCCCTCCTACTACCAATGTTCCAGTCCCAGTGGATCAACCCTCTCTTCCAGTCACGACTCAAGTACCAGCTGCTCCTTCTCCTCCATCCTCACTCCTTTCTGCTTCACCTTCCACTGTGCCAGTTCCTTCACTTCCTGCAGGTGCGTCATCTTTAACTTCATCTCCCATCATTACTCCTGCTCACCTCATTTCTACTCATCTCCATAAAGGCGTCATAGATTGAAATAATGTCAACTTTGCTTCTCTTCTAATTGCATCTCAAGAAGTCATGGAAAATCAGATAGTATTCTGTGGTGACATCTTGGTTGCACTTAAATCTAAGGACCCCACCTTCTTTGCAAGTTAACTCTTTCAGAATTTATTTTGGCTTTCAGCATGTACCAAGACATTCTATGTTCAGCATTTCCATCACGACATGAGAAGCTTGACTCATACCTGTACCTTATCACTGACCTTAGCATCCAGTATGGTGCAACCCAGTTTTATGAATATAACAAATCATTTTCAGTCAAAGCAGCTGCATCCCTTAGCCGTTATGCTCTCAAATTTAATTGGGCCATCTTGGACACCGAGCTTTTTTACAGACATTTTGCTGGTCAGCGAGCTTACTCCTGCTCTCTGTGTGGGTCATTCAATCACTTTGCCTCCCCTTTGCTCATTGTCAGCTTCCCTATCTGCTTCTTCCACTAATCTGGTTTGTGCCAACAGATAATCTGCCTCTCCAGCCATTCCAGTACCCAGACTTGTTCGTACCGTCTCCAATCCATTCGTCCATGTGGATCTCCATTGCCATCAAGTCAAGCACTTCGGTGACAAAGCCGTGTGTAATAAATTTAATGAATCTGTATGTCCTGTCTATTTCTGTACCCTGCTTCATGTTTACACTTTTTGTGGAGAAGCTCATCTCATTACAAATGCCCTAAGGTTCTCAAGCATCCACTATGACTACGGAGTCATCCATCCACACACATCAACATTCCTGCTTAGACCCATCTCTTGGAATACCATCCTTTCCCATCCATTGCTAGCCATCTCATTGTTGGATTCACTCATGGACTCCACACAGGTATATCAGTGCTTCCTACGGAGTCCTTCATCTGTCCCAACCTTCACTCTGCCACCAAGGAGCCTTCCATCACCACTCAGCTCTTACAAACAGAACTGGACAAAGGATTCATTATCAGACCTTTTCATGCTTCTCCTTTCCCTTCCTTCAGGATTAACCCCATTGACTTTGCCACTAAAAAATTCTCTGGCAAAAATCATCTGATCATCGATCTCTCAGCTGCTAGGAACACAGCAACCTCTAGTATTAACTTGCTGATACCTTCTGAACATTACACCTTATCTTACACTCGAATTGATGATGCCATCTCTGTCATTAAATGCTTCGGCGTCGGTTCATGGCTCACCAAAGCTGACATTACTGATGCCTTCAAGCTCTTCCCAATCCACCAATCTCTCTGGCACTTGTATGGCATGCAATGGCAGGACCAATTCTATTTCGCCACACGTCTGACCTTAGGCTGCAAAAGTGGTCCTAAGCTATTCAACATCTTTGCCAAGGTCCTTTGCTGGGCATTTTTAAATATCAGTCACCATCCAAACATCCATCAGTCATTCATCTCCTGGATGACTTTCTCCTTATCAACCCTCCAGACTCAACACCAGCTGCCAGTATTTCTTCCTTAGTGGCTTTTTTCCATGATCTTGCAGTTCTCCTCTTGAAAGAAAAGTCTCTGGGCCCTGTAACCTCCACTGAGTTCCTTGGCATCATTCTGGATTCCTCAATCATGGAAATGCAGCTACCATTGGACAAGTTACATCACATATGGAAATTGGTGGACTCCTGTTCAACCAGATCCAGCTGCACTCAATGAGAATGCTTGTCCCTGTTAGGTTATCTCAATTTTGCTGTGTGAATTGTCCCTCAAGACCGTTCCTTTATTTATTACCTTCTTTCCTTGGCATATTCTGTAGTTGGTCTCCATCATCATGTCACCATGATGGCTGCAGCAAAATCTGACCTTGCTATGTGGGCTCGAATTCCTCTCCAGTTGGTCTGGATGCTCCATGTTCTACCAGGATCCTTCTCCCAATTATCAGCCCAGGATCCACATGGATGCCTCACCATGTCACGGCTATGCAGCCATCTTTGACAGCTCCTAGATCACTGCCCCTTGGCCCAGTGAAGCTTCTTGTCTCCTGGAATTCTCCAGATCATCACTCCTTTTCGAGTAGCCACCTCTATCTGGGGGACTCGTTGGTCCTTTCAAACTATCTCAGTCTTCACTGACAATCAATCCACTGTGGACATCATTTCTAAAGGCATGTCTTCGTCCTCCATTGCCATGATGTTTCTGTGTAGACTGACTTGGCTGTCCCTCATTTACCACCTCAGCATACAGTGTTTTCACATTCCATGACATAAGAACGAAGCAGCTGATGCTTTGTCCAGTTTTCACTTTCAGAAGTTCAGACATCTCTGCCCTTCAGCGGATCATACTATGGTCCCTCCTCCATTGTTCACAGACCTCATAATGATATAGCCTACTATTGCGTGCAAGCTTCTTGTTTCATTTGGGCGACCCTGGCTCCTGCTTCTAGATCATCTACCTCACTGCTTGGAAACATTACATCTCCTTTTGTGGCTCCCCACCTTCACTTCTTCCTAATGAAAACATTGACTCCATTCTTGTCTTCCTCACATTTTGTCACCAATCCCTTCAGCTCTCCCATGGAACTATAAAACAACACCTTTCTGGCATTCAGTTCTGCCTGTCTCAATCTGCTCCATCCACTCCTTCATCATTCAGCAATCCATCCATCAAGCTCCGAATGCTGGAAAGCCAAAGAACTTTGGGGCCCAAAGTTCCCCGTCATCTATCCATCAACGGACCCCTTCTGTGGCAACTGCTCGATCTCCTCAATTCAAAATCATTCAGTCCTTTCATTATGCTTATGATTTCCTCAGCCATTTGTCTTGCCTCTTTTGGATTCCTCAGATGTGGAGAATTCAGTCTCCTCAACTTCTGCCTCTACTTTCCTCAAAGTGTCTCATCTACACAAAGTAAACAATCACTATCAGTTACTCTTGCCAACATCTAAAATGGTTAGACTGCACCAAGGAGTTCTCATTCAGTATTTTTCCACTGGCAATGCATGTGATCCCATCATTTATCTGGACTCCCTAAGAAGCTTCCATCTTGACTGTCAATCTTCTTCCACCTTGTTGCTCTCCAGCTGGCATCAGCCTATGACAACCAAATGGTTCACAGATCATATCAAGATTCTACTCCAGAGTTCGGCACATGATCCATGCTCCTTCTCCAGCCACTCCTTTCAAATCAGAGCAGCAACTTCAGCTTACAGACACAACATCCCACAGCATATGATCAAAAAACTGGGAAGATGGATGTTGACAGCCTTCAAGATCTACATACCTCATCCAGAACAAGAACTCTGATTAGCTTTTAGGGTACTCTCCTCTTAGATTTCCCAGATGAAGGGCAGACCAAGAGTCATGGGTCCTCAGAGGTTTCCTCCACAGGGGTGTTTTCCTCTCCTAAGCACTAGCGGTCATACTCTCTGTGAGTTGGTGGAGGTATCTTTTGGGGTCTTCTGTTCCCTGCAAATTCCTACTTACATACCTACTACTCAAGGGTGGGACTAGAGTACAGCCACTAAAAGTACTACAAGTTACACAAGCACTAATACCCCACATCTATTCCCCAAACATTGAGTGGGAGGTTTTAAGCCTGAGGTTCAATGTGTGGAATAGCTCCTCCCACAACCTCTACTTAAACCCATCATTACCACACCTCCCTTGCCTAGGGAGTGTTTTTTGTTCTCCACCATCCCTTCCTCCTCCTTCTCCTGCACTCTACTCACCCTTGTTTATGGGCCTTCTGTTCCCTACAAATTCCTACTTACATACCTACTACTACTCAAGGGTGGGAATAAAGTCACAAAAAGTACAAGTTACACAAGCACTAATACCCCACATCTGTTCCCCAAACATTTAAATTATGGAATCAATTTATGTTGCCTGAGTTACATCTTGCTTAGGTTTGTGAATGATAGTAAACCAGGGCAGACCTTTTTCTGTTTAAGTTAGAAACATAGAAACATAGAAACATAGACTTTGATGGCAGATAAGGACCGCTAGGCCCATCTAGTCTGCCCATTTCCCTACCTACAGGATAGGCCACAGATCCTAGTTAACCAACAGTCTATTTCTTCCTACCCCCCACTAGAATTGCCTTATGTCTGTCCCATGCATTCTTGAATTCTCCCACAGTTTTAGACCCCACAACCTCCTCAGGAAGGCTGTTCCATGCATCCACTACCCTCTCTGTAAAATAATACTTCCTCACATTGCCCCTGAACTGCCCTCCTTCTATCTTTAAATTGTGTCCCCTTGTTCTTGCAAGTCTCTTTTTCTGAAAAATACTACCCTCTTGGTCTTTGTTGATTCCACTGAGGTACTTAAAAGTTTCTATCATGTCCCCCTTCTCCCTTCTTTCCTCAAGGGTATACATGTTAAGCTCCTTTAGTCTCTCCTCATACGGCTTCTTTTGCAGACCCTGCACCATTTTAGTTGCCCTCCTCTGGACTGCCTCTATCCTGTCTATGTACTTGCAGAGATGGGGTCTCCAGAACTGGACGAGTACTCCAGATGGGGTCTCACCAACTGTCTGTACAGAGGGATAACAACTTCCTGTTTTCTGCTGCTGATGCCTCTCCCTATACGTCCCAGTATACCCCCAGCCCTCCCTACTGCCTTCTCACATTGCTTGCTAACCTTAAGGTCATCTGATATGATTACCCCCAGGTCCCTTTCCTTTTTTGTTGTTGTTACTACCTCCCCACCCATTGTGTATTCTTCCCCTGGGTTCTTGTTTCCCAGGTGCATTATTTTGCACTTCTTTGCATTGAATTCTAGCTGCTATACTTCTGACCATTCCTCCAACCTTGCCAAGTCCCTTTTCATCCTTTCCACGCCTCCTTGTGTATCAACCCTGTTGCAGATTTTTGTGTCATCTGCAAAAAGGCATACTTTTCCTTCCAGTCCCTCTGCAATGTCACTGATGAAGAGATTAAAAAGGACTGGACCCAATATTGAACCCTGCGGTACCCTCTAGTAACCCCCTTTCTTCAGAATGGACTCCATTTACAATTACCTTCTGTGTCCTGTTGTCCAGCCAATGTTTTATCCAGGCTACCACCCTGGGTCCCACTCCCAGGCTGGCTAATTTGACTATTAATCTTTTGTGTGAGACTGTGTCAAATGCCTTGCTGAAGTCTAGGTAGGCCGTGTCCACAGCCCCTCCCTGGTCTACTACTTTGGTCACCCAGTCAAAGAAATCTATTAGATTGGTCTGACATGACCTTCCCACTGTGAACCCATGCTGCCCAAGTTGAGAATGTTTATACACCGGCCATGAAGCAAAATACACACCTTTGCAGTGGATCTTGTGTCACTTTGTTAGCTAGGTGGGGTTGCATTTGGAAACAGTATTTCCCCTCTGAGTAGGGTGTAGGCATATGCTAAGAAATTGAAAGTATTTGAGGAAAATAAAAAAAAAGTATTTCCATTAGCAAGTGATGTGGCACAAACACCAAATTCTTGTCAGATCCACCATGGCTGCATAATGAAGTTTGTGAAGAAAATGGGCAAACTAGTTTTACCTATCTGAGAAGCACTTAATTACTAATCATTTTTTGTGCATCCTATTTGTCTCTGTCAATCTGGATTCAGATATTTATTGACGCTAAAAGATGAGGCAGATGCCAACCCAGAGTAAAAACAGCCCTCCCGTACTAGCAGTATGGCAAAAGACAAGACCACCAGAATCTTTTTGTCTAATTTCTTTTCCCTGAGCAGGCTTAGCAGGCAATCAGATTCACTTACTGCACAGCAAGGATGGGGAAGGGGAACCCCTGCAGCTGCTGTCAGAGCACGGCGACTCCTCGTCCTCTCCCCAAGATTCAGTCTAAAGCTCCATTGATCACTCTCTGCCCCCCCCACCGCAGCACAAGCTCAGCTCCCGGGTCACGATGAGGCAGGGGATGGGTACCGAGAAACTCAGGCTCTCCAGAATGTGACAGTTCATTTTCTGCCCCTGTTGCACCAACTGTAACTGAAGATTGGGCAAGGATGCCTGGGGAGATAGAAGGGTAGGGAGGTTAAATAATGACAGCAGCAGGGAGGGTTTTCTTAACAAAAGGGGTGGGGAGGGCTTGCACAGGACAAAAGAACAGGGTGGACTTACCAAGAAGGCAGAGAGAAAGTCAGGGAATCAAAGCAGAGTGAGAGAGAGAGAGGGAGAATCAAAGCAGAAGATAGATAGAGGTAAGGGAGACAGAGATAGAGACACAGTGCTTTTGAGCAGTGGAGCAAATTTAAGTAGCCTAGAGAGCAAGCTGGTAGAAGCTGATAGCTACCGGGCTGTATACAGACAATTAGGGGAGCTAAAGTAAGTGGAGTAGAGCAGTATTTTAAAATTGCAATTGCTTTGGCTGCACACAACTGTTCAAAGTACTTTTAATTAAATTTAGTACCAAGCTAGCTCTAAATAGAGGAGAGCACTATATAAGATAGCAATTGCTTTGTCTGTAATTAGCTAATGCAAAATACAATTAATTAATATAGTTCCAGGCTAGCTCTAAGCTGACAGTGAATTTAACTCATTCTAGCACTTTGTATGGCAGTTGGAAATACAGTGGCTCCTGGCAGCCTAACAGGCTACAGCATGCAGTCCATCCTAATTAAAAATTTAATTCAAACTTTAGTTGAAAAACAGTTGCGACTACTGCAATGCAAAGTCATGCATCAGAGTGAGCATGCTGTTCAAGAATGCTGCAGCTCATGGACTGGATTCAACAGGTAAGGTAACCAGTCACAGAATATTTAAGCTTGAGTGATAGGAGCCAATTGGTCTCCAGAAAAAAGGTGCCAAGTAAAATCTGAATTTCTCTCAGTCTGCCGGGGGGGGGGGGGTAGAGTCACAAACCCTAGCTAGTGTACCTTGGGAGCCATTGGAAATTAACCAGCCAGGATGCGTAGGGTTAGGTGGGCGGCTTCACGGCTTCAGCTCCTCGTTGAGCATGGCTAGGACAGTGGTTCCTTTACTATCTGCCATTTGAGGAGAGGCTTCAAGGATCTGAGTAGGTGGCTCAGGCAGGTGGTGCAAGCTGCAGTAGCAGTCTGCCCGAGATCGGACAAGGAAACCTTGGGTGCCACTGGAATTGAACCAGCCAGGATGCGAAGGGTTAGATTAGGCAGGTGGCTTCATGGCTTCCTGCACCTCGGTAAGTACGGCTGGAGCAGAGGTTCCTTTAGTGTTTGCTGTTCAAGGAGAGGCTTCAAGGATCCAGGTGGGCAGCTCACACAGTCGGTGTGAGCCACAGTAGCAGTCTGGCCAAGATCAGGCTATTGTTTAACATTCTTTCCTTTCTTAATACCCTCCTTACACATATAAACTTAATACAGGATGCATTATTCACAGTTTTAGTTCCTGATGCTTCCTTGGTGACCATAAGAAATATCCCTTCTATCCTTATCAGCATGCCAGAGCAATCTATGCTGCTGACATTGCTTCAGATAAAATTGAGAATTTGGCTCCATATAAGGTCTTCGGTTGTGCGTGTAGGGAGAACATACTGCCAGAGGAATTCTGTAGTAGTTTTTGTTGTTATGAACATGGAGGTGTAAGGTATTGAATCTGCTACTGCAGTTAAGAAAGTCAGTACAGTCTGTAACACTGGTGATGTAAAACATTAATGTTCCTATATATGAATCAGTCTCGCCAGTTACAGAGTCACAGTTGATGGAGAGCACCTCAGCAAAGGCAGCCTTGGTAGCCAGGATACAAGAAAGATGGACATTGCTATTGCACTTGCTGGCAAAAAAGTATGCCACTTTAGTGGCAGTGGCTGGTAATTCAATCAGCCCAGCTTATCAGGATGCACTGTCAGTTCCAGTTGTGACAGGATCAACTGACTCAGATACTGCATTGAAACATCACCTGGTGGCAGATATTCAGCAGGGCCTTAGGAGTAGAAAAAACACCCTGATGCTGCCAACATTGTCAGTCAGAAGATGGTGCCTAGAACGAGCCCTGATATTGGCAGGCTGGAAGAAGACCAAGGTCAGCCTGAGATGAGATGCTCGTTCAGTTCAAAGCATAGCATAGATCATGGCATTAGCATAGAGTAAAGGAGCACCACAAGCGAGTACCTCTAATACTTACAGTCTATTGACTGCCTCTATAGTACCCCAAACTTCAGATATTTCTAACCAAGCAATTTTTTCTGAGGGGTACCACCTTGTATAATAAAGCAATAGATAAAATACAGACTGTTGGAGAAACCAGAGCTACTGTGCAAGCTTCTACCTCTACTGGCCATCTGCCATGTCTTGACCTGTAGTGCATCACCAAAAAACTGTTCTGAAAGATATATACACTGATTTGGTGTCTTCCACAGGGCCTGGGTTAAATGGGGACCATCTCTCCACAATAAGTGGCTGAAATGCATTTAGCCCTGTCTTCTCAGTAGTCACCAGAAGAACAGACGGATATACTTAGAGACTGTGTTGGAATGGACTAGCTCTGCCACTTCCCAAAACACAGAAATTAGTAGAAACATGCCTCAAACACCACGGGTGGGGGGGGGGATAGAGCAGCTATGTTGCCTACACAGACCCCAGGAGAAGAACATGCTACTATGGACACAAATTTTGCATTACCTACAGAGACCCCAGGAGCAGAAAATACTATTATGCACCAAACTCCTGTTTGGTCTGATGACCACTCAGAGAGGGGGGAAGAACAAGAACAAGCTAGGCAATGAATAACACCTTTATTACTGGGTCAAAAATGGAGTAACAGGCTGAGAATAATGACCCTGAGGACACTGATGGGGAACCAGGTCATGCAAGGCCCAGGTTTACAATGGCCGACTTATTTGAAAAATGTTCAGAACCATTAGGAGCTGGGGTGTGTCTGGCATAGCACTAACCTCTTTTAAAGTTTGAGTGTGTGTGAATTTTGTCTCTGTGCTATAAAAAAAAAACATAAAAATGTATTCTGTATCCCCCCTCTTTCTCTATCAACATGCTCTATCTCTTTCAGCAGGCAACACATGGTGGGCAGGTGGAGGACCTGCATAGAAATGGTGGTTGTAAACAGCACATTGCACAGCAGTAAGAGGGCTATATACCCTAGTGAGCCCAAAGGTTGTCTACAGAAGTACTAGAGCAGTGCATAAAAGGGATTTTTAGATTATTTTACATATATTTTTGACAAACATGAAACTGATAGTCCCAACCTGTGGCACTTCTAGTTCACAGGAATAAAGTGCCAATGACCAGTAAACGTCAGTGGGCATGAGCCACATACCGCATAGTGGGGACAAGCACACATTCATGTAATTGTCTGTGTCAGTATGTGCAGACTAAGAGGCCATGAAACTCTGCTCCAAGTAAGTGCAAACAACCAGCATACTAAATATAAATGAAGGGTAGCAAACTGGCAAACTTTGTGACCGGGGAGGTGGGGATTTACTGCAAAAATCTGTTATATGATAACCAAAATGGACAACACAAATGAGGAACAGGTTGAACATTTTGCTGCTGTCAGAGCACGGTTACTCCTCATCCCTTCCCCGAGATTTAGTCCAAAGCTCTGTTGATCACTCTCCACCCCTGCTGCAGGACGGGCTCGGCTCCTGGGTCACGATGAGGTGGGGGATGGGTACCGAGAAACTTGGGCTGTCCGGAATTCAACAGTTCGTTTTCTGCCCCTGTTGCACCAACCATAACTGAATGCAGGAGGTGTCCTGTCCCGGTCTCTCCATCATGATAGCCCCTGTCGTCAGGCTCAAACTCGAGGTCCTGCACAGCTTGTTGATCCCCTCTGGCAGTGGCTCCCCTGCTGCCACCCCCTTCAACATCAGGGTGAGCTCTTGGGTCCTAACCAAAATGGATAAGACAAATGAGGAACAGGTTGAACATGTTGCCGCTGTCAGAGCACGGCGACTCCTTGTCCCCTCCCTGAGAGTCAGTCCAAAGCTCCGTTGATCACTCTCCGACCCCACCATGGCACGCAGGAGGTGTCCTGTCCTGGTCTCTCCATCATGATGTCCTCTGTCTCCGGGCACAAACTCGAGGTCCTGCACAACTTGCCTATCCCCTCTGGCTGCAGCTCCCCTGCTGTCACCCCCTCCAACATCAGGGTGAGCTCTTAGGTCTCCTGGCGGGATGCACAATCCCTGTCTTCTTCAGAGCTGTCAGAGATTCTAGTCGGGACTGCACTCATCCCCTATGGCTGCAGGTTTAATAAAGTCTGTGCCAGGGCTGTACCTGACTGCTGTTAAGGGAAGGGGACAGAAATGGTAGGGATGCAGAAATGAAAAAGAAAATGCCCATAGAAGAAAAAAATGCCCATAGTGATATAGTGCAGTGCTGCAGTCCATAGGGACAACATGGGCGGATTGCTTCTTGGGGGAGGATCAGGCAGAGGAAAAATAGTTCTACTGACAGAAAACATGACGTTGGCCCTTTTCTACCTGCAAAACATCTGCAGGGTTCTGCCCATGCAGCCGTAAAAATGATTTCTAGGTTCACCTTCCAGATTGGTTCTAGAGTGATTAATTGGCTATATGTTGTACACTTTTAAAGCGCCCATAACCATTCACTAAACAGGAAAGAGACCTTAGGGTTATCACTTCAGGCCAGTGTTTTCTTGATATGGCATTGTCCCAATTCTGGTGATAAAACATAGCTAATTCCAGACAATTTCAGGTGCCATTAATCATATAGTATCTGATAGGTCATACATAAACAAAATGTAACATAAATGCAACATAAACCGAGTCAAGAAAACAAAGTTTTGGATAAAAAAGTGCTGTTTTAATACTGAAGGCAGTTTTAGTACAATATTCACAGTATTCAATAATAATTCAACTCTCCCTAGAGATACATTGCATTGTAGTAAAGTGTTCAATAAACTCCATTTATCTTTTCTGCTTTCTGTGTGCAGTTCTTTAACGTATATAATAATTATTTGTGGGCAGTTATTTTTGATCAGTTTATAGCGAAGTGTTCAATAAACTCACTTAATCTTTTCTACTTTCTGTGTACAGTTATTTATCTATTCTTCTAAATCACATTGTTTACTATGCAACATGTTAAAAAACACTGTACATGAAAATATATTGTACTCTGGTAAAGTATTTAGCATTTTGGCATCATCAATGCAGAGTGAAACATTTAAAGGTACATTTAGTCCGTATTCCCTGGTGCAGAGCTGAGACTTAAAATGCACACATGCACATACTTTCCACAGACATTCAGCACCTCTGCAGGGTGACTGCTTGTCCCAATTTTGAAAAACGTTGTTTGACATCAGCTGAGTTGCATGGCATTGCCAACGCCACCTTTGCTACCTGACTGAGATTGGGCAAGCATTCATGCATAGTTTGCCAAAATGTATACAGATTAAATGATGTTTCGGTGGCCACCTCATGTGCAGTTTTTATGTACCTGGACCATTCATCTTCGGTTGCTGAATCAAATAGGGCTATTGTCTTGCTGTAGTTGTCAACATTGTTAGACAGTACTGCAACCTGCATTGAGTACACTGTTCTGACAGCCTGAAAGAACTAAAGTGAAGGTTGATTGGTTGTGTTCAAATAGCCTTGCAATTTTGTGGCACAGTTGTGGAATACTTGTTGTGTCTTTCGATTTGGGGCATGCTCATCTTTGTACTGCTGTTAAGTCAGCAAGTCACCTGCAGTATTGTACACATCGGTTAGTAGTGTGTTATGAGATTCAAATTTTGACAAAGAAGTGAGTAGTGAATGGATCTGCTTTGCTTGGTGGATGGGGGAAACATCATCATGCCATGGGGGGTTATGCACAAAGCAGTGGAGGTGGTGGGAGGGAATTCCAGTTTGCACCTGGTGGTTCTGTCAGCTGGCAGGGGCCACACACTATTGATCATTTGATCTGGCATGAGCCAGGGTCAGGGAACACCCAGGAAGGAAACCTGCTGCAATCTGTAATGCATTCCCTCTTCCCTGCTACTGTAGTGTCTGGAGTAGCTCTACCAGTGACCAGCACAGCACAACCAGTTCTTACCTCTCAACTTGAGCTAACATAACTCTAGTATGCAAAGAATGTCAAAGGTAACTGATGTTTATATTTATTGGTGGTCTGCTGTGCTGTCCTGTGCTGGTCGTGTCTACAGTGTCTGATTTAAAATGCTATCTAGCATCTTTCTTGTGTGCCTCCTGAATATGTTTGCTTTAGTAGGGGTCGCTGGCTAGGGATGGGTTGGTGGTTATATAGTTAGCCTAACATGTAACTCCAGTCTTTTTCAGCAAGTGTTTTCTGTGTTACCAAAGTAAAACTAATAATAAAAAAAATCAAACCTTGTAGGTGGGTGGACCATGGATGAACTGGTGTGGACAGTTGGAGAGCTTGAAAGACAAGGGTATTTCATTTTTTGTTTTACAAAAAAAACCTACCTAGTGTAGTTGTTTCTCCTTCCTTAATATGTTTAAAGTAGCAGTAACACTTTACATTACAAGCTCAGTGATGATTCAGTCGGTGGGCAGCCACAGAGGAGAAAGGAGAGCTGTGCCAGTCAATGACTCTGTTTTGGGATGGGGAGCAGGGTGGTGTGCACTACCTGTTGGGGTGTGGGGGTGAGGGGTCACTAGACCACCATGGAAAGGGGCAATATTAATAATTGTGATAATGGGCCATATCGGGATCTGGGAGGGGGAACCACAAGATCACCAGGGATGGGGCAATATTAATTATTTTGATAACAGGCCACATCAGGGATAAGGAAGAGGGGACAGCTAGACCACCAGGGAAGGGGGCAATATTAATTATTATGATAACAGGCCACATCAGGGATTGGGAAAGGGGGACTGCTAGACCACCATGGAAAGGGGCAATATTAATTATTATGGTAACGGGCCACATTGGGGATCAGGGAACGGGGACCACTAGACCACCAGGGAATGGGCAATATTAACTATTATTATAATGGGTCACATCAGGGACCACTAACCACCAGGAAGGGGGCAATATTAATTATTGTGGTAACGGGCCACATTGGGGATCAGGGAACGAGGACCACTAAGCCACCAGAGAAGGAGCAATATTAACTATTATTATAATGGGTCACATCAGGGACCACTAAACCACCAGGAAAGGGGGCAATATTAATTATTATGATAATGGGCCACATCCGGGATTGGGGAGAGAGGCCATTAGACCACCAGAAATGGGTATATTATTTACTTACAGCTATGGGGACATGGGGAATTGGGCATGGGGGACCGTGGCACTTAGCCTCAAACAGGCAACTCTCCCAGGAAATAATTTTCTAAGTACCCTTATACCAGTCCTGGCTTGTCTAAGGGTACCTAGAATTTCTCCCTCTGGATCTGAGAATCCCACATTCGGAGATGTGGCAGCTTGCATCTGCCACATGCCCCCTAGCACCATGTTGCAGCATATTTTTGGGTGCACAGGTGGTGCAAGCCCTGTTTGGGGTAGGCAGCCTGTGGCTAGCACATGCTGCCATTGAGAATCACTCCCAGTGCATCATTTCAGACAAGGGGCACTTTGCACAATTTATTGTGGCACAAGCCTCTTGCGCTGCACCTGGAGCTTTGAGAATCAAACCCAGGGGCTGGCTGTCCTTGCTTAGTTTGCTGCTGGAACAAATACAAACAGGGCAGCTCAGAGTGTCAGTGTGTTCCTTTAGAATTGCAACTGGGAAAACCAAAAAAACTCGCACACAGCACCAAAGCAAAGTCTATGACTCATCATTCATTTCAGTAGCAGTGCAAATACACAGCAATCCACCGAAACCTTAACGTTTGTTGGAAGGGTCAGTTAGCTTGCTGTGTATTTGCACTGCTACTGACATAAATGGTGAATCATAGATTCTGTTTTGACATTATTTGTGAGGTATTTTGTTGTTATTTTCCTTTGTTGTTGGAGTCTAAACTTTTTTTAAGATTCTCGAAATGTCTGGTTTGTTACATGAAAGTCCCATTCATCATTTTCTATCCAGAATGTCTTCTCTTATCTGTGCATATCTTGTACCAAAAGAAGTGAATTGGGCAGTACATGTTTTGCTTCACTGCTTGAATGAGTTTAAAATGTTCCTTTTTTGTGCATACCTAATAAGTACATTCAGTTGTATACAGCTCAGTAATAATATAGGCCATGTACTGGGTGACTCATAGCATAAAATATTCTAGAATAAATCCTAAACTAAGGTTACATAAAATATCAGAGAAAGCAGAGGGGGCTTCATCCTTGCATTACTTACAATGGATGCCTTATAGTACTGTCCTTGACCTGTACAGTCCTTAAACGAGAAATGCACCTGAGTGAGACATAGCTGTAAATTTTACTTGCAGTATGTGTATCTTGTGTCCTGTATTGAGTATACTGTATGTTGGGGAGGGGACTTGCAACAGTGACAGGCAGTAACAGAGAAATACAAGATAATGCAGTTCCACTCGGTTCACTTTACTGGCATGACAGGATACACAGCTACTGGTTGTTTCAAACTATTCATAAGACATCAACATACTATATAAACTATGGACTAAATTTCCCTCCCAAAAATAATCTCTTAAACAAGACAATGTTAATGTTCCACTTTTTCTTTATTCATATTGAAAACTTCAGAGATTATCTTTGACCACAAATGCTCATTTACAAAGGTTCCATGTCAAATACAGAGTCATAAAAACATTACAAGTACAATAAGCAGTTCAAGAGAAAATGCAGTCGAGTCCAGCTCAGAGCACATAAGGCAGAAAAATTACAAGCAGTTTCAGTGGCTCAGCAGGTAGCACACTTGCCTCTGAGGCAGGAAGATAGGAAGTTGGTGGGTTATAGCCCCACACTGGGAACATGGGATAAATCCCAATACTGACACTGTAGTACATCAAGAGGGGAGCGCTGCACTTCTGAGGTGCTGTCTTTCAGATAAGACATTAAACCAAGGTCCAGTCTGCCTGTTCAGGTGGGTGTTCAGGTGGACATTAAAGATCCCATGGCACTTCTTGAGAAGAGTAGGGGAGTTTATTAGGGAAAGAAAAATCATACAAGACATGAATTACAAAGCATAATACACAGAAAAAGGATGAAACCCATTCTGGTGTCAGAAAAAACATCTGCCATGGTCTCATTTCATAAAGAAACAAAGAGGAAAAGAAAATGACAAATTAATTCATTTGTAAAGCAATAAGAAATGGATAAAATATGGCCAAACAAAACAAGCAAACCCAATAATAAAGTGAAAACAACAACAACAACAACAACAAAATAAGGGGGAGAGGGAAGTGAGGGAGGAGGGATCTAAGTAATTGGTACATTTGAATCAGTTACCGAAGGCAAATTTCTGCAGGCAGTTACTAAGAAAACCTTCATTACATGATTTGCCTCTGTATGATAAATAAGTTGTAACTCATGCGTGATCTTCTGAACCAGTTCTACTTGAGAGAGACATGCTTTTGCTGCAAAGTGAAACAACACCTAACAGTCCAAATGTACCATTTGATAACTGTAAACAAAATATGGAGAGTAACTTTATGCCAAATTGCCAATTCCCTTGGTAGTGACCAAATATGAGCATGGCATATGTGGCTGTAGCTATGCAGGGTTCTGACCACTGATCTGCCAGTTGTGTCCAGAACTCAAAAATATAAGAACATTAAAAAATCAGGTGGTCCATGGTTTCTGGTTGTTGAATACATGATCATCTGCTGATCCATTCCTTCCTGCATCTGCTTATATTTCTGGTTGGCTTTTACATTCAGTTTACCATAGCACAACAGCCAATGGACATCCCACATCTTAGGAGGGAGTCTGGCTCAGTGAGATGGTCTAGTAAGTAAGGAAGAGACAAGGGAGGGCAAGATGGAAACTTCACATGCTTGCTATAATGGGTTTCAAGAACACAAACATAAAGGCCCTTTCTCTGTAATGTCAAGATCAATTTATTGGTTATCAAGAAGGCTTCTCTAATATGGGGCAGGGTCAGGATAGACTGTCTTAAAGTATGCAAGTTGCCTGTGTCTGACTATTTAAACCAGGTCTGACAAGTAAGCTATAGTAAGCTACTCCAGCTTTTCCCTGTATGTACTAACAGGGGACAAAGAGTTGTGTGAAAAAAATGCCATAAAAGAAAACAGGGGTGTTAACCATGTTAAGTCCCATTTTTCATGGGGAGGTATGAAATATTTATTTTAATGGGATTCAGACAACTTCTCCAGACTGCTTGAAATAATATACTGTAAAGGGTAGTTTTCAAGCACTTTGGGGGAGGGAAGACATAACTGAGATACAAAAAAAAGGGGAATCAGGTATGTTTTGATCAAGACGATCCTTTCCTTTTTGCTCATCTGTTGTTTGTTCCATTGGGATACTAGGGCTTTTCCCCACTTCAGTTTTGGTTCCAAATTATGTAAATCCATAGTTTTGGAACCCAAATGTATACCTAAAATCTTAACTTTGTCTAATGTAAGGCGGATAACTGCCAGCTCCGTAATGGAGTGGTCTTGAGTTCAAAGTCATGCAGCTACAGATTTGTGTATGTTAAAGGATGCCCCAGAAAAGGCCCCATATCTGGTACAAAGGAACAGGGCTTGTTCAGCAGAGAGTTTAGTGTCAGAGAGGATACATATGTCATCTGCATAAACTATGGCCTTTTACGGGTTAATCCCCTCCTTGCATTGAAGGGGGCTAACCAATGAGGATGAATTCAGAGCCTGTAACAATGGGTCAATGCTGAAAACACATAAAAGGGGGCTTAAAGGACAGCCCTGTCTAACCCCACACTTAAAGGCATTCAGTGGACCACAATCACCATTTACAATTGGTGTGACTGTGGCTGTATAATATAAACATATATGATACGAATGTAGGTGGGATCACGTATTGTGTCAGTGTGAACCAAAGAAAGCCATGGTTAACAGAATCAAAGACATTACTTTGTTCTAAGACCATGACAAACCCCCTGAGATTATCCATGTTTCTATGTTCAAAAATTCCGTGCAATAAAATAAGGTGATCCAAGATGATCCATCCCGGGATGGAACAGGTTTGGGCCTGAGTTATTAAATACAGTGCTACAGTGAGCAACATGGCATTCAAAATTTTGGTTACTATTTTAAAATCAGTGTTTAGTAAAACAATTGGTCTCCAACTCTGCAAATTTCATCCATCTCCTTTTTTCTGGAGGTACATCAGGAGTTTTTCCAAGATTTGTAATGGCATCTGTAGAGTCGTAAGGATGGACATGAAAATCAATGCCAGTTTGTTGGCTAGTGCAGGACCCACAAATTTATAGATTTCACTTGAAAGACCGTCTTTCTCTGGGGATTTTTCAGTTTTACGTGAGGATATTGCCATAACTACCCCAGAGTGTGTAATATCCATAGTCAATGCATCTGTCAAGTTGGTTGGGTACTGTGAGATAGGGAAGCTACTAAAGAAATATGCCCTATGTGTAATGTTGGTGGACTTTTCTTGAAAGAATCCAGCTGTGTGTGCACAGTAACTGCCCTTAGCACATCTTGGGTAGAGATGCATTCTACTACATGACTATCCAGGACAGATGTTATTTGTTTTTTGTTCACTCTGTCCCTGCAGCTGATGTAAGGGCAAATTGTCCCCATCCTCCCTTGTGTCCCAAAACACTGTTGTCATTTTAAACTGTTTGTCTGTTGGGCATGAAACTGCAACATTTCTTTTTTGATGTTAGCAATATGAGTCATGTATGAATGTCCTGTTGTGTGTGCCGGGGACATCAGTTTCTGTAAATGGCACCTGTCCTGTAAGGATAGAAAGTAACGGGTATTCATATTTGCCTTACTGAGAGTTTTAAGAAGTTGCACCAGGTCTTGTTTAGTATCTGTCCACCAACTCTCAGAATTTTTGTATAAGATTATCACAGATTTCCTTGCTGAAATAAAATAATGGTTTTGTTGAGCTATATCAGGGAGGGAAAGCAGAGAGTAGTTGAGCTTCCAAACCCCATGCAGTGTCTCAGCCCTACTTGGTTCCCTATGTGCAGATTCAGGATATTGTGGTCTAAGAATTCAGCAGGGCAGAGTGTGGCATCTAAGAGCAGGAGTCAGGTGGAAATGAAAAGAAAATCTATCCTTATATCCAGTACCCCTTTCTGGAAGGTGGGGTCTGATCATTTTTGAAAAGAAAAATATGTATCCACTAGATCTGCAGTCTGAACAATTTGAGCAAGACAAGACTTATCACAATAAACTTTCCTTGTAATATCTTGTTTACCTCTGTCCAGTAAGGATAACCTGCAGTTAAAATCACCCCCACCTCTACATTGTACACTGAAAATAGATACAGTTGAAGTATTTGATATAATTCTCTTCTCTCAGGCTTGGTCTGAGGTGTATAAACACTAATAAGGTGAAAAGATCCTGATTAACTGCAGTGTCCAAAATTAAAACTCTCTCAGGTACAAGATCAATAATTTTAATTACCTGAACCTCTTCATTATGAAAGAAGATGGCCACCCCAGAATAGGCATCCTGGCCTATGGACCAGTAAGAAGGCTCCAAATATCAAGCCTTATTAGCTCTGGTTATCTCAGGGATGGAATGTAAGTGGGTGTCAAATAAAAAGGTGATTGCTGAACATTGTGATTTTAAATGGGAAAATACAGCCCCTTGTTTTCTGTAACTTTTAATGCTATTTGCAATTATAGTGCTAAGAGACGTAACAGGAGCCATAAGAGAGTTGTAGAGGTAAAATAGCACAACCTGCATTTGTTCAGGAGTTTTTTTCTCTTCTTGCTCTTTGTTCCTACAGCTTTCCTAGGGTGTTTGCTAGGGGGATTACTAGTCTCCGAGGTGTCCATAGCAAGCTCTTTGGTGTCTATAGACTGACTGGGATGGGAAGACCCAAGGGAGGAGTCATTCGACTCATTCCCTGAAACATCTGAGGGGGTCTGCAGAGTGTCAAAAGGATTTATTAGGGAGAGGGGAGCAGTTTTAGATATTTTTGAGGGTGTGTGCTTTAGAATCCTGCTATTTTCTAGTAGTGCATCTCCTGCTGTCTGTCACAATAGGATGGGGGGGCATCCCTCCAATATCCTTGGAAGTGGAGGCAGACTCTTGGACAAGGTTAGGGGAATCCTGGGTCGCTGTTGGGGCGGGGTGTCCTGAAGTTCAAAACAATTGGAGTCTCTATTCCATTTGCAGTTGCCATTCCCTGATCTGTCTCATCTGGAAGTGTGTGTGTCGGGGGGGATCATAGAAATGACTTCTGGGCCTTGCATGGGGGGGCAAATATATAGAGGAGGAGGGGCAGAGCTCTTGGCTGAGGGAGTGGAGGCTGAAGCTTTTGATCTCTGTACAAGTGACACAAGCAATCATTGTTACTCACTGTCAGCCTGGTTCTCCTGATTGTGTGCTGCCTATGGGCAAATAGTATAGGTGTGCTCTTTGGTATTACATAAGTTTTATAGCAGGTGGTTGACACAGTGGCCACTAGTGTGATCTTATTCACCATAGAGCATGCACTTTAACCTGTCACACAAGCTGCTTAGATGGCCTGTGGACCCACAACAGTAACAGGCTTTTGACTAGGCAGCATAGAATAGAACTCCCCTATCCCTCCTCAAGAAAAAACAGTTTGGTAAATGTTGCAACCCAGAGTATGTTGTTTGCAAGACCAGCCACACTCTCTATCCACCTGTCCAAATACATTCCAAGTCAAAGATAGCCTCTGGGGATCCTAGGACCATGCAGCGCTATTTTAACCAGTACAGGAAAAGTCCACAAACATAGGCACCATGAAGTACTATGCAAAAATTACTTTATTAGAAAAAGTGCACCATGCTTCAACAGCCACCCCAGCAGATTGGGTACACCTTGACCAGTTTCACACAACACGTGCATCTTCAGGAGGATGTCCTGAAGACTCATGTGATGTGCCAAACTGGTCGAGGCGAATGCATGGTACACTTTTTCTAATAAAGTATATTTTGCACAGTGCTTTGTGGTGCCTACTGTATGTTTTGGACTTTTTCTGTTGTAAAGAGATACTGGAGGCATGCAAAAGTGTGTGGAGCCAGAATTGTGAGTGCATTTTAACCAGTACAGTAGATCTGAGATGCTGACCCATTCATTTCTAAACAGTACCGTAATGTTTTTGAAGACTGGATTTGTTAAGGGTACAGCCTCAAAAGAGAACAATAAAGGGGTGCATTTCAGAGCATGAAATTTAGCCCAGAATTTCTCCAGACCACTATTCATTTGGATGTTTATGTCAAAAGTCGTCTCACTAGAGACATGAATGAAGGCATAAACTTTGTCAGCAAAAAAGCCCATGGATTCTTTAAGCAAGGTTCTGGCCATGAACACTCTGTCTGGAGATGAGTCTAGACCCCTTTTGTAGTTAAGGCACACTGCATTATGTTATTTTGCAGGGTATATAGGTGTTTGAAAAAGGGAGGCTTATGGTCTGGAGTAAGGTGCTTGTCTAGGCGGTTGAGGAGGGACCATTCTGGGGCCCTCCATTAATATAGCAGGGTCTGGGTCAGTTGATAATTGACCAGGAGGAGCACCAGACATGGTGCTGTGTTCAAGCGTTGATGGTATGGCCAGGTTATTTTCAAGAACCTGTGGTTGGAATAGCATATGCCCAAGGTGCAATACAGGGTTTGATGTCAGTTGTAAGCTCTTTGTGAGGGCCAGGGGAGACAATGCACCCTGCCTCAAATTCTCCATCTCAGAGTCTGAGACTGGTGCTGGAGATGTAATAGGTACTGTCACACATGATAGGAGCGGTGGCATACTTGATGATGCTTTCTGTGAGATGGGTATTCAAATAGGAGACGTGCCTGACACCCATTTGCTCATCTCCTGTGATTTCTCCCAGCCAGCCGATCGCAAAGCTAAGTCCACTGTCCACTATTGGAAGACTGCACATGTCTTAGGCCAGATGGTCCTCCATCCATTCATGCCATTCCTGTCGGGGTGCTACAGGACTTGGTCCCTGAAAATACAAACAGGCTTGTGTCTCAATGCTGTGGGGAGAAAGAGTATTGTTGCGGTGATACCACCACCTGCTGGGAAGTGCTAACAGAGATAGAAGTGGCCACAGCTGAACCGCTGAATGCTTCTGTGTCATAGGATTCAATCCTGGCCTTTTCAGGCAGTGGTTGATCATCAGGAACACCCAAATCCTGTTTGGTTATTTCCTGCAATGTCATTGTCAATTCTTGTTTCCTTTTTAAAAATCTGGTTTCTTCATCTTTATGCAATGTTTGTAAGTTTGCTTTACCATGAATATTTGCATCAGCATTAAACAGTATATTAGGAAGCATCTTATTGACTATAGCTGCATCTGAAATTTCCATTTGAGCATCCTCCAAAGCTGCTGTTTCTGTTGTCCATTCAGGAACATCCTCAATCATCATATTTGTGTCAAAAAAGTGGTCAGTCTCTTTGACTGCCGAGGCAGTGGAGGAGAACTGCTCCCTAGCCTCCAAGACATCCATTCCCTTCACTGGCTCACCGAGTGTGGCTATTGTTTGGAATGGTCAGCAGTTCCTCCTACTGGAGAGTAGGAGCATTTCCCTGGTGTCCTTGCCAAATTCCTCCCATTCACTAAAAAAGCCACCAATAGCTTAATCTGGTTCTGTAAGTCAGTTTTCATTTGTACAAATATTCCCCTTCCCTTGCCCCCAGGTCGCACCTGGAAACTAGCTGCGACTTAGTATGCCTCTTCTGGTCACAAACTTTCAAATAAAACAAACAAATACAGGTTAAAAAAAATCCATAGAAGCCTTGAAGGTTGGATTATAAATGGAACAGGACAGAACATGGTTCACAATTGGTGTCTACCTTCCAGATGCAGGTGGGAAATTGGGAATGACCCTTAAGAAGGCCAGCTGGCACCTTGCTATTTTCCACACCTATGGGTGTTATTATAGAACACTTTGCTTTGGAAAACACATGGGAAAACCTGTCTGGGGTGTCCTGCTGCTACCATCGTCCTTTGTCATTTTCTACAAATGAGAGTGCCGCTCTTATCTTGGGCAAATCCGGTGGCATGAAATGAAGGGTTTCAGTGATTTGTACAGTCTTGTCTGTTCACCAGTGTAGCCTCTTGGTTGTCTTCTGTCTCTGCTTTATTGTGGGGGCAGATCAAAAATTGTCATGATGCAGGTGATCAGAGATCAGTCAATGACTAGTGTGTCTGTACATAACCATTGTTTGGTTTCTGTAGTTCACTCTGGAAGTACGTGCTGTCTGTGTTGTATTTTGTGGGGTTGTGACAATGGTTATTTGAATGCCTTTTAATGTGTCATGATGATTTCCCCCCTCATATTATGGGTTATGTATCTCTGTGTATGTTTGACAGTTCCTATGCCACATGGCATTTGCAATGTATTATGTCTAAATGTCAAGTTACTAAAGATTCTTTGTGCTTTGTGACTGATCATGTTTTCATAGGCCTTAGTTATCGTCTAGCCATTTGATGGCTTGTGGAAGTTTGTCCAGTATGCATTTTTTGCGTATGGATATCCTTTGACATTGAGTTTTAATGAAGAATCTGTAACAATTGAACATTTTACAGTCCAGGGTTGATAGCAAATCTCATAACATGAAACGTCAGACAGATCAGCCTTCAACTGGCACCTTCTTCAAGAAACCTCACATATATCATGCACCTTCATCCACAAAGATGGTCCTGATTGAAGAAAAGCAGAACATGCATCCTGTTGGTTATGAGAAGATACAGCAGGGATTCAACAGTAACAACGTAGGGGAACAGCATCCAAGAACAAGTACAGCCCTTGCTACCATCGACAACACAGTGTCTAGACTGGAGATCCAAACAGTGCATCTGGATCAGTCTCCCTGACCCCAGCCACCATCTATTGAAGAAACAGTACCTAGAATGGAAATGACAACAGTGGATATGAATGAACCATACCAACCCCCATCAAAGGAAATAACAAGGCAGGACTATGGAAACAAAAAACTCCAATTCAAGGAATCATGGAATAATGAATTTTCATGGCTGCACTACAGCCCCAAGTTGAAAGCTGTGCTCTGCTTTACCTGCACAAAGTGTAAAAAGATGAGGATGCTTGAACTATAAAAGAGACAAGAACCAGTATTCACAACAACAGGCTTCGCCAACTGGAGAAAAGCATGGACTAAGTTTATTGCTCACCAGAACTTGGAAACACATCATCATGCTCAGTGGAAGATAGTTCATGTATCCCATGGACAAAGCATTGATTCTACTCTACTGGAACAGAAAAAGATATCACAAGATGTGTCTTACAAGAGCTTGTTAAAGTTAATAGCTTCTTGACATTACTTTGTTAGGCAGGGTTTGGCAATTAGAGGCCATCAGCTTGATAAGGGAAACCTTGTTGAACTTCTAAAATTACTCAGTGATGAAAACGAAACCCTATAACCTGGCTGAAATGAAAGCAGAAATACACAAGCCCAGCAATTCAAAATGAACTAATTGGTCTTATGAGTAATGAAATCATCTATTCTGTTGTGAAGAAGATTGACAAGTCATCCTACCACTCAGTCATCGTTGATGGAACACAAGACTGCCAATGAAAAGAACAAGAAAGTATTTGCCTTCGATATGTTGATGGAAACAAACAGCCCCAAGACAATTTCTTTAGGTTTTATAAGCCACAGGATACAACAGGATCCTCAATAGCAAAAGTCATAACTTATGTCCTCACCAGATTTCCTCTGCCCATTGAACTCGTTTGTGGTACAGCATCTGATGGCGCTGCAAATATGGGATGCTATCGAGGTGCACAGGCTATCATCAGAGATAGTCAGCCACTTGCCACATTCTTGCATTGTGGTGCTCACTGTGTCAATCTTGTGGTGAAAGAGAACTGTGAATCAAACCCTGTACTGAGAAATTCCTTGCACTCTGTGAATAAACTGGTCAAACTGTTCAGCAAATCAGTGAAGTACAGAACAATTTTCTTCTGAAATGGCCACATCTGATGATGCGTCTACCTCCTTCAAAAAAAGTACAATCCTTATGCCCAACTAGTTGGACTGTAAGACTGGCAGCAGTTGAACTAGTGGCACAGCAACATGATCGAATCCTGGAGAGTCTGACACAAATGGAGTTGGAAAATGGGGATGCTGCAACAAGGGCATGTGGTCTCTAAAAGCAGTTGAGCAAGGGGAACACATTACTAAGTCTACTGCTGGTCAAGGTAGTTATGGAACCACTGACTTGTCTGAATAAGTTGAAGTGAAGTGAAGATGATTCAGATCCCAAATTGAAATCATTTTCCAAAGATTTCAAGGTACATACTTGTGGTGGATGTTTGATTGTGACTGTGAACTCCTTTAAATATCTAGGACTTGTTTTAGACCCAACACTGAGATTTAATGTTCATTTGAATAAAATTACTGCTAAGATACACTCTAAAATTGGTACGATCTATTGTATATGAAATGTTTTAACCAATGAAACTCGATTGGCCATAGCACAACATTTTCTACAAATCCTAAATTATGCTTCCATTATTATTGATACTGTACCTTTAAGTACTATCTCAAGGAAAGAGGTATTGCTTCAAAAAATTGGAAAACTTGCACTCATGATGGGCTCTATGCTCAAAGGTGCAGAATGCCTCCTTGCTGGATATGTGAGGCATGGAGACACTCTGCACTCATTGCCCCCCATGTGGGATGCACCAAGGGGGGGCATGCAGTCCCATGCACCCGATCCCCCACCCGCATGGATGACAATGCACAGGAGGTGGGCAGAGGGCATGCCAGCACTACACCATAGGCACAATGGCACATAGTGCTGGCCATGGAGGTGGCCCTGGGTTATGCCAGGAAGAACCCTGCCATAAGCCCCTTGCATGCCCATGCTTCTGTCCCACACCAAGGGGATCCCAATATTCATAACTGCAGGCCACTTGGGGCCCCAGACCCCAGCACACAGCCATGCCCCCCACCATCCCTGTGTATGTCAACCCCCCCCCACACACACACACACTCATGGGGGCACTGGCCCCTGGACCACAGAAACCTCCCTGTACAGCACCACCTGCCTGCCTCTGCCTCCCTGTACTCTGGATTCCAGCCCAACCATGCATGGGGTGGTGGGCTGTGTTATCCCTCCACACACACACCCACATGGCACCCACCGCTCCCACCCCTGTACCTCCCCATCAGTTCGGGGGCATGACACGGTCGGCGGCACATCCCACCTCTCACCTCCACGGCCACCAGACGTGCAGACATCCATGTGGGAGGACAGCCAGTGCACCCCCTACTGGTTAAGGGATCCAGGATGGGTATCTCATTGGATGCCAACCCAGGTGTGCTGCTCTGCCCTCAACCACCCCGCATGAACCTGTGCATACTTGTGCATTGGGGGGGCGGGGCTGTGAACAGGTAGCTGGTGGTTGTGAATGCCGCTGGGGCTGCACCTGTCTGCAGGTGTGGAGCTGTGCAGGTGGGATACGCACCTTTGGCATGTAGTTCCCACTCCATCGAGCATAGCTCCCCATGGTACCCAACAGGACACACCATTGTTTAATTTTGGACAAACTTACTGGCTATCAGTTCTGAATAATTATAAACTATCCCTATGATGTTTTACATAGGAAGGGGGAGAAAGGGAGGACATAGGTGCCCTGGCTGAAGCTACTGGACTCAAAGGTTAGAAAGCTGAGGCTGGGGGTGGTGTATAGACCACCAGTCCAGTCCGAGGAGCTGGACAAGGAGTTAGTAGAACAGATTAGGAGGGTGTGTAGGAAGGGAGTGTGGTGATCATGGGAGACTTCAATCTGCCTAGGTTAGACTGCAGCACCCAAGCCACCTCCAGTGCCAGGGAGCAGCTACTCCTGGATGTGTTCCAGGGCAGTCTTCTGACACAGTTGCTCAATGTGCCAACTTGGCTAGGAAATACACTGGTCCTGGTACTATCAAACAGGGAGGTCATGGGGGAACTAAGGGTGATAAGACCCACTAGGTGGAAGTGATCATCAATCACTCTGGTTCATGCTCAGGTTGAGTAGGGAGACTATAGGCTCAGAAACAAGGGTGGTGGAGTTCAGGTGGGCAGACTTCAGGAGGATGCAGGAAAGCCTGAAAGGGCAACTAGAGGGGATTAGGCTGGAGATGGATGCACAACAATAGTGGGATACCATTAAACTTGGTCAAACTGAGGCTATGGAGGCTTGCATCAGGACTCTGAGCAAGAAGAGCAGAGCCAAGAAGCCATGTTGGATAAACAGTAAAGTGCTGGAGGGAGTAAGGGCAAAGAGAGCTGCATATCGGAGACTCAAGAGGATTGGGAGGGGGGAGGACAGGGAGGTTTATGTAAGTTGGTCCAAGGAGGTAACCAAGCTGGTTAAGAAGCCAGAGCTGCCAAGGAGCTAAGGCTGGCTCAGGGCATTAAGGGAGGGAAGGGGAGGGGAGAAGGACTTTTTTAGATACGTGAAGGGAAAAAAGGAAGTGCAGGGACCAAATAGTGTGGGTCAAGGGTGGGGAGGTGGGTGAGAAAGGTACCAGAACAAGCAGAAGCACTGAATGAATGAATACTTCTACTCTAAGTTAACACAGGAGAAGGGTGGTCCACTACCTTAGTGGACTGGGAAGGTGGGATTGGGGGGGAGGGATGACTGATGGAATGATTGAGGAGAATAGAGTACTACAGGGTCTGAAGACACTAAGGGTGGACAAGGCACCAGGTCCTGATGGCATTCACCCCAGGTTGCTGAGGGAGATGGCGGAGGTGTTCACCAGGCCACTGGTGGACCTCTTCAGCACCTCCCTGGGCACAGGATGCATGCCACAGGACTGGAGGATGGCCCATGTGGTGTCTATACACAACAGCGGCCGATGGGATGAGCCAGGCAACTGCAGACCTGTCAGTCTCACTTCCATAGTGGGTAAACTCATGGAAATGATACTGAAGGAGAGACTGGTGTCATTTCTTGAGGTGAATGGCCTCCAGAATGGGCAGCAGCTTAGATTCATCTCAGGGAAATTTTGTCAGACCAATCTAACAGAGAATTATGACTGGGTAACAAGTGGCCATGCAGTGGAGGTCTTATATTTGGACTTCAGCAAGGCCTTCAATTCAGTACCTCATGGGTGGCTGGGGGGAAACTGAAATCAGTGGGGATGGAGCAAACATGGTTAACTGGGTCATGAACTGGCTGAAGGGAAGTAGCAATGGGTGGTGGTGGTGGTGGTGGGGGAACTCTCAACACCTAGGCCAGTGACAAGTGGAGTGCCGCAAGGCTTTGTGCTTGGTCCAGTGTTGTTTGGGCTATTCATATCGGATATCTCACATGAAGTTGAGAGCAGGATCCATAGTATCCAAAAACTTTTCTAACTCATTAATTTCTTTATGAACCTCTAGCCTTTGCTGTAGTTTGATGATTTCCTCCCTTAACTTATCAATCAGTATAGTTATCACAACAGAATTCCTTGCATTTAATTCCTTCTGTGTACATACTACATTTAGTACACTGTTTTTGAAATTTCTTTGCCTCACCTTTGATTGGCCCATAGTTTCCTAATGTGCATTTTAGCTAATTGACTAAGTTATTATAATACAAGATGCACTTACCCACCCCCAGTTGGATAGATGCTTTTTGTTTGTGTTTCTGGAGTTTTGGCTGCCAGAAACTATCTGTTTTTTTCTTGTTGTTTTTTTTTCTCTGCTGCTGCTCTCAGGCCCTGTTCCCTGGCTTCCTAGGTGGACATGGCAGACACATGCAGATGCGCGCATGCCCACACAGTGCCCCGCTCGCTCTAGGACTCAGGTTTATAGTGTGGCTACCTGAAGTAGTTTGATTCACCTCCGGTCAGTTTGTGTAACTCCGCAGTCCCTGCAACCTTCATTAAATAATAAAAAACAAAATACACTAAAAATAATTGTGTGCGGAGCTCATTCACCTCATGCAGTGAATATACACTGACACCCTCTTGCTGTACTCACAGCCTCTGCTGATGAAATTTTCAGTCCCATCCAAGCCCCTCCAAGTTGCGGTCTCGGACCCCTTTCGTGTCTCAGCTGATTTCAGCAGGCTCCTGTTGCTAGGCAAGGGGCTCACTACTTACCACCTCTCCCTAGAGGTTCACTCGACCACAGGTTCTGTAGTAAAGAACGTAGTTTAAAACTCCACCATAAAAAATGTCAACACACATAAGACTGAATTCCCTCAGTGCCAATCCTAAGACATTTTACACTTTTGCTACATTAACAAACTACAAAACTTTACATATAATAGGACAAATAATTACTAACATCAGTTTTATGCCATCTACTGAATTTCGCTGATCAGATACATTTGAAAATTTGAACGGCTGGACCATCTGGCACCCAGTATAACTGCCTTCAGGGGAAGAACTACCTTGCTCCATCCCCCTTAAACATTTAAAGGTAGGCTAGTAACATACCATGCTATATGCCTAACAGCCTGTCCCTAACCTCTGGGTTTATGTATCAAATCTTATACACTTCTAGTGGTGTTGGCCACCACCTTGCCCCTACTGTTCTATGTGGGAGTCTCCCCCTCTTACAAGGGTTCCATCTCTTGCCCTTCACCCTCTGAATTATTCCTCCCACATCACTATCAGGGGTTACTATCTGTCTGCCCCATAACAGGTCTTGTAGTATGCTGCCACCGGCCTATACATGCCTGGCCAATAGAAATACAGGTGAGTCTAGCCAATACCTTCTCATGGCTCACATGCCCCAAGTGACCGGAGTGTGCATCCTTCATCACCTTTTTCCTATATGCCACAGGCACCACTACCTGGGCATCCACTTGCTTCATCTGAGAGTTGGGCCTCGTATGATATAGAACTTCCTTCCTAAGTTCATACCACCATAACCTGTCCCCCACACCACCATTAACCTGTCTCCCATCCTTGATTTTTACGTACTCCCTTAACTGGGTTACTTCAGGATCCCCCACCTGCAACTTTCCACAAGCAACATCAGGAGAATAATCATTTTTCATAGGAGGAGGTTTAAAACATGCAAAAGTCCCTTCAGCCAAAATGGCTCCTTCCATGTTGCTTGAAGTCTTCTCCCCCAGTAATACATTGCCAGTCAAAGTCTTACCTGGGGTCTCCTCTTCTTATTTGCCATCCTCCACCAAACAGCAGCCCAGAAAAATGGGCAACAATAGGATTTCCACAATTATCAGCCACAAAGGTTCCATCATGGGGTCATCCTCTTCCAGAACCCATGGATCCTGCTCCACTGATTCTTCCTCAACATCTTCCAAGTACGACAACGTCTCAAGTAGCTCCTGGCATCTACACTCTGCCTCTCTCCAGTGTTGATCAGCCTCCAGTCATCTCCAACTCATCCAGTGAAGAAGTCATATCAGGGTCTTCATTTGGCCATCAGGTCCATCTCATTCCATCTATGGTGACTTGCTCAGGTCACCATCTCCATCAGGCACTGTTCTCTTTATCTCTGGCATCATGCACCTCTGCCATGTATCCTAGGTACCAGGTCTGGTACCACTGACTGAACTCCCTTTGTTACCTCAGACATTCAGTCAGATCCCAACTCTGACACCATATGTCACCAGGCATAGGTTTAGGATAACACAGTTTCAGCCAGACCACAAGTTACGGACATAAAAAATGCACGGATGCATTTAGCATTTTATTTTCATCAAGTAAAATAGACAGAAAGCAAAATGGTAAGTCAGATAACTGCTTAGCTTCAATAGTTTCCAGGGCTTTTTCTTCACTCTAACAGTGTGAAAGCACACACTACCAGGAGGTCTTCCACCTTCCTAAGTAAGTATTCAACTGACCACCCAATCTATACTCCCTCAGCACTGAGGTAGGGCTTTTTATAAGCTCACTAAAAGTTGGAAAAACAATTTACCCTGCCTTTTGATTAAAAGCAGACATAACATAAAACTAGCCACTAGGGGCCACTGTTGCACCACATAGAACAGTTATTTGGCAGCAGGACAACATTACATAACTTGTTTACAACATTGTTAAAGGTCAGACCTGAGGTCAGAACATTCTGTGCTCTCTTAAACTCTCCTGCAGGGTCAAATTACCTCATGCTGTCTACTGCAAGTTATTTTTTAGAAGGGGTCTGCTAACATCTAGAAAAAGCAGACATACACTTTTGTTATTCTTCTATTAAAACTACCCTCTTAGTTTTGTTTTCAGGCCAAAGACCTAAGAATAAAACAATATATAACTTCAATATTCTTTGTGGGTTTTGCTGGTTTCAATTTATCCCAGGGGTGTCCACTATGACAGGGGTCACCCTGTCACACTTCAATGAAAAGAAGTGTAAGGTTATGCACTTTGGTGCCAAGAACCCAATGAGGGAATATTGGTTGGGGGATGTGAGGCTGGGGGTCACCAAGGAAAAGAAGGACTTAGGGGTGATAGTAACAGACAACATGAACAACTCTGCTCAAAGCAGGAAAGCTGCAGCTAAGGTTAATAGTATGCTGGGGTGTATTGCAAGGGGATTCTCATCCAGGCATAGGGAGGTGATCCTGCCCCTCTACAGGTCCTTGGTCAGGCTGTACTTGAAGTATGGCATGCAGTACTGGCCTCTGTATCTGAAGAAGGATATTAGATTGCTAGAGGGGGTACAGCATAGGGCAACAGAAATGATATGGGCATGCGAAGCAAAACCTACAAGGACAGGATAAGGGATCTGAGTTTGTACACCCTAGAGAAGAGGAGGGATGGTGGATATGATTGAAATGTTCAAGTACTTAAAGGGGATCAATAAATCTAGCACTGATGGGTGATTTAAGCTGAGGAAGGGAAGGGAAGGGAAGGGAAGGGAAGGGAAGGGACACGAGAGGGCATGGGCTAAGGTTAGAAGGGGCAGATTTAGGAAAGAGAGAAGAGGAGGCATTACTTCACAGAGAAAGTGGTGTCAAAATGGAATGCCCTACCAGAGAAGGTGATTTCAAGTAAGATGGTGGGTAGTTTTAAAAGGGCATGGGATAGGGAATGGGGGAGGGTCTTGGTAAGTAGTGCTGAGAACTTCCTGGAGGTGAGGGGGGAAGGGGATGGGGCAGCTGTAATCTGGGGGTACTAACTGCGCACTCGAGTAGACTTGATAGACCATGAGGCCTGTTTCTGATGTCAGATTCGTATGTTCATATGTACATATAGTGTTATAAATTCTGGTATTCCAGTTTCTTTGCATAGACTATTAACTAAGCATATCTCTGTCTATAAATCATGACCCTCTCAAAATTTTCAACTACTGTAGGTATACCCTTTGTGCATACTAACACAGGGAAAATAACTTTTGCACATTTTACTGCTTCCCTATGGAATTCTTTATCAACCCATATTATACATCTCCCTTCTGCTAGGTTGTTCTTCTCAGCTGTTACTCAGTATCTTCAAAATACAAACAAATGCTTATGTAAGCAGGTATGAAATTATTTTATTGATTAACTTAGTGTATATCTTCATTATACTCTGTATTTTCTGTATCCTGTTAATTGTCTTAGTTGTTATTACTGTGACCTCAGGTCGTGTCTGAAAACAGAATGTATATTCCAGTGTACCTACCTGTAAATTCAAATAAATGAAATGGAATGAAAAATAAGAGTCTATAAAATTAGTACTGCACAGTAGTTGGCATGCTTACCCAAGTAAGCCTAATAAAAGATTAGCTACAAAGGCAAAGGAATGAAAATACTGTCCTGGATGCCTCCAAACAAGCTGATAAACTTGTCCAGAAGCTGGATTTGGATCCCATTGCACCCTCATGGCAACAAAAGCGTCCAGCCTGTTTTGCTGGCAAGGGGAGCAGCACAATCCTGCCACAGTGGAAGACTATTTCAGGATAGAATTCTTTAAGATGGTAGACATCTCAGTTGCCCAGTTGGAAAACAGGTTCTATCAACCAGGGCTGACTAAATATTCCACTTTGGAACAGTTGCTTCTTGATGCTGTAAAGGGTGATGGGAGTGACTGGCATACAGACACAACATTGTGTTGTTAATTGTCACGGTCAAAATGTAGCGGCCAATTAATGGAAAAGACATTTTATCGCAGGTATAGTGGTCGTGGACAACAAGTCAGCAAGTCAACCAAATCACTGGCAATGACGAAACAGACAGGCACTCCAACATGTAGGGATTGTTATTTAAAAATAATAATCTGTACTCACGTACACACATCTCTGCCAGGTGGCTGTTATGGCATTCATTTCCTCTGCTTTCTCCATTTTTGAGTGTGCATCTGTTATTCCACCACCCACACCGACATACATAAATAAATTTAAAGTGATACAGCACTAATTGCTATCCTGTATCTGGTGATATTCGATAGCACTAACATGGCAGTATTTAAGGTGCAGCAGCACATTATACACTCATTCACCTAAATTCTGTCATGGAGTATGTAACAACCTCAAAAGACAAGCAAAATCTTGTATTGGACAATTATTTGTATACCAAGGAGAAAGACAGAGCACAGGGCAAGGTATTTTGGAGATATGCCTGCATACCTGCCATGCTTGTCTGCACACTTTGGGTGACACCATCACTTTGTCCCCATCAGAGCATAATCATGCCCCTGTGCAAGTACATGTGGAGGTCATCACGGCACAGGCCAATATGAAATGGAGAGCCACGGAGTCAGAAGAGGCCACAAGAAATGCTGTGTATCGAGGTCTACAACAGGTGCCTGTCAGGCATGCTCACCTGCTGCCAGCACAAGAAACACTACGGCGAAATGTTCGCCGATATCGGCAGCAGGGAGGGACCAATGATGTGGATGTCATGCAGTACTCTCTCATAATTAGTGGCGAGCCATTTCTGTCTGTGAATGATACTGACAGAGTGATCTTTGCAAGTGACACTGACCTGACAGTGCTAAAGGAAACAGAGCACTGGTTTTGTGATGGTGCTTTTGCGGTGGCCCAACGAGAGGATGACCAGCTATGCACTGTTCATGCAATAGTGCATGATGTCAACAGGCCATGTGTCTATGCTCTCCTGCCTGATTGAAGTGAGGGTGTATATCCAAACTTTTTTGTTCACTTGGAAAACTTGCTGGGAGGAAAGCTGAATGCCACTACTGTGATGACACATTTTGAAATGACATCAATCAATTTTCTCCGTGAAATGATACCAAATGCAGAGCTGATTGGGTGTAATTTTCATCTTGGTCAGGTGATGTGGCACCGAGTGCAACAGGAAGGGCTGCAGAAGCAGTATGTACAAGAAGAAGTATTTGCTCACAAGGTAGGCTGCATCCTTGGACTTGCTTTTGTGCCAGAGCACAGGGTGGAGAGTTTCTTTGAGATGTTGCAGGATGACCCAGAGTTCAAAGAACTGAAGTGTCTGTTAGACTATTTAGAGGACACCTATATAGGGAGGTTGATAATAAATAAAAAAAAGGTGTCAACCTCGGTTTCCAGTGAAGTTCTTAAACCAATATGATCGTGTGATGTCAGACTTGCCTCGGACTAACAACCCACTTGAGGCTTGGCATCGGGAATTCTCACATACTGTTTCAATAACCCACCCTACCCATGCTAAACTTGCAAGAAAATTGCACAGGAGCAGCATGCTGTTGCATTACAAAGAAGGCAGATTACATAGATACATAGACACTGTCGGCTGATAAGGGCCTACAGCCTACCCAGTCTGCCCATTTGAGCTTGTAAGTTCACTTTATGTTTTCCTAGATGTCTGTTGCCCCTTACCCCGACCTCCAGAATTCCCTTATGTCTATCCCATGCATTCTTAAATCCCATGATTGTTTCAGCCCCCACCACTTCCTCTGGCAGGGTGTTCCACTTGTCCACCACCTGTTCTGTGAAGAAATTCTTCCCCACATTTCCTCTGAATTGCCCTCCCCCATTCCCCTCTAGTCCTGGAACATCTTTTTCATCGAACAATATTGCATTCCTGCACCTTGTTCCTCCCTGTAAGGTACTTGTATGTCTCTATCATATCCCTTCTTTCCCTCCTCTCCTCCGGGGAGTACATATTCAAGTCCTTCAACCTGTTCTTATAGGACTTGTGATGCAATCCCTGTACTATCTTTGTTGCCCTCCTCTGAACCTTCTCTACCCTGTCCCTATGTAGGTAAGGTCTCCAGAACTGTACTCTGTACTCCAGGTGGGGCCTCACTAGTGTCTTGAATAGTGGAATTATGATCTCCCTTTTCCTGCTGGTGATGCCCCTGCCTGTGCATCCCAGCATCCTATTTGCTTTACTTGCTGCCTTGTTGCGCTGTTTCCCTGCCTTGAGGTCATCAGAGATTATAACCCCAAGATCACTTTCCTGCTTGGTGCATGCTATATCCTCACCCCCCAACTGATATGTTGTTCTAAGGTTTTTGTGCCCCATATGCATTATCTTGCACTTCTTTGCATTGAATTTCAACTGCCAGACCCCTGACCATTCTTCAAATTTCTGCAGGTTCCTCCTTATTCTGTCTACACCCTCTGGCATGTCCACTTTGTTACAGAGCTTTGTGTCATCAGTGAAAAGGGAAATTCTGCCTTCTAGATCCTGTGCAATGTCACTGATGAAGACGTTGAATAGGACCGGTCCCAGCACTGATCCCTGTGGTACCCCACTGGTCACTCTTCCCTCTGTGGAGTGACAGCCATTTACCACCACCCTCTGTGTCCTGCCACCCAGCCAGTTACCTACCCACCACACTACTGTCCTGCCCACTCCCTTATTCCCCAGTTTGTTTATTAGCTTTCTATGTGGCACAGTGACAAAGCCCTTGCTGAAGTCCAGATAGGCCACATCCACTACCCTCCCATGATCCACCTCCCTTGTCACCCAGTCAAAAAATTAAATGAGGATGGTCTAACATGACCTCCCCCTGGTGAAACCATGCTGCCTTGGGTCCAGTAATCTGTTGGCAACCAGATGTTCCACTAATCTCTCATTCAGTAGTGCTTCCATGATCTTCCCTACTACCAAAGTAAGACTGACTGGTCTGTAGTTCCTCGCTTCCTCTTTTTTCTCGCTTTTGTATAAGGGGACTACATCTGCTGTCCTCCAGTCTTTGGGTACCTCCCCTGTTTCCAGTGATCGGCTAAACAGGATTTACAGAGGTTCAGCCACTACCTCTCTTAGTTCTTTCAGGACCCTTGGGTTCACCCCATCTGGCCCCATTGCTTTATCAACTCTTATTTCTTCCAGTTCCTTCAGAACACTTTCTGTAGTAAAGGGACTTGTGTCCACTTCTGCGCTGTTCCCACCCCTTGCACTCCCTTCAGGCCCATTACCCTCCTCTTCCTCTGTAAAGACTGAGCAGAAATACCAGTTTGATATGCCAGCTTTACTGCTGTCATCCTCCATGAGGCCCCCATCCTCCCCCTTCAGTCTTACTATCCCTCCATTTGCCTTTCTTTTTTCACTTATGTCCCTGTAAAAGGTTTTGTCCCCCTATCCATTGATTTTGAGATGCACTTTTTTGTCTGAGCTTTGGCTTCCCTTACTGACCTCCCTGACTACCTTTGCTCCTCCTGGTACTTCTCCCTATCCCCTTCTGCCTGTCTCTTTTTGTATTGCCTGAATGCAATCTTTTTGGTTTTCACTTTCTCTGCTACCTCCTTGGAAAACTATAATGGTCTCTTCTTCCTTTTCCCATTGCTAACTTGCTTAATGCATAATTCTGTTGCTCTTGTAATCCCTGTTTTAAATATTGCCCACTGTTCCTCAACCCCTGATTGCTGTCACAGTCCCATTAATGCCTCTTTCAAGCATATCCCCATTTTCCCAAAGCCTGGCCCCCTAAAATCCAGGATAAGTGCTTTTGTCTGGTTTGGTTCTGTTTCTTCTATAATTCCAAACCACAGTGACTGGTGGTCATTGTTCCCCAGGTGCTCTGCCACTGTTACTCTCATCACACTATCCCTGTTTGTGAGCACAAGTTCCAGTATTGCTTTCTGCCAAGTTGGTTCCATGACCAGTTGCTTGAGGAAGGCACCTTGAAGGGAGTCCAGGATAAATCTGCTCCCGGTTGATACTGCTGCAGGGAGTCTCCACTCCACGTCTGGAATATTGAGGTCTCCAACCAGCACCACCTCACCCTTGTCTGCCATCCTTTGGATGGCTAGCATCAGCTTCCTATCTGTTTCTTTCTCCTGGGCTGGTGATCTATAGACCATCCCTGTTCAGTTGGCTGGCCCTATTTTCCTTTCCAGCTTAACCCACAGTATCTCTCCCCAATTTTGTTCCTCCTGTATCTCTCCTTTATGCCAATTTTGTTCCTCCTGTATCTCTGTGGCCTTTATGCCATCTTTCACATAAAGTTCCACTCTTCCTCCCTTCCTACCTGCCCTGTCTCTTCTGAATATGTTGAAGCCAGGTATGTCCATCTCCCAGTCATGTGTATCATTACACCAGGTCTCTGTGATGGTCACAATGTCCAGGTCCGACTGCACCATGACAGCCTCAAGATCCTCCATCTTGTTGCTAAGGCTTCTGGCATTGGCAAACATGGCTTCTCATGCTTTGAACTCCCTGGACTGTTTAGCTGTTCTACTCTAGCCCCCTCCCTGGTTGTCCTTTATCCCTGGTTCTCCCTGCTGTCTGCCCTTCTGTTGAATTTTGCCCCTGTTCTGCCTAGCCTCCTTTTGGGTGCTTATCTCCATCTTTTGCACACTGCTTTGTAGAGATATCCACTCCTCCTGTTGATTCATTCCACTGCTAGCTGTGGGGGGTGGAAAATTAGGTACCCTCCTTGCTGGCCTGCCACCCTCCTTGGCTAGTTTAAATGCTTGTCCATGTAGCATTTAAACTTACCATTGAGTGCTTGTATTCCTCTCCAGAATGGATGCAGGCTGTCAGGCTTGAACAAGCCTCCATCCCTTCTGGTGGGTCCCCAGTCACCAATAAATCTAAACCCTTCCTCATAGCACCAGTTCTTTAACCAAGCCATGAGCTAAAGTTCCTGGTGAATGTGCCTCTGTGCTCTCCCATGCCTCTCACAGGTACCGTAGTACTTCCGAGAAGGTGACAGAAGTAGCTACTAGCGTGAGCCCCCTCCCCAATTTCCTAAACTTTTCCTGAACTTTCTTAGGGTCCCCATTTGTCAGGTCATTAGTTCCTAGGTGAACAATGACATCCATCTCACCCTCCTGTCTTGCCTTCCCAGTGAACCCCAGGATCTTCCTCCCATTTCTCAATGCCATGGGACCTGGAAGGCACCTCACCTCCCAGTCCTCCCCCTCCTGTGTTCCTAGCAGGATCCCTCTTATGATAGAGTCCCTCACCAGGATTCTCTTCCTCCTTCTCCTCCTCTGGGGTCCACTGCTTTCCCCACCGAGGTCACCTGCTTGGTTGACCTCCACTTCCTTCCCTTCCACTTCTCTGGGTACCTCTGTTTGGTTGTCCTCATCTGCCAGTGTGGCATATGAGTTCTGGAGTGGAATAGGATCTGGGATGTTCCTCTGTCTGACCACCCTAACCCTCCCTGAGCCCATCTACATCCAAGTGCTCCTCGTTCTTGGCATCCATTGAGGCAGCGACATTGGACTGGGTGGTCTCTGGATAGGGTGAAGGTTGTCCTGACCTAGTTTACTTCTGATCTGAGTCTGGTTACCTCATCTTGCAGTACAGAGAGATGCCTGCAGATAGGAAAGCATTTCAGCATCCAGAAGGTCTGCCTGAATATGGCTGCCCCGCAGCCAATGCAATGCACCACTCCCCACATTATACTGCATTTATACTGCTATTACAGTACTTGCCTATTACTGAAGCTCTCCTATTTCTCTTTTTATTCATTTACTGTCCTAAAAATCCTGCCACCAATCCTCAGATACTTTTCTTTAAAGAAGGAAAACAAAAACAAACAAAAGAAATGCGTAAAAACACTTGTACCGAGGGCGGGCTTCCTCCCCTTTATGCCCCTCCTACTCCACAACCCCTGCTATTCTCTGTGGTTAGCTCCTGTCTATCAGCTTTAACAGGGCATATAATTGAGAGTGGGGGGCAGGAGAGGGAGGGTGGGTGAACATTTGCAGCAATTAAAGACAGCAAAGGAAAGCACCACCACTACAAGCACACCATATAGGTTTTAAATTTTCGACAGCACAAAAACAATTCTATGTAAAGACAGCAAAAAAATAACAGTACCACTAAAATCCCACAAATCTAAGTTTAAAACAAAAACAGCTATGAGCAGTTACTGCAAAGCACTGAATTGAATCTGGACCCTTCCCCTTCCAGCTTCTTCTGAGAAAACAAAAATCAACTTGCTACCTCAAATCTGACTAAGCCCCCACCTCCAGTTATCATGTAGCTGAGGTCAGACAATTAGCACCCCTCACCCAAACTACAGGGCAAGCCAGACAAAACAAGACTAAATTTGCAGGAATTAAAGACAGTAAAGGAATACACCACCACTACAAGCACACCAAATAGGTTTTACATTTTCAACAGCCCAAAAACAATTCTAAGTAAAGACAGCAAAGAAATAACAGTGCCACTAAAAACCCACACATCTAAGTTTAAAACAAAAACAGCAATAAGCAGTTACTGCAAAGCACTGAAATGAATCTGGATCTGAACTCAGTCAGCAGGCACCAAGAAAGCATTGCAAGTACATGCGAGCTAACAAAGTTCTTAAAACAATTTGTGCCAATTTTGCTAATAGGTTTGCAAAGCAGTACTTTCAGGATATTGCTACAGTAATTGAAACCAATGTAGCATAAGAGCTATTTGTTAACATAAGCACATTCAACATAATGCATATTTGCACATTACATCATACGCAGATTGATGTTACCAATTACACATCTTGCTCATATTACACATTTGCTCATTTGCACATTTGATCGTATGCATTTGCACATTATATTGTATGCCACTTACTGTTCCAGATTGCACAATTACACATTACATGCTGCTCTTTGTTGTGCTGTGCTTTTGATTATTCTAATCGATATGATTTTTTTTTAAGATTTAATAAGATAAAGATAAGATCAAAATAATCTTTTAACCTTAAAACTCTTGACTGATTCAGTTATGGGGTGCTGGTTGTGTGGGGAAAGCAAACATTGATATACACAATACAGGAAATAAAGGAAGTGATGGACTTGATGGCTATGGCTGGTGTTGTTGCCAGGTAAGGTTGGCATTTTGGCCAGCTACATTATTAACTTGCAACCTATTGACATGTCGGCAAATGTGATATCGACTAAATGTATGGCCACCTTTTGTCCACGTGATGATTTATCCATGTCTTTTTGATCACAACATTTAGTCCTGGGGCAAATCGGTCACACACGGAGTGACCATGAGCTGGAGGAAAAGATTTACTGTGTTCAAAAAATGTCCAGAGCTGAATGCCAGAATGCTGAAAGTTCAGCTTGAAATGTTTTGCACAGAGTAACACATATACCAGTTTGAGTGAGGCTGTAAGCCTATTTAAAGCACTATCGAAGAAGTTCAAGGGCTTTTTACTGCGTTAGAAAAGTTTCTGCACTTCTTGTGTATAACACTGGTAAGCACTTGTGAAGCAGAGTGCAGTTTCAGTGCAGTTAGTGACCTAAAAATATGGCTGCAGTCAACAATGACTCAGCCTCACCTGAACACAGTTGTTGTGTGCCATGTTCACCAAAACAGACTTGATGGACTATGTCTGGACACCATTGTACATAATTTTGTTCATACTCATGAAGGGCAACATGCTGTATTTGGACTTTAGCAATGAAAATGTTTTGTTGTTTTCTTTTTGTATGTACTTTCAGGGATTTAATTCATTTCTGCTAAATGTAGGGCATTCAGGGAGCAACAGAAGCTGGGAGCTATGAGAAGGAGAAAACCCAGAAGCCGAGGAGAGAAACATAGAAACTTAGAAAGTGATGGCAGAAGGGGACCACAAGGTCCATCTAGTCTGCCCAAGAACCTACCTGGTGTTATTCCCCTTATCCTCCTTTACCTTTCTGTATGCTACCTTTATGTCTATCCCATGTGTTCTTGAACTCACTTACCATTTTGGCCCCCACTTCCTCCTTGGGTAGGCTATTCCACGGGTCCACCACCCTCTCCACAGAGAAGAACTTCCTTTTATTACTCCTGAACCTCCTTCCCTTCAGCCTCATGTCATGCCCTCTCATTCTCCCACTCTGTTTCAATTAGAAAAACTCCTGAATGTTAACCTTATTTATACCCCTCATAATATATTTAAAAGTCTCAATCATCTCACTCTTCTCCCTCCTCTGTTCCAGGGAGTACATCTTGAGTTCCCTCAGCCTGTCCTGGTATGCCATATGGTGCAGTCTCTGAATCATTTTTGTGACCCTCCTCTGCACTGTCTCAATTCTGTCTGTGTCCCTTTTGAGGTGCAGTCTCCAGTATTGTATGAAGTACTCCAAGTGGGCATGCCCCAGCTCCCTGTACAGTGGTAACACCACCTCCTTCCTGAGACTTGTGCCTCCCCTCCCAATGCAGCCCAGCATGCCACTTGCTTTTAGCCTTGCCCTTTCACACTGTTTACCCACTTTCAAGTCTTCAGATATAACAACCCCTAGGTCCCTCTCCTGGCTGGTGGAGGCTAGCTTCTCTCCTCCCAGGTAATAATCCTCTCTGGGATTGTTTCTGCCTAAGTGAATGATTTTGTACTTTCTGGCATTGAATTTCAGCTGCCATGTTTCTGATCACTCCTCCAGTTTCTTCAGGTTTGAAGTCATATTCCTCACACCCTCAGGAGAGTCCACTCTGTTGCAAATCTTGGTGTCATCAACAAATAGACACACTTTACCTTCCAGCCCATTTGCAATGTCTGCTATGAACACATTGAAGAGTAGGGGACCCAGTACTGAACCTTGTGGTACACCGCTGGTCACCTTCCTCTCATCTGAAAATGCTCCATTTACTTCAACCTTCTGTGTTCTTCCTCTCAGCCAGCTACTTACCCACTCAACCATCTCCTTGCCCACCCCCATGTGGTCCAGCTTCCTTACCAGCCTTCTGTGAGGAACAGGGTCAAAGGCTTTTCTAAAGACCAGACAGACAACATCTACCGCCACTCCCTGATCTACTATCCTTGTAACCCAGTAAAAGAAGTCTACTAGGTTAGTTTGGCAAGACCTACCTTCCATGAACCCATGCTCTTTTGGGTCTCGCTGTCCACTGGATTCCAGATATGTTGTGATTCTCTGTTTGAGTTGTGTCTCCATCAACTTCCTTACCACCGATGTGATGCTTACTGGATGGTAATTGTCAACCTCCTCCCTGTTCCCTGCTTTGTGGAATGGGACCACTGTTGCCCTTTTCCAGTCCTCTGGTATGGTCCTACTCTCTAGTGATTTAGTGAATAGTTCTGCTAGAGGTGCTGCTAGTACACTCCCCAGCTCCCGAAGAACTCTAGGGTGAATTCCATCTGGTTCCATGGTCTTGTCTACCTTTAGTTTATTTAAAGTTTCCAGGACTTGAGCCTCTGTGAAGAGGCTTGTGTCAACCCCTGGTCCCTGGGTGTTGCTGCTTTGCAGGTTTGGCCCATCTCCGGCATTCTCTTTGGTGAAGACAAAACAGAAGTATTGGTTTAAGACTTTTGCTTTCTTGCAGTCTTTTTTTTACCAGTTTCCCTCCAGTATCTGCTAGTCTAATGATCCCCCCTTGGTTTTCCTCTTTTCCCTTATGTACCTAAAGAATGCTTTATCTCCCTCCTTTACCCCTGCACAATCCTCAGTTCACCTAGGGCTTTAACCTTCCTTACTGCCATAATAGCTTCCCTATGTGCTACCTTATAGGTTTCCTTATCCTCATCTTTCATTGACACCCTAAACTTTGTGTACTCCTTCTTTTTCTTCCTTACTATTGCAGCCACCTCCCTGGAGAACCAGAGGGGTTTCCTTTTCTTATTGGCCTTGCTCACCCTTCTGACACACTGTTCAGTTACCTCTGTGACAGCTCATTTGAGATACTCCCACATTTCATCTATTCCTTTGTCTTCCCTGTATCTAAGACTCTCTGCCAGGCTGTCTCTCATCTTCTGAAAGTCTGCTTCTCTGGAATCCAAAACCCTGATCTTGGAATAACTAATGTCTTCAGTAGTGTTTACTTTAAATTCCACCATGTGGTAGTCGCTATTTCTTAAGTGGCACCCCACTTCTACCTCCTTTACCCTGTTGCTGCTAGTTAAAACCAAGTCCAGGACAGCTTCACCTCTGGTAGGGGTTTCCACAAGCTGCCTCAGCCCTGCACCCTGCAGTGCCATTGCAAAGTCCCTTCCTCTTGATGAAGATGCTGTACAAGGTTTCCAGTTTATGTCTGGCAAGTGAACATCCCCTACTATTATTGTCTTGCCCTTGTCTGTCATTTTGTGGAATGTCTCCATCATTTCCTTGTCCCCAATATCCCCTTGCAATGGGGGCCTGTAGAAGACTCCTATGCTAATGGCCGCCCCGATCCTGTCTCAGCTGTTACCCATAGTACTTCTGAGTCATCCGGGATTCCCTGAATCTCTGTAGCCTTGATTTTCTCCTAGACATATAATGCTACCCCACCCCCTTTCCTTCACTTTCTGTCCCTTTTGTACAGGGATAGTCTAGGATAGCCATGTCCTAACCATGGTTCTCTGTGAACCAGGTTTCTGTCACTGCCACTAAGTTGAGTTCAGCTTCTGCCATAATGGCCATGAAGTCAGGGATTTTGTTTGCCAGGCTTCTGGGGTTTATTACCTTTGCCCTCCATGTTCTACCCCCACTCTTAGCACAGGTGGGTTTGCTTTTGTTTTGCCATGCCTCTTTGGTATGCTTAATGGATCTCCTTTGGTCTGCACCAATGGTTTTGTACAAAAGATTTATGGGGCTCTTTCGGTCTGCACCTGTGGTTTTGGATGAAAGGTTTCCACTGCTTGTTTGTAGCCCTGCCAGAACTCCTTGAATCTGTACCTGTGGTTTTGGAAGAAAAATGTTGAAGAGTTTAGCTGCAGGTATTGACAAGAGAGTTTTCCCTAATATGTATGGTATTATTGTGCTGTCGGAGGGGTAGTGGCCTTCTTACCCTTTGCCTTGGTAAGTGTTGTCACCAGCTCCCCAGCCTTCAGTTTAAATAGACCATGTACACATCAAATTTTTCACCAAGCACCCTTACCCCTTCCTTTGACAGGTGGACGCCATCATACCAAAAGAAGCTCCTCTTCCAGAAAGACTGCCAGTTGCCGATGACATGGTAGCCATTTTCCTGGCACCATTCCCTCAGCCCTAAGTTAAACTCATGTATGTCCTCCTCTCTGACCCTCTTGGTGTTTTGACCCCACCCCAAAACTGGAAGCACCTCTGAGAATGCCAGTGTGGACAAAAGAGAGGAGCACACAGGGAGCTGCAGAGAGAACTGTGGATATCTCTTGTTCTCCTAGTCCAAAGGCTTCCAAGTGCTGAAGAACTGAAGCTACTCACACTCCTGTGTGGTTTTGAATCATTATCAGGAGGTGGTGTGTTGGAGACTGAAACAGCTCATCTCCTAGTCTCTCTGCATTGCTAACAGGTACTGCCTACTGTTTAAATTCAAGGACTGTTTTGACAGGGAAATCAGTGTAGAGGCATTTTTTAAGCCCCCTTTTAGAGGGCTTGGAAAACTGGGCAGGCATTGCTCCTCAGTGCTCAAAAGGCAGCCCTTTGCAGCTGCTTTTGGTGTTGGCTAACTAGCCTTTATAAAGGCGAGCTATATATATTGCCTGGCCCCACTGTTTTGCTTTATTGTCTCCTTCGATCACCATGGCAACTGGTGATGTCAGCGTGATAGGGCTATAAAACTGTGGGCTCCAGAGAGCTTTTTAGCTCATCTCTTAGTCTCTCTGCATTGCTAACATGTACTGCCTACTGTTTAAATTCAAGGACTGTTTTGCCAGGGAAATCAGTGTAGAGGCATTTTTTTAAACCCCCTTTTAGAGGGCTTGGAAAACTGGGCAGGCATTGCTCCTCAGTGCTCAAAAGGCAGCCCTTTGCAGTTGCTTTTGGTGTTGGCTAACTCATCTTTATAAAGGTGAGCTATATACATTGCCTGGCCCCACTGTTTTGCTTTGTTGTCTCCTTTGATCACCATAGCAACTGGTGATGTCAGCGTGATAGGGCTATAAAACTATGGGTGCCAGAGAGCTTTTTAGCTCATCTCCTAGTCTCTCTGCATTGCTAATAGGTACTGCCTACTGTTTAAATTCAAGGACTGTTTTGACAGGGAATTCAGTGTAGAGGTGTTTTTTAAACCCCCTTTTACAGGGCTTAGAAAACTGGGCAGGCATTGCTCCTCAGTGCTCAAAAGGAAGCCCTTTGCAGTTGCTTTTGGTGTTGGCTAACTCGCCTTTATAAAGGCGAGCTATATACATTGCCCAGCCCCACTGTTTTGCTTTGTTGTCTCCTTTGATCACCATAGCAACTGGTGATGTCAGCGCGACAGCGCTACATAACTGTCGGCTCCAGCGAGTGGAGTCGAGCGTGGAGCGGAGGTGACGCAGGCAGAGGCCAGCGGCGTCTGTCGGTGTCCGTAGGTGGAAGAAGGTGGAAGGTGACTTTGTGTTTTCCAGACAATCAATACTATTCCTATACTCTGTTGTAGCTTGTTTTAAGCTTTACTGTATTTTGTTCAACAGACAGCTTGAGAAGTCAAATACCTTCATAAACTGTAATATACCGTCTTGGAGTTAAACTTACTACGTAAAAATATGGAAGATATTATCCAAATAAACAACGAGTGCTTTGGTTGCAGATGTCAGTCCTGTAATATGTACTTAATATCTGAGATAAACAACTGCACCTTGCCCTTTACCTGTGTTAAATGTAAAGTTAACCATGATTTAACTGCTGAATTGGAATTGTTTAACAATAGGTTAAGCTTTTTAGAGACCAGCCAACAGGAAATGTCTAGTAGATTTAAAAATCAAATTAGTGATATTTCCCAATCCACCAAAGTACATGTGGTAGGAAAAAAGCCCAAACGTCAGGGAAAAAACTTAGACCATTATCAAAATGCCAGAATGCAAGTGAAATTATCACCCCTTGTCAAGAACCTATTGAAATACCCCCTACGCAAAAAGAAAAGAAAAAAGTTAGTGTTAAGAGAACATGGGAAGAAGATCCATCTGATAATGCAGATGAAGAATGGTACACTTTACAAATTCAAAAAAATCCAAAAAAGGACAGAAGAGCAGACCAATTTACGGTTTCTACTTTCAATTCCTTTGATCCCTTAACATATATCTCAGATACAGGCCATGATCCAGAAACAATAAGTGCCCCATTTCTGAACATTTTGAAAATATAGAAAACCCAATATTTACTATAACAAATATGAACCTTTCAAATGCGGAGTTTAATTCTTCACCTCTTTTTCCCAGCAATCTACAAAATGTTACTGACACCAGAGGCCAAAATACATGACCAAGTTGATGTAAATCCCTTGATTTCACTAGAAAATTGTGACAACTTGGACCTAAATCAAGATGATGTTTGCAAAAAAAGACAGGTTATAGTGCTAGGAGACTCTATCATCAAACATATTGATAGAATCATTTGCAATCCTGACAACACAAATAGAACTCTTTCAAGCTTCAGGGGTGCTGGCATTACTGACATCACAGAGATGTCCAGCAACATCTTACAAAACTCAGGTTTTAAACCTTTGGTAATAGTTCACATAGGAGACAACAATGTTCTAAATAATTCTTCTCAAAAACTAAAAGAAGATTATGTTGCATTAACAAACAAATTATTGGATTTAGGATGTGAGGTAGTCCTATCTGAAATCTTGCCTATTCCAAGAGCAAATCTTTCCCAACAATGTAAAATGAGAGAAATAATTAATTGGTTGAGATGTTGGTGTCTTAAACAAGATATACAATGTATAACTCACTGGGAGGACTTTTATGATAAATCAAACCTCTATTGTTGGGACGGACTCCATCTCAGCAGGAGGGGTAGTAGGCTATTGGGCAAAAGCATAGTGCATTCTATCAATAGTTGTTTAAACTTCCAGCAAGGGGGGAGTTGTATGTTCAAGAGTATAACTCTTGGACCTCAATTTTTCAACTATTCTTCAAACCCTGCATCCATAATCAACCATAAATTCCCCCAAACGAACACTACTGGTGTCATTTCTAAACCAAATATAAATATTATATTAACTAATGCCAGAAGTCTATGCAACAAAAAAGAAGAACTTACTTACATCCTTCAAGCACAAAAAATATCAATTTGTGGAGTTACTGAAACTTGGTATAAGGATGAAGACTGGAACACTGACATAAAGGGATATAATAAGTTTTACAAAAACCGAAATTAAAATAAAAAGGGAGTAGGTGTTGTATTATACATTGATGAACACTTGAAAGCAAACACAATTAAAACTAAAACAAGTAATAATGAGAACTTAGGGGTCAAATGTTTTCTCCCCCATAGTCCACTAGTAATCGGGCTAATATATAGATCTCCTAGTTTAACTAATAATGAAAATCAAAGTTTAATAGAAGAAATATCTGAGGTACACATTGATACTCCCTATATACTGATGGGTGATTTCAATCTTCCAACTGTCAACTGGGACAATTATACATCAGCTTCAAATACTGAAAAGATGTTTATGGTTACTTTTCTTGAATCTAACCTAGAACAAATTGTTAATAAACCTACCCGTGGTAACAATATCCTTGACATTGTACTCACCAATGTTAATGAGAAAATTGATAACATCAAAATACTTCCTCCTCTGGGTGATAGTGATCATTGCATGGTCAATTATGAACACATAGCAGACTTTCCAAGCACAAATGGCATTACTAAAATCAAAAACTTTAATAAAGCAAACTATAAAAAAAAATGATTTTTTATCTAAATGGAATTGGGAGACAGAACTAAATAACCTAAATTTATTACAAATTTGGGATTTAATTAATAAAATCAATATTTGTCTCTCAAATTGGGTTCCTTATAGAATGAAGTACTGCAACAATAAACGTGTCCCTCTTTGGTGGTCCTCAAAAATTAAGAAACAATTACAAAAAAAAAGAAAACTATATAGAAAATATAAAAAAGTTAATTCCAACAGTCTCCTGGAAAAATACAAAATTGCAGCCAAAAAATTAAAACACATGATTAAATCATCTAACTCTAAAACTGAATTCAACTTAGTTACTAAAGTTAAAGACAACAAAAAACAATTTTATAATTATATTGGTTCCATGAAAGAAAGAAATCATACAATTGGACCTTTAACATCAATGATATACCTATTTTAGATGAAACAACTACTGCTACAATTCTAAATGAGACATTTCTAAAAGTTTTCGAAACTAAGGAAGCTGCAAATATGCCTCTTCTAGTAAATAATTCTAGTTTTCCTGTTTTTATAAAAATGGAGGTTGCAAAACAAATTAAATCTTTAAAATCAAACAGCTCTCCTGGTCCTGATGGTATTCCACCCAGATTTTTACAAAAAATTAGTCATTCATTTTCTGGTCCTCTAGCCGTGTTATTTAATTCATCAATCAGAGAAGGTAAAGTTGTTCAGGCTTGGAGGGAGGCTATAGTTACACCCATATATAAGGGTGGATCCAGACATGACCCTAACAATTATCGGCCCATAAGCCTGACTTCCATCATAGGCAAAATTATGGAAAGATTGCTTAAAGCCCATATTATAGATCATTTAGAAAGAAATAAAATAGTAGATATCTTTCAACACGGTCTTGTGACTGAAAGATCAGTTTTGACCAACCTGCTACATTTTTTGGACCAGTAAGCAATGCCTTGGACTTGGGTATTCCAGTAGATGTAATATTTTTGGATTTTTCCAAAGCTTTTGATAAAGTATCACATAAAGTCTTACTACAAGAATTGGTCAAAATTAAGTTGCAACCTAATATTATAAACTGGATACAGTCATGGTTGGAAAACAGAACTCAACAGGTATCAGTCAAGGGTCACCTGTCTGCGACGGGTGTGGTGACTAGTAGTGTTCCCCAGGGCTCCGTCTCTGGGTCCGATACTGTTTAATATTATGGTCTCTACACTGCCTACTACTGATAAGATATGGGTCACAAAATATGCTGATGACTGTAAAATGGGTAGTTTGGTAAGCACCTTTCATGATAAATGCTCCATACAAAATCATTTAAACAACCTATCAAACTGGGCAAAGGCTTATGGTATGTTTTTTAATGTTGACAAATGCAAAGTCTTACATTTGGGCAAAAATAACATCCCCTTCAATTATTCCTTAAACAATGTTTATCTAAAAAGTGTTTTGGAAGAAAAGGATTTGGGTGTCATAATCTCAGATAATTTAACTTTCGAAAAAAATAATATAATTTAAGTTAAAAAATGTAATAAAATAATTGGCTCTATTTTAAGAAATATCAAAAGAAGAGACTCCAAGGTTATTATGCCACTCTACACCAGTCTGGTACATCCCCACTTGGAATACTGCTCTCAAATTTGTGCACTAACTTCTATAAGGGGTTTAGAACTCGCTGAGGGTGTTCAGCGTAAATTCACTAAAAAAGTATCATCTTTACATAGTAATAGTTACGAAGATAGATTCAAAAAACTTAACCTATTTTCTGTAAAATACAGACAAATAAGGGGTGACTTAATATTGGTATATCAAACCTTAAAAAATGATTATTTAAGAACCACAATTGGACTTACTACTGCCTCCAACGTCAAATCAACTAGGAGTCATGGTTATAAACTCATTGGAGAAAAATGTATATCCACTAGAAGGAGTCTATTTTTCACACAGAGAGTTGTGGGTTTGTGGAATAACTTACCTGTAAGTGTTGTTAATAGTGATAATTTAAATACCTTTAAGCAAAGATTGGATAAACATATGGGAAACAAAAAATTTGATTTCCACCCATAGGACATATGGGTGTCAAGCATACAATGGGCATCCTTACATATGCCTTCATTGCTCGTACACTTTTATGAACCTATGAACCTATATTCTGTTAGCCAGTTGTTCAATGTGTTCCTTTGTCTCTGCAACTGATTGATTGGACAAGTCATTTGTTCCTAGGTGAACAACTACATGCTTTGTTCAATCCTCACTCCACACAATCTGATCAATGCATTTTGTGTCCCTTTTTTGTAGATGCACCTAGGAGACACTTGATAATGACCCTGGTACTGTCGTTTGACTTCATGTGGGATTCCACTCTGCCAGTCATGGAATCTCCCACTATGATAAGTTTCCTTTGGTCCCTGTTGCCATTCTTTTCTTTATCCTTTTTGAGGATGATGGGCTCTGTGAGCTATTCTCTAGAAACACTGCAATGCCCAGTGACTGGTTCCATTACCAGTGGTGCGTATCTGTTATTTATAAGCATGGTTATTTTGGATGTTCATGTTTTAGTTCTTGTCACACTGCCTCGCCTCCCCCTCCTGATCACCTGCCAGCCCTCCAATTCTGGATCCTGCCTAGGACCAGTGCTGAAATTTGTGTGCCGCTTGGTAGGAGGTCAGATGAGCGGGTGCCTGCAGCTTTGCAATTTGACCTGGAGCTTATGCATTGTGGCCCATGCTTCCCTCAGCTGGGCCCTAAGGTTGGCTATAGCCCAGGAAGCCTGACATTGACACAGGCCATGGAAGCATGCCCTGTGGAATAGGGCCCCACATTGTTCACAAGTGACAATTTCCATTGCTACTAGAATATTTTAGGTTGGAGAGATTGGAGTGGATCCACTTGGGTGATTCTAAAGAGTAAAAAAACTATTTATCCTCCTGTCATGGTTTTAGAGCAGCTGTTTTAAGGAAAATATGGATGCAAAGGTTAGAACACGGTGGATGAAACAAAGATTTTTTTTAGCCTTAATTATGTGGAGACTACCAGCCAAGCAATGTGCAGATTGCAGATGAAAGTCAGAAAAGAGAAAAGAAGATGAATTTCTTTTTCTGAGATGTGCAGTAAGTCCCGCCCCTTCCTTACTTCTGCAGGAAGTATATGAGGGGGTCAGGGGCTATATTAGAGGATGAACACAGGGTGGGTGGGAATGGGGCAGGCTGGGTGGGCACTTCCCCTGCAGAAAATCAGTAGAGGTACCTATAAAGAAAAACAATCAACCTTTGACAGTGGTTCCAACAAACACCACCAACCACAGCACCCTTAGACGAAAGTAAAGGTAACCTGACCTTTTAAATCTTCCATCTGTTGGGTGGTACTAAGCCTTTGTCAGCTCCACTCCCCCCTCCCCATTACACTACTAATCATCTGAAAGAGCTGTGGAAGAAGCAATTAGCTCCTTCAATGTGAGAAAGAGACTGCAAAACCTGTAAGCACAAACAAAACCTGTAAGCACAAAACAAAATAGTAACAAAACAATAATTCTGCTCAGCCTAAAGAGAGATCAAACTGTAAAACCTGGATCCATAGGAGTTTACAGTACACTTTTCAGTTCTACGCTAAGGGAATCTTTAAAACTTTTGACCAGTTGCATGGTGAATTCTCCATCCCACGCTGGGACCTTTTTAGATATTTTCAGATGAGACATTTTCTTAAGAGGAAACTGGGATTGAACATTGAGTCTCAGCAAATCCTCCTGTTGCTGATTTTGTATTTATGATTATGGAGTTGGGGGATCAGACTCATCTGGTCTCTAGGGTTTATAAAGCATTTCATGGAGGACACTTCCAGCATATGGACTTGGTTCAGTTCCACTGGGAGGCGGAATTGGGCATGTCCTTTGCATCGCTGCATTGGCATTATATTTGGAGATACTAACACAAAACCTCAAATTCCTATACCTGGATAGAATTCCTCTGGAAGCTAGCTGTTAGATATTTTTTGACTCCACAACAGACAGCTAAATACTCCCAATCAGGAGACTCATCTTGCTGGAGGTCATGTGGCTGTGAGGTGGCAACACACTCTCATATATTTTGGTTCTGTCCAGTCCTCATGCCCTTTTGGTCCAAGGTCTCCAGCAAGATTTGTAATCTATCTCTGGAGTTCAATACGCTCACCCCAGAGATGGCCCTTCTCCTACATTTCCCAAAATCCTTTTGCAAAAAAAACCCTTGATTTACCTCCTTAGCATTATTCTTGGTGCAGCGAAGAAATGTATTACTCACCAATGGCTCCAAACAGACTCCCAGTATACAAGCTTGGGAAAATACCATATATGACATTTATAAAATGGAATCTCTCACAGCTAAACTTCAGAATAGAGTCCCAGAATTAATGAACTGCTGGACACAGTGGTTTCTGAGTGTCTCCCAGATGAGACCGGACTTGGTACCATGAGGTAGTGTAACCTAGGGTTCAGTGGAATGTTCTGAAGTCTGTGTCGTTAGGCTGGCCAGCCCCCCTCTTATGTTGTGTACCCCCCTTTCTTCCCTTTCCCCTATATTTCTTGTTTGTTTCTATTAAGCCTTGGTCACCTTTATCAGAACAGAATATCATAACAAGAACTTAATTTATTGTCTGAGGGATGGCCTGTTAAACATTCACTCATGGAGTCCTTGCCCCTCCTACCCAGGTGGGCCTCATTTTATTTTGGAAACTCAAGAAGGGACACCAACCCCCTCTTTTCATTCACTAATCCTCAGAGTCATTTGGAATGACCTTGCTGGAAGATATTTACTGATTAGTTATTATATATTGACTGAGCTGTATAATTCATGAATACTCATTTTATTGTATATTACTAGTGCTGAACTGGAATAATTCAATAAATAAAAAGTTAAAAAAAAACTGTAAAACCTGTAAGCATAAAACAGTAACAAAACATGTAAGCACAAAACAAAACAGTAACAAGACAGAAACTCTGCTTAGCCAAAAGAAGCCTTAATGTTTTTCCTTGCTCTGTTAATGTTTCTTCCTGCTCTGTCCTTTCAAGCAAACCTAGAAGAAAAAAACTCACGTAAAGCTAGTTGCTTTTTGTCAGCAAACCTAAGTCTTCCACCGGAAGAGAGGAGCAGTGGTAAAACTCATTTCTCTCTCTCTTACAGACTAGCTAGTCAAAGGGACTCAATTGCAAGTATTGGGGAAACGTTGTCTGGGATTTACCTTTTTGCCAGGGATAAGTGATTGTCTCCAGAACCCTGGAGCATAACTTCCACCAACCCCCGATCCCACCACTCTGGATTCACCCACCTTGATAGGCAGCTGAGAGGAACTACTTCCTGTCTGAAAGCAGGAACAGGTCAAGAACAACTAGATAACACAGCCTATCTGATACTTTAGCAGAGCACTGCAAGGGTGCTGTCTAACAAGAGTACAGTACTAAACATAAAAAAAATCCTGGGGATAATACATGATGTAGATGGCTAAGCAAATCAGAAGCTAGTATTACATCTAGGGCACAGGATAAAAGCTATTGGACTGGGGGCTAACTGTGGCAGCAAGAGGGTTTAGACAGGATAAAAGGAGGGTCATTGCCAGACCAAGAGGGAATAAATGCTGCGAGTTGTGCAGTGCAAGGGTTGCAGGGCAGCAGTTTTTAGGAGGAAGTTCTGGATACTACAGTGCTGCTCTATATGCAAGCACCTCTCTGGGCAGAGGGAAGATATTGCTAGTCTTCGGGTTGAGCAGGCTGAAGTGCTGAGGACCTTTGCCCCCACCCAGTGGACACAGTGTCCACAACCAATACCTCAACGGTTGCCCAGAAGGAGGCCTGGATGGACAACGGTGGGCTCAATGAGGGTGAGGAAGGGGGGTCAGAGACAGATTCTCCATCAAGTCCAACTTAGACAATCCTTTGCTGTCCTGAAGGATTGGGAGAATCCCACAAGGGCACCCAAGGTTGGGACCAGGGAGGATGAGCAGGTCCTCCAGGAGGGAGACCCAGAGTGGGGGAAGAGGACCCCAGAGTAAGAGAAAGCTACTCCTAGTGGGGGACTCGGTAGTCCAGGGAATGGATTTGGACAGAGCTCATGGGGTGGAAAGGGAGGTGAAGTGCCTTCCAGGAGGCACAACTCAGAGGGAGGGGGATTGGATCCAGAGGATCACTAAAGCAGTAGCAAGGAGGGAGGGTGCTGAAGTTCATTGTCTATCACTGGACAAATGACCTTGCCAGGGATGAGGAGAGCATACAGTAGGTCAAGTCAAGTCAAACTTTTTTTCTTCAGTGCCCAATCCTGGAGGCTCTGGGCACATAAAATAGAGGTGAAAAGCAAGAAGCATACATTATAAAACAATTTAAAACAGGATCGGTCCAACAGAGTAAATAAAAATTAAATGCTAAAAACCTTCAACATTAATACTAAAACCTCTTCTGCTTTAGATTAAAACTGGTGGACATCAAGCACAAGATTAAAAAGATGAACTTTGAGGCCCCGCTTGAACACTTCCATGGAGAAAACCTCCCTTAAAGTTCTTGACTGAGAATTCCATAAAACTGGTCCTGCTACTGCAAAGGCATGGTCCCTAGAGGTCTTCAACTGCACCCTTGTGATCACCAGGAGGCCCTCTGTGGAAGACCATAATGAGGCAGATGGGTGTCAGGAGGTCAGACAGGTAACCAGGACCAGAGTCGTATATGGCCTTATAGGTGAGCAAGCCCACCTTGAAGGCAATCCTCCACTTGACTGGCAGCCGGTACAGTTTGCACAAAACTGGGGTTATATGATTGGCCCTTGAGGTGCAGGAGGAATTCAGGGTGTTAGGAAGGCACCTTCAGGAGGTAGCAAGCCCTGTGACATTCTAGGAGGTGTTGCCGGTCCATGGCAGGGGGTCTAGAAATCACTGCATCAGAAACTTCAACACATGGTTGAAGGGCTGGTGCAGAGAGAAGGGTTTGGGCTTCACTAAGGACTGCTGGGGACCCACCAGGGGAGATGTGGGCCTGTACAAGAGTGATGGTCTACATCCTTCCAGGGAGGGGACAGCAGTCATCATTGAATGGTTTAAATACTTCCTTGGCAAGCATTTAAACTAGCTGAGGGGGTGGATGGAAGCAGGGAGACTCAAGCAACCCACCCACACAGGTTAAAGCAGCCAAAAGGGAAGATCAGGAGGATAAGTTGATGCCGGGTAAATCTGAACTCATTAAAAGGCTATGACACAGAAAGGGAGGAAGCAAGAGAAAGGAAATGGAGTCAGACAGGAGGGCAAAAGCAGGAATAGCAGGTTGAGAGGCAGTGAAGCATGGTAGGCCATGTATACAAATGCCCGCAGCCTGAGAAACAAATTCCAAGACCTGGTGGCCTTGATGGCAGAGGCTGACCTGGCTATAGTGGCAATAACCGAGATGTGGTACATTGGGAACCATGACTGGGAGGTAACAGTACCAGGGTATGCTCTATTCAGGAGGGATAGAGAGTGTAAAAAGGGAGGGGTGGTGGTTATTTATGTCAGGGATGGCATAAAAGCAACTGCAGCACAGGGTAGACAGGGAAAGGCTGAGGCATTGTGGGTCACCTTTGAGTCAGGCAATGACACAGCAATTCACACAGGAGTGATCTACAGGCCTCCAGCACAGGGGGAGGAGGTGGATAGGGCACTGGTGGAAGAAATCCTCGAGATGGCAACAAAAGGGGAGGTATTGCTGCTGGGTGATTTTAATATGCTGTATGAGGATTGGACCATCCAGGCAGCTGCCTCAGCCAGGAGCAGAGACATCCTGGAATCCATACAGAGGGCAGGCCTCAGGCAGTTAGTGCTGGAACCCACCAAGGACAGGGCAGTTTTGGATCTAGTACTAACCAGTGGAGACAGAGTCAAGGAAGTCCAGGTGGAAGGACACCTAGGGTCAAGCAACCACTACACAGTGTAGTTTAATATGGGTACAGGGTCAGATTCAAGCCACACCAAAGTGAGGGTCTTGAATTTCAGGAGGGTGGACTTTGCTAGGATGGGGATATGTATCAAAGAAGCCCTGGTGATGAAGGAAATGGGGGTAGAGGAAAAGTGGGCACACCTAAACTGAGCCTTAGTGGAGGTGACAAACCAGTGGATTAGGCAAAAAGATGAGGGCAAAAGAAGGAAAAAACACTATGATTCTCAAAAGATGTGGCTGAGAAGGTAAGGGCCAAAAAGTTGGCGTTCAGAAAATGTAAGGAGACACAGAAGGAAGAACATAGGGTGGTGTACCTAAATAGACAGAGGGAAGCTAGGACAGCAGTCAGGAGTGCAAAAGCGCAAACAGAAAAAAGGATAGCGCAGATGGTAAAGAAAGGGGACAAGACATTTCATAGGTACATTAGTGAACATTGGAAGGCCAGGGATGGGATTGTAAGGCTCAGATGGGAAGCAGGGGAGTGTGTGGAGGGAGACCTAGATGAAGCATCAATACTGAATGCATACTTCTGTTCAGTATTCACTGAAGAAGGGGAGGGAGAGGGGCCACAAATAGACACCATAAACAAAAGGGGGAGGGAGAGGGGCCACGAATAGACACCATAAACAAAAGGGGGAGGGAGAGAGGCCACGAATAGACACCATAAACAAAAGGGGGAGGGAGGGGAACACCAGTCCTTTTATAGAAGAGAGAGTCCTAGAGGAACTCACAAAACTGAGGGTGAACAAAGCAATGGGGCCAGATAGCATACACCCTAGGATATTAAAGGATTTACAGTAAGGATGGTGCTAGCAGCACTGCTGGCAGACCTGTTTAGTGAATCGTTTAATACAGGTGTGGTTCCAGAGGACTGGAGGAGGGTGCATGTAGTCCCTCTTCATAAAAGTGGAAGCAGGGAGGAGGTGGTTAACTATAGGCCATTCAGCGTTATCTCACTAGAAGGGAAGATTATGGAGGTGCTTCTCAAGGAAAGGACTGTGGAACACTTGGAATCCAGTGGAGCACAGGATCTGAGGCAGCATGGATTCATAGTGGGGAGACCATGTCAGACAAATCTGATAGATTTTTTTGACTGGGTGACAAAGGAGGTGGATCAGGAGGGAGTAGTGGATGTCACCTACCTCAATTTCAGCAAGGTCTTTGACACCTTTACACATAAAAGGCTTGTAAACAAGCTGGGTAGCCTAAGTGCGGCCAAAAGGTGATGAATTGGGTCAGAAATTCGTTGAGGGACAGAAAGAGGAGGGTGGTGGTAAATGGGGTCCAATCCACGGAAGGGGGGTGAGCAGTGGGGCACCTCAGGGATCAGTCATTGGGCCAGTCCTTTTTAATGTCTTCATTAGAGACATTGCTGAAGGACTGGAAGGGAAGGTTTGCCTATTTTGGATGACACCAAGATCTGCAATGGAGTAGACACTCCAGAAGAGATGGAGAAAATGAGGAGAGACTTAGGTAAACTGAAAAAATGGTCCGAGGTGTGGCAACTAAGATTCAATGTGAAGAAGTGCAAAATCATGCACCTGAGGTGCAAAAACCCTGAGGAGAGTTACATGATGGGGGGGGGAGGTTCGGAGAAGGGCAACTATGATGGTGTAGGGCTTGCAACAGAAGGCATATGAAGAGAGATTAAAATGCCTCAATAAGAGAGGTGAGAATGGGGGGATATGACTGAAACCTTCAAATAAACAAGGTGCAAGTGGGAGACATCTTTCAGTATAGGAGATGTACAAGAACAAGGGGGCACGATATGAGACTGGTGGGGGGGCAGGATAAGGGGGAAGGCGAGGATGTTTCTCTTCACAGAAAGAGTGGTGGATGCATGGAACAGCCTACTCCAGGTGGTGGTGGTAACAAACACAGTGAGGGGATTCAAAAATGCATGGAATTGTCACAAGGGAACTCTAGAGGTGGGAAAGAGAGGCTATAGTCAATGACCAAGTAGGGTCAGCAGCTGCTGATACAGGTAGGGAAAATGGATGGACTGGATGTGCCAAGTAGTCCTTATCTGCCATCAAACTCTGTTTCTATGGGTTGATGCACCAAAAGTATGGAAACGTATACAAGCACATCATAGTCTTTTGCGTAAATACCCTTTGAGTTTGTTAGATATAATGATTAGAAAATAAATAAAGAATATTTATTTTATTTATTTAAAATATTTCACAAGGAAAGGCATACTGAGCTGGGAGCTTGTTTCTAGATGCATCCTGGGAATATACTTAAAATAAAGACTTTTATCTAAATATTGTTTTCCCTGTATGTACAATATTAGCTTTTAAAGGTATGTTGATAGACATAATGCTGTTTTTCCATAGATAATTTACTTTTTGTTGGGTAGCACTGCACTCACAATCTGAGGCTGGTTGAGAGTGAAGCTGTCCCCCCTAACCTTTACACCAACATTACTGCTCTGGTTGTTATTTTGGTGTATGCACCTTTGAGCATCTATGCAGTCTCTCAGATAAATTCATTTTTTGCCCTTGCAGTGTATGTTCAGGTTTCATTTAGACAATGCTGGAGCCTAATAATACAAGCTGTTCTAAGATGCAAATATCACAATAATTCTAGAAGCTAATTGTTTAAACGGTAATCTGTATTCCGTTTTTTGTTTTTGTTCTCTGTGGATGGATTGTTACAATAAATTGCTCTGTTGAATTTCCATAGTGCGCCTCTATGGATAGGGACAGTGAGTGGCAGGATGGAGTAATGATCATTTGATGTTGTCCATTGTTCTGATTCAAGTCTACACTCAGTCATTTAAGGACATTTGCCACCTCATTCTCTGTGCCTATGTAATGTTGTGGGGAGACAAAAGTGGAAACAACACAAAGACACAAACAATAAAGTGATAAATGTCAAGACATGAGACTGAGACAAAACAATGCACAGCAACAAACATTCATGGCATCCACCTTTCCATTGACTAATACAAAATTGGCATCTGCAAAGCAAAACACATTATTTATAGACAACTATGGGCTGTCCTTTAAAGGACATTACCTTTGCATTGGGTAGAGGTGGATGGTGAACAGACAATGAGACCTTGGGAAATGAGTAAAACTCTAGTGTCCTGCTACAGATAGCTGAGGAGTCTGCAGCCAGGTCTGGGGTTCTCAGAAAACTCAGCAAGACTGAGCCATGACTCAGGGGGGAGGGTCCTCTTTGGAGCTGCAGCCGTAACTGAGATGGATAGGAAGCTACAGCTATGACTGGATGGGGGGCTGCTCTCAGGAGCTGTATCCAAGAATGGTGGGCTCAGAAGCCTAAACCATGGCACTGGAGGGGGAGAAGGCTGAGGTTTAATAGGGAGCAAGCCAACATGGCTGAAAGGGACCAGCAGCATGTGGCCAAGACTCAGCAAACATCAAGCAACAGACCAGCCTCCATCCACAAACTAAGCACCCACCTTGTTGCAGCATGATCATACTCCAAGACCCCTTACTAGACCCCATATTTATACCCAGAGTACCACACCACATGCAGCTGGACTACTTCCATAGTCAACCATGCTACCTATGACTGAACCATCCCACTCCGAACACAGACCGCCCACCCTGCAGCTGAACTACCACCATCTCCCAGATGAGCCTTTCATCACAGATGATCATCATACCTGCAGTTGGACTGTCCAACAGCTAACCACCCTACCTACAACAGGTGGCTCAGACAAGACTGTAAAAAATGTGGGAGGGGGACTCAGGAGTGGCAGCCATGACTGAGAGTGCAACGGGCGCTGAAGCCATAACTGATGTGTTGGTGGTGGGGGGACTGCAGCCATAACGTGTGGGAGGTGGGGGGCTGGGGAGAATTTAGCCATGACTAAGGGGTACAGAGGAGACATTACTATTGGAGGCAGATACGAGATGATGATGCCTGCGCGGTGCCATTTTATTTATCCTGCATTTTAAGTCCATTTTCAAGGAAACTGGATCACTGTTTCCTACAGTAGATCTGCTCCTGCTGTTCTAATCCATTGACAAAGTCACAATCCTTTGTGTGTGACATTAGAATCTTTTCCATAGCAACAAGCTACGATTTCACAAACAGTGCATTATGACCTCAGAAAAGGATTTAATCAACAGCAGCAAATTACTCTAGTTATTAATTTATTAAGAGTAAGAATTCTAATGGTGAGTTTGGTAACACACAAGTCTTGTTTCTGGAGCATCCTAGGGAACTATACGTGAATCAGGATCTTTTCTCCATGCAAGTTAACCCAGTGATGAAAAACAAAGGGAAGAAAAAATCATTACATTTCAGCAGAACTGTGTCTAAATGTTTTGTTTTTCCCATTTTGTTTTTCAAAATTGGCAAAATCCCTTGAACCAGCCTACTGGAAACTCCATCTTTCAGACAGCTGATGAAAATATTGTTAAAAAACAGTGGCCCCTGCAATTATCTCTGAGGGTCTTTAATTATATCTTCAGTACCTGAATATAGGCAATGCATGTGTATCCACATGTATGAATAGTGATTGGGGTTAGAGACATTAATATTAGAGCTGTGTGGAATGGGAAAATTCAGAATATGTGGAATTTTGATGAAATTGCACAAAATTCTGCAGTTACGCAGAATTGCATTAAAATTTCACTGAATGTTTACATTTTAGTAATTTGGTTATAACCCAGACATCCATTAAGCTAGAGCTCTGAAATTTGGTATGAGTACTCATTGGGTTGCTGGTCACCAATGTGCTAGATATATTGAAATTTGAATTGATAATTCAAAAATTATAGGTGCTCAAATATTGGCAATGTATTGCTTGTGTGCAATTTCATGAATATTTTTATCTGCATATATCTTAACTGTTGATTGGGCCAGTGATCATAAATTTGGCATGTTTTCCTGATGATAGGTGCTCTAGCAATGTGCCAGATTTCATGACAATATGATGCATCGTCTCAAAATTATATGTGCTCAAAAATCTGTCATTTGATTTTTTTTCAGGAAATTTCATTAAACAATTTCATCTGCATATAACTTGGGCACCTTTGGAGCTAGAAATGTGTAAATTAGTATGGATAACCTTTTTGCAATGCTTATAGAATTATCTAAATATGAAGAGAATTAGATATGAGATTTTTATGTTACAGGGGTTCAAAACTTTACTATGTAAATATTTGTAAATCTTTGTGAAAACTATTAAAAATGTGGATGTTTGTAACTTCTCTGCTCTTGCATGCATAGAGTTAACATTTGACAAGCATATCCATAGTCAGTGCATCTGGGTGTCTAACACAGCTGGATAAATTGATAAAGCAGTTTTAATTTTGCTGAAGAAAAAAATGATCAGTAACATTTTCTCACATATTTATGATATCATATACTGTAGATGAAGCATCCATCATTTTGTTTGTGGAATTTAACATTAACAATGCACATATAACTACTTCATTTGATAAGCTGGGCTGAGCTTTTTCCCATCCTGATATTTCTGTCTGGGTGACTACCTCCCCCCCCCTTCTCTTTTGGCATAGCCAGACTAACTCAGAAGAACTTTTTACTACTGATATCCTCCTTGTCCTTTACAGTGGCAAACTCCCTTAAAATGTGAGTCATCCTGCTACTTTTCCTATTGACCTATACTGTTGGAATAGCTAGACTTTGTTCTTCCTGCTTCCCAAGACATTGTCTTCTCTCACAACATCTTTCTGAGTACCTCTAAGTACTAGACTTGCATGTACACCTGACTCCCTGGATCATAAATTTACTGGATGTGATCCTTAAATATCCTGCATCATGTTGGAATTGTTGACACTTTGTGCATTCTTGCTCCATCCTGGGGGTCTACCACTGTTATGTTACCCAGCTCAGCTGTCAATTTCTTGGTGAATCTTTGCATTTAACTCCAGAACCTTGTGACACCTTGTGCTATCTACATTGTATACCTCTATCCTGTAATTAGAATCCCCCAGATAAGGCTGAGTGAAATTAGAAAATTCCTCTTTTTCTTAAAATGTCACCGTTTTCACAAAGACTCGTGGGATTTGACTTTAAGTACAGATGTTATTTTGCAATTTCTTGCAGCAAGCAATTAATATAATTGGCACACACAGTCTCCTTGTAAGGTCTAAGAACCTGCCAAATTTAATGGTATTGCATTCTTTAGCTTTAAAGTTTCAGAGGCTTATAAATTTGCAGTTTACATTGTTGCAAAATAAAATTTTTAAATGTGAAAGTTTGACTACTTTTAATTCAACCCCATATAAAGCTGCAAATGTGAACTTTTTCTGAAATGACCATGTGGTATAGTAGTTTAAATGTTTCAACTCTAGTTAAATGTGGGTATGTAGTTTTAAAATTAAAGGAAACTAACTGAAAATTAAAATTTTGGCAACATGTTTGGCAGGCTATAACTCAGTCCCATTTAAAGCTAGAAATCTGAAACTATGTGCACATACAAATGCAGTGATAACATATATACAGTACTTGTCAATGTTTGCAACATTTCAAAAAAAAAATCAAAATTATACTAAAATTACAGAAATCCAAATTTTGGCAAAATATCTGGCCACCTATAACTCAATTCCCATTGAAGCTTGAGGCTTACACCATGGTGAATATATGCATTCTAGGAATGTCTCGGTTCTTACTGTGGAGAAATTTTGATAAGAAATTTTAAAATGATCTCAAAATAACTGAAAATTAAATTTTGATTAAATGTTTGGCCACTCTGCCCTAGTTCAAGCTACAATGCTGAAAGTTGATATACTTTTGTAAACCATGGACTACTGTTTATGTTCCAAATTTGGTGTTATGTGAGCACATACTTTTAAAAGTGTAACGAAAGAACTGAAATTAAAAAATTTGAAAAATTCCATGGAATTTTCATGAAAATTGTACAGAATTCCACAGAACCAGAATGGGCATTCCACTGGCAAACTTTTATATTCTGCACAGCTCTAATTAACATTAAACCTTATTTAAAAAATAAACAGTTACAACTGTGCCTGGTTCGGGGAAACATATGAGTCACTGTCACTGTCCTTTCTGCCTATGGTTAAGGTAGTTTTCCACTCAGGTGACTCTGATATTCCAAAAGTGGTATAGAACTTTAAAGGCAAATTTGTAACTCCTGAGCTCAGGCTTTCAGTTGGGGGCTCTGCAGGGGTCATATAATTTAGATGTTATCTTGTCTGCATGAAAATGAGAAGCCCTGAGCGTTCTTTAACAATAAACTATAAAGAGATCCATATCTCAGGTGTATGTAACCTAAAACTAAAATGATATGTTTAAACATGCAGCCTCTGAAAATATGATTATTGCCATAGGAGAGTTATTGCAATTCACTGGAGAATTGTTTTCCATATTTTGTTTCTCTCCTTGGGGAGCAGGTCAGGCAGGCTATGGTCAGCTCCTCGAGAGGATCCGTTCTCCACCCTCTATTCAGGGTTTCATGGGGCCTGACCTGCTGACCCTTTTCTGTTTTCTCACACTTAAGTCCTTGGGCCCCAGAACATGGTCATACATGCCCATGGAGGTGTGCATGCACCCTGTGGCTCCAGTGACAGCCCCTTCCCCCCCAACTGGCCTAATACTGAGTCTCCACTTGGGCCTGGTGCTGCCATCAAGCCTCCACTTGATAGCAGTCAAGAGCTTGGGAGACTAACAATCATCCTTAGGAGAGAACAGCTGCCTTGTGGCAGCTCAGTCCAACTTCTCTCCTTCCCCCTCGCTAACCCCCAGCAACCCGAGCTCATTCCAAAACATAAGTCACCAGCGTGGCATGAAGTGTGGTGTCTAGAGCCTCAACCCTCAGTGCCACTGGGCCACCTCACTGGAGAATTTGAAGATATCAGTGCAGTAGTGGACAGTGGTCACAGAACAAACATTGGCCATTTCCTAACAAGTGCATTTGAAAGGTTCAGCAGACCCAACATGAAAGTTTGAGGAAGTAGTTCTTTTGTGGCAGACCTTGACTTGTAACAATGATAAACAAGCATTTGTTAATGCTGAATGTTGATTGCTTATATGTGTTGCATAGATATTTGGAAGTGAAAGTACCATGCCTAAGAACTGTCATGTGCCCCCCAAGACATCCACTGTGTCTTTCTGTTCAGTATTCACAGAAGAGGGGGAGGAGCAAGGACCACAGCAGTACAGCAGTTGCAAAGGCATGAAGAGGTGGACAATAGTCCATTCATAGGCAGAAGAATCCTGCAGAAGGTGAGTAAACTGAAGGTGGGCAAAGTGATGGGACCAGATGGCATACATCCAAGGATATGAAAAGAATTGTGAAGGAAATAGCAGTACCTGTGGCAGCCATGTTCACTGAGTCATTCAACAGAGGGGTGGTACCAGAGAATTGGAGGAGGGCACATGTGGTCCGTGTATAGAAATCCAGCAGTAGGGAGGAGTCAGGGAACTATAGGCCAGGCAGAAGGTACAGCACCATATAAAAAGGACAGATTACATAGTCTTGTGACCATCAGGGCAATTTCTGACACAGCAAGTCAGAACAATTTAGGTTCTAGCCAATCCAAGCCTGTGGATTTTGACACAGGAATACGTTTGAGCAATTTATACACCTCAGTGACCTTAATCACTCTGAAATTGCTACCACCTCCCACACACACACCTCTCTTATTCTGCCTGTGTCTCAGGAACAAGGTATATCCCAGAATATATGTTTAGCCCAGTAATCCTTCTGGCTCCACCAGTATTGGTATTGCACAGATGTGTCTGTCCTCCTTGCTTATGAGTATATTGAATTCAACCATTTTGTTTTTATGTTTTCTTGCATTTAATAAAATGCATTTCCAGCCATTTGATGTTTTGCCACCAGATGATTTTGGCATGCCACTACCTATCCCTCCTTGTATAAACTTTGGATATACTGTCTCCTCTTTGATAACTAGAATCCCCTTCCTCCACCTCAATCCTTCTTATCTTAAACAGTTTTGTATCTGATAGCTGATTCACTTTCTCCCAGGACCTTTGCTCCATGTTTTAATTGTTTACCATCCATTCCATATAATGATGAATCCCTTTCAAATCTATCCTAGTTCCTCTGGAACTTGACGCTTTTCTTAGCATGCAGTTTCCTCAGGGAAGCATTTATTTCTTTGACTGCATTAGTTATCCCACTGTCTGCATATGGGGCTGGAAAGATCTCTGATATGATAACTCAGCACACCTTGTTCTTTAGTACTAAGCCAATCTTTTTTAATGTCTACATCCACCCTATTCCCAACATCATTGGTTCCAATGTGCAGGACCACAATCTGATTGGAGGAAGTACCCCTTCATAAGCCTTCTGTATTTTCCTTTATATTAGACATCTTTGTTCCAGATAGACAGCTTACTGTGGTAGACTCCTTCCAAACTCCACAAATGTGTCTGTCCATAAATTGTAATATGTTATCCCCTGTTACAACTATGTTGCATTTTATTCTTTTGCTATGTCTGCCTTCCTCCAGAGCCTCTCTAGGTCTTGATTTGGCAGCTGGCATAACAGTCTCATTTCTTCTTTTTAACTCCTCCACTCAAGCTACAGATGTGCCACCCACATTAACATTTGTTAGTGCACTGCTACTGACCCCAGCTAAGTCGCTCTTCTGGCCTTCCTCCTCGTCAACTAACTGTGGCAGTGCCTAATTTTGCAATGATGCAGACCTATTATTTGTGCTAATCAAGTGCCAGTCTGCCACCCTGCCTCACTCTTCTTTGCCCCATCTTGCACAGGGGCAAGCCCTATCTTCCTCCTCCTCACTGACATCTCCTTCCTCCCTAGTGTCCTTTTTCCTCTTATACCTGTTTCCCCTCTGACATTTTCTTCCACATTGTTATCAGACTATGAACCCCTACCCACCTCTGGTTTAGAAAATCTATCCTCCTTTTAAGAGTTTCATTCTCTTTCCCCAACACTTTTATATTTGTATATTTGGAGCACATATTTTTTTTGGGGGGGGGTTATTTACCTGCCATAAACATGTCACACGTGGCACACTGAATGAGACAATCTTTTACTCTGATCGATTGTAACATATTGTCATTCTAGTCCTACCAAATGCCTCTATAGAATAGTTCACTAAAGTGGTATGTCTCCTGGCCTGTTGCCCAGTCTGCCTTAGCCTCCAATGTGCCTGACTTCCATTTTTCCCCTAGGAACCTGGAAGTGCCAGAGCCAGCATGACCCCTTGATATCAAATGAAAGTTTATAAGGCTAAAATAAAATAAAATGAAGTCTGCCTCATGACTGCATTCAGGATCACACTGATTTGTCTAAAATACTTCTAATGCCACAAATAGAGAGAGAGATTCTTATCACTGTACCCCAGTTTTTGTAGTCCCAAGACTGATCTGGTGACCACAGTTCTGAGTAGCTCTTCTGCCCCAACAGAGAGTGGGATCTAGAGAAACAGATGTTCTTTTTTCCAATTTTGCCCCAACTTTTAGCTTAGCATTTAGATGTACTTAACCAGTCTGCATAGCCAGACCGGTGGCACTGGAGGATGAGGTGCTGGACGCCACACCAGTGACCCAGATTTGGGAATAAGCCTGAGTCATCCAGGGTCAGCGTGGGAGGAGTAGGATCGAGCATCTGGAGGACTGCCCTCCTCTCCTGGGGTGGGAGGGTTTCCTCTAATGCTGCACTAGCAACATCTAGGAGGGGAAGGCATAGTTGCAGTTAATGTGGAGATGTAGAAGGGGATTGGGTGGCAGTGGAGGGTCCTTCATTCAATCACTGGAGCATGCCTGGCATGAGCTGGATGCCATTGCACATCCACGCCCAACAGCAACAATCACAGAAGAAATGCCCCACACTCTGGATAGGCGATGAAGCCCTTCAGTGCCCTACTGTCACACTCTCAACACTGGATCCACCTCCCAGCCCTCCTGATCTCCCCAACTGCTTGGTGGATTTCGGTCCATGGCATCTGTCTAGATAGGAGGAGTAGTGTCTGTCCCCGATTTCCTGATGGAAGGATTTCAGGTGGGAGGTAGAACGGCAGTGGTGTGAGTGGGTCTCCTGAGAGGGTTCCAGAGTGTGGTGCAATAAACAGAGTAAAAGAAAACAAACTAAATAAAAAAAACAGTCTATACAGTATCACACCAGAACTGTCTCTGCTGTGCATGTCCCTGCTGTAATTTTGTTTGTACTAAAATCAAGTGTTTGTATACATTATGGCCCAGATATTCAAAAGGGTTGCGCATGGTGCAACAGTGTTGCGCCATGCACAACCCACTGATGTGCCCTGGCACTATATTCAAAAGGGAAAAGTGCGCCACACAAATCCCGACGCGCCGGAGTACACCAGTAATGTATGCAGGCACAGGTGGGGGGGTGTGCCCATGCATAACCTGCACAGCCCGATATTCAGCCCAGGATGTGCAGAGTCATGCATGCACAACCCCTACCTACACCTGCACAAAGTTACGCTCCCCCCCCCAAAAAAGGAACAAGTGATGGCCACCTACAGGTGAGCTGCCACATTGCAGGGTGCAACACAGCTGCTGCCACCTGTGGGTGGCCACCCAAGTTCCAGCCGCACCTGGCGGCACCCCCCATGCCCCATCATGGGCATCACTATAGCCCCCCAAGTCCAACATCCCTGGCAGTCCAGTAGACCACACCAAGCCTGATCGCGGGCATCATTAATAGGACCCCCCCAAGTCCAATATCCCTGGTGATCTAGTGTACCCCCACCCCACCTGCCCACTGAGCCCCACCACCCCGCTCCCCCCATTAGCCAGAGGGCGGCAGCACCCCACCCACCTGCTGCCCCGCCGCCCATTGACTGATAGCTTGGTAGGGCTGCACACCCATTGGTTCACAGCATGAGACAATGGTGCAACCCATACTGTACTACTCAGTCCAGATATGTACCACTGTCAGTCGGCGGTGGCAGGTGGCAGGTGGTGGGGTGCCACCCGCCGCTGATGGGAAGGGAGCGGTGGTGGGCCCAGTGGGTGGGTGGGGGTACACAGACCACCAGGGATATTGGACTGGGGGTTCCTGTTAATGATGGCTCGCGATCGGCTGTGCAGTCCACTTGACCACCAGGGATATTGGAGGGGGAACTATAGTGATGCCCACGATTGGGACACATAGAGGTCCACTGGACCACTAGGGATATTGGACATTTTTTTATATTACAGGAATGCCCGTGATCAGGCTGCAGGGGGCATCGGTCCCCAACAGCTGCTGCCTGGCAGGGCACCAGGTGCAAGTCATCAGGAATCGGTGCACCTGCATGCTAATGGCATGCTAATGGCATGCAAATGGGACTGTAATGAGATGCAAATGGACCCCTGTGCACCTTGCATATATTATGGCCCCATTTGCATGTCCCCTTTTGAATATCACAGGTGCTGTGCATGGTGCAATGGAACTTGCGCCAGCGCATCTTCATGCTCCACTCTGGCCACTTGCGCTGGTGCAGTGCCACTGTGCCATGCCCAGTGGGGGCGGCCAGCTCTGTTGAATATCACCCAGGCCACACCCCTGTGCAACAAAGTTGAGCTGCGCCCAGGCTTGTGCCACAGCCTGGCGCAGTTTGAATATACCGACCTATATGTTTAAATGTGTATTATAATTTATTTTTTGCCCTCTGCTTTTTCAGGTTTTTCTTTAAATTGTAAAGAAGCAAATTCCTCAACCATGAGTGGAAACTTAAAAAGATATTAGGGCTTAAATTAAAGTGGATACTATAGTCCTACCTAAGTAAACACAAGCCCCTCACTACTAACTGGTACGCACCAAATGACTGCTCATCTTTCTAACAGATGTGGGCTGAACCTGTCTCACTTTGTTAATTTTCCCACTTATTTTGTAATAAAGAATATGAATGATGGCTCTTACAGAATTTAAATAATGAAAAATTGACTCCTTAAAACAGACTTTGTATTCAAAAAAAGTAAGAATCACTATTTAATGTGTGATTCACCAAATATTTTTTTCTTAAAAAATAGCACTGCTGGAGCACAACAATATTAACACTGTAAAGAGATCTACTGTTAGCATGCACACATTTTGGCACCACACCATGTCAGAGTTAATCATTGCACTGTTCTCTAGCTACCACTAGGCAGTCCATATTCTACTGTATAGATGGTTCATTAATGATGGCATTGCAACTGTATCTCTCCATGTTTTGTTTTCTTCTATATCTGTATTGCTTTGTATAATATGCTGTCCTATCCCGGACCTCCTTGAAAATGAACACGCTTAATGGAGCCTCTTCCTGGTGAAATACATTTGAATTAAATTGAATAGTGTGGTCTTCTTTCATATGAGACCTTAAACCAAGGTCCCACCTGCTTGTTCTGGTGGTTGTTCTAACGGATGTTAAAGATCTCATGAAACTTTTTGAAAAGTGTAGGGGAATTTTTCCAGTGTCCTGGCCAGATTTCCCTATTTACTAAGAAAAATACCACCAACAGTTTAATCTTGTTTCACTTGAGTTGGGTTCCATCTGTATCTCCTGCCTCCCCACTGGGATGAGCCTGAAAATAGGCAGAATTGCCTAGCCTTTCTTTCCTGTTCAACAAAAACTAAATAAATAAATCCTTTAATGAAATAACATACAAGCAGCTTTATTAATGTGTTTCTTGCAGTTCAATAGCATTTATGCAATGGAACATGTAATAACAGATGATTTTTATATAATGGTTATGTGCTTCCCTTTAAGCTGTCTGTATATAGTTACCTATTTGACATAAAAACATCTCCCCCAAGGAAATGAATGCAATGAGATGTTTAACACAGACAGACTTTGCTAAAAAAATAAATGAATTTTTTAAGCAACAGTTTATGTGTTTGATTTCCTTTGTGCAATCCTACCATTTGCTTTTTTGTGCAAGCGGAGGTGGATGTGGTCCAGGTCAAAACCACATTGGAAGAATGGTGCTGTCAAAACGTGCTCATAGAGGTGTTGGAAGTTAAACTTTGCCTATGAATTTCATGTGATGCACCTAAAATTCATGCTTCTCGGAATCTGTGGAGTTTTGAAAAATCTTCAGAACTTCGATTTCCTTGATTTGGGTGAAATTTTCACCAAAATTTGAAGTTTTTTAACCACAAAGCACAAATTTTTTGAGTGAAGCGCAAAATTTGTGGGCAAAAGTTCACATTTTATGGTGTATTCTGCACAATTCGTGGCTGCGAATCTCATGAATTCGCTCTGCAAAATCCACAAAATCTGTACATTACATTGAAGAACAAATTTCATGGACTTTGCACATCTCTACATGCACGGCACAGACACCAGAAAATGGGTGCAGTCAAAAACCACGTTAATATAAGTAAAACCAACTCCAAAACTACACATGCTGCAATGTTAGCGTGGTCTTCCGACTCAGTGTTGACTAGATACCAGCTGGTCGTATGGTTTCTCAAGAAGCTTCACGTTCCAGAACCAAGTCAGTGCACAGACTCCATTTGTTGTAATAAAGCTTCAACCCTTCTGTTATCTTATTGCAGAATATATTGTTCTATTGGGCTTCAAACATAATGGGACCCATTGTAGAGTGAGATACAGTTGCACTCAGTAAGACTGTTGGATATGTAAACTTGGGCTGGATGGTGGGTAGTCAAATAAACAACATAGCTGTATGTTTTTCATTTCTCATTTTACCCCTTCATTGTTCTTGCCATTTCTGCTACCTCATATCTGACTCCCATCCTGCTTCTGCATCTATTAGGTTCAGTCACCTCCCAGCAAGCCACTGACCTCTGTGCTTGCCACAACTTCAGCCCCCTTGCCTGCCTGTCAGTAGCATATTCTGGGAAGGGACATGTGTTCATAGCCAACACAGAGTCACAGGGGGTGCTGTCCATTCGATGTGCCCAGCAGATGTGGGTAATGAGTGGAAGCTGCTTAATGCTGCAGCCAATAGAAGGATTTTTCCCTGGCCACCTCCCTTGAAGAGCACACCTGCTCACAATGGCCCTGGATGAGGGATTCCAGGAAAAGTGTGATCACCTGTGCTACCAGTGACACAACCATGATGCCTCCCCCAACAGACACTCATCACTGTCTCTGCCAGCCTCCTGCTCACTTAGGCTCAGGGTACAAAACCAAGTTGCCAGCATACAAGCTGGTTCTATGGCTGCACCTTCTTTAGTTCTTTTTTTTTTTTATCGCGTAACACTGTTTACTTGCCTCTGGTGTGGAGCAGGCCACAACAACTGCTGGCCACTGGCAACCACACCCAAGACCAGGTCTGGTGTATGTTACTGCACCTGACTCACACAGGCCCCAATGAAATTAACAGGAGACCTCCCCCCTTTGGGGGGCCTGTGACTGGAAACCAGGTGGCCATTCCTCTCATGTCCAGGGAGTGGGGCTCGGCCATGAGCCGCTGCGGTTGCCCCACGATTTTCCACCTTTTACTTCCCTAGTAGGAGCCGGATGTGCAATGACGCCTGATGCACCTATGTGCAGGCGTCCGCCGTGCTCCCTCCCTTTTGTATGCTCACCACTGACTGCGCACCTAGTGTCTGCGAGGCACTGCTGCAGCACGACGCATGCCCCAAACCCACCCCAGAGATAGGAGAACAGTCATGGGGCACGCAATCTTACTTCTTCCCTGCCAGCCCCCGGTGGCCCGAGTCTGTTCCTGAACCCGGGTCTCACCAGCATGATGTGAGGTATGACATCCAGCACCTCAACCCTCAGCATCACTGGGCTGGCCTACCTTCTTTAATTCTTACTGAGATTATTAATCAATGCATCATTTGACTTACTGTCTTGATTTCATTCCTGTGAGAGACTGATGGTCAGGGAAGAAACACATTCTCAATGAGAGTCAGGGATACATATCTGAAATTGACAAACTCTAATTTGACATCCAAAGGAGTATACCATGGACACCAAAATACTGTAGTGACCAAAATTAAATTTGGTGACCATTTCCAAAATGTTGACTGCTACTGACTTGTCCACTGAATTTCTCAAACCTTGATCAGAATAGGGAGGAACAAAATCAGTGTTGAGAGAATTGCAAAGAGTCATAAATGAGGGCTGACTTTGTTCTACTAAGCAGTTCCGCACTAGTACAATCACATTTAACACCCCAATTATCCTACTTTGATAGTTTCACATTATTTAAAAGCAATTAAGTTTAGAATGCGATCCATTTTACTATGTAGTGAGTTGGCAGTGTGATTAGTTAATGAGAATAAATGTGTTCTTAAAAAGGGAGAACGTGGATCTTAATGCTTTGTTATTGGTATCTAGCTTCTGCAGAGCTTTAATACAGCCAGTAATGAAGTAATGACATGTCGTCTGTACCTGCCAGCTACCTGATTCGGTCCTGTAACTGACTGATTGATTGCCCTATTGATTCTTCGCAGCTGTGGTGTGGCAATTACTTGTGCTATACAACACTGCATGAAGCAATATGAACCTGATGACAGGTACTGTAAGTGCTATTTGGGGTTATCTTCTCACAGAAGTATGTTCTAACCTCTTCTGGCAGCTGCAGGGGTAACTGACTGATAAACAGGTTGAAATAATTATTACAGGTGGGAGACTCTCACGTGATTTAAGAGTTTTGAGGTGTCTGAATACAAAAATGTGCTAGTCATACTGGACCAGTCAAAGGTGCATAGAAAATGGATATATGTATTGCAGGTGTACTCTTTTATTGCACTCACAGAAATGTGTTTATCAGACTAGATTTCAAAGCTGTAATCTCTTCATAAGGTCAGTGGAAACAAGAATTTTACAGACAGAAAAAGATCTTCAGCTCATCAAGTCTGAGAAATCAGAGATGAGTTCCAGTTTAGAATAGGACTCTGCAAAATATGAGTTTATTCCAAATGACTAAGACATCTCACACAGCTCTCTTTTGAAGGGTAGTCAAAAAACAGATGTTGCATAGTCCTATGTGGCATTTTTACTATTAAATGTGATACTTGCTTGGCATGTCCAGATACCTTTAGTCTGTGTTTTTTGGGGGTAACATTATTAGGATATGCTGGTATGCCACGATGTTAGATGTCGGCACAAGTGTCTGACATCACTATGAGGAGCCAAGTGCATTCAGTGAATGATGAGTGTGCAGCATGTGTCTGACACAGGCACACACACCCTCCCGTGTATTTTATATAGTGCAGCCTGTTTGTAATAGTAATGTTTTTTTTTTTAGAAACTGCACCATGTAAGTTTTTACTTCATTTATAATTATTTTATATTTTATTACATTTTCTGAGGTTTGGGTAAATATTATTAACTTTACAGCAAAGCTGCACCTTAGTGAAAGCTATGACTATGTGCATTTTAACAATTCTTTCCATTGGTGTCTATTTTATAGTCACTATTACTGTTCCAGTAAAAAAAAATAAAATAAAAACAAAACCAGACCATTCTTTGCAAAAAACTACATTAATGCATCAGTTAGGGTGCAGATTAACACCACAAAAGTAGGGAAATGTGGTGTTAGGGTTCCTCCCCCAGCAGCAAAAGAAAAAAAAATTAGGATTTGGGGTCTCTTGGGTCTTGATGAATCAGTGCTTGGGCCTTCCTTAAGGAAACTGCTCAGAGAAGACTTCTCACCAAAGGACTTCATATGTCCAAATGCTATTTTGAAGGCAGTGGAAAATAGCACCCAGTGGTGTCTTGTTTTCTTTCTAGTGCTATGGAGAGCAGGCTTGCTCTTGTTCTGTTTAGTCTTTTGTTTTTAGTATTTTTAATCTCCTTTTTTGTTATAACCTCAGGCTGAAAATATGCCTGACATAACACACATTTCTTGTCATGAGATTCCCCTCACAGATTAATACCACACACAAACCTTGTTGGGTGCTCAGTTGGGATACTTTATTTACATAAATCCATCACAAAATTGTATTTAACTTTTATTACATGATCAGTATTTTTGATACATATACTGTACATCAACATCATCATATTCTTTGCATGACCACCTTCAATCAATTACCACCATTCTGGACTCAGATGCAAACCCACGTTCCACTCTCTGGGATGCAAACCATACAAGGTATCAACATGGCTATGTGCCCATCCAGCCCATGTCCTGGTTTCCTGGCCCAGTATTCCCTGAGACCCCTATATGCTTTACCTGTGCCTCTTATTCCCCCCTCCCCACCCCCTTTTTCCTGTTACTTCCCCACCCTTAGACCATGACACTCCTGTTGCCCTCCTTCAGCAACCTTTTACATGTCCTTACTCTTCTTTGTCAGTCTCCACAAAACCTGGCCATCCACTGCTGCCCACCTTCAGCAGCCTACTGTGGCACAAATTTCCCATCATAACACTCCTGTTGCCCTCCTTTCTTAACCCCTTATGTGTCCACACCCTTCTTTGATAATATACATAAACCTGGCCATCCACTACTGTCCACCTTCAGCAGCCCGCTGTGGCCCTGAACTTCCCTGCGTACTCTCCTGTAACTATCCTTTGGCAACCCTTCACTTGTCCATACTCATCTTTGAAAATATCCCTAAAACCTGAGCACCCACTGCTGTTCACCTTCAGCAGCCCCCCCATGGCCCTTATTGTCCCATATTTTTGGTTCCCAGCCTGCTGTCCGCTTTCAGTAGTTGATCATGCCATGAAAACCTCCCTTGGCCTCACCACCTATCCTGCTAAATTACTGGGTGGGAGGGTGGACAAATCACTATCTTGCAATGGAAGTGTGATCTTAATCTCCCGTCTATTTATATACCCCCTTCTTGTGGGCCTTCACCCTGCTTCCTTCCATCAATCCCTGTCTTAGATCTTTTCCCCTTCCCCTTGCACCACTCTTCCTCCCATGATCCTACTATTTTTCTTGCCCTTTCTCCCATGATTCATCACCTCTTCTTTCATTACCCCACCACCCTCCACCCCTCCCCCTCCCTCTCCCCCTCCTCCTCGTTCTCTACTTATTCTTACTATCTCCACCTGGAACCCTCCCATTCATTTTTGGTCAAGAAACCCCTGACAATAAAGGCTGCCTTTTAAACTGGCAACTCCCTTGTCATGGGATTCCCCTCTCAAATTAACACCACACACAAACCTTGTTGGGTGCTCAGTTATCATACTTTATTTACATAAATCGATCACAAACTTTTATTTAACTTTTATGTACATCATTAATACTTTTGATACATATACATCAGTTTCATCATATTCTTTGCATAACCACTTCCAGTCAATTACCACCATTCTGGACTTGGCTGCAATCCTGAGGCCTACATTTGGCTTTCTGGGATGCAAATCCATAAGGTAGCAACATGGCTGTGTGCACATCCAGCCTGTGTCCTGGTTTCCTGGCCCAGCACCCCCTTGGACCCCTGTATCCTTTACCTGTGCCTCTTATTCCGCCTCGCCACTCCCCAATTTTTCTCTTCCTTCCATTAGCCTATCTCGAGCTATTATGATGGATGGGCACTGGGTCAGAATAGCACTGAAAAGAATGCCATTGGCAAGAAAGGTAAGGAAAAAATAGCACCGATATTTCTTTTGCTTAGAGCTCTGCCCCCTCCACCCCCACTAATAAGGCTTCTCACTCCAGGGTGGAGTGGATCACGGGGCAATAAAAAATATGTGGGGTCATGAAATACTGTTTCCACAGCATCTCACACCAGTGTTAAAGTCCCGATTTGCAAAACTTTTTGGAGTCCAGGATTAGAACCTTGGTCTCCACTGTTGCCTGGACGAGCTGATCTATACCCCAGCCCTCCACGCATGGGAGCAGCTCAGCTGGGCTCCTGGATTCTGCTGCCCTTATCTGTATAGCAGTATCATGGACAGCAACCAGAGGAGCACATATGGCAAGTGATTGTTCGCTGTCCCTGGTAGCGCTATATGGACTAGCGATCTCTTGATTGGTGCTATAAATGTAGCACTCATCTAATTGGGTACCTGATGGATGATGGGGTTCCCCATACATCTGCCTCCTCCTATCCCACTCTTCTCTAGCTCCATCCAATTGAAGTTAAACATGTCCATGCCTTTCTCTGTCTGATTCACCCCCAACCTGCCCGTGCAGCCTCCCAACTCATACCATTATCCCTGTGTGTGATATCCATACCACCTAAATCAGTTACCATTGCTTCCGATGCCCTTTTTTGGCCTCTTCCTAACTCCCTGTGCTGCTTTGCCATCCCTTGCCTGCTGCCATATCTACCTCGGAATAATCTCAGACCAAGCAATGAATATCTCCAGACACCATCCAATAATTACTTCTAAGTCCCTTTATTATTTCCATCCTGATGTTCACCAATGTCTGCTCCCCTATATCTTTGCCCCCCTCAAGTCAAGTGCCAGCCTAACAACTCTGATCTTGGCAGCTAAAATTTCGGCTCCTCCCATAGTGGTAATCACTGGGCCCATTGCATGCCCCGAATCCCTTAACAGTGTACTTTTGTTGCCTCTACATCCATTCTCTGTCGTCTGCCCCCCCCAGGCCTGACCGTCACTCTTCTCTTTGTCCACTAAGTGATAGACTGGCCCTCACCATACAGTTATTTTCTCCAGCTCCCTAATGTATCTCTTGAAACAATTCGACTTCCCCTGCCGCCCCTTCTTTATTTCCGTGGCTGATCCACTTTTAGAGGCTTCTTCCGAAACTGCCCCTATCCCTAATGACTGTGATGAAAAACCTGTAGGCATCCTCCACCAAAATTCCAAACTCTTCCTTAGCATTGCTGCCAACTGGTGACCTGGTACCCATTACCTTGTATAAATAAACTGCCCCCACAGTTGACTTAACTGCCCTGTATTCCTCCATACCTCATGACTGTACACCCTGCCCCTGACATTTTCCAATCTAACCCCAGCCTTTGCTCCCTGCCCGGCCTGCTGTGTCTTGGATGTGCTCCACCACAGCTCTATCCTGTCCTTGACCCCACTGTACCTCTTCCCAGTGTGCCCCCCCACCTGTGTGTCATTTGCATCTCAGCCTACTTAACATCATTCCCCTAACCCCCGGGGCCCTGCATGGCTCCCCACAACTCTTAGACTGCATACCTCCCCAGACCAGCCAAATAGCTCCCACATGGTATAGTGCTTTAACCCTTCATCCCCAGTCTGGACTATAAACCTTATACCCTACCCCTCCATCACTGACCTATTTTCCCCCTTGCATTGCCTTTCTCCTGTATCTCTTTCTTCAACAGCTCCTCCTTCTGAGCAACCTCCAGCATCACCTGTACCTCTTTCCTCCAAGCCATCACCTGCTGTACTGGGTCCTCCTGTGGGTCTGTTCCTGGTGTTCATCCTTTCTGCTATGATTACCACTCTCTGGGAGACCTGCCCAGTTTTGATCCCCATTTTAGTTCAGCTCAGCCCTGTTGGGACCATGCCTGCCCACTCAAGCAGATAGAGAAAAGAAGAAAATGCAGCATTAGCAGCAAACTCCCTATCCACCATCCCCACAGAGGTTGTTAATTCCTTTGCATGTTCCCCCTTTTTCCTCTTTTGTTCCCATAAGTGATACCATTAATAACAATATTCAGTCTAATCAAGGAATGAACTAAACTCAGTCTTGCTGAGGATTTGAACCTTGTACTTCCTTTACCTAGCACTCATGAATTAACACTCTGTGCTATAGCAGCACACTTAACTTTTCCAACCTGCCTTCCCTGTTGACTTTACCACAGATGCTGGGATGCCCAGTCCACTGTGCCTTCCTTACTGAACAGTTTAACTTTTTTTTATTAATATACCCCCTTCACCCAAGTTCAGAACCCTTACCTGGCCAAGTGTGGTCATTATGGCCTCATAAGATGGTGCCTGTCCCCCATTGTGCCTGCACGCTAGTGTGCCACTGTGACTAAGACAGTGACTGCCCCATAGCACGCATGTGCAGTTGTGATGTCCTTGCCCTTAAACTCAGCCCATGAATGCACCTGACATAGACAAAGAAAGTGGGCAAGATGGGGGGCAGGATGAGTGAAAATGCTGGAATGCCCCAACCAACAGAGATACATATTAGGAGTGAATCAAACTCCACAATACCTTATTAGTGATTCAGGTATGTCTTTCTAAAAACTCCTTTATAACATAGCAAGACAGTTTTGTGCAATTTCCTTATAAACAACTAACCAAACATAAAATATGACTACTCCAGTAATGCTAAAACCCATGAATTACTTTCTCAGGCCTTTCTCCATGTTACCTTATATTTAACTCTTCTAACTTACTGTACAATCATCATTGCATTATTAATAGACCTTGATCATTATTTCAGAAAAAGAAAACTTGAGAGAAAAAACATTTTGCCCTTTCTGTTTTCTATTCTGTATTTTTTTAAGTAAATAATTATCAGGCCCTTGCAAAACATTACAGTCAGGTTTAAAGATGAACTTAGACATAGAAACATAGAAGTTGACAGCAGATAAGGACCGCAAGGCCAATCCAGTCTGCCCATTTTTTCTACCTTTTGAATGAGCCATAGGCCATTGCTCTGTCCATGGCCTATCTATTCAAACTCAGCTTTATTGCCCCTTATGCATACCCATACCTGTTTGAAGCCCTGCGCTGTATTCATAGCCTCCACTTCCTGAGGTAGGCTGTTCCATGCATCCACCACCCTTTCTGTGAAATAGAACTTCCTCACATTACCCCTTAATCATCCTCCCTCTAATCTCATGATGTGTCCTCTTGTCCTGCTACTTTTCTTATATTGAAACATGTTAGACTCTTTCACCTTGTTAATGCCCTTAAGATGTTTGAATGTTTTCATCATATCACCTCTCTCCCTCCTTTGCTCTAGGGTACACATATTGAGCTCAGTTAATTTGTCCTCATATGTTTTCTGATGCAGCCCCTGCACCATTTTGGTTGCCCTTCTCTGGACTGCCTCCATTTTGTTAATGTCTTTGTGCAGCTGCAGCCGCCAGTACTGCACGTAGTACTCCAGATGGGGCCTAACCAGTGTCTTGTAAAGAGAGATTATTGCTTCCCTCTTATGACTTGTGATCATCTACTAATACACCCAACATCCCTCTAGCCTTACCTGTTGCTTTAGTGGTCTGCTGGATGATTTCAGGTCATCTGTGATGATGATGCCCAAGTCTTTTTCTTCCCTTGTGACTGTCAGCAACTCCCCTCCCAACCTATAGGTAGCTTCAGGGTTTCTCTTTCCTATGCGCATGATCTTGCACTTCTTTGTATTAAACCCAGTTGCCACTATTCCGGCCATTTTGCCAGTTTTTCCAGATCTCTTCTCATTCTGCCAATCCTATCTGGATCATCTACTCTGTTACAGATCCTGGTGACATCTGCAAACAAGCAAACCTTACTCTCCGGTCCATCTTCAATGTCACTGATGAAGATATTGAAGAGGACTGGCCCCAGGACTGATCCCTGATGTACCCCACTTGTGACATGCATCTCTTCTGACTGTATACCATTTACCAACACTCTCTGTTTTCTACCCGCCAACCAGTTTGCCACCCAGTTGACCAACTTCTGACCCACCCCGAGCCTACACAGCTTATTAATCAATCTTCTATGTGGAACAGTATCAAACGCTTTGCTGAAGTCAAGGCAGGCAACATTAACTGCACCTCCTTAGTCCACCACTCTGGTTACCCAGTCAAAGAAGTCTGTGAGATTAGACTGGCAGGACAATCTTGTTGTAAACCAATGCTGTCTTGGATTCTGTGCTCCTATGGATTCCAGGTGTTGCACTATCCTTTCCTTAAGGAGTGCCTCATAATCTTGCCCACTACTGAGGTAAAACTGACTGGTCTATAGTCCCCTGCCTCCTCCCTGCTGCCACTCTTGTGGAGTAGGATCACATGAGCCCTTCTCCAGTCTTCTTGGACCTCTTCTGCGCTCAAAGACTCACTATACAGGTCTGTTAATGGCTCTTCTAGTTCCACACTTAGTTCCTTTAGCACCCTGGGATGTATGCCATCAGGTCCCATTGCCTTGTCCACCCTGAGCTTAGCGAGCTCTTGTGGAACCCTTTCTTTCATGAAGGAACTTGTGCACACCTTCCCCCCCCCATACATGGTGCTGAGCTGTGGGCCCTGCCCTACCTTCTCCTCAGTAAATACTGAGCAAAACTATCTATTTAGGATAGATACTTTTCCTTGGTCCTCCTCCACACACTGCCCCTTATCCCCTTTGATCTTAGCAATACCCCCTCTGAACTGTCTCCTTGCACTAATGTATCTATAGAAAGTCTTGTCCCCCTCTTTTACTGTTCATGCTAATGTTTCCTTGGTTTGGGCCTTTGTCTGCCTTACTGACCTCCCTGCTTCCCTTAGGGAAGCTTGGTATACTCCTTATCTTTGTTCCGCTGCATTCCCTTATATTTCCTGAAGGCCAGCCTTTTGGCTCTGATCTTTTCTGCTACTGTTTTTGAGAACCAAAGTGATTTCCTCTATCTTTTGCTCTTACTTTTCTCCTGTACACAATGAGATGCTTCTTCAAGTATTACATCCTTAAAGTCAGCCCACTTTGCCTGTACCCCCTCACCTATATTATTTCTTGTCAGGGCTAGCTTAACTCTGTTGGCCATCTTATCAAAGTCAGCTCCTCTGAAATCCCATATTTTTGTCTTGGAATGAGACGATTTAGTTCTAGGGACCAAATTGAACCATATCATGTGATGGTCAGTGGCTCCCAGGTGACCTTCTACCTGGAGATCTGTGATCCTTTCCCCATTAGTCAGTATTAGATCCAAGATAGCCCTGTCTCTTGTGGGTTGTTGTACCAATTGTTCGAGGCCCTCCTCTTGCAGGGAATCCATTATGTGTCTAGTTCTGGCACATGTTCCTGCTAGTATTGACCAATCTGTATCTGGCATGTTGAACTCTTCCATTACTAGAACCTCCCCTTTAGCTGTCATGTTTTGTGTATCTTCTAACAGTAATGTGACTATGTCCTCCCCCTTGTCTGAAGGCCTGTAGACAACTCCAGTTTGTATGACTGTCCATTTCCTGTTTCCAGGGTGACCCACAGTTCTTCTGGCTCCATATGTGTATTCTGAATTTCTGTAGCTTTGATATTTTCATTGACATAAAGAACCACCCCCCCCCCTTTTGCACCTCAGTCTCTTCTGAACAGGACATAGCCAGGTACTGAAGTGTCCCAAGTGTGGTTACTGGTGAACAATGTCTTGCTAATGGTTACTATGTCCAGTTTAGCCTCTGTCATTGTTGCCTCCAGGTCTGGGATCTTGTTTCCCAGACTGCGGACATTTGTGTACATGATTTTCGATTGGCCAGATTTTGGTGCGTTAGTTGTTGGGTGCATCATATGGGGAACTAAACCTTTTTCCCTACCTGGTGATGCAAATGAACTACAAACATGTTGAACCCCTTTTTGATCACTAGCTGAGGGGGTAGGGGTGTTCTTCCTGTTCGGTGTATCAGGTGCTGCCTCCCCATTTGGTAGTTTAAATATTCTACAAAGACTTCAAACTTCTGCCCCAATGCACTGACTCCCTCCTTAGTCAGATGCAGGCCATCGAATTTAAAGAACTTTCTCTCCCTAAACTGTTGCCAGTTACCTACAAATTTGTGTCTTATTTTCCTGGCATAAGCCCTTGAGCCACATGTTTAGCTCCCCTATTTCCACTTCTCTGACCTTCTGCGCATCTTCCCCCCTCTCCCCGACTGGCAGGATCTCATAGAAGGAGATGCCAGATGAAATGGATGACAGTTTGTCTCCCAGCCTGGTCAGGTGTTCCTTGGTCTCCACAACTGACCTGCTGGCAAGACCATTAGTCTCTAGGTGTACCAGGACATCAGTGTTTTCTCCTGCTTCCTGCATGATTTTAGCAATGCAATCAGTGTCTCTCCACTCTGATGTACCTGGGAGACATCTCACAATTACCCCCGACTGGAGGTAGGTATCAACTCCCTGAACCATGGAGTCTCCTATGATCAGAAGTGTTTAGGATTTCCTGTTTGCTTTTTTGTTTTGGTTCCTGTTTTTGGTGAGTTTTATAGTGCTGGCTCCTGTGCTGTAGTGTCCTGCTCTGCAGTGTCCTCTGCCCCTTTGAAATGTTAAGATTGATTTCCAAATTGTACACATTGGATTCCACTGATTTCTGAGATGCCAAATACAGTATACATTCCTTCTTTGTCTCACTGACTATTAATAACACAGAAGCATGACGTAGTTATATTAAATTTACAATGAGTATTTCTTAAGACAATTCCAAATTACTGTTAGTATTGTTAACACTTCAAAGCATCCTTTAAGATAATGTCCCTGATTTTGTCATGTTATCCCCTTTTTGTTTCTATGAATGGCCCTTGCTTTGTTTCTAATAAAGCTGAGTGTTATAGTCTTACTAGTTTTAATCTGAAATTGCAGTAGAAAGTCAGTAAACTTTTTGTGTTCATGTGACGGTGGGTCTGAGAAAAACTGCATACTCTAGAACTGTAATTTTATCTGTTTATCTTCTTGTGCCTTTTGTAGATAGTACAGACTATTGAGTAGATATGGAAGTACAAAATCCAGATGTGTCATTTATTGTGATTCATTCATTCCTAGGTCACACTGTGGCTTTACTACATATGGACAGCTTTTCTTTTAAGACCACACAGTTTATACCCAACTGAGGTTCCTAAAAGATCCAATCAATACTGTGTCCAGCTAGCAGTAAATACTAGGAGAGAGTGCTTTTATTGCATGTCTGTGAGACTGACATGTTGAGTATGATCAGGTGAACTCGAAGACTTCCAGTACTCACTGGACAATTACAGAAATGAAAAACTGTTCAAAATCAATGAAATAAAATACCATCCAAGCTCTAAGTACCACAGGTAAGGGTCTTGCCCTCACATGTCAGGTTTCACAAGGGGTAAGTGGAATATGAGCATAACTATAAATCCTTTCCCTCCACCCTCTCCCTTTTCCCAAACCAACTAAACTGTTCTTCTTGTCTTCCCTTTGCTGCCCCACCATGACTCCAGCTAAGAGTTGGCTGCTCCTCAAAATGGTGCCAGGCCCGACCTTGCTCATACATACTGGCTGGCCTCTGTGCTCAAGATGACGGTCGTCCTGTAGTGAACATCCATCTTGTGATATCACTTCCTCCCTCTTAGCCCACAAAATCCAAACCATCCTTCTCATCATCATTGTGCTGTAACTGTAAAGTGGGGGACCCTCTCCAAATGGACCCCCATGCCATTTCCTTTCTTCTGCACCTGACTCTCAACTGCAGACCACTGATGCAGCTCTTTGAGACCGCCCTCCCTGTCGTCCACCTCCATAAACCATATTTTGCACTCCCGTCCTCCTTTCTGCAGTCCTCTCCTTATATCTTAACCCAAACATGGGTCCGCTGCCTGGAAGCCTTCTCCACATTCTTTTCCCAGCTACTGTAGCTCCATGCCATGCACCCTGCATCCCCGGGTACCTTCCTTTATGCAAGGCATGGCAACAACAGCCACAGCCACCTAGCTGCCCTGGTCTTTGTACCCATAGCAGATACCACCACTGATGTAGCCCCGCTCCTTGTTCTTCCCATCAAGTGGGCTTCTAGCATGAAATGCAGTACCCTTCAGTCAGAGCTCCCGAGAACTGGCCTATGCAAGCCCTTGAAACCATTTCTAGAATGACTTTGAAACAGAACTTCTTTATAGACAGCAATTAAAACACCTCTTGTAGGAACTTATTGAAAACAGCACTTTTATTTATTTATTTTACTACCACACAGTTCCCAGACCATCCCCTTTTACCTGCCTCACATCTAACCACCCTCTCAAAATAAAGCCTGCTACCACATTCTTTCCTTCTCAATCCCATGAAAAATGCCTACAGTACTACTTTTGTAATAACCAACTCTAGTTCCCTCTACAACGCCCTGCTCACCCTTATCCTTAGTTTGTCCAATCCAACCCTTAAGAGAATCTTGTCTCCCCCACCTGATGCCAACCAAGCTGTGCTAGACCTCAGATTGCTTTCTAGCAAAAAAAGGGTGATCCTAGTCTTCCTTCTGCTTTTATACCCCATTCTTGTTGGCTTCCCCCGCTCCCGTCTACCAAACCCTGTCTTTGATCTTTTGTCCCCTCCTCCTGCACCCTTCATCCCATGATCCTACTATTCTCCTTGCCCTTCCTCCCATGATTCCTCACCTCTTCCTTCCCTTCCCCCCACACCCCACCTGCCTCCCCCTCCTTCTCTTCCTGTCCTTACTATCGCCACCTGGCATTCTCCCTCCATTTCTGCTCAGGAAGCCCCTGACGATAAGGGCTGCCTTTTAAACATGCAACCTGCCTTTTGGAGAATCCTCCTCTGAGCAGTTTTGCTTGGCCCACAAGTACTGGCTACATGAGATGTGCACGCGTCCTCAGAGGTGTGCACTATAATTGTGCAAAATTGTGTTCCTGTCTCTTCTTATTTGTTTATTTTTATATAGACCAATTACATTTCTAGTTTCTTGTTTTCAATGAAAATTTACAAGTCCAAAAATGAAATTTTAATTTGGTTAAATCTCAAGGAAAACTTGAGATTTGGGGCTCTGTTTTCTAACAGGCATACAGTGACACAAGGTGCACCCAACACCCCCTTTCAGCAAAGCCCACTGCACCATGGACCCTGCAGCAGATATTGGTACAAATCCAGATGCAGCAGCAAAGTTCCCTAAGCTGCTGCAAGTGGCTCCATGTGGCAATCAGATGGCACATGGTAGGTGATTGAGGGAGGCTTCCATCATCCCCTGGCAAGTGCAAATCTGTCCCAGTGACAAATTGTCCAGCCAAGGCAGCCATGCAGTGAATGTGGGTACCCATAGACAATACACACTGTACAGGAGGAGATGGTGGTGAATAGCATTGACAGCTTTGAAGGTAGCACAGAGCTATGTACCTACCTGTGCATGTCCCTGTGACTGGAGACCCACAGCACAGCAGACCTGACCATGCTACAGCTGCTGACTGCAGTACAGAGTAGTGAACCAGCCCGCGGCTGCCCTGAAAGAACTCCTGACTTCTTACTGTCCTTCCTGCTCCCTCTGATCCTCTGGTGAGGGATTGCTGGAGATTCCCAGTGTAACTTTAAAAACATCTGGTGGAAGAACATTTGCCTTTATGGCTCCTACCCTATGGAACTCTCTACCTTGCCAGATATGCAATAGTTTGACTGTGGAGAGCTTTGAAAAAGCTTTAAAGACCTTCCTTTTTAACCAAGCATTTTTAGTGACATGAATTATGTTAGATTGTGTTTTGAATTTAGTGTTATTCATAATTATGGTTTTTAATGTTGTATGAGGGATATTGTAAAGGCACCCTGAGCTTTGGAAGGGCGCCTTATAGAAATAAACATTTACTTACTCACTTACTTACATGTTAGCTAACCTGCAGACCAGATGAAGGGAAAGGGGAAATTGTTTAACCAGGGAAGGCACATTAAGCCGAAGCTTGTTTCCAGGTGTGATCTGGGAGCACAAGGAAGTTAAATGACTTGCTTAGGGTTGCACAGTATGCAAGTGGGGTCTGATGAGATTTAAACCCAGGACTGCAGGAGTGCAGCTCAGTGCCCTTAATCACTATGCTGTGCTGCATCCTTAAACACAAGAAGCATAAGCTCTGCACAGTCACATACCTGTGAATGGTGGTCATCCACCCACTGTGTTACTGTAGGCTAAGTATAGTACTGGAGGTGGAGGATGTCAAACTAAATAGCACATACTCATGGCAGTGTTCTTGCATGTTTGGGTACTCTGCATCCAACATATCCAGACATAGCCAGTAGACATGGCTGCAGCCATACATCACAGCATGGGACTATAGGTGCACAGGTGTCCGCAGTCTCACAGCTGTATATGCACTGTAATGGTCTAGTGTGGGTAGGCAGCTTGTCAACTACCTAGGAGCTCCCTACCTGTCTGTGTATGGTCAGAGGTAACATGGTGTAATGTCATTAAGTATTGGTTGCTTGAAAGAGATTGTCCCTTATCATCCCTGATACTGTTGCCTGACTGCTTGGCATTGTGCAAGGACAGCTATTGTGTGAATGGAGGTGTGCAACTGTGGATAGCTCAAGTAGCACCAAATAGTATGTGCCTGTGGGGACACCAACATATATATATATAGAGAGATATAGATACACACACACACACACACATACACTATAGATTTATATATAAATATATATATATACACACACAGACATACAGTGTGTGTATATATATATATATATATATATATTTTTCTTTTTTCAAATTTTTTTTCTATTTTGTTTATTCAGAAAAATACCTTTGAGTCAAAGACTCCTTTTCAAAGGTTCCACGTCAGACACAGATACAACCTGGAGAATGATACAAAATGGTTCAGCAGGAGGACACAGGTAACAATGTAACAAAGAATGGTACATAAAATACAGTAAAAGGCTAACATTTGGATACTAGTAGAATCATCGTATTAGGTTCAGGAACTGTTACACAAGTCATTGCACATATAATCTCCACTAATTAGCAATTCAGGGGGTACAGGTGGGGGGCTCAAGAAACAGCCAGAGGCTTTAGTCAGACTAGGAAGGGAGTTGGGCTGGGCTAGGATCCATGGCAGTCACAAGGATTGGAAGACTGTAGATGATTCCTGAGGTGTGCTTTGTAAGTGCCAATACTATTCATGTTTACGATGGTGCTAGGTAGGTTATTTATCTAGGTAGGGGCTCGGAAGGCAAAGGACCTTTGGAAAAGTGAGGTATGGCAGTGAGGAACTACAAGGAGTTGCCTATTTGTGCTACATGTGTGTTGATAAGTAGGGGCCCGTGGGATACGTGGTGAGAGACCAGGTGGGGCCAGGCCAAGGGTAATCTTTTTGGCCATGAGGCAAGTGTGAAACCTGATTCTGTTATCTAGGTTGAGCCAGTTTGTAGCATTATATAGGGAGCAGGTGTGAGTTAATTAATTACATCCCAAGATGAGGCGACAGACTTTTTTAAGGGAAAGCCGGAGCCTTGTCAGTGTCGATGAGTTGGCAGCGATATAGATCAGGATGTCATAGTCAAGAAGGGAGAGGACTGAGCAGGAGACTGCCAGGCGAAGGGCATCAGCGGTAAGACAGTGCTTGTACTGGTAGAGGAGGCCAATCATGATATTGAGGGTAGTAGACTGTTGATGAATGTGTTGGTGGAAGTTAAGGGCCTGGTCGAGTGTGATACCCAGGTATTTGAAGGAGTCCACTTGTTCAAGAGGGGTCTGGCTGGCAGTTAGTATTTGGGGACAGAGTGCTTTTTTAGAGTTAATGGAGTGTGAGAAGAACATAACCTTGGTTTTCTTATAGTTAAGGATGAGGCGCTGTGTGGTGAACCATTTTTCATCTTCCCTAAAGGAGGATTGGAGGGAGAGGTGGAGCTGGGTAGGGTCAGGATTGGAGGAGCAGAGAACAACTTCATCTGCTTAGATTATGAGGTTGCTTGAGAATGACTGAGGAATGGTAAAAAGTATGGCAGCTTAGATTCAATGCAAAGAAGTGCAAAGTAATGCACCTGGGAAACAAAAACCCCAAGGGAAGAGTACACAATGAGGGGAGGTACTAGCAACATCAAAAATGGAAAGGGACCTGGGGATAGTCATATCAGATGACCTAAAGGTAAGCAAGCAATGTGAGAAGGCAGTAAGGAAGGCTGGGGGATACTGGGATGTGTAGGAAGAGGCATCACCAGTAGAAAACAGGAAGTTGCTATCCCTCTGTACAGACAGTTGTTGAGACCCATTCTGGAGTACTGTATGCAGTTCTGGAGTCCCCATCTCTGCAAGGACATAGAGAGGATGGAGGCAGTCCAGAGGAAGGCAGCTAAAATGGTGCAGGGTTTGCATCAGAGGCCATAAGAAGAGAGATTAAAGGAGCTTAATACATATACCCTTGAGGAAAGGGGGAGAGGTGGGACATGATAGAAACTTTCAAGTACCTCAAGGGAATCAACAAAGTCCAAGAGGGTAGCATCTTTCAGAAAAAGAGACGTGCAAGAACAAGGGGACACAATTTGAAGATAGAGGGGGGATGACTCAGGGGCAATGTGAGGAAGTATGTTTTCATGGAGAGGGTGGTGGACACATGGAGTATCTAGGTATCACTCTGGACAGCGCTCTATCCTTTTCTCAGCACACAGATCAAATTGCTAAGGTTGTCAATCCAAGAATTGGTCTACTATACAGGCACCATCATTGCCTGACCCAAGAAGCATTGTCACTCACCATAAAAAGCTCCATTCTGTCCATCATCGACTATGGGTTAGTAGTCTATGGTGAAGCCCCTGACACCGCCCTCAAAAGGATTAGCACTGCCATTAATAAATCCTGCAGGCTTCTTCTTGGCTCCAATAGATTAACACACACGTGCCCTTTATGCACAGTCCAAATGGCTTACTGTACAAGGTAGAATATGATATCAAGTGTGTCTTTTAGGGAAAAAGAAACACCTTGGCCTAGCTCCGCCTGCCATCCAGAACCTCCTCTCCAATGCCCCCAACTCCTACCGCACAAGAATCACCGCCAGACAATCACTTCATGTCCCATTTTTCTGGACCTCACAAGCACAAAAATCCTTTGCTTATCAGGCCTGTCTATGGCTTAATGAACTCCCCCTGAATATAATCAATGAGTTCAAGCTTGGCCCATTTAAGATATAACTCCACCAACACCTCACCTGTCTTAGCATTTGTGATTGCTAGCCCCTGATTCCTGTCCTTGAACCCCCTCTGCCCATTATGCACTCTGCATTTATTCCCCCCACCCCTTCCCCCAACCCCTCTCTCATGGAAACTGACAAAGAAGTACTTGATCCTGCTTAACTCTTGAGCTTGACAAAGAAATATTTATTTCTGCATAAATACCTCATTTGTTGTTGCATTGTAATCTAAATGTATTCTACCCTTGTATTCTCTCTGTTCGAACACTGGTGCCCTGTAACACTGCACTTTTAGTGTTCCAAGTGTTCCAATCTTGTATTGTATGTTATGTGTCTTGTTCATTTGATGAGGAACCTTTGTAAATGAGCTTCCAGCTCAAAGGTTTATTTCCAAGATTTCAATAACTAAATAAAAAAATATTCACCATAAGGGGACAGTAACCTATGCTTAAGCACCCAGACTGGTGTGAAACATTGACTGGCTAGATCCTGTCTTTTGCACTACCAGTTTGACTTGAATAAATGTGAAATTGTGCATTAATTCTTCATGGTCACAAGTCTATTTTATTCTGGCAAAGGCTAATGTTAGCCCAGTTTGTTGCTTTGAAGTAGAATGAGAGGAGCATTGGGAATGTCAACACTGAAAAGGCACCTCGACAGATGTCATCACATTAATGAGAAATCTATTTTTGAGAATAGAAAAGAACGTGCCAGTGATGACAGCTCACTACACTCAGGGATAATTCCAATTGATGCCGGCAATTCCTTCCATTCAAATGCTTCCTAGTGTTACTGGTAGTGGTCATGTGTTCTAAAGCCCCCTCCTTTAAGGAAACAGCTTACTGTCTCAGAAATAAAAGAATGTAAAGCCAAAGATCCCGTGACCCATCCTTTTGCTGTTAAAATAACAAACTTTCAGAGATTGAAGCCATTGTCTTGCTGCCATGTGATGTGCTAGAACATGTAGGATTCAGGTGGCTGCTAGAGTACCTTCAACCTTGATATAACATAGCATCAATTCAATAGGCCTATGCAACTAGAATAGTGTTATGCTTGTGCAACTGTGAGGACTATTTGGCTAGTTGCATTCTGCATTCCACAGGGAATTACCACCCTGTAAGGGTGCCAAAGGCAAGGAACTCTCAAAAAGGCTTTCACCCCTAGAGGTCCCGCAGGAAAGAGCCCCATGGCTAAAGGTACCTTAGGAAGGATCCCTAAAAAAATTGAGCAGTAAACGTTGACCATGAGGTAGAGAAGCAGATTGACAGCAATAGGCAGCTTGATGAAACACAAATAAGATTCAGAGGTTGTGGGGAGTGTGGGGGCAGAGCTCCCCCACATAAACATAAAAAATGTAAGTTCCTGGCACCAGAGAGTCAGAGCACTGAAATAGATTTTCAGCACTCTGACTTCACCATAACAGCAATCACCTTTCAGCAGTCGCCATTATAACATGGAACCAGCATGAGGACATTCCCACTTTGGACCAGATGAGAAAGATCCTGCCACAAGGTTCACATGCTCAAGATGCAGACTTTGTGAGTTCAAAGTGAGACTGTGGGCTTACAGGATGAGCCCTGAGCCGGAAAAAGTAATAGACATGGTTGGCATGCCTCCAATTTACGAATGAGAGCGTGAGTCAACATTGAGTGCAAGATACGAGGACACCGGGTGAAGTCAGTGGTCATAGATTAGGTAGCAGATTTTTAATAAGGCAGGCCATGAAAGGTTATGAGTGAACTCTGCAACAATGAGATTGAAAGGTTGCTAGCAAACTCTGCAACCATGAGAACTACTGTACCAGGTGGGGCCTGGGTGAGGTAGGAGGCTGCAGTGTGAGTCAGCATTTGTGGCTTGACAACAGTAGCAAGCAGCAGAAAACAAGCCAACCAAGTCCATTATGAAGCCAAATTGATGGTGACATAGAAGGTATATGTTTAGGCAGTGAGAGGTTATGATGCCAGTGATTGAATCAATGAGGTTTAGCATAAATTAATCAATGAGGTTTAGCAGATAGGAGATGCACAGCAGGATTTTCAACAGCATTCACAACAGCAACAAAATGGCCAGCAGCATGGGTAAACATGATGCATCGCATATTAGGTAAGCTGAATTACATATATGCTTGGTCAACCAGTCCCACAAAGGAGCAAATCATAGTTTGCATAACAGCAGTTGATACTATGGTTTCAGCATGAAAAAGAGATCTGATATGATTGACCTGAATATCTTAAATGCCATTTAGGCAGATATAGGTTATTCAAGTAAGAAGCAAGCAGAACAATGATGGAATGAAATGAACATCTGAAGGCCTTGTTGGCTGTGAGGTTGCTGATTTATACATGAATAACTGAAAGCCATGAAGGCAAGAAAACAGGACAAAATCATATAATGTAGGTTACATAAATTATGCTTACACTACTCAGAGCCATGGCCCCAGTGCAACATCACAGTCCCCTGCCATGTGAACAACAGGAAGCCACAGCTCAGCAAAGTGAGACCGAACAGCACTGTAATGTTGATAGGCTAGGAACCCCCAAAATAGAGGTGATTTCACTGGCAGAGTCCTGGGTACTGTAAGGACAGCCAAATGATAACAACTGCTGAAGCAGTAGGGCAACAATAAACTGCAGCAGAGCTACAGAACAGGGAGAGGCAGCTAGCTTGCAGAGTAAGCCAGAATCAGGTGAAACAGGAGACAGCAGAGAAACAGAAATGGGAACTGAAGCATACAAAGCAATTGCAGGAAAACTGAGAATTGCTAGGCAGGAAAGCAACAGGCTGAGCAAAATCTGGTGAGTAAATGGAGCCTGAAGCACAGGCACGGGACAGCTTAAGATAAGGAACAACAATATGTAACATGAAGCACTAATAAACAATGCATACAGATGGTGCTAGAAAACTAGAAAGCCCAAAAGAAACAGACAAAGCAAACAAAAGTACAGGAACAGGAAGGAAAGAAGCACACAAGGAAACATGGCGCAGCTGGAGGCAAGCAATACAAACCGAAAACAAGAGTACACAAAAATAAAAGTCCAGCACAAACCAGCAGAGCCCAAGCATGGCAACGCTTGGAGGGGGAGCCCTAGCAGGCCCCAAGGGAGAGGATAGATCAACAGAGCCTCTGGCTGCAAAGAAAAAGTGCTTCAGAAGAAAGCTGGGATGAACTACCTATGTTGCTCAGGAATGGGGTGTGGCTGGTTGCTTACCCCATTGAACTATGGGCATAGCTATTTAAGGAAACATTCTCTTTAACAGGGATTCCAGATCTCTGTGATGTAGTATGTAAATAACTGAGACAAGTTTTGGTCAATGCTGATGGGAGGGTGTTGCATTTCATGACAAATATCTGGACAAGCTGTCAGCTTGAAACTTTCATGTCTGTTCATGCACATTGGGCTTGTTTTTCTAATAATTCTTGCTGGGGCAGTGAAACAAAATGCAGTTTGCTGTTCTAAGAATGGTTTGTTTTCCATCCATACACAGCTCATGCAACACCAGCATGGAGCTCAAGCAATCCGTACAGCAATGACTCATACCACAAGCACTGTCAGTGGCTTTATAGTCACAGATTTTGGGTCAAACGTAAGGAAGGCCTTGGAGGAGGGGAGCTTTGTTCACACACACTGCTTTGCGGATTGCTTGAATGTAATGTATTAGTTTTCTTAACACTGCTGAAAAAATCTGTACTCATTTCAATTACTCAAGTAAAACACATCTTTTATTTGAAATAATACAGGAGAAGCACAAATTACCTTTGCACAGACAGATCAAAGACATTTCTACTAGTTGGAATTCAACCTTGCTTAGATTTCAAAGGCTGCTGGAAAAAAAGAAAACTATCAGACAGTACACCTTGGAAATCAAAATTGGTAATGCAAACATATACTGTAAATCATTTCATCACAGTGGGCCATGCTGAAGTTTGCAACTGTACTCCTCCAGCCATTTGAGGAAATCACCAGAGAGGTGACTGCAAACACATTAACTGTGAGCCATGCAATACCTTTAATAAAATGTTTAAAATACCAATTGAATTTGATTAGGGACAATTTAGAAAGCCCAAATGATTCCATTCCATATGCTGCCACTACTGACATAAACAGGTTACACACCAGAGTACAAACTGATCTGACCAAATTTATGATCGAAAAAGTAGATGAAGATAAAAAACTACTGTATGTAAAATGCTTCAGTCTGTCCACAACATTAAAATAGCAATCTTGTACCCACAATACAATACAATATAAATCATAGCAACTGCTGAAGGATGATGCACGTCTTTTGAAATAAACAGATATGACATAATTGATAAAGTGCATGCTATCATGGAACAAAGTTCAGAACCAGATTCAGACTCTTCTTCTCAACACAGCACAGCACAGCATCAAGCAACCCTCTACTGGTTCTCCAGCATTTTTCCCTCTTCTTCCACTTCAGCTACTCTGGCAGGATCTTTGTGATCACTACCTTCAAAAAACAGAGCTGTCCCACCCCACGCCCATGATCACACAAATCAGCTTCAGGTCCCTGGAGTCACTTGCAAGATCTCATAGTAGTTTCTTCATCCACTTCTTCTAACGCAGCCTCAGCACAGACCACTGTTGAGATGCACAGTACCTGACAAAGACTAATATTGATTGGAATGCTGATGCTTTGAAATACTGGTAATCCAAACAAAAACGAGGCCTGGTTTAGTACAACTTGCAATGAAGTACATGCATTGCCCTCCAATTAGTGTCTATTCAGAACAATTGTTTTAGTGCTGTGCAGAATGCAAAATTCCACGGACTGAATTAGCAAGGAATGGCCACTCTGCAGGCAGAATTTCCACCAGAATTTCACTGGTTCTTCTATGGAATTCTGCCTATTATGACCCACAGAATAAAATACATTTTTCCATAGAAAATTATTCTGCAACAATTTCCATGGAAAATGTTGAGATCTGTAGAATAATATCCTATGGAACAGCATCTTTGTCCATGGAAAATCATTCTGCAACTATTTCCTACCTCAGAATTCCATTTGTGGTGAAATCAGGCAGAATTTTGGCAGAATGTTGAAAATTCTGTGGAATTTCATTGTGCCAGAATGTAAAAATTCTGCATAACACTAAATTGTTTGGTTCAGCTGGTAACTTTATTACTAGCACAAGGGCCTGCTTGCAGAAAAGCCTTTAATCGGGTCACATGGGAATATACACATGCTCTCCTAGACAAATTCACCTTGGACCCAATTTTAAAAACAGGCTATGACTCCTGTACTCTTAGAAACAGAAAACTGATGGCAGATGGTGACCGCATGAGTCATCCAGTAGGCCCGTGGTTTCCTACCCCACTTCCTAAACTAGCTGCCTGCTTTAGTGACCTGCACTGTCTGTTCCATGCTCACTTGAATTCCCCCACCATCCTCGCCCCCACCACTCCCTCCAGCAGACTATTTCATGGTTGAACCACTTGCTCCATGAAGAAGAACTTTCTCAAGTTGTTTCTAAACCTCCCTACCTTAAGGGGAAGGTTGTGCCTTCATGTCCTGTTGTGTTCTTTCACCTGAAAGAGGTTCTGTACTTGCACCACGTTGTTACCCTTCAGGTATTTAAATGTCTCTATCATATCTCCCCAATTTCTGTTCTGCTCTAGGGAGTATAAGTTCAGTTCATACAGTCTTGCTTCATATGGTTTTTGATGCAAGCCATGCACCATTTTTGTTGCCATTTTTTGCACTGTCTCCAATCTATCTGTGTCCTTCCTGAGGTGTGGCTTCCTGAACTGGACACAGTATTCCATGTGAGGCCTAATCAGTGTCTGATACAGTGGCACGATCACTTCCTTCCTCCTGCTCATGATCCCCTTCCCGTGCATCCTAGGATTCAGTGCTGCCTTCTCACACTGCTTGCTGGCCTTTAGGTCATCCAAGATGGTAACCCTCAGATCATGTTCTTGTCTAGTATCCACCAGCTGCTCCCCTCCCAATGAGTACCCTTTCCCCGGGTTAAATTTTCCCAGGTGCATGACCTTGCACATTTTTGCATTTAATCCTAATTACCAATTTCTCTCTTACCAAATGGCCTACAGCATGTCCAAACCAATTAAAACATCTTAGAAAATGTCTTCACTATGGCACCAGAAATGGTTGCCCCTTCTCCCCTCTGATCATTTCATTGACCATTGAACCACTTACCATCACTAGCTATGATAATGCTCTGATAAGAGAGTATAAATAGGTCAAACAGAGATTAAGATTAGCATTAGCCTACACACGCAGATGCTGTATCATACTTCTCTATATCAAACTCAAGATTTTTCCATGCTACATTAGACACTATCAACTCATTTAAAAAAGCCTCTGGATACTTGATAAACTGTACTTATTTTGAAATGACTTCACTAACTACAGTATTTTAATTTCTAACTCTGTTCCTTCTGTGTTTACCTGCTGTAGTACCGATAGAGTTAAATATCCATGAGTGATCATTATTAAAAATCCAGAAGATCGTTTTGGGCAGAATTTCCCTATGTTGTTAAACAGAATAGTAAAAGATCTTGAGAAATGGAAACATTTTCCCCTCTCTTTAATTCATAGGAACAATGTAATAAAAATGAACATTTTTCCCAGAATACTTTTGTATTCCAAAAACTCTAATAGTTAAACAATCATTTTTTCAATACAATACAAAAATAATTTCAAAATCTGTATGCCATCATATGAACACCAGTTTTCAAATTAATACTCTCTATCCCCCACTAAAAAAGGGATTAACATTAACAAATTTCAATATATTCTATATGGAGCACAACTGGCACAAATGAAAGAATGGTTTACCAAAGGACACAACTTGAGCAAATTCATAGAAGAAACCATACATCCCTAAAAACAAATATCCCACATTTTATTCTCAGGCTACTAAAGACAAATAAAACCTGAGGTGCTAATGAGCAGCTGAAGGGACTAGTCACATTTTTGCTGAGCAGTAAGTAATGGGACAAGAAGGTATTTTAACATTTTGCACAGATACACTTCAGATTGTAACAACTTTTAGCTGGTGCAGACTTTCTCACCAGTGTGAACAATTATATGTCATATTATTGCCCCAAATGAAAAATCACCCAACCAAGTACTCGTACTTGTCTGCCATATATTGTGCATGGTGGTCCTCACCCCAGCAACTTTCCAACATGAGGAGAGGGACAGTGTGATCTTTACACAGCAGACATGAACTCTGGTACAGACTTGAGTAGTACCAATATAGAGGACTGATAGTGTAACCCATGCCAGTTCAATTATTCTTATTTGGATTGTTTTACAAAATATAGGGGCTAGGATGAGCTATGAAAGTGGGGGTGCAATGACTCTGCAGAAAACCTGTGGGAGAGCTCTGAATTTGGTAACAGAAGGGGAAAGGAAAGAGGAGCTGTTTTACCATACAGATAACTGCTGAGAAGGGACAACAATGAAAGAAAACGTAAATGGCAAATAGAAGAAAATATAATACAGTCCCAAATTTAATATGTTTCATCTGTACAAGGTACCATACTCTGATGTTTGACTCTATAACCGTAGACTGTCCTTGAGTCATAGGGTAGTGGATGTAGTAGGGTGGATGGGAGTTATGCATAAAACCCTAAAAGCACATTTCCAAGCTTTGTGGGCATTGTGTTTACAACCCTAATAGTTTATATCCGACCTCTGTGCAATTTGTATTTTGTGTGGTAGCAAACCTACTGAGCATTAACATAGTTGTTTGCAATATCCTGTATGATAGGGGTACGGTTGTGCCCCTATAGTTAGGGTGGAGTAGCCTGTTTAATGTTAAACCCCATTTTTGCATTTGAATAACATTTGCGTTCCTTGATGAAGTACCCCAAAATTTGGCATGCGCAGTCAGACTGCCAGAATCTCAAGACATTGAAAGTTTTGTGACGGTACCTTGTAGGATTTTTGAGATACAGAGTGCAAAAAAAAAAAGAAAAAAAACACATTTGGTTTCCCTATACTTAATATTGGGCATTTTGTACTCTGACCTACTGCCTAGACTGTGTCAGATTTTTTCATAAAATGTTCAGGGATGAAGGGGCCCTTGCCAAGAGTGTGCCTTTGGAATGTTTGGTGAAAAAATATGGTACCATTTTAAAGTTATAACCTTTTTTTGAGTTAGCATTCTGGTCCAACTAGTAAAAAAATGAAAATAAACTACCACAAAAGGTTAAAAACCCCATTGCAAAAGGTAAAAAAATCATGATTGGTTATTCGCATGATTTACTTGTCATGGGAAAAAAACAGTCAAGATGGTTGCCATTTCCTTTTTACTATTTTAAACTTACAAACATTAAAAATACATACAAATTATATATTTTCAAAAACAAACACCTGATCCAAGCTAAACAGGCCCCATTAAGCTAGATTGTGGTGTTTGTTTTCTAGTTGAGAGAAATACCTTTTCTATGCACCCAAAATCCCGAGTGCCCAACTTATCAGACAGGAACTGAGTTTCTGTGGCTTCCTAGCCCGTTTGACTGCTATGAAGTGTTAAGTTCTACTTAACGTTGGCAATTGAAAGTGTCCAGAATTGTGTAGTGCAAAGAAAGGAGGAAAACTGTTTTAAGTTAGTAATACAGTGTGAAAGCATCTTTCTTGCTTTTCTTGATGCATGATTTTGTCTACATAGCTATATCAATACCGTCAGTAAGTCCTTTCTTATTAAACATAGAATGGGACCCTATAGAAAAGCAGTTGGCAGTACAAAGAAGGGCACATCCTCACCTGTTTTTCTTGATCTCCAAGTAAGCTACACTAGCCCACTTTGTCTCAACTATTCATAGTGCTTTCTCAGGTGGGATTTGTTTATGTAAATTATTGACAAATAAGATATACAGTAGATAATATATTGAAATGGTATGGCTGATTCCCATTTCATATAATCTAGATGCATTAGTACCCTCATGCAGTCAGCAGTTGGTGCAGCCCACATCAAAGTTGTAAATGTCTGCAGAGATGCAGTACTCCTGATTAGGGAACTCAAAGTGGTGATCCATGGATAAGATTCAGTCAGCAATCAGTCATTACAGGTAAGAAATCACAATTTTAAATCACATATAATTGCAGAAAGCAAATCAGTATCTTCCCAAAATAAATCCATTTCTAATTATCTGTAAAGAGGTGCCCTTCAGCCACCTTATAGTTCAAGCAGTATTCTGTTCTTTGTTACTATTATTAGAATTCTGTATTTTCTCTACCATAAGAAAAAGCAGAGTCTGAGGCTGTTTAGCCTGGTGGAAGTTAATTACAGTACACATGTTAAAAAGCTGCATCTGTCTTAGTCAATCTGCCTGATCATTTCTGGGGTTTATTTTTAGTCACCATCAAGGTGAAGGATGACAGCGATATAACTGGAAGATTGTTTGCAGATGTTCCTTCTTAGCTCACTCTGAAACTGGCATCACTTAATTATTGAAAATGACTTCCACCTACAGGGATGCATTGTTAGCAGCAAATGTACCTCAGAATGTTTACTCTACCTTGTGATTTAACTTGCAGTCAAGCATCTCTTTTCTGTTGTTTCATGGCTAATACACCACACTAATATGCTATAGTGAACCCCGCTATAACAAAATCCCTCTTATAAGGGCCTATGCGAAATGTTTGGAATGCCTACACAGCATGTGTCCATGATATGTAAGCAACCCTAAGTTGGAATGCTGCACAGTGGAGGTCCAGAGCACCCCCCTGCAGCATTCATAGAAGAGGCACATGGCCCATGCACACACAATACCCTGACCAATGACGCTGCTACATTCCTGGGCAGTCTAGGGGGTGTCTGTGGGTGTGCCCACACTCCATGCCATTCACAAAGGGTGGGACATGCAGAGCGGGAGATCTACTGTTTCAATGGGCAGATGTAAATGAGCTGCTAAACAGCACACAGGTGAGGACTTAAATGCAAGTTCACAAAAAGTCACTGGTATGCAGTTCTTTACAAATAGTAGCAGTGGACTTTGAGAGTATTACACAAACAGAGTTCAGTCACTCAGGAGCCAGCACAGTATTTAGAAATGTTAGCAGCAGAGATACAATAACAGTACAGTGTTCATGCTGCTTTTTGTGCAGACATGTACTCCCAGTAGAGGACTTTGAATGTGGTGTCAGTCACAGCAGCAGAAGTTCTGCACAGAAAAGACAGGGAAAGGAGGGGATAGCTGTTGGTACTGCAGTACTGATACTTATTGTGCTGGAGTCTGCCACCCACCAGCAGACTCGGTCCACATAGCCCCACTTCACGCTGGCTGAACCCCCGCTTGTAGATGCCACTGCATCTAGAGTCCCCCTCTTTTCATATGACACTGAACCTAATTCTTGGAGCTGTTCCACCAATCAGAGTGAGGAAGGATATGCAGAGCATGATACTTACTGTTTCAATGTGCTCACGCAACTTGATGTAGTGTTGTGCTTATGCAACTTGTTGAATAAATCTTTGTGGCCACTTGCCTCTCTGTTCCTCGGGAATACCACCCTGTAGGGATGCCGAAGGCAAGGAACCCAGGAGGAGGGTTCCACCCCTAGAGGTGCCATGGAAAGGATTCCCTTAGGCTAAAGGTACCTTAGGAAGTACCCCCGGGGAGAGTGGAGAGCCACTGTAGGAGGAGGGGAGGATGGTGGGGCAAAGAGAAAATGTTTCTGAGTGAAGCAAGAAGGAAAGTTTTAAAAAGCTCAGGAAGGGGGCTTGGCTGGTTGCTTCAGCCCGTTGAAACACAGGCTAAGTCTTTCATTTCAATGTGCTTATGCAACTTTGTGTACTGTTGTACTTGTACAAGATGTTGAATAAATCTTTGTGGCCTTTTTCCTCTCTGTTCCTCGGGGAATACCACACTGTAGGGATGCAATGGCAAGGAACCCTGGATGAGGGTTCCATCCCTAGATGTGCCATAGGAAGGATTTCCTTAGGCTAAAGGTACCATAGGAAGGAGCCCCAAAAAGAATGTAGTGCAGAAAGCATTGCAGAAGGTGACGAGTAGGTATTGTGCATTTAGGATCTTACGTAGGTCAGCAGGAGATAACGGGTAATTCATAGTGACCTTCACATAGGTCTGAATGATTAGATAGCAAGAGGGCATGACTTCCTAAGGAGAGATGGAATGACAAAAGAGGGCCAAAATGACAACAGGAGAGCCACCATCCATCTCCATCCAACAGCAAAATCTGCCTAGGAAACCTAAAGGATATACTACAATATAAACTAACTAGGTATTATGATCCGCGACACAGAGGAAAGGAAATAACCTCTGTATGGAGGAAACCTCTGAGGATCCAAGGCCCAGGTTGCCTTCCCTCCAGGCTTGGGAAACATTTAGTGATGGCTCTGCTGCTGCAATTTACTGACCAAATGCAGGGGAAATTCAATTTGGAGACAAATGAGTAATGTATAATGAGACCTCCACATAGGTCTGAGTGACTAGACAATAGGGTAGACAGGACCTCCATGTAGGTCATTTGGCACAACACAGATGAAACAGCACAGATAGTCACAGGGTGAGCGGCAACAGCACAGATGGCTGCGGGGTGAGAGGCAACAGCATAGACAGCCGTGGGGTGAATGACAACAGCACAGACAGCCGTGGGGCAAGCTGCAATGGTACAGATGGCTTCAGGGTGAGCAGCAACAGCACAGGCATCAGCAGATGAGCAGCAACAGTGCAGACATCCATGGGGCAAGTTGTAACAGCAGAGACAGCTGCTGGGCAAGTAGCAACAGCACTGATGGCCTTGGGATAAGTGGAAAAAACACAGACAGCCGGAGGGTGAGCGGCAATAACATGGACAGCTACAGGGAGAGTGGCAATAGCACAGATGGCCACAGGGCAAATGGAAACAGCACCAATGGCCATGGGGCAAGTGGCAACAGCATGGACAGCTGTGAAGTGAGTGGCAACAACACAGACATCCGTGGGCCGAGTGACAATGGCACAGACAACCGCAGGGCAAGCAGCAATGCCCAGACAGCTGTGGGGTGAGCAGCAACAACAGAGGCAGTCACAGGTCAAGTGACAACAGCACAGACAGCCACAGGGTGAGTGGCAGCAGCACAGATGGTCATGGGGCAAGTGGCAACAGTGCATATGGCCCCGAGGTGAGCAACAACAGCACAGATGGCTGCTGCCAAATCATTGTGATGTAACAATTTCTTGATACTGTTCAAATTCATAAGCTGTTCATAAAACACTTAAATGACAACCCAGAAGTAGGGAGGTTAGATTGACAGCAACCGGTGGGTTAACTGCCACCGATGATGTTAGTAGTAGGTACAGACTTCTTTGTCAGTAAAGTAAATGTATGAAGACATACCATAATGAAGACAGACACTTCACCAAATAGGCTGATTGTTCAGCACTAGAGACAGTGCTACATGTGCCACAGTACATTGAGCAGCACTAGAGGCAGTGCTAGATACGTTAAGGGGTCAGGCAACAATCCCCAAAAGGAGTGTACAGAACAAGGGATGTGGGTTGGTTATCATATGGGCAGGGAAAAACAGCCGAGCAACTGCAAGAAGTAACAACAATGAAAAACAAGGAAACCCCAAAAGAGTGAAGACGAATGAGGGACGGGGGACACAACAACACTAGCTGTGGGATCAGCAGCACACAAACAGCCTAAGTGGGGAGGGGGACAAGACCGAGAGAGACAGCTCTGAATTATTATGACATGTCCCAGAGTATGGAAAACATCACAAAATAAATATAAATCAGTTTTTAGTTTGGGCTCCTCAAAGTAAACTGTCATACATTAGGTAATAAGCATCAGCAGGTTAAGAGACTGAATGGAGAACAAAAACAATAGAAGAGATTACAGCAACATGGAGCAGCCAGCAACAACAACAACAACAAAGAAGGAAAACCCCAAAAGGAATGTACACCAATGAAGAACAAGGAGATACACAAAAGAAAAACAAGCTGCGGAGGCGGCAGCACCACCAAGGAATGGAACAGACAGCTATGAGGTGAGCAGCAAGAATGAGCAGGCAGAGGGGAGAATGGGCAACAGAATGGGAGGGAGGGAAGGAACACACACACAGACCGCTGCAGGGTGAGTGGCAGGAACAGAGGGTGCAGAGCAGACAGGAAGAGAAACAAGGTACGAGGGAGCAGGAGAAAGTACAGAGAGCTGATGGGCAAGTGACTAATGGAGACAGTAAGGAGCACAGATATCTGTGGTGTGAACCATACCTCTCAACTGTCCATGATTTTCAGGGATGTCCCTGATTTTGCCTCAATATTTTACTCTGTCCCTCCTAAAAATTGTGTTTCCGTGACCAAACAGCAGGGGTTGTAAGCACAAAATAATGTTAAACATTAAAGTTACAGACTTGTTCTTACTTAGAAAATACATTTTACACTAAGCCCCTTATTCTACCAGCTTCATGAGCTGATATCTCCAATTTTAAAAATGTGTCCCTGATTTTGGTCCTTTGTCCCTGGTTATTTTAAGCCTTGTCCTTGATTTATGAGGAAGGAGGTTGAGAGGTATGGTGTGAACAGCAACATAAATGGGGGGGGGGGGGAGAGAAGCACAAAGCAGTGGCTGGAGGCAAGCAACATGAGATAAAAATACCAAACAGGACAAAATCCAGCATGACCAAGCAGGGAGCCACAGAACAAGAGAATCAAGCATGCAGAAAAAGGGGGCAGAGCCTCCAGCTACAAAGAAAAAATGCTTCTAAGTGAAGCAGGAAGGACGGCATTAAATAGCTCAGGCAGGGGGTGTGGCTGGTTGCTTTAGCCCATTGAACCATAGGCTTAAGCCTATCATTTAAAGTACAGAGCAGGAAATTTGCTTTTTAAATGGGCAGATGCAAACAACCTGCTATTAAATATAAGTTCACAAAAAGTCACTGGTATGCATTTCAGTACTGCACAAATAGTACTAATAGTCTTGCAAATTAGAATCTGTGTGTAGCCCCCTTAATCTCCCTTCAGTACTGTGCTGTTTCATTTGTTTTCATTGGTCAGGAAGCTAGAAGATCTGGGGTGTAGCTAAGATCGTGGGATAGGTCAGAAGCTGGTTGCAGGACAGAATCCCCAAGGTGAGATGATGTTAGATGCTATTGAACACAATGTGATTATGTTATAAGAATTTAAGCACAATGTGGGCTTACTTTGTTGGTTACTCACCTCAAGTTCAGTTTCCCATTCAGCTAGATTTATATACCATGGATTCTAAGCTCATATTTAAGTCTCTGTTAATAGGCTTGTGACTTGAAATGCAGATGAGAGGACTGTGTATTCCAGTGAATATGATATGATTAAGTAAGAGGAAATGCCAACAGTTGGTCTTTTTAAATGTGCTGAACCAAACCATCCTTCGAATGTATTATTCTCCAAGTTACTTTCCATGAGGTAATTTGTGTGTCATAAAATACCATAGTAAAACATATTTACAAAAAAAAAAGCCAAAAGGTGGTAGTCTGTGGGGGATTCTCAGAAGCTAGGCCTGTGACCAGTGGGGTCCCGTGGGGCTCAGTGCTCGATCCAGCATTGTTAAACATCTTCATAAGTGAGATTGTGGATGAGATCAGGGTAAAATCTGCCTGCTCACAGATGACACTTAGTTCTGTGGGAGGATGGACATGAAGAAGGGAAGACAAGAACTCAGGAAAGACATGGCTAGGCTAGAAAAGTGTTCTGGCATTTAGCAGCTGGGGTTCAGTGCTAAAAAGTGTAAAGTCATGCAGTTGAGGGAGAAGAATCAAGGACTAAATATTGGTTGGGTGATGTGCAAGTAACCAGGTCAGAGGAAGAGAAGGACCTGGGAGTAATAATCATAGGCAACCTGAAACACTTTGCACACTGCAGGAGAGCAGCAGACAAAGCAAATCACAAGCAGGGCTGCATGCCAAAGGAATCACCACCAGAAAGATATAGATCATTCTGCCACTATACAGGTTATTGGTAAGACCGCACTTGGAGTACAGAGTGCAGAATTGAGGCCAATATCTTAAGAAGGATATCAACTTTCTGGAAATGGTCCAGAGAATGGCAACCAAGATGATCCTGTGCCAGCAGGGCAACACCTTTGAGGAGAGGCGCAGGGAGTTTCAACATGTAATCTCTTGAGGAAAGAAGGGAAAAGGGATACAAGACTGAGACCTTCAGGTACCTTAATGGTATAAACAGGGTGAGCACAGAGGGCCTCTTCAGCTTTAGTGGGAACAGGACCACTAGGGTGAACAGCCTAAAGCTGGTGGAGGGGAAGGTTCAGAAGAGAGAAGAGGAGATTCTTTTTCACTGATAGAGTGGTGGCTAAGTGGAATAAACTGCCAGAGGAGGTGGCATCCCTAAAACAGTAGACAGCATCAAGAGGGGATTAGACAGGGTGAAGAGGAAAGTTGCAGATGGAAGGGGACTGAGTGGAGGAAGGGGGAAGTTGAGGGATGTCAAGAGAGAAACAGGGAGGTGGGTAGTTCCCCCTGTGAACACATTTGGAACTGCTCACTTGAGTAGGCTAGATAGACCATAAGGCATTTATCTGCCAGCAGGATTCTATGTTCCTATGCTTGCCTTGAAATAATCATGTTATTTTACTTTTAGTATGACACTTGTTGATACTGCCTTCTTCCCACCTGATATCTTTATCAGTTCTGGAACCCTCACAGAACAAGTTTTAATTCAGTTCTTCCACTCAACTGATGTCGCTGGGTTCTGGAACGTATCATAATTACAAAAAATGAATATCAGATTTAACAAAGGCAGCAACAACAAGAGACCAATAAAAGGGAAAAATAGCATTTCAAAGTGAATAAATAAAGACAGTAGGGAGATCATGGAGGCTACACACATGATTAAGCATCCAGTTATATCATTATAAATCATGACATCAGTCTTAGCCAGTTAGGATTGTTTATTTCTAAACATTCAAGATATTCTTATATAAGTTTACAGGTCAGTTTTGAGGGTCTCTGATAACCATAAGTGATGTAGTAACTGTATATACAAACATATTATAAATAATGTTACAGACTGCTGTTTTTAAACAAGCATTTCTCAATGCTGAATGTTCGCCGCTGGTATTGCTGTTGTACCAGGTCTTGCTTGCACACCTTTTCACTATATATTTATCCAGGATAGAGCAGATGATATGCGATATCTCATTTTCAGTGGTGTCCTGCTTTGACAGATTGTTAGATTGTAATTATCCAGGATAGGGCAGTTGAGAGGCAATATCTGCTTTGAAGTGGGCTCCCACATTTTGATTCTAAATGTCCAACAGTCTTTTTATGACCTGACATTATGATCAAGACCCCAAATTTTCAACATAATCTTTTTATGACCATTTCTTCTGAGTATGACAGGTGTCATTTATAAAACAATGGCTGAGACTTTATTTTGCACTACAAATGTTAAAACACATTTTGAGTAGGATTTGAGAAATGACAGCTGTCACATTCATGAGGTGGTGTGAAAAAATGGCTATGCTGAAAAGTTGGGGTCAAAATATTGAAAATTACTACAGTTACAAATGTGTGTTGAAAAATTGCAACATAGACTCATAACTTTCTTGTTTTCATATTTTCAGCCCAAATGTTTAACATAGTCTTCTTATGAGCCCACCTCAGGAACAAGGGCAGAGAATGGTTTTAAATCCTGCCCAAAAGGTGATGTTGCACAACACGTGTGAAAACACATTTTGGCCAGGATTTGAAAAATGATAACTGTCACATTCATGAGGTGCTGTGAAGAGATGGCTAGGTTGAAAATTTGGGGTCAGAATATTGAAAATTACCATTTACAAGCCTGCATTCATAAATTTCAACATGGGCTCATGACGTGGTTGTTTTTTAATAGTTTTACCCCAAGTTTCCAACATAGCTTTGTTATGGCCCCACTTCATGATGAATAGGCCAGGGAAAATTTTCAGCTCCTGCCCGAAAGGTGATTTCAGGCAGTAACCATGAAATTTCCTTTCAGCACCCGAAAACACATTTTGGTTAGGATTTGAAAAATGACAGCTGTCACATTCATGAGGTGCTGTAAAGACATGGCTAGGTTGGAAATTTGGGGTCAAAATATTGAAAATTAGCTGGCCCAGTGGCCCAGGGCTGAGGCACTGACGCCTTACCACCTGCCACACTGGCAACCCATAGTCCTTGATGCACATCACTGCCTGCAGTGCCCACTACTGTGTAATGCATTCGAGTTCATCAACAGCATTCCCCCAATAGCCTAGTCTGTCTACTGGTCCCAAAACGAGCAGGCAGGCAGCTCCAGACCACAGGGAGAAATCTCCTGGAAGAACCTAGAGTATGAACCACAGCTGTCAGAAAATCCTTTTCTCATACAGCTCCGGTACTGTGGAATAAGTTCCCAGCACACCTTCAGGAAGCTACCTCCCTGGGAACTTTCCATTCTGGGCTTCCTGCACATCAACTAGATAAAAGTGTATGCTCATGCACTGGAGCATAGAACCACAACGTTTAGTTCCCAGCCTACCCTGGCCCTGGCCAGTTCAGAAGAAACCTCTCCAACCTGGGATATGCAAGTGTACTGTCAGTTGTTCTGTTCTTTACTAATTCCACTCCCTGTACAAGTTCTGTTCATTCCTAACATGATCATACAATGCATTTGTCTTGAAGAAAGTCTGAATCCTGCATGTACTGTGTCTTGAACCTGCAGCGTACTGACCAGATTGTAAACTGAAATGGTCAGCACACCTATATGTGCTATATGTGAAATGTTCTTACTGTGTAACTAATTCCGGGTCGCCCCTGAAAAAGGGACCTTTGGGGCTCAGTGGGCCTATCCAGTTACCAAAAATGAAAATAAATAAATAAATAAAATGAGCACAGTTTTGCTGGGGGTCAGCTGGGAAAGGGTTGCATGAGGATTGAGCAGGCTATCTGGAAGCTCTCCTCTCCCAAATCTGGGAAGTGAGTTCTCCCACCCTTCAACTACCACCATGTGGAAGTGTGGTGGTAGTGCAGGCAATGGAGGGGGGCTAAGCACTAGGTTATGGGTGGTGGGATCAAGACCCTTCAGGCTAAGGCAATGTACGGGCCTCCACGCACATGTACATCCTTGCACGGGGGCTCTGGGGATGTAAAGGGAGAAAAACTGGTGGAAAAATCCATCTGTGGCAATGGGTGAAGACCACCCCTCGCAAGCTCTGCACCAGAGGCCAGGCACCCACTCCAGTGCTGTGGCAGAGGAGACTGTGTTAAGGTAAGTCCCAGGGGAACTGGGTGATGGGGCTGGGGAGGCACTCTGATGAGGGTCACCATGGGGTGGCAGGCAAAGAAAGGAAACAGTAGGAAAAATATATATTGAAAATGACCAAAGTTATGAGCCTGCATTCACAAATTTCAATATAGGCTTATAACGTTGTTTTGTGATATTTTTACCCTAAATTTTCAACATAGTCTTTTCATGACCCCACATCATCAACAAGGGCAGAGAAAATCTTCAACTCCTACGCAAAAGGTGATTTAGTGCAGTGACTGTGATATTACCTTTTGGAACATATTTGCCTAATTTCACTGCCATTTTTTATGAAGTGGGGTCCCAAAAAAGGCAAGTTGAAAATCTGGGGCAAATATATTCAAAAATGGCCATGTTATGACACTAAGTTCAAAACCCCTTTGAAATACATTGAACTGCATATCTGATTTCTTCAGTTCACAGTCCAACTTTAAAGAGTGAGGGCATGTCTGTGGTCCAGAGAGGATTACAGCATTGGACCCCTGGTGGGTAAGTAAGGGCTTGGGGGTTGTGGTGTGGTGGATGCTGAGTGAGAGGGTTGGGTGGGGGACTAGCATCGCAACAGACATTGATGGATGGTTTTCATTTTTACAAGGTTTAAAAAAATAACAAGGCACAGTTTTCTTAATTTAAGGTGGTGACAGTAGAATTGGCACCCGGTGTTGGTTGTATGTTTGTGGGGGATGGGGTGGTGGGTACTGAGTGGGAGGGTTGGGTGGGTGGACAGTTAAGGTGGTGGCAAAAAACAGACATCGATGGATGGTTTTCTTTTTTACAGGGTATAGTTCTAAAAAAAACTATGAAAGTCAGTTTTATTTATTTCAGGTGGCAAAACTGGGGAATTGGGCACTCCCAGTGTTAGTGTTATGTCTGTGGGGGTGCAGGATGGTGGGTTCTGAGATAGAAGGTTGAGAGGGTGGACAGTAATGGTGATGCCAGCAAGAGACATCAAAGGATAGTTTTATTTTTTTACAGGGTATAGAAATATATATATATATAAAAAAGAAACACTATGAGAGATGGCTTTCTTTGTTTCAGGTGGTGACACTGTGGGATTGGGCACCCCAGTGTTGGTGTTATGTTTGGGGGTGGTGGGGTGGTGGGTGCTGAGAGGAAGGGTCAGGTGGGGGAGCAGTTAGGGCAGCATCAGCAACAGACATCAATGGACAGTTTTCTTTGTTGCAGGATGTAATTCTTTAGCAGGTCGATCATGACAGATCAGCTGTGCTTGCTGGGTGGTGGAGATCAAAGGAAAGAACCGACCTATGATTAGGTTGGCTTTTTCCTTTGAAATACAGGATGTTTCCACCCAGCAAGCCAGAATACTGTCAAGATTAGCCTGGCTAATGATTGGTGTGACACTGATGAACCCCTTGCAGACCACTCTGCATTGCACTGACAGTGTCACACCCCTCAAAAGCCACTCTCCTAGCCAAATATTTACTGTGCATATGTGCACAGTGAATGTAAAATTGGAACCTGAATTCAAAATCAAAATGTTTCAGTGGAAAATCACAGAAAGCCCTGTGAATGGAAATGAACAATGCCGACAGAACTTAGAACTTCAGAATTTTAGAACTATGTGCATGAGATACCCTCTTATAAGATGCCCTCCAAAATAGACCAATACAATTATTATAGAGCACTAACTATATTAAATAAAAAAATCCCTTTTTTATTTAATACAGTTAACGGGAAGAGCAGTCAGCAAGAAGCATGTTACAGTGGCTCAGTGCATGAGGTACTCTTTCAGTAATAAGAGTACCTCACATACAACTGAAGGTAAGGGTTGTGGTTGGTATAATGACCATAAGAGGGTATCTCACACCAGTAATAGGTCCCCAGTTTAGATATGTGGATCAGTGGCCAAACAGTTGGTAGCTCTTTTCTGTGCATTACAACACATTGGGCACAGGTAGCTTGGGTAGTATTTGACTCTGGGTGGGGGACAAAACTGTACTAATCCCAACTGCAGTAATAGCAACACTCTGGGTATTTGCCAGCATGTCACACTGGCAGTGAAGAGTGAAACTGGATCACACACAGGTCAAAACATACTACAATTGCTCCTGACTTCAGACTGATGAATGTATGCAGCCTGTGGTGATGGTACCACGGTGGGTGGGGGTGGCATAGGTCCTTCAGGCAGCTATGGAGTGGGGGGATGGGGGACTGCTGACCTTGACCTTTGTGTATAAGAAGATTAATTTTTGCCCAACTTCACTTGGTGTTCCCTAAAGAGAAGCTACAGGTGAAGTTGCCAGTTGAAGTTACCAATGATGAGTTTCCTATTAAATAGAAAAACACCCTGCCTGGGTATTATGCAGTCTGGACTAGAAACTCTTCAAAGTTTTAAGTCATGGGGTATGTTAAGCAAAGTCCCCAGATCCATCTCCACAGATAATTTTGTGAGGTTTTGCTGAGATGTGATAGACTCTCATATTTAGCCAGTAAGAATAGGCTGCTAAGGAGCTGAGCCAGGATGGGTAACTCAGTAGAATGCCATTATTTTACCAGCAACTGCTTAGCAACTAATGCTACAACTAAGACCGATTTCACCCTGTTTGAATTAAGGTATAGGGCTCCTTCAGGGGATCCTAGGATTAGGAGTTCCAGGGACTTGGCTACAGTGGAACCCACTTTTAATGGACACACTTATAGCGGACACTTATAACAGACAGCTCTGCCTTGTCAAAAGCTACACCAGTAATGTTAAAAATCCCATTTATACTATATTCTGCAAACCCTGTATAGCAGACACTGTGAGCTCCTTTGTACCCATTACATGCTGCAAACTGCCTGCTAATTTTCACCGGATTTTTCAGCTAGTTTGTCTGGCAGTAAAAAGAGATCACTCACCTCATTTGATGCCTGATACTTGACACCCTACTCCAGGCAATTACTCCTATAACCTCCCGATCCTCCAATCAGCCCAGGTTCTGTGCAGAAAATTCTTGCCAATCACATTTACTGCTCAGCCCCTTGATCCCAATGAGCACAGGTACTATACCACAAAATCTTTCCAATCTTGTTTACCGCTCAGTTCCAGATCAACTACAAATAGCAGTTCCCCATACCTCTGGTTGGCAAAGGAGGGGGCATGTTGTCATTTTAATGCCTATGTTTGAGCTGTGGTAGGGGATATTCATATTTTAACATTTTAGGATATAGTGAACACCCCTTATAATGGACAAAACCTGCTTGCACCAAAGTGCCTGTTATAGGAGGGTTCCACTGTATGCCTGGCACTACCACCTGAGTAAGATATTGCATGACTTCTTGCCAGAAGGGCTGTATCTTGGGGCATAGTCAGAGAATATGGTACAGATCTCCCTCTGGGGACCCACATCTCCAACAATTTGAGTTGGGGATGAGACAGGCTGCATGTGGCACTGAGGGCATCCTGTACCAGAGATACAGTATCTTATTTTGTATCAGTCTAGCTTTGGGGTCCCTTGCAACCACGTGGACTGATTTCCAGCAAGTGGCCCACTCCATGTGCTCACTTGATACACCCACTGTTCCCAGGCATGGGGTGTCTGATACATAGATACATAGATACATAGACAGTGTCGGCAGATAAGGGCCTATGGCCCACCCAGTCTGCCCATTTGAGCTTGTAAGTTCAGTTTGTTTTCCTAGAAGTCTATTTCCCCTTACCCCTGACCTCTAGAATTCCTTTATGTCTATCCCATGCATTCTTAAATCCTGTGATTGTTTCAGCCCCCACCACTTCCTCTGGCAGGGTGTTCCACTTGTCCACCACCCGTTCTGTGAAGAAATTCTTTCTCATGTTTCCTCTGAATCGTCCTCCCTCCAACTTCATCCCATGCCCTCTAGTCCTGAAACATCTTTTTCGCTTAAAAATAGTGTTTTCCTGCACCCTGTTCCTCCCTGTAAGATACTTGTATGTCTCTATCATATCCCTCTCTCCTCCTCTCCTCCATGGAGTACATGTTCAGTTCCTTCAACCTGTCTTCATAGGACTTGTGATGCAATCCATGCACCATCTTTGTTGCCCTCCTCTGAACCTTCTCTACCCTATGTCCTTACGTAGGTATGGTCTCAGAACTGTACACTGTACTCCAGGTGGGGGCCTCACTAGTGTCTTGTATGGCGGATTATGACCTCCCTTTTCCTGCTGGTGATGCCCTGCCTATACATCCCAGCATCCTATTTGCTTTACCTGATGCCTTGTCACACTGTTTCCCTACCTTGAGGTCATCAGAGATGACAACCCCAAGATCCCTTTCCTGCTTGGTGCATGCTATATCCTCACCCCCAATTGATATATTGTGCCAGGTTTTGTGCCCCATATGCATTATCTTGCACTTCTTTGCATTGAATTTCAACTGCCAAACCCTTGACCATTCTTCAAGTTTCTGCAGGTCCCTTCTCATTCTGTCTACACCCTCCGGTGTGTCTACTCTGTTACAGAGCTTTGTGTCATCAGCGAACAGTGAAATTCTGCCTTCTAGATCCTGCGCAATGTCACTGATGAAGATGTTGAATAGGACCGGTCCCAGCACTGATCCCTGTGGTACCCCAGTGGTTACTCTTCCCTCTGTGGAGTGACAGCCATTTACCACCACCCTCTGTGTCCTGCCACCCAGCCAGTTACCTACCCACCACACTACTGTCCTGCCCACACCCATATTCCCAGTTTGTGTAATAGTCTTCTGTGTGGCACAGTGTCAAAGGGCCTTGCTGAAGTCCAGATAGGCCATGTCCACTGCCCTCCCTGATCCACCTCCCTAGTCACCCAGTCAAAAATTAAATGAGGTTGGTCTGAGCATGACCTCCCCTGGTGAAACCATGCTGCCTTGGGTCCTGTAGTCCATTGACAACCAGATGTTCCACCAATCTCTCCTTCAGTAGTGCTTCCATGATCTTTCCCACTACCGAGGTGAGGCTGACTGGTCTGTAGTTCCCTGCTTCCTCTTTGTTCCCACTTTTGTATAAGGGGACTACATCTGCTGTCTTCCAGTCTTTGGGTACCTCCCTGTTTCCAGTGATTGGCTAAACAGGATAGCCAGAGGTTCAGCCACCACCTCTCTTAGTTCTTTAGGACCTAGAGGTGCACCCCATCTGGCCCCATTGCTTTATCAACTCTTATTACTTCCAGTTCCTTCAGGACCCTTTCTCGTGTAAAGGGACTTGTGTCCATTTCTGCACCATTCTCACCCCTTGTACTCCCTTCAGACCCATTACCCCCCTCTTCCTTAGTAAAGACTGAGCAGAAATACCTGTTCAATATGTCAGCTTTACTGTTGTCATGATCTTGGATGCATTCTCGAATGTATTAAAAGGCAAAGCCTGCCCACCCTTTGGTGGTCTTGAGCCATCTTAGTAATGGGTGCTGGGGGCATGTGTTATGCAGCATTTTAAGCTGCTGCAGGTATGGACCAGTGCCACTCCTTATTTGTAGGAATCATGAAAATTATTTTTCTAACTGGTATCTTTCAAGGAGACCTTGGAAAGAATCCACGAGGATGGTTCCTGGAACAAGCAAGTCCTTGACTGCTGAAGTCCCTTTGTTGTTCCAGTTGTTCCACCTCTCTGGGCCCTTCCATATCTTGACACCAGAGCTGTCCCCTAAGGAGGAAAGGGCTGGGTGTGCTAAAGACAGCCCCTAAGTACCCTGCATTTGTTTCCAGGTGATCAGTGATGGAGCTATAGTAGGATTAGAGCTAAGAACTTTAGGCAGGGATGAGTTTAGACAGGAGGCAAGGGAACCCTGTTCATTTGTGCGGCTTTGATGCTAAGCCATGGGGGCTGTATAGTAGGGGACGGCAGCCATCTAGGCATTTGGGCAGTGTGAAAGACCCAGTAGTATGCCTGGAACCATAGGAGTCTCCACATCATTTTCCCAGTGCATACAGAGTTTTGTGCCACTATATCTGGGTTTGACTACCTTCCCATAAGAAACCGCCTATTCGTTTGTCAGTGGCATCAAACCATTTATTATGGATATGCCCTGGCAAGTGAGCTAAGATGTGAAGGATGTGGGAGGTTGTAACCATTTTTATGTCTCCAATATTTCCTGTCATAGAAAGCTTAAGGGGTTTTCATCTATCATAATTGGTGCGTAAATTCAACAATAGTGGTGTTAAGCTGAGATTACACATATTTGCGGACTTGGGGGATATATTGACCCCTAAGTACTTGATCTTCTCTGGCACCCACCACAGCCCTAGATGGTGCATTAGTGAAGCAGTACAAAGTTTGTTCAGGGTCAAGACCTCTGTCTTTGATGTGTTAGCTTCTGGTCAGAGAAGGCAGAAAAGGTAGTGAGAAGACTGAGGAGGTGGGCTGTTGATGCAGGGGCCTGATCTGTGACTACCAACAGACCATCTGCATATAGCAAAGCTTTGTATTGTTCCTGCCTAACTTGGATTCTGGAAATCAAAGGATCTTTCCGGATGGCACAGGCAGGAGGCTCAATGACCAGGGCAAAGAGGAAGGGGATAAGTAGGCAGCCGTGTCTGTTCTCTTTCTCTGGAGGGAAAGATTCAGATAATGTACAGTTGGTAAGCACCTTTACCATAGGGCCAGAGTATAATGTGGGGACATTCAATCAATCAATCAAAGTTTATTTTATACTGGAAAGAGTGTGAGCAAACATGCCCGTTTTCACAGCCATCCAGGTTGCAGAGTATCACAACATATACAGCAAAAGAAAAATACAAGAGCAGAAATAACCATATTTACAACAAATTTAAATAAAAATTAAAACAGTGATAAACATCAGTGAGGATGAGGGAAGTAGACAGTGGGAGGAGGAGGTAAAGAAGAGACAGTAAACATAGAGCTGGTGGGGAGAGAGGATAAGGGGTGTGTGAAAGGTGAGGAACTGAAGGCCAAAACCCATTAAGTCCATGAACCTTTATCGATATGCCATTCCACTGAAATAAATGCTTTCTCAAAATCTATTGCTATAGCTGCAGCTGTAGTGAAGCAATCTTAGCGAGGTGAATCAGATTGATTAGGGTGCACAGGTGGTCAGAGCTGAGTCTCCCTCAAACAAACTCTACCTGTGAGGAGTGAATGAGGGAGGGGAGTAAGGGCTATAGTCTTGTGGCCATAATTTTGGCAAGTATTTTACTATCCCCTGTGATCAGGCAATTTTGCCTATAATTGGCTGAGTCCACAGACTCCTTCCTTTAATTACCTTTTGATAGGGCTGTGATGGCTGCAGTTCTCATAGTTTATGAGAAGGAGTCAAGGGTTGTAGATTCTTGGTACAGGTGGAGTACAGGGCAGATTGTAGGAGCTAGGAGTAGGGAGTTGGAGAAGCACTGCTGGAAAGCCTTCCTCACCTGATGCCTTATGTGGGTTAATGTCTTTCAGGGCTGTTTTAATCTCTGGGATAGTGATGGGGGCCTCCAAAGACTGACACTGCACAGCAATGCATCTAGGGAGCTGAAGCAGGTTAAGGAAAGCCTCCACAGGGTGATTAGGCTTGCTCTTGGACAAGCTGTATAAGGCTTTATAGAAATCCTTCATTATATTGTTTATACCACTCTCCCTTGATCAGTTAGCACCTGCTAAGTCCTTGAGCCCTGCTACGTGGCATTCAGCTTGTTCCTTTCTCAGGCAGTAAGCTGGTACTTTGCAGGGCTTTAAACTCTTTAGATTTAAGTTCTGCCTCCAGGTTGGCTAGGTCAGCTTCCCTGTCTTTACATCTGCAGGTAGTGTAGCAAATAATTAGCCCTCTCATTGTGGCCTTGAAGACCTCTCACAAGGTTCCTGTAGAAGTTTTCCATGTATCGCTGATATGGAAGTAGGCTTTGGCCTCTTCCTTACCCAGTTTATGAAGTGCCAATCACAGAGCAGCATTGGGTCCATTCTCCATGAAGGTATTTTGCCTGGGTTGGGACTCCACAGTATGTCCAGCTAGAGTGACACATGATCAGAGATGATCATGGGTTGGATGTTAGCCATAGCTACTATGTGGAGGAAAGTAGGAGATGCCAGCCAAAAGTTTCACTTTGCTATGTGACTGATGGGCTGCTGTGTAAGAAGTGCAGTCTCTGGTTCTGAGGTTGTGTATCTGCCAGATGTCTGCTAACGCTTGTTGAGACATCCAAGGTTTGACTGCCTGCTGTGCTTTAGGATGGGGTTCTACAAATCCATGACTGTGATCCACTGTGTTATCCAGTACAAGATTAAAATCCCCACCTGGCAAAACAAGGATATTGTTATCACTGAAATGTATTACTCTGTCAACTAGATGGTGGAAAAAAGAAGAGAAGTACTCATTAGGGGAATGTCCTCATTTGGGGCGTAGAGGTTTCCTGGACAAGGTGCCTTAACCTGTATCCATCATCACTAACATGTACTGACCATCTGCATTTGCCTTCTGCTTCATTACAGTCTAATGTAGTGACTTATGGAAGAGGATGGACATCCTTCTTTTCTTCACCTTAATGGAGCTGTTCAGTTCCACCCCCAACATTCCCTTTTTAATTTCTTTAGGGCCTCACAGCTTAGTTTCTTGCAGAAAGGCCACTTGGGTGTGAAGTCTTTTAGATGGGTTAGTACTTGCTTCCGCTTCATCGGGAAGTTCATCCCAAGCACGTTCCAACTGGGAAATCTTAAGTCTAACAACAATACGAATGTAGTGGACATGCATGAACAGATGAACGTCAGGTGACATGATAAGCAAGACCAGCTAATGGCCAGATGCTGTAATTCTGGTCTGTAGGGGCGCACCTTAATTTACTGAACTGAAGTGGGGATTGCACTGTTGCTTTGCTAAGCCTAGCTCATGTCATTGTAGCTTTCTGAGACTTGTAATAAACTATAGAATTTGTTACAATAGTAATCACCCAACAATAACAAATAAAACATATAGAATAGTGTATGGGTGACCATACACAACAGGCTATGTTTCCATCGAGGTGATGTGATGATGTCATAAAGACCTCGACAGCGAAGCTCGAGAGGTCTGTTTCACATCATCACATCCCCAAGATGGAAACAAAACCTTGTTGTGTCTGGTCACCCATATACTATTTTATATAGTATATGGTTCCCAAAAATGTCTACAGTTTAATTTAAATACAAGGTTTCATACCTGTTGTTCACACACTTGCTTGCTCCCTGTCATCTCTGCAGTCCTGCTCTACCTCCGGTCCTCGCTACGGTTCCGCTCACCACCCAATATTTCAAAGTGCCACTTATTTAAAAAAAAAAAAAGAAAAATGCTAAACTGATAGTTTGGACACATGGAGCCGACAATGGCAGTTTGTGTCCAAACTATCTTAGTGAAACGCTTGCCCCTTTGCTCGCTAAGTGGTGCCGCCATTTTGCCCCATTTGTTTTTTTTAACACTGCTTTAGCCATCAGGTAACAGCTCAAGGGGAAGAAGTTGTTGTATTATCGTTGTGATGTCAGAACGATACTACAACAACTTTTCTTGACCTTTGAACTGTCCTACAACAGCTTTTGGAAAGCCATCGCTTTTTATCCACAATAAGCCCCAACCATATACTATATATTAATGATGAACATAAAACTATGTACATTGACAACATGGTTTGAAGCAGTGGACTACGTGCTTATGCCCTTATAGTGAGCTGTGATTTCCTTGCTGCTCTCATGGGCATAGTCCCATTTAGTTAGATAGAATGGAAAAGTAAGTTACTCTGTACCATACTGGAAATCCTGCAGGTGTATAGTGAGTTTCCCATTTGCCAGCTATATCTTGTGCATCATTACTGGTATAGGCATGAGTTCTAGTGGAGGAATTTACCATCTTCCCATGGGTCCTTGATGGTGTTGTGTGAGAGGTATGTCTGACTATTTTAGCCACCTAGCTTCTGGGAGGGCACCACCCCTTACTGGGCACCACCCTGGTCAATGGAGGTGAAGGGTATAATAGCAGTGGGTAGGATGGTAGTGGCCAAACATTTTAATAAATGATAGCTAGGCCCTTGCCATCTCTATTAGCAATAAAAAGTCAGGCACTCACCACCTCAAATGAAAATGGACACCACGCTTAAGTAACAAAGCTCCATTATCTTTTTATTTAAAAAAAAAGACAGTCAAACAAACAGAAAACACCCATTAAACAAGCCCGCTGATGTGTTTCAGACCTTCTGGTTCTTTATCAAAGGTCAGAAGGTCCAAAACACATCAAGTGATCTTGTTTTCTGGGTGTTTTCTGTTTGTTTGATTGTCTTTTTCTGATAAATAGAGAACAGAGCTTTTTTACTTAAGTGTGGTGTCCATTTTCATTTGAGGTGATGAGTGCCCGACTTATTGTTTCCACTAGCTTTGAGTTCATCATGTACACCACTCACCTGTACACACTTTTTCTTGGTTGTCTGTCCTTGCCTCATCCTGTCTAACCAGTGGTGTACAGCCAGGTATGTCTCAGCACATCTGGTGGCCAGGGGGAGATGATGGTGGGTGCTAGCGACCAGTATGTAAGGGGCCCAGGTGGTGGTGATCACCTAAAAATTAGCTAATATAAAATGGCGTTCACTATCAGCTCTTCTACCTCCATCCAGACACTCCAGGATGTAGTGAAGAAGAGGGCTGTCAGAGTGATGAAAGCAGCTCTATCCCCTTGGCAACTGAGGCTCTACATACTGGGTGCTAAGTGCTTGCCATTGCACCCCCCCCCTTGTCCTCCGCCACAACATTGTGGTTCTGTGCTGTACCTCATCATTCCTCATTAGGAACTGAGTTGTACCTGGAGTGGTGGGTTCCCTGGAAAGGTTAGTTGACAGTCAAACTATTAAACATATGGAGGGCTTGAGTATATGGAGAGATTAGAGGTGTACATCTTTATCTATATACGTGTGGGGAGTGGAGAAAAAGACTGATGAGGCAACTTGCAAAACACAGAGGTCGTTAGACATTCAGCTTGAAAAAGGATATTCAGAGTTATTATAATCTTGCAGCTGCTTCACTCTCTTAGCCTGCTTGGGGGGGGGGGCATTTGCAGTGATAGGTTAAATGGAAGGTAAAACCTTTAGCTACAACTGGAGCTGCAACAAGGATTACCCTCCACCCGAAGTCCCAACGGATAAGTCAAATGTAGTTGAGCAGAGACCAAATGGTGATAAGAGAAGTCTTGATAACAGGTAGTATAGTGTAGTAGTTAAGGACACTAAGCTACAAACCTGGAGACCTGGGTTTGAATCCTGCAGCCCCCACTTGCATACTGTGTGACCCAGAGCAAGTCAAGTAACTTTCTTGTGCTCCCAGGTCACACCTTGAAACAAGCTTTGGCTTAGTGTGCCTTTCCAGGTTAAACAATTCCCCTTCCTTAACTCTGCAGTCAGCTAAGGAGTCTGTGAGGTAGGTGCACATGTGTTGGTTCACTGTTGTTGGGATCTGATAGGATCAGAGAGAGGAAATGTTTCAGTCTTGGGAGCAGTATGTGTGTTGCAGCTAGTTGGTAAAGTGTATCAAACCCCCGGTGAGGCACAGATGAAAAAAGAAGGCTTCTACAGAGGATTAGAAACATAGAAACATAGAAGTTGACGGCAGATAAGGATCGCAAGGCCCATCCAGTCTGCCCATTTCTTTTTCTACCTTATAAATGTGCCATCGGCCTTTGCTCTGTCAGTGACCTATCTATTCATAGTCATTTGTATTGCTCCCTTATGCCTATCCCATGCCTGTTTGAAGCCCTGCACTGTATTCATAGCCACCACTTCTTGTGGTAAGCCATTCCATGCATTTACCACTTTTCTGTGAAAAGAATTTCCTCACATTCCCCTTAATTGGCCTCCCTCTAATCTCATGCTGTGTCCTCTTGTCCTGCTATTTTTCTTATATTTAAACATGTTAGACTCTTTCACCTTGTTTATGCCCTTAAAGGTGTTTGAATGCCTCGATCATATCACCTCTCTCCCGCCTTTGCTCAAGGGTATACATATTGAGCTCCTTTAATCTGTCCTCATATGTCTTCTGATGTAGTCCCTGCACCATTTTGGTTGCCCTTCTCTGGACTGCCTCAATTTGGTTAATGTTCTTGTGAAGGTGTGGCCTCAATACTGCACGCGGTACTCTAGATGGGGCCTAACCAATGTCTTGTACAGAGGATTATTACCTCCCTCTTACGACTTGTGATACCCTGCTAATACACCCTAACACCCCCTAGCCTTACCTACTGCTTTAGAGGTCTGCTTGGATGATTTTAGGTCATCAGTGATGATGATGCCCAAGTCTCATTCTTCCTTTGTGACTGCTAGCACTCCCTCCCAGCCTATAAGTGGCTTCAGGGTTTCTCTTCCCTATGTGCATGATTTTGCACTTTTGCATTAAATCCCAGTTGCCACTCTTCTGACCATTCTGCTAGTTTATCCAGATCTCTTCTCATTCTGCCCACCCCATCTGGATCATCTACCCTGTTGCAGATCTTGGTGTCATCTGCAAACAGACAAGCCTTACCCTCTAGTCCATCTGCAAGGTCACTAATGAAGATGTTGAATAGGACTGGCCCCAGGACTGATCCCTGAGGTACCCCACTTGTGACTTGCATCTCTTCTGACTGTATACCATTTACCACCACTCTCTGTTTTCTGCCAGTTAACCAGTTTGCCACCCAGTTGACCAACTTCTGACCCACCCCGAGCCTACCCAGCTTATTTATCAATCTTCTATGTGGAACAGTGTCAAAAGCTTTGCTGAAGTCAAGGTAGGCGACATCAACTGCTCCCCCTTGGTCCGCCACTCTGGTTACCCAGTCAAAGAAATCTATGAGATTAGTTTGACAGGACCTTCCTTTTGTAAACCCATGCTGTCTTGGATCCTGTGCCCCTATGGATTCCAGGTGTTGCACTATCCTTTCCTTAAGGTGCCTCCATAATCATGCCCACTACTGAGGTAAGACTGACTGGTCTGTAGTTCTCCGCCTCCTCCTGCCTACCACTCTTGTGGGCGGGATCACAGGAGCCCTTCTCCAGTCTTCTGGGACCTCTCCTGTGCTCAGAGACTCACTAAACAATTCTGCTAATGGCTCTGCTAGTTCCTCCTTTAGCTCCTTAAGTACCCTGGGATGTATGCCATCAGGTCCCTTTGCCTTATCCACCCTGAGCTTAGCAAGCTCTTGTAGGACCCTTTCTTTTGTGAAGGGAGTAGTGCTCACCTCCCTCCCCCCTGTGTCCATGATGCTGAGCTGTGGGCCCTGCCCTACCTTCTCTTCAGTAAATACTGAGCAAAAGTATCTATTTAGGATAGATGCCTTTACAGGGTCCTCCTCCTCACATGCTCCCTTTTCTCCATTAAGCTTAGCAATACCCCCTCTGGACTTTCTCCTTTCACTAATGTATCTATAGAAAGTCTTGTCACCTTCTTTTACTGTTCGTGCTAGTGTTTCCTCAGTTTGGGACTTTGCCTGCCTTACTGCCTTACCTGCTTCCCTTAGGGCAGTTTGGTATGCCTCCTATCTTCATCCCGCTGTGTTCCCTTATATTTCCTGAAGGCCAGCCTTTTGGCTCTGACCTTTTCTGCTACTGTATTTGAAAACCAAAGTGGTTTCCTTCTTCTTTTGCACTTCCTTTTCTGTCTAACACAATGGGATGTTGCTTCAAGTATTGCATCCTTAATGCTTGCCCACTTTGCCTGTACCCCCTCACCTGTGTTTCTTTTTGCCAGGGCTAGCTTAACTCTGTTGGCCATCTTATCAAAGTCAGCTCCTCTGAAGTCCCATATTTTTGCCTTGGAATGGGATGATTTTGATGTAGTAGCCAAATTGAACCATACCATGTGATGGTCACTGGCCCCAGGTGACCTTCTACCTGGAGATCTGTGATCCCTTCTTTATTAGTCAGTACTAGATCTAGGATAGCCCCTGTCTCTTGTGGGTTGCTGTACCAGTTGTTTGAGGCCCTCCCCTGCAGGGAATCCACTATGAGTCTAGTTCTGGAAGATGTTCCTGCTGGTATTGACCAATCTGTATCCGGCATGTTGAAGTCTCCCATTATCAGAACCTCCCCTTTAGCTGTCATGTTTTGTATATCTTCTAACAGTAATGTGTCTATGTCCTCCTCTGGTCTGGGGGCCTGTAGACAACCCCAGTTCTTATGGCTGTCCCATTTCCTGTTTCAGGGTGACCCACAGTTCTTCTGGCTCCTTATGTGTATTCTGAATTTCTGTAGCTTTGATATTTTCATTAACATACAGGCCCTCCTCCCCCCTTTTGCACCTCGGTCTCTTCTGAACAATACACCTAGCCAGTTACTGAAGTCTCCCAAGTGTGGTTACTGGTAAACCACATCTCACTAATTGCTACTATGTCCAGTTTAGCCTCTGACATTATTGCCTGCAGGTCTGGGATCTTATTTCCCAGGCTGTGAGCATTTGTGTACATGATTTTCCATTGGCCAGATTTTGGTGTGTTAGTTGTTGGGTGAAGTTTGGCATTACCCCTGTGCATCGTATGGGGAGACAAACCTTTTTTCTTACCTAGTAGTGGCAGTGATGAGAAGTACACACCATCGGGATCCAGGGGCCTGGGATCCTAAACTTCAGAAGTGTGAGGAGTATACCCAATATAGGTGGGTCAGCTTCAGTAATTCCAAAGTACACTGTAGAGAGTGTAGGGAAGACTGAGATTGCCTCCACCCACCCCTCCGATTGCAAGAGGGGGAAGTATGCAAGGTGGAGGAAAAAACATCCCAGCATCTGCATAGATAGATGAGTTGACTGGCAGGCTGGATACTTTTTGTCTTTGGTATGTGCTGTGGGCCAGTTTGAGGTAATTTCCCCATCTGTGATTTGTGGGTAAGTGCTTTGTTCTACTGCACTCCTGCTATCACAGGTACTTAAGACAGTTCTACAGGATGAGCTAGAACAGTCTGTGCATAAACAGAAGAAGCAGTTTGTGACTGGTTTCAGGACTATCAGTTACAAGGGTTGCAGGGCTCCACCTGTAGATCAAAGAGGTAGTGTAACAGGGTAAGTTATTGATCAAAGCTCTCCCTGCCTCTGCGAGTGTATGCACATCGCCACCCAGTCGTACTGTCAACAAGCAGTCTCCGAGCAGTCACGGTGGCAAGAAAAATGAGAGCAATTGAAGTGCATGCAGGAGAGAGGAAGGGAGATAGTGACTGTGCTATGCCAGCATGCCTTTGACTGACAGACTATATTTATTTAGGGGGTTATCCCAGCTTGTGGGCACCACTCTCCCTTCCTCCCTGTACACAGCAACAATTATTATTTGTAGTTACAATACAATGCACAAAGAATATAGAAATGGCTGTAAGCAATTTCTGTACTCACCTTAACCCCTTTCATTGCAGCATGGCCCTTAGACCCTGTGGTACTGCAGACTGAGATTAGGACTTCAGAACAGAATCCTCAGGTCCAGAAGAATTTGAGAACGGGAGGGGAACCAAGGTGACACCAACATTTTGGAGTCAAATCAGAAGGTTATCCTAAAACCCTACCAAGCATACTCAGAAAAACACATTTAAAACCTTATAACTCTGCAACTGATTAACATTTTAAACCTTTGAAAGGCATTTATTTATTTAGCTTTTGTTGACCGGGTAAGTGCACTAGACAAATCCTGCCTATTTTCAGGCACGACCCAGGGAAGGGGGATACAGATGAATGCCAACTGACCTTGAACCAGATGAAGCTGTTGGTGGTATTTTTAGTGAATGAGGGAAATTTGGCCAGGACACCGGGGAAATCCCCCTACTCTTTTCGTGGGTGGCGCTGTCCATCCGTTTGAGGAGAAGGAGGATGCCAGTCGGTCGGTGGAACTGGAGGGACAAGAGGATGTATCAGTGGGCGATATTCGATTTCAAGAAGCCCCTTTGAGTACGGTTCCAGATTTGGAAGTGGAGCTTGGTTCGGAGGTGGAAGATGAGGCAGAATTAGTTTTAAACAAAGAAATGGAACGGGAAAAAAAACATCTTTTAGAGCTTATTACTTTGGCTGAAAAATATTTTCGTACATGTCAACAGAAGCTAGAAGTTGAAAGAAATAAAAGGAAACGTTCTCCTGTAAGCCCTATTCAGGATGAAGGGAAACGTTTTGGGCAGCAGGTTGGCGGTGGTGCTAGTTTGAATCCTGTTTTGGGAAACGACTTAGGTTCGAGTCTGGTGCCTGAACAGATGTGTTCACTGGAACCATGGACCCCTGGTGAGGCATTGCAGCAGGCTGGTTATGGTCCTGGGAGAAGTGGGTTCCTGATCCCACTATACCAATTCCAAGGGTTGCTTGTTCATCTGGTTTGGTGCAACAAGAGGAGACCATTTTTCCCATCGGTAAGCCTGTTTCAAAGTCCTTGATTCCCGGTATTGCAGATGCGCATTCCCAGGGTGAGGCTAGCGGTTTTTTGGATACGCAAGACGCCATGGGCGAACAGATTTTATTAGAATCTATGGAGTCTTTATCGCCTGGTTTGGCGGTTTCAGCATCGGTTTTCCCTGAATTAACTTCGTTAACTGAATTTCATCCACCACAGGAGGTGCGTGGTAAGGAAATAAGGGGAACTGTGGATTCCTTGACTTCTGGGGGTAATGTTCCGAAATCCTTTGCTGGCCTGGTTAGAAAACCTGTGGAATCTGCTAAACGCAGGTTTTTAGTAAGATTGCGATATAGGGGATAGTTACCGGTGGCTCCAGATCGCATTTGGGTGGGTAAAGTTTTGTTAATAGACTCCATGGCTTTTTCTCCACACGAAGTGTATGCTCTGATTCACCCTCCAGGCGATTTATATTATGATGTTAGTTTCTGTACTAAACTGTCTTTGGACAAATTTTGGAGACTCTATTATGATTTACAGAATAGTGAACATTGGAAAGATTTTCAGGCTATTCCTATAACTAAGCCTACAGTAAAAACAGCCACGATTCTCTTTCGAAATGAGGGTGTAAATATTTCTGATATTCTGTTTTGGCTGGAGAAGAAATGCTATGTACAAGATAAACCTAGACCCATTTTGGACATGAATGGGTTTTGTACTGGGGGATGGACTATTCGAGTTCGTCTGATTCATGATACGGAAGGAATACAACATCTGCCTAGCTCTTTCTTTCTGGGAAGGGACAGAGGTATTATTTTTTATGCTGGACAACCAAAGAGCTGCTTTAAATGTGGGTCTCTATCCCATTTGAATACTGCTTGTGATCAGGTTCGGTGCTTTCATTGTGGGATGTTGGGCCATTTGATTACAGAATGTACCTCTTCCCCTATATGTGGTTTATGTGACGAAATGAATCCTGTGTTTTCTGATTGTCCATGGAAACATTCTGAAGTTAATAACACCTCTGATCAGGAACATTTTTTAGCACAGGCTCAGAATTCTACTGTTGTGCCTGAAGGTGTAGATTCTGGTCCTGTGCTTAGGGGTAGACGTCAGGGCAGAGGGCGGGGTGGGGTACCTCTGAACACCAGGAGGTCCAGTTTACGTTCTGGCCAGGATTTGTAACATAATAATTTGGCACAGGAGGTTCTTTTACTCTCTGGGGTAGGTTCAGGTGGAGAGGATATGGCTATGCCTTTTGTTACCCCCCATGGGTCTCCTATTAGATCTACTTCAAAGCAGGGTATAGATTCTAGTAGTTCTCCACCTGGGCAGATTCATGATGAGGTAGGAACTGAGGAGGTACTACTGGTTTCTCAAAATGACCCACTGCCTTCAGAAGGGGGCGTGCATAGTGTTTCCTCGATTTTACCCTTAAATAATAGGTTTTCGGTCCTGGCCACATGGGGGAACAGGTAGAAAATGAGCTTCCTGTTGTGGATCAAGATTCTACTAGGCCCCTTGCAGAGTCTTTACTGCATATTTCAGGGAGTTTAGTTAGGCAAAAGTCAGCCGAAGCTATCAAACGTGTGACTAGATCTAGTAACAGACAGATTAAACCTCCCCCTTAAAGATTCTTTTTCATTTTCAGTTACATCATTAAATGTTAATAGTATTAGATCCCATGTAAAGTGTCAGTCAACTTTTGGTATTCTTTCTTTTTTAAATTACGATGTGTATCTTTTACAAGATACTCATTTGTATACTGTTTTGGAGATTTCTAATGTCAGTAGACTTTGGCGGTGGAGAGTGTCGTATTGGTCCTTTGGTAAAGATTTGTGTAGTGGGGTGGGTGTGTGTTTTACTACATTTGATGTCACGTTGCTACGATTGGTTGATATAGAACCTGGTAGAGCGTTGTTGGTTGATGTGCAGATACGTGACATTGTTTGCAGATTTATTTCAGTTTATTGCTCACAATTGAAGTCTATGCGGATTGAATTATTATATAAAATTAAGCCTTTTTTGTACACCAAAGTTTTTTTATTTTTGGGGGGAGAGTTTAATATTAATTTTTCACAGAAAGGGTTATCAGGGAAACAGTATTGTGATAAATCTTGTTTGTCTGCTATACTTGCTCAGGCTGGTTTGAAGGATTCACAAAAGGAGGGGAGGGGTTTGGCAAAACCTACTTTTTTTAAAGGGAAATTGTTTTCCCGTGTTGATTTTATTTTTGTTCCAAAGTCCTTTCAGATTGATGGTTTGATTTATGTTCCGGTGGAGACTTCGGATCATGTTTTGATTGGGGTACGGATGGACTCCTTTCAGAGTAGGAAGAAAGGCCCAGGATTTTGGAAACTTGATGTTACTTTCCTGAGTGATGCTTTGGTTATTTTGAATCTTAAAATGATTATAAATGACCAGGTGACTACCATTGGTTTATTTGTAGATTGAGGAAGTTGGTGGGGAGCCTTTAAGTCTTGTTTGATAGGATATTTTAAATCTTATGGTAGTTTGGTGGCTAGGACGAAAAGAGATAGATATTTGATGCTTCATCGATCTTTACAGTTACTTATGTCTAGACAATATGAGCATGGTTTGGATTTATCTAGTGAGATTTCTCTGATAAAACTGTCTATGTTACCATTTCAGTATGATCGAATGGAGTCATTAATTAAAGAACAGTCCTTTGGGACTCAGGGGAAATCTGTGCAGGTGAACCCCTTTTTAGCATGTCAGGCGAGGTCTAACAGTCACCTGTTTTCTGGTTTGCGCAGAGATGATGGTGTATTGGTGTTTGATAATGTTGGTATGATGGATTATTTAGATTCATTTGTAGAAAACACATTTGGGTCCTTTAGTCAGGTTTCTAGTTTTACTTCTCATTTGTTGGAAGCTGCAGATCTTCCACAAGTTGATTCTGTTATACAGACTAGTATGGTAACTGCCTTTACTAAATTGGAGTTGGGTAGAGTTATTGCATCTTTGAAAAAGGGGACTTCACCAGGATCTGATGGTTTACCAGGGGAAGTGTATAGAGTTTTGTGGGAGCTAATGCCTGTGGAGTTATTGGCCTTATATAACTCATTTTTGTCTGATATGTTGTTGCCTACCCAGATGTATGAGGGGTTGTTGATTTTCCTTTTTAAGAAGGGGGATCGGATGGACATTCTCAATTGGAGGCCATTAACTCTGTTGAATGTTGATTTTAAGATATTTTCCAAACTTTTAGGGAACAGATTGTCTCTTGTGATGCCCGATTTGATTAATGAGCAACAATTTTGTGCAGTTTCTGGGAGAAAGCTGATGGATGCTTTAATTTTTCTTAGAGAAGTTACATCAGTATGTGAAGACTCAGTAGGGTGCTCAGGGTTTTTTTTTGTTAGCCTGGATCAATCTAAAGCTTTTGATGAGGTGTCACAAGACTATCTATGGGAATGTATGAAGGCATTCGGATTGCCATTGCAGTTTATAAATTGGTGCAACTGTGCTATGCATTAGCGATTGTGGTTCCTTTGGAAAATGGGTGGAGTGGTCATTCTCATGGTATTTTAAAAGGAGTTAGGCAGGGATGTCCGCTTAGCCCCTTATTGTATGTTTTGGCTTTAGATCCTGTGTTGCGGATTCTTTGTCAATCACCTTTGATTAGGCCTATTGTTATGAAGGGTTTGAGCTTTCCCAAATTGATCACTTATGCGGATGATATATGTCTTCTGCTACCAGATAGTGTGGCTATAGAGCTAGCCTATGAGGTGCTTAGGTCTTTGGGAGGGATTATGGGGGCTAAGACTAATGAAAAGAAAATGAAATGTGTTGCAATATCAGGGTCTACTACTAGTTTGCTTTTGGTTGGGAGATTTAGGGTGGAACAAGAACCATGTAAGATTTTGGGTTTGTATTTTGGAGGTAAGGAGGGGGCTTTGGTTAATTGGAAGAAAGCTTTAGGGAAGGGTAATCTCAGAGTGTCTCAATGGAATAGACATAGGTTGTCGAAGAAAAAACAAATTTGATTAAAACTTATCTCTTTCCTGTTTTTTTATTTATCAGCAATGTTTATTTTATCCCTAAGTCATTAGAAACGCCTTTGATGCAGTGTTTTTTTAGTGGTATATGGGGTAGTCGTTTAAACCCTATTAAGAGAAATACGCTATATTTGGGGATTAAGTAGGGTGGGTTAGGGATGATTCATCCTGTAGTATTTTTTTTTTACAACTTTTTTGTATATGAATTTGGTTCCTGTGGTTCGAAATGTTTCAAAATTATGGGTTTTACCGTTGATGTCTCACTTGCAGGGTGTTTTGGGTGAATGGAAAGAAGGTTGTTTTTTACATTTTAATAAACGATGTCCTCCGTTGCTGGGTTGCTGGAGGTCGGTGTTTGATAAGATTAAAGGGTGGGACATAAGGTGGATGGTAGTAAAGAAGCTTAATAGACAAGCCTTGTATACCTTGATTTTAGGGACATTTTTCTCGGATACTCCATTTACTTCCCTTCCTATGATGGTTAGTTTGAATCTTGCTTATTATTTAATGAATTTTTGTATTCCTCAGCAGATGTGGGATACTTTATAGTTGGGTATACACGGTAAGATTAATGTCCTCAGCAATCAAAAACATAAATCCATGCAAGAGAGGTATTGCCCAAGGGATAGTTGTATGGTAATTTTGGAGACAACGGATCATTTGTATTTTGAGTGCTTCTATGCTATGGAATTTTGGGATATTCTTAAAGAGCGGTGGAAACAAGGTTTAGTTATACCGCCTTTGAAGGTGAGTCTGTATTATGGCTTCTTTGCTACCGAACAAATAGGGGACTGGTATGGGACCCTACAAGTTATCCACGTTTATTTTTTATATTGGTTGTGGATAAGCCATTGTAGACTTTTGTTGCAACAACAGTTTATCTCTCCATTGTCTTTGATTATGATAATAGAGTCTGAAGTGGAGAAATTGAAGTTGACAGAACACAATTTATTATCATCTAGGTGGAGTTCTTTTTAGAATGGGTTTGATTTTCTATGACTGGGTTTTTTGTAGATGTGTGATCCAGTAGTATTGATTGGTGCTTGTTGGGGAAAAAGATATATATATAAAAAAAAAAAAAAGACATTCATGATTTGTATGAATTAGAACTTGTTTATGTTATTTGACTATTTTTTATTATGATTATGTATGATATAATATTGATTTGTATTATTTCGTTATGATTTGTTTAGATTACAATAAAAATTTCCCCTACTCTTTTCGATAAGTGCCATGGGATCTTTAACATCCACCTGAACTACCACCAATCCAGGCAGATGGGACCTCGGTTTAACGTCTCATCCGAAAGACAGCACCTCAGAAGTGCAGCATCCCTCTCATGCTGCACTACAGTGTCAGTACTGGGATATTAACCCAAGTGCCAGATGTGGGAACTGAACCCACAGCCCTCCGATCTCCCGGCCTCAGAGGCAAGTGTGCTACCTACTGAGCCACTGACACTGACAACTGGCATGACCTTGACATAGGCCCCTTTACCTTGAAAGTTCTGTAAAACAAATTCTGCACCATAGGTGACAGCAAAACAAGTGCATTAAGTTTAGGTAAAACATTTTTGACTTTATTGTAAAAATGACACATCTGGATCTCAGAAACAGTATAAGCTACCATTATAAAAATTCCCATGTCTTGAGAAAGTGCATCCTGGACAATGTATGCCAAGTTTAGGCTGATTCCATTGAACATTGCCAGAGTTATGAAGTTGCAAATTTAGGGGTTTAACATTGGGCACCACAGTCAACCCTAACTATCTGGTGATATTGCACCAGTATAATTATACAGATGTGGCAGAGACTGTGTCATTAGGGTACAGCAGGCTGTTTAATGTCAATCCCAGATTTTTGCACTTTAATAGCTTTGGCACTGTATGAAGAAATTACATGAAATTATGCATGCACAGTCCAGGAAGCAAGTTCTTAAGACTTGACAAATTTTGTGGCAGTTGCTTATTTGGTTTCCAAGCTCTTCAAATTTAAAACACCTTTCAAAATGCACTTTGATGCCATTGTGTTGCTCACTTGTAGAGCACAAATGGTTTTGAATTTTGTTTTGCAATTTTTGGGGTAGGAGGGGCTTGACTCAAGGGTGTACCTTTAAAAGATTCTGTAAAAAAATATCAATCATTTCTGCGTTAAAAGGGTTTAACATTTGGCTTCTGAGCATGCTCAGTAGGGTTTTCAGGATAGCTTTCTAAAAAAATATAATTTTTTATTGAGGTTTTCAAGAATAAATGCATATACATAGGAGATTCATATTGCAATTCTACCATCCTATGATAAACATTTTATCATATTACCAACTTTTAAGTACACCCTGTGAGAAAATTACTATACATAGTTCTGTCCAGAAAAATAGAAAAAAGAAAACGTGGAAAAGAAAACAGGGTCTCCACCAGAAGACGTATGAGGAGAGACTAAAGCAGCTTAATATGTATACCCTTGAGGAAAGGAGGGAGAGGGGGGACATGATAGAAACTTTCAAGTATCTCAAAGGAATTAACAAAGTACAAGAGGGTAGTATCTTTCAGAAGAAGTGTTGTGCAAGAACAAGGGGGCACAATTTGAAGATAGAGGGGGGATGGCTCAGAGGTAATGTTGGAAAGTATTTTTTCACAGAGAGGGTTGTGGATGCATGGAACAGCCTTCCTGAGGAAGTTGTGGAGTCAGGAACAATGGGAGAATTCAAGAATGCATGGGACAGACGTAAGGCAATTCTAGTGGGGGGTAGGAGGAAGTAAGCTGTTGATTAACTAGAATCTGCAGCTTATCCATCAGGTAGGGAAATGGGCATACTAGGTGGGCCAAGCGGTCCTTATCTGCCGTCAAATTCTATGTTTCTATGTTTCTATGTCAGGCTTACATAATCAGTTACTGTACATCTCAATCTGCAATATGAGACACCCTTAACATATACATTACTATATAAGATCAGCCTAGTTTCAAAATAGGTGGTAAAATGGCCATAATGGCTCTCCAGTTTGTATGTTCTGAGAGTGCCAAAATATCCTACAAAGCCACATAATCTATCATTTTCTCTAGACTTAAAGTTTCCCTAAACATGGATATCCATTTATTTTAGGCAAAATCACCCAAACTGTGTCAATTACATTTTTCTTGCATGAATGTCTTAGTGGCAGTATAAGTCAGAGCACAGATCTTTTTTTTCCATTTGGTTTAGACCTATGTTTTTAAAGTCATTAAAGATGTAAAAATTTGCTTTGAAAGGAAGTTTCTTTTTATTATCCCTTCTAACTCAGTATGCATTTTTCTCCACCAAGAATTAATAATTTCACATTCCCAAGACATATGCATGTAATCACCAGTCTGTCCACACTGATGCCAGGATTTCTTCCCTTTATCAGACTGGAAATGAGAGATGGTAGGAGAGGTAATGTATGCTCTATCTAAAATCTTATATTGTATATTTTTATTTTTAGCATACATATGTCATTTATTGGCATTAATTCTTAGTTTTTTCCAGTTGTGATTATATATTTTTCTCCTATCTCCATCTCCTATTTTTCTTTAGTGAACCACAATCTGCATGTTTGTTGTATATTGTCTAAATTAAGTAATTGCTGATATATTTGAGCTATGATAATACCGTTTTTATTCAAATTGCTATTTCAATAAACATAGAAACACAGACTTTGATGGCAGATAAGGACCACTTGGTCCACCCAGTCTGCCCCATTTCCCTTCCTATTGGATAAGCTGCAGATTCTAGTTAACCAACAGCCTACTTCCTGCAACCCCCCACTACAATTGCCTTATGTCTGTTCCATGCATGTTTGAATTCCCCCACTGTTTTAGACCCAATAACCTACCCAGGAAGGTGGTTCCATGCATCCACCTTTCTCTCCATGAAAAAAATTTGCCTCACATTATCCCTGAGCCGTCCCCCCTCTATCTTTAAATTGTGCCCCCTTGTTCTTACACACCTCTTTTTCTGAAATATGCTACACTCCTGGACTTTGTTGATTCCCTTGAGGTACTTGAAAGTTTCTATCATGTCCCCCCATCCCTCCTTTCATCAAGGATATACATATTAAGCTCTCTCAGTCTCTCTTCATATGGTTTCTGATGCAGACCCTGCACCATTTTAGTTGCCCTCCTCTGGACTGCTTCCATCCTATGTCCTTGTGTAGATGGGGTATCCAAAACTGCACACAGTATTCCAGATGGGGTCTCACCAACTGTCTGCACAGAGGGATAACCACTTCCCTTTTTCTACTTGTGATGCCCCTTGCTATGCATCCCAGTATCCCCCTGGCTCTCCTTACTGACTTCTCACATTGCTTACCCACCTTTAAGTCATTTGATATGACTACCCCCAAGTCTCTTTCCATTTTTGTTGTTGTTAGTACCTCCCCTGCTATTGTGTACTCTTCTCCTGGGTTTTTGTTTCCCAGGTGCATTACTTTGCACTTCTTTGCATTGAATCTAAGTGGCCATATGTCTGACCATTCCTCCAACCTTGACAAGTCCCTTCTCATCCTTTCTACCCCCCTTGTGTATCAACTCTGTTACAGATCTTTGTTTCATCTGCAAAGAGGCATACCTTTCTCTCCAGACCCTCTGCAATGTCACCTATAAAGATGTTAAAGAGGACTGGACCCAGTACTGAGCCCTGAGGTACTCCACTAGTAACCCCCCCCCTTTCTTCAGAATGTGTTCCATTCACTATTACCTTCTGTGTCCTGTTGTGCAGCCAGTTTGCTACCCAGGCTACCACCCTAGAACCCACTCCCAGGCTGGCTAACTTGATTACTAATCTTTTGTGCGGGACTGTGTCAAATGCCTTGCTAAAGTCTAGGTAGGCCATATCCATAGCCCCTCCCTGGTCTATTACTTTGGTCACCAAGTCAAAGAAATCAATTAGATTCGTCTGACATGACCTTCATGCTGTAAATCCATTCTGTTTTGGGTCCTGTGCCCCACTGGCCTCTAGGTACTCAACAATTCTTTATTTCAGAAGTGATTCCATCATTTTCCCTACCACTGAGGTCAAACTTGCAGGTCTGTACTTTCCTGCTTCTGCCTTGCTCCCACTTTTGTGAAGGGGAATCACATCTGCCCTCCTCTAGTCCTCAGGTACCACCCCATCCTCCCATGATTTGTTAAACAGTGTGGTCAGTCATGTCACTAGGTCCTCCCCTTAGTTCTTTTAGGATTCTGGGGTGAATCCCATCAGGCCCCATTGCTTTGTCCACCTTGAGTTTTAGGAGTTATTTCAGGACTCTTTCTTCTGTAAATGGACTGGTATCAACCCCCCTACCCAGAGTGCTTCTATTGTCTGGGTTAGGTGTAACTCCTTCTCATCTTCTTTTGTGAATACTGAGCAAAAATATTCATTCAGTATCTCTGCCTTTTCACTGTCTCCCTCTGCCCACCTCCCCTCTCCTTTATTAATCTTCACTATTCCTCTCTTAACCTTTCTATGCTCTCTAATGTACCTATAAAAGGTTTTATCCCCCTTCTTAACTGAGTTGGCAATTTTTTCCTTGGTTTGGGCCTTTGCTATTCTGACTGCCTTCCCCACTTCTTTCTGCTTTAATTGATACAGTTCCCTGTCGTGCTCCTTCTGTGATTCCATATACTTTCTGAATGCAGCCTTTTTCTCCTTAACCTTCCCTGCCACCTCTTTTGAGAACCATAGTGTTTTTTTACTCCACTTTGTTTTCTTTATTTGTCCCACACAAATGCTTATTGCCTCTATGATAGCAGTTTTGATTTTTCTCCATTGTCCTTCCACCCCTCCTTTTTGGTCATTTGGTAGTGCGTTCCTCAGGTATTCACCCATTTTGCCAAAGTCGGCCCTTCTAAAGTCCAATATCCTTGTTTTGGTATGGCTTGTCTCCATGGTTGTGCTTATTGTGAAGCACACTGTGCAATGTTCACTTGTTCCCAGATGTCTACTGACTTCTAAATTTGTGATCCTCTCTCCATTTGAGAGTACCAGGTCTAGTATTGCTCCCTCCCAAGTGAGTTCCAGCACTAGCTGTCTAAGGCTTGCCCCCTGCAGGGCATCAAGAATGACCCTGTTCTTGGATGTGGCTGTAGTACATGTCATCTAGTTAACATTTGGCATATTCAGGTCCCCCATCAACAGTATCTCCCCTTTTTCAGCCATTTTGAGAATGTCCTCTATCATTTTCTTGTCCGTTTCTTCCCCTTGAGATGGGGGTCTGTATACAACCCCTGTGCGGATTGTGGTGTCATTCTCTGTCTCCAAGGAGATCCAGAGTGCCTCTTGTCCTCCCCCTTTACTTTTTAGTTCTGTAGCTTTGATCCCTTCCTTTATGTATAGAGCTACTCCACCTCTTCTTTTACCCTCCCTGTCCCTTCTGTAGACTGTGTACCCTGGTATGTTGACATCCCAGTCATGGTTCTCAGTGTACCATGATTCTGTGACTGCCACAATATCCAATTTTTCATCTTCCATCAGGGCTACTAGCTCAGGAAGCTTGTTTCCCAGACTACGGGCATTGGTACTCATTGCCCTCCATTTAATGTTGGCTTTTTCCTTTTTCCCCATCCCTGCTCTTATTGCCCTTGTCTATTTTTCCATTTACCCCTGTCCTGCCCTCTGTTGAGCTCTGTACCTCAGTGTTTACCTTACTACCTGCCATGTTTTGTGGGGGGAGGCTTGAAATGTCCTACCTCTTATCAGCACCTCCCCCCTTGGCTAGTTTAAAAGCTTGCCAAGGAAGCATTTAAACCTGTCACTTAGGAGCTTGGTTCTCTTCGTGGACAGAAGCAGACCATCATGCCAGTACAGACCTTCATCTCTCCAGGTGGATCCCCAGTCCCCAATGAAGCCAAAGCCCTGTGCTCTGCACCAACTTTGCAACCACTCGTTAAACTGCATGGTATGCAGTACCCTAGCCTCACCCCTGCCATGGACTGGCAGCACCTCTGAGAAGGTAACCATGCTTGCTACCTGTCTGAGGCCCCTCTCCAACTCCACAAATTCATCCTGCATTGCACTGATTCCATGCCTAGCAAGGTCATTTGTCCCAAGGTGGACAATGATATCTAGTTCCCTGTCCTGTGATGCTGCTTCTGCAATCAGGAGGATTTGCTTCTTGTCCCTCCAAGCCATGGCACCAGGCAGGCACCTTACTTCCCTCTCCTCTCCCTTCCCCAGTTTTACCCCCTAACAATTGAGTCCCCTGTCAGACGCTGTTTCCTTCCCCTGTGGTGTCTCTTGCCACCCTTTTGTGGGTCTCCCTTGTGGATGTCCTCAGCATTCTTCTTGGTCTTCAACTGAGGATGCCATCATAGAGGAACCTTGCTCTGCCAGACTGGCGTATGATTTGTGTATCGGTACAACTAGGGGTCTTCACCTCTGTTCCACCACCCTCACCCTCCCAGAACCCACTGTGGTCCAACTGCTCTTCATACTTGGCAACCTCTGAGGCAGTGGTTGTGTCGGTGGTGCTCTTTGGGTGGGGGAGGCCTCCTTAGTCCTTGTCAGTTTAGCCTGGAGGTGGGCAATCTCCTCCCTCAGAGCTGACAGTTGTCTGAAAATAGGACAGCAATGCAGTTTCCAGAATGTCTCCCGGAAAACTGCTGCCCCACAGCCAGTGCATTGCACCACTCCCCACATGTCCCTCTCCCTTATAATATACAGTATGTAATACATATATATATTTTTTTTGGTGGTGTGTACTTACCCTTTATGCACTGTGATGGGGTATTAAGAATATGACAGTTCTGCCCCAAGACCTGTTGAAGAAGTGATGTCAGAACTTTGGCTATAAAGGAAATGCCACACCTGGGGGTGTAGGGTGTGGGGAAGGGGGTAGTCCACAACCACAGGTGACTGTTAGAAACAATCAAATACACCACTGCTCCACCACCCTGGTGAGTATTGCCCTTTATAGTAATTCGACTAACCTCCATTAACTTATTTAAAAATAGTTTAACTATCACAAAATCCTAAGCACCAGTAAATTATTTAAAAATAGTTTCTGTCCCAAAATCCTAGTAGTCAATCCTGCTACCCCCAAGAGACAACCAAAATGCAGTATTCAAACCCTTGTGAAGTTACTTCCAAGATAAGCAGAGTTTGCAAGCTCATTATTCACTCCTCAGCCCCCTGTAATTTATTTAAAAATAGTTTAACTGTCAGAAAATCCTAGTAGACAATCTAGCTACCTCCAAGGGCCTACCCAAATGCAGTATTTAAATCCTTCTGAAGTTACTCACAAGATAAACAGAGTTTGCAAGCCCCTTCTTGGTTAAACACTAAATAAATATGTAAATAAAAAGCAATTACCAAGGGTAGTTAGTTTCACCTCCCACAGAATTGAGCAAAAGTGCACGTTGTTGCAGATATCTAGTGCAATATAGAATTTCCCACACAGCTCACAGCTGAATAAAGAAGTAGTGCCCTTCCAGGTCAAGAATATGTGCTTTGTGTCTCTAAATATTGCAGCCATCAGTAGCTTATAGTAATCTGATCATGTCTGGAAGTCTCCACTAATGTCTCAAAGTAAATGAAACTTTCCCAATCTTTTTTAAGTACAGCAAATTCAAAATATAATACTGAGTATAAATACCAGTTATCACCTAAATTAGCTATTGCAGGGTAATCTTTACATTTATTTAAGGAAATGAAATTCCCTCCTAAAATAAGATCCTGCCAGTTAATAATGCTGGCATCAGTAAGGGCTTTCTTCCACTGTTTATATTGACTTAAAGGCTTATACTGCTGCAAACTAGACAACACATTCAAACGTAGTAAATAGTTTTTATACCTCAGTCAATTGGTCCAAATTGTACATGCTTTTGCTACCCCTCAAATTATGAAGTCAGTGAAAGATAAATATTTTTTATATATCCCGAATCACTAAACTTGGGCCCTGTTTGTGAAGAAGCCATTGTATCAGGGAATTATAGTTGCCATGAGAATCTATACCATAGTTTCGCTTATCAGGCCATCTAAATGCAGTTTTCATTTTAATCGCAATATAATTAGTGCAGTGTCAGTGGCTCAGTAGGTAGCACACTCGCCTCTGAGGCCAGGAGATCAGAGGGCTGTGGGTTCAGTTCCCACATCTGGCACTTGGGTTAATATCTCAGTACTGACACTGTAGTGCAGCATGAGAGGGATGCTGCACTTCTGAGGTGCCATCTTTCAGATGAGACGTTAAACTGAGGTCCCATCTGCCTGGATTGGTGGTAGCTCAGGTGGATGTAAAAGATCCCATGGCACTTATCGAAAAGAGTAGGGGTACTTTATTGGTTAGAATACACAACATCACATAAGAAGAAATAAAAAACAAACAAAACAAAGAAAATATCAACAATAGAATGCAGAGAAAGTAAAATTATAGAGAACTTCTATTAACAAAAAAATGTTTTCCATAAATAAATAACATAAGATCTAGAATATTTTTACATCGAAACAGCGTATCATTTGTAAATCAGAAATGACAGCAGAAAGGATAGCTTCAAAATCCGTATTAGCTTGTTGCAACACAAAAGAACAGCGAGCCTGCCATAAGTAATATTGCAAAGTGCAAATAATATATTCAGAGTACTCCTGTGATATTTATCCCAATCACCTAAATATTCACCTAATACTAATGTACAATAAGAAAGGGACCCAAATGAGGCATATTCCACTGTCAGGCTGCAAAGTCCCAAAACTTCTGACTAAAAGGACATTCAAGAAAAAAATGCATCTGAGTTTCTTCAATGTTAGTACAATCTGGTCGTAAACAGTATCTTTCAGAAACCGGTTTATACTTTAAATTGCCACGGACTCCAAGCCTTCCATGAGCAGATATCCATACTATATCCCAAACTTTAAATGAAATCCTACCATCTGTCAATTTATTAAAAACATGTTTCATATTAGATGGGGAACAGGAAGGAAAAAGCAAAATCATTTTCTGCACGTCATACACAATATAGTCATAAAAGGATTTTCTGTGCAATGATTGTATTTTTTGCAAGGGAATCTTCCATTGATATAATTTTTTAATGGAAATTCCATAGTTTGGTATATCATCTGAGGACAGAACTCTTGGTGGCAGAAGGGACCATTTAAAAAAATATTTGTGCCAAATGGATTTGGTCCAAAATTGCCAAGTGAGAAATGGAGCTTGCCAAATAAAAGAAAAGGAGGAAAAAAGAAAGATGGAATGAAAAAAAATAATAGGGTTAATCATATTTAACCCTCCTTCTGGGAATTTAAGGTAGGTATATTCTTGCTTAACCGGGTTCAATCTATTACCCCACAACATTTGAAAAAACATGCTATAAATTCTGGTCTCTAACAAAAGAGGAGGTGGAAAAAGATGACTTATGTAAAGAAATATGGGTAAAATGAATTTTTTTATAATCACAACCCTTTTCTTCTTCCCAAATTTCCAATGTTTCCACTGATTCACTTTGGCTTCTCCAACCGTTAGCTGTTTTTCCCAATTATAAGTCTCCATGTTATGCATTCCAAACCAGACCCCCAGGATTTTCTGAGGCCCAGACACAAGAGGGATATCATAACAATATGTTAAATCTGGGGCTATCTGACCAAGTTGTAGTACAAAACTTTTTGTAATGTTTAGAGAGGCACCAGAATATGTACTAAAAAAAAGAAAGATCTCTAAAGCTTTCCATAAAGAGAGAGAATCAGCTAAAAGGAGAGTAACATCATCTGCAAAGGCAGTGACCTTGACCTTTTCTAAACCTATAGAGGGAGCAATCCCTAAAATGGAGGGATCACAAATGATGCTTCTAATAATTGGGTCTAAAACAAAAGTATATAATAAGGGACTCAGGGGGCATCCCTGTCGGACACCCCGAGAAATTGATATTTTCCTACCTAAGAGGCCATTCACTATTGGAATAGAAACTGCAGATGAGTATAGTTTTGAAATCCACTGAGTAAAGGTCTCAGGAATTCCATAAGAGGACAATACAAAAAACAAGTAGGAATGGCTGATCGCATCAAAAGCTTTTGATTGATCCAAAGCTGCTATTAGTTCCGTAGACGAAAAATTTGTTTGACGGGCCATTAGATCTCTAAGTAGAAAGAGATTATGTTGAATTTTTCTACCTTTGATTGCACAGGTTTGTGCAGTGTGAATCAAAAATCGGCTACTTTTCTAGTCTAGTATTCAATATTTTAGATAGACTCTTATAATCACTATTAAGTAGACAGATTGGTCTCCAATTTGAAAATGATGTTTTATCTCCTTTTTGAAAATAAAAGTCATTAGGGACAGTGAAAATTCTGGATAGGGAGTTCTGGAGGATAAATAAGAATTAAACACGCTGGGAAGAAAAAGACCCATATACTGTATACATTTTTATAGAACTCATTAGGTATGCCATCTATACCTGGGAAGACCGAGCTTTAAATGTTTAATTACATCAATTACTTCAGAAGAGGTAATTGGTGATCTTAAGGACTGAATCAGGTTATGAGGTATTTGAGGAAGGGAAGAAAAATTGTATGGTGAAGAGAATCCAGAGATAACACATTAGGGGTGAAAAATAATCCTGGTATAGTGTTCTTACTACCTGTAACATACCAATATCAGTAGTAATTAGTTCTTTATTAATATTAAATAAGCGGTCATAAGGGTATCTTTCAAATATGTTTTACATGCATGAAATGGGTCCGCCATGGGGAATCCTTGTAAATAAAGCGAATTCTAAATCAAGGATTTGGCCCTATTATACTGATAAGTTTTTATTTGTTGTTTAATAGTTTTGATTTGAGAAAGAAATGAACATGTTCCCTTGGGGGAGTGACATAAGTCTATACAGTTGATTCCTCAGAACTAAATATTTCCCATAATCATCCCAAGACTCGCCTTACCCCAGGACTGAAATAAATGGGTAAGCTCTGTTTTAAATTGCTTCCACCAATCATATGGGGAGGAAAGAGATCAAAAGTGGAGGATTTTGCAGCTAAAAACAATTCAAGTTTAGAAAATGAACTGGTCCGAAAGAAAGAAGTATTCAATCTCCAACGAGAAACACCAGAACTCAATCTGGGAGGAAGAAGCCTTAAGGACAAAGAACAAAATAAAATATTATGGTCAGAAAATTCTACGGAACAGCAACACAAGACACAACCTGAAAATAGCGTGAAATAAAAACATATCAATCCAGTAGCAAAGGTATGCCTATGATAAGTATTACCTCCTGTAGCCTGTAAACTACAAAACACATCCAAAAGGCCAGCATCTGTTACAACCTCTAATAGTGCATGAGAATCACAATACACCTTCTTTCCTTACATTCTACTTAAACTGAATATCAAGGAGCAGTTAAATCCCCCAAACCAAATGTTTCCTTGTAAATAAAAAGGGCTTTAGGTCTGAGAATAAGGAAATTCGACCTGTTTTAGTCTGTGGACCGTAGACATTAATAACCCGAAAAGAATAATCACCCCAAGAACAATCTAATATAAGCAATCTACCCGGCAGCAAGTCAGTCACCTTCATGATGTGAAAGGAAGTGTTACCAAACAATATGGCTACTCCATCAGCTAGTTCAGTACTATAAGACCAAAAGGAAGGGCCACAAGTCCATAATCTTTTCAATCTATTTTCCTCTGAAATGGAAGATACCCTTGTTTCTTGCAAAAAAATAATATCCAGATTTAAAGTCGTAAGATATGAAAACACAGATATCTGCCTATGAAATGTTTTTAAACTGCAGACATTCAAAGAAGCAAATTTTAAAGCAGCCATAAAAAGACTTAAGAGCTATGCTTCTGACTCACTTTTCTTTTCTTCCCTTTTTTTCCTTTCCTATCTTTGGCTAGCTCAGTTGATTTGCTATCATCGTCATCTGTTACAAGCTCCGAGAGGTGAGAAGCCTCAGATTCCAGATCTGAGTCCCTCACTTCCTCCTGGAGAGGGGAGAAGAAATTTTCAGTCACTACTGGACTGCTCTGGGCCTGTTTGGAGGAGGCTCTGGTGAACCTCCTGCTTTTTACAGTTTCAAAAGGAGGAGGCATGTTGGAAACCAGACTCTGACTATCTCCTGACGGGGGGGGAACCTGAAGGTACCATCTTCTGAGATTCAGGAGCCACCTCTTGTACCGTTTGACCAGTACTTGGGAATGGGGGAGGTGGAGGTCTTGCCGTGGGGGAGGGAGGGGGTTAACCCTGTCACCCGGGGTATGTAATTTAGCCTGAGCTTTTCGAAGCAGGCTATCGTGGTCTAAACCATCAGAACAATTATGTCTCGCCCACGGACACTGATGGAAGGCATGACCCTGATCATCGCAAAGGTTACATTTAAAGATATTTGTGCATCGATCTACAGAATGCCCAAAACCCCCACAAAGAGGACATTTCAGCATGTCACAAACGCTACTTATATGCGTTCTATCCCCACATTTATAACAGGCCCTAGGCTGTCCTGCATAAAAGCATACCCCTCTATCTTTTCCCAGAAAAAAACTATTCGGCAAATGTACCACCTCTGAATTAGCTTGTAATAATTTTACTTTAAATTTCCACCCCCCTGTCCAGATGCCCTCAACATCTAAGAGAGCCTCAGGGGGCCCCAACACTTCACACTTGGCCTGCAGCCATCTATAAATATCACTGACGTTCACCCCCTCGTTTCTGAACATAATGGTAACATATCTAATTAAAGGCTTAGATAATGGAATAACAAAAAAAGGCAGCCATACAGGATGATTTTTCTGGTGAACATATTTGTCCCAAAATTTGTCCAGAAGGGCAACGGATTGGAAGCTGATGTCATAAGAGTCTTCTCCAGAAATATGAATAAGGGCATATATGTCTTTGGCACAGAATCCCATTTTGGACTTCAAAAGCTGGTTGAAAATATAATATCTATCAGGATGTTCCTGCAGGCCCCCTCTATATCTTAAGCGTACAGCATGACGACGAGGGGCCTGATCTAATTTTGCTTTAAACAAATCTGCCATAGTTGGTTTAGCTGGTTGAGCTGTTTCATTAGAAGCTTCATTTGTCATAGAAGGAAAGGCCCCAATGGAAAAGTCAGACCCAGGCCTATCCCTATCGTCCCTCGAGGTAGATGGTTGTGGGGAACACTGCAAGCCAGGGATAGAAGTCTTCTTACCTGAGAGGGGAGTCCATTCAAGATCAGGCACCCAAGCTCCCGACTCATTTCTTCTCCATCCGGCATCTAAAAGCGCCATCTCCTCTGACCAGTCTGGTTTCGATCCCTGACTTCCTCCTTCCTGGAGCCCGAATTGCTGTCGCACCAGAAGCATCGTGCGCGGTCCGTCACTTTTTGCGGCCCTCCCGGAAACCGCCTCCCGAGACACTAGTTCCTTCTCTAAGCGCGATGCATGAAGATCTCCACCGTGTGCATCTCCGTCACTAGGAAGGCTAATACTGTGTCCAGATTCCGGAAATAAAGGCACCGCTGAAGGTGTACGACTCTCACTCTCTACAGTAGCTGGTGACTGGTGCAAAGCGACTCCCAAGGTAGGCAAAAATCACATCCAATTCAGACAAGGGTTCCTCCATAGCGTTGTGCTGCTTAGGCTCCTCCACCTCCTCCTCCTCCATCCCGACCTCAGGAACGTCTGCCAGAATGGCCTCTGATGTCAGCAAGGACCCCCACCAGCCACTGACCAGCAGCCAGTAGGGGAATTTCCCCAGTGCCCTGGCCAAATTTCCCTCATTCACTAAAAAAAAAATTACTACCAACAGCTTGGTCTGGTTCATGGTCAGTTGGAATTCATCTGCATCCCCCTTCCCGGGTCATGCCTGAAAATAGGCAGGATTTGTCTAGTGCACTTACCCGGTCAACAAAAACTAAATAAATAATAAATAAACGGGTCTTGGTAGCCCGTACCCCTTTGATTTCTGGGAATTATCATGCTATGCAGGGACAGGCCCCCACCACAAAAATTTTACAAACATACATTTCACTTGGGAAAGCCATTTTTCTGGCAAATTCACCTGCATGGCCTGGTACAGGTACATCAAGTGGGGCATAACAGACATTTTCAAAGTTTCTGTTCTTCCCCATAAAGAAAAGGATAGATGTTTCCATCCATCCAGTAACTTTTTAGTTCTTATATAACTCTCATTTGTATTTATTGTAATAGTTTCCTGTAAATTCAATCAATCAATCAAAACTTTATTTATAAAAAGGCGCCTTTCTAAAACCCAAGGCGTCTGTACATCACATAAAACAATATTAATGAAACAATAAATTAACCACACTAATAATACTTAAAAATCATTATATGCTTGTTTAAAAAGATATGTTTTAAGTGCTCCCTTAAAAGTTTCAATGGTCAGGCAATCTCGTACCTGACGAGGTAGAGAATTCCACAAGGTTGGGGCCACAAAACTAAAAGAACTGGCCCCAGAGGTCTTCAAACGAACCCTGGGAATCTCTAGCAATCCCTCATCAGTGGATAGGAGAGAGCGGGGGGGGGACAGTAGGGATGAAGAAGATCTTTCAGGTATTATGTGAAATGGTGTGGGATAAACAAAGTGCTCGGACAAAAATTAGCAGAATAAACTTAAAAATTTATTACCTAGAGCGGACTGGAAACGACAAAATAATAAACCAAGCCAAAAAAATCCATAGTTTACATATCAGAGGTAGTACTGACTATCTCAGAACTGGGTGTTGACAGATTCACACCCTCCCTTACACTGCTAGCTTCCTAGGTAGTTCTGCTTATATAGCAGTTTCTACAGACATGTGACCTCGTTACTCCAGTTTTAAAATTTTATCCATTCAATCTTTCTCAAAATAAAATATCTTATTTTATTTAAACATAAAGTAACATTCCAAAAACATTTTGACATTCAAAACAAATTTTATGAGCTGTCTCAATATTTTAACTTTCACAGAAGGAAGTTCCTCTTTGTAAGGGATAAAAACAGGGAAACTGGGCGCGGCCGGTCCATAGGGAACAATGAAGCAGGGAGCTTCTGAAACAGCAGCATTTTGGCTACACAGAAACTTTAAAAAGAAAACTACTTTGGTATAATTTAAGTTGCCTTATACAGGTAAGTCAAGTGTTACTTAATTCTTTTCAGTACAGCCAAACATATTTCTTCCTAGAGGTGTTGGTAATGTGAGTGTTTTCAGCAAGTAGCAGAGGCACACAAACAAAGTTTACTCACATTACCAATACTCTCTTTCAGTAGTGCTTTTAAAGGGGGAACTCCTTCTGTGCCTTGTGGAGAATTTACTTTAATTAAATGGCAGCACTAGCGATAGGAATATTGTGCCCAAACCAGTACTTTTCAGGTGGTTTAAACAGTTTTCTACAGACTGCTAACTAAACAACAAAGGCAGAGCTCAGAATGAATTTAAACAGCAGCAGTCTGGACTTCTCTGTATCTCCCATAAAAAGGAAGGCTTTACTTCACTTGTATTTTGTTTCTTTTCATCCGTTCTGTCTATAATGCAGACGGACACCCTTATTAAATTAAAGACTGCTTCCAGAGTCTTTTTTCCATCCTTGCTTATAGTGCGCAGCTGCCGAACAGACTTTAAAAACGCCCGCACTGCTCTAATGCCTGCTTTCCAAAGAGGCTTTAAACTAATTAATTGAAGACTGAAGTTACAAGCCAGCATTTTCTTTATTTTAAAATACATTTCTGCTTCACACTTAGTTTCCATAACTTAAGGCTGCTAGAGTTATGAAGGAGATCCATGATGTACACAAAGGGGGGGGGGGATCACACACAACAGAAGACATAAAAATAAATACAGATTGTGTGTGGCCAGCCCAACAAACACAACATACAACATAAAACAGGACACAGTGTACATCTTGGAGTCCCTCTGAATGTCCTGCAGCATTTGTATTAAGGAAACCCAAAAGGGGAAGGGGGGCAGATGGATCTTCGGCTTGCTCTCTCTTACATATTATAACAAGATATTTCATAGTTAGTACAGTCTTGATAGGAGAAAGGATCAAAGTCATTCCAGTACTGAAAGTGTAATAGGCAACATCAATAATTTAGGCCCAGTTCACACTATAGCACTGTAAGGAGAAACATTTTTTTATGTGAATTAAGCATTACCATGCTATAAGGCTCACACTGTCTGTTCCGTTTTTTTAAATCATGTCACATCAATCATGCTGTGCAGTTCAGACTGTCAGAAGTATTCCGGGTCCGTGTGGCATGGTGCGGTAGCGTGTTTCACCAAAACTGCTTAGACAACGTGGATCCACCTGACATGGACTAACCGTAGATATTGTTCACACTGAGTTACACTGATTTCCTTACTCAAATGTATTAACAAACTGTGCTATCGCCTAGGTCCAATCAGGGTTTTAGCACGGTTCATTAAAATGTGTCCCGAAATGAAATAGTTGTGGACAGGAAAGGTGCTGGCATGGATCTGAAACAATTCCATGCCCCAGAACCATTTCAGACTGCCCAGTGTGAACAGGGCCTTAGACTGATTCAGTTCAAAACCTGAAACAGTGAAAAAAGTTTCAGTGTCAGCTATATTTGCAGGTCATGACTCTTGGGGGTTTCCAATATCAGCATAAGGGCCTCATAATTAATACACAGTGAATTCCCTAGTCCATGTCATGCTCTAACACCATGCACATGTTTGTGATGATAAGACTTCTTTTATTATATTGTATAGCAATGGAATGTTTCTGGTCAATCAGTGAGGAGAATGACTGTACCTCTTATTTTGCCTACAGCCATCTCCTCGCACTGTGCGTCCGATGTCCTCGTTCACAGCCAAACTATATTTACCTGGTAGGTGAGCAAAAAAAAAATAATACACTGAAACTGTCAATGAAAAATGCTGACTGAACCCATTATCACATGATGGTGATCTATTTCCATATAATATGATTATGAGTACAGTAAAGTGTTTCTTACTGTTCCATAACTGTCGCATGCTGGTTGGGCAGACAGAACTGCTCAGCTTTAATTTTCAGTCCTCTTACCCAAACAGCATGAGAGACACTTCTGAAGCAATAAGAAACACTCTGTACTGGACCCATAATCATATATACTCTGTTTCCTCAGCAAGGAAAAGATGTACTGTATATGTTTTCCACTTTTGACTAACTTATTCTAAGAAAGAAAAACATCAATGTGAATCTTGTTTTAGTATCTGATGTCAGAATGATAGGGGTTTGCTCAGAAACACAAAAACATCAAAGTTTCAGCAACTAGAATTGTTTTAGCAGAACCCTTGATTTCCCAACAAGTTTGGTCCTGTATAAATAGTCACTGTGGCAGAGCCTCCAACCACTTTTTTCAAAGTTGTCTGAAGTCACTACCATAACTCTCAATATATAGTAAGACATTATAAAACACCTGTAGATGTCCTACAAGGCTCAGCCCACTATTCACATTATTAGAGGCTAAGATGTAGGTAATGGTGGGTGAAAGTTATAAATTTCACTTTAGCGAAACTTCTGCAAAATTTCACAACTTTCATGGAAGTTTCCGAAGTTCTGCCTGTGGCAGATCAGAAATCTTCTGAATGTTTTTTACAAATTTTTGCCATATTCCACTTAGATGTTTCCAGTGACCCTTCCCCCCACCTGATGCCCTGACCGAAATAGCAATGAAATTCCCTGGTGGCTAGCGGTCTTTTCTCCATCTGATCACTCACCCCATAAAAAAAAACAAAAAACTTCCCTGGTGGATAGTGATCCCTCCCCCCACCTGATAACTCACCCCATAAAAAAAATACTTTCCTGGTGGCTAGCAGTCCTTCCTCCCACCCACCCGATCACCTGCTAGACGTGTCCAGTGTAACCCCCCCATCTCAATCCCCCTATAATAATTACATAAACATTTTTCCCTGGTGATCTAGTGAAACCCTCAACCTCACCCCTACAGGTAGTGCCCACCACCCTGCTCCCCCATCCCAAACCTGAGCCAGCAACCATCACAGCCCTCCTCTCACCACCATGACTGGCCACTGTCTGAGCTGTCACAGTACGTGCTGATTGATTGACAGCTCAGAGTGAGCTGCCAGTCAGTGAGCACATACTATATACACTACACACTCAGTGAGAGTTCAGTCAGTGTATGGCTATGTGTTGAGAGGAGGATTGCTGACTCAGGTTAGGATTTGGAGGAGCGCGGGGGTGGTGGACACTACATGCTGAGGTGGGGGGTAAGGGTTCCACTAGACCATCAGGGAATACCTTCACATACTGGGGATTGGGAATAAGAAGGAGGGTTCTCTAGACCACCAGGGAAAAAATGTTTATATAATTACTATTAGGGCGATCAGGATGGGAGGTTACCCTGGACACGTCAGGTGAATGATTGGGTGGGGGAAGGAACTGCTAGTCACCAGGGAAGTTTTTTTTTTTATGGATCGAGTCATCAGGTGTGGGGAGGTATGGATAGCCATCACTGAGATATTTATTTTTTATGGGGTGAATGATCGGGTGGGGGGAGGGACCATTAGCCACCAGGGAATTTTATTGCTATTTCATCAGGGCTTTGGGGGGAGGCACTGGACACCAGGGAATTAGTTTTATTTTTGATATGGGTGGTGATCAGCAACCATTTGGGGGGGCAATAGACACCAGGGAAATATTAATTTTAGAGTGCCAGTGAATTTCCGTCAAAGTTGGAAATTTGATTTCAGAACATTCATGGATGGAAATTCTGCTAGCGGAATTTTTAATTTTTTTATTTTTGCACACTTTTAGATGTGGAGACCTTTGGAGTTAAAGTTGATTGTCAAGGCTGGTGAGGATTCATAAGATCAACTAGATAAACTTTTAGTGCTCATATTGATACTGTATTTAATTAAAACATTTCTCTGTGCAGTTTGCTTAACCAGGACATCTAGGTCCCACAGATTAATTTAGGGGAGCTGAAAGTTCCCTTTAAGTTGTGTTAAATTAACATAAAAACTTTTTTTGTGTACACTCTTGCTTTCCTTAAGTAAATTAGACAGGATAGCCAAGCACATCAAGAAAAATCTAAGGAAACATTTCTTCACATATCAAGAGGTACAGTAAGTTTATGGAATAGACTATCATCAAGAACAGTAAACTGAGGTAATATAGCAGTGTTCAAGACAGTACCAGATGCACACCTAGAAGAAATCAAAGAAACTTGGTAATCCTACTGAACAGGTAGGAGAAAGGGCTTGACTGCGAATGCAGTTTGTTCTCCTGTTCTTATTTTTAAACTTTTTTGTATCATTGTCTTTTTTCACCTTACTGGTCTCCATAACCCACTGACTTTCTGCTGCTCAAAGTGAATCCCCAGGGTAATGTCCCTCCATTGATGGTCCATGTCACTAAAGACTTGCGGTAAGATTTGGCTCCTAGATCCATTGTGCTACTTTTGACTTCAGTGTTGCTATGAATTCATGGCAGATCAGTGCTATTGAAGACTGGAACCCAGTACAACTAGTCAGCTGCCACTGGTCAGTTGACCTGGATGAGTGCTCTTTGATTTCTCCCAGCTGACAACCGATTGGCTGCCACTCATGGTATTACTGGAAGCAGGTAACCAGGCAATGCATGGTCATCTGTGCTGTCAGTGGCCCCACCACAAGCCCTCCCTAGGGGTTTCTTCAAACAATGCTTTGTGCCCTCCCACCTTTGGGAGAAGAGCATCCTAAGGGATGTTCAGGGGCCTTCCTTCCTTTCTTACTCATTAGAGCACTAACCTAGGTTGCCAGCTTGCTTGAAAGCCCCATGCTGACAAGTACCATGGTTCTGACATTTTACCATTTCTAAAAAAACTAAATACTACTATTATTAAGGCCCTTGAAGCTGGCATCAGCTCAGTGGTAGCACTACCTCGTGCTACACCAATGACTTGGGTTTGGACACTAGCCTGAGTCATCATTGGCAAGCTTGGTGGGGAAGGGGGTGAGGATGAGAATTGAGCATCACAGAAGTAGAGATGCAATGAAGTTCTAATTTGCCAGTGAACTTCTGGTGAAGTCACCAAATCTGCCTCGATGGATCATTTTGCAAAGTTTTTCATTTTAATAGGAAATTTGCCATTTGCAACTTCACCTTGCTTTTGTTTTTTTAAATTGCAAATTGCACTTAAAAAAACAAAAGCAAGGCAAAGTTACAAATGGCAAATTCTGTTCCCTCCGCCAATTGCTGCCCAATATCCAGTCATCCCCCCACCAATCACCAGCGCAACATAAAATACAGTTCCCTGGTGTCTATTGGTCCCCTTCTCCGCAGATCACCGATCTGATGTAGAATAAATTTCCCTGGTGTCTAGTGGTCCCCCCACACCAATCACCAGCCCATTTGGAATAAAATCCCATGGTGTCTAGTGGTCCCCCCACACCGATCACTTGCCCATGTAGAATAAAATTCCCCTGGTGTCTAGGTGATTGACCCGATGTAAATAAATTCCTGGTGTCTAGTAGTCCCCCACCGATCTCTCTGCCCATCGTAACATACCCCTGGTGTTCAGTGTATTCCCCTCCGATCTTCCACATCATCGTAAAATAAATTTATATTTTGCCTGGTGTCCAGCGGATCCCCTTCCTTATCCCCCATCCCCTGTAATAAAAAAAGTAATCCATTCCTTGGTGTCTAGCAGTCCCTGCTCTCTATCCTTGATCCCCTGTAATAAACAAAAGGTACTCCACATTCTCTGGTGTCCAGTAGACTCCACCTGGCAGAAGTGCCCCATCATCCTGCTCCCCCCACCTTGACCCCAAGTCAGCAACCAGCACAGCCCTCCACTCTCCACCATGGCTGGCCATTGACTGAGCTGTCAATGAATGAGCACGTACCTGTACAAGTACACACTCATTCATTGCAGCTCATGCTCATTCATGACAGATCTGTCAGTGGCACAGACAAGAGTGGAGGGCTGTTCTGGTCACCCTCATCCTGCCCTCCGCCAGTGACTAGAACAGCCCTCCACTCTTGTTTGCACCACCGACAGATCTGTCACTGAATGAATGTGCACTGACCTGTCAATGAATGAGTGCATGCTTGTTCAAGTACATGCTTATTTAGTGACAGCTCAGTCAGTGGCCAGCTGTGGTGGAGAGTGTAGGGCTGTGCTGGTTGCCAGATCAGGGTTGAGTTGGTGGAGCGGGGTGGTGGGGCACGATCTGCCTGGGGGGGTCCGCTAGACAGCATGGAATGGGAACTACGTTTTTTTATTACAGAGTATCAGGGATAGGGAGTGGGGTCCATGAGACACCAGGAAATGGACTACTTTTTTTTTTGTTACAGAGGACCAGTAATAGGGAGGAGGGTCCTCCAGACACCAGGTAAGTATAAATTTCTTTCACATTGGGCCATTGATCAGTGGGGGAGGGGGCAATAGACACCAGGGAATTTTATTTCACATCTGCCAGCAATTGGCGGAGGGTGGGCTACTAGACACCAGGGAATTGTATTTTCATCAGGCCAACAATTGGCGGGGGGACCACTAGACACAAGGGAATTTTATTTATACATTGGGCCTGCAATTAGTGGGGGGGGGGACCACTACTAGATGCCAGGGAATTTTATTCTACATCAGGCAAGTGATCGGTGTGGGGGGCACTAGACACCAGGGAATTGTATTTTACATCATTCCAGTGATCGGCAGGGTGGACTACTGGACACCAGGGAATTTTTTTTCTATATCAGGCCAGTGATTGGCAGTGGGACCACTGGACACCAGGAAACTGTATTTTACATCAGGATGGCAATCAGTGGGGAGGGACCACTAAACACCAGGGACAGTTTTAGTTGGTCAAACAACTTCTGTGCCAAACTCTGCCATGAGAGTTGCCAAACTACACCCGTGGAGTTCAAACTTTGCATTTCATGGAGTTTTGTGGGGGGGGGCAAATTTGGACTTTACACCACAGATTAACTCCATGAAATGAGGAAAATCTGCAGATTAATCCATGGAGTGGAGTTTCTCAACTTCGTCCATCTCTACCCAGAGGATGCTGTCCTCCTCCAGAGAGGGAAGTCTATGTGCTCTGCCAGACTACCACCACCTGGGTTACCAGAGGTGGCAGTTCAGGCTGAGCCATGATGAGTGGGTGGGTACCTTCTGACTAGCATGTAGGCATGCTCGTATACATACATCTGCTAAGTCCTTACCTGTGAGGTGCCCAAGGGGAGAGGACAAGAAAAAAATGAAAAACCCTCAGCTGCAGCACAATAAAGCTGCATTCTCCTGCAGGTGCTACTCCACTCATTGGGCTGCTGGCAAAAAGCAAACAAGCTACATTCCTTTTGGGCCTTGGGAACCTGGGAGGGCTGCACCATAGGGTGTGAACTGTGGGGCAATGTTGTGTCCTGGTGGGAAGTCCTAGGGATGGAAGTTGACATGGCTGGAGGAACTAAAGGTGAAAAGGCAGGTCAAGTGACTTAGGGGCATAAAGCATAGTAAATTAATGCCCTTGGTATTCTCCATTTCTGAAGCTGCAGATCTAGTCAAATGACTTGCTTCCTGCTGCAGAATTTACATCATTTGTGGTGATTTTTTTTGGGGGGCCCAGCCCCTGCGATCCTCCATTTGGATGTTAGTCCCTCTGCCCACCATCCCCACATTCCCAGGCTGGCTAACCCCCCCAGGTCAGGTTTATGGGAGTGGGACCCCCCTGGCAGATGTCGGAGGCAATGGAGATGGCAGCAGAGTGGGGGCGTCATGCCTGGTGGCTGGCTTTTTCATAAGGCTGGATCCCCAGGGGACAGGGATGTGCAATGATGTTCAGCATCTGCCCCACCCCCCAGAGAATGGTGCCAGCTGCAGCAGTACCCCCAGCCTCCACTAGTGGGTCTGTAAAGCACTGGACACTCTTTCCCCCTTTCTCCAGAGAAGGAGAGCAGTCCCTAGGACACTCAGTCCTTCTTCCCCTAGCTGGCCATCTGATTTCTGGGTCCATTCCCGAACCCAGGTCATTTGTCACAAGTGGAAATCCACCACTGCACAAGTGGGCCTTGTGGTGATTTTTAGTGCTGTGTAGAATGCAGAATTCCTCCCATGGAATTAGTGCAGAATGACCATTCTGCAGGTGGAATTTCCACCGGAATTTTGCTTGTTCAAATGCGGAATTCTGTCTTCTGTGATCTTCAGAATAATATTCCGCAGAACTGTAATTTTTCCATGGAAAATTATTCCACAACAATTTATGTGGAATATGTTGAGATCCACAGAATTTCAGCAGAATTCAGAATATTCAGCAGAATTTCATTCTGCCAGAATTTGAAAATTCTGCACAGCGCTAGTGATTTTCATTAATAAAATATTACTTTCCCAGAGGGCAGAGCCAGCACATGAAGGAGACAAAAGTTTTTCTGGGGAGCTTCTGTGAATTTAGAAATGTAATGCTATTTACTGAGAACATTGTCAACTTGTTACCTCAGTAGTATTTGGATAAAAATTTTACTCTTCAGAATTATCATGGGGCTGAAAAAGAATGTTTTAGCAACTGAATCTGTCACAGATTGTTTATTCCTAAACTGGGCCTTCTGCAACAGTATTAGCCAATTTTTCTGACCCAGCCATACAGTGGTGTGTGACAAAACTGGTGTATATTGCAAATGCTTTTTGCACCCCACCCCCAATAATATTTTTATGTAGCTGACTGAGCTTGCTATCTGAACAAGAAAACATTCCCTCTTTTTTCTTAATGCCTGTAGCACCCCCCCCATGAAAATACTGTACATTATGTAATCTATCTAATTGATCCTGTCCCCCTCCACCCCGAAAAAAGAGATTGTAATATATGGATTATCCTGCCTTCTAAGAGCAATTTCAACACCCACCTTTCTTCAAACTTTGTAGCATATATTACTCTCACCTCTCCCTACCACTCACAACGTAGCCAGCAAAATCCCTCCCTTACTTTCCCTGGTCAGCACTGTGTGTTCAAAAAGATGCGCTTCTGAATATAGGATCCATTAATTGCTAGAGATTAATGGCCCTGTATTGCAGGGCAGATATTTCATCAAACTTTGTTTCTTACCTGACCAGTTCCTATGTATCCCTTGGGTGTATTTTACAATGTGCAGGCTTGGCAATGCCATTGTAATTCATTAAAAAGATGGATTTTGAACCTTTAAGTCAATCCAGGGACTTAATTAGCCCCACTCTATAGTCTCATGTAGAACGGGGCTAGTATGATATGTAGCAATAAATGAGGCCTGCTTGAGGGGGAGGGTCAGCATGGGTTTTATTTATGGCTCTCTTGTGCTTCTTAAAAACAGGTGCTTCTGCAGAAGGACAGTTGGTTGTCCTGATTTGCATCAGATGCACAGGAAGGAACTCTGCCTCCATTTCATTCACACGCCAGGTTGACTATAGTTTGGGTTACGCATGGTGCAAAATAATCACATAAGCAGCCCTGCGATTTATGCTGTAGGCCACCATTAATACATTGGGCCATAAGCAATCAATAACACACAATGAGGTGTGGGTTATCTCCTGATAAGAGCATGTCCAGGTGTGTTATAAGGCGCAAGACGCTTGCACCAGGTGCCGTATGCACCTGGGTGTGCTCTTATCAGCAGATAACCCATACCTCATTGTGTGTTATTGTGCTTATAAAATTGGCCCCTAAGTAATTTAAAAAAAAAGAAAGAATAAGAATAAAAGAAAGTCAGAAATACAACTATAGAGGTTTCAATAGTTCAAATAGTGAAAAATAGTCACTCTGTTTAAATAACTGTTTCTTGACAGTAGAGGTCTTCCTATGTATTCCTGAGATAGAAAATAGAAAAGTACCATGCAGTGTATGCAAACCCCCCTCACACCGTCATGAACAACCCTGCACATTTAACTTTTTTCAGTTTACTTTTTTCACATTTATAATTTTTTTTATGTATCTGACAAACTGCCAGCTCAGTTTTCGGTGTAGGGAGCCTTTCCTACTTTGGGTGTTGTTCTTTTCTGCCACCTCCCCCACACCCCACCCCAAGATCTTTTTTTTTCTTTCTCTTGTTTTTTTTCCTTCAGGTCAGCTATTTTGTTTTATTTCTGAGTGCTGCTTCACTGACATTGGGCGTGTTCCTTTGTGACCACCGTATGAAGCCATTTCCTTTTTTGTGGTTTTGAAACTGTAAGTAATGAGCCGTGCCACTGAAGATCACATTTTCTAATTTAATTTCATTTATTTGCTATGTGTCGGCTGTTCCTTGAAGGGTGGCGGGTTCCTGCAGTGGAAGACATAACAGAGGAGAGGCTCTGTAAAGAGCTTACAGGATCCTGGGCCTGTTTCTGTCCTGAACTGCAGGTTACTTTTTTTTGTTTTTATGGCAGTGGCATCGTGTGGACCAAATGGAGACTTTCTGTGTCTGCGGAGAATGTTTTTTTTTTTACTTTGGGCATTTGCTGTACCATAGAGTTTTATCATGGGCATGATTTCAGATACTGGGAGCGAGAGCTACACAGTTGCTTGTCAGAGATGGCCAGTGGGGAAAAAAAGTAAATGAATGTTTTAATGTGACTACGGCTGGTGCATTTTTCAGGAGGTCTAAACCTCACTTTCAGGTTCTTGGCAATATTGGGAATGCAAGTAATCACAGGCATGTTGCATAAGAGTAATAAACTTGTTTATTACTACCAAAAAGGATAAAATCACAGTTGCCCTAAGTAGTTCTTACCAATACGAACCAGGAGCCAGTGCTAAGCGTTTCCTATACCTTGAGGTTACTTTGTGTCTCTTGGGATCTCCAAGGTACAAGACTTGTGTATCACATTATATATCTATGATAATTACTATGGTTACTGTAAGACAGAAACATTTCTAGTTACAGAGATGAGCCCTATTGGCTAAATTAGAGAAGGCTCCATGGTCCAAGATAGCATTATACAATTTTGTAGTAGTCATCAGTTTGTGAAACAAAACAGTTCTTATACAGAGTCTTACATAACTCAGTGTAGTAGTACAAATCGCCAAAAGATGGCAATGCCGACTTGCATATCATCATTATTTCAAGGACACAGGTGTCCTGGCATCTTACAAGAAAAAAATACACAGAAAATACATAGAAAAATATATATGTATTAGCAAGAAAAGTGTATTACAACAATATGCGAACATATCCTGACATCTGCTCTTATACAGTAGATGCCCTTAGCCCTATATGTTAGTATAACATATGCCTAAGCACTAGCTGTCTATGGTGTATCTCTGAGGGTACAAATAAGGGTGCAGGGACCTCGTGTAACATCCCCCCCTTTGTTGCCTCCAAGGGCAACACAGGCAAATCTAGGGAAAGGCCAGGGAGCAGTGGTCATTTACAAACCTGATGCACGAGCTTTGTAAAGGAACTCGAGCTGCTCACGGTGTTGGCGCAGCATGCCCCATAGGCAGCAGAGCATAATACTCAAAACAAATATCAAAAACACTTGTATAATAACAAAACCTTTAAAAGTAATTTCTAACCAGGTGTTAGTCAATGCATCATTCATATCACCATCATTAATCAATGAAAGAATAGCTTCATTGGCCTTGGTCATATTATTGCTGATGTGGATGAGGTGTGTGTCTTTCCTGTCTAAAAGTAATTTTAATGTAAGTTTGAGTGGGTCTATGTGTACATTGAAATGTGGTAAATATCCTGAAAGTGTGAGCAGATAGTCATGGTTACCATCAATGATGTCTGCATCCATAAGGGGGACAGGGGTTATAACAGTATGTCCAATGACAGTCTTCTGGTGGGGGACAAAACAAAAATTGGGGTTATCAATAACACATGTCACAGATCCATAAGTATAGCTTTTAAAGTTAGTTACCACACAGTACTCCCCATCAGAATTGTACTGAGAGCGAATGGTAGGGAGTCTCCACTTTTGAAACTGGATAGGGGAGGTATAGGTCGTCTTCGAAATCCATGTTGACAGGCAAAGAACCTCCTCCCAATATGATTAGTAGAGCTTATCCGGAACCAAAGTACAATCCGAGAAATCCGTGCCATTCTTGGTGATGTCATCATCCATGATAAAAGTCCAATCAATGCTATCTGGAGAATAACCACAAACAGGTTGAATAACATCAAATACATCACATTGGCACAAGTAAATGTATTGATTCTTCACACAGCAGTCCATGTGCGGAGCCACCCAGGCATCCAGGAAAGGATGGAAAACCAGTAGAGGCGGTAGATCCAGGTGTTCTCTGTAGATGTCTTCGTCCAAGTGCCCAATAGAATGTACAAGCTTGTCAAACAAGGTTGTAGTGGAATCAAAACGTGGTAAAGAGACAGTAAAAGAAACAAACATCATATCTCTTATAGAACATTTCTTAGCAGTGAAACAAGGGCCAGTGATAGGGTGTCTGGTCACAAACCCCAGGTTTCTAGCTGTAGAAAGAGGAATGGTTAGGAATTGTTGCATACATATAGCAATACAGCTACGGGTTTTACATCGTGGACAATACCATTTAGAAATGCATCTATCATGTATGATATCAGGGATTCTTCCAGATTCTAGATCACGGAAGAGATTGTTGATGATAGTGATAATGTATGAGCCATAGGCAGAGCAGAAGATCTCTCTAGCAATGTATTGTTTATCTGCTTCCTTGTTGTTCTGTGCAATGAGTGCATTAATCTTGTCTTTAGAGTCTGTAAATGCCTTAGCAATGTCGTGCATGTTGTATACAGTGTATCTTTCTTCCTGACTAAGGCCATCCACACCATGCAATAATGGGGGTAGTATATTGTTAACCAAACCAGTTGAAAATTTAGCAGAATGAGATTTGATAACAGCAATGTCTGCTTTATTCCAAATAGACATTGCCATACCAAAAATGCCTGTGACAGTACCTGTTGCACCTGTGACATCAGAACTGTCAACTTCACATGTTTTACATTTATGAGTTAGATTATCAGGAGAGGGCTTCCTACTGAAGTTGCCTCTATGTTCAGTAGAATGGACCCTGGCAATAGAGTCTTGAGTACGAATCTGAAATGCAGCTAAACTTTCAAGCAATAACATACTATAAAATGCTGACCTATTAGTATTGTGACACATACCAAATTCTTTCATATTCCAGTAAGTAAGATTAAACAAAACAGGTATATGCATAACTTGTAGATTGTTAATCAATGAACCAGGGAGGGCAGTGGCTGTTAGACTACTACAAGGACCAGGATGTGCTTTGGACATTCCAAAAGTTGTTTATCAGTTGGTGGTAACCCAGAGAGATACATGGCAGCAGAAGCCATGTGGTGTACAGCACAAAATTTCCTAGCAGATTCCTTAGACAAAGAATTACAGTATGAAGGATCAATTAAAGCAGTAATGTTGTACAAACCAGAATGTCTAAGAGCAGTTTGTAGCAAGGACAGAGAACCATTTGGGGATAATTTAGCATTGGGCCAACCCTGGAAAGTTCCTTTGGACAGTTTGGCCACAGGGAGAATTTGTCCTTGCAATGTGGTTTGCCACTCAATTTGTAGGGTAAATTTATCAGGAGTGACAACCGAAGCAGTGAGGTAAGCATCAGAACCTTCCTGGACAGTAATCAGACTATCAGGTATATTGATGGATACTCCCTCTGAAGGAGATGCTGGATGATCAAGATGTGGTAGGAAGTTCAGTACCGTGCCTTGGATGTAGGGGATAACTTCTGAGATGAGGAGATAATGGAACAAGATAACCATCGTGTCAGTGTATCTGAAAAGCAAAATCAAACATTAGTGAATCAGTACTATTCCACCCAATGGGGTGAGGAAAAGTAATTAAGCTCCTCTATATACAGTTTCAGTTGGTTTACATGTAACCATTTGTCAGTCAGTTTATTTGTTGTGCAGGAGTCTAACTTGATAGACTGCTGGACTGAGCTTGTTGACAATGGGGTTTGGGCCTTCCCATTTATTGGAGAAGGAATGGGTGGGATGTGCAAAACGGAGTACCATTACCTGATCTCCAACCTGCCAATCCACTTCTTGTGTGTGCTTGTCAAACTGTATTTTGGATTGTTGCTGGGCCTTGTCCATGCAATTGGCAGCATACAAGTGTGTGTATACAGGTCTTTTCTGAGTTTTTCCACATATTGGTCTACAGACACATGGTCTGCAGTGGGGGGTATGCAGGTCAAACAACAGGTGTTCAGGTAATCTCATCTGTCTTCCAGTCATCACCTCAAAGGGTGTGAGCTGGGTGGTGGCTGAGGGTGTGCCCCTAATTGCCATAAGGAGTAATGGCAGTAGGGAATCCCAGGTTTTGGGATTGTCCTCAATGAATTTGGAAAGCATTTGCTTAATCCATCTGTTGGCTCTCTCTACTTGACCTGAAGATTGGGGGTGGCAGGGTATGTGGAACTTTTGTTGAACTCCAAGGAGTTCAAGAGATTCTTTCATTAACTCACCTGTAAAACTGGTTCCTTTGTCAGGGTCTACCTTAAGAGGTAGGCCCCACCTGGAGAAAATCTGTTCCACCAGGATTTTGGCAGTGGTTTTAGCAGTGCATATTTTAGTGGGGAAAGCTTCAACCCACTTAGAGAAGAGGTCAGTTACCACAAGAGCATACTTGTTATTTCTGCTGCTGTTGGTCAAAGGGCCAATAAAATCAATCTGTATGGCATGCCAAGAGCCAGAGTGTCATTGTGGTAAAAGTTTGGCATTTCGCTTGGTAGGGATGGGGTTGTTTTGCACATAAATGAGACAGTTGTCTATGTACTGTTTAACATCTTTGGTGACACCAGGCCACCAGGCGGTGGTCTTAAGCCTTTAGAGGGTGTTTTCCACTCCCTGGTGTCCACCAATGGGTGTGGCATGCACTTGGTGCAATAATTCAGACCTGAGATGTCTGGGGACCACCCACAACTTGGTGGTGGAATCATCTGGTTGATACCAGATGAGCTTGTCATCTGGTGACAAGTGTAACTTACCTTCATGCCTCCAGTAGGGGTTATGTGTAGGGAGATTCTCTTCGGTAAGCTTGTCAAGGAATCTGAACACTTCTTTGAGTTCGGTATCAACATGTTGAGCTGCTGAGAGGTCCAAGGGGGAAAGGGGTTCAGGTTTCTTCCTGAGTGCTGCAATATGTACAGCTGCATTAGCCTCTGGATGGTCCATCACACAGGTGCCCCTCCCTCGGGCTCCCTTCCTTGGCAAGGATGTCTACTGTGTCATTAAAGGCATGATAGGTGTCATGTAGAGAGTGAGCTTTGACTTTGTGTACATAGAGTTTGTGTGCAAATTTTTGTGCCAGTGAATGTATGTATATTAACAATTCCTTGTACTTCACTGGACTGCCATCAGAGGAGAGGAAGGAGTTCTTCTGCCAGAAAGGAAGAAATTCTGTAAAAGAACAACAAACCCAATTAGAGTCTGTAAAAATGATGGTATCCTTGGTCCCATGCTGGATGAACTCGAGGGCATAGGCTACCGCTGCCATCTCTGCTTATTGTGATGATGCTACATTGCAATGTTTAGATATTTTAACAGTGTTCCCATAAAGGTAAATTACTAGAATACCCATCCCTGCAATTTGTTCTCCCTGATAGTAGGATGCTGAACCATCAGTAAGGACACGACACAGAGAGGTGTTGTCAAGTATTTGTGGTGTGGCAGGGAGGAAAGGACCTGGATCTGGAAGATCAGGTGACTGCAGTGTGCAGTCATGGGGTTCTCCTTGGAAAAGGAGTCCATGAGCCAGCATAGATGGAATTTTTGTTGGGTGTACCTGTATGTCTCTATCCTGGAGAAGAAGTGACAAGTGTGTCAGTCTGGTGTTGGAGACTGACCCATCCTTCACTCTGCCTGAGAGTAGAAAGGTAGTTGGGGTGTGGTTGGTGTTGATAATCAGTGGAGAGTACCCAATGATATACAGAAAGTGCTTGACAGCCCAGTAGGTGGACAGAAGGTTCCTTTCACAAAGGCCGTACTTCTGTTCCACTGGAGTCAAGAGCTGTGATGCATATGCACTAGGTCTCAGGGTGCCATGGACCTTCTGGGCCAGTACTGCTGACATGGCAATATCAGAGGTGGCACATTCCAGATGGAACGGTAGTGCTGGATTGGGGTTAACCAGAGCTGGGGCGGAGGACAAGGCCTGCTTCAGTGATGTCACAGCCTGGGTATGTATGGGGCCCCAAGTCCATGGAATGTCCTTTTTCAGTAGCTTATACAGAGAAGCAGCTTTCTGAGCAAAATCACAAATGAAATCTCAAATGATTTACCATACCTAGACACCTTCGAAGAGTTGCCACGCTGGTGGGCAATGGCAAGTCTTGCAATCCCTGTATCTTCTTCCAGGTAGGGCTTTGACCTTGGTAAGTTATTTTTAGACCCAGAAAGAGTACTTCTTTCTGGCATAGTTGTGCTTTTGCTGGATTGCATTTCAGGCCTGCTCTCTGAATGAGAGTCAGTAGTTCATCCAAGAGATCCAGGTGTTGTTCCTGTGTGGCAGTTGCCAGCAACAGGTCATCCACATATTGCAAGAAACATAGAAACATAGAATTTGACGGCAGATAAGGACCGCTTGGCCCACCCAGTCTGCCCATGCTCTGAAACACAGAGTTCTCGGATCTGGAAATGCTATCCTGCCCTGAGACAAAGTCAGCAGATTGTGTCTCAGGAGAAGGCTGGTGTGCTGTCTGATGGAAAGGAGCAGGAGCAGGGAGTACCAAATCTTCCTGACCCAATCTGGAGCTATGAAAATAATTGTTGCTGACTTCCTTCTCAGCTTTAGCAGTATTCTAAGAAAAAGTGGGAAAGGAAGAAAGGCATAAACATAAAGAAACTTCCCTGACCAGTTGATGACTAGAACATCCTCTGGGACTGTACCCACTGATGGGGGGCTGCAACAGAATAGTGGGGGTTTCCCAGGATGCAAACAGGTCTATTTGTGCTGTAACTGGAAGATTATAGGTGGCTGCACAAACTTATCAGAGCCACAATGTAAATCATTAACTTTGCAAAGCCAGAAGTCAGACAAAGAAGAGACATTGGGGAGTAGAGAAACCCTCAAGGGTGTCCATCATATGCAGATGGAACAGGGACGGGCTATTGTGGAATCCCTGTGGTAAGCAAGTCCACGTTTACTGTCTTCTTTCAAAGGTGAAGGCAAACTTATAATGACTCTTGGGGGCCAATGGTAATGACCAAAAACCATTGGAGATGTCCAGGGCACTGAACCATTTCAGGTCGGGGTCAAAAGTCATAGCACATTGGGTGCTGAAGCCACAGTTGGGGAACAACTGGGGGTGACCTGATTCAGTTTCCTGTAGTCAATAGTAAGTCTCCAGGAGCCTGTGGGTTTTTTCACGGGCCACACTGGGGAGTTAGCAGTAGAAAAGCAAGTTCTGATTACTCCTTGCTTGAGAAGTGACTTGATTGTTTCTCTGAGAGAAGGCAAGGCCTCAGTTGGAAAAGGGTACTGCCTTTGCCTCTCATGTGCTGGTCCTGGCACTTCGATGACAGTGTGCATTCCGCCACAGCCATGTTTGTTGATTGCAAATGCTTCCAAATGTTGTTGCAAAATGGGAAGAAGCTTCAGAAAAAGCTTGTGGTCTTTGAACAAATGTATGACGTCCTACTCTTTGTTGTTAGCAGAAATTGTTGCCACAACGTGTGAATCAGGGATCAAAATAGTGTGGTATTGACCCTGAATCTGTATCAGTAGCATGTTAGCTAGATCTACCACACAGCTGTGTGGTGCGAGGAAATCAATCCCTATGATACTAGGATGATCATGCATTACCATCAGTTGAAAGGTGTGTGAGGCCTTTAAATGGCCCAGCTCTACCAGCAAGGGTAGAGACCGGTATGCGGGTAACCTAGTACCATCTACTCCTGACATGTTGGTCCTCCATCCGGTGGACCAGGCAAATGTGTCTGGGTGTTCATAATGTAATACAGACACAGCCACACCTGTATCTAGCAAGACTACAAGTAGGCGGCCCCCCAACCTTGGCCTCGGTGCAGGGCCTTCCATTTGTATTCAAGACCAGCTTGTTTACAATCCGGACTGGGGCCTGTAATTGTCAATCTGTACTGCTGGAAGCATGGAGAGGTTGGGCCTGACTATTGTGAATCACTTCACCATGCTGCACTGATGCTATATAAGGAGGAGCTTCTGGGTTCAGTCCTGTAGGGGCATGAAGGCCTGTACTTCGAGTATTACCATGACCCATCAGGGTCTGGATTGCCAGTTGTACAATGGCAAGGGCCTGAGCAGGAACAGCGTCCGCCACAGAGTGCATTTGCCCCAGGAGCTCTCAGAATTTCTGATTTTCTTCGGCTATCTCCCTATATGAAGGGCCCGTTCTTTGTTGTTGTGGTTTACCCTTATTCTTGTGCTTCTTAGTCTTATGTCAATTCCGGTTCTCACCCCACTGCTGTTGTTGTTGTTGTTGTGGTTGTTATTGGGCCTGTTGGGGGTGTTGGTTATCAGCTGGGAGGGCCTGTTGGTGTTGGGCCTGTTGGTGTTGGGCCTGCCCTTCCACAGTGTAGTGCACCGTGGCCTCTGAGATAGGGTCCATGGCGGCTACTTTCTTGGAACCGGAGCCCAGATCACAGATGTAAAGTTGGTAAACTCTCTCGGTTTTCCAAAGGATATTGGTAAACCTGTCCATGTTGGGGTGTGTGTGGTTGGCTCTACCTTTTCTCGTACTGCAGGAATCATGTTCCTAAGGAACAGGGTCATATACGCAATAAGATCTACATCTGCAGCTTTTTGTGCCAGGTGCTTTCCTGCTCAGTAGGCCATCCAAAGTCTCTGGTGGTAAATCACTGGACTTTCCTTTGCATTCTGTTTTACAGGGTATGCAAGCATCACTCCTACTACACCTGGGCTGTGAGCAGAAATGAGTTCAGCTGCAACCTCATCAAAGGTGGCATTCCCATTCTGACGGATGACATCGGGGAGTTTGGCCCACAAACTAGGATTGATGGTTTGGCGTAGTATCTGGACCTGATATTCTGCAGTGAGGCTAAGCATCTCACATTTAGAACGTACCTTTTCTAAGTGACAGCTGAGATTGTCAGACAGGTTCATCCGACTGATACTGTCAGCTATTTGCTGAACAGAGTAGGCCATTTGTAGGGGATTATTGGGTCGATCAGGCAGAGGTAGATTGTCTCGGGTGCCATCTAGGACGGCCCAAGCTGCAGCCTCAGCTGCAGTGTGAACAATACCATCCTGAGTGACAGCCTTTTATAGCAGCTGCCTAATTTGGGTTTTAATGGCCTGTTTACTTCTCTCAGGAAGAGTTACATTACCTGTTGCAGTTTCAATCAACGCCTCTATCTCTTGCCTGTCTTCCACATTAATAACGGCTATTGGTGGTGCCATGAGGACCAGGCTTGAGTCTGCTCCCCCCGTCATGGGGGCCGCCATGTTGGCATCCTCCATGATGGGCATCACGACATTGACGATGTGTGACATGGTGTGGGTGGAGTGGGGACCCACCATGTTGTGGATGGCTGGGTGGGGTTTCTGGGCCATAGTAGGGGTGTGACTGGGCATTGTACTGAGAGATGTCATCATCTGATACCTCCCCTTCAGATGACATGTGTAAGGCAGGGGCTATGCCTCCCATCGCCTTACTATGTCCAGCCAGTACCTCCCACTGATGGCTCAGTTTTGCCATCTTACTTTTACATTCAACATGACTCACAGTTGCAACATCTGTATCAACGTTATCCTGCATTTGCTTCTGCAACACTCAATATGCGGCGCTCAGTTCACGATTGTCCCTAGTAGCCACTTCTAAGTCATTACATACATGGTTCATCTCGTCCTGTAGCTCTCCCATCTCCTCACTCAACTGTGCATTCGCAGTACTTAGCAAGTCATTCATATGCAATGCCTGTCCCTTATCCTGTCTCAGACTTTCACACTCCTGCTTCAATATACAAAGTTCCTGTTCTCCAGCTTGAGCTGAATGATGCAAAAGTGAATCCTTTTCATTCCACAGAGTTTGAAGTTCAGACTCCAACTTCTGCTGCAGTCTAATACATTCCATTTCCTGCAAACCCATCTGTTGCTTAAGAGATTAAATGTGCAGATCAAGGGTTCAAAACCTCACTTCAGAGGCTTCCAGAGCAGCGTAGAGAGTCGTGACCATCAGCCCTTTAGCTTGACGCTTATTGGTTGATTGTCTCGTCTCTGTGTACTGTGTTGAAATCCCCAATATAGGGTTTTCAGATTGACTTGCGTCCCACACGAAGTCAGCCCATCCTCCATGGGAGGCAAGGAAGTTCAAGACATCGAGTCTCAGTACTGCGCAGATATTTGATACAGTGGCCATTGTGTGGGAGGGAACAAAAAATCAAACTGTGAAAAAGGTGCATTGCTATGTATCGATCCACAGCAGCAGCACTTCATACACAGTCGGGCTACTGTATGATTTGTAGGCTTACAATTCAAAGCTGTAATGGAGTGAGCTGAGTCAGCATTGACCACACCCGAAAAGAAAACAGCCAGACTTTGTAAGTGACTACAAACTGGTTTTAAAACTGGAGAGGTGATATGGGACTGTACACCTACTGTCCCCGTGGGAAAGGGTAAAGTTATAGCAACTAGTAAAAACTTGCAAACACCAAATATCGCCTGCACGAGGTCGCCAATTATCAGAAGGTCTAAACCTCACTTTCAGGTTCTTGGCAATATTGGGAATGCAAGTAATCACAGACACGTTGCATAAGAGTAATAAACTTGTTTATTACTACCAAAAAGGATAAAATCACAGTTGCCCTAAGCAGTTCTTACCAATACAAACCGGGAGCCAGTGCTAAGCGTTCCCTATACCTCAAGGTTTCTTTGTGTCTCTTGGGATCTCTGAGGTACAGGACTTGTTTATCACATTATATACCTATGATAATTACTATGGTTACCGTAAGATAGAAACATTTCTAGTTACAGAGACGAGCCCTATTGGCTAAATTAGAGGAGGCTTCACGGTCCAAGATAACATTATACAATTTTGTAGTAGTCAACAGTTTGTGAAACAAAAGAGTTCTTATACAGAGTCTTACATAACTCAGTGTAGTAGTACAAATCACCAAAAGGTAGCAATGCTGACTTACATATCATCATTATTTCAAGGACACAGGTGTCCTGGCATCTTACAAGAAAGAAATACACAGAAAATACATAGAATATATATGTATTAGCAAGCAAAGTGTATTACAACAATATGCGTACATATCCTGACATCTACTCTTATACAGTAGATGCCCTTAGCCCTATATGTTAGTATAACATATGCCTAAGCACTAGCTGTCTATGATGTACCTCTGAGGGTACCAATATGGGTGCAGGGACCTTGTGTAACACGTTTGGACTTGACAGTCACCGTGAGGTAAATCCTGTTTCCTGCTGCTGCTGTGGTGAGCTGTGCCAGTCTGTGTTTTTGTTTATGGTTGGCACAGCTCACTGATTTGTTGCTGTTATGGGGTTCAGGAGTGGAGTGTAATGCCGGTTGACTAGTATATTTTTCTGATAAGGACACAGTTCAGAAGATGTACTAGCTAGTCAGATTGCTGGATTTTCAAAGCCCATTTTATAAGAAGGAATATTACTGAGAAATTTAAAAATAGTGATACACAGAGGCAAAGGGGCTAAATCTGGGTTATTTGTATTGACACAGGCACTAGAACAAGGGTTTATAAGTTGTAACTGAGAGAATAAAACTCAAAATGGATGTAAGGAAATATTTTTTTACTAAGGGGGAAACAGTTTTTTCAAGATAGTTTACCACAGAACATAGGAACAGCATGAAGCTTAGATATCTATAAGGCAACTGGGTATGCACATTAAAAGAAATATATCACAGGAAATCACTGATAGGGCAACAGGAAGGTGTCAGAATAGAAAGACCTATGTTTCTATGGATTGGGGCTGACCTTTGATCTGTTATTCCTCAGGCTGGTTGAAATAAGATGCATCATAAAGGACTCATGCTCACTCCATGGGCTCGGGGAGGGAGGAACTAGAATACATTGCAAGATCACACATTTAAGTACTTATTTCATGAGTGGGGTATAGAATCAGTCTTCAGTAATGCTTTTTGCCCATGCCCCTAGCAGCCAAAGTGTGCTGCTGGCAATAAAGTTAACCAAAGAGAGAGCTGGTATAGTCAAGTAGTTAGAGTGCAGGCTAGGGAAACAGAAGACCCAGGTTCAAATCCACACAGAGCCACTTACTTTTGAAAATCCCTTAACCTCCCTGTGGCTTCCTAGCTGAAAAATTGAATAGTGGTAGGATCCCACCAAAAATAAGGGATTGCTTATCAGTTGGTCCATCATAGACAAATACATTGTAATAAAAACAGAGAATAACAAAGAGAGAGAGGTAGATGGGGGAGAATGAGAGAAACAAGAAGAGGGAGAAAAAATTGTTAAATAAAGAACAAGTTTACTTCTATAGATCAAAAGGCATACATTAAGAATTAAAACTGTTTATTTGAAAGTTTTTATTTCCAATGCCTATAATTTACCAGTTTTTCAGCCTGCAGTAATCCCATTGAGATGTGCTGTACAGGTTGTGCAGGAGTCAGTTTTCAGTGAAACTAATGGAGTTTGACAGCTCCAAGATTTGATCTAGTGACCCCATCAAAAAAAATGTGGATGCCATATTGGATGAGCAAGTCTTTAGAGGGCTAATTATTGAATTTCTTCCACTTTGAATTCAAAGTAAAGTAAAGGGCATCTCTGTAACAACATTAAGCAATATAAAACTACTATAGACTTGCCTTATATAACATCACTGCTTTAACTGTGGAACTAATGTGGGTTCAGACCACTTCCTGGTCTTCTGTCACAGGCCCTGAGGTTACATAAGAAAATAGGAACATAGGAGAATACAAGTCCAATAGCCGTATGCCTTAATGACTCAACTTGTATCACACCTTAACACAATTCCTCATATTTCCCATAAATCTATCTAAAGCTAACTTAAAGCAGTTCAACGAATTACATTCCACTATATCTGCAGGCAATGCATATATGAAACACCATTTATATTAAACACCATTTTCCTTGTTTGTTTGTCCTATGTTGTTTACCCTTTAATTGGTACATATGGACCATACTGAGGTTGTTGTTGTTCCAGCTGCCACAGGAAACCTGTGACTTCTGGGTGGTCATGGCACTGTGACCGGCAACAAAATACACAAGAACAAAGAAATTACAAAAGGTTGACCATAAGTATAACCTGAGACTCAATAAAAATGGAACATATGAAGAATCCATACCATAGAACAGATACAGAAATATGTCATTTACACAGACCGTGGCAATGTTTTGGAGTGATATTGATCCACAAAGTGAAGTACTAGCCCCTGAACCAAAGGCCTTTAATACAGCCATGAAATTGGAATTAAAGACATACTGCCCTTGCATGAAATGAGCCTTCACATGCTTTCACCACATATCTTCAAAGATGGCACTGTTCAAGCATGTTCTTTCTGTAACTTTATGTTCATTTGTCAAGTATTATTTGTGAACTTTTCAACTGTAACCTGGAACATGACCACCTTGTAAACAGGTTGTTGTCACCCAACTTGTGTAATTGTACTAACACATGCCTGTATAAAAATAAAACGTTATACTACTACTAGGGCTAGAACCATGTATTCACACTCATACATAGACACACAACACAATATCTGATAAAGAAACCGTGAAAGTGCATTATTAGAATGTAAACTGGACAGCTTACTTAAGCAAGGGTTTAAAATCACTAGCATTGTTTTAATGTTATGAACACATAAAATCAACTTAAGAATTATGCTATCTTCTTAAAGAGCTAGTAGCACAAAAAAAGGCATAATATTTTAGTAATTTTTTTAAAATGGTAAAATTACTTTTTAATTTTGAAGTGTTTTTCTATTTCTGTGTGCTAATTAGGTGGTTTCCTACTTACTAGTATTGGTTGTGAGGTGAAAAGCAGTGCTTTGCCTGGAAGCAGACATATTTAACTCTATTCCTCCCCCTACATCAGCAAGTGACCTCACTCATTGTTATGTGTAAAACCCTGCTACCTAATTGGTAACATGTGTCACAAGTTATCAGTCAAGCAGCAAGAGATTGATTCTTCTTGTTTACTAGTGATGTCACAGTCAATGAAATCACAATGCTGATGATGTACAGGAAGGAATAGGACTGACTATGTCAGCCTCTGCTTAGAGGAATGTTCCACACATCACACCTAGTATTGTCAAGTAGAAAATCTTCTAATTAGCAAAACAGAAACTAAAAATATTCTTTGGATGTAGGAAGTGATTGCAGACAACATATCTATACGTGAAAGGAAAAGTGTGACTCCCACTGGGATTCGAACCCAGGCCCTTGGCATTCTATGCTTTGCTCTTAGCCACCTGAGCTACAGGAGCCTCAGACATTAAGCTTCCTGATTTTTCCCTTGAATCACATACATTCCTTTCAGGGTGTTATATAATGAGCAACTTAAGCAGTCTCAAAGACCCAAATAACTTCTTCTTTTTCTTTGTCAATGCAGTTTAGCCACTGCTAGGCAATTTGAAAATCCAGTTGTACAAGTGAAAGGAAAAGTGTGACTCCCCACTGAGACTCAAACCCAGAACCTTGACATTCTGTGCCTTGCTTTTAACCACCTGAGCTATAAATTGCCTAACAGTGGCTAAACTGCATTGAGAGAGAGAAAGAGGAAGTTATTTGGGTCTTTGAGACTGCCTACATTGCTCATTATGCAACACCCTGAAAAGAATGTGTGTGATTCAAGGGAAAACTCAGGAAGCCTAACTGTCTGAGGCTCCAATTGCTCAGGTGGTTAAGAGCAAGACACAGAATGCCAAGGTCCCAGTTTCATGTCCCAGTGGGGAGTCACACTTTTCCTTTCACTTGTACAATTGGATTTTCAAATTGCCTAGCAGTGGCTAAACTGCATTGAGAGAGAGAAAGATTAAGTTATTTGGGTCTTTGCAGACAACATATTGAAGTTAATATTAATTCCTGGCAGTAGACTAGCTCTTTAACTAGGCTGGCCATGGCCAAGGCTTTTTTCCTTCAAATTTCACTTTAATGTTCAGTGTAACTCTCACTGTGTGCCTCCTTAAGTCCAAATCCAGATAAGAGAGAACCCAGTTCAAAATTAGGGTACCTGGTCTTTTGGTGAAGGTTGCTGTACAGTGGAGTTGGTTCTGGACAGAATTGATGTAAATAAGAAGGTAGCAATGACGAAACATGCTGCTGTGGATGACATGATAGATAAAGTTTTTTCCTTTTTTCTCTTCTTTCTTTACTTAATCAAAAGAAGATGCTAACAGGAACCTAAAAATAAACCTACGAGTCCTATTGTATGATACTTACTGACCTAACCGTGCTAGTCTAAATCAATGAGGACCCCGTCCAAATTTTTTATACTCCCTTAGGTTTGAAGAAGAAAAAAAATTATTTACCTCTGAGACTAATCTGCCTATCTAGGCTGGATCTTCTCCAGTCAAACTAAAAGACTTACAGTATCTGTAGCCAGATTACTATGGTTCCAAGAGGGATTCTCCCTCTGCAATCCTCAATGACTGAAACCATCTTAGATAATTAACAATAAAACACTAAATTAATTTACCACAAAACTTCTCCACACACACACACCCCTTCTTAAAGGAGCCACCCTAACCCTTTAGGTTAGATACATAGGATTTTTGATACAATGTGCCACTGCCATGGGTGAGCTCTTGAACCTGAGTTCCATAGGGGAAGGTGGTAGCCTCTCTGCTAGGCAGAAAGTATCTCCCCTCAATAGTTTGCTTGCCTGTAGATCAAGCAGACTGCCATGAGAGGCAGCTCCATTCCAAAGTTCCCTCTGGTGAAGCCGCAGCTGGTCTACTGTGCTCAGTTCTGGAGTCCTCACCTAAGAAAGGACAGGGACAGGCATAAGAAAGTGTGATCAAGAAGATCTAGGGCCAACAGGAAAGATCTTATGAAGATCTTCTCCAGGCACTGAACATTTACTCACTGAAGACAAGGGTGGGGGATATGATAGAGACCTTCAAGTTCCTGAAGGAAATAAACAAAGTTAACTGCAGGGAATAAACAAGGTGAACTGCAGGGAACTATTTAGCATGAGTCCAGAGTCAAGAACCTGAGGACATTAGTCAAAACTGCCAAGGAGAAGGTTTACAAGGAACATGAGGAAGTTCTATTTCAGGGAAAGGGTGTTGGAGCATGTAACAGTATGCCAGAGGAGGTGATGGGTGCCAAGAACATGAAAGATTTTGAGCATGACTGGGATAGAGTAAAGGGTTTGGCAGTTGCTCAGGTCAGTAAGAGTAGGGAGGAGAGCAAGGGGTGGACTGGACTCCATCCTCGGTCTGATACTATTCTGTTTTGCTAAATGACCTCTCTTCTGCTGTGTCTCTTTGCGTATCCACATGTATGCAGTTGACATGGTCATCTACACTTCTGGCCCTGGCAGAGGTCCCTCTCCAGCATGACTTCCACAATGTGCTGTGCTGGTTCTATGCCATCCAGCTCAGGGTTAACATCAAGAAGACTGTGATCATGACTTTGGCACCAGCCAGAAACTGACAAGGCTTTCCCCTTCTCCTGTCTTCTCCACCTTGGATGTGCCCACTTGGAGAATGGCCTTGCTTTCAAGTACCTTGAGGTGTGATCAGATAGTAAGTCTGACTTCCTGGCCCACATTAACACCATCAATGCCAAACTTCGCCCCAAGCTTGGCATCTTGTACTGCAGCAAGAACTGCCTCTCTCTCTCCCAGGTCTGCTGGAAGCTGGTAACCAACATGGTCCATCCAGTTTTCAACTATGTGGACTTGGATTATGTCACTGCTCCCTCCTCTTCCCTTGCCAGATTAGACACCCTGTGTAATGCTTTCTGTCATTTTGCCACCAACTCTACTCCTCACTCACTATTGCTCCCTTTATTCCTCTCTTTCCATCCTCCCACTACACTTATGTTGCCAGTCCCACTGCTCCACCTTTATTGCAAATACTGGTTTGGCTCCCTTCCCTCCTGCCTCTCCTCATGCCTCTCCCCCACCCCTCCTTTTCTTACTCACTACACTACAGGGATTATGGCATCTTTTCCATTTCCCATCCTCACTCATGTGCTGGGCAAGCTGCTTTCTCCTACTGACTCCACTCACTCTGGAACCTGCTCCCCTTTTCCTTTTATCTGTCTTCCTCTCTCCACACCTTTAGACACCTGCTAAGGCATATTCCAATTCCCCCTGTGCCTGTTATTCCGCCTCTTAAACCTTCCATCCTTTTTCTCGCAGTTTCTCCTGCCCCCCCCACTTGCCTGCGACTCCTTAACTCTGGGCTAACTGTGCTCTTGGCCCACAGCCTACAATGCTTAATTTATGCAATCTGACATGCTTTAGTCAGTGTATCCTTGTACTGAATCCATGCGCTGTGCATTGTATTAAATGAACATTTCCGCATATGGCCATTTAGTCCCCAGACTAATCATTGCAGAAATTTAATTGAGGTCATATCGTCGCATGGACTGCCTGACATGACAGTATTCATCGCGTGGTCATTCTGTTGCTGATACAATTAGTCGCATGCATTATGAATCAGCTTAATTTAAATAAAAAAACAGGGGATTCTGTACTTATAATATGGATAATTCTGAATGAATTTGTCACCCTGTCTGTTTGACTCTCTCTCTGTCTCTCTCACCGCTGTCTTTCTCTCGCTCTGTCACAGCACTGCTGCCAGTTAACACTCACCTTACAGTCCAGGACAGGCATGCTGAAACGATGCATCTTTCCAGGTGACAGCTGTGTCTATCTCTCTGCTGTCTCTCACTCTCTGTGTCAGGTGCTTGGTGGTGGGGGGGTGCTGCCACAGTGGGGACAAAATGACTGTATTCTACTCACTCCCTCTCTTGATAAGTCTCTCTCACTGTCTCACTCTGCACCACACTGCCAGCTGTCACTGGTCTGATGGTGCTGCTACTGTGTGTCTCTCTTTTGCTGTCTCCCTTCTGCTACATCCAGCAGCACTCGACCTGGAATCATCTCAACTCCCACTACTTGCGGCCACTTTCTTGCTGATCCAGGATGTGAGCTGTTGCTGTGTGCTATGAGAAGGGAAACTCCAACAGACTGTCTCTCTTTGCTCACACTCTCACTGTCACTGTTTGTCTCTCTAGAGGTCCTGGCTCATGAGGGACAAAGAACTTTGGTCTGCGACTGTGGCATTGGGGAGGATAGGCAAAGTGACAGCCAAGAAAATTGCACTTTTTGGGCGGAGGCTTGGTCATGGTTACTATGTGTCCACGACTAAGATAGCCACAATGATAGCAAACTAGCTACATTTTGTCCACTGTCAGTTGACCGAGAGAATATTACAAGCAATGGTTTGTCCATGAACTGAACATTTCCATACTGTTGTATTTCATATGAGGATTCTTACTTAATCTCCTCACTTGGACTGCTGATAATTTTGCACTTTGTATTTTTGCACTTTGGATATGTATAATGCCTTAATCTCTGTACTCCCCCACCCCCAGATCACACCTTGAAACAAGCCTTGGCTCAGTGTACCTTCCCTGGTTACCAACATTTTTAATAAATAAATAAAAACTCTGCATGGACAGTAGGACCAGGGGCTGATAGGGAACTCCTGGCAAACTGGATGGACCTGTGGTCTTTTTATGGCATAATTGTCTATGTTTCTGTCTCCTGCCTCAGCTATCTGCCAGCAGCTATTACAATTGCTTCTTAGGTGAGTACTCTGAATTTATTGTATTTAGTTTGTTTTTTTTGCTCATCCCAAGCCCCTGGAAGCCCCACTCCTTCAGGCTCTCACATGCTTGCCTCCTCTGTCCACCAGACTCAGCTCCCCACTGCCATGCCTACCTCCAGGCTCCCCCAATATCTCTGATATCATAAGTGGTCCAGCTTATTCTTGACAGGGGCACCCCTGGGAACTACTGAGGGGGGAAGCACCTTAAACACTGGGGTTTGTCGGTCGGGGGCAGGCTCGATGCGCTTGGAAGGCCGAGTGGAATGGGGGAGGCTCTGCCAGAGGTGATCATCTGGTACTGCAAGGCAGACATTTTCCCTTTTTCTCCCTCTCCTCCATTCCCCTTCCCTAATAGGGCTGCATGTCCTGTGGCATCCTGGGAAGGATGTGCAGCATCGTGTGGTCACCCACTTTGCCATGTGCATCTCCACTGGTCCACCACTAGGAGTCACTCAAGCCTGGGGAAGAGAGCGGATGCTCTTCACCCTCCCCTCTGGTCTCTGCTCCAGTTACCCCAGGTGCGAGTCACAAACTCAAGTCGCCAGCATGCCGAGCAGGTGCCCACTGCTCAGTGCCATAGAGTCAGCTTGTATTTAGTTATTAATAATTGGCACCTCACCTCTTGCTACCAGCTCCCTCTAGAGCCTAGAACATCTCCCTTCTCAGTGACTTGCTCTTCTAGCAACTTTTTTTTACATATTTATAAATACTGTAGAACAGGTTATATTCGGTGTAAACTAATTATAACTACATTCACTCAAGTGATAAATTGTGCAAAAATAAAATGTTAATCGGACAAAATTGCACATTTTCATTGAGGTGAATTAGGCACTAAGTGCAGAACAGGAAATGAAATTTGCGCAATTGTGGCTGATTAGCACCATTCACTAAATGTAACTTGCATGAGAATAAACAGTTCTACAAAACCTCTTCTCATGAAGAGCGATCTGGGGGTCATATTAAGTGATTCCCTTAAGAAAAACAAACAGAAAGCTGGGGTGTATAGGCAGGGGCTTTGACAGTAGGAGAACCAAGGTGATTTTACTACTGTACAGATTCCTGGTAAGACCTTATCTGGAGTACTGTGCCCACTTCGGGAGTGCTCACATGAGGAAGGACATTGACAGACTAGAGTCGATATAGTGAAGGATTACCAAGATGATCCAGGCTAAGAAAGCTGAGTCTACGAAAATCGCCTGGAGGCCCTAATTATGTACTCGCTTGAGGCCCGATGGGAGCGGTACATAGATACATAGATACACAGATACATAGATAGATAGACAGTGTCATCAGATAAGGGCCTATGGCCCACCCAGTCTGCCCATTTGAGCTTGTAAGTTCAGTTTATGTTTTTCTAGAAGTCTGTTGCCCCTTACCCCTGACCTCCAGAATTCCTTTATGTCTATCCGATGCATTCTTAAATCCCGTGATTGTTTCAGCCCCCACCACTTCCTCTGGAAGGGTGTTCCACTTATCCACCACCTGTTCTGTGAAGAAATTCTTCCTCACGTTTCCTCTGAATCGTTCTCCCTCCAACTTCATCCCATGCCCTCTAGTCCTGGAACATATTTTTCACTTAAAAATAGTGTATTCCTGCACCCTGTTCCTCCCTGTAAGATACTTGTATGTCTCTATCATATCCCCTTTCTCCCTCCTCTCCTCCAGGGAGTACATATTCAGTTACTTCAACCTGTCCTCATAGGACCTGTGATGCAATCCATGTGGTGGACATGATCAGAATATATACGTTACTCAAAGGTATAAACACGGCGAATTGGAAGGACCTATTTGTAAGAAATAGGAATTCAGTCACTATGGTGCATGACTGGAGGTTGGTGGAGGGCAAGATCAAGAGGAACATGAGGAAGTTGTACTTCACTGAGAGGGTGGTGGAACCACAGAATAGACTGCCAGTGGTATTGGTGGGGACAGCTACGCTTAATGGGTTTTAACACGGTTTTGACAGAACAAGGGGACTCAGTCATTGGGAGGAAGGGTGCAGATTTGAGGAATGGGGGAGGAGCTAACAGCCAAGTAGTACAATAGGTTTATGGTGTTATGTAATATAGTAAGGGTATACTCTATGTACCTGCTGTCTTCTGCCATCACATTTTATGTTTCTACATTTCTAGAGAGATAGGCTGGCCCAATCTATTTTTTAAGTTAAATTTGGCCCCTCGTGGCTCATAAAATTAGCCACAGTGTGACTAATTCTTGGTGGCTTCAATCACCTGCTTTACTCCATTAAAGGAAGCCTCATTCCCTTGAAGCAGTTCACTGGCCCCAACATTTATTTTTTATAAATAAAGCCCCTCAGAGCAACTGCATGAAACTGCAGGAGCAGTGCTACATTGGTAGCTCTGGCTGCCACAACTCTTGCCCAGCCCTCTATCAATCTGGCTTCTCACAGCACTGACAGTAGGAGCAGCTTACACACTGGTGAGTCCTGCTACCAGCTCTGCTGTCAGTGCCCAGCTCACTCCTTACTATGCCCTTGGAGCATTAACACACCCGCCACTGTGGTTGATCAGGTCAGTGGAGAAAGGGATTCTTGCCACAGCCTCCTCCAGCTCCCTACAGCAATCTTTCCACCTCCCCTCCCACCTACACTGAGCAAATTGCAGTCCAAGCTGCATACAGAGTGAAAGTTGCAAGTGCCAACTTGGCACATTTAATAGGGATGCTTGGAATCAGCTGATTCTGATCCAATTTTAAGAACTTCTGAATAATAATTGGATCCCTTTTCAAATCCTAAAAGGACGTAAAAATCAGTTTGGATTTATATTTGGAATTCTAAATATATATGCTATCTAGGAGAAACAAGACAACTACTGCAAATCAGGATGAACCCCCACTGACATGCACAATAGTAAACCAGAAGATTAGCACACCATTGTGACAACTTTTTTCCCAGACAGAGCATTCCCTCTTAGACCTGTCTGTCCTAATACTATGAGGCAAACTTCAAAAATACACAGGAGAGAAGGATATGGGAAATTAAATATGTCAAATAATTTAATTCAAACTTTAATGGACTCATTCAGGACACTGAATTTATGACATACTATGGAAAGTCTTTAAAACTGTATACTACATTTTTACAAATATGTCTGTCTTTCTGTGACCCCAAACACACACACACACACTGTGTTTCTTAGGTCTTTATTATTCTGTGTTCCTGTAATTATATCTTTAAAATTAATACTTCAAGACATCCGTTCATCCAGGTGGTGGTAACTGGACCATGGATCCACTGCCTCCATACACCTTTCCTCAGGCTCAGGGACCACTTCCTGATACCAGGGCAAGTTTTATTAAAAAAATACCTTTGGCTACTAGGCCAACAGACAGATCCAGTACACTAAATGACCACAGCTAGTGCTACAAATGTAGGGCACCAGGTACAGGGATCCAATCTAGCCCACTGGATCATTAGGGCATCCATCTGAAAGTGATACCCAGTGGGTGTTGAGGATGTCACAAGCCAAATCCCCAACCCAAACTTAAATTTTTTTAATGTATCTTACTCATGTCTCTCTTTCCTTCTTTCCTTCCTTCCCTTCCTTCCTTCCTTCCTTCCTTCCTTCCTTCCTTCCTTCCTTCCTTATGGATTAGAGCCTTTGGGGTGGTATGCTGGACTTAGCATCTCTAACAAGCACACTTCAGCAAGGATTTAAACCTTGACTGCTGCAGTCTTGCCTGCTGGGAGCAAGCTTTCTGAACTAAACTCATCCCCCTAGCCCTATAGCTTCAATTGGCAGCCAGCATTGTGGTGGGCAGAGTAAGGTTGAAATGCACACCAGTTGAAAGCAGCTGGTGTGCATTCTGAAGGACTGATCAGCTGTTTGCAAGGTGCATGAGAGTCAGGGCCAATCAGGCTGGTGTGCTGAACTTAACATCTAACAAGCACACTTCAGCAGGGATTTAAATTTTAGCTGCTGTTGTCCTGCCTGCTGGACGCAGGCATCCTGAATTAAACTCAGACCCCTTTCCCTATAGGTCCAGTTGGGAGCCAGCGTTGGTGGTGGGTAGAGTAAGGTTGGAATGCGCAGCTTTTGAAAGCAGCTGTCATGCATTCAGAAGGACTCATCAGCTGTTTGCATGGTCCATGTGAGTGGGTGCCAATTGGGCTGGTGTGCTGGACTTAACATCAAACAAGCATACTTCAGCAATGATTTAATCATTGACTGCTGCTGCCCTGCCTTCTGGGAGCAGACTGCCTGAACTAAACATGCCCCCCAAGCCCAATAGCTCTAATCAGGAACCAGTGTTGGTGATGGGCAGAGTAAAGGCTACAGTACTTCTGGGCTTCATTCTAGTGTTTCTCTGCTGTGGTCTTTTAGCTTAAAGGCCACAGCTTAAGGGTCTTACACTGAGGGCATCGGCATGCAGCAGCATTCAGCAGGAGACACTGCACTATAGGTGTGACACTCTAATCAATCCTGTCTTGGAAAAAATTTAGAGTAAATGTCAATTTAAGTATGTGATTTTTATGTTCAACTGTGAAACTGCAGAAACTAGTATCAAGGCATCAACTATGTAAGTAAGCAGAGGCTTAAAAATATTATATGTAAGAGGATTATGTTGAGGGGTAGGAAGAAATAAGTATAAATTATACAAAGGGGTTATGCGGGACATATTGTTGTAAGTGTGTGTTTAACTATTACCATTACATTTAAACTCTGCACTGATGCTGGTAAGCAATGTAATATATTAATTTAGGGAAAAGCATGAGACACCCTATCTAAGGTAAGGTTAAAAATTGGTTTTAGGGAAGGAAAGAGGTGAGGTAGTAGGAACAAGGAGGTAGGAAGAGATATGTAAGTGAATGAACATACATGAACATTAGCAAGGAAGAATATTACTTTATGTAATGTATTAAGATGTACCAATGATTCAATATTAGTTGTAGAGAAAGCAATGAATAATTGAGGTAAAATGAGTAACTGGGAAGAGGTACCCATCACAGTGGCAGAGGAGGAAGTAGGGGCTCTCAGAAGTGAAAAACCCAATGAGGGAAGGAGACTCACACAGCCAAGGAGGAAACTGTAATTGGTGAGGGACTCAGTTGTAAAGGGGATGGAACTGGGAGCTAGAAAGGGGAATATAGGGAGTTGAAGTGCTTAAGTGGTGCCTCTGCTAGGAGAGATGGAGATGATCCTGAGGATTCAGGATCCCCACTACCCCCTACCAAATCTACCCCTCCCCAATCTGCCCCATCTCTCTGAAATATGCCCCAAAGGAGAGGCAGATTGGGGAAGGGGGCAGAGTCAGTAGTGTAAGCTGAGGATCTAGCAGTACAAGAAGGCTACATAGACCAAATGGCCTTTTTCTGCTGGCTTCTTCATGTGTTTGTATTGCTAGGGCAGAGGGAGCTGGGAGGGAGCTGGATATCATTGTCCATTTGGTTTTGTTTTAAATTTGTTAGCCAGGTAATTCTGAGGGCATCATATGCCTATTTTCATGGAGGATATGGACAAGTAACAGATTTACAGGATACGTACCTTAATTCTCATAGCATGTAGCTGCAAGATAGCAGAAACAAAGACTAGTCCAGCGGCATACAGTAGCTCAATTTTTGGGGTGAATTGTGCACTTTTTGATACCAGCATGACACTTGGCATATTTGAAGAAGCTCATAAGACAATCATTTTCTGATACAGTGCCAAGCTGTAAAGCAATCCATTGCCATGGAAACCAATTTTTAATTGAAACATTATATTATCTACAGCACTCAGTGCTGTCATGAGTCTATTATGCAGTCACAGTGATCCAGATATTCACCATACATATTTTTCTTTTCAAGTATTCATGAAAATATAACTTTATGTTAGAGAAATCTGCTTTCTTAATACTGTAATGATTTAAAAATACTTTTTTTGTAGACATCATTGCTTTAAAAGGACACCATCAACCTTTTTTTCCATCATATTATTTTTTAGGTAAAACCCCACATTTTATGATTGCTTACCTTCTCTAAAATTCATTGATGTTGTTGGCTGTTTTATCTGCTGCCTTGCTTATTAGAACCAAGATGCATTGTAATGTATAGCTACGCCCAGCTTTGTTTTGCTTCCAATCACTGAACTTCTCTTAGTGCACACTTCCTGAACATCAGAAACACCTTCATACAGTGCAGCCACTCATGATACAAAAGTCTTCTTTATTCCCATTGCATAGCGAGTGGCTAGATTGTGCTAGGGATGTTCCTGTGTCCAGGAGAGATGCAGTGGGAGCTGGACAAGAAATGTAAACAAGCATGTTTTGGTGTGGTAACACCAGTATGGTGGGCAGTCAGTTTTTCACTTTTTAAAAGAAAAAAGGGATCCAAATCAAACTACTAGCTGCATCAAAAGTCTTCATAGAATGTAAACAATCATAAATGTGTTTTTAAACTAGGGAAGCTTTGAGGCCTAAAGGGGTTGACAGTGTCCCTTTAAAGGATATCATTATTAAAGCTAATATTGTCATCCATAAATCTGAAATCAACTTAATGTTATCCATATAATTGGTGCCATTCAACATTGCAAAATATATATAAATTTTTTGTTAATCCTTTTTCTCCCCTGACCCCAGTCTGCCTACCTTGATGTCCTGGCATCCCTTCGGTCTTCAGGCCACCATTTTGAAGATCCCTCCAGCTCCTATGTAGGTCTCACAGCTGCTACCCCCATGGCTTGCCCCCCACAGTGGGGTGGTGGAAAGCCCTACCCCAAGCCCTTCCACCGGAACCAGGATCCAGTATTGCCGTGCACCTTGGAGCCAAATGATCTCCCCTGAACCGGCCATCATGCCACCATGACTAGAGGCATTATTTCCTTTTTCTTCCCCCCATGGAAGTCTGTGGCATGCAATGACACCAAGGGACAGGAGCGCATATGCTACCACATGCGCCCCTTCCAGGCATCAGTCACAGCACGTCCCACCAAGTCTGCCAATGGCCTGCTGTTGCCCCCAGCCACCGCTAGAGGCCACTAGGCCACCAAGGCATCCTGCCCCCCCTCCCCAGAGAAGGAGAGTAGTCCTATGGATGCTCGATCCTTTCTTCTCCCCTGCTGACCCCCGATGACCCAGGCTCATTCCCGAACCTGGGTCGTCAGCGTGGAGCGAGGTGTGGCGTCCAGCACCTCAACCCTCAGTGCCACCGGGCCAGACAACATTACAAAATATTTATGGTTTAAAGTCCTTTCCAAATCCTGGATTTATTGTCTTAACACAAACACCAGAATAACATAATTCCATGAAGAAGCAAAATAATCAGCAACAAAGAATACTTGAGGCTAGAGCATTCATGCAGTCTCATTGTGTACAGAACTGGGTCCAGCCATTCATCCTTCTAGTCTATTGCACATTGGCCATCACACATACAAAGTGGTGTACAAGGTAAAGAAATCATTACACACTTGCATCGAGATGAACAGCCCTTTTTACAACCACAGTGTACAAGTTCATAACATGTTTGGGCAGCCTTTGGTAGAGTAGTCCATTTAGGCTGAGGTTCTCCATCAACAAGGATCCATCCCCAGTCAGTAGGGTTTAGAAGCACTTGCATCACCACTGTAGATTATCCCCATATGTGCCCCCCTTGGTAGGTTGCCCAACAGATAGACTGCACCAGTGCAACCTGCGTTGGTGGTATTCTTTCTAGACTTCGGCTCTTCTTAGTGGATAGATACTTTTGTGCATCATTCTCCTGAAAAATTAGCAAGATGTATGCAAGAACATTATTAATCTTATAAATGGTTCCTATTCTAGTAATGATATTCATGAAAATAGAAATATTTTAACAGAATTTAATGTATCTTGCAGTTCTCATCAATGGAAATTATTAAAATGCTTTACATATTGCACAGTATAAAGCTTATATATATATTCAGTATATGCAATATACCTTGTCAGAGCTGCTGATTCGATCATACATCAAGACTACAAATCTTTCAAGGATCTCCAAACACTCAGTAGACATACCTGAAGGACATTGTTAGCTCCAGGAATCCCTCTGTAACTTCAGGAAAGCTTTCCCATGTTGTCCAAGTAGTTTTTTTCTTCACCCACCAAAACATGATGTTGTGTCACATCCTGTTATGGCATGGAAGACTGGGAGGCATCTGGACTTTTCAGGACCTAATGCTATGGCATATGCTTGGGCAGACAAGACTCTGTAATTCTTTCCTTTTCCATATGCAGTGCAGAGTTCCTTTTTTTTTAACATATAAGATTTTATTGGTTTTCCAATTTACATACATCAGCATCACAATGACCATTCTTAAACGTCAAAATTGATACAGGAGTGCATAAACTACACAAAGGATGTCTTAAGGCAAACTATCCTGAGTTGAAAAACATGTAGTTAGACTTGGAAGACAAGGTAATAAACACTGTCTGGAAAGGAAGCTTGACAAATAAAGTAGCTGTCAGAAATTGATATCACCTCCTAAATAGAACCTAGAGTGGGCTTCCACTAGTTTGCTATAACACAACTCTTACAAAAGATATTTTGCTGTACACACTTCCAGTCAGTTGTAAGAGGGTTAACTCAAGGATGCTTGGACCAGGAGATTACCAGTTTATCCCCGGGGGGGAGTTACAGGGTGCCAGGGGCATGATCGAGCATAAGTGTGACCGTACGTATGCACCCCATTTGAGCTGGAACTTTACAGGTTGTCAAAGCTGTCTGTATGAAAGTCTCTCAGGCATGGCAGCCTGCACAAGGTCGGCTCTCTAAATGGTCAGGAGGGGATAGTGGTTTTCTGCAGTGCATTAGTATAGCTCTCTTTGCCTTGAGCTGGGCCACTAGAGTCCATTTCTGAAGGGGGTGCAGTAGTCCATTGAGGGAGGTGGGGTCGCCCAACAATAGCAGTGCATTAGGAGTTCCAATGCACTGGGCAACCACCTTGGAGTAATCCTCAAACACTGCATCCCAGAAGCAGGTAAGCTTGGGGCAGGACCAGAGAATATGTAGGAGATTGACATCTGGTTGTTGACACCTCCAACACTTGGAGTGAGATAGTAAGCCCATAGCTGGCAGGACAGATGGGGTCCTATAAAACCGTAACAGAATTTTCAGTTGAATATTTTAACTCTTAGCATCTTGGTAGGCAGTATGGGCTAGCCTGAAGGAACTGCTCCAGGTGGAGAGGGAAAGAGACATTGCCAGGTCGGTTTCCCACTTTTTCCTGTAGGACTCGGTGGGGTCAGGCTGAGCATCTCGTATGGTTCTGTAGAAGCTGCCTGCAAGTCCTTGGTGGGAGGTAGCCTTACATAGAGAACATTGCCAGAGCCATCGTTGATCTAGCAATGTTTGAGCTTGGTATGACTAGATGGCACTGCATACTAACATACTAAAATGCTAGCAGAATAGGCCTAACGGTCTTTCATGTCTGCTCATTTGGTCAGCCCCCACCCTGGGAGTTGACCTTGCTGCCCCCCTCACCATCTCTGGCTTCTCCCTTCCCAGTCCAGGATATTCTCGCTGCACTGGACTTTGCTTACAGAACCTTTCCCCTGTACCTGTCCCACCCACTCTTGAACCCCTCCACCATCTCTGTCTCCACTAGCCCCCTGGGCAGTGCATTCCATGGCTCCACCACCCTCTCAGTGAAGTAGCATCTCCTCCTTTCTCCCCTGAATCTCCCCCCTTCCAGCTTCCACGCATGCCCTCTAGTTGACCCCCTCCTTCCTTTGGAGCACCCTGACTGCTCCTCCCCTATTTACCCCTTCATGTACCTGAAGACCTCTATCATGTCCCCTGGTCCCTTCTCTCTTCCAATGTGTACATATTTAGCTGTTCGAGCCTTTCCCCATAGGTCCTGTCCCCCAAGCCCCAGATCATTTTGGTTGTCCTCCTCTGGACCCTCTACAGGAGTTCAATATCCCTCTTTAAGTGTGGCCTCCAAAACTGCGCACAGTACTCTAGGTGCGGCCTCACCAAGCAGTTATACAGAGGGAGTATCACTTCCCTCCTTGTGAAGGTGATTCCCCTAGTGATGCATCCTAGCATCCTGTTAGCCTTGGCCACTGCCCTCCTACAAGTATCCAAGTTGTTCATCTTGACATCCACCACCACCCCCAGGTCTCTCTCAGCCATTGAGACTTGAAGCATTCCCTCCCCAGGGTGTACACTTGGCCTGGGTTTCTGGCTCCCAGGTGCAGTACCTTGCATTTCCCTGCATTGAACCTTAGCTTCCACTTTCTAGACCACCTTTCTAGAGCCTCCAGGTCCCCCTGTAGGGCCACCCTCCTCTCCTCCCCATCCACCACCACCCCCAGTTTTGAGTCCTCCACAAAGAGACTCATCTCACTCCTGATACCCTTCCTTATGTCAGAGATGTAGGCGTATTTGCAGGAACTTCCAGAAATCCTTGTTTGGGAGATGGCAAAGTGTTTTTAACTGTTTGAAGGACATCAGAGTAGTATTTCCTGGTGCAAGGAGGTCTTGGAGAACCTTAATGCCCCTGAGATCCCAGTTGACCCAATACAATGGTTGGTTACCAACAGAAATCTGTTTATTGTGCCATAGAGGGGTGTACTCCAATGAAGGGGTCTCTGGCTTTAGGCTGTGTGCATGACAGGGCAATGCATAGTTCCTTGACAGACAGAGTCTGAAAAGCAGCAACTGCAAGCGCCACCACATCAGTATCTACGGTATGGATCAATACTGAGCAATGTCCCTTTGCTACGGCATCAGCAACATGCATCATCATGCATGTGTCTGCCTCTTCATGTGTCTTTTGACATATCATACACTTTTGACCAGTCAATAGCAGTCGTTGATGGCCCTGGAAAAGGACTGCCTCTTTTCAGCTGATATTCCTTGGGATGTTTTTCCATTTTTTTATAAGTACCAGATAATGACTACATTCTACGTCTACTCTGCAAAATAAGAAGGAAAACACAGAAAACCAAGTGTTAGTCATCTAATATTGGCAGCTCCAGAAGATTGCAAACACCAAATTATATCTAAAAGCATTTATATAGGTGCCCAACTGTGATACAAACTCTGAACCACAAACATATTCTGCTAATGTCAAGCGACAACTAAGCTGCATATAATGCATGATTATGCAAAGAGGCATCAGAAGTAGTGCCTTCTCCAAATGCTGACACAATCTTTATCAGTTCCAGGTCTATATATGTTGCCTTTATTAGCCAGTTAGGCGCAGCAATTTAAACATACTCATAAGTTACCGTAGGTGTCTTATGGCAGACAATTAAAGAGACAGTCTGACTAACCCATGAGCAGAAATACCTCCATACATCAAAAGAAGGGTAGTTTATTATGCATGATAAATTTAGAAGCCCATCTGGCTTCATGTTTGAGTGCCTACCAAAAACACATGGTAAATACGTTGATTTACATAGCATTTTTATAAAAAAAATGGTCCTGTAGCTTAATTGGAAATGGCACTGTATCAGAAATTAATCAGTTTGACCATGCCTATCACCCTGCAAAGAGTGACATTGGTATCAAAATGTGTACTATGTTTCAGCTATGCCCCGCTGTCTATCGGATCAATATGCCACATGCTTCATCATGCACGACAAAACCATGCAACAGGAACTGCGTGGTAGGGTAGACTGAGAGGATGCAAAACCACGAAAGGGTGTATGCATGGTAACGCACCCTTTCACTCTTCCCATGCAGAGGATAAGACCTGTGCTGGGACAGGGGTCTGGCAAACAGCTGCCATGGCTCAACGATTGAGCCACAGGCAGCTAAAGAGGCAGGCGGCATGTTTGGGACTGGATTTCGATTCCCAGTTCCAGATGCATGGATTTTTTTTAGTTTTTGCACTTTGTGTAAATTTAACTGTTAACTCCCCCTAAAGTTAGTTATTTTAGTTTGGGGGTGCAGCCCCCTGTAACGGGAGGTGTGAGGGACAGAGCCCCCCACAAAACAAAGACATATGCCGCTGGCAATATATTGCTCTGTATTGGCAGCACGGTATATTGCTGTGGCATAATGTCCTGCAACATTATGACCTTGTGCCCTGCTGGACTAGACTATATATACAATATAAAGAGTTAAAACAGTGACACTTTGATGTCTGAATGCAATACAGTTTAAAATTCTGTTTGAAAGTGTAACAAGATCTAGAATGATCTACTGTAGATGAAACTAAGTTCCCGTCTTCTAACACTTTATAAGCAAATGAATGTTGAGCTGAGGATCACATATAGAGGTAACCTTAGGTAAAGTGTAGATACAGAGCCAGTTGTATATTGAGAGCTTCCCACTTGAATCACATCCTTAGGGATAATTGTACATTACTATGCCAAAGAAAGAAATTAACCTTAAACAAAAACAATGATATTCAAATGAGTATTAGCTAAATGAAGAATACAATGTACAATGATGTGTTAACCTAGAACAGGCTAATACTTAATGACATGCATTCTGGTAAACAACTCTAACTCTTAAGAGGTCTCCACTGCAGCTGAATAATTTGGTAGTCCATACTCAAGAGCAGATACAACTAGCAATTGTACCTATACCTTTTTAGAGTTAAATGAAAGGCAAGTCCTTATTCTGTAAAGTAAACTTAATTGAATATCAATAGCCTTAACAAAAAAATCAGTATGAGAGTTATATGATTACAAACTATCCAACTTAAACCCTTAGGGGGACATATTCAGTACCGGCCACCTGCACGCGCAGAAAGATGCATCACGCAAATAAGGTACTCCGGCCAGCACTGATACAATATTCAAACAGAATGCACAACAGGGACAGAATGTGCATCCTGGTTGAATATACAGTCCTGAGCAGGAGTTGCAGTGCAGGCTGCCACCATGATGGGCTCATCCAGGGTGCCCCCCAGCTGAATACCTCCCAGTGGGAATGTGTAGTGCATACCAGTATGCCCTACATCCCCTTGGGCGATATTCAGCCCAGGCATGCAAATGAGCTCATTGAGCATGCAAGGTGCAAAGGGGCCTCATGTATGCACATTTTGTGTCCATTTGCATGTCGGCACCTGGATGAATATGGCAGTGCAACCCCCACACCCAAGCCCTGATAGTGCCATCGTAGGGCAAAAACTGAATGTCCCTGGTGGCATAGTGGTGCCTCCCACCTGCTCCCAAACCCTGATCACTCCATTGCCATTCTGTAGTTCCTTTCCCTGGTGTTATAGTGGCATCCCCCACCCATTCCCCAAAACCTGATCGCTCTGTTGTAGTACTGTGATTAATATCCCCTGGTGGTCTAGTGGAGCCCGCAATCCCCAATCCCTGCACAACTGATGCACTGCCCACATCCCTGGTAGTCAAGTGGCCCCACCACCCCAGTAATCGGCAACCCACAACCCGACCCCAGCTGGCGACTCACACATCCCTCCACACCCGTCCATGGGTTGACCAATGGGAGTGTACTATGTACAGTACGTGCCCCGGTGCTATTCAGTTGGTGGCTGACCATGGACAGGTGTGGAGTGCTATTCCAGTCACCAGCTGGGGTTGTGTGGTGGATTGCCAATTATCGGGATGGGGGAGCCACTCGACTACCAGGGATGTGGGTGGTGGGTCAGTTGTACAGGGTGCAGGGGTTGGGGAGGATGGGCTTCACTAGACCACCATGAAAATTAAGCATAGTACTACAACAGAGCGAGCAGGTGTCAGGGACTGGGTGAGAGGTGCCACTATTCCACCAAGTGGGGGTGTGGAGAAGTGTAACCATCGACCGGCGTGGGGGGGGCACTCACCACGAGGGACAGGGGATCGGTGCTGGTCCATTGCACTACCAATCAGTGCCAGCTGATCGGACATGCTGGGATGGGGGAGTGGGGTGGGTTGTGGGTACCTGAGTGGCTGTGGGGCCACTACACTATGGTAAATGGCTTACAGGTATTTTAATTGGGATTGGGGTTCGGGGATGGGAGGGGGTAGCACTACACTATAGAGATGGGCTTGGCGGTATTTTTATTACAGTCAGGGATCTGGGATGGGAGGGGGGTTGCCACAAGACTGCTGGGCCGGGCAGGCTGCTGTGCACCTGCCTGCACTAACATGGCCTGTCTGTGGGTGGCTGGCCGATTTAGGCCAGCTTTTCCCAGCCTATTTTTGCACCGCACATTCCTGGCACTTGCGGGGCACATTCCCACAAAATATGCCGCTGCACGGCATATGCATGGAAACACTCCCTCTCCTTGCTGCGGCTCACATTTTTTGTGTGTCCTGGCCCATTCCCTTGTGGCTGGCATATCCCACACTTTTGAATATTGCACTGCAGTGCATTGTTGGAATTGCGCAGCACATTTTCATTTTCCACCTAGATGCACTGCACATCTGCTTTGAATATGGGGGCCTTAGTACTTATAACTACCCACTCTCTCTAGTTTAACATTAATGTCATCCCTAATTACCAAATGATTTAATATTTTTATTTATTTTTTATTTAAAATTTTGTTAACCAGGTAAATGGCACTGGGCCACTTGGGCTTCTACTCTACAAATGTATCAAACCTATTGAACTAAAAACCTGTGCATACCCAGCCTGGCGCTCCTTTGTTAACTGAGTTTTAAACCGCTGTATATTTGGAGCTTTTCTTATTTCCAAATTGATGTTGTTCCAGGATTTTTGCAGCAGAGTATCTAAAAGCATTTTGGGTTTTGTTAACTCTATATAAAGGCACTGGTAAGGTCAGAAAATTATCTTACTGGTTTGGTGCTACCTTCGGGGCCAGACACGCCTCCTCAAGGCGATCTACACCCAATTTGATAGCCTTAAACACAAATCAGCTTTTGTACAATATGTTCCTGTGCTTGATGACCATTTCAGTTTTTCATAAAGGGTACAATGGTGTTCCCTGTGTTTTGCTCTCAGTGCAAATCTACAGATCACATTATACATAGAAATGCATTTATGTAAAATGTGTTCAGATACAACTCCCCAAATCAGGTTACTATGATCCATGGTTGGCAATAAACAATTCTGAGCCAGCAATTTTCTAGTATCATCGGTCAGACAATCCTTATGTGAGTATAAGGCTCCAATTTCCTATTCAATTGCATTGACTCAGCAGTTACATGCTTTTCAAAATTTGGATAGAGTCCAGTAATATACCAAAATATCTGAACTCCTCAACTACTTCCAAATGCTCCCCTTCCCCAATTGAAACTGGAAATGCATCTGTAGACAAACTTCCTTTTTGAGCCGTGCAAAACCCCATCACTTTGTTTGTTTTTTTTTATTTATGATGAGACTGATTTTTGTAAACCAGGTTACTTACTTGTTGTGTTCCTTATCCAAGATTTTATTAAGAGAAACTATAGGATCAATTTTCAAAGCTCTGAGAATGATGCAAGGTGCTTACATCAAAAATATTTGACATAAGTTGCAAGTTGCATCAAACTTTGCATCAAATGCAATTTTATAATGCATCTTGCATCTATCAAAGTGGCTTGCACCAGGCTTGCATTAAAAAATGTCGCCACATCCCATTTTTAGTATTCTGAAAGATGGAACTTGTAGTACTTGTGCCACAGATTGCATGCACCTGTTAGACAAGGTGGAGCTAGTCTAACTGACACTAGAGCATATTAATAGGCTCACATTAGGCAGGCAGGCGGCACTGAGTCGCTACTGATGTGCTGCTGCAGCAGCACAAGCACCAGAGGGGTGACAGCACAGAAAGCCAGGGTTAGCGGCCCTACTGGCCATGAGGCTGGCCATGTATTAAGGTGGTGGAGACTTGCCTGGCCACAGCCTGGCTGGGCACAATGCCATGGCAGAGTACAGAAATAGGGCACAGCCCAGAATAGATATCCTGCAAGGGTGTACCAAAGGCAGATCTTGTACCATGAGCTGACAATCAGTGCAGTGCATTGCACATTACTGCCTTACAAAGGCTGCCATAAAGGAGCTCTGCAATGAGCTGAGGGGGGGAACAACAGAGCAGAACCCATAGAGGCCACCCCATACCCGTGGACATGAAGGTCTCCACTGCACTCTACTTTCTTGCCGGGGGCTCTTCCAGACCCTGACAGGTGACACTGTGGGCATCTCACAGTCCTTTGTCTCAAAGGGCCTGAAACAATTTTTGGAGGCTCCACTATACAGGACAAAGAGATACATAAGCTTCTTCCAGGATGCACAGCAGCAGCAGGCAGTGAAGCAGGGCTTCTGTGGCATTGCATGGTTATTGAAATATGGCTTAAAGGATTGGAGACAGAAGGTGCTAGTAAATAGCACTCATTCTAAAGATGGAAATGTGATAAGTGGGGTACCACAAGGCTCAGTACTTGGCCCACTCTTCTTTAATATCTTTATAGGAGACATTGTGGAAGAGCTGGAAGGGAAAGTGAAATATAGAAACAGAGTTGACAGCAGATGAGGACCGTTTGGCACATCTAATCTGCCCATTTGTTCTTGCCTATACTGTCATGGCAGAGCCAGATCAGTCCTCAGTACCCTCCCCTTCCCCTGCTTTCCAACTATGATTATCCCATGTATGCTTGAAGCCCAGCACTGTTTTTGCCCCCACCAGCTCCATTGGAAGACTGTTCCTGGCATCCCCCACTCTTTCAGTGAAGAATTACTTCCTTATATCTCACCTAACATCCACCTTCCAGCTTCAGTGCATGTCCCCTTGTTCTCCTGCATCTTTTCCCTGAAAAATACTCTCCTACTGTACCTTGTTCAACCATGTGGAATATATATAGGTCTCTATCATGTCCCTCCTATCCATTCTAGCTTCCAGGGTGTACTGGTGTCAGTGTGGCTCAGTTGGTAGCACTTCTGCCTCTGGGCCAGAAGATTGTCGGTTCTAATCCCACACTGGGATTGGGCTCACACCTAAACACTGGCACCCGAGTGCAGTATTAGGGGTGTGCTATACTGCTGGGGTGTGCCATCCTTCAGTTGAGATGTTAAATCAAGGTCCCTTCTACCCATCCTGGTGCTGTCTTGGTGGGTGACCAAGTGGAAGTAAAAGAACCAAGGCACTCTTTGCAAAGAGTAGGGGACTTCCCCAGTGTCCTGGCCAATATTCCCCTTCCCATAAAACCATTTCATGCAATTGTCCAAGGTTGTGTGTGGGTGTTGATGTACGATATGGCTACCACTACACATTCAGTCCCTTCACTACCAGTCTAACATTGCTTGTAAAGTGCGTTGAGATACAATGTGTATGAAAAGTGCTATATAAATACTGGTTCTTCCTCTTCTTCTACATATTGAAGCCCCTTAGTCTGCCCTCATAGGGCTTCTGATGCAGCTCCTGCACCTTTTTAGTTGATCTCCTCTGGCCAGCCTCCACCCTATATCCTTCCTGAAATATCTCCAGAAATGAACACAGTACTCCAGGTGGGGGTCTCACCAGTGATCTATACATTGGCAGAACCACCTCCCTCCTTTCTCTGACAATACCCATCTATATGCACTCCAGCATCCCACTAGCCATACCTACTACCTTGTTGCACTGCTTTACCACCTTGAGGTCATCAGATTTGATTACTTCAAGGTCCCATTCCTGTTTGGTGACCATCAATACTTCTTCCCCCATCTTGTACTCCAAATCTGGGTTTCCATGCACTAGGTGCATGATTTTGCATTTTTTTGCTTTGAAACTCAGCTGCCAATTCCTTGATCATTCCTCTTGATTTCTCAGGTCTCTGCACATTCTCTCCACCCCCCTCTGGAGTGTCCACTGTATTACAGATGTTGGTATCATCTACAAAGGGGTATATCTTCCCTTCAAGCTTATCTGCAATGTCACATATAAAGACATTAAAGATGACTGGTCCCAGTAATGAGCCCTGAAGTACCCTGCTGGTCACCCTTCCTTCCCCTGTGTGAGTTCCATTTACCACCACCCTATTCTGAATATTCATTAACCAATTTCTCACCCAGTTTACCACCTTAGGACCCACCCCTAAGCTACCCCTTTTCCTTATAAGCTTACTATGTGGTACGGTGTTGAAGGCCTTGCTAATGTCTAAGCAACCCACATCCACTGCCCCACTGTGATCTATTTCCCTGGTTATCCATAGGTTACATAGGTTACATAGGTGTTACTGAGTATATAAAGACATTAGTCTATTTGCTCGCCAACTATCCAGTCAAAGAAATCTATCATGGGACATGACTCCCCCACATGAATATATGTTGCCACTGGTCTTCTAACATGCTGGATTCAAGTTATCCACAATCCTTTCCTTCAGCAGTGGCTCCATTAATGTTCTTACCACTAGGACCTGGTGGCCAGGAGGACAGAGGCATCCATGTCTCACCTGCTGTCACGCCAGTGACATGGGGTTGGGAATGACCCTGGGCTGCTAGGGGGGCTGCATGGGTGGAGGAGTATTGAGTGTCCCAATGGATGCTGTCCTCATCCAGGGAGGGAGGACAGATCGTGCTGGCACAACACCACCACCTAGGTAACCATGGGTGGTGGTGGTGCGGCTGGAGCAACAGTTCTGGGTGGGGGACGCTCCCTGGCAGGAGACATAAGTCACTTCATCCAATGTGCATATGTCCAAATGCAACCTACATGGAGCATCCATGATTTAGGGTGAGAATACAGGAAAACACCACTGGCTGCAGGATGCTGCCCTGCAGAGCCCCACAGACCCCACATCACCTACTGGGCACAGGGACCATGGATCTGACCATGGGCACCAGAAGGGGGCTTGGGGAACCCCCGATGGCTCTGCCACAGGGGACACTTTGTGGAGCACTCCATGGCCCAAAAAGGTAAGTCCCAGAGATGGCAAGTGATGGGGTTGAGGAAGCCATGAGGGCCAAAGAGGACTGCCAGCAGTGAGGAGGGGAAAAACCTTTCCAACCACTGATGTCAGACTGACTGGCCCAAGTGTTCTTGCATTTCTTATGCAGTCCATCCCCTTTCTCTGTGAAGACTGAACCCCCACCATCTGCCAGGGCTTACCTGTCTCCTAGAGTGGTGCCCTGTGGTATCCCATCCCCATGGTGGTGGTCCTAGGCTGGACCAGATTCCTCAGAGAAGCTGCTATTGGTACCCCCAGGCTGAGCCTGGGTCAGGGGGGATACAGTGTCTGTGGGCTGCCCTGTATCCATCATGGAGCATGGTGCATGTTTTTCTGTTTTTCTTCCCCCAAGGGATGCTGGCTGAAGGGTGTGCTTACACAGGGTTTGCACATCCAGCTAGCCAATCAGCTGTCCCCAACCTTAGTACTGCCTTTCACCTGCACTGCCACCCACAGTCACCCCATTGTGGTTGCAAGGCAACACCAGGACTGACAAAAGTATCTGTTCAGGATATCTGCTTTTTCCTGATCCTCCTCTGCACAGTCCCCTCCTCCTGTCAATGCCAATCACTTAACCTGTTCTACTTCTGCTCTGTGTCACTCATGCTCTTGGGCATGAGCTTGATGGGACATGCTGAAGTGGCAGGAATTCATATATCCCCCCCAGCTTCCTGCTTAGCATGGCTTGGCTGTCCCCAATCATGTGCTGCCTTCCACCTGGACTTTCAGCTCTGCCTCCCAGACCCACCAGCACAGCAGACCCCAGGTAAAATGAGTATTTGCTTTTAGGTATGTGATTTACAGCTCTTTCACTTGTGTCCCTTGGTAGCAGTGCTACCACCAAGCACTCCTTCCTGTTCACCAAACTGCCATAGCTCAGGCTATGTAAAGCCTAAAGAGCTCCCTCTGGCTTACTTCTTAGCACAGATAAGATTGGTTGTCCTCAGTCACATGCTGCCTTTTTCCAAGACCCCCCCACTCCACCTCCCAGACCCATCAGCACAGCAAACCCCAGGTAAAAGGAGTATTTGCTTTTGGGTACGTGATTTACAGCCCTTTCACTTGTCTCCCTTGGAGGCAGTGCTACCATCTGTCCCTCCTTCCTATGCATGAAACTGCCATAGCGCAGGCTATTTAAAACCTAAAACAGCTACCCCTGGCTTCCTGATTAGCATGGATTGGCTGTCCACAATCATATGCTGCCTTCCTCCCAGACTTCCCACTCCGCCTTCCAGACCCACCAGCACAGCAAACCCCAGGTATACCTTTTTACAGATGATACCAAAATCTACAAAAGGGTAGACACTAAAGAAAAATGCAGAGGGATCTTTATATATATATATATATATAACCACTACAAAACTTGGCAGATCCCAAGGCCTATGGTTCTTGATCGTGTATTCCAAATTTCAGCCAAATCTGTCATACGGTTGCAAAGTTATTAAGGTGCAAAGTTTGGGGGTTTAACATAGAAATGGCTCCTCAACCCTAACTATGGTAGCACTACCGTGCTACCATATATATATATATATATATATATATATATATATATATATAGATATATAGATATAGATATAGATATATAAAACATTTTATAGAAAATTCAGGAAGACCAAAAGAGAGGTGGATAGGGAAAATTACCTAAGATTGGCTAGTGAGGCAAGTAAGAAAGTCCAGTGAGAAAAGGCACAAATGGAGCTGCAGATAGCTGAAGGTATTAAGAAGGGGGAGAAGGCTTTCTTTCGCTTTGTAAGTGAGAAAAGGGACAAGAAGGAAGGGATTATTAGGCTTAAGAAAGGGGTGGAGTGGGTGGAGGATAATGGGGAAAAGTAGAGATACTAAATGAATACTTCTGTTCCATCTTCACCATGGAGAAGGATGGACCAGTGCCTTCAGGAGGAAAAAGAGGAGCAGAGAGGTAGGGGAACACACATGTAGTGATAAAGAAGGATAGAGTGAGGGAGGGGCTGCTGGCATTGAAGGTGGACAAATCACTAGGCCTGGATAGAGTACATCCAAGGTTACTAAAGGAACTGGCTGAGGAGCTGTCAGGGCCACTGGTGGACCTATTTAATAGTTCATTAGAGTCAGGCATGGTACTGCAGGACTGGAGAACAGCACATGTAGTGCCCCTCCACAAAAGTGGTCCTAAGGATGACCCGGGGAATTACAGACAAGTCAGTCTGACCTCCATTGTGGGCAAGCTCATGGAGATCACACTAAAGGAAAGGTTGGTGGAATATCAAGAGAAGCATGGTCTCCAGGATGTGAGGCAGCATGGGTTCATAGGGGAGAGAGTGTGTCAAACAAATCTGATTGACTTCTTTGACTGTGTCACTAACACAGTAGACAGAGGCCAAGCTGTAGACATCCTCTATCTTGATTTCAGCAAGGCCTTTGACTCTGTGCCCCACAAAAGGGTGATCAGGAAGTTGGAGGATCTTGGGGTTGGGAAAAGATGACCAGATGGGTGGAAAACTGGCTGAGGGACAGAACCCATAGGGTAGTTGTGGGGGAAGAGTTATCTGGTACCAGAGTGGTAACCAGTGGGGTCCCAGAGGGCTCTGTGCTGGGGCCAATGTTGTTCAATGTCTTCATCAATGACATTGTGGATGGCATTAAGGGCAAAATGTGTCTATTTGTGGATGACACCAAGCTCTGTGGGAGATTGGACACAGCTGAAGGCATACAAGACCTACAGGGAGAGCTGGAAAAGCTGGGGATATGGTCCAGGATCTGGCAGCTTGGCTTCAATGCCAAGAAATGCGGAGTTATGCATATTGGAGCCAAGAATCCCAGGCCAGAGTACTACCTGGGTGGAGTCCGAGTACCTGCATCAGAGGAGGAGAAGGAGCTGGGCGTGATGATCACTAGTGACCTGAAGCACTCTAAGCAGTGTGAGAAAGCAGCAGCAAATGCAAACAAGATGCTGGGATGCATATCTAGGGGGATCAGTAGTAGGAGAGAAGAGGTTATACTGCCCTTGTACAGGTCACTGGTAGGGCTGCATCTAGAGTACGGAGTTCAGTACTGGTGCCCATACCTCAAAAAGGACAGTAACCTGCTGGACAAGGTCCAGAGTAGGGCAACAAAGATGAAAGTGGGTCACCGGAGTAAGGCATGCAAGGCGAGTTTGAAGGCCCTGAACATGTACTCCCCGGAAGACAGGGGAGAGAGAGAGAGAGAGAGAGAGAGGGAGGACATGATTGGGACCTTCAAGTACTTGAAAGGGATAAATAAGGTTTTTAAGAAGAGTCTCTTTATGCTGAGTGGCAACCATAACACTAGTAGGCACAGTCTTAAGCTGGAGGGTGAGAGGTTTAGGAGGCAGGTTAGGAAGCACTTCTTCACAGTGAGGGTGATGGACACTTGGAATGCACTGCCAGAAGAGGTCATCTCATTGAAGATAGTGGGCAGCTTTAAGAGAGAATGGGATAGGCATGGGGGAAAGTAAGTATCATGAGTAGGGAGGATGGGAGGAGTGGGGAGAGAGGGCAAGGACATTAGCTCAAGTTGTGGACCCTGCAATACGAGCAGACTTGATAGACCAAATGGCCTTCTTCTGCTGGTTTCTTTGTATGTTCATATGTTCGTATGTTCAGAAATTTGAAGAATGGTCAGAAACATGGCAGCTGAAGTTCAGTGCCAAAAAGTGTAAGGTAACACACCTAGGACATAACAACTCCAGAGCTGAGTACATTTTATGGGAGACATTGTGGAAGATCAGGAAGGGAAACTGTGCCTATTTGCAGACGATAACAAATCTGCAATAAGGTGGACACTAAATAAGGAGTGGAAAAAATTCACAAGGATCTATAGAAACTCAAAGAATGGTCAGAAACATGACAGTTGAGGTTCAGTGCCAAAAGGTGTAAGGTAATATACCTGGGACATAAAAACCCCAGAGCTGAGTATATGATGGCTGGAGGAGTACTAACAGACACTAACCAGAAAGGGATCAAGAAGTTATATACGAGGATCTCAAGGATGTAAGGCAGTGTGACAAAGCATGGTTAAGGCTAGTGGAATGTACTACTTTGTGGAATTTTCAAATTCCGGTGGAACGGAATTCCTCAGAATATTCAAAATTCTGCCAAAATTCTGCCAGATTCCACTGGAAACAGAATGGTGGAATTTCACAGCATAAAATAGTTGCGGAATGATTTTCCGCAGAAAAATCACTGTTCCACAGATCTCAATATTTGCCATGGAAATTGTTGCGGAATAATTTTCAGTGGAAAATTGATGATCTGCGAAATATTATTCCATGGATCACAGTAGGTGGAATTCCACAGGCAAACAAGTAAAATTACGGCAGAAATTCTGCTAGCAGAATGGTCATTCTACACTAATTCCACTGCCGGAATTCCACATTCTGCACAGCACTAGTGGAATGCTGGATTGTATAGGGAGATGTGCCTCCAACAGGTAAAGGGAGGTGGTTATGCCATTATATCACTCACTGATGTGATCACATCTGGAGTACTGTGTACAGTTTCGAAGACCACACCTCAAAATGGGCATAGACAGAGTAGAGGCAAGCTGAAGGAGGGCAACTAAAATGGTACATGATTTGCACAAGAAGCCCTGTGATGAGAGGCTGAGGTATCTCAACGTGTATACCCTAGAAGAATGAAGAGAGAGAGAGAGAGAGAGATGGGATATGATCGCAACTTACATCAAAGGAGTGAAAAGGGTACACAGCAGGAGTCTCTTTCAAATGAGAACAGGCACAAGGATGAGGGGGCATACAATGATGTTGTGGAGAATTCAATCATGATGTGAGAAAATATTTCTTCACTGACAGGGTAGTTGATGATTGGAATAGATTGCCATTGGAAGTAGTGGAAGCCAAAACAATGGGGGGCTGTAAGCATGGATAGGATAGACATGGGGTATATTAGACAGGATGCTGGGAGGTGTTTGGAAAGACAGAATAGGTAGGGAACATCTGGGCAGACTAGATGGGCTAAGCTGTCCTTTTCTACAATCAAATCTTTCTTTCTTTCTTTCTTTCTTTCTTTCTTTCTTTCTTTCTTTCTTTCTTTCTTCCTTCCTTCCTTTTTTAACCTCTTTAACGCTTTCCTAATTACTGTTTTCCTATTCCTTGCTTTAATGCATCTTTTTTCTTTGTCTTATGTAACTCCCACGCCACTTTTGGCTAGTTGACACCCCCCATAAAACAGAACTAGTACCCACATATGGCATACCATGTACTTTTGGCAGAAATATTGAGATTGGTACCATCCCTAGCTTTAGGATGTATACCTGGCTCATTATCTAAAGGAAGGGGGTGGGAGTACAATTATCAAAAATGAACCTTGGTAAAAACAACCAGGTCCAGGGGAGAGGATGCAAGGCATATGCTAGATTTAATTGCTGAGGGAGACCCATTAATTCCACATAGAAGCAATGATCAGATTGTTCAATGCAGCATCTGGGATTGTACAGTATGGCTTTATTCACAGATGTTACTAAAGCACCAGTGGACCCCCAAGGGTAGGTCATGGCAAATGAGTACATCTTCTTTCCACATCTCTTTGTTAGGCAGTACAATTCTCCACAGAAACAATTCCTTTCTCTTCCCCATGGTGTATGCTCATGGACTGTGCCACATACTCAAAACAGTTCAATTTCCCAAGAGGGTATACTTGTGGACTACTGTCACACACTCAGAACATCTTTTCCCATAGGTGTATGTATGTGAATTTAATCACCCACCTCATCCGGCAGCAATGGCTTTTTCTCAGGGTAACCTGGTGCCCATCAATGAATCAGTTAGCCCTGCCTTGTAGATTCCAGATGGTGTTTCTTCCACCCTTTGCCTCAACCAACAGTCTCTGCCATTCCTTCAGGGTTACACCACAGAAGCCTTAATTCCCCACTGAAATGCTAAAGACTCAGAACTTCACTTCAAATTTCCACACTTAAGTGAACAGGGGGTCCTGACAGGTGTGATCTAACCTTATCTTTGGGTACACAAACCCCAGACAACCTCCTAACTAGAGAATGTGTCTCCCATTTTGTACTCACAGTTTAGTTGCTCCTTCCTTTAGGCATGGGAACAACCAGAAAGCACACTTTTCCTTGGTAGCTTGTCAGAAAAATCTCACACAAAGTCCTTCTCAGAGGCAGCTCTACACACACTTGGACCTTCAGGAGATTGCCCCTTGGATCCACTGAACTAGCAGTCCCTTTCACTTCTCCTGGAGTGAACATTAAGGAATCCTGCTGAATTAAGGTCTCCACCACTTCACTGGAAGCTGGAGATGTAATCCAAACTACTGTAGGGTGAGAAACGCAGGGCTTTCTGACACAGAGCCCCAACTGACAGAGCTCCTGCCACTCTAACTTCCAAACTCAGACTAACTCAACATTCTAAACTTCCTCATAGCAGCTGACTCAGAATTGGTTATGCAGCTGTGAGAATGCTAAAAGACATAATCATCCTTCTGTCAGGATAGCTGACTAAACAATGATGTCATTATGTATGAAGCCCGTAAGTGAGCTCATTACTAGCTGCCTTTTCTACCTACCTAACACTAGTACTACTGGGATTCTAGTAAACCCAGGGGACTGGGTGGTTGCACTCTCCGCAACCAGACCACTGGCTGTCCGCAGCCAGATGATGGTCCAGTACCAGGCCATCCTGCCTCCATGCTCCCTATGGGGAGGGTTGATCAGGTCCTCCCCTACCATGTGCCAGGCACAGGCAGGTAGCACTAAAGGATAGAGGCCTGCTGAAGAAACTTCTGCTTCTACCCTACAACTGTACTATCTGTGGGTTTTCAGTGGCTCCAAGAAACTCCCTGAAGCATGTCCCAACAGACAGCATTGGCGACCCCTATCGCAAATCAGGACCACCAACCTAGGAGGCAGTATTAGTGCAGTGGTTTAAGGCTCTGAGCTGCAAACCTGGAGACCTGGGTTTGAATCCCACAGCCCCCACTTGCATACTGTGTGACCCTGAGCAAGTCACTTAACTTCCTTGTGCTCCCAGGTCGCACCTGTAAACAAGTTTTGGCTTAGTGTGTCTCTCCTTGTAAAAAAATAAATAACTAAAAAAATAAACCTGCCTTCCCCCCTAGCCCTCTAGGAAAAGCTATCTGACCTATGCTTCCTATCGGGGAAAACCTATCCCCAAAACCATTTTACACCAAAAGAACTGTAGCCCACTTTAGAAACATGCATTAGCTAGTGCATTTCCTAAATCTCAGAACTACAAAAACTCCACCTGCAAAGCAGAAAAAATGGTTAGAATTGTACTACACAGTTACACAAAGCCTAGCAACTTTAAACAAATGGACTCCGATGAGTCCTAAAAATCCTCCTCTTGTCTTCTTTCAGGAACACCTACAAAAGAAAACATTGCAAAACACATTCTGCAAGCAAACACAACCTGTAAAACCACACAGTGACCAAACCCTCCCACTGTAGATACTATACAATCCCCAAAAGTATTTTAAAAGGGATTTTCTATAAAAATACAAAAATAGAAACATAAAAACATTTACAAAAACATTTTGGGGAAGGGAGTCCCTACAAGTCCGATGTACTAAGGAGAAAGTCCAGAGTGCCAAGGCACTATACATGAGTCTCTCCTAGGCTGAAGCCTGCTGAAACACAGTTCTTGGACAGGCACAAGGTCTGCTAGCACTGCAGTCCAGTTCAAGACTGTCTATTGGTGAATCAAAGTTCCTGGGACATCCGCAATTGTAGGCAAAAGAGTCAAATTAAAATGTAAGATACATCGGACAACATTCTAGGTGAGAGATGGATGTCAACATCACCTCTCTGGACCTGCGGCCTGATGATCTTCTGTTGCTGGACAGATGAAATCTTCAGATCTGATGCTTCCATGACCTCCTTCTAGACCCGGACAGGAAATCTTCTCCTACTTCTGGGCTGACAAGCCTCGATGCTGTTGCAGATGAACATGAATGATGCTGGAGCCGAACCTAGATGCTGCTGCAAACGAACCTGGAACACCAGAAGGAAGGCACCTCTTCCTCGGTTGTTGCCTTTTCGGTGGCAGACGCTGAGCTGGCATTGCTGCATTCAACTTGGCAAGCGGGCACATTGGTTGATGAGTGGCACCATTCATGGGTAGTACCATTCGGGATGTGGGGCATAGACTGTATCTCCATCAGGACAAATCACAGGAACGTTCTGCAACGGTTCCAAAACTGAAGTCTCTCATTGCATTCTTTTATTCTCACAAATTTGTTTACTTTTGAATGCTGGTTGACACAAGCTTCCTCCCACAACCAGGCATGCCTGTTCTCTATTTCCTCCCAAATTTTTTGAGGGAAGAAAGAGTATGTCTGTCCATATTCGGCTATAGCTCATCTTCAAATTATCCGTTCTTCCTTGCTGTTTTTGACCAACTCCAAACCACAGGCACAGCTTGGTGGTGGCCATTCCTGGTACAGCCAGCTTTAAACACACAATGCAGAGTAAAAGCAGTCCACCTCTGCACTCAATGGCATGTCTCTGGAGCCCTCCTCCATTTTGGTTTCAGGAGGCTCCACTGAAGCCAATGCTAATGACGACCCACAGGGTCCCACCATAGCCATTGCAACTTCTTCCTGTTCTACCATCTCTGCCCGGGAGCTGACAGTTGCACCAGCTCCTGAAATTGTCCATTCCTCACTGCACACAGAGGCACTGGCCTCCCAACACAAAGCTTTTTCTACCTCAGACTCTCCCAAGAGGCTTGGGCTTGGGCCTTCCACCCAAGGATCCACAGAACCTGCATCTGCAGCATCCAAATCCACCCTCTGTGGCATGGAAAATTCCATCTCTTCCTGGCTTTGCAAAGTATCTGCACAGACATTCTCCCAAAACTCCTTGACAAACTCAGTGGGGTCTCTCTGACTACACCCAGCCTGCTGCTGCTCTGATCTGGCAGGGTCCCCTGCCAATGTCCAAGTTGGGACTAAGTGGATGTTTCTTGCTTTTGCTACTGTACCACCTGCTTCCCTCATCCCAAATTGCTTGCGACAGTCTGTGCGATGGGGGACAAGCAGAACATCCCTCCCTGGATTCAAACAAACAATGCATACATTGACAGGAAAGTTCGGTAAAGCAACATCAGATGGTGCTGACTCACAACTGTACAGTCATTCAAAGTGAGCTCTTTTTCTTGTTGGGTAACCCATGCCCTGGCATGCAGTGGGTAGTGGGGGTGCTAATGTGCCATTTTCTGTAAATAAACACACAAGTCCCAAATTACTATTTTGCAATCAAACTGAGATTTGGCTTTAAACACACTTGTAACAGTTCTCTAACAGGCTGCCTAACTTTTGCATTTTGTTCCACAACATTTATTTATTTATTTCAGTTTCTGATTTATACCTTTGAGTCTGGGACTCTTTTCCAAAGGTTCCATGTCAGTCAAATACAATACAGTAAAATACAATACAGGGCATGACAATACAGATTGAATCACACAGATGGTACAGATAATTCCAATTAATGTTACAACACTGAAAATAAAAACAAGAGGAACTCCAGAGGCACAGATTTAAGTTTCAGAGTACATTTGATCAGCACACCGTTGGTGCAGTTTAAAGTCATTTCGAAGTGCAGAGAGACAGGTTGGGAGGAATCCCTATAGTTGGTGGAGTGGTATGCAGCCATAGGCTTTGTCAGGGGCAAAACACAGGAGAAGTTCTGCCAGAATAGGCTTTGTCAAGAGAACACGGGGCAGTGTGGTGTTATGTATTGGGGAAGGGAATACAGGGCAGAGGGGAGTAAAGGGGTTAAGATGGATCAGGTAAGGAAGGGAAGAGAGAGTGGGGAATTGAGGGCAAGAGTACCGGGAAGATGAGAACAGTGAGGGGTTTTAGGGGGGTTGGGGGATCAGGGTAGAGATTGCAGGGGGCCATTGTTAGGTAGAGCATCAACAGACCTTTTCACGCCCTAGGTGGGACTGTAGCCCAGGTTTAAATTAACTGACCTTGGTACTTTCTATGAGGGTAGTAGGTAGCTCATTGAACAACCTGGGTCCCTGGTAGGAGAGAAATTTTGGGGCAAGTTTTATACACTTAAAAGGCACCAGGAGCCCACCTTTAGTCACTCGTCTGGTTTGCTGAGTGGGTTGTGCAGCTTTGAATAGTCTGCAGGTCAATTGTGGTATAAGTCCTAATACTGCTTTTTTTACTAGTAGGCAGGTCTGGTATTGTACCCTGAGGTGGAGGGGGAGCCACCCTGTATCGTTGTATAGGGTACAGGTATGAGAGGTGGTCAGCCCCTAGGGTCAATTGCTAGGCCTTATTTAGTAGAGTTTTTACTCTTTTTAGGGTGGTGTCAGAGCCAGCCCCATAGACTGCCAGGCCATAGTCTATTGAAGATAAGACCGAGCTACTTGTGGCTAGTTTCAGGGCAGCAGGAGTCATTGAGTTTTTGTGGTGGTAGAGAACACCCAGTTTTATATTTTCAGTTTTGACCACATGGTCTGTGTGAGTGGTGAAACTGAGTGTGCTGTCTAGGTGTACCCCTTGGTATTTGAATGTGCATACTTGTTCCATAAGATCTCCCTGATGGCTCTGTATCAGCAGGGGGCTGTACTTATTCTTTTTCTGCAGTACAGTGAGAGCATGCTTTTGTTTTATTTATGGTTGAACATCAGTTTGTTCTGAGTGAGCCATGTTTTGAGCTTAAGGAAGCTTTCTTGTAGCTTAGTGGTGATTGAGGATTGCCCTATGCCAGCTGCCAAAATGATGGCATCGCCATCGTATAGCACAATATGTGCTGGGCAGGCAGAGGGAGGGAATTTATAAAAAGGCTGAAAAGGAGTGGGCCTAGAATGGACCCTTGTGGACTCCTAGGCTCACCTCCTTAGGTTCCGAGTATATGCCATTAATTCTGACACATTGTGACCTGTGGAAGTGATAACTGTCAAACCAAATAACAGTGTTGGTGGACAGGGCTATTGACAGCAGGTAGTTTAAGAGAAACTGATGGTTAATGGTACTGAATGCCTTTGTGACATCTATAAAGATAGACCCCACTACCATCCCTTTATCCAAGGCATCATAGAGTTGGGAAGTGTATTCGACCAGGGCAGTAAGGGTGGAGTACTTTTTTTGGTAACCATGCTGTTGTTTACAGAGTAGGCTATCCTTCTCCAAATTCTATTAGTCCGAGACAACCCTTTCAAGGGCTTTGGATGGGGGGGTAGAAAAGACATGGGCCTATAGCTAGCTGTGTTAGTTCTATCACCAGCTTTATAGATTGAGTTGACAAGAACTGCCTTCCATCTGTCAGGGAACACACCTGATCTTAAGGAGGTATTAAACACTTTTGTGAGTGGGTCAGCTAACATGTCTAGCATGAGGGCGACCTGCTTCATGTCGACTTCATCATTCCCCATTTTGGTCTTCCCAAGGACCCACTTGATGTACTTAATTGTCTCAGACTTGGTTATAAGTTTGAAATAGAAAGGCGGTATATCGCTGTTTGAAGTTGGGAGATATACAGGTTGGGGGACTGTCCCATTGGCGATGGTGTGAGGTAATCACTCAGTAGCACAGTGGAAAGGTCAGTGAAGGCTGTGTTGAGTGCGTTAGCGATGTCACAGGGTTCCTGGAGCAACCTACTGCATTTCCCAGTGAACTAGTTTTATTTATGCTGCATTTCAGCCTTATTTTTGCTGCATTGCCCAGTGAACTAGTTTTTTCTCTTAGGAAAATCAGGATTTCTGCTGAATTGCCACATTGCCTTAACTAAATCTGTGGAACTAAATTTAACTGAGCTGCTCAGGATATTAGCAGGATAATTTAATTCATTCTTTTATGTAACTGAGCTGCCTAGGGTCTTAGCTGTATACTGTGCTGTTAAAATCGGGGACTAGCCCTCCTCTGGCCCCATGGTGACTCTTTGTTCCATCCCCCTACCAGACCAGACCCCTTTTTCCTGCTTTAATTGCCCTTCAATCACTCACCTTTCTGTCTTGTCTCCACAGCTCCCTGTTCAGCTGGAGGTCGTGAGGGCTCAGGGCTCCTGAAGCTGCCCTTCTCCGAAATCCGCACCCACCCAAGCAAACCAGGTATGGCATTGTTCTGTGCTGTGGAGACTCACAGGCTGAGGATTGCCCCACTGACGCTATGCGTCAGCTACCCCACCACCCCCACCACTGCCCTTGGTGAGCATCTGTATTTATACAGGTGGCTCACATGATGGAAATTAACAATCAACCAAGTTTTCCATTTGCAGTTTATCACTGCTCTCCACTTGGTGTCACCCTAGCATTTTCCTCTCTTATTTCTCATTAAGCTACATCTCTGAAACCTGCCTGCTCTGTCTATAAACTGTTTTTGCTCTTGCCCAGACAAACCTAACCTGAACACAGTGCTTAAAGCTTGCTAATTCTGCCCTGGTATAATTATTTTGGCACCAACTCACCATGCTTACAAGTCCCTGCTGTTAATTTACTGTAAATAATCCTTAATCTCGGCTCGGCTCTTAATCCTCCCAGCCTACCAAAGTTGCTGGTATATTCTGCGTTCTCATGCCCTTGCAGACCTCACCATGTGGAGAATTTCTGGGATCCCCTTCCTGATTCTCCTCTTTCTTGTGTCTGGTGCACTGTACTAGCCTAACTTCTCTTCGCAATAGAAACATAGAAACATAGACTTTGACGGCAGATAAGGACTGCTAGGCCCATCTAGTCTGCCCATTTCCCCTACCTACAGGATAGGCTGCAGATCCTATTTAACCAACAGCCTATATCTTCCTGCCCCCCACAAGAATTGCCTTATGTCTGTCCCATGCATTCTTGAATTCTCCCACAGTTTTAGACTCACAACTTCCTCAGGAAGGCTATTCCATGCATCCACTACCCTCTCTGTGAAATAATACTCTCACATTGCCCCTGAACCGCCCTCCTTCTATCTTTAAATTGTGTCCCTTGTTCTTGCAAGTCTCTTTTTCTGAAAGATGCTACCCTCTTGGACTTTGTTGATTCCTTGAGGTACTTGAAAGTTTCTATCATGTCCCCTCTCCCTTCTTTCCTCAAGGGTATACATATTAAGCTCCTTTAGTCTCTCCTCATACGGCTTCTCTTGCAGACCCTGCACCATTTTAGTTGCCCTCCTCTGGACTGCCTCTATCCTGTCTATGTCCTTGCGGAGATGGGGTTTCAGAACTGGACACAGTATTCCAGATGGGGTCTCACCAACTGTCTGTACAGAGGGATAACAACTTCCTGTTTTCTGCTGCTGATGCTCTCCCTATACATCCCAGTATACCCCGCCCTCCCTACTGCCTTCTCACATTGCTTGCTAACCTTAAGGTCATCTGATATGATTACCCCAGGTCCCTTTCCTGTTTTGTTGTTGTTACTACCTCCCCACCCATTGTGTATTCTTCCTGGGTTCTTGTTTCCCAGGTGCATTATTTTGCACTTTTGCATTGAATCCTAGCTGCCAAACGTCTGACCATTCCTCCAACCTTACAAGTCCCTTTTCATCCTTTCCACGCCTCCTTGTATCAACCCTGTTGCAGATCTTTGTGTCATCTGCAAAAGGCATACTTTTCCTTCCACCTCCTCTGCAATGCCACTGATGAAGACATTAAAAGGACTGGACCCAATACTGAACCCTGCGTGTACCCCACTAGTAACCGCCTCTTTCTTCAGAGTGGACTCCATTTACAATTACCTTCTGTGTCCTGTTGTCCAGCCAATGTTTTATTTAGGCTACCACCCTGGGACCCACTCCCAGGCTGGTTAATTTGACTAATAATCTTTGTGTGGGACTGTGTCAAATGCTTTGCTAAAGTCTAGGTAGGCCATGTCCACAGCCCTCCCTGGTCTACTACTTTGGTCACCCAGTCAAAGAAATCTATTAGATTGCGTCTGACATGACCTTCCACTGTGAACCCATGCTGCCTTGGATCCTGTGCTCCACTGACCTCTAGGTACTCAACTATTCTTTCCTTCAGAAGTGACTCCATCACTTTCCCTACCACAGAGGTCAGACTGACAGGTCTGTAGTTTCCTGCCTCTGTCTTGGTCCCACTTTTATGAAGGGGAATCACATCTGCCTTCCTCCAGTCCTTGGGTACCACACCATGAGGGGAATATGACCCCCCACTAGAATGCTTAGTGTATAGTAACTTGTCTCATAGATACCTATGTGTGCTGAAGGCCCCTCAACTGCAGTCATACACCCAGGGTACCCCATGTGGTGGTACCTGTGCTGAACCACCTTTACAAGGCACCCCCCTTATCGTAGCACTCATCTCCCCATGCACTTCGCTGCCAGGATTCTAGTTTTTCTAGCTTTAGGTCAGTACACCTCTGGGTGCGGGGACTGGCATATCTGAGTTGACAATCCTCATAGATGCGTTAGGGCTAGAGTACTCAAATGAACTATTACTGCCTTAAATAAGATGCTGCTTCTTCTTCTGTTATGTTCGGGCAATGTTGAGCTGAATCCTGACCTCCCTGCAGCCCTCACATCCCCATCCAACATTGCAAAGTTCAAAGGTATGAGTTTCTTGCATGTTAATGTTTGCAGCCTCATAAAAAAGAGTATTATGATCCAGGCTTGGGTTAGCCACACTTCACTGGATGTTCTGGTGGTTTCTAAATCTTGGCTTAGACCAGCCACCCCAGACAGGGATATTAACATCCCCAACTACATGCTGTTCAGAGCAGATAGACCGAATAGAGGCGGAGGTGTGGCCGTCTATGTTAACAAAAAATTTACAGTATCTTGTCTTGACTCGTCTACTGTCAAAAATGAATTTGAATGTTTGGCTCTCAAGATTGAGTTATCTACTTCCCTTGCGCTCTGTGTAATGGGATGTTATAGACCTCCGTCTCCTGGGTTACAGCTCCTTATGCATCTTAGCTCTGTATTAGAGAATGGAAACTTTGAAACAATTATCCTAGGGGATCTCAACTTTGATTGGTTATCTAAGACTTCAACATCTCTTAAAATATTTTGTGACTCCCTTGGGCTGGTGCAACTAATTGATGAACCCACACACCCAAATAAAAGGAATCAGAGCAATAGTACACTGTTAGATGTTATCTTAGCTAATAAGCCCCACCTGTTCTCCCATGCTGACACCTTTTTCTCAGATGTTAGTGGTCATTGTTTCATTGCTGGTGTCAGATCAGTACATAACACAGTACTGGCAACTAAGTTTTCCACTAAGAGGACTAGTCATAACTTCGATCTGCTTACCTATATAAATTAGCTAAAACATTCACTGCGCTGGCAGGACTTTTACTTGGCAAACACAGTAAATATGGTATATGATATCTTCTATGAAATATTGGCTGGGGCTTTAAATAAGTATGCCCCCTTGGTAAAAGTTTGTATGAGGAATAAAGCCTGTCTCTGGTTCTTGGCAGAACTGTAGGCCTCAATGCTAGCAAGAGATCAGCTCTGGAAAAATCTCACAGAACTAAGACAGACATGGACTGCTGCCAGTTTAGGAAGGCATGGAATTCATGTACTAAAATGATCAGGGAAGTGAAGGCAGCATTCTGTTGTACTGAACTTGCCTCTGCTGCTAAGTGCTCTTCTAAATTTTGGAAGACAATCAAGGAAATGTCAGGGCATACATCTAGCATTTCCTTGCCAGCTAAAATCAATTCTGGGTGCACAACTATTTGTGATAGAATGGGGATCCTGGATTCCTTTAACAACCACTTTGCTACTGCAGGTCTTGCCTTTGACAACTAACCGGCATGTTTGGTATGCTTGCAACTTGGTTTACAATATAATGAATCTCCTACCCCCAACTTTGTCTTCTCCTTCCAACCTGCATCACTGAAAGAGGTTGAAGATCTTCTGTTACAGTTGGACACTAAGAAAAGTGCTGGTGCTGACTCCCTAGATCCCTATTTCCTAAAGATTGCCTAGCGTGTATTAGCGGTATCAATTACTCATCTTTTCAACCTATCCTTGTCCCAAGGGATCCTCCCCCCAATATGGAAAATTGCCCATGTCATTCCCTTGTTTAAATTGGGGGATCCTTGCTGCCTTAACAATTATAGACCAATTTCTCTTCTTCCAATCTTGTCTAAATTACTGGAAAAAATTGTGAGCAACCAACTCAGTAATTACCTAGAATCCATTAATCTATTAAACCCTATGCAATCTGCTTCAGAACAAAACACAGCACTATAACAGCCCTTGCCAAAGTAACCAACGATTGGCAGTGAGATCTGGATAGTAGAAACTTCATCTCTGCTGTATTTTTAGATCTAAGCAAGGCCTTTGGCACCGCAGACCATAGCCTGTTTCTCTACTCTTTGAGGAGTATAGGTCGAGACTTATTATCAATGCAATGGTTTGTTGATTACCTTACAGGATGGCTCCAGTAGGTTAAACCAGAGGGTGAGGGTTTGCTGATTACCTTACAGGACGGCTCCAGCAGGTTAAAGCAGAGGGTGAGGGTTTGCTGATTACCCTACAGGATGGCTCCAGTAGGTTGAGGCAGAGGGTGAGCTTTCCCTGCTTAAACCACTTCAAAGGGGTGTGCCGCAAGGTTCGATCCTTGGCCCCCTACTGTTCACTATCTATATTAATAACATTGATGATAGCATAAATATGGCCATTTTACACCTGTTTGCAGATGACATGGTACTTTACCTAAGTCGTCTGATGCCTGAGGCCACTTGTGCAGACCTTCAGGAAGAATTTAAACTGCTGCAGAACCAGCTTCTATACAAAAAGCTCCTACTTAATGCCAAGGAAACAAAAGAGATGCTTTTTCCTCCCTTCAGTCGTGTGGTGAAACTGGCCAGTGCTGGAGTGATACCTCAGATCACCACAATCCTTGGCGAAAACTTGGATTTTGTCACAAAAGTTAAGTATCTGGGAGTGTGGCTCGACCATAATCTCTCATTCACTGGGCATATTGAGGATTTGATAAAGAAACTAAGGCAGAGGCTGGGTCTTTTCTTTAGGATTAACCAGTTCTTCACTAGAGATGCTAAAATGCGCCTGGTCCAAACAACTTTTCTCTCTCTGGTGGATTACGTGGACTTCTTTTATAGTTACTGCCCAAACTCCTCTCTCACAAAATTGGATACACTTTATCATAGAGCACTTAGGTTTATAATGGGTCTTCCCCTTTCTACTCACCATTGTTCCCTGTACGCAGCTGTAGGGTGGTGCTACCTCGTGTATAGTTGGAATAGAAATGCAGCTTTAGGGACCTTCAGAGCTGTCACCAAAAAACGTCACCAATATATTACTGACTTTTTCCCTTTAAGTATGCCAGGAATCTACACTCTGAGAAGTTCTTCATTTATCACATTGAAAATTCCCAAGGTTACATCCCACTTTGGTAGATCAGCAATAAGCTTTGTGCTGCCCTCTCTGTGGAATAAACTGCAAAAATTTCTGAAACTGAGCATCCCCATCAGTTTGCATTCCTTCAGGACTTTATATGCTCGATCTGTGAGGGAACCCTGTAATTGCTTCCCCCATCCTTAGCCTGCCTCCGAATCCTAGGCATCCAGCATCCTACTTGACCATACATCGGGCCGTGGCATCTTGGTTCCCTCCCCCCCACATCCCTTTGTGTATTTACTATACTTTCCCTCCCTCTCCTGCATCCTCCTCCATTCTTTCACCACAGTGTCTCTGGTAATTCCGTCCCTCCCTTTAACTTAGTGTGCCTCTCTGGCCTGGGCTAGGTATTGTAGCTGTTAGATATCCATACCATTCACTCATCAAGTAGCTAACCCTGCGCCCTTGCCAATATTTCCCCGAAAGTACCTCGGTATTACCTATATCTACAATAAGTTTGCCCTCTGATCTGTTGTAAGCCTGCCATGTCACTGTTCCAGTCACTTGATACGGTTTTTATTGTATATTTTTTGTTGATTGAACATGTATTTATGTTTGTCTCTGATTGTAATTTTTATGAACTGTACCTTGACAAGGCTCTAACCAGATCCATCTTGTAAATGAGCTTTACTCAGTGGTGTTCCCCCTGGATAAATAAAGATTTTGATTGACTGATTGATTGACTGATTGATTGATTGATTGATTGATTGAACCTAGATGCTATTATCAGGTTGGGTGGAGCTCTTGAGGCCTTCCCTGTAAGTGATTTAATGGAGTTCCAGAACTCCCAACCAGATCCCCATCTTTTGTTTAAGAGATCCTTGTAGTAGGAGGTTTTGGCTAAGCAAATGCATTTTGTACAATTGTTTCTAGCTTCATTACAGGCAGATAGGTTAGCCTACATCCCAGACTCATTGGCCTTGTGCCACAGGTTGTCCCTGTAATGCATGAGTCCAATGATGGATCCAGAGAGCCAGGGGTTAGAGGCCTCTTTTACAGTTTTGGACTTGAAAGGGGAAAAAATGTTATAGGCCCTAGTGACGGTGTTAAGAAAGTAATCCAGGCCTGATTACCTCTCTGGTTATATAAAGTGGGGTCCACTCTGTCTGTTTCAGGTAATGCTTGAAAGTATCCAGAAGCCCAGGTCACAGTGATCTGTTTCTAGAGACCTGGGGGGCACTTAGTGATGTTATTCGCCCAGGTGCACATCACTGGGGAATAATCACTGAGGGAGTTCCAAAGGACTAGTACCTCAGAGATATGTTCTGGCAGGAGGAGAGGATCCAACCTGTAAGGGTACTAGTGCCTGTTTTATAATGTTGTCTTGTGGCTTGTGTTACCAGGTGGGTGAGGTAGAGGCCTGATACCTGGTCCCTGGCTAATGTTTCACCTTGGGAGTGCCGGTTGGTGTTGAAATAACCAACAATAACCTTCTCCCACTTTTGCCTGACTTTCTGTTGATTACTGATGAGCTGCAGAAAGTCAGTGGTGTGTGAATCAGGAGGTAAGTACACTGTGGAGAGCAGCAGGGTTTTGTTCTATTTGCCTATGGTTAGCTATAGGTTTAAGATTTGAGCCTCCTTGGTATGTAGACTGGAGGGCAGAGTTTGACCTTTAATGTCATTTCTGAGGTAGATCATACAGCCACCACCCCGTTTTAACAGTCGGTTCTGGCGGAAGGAGTAGTAGTCATCTAGGGAGACAGCTGCATCAGCAATTTTAGGGGAAGCCAGCTCTCCATGACAGCAATAATGTCAGGTTTGAGCATCTCCATCCAAACCTGGAATTATGCAAACTTGGGAAGGAGGATCCCTATGTTAAGGGAGACAGTGTTTAGTTGTTCCATTTTCAGGGTGGGTCTTGCATGAGGGGGTCCTGGGATGGACTGCACATTCCCAGATAGCAGGAGTAATAGCAGGATAAGCTTTCTGAGAAAACACGACCAGTGTACCCAGAATGAGCAAGTGGGCTTCATGCAGGGGAGCTTGGGGTCATTGGTGTTAGTTTCAGGAGAGCGGCAGTGAAGCAAAGCTGCTATGGGGATATTAGGGGGTACTTGGTGTTCGAATGTTTGAGGGGGACATTGAGAGCTAGTTGCAGGAAGGGATCTGCATTCATTCCACCCATAGTAAACATCTCATACAAAGGTATTTCATATGAAGTGTGATGGTCCAGAGAGGGTGCAACCATCTCCCTACATACTGCTGCCCTGAGGCAAAGGATAAATAATAATAAGAGCAACATTTTGTGGTGCATCTGCATTATGGCTGTTATGCAGTGTGTTGTTTTAAAAGGAAGCAAGTGAGGGTTGTTACAACAGATGCTATTTATCATGCTCTGTTGTACACCACTGCTGCCACTAATTAGGATGAGAAATTAAGAGAACACTGCCCAACAATCAATGCACTGTAATGAGGAGTCAATCAGCCCTGAGTGAGTGGGGAGCTGCTGTAGGCAACAGCTAAGGTTGAGGAGGGAGGTATGAGCTCTGGTTTGCAGAAGTCAGTAGCCAATGAGAGGGTGGGACATGTAGGGAGGGAGGAGCTCAAGTGCATTTAATAGTGGATGGGTGGGGGGTGATCTAAATGAAGAAAGCACCCCAGGAGAGAGCAGAATTAAGAGGGGCTGTATTACAGTTTAAGGAGCTGCGCTGTAGTATCTGCTTAGCTTTGGCCGCTAGGATCCAGCCAGAATTGAGGACTCCAAGTTTGAAAATGTTTAATAGTGCTCCTCATACCTTCAGTCATTGTGCAGGTTGGCGGATGGCAGAGCCAGCTCAGGAAAGTTTGAAAGTAAATCAAATTTTGAACTGCAAGTGTGGTTCAAGTTGAGTGGTTGCTGCAGCCTGTTCAGGGTACGAATCCCTGAGGAGAGAGGGAGAGAGGGGGGAGGAATAGAATGAAATTAAGCATAACAGGGACAAAAGACAGGGAAGGGTAGCCAGTGACAGGGGAACAGATATGGGTGTAACCGCTAATGGCTATGGGGAAGGCGGAGTCGGGGATAGAAAATTCCCAGGGGCTGGGACACTTGCTCCCACGAGGCACAGCTTGGTATAATAATTTAACAAACAAACATCATTTAGTTTTTACTCTAATTTAACAGCTCTAAAGGGTTTTACTCAGCCTAACTTAACAGCTCTAAAGGGTTTTGTTCTAACTTAACTTAGTAGCTCTAATATAATCTAAGTGAAGAAAGCACCCCGGGAGAGAGGTGTTGCTGTAGCCCGTTCAGGGCACGACCACTTGAAACTTTTCTGCATTTGGACACTGGTCCAAGATGGTGCTGTGTTGTTTACATTTGCTGACAACACCCCAAAATGGCAGCTGCAGCTTTTTTCCATTACACATACAGTTCAAAATTGCTAGAATGCTTGTCTGATCTTGCATTTAACTGTTTTACTTAAAGCACAACTTCAATTTTAATTTTAGCACTATCCAGCACATTCATACTGTCTCTGCATTTTTTGGACCTGTGAGATCGGTACTGCCTTAGAGCTCTCTCTCTCTTGAAACAGTCACTACACACACAGTCCAATTTTAAAATTCACAAACTCTTTCTCTGTTACTTTGCTAGATTGCTCTAACAGTTTTCCAACTTTCTGCACCACAGTTCACTTTACTTAGCACTTGGTACTTACTAGGCAGTAGCTGGTTCCTTCAGCTGATGGTGAATGACCTGTTGTAAGTTTGTAGATCTCTCCGATGATTGGACTGGCAGAAGGTCACAAAACACACTGCGATCACTGCTATTTGCGGTCAGAAAACAGGTTGAGCCCGGTTTTACTGTGAAAGTTTGAAAAAATGCTGTTTTAGGAATGCTTCTTTTTCTCAGTGATTCCTGCTGCTGCTGCATGAACTAGCATGCTGCTAGCACACTGCTTGCTGCTCCTCCTCGAATGTCCCATAACACTGAGACTCAGGCAAAGGGTGGGGCTTAGGTTCACAAGACCAATCACATGACACCAAGTAAATTAGCTCTCTTTCTCTCAGCTGCACTCCTGCATGGCGATCGTCAAGAAGGTAAATTTAAAATGCAAACTGTCCGTTTTTTTTCTCAGTTGGCAATTTCAGTAGGGTAAAGCACTTTTAAGGCATTTTGACAGTTCTTGGTGCATTTTCCTTAGCTACTCCCCAATTTTCATAGTACACACATGAAACTTTCTGGGCACTTAGAAAAGGCTGTTATTAAAGTCCACAAATACTTTTTCTTGGAAATTTGCAACTTTTAACAGTTTTTCAACCTCTTAAAATGGCAAGGCAAGGCATTCATTGCTCAGCTCAACAGTTTATTTTTCCAGTTTAAACACACAAGCAGCACATTTTTTTTTTCACTTTCTTTCACAGAACCACAGGCAGCAAAATGTCCTCAGGTGGCATTTTCCTTGGCACAGACTTTGCTTTTCTTGCAACAATCTTCTGTTTAGGTGCACCACCACCAGACAGGAAGATCCTAGACATACCCTCAGCATTTATCTCTCACCCAAAACATATTCCTTTGGACGAGCCCCCATGTTTTTGTAATCCCCACACCAGTTATGGCTAGTTGGCACCCCCCATAAAACAGAACTAGTACCCACATATGGCATACCATTTACTTTTGGCAGAAATACTCAGATTGGTACCATCCCTAGCTTTAGGGTGTATACCAGGCTCATTTTCTAAAGGAAGGGGTGGGGGTACAATTACAAAAAATGAACTTTAGGCTGGCCCAGTGGTGCTGAGGGCTGAGGCACTGGACACCACACCTCGCACCTCACTGGTGATCCATGTTTGAGAGCAAGCGCGGGTCACTAGGGGCTGGCAGGGAAGGAGAGGGATTGAGCATCTGAAGGATGGCTCTCCCTCTCTGGGGAGGGGGGCTTCACATTGGTCAGTGCCCCACTTCCCCCTGGTGGAGGCTGGGGTCGGGATGCATGCCATACACTGGGGTTGAATCGGGGCAGATGCCGGAGCGGGGGCCAGCGTCGCAGACGCGTGTCGCGCTCCACACCCGATGGCATCATTGCTCGCCTCTCACTCAAGGAAACAGAACAGGGAAACGGTGGCACCTACCGCGGCTTGATGGCCATCCGTGAGGGTTCGCTGAGCACTGGCACCTGAACTGGATCTGTTGTGGTGGGGAGTTAGGGGGCTCCCTGCCACCCCACTGTTGGGGGGTAAGCCACTTGGGTTACTGGGTGCCAGCAGTCCCGGTCGAGACAGACGGTGGCCGGATCCCCCAATGGTAGGATGTGAGGCTACGGGGATGCAACAAGGTGGCCACAGGAGGATAAATACCACAAAAAAAAAAAAAACCTTGGTGAAAAAAAAAAAAAAAACAGGTCAATGACAGAGGATGCTAGGCATATGCTAGACCTAACCGCTGAGGGGGCCCCATTAATTATACACAGAAGCAATGATCAGATTCTCCAATGCAGCATCTGGAATTGTGCAATATGGCTTTATTCACAGATGTTACTAAAGCACCAGTGGACTCCCAAGGGGCAGTCATGGCAAACAAGTACATCTTCTTTCCACATCGCTTTACTAGGCAGTACAATTTTCCACAGAAACAATTCCTTTCTCTTCCCCATGGTGTATGCTCGTGGCCTGCACCACACACCTGAAACAGTTCCATTTCCCAAGAGTGTATACTTGTGGACTACTGCCACACACTCAGAACATTTTTTTCCCATAGATGTATGCATGTGAGTTTTATCACCCACCTCATTCTGCAGCAATGGTCTTTGCTCAGAGTAACCTGGTGCCCATCAATGAATCAGTTAGCCCTGCTTTGTAGACTCCAGATGGCGTTCCTCCCACCCATTGCTCCAACTGACAGTCTCTGCCATTCCTTCAGAGTTACACCACAGAAGCCTTCATTCCACACTGAAATGCTAAAGACTCCAAACTTCACTTCAAATTTCCACACTTAAGTGAACAGTGGGTCCTGACAGGTGCAATCTAGCCTTATCTTTGGACACACACACCCCAGACAACCTCCTAACTGGAGAACTTGTCTTCCGTTTTGTACTCACAGTAGTTGCTCCTTCCTTTAAGCACCAAAAACAACTCAGAAAGCACACCTTTCCACAGATTAGTTGTACCATCCTTTATGCATGGAAATAACCCAGAAAGCACCCTTTTCCCTTTTGTACTCACAGATTTGTTGCCTCTTTCTTTAGGCATAGGAACAACCAGAAAGCACACTTTTCTTTAGTAGCTTGTCAGAAAGTCTCCCACAAAGTCCTTCTCAAAGGCAGCTCTACACACACTAGGATCTTCAGGGGATTGCCCCTAGGATCCACTGAACTAGCAGTCCCTTTCTCTTCTCCTGGAGTGAACATCAAGGAATCTTGCTGAAGAAAGGTCTCCACCACTTCACTGGGAGCTGGAGATGTAATCCAAACTAGGATGAGAAACACAGGGCTCTCTGACACAGGACCCCAACTGGCAGAGCTCCTCCCACTCTAACTTCCAAACTTAGACTTACTCAACATTCTAACCTTCCCCAGTGCAGCTGACTCAGAAATGGTTATGCTGCTGTGAGAGTTCTAAATGACATAATCATCCTTTCCTCAAGCTAGCTGAGTAAACAATGATGTCATTATGTAAGAAACATAGAAACATAGAATTTGATGGCAGATAAGGACCACTTGGCCCACCTAGTCTGCCCATTTCCCTACCTAATGGATAAGCTGCAGATCCTAGTTAACCTACAGCCTACTTCCTCCTACCCCCACTAGAATTGTTTTATGTCTGTCCCATGCATTCTTGAATTCCCCTACTGTTTTTAACTCCACTACCTCCTCAGAAAGGCTGTTCCATGTATTCACAACCCTATCTGTGAAAAAAATACTTCCTCACATTACTTCTGAGCCATCCCCCCCATCTTCAAATTGTGCCCCCTTGTTCTTGCACATCACTTTTCCTGAAAAATGGTACCCTCTTGGACTTTGTGGAGTCCCTTGAGGTACTTGAAAGTTTCTATCATGTCCCTTCTCTCCTTCCTTTCCTTGAGGGTATACCTATTAAGCTCCTTTAATCTCTGTTTGTATGTTTTCTGGTGCAGACCCTGCACCATTTTAGTTACCCACCTCTGGAAAGCATCCATCCTGTCTATGTCCTTGGAGACAGAGTCTCCAGAACTGAATGCAGTACTCCCAGATGGGGTCTTACCAACTGTCTGTACAGAGGAATAACAACTTCCTGTTTTCTACTGGTGCTGTCTCTCCCTATGCATCCTAGTATCACACCAGCCCTCCTTACTGCCTTCTCACATTGCTTGCCCACCTTTAGGTCATTTGATATGACTACCCCCAGGTCCCTTTCCAATTTTGTTGTTGTTAGTATCTCATCCCCCATTGTGTACTCTTCCCCTGAGTTTTTGTTTCCCAGGTGCATCACTTTGCACTTCTTTGCATTGGATCTAAGCTGCCATACATTTGATCATTCCTCCAACCTTGCCAAGTCCCTTCTCATCCTTTCCACCCCACCTTCTGCATCGACCCTGTTGCAGATTTTTGTGTCATCTGCAAAGAGACATACTCCCCTAAGTGAGTTCCTTACCAGCTGCCTTTTCTACTTACCGACCACTAGTACTAATGGGATTCTAGTAACCCCAGGGGACTGGGTGGTTATGCTTATTTATTCAACCTACATATTACAAATCTTATTTTTCTATTTATTTTGCTGTTCTGGTTGGATAGCACCTGTGCACTATCAGATATCAGTTTCCCATGGACTGCAATGGGGGAAAAAATGGATCATGGCGGTTCCTTCTGACCTAATAAAATGTGAGGATGCTGCAGTCATCTTATTTCATCCAGGGATTCATTTTCATCACCTTGGCACTAAGGCTTTCCAGGTCCGTTCTGGAGGGGAAGTCTGGATCTAGTTCTCAGATGGTAACATCATTCCCATCTCACTTCAAATATGATTTAATTGGCTTAGCAGTTGCTAATCATGCTCTACATCACCTGAACACTCTCTGGCTTATAAAGGATTCCTCACCCATGCCATTTACCTAAAGGCTCCCTGCCATCTGCCATCATTGGCAAGCCAGGAACTTGTCCTTGCCTTGATGTGCCGACTCATGAATGTCTTCATTGCTGTGATCAAATTGAACCAATATTCTTTATTACTTTTTTGGGTTATTTCTCCTTTACAGTGCAAACTATTTACCCTGACTCTATGTGACTGTTGATGTCATGTTATGTTATTTGACTGAATGTATCATTTTTACTGACTATTTGGCTTGTACTGTATGTCATGTTTTTGTACTCATGCTATGTATTTGTTTATGATTGTTGTACTCTCCTGGGTTGTGCCTGAAAATAGACATTTAATGGCTAGTATACTTAATCTGCTAACAAAAATGAAATAAAAAAATAAATTGTTTATCCTCCTGGCATCTCTAAGTCAATGCCTTGTTTCTCTGTTCTGTTTTGTTCTTTCGCTATATCCATTTACCTCCTTCTCTTGCTGTTCCATAACCTTTCTTGCTCAGCCATACCAGCAGTCTTACAGCCTCTGTCCCTAACTCTGCCTTGGAGTATTGAGTGTAGGTGGGCTCACTCTGTCTACGAGGGACCTGGGTCTTGTTTCCAGCTGCATTTGGCCTATCATTGGTCTGCCAGTCTCCATCCTTTACTCTGCCTAATAAAGTATTAAGTGACGGTGAGCCTGCTTTGCCTGCCGAGGATGGGAAATCTGTTCTTCATTCCAAGTTTCTACCATCTATCTATTCACCATCATCATTCCTACAGTCTCCATCCCTAACTCTGCCTTCTAAGGTACCAAGTGGTGGTAGGCTTGCCCTGTCTACTGGGACTGGGAGTTCATGTCACCTCTCATTCTCTATTAATCATTCTGTAGCAATCTGATTCCATTATCTACCACTACTGGCCTTCCAAAAGTCTCCATCCCATCCCTGGCTCTACTTGTGAGGTATCGATCAAAGGTTAGCTCGTCCTGACAACCAGAGATGGGAGTCTGTTTCCACCATCTGCAATCTCAACCTCTTCCATTCTTAACCAGCACTCTGACACTCCCCATCCCTTCCTCATTCCTGGAACATTTTGAACACAGATGGTCTCATCATACTACCTGAAGCCTTTTTCTCTGATCACCGAAGACCTCCTGCCGGATCTCCTGGGACTCATTCTTCTACTTCTTAACCCATCCATGAGCTTTGGGCTTGTACCACTTCTTTGATGACAGGATTGTCTTCCTCATGGCCATCCTCCACTTGCTGAGTTTTCCCATGCTCATTTTCAGCTCCCACCTTGCATTCATTATATTGCCTTCACTCCCTCTGAGTCTTCCTCTGGGATTTGTCCATGGCTGTCCTCCTATGCACTCCTGCGTCAGGCTCCAGTCTGACTTCCTTTCCTGCTGAATGGCATCAATTTTCCATTCATGAGCAACTTCCACCTTGGATTGTTCTTGGACATCCCATACTTATCAGTGCTCTCCTTTTGTGCCTTCCTCCATCCCTTTCCTCATTCTGCTACACAAAGACCTTTCATAGTCCTTCCTTCCTTCCTTCCGCTGTCCACTTCTCCTGGATTTCCTGGATCTCTTTCAGATTCTGCTCTCTCTCTCTCTCCCCTACCAGGTCAATATGTCGCATGCTTCATTGCACATGACAAAACTGTGCAACAGGAACAGCGTGATAGGGAAGAGTGAGAGGGTGCAAAACCACAAAAGGGTGTATGGGTGGTAGTGCATCCTCTCACTCTTCCCAGGCAGAGGATAAGACCTCTGCTGGGACAGAGGGCCAGTGAGCAGCTGCCATGGCTCAACAGGATGAGCCACAGGCATCTAGGGAAGCAGGCAGTGCGTTTGGGACCGGATTTTGATTCCTGGTCCGAGACGCATGGATTTTTTTTTATTTTTCACACTTTACATGAATTTAACTGTTAACCCCCCATGGAGTTGGTTATTTTAGTTGGGGGAGTTCAGGGGCACAGCCCCCATAACAGGGGTGCAGGGGTGTAGCCTCCAGCAAAACAAAGATATATACCGCTGGCAATAAATTGCGCTGTATTGGTAGTGCAGTATATTGCTGCAGCATAATGTCTTGTGACATTATGAACCTGTGCCCTCACTCTCTATTGGATTAGGACTGTTGTTTTCCCTCCTCAGATCTGTCTGATCTCCCTGTCCTCCTCTCCTGGCAGTTCTTCCATCTACATGACAGTTCTTTTCCCCGTGATGTCTAGGCAGTGTCTAGGCACTCCTTGGGTGCCTCAACCTGGACTCCTCACTCTCTGCTCAGTTGGCAGTCACCTTCAGCTGCCGTCCTTCTCATCCATGTCTCTAGCATCTCCATGGCATAATTGCTGGCCATCTGCTCTGTTGTTGCCTTTATTTCTCCTGCTTCAGTGACCCTGGGCCTTGGTGAGTTTGCTTCCACGTCTTCTTTTGGGCATTTCCCCAGTTTGCCACAGCTCAACACTCGCCTATCTGATCACGTTCCAGCACTCAATCATCAAGTTGATTACATCTCCAGCATCCAGTACTAGTTCATTGAAGCACCTACATTCATGCTTCTGACACACAACCATCTGGGATTACATCTCCTCATTTACCTACCTTATATGCTCCACATGATTGGCATCATTGCTCCTGGCCAGCTTTGTAAAGCCTATCCATTCATTTCACAAATGACTTTCTTGATCCAGAGAAATTCTTTGACCTGCATGGCACAGTAACCACCAGACAGTATGGAAGCACCATTACCTCCTTTTAATCACTACCAACTTATGCTTGGCCATCCTCCAGGAATCAAACTATATAGAGGATCTTAGCTTTCAACCACCTTCACAGACTCCTTCCTCAGAAAAGTCACTGGATTCAGATTCATGGAAGCTTCTTAATCCTGACATTCTCTTCAAGAGCAACCTTAATGAAGTCCTCTTCGAACCTAATCATCAGTACCAGAAACCTTGCCAACATTGCAAACTCCCTTATCCAATTAAAGGAACTCATTATCCCTTTCTTCTCACCTTCTTTAAAATCTGCCAGATTTTATTAGGGAATCCCTTTTCAAGTACTGAAATCCAGCATCCCAGCTACAAAACTCATGCTCCTTCAGTGATCGAATCTATCTCATTGTCCACATACCTCCGATACCATAATACCTAGTACTGCAACAGAAATCCAGCACATTGTTCAAACCCAAATTATCTTCCATCATCTGGACATTTCTTTGACTTGGATTTCTCCTTCAGCTTCATGGATTGACCTTCCTACACACATCATCAAAGACTCAGAGGACAAGATTCTTCACTCAGACCAGAACCAGAGTTTGAAATAGAAAGGCAGTATATTGAGGCACTGGACACCAGACCTTGTGCAACGTTGGCAATCTGGGTTCGGGAAGGGACTTGGGTCATTCAGGGGGTTGGCCAGGGGAGGTAAGGATTGAGCATCCAGAGGACTGCTCTCCTAACCTGGGTAGGGGGAATAGCACTGTGCATTGTTGACTAACACCTAGCAGTGGCTGGGTGTCAGTGCAGATGCAAGCACAAGGAGTCAGCCCACATCCAGGGCAATTAGTTGCCTCCAGGAGGTGGAGACAGCTGCCCACCCATTGCACAGGCATAAGACATGGGAGAAAAAAGTGGAGGAAAATCCAAGACTTGGCAGGACCTGTGATGGCCCCAATTGCTCCTGTGTGGTGGCCCCCAATTCTGAATTGCTTGTTTGGGGGGGAGCAAGCCAGCAATTATTGCCCTGTCCCACCATGGGGGGGGAGCCACAGAGGAATTTCAGGGGATGGCTGAACAGGAGTAGTCAGAGGAGCCGGAGGAAGTACCTATCTGAGAGAGGGGTCGTAGGTCCCTGTAGGGTCAGTGGAGGTAGAGAAACAGGCCTAATAAAAAAAAAGAAAGAAATTCAGTCCAATCATTTAGGATTATCTCCTCTTAGATTTCCCTGAAGATGGGCAGGTCAATAGCCATGGGCCTTCAGAGGTTACCCCCACAGGATTTTTTCGTCTCTAGTATGCTACTGGTCATACTCTCCATGAGTTTGAGGAGGTCATCTTTGAACCATTTACAAATATTTTTAGGCCTTCTATTTCCTACACTCTACTGACTTACCTACCAAGGGTGGGAATAGAGAAATGACAAACTCAAGTTCACAAGTATACACAAGCACCACACTATGCACTAAACATTGGATGGGAGGGCTAAAGCCTAAGGTTCAATGTGGGGGAATAGCTCCTCCCACATCCAAAATGATTGTCAACCATTCCCTATAGCACTGCTTAGCACACTGCAAAATCACCCACCATCCTCCTCTGTCTCCCCTTCCTCTGGCACTCTGCTCACCCTTGGTGCTGGGTCTTCTATTCCCTATACTCTACCTGGCTTACCTACCAAGGGAGGGAATAGAGAAAGGCCAAACTCGAGTTCACAAGTATACACAAGCACTACGCTAAGCAGCAAACACTGAACTGTCTTATATACCTATGAATTTGGGGCTGCCGGGTGTAGGGAGCTTTTGTACTAGAAAAATAGAAACATAGAATTTGTTGGCAGAAGAGGACCACTTTGCCCACCCTGTCTGTCCAGATGTTCCATGCCCAATCTTTCTACAAAGAGCCTACCTGGTCCCTGTCTGTTTTGTAATGCACCCCTATATCAATCCCACACATGCTTGAAGCCCCCCACAGTTTTCACCTCCACCACTTCTGTTGGCTACCTGTTCCAGGTGTCTACTGCCTTTTCAGTAAATAAATATTTCCTCACATCTCTCTTGAGCTTCCTCTCTCCAGGTTAATCACATACCCCTGGACTTGATGCTCTTTCTCATCTGAAATACACTCACTTCCTGCAACCTGTTCACCCCTGTGAGGTACTTGTAGGTCTCAATCATGTCACCTCTTGCTCTCCTCTTCTCTCTTCTCTCTTCAGGATGTACATGTTGAGATCCTTCAGTCTATTCTTGTGCAACATCTGAACCATTTTAGTTGCACTTCTCAGGACTGCCTCCACCCTGTCTATGTCCTTTCTGAGGTCTGGTATACAAAACTGGACACAGTACTCCTGATGGGGTCTCACCAGTGAGCAATACAGTGGTAACACCACCTTCGTTCTCCTGATAAAGATATCCCTCCCTATGCACCTCAGCATCCCACCAGCCCTACTCACTGCTTTTTTGCACTGACCTGCCACTTTGAGGTCATCAGATATGATAACACCAAGGTTCATTTCCTGTTTAGTGACTGTCGGTATCTTCCCCCATCCTACAGTCAGCTCCTGGACTTCTATGCCCTAGGTACAAGATTTTGAACTTTTTGGCATAGAATTACAACTGTCATGCTTTTGACCACTCCTCAAGTTTCCCAAGATTCTTACACATTCTTTCCACCCCCTCCTGAGTGTCCAGCCTATTGCATATTTTGGTATCATTCACAAAAAGTCCTGTCTTCTCTTCCAGTCCTACATCACTGTCACTTCGGGAGACATTGAAGAGGACTGGTCACAGTACTATTCCCTGTGGCACCCTGCTGATCACTCTAATATCATTACAGTGAGTACTGTTAACCACTATCCTCTGTCTCCTATCAGCAAACCACTTTCTAGCCCAGTTCATCACTTTGAACGCCACCTCTATGTTGCTCAGTTTCTTTATCAGACTCCTGTGCACACAGTGTTGAAGGCTTTGCTGAAGTCCAGATTAGACCAGGTTCAATGCCCACCCCTGATCTATTTCCCTGGCCACCCAGTTAAAGGAATGTGCCAGAGTTGTCTGGCATGACCTTCCCCCATTAATCCATGCTGTCTATGGTCCTGCAGCCCACAGGAGTTTTTCATTTATTAGGGTTTTCATTAATATCCCCACCACTGATGTAAGACTGATTGGCCTATAGTTGTTAGCCTCCTTTCTGATGCCATTTTTATGTTGATTGCACGCATGCGCAAGAAACATATTGCTACAGCTTTCCAGAAGCAGGTTGTGGAGGTGCGGCACTGTTGTGGCCAATGCCCCCACAGCCTTTAAAGGCTTGCCCCACTTTCCCGAATGCCGTGGCATGCTGCTGCTGACACTAGTTCAGCCAGCCTGCCACAACCTTGTAAGGTTTCAGCCGCTGCAATCAGGGGCTGCCTTGTCCTTGCAGTGTAAGCCATTCACTGCAATGAGAAAGTGACCCATCATTGCTGGGGGGAACCTTATTACAGTGATACTGTTTGTGAACATGGTGGTGGCTTGCTGCCATGTTCACAAACAATATTAAGCCCCACCATGTTTGTTTGTCGACAGGGGCCCCAATCCCCATTGGCTTCGGTGCCCATGGGTGATGTTGCCGATGGGGGAACCCACTCCCTGTCAGCATTATGTAACCCCCCCCACTTTTGTTGTGTGCCGAAGGGGTGCCCAATCCCCATCGGCATAGTGTCACACCCCCCACTTTTGTTGTGTGCTGATGGGGGTGCCCAATCCTCCATCAGCTACAGCTGCCCCCCCCAAAAAGACTCCGTTGGCACACTGGGAGCCCACTACAGTGTGCCACATGCCCCTGTAAAACAAAAGCAGTCCTGCAATGTTTTTTTTTTCCCCTGTTGAAAAAGGAAACGGTCACTCGGCGGTCTCCCTGCCCCCCTCCCACAACCCGTACCCTCCCACTGCACACCCTGCCTCCCCACCGCCCCTCACCCCATACATACCTCTGAAGTCTGGCACAACCATCTTCGGTGGACCGGGAACACGTCTGCACTCTTAAAAGCCGATCTCGAACTGAGGAAATGCCAGTAAGCTGTATAATGGAATAAAAATCATTTTTTTTTCAACTCCGATGCATGTCTCAGGCGTTTTTTGGAATTTTGGCACCAAATTTTCAACATGGGGTATTTGGGACCCCTCCTCATAAATTCTGGCACTGTCATGGCATTATTCGGACCCAAAAGGTGATTTTGTTGTCACTGCATGGAATCCCCTTTTGGGACTGGTTAATGAAATGACAGTGCCAGTGTTCATGAGGTGGACTCTCAAAAAGCCTATGTTGCAAATTTGATGGGAAAAATCAAAAAAATGACTGTTTTATGAGAGTGTGTTGCACAGTTGCTATGCACGCTCATAACATTTCAAATTTTCAATATTTTTGCACCAGATTTTCAACATTGGCATTTTTTTATACCTCTTTGTGATTAGCACAGCTGTCATTTTCCACATCCTGGCCAAAATATGTTTTTGTACTTCCGGCACAGAATAGCGCAGTCGGTGTGGGAACTCAGTGTTTGGGACAGATTAAGAAAATGACAGTGACACTGTTCATGAGCAGAGATCCTAAAATGCCTATGTTGAAAATTTGGTGATGATTCTCCATAAAATGACTGTGTTACAAGCGTGTGTTGGGCAGTTTGCACGCACGCTCATAACGTCGCGAATTAATATTTTCACTCCAGATTTTCAACATTGCCATTCTTCTGCACCTCCTAATGAACAGTACAGCTGTCATTTTTCACATCCTGGCTGAAATGTGTTTTCGCAGTTCCGGTGCAGAATAGTGCGGTTGCTGTGAGAAATCTGTGTTGGGGCACATTATGAAAATGACAATGACACTGTTCATTAGCAGAGGTCCTAAAATGTCTATGTTGAAAATTTGGTGACGAAAGTCCATAAAATGAGTGCGTTACAAATGTGCATTGCGCAGTTTCCACGCATGCTCATACTTTCGCAACTTTGCAATATTTTCACTCCAGGGGTTGGATATTCAAAAGGGTTGCACCATGCACAATAGGGTTGCACCTGCACAAGTCCGAAATTGTGACATTCTACCATATTCAGCAGGAGGCAGTTGAGCCCCCCAAGTCAAGCTGATCAACAGCACAATGCTAATGAAGGCATGCTGAACCGGAGGGGAGGAACCATGCATAAACTGCACAGCCCAATATTCAGTGGGCTGTGCAGAGTTGTGCAGGTGCAACCCCCAACCTGTGCCTGCACAACTTTGAGCAAAAAAAAAAGGAGTAAGTTGAGGGCCACCCACAGGTGAGCTGACGCATTGCAGGGCATAACACAGCAGCTGCCACCTGTAGGTGGCCCTCAACGTACTCCCTGTGCCCCCCCTGCAGCCCAATCACGGGCATACAGTAACCCCCTCCCCCAACTGGCCTGATCTCGGGCAGAACAGATTTCAACCCCCCAAGAACATATCCCTGGTGGTCCAGTGGACCGCGAAGCCTGATCACGGGCATTAGGTCCACCACCCCAGGTCCACCTACCCTGGTGATCTAGTGGCCCCCACCCACCATGGAGCCCACCACCCGCTCCCCGTCAGCTGGCGGTGCAGCATCCACCCGCCTGCCACCCCGCCACCGCTGACTGACTGCTTGGTAGGGCTGCACACCCATTGGTTCAGAGCAAGAGGCAATTGGTGTGCAGCCCATCTACTAAAGGCAGTCCAGATATGTGAATGAAATTCATTCACATATCTAAACTACCTTATGCGTATGGCTGCACACCGTGTGGCTCTTGCTCTGAACCAATGAGGCGGCAACCTTACCCCGAGCAGTCAGTTGGCGGGCGGCAGGGCGGTAGGCGGTGGGATGCTGCCGCCCGCCGCTGATGGTGGGGGAGCAGGCAGGCCCGTGGGTGCAGTGGGGTGAGGGGCCACAGATCAGCAGGGTAGGTGGACCTTAGATAGTGAACTCTAATGCCCGCGATCGGCTTCTGTAGTCCACTGGACCACAGGGATAAGTTCTGGGGGTTGAAATCTGTTCTGCCCACGATCGGGCTAGTGGGGTGGGGATTTGTCACTGATGCCCACGATCGGGCTGGTCGGGGAGGGTTTTTGTAACTTATGCCCTTGATCGGGCCAGTCAGGGAGGGGTTTGTAACTTATGCCCGTGATCGGGCCAGTTGGGGAGGGAATTTTGTAACTTATGCCCGTGATCAGGCCAGTCGGGGAGGGTTCTTATGCCCAGTGCCGGACCAGTTGGGGAGGTTTTTTGTTACTTATGCCCGCGATCGGACCAGTCAGGGAAGGGGGGGTTTCTTCTATTATGCCTGCGATCGGGATGCAGGGGGCGTTGGTCCCCGATGGCTGCTGCCTGGCAGGGTGCCAGGTGCAAGTCCTCGGGGATCGGCACACCTGCATGCTAATGGCATGCAAATGGGGCTGTAAAATGATGCAAATGGACCCCCTGCACATTGCATGAATTATGGCCCCATTTGCATGTCACCTTTTGAATATCGGAAATTTGCACAGTGCAATGGAACTTGCGCCAACGCATCTTGAATGCTCCACTCTGACCACTTGCGGTGGTGCAAGTTCCACTGCGCCATGCACAGTGGCTGTGGCTGGGGGGTGATATTCAAAGGAGTTGCTCAATAGCACAACTCTGTTGAATATTGCCCCGGCCACACCCTGCGCAACTATTTTGTGCAGTGCAAGGGCTTGTGCCACAGAATGGCGCAGTTTGAATATCCAGCCCCAGATTTTCAACATTGCCATTTTTCCACACCTCCTTATGAACAGTGCAACTGTCATTTTTCACATCCTGGCCGAAATGTGTTTTCGCTCTTCTGGCGCACAACAGTGCAGTCACTGTGGGAAATCAGTGTTCAGGACACATTAAGAAAATAACACTGATATGTTCATGAGCAGAGGTCCTAAAATGCCTATGTTGAAAATGTTGTGATGAAACTCCATAAAATGACTGTATTATGAGCGTGTGTTGTGCAGTTTCCACACACCCTTGTAAGTTTGTAAATTAGTAATATTTCCACGCCAGATTTTCAACACTGGCATTTGTTCACACCTCCTTATGAACAGTACCGCTACCATTTTTCACATCCTGGCTGAAATGTGTTTCTGCACTTCCAGCGCAGAATACCGCAGTCGCTGTCAGAAATCAGTGTTTGGGACAGATTAGGACTGAGCAACTGAGAGAGAGGGGGGAGTGACCGAGCTAAACTGAGCTCTGTGGGGACTGCTTCAGATTTCTTTGTGGGCAGGAAAAGGCGCCAATGCAGGCAGGAGCCCAGTACAAAAGGGCAGCCTGCAGCACCGGGAGACACAGAATGAGCGGGTGAGGGAGGGGGAGTTAGTGAGCTCAACATAGCTCTGTTGGGACTGCTGTGGATTTCTTTGTGGGCAGGAAAATGCAGCAATGCACACAGGGGTCCAGTACAGAAGGGCAGCCTGCAGTGGTGGGAGAAACAGAATGAGCGACTGAGAGAGGGGGAGTGAGCAAGTTCAACAGAGCTCTATTGTGACTGCTGCAGATTTCTTTGTGGGCAGAAAAGGATAGCAATGCAGGCAGGAGCCCAGTACAGAAGGGCAGCCTGCAGCACTGGCAGAAACAGAATGAGCGATTGAGACAGGGGGAGTGATTGAGGCCAATGGAGCTCTGTCAGGACTGCTATAGATTTCTTTGTGGCAGAAAAAGATGCCAACAGAAGCAGGAGTCCAATACAAAAGGGCAACCTACAGCGCCAGGAGAAACAGAATGAGCGAGTGAGACGGGGGAGTGAGCGACCTCAACGGAGCTCTGTTGGGACAGCTGCAGATATTTTTGAGGGCAGAAAAATGTGCCAACACAGGCAGGAGCCCAGCACAAAAGGGCAGCCTGCAGCGCCAGGAGAAACAGAATGAGTGAGTGTGAGAGGGGGAGTGAGCGAGCTCAACGAAGGTCTATAGTGACTGCTGTAGATTTCTTTGTGGGCAGGAGAAGGTGGCAAAGCAGGCAGGAGCCCAGTACAAAAGGCCAGTCTGCAGCGCTGGCAGAAACAGAATGAGAGAGTGAGAGCAGGAGAGTGAGCGACCTCAACGGAGCTGTGTTGGGACTGCTGCAGATGTCTTTGTGGGCAGAAAAAGCCGCCAATGCAGGCAGGAACACAGTACAAAAGGGCAGCCTGCAGCAGCGGGAGACACAGAATGAGCTAGTGAGGGAGGGGGAGGGAGTGAGTGAGCTCAATGGAGCTCTGTTGGGACTGCTGTGGATTTCTTTGTGGGCAGAAAAAGGCAGCAATGCATGTAGGGGCCTAGTACAAAAGGGCAGCCTGCAGCAGTGGGAGAAACAGAATGAACGGGTGAAAGAGGGGGAGTGAGTGAGCGAGCTCAACGGAGCTCTATCGTGACTACTGCAGATTTCTTTGTGGCCAGAAGAAAGCAGCAACACAGGCAGGAGCCCAGTACAAAAGGGTAGCCTGCAGTGCCAACAGAAACAGAATGAGCGAGTGAGAGAGGGGGAGTGAGCAAGCTCAACGGAGCTTTGTTGGGACTGCTGCAGATTTCTTTGTGGGCAGAAAAGGGCACCAACAGTGGTAGGAGCCCACTACAAAATAACAGCCTGCAGCACCAGGAGAAACAGAATGAACTTGTGAGACAGGCGGAGTGAGCGACCTCAATGGAGCTCTGTTGGGACAGCTGCGGATTTCTTTGTGGGCAGAAAAAGGTGCCAATGCAGGCAGAAGCCCAGTACAAAAGGGCAGCCTGCTGCACTGGGAGAAACACAATGAGTGAGTGAGAGGGGGCGTAAGCAAACTCAACGGAGCTCTATCATGACTGCTGTGGATTTCTTTGTGGGCAGAAAAAGGCAGCAACTCAGGCGAGAGCCCAGTACTAAAGGCCAGCCTGCAGTGCCAGCAGAAACGTAACGCGCGAGTGAGAAAGGGAGAGTGAGCTAGCTCAATGGACCTGTGTTAGGACTGCTGCAGATTTCTTTGTGGGCAGAAAAAGCCACCAACAGAGGCAGGAGCCCAGTACAAAATGGCAGCCTGCAGTGCCAGCAGAAACAGAATGAGCGAGTGAGAGAGGGAGAGTGACCCACCTCAATGGAGCTCTGTCAGGACAGCTGCAGATTTCTTTGTGGGCAGAAAAACATACCAATGCAGGCAGGAGCCAAGTAAAACAGAGCAGCCTACAGCACCGGGCGAAACAGAACAAGCGAGTGACACACGGGCAGTGAGTGAGCTCAATGGACCAACGCAATCAGCATTCGGCATTGACAAATGCTTGTTATGTACAGGGATCATACTGGCTCTTTTCCAGTCCTCAAGACCATGCCTGTTTCTAGTGAACTTCTGAACTGGCTGTCAGTGGGGCAGCCAGCACCTCCCTGAGTTCTTTTAGAACCATTGGGTCTATCCCATCTGTTCTATAGCTTTGTCCAGATTTACAACTGCAAGTCTCTTCCAGACTCTTTCCTCTGAAAATGGACTTGTGTTCCCCTGTCCCCTTCTTGCTCCTCTCAGGCGGTCCTTCCCCTCATCTACTGGGAACAAGGAGCAGAAGTACCCATTCTGGATGCCGGCTTTTTTCTTGGTCCTCCTCTGTGCAGTCCCTTCCCCCGCCCTTCTGATCTTCACTATCCCTCCCCTTGTTTTCATCTTCTAACTTATGTATCTGAAGAAAGCCTTATTCCCCTTAGTGACGGTTTTGGTGATTCTTACCTCCATTTACACCTTTACTCCCCTCAACACCTTACCTGCTTCCCTCTGCTTTACTAGATATACCTCCCTGTCCTTATCCCTCTGTGTTTTTATCCATCTTAAATACCACTCATTTTTCCTTCACCACTGTTATGACTTCCCTAGAGATCCACCACAATCCCTTTTTCCTTCTGCTCCTACACACTGCCTCCACCCCTCCCTGGCAATCCCACCCTTCAAGGCAGTTTCTGAGGCGGTTCTCCATTCCTTTAAAATTCCACCTCATAAAGTCCAGGGGGCTGATTCTAAGATGAATGGTGTAACTTGCAAGTGGTTGCGAGTTATGCCATTCACCCAATGCCAGGGACCCCACGCCACATTCTAAGAGTGGCAGGGTCCTGGCACTCGTGACATGGGGGATATGCCATGTGTGGGCTACTGCCACATGCATGGCATATCACAGCTGCATGTTGCAACTCACGGCAGGTGACAGCCGGCTCCCCTGAAGCCCTCCAGCCCTGGACCACCTCTGCACACACCAGGGGGCATTGGGGGCAAGACACATGGCAGAGGTATCCGGGGGTGCACCAGAAATGGACCTCTGGGGGTCCAAGATGACTGGGAGTTGGGGCAGTGGTGTGCTTGAGGGGGCTAGGAGGACATCATGGCACCATTGCCACTGCACTGCATGGCAGCATCGGACGGTGCCAGCCATCAGATGCCACTTAGGACAGCTCTGAGCTTTGCAATTCCGGTACGCCACTGCGTGTCTTGGAATTGCAACTGCGAGTTATGACAGCTGCCTTCCTAGAATTGGGCTAAGTTGCTGTCATAACCCGCACTTGCACCAGGCATTGTGGGCTGTGGCATAGGGGGTGGCATAACCCATGAATGTCATAGCCCACAGCTGCCATGGTGCATCTCACAACTTGGAATAGGGGCAGGTGTATTGCCTGGTGTAAATAGCGAGATACACCATGGGGTTGAGTATATCTCGCATTATGCCAGCGTATCCCCTCCTGGAATCAGGTCCCAAGACTCTCATCCTTGTGTGGTATACCTCAGTTCCTGTCATAATGTTGAACCACATTGCACGGTGATCACTGTTACCCACAGGACTGCCAACTGTGACTTCTGCAACACTGTCCCTGCTTGTAAGCACAAGTTCCAGCATTGCCTCATCATTAGTGGATTCTTTGACTAGCTGCCTAAGAAAAACCTATTGTAGGGAATCAGGGATGGCCCTACTCCTTGCTGAAGCTGCAGTTGATATGCTTCACTCCATGTCAGGCATACTGAAGTCACCAACTAGCAGCACCTCCCCATACTTACAATTCTGATGATGGCTTCCCCAAGTGAATTATCCAACTCCTCTCCCTGTGCAGGAGGTCTGTACTCTACCACAGTATGGATACTGGCCCTAAAGTCTAGCTACAGGGTGACCCACAGCACCTCCAGACTCTTCTTTTCCTCACGGTGCCCCTGTACCTCTTTGGACTTAATTCCCTCCCTCATATATAAAACAACCCCTCCATCCCTGGGCCCCTCCTGCCTGCCTTTTCTCTCCTGAACATATAATAGCCTGGTATGGCCATTTCCCATTTGGGGGGCTGAGCGCACCACAACTCTACTGTGGCCACCAAATCCAGGCCAGCCTCCTCTGTGATGGCTTCCAGGTCTGGAATTTTGTTTCCAAGACTCCATGCATTGGTTGACATGACTATCCACACCTTTCTTACCACTGCCTGCTGCCCTGTCCCCCCCCCATTTCTGCCTGACTACAGAGGGTGCATAGGGTGGGGTGTTTGCTGTGATTTCTGGAGGTTCAAGCACAGAATGCAGGGAAGGTGGGTGGTGTGGTTTGTGGACATTACTTGACTTAGCACCGGTTGGGGAAGGGATGTAACTGATAATATCTGCTACTTTTATTTATAGGGAACTTTACTGGGACTGTGGGGGAGGGAAGCAAGAGCTATAGGGTTATGTGGTGGGGGTTCAGTATTTTTAAAATACTAGGTAATGGGAGGTAGTGGGAAATATTTACACAGTGGGTTACACTTCAAAAAAGTGTTTTTTTCTAATTGAATGTTGCAACACGAAGTTGCAGTGACATCAGGAAATTTTGCCCTGCTACATGTAGTGCAAACTGAATGACTTTGCACCAGCTTCATCAATGACATTTAAATTCACAACTTCTTTAATCACCAGCAACATGGGGACCAGTGGGCAGATCTTGAACTCCATAGTAGTGTCACTGTACTTGGTGTCATTCTTGAATAAAAGGATTCCACACCATCCCAGCAAGCAGTACCCCAAAATGAGTCATTTATTTATTTATGTATGTATGTATGTATTTGTTGACCAGGTAAGTACACTGGTCCAGAGGACCATTTTCAGGTATGACCTGAGCCATCCAGGTTGCACATGGTACAAAAACATGAACAGCAGGACAGTCAAAGAGTGACATTAAAAAAGATTACTCAAAAGAGAACATATTAAATTTGCTACCAGTTCAAAACTGGATTCTAATATGCAGTCTAATACCAGGGATTCTGGTAACTGATAATGGGTGTAATGTAGTCAAAGTAGTGTCTGAGTCCAGTCACATCCTTGTGCCATGCCTTGCTCACTGTCTCAACCTGCTAGTGCACAATTTCAAGTTGAAGAACCATGAGGCTGGTAAAAAGTATTGTTCAGATGGGTAAGTGCTGCGCTGACGACCAGGGCAGAGTACGAGTGTTTTGGCAATGTACCAATAATTAACAAAAAAATAAAACAAACAGTTCACTTATACTCCAGAGCCAGGAGTCTTGTCCTCCAGTGAAGATATTGAAAAATAAGCAAACTTTTGTTCAAAATTTAAAAATAGCTGCTTTATTTGGGCAAGTGCCCATTCAACACAAACCAGAGATGTGGTTTGTCAGTCCAGGTGCCCCTGCGCTGTGCCAATTAAGGCTTCGTCAGGAGGCTAAAACTTGGTTGCAGACACTCCCTTTTTGTATACTCCAACATAATGGCAAAATGAATGACATAATTGTATTGACCAATCAGATTTCAGTATGTGTTATTATATAGCACATTCTTTCATAGACTGATATGACAAGAGTATTCACAAAACTTATATTTTCTAGTATACTATGTACTGTATGTTATGCAGCCAATTCTCATATATTCTTTTTATGAATAGTTAGGTCAAATATTTAACATAGTATTAAGGATATTTCTTGAATAAACCACAAGGTACCTTCTGTATCTATTCATGTCTACCTCCAGATAGGTTTATGGCATTTAACATTAAAGTTTTTTTTCAAATGCCAAGTCATTTGGCCTAATTATTCATAAAAGAATATATGGGAATTTCCCTGCAATTTGATTGGCTAACCACAAAAATATCATTATGTGGGGCAATTTGGTATGAGTTCAATATCAGATAACATACATAGTATACTGGAAAATATAAGTTTTTTGAATACTCTTGTCATCTCAGTCTAGATCAGTCTATGAAAGAATTTGCTACATAATAACAAATACTGAAATCTGATTGGTCATTATGATGATGTCATTCATTTTGCCATTATGTTGGAGTATATAAAAAGGGAGTCTCTGCAACCAGGTTTTAGCCTCCTTATGATGCCTTAATTGGCTAAGTGCCAGGGCACCTGGACTGACCAACTACATCTCTGGTTTGCATTGAATGGGCACTTGCCCAAATAAAGCAGCTACAGTATTTTTCAATTTTGAACAAAAGTGTGCTTATCTTTTAAGATCTTTACTGGAGGACAAGACTCCAGGCTCTAGAGTGCAAGTGAAATGTTTTTTCATTTTGGCAAAATTATTGTCACAGGTGATTTCTCCCCTTTACAGAAAGGCTCTCAAAGGCATCCAGCAGCAAAACATATTAACACTGCATAACCTGAAACAGGATGCAGTAACCCACAGGGCCAGATTAAGGTAACCTGGGGCCCTAGGCTGAAGAGAAATTTGCCCCCCCCTCACTGCAACCATAACCCTTTACCACGACTGTGCCCCTTTGCTGTGACCACACCCCTTGGCCATTGCATATCAGTTATTGAAGCTTGAATAAAAATAGAAACATAGTAACATAGAAGTCAGCAGATCAGGGCCTCTTAGCCCACCTAGTGTGCTCTATTTTTCCTACCTACTGTGCCACCACAGACCCTACTTGCTCTTTGGTCTTCACCTTCCCCTTGCCTTATTTCTAAGGTCCCCTTTGCGTTTATCTGATGCATGCTTAAATCCTGTTACCATTTGAGCACCTACCACCTCCACTGGAATGCTGTTTCAGTTGTCCACCACCCTTTCCGTGAAGAAGTATTTCCTCACTTCTCCTTTGAGTCTCCCCCCCTCCAGTTTCATAGCGAGACCCATTGTCCTTGAGCATCTTTTTCTATGGAAAATGCTACCATAATGTACCTTTGTAATACCTGTAAGGCATTTGAAAGTTTCTATCAATGACCCCCCATTCCCTCCTTTCCTCTAGAGAGTACATATTTAATTCCTTGAGTCCTTAATCATAGGGCTTCTGATGCAGACCCAGCACCATTTTGGCTGCCGTCTTCTGTACTGCCTCCACTCTATCTATGTCCTTCCAGAGATGGAGCCTCTGAAACTGGGCACAGTACTCGAGATGGACCCTCACCATCGATCTATACAGCAATAACACTACCTCCATCTTTCTGCTGGTTATGCCCCTCCCTGTGTTCTTACTGTCCCTCGAAAGTGGCATAAAACATAAATAACCTAACTAAACTGCTTCAAAATTAATGAAACTAATAATATCAGTATGGGAAAATAACAATAGTCTGCGTTTTGATCATTTGGAGAACATAATTATTAACTAGCCTGGTGAAAAAAAAATTTGGGATGTGAATTGTCATGATGTGCACTTATCCAAAGCCCCTCCCCCCCAAGACACTTGTATGTGCTTGCAGTCTGGGTGTTATCATTTTGTCCTGTCAGGTAAGGTCCAGAACAGTGTAGCACTCTATGGTAACCCCTTGGACCATAGAACCACAGATTGTGCTATGAACTTGAATACAAAATAAATATTTTGAAATTTCATCTACAGTTGTTTGAATGTTTTCAACTATTACTGCAGAGTGCTACACTGTTCTAGAACTTGTTAAGCTTTTGGGCTGGCCACCTATTTGTGTGTGCACCACCTTATCCTGGCAAGTCACAGCAGCTGCTTCTTTGGACTTTGTCCTGTCAGGTATTATGAACCAGGATGTGGGGCTTTTGTGAGGTGGGATAAAGACCCATCACTATGTAACCCCCCACTGGCCACTTGTTTAACTAGTAAGCACACCTCCCATATTTCTGTCTAGGGGAAAGAGAGGTGTGGGGGTACAAAGCACTAGGTATTACTGAAACACAAAATGACCATTACTAAACCCAGGTCCTGAGGAGAGAATTTTTGCTAGGGGCAATGCTAGATCTGAACTTCTGGAGGAGTACCCAGTAATTCTACACAGGAAGCAGTAACAAGAATGTCCATACCAGGTTGGGGTTCTAGAGTGTGGCTTTATTCCAACATTAGTACACAGAAGCAAAGGTGGCCCCCCAAGGGTTTACACTTCATGGCACAAGGCAATGCAGAACAACAACATCTGTAGCAGACAGAAACTCTAACTTCCCATATTGCAGGACTTTGAACCCTTTCGGTGGCATAGCCTCAGCTGAAACACACATCTCTTCTAGTGGCACTAGCCACAACAGAGCACACAATTTCTTCTAGTGACAAGAGCCATGACTTAGAACATTTCCCATATGGCATAGGATTAAACATCTGGCAATGTGGCACTGGCCATGACAGAGCACACTGGTGCTCAAAATTAGCAGAACCCACACCAAGAGGTAAACTTTCTCTTCAGGCATTGGCCATATGACCTGAAAAATAGGCACCCTTACATAACCCGAAGTGCTGAACTGGTCAGTCCAGATGGGGAATTGCCCACCTTTTGCTTCCTCAGTCCATACCCAGCCATTCTTTCAGAGTTACACATCAAACTTTAAGCAAAACTGTAGAACTATGCATATTGGAATGGCTTTCACATTCAGCATTAGAAACACACTACTTCTGAGTGCAGGTTAAAGTCCTGAACAATGTGTCAAGTCTCACTGGGGACTCCACAATTGTCAACCAACTTTAGGAAAAGCTTGAGAAAAGTCTCAGACAGAATTGGGTGCATAGGTCCCTTTATCAGCGTACACCCTCAAAGTAAACAGGTACATTCCTCCTGGGATACCCAAAGTCAGATTACTCACAGTTGTCAAACAAAAAGGCAGCTTCAAATGTCCTGGATCAAATCAGGGGATTGCCCCTCAGATCCATTCTGCAGTCCTCCTCATCTCACCAGGGATGAGAAAATCAGGAACTCCTGCTAGACAGTTTCCACCACTTCTACAAGGCAAGCAAATGGTTCTCAGCACTAGAGTGAGAAAAAGTAGGCTCTCCGCAGAGCCCACACTGCAGCGCTTCACTCCTCCAACTGCTCACACTGAACTCCGCTCACAGACTACTGCAGATTCTGAAGTTCCCCCACTCACAGCTAGCTACCATGGCTTATGCTGCTGCGAGAGTTCTAAATGACAACACCTCTCTGCTCTCAGCTGAGACCAAGTAAACAGAGAGGGAGCAGGTGAAACACTATTTAACCAGTTATTCACCAGCTGCCTTCCCTACCTAGCACTGACCTGACATTGATGGGATTCTAGTAACCCCAGGCGACGGGGGTTACAGCTAAAAGAGGCCAGGTCCTCAAGTGGTGTAGGAATTAAGTTGGTAGTTTACTAGAGGAGTCATAAATTTTAGAGATTATATGTCAAAATGAGTGATTGTTGGAAGAAATCATTCCCAGGATAAAAAAATCTTTGTTATTGATAAGTAAGCCAGGATCAATAAATGGCAAGATTTACTGATGGGATCCTGGAAATATGTTCATTTTTATTCACCCTGAAAACAGCTATATCAAGGTCAGATTGCAATATGAATGAGATAAGGGAATTAAAAAAAGAGTACCATTTTTCATTGTACCACTGAAATGCATTGTAGATTTCTTAATGTTAGGAAAGAGATTAAATATAAAGTGCACCCATTGAATTGTACTGTTGATCTATTATATTTAAGAGTAAGACTTGATTCTAAGTGGGGATTGTAAGTGGGGTTGGGAGACAAAGCAAAGGAAATGCCCTGTTCACACCTTAAAGGTCAGCCTGGCCAGGGCCCCTTGAACTGTCATCTTCACTTAACACCTAATCAGGGAGGTGAGAGTCTGTCACAGTCCATCCCCCATCTTGCTCAGATTGCTCAATGGCTCAGTCCTTTACAAAACAAAAAAAATGCAGCTCAAGAAAAAAAAAAAAGAGTATATAATACTAAATATATGTTGGGAATTTCAGGGGGCCCCCGGGCAGGCTGAGGCCCTAGGCCTGTGCCTATGTTGCCTATACCTTAATCCGGCCCTGGTAACCCAGTGGAATTCTACCTATTATATATTACAATGGCCCTTGGAACAGCAGGTGTCTGTTCAAGACTATCATAAGATACATGGAATTGCATGCACTTATATCATGCTCTTAGCCAGCAACAGGCAGCTCGTTTAAATTTCGTTACCAGTCTGCAACCAATTGAGGTGGTCACATTTGAAGTCAACACCAAGATGGCATGCCAAAACAAGATTCTTCACACATTCTCTTTTTAAATGTTAATAGTAACACAAAGTTTATTTGTTCAGCATTTATTTTTGCAAACTATTAACAAAACACAATAAACTTGTATATTTTCTAAAACTGAACTTGGTTACAAATTGTTTTTGTTTTTATACAAAACATTTAAAATGATCCGGTCCTCAAAATCGAACTTTTTACATACAGTGACATCATATTTAAAAGAGATGAGGTGGAGCCATTAGCTAATGCTGGAAGATTATTTTTAGTATATAACCAAAATAGTTAAGGGATTCGAGGGTCTGGCCTAGTTATCTACATTCCTACTAATCTCTGTCCTAAAACCAGGATCTCAATTTTTGATTGATGCTTGGGTAAGCAAAAAATGGGTTCAGCATGTCTTCTTTTTGAATGATACTCATACTTCTGCTATACAGTACGCATCCAGACTATTTAAGTTGTCTTTTCAGCCAGTATTTAATATGTTTCAGAAAGAAGGATAATTTCTTTAATACATGTTTTCTAGAGAATGTAAACAAATATAGAAACATGGAAACCTAGACAATGACAGCAGAAATGACCAAAGGTCCATTCAGTCTGTTTGAGTTCTCTATTTATTCCTGGGACTTACTGTTCCTCAAGAGTCCTAGCCCTCCCCCCATTTTCATCTGCAATTTTGATGCCCCAAGCAACCACTAAACCCTTCATTCTGTCCCAACCATGCTTGGAATCACTAATGTTTTTGCACCCACCACCTCAACTAGCACCCTATTCCATGGCTCTATCACGTTTTCTGCAAACTAGAACTTCCTCACTTCCCTTCTGAACCTCCCTCCTGCTTACTTACACTCATGACCACATGACCATGAGCTAGTATTCAAGATAAACAGTTCCCTGCAGTTCACCCTGTTACAGTAATTCCTTTTAGGAATTTGAAGATCGCCATCATATCTCCCCTCTCCCTTTTGGTCTCCAGCGAGTACATATTCAGTGCCTTGAGGCATTTATCATAACACATGCTCTGCTGGCCTAGACCTTTAGCAGTGTCAGTGGCTCAGTAGGTAGCACACTCGCCTCTGAGGCCGGGAGATCAGAGGGCTGTGGGTTCAGTTCCCACATCTGGCACTTGGGTTAATATCCCAGTACTGACACTGTAGTGCAGCATGAGAGGGGTGCTGCACTTCTGAGGTGCCGTCTTTCAGATGAGACGTTAAACCGAGGTCCCATCTGCCTGGATTGGTGGTAGTTCAGGTGGATGTTAAAGATCCGATGGCACTTATCGAAAAGAGCAGGGGAATTTCCCCAGTGTCCTGGCCAAATTTCCCTCATTCACTATAAATACCACCAACAGCTTAATCTGGTTTCAAAGTCAGTTGGCATTCATCTGTATCCCCTTCCCCCGGGTCGTGCCTGAAAATAGGCAGGATTTGTCTAGTGCACTTACCCGGTCAACAAAAGCTAATAAAATAAATAAAATAAAATAATTTTTGTTACCCTATGCTGCACCTTCTCCAGCCTATCCTTATTCTTCCTGAGGTGAGGACTCCAGAACTGGGCACAGTACTCCAAGTGCAGCGTCACTAAGGATTTATACAGGGGAAGTACTGTAATGCCTCTCTTTTTCTGCTATCAATGCCCCTCCTGATACATCCAAACATCCTACTTGTCTTGCTATAAGCCTTGTTGCGCTGACTTGATTGCTTTAAGGAGTAACTAATGATAACTCAAAGATCTCATTCCTCAGGAATGGCACTAAGTCTCACCCATCCCATCCATTACTCCATCCTAGGGTTCTTGTTTCCTTAGGTTCATAACCTTGCACTTCTTGGCATTGAATTTCAGCTGACAAACCATTGACCAACCCTCCGGCTTTTGCAAGTGTAATGGCATTTCATTGATTCTGTCATCACTATCCACCCTCCCACAGAGCTTAATATCATCTGCAAAAAGACACAACCTGACACAGATTCCCTCACTAATATTGCTGATGAACATGTTGAAGAGGATCAGATCCAGAAAAGAACCTTGCAGAGCCCCACTCATGAGCTTCTTCTTTTCTGATTTAATCCCATTGACCACTACCCTCTGCTGCTGCAGTTTAGCCCATTACCTACACAGTTTACTATGACCTTAGCTGTACCTAGATCCTCCATCTTCTTCATCATGCATCTGTGAGGCACCAATTTCAATTGCTGAAGTCAAAATAGAGCAAATCCACAGCATGGCCCCTATTCAATTCACTTGTCACCCAGTCAGAGATAACTATCAGGTTAGTCTAAGACCTCTCTGCAACAAATCTGTATTGTTCATTATCTTGGAGACTGTTGCTCTCGGGTAGTTCACAAGGTCCTCTTTAACCAGTGACTCCATCAGTTTTCCCACAATAGAGGTAAGACTGACAGGTCTGTAGTTCCCTGCTTGTTCTGTGCCCCCCTGTTATGGAGCAGAAAAACAACCAACACCCTCCAATCCTTTAGAACTTCCCCTGTCATTAGAAAGCTGTTGAACAGACCTACCAGGGGATCAGCCAGTTCTGATGCCAATTCCTTGAGCATCCTCAGATGCAACCCATCTAGTCCTGGGGCCTTATCAGTCTTTAGAGCTGCCAGACATTTTCAGAAACCTTTCCCTAATAAATGTTAACTGCCCCATCTCCAAGACCCCCTTAGTGGACTCTTTGATGCCACTCTCTCGCAAGGGTCAACCATCCTCCCTGCTGAAAACTGAGCAAAAGTACTCATTAAGGATGGTGGCCTTTTGTCTGTCTGCCTCAGTCACTCTGTCCCCTTGGTTAACATTACAATTCCCCTCCCTGCTTCCTTTTTCATTAATATACAGTACCTGCAGAACTGTTTTTCTCTACTCTTGACCGCCTCTGCAGTATGGAGCTCTGTGTCTGCTTTTGCCTCCTTAACAACCCTTTTGCCATTCTATTTTTCAGCAAATGTTGTTCTCATTCTTCATCCCCCGTTAAATTTGTATAAGGCTTTTTCTTGGTTCTCACCGCTTCCTTATCCCTTGCTGAGAACCAAAGCAGTCTCTTTAACCTGTTCCTTTTGCTTACTATTCTCATGCAAACTTTAGATGCCCCAAGAATGGCCCCTTTAATTGCCCCATCTCTCTTCCACTCCATCTGTATTATCCACCCCTACTAACTTATCCCTGACCAGCTCCCTCAGCGTATTGAAGTCTGCCTTTCTAAAATCAAGGACTTCAGCTCTCGATTGTGGTTAACCAGACCCGAGGGCCAGTTTGAACCAGAATGAGTTAGGTCACTGTTATCTAGTAGCTCCCTACTCCTACAACTCTACACCCTCTGAGTTGGTGAGTACCACATCAAGAATTGCAGTCTGCTTGGTGGGCTTATTGACTGGCTGTATCACCAGACAGTGCTGGAATGCATCCAGAAAGGCCTAATGTCTGGTGCTCCTGGCCTTTGGAACAACATCCAATTGATGTCCAGCAGGTACAGATCACCCACCGCCACTACATCCCCTTTAGCTACCCCTCTTTCCAGTTCTTCCCTGAGCCCCCTTTCCTCCCCCTGCCATGGCAGTCTATAGATCACTCCAAATGCTGTTTCTTGTCAGAAACATCCATGAGTTGCATCCACATTGACTCACTCTCCCCATTACTAACCCTGATGCACTCATGTTCTGCTGCCTCAATGCCATCCTTCACAAAAAGGGCTACTGCTCACCCTTTTATCTGTTCCTCTATCACTCCTGAACATTGAATACCCAGGAGCTGTCAGTTCCCTGCCATTATTTTCCAAAGCCTATATTTCTGTTATGGCCACAAGATCCACATCAGTGCCTGCCATCAGCACCAGGAGCTCACTGATTTTGTTGCTTAGGTTCCTTACATTAAGGTATATCCCCTTCCATCTGACACCTGATCCTACTTTGCTACTACCCTTGTGCTTTCCATGTCCTCTCATCCCCTTGTTTTTCTTGGTGATTGCACCCTTTGCATTCTCTGTCTCCAAATTGCCTTCCTCTAGTTCACTATGGGTCACAGATTTCTCTGTATCTGCTGTGCTGCTACAAACCCCCAGATGTTGGTGGAGTGCTGGCTAGGATCTGCTTCTTCTCCCCTGACATTAAGGTTCCCCTAAATCCAGTCTCCACTGCAGTTAGTTTAATAATCTGATATACTGTAGAAGTCACACTTCTGCCCCATTGTGCAGGCCCCCTCTGTTATTAGGTGATGTCCATGACCCTTGAAGAGCCTTCTTTCCCAGAAGTACCCCATTCCCCCACAAAGTGGTACCCCTTATCCTTACACCATCCCGTAAGCCATCAATTAAACTGCTCTACTACCTCCCTCCTTATCCAATCCTGCTTCCCCTCCCTGCCTCACAAAGGGAGGACTTCATAAAAGGTCAGTGAGGCTGAGTTTCCCACCAATCTGTCCCCCAGTCTACAAAAGTTCTACTTCACCATCTCCACTGACTGGTTCACCAGATCATTGGTACCCAGGTGTACCAGCACCCCCAGTTCCTCCAATCCCTCACCACTATCCCCCCATCCTGTCTAAATCCCAGATGGCAGATGTCCCAGGAATGCACCAGACCATGTCACTCCCATCCAGCTACCTCTCCACCACCCTCTCTAGCCCCAATATTATTGATTTGATAATTTGGTCCGAAGTGAATCTTAATATTCCTAGGATCTCACCCAAAATGGTCTTCCTTGGTGCAGAAAAGAATGGGAAAAACAATACAACATGTTTCAAGTCACTACTTTCCTATAAATTGTAGTCACATAATGGGGAGGTATTTTATTTCACTTTTATTTATTATACTAGAGAGCAAGATGAGCTAAATAGGTAAGTCAAAATAAAAATGAAATGAAATAGCCCATTTTCACAAGCAATCAGTTGTCAACACACAAACAATTAACAAGGTAAGCAATACACAGGAACAGGCTAAGTGGCACAAGTGCAAGCTGGTAACACATGGTACAAGTGTGAGAAAACAATTCGGTACAGTTATGGTGCATTTTTTGTCAATCAGAAGCTGGCAGCAGTTGGTGGTGAAGGAAGGGATGCTAATTCCTAATGTGAAGTGGGAGAGTAGGAAGTTGTAAGACCCATTGCCTTGAAGGAGAGAGCTCTTTGCCCTGCAGCAGTTTCTAAAGGGGAGTAGGAAAGTAAATCTGGACTAAGAGTGTGTCCCTAGCTTATCTGTTGGAGCAGGTAAAGAGCATGGAAATATAGGAGGAAACGTGTCCTAGTGTCACCTTGTGTAGGAACACCACCGAGCTATGGGTGAAGTGGTCATCCAGGGAAAGGCAGGCAGTGGATTCATAAAGTTGGCAATAGTGTGTGATAGGGCAGGTTAGTCATGAAGTGACAGGTACTGTTGTAAGCATTGCGTACCAAGGCGAGGACCCCAGAAGAAGCAGCAGCATACTCAAGGGAACCTAGTCAACAATAGGAGCAGTAGACTTTGTGCTAGTAATCTCTTTGTTTCAGGATTCAAGAATGTTATGACCCTGTGGAGGTACCTAGTCTGTAGTGCATAGTGTTTTTACCAGGTTATCTTTGTCGGTGTCAAACCATAGTGTGCTTCCCAGAAAGATGACTAGGTATTTAAACTGTGAGACAAGCCCCACCACAGTGCCATCTAAATTGTGGATAAGAAAAGGAGAGAAGGCTGCTTTTTAGTGTAACCCCAAAAAAACACATGGAATGATTTTCTTTGGTGTTGAGAAGCATCTTATTTAAAAACCCTGGTTGGAGAAGGTCAAAGTCAAGTTGAATGATTTTGTTTAAGATTGCTAGGTCCCTGCCTGAGCAGAAGATCACAGCATCAACAGCACACAGTAAAGTTTCAATAGATGGGTCAGCAGTGGGGAGTGAGTTTAGAAAAAGTGAGAAAAGTGGTGGACTGATGATAGAATCTTGAGGGACTCCCACAGTTGATAGGACAAAAGTCTGAGTCGACATTGTCAATAACAGTCCCATGCACCCTGCTGGACAGGTAAGCTTTGAACCAACAGGTGAGAAACTGAGTGAGAAAATGGCATGAATCATCAGTTAATGGTCCATAAGATCGAAGGCCTTGGTGAGGTCCACCAAATTGCAGCTACAAATTTCCCCAAGTCTAAGGTTCAATACACAAGGTCAATGAGTCTCACTAGAGCAGTCTCATTATTCTGCTTAGGGCAAAAACCGTGTTGGGCACTGGTCAGCCAGTCATACTGCTGGATTCAATTTCTCTTTAGTTTGTAAAATAAAGAGCTGCTGTTACAGATATCCCATCTGAATCTAATAAAAAGTCTTCTGTCTTTTGTTTTTTTCTAGGATGTCTGCATATCTTTCTTTTTCATGAGCAAATATGCTTCTAGTGAACCAATCATGTATTTTTGTACTTTTCAGGAAAATTAAATCCTGTTAATGTGATATATCTGTGAAACATTTTTACACATTCTGCAGGTGTTCTCAAACCAGGGGATTCTGTACATATCAGAAAATATACCATATGGAATAAACCTGTAAAGCTAAAGTAGTTATGAATAAATTGAATCAAGGAAGAAGAAAATCCCTTATATGAAAGTTCAGTTTGTTCATCTAGAGACATTTTAGGTTACTTATCACATGGATGCTGAAGCAATTTAAAGATCAAATGCAACATTATAGTATATGGTTATCCTTTGTTATGTATAAAAATCAGCCTGCTCAAATTCTTTTTAAGCACATTCTAAACCGTTATGCGCATTCTAAAGTGTTGTTATGCGCATTCCAAACACTTGTTATGCACAGTTCGAAAGTCATACAATTTTAAATTTCTCATTTATTCTACACCTAGCTACTTACTAACCACCCAGTGCCCAAAGTCATACCTTTTACCTTTCAAAAGTCTGGAAATTTGATCTTGATATGTGAGTAGAACAAAGAAATGGCAAGATTTTTTGTTTTCACTTTAGTGGGGTCTGTCACTCTAGTGTAAAAAAACATATACTATAAAAATTAAAATATGGTCAACCACACACAACTCGGCATATGTTTCCATCTCGGGGTTGAGATGACAGCATTGACCTCTCGTGCTTTGCTCTCGAGGTTCATATGATGTCATCTCAACCCCTCGATGGAAACTCAGCCTTGTTGTGTATGGTTGCCCATACATTATTCTCAGTGTTTTCATATTTTGAATAACAGCATGACTTCACTTGAACTCAAGTCCCTGTGTCATGATTAGTGTTTCCTGAAAATATCATGCTGTTCGGTTTTGTAGTATTCTGTAAATCAACATTTTTTAATCTACTCTGCAGTAACTAAAAAGAAGATGTTTCTGACCCTATCAGTGAGGCCTGCAGAGCGATGCCATCATTTTGGCCTAGCCTGCTATTTCAGCAGTTAAGTCCTGATTGACTGAAGAAGTTGTTTCACTTCCCAGTCAGAGCAGTCTGTAGCGCTAATTATTTCCTCTCCAAGTTGTTTACTAACATATCTGGTTTGTGTTTAAATAGATTAGCTTAAAATATATCATTCTGTTCTTATACAAAGTTGATCATTTGAGTTTCAGTGCTGGACTGAAGTGGTATGAATGTTTGTGAGAAATCACCATGGCTGTATCACAGCTGTCAGTTCTTTTTTGTCAAAACTCTGCATTGTGTTCTAGCTATATAACACAGTGTTGTTTACTGGCTATAAAATAAATCTAAACTTTGTAGTTTGTCATTGACATAGCCTCCATAAATAGGTTGATGTGAGAACAATTTTGTTTAATTTCAGATTGACAAACAGGTGTCCCGTGCTATTTCAAGCACATGTACTGTACAAACTCACAAATGTCAGTTCTTTGAAGGTTTCTGCATGAAAATGCATCATGTATGTGTATAACTAGAAATACTATATGGCATCCTTATGTCCCTGTTTCCTTGCCCTCATTTCAGGCTGATGCACCCTGCTTCCCTCTGTCCCCCACACCCACAGTCAGGGCTTATCCACCCTGTTGCCCATCATTTCTGTCTCCACAAACAGTGCTTTTGTGCACTGCTAAGCCCTAAAGTCCCAGTGCCTCTGCCTCCACAGTTGGGGCTGCTACACCATGTTGCCTAAGGCCACCAAAGGTGGGGCTTTTTTTGCACCCTGTTACCCACTTCCATTGCCTCAAATGGGCAAGGCCACTGCATCATGTCCACCCCATCTCACACTCAGGGCTGCCAGAGGAGGTGATCTCACTGGATTCAGTGGGGAGTTTTAAGAAGGGATGGGATAGGTTCATGGACAAGGTACAAGTAGGAAGAGAATTGACCAGGGTGGGGAACTCAGGGAGGGAAAATTTGGTGGGAGGGATGGAAAAGGGAGAGGGCAGCAGCAGTTGTCTGAACTGTGAGTTGCATTTTTGAGCAGATGCAATAGACCTTGTGGCCTAAATCTGCTGACATTGTCATATGTTCATATGCTGTCTTCTATCCCCTGCCACCACTGTGCCCTGCTGCATCATAAAACCTCTTGCCGCCACAATTAGGGTTGTTGCACCATGCTGCTCCCGGCTACCAGAGTCAGATCCTTTGGTACACTGCCCAAACTGCTTGAAAGAAAGAACAACAAATACTTTCATCTCTTGTTACAGGGTGTGGGACAGAGGGTAGCAGGATGCAGCAGTCCTGACAGTTTGGGCAGGAGACAGGGAAGGCACCAGGGTACAGCAGCTCAAATTATGGTGCAGGGTGCAGCAGACATGTCTGTTTGGGACAAGGTACATGGCTAGCAGGGTGTAGCAAAGGATATGACTCTGGTGGCAGGGGGCAACAGGGAGAAACTGCCCCAACTGTGAAGGCAGGAGACAGAGTGCAGCACATGCCCTGCCTTGTCTTATGACAAGTGGCTGCATGGTGTAGCAGCCCTATCTGCTGAGGCATGGTCTTTAGGGAACAGCAGGCCACAGCAGCCTTGACTGTGTAGACAGACACAGGGTGCAGCAGCATTGGATGTGGTGGCAGAGACAGAGGACAGCATGGTGCTGAAACATCAACTGTGTGGCAGGACACAGGGAGGCATAAGGGTATGGCAGCCCCAACCGTGGGACAGGGTGAGTGTGGTGCAGCAGCCTTGCCCAGTTGGGGCAATGGAAGTGGCTAACAAGTGCAGCAAATACTCCACCTCTGGTGACCTGAGGCAGCATGGTGCAGCAGCCCCAACTCTAAAGGCAGGGGACCTGGGACTCTAGGGCTCAGAGCACAGCAACCCCAACTGTGGAGACAGGAACAGGGGGCAACAAGGTACATTGGCCCCAATTGTGGGGGTGGGGTACAGAAGGAAGCAGAGTGCAGCAGCCTCAATTGTTTGTGTAGGAGGCAGCAGGGTGCAGCAGCCTTGACTGTGTGGAGAAGACAGTGGGCAGTGGGGTGCAGCAGCCTCAAATGCAGGCAGGAGACAGGGGGCTATTTGGACAGGGGAAAGGGGGCATCAGAGTACTGCTGCCTCAACTGTTGGGCAGGAGACAGTGGCATCAGAATGCCATATAGTATTTCTAGTTATACACATACATGATGTATTTTCAAACAGAAACCCTCAAAGAACTGATTTTTTTTATCAGGAGAGACACACTAAGCGGAAAGCTTGTTTACAGGTGTGACCTGGGAGCACAAAAAAGTTAAGTGACTTGCTCTGGGTCACACAGTATGCAAGTGGGAGCTGTGGGATTCAAACCCATGTCTCCAGGTCTGCAGCTCAGAGATCAAATTAGTGAGTTCATACAGTCCATGTTCCTGAAATAGCAGAGTGTGGCAATACCTGCTTGTCAATCTGACATAAAAAAATATTTTTCTCATATGAACCTATTTATGGAGATTACATCAAAGATAAACTGCTTCTATGACTTAACAAAATTTAGATTTATTTTACATCCATTTAACAACTGTGTGTTATATAGCCAGAAAACAATGCAGAGTTTTGATGAGATAGAACTAACCACTGTGATACAGACAAGGGGCTGGATTCACAAAGCTTTCTGAAGGTGCAAAACCTTCCCTAAGTCCCCAAAACTGCCGTAGCTATGGAAACAAAGGGGAATTTGCACTGGGCGCTATTCACAAAACCCTCTGCAGCTGTGGAAAACAGCACTAAGGACTGTGGAAAAAAGTGCAGCTTCGGAAGTCCCTAAGGGAAAAAAGGTGTGAGATAAGTAAAGCACAGCCCTTGAAAGGCTATTCACAACCAGTTTTTTCCCCAGCTGCAGAAAAAATGTTACACACAGTGGAATGAGGTGTAACTCTCCCTCAGCATACTGCAGTAGTGCCCCAGCAATTGGAATCAATTAAGGTGGAGGTGAGGCACAGGTAATAGCATCCCAGATAGTATAACGGTGGCTGCTGTAACAGCAACAAAAGCACACATTACCATGATATGGCAACAGACAACAACCACCAGACACAGTGCAGCCCATGACAGAGCCCCAAAGGCAGTAGAGCCTGGCAAGCCTGCACTGAGTGCTATCCCTGCAGGCAACAGGAACACCCCAGGAAGGGAGGACCAGCAGTGACAGTTGGCCACTGTGGTGCCATGGTATTGCTGGTACCTGTGGTGCTACAGTGGTCCCAGTTGAGGGACTGGTTGCTGATCTCTTTGTGGGTGCTTTCAGCTTCATTCTATGGCAGCCCTGTTAAAGTCTGCTGTTCCAGCTAATTAAGTTCACTGTTGTTGTGCCGCCTAAGCTATTTCTGCAACTGCAGATCCACAGTAGCGGATTTTCAGCACATGCACAATTTCCACAGTTGCTGAATTTCTGCAGCTGTGGGGATTTTATGAAATTCTGCACCTGCTCAAAATTTCTTTATGAATATCATGCAACTGCTTTTCTGCAGTGCTGCAGGCCTTTTTCCCCGCAGCTGCAGGATTTTTGACTTTCTTTGTGAATCCTGCCCAAGGTGATTTCTCACAAACATTCATACCACTTTAGTTCAGCACTAAAACTCAAATGATCAACTTTTCATAAGAACAGAATTACAGATTTTAAGCGTATCTATCTAAACACAAACCAGATGGATTAGTAAAAAACTTGGAGGGAAAACAATTAGCTCTACAGATTGCTCTGACTGGGAAGTGCAACAGCTTCTTCAGTCAATCAGGGATTTAACTGCTGAAGCAGCAGGATAGGCCAAAATGATTTCATTGCTCTGCAGGTCTCACTGATAGGTACAGAAAAAACTTCATTGTTTTCAGTTACTGCAGAGCACATTAGCAAATGGTGATTTAAAGAAAACCACAAAACCAAACAGCATGACATTTTCAGGAAATACTAATCATTACATAGGGACTTGAATTCAAGTGAATGCAAGCTTTTATTAAAAATATACATTTGGGGACGGATATTCAAACTGCGCTATTTTGTGGCACAAGCCCTTGCGCTGCACAAAATAGTTGCGCAGGGGTGTGGCCGGAGCGATATTCAAAGGAGTTGCACTATTGAGCAACTCCTTTGAATATCACCCCCCAGCCACAGCTGCGCCACTGCAAGTGGTCAGAGTGGAGCATTCAACTTGCGGTGGCGCAAGTACCATTGCGCCATGCGCAAATTTCTGATATTCAAAAGGTGACATGCAAATGGGTCCATAATTCATGCAAGGCACAGGGGGGCCATTTGCATCTGTTTATGGGCCCATTTGCATGCCATTAGCATGTAGGTGTTCCGATCCCTGAGGACTTGCACCTGGCGCCCTGCCAGGCAGCAGCCGTTGGGGACCGATGCCCCCTGCAGCCCGATCATGGGCAAATGTGTATGAAATCCCCCCTCTCCCAACTGGCCCAATCGTGGGCATAAGCTTAAATCACCCCTCCACCAGCCCGATCGCGGGCAGCAAAGTGTCCCCCCCAAACATATCCCTGGTGGTCCAGTGGACCGATAAGCCCGATCGTGGGCTGCATTATGTTGCGACACCCTCCAACCCCCAAGACCATATCCCTGGTGATCTAGTGTCCCCCCACCCACCCAAAGCCTCACTGCCCACTCCCCGGCGCCCGGTGGGCGGTGGCATCCACCCACCTGCGCCCGCCTGCCGACTGACTGCCCAGTAGGGCTGCAAGCCCATTGGTGCAGAGCAAGAGCCAATGGGCATGCGCAGCCCATACAAGGCAGTCCAGATATGTGAATGAATGGACTGCCTTAGAGCCGGTATGGGCTGCACGCCCATTGGCTTTTGCTCTGCACCAATGGGGCATGCAGCCCTACCAGGCAGTCAGTCAGCGGGAAGCGCGGGTGGCAGGTGGTGGGATGCTGCCGCCCACCAGCTGCCGGGGAGCGGGTGGTGGGCTTCATGAGTGGGTGGGTGGGGACACTAGATCACCAGGGATATGGTCTTGGGGTGGGGGTGTCGCAACATAATGCAGCCCGCGATCAGGCTTATCGGTCCACTGGACCACCAGGATATGTTCGGGGGTTTCAAACCTCATCAGCCCATGATCGGGCTTATCGGTCCACTGGACCACCAGGGATATGTTCGGGGTTAAACCTCTTCAGCCTGTGATCAGGCTTAGCGGTCCACTGGACCACCAGGGATATGTTTGGGGAACACTTTGCTGCCCACGATCGGGCTGGTCGGGAGTGATTTAAACTTATGCCCGCGATCAGGCCAGTCAGGGGAGGGGGGACTTTTCTGCTTTTGCCCGCGATCAGGCTGCGGGAGGGCACAGGGAGTAGGTTGAGGGCCAGCCACAGGTGGCAGCTGCTGTGTTGCACCCTGCAATGCAGCAGCTCACCTGTGGGTGGCCCTCGACTTACTCCTTTTTTGGCTCAAAGTTGTGCAGGCGCAGGTTGGGGGTTGCGCCTGCACAACTCTGCACAGCCTGGCTGAATATCGGGCTGTGCAATTTATGCATGGTTCCTCCCCCTCCAGTTCAGCATGCATTCATTTGCATTGCGCTGTTGCTCAGCATGTTTTCAGTGGCGCAACTGCCTCCTGCTGAATATCGCAGAATGGCGCAATTTCGGACTTGTGCATGTGCAAACCTATTGCGCATGGCGCAACCCTTTTGAATATCCCACCCTTGATATTTAAGGAAGAAAATATAGATTTGCTACTTTGCTAGAACTTCCAGTGAGTATTGATCCAATTCTACTCTCAGAACAGCAGAATTAATTGACTAAGGGACATTAAGGCTGTGTCTGTAAGCTTTAGTAAGAACTATCTGTAATTTTTGTAAATGTTCACACCTTCATACTTTCGCTCCATACAGAATAGCTGCATTTAGTTTTGAATTCAGGTCATGTAACACCCTCATAATAGGCTTACCTCCAAATCTGGTATTGAAGCTTATCGATATTGAGAAAGATGATTTAGCCTTATTTTACTACTGTTCTGATTTTTTTTTTTGGCTATTATTAGAAAAAAGTTCTAACCTGAAATAGATATAGCATTTTAATTGTTCTTCTTTTTGTTTATTAATATATAAACGGCAGCCTTGGCCTGAATTATGTTCAATAATAACCATTTTTTTTCTTATCCATGTCTATTTGAAGTTTCTTAAGTTCACAGATTTCAGCAAATGTGTTTGTTCTTCTCAGCAGTCCCAACAAGAAAGGCAATATTAAAATGGTATCAGCAGTGTATAGTGGTTAATCTGAGTGTTATTAAATGTTGGACAGTGAAAATCTTGAGAATTTATTGGACCATTAATTATCATATTTATATAAATATGGAATACTACTGATGCCAATATAAAGTCCCGATGGACTCCCACATCCATAAAATGTTATTAGATTATTTTTTACATAAAGAAACTCTAACTTTAGATACAGTGGAATCATGAAGCTCAATCAATGCATTCCATAAGATTGGTTCCATATGCTTTGAAATTAATTCCTCTCAAAGTCATGTTCTGCTATGCTGTTGAAAATGGCCTTTAGGTCAATATACAGTATAATTTAGCCTTATGCTATCAAAAGCAGCTTTTACAGTAGGTCAATAAGCAGATTGTATAATTTTGCCTTCCTGATGGTTACAAATAAAAAAAAAATAATTTTCAGGGATGAAATAATGCTCTACTATTGATCAATTAACCCTAAATCAGGACTGGGATTCTAGACTTAAACTAGTTCTGTTCACCCATTCCTCAGTATGTGATGTAATTATTCTGCAAAAAAAAATCTTTTGGGAAGAATCAAAGTAATTGGTCTGTACACTGATTGATCAAATCTTGGAATGTTCTTGTGGATGGGGTATATTTATGTTACCTTTCCATGGCAAAGGAAAGTATTAAATAAGAATACATTAATTAAAAGTTAGCATCAAAATGGGGAATTGTTGTCTTACAGTGGTTTCTATATTTGACAAGAAATCTACAGAGACTTTGGCAACATATTTGTAGGCTTTGTAATTGTTTTCTACAGTTTTCTGTCTAAGGGAACACCATAATTTCTGTTAATATTTGGTTCTTTCTTCCTGTAAGGCCTTTTGACACAGTGTTCCTGCCTTTTAATATTTATGTTTCTAAGATTACATTTTGTTTTGTTCTTTTTTGCTAGTCTTACTTATTTGTTGAAATGGTTTTTAGAACATTTGCACCTCTAATTAAACTAGGCTGTTTGTTCTTACGTCTAGTTTTATATTATTGTTCTAAACATCAACATACTGTAAATACTGTACATTTTCTGTAAGTGGAATTGGGTTACAAGAATTTAATATGTTAATCACTTAGTCCTATAGAATGGACCAAATCCATGATCTTTCTAATTTCAGCTTTTGAATCCACACACTAATATAATATTTTTTTGATTGAACATTTCTATTTGAGTGGTATTGTGATAGTGCAATGGAATTTTACCAGAAAACATTACCAAATTTATGGTAACTGGAAACTGTTGAGATTCTGGTCTGGAAAGGATAAATAAATCTTTTATATAATAGACTATTTCCAAAGAGGCTCAGATTGGGTCAATGAATAACACTCCAATGGGGCCTAAAGAAATAAATTCACCACTATGATAACTTATAGATCTACCACTTAAAAATGTTTTAAATTATATTCCTTCATTGTATTTACAACCTGTTAACCATTAATAATTATTATTACATCTCTGATTGAAGAAAGCTATTTTATGTGCCCAGTAGAAAGCTAATGAAATCTTTTTTCACATATTGTCTATCTGAATGTCTTCCCTCTCACAGTCATCATATCCTACATATGCTAGGAATACATTTAAAGTATGTCTTACATCATGCCATACATGCACAGAAAAATATTTAGTATTTGATGGTGGAATGTACGTTTTTATAAAGATTATTTTATCACCCTGGCCTTCAAAAATCAAGTCTAAGCAACATTTTGATGACATATTAAACAGTAGTGTATCCAAAAAAGGATGGCAGGAAAATGATAAAAAATTAAAGAAGTTGCCAGATGTAACTTTTTACTTCTGAATTATTTTCCTTTTTACTTTAGCTCATTAGAAAGTTTTCTGTGATAATATTTATTTATTTTATTTATTTAATTCTAGGATTACAAAGACCTTTGAGCCAAGGCTCTTTTACAAAGGTTCCACATCAGAGGCATTACGAACATGGACGAAATGACGCAAAATGGGAGAACAATAGTCATGGTATAACAACATTAGATAACTAGAGACAGGAACTTATAACAGTCAGGTGAGGAGCCAAGCAGGAGACAGGTGGAATAACAGTGGGCCTAGGTATAGAAGCAGCTGACAGCAGAGAACATTTGGGGAAAATTAAGGAGGGGGACATAAAGATGCAGCCAGAGGCAGTTGTCTGATGGTGGGAGGAGGGGGTGCAGAGAAACATGGGTGAAGGGAAAGAAGGGTGGGGTGATGGTGGAGAGTGGGCAGGGGTGGATTGGTGGGGGCAGTAGATCAATAATAAGTGCAAGTGGGGTACAGGGCAGCAAGGCAGGGGGGAAGGTGGTGGTATCAGTGGCAGGACATGATAGCTCAAGAATAAGTGTTGCAGTCACAGGAGCTTGAGGCTATAAGGTGAAGCTGTAGTCTAGTTTTGAAAGTACCAAGAGTTGGAGCTGAGGTGATGGCTGGGCTGAGGTTATTCAACCAGAGAAGAGCAGTATAGGTGAAGGAGCATTGACTCTGAGCAGTGCAGCAGCAGGGGATTTGAAGGAGTTGAGTTGGATGTGTGGAACAGCTCTCATCCTGGCAGCTGACATATTTATCACTAATCCTCCCACTACGACATCAGCATTGTGATGTCACTGATAGTGACATCACAGACAACTGAACTGGCAGCTACTCAGTGGCCATTCCTAAGCAGCAGTGATGTCACAGACAGTGAGATCACAATGCTGAATATGTAATCGGGGAACAGAGCTGAATATATCAGCTTCCAGGCAGAGTGCTTTTCCACACATCACACCTACTAACATCAGATGAAAAATCTTCTCATTAACCAAAGGGAAAATAAAAAAGTATCTCAGATATAAAGGGTAATTGTTCCTTGCTTTTAAAAACTAATGTTAGTTTTAGGCACCACACTAGTTCTTTAAGAGATTTTGTCACAAATTTTAAATCAGTGTTAATCACCATGAACAAACTACCTACTATGTGTGTCCCTTTTTAAGGGTGTTTTTTTTTGCTACTGTACCAGTTTCATAATCGAGCAATTTTAGTGTATTTTTTTGCCACCAGGATTCCAGAAGTGCTACAATTTCAAATTATTTAATAAAATCTGTGAAAGATACAACTGGTAATTTTATTCCTAGTCCTCATATATTCCATGTAAGATATTTTAGATGTTTCAAATTTTAGTTTAACAGTTTTTCATTAGACTTTGTTTGAACATGTGAATAAGTTTGACTGGACTTGCCCACTAGTCAGGCTATACTAATATAGTATCATGCAGTACTGGACATCTGTTAGATAATTGCAGGTTGGTTACAATATTCACTAGGTTAGCCTGATTAACAGATGTATCAGTACTTCTTATAGTTAATGATTTATATAGTGTATAGTGGAATGTCATTATTCACTGAAATCTAGCACTCTCAAAATGTTGTTCTGCTGCACTAGTGATGCCCGTAGTGCAGCAGAACCAAAAAGTGACATCCGCAGGACAGCAGAATGACTTTTCATTCTGCTGCAGTGCGGACGTCATGCATGGTGTCCTGTAGCAGAAATCTGACAGTCTTATTTTAAAAAGAAAGATGTAGTATTTTTTTTTGAGGCAACGACATTCCACTATACACTATACAGAACAGTGTATGCATACCATTTAATGGCAGGGCTGTTCTTTCACCTCGTTGGTACTATGACGACTGATTACCTCTCGAGCTGTGCTCTCGAGGTAATCTGTCGTCATAGTACCAACTTGGTGAAAGAATATCCCTGTTGTTAACTGGTACTCATGCACTATCCTATATATCTTGCCTTCAAATTTGTAATATTTAGCAAAAACAAACCAATTTGATTGAGTATTTTTTACTGGGTGTTGGGAGTTATGCTGCTAATTTTTTGTCCCGAAAACAAAGATTTACTTTGGAGGGAAGTGCTCCATCCTTCAATGCACTAAATCTGAGTTATTTCCTTTTTACCTTTGACATTTTTCACAAGCCTAGACTGTATCCTCCATGGATATTTCATAAGGTGGTGCAAAAAGAGTATAACTTTCCGTGCATCCTCTAACTCCCATTGATATATATATATATATATATATCTCAAAACAAAATGGTTATATTAAATGCATGCTGAAAATAGAAAATAGAGTTAAAAATCTACCTGGTACTAAATAAATTACATTTCAGAGACTTGGTTTTATTATGACAAGAAAAATTGTACTTATAACATTGTATTAAAATACCAAAAATGCACCACAGAGCAGCAAAAAATGTACAGCTTCTGGGGGCCTGATGACCCCCAGACCCCCAGCTTATTTACAAATTTTCATCAATGGCACCATCAATTTTTTGAGCCACCCTACACACCTGATTACAAAGTTAATTGACATACACACACATATATATATATATATATATATAATAATAGTGGCGCAGTCACACCACTATTGTTATGGTTCAGTGGTCACTTACATACTAAAGTCAAAAGTTTGGGCATTAATAACTTTGGACCCATTCAACAGATTTGCCTGAAATTTGGAATGCACGGTGTGGCATGGTAGATCTCTTGATTTGCCAAATTGCGTTTTGGTCAGACTCACGGTCTTTGCATATGAAAACGCTGAAAAATGCAAAATTATCCATTTTTGGAGGCAGCTTTTGGGATTTTGGATGTGGCCCTACACGGCCATTGTGTGGTATGCTACTCTGCAAGATGGCTCACTTGAAAGAGCTTTGGTGGCTGAACATGATGCTTTTTGTTTGGTGAAAAAATATTAAGGCATTCAAAAGTTATGCCACTTTTAATTTCCCATTATAAGTCAATGGGAAAATTTATAAGTATGTTTCGCGAACAAAGAATGGGGTTCTGGCCATCTCTTCCCACCTGACAATCAAAGAATTTGCAGCCTCGTGGTTCAAGAATCTTTGTCCCTGAGGATTTTTAATATTCTTTGATCGTGAGGTCCGCCATCTTGTTTTTGACTTTCCCAGTGGAAAAACACAAATATCTCGACTCAGGGGTCACTTCTGAAGTAAAACTGGAATGGGTTTTACTCAGGAGATCCCGATCTATTGAGCCATGCCTTTAGTTTGATCGAAATCGGTCTAAAACTAGAGTTCTGAGCTTTTAAAATCTTAGTTCACGGCTCGCTAAAGATATCTGATCGCGAGCCTGCAAATTCTTTGATCGAGAGATTCTTTGATCGCAATCATGCATCGCAAGTGAGGGACAAGATGGCCAGATTTAAAAATGTGTTTTCTCAGCCCAGGGGTGCCCTAGAAACTTAAACGAGAGTGGGTTTTGCTCAGAGGGCTTCAATCTGCCCTATCTGAATAAAAAAAATCATGTTTTACATATCTCTGGTAGTCTAGAGGCCCCCCAAAATATATAACGATCTCTAGTGGCCCCCCAATTTTCATAAATATTGCTTTTCATTTTTCATGGAGAGAGTGGTGGATGCATGGAACTGCCTTCTGGGGAGGTTGTGGGTCTAAAACAGTGGTGGAATTCAAACATGCATGGGACAGACAAAAGGCAATTGTAGTGGGGGGTGGCAGGAAGTATGCTGTTGGTTAACTAGAATCTGCAGCTTATCCAATAGGTAGGGAAATGAGCAGACTGGGTGGGCCAAGTGGTCCTTATCTGCCATCAAAGTCTATGTTTCTATGTTTCTATGAAATTGCAGATAGTTATATATTTTATTATGATGGGGGGCCGCTAGACTACTAGGGACATGAATTACAATTATAATTTTATACACATCGGGGGGGGCCACTAGACTACCAGGGATATAAAAAAAATATTTATGACATAAACATTGGAGGGGGCCACTAGAGATTGTTATCTATTTTATTATGATCTAGACTACCAGGGATATTTAAAACATGAATTATTTCATTCAGATGGGGCAGAACGAAGCTCTCTGAGCAAAACCCAGCCTCATTTAACTTTGTAAGGCACCCCTGGGCTGAGAAAATACATTTTTAAATCTGGCCATCTCGTCCCTCGCTCTTTGTTCATGAGCAAGCAATTTCTTTGATTGTGGCCCTGCAAATTCTTTGATCGCGAGATTCTTTGATCGCGATCGTGCATCGCAAGTGAGGGACGAGATGGCCAGATTAAAAAATCAATTTTCTCATCCCAGGGGTGTCCAAGGAAGACAAATGAGGGTGGGTTGTACTCAGGGGCCTTCGTTCTCACTAATCTTGGTGGTGGTTTACTGCAATTCCTTGATTTTTTTAAATTAGGAAAGTTTTTATTCTTTGGTCATGACCCTGCAAATTCTTTGATCCAGAGCCTGGAAATTCTTTGATCGCGATCGTGCATCGCGAGCGAGGGACGAGATGGCAAAATAAAAAAATCAATTTTCTCAGCTCAGGGGTGTCCTAGGAAGACAAATAAGGGTGGATTTTACTCAGGGGGCTTCGTTCTGATGAACCATGGTGGTGGTGTACCGCAATTACTTGAATTTTTTTAATTAGAACAGTTTTTATTCTTTGATCATGACCCTGCAAATTCTTTGATCATGAGCCTGCACATTTTTTGATCATGAGATTCTTTGATTGCCATCTTTGATCGCGAGGGAGGGACAAGATGGCCATATTTTTTATAATGAAATAGATAGGGAAATTTTACCAATCTTTAAGATTGAATATCTTGACAATGGTTTGTTCTTTTTACTTGAAATTTGCAGGGTGTTTACAGCATGTCCTGTAGATGTGAATTATGATGCTTACGTGTCAGAGAAAACATTTTTTGCAGAGATATTGTATGACACACTTTACATGTTGCGGACAGTGTTTTGGATTGTGCTGGTAGCTTGAAATTGATAGGGTACCTAGCCTTAGTGTCATGGATGTAGTTTTCAGTTGTTGTGTTTGTTAAATGTCAACAGGTGTGGAACTGTGCCAATCTGATGAATGAAAATTTCAAATTGTGACATGTTAAATCTCGGACATGGCTTGGTCTTTTTGCTTGAAATTTGGAGGGTGTTGACGACATGTCCTGTAGATGTCAATAGCGGTGTTTATGTGTCAGACAATATATTTTTTGTGGAGATATTGTGTGGCGCAGTTTACATTTTCTGGACAGCATTTTCTATTGCTCTACTAGATTAACATTTGTTTGGTGGCTGGCCTTGCTGTTGTCAATGTACTTTTTAGTCATTGGGTGTGTAATGTGGCCCGACACTTACAAGTTGGTGGGGCCCCATGCTCCCACCAACTTGTGCAACTTTCTACTTTTCTTTTCTTTCTTAAAAAGTAAGGAAATTCTATGCAAAAAACTACGTTAATGCATCAGTTAGGGTTCTTCTACAGCGAAAAAAGTGAGGAAATTCAATTTTAGGGTTCCCACCCCCAGCCCACCCCCACCAACAGGCATTGGGGTGTGTGTTGGGGTCATCAGCCCTAACTCTCACCCCATTCTCCTACACTGCACAACCTCATCTTGTTTACACATGGAATGGGGTGAGAGTTAGGGCCAATGACCCCAACGCACATGCCGCTGCCTGTTGGTGGGGGTGGTCTGGAGGTAGGGTGCAAAGGGTGGGAACCCTAAAATCAAATTTCCTCACTTTCTTCACTGTAGAAGAACCCTAACTGATGCATTAACAAAGTTTTTTGCATAGAATATATCTATATATATATATATATATATATATATACATATTATATATTTATATATGTATATTCTATGCAAACAACTTTGTTAATGCATCAGTTAGGGTTCTTCTACAGTGAAAAAAGCAAGAAATTTGATTTAGGGTTTTCACCCCTTACACCCCACCCCAGCCACCCCCACCAACAGGCATTGGGGTGTGCGTTGAGTCATGGCCCTAACTCTCACCCCATTCTCCTACACTGCACCACCTCAGCTTGTTTACACATGGGATGGGGTGAGAGTTAGGTCGATGACCCCAAGCACACACCCTGATGCCTGTTGGTGGAGGCGGCTGGGGCAAGGGTGGGAACCCTAAAATCGAATTTCCTCACTTTTTTCACTGTAGAAGAACCCTAACTGATGCATTAACGAAGTTTTTTGCATAGAATGTCCTTACTTTTTAAGAAAGAAAAGAAAAGTTGAAAGTTGTGCAAGTTGGTGGGAGCGTGGGGCCCGAACACCAACTTGTAAGTGTCAAGCCACATTACACACCCAATGTCTAAAAAGTACATTGACAACAGCAAGTCCAGCCACCAAACAAATGTTAATCTAGTAGAACAATAGAAAACACTGTCCACAAAATGTAAACTGCGCCACACAATATCTCCACAAAAAATATATTGTCTGACACGTAAACACCTCTATTAACATCTACAGGACATGCCATCAACACCTCCAAATTTCAAGTAAAAAAAAAACAAACAGTGTCCAAGATATGACATGTCAAAATTTGAAATTTTCATTCATCAGAAGGGCATAGTTCCTCACCTTTTGACATTTAACACACACAACAACTGAAAACTACATCCATGACACTAAGGCTAGGTATCCTATCAGTTTCAAGCCACCACCACAAGCAAAACGCTGTCAGCAGAACGTAAACTGCACCACGCCATATCTCCACCAAAAAAATATCTTCCATCATGGAAACACTATAATTTGCATCCACAGGATATGCCGTCAACACCCTCCAAATTTCAAGTGAAAAGACCAAACCGTGTCTGAGATATAACATTTTAACGTATGAGATTTTCATTCATCAGACTGGCACAGTTCTGCACCTGTTGACATTTAACAAACACAATGACTGAAAACTACATCCATGACACTAAGGCTAGGTATCCTATCAATTTCAAGCCACCAACACAAGCAAAACACTGTCCACAACACGTAAAGTGTGTCATGCAATATCTCCACAAAAGAAATGTTCTCTGACACATAAATACCATAATTGACATCTACAGGACATGCCATAAACACCCTCCAAATTTCAAGTAAAAAGACCAAATCGTTTCTGAGATATTCAGTTAAAGATTGGTAAAATTTCCCTATCTATTCCATTATAAAAAATCTGACCATCTTGTCCTTCCCTCGCAATCAAAATGGCGATCAAAGAATCTCACAATCAAATAATTTGCAGGCTCATGATCAAAGAATTTGCAGGCTCATGAACAAAGAATTAATAAAATCTTATAAATCAAGAAAGTGATAGAATTGTGGTATACCACCGCAATGGTTCAACGGAACGAAGCACCCTGTGTAAAACCCACCCTCATTTGACTTCCTAGGACACCTCCTGGGCTGAGAAAATTGATTTTTAAATTGGGCCATCCCATTCCTCGCTCATGATGCACGATTGAGATCAAAGAATCTCACGATCAAAGAATTTGCAGGCTCACGATCAAAGAATTTTCAGGCTCATGAACAAAGAATTAAAAATAGTGAAACGTGAATTTTTCACTGATTTGAACCAAACCAATGGCATGCCTCGATAGAACGGACCCTCCTGAGCAAAGCCCATCCTCATTGGTGTCCCTAGCCCACCCCTGAGCCAAAATATTAGTGTTTTTAGGTCGTGATGCAAGATCGCAATCAAAGAATCTCATGCTCAAAGATTTGCAGTCTCACGATCAGAGATCGTTAGCAAGCAGCAAATTAAGATTTTAAAAGCTTATAACTCTATTTTGTGACCAATTTGGATGAAACCAAATGCATGGCATGATAGATCAGAGCCCCCTGAGTAAAGCCAATCCAAGTTTTACTTCAGAAGTGACCCCTGAGCCGAGATATTTGTGTTTTTCCAATTGGAAAATAAAAAACAAAACGGCGGACCTTGCGATCAAAGAATTTCGAAAATCCTCGGGGACAAAGATTCTTGAACCATGAAGCTGCAAATTCTTTGATCACCAGGTGGGACCAGATGGCCTGAACCCCATTCTTTGTTCGCAAAATAGACATATAAATTTTTCCATTGACTTACAATGGGAACTTAAAAGTGGCATAACTTTTGAATGCCTTAATATATTTTCACCAAATGAAAAGCAGCATTTTCAGCCACAAAAGCTCTTTCAAATGAGTCATCTCATAGAGTGGCACACCACACCACAGCCGTGCAGGGCCACGTCCAATATCCCAAAAGCTGCCTCCAAAACCAGATAATTTTGCATTTTTCAGTGCTTTCGTATGCAAATACCGTAAGTCCAACCAAAACACAATGTGGCACATCAAGAGATCTACCATGCCCCACTGTATGTACCAAATATCAGGCAAATCCATTGAACGGGTCCAAAGTTATTAATGCCCAAACTTTTGACTTTAATATGTAAGTGACCACTGAACCCTAACTATAGTGGCTCGACAGCACCACTGTAATATATATATATATATATACGGTATATATTTATTTTTTTTCAGCATGTGATCTGAAAGCAAAACAAAATGGTTATATTAAATGCAAGCTGAAAATAGAAAATACAGTTAAAAATATATGTTTCAACCTTAGGTCTTCTTCAGGAAATATCTAAAAGAGAAAAAGACAAAGTTAGTGTAGAGGGGAGGTAAAATAAGGGATATATATGTGGGGAAAGAAAAAAGGGAAAGGCTTAGGGAGAAGAAGTGATAAATGGTAGACACCCAATACACTAACTTTGTTTTTTTCTGTTTTAGATATTTCCTGAAGAAGACCAAAGGACGAAACATAGATTTTTAACTGTAGTTTCTATTTTCAGTGTGCATTTAATATAACCATTTTGTTTTGCTTTCAGACCACATGCTGATGCAGCACCTTGTTTTTGTGTGTGTATATATATATATATATATATATATATATGTGTGTCAATTAACTTTGTAATCAGGTGTGTAGGGTGGCTCAAAAAATAGATGGTGTCATTGATGAAAATTTGTAAATAAGCTGGGGGTCTGGGGGTCATCAGGCCCCCAGAAGCTGTACATTTTACACTGCTCTGTAGTGCATTTTGGGTATTTTAATACAATGTTATAAGTACAATTTTCTAGTCATAATAAAACCAAGTCTCTGAAATGTAATTTACTTAGGACCAGGTATCCCCTCCTTCACCCCATTTCATGGTAATAAGCTCCTAGAGTCTGCTAGCACCACCTCACTCCACCCTATCAAGTGTCAAAAGATCTTAACATCCAATGGTACCCACTCCTTCACCCCATCCATGCAAATAATTATTTGATGTACTGGTTTCCCTCCCTCACCCTGTTGTATGTCAAGACAACTCCTGACATACAGTAATAACCCCTCCCTTACCCAATCCCATGTGAATAAATCCCAGGCATCAAGTGGCACACCCTTACTCATGCCATTCCATGCCAATAACATTTGATGGTCTCAGTGGGCCTATTCAGTTTCCAAATTTCAATAAATAAATAAGTACTTGGCATGAAGTGGTACCCCCTACTCACCCCATCTAATGCCAATAGGGCTATGGCTTCCCGTGCTACCTCCCCCACCCACATCTTTTCTTCATGCCAATAAGTCTTTGTTGTCCAGAGGTAGCCTATCACAGGCAAATAATTTGCTTGTCACTCGTATCTTTTTTATTTTTATTTTTTTTTAGTTCTTTAACCAGGAGTAGCACACTAAGCTGAAAGCTTTTTTACAGGTGCGGCCTGGGAGTACAGGGAAGTTAAGTGACTTGCTCAGGGTCACACAGTATGTAAGTGGAAGCTATGGGATTCAAACCCAGGTCTGGTCTGTTGGATGTCACCAGATTTGCAGCTCAGAGCCTTAAACCACTGCGCTATACTGCCTCCTAGTGGATCCTCACCCAATCCAATGCCAAAAGTCAATGGCAGCCCCCCAAAGGTGCCTATCACAGCCCTCCTCTCATACCTCCATCCACTGTCTGAACCTTTTATCATAAACAATGATAAATTAAATAGAAACTCACTGCATATATTTCATTAATCCCTGCTTGGGGCAAAGGGCTATGATGGTGGCCAGCTGAGGAGGTTAAAAGAAAGGTGTGACAGTCAGGCATCTGGGGTGGTGGTAAGACCCCACAGGCTACCAGGAACTTTTAGCATGGGGGAAATAATATGCAGGAGTGACTAGATACCAGGAACTTATTTTCATGGGTTTGGGATGTGTTGAGGAGGGAGGGAGGGAGGGTGTAATTGGATGCCTAGGGATTTATTGTCATTGGACTGAGTGGGAGGGTACCACTGGACCCAATGACTTATCTGCACAGTATAGAGTGAGATAGGAAGTGCCTAAACACCAGGAACTAATGGCATGGGATGGGATGAGGTAACGGAATACCACTGGATGCCAGGAACTGTCTTGGTTAACATGATTTAAACTGATTCATTCTTTCAGTAAAAGCCAAACTTGAAGGGAATTTTTTAAAATGTTTTCTTCCTTAAGCTAACCGGTGATAAATATCCATAAGTGAGAAAAGAGTTGTAAATAATCATAAAGGGGAAAGAAAAATGATTTCCCTCCTTGAGTTCAAGCACTAGCAACCCTCTGATTGCTCAAATGACTGAAGTGTGAAATCAGGATCACTGAAACATGTATAATGATTTTTCAGCAGATTAGTTAGTTAACAATCTGGAGCTTTCCTACTCACAGAAATCTTATGGGCATACAATTTACTTGAAAAAAGCAGCCAGCAAAACCCTTCGATGGCAAGTCCACTAACTGACTAAGTAACAGTATGTGTGAGAAAGGAGAGGAATGCACACTGCGCATGCCAATCAATCACGTGTTGCAAGTTGCAACTAACAGGCCAACTTCTGTTTCTTACCTGTGGTGTACCACTAGCTATATGATTCAAAACAAAACACTGAGGTCAGAAAACATAGAAGCAGCTAATGAAGCAGGCTGTATTTGATGGTACACAAACACAGCAGAGGCAAAACTGCTGATGAACATGAACCACTCAACCACTGATGCTATGCCTGTTTGTAAAATCTCTCCTGTGCTTTTCCGTTGATTGATGAGGGAATTTTGAGTACTGGCCTCCAAAGACTGAATTGTGATTTGTGGCTCCAGAAAAATCCACATAGAATCCAGGATCTCTCAGGTGTTCCAGAATACATATGCCAAGTTTAAATCCATAAACATAACTGTATTTTGACCCAGTTCAATGTCTGTGCACTTCAGTAATAGTATCCACTTCCTTTTCATTTTGGTTTGCATTGGGTAAAGTAAACTTGATATAGCTGCAGTATACAGTAATTTTTGTGTTTCATTTATCAGTTCTGGTACTCCATGTAATACCACAAATGCTTCAGTATCTTCCCAAAACAATGGGAATGTAGCTGAATAATCAAGAACTTTAGTTGCCAAGACAGAAGAAAGGTTCCTTATTTGTTTTAGCTGTTGTTACTTAATTCCATATTATTTACCTTTTTCATTATTTCTGCACTAGTATGAGCTAATGAAGTAGCGCCTCTTAAGCTTCTAACTGAATACCGTTTTTATCTCCAGTCATGGGCCTGATTTTCAATAAAGTGCAAAGTGAAACACAAAGGTTTGTGTTGCACTTTGCAATTGCACAGAAGTCCAAAGAAGCTATATTTGGTTGGACAGGGCACAGGCACTGTCCAACTGAATACAGGGCCATGTCATAGCAGTGCCAGGTCAAGTAGCACTGCCAGGACATGGCTTCCAAAGTGGGCCTCAAGAGAGGGTAGCACCCATGCACTATTCCCAGTATTCAAAGGGACAAATGCAAATGAGCACATTGAACATGCAAGGCAGTAAGGGGCCATTTGTGTGCCTATTATTAGCCCATTTGCATGGGTAGCAGAGGCAGGTTAGTGAGGAGCTGCCCCCCCCCTTCCACAGTCCAAGACGTCTAGCTGTCCCTGGTGCTAGTGGTTCCCCTTCCCCCAATCACCAGCCCATATTTAAAACTTAATTTCCCTGGTGCTAGGGATCCCCTTCCCTCTGATCATCAGCCCGTACTGTAATAAAAAACTCCCTTTGATTGCCCGCTCATATCTAAAAATAAATGTCCCTGGCACTAGTGGTCTCCCCCTCTGATTGCCAGGCCATATTCCAAAAGAACATTCCCTGGTGCTAGTACCACCTCAATCATCAGTCTGTGTTAAAAAGTAATTGTCCCTGGTATTGGTGGTTCCCCCTCCCTTTGATCACCAACCCGTGTGAAAAATTAATTCTCCTGGTGAAAGTGGTCCCCCTTCCCTCTGATCACCAGCCCATATCCAAAAAGTACTTTCTCTGTTGCTAGTAGTCACTCCTCCCTCTGATCACCAGCCTGTAGTACAACTTACAACCCTCCCTGGCATCCAGTGGTTCCCCTCTGGCACCAATCCATGGTACCACTGCTCATAATATCCAAATCCCTGGTGTCTAGCAACCCCCCATGGCTTGGAGCACCCACCCAGTATCCTCTGTGTTGCAGGTGCATATGGCAACTGGCACAGCCCTCCTCACACCTCCTCAGCTAGCTGCCATATGTCCAGGCAGGGAGCATGCCTTTTATTTATAGGACAGTATGCGTTCCCTGCCTGGACATATGGCAGTCAGCCAAGGAGGTGCGAGGAGAGCTGTGCCAGTCGCTGTATGCACTTGTTCACCGAGGATACTGGAAAGGTTACTGGGGGTCCTCATTATCATGGGGGGGCTACTAGGTGCCAGGGATTGGGACATTGTTAGTAATGGTACCATGGATTGGTGCCAGGAGGAACCACTAGACACCAGGGAGGATTGTACGTGGTACTACAGGTTGGTGATCAGAGGGAGGGGGGACCACTAACACCAGGGCATTTTTGTATTACAGTACAGGCTGGTGATCGGAGAGAGGGGCAACCACTAGCACCAGGGAGAATTACTTTTTAACATAGGTTGGTGATCGAAGGGGGGCCAACAGCACCAGGGATTTTGTTATTATAGTACAGGCTGGCAAGGGCCTTGTTAGTTGATCAGTGCCCTTGATTAATCACCAGGTGACCATCGTAACATCTAAAAACACTTTGAAAGTAGCCCCCATATACTATAATGGAGCACGTCCCGTGCACTCCCTGGCCTTACATCATAACGTGACTGTGCGTGGGGGCAGAGTGGGGTGGCAATAAAAAAAATGGGAAGTTGTAAGGAGCCAGTGGGAACAATTTTACAAGTTAATTTACAAGAAAACTGAAGAGCTATTTTGGGGAAGATATGCAACACATGCTTTTTGCAGCGGTAATGAATATATATATATATGCTGTATATCTGTCTCCAGATAACTTGGTAGCTCTCTTTAAAATCAGTATTACTTGCTGCAGTTGGAGAATTTGATTCTGGCAGTTTGATTGTAATGCTCCGCGATAGAAACCTATCCATTTTAGCAGCAGTGCAGCAGTGCTGTGTAGTCCCATTTTGCCGTCTTTGCAGTTTGGTTTGGCTCTGGTGTTATACTGAGGCACCTTTTAAAATAATGCTTTCCATTGTAAAAAATGTAGTTGAAGTCTGATTAAGACAAGTGAAACACATGAATCACCAGAATCAGAATTACATTGACGGAAGGGAAGGGGGTACAACACACTAAGCTTGATTAAGCACGATTTAAGTTTCAAGATTTCAAGTTAAACACCTGAATCACAAATACATTGGGAAGAGGGGGAAGGTACAACAAACTAAGCTTCCACTTATCTTTAATTGACCAGCAATAACACCTCATTGCACTGCTTTGCTCCTAACTAGGCATGATAATCACTGGTAACAACACTAGTAATCAGCAAAGATACCTCCATGTTCACTTCTTTGCCATGAATTTCAGTCTTATAATATCTTCTGCTTCAGCATGTTCTCTCCTAAGAACAGCCATAATCTTCCTTTTGGCCACTCCTTGACCAACACTTGAAGAACACTTAGCCATGATAAGAACAGCCATAAGCTTCCTTTTGTGAATCGCACAAGACAATTGGGACCACAAAGCGCAGTGCACATGAACTCAAATGGAAGGGAAGCAGACAAAAATTAAAGAGACAGTGTACCTTTAAAAAAAAAATCCCATTCACAAAAATGCTTTTGGGGACCTCAGAAAGACACATCATGGGCCACATGTAGCCTGCAGGCCTCAGGTTGCCCACCACTGGGTTACAGCATATACAGTATAAATGTGTGAGAGAGGCTAGACACATCTATTATGGAGATCGCTTGTGGCAGCTCCAGCCATTCAGGGAAAATCCCATTAGTCCTCCTTGCAGGGATCCTCAGCAGCTGCAAGGGACTGGGGATCCTCCAAAAGTGGGGCAACACCTGCAGTGGAGGTTCTGGTTATGATGTTCGTGGGTGGGATTGGTGTGTTGAGAACCAGGAGATGCTCAGAGAGGATATGGAATCAGGATCAGGATCTGCCCTGTTTGGTTCCCCTCCCCAGGGCCCTGCCAAATGTCAGTGAGCAGGAAGTAGTATGTCCAGACAGAGGTACTCCTCCCATTCCAGCCATTCTTTGTAATGCCAGGTCACTGAGGAAGAAAACAGCTGTGACAGATGGTTTCATCATGGGTTCCTTAGCCGACCTTGTTTGCATCACAAAGACCTGGATGGGTAATGATTCTGGACCTGTTCTGGAGGCATCTGTCGAGCCGGGTTATTCTGTGGTACATTACCCAACAAGGGACCTCAGAGGGGGTGGGCTGGCCATTTGCTTTAAATTCACTTTAAGACTTATTGCCCTCGCCATGGAAACTTTCAGGTCCTTTGAATATGTGGCAGGTAAATGTGCTCCAGGTGTTTGTGGTAAAATCTTTCTCATATACTGTCCCCTGGGATATGTAAATGATTTCTTGCAGGAGTTGACGTACTTTGTGGTTGAACAGGTGTTCAGTGCCCCCAGACTGTTGGTGTTTGGGGATTTCAACACGTGGGGCGAGGATGAATCCTCATGTTTTGGACAACTCTTCTAGCTGATGTCCTCACTGGGACTAGCAAAGGCAGTTGCCTCCAGAACATGGGCACACACTGGACCTGATCTCCTCATTGGGGCTTAAAATTAGTGAGGTCAAGATTGATTCAGTCTTTTGGTTGGATCATCGTGCAGTTTTGTTCCTTTATGGGGTCCCCTGTTTTAATACCCTCTCTGTGGAGACTGTCTGGTATCATCTGAAATATAATTTGGAGCCTCACAAACTCCAGGAGGTACTAGACATCTTGGGTACAATGCTTGCTTGTGCACAGGAACCTGAGGATGCCATACAGTACTGTAACATGGTTCTCACAGCTGCCTTGGACTCCCTAGCACCTTACTGCATTCATCCCTTGACATCCCACTACAGCTCACTATGGTACTGTGATGAGTTGCATCAGTTGAAGACTAAGAGGCCTACATTGGAACAAGATCACAGTCTAAGGAGGACAGGTTGGCATTGAAAACTCATTATGGTACAACAGGCAATTGACCTGAAAAAAAAAACAGAATTCCTGACAAGAGTGATAACTGCAGGGAAAAATTGGCCAGCTCAGCTCTTGCATACCATAGACAGGTTGCTAAATCCTCCTTATCTGCAATCCATTAGAACTTTTTCAAAAGAAAAGTGCAAGGAGTTTGGTAAATTTGTCTCAGTCAAGATGTCCTCTATTAGATCTGGCATCTTTTGATGCAGGCTGTCATGGACCGGCTGAGGTGGACCTCCTAATAATGTAGATCTGCTTACCTGGAATGAGTTTCAGCTAGTTTTTGAGGAGGAGGTGCTCCAGGTAATTTTTAGCTTGTATTCCAGCTGCTGTGTACTGGATCCAAAACCAAGTTGGTTGCTTTTGGGCTGCAACAAATCCCTGGAGCCAGAGATTATGAACATTTGAATTTGCCAGCAGAAAAAGGCCTTATAGTTTATTGAGTCTACTCGAGTGTGCAGCTAGCAACCCTTATACTGCAGCTACAGCTGCCCCTCCCTCCCCTGACCCTCCATCTTACCCTATCCCATCCTCTTTTGAAGCAGTCCACTGTTCTACAGGATACCACTTCTGCAGGCAACACATTCCACCCAGACACCACTCTCTCAGTAAAAAAGTGTCTTCGTATTTCCCTCCTGAACATTTCCCCCTCCAGTCTGAGATCATGACCACGAGTGTCCCTATGCCCTCTTAACTTGAATAGTCCTTCTGTGCCTGTCTTGTTTATTCCCTTAATTCACTTGAAGGTTTCAATCATATCCCTCCTGTCTTTCCTCTCCTCCAGTGTTTACATGTTCAACTCCCTCCGCCTGCTCACGTAGGATGTGTCCCCTAGTCCTTGGTTCATCTTTGTTGCCCTGTGCTGCACCCCCTCCAGTAACTTAATGTCCCTCTTCAGGTATGGGCACCTCTACTGCAAGCAGTACTCAAGGTGTGTCCTAATCAGTGACCTATACAATGACAGAATCACCTCCCCTCTCCTTGAAGATATACCCCTGGCAATACAACCCAGCATTTTGTTAGCCTTTGCAGCTGCCTTCCTGCATTGTGCTAAGTTTTTCATTGAGCCCATTATAATCACCCCCAGATCTTTTTCCTTTTCCTTTGTCACGGCTAGCTGACCCCCCCCCCCAAGCTGGTAGCTCCTTCTTGTTTTGTTTGCCTCGAAATGTAGCACCTTGCACTTTTTGGTATTGAACCCCAACTGCCAGGTGTCCAATCAGATCTCCAGTTTTGACAGATCATCCTGCAATTCAAGCCACCCTCCTAGATGGTTCTTTGAAAAAAGGGTATTTTGTTCCATCTGCTCTGAAAAAGGCAGTGGTCAGACCCATCCTAAAAAAGCCATCCTTGGACCTTGATGTTCTGGAGAATTATGGACCTGTCTTGAATCTTCCCTTACTGGGAAGGGTATCAGAAAGGTGGTTATTGACCAATTTGAGGATTGCCAGGAGGATTATGACATCAATTAACCTCTCCAGATGGTTTTTCAGCCTGCCACAGTGCCAAGAATGCACTTTTCTGGATGATACATTATCACCTTGTGAGGGCTCATGGACTTCGTTCCATGTTGGTCTCCCTTGATCTCTTGTCGGCATTTGACACAGTTGATGATGGCTTGCTATTGGAGCACCTGAAAAACTATGTGGGTCTTACTGGCACAGTTTTACACTGGTTTGAGTCCTACATAACTGTGAAAGTGCAGAAAGTTTCCCTAGGTAATTTCATATCTAAGGCTTCAGCACTCACTTGTGATGTTCTCCAAGACTAGGTCCTTGCCCTTGTGTTGTTCTCTGTTTATATGTTTCCAGTAGAGGAGATCATTAGACAGTATGCAGCTGAGTTTCACTGCTATGTACAGTAGTTGATATTCAACTGTACCTGTCATGTTCCTCAGCCAGGGACCATGTGGCTTTGGTGCTGTGGCAATGTCTTGCCAAGATAAACAACTGGATGGCCTCAAGATGGGCATGTCTCAACCCACTGAAGACAGAGGTCATGATGATCAAGCTAGGTCAGTGACATCTAGCAGTGGCAGGAGGTGTGGCAGCTCTTGCTTCATTTGATGGCTGGTATTTCATAGCTATTGATGTGGTTAAGACTGTTGGGGTCATTTTGAACTGCAGGCTGACACTAGACAAGCAGGCATTAGTGGTAGTCAAATCTACCATATTTGAAGCATTGCCAGGATCAAAATGCATCTGACTCCTGCTGACCTGGTGATGATCATTCACACTTTCATTACATTTAGGCAACGCTCTATACTTAGGGTTATCAGGTGGTTTGATGCGATGCCTGCAACTGATCCAGAATGCTGTAGCCTGGTTGTTGACTAGAACCTCTCAGAGGGATTATATACAACTAGAGTTGTGCAGAATGAGAAAATTCTAAAATTTCAGACTTTTAATGGAATTCCCTGGAATTCCATGACATTGAGTGGAATGTTGTCAGAATTTTGCAGATTGTTTGATGTTTATTAATTTGGTCATAACTCAGCTGTCAGATGAGCTATAGTCCTGAAATTTGGCATGATGCCTTGTGCTTAGGTGCCCTAACAGTGTGTCAAATATATTTACATTAAGACTCATAGGCATAAAATTATAGGTGCTCAAAACCTCTCATTTTTGTGGGGAATTTCATGAAAATGTTTACCTGCATGTAACCCAGGCACCTTTTGAGCTAAAATTCCAAAACTAGGTACACATACTGTATAAATTCATTAAATACCCATTATACCTGCAAACTGTTATAACATTATAATTACCAGCTCTGCCTTTTTCCCATAGGGAAACCGTGGTGTAATTTGTCGTTATAAAGGAGCGTTTATAACGGCAAACACACGCACGATTTCCCTTCCTCTGCGCATGCTCACACAACAGCGCGACCAGCCAAGAGCACTCATCGCTTCTGTGTTACCAAACCAGAACTGCCAGAACAACTCAGTGGTAAGTCCTCTTCTTTTCTCCCCCCTTATACCCTGCACAGAAAAAGACCTGAAGAAATGAAAAGAAAAAAAACAATTTAAAATACAAAAATCTCGGCACCAGAGTAGAAGGACCGACCTTGGCATACACTGGCAGGATACACAGAGCTGTTTATTTTATATAATTGCTGAGGCAAAAAAGGCAAACCCAGCAATTATATAAAATAAAAAATGGGTCGGGGTTTCAAACTCGATTTTACACATGCCCTCATTGTGGGATGCTTTTCACAAACCCCTCGGGCTTACACACCCTGACCCATGCTTTATTCTATATGTAATGCATGATTTCAGAATAATAATAAAATAAAATTGAAAGTTTGGCAAAATGTTTGGCTACCTATAGCACAACCCCCTTTAAAGCTTGATAATTAAAACTTGCTGCACATACCCATGTTGCATGATTCTCTAAATGTTGACTGTATGGAGACATTTAGATTAGAATTTTTTTTTAAATTAGATGGATGTAGCTGAAAATTAAATTTTGATTAAATGTTGACCACCCACAACTCACCCCCTTTCAATCTTGGACTCTGAAATTTTGGACACTTAAGAAAGTCATTAGAACCTGTGTACAGTACCTGCCATATCTGGTGTAATTTAGATAAGTACTTTGAAAACTAGACAAAAATAACTGAAATTTAAACATTGGCAAAATTCTGTGGAATTTTTTGAAATGTATTAATTTGATCATAACTCAGCCTTCTATTGAGATAAATATCTGAAATTTGGCATGGCTACTTGATAGATGTTCTAGTGGTGTGTCAAATATCTTAACATTAGGACATACAGTTTTAAAATGATGGGTGCTCAACATCTGTTACTTACTGTATTGGTGGGAGATTTCATGAAAATGTTTACTGCATATAATGCATGCATCTTTCAAACTAGAACACCAAAGCTGCATACATATATAAATGTAATAATATACCATATGCCTGCAAACGTTTGTAACATTTTGACAAATGCTTTCAAAATTATACTACACTAAAATATTCATTTTGGTAAAATGTTTGGCTACCTACTGTGTAGCACAGCCTAGTTTAAAGCTTGAGACTTAACACTTGGTGAACATAACCATGTTTCATATTTCTTAAAATCCTGAATCAATGGAAAAATTTGGTTAAGAAATTTTAAAATTAGATAAAAAAAAAAACCCTGGAAATAAAATTTTGTCTAAATATTTGACCACCCATAACGCAGCTTCCTTTTAGACATGCAACAAAATTTTATTTCACTGGCAAAACTGGGAGTTTCATGAAATTCATGCATTTCACTGAATATTTAGCACGGTTGCGAAATGTGGAATTTTGCCACCTATAGGCAAAATTTTGCCACCCGCGGGTGAAATTTCACCACCTGTGGGTGAAATTACACATTTGAATGGGGATGAAAATCCAGTTACTGCATATTTAAAAATAAAAAAAAAGTGTTTCCTCCATCCTAGCCAATGATCCCTGGTGTCTATTGGTCCTTCTCCTGGCCATATATGACTACTCCCCTGTTGAGATTCAACCTGGTCCACCATCCAGAATTTAAATTAAAAATAAAAATAAATATCCCTGGTGTCTAGTGGTCTCACCTCCCTGGTTGATCAGTGGCCCAATATGAAGAATGACCCCTCTCTCTCTCTCTCTCTGAGATTCACACCCCATCCCCTTCCTCCATTATCAACTCCAACATTAATCATTTCATTTAAAAAAAAATTCCCTGGTGTCTAGTGGATCCCCCAGACCTACCACCCTCTCCAGTAGTTACCCCCAACCCTGCACCCACCTTCCAGGACCCTATCAGGCTACTGGAACAGCCCTCCACTCACCTCCATGGCTGGCAGCCCAATTGAGTGATTTCATGAATGAGCCCGACTGAGCCCTTTTAGTGAATGAGTGCATGTGCAGGCTCAGTCAGGCTCATTCATGAAAGTGCTGAATTGGGCTGCTGGCCATGGAGGTGAGTGGAGGGCTGTGCCAGTAGCCCACTGGGGTCCTAGATGGAGGGCTGTGGGTGGGGATTGCTACCAGACAGGGTTGGGGTGGGGGTCCACTAGGCACCAGGGAAATTGTTTTTGTTAATTAAATGATTAATATTGGGGTCAGTAATGGATGAGGGGGATGGGGTGTGAATTTTGGGGGAGAGGGGTCCTTCCTCATATTGGACCAGCAATCGGCCAGGGTGGTGGGACCACTAGACACCAAGGACATTTATCTTTATTTTTAATTTAAATTCTGGATGGGGGACAGGAGTGAATCTCAGTGGGGGGGATTCTTCATATTGGGCCAGGGATTGGCCAGGTGGGGTGAGACCACTAGACACCAGGGATCATTGGCCAGGAGGGGGAAAACACTTTTTTTATTTTTAAATATACAGTAGATGGATTTTTGTCCCCATTAAAATGCAGAATTTCAGCTGTGGACGTCAAAATTTCACCTGCAGGTGGCGAAATTCTGCATTTTGCGGGCAAAATTTCACGTGTCAACCACAGAATTTCACAGTTCGCACTCGCAGAATATTTTGCAGACCAACATTTTTGAATTTCACCCATTCCTACCTTCTTTCAGTCTAGGACTCTGAAATGTGGTACAGATATGCAAGCCATCAGTACCTGCTTTTCTGCAAATTAGATGTAATTTGGATATCCACATTAAAAACTAGATAAAAATAACTGAATTTAAAATTTGGCAAAATTCTGCAGAATTTTTGAGCAAATTCCACAAAATTTCCACACAATCAGAATGGTAATTCTGCAGGCATGCCTCTATATCACAGCAGTGCTATATGTGCTGTACTGGTTGCCTATGTGGTGACAAATCACCATTAAAAGATGCTTGGGGTTTGGGACCTGACTACTTGAAAGATCTGCTGTCTCCCTTATTCCCAACCCAGTTTTTCCACTTCACCAATGCTGGCCTGCTCATTGTCCCCTCTTTCTTCTTGAGACAGTCTTGGGACAAAGCCTCTCAAATGGCAGCTCCAATGTTACTGAACACTCTTCCGGCTAGTTTTCATTCCACCCGTGCAGTGGAGGTCTTTCAAACAGCTCTGAAAATGTAATTATTTCAGCAGGCATTCCCCTGCTAACTAGTTAAAGCTGATCGGCATTTTATGAAATTTTATTAGCTGTTATCTATTTATTCTTATTATGTACAGCACATTGAACCTTCAAGAAAAAGTGCTTTATAAATAAAAATTGCCTTGCCTTGCCTAATATTTAATTATATAGAACCAATTTCTTCTTTGATGACCCTGAATTGTTCCAGCATATACTGCATAAGATGGTTCATCAGTATCCTGAAGTGAACTAAAAGAATGATTGATATAAATCATGTCTATTTGCAGATTGGACCCAATTACTTTTTCTGTATAAAAAGAAGGGTCAGAATAAGTATCATTAACAAATTTCCTTCTTTCCTTCTTGAGTTGAAGTCTTTTTGAATCAGTGAAGAAAATCATTTTAATATAAGTTTTAATAATACTTGGGTAGATTGTGTCCATTTTTGTTTAATAAACTGTTTCTTTCTTTTTGTTGTTTATGTTTTAACTGATTTATTATTGAAAGTAATATGGGTGTCTTTCTTACTAGGAGCCAGAAGAATTTTTATACCGAAACATTTTTTGTAAAAGATGTACTATATTAGGGAGGCTACGGAATATTCAATTTGCCTTACAAAGTGAAATTCTTTTGGTACCAGCAATAATACAACATTTTCCCAGCATCTGAGTCCTACTGTTGAAAAGCAATCTATGATGGATATATTTATAAGACTGAAAAGTCTAAAAAGAATTATGTTGATGATTAATTGGGTTTTCAATCTACATTTTAGATCACCTATAGATTAAACCAAATACTTATATGCACTCTAAAATGTTACGTAAAACAATTTGTCAATTTAAATAATTTCCTGAAAGATAATCTTTTAAAATTGAAATTAGTTATGACATAAAACAACAAACTATTGTTAGGGTCAAGGGTATAAAAAGAAGGATGACAAGAATGATAAAAGGATGTGAGGGGTTGACATACGAAGACAGAGTGAGGGAGCTCAGGCTTTAGAGCCTGGAAATGTGAAGAGTGAAAGGAGACATGATTGCAATGTATAAGGCTTTACCCTGTGCAGATACAATGCAGTATCTATGTTTAGAACTCAGTAGTAAGGAAAAAGTGACATAAGGACACAGCAGACAACTTAAAGGTAATCACTATAAAACACAAAAGCAAAGAGGATGGTTCTGTGAAAGAGTAGCGAGTGGCTGGAACAGCAATAAATTGTGGAACGTGGTAACTTAAACATGTTCACGTTGAAATTAGACAAGCACAGTACATATTGGTGGGTTATTTCCCTGGTGTTTTCTGCTGAACGTAGCAGACAAACTCAATGGACACATGCCTACTATTGTCTAGAGAACCTATAAACCTGTCAACTGAGAAATTCTTTGATAACATCAATACTTATCAGTGGCAATAACCCATTATAGCAAGGGGTAATGCACAGCAGCAAGTAAATTATGTTACATTTTCTTATAAAAATCTAGGATTGTTTAATTTTCAGTTCCTCTTCTAGATAAAATAAAATCCTGCTTCCATTATTGCACACTTTACTAAAAGGTCTGGATGAGAGCTTACTTTTAATGGCATTATAAAATAGGAAAGCTGAGAACTCCATAATCCTACTGGGAATTAAAATATAATACTAAATATTATCCTGTGACATTTCCCTGACATTCCCCTAGCTGAACACAACATAATTAATCAGTGTAACCATTATATCTATCATTTCCTCCTTGCGTATTACAAATTAAGTTAAAGTAGTTAGAAAAATAAAAAAAAAACATAAAAATTATCAATAAAATTCAGAAAGTGCACAATGATCACATTACCAAGGACAATCGCCAGAGGCCAAGTGTAACCCCTGAATAAACAATATGCAAAGTACTACCAATTGCTTACATGTCATGATTATGACCATGCCTGTACCCATGCCTGAATCCATTGCTTTTCTTTTACTGTGCCTGTAAGCCATGCCTGTATCCACTGCTTTTCTTTTACTATGCCTGTAACCATGCCTGTATCCACTATTTTTCTTTACTGTAACCACCTCACGATGTAACTCACAATGCCTCAAATGTTCCTTATGTCCTTGTTCATTCTTATAACTTGTATTGTTATCCTGGGTCACCCCTGAAAAAGGGACCTTCGGGGCTCAGTGGGCCTACCCGGTCACCAAAATTTAATAAATAAATAAACAAAATTTCCAGGACACACAAAAAAGAAAATAATAAAAATATTTTAAAAAGCCTCTATCCTGGAAAAGAGAAAAAATGTAGATTATTTTCCTATAGGAGGGTAGGAGAATAGGTAGGAGAACTATATAGTGACACTGTCAGCTTTTGCAGCCCTTTGTATGGCCCTTGTATTTGTGTTCTTGTTTAATAAAGATTGAGTCAGTGTTTGCTCCCATGTAGTTGAAATTTCATAGGGAGCTTATATGTTAATATTTTGTGTAAAAAATGACTATCAGTTGACCTGACCAAAATACCGTGACCCGCATCATGCTGAGCTCCCTCGCATTGCAGCAGCATGAAATGATGAGGACTCATGCATGGAAGAGGATGGCATTTCGGGAGGAGTATGAAAGAAAGGTGTGCTTTATAGTGCTGCTTACACTGAGTCCTGCAAATCTATTCTTTCAGAAAACTGAGGGCTAACTTCTCCAAAATTGACATTTAAAAAGTGAAACCAGGACTCCGCACATGCGTGTTTGGTCGAAGTTAGCCCTCGATTTTCTGAAGAATAGATTTGCAGGACTCAGTGTAAGCAGTACTGTAAAGCACTGCCTTTCTTTCATACCCCTCCCAAAACGCTGTCCTCATCCATGCATGAGTCCTTTTAATTTCATGCTGCCACAATGTCAGGGGTGCACAGTATGGAGTGGACCACAGTATTTCGGTTGGGTTGACTACGAGTAATTTTTTACACAAAATAGTAATATATAAGGCTCGCTATGAAATTTCAACTGCATAGGAGCAAACACTGACTCAAACTTTATTAAACAAGAACACATATACAAGGGCCATACAAAGGGCTGCAAAAGCTGACAGTGTCCCTTTGACACCCCCCTCCCCATAAAATAGCTTAGAATAAAATGTACATAGCATATTATTGTAACATATCGGAGACAGTCACTCCAATAAATATTAACAACATCGTCACAGTTTAAGGGAAAGTGTTTTCTACCCTTTTTTATTTTTATTGCTTGAATAAAGTCAAGGATTCAAGGGACAGCTACAGCTACCTTTTAATTTTTATGGTCAAGAAATATCAACTAAATAAATGTTTAAGACAAAAATTATGAATAGCTGTGTTTGTAGGAATGTTTCTCAAACTAAACAGTACAAAAGTTACAACTATTTAGGCAAGGTCAATAAAATCCCCAAAGTTCTTTTCTTAAACAAATTTTGGATAAATCACATGAAATTTGCACCTTCTCACCACCAGACAATCTGACTGCAGGAAAGGTGACTTCAAGTAGGGAGCTGCTGTTCATTTCTCCCTAACAACAGTTCCCAAAGACACTTGAAGTACACATGAAGTACTGACCTCACACCACCTGCCCCCCTCGTCATGCAGGCCACAAGCAGGAACCCAGCAAGAACCTAGCAGCAATGAAAGATGGGTTGGCAGTGGGGGGGGCAGGGTCAATGGAGTAATCAAGGGACAATGCATTACTAATGAGTAGACTTGATAGACTGATTTGGCCTTCATCTGCTGGCTCTTTCACATGTTCATGTGTTTGTAATGACCCATGGGGTCTGTGAGGGCAGCAATGTCATCCCACAACACAGAATCAACAGGGACACTTTCAGAGGCTGCAGTTTGAAATTCATGCCTTCCTACCATTAGCCAATCTAACCACGAGGAGGGCAAATTCAAGTAGGGCGCTGTTGTTCATTTCTCAATCAAATCATTGCCCAAAGACATTTGGAGCTCACATGCAGTGGCTACTGCATGTTGCCTGACCCATCGCTGCTCAGGCTACTAACAGCAACCCAGTAGCAATGATCCACAGGGTCTGTGAGGGCAGTGGAACCCTTTGATGCTGTAGAGTCTACAGGGACACTTTCAGGAGCTGCAGTTTTAAATTCACACCTCCCCGCCACCAGCCAATTTAACTATGGGGAAGGCAACTTCAAGTAAAGAGCTGCTGTTTTTTTCTCCCTCACACCAGTGTCCAAAGAAGTTTGTAATACACATGCAGAGACTATTACACACAGCCAAAACCCCTTCCCCCAGTGCTTAAGCCACCAGCAGCAACCTAGTGGCAATGACACAAGGAGTCCATGAGGGCAGCAAAGCCCTCCCCCACCATGGAGTGAACAGGGACACATTCAGCAGCTGCAGTTTGATAGTCATTCTTCCTTGCCACCAGCTGATCCAACCATGGGGAAGGCAACTTCAGCTAGGAAGTTGCTGTTCATTTCTCCCTCACACCACTGTGCAAAGACATTCAGCACATGCATGCTGTGGCTACCATCCACCTCCACCACCCTCACCCCCCCAGCAGCAACCCAGTGGGAGGGACATTTTCAGCAGCTGCAGTTTTTAAATTCACACCTCCCCACCACCAGCCAATCTGACACTGAGGAAGAAGACATCAAGCAGGGAGTTACTGTTCATTTGTCCCTCACGCCAGTGTCCAAAGACATTCAGAGCATACATACAGCAGCAACCATGTACTGCCTGACCCATGGCATTCAGGCCACCAGCAGCAGACAGGCATCAGTGATACATGGAGTCCATCAGGGCAGCAGAGGCCTTCCCCACTGCAGAATCTACAGAGACACTTTCAGTGGTTGCAGTTTGAAATTCACACCTTCCTGCCACTACCCAAACTGACACAAGGGCAGGTGACGTCATGTAGAGGAATCAACAAATCAGAAGAAAAAAATGCACTCAGAAGCCAAAAACTAAGTAGGATAGACAACTGATAACATTGAAAACTATTAGTTCATTTGGATATGAGACATGCAGAAGGCACCAAAAACACCACCACACTTCAACTCGGGATGAATATTCATCAGGGCTGGAGCAGAAGTCAAAACATTGACAAGTTATATAAAGTTCTTAATTAATTAATCACTCCAAAAGCTGATAATTTGCCTGCGGCAACACAAAAAAATTTGAATATTTAACAAGTAAACCAGTCTGTAGTGACACTTTCAGTAGCTGCAGTTTAAAATTTGCACCTCCCTGCCACCAACCAATCTGACTCCAGGGACCCCAGGGAAGGTGACTTCAAGTAGAGAGCTGCTGTCCATTTCTCCCTCACACCAGTGCCCAAAGACATTCAGAGCACTCACATGGCAGCGACCATGCACCACCTAACTCCCCAGTACTCAGGCCACCAGCGGTGACCTGAAGGCAATGGCCCATGCAGTCCAAAAGAGCAGTGGAGCTGTCCCCCAACCAGATAATCTACAGGGACACTTTCAGCAGCTTCACTATGACATTTGCACCTCCCACCAACAGCCAGTCTTCCCATACAGAAGGCAACTCCTTCCCCACCTCTCTGCATTTAGCTGGCAATTCTGAGTGGCTCAGTGCTGAGTGGCATGAGCCAAGTGGTAAGTCTGCTGAGTCAGCTGAAGAGAAAGGAGCCGATTACTTGGTAAGGGGGCTTGGGGGCTAAAGAACCCAATTAACTATGATATTCATGTATCAAAACACAAGAAACAATTAATTATAATAAATTATGATTGACCACTATTACTTGTCTTGACAGAGCATGATTAATAATGAATTTTATAATTAGTCAATAAACTTGACATACTGTGACCAGCTCAAAACCAATTATTTGATTATTTTAATGGACAATCATTTAAAATTCATGCTTAATTATTTTTTATCATGATAGAGGCAATCACTTTTCAGGCATGAATATGTTCTCATACAATAATAGATAAGAACAGATTCTCAGAAGCCAATCACATAACTTCTGGGACATGCCTGAGGAATCATAATTTGTATTTAAAACACAGTAAAAGTCAATAACTCTTCAAATTGGGAGGGTTTAAATAAGCACATAAGTATAACATAGAAAGCTGAAAAGATAATGTTGTTCCAAATCTGTCCACTGCTACTGGAGTTTGGAAGACATAGGCACAAGGCTAAGAGGCAAGAAATCATTTTGCCATACCAGTCTGGGGTTATTTAAATCCACTAACTGAAGGAGTAAAAGATGTTGTCCTGCCACACTAGGCTAGGGCTGCTTATCATCTGCACCCCAATCCCTATAAATGTCTCCTGCCTGCAGCTGACCCCACTCAAGTCTTGAACCTGGTAAATAGAAAGGCCATTGTGTTATCTACCAACACCTCCCTGCCACAGTAAACACAAATGAATCCCAAATGCCCCTCTATACTGACAACGCCATCATTTTCCTAGTAAACACCAATAAGTCACCATTCCCCTTTTCATCTGCCAGCCCCTTCCCTACCCAGGTAATCATAGATGCAGTCTAAATTTCCTCTGCCACCTGCCTACACTTTCTTTGCCCCAGCTAAGGATACACAAGCTCAGTCTGCCCCTCATGTACCAACTCTCTCCATGTCTCAGTAACCAATAACATATCATCAAATCCTGGTTGGTGAATGTGAAAATTGGAACCTCAGTTCAGCTTTGATTCAGATCTCCAGTCTTCAGTTCAGTTTTGACACTTCAGCCACAGACACTTCATGTCCTTGGTATGGGAGTCAAGCAGGCTAAAACTGGAGTACAAAGATGATCCTTCACCACCCCTTGGCCACTCGTCAGTCCCATCCATTTTTCACCCTCCTCTGTTCCTCCAGTCATTTTATGACAAAACAACTTGGTCAGCACCTGGCACAGTGCCTTGATGCAGAATTTGTTTCCTTTCATAAACCAAATGTCTGGGGAGGGAAGATGAGGGTGGAAAATTACTGGGCTGGGAAAAGTGATGTCCATGGGACTAGCCCTTGCCATCTGGGAAGGGCTAGATTATACTTTAATTATCTGACCAAAGGTCAAAGTGATCCAAAGTGGCACAAAATATTTGTTGGCTACATTTTATTGGCTAACTTGAAGATAAAAATGCCAAATTTTGGCACATTCCACAGATACAACTTCAGCATCAGGTCATCCTTATTGCCATCTGCCAACATCCTCCTATCACCACTAGAAGCTCTCCAAAGATTTAAATGTACCACCACATATAGTTCTGTGAGCTGTTTTATATGATTAATGTATGTAAGATAGCTCAGCTGAGATGCAATATCTCGTGTTAAAACAGTTCCTGCTTCTACTCATTTGAATGGTACTCTGGAAGGCTAAAACTCTTGCTCAAAGTTAAACAGCAGGTACTAATTTGTACATATTTAGTCACTTGATGCACTAAAATACCAGCCATGGCTCTAAACATTGCTCTTTAAATGTGTAGTAGTACTGTAGTAGTAAAAAGCTTTATTTTAGACAGGATGTGGATGACAAAAGTATACACTATTAGGATGAGTCCTATTACAACACAGTACACAATTTAAAAAATCGCAAAACAAAATCTTGAAACAAATATACAATACATAGAGAATAATGGATAGGCAAGTGTGTATTATGGATTTTGTTTGCACATCTAAGGTGTGTGATGACCCATAAACCCTGAGAGTGAAGCTCGAGAGGTTTATGTGGTCATCTCACACTGAGGGTGAGAAAACAAAAACCATCAATACACATTTGCGTATTCTTTATTTTTTATAATTGTTGGTGACCTGATTTTAATTTTAGTTGCTGCACTTTTTCTGGTCATTGTAGAGTGACCAAGCCGTGTTCGTAGTTCTAAACAATATTGTACACATTTCCTGGAAACAGCACTGTTTGGTATGAAGAAATCATGTAAGGTTTGTTTTTGTACCTTAGTTTTCCTGCTTTGCTGAGGAGGAAGCCACCGAGCATAAAGTGAGGAGAGCAAGTGACTTGGCAGCTTCAGAAGACTTGATGCAAGGGTTAGTGAGTGGTGCTACACTTGCGTCGAGTCTTCTGAAGCTGCCGAGTCACTCACTCTCCTCTTGGCAGTTTCTTTCTCAACAAACTAGGAAAACTAAGGTAGTAAAACAAGCCTCACATTTTTTATACTGAATATGTCTGTTTCTGGAAAATATGTACAATACTGTTTAGAACACAGAACACCGCTCGGTCATGCTACAGTCACCGGGGAAAGTGAAAGTTGTTTGGAACCCCGTAATAACAGGGTTTCGGGTTATTGCGGCTTTTGGAAGCATAATAACCCAAATTTCAGTTGTTACGACGTTTCAAGAGACTGGTAATCTGGCTGATAAATCAGATAACCAGTAATTATAGTACAGTAAAAACATTCATACATTTAGTTTCAATATCTGACAACCATGACAACTATGCATATTAGGGTTACTGTAGAACATATTGATATATCAATCAAAACGTGTACAACATACCGCCAGTTCCTGTTTAAAATCATTATTGAACTTTTCTAAATGTAATCCTCTTATATGGCAAAAATGGAGCTTGTGACACTTTGACTGGTGAGTGTTGACAGATCTAGGCATTTACTCTACACACAAGTATCTGTTTGATATGGCCAGCAATGCTCTGAATTTCTATTGTTGGATACCACACTCTTTAGGTATGACAAGAAGCAGAAGATAGGATTTTAAGAACATTGGACCCAGGACTGCACAGCTAGTCTTAAATATCTCAGTGCAGTCTTACGCAGGTCCTTAGACAGGTAGGAGCTCTGTATAATGGAGCTGGCCATTTTGTTTATACTTTTATTCAGTGTGCAGATTCGAGACACTGCTGTGACTTCGGGAAGGACTTCTGGGTCACATTCATAGATAAATACTCACCCATCAGCTAGCAGGGTGAGCATGAGAAGGGTAAGCATGCATCACGCACGTGAAGACATGCGCAGACACATGTGCATCTGCATGTGTCTGCCATGTCCACTGGGGACAATGGGGACACAAGCCAAGAAGGTAAACAACATGAGTACCTACATTTACAAGACAGCAGGATACTACAGGTAAAGTGAGTCTGACTGAGAAGCAAACCCATAAACATACATATCAGAGGTATATACTGCCAAAATGAACATAAACAATAGTGAAGTCACTGAGGCAAACACCTGTTAGACATTTTAGTTGAAACAGGGTCAGATGTAAAACGTGCTACATGTAGCAAGTATGCTTCTGAAGATGTAGAAACAAGAATGGTGGATTTTAAATGTCTAAAGTATATGGATGTTGAACAACTAAGTTTGAATTGGTAGCATTAAAATCATTATTGGATGGCAAAGAGAAATCAAACAAAGCAAAAATGGATACAAGAAAGAATGACACAGATAAGCTAGATAGAGAAGTGGCACAAACTAGCAATGAATTAAACAAAATGAAATGGACAAAGGTTGCAAATATGAAAGCAAAAAAATGTAAAAGGGCCTTGGGAAACACTCCAATAGAAACCTAAAACATAGAAACATAGAAACATAGAAGTTGATGGCAGATAAGGACCTCAAGGCCCATCCAGTCTGCCCATTTCTTTTTCTACCTTATAAATGTGCCATCGGCCTTTGCTCTGTCAATGGCCTATCTATTCATACTCGTCTGTATTTCTCCCTTATGCCTATCCCATGCCTATTTGAAACCCTGAACTGTATTCATAGCCACCACTTCCTGAGGTAGCCCATTTCATGCATCCACTACCCTTTCTGTGAAAAAGAACCTCCTCACATTACCCCTTAAATGGCCTCCCTCTACTCTCATGCTGTGTCATCTTGTCCTGCTATTTTTCTTATATTGAAACATGTTAAACTCTTTCACCTTGTTAATGACCTTAAGGTGTTTGAAAGTTTTGATCATATCACCTCTCTCCCTCCTTTGCTCTATGGTACACATATTGTGCTCCACTAATCTGTCCTTATATGTTTTCTGATGCAGTCCCTGCACCATTTTGGTTGCCCTTCTCTGGACTGCCTCAGTTTGTTTAATGTCCTTGGGAAGGTGTGGCCTCCAGTACTGCACACAGTACTCCAGATGGGGCCTAACCAGTGTCTTGTAAAGAGGGATTATTACCTTCCTCTTCTGACTTGTGATGCCCCTACTAATACACCCTAACATCCTCCTAGCCTTACCTACTGCTTTAGTGGTCTGCTAGGATGATTTCAGATCATCGGTGATCGATGATGCCCAAGTCTATTTCTTCCCTTGTGACTGCCAGCAACTCCCCTCCCAGCCTATAGTTGGCTTCAGGGTTTCTCTTCCCTATGTGCATGATCATGCATTTCTTTGCATTAAACCCCAGTTGCCACTCTTCTGACCATTTTGTTAGTTTATCCAGATCTCTTCTCATTCTGCCCACCCCATCCGAATCATCTACTCTGTTGCAGATCTTGGTGTCATCTGCAAACAGATAAACCTTACCCTCCAGTCCATCTGCAATGTCACAGATGAAGATATTGAAGAGGACTGGCCGCAGGACTGATCCCTGAGGTACCCCACTTGTGACTTGCATCTCTTCTGACTGTATACCATTTACCACCACCCTCTGTTTTCTGCCCATCAACCAGTTTGCCACCCAGTTGTTTTAGGTACAGCTTTAGCAGGAGCCCTACACAGTAGAAAAGCTACAAGCAATTTAAACTTAATATTGGTGGTGGGGGGGGGGATCCTAAAATGTATCATGACCTAAAAAGTCTTCTAATAAATGCGGGAAGCCTAAATGGAAAAAAGGATGAGTTACAGTATCTTTTGCAGTCTGAACAGATCCAATTATGTGGAGTGACAGAGACTTGGTGGGGATAAGATAATTGGAGTATTTATATACTAGGATATAAAGCATACTACATAAATAGACATAATCGATGTGGTGGATGTGTGGCGCTGTATGTCTCAGAACATTTTGTATCAGATGAGGTTAAAAATGGAAACTCAAACTATGATATAGTGGAACAAGTCTGGGTAACAGTTTATCCTACAAATAGTAAGAAGCTACTTGTGGAAATAGGATACAGAGCACCAGGCTTAACTGCAGAAGAAAACTGTGCATTTTTTGAGAAACTTGAAAATATTGAGCCTGGTACAAATATACTAATGGGTGGCCTAAATCTCCCTGATATTAACTGGGCACAAAATTCAGCAACTTTACACATTGGGAAATGATTGGTGGAATTTACAACAATAAACAACATGCAGCAATTAGTTAATGAACCTACAAGAGGCCAGAACATACTGGCTATAGCATTGAGTAACATCAACTTTGGTACCATAGAATGCAAAGTAAGGGAATCACTGTGCACAAGTAACCACAATATAGTCCAGCTAATAATTCATACTGACTGGGAACCACTTCATGGTGACACTAAAGTGAGATGTTACGGAAGGGCAGATTATATCAACATGCGCACATACCTAGAGGGTTGGACTTGGAAAGAGGAATTTAAAGACAAGACTCTGGAAGGAAAATGGCAGAAGTTAATGGACAAATTAGAGTCATTTGCTAACAAGTATACCCCTATCAAGCCTATATACAATAAAAAAGGAAACATACCCCTATGGTTTGACAGTAAAATACAAACATTAATCAACCAATGAAGAAAATCCTACTATAGATGCAAGAAAAATCCATCTCCAAAAATGGAAGAGGAATACAAAACAAAAATGTAAAATATGTAAAATAGCTATTAGGAAGGCAAAAAGTGATTATGAATTAAGGTTGGCTACCACTTTAAACAACAATAAAAAAGCATTTTTTGGCTATATCAATTGCAGAAGGAAATGAAATATTGTAGTTGAGCCCCTAGTAGTAGAAAACTGAATAATAAAAGGGGAAGAAGAAAAGGCAATAATATTCAAAAATTACTTTGCAAGTATTTATAAACCTGGGAGTGAATTTACATCCGATAACTGTGAAAATTGTCTGAGACACTGCCTAATAACAAAAACACAATTACTGAGAAGGAAGTGACTAGGAAATTAGACAAACTGAATACCCATAAGTCACCAGGTCCAGATAACCTACACCCAGCCTTGTTAAAAAATCTATCAAATGGCTTGGCAGGACCACTAACCAACATTATAAATTGCTCACTTATAGAGGGTACAGCCATTCAGGCATTGAAGGAGGTCACTGTAACTCCAATACACAAAAAAGGACCAAAAAAACGAGTGTAAAAATCTCTGGCCTATTAGTTTAACATCTATTATTAGTAAGATAATAAAGGGCATAGTAAAAGATCTGATATGTGAACACATAACAAAAGTGGGAAACCTAGACATTAGTCAACATGGATTTCAGAGTGGCCAGTCATGTCAATCAAACTTATTGCACTTTTTTAATCCAGTGAATACCACTTTGGACATGAGATTACCAACTGATGTCCTGTATCTAGACTTTTCAAAGGCTTTCGATATGCTGCCACATAGAGAAATATTAGAAAAGTTGAGAGACATAGGGCTAGATATTAACATTGTAAAGTAGGTTTAATCCTGGCTAGAAGGGAGAAAACAGAGAGTATGTCTAGCAGGCCATCATTCACCTCTGGCGGATGTTACAAGTGGAGTCCCACAAGGATCTGTTTTGTGCCCAGTCCTGTTTACTATATACATAACACCTTCACAAACTTCATCTTGTTGTTGGATTGCTAAATTTGCAGATGACGTCAAAATAGGTAGCATAGTGAACGACAACCAGTCTATACACAAATTTCAGTCAGAAATAAATTAAGTGGGAGAATGGGTGACCCAGAACCAATTGACTCTCAAGTTATGAAAGTAAAATTATGCACATGGGCAGTAATAATTCTAAGGCTATTTAGTATCTCTATGGGAAAATGATTCCTGAGCCAGATATAGAAAAAGACTAGGAGTGATGTATCAAACAACTTATCATCCACTGAACAATGTAAAGTTGCAGTTGGTAAGGCAAATAAAATACTGGGATGTATTCAGGCAAACATCAGAAGCAGAGATAGGAGAGTCATGCTAACATTATATTCAACTCTTATGCAACCACACTTGGAGTATTGTGTCCAGTTTTGGGCACCATACAAGGTTGGGGACATCAGATTGATTGAAGGGGTACAAAGAAGGGCAACCAAAAAATTAACCACCTAAGAGATATTCCATTAAGTGATAGAATGAGACACTTTGGTTTGTACAGCATGGAATACTGGAGACACAGAGGAGATATGAGCTTGGTGCATAAAGCACACAAAAATGATGACCTAAGGGAAACATTTGGCCTTGCTAAAAACATAGAAAGAGGCAACAGATTTCACCAATCCAACTACAAGGAGCACATTACAGGTCAAGTTTGAAAGGGCAATGGTTTAATCAAAGAGGGGTCGCTACATGGAACAGGCTTCTGAGTAGTGCAGTGTTAAACTCTACAGCTGACAGCTGTAAGGCATCTTTGGATGAACACATGGGAAACAAAAAATATGTTTACACAGGGTAATGATAATTGGTCGAGTCATAATGGCCCTTGGCTTCTGACTCATATATGTCTGTGATTATGTGACCTATGGAGGAAGTATATGCATCTCTCTTTTTATCACGGTTTTAGAGATGGAGGGTCTTCAGATGATGAACATTTAGTGGTGCATTACCTGTAGGAAGAGGGCTGTGTAAAGTGGGAAACACTGCTGTGCCAATTTTTTCCCACATGCAAAAATCTGAAATTTTCTCGGGTGCAAATCATTTTTACAGCATTGATTCTGGAGCTTAACATACTCCCCAGCAGGTCTTTATCTAGAAAGAATGCTTGTGGTGGCGGCGGTGGTAGAATGACCAAGAATAAAAGCTGGAGATGGAGAAAGGATCCATTTAGCCCAATCCATGTTAAGTGGTCAGCATAGTCGAGGTAATGTTACACAAGGTGTACTAAGTAGTTATTTGATACTAGTTACATTTACTGTAGTACCACTCCTAGTACCGCACCAATCTGTTTTAAGATTCCTTTCACTTCACTGACAATAACTTAAGCGGTTGGAAGAAATGGTGGTTAAAGCAGTTTTTATGCCTTAAACTGAAAGGTCCTAAAAGTCTTAAGGCTTAGATAACTATTAAAACTTTTCATGACTTATCAGAACCTCAGAACCTTTTGTGGTTCTACCATCCCAAGTTTTTGTGCAACAGAAAATTCTTTCAAAATACAAATTTTAAAGCAAAATCCCTGATTTCAATGTTTCAAGTGGAAAAAAGCAATTTCTTGTAAAACAAGGGAAGTCTGTGTTAAAATGGCAATTTACAGTATAGAAACAACTTTCTCAGGAGGAGAAACCAGCCAATGAGATGATAGCAGCAGAAACGTCTAGCTCCCCATGTATCTTCCTCTTTACTGCTCAAACATTGCTTTTTTTAGGTGCACCTGGAATAAAATAGCACATTTCACAAGAACATTGCCTGCTGAACAGAATCATACCTAACTTGAAGAGAAAACTCACAAATCTGCAGAAATGGGATGACAGAACAAATCAGCACATGGAGGTGAGGGAGCGTGGCCCAAAGAAGGGAAAGTTTGTGACCTTGCATAAAGAGACTGATCCACCACCACCCTAGACAAAACTCAACCAACCATCTAATGCAGCTCTATTTTGTGCAATACAAGCCATGGATAAGAAACTAGAGGACTTTACCGCCTTATATACAGTATTGAACATTCAGGTTGGTGTGGCTAAACAAGAGACAAAAGCAGTGACAAAGTCGACTGACAATGCTATCACTACAATGAACCAATTAACAAAAGAAGACCAACTCCTCTGTTGCAGACTGGAAAATCTACAAAATGGAGCCTGATCTATCAATATCCATGTGTTAGGCCTCCTAAAGGGTGTGGGGGGAGACATGTCAGTGGATTTCTTTTCAACTTGTCTCCATGAAATTTTGCATCTAGAAAGCATACTCTTCATCAAGCATGCCTACAGAATTTCACCCAAGGGTCTGAGCAGCAATGTGGCTGAGAGTCGGCAGAACACCAAGACTGTATTGATAACTCTGGACTCAGTGTTGGAGACAGACTGTACTGTGCTTGAGGCCAAACATAAGTGGGCACTAAATTACCAAGATTTCACCATTCACATTTTCCCCAAACTCAGTTACAGCACCCGTTAATGATGAAAAACATTTGATGGGGTATGGGCAAACCTTCAGCTGCTGAGGAGCCACCATATCATGCTCATGCCAGCAAACTTAAAAATCATTTATGGTGGTAAAGTGTTTCAATTCTCTGATACAGTACATGCCAGTAAATGGGTGGAAAAAATAGAGAGTTTTCAACCAGGCAGGAGGACACAGAGAGTGAAGAGGATGGTGTGGATGAGTGAGGACTGCCATCTTTAATGCCTCTACAAAGGAACACAGATTGAGGTGAGAGGAGGTGGATTTAATTAGAGATATTTTGGCTTTAGTTGGTTGCTCTCTGGTCGTGGGTCCAGTGTTAATACTGTTTGATTTTAATTGTTAAAAGATGTGGGGTTACTCACAGTAACATCTGCCATCTCAGGAGAAATATGGTGCCTGATGATATAGTTCATAACTAGACCTTCACCTCATGGTCTGCCTGCAAAGGGTTTCCCATCTGCTAGAACTTTGCAGCTTTCCTTAATCAAGTGCCACACATATGCTGCCAGGTACTGCCAGACTTTCACAGACTTGATAGAATATGAACTTTTGTTGCAAGGGACTCTGATGTAATATTTGGATGCATAGGTAACATTCTCAGTTTAGACTTAACTGCTGCACAAATCCTAAATGTTTTGGACAGTAAAGTGCTGTCAGACTACACAGCAGTGTAGCAATGGTTAAATCAATTCACACTTAATAGGTCTTGTAAAGTATTTAAGGTTAGAGCACAGTTTAAAATTAAGCAATGATGCCTGACAGGGTGTGTGTCATGCTGGGATAACGTCACGCCTCAGGTGGTTGGGCACGAGGCCGCAGGCCGAGTACATCCAACAACTGAGGCATGACGTTATCCCAAATGACACACACCCTGGAGGGCATCATTGCTATTATACAATGGCTCGTTGTTATACAGAATAAAAAAAATAATTTTAAAGATGCTTTTATGTGGAAAAATATTCCTGTTTTTCAAGAGAAGATGAAACAATCAATCAAAGGCTCCATAAATAAAGCTCATCTGCAGGTTCACAGTGAGGCTGAGACTAGAGCCATGATGTTGTACTGGGATAACATCACGGGTCCAGCCCCAGACTGATCAATCAGAGTCCAGGATTTTTTCTTGCCATTGTATAATTCAGTTTAACTGCTTACTGCATTACTTTTGTACTGGAAAGTTTGAGTGATACAAGCGGTTCCCTAGTTCAGGAACCTACCAGGTACTGGGCAATCCTGGATCTGGTGCTGACCTACAGGGTCAGGGTAGCCGATCTTCGGGTGAAAGGTCAGTTAGGGTCCAGTGACCACAATATGGTGGGGTTCAAAGTGGACACAGGGATCCAGTTAATGAATAGGAAGGCAAGAGTCTTAGACTTTAGAAGGGTGGACTTTACCTGTATAGGACTACAACTGAAAGAAACCCTGGAAAAGAGGAGGATAGGTGGGGACGTTGAGGAGAAATGGGCACCCATTAAGGGGGCTATAGTGGAGGTAACACAACAATGCATTAGTTCAATAGACAAGAGGTAAAAGGAGAAGAGAGCCACTTTGGTTTGGGGGGGGAGAGACAGGAAAAGTAAGGGCCAAGAGACTAGTCTTCAGGAAGTATAAGGAGAGACAAAGGGATGAGGACAAAGAAATGTAACAGAAGTGTCTGAGAGAGGAAGGAATGGCAGTGAGGAGAGCTAAAGCACAAACAAAGGAGAGAATAGCTCAGTCAGTTAAAAAGGGAGATAACATAGAAACACAGAAGTTGATGGCAGATAAGGACTGCAAGGCCCATCCAGTCTGCCCATTTCTTTTTCTATCTTATAAATGTGCCATCGGCCTTTGCTGTCAGTGGCCTATCTATTCATACTCATCTGTATTGCTCCATTATGCCTATTCCATGCCTGTTTGAAGCCCTGCACTGTATACATAGCCACCACTTCCTGAGGTAGGCCGTTCCATGTATCCACCACTCTTTCTGTGAAAAGAATTTCCTCACATTACCCCTTAATCGGCCTCCCTCTAATCTCATGCTGTGTCCTCTTGTCCTGCTACTTTTCTTATACTTAAACATGTTAGACTCTTTCACCTTGTTAATGTCCTTAAGGTGTTTGAATGTCTCAATCATTTCACCTCTCTCCCTCCTTTGCTCAAGGGTATACATATTGAGCTCCATTAATCTGTCCTCATATGTCTTCTGATGCAGTCCCTGCACCATTTTGGTTGCCCTTCTCTGGACTGCCTCAATTTGGTTAATGTCCTTGTGAAGGTGTGGCCTCCAGTACTGCAGGCAGTACTCCAGATGGGGCCTAACCAGTGTCTTGTAAAGAGGGATTAATACCTCCCTCTTATGATTTGTGATACCCCTACTAATTCATACTAACATCCCCCTAGCCTAACCTACTGCTTTAGAGGTCTGCTTGGATGATTTCAGGTCATCAGTGATGATGATGCCCAAGTCTGTTTCTTCCTTTGTGACTGCTAGCAACTCCCTCCCAGCCTATAGGTGGCTTCGGGTTTCTCTTCCCTATGTGCATGATCTTGCACTTCTTTGCATTAAATCCCAGTTGCCACTCTTCTGACCATTTTGCTAGTTTATCCAGATCTCTTCTCATTCTGCCCACCCCATCTGGATCATCTACTCTGTTGCAGATCTTGGTGTCATCTGCAAACAGACAAACCTTACCCTCCAGTCCATCTGCAATGTCACTGGTGAAGATTTTGAAGAGGACTGGCCCCAGGACTAATCCCTGAGGTACCCCACTTGTGACTTGCATCTCTTCTGACTGTATACCATTTACCACCACTCTGTTTTCTGCCCATCAACCAGTTTGCCACCCAGTTGACCATCTTCAGGTACATTAGCGAGAGAAGGAAGGCAAAGAGGGGAGTAGCAAAGCTTAGAGGGGCCAGGGGGATATAGTGGACGGAGACAGGAAAAAAACAGTGATCCTGAATAAATATTTCTGTTCAGTCTTCACTGTGGAAAAGGATGGGCAGGGCCTGCAGGTGGACTTCAAAGGAGCTAAGGATAAGGAGGAAAACACCAGTCCATTCACAGAGGAGAGGGTCCTAGAAGAACTGGCAAAGCTAAAGGTGGAAAAAGTCATGGGTCCAGATGGCATATACATCCCAGGGTCCTAAAGGAAATGAGGACTGAACTGGCAGCCCCTCTGGCAGCCATGTTCGGTGAGTCCTTAGACACTGGAGTTGTCCCAGAGGACTGGAGGAGGGCAAACATTTTTCATCTTCACAAGAGCAGTAGTAAAGAAGAAGCAGGGAACTACAGGCCAGTTAGTCTAACCTTTGTAGCCAGATAGATAATGGAGGCACTCAAGTAAAGAATACTGGAACTCCTGGAAGCCAATGGACTGATGGATCTCAAGCAACATGGGTTCTCTGCCGGACAATCCCGTGAAACTAATCTGAAAGATTTCTTTGACTGGGTGAAAAAGGCAGTAGACCAAGGGGGGTAGTAGATATTGCCTACCTCAATTTCAGCAAAGCCTTTGATACAGTCCCACGTAGGAGACTGGTATACAAGCTAGGCAGCCTGGGGCTGGGAAGCAAGGTGGTGAACTGGACTGGAAAATAGATATGTGACATACAACAGAGGGCAGTGGTGAATGGAACCCAATCAGACGAATGGGAGGTGACCATTGGAGCACCTCAGGGGTCAGTTCTGGGGCCAGTCCTCTTCAATGTCTTTATCAGTGACATTGCAGATGGGCTGGAGGGAAAGGTTTGCCTGTTTGTGAATGACACCAAGATCTGCAACAGGGTGGATTCTTCAGAGGGGTGAAAAGGATGGGAAAAGACCTGGAACTGCTGGAGAGTTGGTCAGGGGCATGGAAACTAAGATTTAATACAAAAAAAGTGTAAAATCAAGCATGCAGGGAGCAGGAACCCCGTGGCGATATACAGGTTGGGGGTGGGAGCTGCTGACAGTAATTAAGGATGAGACAGACTTGGGGGTCATAATCAAAGATTACTTGAAGGCCACTAGGCAGATGGCAAAGGTGATGGGAAAGGCCAGTGGGATGTTGGGGTGTATTGGAAGGGGAATCACGAGCCAAAGGAGGGAGGTAATAGTTCCACTGTACAAGACCCTGGTGAGACCTCACCTTGAATATGGTGTACAGTTCTGGAGACCACACCTTCAAAAGGACATTGACAAAATAGAGACAGTGCACAGGAGGGAGACCAAAATGGTGAAGGGATCATATCACAAGCCTTATGAGAAGAGAGTGAAGGACTTCAATTTGTACATGCTGGAACAAAGGAGGGAAAGAGGTGACATGATAGAAACATTCAAGTACCTCAAGGACATTAACAAGTTGGAAGGGGACAACATATTCCAGATTAACAATAGTGCCTGGAAAAGAGGACAACGCAACATGAGACTGAGCGGTGGCTGCATAAGGGGAAATGTCAGGAAGTTATTTTTTATGGAAAGGGTGGTTGATGCATGGAATAGCCTGCCCCAGGAGGTAGTGGCAGCCCATTCAGTAGCAGGCTTCAAACATGCATGGGGCAGAAACAAAGGAATAATAGAAATAGGAAGAAAAAGCTAAAGCCAATGACCAGATAGGGTAACTGAATGCTTCATTAGGCAGCTTAAATGGGCAGACTGAATGGGCCTAACAGTCCTTATCTGCTGACAGCATCTATGTATCTACAGTTACGCATGAATATGTTTTATTTGTATTTATATTAGAATCACAGTTCCTGCATATCATTATCTTGGCTTTTCCCTTTATTAAGCCAGGAGATGTTACATCTGATGGTAGGGTACACAATGTTAACAAGAACTTGTATCAGAATTTCCACTCATGGTGACTATATGGCTCATTTTAGTACATATGTTGATTGATTAATAGTTGTAATTTTTCATATTCCCCCATTGTTGTATAAACGTATAAAGCTGTAACATTAAACTATTTGTGAAAATGCTACAAACATGCTGCGATTATTCTTTTGTAATATAGTTGCATCATATGTCTAATGCAAAATTAATAAAATGTTATTATCAAAAAGAAACAACTTTCTTTTAAAAAGGCAGCTAAACCACTATGAAAAGTCATGTGATGGTTAAATGGTGTACACCTGCAGAACATTTAAGAAATAAAATAGAGTGCTTCAGAATATAATTTGGGTTTGAATACTACCTGATTGATTGATTGATTTAAAAATTGGTAGCCAAGAAAGGCACCCTGAACCAAGGCTCATTCCCAGGTACAACCCAGGGAAGGGGGTTGAGATACAATTAAGCAAATACAAGTATTGATGCATACTACACAAATAAGGTGCGAACAAATGAAGTGCAACATGATAAAAGTGCAAAATAACAAGACTGGGTGTCTGGAACATGACACACTGTACATCGTGAGATACAATCTAACAGCTGGTTAAACACATCAATACAATGACATTAGGAGACATTAGAACTGACCCTAGAAGGGGTCTGAACTGGGGAGGGGACAGGAACAAAGGGTAGGTCAGGTAGGGCACTGAGAGGTGCAGTAGAGGGAGGGAAGGGGAGGCATTTAAGCTGTGCTTATGGGAAGCTGGAGAAGGTGAGAGATGAATAGAAGAGTGGGAGAGGTTCCAGAGGGAGGAGAGGCAATAGGAGAAGGCTGACTAGAGGAGCAAGGGTGGGGAAGGAGAAAGTATAGGAATCCCTGAAATGAAGGGAGTTTGAAGGAGATGGAATGTTTTACAGATACAATTTATAGTTCAAGCAATAGATACACTATATATACTGTATATATATATATATATATATATTTTTTTTTTATCTCATAAACTTTCATGAAGCGTGTGAATCAACTTTGCACAGCCATGAAAAGAACCTTGGTTGGTAAATGCAGGTATAGTTTTCCACAGCTAACAGGTACTATATGTATTGTATTTTGGCTAATGGGCTTTTGTTCTTGGTCAAATGGAAATGAAGGAAAACATAGCCACAAGCATTGCAGCAAATACACTATTACATTGAAAAGTCAAACTCTAGTCAACAGTAGGGTAATGATGGTTGTACACCCTCTGCATAGAATTCATTGTTCTTTAATTAGAAAACATAAAAATGACTGCAATTCCATTTTTGATTTAATTAATAAAGCATTCTTTGTGTCAAAAACTAAGTATTTCCAAGCAATCACTATCTGTGTGCAGATTTGCACTCTTACGAGCTTTAAACCAGAAAGTTAATTACTGTACACATGTAAAAGAAAAAATGCTACATCTGTCATTTTCAATTGACTCAATTAATTATGAATAGAATGTATTAGGAAAAACTCCTCATTAGTGCAAATGTCGCAAATCTAAAACCCTTCCCATTTATATTACCCTTAATGTTCTAATGTGCCAGCAAGTTGGTTTCTAATGTAGGTTTTAATTAGAGTATTTAAATCAGATTTTGGCTATACATTCAGTGAACAGATTAAAGGGTCATTTAGATTGAACTGTTTATGTTACTTCCTTCTGTTAGTTCTTCTCGATCTGTGTTATTTTATTTTTAAATGCTGCAAACCAGGATAGCCTCATTTAGGTGTACCATCTACTTTTCAAGAGGGTCCTGGGTGACCGTTAGAGCAGCAGAGGGATTACATAATACTTACGGTACTTAAAGCTTCAAATTGACAAATTATTCATTGGGGTCATAAATCTAATCAATTCTAACTAACATGAAAAAATCTTTTTGACATACAAAATAAACGACCTCTAGGTGAAGCACCATTGTAATGTGATGTTGTTTTGGGGGCCTTATGTAAAGTAAGCGGTGGGGAGAGGAGGATCACTTCAGTTCCTGCTGAGCCAAGATGCATAAATCAGGCTGGCATACACATAATGTCTACATGGTCAGCATACATTCCTGCACTGCCCAGCTTCCCATGCCATTCTGTGAGCCCAACTCATGAGCAACATTCACATCCAGTGCTGCTCCTGTCCACCAGTACAATGCTCTATGTGAAGACAGGGTGTTCAAAAAGGAGCAAAGCAGGGGTCAGATAGTGGGTTTCCAATCAGAAACCCAGTGGGGTCAGCTATCTAAATGATCTCTTGCTCCACTCGAGCAGGGCACAATGAGGAATGGCAGTCCAGTGAGGACTGCATTATCCACTTTTATATGGTAATAGAGTAATGTAAGGTCACCGGGGAATCAAGGCCCATAAAATCTGCCCCCCACTTCATAAGCAGGGATAAGTGTGTAATGCAAACATACCAAGCACCTAACACCATAGCAGTGTCAGCGGCTCAGCAGGTTGCACACTTACTTCTAAGGCCAGAAAATCAGAAAGTTGTGGGTTCTAGCCCCACACCAGGAACTTGGGATAATACCATATACTGACACTGTAGTGCAGCGTGGGGGGTTGTGCTACACTCCTGAAGTGCCATGTTTCAATGAGACATTAAACTGAAGTCCCATCTGCCTGTTCTGGTGGTGGTTTAGATGGACATTAAAGATCCCATGAACTTCTCAAAAAAAGTAAGGAAATGTCCCTGGTGTCCTGGCTAAATTTCCCCCATTCACTAAAAATACTACCGACAGCTTAACCAGATTCAGTATGTCATTTCACATCTATATCTCCACCCCTCCACCGCGGCCCCCCCCCCCAAGGATGAGACTGAAAATAGGTAGAATTGCTTAATCTCCATTTCTGGATCAATAAAAATAAAATAAATACTGTAAATACCAACTCACAGGGAATCCCTACCCACTGTACTACCACAGGGTAATCAGCATTTCCCTTGGTAACCAGGAATTTCCTTAGGCTTTCCTTAAAGGTCAGTACTGTACTCATGCCCACTGTCTCCACTGATAACTGTTCCATACTGTAGGTTTACCACCAAGGGAGAAAAAGTTCCTCCTACTTTACACCTTAACATACCACCCCAGAGCTTCAGAGCATGTTCCCATGTCCTACTGCAGGACACCAGATCAAACATCCCTGTTTAATCTTGTCTATACCCTTGAGTGTCCAAAAGACTCAAACTTTGTCCCCTCAAGGCCTTCTTTTCTCCAGGTTGAAAATGTTAAGGGCCTCCAGGCTCTCCTCGTTGCTTTTGTCCCCCATACCACTGATCACTTTGCTGGGCCTGTGTTGTACCTTCTCAACTGCCTTAATGTCCCTTTTGCATTGAGGGAACCAGAATTGCATGCAGTACCCCAGGTGGGGTCTGACAAGCTCCACAATAAAATAAGCCACTCCTGATCCTGCTGTATTCAATAATGTGGACCAGTACTCAAAGCTAATATAATGTATCACTGTCCTTATGAGGTAATCACTAAACAATTGCAAAATTCATCACAGCCAGGGAGGTCACGTGATGCAGCTAAGCTAAGAGAAGCTTGGCTCTAGGGTCTCTGCCTTTCAGGAACTAAATCCTAACCAATCTGCCTCCCCTGTGCTTTTCATCTGGATTATGACTTACCAGTCTGCTATGCCAGAAATCAGGAAACTGGAATGAGATACTGTTTTGGAACTTAATATGCCCCCCAAAAACAAACTGATGATCTTTTTGGAAGTTTCAGTGGCTCTTCTGTCAAGATAGTGGCTCCCCTGTCTGACCCTGACACTCTCTTTATCTCACAGCAACTTTTGGAAATGAAATCTTTTATGGGCAGCATCACTACATAACTGGCCAAAATGAACCTAGCCCTAGATACTGTAAAAGGAACTACTGATACCCTTGGCTCTTGGCTGACCGAAGCAGAGGATTGGGTCAGCAAGCTGGAGGACTGGGCCTACCTGACAGAGCACCATGTGGTTTCACTAGAATGAGAGATGCAGCTCCTTCAGAGTAAAATTGACGACCAGGAGACACAGAACCATCAGAACAATTTGCGGCTCCTGGAAGTTCCAGAGTCTTCTGAGGGCATGAATGCAGTGGATTTCCTCTGTTTGCTTCCTCAATTGTTAGATCATTACTGGGACTCGCCGGTGGAAATTGATCGGACTCACCGAGTCCCCTGCGACACTGCACTGCCCTGTGCGGCAGCCTGCCCTAGACTGATTGTATTCCGGCTTTTGCACTTCCAGGATTGTGAGTAGAGGTGGGTGAAGTGGCCAAAATTCACTCCACGAAGTTGATTCATGGAGTAATGTGGAATCCGCGAAGTAATCTGCAATGTGAAGTGGAATACTTCTCGTCATAATAAGGAATGCAAAATCCATTGAAATCAATTACTTTGCATTACTCCGCCTTCCCCCAACCACTTCTGCACCAGTTTGAATGTGAAGTACATAGAAATCAATGTACTTCATATCTCTTCGACTTATGATTGAGCTCCAAGGTACATTTTGCAGTGATTCATGGGATTGCAGGTCACATGGGCTCTAGATAATTGTTCTGCACAGCCTCAGTACTGGGTAGTGTGTGTGTGTGTGTAGTGGTAGCTGGAGACAGCATGCTCCCAGAGCACTGCAATTCAAAACCTCTAAAAGCTGGTAAAAAAGTCATTTTGAGTCATTTATTCTGCTCAAAATTTAGTGCATCGATTGTAAGAAACCCTCCTGTGCTCATATCATTGAGTGTTTATTGTTTGTGTGTGGATTTTGAATGTTAATTTAGAACATTCAGTCTGTGTACTGACAGACACTTGAAGTGTGCTTTGGGGGAGGGGCGTATCTGTGGTGTAGGTAGATTAACTGGGAAAAAAGGCAGCCTTTTTGTTTTGGTTATATTTTTCTTGTATAACTGTGTTAATGTACACACAGTAATATTTCAGTAATTCTTGAATTTTTTTTACTGATTGTTGTGGTGCAACAGTGTATGATTTTAGTTTGTTTAAAACATTTGGTTATATTACTGAAGTTTTCAGTTTGCTTCGCATTACTTATAGTGTGTGTGCGTGAGTGTATGTGCGATGCGTGCCATCAAATCAGACACCTTTTCTTGTGCCACAGAGTAATTCCAGCAGTGTGAACCTGCTATCCACTGCACCTGTGTGATTTTGTACTGCTTTGTGGCGTCTTGGTTTTGGACTGTTACTGTGGTGCACCCCCACCCCTCTCAACCAGCAAATGGTATTCTTTTCCAGATTGGATTGTGACTTGTGAGCACTGGTTAAGGTGTTATTGTGACTTTGCATCTGCGTCTCTTCTTGATTGTGCAGTGCAATCTTAATCTGTCTCTGCTTTTGCATCTGTTTAGTGCCCAGTCTCCATCTACAAACCATGGCTGTTTTTTTTGGCTTCACATCCACCGTCCCAGACTGAAGGTTCAGAAATCTAAATTTGTTTCGAATTTTCTTGGTGCTCCCCAAAATGCATGCAAAGAGACGTGCAAGCAAAGCTGTTTCTGGCCATGGCACTGCTGCCAGTGCATAGCTAATGTCAGTAAAGGGGTTTCTCCATCAATGTTTTTTACAGCGCAATCTGTAGCTTCACTCATAGTTGGAGGAGATGACGATGTACCAGCTGATGGTGTTAGTGCTGTTTCTGCTGACATGAGTATTATTGCCTCAAGTGCCACTTCTGACCAGTTAACCATTTCAAATTGAGTCTAAAGCTGTGACTGATAGTGTAGCTGATTTTATACTCCCCATTAACATCCCCATGGTAGCTGAACATGATTCTGATCCTGGCAATGAAAACTCAAAATGTCACATTTCTTCCAGCATTGTTGAGGTCATGCCTTTGCCATCCAATGATTCTAAGCGTGGCACAAAAATATTGCGTGATGATGATGCTGTGGTTGGAACATGTTCTCCACATGACAGCATCCAAGCTGAAAATGTGGATGTAGATGGTGTTGATGAATATGATGATGATGTCAGTGACCCCTGTTGGGAACTGGAGAAAAAGAAAGTCAAGGTGGCTGTGTCTGGGTCTGATGGCGTTAACCCCCCCCCCTCCAAAAAGTTGTGATTTAGCGTTCCTATTGATGATAATGATGACCCAGTAATAATCATAGGTAGTTGTGGTGGTCGGTTGGAGTCCAAGTGTGCCCAGCCTGAAAAATCATGTAGCACACCCCCCATTTAAGGCGATAAAAATACAGAGTCCAATAAGCAGCATCTGGGACATGTTAAAAGTAGGGGATCACAATCCCTTGTTTGGAATTTTTTTGTCCAAGATGCAAATGATCAGTCCGGTGCAATCTGCCAGTTTTGCCATGCATGTGTGAGTTGAGGTAAAAAGGGGAGTCATTTTGGCATGGGGGCCAACATACACATCTTAAGAACAGGCACATGGCACTGTGGACCTGGCACCAGATGGCAGCTAATGCCATAGTGGGGCATTCACCCTCGTCATCAACCTTACTGAGCATGTTATCCTCTTCTATGAGTGTAAGACCAAGGAGGAATGTCTGCAGCAGTGATGAAATAACACCAGAGGATTAGTACAGGCATGATGAGGGTGAGGATTATGATTTAGAAATCTTGTCAAGTGGTGGTCAGAGTAGCAGTGGTGGTGGTGGTGGTCAATGCAGTATGTCTACTGCAAGTGATACATCAACCCCTGTATGCAAAATGGGGAAAATAACTTCATTTGGGGACTTGTCACCTTTGCACCCCTCTTCATAACACTTCCACATCCCACCCCCAGCCATTGACAGAGCAGAGTCATTTGTCACATACCCCATGCAAAACATGTAAATCAGCCCACGTTGGAGAGTGTGTTTGCCCATAACCAGTGGCAGAGCTGGTGGGGATGGGGGGGTGGTCGCCCCTCTTGGCTGCCCCACTGTGAGTAGTGGTACCCCACCATGATCTTTATTCACTGTTTAGTGCCCATTGTGGATCCCACAATTAACTGAATTCCACTCCAGCTCCCCAAATCTCCCAAACCTGGCTCCACTACTGCCCGTAACCTCCTGCCTGCCTACCTGAAGCATGTGACCTACACTGTGTAAGCCATGTGATGTGTGTGGGCTGCCTGTGAATTCTCAGTCCGCCTTAAAACAAAATAAGGTGGCGTACACAATGCAAAGTCATAATTACAATGGGAAGTGGCAAAGTGAGGGTTGAAAATGGTCACTTCATGTAGTTGAATACTAATGCGAAGTGGCCACTTCGCGTCCACTTCATAGGCGGAATTTTACTTTGCTGCATCTCTAATTTTGAGTTAATTCTATCTAAAGCTTGACAAAAGAAGGAGCTACTATGGGAGCGTGTTAAACTGTTTTTTCAACCAGATTACCCTAAGCGGGTGGTCGATCGCTGGAAAGGTTTCAACAAAGTTTGGGACCTTGTCTGGGAGTGGCACATCAAGTGTATACTTAGCCCCACGGCGATGCTTATGGTGTTTATAGGCAAATTGGTGGAGTCCTTCATGAATGCTTGTGATAGTTTCATAGGTTCATATGTGTTATACAAGTTTGAAGAACATGCCCATATTGAACTTGTCACCTAATGGTGATAGTAACATTTATTTTCTCACATATGGTGATCTAGTTTGTACTTAAAATCTGTCAGGCTATCACTTGTAACTATATCAGTTGGCAATGAATTTCAAACAGGTGGTAGTCACTGGGTAAAAAAATTATCCCTTTTAGAAGTTTTATTTACTTGAGATTTTAACTTTAAATTATGTGATCTGGTGTTACAGCCAGATGCACTTTCTTCAAGACAAATGGATTCACACAGTGCAGGGACTTGTAATGCCCTATATTCCAGGCACGGATCACCCCTCAATGATCTATATTCTAGTGAGTATAACCCTAGAGCTTGAAGTCTTCCACTATACTCAATGTTTTTTAATCCTGTGACCTGTTTAGTAATTCTTCTTTGAACCTTTTCAATGGTTGCCTTGCCTCCCAAAGAGGTAGGTGTACAGATGGGGGCACAAAAGTCTATATGAGACCTGACCAAACTTCTATATAGAGGTATTAAAACCTCCAGTTCCCTACTCTTGTTATGTTTCAGGATACATGATAGTATACCATGACATTTTTTAATTATATCATTAGTATGAGAGGTATATTTTTAATTATTTTTTTATTTTTTTTTCCAATTGTTTAACCAGGTGAGACACACTAAGCTGAAAGCTTGTTTACAGGTGCAACCTAGGAGCACAGGGAAGTTAAGTGACTTGCTCAGGGTCACACAGTATGCAAGTGGGGGCTGTGGGATTCAAACCCAGGTCTCCAGATTTGCAGCTCAGAGCCTTAAGCCACTGTGCTATACTGCCTCCTATACTTAGTGATAGTGATACCCAAATCCCTTTCAGATGTAACAGTTTGTAATATGGTGCTGTAAAGTTTGTAGCTAGTGAATGTGTTGTTCTTACCCAGGTGCATAACCTTGCATTTAGTGGTATTAAAAGTCATTTTAATCATAACTGACCATTTAGCTAAATTATCCAGATTTGATTGTAAGACTTCACTGATTCTGAGTTGTTGATGATACAGCCAAGTTTCTATCGTCAGCATATTTATGTATCCAGACCCCATTATAGGTTTACATGCTAGTTCTTAGAATATTAAACAATACTGGTCCCAGGACGGTGCCCTGAGGGACACCGCCACTAACTAACCCCATTCTGACATTTTCCCCCTTAATGCTCTCACGTTGTTTCCTGTCACTAAGCCAGGAATGAATCCATTTAATAATATTTGGGTGGAATTTATATTTTTTTAGTTCCTCAACCAATACTCCATGAGAGACGGTGTAAAAAGCCTTCTCAAAATCAAGGAAGATAACATCTACTGGAAGTCCCTGATCCAATGCCATACTTGCTGGTTCAAAAAAATGTATTAGATTATACTGACATCAATCAATCGATCAAAATCTTTATTTAATCAGGCGAGAATCATTGAGCAAGCTAATTTTCAAGATGGACCTGGGCATTAAACAAAATATGTTATGGGACACAGTGGTTACACCAGTACCAGCCAATCCAAAATTTAGCTGGAGACAGTACAATTAATAGTAAGATTAACAATAAGAGCAAGAAGTCATATAGCATCATCAACAGCAAAAAGACCAAAATAAATATAAGCATTTCCATAGATATAGACAGTATTTACACAGTAGACCTGAATCAGACCAGGAGACAGCAAGAGTAGATTCATAAGTTGGATGTTGAAATAGGCTGAATGTACAGGAGAAGGGGGAGAGGAAGTGAATGAGGGATGATTATACAAGGGTAGGGGAAGTGGGGAGGAGGAGAGGATGAGGGAAGAGAGCTCACTGTAATGAGGAGACCCCATCTGAGACCACCAGAAAAAGTGGAGCATAAAAGTACATCAGATTGGATAGCATACATTCTCCAAGGAGGGAGTAGTAAAGGTCGTTTGATAGTGTGCAGTCTACTCAAAGAGTGTAGTAAGGGTTGTTTAACAGTGAGTGTGCTTAAGGAGTGGGTAACATACACCACACCAACAATTAATATGACATGCTAGGATTACATTAGGAAGAGGTAGGAGCAGGTAGAGGAGAGGAGAGGGCAGGATGATATGAGGGCAGCAAGAGAAGACTTAAGTACAGGGCAGAGGGTGAGGAATCAAGTGGACACAGTAACCTAGTAGAGTAAGTAGTGAAATAAGGTAGCGGAGATGACGGGTAGTAAGGTAAACACTGAGGTAAAGTGCTCAACAGAGGGCAGAACAGGGGTAAATGGAAAAACAGACAAGGGCAAAAAGAGCAAGCTTGGGGAAAAAAAGGATAAAGCCAACATTAAATGGAGGGCAATGAGTACCAATGCCCATAGTCTGGGAAACAAGCTTCCTGAGCTAGTAGCCTTGATGGAAGATGAACACTTGGATATTGTGGCAGTCACAGAAACATGGTACACGGGGAACCATGACTGGGGTGTCAACATACCGGGGTACACAGTCTACAGAAGGGACAGGGAGGGGAAAAGAGGAGGTAGAGTAGCTCTATACATAAGGGAAGGGATCAAAGCTACAGAATTAAAAAGTAAAGGGGGAGGACAAGAGGCACTCTGGGTCACCTTGGAGACAGGGAATGGCATCACAATCTGCACAGGGGTTGTATACAGACCCCATCTCAAGGAGGAAATGGACAAGAAAATGATAGAGGACATTCTCAAAATGGCTGAAAAAGGAGATACTGTTGATGGGGACCTGAATATGGCAGATGTTAACTGGATGACCTGTACTGCAGCCACATCAAGAGCAGGGTAATTCTCGATGCCTGCAGAAGCAGGCAGCTAGACAGCTAGTTTTGGAACCCACTCAGGAGGAAGCAATACTAGACCTGGTACTCTCAAATGGAGAGAGGATCACAAATTTAGAAGTCAGTAGACATCTGGGAACAAGTGACCACTGCACAGTGTGCTTCACAATAAGCACAACCATGGATACAAGCCATACAAAAACAAGCATACTGGACTTTAGAAGGGCTGACTTTGGCAAAATGGGTGAATACCTGAGGAATACACTAGCAAATGGCCAAAAAGGAGAGGTGGAAGAACAATGGAGAAAAATCAAAACTGCCATCATAGAGGCAACAAGCCTTTGTGTGAAACAGATAAAGAAAACAAAGCAGAGTAAAAAACCACTATGGTTCTCAAAAGAGGTGGCAGGGAAGGTTAAGGAGAAAAAGGCTGCATTCAAAAAGTATAAGGCATCACAGAAGAAGCATGACAGGAAACTGTATCAATTAAAGCAGAAAGAAGTGGGGAAGGCGGTCAGAATAGCAAAAAGCCCAAACTGAGGAAAAATAGCCAAGTCAGTAAAGAGGGATAAAATCTTTATAGGTACATTAGGGGCATAGAAAGGTTAGGGAGGAATAGTGAAGATTAATAAAGGAGAGGGAGGTGGGCAGAGGGAGACAGTGAAAAGGCAGAGATACTGAATGAATATTTTTGCTCAGTATTCACAAAAGAAGATGAGGAGGAGTTACCTAAACCAGACAATAGAAGCACTTTGGGTAGGGGGTTGACACCAGTCCATTTACAGAAGAAAGAGTCCTGAAAGAACTCCTAAAACTCAAGGTGGACAAAGCAATGGGGCCTGATGGGATTCACCCCAGAATCCTAAAAGAACTAAGGGAGGACCTAGTGACACCACTGACCACACTTTTTAACAAATCATGGGAGGATGGGGTGGTACCTGAGGACTGGAGGAGGGCAGATGTGATTCCCCTTCACAAAAGTGGGAGCAAGGCAGAAGCAGGAAACTAAAGACCTGTAAGTTTGACCTCAGTGGTAGGGAAAATGATGGACTCACTTCTGAAAGAAAGAATTGTTGAATACCTAGAGGCCAGCGGGGCACAGGACCCAAAACAGCATGGATTTACAGCAGGAAGGTCAATTCAGATGAATCTAATAGATTTCTTTGACTGGGTGACCAAAGTAATAGACCAGGGAGGGGCTGTGGATATGGCCTACCTAGACTTTAGCAAGGCATTTGACACAGTCCCACACAAAAGATTAATAATCAAGTTAGCCAGCCTGGGAGTGGGTCCCAGGGTGGTAGCCTGGGTTGCAAACTGGCTGCACAACAGGACACAGAAGGTAATAGTGAGTGGAACACATTCTGAAGAAAGGGGGATCACTAGTGGAGTACCTCAGGGCTCAGTACTGGGTCCAGTCCTCTTTAACATCTTTATAGGTGACATTGCAGAGGGTCTGGAGGGAAAGGTATGCCTCTTTGCAGATGATACAAAGATCTGTAACAGAGTTGATGAACAAGGGGGTGTAGAAAGGATGAGAAGGGACTTGGCAAGGTTGGAGGAATGGTCAGACATATGGCCACTTAGATTCAATGGAAAGAAGTGCAAAGTAATGCACCTGGGAAACAAAAACCCAGGAGAAGAGTACACAATAGCAGGGGAGGTACTAACAACAACAAAAATGGAACAGGACTTGGGGGTAGTCATATCAGATGATCTAAAGGTGGGTAAGCAATGTGAGAAGTCAGTAAGGAGAGCCAGGGGGATACTGGGATGCATAGGAAGGGGCATCACAAGTAGAAAAAGGGAAGTGGTTATCCCTCTGTACAGACAGTTGGTGAGACCCCATCTGGAGTACTGTGTGCAGTTTTGGAGACCTCATCTCACGAAGGACATAGACAGGATGGGGAAGCAGTCCAGAGGAGGGCAACTAAAATGGTGCAGGGTCTGCATCAGAAATCATATGAAGAGAGACTGAGAGAGCTTAATATGTATACCTTTGATGAAAGGAGGGACAGGGGGACATGATAGAAATGTTCAAGTACCTCAAGGGAATCAACAAAGTCCAGGAGGATAGCATCTTTCAGAAAAAGAGATGGGTAAGAACAAGGGGACACAATTTAAAGATAGAGGGGGGACGGTTCAGGGATAATGTGAGGAAATCTTTTTTCATGGAAAGAGTGGTGGATGCATAGAACTGCCTTCCTGGGGAGGTTGTTGGGGCTAAAACAGTGGGGGAATTCAAACATGCATGGGACAGACACAAGGCAATTGTAGTGGGGGTGGCAGGAAGTAGGCTGTTTGTTAACTAGAATCTGCAGCTTATCCAGTAGGTAGGGAAATTAGCAGACTGGGTGGGCCAAGTGGTCCTTATCTGCCCTCAAAGTCTATGTTTCTATGACAGGAATGATAAGAGGACAGTAAGAAAGACATGATCTTCCCTGTGTAAAACCATACTGAGATATATCTATGATATCCATATTTTTGAGGTGTGTAACCATTTTCTATTGTAATATTCTTTCCATTAATTTGCCCAGGCAACAGGTGAGGCTAATAGGCCTATAATTTGTTACATTCTGTTTGTTACCACCCTTATGAATTGGTACCACTGTAGCCAATTTCCACTCAGCAATGGCTGTCCCTTCATAGAGTGATGCATTGAATAAAAGTGTAAGTGCCCCCTAATAATTCAGTGGCTAATTCTTCAATAAATTTAGTGGCAATGCCATCAGGACTAGGTGAAGAGTTCATTTTAGTGGTCTTAATGGCTGTCATAACTTCATCGAGTGTAATCAATGGGTCTGTTACATCAATTGATAAATTATCCAAGGATACAATCTTCTTTGGTTTACACACACTAAGAAAGTAATGATTGAATTTGTTCATCACATGTAACTCATTGGCTATTGGCTCATTGTCCTTGAGTAATGGCCCAATATTTGGTTCCTTCCCCTTTAATGACCCAACATAATTGTAAAATTGTTTTTTGTTGTCCTTAGTTATTGTAGCAAGATTTAGTTTGAGATATTCTTTTTTTTGCAGATCTTATTGCTTTTTTACACTGTTTAGTTTTAACTTTGAACTTTTGCCATTTCTCCACTATCGTTTTTTTATATTCATTAAACGACTTTTTTTGTTGTTAATAAGTCTCTTAATTTTTCTCTTCAACCATAGGGGTACTCTTTTATTATTATTATATTTTATATGTACAGGAGTCCAGGTATTAATACAGAAGTCAATCTTTTTCCATATAACTATCCGTATCTGTTCATAGTCTAGGTTTTTAAGTTCAGCCTCCCATTTACAGTCGGATAAGGGTTTTTTAATTGCCTCATAATCTGCTTTATAGAAATTTCTAAATTTAGTAATACCACGGTTATTGGAAGTATAATATTTGATATTCCATACAATTATGTTATGGTCACTATCCCTGAGGGGTTCAATAACTTGGGATGAATTCCCTATATCATTGATATTAGTGAGGATAAGGTCCAAAATATTATCTTTTCTGGTGTGTTCTAATACTAACTGTTCTAGATCATGTTGTAATATAACATCAATAAATCTTTTATCTAGGAGTTTTTTCCCAGTTAGAGTTTGCCAGCTGATGTTAGGTAGATTGAAGTCCCCATTAATATCAGATCATCATAATCTTCCAGGTTCTCTATAACTTCCATGAATATGTCATTACTAGGGGTGTCCAGTTTAGGAGATCAATAGCACAAACCTATTGGTAAACATCTATCACTTTGCACCTTAGCCCATATGACTTCAGAATCAATATATGAGTTTGCACTATTTGATATTTCAAAACTGACCAGTCTCTGACTTACATATAGTGCTACTCCTCCACCTTTAGTTTTTTGACAGTTTTTAGTAATAATCGAGTAGCTGGGAATTTTAATGCCCCATACAGAGTCGGTGAACCAAGTTTCTGTAACTCCTTATATATCAGTTTTGTCATTATCTAAGATGTGTTTTAGTTCATCCAATTTATTGTTTAGGCTTCTGGCATTTAACAATAAGATTTTCAAATCAGTACTATGCAATTTAGAAGCAGTATGTTTAAGTGTGTTAGTTGCACTAATAATATGTGCTGTAGGGTCATTGACTTTCTTATGAGTATGGAGCTGTATAAATGTGTTTAGTGTCCCTCCCCCCCCCCAATTAGTTTAAAGTAGTGTTTATGAAGTCATTTATATGTTGTCCCAGTAGTCTAGATCTTGGTTTGCTAAGATGCAAACCATCTCTGCTTACTAATTCCATTTTGCTAGCAAACTCTTCCCAATGGGTAATACAAACTACTCTTTGCTTGAGACACCAGGAACACAACCAGTTGTTTAAAGATTACATTTTTTCATTAATATACTAGTCAGCCCCTGGAACAGGAAGAATCTCTGAGAAAGCTATTTGATAGCCTATGTCTGACAAAAGATTATGCATCCCCACAAATTCCTTTTCAATGCTTTGTATATTTTGTTTTAAAGCATTATTTACCCTGGCGTGAATGATTACTAATGGTTTCTCTCCACTATATTTTAAAATATCTTTGGTCATTTTTGTTATATCCATCATCTTAGCCCCTCTGAAACAAGAGATGGTCCTATTTCTTTTGTCCAGATCTCAAACTAATCTATCCAGGTTTTCAATAATCGAGTCCCTCAGGATGTGTATTTGTCTAGGCTCAACTTCATTAGTTTCTGTTAGGTCCATAAGATTGTCAGAATTGGCCTGGGTACTTGTGCAACATGGAACTGAAATATTGGTAACAGTGTGTTCAAAATCCATAGAATTTATTATAGGAAGAATACAGATGGGGACGGTGGAATTACTTCATCCAATAAATTGGGTTGGAATTTGAAATTGTGCAGCTTTCCTTCCTTTTATACATGCTTTATTACTCTGGACCTGATCCCAAAGATTCTCACTGTCTATGAGATCTTCCTCAGCCCTGGCACACTTTCTATTGGGGCACCTACTGTACTTGATTGTTCAGGCAGTCATTATTTGTAATGACCTGTGGGTCCCTATTATAGGATGTTTGGGTTGAATTTTCACGGGTTTCGAGAATTGGTGTATCTCTCATGGGGTTTGTTTTGTTTATTCTTTTTATTGTACCAGCATAGCTCTTTTCCAGTGCAGTGAGTCTGTTGTTAAACAAACAGATTTCTTGTGCCATGTCTTCGTTCTGTTTATATCTAAAACATTTGAAAGTTTTATTTGTCATGATATCCGGGTCTATACAATACATGACACTACAATAACACCTATGCAACACCTTGTCATCATTAGCTGTGAGTGTCTCATTCATTATGCACTGCAAGTAAAACTCAATTTATATAAAAATAGGGACTAGAAGCCACTAATAGTAGGAGTTACCTGCAGTCACCCTACCTGGTTTATTGTGATACAGCCTCCCTACAAGCCCTTCGCTAGTGCTGATATGTGCTCACCCTGCTCTGGCTTGCCCTGCTCACCACAGGCTGAGCTTTTATGTGGGACAGTGACCTGGAAGTGCTTACCGTGTCACAAGCAGATTACAAAACTCGAAAGTGAGTAAAAGTGCTTAAAAAGCATAAATAATGCTGGCAAACTCATGTAACAGGTAAAGATAGTGCCCCAGTGAGACCCAGATAAAACAAAACAATGCCCGATAATTCATTGTGCAGCAAGACTTGGGACCTGGGAGGACTGGCAACTTCAGAAAAGAGCCATCTGCTCTGGAGCCCAAGCCACAATGTGTGTCCAGTTCTACCTCCTCCTCATGCTTGAAAATGGATTCTTCATCTCCTGGTAGCCTGCCTGTAGTTTCCAGGATGGCCCCAGTCAAAACTTCTCCCCAGCCTGGTGCTGAAGATTCTGAGCTTATGGAGACTTCTGTAAGTGCAACATGAGAGGCTGTTAATTGGATTGTGGCAGTAAGTCTTTGTAATTGGGCTACTGGCAGTGTTCTTTTGGTATTTTTATCACCTGCCAGTACTTCCCTGAAGTTTGTGTGCTTGAAGAGGAGGTTGGACATTGACATATCTAATGCTTTCCTTGCCAACTCTCATTTATAGTGGAGCAACTGATCATTTTGCTTTGGGATGCTCCAGCAATGTATAATGTTTTTGGACAGCATTTGTTCTGCTCTGGGAAGTGGACTATTATGGTGTGGGGAGGCTCCATTGTTGCAACTGTTTCCTTTGTAGTCATGAAATCACTGGGTCCCAGGGTTGCTTATGTGTTCTTGAATGGGTGGGATATTTCTTTATATGTACCTTGGACCCATTTGTTGCTGCCCTTATGCCTTCTGCTAATAGTGGTAGATGTTAGCTCATTATGGTAACTCGCAACTTCTGGCTATTTTTGTAATGCCCACCAGAGGGGGCAAGTTTCCTTTTCACTTTATTTCTTACATGTTTACCACCTGCTGTTACTGAGTTCCATGTGTTATGGCTCACACAGGGTCTAAAGGAAATTTCTTCTTCTATTCAATATATTGTGTTAGTGGAAGAGGGGGCCCTACTCATTGTGGATAATTATTTTGGGCTGGCTGCCTAGTTTTCTTTCTGGTGGGTGCATAGAATTTCATACTATTTCATACTATGCCAGTGCTTAGCCCCACTATACCTGTGGAAAGGAATTGTACTCTGGTTCAGTCCAGGTGGCTTTGCTTTAGTTTATGTGCCAGTAGCGTGCCTCTGGTTTCGTATCATGCTTCGCCAGTTACTGTTTATACTTGGAAGAGGGGTGGATTGCCTTTTGGTTGAATAAATTATGGCAGTTGCCCAGTGGCCCCCATGTTTTCTCCATTACAGTGTTTGGGATATTGGTAGTTTATTATACTGTCTGTACTGTAGTTCATCCTATGCTCTTTTTTTCTATTTGTTACTCATCAGTCAGTTCTTCCCCTGTTTGTTACCTGTTTGTAAAGCAAGACAGAGTGAATTCCTTAGGCATACTGTTTTCTGGTCTGGGTGGGGTTTGGGGAGAGGATTGGGGTGTTCTTCCATATGCCCTATAATGTAGTGTTGTGAAATGTTCGAGGCTTAATAACCCTATTAAGCGGAGGAGGGTTCTCATGCATCTGAAGTGTTTGGGGGGGTTAGATAGTTTTCCTGCAGGAGACCCACCTTATAAAGAAACAGGCAGATAAATTGGGGATATTTTTGGGAGGGGTGGTGTATGAGTCCTCTTATTCCTCCAAAAAGAGGGGGATTTTTGTTTTATATCATTGAGGGGTCAACTGGGTTGCAGACTAGGTCAAGCGAGACAGGGAGGGGTGATGGTTGTTGATTAAAGGCAGGCTAGGTGGGCAACTTTTGATTTTGGGTTCTGTCTATGGCCCCAATATAGATGACCTTCATTTTTTCCATGCCATCTCCCAGGCATTGTTGGATTGAGGCCCAGCTCCAATTCCGATGGGTGGGGATATGAACCAAGTTATAGATTCCCTGTGTGACAGGAATGGTTCCCCCTCATCTTTTGGTGTCCAGAAGTGGTAAGACCCTTAGGATGCTCATGCAAGATCATGGCCTCCATGATATGTGGTATTTGGAACACCCAACTGGTCAGGATTATACCTTTTTCTCAGCTCCTCATAACACCTACAGGAGGCTGGACATTATTTTGGCTTCTGGCTTTGCTGCCCATGGGGTGATTCATTCTACTATAGAACCAATTTTAATATCAGATCACTCCCAGATCACTTATAGTTTGGCCCCTGGGACTGCAGATGGATTGGTTAAACAATGTGTTTCAATTTTAGTCTGTGTAATGATGCCATCTTCATGTTCTGGTTAATGCCAAGAGTTCCAGGACTACTTATGTTTTAATTTCCCTAGGGAGACTGCGGCAAAGTGGGCCTGGAAGGGATTTAAGGCCTATATCCATGGCAGGGTTATTGCCTACACCTTGGGTAAGGAAAAAGGGAAATTTAAGGATCTGCAATCTTTGTAGAGGCAACTGTCTGATTTATAGCAGCAGCACAAGGGAGGTGATCACTCCCCCACTTTGGTCCAGGTGATGAGAACTCTTCAATATAGAATTAACACTATAAACTTGAGGCAACCTGAATTCATTTTGTGTTGTTCCCATCATGCTTATTGGGAAGGGGGGAGGCTTGCAGATTGCTTGCCTATCGGTTGAAGAAGATGGCAGTGGAGACTAAGATCCCAGGCATTCAGGGAGAGTCTGCCCTTTTGACAGCCCCGAGCTAATAAATGATGCCTTCTGTACCTATTATGCTGGATTATACACATCTAAGTTGCCTCAAGGAGAGCAGATCATAAATAATATTAGTACTATTTTGAATTCTGCTTCCCTTCCAAAATTGTCTGGGGAACAGGCTGCTGCCTTAGATGTCTCTATTACCCATCAGGAAATTCAAGCTGCTATCAGCCAGATTTCTAGTGGTAAGTCCCCTGGCCCCGATGGCCTCCCTATTGAATTTTATAAGCATTTTGGAGACCTTCTTAGTCCTTTGTTGGTATCTACTTTTCAGGAAGCATGGCTGGACATCATGAATGAGGCTACCTTCTCTGTGTTGCCAAAAAAGGTTAAAGACCCCCATCAATGCTCCAACTACTGCCCCATCTCTCTCCTGAATGTTGACTACAAAATTTTGGCTAAAGTATTAGCCCTCCGATTACAGGCAATATTGCCTTATTTGGTGCATCTGGACCAGGTAGGCTTCATTACAGGGAGAGATGAGGCAGACCACATCAGTCAGTTGGTTAATTTGATGTGGTTTGTGGGTCTTCACCTTATCTGATTGCAGCAGTGGTCTTAGACACAGAGAAGGCATTTGACTTCGTTGAGTGGCCGTATTTATTTGCCACCCTTCAGGCATTTGGGCTGAGTGAGGGCTTTGTGTGGTGGATATAAACTCTTTATTCGGCCCTGTGGGCCTTGGTGGTCACTAATGAATTTACTTTGGTTGGGTTTCCATTGGGTAGGGGGATATGGCAGGGGTGCCCCTTATTTCTGGTACATTTTGTGTTGCTGCTGGAACCCCTCACACAGAAGTTATGCGAGTCCCATGGTCTCTTGGGTATTACGCTGGGCAAGGAGGAGATTAAACCAATGCTTTTTGCAGATGATATTTTTATAACACTTCAGAATCCAGCCCAGTTATTCCTGTATTTGGTGGAGCTGCTAAATGAGTTTGCAAACCTCTCTGGCCTCCACAATAATTGGGGGAAAACGGAGGTGTTACCTCATAACTCAAAGTGTTCTTCTTTCTCCCTACAAGATGTGGGTTTGGTTGGGGCTCAGAGCCCGGTGAAATATTTGGGAGTTGTTATTTCCCCTAATTGGAGGGATTGGATTCATCTTAATTTCCCCCCTTATTGAAATTGCTGAAGGAAGATTCTAATAGGTGGAAGTATCTTCATTTGATGCTGTGGGGCAAGACTCAGGCTTTGCAAATGTTGGTCCTTCCCCAAGTGTTGTATCTTATTAGATATCTACCCCTAGGTTCCATGTCATAATAGCGATCACAAAACAGTGATCGCTATTATGGCGGGTGTATGTTGCCGAAAAGCAAATCTGTGATATACACTTGCCAGCAACCCAACATCCAGCAATAAAATAAGTGTTTTTGCAGTGACCCCCCCCCCCGCTACGCCCTGATTTTAGATTTTCAACTCTAGAGTGGTGCATGTCGGGGAGGAGGCACAGTCCGCATTTCCCAAAAAATTAAGTCCCCTAGTCATGGGCAGCGAGTGGCAAAATTCCAACCCTCCCGGTCCCCAGCCCCAAATCCAGTACCTGCTGAGCCAGAACTAGCCACCCACACCACTACATCACATGGCTAGTTCGGCAGCAGCAAGCACACCAGTCCCCTAAAACCCTTCCCTGTCCCTCCCCTTCCCCCCCACTATTCCCCTTCCTGTCACCCTTCCCTATGCTTGCATTTGTGTAGGGTCACTACCCTTGCAATGGTAGTCCATGGGGATAGCGCTAAATATGAGTCGCCGTTTTGACAGTCACCCATATTCAGTCGCTATCCTCACTGGATACCCTACCCCTATCTGTCCTGACATCTATTTGGTTATCTTTGGATAAGCTGGTCAGACAGTTTTTATGGGGGGGCAAACTCAAATTTCATTGCTGCAATCAGTAGCCCCCTCAGCCAAGGGTGGGCTTTGTCCACCCTGGTTTAAGGGGTATTATTTGGCTGCTGGCCTTAGGCAGGTATGGATGTGGTTGCATGAGGATCACTGTAGAGCTATAGCTTGATGGATAGCCTCAGAAGAGTTCTTGACCAGGGGGTAACGCACCCAAACTGATCTTATGGGACTTCTGTGGCCCGGTTATTCTATTCACGATTATGTTATTGGTATTTGGAAGGCTGTTACTAAGATAATTTCCTCTCCATGGCAGGTCCCTTTCTCTTGGCGGCTGATATGGCACAATCTTAAGTTACTGGTGGATGGCTTTCCCATTTACTGGCCCCAATTAGCTAAGGGAGGAATTTCAAGAGTTGCTGATCTTTTCAATGTAGAGACAGGCCTCTTTAAGGACTTCACTGCCCTTAAATCTCAAGCCTCCCTGCTGCAGTCACATCTGTGGCAGTATTTTCAACTTCACCACTTGCTCTCCAAGTTCAAGGGGTCGCTGCTTTGTTTGGCCTGAATGGGGAGATGGGAGGATGTTTTAGATTTGGCGGGTGAAGACTCCATTATTGGGCCACCTCTGAAAACTGGCCGAATTTATAAGGGCCTCCTGCAGGAATATAACCCCTCAACATCTGCCTTAAAAGCTAGATGGGAGAAACCGCTTGGCTTCCTTTCAACTGAGGATGAATGGGACTGCTGCCGGTTGGGGGTACATGATTTCTGTTGAGATGTAGGGGGCAGGCTTATGCAATGGAAAACATTGCATCTGAGGTATAGGAAACCAGATCAACTGAGGAAATTTAACCAAATAAACTCTTCTGAGTGTTGGAGGTGCCACAAGCACAACAGCATTTTGTTACATATTCTTTTGTCAAGAATTAAACTGTTGGGTTGGTGTACCTCTCCGCAGACTAGAATTTCCAAAGTGCTTCAATGTGTCATTCTTATGGAAGCCTCTATCTTCATTCTAGGAAATACTAACCATCTTCTGGTCTGGTAAAAGCCCCTTTGTCTTTGGTTTATGTCAGCTATCTAGCTTAGTGTCATCAGTGAACTTAAGTAGCCTGATGGAGACCCCAGCTAAAGATCATTGATGAAGATGTTGAAAAACTGTGGACCTAGTACTGATCTCTGAGTGACATTGCTGTTTACTCCTCAGCACTCAAAGTACTGCCCATCCAGCACCACCACCACTCTCTGCTTCCTGCCCCCAAGCCAGTTAGCAATTCACCTTGTGTGTGTCTATTGTATACCAAACGTGCTTACTTTATGGAACCTTGCCATGTGCCACAGTATCAAACACCTTGCTAATGTTCCATAGACTACTGTACTCCGTTGTCATGCCCCTGTCCACCTTACTGAATACCCCTCAAAAAAGATTAGATGGGTGAGGCATGACTGACCCTCATAAAACCATGCAGATAGCATTTTAAAGGCATTACTACAAAATATAGAATTTGATAAAAAAACAAAAACAAGGCACTGCGTCAGCATGTGGTCTAAAAGCAAAACAAAATGGTTATAATAAATGCAAGCTGAAAATAGAAAATAGAGTTAAAAATCTACGTTTTGACCTTAGGTCTTCTTCAGGAAATATCTAAAAGAGAAAAAAAACAAGTTAGTGTTAGTATAGAATTTGATGGCAGAAGTGACTAAAGGTTTATCTACTGTTTCACCCCACTAACCTACTGCCCCAGTGGGCTGTATCCCTCCCACATAAGCTCTTTAACCTCTTAGTGCCCTGAAGACAGAGTAACCAGGCTTGGAAATATTGTGCAGAATTACTCCATCCCCTACCTGCCTTCCAACATGAGAACTCCATAACTCACACGGTAGAGTGGTATCAAGTTTGGGGCCTTCTTCACGGCAGTATGGGAGGTTGCAGATGTTGTACGGTGTTGTTCCACATGTGCAGAAGGGGCTGCCTGTGGTATATGGAAACTCTATGCACTACTATACAGTAAGTCTTTGTGGATTGGGTCCTAAGTTATAAATTGTTGGCACCATTGTTGGCTTTCTGCAGTCTGACATGAAAGCAAAGTACAGACTGGAGATCAGTTATGAACTATTTTCTCTCCCAGTAGAGGAGATTTATGCAGGACAGGGTTGAAGTATATTGGTGAGGCAGTGTGCAGAAATGTGCACTGTGGCTGCCAGTGCTGTACCTGTCTTGTACATATAGGGCCTCAGTTGCCTATGCTGTTAATTGTGCATGTCTCATGTGCCTTACAGCTCACTGCAATGCTTTTCTCTTACAATAAAATGCACTTATACAATTAAGTATTGCAGCTTACAAGCCTGATGGCCCAGGCTCACATACTTAGTGCAGGCTGTCACATACAGTAATAGGTATCAGAGGCAGCACTTAATGTACATCTCAGGTACCGCCTGTCAGGAATGCAAAGTTACAGATAAGGGATGAACTCCTGTCATTGGCATGTTGCAGGATGCTGACAGCAGACATGGTGGCATCATATACCCACTTCTCTGCTGATAAAAGTCAATCAGAATGTGGCTAATGGGCCTGGTCACAACACATGACAGTATGTGGGATCATTGGGAGATATAAGCATTCCTTCTGTGTGCGCTGAAGCCTGAGGGAACATTCCTCAGTACACACTGGTGTAGTACTTACATCTTTCAATGAATGCAACACTCTGGGGTGTTTTATTACACTTACAAATGGCCTAGTCTTGAAACATTAGGCTTAAAAATGCAGCATTCCTGGTGACCTAGTTCATCCAATCAGAGAGCAGTATTTGCAGAGGCAAACCTTGACCTATTTCATAAATATATGCATGTGTGAGTGTTGTGTGTGTGTATTTAACCTCCTAGCAGGCACCTTACCTCAGGTTCTTTCCTAGCAATTTACAGTCCCAACAAACTCCACCCCTGTGTTAGTCCTCACAGCTTGCCTCTACTCTGGAGCCATTAGAAACATCTCCCTTTCTGTATCAAGATATGGCTGACTTGAGAAGGTACTGGAGTGATCACCCTATCATCTGCATTTTCACATCTATTTTTGTCCTTTGTCTTCTCCTATCACTGTCTTCTTCCTACTGCCACTGAATTTAGCCTGTGACAGTCTTGTATACACACACATCTGGTCCCTGGTCTACCATAGGGGGGCACAGCAGAGCACAGGCACAACCCACCATAGGCTGGGATGCACTGTCAGAGATCCAGCCCTTGCCACCTGATGGTAGAAACCTAAGTCTACTACCAAATGTAGGTCCCCTGTGTGGTATCATAACATGATACCATTGGACCATTAGGTGGACCCTTCCTAGCCCATTTGTGACTGTCCAGAAAGGCCTCCCATCTCAGGCAATGGCTCAGTGTGGTGGGGATGGGGCACAAGGGGTATGAGCAATTGATGGGACCACTGATGGGGTTTAGGCAGATGATGCTGCTGTGCTGTCCTCAGCCAGATATGGTGCTTGGACCTCTACTGTAAGCCTCCTCAGTCCCAGGTTAAAAGCTTTGGGGTCCCTATGCAGCAGGGATCTTGGAGCATCTTTTGAACAAGTTAGGCAGGGGTCAAGGGGGGCCACCTTAGCCCCTGACTGTTACTTAAGTATATGATAGCTGAATAGATGTTTCTAGCATTACGTCATTCTCTCACACTGACCTTAGTCATTGTCATCCTTTCTTATTCATTACCCTCCCAATAGTTCTCATCTGGACTGAATAAAGCAAAACATTTTTTCTGCCCATTTCTCATCAATATCTAGGTGTAAGTTAAAGATCCCATGGCACCTATCAGAGAAAAGAAGGGGAACTTTTCTCTTGTCACTGCGAACATTCACACTGTCAAAGAAATAATTCTATGTAGCCCATCCCACAAGGTGTACCTGGAAACAAGTTATCACAGCTTAGTGGGCCTTTCCTGGCATAACAATTACAAACAATGAAAACAAATTACAATGTTCTGGATGGGGTGTGCAACATACTGTAACTACCAGTTCTCTTATTAGAAGGGAGAGTGTCACTCAGCTACTGTAGAATGAATTAGCCTCATTAGGAGTGGATATTCCCTTCATAGTACTTTCAGTATGGCCCATCTGCTCTTTGCAGCATACCCTGAGGAATTAATTCCATGCATATGAACGTTAATGTTTCCTGTAGCATGTTTCCCCTAGCAGGTCACTCCCTTCATTCCTCTCCACTGTCCTCTTCCCCATCCCCTCTGCTTCCCACTCCCTTCGTAGCAGGGAATCTTGTACCTCCTGCTTTCTCTACTACTCTGCTGGGTAGCCTGCTTTCTCTTGCACCCCCCTCATTCTTGAACTTGCTCTCCCCCACCCTCTAACTCTCCCCTTCACTCCTCTCACTTAGAAACCAGCTGAAACTTCTCCATGCCCCCTCCTTCTCCTGCCATCCCTCTACCTGAACCTCCTCTGCAAGGTACCTCCACCCCTATGTTTGACTCTCACCAGTGTACCACTGCTGTCTGGAATAGTTTCTTCTCAACTGCCTTTGCACTGTTACTTTACTACTGGCTCCATTTACTTTACTGGTACGTGAATGCAGCTCAACACACTATGTCATGCCTGCCCCAATGCTACTGTGCTTTGATTATCCTGCTATCTTTAACTATTATGCACTTTACTACGTACCTTATTTTTGATGCTGTGTTTGTTATAACTCATTGTATTTATTTTTGATGATGTGGTTGCTATAATTTGTGTCGTCCCCCACCCCCCACCTCAAGGTTGACTCGGAAATGAGTCACAGGTTGGTATACCCTTCCTGGTTACCACCTTTCAAATAATAAAAAATTAATAAATAAATAAATACAACATTTTGGGAGTGAAACACCCCATGTCTCATCAAGGAACTTATTGCTTCCTAGCACAAAGATCCTCAACCTCTTGTTATATCTATCATAGTTCCTGCATATTTGGAAATCAGCTATGGTAACCCCTATACACAAATCTGGTAACCGTGCCATACATTCTAACTACAAGCCAATCTCAGTCCTTCCCCCTCTGTCAAAAGTGCTGGAGTACATAGTTGCAGACCAGTTTGTAGCCTATCTTGAAAAATACTCTATCCTTTGCCCACAGCAACATGGTTTCAGAAAAGGGCATAGCACCACCTCTGCCCTTTTAGAATGCACTGGTTTCATTCAGCAATCACTTGATCAAGGGAGCCTTGTGGGTGCAGCCTTCATTGATCTAATACAGGCCTTTGACACTGTGAATCACTCACTCCTACTAAAGCAACTGTCTATTATTGGTCTATCAAGTGATGCTTTGCTCTGGTTCAGGAATTATCTTGCAGATCGCTCCCAGCCAGTGAAAATCTCAAATGCCATCTCTGACCAATGCATTGTCCATTCTGGTGTGCCACAAGGATCCATCCTAGGCTTCCTTCTGTTCAGTTTATTTCTCAATAATTTGTCCCGCAGCTGCCACCAATGGATTCTTTTGTATGCCAATGATGCAGTCATCTTCACAAGCCACTCTAACCCTACTCTACTTGAACAACACCTACAGCTCAGCTTTCAGGAAGTTAAGGAGTGGTTCAGTGATCATAAACAGATCCTGAACTATAAAAAACTAATGTGATGATATTCAGCACCTCTCACAGCAAGCATAAATCCCATGCCCTAACAATAAAAAACACCTTGGAGTCTCTGTTGAACAGGTTCAGCACTTCAAATACTTGGGAGTCACTTTGGATAACCACCTCTCCTACTCCCATCACATAGGTAATTTTGCCAAGGCCGTTAATATAAGGATCAGACTACTGTACTCTACCTATCATTTCCACTTACCCCTTCTTTTCACTACTGTCACCGTACTTCCTACCTGTACTTATTCTCTAACTCCAATTGAAATGTCTAATAAGTGATGATTAGACTTAACTTTCTACTTCAATTTCTGATGATATTGTTGTTTTATTGCCTGCTTAGATATCCAATGTCAGTCTCCCTATTTATGTTTATAACCCTCCCCACTAATGTGGAACCTTTGCAAATGAGCCACTTTGCACTCAAAGATATTTAATCCAAGATTGAATAAATAAAATAAATAAATAAAAAACAGAACAATGCAGCACAGGTCCCAGCACAGTTCCTTCATGTTAGCTTCATGTTAGCTTCTGGTCGTCTAGAGGTTGAGGACTGAGGAACTGTATATTTAAATTTGACACCCCAGTGCCCCCCCCATCCACTGCAGGGCCACCCTGGCCCACTTAAAAAAAAGTCCAGGTCTAGTATGGTGGTTGCTGTATTCACTTACTATCACGCAGGAAGTGAAGTTGCTTTTTTTATAGTAACGTTTTATTGATCAGCTTTTGTATTGATCATACAAGTAGAAATAAAATATGAGAGATGACAGTACTTAATGTATCTGAAATTTGAAGAGCTAATATAAAGGGGTGGACTCTCTTGACACATTAAAGAATTATACATTTTGCACAGTGCCTCATCAACAGCATAACATTTCAGCTGTCAAATTACTCGAAGGCAATCTACACTGCACTCAGTAAATCAAATATTATCTCATGGACTCAGAGTTACTGTACATACTGTAAGATTTCACTTTAGTTTTGATGGGCTTCCTTTATACTGATCCAAGCTGCATCTCTCATTGCTTGTATCCTGTGATTGCCCATCTTAACATTTCCACCATTCCAGCTGCAAATGCCCCAGCACCCAGTACTTATAATCAGTCTTTGCACCCCTAGCACCTTACTTGTCATATTCCCTCGACAAGGCCCCCTGGCTGCACTGTCTCCCACCCTCGTCCACCTCCCCTTGTATCTCTACTCCTGCCCCCACCCCAACCACCTCCCATATGCCCCTTACCCCCTGCACCTCCTTCCCCCCCTCGATCTCCTACCCTTACTTCCCCCCCACCACCACCCCTTCCCTTGTCTTGCTCATAGCTCAAGTCTTTGTACTGGTTATTACATGTCTGTAAGTCAATGACTATATGTTTGTAACTAAAAATGATGACTGTTGCACATGCTGATGTGGAACCTTTGCAAAAGAGCCTCTGCTCAAAGGTATTGTAATCCTAGATTGAAATAAATAAAATACTAAAAATTCAGGTTGTCAACATGCCTTCTCTACAGAATTTAAGTTTGTTAGGCCCAAGACTGTCTTTTATGCTTAGCAACAATATTGTATTTTTGATCACTATGTAATTTATTTATTTAACATAATATAGAAAATAATGTATGGGGTGGTGTGTGTAACGAGAAGTTTACACACACCCGAGGGGTAAGATGCTACATAAACCCTGAGAGAGAAGCTTGAGGAGTTTGTGCAAGCATATTACCCCAAGGGTGTGTGGAAATTTCGAGTTTACACTCAACACCCCATATTTTATTTTTTATAAATAATGGTGATTTGCACTGTTTGTGCAGCTTTGCATGGCTTTGTGCAATTGTGTGGCATTGCGTGGCTTTGTGCGGCTTGCCGTTATACACACTCATGTATAATGGGAAATTACACCACGGTTTCCCTATGGGAAAAAGGGGAAGCCATTAATTATAAACCAGTAAAGCACACTGAGAAGAAAAATCAGCATGTTTACAGGTGCATCTTGTGTGGAAGAAAATGAGATAAATAATAGACAAAAAATATAAAAACATAAATAAACAGCAATACAATCACAAAAACTCAGAATAAATGATAGTGCATTATAACACAATGTGAAGGTACAGGTTGATATCTATTACAGCTCTGAATTCAGGAGAGCAAAAAGGGAGGGGTATTAAGGGTAAAATCAGGGGGCTTGATGGATAGAGGATCTGGGAGAGAGAGCTGGAGACAGATGAGGGAAGAGACAGGGGGCCAAAGGGAGGCAGGTGTGCAATTTAGTTAGATGAGGTTGAGGTGAGTTATAAGTACATTGGTTATAGATTTTCAAAGGATAATGCACACCAAATCATTTGATATTTAAAATATTATTTTATTAAGTGTCTGATGTTGAAACTGCAAGAAACCCTCAGTAGAAGGAGTAGAGCACTCTGAAACGTTGGGGTGATCGGGGGCATCCAACCAGTCTGCATTTTATTTGCATGAACTTGGCACTTTTAGCAAATGGCACTTAATAAAAAATATTTTAAATACCAAAGGACTTGGTGTGTGCTATCCTTCCCTTACTGAAACAAACTCTGGCCAGAGCAGATGAGGCTGCAGCTGTGGAATTTGATATAAAAATATTGAAAATGTGTTTTTTAATATTTTTACACCAACTTTTCAACATAGCCTTGCTATGACCCTGCCTCATGAAGAATACAGTTTGGTGGCAATCTTGGACATGGCTGAGTCTGCCGTACTCCTCCCTGACTGCCACAGCAGACAAAGTGATGTGTGACTTCCAACTGAGACAACAAGCGGAGTGCTTCCTGGACATGGAGGTGACTGTGTTGCAACTCCAACATGTTTTTCAGTTCCAAGGAATGCACCGAGTCCTTTTCTAATAGAAAGAGGTATGCAGGGCTACGCATATTGCTGCCCTAAAAAAGGGTATGGTTTATGACTGATCTTGTATGATTTGTAAGAGAAACTTAACTGAATGTACTTAGTGTCAGAATTACTGTAAGTTCTTTGCATGACTATGCAAAAATGTTATCAAATACACAAACTGTCATTTTTCTTGCATGAATACATGCAAGTTTACTGCAAGTATACCTAAGATTTTACAAGATCACAATATAAGTTTTAATCCCAGTAAAGAAATCTGCAAGTTTAAAATGTAGTGTGGTACAAAATAAATATACTTGCATGTTTCTTGACTAGTGTAGGCAGTCATTATTTTCTTGCACTATTCTTGCAAATATGCATTTCATGTTTGTAAGGACAGTGCAAGAAAAAATATTGTGCTTACAGGAGTCAAGAAGCATGCAAGTATAAAATGTAGAATTAAAGAATGAAGAACACCTTGTAAGAACTGTGCAAGGAAGCTTGCTCCATTCTGTACACATATAGATAAGAAAGCATGGGCCAGCTACTGTGATGTTTGTGAATGCCACAAGCCCCGGGTGCGCCATATATATGGCGCATGAGCTTGTGGCATTCACCCAGTGGGCAATCAGGATTTTCTATCCCGTGCACTGATTGCCACAAGTTAAACCAGCTTTTTGCTGGTCTAGTTTACATCAATCTCAGGTACCCTTTTCCCGGGGCTTGCACCAAGTATTTGGTGCAAGCTGCCATAAATTGGGTGAACTGTCGCAGCTGCATCCAATTTACCAAAATCGGATTGAGATGCAGCAAACACTTTTGGCGCACTGCCAGATTCAAAGTGTTGTGGTGCAAGGCATGACGTAAGCCCTGGTCTACCACTTGAGAATTCAGCCCCATATCTTCATAGTGCTGGTACAGACCATATCTTCATAGTTCTGGTACAGATCTTCAGCAACTACATGAGCTGTAAAAAGCTGCATGCACCGCAGTAAAATCTTATTAGAAATCTCCTCTTTAGAAATGATTCAGCTAATATGTATGTACTGTATCTCTTTTAGATTACTCTTTCCTGCCATTACTGGGGAAATTTATATGAAAACAGTGTCTCTTGCAGTTTATCTACCCTAGTTTCTTATTCCTCTTTTCTATTCTATTTTCTCCTTTCACTAATGTATCTATAGAAAGTCTTGTCACCTTCTTTTACTGTTCGGGCTAGTGTTTCCTCAGTTTGGGACTTTGCCTGCCTTACTGCCTTACCTTAATATCCTTCTATAGCTACATCATAATTACTCATGGGAATGACTGCGATGCCACAGGTAGAACACAGTATTGTGACCACAGATGTATGTTAATACTGCTGTGGAAACCACTCTACAAGATGTAAGAGTGGTTTTGTGCATTCAAATGAAAGATGTTGGGAGCAGAATAAAAGACATTTCTTGTTCAAAATGCAAGATGCTTGAACAGTACAGTGTCACTGGCTCAGAAAATTGTACACCCTCCTCTAGAGCAAGAAGATTGCAGATTCTAGCCTCACATCAGGATGTAAAATCAATACTGTAGTACAGTAACCCAACACATAGCTTTTTCTTGGTTCTTGTGATATTGGCAAGGAATTTTTCTTCCACAAAGCAAGACATTTTTCTTGCAGGACTTTTTTATGCAAAAAAAATGCACATTCCTTACATATTCCTGTCATAAAATTCTTACATAAAAACTTGGATGTAGCTGGCATATGCCAGCAAATGTCCTTTTGTGTTTGCCATGCAAAATACTTTCAAACCTCTTGCCTTTTTTCATTGAGGATTTCCTTGAATGGTGGTTGATAGTGCTGTGAAAAAAATGATAGCAGCACCCACAGACAATGGTGTTTCGAGTCCTTCTTGTTTAATTCACATTAGTTAACAGGTGCAGACATTGAAACAGAGTTCGCTGAACAGAACTTTTAGTGAGGAAGGAGATTAAGAAGAGGAGTGGAGGAAACAGAGAGGGAGGTTAGACCATAGGTGGAACAGCTGGTAGGAGAAATTGGACAGCCTAGCAGATGTTTTGGAGCAGGGGAGAGAGAAAAAATCCAGGGTCAGTGTTACAAAGAGAGTAAGTGGAAAGGGCAGATAAGGTGAGGAATAAGGATCGCATCAGAATTATGAGATGAGTGTTCCACAGTGAAATAGAGGCATCTATCCTCAGGTTGGGAAAGAAAGAGGCTCGAGTACGTGGGAATGTGGTGGACAGTCATGGGAAAAGAAAGAGTGAATGAACTGGTCTAGTATAGCCTGGGTGGACTTGGAGGCAGCACTGTATACCACATCTCTATAGTCAAACCTCAGTGGGGATCATTTATGACAACAATCTCTCGATGACCTGGGAGAGGAATGGAACCTTTTTTCCAATAATGTGCACCAAGTTCTTGGAAAAGTTCCTTACATATTACATTAATGTGGTAAGAAAAGATGCTTATTACACTGTACTCCCAGATATTAAAAGGGGGGACTTTCTCCAGCTGGGAATCACGCAGAGTCATGGAGACGAGTGTGAGGTGGGGGCAGAATTTAACCAGTCTTGGCCTGGTGCCAAAATAAATGGAGGCTGTTTCTTTGGTGTAGAGAGAAAGTTTGTTGGCACAGCACCAGCACTAGACGCGATTATAGTCTTTCTGGAGCAGGGCCATCAACTCAGGAGTAGAGTACCACACTTAAACAGCACTGCATAATCCACAAACATACTGATGTTTGAGGACACACAAGCCTCACAGAGGTCATTTAAACAGGAAGAAAATTGGCTGAGACCCAAGACAGGACCACTGAGTAAGTCATTGGAGCGGATACAGGGAATATCTTAAAAGATCACATGGATCTCCCTGCTGCTAAACCCCTTTACTTTACTCAAAGGTCATAGAGGCCAGAACCACCAAACTTGTCTAGAAGGTGAGGGTGACCAAGAGTGTTGAAAGCCTTGGAAAGGTTGACAAACATAGCAGTGGTACAATAACTAGGTACTGGTTTATTTATCTTCAAGATGGAGTCAGTAAGCCTGAACATGGAAGATAGGGTGAATTAGGTCTTCCTGAAACTAAGAAAGGAGAAGGAGCAGGAATCAAGGAAAAAGGAAAACCGAGAAAGCTCCAGTTGCTCTCTAACTGTGGCCTGTGCTGGGAGAAGAGTGATGAGGCAGTAGTTTTCAAGAACATATGGATCTCCACCTTTATAAAGGGGAAGATCTGTGCCCTTTTCAAATCACCAGGAATGTATGTAAGGCTTTTGACAGTATCAGTCCCAGGGTCAGTGGAAAAACTGCAGAAAATGTTTCCTGAAAATGTGGAGTTTTTGCAGAAATTGTGGGGAAATCATGGGAGTTCGGTATATATCACCAGTGCTCCCTAATAAATCTTCTATCATTTGCTGCAGCATGTGCTGATCACATAAATTGTTAGATAAATGCACTGCTACATGTATATTCTTTTAGTATGAAGAAAGGTTTGTGTTTTTGAAATGATCTACAAATTACTCATTATGTAGCATATCTTCTAAAATCTAAAGACATGCTGTGCTAACTAGATTTTATTTAGTAATTCTCAGTAGGTTGTAGGCACAATAGTGGGCATAAGCCACCAGATTCTGCCAAAGTGTGAAAAAGATATACACCTTAATTTCAGCTGCCATTAATGTACATTAAAATAACTTGTTGTAAAACATTTCCTTTTCAGTCTCTAGTCAAGCAGATCTGCAAGTGCTTAACCCAGGTATGTGGACTCACCTTAACACTAAGAAATCATGGAATAGTCTACATTAAATAACATGATTTAAGCCTTCTAACTTCAAGAACATTTAAAATGCCAAATAAACCTATTCTCAAAACTCAGGCATTGTACAAAAAGACAACAGTTCCAAAAGTATTTTAAAATAAACGCTCAGCATTTCATTAGGTCATCAGATCAGGATACCAGAAGCTTACAACACATCTGAAAATCCAGACAGCTAACTCAGGGACACATTTCTCAAAAGGAAGACCATCTGCTACCACTGACCGCAGTACCATAACCACAAGTGACATAACCTCCATCACCTCATTTTTGAACATACGTAGTGTAAGTTCTTGTGGTTATAAGTCTATTAATTGTCACCTCATGGACAAGTTCAAGAGGACAATAGACAGGCTGTTGACAGGAAGTCTAGCAAAATAAAAATAATTCAGCACGTACGCTCTAGACTTCCGACCAAGATAAGGCCTCTGTCCAAATATGGCTGTATCATTTCATAATCTCAAGTCATTTGTAAGGAAGTATTTGCCTATAAAATATAACTCCAAAGACCAACACATCATAGTTACCAGTTGCTTCCCATGAATCATCTGTGTTTCATCGCTGGAAGAGATCTCACATCTATGCTACCTCTACTGAGCTTTAAAAACTATTACTCTGATAAACTTTAAAGACTTTTGGCCTTAGCCAAAAGCAAGAAACACTTAAATTACAGTAACTTTGTAATCTATTTAAGCCTTGAGGAAAAGAACGAGAATTCACAGGAACCAGGAAAAGACCTTCTTCAACCCAACCTCTCCAAGGACACTTCAAATCTCCAGATGGAAGGGAGATGAGATACCACAATAGACATTGGCTGAGTACCCTCTAGAGACTTTAAGGTGCTTGCCTAAATATGTGTCTTTTAAGAATCTTAGTTCCATATGAAATACAAAAAGATAAAATGCAATGAAATACTGTTTAAATCCTAGCAAAAATTATTAGTACTAAGGAACTGTGTGTGTGTTAGTTAAGGTTATTCTTGAGAGAATACTACTTTAAATTGCCTCCTGATAGGAGTTACAGGGCCTCATACATACATAGTGAAGATTGTGTAAGCAAATAAAGTGCACGAATAGACAAAAAGTCTGAATGAGATTTTTTAGAAATGTTTAGTACTATTTAAATGTCAGAAATGTGTTTAGATGTTAACTGTGTATTGAAATAAACAGATTTTGATTGCACTACATGTCCAAGTTTAAATCCGTCATCTTAGCAGTAACCACAATAAAACAGGTAAACACAATTTACTGTACACCTTTCCTTAAGCAGCTAAAAGAGATAAATTAATTACTAGTGATTATGTTTACAATGTCAATATTGAATAAATCCTGAACAACATATTTTGCCTGTTTCTAGATGCAAAATAACGAAGCCTGATTAACAACTACTTGCTGCAGGAAAAAATAAACAGATAACCATGGTGGCTAATCAAATTCTCAAAATAAAACCTGCTTATTTTGTTAAAATATTTTTTTTTTTCCCATATTGCTTTTTATCCTCCACAGGAGGCTACTGCCCACATTTGTCACCCATACCTGACTCTGGGGGTCTTTCAGGGTCCTGTAGATGTATTGCATGCCCTGGTGGATCCCCCAGAGCCAGCCTGAAGGCTCCATCCTGCTGCAGCCCCTGTATTTCCCTATTTACTGCCTGTTAGCTTGAGGCCGCAGAACACGGTAACACATGCACATGGAGGCATGCATGCACATTGCAGTTCCAGTGATGGCCCCTTCAACCCTCCCTTGGCCTAACACCAGAGCTCCTCAAACATAGCACTGCTCCCCAGCCTCCACAAGGAGGTGACTAAGTGCCGAGGAGACCCTCAAGCCCTCTCCAAGGAGGAGAGCTGACAGCCAGCAGCTAAATCAGCTCCTTACCCTCCTCCCCAGCTGATCCCTGGACCCCCAAGCTTGTGAATGAACCTGGGTCACAGGCATTGGGCGAGGTGTGGCGTCCAGACCCTCAACCCTCAGCGCCACCAGGCTGGCCAGTAATTGCTATTTTTAATCAGCACTGTAAGTAAAAACATTTTCAAATCACATGATTAAAGTATTAAATCATACTAATAGCATTTCACAACATCATACAATAATTTTAATATATGGCACTTTTGTTTTACTTGGGTTGTAATGAGTTTTGTCTATTTGAAGGCAACTGTTTAAATATACTTTACCTGTTTTATCAGCGTACTTTCAGAATTGTTAGTTTTTTTTATAGATTTTGTATGTGAGCATGTATGTGTGGCAGATTATCAAGTAAGGGACAGAAGCATAGAAACACAGAATCTGACAGCAGATAAGGACTGCTTGGCCCACCTAGTCTACCCATTTTCCCTATCTGTTTCATATACCGCAGATCCTAAATGATCTGTGGCTTGTGCTCTCTTTCCTATTGTTAGAGTTCCTTTGTGCCTGTCCCATGGGTTTTTTAATTCCCCTAGCATTGTTTCCCCTACAGCCCCTGTCAGGAGGTTGTTTCATGGATCCACCACCCTTTCCATGAAAAAATACTTTATCACGTTACCCCTAAGTCTACCCTCCTCTATTTTCATATCATGGCCCTTTGTTCTTATACATTTTTTTTAAAATATGCTACCCTCTTGTACCTTATTTACATGCTTGAGGTATTTGAATGTCTCCATCATATCCCCCTTCTCTTCCCTCTCCTTCAGGGAATATATATTAAGATCTGCCAGTCTCCAGTCATATGACTTTTGGTGCAGCCCCTGCACCATTTTTGTCACCCTTCACTGAACTGCTTCTACTCTGTCTATGTCCTTCCAGAGATGCGGCCTTCAGAACTGAACACACTACTCTAGATGAGGTCTCACTAAAGTTCTATACAGTGACATCATCACCTCCTTCCTTCTGCTGGAGATACCTCTCCCTATGCACCACAGCATTCCACTGACTCTCCTCACAGCCTTCTCACACTGTTTGTTAATCTTTAGATCATCAGATATGATTACTCCCAGGCCTCTTTCCTGTTTGATGGTCATCTGCTGCTCCCCGAATCATGTACTCCTCCCCTGCATTTTGTTGCCCCAAGTGCATGACCTTGCACTTTTTTGCACTGAATCGTAGCTGCCACACCTTTGACCACTCATCAATCTTGATTAGGTCCCTTCTCATTTTCTCTATGGCTCCTGGAGTGTCACTCCTGTTACAGATCTTTGTGTCACCTACAAAGAGACACACCTTCCCTTCCAACCTTTCTGCAGTGTTGCTTATGAAGACATTATAGATGACTGGTCCAAGGGAGGAAAGGAATCACTGTCACCACCTCCCTCAGAAGCACATTCGAGTTTATAATCAGTAGGGTTATCAAAACGCCTCAGACATTTGAATCAAAATCCATTGAGAATGAAAGATATATAAAAGGAAAACCTGCCCAACCACTCAAAAGCAAGCGCTGAAGTAAATACTCCATCAGGATGAACGGGGCAATTTGCACCTTTTCTCACTTGTAATGTTTCAGTCTTTGTGACAGCAAAAGGTTTTCTGATAGTCAGCTTCAGTGCAGATTGTAAGTGCTTAAGTGTACATATGCATGGCCAGAAGGGTTTGAAACCAAACCAGGTAAGTGAATCACATGAAGGCAGAGTCTCATTGGAACCCTCCTAACCTGACAATGTATTGTTTTGGCCAATTCCAAGTCTGCATATTACATTTTTAGCATGTTTGAGTATCTCTCCTTGAGAATTTCAATATTTTTATACAATTTCAGTCAAAAATTCAATAACTTGCAAGAAACTGCAGTTTTGCAGAGAGTGGTGAAAATTGCAGATATCACAGAAAAATTGCTGGTGTAATTTTCCAGTAACTCTGGTCATGATATATTCATAAATCAATTATAAATATTAGGAGTTACAGCTCATTCCTGTAACTGGTTTCAAAGTTAGGAAATAGATACTGATTTGTTGAAATTAAGGGTGTAAAATCCAAACTGCTACTGGTGAGTTCAGGGGGTCCTGTGATTCATTTTTCTATCTACAGGAATGATTTTGGTAAACATCTACAGTATGCTAAAATTTATATGTATTTTTAGCATGGCCAAGCTGAGGGCTCATTGGTCAGAGGGAGGGTTTGGCTTCCCATGGATGAAGGATTATGCTCTACCTGCCACATTACTCCAATGCAAAGGGTGGCTACTGCCCCCATGACACCCAACTATCCCACAATGGTGCAAAATTGAAGCAGAGCAGGGACCCCCTTGCCTCCTGACTGACTTTCTATGTAGACCTCCTCTTAACCACCTTAAAGAACATCACAATATATTGGCAACAATAAGCCACTCCTACACAAATTCACACCATGCAAGTTTCTCCTGGATTTCTGGGGTTTAAATAAAGTATTTTGAGCATTCATCTATTTGCTGAAGCCTTTATGTCTACAGTGCACTGCACTTGTGTATGCTTTCAGACTGTTTTTTTGCTGGCAGTATGCTTGGATTTGGTTGAATCATGGCAGCCCCTTGGCATATGCCAGCCAGGAGCTCCCAGTCCTTGCATCACGTTGGGAGGGCTAGGGGCTACTGTGGAGGAGTGGCCACTTGCCCCACCAGGCCACCATTATCCAGATAGATGGGGAACATATTGATTATAGCGGGGAGCCTGCAGCCATAGCATGTGCCTCCTCCATGCCTTTGTTATTGGTGCAGAGTGTAGCAACGCCCCTGATCATGCATTGAGCCATGAGCATACTGGGAATTCAGTGCATAAGGGTGTGCACTCCTTCCATGTATGCCCCCAGGGTCTGGTCCGATATTCACTGTGCAGCTTTGCCAGGTAGCAATGCTTATGCGGTATGTACCTGCAGCAGGTAAGCACAGTGCATAGAGTTCCATGCTTGTTATAAAAGGCTATAAGGCAGGATTATTTTCCAATGCTGGACTTATTTTGCAGCATCCAGAAGGAGATAGCTTACATGGCTATCATGAACGCTCCTATCTGGGGACTGATATACTGAACTCTATTCCTACAAAGGTGTGACCTACAGAATGAATCATGCTCTCCCTTCATAAAACGTCAGTCTGATTTAAAAGCTGTAAATATCTGATTAGAAATTAAGGTCACTGATTTTGTAATTTCTCTATAGTTTTTTGACATGGAGCTATGACTACTCATTTTTTAAATTTAGTAATATTAATGCTAAGCTAGAGTTGTATGAATGATTCACTGTTGTATTTAAGATTGTAACTCCTTTGTTGAAATAACGTACTAATTTTTGTTGCAATATGCAGTATGTATCTTCTATAGTAACCATATTGTAAGATTACGTATGTAAAGGCTTGTTCACACTGCGCCTTTCCACAGCCGCTACTTTTTAATCATTCTTAAAAATTCTTTGGAAGCACAAGAGAGCCACGTTCACACTGCATGGGTGTTGTCACTGCCCTTTTCCCTTCCAGCAATTCCAGTGCTGTCCCTACTTTGAGTGGGGAATTGTGGTGTTACAAGTGGTTATGATGTTCACATGGGACAGGAAACCACCAACACCACTCCGCAAACCTAAGGAAAGAGGGATCATGGTGGCAATGCCATACAATAGAAAATAGCTGAAATGGTAAGGTTCACATGGGGCAGGGGTGCAAATTTTGCCACTGTGAGCCACTGACAACAGCTTATAGTCCCTCGTGTGAATGAGCCTTATGTCTGTTGTGATAGCTTGTTTAGTGAGTTTGTAGGATATCATTTTAAATGAGTCCCATGTTCAATGGTTTGTCATTTCCATGTCAGTTTAACTTGGTAATCCTTAGAAATTAAACAAAAAGTTTGACTTGAATAAGGTTAGACATTCTATTACTGCATATCTGATGTTTTTCTTCAACACAGAAGGAAAAGATTGGAAAAACTAGGGTGGTACTGGCACTTGGATTTTCTAAAAACAGGTTGGATCATTTGGAAGTCTTAGCCTAAGCTTTGATGAGCTAAGGCAGTAACTAGTTAACAACCTTTACTTCAGCTAACATTACCTCAGATTTCCTTGAGCATCGTGGTTTATAACCCTGACAAAAACTGAACTACAATCTGTTGTTTTGCATGCCTTTGCTTTTCCCCTCTGTATCATTCTGCCACATCCATTTCTAACATAAAGACATGGACTTCATACTTTCACTGTTTATACCAACTTTTCTAAATGGTTCTCATTGGCAGTCTCAGTTCTTCTGGGATGGTTCCAGAGAGTTATATAAAAAAAGTTCTTCATCTGCTATACAGCACTATGGACGTCCATAACTTACTACACATGTTAGAACTGCAACCCATGTTAAGCAATAGGCGGAATCTTTTTCAAAGACCTGTTCGCAAATGAATCTTCCTGAACCCTACACTAGTTGTAATAAATGCATTAATGCTTAGACTCCAGATATTATAGTATCTATGAGACCAATCAGAAAACAGACAGATACAATTTGAAATGTTTAATGCAGGACTCTGAGACCAGCTGAATGATATGGACAAGATGTTTTCAGCCAAATTTCCCAAAATGTACAATTTACCTCGTATTGCCTATGAGCTTTGCAAATCTTTTTTTTATTCCTGTACTGTTTTCTTTTCATTTTTCATCAAGTTGCACTAACTGTTGTACAAGGCTGCTGAACTGCAAAATATTAAGTCCATACTTTTCCTTGCTATTCCCAGCCTTCAATTGTCTTACACTAACAGTTCATGCATTTCTCAGAAAAATGTTTTTATTGGATATCCAAGACACACAAATGTTGAGAAAAGCTGGGCGCCCGAGGATTTCCTATGCTCTGAAAAAGTCTAAGCTTTTCTAAGATGTGTAAACTCAGACAGATCCGAGAAATCCTCAGGGTGCATATGAGTTTTAACCATTTTAGGAAAAGCTGGGTATAACATTCTGTATGGTTACTTATTTATGATATATAAACATAACTACAACAACAAGCAGGCACTTTTCCAGTCAGGAATCAAAGGATACGGAGAGCTGGGATGGAAGTGAGGGTGCTCCGATGCTGAAATTGAGTTCGGCGGATGTAACAAAAGCTGGCGCTTCTTCGCTACTTTCCTGCTAAGCCTGGCAACTCCCACCCCATTCCTCTGTCTGTTACCCCCACTGCCTCTTATCACAGGACATACCTCTCAATGGTGGGGCATTTGGGCACCTAGCATTCCTTCACAGGATAGTTACATTTTAGGCAGTGAGGGTGAGCAGTCAGCATCATGGGACCTGAGGGTGGTGCCATCAAACCACTGCACTACAGGTTTTACCGAGTTTCAGTCACTGCCCTCAAGACACCAAAGGGTCTGGCTTAGTGGTGCACAAGTGCATGCAAAGTGTGCTCTGTGTGCTGGAGGTGGTTGGCATATTCCCTCCCCTGCTGCAGATCCTGCTCCATAATCACCTTTGGTCACCCATGTAGAGGTAGAGTAACAGGTGCTGGCTCCCACCCTTCACAGAGGAAGAGAGCATCCTACAAAATACTTTATCCTGCCCCAACTGTCCCCAGTTATCCTGGGTAGTTCCTGAACCTGGGTCATCAGTACTGTGAGTGGCAGCCCTACTGCTTTACCAACAGGCCAGCAAAAACTTGTAGTTTTGAGTCTAGAAAGGGGAATCTGAAATTTCCAGCATCTCTTTGGCACTTTAATATCATGATACAGTTTTTGTTTCATGGATCACTCACTGAGCTTGTGCAAGCCACATGACCTGCAGCAACCAATCAGCTGAAGCTCATGATCTCCACATGCTGTGCATGTCTCTGTGCCATTTTAAGCTTTCTTTCAGTGGAAAGTGGTGTGGCATCTGAAAGCTCTTCAGTTTTACTAAAGGCTGATTTATGATTAAAAAAAACAGAACTCATCAGATAAATATTTATTATTATGGTTAGCTAGTTAACAGTGGTTAAGTTAGTTAACTCATTTCTATCCAGGGCATGGAAGCAATTAATGTGTTACTATAAAAAGGCATACAGAGGGCAATCAGTGCTTTATGCATATGCAGCCCTGCAGCATACAAGGAGTTAGGGTCAATGACTTAGCATAGCAGGGGACAGGGATGGATGGAAGTGATTTCTGAAGGCTTTATTTTACAGGTAATGTTTTTTTTTTACTGATAGTTGGTGTGGTGGTTGTGCAACAAGGGTATAGAAATCCATCCCCCCCCGTGTGTGAGCCATCCAGTGACTTAGTGAAGTGAACAGTAATTGAAGGTAAAGTGGACTGCTGTGTGCCTCATACACTTGATAGTCCTGTGTGTGCTAGGTGAGGTCTCTCAGTGGGAGTAAGTGCATATGGGTCTGCCTCTGATTGGGATGGTGAGGGTTGGATTTCACTCTTGCTCATGGTCTTGTTCTCGGAGTCTCACCTCATGAGTTGTGCATCATGTGGGCATCTGATCGTCTACTGTAGTGAGTCATCATGATTTGTGTGATGTCTCTGGCAGCTTCATCGTTAGTGCCGTCTCTCATGTTGTGTAGAAAATATGAAGAAAAGAACAGGAAGAAAAAGAGATGTAGAGGAAGGAAAGATGTAAATAAAGGTTCCTCAATGAAAGTTCAAAGTACAACTTCTGAAAAAGTGCTTGTAGAGGTGGTCATTATGGGGAGACTGGGATTTGGACTTGTGGGGCTGTAAGGACTAGTGGCTGAACCACTGAGCATGTGATAGTAGAGTCAAATAAACCTTAGTAGTCCATTAAAGTTCACTGGTTGCATTGCCACTCCAAGCTGCTTTCCCAAACCATCCACTGCATCTGGAGATGACACACCACACTGATCACCCTGGGCAATCCAGCAACATATTAATTTCCTCTTTCCACTATTTTAAGTGATGTCAGTTCCAGTTCCTCTTCTCCTGCTTGAGATAGAAATGACACATCTTTAAATGTAACGCTAAGCAGTCCTCTATTTCTCATACAACCAACATGACCAAATCTTCCACTGCCACCTTCCTTGTGTGTGGGCATTAAAAAATTATCAGCTACCTTGAACCATTATATAATGCCCCCTTATAAAGCAGCAGCATCACACAGCTCAGTTGTATTCAGCCATCTAGTATGCAAGAGGAAGATAAAACTGAGTCTGGCTCTGGCACATCATCAGCCCCATACTGCTGTATCCCCAGCTACTACTGCTGTTGACCATCTCCTGCAATGTATTTTCAATGTGCCATAAAAACAATCATCTTACAGTCATCGCATATTTTCTCCCAAAGTACCACGAGGGCAGTCTTACTAAAAATTCAAAGAGATCCCTGTGGTGAGGGAGTGTTTCCTAGATAACACCCAAAAAGAAACCTAAAAGCATGTTGCAATCAGGTTGGTAAAAAGATCACTCAGGGTTAGTCTACTTGAATGTGGTGAGATGATGGTCTTTGATCTTCATCAATTTGCCATGGTGGAAGGCATTAGCATTCCAATATACTATTGTAACTGATCATCCTTCACAACCCTATGTAACCCTTCCCCCAGGTCGCACTGTGAGACGAGCAACTTGTTGTTCAGTGTGCCCTCCTGGTGAAACATTTCAATAAATAAATACATACTTAGAGGAAGTCAAGCCCAAATACATTTCATCACAAATTCAAGGGAAATGTGAACAAGTCCTACTTCACTAAGAGGGTGAGGTAACCATGGAACAGACAATTGAAGGCAGTGTTTTTGGCAGCTACCCTTAATGGGTTTAAACTCAGATGGGACAGGGCAAGGGGACTCATAATCCCCAGAGTGGCAACATGGGTTTGAGGAGTGAGGAAAGAGAGGAGAAGCATGACAGCCCAACAATATAATAGGCTTGTGGATTGAGGTAATAGTGTAAGGGCAGTCTTGATGGACCTTCAGCTATCTTCTGGCATCAAATTATATATTTCTATGTTTCTAATTGATGTTTGCTCAGCATATAAATAAAAAATTGCAAAAAACTTAATTGATGCATCAGTTAGGGTAGAAATGACAAAAGTAGGGAAATGAGACATTACAGTTGAGCCCCTACCAAACCCCTACCAACCCCCACCAGCCCATGCCACACCCACCCTCCACAGACCAAAATGAGTCAAAGTGTGCCTTGGGGTCATTAACCCTAACTCTCACCCCATTCCATATGTAAGAAAGTTGACATGGTACAGTACTGGAGAATGAGGTGAGAGGGCCGATGATTCTGCATCAGAAAAGCCTGCAGTCCTGCATAGAGTTGTGCAAAACTGGAAAATTTCACCTGGCTAAATATTTCACGAAATTCGGCCATTACGCAAAATATTTTATCAAACGAAAAGTGAAATTTCGCCTGTGGAGTGAGTGAACTTCTGTTCTGAGCCAGTGAAATTTCACCATGCCTGGGCATAATTTTGCCATCTGCGGGCAAAAATTTACTAAAATAATGACTTCCTCTCAGTCCCTGGACAGTAGCTAGTGGTCCGCTCCCCGGCCGCTCACCGGCCCAAATTTCAAAATAAAAATTAATTCTCCTTGGTACCTAGTGGTCCCCCCCCGGGTCAATCACCAACTCAAAGTGAATAAATCAAGCCTCCCCCAGTTAACTCATTATTTTCTCCTGATCCCCAATCCTAAAAAAAAAATAATTCCCCACTCCGTGGTGTCTAGTGGACCCCTAACCCCCCACCCTGTCATCAGATTGTACCCACCCCACTCCCTCTGTACCCCAATCTGGTCACTGGCACAACCCTCCACTCATCTCCATGGCCAGCAGCCCAACTGAGCACTTCAATGAATGAGCACTCAGTCAGGCTGCCGGCCATAGAGGTGAGTAAAGAGCTGTGCTGGTGGCCTGATCAGGGTACTGGGGGAGCAGGGTGGATGTGGGTGCAATCTAATGACAGGGTGGGGGGTCAACTAGACACCAGGGAGTTAGGATTGAATTTTCTTTTAGGATTGGGGGTCCGGGAAAATAAAGATTTAACTTGGGGGGGCTTGATTTATTCAATTTGGGCTGGTGATTGGATGGGGGAGGACAGTAGACACTAGGAGAATTAATTTTCATTTTGAAAATTGGGCCAGTGAGCAGCCAGGGGAGGGGGGACCAATCAACTCCAGCATTTGCAACAGGCGAAATTCCACCACAATTTCATGAAAAATTGTGTGTGGTGAAACTGACGATTTTGCCAAAATTTCACTGGCAAAATTTTATTTCGCTGCATCTCTAATCCTGCATTGTGCCTCACATTTGTTTTTTCCCATAGGAAATAATGAGAAATACCTAAATCAATAATTTGGAACAGATTAATATTTTTACACCAAATCTTCAAAAGTCACATCTGTGAGGCAAAGGCTTTCTACTCTGAAAATCTAATGCCTGAACTTTAAACAATTTCTGAGATAGACATGGACAAAAAACCTGCCAAAACCCCCCAAATCTTTTTTTTTTCCAACTCCCCGTATCTTGGAAATGGTTATACCTATACAAACAAATTTTGCCACATTCAAAGAGCTACCCAAGGCAACACAGGATCCCAACTTTCATACAAATACCTCAAACTATTATAAAGTTATAGACCCCCAAAAGTTACCCTTTAAAATTAAACACACTCATCAACCCTAACTATACTGGTGCTGCTGCACCAGCATAATAAATAAATAAATATTAATTAAGAAATAGTAACTAAAAAGTAATAAAAATGATCATATTGCTGTCATAGTATTACAGTGTATTATATTATTATTTTATTGCTATTAACTATCACTATTACACTATTCCTGAAATACAGCTCCTCCTCTTCTATGAATTTTGTCATATCAACTAAAAATGTACAGGAGTTATTAAAAAAATAAATTATAAAAATGACATAAAATAATGAAATTATAAATACTAAAATGCTAAGAAAAAATGGTAAATTATATGAATGATAAAACAGAATACAAATATAACTGTGCTGATCTTGTAGACTTTGGGGTTCTTCACTTCTAGAGGTGGATATAACTGTCTCACTACCAACACCAGTGCCACTCCCCAGCAGGTGTTGTGGCCAGCTAACCACTAAAGGTTCCTAAGTGGGTGGATGGAGCCACTCGACAAGGAGAGGCAGGAGTCGTACACAGAGAGCCGATGTAACAAAGATGTTTATTAGACAAGAGGAGAAGGAGGACATGGTCATACAGGAAAATACTAACAGTAAAAATGACAGGGAGTATGGACAGCATTATGGTTGTAAGAATAGTAACACAAATATCTAACATAAACTCTAAAACATACCATAAACTCTAAAAAGATGTACCATGAACTAACACTTCTATATTTCTAGGTCAAACTGAGTATCCTAAATAAGCAACAACTGGTTGACCACTGGCTCCATGAGCTCTTTCTATAATGCAGAATGCAATTAGACTGCAATAAGTTCATGAAGTCAGTACACTTTGAGTTCACTTCTGGTGAGGATCTTCATGCACACAGTTGAGGGGTGATGAAGAAGAAGAAAAAGGAATGAAGATGGGGAAAATCCTGCAAGCACAACACTGGCACCCGAAGTGCTGACCTAGGGGAGGCCACTGTGTTAGTGAGAGGTTTTCAAACAGGCCATTGGTCCATCGGCTACACCGACCTCTCCTGGGTTGCTGGAAACAAAGGACAAACACAAAGGATTCCTCAGCTAAAAACCCGCCGGTGGGCCACTGGAATTGAAGGACAATTTTAAAACATTCTTGGCTAAAAACCCACTGGTGGGCTGCAAAGAATGAAGAACAGATGCAAAGATCCAGCCACAGTCCTCTGGTGGACAGCCAGGATGAGACGACACATACAGACCACCCCACCACAGCCCTCTTCTGGACTGCCGGGTAAGGATGAAGATGCAGAACACCTTGCCACAGCCCACTTCTGGACTGCCAGGTAAGGAAGATGATGGGAGGACCCCACGGAAATCAGGAATGGGGAGGAAGAAGTCTTCTACATTGGAGAATGACAGAGTACTGGGCACCAAGGCCGGATGAGCCAGGGATAAATGTAAAACAATAATTCTGGAATACACTTGCTGAACGCCCTTGGAAGGCTGATGAAGACTGATTCGAAACACACTAACACAAGATGCTGGCTCAATGCAATTAAAAGTCACAGTTCCAACAGTATTTCTTAATATCACAGTTCCAACAGTTTTGCTCTGTATCGCAGTCTCTGAATGCACAGACCACAGTAAATAACAGGCACTTGGTTGCTTCTATCTGGTCAACTTCTTTGGTGAAGCCCTTAATGACAGTGGACCTTCTGTAGTGGGGCCCCTCTAACTAACATGGACTCTCCTGATACTGTAGGTACTCTGGTGGCTAAACACTAGATGGCCTCCTTAGACTGTGAGGTACTCTAATAGGGTGGGCCTAAATGGCTTGCTAAACCCCTTAACACCTGTGGGCTTAAATAGCTAGCTAAACCCCTTGACAAGCGATAAGGCCTACTGTGGCTGGGACCCTATAACTGACCAAACTACAATGTACTGGGCCCCTTTGACATCAGGCCTAGTTGCCCCTTTAATGACTTGGGCCTGGTCACCACTTTTTAATAACTTGGGCCTGATTGCCACTTTAAATGGCTATCGGGCCTAATGACTGGGCCCCTTTAAGTTACTGGGCTTGCCTTGCCCCTCTAACACTCTGGGCCTGACTTTGCCTCTTTAAATATTCTGTAGGCCTGAGCAAGGCCTTTCCATCAATTACTTTCCCTTTGCTCCACCCTCTTCATGAATATTTAATAAATCCTCCCTATGGGCCTTTAGGCCTGGCCCCTCTTCAGGGCGTCACTGCACCCAAATGAATATTAATTTATTTAAATTTTGACCCTCTGGTCCACCCCTCTTGGCTCTCGGGCCAATCCTCCTGGCACCCTAAGCACTTTAAACAATTTATATTTTATTTTTAAATCAACTTCAGGTGGTCCGCACCCAGCTAGTGGTGTAGCTGTCAACTCACCGCCCCGACCCAGGGAGAAGTAGTCTGCTTCATGAGGTGGGAGGTGTTGCTGACAGTGGGAGGACTCATCGCAGGGAGGCATGCACAGAGGCAGATGACCGGGACCCTTGCGGGAACATCTGACTCTCAGCGGCCTCTCTCTTTTCGTGAAGATGCGGCTCTTGGGCACTGCCACCACCGAGGGACCATTTAACTTTTAAGAGAAATAAAACAAAAAATGGGGCTGAACAGAGCCCTCACCATGGACAACCTCTTCCCTGAACTGTCTTCAGCACGCTGCCACAGAACCCAGAGCACTTTGGCAGATAACCAGCACCAACCACACAGGCTACCTACTGGACTGGCTGAAGAGGGGAATGGAGTCCGTGGACCAGCTTCAACCACCATAGGTAAGCTTTTACAGTCACTGCTGCACTCCTAATCTATCTCTCTCAACCCCAGTCACAACTGCCCACAAAAATGAACCTCTCTTCAAAATGTTACATTCGGGGTTTCCATTCTGGAACCCTAAGCACCTGCCACTAGCCACCAGCTAGCTTCTTTTTTTAAATCTGGCACCATGTGCCAGCCAGGGACAGCAGTCCCAGCGCATGGGTGCCTTGACTCATGCTGCCTGCTCCCTGGTGGAGGGATTCTGCAAGCAGCAGGCAGCTGGAAACAAACAGAGGAAAAGCTTTTTTTTTTAACACCTGCAGCTGCTATCTGGCAATGGAGAAACACTGGCAGGGGCCCTTGCACACTACGCCTATCCTGCCCACTCTGGACTGCTGGGGGACCCCACCTTTTGGGTATTACACAAACATTACAAAAAGATAGTCATTGAATGAATCAGGTATATTTTGGGATGTGTATGGGAGACACTGGTGGTAGACATGGCAGTACTGATGGGAGTGCCAATAATGACCTTGATAATATCAGTGAGGGAGGGGGCACTATCAATGACATGGCCAGATAGTTCCTGAAATTTCTATATCACTTGAGAAATTGATATTGCTTCATCATATTCCTTGAAGCTAGAAAACCTTGAATTCTCAGCCTTTCTCAAAATCAACATACTACAGATCAACTTTAACTATGCATTCAATTATTTACATGCCCAACAGGTGACATATACTATTCTCAGTCTCATACCTCCTGGTGAAAAGTCTCCCTGGACTACAACTGGCACTGGCACAACTGACAATGTCTACCTCTTCACTCCAAGCAGCAGTACAAGGGGTCCTCTGACATGAACCACCACAAGTCCTCCTGATGAGACTATGACTATGGCATTGTCAACACCAACCAGCCCAACATGATGTGTATCAATCATAGTCATCACAACCCACCATGAATGGGAATGGTATGAGTCACCACACACTTCACAGATCCTCATAACATCAGGTTACTCCAGATTACCTCTCCATAGTCTTTCTACTCCATATCATTTTCTTCTACAACTACAGTGGACCCCACCAGAATAGAATGCAATACTGTAGCATTATGCAACAGAGTTACAGCAGGAAAAACAAACCCTGGTCAGAGCCACTATGGGCATGGCTACTAATACATTAACTTGATAAGGGTGTTTCATGGCCTTAAACATAAAGATGAATTTCCATAGTCAGCTCCATGTATGAATTTCATTTTTGGTAAAGGTGGATCATTTATCTGGTTGATCCTGTGTTCCCCATGTGTTTAAATGTGAGTGGCGAGAGTGTGTTGTACTATATGTGGAAAAGAGAGGGATCTCTGCACTAAGGCCTTCACATAACACTAGAATGAATGGTACAGGGAGCAGAGGTTAGTCTACATTGGGGACTGTGGGCCAAGCTAGAAGGATAAGAACCTATACTGAGGTGATGGCCTGCTTTTATCCAGGAGGCAATCACAGTTTTCCGTGGATGATTGAAATGTTACTTCGATAGACATTTAAAGTAGCTGGGGGGGTGATGGAAAAAATTAAGGAGGCAGAAAGTGGGACAGTACAACCTGAGATAGTGAGTAGGGAGATCCCAAGAGGAGAGAGTCCCAACAGAATGCAAGTTATCCAAGGATGCAGGGGGGGGGGGGGGGATAGCAAAGTAATACTGGTATGGTTATTATTTATATGCAAATTGTACTTAGTAGGATGTTCCATTCCTGCAGCATGATACAATTTGAATGCAAAGAGTCCATTGAAATTCTGGTGGTAACACTAATTGCCTAATACTCAATATTTAGATGTATCTACATCTTAGACATCAATATGGTCTTTATGGATATGCAATTGTGCTTGGGATGATGTTTTATGCCTGCTCTCTTAAAACTATTTACATTATTATGCAATATCCATAAGTATTTGCTAACCATTCCCCTTTTTTTCCCTTTAGCTCTCCTTAAGCTCTCCTGTAGTGTATGCTATTTATTATTATTGTTTTTAATGGTTATGGTACTTTATAACAACAAAAAGGATGAGACATGTATGATTATTATATGTTCTGTCATTTTAAATGTATTTCTTGTATAAAAGGGAACCATGAGTTTGATTCGCTATCCTCCTGATGACGCATGTTTGAATGCGAAACTGGTAGAGGTTCTTAGCAGCATCCCTGATGCTTCTTTGCACTTATGGTGGTGTTTTTGAAACTTTTTCTTCATTAAAGCTGCTTTTTGGAAGCTATCTTTGAGTGGTGCGGTTTCTTGTTGGTTCTCCCCTAGATAAGGCTCCTGGACTGGATGGACTTTCCACCAACTTCTACAAGAAGTTACAGGATCAACTAATCCCCTGGTTGCATAGACTTTTTACCTTTATACTGATGGAGACTCCATCTGATCCTTACCTGCTAGAGGCCCTCATAGTGGTCCTTCACAAGCCTGGTAAACCTTAAGATAGCTTCATGAATTTTAGACCTATCGCCCTCATTAACAATGACATTAAGATCCTGGCTAAATTGTTGGCCAGTAGATTGAGTCAAGTCCTTCCAGTCCTAATAGGCCCTGAACAAGTGGGATTCATGGCAGGCAGATCGTTCCAAGATCACCTGAGAAAATTGGCTCACATTTTCTCTGCATCCAGGAACTCCATTCACCCCATGGTTCTGGTGTCCCTGGATGTAGAGAAAGCCTTTGACAGAGTAGGTTGGGACTTTATGTTTGGGGTCCTAGCTAAGTTTGGTATCCCAAACCAATATATTCACTGGGTTAGATCCCTATATATTTCCCCCTGTGCTAGAATATATTGCAATGGAATGATTTCCCCTTCCTTCCCCTTAAAGTCTGGTACCTGAGAGGGATGCCCCCATCACTGCTTTTATTTAACCTGTATCTAGACCCCCTGTTGTGGAGACTAAGAACCAATCTCAATATCCATGGTGTGCAGATAGGTTCCCACGTGTTAACAGTTTTGGCCTATGTGGATGACATTCTTTTGCACCTTACCCAACCTACTTTCTCTATCCAAGCTGCTTTGGAGACTATATCAGAGTACAGTGCCCTGTCCAAATTCAAAGTTAATCCAGACAAGACCCAGGTTTTCCCATTGAATAGGACTCATAGGGCTTCATTCAGTTTTGCTGGCTTACAATGGTCCCAGGACAAACTTAAATACTTAGGTATTTTCCTAGCTAGACACTCCACTCATTTGAAAACACTAAACCTTGACTCCTTGCTCTCCAAGACCCAGCAGGATCTAACCCACTGGAAGGACCTGCCTCAATCTCTTTGGAGGAGGATTAGTTTGATCAAAATGAATATTTTCCCCTGTATATTTTCCCCCTGAGTATGTTGAATCTATGGCTGCCTCTTACATGGTTCAGGAAATGGCATGGGATAGTCTCAGATGTTCTATGGTGCAGTAAACCTGCAAGACATGCTTATCACAAACTTGCTGCCCCCAATGAGAAGGGTGGCCTGTGGCTCCCTCATTTTGGTTTGTACTACTGGACCAGTCATTTGAGTAAGTACCTTAGGTGGCTGCGACCAGTAGAGACTCTACATACTTTTCCTTATATCCCATCCTGGCTCTCCATTGAACAGGAGCTAATTGACTTGAGTGGCTTCTCTCGGGAGGCTATCCTCCATGCATGGGTCAAGGACCTTCCTAAAACATGGAGTGGCTCTCCAATTATCACCTCCATGCGGGTTCATTTCCAGTTGTGTAAAGTTTTGAAATATAACCCCATTAGGGATCCCAAGCAGCCAATATTGCAGAATATTAATTTTCACATTGATAGAGCCCCTTCATCAGAAGCTTGTCTCTCATCTCTCAAAGGGAAGTGCCCCCAAGAGTTGGTGATAGGCGACTCCTATCTTTCAGTTAAGGACATGATGACGAGATTCCCAGCAGGCCCAGGAGGCTATTTCAAGTACTATCAGGTCCGCCATCTACTGATGTCGAAACAGCTTTCACTGGGTGCTGGGTATGGAATAGATGAGATTTTTCAACCTCTAACTGTCCTGTCCCAACAAACCCATTCTGCCTCCCTTATATATGCCTCTTTTTCTGACTTGGTTTTCAATTATCCTGATGGGGCCTCCCCTTATTGGTCTGATAGGTTTCCTCAGAAGGCCCTTAACTGGAACAAAATATGGAGGTCTTGTCATTCCTACATCATGCAGGGTAGACTGCGGCTTATACAATATTCAGTTCTTCAAAACATGTGCTTGACTCCGGTGAAGTTGCACAAAATGGGTAAACTTCCTTCTTCAATTTGTAGTCACTGTGGTCAAGCAGAAAGTACCCTATATCACATTTTCTGGGAATGCCCTTTTGTTGTGGTACTTTAGAAGACCATTAAACAGAGGGCAGATCCCCTTCTGGGCTTAGAAAACTTATTTTCCTCAGAAGTCTGTCTACTGGGAGACTTCACCGGAGTTGAGATCAAACAACGTAGGTTCCACATGGCCATGATTACCCTATATCTTAAGGCCCTGGTACTATGTCACTGGAAAGAGGATACTGCAATCTCTTATCTGGAATGGCTTCAGGAATTTTTAGCCAATCTGTGAGTAGAAAAAATGGCTGCTAGTCTCCATAATTGTATGCATCAATACAAAGAAAGATGGGAATCTATGTATACTTTATATAGCCTTTAAATGTATATAGTTAAAAAGAGTACTGCCAAGGGTGATGCCTGGGGGGGATTCCTGTGAATGTTATTTTGAATTTCTTGTATTGTATTATGTTATAGTATTGTACCCGTTTTTGTCTTGTGTATGCTTTTATTTTGTATGTCTGTTCTGACTAGAAAATCAATAAAGCTGAATTTCAAAAAAAAACAAACATTTTGACTAAAATAGTCTACTTGAATACCCCAGTACTACAGCCGGTAACAACATTCTAAAGAACTCTAGATTCCCCAAACTCCCAGGAGGAAAAAAACTGAAAATTATCACAACCATAAAAAGAAATAGCTAGGCATTTTTATATAAGTTAGACCCCAACTAAGCTCATCATTAAGAATCTTGTAAAACTGTAACAGGAAAGCACTGTAATGGTGCTAACATAAAAACAGTGAGTGCTAACCCAGCGATCTAGCTTATCAATAGGACTGCTGTCCAAAAAAAAAAAAAAAAACAGGCAGGACACATTAACAGCAGAGCTGTATAAAGTTTCAAATGTCCACAGTTTGTAACTTTAGAGTGTTATATATACCCCGATCAACCCTGTCCTGATACTGGAGAACTTAGGCAAGTCACACAGCAGCCAGAAAAGACATAGGTCTTCAGTCCCCACAAAGTTGCATCGGACATTACCAGGCCTGCCAAATGCTTTAATCCGCATCTGAGGAGTCGTCCTCTATTTATTCAGCGGTCTCTGATTCCAGCTGACAAATCAGCCTCTCAGCATCCCAAACTTCATTAAACAGGTACTGTTTCCCCTTCCAAACGATGCAAAGTTTAGCTGGTAGCAATAATTCATGGGGGATATTCTTTAGTCGCAGCCGTCCCCTGAGCCCATCAAAGGCTTTGCATTGTTGCCGGGTGCTGTAGGAGAGGTCCGGGAACATTTGTAGAGTGTCTTCCCCATATTTTAAGGACTTACGGCATCTAGCCAAAGCCCGATCCCTGTCCCCGATACCCATACAAATGATGAGAAAAGTTTGTTTGGCTGTATGGTCAGTTGCTGCATGGTGGGGGATGATGCAGTAAGCCTTTTTTATGTGTAGAGGGTGATCAGACTCTTTAAGGCCCAGGATAGCCGGTAACATTGCTGTAGCAAAGGTTAGAGGATCATCGTCTTCAGCCCCTTCCGAAAGGCCAAGTATTCTCAAGTTCTTTTCCCTCGCCTGGTTTTCAACTGACTCCAGGTATTGTCGAAGAAGCAAATTCTCTTTTATCGTTTTCCTAGTAGCATCGACGGTTTTTAACACAGACATCTCGGAGCGTTGTGTAGTCATTTCACATTGGTCCATACGAGACTCTAAAGTGGACACCCAAGGTGTAAGGGTGTCGAACTTCTTGTGAAGTTCCTGAGCTGATTTGACCAACTGATGTAAAGTAGCCAGGATGTTAGTCAGTGAAGCTTCCTCCACTGGTTTGAGAGCTGAGTCCGATGCTGCGCCACGCTGCACAGGCTTCTCCTCTCGATTCTGCAGCCGCAGAGTAAAGAAATCGTGTGCTGCAGTCACTGCTCCTTTATTCTTGCCCATTTTAACACGTTTAAAGTAAGTCTATGCTCACAGTTGTCTGATTGTGTTTCAGCAGAGGGATTTGGAGAAGAAAAACTTAGTTTATTTAGTTTTAAGCCAGAGTTCTCCCGGGAGCTGAGTCTAATTGCTGCTTCCTGCTAGGCTGCTCAGCAGCGCCCCCATTTGACTGCTTTAAAAGCCTTCTTTGACTTGTTACAAACAACCAATACCACTATCAAAATAACTAAGTTGTATTTTCTTTAAAAACAATTATCAAAACTAAAGCAAAAATTCCCACTTCAGACACCCTTCAAACATCCAACTATATACCACTTCTCTTGAGTACAGTCGGCTATCACTGCAGCAGGCATTGCACTTATTACCATGAAACCTGAACAGAAGACTCTGCCCCTCCCCCAACAGTGCACCATACAGTCAGACATACAAGGCAGCGAGAAGGGCACACAAAACACTAGCCTGGAGGTGCATGTGTCTGTCACACAGCAGACATGTACACAGGCCATCCATGACAGAGAATGGAACTGATACACAGGACCCACTGGAGGGTTCCTCAAGGCCCAACACTGAAATAGGATGAATACCAGGTCATGAATGCTTTATCTGCATGTACCCTGAACTTTGACGGTTGGAGCATGGACGGTAAGGCTCAGCAGGGACAGCTGCATGAAATACAGGGCATAAACAGTGACTTCACAGCCCACAGAATTGACATGCAGCAAGGGTTCTGCAACCTGTATGAAACCTCAGGCAATGGCATGACCATCATTATCACTCCTCTACAGCAGGATGATGTTTCCCATTCATATCCAATACATGGCAGCCAACGCCAAATCTCCACATGTCATACACCAGAACCACAACACCATCATGCACTCTAGCATAATCCACACATGACAGCCAACCTGCAGGGATGCACAGCCAACTGAAACAGATGATTGCCCAATGCCAAGCATTTCTCGTGGCATGTACACACCCCACTCTCATGGCAAGGGCAGGGGCAATGCCAGTGGTAGACTCATTCCACCCTAAACACCCACTTAGAAGTCATTCCAGACATCAAAGCCAAAAAAGCTCACAACCTAATGTCTCATCTGAATACAGCATGGGCGTTAATGCTGAAGAATTACCATCCACCGTCAGGTGCATGTGGAGATCACTTCATGTGTTCCATGCCAGGGGAAATTGCTTAACCAGAAAAGGCACACTAAGCTGGAGCTTGTTCCTAGGTGTAACCTGGGAACACTAGGAAGTTAAGTGACTTGCTCAGAACCACACAATATGCAAGTGGGGGCTGTGGGATTCAAACCCAGGTCTCCAGGTTTGCAGCTCAGTGCTCTTAATCACTGTGCTATACCGCCTCCTCCATGCTCGCTCACATTGGGGGGATGGGAGGCAGGTAGCAAGGGGCAAGCTTTCGGGAAAGAGAGATCACTCAAGTCACTGGACACAGTCCAGCCCTTCACTGTCAGATAAGGCCATTCGATACAAACAAAATAAGTAATACAAAACAGCACACTTACCTCACTACTTCTTTTATGGGAAAGCCAGGCTGGTTATTAATTCATGTTTTGTTGGCACCTACCATCTAACTCACTCGGTCCTGGCCAAGTCCCGATTCCAGACTTGTAAGAGTTAATCCCTCAGAGGCTAATACGGCATGGCTAGTTGGCTGCTCCCAGCTCACACTCTGCATGGTACCAGCTGCACCTCTAGTCACACAGGTACAGCTAGGTGCTCGCTGGGTTAGAGGATTTCTGCAAGGCACTCCCCAGTTTGCAGTTCTGTCTTTCACATGAACAAAAAGTACCAACTTCAAGACAAGAAAAAAGTTATCACTGTCAGGTTATTAAGTTACTAATCCTTCATGGAAAAGACATTTAACCCTTAGGCTGCCAACAGAATTAGAACATATAGGAATTCTGGACTGATATATCAGTCTGTGGCACAGCAAGGGTTAAACATGCATTATTGCTTTGCCACATTAAATATGTTAAATAAATACATCCACTATACTGCTCTATCCTGGAAAAATACATAGTAAAAAGCTGAACACCACTGAAAACGAGACATTGCCTCTCGCTTGGGCTATCCTTGGTAAATGCATTATACAAATGGGTAAAAGGAGGACCTCACTGAATAAAAAGATCTTGCATCTCCACTGCACTGTCCTGGGTAAATACGGTGTGAAAACTGAGTCAAACAAAACCCCTCTGCAAACAAGATATCACATCTCATCTTGGCTATCCTGAGTAAATATATTGTAAAACTGTAAAAACAGGACCCTATAGCAGAACTCCACTGAAAAAGAGATGTTGCATGTAAACTGATCTGTCCTGGGAAAATACATTGTAAAAGGATCCAGATCACCCATCTTGCAGCTGTCTGGAATATTCCTGGTGGTCTAGTGCTCCACCGTATAAGGGCATCTGACTCCATCCTGACTCACCTTCTGAGGCACCCCTCCAGCCCTGGTCACATAATGCAAACTGCAGCAATAGTGATGACTGGCACAGCCCTCTGCTCACCACCTCAGCTGGTTTCAACCTGACTGTCTCTGAGCAATCACAAGTATTGTATAAACATGTGTGTCTACTGTAATCATGATCGCTCACTGGCAATCAGATGGTGACCAGCCAAGATGGTGAGCAGATGGCTATATAGGTCATTGTCACTATTGCTGTTCTTCAGCTTAGGTGACCTGAGCAGGGGAGCGGTTGTGGGTAGTAGGGACCTGAGCAGGTGGGTTGACAGAGTATCAGTTGTCCTTACATGGGGGGGTACTAGGCTAGCAAGAATATTCACAACAGCTACAGGATAGTCAATTGGCTGTGCAGGAACCACTACACCACCAGGAATATCCGAGACAGCTATGGGACAGCTGATAAGGGGGTGGAAGACCACTAAACTACCAGGAATATTCAAGACAGCTACAGAACAGTCAATCAGGGGTACAGGAAACCACTTTGCCACCAGGAATATTTGAATCAGCTACAGGACAAATGAATAAAGGGCTGGGGGCACCACTAGACCACAAGAAATATGTACGACACCTACAGAATGGGGGGCCATGCACACATGTTAATGGGCCCATAATGGGCATGCAACTGGACCATAGCACCTTCCATGCCCAAAGGGATCATTAGCATGTTAGGGCTAAAGATGGCCCACAGGAGCCCTGCCACTATCCCATTTGATCCGTGCAACCTTCATTGCTCTCCTGTCAGCAATATTCAGTTTGGGCCTGTGTCAGCATAGTGCAAAGTCACTAGGCACTGTACTGACATGGCCCCATATTTAAATAGTTTGTAAGCTCCAGTTGCAGTGAGCTAATTGTCTGAATATTGCCCCCCCAGGTAGGCTGTGTGCAAACTGCCCCAGAATGCACATGGCCAGCTCTGAATATGGGGACCTATATTCGGTAGCCCAGTGGAACCCAAAGTCCATAAAACGATGGCTCATGGGGGTAAGAAAGGCCTGCCTATAGCCTCAAGATACTGTTGTTATAACTTATAACAGCATGAAAGCAAACATGTTTGGCACTGAGCTATGCCTGTTTGTTTGGACAGCAAAATATTCATAGCATTATTTGTATGCTACATTTTGCTGTGACCCACTATGCCTAATCTGAAATCTCTTCTGAATTCTCTGCGATGCTCCTTCATTTCTGCTATGTCTGCATTCCCTTCTCATATTTCTAAGCCCTCTCTTGAATTATTTTCTGCCATTTGCTCTAAGACTAAACTCTGCAGTCACTTACAGTTTCTTTCCAAATGCCGCCACCTGGGTATTATTCCTAAAGGTTTCTGCTTGAAATTTCATCCTTGTTCATTTGGATCTAAGACACATGTTTCCTCTACCAACAAGCTTTTGAAAACTTTCTCTAGGAAACTTATCGCGCACACCATTCTCTCCATCAAAACACAGCTGATCTCTGTGGACAAAACCATTCAAAGGCAAAAGGATTTCCTGCAGCGAACGGCTCCACATAACCTTCCTTTTATTAAGCACTGCATCCAAAACCTTAACTCCACTCTCTTTCAGTTTCTCAAGGATACCAAAGCTGCAAAACTCCAGTCTCTCACCCAGCAGATCAACAACCAACATGAGCCCTCGAGTCAGACACAACCTAACAATTTGGTATTTTGTATTCCTCCAGACCTTCCCCTGACACAAGATGAGCACTCACTCCTTAGCAAAGGTCTCTCTTTTGTGCCCACACCCAGATATCTTGATGCATCCTAGGTTCAAGTCAATCTGCAGTGCTTCTATCGTTGAGTACACCTTGCAGCTCATTTCTCTAATATGACTCCTCTTCCCACAGATGATGACAGTATCACCAGAACTATCAATGACATCAATCCCCAGCGAAGTGCATGGACACCCCCTCCAGGACGTTTTGCTGCTGTTGATTATTTTGTTAACCAATGCATGGAGAACACCACTAACTTTAATCTTCATTGCAGGCACAACCATTCCAACCTGACACCTGGTGAGCTTGCAGCCCTCAGATCTCTACAATGTAGGAATGACATTGTTATTAAACCAGCTGATAAGGGAGGTGCTGTTGTGGTCTGGCAAAAGGAGCTATACATCACGGAAGCCACACAGTAACTCTCTGACACCAGGTTTTATTCTTCTCTTCCACAGGACCCCACTGCTGACTATCAGACGGAGGTCACCACCACCATCACCTCTGCTATTGAAAACAATGAGCTCCCTGCTTCTGCTAAGAGACTCATAGTCCAGCATCCCCAGACATCCAGGTTTTATCTTCTTCCCAAATCCACAAAACAGGTATCCCGGGTCGTCCCATAGTGTCTGCCTGCTCCTGCCCCCACAGCCCACATCTCCGCATTTTTGGATGGCCTCATGAGACCCCTTGTTGAGTCCCTGCCCCTCCTATGTTAAAGACACTAACCATGCTCTCCAGTTATTTGACAGGTTCAGATTCAGTGACTCTCATCAGTTCATCTTCACCATGGACATCAAATCTCTTTACACAGTGATCCCCCATGATGATGGTCTGACAGCTTTGTAGCATTTCTTCAACAAGTGGGAAGTCCAGCAGCCACCCACACACACACTAGCTCATCTGGCAGAACTGGTTCTAACACTCAATGCTTTTTCTTTTAATAACAGTTTTTTTCAGCAGGTCAGTGGAGTTGCCATGGGTACCAAGATGGGTCCCAGCTTTGCTAATCTGTTTGTGGGTTGGGTGGAGGAACGTTTTTTTCTCTCTTCACAGGGACTGTGCCTGAACTCTACAAATGCTACATTGATGACTGTGTGGGGGCCACCTCCTGCTCCAGGGAGACCCTCCAAGTCTTCCTTGACAAGTTCACCACGGCTCATCCTTCCCTTCAGTACACTGTGAAGTATCCTCCTCTACACTGCCTTTCCTGGATATCCAGCTCTCAGTCCAGAACACTGGTCTGAAGACATCAGTCTATTACAAACCCACTGACTCTCACAGTTTCCTCCTCCATAGCTCCTTCCATCCCAAACATGTCAAGAATGGCCTGCCTTATTCACAGTTTCTTAGACTTCACAGGTTATGCAGTGAAGAGGATGATTTTGCTGAGCAGACCCAAATAATGCATAGTTTTTTATCAACAGGGGATACCCTAAAAGCACAGTGGACAGAGCACTCTCCCAGGTCAGTAACATGCCCCGTAACCTTGACCCTGCAGGAGGGATACTATCACACAAGAACAACGGCGAATTCCACTAGTTCTTCCTTTCCATCAGAGCACACCTTCTCTTCACAGGATCATCACTAGTAACTTTCCCATTTTGCAAACTGACCCTAACATTGGTGCTTCCTTTACAGAACCACCTATTGCCTCCTACCGCCGGCCACCTAACCTGCACAATCTCCTGGTAAAAAGCAGCCTACCCACTCCTAACAGTTCCTCCCCCCCAGGTACCAAACCTTGCAACAGGGCTCGCTGCTACACCTGCAAATTTGTTTCCAGTGTAACTGAGATTCGGGGGCCTACAGGTGTTTTTCACATCACCAAGGAGTTCTCATGCAGCTCCACTAATGTGGTGTACTGTATTCTTTGCAGGAGGTGTTCAGCTATGTACATCGGAGAAACTGGTAGGCGTCTTGCTGACCATTTCAGGGAACATTACAGAGCAGTCAGGAATGGTGAAACTGCTAAACCCATTGTATCCCACTTTATCTCCAGGGACCACAATGTCAATGACCTTTCTGTTTGTGTCCTTCAGCAGGGCTTCTGGGATCCTGACCATAGAAAAAACATGGAAGCCAAGCTGATCATCCGCCTTGGCTCCCAGCAGCCCTCTGGTTTAAATAATGAACTTATTTTCCACTAACATCTTTCAGCCATCCCCTTTTTTTCCCTAAAGTCAGTTTGTTTTTTTACTCATTTATTTTTCATTTTCACCATATGTCTCCATTTCTGTCTCCTTCTCACACATTTGTCACCTTTCAGCCTTCTTACAAGGCCCTGTTAATCAGTCTCTAACTGGGAACTTCCCCAGCTCTTTCTCTCCCATTATGCTTTATCTTTCCCATCATCACCTTTTTGTTTCACAGATTCTCTCTTAATCTTACCATTTATCACTTCTTCTCCCTTAACCTCCCCCTTCTTCTTTCTCCACATATATATCTCTCTCATTTTACCTCTCCTCTACACTAACTTGTTTTTTTTCTCTTTTAGATATTTCCTGAAGAAGACCTAAAATTGAAGCGTAGATTTTAACTCTTTTTCTATTTTCAGCGTGCATTTAATATAACCATTTTGTTTTGCTTTTTGACCACATGCTGGCTTGGCTGTCTTTCTTTTTTTTACAATTTGTATGCTACATTTTGCTGCGACCCACTATGCCTAATCTGAAATCTCTTCTGAATTCTCTGCGATGCTTCTTCATTTCTGCTATGTCTGCATTCCCTTCTCATATTTCTAAGCCCTCTCTTGAATTATTTTCTGCCATTTGCTCTAAGACTAAACTCTGCAGTCACTTACAATTTCTTTCCAAATGCCGCCACCTGGGTATTATTCCTAAAGGTTTCTGCTTGAAATTTCATCCTTGTTCATTTGGATCTAAGACACATGTTTCCTCTACTAACAAGCTTTTGAAAACTTTCTCTAGGAAACTTATCGTGCACACCATTCTCTCCATCAAAACACAGCTGATCTCTGTGGACAAAACCATTCAAATGCAAAAGGATTTCCTGCAGCGAACGGCTCCACATAACCTTCCTTTTATTAAGCACTGCATACAAAACCTTAACTCCACTCTCTTTCAGTTTCTCAAGGATACCAAAGCTGCAAAACTCCAGTCTCTCACCCAGCAGATCAACAACCAACATGAGCCCTCGAGTCAGACACAACCTAACAATTTGGTATTTTGTATTCCTCCAGACCTTCCCCTGACACAAGATGAGCACTCACTCCTTAGCAAAGGTCTCTCTTTTGTGCCCACACCCAGATATCTTGATGCACCCAGGTTCAAGTCGATCTGCAGTGCTTCTATCATAGAGTACGCCTTGCAGCTCATTTCTCTAATATGACTCCACTTCCCACAGATGATGACAGTATCACCAGAACTATCAATGACATCAATCCCCAGCGAAGTGCATGGACACCCCCTCCAGGACGTTTTGCTGCTGTTGATTATTTTGTTAACCAATGCATGGAGAACACCACTAACTTTAATCTTCATTGCAGGCACAACCATTCCAACCTGACACCTGGTGAGCTTGCAGCCCTCAGATCTCTACAATGTAGGAATGACATTGTTATTAAACCAGCTGATAAGGGAGGTGCTGTTGTGGTCTGGCAAAGGAGCTATACATCACGGAAGCCACACAGTAACTCTCTGACACCAGGTTTTATTCTTCTCTTCCACAGGACCCACTGCTGACTATCAGGCGGAGGTCACCACCACCATCACCTCTGCTTTGAAAACAATGAGCTCCCTGCTTCTGCTAAGAGACTCATAGTCCAGCATCCCCAGACATCCAGGTTTTATCTTCTTCCCAAATCCACAAAACAGGTATCCCGGTCGTCCCATAGTGTCTGCCTGCTCCTGCCCCAGCCCACATCTCGCATTTTGGATGGCCTCATGAGACCCTTGTTGAGTCCCTGCCTCCTATGTTAAAGACACTAACCATGCTCTCCAGTTATTTGACAGGTTCAGATTCAGTGACTCTCATCAGTTCATCTTCACCATGGACATCAAATCTCTTTACACAGTGATCCCCCATGATGATGGTCTGACAGCTTTGTAGCATTTCTTCAACAAGTGGGAAGTCCAGCAGCCACCCACACACACACTAGCTCATCTGGCAGAACTGGTTCTAACACTCAATGCTTTTTCTTTTAATAACAGTTTTTTTCAGCAGGTCAGTGGAGTTGCCATGGGTACCAAGATGGGTCCCAGCTTTGCTAATCTGTTTGTGGGTTGGGTGGAGGGCTTTTTCTCTTCACAGGGACTGTGCCTGAACTCTACAAATGCTACATTGATGACTGTGTGGGGGCCACCTCCTGCTCCAGGAGACCCTCCAAGTCTTCCTTGACAAGTTCACCGCTCATCCTTCCCTTCAGTACACTGTGGAAGTATCCTCCTCTACACTGCCTTTCCTGGATATCCAGCTCTCAGTCCAGAACACTGGTCTGAAGACATCAGTCTATTACAAACCCACTGACTCTCACAGTTTCCTCCTCCATAGCTCCTTCCATCCCAAACATGTCAAGAATGGCCTGCCTTATTCACAGTTTCTTAGACTAGCAGGTTATGCAGTGAAGAGGATGATTTTGCTGAGCAGACCCAAATAATGCATAGTTTTTTATCAACAGGGATACCCTAAAGCACAGTGGACAGAGCACTCTCCCAGGTCAGTAACATGCCCGTAACCTTGACCCTGCAGGAGGGATACTATCACACAAGAACAACGCGAATTCCACTAGTTCTTCCTTTCCATCAGAGCACACCTTCTCTTCACAGGATCATCACTAGTAACTTTCCCATTTTGCAAACTGACCCTAACATTGGTGCTTCCTTTACAGAACCACCTATTGCCTCCTACCACTGGCCACCTAACCTGCACAATCTCCTGGTAAAAAGCAGCCTACCCACTCCTAACAGTTCCTCCCCCCCAGGTACCAAACCTTGCAACAGGGCTCGCTGCTACACCTGCAAATTTGTTTCCAGTGTAACTGAGATTCGGGGGCCTACAGGTGTTTTTCACATCACCAAGGAGTTCTCATGCACCTCCACTAATGTGGTGTACTGTATTCTTTGCAGGAGGTGTTCAGCTATGTACATCGGAGAAACTGGTAGGCGTCTTGCTGACCATTTCAGGGAACATTACAGAGCAGTCAGGAATGGTGAAACTGCTAAACCCATTGTATCCCACTTTATCTCCAGGGACCACAATGTCAATGACCTTTCTGTTTGTGTCCTTCAGCAGGGCTTCTGGGATCCTGACCATAGAAAAAACATGGAAGCCAAGCTGATCATCCGCCTTGGCTCCCAGCAGCCCTCTGGTTTAAATGATAGACTTATTTTCCACTAACATCTTTCAGCCATCCCTTTTTTCCCTAAAAGTCAGTTTGTTTTTTACTCATTTATTTTCATTTTCACCATATGTCTCCATTTCTGTCTCCTTCTCACACATTTGTCACCTTTCAGCCTTCTTACAAGGCCCTGTTAATCAGTCTCTAACTTGGGAACTTCCCCAGCTCTTCTCTCCCATTATGCTTTATCTTTCCCATCATCACCTTTTTGTTTCACAGATTCTCTCTTAATCTTACCATTTATCACTTCTTCTCCTTAACCTCCCCTTCTTCTTTCTCCATATATATCTCTCTCATTTTACCTCTCCTCTACACTAACTTGTTTTTCTCTTTTAGATATTTCCTGAAGAAGACCTAAAGTTGAAACGTAGATTTTAACTCTTTTTCTATTTTCAGCGTGCATTTAATATAACCATTTTGTTTTGCTTTTGACCACATGCTGGCTTGCGCCTTGTCTTTGTTTTTACAATTTGTATGCTACATTTGCTGCGACCCACTATGCCTAATCTGAAATCTCTTCTGAATTCTCTGCGATGCTTCTTCATTTCTGCTATGTCTGCATTCCTTCTCATATTTCAAGCCCTCTCTTGAATTATTTTCTGCCATTTGCTCTAAGACTAAACTCTGCAGTCACTTACAATTTCTTTCCAAATGCATCACCTGGGTATTATTCCTAAAGGTTTCTGCTTGAAATTTCATCCTTGTTCATTTGGATCTAAGACACATGTTTCCTCTACTAACAAGCTTTTGAAAACTTTCTCTAGGAAACTTATCGTGCACCATTCTCTCCATCAAAACACAGCTGATCTCTGTGGACAAAACCATTCAAATGCAAAAGGATTTCCTGCAGCGAACGGCTCCACATAACCTTCCTTTTATTAAGCACTGCATCCAAAACCTTAACTCACTCTCTTTCAGTTTCTCAAGGATACCAAAGCTGCAAAACTCCAGTCTCTCACCCAGCAGATCAACAACCAACATGAGCCCTCGAGTCAGACACAACCTAACAATTTGGTATTTTGTATTCCTCCAGACCTTCCCCTGACACAAGATGAGCACTCACTCCTTAGCAAAGGTCTCTCTTGTGCCCACACCCAGATATCTTGATGCACCCAGGTTCAAGTCGATCTGCAGTGCTTCTATCATAGAGTACGCCTTGCAGCTCATTTCTCTAATATGACTCCACTTCCCACAGATGATGACAGTATCACCAGAACTATCAATGACATCAATCCCAGAAGTGCATGGACACCCCTCCAGGACGTTTTGCTGCTGTTGATTATTTTGTTAACCAATGCATGGAAAACACCACTAACTTTAATCTTCATTGCAGACACAACCATTCCAACCTGACACCTGGTGAGCTTGCAGCCCTCAGATCTCTACAATGTAGGAATGACATTGTTATTAAACCAGCTGATAAGGGCGTGCTGTTGTGGTCTGGCAAAGGAGCTATACATCACGGAAGCCACACAGTAACTCTCTGACACCAGGTTTTATTCTTCTCTCCACAGGACCCCACTGCTGACTATCAGACGGAGGTCACCACCACCATCACCTCTGCTATTGAAAACAATGAGCCCCTGCTTCTGCTAAGAGACTCATAGTCCAGCATCCCCAGACATCCAGGTTTTATCTTCTTCCCAAAATCCACAAAACAGGCAACCCGGGTCGTCCCATAGTGTCTGCCTGCTCCTGCCCCACATCTCCGCATTTTTGGATTGCCTCATGAGACCCCTTGTTGAGTCCCTGCCCTCCTATGTTAAAGACACTAACCATGCTCTCCAGTTATTTGACAGGTTCAGATTCAGTGACTCTCATCAGCTCATCTTCACCATGGACATCAAATCTCTTTACACAGTGATCCCCCATGATGATGGTCTGACAGCTTTGCAGCATTTCTTGAACAAGCAGGAAGTCCAGCAGCCACCCACACACACACTAACTCATCTGGCAGAACTGGTTCTAACACTCAATGCTTTTTCTTTTAATAACAGCTTTTTTCAGCAGGTCAGTGGAGTTGCCATGGGTACCAAGATGGGTCCCAGCTTTGCTAATCTATGTGGGTTGGGAGGAGGAACGTTTTTTTCTCTCATTCACAGGGACTGTGCCTGAACTCTACAAATGCTACATTGATGACTGTGTGGGGGCCACCTCCTGCTCCAGGGAGACCCTCCAAGTCTTCCTTGACAAGTTCACCACGGCTCATCCTTCCCTTCAGTACACTGTGGAAGTATCCTCCTCTACACTGCCTTTCCTGGATATCCAGCTCTCAGTCCAGAACACTGGTCTGAAGACATCAGTCCATTACAAACCCACTGACTCTCACAGTTTCCTCCTCCATAGCTCCTTCCATCCTAAACATGTCAAGAATGGCCTGCCTTATTCACAGTTTCTTAGACTTCACAGGTTATGCAGTGAAGAGGATGATTTTGCTGAGCAGACCCAAATAATGCATAGTTTTTTTTATCAACAGGGGATACCCTAAAAGCACAGTGGACAGAGCACTCTCCCGGGTCAGTAACATGCCCCGTAACCTTGACCCCTGCAGGAGGGATACTATCACACAAGAACAACAGCGAATTCCACTAGTTCTTCCTTTCCATCAGAGCACACCTTCTCTTCACAGGATCATCACTAGTAACTTTCCCATTTTCCAAACTGACCCTAACATTGGTGCTTCCTTTACAGAACCACCTATTGCCTCCTACCGCCGGCCACCTAACCTGCGCAATCTCCTGGTAAAAAGCAGCCTACCCACTCCTAACAGTTCCTCCCTCCCAGGTACCAAACCTTGCAACAGGGCTCGCTGCTACACCTGCAAATTTGCTTCCAGTGTAACTGAGATTCGGGGGCCTACAGGTGTTTTTCACATCACCAAGGAGTTCTCATGCACCTTCACTAATGTGGTGTACTGTATTCTTTGCAGGAGGTGTTCAGCTATGTACATCGGAGAAACTGGTAGGCGTCTTGCTGACCATTTCAGGGAACATTACAGAGCAGTCAGGAATGGTGAAACTGCTAAACCCATTGTATCCCACTTTATCTCCAGGGACCACAATGTCAATGACCTTTCTGTTTGTGTCCTTCAGCAGGGCTTCCAGGATCCTGACCATAGAAAAAACATGGAAGCCAAGCTGATCATCCACCTTGGCTCCCAGCAGCCCTCTGGTTTAAATGATAGACTTATTTTCCACTAACATCTTTCAGCCATCCCTTTTTTCCCTAAAGTCAATTTGTTTTTGTACTCATTTATTTTTCATTTTCACCATATGTCTCCATTTCTGTCTCCTTCTCACACATTTGTCATATTTCAGCCTTCTTACAAGGCCCTGTTAATCAGTCTCTACCTGGGAACTTCCCCAGCTCTTTCTCTCCCATTATGCTTTATCTTTCCCATCATCACCTTTTTGTTTCACAGATTCTCTCTTAATCTTACCATTTATCACTTCTTCTCCCTTAGCCTCCACTTCTTCTTTCTCCATATATATATCTCTCTCATTTTACCTCTCCTCTACACTAACTTGTTTTTTTTCTCTTTTAGATATTTCCTGAAGAAAACCTAAGGTCAAAACGTAGATTTTTAACTCTATTTTCTATTTTCAGCGTGCATTTAATATAATCATTTTGTTTTGCTTTTAGACCACATGCTGATGCAGCGCCTTGTCTTTGTTTTTTTACAATTCATAGCATTATTATGTCAGCCAAATGCTTCATTTAATACAAACAGACTAATATCACACAAGTAGATACACAGGAGACAATATGACAAGTCAAAGCAGAGCAGTGCATTCTACTCCAGGGCCCGTGCTATCACAAGTGCATAATTAAGCACCACCACCATAGGGCAGGTATTAGCTGAGTGTAATCCCAGTTTAATGTCATAGTTACTCTAACTTACTGTTTACATGTTTGATTACTAAATAGAGGAGACTCTTGCTTATAGTACCTTGCAAGTCCCAGAGGGAAGATATCCATTAGACAGAAGCACCAATAAAATTGTCACTTTATTATCAATCAAACAGTGTTTCTAAATCAGCTTCTTACAAATGCAAATAAAGTGCAACCCCTGAAATTCTTCCACAGGTTTGTCAATACAAAACGTGAAAAGAGGGTTACATGATCTTTACTTACCTTGGTAGGGAAAGTAACTTTAATTTAACAAACAAATAGATTTACTAAAAAATGAAACTTCCTGTTTTACTTAATTGGAGGCTCATCACAATGACTGTCTGCCTGTCCCAGCCCAACCCCACTGCCACAAGTTGAAACCTGATATCAAATCACCTTGTGCTCCTTTGTAAAGGAATTCAGCAGAGAAGCTATAAAACAAAGTTCCCTTATAGCTGTGATTCACTACTGTTCAGTTGCTGATTTAACCCTTAGGCTGCCAACAGAATTAGAATGTATAGGAATTTTGGACTGATTTATCAGTCTGCGGCACAGCAAGGGTTAAGACTGCTGCCTAGAGAACTACATAAAAAAATCTGAAGTATGGAAGCACTACACCCCAGCAAACAAGGCATTGTTTAAATAAACATGTGTGATATGAGAGTTTAGGTGTTCTTTAAGACTAAAGCAAGCTGTCTATGTTGTTTACACTCTCCTGATTGTAATTTGAGCTGGCTGGAGAATGCTACATATAGGAAATAATCTTTTTCCTCCCCCACCCTAATGTTGTGATTTCATGTAGTGGAAGGATCATGGTTCAGCTCCAAAATTGTGCTTCAGAAAAAGTCTGAAGTGCCCTGTTTACCTCAAGTGATAGAAAAATATCTGCAGAACTTCACCCCCTGCAGCCACAAAAAGGCAATTTTATTGGGAATTAATCCCTGTTGTCATGCAGTAACCTGAAACACTGCATTGCATCATTACTGGCTCCATTGTATCTGTTATGTTCAATATAAAAAAATATATCAAATATAAAAAGGTTTTCAAAAATTACAATTTATGGATGGTAAAATAGTGTGAAGGGCAATATAATGCGCAAAGTAAATTTCTTTTCATTTGTTCTGTCTCTTGATGCAGTTTTTGAGAGGGGATTACTGTATTATACAATTTGAAAATCTGTGGGACCAGGGAGAATAAAGTAATTGGCATGGATTCAAAGCTGAGACTACAGGAGGTATATGCCATGAGTTCAGAAATGAATATTAACTATTACTGTTGCTCTGCACTGGGTTGCAGCTGTGTTACTGGGTTGCAGACTCTGTCACAGCTCCTAAACATAGTAATCCACAACAATGGCTGCTGGGAGGCCAATACCATCTGCCACAAGGATGCTAGATTATAATATATTTATTGTGAACCTACTAGATTATAACATATTTAGTGCAAACCTAAAGTCTTTTATTACCCACTGTTTGTAGTCTGATTTACCCCATGTCAATTACAGTACTGGGACCTGAAGTTATTTAACTGACTTTTCTATGCTGAACTGATTACAAAGTGCCTGAACTGAAGAAGAACTGAATTTGTCAAGGATCAGTTTCTTTTACCATTAGATGGGGAAACAATGGTGGGAGCAAAGAGGTAAAGGAGTTTAAAGAACAACCCCATCCTGGCTATTATATTTAGAGGGGCTGAGAGATAGTAGATCTGAGAGGATGAGAGTAGGGCAAGTGTTGGAGAAGAAAAGAGAGGTGGAGGGAGCAGAGACGGGACACAGATGGAGAAACAGTTACTTAATTGTGGAAGTGGACTCTAAGGGGTCAGAGATAGGGAAACTACTAGTCTGAGGGCTGAAGTATTTTAACAGGAATGAGAATCAAATAGAAAGTGGATGACTGTTCTGAATTTTCTATGATTTATGTTATTCTAGAGGTTGAAGGTGATATATTCAGATCTGACCATTCCAGTAGATTATCTTTAGTGCAGGAATTTCTAAGTTGCTTATGACTTACTAAATTCACAAAGCTGGAGACCTCATGAAGTCAGCAGTCAGTGTCCAATACTTTAAGGCAGACTATGAGACCAGGAGAGACACAAGGGAGATAGGAACCTCTAACACAGACCTTCAGCAGTGAGGTGTACTTATTCCTGATGGATGTGAATTTGCAGTGTAAGTTTTTGAGGGCATATCTACTCCACAAGAAGTGATGGAGGAACAACCAATGTCAAGAAGATTGGACAGTAGAACAGACATGTCAAATGACCAGAGAGACCTGAACTGTGTAATCTTGGTGGGTACTTTGGGACCACAGATCTTGTGTATAAAGTAGACTGATGACCTCATTCTTCACTACACCTGTTGGATTTTTTGTTCATTTTGCAAAAACTGGCAAGCATTATCCTCTTCAGGGTCAGCAGACACAGGAATGTAGAGAAGTACATCAGTATTGTATAAGAGTAAAGGCAATGTTTTATGTTTAATATTTTAATTCTGCTGTTGGGACAGGCATAAGGTTGCAGAGGAGGCAACAGCATGATGCTGAGATATTGAGCAGTATTGGGTGAAGCAGAGTGATGGAATGACTCATATAGGTCAATGAGGCTCAGTGACTTCACCCCATCTACTGCATGTCATTTTAGAAAGCACCTAAGCATGGTGACAAGGGTGTCAGTAGAGGAATATTTTGTGGGTTAGACATGGATAGTCAAAGAGACAGCTGAAAATTGAAGGGCAGGACCCAGGATGATGAGCAGAGAAAGAAAATGTCCAGGAGTTGAAGGAAAAGTCCAGTTACACATTGGCATGTAGAGCAGACACATTCTGTACTACTACTACTGGGAACAGACCTCTGGAGTATTTGGCAGGGGAGTACCTGCTAGACCTGTAGTGGTGGTGGCAGTGCTTCAGGTACACAGTTTGTCTCAGGTATGTGTCAGGTCCAGTCTCCACAGGGGCTGAAGAAACAAGCCAGCCAAGAGTGAGATCCTGCAAGCAGAGCAGCAGAGCAGACAGACTCCAAAAGGACTGAGGTATGGGGCTGGCTATGCAGGCAACTGGATGATGGGTCCAGGATTCCTAATGTGAAAGCCCAGGTACAGAGAAAGAGGTATGGAAGAACAAAAGACCCTGAGAGGAGTGAGAACTAGAGATACATAAGTGTACTCAGTAAAGATGTTAATAGACTCCCTGAGCATGTACAGTGAAGAATGCTAGGACCAAACGCAGTGTCACAGTTTACCTGCGTGACAAAAGGGATTAACTCCCATTGATATTGCATTGTTCCCAAGGGCTAGACATGACCAGACTTCACAGAAGAAAGAGAAAGGAAACACGGAATAGCCAGAAGAATGGAACTGTGAATTGCATGCTGAAGACATTGAATTAAACGCTGAAGACTTCTCTTATGGACCCTCCCAAATGTGACAAAAACTAAATGAGTGTATTAGAGGCTTGGAAGCTTTAATTTTGGGTAGGAAGGATGGAGGTTGTTGCCCTATGGATCAGTTTGATAGTGCAAAGTCCATGATAAGTCATCCAGATGAAACAAATGTCAGTGTGCACAACAGATAAACATAGGTGCTGCTAAAGGATCTGCAAGAACATGACAGGATGAAGCACCCCAAAGGAGCTTCAGTAGTATTTCATTTTTATTGCTTCCAAATAAGCTTCACAAAAGCAGAACAATAGGAAAGCAACATAATGAACATTTCCCAGCAATCTGAGGCAAACCGTGCTCATCGTTATTATTCACCTCATTTAGGTGTCTAACCATGGGATATGTCTGATCCATTCTATTGAATGCTCTGCCCCCAAATACTATGGCACCATCGTATCCATTATAGTTGTTGTTTCACAAAACTGGTAATCATATGTTGGATGCTTATTTGCTGGGGTGTTTGCAGGGTGTTTGCCACTGCCAACAGTGTAGGCAGATTGTGACTTTGGAAATTTCCTTTAAATTAGCCTGCTGCACACAGGTTTTCACAATACTGCTGCACTAATGAGAGCTGACAGGGACAGAGAAACCTATAGATACAGCCAGTAATGGGTGTCTCATCACTACTGGTTTCAACACTAAATGAGTTAATTTGTATTATTGGTTGCACCTGTGGTAAAGGGTATATAAGAGCACATAATGATTATGTTGGCCATGCCGCCTGAGGACCGGGTAGCACATCCCGAAGTGTAGAGGCAAGATGTGTGTGTGGGAGATTTAAACTGTGATTCTGATTTTTGAAAGTTTTATGCTTTTTCAATGATGTTCATTGTAAGTACTGTGAATTATTCATCAGTAAAAAAGCTCTCTAACTGAATATGCTGGTCTGGAGTGCTGGTTCTTTGTAATTTATTAATTTATTTACTCACTAGTAGATGCCTGGCTTCTTTCAGCAACCATTGCTCTCTCCAGTCCTTAATTTCCTCCCACATCCACCTTGGTATAAATGGATATTTGACTCCAAACTTCTTTTCAGCTCTACTTTGGATCACTCTCTCCTCTTTGCTGCTCTTTGGCAGATGCAGGCCCTCATCTTGGCTTGGGGGCAGAGAGGTCTGATGCAACCATGTATCTTTGTACCACACAGGTAAAAGGCAATCCATACATATGTCCTTCTCCACCTCTTGCACATTGGAGCCCCTCTCCTCTGCTGAGGGCTCCAAACTTTCAACTGCTGCATCTGATGTCCCAGTTTCACCATCAGACATCTCCACCTCCTCCAGTGCTTCTATATGGGCTGCCCAGGAGTCAATTACTGTCTCAACCCCTGTGAACACCCATTTCACACTGCTGCTGGAGGCCTGGGCCTCCCATGTGATAAGGTCCTTTATCTCCTCCCCGAGCACACTTGAATTTGGACCATCTGCCTAAGGGCCTACAGGTTCAAATCCTGCCACTGCCATGCCCCTCTCAGCCTCTTGCATGGCCAAGGAGTTACTTGCTGTTTGCACCTCTTTGTTGCACTCAGCTACACCCTCAAAAAATTATTTGAGAAAATCTTCTGCTTCCTCCTGCTCACACTATGCACCAGCCTAACTTTCACAGCTATGCTCTGGTATGAGGGTCCATGTAGGGGCCAACCAGTCACATTGGACAGTCTCTCCAGGACGGCCTCTAGCAATACTCATGCCATAATTTCTGCTGCAGTCCTGGCAGTGGGGGACACTATTACATCTCATCCAACTTTTAAACATACTGCACACACACTAACCGGATAGCCAGGGAGCGCTGTGTTGAAGGGAGCTCCTACACAGCCATACTCCTCTTCAAATTTTCTCAGTTCCTGTTCTTTCTGTGCCACCCATGTCTTAACATGCAAAGGATACAGTCTGCCTCCACTTGCCATGTTTAACTCTCAACAAAATACATCCAGAAAAGTCACTGTTACAAAGTGCACAAATTCTCACTGCTTCTCAACACTTTTAAAAGTCGTTCCTTTAGCCTGCCCACTTTATTTAGTGCCTGTGTTTTGTTTTGTTGCATTGCTGTTACTTTTTTCATTTGTGCCCCTGCCCTGTCATGGCTGCTGTATTTCCCACTGTGTCACTGCTAGACCCACACTGTTTTGCTCTCATTTTGTTTACTTGCTCAGTTGCTTGTTCACTTGCTGCACCCTTGGTTAATTGCACAAACACTTGGTTACTTGCACAAACACTTTGTTTACTTGCACAAACACTTGGTTTCTTGCTCAACACTTGGTTTACTTTCACAACACTGCCCAGAAACTTTCTTGCTTTGCATTTATGAGTTCTGTTGGTATTTACTGAAGTTGCTTGCTTCAACTTTATGGCTGGGGCCAAAGCAGTTGAGGGCATTTGTGCTCACTTTTTGGACTATCCTGCCCAACAGCCAGCAAGGAAATACACTGCAGTAGCTACTGGAAGGATTGTTTTCACTGCTAACACAGGAGAAGCCTGATTTTTACTGTTTCCAGCACTTTTTTTGAGCAGATTCTCAACAGTCCACCAACCATACTCCTTTTTGTAAGCCTGATGCCTCACATGCTCCTCTCTCTCTCTCCCTCATGAACGTTGCACAGTAAACAGAGCTTCAGCCATGGGGCGGAATTTTGCTGAGGGAGCCAGTCGCTCGGCGGCATGCAAATAGGCTGGGGCACTTTCTCTCTCTCTCCACGGCAATCCTCGAGCTGTGAGACCCAATTTTAAAGTGCAACTGACTTGTCCTCTGTCAGTTTGTGCTTACAGTCCAAAACAGCGCCTTCACTGAATTTGGGCATTTAAAACACAATTCTTTGCAGTGACTGCGATACATCCCTCCTCAGGCATGGGGAAAAATGATATCTACAGTAAACAGAGGTTTCTTGGCCCCAAATCACTTGCAGCTGGAAATTTTGGCAATTTTAAACAGTTTTAAGCACTTTCAATGCACAGTTTTTCAGTTCCACTAAAGCAGTTTGTAACAGCACATTTGTTTCACAAAGTTCCATACTATCATCTACTCTCAAGCTGTACATTATGCAAAAGGCATTTTTCTTGGCAAGTTGCAACTTTTCTTCCACAAAACAATCCTTTGGCAGGGTACACCACCACCAGACAGAAAGACCATGGCCATACCTCTGCACTGCAACCTTTTTCTCTCTCGCCACCCAATTCCTAGGGTGAGCCTCCAATTTTGTAACCCCAGACCCCCTTTTTTGTTACTCAGACAAGGCAACAAATCACAAGCGGAAGAAAAGAGATATCACCCTTAGCATTAGTGCAACATCTGGCTTGAGCATCTCAGAGGTCGAGGGTACAGCACAAAACAACATTTCTATTTTACCAAGGTCGAGGAGAGAGGTGCCACTGCTATGGTGCTTCTCCTATCCATGGGGCCCCAAAAACAACACACAAGTCACTCAAAGATGGATTGTCCACAACCAGAAATTTGGGATGTTACTGTATGGCTTTTATTCCTGACACAGTGTTAACAGAGTTGGTGGTGTCGCCAGGGCTCTAATCTGTACAGACAGATATGACACTTTGGTAGATGGCAGAACATTTCCAAATTCTTTCAGGCAGTACTGACTTTTTACACCAGCATTTCCCACAGACATCCATCCATATGCAGGTAATCATGGACTTACCAAAAGAACATTTTCCACAGATGTCCAGCCTTATGCTGGGGTACCTGGACTATTTCAAGCACCACTTGGTGACTTAAGTTATCACCTTAGACCATTCCTCTTGTAACTAGTTAGGTCTCCTTGGGACCTGGAATGAGAGGACAGCTCACTCTGGCCAAAGCTAGACTTTCCCTGCCACCTCATTCTCACCTTATTCTGTTTATGCCTGTTGTGCAAACATGTAGAATGCTCTGGAACTAAAGGGCATACTGCAACCTCTGTAGATGCACATTTGAAACTGGTCCAGTGGGAGCAGGTCCCCAGAGAAGGGGGACAGACTTATTTTGAAGTCTCATGTGCATCAAGCAACCTATCAGGCCTACACAACACATGATGTCATTAATGTGGAGTGCCGCATAAATTATCCACCACAATTTCTGTTCCTAAACCTGTAGGGGAGGTGTCATCAATCCCCTTTGCCTGCCCCCATTGGTGGTAATCCACATTTCCTGATAAGCTTCTGGTGAGGTGATGGAGAGGGCTTTTTTAGGATGGTGCGATCACATAACTAATATAACTCTCCTTCTGGGCTTGGCCAGACTTTCTTCTTTCAAACATTTTGTCATTCACATGATGGAGTGAGTGTGTACCAGAATGAGCTGAGGTTCAGGCTGAAAGCAGCTTCTGTTTGTCTCTACCAGATAAAGGGAAATTTTATTAATAAAGTTTATTACTAGCTTGGGATCTTTAAATGGCTGATGAGCACCACGGTTAGGAAGAACTAAGGTGATTAGGTATTTGATATGAACTCCCAGTTGTTGAAAAAGTTGTCTGTAGTAAAACCTTTTCTTTTAGGCTCAGTCTCTGTGGAGAAGTCTTGAAAGATTAATATTTTTTGACCTTGCCATTTGAGTGTTGGAGTGTTTAGTTTTTTCTCTCAACGCTTTAAGCACCATTTCTTTATGAAAGAAGCTTAAAGAGCCCCGGCAGCATTTGAAAAATACTGAAAAAAGTATGATTTATATTTAACATATCCCATTTTCTTTATACTTCATACAGTTTCAGTAATTAATTCCCCATGTTCCTTATTACTGCAGACAGTAGCACGAAAATAAGATCCCTGTCCCACAAACTCTATCTGCTCTGGATGCCTGTCTACACCCGACATCACAATCCCCTGCTTATGACATCATAATTATCACCACATCCCATTTTCTTTATACTTCATATAGTTTCAGTAATTAACTCCCCATTTTCCTTATTACTGCAGACAGTAGCATGAAAACAAGATCTCTGTCCCACAGGCTCTATCTGCTCTGGATGCCTGTCTACACCTGGCATCACAATCCCCTGCTTATGACATCATAATTTTCATCATAGCAACAGATTGTGAAGTCAAAAACATAATTATGATGGCAGGTGTAGAAAATTAGCCAGATCCAAAAGGGTAAAAATCCTGTTTTCATGCAACAAACAAACAGTGTAGTTGCCATATTGGTAGTAATAATAACAATAATAATAATAATACTTTATTTGTAATGTGCCTTTCAACAAACCAAGGCACCAAACAATACATTAAAACAACACATAAAGCAATAAATACAAACTCTGATAAATTCTTATAAGATCCAGGTAAAAACAGAATAAAATCATACAGGGTTGGCTTGGTGCCATAAGTGTGCTTTAAGGGCCTGTTTAAATCCCTCCACAGGCATGCACTCCTGTAGCTGACAGGGTGGAGAATTCCAAAGGGTTGGGGCCACATGCATAAATGCCTGGGCCCCCGAAGATTAAAAATAAATGCTTTGTTCTTTTGTTATAACATCTATTTTGGTCCAATAAAAGATATCAAGCCATTTGCTTCTAGATCTGTTTTCATGCAAATAATCTTAGTAATAAGGAAATAGAATGAGAATTACAGAATAAAATATGCAACATAAACTGTATTGTCTTGATATTACATTTTTTTTCAAAGTTTTTTTAACTATGTCAGGAGCTCTTTAAGAAATTAATAATTATTGTTCTATTTCTCTCATTTCTTTTTTTTCAGGTGGACACATAGTGATCTGTGGATCATTCCAATTACTAGGCTGTGTACTGGATTTAGATTTAGGAACCCTGGAAGGAAATGATGAAGAAAAACCCATATGTCTTCTTTTTCAACCCCTTTTGGGATACCAACAATCACATTGTTATATAACAAAGACATTATTTGTTCTCACCCTGTTCTCTAAATGATCCACTTTTCAAGTAAGCAGTTGAGTTGTTTGGTTTGAGAGGTCACTATATCTTCCAGTTTAAGGAGTATCTTCTGAAAATGAAATTGGTGACTTGACTGCTTCTATCCTGTTATGAACATCTGAAATTTCTATTTTAAACTGGCAAAAGATCTCTTTAAGTCTTTTAGTTCATTTAAGTCAGACTTAATTGATACAAACATATGTTTTAGTTCATTACTGTCAATGTGGTTTTCTGGTACTGCAGAAAGAAAAGTAGCTGTGCAAGGTGGCACTGGCACTGTTGTAATTTGAAAAACTGGAGACTCTAAATTAAATAAAACACAAAAGTAATGTTGAAACCTGCACACTATTTATATTGCTTTGAAGATTAGAGTGTGCTGAATACATTTATTGTCAAAATAATAAAAACAGATGTGATTATCTCTTGCAAATGGTTTTGGAAAAAGTTGTAATCACAGAGCAGCACTATCAGGTGACCATTCTCAACCTACACATGCATGGAGACCCCACACTATGAGCTTCAAATTCAGCCCCCCCATGACTTACGCTGTATAGATGTTTTGGTACCGCCCTTTGAGAGACATGCAGTCAAACCAATCCTGGCTTTACTTGACTGCTTGAGCGTGGTGCTAACAGGTGCAGGTGGTGCCAGAGTAGCAATTGGGAGCTATAATTTGGCTTTTGAGACTGTTCTAGACACACTCGCACCATATTGTCTATGTACTCAGGTCTACTGGTATGACTCGGACAGGCACTTCATTTGAAAAGAGACAAATCAATTGCAGTCAAATCTTCTGACAAAGGGGGTGGAACTGTGATCTTGGACTACAACAAGTACAAGAAGAAATGGTTTGAGACAGTTGACATACAATACCAGACATAGGCAGTAGATCATGATCCAACACCAGATATTAGAAAAGAGTTTAGAGACTTACTGGATTTAGGCTATAATTATTCCACTTCTTGGGGAGCAAATTGTAAGTAAAGTTAAGGTACCACCCATGAGAAGTACAAAAGCCACTGCTTATGCTAACTTGTTTATGTGGCGTTTTGCAAAGAAATTCATACTAAATGGCATCAAACTATTTTTTTTATTGGAAAATTGTTTCTTGATTAAATATTTGTCATATGGGATGGTGACATGGGTTTACTGACATAATTGAATCAATATTTCAACAGCAAAACAGGATTCCTGGAATTTGCCATGACCAGCAGTGGTACCAAAAGAGCTTTTACAGGCCTACTAAGTTAAAAGGGAGACAGTGGCCAACATACTATCCTTTACAGGAAAGAAACAGATCATAAAACAACACTACAGAGCACTAGCTTCCATGACCTGAAAATGATTTAAAGTATCCCCAAAGCACAGTTTATATGAGCAAAAAGAAAGCTTAGTGAAGAACTGGAATAAAAATGGATAAGAACAGACATGACTAATAGGTTCCAGGACAGAGGGTACACATATGAAATGATCAGGAAAGCATCAAATGAGATCTCACAGCTCTCTAGGGATGATCTATTGGTTAACAGTCAAAGGACAATGTGAGATATAGAATTGTATTCTCCACAGTTTATACTAAGAAAAGTGAGGATATTAAGAAAATACTAACAAAGAACTGGCATAGCCTACATGTGGGCAATATAGAGAACAACTAATTCAGGTGCCCCCCCCCCGTCCTTTTACTTCAAAGAAGAATCAAACACTTAGGGACAAATTAGTGCACACTGAGCACTACATACCAATACAACAGAGGTGTCAGTTGATACTAAGGCCACTAGCAAATGGTATGTTTCCATGTGGGAGAAGTTACCAATATGGTAACAAGAACTGTAAGACTGTGTGTGAGCACCCATATACCAACGAAAAGTTTGACATCAAACAACATATTACTTGAGCCACAGGTCTTGTCTGTCTGATCCAATGTCCATACAATAAATCATATGTTGTAAAAATGAAAACAGAACTTTGTACATGCATCAGTGAGCACAAGAGTGACATACACAGGAAGAAGAAGAACTCAGTAGTTGCAATACATTTTAATTCAGCAAAGCATTCCATGGCCTCACTGAGATTTTGGGACTTGGAACATATATATATATTTTTTTTTTTCAGTCTTTTGGTAACCGGGTAAGGCCCACTAGGCACAAGTGACTGTTTTCAGGGGCGACCTGGGAGCACTGGGCGGTTAAGTGACTTGCTCAAAGTCACACAGTATTCAAGTGGAGGTTGTGAGAATCAAACTCAGGTCTGTTCTGCTGGGTGGTGTATTTGTTAGTTCAAGTTCAAGTTCAAGTTTATTGCAGGAAAACTCCATTGAGCAAGCTCATTCACAAGGAGGTCCTGTGACATAGACACTTAAAGTACAAACACAGATAGGTAATAACAGTATATACATGAAATATACGTTACATGATGCAGGCTGGATATACATACAAGGGTACCACACAGGGTGACCGCAGATGGTAAACATTGATATGAGACAGGGAAGCGACTTATAGGTCGCATACTGATAAATGAAACATGATGACTGGTGTGATTTGATTTAATCAAATCAAATCAAATATACAGCATTTTGGCAGCTAGAACAAACAACAGTCTACAACTGATATGGGAGGAAGGAGAAATTTGATAGAGTAGCAGTGGAGGCGTAAGCAAAGATAAAGCCAGGAGTAGAAGGAAGGAAAGCAGTTAATATGACAAATCAATTATACCTTACCAGTGGATAAATATGGCACACATGGGGAAGGAAGAGACTTAATGACAGTTACAGGTGTCTTTTATTTTGGCTGAACTTAGTGATTTGTAGAAGTTTATTGAAACTGTGCTAGTTAGTTTCAGCACGGTTTGTAATTGGTTCCAAATGGAGGAAGGGCATATGCAATACATCGTTTACCAAAGAAGTCCGCGTCCTTGGTATGTCAAGCATAATAAAGTCAGATTTTCTTAACAGTATGCACTATGTGAGATACTAATAAGGGAAGAGAATAGCTTGGCAATTTCTGCAGGAGCAGTTTAAGAGTCCATAGCCCAGCATGGAGCAGGCGTCTAGTAGTTAGGGATGTCAACCAACAGCTGCACCAGTAGTCACAGTGGTGCGAGCAGTGAGGGGTAGTAATGAACCATAACGCCGGTGATAAAGGATGTCAGTTTACTTAGATTTGCAAGAGTGGTGGAGGAATAGATTACATCGCCATAGTCGAGTAGGGGAGAAAGTGGCCTGTACAAACTTGTTCGAGTTTCATGGGGGAAAAGGGCCTATTTCTGTAGAAAAACCTAACCTTGCTTTTAACCTTCTAGAGACATCTTGATGTGGTCACTGAAAGATAATTTATTGTCGATCCAGATACCTAGATATTTAAATTTGGTTACAACTTCCAGAGGCTCGTTTAAGCGTGGTGACAATGAAGTCTTGGGCAAGAGTATTGGGGGGGCCTGAGACAGCACTGCGAGAGAATATCTTCGCTTTAGTCTTCTTGGCATTGAGCAGAAGCTTTCCCTTTATTAAATTATGCTCAATTTGTGCGAAGTCCGCTTGAAGCACTCCCTTGACTTCAGATAACGATGAGCCAGAAGTATTCAACACAGTATCATCTGCAAAAAAGTGCAGATTGGACGTATATATGTTAGCATCTAAGTCATTGATGTACAGAGAAAACAAGATAGGGCCTAAGATGGATCCTTGGGGGACTCCTCTTGCAACTGGCAAGGCAGCAGAAAAAAAGCCTTCCGCCTTTACTTTTTGGAATCTTCCAGTTAGGTAGCTAGAGAACCACTGGGTGGTATGGTATGTGGCACCCAACTTTGCAAGGCAATTGACTAATAATTTGTGATCAACAGTATCAAAAGCTTTGCTGAGGTCCAAAAAGACTGCACCAGTTACCTTCTTAGCATCTACAGCAGAGAGCCAATCATTGGTTACTTTTGCTAGTGCAGTGATTGTGCTATGATTAGCCCGGAAGCCAGATTGAGCTGGGTTAATGAGAGAGAAGGTTTCCAAGTGAGATTTTAGCTGAATATGGATCAGTTTTTCGAGAACTTTAGAAAGGATAGGCAATATGGAGATAAGCCTATAGTTGTTTACATCGCATGGGTCACCAGATTTAAATAGATTTAAATTTAATTGTTATGAGTCTAGGGGTGATGACAGACCATGGAATGGACACTAGTCATATACATCACAACAAGTTTCATAAAAAATTAGAATTGACTTAAGATTCTATTATTAGTTGACCACATTTTAATGTATATTTAATATATAGATTTCAAAAGCAGTGCAGACTGGGACACTATTTTATTAAAAAGGGAAGTGTTTTGGGTACAATCTATGGCCACTATTGAACCAGCTAAGAGACTGAACAAGGAGTGCGACTGTTCATTGTTCTGGTAAAATGGACATTGGTCTATGGAACTTGCTTTTGTCTAACAAGTGTGGATACTAGATACTATACACTGTTCTGGTGTGGACTGATCTGCATTTGTAAATAGTCTGCATGAAATGACAGTGTTTTCTCCTACTAGCAGAATGTTACTTTATAAGAGGAGAATAAAATCTGCACTGTTTACATACAGCTGTATACTAGTGATAAATTGCAGTACTGTACTGTGATAAATACAACTCGTGCACCATAGGATATTAGATTAGTAGAAGGACTGCATCAGACCAACTTTAAAAATCTTTGAGTTATGGGTGTATTTTCAACTATCATCAGAATAACACTCATTACTGGTAGCTGAAAGGTGTGGAGCACCCCACTGTTACTCTGAGACTCCTCCAAGAGAACTGGAAGTTCAGAAGCTAATTAGCATATTTTATTATAAATAAAAACAGGCAGCAAACCTTAACACATATTTTTATGTGAGGTTATAATTATGGAATGTACACCTTCAGGAAAAAAAAAAGACATTGGACTTCAGCCCCTGGAGGTGGTGAACTGCTGCAGTTTGCAGCTTGCTATCACACTGGCTGCTGCCAGTGTTTCAGCCCATTGTGCCACAGCACTCAAGAGGTTTCATGGCACCTGTAACAGCAGTGGTGGTGGGTGGATTGCTGTGGGACTTGTCTTCAGCATGATGTGGCACCTCTCCTCTGCACTGCGGTATCTAAGCTGCACATGTGCCCTGCTCCTGCCACTCCTAGCATCTGTGGGAGATGACTGGAGGACAGTGTGAGTTTCCAGCAAAGCTTGAGTAAGTTTAATTACTTTAACATAAGTTGAATAAGTTTTATTTAACTTGGTATGTTGTCAGGACTGAATCTGAGTATTACTGTGGTCATTTTAACCACCTAAATCAGAGCAGAATAATGAAAGCATAGAGGAATAGTCATTCATTCATTCATGTAAGAAACATGACCATGTAAGGTACTTCACTTTATATGAATGTAGTTCACTTTAGATGAATGTAGATTTTGAACACAGCCTGTTTCCCTTATCCAGTTAGATTGCAAGACTTATTAGATGTTGGCAGACAAAAATATTCTTAGCAAGGCTATCGTTTTTAGGTAATTCCTAGAATAAGGCATGCAATACAACACTTACTTTTTGTGCAAGCCTTTAAAGGAAAGAAGGTAACATTTACAAATTCACTGCACGTGTATATGTCATGAAATGGTGGTGTATTTGTTATGAGTCTAGGGGTGATGACAGACCATGGAATGGACACTAGTCATGTACATCACAACAACTTTCATAAAGAATTAGAATTGATTTAAGATTCTATTATTAGTTGACCACATTTTAATGTATATTTAATATATAGATTTCAAAAATAATAGTACCCTAAAGCATACAAGAAATTCCCCATAATAGAATTATTCCAAAACTGATAATACCACTGTTCCAAAGTGATAATTGTATCATTCAGAACCCATAATAGTATCGTTCGGAGCTCTGAACGATACTATTATCACTAAAGCTGAAGAGCGCAAGTGTAAGAATCTCCTACACCACACTCCTACACCACTGTCAATCAAACAACACCATCTCAAAACATGGCTCATGATTGGCTGCTTGCTCTCTGTGGGCGGGCAGAACAATTTTAAAAACATGGCATCTCTCTCTTGCTTACTGAGAGTGTATCGCAACCTCGACATGTCCTGTTTTTTCTTTTTTTCTTTTAGTTCTACTAAAAATGGAATTATCTGGTTGATCCTACATTCTATGAAAAAAGAAACGGTAGGACTGACTACCAAAAACAAACTTTTAAACTATAGCATGCTTACCGGGATGAGGGACGGGGGAGAGGACTGAGACAGTGTGGCGGTTGGACAGGAGTGAGACTTCACTGCAGCAGTTGACTGCCCATAACAAAATGACTAAAAAAATAAAATCAGATCCATATGTTAAAAAAAAATAACAAATGGGTTCCCGTGCATTACAAGGCAGTAATTCCATTGAGAGGTCCCCTATGTCCCCAGAAATTCTCAATGTAATTAGTACCTTATAATGCACAGGAAGCTATTATTCTATTTTAACAGCCATTAGGGAACATAGCATAACTGCATTTTAATTTTCAGCCATATAGGTTTACAACCTGATAGATTATTAGAGTACAGAGAGCACCTAGCATTTGGTGCAGGTGTAACAGTGATGTATTGAAAAGTGTAACTATGTTGCACAGTGATTGTTGTTGTCTTTGATTTGTGTCAACTGAAATAATACAGCTGAACAATGAGCTGGACAAAATGGCAGATGGCCAACAAACATTGTCCTTTTAGCTGATGAGTTTTGCAGATCAATAACATGAAGAATATGGATTTACAGAATGTATCCACCCTATCTTTTTCATTACTGTCTCGGTGTGGCTGCCAATGGTTTGATAGGGTGCTGCATAGGTTAAAAGCTAAAGGGCAGAGACAGGAGCATTACTGGAGGAGGTCTGGGTTGATGGGGGACAAGCTGACCCTGCATGCACATGATTAGTACCAAAGAGGAATCACCCTGAGAAAGATAGAGTCCTTGTCATGGGTGATTGTGGTTGGGAGGAATCTTCTAGCTCAGCTAGTCCCACACTGTAGATAAACATTAACATGCTGTGTGTCTGCAGTACATAGGTGCTGTTACTGCAGACAGAGTTTGAGACATTCTTCTCTAACAGTGTGCCTTCTTTTTTTGCCACACATGTTTTTATCCTCCTTGGTAGGTCTTGGGTGACTTATTGGCCCTGTCCCCATTCCCAACAGTCATCCCACATCTCTCTCCAGACATGTGCAGGCCATGGGGGGTGGGGTTCCTAGTTTTTGCCATTGTTGCCTACTGGGTGTATGGGGTGGGGGTGGTTCAATTGGGTTCCATTCTGTGTTTCCTTCGCTGTATGTTCACTGTCTCCAGGGGTGCAGGTCATTGGGAGGGGCTACATGCCTTGCTGGTTGGGGGAGACAGGCTGGGGAAGGGGGCTCTTGGTCACGTGTCTGTGTTCTGCTCTGCATACCTCACAGCCCCGTAACTCATGTGTCTGGGTCATGGGTTACACCTCACGGTAACACAGATCCATTGTCAGGGGTACACTGTACACACTGTTGTGCATTGACTCTGACTGCTGCCGGGTTGGGTTACTGTATTGGATGCATTTGTTGTGGTGTTTGACATTACATGTTGCTTGGCATCCACACTGTTCTGTTCATCCATGGGTGTTATCATGGGGTCTGAGGGGGCATATGGGGCACATTCGGGGACATCCCTGATGTTCAGGTTCAGCTGTGTGGTGTGCTGCTCTGCTCTGCAGTGGGTAGTGTCACGCCAGTGCAGGTCTGCAGCCCTGCCAGTGTGCCATCTGCATGGGCCACTGTGTGGCTGCACCATGGTGTGTGTGGGTGGCAGTTGTGCCCACGGTACTGCTCGCCTATACGGCCACTGTGCTGTGGAGCCTAGTGCTCCCGGTGTTGTGGCATGGTGGCATGATGCTGATGCAGGTGTGCAGAAACATCTGTGCATGGGTGGCTGCATGCCACATTTGCTTGTATGGCCTCCCATGGGGTGTTGTGCATCACGCTATGCCATCTTTCCATTACGTATCCAATGCATCGACATCTGCATGGTGTTCCATCATGCGGGCTATCATGTATGCATATAGCATATGCATATGCATCTGTGTGCGTGGCCACGCCCATGCGTATCAGTGGGAGGCTTGTCAGCATTCTGTTCTACACGCCTGTTGCTTGCCTACTATATGCCCTTCGTGCATGCCACTTTGCAGTGGCATGCACATCAGTGTGATGTACCACTTATGCTCCTGCCCTGTGCACATGTGTGCTCTGCTCATGTCCATTGTGCATAGGGCCCCATTATGAATATGGATTGCACAGTTGAGTGGAGGCTCATTTTCAATGGGGTCCAAAGCATACAAGGTACACTAAATTTCAACTACAAATATGACAGTATAATGAACAAGAAAAAATGTGCAGTACTCGTAATATATAAAATGACTGTACATAGCGATTCTGGCAGTCAAAATGCTATTACACAGTAGTGTGCATTTATTTAGTATACTACGCATTGAGAAGTCACAATCCATGGATAGATCAATAGTATACAACATTAGTCACCATAGTTTGCATAACACTCAAGTGGGATATTATGATTCACCATAAAGCAGTTTCTGATTTTTGAAAATATTACCTGAACATTTGATGGCATTAACAGGTGGGGAATAGAATTCCAAAGTTTTAGACCAACATAGAAGAATGATAACTTACCAATATTTCTCCTTTTCTTGTGTAGGATGTATTCCACGACAGATGTTGTTCTCAAATCTTCCTTGATACTTCTAAATTCTAAACCATTTACTATATATTCTGATCTTCTAGTCTTGAAAAATGTATATGTATACTTGATGGTGTGAAGTTCCCTTCTGCCCTGCATATGAAGCCAACCCAGTTTGACATATATGTTGCAATGGTGTGTGCTCAAGGGGGCATCAAGGATAAAACAGGCAAAGCTATTGTACATCACATCCAGCCTCACCAACTCCCTCCCTGATGCCCCCAAGAACAACACATCCCCATAATGCAAAACTCACACAATCATTGTTTTTGCAACGTGTTTCCCCACATTAAACAATATGCATTTTGCACTCTATGCAGTATGCCCAGTTTACTATTCAGATTTGACACAAGTTTCTCTATATGCATATCACATTTACATCTTGCACTGAGCAAACATTCCATGATTACACCTTCAGCAGTCAAGATTTTGAGTCAGGCTATGTCGTATCTGGCGAGGTAGAGAATTCCACTGAGTAGGTGCCATAAAGGCAAAAGATCTTCCTCCAGATGTTTTCAGGATTACCCTGGGAATCTCTAGCAATCCCTCATCAGAGAATCGGAGTGAGTGGGAAGGACTGTAAGGAGACAGGAGTTCTTTCAGATAGTGAGTTCCCAAGCCTTGTAGGGCCTTATAGGTCAGCAATGTGCCCTTGAAAGCGATCCGCTACTGTATAGGCAGCCAGTGCAGTTCACGCAGCACAGGTGTTATATGACTGGATCTAGAAACTCTCATCAACAACCTGGCTGCCGTGTTCTGCACTAGCTGCAAGCGACAGATATCCAACTCCGGTGGCCCTAGATAGAGGGCATTGCAATAATAAAAATGACTGGTGACTACATAGAAACATAGAAGTTGATGGCAGATAAGGACCGCAAGGCCCATCCTGTCTGCCCATTTCTTTTTCTACCTTATAAATGTGACATCGGCCTTTGCTCTGTCAGTGGCCTATCTATTCATACTCATTTGTATTGCTCCCTTATGCCTATCCCATGCCTGTTTGAAGCCCTGCACTGTATTCATAGCCACCACTTCTTGAGGTAGGCCATTCCATGCATCCACCACCCTTTCTGTGAAAAAGAATTTCCTCACATTCCCCCTTAATCGGCCCCCTCTAATCTCATGCTGTGTCCTCTTGTCCTGCTATTTTTCTTATATTTAAACATGTTAGACTCTTTCACCTTGTTAATGCCCTTAAGGTGTTTGAATGCCTCGATCATATCACCTCTCTCCCTCTTTTGTTCAAGGGTATACATATTGAGCTCTGTTAATCTGTCCTCATATGTCTTCTGATGCAGTCCCTGCACCATTTTGGTTTCCCTTCTCTGGACTGCCTCAATTTGGTTAATGTCCTTGTGAAGGTGTGGCCTCCAATACTGCATGCAGTACTCCAGATGGGGCCTAACCAGTGTCTTGTAAAGAGGGAGTATTACCTCCCTCTTACGACTTGTGATACCCCTACTAATACACCCTAACACCCCTAGCCTTACCTACTGCTTTAGAGGTCTGCTTGGATGATTTCAGGTCATCAGTGATGATGATGCCCAAGTCTCTTTCTTCCTTTGTGACTGCTAGCAACTCCCCTCCCAGCCTATAGGTGGCTTCAGGGTTTCTCTTCCCTATGTGCATGATTTTGCACTTCTTTGCATTAAATCCCAGTTGCCACTCTTCTGACCATTTTGCTAGTTTATCCAGATCTCTTCTCATTCTGCCCACCCCATCTGGATCATCTACTCTGTTGCAGATCTTGGTGTCATCTGAAAACAGACAAGCCTTACCCTCTAGTCCATCTGCAAGGTCACTAATGAAGATGTTGAAGAGGACTGGCTCAGGACTGATCCCTGAGGTACCCACTTGTGACTTGAATCTCTTCTGACTGTATACCATTTACCACCACTCTCTGTTTTCTGCCCATCAACCAGTTTGCCACCCAGTTGACCAACTTCTGACCCACCCGAGCCTACCAGCTTATTTATCAATCTTCTATGTGGAACAGTGTCAAAAGCTTTGCTGAAGTCAAGGTAGGCGACATCAACTGCTCCCCCTTGGTCCACCACTCTGGTTACCCAGTCAAAGAAATCTATGAGATTAGTTTGACAAGACCTTCCTTTTGTAAACCCATGCTGTCTTGGATCTTGTGCCCCTATGGATTCCAGGTGTTGCACTATCCTTTCCTAAAGGAGTGCCTCCATAATCTTGCCCACTACTGAGGTAAGACTGACTGGTCTTTAGTTCCCTGCCTCCTCCCTGCTACCACTTTTGTGGAGCGGGATCACATGAGCCCTTCTCCAGTCTTCTGGGACCTCTTTGGTGCTCAGAGACTCACTAAACAGTTCTGCTAATGGCTCTTCTAGTTCCACCTTTAGCTCCTTAAGTACTCTGGGATGTATGCCATCAGGTCCCATTGCCTTATCCACCCTGAGCTTAGCAAGCTCTTGTAGGACACTTTCTTTTGTGAAGGGAGTAGTGCTCACCTCCCTCCCCCCTGTGTCCATGGTGCTGAGCTGTGGGCCCTGCCCTACCTTCTCTTCAGTAAATACTGAGCAAAAGTATCTATTTAGGATAGATGCTTTTACATGGTCCTCCTCCTCACATGCTCCCTTTTCTCCATTAAGCTTAGCAATACCCCATCTGGACTTTCTCCTTTCACTAATGTATCTATAGAAAGTCTTGTCACCTTCTTTTACTGTTCGTGCTAGTGTTTCCTCAGTTTGGGACTTTGCCTGCCTTACTGCCTTCCCTGCTTCCCTTAGGGCAGTTTGGTATGCCTCCCTATCTTCATCCGGCTGTGTTCCCTTATATTTCCTGAAGGCCAGCCTTTTGACTCTGACCTTTTCTGCCACTGTATTTGAGAACCAAAGTGGTTTCCTTCTTCTTTGCACTTCCTTTTCTGTCTAACACAATGGGATGTTGCTTCAAGTATTGTATCCTTAATGCTTGCCCACTTTGCCTGTACCCCTCACCTGTGTTTCTTTTGCCAGGGCTAGCTTAACTCTGTTGGCCATCTTATCAAAGTCAGCTCCTCTGAAGTCCCATAGTTTTGCCTTGGAATGGGATGATTTAGATGTAGTAGCCAAATTGAACCATACCATGTGATGGTCACTGGCCCCCAGGTGACCTTCTACCTGGAGATCTGTGATCCCTTCCCTGTTAGTCAGTATTAGATCTAGGATAGCCCTGCCTCTTGTGTGTTGTTGTACCAGTTGTTTGAGGCCCTCCCCCTGCAGGGAATCCACTATGTGTCTAGTTCTGGCAGATGTTCCTGCTGGTATTGACCAATCTGTATCCGGCATGTTGAAGTCTCCCATTATCAGAACCTCCCTTTAGCTGTCATGTTTTGTATATCTTCTAACAGTAATGTGTCTATGTCCTCCCCTGGTCTGGGGCCTGTAGACAACCCCAGTTCTTATGGCTGTCCCATTTCCTGTTTCCAGGGTGACCCACAGTTCTTCTGGCTCCTTATGTGTATTCTGAATTTCTGTAGCTTTGATATTTTCATTGACATACAGGGCCTCCTCCCCCCTTTTTGCACTCGGTCTCTTCTGAACAATACATAGCCAGGTACTGAAGTCTCCCAAGTGTGGTTACTGGTAAACCACATCTCACTAATGCTACTATGTCCAGTTTAGCCTCTGACATTATTGCCTGCAGGTCTGGGATCTTATTTCCCAGGCTGTGAGCATTTGTGTACATGATTTTCCATTGGTCAGATTTTGGTGTGTTAGTTGTTGGGTGAGGTTTGGCATTACCCCTCTGTGTCGTATGGGGAGACAAACCTTTTTTCTTACCTGGTGATGCAAATGAACTGCAAACATGATGAATCCCTGTTTGACCACTAGCTGAGGGGGGAGGGGTGTTCTTCCCATTCGACGTATGGGGTGCTGCACCCCTCTCCCCATTTGCTAGTTTAAATATTCTGCAAAGATGTCAAACTTCTGCCCCAATGCACTGACTCCCTCCTTAGTCAGATGCAGTCCATCAAATTTAAAGAACTTTCGCTCCCAGAACTGTTGCCAGTTCCCTACAAATATGTGTCCTTTTTCCTGGCACCAGCCCTTGAGCCACGTGTTTAGCTCCCCTATCTCCCCTTCTCTGACCTTCTGTCCATCTGCCCCCCTCTCCCAGACTGGCAGGATCTCAGAGAAGGAGATGCCGGATGAAATGGATGATAGTTTGTCACCCAGCCTGGTCGGGTGTTCCTTGGTCTCCACAACTGACCGGCTGGCGAGATCATTAGTCCCTATGTGTACTAGGACATCAATGTTTCTCCTGCTTTGTGAACAATTTTACAATCGGTCAGTGTCTCTCCATGCTGATGTACCTGGGAGACATCTGACCATTACCCTAGCTGGAGATGGTATCAACTCCCGAATCATGGAGTCTCCGATGATCAGAAGTTTTTGATTCCTTTTGTTTTTTGTTTTGGTTCCTGATTTGGGTGAGTTTTGTTGTGCTAGCTCCTGTGCACGAGTGTTCTGCTCTGCAGTGTCTTCTGCCTCTTTGTTTGATTTCAGAGATAGAGGCAGATACCTGTTTTAGTGTTTATATGGTTTGGATGTAATATGTTGGAGAGCAGAGAGTGATGGGGCACCTGATTTGCCCTTCTAACCACCCTGCCAACCTCCTGGTCCAACTACCCTCTGCGGTCGAGGTTTTCTGTTGGATGCTGGGGAAATGGCGGGTGGTTCTTATAATGTATTTCCTCTTTAATATGAAATTTGAGGCGTGCAATTTCTGCCCATGCTGCCCGGAGCTGAGCTCTAAGATCTCCAATGGCCCAGCATGTAGCACAGTGTCCTAAATCCTGTAACACTGTCCTTCTGAAAATTGTTCCACAGTACCTGCAGTTAATGATATTCATTCCAGATAAGTTGCTGGGTTTATAACCTAGTCAGAGTAATTAGAAGGAAAAAAATGCAAGTAATGGTTTGATTGTGTTTTGTTTTTGTATAACTTGTTATAACAAGTTAAATTACTAGTGCCCCTGTAAATGTGCTCACCTTGTGGATGCCCCACTGATCCGCCCCTTCCTGCTCTGCCACAGGAAATGTCACAACTGTGGTACCCTATAAAAGGAATGTAGTGTGGGGGTGATTGGGAATGGGGGTGGGTGGCTGGGCCCTTCCCCTGCTGAAAAAGAAGAACCACGGATGAAAGAACAAGAAGGTAAGAGCAGAAACAATCAGTCAACAACAAATGCAGTAACCCTGAAAGCTTATCCTAATGTTAGATAAAACTGTAAAACATGTAAAGCACCACCTGTAATAACTTCAGAGAAGATATACGCTGTAAGAAACTCTTTGCTACAGAGAAAAATAAAGCAATGAAATGTTAGCAACAAACAGTAGCAATCCCTGTGAGTAAAAAATAAAAACAACACCACACAGTAAATCTGCTTAGCCAAAAGAAGTCTTAATCCTTTTCCCTTGCTCTGGTAAGGTTCTCTACTCTGCCTTTCAAGCAGTCTTGGAAGGAAAGAGCTCAGGTGAAGCTAGGTGCCTTGGCCAGTAAACCAAGTCTTCTCTAAGGCATGGACCAAGGTGGGAAGTTCTTCGGGCGGAACCAGGTGCTTCACCCGGGATATATTCCTTAGGTGGAAAAAGAAAAACTTGACTACTACTGACACATGTGCCCGCGGGGTCAAACCCTCATCAAATATCATGCCTAGGTTACGCTCCTGGCCAGAGGCCATAAGCAGGGTCCCCTCCCCAGATATAAACCCAAGGGCTTCCCCGCCCATACCCCTAACATCCTAACCCCAGGGTCCACCACCAATACCTCTGTTTTACTTGAGTTCAGCCTAAGCCAACTAGTACTCATCCAGTTCTGTATCTACTGCAGGCAGTTGTTAAACACTGTAATTGAGTCAGACTCCTGTTCAGGCACAAAAGACCTGGAGAGCTGAGAATCATCAGCATAGCAATGAAAACTCAGCCCGTACCATCTTATAATGTCCCCCAGTGGAAACATATACACCATGAATAACATGGGGGACAACACCAAACCCTGTGGAACCACACAGAGTAGGCAGTGAGGGGCCCAGGAATAAATCTCTGTCGCATAGATGGGATTTGCAGGATCGGCAGTAGCAACGGGGAAGAGAGGCAAGGAGGGAGGAGGTACAAGAAGTAAAATAATTGTTGAATTCTGCTGCCACGCTGAGGGGATCATCTAGTGTGTGGACACTAACTTTTAGGACAGAAGAGTGGGAGTGGCAGGGGGGATAGGGTGTGGATAGCCTTCCAGAATTTGGATGGATTGTTGATGTTTTCATGGAAGGAGGCTTGGAAGTACTCCACCTAGGTGAGATGGGCGGCTCTGGTATATGCATTGCTGAGTGTGCGGTAGAGTTGATGATCTCATGGGGTTCCAGAAGTTTTGAACACTGCCCATGGCTTGATCCCTTGCATGTTGGCATGCGATGAGTTCGGTGGAGACCCAGGGGAGGTGGTTGCCATGGACCCTCACTTTTCTACACAGCGCATACTGATCCCAAATGTTAAGGAACTGTGAGCTGAAATAGCACAAGGCAGCATTGACAGAGGAGGCAGAGGTGATTAGTGACCAATCAATATTGGACAGGTGACAGGTCATAATGGAGGGAGGACAGATCCAGGGAGCGGAAAGAATGAAACTTGAGAATGACTGGCACGGACTTAGTATGGTGGATTTTATGCACACAGTAGACCACAGGGTGGTCACTGAGCGCTGCAGGGAGTATGCCAGAATTTACCACTTGGTATAGGTGCTAGGTCAATATCCAGTCGATAAGTGTGTGTTTGCATGATTTGTGATCAAGGCGCTTTGGGTCTGTAATTAGTTTTTATGTTTAGTGATGACACATGGTTGCAGACTTTGGACTGAGTACTGGACAGCCAGTTTATGTTGAAATCCCCTAGGAGGAATAGCTCAACAGGTGCAGCAGGGGTGCAGATGGAGGAGAGGAGATCAGTGATAGGAGAAAGGAAGGAGACCGGGAGGTTAGGACACCAGTAAACACTGCCTACAAAGATAGGAAGGGAGAAAGAGAGGGACATTTTTACTAGAAGCTTTTTGTAAGCAGAGGGGATGTCAAGGAGAAATAAACAGAGTAGTTGATAGATGTAGATATGTACATGGCAACTCACCCGCTCCTGGATTTATGGTCCTGGTGGATGAGGGAGTAACCAGGGATGGAGATGACTGAGTCATGAATTGACCCTAAATATTAGGCTTTAAGGCTTCCCCCACAACCCAGCAACAGAACATCATGTTGCCATGCTCACAACCTGTGTTTGGAAGTGAGCCAGGGGGAGACACATCAGGAGGCAGGCCATGGCCAAGACAACTGCTGCTCGGCAGTGTATCTTGGTTGGGGAGGTCTGGCAGTGGATTCCACCAATACAACAACCCCTGCAGCTGGGCCAGGGAACTTACTCCTGCCTCAGGGGAAGCTGTGGCTGTGCGAGGCTGACAGACACACCACCCCACCAGGGGAGATGGGAGGAAAAAAATGTTTGAGAAAAACCTGATAGCCAGCTGAATAATGTCTGGGTTCAGCCTGATCAGGGTATATCCCTGTGAACATGGTATATCCTTGAGAGACAAACTGCCATCTGGGAGAAAAACCAAGATGGTTAAAAAGAGGCTGTGTGTCTGCCAACTTTCTAATCTCTTGCTCAAAAGCTGGCCAAGTTATAAGCAGCCAAAGATTCCACAATGACATTAGTAATTACAGTTGAATTTTATGAGTTTTTGTGAAATTGTGAAATGTTGTGGTGCTTTTGTCGAAGCCATGTCCATACATTATGCCCAATCATGCACCTGAGTTGCCATTATAGAGGAAATTAAAGACTGGGCAAAGTGGCAACAAGGCAGCATTCATAGGAGGATACATAGTTTATTTTATTTATTTATTGAAAATTTCAGAATTAAAACCTTTGAATCAGAGATTCATTTACAAACGCTGTACGTCAGAGTACAAAACAATGATTGGCAAATACAGTAAGCGGATATACAGAGGATGAGGCAATATTACACAGAGTAGCAGGCACGTTGAACAATGGGGGAGATAGGCAGTGCAAATTGAGCAGCTTTTATACATGAGGATGCTTAGAATAATGGAATAATACAACATAATGCACAGTAGACAAATAGTTTAGATTACATACAAGGCAATAAAGTACATCACATACACGGAAAAGTCAGAGGTAAGAATGCATGATAGTATGGAGAGGCAGGATGTAATCCATTTGTCACTGAGCAAGGAGGCAGGATGAAGGTCCATTGTCAAATGGGGGGGAAGAGGGGTGGGGATGAGGGGGGCAGGGGTAGGGAGGAGAGAGGTAGGGGCCAGAGTCAATAACAGTCACAGGTACTGGCTGTGCAGAGATGATCCCTAAGTAGGGATTTGAAATGGCCAAGCTTGCTTTCAGTGGAGATGGAATGGGGGAGAGCGCTCATCCAGTTTGGGGCCCTGTATCTGAAGGATCTCTGGCATAGGGAGGTCTGGCATCTGGGGACAAGGCCCTGGGATTTAGAGGAGTTGCATGTATTTCTTAGCACAGGAGCAGGCTTTAGCAGAGCAGCAAGGCCTTGGGGGAAAGGCCCAGAGATATCTTTTTAGCTACAAGGCAGGTTTGATACTGGAGCCTACCGTCAAAGTTAAACCAGTTAGATAAGCCATAGAGGGAGCAGGTGTGGGTGTTATGGTCGCAGCCTAGGACAAGGTGGCAGGCTTTGTTGAGTGATAGCCTAAGTCTACTGAGGGAAGAGTTCTCCGCCGCCCCATAGACCAGGATCCCATAGTCTATTAATGAAAGGACAGAGAAAGAGACTGCTAGTTGGAGGGCCTCAGGGGTTAGGCAGTGTTTGCACCGGTGAAGAAGTCCAATCCTGGAGTTGACTGCCATGCAGAGGAGATGGATATGCCGGTGGAAGTTAAGGGAGGAGTCTAGGGTGATTCCAAGGTACTTGAAGGTGTTTACTTGGTCAAGGGGGAGTTAAGGATTTGTAGGCGGAGGTTTTTGTGACTGCTCTGGTGGTGCGCAAATGCCATAACTTTGGTCTTTTTCTAATTTAAGACTAACCGTTGATTGGCGAACCAGTGTTCAGCCTCAGTGAAGGAGGTTTGGCAGGATTGCTGTAGCATATTGGGATCAGGGTGTGAAGAAAAGAGGACCACATCATCAGCTTAAAGTAGCAGGTTAGCAGAATATGCAATGGGGAGGGAGTTGAGAAATAGGCTGAATAGAAGGGGGCCCAGAATAAACCCTTGGGGGACCCTGGACCATACTGGGAGGCTTGCAGAGAGAGAGTTACCTATCTTAACCTGCTGGGTCCATACTGTTAGATAGTCAAAGAACCAATTTGTGGCATCCTGGGAGAGACCAGTGTGGGAGAGGGTCGATAGGAGGAGGGCATGATTTACAGTGTCGAATGCCTTTGATATATCCACAAAGACAGCACCGGTCAGATGACCTCTGTCAAGAGCTGAGTGAATGGAGGAGGAGAACTCCAACAGAGCAGAGGTGGTGCTGTGGCCTTTGCAGAAGCCATGTTGTTCTTTACAAAGGAGATCATATTTGGTGAGGTATTCGGTGAATTGGTCTGAGACGATACGTTCCAGTGCTTCGGGGGGGGGGGGATTGAGATGGGACGATAATTCCCAGTGGCAGTCCGATCACCGCTTTCGTGGATGGGGATAATAATGGCAGCTTTCCAGTGAGATGGGAATTTGCCCAGGCATAGGGAGCAGTTAAGTATGCTGGTTAGTGGTGTGAGGACTTCTTGCAGCATCAGGTGGAGGAGTTTTAGGTCTAATGTGTCACTGCTGTAGCGGGAGCCACTTAGTGCTTTTTGTAGGTAGGGTTTGGCTTCCCAGTGGGCTAGGGCCTTTAAGCGAAAGGGGGTGCAGAATAGGAGGTATGGGGAGGTGGGGCAGGAAGAGGATCAAAGACATGGGGAGGGGTATATTGCTAAGGTCCGAGAAGGAGGAGTTAAAGGAGTCAGCAATAAGTTTGGTGTTGGAGGTGTAGTTGCCTTCCAGATAGATTTGGGAGGGGGGTGACTTAGTCATCCCATCTAGCTCCTTGCGGATGTCCAAAAATTTTCTGCCAGAGCTCCAGGAGGACGTGTGGGATGCTTTGTAGTGTTCTGCCTTGGCCTTGCGAATAGCCCAGGTGCACTTGTTCCTGGCAGTATGGTAGCATTGTCTGTCAGCTGGTAAGCCTGTGTCAAGGGCTAATTGCCACAGGGAGTCACAATGTCGCATCTGGTCTAGGAGGCATTGGGAGATCCATTGTGTGGTGTTGCCTTTGACAACGCATTTGGAAAGAGGGACAAATTTGTCACAGGCATAGTTAAAAGTGTGCACGAAGAAATCAGCAGCAGCAACTACATTGGATGTGCTGTTTATAGGGGACCAGTCCCATTGCATTAGGTGGAGTTTTAATTGCCTTAGTTTACCTGGTTTAAGTTTGTGTTGGAGGATGATTTTAGGTGGAGGCTTTAAAGTCTTACAAGAGCACACGAGAATGGTCACTCAGTGCATTGGGGAACACTGAGACATCTGTGATTCTGTTCAGATGGTTGGTAAGTACCAGGTCCAGGAGGGTGGATGAACCTGTTTTGGGGTTCTGTTGAGTTGAGGAGGTGACTACCTGTGTTAAGTTCATGGCAGCAATAGCGTCTTTGTAAGGGGCAGTAGAAATGGACTGCCAGTTAATGTTAAAATCACCCAGTACTATGCATTCCGTTGTAGAGGGAAGGAGGGAGAGGTAGCTCAAAAGAGAGTGGAATGCCAGTTTTTGGTTCTTGGGGGGAATGTAAACCATAGTGATGAAGAGAGGGGCGGTGGCCTTTCCAACTGTAATTTTTAAGGTGAGTGCCTGAGCTCCCTGGTCCAACTGGGCAGGGGAAGGGCTTGACCTTGCAGAGAATCCTGTAAGTAGACGGTAAAGCCTTCTCTGCGCATACCCCCTCTGTCAACCCGGAAGATGGTGTAGCCGGGAATAGCTATGAAAGAGTCAGTGGTAGAGCTGGATAGCTAGCTTTCCACAAGGGCGATAACATCAGGTTGGTGTTGTACCATCCACCCCTGGAGATTGCTGAAACTTTTTAAGCAGGCTGCAGATATTAAGGGATGCGATGCAAAATCCATCTGCAGAAGGGAGGCTAGAAGGTGTTGCAAATGGGGGCCCTGGGTTAGGATACATATTCCCAGATAGGAGGAGGAGGAGGAGGAGGAGAAGGAGGAGTAGGAAGGCCCTAAGAAGAGCAACATGGGCTAATTTACAGAAGCAAGGAGCACAAGGGGACAGGCATTCCAGCTTGGACAGGAGGGTGGGTATGGTGAGAGCTAAGATGAGGGGTGCTGCTAGGTGGAGTGGGTGAAGAAGTGAGTTAGGACTGGAGAGGAGTGGTGGTGTGAGGGGGTGGTAGAGAGGTGTTGAGTGAGAGGCAGTAGTGAGAGTTGAAAGAGGGGGTGGGGCTTGTTGTGGAGGGTGGGCTGGGGGTGAGGTGGTGATACTGGCAGGGGGGTTAGGACAGGACATAGGAGTAGGCAAAGGAGTATGAGAGAGAGCAGGGTGAGGACAGTAGCCATGGTGTGAGAAGGGTGCATGAGAGACGTTGTCACAGGTGTCAGAGGAGAGAGCTTAGAGGAAGGGTAGGACCATTGTAAGGTGGGCTGCAGAGTATAAGGAGGAAAAAAGGTTATCCAGTAGAAGGGCAGATCAGATAACACAGTGGTAGGGTCACTGCCTTAAGGGACGAAGGTGCAAGGTTCTAATCCTGGTCCAGGATGTTCAGTAAGGGGCTAAAAGTGGTCAAAAGTGGCTAAGTAGGTGGTCAGAAGGAGGGAATATGAGAGAGGGAAAAATGGGCTAGAACAGAAAAGGAACAAATGAAGGCAGGAAATCAGAGTGGGAAATACTGATTCCTAGTGGTCATCTAGCATAACGAGCTAATGGAGAAACAGGGACTTAGAAAAAAGTGAGGTGGTCACATGTCCCTGTCATGTGACTAGGGGATGGCTATAAGTTATGGGATGCCCTTGGGTGGGAGGGTGGAGGTGTCGATGGGCTAACACCCTCCAGAATCAGGTGCAGGAAAGGGTTGCATACCTTTAGGAGCTCTGTGGAATCCCATTGCTGAGCAGAGGTACAGGCATGTCTCTGCAGAGGAAGGGGGGCTCACTACCTATGTTGGAGAGAACAAAGGAAGGTGTCATTAGTATGCAGCGGGAGAAAGGGGCTTGGGGATACACTGCCACAGACAGTCGGGGAGGGGGGCCTACTGCGCATGCATGAGCACGTCCATAGACTGTGAAGCAGAGCGTGGGATCCAAAAAGGAGACAAAGCCAGAAATATTAGGGAAATGCTACCATGAAGAGGTAAGTCTCACCAGGCCTCAGATAACATTACAGTGAGGAAACCATAGTCAGACTGCCAGAGCTGCGATTCACAAATAAGCAAACCTGAAGTAAACTGAATCAAACAACTGTAAACCTCCATATAAGAGCAGGCTAGTCCCATAAACTGAGTCAGAGTCCTGATACAGTAACAATGCACTACTTGCAACTAAAGTACACAGCAGTACAGTACACGATCTTAAAGTCCCCAATGAAAGCAGGCAGGACTGTTCAATGTGGGTTGTAGGCTGTGAAAAATAATCAATCCACAATGGAGGGCAGAAATACCTTTAACACCCTCCAAAACAGGTGCAGGAGAGGTTCGCATACTTTTAGGAGCTCCGCAGAATCCCGTTGCTGAGCAGAGGTGCAGGCTTGTGTCTGCAGAATAAAAGTAAAAGTATATTGGTGTTAACCAGTGACAGGTGACTATCATGAGTGACGAACCATGAAAAATAATCACGGACACCACTGTGCACTAACATGAATTCTTGCAATATGCAACATTAATACTACTAGAGCTCACTCACTTAATGACCTGTGGAAGCACATGCACATGCAGCATTGTTTCTGTACCTTGCCACCTGCTGCCTCTTTAACAACCTTGTAGATAACAATATATACTTTTATTATTTGAATATAATGGCACCAAGTGACGCCAAGCCTTACAACTACTCGTGGCTTAGGCACTGTGGCAGAAGTATCTGGATATCTTCACTCATGATAGAGTATGATGCCGGGCATCAATGCCACAGTAGTGCTGGAAGGGCATTGCTGGGCCATGATGCTGATGAGGGTAAGGTGATTCAGTGGTGATAAATGCTTTGTGAAAGTTAAATTCCAAAAACGGAATTCTAGTGGCATTACCTATTATGCATCCACAAGTTCTGAAGCAAGTTGTGCCAATTAGTCATTTCTAAAGTATCCACAATAAATGTGAACCTATTAAACCACACTTATCCAGCTTAATTAGATTCCAGGACATATTTATTTTGGTATGCATGCCAAATCTTGAGTGTATACCTGCAATAGCAGTGGATCTATAAACATCCAAATATTTTGAAAATGTTCACACAATTTGGCAAATAATTAAATTGTGAAATTTTGAACTCCTGTAACTTACAGTTATCCCCTGCCACCTTTCTAGTGTTCAGCAAGTAATAACCTCTGGGTAATCCTCCATCCATCCATCCATTGGATGAGGCATGATCATAAATCTTTGTGGGTGCCAGAGGTCAATCCCCCTGGCTCCATCCAGAATACTCCAGTTTAACTTTGTGCATCGTTGGATCAGGTCATAATCTAAATTGCTCCCTGCAATCTAAGGTACTAACTATATTTTCTATTTTCTTACATTCACTCTAACTATCTAGACCATCAAAGAACTGAGCATGTTATTAGGTCTTTTTTCTCAGGCTTGCACTACAAAAAAAAATAAACAATGAAATAGGAATGGGGAACAAGTGGACATTGCTGGCAGGGCCTAGGACTTCACAAGAGTCCCTGTATTTTTACTCTCTGTGACACAGTGCCATGCCTGGGCTTCAGTGCAGGCAAGAAAGATCAGACCCACAGCACACCAAAGGGGCAGAAATCAGAGGAGCCAGACCCTCTGGTGTTGTCTGTCTCACCCTCCTGTCCAGGTCGGGGACACTCATCTAGCGTCCTCTGCAAAGCTTGGTGGTCCAGCCATGCAGGGATAGTTAAACCCAGCAAGTCATTTAACCTCGTAGTGCTTAGCCTGCATGGGGTGCCTGGCTGTAATCCCACTGTCCCCCTGCCCCTCCTCCTTTTTCCCAGAGCCTCTGTGCTGAAAGCAGGGGCAATTCTTTTAGAGCACTTACCTCTGGGAAGTAGTCTGGACATGTGTTGTCTCACTCGGATTCCTACTCCCGGCGATCTGGGAGGATCTCATCTCAGCTCCCGATGGCACCAGGACAGTGAGCAGTAGACAGCCATGATCTTTGGTGGGGGGGCACCATTAATCAAGTGGGGTGAGACCGCTCTACTAGGCACAGACTCCCCCACATTCCTGGAGATCACCATGTTTTTCCCCAGCAGCCTGCCAGTCTCCAAGAGCACGTGGCAGCTCTAGCAAAATCTCAGCCTGGGGATAGGCTGTGCCTCACGTTTGGCGGAGTTCAAGGGGTCCAGATAAAACATTGAATGGCTGGCAAGGTGATGGGAGCTAGAAAACTATAGTGCAGAGTAGAGAAAACAATGGATAATTGCCCTGAAATGCCAACCTTCATGAGAGTTCAGAGAAATGTCCACCTGAACCCTCGTAAGATTGGCGGCCATCTTAGAGGAGGTAGTAAGGGCCACTATGATGGCAACAGAGCCAAAACAGGACTAAAATGGCACCCAGACCATCCCGTCGGCCATCTTGGGTGAGATACACCTAGGTCACTTTAAGGCACATTGACACAATTTGCATTTAATTGCTGCTGCACATAGCTGCCTAAATACAGCATGTTCCTAATGCAGTTCTTTTTATCTACAACCCACAGCTTGAATGGCTGACGGTCCTTCATTGTCATGCCTGTCTGCCTGGAATGTGGAGTGAAGCTCACTGATTCACATGCGGGGGAAGCCCTGTGCACAGTATGCACAGTTTTGGAGTCTGGCACACTTCCACGCTCAGGCCTGGATGTAGTGATGGCCCACGAGGAGTCATCGGCCCCCATGGTCCCGATCACACTAAACGCAGCACAAGCGGATCTCATTCCAGTGGCTGGGGAAGCTTCTGGATCAGCAACCAGAGAGTGAGTCCCAGACGGTGCCCAAATGTGTGGTCTCCATGAATATCTGTAGCCTCCTAAAAAAGTTTGACTCACTACAATGCCTGGTCACATCAATTAACCCTGATGTCATCACCCTGGTTGAGACTTGGCTGTCGAAATCCTCCCCTGACTCCCTAGTCTCCCTTCCTGGTTTCACCCTTTTCCGGTCCGACCGTGTTGGGAGACGGGCCGGCGGCTGCTCTATTTATGTCAAGGAATCTCTCCCCATACTAGCCCTGCCCACTCCCATCCTTGACTCCAGGGCCCAGGCGTTTATGCTGAAACTAACCCCTGACCCTTTAAAGGGACCCCTTTATCTAACTACTGCATACATGCCCCCCAGGGACCAAACGCAGGCCATTGCCTCTCTTACAGAATACCTTACCTCTCTACCTCCTTCCGCTGATCAAATTCTGGTGGGTGACTTAAATGTCAACTGGCTCAGCCCCTCCTCCTCCTCCTCCTCCTCTACCCGAGACTCCTTTTCAGCAATAGACCTAATGCAACTAGTTACCCACCCTACCAGGACTAACCCAAAGAGGCTCCAGTACCCTGCTTGATGTGGTACTCACCAACCGCCCTAATCGGATCCCCAATGTACAAGTCCTCCCAGACTCTCTCAGCGATCACTCCCCCATTCTATTCCACTGGTCATCCTCAGTCCCCAAACCCATAGCACAGTCCACATGCCGGCAGCATCTAATACCTGGTGGACTAATAAAACTTAAGGAACTTCTGTCCCAAATTGACTGGTCTCCTATACAGGCAACTCCTGACATCGACACAGCTCTCTCCTTCTTTACCCAAACTTTTAATAATGCCTGTGATATCTTTGCCCCAATGTTGACCCGCCGTTCTAAAAGGAAGAATGCCCCCTGGGTAACCCCAGCTTTGATCCACCAGCTCAAACATAGGGACAACCTATGGCACCATGCCATTGAGACTGGCCGCCCAATGACAGGTGGTTATATGCTGCCGCTGAAACAAGTGCACTCGGGCCATCAGAAAAACCAAGTCTGAGCACTATCGGTCCTACTCACTGCCTCATGGGGAACCCCAAAACCTTCTGGGATAACATTAAACAGTTAAATGGAGTGCACACTCCCCCACCACCAGATCAACATTAATGGTGTGATCTCCTCAGACCCAGCCCTCAAGCCAACCACCTCAACACCTCATTCACTGACCTTAGCCCTATCCTCCTACAATTTTTGACCCTCCTCCCCAGCACCTGCCGTAAATCTTTCTTCGCCCTTATTTTCTCCTCTGCCGTGTTTCTGCCCAGAACTTAGGCCGCACCTTGTCACTGCCCTCAAAGAGTGATAGTACAGGCAGTGACACCCTGGATCCGTGTATCCCTGGCTGGTCTAGACACAGTCCTTACCCGATCACATGCCTCATCAACCACTCTCTTTGCCTGGGGAAGGTTCCAACTGCCTGGAAAGTCATCACTGTCACCCCTGTCTTTAAAGGTGGTGATAGGACTGTGGCTGGAAACTATTGACCCGATCTCAATTCTCTCCTCTCTCAAGGCCTTGGAAAAAGTGGTGGCCTCTCAAATCTCTGACTACCTCTCACCTACATTGTCCTTTGTCCCTGAGCAGCATGGCTTCCGGCGGGCCACAGTACCAACACAGCCCTCCTAGAGTTCTCCAACTTTCTCCACTCCTCCTTAGACACTGGTTCTCTGGCTGGTGCTGTCTTCATTGACCTCTCAAGCTTTCGACACTGTCTCCCACCCTCCTTCTTGATGCCCTTAGTCTCTCTGGTTTTGCTGCTGGACCTATCTCCTGGTGCACCAATTATCTGTCTGACCGCTCACAGCGTGTAAAAATTAATGGGACCTACTCAGACATCTGTCCCATCTTTTCTGGGGTTCCCCAGGGCTCCATTCTGGGCCCCATACTATTCTCCCTTTACCTTAACACCCTTCCATGCTCTTGTTCAGGGAACATTCTATTGTACGCTGATGATGCAGTCATCTTTGCCTCAAGTCGTAACCCTATTGCCCTCCAGGACTCGCTGCAGAAGTCCTTCACTGAAGCCGAGGGCTGGTTCAAGGAACATAGATTGGTGATAAATCTTAAAAAAACAAAAACCATGTTCTTCACTCATCCCCAAAACAAGTCCTGCAACTTCAAACTCCTCATTCACTCTGGGTCCTCTTTCCTACTCGAACAAGTTTGCTCCTATAAATACCTAGGGATCAATTTTGACCCCTCCCTCTCCTTCCATGGACACATCGCTGCCCTAGCCACTGCCACTAATATCCGATTGGGCATCTTACATCAGTATAAACACTGCCTCCCGGAGGCTCTTGGACTTCATGATCACCTCCTCTTATCCTGTCCCTAGTGGACTATGGACTGCCGATGTGTATGGTGCTGCTGATCAGACCGCACTCCATAAAATTCGCACTACTCTGAATAAGGCCTGCATGTTAATTACTGGAGCACCTAGGCTGACATACACCTGTCTACTGTACGCTAAAGTGCTGGTACTTGATCTTGACGAGCGCCTCAAATATCTGACCTGTACCCTTACAAAAAAGACCCTCCTTGGGCTATCCCCACCAGGATTGACCACCACCATACGCCGCTCTATCCCACTAGTTCATACTCGGACCTCTGGGAAACCTCTCTTGTTATCCCTAGAGCTAGGACCTCTCAGCCAAGAGCCTTCAGCTTTAGGGCCCCTCCTGGTTCAACAACTGCCTCCCTCCATCTCCGAGCTCCAACTATATCGTGCTTCAAACTTCCTACGTAACCACCTTATTAACACCGATGCTGTAATTGCCACTAGTCAAAGCCGACTAATACTTATGACAAAGCTTATTACTAAGCTGCTAAGGACAACATAACTCTGGTATTGTTTGCATCCATCCTACCTGTACCAGCTTGTTTGTATCTATGTCTTAATTTACTGTTATACTTATGTGTTGTACTGTTATACTGTGTATTTTCGTTTGTCTTACTGTGACAAGGTACCTTTGTAAATGAGCCTATGGCTCAAAGGTTTTCCAAACTGCTGTTTAAATAAAATAAATAAAAAATAAAAAAATGAAAAGCCGGGCCATTGCAGGCCCAGCAGCTGCCAAAGAAGAAACGCAGGCACGCAAAAGATGTCATCAGTTCCTTGGAAGCAGAAGAGGTGGATCAGGATCCCAGCCATGCACCAGGCAAGCTGTGTCTGCAGGAGGATGTGGTGGAGTTGATTCAACTGATATGGCACACCCTGCAGGTCCTGGCTGATCCAGAAGACCCACACACATCCATGGATCCCCTCCTCTCATCCCAAGCCAGACTGGTGCAGCATTGCTTTCCCAACTGTGTAGCTCTCGACGCTATCCTGCTGAGCAGGAGGAGTTGGAACCATCCCAGATCCCAGAAGAACGGGCCATGCAAAAATGTTATCCTCTTTCTGAGGCCCACAGGACAATCTGGCACACAGCCCATAAGGTAGACACCCCAGTTTCGGTGCTCGCCAGATGTATGGTCATACCAGTCGAGAACTCAGCTGTGCTAAAGGACCCTACAGACAAGAGGGTAAAGGAATTGCTAAAGCGGATTCATGAGGTAATGGGGATGGCCATGTCCACAGATACGGCAATGTGTTACACTGCAAGAGTGCTCCTGCACTAGATGGAGACCATTGCAGATAGGCTACCGGAGGATTCCCCACTGGGGGAGCAGGCAGACTATGCCATGCAGGCCACCTGGTATATGATGGATGCCCCTTTGCTAGGTCTGTGGTCCTGAACAATAGAGCCAGACGGGTGTTATGATTCAAGCTCTGGCGGGCAAACACTGAGTAAAAGGTGACTCTGATGAAGCTTCCCAGCAAAGGGGGACATCTGTTCGGGAAGCCCTAATCCTGTTCCTCAAGGAAAGGGCAGACACAAAGCAGATGGCAAAAAAGAAGGATCTCTTTCTCCCATCGAGCAGCCCTTTTCACTCCAAATTCAGAGGTTACAGGAGCCAGACAAGGTCAGACGCGGCACAGTCCTAGAGAGGTGGAAGCTTAAGATCCTGTTTTCAGTTTCGAAACCCTCAGACCAAATTTAAGGGACATTTTGGCAAAAGACAAGGCTTCAGAGGCAACAAGCCCATCGATGCTGCAGGTGCCTCTAACAACCAATGAAGCCAGGGGGGCATTGGCAGCCAGTTATCTGGTGGAGGGGGGTCGATTACAATTGTTTGCCAACCACTGGGCCCACACTACCATGGACAGTTGGGTCAGGGAAGTAGTGTCCCATGGCTATGCCGTATAATTCATACAAGAGACAATTCCACACAGACTGATGATTTCCCCTACACCCCAGGACCCTGGGAAAATGGAGGCGATCGAACAGACTATTGCCAACCTCCTCAGGAACAGGGCAATCATTCCAGTTTCCCCCCAAGGAGAGGGGCACAGGGGTGTACGCTACATTCTTTATGGTCCCAATGAAAATGGGTGGGTTTCATCCTGTCCTCGACCTCAAGTTCCTCAACAAATTTGTGCGTTATAAGAGGTTCAAGATGGAGACCCTCCAGTCAACCCTGGCAGCAATCCAGTCAGGCAATTTTCTTACCTCCATAGATCTCAAGGATGCCTACCTGCACATTCCAATTCATCCCCATCACCAGTGTTTCCTTTACTTTCAGATACATGGAGATCACTTCCAGTACAAATTCATCCCATTCGGGTCGGCATCGGCACTGAGAGTCTTTATGAAGACGTTCTTGGTACTAGTGGCAGACCTCTGATGGCAGGGGATACACATTATCCCATATCTGAATGACTGTCTCATCTGAGCCAGGCATCTGGATCAAGCCTGGAAGGACATGAAGACAGTAGCCCAGTGCCTCCAAGACCATGGCTGGGTAATAAACTGGAACAAGAGTCAGATGAAACCTACGCAGGTGATCGACACACTTGCGGGCTGGGTTTACTCCACAGAGGAAAAAGTGGCCAACATTCTACATCTGTTGGAGGCAGTACGGGCTTGGCCATACAGACCAGTGTGCCTATATCTCCAGTTATTGGGGCTAACGGCAGTAGTGACAACAATGGTTCCTTGGGCCTGATTACACATGCATCCTCTCCAATGGCACTTGTTAGATGCATGGGATCAGTCCACTCAGGACTTCGAGTTCAAACTCGCTCTCGGTCCAGACCTGCTTCAGAGTCTTCCTTGGTGGGAGGACAGGCACAACATGCTCAAGGGGATACCCCTGTCACCTCCACCTGGGGGGACCATTATAACTGACACCAGTCTCCATGGCTGAGGAGCCATGCTGGGGTATCATGCGACACAGGGCAGATGGTCTCCAACAGAACAGAGACTGCCCATCAATGTTCTGGAGATGAGAGCAGTATGCAGAGCCCTGTTATTCTTTACACCTTTGATTCAAGGTCAGTCTGTGACAATCAGGATTGACAATCCAGTTACAATGGTGTACCTCAACAAGCAAGATGGCACCCGCAGTAGGGCCATGCTTCAGGAGGTGTTACAAAGTCTGCACTGAGCAGAGAGCGGCACCTGCAAGGGATATCCGCCACTCATTTGGTGGGGAAGCACAACCTACAGGCTCAGTCGAGTGACTCTCTATCAGGCGGAGTGGTAATTGCACCCCCAGGTATTCTGCATTCTCTACCAGAGGTGGGGGCCATTTCAGGGGATCTTATGGCTTCCAGCCACAACAATCAGCTGGCCTGGTTTCATTCCAGGTTTTCAGACAAGCGGGTCAAGGAAGTCGACTCAATGGCGGCAAGCTGGAGTTTCACAAAAGCCTATGTATTTCCACCACTTCCAATGATTGCCAGAGTGCTGATCAAAATTTGGGACACCAGATCCAAGATACTGTTGGTGACACTGGACTGGCCAAGGAGGTCATGGTAGTCCCTTCTACAAGCAAGGCTGATCGATGTCCCCTGGAGTCTTCCTTCTTGTCTGGATCTGCTATGGCAGGGTCATGATCATGATCCTAAGGCCCTGTCACTGACAGCCTGGATGGTGAAAAGTTGAGACTGTTAAAGATACCACCCCCAGGTGATAGAACATTTGATGAACTCTAGAAGACTTCCCACGAATAAAACATAGCATCATTAGCAGGTTTTTTGTAAATGGTGTTTGGCAAAAGTCTTGTCTCCTTCAGTAGCAGGCCTTCCCCAAATTCTGGAGTTTCTTAATGATGGGGTTGAAAAGGGGTTAGCCTACTCCTCATTACAAGTGTAGGCATCGGCTATCTCTGCTATATGGGGTCCCCTGCCTAAGGTGGGATCCGCGGGTTCCCATCCAGATGTGCTTCACCTACTGTGGGCCATGCAAATTGTGTCTCCATGTGTTTGACCCACCTGTCCACCTCAATTGGGTTTTAGAGGGACTTCATAATCCCCCATTTGTTTCACCATCTCCCTATTGGACACTTAAAATGGTGTTCTTGATTGCCATGTGTTCTGCTAAGTGGGTGGGATAGCTGCAAGCACTTTCATGTAGGGAACCATATCTGATTATTCATAATGACGGAGTATCCCTGATCCCTGTCCCATCTTTTACACCAAAGGTGCGGTCCTCATTTCACCTTGAACAGGCGATTCATTTACCAACTATGCCAGGGGAGGACAGAAGTCTGGATGGGGCTCTGGATCCTCTGGACATGGTCTCCCTGCTTAGGTCTTATTTGACTGTGACAGACGATTTCCATAGATCGGAACATCTGTTTTTTGTTCTGGTAAAAAGAAGGGCCAGGTGACCTCTAAGGAAGCCATTGTGGGTTAAATCAGGAGGGCCATTGTTGAGGCCTATAAAGGGATGGGTAAAAAGTCCATTCAGAGTATTAGAGCACATTCCACTTGAGCCCTGGCCACCTTCTGGGATGAGAGTGGCAGTGCTTCCATGCAGAATATCGTTGCAGTGGCTACGTGGTCCTCTGTACACACTTTTGTCCAGCACTACCGGCTAGATGTGGAATCTGTGGCTAGGGCCGGATTTGGCAGAGCTACACTTCAGGCTGCGGCAGGTGGTCAGTCATAATGTGGTTTGTGTTCTCCCACCCATGGGCTCTTTTCCTGGATACTGCTACAAAGAACCCAGAGATTATCACTTGCTGAGCACTAGACAGGTGGCAGGGGATAAAGGTATTTACTCACCTGGTAAAGGTGATTATACCTGCCATCTTTATAGTGCTCAGAGTCCCACCCTGGATGGATGAACCATGCCTTCTGTACTCTGAAGTACATGCCGGTCTCGGTCTCCCCTGGGCCTAGAATGTATTGCTTTCTGTTATGGTTTTTATCATGGAGCAGTGCACTGATGTATTATGGCGCAGCTGGCTGTTTTTGTTAATTTAAGTGCCTTCTCTGTTATCTTTCCATGTGATTTCTGGCAATTATTGTAAGTCAGGATGGTTTTGCATTCACCACCCATGTATGCCTTCTGTACTTTCTGTATTTGTTATTGTGATTCACTTAGTAAACGTATCTAGTTTTTTAGAGCACATCTGACATGGGTCTTATTCCTGGTGGTTGAGTGCTGTTTTTTTCTGTTTTTTAGTTTGGAGTTTGTTTTATATTGTTTTTTTCTTCTCTCTGCTAGGGAAGTGTCATACTGGAGTATTCTGGACGGAGTCAGGAGGGATTGGCCTCTGGCACCCACAAAGATTTATGATCATGCATCGTTCAGTGGATGAATGGAGGATTACCCAGAGGTTATTACTCGCTGAGCACTATAAAGGTGGCAGGTATAGTCACCTTTAACAGGTGGTTAAATACCATTTACACAACCAATTACCTCTCTATTTAGCAGTTTCTGTGACTCTTCTAAGAAAGTATATATATATACATTTTCAATTATCTGGCTCCAGCATTAGAAACATAGAAACACAGAAACTGACAGAAGATAAGGACCGCTTAGCCCATCCAGTCTGCCCTTTTTCATTGTGTTGCTTTTGCTGCAGACCCTTCTACTGCACTTTCTCTTCCACACCTTACCTGTCGCTTATGATTCCCTTGTGCTTATCCAAGGCCTTTTTGAATCCTACCACCATTTTCACCTCCACTACCTCCACTGAAAGATTGTTCCAGGCATTAACCACCCTTTCTGTGAAGTAGTATTTCCTCACATCTCTCCTGAACGTACCCCCTTCCAGCTTCATATTGTGACCCCTTGTTCTAGAGCACCTTTTCCTCTGAAAAATGACTATCACTTGTACATCTTTTACATTATTCACCCTGTGAGGTTTGTAAAGGTCTCAATCATATCACCACTCACCTCCTCTCCTCTAGGGTGTACATGTTTAGCTCTCCTAGCCTCTCCTCATAGAACTTTTAATGTAGACCCTGTATCATCTCGGTAGCCCTCCTCTGGATGGCATCCACCCTGTCTATGTCCTTCCTGAAATTTGGTTTCCAAAACTGAACACAGTACTCCAGGTGGGGTCTTACCAAAGACCTATATAGTGGCAAAACCACTTCCCTCTTCCTGCTGGTAATGTCCCTACCTAAGCACCCCAGCATCCTATTAGCTCTCCAGATCACTTATCACATTGTCTAGCCATCTTCACCCTTCAGGTCATTGGATATGATTACCCCCATGTCCCTTTCCTGCTTTGCTATTGCTAGTGTTTCTCCACACCATTTTTACTGCGCCACTGGGCTTCTGCGACCCAAGTGCATAATTTTGCACTTTTTTTTTGCATTGAATCATAGCTGCAAAACTTTTGACCATTCCTCCCATCCTTTGAAATCTCTTTCCATCCTTTGCACTCCCCTCCCTCTGACTGTCCACTTTGTTGCAGATCTTGGTGTCATCTATAAAGAGGCAGACCCTCCCTTCCAGTTCTTCTGCTATGTCACTAATCAAGACATAAAAGAAGACTAGCCGCAGTACTGACCTCTGTGGTACCCTGCTGGTTACTCTCCACTCCTCTGAGCAAACTCAGTTTACCACCACCCTCTGCCTCCTATCCCCAACCAGTTTCTTATCCTGGTTACAACCTTATTACCCACCCTCATGCTACCCAACTTGTTTACCAGCCTGCTATGTGGAATGGTGTCAAAGGCATTGCTGAAGTCCAGGTAGACCGCGTCCACTGCCCCTCCATGGTCCAACACCTTGGTTACCCAGTCAAAAAAAATCTATCAGATTTGTTTGGCATGGCCTTCCCTCTGTAAAACCATGCTGCCTTGGGTCCTGCAGTCCATTGAATTCCAGGTGTTACACGATTCTTTTCCCAGATACTAATTCCATCAATTTCCCCTACTATAGATGTTAGACTGGCAGGCCTGTAATTCTCCACCTCCTCCGCCTCCTTGCTACCACTTTTGTGAAGTGGGATGACTTCAGCTGTTTTTCAGTCCTTTAAGACCACCCTGGTCTCCAGTGAACTGTTAAAAAACTCTGCCATGGGTGCAGCTATCGCCTCCCTCAGTTCCTTTAGCACTCATGGATGCACCACGTCTGGTCCCATGGCTTTGTCCACTCTCAGATTAAAGAGTGCTTTACTGACCCTTTCCTCATCTAAGGGACTGGCGTCCACTTCCCTCTCCTCCAAGTCCTTGGTGCTTATTTGTGGTCCCTCCCCTTCCCCCTCCTCTATGAACGCTAAGCAGATTTATTTGTGTAAGATGTTTGCCATTACCTGGTCCTCCTCGGTACGACCCCCTCCCTCCTTTTTTAACCATCTAATCCATCTTTTGATTCTCCTTTTCTCACTGATATACCTGAAAAATGTCTTGCCCCCCTTCGATACTGTCTGGGCTATTCTTTCATCAGCTTGTGCTTTTGTGCTCCTTACTGCCTTGCCTGCCTCCCTCCAGTTTCCCAGATGCACTTCCCTGTCCTCCTCTCTCTGGGTCTCTTTATACCTTCTGAATGCCACAGTTTTTGCCCTTACCTTTTGTGTCACTTCCTTCAAGAACCATAATGGTCTCCTCCGCCTTCTGCTTTTACTGCTTTATCTGACATACAGGTTTGTTACCTTTACTATACTCTTTTTTAATCAGGTCCATTTGCCCTTCACCCCCATGGCATATCCCCCCTGCCAGGTCCTCTTGGAGGCATTCCCCCATCTTTGTAAAATCAGCCCTTCAGAAATCCAGGACCCTCACCCTTGTACAACTGGATTCTGTTGTTCTTATATTAAACCACACTGTGTTATGGTCACTGGCCCCCAGATGACTTCCCACCCTGATGTCCACAACACTGTCCCCATTCATAAGTACCAGGCCCAGTATTGCCTTCCTGAGTGGGTTCACTGAGCAGCTGCCTGAGGAATGCCCCCTGCAGGGACTCCAAGATGTTTCTGCTTCTAGTTGATGCTGCAGAAGGTAGGCTCCACTCTACATCTGGCAGATTAAAGTCCCCCACCAGCACCACCTCACCATTCTTACATTTTGCCTATGTCTTCCAACATTTCTTTGTCTATGTCCTTGCCCTGTGTCAGAGGCCTGTATACCAGTCCTATCCGAATGGTGGTTCTGTTACTTTACTCGAGGTTGACCTGCAATGCCTCGACCTCCCCCCCTCCGAATTCCCTGTACTTCTGTCACTTTGATGTTTTCCTTAACGTAAAGCACCAATCCCCCACCTTTCCTTCCTACCCTATCTTTTCTAAATATTCTGTAGCCAGATATGACCATTTCCCAGTTATGGTTGCCAGTGCACCATGTTTCAGTGATGGCCACAATATCCAGGTCTGCCTCAGCCATGGTGGCCTCCAGGTCTGATGTCTTATTTCCCAGACTACTAGCATTGGCACACATGGCTGTCCAGATTTCGTTAGTCCTACTGTTGTTCCATCGCACATTTTCTTGCTGTTTCCCCTTCCTCCCCTTTTCATAATTGCTACTTTCCTTCCCCCTTTCCTGTCATGCTGAACTCTTGCTACCTTGGTTGTCTTTCATTCCGGTGGTAATCTTTTCCCACAGGATTTTTCTACCCTCCTTCACAGACTATGAGGGGGGGCAGTTTCTGCCACCCCATTGCCTTCCACCACCATCCTCGGCTAGTTTAAATGTCCGTTGAAGTAACATTTCAACTGTCCACTGAGGACTGCCATTCCCTTTCTGTATGGATGCAGACCATCCCCCCGGTACAAGCTCTGATCCTTCCAAGTGGGGCCCCAGTCTCCAATGAAGCTGTACCCCTCCTCTCTGCTCCATTCCTTCAACCATGAGTTAAAGGCATTAGTGTGGAGCTCCTTCTCCTTTTGTAGATAGGTAGCACTTCTGTAAAGGCTACGGTGCATGCTACCTGACTAAGACCATTTCCCAGCTCTCTAAACTGCTCCTAAACTGCCCCTGTCCCTTCCAGAGCTAGGTCATTTGTTCCCAGGTGGACAATGACACCCAACTCCCCCTTACTTCCTATTGCCCGCTCAATCCTCTGGATATGCTTTCAAACTCTCTGAGCTGATGCACCAAGTAGGCACTTAACCTCCTTCTCTACCCCTTTCCTTCCCCTAACTCTAGCCCCCTGCCTATACAGTCCCCCACCAGAAGTTACTTCCTCTTTCTCTGGGGGCCTCCTGCCCCCCCCAACCAGGACTCCACCTCCTGACTATCCACCACTGCGTTTGCACCTTCTTGGCAGCTCCACTCCACCAGAATGGCATAGGAGTTTCTTAGTGCCACTGGATGAGGAGCGTGCCTGTTACCTGCTCCCCCCAGCCTCCCAGATCCTACCACCCCTGCCCTCCTTGAGCCCACCATAGTCCAACCACTCCTTCCTTCTGGCAACCTTTGAGGTAACTGTCTGGCTAGGTAGTCCCTGAGTGGGAGAGATGGACCCCCCACCGACTCCTTGCCAATGTGACTTTAAGTCTTACGACATTCTTCTAACTGTCTGCCAGCTCTGCCTGGAGCCTTGAGATCAGTTCCCCCCACCCAGAGAGGTGCACGCAGATGGGTCAGCACCACAGTCTCCAGAAGTTCTCCCTGTAGACTGCCAACCCACAACCACTGCATTGCACCACTCCCTGCATTTCTTTTTTCCTGTTCTTCTTGTCCTCCCTGTCTTCCTGTCTTTCTGTCCCAGACCCAGTAGGGCTGTCCTTTCCCCATCCAATAACCACATTCCCTGAATCTCATTAATACCTAGCAATCATTTTTCTGCATGTCCCTACACCTCAGCAACTATTTAGCAGTAAGCCCTAAACTCCAAAACACAATGGAACCTGGCAACAGTTTACCAGCAAATTCTATAACCCAGAAACACAGTAATAACTAGTAGCAGTTTAGAACACACACAAAAAGAAACAGAATAAAGAAAGGAAAAAAATGAAAGCTCTAAGCCCACTGACACGCTTATCCCCCAGATGCCTAGCTAGCCTCCCAAGCACACCCACCCTAAAATACAATCCCCATCAGGCTTACCTGGGTAGGGATCCACTTGGGTTGGAAGGGGAGCAGTGTGACTCGCTGATGGCAGCCTTGTCAGGCTGACCCCGGTGCGTAGACTCTGATGTCCTTTGCATGTTTGTCCTTTTTGCGGGGCGGGGGGGGCCACTTCATGACTTGTTAGTTTAGTAGAGACAGAAAGGAAAAGGGCAGAGCTCTGGATTGCTTCGCCTTGGTCTTGGGGGGGTGCAGACTTGTCCCTGATTTGCTCCCCTTAGGAGCTGCTGTGTTTGCCATGATCAACCTGGCCACCACAGATCTAAGCAGGGGGAAAGGGTCTCATATTCTAATCTCCTGAATCATCTGTACCATGGGATTGGTGGGAAATGGCGTCAGGTGGCAACTGTCTCCTCTCATGCAGCAGAGACTCAAGTCTCCACTCAGTGCTTTTAAATCCCCACTGTTCCTGATGCACACAAAGGCAGAGCCCTGAATTGGTCCACCTTGGTCTAGGGTATGTGGTCTTGTCCCTGATTGACTCCCCTTAGGAACCACTGTGTTTCCAAGCTGTACTTGGTTGCTGTAGATCTAAGCAATGGAGAGGGTCTCTAACCCTAATCTCCTGCCCCTTCTGTCCTGTGGGATCAGCAGGAAACAGCATTCAGTGGTGGCTGTCTCCTCACATGCAGTGGATACAGCAAACTAGACTTTGGGCCTGACGTTGTTCTTGAATGTGTGTAGTGTAACAAACATTTGTATGTTCTTACCATTGACTTAGTATGTTTTAACTGAATGGAAAGCTGTTTGAGGGAATACTTGCAATCATTTCCAAAGCTAACTGCCATGTAGACAGGGACGTGAATCCTGGACCCTCAGATTAAAAGTCTGATGCTCTACATTCTGAGCTGTCTGGACCCTGTGCTAAGTTGTAAGCATAGAAGTATTTTCAGAAATGACCATGAGAATAATACATTGCCAGACACTAAGCCTCTATAACTTCTCTATTTATCACCTAAATGTCATGAAACTTGACAAATTTTAGGACCTCTTCTGACAATATGCATGCCAAAACATTAGAACTCTAGCTGTAATATTGACCGAGTTATGACCAATTAAAGAATTTCAGAAATTTCCCAAAAAGTTTGTGAAATTTTGTGGAATTTCAGGGAAGTCCATGAAACTTTTGCAGAATCAGTATTTGCTAATTTTGCCCAGCCCTAATCACCAATCTAGTTAGTGAAATTCTGAAATCAGAAAAGGGAGGAGATAGTGGCCTGGATTCAAGCCCATGGTCTCTTGTTTATCAGGCTATACACCTTTCCATTACACCACCCAGGTGGCACAATAGTGAAGTTCAGCTTTTTAGCCATAGAGATGAAAGCCCTTTCTGGCAGGTAGCCCTTTCTGTAATGTCTGCCTCACAAGCATACCTGCTTTAGATGCAAGGTTGTCTTGGAGGCAGGTCTGCATCTTAACCAACTTTTTATTGCAGAAAGTTATCTATAGCATAAGTGCCTGATGGTAATAATAGACAACAGGCAAATGTATGAGAAGCAGTATACATGTACCATCAAGAGGGCTGGCAGAATGCTGAGGTTTAATAAAAGGCGGGTGATCAACAGAACAGGAGAAGCAATCCTGTCCCTTTGCAAGACCAGGTCAGGCCCTATCCGGAGTGCTATCTGCAGTTTTGGTTCTGCTATAGAACAAACTCTGCTCAGAGCCAATATGGCTGTACAGAGCTTTTGGGATGCTTTTACCCATTATTTCTAATGAATTTGCACAGTGCAGATCTGTGGAGAGGCAGTTTCAATGTGGTCTTCCTTTTACACATTTTTTTACAATGTGTTTTCTTAGAATATGCCTGCTGATATCTAAATATTTGGCCTGGATGATTCACAGAAGAAATTACATCTTATTTTCAGTGGGGCTCTACATCTACACAATATTATGCTGCATTGTGTAAAATCAGAACACAGTAAAAACAATATTTTACATCTGGGGGGACATATTAAGTGTCGGATTGATGCACAAGCAGAAAGATGCATTGTTCAAAGAGGGTGCACTGGTTGGTTATTCAAAAATAATGCACCACTGGTACAGGATGTGCATACAGTACCTGTTGAAAATGTGACCCTGGACGGGAGTTGCAGTGCAGGCAGCCACCAAGTCAGATGCATCCAGGGTGACCCTGATTGAACACCTTCCATGGGGATTGCGTGGCATATACCTATATGCACCACAGCTCCCATGGGCGATATTCAGCCCAGTAATGCAATTGAAATAATTGAGCATGCAGGGTGCAAAGGGGCCTTATGCATGCTCATTACTAGCCCATTTGCATGTTGGCATGGGGATGAATGTGCCAGAGTAGCTCTCAACCCCAAGCCCCAACCCTGATTGCTCCCATGTGGGACAGGCCTTGAAGTCTCTGGTGGTAAAGTGGCACTCCCCCACCCATTCCACCAGCCCCGATCATACCAGAGTCCAGACTCTATCAGTTCCATATTGTAGGGACCTCAATGCCATCCCTAATTGCTCCTGAATACACCTACAGTCCATGTCCATGGTGTAGTGGCCCTGGCTCCCCCTCAATGGTGCACAGACACCCCTCTCCCTGCCCTCCCAGACCATCCCATTGTGACGACTTGCTCTATGATGGGATCATACCACTCTATCGGCAGGTGGCAGAGCACTCACAGTAGGATGCTGAAATGTGTTATACATAGGCACAAGCTGTGTGTGGGAGATAACACCCAGTAACCATACACCTCAGGTACTCGCATGCAGATCCAAAATCCCGGTGGCATGCACTGCTCAGTGTGGATGATGTCTGATGTTGTACCCACTCACACAGGTCCCAGAACAAGCATGTTACAGCCAACCTCCCATTCATTTGTACAATTGGGGAACTGCAGGTGAACTATCCATAGCCTGAAGCATACACTGCAATTGGCATTGCAGGATACTGCACCACATGGCACCCAGGATACCTCAGCAGTATGGAGGGTGGCATGTTACACATGGGAGTGGGAGAGTGTGGACTTGCAGTAGTGTATGAGAGCAGGAAGATACAGCATCGGCAAGGCATGCATTGCAGGTGTGTAAATTCCCCCTTCGGTTTGCCAGGGACGTACACACAGCTGCTTACACTGGTGGATCTGAAGCTGGTTTGGTGCCCCAATGCACAGTACAGCTTGTTGGGTCACTCCAGAGTTCAGGTCCACAGCTCAGGTTCAGTACAGTCAATGGCTGGCCATGGCAGGGTGTGGAGGGCAGTGGCCAGTCTTTGCAATAGGTCAGGTATGGAGGGAGTGAGGGTGTCTGAGTACAGAGGTGGTGGGTGGGGGTCCTCTAGACTATGGATGTGGACCATGGTTTCCTCTGGTGTGATGGGGTCTGGGGGGAGTCTTACACTATGGAGCTCTTCAGGGATGGAGTTGAATACATTGGGGATGGAAAGGGCTGCCAGGCTGCTGCGCACCTCAGCAGCCTGCCTGTGGGTGGCTGGCCAGGTTAGGCCAGCTATTCATAGCCTAACTGTGGGCTGCGGTGCTCTGGACTGCGAGGGGCACATTCCCTCTGAATATGCTGCAGCATGGCATATACGTGGGCATGCCCCCCTTGACTTGCATGGCATACCATTTGTGAGTGCCCTGGCCCATTCTCTTATGGTCAGGGCATCCTGCAGGTTTCAATATCACGCTGCTGCGCATTGTCGGAGTTGCGCAGCACATCTCCTTTTCCCACCAGGATGCACTGCATATCTCCTTTGAATATGGGGCCTCTGGACTAAGTATCCTGAGTAAATACATTATAAAAATGGTAAAATCATAACCCCACTGAAAACAAGATGTTGTACCTAATCTAGGACAGTCTGAATAAATACAGTGCAAAATATGTAAATGAACATCCCTGTGGCAATGAGATGAAGCATCTCCCCTGCCCTATCCAGAATACAAAATATAGGATAAGAAATATTCAGTGCTCCCAGATCCAAACCATTACCTTGTAAAAAGCCATCATTTTCACTGTGTTTTCCCCACAGTAGCAGAATCAAATCCCTGTTTAAATCCCAGTAGATTTTTCCATAAGCCACTGGTTTCATATTTATGACTTTGTTCTTTATTTATTATATCAGCAGCCTTTTATTAGGAAAAGAGCTCTGATTTACTGTCCAGTATTAATGTTATATGTCAAGATGGCCTTGGAATTATTTGGATTTACATGCTATGTATAAGACATGATGGGGGACTATATGAAATAACAAATATCACACTCATTATTTCATGAACTATACTCAAAATTAGTAATCACAAGTCAGACAGTCTTTCAAAAGATACCAGTAATGCCTGTAAACAAATTTATTGCAAATAAATTAGAGACATTTCCATATGTACATACACACACACACACACACACACACACACACACACACAAATGCTATTTTTGCATCTTGTAGTTGTTAGTTTTCAGGCAAATTCTCATAGACTTTCTTCTGTTCACCTGATGGAATCTTGAATGAGTTAACTAAATGTTATTATTTTCTTCAAGGCTCTGATCCAGCCACTCAGTAAATACACACTCAGTACATCATACTATAAAATGACAAAAACAGTCTTCTGTTTCCAGTTGTTTGATCAGGAATTCTATAAATGGTATACTTATATACCAGTATCTTGCAGGTTCCCCAGTAAGATATCTGACATTACATGAATAATATCAAGCCTACACAAAACCTCCAAAAAATATAAAAATAATAAAGAAAAAACATAAAGGGAACTTGCAAGCTGAAATGTGCAGACTGGGTGGGCCATAGGCTCTTATCTGCTGGCAGTGTCCATGTATCTATGTATCTAAACAATAATTTTTCTCCTAAGATCTTGGCTTGTAAAAAATGCTGAACTGCCTAAAGTTTGTTTTAATTAATTGAAGAACATCTACATGTATGTCATGTACAGTATTGTGTCTTTTGATACAGGTTGTGTATTGTATTTGATATGCTTGTATTTATGTACATATTCTGTGTAACTATTTATTTTATACATTGGGACCCAATTACAAATAAGCCTCAGCTCAATTGAGCTATCCTTTTCTGAATTTTCAGAATAACATATTTACTACTACTACTACTACTATATGTTGTGAGAGATCAAAGCAAGTTAATGCATACCCTGGCTACATTATTATCAGACCTCAAATTTTTTTATAGAAAATATGCACGATTACAGTACTAATACTGTAAATTAAAATATTACTGTTCAGACCTTCTTACTGTTTAGATTGCTCATTCCAACCACAAACAATACATTTATGTTCCACAGCCTAGAGTTGGAGGTCCAAAACACAAGAAAAACCAAGTCGTTGTCCCCTACAAATTACTTTTTCAGTTGTTTTGACTAACTTTTTATAACTCTATATGGGAACATAAGGAATCAGATAATTATACTGATGAATTTCTCACTCATGGTTTAATCCAGATTTATTATTTGCCATATTGGTCCTTGTAAGAACAGATCCAGAAGCAAATGATTTGATACATTTTATTGCACCAACATAGATGTAACAAAATGTTATTTTTGTTACATCTGTGTTGCTCCAATAAAAGGTATCAAATCATTTGCTTCTGGATCACTCATGGTTTGCCAGCAGTTAATTCATTAGATGAGGTCTCCCTTGCCAGGAGTTTCACTGTTTCTCTACCCTCCCCAAAACACACACACACACACACGCATGCATGTACACACGCGCGCGCGCACACACACACACACACACTTACTATAAGAGATCTCAGTAGCTCATATCTGTTATGTTTAGGAAGCAGGCCACAGCCCTTGCTGTCAAGAAGAAATTTATATATTTAGTCTGGGTAGTTCACTGAAGACCTGGCATTTTATCAGATAGGTTTTGAGAGGTTAAAAAACAGTATAAATCTTTATAAATTTGCTGGGAAAGGGTAACATTTCTGAGGTATAAATATTTCTTAAAAGATATCAATCCCCAACTGAAGTTAGTAGCAAAAAATGTTTAAATGCTAGGCATTTACTGTAAATGTGCAAGTTGTTGCATTTCGAAGGGGGTAAACAAATCTCCAATTTAATAGGCAACCAATATTTAACAAGCTGTTTCAGTTTCCTAATGGCCATCTGATAAGCAGCTTGGAGTTGTGTCTCCAACATTCTAAACAGAAAGAAGGGATTACTTGATTTTAGTTGTCATAGTGATTTGTAGATGTGGAAGGATAAATTGAAAAGTCAAAAAAATGTGTTCCATGATACTCCATTTTCAAGCTACAAATAGCAAGATCTACCCACAGCCATAAAAAGGACACTGAGGCAGTCAAGAGGATGCAATACAGAGCTAGGAACTTAAACAGGGTATGGAGGACAAATGCTATGAGTAGAGGTTGGAAATCCTTATCATGTGCACCCTGGAGTAAAGGAGACTGAGGAAGGACGTGATCTCAGTCTTCCACCTTCTCAAGGGTATCAATAAAATTGAACATTGTAAGATGTTTTATCTGATGTTTACAGTGGGCCACGGGAACACACCCTTAAGCTCAATAATGGTAAAGTCAGGGGTAATGTACTTGGATACTTTTTCTATCAGAGGGTGGTGAATTTATTGAACAACCTACCAGTGAAGACAATGACTCTAAAGACAGTACAGGCCTTCAAGGTAAGCCTAGACAATTGAATACTTATCAAGGGAAATACAGAGTACCCTGGGTCACGGAGTGGTTAGGAATTCCTATAAACTGGAACTTGTTTGCACAGCATACTTATGTCACTCCTGTTTATAAAGCAGGGGATCAGACATGATGAATCTAGAGTCCTATTTTACCATAAAGTGCCATGCTACTACAGTGTGTTTCTTTTACTGTGAAATAACCAGTTTCTCTCACAACAAAACACAAACTGCAGAAGTGCATCAGTTATAATCGGGGAAAATTACACTGCTATTTGCAATAAATCACACACTCATTTCATGTCTACAACAAAGTGATTGCTCCTTGCTAAGGTCCTGTTATTTGTATAGCTGTTCAAAACATCAGTGCCCTAGTCACAGAATGTACTGTATGACTGCACATAAACTCCAAAGCAAACATAAAACCTGTCAGTTTTATAAGATTTCTGTGTGACATTAAAGCTATCTTGTTTTTCATTGTAAATTAATCAGATATGATTTAAAAAGCATAGCCTGCCCTGTCCCATTATGTGTCAATAACAATAGCAATTCATATTGATATACTGCTGTTTATAGAGTGCCACACAGTGCATCAAATGCCACTGAAACAAGTAAGAGTGAATGGAAGAGCCTGGAGCATTAAAAAATGGATAGCAAAATCTTGAAAGCTAATAAGTATAGAGGCAGTTCCAACTGTGATTTTATCTCAGTACAATATTACAGTCTGAGGAAAAAACAATATAAAAGCCTTTTTTTTTACATACTGTTTCTACCCATCTCCAATGCTACCCCCTTCTGTTCACCTACCCCCAGCCCAGTCCTTACCTTTTCTGGCACTTATGTCCTCACCGGGGGTCAGCCTCACATAGCTACTGCAATGACAGCAGATTCCATTGGGATGATGGCAGGGGTACCCCCTCTATTCCATTTGGTGTATGTGGTGAGGGCAGATCAATGGATTCAGCAGTGCCCCAGTGGAGGCAATGTCATCCTGCTCGCTCTGAGTTCTTTCAGTTCAAGTGCCTCCCCTTGGATGCCAACAATGCAGGTGCGACGTGGCCACGCGCACATAATTGCATAGCCAAACAGAGTGACAGCTAGCATCCTCACAAGCTGAGCTGACTGCACTTCTTCTGGTTACCCAGATGGCAGTACCACCACAAAACTTGCTGCCTTCCCTCAGCAGAGGAGAGTGTCATCTGAGATGCTTAATTCCCCCCCCACCACCACCACCAGCCCCCACATCCTGGGTTCATTCCCAAACCATGGTTGCCAGTGTCACAAGCTGTAGTCCTAATTGCCTCATGGATGTAATAGCCAAAGCCTATTTTTTTTTAATTCTGCATCAATTTTATAATCACAATATGGCACTCCAGGATGCATGTTAGGCTAGTTAACCTCAGTTTCTTGGTGGCTAAAAGCACTCAGGGGCAGCATCCCCCAAGGTGTGATGCTTGCTCAGCTTAACACATGCCATATATTGCCCATTGCTTAATTTAAACATGTTCACTCTGGAGAACAGAAGGGTGAGGAAACATGGCATTGGTATTTAGCATTCTGAAAGAGACTGATAGCATAATTTGAGGATGTTTGTTCATTTTGAAAAGAGATTGATAAAATAGACCAAGCAAAGGTTATTCATCTAATACAGGTTAATGACTCCATTGAACAGGCTGCCTGGGGAAACTGTACAAGCAAGGAGTTTGGATACTTTGAAAGAACAGCTGAATCCTAAGGGAAAGCATAGAAAAACACAATATTTAAACACAGTTGAGCTTGTATTTTATATATCTTCTATAGTGTTCTCTTTCTTATTTTTTTGCTACTGACAATGGGCCCTATGCACTAACATGCATAAAGGATGCGCTAAAGGATTGGAGAAGCAGTGTGCAGCTACACAATGCACAAGGCAACTGCAGAATGCAGTATGTATGAATTGACACACAGAACCCGTGGACCCTGGAGATGGAACCACAGGGGATGCATAGCGGACCGCGCAGCAGACACACAAAGTGGGCAAAGGATACATGGACCCTCCATTTGACCCCACCATATAAGGGCATGTGGACTACCCCATGCAAAGTTGCAGAAGTGAGTAGCATGTAGGAGCTGAATGTGGAGACCACGGTGGAGAGTGACAAAAATGCAGAGCAGCCCACACTGCAATCGGTGCTGCCCAATGGGGCAGCCCATGAAGGTGAACACCGCCATGGACCTGTCTGCAACTAAGGTGGTGCACATCCCCATGCAACCAGCTTCACCAGTGGCCAGGTGGCGTCGATGATCACTGACATATATGCCCACTATGCCAAACTGTATGGGGCACAACCTCTGTCCACAACCCAGAGGTTAAGGCCCACCTATGGCTCGACATACAGGCCAGCATGAATGCTGCCAGTCAAGGGGCACTGACACTGGTGGCCATAAAGCACAGGTGCAGGACCCGCATGCAGCGGTAAAGAAAAATCTTGCCACAGGCACATGGACATGCCTGAGCACAGGATGCTGGCCACCCAGCATCAATGCAACACTGACCCCAATTGAGAGGATGGTGGTGGACACCCTCATAGAGGTCAGTCTTTATGGGGAGGTGGAAGGCATAGACACCTTGGAAGGTACCTAGGCACAGGCAGGGTATGGAAACTATAAGGAATGTAACCCATGCATAGTCTAACAGCTATGTGTTCTACCCCACAGACCCTGGTACAGATGGACTCATGACCACAGAAGAAACACTGCATGGCCAGGAAAACATGGCATAGCATATGGGATGTGTCAATAACTGACAGGATGATGAAGGCATAGATGGGTCACTGGTTCACCTGCACCACAGCAAGGAGCTACCACAACCGCAAGGTTCACAGCACAACAAACCTAACATCCCTATGCCCCACATAGATATTGAGCAGGAGACTGAGACACATCAGGAGTCATAGATGGACCTCAAAAGCACACAGGAGGGTCAGGACACGGGGGCACAGGTGCCAGTTAAGGTGGTAGGAGTAGGGAGCAGCAGCCAAGTGAGGCAGCACACCCCAGGATAACAGGCACAGTCCACCAAGGACAGGACAGTTGGCATGACCACAACATGTGGCACAGAACGGGCATGTCTAGATGCCACAGCAATGGGAAGGATGACACCAACTACCCTGTGGACAGTGTGGACAGTGGGGACAAAGGCCCATCAACACAGGTCTGGGGCCGGCCATGGACAGCATGCACCCATGGTATCATGGAAGCACATTGCAGAGAGTTGCGGCAGCTGGAGCAAGACAGACTCACAACACAGAAGCACAGCAGGCCTTGACTGGGGAGGTGCAGACCATGCGGCATGAGATTGAATAGCTGACTGACCTCCATTAGAGACTCAGGGACCACCTGGTTGGAGTAGCAGCTCCATATGCCCGGGCCATCACCACCTCATGCCACGTGGCCCACGCCCACACCCAAGTTGCACTTGGCAAGGTGGCCACCGACCAGGAACAGGACAGATAATCATGGGATACAGCAAGCACCCTGATGGACCACATGCACACAGCTGATACACAGGGCATTGAGACACGGGGGCATGATACGGCACCTTCACAGGAGGACATGCACCAACAGCCCAACAGCCACAACACGACATGCAGTGACACGACTGAGGAACAGCAGATGATGCCCACACCTGCAGTCATCTGACAACATGGAGAAACCCATCCACATGCACCAGCCAGGAGACTAGGCACACGATCATCTGCTCACCTAATGGCAAAGCCATATGACAGACAAGGGCAGTGAATGTGCCCAACCACACAACACATGACATGTATGGCATAAGCACATAGTAAATACCTTGCACACAACACACGCCACACTGCCATGTGCACAACCCTGCTATATAACCACCCCACAAACACAGAAACCCACTGCACATCACCCCATCACGCACCCGATGCCCACACACACACAAGACCATGTTGCCAATCTGCACCACCTACACACATAGCAGCATCAAACACACCCAGTGACACAGCATGACACTCCCCACTGCATGAACATGTCAGTATACCATGCCACACCAGTGCTGACCATCCCACACAGTGCAGTACAACAGGCCCTCCAAGAGCAGTACCTCCAACGTGCTCCCCCAATGGCATGTCCACCCACCATAGCATATTGTGCCATGTTCTACTCCCCCAAACCTAGCTGTCCACCCACCCTACAATGGGAACTACCCCCCCAGACAGATGCATTCAGTGCCTGATGTCATCATCGCACAACCGCCACCCACAACAGCCAGTGCCCACACACACCCCAACACAGTGCTGTCCACACCTACCCCTACTGCACACACAGATGTCCCCATGTCACAGTGTTGAGCAAAATGGATGCTGCTGCATGCATCACTGACACTGTGTACATGCACAACACTACCAGCGGAAAATGCCTTGTACCAGGGTGTCACATGCCGCGCATCTGCTCGGTGTAATCCTGCCCCCTGCCCAGATGCCTCTTGTCCACCTCCGGTGTTGCATCTAGCTGTTGGTCCACCGGCATGAGTGCATGGCATCACATTGCAATATTATAGAGCATGGCACAAGTGATGAATGCTTTGCAAGCCCTCACCAGTAAAAGCAGCATTGTTCCACTAGTATGGTCCAAACACCAGAACAGCATTTTCAGTAGGCCAGTGGTCCTCTCAATGATGGTTTGTGTCTTTTTGTGGACATAGTTGTATGCCTCTTCCACTGCACTGTGTGGCTCCAGGATAGATCTAATCAGGTATGGTCAAAGTGGGTATCCGCTGTCACCTATGCAGGGGATGGAAACATGAGACAATTAGGTGCATGTTGCATGCTTCATCATGGTGCCACACACGTTCCCCCTGTATACTCACCCAACAGTCATCCTTCCAACCGACCAGACCATAGCAGGGCTCTGAGCTGTGATAAGTCCAGCATGTACACATACTAAGGATCATACTAAGGATTTTTAGGAGCAAAGAGGCTGGCTTAGCTCATATCTGCACCTTTTATGCATTATTACACATTTGAGTAGTATCGAAGCTTATGTCCAGATAACAGCAGGGTATCAAGTCATTTTTTAAATATAGATTTGGTCTCACTAATGATAACATACAATGGTAAACTATTCCATGGATCCAAGATACTTGGCACACAAGTTTGTGAATACAACACCCATGTCACACATGACCTGACAGTGGAATCTCTTTCTGCTCCTGTATGCCTCCTCATGCACAGATGGTGCCACAATTCCTGTATGGTTGCAGTCTATGGTGCTGTATGTGTTTGGCATGCCACGCATGGCACAGAATGCCTGTTTAGTGGCATGGACATCAGCTTTTGGGCATAGGGAACCTGATGTGCTCCTGCACATTGTCCAGCAGGGCATCTGTCACCTGTGCAAATGCCCAGGACATGGAGAACTGACTTACACCAATGGCATCACTGGACACCCACTAGAATGACCTTGTTGCATAGTATGACAGGGCACAAAACACCGTGGTCTCCACAGTCATCATCCTGGACCTCCATGTCCATGATGCAACATTGTCGCTGACCATGTCACACAACTGGGTGATTATGCTCCAGTCAAACCTGAAACGGTAGCTGCAGTGTGTGTCCTGCATCGTGGCTGCATCCAGCTGTGGTCTGAAGATCCTTGGCCATGGTCCACCATGCCTCTGCTGCTCCTGCTCCACCTTAAGCAGAAGCACATTTATTAGTAAGCCAGGACACATCCTCCCCCACCGCTACAGATACCTGTCTGTCTGTAAGTGTACTGCCTCTGCCCCTTTATGTGGGCCAGGACACCTGTGTGTACCTTTAAGAGGGTGTGAGGTGGAGGCCCTGTACATAATGATGTTATCTATTCAGGTGCCACGTGCACACACATCAATGAGAGCTGATGGAGATGGCAGCAGCTGAGAGGAGATCCGTTTTGTCCACACCACAGGTTGGACATCAGGGGATATACCCCAAGAAACTCTGGTGAGTGTCTGAGGAGACCAGCCTGGACTGCTTCAGTGGAGGCAACCTCTGGAGAGTGGATGTACCAATATGGCTATGTACCTAACCTGCAGAGTATGCTGTGGGGCATTGGGGTGGGTGTGTTTTCCATGGTGCTGATGGTTCTTTTTTCTTCTCATTTTTCACAGGACCACCTAGGTCTCCCTAACAGGATGGTTCTCAAATGTTGGAATAGCCAGATGGAGCCCCTGGAATCATGTGGACACTGCCACATCAGAGGAGATGGTAGCTGGCAAACCCATGCTTCCTTGTCCCGAGGGTGGACTCAGATGTTATGAGAGTCAGCAGGGATTATAGCACAAATACTAACAAACATTTTCAACAGCTAACTAGCTATGGGGGTGGTCTCTGGGAACTGGAGGACAGCATATGTAGTTCTGCTACACAGAAGTGGGAAGAGAGATGAGTCAGGGAACTGTAGGCCAATCAGCTTGACGTCTATAGTGGGGAACATCATGGAGTCTCTTTTTTCCACACAAAGGTGTTTATCACCTTAAGTGCTCTGACCAGTCCCCATCTGGACAGGTCTTCAGAGCCCCATTATCTGACTTCTCTGGGACTTACCTTCTTCGGTGGCTCCTGCCACAGGACCATGATTGGAAATGCCCAGTTGTCAGTGCAGGGCCTGCATGAAACTCGGCCATTACCACTCTATGTTCAGAGTTTTTTTTCTCCAGTTTTCCTTCCCTATTGGGCCCACAAGCATGCAATGATGCATTGTGTATGCTCTAATTGAGTGGAGATGCCCCTGGTGTCCAGGTGTGAGGTCCCTTCCCCAGCCATCCCATGGTGCTGCCACCTAGATTCCTGTAGGTGGCAGGAAAGACAAGGGATGGACAGGCCCCCCTCCGCAATGAAGGAGCAGTCCTATGGACACTCTGTCCTCCCTTACCAGCCAACCTCTGAGTGAATCAGATCCATTCCCAAACCTGGGTTGCCAGTGCAGTGGGAGGTAAGGCACTCAGCACCTCAGCCCTCCACACCATTGGGCCAGCTATCATGGAATCTCTGCTGAGGGAGGACCTGGTGGACTTTCTAAAAGGGTAAGGGCTGCAGGACTCCATATAGCATGTATTCATGAGGGGAGCTGAGGTGGTTGAGGTAGCTGAGGTTTTCAACTGGGTTACCACAGAAGTAGACAAGGGACAGGCAACTGATATAGTATTGACTTCAGCAAGGCCCCCGCAAGACGCTGATCAAAAAGATTAGGGAACTTGGGGTAGTGGAAAAGATAGTGACTTGGGAAGAGAGCTGGCTGGGGAGTAAAACACAAAGGGTGGTAGTCAATGGGGAGTTTTCAGAGATGAGTGAAGTGACCAGCAGGGTACCTCAGGGGTTGGTACTAGGACTGGTACTCTTCAATATTTTTATCTGTGGCATAGATGAGGGTTTCAAGGGTAAGAGCTGCCTCTTTGCAGATGACAGAAAGATCTATGCAAGGGTAGACACAGGGAAATGAAGTGGGGAACTAAGGGAGGATCTGGGCAGGTTGGTGAGCTGGTTCAAGACTTGGCAGCTGAACTTTAATGCTAAAACATGTAAAGTAATGCACACTGGGAAAGTAGCCCAAGGGTGCAGCATGAAATGTGAGGAGTAGTGCTGGATAGCACTCTGGAAAAAAAGGATTTAGGGATGTTAATACTGGAAGCCCTAAAAACCTTGACACATTGCAACAGAGCAGTGAGCAAGGCAAACAGAATGCTGGGATGCATAGGGAGGGGAATAAGCAGTAGAAACTGGGAAGTTATCCTCCCTTTGCACAGATCACTGGTGCATCCTCACCTGGAATTCTGGGAAAGGTACTGGAGCCCACACCTGAGAAAAGACTGCAACAGGACGGAGGCAGTACAGTGCAGTGCAGAGCAATTGAGATGGTGTATGGCCTTGAGAATTTGATGTACAAGGACTGTGTAGGACTTAAACATGTTCACCCTGGAAGAAAGGAATGAGGGAAAGGGGTGACATGAATGAGACATACAAGTACCTGCATGGGATAAATAGACTCCAAATAACTATTTTTCTGAAGTTCAAAAACAGGGACGAGAGGGAATTTGCTAAAGCTGCAATGGAGGAGAGTCAGAAAGGATGTCTGGAAGCACTTCTTCATGGAAAGGGTGGTGGATAAGTGGAATAAGCTACCAGAAGAAGAGATGGTCAATCTGCAGCTTCAAGCAGGGATGAGACAGGCAGGTGAGTTTAGTTAGATAAAGGAAGGGGGTAATAAAAAAGGGCAGTATTGCCACTAGGGCAAGGCAGGCTAGTTAGGTAGGATGGAGAGACTGGATGGGCTAAGAGCCTTCTACTGCCCTCAGTGTCTATGTATCTGTGTCTATGGATATATGTAACAGATAGGGAACAACCAACAGGAACAGATGACTTAGGGAACAACAATCCTGTTTTCATGCAAATGACCTCTGTTAATAAAGAGGAAGTGGAATTCATAACTGCTGTAATATAAAATATAAGCTAAGTTGTATTAAATTAATATGGTTTACAAAGTTCTCGTAGAACAGTCAGCAGCCCTTTAAAATTGGGCATAATAAATTCCTAAGCAAATGTCTATGGATATATGATTTGAACAGTCTGGGGTGGGCATAATTCATTGCTGTATTTTGATAAGTATAGGAATAACTGCCATGAGGGCAGAGGGCAAACTGTATGGCCATTGGTCTGAATTTGTCTCACAAGTCTTATGTTCCTATGTAATTAATATGCCAGTAAATATATATGAGTATGGGGGAGGAATACATTAGGTGCTTGTGGAATCCAGTCAGTGTGGGAATGAGAGGATTTGTGTTATGTTGTAAAGGATAACACATGACAGGGTGTGTGATTATAAGGGAATAATGCACACCTTGAGTGGTTGTTGTAACTGAGACGTAGTCAAGTCACACAATCACCCAAAAAGTGAATAATTCTCTTCTGACTACCCACCATGGAGTGGTATCACACTTATAAAATAAACTTTTATTTGGTCAAAAATATGCTGTTCAGAAGAGATGTGCATTGGTCAGAAAATAATCAATAGTCAAGTTATGTGTTTTGAGCAATTAGGTTACAGAATTGTCATGGCCCAATTTAGAACATGTAAATAAAGTAGTCTACTCACAGAGCTTGTAACAAAATGTCTTTACTGTGTGTTCTTACATAACAAACTGCAGAATGGTAACTGGAAGCCCCGGTCAAAAAGAATCGCATCCTGCTTGCTCTGATTGGAGCTTGAGTATATCACTACAGAGGGTATTTACTGTTACCCTTGCAATGCCTATTACATGTCAATATTTGTAAGACCAGTAGTTACCAGAAGATTAGAAAGATGAATGCCATACCCCTGCACCTTCATACCCCTGCACCTTCATTCCCCTGTACAAAAAGGTTGGTAGCAGTGAATGCATCAATGATAGACGAATACACTTACTGACTGTGGCGTGGAATGTGATTATGACAGTGCTGCCAAACTAGATGACTGGAACTCTAGAAAAGCTTTGAAAAAGTAAAAACTGGTTCACACAAGGGAGAAGAAGCTGCAGACAGGGGGCCAATATTCAAACCATTTGCACCAGCTTTGTGTAAGCAAAAGGAGTACCTGACCACTTTCCATACTGGGATTTATTCTGTGAATTCTTATTTATTTATTTCTTTGAAAATTGGTTAACGGGAAAGGCACACTGAGCCTAGTCTCATTTCCAGGTGAAGGGTAAGAGGGGAAAACAACACATCAATACAATAACTAAAATGTTGAAGAAGTACAGAAAATTTGATAAAAATATAGTAATGACACAAACAGGCAGCTTGAGTAACGTGCTATGTAACAATGACATGCATAAAACTAGTGCAAGTTAAGCGCTGAGATTGTCAACACAAAAAATCATGTCGGTCAAAACAGGAGCAGTTCAGCTGAAAAACAAGTTTCAGCTGATACCTGAGGTATCCAGTAAAGCTGGAATGACAAGTGGCATGAGGGAGCTGGTTTCAGAGAAGTGGCAGGCAATCGGAGAAGGCAAATTGTCCAGCAGTGGAACAAGGGTGAGGAGTGAAGAAGGTGCGCTGGTCCCTTGAGCAAAGGAAACATGGAGCTGGAGGAATAGGAGAGAGGAGTGAGGTTAAGATGACAGGTAACCAAACCAGCACTTGGAGATGAGGACAGTGCTGTGTCGCTGGCAACACGAGTGTAGTGGGAGATGAAGAGGGAGAAGTAGAGGGAGCAATGGTGTGTACGTCAAGGAGAGTTTGTCACAAAGCAACAAAAGGCATTCCAGAGGGTATACAGTCTGGCAAAGGAAGTGGTGGGAGCAGTCCCATAGACCATGCTGGCATAGTCAAAACCAGTGGCACCATTTTGGTGGTTAGCTCATGGTGTACCAATAGGGAAAGACAGCCTTTATTCTGGTACAGCACTTGAAGCTTGGGGCAGTATTTTGCATGAATAGCTCAATGTGGGTGAAGCAGTCAAGCTTAGTGTCCAGATACATACCTGCATACTTGAATGATGGGACTGCATCAAGAGGGTAACCTTCCAACATATAGAAAACAGGATGTCTCGAGAGCCTGGCCAGTTTTTTGCTGGTTCCAAAGGTCATAGACACTGGACTGGATTTTCAGCCTATCTCGGCTGCTGCAGACTGAAATCTCTGCACCTGCAGAGTTTCATATTTTCAGATGGTGCAGCCGAAGGGGATGTTACACCAGATCCCACCAAGCATAACCTTTCCCCTCAGCTGTACTGAAAAATCATCCACAAACTGCCGTAAATTGTGGAGCCGGTCATAATCAATCAATCAATCAAATCTTTATTTATACAGGCTATCACCGTTGAGCAAGCTCATTTACAAGATGGACCTGCTGTTGTCAAATGACAGTTATACATATATAGATTAAAGGTGCAGTATACAAAATGTAAAAAGCAAACTTACAAATAGGTGGTAGATGCAATATATACATTCCAAGTATTCACATGGGATCACATAACATTATTGTGGTATATAAGACCTTCATAGACATAGAGTTTAGAGTTACACAATTATCCATGGCTCTATAGAAAGGTACAAATTATTAACATTACAGCCCTCAGAAACCGGTTCAGTGCCTGGGAGGTGACCAAGGCTTCAGAAGGGCCCATGATGAAAACTGTATCAACTATTTGAGTGGCATAAGGGATTAGATAGAGAAAAAAGGTGCCCATGGTTCCGAGGGCAAGCATGGCAGCTGACTGCTGAACAAGTTAGGTAGGGAAGAGAGGGGTTAGGTTCGTAGCTGCATATGGTGAGGCTAGAGCGGGAACCACCATCAGGGCCGCTAGGTACTATGGAAACATTTACAGATTTCGGCAAATGTTTTGTCATAAAGAGTCCTAAACACAGCAATACTGACAGGAGAGATAAGTTTCAGTAAACCTTGTATCCTTTTCCAGAGTGTGGGCAGAGCATGGCTTATAGCTGCCCTACCAAAGTGGTTACTGATCCTGGGAATTTTTAGGGAAATTAGCAAGTGGCTTCTTATGGCATAGCTGCTTGGTGGACATAAGGGGAGGCAGGCAACAATGTAGTCAGGGAGTTTGTTGGTGAGTGCTCGAAGTGTCCAGAGAGCTGCATTTCTATGCCATCTGTATTGCAGAGAAGGCCACCCTACTGCAGCGTATAACGAGCAGTGGTGTGTGGAGGATGGGAGGCCAGTTATGAATCTTAAGGCTCTGTGGTACAGTACATCCAGTTTTGCAAGGTGTGAGACAGAGCATTAGCCATAGATAATGTCAGCGTAGTCGATTAATGAAAAGAATGTAGAATGAACAAGCTGTCTTTTTGCGGCTGCTGTCAGGAGATGTTTAATTCTGTAAAAGAGGCCAAGCCTCTGCCTAAGCTCTTTCATCAATTCTTCTGTGTGCTCCATAAAGGAGAGTTTGTTATCCAGCCATATACCCAGGTATTTGAATTTAGTTACGAATTCAAGCTTTTCACCTAGTAGGGTGGTTATAGGAGGAACTGTACCAGCGGGCACAGATTTGGCCCCAGAGCTGGATGGTGAAAACAGCATGGCCTTGGTTTTTTTTTGCATTTAGCAATAACTTTTTGTTGATGAGCTGGTTCTGCAGCGTATTGAATTCGGTTTGAAGTTCTGAGCATGCGGCTCCAGGAGAGTCACGACTTAGGTAGAGCACTGTATCATCAGCTAATAAGTGGATACTGGCTTCCTTGATTCCTGAGTCCAGGTTGTTAATATAGATAGTGAACAGTAGGGGGCCCAATATGGATCCCTGAGGGACTCCTCTTTTTATTGGTTTGAGTGGAGAAAGTTCTCCTTCAGCCTTGATTTGTTGCTGTCTATCACTGAGGTAGTCCTGGAACCAATCCAGTGAGATTAAGTCCATGCCTATGGTATTTAGAGTGGAGAGAAGTAGGCAGTGGTCAACGGTATCGAATGCCTTGCTGAGATCTAAAAACACTGTACAAACAAATTTTTTCTTGTCGAGGTCCGGTTGCCAGTCATTAGTGACTTTGGCCAGTGCCATAATAGTGCTGTGCTTAGCTCTAAATCTGGACTGCATGGGGTTAAGTAATGCAGAGTTGTCTAGGAATGATCTCAACCATGTATCCACAATTTTTTCCAGCATTTTCGAAAGTATAGGTAGTAGGGAGATTGGCCTATAATTGTTCAGGTCGCTTGGGTCCCCTGCTTTAAATAGAGGAATAACATGAGCAGTTTTCCATTCCATGGGGAGAGAGTCTTGGGCTAGGGACAGGTTGAATAAGTGCGATATAGGTGCGGCAAGTATGTGATAAGCTATTTTCAGAAAGTGTGGGTCGAATGAATCGGCTCCTGTGCTTTTTCTAGTGCCTAGCTGTAGCAGCAGGTCTTCAACTTCTTTTATGTCGATTAAGGAAAAGGAGAAAGTCATACTTTTGTTATTTGGTTGGGGTGACTGGGCTTTGAGCAGCGGACGAAGACTGCTTACTGGTGCATTATCGAATGCCATGCCTGCTGTGGCAAAATGGTTATTGAAAGCTTGGAGAATTTCAGATTTGTCAGTGACAGTGACATTGTCAATGGTAATTTTGGATGGTAGCACACTACCTGGTGAGTGTCCAGACAATTCCTTTATAGTGGACAAGAATTTGGTAGGGTTGGTGGATGCAGAGAACAATTCATTTGGTAAAAAATGGCCTTAGTTTCCCTGATCATTTTTGTACAGGCATTCTTAGCTGACCTAAAGAGACACCAGTCAGCATCAGCATGTGATTTTTCGGGCCTTTTCACAGCTGGTCTCTTTGAGTAAGGCTTCTTCAGGTCTGGTGAAAACAACAGCAGGTCCTGGTTTTATTCAAGCTTTGATCAAAGGAGCATGGGTGTTAAGGGCACTGGCTATGATTTCTGCAAAACATCATAGGCGCCACTCACTGATTTAGCTAGGTAGAAACTCTGCCAGTGCAAAGAGTTTTAGATCATTGAAGTAAGTCATAGGGTCAAAGTTCCGTCTGGATCTTTGGTAGAGAACTTTGATGTGGATAGTGGTTTGGTGATGGTTCTGATGCCAGCTATTACAATGGTCACTAACATCAGCTGGGAGGATACCGCATGAAAAGTAGTGAGGTTTGTTGACAAGAAGCACATCCAGGAGGGTGCTCCTCATTGGGTTTTTATTGTTGATGCGAGTTGGTTCAGTTAGAAGTTGGGTGAACCCATGTGAGTCAGAGAATTGTTTTAGGGGTAGAGATCCGTTAGTTAGCCAGTCATAGTTTAGGTCACCTAATAAGATTGTCTCCATAGGTGTTGCGTTCATTTGTGATGACAGATGAGTCAAGAGCAGTGGTCCTGCTGCAGGAGGTCTATAGCAGTCAATTATGCAGAAAGCCACCGAGTGAGATGGTTCAACTCTGAGGGACAGGCATTCGAATCCGCCAGCAAGAGAGGTAGCATCTAATACAGATACTGTGAATTTGTTTTTAACATAAATGGCTACTCCCCCCCCCAGTCTTCCTGTCTGCTCTGAAAAGTAGATAATTGGGGATGTTGACCTCGCTGTCCGGTGTGGATGCCCGAAGCCAGGATTCAGAGATCACAAAAATATCTGGAGCGGTGTGAATAATCCAGGCCTGGACAGACTCCAACTTCTTTAGAAGGCTGCAGACATTGGCATGCAGGAAACTGATTCCTTTCAGAGTAGTAACTTCGGACGGTGATGAGAGCAACCTTGTGGGGCCAGGATTAAGTTCGATGTCTCCTGAGCACAGTAGTAGAAGGAGGAGAATTCTTCTCAGATAGACAAGGAGATTTTTAAAAGCACTGGTCTTTCTGCGTTTGCTGCGAGCTAGAACGCATGGATCCAGGGATCGAGTCAACCTCTTGCTTTGCCCTGTAGATGCGTAGCTTAGGATCCAAGCAGGGTAGTAACAGCCTGTGCATTGTTTGGGTGCCTGAGGTTTGGGGACAGGCATAGCAGAGTAGATTGCAGTACCACTATTGGTAGTAACAACATACTTCGAGTGAATCAGGGGCAGCCAAGGGCAGCATATTAAATACATATATTTATTATGTGAGGAGACTGGTGGCGCAGAACATGTCTCTATAATGAAATCAGATCTGTCAAGGGGTTCATTCATATTACATAGCCGAAAAATGTTGGCTAATAGGCAAAGCCCGTCGATACCACCCATGTTTGTTTTTACACAAAGTGAGGTATACCACCATGGGAACTGCCAACCAGTATCTCTTGAGCCCCCAAGTTTTATGCAAAAGGTGCTACTGCAGCAAAGTCTTGGTAGTCAGTATTTGATGAAAGCAGCTGGGTATAGTCCTAGCAGTAACATGCCTCAATGCCACATTTAATTGATTGGATCTTTACTGAGAGGAGGGGAATAAGGAGAAAGATGGAATAAGGAGAAAGACATAAACTTGCTCCCCCTTTGAAGATACTGTGGTTCCAGGAGAAACTGCAGCTCTGCAAGTGGAAACCCACTTACACCAGGTTTTTCCCACAGTCACGGAAATTGTAGGGGCTTTGAAAATCTAGCCCACTGTATTTTTAGGGTTGACTTTGAGCTGGTTCACCTGGAACCAGTGCAGTACCCTATTGAAATCCTGTTGGAGTAGGATTTCTACAGAGGCTGTGGAAGGACAGGATGTGAAGATGATTATGTTGTCAGCATACATGTATATATATAAACTGACACAAGCAGAGGTGGAATAATAAAAAAATATGAAAAATAGGATGGGGCCTAGGACAGAACCCTGTGGGACTCCATCCTGAAGTGGGAGGGGAAGATAACACACCTCCTATCTGAACTGACTGCTGTTAACCAGTTAGGTAAGGGTTCTACCCTTGGAATGCACTAGCATTCCAGCTTTGGGCAATTAGGGCAGCAATTGGCAATGTCACCGATCTCTTTTCTTTCTGGGGGGCTGTGCCCCTTGCAACCTCCACTTAAGGATTCCTACTCTGGGGGGGTTCAGACCTTGAGGAGGAGGCTGCAGATCTCGCATTTGGCATCCTGATAGCCCAGCACCATAATGCCGGCACTCTGAGCACCATAAGGGGTTAGAGAGGGGAGGAAGGGGCAGCTGCAGTATAAGGGCTGCTAGCTGCACAATCGAGCAGACTCAATAGACCAAAAGGCCTTTATCTGCTGGCAAGTTCGTATGTTCATATGTTGTTCATAGGTAGGACATGAACCAGTCTGTACTAGAAGCAGAGAGTCCAGCCAGGCTCATCTTCTCCAGAAGAAGTGAATGGGACATTAAATTTAAGGCTTTAGACATATCAATGAAAATGGCAGCTCTGACATGTCTTTGATCCATCCCAAAGAGGATAGAGTCAGTGACACACAGCAGGGAAGAGATGGTGGAGTGATCCTTCTGAAAAGGAGAGAGGAAACTAGAGGAGGAGAGAAGGTCAAAAATATCTAGAGTAAATAAGCTTCTCTTGTAACTTAGCAATGGAAGAAAGGAGGCAAACAGGGCAGTAGTTACAAACATGGAGCCCCCCCCCTTTGTGAAGAGATAGGACTTTGGCAAACTTCCAGGCCTGAAGAACTGAATGAGAGGTTAAATCAATGATATCAAAGACATAAATAAATAAATAAATAAAAATAGCTGAGTCAGTGGGAGAGCAATTGCAGGAGCAGAGATATGAAGGAGTGTGGGATCAGGGCCAGCAGAGTTTCATGAGTAGAAAAAAGAGAGAAATGGGACCCCAAGGAGGATTGGCAATGTCATGGTCATGGTGCAGAAGGTGAGAGGTTAGTGCCATTACCGAGAAGAGAGAGAAAGGCACATGTGGTGAAAAACTCATTGAAATGAGAAGCAGCAGAGTAAGAGTCAGAAAGTCATAAGCCATTAACCTTGAGAACAGGTGATGAAGTCTGAATTGGAGGATCAAAAAGTGAGTGGCTAACTTTCCAGAATTTTGCTAGAGAGTCAAGGTTGCTTTGAAGGTTAGATTTGAATTAGTTAGATTTGACTGTCTGTACAGCCTTGGTGCATTTGTTTCTAAGAGCTCTGTACCAGAACATCAGGAAGGTTGCTGAATAATTTGTATTTGGCCCATGCTACATCACGGACCTTGCATAGGTCAATAATTTCAGAGGAGATCCAGAGGAGATAAGCAGATTTAACCCTTGATTTCCTGAGAGTGGTATACAGGTCAAAAACTGAGGAGAATTTGGATATGAAAAGGGAGAGGGCATCATTTATGTCAAAGACCAGTAGGATGGTCAGACAGGAGAGTGTTTACATCAAGCAAGTGGAGGAATCTGGATCAAATGTATTTAGGAGCAGAGGGGGGACTACAGCTTTTCCTGACACAAAACTTAATACAATGGTCATTGAATATGTCAGGTAGGATCCGAGCTGCTACAATACAGTGAAGATGAGAAGACAGAATCCAGTCCAACAAGGTATGACTGGATAAGTGTGGATTATGCCAGGTTGGCTCAGAAATCAGCTGTTGTGAATTAAGGGACAATGTTTTAGAAAGTAGCTCTGGATGCAGGTGATAGACGATTTGCATTAAAGTCACCAAGGAGATTGAGCTTGCCAGTAGAAGAGAATGAGGTTATGTTGGACAGAGACTCAGAGGGAGGAATGACTGTGATCTTATGAGAGGCATAATAGACCCCAGTGAGCCCTGCCCATGAGCAACATGAGTTGCATGCGTTCACCCCACTCTTCTGTAAAAGGGGTCATATAGTCTGCCCAAGCAGTCATATTCAATGTTTGGAGGATAGCTTTGATGGGGAGGTGTAAAGGGTAATAGAACTTGATGTGGCAAAAGAATTTGCCAGGAAATTGGCAAAATGTGGTAAAACATTGCATGTATAGGGGAATGTGATGGTCAAAGCATTCTGCAGTTTCCAAACCTCTTTCTTTCTTTCTCTCATGCCTTTGCCACTGACACTCTGCATCAGCATTATCACTGCCAAGGTCCACTCTTCAGCAAAAGTGCAGACGCTGGTGCTCTGACAGTCCTTTTCCACCACTGCTTACCCTTTAAATGTCCTGTAGTTAGGGCTCTGCTCTTGGTAGGACACACTCTACTCTCCTTCTGAGACCTTTTGATATGTACCCATTTTTCCAGTTGTCATTCCCACAGAGATGTCATCACAAACAACTAGTTAGTCCAGTCTTTAGAAAAATAATTTATATATCACTAAACACTAGTTGTCAAAATACAGCAGTACTATTCATGTACAGTAAAACCCCAGTTATCCAAACCTCAATTAATCAATACTCAATTATCCAAAACTGCGATCAGTCTCCCAGCTTAATAGATTATACTGTAAAGTGCTCTCACTTATCAAAATGCCCTTTTATCCATACATTTCATTTTCCTCCAGCACATTCGGTAAATGAGATTGTACTATACATAAATTATTTACATATAGTCAAACAACAGCACACTTACAGGATTCCAAAAGAAAGCATGCACTTTTGTGCAGGTACAGTAAATGCTACAGTGTGTTACCTACAAGTTATAGAATCTTCACACCTCAATATCCACACTAGCCTTGTTACAGTACCTCAAGTCTCTATCTGCAGACATAGACTCCCTCCTTGGACAGGCTCACACAGAATCCCCAGCAAAAGAAAGCCAGAGATAAGTGTGTCTGAATTCATACCCTCTCTCTTTTCTCCAGTGCCTTGGTTGAAGAAGGCTGTGACATCACTTCCCTACACCAAAACACATCCAATTGGCTGAAACTGAGATGGACTTTGAATTTGGGGTATACCTACCTTGTGATATTATCTGATGCCCTGGGTCTCAGGTAACAACTTCCTCTTGAAGATCATTTAGCATGCAAGAAGACTTTGGTTGGGTTAGGCTCAGCCAGGATATTTCTGACCCATTCATCTCTAATTACTCCTTCCCTTTCAGGAGGCCTTCCACAATGTGAGGTTAGTTACCTGTTAAGATTCTGCTGAGCTGCTACAATCTCCAAAATAGGCCAGTTTCTTGTCACAGTTGAGTAATACATCCTGCCTTCCCACACTTGTATGTAGAATAAGCTAGCATTTAACAAAAAACATTCAGACTATCCAGATAAAAAGTAGTTTGTTCAACATAGAGGCCAAGAATGAAAATACTAGAGTTGCCTTGAGTGTGACTGTAAATAGAAAAGTGTCGGTCATAATTTGAGCAGAATGGGTAGAATGGAGATGGCTCCTTAGTGAATCTGATTCAGGTCTGTCCTGATTTCTCACTTAAGCAGGGTTTGAGCCCTGACACACTGCATATGAATGACAGTTTCTCATTATTCAATAGACGACAACAATTTCATAATAGCTGTCGGGTGCTTACAGTACTAGTAGCACAGCCAACATTAAAAGCTTCACAGTCTCTAAAAAGCTCAGCTCCTCAGTCTCCATCTCCCTCAGTGCAGACTGCACTGAAGAAGGGTGCACTTAGCAACTAACTTCTGGTTGTTTTAACAACAAAATATGTTATCCAAAGCACAACATTGGTGTGTTTCTTCATGAAGTGGAGGCTAAGGAACTGAGCTTCTTAGAGACTGAGCGTGCCTGTATTTGCTTTTGGCACCAGTCAATAGCTGTTTAGAGCTGCCTGGAAGCTGTTTTGTGAACACTAAATGATTAGTATCCAGTAGAGCTCTGCAGAATATAAAATACTGCCCATGTAATGCCCAAGGTATGACCATTCTGATTCCCCAGAATTTCACAGAATTTTTGCGAACATTCTGCGTAATTCCACCAAATTTTAAAGGTCAGTTATTTCACTATAATTTTACATGTGCATGTCCAATTAACACCAAATTTGGAACACATACAGAACCTAATGACATATATATGTGTGCTAAATTTCAGATTCATAGGTTGAAAGAGGGCAAAGGTATCAGTGGCCAAACATTTAATCAGAATTAAATTTTCAGTTATTTTGAGATAATTTAAAAATTTCTCATCCAAATTTCTCCACAATGTCTAGATTTAGAGAAGCACCCAACATGGGTATATACTGTACACCATGTTTTAAGTCTCAAGTTTCAATGGGAGCTGAGTTATAGGTAGCCAAATATTTTACCACAATTTAGATTTCTGTAATTTTAGTATAATTTTGATAGTATTCATTGAAATGTTGTAAAATTTGACAGGTATGGTATCCAGGTTATCACTAAATTTGTATATGTACATAGTTTCAGATTGCTAGCTTCAAATGGGACTGAGTTATAGCCTACCAAACATGTTGCCAACATTTTAATTTCAGTTATTTCCCTCTAATTTTAAAACAACATATCCAAATTTAACCAGAGTTGAAGCATTTAAACTACTATACCACATGGTCATTTCTGAAAAAGTTCATATTTGCAGCTTTAAATGAGATTGAATTAAAAATAGTCAAACTTTCATGACACTTAAAAATTACTTTTTACAAGAATGTAAACTACAAATTTAAGCCCCTGAAATTTTAAAACTAAAGAATGCAATAACATGAAATTTGGCAGATTCTTATACCTTACAAGGAGACTATTTGTGCCAATTTTATTAACTGCTTATTGCCAGAAACTGCAAAATAATAGGGATGTGTATGGACCAAACAGCATTTCCTGAATACCATGAATAGTAGGCTTGTCAAATATTCAAATGGATGTTCTGAATAGTCCACTATTCAACCACTCTTCAGATGTACTATTTAGTTGGTTAGATTTTAAAATCTCACAGGGCTTTGTTGGCCAATCAGAGGCTGTTTTTGGAGCTCACAGCCAGGAACACCAAGTGATCTCCTCACTCTGAGTGTGTAGCATAGAGTTCAATGTATAGAGAGGGACTAGACTGCGGACTCCAATGGTTTAGTTGAAGCCGCACGTCTGCCATATTACAGGAGGACTGAGGCACCAGCAGAATAGCAGGAATTCACTGTTCTGACAGAACTCTACTGATCCAGTTGGGTAAGAAGCACCATGGACAGCAGGGAAATGATGGAGCAGTTGTACATTGTGGTGACAAAAACAAGGTATGCTTGTTTGCCCTTTGCTTGTATAAGCAATCCATTACTCAATTGCTGTCAGAACAGTGTGCTGCTGCCACTATCTAGCTACTGCATTTGCAGTAGCATCATTACTTGTAGTGCCCCTTGAGACTTAACTTCAAATACTGACGGAGTTATGGCCTGTTGAAGTTCCTGTGTTATCCTATGGGAATCATTATGTTTTATTACTTGCTTTTTTCAGTGGCCACAATTATTTAAGGGCATGTCATATGTTACTCATGTAGTAACCCTTGAGACCTTTGTGACCATAATAGAGGTTGTTACATAACTCCAAATATTGACAGAGTAATGGCCTGTTAAATGGAAATGTCCATGTTGGATTAAATTTATCAATATTGTTACCAATGGAAATCTGCTTTACATAAGCTCTTGACCAAACCCGTAACACTGTTAGGGCCAGAATTATAACCCATTTAGTTGCTCCTCCCTTTACAGCTGCAGGTATCAATTTTTTAAATTATAGGCACAGGAAATTACATCACATCAGGGGAAAACACATGTAGCCAATAAATTGTTTAATCAGGAAATGCACACTTAGCTGAAGCTCGATACCAGGTGTGATCTGAGAACACAAAAAAGTTAAGTGACTTGCTCAGGGTCACACAATAATGCAAGTGGGGACTATGGTATTCAGACCTAGGTCTTCAGGTTTGTAGCTCAGAGCCTTTACCCACTGTGCTATTCTGTCTCCTTGAAAGTAAGAGGAAAAGAAAATAACAGTCCATGGGGATCTGAACTTGTCTTTAATCCTGAAGGGGTTGGGCCTCTTGATGAGCTGTGACAATCAGCCACTTAATAATTTAGTGATTGCACCTGGGAGCATCAGGGAAGTGAAGAGGTTTTATCTCAAAAAGAAGGGGGCTACTGGAGATTTCCTGCTGGAAAGACAGAGTGAAACAGTTGGAATCATGAAATGAAAAAACAGTCTGCTGTGGATTTTTATTTTCTTTTACTTTGGTGAAAGAAAACCTATTTCTGGATGGTGTGCGAATAAAGATTTACTTTTATTTTGCAACCTTCAGAAGGAGCAGTGTCTGAACATGCGGAAAAGTGAGTGTGTATGTGTGTGGGGGGGGCACTGTAGTAATGAGAGACCATGATTGCTTCCCTTCAGACATTGCATGCATTAAAGGTATGCTTGTTTGCCCTTTGCTTGTATAAGCAATCCATTACTCAATTGCTGTCAGAACAGTGTGCTGGTGCCGCTATCTAGCTACTGCATTTGCAGTAGCATCATTACTTGTAGTACCCCTTGAGACTTAATTTCAAATATTGATGAGAGTTATGGCCTATTGAAGTTCCAATGTTATCCTATGGGAATCATTATGTTTTATTACTTGATGTTTTTAATGGCCACAATTATTTAAGGGAATGGCATATGTTATTCCTGTAGTACCCCTTTAGACCTTTGTGACCATATAGAGATTGTCACTTAAAATATTACATAGAAACATAGACTTTGATGGCAGATAAGGACCACTTGGCCCACCCAGTCTGCCCATTTCCCTACCTACTGGATAAGCTGCAGATTCTAGTTAACCAACAGCCTTCTTCCTGCAACCCCCCACTATAATTGCCTTGTGTCTGCCCCATGCATGTTTGAATTCCCCCACTGTTTTAGACCCAACAATCTCCTCAGGAAGGCTATTCCATGTATCCACCACTCTCTCTCCATGAAAATAAATTTCCTCACATTACCCCTGAGCTGTCCCCCCTCTATCTTTAAATTGTGTCCCCTTGTTCTTACACATCTCTTTTTCTGAAAGATGCTACCCTCCTGGACTTTGTTGATTCCCTTGAGGTACTTGAAGGTTTCTATCATGTCCCCCTGTCCCTCCTTTCCATCAAGAGTATACATTAAGCTCTCTCAGTCTCTCTTCATATGGTTTCTGCTGCAGACCCTGCACCATTTTAGTTGCCCTCCTCTGGACTGCTTCCATCCTCTATGTCCTGCATAGATGAGGTCTCCAAACTGCACACAGTACTCCAGATGGGGTCTCACCAACTGTCTGTATAGAGGATAACCACTTCCCTTTTACATTTGCTTGCACGCATGCTCAAGGAACGTTTTGGGAGAGTAGCACACTTTGGAGGTGTGCCTCTCCCGTTCAATCCACTGCTCCATTGAGCAGGCGTGGCAGTCCTGCACCAATGGGTGTGGGAGCTGTGTATGACAGCGGTGGTCTTCGCTTCAAAGAAAACCACTGCTGTCATACAGAGTGTTGGTAGGCCTCACGTCTCCCCCCAAAGCTTAGGTGTCATGCTGGGAGCCCACCCCAGTGTGGCAAACATCCTGGGTCCTCTGCCGATGGGGGTGTCCAATCCACTGTCAGCTCCACGTCCCCCCAAAGGCCCCCTCAAAGCTTTGGTGCCACGCTGGGAGCCCACCCCAGCGTGGCAAATGTCACGCGTCATCTGCCGACGGGGTGCTCAATCCCGTCGGCTCCACATCCCCCAAAGGCCTCCCAAAGTTGCGGCCATGCTGGGAGCCCACCCCAGCATGGCAAATGTCCCGCGTCCATCTTTTCTTTGTTTTTTCAACCTGAAAAGCAAAAACAGTCCCACGTAGTCTCCCAGCCCCCTCCCCAACCCGCATCCACCCACTGTGCACCCACCTCCCCACCCCCTCACCCCATACTTACCTCCGGAGCTCGGCGCGGCGATCATCGCTGAACCGGGAACACGCCTGCACTCTTCAAAGCCGACCGCGAACTGAGGAAATGCCGGTAAGCTGTATAATGGGCTAGATAGGGTTTTCAACTTTATTGCATATCTCAGGCATTTTTTGGAATTTTTGCACCAAATTTTCAACATGGGGTTTTTGGGACCCCTTCTCATGAATGATGTCACTGTCATGGTGTTATTTGGGCCTGAAGGGTGATTTCACAGTCACTGCGCAGTCACTGCGCAAAATCACCCTTTGGGCCCAAATAACACCATGACAGTGACATCATTCATGAGAAGGGTTCCCAAAAACCCCATGTTGAAAACTTTGTGCAAAAATTCCTAAAAATGACTGTTTTACGAGCGTGCGTTGCACAGTTCCTACCAGGCTCGTAAGTTCATGAATTTTCAATATTTTCACTCCAGATTTTCAACATTGGCATTTTACCACACCTTCTTATGAGCAGTATAGCTGTCATTTTTCACATCTCACCCAAAACGTGTTTCCGCCCATGTAGCTCACAATGGCGCAGTCGGTGTGCAAACTCAATGTATGGGACATATTAAGAAAATCACAGTGAAACTGTTCATGAGCAGAGGTCTTAAAATGGCTGTGTTGAAAATTTGGTGAAAAATTTCCTAAAAATGACTGTTTTACGAGTGTTCATTGCACAGTTCCTACGCATGCTCGTAAGTTTGTGAATTTTCAATATTTTCACTCCACATTTTCAACATTGCCGTTTTACCACACCTCCTTATGAGAAGTGCAGCTGTCATTTTTCACATCTTGCCCAAAACATGTTTCCGCCCATGTAGTGCACAATGGCGCAGTCGCTGTGCTAACTCAGTGTATGGGACACATTAAGAAAATCACAGTGTCACTGTTCATGAGCAGAGATCTTAAAATGGCTATGTTGAAAATTTGGTGGAAAAATTCCTAAAAGTAACTGTTTTATGAGCGTGCATTGTGCAGTTCCTACGCACGCTCGTAAGTTTGAGAATTTTCAATATTTTCACTCCAGATTTTCAACATTGCCATTTTTCCACACCTCCTTATGAGCAGTACAGCTGTCATTTTTCACAGCTCGCCCAAAACATGTTTCCACCCATGTAGTGCACAATGGCGCAGTCTGTGTGTGAAATCAATGTATGGGACACAGTAAGAAAATCACAGTGACACTGTTCATTAGCAGAGGTTTTAAAATGGCAATGTTGAAAATTTGTTGAAAAATTCCTAAAAATGACTGTTTTATGAGCGTGCGTTGCACAGTTCCCACGCACGCTCATAGGTTTGCGAATTTTCAATATTTCCACTCCAGATTTTCAACATTGCCATTTTACCACACCTCCTCATATGCAGTACAGCTGTCATTTTTCACATCCTGCCCAAAACGTGTTTCCTCCCATGTAGTGCACAATGACGCAGTCGGTGTGAACTCAATGTATGGGACACATTAAGAAAATCACAGTGACACTGTTCATGAGCACAGGTCTTAAAATGGCTGTGTTGAAAATTTGGTGAAAAGATTCCTATAAATGACTGTTTTATGAGTGTTCATTGCGCAGTTCCTATGCACGCTCGTAAGTTTGCAAATTTTCAATATTTTCACTCCAGATTTTCAACATTGCCATTTTACCACACCTCCTTATGAGCAGTGCAGCTGTCATTTTCACATTTGCCCAAAACGTGTTTCCACCCATGCAGCACAATGGCACAGTTGCTGTCGCGAACTCAGTGTATGGGACACAGTAAGAAAATCACAGTGTCACTGTTCATGAGCAGAGATCTTAAATAGGCATGTTGAAAATTTGGTGAACAAATTCCTAAAATAACTGTTTTACAAGCGTTGCATTGTGCAGTCTTTCACGCATCATAATAAGTTTGCGAATTTTCAATATTTTCAATCCAGATTTTCAACATTGCCATTTTACCACACCTCCTTATGAGCAGTACAGCTGTCATTTTTCACATCCTGCACAAAACGTGTTTCTGCCCATCTAGTGCACAATGGCGCAGTCGGTGTGTGAAATCAATGTATGGGACACAGTAAGAAAATCACAGTGACACTGTTCATTAGCAGAGGTTTTAAAATGCCAATGTTGAACATTTGGTGAGAAAATTCCTAACAATGACTGTTTTATGAGCGTGCGTTGCACAGTTTCCACGCTCGCTCGTAGGTTTGCGAATTTTCAATATTTCCACTCCAGATTTTCAACATTGCCATTTTACCACACCTTCTTATGAGCAGTACAGCTGTCATTTTTCACTTCCTGCCCAAAACGTGTTTCCCCTTTATGTAGCGATAATGGGGGTACATATGTCATGCTGAAAATTTATTGTGCAAATACCAGCAATCGCACAGGGCATTAGGGTAAAGCACCATATGTGTCAAACACCACTGCAAATACCTGCAAGCGAATGTTCAGCATTGACAAATGCTTGTTCTACTTGTGATGCCCCTTCCTATGCATCCCAGTATCCCCCTGGCTCTCCTTACCGACTTTTCAAATTGCTTACCCACCTTTAGGTCATCTGATATGACTACCCCCAGGTCCCTTTCCATATTTGTTGTTGTTAGTACCTCCCCTGCTATTGTGTACTCTTCTCCTGGGTTTTTGTTTCCCAGATGCATTACTTTGCACTTCTTTGCATTGAATCTAAGTTGCCATATGTCTGACCATTCCTCCAACCTTGCCAAGTCCCTTCTCATCTTTTCTACCCCCTCTTGTATATCAACTCTGTTACAGATCTTTGTGTCATCTGCAAAGAGGCATACCTTTCCCTCCAGACCCTCTGCAATGTCACCTATATAGATGTTAAAGAGGACTGGACCCAGTACTGAGCCCTGAGGTACTCCACTAGTAACCCCCGTTCTTCAGAATGTGTTCCATTCACTATTACCTTCTGTGTCCTGTTGTGCAGCCAGTTTGCTACCCAGGCTACCACCCTGGGACCCACTCCCAGACTGGCTAACTTGATTATTAATCTTTTGTGTGGGACTGTGTCAAATGCCTTGCTAAAGTCTAGGTAGGCCATATCCTCAGCCCTTCCCTGGTCTATTACTTTGGTCACCCAGTCAAAGAAATCAATTAGATTCATCTGACATGACCTACCTGCTGTAAATCCATGCTGCTTTGGGTCCCAGCTCGCTGGCCTCTAGGTACTCAACAATTCTTTCTTTCAGAAGTGATTCCATCATTTTCCCTACCACTGAGGTCAAACTTACAGGTCTGTAGTTTCCTGCTTCTGCCTTGCTCCCACTTTTGTGAAGGGGAATCACATCTGCCCTCCTCCAGTCCTCAGGTACCACCCCATCCTGCCATGATTTGTTAAAAAGCGTGGTCAGTGGTGTCACTAGGTCCTCCCTTAGTTCTTTTAGGATTCTGGGGTGAATCCTGTCAGGCCCCATTGCTTTGTCCACCTTGAGTTTTAGGAGTTCTTTCAGGACTCTTTCTTCTGTGAATGGACTGGTGTCAACCCCCCTACCCAGAGTACTTCTACTGTCTGGTTTAGATAACTCCTCCTCATCTTCTTTTGTGAATACTGAGCAAAAGTATTCATTCAGTATCTCTGCCCACCTCCCCTCTCCTTTATTAATCTTCACTATCCCTCTCTTAACCTTTCTATGCTCCCTAATGTACCTATAAAAGGTTTTATCCCCCTTCTTAACTGAGTCGGCCATTTTTTCCTCGATTTGGGCCTTTGCTAGTCTGACTGCCTTCCCCACTTCTTTCTGCTTTAATTGATACAGTCCTCTGTCATGCTCCTTCTATGATTCCTTATACTTTTTGAATGCAGCCTTTTTCTCCTTAACCTTCCCTGCCACCTCTTTTGAGAACCATAGTGGTTTCTTACTCCGCTTTGTTTTCTTCATTTGTTTCACACAATGGCTTGTTGCCTCTATGATGGCAGTTTTGATTTTTCTCCATTGTTCTTCCACCCCTCCTTTTTGGTCATTTGCTAGTGCATTCTTCAGGTATTCACCCATTTTGCCAAAGTCAGCCCTTCTAAAGTCCAGTATCCTTGTTTTTGTATGGCTTATCTCCATGGTTGTGCTCATTGGGAAGCACACTGTGCAGTGGTCGCTTGTTCCCAGATGTCTACTGAATTCTAAATTTGTGATCCTCTCTCCATTTGAGAGTACCAGGTCTAGTATTGCTCCCTCCCGAATGGGTTCCAACACTAGCTGTCTATGGCCTACCCCCTGCAGGGCATCGAGAATGACCCTGCTCTTGGATGTGACTGCAGTACATGTTATCCATTTAACATCTGGCATATTCAGGTCCCCCATCAACAGTATCTCCCCTTTTTCAGCCATTTTGAGAATGTCCTCTATCATTTTGTTGTCCATTTCCTCCCCTTGAGACAGAGGTCTGTATACTATCCCTGTGCATATTATGATGCCATTCCCTGTCTCCAAGATGACCCAGAGTACCTCTTATCCTCCCCCTTTACTTTTTAGTTCTGTAGCTTTGATCCCTTCCCTTATGTATAGAGCTACTCCACCTCCTCTTTTACTTTCCCTGTCCCTTCTGTAGATTGTGTACCCTGGTATGTTGACATCCCAGTCATGGTTCTCAGTGTACCATGTTTCTGTGACTGCCACAATATCCAATTGTTCATCTTCCATCAGGGCTACTAGCTCAGGAAGCTTGTTTCCCAGACTACAGGCACTGGTACTCATTGCCCTCCATTTAATGTTGGCTTTATCCTTTTTTCCCCCATCCCTGCTCTTATTGCCCTTGTCTATTTTTCCATTTACCCCTGTTCTGCCCTGTGTTGAGCTCTGTACCTCAGTGTTTACCTTACTACCTGTCATGTTTTGTTGGGGGAGGCTTGAAATTTCCTGACATCTATCAGCGCCTCTTCACTTGGCTAGTTTAAAAGCTTGCCAAGGAAGCATTTAAACCTGTCACCTAGGAGCTTGGTTCCCTTCATGGACAGATGTAGACCATCATGCCAGTATAGATCTTTATCTCTCCAGGTGGACCCCCAGTCTCCAATGAAGCCAAAGCCCTGTGCTCTGCACCAGTTTTACAACTATTCATTAAACTGCATGGTGTGCAGTACCCTAGCCTCACTCCTGCCATGGACTGGTAGCACCTCTGAGAAGGTTACCATGCTTGCTACCCATCTGAGGCCCCTCCCCAACTCCACAAATTCATTCTGCACTGCACTGATCCCATGCCTAGCTAGGTCATTTGTCCCAAGGTGGACTATGATATCTAGTTCCCTCTCCTGTGATGCTGCTTCTGCAATCCTGAGGATTTGCTTCCTGTCCCTCCAGGCCATGGCACCAGGCAGGCACCTTACTTCCTTCTCCTCTCCCTTCCCCAGTTTTACCCCCTAACAATTGAGTCCCCTATCAGAAGCTGTTTCCTTCCCCTGTGGTGTCCCTTGCCATCCTTTTGTGGGTCTCCCTTGTGGATGTCCTCAGCATTCTTCTGGGTCTCCACTGAGGGTGCCATCATAGAGGAACCTTGCTCTGCCAGAATGGCATATGATTTGTGTAGAGGTACAACTAGGGGGCTTCACCTCTGGTGCACCATCCACACCCTCCCAGAACCCACTGTTGTCCAACTGCTCTTCATACTTGGCAACCTTTGAGGCAGTGGTTGTGGCAGTGGTGCTCTTTGGAAGGGGGAGGCCTCCTTAGTCCTTGCTAGTTCCGCCTGGAGGTGGGCAACCTCCTCTCTGAGAGCTGACAGTTGCCTGCAAATAGGACAGCAACACAGTTTCCAGAATGTCTCCCAGAAAACTGCTGCCCCACAGCCAGTGCATTGCACCACTCCCCACATGTCCCTCTCCCTTATAATATACAATATGTAATATACATATATTTTATTATTATTTGTGGTGTGTACCTACCCTTTTTGCACTGTGCTGGGTTATTAAGAATATGACAGTTCTGCCCCAAGACCTGTTGAGGAAGTGATATCAGAACTGTAGCTATAAAGGAAATGCCACACCTGGGGGTGTGGGGTGTGAGGAAGGGTGGGTGGGTAGTCCACAGCCACTGATGACTGTTAGAAACAATCAAATACACAACTGCTCCACCACCCTGGTGAGTACTACCCTTTATAGTAATTTAAGTAACACCACAATTTACTAGACCACGGTTCCTACACAAACCACTCTAATGAGTCCAGGGATAAAAATGAACTCACTCCTCAGCCAGCAGGACACTTTTAAAATGTTGCAAAAATATCCTCCCAAATTCTAGGTCTCAACCCCAACAATCAAGCAAATTCAGCTGTATCTCACTCCCTCTGGTTATAAAATTACTACACTTTTAATGGAATCCTGTAATTCTCTGCTTAATGCCAATAAGGAAAAAAAAAAGAAACTTTTTGTAGAAAGTGTAGCTCCCCTTCTTAACATGTCCCCACCAGTATTGTGCCTTACCAGGTTTCCAGGTCCTTAATGGAGTTATAGTTTGTTCTTTGCAGTGTAGCAAGGTTTTCAGCTTCAAACAGGCAAATCAAAGTCAGTCTGACTTTTGATGGAGTAATGGCTTGTTGAAGTTCCATTGTTATCCTATCAGAATTGTTATGTTTTATCACTTGTGTTTTTTAATGGCCACAATTATTTAAGGGCACAGCATATGTTATTTGTATAGTACCCCTTGAGACATTTGTGACCATACAGAGATTGTCACTTAACTCCAAATACTGATGGAGTTATGACCTGTTGAAGTTCAAGTGTTATCCTATGGGAATCAGTATGTTTTATTACTTGATTTTGTTAATGGCCACAATTATTTAAGAGTGTGGCATATGTTATTCTTGTAGTACCCCTTGAGACATGTGTGACCATACAGAGATTGTCACTTAACTCCAAATATTGGTGGAGTTATGACCTGTTGAAGTTCAAGTGTTATCCTATAGGAATCAGTATGTTTTATTACTTGATTTTGTTAATGGCCACAATTATTTAAAGGTGCAATATATGTTATTCTTGTAGTACATTTTGAGACCTTTGTGACCATATAAAGATTGTCACCTCTGCATCCTCCACCTGAAGTACCAGCAGCATAAGCCAGCCTCTAGCACCAGTGTACAGGTCAAAGTGCCATGACCTCTGAACCCTCCTCCTAAAGCACCAGCAGCACAAGCCAGTCTCAGGCACCAGTGTACAAGCCAAAGTGTCGTGACCTCTGTATCCACCTCCTGAAGCATCAGCAGCACAAGACAACCTCTGGCACCAGTGTACAAACCAAAGTGTCATGACCACTCCTCCTCCTCCTCCTGAAGCCATTGTAATGACTTCTGTAGTACTTCTCAAATAAGCAACTTTCCTGGCTGAATACTGAATACCGAATATCAGGGACTTTGTTTACTGAATATTTGACCTAATATTTGGAAAAAGATAATTGCACAGCTCTACAAAATAACATCTGTACTTAAAATCAAATCCCACGAGTCTTTGTGAAAATTGTAGAATTTCATGAAACATTCCATAAAACTGGAATTTGCTAATTTTACTCAGCCTTATCTGTAGGATTTTAATTAAAAGATAAGGATATGACAGACTGGTAGTGCAGGAGGTCACCAGGTTCAGGAGTTAGATGCACAGTTTCACCAAGAAATGGAGAGCTGAGCTGGGTAGCACAACAGTAGTCGACCCCCAGGTTGGAGCAAGGAAGCACATAGTGTCAACAATTTCAATCTGAATGCAGGATATTTAAGGATCACATCCAGTAAATTTATGATCCAGAGAACCTGATGTGCATGCAGTTCTGGGATTTGGAGGTATTCAAAAAGATGCAGTGGGGGAAGACAATGTCTGGGGCAGCAGAAAGGAAGAATTCTGGCTATTCCAACAGAGTAGGTCAATAGGAAAAGGAGTAGGTGATTCATGTTTTGAGGGAGTTTGTCACTGTAAAGTACTAAGAGGATATCAGTGAGATCAGTAGTTTTACTGAGTCTATCTGGCTATGCCAAAAGAGAAGGAGGTGATAGTCACCTAGAGCGGAACTGTAGGACTTCAAAAGGCTCAGCCCCACTTATCAAATGAAGTAGTGCTATGTGCACTGTTAATGTTAAATTCCACAAAAAGAATTTGGGATGGTTCATCTATATGCTACTATAAATATAACAGAAAATGTCACCAATATTTGTTTTCTACTGCAAATTTAAAACTACTAAACCAATTTATCCAGTTGTGTTATAAACCAGGATAAACTGACTATGGATATGCATGTCAAATGTTAGGTCTATGCCTGCAAGACCATAGAAGTTACAAACATCCACATTTTTGAGAGTTTTCACAAAAGTTTGCAAATTTTTACATAGTATGATTTGAACCCCTATAACTTAAAAATCTCTAATCCAATTCTCTCCATATTAGGCAATTTTATAAGCATTGCAAAAAGCTTATTCATGCTAATCTGCACATGTCTAGCGCTAAAGATACCCAAATTATATATAGATGAAATGTTTCCATGAAATTTTCTGCAAAAAATAAAAGGACAGATTTTGAGCACATATAATTTTGAGACGATGCATCATACTGTCATGAAATCTGGCACATTGTTAGAATACCTATCACCAAGGAACCATGCCAAATTTAAGGTCTCTGACCTCATTGACAGTTGAGGTATATGCAGACAATGATTTTTATGAAATTTCACACAAAAAATAAAATGACAGATTTTGAGCACCTATACGTTTGAAAGTATCCATTAAAATGTCATTATATTTTAAATATTATTGACCCTCCACCAAAACAGTGTACTTGCCACATTCCAGAGCTCTAGTTTAAATGACAACTGAGTCATTACTACATTACAACATTTAAAAAAATCACAAAAAGTTGATGAAAGTTCATCGAAATTCTGCAAATTAGGAATGTTCCCATTCCACTCTGCACTAATATCCAAGTTATCTACACTTACTCTTTTTTATGAATAATTGGGAGCATGGCATTTAGCATATCCAAGCATGGTCAACATTATTACACAGGAAAATAAAAAATGTGGACTTCATTGTCCCTCATACAAGTGGATGAGACTCAACCAAGCACAAGAAATGTTAAATCTCAATTGTAGAACAACTGAAAGGCTGAAGAGTTTTGTGAATTTTGCAGTTCAGAAAAAGAGAAGGGAGGCAGTCATAACTACAATGTACAATGCTTAAGTATATGGTCAGCATTTATTATGTGTGGATAGCCATACACTCAAATACAGTTGCACCTTAGTAGTGGCATAACTACTACAGAACAATTTGTTGTACTACAGTAGCTACAACACAGACACAAGCACACATAGCACACACAGCACAGCAAAATGACCAGGTTGTCAACATTAAGAACAAATCATTGTGTTAGACATAAGAGATTTAACTTCAGTGAGATAACAAGTCTAGTTCAAAGAAGTGAATAAAGTGCTGGAGTCAGAGCAATCACTGAAAGAGAAAAAATGTGTTAAAAGGTTCTAAACACAGATATATGATCAGAAACAGAACACTAAGAAATGGACCACTGAAAATAAGTAAGGAGCATGATTCAAACAGACAAAAAAGCACAATGAAATAAAGAAAACTAAAAGGGTATAATAGAAATGGACAAGGGGCTGGATATTCAAACTGCGCTATTCTGTGGCACAAGCCCTTGCGTTGCACAAAATAGTTGCGCAGGGGTGTGGCTGGGGTGATATTCAGCGGGGTTACTGTTGAGCAACTCCTTTGAATATCACCCCAACCCCAACCACTATACATGTGCGAGTGGAACTTAGCCTCCGCAAGTGGTCAGTGGAGAATTAAGATGCAGTGGCACAAGTACCATTGCGCCATGTGCAAATTTCCAATATTCAAAAGGTGATATGCAAATGGGGCCATAATTCATGCAAGGTGCAGGGGGGCCATTTGCATCTATTTATGGCCCCATTTGCATGCCATTAACATGCAGGTGTGCCAATTCCCGAGGACCTGTGCCTGGCGCCCTGCCAGGCAGCAGCCATCCAGGGACCGACGCCCCCTGCAGCCTGATCGCGGGCATATAGTAACCTCCCACCTCCCGACTGGCCCGATCGCGGGCAGAAGTTCAAACATCCCCCCACCCCCCGACTGGCCTGATTGTGGGCAGAAGTGAAAAAGATTCCACCCCCACTAGCTCGATCATGGGCATAAGTGAAAAAAGAACCCACCCCACTAGCCCGATCGCTGGTGGAAAAAGTTCAATCCCCCAGAACATATTCCTGGTGGTCCAGTGGACCTCAAAGCCCAATCGCAGGTGGAAAAGTTCAACCCCCCCAGAACATATCCCTGGTGGTCCAGTGGACCTCGAAGCTCGATTGTAGGTGGAAAAAGTTTAAACCCCCAGAACATATCCCTGGTGGTCCAGTGGACCTCGAAGCCGATCGCGGGCAGAAAGGTTCAAACCCCCAAGGACCACCTACCCTGGTGATCTAGTGGCCCCCACCCCACCCACCCATGGAGCCCCACCACCCCGCTCCCCTGTCAGCTGAACAAACTTAAGTTAGTGAGTGGAGTCATTTTCCAGGACAAGTTCTGTCTAGTGATGATAAGTCACCTAGACTTGGAGCAGGCACCAACCAATTAGATTATTTTTTCTTCTTCCAGGAGCACTTCCACTGCACTTTTTGTGACTGTTCAGCACAAAACTTTACATGACTATGCTAAAGAATATGGTCAGTTTTTATTGTGCAAGTAAATCCATGCACACATAAATGCTGTTGCTTCTTAGTAGTAGAGATGTTTAGAAATTTTATTTCACCAGTGAAATTCCTGCGACACCAGCAATTTCACCGTGCAAAATATTTTGCAAAATTCGCCCATTACACGAAATATTTCACAGGATGTGAAATGCAAAATTTTGCTGGAAAAGCAGTGAAATTTCATTGATGAAAGGTGAATTTCTCCTGCTAAATGCAAAAGTTTGCCTTTCGTGGGTGAAATTTCACATTCTGCATGTGAAATATTCCAAATTTTGCATTCACGAAAGATTTTGTGAAACTGGTGAATTTCACAAAATATTTCATGTAATGGAGTTTGCCCTTTATGGGGCAGACCAAGTTGTCCTGGTGCACCCCTTCCCCTTACCTGAAGATGGTGTGCTCAGAAGGGGAGGGAGGAAGGGAAGGGGAGGGACAGGGAGACAGAACAATAGGCAGGCAACAGGAAGGGAAGGGGCTAAAGGAGGTACATAATGGACAGCGCAAGAGTGGTTCTTCCACTTTTGCTGGAGTTTTGATCTCTCCCACACACCTTGAACTATAGATCATGAGGGGAAGACAGTCAGAATGGCGCTGTATGGAGTCTCTCAGAGGTGGATGACAGTATGGTCTGGTAGGACGGTTATTGGACTGCCAAAGGTGGATGGCAGAGAGGGGGGAAAAGGGGGAAGGAGGGGAGAGGGGAAAGAAAAAGGAATAAGATGAAAGAAGAAGAAGCTGAAGGAGAAAAAGTGGTTTCAGTTCTCACCATTACCTAACAGGAAAAGAGAAGAAGAAGGTACCCAGGTTTTCACCTGGGAGAGCAAGAAGAGGGAGAAGGAGGGATGATCAGAGATTGATATACGGATGCAATAAAAATGTGATGGTGAAAGATATAATAATAAAAGATATGAAATGGAAAATGGATTTGTGATATATAATAAATTAATTGCCAATCTGAGCACAACAACATACAATGGTCTCTGTCTTTTGTGGGGGAAAAGGGGGGAATCCGGGACAATGAAATTTGCCAGTTTCGCACATCTTAGTAGTGACATAACTATTATGATACAATAGCTTGCTGTTGTTATGCAACAGTAGCTACATCACAGCCACAAGCACATTCAGCATAATAGCTGCACAAAACCAAAACTGCAGGGGACAGCATGAATTTAGGTAGTGTGGTAACACCGCTGATGCAGCAGACAGGCACAGTAACAAGTGGAGATGATCAGTAAGTAAAGGTGGCTTTTCTGTATTGAGAACCACATACTATATAAAATAATATATGGTCAGTCATCCCCCACTTGGACCATGTATCCATCTCAGGGATTGTGAGGACATGAAGGACCTCTCAAATGTCACTATTGTGGTATCTATACTGTCATCACAGTTCCTTGAGGAAAACACAGTCTTGTGTATTGCTGACCATGAATTAGTCTATAGGTGCTGTTTGATTAATAAAAAATCAACACTCTAGACCCTAAACAAGACAATGATCAAGAGGCTGAATGTTCAGCAAAACTGTATAAGAATGATCCTTTGTATATGATAATAAAACAAAGTGTACAATGATGAAATATGAATAAGGGCAGGGAAAAATAAATTGAGTGAGGCAGCCGTGTATGGAGGATAGATGAGCAACAAATTGTCAAAAATGTAAAGAAAGGTATGTGACAAAATTATGTATGCTACTTGGAATCAGTGCAAACAGTGTACTGTATTTATTCGTTTTGCATTTTACCCACATAGGCCAACCAGGTTCCTAGGTACATAGGTTTAATGAGACTGACTAAGTCAGTGCAGCCCATACAGTTTACTTCCCTGTTTTCCTAACATCAATAACCTGAACTGCTATTTCCTTTCAGATAGCTATCAAGCCTAGTCTTGAAAAGTTAAACACTATCTGCACTTACTGCTTACAAGACTGTCATTAAAGCAGATTCAATGCCTGGTTCCTTGCTTGATCTGGCTTGCATTATGGAGACCAGGTTGAGTGATGATGCAAGTCCAGTCTGGGAGACAATGTTCCAGCATGTTCTCCATGATACACTGCCCATGGAGGGATCACAGTGGGTCATCTCTTTTAGATCCAAGTTGATGTTTACATTGCACCTAGTGGAAAAACTTCATCAATTGAATGCATGGCCATGTGTGGAGGTGCAAATGTAGGATCCTTTTCATGTAATGGCCACTAGAGCACAAGAGGTATTTCCTACAGGAAATCATAGACTTCATCACTGAAAGAGTGTTGGAGTCATCCACATGGTTGATTGATGTGGCTTCAATGCCTGGATTGTCAATGAACTCTCACAGTTTGGACAAGATTTCTTTCAGTTGATGGAATCATGGGGTCTAGCACAAGTGATCACTTCTGCAATCCATTAACAGAGGCACACCCTGGACTTGTTTTTCCCCCCGTTGTTCATGATTAACAGCCTCAAGATTGACCTGGTCACTTAGTTAGATCACTGCACAGTGAAGTTCTCATTCGGGGCCCCCCCATAGCCTACTCCATCCTGCCTGTCTACAACTGGTGAGAACAAGTGTCATCCACCATGTGCAAAGAGTTTGCACAGTTCTTCTCAGACAGTGTGTCCTCTGTTCAAGCTGGAATCACCCCAACAAAGTTCTTACAACCCAGCAGGATCAAGCAGATATCAAATAAGCACACTTCTCTGGACTGGAGAGAGTTTAGGCTACTTATGGTGGAAGAGGTTTGTGGAGTAATCTTGGAGCTACAGCTCACCTTTTGCAAACTGGACTCAGGCCTGACACATCTTCCAGTAAGTTGTATGGGGTTTCTGAGTTCAGTGTTCACTGAGCTTGTCTGGTGATCCTCTCAGAGGGGACCTTTCTGAGCTCATTGAAAGATGCATTAGGGATGCCCCTTCTGAAGAAACCTGCCATGGACCCTGGTATCTTGGTGAATTATAGACCTGTCTGTAACCTATGATTTCAGGGTAAAGTTATTGAGAAGACTGTGGTGCTGCAGCTTGAGGCTCCCCTCACAGCCTTTGACATCTATGAGTCTCTCCAGTCCAGATTTAGGTCTAGACACAGTACTGAGGCTGCATTAGTCTGGGTGCTCAATGATCCTCTCAGAGCACTAGACAGAGTAGAATGTTCTGTTCTCATCCTTCTTGATCTCTTATCAGCTTTTTACACTCTGGATCATGGGTTGTTGTTGGAGCACCTTAGGGAGTACTGTGAACTCACCAGTACAATCATCATCTGGTTTCAGGCCTTCCTCAGAGATAACATACAAAGGGTAGCGATGGGAAATTTCTCCTTGCTCCTAAAGAACCAGCTCTGTGGTGTAACCCAGGCATCCATCCACTCTCCTATGTTGTTCACAGTGTATGTGTTACCACTGGGAGGAATTATTAGACAATATAGGCTGGGTTGCCACCGCTATACTGATGATGCCTAGCTGCATCTGTCATTTGCACCTGAGGCTCCCTATAAGGTTAAAAAAGTAGATTTGTGTTTGGGTGAGATTCAGGACTGCATGTCATCTAGCTGGTTGAGACTTAAACCTGAAAAGTTGGAGGTATTGGTGATTCAGCCTGGCTGGAAGAGGGGTACAGAGGCAACCAAAGAACAGTGTTGTGAGAAATTGGAAAATTACGCTCCACAAAATATTTTGTGGAATTCTTGCATTTAGGGAAATATTTTGCAGGCACAAAATGTGAAACTTTGTCCACTGAGCATGAAATTTCACCCATGAAATTGCAAAATTCACCATTCGCAGGCAAAATTTTGCAATTTTCAGCAGCAGCAAATAAAAAGATTATAAGACTCTCTGGTGTCTAGTGGACCCCGCCCCGGCCTATCACCTGCCTCAACTTAAGAATCCCCCCTGGATTTCCTCATCCCCTGGCAATTAGACTCCTGGTGTCTAGCGTGCCCCCCCTGCTGATCACCAGCTTGAGGAGATCCCCCACTGGGAATTAGCATTGGTACTACAGTCCCCAAATCTGTTGTAAAAATAACACAAACATTCTGATTTCACTTGTCTCATGGACTTTTACCTTGTCATCAGATAAGCGGTGCCCCACCCAGCTCCCTCAGTACCGCAGTGGGTCACCTGCACAGGCTCACCTCACCTCCATGGCTGGCAGCCCAACTGAGTGCTTCAGTGATTGAGCATGTGCTTGTACAAGCACATGCTCATTCACTGAAGCACTGAGTCAGGCTGTTGGCCATGGAAGTGAGTGGAGGGCTGTGCCAGTGGCCCACTCATGGTACTGGGGGGAAGTAGTGTGGGTCACTATCTTATGACAGGATGTGGGGGTCCACTAGACACCTGGGAACTGGAATCTTTGGGTTATTTATATACAGATTTTGAGATGGGAAAATCGATGTTAATCTCAGTGGGGGGCTTTCTTCAAGGCTGGTGATCAGCTGGGGGGCCACTAGACACTAAGGAGGGGGTGTTCTTAATTTGGGCTGATTATCTGCCGGGGGGGTGGGACCACTAGACACCAGGGATATAAGCTGCCCATTTTCGGGTGAAACTGTAAAATTTTGCAGCAATTACATGAAATATTTTGCGTGGTGAAATTGCCGATTTTGTGGCAATTTCGCCAGTGAAATTTAATTTCACAACATCTCTACCAAAGAAGTGACTAAGCCATTGCTCCATCTCTGTAGGCTGGCTGCCTCTGTCACAGTAAAAATATTGGGGTCATTCTGGACAAGAGGCTGACTGGGGAGGCTCAGGTGTCAATAATAGTTCAGAATGGCTATAACCATTTCAGAAACATCACCAAGATTAAATCCTTGGTCTCCCCAGAAGACCCGCCATAACTAGTAGATGCATTCATGACATTCAGGCTTGACTACTACAATTCACTTTACTTAAGGGTCCTGCAATGCCTGCAGCTGGTGCAGAATGTAGCCACCATGTTACTGAAAGGCCTTCCCAGGTCCTGCCATGTGACCCTGGTCCTGTGTGAAGTGCATTGGCTGCCACTGAAGTGGCTTATTACCATCAAGATTGGTTTGCTGACCAATAAGATCCTATACAAACTAGGCCATAGTTACCTAAGAGAACTCCTGACCCTTTAACATCACTCTCACCCCCTAGTTCCTTCGAGGTGGGCCTCTTGGTAGTTCCCAGGGCTAAGCTCAAATCATCAGGAGACCGAAGGTTTGAGGTGGCCAGTCCAGCCCTATGAAACTCATTTCCTAGATCTTTCAAGGAGGCTTTTAAGAGGGTCTTAAGGTCTTTTGATTTAACAAGGCCTTTGGCTCTATGTAATAGCCTTGGTTTGCTCTGTTAGCTATGCTTTCATTTATGTATGTATGTACGTATGTGTGTATGTATGTATGTATTCATGTTTGTAGGTATGTATGTATTTATGTATTTATGTTTGTATGTATTTATCTTTGTGTGTATGTATTTATGTTTGTATGTATGTATGTATTTATGTTTGTATGTATGTATTTATGTTTGTATGTAGTTATGTTTGTATGTATTTATGTATGTATGTATTTATGTTTGTATGTATGTAGTTATGTTTGTATGTAGTTATGTATGTATGTAGTTATGTTTGTATGTAGTTATGTATGTATGTATTTATGTTTGTATTTACGTATGTATGTTTGTATGTATTTATGTTTGTATGTATGTATTTATGTATTTATGTCTGTATGTATGTTTGTATGTATGTATTTATGTTTGTAGGTATGTATGTATTTATGTTTGTAGGTATGTAGTTATGTTTGTATGTAGTTATGTATGTATATATTTATGCATGTATTTATGTTAGTATGTATTTAACAAGGCCTTTGGCTCTATGTAATAGCCTTGGTTTGCTATGTTAGCTATGCTTTCATTTATGTATGCATGTATGTATGTGTGTATGTGTGTATGTATGTATGTATTCATGTTTGTAGGTATGTATGTATTTATCTTTGTATGTATGTATTTATGTTTGTATGCATATATGTATTTATGTTTGAATGTATGTATTTATATTTATATGTATTTATGTTTGTAGGTATGGATTTATTTATGTTTGTATGTATGTATGTATTTATGTTTGTATGTAGTTATGTATGTATGTATTTATGTATGTTTGTATGTATTTATGTTTGTATGTATGTAGTTATGTTTGTATGTAGTTATGTATGTATGTATGTATTTATGTTTGTATGTACGTATGTATGTTCGTATGTATTTATGTTTGTATGTATGTATTTATGTATTTATGTTTGTATGTATGTATGTATATAGTTATGTTTGTATGTAGTTATGTATGTATATATTTATGCATGTATGTTTGTATTTATGTTTGTATGTATTTATGTATTTATGTTAGTATGTATGTTTGTATGTATGTATGTTTGTATGTATGAAGTTATGTTTGTATGTTGTTATGTATGTATATATTTATGCATGTATGTATGTATTTATGTTTGTATGTATGTATTTATGGTTGTATGTATGTTTGAATGCATTTATTTATGTTTGTATGTATATATTTATGTTTGTATGTAGTTATGTATGTATGTATTTATGTATGTAAGTATATGTGTATGTATGTATTGATGTTTGTATGTATGTATTATTGTATGTATGTATATAAGTATTTATGTTTGTAGGTATGTATGTTTGTCTGTATTTATGTTTGTAGGTATGGATTTATTTATGTTTGTAAGTATGTTTGTATGTATTTATGTTTGTATGTATGTAGTTTGTATGTAGTTATGTATATATGTATTTATGTATGTATGTATGTTTGTATATGTGTATGTATGTATGTATGTATTTATGTATGTATGTATTTATGTTTGTAGGTATGGATTTATTTGTTTGTTCATTCAATATTGTTTAAATAGTGTGATTGTTTTAATTGCTTTTCCTTATATACTTTGTATGCTTTTATGTAAGGCATTCTGAGCCCTTGGGAAAGGGCACCATTATAAAAATAAACTACTACTACTGTTTCTACTTACCAAGCCATCTGGTAATCCATTCCTCAAGCCTATCAATCGCTTGGTGAAACAAATATTTCCATCTCCCCCTTAGCTTGAATTCATTCCTTCTAATTCTGTGATACTGAATGTGGTAGACAAGTCTGTTCTAGTCTAGTTTTGTATTCCCTTTCACAGTTTTAAACACCTCTATCACATCTCAGCACAATCTCATTTTCTCTGTGGAGAACAACCACAGATGTGCCAACCTTTTCTAATATGGCATGTTTTCTAACACACAATCCTCTTTCCAGCTTTTTGCTATACTTTTCTAGTGTTTTAATGTGCTTTCCATAATGGGGTGCCCAGAACTGCACATAATACTCCAACTAGAGTCTAATGAGTACCATGTATAGTAAAATGTAATTATCAACTCATTATCAACCTTTACTGCACTAGTTATCCCCCTTTGTCAATTTGTCAATGTTCACCCAACAGTCAGGTGTTCCAGTTTGTCACTGCTCAGCTGGACAACCTAGTGATGGTCAGGAGCTGGTATAACCATATTTCACACTTTATGGTGGCTGGGAGTATCTATCAGACACTACAGCAGCCTCCTGCTGGCCTGCAGTGATTAATTGAGCTCATTGCACAAACCTGGATCATTGGCATGGCAAACAGCTCTTTAGCGATTGTACTATTGGGTTAGCCTTAATGTTCTACTAATAATTACTAAAAATAATGTATACTTTATATCATATAGATTTATCCTTTTGTAAGTGTTACTAGAGGTAATAGGATAAAGGCAGGGTTAAACTATAGAAAGCTGTGCTAGCTAGCTTAGGAAGCAGCAGGATGGAATTTCAACTGGCTTTTATACTCATCTGAGACATCAGACCTATAAAATTCTGCACTGTCATATCCAGTCCCTAATTAGTATCCAGCCAGCTTCATTCCTTTCTCTGCCAACTACCATCAAAGATAGGGAAAACCACTTGCAAAACAGCAGGAAATAAGGATTTCAGAGGGAAGAATATTTTATGCAAACTGATTTTCCCAAGTTATGGAGGAAGGGACGGCTCCGAGCAGCCACTAAATCTTTACCCAAGTAACTGTGTAGAAAAGGAAAATTAGGGGGCCCAAGGAGCCAGTCTTAGAGGAGAAATGCACTGAGAGAGAGAGAGAGTGAGAGTTAGTTTAGGGTCAGCCTCAGAGACAGACCTCAGTTTCACTCAGTTTAAAAGACAGAAGGGGGATATGAGCCCACCAGAACTGTCTCCCACCACTTAGTGGGCATATTGTTCCCTTAAATATGTATCAAGTTTTAACTTTAAGATACTAAAATATGTAATATTTACCAAATCCTGTGGCAGAAGATTCCATAAATGTAGTGCCCTTATTGTGATCAGAGAGGAATTGTGAGCTCTAGGTCAAAAACCTAGAACTAGAGAGGTGACAAAATCTGACCTGTAAATTGTTTAGCCTGTATAGATAATGTCTCATGATAAAATATGTTAATTTTAATAAAATTGGTAGTGTGGACAAATTGTCTAACTGCAGTAAGTATTCATCTTTCATAGAATGTTTGTAGATTCCTGCACAGAGTGAAAGAGATCCCTAGCATGAGCAAAGAGCACCATTCCAGAGAGTTAGTCATCAGTGACTCAGAGAGAGGAACTGGGAATAGATCAGCTAAGAGGTCAGTGTTACAAGATGTTCTACAGATACATAATGGTGATGGCAGCACAACTAGAGAAGAGACACAGAGGTGCAATCACCACAGTGGGCATCACATGGACTGAGGCCATGTGGAAGACTGAAAAGGAGATAGAGGTACTGAATAACAATTGTAGAGGTGTACAAAGGTTTGCAGATTGCTTTGGCCTAAGTTGATGATATGTTAAAAATCTTCGCAGAAATCTATGTAGAAATTCCATATTTTAGAACTATGTTTTACCACTGTAAATTATTTTTCAGTGTGCAGAATACTGAAAATTTCTTAAATTGTGAAACATTTGCTGGAAAGTTTTACATGTTTCACAGGCCTGATAAGCAAGCACCACGTGTTTTCCCTCATTTAAACAACTTACTGTAACATTTAAACAACAGCAACAATGTTACAGAAGATTTTAATAATATTCTATGGAATTTGCAAAGTGCAGATGATAAAATTCCACACAGTTTTTATACAGAAAAAATAATCTATGCAGCTTCAAGAAACTGAAAACGAGAAAGGAATCAAACTAAAAAATGGAGGAGAAAGCACAGGGCAATAATTCATGGAGAAAGCTGACCATGACAGTGAATGCAACATTTGAACAAATAAACAGCTAATATAAATTAAATAATCCTAGAGGCATCACAGATGAGCTGTTACAGCTTAAAATTAACCAACAACATTTTCCTGCCAGTTCCAGTCAGGCACTAGAGTAAGAGCCACACTAGAGGGGGTTGCACCTGCTGCCTTTTCAGTTGGGCACCGATCCATTCACAAATCCATGATCACTGAGGACAGTTTTAATCTGAGCAGCCAAAGTGAAATTGTCCAGAGAGACTTGTGACAAATGAACTTGCTTCCTATGAGCAAAGCTAGCAGTGCAGTTGCTAAAATGTTACAGCAGAATGGATGAATTGACATTAGATTTTCAATTACTTGAGAGACTTGCAGGGAGTACAGCAGGAAAATCATGAAAGTGCAGTCATAGAGCAAGAGATAGAATGAAAAGTAGAGGGTGATAATGAGTGCTTGTCAGAGGTAGAATAAATAGAAGTAAAACTGAGCAAAATGTGAATAGCAAAATGTATATGTCTCAGTGCAGTATATATGTAATTACCTTAAGGAATTACGCAGTGAACCATGTTGGCTGCAGTCCATGTCTGACACAGCTGCAGTCCTTGTCATGCCTAGTGGGCAACTAGGCTGGTTAGTTCAGCTCTGTAAATAAATATGGCTACATGAAGTTAATTTGCACCTGAAACTGTCTATTCCCAACACCAGTTTATTACAGTGGTGTCAAGGTTAACTTGATCTGCAGGTGCCAGTACCTGTCAGGTAAGTCTGCTGCTGTATTAGAAAGTTTTAGTGTTGGCTGGCCCAGTGGTATGGAGGGCCGAGGAACTGGCACCTTACCTCCTGCCACATTGGTGACCCATGTTCAGTGATGAGTGTGGGTTGCTGGAGGTCAGCTGGGGAGGGGAAGGATTGAGTGCATGACAGCTGCTCTCCTTTCATGGGGGAGGTACCTGCATGCTCCTCCAAATGACTGCCACCTGGTGGAGGCCAGGTGGTAGTATGGGTCTTAGGAGGGCAGTGTACAGGAGGGCTGCAGGACCCCGGAACATGTAGGTGCCTCCATGCTTGTGTGTCTACATGTGTGCTCCAGTGTGGGGAACAGGAGAAACACTGGGGAAAATGCCTATGTCCCCCTGTCACCATATGTTACAGCCCTTGGGGAGACTCCCAAAGGACCTGATGGCAGGAACAGGTGGCAGAGGGTGGCCAAAATGCTATATATATCTATCTATCTATCTATCTATCTATCTATATATATATATATATATATATAGATATATATATATAAAGATTTAGTGTTCAAAGCAGTATCAGAAAGCTGCCAGTATAGTGAATTTTTCACCCCTGCTGCCTTGGACTTCTAGGTTGTGCATTTTCCAATTCCGGTTCCTGTCCAGTTGCAGCAATCCTCCTTTCTAATAGTCATGGCTAAGACTTGGCATCAGCAATGCATTGAAAAAGAAAAGTCCATTCTGTGGATCAGAAGAGCAGCCTTTGAAAAAAGGAACTAAAAGTGAAAGTGCCTTTTGTAGCTCACTGCTGCTCTGCATGCTGTTATAGAGATCTCAATACAGCAAAACTTGGCCAGATACCCAAGCAACCACTCATGCACACTGCAAAACACATGCACACTTCTTGCTACAGAAGTGCAGACCCTTGAGGGTCTTGTACTTCTGCCATTACAGATGTGAGACATACACATTGATTTCTGTCTGCAGAAGTGCATCACCTGTGAGGCCAGTGCTTCTGCAGCCACAGGTACTCATGTACTGTACACTGCAAGACATACACACACTTCTGCAGCAGCTGATACAAATCCATGAAGCTGGCACACCAGTGGCACTACATTTGTGAAACAGGTGTATGCTGTTGTCTTACCAGATGATGGCTGTCTGTGGCTGCTTGTGTGGTGTTGTCCTTTTGCTGCTTGTAGAGGAGGGAGAGTTAGGGTCGGAAACCTGAATACCACATTTCCCCTACATTTGTAGGGCTATGTTGAACCTAAACTGGTGAATTAATGCATTTTTTTGCAATGAATTTTCATGTAGAGCGAGTGGAATTGTATCCTCTTTCACGCAGGTTCTCAAGCATAACAATGCTAGCAATGCCCAGCCATATCCTGAAACAAAGCCTATCAGAGGAGGACTTTCTACATGTGCTTGTACAGCTGGGAGAACTATCACATCCGAGCACTTCAACAAAAGTTACATTCATACCAGCATTAGTAATACAGTATCAATCATAGCCAAAATATACAAAGCAGCAGTTGAAAATGATTTTCCTTTGAAACTGAAAACAGCAAGAACTAATAATGATTAAGTTGCAATTGCAGGTGGCTACAGCTCAGAAAGTTTCTTAATAAGGAGGAGGAAGGAGGTAGGTGGCTGGTCACTGGCACCAGGAGACAGGGCTAATTGTCCACTCAGTCACAGTAGAAGGGGATAAAACCTTTATGTATAAAGTAAAAAGAAAGTTCCTTAATAAAGTATCTCTATTCAGTCTGTTATAGTCTGATGCATGGACTAGCAGCCGAGGTGTAAATAAACAAAATATAAACCACAAAGTAAAACTTGATAGGCAAAAAGTGCTATAAATGGAGCTTAAGCTATGGAGGATACCTCCCTCTGTTCAGATTTACCAAGGTAAGCACTATTGAAGAAAGTTTCTGTAAGTATTTTCAACACAAATGTTTGTAAAACATTTAGTGGCTAAGTATCTGGTAGTGTTCTGAAGGTGCTGAGGGGGGTACACCTCCTGTCATGCAATGATACACCAAGTCAGAGCATCACCACTGTAGCTGAATCTTTCTTCAGTAAACTGTACACTATAATTTAATGGTGGACATCATATCACATAGGTAAAGCCCAAAGCAAAACAGAAGACATTAATTTCCAGTTGTTAGCAACACGTACACATGAGCTTGTAACCCACAGAAAATCTAAAGCTCTGTCTTTTGAATTCTCAAGCTAAAGACAAGGCAGTTTTCAGAGTGAAATCACAGTCAGCTGATAATGAGATAAAGCTTAGTCCCTAAAGCAGTACAACTCTGTATCAGCTGTGAAGCAAAAGGAAACAACAATGCAAGAAACCCTTGCAAGAAAGTTTCAGTTCCAGTATCCTACAGCTATGAGAATATGTTGATTGCCCACAAAGAATCAGAATGTTGTCTGTAAATCTCAAAAATAAGAATGCAGTTTTCAGAGTTGTTTTACTCAGTTAATTTTGTGATAAGCACTACTCTCATAAGCAACAATATTTTTGTATGAACTGATAGATGACATAAAGGGGATTGTATTTAAAATAGCATAATATAGAGAATACTGTTTGAGCAACCATGCAAAACCAACCTGTGCTGCCACAGAGGGGGTCTGATTACATCAGACCTCGAGAACTGAGAGCAAAGCTCGAGAAGTCTGATGTAATCAAAAGCCAAAGTTGACCACTCAGGCTTGTTAGGCATGTGGTTGCCCAACTAGTACATTTTATAGTGTATAGTTTTTTGGGTTTTTTTTTTCAGTTTTTATTAAAAAAAATGAAAGTGTTTTCAGGGAGCTCCCATGGCAGGCAGGCAGGCAGTTTCAATTCAGAACTTGAACTGACTGCTGTGCATGTGGCAGCACTGCAGAAAATACCTGTTATCACCAGGATTTCCAATGAATTGGAACCTTGTTGTACTACAGAAGGGTATGACTGTGTTCCATGACCATTGAACTGTGGTACAACAAAATTTCAGCTGACATGGAAATCCATGTAGAACAAACCCCCACTATACACTACAGAATAGTTGAACACCCATAACACTGGAATATATATCCAAAATAAAGTGCTATAAATAAAATAGTACATGACCTGTCATGCACAGCAAGCTCAAGATTCCATCGAGTGATCCTGATGAAATCGATGAAAATGAGAATGCAGCTTGAGTGGTCTCCAGTTTCATCAGGAGCCCAAAATGGAATCCAGAGCTTGTTGTGGCATGATAGGTCATGTACTGCTTTTTATAGTATATAGTGAGCTTCTGTTGTTCCATACACTTAAAAATAAAAAAAAAATTTCCCAGGGTCCATGCTGCACAAAGTTTCTGCCACCATGCTGTAGTCGAAGGGTGGCCTGAGATGAGATCATCATGCTGTTTTTGGCTGGATGCGCCAAATGTCTTCAAACTTTGCCAGGTAACTCCTTACCACTTTTAAAAGTGAATAATGTCCATCAGTACTGTAGCAATGCTGCTGAAGCCAGATAATTATAGATACTTGCTGTGGTACAAGTAACAGCTGTTCACTTAGACGTCCATCTTGGTTTGGTGCTAAGTCATGCCCCCGCATAAGCACATTTATGAGCCTCGCTAATTGGCGCAAATAAGAGAACTATCTCTTGACCCTGACTAAATGAGTGATATTCCTCAGTCCCAAATTACAGGCCCTCCCCTCAACCAGATGAGGGCTTTGAAGGGGGTGGGTGACACCCTACCTTGAGAAGCACATCATGGAGACAATGGGCAAGGTGAGTGGTGAGGGACTTGGTGGTTGCCATCATGATGGGCCAAAAATAGAGACAATGTAAAACAGCGAGCAACCCTAAACTGCACAAAAACTGACAAGCAGGCAAATGATGTACAACAAGGATGATATCCCATTTAGCCCTAATGTGAGAGGTCTGCTGCTGCAGATAGTAGCGTTACATTGCTCCAGTCCACCTTAGCTGTGTGCCTGCTGCCTCCAGTTCAAACTCCTTGCTCTCATCTTCTGTGAATCAGGGGCCCCTTGTACTGCGCTAGTAAGTACATTAGGTACTTATTGATTTCATAGATGTGCCTGTTTGGATTTGGACTTTGAAAATCAGGAATCTTTTTCTCTGACTCTCTCTCCATTACAGGTTCCAGTGCCGACTGTGGCTGTCATGCCTGTGTGCCTCCACTCACTCTGTTCAGATGCCCCTAATTCACCTTGCTGATGTTGTCCCCTGTTCCCCCAGTTCTGCAGCTCTTTCCTCCCATCCACACTGGTACTGTTGTCTGTGCCACCATACAGCTGCCACTGCAGGACTTTGTTCTGAACAGATGATGGCTAGCCCTGGCAGGGCCAGAGGAGACAGTAATGTAATGTGCCACTCTGTGCTGTCCTGGACTGAGCTTGCCAGTTACTGTGTTTAAAAAAATATCTATATACATATCTATATATCTATATCGATGTGTATTATGGCAAAACACTTTGTTAATGCACTACTTAGGGTTAAAGCAACAAAAGTAGGGAAATTTGGCATTAGGATTTCCAAGACTAACACACCATCCCCAGCCTGCAGGCAGCAACAGGTGTGGGTGTGCCTTGGGGTTGTCAACCCTAGCATTTACCCATTCTCATAAACTGTATCCATCTCAGCTTATTTACTTACTCATGGAATGGGGTGAGCATTAGGGTTGACAGCCACACAGCACCCCCATGACTGTTGCTGCCTGCAGGGTGGGGGTGGGGTGTTAGGGTTTTAAAACCTAATGCTACATTTCCCTACTTTTGTCACTTTAACCCTAACTAGTGCATTAACAAAGTTTTTTGCAATCAATTTCCTTACTTTTTGAGATAGTACTTTTTCTGTGATTAGTTTTTATAAACACATGAGTTTTTTTCTATAATTAGTTTTTTTACAAATGCTGGAGTTACTATTGAAAAAAACTTTAAACCATATTACATAGGGGCTGTGGGATTCATGAGTATTTTTTCTATAATTCATTTTTATAAATGCATGAGTTACTATAAAAAAAAACTTTGACCATATTCAGCAGGGGCTGTTGGATTCAAACCCAGGGTTGAGGTTCAAAGCCCAGAGCCTTAGCCACCACACTACATTACCTCCTTGAATATCACTGTGTCAGTGTTCTTTTATCCAATGAGCCTTAGCCACTGCACTGCATTGCCACTTTGGATATTATTGTGTCAAAGTTCTGTTATCTGAAGTCAAGCCATTTACAAACTGGAACAGCCAATAATACTTTCCTGTTTCTCTGTATTGTCAAGTCTTTTTTTTATTTGCATATTTCTAAGCCGTTGAATTTTCCGAAATGTTTTCAGTTCACATGAACACAAAATCTATGCTCTAATGTCTATTTTAACATAACTTAAAAAATGACTACTTTTCTTCTAAGGCCCTAATGTTTAACTTACTTATTTATAGCCCATGTGTCAAAACAATTCACATCTCTAATCTTCCAGTTGTAGTCCATGTTTCAAAAAAATTAACATCTTCAATCTGTCAGTATCCAAAAAGTAAATCAAAACAGAAATTGTTGTAAATAGTGATTTTGAACAGACCAAGCTTCCTAAGCTGGGATAGGATAGCCTGTAGTTGTCATCTGGTTCTTCCAATTCCCTCAATTGAAAAAAGGAGTATGCAAATAAGCTCATGATTATTCATGAGCTATGAGGTGACTAGCATCCAAGCCATGCCCCTATTACAGCAATTTTTGAAGTGCTTACTGAGCATGCTCGGAACCTGAAAGTTTTAAATGTAATAACTTTGGAATGGATTAATATTTTTTCACCAAACCAGAAAAGAAAATCCTTTTGAAGCAAGACTTTCATACCCTGAAAATTTCAGACCAATATTCCAAACTCTATGGGTGCTACAAAATGGCCAACAATTGCAATTTATTTCAGTTTTTTTGCTATCTGCATCTTGGAATTCGGATAAGCAACCAGAACAAAACTTGGCTTGCCAAGAGATCTACCCCATGAGACTAAGCATGCAAAATGTTGTGCAAATCTGTTGAATGGTTACAAAGATATTAAAGTGCAAACATTGGGGTTTAACATTAAAGTGCCTACTCAACCCTAACTATAATGTAGTAGTAAACATGTTTATTTTTATACAGGATAGCAAACTTTAGGTCATAGACCTATTTTCAGAGTTGTCCTGTGTCAAGAACAAATTACATTCAATACAACATACAACAATTCAGACTACATAAAACAACTAATAAATGATTTTTGACATTATGCAAGACAAAAATATTCAATCAGACCAATAACTAACACATTTATCCACATTTTAAAAACAAGTACATTCATCATAAAATACAGTGCTCAATCCTAATTTAAACTGGGATAGTTTAGTTGCTTTCCTTAATTCAGGGGGAATATTGTTCCAAATATTTGCAGTCTGAGCCTCAAGTGTCATAGCACCATATCTTGTATTAGTTTTTGGACAAATGTAACCTCTATGCTTTACATCCCTTAAAAGATATGGATAATATTTACTAACAGAAGGCAATTCCATGTTTCCATCAATCATCCCGTTTATTATTTTATAGATAAATACAGAATATTGTTTTTTAAATCGTACTGATAAACTGTCCCAGTTTAGGTCATTATACAAAATGCAATGATGAGTATTATAGCTACAGTTCAGGACAAATCTTGCCAATCGATTATATGATATGACTAATTTATTTAAATGTGTTTGACCCACAAAATTATACACCATATTTCCATATTCTAATACAGGCATTATTAATTGATTTGTTACCAACTGGTTTGTAGATTAAATATCCTTGAAGACCTACGAGTGCCCCTATCTTATTATTAATTTTCTTTATTGCATTATTAATATGAGTTGAGAAAGATAAAGTATAATCAATCTCTACACCTAAATATTTATATGGATCTGTGATTATCAATTTTTCCCATTCCTCATTAGTATTTCCTATCTCTGATCTGTTTTTATTAACCTTTGTTTTTTATTGAAAACATAACCTGAGTTTTTATCACTTATCACTAATTTAGAGCTGGAAAACCAATCCTGTAGAACATCAAAATCCATCTGTAATTTAACCATCATTTCATTTTGAGATTTGGCTGATGCTAAAAGTACTGTATCATCTGCATACAACCTGATTTGTGTGTTATTTATTTTGGTAGGTAATTCATTAATATATAACAAAAACAATAATGGCCCCAAAATTGAACCTTGAGGGTCACCTTTTAGTATACTACCTGCCTCAGAAAATTTACCATTTATTACTACTTGCTGTTTTCTTTAACTCAAATATGATTTAAACCATAATAATGACCTAGGGGCTATACCAATTCTCTCCATCCTCTCATACAATAAATGGTGGTCGACAAAATCAAAGGCTTTGGACAGGTCAACAAACACTGTGCCCATGGACTCTCCCTTATCCAAGGCCACTGCCACTTTATCAACAAAGTCCATGAGCACAGTGCAAGTTGAATAACCTGCCCTAAAGCCATGTTGGTATTTAATCAATTTTGAATAGTTTTCTAAGTAACTATACAACTGGCCAAACACCATTTGTTCCATTAACTTAGACAGGCTGGAGAGGATTGCTATTGGTCTATAGTTTGAGGGGTCATTTGAATTCCCCCCTTAAATATAGGTACTATTTTGGCTATTTTCCAGATAGAGGTACTACTGCACCACTATAATACCCTAACTAGTGCATTAATGAAGTTTTTTTTGCAATAAATTTCCCTACTTTTTGGGATAACTCACCAGGGAGGTTACTCACCAGGGCAAGATGGCGGCGATGCTGTGCCGCGATCTCAGAGCGTCTTAACGCTGCCCCGGGAAATCTGTATTGTGTGCGTTCGTTTTTAGTTTTTTACTATTTTTTTTTTGGTTTGTGGTCATTCCTCAGGAAAGAACTGAGGTTTTTTTTAATATCTTCTTTGTATTCTCCCTGCATTTTTGAATTCCACTTGGTGATAGACTGTATATCTTGCTACGATAAAGCTATGCGGCCAGGTTTCTATGTTTCGAATCCCCTTCCTCCATTAGCGCTGGCTGTTGTTTGACTAGTTTCAGCGCTTATTGGAGGTCTCTTCCATTGGATTAAGGGATCACGCCACTGGTGTAGTGGAGTGGAGCAGAGGACTGGTATCGGGGATTGATTGTTCTTCTACTTTGAATTGGACTCATGGCGCTCGTCCTGATCCTGAAGGATTGTGGAACTTGATAGAGGACTTTCTCTGGTATTGGATCTGCTTTCAGTTATTTGTGTCATGGATAAAGTCTGGGGGCTGTTAGCTCCTGGCTGCCTTGCAGGCCTTTGGCCCGTATCAGTACGCTGCCTTTTGGACACCTATCCTCTGTTAGGTGGTGGGGTGGGTGGCTGCGGCTATTTTGGCAGCAGATCTCCTAGCTCTTCTGATCCGCACCGGTACAGTTGGAGAGCTGACCTGGCGGCGGTAAGGTCCGTTAAGAGGAGGGTTGTTCTTAGGGTTAGTTCATGGTAATTGGCAGTGGCCTTTATGTTCCTTCCCTCTTCATGGATCTATCTTGGAAACTTTTTCTTGTTTGTAAAAAGGAAAGGAAATTTTAATATACAGATGCTGGTAAAGTTTTCCTGAGTCGGACTTCTTTAGGGATCTTGAAGAACGAGACAGTCTGAGCAGCAACTCATCGTGGTGGTGAGAGCCCATGTGGGATTGTAAATCGAACTGTTTTTTCTTGGGACTTGTTCACCTTAGTTTATTATTTTGGATATTTTTTTTCTGCCTATTTTGACTCCCACTGGGTGGTGAGAGCTCCTTTGTGGGGTTCAAATTGGTGGGGGAATTCTTTTTATTTTTGGCGTTTTGTTTTAATTTTAATTTGTTTTGCTGGTCATTTGGAAACTTGGAGTGAGAGTCCAGGGTGTTATACATGGACATTTTTGCAGTGGAAGGTGGGAGCTCCACTGTTTTAAATTATTCTTTTAATATCCATCCGAATGACTATTATTGTTATAGAATTATTATTGTCTGTTGTTTTTTTATTTAGATATTTTGACTGTATATATTAATCTGTGATAAGTTGATTTGTGTTTTATGTTTTAATGTTTTATTCTGATTGAGATTTCTGGGGTGTTTTTGAGATTATTTTATCCCCCCCCCCCGTCATGCACTACTCATCCGCCGCTCTTCATGCCCTCCGCCCTTTCTTTACCCCCCTTTGCTTTTCCCTATTTATCAATGCTGTAGGGCCCTGGGAAATGCGCGTGGTGGGGTTCAGAGGGGCTGGGGGCATGAACAGCAGGGGATGGAGAAAGGGGGTGCTCACATTTGTGTGGTTAAGTCCAGAAGATGCCCTGGGGTGAAATGGAGTACCAAACGTAATTCTGCATGTTTGGTTCCCGTACCCAAGGGCACCACCAATTTTCTAAATGGTGGGCAGGTTGTACGGGCTTCTCTGGAGTCCTATCCAACTTGGGCGGTGTTATGCAATGCCGGGTCCATTGTGAACAAGACTGCTATTGTAGTGGACTTGGTTGGCATCATGGATCTGGTTTGCATTACTGAAACCTGGCTTGATAGTAATGCTGCCCCAATGTTGGAGGCTGCAGTTCCAGCTGGGTATTCGGTAATTCACTGCCCGAGATTGGATCGCAGGGGTGGGGAGGGTTGCGGTCTGTTTCAAGACTGAATTGGACCTCACTAGTGTTACAGTGGAGGAGACCAGATCTTTTGAATGTGTCATGGTGGCAGGTGGGGGCTATAGAATGGCACTCATTTATCATCCACCCGGTGACGAGAAACTATTTCTAAAGGAAGTGGCAGATTTCGTCGTCGACCTGGTATTTGGATCGCCTAGGTTGATGGTGCTGGGCGATTTCAATGCCTGGATTGACGATGAACTCTCACAATTTGGTCAACACTTCCTCCAATTGATGTGTTCATTGGGCCTCTCACAGGTAGTTACCTCTGCCACCCATAAACATGGCCATTCTCTTGATCTGGTCTTCCTGCTGGGGTTGGAGGCCTCAGATGTGGGAGTGGAACCAGTCAGATGGTCTGATCACCACACTGTGAGATTCAATCTATGCATCCCCCTTCATAGACCTACCCCAGTGGAGATGGTCAAGTACCACCCTTTACGGGATGTTACTCCCACTGGTCTATCTGAGGTTCTTGACCTATCAGAATTTCCTGGGTCGAGCTTAGATCCCAAGGTGATGGTGCTAGCCTATAATAAGGCTGTCACCTCCTCCTTGGATTCAATTGCTCCCACCCGTGTGCGGCCTCTCTCCCTTTGCCCCCGATCTCCTTGGTTTGATCAAGATCTGAGGGAGTTGCAGAGAGTAGGTCGCAGGTTGGAGAGATGTTGGCGGAAGTCTGGCTTAGATACTGACCATCTTAGACTCCTAGAGCATTATAAACTCTATCAGTCAGCAATTACTCATAAGAAGGCAGTGTTCCTGTCTGGAGAGATTGCTGCTGCTCAGAACCGACTGGCCCAGCTCTTTCGAACCGTAGACAGGCTGTGCAACCCAGCCTGTCTGCAGGTTCGTCGTGCCTTTTCACAGATGCAGTGTGTGGAGCTCACTCGATTCTTTGCAGATAAGGTGGCTGATATCAGAGCCGAGATTTGCGCTGCTCCCTCCATGGGAGTTGTGGTGGCCCAGCCTATGGTCACTAGCACACCGTTTACCTGGAGTTCCTTCATAAGGCCGGAAATTGAGGATGTTGTGAGGATTGTCCAGGGTATGCATGCCACTAGCTGTAGCTTAGACCCGGCCCCACAGGCCTGATCAGGGCTGTGGGAGGTTATCCTCCCGGTTCTTGCCAGGATAGTCTGAGGCCTCTAGACACTGGTGAATATCCCCGCTCCCTGAAGGAAGCGGTGGTGACACCAGTGTTGAAAAAGGCATCCTTGGACCCCGACTCCCTGGCTAACTACAGACCTATCTCGAACCTTCCCTTTGTTGGGAAGGTAATCGAGAAAGTGGTGGCAGCCCAGTTGTACAACCATCTTACCATCCATAACATCTACGATCCTCTTCAATCAGGTTTTCGAAAGAGGCACAGCATGGAGACTGCGCTGGTTTGGGTCCTCAATGATCTCTTGATGGCGAGAAACCAGAAAAAATGGTCCATTTTGGTCCTTTTGGATCTGTTAGCAGCATTTGACACGGTAGACCATGGGATACTGCTTGAGTGCCTGAGATGCATATGTGGTCTTTCGGGCTTAGTGCGCAGATGGTTTACTTCTTTCCTCACAGGTAGAACTCAGAGGGTGGTATCGGGAATTTTTTCCTCTGATCCCACTGCTCTGACCTGTGGGGTGCCTCAGGGCTCTGTGCTGTCCCCCATGTTGTTTGCGGTGTACATGCTTCCCCTCGGAGACATTGTTAGACGATATGAGCTGGAGTTTCATTGTTATGCCGATGATACTCAGCTCTATCTATCTTTTCGGCCTGACCAGAATAGAGCACTCTCACTGTTTAACAGCTGTCTCAGTGAGATCCAGGATTGGATGAGGTCCAGTTGGTTGAAGTTGAACTCGGGGAAGACGGAGGTGTTGGTTGTGGATCATGGCCGCCGGATTGAGGGGTTGGGGGTACTTCAAACCTCGGGTTTATTCCTGGGGGATGCGGAGCTCCTGACCTCTGAATGGGTGCGAGACCTGGGGGTGATTATTGACGATCAGCTGACACTGCACGCGCAAGTGTCGGCGGTTGTCAAGGTGTCCTTTTACCATCTTAGGAACATTGCCAGGATCAAGCACCTGGTTCCATCCAGCGACCTTCCCACTCTGATCCATGCCTTTGTGACCTCACGTCTGGACTACTGCAACTCCCTTTACTTTGGGCTGTCTGAGGTTGATATCCGCCGCTTGCAGCTAGTGCAGAACTCGGTAGCCTGGTTGTTAACGGGGACTCCTCGTTCTTCCCATATTACACCGGTGCTCTGAGATCTGCACTGGCTGCCGATTCAGTGGCGGATCACCTTTAAAGTCAGATTGCCGACTTATAAAGCCCTACACGGGTTGGGCCCTGACTACCTGAAAGAGCTTCTGGTGCCTTACCGACCGATACGACCACTCCGCTCTGCCAACAAGGGGTTGCTAGAGATCCCGAGGGTTACTTTAAAATTTTCCGGCGCCCGAGCATTTATGTTTGCGGCACCGACCCGCTGGAATTCTCTACCACGTTGGATTAGAGAGTGCTTGACAGTGGAGGGTTTCAAAAGGGGTTTAAAGTCCTTCCTATGGAGCAAGGCTTTTGCTGATAACTTAGCATGTTGATAAATTGGTGTGTTCCCAGTTTAGCTTTTAATATGTTTTATTCTGTATTTTATTGTAATACGCTTTGATTTTAGAAAGGCGCAGATAAATAAAGTTATTATTATAACACTTTTTCTGCAATTAGTTTTTATAAATGCATGAGTGTTTTTCTATAATTAGTTTTCTAAATTCATGAGTTATTACAAAAAAAAAGTTTGACCATATTCAGCGAGGGTTGTAGGATTCAACCCACAAGCCACTAGGTTCTTAGCTCTGAGCCTTAGCCACTACATTACATTGCCTCCTTGGATATGATTGTATCAAAGTTCTCTTATCCAAAGTCAAGCCAGTTCCGAACTAAAACAGCCAATAATACTTTCCTGTTTCTCTGTATTGTCAAAATCTAGATTTAGTATTTGATGTATTGGTCCTTGTAAGAACAGATCCTAAGATACCAAGTCTTTTTTTTTAACTTTGCATATTTCTAAGCTATGGAATTGTCTGAAACATGGTTAATTCACATGAACACAAAGTCTGTACTCTAATTTCTATTTTAAAAATGACTACTTTCCTTCTATAGCCCTAATATGTAACATACTGATTTGTAGCACGTTTCAAAACAATTCACATCTTCAATCTATCAGAATCCAAAAAGTAAACCAAAAAGTAATTGTTCTAAATGGTGATTTTGAACAGACCAAGCTTACCAAAGAGGGATAGCTTTTAGTTTTCAATGGATTTTTCTAATTCCCTCAGTTTTAAAAAAGGTATGCAAATAAGTGCATGCTTACTTATGAGCTATAAAGTGACTCTGGTTGTCCAAACCACACCCCTTTTATAGCTATTTTGAAGGGTTTACTGAGCATGCTCAGAACCCACATTTTAAAAATGTAATAACTTTGGAAATTATTTATATTTTTTCACCAAACCAGCAAAGAAAATCTTTCTGAAGCAAACCCTTTGCACCCTGAACATTTCAGACCAAAATTCCAAACCATCTGGGAGCTATGTGATGATAAAAGAACAGCAAAAAACAGTGATTTGTTTAAAAACATTTTTCTATCCACTTCTTGGAATCTGCACATCTAACTGGAACAAAACTCAGCACATCAAGAAATCTACCCCATGAGATTGCACATGCAAAATTTTGTGCAAATCTGTAAAATGGTTGCAAAGATATTAAAGTGCAAAAATTGGGGTTTAACATTTACATGCTTCTTTAATGTGCCTGCTGAACCCTAACTATAGTGGCGCTACCACACTATAATACCTATCTCTCTCTCTCTCTCTATATATATATATATATATATATATATATATATATATATATGAAATAGGGTGCAATAGCACCCCTATAGTTATGGTTGAGTAGCCTGTTTAATGTTAAACCTCAAATTAGCTGAAATTTTATATTTGTCATTCAGGTGGCAAAGTTTTGATGTGTGGAGATTTTTGTGATGGCAGTGTGTGTGGTTTCTGAGATCTGCATGTGTTATTTTTTGGGGAAAAAAAGCACAATTTTTTCCTATAAGTAATATTGTTTTATTTTGCTCTCACCTACAGTCTACATGGAAAGGAACTGTTGCCCCAAACTTGCAGGGGGCATGTGTCATATCCCAAGGTAGTGCCTTTACAGGTCTGGAGAGACAATATCAAAGTGTTCCAGAGTTATAAGGCTTTAAATTTTAATGTTTTCCAACTTGTACATGTGCAGTAGGGGTTTTGAGATAATGTTTTGTGGCAAAAGTAAAATTTTGATGCCACAAATGTACGAGTTTGCTTTCAAGCCACTTGTTTGGCATGGTACCATACATTTTTTGTGCTGTGGCAACTGCCATCTTGTTGATTATTTGTATGAACTGACAAGCACGGAAAACAAACAAAATGCTGAGACTGTAAAAAACAAACACCAGAACCTAGCTAAATGGGACCAGTTTAGCAAGATTTTGATGTTTATTTTTTTTAAATGCTGTCAACAAATACCTTTTCTGGGCACCCAAAATCCTGGGTGCCCAGCTTAGTGAGAGGAGTGCTTTCCCAGTGTTCTCTGTATGAGAACACTGGGAACTTCTTGATTTCTGCAGCCACAGCTGAAGACATGCTACTAGCTGCAGTGCAAGCTGTGAGCTGTCCTTTTCCCTGGTGTCTAGTGGCACCCTACACCACCAATCACTATCTGCATAAAAGAAAAAACATTATTCCCTGGTGTCTAGTGTCAGCCCCCACCTTTAGATCACTATCCCCTAATTTTAATTATACTTCCTGGTGTCTAGTGGCAACCCCCACCCTCTGATTGCCATCACCTAATTTTAATTACTCTTCCTGGTGTCTAGTGGCACCCTCTACCCTCCAATCACTGTCCCCCTTATTCTTATATTGTTAACCAACCCCTCCCAACCAGTGTCCTGAAATATTTATGTACTGTAAGCCTGTAAAAGAGAAAACAGTCCACCAAAGTCTTTTTTTACACCTGAAGAGAAAAGAAAATGGTCCCTCATCATCCCCACCATCCCCCTTCTGATCCTCCCACTAAGTACCCACCACCACACTCCCCCTTACCCTATACTTACCACTATTGGTCAAACAGTGTCATCTTCTGTGAACTGAGACACGTCTGCACTGTTCAAAGCTGAATGGTGAGCTGAGGAATCAAGTTAAGTGCAGTATAATGTATTTCAATGTATTTGCCTGTGGGAGTGCATGGCTCTCTTGGCTCTGTACTCCCATCCCTCTGTAGACCTCAACTGCTCATCCAACCCTGGGCCGTGTTATGCAATGTCAGGCTGATCAGAAACAAGACAGCATTAGTTGCTGATCTTGTTGGGTCATCCGACCTGGCATGCATGACTGAGACCTGGCTGAAAGAGAATGCTGGTCCCATTTTGGAGTCAGTAGTTCTGGCCGGGTACTCAGTGATACACCACCTAAAGTTGGATCTTGGGGGGGAGTAGCCATTTGTTTTAAGATGGAACTGGGCCTTGTAGATATGCCAGTTGGGGTCACTAGATCCTTCAAATGTATCATGGGGCAGATGTGGGTTGTAGAATACTTCTCATCTACCATCTACCAGGGGGTGAAAAGGAGTTCCTCCAGGAAGTTGCAGATTTCATTGTCAAGATGGTGTTGAAGTCCCCAAGGTGGTTGGTGCTTGGGGACTTCAATTTCTCGGTCGAGGATGAACTATTTTGGTCAAGACTTCCTCCAACTGATGGTTTTGTTGGGCTTTACACAGGTGATTACCTCTGTGACCCACATACAAGGCCATTCATTGGGCCTAGTGTTTCTGCTGGGGATGGAGATCTCTGAAGTGGTAGTGGAACTCGTCAGGTGTTCCAATCACCACACTACAGGATTCCATTTCATGGCCCCCCCAATAGAGTTGCCCCTATGGAGATGGTCGAGTAATGCCCTTTGTGGGGTTTGATCCTTGATGGTCTTATGCCAGTTCTGCACCTATCGGGGTGTCCGTCTGTTAGCATGGACCCAGAGAATCTTCTGCTAATGTATAATAAGACATTGGGGGCTGCTCTAGATTCCATTGCTCCTGTCTGCATTTTCCCCCTCACCCTTCACCCTCGGTCCCCTTGGTTTGATAGGACCTTGAGGGAGTTGAGGAGAATAGGGAGAAGGTTGAAGAGATGCTGGCAGAAATTGGGCCTGAGTGATGAAAAACTTAGACTGATGTCCCATTATAGGGATTATCAATCTGCAGTCTCCCATAAGAAGGCAGAGTTCCTGTCCAGGAGATTGCAGCTGTGCAAAATCAACTGGCTCAGCTGTTCCAAACTGTGGACAGGTCATGTAATCCAGCCTGTCTCCAGAATCGGGGAGCTTTTTCACAGAAGAAGTGTGATGAGTTTGCTCGATTTTTTGCAGATAAGGTTGACACCATCAGATCTGAGATCTGCACAGCTCGTTCATATGGGCAGAGTGGAAATCGATGCAAGACTGCAAGCACCCGGTTTGTCTGGTCAGATTTTAGCCAGTTGGCAATCGAAGAAGTCGTAAAGATGATCCGGTGTTTGCGACCAACTTACTGTAGTTTGGACCTAAGTCTAACATGCCTCCTGATGGGGTGCATGGAGGTAATCAGTGCGGTCCTTGCTGAGATAGTTAGGTGTTTGTTAGAGATCAGGGTATTTCTGGACACCCTGAAGGAGGCAGTGGTTCACCCTCACTTGAAAAAGCCTTCTCTCGACCCTGTCTCACAAATTACAGGCCGGTCTCTTACCTGCTCTTTGTGAGTAAGGTTATTGAGAAGGCAGTCACGTTGCAGCTCAAGGAATATCTGACCACACATGATATCTATGATCCTCTCCAGTCCAGTTTCAGGAAGAGGCATAGTACCGAGACTGCATTGGTTCGGGTACTTAATGATCTTCTAACAGTGAGAAATCAGAGGAGTTGTTCCATCCCAGTCCTCCTTGATCTCTCCACAGCATTTGACACAGTGGACCATGGGGTATTGCTAGAGCACCTGCAGCTACTCTGTGGGCTGTCTGGTACAGTCTTCAGATGGTTTGATTCCTTCCTCACTGGCAGGATGCAGAGTAGAGTTGGAAGTATTCTCCTTGGCCCCTCTCCCCCTGCCATGTGGGGTACTGCAGGGCTCTGTGCTTTCCCCTGTGTTGTTCACAGTGTACATGCTGCCTTTGGGGAACATTATTAGGTGGTACGGGTTGAGTTTTCACTGCTACGCAGATGAACTGCACTTGTCCTTTGTGCCTGAACAAAGTAATGTTGTTTTGGTCTTTAACAACTGCCTCTCAGAGATTCAGGACTGGATGAGTGCCAATTGGCTCAGGCTGAATCTGGATAAGACTGAGGTGTTGGTTGTGGACCCAGGTGGTCATGTAGAGGGGTTATCAGAGGGGCAGCCATCCAGGCTTTGGCTGGGAGGCAACCATCTGGTGACCTCTGACTGGGTGCGGAATATGGGCATTATGCTTGATAGTGAGCTGACATTTAAGCTTCAGGTGTTGGCCATTGTCAAGACCTTATTTTACCATCTGAGGAATATTACCTGGATAAAACACCTGGTCCCACCTGATAACCTTCTGACATTGGTCCATGCCTTTGTAACCTCATGCCTGATTACTGCCATGCCCTAACCTAGGACTACCTGGGTTGGACTTTCATCACCTGCAGCTGGTGCAGAATGCAGCTGCCAGGTTGTTGATTATCAAGATCTTGCCATGTCACACCTGTGTTCTGTGGCCTGCACTGGCTGCCAGTGTGGAGAAGGATCATCTTCAAGGTTGGATTAATGACCTATATGGCCCTACAAGGACAGGGACCCTGGTACCTGCAAGATCTCCTCTGTCCCTACTGCCCCATTCGTCCTCTCTGCTCCACTGACAAGGGATTGCTAGAGATTCCCAGGGTCTGCTTGACAACTTCAGGAGCCAGATCATTTGTTTTTGCAGCTCCATGTGGAATTCTCTACCTCACCAGGTTAGGTAGTGCCCGTCCATTGAGACCTTCAAGTCTGCCTTAAAAACTTATTTATTTGACTTAGCATTCTCTAATATCTAAAGTCCTGCTGTTTTTCGATCTGTTTTTATGTTTATAATTCTGTTGACTTGATGTTTTGTGATTTTGTGTACAACGCTATTGTCTTATTGGAAAGGCGTTTCATAAATAAAGATTGTTTGCTTGCTAGACGCATACATATATATATATATATGTAGCTGTGGAAGCACAGGGCACTCCGGGCCCTGTGCTTCCATTGTACTTCCATTTATAGGACAACAGTGACCAAATTGTCAGCATAGCCTTATTATTACCCCACCTCATGTACCTGTTACAGAAAATGTCTGAATCCCCGCCAAAATGTAATTCTGCACAACTGCAATGCCATTCTGCACTACAGGTGCAAAATCACATTTTGACAGGATTTGAAAAATGACAGCTGTGACATACATGAGGTGCGGTAATAAGAAGGCTATGTTTAAAATCTGGGGTCAAAATATTTAAAATTTCAAAAGTTATGAGCAGGCATAGTGAAATTGCAATGAATGGTGATAACTTTGGCATTTTTTTCATATTTTGACCTCAGAGTTTCAACATAGTCTTCTTATGAACTCATCTCATAAACCCCATAGGTGAAAATTTTAAAATCCTTTCCAACTCTGTTCCAAAACGCCATTCTGTGTCACATGTGCAAAAAAATGTTTTGGACAAGGTGTTAGAAATGACAGCTGTACTGTTCATGAGGTGGTGTGAAAAAATGGCTATGTTGAAAATTTGGAGTCAAAATATTGAAAATTACCAAAGTTATGCTTGTGTATAGAAACATTTCAGCAAACGCTCATAACTTGGTCATTTTTAGGAATTTTTTCACCAAATTTTCAACATGGCCTTTTTGGGACCCCACCTCATGAACACTGCTGGTGAAATGTGGTTATTCCATCCTGAAAGGTGAGTCCATGCAACAACCGCAAAATCACCTTCCAGGTCTGATTAACGAAATGACATTGCATGAGGTGGGGTCCCAAAAAGGCTATGCTGACAATTTGGTGAAAAAAATTCCAAAAAATTGCACAGTTATGAAACATAAGTTCAAAACACCATTGAAATACATTATACAGCATTTACCTTAATTCCTCAGTTCACAGTTCGGCTTTGAAGAGTGCAGATGTGTCTCGGTCCACAGAAAATGACATTCTATGACTTTGGGTGGTAAGTATAGAGTAAGGGGGATATGGGGTGGTAGGTGTTCAGTGGGAGGGTTGGGATGGGGTGGGGTGGTGGGATGACAAGGGACTGTTTTCTTTTTCCAGATTAAACACAAAAAAAAAGACATTGGTTGACTGTTTTCTTTGTACAGGATCAAATAAAGTAAATAAATATTTTGTGACACTGAGGAGTGGGTTTCCCAGTTTCCCACACTGCTGGGGTGACTTGTAATGCTGACATGAGGATTGGGTCCCCCAGTGTCGACACTATTAAATTAAACAACGGGCTGTGAGGGAAAAAGCGGTATCCGACACCAGGGCTGGGCATCCCAGTGTCAGATTATATAAATAAATAATAGGGACTAGGGTAAAGAGACCGGAGGGTGAGGAGTGCCACTAGACACTAGGAAATATATTGGGTCTGTGATCGGGGAATGAGGGATGCCACTTGACACCAGGGAAAATGAGGGCTCACAACTCACCTAGCAGCCAGCAACAGGAGTTCTGCTGTGGCTGCTGAACCAAATAAAATCCACTGTTCTCATACATAGAATGTAGCAGAAGGCTTCTCTCACTAAGCTGGGTACCCAGTATTTTGGGTGATCAGAAAAAGTATTTCTGAACCTAATTGAGAAAAACAAACACCAGAATCTAGCTAAACAGTGCCTGTTTAGCTAGGTTCTGGTGTTTCAATTGTACAATGACAACATTTTTATGTATTTTCCATGCTTTTTAGTGTGTGGAAAAAAAACCAAGATGGCTGCTCACAAAAAATGATTTTTTTTCCTCATGAAAATGGAACTGATCTTGTGAGAATGAATCCTTTTTTTCTACCACAAACATTTTTATTGGTTTTTCCTTTATAAGAAGTAAAAACGAACCTTCATACATACACAGGGCAACATAAGCATACATAAAAGTAAGAAATTATGGGTTACCCTGTACATCAATACATCTATTAGTGTAAAAACATTTTAAGTCCCATTACAACATCTCAGATGGGCTGCATTTGAGTACTGAATGGAACCTAGTAACAGTTTGAAAAACAGTCAGTTTTAACTATAGTTTCTCAAACTTTTTTCTTCTATCCTGGAAAGTGAACTTCCCATAGGAAATAATGGGAAATTAAAAACTGAATAACTTTGGAACAGATTAATATTTTTTCAGCAAACAAACACTAGCCATTCTACTACCCAAGTTCTTTTTACCATAAAAAATAACACCAAAATTCCACACCATCTGGGCACAAGGCAATTAAGACAAAACTGCAAAAAGCGGTGAATTTTAAGGTTTTTGCACTATCCGGATCAAGAGATAGACCCCACAGAACAGTGTGTACCAAAGTTTTTGCAAATCCACTGCTTGGTTGCAAAGTTATTGAATTGCACAATTTGAGATTTAACATTAAACAGGCTACTCAACCCTATCTATAGGGGAACAACCGTGCCCCTACTATATATATATATGTGTATATATGTGTATATATATATATATAATATATATATATATACCTATTTTTTGCACATTGAAAATTGAAAATTTACCATCTACTTGCAACAAACATTCACACCATTGTTAAGTGGAGAAGAAGCACACTTTAAATTATGCTTTTCCAATAGTGTAGCGTGATGGGCACAAGACTGTGGACCCAAGGGTCCTGGGTTCAAAACTAGTGTCTTAAATTTTTTTTGCCTTCATTGTAGGTGTACAAAAATTATGTACAGACACTAGTCTCAAATCCTAGACTTCCAAATCCACAGCTCTGTGCTTTACCCTCTATGCCATTTAAGTAGCACAGCTATTACAGTGCTTTTTCTTTACTTAACATACTATGTGAGTCTGGCTCTGTCACTTTCCAGACTATAGCATGTGTGAAAAAAAGCTATACCTTTTGTCGCACATGCTACAGTTATGAAAGTGACATAACCAGTTCAGTCAGAAGAGGGATCCAGTCCCAGTGCACAGAAGATGACAGCGCCCAACCTGTGGAGGTAAGTATACAGTAAGGAGGGAGGGGTAGGAACAGGACAGAGATGAAGGACCGTTTTCTTTTTTTCACATTTAACATTTAAAAAGACATTGGGGGACTGTTTTCTTTAACAACATGTTTATGGGGATGCTGAGAGTGGGCTCCCCAGTGTCCCACACTGTTTCGGGGGAGTAACTTCACTCGGGACACTGAGAGTGGGCTCCCCAGTGTCCCACACTGCTGGGGAGGGCTAAATAAAAGAATAGTAATGGGAGGGTGGGGAATGCAACTAGAAACCAGGGCAAAAAAACCTGAAGGTGCCACAAGACACCAGGGAAAAGGAATGGCTCAAACTTGACTCTGCAGCTGGCAGCATGAGTCCCAGTTGCAGCTGCAGAAGTCATGAAAATGCCACTCTTCTCATTGAGAGAATGGGAGACAAGTGATCCTCTAATTAAGCTGGCACCCAAGATTTCAGGAGCTCAGTAAACTTGTTTTGGGCCACACAAAAAAAACATCAGAATGTAGCTAAATGGGTCCCCTTTAGCTAAATTCTGATTTTTATTTATGTTATATTCTTTTTTTAAAATATTTTCAACACTTGCTGGTCCTCGCAAAACAAAACCGCAGACACAACACAGCCCCTGCGCTCAAATCAGTGTGATACTTGCACAAAATACCTCCCTTCATTGTGATAAAATGGACTTTTGTGCAAAAATTCAAATCTTTCATGCCTAGCATATACATTTTCCCATAGGCTGTAATGGGAAACTTTAAAGTTTAATAACTTTTGAATGAATTAAGATTTTTTCACCAAACCCTCAAATGGCACATCTGAGAGACAGAGGTGTTCTACCCTGAAAATGTCAGACTACAACCTAAAGCCATTTCTGAGATCCAGGTGGACAAAGAAATGGCAAAAAAGACAGATTTTTCTGTTTTTTCAAACATTCTGTGAATTCCCTATAGGATAACATTGTGGCGGTCATGACGCCTTTCAATGGCTATATATCAAAAACAGTTTGAGATATGGATTTTTTGCTAACTGCAGCTCATGCATGCATGGAAGTAGTCAGGACATGAATACAACTGCAAAGGAATTTTTCCCAAAGTTCCTACAGTTCCTGAGGTATTGCAACTTTTGCAGCACAAGGGTTACCTGGAATCATTCTAGGCATGTGTTATGTAATCAATAATACCCAAGAGGGTGGGCATTATTGGGAAATATCAGACCACCCAGGGGCATAATGGGGCACAATGCCACAGGCAGAGGGCATTATAGCCCCTGGAAGGTCTGGTATTTCCCAATAATGCCCACCCTCAAGGGTATTATTGCACTTAGAAAATGGTTCTCTTTGTAAATGTTCATGAATTTGTAAAGGAACAGAGCAAATGACTGCAAAATGAGTAGAAATGTTAAAAAAAATACTGATAAAGTAGCCCGTAGGTTGTTCTGCTGCTGTTGCTACTCACCACAGAGGCATTCTAGTGGATTTGCACCCCCACACACACACACACACACACACACACACACACACACAGCGTGTGACCTTTGACTGCGATGTATGGCGTGTGTGCCGTGTGAGGTAAATGATTTATTTTTTTAAATTGTAAGGTAAATCATTGTTTTAGCTTTTGTTCAGCAGGCTGAGTAACTTTGGTGGAATTGTGCCTGAAGCTGACTGACCGCTTTGTTTCTTTTTGCGGTCAGCACAGTGGTGTGATAGTGTGGTCAGAACAGTGGTGCCGTTTGGAAGAAGATGGCTCTGTGTTACTCTTCTAACCACAAGACAAGTGGAGTGCATTTTTTTTTTCATTTTGAGGCACTGGAGCAGCTGCAGTTCAGTGTGTTTTTTTTTTTTAAGAGGGGAAATAAGTAGCTCTCGCTAAGCGAGAGAAAAACATGGCGGCATTCAAAATTTTTCAGGGTGCTTTCAGCCAATTAGAAAGCTGGCTGGGCACCACTGTTGAATGCTTCACAGTGAAGTGGCAATTGAACTGGCTCTTATTTTTGACTGGGCATCTATTGAAAAATAGATGCCCAGGTTGGAAGTGGTTGTAGCCAATGAGGAAAGAGAACATGATCTTGCCATTTTCTAAGTCTCTATACTTATGGTTACATGGGAACACAGGGCTCATAACACCCTGCGCTCCCACATTTGGATCCCATTATGCAATAATGGGAGCGCAGGGCCCTACATTATCCAGTAGTGGGAGCGCAGGGCCTGGAGGTGTGCTATCATTAAAATATCAGTGCACTTACGTATAGATGAGAGTGCAGGACCCTCTTGGCCCTGCACTCCCACATAAAAATCAGAGGCAATTAGAAAATGTATTCATGATAGAAGGGGCCCTGCGCTCCCACAACCACATACAAGTAACATTACACTTTCTCAGAAAGAAGGGAAATTCATTGCAAAAAACTTCAATAATGCATCAGTTAGGGTTGTCATTACAGTGGCAAAAGTTTGGAAATTCAATGTTAGGATTACCAATCTTACCTCCACCCCACTCTGCACACACCAACAGGTGTTGGGGTGTGCCATGGGGTCATTGGGTCTAATGACAGTCACAGTGTTCATGAGGAGAGGTTCCAAAATGTCCATGCTGAAAATCTGGTGGAAAAAGTCCAAAAAATGGCTAAGATATCAACATAAGTTGAAAACACCATTGACATACATTATACAGCACTTGCCTTCATTTCTCAGTTTGTGATTCAGCTTTAAAGAGTGCAGGTGTGTCCCAGTCCTCAGCTGATGACAACAGAGGGCCACCACTGGTAAGTATAGGGCACGGGGGGGTATGGGGTAGTGGGTGCTCAGTGGGGATGGTGATGGCAGGTATGATGAGGGACTGTTTTCCTTTTCTCAGGGCAAAAATAAAAAAGAATTTGGGGATGGTATTCTTCATTACAGGGTAAAAAAAGACAATGTTGGGGACACTGGGAGTGGGCTCTCCAGTATCACACAGTGGTGGAGGGCAGTAACATAACTGGGGACATTGGGAGTGGGCTCCCCAGTGTCCTGTACTGCTGAGAACTGGGAACCTGACTGGGGACACTGGGAGTTGACTCTCCAGTGTCCCACACTACTGGGGAGGGGGTCTTGTACTGCTGACATGGGGATTGGCATCCCAATGTCAGCAAATAAATATACAAGATTGGGGACACTGGGAGTGGGCTCCCCAGTGTCCCACAGTGTTAGGGGGAGTAACATGACTAGGGTCACTGGGAGTGGGCTCCCTAGCATCCCACACTGCTGGAGACAGGGAACCTGACTGGAAACACTGGAAGTGGGCTCCCCAGTATCTCACACTACTGGGGGGGGTCTTGTACTGCTGACATGGGGATTGGGCACCCTGACGTCAGCAAATAAATACAAGAGACTCAGGGGGGCATGGGGATCTGACACCTGGAGTGGGCATCCCGGTGTCAGATTTTCTAAAAACAATGAATGGAAATGGCAGGGTGGAAAAATGGAAATATACCACCTTCTCTGTGACACCATGTGACCCAATATGGAAAACAAAATGCCTTTCTGCGAAAACAAAAGTGTTTTCACATGGGACATCTATTTTTTCCCATAGGAAATAACAGGAAATTAAACATGGAATAACTTTTGAACAGATTAATATTTTTTTGCCAAACCTTCAAAGGGCACATCTGTGAGGCAAAGGCATTCAACCCTAAAAATTTCAGACCACAACCAAAAGAAATTTCTGAGAAATGGCTGTCAAAAGAAAATAAAAAAAAATGTAAATTTTGTGTTTTTAACCACTCTGTATTTCAAAAAATGCAGAAGGGATTCAGATGAAATTGGCATGCCAAGAGACATGCCCCTAGTAGCAAAGTGCAAAATTTGAGGTTTAACGTTAAACTGCATATATACACACAAGTAGGTATATTTATGTATATCTATATCTATATATAGATATAGATATTCATGGCAAAAAGCTCAGTTCAATGCATCAGTTAGGGTTGTTCCACAGCGACAAAAGTGAGAGCATTTGGTGTTAGGGTTGAAAGCCCCACCCTTGTACCCCCAGCCCGTCCCCCCAACCGGCATCAGGGTAAGCATTGGGGTCATCGGCCTTAACTCTCACCCCATCACATGTGTAAACAAGATGAGGTATAGGAGAATGGGGTGAGAGTTAGGACCGATGACCCTCAAAGCACACCCCATGCCAGTTGGGGGTGGGCTGGGGGTGTGTAAGGGGGATTTCAATCCTAACACCGAATTTCCTCACTTTTGTTGCTGTGGAACAACCCTAACTGATGCATTAAACTGAGTTTTTTGCCATAAATTTCCCTTCTTTTTGAGAATGAGGACTATAAATAGTGAATGGAATATGGTGGGCCCGTGCTCCCACCATTTGATTTTTTGTGACGTAGTAACGGCAATGCAAATTCAAGTGCTAACAGTTACGCACATGGTGATGCAAATGTAAATGGCAAAGCAAACGTTAATAGAAACACAAGTGCAAAGTGACACCAAAACAAACTATGATGCAAACGGAGACGCAAGCATGTATGGAAACACAACTGGTAACACGCACGGTCATGGTACCGCTATTTTAAATGCAAATGGTAACTGTAACAACAACAATAAGGTCAAAGGAAACAGAAATGCAAATGCAAGCACGTTCAGAAATGCAAAGAGTAACATGCACTGTCATGGTACCACAATTGCAAATGCCAATGGTAATGGTAACAGCAAAAATAACACCAAAGGAAACAGAAATGCAAACACAAGTGCATACGGAAATGTAAACCGTAATACGCACGGTCATGGTACCACAATTGTAAATGCAAATGGTAATGGTAATAGCAACAATAACACCAAAGGAAACCAAAATGGAAATGCAAATGCAAGCAAGTACGGAAATGCAAACCATAATACGACGGTCACAGTACCGCAATTGTAAACACAAATGGTAATAGTAACTGCAACAATAATGTGAAAAAGCAAACACAAGCATGAAGTGTGTGGAAAAAGCAAACCGTAACACACATGGGCAGGGGAACACAATAGTTAATGTAAATGGTAACGGTAACAGCAACGATAATGCAAAACAAACGACAAACGCAAACGCAAATGGAAGGGCGGACACAAATGCAAATGGTAATGCACACGGTGATACAAAGTGAAACACAAACAGTAGTGGAGACACAAATGGTAACAGTAATGCAAGTGCAAACAGAAACGCAAAGGGTAACGCACATGGTGCAGTTCACGGTATCGCTAATACAAACGGATACGGAAACGCAAGTGGAAACGCTACGTGTAACCGTAACTGGAGTGCACACCCTAGTTATTTCCCAACAGCTGCATAGAGAAACACAGTGACTATAAAGAATGTAGGCATAATAATGGGCTGCGGACCAGAAAATGAGGTCTTGGAATACTAAATTGCTTATATCTCAGGAACCGTACGACGTAGAAAAAAAATTTAACTTTCCCATGATTCATGACTTTCCTGGCTAGGTTTGCAGTAAATGCTTAGCCACCCTATTCAGATGAAAAATCTGTATCTCGCACCGTTTCCGAGATACGGGCCCCGAAAGGCGCGGCGGACGCCGCAATGTTAGTCTATGGGAAAAAGTGTCAACTTTGGAGTACCGTAACTTTGCATCCCTGCAATATTTTTTCACCAAACCATGAAAAGGCACATCTGTGGGATGTTGGCTTTCTTCCTTCCAAAGTTCAGCCCAAAAGACCAAACCGTTCTTTTGCAGCAGGGTGGCAAACAATTCCTGTCATTTTGGCCATAGTGTTACAAAGTAGTGTTGTGATTTGCGACACTTTCGCAAAAAAATCCTGAAAGTGTCACAGGTGCGACACTACTTTGTGACACTACTTTCCAAAAAAATTTCAGAAACATATTTCTGGGGTGTTTAACCCCCAAATAAAGACATGCCTAGCATCCACAGGGCTCGACAAGGTAAACACAAAAAAATTGTGTCCCTAGATGGTCCCAATTTTAAATGCCATGCATTTCTGTGATCAGTAACTGAAAAAAAAATGGCTGACTCACGACACTACAGGGGTCATTTGCAACACTAAAAACTGCATTTGCAACACTGTCAAACTTTTTGTTAACATTTCCCATTGACTATAATGGGAAAATTGTTTTTTGAATAACTTTTGAACCGTTTAATATTTTTTCATGAAATCTTCAAAAGACACATCAGCGACCCCATCCACACTTTTCCTGAAGTTTGTGGACTGGTCACGCAAGCCATGCGATCTGTAGGCACAAGCAAAGAATGCGCAAAAAACCTTAAATGTGCCCTGGAATGTCACTTAATAACTCTGCAGCCATATATCCGACCGGTATGAAAGTTGGCAGATCCCAATATCTATCAGCTTGGTCCTGGGCTACCACACCTTGTGAATGCATTCATGTTGACTATACAGAAGTGGACAAACAGTATTTCTTGGTAGTACAGTAGTTGATATCCACTTTAAATGGATTAAAGTGCTTCCACCTCAAGCAACATCTACAGAGAAGACTGTGAGTCTTCCAAGAAAACTTTTCACCTAAATAGACTGCTACGGGAGCTAGTGCCAGACAAAAGTCCCCAGTTTTCTTCACAAGAGTTCAAACTGTTCTTAAAGCAGAATGGGTTCTGACATATTTTGTCTCCACCTTACCATCAGCATCAAACAGCGAAGCTGAATGGGCTGTACAGACATTCAAGAAAGCCTGGACCAAACAGGATTCTCAGCCAATACCTGCAACACAAATGCTGGCTTGTTTTTTTTGATTACCTAAAGAATCACTTCTCATACCATCACAGAGTGTACACCTGCTGAACTGTTCCTCAGACATCCACCTCCTACCCATTTGGCATGGCTAAAGCTGGACTAGTCCCATACTCTAGTGAAACATCAACTGCAACAGCAAAGGGGTCCTCACAAGTTGATCAAGTCAGTTCAGATCTTCCATTCTGTGGAGAGTGACGTTTCAAGATTTCAGGCATTCACAAGTGTCTTTGGATTCCTGGAGTGGTGCTTGAAAAACATGTACCTTTGACCTATGGAGTATGTTTGTGACCTGGGGCTCAATTTTGAAAGGTAATGCAGGGCTTGCATGAAGCCCTGTGTCAAGGCCATGCTTTAGTGCAGCTGCGCCAAACTTCTTTGTCACAACTGCACCTGAGTTTATATTGTTGGGCACAGTTGCAACAGTTTCCTCAGTTTACGGCAGCTTGTGCCAACTATTTGGCACAAGCCCCGTAAAAAGGGTCAGACGAATGCTGCAAGTTAAACCAGGGAAAATCTGACCTAACCTATGGCATTAGGTGCTCAGGATTGAAAATCCTGATCGCCAGCAGGGAAAATGCTGCAAGCTCCGTGCGCCAAACAATCAGCACACCAGTGGCTTGTGGAATTCTTGGGGCTTTGAAAATTGAACCCATTGTGTTGTTCATGTGCATGTAGATCGCCTGTTATCTTCAAAGGATCTAGCTCATTCAGCAGAAGATATCACTCCAGTAGAGGAGAGTGATAATGAGGACTTTTTTATGCCAGTGAAATACCAACAAGGACTGTGCCAAACAATTCTGGAATTCATACATCACCATCAGCAGTTACTCAAGCCCAGAGATATCCCACGTGGCAGAGAAGATCACCCCACAGACTGGACCTGTAAAATGTGAACTGATCCAATGTCTCTGGTGCAACAGGACTTATTACATATTTTGCTACTTAGGTAGTGACAAGTTCTACGTGAAGGACAGAATAATCATCTGAACTTGTTCTGGGTACCGAATAGTCTACTTTGGCCCAAAAGTTAGGAAATGTTAAAGTTGGGATATTGTCAGACCTAGTTTTGTGTATGGGGAGTAATGTACTATTATGTACTTACCTAAAGGAGGTACACAGGGAGCTGTGTTGGCTGTAGTCCATGTCTGGCACAGTTGTAATCCTATTGAAGTTCCTGTCTTGCCCAGTGGGCATCAACTTTATCTGCATATGAGTCTGTCTGCCTCCAACAGGAGTATATTACACTCAGTAGGTAGATGTGTGTGTATATGTGTCTAAATGCATGTCATGTGTTTATTAATTAAAAGTGACCTCTGTTATCTGTATGCAGTTAGCCAAAAACACAAAAGTTAAGAGACTTTTGGTGTAGATAAAACAAATATTAAAAAATATTAAAACGATATTACTTCATTTTTGTCCCTGCATTGGTATAATGGGTTAGCTTTTATTAGTAAACCAGTAAGAAGAATGAGACTTGCGTACCATTAGTAGATTCACAACTAAATGTCTTTATTACACCAGGACCAAAGTATTACAACTCTGTCAGGCCACCAATGTTTCACAGACCAAGTCTGCTTCTTCAGGATGGATAGGGAACATAAATATCTTCAAAAGAAATAAACACAACTTTAACAGTACCACAGGATACAAATTAATGATATAAATTTGAGGAGGGGATTAAAATACCTCAAACTCTGATTAGTTCCCCTATTATTTTCCCCCTTATAAAATGTGCTTCAGAATCCTTCAGTATCCTAGCCTGAAGTACTATGTCCAGTTCTGGAGGCCTCATCTCAGGAAGGACATAGACCAGATGGAAGCAGTACACAGAAGGGCAACCAAAATGGTGCATGGCCTGTATCAGAAGTCCTACTAGAAAAGACTCAGGAAATTAAATATGTACTCACTGGAGTAAAGGAGAGAAAGGGGAGACTTGATAAAAACATTCAAATACCTCAAGGATATCAATAAGGTACAGGAGGGGGACATATTGCACTTAAAGAAATGCTGAAGGACAAAGGGGCATGATATAAAGCTGGAAGGGGCTTGACTTAGAGGGGATGTGAGGAAATAGATATTCACAGAAGTGGTGGTAGACACCTGGAACAGCCTCCCAGCAGAGGTGGGGGGTACAGGAAATGATAACAGGTTTCAAACATGCATGGGATAGACAGAGGGAGACCTTAGTAACAGGGTGCAGGGGGTTAAGGCCAGAGATCAATAGGATCTACAGTAGCACAGTAGGTAGGGATTTTAGGGCAGACTAGGTGGGCCAAGAGGTTCTTTTTCGCTGACAGTTACTATGTTTCTATGTTTCTAGCAGCTTCAGAATCCTTCAGTATCCTAGCAACTTCAATTGTCTAAATACATCACCTTAACATTCATTAAGTAAGCAATAATACCCTCCAGGGTAGGCAGTATAGGGCTATACAGAACTGCCCAGGGGTGTAATGAGGCCCGACACTGCAGGCAGAGGGCCTTATAGCCCCTGGAAGGTCCGGTATAGCCCAATATTGCCCATCCTGGAGGGTATTATTGCACTTAGAAAATGGACACTGTGAGAAAAATAAGTTTAATAAAAAAGCTAATAAAAAGTTAGTTTAAAATAAGTTTTGTAACAAAATAATATCTCTGCCTACTTTAGAATTATGTGTTTTTTTTTTATTATGAGCTAGGGACTTTTGTTGTGCTGGAGGCTCTGTAGTTTATTTTAAAAAAAGTAGCTGATTGGTGACTCGCTGCAGTTTGGAACTACCAAAGAGTGAAAACAAAAGACATTGAGTTAGATGTAGATGGTGGAGGTATGGGGAGAGCAGGAGTTACAGAGCCACTCAGGAGGCATTGGAAGTTGGGAGGTGAACAGTAGGGGGTTGAACGAGGTGCAGAACAAAAGAAATCTCAAGAAGAACACCCGCAGTCTGCTGTTTTGAACTCAGTTGGGATACACGTTGTGTTTGCAGGGAAAGACTGCAATCGAAAAGGGTAATAGCACTAGCTGGGCAAGCCTTGTGCTGCAGGGAACCACTTATTAAATCTTGCCATTGTAGGTTTTTTGTTTTATTTTGTTTTTGGTGTCTGAAGAAGTGGGGAGAGACCGCGGTCTAGAGAGAATTGCAATTAGCAATGAGAGCGGCTGGGAGAAAAGATTAACTGTCTCTCTCCCCAAATGCAAAATTAAAATCTTGAGTGTCTTTTTTCTTCCAACAAAGACGGGCAAGCCTTGCACTGCGGGAACTGCTAGTTGAATCTTGGCATTGTTTTTTTACGGATCATCGTCTGAAGAAGGGGGTGTGAGACTGTAGTCAGGAAAATGCTGCCGTTACCAACGAGAGTGGTTGGGAGTGACAAGTGATAAACTCCGTGTATCTCCCTGACCGCAAAAGTGAAAACGACACTGTTTTTTTTATAGAAGACTTGGTTTGCTGGCCAAAGCACCTAGCTTCACCTCAGCTCTTTCCTTCTAGATTGCTTGAAAGGATAGAGCAGGGAAAGCATTAAGACTTCTTTTGGCTAAGCAGATTTACTGTGTGTTATTATTTTATTTTGTACTCACAGGGATTGCTACTGTTTGTTACTAACATTTCATTGCTTTATTTTTCTCTGATTCAAATAGTTGTTGCTGGTATACCTTCTTCAGCATTAATTCAAGGTGTGCCTACAGGTGTGTGCTAACAGATTACTGCTGTAATCTTCTGATTTAAATTGTCTTTTGCAAGGTATATCTTCTGTTACTGCTTTATTTTTCTCTGTAGCAAAGTTTTTCTTACAGGGTATATCTTCTCTGAATTTATTACAGGTGGTGCTTTATAGGTTTTACAGTTTTATCTAACATTAGGATAGGCTTTCAGGGTTACTGCATTTGTTGTTGACTGATTGTTTCTGCTCTTACCTTCTTGTTCTTTCATAAGTGGTTCTTCTTTTTCGGCAGGGGAAGGGCCCAGCCACCCACCCCCATCCCCAACCACCCCCACACTACATTCCTTTTAAAGGGTACCACAGTCGTGACATTTCCTGTGGCAAAGCAGGAAGGGGAGGATTAGTGGGGCATCCACAAGGTGAGCTCATTTACAGGGGCACTAGTAATTTAACTTGTTATAATAAGTTATACGAAAACAAAATACAAAATCAAACCATTACTTGCATTTTTTTCCTTCTAATTACTCTGACCAGGTTATAAACCCAGCACTTATCTGGAATGGATATCATTAACTGCAGGTACTGTGGAACACTTTTCAGAAGGACAGTCTTACGGGATTTAGGACACTGTCCTACATGCTGGGCTATTGGAGATCTTAGGGCTCAGCTCCGGGCAGCATGGGCAGAGATTGCACACCTCAAATTTCATATTCAAGAGGAAATACATTATAAGAACCACCCGCCATTTCCCCAACATTCAACAGAAGAACCTCGACTGCAGAGGGTAGTTGGTCCAGGAGGTTGGCAGGTGGTTAGGAGGGGCAAATCGGGTGCCCCATCATTCTGTGCTCTCCAAAATATTACCTCCAAAAACCATATAAACACTACAAACAAGTATCTGCCTCTATCTCCAAAATCAAACAAAGGGGCAGAGGACACTGCAGAGCAGGACACTGCAGCATAGGATCTAGCACAACAAAACTCGTCCAAATCAGGAACCAAAACAAAAAAAGCAAAAAGAAAATCCAAAAAACTTCTGATCATAGGAGACTCCATGATTTGGGGAATTGATACCTATCTCCAGCCAGGGATAATAGTCAGATGTCTCCCAGGTACATCAGCTTGGAGAGATACTGACCACATTGCTAAAATTGTTCAGGAAGCAGGAGAAAACATTGATGTCCTGGTACACATAGGGACTAATGATCTCACCAGCCGGTCAGTTGTGGAGACCAAGGAACACCTGGCCAGGCTGGGTGACAAACTATCATCCATTTCATCCGGCATCTCCTTCTCTGAGATACTGCCAGTCGGGGAGAGGGGGGCAAATGGACGGAAGGTCAGAGAAGGGGAGATAGGGGAGCTAAACATGTGGCTCAAGGGCTGGTGCCAGGAAAAAGGATACAGATTTATAGGGAACTGGCAACAGTTTTGGGAGCAAAAGTTCTTTAAATTTGATGGACTGCACCTGACTAAGTTGGGAATCAGTGCATTGGAGCAGCAGTTTGACGTCTTTGCAGAATATGTAAATTAGCAAATGGGGAGAGGAGTGCAGCACCCCATACGACAAATGGGAAGAACACCCTTCCCCCCTCAGCTAGTGGTCAAACAGGGATTCAGCATGTTTGCAGTTCACTTGCATCACCAGGTAAGAAAAAAGGTCTGTCTCCCCATACGATGCACAGGGGAAATGCCAGACCTCACCCAACAACTAACACACCGAAATCTGGCCAATGGAAAATCATGTACACAAATGCTCACAGCCTGGGAAATAAGATCCCAGACCTGGAGACAATAATGTCAGAGGCTAAACTGGACATAGTAGCAATTAATGAGATGTGGTTTACCAGTAACCACACTTGGGAGACTTCAGTACTTGGCTATGTACTGTTCAGAAGAGACCAAGGTGCAAAAAGGGAGGGGGGGTGGCGTGGCCCTGTATGTCAATGAAAATATCAAAGCTACAGAAATTCAGAATACACATAAGGAGCCAGAAGAACTGTGGGTCACACTGGAAAGGAAATGGACAGCCATAAGAACTGGGGTTGTCTACAGGCCCCAGACCAGGGAGACATGGACACATTACTGTTAGAAGATATACAAAACATGACAGCTAAAGGGAGGTTCTGATAATGGGAGACTTCAACATGCAGGATACAGATTGGTCAATACCAACAGGAACATCTGCCAGAACTAGACACATGGTGGATTCCCTGCAGGGGGAGGGCCTCAAACAACTGGTACAACAACCCACAAGAGACAGGGCTATCCTAGATCTACTACTGACTAGCAGGGAAGGGATCACAGATCTCCAGGTAGAAGGTCACCTGGGGGCCAGTGACCATCACATGGTATGGTTCAATTTGGCCACTACAACTAAATCATTCCATTCCAAGGCAAAAATATGGGACTTCAGAGGAGCTGACTTTGATAAGATGGCCAATGGAGTTAAGCTAGCCCTGGCAAAAAGAAACACAGGTGAGGGGGTACAGGCAAAGTGGGCAAGCATTAAGGATGCAATACTTGAAGCAACATCCCATTGTGTTATATAGAAAAGGAAGAGCAAAAGAAGAAGGAAACCACTTTGGTTCTCAAATACAGTAGCAGAAAAGGTCAGAGCCAAAAGACTGGCCTTCAGGAACTATAAGGGAACACAGTGGGATGAAGATAGGAAGGCATACCAAACTGCCCTAAGGGAAGGCAGTAAGGCAGACAAAGTCACAAACTGAGGAAACACTAGCACAAACAGTAAAAGAAGGTGACTAGACTTTTTATAGATACATTAATGAAAGGAGAAATTCCAGAGGGAGTATTTGCTAAGCTCAAAGGAGAAAAGGGGGCATGTGAGGAGGAGGAGGAGGACTCTGTAAAAGCATATATCCTAAATAGATACTTTTGCTCAGTATTTACTGAAGAGAAGGTAGGGCAGGTCCCACAGCTCAGCACCATGGACACAGGGGGGAGGGAGGTGAACACTACTTCCTTCACAAAGGAAAGGGTCCTACAAGAGCTTGCTAAGCTCAAGGGTGGACAAGGCAATGGGACCTGATGGCATATATCCCAGGGAACTAAAGGAGCTAAGGGTGGAACTAGCAGAGCCATTAGCAGAACTGTTTAGTGAGTCTCTGAGCACAGGAGAGGTCTCAGAAGACTGGAGAAGGGCTCATGTGATCCCGCTCCACAAGAGTGGCAGCAGGGAGGAGGCAGGGAATTACAGACCAGTCAGTCTTACCTCAGTAGTGGGCAAGATTATGGAGACACTCCTTAAGGAAAGGATAGTGCAACACCTGGAATCCATAGGAGCACAGGATCCAAGACAGCATGTGTTTACAACAGGAAGGTGCTGTCAAACTAATCTCATAGATCTCTTTGACTGGGTAACCAGAGTGGTGGACCAAGGGTGTGCAGTTGATGTTGTACCTTGACTTCAGCAAAGCTGTCAATACTGTTCCACATAGAAGACTGATTAATAAGCTGGATAGGCTCAGGGTGGGTCAGAAGTTGGTCAACTGGGTGGCAATCTGGTTGGCAGGCAGAAAACAGAGAGTGGTAGTAAATGGTATGCAGTCAGAAGAGATGCAAGTCACAAGTGGGGTACCTCAGGGATCAGTCCTGGGGCCAGTCCTCTTCAATATCTTCATCAGTGACATTGTAGATGGACTAGAGGGTAAGGCTTGTCTGTTGCTGATGACACCAAGATCTGCAATAGAGTAAATGATCCAGATGGGGTGGGCAGAATGAGAAGAGATCTGGATAAACTAGCAAAATGGATGGAAGAGTGGCAACTGGAATTTAATGCAAAGAAGTGCAAGATCATGCACATTGGGAAGAGAAACCCTGAAGCCACCAATAGGCTGGGAGGGGAGTTGCTGGAAGTCACAAAGGAAGAAAGAGACTTGGGCATCATCATCACCGATGACCTGAAATCATCCAAGCAGACCTCTAAAGCAGTAGGTAAGGCAAGGGGGATGTTAGGGTGTATTAGTAGGGGTATCACAAGTTGTAAGAGGGAGGTAATGATCTTTACAAGATACTGGTTAGGCCCCATCTGGAGTACTGCATGCAGTACTGGAGGCCACACCTTCACAAGGACATTAACCAAATTGAGGCAGTCCAGAGAAGGGCAACCAAAATGGTGCAGGGACTACATCAGAAGACATATGAGAACAGATTAACGGAGCTCAATATGTATGCCCTAGAGAAAAGGAGGGAGAGAGGTGATATGATCGAAACATTCAAACATCTTAAGGCATTAACAAGGTGAAAGAGTCTAACATGTTTCAATATAAAAAAATGGCAGGACAAGAGGACACAGCATGAGATTAGAGGGAGGCCGATTAAGGGGTAATGTGAGGAAGTTCTTTTTCACAGAAAGTGTGGTGGATGCATGGAGCGGCCTACCTCAGGAAGTGGTGGCTATGAATACAGTGCAGGGCTTCAAACAGGCATGGGATAGGCATAAGGGAGCAATACAGATGAGTATGAATAGATAGGCCACTGACATCAAAGGCTGATGGCACATTTATAAGGTAGAAAAAGAAATGGGCAGACTGGATGGGCCTTGCGATCCTTATCTGACGTCAACTTCTATGTGTCTATGTTTCTATATACAACTCGACAGTGAACTTGGGGGGAACTTAGCTGGCCACCGACTCACTCGCTAAGTGAGGGAATAAAAATGGTGGCTGGTCAGTCTGAAAATTTGAGGTGCCCAAGGATACCCTAAGTATTGGGACACCCTGAATTTGAACTTGTTTTTCAGCGGGCTCTATTGAAAAATAAATGCACACCTGACATGGCCTTTCAGCCAATCAGGTTGCTTTATTTTTCAAGCCCGTTTTCTGATCTCTGGTATAAAAACAGTTGATAACAGTTCATAACTAACCTGTCGTCATCTACCTAGCAATGACCTAACTAAATAAAAAAGCCACTTTTTAAACACAAAAACCCACAAAAAAAGCATAGGCTTATTAAAAATAAATGCACTCCCTCGGTTCATTCAAAGGCATTCAGTCTTTGTTACCAAACTCACATATTCTACCTAGTAACAACCTAAATAAAGGAAAACAAAACATTTTCCATTAAAAAGAAAACATTTTCTATTTTATAAGCACAATATCCCTCTCTGGGGCATGGGTTTCTTGGATTTGTGCCTTCCAGTTCACCCTGGGCATGCACTAATTCTCAAGAAACATATGCCCTGTTGTGGATTATTGTTTACATAATCCTCACATCATTTTACAAAGACACTTCATACAGTACTTCTAAACAATACAACTAATATTAAATATAAACAGGGGGCACGGAGGGTTGAAGTTCTTGCCCCTCACCTACCACCACACTGGCCGCCTGGGTTCAGGAAGTGACCTGGGACACCTGGAGTTGGCCGGGGCAGGAGAGGATAGAGCATCCGGAAGACTGCTCTTCTGTCCTGGGGAGGAAGGGTTATACTGCCCAGCGTTACCAAAGCCCTAGCATCAGCTGGAGTATAGCAGCCAGAAATTGTCAGGACGGTGGACAGAGGGCAGCTGCTGATGGCTTATGTAAGGTATGGTGTGCGGGGATGTCTGGGCGGCACTGCATGTCCACTTCTCCATGGTACAAAGGAGAAAACTGATGAAAAAGGGATTCCTGGACAGCCACTGACTTCCAGCCACCTGGTACCCCTGCACTCAACAAATACCCAGATCACGTTGCCTTCACACACTTTTAAGTCCTGGTAGAAAATCAAAGAAATGGGGCTGGCATGTCCAGTGTCTGGAGGGCTGCTCAATGACAGGGGACAAAAACATTAACTAAAAAAAATAGTAAGTATAAACAAAAGCATTGCACCAAAAGGAAAAAAAATTGTACCTAGAGTCCCACTGGATTTTTTTTTAGTGATGTAGTACCATGCTTTTATTTACAAGAGCAAGTGTGCTCCCAGCCACATGCCCAAAAGTCAGCTCATGGCTGCTTTGCCATAGTAACTCTTGTCCTGATTTCAGTGACTGGCACATTTAAATGAAGAAGGTCAAGTACTTTTTGTTTGTTAACAAACTTGGAATAGCAAATGTAACTTTACAATTAGAACTGGAATTTTCAAACTCATATTTATTTCAAAATGTAGCAGTCATCAGGACTAAAACGATCAGCTTCATTTATGGGTACAATACACCAGCTGTTTAAGACAAAAGGAAATAATGATGCTATTGACTAATTTTTCTTTTTTTTTTGCAAAATATTTGATACAGTAATAGTTTCACAAAACCCTCACACACGTTTGTTAGTCTTTGGTCTGATGTACTGTCTTTCCCAATAATTCTAAAGTCTAATAATTGTATATCCTTGGTTAAAATATGTAAAGGCAATACTAATTAAATACAGACTTTATGAGTTATGGCTGACACAAAATTTAACTGGCAAACCTGAGCTATTGTCATATCAGGAACAAGATTAAGTAATAAATTATTGAGTAGCCAGACAACAAGATATTGAAAATGTGAGCAAACAAAAGATAAGTCCATGGTTGGCAAAATTAAAAATATCAGAGCAGTGTGGAAGTTACAAGTTTTTAAACTCCCTGTAAGAAACAAGCATTTGCCAATGCCGAATGTTTGCTTGATGGTATTAGCATTGGAAATGCAGGAGTTAGAGAGATGCAGAGTAGGAATGGCAGTGAAGTATTGAACTTCGCGCCAACCCCACCTCCAACCTGCAGAGAGGAACAGGCATTGGGGTATGCATTTGGGTTGTTGCCCGTAACGTTCATGCCATTTCACCTCACCCTATCCTGCAGACACCACCAAGTGTTGAGGTGTGTCTTGGGGTGTTCAACTTTACAGTCACCCCACTCCATAAGGGCATATGTTGAAATGGGTGCAATATAGGAGAATGGGGTGAACTCTGGGGCCGAAGAGCCCAAGGCTCAATGCCTGTCATTGGCTGCAGGGTCGGGGGGGGATGGGAGTGGAATGGCATGAGCATTACAGTCGGCAATCCAAAGGCACACCCCTGATGCCTGTCAGTCTGTACAGGGTGGGACATTATGGTTGGTATTTGCACTACAAATTTTCAAGATGGCCTTTTTGTGACCCCCACCTCAAGAAAGCATTTGGGACCTCTTCTCATGAACAGTGGTACTGTGATTTTGTCCACATGTCCTGAACTTTGAGTTCCCACAGCGACTGTGCCATTGTGGGCCAGATGTACGAAAACCCAGATCGGGCAGGATGTGAAGAATGACAGCTGCACCAGTCAGAGGGGGAAGTGTGAAGAGATGGCAATGTTGAAAATCTGTAGTGAAAATATTAAAAATGCTCAAACTTCCGAGCGTACGTGAAAACTGTGCAATGCATGCACATAACACAGTCATTTAGTGGAAATATTTCACCAAATTTTCAACATAGGCATTTTGTGACCTCTGCTCAGAAACACTGTCACTGTGATTTTCTTAATCTGTCCTGAACATTGATTTCCCATAACAACAGCGCTATTCTGAGCCAGATGTGTAAATGCATATTTCAGGCAGGATGTGAAAGATGACAGCTGTACTGTTCATAAGAAGGTCTGAAAAAATGCCAATGTTTAAAATCTGGTGTGAAAGTACTACAGATTTGTGAAGTTACGAAGGTGTGTGGAAACTGTAGAATGCACGCTTGTAGCACTGTTATTTTATGGATGTTTGTCACCAGATTTTTAACATAGGCATTTTAGGACCTCTGCTCATGAACAGAGTCACTGTAATTTTACATATGAACCTACAAATCTGCCAGCAGAACAGACCAATCAGTCTATCTAAGTCTGCCCGAGTGTGCAGCTAGCATCCTAGATTGCAGCTGCCCCAGTCTCCTCCCCCTCAGTTCCTCCCCCGCTTGTCCCAACCCCTGCCCCCTGACTCTTCCTCTTGCTTTATCCCACTTCTTCTTAAAGCTATGACTGTCCTACATGTTACCACCCCCTCTGGCAGCACATTCAAACTAGACACTACCCTCTCAGTGAAGTAGTGCCTCCTCATTTTCCTCTTGAAATGTCCCCCTTCCAACCTTAGTCCATGCTCCCTCGTCTCTCTTCCATTCGTCAGTTTAAACACTCCCTCTGTGCTAGGTTTATTTACCCCTCGGGTATTTAAACGCTTCAATCATATCCCCCTCATGCCTCCTCTCCTCCAGTGTGTACATGTTCAGCTCCTTCAGCCTAACTTCATATTCCTTTCCTTCCATCCCATTTAACATTTTTGTTGCCCTCCTTTGCACCCCCTCCAGTAACTTACTATCTCTCCTCAGGTATGGCCTTCAGTATTGCACACAGTACTCCAGGAGCAGTCTGACCAATGATCTGTAGAGAGATAGGATCACATCCCTGTGTCTGGATGAGGAACCCCCTTGCGATGCACCCCAGCATCCTGTTTGCCTTCACTGCTGCTCTCCTTCACTGGGCTAAGTTGTTCATGCTCCTAGTTACCAACATCCCTAGGTCCTTCTCCTCCTCCTCCTCCTCCTCCTCTGTGAGCCCCAACCTCATCTCTCCAACCAATAGTCACTCTTCTGATTCTTAGCCCTGAAGTGCATCACCTTGCACTTCTTTGCACTGAATCCTAGCTGCCACTCCATTGACCATGTCTCTAGTTTGGTTAGGTCCCCCAGCAGTTTTTCCCATCCATCCTCTTTGTCCAACACTGCCCCCAATTTGGTATCATCTGTGAACAGACTAACCCCGCTCCCCACTCTATGTGCTATATCGGAGATAAAGAGCCCAAATAGCAACGGGCCCAGCACTGACCCCTGTGGCACCCTGCTTGTCACTGTTCTAGGTGCTGAGAGCTCCCAACCCACCACCACTCTCTGCACCTTCCCCTGTAACCAGTTCTCTATCCATTTAGTTAGCTTTTTTCCCACCCCCACTGCCATCAGCTTTCCCCCAGTCTCCCATGAGGCATAATATTAAAGGCCTTACTGAAGTCCAAGTGCAGGACATGTACCACATGGCCCCTGTCCAACTCCCTTGTCACCCAGTCATAATACTTATTAGGTTGGTTTGACAAAACCTCCCTGAGATGAACCTGTGTTGCCGGCCATCTTGGAGGCCATTACGCTCTAGGAATGCCTCCAGCCTCTGCTTCAGTATTGCCTCCATAAGCTTACCCACTATGGACGTGAGACTGACTGTGTGATAATTTTCTGGCTGCTCCCTAAGCTCACTCTTGTGTATGGGCACCAGATGGGCTACCCTCCAGTCTTGGGGCACACACCCTGTTTCCAGGGAGGTGTTGAACAGATCTACCAGTGGCTCAGCCAACAGCTCCGCCATCTCCCTCAGCAGCCTGGGGTGGATGCCATTGGGACATGGTGCCTTGTCCATCCTTACTGCCCTCAGCCCCTCTAGCACCCTACTCCCTGTGATCACTTTATCCATCACCTCCTCCCCCCCCTTTCCCTACCCCTTAGCCCATGCTGGTAGTGGACCATCCCTCTCCTTAGTGAAAACAGAGCAGAAGTAGTCATTTAGAATTTCCACTTGCTCCTCCCCCTTTTCCACCCAATCCACTCCCCGCTTTATCCTCACAATATGTTCCTTGCACTTCCTCTTTTCCCTGACATACCTAAAAAAGTCTTTGTCCCTTCCCTTTATGCCCTGTGCTAACCTTAATTCCCTGGAGGCCTTAGCTTTTTTCACCCTCCTGGACACCTCCCTTGACCAACTCCCGTAAACCTCCTTATTCTCTCCTTACCCTGTTCTACTGTACTTCCGGTATGCAGCCCTCTATGCCCTCACCCATTACAGCACTTCCTTTATCAGCCAGCATGGTTTCTTGGCTCTGCTTTTCTTACTCCTGGCCCTGGTGCAGGCTACTGTGGCCTCTGTTAGCCCAGTCTTTATTACTCCCCACTTTTGTTCTGCAACCATCCCCATCCTTATATCCTGGAGTCTCCCTTGCAGTATTGCTCCCATCCTCCCAAAGTCCACCCTACTAAAGTCCACCACCTTAGTGCCTGTGCCTTCTTTTTCCCTGCCCAGCATGAGAACGAGCCACACTGTTTTGTGGTCGCTACCCACTAGTGGGTCCTCCACCCTTACCTCTCTCACCACTTCCCCATTTGCCAGTACTAGGTCTAGAGTGCTACCAAGCCTTGTAGGCCCACTTACCAATTGCTTCAGAAGGCCGTCCTTGAATGCATCAAGAAGCACCTGCTCCCTGGTACTGCTAGTGTCTGGGGTGCTCCAGTCAACCCCTGGTAGGTTAAAATCCCCCACTATCACCACACTCCCCCTTCTACACACCCTCCTTATCTGCTCTGCCAACTACCCATCCAGTTCCCCTGATTAGGCTGGTGGTCTGTACACCGCTCCCAGCCTCAACTTTCTGCCCTTGGAGTCCAGGAGCTGCACCCAAAGCACCTCTGTCCTCTCCTCTTCTCCCTCATCCCTTCTGCATTTGATCTCTTTCCTCACATAGAGTGCACCCCACTTCCAACCCCCTGGTCCCTGCTGTATATCCTGTATCCCGGAATTGCCTAGTCTCAATCATGGTACTGTGTGGCCCAAGTCTCTGTCACTGCAGCAGTGTCCACCTTCCCCTCTGAAAGAAGCACCTGAAGCTCTGCAATTTTGTTCCCTAGGCTTTTTGCATTGAGAGAGACCACCTTCCACTCATACCCCTCCTTCTCCTCACTCCTCTCCTTGGCCTGTGTCCCTCCTCCCAGTAGTGCACACTCTTTCTCCTTGTTATTCTTACCAGGTGGTGGTGCCTTCTGTATGACACTCAGACCACTCTGCTCGCCCCCTCCCAGGGTTACTACGCCTCCACCTTTACCTATATCTGGGGGGGAGCTCATTAGGCTCCCCTGTCCATACCTTTCTACCAAGCTCAGTCTTTTGGCGATCCCCCCCACTAGTTTAAATCCACCTTAGTAGAGATATACCCCTCTAATCCTGCCTTTAATACTCCCCTCCCTGCTCAAGTGTAGCCTGCCCCCCCCGCATACAAGTCACTATTCCCCCAGACCTGCCCCTGTTAGTCACGAACTCATAATTTTTGGTGTGGCACCAATCCCTCAGCCACTTGTTGAACTCCTTGATCCTACCCTTACTCCCAATGCTTGCACATGGTCCTGGGAGTACCTCCGAGAATGCCACCAACTTCCCCACCCCTCACACTGCCTGCCTAACTCCTAGAACCTCCTCCTCACTACTTCCACAGTCTCCCTTGCCAAGTCATTTGTACCCACATGCAACAGTAAATGAAGATTCTTCCTCCCCCTCGCTGCACATTTGAACAGTGCCTGCCCTGCCCCTCCTGCAGTCAACCCGGGGATAGCTTCAACCCAAATATGGCTTTGCCTTTCCCCCCTTCTGCCCCATCTCACCCCTTTCAGTATAGAATCCTCCAGGATAAGTACCCCCTGTCCTTTACCCCTTTCCCTTCTAATGCCCCTTTCACCACACCAGTATTCGTTCTTCCCTGCCCCTTATCACCGCCAGCTGCACCCTCTGTGACTTCTGTATCTGCACCCCCTCCTTCTGCCTCAGCCCTTTTCTCTGCCTTATTCCTACCATCCCCCTTGAACCCCTTCCCAGCCTGACTACTTCCTACTGGTCTTCCCATGTCAACCTCCCCTCCTCCCCTGCTGATTTCCAACCCCTCTCCTATCCCTGCTGTTGTCGATTTACAGCCCCCATTCCCTTCTACCCCCATAATGATGCCCCTCCCATCCTTCCCATAGCCTTTTTTCTTCCAGTCACCCCCTCATTCCTTACTTACCCCTTCTACCCTTTCATCCTCACTATCTCTTCCCCTACCTGTTGCCATCCCTCTCATGCCCCGCTTGTCCTCCCCCCTCAGTATGTTCCTGCTCCCCCTCTCTCTCCCATAGCAGAGGCTCGAATCTATTCCTAGTCGAGACCCCTCCTACATCTCTTCCCCTTATCGGTCCCCCCCACTTGTTCCCCTCCCTGCCCCGCCTCGGTCCCACCCTGGTCCCTCCCTACCCGCAGCCATCTGCTCTCTCCTGGTACTCCTTGTGGTCCTTCCTCCCCATCAGGAGGCCCCTCACCTCGGGCAACCCCTCCTTCTCCGCTAGTGTGCTAGTGCCTATGATACTGGGGTTGGTTTCAGTCCCTAGTTGTTCTTCCCCCGTCCCCCCTTGCCATCTCCTACTTCCCCCCAGCCAGGATGCCTACCATACTCATCTGCCCTGCCACTCAGACTCCTCCCTAACCTCCACAGTTCCTCCCGTGAACTAGCCAGTTGTCTACAGACCATACACCCCCCATCCTCCGAGCCCAGTCCAGGATCATGGCAGACTCACACCTTATACATCCCACCACCGTTCCAAAGATGCCCGCCCTATTGGCATGTGGCACCTGCCCCATTTTGGCCCCCATCTTATATTATGGGCTCTTACTCCCAGTTTATGTACCCTACTACAACAGTTAGGGCCCTATTTACTCAAATTCCTGTTGCCCCACACTAGTACCCCTACTGCCCCCTTGCCAGCCGGGTTAATTCAGTCTCAAATCTCATCCAGTAGATACTTTTTATTTTTTACCAATTATTTTACCAGGTGAGACACACTAAGCTGAAAGCTTGTTTGCAGGTGCAAGCTGGGAGAACGAGGAAGTTAAGTGACTTGCTCAGGGTCACACAGTATGCAAGTGGGGGCTGTGGGATTCAAACCCAGGTCTCCAGATTTGCAGCTCAGAACCTTAAACCACTGCGCCATACTGCCTTCTGCATACTGTATTACTACATCAATCCTAAAGCCTCCTTGTCCATTTTTCACCCCTCCGCTACCATACTTTTTGTTCTCAGCCCTCATAGTTTCACTTAGCCCAGTTAGAAATCGTATTGCACTCCAAGTATTACTCAGCTCAGTTAGAGAAATAAACAGAATAAATAAATATATATTATTACAGCAATCCTAACAGTATAGCTCAGTACTTAGTTCAATTAGAGAAATAAACAGAACAACTAAATCTGTATTATTACAGCAATCCTAAAAATATCCAATCATTGCTTTGTCTCCACCCCAGAGACCCTGCTGTAATATAGCACCACACAGGACCCTGGGCGGTCAGGTGGGCAACTCTAAACTCCTGACAGAGGTCAGTTGAGCTCACTCACTCCCCCTCTCTCACTCGCTCATTCTGTTTCTCCCGGCACTGCAGGCTGCCCTTTTGTACTGGGCTCCTGCCTACATTGGTGCCTTTTTCTGCCCACAAAGAAATCCACAGCAGTCATGACAGAGCTCCATTGAGCTCCCTCACTCCCCCTCTCTCACTCACTCCTCCTGTTTCTCCCAGTGCTGCAGGCTGCTCTTTTGTACTGGGTTCCTGCCTGCATTGGTGCCTTTTTCTGCCCACAAAAAAATCTGCAGCACTCCCAACAGAGCTCCATTGAGCTTGCTCACTCCCCTTCTCTCACTCGTTTGTTCTTAATCTGTCCCTAACACTGATTTCCCACAGTGACTGCGCTATTCTGCACCAGAAGTGTGAAAACACATTTTGGCCGGGATGTGAAAAATGACAGCTGTACTGTTCATAAGGAGGTGTGAAAAAATGCCAGTTTTGAAAATCAGGCATGAAAATATTGCAAATTTGCGAAGTTACAAGGGTGCGTGGGAACGGTGCAATGCACGCTTGTAACACAGTCATTTTATGGACTTTCATTACCAAATTTTCAACATAGACATTTTAGGACCTCTGCTCCTGAACAGTGTCACTGTCATTTTCTTAATCTGTCCCAAAAACTGATTTCCCACAGCAACCGTGTTATTCGGCGCTGGAAGTGCGAAAACACATTTCGGCCAAGATGTATAAAATGGCAGCTGTACTGTGCATAAGGAGGTGTGAAAAAACACCAATGTGAAAAATCTGGAGGGAAAATATTACAAATTTGCGAAGTTATGAGTGTGCATGGAAACTACACAACGCACACTTGTAAAACAGTCATTTATGGGATTTTTTTTCACCAAATTTGCAACATAGGCTTTTTGAGAGCCCACCTCTTGAACAGTGGCACTATCATTTCATTAATCCATCCCAAAAGGTGATTCCACGCAGTGACCTCGAAATCACCTTTTGGGACCGAATAACGCCATGAAAGTGACTGAATTCATGAGGAGGGGTCTCAATAACCCCATTTTGAGAATTTGGTGCCAAAGTTCCCAAAAATGCCCTAGATATGCACCAAAGTTGAAAAAACCCTATTTATGCCATCATACAGCTTACCGGCATTTCTTCAGATCGCGGTCGACTTTGAAGAGTGCAGACGTGTACCTGGTCCACCGAAGATCATTGCGCGTGGCTCCGGAGGTAAGTATGGAGTGAGGGGGGTGTGAGGAAGTGGGATAGGCAGAGGGTGGGTGCAGGTTGGGGAAGGGGCACCAGACACTTCAAGGGACTGTTTTCTTGTTTTACAGGGGGAAAAAAAAAAGACAATGCAGGTCAGTTTTCTTCTTTCGCAGGTGTGTTTGGTACACTGGGGTGGGCTCCCAGTGTGCCACCTGCATTTGTGGGGAGGGGGACTGAAGCTGACAGGGATTGGGCCTCCCGTCGCCACAGAAACGGGTGGGGAGCACATGATGCCGAGGGGGATTGGGCACCCTCTTGGCACAAAACAGAAATTGGGGGGTGGGGACATAATGCCGATGGTGAGTGGGCTCCCCTGTTGGCAAATTGAACTGGGAAGGGGGGACTGAAGCTGACAGGGATGGGGCCCCCCATCAATAAAGAAAGACTCTTTAGGGGGGCGCATGATGCCGAGGGGGATTGGACAACGCCTCGGAACACAACAAATGGGGGGGTACATTATGCCAACGGGGATTGGGCTCCCCCATCGGCAAATGAACTGGGTGTTGGCATGCTGACATCAGTGCCGCCATGTTCACAAATGTTACACCTGGCAAGGTACCGCCCTGCAATGATGGGTAGCTCCCTCATTGCAGCGGAATTACTAACGCTGCAATGATGAGGCGGACCCTCATTGCAGCGGCCAAATCATTTCAAGTTGGTGGCACTTCTGCAGAACCAGTGTCATCAGGATACTGGGCCTGCACTGGGTGCACACTGCCAAGGCAACAAATGCAGTGCTAGCATTGGCCGCCACACTGCCACACCTCCACAACTCGCTTCTCTACTAAGCTGCCTAATAATGTTTCTTGCACATGCGCGCAAGAAAACATAAAAAGTGTATAAGACTCTTCAGTTTTAACCTTTTAAGTCAGCCATCTCAGATCGTAGAATAAAAGGCATTCCAAGGGACTTAAGATGGTGGATGTGTGCATGAGTCAATTTGAAGATCCACAACATGTAGGATCTAATTTCTTTTCTTTTCTTTTCTGTATATATATATATATATATATATATATATCATCTCCTTGTTTGCCCAGGTAGCCCCTATCCAATCACTCCCTGCAGGCCCATCACCTGGCTCCTCTGGGATCTACCTTGAACATGTACTCTGCCACAAGACCATGGTTGTGCCTAGCCACTGGTGCAGAGCCTGTGTGGGGTCGATCTTCATCCCACTGCCTAGAGAGTTTTTCCATGTGATTTTCTCCCAATCCTTCCCCATTGTTGGAGCATGACACATCAGCACACATACAAGGAGGCGTGCGCGTGATGCAGAGTCCCGCTGCACCCTCCCTTCATTGGTGTCTCCATCTCTTTCTACCCTCAGGCCTCCACCTGGAGGCAGTCATGTGGCAGGACTGCCAAACCACCCTCCTCAGGAAAGGAGAGCTGTCCTCTGGAAGCTCAGTCCTCTCCCTCCCTGGCCAACCTCCAGCAACATGCTCACACTGCTAACATGGGTTGCCGGTGTGGCAGGAGGTAAGGCACGATGCCTCAGCCATCAATGTCACTGAGCTGGATAAGGCCTGATTTCTAAAACATTAGCACTGCGTTAACAAGCATTGCACAGTGCAGCCATTGCTATTTTGAATGCCAGACTTAGCGTGTTGCTAAGCATTTAGCATGTTAGCACAAAGACAACAATGTGCCCATGCAAAAGAGGGGTTCCTCCATGAAGCTAGGGTACACTGGTATCTTTCATGGTTTCTGGAAGTGCTAACATGCTGCAAGTACAACACTAGTTACTGCGGCAAGAAACCATGTTTTAGCAACATGCCAATGATAGCAGTCCCTTTTTCGGGACTTCTCATCTCATACCTGCAAATGCCTCTGAGCCTCCTACCATTCTCTTCTGTACAAAGGACACCTCCAAAGGCACAGCTGCCCCCAAGTGTCCCCTCCCACTGCTATGCCTTCAAATCTGGTTATTTTAATTGTACTGCTGTATTGGCAGCATTGAACCTGGACCCATCACCATGGTGCTGTTGTACTGATTGTCCTAATTTGTGTAACTATGTATTCCTTTGTATCTCTGTACAGGTACTGTCCTGTGTTTTAAGTTATTATATGTACATCTTATAAATGCATTATTGTTTTGCAATGTTTGATCTCTTGTCCCCTTCCCCTGGACACATCTGGAAATGAGCTGTTACTAGCTCAGTATGTTTTTCCTGGGAAAACCTTTGAAACAAATAAAACAAAAATCATGGGCACGATTTTCTAAAGAGTTGCATTTTTGCAGTAGAGAGCTTGACGCAAGTGGCAACCCTAATGACTACATGCTATATTTTGCATGGCACTGTTTTTATGCAGTGCTAATAGCTACAGCTGAATGTGAGGCACATGGAAGTGCTGAGACACCTGAACAAATTAAATGCAGATACTGCTTTTTGCAAGAGATATTTTAAGCAGCTGTATCTGTTAGCAGTCATAACACTCATCATATCATCTTTTATCAGGAATGTGTTTCTGACATCCTTAAAATTTTCATCTGAGTTTTTTAAGCTTCCTCCACTAGTTTGTAGACAGCTTTTATTAGCAATTAATGACTCAAGTCAATAAGGAGGACTGCCAGTGTTCATTTTTAAAAAATCTTTTCCACTGAGGTTACTGTTTGACTGCTGAAACTAGATTCATAGTCTGAAAGTAATAGGATGGTGCTAGTTCATATTTCTGATAGTATATAGCACAACATCACACCAAGATGTTTAAAGGAGAACTGCACTGAATTTATGAGCCATTTTCCCAAGTAGAAGTTATACTGGTTCAAATTCTGTACAGTCTTTTTAGTTCTCCCAGTGGGTGTTTCTGATTACATGGTGCTTGTAAGAACCATTTTAGATTGTGTGATGTAGTTTATGCCCCTGTTCAGCACTTCATTTTTTTAAAATTTGGTATGATTTTTGATCCATTGCCCATCCATCCGTTGGTCTAACTCCAGCAACCCACCATCCCCTGGGACTTACCTCTTACTGGCACAATGCAGTCTAGTTCTACTACGGAACTCTTTGGTTGTTAATGACATAATCTATATCATACAATTCGAAAATTATGCTTGCCACTAGACTGTAAAGCAGAAACACCCACTGACATTACTACAAGGCCTGTAGGACTGGAACAATAACAGAATTTTAATCAGTACTTACAAAACAGCTTCTATTGGGGAACAACTTAGAGGTTTGGTGCAGTTCTCCTTTAATTTATTCACGGTGGGTGTAAGAAGTAAGCAGGAACTTTTGAAATCTTCAAAACATATTTCAGTTCAGGACATAAACAGAATGAAAAGAAAAATGTATATATTGTTTTTCCAGAAAACAACTATATGAATATACATTTTGCCACTAATGTATACTGCTGCATTAAAAGATGATTTTTTTTACCATTAATAAGAAGAAAGAGCATGAATAAAATATTTGATTCTCTGGTTTAAATTATAAAAAAGAGAGCTTGCCCTTATATTTTATTTATTTCATTGGGACCATGCTCTAACATATGGTTCAGAGTACCTTACACTTTAAACAGAGCACTATAAATGAACACAGAAGATAAAAACAACCTATAGCATTAAATGATTTATAAATATAAACAAGTCTTTAATTATAACATGATGATAGCAGCCACTTATTAATCTGTACAAAATGTCTGGCTGAGATAACAGGAAATTTGTGTTCTTCAAACACTGTAGAGAAGGTGCAGTTCTGATATTCAATGTCAGGCAATTCACAGAAACATAGGCAGTAACAGCAGATAAAAACATAAAGATCCATCCAGTCTGCCCAGACAACCTACCTACTACCCTCATGCCCTACTGCTGAGCAGGGTCAGTGGAGTTGATTAACTCCCTAGCTGTCCCTCCCACACCCCCTGGTCCTTCCATTTGCTTCCCGTGATTTAATATCACTAAACCTTTGTATCTGTGCTGCCTGACTTTGAATCTATTTACAGTTTCCTCCTCAACTGCCTCATTCAGCTACTAATTCCACTGGTCCACCACCCTCTCAGTGAAGAACTTCCTTGTATCTTTTTGAACTTCCCCTTACCGGTCTCCACCCTCGCAGTCTTTTTTCCCCTTCAAGAATTTGTATGACTAAGTCATATTTTTTTTTTTTAGTTGTTTAACCAGGAATAGCACACTAAGTTGACAGCTTTTTTACAGGAGCGACCTGGGAGCACAGAGAAGTTAAGTGACTTGCTCAGGGTCACACAATATGCAAGTGGAAGCTGTGGGATTCAAACCCAGGTCAGGTCTGCTGGATGTCATCAGATTTGCAGCTCAGAGCCTTAAACCACTGCACTATACTGCCTACCCCTTTCCCCTCCATGCCTCCAGACTCCAAGAGTACATGCTGAGATCTGTTAATAATTCCTCATATGTCTGCTGCCCCTTAATCATTTTAATGCCTTTACTTTGCACTTTCAAAGATCTCCAGATGGTTCCTTTCCTTCCTCATTTGAGGGCTCCAGAACTGTGCATAGTTCTCAAGATGAGGCCTCACAAGGGAGCTATACAGGGGTAATTTCACCTTCCTCCTGTTGTCAAATACCTTGCTTTTTCACCCCAAGATCCTGTTTGCCTTGCCATATGCTTTGCTACACTGACTTGAGGACTTTATTGCTGATGATGTCCCTTTGGTTCCCATCTCTTCTATCTTTGCTGTCCATACTCCCCCATCTAATTATCAGTATTTAGGTTCTTCCTACTAATGTGCATCACCTTTCACTCCTTCACATTGAAGTTTAACTGCCACCTTTTTAGTTTTCCAAGATTGTTTTTTTTCCTTACACTATCTTCATTATCTACCCTGCCACAGAGTTTAGTATCATCCACAAAGAGACAAATCATACCCTGGATACCCTCCTCTACTTCATTGATAAATATGTTGAACAAAACAGGACCCAGAACTTGACCATCAAACAGTGTGGTTCATGTTAAACTCAGCTACAGAGTCAAGCCATACAAAAGTGAGGGTACTGGACTTCAGGAGGGCTGAATTTGGCAAGATGGGAGAGTGCCTCAGAAAAGCACTAGCAAACAGGCTTGAAGGAGGTGTGGAGCAACAATGGGGAATCATCAAAACTGCCATCACAGAGGCAACAAGCCTTTGTGTGAAGCAAATAAACAAATTAAAATGAAAGAAAAAGCCAGTATGGTTCTCAAAAGAGGTGGCTATGAAAGTCAGGAAGAAAAACATAGCATTCCGGAAGTATAAGGAAACAAAGAAGGAGCAGGACAGACAGCTTTACCAGTTAAGGCAGAAGGAAGCAGGGAGGGAAGTCAGAATAGCAAAGGCCCAAACTGAGGAAAAGATAGCCAACTCGGTTAAGAAGGGGGATAAAACCTTTTATAGGTACATCAGCGAGCGTAGAAAGACAAAGGGAGGGATAGTGAGGCTGAATAAAATGAACGGTGGGTGGGCAGAGGGGGACAGTGAAAAAGCAGGGATACTGAATGAATATTTCTGTTCAGTATTCACAAAAGACGAGGAGGAAGTGCCTAATCCAATTAACAGAAGCACTCTTGGTAGGGGGGTCAATTCCAGTCCTTTCACAGAAGAAAGGGTTCTGCAAGAACTCCTAAAACTGAAGGTGGACAAAGCAATGGGGCCTGAAGGAATTCACACCAGAACTCTAAAAGAATTAAGGGGGGAACTAGTGAAACCACTGGCTACTCTTTTTAATAAACCATGGGAGGATGGTGTGGTACCCGAGGACTAGAGGAAGGCAGATGTGATTCCCCTTCACAAAAGTGAGACCAAGACAGAGGCAGGAAACTACAGACCTGTCAGTTTGACCTCTGTGGTAGGGAAAGTGATGGAGCCACTTCTGAAGGAGAGAGAGAATAGTTGAGTACCTAGAGGCCAGTGGGGCACAGGACCCAAGGCAGCATGGGTTCACAGTGGGAAGGTCATGTCAGAGAAATATAATAGATTTCTTTGACTGGGTGACCAAAGTAGTAGACCAGGGAGGGGCTGTGGACATGGCCTACCTAGACTTTAGCAAGGCATTTGACACAGTCCCACACAAAAGATTAATAGTCAAACTAACCAGCCTGAGAGTGGGTCCCAGGGTGGCAGCCTGGGTAAAACATTAGCTGGACAACAGGACACAGAAGGTAATTGTAAATGGAGTCCACTCTGAAGAAAGAGGGGTTAATAGTGGGGTAATGCAGGGTTCAGTCCTTTTTAATGTCTTCATAAGTGACATTGCAGAGGGACTGGAAGGAAAAATATGCCTCTTTGCAGATGACACAAAGATCTGCAACAGGGTTGATACACAAGGAGGCATGGAAAGGATGAGAAGGAACTTGGAAAGGTTGGAGGAATGGTCAGAAGTATGGCAGCTAGGATTCAATGCAAAGAAGTGCAAAATAATGCACCTGAGAAACAAGAACCCAGGAGAAGAATACACGATGGGGAGGGAGGAAGTAACAACAACAAAAAAGGAAAAGGATCTGGGGTAATCATATCAGATGACCTTAAGGTTAGCAAGCAATGTGAGAAGGCAGTAGGGAGGGCTGGAGGTATACTGGGATGCATAGAGAGAGAAGCATCAGCAGCAGAAAACAGGAAGTTGTTATCCTTCTGTACTAACAGTTGGTGAGACCCCATCTGGAGTACTGCGTCCAGTTCTGGAGACCCCATCTTTGCAAGGACATTTACAGGATAGAGGCAGTCCAGAGGAGGGCAACTAAAATGGTGCAGGGTCTGCTAGAGAAGCCGTATGAGGAGAGACTAAAGGAGCTTAACATGTATACCCTTGAGGAAAGAAGGGAGAGTGGGGACATGATAGAAACTTTTAAGTACCTCAGTGGAATCAACAAAGTCCAAGACGGTAGCATCTTTCAGAAAAAGAGACGTGCAAGAACAAGGGGACACAATTTAAAGATAGAAGGGGGGGCGGTTCAGGGGCAATGTGAGGAAGTATTATTTCACAGAGAGGGTAGTGGTTGCGTGGAACAGCCTTCCTGAGGAGGTTGTGGGGCCTAAAATTGTGGGACAATTCAAGAATGCATGGGACAGACATAAGGCAAGTTTTGTTGGTGTAAAATGGGCTGTTGATTAAATAGGATCTGCAGCTTATCCTGTAGGTAGGGGAAATGGGCAGACTAGGTGGGCCAAGCGGTCCTTATCTGCCGTCAAAGTCTATGTTTCTATGTAAAACTGTGTTTTGCAGACGTGTTGTAAAAGTTTTACATGCATTGTACCCTGTTCTTATTAAAGAAATTATTTCAAGTTTTGTAAGACCTTGAAGAGGGGCTAACCCCACCACCAGGTCTATGAAGAAATGGTGTCAGCAGGCCTTTCCATGTCAACAGCTATCACTATAATTAACAAGCATTTGTCAATGCCGAATGTTTGCTTGCTGGCATTGGCATTGGTAGCGTAGGAGTTAGTGAGATGCATAATAAGAATGGCAGTGAAGTATTGAACTGAAGCCAACCCCACCATCCTGCAGAGACTGACAGGCATTGGAGTTTGCCTTTGGGTCCTCAGCCATAACGACCATGCCATCTCATCACATCCTACCCTGCAGACACCGACAAGTGTCACGGTGTGCCTTGGGGTCTTTGGGCCTTATGCTCACCCCATTCCATAAGGAAATATGGGAAGATGGGTGCAGTATAAGAGAATGGGGTGAACTTTGGGACCAAAGAGTCCAAGGCACACCTCGATGTCAGTCACTGGCTGCAGGGTGTGGGTGTGGGTGGAATGGCATGAACATTACAGGCGACAATCCCAAGTCACACCCCTGATGTCTGTCAGTCTCTGTAGGGTGGGGTGTTACGGCTGGAAACCCTAACACTCTGGGTGTTCATTGGTATTTTCACTTCAAATTTTCAATATGGGTTTTTTTGTGACCCCACCTCATGAACTGTGGCAATATCAGTGCATTAGCTAAAAGCTGATTTTGCACAGTGACTATGCCATTTGGCACCACAGATGCGAAAACACATTTCGAACAGGATGTGAAAAATGACAGCTGTACTGTTCATCGGGAGGTGTAAAAAATGGCAGTGTTGAAAATCTGGTGTAAAAATATAAAAAAACTGGTGAAGTCACGAGTGTGCGTAGAAACTGCACAACACACACCTGAAAGGTAATTAGTTTGGGGATTTTTTACAGCAGATTATCAACACAGGCATTTTGGGACCTATGTTCGTGAACAATGTCACTGTGATTTTCTTAATCTGTCCTGAACACTGATTTCCCACAGTGACCATGCATTTCTGCACCAGAAGTGTGAAAACACATTCTGGCCAGGGTGTGAGAATGACAGCTGTACTGTTCATAAGGAGGTGTGGAAAAATGCCAGTGTTGAAAATCTGGACTGAAAATATTACAAATTCGTGAACTTATGAGGGTGCGCGGAAACTGCACAATGCACGCTCGTAACACAGTCATTTTATGAACTTTTGGCACCAAATTTTTAACATAGCCATTTTAAGACCTCTGCTCATGAACAGTATCATTGTGATTTTCTTAATCTGCCCCAAACATTGATTTTTCACACCGACCGCACCATTGTGCGCTACATGCACGAAACCACATTTTGGGCAAGATGTGAAAAATGACAGCTGTACTGCTCATGAGGTGTGCTAAAATGGCAATGCTGAATATCTGGAGTGAAAATAGTAAAAATTCTCAAAGTTCTGACGCATGTGTGGGAACTTCAGGATGCATCATTAGAAACAGTCATTTTTGATAATTTCAAATTTTCAACATAGGGTTTTGGTGGCTTTACCTCATGAATCGTGACACTGTCATTTTGTTACTCAGTCCCAAAAGGTGGTTCTGTGCAGTGACCACAAAATCACCTTTCAGGACTGAATAGCAAAATGACAGTAGCTGAGTTCATGAGGTGGGGTCCCAAGAACCCCATGTTGAAAATTTGGTGAGAAAATTCCCCAAAATGGCCGAGATATGCACCAAAGTTGAATAAAAAACATTTAATGTCATTAAACAGCTTACCAGCATTTCTTCAGTTTGCGGTTGGCTTTGAAGAGTGCAGACATGTTCCTGGTCCACTGAAGATCATTGCACCGGCCTCTGGAGGTAAGTATGGGGTGGGAGGTGTGGGGAGGTGAGGTACGCAGAGGGTGGGCCTGGGTTGAGGGAGGGGGCAAGAGAGTCAATGAGGGACCATTTTCTTTTGTTCTAGGTGTTTTTTTATTTATTAAAGATGATGAGGGACATTTGCCATGCTGGGGTGGGCTCTCAGTGTGACACCTGAAAGTTTGTTGGAGGGCAGTGGAGCTGACAGGGGAATGGGCATTGTGCCATGCTGGGGTGGGCTCCGAGCATGGCACGTGGAAGTTTGCTTTTGAGGGGGCAGTGGAGCCAACAGGGGATTGGGCACCCCCATTGGTCATACAGTATGCAGAGTGAAGGGGAGTGCATGAGCTTGTTGGGGTGGGCTCCCAGCATGCTACCTAGGTGTTTGTGGGGGGAGACTGGATTCAACAGGGATCAGAAATGAACTGTCTATGACAGATCAGATGTACTGCTGATGTTTAGACAATTTGCATACTGCCGACGGCAGTATGCAAATTGCCTACACGTTACCACCGCTGATTGTAGTGGTGATTTTCTCAGAACTGTACGGTACTGTATCTGAACGGCTGTCATAGACAGCTCAAACACTCATTGGTGCGGTGCGGCTGCACCTACAAAAAGAAGCAGGGCATTGGAAGTGGGGGTGGCACACCTACGAAAACTCATATGGTGGCACTATGTTTTTTGCACCTGCGTGCAAGCAAACATAAAAAAGACATAAAAATTCACCTAGTCTTCCCCATCCCTCTAGTACCCTCACCCACCTTCCTCTCCAAAGCCAATCAAACAATAACATCTTCTTCCACTCTCATATCACTCCTATCATCCTTCACCCCATTCCAGACCCAGAGAAGAGTAAACTTAGAATTGAAAATCATCCAGCATGGACTGCGGAATATGCCAGTCTTCCTCAGACTGCTGTACCCCATTTCACAGCATGAATGTTGTTGCATCTTCCCAGCTCTCCGTGTCATTGTGGAGGTCTCAGAAACATTTTGAGGGGCTCTGAACATTGAGCAGAAGGCAATCAGCAGGGGACATGGAGCCATTACCACAGGTTCCCTTCCCCTGCATATGCTCTCTGCTCTTCTGGACTCTAAACCCTGATGTAACTGGCTTTGCAGATGCCTGCATAGTGTGGGTTTATATCCTGTATGGCCCCCCAATTCAACTGCCTGTGTAGCTCTGTAGATCAGGTCTGGAGCAACCATTAACAAGGTGGGGGAGGTATTCACAATGTGCAGAGAAGGGTCTCTGCACTTCAGGGGCTGCCCTACACCATGAAGAGGTGCTTAAGCCACTGTAGATTATATTGGGGAGAAAGGGCATCTTACAAGACAAAGATAAAAGGGGTATTCTAAAATGGAATTAAAAAAGCATATGTATAAACTTTTCACAATACCATGAACTATTCCTTTGAAGCTAAACATATTTCACATGTCATGCTATGCCCCTACTAATGCACCTCTGCGTTCGACATGTCTTTCCTACTGCAGCTTCACTCTGCTGTAACAGCTTCAGTTTCTGATCAATGATGATGCCCAGGTCTTTTTCATGGTTTGTCGCAGCTCTTTGTTTTTTTTTTTCTTTAAATAGCCCTCCTGACCTGACTCTTTTGAGTCTAAGAGAAGGACCCGACACTCATCCACAATGAATTTTGTTTGCCACTTGTTGACTCCCTCCCCCAGTGCATTTGAGTCACTTTGTAGACTGCCTTCCTCTTCCCAGGAATCTATTTCCCACCTTTGCTTTGACTCTTTTACAAATTTAATTGTCTTACCTGAGACCCCTGACTCAAGGTCATCAATAGAAATATTAAACAGTTGAGTGAAAATATTGCCCCTTGGGGAACCCCGCTGGTTACTTCCTTCTACTCTAATGTCCCCATGGCTCAAAGTGTTCAAAAAAAAACATGATGGTGCAATGTATGCGATCAGATAAAGGTCATACATAAAATGTATGGCTTGATTCAAAAAAGTGGCGGTATACCATACCCCAAGTACCCCACATACTTCAGCCCCTGATTTTCCCATGTACCTCTACTTTTTGAGTCCTATTTCTTAACCAGCTCTCTATGCTGGATTTCCTGTACCTCCAGATTTCCTCAACTTCAAGAATAAATATCTTGTGAAAAACTACCCACAGATTCTGACTTAGGGCCTGATCCACAAAACAACTTGCACCCATAGAGGGGTGTTTGTGTGGCTGTGTGGTGTGCAGAAGTCCTGCTCTACTCATTCAGAGACCTTCACACATCCACAGCCTCAGTATGCATGCCTCTAATGTATCTGACTACTTGCCATTTTCAATCATCAGTGCATGACCAAGTCAGGTGAGATCAGGGCTAGGCATATACCCCAATTCACAAAAGAATACCCACGTCCTGGAGAGATCACAGAGGAGTGGAAGCTACACTGCCCTAAGAGCAGCAGTAGCAGGTATGTGCCCTCTCAGAATGACTACAGAATGGTCCTCGTGGACCTATTGATCCCACCTTCACCAGCCGTCACAGTCTCTACAGTAGGCTAGGGGCCACACAGGCACCAGTCGGTGACATTTTTTTAAAATTTTTATTTATTTTTTATTTTATTTTTTGGTGACCAGGTAAGACCTACTAGGCACAAGTGCCTGTTTTCAGGGGTGACCCGGGAGCACTGCAGAGATTAAGTGACTTGCTCAGATTCACACAGTATGCAAGTAGAGGTTGTGGGAATCAAACCCAGGTCTGTTGGATGTACCAAGCTCATTGACAGCTTGTTACTCTAACCTCTAGGCAATACTGCCAGCCCCAAGAGGTGGAAGCTACACTGTCCTAAGAGCAGCAGTAAAAGGTATTTTCCCCCTCAGAATGACCAGAGAATGGTCCTCATGGACCTATTGGCCCCACCTTCACCAGCTCTTAGGACAGTGTAGCCTCCACCCCTTGGGGCTGGCAGTATTTTTTTTTTTTAGTTTTTTTTTTTTAACCAGGTATAGCACACTAAGCTGAAAGCTTTTTTACAGGAGCGACCTGGGAGCACAAGGAGATTAAGTGACTTGCTCAGGGTCACACAGTATGCAAGTGGAAGCTGTGGGATTCAAACCCAGGTCTGGTCTGCTGGATGTCACCAGATTTTCAGCTCGGATCCTTAGACCACTGCGCTATACTGCCTCCAGTATAGCCTAGAGCTGTGAATGAGCTTGGTACATCCAGCAGACCTGGGACATTTGGTAAATTTTCCTGTTACCAATGGGCATATAGCAATTCTTGGAGGACTGCCATATCTCATTGGCCTCTGTTCCATTGCAGAGCCAGAGATCTTTTGGTGAGCCAGTGCAGGAATCCAGTCTGACTCCCATGATCTGCCAACCCCTCCTCCAGATCTTCCCTTGCTCTTCCACATGGCATTCTGTTCACAGCTCATGGGGGGCTGGAGATCACAGATGCCAGCAGGCAAAGCAGCTCCTGAGTCTGTGGGCATGTGTGACCCTGAAACACATCATTTACACATATCTGGGGTGCCACTGTGCATGGGCCCTTGTTGTTCAAGATGGCAATTTGCCTGGTGCCTCCTCCTAGGAAAAGGTTATGTGGGCTGGGTAATAAATCAGCACTGCTTCCGGGGAAACAGTACCAATCCACTGCAGTCCCCACAGGCATGCGCCACCCAACTCCCATACAACCTCCAAGACTGATCCCCTATCTACAAAGCAACAGATGTAAATACTGAGCGGTATTACTTATTCAGCACTTTCAATGCAGCCTGTGACTCCTACGCTCCTTTTAAAAAGCGCAAAGTCAAAGCCCTTTGCAATTCCCTGGCTCTTGGCCGACCTCTTACATCAACTAAAATCTAGAGATTGCCTCTGGGATCTGGCCAGAACCACTAGTGAAGAAACTGACATACAAAACTATTAACGTGCATGGAATGAGTGTACCAAATCTATCTAGCAAAAGAAATCTACCTACTTCAAGAACACTCTCATGGATACCTGGGGTAATGGGAGGGCATTTTGGAACTATATTAAAGAGGTCACTGGGAAGCAGGCAAAAACCTCCCCTACCTTGCTCAACATAAATGGGTCTACTACACTCGACCCTAAAATCATAGCAAATACCTTCAACACTGCATTCACCGATCTCAGCAGCGTTCTCCCTTCTGAATTTTTCAAGGACTATGGCTCTCCCTCTCCCCCCCAATGCCTCCTCCTCCTCCTCCTCTAGCCACCCGGCTTTTTATTTCAGAACAGTCAAGATGCATGATGCCTGCAAATACACTACCAAAGCCATCACCAAATCCAGATCCAGCAGTGATACACTTGTCCTTAAACTGCTGTCCCTCACCCTTGATGAGGTGTTACAGCCACTGAGATATATTTTCAACCTCTCACTTAGGCTTAGCCAGTTCCCCGACAAATGGAAATCACCACTGTTACCCCTGTCCATAAAAGTGGTGACAGGGCCACTCTTGGACCCTCATCTAACTTACAGTGCTCACATTGACTCTGTAGCCAAAGCAGCAAATACTCACCTTGGCCTTCTCTTCCAGCATAGGCAACATCTTATCCCAGAAGCCCTGACTGTCACCGTTCAGAGCTCTGTTGTCTCCATTATTGACTATGGGCTTATCATCTATGTCTCTGCCCCTGCTACTGCTGTTAGGCGCCTATCCACCTCCTTTAATAAGGCCTGCTGACTTCTCACTGGATCCCACCACCTAACACATACGTGCAACCTCTATGAACAGACTGGACGGCTGCAACTCACCAATCAGATAAAGTACATAACCTGCACTATGGCAAAGAAAATAACTATGGGTCTTGTACCCAAGGGAGTGTGTGCACTTCTGCACCCTAGCAATAACCCCAGCACAACCAAGGGGTCTGAATCACAGCTCCTGCAGGTTCCACACAAACTCAAAGATATTTTGACTAAAGGGTGCTCAGCTGGCTAAATGGTCTAAACAGTTACATCTCCTCCACTCCTACCCTTGGTGCATTTAAATTAAGGCTCCACCTTTCTCTCTCTCACTGACTCTAGCTCCTGTGACTGGCTCCACTAGCTGACCCCATGAATATTTCCCCAACCTTATACAGTTCTTTCTCCTATTAGTACTTGGTTACCCCTTAGCATGCACTTCTCCATGTTATGTCTATGACAATGCCTCTGACTGCGCTCCTCTTCTATAGCTCTCTGCCTCTCTACTCTTCCTCTCCCTCTCTTTTGTCCTCTATCCTCTCTGCACCTCATCTGCTTTCTCCTTGTAACCTAGCCTCCAAAATTTGTTTTGTTTCTCAGATGCTTTGTAACTCTGTTTAGCTTACACTTTGTAACCTTGTCCTATGTATTCAATTTGTAATCTGACTTACATGTCTTATGTTTTGAATTGTAACCTGACATGGAACCTTTGTAGAAGAGCCCTGGCTCAAAGGTATTGTAATGCTAGACCTGATAAATAAATAAAAATAAATGTAATCAACAGTTTAACCTACAAAATATAATTATTAGCACTCTAGCAATAATATAGAGAATAATGTATAGGAGGTGGTTATTATGAGAATTTTACACACACCTGAGGTGTGGGATGCCCCATAAAGCCCGAGGGCGAAGCCCGAGGGGTTTATTTAGGCATCCCACACCGAGGGTTTGTGTAAAATTCTCATAAATAACCACCTGTCTATTACTTTATTTTTTATAATTGCTGGTCACAATTTTTTTAGCAATAATCTATTCAATTTGCAAAGAAATGAGTATAATGAAGAATTTATTTGTGGCGGTCATATAACATTGCAGTTTTTAACGATTTTAAAACATCTTTTTTATGTTTGGAAAAGAAACATTACAGTAACATTAAACATTTGTCAGCATCTTTGAATGTTATAACTTCCAGTTCGTGAATTAAATTACGTTTGTTTTAGATGGCTTCATTCATGTGGTGGAACTGTGAAAGGTTGTAAACAGTTAACCATGTAAAAACTCTTGAAACTTTTAAACTAAGAGTTCTTGTGCCTGAGAGAACAACGCTAGATCTGACAGGACACCCCCAGCTGCGAGAGCATAAGTCAGTCAGTTGTTTTGTTCACTCTGCGGTTCTTTGTCTCTCGCGTTTCTCTAGAGCATAGTGGCGTGTGTTTGCCGTTATAACTGGCTGAGGTAGTTATAACAGCAAATTATAACTCACTTTTCGTACTGTAAAAAATTGTGACCAGTAATTATATGGCTATTCACCCGAAGAAGGCAACTGTGGGGCCCCACAAGCTTGTGTACTACACCACGTTTGTTCAAGACAAATGCTGGTCCAATAAAAACTATTCAGCAACTCCTGTAATCCATAGAATAACAGCTACAATCTATTCTTACTAATACTACAGACACAAGTAATATTATGCTCATGAATCAGGAATTGTGACAAAATAACAAAAGGGTGTATTGTGGGTCAGGAATTAAGTCCTAAAGGAATACAAAGTGTTAAACCAAATAAAATAATATGCAGTGGTCTCTGGAATGGCAGGCCTTCCAGTTCCCTGTTAGCCACAGCCTAAAATATCAATGCAACCCTTGCTGTACTTCCAGTGCCCATCTACGTGCAACCAACAAATATATTTTTAAGCCCACCAGCAAACCACACACAGTTCCTCTGCCCAGATATACTGCTGGCCACTACCCATTACCTACTGGTACAAGTATTAAATAATCCATCATTCTTAGGCAGCTCCCCTAGTGATTTACCAGGTACCCAGCCATTGGATCAATGTAGGCCCACTGCTGTCACACACACGATTGTCCAACACTGGTTAACTTAAATTAAATAATCATGTAGCAAACCCCTCAAATCATTTGTAATCCTGACCAGGATGGTTTAGTCAAACAAACTTAAAATTACTTGAGGCTGAAGAACTATTTACATGAATTACTGCATGTTGCAGGGCCCAAGGGCCCAATGCACAACGGCACCCCAGATATTGATTACTCATAGTTACCCTGTAGTGGCAGACCTCCAACTCCAGCTACATCCCTGGCTGGATCTATTCACTAAGTCCACCATCTGATGCTGCAGTCCTGATGTTTCCCTCAACTCTCTTCTGCCAGTTGATTGATCTGACATCTCATGAAGGTTCAGCAGGGGTCTCATTTGGATTGTCATTTGGTTGTCTTGAGGATCCCATGTCTCTGTGGCCCACCTAGCTGTTTGGCATAGCATGGTGACATTAGGCTACACAATAAATGATGCCATTGTAGACCCCACTGTTTTGAAAAGGAAAAGTTCAATTAGCCATACACTAAAGTCTAGGTGCAGAGAGCTTTTTTATTTTATTTTATTTTATTTTATTTTATTTATTTATCTATTTATTTGTCATATCTAGAATTAACACCTTTGAGCTAAAAGCTCTTTACATAGGTTCCATGTCAGAGGAAATAGGGCAGGAGAAAACAATTGAAGTAGTAGGCTAAGACATACAATTCACTGACCACATAAAACACTTCAGGTAGGGAGCTAATACAGGCAGACTACTGAAAACCTATACAAAATCTTTAAGGTGCAAAAACTGTACAGAGTATATCAGGAGGCGGTTACATTCATGGTATAGTACAACTGTAGACCAAAGGCGCACATAAAATGAGAATAAAATTATATGAGACACAAGCGCAGGACAGAGACAAAGAAGGGGAGAGGGGAGAGGTGGACCCTGAGGGTGGGGTACAAAGTCAAAAAAGCACTAGAGAGTTACAGCCCATAAGGCCAAGTCAAAAGTGTGTTTCAGAGGCATTGACAACTAGAGGAATTAAAGGAATTGAGGAAATTCCTTGCAAATTGCATAAAGGAATAAACACTTCTGTTACGTAGGAATTTTTTAATGAAGATGTACTCCTGTGTTGTTTAACAAATGAGGCAGTTTATTAACAATAGGGGTTTGTCAAGTTCATTACTCATGAAGATTTGTTAGAAAACTTTATTTAATAAACTACTAAACTTTTAAAGCAAGACTGTAGTATATCTTCATTAAAAATTTCTAACTACGTGGAATGCTGATTTCTTTGTGCAGTTTGAATTAGAATTTTGATTAAGTACCCAGACCTCGTAGCAGCACACATTTAACAGCTAGATCCTTGCAGTGAGCTTTCCTTGCAGGCTGAAGCCCTCAGCTGCAGCTCCAGACTCTTTCCCAATCAGTTACCACAAATAGTAGCCTCCTCCTTAGTGATGTAAAAACACACTTCTCTCGCAAATGTGTCTGGGCAGTGTACACTTGCACCTGCAGATGATAGGTCTGATTCTTTTCACTCTCCACAGCAGACAGACTCTGTGCTGGATGATTCTTTAGTGAACAAAGCAGCATACAGTCTTGCATTTCATTTGATCCTCCTCTCAGTCGCTTGGCAGTTGATGTGGTTGATGTGCAGTGTGGAACTGCTCTTGAATACTGGTGGAGGAGGCATGGAAGATTTCTGCCTCTTCAGTCCTTCGGCTCTCCACCTCACTCCTAATATCCACTGCAAAAGTCTTTTGGGGGGGTTGGCTGTCATGCAACATATGCTTGATCATCCACCTTCCTGGCTAACAGTGAAGTCCTGCAGTGTCCCTAAAGCTGTCTGGTGACTCTGTCACAGGCTTTGTAGCCTGATTTGCTGATTACTGTTTTCAGACCATTGGGGCCATGTTGTCAGGGGCCAAAGGGAAAGAAGATGGCTATTGTTTTTGTCATTCTTTGGGCACCTACCTTGATGTGTTATTTTAAACAGGGCTCCAGTACTTTTAACATTGTTCTATGCCCCATTGCTGCCACAGGCAATTGCACTTGTATCCGAATACATTAGGGCATCTACCTGGGGCTTCTACCTGCTGTTGTCAGTAGCACTGGTGCACTTGGTCTGTCAGTGGCAGAAAAGCCTTTGATGTGCAGTGTGGAGCTGATCCTGAATACTGGTGCAGGAGGCACTGAAGATTTCTGCCTCTTCAGTCCTTCAGCTCTCCACCTCACTCCCAACACCCACTGCAAAAGTCTCTTGTAGGACTGGCTGGCAACAATGCTAAGAGCAGTGGCTGCCTGAAGACAAGGTAAGTCTACATCTTTGGGGGATTGCATCACAAAGATCACAGTTGGTGCTCTTGAAATGTGTCATCCACATGTGCAAAACTTCCCCAAACCTAAATAGTAAATACTGATGTGAAATATTAATTTTGCCTAGTTGGTGCCAAGGCACCATCTAATACTGTTCTGTTCACAGATTATGTGTTTAATGGTTCAACACTTTCCTTAACTACACTCTTTCTTCCGACATAACTAAATATTTTTTTGATTGCCTTAAATGTCTCTTGCCATGCCACTCTCCCATGTCCTTTTTGCCAGCCTGATGCCTTTCTTACATTTTTAATGTCTTTTTTTTCTGGCCCTAATATATGTGGTGCATTGAAGAAGACAGATTGTAAAAATGACCTACAGAAGAGAGGTATGGAGTGTGAGGAGGAGGAGTAATCATTAACAGACAGAAAGAATGAAGAATTGGAGAGGTAGGAATAGAACAAAGAAAAGAGGGAATCAGTAACATCAGCATAGTGTTTGATACAGTGGGGAAGGCGGGATGATCAGCGGTGCCAAAAGTAGCACAGGGATCAAGGAGGATGGAGAGAGAGAGAGAGAGAGAGAGAGAAAGAAAGGGGTCCATTATCTGAGCACAGGAAAATGTTTTTAACAACTCTGAGGAGAGCTGTCTCAGCACTATTCCCATGGTAGAAGCCATAGTGGAAGGAGACAAGGATGTTGTTACAGCAAGGTGTGTGGAAAGATGAGTAAAAAACACTTTCTCAAGGGCTTTATTTAGAAAGGAAAGGTTAAAGAAAGGACAGTAGTAATACACAGAATAAGGGTAACGGAAAAGGTTTTTAAAGGACTACTATAGTCACAATTTGCAAAAACATATGTTGTACAGAGTGTTTTGAGTTGTGTGTGTAGTCCTGGTGTGTCCTTCCCTTTGTTTGCTATTAAGAGTTTTTTTCTAAATTAGCCTGCAAGTTATACAGTAGTTTTATGGCTCCTGGGAATATCCATCTTAACATGGTTTATTGCTCTTCATTTTCCTACAGTGTTGCCTATCCCACGTAACAGTGATGCATCCAGAACCATTGATTTGGCAAGTACTGAGACAGGAGCCTGATGTTCTGGCCTCCATTGAATACAGTCAGCACCGCTTATAACTGACCTATCCATAAAATGCCATTTTGTCCATTATAAGCAGTGTCTATCTAAACAATCTCTCTGACAACAGCTAATGAGTTTAATACATTATTGATCCCTGCACCTTATGATCACACTGTGATCCTTTTAATCATCAGAAATGCCTAGAAATTAAAAGAAGCTTAAAAAAGTTATGCTTGTAGTGCTTTGACTTAACCGTAGTGATACTGTAACTCTCATGTGCAGTCAGTCTTAAGGTCTCTTTGGTGCACTCAGTCTTCAGCTAATGAGTTTAATACATTATTGATCTCTGCACCTTATGATCACTTAAAGCAGCAGTACTAGATAACAAAAACTGGATCTTTTGTAACAGTTTGTTCCCTGTGCTATGTTGAGCACTTACATGGTAATCTTTCTTGTTTTCACTGTGCTATATCCTGTAATTTGCTCTGCTTTTCTTTGTTTTTGTTTGTTTACATTTTTCCCACCCACCATGTTGAAATGGAACCCTCTGCTGCCAACCGTGCATGCACATGACTCACAGTAGAGTGGGAATGTGCAGCACAGGGTCCCATGGAAGTAAACAAAGGACATGATGTGACATGAGGGGGGAGCTCAGCAGCAAATTAGGCAGCAGACATATTTATTGTGGATCCACAACAATGGAAATAAATTTTAAATAGCTAATAAACTCATGATTACTAGAAAAAAAATATTTACACATATGGAAACTGGAACTATGGCTGCATGCTTCCAGCCAATAATGCAGAATTTTGATAATCACTTCCTGATTATCCAGTGCTGCTGCTTTAATAATCATGGCCAGGTGACTTTGAAGATCATGGAAGGAGATTCAGCTAGAATTATCTTAACAGAATTTCTCAAATTAGACCCACTTGGTATTAGTCACAGAAATACTCGGTCAAGACTTATCAAATCAAAATTTGATCAGGAAGGAAATAGTTTTGGATACAGTGCATAGTCATGAGTATATTCCAGGTCCAAATCACAGGTGCTTAGATACTGGTATCCCTATGGGGTACCAATCAGAGAATAGCTTTGCTGCTTTACAACAGAATTCACAAAACTGACAATTAAATGGGCAGAGTAACAAAGCAAGTTCTTTTAGTATCTATAATAATATATAATATTCTGTACAAACCCAAATCAATAAGCAATCATACAATAATCATAAAATATTAACAATAATATTGTGGCTTACTAAGCAAACTTGGGACTAAGATCTGATAAAATTCATTTCATCTGCAGATATTATCTGCTGCTAGGAGACCTGGCTAAATAGCAAGGGACTGATTCTTTAAACGCTTATTACACCTTTGACGTCACTGCAATCAAAAATGTTTCCTCTGACATGCCAGACAGCCGTTTATGTATTGCACTGAAAATAATACCAAAAAATAAAATGAATGAGTGTGATTGAAGTTTATGAAAATGATTGAAGCACATATTATGCTTGGAAACCAAGACCTATTTCTGTATAAGATTTACTTTCTCCTTCCCTTCACAATTAACTAGGTATTATGATGGTGAACTATTGATAAAATTAGAGATTCAACAATATTATTGTACTAATCTGGCAATGGACATGCTCATTGTTGGTAATCTTAATGTCAGGATCGGCCTTCTTTAGTAATTCAGATAGCTCTTTACAGTTATCCATCTCAACAGAAGCCATTTGTATTAGCTGCTACTTCATGGGCACGATTTTAAATGAAGCAGGGCACAATCCAATTAAATTTGTTAATAATTATGTTCTAACAGTTTTCAGTGGTCAAACCATATATAATTTGCAGGAGGTTTATACCACCTTGCAGGTTTTGCAGCCTCTATCATTAATTATATTTCATGTTGTTTATCAAATATTCATAAATATACAAATTTAAACATAGCAATATGCCCCAAAAGTGATAATTTCCTACTAGTCTTGTCTATGAAAGTGATAATAACTAGTGCTACAAGTTTCTCATTGCCATAAACATAATATAATAACTGCTCAGCAATTTTTTTCAATGAGCTGAGCCAGTTATAATTTGCTATTATAACCCACGGGTTAGAACAGCAAATACACGCCACATCAGTAAAAGAAGATCCACATTCTGATTGGCTCTGCATTTGTAATGGGCAGGCTAAATACAGTGACAAACATGGCGACTCCTCTGTCCTGCTTAGCGAGGAGCCGCCACATGAAGAACGAGAATGCTGTTTTTATACTTTTAAACTATTTGTATCTGGTTGATCCTGACATTTACAGCCTGCATGGGCATTTCACAGCCCCGCCAGAGAAAAGCTGCCCGGAATGCCTCGCACGCACTTCACCAAGAATGGCTCCGACCTCACTTGTTGAGGTAAGAAGACTGCGATCGTGATGTCTATACACAAATCTTCCCAAATGAAACAAACATAAAAAAAGAACCGTAACAAAAGAAAAGTTAAAAAAAGAGGAACTAGAAGACAGAGAATGTGTGTATGTGTGTGTTTGTGTGAGAGAGAGAGTCAGTGTGTGTGTGCGTGTGTGTGTGTGTCTCAGACTCAGGGCTCAGGGCTGGAAAAAATTGCTGCCCAGGACAAGTGATGAACATATGTAAAAGAATACCCTGTTACCTCGTGCATCTGGGACATTTATGTGTAATTTTATTATTACTGTACATGTATGTAGTTTTGCATGAGTATAGTACATACTACGTATGATGTTAAATTAAATTTGTTTTAACTTCTTATTTTTTTAGACTTTCAGTGTTACTGGTTTAATTTCCTTCAATTTTTGTTTATCCAAGCTGGGACCAATATCTTTTTGCCAAGTTTGTTTTAATTTGCCTAGTGAGACAACTTTCTTTTCCTGGTATATACTATATAGGGCCAGATATTCAAAACTTTGCGCCAGGCAAAAACCGTTTGTGCAGGTTTAACACGGGATTAGCGCAGGTCTGCTATATTCAAAAGGCCAAATAACGCAGGCAAACTGCATTAGTGCTGGGCAAAATTATAATGTATGCAAGGGGCAAACTGATATGAATACAGGCGCAATGCTATATTCAGCGGCTAGCGCCATGCTAAGTGGTTTTGCGTGACTTAGCGCGACACTTAGCGCGGTGCACATTACCGCCCAGGAAAAGCTTGTCTTAACCCTGGGCAATCAGCTTTGAAAAGTGTTTGCGTGGGTTTAGCGCGGGTTTTGCGTGACCCTAACAAATAAATATGACACATAGATAAAGCCAAACATAGAGGAAGCATGCTGCTAACTGATGGCATCACAATTATGCCATCATCTGCCACCAGTCCCAGCCATGCCAGGCAGTAAGTGGTGACCCTGCCACCAGTGGACAGCATGGCAGTGTGGCCATACAGTGCACACCTGTGGACCACACTTCTGTAGACACCAACAGATGCCAGCACACACATGCAGCACTGTGGGCATGGAGGATGTTGAGGGGAGCATGTATGGGTGGCGAGGCTGTGCTACAGACCAGGTGTGGCCACAAGGCTGGAACACATCATGCAGTGCACAAGGGCCAGTATTGGGAATACCCCAACACCAGTGTGCCTTTTGGATAATATATGCCCCTCCCAGCCACATACCGCAGAGCTGTACAACTGCCATAGCACACAAAGCCAGAAATGTACATGTCACTGTGAGCATCCCATGCCTCAGGTGCAGCATCTGTGGGTCACACAAGAGTGTAACAGTAATGTCCACTGTCAGTAAACACCTGCAGGTTGGGCCTCTCACTGTGTATAGTGCAGTCATCATCACTGCCCTACACACCATAGGCTTTGCTGTGTCCAAACATTACTGGCCCCCTTGCTACTGTAGTTTCTGCTGTGCACTGTAGCATGACCTACAATGTGACAGTTGCATGCAGCACCACCACCATCTGTACCTATGCTATGTTGTCCCAGTACAGCTGCAGGCAGCAGCGCATGTGGAAGTAGTGTTCAGAACTGTATAATATTCCCCAAGCTGTTTGTGCAGCGCTAACACGTTTGCGCGGGTTTAGCGCAGGGCTAAACAGTTAGCCCAGTGCAAACTGTATGTAAATCAGGGCATAATGAGATGCTAATCTGGATGTCTGCCTACAGACTACCTAAGTAGGCTCATTTGCATGTCACTTTTGAATATGGCAAAGTTTAGTGCCAGGCAAACGTGTTTGCACCGGGCTAACAGTTTAGCCCTGCGCTAAACCCACACAAACGTGTTAGCTCTGCGCTAACAGTTCAGGGAATATTTTACAGTTTTGCACACTGTACTTTCACATATGCTGTTGCCTGCAGCTGTACTGGGTCCACGCATTTGCTGGCACACACATTGGCCACATAGTTCATCTCTACCTACCTTCACATCGCTGTGCACTGTGTTGCTGTTGTGGTTTGCACTTCCTGGTTGCCATATTCAGAGCTGTCTTATTCCAGGGCTAAGTTTGCCCTGCACTCCCAGCCCAGTTTGCCCGGCCTCATTCCCATGCTATATTCAGAAGCTGTTTGTCCCAGGCTATTCCTTTTGAATATGGCTTGTTTTGTGCTCCGGGCTAAGTCTGCCCCCTGGGCAGGGCTAATTTAGCTCCGGGGCAAAGTTTTGAATATCTGGCCCATAATCTTCTGATCAGCTTTTTATTTGAAGATTTTTTTGAGGAGAATGTCCTCTATCAGAGTAAATGGGACCTTCACAAGATTTTCTGCTTTCTTTCTAATGAAATCTGTAATTTGGAGATATGCCAGATAATGAACATTCGCTAGCTTTAGCTGTCTTTTAAAATTAGCAAATTCCATAAAATGTCCATTTTCATAAAGTTGTCTTATTTGATATACCCCTCTTGTCTCCCAAATGTGAATGAATGGGTTGTTTTTTTATAGCTGAGTTTTTTTGCAATATATCTTATGTATAAAAAGGGAGATATTTTATTCTTTCAATTAATTTGAGCATGTGCATCTTGCCAAATTTTAGCTGATAGTATTGTGGTGGATAAGCATGTGTAACATGTTTTATTGTTCATCAAATTTAGATAGAGTACTCCTGAAAGATCTGCAGCATAAATGGTGAGTCCGCCTCCTCTATTTGTGCCCAGCATGTTTTTTTGCTAGCATCGAACCATCTAGTAATCTACTGTATCTGAGCAGCTAGGAAGTACCAATATACAGTAGGTAAACCTAAGCCTAAGTGTGAAGTGGGGGAAACAGCTTTTGAAATGAAAGCCTTGTTTTGTTTATTTTGCCAAATACAGTTTTTAATTTTAGCTTCTAAATTCCTAAACATTTTTATTGGGATCCATATAGGAAGGCATTGAAATAAGAAAAAGAATCTGGGGAGTATATTAATTTTAATTGTATTTATTCTGCTTATAAGTATTAGGGGTAATGTTACCCATCTATCCAGATCTTTGTAAATTTGTTGAAGTACAGTAATGGGTCATAATTCAAGCAACATCATTAATCTTTATTTTGAGAAATATTCATTCCTAAGCATCTAAATTTTAAATTAGTCTAGGTTTTATTAATAATCTGGGAGTTTTGAATAATGAAGTCTTTGTGTATTGGTGCTATTTCTGTTTTCACATGATTGATTTCATATCTGGATATTACTGAAAAACTGGAAATAAATGAAAACAATGGAGATACAGAAGTTTGGATATCATTCAAGTATATTAAAACATCATCCATGTATAAAGAAATTACATGACATATTTCATGAACTGTTACTCCATCTATAAGTTTGCTTTGCCTTATTGCTTGTGCCAATGGTTTAATAAAGATGGCAAATAAAAGAGGGGAAGGGGCAGCCCTGCCTTGACCCTCTTTGAAGCTTAATGTAAGCAGAAAGTTGGTCATTTGTTCTAATCCATGACCACGGAGTCAAATAGATCAATCGTATTAGTTTTAGAAACCTGCCCCCCAATCAAATTTTTCTAGAATAATAAATAGAAAATCCCAATTAACTCTGTCACATGTTTTTTCTTCATCTAAAGCAGCTAGGCCTACATTTATGGAGGTGATGAATTCCATAAGGTTTAGAGTTCTAACTATATTATCTGCCAGTTTTCTATCTTCAGTGAAGCCAGTCTGGTCAGGGTGTATAATTTTGTATATAAATTTAATAAGTCTTTTGGAAAGAATCTTAGCAAATATTTTATAGTCTATGTTTAATAATGAAATAGATTGATAAGAGCCTCACTTCTCTGGAGTTTTTTTCTGATTTAAGTAGTACCAATATTATGGCTTCATTGAAAGTAGGAGGAAGTTTACTATCTTTCAAGAAACCATTAAATAACATAAGTAAGAAAAATGAGATAGTTCATCTTTGAAATGTTAAAAAAATTCTCCTCCATATCTATCAGGTCCAGGTGATTTACCATTGGACAGTTCCGAAACTGTATCATGTTTTTCTTGTTTGCTAATTTTGAGCTTAAGGGTATTTCTCTCCTCCTCATCTAATTGATTTAGGTCAATAGATGATAGAAATTTATTTATATTGTCAATATTGGGTTTCTCTTCCAGAATATAAAGTTTATCATAGAACTTTTTTAATGTTTCATTTATAATTTTTGGATCTTGTGAAATTGTTCCCTGTTCATTTTCTATTTGATTAATTGTGTTATTAGCTTTCTCACACTGTATTTGGTAACTTAGCAATCTGTCTGGTTTTCTCCTAAAAAAATAATATTTGACTCTTGCTGTCATCATAGCACCCCTTGCACAGTCATCTATAATTTGGTTACATTTATATTTTAGGATTAACAGTTTTGTTAAGTCTTCCTCAGCCACTGAAGTAATAAACTTAGCTTTGGCATTGGTTAATTCCTGTTCTAGCTGGTCTAGCATTTGAGATTCTGTTTCATTCTTTTGAAATATATATGAAATACATTTGCCTGTTATATAAGCCTTCATTGCATTGCAAATTATGCTAATTAGCATTTCTTGTATTGAATTATTTGCTAAAAAATTGTTTATCTCCTTTCTTATTAAATTGGTTAAAATCCTATCTCCCAATGATTTTGGATCAAATTTCCATATATTGGGACCAATTCTCAGAAGGGGATTTGGATTTGCGCAAGCTGTGGCAAACAGCAGCTTGTGCGAGGGACCCTGCATCCCATTCTCTATCAGGCAGGGTCCTGGCAGATAAAACCAGTGGCTTGCAGCAACCAGAGCAGGGTGCCAAACAGAGGGCACACTGGCAGTGTCTGGTGCAAGCTGCAGGGCAGCTGTGCACTGCTCCAGTCTTTATTGGGCTAGCTGCCCCTGAACCTAGATCATTCCCCACTCCCCAAATGTATAGCAGCTGCATGCCCCCCTCCCCGAATACCAATCCTGCCTGTTCCCATCTTACTTTATGTATGCCCTGATTGAGGCAATTATTGAGGAAAGAGGGAAGATAGCAGCAACTTTGACCCAAGAAAAGAAAGTGTTGAAACTTAAATTACAGCTGGAGGAATTCAATAATACCTTAGGACAGATAAAAAGAAAGTTGGCTGAATATGAAAAGAACCTTAGGCAGCAAAAATTAAAAAAGTTTAACAGAGACACCAATGATTATAAGGCACAGAAGATATACACACATTCAAAAAATACACGCAACAACTGTAACATGACAAATAGGACCACTGATAGTGGATCTGAACGTGATAACAGTTACAGTAGGGTGAGTAAGAAACCCATGCCACATTCTAAACAAGAACAAGAACAAAGTAGGGAGTATTTTTCCAAACAGGCAATGGAGAACAGAGAAGCCCTAGGTACTTTGAGAATGGAAGACAGAATGGAATACAGAGAGCAGAGATACAACATTAGAGGAAAAACATACATAGAATGGGACATGTGCTCCAAACAGATAAATTATCAGAGATAATTCCAATATTAGTAAATGACAACTCACTGAGGTGGAGATAGGCATCTTATCTAGAGAACTGTCATTTGCACCCACTTGTTCAGTCAGTAACTTTGGACTAGAAGGAGATTTACAAAATTTCTTCAGATCTTTAAGGCTTAAAGCTCAATTTGGAGATCAAGAGCAGGAAGATAAGTATAAACAGGATTTAAGAAAAGCAATACATGTCAAATCTTCTTATGATCCACCAACAGGTTTAACTCCAGTTATAGAGATAGAAATAGATTCAGACCTGGTTAGGAAAGAAGTACACAAACTATTCACTTTGGAACAAGACAGGAGACCACCTATGGGCAATCTTACCTCACATGAGAGAAGGGTTCTTAATGCATTTCAGAAAGATGAGGCTATTATTATCAAGCCAGCAGACAAGGGAGGGGGCATTGTAATAATGGACTATGTCCAATATAGGAATATGTGTTCAAAACTTTTGACAAATGAAAATCATTATAAGAAACTAAGCTCATATCCCACAGAGGTACAACAAAGAGAACTGTCATACATCATAGAAGATCTAGTACTTTCAAATAGCATAAAAGAATGGGAAGGAAAATTTTTACAGCAGAAACATCCCAGAATTCCAGTCTTTTACTCTATTCCAAAAAATCATAAAGATGCATATAACCCTCCAGGTCACCCTATAGTCTCAGGAATATCTAGCTTATGTTAACCAGTGTTTAATTACATCAACTTTCACTTGCAATGGCTAGTTGAAAATACTTCTACATGTATTAGAGATACATCTCATTTTATTAGGACTATACAGAATTTACAGATCAGTGAGGCAGAAAAACAGAAATCTTCTTTTAGTCACCCTTAATGTATCGGATCTCTATACATCCATAACTCATCAAGATGGTGTTGAAGCTATGGGTGGTCCCCTGGACACTAGGGGCCCCTTTGACCCATCCCAAAACAAGAACCTTACAACTCTTTGTTGATTTCATACTAAATAGTAACTATTTTCAGTTTGAAAAAGATTTTTATGAACAAAGCAAAGGGACAGCCATGGGGTCCACCATGGCCCCAGGTTATGCCAATACCTATATGTATACCTTTTAATGAAATACATTCTAGATGTTGCTGGAAACCCATATTTCCATCATATAAAATTCCATAGAAGATATATAGTTGATCTGTTTTTGGTATGGATAGGCACAGAGAGGGACTTGGAAGGTTTTCACCAACACTTAAATAGTTGTACAGAACATTTAAAGTTCACACTAAATAGTAGTTCTGTGTCTGTGCCATACCTAGATGTTGTGGTTAAGTTTGGTGAACAGAGACTTATTACATCCCAGTACAGAAAAGAAACTACAAGGAATACCATACTGCATACACAAAGCTTTCATTCTCACCAGCTAGTTGAAAGCATTCTGTACTCACAGTTTCTTAGAGTGTGTAGAAATTGCAGTACTGAACAGGACTACCAAACTGAGTTACAGGCAGCCACTGATAGATTTGCACAGCATGGCTACTCCAGGAAAATGTTAAATAGAGCTAGGACATACATCCAAGAAGTGACACAGACACAGGCATTACATGGCTCAGATAGGATGGACCAGGATGCAAGAGTAGTGTTCAGTAGGACATAATCACAAGATGAGTGCAATTAGATGCATTTTATATAAACACTGGGTAATATTACAAAACCATTAGAGTACCAGTATATTATTCAAACAACCTCCTTTTATAGCTGAAAAACATGTGCATACTTTAAAAGATAGGTTGGTGCATACAGTACACCCACAGGGGAAGCAACCTACACAAAGGCAATTGCTCCTAGGCCCTCTAAGCCCAGGTATGACGCCATGTAGGCATTGTTCTGTGTGCAGTCACACCAGCAAAAAGAATGCATACAGACATCCATTCACAAATAGAGAGCACAGTATTAGACAATTTATAACATGTGATACTGCTGGAGTGATCTACATCTTGCAATGCCCTTGTGATAAGATATACATTGGTATGACTACACGGATGTTAAAGCAACGCATACAGGAACATAAGTCAAACATTAGAAATAGGATAAGCACTCCAATGGCTAAACATTTTAATGAGGTTAGACATACCTCAGATTAGCAGATTTTGGGGTCTAGAAGCAGTACATCTACCGGATAGAGGAGGTAACTTCAACAGTTTACTAGAGAAAGTGGAGACTAAATGGATTTTTGAAATGCAAGCCCTTGATCCAAGAATAGGTCTAAACAGACATATTAATTGGAGTAGTGAGTGCTTTTGATTTTTTGTTGCCTACGTTCATAGTTCATTATTTTTTGTTGAAGCATACCCCACTTATCTGTAGTCATATAATGTCTATGTACATAAATACATTTGACTGTATTTGCTTTTTGTGATTATGTTTATAATGGGTCAGACACTTTAACGTTACATTTAGACTTTAAAGTGGATTAGAATTGTGTAACGTAGAATGTCTGAGTCTCTGTGTCTATTCTATTGCAAATATTGGGACCGTAAGTAATATAGAATGGATATCTTTAAACAAAACATCAGAATTCCTGGTGTGGGGGGGTATTAATTGTTGCTTATCTGTAATAATAGAACAAATAAGTATAGACTTAATAGATCTTAACGGCTTAGGTTTATTGGACCAAGCATGAATGACAAGAATGTTTAGTCTAGATTAGGGCTCCTTGAAGGAATTTATATTACAGCTTGTTTGGTTAACATAGGATAAAGTAAAAGACTAAATTTGTCCACATGATTATCAGGTGAAGGTATAGTACTAATCACGGGTATTAAAAAAATGTCTAACTAACCTAAGTAGGTAATCCCTCCCCCCCCCCATTAGATTTTATTGTTTTGAGTTTGGATTATAGTTAAAAATCATATTATGGGCCAACTTAGTAAACTGGGAGTTCATTTTCACATGGATCCTGTTAAGATAAACATGAATAAGTGATCACCGTATAAAAGCAGTGCATTTCATGCTGGCAGCCAACATAGTATGTCCTGAGAAGCTACGCTATAACATGTAAAAGAATTAGAGTGGCATTCTGAAGCAAATAGTATGGGTAAGCACTTTAAAGTTGTTGCTATTTAGATGGCTGTTTTTTTTTTTTCTAGCCTTTAAGAGCTGGCTAGTATTAGCTTATAGATATTTATTGAAAATCTTGTTTCAATACAGGTTTGTTTTGAAAGAACCCTTGAATGGTAAAAGGTTAAAACAGGAAAATGAAACAGCAAATATAAAGGTACTATAAAGATCTTACTTTGAATTTAGTGGGCAGGCTATATGTTAAAGTATTTAGTACCAGGACAGTGGTACATATAACAGTGTATATGAGGTTAACGGAAAGTGGTGTTTAAATTTAACACATTTCATACAAGAATAAAGTTAAACTAAGGGATCCATAACATGAGTGTGATTGTTATAATAGTTGAGCTAGTAAAAGTTATACATGAATAGAATAGTATAAATATAAAAGCAGAGGTAAATTATAAATTAAAATGAGAAAATGAATGATACAATAAAATAATTACCATATGTGTTTACAGGGAAGACTTTATCAAAATAGCAACCACGACTGACCTATCCCCATTTTGAGGGAATTTTTATGGTACAAAGGGAAGCCAAGCCATTGATAAAGTAGGTATTCTAAGGTCCCACATTTTGTTCAATGGAAGTTGTATATAGTTTCATCAGACATTTAAATAACCATAATGTTAGGATATTAAAAAGCTTTTTTCTGTTAGCGGGGTATGTTTCCTTGAATAAGAGCCAGAAGTGCTTCTCTCAGAGTAAGTTGGCTAAGCTTTGCACACAAGTCTCGAGGTTATCTAAGATTATTATGTATGTGGTGTTCGTCTCAATTTTTTGAATGAAAAGATATTAATGAAAAGATATTGATGTTAATATATTAAGAAACTGTCTTTTACATTTTGTAGTTATTTAAAATGCATTATAAATGTAATGAATGTGTAAATAATAGGTAGCATCTTTTGATATATTATATTAAGTATTGGTGTGCGTTATTATAAAAAGGAAAATATATGTTTTCAATAGTTATTAAAGGAATGTTTTCTTTTTATAAATACTGTGTACTAACTTTAGGAATTCTAGTAAGTAAAAAACTGTGGAGATTAAACACTAGAGGAGCTCTTTGTGAAGTGAGAGGTACCATACATGAGAAATTGTTTTAAAGAATAATGGATTGTGTAAAATGCATCATGGACAGTATTACTGATTTGTATATTTAATAGGCTATTAAGAGGCACCTCCCGATGAAGCCTACGTGGTGTAGCTGAAATGTCGCGCAATGGGCCTTAAAGAAATATGAATAAAGTTTATTTTGGAGAAGAATTACAGTGCTGTCCATTATTCCGTTGCACCCCCAAATAACTCTTTTTTTGTGGAGAGACTTTTTTCCTATGCCCATCAAAAAAACAGCTGCATGCCTCCTCCCTGAACCCCAATTGTGCCAGCAGCCATGCTGTATAAGGAAAACACATGCCCCCTCAGCAATATTGGATGTCCCCAGTGTCACAAAGCAACCTGAGGAACACCCCAAGTGGTCATCCGCCCCTCAAGCAGGTAGTGCCTATCCCCAGTTCCCCAGATCTCATAATAGAGCGGGCACCAGCAAGTCCTTCACTCACCTCCATGACCAGTGCCAACTGGACTGTCATGTAACAAGCTGTACTGTATGTATAATATATATATATTCATATATATATATATAAGTGCAGCTGGCACCGGCCATAGAGGTAAGTGGAGGTCTGTGCCAGTGCTGGCTCTATTATGGGATCGGGGGAGCTGGGGGTGGGCATTCACTGCTGGGGCCACTAGAGTACCAGGGAGGGGCTCTTCAGGTTGTTTTGTGGCACCGGTGGCATCCAGTATTGTGGAGGGGGTATGTGTTTTCCTTATACAGTATGGCTACTGGCATGATCAGGGTTTGGGGAGGGGGGCATGCAGCTGTTTATCGATGGGCATGATTGGAGTTTGTGGAGAGGGCATAATGCTGAGTAAACTTTGCAGGACATGGGCACTATTGGGGCTGGGGAGTGTGGCACAAGGGTCAATGCCTTATGGGTTAACTCTCCCAGGGGGAGTTTTCTAAGTCTTAGGGTACTTAGAATTTCTCCCTTTGGGAGAGTTCTGTGAATACTGTGGTTGGGTATGTGGCAGCTTGCATCTGCTGCATGCTCCCTTGCACCAAGTCACAGCCCAATGTTGGGCACATGGGAGGTGTAAGCCTCGGTTGGGGCAGGCAGTCTGTGGTTGACACAGGCTGCCTTTGATAATAGCTCCATGAACATTTTCTGGTGCAAGGTGCCACTTGCACCATTTATGTTTGGCGCAGGCACCTTGCATCCAATGTAGGGCTTTGAGAATTGGGCCCTTTGTCTTTAACATTTTTTACTCCTTTTTGAATAATAATAATCAATGGCTAATGGTCTGAAATATTTATGGGATTATATTTTATATCAGTTAACCTATACTGTACATTAAGTTCCTTGAAAGTAGGCAAAAACATAGAAACATAGAATTTGATGGCAGATAAGGACTTCTTGGCCCACCTAGTCTGCCCATTTCCCTACCTGATGGATAAGCTTCAGGTTCTAGTTAATCAACAGCTTACTTCCTCCTACCCCCCCCACTAGAATTGCCTTATGACTGTCCCATACATTCTTGAATTCTCCCACTGTTCCTGACTCCACAACCTCCTCAGGAAGGCTGTTCCATCCATCCACAACCCTCTCTGTGAAAAAATACTTTCTAACATTACCTCTGAGCCATCACCCCTCTATCTTCAAATTGTGCCCCCTTGTTCTTGCACATCTCTTCTTCTGAAAGATACTACCCTCTTGTACTTTGTTAATTCCCCTTGAGATACTTGAAAGTTTCTGTCATGTCCCCCTTCTCCCTCCTTTCCTCAAAGGTATACATATTAAGCTGCTTTAGTCTCTCCTCATATGTCTTCTGGTGCAGACCCTGCACCATTTTGGTTGCCCTCCTCTAAACAGCCTCCAGTCAATACAGGATGGGACTTATGTGAAGCCGAGTAGAAAAAATATGTTTCTGCTTTTGGATAGGTATGTCTAAATGGATCTACTATAGTTGCATAAAATTTTGAATTGTTGTAACAGCTCTTTGCTTCTTTTCTGTAGTGCCTGGACTTCTATCTAGGTGAGTTAAAGTCACATTAAAGTCACCTGCAATCATATATGGGACTGGGAATTGAGATAAAACCAAGAAGAATTTTATAAAAAAGTTGGGTCCTCCTTATTAGGACCATGCACAGTGGCTATCATGATTGCTAATAAATTATGTTTGAGGTTTATTATAGAGTACCTTCTGTTATTGTCAATAAAATGGTCCATTATAATAAAATTAGTTGAGTTATTTTATAAATATCACCCATGTCCCTGGCTTTAGATGAAAAGGTTGAGTATGTCCCTTTTGCATACAATAAATTTTTAAAGTATTGAAAATCTTTCACTGAAAAATGAGTTTCCTGTAGTAAAAGAATATCAGTAGATTTTCTTTTACATTGATTGATTATTTTCCTAATTTTAATTAGGTCACTTGTCATTAAACATTCCATGACATTATATTCATATTTTCCATTTATTATTTTGAAGTAATTCTCTTTTTATGTGGTGTCCAACAATTAATAATCCCAGCCAGATAGTGCACTGTTTGATATTAATTTGTTATACTAAGGTGTAAGGAGCTAAGAAGGTGGTTAGCCCCTATGTGCTTCTACCTCGTTACCCATAATAAAACAGCTTATTGCCATCTAAAATGTATTTATCTAATCTCCTTTTAAATTTGTGTTTGTCCATACTGATTATTACTTCCAGTGGAAGTTTATTCCACTGGTTCACCACTCAGTGTTTGTGTAGAAAGCCTTCCTCTTATTGGTGTTAAACTTTTTTTGGTCTTAGTTGTAGAGGGTGGCCCCTCATGCCCATATCATCATTTTTGATATTTAATTCCTGTTCATTTAGTAGGCAACTATCCTGTATCATGTCATAACACAGTAGTAGATCTCCCCTCATTCTTCTTGTCTTTAGTGGCATTAGGATTCATTTTTTTCAGTCTGTCTTCATAAGATATCTCTTTCAGAGTATAAATCATTGTTGTTGTCTGTCTCTGAATTTTTTTGATTCTCTCTGAACTTCCCTTTGTTATTGGCCCCCAGACTAGGCTGACATAGTTCAATAGTGGTCTGACATATGATGTGTGCAATGGCATTATAACCCTTTCATCTCTGCTTCTAAAATTTTGTTTAATTGGCTGGAGTACTTTTTTTGCCTTAGCTATTTAAGCATTGGTGTGTGCAGCGTAGTTGAGTTTATTTGTGATTGTTATTCCTGGATCCTTCCTCTGTAAACCTTTTAATTGGTTGTCCATTTATTAGATAGGTAGCTTCATTATGTCTGCACCCCAAATGCATCACACAACACTTTTCTTTGTTGAAAATTATCCCCTTTGAGTCTGGTCAATGTACTATATTGTTTAAATCTGTTTGAAGATTCTGTCTGTCTTCATTATTGTTAACAATACATGCTAGTTTGGTATCACATACATATTTACTTAGCCAGCTTGATGTATTGTGTCCCATATTTGATATAAATATTTGAAATAACAGGGGACCCAGGACAAAGCCATGCAGCACCCCACTTATAGCTACTGGTGCAGACTAATATCCATTTGTACACACCTTCTCTTTTCTATCACCCAACCATCCAGAAATCCATCTTACAATTCTATGGTCTATTTTATTATGAATTAAACTCTGTATAATATCCCTGTAAGGCACTTTGTCAAAGGTCTTAGAAAAGCCCAGAGAGATACAATCAACTTGCATTCCCCTGTCGAGTGTTACTGATATATTTTCATATTAACATAACAGGTTAATCTTGTAACTTTGGTATCTTCAATATTAAACTAATTATATTTCTGATTCCAGTTTTAGTATTGTGCATTACATAGTTATATTTAATCCCATGCCCTTCCCCCTGTTTGTGTCCTCCAAAGACCTAAAGGGCTAAGATAAATTAAAAGAGGGAACCAAAGATTGAGGCCCAATTGGGGCCTCCATGAATCTCTTTTTATGGCATTCTTCCCCTCATTATTTATTCAAGATGAATCCTCGACACTTAGTACCTAGAGAGCTGGCACTCAGTGTCTAAGCTGATGGGCTATGAGGTTAGGAAACTCCAAGGCTCAGGGACTGTATAAGTATTCAAATATGCTTATCCTATTTTTTATTTAATATTTATGTTTTATTATTTTCACAAAGTGTCTTCTCCTCTTGCAGTCTCTTCTTGTGGAGGAGCAAGAGCCCTTGTCATAGCCATTGCTGTAGGTAAAGTGTCTGAGTTCACAGGTTCAGAAGATCCACTCACTGGGGTTGATGATGATGGTGGATAAGGACCCCCCAGGACTGTTAATTAGGACATATCTTATCAATTGTTTTGTTTCAACTGCTGATGTGAAGATCCTACATGATCCTTGTAAATACACTTTTTTATTTTGCAGGGGGAATCATTCTGAATCTAATGCCATGCTGGTTCAAAAAAGCCTTTGCTGCTACAAAGGCTTTTCTTTTTCCAAGGACTTCTGGGGGGGGAAATCAGGCTAGACCTGTATCGTAATACAGTATGCACCACTTGTATCGGCTCCATTTGTACTGGACATCCGCTTCTAACGGACGTTTTACATTTTCCAAATGCCAGTCGCTATACTTTCAGTGATAAAAATAGCAGTTAAAGCAGACCTTCAATTCCAGCAGTAACAGCTGCCAGAGCTTTAAATCCAGTTTATGACACTACTTAATCTGCTGATCCAATACCTAAATTAACACTCAGTTACCTCCGAATCAATGCTGTCGATTATGTTCAGCTGTCCTTCAGCCTTTATTTGGTTGACAAAGCTGCCTGAAAATTGCCCAAGCCTTTATATGCATCCACGACGCAAACCCAGCAAGCCATGGTGTGACGAGCAGACATGGTACACCTTGGAACCTCTAGGTATCAATTACCTAGGGTCAGTTCTCCCCCAGATCTGCAAAGCTGCATGTCAGGCTACAAACATGAATTGTCTCTGAAAAGTTATTGGGCACCATCAATCTCTGAAAGAAGTCAGTGGACCGACATCCTTTCTGGAATGAAACAACCCACCGACACACAGACGCGAACCGCACTTCCTCTCGCTGAGGTCACAGCACCAGTGATTGTTTTCCCGATCTCTGGTGGTGTTGATTGAAAGCACTGTTCTGTCCTATCGGGTCATGCAGCTGTGCTCTAGTTCTGCCATTCTGCTGTTCTGTGGCTCAACCAAGAATGAGTGCCCACAAGAGTAATGCTGGGACAAACATCAAAACAGTCTGAATGAGTACCGCTTACAGCAAACACCAAAACAGAATCTGAATGAGTACCGCCTGTAGTGATACCATTTTTTTTTCCATATTGATGTACTGGATGCCGCCTGTAATGGACAGATTGCTTATTGTCAAATCAGTCTGTTACAAGCGGTGCATACTGTACCAGCAGCATGTAACCCCTTCTCTAGTCTGTCTTTCCTGAGAAATGCTCCCTTGTCCTGAAAATGGTGTGGCTTAAAAAATACAATTCTTGGTTTGGATTGTTAGCCCCTCTATGGGCTCTATCAAGTTCCACTTTCTTATCTGGATATTCTCTCTCCAGATTCTCTGTTACAAGTTTCTCAAAGAATTTCAGTGGGTGAGGTCTTTCCATTCCTTAAGGGATTCCAGCTAGTTTTAGGATATTACTGTGTGAGCAAGCTTCTATCGCCTCTACTCTATGTTTTAGTATCTCGAGTTCTTGAGCTTGGGTGTCTGTAAGTTTGTGCAGAAGAGCTATTTTGTCCTCAGCAAGGCCAAATCTGTTTTCAAGCTGTTGTTCTCAATGTGAGGTCATCAATCTTGTTAGCCAAATCTGAAGCTGTACTTGTTAGTATAGATATTGATGAATTTATATTGGTGAATCCTTGCCTCACCTAATTTATAAGGGCCTCTTTAATATCTGTAGGACTGCCACTCTCTGGGGGGTGCTTAATTTTCTGTATCTCCATTGCAATATTCATGTTTTTTTCACCCATTTTATTAACAATATTCTCAATGTTGGAAAGGGGATGTTTCTCTGCTAAATGCTCAAGGGTAGCTCCTGCTAAACTAGAGACTGTAGCGGTATTGGATTCTGCCTGGGTTGCTCATACCTCAGGAGCAGAGTCTCATCCAAGGAAGAAGCACTCAGGATTTTAGATTTATCATTCTGCTCTAAGGGGCTTTGGTTCAATTTTACCGGCTCTATCAGAGAGAGATTTGTGATGCTATATCTGACTTCCTCCTTTTGGGAGTCATGGTCCAAGGAATCCTGCTTCTCAGAAGTTCTAAGGTTGCAGCAGCTTGCAACAAAGTTGAGTGCACCAGGGACCCTGTGCAGGATTACAGCAACAGGAGGAGTCCTGGCACCAATGTTCCTGCCAGAGCAGACACTGCTCCCCTGCACCTAACAAACAGTACAGGGGAGGGAAATGACAGTCAGGTGGCATCCTCTAGCCACAGATGGTCCAGCCCCAGGACTGGCACCACAGACTGGCTGGGGACAGAACCTTGGCACAGAGTACCAGCATAAGTTCAAAACACACCAATGACCAGGGACACTGGTTTACCAGGACTAAGAAAGGGCAAATTCCATTTTGCACATTGTAAGAAATGGTATTGTCTCCAGTGTCTGCTAAGCCAAAATCCAGTTTTACCAGTGTTTGGCTTTGTGTGCTTTATTTAACAATTTTTAACTCTGCTAACATGCATTTTAGCAATTTTGACCTTCACTATTTACGTCCATCCATCCTTGTACAAATTTAAAGTTATTTTAGGTACAAGATTGACTGCAGCAATAGCACTACAGTCCTCATCCCTCTGGTGTGATGGAAGCAGCACTATAGCCCCATCCCTGAGGTATGATGGCAGCACCAACAGCACTATGGCTCCCATCCCTCTGGTGTGATGGCAGCAGCAACACCACTATGCCCCCCCAGGTGTGATGGAAGCAGCAGCACTGTGGCCCCCATCCCTTAGGTGTGATTGCAGCAGTGCTACATTCCCCATTCCTCAGGTGTGATGGCAGTATTAGCATTATGGCCCCAATCCCTCATGTGTAATGGCAGCAGTACTACATTTCCCATCCATCAGTAGTAACGGCAGAAGCACTATGGCCCCCACCCCTCAGGTATGACGGCAGTAGCAACAATGCAGTCCAAATTCCTCAGGGGTGATGGCAGTAGTGACAGCACTATGAATGATACCCTTCCTTCAACACCCACACCCCATGTGCACAAGTTATAAATTACTTGGTCTCTTTGCTCGTTAGAACTCAGATGCGAATTAATCTGAGCCACCACCGAAAAGGTAGACCACCTTTGTTTTTTCTATCTATCATTTAGCTGCCTGAATTGGATTTCTGCCTGCAACACCTCTGACCTGGGTTCAGGAACAGACTTTGGTGTTGGAGGGCTGGCCAGGGGATGAAGGCTTGAGTGTCCAATGACCACTCTGCCTTCTCCTGGGAGGGAGGGTGGGTTTGCAGCTCAGCATTTGCTGGCCCCTGGTGGAGGCCAGAGGCATGACAACACATCAGACCTCACTGCAGGAGGGATCATGACAGACGTCATCTTATACCTTGACATCATGTGGCCCATCATGTTCCCAAGAAAATGGGAAAACACCTGCTGGCCAACTGAAGGATGGCTGCTGGTCCCTCCATACACCTGAAGTCCCAGACACACGTGTCCATTCTGACCCCTGCCAAGCCCGGGATACACAGGAAGCCCTTTGGGGTGATTCATTTCCCCTGGTAGCCTTCCACAGGTGTAGGGGCCCACCCGATGAAGGGTTACTTTGGCTTATCTGGTAGCATGGCAATAAGAGGCAGTGGATGGCAGTAAGGACTCAGCAGTGGTAGTAGGAGGCCTTGGCAGGCCTGAAGGAGTGGATGGCCAGGGGGTAGGAGGAGCAAAAAAAACTGCCTGCATTTGCTTCTTTGAAATAAAATGCCTTCACCTAAAAATCCCTAAGTGATTGGTGGAGGACCTTCTAATGGAAAATCATGCATCTCCAAAACATGAGGATGATTTTTTTACTTGGTCTCCATGAAAAGGATGTCTCTCAGTTTTCATGTCTGAGCTCAGATGTGAATTGAGCACCACTCTGCCCACCAGCATCATACAGCCTCTGGGGTCTTAACTTCTGTGTGTCATTGAGTGTGCTTTCTGGATTGGGTGTGTTTGCAGCAACCCACTCACCCCTAATGGAATTATACAGTGGCAGGTAGTGTCAACAGCATTGGGCCATATAGCAAATTCAAGGCCGTACAGATGCTAAGGGAAAACAAGAAACAAACAGCAGCAGTCCCACTCTACCCATGAGCATCACACATGCACTGGCACCTTACTTGCTGTGCTCCTCAGAGTGTGCAGTCTACCCCACCCTCCCACACTGGTACAAGGCTGTGGTGGGTAGGGTAACAAGAGCACCCAGTCATGCAGCAATTAAGGGGTACTCAGAGCCTAAGCCCCCCCTTACTCGGGGGCACACAGCTAGCAACACTATGGAGAACTGGCAGCTCTTACACAGACAGCAGCCCAGCTCACCCACCCAGCTTAAAAAGAACACTCCCAACATCAAAAAACAAAATAGTGTTGCAGGCTCGGGGTTTGCAAAACTAGCAAGTGGGAGATCTGGGTCTGTGAGCTGATCTGATCCAGTCTCCTCTGTCCTGGGCTGCTGGGGTTTAGAGTGTGATGCAGAGGCACTGTGTGCTGACCTGAGGGAGGCATATTTCAGCAGGTTGTGGGGGCTGCCTTGATAATGAGGGTGACCACACAGTGTTGTAAGACCCTGCCAGATTGGTTGGTCACACACAAAGACACCCAGATCAGCAAGCATCCTTTGAGACTGCTAGGTCAGCAAGACTAACAGTTAACTTCCCTGATAACAACATTTAATTAAAAATTCAGTTAAGGACACCCAACTGAACCCCGCCCCCACACCTGATTCTCCAAGTGTGCTGATACTAAGCTTTTTTGGGAGGTTTAATCATGCAATGAGAGAGCAGTTGCATCAGCTGATCAAAGGGTTAAATGCACAGCAGTTAAACTTTAAACCTGACACTCCTGCCCATACTGCCCAGCCCAATCGGACTTAGCTTTTAATGTTGTTTTAAATCATCTAGTGTGAAAACTGTTTACGCATATACCTTTTCTACACAAAAACATTACTTTCAGATTGATGAGTAGTCACATTAGCTGAGGGAATTAAGGGTTAGATAAATCCAACATCGTCACCCCTACTGCCTAGTCAGATTCCCCATATGCAGGGCCACTGAAAAACTGCACTTGCAAGTTTTTACTTTGAACTGTGTAAAAAGTATTAACACTTTCAATACAATACTCTCAAATATATTGACAATTTTGCATGCAGACTTGGATTTGGCTGAAACAAGGCAGTGCAAGCTGGGGGGATGGTTTTATGTTACCCTGTTTTCATTTGAATCTAATTGTCTGGTTTGGTTTCAAAATCCATTGGCCAAGCATAAGCACATTTAAACACTTAACATTTGATTTTTGTTCAAGCAGTCTATCAGAGAACTTTTTGTTACCACAGAGACTGAAGCAGCAGGTTGGAGAAAAGGTGCAAATGAGCCCATTCACGTAAATGGGGTGCTAACTGTGGAGCCTTTTTGTAAGTGGTAAGGCAGTTTCTTCCTTATGAACATACTTTCATTCAGACTAGTTGTAATGTAAGGTATAATGCAAGGTAATATTGAGCCATGTAATGTAAGGTATAATGCAAAGTAATATTAAGCTGTTGCTAAGGCAAGTTGGGGCAGAGAAATTTATGCTGATGTTTACAAGTATGCCCCAGGCAAAAGGTAATTAGAGTGTGGGATAGAAAGCAATGTACTAACTGTCCGGATGGTCTTTTGAAGACTGGTCAGAACAAAGTAAAATAATAACTACACCCAAAAACCTCTTTAAACTGTACTCAAATTCTTGTCATATCACAGGTTATGTGACCAAAGGGTACAGCTTTAAGTTTCTGTATAAAAGACTGTCACAGTTAAGCTGTGGTTGAATATATTCTGGGATGCATGCACGTATATACTTATAACTATACCAATGAAATAAAATCACATATATAAGACATATGTGTGAGGTGCCTTATGTTACAATTTGGTGCCATGACTCGGATGCCGATCACCGCATATCCCTGCTGTTGCTGTCAGTATTTCATGGTTGAGGTTGCTGTGGAAGAAAAGTGGTATAGTTAGCTCTGCTATCACTGGACTGATCACCCAGGATGGGGGGGGGGGCTGTAAAATGGCTCGGTAAAGAAATTACTCTGGATAAAGCTGGGAAGGATGATTTCACCAGACCAGGAGTAAGTATGGAAATTATACTAAGAAATTTCTTAGAAAAACATTTAAAAGAGGGTCCCTTTCGATCTCCTGAAAACAGGAAATAGTGGGACAATGTTTAAAGACGCAGTGTGAGGAGAGAAATGAAAAGTGTAAGGTGGACAAAACCAAATAACTAATATTTGTCAGATGTTTTTACAATATCAAGTAGAAGTAGAACAACGTGTAGAATTAATGTGTCAAATTAAACAGGAAGATGAGGCGGAAAAGAAACAATTAAAGGAACAATTAAAAGAAGTACAGGAATTATTAAAACAAAAAGAGAGTCAAAATGACAATCTTCAGGGAGAAAAGTGTCTCCTTTTGTAAGAGCAGAGTTGTCTTAGTGAACTGTCAAAATATAAAAATAAATATAGTCAACAGACTCAAACTAATTTGAACCAGGAAATTATTTCATTAGAAAATAAGGTTGATAAGTTGGAGGGATGAACATGCCCATAATCTTTTGTTAAAAGAAGAAGAAATTGTAAGATTTAAGGACCACTATGAGGAGAGAATGTATCAGAAAAGTCAGGAACATGTCCAAGAGTCAGGTTACAAACAACAGCAAATCATTCATTTGCAGACTGAGGTACAGTTGCAGACTCAAATTTCCTTAGAACTGAGACAGCAGTTAAACGAGGTCAGGGAGACTGTATGGAAAAAAATTAAGAAAAAGTGTAAGGTTGCCACAGTCAAAGAGCCCACCTCAGAATCCTCCTCGACTTCTATGTCCACCAAAATGAAGGATGATTCTGCTTCATCTGATGAAGCTGGGCATCGTAAGTCTAAATATAAGACAAAGAGGATGACCCCGTACATCCGAAAGACGGTGATGACGGGACCTGCAGTCAAGCACAAACAAAAGGTTAGAAAATTGTCCCCAAAACTGAGGGAAAAACTTATGTCTGATATGATGACACCTTGAAAAAGGTTGATAAGTTACAGGACCAATTGAGATGAAATCCAAAAATGGAAAAACCTAAAGTGAAAGAGATCAAAGCCCAAATAGTGGAGATGCAGGAGAGGTTAAGAAGATGCAACAGAGAATAGATGATGATGAAAAGGCTAGAGAAGCAAGCAAGCCTAAGTCAGATGAAGAGTCGGAAGTGGAGGTTGGGCAAAATGTGTCCCAAAAGGAGCTAACCATCCAGGAAGCCATGGCTCTAGGGGAAAGATTAGGTAAATGGGAGCCAGGTCAGAACCCAGACCCCTTTTGCAACAAGTTGAAAAATCTGGTAAAAAGTTTTAACCTAACAAATCAGGATGCATGTAAAATTCTGACTTTGGCATTGCCATCTGTGTTTTTGGGAAGTTTGCCTGACAATATTGTGGGCGTGCAAGAAGATGCGGATGATCCCGACAGCTGGGCATCAATCCCCAACATACTCTCTGCTCTGCAGGGCATGTACGGTGTTACCCAAGCAGACTGGGGAAAGGTGTATGAAGTGCAATGGCAGCCGGGAGAGTCTCCCATAATGTTTCTAAACAAATTATATGCTGCATATGCCACTTATGGGGGACAGCTAGACCATCCAAAGAGGACCCTATCTTCCTGGGATTGATAGATAGGCATGCCATGCAGATTTCTGCCTCCGTTCAGTTGTTATGCAAGCAAGCAGAGTCATGTGCAGCCAAGGAAGAAATTCTCACCGATTGGTGGAGACTGTAACAAGATGAGATGGAAGGCAGTGTCTGGGACAGGAAAAAAAGGAAAAAGGTAGCTGCTGTGGTATGCAATGAGGGCAAGGTAAAGGTGACCTGTCATAACTGTAATAAGGAAGGTCACTTTAGGAGGGACCATTGGGCTAAGGGAGGAGGAATGGAAGGCAGGAGAAATTAAGTCCTCCAAAAAAGGAGTGACAATGGGTCAGGAAACAATACAAATGGTGATCTACAAGTGGTCCTAGAGACCCTGACCCGACTGTTAAAAACTAAGAGTATCTCAGCCATTAAGTCATTCACCCCTGAACAGGGCGGGGGCAGCGACTGATGGTCACAGGCCCCCCAGATGCATAGAGTGGCACTCCTCGGGGAATGCAGGGAGGGAAGACCAGTGGTATCCACTTTGGTAGGGGGCTGCCAAACTTCTGTGTTAATAGACACCGTAGTCACCGTTAGCATCACAAATTTACCATTGCCCATACAAAACAAAAAGACCAAGGTTATCACTTTACAGGGACTGATGGGGGGGACAGTGGCATGGCTCACAGAGCCTGGTCAGGTAGTTATTGAGCAAACCACCAAATATTGTCCCTTCTGGATGTGTAAGAGTCACGAGGGTACTATTTTGGGAATGGACCTGTTGTCCAAATGGAAATGGGTGGTGGACCTGAGTAATATGACACTCTGGGTGTGTGACAGTAAAGCGGTTAAACCAAAAGTATCAGATACCCACTCTGTCTTTACGGTCAAATGTTTTGTTTTAAACAATCCTGCCTATGATCTTGACCGACTGGTCAGAGATCTCTCTGAGGAACTAAAAGCGGTTGTGGCAAATCGATGCCAAGTCTGGGCTAAACATTCAAACCACTGCAGGAGAGTCAATAATCAGATACTGAAAATAGAGGAACCTGATCCACCTCCACAGTGACAATATCCCTTCCCCAAGGAGGCGAGGGAACCCATCAAACAGGTCATTGGCCAATTTTTAAGCCAAGAAGTGATTCACCCCATATGCTCCACAGTAAATTTGCCAGTTTGGCCAGTTTTAAAGCCCAGTGGAGCATGGTGACTGACCATTGACTATCGGGTCCTCAAAAAGGTTACCCCGTTGATAACCCCAGTGGTTGCATGTCTCCCAGACCTGATAGTGAGATTGTCACTGTCAGCAACCGTTTATACAGTGTTAGGCATATCTAATGGGTTTTGGTCAGTCCCTGTGCACCCCAACCCCCAGTACAAATTTGCCTTCATTGTTGAGGATTGGCAATATACCTTCACATGCATATCTCAAGGTTTCCACTCATCACCCACTCTATTCCTTCAGTGTCTGGCTAAGATCCTGACTGGTTTCTCTGAGCCAGATCAGATAATACAATATGTGGATGATATATTGGTACAGTCCAATTCTGTGTCGGATCATGTTCAGCACTTGGCAGAGCTCCTCTCGCTGCTATTTTCTGCTGGGTTGAAATTGAACCCAAGAAAGGCTCAAATTGCCCAATGAAAAGTTCTGTTTTTAGGCATAGATAAGGGAGGGTGTACTGTGGACTCTCACAAAAATAAAGTTATTCAGCAGTTGCAACGCCCTAAGACCAAAACTGCACTCCGGCAGCTTCTGGGCATGGTACGGCTCTGCAGAGATTTCATAGAAACCTTTGCCGTCAAGGCTAAACCGTTGTATGATCTCCTTAAAGGGGATGCTGATGACAATCTTCCATGGGATGCCCAACACCAAGTTGCTTTTACAGAATTAAAACAAGCTATGATGAGGGCACCTGCCCTTATAAACCCTTGCCCCAACCAGGATTTCATGTTACAGGTTTGCACCACCCCTGAGGTGCTAAATGCCATCCTATTACAGGAATGGCATGGCCAACTGCAACCAGTGGGGTATTTTTCAAGGGAGCTCTCTCTCCAGTGGAGCAGACATTTGAAAAGTGTGTGTGCCATCTCCTGGGGGTACATTGGGCGGTACAGGTTACAGAACACATTGTGGATTTCTCCCATGTTATCTTACAAATGCCCTATTCCCCCTTAAAATGTTTTTTGGAAAATGAAGTGAAGGGTGTCTCCTCGCAAAGTTTGGTTTGATGGACCTTGGCTCTTCGAGACTGTAATCTGATGGTGCAATGGTAGATATGTTACAGTGGGAGGGGGAGGATCATGACTGCGGACATGTCCCACTCCAAACCCTGCAACCAATTTTTGCCTGTTCCCCTTCTGTGTCGGTGGTCCATCTCTATGTGGACGGCTCCTGCTATAGGGAGGGTGGGCACTTTCACATGGGCTATGCTGTATGGGCTCCCAATACTGAGCACCAGGTCTTAGTAATGTGCTCATCTTCTTTTTTGGCACCCTGCACCAAGCTTGAAGCTGTTCAAGAAGCAGTTCTAATGTCTGGGCACTGCGCGGTTAACATTTTTACTGACTGTGCCTTTGTGGCTAATGCCCTGACAGATGCCCTGTGATCTGACAGAGCACCTGCCAATATGGGTTTGCAGGGGTATGCAAAAGGCATTGGGTGAACCTGTGGCACTTGCTTCGGTACTTCAACACATCTGGTAGTTGGGTCAGGACAAACCCATGCAGATTACCATTTGTAATGTCAAAGCCCACCAGCAGCACATCATTGATGTGCATCAAATCAACAATAACATTGTTGATCAATTGACCAATAAAGCAGCCCAACATGGTAAACAGTGGATGAATCCTCTCCCAGACACTGAGGATACTTCTCAATTATGGTAGATCCATGACTTCAATCAGCACCACCAAAGGTGGGTTGCCTCTCTGCGGGCCCTTCCGGGTCTAAAAGATATTCAGCAAACAGACCCATTCTTAGTCACTGGTCATCAGCAGGTGGAATGAAGGTATCAGTTCGAGGACCCTCGTTGGCACCTCAAGGTCAAAAATGACACTCTCATCTGGGAAAGACAGGAGGGTTTCTCTAAGTGAGTTCCCCCTCTCAAGCTGCACCAATATATTATTATGGAGAACCACCACCTTGGAGGTCATTGTGGGCTGCATAAGACCAGCCAATTAGTCACCTCCAAATGTTGGTGGCCTACCATGGGCAGGCAAATTAAGATGCAACTGCAATCTTGTCTCATTTGTGCTCAAATGAACCCCCTCCCAAAGGCAAAGGAGTTTTGTTGGGCAGGGTGCCACTCGCAGATGGCCCCTGGGCCAATCTACAAATTGATTTTGTGGGTCCCTTGCCACCAGCAAAGAGAGGGTATCAGTATATGCTGGTCATTTGGGACACTTTCTCCAACTGGGTCGAGGCATGCCCTCTCCACATTGATACAGCTGCGGCTACAGCTAAGGTCCTATGGGAACAAGTTTTCTCCCATTGGGGCTTTCCTGTTGCACTGGAAAGTGACACAGGAACACATTTCACCTCTCAAATTATGTCAGCATTGTACAGCATCTTGGGCATCGAACAACGACTGCATGTCCCCTACCACCCACAGTTCTTGGGTATGGTGGAACGCATGAATTGGACCCTCAAAACCACCCTTAAAAAGGCAGTCATGGACACAGGTAAGGACTGGATCACTAACTTACCCAGAATCCTTATGGGCATCAGAGGGACCACCAGCCAGAGCACTGGATTTATACCCTATCAGTTAATGACAGGGAGGGACATGCAAATTTACTATCCCTCAGATTCGTACTTGTCCACCCCGGTAAAAGACCGTATTGGGGCAGATCTGTTCTTGCAGCAATTACATGCACAACTTGACACGTACCTGCCAAAGGCTGCACAAACAATGGGTAGGGCACATTGGAAGAACAAACAAAGAGTGGAAAAAGGACCCACTCCCACCAATTGGCTTGGGTGATCAGGTAATGGTCAAAAACTTTGCCCAAAAAGTGCCTTGGGAAGCAAATTGGATGGGGCCATTCCAGGTGGTTCAATTATTAGGATCATGAGTAGTGCAAATTGAAAGGATTAAAGGAAAAACAAAGCAACCACAATGGGTGCATGTAGACCATTGTAAGCTGTATCGGCCTTTAATCTGATAAAACCTGATACTGCATTTTTTTGTTTCTGTTGTAGATAAATATATGGGTGCTATTTTGTCTGTGTCTGCAAATTTTAAGTGTACAATCAGCAACATACTCATGGAACTGGACAATGCTGGTTACTAGCCAAAGTCATACTCATGAGGGACAATGGGATATGAACTTGTATATAATATGCAGTAACTTTTCTTCAGCATGTAACGAAAAGCAATTTGTTGCCCGATACTTCACAGAAGCAGGCAACTATGGATGGCCTGAAAAGGCAATCTGTGTGCAGAACAAAGATGGGATTATTATTAAATATGTTGAAGCTTGGCAAAAACAAAAGCGCTTGCTTACAATGGAGGAGGAGCCCATGTTAAGAAATCGATCCTATTGGTGGGACTGCCAAGATAAAGTCTCAAATGCTGCTTACACAATCGGACTTGTACAGTTAACATTGTTATTACCTCGTGATGTTACTTTGAATAAGGTTGTTGTATCTTTAATGCCTGGACACGTAGGCACAAAGTGTGACCCAAAGTGGTTGCAAAATCAGACCCGTACCCTTGCTGTGTTTAATCAAACTAGTGTGCACAAAGGAAAATTTTCCCCTTCTACTAATGGTTTAATTTTGATTCAGAATATATACCTCTTGTATTATCCCTGTCGTTTGGAATATTATAACCTGTTGTTACATGTCCCCTTCTCCAAACTGCCCCCTGTCTGTGACACCTCACAATCCATGTTGGTGTGGAAAAACTATTACAGTGAGACTCTGAGACATTGCCATGCTCATCATAGTGACTGGCTAGTGTCTGTTGACTCTCTTCAAAAGGAGCCTGCCTTGTCACAGAGAAGCGTGACATTTCCGATGCAGCTGCCTGGGCGGGGGCTGGCATGGGGCTCGCCAACGGTATTGATACAGCTGTTCTAAAGGGGCATATTAGAACCCTGGAGGTCACCCTCAGGAGCCTCATGGCTGTAACCCTGGCTCAAACCATGCAGTTATCTGGGAAAAATGAACATTTAGATTGGTTAGCATTTAGGGATACCCTTACGAATTTTAAATTGATTGCTAATATGGTTCATATACTTAATTTCTCTGTTGTTAAAAATGTAAATGTTACCTTTCTGGAACTTGCATGTGCTTAAGTTGCCTCAGAGGCTCACAACAATTTATGTGGTGACCTTAACCACATTGAAACTAATAGACTGCCACTATAGAAACATAGAAACATAGACTTTGACGGCAGATAAGGACCGCTTGGCCCATCTAGTCTGCCCATTTTCCTACCTACAGGATAGGCCACAGATCCTAGTTAACCAACAGCCTATTTCTTCCTACCCCCCCACAAGAATTGCCTTATGTCTGTCCCATGCATTCTTGAATTCTCCCACAGTTTTAGACCCCACAACCTCCTCAGGAAGGCTGTTCCATGCATCCACTACCCTCTCTGTGAAATAATACTTCCTCACATTGCCCTGAACCGCACTCCTTCTGTCTTTAAATTGTGTCCCCTTGTTCTTGCACGCCTCTTTTCTGAAAGATGCTACCTCTTGGACTTTGTTGATTCCACTGAGGTACTTAAAAGTTTCTATCATGTCCCCCCTCCTTCTTTCCTCAAGGGTATACATATTAAGCTCCTTTAGTCTCTCCTCATACGGCTTCTCTTGCAGACCCTGCACCATTTTAGTTGCCCTCCTCTGGACTACCTCTATCCTGTCTATGTCCTTGCAGAGATGGGGTCTCCAGAACTGGACACAGTACTCCAGATGGGGTCTCACCAACTGTCTGTACAAAGGGATAACAACTTCCTGTTTTCTGCTGATGATGCCTCTCCCTATACATCCCAGTATATCCCCAGCCCTCCCTACTGCCTTCTCACATTGCTTGCTAACGTTAAGGTCATCTGATATGATTACCCCCAGGTCCCTTTCCTTTTTTGTTGTTGTTACTACCTCCCCACCCATTGTGTATACTTCCTGGGTTTTTATTTCCCAGGTGCATTATTTGCACTTCTTTGCATTGAATCCTAGCTGCCATACTTCTGACCATTCCTCTAATCTTGCCAAGTCCCTTTTCATCCTTTCCACGCCTCCTTGTGTATCAACCCTGTTGCAGATCTTTGTGTCATCTGCAAAAAGGCATACTTTTCCTTCCAGTCCCTCTGCAATGTCACTGATGAAGACATTAAAAAGGACTGGACCCAATACTGAACTCTGCGGTACCCCACTAGTAACCCCTCTTTCTTCAGAGTGGACTCCATTTACAATTACCTTCTGTGTCCTGTTGTGCAGCCGATGTTTTACCCAGGCTACCACCCTGGGACCCACTCCCAGGCTGGTTAATTTGACTATTAATCTTTTGTGTGGGACTGTGTCAAATGCCTTGCTAAAGTCTAGGTAGGCCATGTCCACAGCCCCTCCCTGGACTACTACTTTGGTCACCCAGTCAAAGAAATCTATTAGATTCGTCTGACATGACCTTCCCGCTGTGAACCCATGCTGCCTTGGGTCCTGTGCTCCACTGGCCTCTAGGTATTCTAGGTATTCTTTCCTTCAGAAGTGACTCCATCATTTTCCCTACCACAGAGGTCAGACTGACAGGTCTGTAGTTTCGTGCCTCTGTCTTAGTCCCACTTTTGTGAAGAGGAATCACATCCGCCTTCCTCCAGTCCTCGGATACTATGACTATGAATATCAAAAAGTAATATTTCTACCCTATTAGGTAGAAAAGATGTGGTACTTCCAGATCTAGATTTAATAAAGGTGTGGCCCACACCTAATGAGTACCATCATGTACTAACACATATTATCCTTGTCCTGTTGGTTGTTCCTGTCTGCTTTGAACCACCCACCATCTCCTGGCAAATACACAATCTAAGTGTCTTGATGCAAGACCAGATTATGCAATTGCAGCCAGCAGGTGACACAGTTTTCACCAAACAAGGACAATATTACGTCCTCAAACAAGATCGCTGCTTAAAGCAGGATCATTCTCTGGTATGTGGTGAGGAGACCCTGGTCTCGCCCTGGGTTCTGCACCAATACCCCTTTACCTTAACTAGTGCCAATGGATACTGTGAGGCAGTGCGGTGGAACCAATCATGGTATGTCCTGGCCGGACAACCGTGGAAGGTATGGGAATGCAGTGATGAGACCTGGCAGATGGCTAATTGGACACTCTTCAAGTGGCCAGCCTACTCACAGGTTAATGTCACTCACCTGCATGATGCTTCCCTAGAAATTACTGGGCTTTTCCAGCTAGCAGTTCACCCTCATATGACTTGGTCTGCCTCCATGCCTTTACAGTTGGCAGCCCTGCAGCAGAGACAGCAGACAAGGGACCTGGTCTTGAAACAACAACACACTAGTCAACAGTTTGCACACAATGCTCAGTATTTGCTAGTTATCTCCTGGTGGGATTGGGGCTCGGCTGTTTTAGGAACCAGTTCAACCCTGATGATGGTACTCATGTCTGTTGCCCTCCAATTGGCACTTTTTATATTCTAATGCTGTCTCTATGCCAAAGATAATTGACTAATTAGACAGCTCCGATATCTGCAGTTGCAACAACAACCTATACTATGAGACTGTAGGTTTCTTCTGTTTTAATGGTCTCAAACAGGGGAATGTAATGTAAGGTGTAATGCAAGGTAATATTGAGCCATGTAATGCAAGGTAATATTGAGTCATGTAATGCATGGTAATATTGAGTCATGTAATGCAAGGTAATATTGAGCCATGTAATGCATGGTAATATTGAGCCATGTAATGCAAGGTAATATTGAGCCATGTAATGCAAGGTAATATTGAGCCAAGTAATGCAAGGTAATATTGAGCCATGTAACATAAGGTATAATGCAAGGTAATATTGAGCCATTTAATGCAAGGTAATATTGAGTCATGTAATGCAAGGTAATATTGAGCCATGTAATGCAAGGTAATATTGAGCCATGTAATGCAAGGTATAATGCAAGGTAATATTGAGTCATGTAATGCAAGGTAATATTGAGCCATGTAATGCAAGGTAATATTGAGCCATGTAATGCAAGGTATAATGCAAGGTAATATTGAGCCATGTAATGCAAGGTAATATTGAGCCATGTAATGCAAGGTATAATGCAAGGTAATATCAAGCTATTGCTAAGGCAAGTTGGGGCAGAGGGATTTATGCTGATGTTTACAAGTATGCCCCAGGCAAAAATTAATTAGAATGTGGGATAGAAAGCAATGTACTAACTGTCCAGATGGTCTTTTGAAGACTGGTCAGAACAAAGTAAAATAACAACTACGCCCAAAAACCTCTTTAAACTGTACTCAAATTCTTGTCATACCACAGGTTATGTGACTAAAGGGTGCAGCTTTAAGTTTCTGTATAAAAGACTGTCACAGTTAAGATGTGGTTGAATATATTCCAGGATGCATGCGTGTATACACTTATAACTATACCAATGAAATAAAATCACATATATAAGACATATGTGTGGTGTCTTATGTTACATTTGTTTCCATTCAAGCAACTGAGGAATTTGGATGGCCCTGCTGATTATAAACTTGAATAAGCTAGTTGGTAACAGCAATCCTGTGTGTAGCAATCTACAGCCTAAATGCTCACATGCAAAGAATACAATAAAAACCTGATGGAAATCTAAAAACAAGCTTATAAAACACATAAAATGTGTCTGAACATTTATCTTTACCTATACACAATTATTGTAGCCTGAGTAAAACTCAAGCAAATTATAGGGTACCCTGACCGCTGTATGACGTAGTAAACATATATTGGTATTTTTTTATACTCTTTGTAAACCAGGAAAGGCTCACTAGGCAGAACTGCCTATTTTCAGGGACAACCCAGGAGCAGTGGGAAGGTTAAGTCACTTGTTTGGAGTCACACAGTATGCGAGCAGAAGTTGTGGGAATCAAACCCAAGTCTGTTGGATGTACTCGGATCAATCATTGTTTGTTACTCTAACCACTAGGCTATACTGTCAGCCATAATAACACCCAGATATAATGTTTTAATATATGATTTCAATAATGGTGCAGAGTACCTACAGTGCAAATTACAAACATTAAACACTTTACAACCTTTTACTAAAACTGAATTATTCTCCACTGCATCTGCTTATTTTTTCTTATACCAAAGTGGGCGAAGAGTTGACAAAGCACTATAAATGGCTTTTGATCAGGCTTCATTATTCTACATCCAGAAACAGATAAAATGTGTTTATTCTGGATTTATTTATATTGATTTTCTGTGGCTCACTAAACGGAATCTATTTAGCACTGTATGAAGCAGATGTTTTTAAGTTTTGGAAGATAGGCAACACATCTTCCCATTTAGGATTCATTTTGGGAGCATAAGTTTTTCTTCATATTTAAAACATATTCAAGTGTCTGTGTATTCGTTTAGTAGTTCATGTTGACTAATATATGCTGCAGAAAACAGTAAAGGATTGATTGTGATGCACTCAGGGTCTGTAGTAGAACTCCTGCAATGTCCCAGCAAGTTTTATAAGTCTCTGCAATTTCAGTTTACTTTTCCTAAAATTTTCCAGTGGCCCTGCTCATGTGTGCTGATACTTTTGTTTTTTGTATCATCCAGTGTAATATAAATAGTGAAAGATGTTTAGGCACATACTAAATGAATACTGTGCTTTCAAGAAGGAAAGCAGTCCTCAGCTGATGGAAAGGTTAGTAAGAAGCATGGCTGGTTACAACAAATCAGTGTGGGTGGTTTCCTTACTGATTATATAAGCAGCAAAACAGAAAGTATGCGAATGCGAAGCACAGCAGCATTCATTTTAAGATGCTGAAATCTGGGCCAGCCTGCTGATGCTGTAGTAGTGCTACTGCTTGCAATGCCAGTGGCCCAGGGTTGGAAGTAAACTCAAGTTGCTGGAGGTCTCGTCAGGGGAGTAGAATAGAGAACCCCCCGGGGGCTGCTCTCCTCCACTAGGGAGGATGGGCTGCAGGTCCTGCTGCTGTACCACAACCTGGGTGACCACAAGTGGTGGTACAATGGGGCTGCAGAGTGATCAGGAGAAGAGGACACTGGCCGGGACCTGGAGCAGTGGTATATCTCTACATGTCCTACCTCCTTGGATTCCCTTGAGTGCTGGTACCCTCAGGGATAGAGACCAGAAAAACAGGAACAATCACCCCACATTGGCCACTAGTAGAAGGGACCTGGCTGCCCCAAACTTCATAACCAGGCTCCATGAGGGACCAACCGTGCTGCCCGATGCACACTAAGGGACTGTGGAGGGGATGACCTAAGCAGGAATGGGGCAGGCCTACAGGACCTCTCAAGCATTACCTGGGGCAAAGCTAGGGGATACACAGTCAAGCGATCTCTGAAAAGTGGAGACTGATGCTTTGAGAAGGGGTCATACAAACAGAAAATAAAAAAATTAAAAAAGATGCGAAATCTTAGGAATTCTGTGCAGTGACATGCAATTTCTGTGAGGCACCAGTACAAGAAATCAAAATCTGCAAACCAAGTAGTCTTCCATGACTTTTTACCTGTGTTACCAGTAAAAACGGAAAACCAGGGTCCTTGTCAATGACCTACAGCAGTGAGACACTCGGACAAGACAGAATAGACTTGTAGTATGTTTCTTCTCTATAAAGTCCAGTGAGAGTAGGACCAATGCTGGTAGACACAGGATGGTGCTGGGGAGTGCTGCATGGCTGTGCACTGGCCAATGCTGGTTTTGGGGGGACATAGCTGCACCCCATCCAGGTAGGGATTTTGCTGCAATCTGCCAACAGCAATCACTGTTGGCAGTACAGAGCCCAGAAGATCAACCCTGGGCTGGTCTAAGCCCAGGTGGGTCCAGCCAGGCTTTCTGAAACCTGCACAGAGAGATTTTGCATCCTGTGTCTGCCACATGCTGCTGTGCACCATGGTGCACCCTCTAGTTAGGTGCAAGACTGCCACAAGCTCTGTTTGGTGGAACAGACCCCATTGTCACCACAGCTGGTGTTCCTGAATTGGAACCTGTGCAACTTTTGAGGCAAGGTGCCCCTTGCAGCATGTCCGATTGATGCTGACACCTTACATCTTTTTGGGGGCTTTGGAATCAGGCCATGCAGTTTATTAGTACATGCATACAGAACATCAGAATTATTTGTGGGAAGAGATGCATTATTCAATATTTAATAACACTGCATATTTCTTTTGGGCCATGGTGGCTAGAGCGGTGGGTAATTTTAAAACTGATACAAATTATCATATTGAACCAGATATTTGGAGGCAATTCAGCACTAACCTGTGCATCAGTCAAAACCATTACATTTCAAAAGCTTTTATAATGATCTGTGGAAGTCCAACCTGACTGTACAAGATGAAGAAGTTATTGGGGCAAATGACTCTTTCAAATCTAACAAAGCACCAGGTCCAGGTAAAATGCCCATGGCTGTTTATAAATCTGATCCTGACTGGTGGGTTCCCATACTTGTCTCTTTATTAAATGTGCTTTCTTTTCAAATATCATTCTGTCAGCCATGGAGGTGATCAATAATTAACCCTTTACACAGCAAGCACATTTAGCTGATCCTGTGATGTATAAGCTTATCACTCTGATGGACACCGATGCTATGATTTTAGCCAAGATCCCCTGGCAATGATGGAATACATGGGTCATGAGTTTCTCTCTGATTGCCAAGCTAGTTTGGGAGGGGGGTGCACTTCATCATTGATCAGTGTTTTTGTTTTGTGTCATTCAATCAAGAAAAATGTTCACAGTAGGAAACAATTACTGTATGTTGCTTTCAGAGACCTTAGAGGACCTTTTAACTTATCATTCAGAACAATTTTATTGGAAAAATTGAGTCTACTAGGACTAGATACGGTACCATCATAAACTCATACTCAGATAATCTGGTTAGCTTCAATGCATTTTAAACATTATTCAGTAATCACTGCGGGGGCAATTGCGATAGCTGGTAGACGGTACAGATAGTTTTAATTGCATTTAGATTTTTCCTAAGGCACACTTACTGTGTGTTAGAGCTTTCTCAGACTTCTGCATGTGGATAGCACTATTTATAGTGTGGCTTCTCTGGTTGAATTTAATTATACTGTATATACAGTGAGTTTTCTTCAATTTCTGTATATACATTTCTGTACCGTGATTTTATGCAAATGGTCTACGTCTATTGTTTTGTATCTTTGGCAACTGTTTTCTCTATATGTTGCACTGTTAATCGTGCTGTACCTTTTTGGTTGTCCTAACAAGGACCGTGTACACAAGCATCACTAAATGAAGCCTTTTTCAGGTAAAACAAATAAATACAAATACAATAAGTGGGCCCAAGCATCTTTTTATAAATCTGGCAATCTGACTAAACATTTCCCAAGCAATAGAGGGGTCAGCGGGGTTGTCCTGGCACCTCTACTCTTTAATCTGTACATAAATGAGCTGATTACTCTCCTCCAAGGTCAAGAGTTACACTTGCCAAATATAGGTGGAAAGAGTTGGCATACTTTGGGCTATGCTATTGACAAGGCACTGATTTCACTTATGTCAAAAGGTCTCTAAAGGCAACTAACAGTCTTGCCACAACAATAATCAAAGCTCAAATAGACTGTAACCATGGGGATCAACAAGATGCTAGTATTGGTCAAAAGATCATTATGAAATGGGCTTAAGATTTTGAACCTACTGATTGGTTGTTAGCTGTGCACTGGAAGTTGTCTAGTGCATGGCTAAAAACAAGTAGTGGCAGCCTAGACACAGCGCAGGGGAAAAAATCAAATAAACGCACATTTGAAATGTTTAAAAAAAATCTGAATGTTAAAGCAGCAGTACTGGATAACCACAAAGAGTTTATGGAAGTTCTACTTTTTTGGCTGTATATATTCTGCCTTAATTCCAGGTTCAGGTTCTGTTACTTACAATGCCCCACGATCTGTACTATTTGTAAAATTAATAATTTACACATCTGTATATTTAGTGTTATTTATACTGTATGTTTTATTGTATTTTACCTGTAAAGCACCTTGGTTTTAGAAAGGCACTATATAAATAAAGATTTGCTTTGCTTTTGCTTGTACATTATTAAAATCCACAACAAAAAACAAGGGTTGCCATACTTGTTTTTTAAGTTACAGTGATGAGACTTTTCCTCTTTATGGAAAAAAAAATCCAGAGGGTCAGATTGTTTTATGTGGTTATAACATCAATATTTTAGATTTCAACATGAGTGTGAAAGAAAAAGTGAAATAGGCACACATCATTTGTCATGATGCCGGCTTCATTTTTTCCACAAATGCAAAAATAAAGATTCTACAATGGCAAGAAAGAATGCTGATCACTGAGTGGTCAAACAGGGACTGGACCCAGGAAGTTATCCCAGCATAACATCTGGCTCTATTCCCAGCACATTCACAACTGCATCAAATGTAAAAAAAAAACCTCCATGAAAGACAAGCCATCAGCATGATCTGGTTTATTCTTCCTGGTCAGCAACTGACTTCTGTGGCCCCAACCGGCGACACAGAACAAGTGATCCTGCTCATTTACAACAGCTCCAAAAGTAAATACTTAAAAAAAAGAAAGAAATGTAAATTAACACACCTCAAAGCTGTCAGTGTCATTGGCTTCATCTATCTTCACCCATCCTGAACACAAGCAGAGCAGAGTGCGTGCTTCACCTCGCCTGCCCCGAACACAGACCTGAACCATGCTTCACATTCATGCTTCAGTGATTCAAACCGCAGACTGCTTTATTTTCTTTCTTCTCCCAATGCAAACCAGAGTCCAATTGTATCAGAAGAATGACACAAATAACACACACCCTAGCTGTCACCACAGTCTTCAAATTGAGAATTAAATCCGGACAGCTTCGAGACTGCAGGCAGCTCCAAACATCTTCACTGGGTCCCGAAGCAAATAGCAGGACTGGATAAAAAAAACTCAATGACAGTGTTTGGCGTCTGTCATATATAATGCCTTTGTGTGGCTGGGGATACAAAAGAAGTCAATGGTAGTAAAAACTAAATAAATAAAAACAGCAGAATTATCTACTGGCCAAACAATATCTTTCAGATATCTTTCAGAAAAAGAGATGTGCAGAACAAGAGGGCACAATTTGAAAATGGGGGTGGGGATGGCTCGGGGCAACGTGAGGAAGTATTTTTATTCACAGAGAAGGTGGTGGACACATGGAATGGCATTCCTCAGGAGGTTGTGGGGTAAAAAACTGTGGGGCAATTCAAGAATGCATGGGACAGACATAAGGCAATTCTGCTGGGGGTTAGGAAGAAGTAGACTATTGGTTAACTAGGATCTGCAGCATATCCAATAGGTAGGGAAATGGTCAGACTGGGTGGGCCAAGCAGCTTTTCCATCAAAGTCTATGTTTCTATGTTTCAATACAGCAGCACTATTTTTCCTTTTTGTATACCTACTCAGTAAAAAAATGAAAAAAAAGTGTAAACATATTTCAATGTCCTTTTTTTGTAATTTTATTACAAAGGAGCCATTGTATAATACAAATAATGCACTCCAGGTTGGGTGTTATACTGAGAAAACATCCCTTCTTAGGTGTTGGATACCCTCAGCCTGTGGCTTGGGCCCAACCACCCGAGGTGGGATGTTATCCCAGTATGACACCCACCCTGTCATTCATCATTCCTTTAGTAAATTACCAATACTATGATATCCTCTTGAACTTATATTCCCAAAAAAGAGGGAAATATTTGTATGTTTTTATACACAAAACCATTTAAATTCCATGTCATTTTCATAAAACATTTTCATAGAGGTAGAACATGGTTATCAATATAGAAAAAGAAAGAAATAAAGGGGTCGCCGTGCTATTTTGGTTATATCTGCTTTCAAAGCTGCAGTTTCAGAGGTGGTCAGTTTAGGACAAAAATAATTGAAACGCCTCAATAAAAGATAAAACTTTCAAGAAAGTTATTCAAACAATTCAAAAGTACATGCAAAATGGCAAGGACATTAACATTAAATAAACAGTGTAACCAAAGACAGACAGATATGTAGGTAAAGCACCTTGAATGATACCAACTGCTGTAACTGTGGGAGCGTATTTCCTTGCTGCCATTCTATATATATTCTTAGCTGAACATGACATAATATAAGTAAATCAATATTCTAGCAATGCTTCCATATATTTGAGAACGTACTTGTGCCAGAAAACAACCTAGAAAACCTTTTTGAGTGCATCAGAAAAATGGGAATTTGAAACACCAGGAAATGTCTTTAGGGTGCACACACCATGTTCCACTGACATCACTGTCTCCTTTCCCTATCCCCCCACTACCATCTGTCCACCTCTACTGACCTGAGGGGCCTTTTGTAGTAGTGGAACCTGTAGTAACCCATTGACCCACTGGCTTTGGCTTTCAAGTAGTGTATCTCAGCCCATATAGTCTGTAGCTCAATTCACAGGACAAGGAACCTCCTACAATTGAGATAATGCCCAGGTTTGAATAGTACTCTCTGGGTCACCACCGTCCTGCACCCCCTGCACTCTGCCCACAACCACTAACACTGTCCCCCTACATGCCCGTGTGCAGTGGTAGATTTATATGAATATCTTTGTTACTTTTATGGCTTTACCCTAGAATGGGCTTAGACTGTTTTCTCAACAATCACCTTGCTATCAGATAGCTTTTTATGATTTACTTTATGCTTTATCCAAGAATGGTTTTAGACTAGATGACAAATAATCACCACTGAACACTTTCAGTTGGTTTGGTGCTAACTTAGTCTTAGAACACCCTAATAATAATTATGCAGACTCCTCCACAGAACTATGGACTAGCTGCGGATCCCCTGCAAATGCTATCATCATGTCTTCATCTTGGTCATCACTCTTCCGGGTTCTCATGCGAGTGGTTGCTAGCACCTGTAGAAGTTAAATAATTGACTGCTAGAAACCAGATTCTGCCTCAAACAGAGACCTCTATTCAGCTGTCTACAATTACCTATTTACAGCTATGGGCAGAGCCTACAGCCATTTTGGGATCAATCATATCTTACAAAAATGGCCAATCGTGGAACCTTCCATTGGACTTTTGGAAGTATCCTTCCGAATGTCCAAAGGAATTTGAAACACTCTGCCACATTTGGCCGCTATGGAATAACAGCCGCACTATTTCAGCTGCTACTTCTGCATTCTTGGGCAAGAACTGCTCATGCACGACTTGCACGCATGCACAGTTCCTCTGGTGTCACCATGTTGTAAATGAAAACATGCCATTCACCACTTCCACATGCGTGATTGCATCATTGCTGCCATCTTTCAGATGGCACTCCTCCCGCACCCTCCCACTGCTCCTGTCCTCCCTGCTCCCTCCCAATACTGGCAGAAAAGAATACCCTTCCACACCCTCCCACTGCTGCTGTCCTCCCCACTCCCTTCATTCCCTGTCCCTGCACTTTCATCAGAGTGCCCAATCCCTGTGTCAGCATTATGTACCTCCCCAACTCATAAGGCACACTGGAAGCCCACCCCAATGTACCCAAATATATGTTTTTTTTTTAATTTTTTCCCGTGCTGACATCGGGGTGCCTAATCCCCATGTTGGCATCATGTACCCCCCCAACTCATCTGGCACACTGGGAGCCCACCCCAGTGTGCCCAAATGTATGCTTTTTTCGTGTAAATAAAGAAAATCATCCCCAACGTGTTTTTTTCCCTGTAAAAAAGAAAACTGTCCCTTGTCATTGCCCCAGTCCCCTTCCCCCTTCCCACCCTCCCACTGAGCACCCACTTCCCTGCACCACCCCCTTACCCCATACTTACCTCCGGAGGTCAGTGGTATCATCTTGTCTGCACTCTTCAAACCAAACCACAAACTGAGGAATCAAAGGTAAGCGTACTATACTGGCATTCAATGAGGTTTTCAACTTATGTTAATGAATCAGCCATTTTTTTGAATTTTGGCCCAGATTGTCAACATGGGGTTCTTGGGACCCCACCTTGTGAACACTGTCACTGTCCTTTTCTTAACTGGTCATGAAAGGTGATTTTGCAGTCGCTGCATGGAATCACCTTTTAGGATGATTAATGAAAAGACAGTGCCACTGTTCATGAGGTGTGGTCCCAAAAAGCCCATGTTGCAAATTTGGTAAAGAAATTCAAAAAAATGACTGCGTTACAGACGTGAGTTGTGCAGTTTCTAGGCACACTACTAACTTTGCCAATTTTTTAATATTTTCACTCCAGATTTTCAACAGTGCCATTTTGTCACACCTCCTTATGATCAGTATAGCTGTCATTTTTCACATCCCACCCAAAATGTGTTTTCGTACATGTGGTGTACAATGGCAGTTTCTATGCATGCTCATGACAGCACCAATTTTTCATATTTTCACTCCAGATTTTCGACATTGCTATTTTTTTACACCTCCTTATAAACAGTGCAGCTGTTATTTTTCACATCCTGCCTGAAATGGGTTTTCGCACATGTGGTGCACAATGGCATGGTTGCTGTGGGAAATCAATGTTCAAAACAGATTAACAAAATCACACTGGCACTGTTCATGAATGGAGGTCCCAAAATGCCTATGTTGAAAATTCAGTTAAAATAAATCTCCAAAATAATTGCATTACAAGTGTGCATTTGTGCAGTTTCTACGCATGCTCGTGACATCACCAATTTTTCATATTTTCGCTCCAGATTTTCAACATTGCCATTTTTTTACACCTCCTTATAAACAGTGCAGCTGTTATTTTTCACATCCTGCCTGAAATGTGTTTTCACACATGTGGTGCACAATGGCGTGGTCGCTGTGGGAAATCACTGTTTGGGACACATTAGCAAAATCACAGTGACACTGTTCATAAGGTGGGGTCACAAAAAGCCCATGTTGAAAATTTGCAGTAAAAATACCAAAAAACACCTGGGGCATTAGAGTTTCCAACCATAATGCCCCACCCTGTACAGACTAACAGGCATCAGGGGTGTGAGTTGGGATTGTTCACTGTAATGCTCATGCCATTACACCCCCAATCCCACCCTGTAGCCAGTAATAGGCATTGAGGTGTGCCTTGGACTCTTTGGACCCAAAGTTCACCCCATTCTCCTATACTGCACCTATCTCAGTGTATTCCTTATGAAATGGGGTGAGCGTAAGGCCCGAAGACCCCAAGGCACACCGCAACACTTGTCAGTGTCTGCAGGGTAGGGTGAGTTGAAATGGCATGAGTGTTATGGCCGATGACCCAAAGGCACACCCCAATGCCTGTCAGTCAGTGCAGGGTGGGAGTGGGGTTGGCATCAGTTTACTACTTCACTGCCATTCCTATTACGTATCTAACTCCTGTACTACCAATGCCAATGCTAGCAAGACAACATTCGGCATTGACAAATGCTTTTTTGTTCTATTTCACCTCCATATATTTTTACTTAATGGAACTGTCTTTCTTTCTCTTCCTTCAGATTTTGTAGCACCTTTTGTTTGCTAGCACAATACATTGTGCATGGGGCACTTTACTTCACAGCACAAAACATGAGTCCCATGCCATCAACTGTAGAACAACCAAGGTTGCCATGCCTCCAACCCTCTACAGTTTGTATGACAAAATCATAGGGAAACCTTTCTTTGGAGGTTTATTAAGTTTTTAACTATAGCTACAGGGGTTGAAATGGAAATAAAGAGTTATCAGCTGCACGCCTAGTATGCTTCCCCTGCAAAGCATCTGAAAAGCTATTGTTTTGTCAAGGTAACAGTTGATATGAGTTCTGTTGTGTTTCATTCTGTAAACATGAACAATAGGATGAGCATACTGCACAAAAGACCAAAAAACACTCCCTGCAATTAATTTACAATGAAGGATAAACATACTTTTCTTAATTATCAGCCTTGTACTATTTCTTAACTCAGTTTTGGGTGTGTACCCATTTTGTATCAAGGTTAACCATTGGAAAGCTTGGACTTCATAAAGCATTACAGGCATGAAGAGTTAACTTACTTTAGCAAAAATATAACTAACAGAGGCTATCAGGATCATGTTTAACAAGAATTACACTTTTTTGTTCTCTTACAGACACTTCCATTTTTCTGTTACATGCTGCTTTCTTACACACACATCCCTGTTCTCTTTTCCTGCATGATCTGTTAACCTCAGGATTCAGAGTTCATTAAGGAACATAACAGATCACTCAAACAACATTACATTCCTCCTTCAATATGAATAACACTGATGATATCATAACCATAGGGATATATATATATATAAACAATTTTGCAAGTAATGTATAATATTTTTAGTCTTTTTAATTACTAACATTCAAAACACAGCAAACACTTAGATGCCTACATGTATATATAGATAAATAGATGATGATGTCAGAAAAAGACTCTTGGCCCATGCAGTCTGCCCATCCCACCCTACTAGCTTTTCTGTCTTGCCTTAGTGCAATATATTGTTCCCTCTTTTTCTAACTAAATGCACATGTCTGTCCAATTTCTTCGTGAAGCTGCTGACTGATTTCTCTAGTCCTGTTTCTGCTGACAGCTTGTTGCACTTGTCCACCACCCTTTCCATGTAGAAGTGCTTATGGGAGTCTTTTTTGAATTTCCTCCTGTCAGCTTTAGTGAGTTCTCTCTCATCGCAGTATTTGAACTCAAGCAGAAGAGTTTCTTGCTGTCCACTCTTTTTATCTTATGCAAGCCCACCTTCCTGGCTAAATGGAAATAAATAAATAAATAAAATGACTCAATCTTGTCACCCCGTTTCCTTCTCTTTTCAAGAGTGTGCATGTTTAAGTCCTGCAGACTCTCCTCGTATGACATTTCCCCAAGGCCATGGATCATCTTAGTTGCCTGCACTGTACTGCCCCCACCTTGTTGCAGTCTTACCTCAGGTGTGGGCTCCAGTACCTGTGAAGTATTTCAGACATGGCTGCATCATTCACCTCCCAACATCTACTGCTTATCCCTCTCAGTATGCATCCCAGTCTTCTGTTTGCTTTGCTCACTGCTCTATTGCACTGTGCAGATGTTTTTAGGCTCACTGATATGATCCTCACTAAATCCTGTTCTTCCATATTGTCATCCAGCACCACCAACCCCTTTCATAATGCACCCTTGGGTTCCTTTTCCCTATGTGCACTACTTTACTTTTAGTGATGAATTTCAGTGGCTTAAATTTTGACCAGCTCTCTAACCTGCCCAGATCCTCCCTTACTTCCCGTTGCAATTCCTCGAGGTCTACCCTTGCACAGATCTTAAGTCACCTGTAAAGAGGCAGATCTTACTCTTGACACATTCATCTATGTCATATATTTATATATATATATATTCTATGCAAAAAAACTTCGTTAATGCATCAGTTAGGGTTCTTCTACAGTGACAAAAGTGAGGAAATTCGACATTAGGGTTTTCACCCCTTGCACCTCACCCCCACCCTGCCCCCACCAACAGCCATTGGGGTGTGCATTGGGGTCATTGGTCCTAACTCTTACCCCATCCCATGTGTAAACAAGCTGAGGTGGTGCAGTGTTGGTGAATGGGGTGAGAGTTAGGACCGATGACCCCAACACACACCCCGATTCCTGTGGGTGGGGGCAGGGTGGGGGTGGGATGCAAGGGGTGGGAACCCTAATGTCGAATTTCCTCACTTTTGTCACTGTAGAAGAACCCTAACTGATGCATTAATTAAGTTTTCGCATAGAATTTCCATACATTTTAAGAAAGAATAGAAAAGTAGAAAGTTGTGCAAGTTGGTGGGAGTGTCAGGCCCTTTGGGCCCCATGCTCCCACCATGTGATTTTGTGTGACTATAGTAACTGTAAGTGCAACACAAATGTAAGCAGAAAGGGTTATGCACATGGTGATGCAAACATAAATGGTGATGCAAACAGTGATAGAAATGAAAGCACAAAGTGACACCAAAGCGAACAGTGACATAAACGGAGACACAAACAGAAGTGCATACAGAATGCAACTGGTAACATACACGTTCACGGTACCGTAATTGTAAATGCAAATGGTAATGGTAACAGCAACAGTAACACCAAAGTAAACAGAAACGCAAGCACGTACTAAAACGCAAACCATAATATGTACACTCACGGAACCACAATTGTAAATGCAAATGGTAACAGTAACAGCAATAATAAAGGCAACAGAAACAGAAATGGAAGTGCATACAAAAACGCAAACCGTAATGCACACGGGCATGGTACTGCAATTGCAAATGCAAATGGTAATGGTAACAGCAACAATAATGCCAAACAAAATGGAAACGCAAGTACAAACAAAAACGCAAACCATAACGCACATGGTGGCGTAGATGGGAAAGGTGATGCGAACGGTAATGGAAGCACAACTGGAAACACTAACTGGCACAGTAACGAAAGGGAACACCCTTCTTTTTCCCAAAAACTGCATTGAAAAAACACAGTGAAAACAAAGAATGTATGCATAATAATTGACCTCAGAGCAGAAAATAAGGACTTGGAATACTAAATTGCTTATATCTCAGGAACCGTCTGATGTAGAAAAAAAATAACATTTCATATGAATAATGACTTTTCTGGCTACTTTTGTACTTAGCCCCTGTTTGGGGGGCTAAGCATTTTTGTGACAAAAAGTCTGTATCTTGCACCGTTTCCGAGATATGGGCCCTGAAAGATGTGACGGATGCCATAATGTTATCCTATAGCAAAAAGTGTCAACTTCGGAGTGTCGTCACTTTGCCTACCTGTCAGGTGTCAGCGTGGCTCAGTTGGTAGCACATCCGCCTCTAGACCAGAAGGTCATGGGTTCTCGTCCCACACCGGGATTGGACTTGCACCTAAAAATCGCTGGCATCCGAGTGCAGTATTGGGGGGTGCTGTACTGCTGGGGTGTGCCGTCCTTCGGATGAGATGTTAAACCGAGGTCCCTTCTACCCATCCTGGTGTTGTCCTGGTGGGTGTCCAGGTGGAAGTAAAAGAACCCAGGGCACTCTTCGCAAAAGAGTAGGGAACATTCCCGGTGTCCTGGCCAACATTCCCCTTCCCATAAACCAGTTCATGCAATTATCCAGGCTGTGTGTGGGTGGTGATGTGCGATATGGCCGCCACCACACATTCAGTCACTTCACTACCAGTCTAGCATTGCTTGTAAAGCGCTTTGGATGTATGAAAAGCGCTATATAAATACTGATTCTTCTTCTGTAATATTTTTTCACTAAACCACCAAAAGGCACATCTGTGGGATGATAGCTTTCTTCCCTTCCAAATTCAGCCCAAACGACCAAACCATTATTTTGCAGCAGGGTGGCAAACGATTCCTGTAATGTGGCTGACACCGTAATGTTATCCTACGGGGAAAAGTGTCAACTTCATAGTGCCATAACTTTGCTGCCCTGTACTATTTTTTGACCAAAGTACCATAAGGCACATCTGTGGGATGTTGCCTTTCTTCCCTCCAAATTTCAAGTCAAAAGACCAAACCGTTTCCAAGATATTCAATATCAAAGATTACTAAAATTTCCCTATCTATTCCATTATAAAAAAATCTGGCCATCTTGTCCCTCCCTCGCGATCAAAGATGGTGATCAAAGAATCTCACAATCAAATAATTTGCAGGCTCACAATCGAAGAATTTGCAGGCTCGCGAACAAAGATTTAAAAACCTTATGCATCAACAAATTGAAGGAATTGCAGTAAACCACCACCATGGTTCGACAGAACAAAGCCCCCTGAGTAAAACCCACCCTCATTTGACTTCCTAGGACACCCCTGGGCTGAAAAGATTGATTTTTTAATTGGGCCATCTCATCCCTCGCTCACGATGCACTATCATGATCAAAGAATCTCACGATCAAAGAATTTGTAGGCTCACGAACAAAGAATTAAAAATGGTGAAACGCAAATTTGTCACTGATTTAAACTGAACCAATGGCATGCCTCAATAGAATGGACCCTCCTGAGCAAAATCCACCCTCATTTGTGTCCCTAGCATACCCCTGATCCAAGATATTAGTGTTTTTAGGTCGCAATGGAAGATCCTGATCAAAGAATCTCACGATCAAAAAATTTGCAGGCTCGCAATCAAAGATCGTTAGTTAGTCACAAATTAAGATTTTAAAAGCTTATAACTCTATTATTTGACTGATTTGGATGAAACCAAAGGCATGGCTCAACAGATCGGGGCTCTCTGAGTAAAACCCATCAAAGTTTTACTTCAGAAGTGACCCCTGAGCTGAGATATTTGTGTTTTTCCTATTGCAAAGCTGAAAACAAGATGGTGGACCTCGCGGTCAAAGAATTTGTGAAAATCCTCAGGGACAAAGATTCTTGAATCGTGAGGCTGCAAATTCTTTGATAGCCAGGGGGGACGAGATGGCCAGAATCCCATTCTTTAATCGCATAATATACATATCAATTTTCCCATTGACTTATAATGGGAAATTAAAAGTGCCATAACTTTTGAATGCCTTAATATTTTTTCACCAAACAAAAAGCTGCATGTTCGACCACCAAAGCTCTTTCAAACAAGCCATCTCACATAGTGGCACACCACATGATGACTGTGCAGGACCACATTCAGAATGCCAAAAGGTGCCTCCAAAAATGGATAATTTTGCATTTTTCAGTGCTTTCATACACAACGACCGCCAAGCCAACCAAAACACAATTTGGTAAATCAAGAGACCTACCATGCCCCAACATGCGTACCAAATTTCGGGCAAATCCATAGAACAGGTCCAAACTTATTAACACCCAAACTTTTGACTTTAGTATGTAAATGTCCACTGAACCCTAACTATAGTGGCGCGACTGCACCACCATAATATACATACAGTATATTGAAGAGGACTGCTCCTAGTAATAACTCTTGTGGTACTTGTCACCTCCCTCACCTCTGAAAACTCTCCATTGACTACCACCCTCTGTGATCCACCCCTTAACCAGCACTCTCCCATTTGCCATTTGTCCTTTATCCCAAAGTCCCTACTCATTTTGACAAGCCTCCTGTGGGGGACTGAGTCAAATGTCTTGCTGAAGTCTAGGTACAATATATTCACTGCCTGCCCCTTGTCTGCAACTGTTGTTACTTAGTTAAAGAACCGGACCAAATTCATCTGGCAAGACATTTTCCTTGAGAACCCATGCTGTCTGTGGTGCTGTAGCCTTTTCCCTTCTAGGAAGTCCACCAGATTCTCCATCAGCAGAGATGCTATAATTTTGCTTGCTATAGATGTCAAGCTTACTGGCCTATAGTTCCCTGGCTCATCCCTCTTCCCACTGTTGTGTAGTGGAACCACATCCACTGTACCCCAGATTTTAGGAACCAACCCCATGGCTAGCGAGCAATTGAAAATGTTCGCTAGTAGGATATTTCCGATTGTCACTTCAGATGCAGCAGCACTAGATCAGAGCTCCATCTTCATTCCCACCTAAATCAAAATTAACCCTCTGCAAAAAACTGGCACTGGAGCAGAACAAAACATGGAGGGACATGTCTCCTAAACAAAAACCAAAAGATTTTCCAAGTTTAACCCACAGGTGCAAAGGACCATATGATCAAGACTTGACAGTGTCTCACAATTGCAGCCAGTAATTCAGCTGATCAACCAGCAGACCTCAACAGCAAAGAGAATTTCACAACAACTTTGAAATCCTTGGTGCTGGAACTAAGGAATTTAACATCCTCCCTACAAAAACTTGGAGAGCACTTGTCTGCCACCCAACAAGATATACACGAAGTAAAACAACAAACAGCAGACCTGGAACAGAGCCTCACTGACACTGCAGCTCAGACAGAAACTTATAGTGCAGACCTTCTCTACTTGCGTGATCAAGAGCAGAAAATAGTGGAGCAACTGGATGATTTGGAATCCCACTCCTGACAGAATAATCTGCACATATATGTACTGCCAGAGGAGCCAAAATAGGAGACATGGAGGACTATATCAGCTCCCTTCTAAAAAGAACTACTGAAGCTCCCCCCAGACCTCACCCTGGGCATCGAACATACCCATCAAGCACTAGCTCTGAGGCCAAATGACAAAGGGGATAGACCCAGATCCATGGTGCTCTGCAGCATAGACTATTGCATTAGGATGCAAATCCAGAGAAAGCCATGGGACAAAAGAGAGGTACTCTTCAGGGATACCTGATTGCACTGGACCATGACTTTATACCTTGTGTCTTGGAGAAATGGCGCCATATTCTGATAGTAGTAAAGCAACTCAGGGCAAAAAGCAAGAAGGCACAACTCATCACCCCAGCTCAGCTATGTATCATGACTGAAGCAGGGACAACATTTTCCTGGAGCTTGAATGAAGCTGGACCCCTACTTGAACAGCTCTGCATACCACTCCTTCCATAGCAAATCCTTCCAATAGTGGACATTGAAAGAAAGATGCGGCACAATACATGGGCCCCAGCAAACACTGAAACTGTAAGAGACAAGGCTGGGATGCTGAATGAAGCTGGGGATCAAGTATTCCACACCCACAGATGAGATCCCAAGTAGCAGCAGCCTGGAAGAACACCCACAAGCTGAAAGTATTTTTGAGGTACAGTTATAATTAAATTTGGACCCCTCAAACTCTGTATTCATAATGTGAAATATGAGACTCTAATTTGACATTGCCTAGTCAGTTTTACACTCTCTCTGCTTTATGGGCAAACTGAGTGGGACACTGCTGACCACTGCCAAGCAGAGAGACAAATTTGCCTGTCTGCATCTGAAACTGCATTATTGCTCAGAGGAACTGTTGCAAAACTTTGTTTACTACTCATTTCCTCTTTTACTGTAATGTGTATATCTTGGATAAGGGGTGCATCAGTTATGGTGGGGCATTGCCTTAGTTCAAGCTTGATTAAAGCTGGGCTTGCATAGTGAGATGACCACACTCTGTAGATATGGCAGTAGTGGTTTTCTCATGAGCTCACCTCTGGTGGTTAGTTTCCTTTTCTCCTCTCATCACTCCTTCCAAAGTCAGGTTCTCATTCAGACTCAAAGCATATTATACTCCATTGCAGGGACATCTCCTTTTGGTTTTCCTACTCCACCCCTTTCTCCGTCTTCCTATCCCATACTCTCCCTCACAACACCCCCCATCCTTGGAGGCAGGAGTTGCAGCTATATGGAACTGTGATGGCCATCTTGTTAATGGAGTGGCCTTCTGCAGAGCAAGGGTTGCCAGGTGGGGGGATGGCAGATAGGCAGGAAGGGTTGCATGGCTGATATGGGTACCCGAGCTGGTGGCACAGAGTGCCTAATTACACTGTATATGTTGGAGAGATGTGAGAGAGGATTGCCCTGGCTTGCTTAAATCCTCAAACAATCTTTATTCATTGCTATACCCAAGCTGAATTGGAGATTCTGGGTCTGGGTCTGGACAGAGAAGGAAGGCATTGCCAGATTTAAGTCTATAGAAGCAACCTGCAGGAAGTGGTTATAGTTGACCAGTGTACATCAGCAATGCATTTCTCCCACAGGAATCTGACTGGTCCACAGCTTTAATCAAATCCCCTCTACCTGGCAAAGCTTCATGCGAGAGGTGATGGCCCCCAGGAACAATGCCATAGTGTGATGTGTACCCAGATCCCATCAAGTCCAGAAACCCAGCTCTTCATTTTTCTAAGACCTGATCAGGTTACCCAAACACAGAGCAGCTGTGTGCTCCCCGGCTTGTATTAGCAGGGCGAGAAGAGGTCTGCGGCTTTAGCAAGGTTATTCAAACAGGCAGAAGATGCACATTACCCCACTTAAGTATAACTAGCTTTTGTCTTAGGTACTGTAACTATCTCTTTGGCTTAGGTCACTACTTATCTCTGAACTTGAGCAATTTCTGTATTGCACTCATATGCTTATGTGCAGTCAGTGTTGATCTATCATCATGTAACTTATACATCCTTTGTGTAGTTCTGCATGGATGAATACTGTTCCTAAATTTTCCCAACCAATGACATGATGTCTAATTCATGCATTTCTTCCTTTCCTTGCTCACTGTACTACAAATTATCATTATGTTAGTCTACTTTGCACAACCCTTTGCATATTTAATGTACCATTTACTTTACTGATAAATTTGACTAATTGCCTTGCCTTGCATGTATTCTCCTTCAGTGATACAATACCATGTTTCATGTTTCCTCCCCTCATTGCCTATTGTACAACACTGTATTTCTACTGTGTGTATTGCCGTGTATGGAATCTTTTATGTAGTCTTCTGGATTATAGCTGAAAATATACATTGATTGCCTAGTGTGCTTACCTGGTAAACAAAAACTAAATAAAATAACATCATGATGCACAGCTTTTGATCCGCTGGACCCATCCACCCCCCCTTACCCCACAAACAAATTAATAATGGGTAGACACTTGCAATTCTGCACCTCTGAGGACACAACTAAGCCCCATAACCTACCTTGCATCCTCAGGGAACCACAGTATTTCCCAGTCCACCCTCCCTCCTTCCCTCCCAGGACTCTTCTCCTCCCTCTATGTCTAAGGACCCTGGAGGTGGGCAGAGGGGATTCAATGCACCCCCCCAAAATAAAATGGGGACATGTGGATCCCTGGTGGTATGCTACAATATTTCTGTACATAAAGAGTCACATTTATTATGTTGGACAAACTCAGTGTGTTATTTTATTCCTTAAATTACTTTTATTTCTATGGTTCAAAGTTACTGTTTATAGTTCTTAACATGTTGTATTTCTTACTCACTCAGTTAACTCAGTTATGTATGCTGCTGTTGTTTATGACAGGTATTAGGTAACTCATATCTATACAAACTGATCTCAAGGTGATTTCCTATAACATAAAAGGTTTGTGTACCCTGGCAAAAAGGAGTAGAGTTTTGCAAGACTAAAACAGACAAAAATGCCTCAGTTGCCCTACTCTATGAGACACATCTGTACCAAGGGCAACATGGAAAATGGGTGCACTCCTGGGTGGGACAAGTGCATTCCTCCTCTTGTAAAGCTCATTCGTACCAAAGAGGGGTTACCATCCTAGTCCAGAAAGACCTCCCATTGCAGGTGGTGCTAGTGAAGACTGATGTAGAATGGCATTGTATCTGCTTACAGGGAACAAAATAGAGATCCTCCTTTCACCCTACTTAGTATCTATGCCCCTAACCATGCAGCAGAAAGGGGGGTATTTTTTAACAGGATACTGCTGAATTGCCCACCAACTCTGACAAGGCTCTATCAGTTAGGAGGTGACTTTTAACAGTATAATCTCCCCTAGTGTTGATAGAAAACTCCCATTTAACAGAAGGATGGGCAAGATGGGGAAGGAGGGCCTTACAGGCTAACCAAGAAATTAGAGCTAGAGGAGATCTGGTGGTCTTTACATCCAAATGATCTTGATTACATCTCCTTCTCAGCACCTCAGAAATCATATTCCCAAATAGACATTTTTACCTCAGCAGAACTGGCACCCACTGCCCAGAGGTGCACAATTGGTAATGTCACGTTATCTGGCCACACCCCAATAACTTTAGATCTCTCAATCACTCCCACCTTTAAAAATCCAACATGGAGAATGAATAACTCCTTACTAAACATTACTGACTTCGAAAATGTGGTCCAAACAGAAGTTATGCAATATTTACATGAACATAAGGTGGGTGCCACTAGTTTAGCAGACAGATGGGATAGCCTTAAAGTCACCCTAACAGGCAAAATCATACAATATGCTTCACAGATATGAAAACCAGAAATGGTCCACAAACATGCTTTAGAGAAGGAACTGTTCAATCTAGATTTAACCTACCAGATAGTGATGGATGACACCTTACTCCACCAGATTCAGCAGTGTAAACAGAGGCTTAAAGAGCTCCTGACATAGTTGAGACATCTTTGAAAAAATGTAACATGCAAGCATAAAAGTATCTTATATTTTGTATTTTATTCCATAATTCTCACCCTTATTTCTTTATTAAGAATGGTATTTGCATGAGTACAGTATCTCTGCCCTTTTAGCTCTGGCTGCCTGTCTACACCTGACATCATAATTCTGTTTATAACATTAAAATATGTTACTGTGGAGATAATTATGATGTAAAAAAAGGGGACTGTGATGTTACATGTAGAGAAGCAGCCAGAGCAGATATAATCTAGGGCACAGAGATCTTGTTTTCATGCAACTGTTTTCAGTAATAAAGAAAACAGGGAATTACTGAAAATATATGAAGTAATAAAGTAAATGGGATGGAACTGAATATAAATCTTAATTTTTTTCAATGTTTTCCTAATGCTGTCAGGAGCTCTTGCACTACTTTATTGAGCAGAAAGAAGAAAGGCAATTGCTCTGTGCCTGACGATGCTACTATGAGGACTGAAATAGGGCAAGACGACTCCTGGCTTGGTTAATGAGAAAGCAAGAAATGAGTAGGGCAGTATTTAAAATTAGGAGACACACCACAGGGAGGGCAGGAGGTTTCACTGCTGGAACAAATAGCTCAGGCCTTTGCTGCCTATTATCAGGCATTGTACATAGAGGAGCAGACACCCTCCCACCAGTGAAAAATGAAAGAGAATTTTGCAAAGTTAGAAATACCCACCCTCTCTCAAGAACATATGGCTAGGATGGGGGTCCTCTATAAAACTTGAAGAGAGTCATACCATGATTCATAACCTCAAAAGTGGAAAGGCACCCAGGGTAAACTGGCATACCTCAGAATTCTATAAAGCCTTCAAGGAACTGCTCTCCCCAGAGCTACACTTGCTTTTTCATGAAGTGGGTGGGGGGGGGATGCCTTGCATGTGGCACTTAGCACAGATCTCAGTAATACCCAAATCTGGGAAAGATCCTCTGAGCTGCAGCTCCTACCACCCCATTTCCCTACTCCCAGTGGACCTAAAAATGTTTACCTCCTTCATGGCATCCAGACTACAAGAAATGTTAGGGACCCTAGTCCACCCAGATCAAATGGGATTTATCAAGGGGTGGAACCTGCATGACAATATGTGATGCATCCTTAATATCCTCTCCTCCCAGTTTCTATGGATGTGGAAAAAGTTTTTGACTGGGTGGACTTGGCATTCCTGCAATGAACACTGGTAAAAATGGGATTTGGTCCAAACTGCCTGGCCTGTTTAACCTCTCTGTATGATTCTCCAGCAACTACTGTCAACGTTAATGGGGTAACCACTCCCAGATTCCTGCTGGGCCATGGAAAAATACATGGGTGTCCCTGTCTACTTTTCACCCTCTGCTTTGTGTCATTAGTGACTGTAGTGCGATCCAGTGACAAAGTTAAAGAGACAGTGGTGGGGGGCAGGAGCAGAATATCGCACTGTATATGGATGACTCCCAAGTTTTTTCTGAAGGACCTGACCACCCCAACCCTGGGGCTGATTAAAGAATTAGAACACTACGGTCTCCTCCCAGGCTACAAACTAAACTTTCAAAAATCTGAGGACATGATATGAGGCTGGAAGGGGGAAGACTCACAGCTAATGTGAGGAAGTATTTCTTCACAGAAAGAGTGGTAGAATCCTGGAACAAGCTACCAGAGGAAGTGGTGGGTGTAAACACTGTTGAGGCATTCAAACATGCATGGGGTAGGCACAGAGGACTTGGGAAGTCAAGAACAGGGGGAAGTAAGATCACAGAACTAGCAGGATCTATAGTAAGGAAATAGGAACAAATTTACAAGGGCAGACTTGTTGGACAAAGGGGCCTTTTTCTGCCGACACCTACTATGTAACTGAAGCAATGATTGTATCCGGCACCTGCTCTAGTGGCTGTAAGACAACTTTTCCCTTTAGATGGACAACTCAACACATGATTAGGTATCTAGGTATGCAGATTACCCCAACATGAGCCAGCTACATAGGTTGAACCATTTTAACCATTTGACTGAAATATCACAGGACCTCTGCACTTGGGCACTGATTCTGCTCTCACTGGGAGGCTGGGTGGCAGCACTAAAAATGAACATGCTCCCCTGCCTCTTGTTCCATTTCCAGTCACTACCCATTCAGATACCGTGTTATTTCTGGAGGCAACTGAGAAAAACTGGAAACAAATTTCTTTGGTAAGGGCACAGAACCAGGGTTGGTGAGAGCACAGTAGCTCTTTCTAGGGAGGAAGGTGGATTAGAAATGCCAGACTTTGAACTGCATTATTGGGCAGCACAGGCAGCATGGTTAGTCACCATCTACAAGCAGCAACTTGACTCAAGATGGAACAGTTTGGAAAATAATGCTACCTCCCCCCAGATCATTATATGCCCCTTCCCCCTTCTCCACATGCAAGTCACCACACCACTCATATGGGGAATACAAAATCCCTGGACTAGGCACTCACTGAAAGTTGCTCTAAAGCTCAAACCCCTCACTAACACCATAAACCACATAGCATTCCAAACGGTCATCACTGGAGACCCAGCATTCACAACCCATAGGTCAGACGAAGGTTACAGGCATTGGAACAGAGCTGGCTTTATCACCTTTGAACAACTGATAGGGCAGGATACTTAACCATTCTTTAGATATGCTTAAACAACAGTATGGAATCCCAAAGAGAGATGTTTTTGGATATCTTCATGTGTGACACTACCTCCTGTCTGAGACCCTACTGGGCAACATAAACAAGGATCTCATCCACGGGAGGACTTTGTTTACTGGACCATACAACTCTGCAACACTGGGAAACATATTTCTGTGGTTTATGTGCTGTGGTTCACCCATGCTGCAGTGACGTGGAAGTGAGTAATGTAAAATATGGCATAAACAATGCACTGACAGCACCTACGGTGCCCTAACAATCCACCACCCAGGAGACACAGCACCACACGACAAGAAGAATCACAGTGCAATATTCTGGGGGTCACCCCTCACAGTAAATGTAACAAACTCCAGGTCTTGGTACAGTAGAGAAATGGCAACACTCAGGTGCACCACAGCAGTACAGTGCAGTGAAACTGCTAGAGCTGAAAACACAGCCCGACAAGAAATCAAGGTAGCCAAAAAAGTCTGCAGCAATATCCCAGCAACATAATCAATGTGCCACTAATGAGTCAGCACATTAATGGACTACCATGTGCTGTTAAGGGTAACTGGGGGGATGACGCTTGATGAAGTTAAACGCAGGTAGGAGAAGGAGGCAGGAGCACAAATTGTTGATAAAGACTGGGAAAAGATACTACAGAGAAGCTGAAGGGTGACATCTTCCCCATCCTGTCAGGAATACCATTGGAAGATCCTAGTAAAGTTCTTCCATACAACCACAGTAGCCTCCCATTTCACCTGATAGGCACAAGTGATTGCTGGAGGGGATTTGGGACATGGGAAGATCATCACCATATTTTCTGGAGCTGTCCCAACATACGGGGATACTGGCAAAACATCAACATAGAGCTGAACTGGATGTGGAGCTAGACAAACCCCTAAACATGTGTGCACTTCCTATTGGATATCTCAAACCTAAGGATGAAACCCTCTGGATAGAGGGAATTATTCTACATCCTATGCATACCACAGTAGGTGTCAAGGGGATTACATCCCTGTGGCTTATGGAAACAGTACTCACCATACAAGAATAGCAAGCTATGATCACCCAGGTCAGCCAGATGGAGTGAATTATAGCAGAACTTTGTCTCACTAGAGAGAAATATGATGAGAAATGCATAGAATAGCTGCCACTGCTGTAAACAGGGGCAGAAACCCAAGATATTAGATCACATTTGAATGAACACTGATAGTAAAAACTGAAATAGATGTGAATGCTGTACTAGGAAAATTGATCTTGGCATACAGCCCTGGCTGAATACAAATACTACAGCACAACCATGACAGAAGGAATGGCTTCTATTATTGTAACATAGCACACAAGGGCAGAACACAGTTTTAAGTTCTGTGTTGTTTTTCTTATTGTTCTACAGAAGATTTTAGATGGTACTCTGTGATGCAGGATATAAATATATCAAAAGTGCCATGACAATTTTACTGTAAACCTGTATAACATTGCAAATGGTCATAAAATGTAATCACGTTACTAACTGCACATTTGTGTATTTTCTCTGACCATACTTCAATAAAACTGAGTTACAAAAAATGAAAATGTCCTCTAGTAGCCTTGCTATAACAGTTGCTACTTCCCATAGCAACATTTGGTGTAAGTAATCAGGTCCCTTAGATTTATTCAGGTTCAACAATGCTAGCTTTCCCCAGTGCCATTTTCTTCATTATCTGGACCATTCTCCTGAAGTCTTGCTCCGTCCCTGGCCAACCATATATTCTGGTAGTGGCCCATCCTTCTTTTTAGTAATAATAATTGTTCAGTATGTCTACCTTCCCATTATCCCCCTCCTTCCACCCCTCATTGCTCTTAAGTCTCAGTATATTCTCTTAGACCTTGCTCTTCTCGTAGATATACCATATGAATGCTTTATCCCCTTATCCCCTTTTCACACTCCCATTGTCAAATGGAGTTCCATCTCAGCTTTGGCCTCCCTTACTTTTCTGGGGGTTCTCTTGCTGCTTTCAGATTCTTTACCATGTATTTCTTCCTTCAAGTAGCCTTATATATAGAAATTCCCTCATTTTGGCTCTTACAACCACTACTATAACAGTTTAAGGTTCAACACATCAGTTCAATAAAAGTCCTGAACTTTAAACTGTTTCAAATCTTTGGATTTGAACAATGCTGCATGATATCATAATGAAGTCCTTAAACTTTAAAGATGGCTTACAGTGTTCTCCAAGATGATATTTTGGAGACTCAGCTGATGCAAGTACCACTTCCAAAACATCAGGGAATGGCAGATCTCTCTGAAGAGTTTCTCTTGAAGATGAAACATTGATGCCTTTCCACTCTCATCCAACAGATTCTCCATCTCTTTGTATTTGCACCAGGTTTTGATTACACCTTTCATTTTCTCTCATGATCTACTCATCTGAATCAAATGTCTCAGCAATATTCAAATTCAACATTTTAAGAGGAATTCCTGGTCATTCTGTGCCTCTCACTAGATACGGTGATCATTGACCTTTTTTTTATATTACCTTAAAAGGTTTGCAAAAGTATGGGGGTTGCATCTTAGAAACTTGTCTAGTATTTTTCACGTGAACAAAGTCACCAATTACATGATCAGAAGGCTTCACATAGGCTTTTACCTCTGCAACATGTTTCCTGTGTATCTTTGCCTGTTGATTTTTATGTCTGAATTCCCAACTAAAACCAGGTGGTTGAACAAACTGATCAATTTTGATTCTCATGGGTTTGGAAAATAACACAGTAGCTGGTAGCAGTCCTGTAGCATAGTGTAACATTGCTCTGTCATTTCACTGTCATTCATTGTCTCCCACCCTCACCCACCTCCCCCCATATCTCCACTCCTGCCCCTGCCCCAACCACCTCCTGTACTCCCCTTTACCCCTGCAACTCCTACCCCCTCGATCTCCTACTCTCACTTCTCCCCACCGACCCCTCCTCCCTTTGTCTTGCTCATAGCTCAAGTCTTTGTACTGGTTATTATATGTCTGTAAGTCAGTAACTATATGATTGTAATTAAAAATGATGACTGTTGCACACGCTGACGTGGAACCTTTGTAAAAGAGCCTCGGCTCAAAGGTATTGTAATCCTAGATTGAAATAAATAAATAAATAAAATAAAAATAAATAAATTTCCCTCAAAATTTCTCATGTCCTATTTCCAGTTCTTATGTTCTAGAATTGCAGTATGTAACACCTTCTTCACTGTTTTGACAAATTGCTCAACCTCACCATTGGCTCTTAGCTATGGAGTGTGATATTTCTGTGACCAAATCACTGATTTTCTTTTGTAAAGTTCTTGTATTCTCAGCTTGAACATAATGGACCATTATCTGACTTCACGGTCTCTGGCATGCCAAAATATGCGAAGATTGTGTTTCAATGATGTAGAACAGCATGAGACATAAGAGACTCTATTGCCACTATCACAGGATATCTGGAGTAATTATCCACAAAGATTAACAAATGTCCATTTGGTAGCTGCACAAGGTCTATGCTAACTGTGGTCCACGGGACTAAAGATAATGGTGACATTAGTAATGGTTCTTCCATATCACCATCTCACAAGACATATATTTTTCTCTACCAGTGAGTCAACTAAAAAAATTAACTTTTTCTCTAATCAATGCTTTTATTTTTACCAGACATTACAGTCTTTCATGTGCTAAGTCTTCTGCTTCTAACTGCAGAAATGACATCCAAAAGCTGATAAACTTTTTTTTTAAATTAGTTTCTTACTTCTATCTTTGAATCTGATTGAAAATGCCAGGAGGCCAGGAAGCCTATACCTCATTTTTTTTCTATCACATTCTCCAATATGTAGATTTGGAAATGCCTCAGTGTAAACAAATTATTACAAATGACTACTTTTTACTAGCACTGGTTATAAATTACCATGCAGCAGAATCTGGACAGGTTTTGCAGCACATAGGTTTCATATGTTTCATAGCTTCTCATACAAGCTTTTTAAGCAAGAGCCCATGCAAAACTCTCCCCTATACCAGTAGATATCCTATTAACACAGAAATTAATAACTGGCTATTTTACTAGGTTATATGTGTATGCTGTTATTTTTAAGATTATAGTGCTAAATTAGTTGCAATTTGAATTTGAACCTATAGAAATGCCAATGTCTTTGTATCTCTGACTTTAATTTCCCCCTCCCCTTTTCCATTGACTGTGACCCAGCTTTTTCCACCCTTTCCCCTCAAAAACTCCCCCCAGCTACTTGTTCCTTACTATAAAACCCACACCACCCTAATATTTTATTTTTTTTCTTCCCCTTCCCCTACCTCCAGTCACTCTTTCTCAGCAACTTGTCTGGCCTCATTACAATATGAAACAAAATGAAAAAATTTTTTTTGTAAATATGTTGCTGCTATGTATATTGAAGTAATTATATTAATAACATATAAGTATTTTGGAACAATTGTTTAGGTACTTTAATTTACCTTTTCAGAACACTTTTGCATGATGTACTAATGATGTCAATGTCAATGTTAGTTTGGAATAAAAGGCAGCCCTCTGCTACTCTAGCCACACCCCCTGATGAAAATGTCACACCAAACCACTGGGGTGAGTAGCTAAGTACTCTGCAGTAGGGTTGCCAGCTGTCATGTTTTACGCCTGCAGTGGGCATATCCCTGCAGATGTTTTACTTTGAGAAAAGGACTACCTGCATAATTACTTTCCAAACAACATGATAGAGTGTTAAAAATAGTGTCCTCCACTGAATCCTCATTACTACACTGCCTGTGTGTATATGGCAGCCAGAGAGTACTATTTTTCCTCTGGCTTGAGAAGTTAATTGAGCCCTCCCCAGTACTGCCTTTTTTGCAAGTTGAAACCTCCTCCATAGGGTTTTATTGTGTATAAAACTCCACCCAAAGTCCAAGTTGTGTGCCTCTGCAATTTCTCTGAAATTGCTAAAAAAAATATCCTGCACATTTTGAACCCCTGCATGGGAGACATCAATATAGTAAGCAAATACTAAGGATTGGATCACATAAACACAAACAATCACAAAGCCTACTTAGCCAATGGATGACCACTGCTACAAAATTATTAGATTTTTCAACAAGCACTGTCTTCTATGCAAGGCACAAGCAATTGAATTAAATGTCCATATCACTGATCAAAACAAGGGGAGTAGGATTTTAGGCAAAGTGACACAGTTTATTTCGACCACTCCTTAAAAAATACTCCTTGGATCCCATCAATCCAGCTAACTACAGACCTGTCTCTAACCTTCCCTTTGTGGAGAAGGTTATCGAGAAGGTGGTTGCACTGCAACTGGACAATCACTTGGAAACTCACAATGTCTATGAAGCTCTCCAATCTGGTTTTAGGAAGAGGCATAGCATGGAGACTGCCCTTGTTTGGGTATTAAATGACCTCCTAATGGCCAGAGATTGAAAGACTCATACCACCTTGGTCCTTCTCGATCTCTCAGCAGCTTTTGACACTGTTGACCATGAGGTGCTTTTGGAAACCCTACGGTTTCTTTGTGGACTGTCGGGTACAGTCCTCAAATGGTTTCAGTCCTTCCTTGTAGGTAGGTCTCGGAGGGTGGTGACCAGAATTTATTCCTCTGACTCCCTCCCCCATCCTGCGGGGTGCCCCAGGGTTCCATATTGGCACCCATATTGTTTGCAGTGTACATGCTGCCATTAGGAGATATCATCAGATGATACGGACTGAGTTTTCACTGCTATGCAGATGATACTCAGCTGTATATGTCCTTTGTGCCTGGACAGGTTGATGCAGTCTCTGTGCTAGATAGTTGCCTCTCTGAGATCAAAGATTGGATGAGCTTGAGTTGATTGAGAATAAATCTGGATAAGACTGAGGTGCTGGTTGTGGATCCAGGTCGCCAGGGGGTGGGTCTTGGAGCTGGGCTCATGTCGGGCCTGTGGCTCAATGGTGTCCAGCTCATTACCTCAGATCAGGTGCATAACCTGGGCATTATTTCTTATGATGGCTTGACCCTGAAGTCCCAGGTGTCAGCCGTGGTCAAATCCTCATTTTATCATCTGAGGAATATCACCCAGGTGAAACACTTGATTTCACTGGGTGACCTTACAACATTGATCCATGCCTTCATTACCATCCATCTTGACTACTGCAATGCCCTCTACCTAGGGCTGCCTGGAGTTGATATCTGCCACCTGCAGTTAGTGCAGAACACTGCGTCCAGGCTGTTGACTGGTACATCTAGGACCAGTCACATTATGCCTGTGCTGTGTGAACTGCATTGGCTGCCAGTTCAGTGGCGTATCACCTATAAGATAGGCTTGCTTACCTTTAAAGCCCTACATGAACAGGGACCTGACTACCTGAAAGCTCTCCTGACTCCTTACTCCCCAATCACCCTTTCCAATCTGCTGATGAGGGATTGCTAGAGATTCCCAAGGTTTGTCTTATAACATCAGGAGCTCATGCTTTTTCATTTGTAGCACCAACCTTGTGGAATTCTCTACCTTGTCGGTTAAGAGAATGCCTGACCATCAGCAGTTTTAAATCTCTGCTGAAAACTTATTTATTTTTGTTGGCATTCCCTCTCTAATTTGTTAAATTAAATGATTGTTTTTAAATGTATTATATTATGGTTTATGCTGTCATTTTATATTATGTACAGCACCTTGCTTATGAAAGGCGCTATATAAATAAAGTTGCTTTGCTTTATTTTGCTTTATATACAGACTGCAGGCAGCAATAACTGCTGCTGAGATAAACTGATGTGTCCCTTGGTATGCAATGGTGGGGGGGAGTGTAAAGTAGCATTGTTGAGGAGCAAGCACAGGTTTGTTTTATAAATAGCTGTGCTCCATTATGTTTCCAGACTAGTTTATATAAACCATTCCAATTCTGCATATATTATTTCATTCATGGTCTACTCTAACAAACTAGAACGTGCCATTCCATTTCTGCTACTTAGTAGTGGTGCAGAAACTAAAAGGGACTGATGGATAGCAACAGGAGTGCAGACAAAACTACTTTAAATAGCGAGATGCTTACACACACACACACACACACACACACAGAAAAAAGTCCTCTCACAGCCAGAACTGAAAAGAAAAACACTGAAATGAAGTTAGAACATAAAAAGTTAATAATACATATCTTTTCCTGGTTTTAACATGTAGCTTTCTTTTAATTGAGCTATCCCCCCAGTACTGTCTCTTTTTTTGCAAGCTGAAACCTCCTCTATAGTGTTTCATGGGCCTTTTCTTTCTGTGTTAAGTTGCAGTGCTTAATTTACAACCATTTGCAAACAGAAATTTGTTTCACTGGTATTCCCTACCCCATTCATTCAGAAGTGTCTATTCATTTATTTGCTAACCATGCTGATTGATCTTGCTTGCTTCTCTCATAGTAAGAATGTGAAGCTAAACTTGCATTATTTTAAATGATTGATAAAGTGACATGTCCAGTTTGCATCTCTTGGGGATGAAGCTGTATCCCTTTACCTGTGTGGAGTAATTCACTTGGTGCCAGCTCTTGAGACCTCAGATGTAAGATACATCATGCATGTAAGTAGGGATATAGCCAGGAATTTTAAACTTGTACTCACGATGAGAGATGATGAAACTGTTGCCTATGGGGAAAGACTCAGGGAGTTAAATATGTACTTTCTAGAGGAAAGAAGGGAAAGAGGGGAGACATGATAGAAGCATTCAAATACCTCAAAGGTATCAATAAGGTGCAGGAAGCTTCAATTCTGCTGAGAAAGAGATGTCCAAGGACAAGGGGTCATGTTATGTAGATAGAATGGGGGAAGACTTAGAGGGGATACAAGGAAATACTTCTTTACAGATAGGGCTGTGCACACCTGGAACAGCCTGCCAGCAGAGGTAATTGATACCAAAATGGTAACAGGTTTCAAACATGCATGGGATACATATAAGGGGATCTTGGTAACAGGGCTGGAGCATGGGGGGGGATAAGGCTGGGAGGCTGGAGAGCAGTTATGGTCCATGGCAGCACAGTAGGCAGGAACCTTAAGGCAGACTAGGTGGGCAGGAGGTCCTTTTCTGCTAACAGATTCTATGTTGCTATGTTAGTAAATAGCTGGTACATGTGCATTATGCATTCATGTTGACATCAATTTTAGGTTGTTAAATATAAAGCTTATGGTACCAGTAACACAATGCCATAAACAAGTACTGCTCATTGGCAGATTATAACGGGCAACATATTATCATTTGCAATAGTTTACATTAAAAGGATCAGGGGAATATAACAACAAATGATGACAAGCAAGAAGGCTAAATGAGGATGTGAAAAAAGTGACTCAACAACAACAACAAAAAAGCTAAACATACAATAAAATATCTTAAAAGAAAAGCATTGACATAACCACATGGTCAAAATATTAAACATTTTAAAAGAAACATAAACGCAAAAGTAAGCATTTCAAAAAAATGGAACTCAAATGCAACAAATGCAAACAAAAGAAACATTAAGCAATTGTGCAGTTACATCAATAGCCTAAGCAAACTATATATATATATATATATATATATATATAATTATTATTATTATAGGGGGAACAGTAAAAAAAATCCAGTGGAGATAGCAAAGTAATATAATGAATAACTGTGTTCTTAATTCAAACCCAATCACAGCTCCATCCCATGCCCCTGTACATTACCAGGAATGCCAACAGAATTAATATAAATGTAGACAACATACTAAAAAAATTCAGAATAAGAAAATCAGAGTGCAAAGTTTCCACTAAAATGCTGAAATTAAATATTGGGATAATCCATAACAAGGCACCCCCTCAATATATATATTTTTTAATTAATAAATGCAGATTCCAGGTAAAATTCTAGAATCACTACTTAAAGATTTAAGTTAGCCGCATGTCTAACAGAGATTTCAGTACAGAGAGCAGCAATGATTCACAAAGGGATAATTGTGTACCCTAAATGTAATCTGTCTATATGAAAAAGTGATCCAATTCTTGGACAACAATACCTCATAGACATCATTTCTGTTATACCTTTGCAAAACTTCTGCCACTGTACCACATTTGGCAGGCATTGAAAAAATGTCATCCCCAGTTATTCATCCATGTATTATAAACAGTAGAACCCAAACCAGCCAAACCATATGAAGATGCATCACTGTAAGTCTTCTGTATGATGCAGACTGTGCTACTTAACAGTTGTTGGGTAAGTTAGTGCATCTGGACTTATTTGCTGCATATGCATCTCAATTGCTATGGGGTCCTGACCATGTTCACCTTTCCTCAAGCCAAGCTAGCTACAGTATGTTTAGCACTAACATTGATTGGAAGATTATGCCATTAGCAAGAATCTCTTTAAATATTTTGAAGTTGATATTTAGCTGGAATTAATAAAACCTGAACAAATCAACAACTTCTATGTTTTTATGTTAGTAAATAACTGGAACATAAGCATTATACATTCATGTTGACATTAATTTTAAGATGTTAAATATAAAGCCTATAGTACCAGTAACAAAATGCCATAAACAAGTACTGCTCAAATATTCAAAATCCATGGAATCAACCTATTGTCAATTTGAATCAAAACTATTTATCTCTATAGAAATCAGGACCATAAAGCAAAGGAGAGAAAAAAAGAAACACAGAAGAAAAAGTGTGCATAAAATAAGCCATCGTAATGGCGGTGGTGGTGGTGGTGGTGGTGGGGTTATAATATGTATAAAGCAAAATGAGCAGCACTGAAATGCATTTTCTTTATACTTGTGAAAGGATGAAAGTTCAAGTAAAATATATGTCCTAAATATAGAAAATAGTTGAAAAGGATAGAAAGGAATGGAAAGGGTCCTAGAAGCTGTAGAAAAGAACAAAACAACCAAAAAAATCAAAGAAACAGATTAGTATAAAATTTAAATCACCAAAACAGTGAATGATACAATTTAAAACAACAACACAGTGAATTATATTTGGCAGATTATAAAGGACAACATATTATCATTTGCAATAGTTTACATTAAAAGGATCAAGGAATATAACAACAAACAATGACAAGAAAGATGGCTAAATGAGGATGTATAGAAAGTTACCCAACAACAACAACAAAGCTAAACATGTAATAAAATATCTGAAAACAAAAGTCATGCCATAACCACTTGGTCAGAATATTAAACATTTTAAAAGAAACATAAAAGCAAAAGTAACTATTTCAAAAAGAAAATGGAGCTCAAATGCAACAGATGTAGATAAAAGCAACAGCAAGCAATTATGCAGTTACATCAATAGCCTAAACAAACAAAAAAATAAGAAATATTAATATTTAAGGCAAACAATAAAAATACATTGGAGATAGCAAAGCAATGTAATAAATATTTGTATTCCTTATTCAAAACCAATCACAACTCAGTACACAAAACTACTTTACATAGTGACATGCTTAAACACACACACACACACACACACACACACATCAGAACACAGTTTGATAAAGTACCAATATTTAGGAAACTTATTGATTACATTTACCCTAAGACTAGCAGTGTGACCCCTCTGGCTGCTGTGTTCTCTCTATGGTGGCTAATTTGAAACAAAAAGACCATGTAACAAGACACTGGCCTCCAGCAGGGACTATTAAACATTACAACAAAGGGCACTCTGGGAAGATTGTCTGGGATAAGATGCAGAAAAAGAAACCTGAATAGCAGCCCGCCAGAAGCCACAAAAAAACAGGCAGGGAAAGTTAGAAAAAAATCCTCTCACAGCCAGAACTGAAAACAAAACCACTGAAATGAAGTTAGAACACCAAATGTTAATAATACATATATTTTCCTGGTTTTAACATGTAGTTTTCCTTTCATTGAGCTATCCCCAGTACTGCCTCTTTTTGTTTGCAAGCTGAAACCTCCTCTATAGTGTTTTATGGGCCTTTCTTTCTGTGTTAAGTTTCAGTGCATAATTTACAACTATTTGCAAAATGAGAAACTTATTCTGCTGGTATCCTCTCCCCCACTCATCCAGAGGTGCTAATTCATTTATTTGCTAACCATGATGGTTGATCTTACTTGTTTCCCTTATAGTAAGACTGTGAAACTAAACTTGTGTTATTTTAAATGACTGATAAGGTGACATGTCCAGTTTGCATCTCTGGATGATGAAGCAGCATCCCTTTACCTGTGCGGAGTAATTCACTTGGCACCAGCTCTTAAGACCTCAGCTGTAAGATACATCATGCATGTAAGTAGGGGTGTAGCCAGGAATTTTAAACTTGTACTCAAGATGAGAGATGATGGAACAGTTGCCTATGGGGAAAGACTCAGGGTGTTAAATATGTACTGTAAAGGAAAGGAGGGAAAGGGGAGACATGATAGAAGCATTCAAATACCTCAAAGGTATCAATAAGATACAGGAAGGTTTAATTCTGCTGAGGAATATGTGTTCAAGGAAAAGGGGGCATGATATGTAGCTAGAAGGGGGAAGACTTAGAGGGGATATGAGGAAATACTTCTTTACAGATAGGGGGTGGACACCTGGAACAGCCTGCCAGCAGAGGTAATGGGTACCAAAATGGTAACAGGTTTCAAAGATACATGGGAGACATATAAGGGGACCTTGGTAACAAGGCTGGTGTGCAGGGGGGGGTTAAGGCTGGAGATCAGTTATGGTCCATAATGGCACAGTAGGGAGGGACCTTATGACACACTAGGTGGTCCAGGAGGTCCTTTTCTGCCAACAGATTCTATGTTTCTATTTAGTAAATAGCTGGTACATGAACATTATACATTCATGTTGACATCAATTTTAAGATGTTAAATATAAAACCTAAGGTACCAGTAACACAATGCCATAAACAAGTACTGCTCATTGGCAGATTATAAAGTGCAATATATTATCCTTTGCAATAGTTTATATTAAAAGGATCAAGGAATATAACAACAAATGATGACAAACAAGATGGCTAAATGAGGATGTGAAGAAAGTTACTCAACAACAACAACAAAAAAGCTAAACATGAAATAAAATATCTGAAAACAAAAGCCATGACATAACCACATGGTCAGAATATTAAACATTTTAAAAGAAACATACAGTATATGCAAAAGAAACCATTTCAAAAAGAAAATGGAACTCAAATGCTACAGATGCAGACAAGAGCAACAGCAAGCAAGTGTGCAGTTACGTCAATAGCCTAAACAAAATATATATATAGATATATATATATCTATATGTATATATATATTATAATGGCGCAGTCACGCCACTATAGTTAGGGTTCAGTTGTCACTTCTATGTTAAACTCAAAATTTTGTGCGTTAATAACTTTGGACCCGTTCAACGGATTTGCCTGAAATTTGGCATGCACGGTGGGGCATGGTAGTTCTCTTTATCTGCCAAATTGCATTTCAGTTAGGCTTGCGGTCTTTACGTACAAAAACGCTGAAAAATGTAAAATTATCCATTTTTGGAGGCAGCTTTTGAGATGTTGGATGTTGCCCTGCACGGCAATTGTGTGGTGTGCCACTCTGTGGTATGGCTCATTTGAAACAGCTTTGGTGGCCAAACATGCTGCTTTTTGTTTGGTGAAAAAATATTAAGGCATTCAGAAGGTATGCCACTTGTAAGTTCCCATTATAAGTCAATGGTAAAATTTATATGTATGTTTTGCGAACAAAGAATGGTGTTCTGGCCATCTGGTCCCACCTGGCAATCAAAGAATTTGCAGCCTTATGGTTCAAGATTCTTTGTCCCCGAGAATTTTAAAAATTCTTTGATCGTGAGGTCAACCATCTTGTTTTTAAATTTCCGATCAGAAAGACACAAATATCTCACCTCAGGGGTCACTTCTGAAGTAAAACTTGGATGGGGTTTACTCAGGGGTCTCCGATCTATCGAGCCATGCCTTTGGTTTCATCCAAATCAGTCAAAAAATAGAGTTATAAGCTTTTAAAATCTTAATTTGCGGCTCGCTAACGATCTTTGATCGTGAGCCTGCAAATTCTTTGATTGTGAGATTCTTTGATCATGATCTTGCATCGCGACCTAAAAACACGAATATCTTCGCTTAGGGGTGGGCTAGGAACACAAATGAGGGTGGGGTTATGCTCAGGAGGCTTCGTTCTATCGAGGCATGGCATTGGTTTGCTTCAAATCGGTAAAAAAATCGTGTTTCACCATTTTTTATTCTTTGATCACAAGCGTGCAATTTCTTTGATCGCGAGCCTGCAAATTCTTTGATCGCAAGATTCTTTGATTGCAATCGTGCATCGCAAGTGAGGGACGAGATGGCCAGATTAAAAAAATAAATTTTCACAGCCCAGGGGTGTCCTAGGTAGACAAATTAGGGTGGGTTTTACTCAGGGGGCTTTGTTCTGATGAACCATGGCAGTGGTTTACCGCAATTCTTTGTATTTTTTAAATTACAACTTTTTTTATTCTTTGGTCATGACCCTGCAAATTCTTTGATTGTGAACCTACAAATTCTTTAATCATGAGATTCTTTGAGCGCCATCTTTGATCGTGGGGGGGGGGACAAGATGGCCAGTTTTCTTATAATGGAATAGATAGGGAAATTTTACCAATCTTTAACATTGAATATCTCGGAAACAGTTTAGTCTTTTTACTTGAAATTTGGAGGGTGTTTACGGCATGTTCTGTAGATGTGAATTATGGTATTTACGTGTTGGAGAATTCTTTTTTTTTTTTTAGATATTGTGTGATGCACTTTTCATGTTGTGGACAGTGTTTTGGATTTTGCTGGTGGCTTGAAATTGATAGGGTGCCTAGCCTTAGTGTCGTGGATGTAGTTTTCAGTCATTGTGTGTGTTAAATGTCAACAGGTATGGAACTGTGCCACTCTGATGAATGAAAATTTCAAACTTTGACATGTTATATCTCGGACACGGTTTGGTCTTTTTATTTGAAATTTGGAGGGTATTGACGGCATGTCCTGTAGATGTTAATAGCAGTGTTTAGGTGTCAGACAATATATATTTTGCGGAGATATTGTGTGGTGTAGTTTACGTTTTGTGGACAGCATTTTCTATTGTTCTACTAGGTTAACATTTGTTTGGTGGCTGGCCTTGCTGTTGCTGTTGTCAATGTACTTTTTAGTCATTGGGTGTGTTTGGGCCCCGTGCTCCCACCAACTTGCGCAACTTTCTACTTTTCTATTCTTTCTTAAAAAGTAAGGAAATTCTATGCAAAAAACTTCATTAATGCATCAGTTAGGGTTCTTCTACAGCAACAAAAGTGAGGAAATATGATTTTAGGGTACCCACCCCTTGCATCCCACCCCCACCCTGCCTCCAACAACAGGCATTGGGGTGTATGTTGGGGTCATCGGCCCTAACTCTCTCCCATTCTCCTACACTGCACCACCTCAGCTTGTTTACACATGGGATGGAGGAGAATTAGTCGACAACCCCAACGCATACCCAATGCCTGTTGGTGGGGGGCAGGTGGGGTGCAAGGGTGGGAACCCTAAAATCATATTTCCTCACTTTGTCACTGTAGAAGAACCCTAACTGATGCATTAATGAAGTTTTTGCATAGAATATATATGTGTGTGTGTGTGTGTATGTATATATATATATATATATATATATATATATATATATATATATATATATATATTTATATATATATTAAAGGGAAACAGTAAAATCCAGTGGAAATAGCAAAGCACTGTAATGAATATTTGTGTTCCTTATTCACACCCAATCACAACTCAGTCCCATGCCCCTGTACATTACCAGGAATGCCAACAGAATTAATATAAATACAGACAACATACTACAAAAAATTCAGAATAAGAAAATCAGAGTGAAAAGTTTCCACTAAAATGCTGAAATTAAATATTGAGATAATCCATAACCAGGCACCCCCTCAAAATATATATTTTTTAAATTAATAAATACAGGTTCCGGGTAAAATTCTAGAATCACTACTTAAAGATTTAAGTTAGCCACATGTCTAACAGTGATTTCAGTACAAAGAGCAGCAGTGATTCACAAAGGGATAAACATGTACCCTAAATAAAATCTGTCTCTATGAAAACGTGATCCAATTCTTGGACAATAATACCTCATAGACATAATTTCTGTTTTACCTTTGCAAAACATTTGCCACTGTTCCACATTTGGCAGTCATTGAAAAATGTCTTCCCTAGCTATTCATCCATGTATTATAAACAGTAGAACCCAAACCAGCCAAACCATATGAAGATTCATCACTGTAAGTCTTTTGTATGATGCAGACTGTGATACTTAACAGTTGGAGTGTAAATTAGTGCATCTGGACTTATTTGCTGCATATGCATCTCAATTGCTAAGTGGTCCTGACCATGTTCACCCTTCCTCAAGCCAAGCTAGCTACAGTATGTCTAGCACTAACATTGATTGGAAGATTATGCCATATTTTCAACAAGAAGTTAACATTTTAAAAAGACAGTGATGTGGACTGAGAAGCAACTTGTGCAGGTGAATCATCATGCTAGCCAAGATATTTCCAGGTTGTGTTTGGTAAGCCTAACTAGTAGGAGTAGAAGGGAAGAGGGCTACAAATCTAAAATAGAACTGTTTAACCCATTTGTGATTTAGAATTACATTACAGAAATGCAGCCTCCAGAACTGGACACCATATTCCAAATGAGCCCTCATCAATGATCTGCACAGAGGCATCACCACCTCCTTCCTTCTGCTGGTGATACCTCTCCCTATGCTCCCTTGCATCCCACAGGCTCTCCCCACAGACTTGGTACATTGTGTAAACACCTTTAGATCATCCAATATGATTACCCCCAAATCCCTTTCCTGTTTGGTGACCATCAGCCCCCCCCCATAATCCTCCCCTGGGTTCCTGTAACCCAGATGCATGATTTTGCACTTTTTTGTATCAAATCTCAGCCATGACACTTCAGAGAATTCCTCCAGTTTTCCTAGGTCCTTCCTCATTTTTTCCACCCTTCTCGCACTGTCCACCCTTTTGCAGATCTTAGTGTCATTTGCAGCAGGCACACTTTCCCCTCCAGCCCCTCCACAATTTCATTAGTGAAGATATAAAATAGGACTGGGCCCAGGACTGATTCCTGTGGCAACCTGCTGGTCACACTCCTTTCCTTAGCTTGAGCACCATTTACCATGACTCTCCATCTTCTATCATTCAGCCAGTTCCTAACCCACTTTACCACCTTGTGACCCACTCCCAGGCTGCCCATCTTGTTCACAAGTCATATGTGGAACAGTATTGTAGGCCCTACTAAATGCAATTCATGTTTATATTAAAGCCCATGAAACACCATAATCAAGTTAATGCATTGGCAGCCATGGTGGCTCTGCCAGTATCTGTTTTACCTGGTAATCCATTCTTCAGGGTCCTTATCCAGTAATCCAGTTTTGCTCTATGATAGTCAGGTTTTTGAGCTATCTTGAGTGCTCATATACCTTTGAAACAGATTTTGTCATTTCATTCACTGGTTTAACTGCATATCCAGGTTACAAGCAAGTTATGTTGTCAATATAGCCCTTTCTTTGTAAAAGAAGTCAACCTGGGAGGTGTAAGGTATGGCCAATAAGACCATTAACAGTTACTTAACCTAATATTTTCCACACTGCATCTTAAAGCAGCACAGCAGTAAGGCTGGGAAAAAAGTCTGACCCTACCTTTTCAACAGCAAAAAATATCAGTTATCTTCCACTTTTCTTGCTGTTAAACTTTTCTAGCTCTAACAGACTTTAAGCATTTTGAAATGTTTTAAATTACTGTAGTTTTTTTTTTCATCTAGAAACAAAAGTATGATCACTTCTTTTGGCTTTGAAATAATGCTGTGGACATGAAAAGGAATTGGATCCACAAGAAATATATAAAGTACACATTATAGGAAGCAATTTATTCTATATCATTGTATATTATTTACAGTATTTACCTTGTCTCCCCCAGATAATATCAGAAAATGAGATTTCCTTTATCTCTGTATGGCTAATTAGTAAAGCAATTTTGATAAATAACTAATTAAATACATTAATAACATTAATAACTAGAAAAACACTAGAAACGCAAAATTAACAGGTACAGCATGTCAGCATTTTTATTGAACTGCTGCTTTAAGTGTGGTCTTTTACTGTTAAAGTCTTCACCGACATAACAAATGGCTCTGGATGAGGAGCAATGCACTATTGGTCATGGAAAGGGGTGGGGATAGGGATGGAGCTTAGGGTGTGGTTTAGTGTCCATTTTTTGCCTCTTCCAAAGGTGGCAACCCTAGTCTGCAGGTTATTTAGACTGGCAATTGAATGCAGCACTGAAAGCACTTTATGCACTGTTTTGCAATAAAAGATAAGGACTAAAATAAAGTCTCTGAAGAAATAGTGAGTTAGATCCAGAACCTCTTTCCTGGGTATGAGTGTGCTCTCTTTACCTTTTGTCTTGTCTAGTTGGTGACCCAAGAGCACACTGATGTCCCTGCACCACAAGTGCAGGTTTCTTTTTGTTGCCACAGAACTGAAAGAATAACGATTTCTATTGCCCCCCAGGGATGAAGTCTCCTTCATCCCCTACTGTCAAATAGACTGTGCTCTCTCAAACTTTGGAAATATTAAGAGGTTTACTTGTGGATTCCTGACAGGTGTATGTCATTTACCTGACTGCAATGCACTCTCAACAGCTTATAGAGTAGAATCCTCGTGTGTTACTCTTTTGATTTCTGCCAAGTTCATTGCCACAGGATTAGCATTTAGTACAAGAAAAGCCTCACACTCTTCTGCAGCTTTTACTTCTCTATGGGATTCTGATATGCCAGCATTGGATGCTTTGATAAGTAATCTGCTGGAGTACCTGTGCTTAATCTGTACACCACAGGCATGTCATAGGGCTGTAACCACAAGACCATCTCTGAATGTGTGCTGAAGGTCTGGACCCTGGCTTGACAAAAATGATGATCAGTGGCTTATGGTCCATGGTTACTGTAAATGGCCTTCCAAAGACACAGATGTGAAAATATTCAGAAGCCCATATGACTGTTAAAGCATCTCTTTTAGTCTGAGAATAACATTCAATTGGTGACAGCACTCTACTAGCATCGGCAACCACACAACTCTGTGAGATGTCATTATCCTTATGCATCAGTATAGCTAAAAGTTCCACTGGACATGCATCCACCATTATGGCAGTGTCTCTGTCATCACCAAAATATGCCTTCACTGGAGAACTGGCTAAGGCATTCTTTAAAAGCACAAATGCTTCAGAATGCCTCTTTGTCCACTGCCATGGAGCATCTTTCTCGTCCAGCTCTTTTCAAGGCTGGTTTAACATGACATAATCATGAATAAATCTTAAAATCCTGTCACTTCAAATAAACTCCTCACCTGCAACGCATTCACTAGTATTCTGAACATGGGAATTTCCTGAATCTTCTTAGGATCTGCTGTGATTCCATTGTTAAAGAACACATAGCCAAAGAATTCCATATAGTCAGTACCAAACTCAAATTGGTGCTTGTTAAATGTGAGCCCTCCATCACACAGACATTTTCACTATTGCTTCCAAACTGACATGGTTACATAGAAACATACAATAGACAAGGGCAGCAGAAAAAGGACAAAGATCCATCTAGTCTGCCTGGAGCTCCCTATCTGCCCTGGGACCTATTGTCTATGCAGGGTTTTATCCCTTCCAGTCCACCCACCTGCTCCCTACTGTTCCCAACTTGAGCAACCAACAAGCCCTTCATTCTGTCCCAGTTATGCTTGAAACCATTTATAGTCTTGGTGACCACCAACTCCTGTGGTACACTGTTCCACAGCCCCATCACCCTTTCTATGCTTTCTAGATAGTCCATGAGGTCCTGTTGGATCAGTGACTCCATCAGTTTACCCACTACAGAGGTACAGGTGACATCTGCAATTCACTGATTTCTTGTCTCCCTTCCCCTTGTGTAGTGGGACTATGTCCACTACCCTACATTAGTCTTTTGGAACTACCCCTGTCTGAATTGAGCTATTGAATAGCACTACTAGGAGTTCAGCCAGTTCTCAAAGAAATAAACAAAATAACAGTGGACTCACCAGATACAAGGCAGAATAATGTATTAGTACACAAGCTCAGAAGTAACTTACCAGTTACCCCATCATATCACCTCTTTATTAAGGCTTCATCAGGGGACAGGGCTGGATTGTGAACATATCACTTATGTAGTGCAAATCATTAATGATTAATTAACAAATAATTTAAGACACCCATAGTGTATTAAAAGCATATAGCAATAGAAGCACAACAAGGTACTGTTCTTAGTAAAATACACTAAACTTGCATACAATAAAGTGTGAGTTGTAGAGCGGGAGGGTGACATCTTACAAACATATTACAAAATGATGGTTGTTTTGCTGTGTGGTTGCTGCTCCATAGTTAAGCATTTAATTTTACAATTCATTCTTGCAACCATCAAGGGTTATCAGAAGCATCCACTATTCGGCTGGTAAAACTGATTGTGAAAAGTGACAGGCAATCAAAAAGTAATTCCAAAAGATTTAGAATACAGAAAAATAGAAAATAACAAAAACAGCAGCTTCCAGGGCAACAACAAAAGCATTTATAAATGTTATACCCAGCTGTTTTGAAATTAAAGTATTTTACCATAGTTAACCCTTAGCATTACTCATGACCCCCTTGAAGACTTGTTGAGTTGAGGCACTAGGGGTTAGCTACTCAGATTTCTTACGCATAGTAATTGTTTGTGCACATTCAGTAGACAAGTAAAATGACTTCTGCAATATTTTATGAGTGCTGCCTGATTCTTTTTGTGCACCGCTTTCTCCTTTTGGACTATCTTATGTGTAGGCCAGACATCTCACATGTGGTGCAGCAACAGCTCAGGAACGCTGCAGTTGTGGTAAAGCTCTTGGTGTGTTTTCATTACTCATGATATTCTGGAACAGCCCAGTTCTAAAAACAAACTAAGATGTACCAGAGCGTATGCAAGATTACTGTAATTAATCCTGTTATAAAAGCAAAAACATTAACAGTGGAAGCCCAGCCCCTGAAAGGATTGGAAAATCAAAATGGGGCCAATAATAATGTTAGAACAATCAAAAAGTGGCCCTGAATGGATTAGAGCAAAATATATTGAGAGCACTATTATACTGAGGTGAAATTGTGAACGCAAGAGTCTGAATGTGAAAATTGGAAAGATATTGATTTTCTTTTAACTATTGTTGACAATTTGTGTTCAGAAGGGGGGATTAACTCTAATTCTAACATCTTAAACCTGAGGACATCCACTCATTTAAAGCAAAAGAGTGTTTTCTGCCCCTACACCCCTAGACACTCTACAGTAAATGTTTTTGAGCAGCTTGTTAACCAGGATCTCAATGCATTGAAAGACGCACCAGGGCCACCATGGTACTAGAACTGTTGCAAAGTTTTAATTCACTTGCAAAGTTCAGACGAATTACAAAACTCTGCCTTCATGGATACATTTTTGAATTTTTACTCCATGTTAAAAATTTACGAATTTCCAACTTCACCTTATGATTTTACCTTATATCTTCTGCCTTGGTGTTGCCAAGGTGAAGCTTTGAAAAAATGAGGCTTTGGGTAAACAACTTGTCTAAAGGTAACACAGAAGAGCTTCTGCAGGTCAGATGGTACATTTTTATGGCTGTGGGTGGAGCCTACTGCCGTTTTGGCATGTTTGCCTTAAAATGACTGATCATGGCACCTTCTGTAGGACTTTTGGAAGTATCTTTCTGAAAGTCCAATGGGGCTTGCAACACTCCACCATGATCAGCCACTACGGAGTAACAGCCACATTATTTTGGCTGTTACTTCCACATTCTGGGGCAAGAATTGGGCGTGCATGACTCACGCGCATGCGCAGTTCTGCTGGCACCGCCATATTGTGAAGGGCACAATGCCATTCACTGCAACTGTGCCTGCGTGAATGCTGCACATGCGCACTTATATTGTCGCTGCCATCTTTCAGATGGCACTCCTCCCGCATCCTCCCACTGCTCCTGTCCTCACCGCTCCCTCCCATCACCAGTGGCAAATAAAACCATCCCACTTCCTCCCACTGCTGCTGTCCTCTCCACTCCCACTGCTCCTCATCCTCACGCAAACATCGGGGTGCCCAATCCCTGTATCAGTTTCATGTACCCCCCAACTCATATGGCACACTGGGACCCCACTCCAGTGTGCCAAAATTTTTTTCCTTTTTTTCATGAGCCAACTTTAGAGTGCCCAATCCCTGTGTCAGCATTATGTATCCCCCAAATCATGTGGCACACTGGGAGCCCACCCCAGTTTGCCCAAATATATGATTTTTTTTCTTTTTATCCCCGTAAATAAAGAAAACTGTCCCCCAACATCCTTTGTTTTTTTTTTACCTGTAAAGAAGAAAATGGTCCCTCATCATCATCACTGCAGTCCCCCTCTCCAATTCCCACCCTCCCACTGAGTACCCACCTCCCTTACCCCCCTTATCCTATACTTACCTCCTGAGGTCAGCGCTGTAATCTTTTCTGGTCACGGGCCACGTCTGCACTCTTCAAAGCCAAACCGCAAACTAAAGAATCAAAGGTAAGCATGGTATAATGTCAGTCAATGGGGTTTTCAACTTATGTTGATATATCTACCATTTTTTAGGAATTTCGGCCCAAAATTTTCAACATGGGGTTCTTGGGACTCCACCTCATGAACACTGTCACTATCATTTTGTTGCTTTTTCCTGAAAGGTGATTTCCCAGTCACTGCACAGAATCATCTTTTGGGACTGATTAATGAAATGACACTGCCACTATTCATGAGGTAGGGTCCCAAAAAGCACATGTTGCAAATTTGGTGAAACAGTTCCAAAAAGTGACTGTGTTACAAGCATGTGTTGTGCAGTTTCTACGCACACTCCTAACTTCACCAATTTTTTATATTTTCACTTCAGATTTTCAACATTGCCATTTTTGCACACCTCCTTATTAACAGTATAGCTGTCATTTTTTACATGCTGCCTGAAATATGTTTTCACACCTGTGGCAGAGAACAGCGTGGTTGCTCTGTGAAATCACCTTTCGTGACAAGTGAATGACATGACAGTGACACTGTTCATGAGGTGAGCCCCAAAAAGGCCATGTTGAAAATTTGGTGAAACAACTCAAAAAAATGGCTGAGTTACACCCGGGCATTCAAAATTTTCTATGCACACGTGTAACTTTGGTCATTTGGCAGCTCTCCACAGCCATATCGGCTCTGGCTAGAGCTTGTTTGTACAGTTTATTTTTATTTATTTATTTTTTATTTAGTTTTTGTTGACCGGGTAAGTGCACTAGACAAATCCTGCCTATTTTCAGGCACGACCCGGGGGAGGGGGATACAGATGAATGCCAACTGACCTTGAACCAGATGAAGCTGTTGGTGGTATTTTTGGTGAATGAGGGAAATTTGGCCAGGACACCGGGGAAATTCCCCTTCTCTTTTCGATAAGTGCCATGGGATCCTTAACATCCACCTGAACTAACACCAATCCAGGCAGATGGGACCTCGGTTTAACGTCTCATCCGAAAGACGGCACCTCAGAAGTGCAGCACCCCTCTCACGCTGCACTACAGTGTCAGTACTGGGATATTAACCCAAGTGCCAGATGTTGGAACTGAACCCACAGCCCTCTGATCTCCCGGTCTCAGAGGCGAGTGTGCTACCTACTGAGCCACTGACACTGTAACTGCCTGCCTTGTCTAGTGTGTCTCATTTTTAGGCAGAGAGAGGTAGTGGAAGGAGCCACTTCTGCACCAGAAAAAAATATATATTTCAGATGCTGCTAGCAGCAATTTATTTTTATGCTGCCTTTGTTGTACTTTAGTAAGTGAACACTATTATGATAATTTGAATATTTTAATATTTTGAATCTATTTTTTATACCTATTGGTAACATTTATTTTTCTCATCATCTTGATGCTTTTCTGTCTATCTTACCCTCTCTCTTTTTTGTTTTGATCTGAATTTACTGATGTAGAGTCATCATCGTGCTGTTCACACCCATGGTGGTGCCATATCTCTTTGTCATCCTGGGTTTTTGTGGAGAATCCCCACCAATAGTACCTGACCTCCTCCTCCTCCTCCCAACTCTGCAGCAGCAGCCACACCTGATCCTCCAACAGGGCTTTGCCCATAGCAGGAGGAGGAGGAGGAGATGAGTGTTGCCCCCGGACCATCAGGAGCAGTAGCAGCAGGAGGCAGAAAGGAGTATTGAGGAACAGCAGCCTTCTGTTCCCAGTCCTGAGATGGAAGGGCAAGAACCCCTATGCCCCTTACTGTGGTTCCACCACCAGCACCATCTCCCTCCCAGAAGAGAGCCCTAATGGTCATCCTCAGGCTCCTCTGTTCCTTCATCAGCAGTTCTCTGCCCATGACACCAGAACATCAAGTCTTCTCTGGTGTGGGACTTTTTTTACCACTGACCCTAGTGATCATGGCATGGTCACTTGTAATTTATGCAAGGCACAGATTAGCTGGGGCAAGCAGGGTAAACACTTGGGTACTGTGGGCCAATGAACACATTTGAGAATAACTCACCGGGCACAGTGGGAAAAGTGACAGAGGGAAGTGATGAGCAATGGTGGTAGATGTGGTGGTCTGCCTGTGCTGGCAGCAGTGTGCAGAACAAGGCAAACCCTTTGGAACAGCTTTGCCCTCTATTTCACTTCACGTTGCTAAACCAGCAGCTCCCACACCTCTGGGAGCAACATCAGCAGTGCAGCTTGATGGCTAAGGGAGGAAAAGGGTAACCTCTATCGATGGCTCACAGAGGTGGAGCAGGATATAAAAATTATTCTTAACCTTAAATCTTGGTTCATCTCTAGGGACAGCTGAAACTGTCTGCCCAAGTAGCACCCACCCCCACCACCTTTTCTTAGACCTGATGCCTAACCTCCTGCTTGCTATTGGTGGATTAGTAGTTAGTCTGGAATGTAGACTTATGTGAGAGGGGAAGGCAGGGTTGGTTTGATTCTGCTTTTTTGTTACCTATGTTGCCTTGTACCTGAGTACTGATTTTGTATTTTTACCACTGTGCTTGTCTATGCCTGTGTAGTTGTATATTTTATTCTTTCACTTCCTGGCTAAGTGGTAGTTACAGTGTAGAGCTATTTTAGAAAATATTGCCACTGTTGTTAGTTACTGTTTAGAGGTATTTTACATTGCTAATACTGTCCAGTTTCCCATTAGTAGATTATAAAGATCTGCCACTGGAGGGACCTTAGTTATTTTTTGCAGTGTGACTGAAGTAAAAGGATTGAAGTGTCAGTTTTGCTATTTGCACTTTATAGGAAGCAAACTCTAGGGGGTGCTAATCTGAACTACTGGCATCCAGTCAGTAATTTAACTTACTACAATGCAACCAGTTACCGATTATCTCTTGCTTGTGTTCCTTCCTGTCCTCTCTTCCCCTTGCCCCTGTGCTTCAAATACTCTCCTATCCTGGGGTGGGATTTGGGACTGCCTTGCTATGCAGCAGCCCCCAGTGGAGACTGGAGGCACTGCATGAGCGGCACGATAAGGGAATCTAGAAAACTGGAGAAATGGCATCCGAATGACAGGATGATGGCCGCTTGGTTCCCCGCCTCCACTGAGCCATCCGGTGAGCCAGGATGATCTCAGCAGCACCCAGGGCTGGGAGAAAGAATGCCAATAAGGCAATTTCCCCCTGGAAGGAGGGAACCCATCCTACAATGGGTTATGTAGGACTACCCTGGGCCGGCTGCAATATGGGATCAAAAAGCTGGCGCCGGGGGTGGGTTCAGACTGGAGATCGGGGGGTTCCTTGGCAGAAGACCTGAAGGAGAGGCCACTCGGACGCAGGAGGGATGAAAATAAATAATGCAAAAAAAAAGACAAAAGTAACTAAATAAATAAATAAATAAAATAAAATCACAATTTACATAAATTCTCTTCTCCATGATTTTTTTCTTGAGTGCACAGAAAAATTGGGGATGCTGCTACATGCTGCCACACCATAGTTCACAGTATGTAAGTGCCCCAAACACTGTTGTTGCAATGCACTTTGGGTCCAATTTTAAAAGGGATATGCCTGATGCAAGGTGCTTGCATCGAACAGCAATGATGCAAGTAGCACCTTGTGTCATTGTTTGCAGCATTCCCTATTCCAGTACATGGTCTACACCAGAAAGGGAAGCCACTGCACCAAACAGGCACTGCACCACTCTTGCGACCTGCATCTGAGTATGCAAGGTCACAAGGGGGTTTGTACCATGCAACATCCCCATATTTTGGATTCTGAAATCCACGCCATGGCCATCACAAGGGGCTCCACTTAGACCTGTCAGGAGGTGGTCTAAGCCCCTTGTATCAAAGTGGGACAGTGTTGTGGGAGGGCTACATGTGGGGTCGGTGGGCAGGAGAGACACAGAGATGCATAGCATGGGTTGGTGTGTCAGTGGGGGAAGTACAAGATTGCTTTGACACCAGGAGAGGTGCATATGCCACTGTATATGTTATACATAGGCATATGCACCCCACATGGTGCTGACACAATCCCATACTTCCCCACTGTCACAACTCACGTATACCTCCCCATGCCTCACCTGCCCCCTGGCCCCCTCCTGGCATGGGTTACCCTCCTCACCACCACCACCATTGCTGGCCCATCCTCTGTTATGCCAGTGAGGGGGGGAACCAGATCCCTGGGGCATGTGCCACAGCTGCACCGCTGGTTGGGCACTGTTCTGCATTTGCAGCAATCCTGGGAATTTTAGCACTGGGACCCTGCTTTTTGTGGAATCCAGCACAGGGTCCCTGGTGCACCCTGCTATTGCCGCAGCTCTGGAGCAATGCAACTTGCGTCGCTCCCAAGGGCTCCTTTCAGAATCAGGTCCATTGTGTTAATTGTGCATTACTCACAGTTTTCAAAAATCACAATGTACATAAATTCTGTATTGCAATATTTTCAGGCATCAGTTAAACAATAAATAGTCCACAACACTAAATGCATTACTGCTGTGAATTTATGTGATGCTTAGAAATGAGGTGTACTGCCAGAAGTGTTATATGTTGCTGCTGCTGCTAGCTGGTGCTGCTGTGCTGTGTGAGTCTCCGCAGCAACTGTCAAGATGCATATTAGTGCCTGGAAAAAAAATGAATTTCTTGACTTGGAAAAGTCTCAGGATTTCCAGAAATAAGATGTGCTCCAAAAAGCATTATATGCTGCTGCTTCTGCTGTGCTCTGCAAGTCTCTACAGCAACTGTCAAGATGCACATTAGTGCCTGGAAAATAAAACTGAGTTCTCTTGGCTTGGATGCCCACAACTAAGATATGCTCCCAGAAGTGTTCTATGCTGCTATTGATGTACTTTGTGAATGTACTGTACAACAAGTGGATCCAGATGGTGATCAAGTCAAGTATCACTTTGTTTTATAGTGACATACCAGCAAAGGTAAGTACTTTTTGTGGGGGTTGTGGTGGTAGGAGGGTATTTGAAACCATTGTACTGTATTTCTAACCTTCTTTTGTCACTTTTTCCCTCTTTGTAGGTATTTATCATTAGGGTGATTGAATCCTGTTGCAGCATGGGTCTTGACCACATATGGTTATTTAATTTTGGACCGTTTCGTACCATGGAAAGTAAGTTTTTTTAATTTCTTTTTTCTGAAATCATATCAGTAGCTGTATGTCACTATGTAACTGTTTTTGTCTCCTATTTCTCTTGTTTCAGGTATGCAGTGTCAGTCACTCAGCAGGTTACACACTTGCCTCTGAGGCCAGAAGATCAGAAGGTTGTGGGTTCCATTCCAACATCAGGAGCTCAGGTTAAATCCCAATACTGACACTGTAGTGAAGCATGAGGTGAGTGCTGCATTACTGAGATGCAATCTTTTGGATGAGACATTAAACCAAGGCCCCATCTCCATGTTCTGGTTCAGGTGGACATTGAAGATCCCATGGCTCTTCTCAAAAAAAAGTAGGGGAACTTTATTGAAGGATATCCATTCAAAACAATACAATACAAAATATACTAGAAACAAACAATAGTACAAACATGCATAATGTGTCTAGTGAGAACATACATAATATAGAAAACTGATGTCTCCCCTTAAAACCATAAATATACCCATTTATACATCTTGAAAAAAAATCTGAAAGAAACAGTACATTCAAGATGTTTTTGGTATCTTATTTTCCAGCAATAAAATACAGCCACCCCTTAAAAACAAAGTACTCATTAAGAAGGAACATGCATTATCCAAGTATACCCTTTCCATAATGTTTGTAAGATGTGTTTTGGTAAGCAAGTTTTCTCATTTGTATAAATTTTGTATAATGCCATTTTTACATTAACAATAATCTCCAAACTATTTACATCTTCTTGTTGTAGAGTCCAAGCACATCTTGCTTGCCATAAATAATATCTAATTATAGCAGCAGTTCATTTTGAAGTACTTTTATGTAAATGAGTTAATGTTGGAGGGTATAAACCTAAGGCTACAATTTCATAAGATATTTGACATTTTCTTAAAGTTGTCTAAAAATCTGCAAAATGTGAACAAAAGTCACGTGTTACAGGACAGTTAAAAATGTTCTTGAGTCTCTAAGACTTGTGTACAGGAGGGATATGGACTAATTCTTTCTTCTGCAATTTTTTGTTTTAAAGCTTTTTTGACATTCATTTTACCATGAGAAGCCAACCATGTTAGATCACATATTTCTTTTGGAATGCACCTATCAACTGTAAAAAAGATTTCAGTTTCCTTTCTTTTGGGACAATGTGGAATTTGTGTCACTTGTGAAAAATGAGACTGTATGATAATCTGATAGAACACCTTTCTTGCTGTGCATTGTGCTTGTTGTGGTGTTACCCCCATTTGTTAGATTTTATTTTATCTGCATTGTCGGGATATTTTGTGATGTTTTAAGCTTACCTTATTTCCATTTATCCAATATTGGTGCAAACCATTTTAGGAGGACCTGAATCCAAAATGTATTTTTTGTAAATAATACTGGATGGAAGTTTGCATAAATAAATACACTATGAGAAAAAAAAACTAAGGCTGTAACATCTTTACACTTCCTCTCTTATAATCTTGGAATATGGTATCTCATTTTATCGGATTGAGATGGCTACCCCACAGACCTTGAAAAAAAGTACTATAAATCTGGGCTTCAAGTGTTAAAGCAGTTGGAAAAACATTAGCTAGATGCAAAAACAAGGTAGTATTAATGTTTTCAGTAAATATACCCTCTTTTGTTTGGATAGGAATATATTTTTCTATATTGCTTTTTGATTAGCATTCTATATGGTTTGTTTCCAATTATATTGTGCATTATTTTGGGTTCCAGAAGTAGTCCTTAATATTTTGATTTGCTCACTTGATATTGGAATTTGTAGCTGAAGTGATAGATTAAACCTCTGTGCTATCACTAATCTAAACACATGACTTTTATTATAGTTAATTTTAGTACCAGAAACCTTTTCATATGCTTGTAATGAGCTTAATACTGATGGTATAGAATATTTATCCTGGATGACAACACACATATCATACGCAGATGATAATATGTTAGGGATTTCTGTACCTAAATATCTAACAATTTAATCTGTGCATTTTGTTGTATTTTACTTATTAAAGGATCCAATAATAGAAGATATATGAGAGGGCTTAAAAGACACCCTTGTCTTATACCTTTCATCATTTTTATTTTTTCACCTAATCAACCATTGATGTATGGAATAATGGTTGCATGACTATAAAAAATATTTATCCACCTAACAAATTGTTCAGGAATACCATAATATGTCAATGTTTTAAATAAATATCTGTGAGAAACTCTATTATAAGCTTTTACTTTATCCAACGCTAATAAAATTCCTGTGGTTTGTTTATGTTCCCCTCTTTCAAAAATCTCCTGTAATAATATTAAATTATCAAAAACAGATCTAGAAAGGATAGTGCAGGACTCCGAGTGGGATATTATTAGGTCTGCAACTTTCAAAAGTCTATCGGCTAAAATTTGTGCACAAATGTTCACATTTGTATTTAGAAGACTAGTGGGTCACCAGTTAGATAATTTATCTTTCTCCCCTTTTTTAAATAAAAAAAATCAACATTACTACAGTCATTGAAGGTGGTAATATATTTTCTTGCAATATTGTGTTGTATAATCTGGCTAAGATAGGAATTAGGTGATGTGTAAAATGTTTATAAAATGTTTTTTTTTAGTTTTTTTTATAGCCCAAGCTACAACTGTAGAAGAAATGGTTGTACCATATTTTGTTTCATAGAGTTTAGCATTTCAGGAATTACAGTGCATTTAAAAAATGATCTCAATTGCCCAAAATATATATATAGTATTAAAAATTGATCATACATGATTATGCACAATATTCAGTATATACTTTGGAGATGTTTTTATCACCAATGTTGCCAATAAGGATACGCCCATAATTAGTTTATAAGATACTCTGTCCATACAGCTTTTGACATGTTTAATTCTTGTTTTTTTTTCCCTCTTGGGTTCCAAATTGTAATTCTATCTGTCAAGATATTGCCCTGCTGTAATGAACAGCAAACGGTTCCAATTTTATTTTCACAATGTGGTTTAATATTTTTTTTTTCAGTGTGTATATCAGAAATTAAAGCATGTAACTTATGTCTTAAGGTTAAATAATGAAGATATGTCTAGAATTTCATGAAAATAGCCTGTTGTTGAAAGAAAATGAAAAAAAATCTTGCTTAGAATTCATCCCACCAGTCTCTGATAGTATCATAAGCACACCCTGTAGATAACCTAGCTTTCCATAATTCTTCCCAATTTTAGAAACCTGAATTGTCATTTAAAATTTGACAGTTTAATCTCTATATAGAAGATGAGGCTTTAGTAAATGCCTCCCCTAATTTACAACTACGGGATACAGAGAAGTGGTCAGATGTTTTGATTGTAATGGTACATACTCTATAAATGTTCAAGCTTTATGAAAAAAAATCAGTTTGAGTAGTCAAAGTACCCTGAACATATGTTTTTGGTATCCTGTGAGTATAGTGACTGAATATGGATGACTGTCAAAAAGGTGACTCACATTCAATGCTATCCTCATGTGCTACCCTGTAAGGGTAGTGACCCTATATGAATGTGAGTGTAGGGAATGGCTACCAGAATGAGAGGATAGCAAGGGGAAGAGGAGAGATAGGGAAGGGGTTTCTAGGGTAGTGGTGTACCTGCTGCAGCTGAGCTAGCCATGTGGCGTGATGGTGTGGATGGCTAGCTCTGGCTCAATAGGTACTGGGTTCAGGGCTGGGGACTGGGAGGGTAGGAATTTTGCCACTGTCTGTGGCTGCGGGACTTTATTTTTTTTTAATGTGGACTGTGCCCCTTCCCCAACATGCACCCCCCTGGAGTTGAGACTCTAAAATCAGGGGGGTTTGGGGGCAAGGGGGTGTTGAGGGGGCACAGCCCCCCCTTCAAAAATACTTTTTTTTTTACCAGATGTCAGGTCGTCAGCAAGTGTATATCACCGAGTTGCTTTTCAGCAATATACATTCGCCACAATAGCGATCGCTATTTTGACATGGAACCTATGTTTTTCCTCCAGTTTTATGTATTATCCTGAAACCATCTTGTAATTGAGCTGTTTTAATCATGGAGTTTAAAAGGTTTGTAACACTACACAGTTCTGAGGTACACCCCCTCTATCTTATAGCATTAATCCACAGTTAAAATCTCCTCCACAAATAACCATTTTGTTTGTATGCAAATAAGGTTGAATTATTTTTTCAATTTACAATTTTTTGCATTTTCTCCCTGGTTTTCTTCCCTGCCTGGGACCCCAGTAGACATGCAAGTGCATGCGCATGGAGGCGCATATGTACGCCAGGCACCAGCTTGGCCCCTTTCTGCCCAACCCCCTGGCAATTACCTGCTGCCCCCTCCATCTATGCTTCCAATCAGACCTCAACCTGATGAGAGTGGAACTACGGGGGAAAGCAACCTCCCCTGGGAGAGGAGAGCTGCCTTTCAGCTGCTCAATCCTGCTCCCTCCCCACATGCTGGCTCCCTGACGACCCAAGCTCATTCCTGAACCTGGGTCACCGCCGTAACATGAGAAAAAGGCATCCAGCACCTCAGCAGTCAGCGCCACCGGGCCAGCTCTAAGGTTGAATTGTTTTAAAGAAAGACACCTGTACAGAGATGACTTGTGGAGCATACATACTAATTATGTGGAATTTCATATTCAAATATGTAATATACAGCATCAAAGCTCTCCCAGGGTTTATTTCTAAGACTTAAGTAACAGAGAAATTACCTTCAGCAGTATTGCCACTCCATCACATATCTCTCTTCCTTGAGACCAGTAAGACATACCTGCTAGCCATCAATGTTTGGCATCTGTGATTTCATGTATGATTTCTAGTTTGGTGTCTGGAATAAAACATAACGTTATTTGGTAAATTTAAAAGTATGTTTAAGGTGGTTATTCATTTTTATGCTACTAACATTGATAGTTAGCAGATTTATAATTGGTCCTGTTCACACTGAGATGGCATTTTAGTTAGGGGTCTTTTTCTTAAATTTTACGTCTCTTTTAGGATTCTTTGGCTTGGCCTGTTCTGTCTCGGAGTCAGAAGAATAGTTTACTATGAAAGACGTTATGGAAGAAGCTTCTGAATCATTATCTTCTTCTTCTGTGTCCCCCCACTGTTTCCTTTTACTAAAAGTACTATATTCCTTGTAGGAACTGGAGGAGTTTTACTTGTTTTAAGTTTAGGGATACTTGATCTCCCTCTCTGTGGTGTTGGTAAGTGCCACCTTACATTCTCATTTTCAAAGAGAGGAGGGGCATAGATTTTCCGGGGCTTACTCCTGACTTCAGAGTGATTGATTCATAGAAGAGGACTTTCTGGATTCCTTCCTCTGCTCTTGGCTATGGTCAGATTTTTAATTTTATTATTCTGCTGACAGTGAGAGTACCATATATTATTTTCTAAGACTCAGATAGTGAGAGTGCCTGAGGACTGGGAAACACTTGGATCTATTTTCGGGAGAAACTACTAAGACATTTCCATCTGTCTGCTCAGGGGGTGTGAGCTCCTGAAGGGGGGTTTTCAGCCTCTGCTGGTGGAGAGAGGATCATTGGGGTCTGGAAAACTGTACTTTCCCCCTGATATTTCTTTTTAGTTACAGCATCAAAGAATTACCAGCTAACTTTGACTGACTCTGCTAATCTGACTTTGTGACTGTGATGTTTTATTTTACTTACTTTCCAGTTTAATATTGTCCTGTTCACCTCCTGAGGCTGTGAGATGGCCCTGGGGAGGTGAAGATTCTGCTGTTTTATTTTATTTTATTTATCTTCGGCTTAATTTATAATATTAAGAAGGTTTATCTCTCATTTGCATTTGAATTTTCATTAAGTTGTTATAATTTTAACTTATCCTAGAGTTTTAATATTAGGGAGGTTTGTGCAAGGGTTATTTATTTATTTATTTGGGCGATGGGTGTTAGAGGGTTATTTATCTTTCTCTAAGTAAGAGTTTTTGTTTAATCTTCTTTTATTGTATTATATTTTTGTGTGTTGTTTTTAGGTATATAATTGGTTAGTTAAGGGATCGTTGTTTTATATTTAGGTCATGAGAATGTGTTGGAGGCCTGCCCCCAGGGTTGTGCACTATTCACCTTCTGCTTTCCACACCCGCTGCCCCTTCCCCTCCATTACAGTTTACAACCTACCAGTGCTGTAGGGCACTGGATATTTCCCATGGGGGAGGGGTGGGGGTGCGAACAGTGGAGGGTGAATGAGTGGGGCTACTGCATTGGGGTGGTAAGATCAAGAAGATGCCCTGGAGTGAAATGGAAACTAGAACATGGTCCGCCATGCCTGGTTTCCATATCCAAGGACACTACTAATTGTAGTGGGCAGGTGGTTTGGGCAACCCAGGAGGTTCATTCAACTCGGGTGCTGCTTTGCAATGCCAGGTCCATTAAAAACAAGACTGCAATTTTTGCAGATCTTGTTGGAACAGTGGACCTGGCTTGTATCATGAAGACCTGGCTAGATGAGAATTCTGGCCCTATATTGGAGGCTCTAACTCCAGCCGGGAACTCTGTGATACACAGCCAAAGATTGGCTCATGGGGGGGTTGTGGTCTGTTTCAAGACTGAACTTAACCTCACAAGTGTACCAGCTGAGGAGACTGAGTCATTTGAGTGTACCATAGTAGCAGGTGTAGGTTGTCGGATCGCCCTTCTCTACCGTCCACCTGGAGATGAGATGAGATTCCTTCAGGAAGTCGTGGACTTCATCATCGACATGGTGTTTGAGTCACCCAGGCTGATGGTCCTGGGCAACTTCAATGCCTGGGTCAATGATGAATTCTCGCAATTTGGACAGCACTTCCTCCAGTTGATGATATCTCTGGGCATCACACAGATAGTTACCACTGCTACTCACAAACACGGTCACTCTCTTGACTTAGTCTTCCTCCTGGGGATCGAAGCCTCTGACTTGGGGGTGGAACCAGTTCGATGGTCTGATCACTACACTGTGGGGTTCAGTTTTAGTGCCCCCCCATTTGTAGGTCTACCCCTGTGGAGATAGTCAGGTATCACCCTTTACGAGATGTAAGCTCTGAAGGCCTGGCAGTGGTACTTGACCTATCATCTCTCCTAGTGGCAAACAGTGACCCAGAGGCCCTTGTGATGGCCTATAACTCAGCCATTTTGGCAGCCCTGGATGTCATTGCTCCTGTCTGCATTTGTCCTCTCTCCCGTCACCCTTGGTCCCCATGGTTTGATGGGACATTAAGGGAGATGCAGTGACTAGGAAAAAGGTTAGAGTGTTGCTGGTGGAAATCTACCCTTGATGCCAACCACCTTAGATTGATGGACCATTATCAAGTCTATCAATCTGCAATCACCTGTAAGAAGGCAGAGTTCCTCTCCGGGGAGATTGCGGCCACTCGGAATCAGCCAGCTCAGCTGTTTCAAACTGTGGACAGACTGTGCAACCCAGCCTGTCTACAAGTCTGAAAAGCCTTTTTGCAAGTAGAGTGCTATGAACTTGCTCAATTCTTTGCAACTAAGGTGGCTGACATCAGCGTAGTACTCCAGCCAGCACACTCTATGGGCATTGCTTTGGATCAGCATGAGGCCACTGCCTCTCAGCTTTCCTGGAGTACCTTCGACTGACCAGAGTTTGTGGATGTCATGCGGATTGTCCAGGGTGCATGCCCTATGTGCTATAGTTTGGACCCAGGACCAACTTCCCTGATTTTGGATTGTATTGATTCTATCAGTCCAGTCCTAGCACAGATAGTCTGGTGCTCCTTGGAAACAGGTTAGTTTCCCAGCTGTAAGAAGGAGGCGGTGGTAACACCCCTCCTGAAGAAAGCTTCTTTGGACCCAGACTGCCATGCAAACTACAGACCAATCTCTAACCTTCCCTTTTTAGGGAAGGTGATTGAGAAAGTAGTGGCTGTACAGCTGGAGAACCATTTGACCATCCATGACATCTATGAACCCCTTCAGTCTAGATTTCAAAAGAGACATAGCACTGAGACAGTGCTGGTTTGGGTGCTCAATGATCTCCTGATGGCTAGAGATCAGAAAAGCCATTCCATCTTGGTTCTTCTGGATCTCTCATCAGCATTTGACACTGTGGACCATGGGGTTCTACTTGGTCACCTGAGGTTCATCTGAGGACTGTCAGGTACAGTCCTCAGGTTGTTTGCATCCTTCCTCATGGGAAGAACTCAGAGAGTGGTGTCCGGGGATTATTCCTCGGATCCAGTTTCTCTATCATGTGGGGTCCCTCAGGGTTCAGTGTTGTCCCCTATGCTGTTTGCAGTGTATATGCTGCCCCTCAGAGACATTGTAAGAAGGTATGGGCTGAGGTTTCACTGCTATGCTGATGATACCCAGCTCTACCTTTCTTTTGCATCTGACCAGGATGAAGCTCTCTTGGTCTTTAATAGCTGCCTCACAGAAATCCAGGAGTGAATGGATTCCAGTTGGCTGAAATTGAACTTGGAAAAGACTGAGGTGCTGGTTGTGGATCTGGCATGCCGAATAGGTGGGCTGGGGGTTGGTCCGCCCTCAGGGCTTTTTCTTGTGGGCTTATCACTCCTGACCTCTGAACAGGTGTGAAACCTGGGGGTAATTTTTGACAAAGGGCTGACCCTGCATTTGCAGATGTTGGCCGTCATCAAATCCTCTTTTTACCATCCGAAGAATATCTCCAGGATTAAGCACCTTGTTCCATCCAGTGATCTTCCTATGCTGGTCCATGCCTTTGCGTCCTCGTGCCTAGATTATTGCAACTCCCTTTACCTAGGGCTACTGGGGGTGGAAATCTGCCACTTTCAGCTAGTGCAGAATGCAGCGGCCTGGCTTTTGACGAGAACTCCCTGTTCCTGTCATATTTCGCTGGTGCTGTGCGGACTGCACTGGCTGCCGGTAGAGTGGCTGATTACCTTCAAAGTCGGACTTCTGGCTTTTAAAACCCTACATGGACTGGGCCTAGACTACCTGAAAGAGCTTCTGGTCCCTTACTGCCCTGGGTGATCACTCAGCTCAGCTGACAAGGGGTTGCTAGAGATTCCAAGGGGGTGTGTGAAATCTTCTGGGGCCCGAGCATTTATGTATGTGGCCTCAACCCTTTGGAATTCTCTACCCCATCGGTTATGGGGGTGCACAACCATGGAGGGATTCAAGCAAGCTTTAAAAACATACTTATGGCACTAAGCATTTGGTGAATGACTGTGTAGTCGTATTATTTTTTTTATATATAATTAATGATGCTGGGATGTCTGACATGTGATTTTAAACTCTGTTAGGCACCTTAATATTTTGAAAGGTGCCATAAAAATAAAGATATTATTGTTATTATTTGAAGAAGCAGTGGTGGGGTCCTGAATATCCTTTCTTTGAACAGGGTCAGTTATTGTCTCTTAATGTATAGCCTTAGAGGGGTTGTTTTCAGAGGGGCCCTCTGTTTCCATTCTAACTGTTTCTGAATTTGGAATGTGGGGTCTAACTCTAGCTTATTCTGTAGAGTGTAACATTGTCTCAGAGTTATCATTTGCAGGAGTAGGCTGAGACTGCATTCAAGTTGAAGGGCAGGGGTCTCCTGGCATTGTCTTAGCCTGACTTTCAGTAATTATTTCTTTCTAATCCCAGTGTACTTGGTTAAGTCAGTTACAGTATGTTCTGCCCTTGGACACTGATGATAAGCATGGCCTTCTTCATCACACAGATTGTATCGCAGGGGATTGGGGTACTGATTACTAATATGGTCATATTCCATGCACAAGTTACATTTTGGTTTGTCACAGACATAGCACAAGAAGGATTGCCTCTAAAAAAGACAAGCCCCATTGTTATAGGCCTGGAAGCCTAGAAGGAGGGACAGAGAATGGGGGAGGGGGAACTGGAAACCAAGGGGCGGGGTTTGGAAAAGTGGTCATGGGGAGGGCCATGGAAAGAAGAGAGGGAGGCTCAGCTCCAGAAAGGATGACCTCACGATATGGGGTAGGGCACTAAGAAAGGAGAGCTGGGGGTAGGTTAAAGGGGGAGAGAGAGAGAGAGAGAGAGAGCAAAGGGGTGGGTGCAAAAGGAGGGATATAATGGGCTGCACAAGGAAGCTCTCCCTCACTTTTGCTAGGCAAATTTTGATTTGTTTAGCATATCATTCACTTGGAGTTCCTGAGGTTTGTTGCATTTTTAAGGGTAAGGTCAGTTATTAGCTGTACTCAAGTTTTGTTAAAAAAAAATGTACCTGCCTAGGCAGGCTGCAATTACATAGTATAAATTCAGTGAAATAATGCAAACCTGTTAAGGTCACAGTTGTGTGGAAAATGAACAATTAAGTAATATGTATCTTCATTTGGCATTTTAAGTTATCTGCATCGGCTACAAGACTGTATATAGCAGTCTACATTTGACTGGCTTATCCCTGGTAGTGTACATCGGGTTGTTGGAAACATCAGGGGGGCAAAGCAATTTATTAAAATGCATGCTGAACAAAAATGTTAATAAGTGGTAAATGATGAAAAAGCAATCAGTCGTTCAATAGGTCAGGAGCTGGAGAGTGGCGGTGCTGTGGTCACCAGACAGATGGCTGAGACTTCCTGGGAGCAAAGTTTTTCACATTAAGGAAGTCCAGTACAGCAGGGAGGGAGCATCGCAGCACTGCAGGAAGCGGGAGACCTTCTTAGAGAATAACCGGGAGCAAGACATGGGGTGGGTCCCAGGAAGCTGCGGGTGGCAGAGAGTTTTCATTTAGCAAATGGCATGGAGGGGCCCACAGGGAAGCAAGGGGACTGGAAAAGGCTTTTTTGTCTTTGTTGTACAGCTTTTGGAAAACTGTGGGATTTTAGAGGGTTTTATTTTAAAATGGGGAGAGCACAGTGTACAGGCCTACGTAGTTGGGAGCAGACCAGGGAAGGGACCTGTGGGGAGCAAGGGGGACAAAAAACAGCTTTTGGCATAGTTTTTACAGCATGGTATGGGACAAGAGCCAACCTAGTAGGGGAGCAAACACAAGACCAGAGTTCGAGGACACTCACGGTGTAGTGTAAGGCTGACAGTTGGGGGGGAGAGACAGGCATTGTGGGTAAAGGGCTGTACACCTAAAAAAGGTGTAGAATTGCCCACATGGTGGTGCCCATTTAAAGAACAGGGCCAAGGGAAGGCCTGCAGGTCGGAGTAGGGTGACCGAGTGACAGACGCCATTTTGGGAACACAGGCGGACGCATTGGATGCATGCTTACTACGGGGGGGTGGTTTAGCACTTCAGCACTAATTGGCAATAGGTGCTGCCTGCTGTTTTTATTATTTGGTGCTAACACTATAACATTTAGGATTACAAAAAAGCCAGAAGCACTGGTGGCTTATGCTGAGCTATACAACTTGTGGTTAAGGGCTCTAAAGTAAAGATTTTGTGTTGATCAAAGGCAAAAAAAAAAAATTTACTTGGAAGCTGGCGGTAAGAACTTATGATGACAAACTCTTAAGTCCATTAGAGTGCCCATTGTAATAAACTGGCGGTTTGCTGCAAGGCCGACAGTTGAGGGAAGACGGGCATGGTAGGCACTGGGTCGTAGGCCTGAAAAGGTGTGAAACTGACTGCATGACAGTTGCCATTTAAAGAACAGGGCCATGTGGAGACCTGCCATGTCGGAATAGGGTGACCGAGTGGCAGACGCCATTTTGGGAATACAGGCAGCCGCATTGGATGCGCATTTACAGACATCAAGTTTGAATTAGCCGAGCGAAGTTTAGGGATTAAAAAAGGGATTGCATGGCAGCCACTGATTTGAATTGGGGCCGGGCGGCGGTCGCCATTTTGAAGCGGGGCCCGCATGGCAGCCACCATGTTTAAGGACATGCCAGCAATCAGAGGACAGCACCATGATAAGCGTGAACTCCGAGGAGTAGGGGCAATTGACCAGAAAACAATTTCAGAATGCAGCACAGTTAAAACAATAGAAATAAAGAAAAAGCATAATGGGCTGGGCTTGTGTTAGAGAAACAATAGTGCAAAAAAAAAGCTTTTACCATGGTAACAACAGCAGAGATTCTAAGAAGCTTGCAATTGATCAGTGCTCCTCATAAGGATAACCCTGGGGAGCGGCGCTGCAATATTTAGGTGATGAGTACCATCAGAGCTATTAAGATAGTTGTGTCCCTGGGTATTAAAAGGAGCGGTGCCTGAATATACTTTGGGAAATGGTCCATTTTTTAACAAATAAAAACATTGGGTTTAACCTTCACTTCCTATCTTAAAAAAGGGATTGTTTTCCTGAAAGGGCACATTTTGGTTGACAATAGTCTCGGTTTCAGCACTTGGGTACTAAAAGGGGTGGTGCCCAAATATGCTTTGGAAATGGTCAATTTAACAAAGAAAATACTGAATCTAACCTGCACTTTCTATCTTGCAAGAGGGGATTTTCTTCGAAGATGGCACATTTTGGTGACAATATTCCCAGTAAAGCTGGTGGGCAAGCTAATTTTAATTGGGGGAAAAGAGTACAGGTTAGTTTTGTTCCAAATTCCTGTGGTTAAGATTACAAGGGGAGAACATACAACAATTTCAAATTGTGGCCTGCTGTTTCTGTGGGGTGGGAGGGCACATCTGCTTGGGATGAGAACCAATGTATCAGGTGAGGTTAGGGGGCATCAAAAAAAAACATATGAAAGCGACTACATGGAGGTGCAGAGGGTGCGCTAACTGGTCGCAAAAGACAGTGGTTGCTTCCCCTTCCATACAATACAGTACTGGTGTCAGTGGTGAGACCAGGCCCTCAACCAGGTATTGTCCATAGGCCCAATGCCGGAATGTGTGTATGGGATAGCCTCACTGTGTTTGCTGTTTCCAGCATACAACCAAAAAAAACAAAAAAAAAAAATTTTTTTCAATACAGTTGGGGATCACTTTAATTGCTCCAATACAGAAGCTAGAAGGTATCCCCAGCCTTTGAGATTTGCAGCCCCGTTGATCATTTTGGGAGGTGTCAGATTATATTAGTGGTCATTTAGGGGGGCTGGGGTAGTCTAATGCAGATCAGGGTTGTAATTAGGAGGAGCAAAATAGACTCATAGATGGGATGGTAGCAGATCCCCAGTGCTGAAGGGGAATCATACTATTGGTCTCAGGTGCTGTCATGGGCAGCTGGAGAGAGCTACTAATTGTGGAGCACAGCATTTCCAGTCTGAACCATCGGGGGCAAAGATGGGGGTTATGACAATTTTTAGTCTGGGGGGCATACTGGATGCTTCAGATTTTTTGAACACCAGTCAGGGAGGAGCTTCACCTCAACTTCATGATACATTGGGGGGTTGGGTGCCAGTCAGCAAGAGGATACAGCGGCACCAGTAGTGGGAGTTAGAAGGGAGTGGGTGGGAGAACAAGGGACCAGATGATGTGGGTATGGCAAGACTACTTCATTGAAAGGAATGGCTATGGCCTGTAGAAGGATTTCCATTACCCACTTGACCTTTGCCACTAGGGCCCACGGTTTAGGGACTTAGTGCAATCCCCCACCACTGCCTCATTTAAGGGACGCTGGGGAAGAAAATATTGGTGAAGGACTGTTGACCTGTGAAAGACAGGTATTGGGGGTGGGGGCACACCAGCAGTGGGAAAAGGACAGAGGGTCCAAGGCACTGTTGGGGAATTGTTTGGGGGTTTTTAGTAATAGAGCAAAAAAGGGTTGTCAAGCTCCCTTGGCAGAATGGGAATAAATTAAGGGTTTTTTGGGGGATGAAATAAATCAAGACGAGTGATGTTTCAGATGGTGCAGTGAGTACTGGATCACTGGCGCCTTGCTTGCAAGGCCATGGGGTTAAGGCATGTGTTTACACATCCCTGGCTCGAGCCATGGTGAGGGCAAAAAGGGGCCATACCATGGGGTAGTTTTTGAGTATAGTGGTCAAGGGTGACATGAAGGAAAAGGACAAGAGCTCTTGAGAATGTGTCAAACTGTCAGAAGTTCAGTGCAACATGGAGGTAGAGAATCTTTATTTTCAAGGTGCTGCTTATAGGGAGCACAGCAGCACCAACCTGAGTGTTATGTAGACGCAAGGTGGGGTTATGAAATGGAAATCTAGATGGAGGCATATGGATGTCCCCGATCATTAACACTGATCATTACCACCAGACAGAGGTGGAGTAGAGCTTTACTTCCACTTCAGAATAACACGCAAGTGTTATGGTACCAGGTGGCAAGAGATGATTCAGCAGCACTCTTAGGGAGGATGGAGGGAGCTGGTTTGTAGCAACAAGAGACCAAACAGACTGGGTTGTTCAAGCTACTGAGCTGAAGTAAGTTGTGAGGGATGGAGGGGAAGATCGCTAGTACCCACTTGCCCGTGGTCGCTGAGGCCCAGGGTGTAGAGCAGAACTGTAATCTTGCTCCCACTGCAACTATGGAGTCCAGGGATCTTTGGTTTTCCTCATTTCAGGAGTGGAAGCTGTTACAGCTAATTGTTGGGCCAGAATCATAGAGTGTAATGGCAAAGAGGATGATGACGGGATGGCAGCTGGGGACAGAGGAAAGCAGGGGGCAGAAAGTCCATATGGGAATAGTGGTTGAGTAAAGTGGCAGAGGCACTGCCACTGGTTTGTTGCTTGCCATGCAAGGTGAGCAGTCTCAAGGTAGGGTGCAGGGGCAGCTATGGGGGTGCAATTCGGGGGGGAGCCATAGGGCCCAGCAGCAGGGTGCCTCAGTATCAAGGTTGTAGTGAGGGGCTGTCTGCTAGAGCAGAGAAAGGATCATAAATTTTGGTATATCAAAAAATAGAGTGGTGGAGAGAAAAAAGGGGATCCAGATTCCACTACAGCAGCACAGGAGAGTGGCTCATTGCCCAGTTCATAGAAGGTGCAACAGGGAATCATAGTAGGGTTAAAAAAAAAGAGGGCATGGCCCCAGGAGGGAAAACCCAGAAATGAATTATCACATGCAATAAGTTGGGAGCAGCCTCTGAGTCTGCAGCCCACTGGGTGTTGAAGGACAGCTCAAGAAAATTGAGCTGGGGAACACCCAGCTGCACCAAAAAAAAAAAAAATCAGAAGTGGAAATCACTAAGGAAGTGTTTCATCTATCCACAGGGGGGAGTATGCATATAAAAATAAATGGTTCACATGATTTGTTTATGTGTTATAGAGAACGGCTGCAGGACAGAAGTACTGGAGCAGCAGGAGACATTTCCGAATATGGTGTGCCAAGAGACAGGCTGAACAGAAGGTGGGGGAGGGTGTGAACAATTGATTTTGAGCAACAAAAGGTATGGATCCGGTGGAAGGGCACTAAAGAGGGCATTGAGAGCCCTGTTATTGCCATTGATAGATGGAAGGTGCCAGACCGATTCAGAACCTAACTGCATTATGGTACACCTGGGTGACAAGTGATTTAGAGCACGTTTGTGGTTACTCATATTTAAGCGGGATGACCAGAGAGACCATGAGGGGAGGGACCTACAGTCAGGTTGGGTAGTGGAAGAGGGCAGTAAGAAGGGGATGGGGGCATGCTCAAAGAACACCAGGACATAGAGAGGGCCAGAAGAGAAAGAACTAAAAAAAGGGGTTGTCAAGGTTTGGCTGTGAAAGTGATGACAGGATGACACAAGTAAAGTAATAGATGGGTGGTATAGAACAGAGGACCCAGCAGGTAGAGAGGGTAAACAAGTTAACATCACATTAATCAAGGGGGGACATGGATGCAGGGTTGAGGATTTGGCAGGAAGGAAGGAGTTTGGGGGGAAGCCCACCTTCCAACACAAGCTGGAGATGGGCTAGTGGAAGAATGAAAAAGAAAATATTTTCTGGAGGGGAGGGGGGAAAAATTCTGGAGTTACACCAAGGTGGGGTGTAAGAGAAAAAGGGTATGGACACCCAGGAATAAAAATGGGGGACAGGAATTGGACCTGGCCCAGACAAGAGGAAAAGGGTGTGGACACCCAGGAATGGAAATGGGGAGCAGGAATTGGACCTGGCCCAGACATTAAGAGATAACTCCTCATGTTTACATTGGGGGGGGGGAATGAAAGAGAAAATGGACAAAAAAGAAAGACCCCTTCGGGTTTACATCCAGAGGCTGGAGAGGGAAGAAAAATATGATATGAAATGCGATGAAAATATTATATAAATTGTGGTAGTTCAAATAAACAGAATATGAAAATAAATGTTTTTAAATATGGCATGTACAGAAACTCAGTATTGTTGATGAAAATTTGAATGACAAGTTTTAAAATATGCCATGCCAACTGAGCAACCAAAAATGATACTGAGTGTGGTGTCCTTCTTTGGGTGAAAGGCTCTAGAACAATGAGTTCTAGCACTGCATTTATGGCATGTTTTAGGCTGGCCTAGATAAAAAGATAAGGACAATTAGCCATACAAGTAGCTGATAATTATACAGATTTTTATAGTTATTTCAACAGTAAAAGGGGAAATTACATTCAAATCAGACCACTACAGGACAATAGTGGATCCATTATAAAATGTGATAAATTGATGGCCCAAAAATTGAATAAGTACTTTGGTTCGGTTTATAATTCCAAAGTTGATTGTGTACTCCCACTAAATATTACATCAGATGACAGTATCTATAATTTGGTAGTTAGTGATATTAGGTCACATTTGCAAAACGTAAATGTCAACAAAGCCTCAGGACTGGATGGAATTCATCCAAGAGTGATCCAAGAATGTGCAGACATTTTGGTAGCACTTATTATCACCATACTCCAAACCTCCCATAATGAGGATTGTGTAGTATATAATTGGAGAAAAATGACAGTGGTACCCATTTTTAAGAAGGGTAACAGAAGCCATGCAGACAACTATTGACCAATTCGTTTAACATCCAATATTGGTAAGGTGATGGAGGGCATTATAAAGGACAAAACTGAAACTTTTGTCAGAGCGAACAACCTGATTGATGATAAACAGCATGGTTTCGTAAAAGGGAGATCATGCCAGACTAACCTGCTGAATTTCTATGACAATGTCAGCAGGGAATTGCACAGGGGTAACAGTTTTGATGTAATATATCTGGATTACAGTAAAGCATTTGATAGTGTGCCACATTATCAATTAGTAGACACACTAGTAAAATTGGACATTGATAAGAATATTGTGGCATCGATAAATTCCTGTCTACATAACAGAATACAGCAGATGTCCATTAGAGGGGTGTGTTCAGACTGGGCTGAGGTGACCAGTGGAGTACCACAGGGGTCTGTTCCCACATTGTTAAACTTATACTGTATGTGTCTTCTATGCATTGTGGGGATGGAATCTGCATATCTAAGTTTGCAGATGACACCAAATTAGGTAAAGTAATAAATAATCATGAAGATGCAAGTGCACTACAAGCTGACTTGATAGCACTGGAAAAATGGGCAGAAGAACATAAACGTCAGTTCAATCTGAATAAATGTGCAGTAATACACTTTGGAAGCACAAATCCCTTGGCAAACCACTATCTCAATGGAACATTACTTAAAGTTGTTTCTGAAGAAAGGGATCTTGGCGTTCTAATTACAAACAATCTCACATTTAAAAGTCAGTGCAGTGCCAGTGCTAAGATAGCATCCAATATCTTGTATTGTATTAGGAGACACATAAGAAGCCAAGATAAGGGAGTTTTGGTGCCTCTTTACATCTTACTGGTTAGACCACACATTGAGAATTGTGTCCAGCTATGAGCGCCTTCCACCAAAGCTGGCTTCAACACCATAGAAAGAGTACAACGCTCAGCTACCATAATGATAAGGGGGATTAGAGAACTACAGTATGAAGAAAGGCTTCAGACTTTAGGGATGTACTCACTGAATTACAGAAGGCTCAGAGGGGATTTAGGGCTTGTATTTGCAGCATTTAACAACAGCGTCCTGTGGGATTGTCTGGGCCTTGAACTTAGAGAACAATATTATAATACAAGAGCTCACATGCTACAACTACAGGGGGGAAGGTGTAATATTGTGAGGAGAGCATGCTGGTTCAACCAGAGGGTCATTAATGTTTTGAATGGCCTCCCTCCTGAGGTGGTGGGCAGTGCATGAATGAGAAATTTCAAAAATAAACTTGATGATTACTATGTGGTACATAAATGGAAATGTTCCACCTGATGACAGGGGAGAGTATAACATAGTCTATAGACTTTTTGCTTGTACTTATAAAATGGGCAGGGAAAATCCTTTATTTTGATTGGTTAGTAGCCGTGCATTAGAAACATCTAATGCACAGCTTGCAACAAGCTCAGGTAACCCCAGTTGCAGGTAAAAAAAAGTATGCATCAAGCAGCAAATAGAATGTTTATGTTTTAAATCAACCGCCATTTTTTTCTCACCGCTTGCATTTTCATCACTGACACTACTGACCAGGGCACACACACTGCACAAGAGACAAATAATCAGGATTCTGGTTAAAAAAAATTTAAAAAACACAGTTCGCGAGTGATGTACATTTTCAGGGTTGTTTTAAAACCATCAAAACCACAGCCGCGGCTAACCTCTATGCTCGGAAATACTATGCAGAATAAACTGGCATTGAGCAGCAGTCTAAAAAGTAACTCACACTTTATTAATTTAGTGAGATAAAACACACTTCCAGACTGAATATTTACCATGGCAGTGCATTTTGGAAACAGAGAGTGTTAATGTAAACAGCAGGTGACTCGGCCAGTTGCAATCATAACAAAGCCTAGAGTGAAACAGGTTGAAATGGTGATGGTTAACATAAGCCCTCTTTGTTCACGAAATGCACTGCTTTAGTGGATATTCAGTCTGTAAGTGTGACCTTATGGTTATAAAGAAATATTTGACTGCTGATGAATGATGACTTCTATTCAGATGGTCCGGTCAACTTGCCACTTGCCAGCACTCTTCACGCTGTAACGCAATCCCATCTTTCTTCCCACTCAGCCATTGACTGGCTCACTCTGCTCATTTGATGCTCAGTTGCTCACTTGCTTTCACCTCAACAAATAACTCTATGGCTATACTTTCTTTAAAATAAATAAAATAAATGTACACTATGTGTGTATGGAGGGGGCTGTATCTGAGTGTGTGTGAGGTTTAATGCTGGGGAGCTACAGCTACAGTGGCCACACTAGATCAAATGTCCTAAGGGCAAAAAGAAATCAGGCATCTATTAGAGGCGGAGGGATTATTTTACATCAAAATCCTTTTAAGATTTAAATGTTTCTTTATATTAACATAAACATTAAGACCATTATATATATGTAGAACACAGAAGCCCATTTTATAAGTGCAATAAGACACTCCGAGGTTGTGCATTAGACATTTCTAATGCACGGCTAGGGACTGAAGGCACTCGGCCTGCAGCCTTGTGCCTCACTATGCCCCTGGCCATGCATTAAAAATGTCTAATGCACACCCCCTTGTGTATTATTGCTTACTTATCAATGAGATCAATGAGAAGCCCCTATCCTGTCCTATATATATATATATACAGTATATATATATCCTTCCTGGTTAATGGAGTATCCCATTACTAGACTGGCACAGTTTCACTTTTACTTTCCATTCCCCATCCGAACATAATCTGCATTTGGTGTAGGATGGTCAATGACTTCACTCCTCTGTCTTAACCAATATTATATGTCAGCTATGTTCACACCTTCACTTTTAAAAAATAGAGAAATAATCTTAATGGTTGGCTTTGTTAAAGATATTACAATGAATTGTTCCCACAATGGGGAGTTCTTGACTTGTTAACAAAGTAGCCAACAATTTTCTAGAGAATTTATTGTTTCAAAACTAATGTCAAAAAACATTTCCCCAGGTACATGTATCAATGCATATAAATCCCCTGCCACAAAAACCATAGAAATGTTTGGAATAGATTGTATAATACATGATCTGTTCAGTAGTGATTCTGCATTTTCTTTGTATTTCAGTCTCACTGTGTTTCTATGCTGTGCTGGCTCACCATGTGCTACAAAAAGATCAGCCATTCTAAACCTGCTTGTCTGAGGGGGCACAGTATTTTTTTGTTCCTGATCTGAAGTTTCATTATTTTTTTGCTGTAGCAGTGGTGGATTTCTGGCACAAGTTGCTGCCCTACAAGGGCCTTCATCAGCGTACCAGCTAGTTACACTGTTCTCATTGCGAGTTATGTTTTCACTAGGCTGAGAAGAATTTTTGTTTTTTCTGCAGGCTCATTGAAAAACTCTTGAGTTTCTCTAGGTTTGACAGTATTTCTGTTGGTTTCAAATTAGGATTCTGGTGTATTGCTATTAGTGCCAACCTTCATGCCACATTCCCATACTTCTCTCCTCAAACTGAACATCAAGTTACTCATTATTGTGCCTGTGCCTCTAACAGAATGTTCAGAAACACTTTCATGCCCAGACTATTATAATCTCTTATCCTGGCTCTGTAATTTATTTTAATTTATGATATCAATGACAAAGGTGAAATCAAGAAAGACAGTCCAGTCCTGACTCTGGGTCACACTATAAAATGGAACATTGTTGATGCTCCTTACCCACCCTGACCACCTCTTCAGTGCTGGGTTAACTGGGTTAATGAGGTTCTAAGCTGTTCAGCTGTCAGGTATACAGTATATAATACAATACTGCAATTGTCCTTTGCACTGAACAGTGTCTCTTGTAATATGACTGCAAAGCTAAAGTTTTGCAGAAGTTTTCTCAACACAGACAGCACCCATTCAATTTTCCTGCAGAATGAATGGGCTGTCAGGAGTAGGACTCTGTCTGATAGGAGGATCAGGAGTGCACATCCCTTGCAGTTCAGTGGCCCTCACAGCATGGTGGAAATCAAGACATTTTAGTGGACTTCAGAAAGGGTAAATGTTAATAAAACTACAACACATAAAAATAGAGGATGATTGCAATTCTGCTATATACTGCCTCATTAACGTGGAGGTAGGCTCACAAATATTGGCATGATTACCTCGGGAGTCCCTCTTTAAAACAACAACTTTAGTGGTACAGGTGTTAGTCTCAGGGATGCTATTACAGGCTTGACTGGAGGTTCAGTGCTATGGGAAGTTCCCAGCATTATTTCTTGTGCACTGGGTGTCATTCTGGGGTCCGAGGCAGAGCCATCTGTGATTTTCCTCCAGCCAGCAGCAAGTCAGGCTTTTTCCATTGTCCAGTCATTGATTTTTGTATGAGTCTTTGTGGGGGACATTTTCTAAGCATGCCTAACTGTCTGCCAGATCAAGTTTTTGCTGTTGTTGAGGTTGCTGGCGTATTGGTTGTTAGGGTAGCACCTGTTAGTGAAATGGAGGTTGAATTACAGTCAGCTGAGGAATGCCAGTTTTCACTACAGGCTCAGACTGATTCAATTTCATTTCTTCTTCTGCAAGTTTTAGCACATACGCTTTGCGTGCAGATATTCCATCATTTTTCTGTGTGTGTGCATTTCATGATAGAGAAATGCACTCTTTATCAGCAAATTTATGAGCGAGTATCTCAGAAAAACTCTGTTGGGTTGGTACAGGTGACTCACTTGGTGAAAATTTTACTTCCATGTCAGTGTCTAAAGTTTGCAATTCCAGTGATTTGGCTAAATCAATTTCCATCTCAATGGCATGTTCTTGTCCTTTCAAAGAAGCAGCAATGTCAGGTTCAGAAGAACAAGCAGTTTGTTCATTACCTTCCTCCATCCTAATAAGTGCAGCCATTTTGCTGGCTGGCAAGATGACCAGCGGTTCCCCCTACAGGACAGTAGGGGTATTTTTTATTAAAACACAAAACAAAGATAGAACAAACCATTAAGGTATAAAACTAATACATCAAATTACCTAAAACCCCAATATAAAATACATGGGAAAAAAGACAAATATGACATACAAAAAGGACTCAAACCATGTAGCCAATTAACATCATGCCAGAAACAGTCAAACTGGGCTTTAGTCAGATTACTAAATTCCTGCATATAAACAGTATGTCATTCATGATGAATGTTATACAAAACCTCCACAGGGGAAATAGCAGTTTATTGCAAGACCCATTGACATCTCCACTGCCAAATAACCCATTTAAAACATGCAAAGAGAACATAAACAGTGCTAGGATGCCATTTAAACTATACAGAAGTTAAATTCCCTGAAACTAACACATCATAGCTGAGAAACTTAAAACAGGGCGCATTCCACCATGCCAACACTAGAGGCCAGAAATGCATCATAAAGCAACAGTCGAAAAACAAGTGTTCCATGGTCTCAAGGTATCCTGTACATGACTGTCTTGGACATAAGCACTCTGTCAAAGCCTTACGTTTATGGTTGTTTTTAACATTCAGCTTTTCATGACTTCATAACCACACAATGTCCCTCATTTGGTGCAGGATCCTGGGGTCAATGGTAACATTCAAAATACATTTAATCAGGACTCTATTGCTACCAGGAAATACTGGATCTTGGAAAAAGAAGTGCACAGTATAGTAGAATACAGATGTTTCCTGTGTAGAGATGCTATTTGTGCCACAGTGAGTTTCCACTGTTTAATTCTGAAGAAACATTCCTTAATATAAGGTGAAGGAAGAGGGTCTGTCCTAGCAAAATGAAGGAGACTGCCTTCCCATCTAGGAAACGAAAAAACTCACCATTCCCTGAACAGGTCAGCCCATGGCAATACCACCTTTTATGAAAGGGGAGTCAAATTAGATTTAAAAAACAAACACAAAAAACACAGGCCTCCTTTCCATATACCACAATAAGTATGGCAACGTTTTATAGGATTTAACTTGCTACTGCACAATAATCTAAAGAAAATGCTGTACACCTGGATTTGTAATGCCAAAGGGGTGAAAATATATAGGCAACGTACAGAAAGATAGGAGCAATAAATGTTTTGAGGTGAAATACTCTTTTCTGTTTCATCACAGGCCAGGAGGCCCATCTAGCTACTGTTCTTTCTACCATCTCAGTTTTAGAAAGCCAGTTAAGAGTAGCCAGGTCGCCACACCCAAATATAGTACAAAGTACTTTCAATGTCTGTCAATACAGTGTGGGAAGTGTTTGCAGTATTGATGGGGCCTGTTTTACACTTAGTGTTAGCTGTTTTAGTAAGTGGGTCAGTCCAATTGTGTATGGCATTCATTCCGGGTGGGGCATTCAATTAAATGGGAGAATATTGTTAAGTTACGGGACTGGAACTTATGCTTGTTATGATATACCTTTCTTAACTAGTTTCGATATCATCTCTTAATTAGGCAGTTATAATGGTATACTACAGCCCCAGATACAGGTACTGTCAGGGAAGTGTTGTCCTGGGAGGAAAGTTAATATCAGGTTGGGGTCTCAGATTAAGAAAGCACTTGTACCGCTCATTTTGAAACATCTAAAGGAGTGTTTACTAACAAGGCTATGTATTCTTCTTTTGTTGCTACAAAGTGGGAATATAAGTCCAAATCCAGGCCCTCCGGTACCCAATTTACAGAACCATAAAGGCCTGCTCTTTATTCATTCTAATGTTAGAAGTGTCATCCTGAAGTTAGATTTAATCAGAGACTTCACTGTTGATAACACTGTTGTTGTTTTATTGCTGTCAGAAACGTGGTTATGTAAAAGACACAATGATAATTTGTTACAGATTCAGGGACACAATTTTATGAGGACCGACAGAGGTAAACGAGGACTGGGGCTAATGATCTATTATTTGGATAAATATGTTCCTTCTAGATTATTTTTTAATATTGAACCCACAAGTTGTGAATACATAGCCCTGGAATTCAGATTTGGAAGTGGGAAACCATTGCTTCTTTTTGGAGGACATAGACCACCCCATTTGCCAATGCAAGCTTTGCATGCAAGCCACGATGCATTATTACCATTTTCCCATTCCCATGAACTTTTAGTTCTTAATGATTTTAACACTGACTGGTTGCATCCAACAAAGTTGAGAATATTAAAAACAATAGCACTAGATCTTGGCCTGGTGCAGTTGGTGGCAGAACCTAATTGTGTAAATGTAAATAAACCTGATGATTCCTATCTAATTGACCTGATTTTGACTAATTGTCCTCATAATTACCACTCATCTGGGGTAGCTGCTGACTTATTTAGTGACCACAACAGTGTGCTTTGCATAAAGGTGCAGACAAGGAATAGAGGCCCACCTTGTTTATTGTGGTTTAGGTCCTTCAAAACCTTTGATTACTTTGCCTTTATAGCTGACCTTGATGACATAAATTGGGATAGGGTTAGAATTAATCCCTGACCTGGATCTAGCTTAGAATTATTTCTTGGGTGAGTTGTTGCAGGTATGTAATAAACACATGCCAGTCAAATCCTGTAAGGTAAAAATAAACTCAGCATCTTGGTATTCAACCAAGTTGATGAAATTGAAACAACTTAAAAAAAAGGCCTGGGCTAAAGCCCATGGATCTGGAAAGACAGGTGATTGGCATAATTACAGGAAATTAAGGAACCTATATGTCTCTAAGGTAAGAGAAACTAAAAACAAATTTCTCGAAACTAAGACCTCTGAGTCGTTAGGAAACCCTCCAAAATTTGGAGGCATAATCAATGATTTAAATGGTCAAAGGAAATCAAAAGTTAATATCTCCCTCTCCAAGGAGGAAATATATGAATGTGATATGGAACCCCCTGATAGGCTTAACAAATTTTTTGTAAACTCATGTAATTTCTTTGGTGGCTCCTCTAGCCCTTTGCATAAAGCCTGGACTACAATTCATGGGTATGCGCATCAATTTGCCTTTAAAGAAATAGGAATATATGAGGTACTGGAACCACTTTTGGGGTTGAAGCTGAGCAGTAGTAGTAGTGGCCTAAATGGATTGTCCTCCACAATGTTGAGGTTGCAGTAACACGCATAGCTGGACCCTTGGTATATTTGTTTAATTGGTCTGTCTCATCTGGCTATGTCCCATGGAGTTGGAAGTCAGCCAGAGTGGTTCCCATCTTTAAGGGGGGACCCTGGCCATCTGTCCAACTATAGGCCAATATCTCTGTTGCCTGTGGTAAATAAAGTGTTTGAAAAGTTGCTGTCTAGACAGCTTATGGACCATTTGGAAGGAAATAGGCTACTGGACCAGTATCAATCTGTTTTTTAAAAATTTCATGAGACTATGGCAGCCATGTCAGGGGACTTGGATGAGATCAGCATGGCAAATGATGCCCAGTGTTTTACAGGAGCAATATTAATCAAGCTCTCCAAGGCCTTCGACACGGTCGATCACCAATTGTTGTTAAAGGGCCTAAGTGAGGTTGGACTGTCTACAGACTATACAATAGTTCTGTTCATGTCTCTCCAATAGATGGCAGGTCATGTTGGTGAATGGTTCAGAGTCATCCCCATTCTTGTCCATAGAGGGGTACCCCCGGGCTCTGTCCTGGGTCCCCTACTTTTTGTGGTTTATTTGAAAGATCTTGGACAACATGTGGGGGCTGCTCGGTACCACTTATTCGCCAATGACACCATCATCTATTTTTCCCATTCCTCAATGTCAGGTGTACAAAATACACTTCAGGTTGGGTTTGACAACCTTCAAACTTATTTTAATAATTCAAGACTAAAATTAACCATATAAAAAACTAAATGTATGCTTTTTGGGATAGCTTCAAAACTAAGAGGGGACCTTGAATTGAAAATTGTTGATGGTTCGGAAGTATTTTGGAATGTGTGGAAACTAGAAGTATTTAGGGTTTTGGTTAGATATGTTATGTTCAGGGAATACCCATGTTGATAAGCTTATAACCCAGTTGAACAAGAAGGTGAGCTTTCTTTATAGGCATAACAATTGCTTTGACTCAGAAACATTAAATTTAATCATAAAAGTTCAAATCTTTCTGTTACTAGATTATGGAGATATTTTGTATGACAATGCAACTAGTGATATGCTGTTAACCCTTAGGCTGCCAGAAGATGTAGAATGCATAGGTTTTTAGGACAAGGTATTATGTTGGCGGCAGCCCGATTGGATGTGTTATTAAATAGGTTTGCCAGATTGGTGTTAAATTGTCCAAAACTTATGCATCATTGTGAGATGCATAAGCAAGTAGGATGGATACCCTTATGTAACAGAAGGGATATTCACAAACAGATATTTGCCTACAAATGGGAGTTAGGCCATATCCCTTTATATTTGAGCAATAGGCTAAATTTCAGGAACATAGAACCATCTTTGAGGAATTCTAGAGCAAGAGAAATGTTGGTTCCTTTTTATAAAAACAAAACATTCCCAATCTTGTTTCAGTTATTATGTTCCAGTTCACTGGAACAGTCTTCCTCAAGAATTTAGGATCCAAATCAGGCAACCTCCTTCAGTTCTTACATTGAAAAAGTTATTCTGGTCCTTGGAAAAGCAGTGTAATTGTTTTAACTAACTGTGTTACTGTGTTGTTTTATTTATATTTATTTAATGTTTGAGTAAAGTATGTATGAAGGTCACCATTGTAAATGAGTTCATACTCAATGGTCTTGACCTTGAAATAAACAAACAAACAAACAAACAAAATGACTCTCTAGTTGTAGGAATCAGCTGTAAATCAGAACCATCTAAGAGACACACCATAAGGCCTTACTTTTAGATTTATTAATAGTGAGCCCAGTACATTCTGTCAATGCAGAAAGTTGAGCAACCACCTCATTGCCTGAAATCTGATCTTTTACCAACAAGACCAAGTCATCTGCATATACAGTTATATCGGCAAGGGGACAACCTTGAACAGTTGTCATGGCAGACACAGTCATCAAAGATTCAATATATCAACAAATCAGATCAATACTAAACACACACATAGGAGGGAGCTCGGGGGACAACCCTAATGTACTCCTTGTATCACAACACAAGGATCCCCAACCAACCATTTAACAAAGGCAAGATTTCAGCATGATGATAAAGCATTTGAATCATCCTAATGAAAAGGCTAGGTAACCCATAGACAGTAAGCACCTGCCATAAATAGGCATGAATTACCAAATCAAAAGCTTGTTGGTCTGGCGATATGACATAACCATCCTGATCTCCCCAGACACCGCTTTCCACCACTTGCCTAATATACAATAAATTATTTTGGATGGACCTCTCTGGTATAGAACAAGCCTGTAATGGAGCTATTAAACATTGGGCCACCATGGCCAGTTTCTTACATAAAACTTTGTTGAAAATCTTGGCATCAGTATATAAACTACTCAAGGATCTCCAATTACTAATATCTGTCTTATTCCCTTTTTTCTTATGAATAAAAAATGTGACCCTTTTGGTCACACTGGGACATCAAGATCCCAAGTGCAGATGAAAATTAGATAGTGACGTCAATACTGGAGTCAAATAGAATGAGAATGTTTTATATAGTTCACTAGATAGCCCATCCAACCCAGGGGCTGTATTGGAGAACAAAGAGTGAATAGCCTTCTGTACCTCCAAGGGGCTAAAGTCAGTTATTAATGCATTTATTTTCACATCTGACAGGCTAGGGACTGTTAGACAGTCCAAAAAGCCCCAATGGGGTGCTGCCTCACATGGAGGAGTACCAAATATTTTAGAGATATGAGCAGCAGCTATATCCTGTAAATCCCCACAAGCCACCTTAAGGTGGCCATTCTCAGCTGTAAGGCAACACTTTAGCCGAGACTGAAGCCATTCCTAACAACTATCATAAGGATTAATCTGAAATTTTGAACCTTCAGTGCCATACTTTTGTTCCAAAAATAAAGATTTGGCCCTGTCATACTGATACTGACACATGCACTGTTTAACATTAGAAATCTGATCAGAAAGATGAATACGGACTCCTGGGCAATAGACAAAAATGTATTCAGTTGTGCCCTTAATAAAGTTATGTAAGATATTTTTGTTGTTCTGTCAATGCAGAGGTTTTTTAAAGGAGATGCCGAATGTCAGTTTTAGTATCCTCCCACCAGCTAGACAAATCATATGTACATAAGACAGCTTGTCTAGCCAGCAGTAAGCCTTGCAGATTCGCAACAGTCTCAGCACTCACCAGATAAGCTGGATTCATTCTCCAGAAGCCCAGCCCAGGACATTGTGCCTGAAAACCACCCACGCTCACAGATACCATTCTATGGTCTGACATCTCTAAAGGGGCTGTCACTGCAGTTATGAGATGCAATCTGGAAGACAGAAAGAAAAAGTCTATACCGGTAGACAGAGACCGCTTAAAGAACATATGTTCCAGAGGCAGTCCAGCTATCTCACAGGCATCAGTTAAATTAGCTTTATGATACATAGTTTTAAGGAAATTAGAATCACAAAAAATGTTGGTGGTTTTTCTACCCCCAATCAACATGAGACAAGCCACAATTGAACTCTCTGCCAAGACAACCCCTTTTGAGGTATATAAATAAGGTTGAATCAACTTGAAGAGGTCAATTATACCAGCCTTAGTTTGTGAGGCATAGATATTAAAGACACAGAAAGACAGACCCTTAAATTGAATGTCTAAGAGCAAAATGCAACCCACAGAGATTTCCACCAATCTAGTAACTGTAATATCAGGACACATAAAGAGAGTTTGCACACCTAAACAAGCAACTTACCCCAGGGACCAAAAAGAGGGACACAGCAGCCATGCTTTTTGTGCTCGAGATATCTCTCATGACGTATGCAACCTTGTATCCTATAAAAATATAACATCCATGTTTAACTGTTGCAAGATCAGAAAAGTGGCAAGAGGCATTTTCTGAGAAGTAATACTATTTACATTAACACAGAGTAACTTAAGACCTTCCATTATAAAAAGGAAGAGAGAAAAAGTCCCAACAATCATCGTTTTTTTCCTACCAGAGCTCCTCGACTTCCTTTTTCTGGAAGACTGTGCATCTGGTGCTTTCACAGTGTCAGAGGAGGGATCCAAATGTACAGACAAAATGGAGGAAGCATCAGAATCTTCCTCAGTCTCAGCCAATCCTGAGCTCCATGCAAGGGTTAAAAATGATTGGCAAAGAAAGAGTGGCTTGTTAAATCTGCTTTAGTAAGGGTGGGCCTTTACTCTTAGCTTGAGTAATCATATGAAATTAATTCATAGTAGAGTTAGAGGGGGGGTAACATAGTCTCAGAAATACTGAAGTCTTCCTTATCCTCCAGCTGTTGCAGGGAAGAATCACCTGGAACCATAGCCAGAATCACGTCAGCAGGTGGTATAGCACTGAATGATGATAAAGCCACTAGAGGAGTGGAGTAAGCCTGTACAATCAAAGGCAGTTCATCCATAATGTGTTCAGCAGTGAAGGGAACCACAGGGAGCTGTTCCAGAGAGATAGAGAAAGCAGTAGGACAATCTGTAGAAACTTGTACACTAGGAGACTGGGTGGGAAGGCAGTAGGCAAATCCGAGCATGAGACAATCCCAAAGGTGGCCTCCACTGGCCATGTAGAAGCCCTAGCAGAGGACCTTTGTGGATGAGATGGAAGGGAATCCTGTGTAGGCCATATGCACAATTGATCCTCCTTCTGACGTGCCTTTTGAGCTATGGTAATAATGTAGGTGTGGTCAGCCTGATCCACAGCATCATAACTGTTATGACAAGCCCAGGAACAAATTTAGTACGTATATCCTGTGTCATCAAAAAAATTGCACTTCAGGGGATTCTGATACTGCTGTCTTGTATGTCTCAATTCTGAACAAAGTGATTACTTAATCATGTCACACGCATTGTTCAGATGTTAGTGAGAGCCATATCAATAACATGCCTTGGGCTGCCTAGCATAGAATATGATCCCCTACTCACGTCCCAAGAAGAAACTGTTTGGCAAATGTACCAGACCACCAGCCAAGTAATGTAACATGACCTTAAAATGCCAACCACCAGTCCAAATATATTTGGAATACAAAACAGGATCTGGTTGACCTATGACCGTGCATCTTTGTTTCAACCAGTACATAATATCGGTGACAGTCACACTCTCATTCTTGAAGAGAATAGTAATTTTTTGAAACTAAGCTTTGTGAGAGGGATAGAACAAAAGGAAGCCACAGCAGAGTGTCCTTCAGATCAGTGTATGTTTTCCAAAAATGCTCAAGGCCCACTGGCATTTTAGAACTGACATCAAAAGAGGTGTCACCAGCAGTATGTATCAGGGCAAATAGTTCATACGAAAAGTAGTGCATGCTATCCATTAGCAAAGTCCTAGCAACATACAGTCTATCAGGAAAGTCAGGAAAATCACCATGATATTTAAGCCTGACAGCATTCTTATATTTAGCAGTTTCTAGGGCATTTTTTGAAAAAATCAGAAAACAGCCTAGTGTGTCAGCTACCTCAGGCAGGCTGTGGTGTAGCAGCATGAGCCATAGGGGCTGTGCCAGAAGAGGCAGCTAAGAAAGCAGAATCTGGAACAGGGATCTCAGAAGCATCCACCACAGGTGGCAAGCAGGCAGAAGTCATTGGATCAATGTCCACAGCCTGCATTGGCACCTCCTTGGGGGATCCAGAAACTCAGATATCTTGTCCAGAGGATGGAGTTGGGGTCTGGTGCAGAGGAAACGAGGGCATACAGTGGCCATCAGAAGGGAGAGCAGCAGACTCCGGAGGGGCAGCACCCACACCCACCCCCTTCTAAGTGTTTAATCAGATGTAACATTTCTATACAAGAACTCTGTGTGGCAGGAATTGCAGCTCCAGGATCAGAAAATGAGGCTGGAAGAGAGGCACCACCTTGTGGTACAGGCAGGGAAGAGGGAGACAGGTTAGCATCCCACCCTGCACCGTCAGCTCATTTAACCCACCCTGCAGTGAGGAGGGTATTATGCACAGATCAGGCAGTGTCTGTAGTATCATGCAGTTGAACTTGTTTAGCAACAAAGGGTCTGGAAGCACCACAATGAGTGGTATTTGTAGCAGAAACCCCAGCACCATCAAAACCACTTGCCATGGCTCCAAAATTGAAATAAACTGCAGTACCTGTATGGATATATCCAAACTGGTGAGAATCCTTTACAAACATATCCTCCAGCATCTCAGGAGGCAGATCAGTCAGCAAGTCCACTGCGGCTGCATCACTCTGAATTGGCGGTGCAGTGTCATCCAGGGCAGCACTAGCAGAGAATCCTGGGGACAGCTGGATCAGAGCAGAAGGTTCATAATCCACCTGCAAGCTCCATTTTGACAAAACTGCAACATACTGTTCATTGGTTGCCCCAAGGAGTTGAATTAAATGTATGCATTGATCTTGGAGCTTTCTTTCCAGGCAGCAATCTGTCTCATCCACAAGGTTGGGGCCTGAAACAAGGCCAGAATCTATAACAGTAGCATGTACAGCAGTCTTGGAAACAGAAGCAGGGTTCAAGGACAACAAGCACCATTCATTTCCTGCTATGGCAGGGTTGCTAGCTGTCACATCCTACATCAAGACATTCTAACTGGTCATCTCCTCATTACTTCAGGTGGAGAAGAACACAGACACATCCACCTGGGCAGCAGTCATGTACTCCTCACCACCAAGATCCATCATCACCCTCCGATAAGCAGCACTGGGACCACCTGCAGGAAGAGTAAGGGAGTTTCCCCAGTGTCCTGGCCGAATTTCCCCATTCACTAAAAATACTACCAACAGCTTAATCTGGTTCAATCTTGGTTGGTTTCTAGTTGTATCCCCCATTCCCTCAGGCAAGGCTGAAAATAGGCAGAACTGCTAAGTCCTCCTTTCCACATCAAAAAAACTAAGCAAATAAATGTTCCCTTTGCATGACAATTTCAAGTTGCATAGTGAGGCCACAGCATCAGTATGAGGACTATTACATATGATTGATACAGAGGAAATGTTTACTGTAATAACACCACATACAGTGCTAGAGAAAAAGGTATGGGCATTAGCTAGCAAAGTTGGCCACATCAATGAGTTGGTGGAAATTACAAGATGGCAATGGCTTGCTTGCTGTAGAAGGACAAATAATTCATCTTGATGACAGAATGTATCACAGACCTGATGTGAAAATGAAATGGAAATTATTTAGATTGTAGTATGCTCCATACTAGCTTACAATACACCTGTTAAAGGAAAGCAAAATTAAAAAAATACTAGAAAGAAAATTAGCATACCTACCATCATACTGTTGATGGCTTGGTCTCAAAATGGACAAAAATTCCTCTGACAGAGGAGGCGGAGGATGAAAAAAGTCTTGCTTCCTGGATAAGAACATAGCGTGACAGGAGGAGAAGACCTGTGAAGACAAGGGGAAATTATGTAGACCTTACTAATGTGGCCACTGTGTGTGACTAACCACATGGACATTATATGCATTGCCCACTCCAAGTGTTACTATGTGTGTCACCTGTGAAGAAAAAAAAATCATTTAACCTGACATTGCCACCCTTGTGACTGCATAATAGATCCATTGCCCAACCAAGTAATTCTATACAGTACTTGTCACGAAGGAAAGAAAGAAAGAAAGAAAGAAAGAAAGAAAGAAAGAAAGAAAGAAAGAAAGAAAGAAAGAAGGAAAGAAAGAAAGAAAGAGGGAGGGAGGGAGGAAGGAAGGAAGGTAAGAAGGAATGAAGGAAGGAAGGGAGAAAGACATTATTTAGCCTGACTTTGCATGGGCTCCATGTTACTGCTTACCTGTGAAAGAAAAAAGATAACATTACATTTTAAAAACAGAAAAATATGTCAGATATTTACCATCAAATTAGTGACAGCCATACTGTGTACTGGCACAATGGTGCCACATAACGTGGTGGCGCAGGAAGATGCAACTTTAGTCCATGGCTTCTAGTGTGCTGTCTGAAGTGAGAGGGAGACAAATGGAAAGAAAGAAACATATTTTAATGTCTTGGAAGCAAGGTGGAGGGCCCTCCTGTGTACTGACAGAATCATCGCCAACTGTGAGGATCAATACTGTGAAAACAAAGAAAATAGCTTGCCATCATGGCAGACAATCTTGGCATTTGCTGAACATCTGATATTGCTGCCTTGATGGGCTTGCTGGCTGGCTAGAGGCTGACTTGAGGTCTGGCTTGCCAGCCGTTGGTGGGCTGGCTGGTGGGATTGCTAGCAGGATGGCTGACAGGCTGGCTGGTGGGATTGCTGCAGAATGGCTGACAGGCTGGCTGGCTGGTGGGATTGCTGCAGGATGGCTGACAGGCTGGCTGGTGGGATTGCTGCAGGATGGCTGACAGGCTGGGTGGTGGGATTGCTGTAGGATGGCTGACAGGCTGGCTGGTGGGATTGCTGGCAGGATGGCTGGTGGGACTGCTGCAGGATGGCTGACAGGCTGGCTGGTGGGATTGGTGCAGGATGGCTGACAGGCTGGCTGGTGGGATTGCTGCAGGATGGCTGACAGGCTGGCTGGTGGGATTGCTGGCAGGATGGCTGACAGACTGGCTGGTGGAATTGCTGCAGGATGGCTGACAGACTGGCTGATGGGATTGCTGCAGGATGGCTGACAGGCTGGCTGGTGGAATTGCTTGCTGGATGGCTGACAGGATGGCTGGTGGGATTTCTGGCAGGATGGCTGACAGACTGGCTGGTGGGATTGCTTGCTGGATGGCTGACAGGGATGGCTGGTGTAATTTCTGGCAGGATGGCTGACAGGCTGGCTGGTAGAATTGCTGGCAGGATGGCTGACAGATTGGCTGGTGGGATTGCTTGCTGGATGGCTGACAGGCTGGCTGGTGAGATTTCTGGCAGGATGGATGACAGGAAGGTTGGTGGGATTGCTGGCAGGATGGCTGACAGATTGTCTGGTGGGATTGCTGCAGGATGGCTGACAGGCTGGCTGGTGGGATTGCTAGCAAGATGGCTGACAGGCTGGCTGGTGGGATTGCTGGCAGGATGGCTGACAGGATGCCTGGTGGGATTGCTGGCAGGATGACTGACAGGCTGGCTGGTGGGATTGCTAGCAGAATGACTGACAGGGTGGCTGGTGGGATTGCTAGCTGCAGTGGCAGTATGAATGACAGGGCTGGCTGTTGGGATTTCTGGTAGGATGGCTGACAGACTGGTTGGTGGGATTGCTAGCAGAATGACTGACAGGGTGGCTGGTGGGATGGCTAGCTGCAGTGGCAGTATGAATGACAGGGCTGGCTGTTGCGATTTCTGGTAGGATGGCTGACAGGCTGGCTGGCGGGATTCCTGGCAGGATGGCTGACAGGGCTGGCTGGTGGGATTGCTGGTAGGATGGCTGACAGGATGGTTGGTGGGATTGCTGGCAAGATGGCTGACAGGCTGGCTGGTGGGATTGCTGCAGGATGGCTGACAGGATGGCTGGTGGGATTGCTGGGAGGATGACTGACAGGCTGGCTGGTGGGATTGCTACAAGCTGGCTGTCAGGCTGGTTGTGGGATGGCTGGCAGGATTGCTGGAAGGCTGGGTGATGGGATGGCTCAGTTGGCAGGATGGCTGGTGGACTGGCTGGTAGGATGGCTGGTGGGCCGGCTGGCAGGATGTCTGCTAGGCTGGCTAGCTTATGTAGTCTTCAAAGATTTTATACTGTGTCTGTGGGCAAGGCATTACATATGAGTGGGAAGATGGTATTAATCAGAGGGATTTATATGGATTTATAGAACCTCGGCACAACTTTGGGAAAAATACTCACTGGAAAACAAAAGTCAATCATAACGGGAAGGATTAAACAGATAAGGAGGGATCTAACACTTTTCTGTTCATGAGCTACTATAATCATCATTGCGTAAGCAGCCCTCACAGTCTTTCAGACTGGAGTTGTCCCCTCTTGGGAATTCCTTCGCCATTACTGTGTCATCTACCTCACTGGAAGGCAATTTGCCAAAGCCGATACCACCATGCTGTTCTGATTCTTCTTCATCACCACTGCTGTCCTGTGGTACAAACACAGAATTGCATTATGTGGCATATGTCCTTCATTCATTTTAATAAATGTTAGCATGCCAACATTTCTAGGGGACAAATTTGTATGCCTGTCCTGCACAATGGCTGCAGCTGAATTGAATACCCTCTCCACAATGACACTCGAGGGTGGACAGCTGAGATATTTTACTGCTATGGAGGTCAGTGCTGGCCAATTAGTCATCTTGCTACTCCAGCACAGTAGAGGCTCTTCCAAGATTTTAGGGTGCTGGCGTCCATCAAATATGCGTCCACCATGCACTGTGCTGCACGCAGTCTGGATAATTCTTCAGCCTTCTTCTCCTTTTCCTCCATGTTTCCGGTTCCTACCTAGAACAAAACATCCCAAAGTGGATTTATTGTCATTTTTCCTGTTACCAGCCCTGTTTTTTCAGCCCATTTAACTGAGGTGGTAGCAACACCTGGCCTGTGATCACTGTCATGTTGTCCCTTACATAAAGTGACCATAACACCTTTAACCCAGGCCACCACCCTGGGACCCACTCCCAGGCTGGCTAACTTGTATATTAATCTTTTGTGTGGGACTGTGTCAAATACCTTGCTAAAGTCTAGGTAGGCCATGTCCACAGACCCTCCCTAGTCTACAACTTTGGTCACCCAGTCAAAGAAATCAAATAGATTTGTCTGACATGACCTTCCCACTGTGAATCCATGCTGCCTTGGGTCCTGTGCCCCACTGGCCTCTAGGTACTCAATAATTCTTTCCTTCAGAAGTGATTTCATCATTTTCCCTACCACAGAGGTCAAATTGACAGGTTTGTAGTTTCCTGCCTCTGTCTTGCTCCCACTTTTGTGAAGGGGAATCACATTCATCCTCCTCGAGTCCTCAGGTACCACACCATCCTCTCATGAGTTGTTAAAAAGGATAGTCAGTGGTGTCACTAGTTCTCCCCTTAATTCTTTTAGAATTCTGTGGTGAATCCCATCAGGTTCCATTGCTTTTCCACCTTCAGTTTTATGAGTTCTTTCAGAACCCTTTCTTCTGTGAAAGGACTGAGATCGACCCACCTATCCAGAATGCTTCTGTTACTTGGATTAGGTACCTCTCCCTTCTCTTTTGTGAATACTGAGCAGAAGTATTCATTCAGTATCCCTGCTTTGTCACTGTCCCTCTCTGCCCACCCACCATCCATTTTATTCAGCCTCACTATCCCTCCATTTGTCTTTATATGCTCCCTAATGTACCTATAAAAGGTTTTATCCTCCTTCTTAACCGAGTTGACTATCTTTTCCTCAGTTTGGGACTTTGCTATTCTGACTGCCTTCCCTGCTTCCTTCTGCCTTAACTGGTACAGTTCTCTGTCCTGCTCCTTCTCTGTTTCCTTATACTTCCTAAATGCTATCTTTTTCTTCCTAACTTTCCCTGCCACCTCTTTAGAGCACCATAGTGGCTTTTTCTTTCATTTTGATTTGTTTATTTGCTTCACACAAAGGCTTGTTGCCTCTGTGATGGCAGTTTTGATGTTTCCCCATTGTTGCTCAACCCCTCCTTCTTGCCTGCTTGCTAGTGCTTTTCTAAGGCACTCTTCCATTTTGACAAAGTCAGCCCTCCTGAAATTCAGTACCCCCTCTTTTGTATGGTTTGACTCTGCAGCTGAGTTTATCATGAACCACACTATTTGGTGGTCACTTGTTCCCAGATGGCTACTGACTTCTAGATCTGAGATCCTCTCACTGTCCCCATTTGAGAGTACAAGTTCTAAGATTGTTCTCTACCGAGTGGGTTCCATCACTAGCTGTCTGAGGCAAACCTCCTATAGGGCATTGAGAATGGCCCTGCTCTTGGATGTGGCTGCAGCAAAGGTGCTCCAGTTAACATCTGGCATATTCTGGTCCCCCATCAACAATATCTCTCCTTTCTCTGCCATCCCAAGGATGCCTTCTATCATATCCTTATCCATTCCCTCCCCCTGAGATGGGGTCTGTATACAACCTCTGTGCAGATTGTGGTGCCATTTCCTGTCTCTAAGGTGACCCACAGTGCCTCCTCTCCTCCCTGTTTACTCTTTTGTTCCATTGCTTTTATCCCTTCCCTTACATAGAGGGCTACTCTTCCCCCTTTTCTACCCTCCCTGTCTCTCCTGTAGGTTGTGTACCCTAGTATGTTAACATCCCAGTCATGGTTCTCTGTGTACCATGTTTCTGTGACTGCCACGATATCCAGGCATCCCTCTTCCATCAAGGCCACCAGTTCAGGGAGCTTGTTGCCCAGACTATGGGCATTTGTACTCATTGCCCTCCATTTTTGATGGCCTTATCCCTTTTTGCCCCATCCCTGTCCTTACTGCCTTTGTCGTTTTCTCCATTTACCCCTGCCCTTCTCCCTATCGACATCTCTATCTTAGTGTTTACCTCACTAACTACCCTGATATTTTGGGGGGCTAGGATTTCCCTGCTCTTTTCCAGTGCCTCCCCCCCCTTGGCTAGTTTAAACACTTGTCAATGAAGCATTTAAACCTATCACCTAGGACCTTGGTTCCCCTCCTGGACAGATGCAGAACATCACGCCAGTATAGGCCTGCATCACTCCAGGTGGACCCCCAGTCTACAATAAAGCCAAACCCCTGAGCTCTGCACCAGTTTTTCAACCTAAATTAAGTTCAAAAGAAGCTGTGAAGTTGGTGAGGGACTGGGTAGGTGCAGAAGCTCACTGCCCGGCAAAATCGGCCAAACGGGGTGTATCCATGTTGTTACATAAATCACTGCAATGGAAGGCTAAAGAGGTTTACAGAGGGGGAGATGGTAGGTGGAACATTCTGAAGGTCTCTACACCCTCAGGCCCCTTGATCCTTGCAAATATATATGGTCCCAACGAGGATTCTCCCAAATTTTTCTACTCTATTTCACAAAAACTCATGGATATATCATATGACAATCCTGAGTTGCTCATGGGAGGTGACTTTAATCTGGTAATGGACAGCCTTCTGGATAGATCCAATACCAGACCACAGCCCCATTGCAGAGTGCAGCAGGCACTGCAAGATCTTATTTCTCTGCATCAGCTGTCTGATGTGTGGAGGGTTTTGAATCCTTCAGTAAAATATCTCTCCTTTTTATCTCTCCCTTGAGCAAAGGAGGGAGAGAGGTGATATGATCGAGACATTTAAACACCTTAAGGGCATAAACAAGGTGAAAGAGTCTAACATGTTTAAATATAAGAAAAATAGCAGGACAAGAGGACACAGCATGAGATTAGAGGGAGGCCGATTAAGGGGGAATGTGAGGAAATTCTTTTTCACAGAAAGGGTGGTAGATGCATGGAATAGCTTACCACAAGAAGTGGTGGCTATGAATACAGTGCAGGGCTTCAAACAGGCATGGGATAGGCATAAGGGAGCAATACAAATGACTATGAATAGATAGGTCACTGACAAGCAAAGGCCGATGGCACATTTATAAGGTAGAAAAAGAAATGGGCAGACTGGATGGGCCTTGCGGTCCTTATCTGCCGTCAACTTCTATGTTTCTATGTTTCTATTTTTCTCTGCACCCCACCAAATGGCTAGTAGATTGGATTATTGGCTCACTTCTCCTAACATCTCTAAGGCCACCTGTGGGGTAGTTATTTCCCAAATATATATATCTCCAATCATGCCCCGTCTCCCTTACTTTAGTACTCGCTCTAAAAATCTCCATATCACTACTGTGGAGGTTGGGTTCCCTCCTGCTATATGATAAGGGCTTCACCCAGTGGCTTCAAACAGCTACAGAAGAATTTTTCCTTCCCAATCCCCCTTCTTCTGCCTTAGTTGCAAGCACTTGGGAGGCCTACAAGGCCACTATTAGAGGAGGTATCATTAGCTTTGCCTCACATAGGCAGAAGAAGAGGGACCAGGAACTTCTGCTAGAGAACACTTTAAAAGATACAGAGGCTAAGTATAAAGCAAAGCCCTCAGTGCTTCAGACACCAACAGTTTTAAGCACTCTGCTGGCCACCCATTTAAAAATGAATACGCTGGTCAGCCGGAAGGCCAAGCTCTATGTTCACAGAACCCAGCACCATTACCAAGCTAAGGGTGAAAAGGCTAGCAAGTTGCTGGCCTACAGGCTAAAACAAAGACAAGCTGAAAGTGTTATCACCAGCCTAAGGGACGGGTCAGGGAAGCTTTCCATGAACCCCACCTCTATTAATAACACTATGACCGAGTTCTATAAAATTCTTTACTCTTTCCATGGTTGTTGGGATGGTGAGTCTTGCACTCAGTTTACTGAGCCCTTGCCTCTCGCTAAGCTTTCTGACTCACAGAAAGCCACACTAGACTTACCCATAACTAGGCAGAAATTGGCAGAGCCATTACTGAGATGGCTCCTTATAAAGCACCTGGGGGGGATGGTTTTTCGGTGGATTTTTACAAACTGGTTCAGCCTTTGATTATAGCCCCCCTGATGAACATGTTGAATGAGGCGCATCCGTGTGGGCAGCTCCCTCCTACTCTGAGGCCATAATTACCATACTACCAAAAGAGAGTAAAGATCTCTCCCTACCCTCCAGTTACAGGCCTATTTCTTTAATCAATACTGATGCCAAGATTCTGGCCAAGGTTTTGGCCACTAGACTGGAGGAATTCCTTCCAGAGATTATTCACCCTTTGCAGGTGGGGTTTGTTATGGGTCAAATCAGCTCAGATCATATCCGGGTCCTAGTACCCTTAATACAGATAGCGGCTTCCCTCTCCACCCCAGTGGCAGTGGTTACAATTGACTTTGAGAGGCCTTTGACAAGGTAGACTGGGAATATTTATTCACAATCATGAACACTTTTAACTTTGGCCTGTACTTTACCACTTGGATAAAGACTCTTTATGCCTGCCCTACCGCCAGGGTCCTTACCAATAATGTCCTCTCTGAACCATTTTGTCTACAGAGAGGGACCAGACAAGGATGCCCATTATCCCCCCTACTTTTTGTTTTAGCAATTGAACCCCTTATGGCAGCTCTCAGAAATTACCCTCATATACATGGACTTCAGGTTAAGGACAAATGTTATATCACTAAGCTGTATGCCGATGACTGTCTGATCCTGACCCATGACCTACCACACATCCTTTCTGCACTACAAACATTCGGTAAAATCTCAGGCTTGAACATCAATCTAGCAAACTTACTACATTGGCTATTGTGGATTCCCAAGGTCTGGCCTGGGCAAGATCCGAAATAACATGCCTGGGCATGCGGCTTACCTCCAAACTCTCATCCTTAATGGACATAAACTTTAAACCCCTAGTGACCAAACTACAATCTTCCATGAACAGATGGATTCATTTGCACCTCTCCCTGGCAGGCAAGATTGCCTCGATCAAAATGCTGCTTACCCCTAGAGTATACCACCTACTATCCCATATTCCTTTTCTTCTTTCTGATGCATGGAATCAAAAGCTGAACACTCTGGTCAGCTTCTTTTTATGGGGTTCGCACAGACCTAGATTTAGTAGAGCTAAACTGAGGGCTCAAAACCTGAAGGGAGGCTGGAACCTACCTGACTTCTCTCAGTACTCCACAGCGTTTATAGTAGCAAAGACCCTAAAGGAGGAGGGTCCCTGTCACTCCCTTCACTCCCCGGCATGGTCCCAAATTGAAAGAGATCTCTTGCAGGGCCCTTCGGTTTCCACGCTGGTACCTCACCCCCTTCCAAAGCCGCACAAGGTCTGGCTCTCCATCCATCATGCACATCAAGCCTGGCAAAAATTGGAGCTCAAAACCTCTCGATGCCTTGGCTTGGGAAATCATACCCCTCTCTGGAATAACCCCAGGCTCTGTATTAATAAATCTCCCTTGAACTGGGTGGACTGGGCCTCTAAAGGAATACTTTACATTGGGGACTTGAGATCCCCAGAACACTCAGACATGGACTTGTTCCAGGGTTTGCAAAACAGGTATGGCCTCCCCCACAGTGATTTTTGGAAATACCTTCAGATGAGAAGCCTATAGCAGTCTTGGGTTAAGAAAAGATGCACCTGTGTCACTTGTATAAAATGTAAAGTTGTTAAGCCCTCTCTTCCTACAGATGACTGGATTATGCATTCCAAAGGTAGGGCTGGTCTTATACAGAGATTTCAAAGAGATAGTGCTCCCAACCCCTCTCTGCCTGCCAAAACCAAGTGGGCCACCACATTACAGATCGCCGTTACTGATTTACAATGGTGACAGTGCTGGTTGAGAACTCACCAGGCCTGCTGCATTCCCCAAAGCCTTCTTTTACAGAATAAAATACTAAACCTCTGGTACTATACCCTGTCCCAACTAAACAAGATGGGTCTTCTCTCCTCCAATAGCTGTTGGAGATGTGAGGCCCCAGACACAGATCTGCTTCACATCCTGTGGTCATGTACTCCTTTGTAGTCCTATTGGGAGGCAGTAAACCTACATTGTTCCCTTAACTTAAATACATCCCTTACAGCAGATCCTGGTCTGTGGCTATTAGGCCTTATACCCGAGGTTCTCACTCTCCCCAAAGCCTATACACTGTGGCTCATACAGGCCTCGGTAGAATGTAAGCATCTTATCATAGGTCGCTAGAGATCCCTAGAGGTTCCATCCCTGGTAGAGTGGCTCAGTGCCACAGAAAGGTTGGCTATCCTGATCAGGATATCTTGTGTTAAAAACCAGTGTTATAACAAGTCTGAAGCACTTTGGGCTCCTTATTTAACCTATGTTGACCACAGTAACCATGCCTTGCCCTCCAGGTATTTGAAGCACAAACTGAAACTCCCATGACCACCCTAGTAGTAATGGTTGATTAATTGTTAAAAGACTGCAATGGCTTTTCTTTACAGCTATCCTGAGTGTCCCACCTCCAGATGGTCATACAGGTCCCCCCCCCCAAAGCAAGTTTCCACACCTTATGTGAAGATGATCTGTCATTCTTGAGCCTGCCTTTTTAAAGTGAGTAAATACCTTTCTCTGGATTTTCTTAGTATACCCATGGTAGGATTTTCCAGGTTTAATGATGCTTCACAGTTAATACTTCATTAAGCCAGTTGTAATACATGTACACCAGCACAATATGGTTGCTTGCATGTTGCCTCAGCTGTTTGTATTAAGTGGCATGTTTGTAACCACTTTGTCAGCCATTTGGTCTAATGGTTCTACATATGTAATAATCTGCAATCTCCTAATAAAAAGATTAACTGCAAAAAAAATGGGAACCAGAAATACAAACCCAGGCAATGAAATATAGGACTGGCTGCACAGTCAGTTCAAGCTGCCCAGGCCCTCTGACCTTTAACATATCAGCTGCTGTACACTTCAGCCGCCCACCAGTGACACTGTTCTTACCAGCAGCCTGGGCCCTCCAGCCTCATTTGTGGCAACTGCCCTTGGCCACTTCCACACCCTCCGGATCTCAAAACAGGAATGTAAGGCATTGGCTACCCAGTGAACACCATGGGAACTTGCCACCAGGACTACTCCTTCACTGTGCACTGCATTAACACAGCTCACACACTGGACCAGCTGTTTCCAGAGAACTCCCTCTGGAAGCAGCTCTAAACACCCTGCATTCACTAGGGCACATACTCAGCACCCTTCAGTTCACAGGCATTTGAGGATCTTAAAGTCCAATTCAAAAGATTTTACTTGATTACATTAAAGTTAAACTGTGAAAAAACATAGAGATAACTAGATTACATTGTACAGATTTATACAGAATAAAATTAGTCATCAGCTCTATATCTGACCTATAATACCCTTGATAGAAAGTCCCACATTAGGTACATGAGCAAATGTTCATCTGAAGCAGGTGTCTTTGGAGGCTATTTCTAAGCAAATGATGAAGAGTGCTACCATGAATATCAGAATGGAGGGAGTTCCAGAGCTTTGATGCAAAACACAAAAAGCCAAAGGCAGTATGACACTTAGGAATGACCAATACTGCCTTATCTTAATGAGTGTGTTAGGGTAGACAGAAAAGCACAAGGCGCAGATGAGCATTAACACTGTGGAAGGTAATGGGGGAAGGAGTACGGGATTGAAGGGCAGACTGAAAAGGTTTGCATACTGTAGAATTACAAGCAAGCATGGGGGGGGGTCAGAGGAGAAAGGTAGAATGGAGTGAAGCCAGGAGCCTGAAATGGAAGGGGCAAGAAGAAAAACCAGGTGAGTGGCTACAAGTCTCTAGCAGGGGTAGGGAGAATGTGCAGGACAGGAGCAGAACAAGATGCACTGTACAATGGCAAGAAAAAATCCTGGACTCTGATTGGTTAGTCTTGGGCTGGACCCGTGCTGTTATCCCAGTACAACATCACGGGTCTAGTCTCAGCCTCACTGTGAACTTGCAGATGAGCTTTTTATGGAGCTTTTGATTGATTGTTTCATCTTCTCTTAAAAACCAAAAATATTTTTCCACACAAAAACATCTTTAAAATGATTTTTTTTATTCTGTATAACAACGAGCCATTGTATAATAGCAATAATGCCCTCCAGGGTGTATGTCATTTGGGATAACATCATAACATCACACCTCAGTCATTGGACGCACTCAGCCTGCGGCCTCGTGCCCAACCACCTGAGGCGTGACATTATCACAGCGCGACACACACCCTGTCGGGCATTATTGCTTAATTGTACAACTCAGTATGAAAGAAAAACAGACGTAACTAAGTTAATGGTGCAAAAATAAATCAGAGAAACATCAATTAGAAGACTACAAAGCAAGCAGATAAATTGTAGTGGGAGGTTACAAGACAGGGCATATCAAACTGGTTAAACAAGAAGCAAAATAAAACAACTTTACACAGATGGCATAATACATGTGTAGACACAGGATAGTACAGCAGCTGCAATTAAAACCAATATTTAATTACACAGTCCTGCAAGCATGTAGATCATGGAACACGTTACATGTTTCAGTAATTGGGGATATAAATATAGCCAATGAGAAAAAAAATCGAGGAATTTAGACACCATGGGAAGAAATACGGTTGTAGGCTGCTTCAGACCAGGCAAAGGCCAGAGTAGAAAAGGGACAACAGTACTTACAACCCACAACCACACAGCACTGAAAAAGGTCCAAAATGTCCTACTTTCTTGTCCTGATGACACTCCACAAAGTACTCCATGCTTAATGCTTTTGGGCACTGGGGGAGTAGAGCCATTTAAACAGAAAGTGAAAACTGCAAACTGACTGTACTATATAACAAGATATGTTGTTTTGCAACTCGATCTCCTCCACAGAGACACCACTGTGAGGTCCTTATTGACTTAAACTGGACTTCCTTGGAATTCAAACTCTCCTATCCCCTACTTGGTCTCTCCTACAAACTCTCCAGTGTCTACATCCCACCCAGTCTGATAGGCCTGCTTAACCCTAAGGTTTCTCGATAAAGCCTTCACTCCTCAAATAGCAACCAACTTGAAATTCCTCGGGAAATGGTAAAAGGACATTCAGGTACTCAGCACCCTACTACTGCTGCTTGCTCCCTGAGAATCTGACCACTAGCACAGCCCAAGAAGGGTTCAAGGCTGATCTAAAGGTGCACATGTTGGAACACTGCCACTGCAGCTGCTATCGTTGAACTACTACCTTGCCTCTGGAGGCATCAAGATGGCCACAATGCTGCTCTGCTCCCTGCAACCTGCTCCACAGTTCTTTGGTTGTCGGACTGAGGATTTTTTGTTTAAGGTTCCCATGAATGAGGCCTTGGTTATCTTTGCAAGGCTCTCAAAAACAAGTAAATTCTGGGGCCGATAAGCCATACAAGCTTTTTTTACAGCTGGCTGCTTGGCTGCCGGTTTTTGGCGTTCTGCTAAATGGCAGCAGCAGCAGCAAAAGAAGTGAACGTATACTGGTGCATGTTATTAAATTAAGAACTGAAACTTATGTTTTAAACCTCTGAGCTTTTACTTTGATATGTTGTGCCTTTTTTGATACCCTGATATTTGGAAGTCGCTGATACCGTGGTTCCATGAGAGGAACTCGATTGAGGTATTGTTATAAAATGTGGCTTTTTAATGATGGGCTTGCAGCCTGATTCAGGCTCCTTTTTGGCTTGATCAGAACTGGCAGATTACTTACTTGATAAAAGTTTCCACACAAGTGGGGAGTTGTTAAAATAGGCCGCAACGCCTCTTGGCTCTGGGTGCTTCCCACATGCACTGACTTCTTTAGCCTATGTACTGATATGAAGCTATTGTTGGCTTGGAACTTTTGCAACTTAAAAAGACAAAAATGTATATATATGAATAACTGTGGTCTGAGTCGTGTCATTGCAGTGGCTAATAATATGACACTGAGCCAAATGAAGAGTATTTTGTGGAGAATCGACCTGTGGAACGCTCATGACCTGAAGGCCGGATACCCTGAAATGTAGTCGCATTTTTGTGCCGAGAAGCTCTTTTTGACCTTGCAAAAGGTAAGCTAGCATTGCCAATGGGCTGGGGATAGTAAGTTTGTTCTATCTGAGTATTTGAATTTACTGTGCTTGGTGGAGTGCTTTCTTTTGTCACTCAACAGGTGTCTTCACTTTTGGGAAGTTGTCCAGGAGAAATGAGAGCAAGAAAACAATTAAGGAGAGTTAAAAGAAACTCTGAAATACTTTGTGGACTCAAGAGAAGGGAGCCAAATTACTCTTCAAGGTTAAACAGTTATTTTGATATCCAAAGGAACATTATTGTAATTTGCTTAGGCTACCTTGTGCTGCCTGAAAATAACTTTCATAATCATGGTAAGACACTGATGGTGGTGGCAGTGGACTTCAGCGGGAGAGGGGTAAAACCCTATGAGGTACTGCTTCCATTTTTATACCTTTTTTCTTCTTACATTGAAATGGCAGATTTTCATTTAAATTATCAGTTGTTTCCACAGAGCACATGGACTCCCTTTTGTGAGATATGACTGGCCGCTTTGATATCCCTATTCTCATTTGAATTTATTTGAACTTACAGAGAAGGTTATTATCAAAATGTACAAAAGGAATGGGACTCCTGTTTAGGTGCCGATATGCTTAGTGTATCTATCTATTTTAGATTAAAAAAAATGACCTTTGTTATAGGAGTAAACGGAATAGTATACCACTCCATGCCTTCCTATTCATGAATCCAACAATTTTATTTCTGACTGAGCTCAGTCTGGTAACTGCACATTGAAATTAGACTCTTAGTTATGGAGCTAAACATTTTTGAAAGTCAATGTAAATCTAAGCTAAGGTTGCAGCTAGCTGATGTATGGACTATTTAGAGGAAAGGAGTTACATATTTTATTTGAAAGAATTTTCAAATGTATGATCTCCGTGCACAGGAGCTACATATTTTTTCATTTTAAGTCTGCAACCTGTCTGGATTCATGAAAGTCATGGAGTTTTTTTAATTTAAGTTTTTCTTTTCTTTTTTTATATATAATGCTGTATTATACTTTTATGTTAAATTGTATGTTTTATTTTATGTGCAATTTGAAAAAGAAAGCTGTCATCTTATGGTGTATGGTTTACTAACCTGTTCAGACTGCTTTCAGTTAATTAATTTGGTTTAAGTACCCTTTGATCTCTAAGCATTTAACAACTAACTTTTGCTGGGTCAGGGGATACTTGAAATAGAGGCTGTCTGAGTGAATTTTATTATTTATTTTGCTTTTGTTAACCAGGTAAGCATGCTAGACAGTCAAGTGCCTATTTTCAGGTGCGACCCAGAGAATTACAAAGTACAAGCAATGACAATACAGAGACAAGGTACAGCAATCAAAGAGTTACAAGGTACAGGCAATGACAAAACAGAGTCATGGTACAGCGATCAAGAATTAAACAAAAGAACTCAGCAGAAAGTAATTTGATCAAAAGTGAGAGTTAAAATTAGTTTGAAAAGGCTAAACATTGTAGCCTTCTTTGAGTAAATCATTTCGTGACTTAGTGTATACTCCTCAGGTTTGTTAGAGGGGAATTACGACTCTGGTTTATGTTGGGATGGACCTAAGTGAAAACCTAAATAGGTCTGATTAAACAGCCACAATTTATGCTCCCCTGAAATGTTTTTATAAGGGGTGTTTATAAGGGGGAGGTTTTGTAAGGGGGGTTAGTAGTGGGGTACCGCAGGGTTCAGTATTAGGACCGGTCCTCTTCAATGTCTTTATAAGTGACATTTTAGAGGGACTGGAAGGAAAAGTATGTCTCTTTGCAGATGACACAAAGATCTGCAACGGAGTTGATGCACAAGGTGGGGTGGAAGGGACTTGGCAAGGTTAGAGGAATTGTCAAATGTATGGCAGCTTAGATTCAATGCTAAGAAGTGCAAGGTAATGCACCTGAGAAACAAAAACCCAGGGGAAGAGTACACAATGGGGATGAGATACTAACAACAACAAAATGGAAAAGGACCTGGGGTAGTCATATCAGATGACCTAAAGGTGGGCAAGCAATGTGAGAGGGCAGCAAGGAGGGTTGGGGGATACTGGGATGCACAGGAGAGGCATCACCAGTAGAAAACAAGAAGTTATTATCCCTCTGTACAGACAGCTGGTGAGACCCCATCTGAGTACTGCATGCAGTTCTGGAGACCCAATCTCCGCAAAGACATAGACAGGATGGAAGCTGTCCAGAGGAGGGCAACTAAAATGGTGCAGGGTCTGCACCGGAAGACATATGAAGAGAGACTTAAGGAGCTTAATATGTATAGCCTCGAGGAAAGGAGGGAGAGGGGACATGATAGAAACTTTCAAGTACCTCAAGGGAATCAACAAAGTCCAAGAGGGTAGCATCTTTCAAAAAAAGAGGTGTGCAAGAACAAGGGGGCACAATTTGAAGATAGAAGGGGGGCGGCTCAGAGGTAATTTAAGGAAGTATTTTTTCACAGAGAGGGTTGTGGATGTATGGAGCAGCCTTCCAGAGGAGGTTGTGGAATCAAAAACAGTGGTGGAATTCAAGCATGCATGGGACAGTCATAAGGCAATTCTAGGGGGTTGGGGGTAGGAAGAAGTAGGATGCTGATTAACTAGGATCTGCAGCTTATCCATCAGGTAGGGAAATGGGCAGACTGGGTGGGCCAAGCGGTCCTTATCTGCCGTCAAATTCTATGTTTCTATGTTTATTGGAGGACAGATGAGGACCCCTGAGTGATAGCCCATTTATTGGCAGGCTTTTAAATGGGCTATACTAGTGGACCAGTGAAAACTGATAAAAAAAACAGGAAGCAGCCTTTGTGGTTCTGATCAATAGACCAAAGGGTACAGAATGGAACTGTTGTGGCTGTTACAGCTTTGGTCTTTTCCGTAAAAGTTGAGAGGTTACACAGTGATCCACAGCATGACCCTTGTAAGGGTAACATGATTTTGAGATCACAGCCTTGTTTGAAGCCTTTAATTAGACTCTCACATCTATGGTCTTTTGTTTATGTTTTATAATGTAATTTGTGCTGGTCTCCCACACCTTTAGGACATGGAGATGCTTCAGACTTAAATGTAAAAATGTTTACCAACTAATACTGAACATGTATAGTTCTAAGACTATATAATTGCTCATGCTTGTGATTAATCTGCTAGTACATAATCTGTATAATTATGACAATCTGTATATACACTGTTTATTTTATTGCTTCTATATGTGTGTTTGTCTTTGTAATGACTTGATTGTCGAATGAATAAACTTAAACTCAGACTCAAAAAAACTCAAATGTTTCTGTGCACTGGATCTTGATCTAACTGAATCTATGCAATTATAGAGTAATGGATGACCCTACAGATATGATATCTCAGACTATTTATTTCATATGTCTATTGTCTACATCATGCCTATCTACTTAGGCATCTGTTCATTTCCCCCTGACCATTGTCGCAGATTAGTGAATGACTTTCCTTTGTGACTAATTATTATTGTGATTATGTTGTAACTTTGTATCCATCTCTGATGTATTCCTCTGTTCTTGATTGCTGTAATCTGTTGTGCTATGTATACTATACAGTATGCAACTAATTCTGGGTCACCCCTGAAAAACGGACCTCTGGTCTTAATGGGTTTACCCGGTTACCAAAATGCAATAAATAAATTAAAAAATTAAACATAATTCTTGCCTTCCATAGCATCCTCCCAGACAATTGTTTGCTGGGCAGAAGAGGGTGAGTATTTGTGGTAGCTGTCCTGCTGCTTGGGGTGGAGGGCTTATAACCCCCTGACAAACTGAAGGGTGTCAGCAGCACTGGCCACAGTTGTGGAGAAAGTCCTCAAAAACAGCAACTGGTTAGAATGTGTAGCACTTCCTTAATTTAGAGAATAATGACGATTTAAGTAATAGACACCATACACTTAGCTCAGGACAACCTAGTGACAATTATCCATGCTTTCTTCACCTCTAGGCTGGACTACTGCAATGCCCTTTACCTAGGGCTATCTGGAGGTTTGATGCATCAACTACAGCTAGTGCAGAATGCTGCAGCCCGCATGTTGGTGGACTCCTTACGGAGAGACCACATAACACCGGTCTTATGCAGGGATTAAATTGAGCAGGATCTCACAGGAACTCAGTTCCACCACTACTTAAAAAACTGCATGACAGTTACTCCACCTCTGTTGTGTTTCTCCATTGACTACTATAGGAGAGATCCCTCACCTCGAAATAACAGTCCCCCCACCTGAAAATCTAGAGTTGAGAGTTCTCCCAACTAAACATTTCCTAGTTAACCACTGGTCTTCCATGCTCTGTACTGGCTGCCACTGCATTCACACATCGCCTTCAAGATCTGCTTGTTGACATAAAAGGCCCTACACGGTCTGGGACCAGACTACTTAAAAGTGCTCCTAATTCCATGCCACCCAGTCTGCCCTCTCTGCTCCACTGATGCTGGTTTGCTGGCTGTCCCTCCTGCCAGGCTTAAATATTGGGTGCCAGAGCCTTTGGAGTGGCAGCTCCTGTTCTCTGGAATTCACTCCCACTTCATATCCACTCAGCTAGCATGGTGAAGGCCTTTAAAACCTTGTTAAAAAAAATTCCTGTTTGACCAAGCTTCTCCAGTATGATGTATCTTGATTTTATTTGCCAGTTATTGTCCCAATGTTTTACTGTGCTGTCTCAAGACTAGGCTCAAACTCTGTAAAGCAGTCAGTGCCCATGTTGGATTGAGCGCTATATAAATAAATGTGCCTTGCCTTGCCTTAAGGAAGGGTCTGTGAAGTTAGTTTCATTTTGGCACAAGTTTATGTTCACAAATAGCTCAAAAGCAATGTGAAACTCTATTATTCATTTGCTGAGCAAAAGGAAATGTAGATATAAAATGCATTCAGTGTTATGTCTCATGTGTTATCAGTGTTAGAAATGGAAATAATTCCAGCGGTTGAATTGGGCAGGAGCCCAGAGGAACTCAGTTTCACTGCCTCTTAAAAAATTGTACAACATTTCCAACACCTCTATCATCTTTCTCTGTTGGCTACTATAGGAGAGTTTCACCACCTAGAAATGACAGTTCCACCACCTAGAAATCTAGATATAAATGTTCCCCCACCTAAACATTTCCAGTGTAACCAATAAATAATTCACTAGGGAACTCAGTCACTACCTTTGAAGTCAGATCAAATATAACTGACCTGGGTCTGTGAACATATTTCCTCGTTACAGGTTGCATGTTTACACTTTATTTAGTTAGTGTCATGCCTTTTGGGTATATATTTTACACAGGAGCAGTCCTTCCCCATTTTGCTCTTGGAACTGAATCAGTCTTCTAATTTCAATCCCTGAACTGAGTTACTCTGCTCCCCCCCTTTCCACCACAGTTATGCTGTACACATGAGGTATGGGTGAGGGATGGAGGCAAAAAATCAGGGATGAGGAAGACAGGTTTGGACTGAGTTACACAGAGCACACTTGAAAAGTTGACACAGGGGCCCAAAGATGAATAGGGGAGGGTTCAGGGTGACACACTCATTTCAATATTTTGCTTCAGTCTGGTACACTCACTTTGTGTTTGCATCTTACATTTACTTCCAGTGCTCAAAATACATCACTTACTTAGAAAATGGATGATAAATGCAAATATTTTCAGAGTTTAGAAGGTGATCAGGTACCCAACAGAGGAGGGCCTACCTTGGAAATTTCTGGCATCCTGGTGGGCCAGCCTGACTCTGGAGAAACATAATATTTCCAAAAAGTTTAACTAAGCAATAATACCCAACAGGGTGGGTGGTGTTGGGAAATACCAGACCGCCCAGGGGTGTAATGAGGCCCAGTGCCACAGGCAGAGGGTCTTATAGCCCCTGGAAGGTCCAATATTTCCCAATACCACCCACCCTGGAGGGTATTACTGAACTTAGAAAATGAGCACTGTAAAAAAAAAAGTTTGATAAAATTGGCAATAAAAAATTAATTTTAAATAAGTTTTGTAATTAAATAGTTCCTCTGCCTTCATCAGAACAATGGCCTTTTATCCTACTTCAGACCCCAACCCCCGTTGTCATGCCACAGTTTTGTTCACCCTCTAAACCTTTTTTCATTTAAAGAGCAGCTGCCTACCTGTGATGTAGATGACGGCCCCCACAGCAGTAGTCCCCTTATGCCAGCAGAAATGAAGCCATGTAGTGTCCCACAACTAAAGCACCACAGAAGGAATGGAAATATGGAGAAAACTGGCCATACCTGACCGCCGATCACAAAAATGGGATGTCAAGCGGAACGACCGCAAATCCCACGAGAGCAGCGCAAAGACGTCAGTAAATGAATCTGCAAGGTGACATCAGCGGAAAAGGACAGTCAAATGAATAAAAGGCGCAGCATGCCCAGCACTGTTGCTGAGCAACCGTGTAGAAACAGTGACGGCAGACCCAGTCACAGCACATTGCATGAATGCACCACCAGACCCGAAACACTGCAGCCTGATAGGAACTCCCAAAGTTTCAGAAACCCACCAGACACACAGTTAGAAACGTAGTGCGATAGGCAGATACAGGAGCCCTACTGATGGGCACACCAGAAAAGGCAAAGCAGACACAAATCTGGCCAGTGGTACAGATAGGGGGGTGAAACATCCATCCATCAGCACACCCGCAACCAGTAATCTGCCAGAACGAAGCACGGCCAAGTGAAAGAACCACAGCAACAGGCAGCAGACCACTGCAGACACAAGACACTGCACCCAAATGCTGCCAGCAACACACATAGGGATGCCATCACACTGCAGACACTGAGAACAGGGTACTGCAGTGTAGAAGCATAGGATTTGTACAGAACAGGTGTGTAGGAAGCACACACATGCACAACACCCAGGCAGGACACCCAACAACTGCACTACATGCCTGTGTGCCCGCTGAGGTAAAGCAGTACACCTGGGTATGTCTCCAGTGAAACAACCCACAGTGCTGAACAGTGAAGGTAGCTGTGGTGTGGATGTGACTGTATGAACAGAGACACATCTGCACAGTGGTCACATCGTGTGAGCCAGTGACACCAACCTATCGGGATAGTGCCACCCCCCCAGCAACCAGCACAGTAAGACACATGCCAATACATGAAGTGGTACTGTGCCAACACTGCCCAACAGCTCAATAGCACAATAAGCAGGAACACTGCAGAGGGTCCAGAGGGTGGAGTGCAGTGGCACACACAGATGTAGTCCTATGTGTATGTCCCTGAATCAGAGCGCAACTGGCACACTATCAGCAGTAACCCTGCAAAACCTGTAAAACACTTAGGAACACACACTCCCTGTGCCCGTGTAGCAGGTGGTTGCAAAGCAGTCATACCTGCTGACTGTGCATCCCTCCTGTACCCCGCAGCATGCCCAAACGATGTGTGGTGGGTGGGTGCGGCAACACAAATGCGGACAAGGTCAGCCTGCACTACTGGCCCAAGGATGAGGGGCTCCATAAACAGTGGGACACATTTGTGACAACAACACGTAAAAAGTGGGCAACTGGTACAAAAACCAGTGTCATATGTGGTGTGCACTTCAATGCGCCAGATGACTTTGTGAACTACAATCAGTGGGCTGCTGGCTACAAACATAAATTAGACTTAGTGCCGACTGCCATACCAACTCGGAGGACAAAACTGAGCACCAATATGAATGATGGCATCCCCACCCTGTGTGACGGTACAGCACAGCAATTTAGCACGATGGCATGGATGACGCTGAATGAATCGGTAAGTGGCAGGTGCCCATGCACCAGTCTGTCTGATGTGTGGCAAATGTTGTGTACAGACGTGCAGAGCAAACCTAGGGAAGCAGTCCCCTAGAGCACACCATGACCATACAGGAGTAGCCCAATGTGTGGAGGCAGATGGTGTAGTTGACAGGAGTAGAACGCACAATCCAGTATACAACATGACCATGGATGGCACAACAGGTACAGATGATGTGACAGCAGTGGACACAACAGTGGCCATGTCACAGTCACAACCTGCTGGATGTCCCAGGGATGTTGCCAGAACCATATGCCACTGGCCACTAGAATACTGCACAGCGGTGACCCACACTGGGCTGGCATGGTGGCAACCTGCAGTACAGCACTGAACCTGGCAAGTCATGGTCACTCACACATATGGCAGGAAGGGCAAAGGCAATGCAGCCACAGTGTTGGGAATAACCATGAGCCATGGATAAACTGAAGAATGTATCCCAGGTACAAAGGCCCACACGGAGCATAGCATGTCTGGTAGGTACCCGACAGGTCATGGCACACTGCACGTGGCACAAAGCACCACAGGTGGCAGAGCACCAGACCCAGTAATGGAGGTCCATCCTGAAATGAAGCCCACCACACAAGCAGGACAGGGACAGGTGTGTGCAACATGGCAGATGCAACATGTAGGTCCCTTGTGAGGCATGCAACACTATGCAAGTGTCATGTGTACATGCATATGTACTCATCCATAAGTTATTAAGGTATGGGCTGCGCTGTTGAGGTGTACATAGATAGGAGGAACATAGCGCAGATGGGTGACCTGACAAACGTACTATGCAGTAGGCAGTGCAAAATAGCGCTGTACTGGTGACAGTGCCATGTGTCGCAAACCAACATCATGTAGGCACAGTAGTTGACAATTACACCTGTGTACAGCAAGCAACCCACGTGGGGGTCCAATGTATCTGGTGGTCATAGGGTGCAGCAGGGGACTCCCCCTGTCACCAGTGAAGCATCCTGCACACTGGCAGTACAACATGTGTTAGATCCCACAGTGGAAACACAGCCCACCACATGTAATGGTCCACACTCCTACACAGTGAGCTATGTCAGACACACATGGTACCCATGATAAGGAAGGCAATGCCCCACAGTAATGTGTACAGGTGGTCAAACATAAGGGAGTGAGAGCCACCGACCCATCAGAACAGTGGGCACAACTGTGGCAGGGTAACACAAGATCAGCAGGGGTGCTGGGCCCTCCTATGTTGCACATGTAGTGCACCACATGCATCCTGTACATACAATAATGCCACCCATGCAACACTTGTACTGTAGAACACACACACAGCCAAAACAATGAGCAGTGTGCATGTCCACCCCCCCCAGTGAATAGTATCAGTAGCCTGCATACCAGTTGGCTATCACTGTTATGAGAATGGATGACAACCATGGCATGATGAACTGTCCTGACATCTACATGGTGAGCCATGACACATCCTCCAGTACCGGAATAACCATGTTGTAGAGGGCACAGTCAGTCCATGAATGGGGTCTACAGACCACTGCAGTGAGGGGTAGGTACCCCAGGATGATGTCACATGGTAGTAGTGTTACTGTGCAGGGCAGGTATGCAACAGTAACATGAGGCAGCAATGCAGCATGAACACCTGTAGATGCAGCGGCCACTGGTGCCCCCAGGCTGGGACACAACATCTATCATGTGACTTGGCAGCGGGAATGTAACATGGCACACAATCCGCTATGCACAGATGACACCACATGACAGATTTAGACATGTCTGTGTGTGGGGGAGGGTGACCAATGCAGATGTAGGGATGTGACACCACTGTGGGAACCACCAGGCATGGCCCCATGCCAGTGTGCACATGCACCCCTGGTACTGCTGTGTAGCACATGTGACATGCACTGCAGGATCACAGTGCTGGCAAATGCATTCACTACGGGGTGACGTGTGTGAGGGGTGGCCATATGACATGACGCTGTACATGAATGCATGTGGGAGGAGGGGTCAAACATGAGTCATGTGCCTTGTAGTGTTGTGTGTGTGTGAGACAGATGTCACCCAGAGGAGTGGAAGGCATGCCAGATGCATCAGGCAATGCACTGCTCACGAGGCATGTGCATGTGTACTGGCATACTGAGACCCTGGCCTCAGATAGCAAGCAAAGCACACATGACCATGCAGAAGGAGTGAACCTGTGTCATTCACATGGAGCCAGTACAAAATCATGAGATGGGCACTGCTCAGCTGGGGTAGGTAATGTCTGGCCACGGCACATGTGACCCACTACACACACATGCAAGTGCCAGTGGCTATCGATGACACACACCATGCCAAACAGTTGCCCAATGATACACAATACCATGGCATGCCGTTGTGTAGCCCACAGCAACACAATAAGGCACATAATGTAGTGCCTGCTGTGTAATATTGCATGACTGAATGTGTGTGGCACCAGTGGTGATGAACACTATGTGTCGGATGCAGGGGTCCAGCACTGCTACCGTCCACAACGCTGAACAGACAGAACACATGTAGGTACAATCATCACTCCAATCACACTGTCATTGTGTCCCACAGTGCCAGCAGATTGTTACAATGACACCAATGCCAAGTCAACTGTTGAAAACAGTGCATGATCCTACAGCAATGTCACATTCACTATCCACAATTTCATTACCAGGAAAGAAAACAGCATGGGCAAATGGCTGTCACATCCATGGTGGTGAACAATGTAAACGGGAACAACGCTGTGCCCAGACATGCCCTGCAGCACAGTGAGACTACACAGTGTGAGGTGCGTGTGATCCAAGATGCCCCCAGTGTGTTGGAGTACAGCATGGAGCCACACAAAAATGACGATGGCAGCATACCGACACTGAACATCAGCAAACCACCCAATGATGTCCATACCAACAACAGACGGATGACAACACATGGCTACCAGTGTCAGGTTAGAGCACCAAGAGGTAGTAAAGGTAATGCTGAAGTCCATGCTACATAGTGTTAGCAATGCTGTGTAACTAACTGCTATTCTGGAGTCAATCATGTATGCCTGTGGTAGTCACAAATTGATCACACAAAGGTAACACGTGTCATGGGTGGCAGTAGTTGTCCTGTCAGAGATATGGTACACATGTACAACATCACACAGTGTGTCACCAGTGGCAGCAATGCACAACCCAAGGGAACATTGGTATCCTGCAGGATGTGCAGACCATGCTGACACACTGATGGTACCATATGGGTAAATGTGATGTGCATCACAGTGCAGTGGACACGGAATGGCCGACCACAGCCACCATGCATGACAGAGTAGCAGAAAATGCACAAGTCAGCACATGCAACCTCTGAATGCATATGCTGCAATGAACAGGTACACACTATGTCCAGATGGTTACAGCCATGTGTAATGCCATATGGCCACAGAGGACAATGGGTAAGTGAAACACGCCACACTGTAGCAGGGGAAACACACATGACACAGATGTGCTCTGTGGTGAGGACAGATCAGTACCACAGTAGCACACATCTAGCATCCACAAGAGCTGATGGAGGATGAATTACATCCTGGCACACAGAGTCTGTACTAAATACACCACCCATGACACATGTTCTCACTGTACGATATGCCCCCGCTCCACATGACAAATGCCTGTGTGTCCCCCAGGCAATAGGGTATACCCCCACTGTAATGGCCCCTGGCACATCATCCAAAGGATGGTGCAGTGCAACACCACACCCCTCACGAACAGTGACAACCTAATGTGGCACCCACCACTGTATGTGCAACATGAGGTAGCTGACTGCAATGCAGCCAAAGCTGCAACACACTATGCAAGAGGGTACAGGATCATATTGGGGTAACAGAACAGAGATGTCAGTGGAGTAGATGGGTACACAAGTGTCCATACAAGGACCCAGCACAAAGGGAATGCCATACACATATCCAGCGCAGTCATGTCGGATCACCTGTAGTTGTCATGTCATGTGCCGAATGGTGTGTGACAGATGCTGCATATGAAGTTCCAGGTGTGTCACCTGCTGCACCACACTCCCAGGCTACAACATTACTGTCCCTGTGCTATCATGCCATGAACTGTACTGTGTTGTGAGTGGAAATGTCACACCCTTTCACCACTACAGCTCAGTAACTCAGACTGCATGCCATGGTGTACTGTCAAATCTATCATCCACAAGTATGCGAGGTCTACATGTGTGATATCCATGTCAACAATGGCTGTCTGGCACACTACATTACACATGAGACACAGACAATGTGCACCTATATGGGGTCCATCCCAACATGTGCAACTAAGTGGAAGCCCTCCCCACACAACATACAGCCACCACCATCCATACCATCCCCCCATGAGCAGGAACAGGTATGTGTATGTGCGCAGACATGACTGTGGGCATGCCAGGAACACTGTACTGCAGCAGCCACCAAATGGTCCTGATCTGTCAACATCTCACTGCTGAGCAGTCACGTGTTGCACAGTACACTGCCAGACTGCACACCAGTGTGTGAGGTGACACACACAAGTGGCCCAGGTGGTCCACTTCAGTCACAAGGCATCTCCAGTAGCAATGTCAGGGGAGTGCAACAGCCATACATGTAACAACACACTCCCTCAGATAATGGTGTCCCTGCAGCACTGTATACAAAGGAGAGATACTGATGTACAGTCAGTGTCACCCTGGCACACAAGGCAATGCTTGGGGTCAGCCACACGCTAGGCAGACCCAACAATGGCACAACATCACACAAACTGCAACGTGGACCTGCATTATTTCAATGGACAGTGAGCCGTGCCAACATGCATCATGCACACATATCCCACGAGACATGTAGGCAAGCAACTGAACACAGATACACAATGCCCCCCTGGGCCAGCCTGCCATCAGAACATTGCTGTGACACACAACAACAAACCAACAAACAGTACACCAAACACACCACATGCCCACCCCCACCCCCGGTCTGTGTACACATGCAAGGGGCTGGCATCCATGCCTGTGGGGCATATGCAGGGAATGCACATGTCAGTCCTGAATACTAGTGTCTGATGTGTGGCCCAGTAACCTAGGTCACCTAGGTCCCCAAAGCAAGGTCAGCTCCCAGGGTGAGGGCTGACCAAATGAGCAGATGTGAAAGACTGTTAGGCCTATTCTGCTGGCATTTTAGTATGTTAGTATGTACACATCCACATGCCCCCTCTGAAACATCACATGATGGATATATCTGCAGTTGCAATGGACGATGTATACTGTGGGTACAACCAACACAGGTTGTATGTCACCTAGGACTATGCTGCTAGTCACCAGCCCAAGAACATATGTGCTAACACATAACCTGCCCTCACTGGCACTATCACTGCATGACCCCACAACATAGATCATGACGCATGTATTGGTCATGTACATGTGCCTGTTACCACCACCATGTGCAATCCAGCAGCATGTGTCTGTTGGAGGAACTGGTATGCCATGACCAGCACCCTTGCACTGGTCCCACACCCTGAAACATCAAACACATATGTGCAGCACAGTGCAACTGTACCACACACTTGGTCACCCTCAGTCCACCACTGGCCTCACATGTGCAATTTTACGTACACCAGGTATTGCTACTGCGATGGCGAAAGGTGTGAGTAGCAGCATGTTGGACATGGCGAGATGGTGCATCTGTTGTGCTTGATTGTGTCCTGCTGTCCCAACCATAACCAACATGTAAACACATCTGTCAACACCTGTGACTGTGAGCAACATGCACACCATGGGAAATGATCCACAGTCACATAGAGCTGCATGAGTCATAACTCACAGTGCCACATGGTGTTTCAGTGCACAGCAACAGCAATTGTGCATAGGTGTCACAGTATGCTGGGAATGACATGTGGGAGCCACACAGCACCCATGCCATCCCTGTTGAACAGCACATTCAAAGCGCACAATGTAATACCAGCATTGGTAAGGACTACTTGTTGGCAGTACACCACTGATGCAATGGACACACCACTCTGATGTCTGTCAATACCATGCCAAAGCGAAGCAACAGGTGTGCTATGTGTCCCAACCTACAGTACATAGTGTGCTGGAGACAGGCCCTTCCCAGAGGATTGCCAATAAGCACAGCTGATAGCGTTGCATGCATAACAACATACACAATGTACAGGAACACATGGCTGGCCTAAACAATGTGCACACTGACATGGCAACAACCCCGTCAGGCAGGAGTGGCCAACCCACATGGTCACATGGTGACTATGGACAGCCACCTTGCAGGTATGAACATGTCCAGCAATGTTCCCAACACACCACCACTATGCAATACACACATTGTCACCCTGTAGTGTGCATATACAACCAACAGCAACAGACAACATGCAAGCACACAATGTGTGTATGATCTGTGCATGAGTCACCTTACCACTAGGTACATGGTGCAGTCGCAGCCACAGTATGGGTATTGCCTGTGGCCTGTGGCCAGTGTCCATGTGCCTCCCCAATAATGGGCACTGTATACAGTCTGTACAGGTGAGGAACATGGTAATGGACAATAGTGTATAGAGAATGACACAGTGACCCACGCAACATATGGGAATGTATAATAGCCTCTGTAACACCATGTGTGCGAACAAGTCCAGAGCTGCAGTGTACCTGTAGTGTATAGACCTGTTGCACACAAATGACATGTGACACAACAGACATGACGACCCATTCCCCTCCAGAAGGGGGGATGTACAGAGTGGTTCAGCAGTAGGGTAGAGCCAATCATTCATATGCTACAGTGCCATGCTGTCAGTTGGTCGTCCAACACATACTACTACACTTGTATCATCCAGGTGTCCAGGTGAAGAAGCACATGGATGACAAGGCCATCACCTGCAACCTGATTGGTGGCACACTTGCGGACATACTTGGGAACAAGGGAGCAGTAATGGACAGGCCACATGTCAGCAGTGTTGACAGTGATAGGGACATCGACAAGGGCCTTGATAATGCGGATCCAGAGTACCTTCCCAGTGATGCCACTGATGACCACACTAACACAGAGGATGGAACTGATGACCACGGAAACAGGTGTGTTGACAATCACAGTGGGATGGGTTATCAGCACTGCCATGGACAGAACAAATGCTACCACTGCCAGTGTGCATTCTGCACCATACCAGAGAGGACTAGCAAGTCACTGGGTCCTGCCTGTAGGTTGCCAACATCAGTAATTCACTTACGAAACACAAAGGTAGAAAGACCTGAATTGGGCACATATTGCCATCATGACCATGTAAACTGTTGAGGACCTATGTATGTTGGTACTGTGGAGTGAGGGTAGGAAATGTAGCATGTAGATGATGCTGTAGCAAAAAGGGCATGGATCAGGGGGAGAAGGCAACATAATAGCACAACAAGACGAACAGCATCAGTGGTGCAGGTGTGACAGGTACCACATGACATTGGAGCACGATGTTAGAGGTCACACACACAAATGTGTACAACAGCATGTCACACAGGGGCGTCTGTGTTGTCCATACACGGACTGTGTAGCCAATGAAGTGCCCTTGTCACTGCCGCTCCACACTGTGAATGCACAGCTTGCCGGCATTGGGATGGCCGTGACCAAAATGTAGGCAACACAATGCTGTGATATGGTGTCTGGAACAGCAGGCAGGTGTGTAGTGGGAATGATCTGTCATGTATGTGTCATCTGCATGCAGCAAGCTGTGTCCCCTTGCTATGATGATCATGTACTGTGTACATGGCACCTGCACCTGATACAGCATCCCACATACACATACATGTTTGGGACCAGTACAGCTGTCACTGTTGTGTCACAATGGAAACCAGCAGGGTTGAACCATGCCAGAACATGTACTTGGCACACCTTGGGTGTGCACAGCAGTGATGTACTGGGTCATGGACATCCCCAACCTGGGCTGCACATGTGGTGATCCATCACACAGAGGACTACTGCATGTGCAGGTGATGTGTGTTATGGATATGCGTTCCAGGACACATCTGCAGCACAGGGCAAGGTGCATACAGCAGGACACACAGGGCACAGTCACTGCACAGCAGCAGGCAAGTGACACAATGTCAATGGCAACATGCATGTTGCTGTACCACCAACCAACAGTATATGTGAAAATGCAGCCTGCTGTACACTGCATGTCTAGTGATATGTGGACATACACTCCAATGGTAGTACGTCATCACGTGCAAGTGCAGGAAGGCAATGACCATATATCTGTGGACACACATGGGACTGCTGAAATCATCATGTGCCCTTGCCTATCATAACACTGTGTAGCCATCCCTGTAATGGGTGACACATACATTGACATGCTACTAGTGACCTTTGTCGCTGACCAGAAGCAATGTGACAGTGTCACCATCCCATAAATGAGGTGCAGCCTGAGCGGGCATCTGTATGTCATGCAGTAATGTCATTGCACACATATGTGATATCACCTGTCCATGCCAGGTTGTGTGCTGGTGTAGCCATGTTGTGGGATGAGGATATCCAAATGTGCAAGGTGAACCATGTCAGAAACATCCCATGACATGCCTCCATAGCTGTACACTGGAGCAAGGAACCCATGAAACCCACAGCCACTGGTGGTATGCAGACACACAGACCCGTAAGCAGTGCCATAGCAGGAAGGACCTGGGATGACGGTGTACCCATGGGTTGCGCAAATATATCGACCCTAATGACCTCGCATTACATCTGAACACGTGTACCCGTGCTGCACAAACATTATGCACACAGCCCTGCCCATTGGTGAGTGCAGCACCACTGGCAGTACATGAATCACAATGCTGTACCATCCTGCCCAGTGTTTGCACGCAACAGGCTGCAGGCATGCAGAGCATGGCCATGTACAAAGGTGGTACATGACATCATCCAACACTGGTGTTCTCAGCATAGACGAACCATGTAGTGTGCATGTTGGAAACATCGTGCAGATAATGTACTGATCAGGTGGTGCTGCATGTGTGACATGCTGTACAACAAAGGCCTTCAGCTGTGTATGTGACACATCTGTGTGCCATGAAAGGCAACACCTGTGTCACAGGAGGTGGACTCTGTGTTGGCTGCTAGTTGCCCACACCTGATCGAACACTGCATGGGACAGTTGGACTGCTGTGTCCATGTTGTACAAATGGAGTATGTCAAGCACCAGATTATCGTGTCATAGTACAATGTTATGCACATCTGTGTCTGGACTGTACACCTGTGAGTCAGGGACTCCCTTGCATAGGGTCCACATCAGAGGTATGTAGGAGTGACATGGGAATGTCAGATAGTGATGCTATGGGACACAGACATGCAGAACAAGCTATGCAGCAGGGATCATATTGGCCAGGAACATGCCCATTGACTGCACAACAACCACACCTATGAGTTAAGCCAGCGGATGCTGGAGAAGTCACCTAGGTCAGGGAGGTGCAGCCCAAGACACATGGGAGCGGACCAGCAGTGTTGCTGGTACCCATCACAGAACATGTGATGCCCATGCAGCACGCCATATACATGCCATTCACCTCTGAGTGTGTGAAATCACAATGGACATAGTTTGTAGGGATAGTTGGTGTTGGATAGCTGCATGACACAGGCACTCAATGGAGTCTGCATAGTACAATCCACATTGTTGCACTTTTTTATATAATATCACTCTGACCATGTTTCCTTTCCTCTGCAGCAGTAATGAACAGGGCACAGATGAGACATAGCCAAATATGATGAGCCTAAGTACCAGTTATGCGAGTCCCAACTCCTGAAACTGTTCACAATGTGTCGTGTGTGTCTGTCACCAACAGTAGGATGCATATCAGCCACAACTGTGGAACTACATCACATGAGCCAGCAGTGTGCAGACTGTGGACAGGACACACACTGGTTCAGCCAGCCGTACATCCGACAAATGCCTACTGGTAACTTGTTGTTCTCTGCAGCCATCCTGTTTTCTGGGCAAATGCCAAGTAAGATCATCAGGCTATTCAACTTCCTCAATGTTCCCACAATTGCCATTGGTACATATTTCAAACATCAAAGGACGTACCTTGAGCACACTGTGTACACAGTGTGGAAGAGCAAACAACAGGAGCTGATCACAACACTCAGGAACATGGAGGGAGGCCTGTACTGGCAGGTGATGGCCGATCAGACAGCCCCGCCACAGTGCAAAATATGGTGCATTCACAGTCATTGAGCAGAGAATCAGGAAGGTTCTGGATATCCAGGTCATTCAGGTATGTTCAGTCACATGACATGTCAGGGTAGCAGCTGTGTAGGTGTTGCCACGATAGAATTGGATGAACAGTGGACAACTAGATGTGTTGTGCTGGGCTGCTGGGATACCGGGGGGGAACCCTACATGCCCAGTCCTGATGTCAGACATGGTCACACTCCACCTTGATGATGTTGCAATGTATCCCATGGATGGATGGCAGACTATACATGCACCCTCACAGCACTAGGGATGGCCTCAGTGTCTCACATGCATGTCTGGCATCACAACAGTACCTGTTGTCACAGTGACAGTACAATGAGGTTCGGTCCGTCATAGCATGGGATCATGATATCCCATGACCTGCAACATACAGGCAGGTAAGGTGTATCAATGCAGTCATTTGACATGGCAACATGATGCGCAACATGCCATCACATACAACGTACCACCTGAATGGATCCATGATCGCGGCAATGCATCCCTGGTGCACAGCCAACATGTGTGAACAGACTGCCATCCCACATACTGCCCTACAGTGCCCTGAATGCAGTCACACACTGTGCCTGTCCATATGGCATGACAGGCATGTGTCACCACAGTGTCACTGATGTGCAGGAACAGCATGTCATCCCCATTAGCCCACTGGCTCCATACCCACATGTCACAGTTGCCACGCAACTGGTATGCATTGTTAGCCTGCCCTATCTGTGCACCACAAGCAATGTGGGCACATACCAACATATAGTAATGTTGATATCCCTGTGCTATGATCCACACCACATGTGGGGTATGTGTATGCAGTCCATAGTTGTGTGCCATAGGCATGTATGCCTATGAGCTATGTATGGGACCATGCAACAGCATAACGCCAGGGAACGGGTGGATGTCCCATGTCATGTACAGCATTGCCATGTCAACATCACATAGCAAGTTGGTACACCCTCCAGGCCCTGTGGGAGCCTCACATCACACACGCACCCACTGCAGCACCGACCAGCACTATGCACCAATCACTGGTTTGTCCAGCAGATGATGTCCTTGCACCAGCAATACCATTTGATATGTACAATGTGTTGTGCAGAGTAATGAAGTGAAGAATAGCGCATGGTGTGAGCATGAGGGTCTCAGAAGGGTGGTGTCACACCTAAGGGATGAGAATGAACTACACATTGATGTGATGATCACGGACCGCCATCGACAAAACCAGAAATGGATACGTGAACACATGAGCAACACATCCCATTACTTCGACATCTAGCACATATCCAAAGGTACTACACGGTCCCTTCCATACCACCAATGTCAGATGTTGTAGTCTGTATAGTCACATCATGTCAGCATGTTGCTCTTAGTAAACACTGTCAACCCCACTCTGCCCTTCTGCAGGTGTGGCGAAGAAGATTGACTCTGCATCAGCACAAAAGGACTGCTCCAACATGTCACTTTGGAAGCAATCTATCATAAATCACCTCTACTGGTCTGCAATGTCGACTGAGCAAGGGGACGGTGAACTGATCATTGCCAAATGGCAGTCGGTGATGCACCATATCAACAATGTTCATGTCAACCTTCCCATTCCACGTTACCAACAATGTGCTCATGGTCCCCTCCACGGACAAGACAGGGATAAGGAGTGGCTACCACACAGTAAGTTGCCTGCCAGGGCACCACAGTGTTGTGCAGCATGACATCAGTGAATGGTGTGTTCTTGTGGACAACCCGTCACACCAGCCATGCATCACATCAGGGACCCGATCAATCCAGTCATTGATGTATGTGTGGAGTGGATTGGGTGGGCCACATGATGGTTGTGTGCATATAACATGACCTGACACTGAACACTGGAAACTGTGTGTGTATGTGTTGGCAGGGTGGATTGTGTGTGGCAACGTGTCTCCAACATGTGTGACAGTCAGTGCCCTGACCGATGGGTGGTCACCATGGATTGTGATGTGGTTACATGTTGGGAGCGCACGTGTGTGCTGTGAATACAACACACCAGTACACGTGACCTGCAATGCCCACACTACAGGCCAGGAGCTTTATTGACATGGTGGCCGAGTGTCCATGGACATCACGTTATGTGAGGAATGTGCCTGTGGCAACATGCATATTGACACCGTCCACACTGCCACGCATTACCAAACACACACATGGTTCATGTCCACACATGTGTCACATGCATGTGCAGTATCCCTGGTCATGTGGCACATGTCTGGTGTACATGGCAGTTATCATGACTGAGGTCTTCTGTGCAGTCAACATGTGGTGTGGATGGCTCACAGGGTGATGGGTGCATGACATTGACAGTGTGTGTGTGTGTGTGTGTGCGCGCGTGCATGTGTGTGTGTGTACATCGCAGTAGGACAGGTATGATATGGGTATGTGGCTGGTGGGATGGCCAAGGTGGGCTATGGCTATCAACGTGATCCTTGGCATCCATAGCATGCTGTCAGGATTGTACTCGGTGACTGTTGTGCCTGCTCAAGTGAGGGGGCTGTACAACCGATGGCACTCTGACTACACGCTGACCATTACTGCATGCCGACGGCACAATCACCAACATGTCAGGGGATATCACATGGCTGCAGTCACATGCACAACCATACACACAGTCCAGATGCATGTGCCACAGTTGTTTGGTGTACAATGGGTCACAGTGTGTATAAGTTGTGGCACACGTGTCACGCCTGGGGATCCAATGTTGTGAATGCATGTCCTATATTGGGATTGTTGAGATAACTGCTGTGACATGTCTGCCTTCCCATTACAGATAGTAAAGCATCAGTGAAACTGGATGGAATCCTGAACTCCAAAGTGTTACTCAAGGACATAATGAGAATGTCAAGTCTGCATCAGACATCATCCCTTGAGGCATTCCACAACCTCATACTACACTATGCCCCAAAGCACACCTGCTTCTCTAACATGAGGATGAGTACATGGTAAGCATAGTCATCAACATGCAGCCGTGCATGTGGTCAGGTGTTGGGCACATGCGAGTGTGCTACACACCTCACTGTGTTATTGCATGCCAGGTATGCTGCTGTGACACATAAGGGGACAGCAACGACATCCTGTCATGACTGGTGTGTGATGCTGGCACACACTCAGTCATCATGGAACATACACACACTGTACTGTGGGACAGTTACATATTGCAACCTGCACATGGCCACAGGCCCCCTGATAGTTGTAATGCCCTGGTGTCCACATTGTGTGTCTGCAATGCGACAGTTGATGGGTGGTACGATTTCCATGCAGTATTGTAGGTGTTTGTGATCCATTGTGAATTTGTTAGGTCTGCATTGGCAATGTACCAGCCATGTCTGTGGTGACCAAGTTCACCTACACATCCACAGGGTGTGTAACTGCAACCCCTGTTGGCAGCAGCTGAATATGCCCAGGTAAGACACCATACTGCAAATCGTGTGACTGAGTTTGACATTGTCAGGGGGAAATGTGTCCCAGAGCTACACTGTGTGTGATACACATGTACCTGACATGGTGGGGTTGGGTGGATATCTGGCAAGGCTTAGCAGCACGATGGTGACAGTGTACTCCACGTGGATATATTTATTTATTTGTACATCAGTTTGCAAACCTTTGAGCCATGGGCTCATTTACAAAGGTATCTTGTCACAAAAAATGACAAACACAGTACAACAGTATGTTACAACAATGTGATATACAACAAATTGGTTCAAACAGGTATGTTTGAATGCATTGTTCACATAGTGAGAGACACCATATGTGGGGTACTTGAGAGTTAGCTGGCCAATGTTCAGGTCTGGATTGCTAAATGGTTAGTTTGGTGGTGTACAGCACCCATCAACCATCATGTTGCTTGTGTGGGCATGTACAGTATGTTGTAGATAGCATGCATCATGAACACCATCAGTGCCAATGCATCACCATGGTACCCAGCAGATACCATAGTCAATGCAGTACACAGGACAGTGTCCCATGGCATACATGTGGTACTGTGTTGTGAGGCCCACTGGCCGATGGTAGCATTCCAGTCCTGGTGTGCAGTCCCTGTGGGGAGATGATGTGCCATCGACAGGGCATACACCTATGATATCTGACAGCACATGCTGATGCTGCACTGTTCAGCACATGTACGATATGGCATCCCCACTAGCCATGTTACTGTAGTGGGAGTGTGATACCCATGTAGACCTGTTGGGCCTGCTGTGAAGTGACACACCCGTTACCCAGCAGAGGCATCGTAGGCTACTGATTGTGACTGTGGTGCCAGCTATGCATGCTTCACTGTCAACCAGTCCTGTTGTGCAATGTCACTGTAGGTTCAGTGTCACCCACCACAGTGACAGCAGCATGTATTGTACCTACCATTGTTGTCAGGCATACATATTCAGCAACATGTGTCCAAAGGATGGCATGCAGGGCAACAGGGTCCCAGTCCCTCTGTGTGACCTGGGTACATGTGTACAATCAATAGTTCAATGGGGGTGGTGGCTTCACAGTTCACCATAGCGCAACTACAACCATGTCATGTAGTCAGTGGTGTCATGGGTATTGGGTGCAGTCAAATATCAACTGAACAGCTGTCACTCACATTCCATTTGCAGGTTGTTGCTGGCTGCAATGCACTAAAATGAGAATAGTGACTGCATGCAGGCAGTCACGATGGATGGAAGGAAACGTTATTCAATTAGATTCCCCAAATCAAAGAAGGGAGGCCACTCTGTAAGGAGGGATGTGCTCAAGCCAACATATGGTAAGTGTTGCAGTGATCTGTACAGTCTAGTAGTGACACTGCCATGATGTGTGTTTCCCATCATGGCAATGATACACATGACTGTCCAGTCTGTGCATATGGGATGGGGAGGGCACATATGGCTAGGCTTACTCCATGTTCACAGGGTACACTTGTGGCCTTGCCTCTTGACATGACAGTCATAGCATCAGTGATCGGTACATGTGTACATTGTATGCTACCTGATTAACGGGCTGCTGGACTTTTGTGTAGTATGTCTGTGACATGGTATGCTGAGACCTGTATGTCATGGCTCCTCTGTACATTACAGAGAGGGTTTGCATAGCACCATGGCCATACAAGGGTCTGGGTTGGGTGCTGTGTATGGGGATCCACACAGACATGTATGGCCCTCCCAACTGTGTGACATGGGCATTGCAATGCTGTGACGTGACAGCATTCACATGCCATTGACACATAGCTGATGGGTATGTGACATAGGCACATGCACCACTGTGCCATCAGGGTATCACTCAGGGACAGCAGGGTAGGTTTTGGATGCACATAGTTGTGACAAGTAGCAGGGCTACACTGCACCACTACAACCCTGCTGAGTGTCATGGCAATAGGTCCTTTATGCCTACACTGTGGTTGTGTGTATCTCTTGTGACATATGTACAGTGGCTGCTGTCACATAACTGTCACACATGTGTACATAGTCTGACAGCACACACCATCTGGAGTGCTCCACAGGACATGTAGTAGTCATTACTGTGCATCTCAATCTGTGCACACAACTGTATCATGGTGATGCAGCTGTATGGCGATGGGCACAGGTTACCATTGCATGACACCCCAGGTGTGGCACTGGTGACACTATCACAGATGTACTGCAGTGTAGCATCAACACTGTCACATCCCACATCATATGTTGACCTGTCTTGCTACACACAGTGGCAATTGACAGCATCCTGTAATGATCTGGGTCTGCACTGTCAACATCACATGAACATGCCTGTTTTGGAGCACCTACATCACCTGGGGACATTAGTGCACACACAATGTCATTGACACATGCAGATATACCTACACATAGTCCTATGCAATCAGTTCTTCAGCAGCAGGATTGAAGGTGTGTGCACAACACCACATCATGTAGTGTGGAACAGTACATGCCACAGTGAGCCACACAAACATGATGAGATCGACATGCAGGGCTGAACTCTGCACAGACAGCTTGCACAGTGTCCAGTAGTGAGCCATTGACACAGCACTCACATTTGGGGGACACACGTGTGTTACTCATGTGCTGCTGTACTACACAGTTACAGCACACCACACTGTCCATGGTGGGCATACAGGTCAACCAGCGAGTGTGTGGGGTTCCGATTTTGTGTAACATGGCATCATGTACACGTCTTGCATGTGTGTCAACATGTCATGACTGTGTTCTACAAATGTGTCACCTGTTCTCAGTGAGCATCTGTTATTGTGTGCCAATGACATGGTATGCTGGTCCTGCTGCACAGTGTGTAAACACATTACTACCAGATGGTGGCCCTCCCCGCAGCAGGACACAACTGTGTGACCCAATACCTGTCACTTATCGACTGTCCAGTGAAGGTGTGCACAGCATGCTTTATTGGTCAGGTGTGCCATGATGGGATTGACAACTTATGTGCATCATTGGGCACACGTACCATGTGTATCATGCAATGCACTGTGCTGTCCTCCCCATCCTGTACATCTCATTGCACACTGTTTTTGGCACCATCAGAGTCACTCAGTTCTTATGGCCTACTGATGTGTACAACAAATCCTGCAAGGCGTACAGACAGTTCTGTAACAGTGGACATATCACACTGCACACTGAAAAAAATGCAACAAGTGGCATACAAGGCACTGCACACAATATGAGCTCCTTTTATTGTTTACAGTATGTGTCCAACAACACAGTCCTCATGTCTAACCCCATATATCCATTCCCCCACAGGATTTGTCTGCACCCTGAAACGACATCTACTTGTCTCCTACAAGGATGGTCTATGCGATGTTGATGGATCCACTGCAGCCATCAGAGCTTCACTTCCCAGGACCCCTCTATGCACTGTTGGACCACCTCATCAAAGCAGAAGCTGTGGCTGGTTTCGTCAGTCGCTTCAACATCCGGACAAACATAGGTTGAATAGTAACTGAGCTAGGCGAACTGGAACCCTCGGTACATCATGTTGTCATCTGGAAATGTTGAACGGATTTCATGCACAGCACAAGATGGTAGTGGGACACGATTGTGGTGGCCTAACCATCCATAACACCATCGCACCAACTGTCGGTATGAGATGTAATGGTATCGTCTGCAAAAAGACAAATGCAACACATGAGTGCACTACATTGTACAAGTGGTATCTCAGGACAATGACATGTTGATGACTGCTGCATGTTTAGCTAGCTATCCTGCAATGTGCACATGGTTATCTTCCTGGCATCGTGCATGTGGCGTCACGCACTGTGTCCCCTAACATGACCAAGTCACACAATGGCACATTCCCATGACTGAACTGCCTCAGACCCCTCCTTCCACCTACCAGCCTCACACAGTGCACACACTACAGTGCAAATGATAGACAACAGTCAACGGTACAGTATGTCTACAGTGCCACGTGCCACTGATACATGTGTGGGGACATCATGTTGGCTTGAACCTGGACTCTAGGACATTACATGGCATATGACACACCTGATCCATCGCCTCATTGTTGACTGTACCCTGTATGTTGTATAGGCACTGGTCAGCAACATCACTGATGTGGAGTGCACCTGACATGCACACATGTGACCTTCCCCATGACATGGCCACATGCATTGATGTTGCCACTGTGGGGGCTATATTGACAATAGCACAGCATCACATGATGGTTTCAGAATGGGCACAGTGATGGGTCTCACTCACACTGCTACATAACATGTTGTGCACATGCTGGGCTTCACATCAGTCCTGTTTCCCAGGCCACATGTCAACCACCACATGCATTGCAACACATAGCTGTGTGTGCACTGTCATCAGCACATGGATCAGGATGGTTGGCTGCCATACACTGTGTCACATTAGAACATTGGCATGGTGAACACCTGCCTCATGTATGACACTGTCCTGTTAGCCATGGTTACCAGACTGTTGCTGTCAGCATGTGTGCCCACCCTTACCAGTCACCACACTGTCTACTGACCCTCAACACACTGCTTAGCCAATACCTTGGACATGGATGTTGCATTCTGTAACCTTCCCTACTGGACTGTGTAGGGAACACTGACAGCCAGTGAAAGGTCCAGTGGTGGGCAATGGTTGCAGCTAAGCCCCCATTGTAGGTTACATTGTTGCATCTGCAGTGTACAATGTTGCTGATGTGTGCTTTCCTTATTCTACAATTGTACATATCCTAGGCTATGGAGGACAGTTGCAATGTCTATCACATGTTGTGGTAAGAGGGACATGTTCCAGACTATATGGGGGAGGCAGGATGTGTTCCATTACGTACAACTCATGGCTGCACAATAGCCGACACACCAGCCTGGTACATTGTGCTATGTTATTGTCACTACAGTCTGCTGTGTGGATTACCTTCACCCTAATGTACTGAATTCTCACATTGTATTACTTGGCCCATTCTGTGCAGTGTCTACGTCTGTACCTCCTGGACATGGAGCATGGCTACATGGGTAACAGACACAGTGGGCTGTACATCTGATAGTGTCTGTATATGTGTACATGACTGCATAGGACACCCATTGCATGATCCTGGAACCACCACTGCTGACAGCATGCCTGTTGAACACCATATGTGTGACATGATGTGATTTGGGTATCATATTGTATGTGATGGTGCCAGTGGTCCCATTCTGCCCAACAATGGGGTCATGGGAGGCATCAACTGGTACTGCTGTGCAGACTGCATCTGTAGACCATTATATGTTACACATAGCATTGTGTGGTGCTCATCCTGTTGTGACAGTGTGACACAGTCCTCTGTATTGTGCCATACTGTGCCCTGTTGCACTGTGACACTGTGTTGGCACCGGTCACTGGCATGCGTAGGGTGGCAGCCTTTGTACTGCTGGGTCCTTAGGCCCATCATGATAACAGTGCAACTGACATATGGTGCACTGGGAGGGGGCCTCAAGGGGGGGATGACATGCTCACTGTTGGGCACTTGCACATTCATATCTAGTGTGGATCGACCATCTCACATCCTGCCATGTCACACAGTCATTGCCACTGTCATATGCGCTACTGACGCACACTGGGCAGCTCATTTTCCCTCACAGTACACATCTTGCCTCACCACCAGGTTAGGTTGGTGCAGACCTGTCATGTGCATTCTCAGCTGACACTTATACATTGCATGTGTGCTGTCTGTGTGTCATCCTGTTGTGGTGTCATGACATCATGGTACAATTATTACACAAGTGACACACACTAGCTGAGTCCACACACGACATCGACATGTGCCATGGGGATGTATCCAGCTACACACAACATCAGCATGCTACCACAGGATGCAACTGACACAATCTCCACTGTGGTTGTGTCTTATGACTGGACACTGTACAGCAAGCTGCACCTGTCATGTGTAGTCCAACAGTCACCATCATGTTTGCGCAGTTGTATTCATCTGTGTCGTAGGTGCCAGTGACGTTATGTCACACAACAGCATCATATGTTACAGTTTGTACCGCCATTCATGGGACGTGCACAGCATAGTACAAATCATGTGTGATGATACTTTGTGTACACATTTACTGTGTCAAATGCATGTCTCTAAGTCGCACACCTTTTCCTGTCACAATAAATAAGTTTACTCACTCATGCTGGAATTGTATGTTGTCCTCATCCTGTGGATACTGCTGTCTGAATTGATAGTAGGCAGTCTCAAGCACCCAGCGATCTTTGCAGACCCATGGAAGCCTGGATACCGTGGTGATGCAGGACACTGGATCACCCTCACCTTCCTCATTGTGATGCTCAATCTTGCTTTGGAACTGTTCTGACTCCATACAGCATATGCTCGATATCCCATCATGCATTGCTACGCACTGTCCACATGTGCACCTATTAGGTGTGAAAAGAGTATCTGTGAGGTTAGGGGCCAACCTTGGCAGGGTGTACTGAAGTACTACAGTGAGTGGCTTACATTACACAATGACATGACACATGACTACCTCAACCCATTATCCCAGGTGTGTGTCACTGTGTTACGTGGCTCCTCCATCTACACAGATGGTGGTTCACCTGTATGTCTTTTGCTCAGCATAACATCACCAGCTGCAGCACCTGTGCATGCCACATGCAGCCATGTACAGCCAGGGTCTGTCAGCCAGCAGGTACATGGCCTGCACAATGGTGCAGCACTAGTTAGGTCAGCATTGGCGTTGTATCCAGGCTGCAGTTGTCTGAGTACAGGGCAAGCAGGGCTGTGTCCACACACAGTGATCATTATCCCTGTCACATGCTGTCTGGACATGTCTACACTGCTGTGTAGTGTGCAGCACTACTGAACATCCCACAGGTGACTGGCCACTATACACCTCCCCTGTTGCTCCACCAGGGACAATGCCATATTCTGGCCTGTGGCGACACTCTCAACAGAGGTGGATCACTGCCATTGGGGCACTCAGTACACATTTCCACAGTGGACCTCAGGTCATAGTACACACACCTGTGCATGTTTTCCATGGTGCCACACATGGTTCCACAGACATTTCCACATTGTGCCAGCCTGTCACTCAGCATTTCAGTTACGTATGAGGGACTGACCCACTATGCAGTGAGTGCTGCATTACTGAGTATGTGCATTCAGTGTCATATGCTGACACATTACTACAGAGCCATGTTGGGCAACTGATCATGGTATTGGTTGTCCAGCACTACACACTGAGGGTGGTCATGTCATGATGGCCTCCCCTGCTACTTGGATTGTGTTCAGGACATGTGGGTTGGTCACAGCACCCACTGTGTGTGGAGATTGCCGTACTGTACACCAGTGGTGGGGTGTAGTAATGCTGCATCCCATGAACATTTGTCAGCTGCAGTGGTGCAGATGCAGTGCTACCAATACAGTACAGATGTGTCGTGTACATTGTCAGTTGTACTGTGTAACGCTCTGCAGTCTGCCACTATGGGTGTATATTGACAGGTCATGTGTACCCCAGTGCTTGTCGAGTTACATGGTGCTGGGATTTCATATGGGAGTAGGGAATGTCTGTACATTGGTACACACCATGTCTGGCATGTATGTGTAGTGTGTGCAGCACCATGATACTGTCAGCCACATCCCTGCTCTACATGGGAGTGTTGGTGTTGTGCTTCACAGTCCACATGCATCTGTGACATGTGGGCATGGCATGAGGGCAGGTGGGGAGTCAGCTCTGGTCCCTTGTGTCCTGCTACATGTTGTGATCCACAGGTGCATTAGGCATGTAGTAGCCTCACAGCTCATATGTGTGTGTGTGTGTGTGTGTGTGTGGCACTGTATTTCTCCATGGCAACTTTCCATCACAGGTGCTGGCAGGCCCTGGCTTCACTGGCTCCTGTGCCCATACTACAGATGTGGTGGCCACATGGCTACCTATGTCACACATGTACTCAGGGACTTGGCTAGTGGGGTTCATCCTGTACTCACTGATGGTGGGCAGTACAGTGGGGGTATGTTGTGGGTCTCTGTAACATCAGGGGCATGTATGGGGTACACCTTGGGGGTTGCTGCAGCTGATGGGGGGTGTGACTGTCAGGGGGCACTTGGGGGGAATACTCAGTGGGGGACTAGGGGGTGAGGCAGGGTGTCACTACTTCACTGTGAGTGATGTGTATCCCTGGATTGTGCAGCCTCCAGACCTGGTGCCTGTTGCACCTGTGGAGGTGCTTCAGGAGGACTCTGATGGGTGGGTGGAGCCACCCATGACACGTCATGGGTTGGTGGGATAGACTGCAGTGTGTCCCCTTGTGTGTGGCACATACAGGGCACTGTGCTGACGACCGGTGTCATGTTCTTTCTGCTCCACTGCACATCCGTGTACGGACTGCTACACTCATCACATATGTGCTCCACTGCATCTTACATCATGGTGTCATGTATGTATCATACAGCACACCACGCCATGCACCACCACGGGACTGTACATTCCTCCTTTGTCGGTTGCCCACAGACAGCATTCACATCATCACCATGACCTGTCCACACACGTGTTCCAGTCAGGTGCCTATTGCATCAGTACACAGTGTGTACTGTCAGACCACTCTCATTGGTGTGACCAGTGCCATGGCACAGTTGTCATACACAGCAACTAGACTGTCATGTGTGCAACCATTTGGCAGCCACACATGCCGGCTGTGCACTCTGCCAATCCATACTGTCAACAGTGGTTTGCACAATTGGCTCACATACAGCATGTCCCCACCGATGCCGCCTTTGCCTATCAGTTGCTGTACTTGCCACAGTCCTGCCTGTGCATGTGTCCTGTCATGGCCTGCACCTCATCATCACTGGTGGTGCACAGTTGAATACCCTCACCATCTGCACTGCGAACACGTGACTGGCATGCATGCCTGACTTACTCACCCCATGCCAAGACCACCACTGCACACATGACACAGAGCATGTTGCACCACATCCATACTTGTGGGTGGGCTCACTGCTTGTTTGCATACACATGACACTGTTACATGGTACAGTGTGTTACACTGCAAGTGTTTAGAGACAGGCTGTTCATTACAGTGCAGGGTGGTGGGGTGTCCCACATGCATCCATGTCATGGTATATGGTGCATTACCGCACCATGGTGGTGGCTATTTGTCTGTCAGACATTACAATGCCTGCGTCCAACATGTTACATCACTGTGCATGTCACTACCATTGCTGTCACATCCACTACACACACATGACATGTTGTCCTGCCTGTTCATTGTGGTGTTGGACTGTGTTGTATCACAGCTAACCCAAGGTCATGGTGTGTCATGCCGATGTATGCCACAGCCACCGCTACACTAGTATCACATATGTTGGCGCTGCCTTTGGTCTTGGGGGTATGGCAGGTGTGTTGCAGGTGTGCACTTGCTTGGGCAGGCAGGTGTGCACTGTCATCCCCATGTGGTTTCTGTGGGTCTCATGGGGTCTTCGGTGTCTCCAGGTGCCATTCATGTGGCATTGCCATGGCCATTTTGCCCTTCCACAGGCATCCGTGTGGTCAGCTGGGGCCTTATACCAGTGCAGACTTGCACATGCAGGATTTCATGTGACTGCAGTCCCACATCTGTGCCCCCTGGATGTGGTGCACGTGTTGTACAACACAGCTGTGTACAGGGTGGACCACTGAGGCCAACACCACACATGCCACTGGCTGATCCATCCGTGCAGCATGGTACTGTCATGCATGGTACAACATACATGGACAGTGTCATTGATGTACAGCAGTCAGGTAGCTGTAGTGGTACCTCCCCTGGGTGCCCATGGGGGCTGTGTGTGTCCATTGCTGTTTCTGTGTTGGGTGACTCTGTGATACCCCTGTGGTGATTGGTGTGATTCCGGGCAGGTGGTGTATCCTGCAGCTGCATGGGCACCCCTCAGGGATGCACCATGTCCCCTTGTGCATGTACTGTGTCCACAGTTGTGTACAGACATGTCCTCTGTGTTCCATTTGGTGTATCTATGTAGCCATTTGTACATATCCCCCAACAAACTGTCTGGCACAGTTTCTTGTATGCTGCTGTTATATTGCTGTTACTGATGCCTGTGCCTGTCAACAGCTGACCTACGCTACGGCCTGTCATGTGACATTGCTGGCATGTGCCATGCCTCATCGGACACATGTGACCTGTGGCACTGGTGGTAGTTACATCATACAACACAGTCCCTCACTGCATCACACTTACCAGTCGGTGTTGCCGATTCTGTCAGCATTTAGCTCACCCTCATCTTCACTGTCAGTCACCTGGACCGGCCTCCGTGCTGGTGGTTCAAAGCGATATGGATGGATCTCTTGTGCATCTTGTGCCTCCTCCGCATTTGATGATGTGCCTGACGCATCGCTTTCGGTGTCTGACTGTTCATCCTCAGCATGCGATGAGGTGTCTTGGCCATCACCATCGTGCTCTGACTCGTCATGCTCATGTGTCATGTTGCCGCTCTCCTGTGTGGATGCATTGTCATCATCAGGGTATGATTCATCATCCACAGAGGACATTGCTGTATAATCCCTGTAGGAGACATGAGCGACACACTGTGACCCCCTCTTGCACGTACATTGGTTTTGTGAAGACTATACTCACCCCCCCTTTACCACTGGGGAACAGTCGCATGCACGAATCCAGCATTTGCATATTTACTTGCTCACCATCAGCTCATGGGTTCGCACAGTGACATGCATCATTGTGCCTGCTTCCAGGTGGCATGCCACATGTTGACGCCAATTGTGCCTTGTGCCATATGCTGATGTGCCAGTGACTGCGCACCCACTTCCACGATAGGCAAGGTCCAGGTGGATATGGCCTGCATCATGTGGCACCACAGGTGGCATGCTAGAGGACAACATACCTGTATGGGGTGTCACGCGTCACAGTACATACCCCCATCAGGCTGCATGGCTCAACATCCTGGATCCCTGGATGGCATGCCCCACCCTCACATCCCCACACCGCACAGCTATGCCAATGGCCCAACAGCCTATTCAGGCACCCCCACTTCCCCCTACCCCAGTGGCTGCTGGCCGGGCACCCGACAGTGTCCCACACATCATGGCGGTCTGATGCCCCCCCCCACATTGCAGGCCCCCGGCCCTGGTTGGCATCTAGCAATACCCACCTGACAACTCCATGGCCGACCACCAACTGGGCGCACTCCAGGTGTATACTATTGACTACGGTGCTCACTGCACCGACTGCCTGTGCATTTCCTGGATACAGTGTTACCACTCAGAGGATGCTCAGTCTGCGGCTGGCCACGGAGGTGTGTGGCATGTTATTGCATTCTCTAACTGTTGTTGGGGGTGGACAGGCACTCTGGTGGAGAGCAGTGGACATCTACGATATGCAGGGTCTCTGGTGTGCACTGTGTGGACTGTGCACAGTGCAGCACTGACTGGGGCTTGGGCATGTCCCATGCAGGGTTTACCGTCCATGCAGCCAGCAGTGCCACCCATATGTTGTTCGTCCCATGGGGTTAGTATTGCCCTTCTTGGCTCTGTGGTATATTTGGACATGGGAGGGTGGGCTAGCCCTGCGACCCATGCACTGTGACTCAGGGTCACTGGGGTATCATTAGCCCACGACAGGTACCTAACACACTGGTGGTTGGTGGGGTGTCAGTGGGTTTGAGGTGGGACCATATGCTGACAATGGAACACTCCAGCAATGCCCAGTGGATGCTACAGTCACTTAGCCGGGCTGCTGGCTGGTGTAATGGTGCTTAGGTCACTGTACCCCAGGTGTTGTCTTGAATTGTCACTTGTGCTGAGCCACACGCCAGGCCCTCAGTGTATGGCGTCAGTGTTGACACACACTCCCTTGCACCCTGTCACAGGTGGTATATGGCATACCTACTGACATGGATCAACTTTGGCGCACATCACCTGCAACACGTTGCAGGCTGCTGCTTGCAGTTCTGGGTGGCATCACCCATGGCGCTACGTGCTCCTTGTGCCATATATTGTTGCACATTTCACATTGTGACATGTGTCACTCATTGTGGACTCAGGTCCATTGTGTCACTCACCACAGCATGGTCACACATTGTCTGTTTTACAATTCCCAGAGACGACATGTCCCAGCCATGCTTGGTGGGGGTGGTGGTGGGACTGTTGGTGTGTCAGCAACACCATTCAGACCTGTTCCACACATTCTCAGTCAGCATGCCTGATGGCCTGTGTGTCTCATGTGACCACTGTGATTGATCAGGCATCATCTAGACATTGTGCACAACTGTGACATGACTCCATGCCAATGGTGGTACAGATATTGTTGTCCTCTGCAGGTGCATTCCATGTTTGCCAGACAGTGTCTGCATACTATGTGGCATGTGTCCTGCCACAGTGTGCTTGCACTGGGATTGTCTGCTCTGCTGCCTCCCTAGTGTGCAGACATTGACACAGTGTAGATTACCATGCACAGGCATGTACGCATCCACATGCACACACATACACATTGGCAGTCCCACCCCACAACCACCCACTACTGCACACACATGGCTATGCAGCTTACACTGTGCCATTGTACATGCATGCATACTCGGTTGACTACTTCCATGATGGGTCCTGTGCACTGTCTGCTGTCCCACTGCGGGTATGCATTGCATTCAGCTGTACACAGGCATTGCTGCACACACTCCACTGCACAGACATACACATGTTCACTACCACACTGCATTGTTGTTTCCACAACCTAGTACACTGCTAACATCCAACACTGTCATCACAGCGTTGTGCACATGCTTGCTGTGTGCCAGGTATTACCCTTAGTGTTGCACTCATGATCATCCAGCTATGCACATTGGGATGGGGCAGCCACCCGTCATGCTCACAGGTCACACCACAATGTGTGCTGCATCTCTAGCCTCAGTCATTGTGTGCTAGCACACCATCTGGATTGCTACACTACACGCAATGCAGCAACACACACGGGGAAATAACCCATCCCCAGTGTCAACAGTAATGCAGATACTTATCACTGGACTGTGTTTCCCAATGCTATAACATGACCACCTGTGCACACATGCAGTGACATTACACATACGTGCAACAGTCACATACTCAGACATTTTGCAGGCACAATGGGTTGTCACACCTGTGTTCATTGGACATCACATGCCCACACCACATCATGCACACTCTGCAGAACTCTGCCACTGTCCCTATTTCACACCTGTGGTGTGGTACCATCACCATGGTGATGCCCACCTGTGCAGGGGACACCATATCCATGTCTGTGTCACACATCCACTGCACTATGTCACATCCCATCTCATGTGCGGCATGCAATGTCATATGCCAGCATTGCGCTGCCCACTGTGGACATGCCACACTATGTTTGCAGTGTGGGTGTTCTTTCTCTGCTGGGGTACTGTGGTGGGGACATGTTTCTTGTCCACCATTCCAGTCCCAACTGTCCTGTTGTGGTGGACTCCATTGTCCTACTGCCTTTGCCTATTTGTCACAGTGTTGTCAGGACTTTGTGTAGGGTGTTTCAGCATGGTGCTACTGCTGCAGCTGTCACTGCACATGTCCTGGACACTGTGCTGTTCCTGTACACACAGTCTGCACATGGGTCAGTTGCACTGGTCACTATGCCCTGTGCACACCATGGTCACGTCATCATCCTCTGTGCACCCCCGGGTCATTGTCTACATGCCTATGTCCCTGTCTTCCTTGCTATGTGTGCACTTGTATTTTGTACATACCACTGTGCCTGCTCCTGCTGTCTGCTGTTCCTGCTGCATCCTCATGATGCAGACCTGGGTGTTGCATGCCAGGATGACCACCAACCACCCCCATTGGATACTTATGCCAACCACACCACATCCACATTGTAGCAGGTCCTGTGTACCTGGTGTGACAGCCTGCAACATGCATTTGGGACATTGCATCTACAGCTGATCCACCCACTGCACTGTCATGTCTTCCCACCCTATGGTACTTTCATTGTGGCTGCAGTTCCACTTTGCTGTTGTTGCTGCAGGTGCAGTGGGCCACCTCCTGGACACCCTGGTGTGCACAGCACTGATATCGCATTCCAATCACATCCACTGCCCTTTCTGCACTGCTCTGGATCAGCACTATGCAGTCAGTGTCACTTGCTGTGTAGCATGGCACTGTGTTCCTTGGTGTACTGTTGCACCTCTACACCTAGCAATCCTTTACAGGTGTGCCCTTCCCTGCTCCACTGTGTATGTACCGTGACAGACAGTAGCCGATCCAGTGTATGGGAATAGGTGCAGCTGTGCCCCCCTGTGGGTTACTCTAGGCCCCATTATTTGTTGTTCCTGCTGCATGTTACTCGGTTACTGCAGTGTGGTTACCTCACTACTATATATTTATTGTCTCAGCGTCTCCTGCAGTGCCATGGCTCCCAATTCAGTCTGACATTTCTCTGCTGACTGCAGTTTTCCAGTGTTTCCTGACATTGACATTTTATCCTATTGCAGCTGACTTGCTCTGTGTTCCTGTCTAACTAATTCATGCCAATAGGAACAGTTTACCTATAGACTGCCCTAGTTCACTGTGATATTCATGAGACCCTTTACTGTAGATCTGGTAGCTGTGTGCAGTGCTGTGTGATGTCACTGGGAACTCAGTCACACTCGCTGTGCTGACATGCTCTGTAGCACCTCAAGAGCACTGTGTCAGTTTTAGCTTCACTGCATTCTGCTCACTGTGTTTCCTTGCTGTTTTGTTCTGAGCCTGTCTTGTCTGTGTTGCCTTGCGATCCCATTTCTGCCTCACTGTTCTGATCCCCTGACTTGTCTGTGTTGCCTTGCGATCCCATTTCTGCCTCGCTGTTCTGAGCCCCTGACTTGCCTGTGTTGCCTTGCGATCCCATTTCTGCCTCGCTGTTCTGAGCCCGACTTGTCTGTGTTGCCTTGTGATCCCGTTTCTTCCTCGCTGATCTGAGCCCTGACTTGTCTGTGTTGCCTTGTGGTCCCGTTTCTGCCTCGCTGTTCTGAGCCCCTTACTTCTGTGCTCCACTCAGACATCTGCTGCATTTCCGTGGCATGTGTACCTCTGTTCCTGGTTCATTCGGCGACTCTCCTGTTCTGTAGCCCACTGCTTCGGCTCCTCCCTTCTCCCCGTCGTGCACCGCTAGGACTCAGTTCTTCCTGTTTCTTTCGGGATTCATTTACTGACATCACGCGCTGTCGGTTCCCCTCACTCAGCTGCATTCGGCTTTTGTCGTGTACAGTTTGGGATTTTCTTAATTTCTGGCATATTTGATGCATCGTTCGGTGACTTTGACTACTAGCCACCGCTCTGGTGCATGGGACCCACTGCATGGCGTGGTGGCGCCCAGAGATAGGTACATGCTCTTTAAGAAGCAATATGATTTTATGTCCTACTTTTTTGTTTTCACACTGGTGCCAGGAGAAGTTGAGATCAGGAGAAGGAAGCACGGGTTGGGAGTGTGAGCGTGGAGGGGATCCAGTTGTTCAGCCTGCATTTGTTTCAGTTGCTGAGTCATCCCAGCCTGTTGTGCCTACAGGGACTCAGTGATTTCTGTTTTTAGGTTTTAGGGTTGCTGGTAAATCGCTGCTTCCATGAGGACCAGGAGTGTGAAAGGGTGTCTGGGTTTGTCCCACGAGAGCCAGTGAGCCTGTGAGATAAACCGAACCGGAGGAGCCATAAAATGGAACAAATCAGTCAGTGGACTAACATTAGGTACTGTTGTGATCTGTGTGCTGTGGGTACATTAGGGAGGGGTTTGTATGCCGTGGCAATGTTTTCTCTTTTTCACTGTTGCTTGGAGAGAACGAGGGTACTGTGCAGTGTTGAAGGATTGTATCAGGGAGCTGTCATGCCTGGTCATTCGCTCCATAAGCGAGCGGGAAACAAAGTTACTTTTATTGTTCTCTAATTATGCTACTTTTGAACATTAGGGCATGGGAGGCTGTTTTATTCATTTTGTAAACTGGGTGACTGCCTTTACTTCAATTGTATGTGGTGAAGGGAGCAGAGTCTGCTCATTCGCTAAGTGAACCAAAAACAATGGCGGTAGTTTGAAATTTCCCGGGGTGCTTTCAGCCAATGAGGAAGCAGGGTGGGCACCAGGATATCTGAGAAGGTGAAGGGCCAGTCTGACTGGGACTTTTCATTGAGTGGGCATCTATTGAAAGTGAATGTACCCCCGTGGAATGGGTACCAACCATCAGATGCCTCCAAATAAAAAGCTCATTTTCTAAAGAAAAAAATAAATGTCTATAAATTTTTAGTTGTAGATGTCTATGCTTGTGCCAGCAACGGGAAGGGCACGTGAGCTGGATTTGTGTATCTCAAAGGAGTTACAGCACCTTAAAGGTAAGCCTTAATAAACTAAAAGCAATATATCAAAATTAATGTGGAAGAGTTGTGGAACTTACAGCAACATTCTGACTATTCTTCCTCTGTGCATGTGACTCTTTCTTTATTCTAAGGATCCTTTTTTCTGTTTTCAACTATTTTGCTTGTGCATGGCCTTTTCATCTTTGCTATCTCAACATACCAGTAGTACAGCTTCAACAGCCGTTTTATCTCCCTTCCCCCACAGATACTTCGTTTGTGTTTATATGATTTATCTTCTTGACGGCTCTTAATGCCTTAATGATCTTGCCCTGTCGATGACACCACCAGATGTCTCAACTCATTTCTATAATCCAAGAGTACCCAGCCCCCCTCCCCCAAAAAAAAAAACATTCCGAGAAAGCAATATTTCAAACTGGGGATTTGCATTCTACATCAGCAGCGCTCCTACAGCTCTTTCTCTCATTAAACATCGCTGTGGTAATGTCCAAATCTTTAATTCAGGAGAAATGCCCTCCTTCAAAACAATTCAGTACCGAAAAATAAACCTTTCCCCGTGCCACTGCACCGATGGCCAGTTTCTCCCTCTCTTTCTTGGTCATTAATGGAATACAAAAATCTAGAAGAATATGCTGCCAAAGCCAAATGCCCTAAATCCAAGAGGAAGTTAAACTGTGATTACATTGCTTATTTAAGGGATCATATCTGCAACATAATCATCCTGAGATTAGACCCTAAGCCCTCCTCGCGTCCTGGGGAAGGAGCTCTTTCATAAGCATCAACAGCCACTACCACTTACAGCGGGATTGACTCTTTCTAAATTGTTAATTAAAATCTCCCATTAATTGTTTTTTCTCCAACAAAGTATTACCCACGGGCTGTGAAGATACCATATTCTCTACATTTAATTACAGACCTTCTTCCGTTTTGCGGAGCTTGTGCAAAAAGAAATACTATGAGAAGCATTTTGGTATTGTTCTCCTCTGCCTCCCCCCTCGTTACAGCCTGTAATGGCTCTGCCCAGAGCGTGTTCTGGCATTCCTCACAGCGGCGGCGCGCGACTCGGTTACTTTGTAGCGAGCGCTGCAGCGGTGTGGGTCGTGTGCGCTCCCCTCTGTCTCTCTCTCTTTCTCTCTGGCGCGCTTCCTCACACTACATGTGCCTGTTTACTCTCTTTTTGTGTATCTGGCATTTTTTATACTTCTGATCATTTCTTGCTTGGTGAGTAACTTTTTTCTCTCCTTTCTTCTTTCAACTATTTTTTTTTTCTGGGCGGTCTGTGCTTCTTTATTCTTTTCCACTGGAAGTTTATGTATAACAACTTGCTGTCTAATGCACTTTCTCCTGATACATCGTTGCCTGTGCAGTTGGGTTTCAGAAAGAATGCAAAGTGCACAATATTATTGGATATTTTTTTTTTTTTTAACCAGTGAGAGACACGCCTTATAAAGCTGCTTGACATGCCCATGTTTTTGTTTTATTAGGTGGTTAACAGATTTTTCTTTCGGTTTTACCCTGCTATGTGTGTTTTTTACCATTCCAAAAGTTACTGCTGGATCTTCAGGCAGACACTTACCTCGATGAGTTCTTCTTAACCTACTTGTTTTTTCTTAAACGCATTGGTGTTTGTTTTTCTTCTAGCATTTGAATTTTTGTTGCTCAGTCTCGGTAAATAATTCGTGCAGTGTGGATGTGTAGACAGTTTTTTTTTCACCCTTTAAGTCAGATGTCTGTAGGACAAACACACCCGGCCAGGAGACGCAGATAAACTAAGAGCAAATGAAGAATACCTCTTATGGATATATAGTTATATATTTTTTCTGGACCCTGTGAATCTAGTTTATGATGTAGTAGGCACTGGATGAAACCATGCTTTCTCTGGAAATAAACACCTGCTGTAGTAGTACAGTCCAGTGTGCAGAGGCTGAGAGAGAGAGAGAGAGAGAGACTGATTTACAGTAGGGGTGATAAAGTTTGGACTAGTGTGGAGTGCAGTCATCTAATCATGTTGAACATTTTTCTTTGGAACAGACATTTTTCTGTATGATGGTCGCCCCTCTGTGCAGCAGTGACCTTAGGCCAGTTCCATAATCGATTCATATATTCAGTCTTGCAATTTGAAATTATTGGATCTCCTGTACTACACATCCAGAAGGACATTTTTAATATACTTAAGCACATAATTGTTGACCCTTCCTTTATTAAAGATGACAAGCAATGTTTGCTGTACCAATAGGCAGTATTTTTTTTTGTTAGTCAAAATCAGTTTTTAAAACATGATATTATGTGTTTTTTTACTGGTGTTATCTGTGTTCACAGTTTGACTAACCAAAAGGGTTCCATAATTCCACTAATGTAGGGCAAAAACGTTTTGACTTCTATTTTTCCAGTGAATACAGTGTTCCTATTTATAGGCATTTCCTGTTTATACGTTTCAGAAACAATGCATGGTTGACCCATAGTGAGTATCCGTTCTCAACCTTTTGTCACTAAAATGTGGCAAACTTGCCGTATGATGTAAGAAACACAGAACAACATATAATAGGGATCCCCCCATCAGATTGGAATCTGTGCACTTTTTGGATAGAGCCCGGGGGTTGCACTGGGCAGGAACTAATTCCCGCAATCTAATAAAACTATATACAAGTTCCTGTACCTCCGTAACCTTTCTCCATTGAATTCCATGGGAGTGCTCAACCACCTTGAGAGTTCTCCCTTCTAAAATGCTAGCGATGAGAGCTCCTTCTCCTATACCTGTCCAATGTAACCACTGGTTAGAGCATAGCCTGTCATCACACAGGTTCTAACCCTGCCACAGGCACTAGTTCACTGTACCTTGAGCAAGTCATATTACTTACATGGTGCTATGGTGGCGTAAGATGGGGTAATACCATTGATCCATTGGCTCAGTGTCACTGTTACCCCTCACTGTTATCCTAACAGTTGTACTGTAGTTATAGCTTAGTCCGCTACATTTGTCATCCTTGTTTATTTGCAGAAAAACGTCTACTCTCAGGCTGCAGGCACGCTACTATAATTTACAAATATCTTAAAGCAGTTGTGTAACAACTGGTATTGCATTGCAATACATTCCCCTTTCTTGCTGCCTGCTGAATTGCATTACTTGGGTGAAAAAAATGTGTCTTGTGTGCATTAAAGTTGGTGTTGACTTTTGAACCCAAGTACTCCACAATGTTCCAGCTGAATGTACACACTCCTTATTGATATTCTAGTTGAAGCAAACACCTGTGGTCTGATAGTTGAAGCACTAAAGGTCATCTTTAGTAGGCAATAACTAAGCTAGTAAAATTTATATTTAACATATTTAAAAATAAAAGTGTTAAAAATAGCATGAATCTGATGGCTGCAGTGAAGGAGGCTGGGCTGCAACAATTTGTCTAGCTTGTTTGAAAATAGTGTTGAAGTGATGTCATAATGATAATCAGTCAGATTGTCTCTATAGAAGAAAGGCATACAAGGAATTATGTGCTACAAATAAAACAACATGGGCCACCCCTCTAACATATCTGAGAATTTTTTTTTAAATGTAGGTACCTACCTTTTACTGTATGTACTTTTATTGCAAGTACAATTATGCAGCTATTTCAGTTTGCTAGAGGATGCATCATTCATTTGCAGTTCATGAGTTATAAAACACGTCAGCTAACTGATCCATGATAGCTGTGTCAAAACTTTTAAAAAGTATTTTATAACCTCAACGTTTTACACGATATCACCATCCTTTCCATGATAACAGACTGAATATCACAAACACAGACTTTCTAATATCACCTGTGGCCAATGTAATATTTCTTTTAGTACATTCCTTTTCTTTTTAAATGTCCTCCACCTTGTGGGAAACTTTTGGAAAAACATACATTTTATTTCCATTTCAGCTGATATTTCGCATATTTTCAGTATTACAAAATATAAAATTATTTTAAGCTATTTCAATTGCATATTTCCATACACTCCAGCCACTCTTGTAACCATCAGAGGGCCTCTCATGAAAATAGTTCCAAAATTCAGAAATTCTATATTCATTTGGCATAATCAATTTTCCATTACTGGGGAGTCTATTATTTGATACAAAGTATAACTTTTCTTTTAAATTCAAGCTCCATTTTTTAATTTATAATATATAGTATTGCGGCATCTCTTCTGATTATAAGATTTCAGCCCAAGTCCTTCCAGAATGGCTCAGCTTCACTTCGCAGTTCTCACACCCAGTGGACTTGTGAAGGCACTACTACAACCAAAACAGATGCTGGAACTAGAAAGGTAAACATATACTGTATTTAGCTTGCCCTTTTTTCATAACTATGCACATTAGCAGGAAAGTAGGGTCATTGTGCCCTGGACTTAATCTGTTCTGGGTATTTAAAGAGCTAGTGTACTGCTTGAAATTAGTAATTTCAGAAATAGCTATCATTTCTAATATCTAAAGTACTTTTCTTTTTTCTAATTAAATTATTTGTTTTTTACCTGACATTATTAAGGGTTGGATTTTCAAAGGCTGGTGTTCGTGCAAATGTGGTTAGTGCTGGTGCTAACCTGGGTTTGCGCTAGTGCACCAGGCAAGGCCATATTCAGAGGCCTCCAGAACACTTTCTAAACCCAGCAGCACTAGAGTGCTAACTATACCACGTAGGGAAACTATTACCTATGGCAAACAGGCGACTTGGGGGGAGGGGACCACAATGCCATCAGGGAAATTATTACATATGGAAATAGGACAGTAGGGGGGAGACAACTGTACCCTCAGAAAAAATATTACATATGGAAACCAGGCAATGGGATGATGGGGGGACCACTGTGCTATCAGGGACATTATTACATATGGAAACTGGGCAATGGGGGGGCTGGGGGCATGACTGGATGACCAGGTAAACTATAACCTATGGCAAACAAGCAATCTGAGGGAAACCACAATGCCATCAGTGAAATTATGACATATGGAAACCAGACAGTGGTGGCAAACCACTATGCCACCAGATAAATTATTCATATGGAAACTGGGTGATGGGGGACAACATTGCCATCAGGGAAATTATCACATATGGAAACCAGATGATGTGGGGAAGGGACTACTGTGCCACCAGGCTTTTCTCTTTTACACAGATATGGGTGCTAAGGTACTGCTGCACTGCATGAGCACGCACATGGCACTTAGAACCTTGCATACCCAATGGATTCACGTGCATGCTCAGGCTGAATGTGGCCCCCAGGGCCTGGTGCTAGCCCATTTCGAACAGCACTATCTCCTGTGGGCCATGTAGCCCTGGCTTGTGTTGGTGCAGTGCAGATCCACTTAGTGCTACACTGACATGGACCAATATTTAGTAGGATAGCGCTGCTTTGTCAGGAAGCACTGTCCATCTGAATATTGCTCAGAGCCAGGTGAGCCCAAGTGTAGCACAAATGGATGTGCTATGCTTGCGCCTGGCTCTGAATATCAGGCCCTATGTGTTATGTGTGGAACAGTGTTTTACCTGGAGGCTGACATAGTCAGGTTTGTTCCTCCCTATACATCATCAGCATTATGACTTCTGACTGGGACATCACTAATAATCAAGAAACGGAAATCTCCTGCTGCTCGACTGGTAACTTGTAATGTATGTTACCAATCAGGCAGCAGAGCTTGTGATGTACTAATGACTGAATTCAAATGCTGATATTGTAGTGCAAGGACTAGAACTGGATATGTCTGCTTCCAGATAATGTGCTGCTTTTCACATCACACCCAGTACTATTAGGTATAAAACCATCTAATGAGTACAAGGTAAAGAAAAACACTTCAGAAATAAAAAGTAATAAGGGACTGCTTTTAACAATTACTAAAATATCCTTCCCTGCTATTCTTTGGCACCACTAGCCATTTCACTATACCTGACATCACATGCCCTTATTGATAACATCAAAATAATTTCCACAGCAAGAGATTGTGATGTCACAAGCAGAAGATTGAGCTGTTGGTTGTAGACAAATAGCCAGGACACTTCAGGTCTATGAGACTGTAATCCTGTTTTCATGTTACATGTAAATGGTTATAAAAGAAAAATGGAAGCTAAATATAGAAAATGAATGAGCTGCAATGTATGTAAAACACTGGTTGCTTCAATATTTCTCCTGAGATGCCGGGCTTGATAGGTTGCAAGCCAATTCACAAAATTAATGTTTTTTTTTTTAGTCATTTCAGTCTTAACTGTAAGCTTTTGATTCACAATGACAACATCTGCTATCACTGTATATTGTATACATTATATAGATAAAACTGTTTTTTTCAGACATGATGTCCCGTGACACCTGCTTTGGAGATTTTTATTAAGTTTCTTACAGCATAAGAACATTGTTTCAGCAAGAGAAATGTGAAGCAAAGCTGAACAGTTCTTTAAGCCCAAACAGAATGACATAATATCTTTTTGTTGTTAGAACCTGCTGAAGCTAAATGTATAGATTTTTTTCCAAAAAAAGACACAAGTAGTGTTTTTTTTAAGTCCCCCTTTACAGTGAGCAATGGTATAATCCCAGGCACTCTGAATGCACATTATGGCACCAGCTGAAAGTTTGCTCTTGAGAACATTTTTGATAAGCCAGCCCGGTGGCGCTGAGGGTTGAGGTGCTGGATGCCACACCTCGCACCACACCAGTGACCTGGATTTGGGAACGAGCCTGGGTTGTTGGGGGTCGGCAGGGGAGGGAGCAGATCGAGCATCCGGAGGGCAGCTCTCAACTCCCTGGGGTAGGTTTGAGGGCTCCTCGGCGAAGTAGTGACATCCGTTGGAGACTGGGTGTACTACTGTGCCTGGAACATGAGGGGGAGGAGTGTGGCAGACGCTTACAGCTTCTCTGTGCAGGAGTCATTGCACATCCAGCTCCTGAGGGTAACAAAAACAGTAAAAACCCTGGACCAAGGATAGGCAAAGGTGCCTCTAGTTTCAGCCACAATCAAGCTTGGATTCCAAGGTGGGGTTCTTTGACACCTGCCCGGTGCATTACATTGTAGATAAAGCACCAGGGTGGGCAGCCCTGCCTCTGGAGGCTCAGAGCCAGGGGATCCACCAGGCAGGGCCAGCCTGGAATGCTGAGCTTCAGACCGGGAGGTAGAGCCAGGCTGGAAGGTAGCTGGAGAGAGTTCTTCAGGTCCCAGAGAAAAATAAAGTCAAAAAAAAAAAAAAAGAACATTTTTGGTGGGCATGCTTTTTATGCTTGAAACCATTCAGCAAACACAATAACTAGCTGTTACCAGAGGAAAACAGGAGGTAAACTGTGGCACTTGTTATGGAGTGAGTTGAGCATCAGTCTGTCTGAAAAAACAAGAGAGATGACAGCAGAAGCAGGGAGCGGTGTACGTGAAGCAACATCTGTATAATGAATGAGGTACTGCCATTCTGCTGCTTGACTGATGGAAAATCTTTGAGTGTTTTATAATTGAAAACACAAAAGTGATAGTAAACAGCTTTACACACCATATAAGCCAAAGCACACCAAATCACAGTAACTGGGTTGCATATACTGAAGTCTTAAGTAAGGAAAACTCATTGCAGAATGAATTATATGTCCTTCCTGATCATATATTCAAGAATTATTACAATTTTACATAGATAATGTTGTGCCCATTTTAGGAACAGAATGGACATTGGTTTGTTTAATTTAGCTTCCATAGGGCTAGATCTCTGCACTTATAACTATAACTTGTTGCTATTAGATCCCTAAATACTTTGAAGTGCTCATGACGCATGAGAGTTTAAGTATATGTATGCTAAAAATGACTAAGATACACCACTACAGAGTTCAGGAGCAGCTCTAACTGAAAAGTGAAACAATCTCATTTTCTAATTTAAAACTAACAGTTTTAAAGAGGAATAATTACTTTATTTCTCTTTTCTAACACCCCTTGAGTTCTGTTGTTGCACTTTTGATCTTGACCAGTTGTGTACACTCACTTTTAAATACACGAATGCAGTGCTAAATGCAGGTGTCTATGGGTGATCTGTGCTTGGTGTCAAGTTTTCCTGTAAAATCGAGAAATCACTCTGGATTTTGGAACACCATAGCACTCTTCTTGCTGCATGATAAAGCCACGAATTGCCTCTCAAGAACTACTGGGGGGCACTTTTGCACATTCTGATTTCTTCCTGGTATTCTAGATTTTCACTGAATTTAAAAACATTCAATTCTGGCGCATACATTGAAACAGAGCTGAGAATTTTAAAACATTTGTATCACTTTCAGGCAGTAGACATTTATATCATCTAGTGTATAATATTCGCTGGAACATTGACCCACAAAATAGCCCTGAAGTGGCCAGAAATGTCTGCTGTTAGCAAACTTTCTGCCCAGTGCCCAGAATTGTCCAAACATGCCAAAAAGAAAACTGCTAAAAATGCTGCTACATTTTGGTAGCATGTGGTAACTGCTAAGTTGCTGAAAATGTGTACCAACTCATATGAGTGGAAAAATGGAGATGAACTAGCATTTGCATGTCTATAGGGATCACCTTATCTTTTCAGTTACATAGCCTGGTGTAAGGTTATGCAGTAAGGTATGAATGGGCATGATTAACTGCAAATGTATTTGTGTATCACTTAAGTGAGTAGCGTGGTAAAGAGTGACAATAATATATGCAATGAATAACATGCCTGGAATTTAATTATTTATTTATTGAAATGTTTCACCAGGAGGCCACACTGAACAACGAGTTGCTTGTCCCATGGTGTGACCTGGGGGGAGGGGGTTATATAGGGTTATGAAGGATGATAAGCTACAATAGTATGTGGGTAGTACAAACAATACAACATTGTAAGTCAGCCTGCCCACACACATCCATTCATATGTAGGCAGATGATACAGTTCTATATACTTCAGGCTCCTCCCCTCTGGAAGTGGCACCCAGCCTCCAGCAAGACTTCAATGCTATCCAACACTGGTGTCACTCAAATCAACTTATCTTAAATGCAAAAAAAGGGTCTCCTTGACTTTCAGCACAAGGCAGAGGCTCTCCCATCTCCCCGTCAGTCCTACTTTTAATACCCTAGAAGGGACTCCCATAGAAAATTGCATCTCCTTCAGATATCTTGGGGTCTGGCTGGACCAGCACCTCGATGTTTCAGCACACATCACCGCTACCCATAAAAAATTGCACCCTAGACTGGCACCTTATTCCGAAACCGTGGCAGTATTCCTCTGCCAGCTTGTAGGGCAATTGTACAGAAAATGATCCTCCCTATTTTTGATTATGGGAACATAGTCTACAGTGCCGCACTAAAGTCCACCCTGGCTAGACTGGATCCCCTTTTCCACTCCTTCTGTCATTTTACCCTGGACTGTACACCTTCCGCTCACCACTGTGACCTCTACCGGTCCCTTAACCTCCCCTCACTCGATGAAAGGCGACAGTCCCACTGCAATAGCCTCACGGTCAGATTCTGGACCCAGTCACTGCCCTCCTACCTCATTGATACCCTAACTGCCCAAACACCCACAGCATACTCACTCAGGAATTTTGACTCCCGGCTCCTGTTGGTCCCTAACATGTTGACCTTTGCTGGCCAGTTGGCCTTCAGAGCTCGCATGCCCAAACTATGGAACTCTCTGCCTATGGACATTCAGCACGCTCCGTCCTCTCGGCAAATCAACTCACTCCTCAAGGAACACTTCTCCACCAACTGCCCATGTGGACTAAACTCACACTAGCCCAGGTACTAGCCCTCCAACTGGCTTCTACTGTGGGTACTCCCAATAACTATCTCTGACTCTTGTGAATGTAGCATTTGCACCGCATATCAAATTAGCTGTTGGGTTGCTGTTGTGTTGCATTCTGTATTGGTATTGTACATAGCATTATATTATATATAGCTACTTTCTGGGAATTGTCTGTACTTTGAATTTTGTGTGTATTCTCCCATCCCCTACACCTCGCAGGACGCATCTGGAATCGAGCTGTAGTCTGCTCAGCATGCCTTCCTGGTAAAACTTTTAAATAAATAAATGATTGTGCAACAGTTGGGACACAAGGTATTGTACAATACACAGTAGTGGAACATTGGGTAAATTACTTGTCCAAAATCAATGCCCTATGTCTGTTATATAACAGAGGCAGTATAACTCAATGGTTAAGAGCACTGAAGTAAAAACCTGGCAAACTGGGTCTGAATCCCACAGCCACCACTTGCTGCCCATGTGGACTAAACTCACACTAGCCCAGGTACTAGCCCTCCAACTGGCTTCTACTGTGGGTACTCCCAATAACTATCTCCGACACTTGTGAATGTATCTCCGACTCTTGTAAATGTAGCATTTGCACTGCATATTAAATGAGCAGGTCACTTAACTTCACTCTGCTCCCAGGATGCACCTGGAAACAAGCCTTGACTTAGTGTGTCTTTCCAGACCAAAAACTGTAAAAATAAAAATATTTAAATAAATAAAAATCTAACAGATCCTTCATATTTTAAAAAAAGAAAGCCATGGGGGAAGAGGTTTTAAATTTGTTTTGGAAGCTAACTAGAAAATCTTCCTAACTGTGACATCATTGTGGACACTGACATTCTAATTAAAGGTCTTAGCCAATGAGAGACCTCTACTGACTGGGACTTTTTGTACTTTACTGAATTTCATGGATATGTTCATAGTTAGAAAAGGTCTCAGCCAATGAGAAGCCTCCATTTTATGTCACCATTATATCATTAAGGAACTATCTCAAGCAGTTAGAGCACTCATGAGTATCATACAGCAGTACATCAGTCAAACTTTAAATGTGCAAATGCAGTGCTTGCTTTACTAGCTGATGCACTTTACTCTGACAGCAATGTTGGCAACAAATACAGCAGCAAGACGACAGCAAAATAATCACACCAAAGATAGCAGCAGATAATTAAATATTGTAAGGCTTACTAGCATGGCTATGCAACACTACTGAACAGTTGAGTGGCTATTGAATCACGAAAGCTACCACCCATCTGCCCTAGCACTTTGAATACTCAGATTATACATCAAGGGGTGTGGCTTGAGGAAGTTCTAGGCATTTAAATGCATCAACATGTCATAGCCCATTTATTCATAGTGAAAAAATGCGCAAAAATAAATAGTGCATTTAAACCAAACTACAAAAATTGTACTACACTATTATTCATAAGAAAATACATACAGAGTATATCAAAAATTATTAATTATATGTACAAGATTGTTTTAAAGTGCTAACTACCAAAGATAGGGAACTTCATTCCATAGTATCATAAGAAAATTTACCAGACCTTTAGCAAAGTAATTCTTCCTGTGGTGTGAAGGCTGCTTTTTTGCGTGCTATCCGAGCATATCGACAGAAGATAGATAGATAGATAGATAGATAGATAGATAGATAGATAGATACTGGCACAGGACATGCACTTATCCTTTATATTTCATTGCCTTCCTATTGGATAATCACAAGAGAAGAGGATCTACATTAAATCCTCGTCCAGACAAGAGAAGAAGCAAAATAAGGAACCTAAGGGAAAAGAAAAATATAGCAAGATTTAGGAAATTCCTAATACATGAATCAGTACAGATAATATATATATAGTACATACAAAAGGTTTGAATCTTCAATTAGAGTACATATACCACAAAATTATTAACGGTCCCATAGTACAATAAGTATTTCAGACCATAACAGCGAGAGGTAGGAATTATAGAAATCATAAAATGATTTCAGGTTCAACTGATCATTTAAGCCAAGGTACCTCATGTTGCATAATTCAAAGATCCAGTTGCTTTCTTTTCTGAGGAGTTGGTTGGTTCTGTCCCTTTCCCTTCTTGGTGGGCACACCCACTCTAAGCCCATGAATTTTAAATCTTCAGCGTTTGACCCATGTACCAGGAAAAAAGGCCACCCAGTGCCTGTGTTTCTAATTAAGGAGTAATATAAGACAGGGTGTGGTATATCGTGTGATACTGCAATGCCTCGGGTACATTGTGAACAATGAGGCTGCAGGACAAGTGACTCATACACCCAAGAAGTGGCAATATTCCATGATATACTGCACCCCTGGCTCAAGTATATTATTACTATTATACAATACAAAGGTATTTTTTTATGATTGATGCTTTATTGAATTTGTGACATATTTTACAAAAATGTTCAGATTAAATAAGTTTATAACCAGTAGGAGTTGCTGTGACATAATGTCAAAGTGTGTATCTGAGGAGAGATCAAAGAGAGATGTTCAGTGCTGTGTGGGTCTGAGGTGAGACAGGTGATGGAAAATAAAATGTGGTCAAATAACACTGTGAGGAAAGGCACTGCAAAGACGTGTTGGCAAGAGGGGAGATATCCAAAGATTGTGTTTTGAGATTTTACATTGGCAGTCAAAGGGAGTGAGTAATGGTGCAGTATGTGGCATTCAGGAAAACTGCAGTATTGTAAGTTGTGGCAGAAGTGGGTGGGAATACATAATACTGCCAGAGCGGTTGTTTTGGTACAATTTTGATAAGAGCAGGATGGACAGGCAGTGTTACATTAAAGAGGGTTGGGACTGAATGGGGGGTTGAGTTTGAGTAGATATTTAAGTGAGATGAGACACTGTGATGGCTAACAGCACAGAGAGCAACACAACATGAGCTTATGGCAACCATATGATTTGAGGGCAAAGTATGCTCAGACTGATTTTATGCCTGTTGAAAAATAATGATTAGAACTTTTTCTTTGTGGCTATGTTAAACAGGTTTTTTTAGCTTTGTACTGGGATGTACTTGTGGCTATGTTAAATAAGTTTATTTTAGCTATTACCTAATAATCCTTAAATCACAGTCACTATGTGAAGTGGAGGTATTTTTTTGTCAGGTTTAGCTTTTCCCCAATTTATAAAACAATACTGTTCTAGTGTTTTTTTTTTTGTTAGTTTGTTTTTTAAAGAATGAGGCTGTCTCCAACCTGCAGACTGCTCTTGGCACTGTACCATTTTATCAGGTGCTAATGTATTTTCATGTGGTCTTTATCTAATTGTGCCTGATCATTAACCATATAATGGCAATAACACCCCGTGGTTCCTACAAAGAACTCAGAATATCCTATTCAATTGCAGTTTCTGAAGAAGATTTTTATCATTGATCTTAAAATAATTCTCTGCTCTTTTCTGTTGTAGTATTTTTGTCCTGGACAAAATATGAATGACAGTCAATGATTCACTCTCTCTCAGAAGAGTTTTGGGAGCTCCACTAAATACTTTCTTTAATGTGCGTGCCCACCAAACAATATTATATTATTTGGTGTGAAACAACATTTCCTCCACTTTGCAATAATTAAGCAATAAGGTACAATGGGTGTTATGGTACTGTCCTGTTAGTCACCCCCTGTGGGCTTGATGTGGCATGAGGCAAAGCCAAGTGTTGTATGCCCCTGGGGATTGACTAACTGGACATTAATATAACCCCTGGAGTACCTTATTGCTATCATTATAATTTGATACACATATTCTTGATAGTAACATGTTTCTGTAAACAGTTTCTGTTACCTTAGATGTGTTTAACATAACAATGGTCCTTCCACCTTAGATTTGTCTTTTAATTTGGATTTATATATATGTTGTTTGGCTGATAAGTGAAGGGTTGCACATTTCGCTTCTGAGTAAGGAATCCTGTCAGCTAACTGAGTACCAAGTCAAGTCCTACATTATTTGTTTTAATTTGTTATATGAATTAGTCTTCATGCTTTCTCTCTGGTTTCTGCAAGGCAACTACCAAGCTGTATTACTTCATATTTATACTGCATAGTGAGGCCCATAAGGAGTGCCTGGTTTGGCAGTCAGGAATTATGTTAAGTGGAGAGGGTCACATCTCCCAATAGTAATTTAAACATTTAAGTCTGTGGAAAATATTTGGGTTGCAATATTCTTGCTCCTCTTTAAATAATTCTGGGAAATCGCATGCTGAGAGGAGATATCTGGATTACTCTGCCTCTCTCCTTGGATTGCATGTGAGATTATAGTTAGATTTATTGGTAACTTCCTTGTAAAACCCCTGTTTTGCTTAATTGTAATCCAGACATATATGAATAGGTTAGATTGATATTTTTGGAGCATGTAGACAGTGTTTTTCACTTCAAGAAGGGCTCCAGGAACAGGGGACATGACCCCTGGCTGCAAGGAGGGAGGTTCTCTACCAACACCAGGAAGTTTTTCTTCACAGAAAGAGTGGTGGATGCCTGGAACAGCCTGCCTCAAGAGGTTGTGGGGGTCAACACTGTGGGGGGATTCAAGAATGCATGGGATAGACACAAGAGAGCCCTGACTACAAAGGGCAACTAGAGTATCAATATAGGTCTAAAAGAAATGGGCAGACTAGATGAACCTAGTGGTCTCCTTCTGCCATCAACTTCTATGTTTCTATGTTTACCAGTAGTATCAAGCGGTAGGTACTGCTCCAGGTGCTGGCTACCAGTGTTCAGGTCACTGTCAGTTGTGTTGCTGTTGTTGTTTTCAGGCCACAGGGTAGGAACCAGTAGTGGTAAGACCCAGCAGAAAAAAACTGAACAGAAAAAGTAGACACACAAGTACTGCAATTGCTGCTGTTCAGTAGGAAAAAGTGATTGCAGGAGTTGCTAGGGTGGGCAGATACTGCCATGTGTTGTGAGGTGTTGGTGTGTTGGTGGCAATCTTTCCTTACAGAACCTGCAAGGGGGGGGGGAGAGGGACTGGAACCATGCAGAAGTCATTTTATATGACAAAGATCAATTGCCACGTTCACTGCTTTAGACACATAGCAAGTCCTTTCGAGTCCACCTGCAGACAATAACAAATTTGGGCATCCAGATTATGTGTATTCATGAGCCTCAAATTATGCGATGAGGTTCTACATGCATACTTATCTAACTCTAACACCCAGTATGCAGAATGCAACTCACCAATCATATTGCTGGATTTTACTCATTATAATAATACTTATTCCTGTATGGTGAGCTGCTGGTCCTAGTTTTGTGATTGTTTATAATGTTCTTTTTGTCACACTCTACAGATGATAGCAGTATACTATGTGGAATGGGAAAAATGAATATTAATATTTTACAAAAGAAACCTAACAAAATTTAGCCCCCCCCCCCATAAACACAAAAGTACTGTCTAAAAGGGCCTATAAATAATCATTTAAGCCTTTTTTTCCCTATATGTTTTTCTTCTTTCTCTGCTTTAAAAAAGTTCTCAGCACCACACTTACATCTTAAATGTGGGCAAACTTGGTTACTTCATCAAGGTGGCTCCTACACTATCTATAGTTTTAAAATCCCTATATAGTACAACATAGAGTCTTGCTGCTTTCTCTTTCTTTTTTTCGGCAAAGGCAACTCCCAAGATGTATTGATTTAAATTTAAACAGTAGGTCTCTTAAGGAACAGGAATCCCGGGCTTTTATTTGGGAATCTTGTTACAGAAGATGGAGTGGGCCACACCACCCCCTGATGATTTATACAATTGAGAATGTAACATGATCAACCCCGACTTACATTGTTTTAGTCAGAGTTCATAAATTTTTATGTATTACTGGGGTGTCCCTGATTGGTGGCCAGTATCAGCTAACAAACAAAATGCAGCACCCTAAGTATTGCAGAAATAAGCCTGTAAATCAATTAAACCTTACTTTTTTCATCTTAGTCCTGGCTTTAAAAGGGTGCTCTTGATTCCATACTTAAAAACATGGGCAAGCATGGATACCTCATCGGGGGGACTATTTATGAATCAAGTCCTACATTATCTGTTTTAATTTGTTATATGAATTAGTCTTCATGCTTTCTCTCTCATTTCTGCAAGGCAACTACCAAGCTGTGTTACTTCATATTTACACTACATAGTGAGGCCCATAAGGAGCACCTGGCTTGGCAGTCAGAAATTATGTTAAATGGAGATGGTTACATCTCCCTATAGCAAAAATTTAAACATTTAAGTTTGTGGGAAATATTTGGGTTGCAATATTCTTGCTCCTCTTTAAATAATTCTGGGAAATCACAGGCTGAGAGGAGATATCTGGATTACTTTGTCTCTGTCCTTGGATTGCATGTGAGATTATAGTTAGATTTATTGGTAACTTTCATGTGAAACCCCTGTTTTGCTTAATTGTAATCCAGACACGTGAACAGATCAGATTGATATGTTTGGAGCATATAGACAGTGTTTTATTTATTCATTTACAATGTGTTGACTAGAAACGTCACACTGAGATGCACCTTGTTTCCTGGTGTGACCCAGGGTAGAGGAGTTACAAGAGGAGGGGTCGATGGCAAAAATAATAGGAACTGAGCAACAAAAAAGAAACAAACATTATACAAGATGTCAGGAAATAAGGTACAAATTTAAATAAATAAGCAGAATTAACAATGCTAATAGAGGAGTCAAGCACACATACATTTAGTCTCAAATGCGTTTACAGCACAGTAGGGAACTACTGCCACTACTGGGTTGTGTAGTATGGACAGAGTGCTAAAGGAAAGGAAAAGGAGAGGAAAGAATATGATTTAAAACGGGGGATCTTGGAAAAAGAGGGCACACTTTTGAAGGAGAGGACTTTGGTTTGATTCCATACCAAGGAAACTTTACTGAAACAAAAGGAAGGGTTAAGAAGAGTGACAATAGGAAGAGCAATTGCAGGGGCAGAACAATGTAGACGTTTGTCATCCAGTCTATGTGGTCAGTTACCCTTGGAGGGGTTTAGAGAGTACAGCGCAGATAGAGTAGCTGCAGGTGGGATAATGGAGAATAAGAAAGAGACTGGGGCAAGAAGAGGATGGGAGGATGGAGAGAGAAGGAAGGGATGAGAGGGAGGTCAGCAGGATTACTGAAATTTATATGCTTTTAGTATGCCTGTTTCAAATAATTTGGTTGCATTTGATTAATCTGGATTTAAAAATGATCTGCTCATGGGCAGTAGCTAAAAACAATCATAAAATGTGATTACCAGGGGTCCGATTACAAGATGCATGGCACAACTCACGGGCGTATGTGAGTTGTGCCATGTGGTGCTACGCCTAGGGCCCTGCGCCATATTCCAAGACAGGCAGGGTCCCTGGCACCTATATCCCACAACTTGTGGCAGCTGCAGGCTAGCACCACAGGAATGGCATAATAGACCTGGGTGCCGCAAGTTGAGGCCCATGAATTACTGCTCCCCCAGATCACCCTACCCCAAAATGCACCCGCAACCACCTGGGGCATTGGGGGGACTGGCTGGGTGACACAGGCATTTGGGGAGCAATGCAGAAAACAGAACCTGGGGGTCCCTGACATTCAGGTGTGAGGCATGACCTTGCTGGAGGGGATGTGGAGCAGGGATATGTGCTTCCTGCAGCACTGCAGAGTGGGCATACATCAGCTGGCAAGGACAAATGTCCATTAGACCACCTCCATTGTGGTCTAAGTCCGCAGAGCCATTGCAGGTCTTGGAATGGCATTAGTGGGTTACAGCAGCTACCCTTCCAGAATAGGGTGCAGTTGCTGCTGTAACCCACCCTTACACCATGCCACAGTGGGTTGCAGGCATAGTGGGTGGCCTAGGCCACCTTTGGTGCAACCTGCATACAACATGGCACAAGGCACCTTCTGAACTAGCAACTTACGATATGCCTGGTGTAGGTTGTGATTTGAGCAATGGGGTTTGGCATAAATTGCCCTGTGCCAGATGTAACATGTCTTGGAATCAGGCCCCATATATGCAGAATGATTCCTGTTATTGTGTACAGATGCAGAATATGACCACATTGCTCATATCATATTGATTATGAATGCGTCACTAAGAACACACAACTTAGATCCCCCAGAAAAGCTATGAAACTGGGCCCTGGGAGCCCATCCCTGCATGCCTGCCTCACCCTCAAAAAGGTCCTGTACCAGGAACTCCCACTCTGATAAAAATACACCCAGCATGACTGGCCCATCTCAGGTGCCTGGAAAACTCCCCATGCAACCCCTCCTGTGTGAAAAAGAAGACTGTCGCTGACAGCTCATTCCTTGTGACTTCTCCCACACAAAAAGAAGGCCTGTACTGGTGGTCAATCCACAGTGCAGAGAAGTCCATCAAAAAAGCACTGAAAACCAGTTCCTAGTGCCAAGAAATCTCATATTCTCCCCCAACCAGAAAATGAGGGTGACACCAGAAGCCAATCCATAGTGCCAAGCCGCCCCTCCCCATGAAAAATAAATCTAGCAGTGGCAGCCCATCTTTGGTGCCAGGAACCCCCACTCCCACTTAAAAACTGTCATCGTGCGGCCCCCAGATCCCTCCCTCCCTGCTCCCCTCCTAATCCCCAGCATCCTTTAAAAAGTATTTTCAAATCAAAAAATTCCTTCCCCTTTTTCTGATTGCCCAATTTGACCTCCTAGCCCTGGAAATAAACTCTATTGTGGCCAGTGACCTAGTGGCAGCCATCATACCCCCTCATACGGTGTCTAGCACAGCCCTCCTATCACCTCCTTGGTTGACCACTATCTGATTAAAAATACTGTTAAACTGTTATTGTAGTAAAAGGCTCAGTGATAGGAACTGAGTCTTTCAGTACAATGATGTTTTTTTCTGCAGTTTTAATTAGACAGTGGTCAGCTGAAGAGATAAGAGGAAGGCCGTGCCTGTCTGCCTTGGGGGGGATGGGAGGGTACTTGATACCATGGAAACATGGCACAGGAGGGGATATCAGTAGGCACTAGGGACTGTTTGGCTTGGAATGGAGAAAGGGAGAAAGCATGTGCCTTTGGATATCAGGAAGTGCTTGGCATGAGGTGGCAAGAGATGAGAAGGTGCAACTATACACCAGTGATTGCTTTTGCACTGGGTGGGAAGGGAAATAGCCACTGCACACTAGTGAGAACTTGGCACAGAATAGGGAGAGGAAAGAGATGTCTCTAGACACCAGGGAATTATTGGCACAGGCGAGGCACCTGTAGATACCAAACAGTGTGGGGTACAGGTAGAGTGACGGGGTTGCCAATGGACACCAGAGTTGAGTAACTGGGAGTGCATGGTACCAGGAGGGTGTGCCACTGGACACCAAGGAGTTCTTGGCATGAGAAGAGTTAGAGGGTGTCACTAAACAGCAGGGAGAGTTTGGCCCCAAAATGGTTAATGAGGTGGTGCTGCTAGACACCAGGAGGGACTAGGAATGGGGAAGAGGGAGGTACTGCTTGCTGGACACCAGGAAGGACTTGACTTGGAAGAGGAAAAGGAGGGAGGCTGATGAATATCAAGGAGTGTTTGGAATAGTATGAGGAGGGAGGGAGGCACCACTGCGGGGGTTACTGTGCATATTGCCACCAAGAATGAGCTCCCAGAGCTGGATCAGTCATATCTGGGTGGGGGCTTTTCTAAAAAATGGGCTTTTTAAAAAATGTATGACAGTTTATTGCAAAATATTTGTTAAAATAACATTAAGGCCATGAACAAAGCCCACAGATATGTAGAAGTAGTAGTATACTTTTAATCATAATCAGTGAAAGGGAGTAACTCAATAATCCTACAGTACAGTAACTGCTCTTGTTTGGCTAAATCCTGCAAGTGCTGTAGGATCACTTTACCAAACTGCACATTACCCAACTAACTAGTAAACCTGCTACCATGCTTACAGACAGTTGGTGCTGCTAGGTTTCTCAATTCAAAGAACCTAACTCTGGATACCACTGAAAGCTTGGCATAGAATAAGGAGGGGGAAGGGGGTCTTTCTGGCCTCAAGGAGTTCTTAGCACAGGAGATGGGTAGTGCTAGATATCAAGGTATGTGGTGGATAGGACAAGTAAAGGGGTGCAGCTGGATACCAATTAGTGCTCAGCACAGGTTGGGGTGAGTGGGAGCTGCCGTTGGGTAAGAGGCAGTGCTTGGCACTGGAGGGGGGAGGTGCCACTGGACACTAGGGAATTCTTGGCATAGAAAGAGGTAAGAAGTTCCACTGAACAGCAAGGAGAGCTTGGCCCAGACAGGATGAATGAGGGGTGCCACTGGATATCAGGAGGGGCTGTAGATTGAGAGAGGAAGGGGGTGCTGATAGACACCAGGAAGGACTTGACATGGTACAGGAAAAGGAAAAAGGCAATATTAGTCACAAGGGAGTGTGTGGAACAGTATTTGGGGGGGGGCACCACTGAGTGTTATCAGTATCAAGAATGTGTTTTCAGTCCGAAATCAATTATTTTTGGGTGGAGGGCTTTTTAAAAAAAGTAGGGAAATTTATTGCAAAAACTGTGTTAAGATAACATTAGGGTGAAATAAAGCAAAAAAAGTAAGAAATTCAAAGTAAGGGTTATTGTCGATAACCTTAACTGCACCTGTTCTGCCAAATCCTGCAATTACAGTAGGATCACTTTACCAAACTTATCTATTAAATACAGAATAATGCATATGTAGGTGGTTGATATGGAGTTTTTTCACACACTCAAGTTGTGTGATAATATGTAAACGGTTTCACTATTATCACACAACAAGGGTGTGTTAAAAAAATCCATATCAACCACCTACATGTGTTTTATTTTTTATAATAACTGGGGCAAAAAAAAAAAAACTGTTAGCTGCATCTTAACTAGTCACCCAGTGCTGTTGTGTTATCTCGATGTGTCTGGATGAAAGTACATGACACAAAACTAAACTACATAAATAGGGCTGCAACAAAACGATTCTCCATTGTGTTTCTCTTTTTGATTAGGAGTTGCTGATCACGTAATTTGATTTTTAGCGATGTGAAGGTTGTGAGTGTGTGTTTACCGTTGGAGAACCATCTCGTGCTGCCATTGACTCTCTCATTTGTTTGTGATGCTTCTCGGCGTGAGGATGTAAAAGTCGTATCAACCCGCAGGTTGATACGGCTTTTGAAAGTTGCTGAAAACGAGTTGATATTTGGCATCACCAGTTATTATACCATGTTACTGTGCTTACAGAGAATTGGTGCTGTTAGGGTTCTCCACTCCAGAACCTTAACTTTGGAATTCCTGATTCGTTGGCTTTGTTTGCAACTGAAAATTATCTTTACATAGTTTTTGCAGTACATTTCGAGTGTAGGTTCAGTGTAATTGGTTAATTTGCATTGTGCATTTTTGGCTTTTAATACGCTGTTTCTTGCCCACATTTATTAGTATCCTTTCATTACTAGAGTATCTACTGTTCATAGAAATAATGTTGCAGATACATGCCACTAGCACTTACAGCTGCCTTTATGCAGCTAGAGGTTCTTCAGCCAGTGCTCTTGGTTGACAATTTTATAGAGAATATTCCCTCACAGTTCGAAGTTGGGGGTACCTAATACAACATAGCAGCTTGCTTCTATGGTCTTTATTGCATGGATGCTAAATATTTTATTTGCATGGTGGTTACTTCTGTACTCTTTGTTGTCTGGTTCCTGAAGTGAGAATGTTAATCCCAAATTAAATGGTGCATACTCTAAGTGTAGTGAGTCAAAGTAAATCTGTGCATCCCTGTAAGTTCACCTCCCTTTCATACTAACAGCTGTGACCTGAAATGCCTTTTTTTTAGATAAATTTCAAGCTTAGTTTTGAAATTCTGAACCCTGCCTTCATGTATCACCTCCTCTAGTAATCTGTTCCACAATCCTTTTACTCTTGGCAAAAAAATGTTTCTTCAAGTCCCTTCTGACTATCTCCCTCCCCTGCCCCTCCACCCCCACACCCCTTAGCTTTTATTTGTGCTCAGTGGTTCTGGAATCATGGATTCAGCAGAGCAGTCTTCCCAGGTCCATTATTGTATAACCCTTGTGATCTTACATGTTAGTTCATTGAATTACTTGCAGGAAAAGGTAATGTAACAGAGAACTAGTGTGTTTGTGCAGTTTAACCATTTACTCCACACTTGGAGTAGGAACTTTTATAAAATGTCAGCGTCATAGCAAAGACTGCCTTGGTAGAGTACAGTAACAGTTTGTTTTACATAGTGCCTTTCAGACAGCTCCTCACTCTTGCAGCGTAGTTATTGTAGGTACGGTGGGCTGACAGGATGGGCCATTCAACCTTTTTCTGCCATTACGTTCCATGTTTCTATGAACATGCAGATGTTGTTAGATTCCATTTGTACAGTCATTATACGATTTCATGTACTGTAGTTCCTATTTTAACAAGTACAGAAACACACACTGGAGTGCAGTCTCCTCAAAGAGCGGGAGTGTGGGCACACAACATGTTTGAAATTAATGTAGTGATTAATAGTGGATAAAAGTCATCTTGAAAGACAGGACTGGTCTGTGCAAAATTCAAACATGTGCAAAATTTGTATTCATAAAAAAGCAGTTGTTTATTCTGAGTCTTTACTGTTTTGCAGCCTCCTGACCCCTTAACAAATTCCCTCTAGCTGCAGAGTATATTACAAGTTTGGCATTTCATAAGAGTGTGTCACAAACTTGTTGATAATCTGCCAAACAGTTTCTGGAAACTGAGTAAGGTGTGAGACTGGCCTGTGTTATTTTCTGATAACTGAATCATCCACAATATGCAATTTGGGTGATAGCACTTAGAATTCTTATTGTGCCAAAACCAAGTCCTTTAGTCAGAGAAATCCTTTTCTTCTGTTTGAAAGTTTACTACACATACACTGGACTTCATTTGCACAGACTTCACCTCCCTACTCCCGTGACATGGTATGCATTTAAATTTCAGTGAACTGACTCCATTTCTCTGAAAAAGGACCTGTTTTTGGCACAGCTTGACTTCTAAGTGCTATCACCCAAAGGACGCATCACAGATGATTTAGTTATCAGCAGGTAACACAGGCTAGTCTCACACCTAATTCACTTTCAAGAAACTGTTTGGCAGATTATCAACAAGTTTATGACAAATTGTTACGGAATGCTAAAACTGCACTATATTCTGCTGCTAGATGTAATCTGTTAAGAGGTCAGGAGGCTACAAAACAGTAAAGTCTCAGAATAAGCAACTGTTTTTTTGTGAATACAAGTTTTGCACATGTTTGAATTTTGCACACACCAGTCTTGTCCTTTAAGATGGCTTTTGTCCACTATTAAAGTATTCAATGGATTATTTCCAGACCTTTTCTGTGCATGCACTTCTCCTCTTTGAGGGTCTTGCACTCCGTTGCGTGTTTCTGTACTTATTCAAGTGCCTTGGATGGAGCACCACGCTATAGTGATGCACAGTGGTAACAGACAGTGGGTTGTGCTTACTATTTTAATATTTGCGTTTTAAGTATTGTTCAGTAACCCGTTTTCTGTATCTACACAGTATGCCTGTACATTTGTAATTATATTGTATTTAAAGTTGTATAACCCCTTCCTCATTTATCGCTACATTCCTGTATAACCCCTCCCCAGGTGACAGCTAAAAATAAGTTGTAGCTCAGCATGCTGTCCTGGCCAAAACTTAATCTTATAAACCCTTGGAAGACAGTATGACTTGATGGTTACAGCACATAGCTATAAACCTGCAGATCTGTCAGACTCAGGTTTAAATCCCATAACTGGCACTTGAAAATATCGTAAACCTCATCAAGTTCCTGTAACCCCCTACTGCATAATTCTCTCTTAGGTTGCACCAGTAAACATACTTTAACTAGGTGTGTCTTTCCTGGGTAAAAAAAAAAACAAAAAAAACAAATTGTACATAAAAATAAATAAATATGTTTTCTGCATTTTCCATAATGTCCCTCATTTCCTTTGCTATTTTTTCTGTCAGTGGCAGTCTCCTGGTTTGGGTGGTGGCTGCTGTAAGTTCTGTACCTGTCACTGTATCTGTACAGACACACAGTTTTCAAAATGTACACAAATGTGGTTTCTGATCGCTTTTCAGTAACGCTGTCAAGCAAGAGTTGCTAGGCTGAGGAAGCTGAAGCAATGTTTAGATATCATAGAAACAGTAGCATTTGTCAGTGGAAAAGGACCGCTTGGCCTACCCCAGTCTGTCCAGATGATCCCTGCCTAGTCTGTCTCTGCAGACCTTAACTGGTCTCCTGCAACCCGCTTGCTGCCCTGCCCCTTATATACCCCTATGTCAAGCCCTTGAGTGTACCTTCAGGCCAAAATGTTACTGTAGTTGCCTGCATGTATCAAAAAGTTATTATTTCTAGAAGTGTAGCTACTTTTTACTCAAAGTAGTTACTTTTATCACCAGAAAGTGGTTACAAAATGTCCTCCAACCAGGGAGTAATGGTGTATGACACTGATGAAATTAAGAAGCTGACACACATTGAGAGACTGCAGAGGGAACATTTTGTAAAAGGATGGGGTAGAGAGTCAAGTGGCAGAGACATGATAAGTACTCTCCTCTCCTGTTCTATTCTGATTCTTCTCATCTTTTCGTCTCAGAGCTCTTAAGCTTTTTTTTTGGCACTTTACTTTCTTTCTCTGTATCACATTTTCTTTCTTCTGTTCTTCTCTGTGTCTCCCGAAATATTTTAAATGTAACAATACTGGAGACCAGGACTCTGATTTTTAGGGCTATGGGTGAAGCCTACAGCTATTTTGAGATCTCTCTGTAGCTCTAAAAATGGCCGACCATGGAACCTTCCATTGGACTTTTGGAAGTATCCTTCTGAAAGCCCAACAGAGCTTAAAACTCTCCGCCATGATTGGCCACTATGGAATAACCACCACACTATTTCGGCTGTTACTTCCACATTCTGTGGCACGAACTGCGCCTATGTGACTCACATGCATGCGCAGTTCTGCTGGCAGTGCCATGTATGGAAAAATGCCATTCACCGTAACTGCACATGTGTGAGTGTGCTCATGCACAGTTGTGTTGCCGCTGCCAGCTCCACAGCATTCTGTGCCCCCCCAAACTCATGTGGCACATTGGGAGCCCACCCCAGTTTGCCCCAAGATTTTTGTTTTGCACACCGACATCAGGGTGCCCAATCCCCAAGTTGGACGCCGCCAGCTCCATGGCAGTCTGTGCCCCCCCAGACTCATGTGGCACACTGGGAGCCCACCCCAGTGTGCCCAATGATTTTTTTACCTGCCAACAATGGGGTGCCCAATCCCCATGTCAGCATTATGTGCACCCCCCAGTCTTGTGGCACTCTGGGAGCCCACCCCAGTGTGCCTAATTTTTGTTTCTTCCCCCCCACCCACTGCCACTGACATTGGGGTGCCTAATCCCCATGTTGGCATTATGTACATCCCCCAGTCATGTGGCACACTGGCAGGCCACCTAATTGTGCTCAAATTTTTTTTTTCTCTAAAACAGAAAATGGTCCCTCGTCATCGCTCCCGTCTTTTCTTTCTCCCTGTAAACAAGAAAACAGTCCCTCATCATCACTGCAGTCCCCTCCCCCATCCCCACCCTCTCACTGAGCACCCACCTCCTCACACACACCCCTTACCCCGTACTTACCTCTGGAGGTCAGCGCTGTCATCTTCTCTGGACTGGGACACATCTGCACTCTTCAAAGCCAAACTGTGAACTGAAGAATGAAGGGTAATCCTGCTATAATGCCATTCAGTGGGGTTTTCAACTTATACTGATATCTCAGCCATTTTTTAGAATTGTTTCCCCAAATTTTCAACATGGGATTCTTGGGATTCCAGCTCATGAAAACTGTCACTGTCATTTTGTTACTCGGTCCCAAAAGGTGATTTCGCAGTTGCTGCGTGGAATCACTTTTCAGGATCAATTCATGAAATGACAGTGCCACTTTCATGGGGTGGGGTCCCAAAAAGGCCATGTTGCAAATTTAATTAAGCATTAAAAATTACTGCATTAAGCGTGCATTGTGCTGTTTCTATGCACACTCCTAACTTTGCCAATTTTTAATATTTTCTCTCTACATTTTCAACATTGCAATTTTTGCACACCCCCTTCAAAACAGTACAGCTCTCATTTTCTATAACCTGCCCAAAATGTGTTTTCACACCTGTGGTGCAGAACAGCGCATTTGATCTGTGAAATCACCTTTTGGGACAAGTGAACAAAATGACACTGACACGCTTCATGAGGTAGAGTCCAAAAAAGGCCATGTTGAAAATCTTGTGCAACACCTCCAAAAAATGGCAAAGTTACACCTGGGTGTCGAATAATTTCTACGCATATGTGTAACTTTGGTCATTTGGTAGCTTTTCACAGCCCTATCAGCTCTAGCTAGAGTTTTTTTAACATAGGGGCAAACCTGGTGGATTTATAAATGCATTAGGGCTCAAAGCATAAACTGCCTCCTCATGAAAAAAATGCTTTAGGGGAAACACTAAAATGGATACCTTGGCTGGAATTTATTTACCCAGTGGTAATTCATGGTCTTCCTTATGTAAATGTTTTAGAATACAAAAGAATTTTAAGGTGAAATGTAACACAAGGAGAGACACAGGTATAGAAAACAAGTTAAAATAAGTCAACTACAAACACATTGATTCCATCTCTGAGAATGGAGATTAGGTGGGTGCAGTCCGTGCTCCAGATAAAGTGAGTACTGATCTATTTTACTTGCCATGTTCTAAGAAATACTCTTTTCAAAATGAGTGCCAGCACTCTTTGGTGCTTCAAAAGGATTGTTTGTTTCCTGGTTTGAAGTGCTTTTACTAGTGCTGTGCAGAAAATGCAGAATTCTGCTGGTGGAATTAGTATAGAATGACCATTCTGCCTGTGGAATTTCCATTGGAATTTCACTGATCCTTCTACAGAATTCTGCCTGCTGTGATATGCAGACTGGTATGATCTGCAGAATGATATTCTGCAGAACAAAATCTTCCCATGGAAAATCATTCTGCTGCCATTTCCATGGAATATCAAGATCCACAGGCTCGAATTCCTCAGAAATATTGCGGAAAAACATTCTGCATTATTCCACTGTGGAATTCCACAATTCTGCTTCTGACAAAATTCAAAAGAATTTCATGAAATTCCATGAAATTCCATCTCATTGAAATATGAAAATTACCCACTCCACTAACCTTCACTCAGCAAAATTTCCATTTATTCACCTAGTGCCAAAAAATGGTGAGTAAAATATTGTGGAATGCCAATGTTATTTATTTATTTTATTTTTATTTAGTTTTTGTTGACCGGGTAAGTGCACTAGACAAATCCTGCCTATTTTCAGGCACAACCTGGGGAAGGGGGATACAGATGAATGCCAACTGACCTTGAACCAGATTAAGCTGTTGGTGGTATTTTTAGTGAATGAGGGAAATTTGGCCAGGACATCGGGGAAATTCCCCATCTCTTTTCGATAAGTGCCATGGGATCTTTAACATCCACCTGAACTACCACCAATCCAGGCAGATGGGACCTCGGTTTAACATCTCATCCGAAAGATGGCACCTCAGAAGTGCAGCACCCCTCTCATGCTGCACTACAGTGTCAGTAATAGGATATTAACCCAAGTGCCAGATGTGGGAACTGAACCCACAGCCCTCTGATCTCCTGGCCTCAGAGCCAAGTGTGCTACCTACTGAGCCACTGACACTGTAATATCTGGAGCACTGTACATGGGGTCAGATGGTCAGATACATTTCCTTTTTAAATATGAAGCTGAATGGTGACAGCATTACTCAGCACTTCTATGGAAGTAAGTAACAACCAGACTCTTATTATTTGCATCTTGTGTTTAATGAGTAGGTTTTTGTTTTTGACCATGAGACCACTCAGGGTAAAACATTGCAGCATGCACGGTTTTAGGCCGTCCCTAAACAAGTTCATGTCGCTGCTCTTTTAAAGAGTTTTAGAGACCCTAAATTTTCCAGGTGGCGCTAGGTGCAGCATAACCAGGGTTCCGCTTTTGTTGCACAAAGAAAGGAAAGTGCAATACATGTGTGCAAGTTATGGCTGCAAAGCAAATATTTACAGACTTATGTAAGTTTTATTTAAGAGAAACTCCTTAGCCACACTGGAGCAAGGCTGGCTGTGTGGTTGTTTGTGCACATGCTTGTGACATGATGCCTCCTCTGACATTCTGATAATCAGTCCACTGTTCTCCGAGGGACCTGCCATTTACGGGCACACTAAAACCATATATGATGTTAGCAATGTTTTACCATGAGTGGTCTCACTGTCAGTTTGATATAAAGGTCTGCTCACTAAACAAAAAGAGCAAAAGGTTAGTAACTATTTGTTAGCTCAACACATTTTCAGTAGGAGTGTTGGTTACTGCTGCAGCCAAGCAACTACTTGTTTAAAGCTTAAATATAAAATAATTAATCAAGTGGGGCAGATAATTTTTATCTCTTCTGAAAATAGGCAGGTAAGTAATGTATACTGGTTTTAAAAATGAAAGTGTACATGCAGTGGCCAAGGGCAGTGGTGTCAGTGTTTCATTCTGTTACTGCAGAAACCAGAATTCACATGAGATCCCTGTAGTCCCATGCTAGAGCTGACTTGGGGTGGTATACATTAGGTTGAGGAATGTAAGAAATATAAATAGATTTAAAAGCAGTGTAGATAAATATTCTATCTAAGGAATGCCAATAATGAACATTAGTGATAATAAAATACAAATTATGTTAAGGATGGATGATAAAAGATGACAGTAAAAATGAAGGCCCCCATTGTCAAACCTCAGGGGATGCACAGTGCATTTAGATGCATAAAATGGGCCAGTACAAAAATCTGCGATATTCAAACAAGATGCGCAATCCCAGTGGATTGCGCATCTCATCTGAATATAGCAATCCTAGCAGGCAATGCAAATAGTGTGCCAGTGCATACTGGGGGATGGCCTGAACATTGGGAATGGGGATGCATGGTGCATCCTCAGATGCACCGGTCCCAAATTCCAGATATTCAGCCAGAATATGCAAATGTGGCCATTAGGAATGCAAGGTGCAAACGGGCCATCTGCATCCTCATTATGGCTGCATTTGCATGTGGCACATGGCAGGATGCACTGGGCGGCATGGCCCCCTGCCTAGTCACGTTCAACATTAAACCCCAACCCGTTTCCATAGTGTAGGAACCCCATTCCCCATCCTGAACTCCATTCTAAATATAATTATATTCCCCAACCCATTTCCATAGTGTAGTGACCCCCCACCCCATTCCAAACCCCATTTGAAATATAATAATTCTTCCAACCTGTTTCCATAGTGTAGGGAACCCCCTTCATGTCCCGAGCCCCATTTAACATATAATCATATTCCCCAGCATTTTTCCATAGTGTAGTGGTCCCCCTACTCATACCAAACCCCATTCGAATAAAAAATAATTCACTTCCCCATCCCTTTTCCATAGTGTAGTGGCCCCCCAAAGAAACCCCGTTCAAGTGAAAAAAAATGATGTCTGCATTCCTTTTCCATGAGTGTAGTGGCCCCTCCACCACCCCAGCAAACATGAATCCCTCCCTGCCCCTCCCCCCAACTTGAACCATGCGTGACTGGCACAGCCCTACATACCTTGCCATGGCCAGCCTCTGACTGATCGGTCCCGATCTCATACTGTACAAAGTACAAGCTCTTTGGTTGTCACCAATGAGTTTGTACTTTGTACAGTTTGAGATTGGGACCGATCAGTCAGTGGCTGATTGTGGCAGGGTGTGGAGGGCTGTGCCAGTCACCAGCATGGGTCAGGTTGGGGGTATGTGGGAAGGGGTTCATGCCCACTGGGGTGGCAAGGTGGGGGGCCACTACACCATGGAAAAGGGACAGGGACATCATTTTTTTTTATTTGAAGGGGTTCAGTACAGGGAGGAGGGCCACTACAGTATGGAAAAGGGATGGAGAAATTAATTATTTTTTATTCAAACGTGGCTCTGGATGGGGTGTGGGGCCACCACTCTATGGAAAAGGGATGAGGAATATATTTATATTTTGAATGTGGTTCTGGATGGGGGTCCTATACTATGGAAATGGGTTGGGGGATTATTTTGTTTCAAACAGGGTTCAGGACAGGGAGGGGTGGTCCCTACACTATGGAAAAGGGGTGGAATTTGTTGATGCAGGGGACTGGGTTGGGGGGGGCAGGCTGCTGTGCTCCTGTGTGCAGTACAGCAGCTTTCCTGTGGGTGGCCAGGACTTAGGCATGGTTATTCCATGCCTGGCTTTGTGCGGCACATCTCTGAGATTCACAGGCAGCTGCACCGCACATCTTTGCTGAATATGGGGATGTGCCACATATTCATGGGCACGCTCCCTCGAGATGCGCTGCATACATTATCGCTGCGATTGGGCACAGCCGCAGATGTGTAATGCATCTCGTCCATTTGATATCATACTGCAGCACAGTTCTTGAGATGTGCCAGCACATCTCCTATGAAAATATCCACTGAAAATGGTAGACCACATGTAAGTATATTGGGGCACATACAGATGTGAAAATATTAGAAAGGGGTGGTGGAGGCTATACTAAGTGAGGGTTTAAAAATTACAGTTGAGTTTGCCAGATAATTTTTTGGTGTGAGCCTTTCAATAAGTTAGCCTTCCTAAAATGTTGAAATATCTATTTTCTGTTCTGTTCACTGCATCAAAGAATGGTGTCATTAGAGTTATTAAAAATGGCCTCCAACCAGGGAAGAATTGGGGGTGGGGGGGGCATAAGGAATTAGATTCATTAGATAGAGAAGCTGGCACACATCATGAGAGTGTAGAAAGATGCTTTTGACAGTAAATGGGCATAAAGTAGGTATTACTCATCCATACTGTAAATAATTGTGTTTGTTGAGGAAATACCTTGATCTACAGAAGAAGTGTAATTGCTTCTGATCCTCTGTCTTGTGCTGCCATTCAACACCCTCCAGCAACAGGTTCCCCCCTGCCCTGCATTTGCATTAGTGTATTCCCCCATTCACCCTCCCCAATTTTACAGTATTGCTACTACTCTGTATTGCTTTTACGCTTTTATTTAACCTAATGCACCATACTATATTGCACTGCATTTCTCTGTACCTATTTTTTTATTTTTTTTTTTTTCATTGTTTAACCAGGGGTGACACACTAAGCTGAATGCTTTTTTACAGGTGTGACCGGGAGCACAGGGAAGTTAAGTGACTTGCTTAGGGTCACACAGTATGCAAGTGGGGGCCAAGGGATTCAAACTCAGGTCTCCAGATTTGCAGCTCAGAGCCTTAAACCACTGTGCTGTACTGCCTCCCAAGGTCCCAAATACCTAGTATTTGCCTTGTGCTCAATTGTTAACTTATTGTACTTATTGAATCTGTTTATGTTACACTGTCGCCCCACCCCCACCACCCCTTCCCCCAGGACACATCTGGAAATGAGCTGTTACCAGCCCAGTATGTCTCTCCTGGTAAAATGTTTGAAATAAATACATAAATATGTAGAACTGGTGGAGAGACACTGGTATAGAAAGTTAGAAATATAAACAATGTCAGCAGAAAAGGACCATTGTTCTATCCAGTCAGAGTTCAGCATTGGTGCAGAGGATTTTGTATACTGAAATAGTCATGTGGGGGAATTGAAACCGAGTTAATTACAAAATATATGTATTTTAAATGCGGTACCTGACGAGACATGCCAATAAAGAATATATGTTTAAAAAATAGCTACCCTTCTTGCACATAGAGTTTTACCAGCATTCAGGAAAAGGATGATTTTGTTCCAGACAGTTGGATGTGTTAGTAATTGGCTGATACCTGTGGAAGATCTATTGCTGTAAATCTCTCCATGTGGTAGATCTTTCAATGTCAGAAAAAGCTAGCAGTTGCAAGAAGTCAGATCTTGTGAGTAATAGGTGTGGGATTCCTATTCCAATCCTGTTTATTTGTAACTGTTTTATTTTACTGGTATTTTCCTCACCAGGCAAAAGTGCTTGAGACACAGCATCTCATTTCTGTGTGGTTTGGGGAGGGAAGGGGATACATAGTAGAAGGCATTTGTTTTACACACAGGCAATGCTCACATCCACACGTAATATTCTTTTTACATTACAGACAGGACTCTGAGATAATTATTCCATCCATTTCCAGTTACATATTTTATTTGGGAGAAAGTGCGTTTTTTAGTTTCCTGTTTAAAGCTTGCTTGAGATTTTTTAGCAAGGAGGGTGGTACAGTATCTTACAAGCATAGATCTAGAAATATTATGAAGGGATTCTATAAATTTGTGGTAGGATTTGGGGACCGGGACCATAAAAATGGCAAAAATGGGGATTAAAAACACTGGTTCCAACTCCTGACCCCACATATCCACCACTGTCTTATTACAGTCTTGGCATCTTTGCAGTACTTTTGACTTTATGCAGCTTACGTATAGACAGATTCATCATGCCATGAAGAAGAAAAACATCTCATCCAAACATTATCACTTCATTAGGAGCTTTGCATCAGCAGCAAAGAAGGTGAGGAATCCCCTCACTCCAGTATAACAAAAATATATTCTGTTAATGTTAACCCATGCAGGGCCTCACACCAATTAATCATACCACACTGTTCTGTATACCCCTCAAAAATACTATGCAGTAGCATGAGATATTAGCGCTGGTGATTGGGCACCTACAATATCGGTGACCCAATCCCCGGCACATGTCTCCAGGGCTACTGTAGGGTAGGGTGGCTGGTTGGGGGGGTCTGCGAATATAGCGATGGAATGTCGCTATACATATGCATGCGGGGGGAGCGAATACACACAGTGATGGGTGGGAGGGAATGTGAGTGGTGGTGCTGCGGTGGATTACTGAGCCAACCCCGTGACATGGTGGATGGGTTGGCGGTGTTGGTTGGCAGGGTACTGGGTTTGGGTTGGTGCTGGAGCATTTTTGTTGCACCAGGCCCAAACCTTTTTTAATCTTTCACCCCCTCCCCATTATACACCCCTGGGTTGAGAATCCTTAAGTAAGAGATGCAGGGCTGGCCCCACATAAAACATTAAAATCTAAGTCCCCAGCACCGTTTTGCTGCGTGCCGGGGTGTCAGAGTGCTGAAATAAATTTTTGGCACTCTGACTTCGCACTAACAGTGATCGCCTCTAGGCTTTTGCCATTATCACATAAACCCTGCTGTGCTGTGCCTGAGTGACACAATCAGTATCAGCAAGATGTATTTGTGAGGCAATAAACATTTGTTTTAGACTTCTTGCATACCCAGTAGCTTTATCTGGAGTCTCTCCATGCTTTTTCTCGTGCCATATACTGAGTGTCTATGAAGCTCCCTCAGCATGTTATCTCTGCCCTCCTGAGAGAGATTTATTCTCTGAGACCCTTATGGACTCCCTATCATACACTGCCACTCCACAACCCTTGGTATTTTCCATGTCTTTTCTGAAACAATGCATATCCTGGGACATTTAGGTCCCAACTATTATTCTGGTTAGCTCATATTTCTGTTCTTGTTGATACTTTACATCTACCTTCCTAGCAGCAGCTCATCCATCTTGTTCCCTAAGCTCCTTGCTTTCATTTTTATTTTAGTCTTTGGTAACTGGGTAAAGCCCACTAGGCACAAGTGCCTGTTTTTAGGGGCTACCTGGGAGCACTGGGGAGGTTAAGTGACTTGCTCAGAGTCACACAGGGCCCCGTATTCAAAGGTCCCAGGCTGCATCGTGCAAGTGCTTGTGCAGCGCAACTGAGATGCACCGGCACAAAATAATGGTATATTCAGAAGATGCACTGTAAGATGCGATCACACATGTACAGCTGAATATCCCAAACATGCACAGCCATGCAGTGGGAGATGCATGGCAGGTGCCCTGAGACCTGTGCAGGGCATAGGGAAATGCACGATAGGCGGCCACATGTGCGGCATGCAAAATTGCAATATTTAGCTGAGATGTGCAAATGGCCCCATTGCACATTCCAAGCCCATTCCCCATTACTGGAATGTATCCAGGCCATTTGCATACCCAAAGCATGGTCAGTTCCAGCTTTGCAGGACTGCCCCACCACTCCACAATGGTGAACAGGAGGTACTGCAGCCTAGCAGGCAGCTGTGATGGAATGTTTGTCTGGGGGGTGAATGGGCTGCATTGGCCTGAGTACAGTGCTATTACCCACGGCAATGTATAGGATTGGACTGGGGTACAGGGGGCCCACCATGTCAAGCAACAGGGGAGGGCACAGGGTGACACACTCTGATCAGTATACCACAGGACTGTGATACACTAGCTACATTTGTAGCTTACAGTCACCTGCAGTGCCCCATATACCCCCCATATGATAAGAACATGGCAATAAATGCAAGGCATATGGCTGCTGGGTGTCTGTGTCCTGGGTACATTGTGGGAGTGGCTCTCTGGGTGGTGCTGGTAATGTCCTGGCACCAGTGGCTTTGGGTACTTCTATCCTGGCATGACTGTTGTGTGTGGGTGCTAGAAGCACATCCTGGTGCACCTTCAAGGGCTGTCTCAGAATGGACTGCTTGCAGTTCTGTGGCCTGTCTGTGGGTGACTAGCTAATTTAGGCCATTCTTTTGTCTGCCTAACTTTGCACACTTCTGAGATGCACTGCACATCTTGGCTAAATATACAGGTGCACAGCATATTCATATATATGCCCCTTTTTTTTGCACTGCATACATTATTTCTGCACGATTGTGCATCCAGAAATGCATGATGCATCTCTCCCTTTCGAATATCATGCTTCCACACATTTTCTGAGATGTGCTGCACATCTCCATTTTGGGCTGCACATCCCCTTGGAATATGTGGGCCACAGTATGCAAGTGGAGGTTGTGGGACTCAAACCCCAGTCTGCTGGATGTACCAAGCTCATTAACAGCTAATTTCTCTAACCTCTTGGCTATACTGTCATTTATTGTACAGTATATAACTCTCCACTTGTTTTTGCTATCCTGTCTGGTCTTCCAGATCTTAATTGCTGTTGAACACACATTTCTCCTATAGTAACCCCAAACTGCTTCCCCTTTTCTCCTGTCCCTGGTTACCATTGGTAGAGAAATCCTGAATCTTTTTGTGTAGCCATGCAGTCTCCTGAACTGCACCACCATCCTCCCCCTTACCTAGTTTATATAGAATACATAGTTTATATAGAGACATTTCTGAGATGGATGGCAAAATTAGTTGTGTGTCAGCAAGCAAAGAGTTATGGTGAAGGGTCGTGCCACAAACTGGAGGCATGTGACAAGCGAAGTGCTGCATGGCTCTGGGTTGGAGTCTTTGCTATTTTATCATTCTTATAAACAATTTGAACTTGGGGGAGAGGTCACTTGGCATGGCCAGATTTATAGATCATATGTAAATGGCAAGAATGGTAGGGTCTGTGGAACGGGGCAGTGTTACAAAAACAATGATAGTCTAGAGGAGTGGACAGCAAGATGGCAAATACAATTCAGAGCGAATAATCAGAAGGTGCTGCAGTAAAGAGCCATATATAAGATGATCATCTATACCTAGTAAATTATTATTTGGTGCCATTGTCCATACTTGATCTTTCTTTATGCTTTCTTTTTCTAGCACCCATGGGCCTGACCAGGGAACCTCCTTCCATCACCTCTAGTGTCCGTTTTTCACAACTGTGGTGCCCCTGTGGTCCAACATTCCATGCCTGCCTCTGCTTACTCCTAACTGTAGCCCCTGTACCAGTAATCTATGGATGCAAACCAAGCCTCTGAGGAGAATAATTTGCTTGACAATCCTGGACTGCCAGAGTGTGGAGACCGGGAGGAGTAGGCGGCAGGCCAGGCAGTTTAGTTAGGCATTGTAGGACAAGGAGACTTAATGTGTCCCAGGTTCACCCCTTATTTTTCACCATTATCCCCATCCCTTATCCCATCCACAGGGCATGCTACTGTGGAGCAACCTGGCCTTGCACATATTAGGGTCAGTGGATGGATGAGTGAACATCTTCTTTCCTTCAGAACTATCTTACTGGCTTCACTGTGGGAATATGATGCCTCCATATCACACACCACACAAATGGCTGGGTGACAATGTAACATAATTTTTTAAGGGAACACTGTTCCTTCCCACATGACATCACTCCCCCAGGCCACCATTGAGAAGTAATGCAATGAAAGAAGATGCTCTCTCTCCACAAGGCAGCAGGCATCCAAAGGTAATGCAAGAACCCTGCCTTGACAGTCAACATTAGACTTTCTAGTCTTAGGGTCCAAATCTATGTCATCTGGGTGGCACATGAGCACTGCTGTTGTGTTAGCCATTGGGCCATACATGATAATTTGTAAGCTTTATTTGTTTGCATGATATGAGCAGAATGTAGAACTTGCCCCCTTTGGAAGAGACATCAGGAAAAAATGTGTAAAACAAGAGCTTGATAAATCAATTGTGACATCATCAAGCCCTGAGACTAAGACAGGGAGAGTGAGAAAGCAGCCACAGCTTCCTTGAATCAAGGAGGTTATTTTCTAGACTACACTGAACTGAATTATTACTTTTTGGACCTGTGTAAATAACTAGTATTGATTCTGTTTTTGAGGTGGATTTTGTTAGTTTTAACTTTAATTTGCCAGGGAGGAACTGTAGCTGGGAGATATTTGCAGTCAGTTGTGACTATACCTGTTACTTAGCCTTTGTGAATTAGGTGTCTGTTAAGGGGAGGAGCTGAAAGGGGCCTAGTTGAACTGAGGATTTATAACTGGAGTTGTTTGTGGTCTCTGTCTGCTGAGACTGAGACAGGGAGAGTGAGAAAGCAGCCACAGCTTCCTTGAATCAAGGAGGTTATTTTCTAGACTACACTGAGCTGAATTATTACTTTTTGGACCTGTGTAAGTAACTAGTATTGGTTCTGTTTTTGGGGTAGACTTTTCTTAGTTTTAACTTTAATTTGCCAGGGAGGAACTGTAGCTGGGAGATATTTGCAGTCATTTGTGACTAGACCTATTACTTAGCCTTTGAGAAATAGGTGTCTGAAAGGAAGGAAGGAAGGCACTCCCCAGGGTGGAGGGTAAGAGTTGTAGGTGATTTGTTTCTGGATGGCATAGGTTTACTCCCACCACCCTTCCCTCACCCCACCTGCCCAAGTGCATAACTTCCTTTATAGCAGGGGCTCTGACATCACTTCCCCAAAACTGCTAATAACATTCACCTGTTCATATCCTTAAAGGCACAGCACACTAAATAGGGGGTAGAGACACTCACAAGCTTGCACACACTAAAACAAGAACAAAAAAAACACAAAAAAGCATCTGTAACTGGAAGGGACACAGACATGTGGGGAGTGGTGCAATGCACTGGCTGTGGAGCAGCAGTCTTCTGGGAGACATTCTGGAGACTGCGTTGATGATCTATTTACAGGCACCTCTCTGGTCTGAGGGAGGAGGTTGTTTGTCTCTATGCTGACCTTGCAGGGATTCAGAAAACTTGCTTCCCCACTTAGGAACCACCCAGACCACCTCCACTGCCTCAGAGGTTGCCAAGAAAGAGGAGTGGTTGGACCATGGTGGGCTCAGGGAGGGTGAGTGTGGTGAAACAGAGGTGCATCCCCCCAGTTGTGCCTCTCCACAATTCATTCACAACTCTGGTGAAGCATGGTCCCTCTATGGAGGCACCTGCAGTAGAGACCAAGGAGGATGTTGGAAACCTCCACAATGGAGACCCACAGGAGGGTGGTCCAGGACCCCACAGGGGAAGGAAACAAATCCTGGTGGGGGACTCAATTGTTAGTGGGGTAGAACTGAGGGAGGGAGGGGAAAGGGAGGTAAGGAGCCTGCCTGGCACCAAGGCTTGGAGGGATAGGAAACTAATCTCAGAATCGTGGGAGCAGCAGCAAGGTGGAGGGAGCCGGATGTCATTATCCACCTAGGGATGAATGACCTGGCTGAGAATGGGATCACAGCAGTGCAACAGGAGTTTTTGGAGTTGGGGAGGGGCCTTAGGCAAGTGGCACACATGGTAACTTTCTCAGAAGTGCTACCTGTCTATGGCATGGATGAGGCTAGGGCACTCCGCACCATGGGATTCAATGACTGGTTGAAAAGCTGGTGCAGAGCTCAGGGATTTGGCTTCATTGGGGACTGGGGCTCCACCTGGAGGGATGCAGGCCTTTACAGGCATGATGGTCTGCATCTATCCTGGAGGGGAACCAGGATCCTAGGTGATAGGTTTAAATGCTTCAATGGCAAGCATTTCAACTAGCCAAGGAAGGAGGCACTGAAGAGGAGAAGGGAAATCCTAGCCCCCCAAAAATCAGGGTAATTAGTGAGGTAAACACCAAGATAGAGCAGTCAACAGGGAGAAGGGCAGGGGTAAATGGAGAAAAAGACAAAGGCAGTAGGGACAGGGATGGGGCAAAAAGAAATAAAGCCACCAAAAAATGGAGGGTAATAAGTACCAATGCCCGTAGTCTAGGTAAAAAGCTCCCTGAAATGGTGGCCTTGATGGAAGAGGGATGCCTGCATATTGGGGCAGTCACAGAAACATGGTACACAGAGAACCATGACTGGGATGTCAACATACCAGGGTACACAATCTACAGGAGGGACGGGGAGGGAAGATGAGGAGGAGGAGTAGCTCTCTATGTAAGGGAAGGGATCAAAGCAACAGAACTAAAGGGTAAGCAGAGAGGAGAGGAGAGGAGAGGAGAGGAGACACTGTGGGTCACCCTGGAGAACGGAAATGGCTCCACAATCCACACGGGTTGTATACCGAACCCTGTCTCGGGAAGGAAATGGACAAGGAAATGATAGAAGGCATCCTTGGGATAGCAGAGAATGGGGAGATATTGCTGATGGGAGACCTGAATATGCCAGATGTTGACTGGAGCACCTTTGCTGCAGCCACATGCAAGAGCAGGGCCATTCTCAATGCCCTACGGTGGGCATGCCTCAGACAGCTAGTTTTGGAACCCACTCGGAGAGAGCAATCTTAGATCTGGTATTCTCAAATGGGGACAGAGAGAGGATCTCTGATCTTGAAGTGGGTAGCCATCTGGGAACAAGCAACCACCAAACAGTATGGTTCATGATAAACTTAGCTGTAGAGTCAAGCCACACAAAAGTGAAGGTACAGGACTTCAGGAGGACTGATTTTGTTAAAATGGGAGAGTGCCTCAGAAAAGCACTAGCAAACAGGCAAAAAGGTGGGGTGGAGCAACAATGGGGAAACATCAAAACTGCCATCACAGAGGCAACAAGCCTTTGTGTGAAGCAAATAAACAAATCAAAATGTAAGAAAAAAACACTATGGTTCCCAAAAGAAATGGCGGAGAAGGTAAGGTAGAAAAAGATAACATTCAGGAAGCATAAGGAAACACAGAAGGAGCAGGACAGAGAACTGTACCAGTTAAAGCAGAAGGAAGTGGGTAAGGCAGTTAAAATAGCAAAGGCCCAAACCAAGGAAAAGATAGCCAACTCGGTTAAGAAGGGGGATAAAACCTTTTATAGGTACATTAGGGAGCAAAGAAAGACTAAGGCAGGGATACTGAGGCTGAACAAAGAGGAAGGTGGTTGGGCAGAGAGCGACAGTGAAAAAGTAGGGATACTGAACAAATACTTCTGCTCAGTATTCACAATGGAAAAGCAGGGGGAAATACCTAACCAGGTCAATAGAAGCACTCTGGATGGGGGGGGGGTTGATATTAGTCCTTTCACAGAAGAGAGGGTTCTGAAAGAACTCTTAAAACTGAAGGTGGATAAAGCAATGGGGCCTGATGGGATTCACCCCAGAATTCTAAAAGAACTAAGGGAAGAACTAGTAACACCAGTGACTACCATTTTTAATAAATCATGGGAGGACGGCGTGGTACCTGAGGACTGGAGGAGGGCAGATGTGATTCCCCTTCACAAAAGTGGGAGCAAGACAGAGGCAGGAAACTACAGACCTGTCAGTTTGACCTTAGTGGTAGGGAAAATTATGGAATCACTTCTGAAGGAAAGAATTGTTGAGTACCTAGAGGCCAGTGGAACACAGGACCCAAGGCAGCATGGATTCACAGAAGGAAGGTCATGTCAGACAAATCTAATTGATTTCTTTGACTGGGTGACCAAAGCAGTAGACCAGGGAGGGGCTGTGGACATGGCCTACCTAGACTTTAGCAAGGCATTTGACACAGTCCCGCACAAAAGATTAATAAACAAATTAGCCAGCCTGGGAGTGGGTCCCAGGGTGGTAGCCTGGGTAAAATACTGGTTGGACAACAGGACACAACGGGTAATAGTAAATGGAGTCCACAGTGAAGAAAGGAGGGTTACTAGTGGGGTACCGCAGGGTTCAGTACTGGGGCCGGTCCTTTTTAATGTCTTTATAAGTGACATTACAGAGGGACTGGACGGGAAAGTATGTCTCTTTGCAGATGACACAAAGATCTGCAACAGGGCTGACACACAAGTTGGGGTGGAAAGGATGAAAAGGGATTTGGCAAGGTTGGAGGAATGGTCAAATGTATAGCAGCTTAGATTCAATGCAAAGAAGTGCAAAGTAATGCACCTGGGAAACAAAAACCCAGGGGAAGAGTACACAATGAGGGGGTGAGATACTGACAACAATAAAAATGGAAAGGGACCTAGGGGTAGTCATATCAGACAACCTAAAGGTGGGCCAGCAATGTGAGAAGGCAGTAAGGAGGAGTGGGGATGCATAGGGAGAGGCATCACCAGTAGAAAACAGGAAGTTGTTGGCCCTCTGTACAGACAGTTGGTAAGACCACATCTGGAGGACTGTGTATAGTTCTGGAGACCCCTTCTCCGCAAGGACATAGACAGGGTGGAGGCTGTCCAGAAGAGGGGCAACCAAAATGATGCAGGGTCTTCATCAGAAGACATATGAAGAAAGACTAAATGAACTAAAGATGTATAGCCTCGAGGAAAGGAGGGAGAGGGGGGACATGATAGAAACTTTCAAATACCTCAAGGGAATCGACAAAGTCCAAGAGGGTAGCATCTTTCAGAAAAAGAGATGTGCAAAAACAAGGGGGCACAATTTGAAGATAGAGGGGGACGGCTCAGAGGTAATGTGAGGAAGTATTTCTTCACAGAGAGGGTTGTAGATACATGGAACAGCCTTCCTGAGGAGGTTGTAGAGTCAAAAACAGTGGGGGAATTGAAGAATGCATGGGACAGACATAAGGCAATTCTAGTGGGGGGGGGTAGGAGGAAGTAGGCTGTTGGTTAACTAGGATCTGCAGCTTGTCCGTTAGGTAGAGAAATGGGCAGAATAGGTGGGTGAAGCGGTCCTTATCTGCCATCAAATTTTATGTTTCTATTTTTCTAATACAAACCTAATGTACAGCAGTAACACTTTCCTCCACGTCTTTTTTCTTTCTCTCTTTCATACCAAAGGTCATAGAGTAGTTTTAGTTTTTACTGTACAGTAAGTTGGAGAAAAACTGATGGTGTTGTCCCTCTTTGTTTCACAGTCTGGCTTACTCTGGCTACATCTCTCCTCCCGGTGGTAAGAAAGTGTTACATCAGTTAATGTTGTACCTTTGGGCCGTCTTCCCTAGGGTGCCTCTGGTTTTGGGGACCTCATCCCTTCAACACCTTGAGGAGTGGAACCCTTCTTTCGGTGTTCCTGTATCTGTATTGCACCATGACAGGGTGGTAGTCCCTGTGTCAGGGACAGAGAGAGTCTAAGCCAAAGTTCAAAACAAGTTGCACAAGCAGACACATACTACTACTGACAACTCAGTCCTTGTTCTGTCCTGACAATTCCTACATAAGGAGCTTGCTGACCCACTGAATCTCCTCACTTTTCTCTGTCTCTGCAGCTCTACCTTTTGAAGCTTCAGCAGCATTAGGAGAGAGGGACATGCTCCCTTTTGTCTCTCTCAGTGGACATGGATGTAGCAAAGCATTTCTTCAGCCTGTTGAAAACATTATGCCAGAATAAATGCTGACAAGCAGGGGAAGGTGAACACCAGAGCTCTCATTTTTGTTATCCAGCAGGGGAAGGTGAATGCCAGAGCTCTCATTTTTGTTATCCAGCAGGGGAAGGTGAACGCCAGAGCCCTCATTTTAGTTATCTAGCCCATACTTTAAATATTGTCCTCTGCTGGCATGTACTCCTGGCTGCAGCTCATTATTAATCAGACACTTAATCAGAGCTTCTGGTTTCAGCCTGTTTGCTTCCCCCTGACAAGTATGAATCTTCCCCAAGATGATAGGTAGCTGTCTAAAGGAGATAGCCTGGTGCAGCTTGTTCAGCTCCCTCCAGAATCCCTGGAATCCATGTTCAACATGTCAGTCCAGCTTAGGTGAAGACACCTTTAAGGGGGACTGTTTCCCATGCTGGGGATGGAAAATATCCACTCCATTGTAGCCTGGTAGGAAAACATGGTATGCTAGGCTTTGGATTCCCCAACATTTTGCCTCTACTTAGAGCAAGGATCCACCTATAACAGAGTACTATATCACTTTGTGCATAGCCAAGATACGTGGACTTACTTTGGGATGCAAATGTCATGAGAACAGCACAGACTAGAAGGACCACTAGCTCTTCAAGGACATCTCCCTCTATGAGCCACATCATGGAACTGTAAACTGCTGGCATCAGGACCAGCCGGAAATGTCTGTTGGCTGGGGGCACCCATGTCAACATGCCTCATGATCATCTGTATAATGTGGGCATCCCCGGACACCTCAGTTCTTTCTCCTGCCATCAGCTGCTCATCAGTCTACTGCTACTGAAGAGTGCTGTCAGACACTGCAAATATCACTAACATTCCTACTCCTGGGTTTGTTTTTTTATAAAACTTTGATGTCACTGCTGAAAGAGTAGGGACTGCTGTTCCAGTACTGTCACTGCAGTGATGTGCAGATTTATAAAGATGATGACCACTCCATGTGCATTTGTTGCCTAGGCTTCACTCACGATGTTAAGGTCTGCAACATTTGTCAGTGTTTTAACCAGACCATCAGGAGGTGTCACAAGAAAGCCCCTGAGCTATATTTAGAAATAAAAGCAATGGAAGAGAAACAAGGTTCGTAGAAGGCAGCTTCACCATCATTAACCCCTCCCTCTCTTCCTGGTTCACCATCGACTCACTGTTTTCTGTGGTCGATGATGTCCATTGTCGATTCCACCAAAAAGAAGGACAAGTCTGAAAATTTGGAAGACAAGCACCGTCACTCTGAGAAAGACAAAAGTCCTAGAGAAAAGGCTGCCTCTTCTGATCATTCTGGATCTTCAGGAAGACACGTCCCAGGCCAAGGCCTCTGGTTCTGCTGCCCCCTCCTGACCATCTTTCAGTCACCAAGGTCAGGGTCTGGCATTGGCTCAACTCCCCCGCTGGAGAACTCACAGCTAATATCATCGCTGGGCACTCTCCCGTCAATGGTTCCACAGTTGTCAACCTCCTCAAGGCCCGTCAACTCACAGCTCCTATACCAAACAATTTCAGGGCTCTTTCAATGGCTAATACCTTTGCCTCCATCACTGATGCAATTCCCATTAATGCCTTTGACACTGTTGACTTTCTTGATGACCCAGGACTTCCCTATGTCAACTGTCATGCAAGGATTATCCCCCATTGACAGTTTTGCCAGCAATGGTTTCTTCTTCTCTGTCAACTCGTCTCATCAATCCTTTAACTATGTCTGTCAGTGTCAGTTAGGAACTGGAGTATAATCTACATACATGGAGGAGAAGGAGGAGGAGGAAGAAATGGAGTAAGAGCTGGATCCCCTGGATGTGGTAGGTTCAAGCTTGACTCTGTCCTCCTTTAGTGAGGAGTGTAAGAAAACTCCCAGATCTCCTGAGGATGCCTTCTTTCAGGCTTTCCTCAAGCTGGTTCAGGCCAAACTGGCATTTGATGCCAAGGAGGTGTATTCCTCTAAGAATAATTGATATGAGTTCCTAGAGGTGTCTTCCTCAAACCTTGATCCCTCCGATCCATTCGGCCCTGGAGGATACCACTCTGGCTGCCCGGCACAGATCCTGTACCCTGCCTGCAGTTCCTCAGAAGGTGGATAAACAATATCTCTAATAGCAAGCCATAGTATTCAACTCAACCAGAAACAGACTCGGTTGTGAATATAGCTGTCCATGACAAGTCAAAAGCTCCAAAACATAGCTCTCTTTCTCCTGATAAGGAATCAAGAAAACTGAATCTAATGGGTTAAAGAACATTGGCTTCACCATCCCGAGGACTCAGAATTACAAATTATCAGGCATACATGATCAAGTATTAGAACTCCCTATGAAAGTCTGTGGTCATTATGACTGAGAAGCTACCCAAAGGCCCTGACAAATTATGGCTCAACAAACAGTTTCTAATTGCTTGGAAGCAGGCAAGCACCTGCTAAGATCTGCATATGATGCCTCTGATGCTGCTGTCAGTATCTGCTTGCACCATCATTACTGGCTGCATATTGCATACTTTGCCAGTAATATACAACAGTTGGTCCTCAATGCTCCCTTCAGAAGGAAACAGCTTTTTGGCTCCAACATGGAGAATGCTGTGCAGGACCATCAGACATCCAAAATGACCCTGAGACCCCTGAACACTTTGAACCTGAAGCCCCAGGGATGGTGCAGGGGCTTTTCATAGGCCCTATGACCATCCAGGTCCTGGACGTAGTTCCCAGTGACCTCAGGTGTCCCCAACTCAGGCTAGTCTGCCTCCCAGTGCCCACACCAGCCTCACAAAAGGAGCAGATATCAGTGGCATCTTTGCTGCCCAGACTTTCTGACTCCTTTCCTCTTCCTTCAGTCTCACTGCCTCAGGAAGTTCTAGCAGGAGTCCAAATTTCCCTTTTTCTACTAAGGTGGCAAGAGATTGCTACTGATGCTTGGGTCCTGGAGGTAGTTCAGCAAGGACATGTGCTACAACTCCTTTTTGTCCCTTTAGTGCACCTTCCTTTACCCAATCACTACCCTCCAGAACATCTTACCCTATTGCTGGATGGAGTTCAGCCCCTCCATAACAAAATGGCTATAGAGCCTGTGTTGGTTGTCAAATAGAATCTGGCCTATTATCCCCAGTACTTCCTGATACCAAATTGGACCAGCGATTTAAGGCCCATCCTAGACCTTTGGGGTCCCAATATATTTATAGAATGGTCTCTCTGCATTCCCCTTTCTTCCTGTTACTGGAAGTTGATTGGATGGTTCCTCCAAATATCAAGGACACATACAGTACCTCCATGTCAGGATCCACAAGTCTCATAAAAAGTGCCTGTGATTCATGCTCCAGAGCTTGCACTGTCAGTTTTGTGTCATACAGATTGGTTTGTTCTCTGCACCATGTGTCTTTATCAAGTGTTTTGCAGTGGTTGCAGCTGCCCTCCATGGAGGGGGCCTGTATAACTTCCAGTATATAACCTGTAGCTTCTGAAGGCCCCATTGAGGGATACCTTAGTCTACACACTGTTCTGGACCAGACAGTAGAAACATAGAAACATGGAATTTGATGGCAGATAAGGACAATTTGGCCCACCTAGTCTGACCCTTTTTCCTACCTATCTACTTTAAGACCTCAGACACTACTTGATCTCTGCCCCCCTCCCCCCCCTTTCTTACCACTAAGGTTCCCTTATGCCTATCCCCTGCCTTCTTGAATCCCATTACAGTTTTTTGCCACCACCACCTCCACTGGAAGGCTGTTCCAGGCATCCAACACTCATTCTGTGAAGAAGTACTTTCTCACATCTCCCAATTCTACCCTCTCCAGCTTCGTAGCATGATCCCTTATTCTGGAGCATCTTTTTCTCTGAAAAAGACTTCCTTCTTGAACCTTATTTATACACGAGGTTTTTAAAAGTCCCAATCATATCCTCCCCCTTTTCCTCCAGATTGTACACATTGAAGTACTTCAGTCTCTTCTCATAGGGCTTTTGATGCAGAACCTGCACCATTTTAGTTGCCCTCCTCCGCTTCTACTCTGTCTATGTCCTTCTGGAGATGTGGTCTCCAGAACTGGACACATTAAGCAAGGTGAGGTCTAAACAGTGATTTATGCAGCAGTATCACCACCTCCCTCTTTCTGCTGGTGATACCCCTCCCTATGCACCCTAGCATCCCAAAGGCTCTCCCCACTGCCTTGTGACACTGTTTGGCCACCCTTAGGTCATCAGATATGATTACCCCAGGTCTCTTTCCTGTTTGGTGCTCACCAGTACCACTTCCCCATTTTGTACTCTGCCCCTGTGTTTCTGCACCCCAAATGCATGTTTTTTCACACTTCTTCACATTGAAACTTAGTTGTCACACTTTTGACCACTCCCCAAACTTCCTTAAATCCCTTGTTTGAGCAGTTGGATATCCTTGCGAATGACCCAAAGTCGGTTCTGACTTCATGCCAATGCCTCCAATATATAGGAGCTGTTTTGGATATGGGACTGGTTCAGGCTTTCCTGCCCTCGGACTGTGCTACAGCGCTGGTTGCCCAAGCTCAGCTGGTGTCTTCCTGTGACTATGTCTTGGCCAGATGCCTCCTATGGCCCATTGGCCTCATGGCTGCTGCCATACTGCCTGTTCCACCTGTGCAACTGCACATGAGGATCCCACAGTGGTTTCTCTCTGCCAAGTGGGCTCTGCGTCTAACAAGTTGGAGTGTTTCATAGCAGTGACCCCTCCACTCCATTGCATCCTGCCTTGGTGGTTGGACCACTCCACCTTTGAAACAGATCCCTCTTTCTCCATCTGTCCATTCTCCTAGTGATAGAGGTGGATGCCTTGGGTTTGGGTTAGGGTGCTCATATGGGCCCTTCCCAGACTTTAGGTCAGTAGTCCCCCCAGATACTGTTCTGCAGAGCAGCACTCTGGAGATGAGGGCTGTTCTGCTTGGCCTACAGGTCTTTGCCACATTCCTTCCGGGGCATGTTGATCCATACAGACAACATTTCGGTGATATAAAACATCAATTGTCAGAGTAGAGTCCACTCGTATCCTCTCTGCAGAGGTGACGTGTGTCTGGTACTGGGCCATAGAACACAACATATTCCTCTTGTCTGCTTTTCTGCTTGGCACCCACAACATCCTGGTGGATTGTCTCAATCAGTCCTGGGTGCTCTGCTATGAATGGGAGCTCTTGGACTCCATCATGGATGATCTCTTTAGAAAAGGAGGTGGCTCAGACATAGATCTTTATGCATTTCCATATAATGCAAAACTGCCCACATTTCAGCTCACTTGCTCTAGGGCCTGGAGCTTTTGGGCAAGATGCATTCTTCCACTTCTGGAAAGGGAGGTTCATGTACACCTTTCCCCTGGTCCCTCTTGACCAGAGAGTTCTGGTCAAGCTGAGGTCTGAGTCAGCCACTCTGATTCTGGTGGCCCTGTACTGACCCAGACAAATTTGGTTCCCTCTGCTCCAGCAATTGACAGTGGAACCCCCTGTTCCCCTTCCTCTGCATGCAACACTTCTTTCACAGGAGCAGGATGCTCTGGTGCATCCTGATCTTCGATCCCTGCTCCTTGATTCCTAGTTCCTATGGACATAGAGCTCTCCCACTTTGGGGTTTTCCCAGTGGTTGCAGCTGTTGCATTGGTGGCAGGGAAACTGTCTACACAGTACACCTACTCACAAAAATGGAAACATTTTACAGTTTGGTGTGTTGCCTGTAATTTGGACCCCTTTACATGTCTGCTCAGTCTTGTGCTGGACTACCTCTTGTCCCTTATGGACTCAAGCCTCAGATATTTCTCCATCAAGGTCCACTTAGCTGTGTTGTCGGCTTTTTGTGCCCTCAGCAATGGCAAGACAGTGGCCCAGCTAGACGTGTCCAGCAGGTTCCTTAAAGGTGTCTTCACACACATACACACACACACACCCTCGGTGTGCAATCCATTTCTGGTGTGGGACTTTAATTTGGCCCTAGGGACCTTTTTACACACCTCCCATAGAGCCTGTTGCTACTTGTGAGCTGTGCTTCTCCTCTTAGAAGACACTTCCTAGAGGCTATGACATCTCCTAGATGCATATCTGAGTTGCAGGCTCTGGTTGCTGATCCTCCTTTTCTTATTTTTTGCAAGGATTGAGTTACATTATTTACTAATACATTGAACACTGTCTTATGTTCCTTTTGTACTTTATTTTACTTTGTATGATATCGTATTGTGTCTCTTTTTTTTTGGCTTAGAACAATGTTGTTTTAAAATGCTGTGGACCTCATTGCAAAGGAGTCATAACTCAATCGCGTTAATCCTAATTCATATGAATTTGTATATGAATAAAACATTTTACTATGACTACTGCTACTAATATACATTTTCTATTGAAGATCATGTCTGAAAGAACACTAAATCAAATCATTTGCTGTCTTGTTTATTTCTTGGCTCTCAAGGATGGGGGAGTGTCGCTTGCATACAATGGATGTCTGTAGGATGCTGCATTGGTACTCGGATCAAATTTAGGATTGTAGAAAATCCTCTCAGCTGTTTGTGGCTTTCACCCTGGATGATGGGCTCCACCATTAGAAAGCAGGATCTGTCCAAGGGTTAGCTTGCTGTATTTTATTCTGTTACCAGAAGCACAGCAAGCAGCTTCTGGTCCTGTCTGTACCCTCTCTACCCATGGGGAGGCTACCTCAGTGGCTTGTGTTCACAGTGTGTCCACCGCTGACATATGTTGTGCTGCTGCCACTTGTAGTACTGTTCATACATTTACTAAACATTGCAGTCTGGACATTGTCTGTTATAGATATGCCAGCTCTGGCCTTACTGACTTGCAAGGCCTCCTTGCTCAGGGTCCTTAGATCCTGTCTTCCTCCCTCAGTGCTTTGGTCCTGCTTGGGAATCATTCCATGATGTGGGTCAGTAAAGGGGAGATGTCATTGAAGAAGATAGACTAGTTACTTGCCATACCAGTAGATCTTTAAGATAATCTCCTCCTATAAGCCACAGATGTCCATCCCTCCTTCCCCCAGTATTGGGTGATGGGTGATTATCTTGCCAGCACTTGCACAGTGGTTCTTCTCATATGCCTAATTTTTGCATATTTACTCAGGCTTCCATATCCTCCTGTGTGCCTGGTTTGGTCCTGGTTGCTTTGGTCCCTGGCGATCCGATGATCTTCAGAGCTTGTCTCCAGTGGGGAACTGAGGCATGCTGGGGATGCCCATATTACAGAGGCAATGATGAGACACGTCAATGTGGATGACCCCAGCCAGAAAACATTTCCAAATGGTTCTGATGCCAGTGGCTTACAGTTCCATGATGTGGCTCAGTGGAGGAGATTCTCTTGAAGATCTACTGTTTATGGTAACTACTCTTTCTAATTTCATATCATGACTGCAATACTGTTATCACCTTAAGTATGAAGGAGAGGTGACATCCATTACCATAAGATCCATTTTAGCTGCCTGGATACTGAATTTTTAATTGTAGTGTTTACAGTATATGTAAAACAAAATAATAAAAATTAAAAAAAAATAAAAAGACCCCCCCCCCCCATGTCTGCAGGTGACATTTGCCATTTAAATTGTATGGGCCAGATTCAGAAAAGGTTGCCACAAGCAGCGACAATGGCAGCTTGCGGCAACGGACCTTGTGTCCTGGACCCTGCACCTGATGCAGAAAAAATACTGGGTCCAGGAGCCAGCGTCCTGCGGCTTGTGACATCTGTTCAAGGAAGTGTGCAGCCCACAAGTATGCCACAAGCTGTGGGACAGGAGGGTGGAAGATGCACCCACAGAAGGGAGCTGTGGGGGCCCCATGCCCTGATCCCCATAATATGTATAAATTCCCCCCAACCCTGATCCCCCATAATATGAATAAAGCCCCTATCCACATCACATCTAGTAAATCATTGGTAGTCTAGTGCCTCCACCCTCCCGGCAGTGCCAGCCCATTCTATCCTCCCTCACCCACACCCGGCCAGCAACCGGCACATCTTTCCTCTCACCACCATGGCTGCTGCCAACTGAGTTCTGCTGGGAGCTCATGCAGCATATTATTAGCCTGTGAATGACAGCAGCTGTCATTCACAGAGTGCATATATGTACAATATGTGCTTCTGGCAGAGCTCAGTCAGCGGCTGGCCATGGTGGTGAGAGGAGGCTGTGCCAGTCACCAGCCAGGTGTGGGTGGGGGGGGCTGGCTGGCACTGCCAGGAGGGGTGGGGGCCACTAGACTACCAGGGATTTACTGGGCAGGATGTGGAGGGAAGGGGATGGGGGATTTATTTATATTATGGGTGATCATGGGTGGATCTGATCACCCATATGGGCTCCCAGGGTTCGGAGGGCTATCCCTGATATTATGGATTTGAGCATGTGGGGGAAGTGAGCATTTGGGGAGATCGGGCCATGTGGGGGGGGTCTGTGCACATGGGGGGGTCCGCAAGCCCATAAGGTCATTATGTGCCATACTTGGGGAATGCAGCTGCTGGGGGGCTGTAGCCCACAAGGGCTGTATTTTGTACATCAGTTGGGGTACAGTGGCAACCCCCTGTGGTCGGCAAAGAACACTTATGCCAGCTCATAGCTCTACTTCCTCTTCTGCTCTAGTGGACCTGGGATACCTCTCTTTCTGAGGACCATCCCCAGGGTTTTTCTTCCTGCTTCTCAGGCCGAACCATGCTCATCCACTAAGGCTGCAAGACTTGAATGCCTGTCCCCACTCCCATTCTGTACTGGTGGAGCAGGGCCAGAAACAGAAACGAAAGCTACGGACCAATCTTGCCACACCAGATTGCAGCCTTGAACCACCTCACTGGCTCAGCTGCAAAGAGTTGCCCCACAGGTACGTTGAGCGCCAAAACTGCCTCTCAGCCAACAAAAGGATTTTGAACTTATGACACCTGATCGCCGATTGGTCTAGGCTTCTAGTGACTTTTACTGCCGGCTGTTGTGGTGTTTAGATATACCATGGGAAGTTACAGCTGGTTCCTTGGTGTGTCACTAGCTTTACTAGCACTCAGCTCAATTCTTCAGAACCCTCATCCCTCCCTAAAGTGGAATGACCCTTGCACTTCTCCCTGTCCTGCATCCAACAGCTCCTTTCAGGTAGCCATTCTGGACTATTGGGCTTCTCAGCTGTCTCTGCCGGGGAGTGGGATATCTCCTGAGCTGCCTCTGCAGATTACTTCCCCATCCAGACTTGACACTTCCTACTCATGGCAAATTCCTGCCAGGACACTAGTGGCTACAACACTAGGCCAGTATAACACCAGGAGTGGGTACAGGCCTATCCATCAACACCGCCTCTCCTATCGCCCAAAAAATTGTGTTTACATATTACAGTTCGCTGCCTTAAAAAGAATCCTGCTTCTTTTACTGTTGTGCTCAGGCAATGTCGAACTCAACCCAGGACCATTAGACACCCTTGCTTCTCCATCAGACCTGGCAGGTATCAAAGGAATGTCTTTTATGCATCTTAATGCCTGTAGTTTGCTGAAAAAGTTCACCCTTATCCAGGCTTGGGTGAGCCACACCCTAGCTGACATCCTAGTGATCACTGAGACCTGGCTTAAGCCAGCCACCCCAGACAATGAAATAAATATCCCAAATTATTTACTCTTCCGAGCGGATAGGCAATCAAGAGGAGGTGGGGTGGCAATTTATGTAAGCGACAAATACTCAGTCGCATGCATAGGCGCATCATCCTACCCCAAAGAATTCGAGTGCTTGGCCTTAAAGATCGAACTTTCTCCTTCCAGTGCACTCTGTGTAATAGGCTGCTACAGGCCCCCTTCTGCTGGGCCTCATCTCCTGTCTCACCTCAGTTCCATACTGGGGCTCAGTTTCTTGGAAACTATTATTCTTGGCAACCTGAACTACGATTGGCTATCAAGTGCATCAGCTCCCTTGAAATCCTTTTGTGACACTTTAGGGCTGGTGCAACTCATTGGCGAACCTGCTTGCCCAAATAAAAAGAACCTTAACAACAGCTCCCTCTTAGATGTAATTTTGGTTAGCAAGCCACATCTGTTCTCTCATGTCGGAACATTTTTCTCAGACATTAGCGATCGTTGTATAATCACCACTATTAGATCCGAGCACAACCCACAGTTTGTGGCAAAGTTCTCTATCAAGAGGTACAAACGCAACTTCGATTTGTTTGCATATGTCCACGACTTGAAACATTCACTGTGATGGCAGGAATTCTTCCTAGCCAAAACGGTTAACAGTGCATATACTATTTTTTACGATATTTTAAGTGAGGCTTTAAATAAGCATGCACCCTTGGTTAAGGTGCGGGTCAGGAGCAGTACCTGCCGTTGTTTCTGTCCTGAGCTCAAAGCTTCCCTGTTAGAAAGGGATATTTTATGGAAAAAAGCCCAAAGAAGCAAGAACGACTTGGATTGGTGTCTTTTTAAGAGAGCATGTAACAAGTGCACCAAGTTGGTCAGAGCAGCCAAGGCTGCCTACTATCTTTCGGAGCTAGCTACTGCCTCATGAAATCCTTCAAAGCTCTGGAAAACATTAAAAGACATGTCTGGACACACACCTGGTAATTCCATTCCAGCAAAAATTAAGTCCGGTGGCAGAGTTATCTCTAACCAATCGGAGATATTGGAAGCCCTCAATAACCATTTTGCAATGGCAGGGCTAGCATTTGATACTTCCCCTGCCAATGACCTCCATACAGCTCAGGGCCCACCAACCCACGAGTCCCCCCCCCCACCGAGGAGGCCTTCTCCCTCCTGTCTGTCTCTCTAAAAGAGGTGGAAGACCTACTGCTGCAACTGGACACCAGAAAGGGAGCAGGTTCCGACTTCATAGAGCCATACTATCTGAAATGTGCCTACCATGTGCTTGCTGTGCCAATCACCCACCTATTCAACATGTCACTCTCCCAGGGTAGCCTCCGCCCTCAATGGAAAATAGCCCATGTCATCCCTCTATTAAAAGCAGGTGACCCCTGCGATCTAAATAATTACAGACCAATCTCCCTCCTCCCCATCCTGTCTAAATTACTAGAAAAAATAGTGTGTGGCCAGCTAGGGGTATACTTAGAATCCAGAAGCCTATTAAACCTGGTTCAGTCTGGATTCAGAGCAAAGCACAGCAGCATAACAGCCCTAGCTAAGGTGACCAATGATTGGCTCCTAGACCATGACAACAAGATGCATGTCTGTGTCATTTTCTTGGATCTCAGTAAGGCTTCCGACACAGTCGATCACAGCCTGCTTATTTCCTTCCTAAGCACCTTAGGCCTGGACCATAACTCTATGTGCTGGTTTGCAGACTACCTCGGAGAATGGAAACAGCAGGTTAAAGCTGAAGGTGATCTTTCTCCATTAAAAACTATGCGAGGGGCGTGCCCCGAGGCTCTATCCTTGGTCCCTTCCTTTTTGCAGTCTACATTAACAACATCAATGACCCCATCAAAAAAGCCAACATCCACTTATTCGTGGACAACACTGTACTGTACTTGAGTTGTCCCACGCTGGAAGCAGCCTGTGAAGACCTCCAAGCTGAATTTAACCTTCTGCAATACCAGTTCATAAACAAAAAACTTTTGCTCAATGTGAAAAAGACAAAAGACAAAAGCCATGCTCTTCTCCCCCCTCCTTGCATGGGGCAATTCCTGCTGGGGGGGGGGGCTATCCCACAAATTACCACTGTTCTTGGAGAAACACTAGAGTATGTAGCTAATTCAAATATCTAGGAGTTTGGCTCGATCATAAACTTTCCTTCCGACCATCTTGAAGAACTACAGAAGAAACTAAGGCAAAGATTAGGACTATTCTACAGAATTAACCACCTGCTCACAAAGGAGGCCAAGATTCAACTGGTTCAAGCTACCTTCCTATCTTTAATAGATTACGCGGACCTGCTCTACAGCCACTGCACTGCCTCTGCACTGGTTAAGTTGGACACCCTCTACCACAGAGCTATCAGGTTCATTACTTGCCTTCCACTTTCCACACACCACTGCTCCCTGTACTCATTGTTAGGTTGGACTTCCCTTCACTATAGAAAGAATAGAAACGCCGCCCTATGGGCCTTCAAAGCGGTGACCAACAAGCTCCCCTCATATGTCACAGATTGTATTCCCCGGAGTGTGTTAGGCACCTACACTCTAAGGAGCTATTCCCTAATTGCCCCCCAAGTCCCAAGGGTCAACACTCGTTTCGGCACAGCTGCTCTAAGCTTCTCTTTACCCACATTGTGGAACGGTTTACAAAGGAACTTGAAGCTGAGCTGCGCTGTTAGCTTGAATATCTACAAGGTGCTCTACGATCGCTACATGAAAGCACCTTGCAAATGTTTTCCTCACCGCTAGCCCACTAATTCCACAACTCCCTCTTTCCATCCTGACGCTCACCATGTTTCTACCCCTGACTCTCATTCTTTCCCTATTAACTCTTCCTGCTGCACCCACCCTTCCCTGTCCACTCCAGCCTGGCTAAAGTCCCACCCCATCCATAGTAGTGTCCCAATTACCTACCCCTCCTCTGTCATTATCATAATAAACAAATACACGACAGCCATCGTCACTTTCTGTGGTTTTAGCCCAATTTTTCCCCAGTCATCGGTAATATATCCCTCCTCTTCTTTACCTCTCTAACCTGCCACCCCATATACACGGCCTCTTTCCCCTATATGTGTATTTGCCAGCTGCCTCACTCAAAAGATCTCTGCTTATAACCCCTGTATGCCTATGGTTGATTGTACATCTGCTGACTTCTTCAATTGTAAAATAATGCTGTTTTTTTTTTGTTTATTTCAACCTTGTACTGAACTGTATACACTGTATGTACTTTTTCTTCCTTGTATATTATTGCTTTTTGTATACCTGCTTCTGTACTGTACTTTGATGTATTCATGACCAGGTCCACCTTGAAAATGAGCCTTGCTCAATGGTGCCCGCCTGGATAAATAAAGATTTTGATTGATTGACTGATTGATTGATTAAAGCAACACTGCTGACTAATGATTTATAAGTACTGAATTATGGAAAGTGCTTGTGAAATGGCTCCTAACATATAAGAAATCTGATTGGCTACTACCTGTATGCTAAAGTGTCTAACACACAGGAATAAGACCAGGCAATGCTCACTGGGCTTTGATATGGGTAAAGCTGCCTCTGAGAATCTTCAGAAAACACATAGTCACCATCTTGTTTTCTGCCACAAATGATAAAAATAACCCAGACCTAAGACACAGCATGCATAGAAGAGAAAGCCACGCCAGATAAGATCTGTCCCCCAGTCGGCACTCGACTCACTCATTGTCCTCGTCAGTAAATACAAAAAAAAGTCCCGACATGCATGACCTCTCCCCTGCCAGCCGATTGGTTGCTCTCGTCAATGAATGATCTGCCTGTCCCTCACTACTTCTTTCCCTTATCTCAGCAGCTCCTCGAAATGCTTTTTGTTTTAGGACATCCAAATATAAAGCCTTTTGTTTAAACAATGCTGCCCACATTCTCACTTACAGTGCATTTCCCCAAGGAACTTCGACACCCGTTTTCCATTCTCCACTGAAACAGCAACACTGTGTCTTCCCTGGTTCTCCCAAAAGCGGTTGTAACCCCTAGATGGCGCTATCCCAGGGGCTACTACCCCTGCCTGATTTGCCACTAACAGGTTGAGGGGCCTGGATCCAATGGCGGGTGCCTCCACCCAGAGGTCAGGGTTTGCAATAGTTAAACTTACTTGGTCACAGCCCTCTGGGACACTGCAACCCCCCTTTCTTCCCACTAGTGGCCCACACAATATATCAGAATTACCTTCACAGTATACACTTACCCCCAGGGTTGGTTCAGGCGCTGGGACCGCCTGTAAAATAAGATACAGTGCAACAATCACAGTACAATACTTTAACATAGACAAATACCTCAGGCAGTATAACTTTGCTGAAACAAGCAGCTCTGATTTATTTAGGGGGAATATAACAAGGACAGGGGGAAAACAGGTTAATTAGCTTATACTTTACTCATCTACCTATGGCTCTGTGCAGGCCTATCCCTACCAGTTACTGTCCCTGGGTACCCAAGCCCTAGTGGCTAGTCCAAACCGTGGCAGCTGGTAGGGCCCTTCACACAGAGAAAAGAAAAATTAGTTAAACAGTCAGCAGTACAGTAATTCTATTTGGATTCAATGTGGCAATTCAACAGGGAGCGACCCTGAATTAGTACTCACGACCTCCAAACAAGATAGGGTCCTTCAATGTCAGCAGGGCTACTCTTGAGCTCACAAGACTCCTCACACATTTATATGGCAAACAGGCAGGCTGCTTCTCTATCCGATCGCAATTACTGCACAATACCCGGAGAACACACAGCAGATTCAGTTCCCGACAGACAGAGTGCAATTCAGCAATTTCTGCAGTCTTCTACAGGGTGAGCCTGGTTTCTACTCTTCAGATATCCTTTGATTCTCTTCACAGGATGGACTCAGTCCTAACAAGCAGTTACACAAGCTGCAGACCGGAACTCCGGACCTTACACGTTTCCCGACTAAAACTGTGCACTGAAGGAGCACAGGGTTCCTTTCCCCTTCACTGCCAGAGCTAAAACTGAAACTCCAACAGACAAAACCGGCACTTCCTTTGAGTTCCTCCCAGTTCTTGACTGGATTGGCTGTCACTCACAATAGACTGCTCCTGTTGGTCCAAAAGGCGCGCAAGTCTAAACTACATCTCCCAGAGTCACTACCCATAATCCTATTGTGGCTGGCTCAGATTATGAGTCCAAGTTCTGATTCGTCCAAGGCACCATTTTAGAGCTAGCTTACCCCACAATGATTGGTCCAGTTCAGCAGTTCAAAACCAGAATGGGGAACTAGGCAGACACAGTTCTGACTGCAAAGAAAGTAGGTTAGACAAACTGTATTTTCATTATTACTCTAAATGATTTCTGGCAGACAGTTACATCTTTCAGATAGGTTCCCTTTGCACTCCTAGTGACTGCAAAAATGGAGTGAATTGGCAGCAGTTCGAGTGGTACTCAAGCAGAGAAGCACACAGTCCCCCATACAAACTAATTATGTCTGCAAGCAGACAGCTCTTAAAGAGACAGTACCAGAGGTTCTAAAAACACTGACTGATAAATGGCTTAAACGCCAAACACCATTCAGGCTTGGAGCATTCAAGCAAGCTCCTGGAAGTCTTTTGGGAACCCCCATTTGCAGGGGTTACACCCTTCCTGGCCTGGGAAAGCTTGACGCTCGCGTCAAGCAAGTACCCCCATAGGTTTTAACTGCAACCATATACATTTGCATTAGGCTCACACATGTAATCATCAGTCAATATATAATTTTACCAAGAACACATTTCTGAAACATTGCAGTACGTCACTCTTTACACAGTATTACATACACATTGTACCATAACTCAAGTTATTACCTCTTGTACATGAAACCTGAGGAGGGGCCCTTCCCTATCAGTTACCTGGGGCTGGATGGGGCAAGGGCACCATACTTAGAGGGCAACACAAGTAACTTGGAGTTAGCACTGACGCTCAGTTTGGGCAATGAGCTCGGGGACACATACACTCCTTTATGGACAACATTGAGAGGCAGATCCACTGGCCGGCCCAGGGAATCATAACTGAGGTGCACCACAGGCTTTACAGCTTGACCAGTCTTTCTAGGGGGAACTGTTACAGTCTCTGCACTCTGAGCCTCATTTTCAGCATTGTCCTCACTTGTCAGGGGAGTCTCCATGGGGGTAGAGAGGCTAGAACTTGGGGCACTTTCAGCTCCAGGAGTTACAGTTTCTGAGTCCACAACATTTGGCTCGCATGGAGAGCTTTGGACACTGGCAGTGGACTGTCAGGCACTCTAAAATACTTCTTGTTCTGGTGTATCACCAGTCTGACCTAATCCATCATTTTCTCCTGAAAGCTCAAACAGTTCAACCATGCACAATGATTCCATTTCATCTGATCTGATGCTTTGCACTTCACTTTCTGGGAGCATTGGCTCCAGGGATGAAGCTGGGACTTAGACAGTACAGAAGGCCCAGCTTCGTCTCCAGTATTGACTAGGATTGCCCCGAAACAATTGACTCAGTTCGTAAGAAGGATAGTATTCAAAGTCACTCTCACTTTCTTCTGATATGGACTGACAGTCATGCTCAACTGGGACTTGTGGAGGGAAGACTTAACTCTGCTTCTGTGGTGCAGACTTTCTTGATCTTTTCTTAGCAGCAGCTCTAGTCACTGGTCCAGAAGGGGCATCTTCTGGGGGCTCAGACTCAATCAAGATTTGTCCAATGGGCAGTAAATGATTTCTATGCATTGTTTTACATCTTTTGAATTATTCTCAGGCCTTACTTTGTACACTGGCAGATCATCTAGTTTGCCCACTACAATGTGAGGGAGATGGTGCCATCTGTCAGCAATCTTGTGTTTGCCATGCAGTCCCAGATTTCTTAGCAATACCCGATCTCCCTCCTGGAGTTCCTGTGCTTTCACCCTTTATCATACCTTTCTTTGTTGGCCAGATTTCTTTGGCAGCCATGGTTTGAGCCAGTTGGTACGCATGAGTTAGCTGGGCCTTTAACTTTGCACATACTGTAAATAGTTGTCAGCTTGAACCCCATCAGAGAGACCCCAAAACATACATCTACTGGTAGTCGAGCTTCTTCCAAACATCAGGCGGTAGGGGAGAACCCAGTGGCATCACTTTGGTGCAGTTATAAGCATGTACCAGGGTGCTAATTTGTTGGCTCCATCTAGGCTTGTCCTTTGGGTGCAGGGTGCCTAGCATATCTAGGCAAAGTGCGGTTGAAACGTTCAGGCTGAGGGTCCCCTGGGGTGGTAAGGAGTGGTTCTGGACTTTCGCACTCCCCACAGAGAAAGCATCTCTTTGATCAGACGACTCTCAAAGTCTCTCCCTGATCAGAATGGATTCTTTGTGGAGCCCCATAGTGAACAAAAAGTTTTCTACAAGTACTTTGGCCACAGTGGATGCTTTCTGGTCTTTGGTGGGAAAGCCTGGGCATATCTCGAAATGGTCAGTGACCACCAGCACATTACTGATATTTCTTTGATCTGACTCCAAACTCAGAAAATCAATACAGACCAGCTCCATGGGTGCACTGGTGGTGATGTTAACAAGGGGGGCAGCCCTCTGGGGCAAAGCTTTCCTCTGTAAGCAGCAACTACAAGTTCAAATGTGTTGCTCCACATCAGCCCCCATCTTAGGCCAATAGAATCTGGATTTCACCAAGTCAAGTGTTCTGTCTATACCAAGGTGCCCGATGTGGTTGTGCAAGGACATCAGTACTGAGTCTCGAAAGGCAGTGGGCAGGACTAGTTGTTGTTTGTCTACTTGTCCCCCTCTGTCTACTGTTTCTCTGTATAACAGTTTATTGATCAGTTTCAACTTAGGACCTTCTTTGTATAATAGTGCAGTTCTCAAATCCGTGGAGCATAATTTGGACACATCTTTTCCTGCATAAAGGGCTTCTAAAGCTGCTTTGATCATGGGATCGCGGGATTGAGCCCGCCGAATACTGTCATTGTCCAGCTGAGGCAGTGCACCAATGTCTATTGCAGAAAAGTGGCAATAAGCAGCAGGTATGCAATTCTCAGAGGGTCCCAAGCAATCCACTATGCAGTCCACTGTATCCGTGGACATTTGTTCCTCCCTGTCAAACTTCCGGCAGAGTGCCCGAATGTCAGGTTCTGCCAATCAGACCCAATCATTCTGGGGAACAGGCCTCGGAGAGAGCATCAACATCTATGTGGTTCAGACCTGCTCGGTATTAGAGCATAGTCATATGTAGATAATGCAGAAAGCCACCTATGGCCAGTGGCATCCAACTTAGCTGAGGTCTGCACATAGGTCAAAGGATTACTGTCAGTTTTTACTAGTATTTTAGCCCCATACAAGTACTCATGGAATTGGTCAACAATAGCCCACTTCAAAGCTAGGAACTCTAACTTATGTACAGGATAGTTCTTTTCGGATGGGGTCAGGCTTCTACTGGCAAAGGCCACTGGTCTCAGGCCATTTTCGTGCTCTTGGTACAACACAGCCCCAACCCTTGTAAGCTAGCATCAGTGTGCAGGACTGAAGGTTTTCTTGGATCGGCATAGGCCAGCACAGGAGCATGGGTAAGTTGATATATGATCTCAGAAAAGCAGTCTCACATCAGGAGTCCAGCGGCCCCAAATACTTCACTCGGATGAAAATACACTCTTTCAGTCTTGAGGGACGCTGACTTTGGTATTTTTTGTGGGTTGGGGATACTCTTGAGTAAGGTTAAGTAAAGGCGGATCACTCTTGAATAGTCCTTGATGAAACGCCGATAATAACCACAGAATCCCAGGAATATTTGCAGTTCTTTTAGATTTTGGGCTGTGGCCAGGTGGTCAAGGCCTCAACTTTACTTGGGTGGTCTCTATTCCTCAGTGGATACTATTGTCCCACATACTGTACTGATGTTTGAAAGAATTGACACTTATCAATGGACAGTTTAAGGCCAAAGTCCTCCAGTCGGTCCAATACCTTAAATAATCTGCTCTCATGTTCCTCCAGTGAGCTGCCAAACACAATAACATCATCTAGGTATACCAGGCACTCTAGTAAGTTCATGTCCCCACTGCACGCCCATCAATTGTTGAAAAGTGGCTGGGGCACCTGAAATCCCTTGAGGCATCCTCATGAATTCATAGAAGCCAGCGGATAGATAAAGGCTGTCTTCTCATGGTCCTCTGGGGCCATGGGATCTAGTAGTACCCACTGCGGAGATCCAGCACAGAGAACCACTTGCTCCCGTTTAGGCAGTCCAAAGCATCCTGAATGCGGGCATTGTACTGATCAGGATAGTCCACGTTTGCTTAAGCGATAATCCACACACCTTACTGTTCCATTCTTTTTCCTCACTACCACAATGGGGAAGCATAAGGGCTTCTGGATTCTGTATTACACCAGCAGCTAACATCTCTTGCAGATGCCGTCTCACATCATCTATGTCAGCAGGTGCCAGGCGTCGAGACCTCTCACGAAATGGTTTCGTCATGCAGCCGATATTGTGCTCAGCTCCTTGCACGCATCCTACATCCCATTCCTTTAAAGAAAACACCTGGTCTCTCTGGGCAAGCTTCTCACTGATCCTCACTTTCCATTCAGCTGGCAGCGGGAGTCGCCAAATAAAAACAAATCAGGCGTACTCTGTCATTCTTCCTTGAACTCTTGCTGCTGGGTAGCACTGCAGTGTCTGCACAATGCACATTAGCCAGGATGCAACCTCTATTTACTCGAATGTCTCTTTCAGACACATTATGAACTTGGACCATTACCCTTCTGGCATAAGCATGGGCTCTAGCGGGCAAAATACTAGGCTTGACCAGCAGTCCTCTGGCAATTTTCCATCGCCTGGTGCATCCAACATTAATATTTTATTCTTAACATCCTTTCTGATACGGACCTCTCCTGTAAGGTACACTGGGCATTTGCGCCAGGATCAGAGACTCAGGATCCTTCTTCCATACAATTCCGACCCGGTTCCTCTGGTTCTATTTTGCAGCATCTCTCTCTGCCTCATAGGCCTTCTTAATTAAAGCCGGAACTCTTAAAGCTCTACTAGTCTTTGACCCCTGTTTTCATAACACAACTGTGCCAGCCTTCCGAACTTATGAGCATTTGTTCCAATCAACAAAGGGACACCATCATACAGTCCAGTGGGGGACACACTAAGGCTAGGGTCTCTACTTGTTCAGCCACTCCAGCCACGGAGGTGGGGAAAGACAGCCAAATTCAGATATACCCGAATAGGGTAGGCCTTCTCACTTAACCCCCATACCTGCAGTCCTTCTAATGGTTGTAAGGGCGTCTGACAAATGCTTCTGATACCAATCCTGGAACATAATTGTCACTTGGGAGCCACTGTCTAATACAGCTCTTGTAGACACTCCATTCACCTTTACAGTGGTCTCCATGGAGGATCCACTATTCTGGACCAGTCTGAGAGGCGGTAGTGGGGGCCTGGGCAACTGACCTTGCCACAAAAGGACGTGAGTTAGCATTTTGGTGCCCTCACTGGGATCTTTTTCGCACCTCTTAACCACTGATTTGTTCTCCGAAGCTCTCCTTGTAGCCTATATGCAACTTTGTCAGTGTCTTTTGGGGACCGGCATTCCCTTTTCATTTGCCCATCTTTCCCACAATTATAGTAAAACATACTTTCTGGAGTTTGAGCTGGCCAAGGCGCCACACTGGAAGCCAGGGCGGGGGTATTACTAACTGGAAACCTTGGTGCCATCTCTGTCTGCGGCGTGATAAGCATTTGGAGACATCTGTCAGTTTCTCCACTTCCATGGTCAAGGAATCGAGTTGGAGCTGTTATCAGCAGGAGATACATGGTGTGGTACCCCCACCCCATACAGCAGATGCAGTGGGATATAGGTCAGGGCCTGTACTTGCAGCGTGGCCTTCTAAAGGGACTGTTTTTGAATTCCTGGATCTCTCTCAACAGTTCGTCCCATTGTGACATATCTTTTCCTTGTCAGAGCACTCATTGACTGTCAACCTCTGCCCTGAACTTCACTTGATGGGTCACCCTCAGTCACTCGGTCGTAGCCACAGCTGTTGGTGCAGGTCCCTCCCGAGGTTGCCTTTTCTCAACTCCTCAATTTCTCTCATTAACTCATCATGGGAGGGTGGGGATTCCAGTCGATTTGCCAGGCGTAACTGAAGCAACAGCAGTTCTGAGAAGGGGGCAGACTTAAGGATTCTGTCCAGTCTGGTTCAGTCCAGTTCAATCACTGGCAAACTACCCTTTCTGAGGCATTCTTGCAACAATTTTTCCAGCCGAGATACATACACAGACAACAACCCCTTGGTACTGTTGTGCATTTCTTACTCTCCACCATAGGTCCTCATCAGAATCTGGGCTCCATACACATTCTCCAAGGCCTCAAGATAGGCCTGTGCAGTCGCTTCAGGGTTACGCCCGTTTAGCACAGATGGTAGCCAGGGCAGGACCTCAGAGGCTCTCACTAACCCTCTTTCGCTTTTCAGCTTCCGAGCATTGCCATTCTAGCAATTTGGGGCAACATAGTCTATCCAGGTCTCCCAGTCATCCTCCCTTGGGGTGGGAGGTGCCAGAGAAGATCCTCAACCTTCGTAAGAGTCGTGACTAATGGCAGGTGCAGAAATTGGAGTCTGCATTGGTTCAGCCACCATTACGGGCACTGGAGCAGGAGAGGTGTTGGGGGAGGAACACCCCCAGGTGGCAAGAATAGTTTCTTCAAGTCCTCCACAGTTTTCCCTTCTCCCAGCAACCATTTAGCAAATTTCTCCTCAAAAATTTCAGATAGTGGTGGGGGCTCATTCCCCCGGTCTTTACTGTCCTTAGTTATCACTCTCCAAGCAGTGAGGGCTCCCTCTGGGGTAATGGTCTGTGGCACTTTGGAGCTATCTATGGGATCCTTAAACTCTACTAGGGCCAGAAAAGTGTGGGTGAGCAGATTAGCATGCCAACCCACCACCACAGGGTTTTGTAAACCTTCCACCTTGGAAAGTACTCCCTGTACAATGTCCGTATTGATACCCAAGAGGATGTCCAGTATAAGCATAGCATTTTGGGGGTCGATCTCCTCCCCAGTACACCATTCCACCAGCAGGTGCACAGCCACTTCTGTCGGGGTACCCATTTTTTCTTAACAGTGGTTCGTAAATATGGCCACTAGAGGACACACAATCCCAGCGGTGAGCCTCCAAGATGTAACCCCTAGATGGCGCTATCCCAGGGGCTACTACCCCTGCCTGATTTGCCACTAACAGGTTGAGGGGCCTGGATCCAATGGTGGGTGCCTCCACCCAGAGGTCAGGGTTTGCAATAGTTAAACTTACTTGGTCACAGTCCTCTGGGACACTGCAACCCCCCTTTTTTCCCACTAGTGGCCCACACAATATATCAGAATTACCTTCACAGTGTACACTTACCCCCAGGGCTGGTTCAGGCACTGGGACCTCCTGTAAAATTAGATACAGTGCAACAATCACAGTACAATACTTTAACATAGACAAATACCTCAGGCAGTATAACTTTGCTGAAACAAGCAGCTCTGATTTATTTAGGGGGAATATAACAAGGACAGGGAAATCAGGTTAATTAGCTTATACTTTACTCATCTACTATGGCTCTGTGCACAGGCCTATCCCTACCAGTTACTGTCCCTGGGTACCCAAGCCCTAGTGGCTAGTCCAAACCGTGGCAGCTGGTAGGGGCCCTTTCACACAGAGAAAAGAAAAATTAGTTAAACAGTCAGCAGTACAGTAATTCTATTTGGATTCAATGTGGCAATTCAACAGGGAGCGACCCTGAATTAGTACTCACGACCTCCAAACAAGATAGGGTCCTTCAATGTCAGCAGGGCTACTCTTGAGCTCCACAAGACTCCTCACACATTTATATGGCAAACAGGCAGGCTGCTTCTCTATCCCGATCGCAATTACTGCACAATACCCGGGAGAACACACAGCAGATTCAGTTCCTGACAGACAGAGTGCAATTCAGCAATTTCTGCAGTCTTCTACAGGGTGAGCCTGGTTTCTACTCTTCAGATATCCTTTGATTCTCTTCACAGGACGGATTCAGTCCTAACAAGCAGTTACACAAGCTGCAGACCGGAACTCCGGACCTTACACGTTTCCCGACTAAAACTGTGCACTGAAGGAGCACAGGGTTCCTTTCCCTTCACTGCCAGAGCTAAAACTGAAACTCCAACAGACAAAACTGGGCACTTCCTTTGAGTTCCTCCCAGTTCTTGACTGAATTGGCTGTCACCACAATAGACTGCTCCTGTTGGTCCAAAAAGGCGCCAAGTCTAAACTACATCTCCCAGAGTCACTGCCCATACAATCCTCTTGTGGCTGGCTCAGATTATGAGTCCAAGTTCTGATTCGTCCAAGGCACCATTTTAGAGCTAGCTTACCCCACAATGATTGGTCCAGTTCAGCAGTTCAAAACCAGAATGGGGAACTAGGCAGACACAGTTCTGACTGCAAAGAAAGTAGGTTAGACAAACTGTATTTTCATTATTACTCTAAATGATTTCTGGCAAACAGTTACATCTTTCAGATAGGTTCTCTTTGCACTCCTAGTGACTGCAAAAATGGAGTGAATTGGCAGCAGTTCAAGTGGTACTCAAGCAGAGAAGCACACAGTCCCCCCATACAAACTAATTATGTCTGCAAGCAGACAGCTCTTAAAGAGACAGTACCAGAGGTTCTAAAAACACTCACTGATAAATGGCTTAAACGCCAAACACCATTCAGGCTTGGAGCATTCAAGCAAGCTCCTGGAAGTCTTTTGGGAACCCCCATTTGCAGGGGGTTACACGGTAGCTCTTTCAAATAATAAAAAAATACATATTCCATCTCAGTTGTCTCCATGCAGCATTTTCACACTGTAAACTCCTTGTGGGGGTTGGGGGGATACTGCCATGACAACCAGACAGAAACTACAGAAGCCTTTGTAGGAGAAAAGTCCTTCTCTCAAAAAAAAAAAACACACAGGAAACTTAGGCAGAGGAACTATTTTATTGAAAACTGACACAAACATACATGTTTTTTCCTACTTAAAATTGGGCATTTAACTTACCAAATGCATTTGCACTACAGATGGCCATTTCATAAGCACAGTAAGCTACTCCAGGGTGTGTGTTAGACACTTTAACACACGGCTAGGAGGCTGGACGCACTCGACCTGTGGTCTCGTGCCTCAATACGCCTCCTAGCCATTTGTTAAAGTGTCTATCACATACCTTGTCATGTCTTATTGCTTATGTATGCCTGTGTGTTTTAACTGATCTGGGTTGAGCCTAGAAAGGTCTTGTGGCCCAGTGCTGTTTATGTGGTTAACAAACTTTTAAATAAAAAAATAAACATTTCCTCTATTTCTTACCCTTTGTTGTTTACTACCAAGTGAATTCTTATAAAAGTAAGCTATTTTATTTAGAATCAATCTGCTCCAGCTGTCTGTTATAACCATAAAGTCAGTGTCTTCTGCTTGAGACTGGAGATGGGCAAAATTGTAACACTTTGCTTTGTATCCTAGTTGCAGAAAGTGACAGATCTTCACTAAATTATAGGTGCATCATGAAAGAGACTCAGTACAACTTTTTCAATTAAAAATGCGCACGTTTGAAATTGCTCAAAGTAAAAATTCAAATATTGAATATGTCAGTGAAACTGTGTCTTTTACAAGGTATCGTATGCTAAAATTAGGCACTTGTCGAAGTATACTAGGTAAATTTACAATTGTTATGCTCTTTTGCTGTTTTTGGTGTATCGTTCATTATATTGCAAATTTTTAAGATGTAGTACAGAAAATGTGCACTTTCAATACAGTATGCAAAAGAACCAGATTAATTCTTTGAGATATTTTGGTGCAAACTGTGTTAAAGCAAAATAGGAAATTCCATGCAAGTTTGCAGGCATAATTAACATTCATCACAGCACTACTTGAGCAATTACAATCATTTCCATGACAAGGGACTGTAATGTAACAAGCATAGGATTATGACTTCAGGTGAAGAATATGTATTTGAGGCAAATGAAGACTAACAGAAAAAGGTCTGGTTTTCATGCACATCAGCTTACTGACAGGGAATGCAAAATATATACTACAGGAAATATGTAGTACAAACTGAATGCTGTCCTAAAATTTATTTTCAAATACAGTACTGCAGGAGTATATCTACATCCTGAATATATATACTTTCAAACATACTCAGCACTCAAAGAGTTAAGGTCAAAAATCTTTTTTGTCCATGCAGGACAAAGAGGACTATGGGTGATACGCACAGGGATATCCTCCCCATTCTGGGATGCCTGAGATGTGCAAATTTTGTATGGTGTGGAACAGCATACTCCTATTGTAAAATGGGTAGGGTAGGGGTGTCTTCCCTTTGCAATGACTCCATCTCACTGACACACCTAACTGCAATAATGTGGCAGTCCCAACTGAGATCACAGGATACAATTACAAGATTCGTGGTGACAGAGCCTAATGGTATCCAGTGATATGGGCGACTCAAATTGAGTGACTCAGTTTGAGTGCCTGTAGCTAGAGTAAGTGAGGAAGCAGAGCAACTGTTGGACTAGCGAAGGTATAAGGACAAAAACTGCAAATGCAGAATAGAGTGACGGTAGGAGGGATTGCTAAGGAACCAAGATATAGCAGGTGCTCTGACAAGGAAGTTTTGAGCTGCTGTTTGGTCTTGTGGAAGCAATGTATGCTTTATGGGGTGGAAAGACCAGGGTTTGAACCTGAGTAGGAGCTCTGGTGGGTTTTTTGGTTTTCCTTGTGGGAAGTTGTATTTATTTATGTGTATATCGTATATTTTTTATTGTTGCGTTCCAGCTCCCCCACCATCCTGGTGGCCCCCCCATTTGTGCTCTCCCCCTGAGTAGCCCCCTCTGGAGTTGCCTCCTTACCCCAGTGTCAGGCGCCCCTTGGAGTTTATTATATTAAGAAAGGGGGGTGCAGGGGGCACAGCCCCCCAATAAAATGCAAGGTGGCATGTGTTGAGATGGTCGCTTATGTTGGGATCGCCGTAGCTCACGATTGCCCTCTGTGTTTTCAGCATTGTGCACTCTCTCATGTGTACTGGGCTATTATTTCTTCACCATTATTACATGGAACCAATACCAATCCATTTTTTAGTCTCACTCCTCCCATAGTCCAGGATGCGTTCACTCTTCCCTGTGAACCATTAGTCAGGGGTTCATAACATGGGCCTCTGGGCCTCCTGTACCAGTGACTCAGTACAAATGCCAGGTGTGGGTGGTGCTTCATTAAGTTCATGTGTGTTTCAACCCTCCTTAGGGCTCTAAATGACCCATGCATTCCAGTTTGAGTGGACTAATCTCCATAACAAAGTGTAGGCCACTTTTTGACCCCCCTTGGCTATAGAAGCTGCTGTTGTGGTCAGATTCAGCAAGAGGTAGAAGACCTGGGCTGATTATATATCTATAGTATATCAATCCTACTAGCTGGCAATATAATGCTTTGTTGCCAAACCAGTGGGCCACACGGACCATGAGTGATGTAAGCAATAGTGGTTATAATGTCAGTCTTTGAATGATACGTTCTGATCTAGTGTCTGTTTGACAGGATGTTAAATCTTGTCTTTTTTCACTCTGCCAGTGATCTCTCATGAATATTGAACTTAATTTATATGTAAACAGAATAACATATTAAGCAAAGCCTGTTTTCTAAGATAGTTGTGTGCCATTCACACAGTTTCAAACTCATATTATGAACTGAGGATTGTAAATAGAGGAATTTGATTGGCCAAGAGCTCTTTGAAGCCATGATGATTATCAGGCTACATCATCATGGCTTCAGAAAAGTTCCAGCACCACCAGCCTCTTTGCTCTCTATTGTCTAAGAACACCTTTTTCAAAATGTACTCCTACACCACCCAAAAGGTCATTCATAAAATGTTCTAAAACCTGTTTTATTTTTTTTTACTTATAAAACTTCAAACTCGGTTCATAATAGCAATAAGTCACTCCAGGATGTGGTATACCATGGGATATCATCACTGCTCAGGTGGGTGCCTAACCACCTGAAATGTGATGATATCCCCCTGATATATCACACCCTGTCATGCCTTATTGCTTAATTATACAAGGGCAAAAAAAATTCCCAGACTCTGATTGGTCAATGTATGTTTATTATAACAAACTTTCCAAACCTAACCATACAAAGAACTGCATTCCAGACTGAACATTAGGCCACAACTACTGCTACCAAGAAAGCACGAGCCCTTATAATTAGAATATAGATCCAAAAGCATAGTTTCATATAAAAAACATATTTACTTATGTTGTGGGGGGCAAACATTTTTTTTGTCTTGGCTAAAACATGTCATAGTTAGGCAGAGAACAAGTGTCAGAGCATATCCTTAATAGTGTGGAAACATCTCTTTTATAGTATCAGTTTTACAGTTTTATTTCTTATGAGGATGCACACCACATATGAATGCACTGCATTATGGGTATTCAAAGGCCCAATTGCCTGGTATTGCATAACAAGCTACAGTGATAAAAGACAGTTGATTATCTGCATACCCATGATGCAGTGCTTCCACATGGGGAGTATTTCCTCAAAAAAAAATAATTAAAATTAAAAAATAAAACTGTACAACTGTAACTACAAAATATATGTCCCTACACATAAAAGGGGTGTTCCAACACTTGTTCTCTGCCCAATTTGTGTCCCCACAATATTAATAAATAAAAGCCATTGTATAATAGCAATAATGCAAACCAGTATTTGGGTTGTGTTGGGATAACTTGACTTTTGGAATGTTGGCTGTACTTGGGTTTTTTGGCCTTGTGTTAGGTGTAAGGTTATTCTAGCATAACCCACTTTTTTGTGTGCATTAGTGCTTAACTATATAGCATTTAATCAAAAGATTGGTATATAGTAACAACCACAATACATATACTGTGCATTATAATTCTTATATACAATCATATGACACTTGATACCACTTCAAAAAAGCTAGCATCTTTAAAACATCAATACATTTTTGCATGTTTATTGGGAGACAGTTCTATAATGTTGTGGCTAAATATTAAAAGAACATACAGATGAAACGGGATTTGACTTTGGTACCACTATCCTGCCACCTTTGATTTCTTCTAATGCATATTTTGAATTTTGTACAACCTAGGTTTTAGTTAAATAACTGTGAGTCAAACCTTTTTTTACATTTATAAAAAAAGACAAACTGGTTTCTCTAATTTCTTGTACTAAGTGATACCCAGGTTGGTAGAGAATGGTGGTGTCTCTTACTTGGGGGACCTACTATTCCAAGGGCAAAACCTGTTACTTTATAGAGCATATGATCTAGTTTAAGTAAAGCTGTTTTGATCACACATCCATAATCAACTTGGGGCATAATGAGCATATTGGCAATTTCGATTCTAGACTTGTGTTATAAACAGTGTTTATGTTTTCTTAATGTGCCAAGTTTTTGTGACACTTTTGTGCATCGCTTATCAATATGATAGTCAAACTTTAATTCTGAATCCACCCATAAACCCTAAGGACTATATGAGGACTTTTTTCAGTTCTACTCTGAGAATTACGGTGAGATGTGTGCTGACTTGTCTGCTACTGCATTAGAATCCATAATGTGAGAAAAATCTAATTTCTGTGCACTGAATTCGAGCTGGTCACATTCTTAGACAGACTTAGTGTTCTTTCTGCATTCTACCCAACTACCTGTGGACTGGACCCATTCCCTTATTGACATTTCTTTTGTAAACATGTCTTTTTTGAAACTTACAATCTCATGACAAACAGCAGTTACTGCAATAAAAGTTCATTTTACAATTTCAGTACAGATTTGAGAATTATTTTGACTGAGCAGTGGATACATGGGACATCATATCAGTCATTATCACAGGAATGCATCATGACCAACAAATCCAGCATTCACATATCAGTATGGTTAATTCATAGGTAATGCATACCTTTATCTGAGGCACTGGACACCAGAAAGCAAAACTAACTTTCTGTATTCTTACTGTGGGACTCACCCAGTTTCTATGGCAACTTGCAAATGACCCCATATCCTGCTAAATGTATCTTCTTTATTGGTGGATAACTTTTTTCTTTCAGCCTTAAGCACAGCATTAGGTTTCAGGACCACTAGGCAATGGTAGGAGGGTCTGCACTAGATCACTGTTGTGTGACAGTCTTCCTTGCATTAATTAAGTCTAAGGTCCATTGCTCCTTTGCCTCTCCAGGGCTCCGCATGCCAATGGCTCTACCAAGAAGGAGCTTGAAGGGTGTCCCCAGAAGTTTGCTGTGGAGACCCCCCTCCATTACCCTATGTACATTATACCAGAATGGTGAGCTCTTTGAGCATGTTAGTGTCATATGCAGAAAATCCTCATCATTTGCATTGCATTTGGGACATAAAGGAGATTTTTCTGGGTAAGTTAAATGATTTCTGTCTGGAGTGATATGATATATGCCGTATACAAAGAGTTCAATTAAATTTAAGTTTATTACTGCTTGTTTAGTATTGCAGATGCCAGGCTGCAGCTTTTCAAATCATTGGAATTCCAGTAATTCTCAGATAACCTTCCCATTTGCTTATTATCTTGTCAAGCGGAGAAGGCGTGCTAGTTTGCAACAGCTTATAGACGAGTGTCAAGGGGCTTTGCGCTGGCTACAGATTAAAATTAATTTCCTCTATGGGGAAGGGGTTCTCTGCTTTAGGGAATAATTAGGTCCTGTATTAGCACTTGACATATTCTCAGGTATGCAAAAAATATCCATGGGGCCCGATTCACAAAGGCCAGCACAAACTGTGCTGATCGGCAGTGTGCCAGGGACCCTGCACTCAATTCACTATCAAGATGGGTCCTGGTGGCAAAAGTCCTACAGCTTGTGGCAACTGTGGTCCTATACCAAACAAACAGCAGATTTGAAAGGTGTGCCACAAGCTGTGGGGTGGCCCTGTTGGAATAGCACCATGGACAGTAGTCCCTGGTGGCTAGCGCCCCCCCAGCCCAGTTCACCTTTTAAATAAAAGTAACACATGCCCCTGGTGGCTAGTGGTCCCCTCAACCCTGATCTCCTTACAAATAAAATGAATTAATGTCCCATGTGACTAGCACCCCCAGACCCGAGCTCCATAAAAATAATATTAAATAATGTCCCCAGTGGCCAGCAGTCCTCCTCTCTCCCTGATCTCCATACAAATAATATTAAAATGATTTTCTGAGATTTGCCATAACAAATGGGAGTAGGAAACTGTAAGAGTTGCGAATCAATCTCCTACCATTCAAACTGACAAAAAGTGCTGTTTTCCATGAAAAAAATGCTTTTATTTCTGTGCTCTGCTTCATTTGCATAACACTGCCCCCTTTTTTCTCAGTGCTGCAATCCCCAACCGTGACATCATGCAAGGGAAACAAAGTTTTGAAATAGAAACCTCTGTTGGTCAGTCTTGGTATAGCAGACAGTTTTGGACTCCTAGCATAAGCTTGACAATAAAGAAAAGTAAAGGTATTCTGACCCATAATTGCACTCTTGAACTACTTACAGTCATGCAGACCCTATAACATAAACATAGAAGCGTATAATCACGCTCCCACATTCTGACAGGAGCTGTCACTTCAAACCTGTCACTTCACCAGCAGGAAGTAAAAGTGAAACATCTACACAGAATGGCAAATTATCTTTTTGGCCTTCCTGCACCACAAAAACATTTTCCAGAAACTTTTCTATGGACTGTACTGCTCTAAATACTACCAAAACAGGAGACTGCACTTTGATTAGGGAGACAGAAAAAGCAGCTATTTCGGTGGTCACTACAGAAATAGAAGACTACATCCCTCAGTAAAGAAATCTTGTCAGCTAGATACTATATGCACAATGCCTTGTTTTGAAAATAAGCATATGAGAACTTTTGTTGTTGAAGCCACTACCAAAATATGAGACTACACCTCATAGTAAGGAAATTGGAAAACAACTTATTGTACCCACAATGCCTTGCTACATATGTACCTATTGTGTACCCCTTTCCCCTCTCCCCAGGATGCATCTGGAAATGAGCTTGCCTGCTCAGTATGTCTTTCCTGATGAACCTTTAAAATAAATAAATATGTATACATATTAGGTGCTATGCTGTAGTCCCCACTTCTACAATAAGGGAATGCGCTACTGAGTAACGAAAATTTAAGTCACCTTTATAACTTATTTGTTGCTGTATGTAAAACATTGACAGTTTCCCTGCATGACATCATTTTGGGGGGTGTGGCCACATGCAAAACACTGGGGAATGGTCAGAAACAATATGCTGATAGAGCATAAAAAAATGACTATGACATATATTTTTTTTTTTTACAAAAAACAAAATTGTAGCTTTAACATCTGAAGCATGGGTGGCAATGGCATACTATGTGAAAAGGCAACTGGGAAACCACAGAAAATCACTTTAATTAATGTCCCTGGTGGCTAGCTGTCTCCCCCCCCAGCCCTGATCTCCATGTCCTTGCTGGTCTAGTGGACGACCCACCACCCTCCCCCACCTAGGCCGGCAGTGCCCCACCACCCCACTCCTCCATCCCATCTTCAAGCCTGCGATCGGCACAGCCCTCCATTCACCACCACAGCTGGCACTGACTGAGCTGTCAAGGAGCACAGACTGTATACAGTGCACGATCATTGATTGACAGCTCAATGAGTGAGCTGTCAATCAGTGAGCACATACTGTATACAGTACATGCTCCTTGACAGCTCAGTCAGCAGCCAGCCATGGTGGTGAGAGGAGGGCTCTGCCAGTTGCCAGTTGAGAAAACATTTATGAATTGGGCCCCATGGATTTGTTTTGTATACCTGAGAATATGTCAGGTGCTAATACAGAGATCTACACACTCACTAAAGCATAGAATCCCCCCATAGAGAAAATTATTTTTAATCCATAGCCAGCACAAAGCCCCTTGACACTAGCCTATAAGCTGTTGCAAACTAGCATGCCTTCTCCACTTGCCAATATAATAATCAAATGGGAAGGTTATCTGGGAATTACCAAAACTCCAGTGATTGGAAAAGCTGCAGTCTGGCACATTGCCGCGACTGTCTAAACTCTTCCAGAGGACACACTTCTAAGTACCCTTAGACCAGCCCTGCCTGATCTAACAGTGCTTAGAAATTTGCCCTCTGGGAGGGTTTTGTGAATCCCAACTTAGGGGATATGGCAGCCTGCATCTGCCACAAGCCCTCTAGCACCATGCCACAACCCATTTTGTGGCACCAGGCTGGCGCAATCCCCCTTAGGCACAGGCAGCCTGCGTTTGATGCAGTCTGCCTTTGTGAATTGCTCCTGGTGCATTTTTTGGCACAAGCTGCACCTTGCCCCATTCTTTGTGGCGCAAGCCCCTTGTGCCATTCAAGGGAGCTTTCTGAATTGGGCCCATGGAGTGCAGAGACCACTCACCATTCCTCATACCTTCTGTCAGGGGCTCCAGGAAGATTACATTAAGGAGGTGGGATAAGAGAAGCCCTGTCTCTTACCCCTGGTAGGCATGAATGGGGGTGTTTGTCCACAGTTTAATAGTATCTAAGCCATGCTTCTTGATTTATTAAAGACTGTTGGTTGACTGGCACCAGTTTTTGCTGGGTATTACCAGTGAATCAGTTACTGAGGATAGTATTTTCCTCAGTCTAAAGAGAGCTGTGGTGATCCCACTGCTCAAGAAAACATCCTTTAACCCTTATAGCTTACAAACTGTTGTTCTTTATGGCAACTGCCTTATGACCTGTGTTTTAAAGAAGATATTTGTGGGACAACCGCAGAAGCATTCTGAGTCCCATAATATTGGTACATCTACGGTCTCTGTACACTTTCTTAAGAGTGGTGAAGTGCCTTTTCCTAGTACTTAACAAGTGTTCTGTTTATGCAAATTATGTGGGCATTTCATACTATGGACCTTTAGGTGCTGTTGGAGCATTTAGAAAAAAAGACATTTATGAGAGTCATGTCTGATTTAATGGATTCTATTGAAGAAAATAACTCCTGTATTTACACCACCTTAATCTCCCCTTGCTACTCTGATCCAGCAATTTCCCATGCCCACTGATACATTGCTGGACTGTATTAAGAAACAATGAATGTTGGTGAATTTAGGCTTGGTTCAAACTATGTATCCAAGCTAGGACTCAGTCAGTAGTGTGAGGCTTGTTCTCATTATTGCACACTGAGTTCTCCAGTGCAGCCCAGCAGGCAGTGTGCCATACTGGCACTGTTCAATGTATAAGCCACCTCGGTCCTACAAAGCATTTTGCTCTGTCATCCCATGGACTGAGGAGGCATGGACTTATGAATCTTTGGTCATAGGGCCTGGATTTAGGTAGTATTGGCTGGGGAAATGTTACATGATGTCATGCCTCCAACTGAGCAACCCCCTGCTGCAGTTTTACATGGGCTATTACCCCAACCCCCCTAAACACGCACACGAGAAATTGCAGAAGTAGCTCTTCCACACAGTCGTATCACACAATGCAATAACAATTTTAGTTTAACCAGTAAGACAGTAGTAAACAAAGCAAAAGGCAAATGGGAGATAAGGTTTATTAGGGAAAGCAGGAACAAGGTTGTAAGAAAAGAAGGATAAGGGATATGCAATGGCAACAACAAACATGCAAGCCCACCCTCCATTATCCCCAGTACAGTTCTTATTGTATCTGGTGCAAATTAGCACACATTTCCTGGGAGTTCCCTTAAAGTAAATGCGGTATTGTATAGTTTGAAGTGATTTTATTTTTATTATTCTTTGGTAACCAGGTAAGGCCCACTAGGCACAAGTGCATGTTTTAAGGGGTGACCCAGAAGCACTGGTGAGGTTAAGTGCCATGCACAGAGTCACACAGCATGCAAGTGGAAGAGTGTGGGAATCAAACCCAGGGTTTCTAGGTAGACCAACCTCATTCATAGTGCATTACTCTAACCTCTAGGCTATACTGCCAGCCCACGTTGTAAGTTCACCACTTGGCAGATGAGGTGACTATCACAGATGGTGAATAAATAAATTTGCATGCATGCAAATATGTCTTTTGTAAACCTAGGTCAGATGGCCTAACTGTTGGTATTCTGCCAAACCTGTTCCACATGAAACAGTCCTAGCCGAGGGGTTCTAACTAGAGATGCAGTGAATTTAAATTCCACCAACAAAGTGCCTGCAAAGTGGGCACTTCACATTGTCACTCCGCTATGTGAAGTGGCCAATGCAAAAGGCTCACATCGCCTTGTAATTATTACTTTGCGTTGTCATTCCGCCTTAACGTGAAGTAAGGCGAAGTGAAAACAATATTGGCAGCCCTTCACATACACAGTCACCAAAATTAATGTGCATCCCCAAAATGCTTATGTCTTGTGTCCAGAAAACTCCCCAGTGCTGACGAAATGTAATGAGAGCACAAGAAATGCAAATTCTCCCAAAATTAATGGTGCACTCAGACGTCATGCATGCAGTAGTCACACACAGTCACCTGAATTAATGTGCATCCCCAAAATGCTACTATCTTGTGTCCAGGAAATTCCCCAGTGCTGACGAAGTGAAATGAGAGTGCAACAAGAAATGAGAAGTCTCCCAGAATTAATGGTGCACTCACTCGTGCACAGTGGTCACACACAGTCACCAGAATTAATGTGCATCCTCAAAATGCTACTGACTTGTGTCCAGAAATTCCCCAGTGCTTATGAAGTGAAACAAGAGTGTAACAAGAAATGCAGAGTCTCCCAGAATTAATGGTACACTCAGTCATGTGCACAGTGGTCACACACAGTCACCAGAATTAATTTGCATCCCCAAAATCCTTTTCTTGTGTCCAGAAAATTCCCCAGTGCTGATGAAGTGAAATGAGAGGGTAACAAAAAATGAAAAATCTCCCAGAATTAATGGTGTACTCCGTCATGTGTGCAGTGGTCACACACAGTCACCAGAATTAATGTGCAACCCCAAAATGCTACTGTCTTGTGTCCAGAAAATTATCCAGTGCTGACAAAGTGAAATGAGAGGGTAACAAAAAATGCAAAGTCTCCCAGAATTAATGGTGCACTCCGTCATGTGTGCAGTGGTCACACACAGTCACCAGAATTAATGTCCATCCCAAAACTGCTACTGTCTTATGTCCAGAAAATTCCCCAGTGCTAACAAAGTGAAATGACAGCATAAATAGAAATGCCAAGTCTCCCAGAATTAATGGTGTACTACAAACGCACAGACAGATTAAGATTACGCTGCGCACTCAAGAGATGCAGACGCAAAGGCACAACAACACCTAACCAGTGCTCACAAGTCACAAATCCAAATCTGGAAAAGAATACCTTTTGCGCTTGGAAGTAGTGCACGGCAGTAACAGTCCACTACCAGTAAAGATACCTAAAAGCAGTATAAAAATTCATGCAGGTGCAGTGGATAGCAGGTTCACACTGCTGCAATTACTCTATGGCACAATAAAAGGTATCTGATTTAATGGCATGCATCACACACACACTCACACACATTACGAGTAATGCGTAGCAAATTGAAAACCTTTAGTAATATAGCCAAATGTTTTAAACAAACTGAAATTATACACTGCTGCACCACAACAATCAGCAAAAAAATGTCAAGAATGTCAAGAATGTAATGTAAGTGTCGACTCCTGAGCTCAATTAAAGATCAAAAGGAACACATAATTGACTTGCAATTGACTTGAAGATCATAGTTAAGGTGCTAGTAAGGGTCGTAGCATCTAAGTATGTGTGAAGGAATGCTACCCAGGCCCTTGGCTTTACAAAAAAAAAGTGATTATAACCGATCTTGGTGTTCTTAAAATTGGGCTTTGCTCCCATAGAAAACAATGGAGCGAGATTGGTACATGAGAAAAATGTGATTATATCCGGGATGTTCTTATATCCGATGTTCTTATAAGTGGGCTGCACTGTACCGAAAATATTACTGTGTGTACATTAACACAGTTATACAAGAAAAATATAACCAAAACAGAAAGACTGCCAGTTAATCTACCTATACCACAAATACGCCCCTCCCCCAAAGCACACTTCACAGTACACAGACTGACTGTTCTAAATTAACATTCAAAATCCACACACAAACAATAAACACTCGAAGATATGATCACAGGAGGGTTTCCTATAATCGATGTACTAAATTGTGAGCAAAAGAAAATAGCTCAAAAGACTTTTTTAACAGCTTTTAGAGGATCTGAATCGTAGAGTTCTGAGAGGAAACTGTCTCCATCTTCCACTCACTTCCACACACTACACAGAACTGAGGCTGTGCAGAACAATCTAGAGCCCATGTGACCTGCAATTCCATAAAGCACTGCAAAATTCACCTTTGGAGCTCAAAAACAAGGCGAAGTGAGGCGAAGTACATTGATTTCAGTGTACTTCACCTTAAAACTGGTGGAGAATTGGTTTGGGGAAGGCGGAATAACGCTAAGTCATTGTTTGTAATGGACTTCGCATTCCCCATTATGACACGAAGTAGTCTGGTTTGTGTTGCGGAGTACTTTGCGGATTCCGCTTTACTCCGTGAATCACTTTGCGGAGCGAATTTCGGCCACTTTGCCCACCACTAGTTCTAACACTCTACCAGCACAAACTATCTACCTTAAAATGCTGCTTGGCCTAGACCCCAATCAAGTACTCAGAGGTTAGCAGACCTCACAGACATTGAAAAACCTCAGCAGGTGGATGCAGATGCTACATCATGTCTGCTGTCCTTGAATCATGTCGCATGGCAGTCATGCCAGCACAATGGGATTGCAAGGGCAAACTGGGATGGCAGCATCTCAGCCTCACTGGTCTTCACCCCTTGGAAGGAGCTGTTCTCCTCTTTTGGCCTACGTGGAGACTTACTTTACAAAGTAGTGGCTGGTAGCTGAAGGCAGTCACTCTCATAGAGTCTCTGTATTCCCTTATACTGCATGGATGGGCTCCCTGGAACACCTTTTCTGCAGTTATTAGCCTGAACCAAAATAAGTCTCTGGCTGTTATGGGAAAATTCAAATCACATAGTGAAAATCTCTTGGGCAAGTGCCCAACTCCAAACAAAAGGCCTTTTTCCTGTTCAGCTCCAGGTAGGTGCTGCTCCTCCATTACAAGTTGTATCTGCACACACAATCCCCTGACTGTAGTGCAGCTTCTTCATTGGCTGTCTCAGGGAAAATCTAACAACTGCTGATCCTGTAGCAGCAAACTCCTCAGTCCCAAACCCTAGATTGGCCAAAACTTCAGATGAGGAATGGGCTGATCAGTAAAATTCATTTCTGATTAGCTGATAGTTTCCCAGGTGAAATCCCTGCCTTTCACCCAGAATTAAACATAGGACTTAATATACATGGCAGCCCAGTTGGCTGCTGGAGGAACCACTGACCCTATTTCACTAGTCCAGTGAGTCAGGTCTAGTTTTCATTGTACTGCCATGGTTGTTTTTATTTTAATCCTGTCCCTTACTGGCACTTTTTGTGCATAATTCAGCATGGTCCTGGCGGTGTGTTTTTCACATGTCCTGTCCTCACTGCCAGCCCTGCGACTAGGAATGTCCTGAGACGTGCAGCTTGTCAGCTGCAATCTGCTAAGCACCTGATGGTGTGAAGATAACAGGGCGCCAAGAAGAAGTTGCATAGATGGCAGCGCATCACTCTGCTCCTATTCTGCCTCCTAAATTCCTGCTGCTGCAACAGTTCAAAGGACTGGGGGAGGTCTGGGGGATGCTGACTAGATGGTGTAAGCCCCAGTAGTAGTTCAGGGGAGTCAAGGGTCCCCTAATGTGGGGGGTTACAAATGAAATGTATACATGATGACCATATTAGATATCATTGGGAATTACAATGATTCACTGGTGCACTGGGCTACTTATATCAGAATGAATGCTTAGGTGATATGACTGAAATAATTGATACAGCATAAAGGAATGATTAGTCTAATGGCTGGCTGATCGAGGTACTGGTTAGGGATGTAATGCAGTAGTAATGAACGAATACATGTTTGAATGCTTGTGCAGTGTTAATTTTTGAGTGCACTGTCTCTGTTGCTGCTAGAGTCTATCACCCTTTGTAGTGCTGTGAAGATACAGGAACCCTGTTAAGAGGAGTTCCACCCCTAGAGGTACCACAGGAATAAAATCCCCTTAAGGCAACAGTATGCAAGGTAAAAAGGTCTAAGTAGGACACTGTGCTGCTTGGGTCAGCAAGGGAGCAAGTGAGATGGCCCACAAAATGGACATTAGAAGGCAACCCCATAGAGTGGGTCACTGAGGAAGCAATGAGATAGCCTGTGAATGGCAACCCAGGAAGGTGGCAGGCAGATGTGAGGGTAATGGGCCTATTGCCTAGAACCAGAAACATGTAGAGAGGCTAGTGGGCAGAGGCAAACTGGGGAAGCAACAGATCAAACACCCCCAAAACACCAGAAGGGTGAAGCGCATGTCTGGGCATATGTCTGGTGAAGAATGGGGCAGATGCCAAAACAGTGGCAGTGAGGAGGTTGCAAATGAATGCATGCTGTGCTGTGAGGGTTGAGGGATCTGACTTCTAAGGCAGAAAGCCAGTGGTGACCTCAGGGAGTGCACTGTAGAAATGGCATCAGAAAATGCAATACCAGGTCACTGGCAGGAAAAGGCAGATCAAATGCTGGACAAGAACAAAAGATCCAGGAGCATATCAGAGAATGGGACCAAACTAGACAGGTATGAACCAAGAGGGACACCGGGCTGCAGGAAAAGCCATGAATGTAGCCAGCAAGACTGCTGCCAGAGCAGCAGAACTACAAGACTGAGCGATGGGCAACCAGAGGGAGAGGTTGAAATGGAGCCCACAAGTGCACAAAGCCAGAAACTGGAACCTTCCAGCTGGGGCAATGGAAGACAAACTGAAGGTAGTTAGCAATATAACAATCATCCAAAGGACATTTATACATGTGCGGTGTAAATACACTCGGTAGGGGGGAGTGTTCAGGCAAGAGTTGTCTGTTGCCCCACCAATCACAGGTTAATAGCCTTTCAATTACCTGTGAAAGCCATAACAATTACAAAAGTGTTTACAAATTTCTGTACGTATTCTGATGACAATTATATGTCTTTGGTGCAGTATTAGCCACTGCTAATCAATTTAGATAAATTGTACTGAGAAAGAAAAAGTGTGACCTACTGAGAATTGAACCCAGGCCCCCAGAATACCATCCCAGTTCTCTAACCATTGAGCTATAGGCTTGGTTGGACTTGACTCTTGCTGGACACATTTCTTTTCTCTGGTATCGGTATTCCAGGAGCCTGAGTTCAATTGCCAGTACTGTAGGTTACATTGTTTCTTATCACTACAATTTGTGATCTAAATTGCTTAGCAATGGCTAATACTGCACCAAAGACATCTAATTGTCATCTCACTTGCTCCTAGTTGCAAGATTTGCAATACCAGAGAAAGGAAGCATGTCCAGGAAGAGTCAGGTCCAACCATGTGAGTCTATAGCTCAGTGTGGTTAAAGCACAGGGTGGTATTCTGGGACCCTGGGTTCACTTCCCAGTGGGTAACATTATTCTCACAACAGTGTGTGTACCTATCCTGGTAAGTTGTTTGACAGATATTCTAAGGTTTTTAACTCATTGCTAGGAATCCTTAGACAGCACCCTCCTGAGATACTTGTCTGTGAGAGTGAAAAATTGCAGTTCTGATCCTGGAAGCATTTTTCTTTTACTAGAGACCCCTCTCATTTATTTCTGACTTATTGAGTTTGCATGGCTTCTGACAGAAGGCACATGCAATTTAAAAATGATTTATATATTTGCAGTTAATGATGATAACAGGGGGGCAGAGTGGTCTAGTGGTTAGAGCACTGGAACAAGAATTAGGACACCAAAGTTTAAATCCAACTAGGCCATTTACTTGCTGTGTGATCGTCAGCAAGCCTACCTCTCAGCTGCTAAACTGGGTGGGAGCCTGACACCACTGGAAAAAAAATCTTACTTTCCCAAAGTAAAGAAATAAAGGCAGCTAAGCACACTTTTGGCAGAAGAGCCTTGTTGCACTTAAGGCAGGGGCATAAACATGGGAGATTCTTGCAATTGCTAGGCTCTGCAGAAGTAATGAATCGTTTTCAGTCTGCATGAAAATCTAATTTACATCTATAGTGCTAACAAGTAGTAAACATAGGCGTGGGTGTTTTGAATTTGAGTTTTAAAAAGACAGTGTACTACTATAGTTCCATGTTTTAAGACCATGGATACCGTTAAATACAGAATTAAGGCAATTATTGTGGTATTCATATTATTGCCTTACTTTTGAAGTCTTTCTTCACTCTGTTGGACTAAAGCAGTCATGAAACGGTAGTGGTTAGATTACTGTAGCTCTATTTATTTATTGAATTTTGATGACCGGGTAGGCCCACTGGGCCCCGGAGGTCCCTTTTTCAGGGGCGATCCGGCTCTACCTCCTTGATTACATTTCAAGAGGATGTGATTGACTGGGGGGGGTCATAGGGGCCCACTATAATGGGGATTTGTGCAGCATATTAATGTTCACTTAAAAACACACACCCAAAAAACTGAGGCACTGTCGATATTGCTTTGAGCCTTTCATAGTGCTTCAGGATTTTGTGGGACTCAGTAAAGTTAATAAGCTTCACTGAGCCCCATTATAGTGGACGCAATGCCCATGCATCTTAAGGAGTGCTGTCATCCTCCCACATCCTGCTGTCTTGTTGCATGATTAATTTTAGATGGCAATGTTTTTGTTTAAAAAAGCTTTGAATTGATTGGCTGTGTTAAACTCTGTAGCCCTCCACAGACCCTTACCTGAACCATCATCTTAACTTTCAATATGTGTGTGGAAGGGGTTGATAATGTGCCATTAGGTATCTTCCACAAGTTGAGGCAGCAGATAGGGTAGACAACAGAAAAACATGACATCCTTGTATTTGCTTCACCTAACAAAAATAATATGAAACTGAAAAATCTCGAAGCTCCTTTAAAGCAGCAGTGCAACAAAAAATGTTTTCCCAAAAGCGTGTTTCAGCTAGTTAATAAAAATATTAGCATACTAGTCAAATCTTCTTTTCTAGGTACCACCTCTGCTGTGCACCATTTTTTAAATTTTCTTGATCCTAACCTTTGTCAGGTCTACAGTGCTATTTCTAAGCCTAATGTGGTGACAATCTTTTTTTCTTGAGGAAAAAAATATGTATTTTTTACATATTTATGTTTTTATTTTATTGATTTCAAATATTTCTCCAGGAAAGACATACTGAGCATATAAAACCTATTTTTTTTAGATGTGTCCTGAGGGGAGAGGCAGAGACGAGTACAACAAACAATAACCATAGTAATAAAAGTATACAGTACACGTGATTAAGCGTTAACAATAGAAAGACAGTAAATTGTATCATTCTTGAACTTAGCTTTAACTAAAAGGCAATGCATAGAAGGAACAGGGCAGGGGCTTGGCCAATGGGATTAGATGAGATAAATTTCAAAGTGCGGAGGCAACACAGGGCAAGTTGTTTTAGCGGGAGAAGGGAAGGCAGGTATAGAATGGTGGAGGGAGGAGGAAAGAGGAGGAGGAAATGAGAAAAGGAGAAGAGACAAGTATCAGCTACAATGAAGTGAGAGATGCAGTCATGAAGAAGGGAGGCTAGAGGGTGTAAGGATGAAGAGGAGTGAATGGTTAGGGGGAGAGAATTCCAAAGTTTTTGGTATCAGTAGGAGAAAGCAGCCTGGCCAGAGAGGAATTTCCTAGAAGGGAAAGCGAAGGAGTGATAGAGTTGAGAAGGAAGTAAGAGGAAAGGGGGGTGGAGAGAAGCAAGGTAAGAAGGGAGGGAGAAAAGCTAGAATTTTGAAATGAAAGAGGCACAATGAGTGAGGCATCTAGCTTCAAGGGAGGAGAGGGAGGCGTATAAGCAGCAGTGGTGGTTGTGAGGTGAACAGTCCAAAGTAAAGCAGCAGAAGAAGTGAAAGAGGGGGTCCAGTCTGCCAAGGGTGGTCTTGGGCACAGCACTGTAGACAATGTCATCATAACTGAAAATTGGGAAAATAATTTCTAGATAATAGCTTGGCAAGAAGGAAGCAGAATACAGCCTTTATAGCTGTATAATGCACCGAACATAGAGTGGATCTTTTTGTGGATGTCATCTACATGCTCCAAGAAATCAAGGTGCCTCTCTAGCAAGACACCCACTTACTTAAATGAGGGAATATCTTCAATAGAGGGCCCATCTATGGTGTGGAAAGAGGAGAGGGAGGGAAACATGGGGAGATTCTGTTTAATGCCAAAGGTCACAGAGACCGTTTTCTTAGCATTTAAGGAAAGCAGATTAGAGTGGAACCAGTGCTGGATGTTGTTGAAGTCCAGTTGAAGCCTGGCCATCAGCTTGGTGGGAGAGGAACCAGAGGCAAATAGGACTGTCTGATCTACATATATATGGATGGACGCAGATGAGCAAACAGAGGGGAGGTCATTTAGAAAGACCAAGAAAAAAATAGGCCAAGGACGGAGCCTTGGGAGACACTAGTGCTTATAGGGAGGGGCTGGGATAGGGAATTACTGGTTTTAGCAGATTGGGATATTCCCACAATGTAGGAGTGAAAACAGCTGCAGAGTCAGACAGTTCTGCTGCTTTGAGTTTGTCAAGAAGGAGGGGGTGGGCAACAGTGTTGAAGGCTTTGGTCAGATCAACAAAGATTGCGGAGGTGATGAGGCCCTAATCCCTGTCTAAGAGAATGGAGTCAGTAAGCCGGAAGAGGAAAGAGGTGGTGAAGCGGTGTTTATGGAATCTGGATTAGAAGGGGCTAAAGAAGGAGGAGGAAGAATCAAAGAAGGGGGAGATTTGAGACAACATGATATGTTCTTGCAGTTTTAGCTAAGGTGGGGAGCAGGGTGGTGGAACGGTAGTTGCCTGGGCTGGAGGAGTCACCTCCTTTATGAAAGGGAATGACCATGGTATGTTTCAGGGAGTCAGGGACAGAAGCAAGTGAGAAAGGTTGAGAAGTGGGGTGATTGGGAGAGCAATGGCAGGGACGGAGAGGTTTAGGAGTTTGGGATCAAGCCCATTAGGACTGCTACCCTAGAGAGGGTTAATCACCAAGAGAGCCTTGAAGGAAGTAGTGGGTGAGATGGGAGAGAAGGAGGAGGAGGATGTAGTGGAGTGAAAGGGGGGGCTGGGGGAGTGTGGGGGGTTGAGGAGTGGGAGGAGGCACAAGAGGAGAAAAATAAATGAAAACATTTGGAAAATACTCAGATTTTGGTGGAACTAAAAATGTTATTACCAAATCAAACTGAAATACGTCTGGAATCTTTTTATAGTATGAAAAGCTAGGGCAATTTTTTGCAGTTTCATTGCACTGCTGCTTTAAGCTTGGAGGAGGAGAAAAGTTAAAAACTGGCAGTAGTGCTCTCTCTGTCACATTGCTTTAAGCAGCCTGACAAGAAAATACTTCCCTAGATTCCTAAATCTGTGCTGAAGATTTGACACAAAACCCCAGATATGTATCCTCATGTTGTATTTAAGTATCTGAAAAGCTTACAATAAAACTGAATTAGACACTTGCCTTGTATTCAGAAGAGTAATATTTTGTCTTCACATCTGTTGTTTTTAAAGTAGAACCATAAGTTGCTCTTATAAACAAGATTGGTTTATTATTTGTTTTTAAGTCAACAGAACTACACTATGCATGGAGACCTGCATTTTTATGTTCACCCTTGTGCAAAGGCGTGTCACTGTCCATTTAATGCAGGGCCATCTGCAAGGGGCTCAGCAGTGTCAGACCAATTATGAGCTAATCACGATACTCTTCTGGTCTTGCTGGGTGGAAATTTCATGTAGTTCAAAGAAAAGAACTACCTGAATCATAGGGCGGCTCCTTCCGTTCATCTTCATAAGCCGACCAGCAAGAAGGACTGATTAGCATCATGATCAGCAAGTTGCAGTTCTCCCCCGCAATGTAAAAATAACCCCTCACACACTCTGCAAACTACCCCTCTCACCTTCCATTGCTTCCCACTTCTTAATTTTCCTAAACTGGGGTGCCTAATCCCAGGTGCCAGCTGGTACCTCCCACCCCACACGTTTTCATTGTGCGATACCTGAGAGCTCACACCTGGTACCGCCAAACACCAACAGTGGGGTGCCTAATCCCAGTGCTGGTATGTGAAATAAAGAAACCATCCCTCGTAGTCTTTTTTTTTTAATTTTTATACACCCTGTAAAAAGGAAAAAACATGCATCGATGTCTGTTGCCACTGCTGGCACTGCCGGCACACTGCCACTGCAACACCACTGCCATTAACCTCCCCCACCTGACCCTCCCACTCAGCACCCACCAGCCTCCACCCCCCACACTATACTTTTAATTTTCCAACAGTGGCATGCCCAGTCCCTAGTGCTGGCTAGAACCCAACACACTGTCAGTTGTCACTATGTGATACTGGGGAGCCAGCCCCAGTGCCAACAGACATGCTTCCACCTGTTTTCCCTGTGCAACACCTGAGAGACCAACCTGGTGCAAACAAACACAACATCAACACAGGGGCACCCAAAAACTAGTGCTGGTATGTTTGTACTGTTTTTCTTTAATACCAAACTACCATTTATTAGCTGCACTCATAGGAGCGCAGCAGTTCATGATCACACAGAAAAAAGCAATCTACCAAGTTCCAAAGCTCATTGAGCCAGAAGGGTACATTTTCATAATCAACTCGAGACCTTTTTGTATCCCCTAAATTCTCTTTACATTACAATACTTCTTTTCTTACAGTGCCATCCTGATGATTGCAGGGACCCAGTTAATATAGTGGATGATGTATGGATAACTGTGCATAACAAGGCTGTGTCAGCATTGAGAGGTTGCCATGGCAACTGATTAAGCCTCGAGAGTGCAGCTTGAGTGGGTTACCTGGTTGCCATAGCATCCCAGAGATGCCGACTCAGGCTTGTTGTGTATGATTACCTATACATTGCCTTTTCTAGTTTATGTGTAATTGTACCACAAAAGAGCCAGAGTCAGCATTTCATAATTGATAAAGTTGTCTTTAACAGACTGAAACTGATGAGCTGCTTGTCGAATAGACTAACTCAGGTGTCAGCAACTGGCTTGATTCAGACCATGAACAGCAGCAAACAATTGCAAGAGTCTATCTGAGAGTCTGTTAAAGAACAGTAAATTCATATTTGAATCACAGAAAATGTGTCTGCAGCAGCTGACGGGATCAATCTAATGAGTCCTACATTATAAAATAACAAGGTGTATGGGTTAATAATTTTGAGGGGCGGGATGTAGTGAAACTTGTCTCACTTGATGTCTGTCTTTTGAAAGAAAAGCATGATTGCCATTCTGCTAGTGTTGTGAGTTTTAGTCATTTGTCACTTTCACCTCACAGTGCTAGTGCTAGTGCTGGGAAGGAGGCAGTATAGCGCTGTGGTTTAGGGCTCTGAGCTGCAAACCTGGAGATCTGGGTTTGAATCCCACATCCCCTACTTGCATACTGTGTGACCCTGAACAAGTCACTTAACTTTCTTGTGCTCCCAGATCACACGTGGAAACAAGCTTTGGCTTAGTGTGCCTTTTCTGGTTAAACAGTTCCCCTTTCCCCTTTATTGCTAGCAACCATGCCTCAAATAGTTTGACCACATGGCAACATTCTAAGTTGCTGTGCTGCAGTACTGATGTCTTTACTCCAGCGCAACAACATATTAATGCCTCTGTTGTAGCACAAGGTTATCCTAAGTATGAAATTCCATACATAATAATGTTCCATACACTATAAGGAGTTAACATGTATGAGGCTGTTCATCACAGATGAATAATGCAGTCTAGGGATTTTATTTGCTCCTTCTCATGCCCCCCTGTGGCTCCAATCCTTCATGTCCCACAGGTGGTACCCACTTACTCTCTGGTCTCACCACTCACTGCCGCTTCCCACCATGCAGGCACCCCAAGTATTTATCCCTCCTCCACTCAATCATATCCCATTCTGGAGAAGCCTCTGCTCTCACAAGAGAAAAGGAGCTTCCAGAAACTGGAGGAAAGGTGGGTGGGCATGTTTGTTTCATTTTATTGTTCCTCATTTTTGTATTGTGTTTGTATTTGTTACTGTTTGAGGTTGTTAGTTGTGTTTTATTGATAATTCAATAAAGTGCATTAATTAAAAGAAGAAACTGGAGGAAGGGTCGGCAAGGTGGTAAGGTTGATGGTGGAATGGTTTACTGTGATGTCAGGTGGTGTGAAGAGGGAAATGCAGAAGACTGTCATACTGTCCACTCAGGTGGGCTGTTTCTCATTTTCTCCCACTCCTCTCCACAGATGAAAAAACATCCTGCAGGGCACAGGTGGCTGGGGGCAGTTACCCATGCTCCAAAATGCCCCACCACAAAGACATTACTAGTAGCCACTCAAGAAGCAGTGCATGACATGCCTTCCTGTGTAGGAAGGAGAGGAGAGCATCTGCACAGATGCACCCTGCTCTCTCCACCATTTTGTGCTTCAGTCATCCTGGGTATGGGGTACTGGACCAGGTTGCCATTGTGCCAAGAGGGTACCTCACTGCTTGGTGTCATAGAACCAGCTACAATCAAGGGATTTAATGCATACTTCTAGTGCCTACACCTCATGTCTTTGCACCCAGGAGGGTGTATTAAATCCCTGGAGATGTATTATCTCCGGTGATGCATATCCTGGAGTGTATTACTCATACAAACATATGAACATAAGAAGTGCTAGGACAGAAACACTGTATTAGACCTCACTGTGAGGCCTGCGGTCCACTGCCGCAGTTACTGACAACTGTGGTAAAACTGTCTTTCTGCTGTTTCACCTGACACAGTACTTGTGTACCTATAATATGTATACTGTGTCCTAACTGTTGCTACCTTTGTGCCACCAGTGAATGTCTGTAACACTGGTGCTCTTTAAGTCATTTTCTGTATGAACTGTACCATTGTACTGTTTTTTGTATTTGTTGCTCATGATGAAGTGCCTTTGTAAATGAGTCCTTGACTCAAAGGTCTGGAAAACTTATACTCTAATAAATAAATAAATAAATAAATAGCAGAAGCGGGTCTGAAAGTTGCGGAGCTCATGCACATTTGCTACATGTTGCTCCACTCTCTCCATCATCACCCTTACCTTCTCCTTGAATCACTCCCACCCTCTATTATAACCCCCAACACAGCTGTGATTTATTACCCTCTCTGGCAGTGCGTTCCATTCTGTCACACCCATCTCAGTGAAGAAAAGCCTTCTGGCCTCCTTCCTGTACATCCCTGCCACCAGCTAATTTGCAGTTGTGTCCTCTGGTATTTGTGTTCTCATTTGCACTAAAAAGATCCCCTATGCCACCCTTGTTGATGTCATTAAGGTATTTGAAGGTCTTGTTCATATTCCTTCCCTCTCTCTCTCTCTTCTTCAGTGATTACATGTTCAGACTCACCAGCCTCTGTTCACAGAGAACATCATGTTGCCCCCATATCATCTTGGTAGCCCTTCTAAGCACTACCTCCATATGTTTAATGTCTTTCTTGAAGCAGGGGCTCCAGTACTGCACAGTTCTCCAGGTGCGGTTGTACCATGGACCCATATAGGGGCAGAATTACCTCCTTCCTCCTGCTGGTGAGCCTTCTTGTTATGCAGCATCCTGTTCAGCTTTTCTACCAGTGCTACCTTTTCACATTGTGTGGATGTCTTTAGATTGCTTATGACTGCTATTCACAGGTCCTTCTCCTCCTCCGAGACTGTGACCTTCACCCCCACCCACCCTCTAGTCTGTACTCATCCCTGGGGTCTTGTCCCCTATGTGCATTATCTTACACATTTTAGCATTAAAACACAGTTGCTTGATTCCAGACCACCTCTGCATCCTCGCCAGGTCCTCTATCAGGTCCCTTATGTCCTTTTTAGTGTCTGGCCTCTCGCAGAGTTCGGTATCATCCATGGAAAAATACTTCTCTTGCTACTAATGCTGTCCCTGATGTCATTAATGAATATACTGAACTAGTCCAAATGACAAACTCCGACTGGAAACAATTTTTTGTAATAGAAATAAACAGAAATATAACCTGCTCAGTCATTTGCAATGTGCTGTTTCATTAATGTTTTTAGTAGAGCAGAACTAACTGCAGATACAGTATCACTGCTGATTTATGCAAGTCTGTCTCAGAGTGGAACAAGCTTTCCATGATAGCAGATAAACGCTTTTTATTTGTTTTTTTAAACTTCTTTATTTCAAAAGCCAGTTGAGATACATTACGGTGGCAGAAATACAGGACATGAATGCCCATTTCCAAAGTATCAACATAATCGTATAAGTCTATCTTTTTCAGTTAACAGTAGCTGTGTTGTTATGCATGAAAATATTAGCAGCATTTTGTGTCTGAAATGTTTAATATATTACTCTTGCTGATTGAGATAGTTGTGCCGGGGAGATGGAGGGTATAGTGCTTCAAATAACTAAGTGATGTGCAGCATCCCTGTATGATCCTGGTTGAAACAATGTTGAAAATCACCGATGCTATTTAAAAAAAAAAAAAAACAGTGTCCCCCATACAGTCTAAAAGATGAGATAATGCCAGTTCCTTAGCTTGTGTCCTATCGTACCATGCACAAACAGGGTCACAAGCCTTCCCTGCATGCTTGCACATTACATTGAGACTAGGTGGATAAGTGGGCATGGGTTGCAATGCAAATGGCCTAAAGGGCATACTCAGAAGATGGCAACCATTGCATCGGCTGTCACAGAGTTGTGCCATGCTCCCCTGCTCTTACAACTGCTAAGGGCTGATAGTATGGGGTGTGGCACACATCACAACATCGGTTAATGGAGCAATCAGCACTGCAAACCACAGTACTAGAAAACAGGGATGGGAGTTCCACTAGATAGGGGTTGGGAGTTGGGCCCTGGACCATATACATTCAAGCATGTGATAAAAAAATTACTTTGTAAGCAGCTCATAGTTAGGTCTAAAGGTATGGATTGGGCAGGTGGGCAAGCTGACTGAGGCAGTAGAGCCACTATCCATGGACTATGGGAGAAACATAGTGCCAGGCAACTGGAACTCTTCCATGTTCAGACCTCCATGAGGGATGCACACTGGTATGTTAGTGGATGAAAACCCCATTTGCATTCATTAACACCTGACAGCCATATATGAATTGCAGTGGTAGCCAGTTACATTGGCATCGGTGATTGGACACCTACAATAACGGCAACCCAATCCCTGGCACATGTCACCAGGGCTATGGTAGGGTAGGGCGGCCAGATGGAGGGGGCAGCAAATGTAGTAACGGGATGTCGTTATACATACGTGCGAGGGGGAAAGTGAGCATGCACAGCGAGGGGTGGGAAGGGATGTGAGGGGTGGTGCCGTGGTCAGTTGCTGAGCTGATCCCATGGCATGATGGGTGGGTTAGCAGCATTGGTGGGCGAGATAGTGGGTTTGGGTCTGGGTGCTGGTGTGTTTTTGCTGCGCCCAGCCCGAACCTTTTTTTTTTTATGTTTTTCACCCCCCTTGGAGTTGAGAAACCTTAAGTAGGAGGGTGTGGGGGGCACAGCCCCCTACATAAAACATTAAAAATAAAATCCCCGGCACCGTTTTGCTGTGCACCGGGTGTCAGAGTGCTGAAATAAATATTTGGCACTCTCACTTCGTGATAACGGTGATCGCCTTTAGACTTTCGCCATTACCACATAGAACCATTGCAGTTTAGCTGGTGGCTAATTCAGGACTTGTCATATGGCCGATTTTGGTAGTGGTGTGCAATGGAGTGCATCTTTGCACCCCAAATGTTTACCACTAACAGCTATGATTGTATATTAGACCCCAGCTATTTACAAGTTGCCAAAGAGTTCAAAGTGGCAACACAGCTACTGTATGATTCTGTTAATTTGCAATTTGTCTGAATGACCCTACTGGAAAGCTGACAACTGATGGTGCTGTTTAAAATCTGCTATGTACTGTATCAGTTCTTTTTTAGTTCAGAGTTGTAATATATGAGGTTAGGGACATCTGTGTGATGTAGTTTGATTTGAGGAAGGCTTGAGAGATGTAATTAACTACTGGGGTCTTAAATATTTAATGACTTGACTGACCACTACATATTTTTAAGGTGATGTTACCCTGTAACCCATTCCTCAGTACATTTGTGCTGAGATTCTTTGTCTTTTAGATAGAGCGCCAGATTTTCAGAACCCCAAAATTGCCACAAACAGTGATGTGCCAAATATATGGCACCTCAGGTTTATATCAATCTAACAGAATTTTCCATCCCATTTGGCAATTGACACACGTTAGATCATCTTTTTGTGGTCTAGCCTCAATCTTGGGGACCGTTTTTACTGTGCTTCTGCCCAAGATTTGATGCAAGCTACCATAAATTAGGAAAGCTGTCGTAGTTATGTCCAACCTTTGAAAATCGGGTGCAATTGCAGCAAAAGTGATTGGTGTAGCAGCAGAAACAAAGTGTTTCACAGAATTTCATCGGAATTTCATGGACTTTTTAAAATTTATTAATTTGGTCATAACACAGACATCTATTGGGCTAGAGCTCTGACATTTGGCATGTATACTTTATTGGAGGTGTTCAAAAGATGTGCTAAATACCATGAAAGTGGGATGGATTGTCTCAAAATTATATATGCTCAAAATCTGTCATTTTATTTTTTTGTGGGAAATTTCATGAACGTTTTTATCTGCATATACCTCAATAGTCAGTTGGGCCAAAGTTTAGTTTTGATATGAGTACTGGTGTTCTAACAATGAATCAAATTTCATGACATTTGGCTGGATTGTCTCAAAATTATAGTTTTTCAGAATCTGTCATTTTATTTTTTGTGGGAAATTTCCTGAAAACGTTTATCTGCTTATAACTCAGGCATGTTTGGAGCTAGACATATGTAAATTAGCACAAATAACCTTTTTGTAATGGTTGTAGAATATTCAAAATATGGAGAAAATTGGATTAGAGATTTTTAGGTTACAGGGGGTTTAAACTTTAACTATGTAAATATTTGCAAAATTTTGTGAAAACTCTAAAACATGTTGATGTTTGTAAACTTCTGTGCTCTTGCGAGCATATACTTAGCATATGACATGTATATCCAACGTCAGTGTATCCTGGTGTCTAACAACTGGATAAACTGGTTTAGTAGTGTTAAATTTACAGTGGAAAAAAAAACAAAAAATATTATTGGTAATATTTTCTCAAATATTTATGGTATAATATAGATGAAGCATCCCTAATTCTTTTTGTGGAATTTAACATTCACAATGCACATAGCACTACTTTATTTGATAAGCTCAGCTGAGCTTTTTGCCATCCTGCTATTCCTCTCTGGGTGACTATTCCCTCACCTTCCTCTCTTAGAATAGCCAGATTGACCCAGCAAAACTACTGAGCTCACTGATATCCTTGTTGTTCTTCACAGTGACAAAATCACTTAAAACAAAAGTCCCCTACAACTTTTCCTATCAGCCTATCCTGTTGGAATAACCAGAATTCTTCCTTCCTGGTGCCCCAGACATTGTCTTCTCCCACTACATCTTTTTGAGTACCTCTGAGTCCCAGACTTGCATGTACTGTACTTCAGGCTCCATGGATCATCAGTTTACTGGGTATGATCCTTATATATCCTGCTTCAACTTGGGGTGGGGTCTACCACTGGTGTGCTACCCAGCTCAGATGTCCTTTTCTTGGTGAAACTATACATCTAACTCCTGAACCTGGTGACCCCCTGCACTACCTGCCTCTCATACTCCTATCCTTCAATCCGAATTCCCTACAAAAGACTGTGAAATTAGCAAATTCCAATGCAATGGAACATTCTTGAAATTCCACAGTTTTCGCAAAGATTCATGGAATTTGACTTTAAGTACAGATGTTATTTTGCAATTTCTGGCAGGAAACAACAATAACATTGACATGCACAGTCTCATTGTAAGGTCTAAGAACCTGCCAAGTTTAATGGCATTGCATTCTCTTGTTTTAAAGTTTCTGGGGTTTATAAATTTTCAATTTACATTCTTACAAAATTAAATTTTTAGATGTTGTGAAAGTTTGAATACTTTTAATTCAGTCCCATTTAAAGATGTAAATATGAACTTTGTCAGAAATGACCATGTGGTATAGTAGTTTAAATGTTTCAAATATGGTTAAGTTTGGATATGTTTTTTTTTAATTTTGGCAACATGTTTGGCAGGCTATAACTCAGTCCCATTTGAAGCTAGAAGTCTAAAACTATGTACATATATAGTGATAACCTGCATACCTATAACATTTAGAAACATAGAAGTTGACAGCAGATAAGGACTGCAAGGCCCATCCAGTCTGCCCATTTCTTTTTCTACCTTATAAATGTGCCATCGGCCTTTGCTCTGTCAGTGGCCTATCTATTCATACTCATCTGTATTGCTCCCTTATGCCTATCCCATACCTGTTTGAAGCCCTGTACTGTGTTCATATCCACCACTTCCTGGTGTAGGCCATTCCATGCATCCACCACCCTTTCTGTGAAAAAGAACTTCCTCACATTACTCCTTAATCAGCCTCCCTCTAATTTCATGCTGTGTCCTCTTGTCCTGCTATTTTTCTTATATTTAAACATGTTAGACTCTTTCACCTTGTTAATGCCCTTAAGGTGTTTTAAAGTTTTGATTATATCACCTCTCTTCCTCCTTTGCTCTAGGGTACACATATTGTGCTCCGTTAATCTGTCCTCATATGCTTTCTGATGCAGTCCCTGCACCATTTTGGTTGCTCTTCTCTGGACTGCCTCAATTTAGTTAAAGTACTTGTGAAGGTATGGCCTCCAGTACTGCATGCAGTACTCCAGATGGGGCTTAACCAGTGTCTTGTAAAGAGGGATCATTACCTCCCTCTTCCGACTTGTGATACCCCTACTAATACACCCCAAAATCCCTCTATCCTTACCTACTGCTTTAGTGGTTTGCTTGGATGATTTCAGGTCATCGGTGGTGATGATGATGCCCAAGTCTCTTTCTTCCTTTGTGACTGCCAGCAACTCCCCTCCCAGCCTATAGGTGGCTTCAAGGTTTCTCTTCCCTATCAAAATTACAGTATAATAAAATAACAGAAATCTAAATTTTGGCAAAATGTTTGGCTATCTATAACTCAGCCCTCTATGAAGCTTGAGACTTCAAACATGGTGCACAAACCCATGTTGTCAATTTCTTGAAATGCTGAAGCTGTGGAGAAATTTGGATTACAAATTTTAAAATTAGGTTGAAATAACTGAAAATTAAATTTTGGGGGTGCTGTTGAGCATGTCTACACAGCAGATGTGTTCTTCTCGGCTCCTAATCTCACAGGAACATTTTTCTTCGTATTTACTTTTCAAAGTTATATTATCGACCAGCAAATACCTGCAATCAATAGTTCATTTTCTGAGAAGCAGTTTGGTGTGCATTGGAAAAATAAGCAGGATGCATAAAAGTGGACAGAGTAGCTTTAAAACCCAGCCTCTGATGGAGCTACAGGCCTCAGCATCCATGCCTGCATCTACTGGAGTGGAGCCCCCATGGAAGGCTCTACAGTTGTTAATGCAGGCCATTGACAGTAAGGTGGAGACCATGCTGAGGAGGATCGGGGAGCAGGATATGAAAAGTGAGGTTGCCATTAAGACGGTGGCCACAGCTGAAGCTCAAGCCAGACAAGCCCTTTCGGCAACCACAAAGCTCATCCAAGAAAATTCTCAACTCCAATATCAATTGGAGGCACTGGAACATGCCCAGCATGCCTCCAATATCAGAATTCTAGGCTTACTGGAGGATCGAGAGGATCCCAATCTTCTTTCTTTGTTGAAGGACTGGTTCTTTGGGGCTCTGCAGATCAATCCAGAATATGCTGCTCACTTTATCCGTGCATACTGCATTACTCCTCAGTCCATGGAAGCACAGTGGGACCTGTCTAGGACTGTACTGATGGTTACAAGTGGAGTTGCCTGGTGGGATCAAGTGCTACAAGCTGCTTGCACTGCAGAACATTTAAATTATGATGGACACACGGTGCCTCTGTTTCCTGACCTGTCCTTTGTTATTTGGGCTTATCAGAAAAAACTGATGGGGTCAGAGCAAAGCTGAAAAGCCTTATAGTGTCCCACTCTCTGTTGATGCTGGCTCGGTTGCGTATTTTTTATGGTGGCCATACCTTTCAGTTTATAGACCTGGTTGATTCCGGGAAATGAATAGAGTTAATTCAGCATTTGAGGTGGCTTGTGGGTCTGTACAGGACGATCAAAGTTCAGGAGAGGAGAATAGTGGCACATGAGAGATACAAAAAATTGAACTGATTTAAAATATGTAGTTGTGGATTTGGTTCTCTTATTTTGAGGTATACATCCTGCAGTCCACAGTTCAGTGACTTTTCTCTTATTTGGACTGTAGTGTTCTGCTTCATATCCACTTAATTGTTGAACTAGTTTACGTGTTGAACTTAGTTAAGATGCTAGTTGCTGCACTACTGTTGTTCATCTGGAAGGATGGGCCCTGGTTGAACACTGAAAATGTTTGGACACCATTATGTTTGGGAAGGGATCATAACAACTTTCTTATGTTGAGGTTACTAAATGCTTGGACTTTCTTTATGTCTGGGTAGACCACCAATTCCTGTGGGGTGCAGCTATTCTGACAATAATATACATTACATTTATCTCTATATCCTCCATATACATGACCTTGCTGTGTTTAGACTAACTTTGCCTGTTCCATTTGTTTGATCCTTTGTTATATGGGATGTCTGGCATATGGATAACATTTGCTATTATATTTTGTCTAAAATGGAATAAATAAAAATTAAAAAAAAGAAATAACTGAAAATTAAATTGTGATTAAATGTTTGGCCACCCATAACTCTGCTGTCTTTCAACCTACAACTCTAAAATTTGCTGCATTTATGTAAGCTATTATTGTTAGTGTTATGCTTACTTTTGAAATTAGAATAAAATAATTGAAATAAATAATTTGGTGAAATTCTGCGAAATTCCATGCTAATTTCAGGTAGAATGTTATGTTCCACACTGCTCTACTATCCATCTTTCCATATAGTTAAAGTGGGGAGCTAGATAGACAGACAGACAGACAGATGGTTAGCTAGATAGATACTGCATGTATTTATACAACAGCAGTGTGATTGTACTGGTAAATAGCATAATAGAAAGTGTTATCTTGACCCTCCCTCGCTCATTGCATCCTTTAAAAATAGTCCGGCAGGTGTCCAGTACTGGTGGCCAGTAACCCCCCCAACTTGCATCTTTGGTTTAAAAAATGGTCAATGAATACCAATCTTGTCAGCCGGTGTCCACCCTCCCTCCTGACCCACATTTCTTCTGAAATGGGAAGCAGGTGCTCGACCCTGCTGGCATGTGTTGACCAGTATCGACCCTCCCTTATAAGCCACATTTTTTCTGAAACAGGTGTAGGATGTCCAATTCTGCCAGCCAGTATGATAATCCCAACACTAGGGTGCCAACCCCCAGTGTTGGCTAACACCCCCTCCTGGAGTAATGACTGACACTGTGGTGCCCACTTCAGGTGCCACTAAAGATAAAAATGCCCCCCGACCCAGTTGCAATCCCTGTTCTGCCACCAATATCTGGTGACTCCAGGATGCCCACCCCAGTGGCTGCCAAACAGCTCACTGATACTGGGGTGCCCAATCCTCAGTGTTGGATAACCTGAAGCAAAGAAAACTGTCCTTTAAAGATCTTTTTATTTTCTATTTTATACCTGAAAAAGGTCCCACAGTGAAGTCTGATCCCTAACCCCTCTAACCCCCTGACCCACCCCACCCTAACCCTCCCACTGAATACATTCCACCCCACCCCACACACCCCCACACACCCTATACCCCTCACTCTCCTCCAGAATATCAAGCACCATTGATCCACCTTCAGGCAAAATACATCCTCCTCCTGGAACTACAACTGGTAACTGAAATAAACAAGATAAGTGCAGTCAATGTATTTCAATGAATTTTCACCCAATATTCAGCGTGCTGTTTTTGGATACCACCTAATACACAAGGTAGGTGAAATACTTCAGATCTGGGCTAAAAGGTGATTTCATTGTTTCTCTGTAAAATCACCTTTTCTGTGGGATTTGAAAAATTTCACCTATCTGGTTCATGGGGAGGGGGTCATAAAGAGACTATGTTGAAAATTTGCTGTACAAATATTAAAAAATGACTAAGTTATCATGAATGTTGAAATTTACCAATATTCACTTAAAACATTGTTTTTTTTCAGTATTTTGACCCCAGATTTTCAATACTACCTTTTTTTGATACACCTCATGAACGGCAGAGGTGAAATTTGCAATGGCAGGGCTAGCATTTGATACTTCACCTGCCAATGACCTCCGCACAGCTCAGGGCCCACCAACCCATGAGTCCCCCTCTACCGAGGAGGCCTTCTCCCTCCTGCCTGTCTCTCTAAAAGAAGTAGAAGACCTACTGCCACAACTGGACACCAGGAAGGGAGCAAGTTCCAACTTCATAGAGCCATACTATCTGAAATGTGCCTACCATGTGCTTGCGGTGCCAATCACCCACCTATTCAACATGTCACTCTCCCAGGGTAGCCTCCCCCCTCAATGTAAAATAGCCCATGTCATCCCTTTATTAAAAGCAGGTGACCCCTGTGATCTAAATAATTACAGACCAATCTCTCTCCTCCCCATCCTGTCTAAATTACTAGAAAAAATAGTGAGTGGCCAGCTAGGGGTATACTTAGAATCCGGAAGCCTATTAAATCTGGTTCAGTCTGGATTCAGAGCAAAGCACAGCACCATAACAGCCCTAGCTAAGGTGACCAATGATTGGCTCCTAGACCTTGACAACAAGAAGCATGTATGTGTCATTTTCTTGGATCTTAGTAAGGCATTCGACACAGTCGATCACAGCCTGCTTCTTTCCTCCCTAAGCACCTTAGGCCTGGACCATAAATCTATGTGCTGGTTTGCAGACTACCTCAGAGAACGGAAACAGCAGGTTAAAGCTGAAGGTGATCTTTCTCCATTAAAACCTATGCTGAGGGGGCATGCCCCAGGGCTCTATCCTTGGTCCCCTCCTCTTTGCAGTCTACATTAACAGCATCAATGACCCCATCAAAAAAGCCAACATCCACTTATTTGCGGATGACACTGTACTGTACTTGAGTCATCCCATGCCGGAAGCAGCCTATGAAGACCTTCGAGCTGCATTTAACCTTCTACAATACCAGCTCATAAACAAAAAGCTTTTGCTCAATGTGAAAAAGATAAAAGCCATGTTCTTCTCCCCCCCTTGCATGCAGCAATTCCTCCTGTGGGGGGGGGGAGCTATCCCATAAATCACCACTGTTCTTGGAGAAACACTACAGTATGTAGCTAAATTCAAATATCTAGGAGTTTGGCTCGATCATAAACTTTCCTTCGCCGACCATCTCAAAGAACTACGGAAGAAAACTAAGGCAAAGATTAGGACTATTCTACAGAATTCACCACTTGCTCACAAAGAAGGCCAAGATTCAACTGGTTCAAGCTACCTTCCTATCTTTAATAGATTACGTGGACCTGCTCTACAGCCACTGCACTGCTTCTGCACTGGCTAAGTTGGACACCTCTACCACAGAGCTATCAGGTTCATTACTGGCCTTCCACTTTCCACACACCACTGCACCCTGTACTCATCATTAGGCTGGACTTCCCTTCACTATAGAAGGAACAGAAATGCCGCCCTATGGGCCTTCAGAGCAGTGACCAACAAGCTCCCCTCATATGTCTCAGATTGTATTCCCCAGTGTGTGTTAGGCATCTACACTTTAAGGAGCTATTCCCTAATTGCCCTCCAAGTTCCAAGGGTCAAAACTCATTTTGGCAAAGCTGCTCTAAGCTTCTCTTTATCCACATTGTGGAACGGTTTACAAAGGAACTTGAAGCTGAGCTGCTCTGTTAGCCTGAATATCTTCAAGGCGCTCTACAATCGCTACATGAAAGCACCTTGCAAATGTTTTCCTGACCACTAGCCCACTAATTCCACAACTCCCCCTTTCCATCCTGATGCTTCCCATGTTTCTACCCCTGGCTCTCACTCTTTCCCTATTAACTTTTCCTGCTGCACCCACCCTTCCCTGTCCACTCCAGCCTGGCTAAAGTCCCACCCCATCCATAGTAGTGTCCCAATTATCTACCCCTCCTCCGTCATTATCATAATAAACAAGTACATGACAGCCATCATCACTTTCTGTGGTTTTAGCTCGGTTTTTCCCCCATTCGTCGGTAATATATCCCTCCTCTTCTTTACCTCTCTAACCTGCCACCCCATACACGGCCTCTTTCCCCTACATGTGTAGTTGCTGGCTGCCTTACTCAAAAGATCTCTGCTTATAACCCCTGTATGCCTATGGTTGATTGTACATCTGCTGACTTCTTCAATTGTAAAATGTTGTTGTTTTTTATTTATTTCAAACTTGTACTGTCTACACTGTATATACCTTTTCTTCCTTATATATTATTGCTTTTTGTATACCTGCTTCTGTACTGTACTTTGATGCATTCATGACTAGGTCCACCTTGCAAATGAGTCTTACTCAATGGTTCCCGCCTGGATAAATAAAGATTTTGATTGATTGATTGAAATGTTTAAAATCCAGTCCAAAAGGTGATTTTACAATCACTCCACAAAATCTCCTTTCGTGTGAAATTTAAAACATTTCACCTACCAGGTTCATGAGGTGGGTTCATAAAAAGACTGTTGAAAATTTGTGGTCAAAATCTTTAAAAACAAGTTATGAAGGAATATTAAAATTGTTCAATGTTCACCCATAACTTTGGTAATTTTCGAAGTGTTAACCCCAAAATGTTTACACAGGCATTTTTCTCTCCACCTCATGAACATCACAGGTGTTGGTTTTCAAATCCTGACCAAAAAGAATTTGCACTGTTTGCAAACTTGTGGGGTAAAATGATTCAGTCAGTATTTTATGAATAACACTTGTTATGTTTGAAGGGGGGGCATACAAACTCTATGTTGAAAATTTGGTGTCAAAATGTCCCCCCAAAAAAACACTATGAAAAGTTGGAGTCAAAATTAAAACAAAAAAGTTATGAAGAAATGTATGCATGGCCAGTCGTTGGCACAGTGGGTAGCAGGTTGCAATCCCATGCCTGTGAGATTAGTCTGGGGGGGAGCTTAGTGAGCCAACTGGATGGGCTGAGGTTGGGGGGTAGTGCTGCCATCTGACACTGCTCCCACTCTGGGGAGGGACTGTACAGTGTTGGCCACATGGGCTATATCTCAAATGGGTGTGTGGTAGCACCCCTATAGTTAGGGTTGGGTATGGTGTTAAATGTTAAACTACTATCTTTGCACCTTTATAATTCTGGTACAATTCAATGGAATTGCCTAAAATTTTGCATGCATAGTCAGGGAGGCAAAGTCTTAAGACATGAAAATTTTTGTTCTGGCATCTTTAGCAGGTTCCAAGATCTTGAATGCTGATTTTTGGAAAATTAGGATTTTTTTTCCCCATTGATTAATGTGGCGTTTGTTTGCTGTCATGCACAGCCTAGACAGAAGATCAATTTTTTCATGAAACTTTCAGAGTAGAAGTGGCCTGTGCTGAAGTAGTGCCTTTTGAAGGTTTTGTGAAAAATATTAAACAGTTCCAGAGTTCTAAGGATTTAAAATTTGTTTTGGCTAACCCTCTGATATGAACAGTAAAAAAAAACACTAATCGTGAGGGATTATTTTTCATGATTTATTTGTCATGAGAAATGATTTACTTGCCCTAAGAAAAAATGCCAATCATGACAGATGCCATCTTGTATTTTTTTTTAACTACAGAATATTGAAAATACATACCATTGATATATTTTCAAAAACAAACACCTGTACTGAGGTAAACAGGACCCATTTAGTTACATTCTCATGTTTGTTTTTTTGAAAGTTGCCCTGGAGATAACATTTCTGGGAATCCAAAAGCCCTGGATGCCCAGCTTAGTGAGAGAAGCCATTCACACACTGTCTTAACACCTGCAGCTGCAGATGGGGATGTGCTGTCTGCATGTGTGCCAGCAGGAAGCTGGTGATCTCAAACTGTCTCTTTCTCATATCACTTCAGTCTATTTGCCTGTCTGCCTGCCTGCCTGCCTGTCTGTCTGTCTGACTATCTATCTATCCATCTCTAGCTGTCTCTTTCTTTCTGTCTGCCTAATCTTTATTTATTTATTTTTTAATATTTTTATTTCCACCCCCAGTCAGCATTCCATCATTCTTTCCTGATCTCTCATGTACATAATAGTGGACTGGGGTGCCCACCCTCAGCACCATTTCTTGTAATCCCCTTCCCCTCCTGGTCACCCCTTAAATACGGTGGAACTGGAGTGTTCACCACCGGTACTGCTGAACAGTATCTTTACACTGAAGTGTCCAATCCCCAGTGTTGGCTTCCCTGTGAAAGAAGAAAACCATCCCTTACTGATCATCATTTCTTTTGGTGTTAGATACCTGCACAAAAGAAAACAGTCCCCCATTCATCTGACCCCACAACCCCGATCTATCCCACACTGACCTAACAGTCATCACCCGCCACCCCACACCCCCACTACATAACCCTCACTCACCTGAATATGTCCCATGGCATAGATCCACTCTCTGATCGAAGGCACATCTTGCTGCCAGAATCAGTGACTGCAGTATGAGGCAATGCATTAAATCCAGTCTGATGTATTTCAATGGGGCTTAACCTTTATTCTTAATTTTGTCATTTTTTAATATTTTTACACCAAATTTTCAAATGGCTTTTTAGGACTCTACCTCGTAAACAAGCTGTGGAATTTTTCTAGTCCAGCTGGAAAGGCGATTTCACAGTCACTGTGTGAAATCATCTTTCAGGCAGGATTTGAACATTTTCACCTACTGGCTTCATGAGGTGGGGGTTTTAAGAAGGCTACAGTATGTTGAAAATTTAGGGTCAGAATAATAAAAATATCAAAGTTATGACCATCTTTAGAAATTTTTCTATGCTCACTTATAACTTTGGTAATTTATCATATTTTGATCCAAAATTTTTAATATAGCCATTTTTTTCACACTACCTTAGGAACATGACAGCTGTCAGTTTTCAAATCCTGGCCAAAATATGTTTTCGCATCTGTGGCATGAATTGATATTTTGGTGGGGATATGAAAATGTTCACCTGCTGGGCTCATGAGGTGGGGCCATAACAAGGCTATGGTGAAAATGTGATGCACACATATGGTAAAATGACCATGTTATGAGTGAACATTGAAATATTTCAACATATGCTTACCATAACTTTGCTAATTTTAAATATCTTGACTCCAAACTTTAAACATAACCATTTTGTCACACCACCTGATAAACATGACGGGTGTCATTTTTAAAATCCTGGACAAGACATGTTTTCACACTTGTGGTGCAAAATGAAGTTTCAGACAATATACTATAAACGCCACATGTCATGTTTATAATGGAAGTCATAAAATTACTATCTTGAAAATTTGGGACAAAATTAAAAAAACTATTAACACTGTGTGTAGTGCCAGCCTTTAATCCAGTGGGTAGTACTTTGTGATTCAATGCCAGTGAGCTGAGTTCAGGGGCAAGTTCAGAAAGCCAGCTGGATGGGGTGAAGCTGGGGGGATAGCACTGTTATGTGACTTCACCCCCCATGCAGGGCAGGAAAGGTGCAAGGTTGCCTACACTGGCCCAGGTACCATATGGTGAAGAAAATCTTTCTCTTGGCATACGGCCCCACACCTCTGCACCCCTGGGTGGCAGAGGGCCCTGGGCATTGGATGAGACATGACCTATATGTCCTGTGTGTTTGTATGTGCAGCAACAGAGTGGGGTCTGCGCTTTTGAATCCCACCAGACAGCCCAAAGAATTATTGACATCTATCACTGTATTTCCATAGGTAGACAGCATCTTCCCTTGGTGCAGGATCCAGAAAGCCTTGCATGCCTGCATCTGTTTATGTAGGTCCCGTGATTTGATTCCACAATCTCAAAAGGAAAGGAAATTCTTTGCAAAAAGAACACATTAATGCACCAGTTAGGGCTCAACTTAATGCCAACAAGCAACAAAAGGAAAAAAAACATTAGGGTTTCATGTCTCTGGAATCTTAGAAAATCAGAGGTGGGGTATTCCTTGGGGTTTTCAACCCTAATGCTCACCCTGTCCCCTGAGCAAATAAGGTCAGATGTGATCTCTTTTCTTCATACAAGGGATGCAAGGCCCTTTGTGAAGAAAGCTAAAACAGATTTTGTTGGCAACATGTGTCGAAACATACTTCTCTACCTTTGAAGAGCATATCACTACGAGGCACTGGCTTGGAGTTGTACCTTGTGTTTTGGACAGGAGGCTACTGGCTGAGGGGTGGGATTAGCATTAGGGCTGACAACTCCAAGGAAGACCCCCACCACTGATTCTCCAAGACTCCAGAGACTCAAAACCCTAATTTTGTTTCTTTTTTCTGATGGAAGGTGGAGTTAGGGTTTGAAACCCTAATACCACATTTCACTACTTGTGTTGCATTATGGTGCATTGAAGTATTTTTTTTTGTTAAGAATAACTCTCTCTCTCTCTCTATATATATATATATATATATGTGTGTATATGTATATTATAGTGGCACAGTAGTGCCACTATAGTTAGGGTTGAGAAAGCACTTCAATGTTAAACCTCAAATTTTGCACCTTAATAATTTTGCCACTGTATGATGGATTTGCCTGAAATTTTGCATGCGTGGTCTGGCACCATAGATTGCTGGATCTGGTACATTGTATTATGGTTGGATGTACGGTTGTGGAGCTGCAGAATGCCACAAACGGCAACAAAACAGACTTTTTGTGCATTTCTTTGCTCGCGCCCATAGCCCACATGGTTTGTCTGTTCAAGGAAGATGTAGCCTTGGTCACCAACATGCCTTTCAAAGACTTGGTGAAAAAATATTAAACCATTCGAAAGTTATTCAAAAAACAAGTTTCCCATTATAGTCAATGGGAAAAGTTAGCAAAAATCACGAAACTTTTGCAAATGCCTGTTTTTACTTTCGCAAATGGTCCTTTTACTGTCATGATTTAGCCATCTTGTTTTCAAGAAAAATGCCTGGCATTTAAAATTGGGACCCTCTAGCTAAACATTGATTGTTGTGTTTACCTAGTCAGGTCCTGATGATGCTAGTCATAACTTTTTGGGGTGGTTAAACCCCCAGAAATGCTTTTTTAACATTTTTTGAAAAATGCTTTCACAAAATACTTTCACAAATGCAAAAGTTTCATGAGGTTTTCTCATGAAACCTCTGTGATTTTCAAAAGTAATTTGCCAAAGTACTCCCAAAATAACTGCAAATCTTTGATACCCACCTGCAACAAAACTCATGGGTCTTTTGGACTGAAATTTGCAGGATGGCAAGCCCTGATCCCACAGATGTGCCTTTTCATGGTTTGGCACCAAAACATTACAGGGGCCCAAAGTTACAGCATTCCGAAGTTCAGAAATTCTCCCATAGGATAACATTGCAGCACTCGTGATGCCACCGGGGCCCATATCTCGAAAACGGTTCGAGTTATGGATTGTTCATCACAAAAATTCTTAGTCCCCCTCACAGGGGGACTGAGTGCAAAAGTAGGCTGGAAAGCCATAAATAACATGACATTTGAATTTGTTTTCTACCTTGTATGTTTACTGAGATATTTGGGAATTAGTGTGTCAATTACTCATTTTCATGTCCGAGGCCCACAATTACACCCACAGAGTTAGTATTCACAGCACTTTTCACTGCCTGTATCTCAGAAACAGTGCAAGCTATAGATTCAGTTGGCTGATGTTGCAAGAGCTACTCACTCTCATGATTACAACCACACTTGAGTTTTGTTTCTACCTGCTATGGTTCCCGAGATATTGGCATATTTATGTTACAAGGCTTCCTTAGTCTATAGTGCTGCTGTATGGCTCCATGCTTATGTGTAAGTGGGAGTGCAGGGTCTGCACTCCTGCCAACAGATACCATTTACTATTTATATTACACTTTCTCAAAAAGAAGGGAAAATCATTGCAGAAAACTCCATTAATGCATCAGTTAGGGTTGTTTCCACAGCGAAAAAAGTGTGGAAATTTGACGTTAGGGTTACGACCCCACCCCCATGTGCCATCCTCAAACCCCTAACTCCACATTCCCCCCACCCTACCCCCACACACACAATCTCACACATGCAAGATACATGCGATATTGTAAGACACTATACCAGTCAGTCACATCTGTAAGCACAATAATAACTACATTGTACTCCTTTCACATAACACTATGTAATGAAAAACAAATACAGTGTGATTGTCTCTATACTGCCAGTACAATATGATGACACATTATAGCTGGAATATCTTTTACATACAGTGAATCTTAGTCTGCACAAACTTTCTAAATATTGATTTTTTTGTGTCATAATTCTATGATTGGCTCGCTGCAGGTATCGCTGCTACCACACAGGTATGTGGTGGCAGGACAGACACAGCTGACACATACATTGCACTTTTCAGATATTGCTCAGGTATGAAACTAGCACCATCACATGTTGTAGTACTGCTGTGTTACCTGGAAATACTCATTAGCAGCATGTTATGGTTAGCTTTGGATGTTACAACTATTGCTGTCTGACGTTGCTTGTAAACTATACTACAAAACGTAACTTTTATTATTACTACCATTTGTTATTAGGACTGATTCACTCTATTAGATCACTTGAAATGTGTCTTTTTGCTGCCACAACGATCTTCAGTCAAATCTAGAAAGTACAAAAATGTAAGATGTATAAATGTAAGAGGGTCTGTCTTGGCTTGGTCTGTTGCTGCCACTGTTTAGTACTGTGATATGAAGTTATAGTTTAAATTTAGGGACTCATTGGAGTTTCCACAATTGAATGATTAGGAGTATTTTTAATATGTGTTTATTATGTGTTTCTAGAAGTGTTGTTATGGTTTTCTGTTGTTTCAGCACTTGGAATTGAAGTTTACATTTAAAGCGCTAAAGGATATTCTAGAAGTTTATACATCCAGGTAGATACTGTCATGTTTTGTTAGTTGTATCCCACAAGCAATATCAGTGCTAGTTTGTAGTACGGGTTCAATTTTTATACTTTATAGATTTGACTGAAGATTGTTGTGGCAGCAAAAAGAAGAAGCATTTCAAGCTGTTAATAGAAGGTAGCCTTTGAGCACACTTTTTATACATGTTGGGCAATTTGGCATCTATTATATATGTCTATTGATCATTCTAAGTTATTTTCATAATTTCATACCAGATGTACATGTGCAGTTCTATTGTATAATTATCTGTAATTAATTATTTATTTCTTTGTAAGATTTATGTAAGAGGAATATTCCCTCTACTTATTATGTAATAAAATACTTTCATATTTTTAACAGCTCCCCAGAAGAAGCCATATACTGGTGAAACGTTGGGACTAGGCTGCTGAAAAAATAAAAAAAAACTTTAAGACAACCTACGTATGTGAAAGTCGTGTTTAGAGCAGTTGTTTCTTCTACTTGAATTGGATTTAAACACCTCTACAACCTGCTCCATGCACAAGATTTCTTTTACCTGTGGATTTCCCTTGGACTTTATATTTTTTGACTTCATCTGGTTGATCCTGCCATGATTTTGATAGGTTAAAAGTGATAAAAGAAAACTTATGTGGTTGATCTGGCCATTTTTACACTGTTTCAGCTGTAATGACTAATTTTCATCTTGCACTGTAGCACGACTGAGCAGTGTTCATTCTGGTAAAATAAATGCTGGCAAAGCTTTATAATCAGCAAGGTTTTGTACAAAAGGATGTAAGCTATGTAGTTTTAAGCTGACTTCAGTTACTTTTGCCTAAAAAAAGATACCAAGTGTAAAGCAAGGAGAGTGAGCAAGTCAGTGATTTCAGAAGAGTAGATACAAGCTCAAGCGAGTGTTCCTGTAGTGTAGGGGATATAACTATAGGTGAGCAAAAAGTATTAATTCATGTTATTTTTGTGTTTTTTACCTCTCTGCAGCTTTGCCTCATGAGCCAATTGCCTTGAACATTTCAGGATCCAGAGATCCCGGCACCATCTCTGTGCTTTCCAAATTTCAAAAAAAAAAACAGTTAAACAGGGGCAAATTTATTATGAGAAAATTGGGGTTTAGCATTAAAGTGCTTACTCAACTTTAATACACAGGTGCTACCACACCATATATATATACATATATTTATATTCATTGCACCAGTTAGAGTTCAACTTAACAGAACGAAAGTAGGGAAATGTGACATTAGGATTTCCAGTCCTAATTCACCATACTCAAGCAGCAAAAGGACACGGCCACATAAAGCAACCACAGACAGACATCATCAGTTAAGACAAATAACATACTGTACAACTGTTTTCAGATGACACAGCTGCAGTAGAACTGATGTGCTAGCTTTGTGAATTTGTGGCTGCAATACACACATCACAAGACATACACTTCTGGCTGCAGATAGAAATCCACAATACTTAAATGACAATGCTACTTCTGTGTGCAGAAGCACAGTCCCTTTAGTCACAGATACAAATCCATGATAACCAAATTACAAGAGTTGTTTTGTCAAGAACTTTGTTTTTTGCCAAGGAAAGAGTTAATCTGCCTATGGAAGTCAATAATTCATGGGTGAGTCTGGTGGACTGTGGAACCATTTCCATGTGGCCACAGATACAGATACATAGGGCAAAGAATTCATTTGTAAACTGAAGTGCAGGGCCTTTTGGTACCCATTTATCTTTAATATATTGTACTTGGGCCTGGAACCCCGCACCTTCCCTTACCAGGAGGAAGGTGGTGCCGAATGACAGCAATGTGCCACCAGCCTCAACCTATTAAGCTGGCTCACTGAGCATGCCCCTGAACTCTGTTCACCAGAATGGGATCCCAAAGCACTACCCACTGGGGTAAAGGCTGGCACGGCACTACACTACACACACTGCTTCTTTTTTTTTATTTTGACCCCAAATGTTCAAGATAGTCATTTTATGATGACCCCTTATAAACATGGCATGTGACATTTAAAGAACTGTGACTGAAATGTCATTTTACACAAAATCATGTTTTATCCTGGATTTGATAAACAACACCAGTTGTGTTTATGAACTGGTCTGAAAAAGTGGCTATATTGAAAGTTTGGAGTCAAAATATTGATAATTGCCAAAGTTATGAGTGAGCATGGAACATTTTCAATCTATTATACATTCATAACTTCATTGTTTTTTTAATATTTTGACCCCAAAATTTGAACATTATTCTCTTATGTGCATAACCTTTGTCATCTCTTACCTACTTTTCCTCCCCTATAGTTATCTGTAGCCCCCCTATGCCCCCTAGCAGGGTTTCTCAGCATCCTGAAGGGGCCTCTGGGGTTCAACTCTCACTCTTTAGTACCCCTGTCTTCTTCTTACCTACCTTCCCTCCCCTCTGCATTCTGTAGGGGCCCTCCTGGCCTTGATTTCTCCATCCCTCCTCCTTCCTTATGTTTTCTCCCTCTTTCTACCCCCTCTCTGCATGTAAGTAACTAGTGACCCTTTGCAATTATGAATATTCTCTCTCTTCCACCCTTGGCTCACCTCTTATTCCTCTCTAACTCTCTTCCTGCCTCCTCCACACCCTTGCAGGGTTCTCAACATCCTGGAGGGAACCCCCCACAGGGCACACAAATATCCTGATGGGCCCCCTATTGCTTTTTCTCCCTCCATTCCCTCCTTTCAAGTTTAAGTATTTCTCACACATTGCTTTATTTTCCCTATGGATGTGGCTCCCCCATTTCATATGTCTGTCTACTCTCCCTTCCCCTCCCCCACCCTTTTTTTTTCTTCCCACTCTTTGCACTTAATTACCTACTACTCCCCAAAACTCTGGTTCTCCTTGGGTATTCCCACCTCTGCATGCATATCTTGCCTCCTTGCAGGGTTCTCAGCATCCTGGAGGTGCCATGGGTACTGCTTTCAGGATGGACATGAAAAATTTCACCTACTTGCTCATGAGCTAGGGTCCCAAAAATGCCATGCTGAAAATCTGGTGTAAAAATATTTAAAAATGACAAAGTTATGGATAAAAGTACAAAATGATTTGAAATGCACAAATCAGGACTTATTTTCTCATTTCACAATGGCAGTTCCAGCAAGAGGACATCTTTCTGATTGAAGAGTGGACATTGCGTGGCCATGTTTAGGAGTGTGATTGTATTTGGGGTGTGTGGGATGGTGTTACTGAGTGGGGGGGTGTCATGGCAGAGATTAGCAAGGGTCCATTTTATTTTTTGCAGGTTTACATAACATTTTTAAAAAAGAGGGACAGTTTTCTTTTTTCTAGGGTCAGGACCTGACACTGGAGATTGGGCAGCCCATGTCACGATTTATTGTTCAGTGGCACCGGGGTGGCACCCTGCTGTCACCACAAATATATTGGGGACAGGTAATCTTGAGGGGAAATGGGGTGGTGAAGTGTTACATGGGATGGGCACTCTGGTTCACTTATAACTGTTTACACTTCAATCAGGTGTGACATGAGATGGCTGACTAAGCTTGGCAGGAGAGGGAGCTGAATTAAACAAACATCAGAATGACAAGGGAGGGTGGGCTGAGCTGGGAAGGGGAGGGATTATTTAAATACATTTTTTGGGTGTGAGCTGAAAAAGAAATTCCCCGTCACACCACTTTGTGTGTAACAGGTGAATTCTGAAGTCACAATATGAAGAATGGCTCCTCTTGCTATGCTAGGCACCCAGGATTTTGGGGTGCCAGAAAACATATTTCTTGGCCTAATTTAAAAACAAATACCATAATCTAGCTAAACAGATCCCTTTTAGCTTGGATCAGTTTGTTTTTAAAAATAGATATTTTCCATATTTTTTGTTTAAAAAAAAACAAGATGGTGGTTGTCGTAACCAGAAAATTTTTTCTCATGAATGGAAAACCACTAACTGATGTGAGGCAAAACATTTGTGACACAAAAATGTTCATGTCAAATCAGGGTTTTTTCAAAAACCCTACTACACGTGTACAGAAAAAAAGTTACATCCTTATAACTCTGAAACCAATTATTATTTTTTCAAGAAACCTTCAAAAAGCACTACAGTAGTACAGGCCACTTACCCTAAGCATGTCAGAGACAAATTCCATACTTTCTTGCCTGTAGGTGAGAGCAAAAAAAAATGTAAGAAGTATAGAAAATGTATGAAAAATAATGTAAAAATGACAGATCCAGATCTCAGAAACTGCATAAGCTACCATCACAAAACTTCCTACATCTTAAGAACATGCATCCTGAATATTACTGTCAAATTTGGGGCAATGTTTTTCAAAGATCAGCAAAGTTATTAATGTGAAAAGTTAGGGGTTTAACATTAAGTACCCTATCTATACTGGTGCTACCAGACCAGTAAACCATATGGATATATAAGGGATATGCAATGGAAACAAGTTGAATGAATGATTTATCTACACAAGAGCAGCCTGACCTTGAGTAACCTCACAAGAGGCATACACCTCAAGTGAGATGTCTAAGATCAAACTGCTCAAGTGCAGATAAATCATTTATTTTATGAGTTTTCCATTGCATATTCTATTTATACAATAGGCAGGAAGGGGATTTTAAGAAAATGGGTTTTATTTTTCTTATTTAATTTGTTTTTCTTTACTAAAACTGGAAGGATTATTTTGTCCTATAGTATGCTTGCACCAGTTACAAGTGGTTACTAGGGATGGCAGTGTTGTTGCTAGGAAAGCCATGTCACTCATTTAGAGTAGTAACTCTGACTGGCTGTTAGTCTGCATGTGGAAGGGCTGGACAGTTTAAAAAATATGGTGGCTCTCTTTCTCACTTAGTGAGTGAGCAAGGTTGCCACTGTATACCATGCTGGGAGCTCAGCATTTTGCATTAAAAAAAACAGAAATGTTTTTTTCTTTTGTTTCTGGCCTCGGGAGCTGGCTTGGTTTCCTTTTTTTTAAATATGTTTTAAATGTTCACTGGTGCTGAAATTTTAGGGAGTGAGTATGACCTGTGCTGTGCAGGGCAATGCAACTGTCTTGACAGGAAGCACTGTAGGTGGTGAGAGTGATGTTGTGTCCTTCAAGAAATGACAGAAACAGCTTTTATGCAGAAAAGAAAGGAAAAAAAACATATGGTTTGAAAGGGCATAGAAGAAATGGAACAAGTGAAGTGTGCTGTGCTGGGGGTGAGTGTGTTTGAGGCAGGATCATTTGTGGGGAGGAACACTGACCAAATGCCAGACATGTTTAGTATGCAGGGAAAACTATTCCTGATCGACTCGTGTTCGATGTTTGTGTTGATTCTTATTTTAAACTACTGCGAGAGAGAAAGAGAGACAGAGAGAGAGAGAGAGATAGAGAGTGTGTGTGTGTGTGTGTGTGTGTGTGTGTGTGTGTGTGTGGTAGGACAGTGTGGGGGAGGATAAATGGACTGGAGGAGGTTGAAATAAAAATGAAATAGAAAAAATAAAAAGCTGTTGTGCGAGTGTATCCCTAGGAAACAGTCAGACTGAAAAGATAGGGCATTACCATTAGAATGGTTGTACCTTATAATTTAATGTTTTCAATATAAAGTAGCTAAAAAAAATTCCCAAATGTGTTGCCAGACACCATCAAATTTCTTGAATATGTTACTGAAAACAATGTCTTCAGTGCAACTGCTACCTGCTGCTCGAAAAGTGTGCACTCATGTGCACTATAGCTAAAGGTTTTCTGTTTAGAAATATGTTTTTATTTACTAAATTAATTTGAATGTTATTGAAATTGAATACCCAAAGAACATATCAAACGGCATTAGAAATTGCAGTGCATAAGTATTCCCATGCACCAGCGCACCAGATTTAATAAAAAGAGACCAGAAACCCTTGGGCAGAGATCCTTACTTGTGCATGAGTCATCACTGGTTAAAGTTTAGAGCCATCAGAAATATTTTGGCACTAGTAACTAAGCCAGGCATAGCATAGATAACTGAGGACAAGTGCAATGCAAGCACATCATCAAAGGCTACGCATTCTGGTCACTTCTTGTAGAATATCTCAAGCAGATGTGGGATTTATTAAGGACTGCATAAGTGCTTGTCAGTGTGTGTGTTTAATAATGATTATGTGTTCAGATCAGATAAAAATGGGGCCAGTGCTATAACTTGACATTCCAGTTACTGGCTGTGTAGAGAGAGAGAGAGAGAGAGAGAGAGAGAGAGACAGTGGATTGATTCTCAATGATAGTAACAGAGCATTGTATCAGGTTTTGGCTCTGTACTGTATCAGCCACTGAGCCACGTTGGCTAGTCCTTTTCATGTGGTGTAATCAGATGCCTATTTGAAGCAGTGGCTAAAATGGTTAAAACAAATGAGACAATGGCTAAAAAAAAGAGGACGAGCCAGATGACTAATTATTTCTGATATCTAAATCCAGTACTGGTTTCCTTCTCATATGTCATTTCCATCCTATCAGACTACACGGGTTCAAGCTATCTACTCTTTATCAGCAGCATGTTCAGATACGGGGGCTCTGCAGTGGGATACAGTATTTCCTGGTCTCCCCTCTTCTGTATCCAGTATTCTGGGCCTATGAAGGTGTAGTGGTGAATGGGCAGATGGCGGTAGTGTAATCCTATATGCAAATTTCCCATTTTCCTCCACGTTTGGTTGCCTCCTCCTCCTCTTACATTGATATATCGGGCCCCCTTCTTGCCTCACATGTATCTGTAAGTGACGTTGTGGATGGTCACCTACAGCATTGATACTTCTGCTCATCCACACAAAGAAGGCACTTTTGTTACAGGATGGTTAACCCCTAACTTGGCCCTTCCCCCCACCACCGGAATCAGAGCACATGGTCTCAGAAAGCAAATCCAGTCCCTCATTTAGCAGCCTGATGTGCTATATCTAGAACAACTGGGTTGGACTGTTTATTCAGAATTTTGCTGCAAAACTGATCATTCAGAAGTCACAGTGCAAGCACATTATAGCCGTCTTAACAATTTGCTTCAAAGTAATTCTTGTTTTTAAGATGAATGCACTGGAAGCTATATTTATAACAAAATCATCCTTGTCAAAGAGATTCTGAAATGTACCACTGTACAGTGCTTTTGTCATTGCTGTTCCTGTCCTATGCTCTCAGTATTGCAACATTCTGTGGAAAGCAGTATGAAGTCGTTGAAGTCATAACCTGATCCTACTTCCAAAAATGCAGCAAATGCAACCTTTGTACAAGAAACAGATGATAATGCCACTCTAAGTTTTAAGTTCACAATTTTTTTTAATGTAACAGGTTTGAGATTAGTAAAATATGACTTGGGTAATGCAAATGACATCAATACAATGAAGTGCCTTTGAGTTCAGAAAGCTGGAAGGTTCACACAGCCATATGTGATGCTCATTCACATAACTTTATGTTAGGTCTGAATACCGTTTGTCTTAAAGGGGAACAGTCAACACCAGGAACCACTATACTCAAGTGTGGGGCTGGTCCAAATGGGCATTTTTTGTGCAAAAACATTTTGGGTTACTTACTGTTTACCATAGTATAGTAGATTGTATCAGACTAATTTTGCTTAGTTGTAGGCTGACAACTTCTGTTACTACAGACCCCAGAATCCCCTGCAGTTGACATCAGAGCAGTAGACAAGAGTGAAAAGATTTAGTAGCCTGCAGTGCATGTTAGATTTTATATGAGCTCTGAATTTTTGTTTGCTGGTCCCTCTATCCCCATGGGCTATATATAGTCATAGAAGACTGTACTTAGCCCCAGGAGAAAAGCAGTCCAGGATAACATCTGGGCTCAGGATTCATAAATCTTTACCCAGGTGCAAACCCAATTTTGTGTGAGCAAACCCGGTTTTACGCCGTGTTGGTATTCTCAAAAGCCCGGCTTGTGCACTCAAACTGGGTTTGTACTTGGACAAAGTAAGGGGGGGGCACAACGTAAATGAGAAGGAGGGGACCTGAATATTGGCGCAGTCCAGTGCACAGAGCATTTGCTCCACGCAAAGACCTTTTGCACTGTCTCCTGCCAACTAAGACCTTACCCTAATCCTGTGCAACCCTATTTGTTGGCAGAGATATTGTGGTGACCCCCTCACCTGACCCTCAGCACAATAGTACCCGGTGCCCAGTGGTCCCACCCCCCATACCCGATGCGTGCCTGTTATAAATTAAAAGTTTTCCCTGGTGGCCAAGTGCCCCCCCATCCCTGATCCCCTGTACAATACACATAAACTCCATTTCTGGTGGCAGGTAGCCCCCCATCCCTGATCTGCCTGCCTATATATATATATATATATATATATATATGTGTGTATGTATATATGTGTGTGTATGTACTGTATTCGTAATTCTGTGCAACTGCAACTCCATTCTGTGCCATAGGTGGGAAAACGCATTTTGGGCAGGATTTGAAAAATGACAGCTGTTTCATACATGAGGTGGGGTAATAAGAAGTCTATGTTGAAAAGGTGTGGTAAAAATATTTAAAATTTCCGAAGTTATGAGCGGGCATAGTGAAATTGCAACAAATGGTCATAACTTTGGCATCTTTTCATATTTTGACCCCAACTTTTCAACATAGCCTTCCTATGACCCCACCTCATAAACACCATAGGTGAACATTTTCAAATCTATGCTAAAATGCCATTCAACATGACAGGTGCGTAAACATATTTCAGACAGGGTGTAAAAAATGACAGCTGTACTGTTCATGAGGTGGTGTGAAAAAATGGCCATGCTGAAAATTTGGAGTCAAAATATTGAAAATTGCCAGCCCAGTGGTGCTGAGGGCTGAGGCGCTGGATGCCTTACCTCGCACCATGCCAGCAACCCATGTTTGGGAATAAGCACAGGCCGCCGGGGGTTGGCAGAGGACGAGAAGGATTGAGCACCCGATGGCTTCTCTCCTTCTCTGGGGGGGATTTCTGCAAGCTCCCACTGCAATACCACCGCCTGGGGAGCGCAGGTGGTAGGTGCGGTACAGGGAGGAAGCAGCACTTGAAGGGGCCAGATGTCAGCACAGGGCAGGAGCAGGAGGCACATCTCAGCACACCTCCCGGCTCATTGGCCCTCATTGCATGCCAACGTCTAGGGGCAGGAAAAAGAGTGGAAAAACTCACACACTGGCACCAGTAGATGGATCTCGGGGGGGGTGGCTCACACAGAAGGAATCTGGTCCTAGGCAAAAGGTGCACACTCCAATCAATGCTGGTAGCAGTTGGGGATGTGGCTCCTCCACCCCACCAGGAAGGCAATCCAGAGATCTAGGTTCCATGGAGTGGGGCACCTATATATGCGCTTACGGTACCGGAGGAGCTTCAAGGGCAGGTCACCAGTTAGGATCCTGAAGAATGGGGCTGGTGTGGGCAGGATAGGTAGCAGAAATAAAGAAAGTTAAAAATATATATATATTGAAAATTTCCAAAGTTATGTGCGTGCATAGAAAAATTTCAATGAATGCACATAACTTCGGCCATTTTAGAATTGTTTCCATCAGATTAATGATGGTTTTTGGCCCCCACTCATGAACACTGGTGGTGAAATTTCATTATTCAGTCCAGAATGCTGATTTCGTACAGCAACCACGAAATCAACTTCTGGGCCCAGTTAACAAAATGACAGTGACCATGATTTGGGGTTCCAAAAAGGCCATGTTGAAAATTTGGTGAAAAAATTCCAAAAAGTGGCAAAGTTATGAAGATAAGTTCAAAATGCCATTGAAATTCATTATATGGCACTTACCTTTATTCCTCAGTTCGCAGTTTGGCTATGAAGAGTGCAGACATATCCCAGTCCTCAGAAGATAACAGCCTACAAACCTCCAGTGGTAAGTATGGGGTATGGGGGTGTGTGGGGTGGTGGGTGCTCAGTGGGAGGGTAGGGATGGGGGATAGGGGAGATGAAGAGGTACCGTTTTCTTTTTTTCAGTATTAAAAAAAAATGATGGGACTGTTTTATTTTTTACAGGTCAAAAAAAGAAAATAAATATATTGGGACACTGGTGGTGGGCTCCACTGTGTCCCACACTGCCGGGGTGGTCACTAAATGCCAACACAGGGATTGGGGCCCCTGATGTCAGCTTAATATAAAACAAGAGGCTGTGGGGGGGCATCCAACCAAGTGATTCTCTACACTCCCATAACTGACCCCATTCAGTCCACAATCAGCTAAGTGACAATAAAAAAAAAATGTTAGGACAACTGATGATAGCATGTAAACATTCAAAATATTCATGCACGTTAGTCAACATAATATTGGAAAAAATGTTGCTATTAATACCTCACAATTATTGAGTCCAACCTAACAGATGTAGTGATGCTGGAGACTTGGGGGGGCTATGCTGCCGACATTGGTAACACAGCACTATGGCACTGATGTGAATGATGCTGTGCCAAAGGTAACAGGAATAGGTCCACAACTTAAATAAAACATGAAGCTCAAAACCCAGCATGAAATACAGACATCCATGTCAGCCAATCTGGAGATCTCCTTCCTTAGCTCCCATCTCCTTGGAACAGTTGACCAGGATGTAGCCATCAAAACTATGAAAATAGAAGTAAACAGACTACATTATATATATTTGAATTAGATGACTAAACACAAAAAGAGAAGTAACAGCCAGCAGTGGTATAGTAGCTTAACAAAGGCTGCCAATCAGTAATATCCTGTCAGAGACACAGTTACAGCAGCGGGATGGTATTGTCCCTCCACCACGTCATGTCCATCCCTGATACTCATGGGCTCGTGCTGCACAGCTCACTGCAGTTTCGGATTATTTGAAAAAAAATTGGCAGCAGACAAATTGACAAATTAACCTGTACTACAGGCTTTATATTTCTATATTTTCATTTTAAACTTGCACAGCATGGTTCTCCAGACATGGCAGATCAATTAATCGGTACCGCTACACTACCTCTTTAAAATAAAGTGATCAGGAGAGTAGGGGATGGCAATTGGAGGGTGGGGGGGGGTGCCACTAGACACCAGGGAATATACAGAGACAGTGATCAGGGAGTGAGGGGTACCACTAGATACCAGGGAAAACAGGGGGAGGGGCATATAACTGACACTGCAGCCAGCAGCAGGAGTACAGCTGTGGCTGCAGAATGAAATAAAATCTGCTATTTTCATACAGAGAAGGCAGTAGAAGGCTCCTCTCACTAAGCTGGGCACCCGGGATTTTGGGTGACCAGGAAAAGTATTTCTGGGGCTAATTGTGGTGAAATAAACCCAGAATCTAGTGAAATAGGCCTGTTTAGCTAGGTTCTGGTGTTTGTTTTGTAAAATGAAAGCATTTTTGTATGTTTTCCGCAGTTTTTAGTTGGTAAAAAAAAAACAAGATGGCAGCTCGCAAAAAAAGGAATTTTCTCTCACAAAAAAGGATTTTGTTCTTGTGAAAAAGAAAATGCTCTCATGAGACTAAATCCTTTATTACAAGATCAGATCCTTTGTCGAACTTTATACATCTATCCTGAAAAATGAAGTTCCCATAGAATATAATGGAAACTTAAGACTTAATAACTGTGCAACATTTTAAAATTTTTGCACCAAACTAGCAGTAACAGTTCTGCTACCCAAGTTCTTTCTACCATAAAAAATCAAAACAAAATTCCACACCATCTGGGTGTAAGGTGATGAGAAAAAAATTGCAAAAAATCATGACTTTTACTTTATTTTTACCATCTGGATCTCAGAATCTGCACATCTGACCAGAACATAACTTATCACATCAAGAGATCTACCCCACAGGACAGTGCATACCACATTTTGTGCAAATCCATTGATCAGTTGCAAAGTTACTAAAGTGCACATTTTGAGGTTTATCATTAAACAGGCTACTCAACCATAACTATAGGGGCACGACCATGCCCCATGATATATCTAGACATAGCTATATATATATATATATAAATAAATAGATAGATAGATAGATATACAGGTATATATAAATATATATATATAGCTATAGATATATATCTATATATATTATAATGGTGTGGTAGCACCACTATAGTTAGGGTTGAGCAGGGGTTTCTATCTTAAACCTCAAACATTGCACTTTAATAACTTTGCAACCGTTCAATGACTTTGCACTCAATTTTGCAAGTGTAGTCTTGTTTAGTAGATTGCCGGACATGCCAAGTTTTGTTTTGGTCGGATTTGCTGAATCCAAGCTGCACATAGTACTAAAACATTAAAAATCACAGCTTGTTGCACTTTTTTGTCTTCTCAATGCACCACGATAGTATGGAATTTTGGTCTGACATTTTTAGGGTAGATAGGGCTTGCCTCACAGAAGTACCTTTTGCTGGTTTGGTAAAAAATATTAATCCCTTCCAAAGTTATTTAATTTTAGAGTTTTGAGTTCTGTGCATGTTGACTTCAGTATTTTGGATAGCTTCTTGGAATGGCAATATAATTTGGTCTCACAAGCAACGAGCCTTTGTTGTGAGGGGATAATCCTTTTTTGAGAGAAAAAAGTCCCTTTTTGTGAGATGCAGTCTTTGCACTTTAATATCTTTGCAACCATTTAATGTATTTGCACAAAATGTTGCATGCACTGTCTCGGAGGGTAGATCTCTTGACTTGCCAAGCTTTATTCTGGCCTCATATGCAGATTCTGAGATCCAGATAGTGAAAAAAGTTCAAACATCACAGTTTGTTGCTGCTTTTTGTCATCACGTAATGCCCAGACTATTCAGACCTTGATCTGAAATTTTTAATGCACACACATAACTTTGGTACTTTTACATATTCATTTCCTACATAATGCCCAAAATGTGTTTTCACACCTGTGGTGCAGAATGATGTTGCAGTTGCTCATAATTACATTATGCCTTGTATTTCACAATTACTCAGTACCAGGGTACATGAGGTGGGGGTAATCAGATGTCTATGGTGACAATTTGGTCACTGTTGTTTGACACATACGTGCATCTACAGCTACTATACTATCTCAAAAAGAAGGGACATTCATTGCAAAAAAACTCTGTTACTGCATCAGTTAGGGTTTCTATTACAGTGACAAAGGTATGGAAATTCAATGTTAGGGTTACTAACCCTACCACCCTGCCCCCACCCTCCCAACCTCCACACACCAACAGACTTCGGGGTGTGTCTTAGGGTCATCACCCCATTCTGCTGCACTGTACCATATCAGCTTGTTTACACGTGGAATGGAGTTAACATTAGGCCCGATGACCCCAAGGCATACCCTGACACCTGTTGGATTGGGGAGAGTGGGGGCGGAGTGGTAGGGTTGGTAACTCTAACATTGTATTTCTATACTTTTTTCACTGTGATAGAAACCCTAACTGATGCATTAAGGGAGTTTTTTTGCACTAAAAAAAATAATATATATATATATATCTTATACTGGCACAGTAGTGCCAGTATAGTTAGGGTTGAGGGATTCCTTCTATGTTAAACCCAGAATTTTGCATCTTAATAACTTCACAATGGTTCAATGGATGTACTTGAAATTTTTCATTTATAATCTCTTTGGGTAGGTCCCTTGATGTGGCAAATTTTGTTTCAATCCCTTTTGTGGTTTCTGAGATACAGAGTGTTACAAATCCCTAAATTGACATGTCTTTTGCTATTTCTTTGTCTACCTGTAGCTCAGAAACTGTTTTAGGTTGTGGTCTGAAATTTTCAGGGTAGAAAGCATTTGCCTGCCAGATATGTATTTTGCTATTGGTGAAAAAATATTAATCCATTCAAAAGTTATTACATTTTGCATTTCCCATTATTTTAAATGGAAAAAAATAGATGTCTAGCATGAAAATGGTTTCCATTTCCTCAAACAGTCATCCAGTTTTGCATACTTTGCACCTTAATAACTTTGCAGCTGTTCAACATATATGCATGATATTGTGCAACCATAATGTCATGGGTAGGTCCATTGATGTGGCTAATTTAGTTTGAATCACTTTTGCGGTTTCTGAGATACAGTGTCTGAAACATCCTTATATGTATGTGTTTTTTCCATTTTCGCAGTCATCCAGTTTTGCATAATTTGAACCTTAATAGCTTTGCAACTGTTCAATGTATGTACATGAAATTTTGCATACAGTATATAAGCTCATGGGGCAGGTCTGTTGAAGTGGCAAATTTTGTTTGAATCACTTGTGCAGTTTCGGAGACACAGGACTGGATATTCAAACTGCGCTATTTTGTGGCGCAAGCCCTTGCACTGCACAAAATAGTTGCGCAGGGGTGTGGCCGGGGTGATATTCAAAGGAACTGTGCTATTGAGCAACTCCTTTGAATATCACCCCCCCGGCCACAGCCACTGTGCATGGTGCAGTGGAACTTGTGCCACCGTAAGTGGTCAGAGTGGAGCATTCAGGTTGCGGTGGCGCAAGTACCATTGTGCCATGCGCAAATTTCTGATATTCAAAAGGTGACATGCAAATGGGGCCATAATTCATGCAAGGCACAGGGGGGGCCATTTGCATCTGTTTATATTGTTTGCATCTCATTAGCATGGGTGCGCTGATCCCCGAGGACTTGCGCCTGGCGCCCTGCCAGGCAGCAACCGTCGAGGACCGATGACCCCTGCAGCCCGATCGTGGCAAATGTAAGAAATCCCCCACCCCTCCGACTGGGTCTATCAGGGCAAAAGCTTAATAACCCCCAACAGCCTGATCGCTGGCAGCAAAGGTTCCCTCCCCCAGAACATATCCCTGGTGGTCCAGTGGATCGCTAAGCCCGATCATGGGCTGTAAATGTTCAAACACCCCCCTGAACGTATCCCTGGTGGTCCAGTGGACCTCTAAGCCTGATTGTGAGCTGTAAATGTTCAAACACCCCCCAAACGTATCCCTGCTGGTCCAGTGAACCGCTAAGCCCGATCATGGGCTGTAAATGCTTAAACCCCCCTCAAGACCATATCCCTGGTGATCTGGTGTCCCCCACCCACCCACCCATGAAGCCCCACCACCCCACTTCCCCAGCAGCTGGCGGCGGTAGCATCCCACCCACCTGCTGCCCCACCGATCGACTGCCTGGTAGGGCTGCATGCCCATTGGTGCAGAGTAAGAGCCATGGGCATGCAGCCCATACTGCATAAGGCAGTCCAGATATGTGAATGAATTATTCATTAGTGTAGTTTCATAGTTACAGATAGAAACTAGATATGTGAATGAATTCCATTCATTCACATATCTGACCTGCCTCAGACGGAGGGCTGCACGCCCATTGGCTCTTGCTCTGCACCAATGGGCGGCAGTCAGTCAGCGGAGCGCGGGTGGCAGGCGGTGGGATGCTGCCGCCTGCCAGCTGCCGGGTGGGGGAGCGGGTGGTGGGGCTTCATGGGGGTGGGGTGGGGGACACTAGATCACCAGGATATGGTCTTGGGGGTTAAGCATTTACAGCCTTCATGATCGGGCTTAGCGTCCACTGGACCACCAGGGATACATTTGGGGGTGTTTTAACATTTACAGCCCACAATCAGGCTTTAGCGTCCACTGGACCACCAGGGATATGTCTGGGGGTGTTTGAACATTTACAGCCCGCGATCAGGCTTAGCGGTCCACTGGACCACCAGGGCTATGTTCGGGACACTTTGCTGCCCATGATCGGGCTGGTGGGGGTTATTAAGCCACCCACGACCGGGCCAGTTGGAGGAGGGGAATTTTATGCTTTTGCCCGCGATCGGGCCAGTCGGGGTGGGGGATTGTTTACACTTTGCCCACGATCGGGCTGCAGGGGGCACAGGAGGGTTGAGGGCCAGCCAGGTGGCAGCTGCTGTGTTGCACCCTGCAATGCGGCAGCTCACCTGTGGGTGGCCCTTGACTTACTCCTTTTTTTTTGGCTCAAAGTTGTGCAGGCGCAGGTTGGGGGTTGCGCCTGCACAACTCTGCACAGTCCGCTGAATATCAGGCTGTGCAGTTTATGCATGGTTCCTCCCCCTCCAGTTCAGCATGCATTCATTTGCATTGCGCTGTTGCTCAGCTTGCCTTGGGGGGCACAACTGCCTCCTGCTGAATATCGCAGAATGGCGCAATTTTGGACTTACGCAGGCGCAACCCTATTGTGCATGGCACAACCCTTTTGAATATCCCACCCACAGAGTCTTGAACGTCCTTAAATTTACATGTTTTTTTCTAATTTCATGAACAGGTCATCCTGTTTTGCACATTTTGTACATTAAAAACTTTGCAACCATTCAATGGATTTACAAGATATTTTGAATGAATAATACTATTGAGTTCATCTGTTGATCTGATAAATTTTGTTTGAATCGCTTGTGTGTTGTTTGAGATACAGAGTCTTAAAAATCCTTACATTTATGTGTTTTTTGCTTTTTCTTTGTCCACCTGTAGCTCAGAAAATGTTTTTGGTTGTAGTCATAAATTTTCAGGGTAGAACACCTTTGCCTCACACATGTGTCTTTTGAAGATTTGGTGAATATTAATCAGTTCAAAAATTATTAAATTTTGAATTTCCCATTATTGTCAATTGGAAAAAATAGATGTTCAGCACAAAAATGGATCCTGTGTCGCAGGAGCTAATCCATTTTTGCTGGCTTAGTGGCTTATAAGGCTTGCACTAGTGAATAAGGCAAACGTGCTGAGGGCCGCACATGGAGATGCACCACTGGGGAAGCAGGGGAACAGGAGGTGTTACTCTTACTGATATCTGGTAAACTCTTACAGTAAGTACTTTTTCCCACAAATATATGTTACCACATAGCCATGGATAATCTGCTGCTTAAAGATTACTGCAGCTCCTGTCACATGTATGGTCAGGTCAATTGCCTGAATTTATCTGTGACACATGCCTTTTAGTCTGCAGACTCCAAGAGGAAGTATTAAGGCTTTTAGACAGGGGCAGTGGGTCAGAACATTGAAGCCTTGGAGGATTACATTGATCTAATGGTTGACCAATTGGAGACATGAACAGCTTCTGTTAACATCCAATCAACAAATGACCTAATTATAGCCCCCAGGGAATCTTATACCTCTCCTCAAATAGAGGTGGAAGACTGGGCCTTGGTCACTAAAAAAAACCCAAAACAGAGGGGGGTCAGATATATACCAGTGCCCCAGTACCATTACAAAATAAATATGAAGTATTAGACCATGATAATCATGTGCCCCCACTACTATTAGACAGTTTCTGCACCTTACCCATGAATAACCAAGCACAAGTGGTTACTAACAGACCAAACACAGCTACCCTTAGTGGGCCACTCTGTAGTAACATTAAAAATCCTTTGTTAACAGAGGTACAGGACTCAACCACTGGGAAAATTCAACCCAGGTCTCCATTACTACCAAATAAAAAAAGAAATCTTTGTGATAGGTGACTGTATTATCAAACACATTGATAGAGCGGTATGCAACCTGGACAAAGAATCTCACACCTGCTCTAGTTTTAGGGGAGCTAAAATATAGAGAATAATGGATAGTTACCTATCGGTAACAAGGTGGTTAGTGCATCAAGTGGCTGCCATGGTGATCGCATTAACCTTGAGAGCGAAGCTCGAGAGGTTTGGTCGTCATTGGCAACCTCAAGATGCACTAAAATGGCTTGTTACTGAGAGGTAACTGTCCATTGTTTTTTATAGCATAGGATGCCCCCACAAGCAACAAAAGTTAGTTAAGTAATCGTTCCTACTATTTTTTTTTCCTCACTCTGTACCTCTTTCCTTCGATCTTCTTTCACCACAACCAGCTATCCCACGGATTTCCCCCACCATGATGGGGTGGTGGGGATCACTCAACCTGCCTAGGTCTGGATCCGATGCTGGAGGGATTACTGCCCATCACAGAAGCAGCACCTGCAAGGATCCCACATCACCGTGCTCACCAGTACCACATTTCTCCTCCTCTTTTCTTCCCTGAGGTCTCGGCATACAATGGCACCAGCGGCGGCGGCATGCACGCTCCCGTGCACATCCTCGCCAAGCACCTGCTGCAGACTCTCACCCACAGATTCAGTTCTGGTGTGCCCCCTCCCAGCCTCCATTAGGTGGCAGGCATTCACCGAGCATTGCGATCCTCCCTTCCTGGAGAAAGAGAGCAGTCCTGAGGACGCTCAATCCTTCTCCACCCTGCCAGCCCCCAGCACCCCATGTCCGTTCCCGAACATGGGTCGCTGGCATGACGCGAGGTAATTCGTTCAGGGCCTCAGCCCTCAGCACCACTGGGCTGGCCAACTGCCAACACTTTTAATAATTATTTTTGCTCAGGTTTTTCCATGAAAGAAACATCAACTCACTAATTCTCTTGCACATACTACACCATATATAATTTCTTTTACAGATACCATTCAAGTCTTAAAACTCCTAAAATTAAATCAAGTCCAGGCCCTGATGATATTAGCTCTAGATTTCTTAAAGAAATCTCTGAAGCTATAGCAATTCTGTTAACAATTATCTTTAATAAATCCTTATCACAAGGTATGGTTCCACATGATTGGCAAAAAGCCACAGTCATTCCCATTCTTAAAAAGGGATCCCAGTCAAAAAACGAGAATTGTCGACCCATTAGCTTGACCTCAGTCATTTGTAAACTTATGGAAAAGATAATAAAAATTTTATTGGAAAAAGAAATGGAACCGCTTGGCATTATAGTTCTGTCCCAACATGGTTTTAAACAAAATTATTCATTCACCACTAACCTAATTGCCTTCTATAATCACATAAGTGAAGGTCTTAACTCACAAATTCCCATGGACGTTATTTTGTTTGATTACAGTAGAGCCTTCAACAAAGTTTCACATTGTAAACTTATCAACAAACTTAATTCACAAGGCTTTTCACCTCACCTAGTGCACTGGATTAACAGTTAGCTAACACATAGATCACAAGTGAAAATCCATGGAATTCAATCAGATATTGGACTTGTGAGTAGTGGGGTTCCTCAGGGTTCGGTCCTCAGCCCTACACTGTTCAATCTATTTATCAGTGACATACAGATAGGCCACACCAACTTTTTATCAAAGTTTGCTGATGACACCAAGTTGGGGGGAAGTGGACAATACTGAAAATCTGAACACTCTGGCAGATGACCTTCTAGTTATTGAACAGGGAGCTCTTGCTAATGGCATGTCATTTATCATTGATAAATGCACCGTTTTACATTTTGGAAAACATAATCCTAAATCAACTTACACTTTAAATAATATCCCTCCAAAGTCATCAGATTGTGAAGGAGATCTGGGCATTATCATCAACAGCAAACTCTCCTTTTCCGAACATTGTACTGAAATAGCCAAACGTTCAAATGGCTTACTAAAATGCATTAACTGCACTTTCATCTCAAAAACAAAGGAATGCATAATGTACCCTTATACAGGTCTCATGCTAGACCTTACTCAGACTATGGCTTTCCCTTTTGGAGCCCCTGTCTTAGTGAGGACATAATAAGGTTAGAGCACATTCAGAAACATGCAACAAGGATGGTCCTGTATCTATCTGCAAAAACCTATATGGGGAGACTCCAAGCCATGGGCCTCCATTCTCTACACCAAAGACAATGTAGAGGAGCTCTTCTGTTCCTTTTTAAAATATTAAAATCTCCTGCCCTAATACAACAATGTGGGCTATCATACGCTACACATAAAATTGTACCGATATTGCATAATAAACAACTGGAAGTATGCAAGGCTTAGACTAATAAAAGACTAAATTTTTTCACAATAAATGCACCCAGATTCTGGAACCAGCTCCCGCAAGAACTGATAGACCTTGAAACATTCAGTTATTTTAAAAAGGGCTTGGATAACTGCCTTGCGGTTGATCGCATTTGGGAATAACGTTCCACTTCTTAGTGGGGGACAATCACAATGGGCCTCTGCCTTCTTTTGTCCTAGCTTACCAAGTAACCAAGTAGCCAAACAGCTCATCCTGTTTTACATATGGGAAATCCTTTTATGATCTGCTACCATGTTGTTTTTTCAGTTAGTGAGAGAAATCTGCTGCCATTTTGATTTTCTATTTAGCGAGGCAAAGAAAATATTTAAAACGTATGCATTAAAAAAAAAAACATTATAACTTAGGTAAGCAGGATCCACTTAGTTACATTGTGATGCTTGTTTTTTTAAATTATTATGGCAAGAAACATGTTTTCTGGACTCAAAAAATCCCCGGGTACTGAGGGTGGGAGCATAATTTTCTCTGCAGTCTCTTTGCAAGAACAGCAGGAATTTCTTTAGTTCTGCAGCCACAGCTGAAGTTGTGCTGCCAGCTGCAGTGTTAGCTGTGAGCTGCCCTTTTGCCTGGAGTCTAGTGGCACCCCCCCACCTATGGATCGCTGTCACCAACTCCCCCTTAACATATATCTATAGTATATGTTCCATTGTGTCTAGTGGCACAAAAAGAAAAGAAGAAAAAAGGAATGGGTGGTTTCAAGCCTGGGACCCATGGTTCTTCTGGTGCTGTGCCTTGTGCTTTATGACACTGGGGATGTACAGGTAGTACGGTGTTTTTTGCACATTTATGAAATGTGGAATGATGTGCATAGCTGGATCAAAAGTGGATGTCCTTTGTGTGAAAATGGATAAAGCATGATCGAAAAAAAGATAAGGGGAGAAAACACTGAATAAAGGGTAGCTTCGAGCCTGGGACCCTTGGGCCTTGAGTTCCTCTGCTTTTTCCTCTGGAACACTGAGAAAGTAGGGGCAGCAGGGAGTTTTTTTGCATACTTATGAAATGTGGAATGATGTGCATAGCTTGATCGAAAGTGGATGTACTTTGTGCAAAAATGTTGTCACAGCTGACATTTTTTAAATCCTGGCCAAAATGTGGTTTTGGACTTGTGGTGCAGAATGGCATTGCAGTTGCACAGAATTACATTTTGGAAGCATTTGATCATTTTCTGTACCGGTAACATGAGGTGTGGTAATAAGATGGCTATGCTGATAATTTGGTCACTGTTGTACTATAAATGGAAGTGCAGGGTCCGGGGGGTCCTGCACGTCACAGCTGCATACATACTACATACTCATTTATGAAGGGATGGAAGCACAGGGCCCTGAGTACCCTGCACTCCCACAGACATATAAGGATATGATTATGCTATCTGAAAAAGTAAGGAAATTAATTGCAAAAAACATTGCTAATGCACCAGTTAGGGTTGTTACTAAAGTGACAAAAGGAGAGAAATGTAATGATAGGTTTTATAACCCTAACAACCCACACCCATCCTGCAGACACTGACAGGCATTGGGGGGGTATCTTGGGGTCATCAGCCCTAATGCTCACCCCAGTCTTCTATGCTGCATCCATCTCAGCTTATTTACTTATGGAATAGGGTGAGTGTTAGGGTTGATGACCTCAAGGCACCCCCAGTGCCTGCCAGTGTCTGCAGGGTGGAGATGGGGTGTTAGGGTTGAAAACCCATAATACCACATTTCCCTGATTTTCTCACTTTAGTAACAACCCTATTTGATGCATTAACAAAGTTTTTTTGCAATGAACATATATTTATAAAATAGCAAGAAAAAATATAAAAATCTCATTGGCTGAGTGACATCAGCTGACTGTATATTAAATCTCTATATATGTACAGTCATCATGGTTCTAAACTACATTACACAATGAGCAAATCAGTTCTCCTACAACCAGAACTATCTTCTGTCAGTCCCCCTGCAACTAGAACTCATCTTCCATCCCAAACATGGCAGCTACTTTTGCACTATAAAAACCTTCAACTGGGCCCTAAAAATAAAACTACCTTAAAAAAATTAATTAAATGTTGTTTCCCTGATCATCACACTCTCCTTACACACATATATTAGAAACATTAACTATTGGTTATAGTTTTCATTCCAACTGTTTTTTTACTAACAGTGAAAAATCTCCATTCTGTCTTTACCTGCTCATCAGGGAAATCTCTTCTGCTTGTCCTGACAGTGAGATAATTAAGTCTCTGGTTCTAAAACAGGTCTTTGTTGTGTGTGTGTGTCTACAGTATGCTAGGAGAGGAACATTCTGCTAGTGGAACTGAGCAGAAATTTGAATCCCTGTATTCCATGGTAAACATTCCATGATAAGCATTCTATGTCTTGAATGTGGTGAAAAATAGAAAAGAAAACAGGATGAAGAAAGTAGGCAATACAGTAATACTCTATAAACAAAGAGAAAAGGTGGGAAATATAGTTACATAGGCAGAGGAAAACCCAAACTGCTCAAATGCATTCCTGATGTTTATAAAAGCACATACATTTGAATCATATATAGGTGTTTTCAGGTGAAATCTACCCCCTTCCCCACCAAAAAAGGCAACCTGGCAGGTTTCAAATGTTTTTTTCTTACTAACATTTCACCTCAATCCTATAGCAGTTTTCCTTTTATGTACTAAACCACAATACATAAGTAAAAACCAAAAATAAAGAGAAAGTTGCCTTCAATGATACTATATAACTACAGTGTAATGAAACTAAAGCTTTAAATACTGCTTATTTTTACAAATTTACAGATGTTACAGTGTATTTATATGATAATTTACATGTTACAGAGAAAATATTTATTTTCAACCAACTCTACTAATAAATACCTTTACTGCAAAGTATTGTACTAGTTACCCTATTGCTGAAATAGGCTATTTTATGCATTAATAGGGACTACTTTTTTCAGTTTCTGGATGTTTTAGAGGTAATGTACTGTGCACTCTTTTGAAAATAGTAAATTGAAAAGTTTTAAAGCCTACCACAGTACATCAAACTAATTGTTTCATAATGGTGGCCCATTTTATAAATGTGAAAAGCCACTCCAGGGAGTGCATTAAAGGATTTTAATGCACTTCTCAGGGGCATAAGGACACTCTGCCTTCAGCCTTGTGCCTTAGCATGCCCCTGGGGTGTGCATTAAAATCATTTAGTGCACACCCTGTCATGGCATATATATATATGTATATATATATATATATATATATGGGATACGTAACTGGGACCTGTGCAATACGTGATTTATTTTCACAAGAGCTGTTTGACCTTGGGTAATCTTACGAGTGGTGTAAGTCACAAGTGCTGTGCCCAAGGTCAAACAGCTTGAGTGAAAATAAATTATGTAATGCACAAGGGCCCTGTTATGTATTTCATTTATGCAATAGGGATTATTTAGGATTGTGTAAGGAGTTTTGTTTTAAATTGTTTATTTAATTTTTCATGTTAACATACATGGACTTTTTGTAGTTTTCCCAGGGTTGCTCAGCTTAGCATAGTGGTTGCTAAGCAGTTGCCATGGATGCTCCAACTTTACATTATGGACAGTACATAATGAAAACGTTTGATGCACAATTTGTTTTGTTTTTTTACGTTTTTTGGGGGGAATTTGTTCATCAGAAAAAGTAAATAAAAGCTGAATTGTCTGCCACTTTTTGCTGATTATAAAAAAATTTTAAAGGCATCTATGTATGAAACACCTCTCATTTTGTAGATAATTTTGTGCTGAACAACGTTTGTGCTCAATGTACAAATGCTATCAGTTTTTGTTTTAAAGTTAGTTGTATTTATTTGTTGAAAAAGTGCAAAAAAAGCTTTAACTTTCTGCTGTTTTTTGCTAATTCTACAAAAACTAAAAGGTATCTATAAATGAAACACCACTCCTTTGGTATATATGTTTATGCTGGACAACTTTTGTGCTCACAGTACCATGCTATCTTTTTTCATTTTAAAGTTATTTGCATTTCAATATGATTAGTACTGCTACTGAGGCCGAGCATTCTAAATTGGCTGATGACATAGCAACTGTATATAAATGAGTGATGACATAGTAACTATGTATGTAAATGAGTGATGACATACTTACTATGCACGTAGATGGTTTTATTTACACAGTAGCTACAATACACATTATTTAAGGCATGCATTTATTGTTCACACCTGTTGCATATATATATCTATATATCTATATATACACACATATATATATATATATATATATATATATATATATAAGGGCTGGATATTCAAAAGGGTTGCGCCATGCGCAATAGGGTTGCACCTGCGCAAGTCCGAAATTGCGCCATCCTGCAATATTCAGCAGGAAGCAGTTGCGCCCCACAAGTCAAGCTGAGCAACAGCACAATGCAAATGAATGCATGCTGAACTGGAGGAGGAACCATGCATAAACTGCACAGCCCGATATTCAGCGGGCTGTGCAGAGTTGTGCAGGTGCAACCCCCAACCTGCGCCTGCACAACTTTGAGCCAAAAAAAAAGGAGTAAGTCGAGAGCCACCCACAGGTGAGCTGCCACATTGCAGGGTTCAACACAGCAGCTGCCATCTGTGGGTGGCCCTCAACCTACTCCCTGTGCCCCTCCCCGACTGACCCGATCGTGAGCATATGTTTAAAACACCCCCCACCCCCCAACTGGCCCGATGTGGGCATATGTTGAACAGCCCCCACCCCGACTGGCCCGATCACAGGCAAAAGTGAAAAATAAAACCCATCCCCCACCAGCCCGATCGTGGCACCAACATGTCCAACCCCCCCAGACCATATCCCTGGTGGTCCAGTGGACCGCTAAGCCTGATCGTGGCACCAAAGTGTTCAAACCCCCCCAAGAACATATCCCTGGTGGTCCAGTGGACTGCTAAGGCTGATCAGGGCACCAAAGTGTTCAAACCTCCCCTCCAAGACCATATCCCTGGTGATCTAGTGTCCCTCATCCCACCCACCCACAAAGCCCCACCACCCCTCTCCCCCGGCGGCGGCGGGTGGCAGCATCCCACCGCCTGCCACCCTGCCGCCCACTGACTGACTGCCCTGTAGGGGCTGCACGCCCATTGGTGCAGAGCAAGAGCAGTCAGTTGGCGGCAGTGGGGCGCAGGTGGTGGGATACTGCCACCGCCGGGGGAGCGGGTGGTGGGGCTTCATGGGTAGGTGGGTGGGGGACACTAGATCACCAGGGATATGGTCTTGGGGAAGTTTGAACACTTGGTGCCGATTGGGCTTAGCAGTCCACTGGACCACCAGGGATATGGTCTTGGGGGTTGGACACGTTGGTGCCGTGATCGGGCTGGTGGGGGTGGGTTTTTTTTCACTTTGCCCGCGATCGGGCCAGTCGGGGGTGGGGGGCTGTTTTCAACATATGCCCGCATCGGCCAATCGGGAGGGGGTGTTTTAACCATATGCCCGCAATCGGGCCAGTCGGGGTGGGGGATTTTTTAACTTATGCCCGTGATCGGGCTGAAGGGGGTGTCGGTCCCCAATGGCTGCTGCCTGCCAGGGCACCAGGCGCAAGTCCTCGGGGATCAGCGCACCTGCATGCTAATGGCATGCAAATGGGGCCATAAATAGATGCAAATGGCCCCCCCTGCACTTTGTATGAATTATGGCCCCATTTGCATGTCACCTTTTGAATATGGGAAATTTGCGCATGGCGCAATGGTACTTGCGCCACCACAACTTGACTGCTCCACCCTGACCACTTGCGGTGGCACAAGTTCCACTGCACCATGCACAGTGGCTGTGGCCAGGGGGTGATATTCAAAGGAGTTGCACAATAGCACAACTCCTTTGAATATCACCCCGGCCACACCCCTGCACAACTATTTTGTGCAGCGCAAGGGCTTGCGCCACAAAATAGCGCAGTTTGAATATCCAGCCCATAATGTATATACTATATATATAATGTATATATACTATATATATATATGTATATGTATATATCTATGGACAGATTGGGGATAGCCACTGGCCACCAAGGACAGGATTTATGCATATTGTGCAGGGGATCGTAGATGGAGGGCCACTGGCCACCAGGGATGGGGTTTATGCATATTGTATAGGGGATCAGGAATGGGGGCCACTGGCCAACAGGAACAGGGTTTAAGCATTTTGTACAGGGGATCGGGAAGGGGAGGGTCCACTGGCCACTGGGGACAGAGTTTATGTGTTTTGTACAGGGTACAGGGGAGGAGGTGGGACCACTGGACATCAGAGAAAGCTTTATGTTATAACAGGTGGATATCAAGGGGGGGTTGGGACCACTGGACACCAGGAAGAACCTTAATTTCTAACAGGCATGAATCAGGTGGTAGGAGAGACCACTGGGCAAAAGAAAAAACTTCAATTTCGAATGAGTGGGCATCAGGTGGTGGAAAGGATCACTAGACACCAAGGAAAACTTTTCATTTATATTGAACAGGCATTGGCTGGGGGGAGGGACCACTGGACTCCAGGGAAAACTTTAATTACTAATGGGCATGCTACAGGTGAGGGGAGGGACCACTGGACTCCAGGGAAAACTTTAATTACTAATGGGCATGCAACGGGTGGGGGGAGGGACCACTGGACTCAAGGGAAAACTTTAATTACTAATGGGCATGCAACGGGTGGGGAGAGGGACCACTGGACTCCAGGAAAACTTTAATTACTAATGGGCATGCAACGAATGGGGGGAGGGACCACTGGACTCCAGGGAAAACTTTAATTACTAATGGGCATGCAATGGGTGGGGGGAGGGACCACTGGACACCAAGAACTGTGGGCGGCATGTCAAGCAGGGGCTGAGGGGTGCTAAGCTCTGGCACAGCCTATGTAATTGGGCCCATAATGGGCATGCAAATGGCCACATAGCTCCTTATATGCCCAGTGGGCTCATCTACATGGCTGCTTTGGTGAATTGGAAATAGCACATCAACACTATTATTTGCATGGCCATACTCTTGCCTGCATGTTGGGGCAGGATTCTAAGTGATAATGGTGATTGCACAAAGATGATCGCCATTACAGTGAATGTGCATTGGTGAAAATCAGTTTTGCTGATGTACACCCTGGTGTACGGTAAAAGGGCGCCAGGACTTATATTTTTTATGTTTATGTAGAGGCTGTGCCCCCACCCCTCCCTACTAAAGAATTCTCAACTCCAGGAAGGGGGCATGTCGGTGTGGAGGGGTGCAACTAAAAACAAATTTAGGCCAGGCGCAACAAAATGTATGCCTGCCCAGACCCGGCACCCTCGCAGATGAAGCCTGTAACCCACCCACCATGCCACAGGGCAGCTCAGCAGTCTGTTGCCACAACACGCCACACAAACCCTCCCTCCCCTTCAACCATGCTTGCTCCTCCCCCATGCATGACTGTATATATAGTGATAGGATGTTGCTATACCTGCAGTCGCCTACCCCATCCAGTAGCCCTCTGATAAGGTGCTGCTGGGTCAGCTTCTTTTGTTACCATCAATAGCAGCACCTTATCACTGGATACCCCAGGGCAGAGTTAGTGGGGTTTGCTCCAGTTGTAATGGGGTTATTCTGACTCAGCCTAGCCCTATTCTCTTTTTTTCTATTTCCAGTGTTGTAAAAAACAAAAACACAAAAACACAGCATGGAGGATTCCTCATCATGACACTGGGGGATTGAGCACCCCCAGTGTCACCCTTATACTTTGGGAGGGGTGCTAAGAAGGAGGGACAGGTGGAAAAAAAATATATATATATATATATATATATATACACACACACACACAACACACACATATAATAAAACACACACAAAGACATAACCATGCATGTGCAGTAGTAGAGGATACTTAAAAAAATCAGGGGCATCTTGATCACGATGCTGGAGTTGGGCACCCCAGTGTCACTCTTTGTGTTTGTGGGGGATGCTGAGAGGGAGGGTCAGGTGGGGTAGTCACTATTTTAAAGAAAAAGAAATGGCAGTCACGGCACACTCCACCATGTGCAACGTGGCCACTGAGCTCTACTGCTCATGTGCGACTACTAGCGCATGCGCAGTACAGTACGGAGATCATATTGCACATGGTGGAGTGTGCCATGACTGCCATTTCTTTTTTTCTTTAAAAATAGTTATTCCCCCACCTGACCCTCCTTCTAAGCATCCCCCCCCCCACAAACACAAGAGTGACACTGGGGGTGCCCAATCCCCCAGCATCGCGATCAGTACTCCCCGATGTAAAAAAATAGTGCAGTGTGAACGGAGTGCTAGAAGCAGAGGCAAATATGGGGCAACTTCACCATGTTCATTCACAAAGAATGCAAGGAATGCAGAGTCCTTTTCTCAAAGCAAGAGGTCTACAGGGCTCCACCTACGGTGTCCTTAAAAACCAGAACAAATAATTAGGGATTTTTTATGGGCTGAGAAACTCCCTAGAATCAGTATTTCTAAATTAAGAGCCTATTGGGAGAATGAAGGACTGGGACTCCCTTGATGGACTAAATATCAAAAAGTGTTCTCAGTAAAACAACCTAAATTTTTGTTGCCCATTAACTCAATCAACCTTACACCTCTGTAGTTGACTTTCAATTCAATTTTCAGTTCAATTTTAGTTTACCAGGATAACACAGTTGAGACAACTCATTTGCAAGGAGATCCTGGAGGACACAGGTACATAACAGATCATACATGAAAAACAAAATACAATGCTGACAGATACTTATAGCTATATAAAAAAAACACTCAGATACAATAATTATACAGTAAGAGACTAAAGGCATACACAAATGCCAAGTCAGCCAAATACAAGGGGGAAAATAAAAGGAAAAGAAATAGGGAAGGATCAGTAAAAAGGAGCCGGACAGTACGAGACAAAGGTAAGCAGTGGGACAAGTAGAATTAACAAAAGGAGGGGCAGAAAAGAAGGAAATGTGGCAGACAGAAGGGAAGTAAAAGAAGGCAGGAGTGTGGGGCATCAAAAGTAGGGTGGAGAGGGGGAGAAGGAAGGAAGTGATAAAGTGCAAACCACAGGGATGGAAGCTGGAGGGAGCACAAGATTGTGTTGGGGGGAGAGGGATGGGTAGAAGAGTAGTGCCATAGAAGAGCCAAAGGGTATGGTTCAAAAAATCAACATAACTTTAGAACATAATATAATATCCCCAAACAGATTTTCTGATTTTCTGTTCATCAAGCCACCCACTATTATTAAGTTCCACCAACTATATGGCACATTAAAAGCCATAATGACACTTAAAGATATCTTGTGATGGGACACTTTTCTTTATTTTTTTTTAAACCTTATGTTTATTGCTTTTAACAAAGACAATTACATACAGTACAATCCTCTGTAAGGCACCAAGGAATATAAAAATAATACAGATACATCCAATGTACATCAGAATTGGAAACCTATACAGATTTGCATGAGGCAGTGGGATCTGCAGAATAAAGACAACTAAATAGATACAAAGAACCTCTGTAAAAAGCACTGAGGCAATGGTTACCCCTAAGGGCACTTGGCTGGGGCCAAGCTTTGAAATAGTCATATCATATATGCCTTGTCATGTAAGACATGGGTTGCATATAGGTCACTGTTGCATATATGTTGGTTCATTTAAGAGCCCACAGCCGAAAGGCCTCTCACACAGCTCTGCAAAAGGGTGCCAATAGAAGATATAGACACGGTTTCTGTCCTACCAGGACTATCAGTATGGGTGCCAAACAGACGAGGTATACTGATGAGTCCTGGTGACTAAACACGGTTCTATGTCTCTGTTGGCACCTTTGCAACTGCGTGAGAGGCCTTCGCACCAGCATGCATTCTGCTTAAAGTTGAACCAGCAAAATATTCTGTGGTGATTTGCATATGCAGCCCATGATGCTTTGCATTGTGGGGGCATGTGTGATTTGGTATTAAATAGATACAGCCATCTAAGGCTTTTGGGGCAGAAATCCAAAATGTGTCACATTAAAATATTATAAACTCAGCAGCCAGTGTTGATATGTCCCCAAGTCCAAAATGGTTACCTTAACATAGTGAGTGCCTACTAAAACTGCCTACACATCCCCTCAATATTTGATCTGTAACAAGGGATCAAAGAATTAAACAGAACAATCTGTATATCTAGTTCCATATCGTTAATTTTGTTTTTTAAAACTAATAGTCTCTGAGCAAGGAAATGTCACTGAAATGAAACCAGACAGCCCCAAAACAGCTGTCTTCACTCATTTGGCTAGAAGTGAAAAATGTAAGTTATACTTAAGTTCAAACAGAGTGTAACAGTCCACATCAGGTTTCTTCTTCTGAATCTTCGGGTTGTTGCCCCTCCGAGGCCTTGAACTCCTGAGCTATGGCTTACACCTTTTTCCCGGCATCAGCTGGGTCGCTAAATTGGAACGTGCACCCGCCATAGTGGATTCAGAGTCTGGTGGGCATCAGGAGAGAGTGGGAGACCCCCAGGCCTCTAAACCAGGCCTGAACTGCATCAAATCTTTTTCTTCTGGTGCTGATTGCAAAAGACAGGTCAGGGAACAGGTGAATCATCGCCCCTTCAAAGGATAGCCCATCTGCTGATCTTGCAGCCTGTAAAATCATGTCCCAAATTGTTGAGTTAACCGTGATCAGGAGGATCACTCTCAGCATATCCCCATGTGGACCAGCAGATTGAGGGGTGATTCTGAAGGCTTTCCAAAGATGATCCACTAGCAGGTCCGCTGGTAAGTTCAGCACCTTGGGAAGCCAGGATTTAAGAAATATAATCAGCTATGCCCCTTCGGTCCCCTCTGGAAGCCCTATAATATGAACATGGGAGGCTCGATTAGAGTTCTCTAATGCCTCCAGTCTGTAGCATAACTGGGCATTCTCTTGAATGAGTTTAGCGGTTGTTGCTAAAGCCTGGGTTGCTGATTTCTCTGCCATCATCGCGGTATTGAAAACTGACTCAATTTTGGCATCCTGCTCCACAAAGCACTGGAGTATCGACTCCACTTTTTTAAAGTCGATGGCTTGCATAGCTGATTGGAGAGCTTTCCAAGGGAGCTCTGCTCCCAAAGTCATTGCGGTGGTTGCAGCCTGGTCTGATGCCATCAATGTTTTTTGCTCTACTTCTAGTCACTTTCTGAGTTTGACCCATGATTAAAGTTTGGTATCTATGGACTCAGGAGACTTGTATCTATTCAGATCTGCAGCTTTTGTTCATTTTTATCTCACTTGTTAAGTACTTTTTACAAGTTTAATTCACAGGATGTGTAGAGCTGTCTCTAGGCATGTCTTGCCAGATAGCTGCTCAATAACACTCCCCGGGATGGGACACTTTTCCATGACAACTTACTCCTCTATGGAGTAATCCTAGCTTAAAACTAGAGAAATTAAACTTCTGTACTAACATATGGAAAAATACCCAACTCCTTACTGTTCAAGATGATATAGACCCAGTGTCTGGCAACATGCTATCTTTTGAAAACATTAGAGAAAAATATGGACTGCATAGGTTTCAATTCTGTAATTATCTACAGATTAGAAACACATTAAATATGTACTTTTTTTCTTCAGATAATAACATTGCTTTAGATAAGAAGCGAGACACATTTCTCCAAGTTGTTGCACTTAAGGAGGGATCAAGCAGTATGGTATACAAAACCATCACATATCCCCCAATATGTTTTGCACTGGATGCTAAGTTTCATTGGAATGCAGACTTAAATATTTCTATCAGTGAAGAGATATGGAAGGAACTCTGAACTAATGCTTTCAAAGCCAGCAAAAATATTCAAAGGAAAATTAAATCAATTTAAAATATTTCACTATTGTCACTATAGTTACACAAAATTAGAGTCTATGGGCCTAATTCCAGAACAGTTATGCATGTCACAAAGTGACTTGCACCAAACAAAATGGTGCAAGTAGCACTTTGCACCATACATTACGCCAATTGGTATTCCAGTAGGCAGCCTGCAACATGTCACAGGCTGCCTGCGCCAAAGGCGGGCTACACCACCAGTTATGCCAGAAACTCCCTGCAACACGGCGGAAGGGGGTTTACAGCAACAGTTACACCCGATTCCAGGAGGGTGACTGATGGAATAGCAAATGTGCTATTCCAAGACAGACCCCAGAAGACTTTGGTCCAAGTACAGTTAGACCAGCTATTAGCTGGTCTAACCATACCCTACGTCCACCGGGGGTGCACCTCAGTGCAAAGTGCCCCAACAGCCAACCCCCACAGTCCCACATAGGCCCCCACCCATCCCCCATTTGTAAGGAAACCCTCTGTGGGCTTCTGGCACCCCCACATCCCCATCCCCAAGTATTGCCCTGCAGGGCAGTTCACTTACCCCATTCACCAACATGCCGCTATTTGCATGCATGCCATGTCATTCAATCCATGGTAGTCCAGTGGCCCCCCCCACCACCAGCCCTGTGGGGCATTGCCATGGTGTTGGGGAGTGGGACTTTGGGGGGACCTTGCCATGTGAGACTTGTGCCCTGTTGGAGGGCATTAATGTGGCTTGTGGCACCCTGTGTAGGTGTGCTCTTCCTTTGGTGCACTGCTGGAGGTGCCACAAGTTGCAGGACATAATCACTGGGTACCCTACCTTTTCTGGAATTGGGCATAGGGTCCCCAGCATATCTGCATATGTCACAACTTGCAAGTGCCAGTTAGTTGCAACATTCATCTTGGAATCGGGCCCCATGGGTCTTCTCCAGAATGGACTCCACTAGAGATGTAACCATCTTCATGCATCTTTATGATACCTGTTGTGGGATTGTCTACAAATTCTAAAAGTCTGGACATAGACAAGGGAGATTTGTATAAATATAGCAAAAGTTAATCTGTCATGTGATTCTGAATTCTGGATCTTAAGCAACTATTCCAAGGTTCTACTCGCTAATAGCCATCTAAAATCATGGCTACAGCTAGTGGGTCAGAGTCTCAAAAGATCATTTCAAGGAATTGGAAAACAGATTCTAAATCCATTACAGAAGCATGGTGGTTTCATATGAGCATATATACAGCAATTCAGAGAGTTAGTTATAACACCACCGAGAAATGTAACGTTTTTAGGAAGATATGGCAACCCTTTTTAAATTACATTGCTGAAGACCATTAATGTTATTGTTAAATGAAGAGTGCTGTTTTCTTGACCTAATTTATAACATGTTGTTTGACCTTGAATTATCATTTGCATACTATATTAACTTCTTGATTTATTTTAGAAATATAGGTGCATTTATAAAGCAATTCATATTAATATCCTAGTATTAATATCCTTCAATACCATAGTTATTGTACTCAAAGTTATGGTTTTATATAGTGTTCTCATTTATTGTAGGGTTAGTTATATAGTTGTTTTATTGCTTTGTTATTGCTTTGTAATTGCATTTTTTTAAGTTTTAAATAATAATAAAAAAGATTTAGATTTGATAAAGACGGGTGAATGCTTCAGGGATGACTTGTTGGGGGGGGTGACCTAGCAAGGGGGGGATGACCTAGCAGGGGGGAGATGACCTGAGTGGGGTGATGAAGCTAAAAGGCGGCATAATGAAGGCAACAAACCTCTGTATCAAACAATTGAGTAAATGTAGGAGGAAAAACAGAGACCACTGTGGTTCCTGAGTGTGGTGGCTGATAAGGTAAATTCCAAGAGGGTGGCATTTAGAAGGTATATGGTGATGCAGAGGGAGGAGGACAGGGAAGTGTATCAGGAGAAACAGAAAAAAGCAGGGAAAGAAGTAACGATCACAAAGGCACACACTGAAGAGAGAATTGCCCAAGCAGTAACAAAAGGGGACAAGACTTTTTTTAGGTATATAAGTGAAAAGAGGAAGACCAAGGGTGTGATTGTAAGGTTAGAAATTGGGATGAGGGACAATGAAGAGGGGGGACCATAAAAAGGCAGACATCCCAAACAAATACTTTTATTCAGTGTTCACAGTGGAGGTGGAGGGCACCAAAAATTAACAGAAGCTCTGAAAGTAGGAAGGTAGGCACTAGTCTTTTTATGGGGAGAGAGTCCTAAAAGGACTTGCTAATCTGAAAGAGGATAAAGCAATGGCACCAGAAAGGGTACAGCCTAGGGTAATGAGGGAGCTCAGGGAGGTACTGACTGCACCTCTGACAGTCCTATTTAACAGCTCACTGGAAACAGGATTGCTTCCAGAGGACTGAAGGAGGGCAGATGTAGTCTCACTTCACAAAAGTGGTAGCAGGGAGGAAGCTGGCAGTTATAGACCAGTAAGCCTAACATCAGTATTGGGAAAGTTAATGGAATAACTGCTGAAGGTGAGGATAGTGGAATATCTTGAATATAATAGGTTACAGGGTCTGAGACAGCATGGATTCACAGGTGGCAGGTAATGTCAAATGAATCTGATCGATTTCTTTGGTTGGGTGACCAAGGAATTAGATCACAGTGGAGCAGTGGATGTGGTCTACCTAGATTTCAGTGAGGCATTATTTAATACTATTCCACATAGGAGATTATTAAATAGTCTTGGTAGCTTAGGAATGGAACCAAAGGTGGTAAACTGTGTAAGAAATTGGCTAGGGGATAGGTGACAGAGGGTGGTGGTAAATAGAGTTCACTCTGAGAAGGGAAGGTGACCAGCAGGGTGCTTCAGGGATCAGTGCTTGGAACAGTCTTCTTTAATGTCTATAGGTGACATTGCATATGAGCTAGGGTGGAATGTCTGCCTCTCTGTGGATGACACCAAAATCTGCAATAGTGTGGACACTCCAATGGGGGTGAAAAGAATGAGCAAAGACCTGAGAAAACTCAAGGAGTGGTCAAGGGTATATCAGCAGGTTTCAGTGTGAAAAAGTGCAAAGTAATACACTTGGGGCACAAAAACTCAGGGGCAGAGTACAAAATGGGAGCAGTGTTATTGATGACCACCAAGCAGAAGAGTGACCTGGGGTAATAATCTCTGATCTAAAGGTGGCCAGGCAGTGCAACAAGGCAGTTGGGAGGCTAGTGAGATGCTGAGGCACATAAGCAGAGGTTTCACCAGCAGAAAGCTAGAAGTGATGATGCCTCTGTATAGATCCCCAAGGGCACTGAAATGGTGTGGGGTCTGAATCAAAAGCCCTATGAGGAGAGACTAAGGGAAGTTGATATGTACATGCCGGAGGAGAGGAGGGAGAGGGGGCGATGAAAGAGACCTTTAAATATCTCAAGGGGTAAATAAGGTACAAGAGGGAAGTAATTTTCACACAAAAAGGTGCACAAGAACAACTGGTCATGCTATGAAGTTGGAGGGGTGGTAGATTCAGGAGAGATGTGAAGAAGTACTTCTACACAGAAAGAGTGGTGGATTTCTGGATCAACCTAACAACCAAGGTGGTGGTGTCAAAAACACAGTGGAGGGGTTCATGAATGCATGAGATAGGCATAAGGGAATATTAGTGGAAAGGAATGGGGAGATGGAGAAAGAGCTGGAGATCAGGTAGAGTCGATGGTGATACTGTCAGTGGTGAAAAATGGGCAGACTGGGTGGGTCAAGCAGTCCTTATCTGTCAATAAATTATTTGTTTCTATGTTATACTTACATACAGCAGGTGCCTGATGACACTTTGAACTACAACTTATTGGGTAAATGTTCAAGTTCATATACTGTACTGCCTCTTCATCCTCCCCTGCAGAAAATAAAAAAAAATTATTGATATGCCAGTAGTAAAACCAAATGGTCCCCTCCTCCCTTTTCATTTCCTGGCGTTTAACATCTTCCTACCAGTTTCATAAACGTAACTTAAGCATCAAAGACATTGCGAATTAGGACAGTGCAAAACATGTGCTTTTTTGCTCACAACCTAAAAGCATACTGTGAGGTATACACAGGGCATTCACATGTTGGATCACTAAATGGCTTGGGGGTAAGAAGCAGATGGTAGGTGGATGGGCACTACTGCAGGTGGAGGGGTGTACTCAGTGGTGATCTTCAAGGATTGGTGCTTTGGGCCACTGCTTTTCAGTGTCTTCATCAAGGATCTGCAAGCTGGGCTCTCTGGCATGCTGCTTATATTCACAGATAACACTAAACTAGCCAGAGTGATGGACTCCCTTGAAGATGGGGACAGACTTCAGGAGTACCTACAAAAGACTGGGTTATTGGTCAGACTTCTGGAGCCTTGGAATCAGTGTAGACAAATGCAAGGTGCTATACTTGAGGAAAAACACAGGTAAGACCTACACAATGTGTGGGAGTCCTCTTTCTGCAGTAGAGGAGGGAAAGGACTTAGGGTTCATAATAGACATGGGGCTTATGCATGACAAGCAGTGTGTGGCCACTATCAGCAGGGCCAGCAGAATTCTGGGCTGCATCAAATGTGGGAAAAGGGGATCATGCAAGCAGAACATGGGAAGTAATCCTGCCACTTAATAACTTATGTGAGGTGTACACAGAGCAAACACCAGGGTAGCAGAAGGAAAGGGGGTTACTAAAGGGAAGTGGTCAGGCCTCATCTAGAATACTGTGCGTGTGTTTTTTAACTCCACTTTAGTCCGAAAAATGAGTTATATATAATTCAATTGTAAGACACCATTCCTTACAAACTACTGACATTACTGAGCCAAGAGAACTGAGACATTATATAACATCATAGAACACTGTACTGAATAAATGCAAAACTATGTCCTCCATGATCTCTTCAATACATAAATAACATTGAGGTATCAAGTGGGTGCACACCACTGGTTACAGGAGATGTTCCAGAGGACTGAAGAGCAGCTGATGTGGTTCTCATGAACAGAGTGCATATAGGGAAAACCCAGGGAATTTCAGGCTGGGGAGCCTGACGTCAATACTGAAAAAACTATTGATGTCAATTATAATGGAACAGATTGTGGGCTTCCTAGAAGAGAACAGCCTAACATAATAGAATAAGAGTGGGTTTGCAAGGTATAGGTCATGTCAAACAAACCTGACTGACTATTTTTTAACTCGGTGGCACAGATGTTAGACAAGGGTCAAGCCACTGATGTTCTGTGCCTGAACATCAGTGAGGCCTTTAATTCAGTGATACAACTATAGAATGTATAATGAAAAGTTCCCCAGTACTTGCTGAAATGTCTCTATTAATTCTGATTTTTCAAAGTTCCCTTTGTGCTGTTAGTGACTTATTATGGTCAGATAGGACCATCAGGTCTACCACCCCCTTCTTTATAAGCAGGGATTATGAAGGATGCTGTGCAAACATTTACTAATTTATAAGAATTCTCTACCTACTCTACTACCCAATGCACCTTATGATTTCCTTGGTTAGCAGAAATTTTTCCAGACTTACCCTGAAGACCTATACTCTCTTCATATGCACTGTTTCTGCTGGTAGGCTGTTGCATTGGTTCATCATCCTCTTGGGGAGATGCTTTCTAACAGTTACACCATAATTAACCACCTCTGACCTGAAGGGTGTGCCTCTGCATTCTGTAGTGGCACACCAGGTGAATCATTTTCGACTGTGCTGTCTTGTTCATGCATTTTAGTATGCGAAAGACTGAGGCCATGTTCCCTCTTCAGCCTACTTATCTCTTGGGTAAACATGTTAAGGGCCTCCAGCCTTCCCTTGTAGCTTTTGTCCTTCATAGCCCTGATCATTTTGACAAGTTGCGATATGTAATCATTTTGCTTCTATTTGAACAGAAAATTATCAATTAGTTTTAAAAATATAAGAATTTAAAAAGACATACTAAAACATGAAAATCATGTTATAGGATGATCAGAGAGTGTGGAATACCAATGTGAGGCTTTCCTCTTGCCTCTGAGGGATGCCTGTTTTTGTATTTATTCCTCTAGACAGTATGATTGTCTTTGCTATGGACATGCAAGAAGCAATGGCCTGCAGTATAAGCAGTAGGAGGAGACTGAGCAGGAACTAGTTGGAGGGAAAGGGAGAAGAAGGAAGACATTTGGTTGCACTTTTTTGGGACTTAAAATGTTTCTTTTGTAGGTGGGGAGGTACCACATGCATGTAAAAATTCAGATTAGCCACCATGTTCCAGATCTGGTCTACTCAAACCCATCAATTCAGGTGGGTTTTAATAATTTCTAGAACTGTTTTGTCATGTTTGAGTTGATTTATGAGCAAGAGCACACCAAGAAGATGGAGTCAAGATTTTCTACAGAGGAATGGAAGAAACTACTCATTTTAGCTGAGAAAGGGTTTGCTATACAGTGTGCTGTAATCACTGACTGGGAGAAATGACAGTGCATTATACCACTAACTTTTTCCCTAGTCTACTTTACATTTTATGGGATGTGATACCCAAATGGAGGCTTAGGTATGAAATAAAATACATAACAAGATCAAGAAAGCAGAGGTAATTTGAGAACCTAGATATGTGAATCGTCTCCCTAATTTAAAGATAATTGCAATTCTGATTTATCATGGTGAAAATGAACTTATAACAGAGGGTATGAAAAAAGAGCAAGGTAACTGGTAAATCAGCAACACCTGACCATTCATTAATCCCCAATATAAGCACAGTTGCCATGAGTGGACTCAGAGAGACTCAGTGGGCAGAGTAGAACTCCTTCTGTCCTTCAGAGCAGCAAACTTAAAGTCGGCCATTAGTGATGTGAGAGAAGTGAGAGATGATTAATGCACGGTCAGGTGAGACTGAGTGAGTAATTACCTTTCGTGTTCATCATACCCCATAGGCAGAGACCAACACCTGGAAGTGAGAGAGAGACACTAAAACACATCAGCTGACAAAGAAAGGGGAGAGAGAGAGTGTAAACCCACCAGCAGCCTGTCATCCTTTCCCCCTCCCCACTGGTGAGTCGACCACAGAGAGTGACAGTGGTCTGAATATGGGATTAGGGTGCCAGCTCCTGTTACCTTAATTTTCCACCAAGAGCACAGCTGAGTACAACAGCGGTAAACCAGGTGACGGAGGTAGTTTGTGACAGAATGTGATTTGGAGGAGGCGAGTGGGCTGCAGTGAGCATGGGAGAGAGAACTACACAGGCAAACTTGCTTCACTTTCCACTCCAGTTTGCTGCACCGTATTGTCCCTGTCTCACCCACGCACCCACCCATGGATCTCCACCCTCTCTTCCCTTGTCTGTTACATCTCACCGTCCGTTCATTGCACCAGTACACGACTCCTGCCCCACCCGCCCCATGGGTTTCTGCTTACCGGGTGAGACAGTGAAGCCACCAATGTGTCTCTTCACAGTGTGGAGTGCAACAGTGGGCTTCTGTGTTCTACAGCACTTCACAAATTGTAGAGTGTTGTGTCTCTCTCTGTGTCTTGAGTTTTGGGGTCTGCGTTACTAACATACAGAGAGAGAGAGAGAGAGAGAGAGAGAGACAGAGTGAGAGTGGGAGTCTGACAGTGACTTTGTGACTGGGAGACAGGCAGTGGCAGCAACAGTGGGGAACAACAGAGAAAGACAGAAGGAACAGCATGGGTGTGGGACCTAGCATGAGAGAGAGCAGCTCACAGGGGTCATGTGAGTGAGTGGCACATTTCATTGATGCTTCTCACACTTTCCTCTCACTCTGTATTCCCTGAATGTATTGTGAGTGCCCCCATGCTGTCCAGTGCAATATCTCTTCCTGAGGGCATTTGGGGGGCAGAAAAAGAGAGAGAGAGAAAAGGGTGTGTGTTTGCGGTTGTGCTGCATTCCCCCACCTTACAACTGCCTGGACACACTGACTGCCAGAGAGAGAGAGAGAGATAGACAGTGTTGCAGTCACAGCAACAGAGAGAGAAACATAGAAACATAGAATTTGACGGCCGATAAGGACCGCTTGGCCCACCCAGTCTGCCCATTTCCCTACCTACTGGATAAGCTGCAGATCCTAGTTAACCAGCAGCCTACTTCTTCTTACCCCTCCCCCCAGAATTGCCTTATGACTGTCCCATGCATGCTTGAATTCCACCACTGATTTTGACTCACAATCTCTCCGAAGGCTGCTCCATGCATCCACAACCTCTCTTGAAAAAATACTTCCTTAAATTACCTCTGAGCCGCCCCCATCTTCAAATTGTGCCTCTTGTTCTTGCACACCTCTTTTGAAAGATGCTACCCTCTTGGACTTTGTTGATTCCCTTGAGGTACTTGAACGTTTCTATCATGTCCCCTCTCCCTCCTTTCCTCGAGGCTATACATATTAAGCTCCTTAAGTCTCTCTTCATATGTCTTCCGTGCAGACCCTGCACCATTTTGGTTGCCCTCCTCTGGACAGCTTCCATCCTGTCTATGTCTCTTTGCGGAGATTGGGTCTCCAGAACTACACACAGTACTCCAGATGGGGTCTCACCAGCTGTCTGTACAGAGGGATAATAACTTCCTGTTTTCTACTGGTGATGCCTCTCCCTATGCATCCCAGTAACCCCCCAGCCCTCCTTGCTGCCCTCTCACATTGCTTGCCCACCTTTAGGTCATCTGATATGACTACCCCCAGGTCCCTTTCCATTTTTGTTGTTGTTAGTATCTCACCCCCTATTGTGTACTCTTCCCTGGTTTTTGTTTCCCAGGTGCATTACCTTGCACTTTAGCATTGAATCTAGCTGCCATACATTTGACCATTCCTCTAACCTTGCCAAGTCCCTTCTCATCCTTTCCACCCCACCCTGTGCATCAACTCTGTTGCAGATCTTAGTGTCATCTGCAAAGAGACATACTTTTCCTTCCAGTCCTTCCGCAATGTCGCTTATAAAGACATTGAAGAGGACCAGTCCTAATACTGAACCCTGCGGTACCCCACTAGTAACCTTCCTTTCTTCTGAGTGGACTCCATTTACTATTACTCTCTGTGTCCTATTCTTCAGCCAATTCTTTACCCAGGCTGTCATCTTGGGACCCACTCCCAGGCTGGCTAACTTGTATATTAATCTTTTGTGTGGGACTGTGTCAAATGCCTTGCTAAAGTCTAGGTAGGCCATGTCCACAGCCCCTCCCTGATCTACTACTTTGGTCACCCAAAGAAATCTATCAGATTTGTCTGGCATGACCTTCCCGCTGTGAATCTATGCTGCCTAGGGTCCTGTGCCCTCTGGCCTCTAGATACTCGACAATCTTTTCTTCAGAAGTGATTCCATCATTTTCCTATCACTGAGGTTAAACTAACAGGTCTGTAGTTTCCTGCTTCTGCCTTGCTCCCACTTTTGTGAAGGGAATCACATCTGCCCTCCTCCAGTCTTCGGTACCACCCCATCATCCCATGATTTGTTAAAAGGGTAGTCAGTGGTGTCACTAGTTCTACCCTTAGCTCTTTTAGAATTCTGGGATGAATCCTATCAGGCCCCATTCTTTGTCCACCTTCAGTTTTAAGAGTTCTTTCAGAACCCTTTCTTCTGTAAATGGGCTGGTATCAACTTCTGTATCCAGAGTGTTACTACTGTTTGTTTTATGTACCTCCCCTCTTCATTTGTAAATACTGAGCAAAAATATTTGTTTAGTATCTCTGCTTTTCACAGTCTCCCTCTGCCCACCCTCCCTCCCCTTTATTAAGCCTCACTATCCATCCCTTGGTCTTCCTTTGCTCCTGATGTACCTATAAAAGGTTTATCCCCTTCTTAACTGAGTTGGCTATCTTTTCCTCGGTTTGGGCCTTTGCTGTTCTGACTGCCTTCCAGCCTCCTTTTGCTTTAACTGATACAGTTCTCTGTCCTGCTCCTTCTGTGATTCCTTGTACTTCCTGAATGCTTTCTTTTTCTCTTGAACCTTCACTGCCACTTCCTTTGAGAACCTTAGTGGTTTCTTACATCATCTTGTTTTGTTTATTTGCTTCACACAAAGGCTTGTTACCTCTGTGATGGCGGTTTTTATTATTCCCCATTGTTCTTCCACCCCTCCTTCCTGCCCATTTGCTAGTGCATTCCTTAGGCACTCACCCATTTTGGCAAAGTCAGCCCTCCTAAAGTCCAGTACTTTTGTCTTTGTATGGCCTGACTCTATTGCTGTGTTTATTGTGAACCATGCTGTTCGATGGTCGCTAGTTCCCAGATGGCTACCCACTTCTACATCTGTGATCCTCTCTCCATCTCCATTTGAGAGAATCAAGTCTAATATTGCTCCCTCTCAAGTGGGCTCCAGTACTAGTTGTCTAAGGCATGCCCCCTGTAGGGCATCTAGAATAACTGCACTCTTCGAAAGAGAGAGAGACACACACACCTCGAGAGAGCCTATGTAATTCAAAGTTGCTGTTTTGTGTCTGTCTGTATGTGTCTCTGTCTCTCTATTGAGTTCCTCTATGAAATTCCAAATATGTGTCTCCGTCTCTCTATTGAGTTCCTCTAGGAAATTCCAAAGTGCCATATTGTATATTGTTTTACATGCTTGTTATCATGAGTGCTGAGAGCTGCATGTTACTAACATACTAACATACTATTTGCCAGCAGATTAGGCCTTACGGTCTATCGAGTCTGCTCGAACCTCAGATCCCTAGTTGGGTGCTGAGGCCCTCCCATCCCTTGTATTCCAGAAACCCCCATCATCCATCCCCACCCCCCTGGGACAGGCCATCATCTGATACATCCACTTTCTGTGTCTGTCCCACCCTCTCTTGAAGCCCTCCACTGTGGATCTCTGAACCAGCTCGCCAGGCAGTGCATTCCAGAGGTCCACCACCCTCTCAGTGAAAAACCTCCTCCTCTTTTCCCCCTCACCCTTCCTCCTTCCAACTTCAAACCATGCCCTCTGGTAATACCTCCCTGCTTTAGTCTAAAGATCCCCTCCATGTTTACCCTATTTATTCCCTTGAGGTACTTGAAGACCTCAATCATGTCCCCTGTCTCTCCTCTCCTCCAATGAAAACAGGCAGAGCTCCTCAAGTCTGTCCTCATACGTCAAATCCCCTAGCCCTCATATCATCTTAGTTGCCCTCCTCTGTACCCTCTCCAGGAGCTGTATGTCCCTCTTCAAGTGTGGTCTCCAGTACTGCACACAGTACTCAAGGTGTGGTCTAACCAGTCCATTGTACAGTGGCAAAATCACTTCCTAGCTCCTAGAGGTGATCCCCCCTTATGATGCATCCCAACATCCTGTTCAGGTACATTTCCACAGCACTGAGAGCTCCGCAGAAGTTCTGCTGGTGGAAGAACACATAATAATGTCCCTGTGTTTTACTGTTAATTATGCATTCCTCATAATTTTTTAGTCTCTGGTAAGACCCCATGTTATAAGCACAATAAGCCATTCTAGGGTGTGCTGTTTTTGGGGATTAATGAACACCCTGGGTGCTGTGAGGGCACTCGGCTTGCAGCCTCATGCTTCACAACGCACCCGTGGTGTTCATTAATCCTCAGTAACAGCACACCCTGTTGTGGGTTATTGCTTACATGAAAAAGATGGTTTTGTTATTTATTGTATTTTTATAGAATATATAGGTTGCCAGACAGGATGACTTAATGGACTAATATAGATTTCTTTGGGATACAATATTTGTTCAGAGACTGTGGGGCACAATACAGGTAAAATGCAATATGCAGTCTAGTCCAATTTTGAGAAATATGGAGAGAGGACTTATTTGGATGAAATTTAGTACAAATAAAAATGCAGTTGTATGTCCTGTTATATTACATAATAATACTGTAATTTTAGAATTGTGTGATGTGTATGCCTGATGCCAGTGTTGACATAAAACATCATTTACAGAAATAATTGTACAAATGGAAAATAGTATAGTTTATGTTTCATAAATATGCACCATGAGAGGATAAAATATTTTGATTTATGTATTGTATAGCCCATACCTGACCCTGAGGAAGTGGCATATTGTGGTTATGAAACATTGCTTTTCAGCAAATGGGTAAAAGATGTTTTTGTCCCTATCAAATAAAGACATATATCACTATGATTGTTTAGGAAGTTCTGCAGGGTGAGTGGGTCATTTTTCCAGAGTTCAGTAATTAGGAATAAAACATAATACAGCAGAAATTAGCTAGTGAAAGTTGTCAAAGGGAACTGGCAGGTGTCAAAGAACCAGAATTACAATTGACCTTAAAAGTGTTAACCTAGCCCAGACTTCGTGCCTTGCTTACATTTTGCTGAAGTAACAGATAAGTAATAAATCAAATATGAGGCTGCATTTGGAAACTTTTTATTCACTTGAAGCAACATGCTTGTCTCACTATAGATGGCCAAAAGCCCCTTCAACCACCAACTCCTTTTGTAGCTATTAAACAAGAAATATGACTGAATAGAATATTTTTTTAAAGAAACATCTCACTTCCTACACATCAAACAATGATAGCCATTCATTGTTATTTTTGCTTCCACTGCTCTTTAACCTGACAACATCAATGTCCTTTTCTGCTCACCCCCTTTGGGAACTATAAGGGCAAACATGAGAGGAAACAAGTGTCACTATGTCATGTGCACAGAAAATTAAAAAACTACAATCACATCTCATTTGGAAGACCTGAATATGAATGGGGTGTGGAATAGAACCTAACTGTTTTAGAAACCACAAGAGCCATTTTGTTACACTGATGCTTTAAAACACTTAAGTAAAATGATGTGCAGCAGCTCTTGACAATGTAGAAAGAATGTGTTAGACAAAGTCAACACTGGCTAAATTCCAGCAACCTTTGGCATTGGCTCTACAGAGTGTTCATTTCTACTTGTCATGACTTGAGAAGCTACTCCCTTCATTTGGTTAAAGTTATAGTACTATAGCTGCATCAGCAGCCCTCAGAGAGCACAAACTGAATGCACAACAGGGGTGCAGTGCCATGTGATTGTGATACCTGTGTGATAACTTCTGAAATTATATATCATTTAGTCTGTGATCCTATTTTTCTAATGTATGTTCCCATTCTTCTGTGGGAAAACAGAATAATTGTCTTTTGGATTGTATTTGCACTTTCTGCTTGTCTACATATAATGTTGCAATATTACATAGAAACATAGATTTTGACGGCAGATAAGGACCACTTGGCCCACCCAGTCTGCCCATTTCCCTACCTATTGGATAAGCTGCAGATCCTAGTTAACCAACAGCCTACTTCCTTCTATCCCCCACTAGAATTGCATTATGTCTGTCCCATGCATTCTTGAATTCCTCCACTGTTTTTGACCACACAACCTTCTCAGGAATGCCGTTCCATACATCCACCACCATCTCCATGAAAAAATACTTCCTCACATTGCCCCTGAGCCATCCCCCTCTGTCTTCAAATTGTGCCCCCTTTTTCTTGCACATCTCTTTTTCTGAAAGATGCTACCCTCTTGGACTTTGTTGATTCCCTTGAGGTACTTAAATGTTTCTATCATGTCCCCTCTCTCCCTCCTTTTCTCAAGGGTATACATATTAAGCTCCTTTAGTCTCTCTTTGTATGGCTTCTGGTGCAGACCCTGCACCATTTTAGTTACCCTCCTCTAGACTGCCTCCATCCTGTCTATGTCTTTGTGGAGATGGGGTCTCCAGAACCGCATGCAGTACTCCAGATGGGGTCTCACCAACTGTTTGTACAGAGGTATAACAACTTCCTGTTTTCTACTGGTGATGCCTCTCCCTATGCATCCCAGTATCCCCCAGCCCTTCTTACATTCTTGTATTCTGCTTGTGACATAGGAACATATGATCAAAAGATGGAAGGAGACCATTGCATCCCAGCATACCTCTTCTCTGCTCTTTATTGGTTATATACAGAGATATCACCTAATTCCTTGTGTCTATTTAAGTGCATTTAAAAAAAAATAATGTTGTTGTATTTACTGCATGTTTTGGCATACCATTCCAAAGTCCACAACCTTATGCATGAAAAGCTCCTCAGTTTGGTTTTAAATTGTTTGCTTTTCTTATTTGCTTGCACATGCACGAGAAATGATTTGTTAAAATAAATGGCATTTTCAGAGGTGTGTCACTGCTGAGCCCATTGCAGCTCAAGCTGGAAAGGGCTCGGCAGTCCAGACCAATGACCATGCACTGTGGTCATGACACCACTCACTGCATGCTGGGCAGAAACTTTGCGTAGTTGAAAGGACCAAAACTGCTCCAATAAGAGGGGGCTACAGTCCTTTGATTTGCATGAAGCTGGTCAGCTTTCAGCATGAGGAGACTGACAGTGATCACACAATATCTACCTGTCTACCTGTCTACCTATCTGTCTATCTGTCTACCTATCAATCTATCTACCTATCTACCTATCTACCTACCTACCTATCTACCTATCTGTCTATCTGTCTATCTGTCTACCTGTCTACCTATCGATCTATCGATCTACCTATCTACCTATCTACCTATCTATCTACCTATCTAGCTATCTATCTACCTACCTATCTACTTATCTACCTATCTACCTATCTACCTATCTATCTACCTATCTACCTATCTACCTACCTACCTATCTATCTACCTATCTATCTATCTTTCTACCTGTCTGTCTGTCTATCTATCTACGTGGATGAGGTGCCCACCCCACTACCACTTCTTTCTGCAGCACCCTTCCAGGTCACCCACCTGTTATGTATTTATTTAATACATATAGAAGTGGACCGGGTGCCCAACCCCATTAGCACTTCTGTTGATTGCTCCCCTAAGGTATATAACTATTTTTATCTCAGTACTGTGAGCATGTGTCATGATGACATCTCTGTGATGCATGCTCACAATACAGAGACAAAAATAGTTATACAGCAGTTTCCAGTACTCAGTTTTACAGAAGACACCATCACAGGTGTTTGTATAGCTGTCCTTTACCAGGACATACAAAAATATCATACTGTTTTACTTTTTTTACAAATTGGCTCTAATACACAGCCTACTAACTGCAGACATAGGTGTGCAATCTCACAGCTGAGCATGCTGGGACCAGCAGAAAGGAGAATTGGGGCTCTGAAACAACTGCGATTTTAAAGTCACAGTAGGACATTTTCCTCACCCATTTTCAATGGGGGCTACTGGAGGACCAGGGGAACTTGTACCACAGTATGTAAACTGTTAGTGTGGACTACTGTAAATTATATCATGGACATAAGTGAACAGCAAATGAAATCATCAGACTGGCAGTTTACCACCGTTGTAAATTCTTTGATAAGCAACGGCTGATGATAACAATATCATCTTTTACCATATCTACAGCATAGTAATAAATACAAATGAAAAAACAAAGCAACCTCTTTAATATTTGTATTTTATTATAGTAAAAATAAATGAACCTTGGTATAATCACAATAGGCCACTCAGAGGATGTGGGTTATTGGGGGATTTACCAAGGCTGGTGAGAATTTTCCCACTCAGCTGTGCCTCATGGGCAAACCTCTCCAGCCATGGTAAATCCCCTGATAACCCACACCCCCTCATGGCTTATTGCTTAAGTGCACATTATGTACCTAAATCTATGGGGACTGCCACACAGATGTCCATGCTCTCACTAGGTGGTAAGGCATGGGAGTCATCACGGGAGCCAGATTTTCTGCAAAGCAGGGCTGAACATAGTAAAAATGGCTCTGTGCTTTTGGGGGGTATTACTAATTGAAAAACTATATTTAGGGACACTACCACCACCAGTCTTCCCCATATGGTAACAGATGCGCTGGCAAGACTAGCATATTTACAATGTGATCCTGCATGGTACAGATTCCCTTTAAGCACAGAAGTATAGTACTAGTATCAAGAACAGAAGGGAGCAAAATGATCCCTGAGAAGCTGCTTAAGAGCATGGTAAGGGGAGAGTGGCAGAGATGGGTTGGAAGGTTATTCCAGATAGAGGTGAAACAGAGAATGTAGTCTGACCCATGAAGGTATTGCAACAAGGAATAACAATAGTTCAAGAGTCAAAATAGTGGAACAAGTAGACTGGCCTGGGGAGGAGGACTAGAAGGGAGGGGGCTTACAATAAGCTGAATAAAATGAGAGCCAACTACTCGAAGGAGCGTTACACTATTCTTGATGTACTGTGCAAAATATGTTGTTTTTCTATGGGGAGCCCCAAGATTATTTCAATATTTGGGGGAGGCTTGTGATCTTTTCCATAGCTTGCAGAAGGCTCTATATGACAAAGTTTGAGAGCTAATGGTCTCGGTTTTGGTCTCATTCAAGTGCATTTATGTTGCCCTCAGCTTCTACTTCTGTACATGGCTAATCATAGTATTATCAACGAACTTAGGCTTTCAGCAACTGCTTCCTTTGTAATGTCTTTTATGAAGTTCTTAAACAGCATCATAATATATTCTATGATAACCAACTGTGACTCTTAAGCAGATAGTTTTGACATCATGTATAGACAGGCATCAAGTGGCTATGATGTCTGAAGGACAAGGATCTTATTTTCAAATAGTTGTCCTTAGCTACAGAGACAGAGGCAGATAATTACAGAAAATATGGCATCTATAAGCAGAATTATGTGTGTGTGTGTATATATGTATATATGTATATATATATATATATGTATATACAATTTAAAATCCCTCCTCTGAGATGTCACAGGCTCTTTAAGATACCTTAATACTGTTTGACATGGGGCTCTGTGAACCAGTTGCAGCCAAAATAATTTTTTATTTGATCCTGAAAATGTATGTAGTCACTAGTTTATCCAGAAGATGCTTTAAAATGTGTTTGAAAAGGAAACTTACAGTGGTGTCTGCCAGGATTAGACACAGTGTCACAGTGTGTCACAGTTTCCTGCATGGCAACTGCCACTGGATTTCAATGTTTTCTGCCAAATCCTCCAGGATCAGGTATCTGATCCTGGTGGGTGCCCCTTTACCTTATATGTTCTCATGTTGGACTTCTGTGGAAAATTAGGATGTAGGTAGTGTAAGCCCCCTCCGACCCCTTATTTAACTAGCAGGCACACCTCCCGTAGTCTAGGGGAAAAGAGAGAGGTGGGGGTTACATTGTTTGCCACCATAGACAAGGTGGGAAATACTGATGTAGTAGACATTAAAAAACACAAACCAAGTATGGCTACTATCTGGCACATACCTGGTGGGACCAATTCCATGGCCACAACCCAGTTCCTAGGAAGAAAACGTTTGCTCAGGGCTATACTAGGTTTGCACTTCTGGACAGGGGTACCCAAGTAACTCCACATGGGTAGCAATAACATAAATGTCCATACCAGATTGGGATTCTAGAGAGTGGCTTTATTCTGTAACAAAGTAGGAACACACAAAATGAAGCTGGACCACCAAGAGTTACACACACAGTAATTGCAGATAGCTGAGGTACAGAACTCCAATACTTCCCATATAACATAGGATGACTGTAGAAATTGTAGACTAGCCAACTGTATAACACACACAAGCAATTTTCCTTGACTAGGCATACCCGGCCAGTACTTGGACACTTCCCTCGTTGCATAGGATAAGTTGTGGCACACAGACCACGATGGAGCACAAGAGGCTCAAGACTCACAGAACCCACATACAAGGGGTAAACTGGAGAAAACCCACTGACTGGGGCAAAACTGGAGAAAACCCACTCACTGGGGTAGAACTTTCTTCAGGCATTGGCCACATGCACTGACAGAAAAAGATAGGTGCCCTTCAAGACCCGGAGTGCTAAACTGGTCACTCCAGATGGGGGTCTCCCACCTTTTGTTTCCAAGTTCATACTCAGCCATCCCTCTGATAAATACACCTCACATTATCCAAAATGTATAGAAGATGCTTTCTAGACATGTATTTCACACTTAACATCCTCACAGGATACCACAGGGGTGTCAAAGGTAAAAGTTCTGTTCACATGGACAGTCACATACTGGACTCCACTGAGGACAGACAACTTTTAAACTGTTTTAGGTGACAGAGTCCCTTTGTCAGAGAATCCACCCTTAAAATGCAGGTACTCCTGGGCAGTCTCAAACAAAAACAAAGTACTCACAGAAGTTGTCAAACAAGGCAGCTTCAACAATGTCCTGGTAGGATCAGGAGATTGCCCCTAACATTCTAGCAGCCTGCTCCATCTCTCTTGGGATGAAACACTGGAAAATCCCTGGAGATGGTTTCCACCACTTAACCAAGCTGGAAGATTGCTGTAATCGACTAGGGTGAGAAACAAAAACAAACAGGAACGCTGCAGCTCTATATCAGAGCTGCTGCTGGAACTGCAATTACACTCTGCAGACTCCAGCCACCAACTGACTACAGAATTCTAAATTCCCCACTCACAGCAACTGGCTGTGTGGCTCATGCAGCTGTGAGAGTTCTAAAATGACATCACCTCTCCAGCTGTCAGCTGAGACTGACAAAAGAGAGAGAGAGAGACAGAGTGAAATCCATTTACTGGCGAATCACTAGCTGCCTTCCCTGCCTACCACTAACTAATGGGATTCTTGTAACCCCAGGGAACAAGGGGGTTACAGTAATATTCTGCAATCCACAGATTAGAAATGTTGGGGAATTTATTTGGGGGGAAATGCATACTAACATACTAAAATGCCAGCAGAATAGGCCTAACGGTCTTTCATGTCTGCTCGTTTGGTCAGTCCCCAGCCTGGGTGCTGACCTTGCTGTCCCTCTCCCCTTCTCTGGCTTCTCCCTTCCCAGTTCCGGATATTCTTGCTGCATTGGATTTTGCTTCCAGAACCTTCCCCTGTACCTGTCCCACCCCTCTTGAACCCCTCCACTGTCTCTGCCTCCACTAGCCCCCTAGGCGTGCATTCCATGGCTCCACCACCCTCTCAGTGAAGTAGCACCTCCTCCTTTCTCCCTGAATCTTGCCCTCCAGCTTCCACCCATGCCCTCTAGTGGCCCCTTCCTCCTTCCTTCAAGCACCCCGACTGTTCCTCCCTATTTATCCTCTTCATGTACCTAAAGACCTCTATCATGTCCCCCAGTCCTTCTTCTTCTAATGTGTACATATTTAGCTCTTCGAGCCTCACCTCATAGGTCCTGTCCCCAATCCTCAAATCATTTTGGTTGCCCTCCTCTGGACCCTCTCCAGGAGGTTAATGTCCCGCTTAAGTGTGGCCTCCAAACTGCACGCAGTACCAGGTGCGGCCTCACCAAGCAGTTATACAGAGGAGTATCACTCCTCCTTCTGGAGGTGATCCCCTAGCGATGCATCCCAGCATCCTGTTGGCCTTGGCTGCTGCCCTCCTACAAGTCTCAGAGTTGTTCATCTTGACATCCACCACCACCCCAGGTCCCTCTCAGCCATCGAGACTTGTAGCATTTCCCCGGGTGTACACTTGGCCTGGGTTTCAGCCCCAGGTGGAGTACCTTGCATTTCCCTGCATTGAACCTCAGCTTCCACTTTCTAGACCATCTTTCCAGAACCTCCAGGTCCCCTGTGGGCCACCCTCCCTCCTTCCCATCCACCACACCCCCAGTTTCAAGTCATCTGCAAAGAGACTCATCTCACTCCTGATTCCTGTCCTTATGTCAGATCGTGGGCGTTGAACAGAAGGGGCCAAGGACTGATCCCTGTGGGACCCCACTAATGACCCTCCTTGGGGATGAGACTATCCCACCAACTACGACCCGCTGGGTCCAGTCCTGAAGCCAATTGCCTATCCATCTGATCATCTGGTTCCCCACCCCCATTTCTCCCAGCTTATCCAACAGACCCACGTGAGGAACAGAGTCAAATGCCTTGCTGAAGTCTAGAACGAGGACATCCACTGGTCTACCCAGGTCCAAGGCACTTGTCTCCCAGTCATAGAACTCCACCAGGTTTGTCTGACATGATTTCCACGGGATGAATCCATGCTGTCTATCGTCCAGGCACCCTGACTTATCCAGGTCCCCCCCTAGCCTCTCCTTGACAATGCCCTCCATCACCTTGCCCACCACCGATGTCAGGCTGACAGGCCTGTAGTTCCCTGCCACCTCCCTTGTTCCACCCTTGTGGATAGGCACTATATGCGCCACCTTCCAGTCTTGGGGCACCCACCCTGTCCTCAGAGAGATGGTGAAAAGCTCTGCCAGGGGTTTTGCCAGGACATCTGCAAGTTCCTTCAGCACTCTGGGATGTAATTTATCCGGCCCCAGTGCTTTCTTTGTCTTAAGGGAGCTGAGGGCTTCCCTCACTCTCTCTGCTTTGATTTCCACTTCCGGTACCCCTTCTCCCTGCTTAGCCCTCCCCCACCTGCCAGTGATGCCTCCCCCTCTCCCCAGACCTGCCGATCGGTAAGGGTCCCCCCCTCAGTATCTCTGTCTCCTCCCATGTATGATGCAGCACCCCCATTTTCCCTGGTGAAAACTGAGGTGAAGTACTCATTTAGTACCTCAGCCTGCTCCCCCGGGTCTTGTGCCCATCTCTCCCCTGATTTAATCCTGCTAATCTGCCCCTTCACCCTTCATTTTTCCCCAATGTATCTAAAGAACCCCTTGTTCCCTCTCCTAATTTCCCTGGCCAGGTTCTGCTCCTTCCTTGCCTTAGCCGCCCTCACCACTCTAGTGGTCCTTCTAGCCATCAGCTCGTACTCCCCTCGATCCCTTTCACTCCTTGAGCACTTGAATTGCTTATAGGCTGCTTTCTTTCCCCACACCACCTCCTGGACCTCCCTGGTCCACCAACAGGGTTTTTGGGCCCTACCACATTTTCGTCTTACTCTTGCACAGGTGCTGGTAGCATTCTGCACCCCTCTCCTGATGATTTCCCACCTACTATCAGAGTCTATGTCTGACCCAATCCCATCCAAATGCTCCTTAAGGATCCTTCCCATTTCCTTAAAATCCACCCCCCTGAAGTCGGTTACTTCCGTCTTTGTGCAGCCTTCTACCCCTCCTAGGTCCAGGCAGAACCAGACCGTGGCATGGTCACTCCCCGCCAATGGGTCCCTTACCTCCAGGCCCCCAATCTGGTCACTGTCTGCCAGGACCACATCCAGTACCCGTGCCTCCCTGGTCGGTTCCCTCACCTGCTGAGTTAGGAACGCGTCTTGAAAGACATCCAACAACCTCTGTTCCCTGGTCACAGAGGATGTCATAGTCTCCCAGTCTGTTCCTGGCATGTTTAAGTCCCCCAACACCACCACCGTTCCTCTGCCCAGTCTGCAGTGTCTCCCAACATCTGCCACCAGACTGTCCTCCAGCTCCTCCGCCAGGGCAGGGGGTCTATACACCACTCCTATTTTTACTCTCTTGCCCCTTGTTATCAAGGTGACCCAAATTGCCTCCACGGTTCCCTCCGCCTCTTCTACTCCCCCTATGCCAATGCAGTTTTTGACTATCATTGCTACCCCTCCTCCCCTTCCCTCCCCCTGTCCTTCCTGAACATAGTGTATCCCTCCAGGTTCAGGTCCCAGTCATGTCTTGCAGTGGCCCAAGTCTCAGTGACCGCTGCCACATCCACTGCTCCCTCAGTTAGCATCGCCTGGAGCTCAGGCATTTTATTGCCCAAGCTCCTGGCATTTAGCAGGACTACCTTCCACCCTTTCCCTATAGTTCCATTTCCCCTGCTCGTGTTCCCATGGGGATTCTGTTTTCCCTTGGTCTGCACTTTGCCAGTTGGCCTTTTCCTGCAATCCTCCTGGTCCCCAGGGGGTTGGAGACAGAGTCCCTCCTTTATCGGCACCCCCTTGACAGCCTTTTCTCCCATCCCACCCCCCTTCACAAGTTTAAACCCCACTTTTCACCAATGAACCCCTCTATTTTCAACTTAAGGATTCCCCTCCCCTCCAAATTGAGATGTAGTCTATCTCTAGCATACAGCTCCTTATCCTCCCAGGTCTCCCCCCAATCCCCCATCAACCCATACCCTCTGGCCTCACACAACTCCCTGAGCCACTGGTTTATCTCCCTAATTTTCCTTTTGTGGTCCCCACTAGCCTTTGGCACTGGCAGGATTTCTGAGAAGGAAACTGTGCATGTTTGAAGGAGCGTAACAACTTACAATGTGGAGGAGGTGCACAAAATCAAAAAGCATGTGCATGTTGATGGGCACTTTCTATGTGAGTATAAACATTTGTTTGGAAAAGGATCTTTCCATCTGCAGCCCTTTGGTTCCAGCAACAACCTTGGTCATCAGAATACATTATTAGGTAATATATTCTTTTCCGTTGCCCTAAATTACCTTGTATTTATTAACTCATGTGTAAATTACACATACAAACATAGAAAATGATGGCAGAAAAAGACTTAAGATCCATCTAGTCAGCCCAGTTTTACTTCTTATTTCCTATGGTCCTACTGTTAAATAGGTTTTTACCCCTGAATCTTTCTCAAAAATTCCCCAGCGGACTGCCCACCACCTGCTTCCTCACTCTTTGTCTCACCTTTTGGCACCACAGGCCCTCTGAATCTGTCAAATCTGGTCTTGAACCCATTTATAGAACCTGCTCCCACCACCTCTTTTAGCAGTCAATTTCATTGTTGAATCATCATCTCAGTGAAGAACTTCCTGACATTCCTGTTATTCCTCTGATTAGTCTCCATCCATGTCTTCTTATCACATTCCTAGTGAACATGTCTTCACTGTCAACTTTGTTTATCCCTCTCAGGAGCTTGAACATCTCAATCATATCCCCATCTCCCCTCCTGGCCTCCAGAATGTTCATGTTCAGGCCTGTCACATCCTTTCATAGTTCTTTTATTACTACTGTACATAGTTCATATTCTAAAATGAAGTCTAATTTACATAAGTGAAATGTGAAACTTAAAGTGCTTCCACTAATAATGTTAGGAATTACAGACTATGTTGACAAACTACCCCAGTGTATAATTGTAGTGTACTATATGTGTAGTAACAGTATAAATACTAGTAATCATATATAATTACTGTGTGTGTTAATGTACTATAGGTATAGTAACAGTATAAATACTAGTAATCATATATAATTACTATGCGTATTAACTCATATGATAATGTGTGAAACAAAGCAACGCAGATTTTTTTACTGATAACGCCAGTCCAATTTAGGGCATTATCATCAGGATACAATAAGAAAATTAGTATAAGCTGTCTTTAAGGGGAATTATACTCCAGTTTGGAGAATGTAAAGGCAGCATTAACATTATTTGCTTTTAATTTCTGCACCAGTATAACCTGAAAGTATTTCTAAATTATTTTTAATCACCAGACTTGGGTTTTATTGGGGAAGGTGAAGCAAGTTTGTCTTTAGCTAATAAATGTGATCCGTCTGAGGCTTCAGGCAGGTGTGTAATTCCTCTGATATTTACATTTGGAAACTATGATTCCTTATCTCTCCCAGCAGAACAAGCAGAAAATCCAAATCCTATTTTTTTTCATAGCAACAATGTTAACATTCCAGACTGACGAATTTCGGCCCTTTTTATCGAAATATTAATTTATGTTGTTAGTTTTTATTGATAAGAAAAGGAGGGCTAGACAATACCGTCTATTTTTAGACTCAATGGGGGCAGATGCAAACAAATTTGAATTGAACAAGAGTAAACTGTTGGTGGTATTGTAGCAAATGGGGATAATTTGGCCAGGATATTGGAGGAACCCCCCTACTCTTGGCAGGGGGTGCTGTTGGCTCACTGACTAAGATGGCAGATCCTACTGAGATGGGAAGGAAGGTATTTTTCTGCAGGCTTGGGCCAGGTCCTCATCTCCGGTCTGTGTTCCTTTAGAGGACAAACAGTTTTTGCAGCATTCAGATGATGAAGGTAAGGACTTAGATCTGAACTTATTAACTACAGCAACAGATGGCAGGATGGGCTTGATTCTCCAAAGTTAGAATGCTGAAAGACCTGGGTGCACCAAAGTCACGGTGGATGGGGGGTTGCAGCATTCCCTGGCTGGCAGTTGGGATTCTCGATCCCATGAGCCTTATGCTGCGAGTTAGATCAGCTTTTGCTGGTCTAACTGTGTGGAACTTTTCACAAGTCTTGTGCCAAATATTTGGCACAAGCCACCGTAAAGGGGTAAAGTGCTACAAATGTGCGTGACCTTTCTGAATCGGGTACACGGTGCGGCAGTATGTTCAGGATAATGCAAGGCTTGACACATGACTTGTGAACGCACTGCATCAATCTTTGAGAATCGAGCCCAATGTCTTCCGAACTTTCTTTGTTTTAATTTTTATACTGAAAAACATGTGCGCAAATTGCCCATTTTCACAAGCATCCAGTACATAAAAAGCAAATCAGTTAATACCTAGAATACATAAAAACAAATGCATGATATTAAAACAACAACATACGATCAATAAAGAGTTCAGTGAAAACAGTTAAACTAAACCTAAACTAGAAACAGAGATTCAAGAACATAAGAGACATTTATAAGAATGATACCTGAAGATGAGGAGGGGTTCAATAAAAGAAAAGCTTCCCTGAAACACAGTCTGTTAAATATAAAATGTGGTACTAACTGAGAAGCTGTCTATGGCTTGAGGTGCTCTTTGGTGGAAACAGCTGCTCCTAGTCCTGGCTCTCAGCTGAACACTGATGGGCCTACATCTGGCAGTTGTTGGATCACATCAGCAGGCTGACAGCCAGACGTTTACTAGTGAAGGTTTTTCAGCTCCCTTGCTCATCACCAAAAGATGCCCCATGTCAGCTGAGAAAGCTGAGGTGTTGGAAGGATGCAGGATTCTGCAGGGAAATGGATCCCTGACCTGGAGTGGGATGTCATGTCATCATGAGACTCACAGAGAACGCCGGTCTCAAGCACCTCTTAACCAGCCTCATACCTGGTCCTGGATGAAACTGGGAGAGAGAGAACACTGTCTGGTGCTTCAGGGAAAGGTGGCACCTTAGGAAAGTCTCCAGTACTGCACAATGCCGAGAAGGAGGTTGAAGCCCTGCTACTCATTCCCCATCAGAGTTCACCATGTCTATCAGAGGAGACATAGTCAGTAAGGCCCTCAGGACCAGGAGCATGAATCGGAGAGTGATACGAGTGAAACCCGGATGACGCCAACTACCATGAGTACTGTGCAGCTTGCAGAAAGTAAGTATCTATGTCTGTATCAGGGAAAAACTCTGATTCTTTACCAGTTGTGCTGAGCAATGTTAAGACACATAATCTGGAGCCCGTAACATTTGAAGAAAGCCCTACCTTGCACACTGCTAATACTGAGTATATAGTAGTTAGACAAAAGGGGGAGCAGATTGGGTGTAACCATGTCAGAGGGGAAGAACTTTCTATAACTGAATCCCCAAATGACACACATGGGATGGAGCCCTCAACTAATACTGCTCATTCAACTGAAACACACCCACCAAGCACTGCAGATAAACTGATTCCAATATGAAGTGTAACTCCTCAGTTAGAGACAAATGGAAATCCCCCAGTAACAGCACAGGAGCAGGGGACATCACAGAATGCTGGGGAGACCACCAAGCAACCCAAGAGGGAGGAACCTGGCCCTTCACTTAGCGAATCCAGAAGATTCAGCTCAGGACCATGGTGTTAAGATTTCTTTAAACAAAGAGATGAACCAGTCCAAGGAGAAATGCTGTCAGGCTGAAATACAAAGGGGATTAACAGAGCATCCATACAGAATCTACAGCATGTGGCAAGACAACAGACAAAAGACTATGGGATATTTTCAATATTAGTTTTATGTCTGCTCAGGGTCTAGATAAATTCTGGACAAAGTATCAGCTACTGAAAATATCTCCCCTATGGATTCCATTTACTGTTGATCTCACAAAGGCTCATATCAAGACTGTCATTATAATGTTTTGTAATGAGGGGGGTAAAATGTAAGTGACATCACTACTGGCTAGAAAAATGGTGTGAAATATTGGGGCACCCTGAAGCAATTCTCACTACAGAGAATATATGCACAAGGGATGTTGTTTTTTTTTTCCAACATAGCACTATTTATTTCCTCGGTCGGAGCTGTCCCCAACAACCCCCAGCCACCAGCACCTGCACCTTCAGACTGGGTCTAGCTTGTGAATTTAGATGCCCCATCTACACGGACCAGCCAATGAGCAGGACTCCGCCTCCCAGGACCTGCGACATGGACCTGGGGAAGACGCCTCTCCTGTCCAGGGGTGCAGGACTCAGCCATCAGCCACTGGGGTCACCCCACCACCATTTTCCTCTGATTTTCTCCCCTGAGGAGCCGGCGTGCAATGGCATTGCACTGATGTGCAGATGCCTGCTGTGTTCCTCCCCCTGTGTATGTACGCAACTGCAGGGAACTCAGCCTCCACTATGGGCCACTGCAGCATGATGCAGATCTCTCACCCACCCCGTAGGAAGGAGAGCTGTCATAGGATATTCAATCTTTCCTCTTCCCTGCCAGCCCCCAGTGGCCCAAGTCCGTTCTTGAACTGGGGTCACCAGCACGGCGCGAGGTGTGGCATCCAGCGCCTCAACCCTCAGCACCACTGGGTCAGCTCAGGGATGGTGGTTTAAAATGAAAGTATCTCAAATGAATTCTAGAATGGTACACTTGCCTAATTGGCTTTTTTTTTGGGGGGGCAGGGATAGATGTGTCTGTTTTCACACAAGCCAATCAAAAGCTTACTACAAATTTGGGGCTAGCACACAAAAGAGTAGCATGTGTGATCAGCAGATGTGTCAGGCATGTTAGTTTGATGTGCAGGAACTAACATTGTTGCAGCTTAGGTGAGGAGAAAGGGCATACACACTATCAATTCCCATAGGCTGCCGGGAATATATGATGGTTTTGTTCAGGAACACCTTGTATATAAAGTACAGACATCTAGTAAGACAATACACAAACCACATCTGGCATAACTGAAAAAAACTGTGCTGTCCTCCTCTGGTGGTGAGCACAAGTGACAACAGGACCTGTACCCTCTACTTTAAATGGTGATGTGAGGATTGTGACCCCCCACCACCTTGACCCTTCTTACCTGCCTGCACCACTTGCTTCAGAAACAGCTGCAAGACCTGAGACTGAACAGTAGGTCTGGACAAAATGTATCTTTTGCCAGTGACATTCTGGCAGAATGCTGATTTTGCCTCTGTAAAATTTTGTGAAATTTCCATGAAACGTTTATGACATTTTGCCAAAATTGTGATTTCAGTTATTTCAGTCTAATTTCAATACTATTAGCCCATATTGCACCAGATTTTGGAAAGATGAATGAACCAATGACCATACAGACTTGTACCATGTTTCAGATCTCTTATCTTTAAAGGCAACTGAGTTATACACCTCCCAAACTTTTGGAATTTTAAAATTATATTTCAGTTCTATAACCTGCAGAATTGTAAGCCTCTATGACTTTAAAACTAGAGAATAGAATATGATCAGTTTTGTTAGCTAATTGATCCCATATATTAGGCCTTAATGCCACCCTCAGGACCCAGCAGCAAAGCGTCATGCTGCCATGCTGACAACCGGGTTCTGAAGCAAACCTGGGAAGTCATGTCGGGTAACAGACCATGGCTAAGACAGCTGCCTCTCAACAGTGAATTTCAGTTATGGTGGATAGGTCAGTGGCAGGTTCCACTAACACAGTGACCCCTGCAGCTGGGCCAGCTAGCTTTCTCCTGCCACAGAGAAACTGGTGGCTTTGTGAGGCTGACAGAGGCACTGCTCCCACCAGGGGAGATGGAAGGGAAAAAATGTTGGTGAAAAACTTGGTAGTCAATTTATTAATGGCTTTCTTCGGACTGATCAGGGTATATCCCTGTGAACAAGGTATACCCCTGAAAATACAAAATCACACATGCCCACATAATGCAAAGCATCATGGGCTCCATATGCAAATCACCACAGAATATTATGCTGGTTCAACTTTAAGCACAATTGCATGGTGCCAAAAGGCCTCTCACATAGTTTGCAAAGGGTGCCATACCCCAAAAAGACAAGCTACCAGCTGGGAGAAAAAACAATATGGAAAAAAGAGTCTGTGTGTGTCAGCTCTCTAATCTCATGCTTAAAGGCTGGCCAAATTATAAGCAGTCAAAGATTCCAAACTAACATCAGTAATTAAAGTTGAATTTCACAAGCTTTTGTGAAATTGTTCAATGTTGTGATACTTTTGTTGAAGCCCTGTCATACACTTGCGTTGCCGTTGTAGAGGAAGGTAAAGATTGGTAAAGTGGCAATAAGGTGGCATTCATAGGAGGCTCCATAGTAAAAGTGTAGTGGTGTCGTCAAGTGTCAGGTCACTATCTTGAGTGATGAACTATGAAGAATAGTTCTGTACATTACTGTGCACTAACCTGAATTCTTGCAATATGCTAGATAACCACTAAAGCTCACTGGCTTAGTGACTTTTGGAAGCAGATATATGTGCAGCAGTTGTGTACAGTGTCACCTGCTGACTCTTTAACAACCCTGTAGATAACATGCATATTTTTACTATTTGAAAACAGTGGCATCAAGTGATGCCAAGCCTTATAACTGGTTGTCACTTAGGCCATTGTGACAGAAGTATATGGATATTTTAGTCATGATGGAGCACAATGCTTGGCATCAATCTTGTAGAGTGTTGGAGGGGTATTGCAGGATTATAATGCTAGTGTGGGTAAGGTTATTCTGTGGTGATAAGTGCTTTGTGAAAGTTAAATTACACGCATGGATTTCTAGTGTCATTACCTGTTATGTGCCCATGCATTTTTGAGCAAAGTTTGGCAATTAGTAGTTTATAAAGTATCCACAATACATTTTAAGCTACTATACCACATTTACCCAGCTTAATTAGATTTCAGGACATATTTACTTTGGTATGCATTCCAAATCTTGAGTGTATACCTGCAATAGCAAAGGAGCTATAAACATCCAAATATTTGAACATTTTCACCGCAGTTAAATTGTAAAATGTTGAACTCCTTTAACTTGTAATTTACAGAACCAATGACCTCTCTGTTTAGCAGTTTTGCATATCAGCTTTTAATTACCCATCTCCAAAAGTGTCTAAATTGTAAGCATAGAAATATTTCCAAAATTTTCACATGAATAATAAATTGCCATAATTGAGCCTCTATAACTTCCCCACCCCATCCAAATTTCTTGAAACTTGGAATCCTTTTAGGGCCGACTCCAAGCTATTACCATGCCAAACATCAGATCTCAAGCTGTAATACTGACTGTGTTATGACCAATTAAAGAATTTTGGAAAATCCCCTAAAAGTTTGGGACATTTCATGACATTTTGCCGAATTTTGTGAAAATTCCACACAATTGCAATTTGCTAATTTTGCTCAGCCCTACTGTACAGGTTGTTAATGGAAGTGATTTGCAAGAGACAAATGCCAGGACTCCTGAAGCCCATCTGGGACCAGCCATGGGGACTGATTCACCAGTATCCATGCCCCTGCCATCTGAGGGTCTCACTGTTGTTCATAGGAAAATCACCAGCTTGGCAGTAAAGCAACATAATCACCCCTGATAACATTCAAAAATAAATACCAGATTTTGCAGGATCAGAAGAAGTAGGTATGAAAATGTATCTTCCACAAAATCATGTATGGTTTCAAAACCTGAAGAGCAGGGTGAAAGACCAAACAGGAAGTCTAGAAAGAGAAAATATACTTACTCCTTTCAGGGAAGGGTTACCTGATTACTGATATTGTCATGTTTGTTCAGATACCTTTCCACTTATTCTTCCATGTATATGTTGAATATTGCATCTCTCAATATGTGCAGTATTAAAGACTATAAGAAAAGAGAGGCTGCAGCATCTTTTTTCCAGAATACTAGCTTTAATACAGTTTTACTACAAGAAATCAGATTGACTTCAATCTTTAAGATCTCACAGGTTAAATGAAGCAGGGTTTGGGAGCCCTCTTACTGAACATTTGGGGAGGATAGGGCAGATGGTTTGGAAAGTTTTTTTTTTTGGGAGACTAATTTTTCTATAACTAAGAGTGGGCATTTGCCTAGGGAGGGTGTTGTCAGATTTTGTGTATCATTCTGCGAAATATTTTTGACTAGTACTTAAGTCCCTTTGACTCAGGAGGGAGCACATCACTTTTGAAAGTATAAGACCATATTTATATATTCCCACCATGTGATCGGGGGGGGGTTAGTTATGGGATGGATGTTCGGGCACAAGGAATGATGCAAAAGAAAACATATTGTGATATGAGTGCTTTGAAAAACATAATTTCAGGTGTAAATTTAACAGATACCTAGGGGGCCTTGCATAATTTAGGTGGACATACCTATCATAGAAATCAATTCTCTACTTGATTTCCCTATAGAGATTAAGGGAGTCATTGGGGAACAACGGCCGTAAGTCCATTTGGCTGTAACTGGCCCTTGGGTCTGGAAAACCCCAACTGAGAGCTGAAGTCCTTGATTTTAGAATGGCAGACTTTAACAGGCTGAAAGAGCTGTCAGGGAAAGTTAGTTTGGGTGGATAACATAGGTGGAGTGGAACAGAGATGGGGACAATCAAGGGGGTAATTTTTGAAGCATGTAAATTATGCATGAGAATGGTAACCAAAAGGAACAGCTTCAATAGACCATTGTGGTTCTCTGTAAGAGTCAGGGAAGTGGAGAAGACTATGAAAAATGCCTTTTACAAATATAAAGAAAAGCAGGGGGAGGTAGAATGGAGAGAATATTTATTGAAAGGGAGGCAAAGAGGGCAGTTAGGGAAACAGAAGCAGGCACAGAGCTGCATATTGCAGAGTGCATCAAGAGCAGAGAAAAATAATTCTTCCATTATATTGAAGAAAAGAGGAAAAAGGAGGGGAATCATTAAGCTAGCAGAGGATGGTAGGTTCATAGAAGAGGATGAGCAAAAGGCCACCATCCTTAATGATTACTTCTGCTTAGTTTTCACTAAGGAGGATGGTGGGCCCATCCCAGAGAGTGGCATCAAAGTTGCCACTAAGGGGTCCCAGAGATGATGCTGCCAATATTTACAAACAAAAGGGCCCTGAAAGGGCTGTTAGCCCTAAAGATAGATAAGGTCCCAGGACCAGATGGGTTATGTCCAAGATTATCTTGTACATAGTGGAGTAAAGACCCACTCACTGGTAGGTAATGTAAAACTCAAAATTTATTTTGGTATGACACCATCCATAATCCAATATTTTTAGAAGCAAAGTAAATTATCTAAGCAGAAAATTAATGATTTTTTTGGTTCACTGATCACTTCTTCAGGATATTTATGCCTTGTTAAAACAATCTTTTTAGTTGATCATTTTACTGGGAGAGCATTACCACCAACTTGCAGGTTCTCTGGCTGTTTCATATTTGTTTGTTGTACACATCTTTTTCTCTACCTGTCATTCTTCTGAGTGTTCGGTTTATTTCTTTCTGGCTCTCAATCCTCCCACCATCTTGGCATTTCAGTCTCAATTGAGCAGCAGCTTGACTGAAACTGAAACACCAAGAGGGTGGGAAGATGGAGAACCAGAAAGCAACTAAACACTCAGAACAGTAACAATATGGATGTATAATACCAAAATAAATGTTGAGCTCTTACATTACTTGCCAGTGAGTGGGTCTTTACTACACTGTATGCGAGATTGCTATTGAGGTTTTGTGGAGCAGATCCCTCTTAGTGTTTGTTTATTGTTACAGGCTGGTTGAGCCATACTGGTCCAGGTATCTGGTTACATCCAAGATTACTGAAGGAACTGGTAGTGGAACTGACTCAACTCCTAGCAGATCTATTCACAGGCACCTAAAGATGGGGGTAGTTCCAAAGGATGGGAGAGTGGCAGATGAAGTTCTACTCAATAAGGAGGGACAAGGAACAGGCAGGGAACTACAGTCCTGTCAATCTTACCTCTATTGTGGAAAGCTGATGAAGTCACTGGTCAGACAGAACCTCGTGAACTTCTTAGAGAGCAATGATCTCAAGTATAGTAAACAGTAAAAATTCATGGCAGGGAAGTCTTGTCAGAGTAACCTGATAGCTTTCTTTGATTGGGTGATGAGGGAATGGGATAGGAGCTATGCTGTGGATTTGCTCTATTTTGACTTCAGCAAGGCTTTTGGCTTGGTGTCTCACAGTTGCTCGCTGAAGAAGGTTGAAGATCCGGGTGTGGCTAAGGTCATCGTAAACTGGGTTTATAACTGGCTAAAAGTGAGGCAGCAGAGGGTTGTGGTCAACAGGGTCAAATCAGAAGAGAGGGAGATCATGAGTAGGGTACCACAGGGATCTGTCCTGGGTCTGGTCATCTTCAGTATGTTTATCAGCGACACTGGTGAGGGAATACGGAACAGGTTGTGTCACTTCGCAGATGACTTGAAGTTCTGTTGGAGGACGGATAGCAATGAGGGAATCAGTGGAATTCAGAGTGACTGACAAAAATTAGAAGGATGGTATAAGGGTTGGCAGCTGAAGATCAATGCCAAAAAGTGCAAGGTAATGCATTGAGGGAAAAAGAACCCCAATACAGAGTATTGGATGTGTAGGGTGATACATAGCACTACTGCTGAGGAATGGGACCTTGGAGTTATCATCAGTGACTCACTTATTTATTTAGCTTTTGTTTACCAGATAAGTACAGTAGACAAGCATTATGCCTATTTTCAGGAACGACCCGGGACTTAAACAATCGAGCCTGCAACAGGGCACACAGCAAAGTGAGTATGATCCTGGAATGTATAGGGAGATGTATTGATAGCAGAAGAGGAAATACTTCCCTTATATAAATCCTTAGTGAGGTCACACTTGGGAGTACTGTGCACAGTTCTGGACTCTTCACCTCAGGAAAGAAAGGGACAGGCTGGAAACAGTGCAGCACAGGGTAACATAAATGATTCATGGCCAACAGGTCAGGTCCTACGAGGAGCACCTCAAGGCACTGAACATGTACTCCATGGGTACCAGAAGGGAGAGGGGAGATATGATTGAGACTTTCAAGTTCTTAAAAGGAATTAACAAAGTGAACTGCAGGGAACATTTTAGCTTGAATACTAGCTTGTGGTCATGTGGGCATGAGTGAAAACTGACAGGAGGGAGGTTCAGGAGAGATGTGAGGAAGTGTTATTTTACAGAAAGGGTGGTAGAGCCAAGGAACAGTCTGACAGTCGAGGTGGTGGGTGCTAAACTTTTGGTAGTTTCAGGCATGGTTGAGACAGAATTAAGGTATAGTGGTTGCTAGAGCTGGAAGAAACTGGGAGGTGAATGTGGGAGAGGATGGGGAGGGCTAGGACGCAGGAGGAACAGTAGGTCCTAGGGCTACATAAGGAGCCCAGGCAGTCTGGATAGACTATTGGTCTTTTTCTGTCAACATTGTCTATGTTTCTCGAATTGACTATTGTTTTATGTCCTCACGACTGATTCCTACTAAATTTACTTTAGCCCCTTCAGAGTTGTCTGATCATTTACTCCTGGACTGCTCTTTTTATACTGATGATACCACATCCCCATCCTCACAGACTGATAGAAGATGGAGGATGAATACATCTTTATTAGATTTTCCAAACATACATACAGAATTGCAGCAGTTGCTAATTTATGCATGTGTGCATGTATGTACATATGTACATATGTATGTCTTCATTTTTTATTTATTAATTTTAAAATTGGTAACCGGAAAAAGACACACTGAGTGGGGTTTGTTTCCAGGTGTATACTGGGGGGAGGGGAAAATGGAGTAGACACAGAAAAGTAAAATTAAAAAGCATACAAAATGCAAAATACAAAAAACAAGTCAAATCCAGTGCTAGGAAGTTGGTATTCTGTATTATACAATGGCAAGGAAAGAATCCTAGGCTCTGATTGGTCAGTGTGTGCCTGGCACAATGATGTTATCCCAGTATAACATTATGGGTCTAGTCTCAGCACTCTGAACCTCTTGACTGATTGTTTGCATTAGTATTTGCATTGCTTACATCTTCACTTAAGAAACAAAGATATTTTCCACACTAACAAAAACATTCTTTAAAATCATATTTTTTTATTCTGTATATAACAACAAGCCATTGTATAATAGTAATAATGCCCTCCAGCCCTCCAGGGTGTATGTCGTTCTGGGATAACGTCACTTCTCAGGTGTTGGACACACTTGGCCTGCGGCCTCATGCACAACAATCTGAGGCATGACGTTATCCCAGCACGACACACACCCTTTCGTGCATTATTGCTTAATTACTGATGAGCAGTGGACACAGTGGGAGGACACTGATTAAGTAAAAATTAGTTTTTCTCCTGATATGGAAAACAGAAACAACAGACTGAGTATTTATAGTACTTAGGTTCTAGAAATCAACTGTATAAACTTATCAGCAAGTCTGTAGAAGGAACAGAAACTTATGAGACCCAGACTGATGTTTTTAAAAAAATGAAAGGTTTTGGCTACAATATGACAGCAGCTTCATTGGAGGTAGAATTGATATAGGATGAAAAAAAAATAAATACATTTTAGTGACCCCTTTTTTGTATTCAAAAGTAAAATAGAGCACATGATCCTACACTCCCTAGAGAATGATGGAGTAGTAGTGATTGATAATAATGGTATTTTTCAAGTGGCAAATAATTTTGTGGAATAGACATTTACAAGAGTTTAAGTCAAAAAGTCAGCCAGACACATTTTTGACTGTTTCTTTCTTTACTTTGATAGCAGCACAGTGTACAGGCATGACTGAAGTGTTTACAAAAGAAAATAATCCGTGAATTAATTTCTACCTTAAGTAGTGGTTCCTTCCCTGGTGTGGATGGCATAAAGAACACATTTTATAAACCTTTTTCAGAGACTCTGGGTGAGATTTTATTGCCAGTATTTGAATACGCCTTGACTATTCCCATTTCAAAAAGAGGAACAAAAACAATTTGAAGAACTGGATGCCTATTATCCTTTTAAATTCTGATTTTAAAATCCCATGGGTGCTTCTTTGTGCCTATTTGTAGGAGGCCGTGAAGGTATTGGTTGAGCTTACACATTCCCAGGCAGGAACATGCAACATAATTTATATATTCTAAAGGATGTTTTTGAGCTAGGGTGCAGGGATGAAATAAGTGGTTACATCTTGTTGTTAGAGTAGGAGAAGGCTTTTGACAAAGTGCCACATACATTCGTATTTGATATTCTGAAAACATATGGTATTCCTCCAATATTCCTCAGCTGTATTCAGAAACTGTATGAGGGCACAAAGTTTATTCCTTCCATGAATGGACAATTTGAGTTGAAGTCTCCAGTTGCAATACAGGTCCGTCAAGGATGCCCCTTAAGCCCATTTTTATATACTTTTGTGCTGGATCCCTTGATCAGACAAATTTTATGGAAATGGAAGTTTTTAAATATACTGATAGACCTGCTTCTGCATGTTTATTCTGTATATGTTATATATTTTTTCCAGATCCTTTATTTAGTTTTTATTTTTCTTTTATAGATACTATATGAATCAATTATGCCATGAATGTAGGCCTTGTAGGTGTCGCACAATAACAAAGTCTATCCCTGGTGTACCATTAGAATTCAAAAACAATTCTGTTTCTCTCAGGATTAACTGGTGGAAATCATGATCCTTTAATAAAAAAGGGTAACTTAGCATACCTTTATTTTGGTGGTAGTGTCCCTGGATACAACAGACATTTCTTGCGGGGTGCGATCTGCGGAAAAGATAGAATAGTATAGAATCTTTTTAGCCTATACAGTGTATATTTGGATATGAGATACATGTTGTTTCTTGAATAAGCTGAATGATGATTGCAGTAAAGAGAGAAAAAAAGAGACCTTTGTAACTGGATTGTTAAACCTCCATGTGTCCGTTGTATTAATCGCCTCAATTTATATTTTAATTAGCTTACTAGAGTTTGATAAGGCATTGTATTTTGCAGTGGAATCCCTATGCCAGCGAAAAGACACATCGAGGTGTGGGTTGTGAGCTGATAAGGGCATGCCCCAAGTGCATTACGAGGCATGAGGCGCTTGCGCCGAGTGCCTTTACCGCCTGGGAAGTGCTCTTGTCAGGCCATAACCCACACCTCAGAATGTCTTATTGTGCTTATAAAATGGGTATATAAAACCAGTCTCAGTACAACTTTGTTTCTCACTGCTTCTTTTCTGGTTGGAGTCGGTGGCTTTTTTGCCTGCTTCTCTCTCAGCGACACGAGTTTGCTTCACAGTGCTAAGCTGTGTTACTCTCCATGACAGATGTCAGAGCGGTGTGTACCCACCTTTGTTATGGTTTTCTGTGGTTATAGGTCAGTGACATTTTGTCGTTATGTGGTCATAGTGGGAAGATTAGTGCCGGTTGGCCACGTTATGGGTTGATAAGGACACGACTCTGTTGTCCTTTCAGCCAATCAGATTTAAGGATTTTCCCTACTCATTTTATAACAGACTGTATTACTTACTTAAATTGTTGCCCTATAAGGAAAGGTTGTGGAAACTGCTATTTCCATGAAAAAGTTAATACAAAATCTGGTATGTCCTCATTCAAGCATACAGTGATGCTACTGTTACAACTAGGCTTTTATGTTCAAGAGATAATATCACAACTCTGCCCACAGGATCAGTTTTAACCTTTTGAATATTTATAGGGAGAGATTTGTTAAGGAGGATGGACACCCCTTGTGATTTGTCATTAAATATTACATGAAATCCTTTTTCACCCCAAAGCTTAGCACTTTTTCTTTAAATAGGCATGTGTCTCTATTAGTAAGATGCATTGAATTTACTTATTCCTTGCATATTTAAAAAATATTTTCCTTTTGACTGCATTATGGAGGCCATTAATATTCCATGATTATATTTTAAAACTGTATCATCCGTCTTGCAGTGTCTTTAGATAAAGATAAAAGAAGGGTCTGAGTAATTATGTTTTCATAAGCCAACTGTCATGTCTTGTAATATACAGTTACAATAGCATGGAGATTCTACTAATATAATTTATCAAACCAATTAGGGAAAGGACATACATTCTGGTATCTACCTCAGTCTTTTCTAAATTTTGTCTGCTTCTGTCTGCCAAATCTCCCTCCAAAAGGATTAAAGATAATAATTAAAAAAATGAAGGGAAGTATTAGTGACAGTTGCATAAGAGCCATCATAGTGACCCCACCTTCCATTCCCCTAATATCTGACCACCCTCCCTTCCTCTCTTCCTTTTTAAATTGGACATTTTATTAGTTTCATCATGCACATGAAATGAAACAGGAAATCATGAACACATAAGAAAGGTACATTAAAAATATAGTTCCATGTCCCCACCCCTCCCCATCCCAACCCCTCCTCCTCACCTACCCTCCCTTGGCATCAGGCATTGATAGTACTTAATAAGGAAAAGAAGTGGCTGAGAGAAAATTACAAAAAAGAAAGGAAATATACACTGGTACTGAAGAGATCCTTAGGGTGGCTTAGCACCAGTTTAAAGCAGGTATACAGTGTACATTTGCTCCCAGTTCTTTTTATACTTATGTAGAGAAATATGCAGGATGGCTTTTAACTGTTCAGACCTTAAGTTGAAAAGCAGCTATGCAGCCATTCTACATAAGTGATTGGGTTTGAATCCAACCAGTGACGTAGCACTAATTTCTTAAGGGATAAAGAGATTAAAGCCATGTAGTACCTATGTTGATAAACAGCAATACCTGTGAAGTTTTCAACCAAGCATACTTTAGGGATAAAAAGATCCTCAATACCAAGCATGGGGTCTGCCTTGCTTCTAATAGTGTCCCAGAAGGTTCTAACTTGCGGACATTCCCAAAATATATGTAATAAGGTTCCATCAACCTGGTGGCACTTAACACAAATGGGGAAGGGAATTCTGCCCACCTTATGAAGTTTAACTAGGGTCCAATACATGTTATTCAAAAACTGGAATTGTGTTAGTCTCAGTCTGTCTTGAGTAACATATCCATAACAATTCTGCCAACTCTTACCCCAGACTCCCCCAAAGTTAGGGAATTGCGTAGACCAGTAGTTGGGTACGCCATTTAGAAAGAAGAAAGCTCTATCGAATAAGGAAGTGTAAGTTTTAGAAATCGCATGGTGCCAGTTAGTAATGGGTGAAAGGGATTCAAATAACTCCCAAGTATTGTCACCCCAGGTTAACAAATCTTTTTTCTGGATTAGCAGGTGTCTCAGTTGATATATACTTTAAAAGTTTGGAAGCGATATATGTTGTATTTACCCATAATATCTCCTAGAGGGCTGCAAACTCCATTTGGGAAAACGTCTCTTATTTTAACCCCTTTAAGTTGTGGGATCCAATGGGCTTGAACAAGCTTACCTCCAATCTTGAAATTAGGGTTCCCCAAAAGCAGCTGGCTTATATCCTCCTTACATTTATACTTTAAAAAAGAGCATAACTGACCATATATCCTAACTAATACTGCTGTTGGGGAGCTGATTAAACTATGGGGGAGGTCCGTTGGTGTAGTGTGTAAAAGAACTTCTGGAGAGATACCTACTGATATTATCAATTCATTTTCTAGTTTTAGCCATATAGGCATGTATGAGAGGGAGTTCAGATCTGCTGATTTGGTGAGCCACCACAAGTATTTACTTGTCTGACTAGCCCAATAATAGAGTCCAAAGTGCAGTAGTCTTAAACCCCCTCGATCTTTAGGAGCAGCCATTTTATAATAGGCCCTCCTCGGGGGTTTACCCAGCCAGATGTAATCCGTGATACTGGAATACACTTTTTTAAACCATTTCAAAGGGCAGCCAAGAGTTTAGCATATTAAGAGGGTAAAAAAGTCTCAGTAATATGTTCATTTTGGCAACACTGATGCACCCCCAAAACGAGAGCGGGAGGCTTTTCCATCTGGCTAGATCCTGCTGAATTAATTGTAGGATAGCTTCTACATTGATCCGTAATATTTTTGATTCACTTCTGGCTAGGGTAATGCCTAAATATTTCAGGCTAAGGGAGCCCCATTGAAATCCCAAATGCATGATATCATGCTTTATTAATTTATTAAGGGGAAAGACTATGGTTTTATCCCGATTGATTTTGTAGTTGGAGAGTGAACTATATTCCTTAATGGTTTATAAGGCTGCTGGGAGTGATCCCTGTGGATGGATTAAGTGCAGTAATATATTATCTCCATAGTCCGACAACTTAAGTTCCTGGGATCCTAAAAGTATTCCTTGTATTTTAGGGTGTTCTCTTAGCTTGGTTAACAGTGGCTCTAAAGAGATATTGAACAGGAGTGGCGATAATGGGCAACCCTGTTTGGTGCCTGAATGTAGTGGAAAGGTGGCAGAAAACACCCCATTACAATATATTCAGGCACTTAGGTTGTTGTAAAGGGAGGTCTCCCTCTTTCAATTAGTTGCCCAAAAATCATGTCTAATACCCTAAACATTTTAAACACAAGATGGAACACACTTTCCACTACACCCCCCCATATGAGAGACCCTTTGAGTCTTTGTTTTTATCTGCATGCAGTAATGCTTTACTATTCCAAGCCGTGCCCAGTATATATCTTCCAGAAAGCACTTGACAAATTATCCTTTATTATAGTAATGTGATCCAGATTGGCCTCATTTGATTGGTTGACACAATAAAATGAGCACTACGTTAATTTTTAATTAACATATTTGTACAGCCTCATCACAAAAGCAGTGATACACATAATGAAATTCTAAATTTGAAAGCATTCTATAAAAAATTCTAAAACTGCCTCGCTGACCGCCATTGTTTAGCAACCGCTCCGTAGTAGCAGTGACCCTGCTGCATTATTAAAAAGTGAAGTACCTTTCATAATATCATTCTTACTGTGCACCCAAAATATGACTCAGTCGTCAACCGTGATCCTACTCAACATTCTGAATCGTTAATACTATCCTTTATTATAGTAATGTGATCCAGATTGGCCATTTGATTGGTTGACACAATAAAATGAGCACTACGTTAATCTTTGATTAACATATTTGTACAGCCTCATCACAAAAACAGTGATACACATAATGAAATTCTAAATTTGAAAGCATTCTATAAAAAAATTCTAAAACTGCCTAGCTGACCGCCATTGTTTAGCAACCGCTCCGTAGTAGCAGTGACCCTGCTGCATTATTAAAAAGTGAAGCACTTTTCATAATATCATTCTTACTGTGCACCCAAAACATGACTCAGTCGTCAACCGCGATCCTACTCAACATTCTGAATCGCTAATACTGTCCCATTTCAGTAAAAAAAGTAAACAATAATTACAGAGTTTATCAAGAAAACAAAACCAATGGCATGTGTAAGCCAAACGTAAATATACACTTCAAAATTATCATTACCATTCTCCCTGCCCACCTCTTCCCTGGTCTCCATAGAAACAGCATTGAGACCCAATAAAGAGCAAGCATACAAACCACAGTGAAAATTGTCCAATAAGATCTCCTCATAAATATTCATGAGGTATACAGGTTGCCATGAAACAGACAGCAATACCATTGGCCACAATATCACTGTCGCTAGGCAACAGGACGACATACAAAGTCGTGTTACTGAAAGCATAACTAAAAAAAAGTAAAAACATTTCTGTCACAGTAGTTTTCAGTTGATCGCTGTCATCAAAGAACTGTGCTTCAATGGACCAGTCCAAATGAAGCTGTCAAGTAGTGATATATTTAATTAAAATCACGTAACATTCAAACTTTTACTTCTACTCGATGACGGTTTGAAACTGTAACATATTAACAGAACCTGCAAAAAACCAAAAAAATACTCTCACAGCAAACTGTCCTGCGGTGTTAACAATTAGCCTACCGCTTTACATAACCTACAATACTGCACGACAGTGACAGAAATTAGCAATTACTGACACTATCTCATACGATGCCATCCCCTAGGTAACACACTAGCTGCTGGATCTCAACACTGCGGAAGGACTATTTTACTAAAAATAACAATAACAGTACACAAAACACTTAATTAAACTTAAAATTACACAAAAATAATACTTTTACAAATACCATAAAATAGCAATAAGGTATTTCTTAGGGTTATGTTAATGTCCTGTTAATCACACCCTGGGGCATGTGGCACTTGGCTGCTGCTGCCACATTACACCCCAGGGTGTGATCAACTACAAGAAATACCTTATTGCTTAATTAATTTTAATCCAAAATTATAACATCCAATCTAGATTACTGTGTTCTAATCACATTCACAAGTAGGAAAGTATGTAGATGTTATGTAGATCTTCCAGACCCACCTTTCATATTGTCTTCTCTTCCTTTATAAGAGTTTTGTAATTAATATTTTATTTTAATCTAGCTAAGCTCTTTCCCACTCTCATTTGGGCCTCTTTGTCTAATGTTTCACTTGACTTCTTCTTTTCATATTTTAGCTATAAATTTCTAATTTCTTAAACTTGTAGATAATGTTAAAGTCCTCATTTGCATCCTTCTGATCTTCAGGGTTTACATTCTCCCTCTGGGCTTTCTCCTTCTCCTTCTATTTTGAAGTATCTGCTTTTGAAGCATTAGAGGAAGAAGCATCAGAAGTAGGTTAATATTTACTTGGTTTCAAGATTCCACCTGAAAAGTATTTGGAATGCACTTCTGGAATTTTGAGGTCAATAGCATTAATAACCATGGCTTCAGCCTCCAATGCAGAGGTGAACACATTTCATCTTTCACCATACATTGCTTTCAGAGTGTTTGGAAGCCTGTGGGTGAAGCTAATCTTATTGTCCCAGAGGAGTGATTTTAATGGGTTAAAGATTTTCCTCTTCTTATGAATTTCTGGATCTAGGTTAGGAAACACCAAAACCTAACTGTTTTTTGTAGTCATTGTTTCACCCCATTGAGCACCCTCCTTTCCCCAGAGCATACACCATTTACTACCACCCTCTATCACCTACCCTTAACCAGTTTACCACCTTAGGACCCATCCCTAAGCTGCCTGGTTTCCTTATGAGTCTCCTATATGGAATGGAGTCAAAAGCATTACTGATGTACAAGTAGGCAACATCCGCCACCCCACCCTGATCTATTTCCCTGGTCACCTAAGTTAAGAGTAATATTCTCTCATTATGGTTCCCCAGAATTATATCATCCTCCTGTCTTTCTCTTTCAATCTTTTATGCCTAGAATTTTGCTTAACTTTAATGTCTGGTTGAATTGTGTCCTCCTGGCTGGTGAATACTTAGGCAGGCATATTTGTCATTTAGTAGGGTTGTTGCAGTGAAGGTAGTAGTGCCAGCACTCGTGCTACCTAACCGTCCATCAGTTGCTTCATGTGGCACAGCCACCAGATCTTTGATCTCAGGGTGAGCATTTAATTCATGTACTAGGTTTCAGCAGTTTTGGCTGAGAGTCTATTTCTTGAGGGCTCAGTTAGCTCTTGTCTGTTAGCATCTGGCAATACTCTATGCTTTGTAGCAAGCAGCCCTGGCATCTTTAACTGAGACCTAGTAGTTTATTTATCTTTGGCAGATTCTGTATGAGTCTGGCTGAAACCTGTGCCATAATCTTCTTCTCATAATCCACGTTGTCTTGTTGTTTTCAGAAAATGTGTCCCAGTCTCCTACACAGACTTAATAAGAGAGAACATAGTTTCAGTCGTGAGAGCCACAAAGAAATCTTCTGAGTTCACACAGAATACAGGTTTGACTTTTATGTTTGTGTGAACACTCCATACTAACACTTGATTCTTTTAATTTCAGGTTTTAACTTGTTCAGTTAATTTCAATCTTGCTATGTTGCAGTGAGACAGAATTAGCCACGCTCGCCCTCACTCAGCTGTTGCCATCTTGGACCCCCTTCCCTGTTACTAGTCCTAAATTGGAACATTTAAGGGAATAACTGCAACAGCAGCAACAGTCCAGCTGATGAATAATTGTTTTTTTTCCTTGTTGGTTGATACAGCCTTGTACCTTGACTCATACATACATACATACATACATACATACATACACAGTGTCGGCAGATAAGGGCCTATGGCCCACCCAGTCTGCCCATTTGAGCTTGTAAGTTCAGTTTGTTTTCCTAGAAGTCTGTTGCACCTTACCCCTGACCTCCAGAATTCCTTTATGTCTATCCCATGCATTCTTAAATCCGTGATTGTTTCAGCCCCACCACTTCCTCTGGCAGGGTGTTCCACTTATCCACCACCGTTCTGTGAAGAAATTCTTTCTCATGTTTCCTCTGAATCGTCCTCCTCCAACTTCATCCCATGCCCTCTAGTCCTGGAACATCTTTTCGCTTAAAAATAGTGTTTTCCTGCACCCTGTTCCTCCTGTAAGATACTTGTATGTCTCTATCATATCCCCTCTCCCTCCTCTCCTCCAGGGAGTACATGTTCAGTTCCTTCAACCTGTCTTCATAGGACTTGTGAAGCAATCCATGCACCATCTTTGTTGCCCTCCTCTGAACCTTCTCTACCCTGTCTATGTCCTTACGTAGGTATGGACTCCAGAACTGTACACTGTACTCCAGGTGGGGCCTCACTAGTGTCTTGTATAGCGGAATTATGACCTCCCTTTTCCTGCTGGTAATGCCCCTGCCTATACATCCCAGCATCCTATTTGCTTTACCTGCTGCCTTGTCACACTGTTTCCCTACCTTGAGGTCATCAGAGATGATAACCCCAAGATCCCTTTCCTGCTTGGTGCATGCTATATCCTCACCCCCCAACTGATATATTGTGCCAGGGTTTTTGTGCCCCATATGCATTATCTTGCACTTCTTTGCATTGAATTTCAACTGCCAAACCCCTGACCATTCTTCAAGTTTCTGCAGGTTGCTTCTCATTCTGTCTACACCCTCTGGTGTGTCTACTCTGTTACAGAGCTTTGTGTCATCAGCGAACAGTGAAATTCTGCCTTCTAGGTCCAGCCATGTCACTGATGAAGATGTTGAATAGGACCGGTCCCAGCACTGATCCCTGTGGTACCCCACTGATCACTCTTCCCTCTGTGGAGTGACAGCCATTTACCACCACCCTCTGTGTCCTGCCACCCAGCCAGTTACCTACCCACCACACTACTGTCCTGCCCACACCCATATTCCCCAGTTTGTGTAATAGTCTTCTATGTGGCACAGTGTCAAAGGCCTTGCTGAAGTCCAGATAGGCCATGTCCACTGCCCTCCCCTGATCCACCTCCCTAACTAATCTCATCCCTGACTAAGGCCTCCAGTATTAACTTTTAATCCTTCAATGCCTCGTGGAACACACCCATGACAGTTTCAAAGAGATGGTACTGCTTCTGCTCCAGCCTCCTCAGCACGGCTTGGTCATGTAGCTGAACAAACTTAATATGTGACTGGTCCATTTGAGATGGTAGTGGTAGTGTGGGTGGCTCTTGGGCTTGAGATACCTCCTCCTCTCTCCTCTGCTGATGGATAACACTACCTTCTTGTTCTTGGCACCACTGGATGGCCTTTTGAATCCTTTTTCATAATGCAGCATGTGTCTTCTGATAAGTCCTTTTGGTGCCGGGACTGGGACACCACTGACTCACTAATAGCTCAGCCTTCCTCCACGTGATTATGTAAGTTGTGACATTATACCGTATATCACTATACTATAAATAAATTAAGTCCAGAAGTCAAACGTTTCAAAAGGATAACTGTTGTCTTGTAGTTCTGTGCAGCTGAAGTGAATTCTTTCTGGGACTGTGCTTATTTTATATGCTGACCTTGACACTTTGACACCAATAGAGCTACTTTGGATTACATCAGTTAATCTTTATTTTTATTGACTGCATGATGAGTCTGCAAACATTTCCTGTGAGTCATTAAATACCCTGCCCCTGAATTCTGCCTTGGTTGTTTTGGGGTCCCTGTATTAGACATTTCCCCCTAAAAATGCACAGGTACAACATGCGCTGAAAGTGAACTGGAGTGACTGCTGTGTTTTGACAAACTCAACCTTGAAACCAAATTATCTTCCACCATCTTCTCTATTTACAACCTCAATGTTACACCTGTGTAAACCAGGCTTTTACAAGGGGAGATTTTTGTTTGTTCAATTCATAATAAAAATGCTCTAGGCCACATGAAGCTTCTGCTTCCAACATTCACTAGTGTTCTCTTTAGTTTAAAGCTTTAACAAGATATGAATCCGTGGCTTGAAATGCTGTCCTTTCAGAATTCCTTGCATTCTGCTTGAATGGTGTCTCCTGGGACTCTTCTTAGAGCTTTAAACCAAAGAGAGCACCTGTGAATGTTGGAAGTAGAAGTTTCATGTAGCCCTAGAGCATTTTTATCATGAACTGAGCAAACAAAAATCTCCCCTTGAAAAAGTCTGGTTTGCACAGGTGAAATGTTAAAGTTTTTGTAAATAAAGAACACTGTGGAAGATAATTTTGTTTCTAGGTCGTGTTTGTCAAAACACAGCAGTCCCTCCAGTTCACTTTCAACACGTTGATTCAAGTACCTTCTGAAGGGCTACAGAAAGAAACGGATATTCAGCCATTGGGGGAGGAGCAAAGAAGCAAGATGGCAGCAGTGTTCAGCTGTAGCTTGTAAGCTCCTTATTGTGAGCACTTGCCCTCCCCCCCAAATAAAGTGAATATTTTGGCTAACTTTCTATCTGGAGAGCCATAAATTTGGTATGTGGGTTTTCTGGTTGTTTTGCGGATGACCAGATTACCCAAAGTATATTTTAATGTTTAGTTAGGGAGTTATTTAGGGCTTTAGTGTGAGGCAGGGCTGGTGAGTGAGTGAGCTAGTCCAGTGACTTAGTTTTCTTGTTTTTTTGTGAGCATCCTGAAAAACCACAGCTCGCCTACCTGGTACCCGTTCTTCAGGTTTAGTGCTGCCTAGGGACCCAACAATTTAGTTGGGTTTTTGTTTCCCAGTGGTTCAACAGTCTGACGTGAGTAGGCAGAGTTGGGCTTCTGGATTCATGGACTCATGCAATCCATATGCAAGGTTTTCCTTTTGTGGCAGAGATTCGCTTTCTGGACAAGGAGGGCTGAGGATTATGGACTTAGGTGCTGAGGCTTGAGGTCTACATTTATTTTCAGTCAATGCCAGTGTTCCACCTGAAGATCCAACAGCAGCTGTGGACCCTTGATTTCCCTGAATGTGCTTCTTCAACACCTGTACAAGAGGGCTGACGGCATGATAGAGTCCTGCTTGCTGCTCGGTCTGCATTCCTAGGAGTACGTGGTTCAGAGGGCACTTCCGCATATGGTCTCCCAGGGCAAAAGCAGTGAATGGTGTGACTGTTGATCTCTGGTGCCTCTGTGATTGGTCTGTGTGCCCTTGCTGCTGAGTTTTGTGTGTGTACCCCATCGGATTATCATTATGGGGTTGGTTACCGGGCTTGGTTGCTCTACTTTTTGGATTTCCAGGACTGGTGGAAGTAGTCCTGTACATATTCCGAGTTCTATCCTGCATGACTGGTATCGTGATGAACTCAGCATTCTGCAGTGACTGGGGGTGGTGAGAGAGCCCTCAAACTCTATGCAGTGGGTTGAAACTTTATTTTCCTTACTGGCACAAGTTGCTATATAATTATCTGTATGTTACTGTTCTAATTCATCCCATCTCGTAGGAATTTCATGTTGAGCTGAGGTCAGCATTACTTCCTTATTCAAGTACTTCTCCTGGTCTTGCTATCACTCTCCTTATGAAGGTGGGGTGTTGGGGGTTTATTGGGTTTAAATAACTTAAGTCAGATGTGTGTGTTGTGTGTATGGTATTAGGTGAATTTGTTAGTAGTGTGTGGTTGAAGGAGTGCGTGTTTATTTAGTTATTATTGCATTGCCTGGGAGACATTGTAGGCAGTCAATATGTGTTTGGGGAAGGCTGGGGGCCTGGGGTGTGCCAGGATCATGTACGGAGCATCCCAGCTGCACAAACGGTGGCCCTTTTTCAACCTCCCAGTGACCGATACCACCATACGATGTTGTAGGAAGGTCAGAATTGGGAGGAACTGCCTGAATCGATTTTGGCGGGGTGCCTCGTGCTTGATGGGGGGTAGGATTGGGGTAGTCAGACATAGAAGGTGCCCTGGGGTTTATGGGGTCCAAGAGAGAGGCCAGACATGTTTGGTCCCTATCCCCAGGGTTCTCACCACACCGTGTGGGCAGGTAGCCAGAGGGGCTGCATTGTCCACCAATCCCTTGCGGGTAGTGCTGTGCAATGCCAGATCAATCAGGAACAAGACCACAGTTATAGCGGACTTGATTTCATCGGTCGATCTGGCTTGCATTACTGAGACCTGGGTGGGTGACGATGCTGGGACAGTTTTTGTGGCTGCTATTCCCCCTATTCACCGTGCACCCAGTGAGAGGACCTGGTTCATTTGAATGTGTGGTTGTCTGGTGGGGTCTTGGCACAGGCTGCAGAATTCTCCTAATTTACCACCCCCCTGGTGCAGTGGGAGATTTTCTGCAGGAGGTAGCTGGTTTTGTACTCGGTGAAACATTGGAAGATCCCAGATGTTTGATTCTGGGGGACTTCAGTGTGTGGGCTGACGACGAATCATCTAAGCTTGGTTACAACTTCCTCCAGACCATGTCATCCCTGGGCCTGTCACAGAAAGTTTCCTCCATGACCCACCAGGGCTGTCACATGTTGGACTTGGTCTTCTCGCTGGGGCTTGAGATTAAGAACCTCAAGACTGATCAGGTCAGTTGGTCCGATCATTGCACAGTGGAGTTCTTGCTCGGGGCACCTTCCCGAGAGCCCTCCCCCTGCTGAGATGATAGGCTACCACCCTTTGAGGGGTGTCACCCCTGAGGGTTTTCTGGTGGTGGCTGAACTGTCTAGTGTGGAAACTGCATGTGGGAGCGGTATGTGCACCGCACTTGCCGCCTATAATAGGGTGTTGTCTGGGGTGCTTGACTTCCTTGCACCAGTCCACATATTACCTAGATCTCCTCACTTAAGGTCCCCATGGTTTGACGGGGAGCTTAAGGCAATGAAGGTTCTGGGTCGGAGGTTAGAGCGCTGCTGGTGGAAGATGTGCCTAGAGGTGGACAAGCTGGCCCTGTGTGCACATTATGGTGAGTACCAGGGGGAAATCATAAGAAGGCAGAGTTTCTGTCCAGGGAGATTACTGCTTAGAGGAACCAACCACCTGTGCTCTTTCAGACTGTAGACATGTTGTTAAATCCAGCCTGTCTCCAGCCAAAAAAAGCCTTTTTGAATGCTTTATGTGAAGAGTTTGCTCTGTTCTTCTCAGACAGAGTGTCCTCCACCAGGCAGGAGATTCCGCCAAAGAGCCAATTTGTAGCTAGCAGTGATCGCCTTGGATGCCTGGGGAGCACTCCACTGAGTTGGGGTGAATTTAGAACAGTGGAGGTAGCAGAGGTCACTGGGGTGGCCTCCAGGCTGAGGCACACATACTGTGAATTGGATCTAGTGCCGACACACTTCTTGATGGGATGTGTTGACTCTGTTGGCCTGGTGTTTGCCTTGATTGTCCGGTGTTTCCTCTTGGAAGGGGTCTCTCCCAATGCCTTGAAGGAGGCATTGGTGTGACCCCTTCTGAAGAAAACATTATTGGACCCTGACATTAAGGCAAATTACTGTCCTATCTCCAACCTTCCATTCCTGGGTAAGGTTGTTGAGAACATTGTGGCACTGCAGCTTGAAGAACACCTCATGGCCTTTGATCTATATGAGCCCCTCCAGTCTGGGTTTTGTGCAAGGCACAGCATGGAAACCACATAAGTTTGGGTGCACAGTGACCTTCTCAGGGTGAGAGATCGAGGAGATGGGACAATTCTCGTTCTTCTCAGTCTCTCCTCAGCCTTTGACATGGTGGACCATTGTGTGTTACTTGACCATCTGAGGGAATTTTGTGGACTTGCCGGCACTGTCATCTGCTGGTTTGAGTCCTTTCTCACAAACAGGAGGCAAAGGGCAGTGATGGGGAGTTTCTTCTCCTGCCATAGCCTCCTGTCTTGTGGAGTACCTCAGGGCTTGGTCTTGTTGCCAGTGTTGTTCGCCACGTACATGCTTCCCCTGGGAAGGCTCATTAGAAAATATGGCTTGAGTTTTCATTGCTATGCCGATGATACCCAGCTGTATCTTTCTTTTGCACCGGGGACATCCAATGTGGTGGACATGCTTAATAACTGTCTCACTGAGATCAATGACTGGATGGCCTCCAGCTGGTTGCAACTGAACCCCGACAAGACAAAGGTACTGGTAGTGGAGTCGAACAAAAGGCATGATAGGTTGGCCTCAGGTGCAGACACAGGACTGGTCCTGGGTTCTGTGCCTTTGAAGGCCTTCTCCAGGGTGCGTAACCTAGGCATTATTCTGGACAGTGGTCTGACACTTGAAGCCCAGGTGGTGGCCATTGTCTGTGTCAGTTTTTACCATCTGAGAAATATCGCCAGGATTAAGCACCTGGACCTTCCTACCTTAGTGCATGCCTTTGTGACGTCCAAGCTGGATTACTGTAATGCGCTCTACCTCGGGGTCTCGGGAGATATCTTCCGCAGACTTCAGCTGGTGCAGAACACAGCTACCGGGTTGCTGATGGGGCAAAGTAAGTTTTGCCACATCACCCCAGTGCTGCGTGAATTGCACTGGCTGCCGGTCAGGTGGAAGATCCTCTTTAAGATGCGCTTGCTCACCTTTAAGGCTGTACATGGCCTGGGCCCTGGCTACCTGGTGGACCTTCTCTCACCTGCTGCATCAGTCCGCTCACTCTGTTCCTCCTCGAGGGGCCTCCTAGTGATTCCCAAGATGAAGTTAAAAACAGCCGGTGATAGAGCTTTCAGTGTCGCCGACCCCGTACTGTGGAATTTGCTTTCTCCATCAGTAAGGGAGGCCCCTTCAGTGGAGGTTTTTAAGGTGTGCCTCAAGGCCTTCTTGTTTGAGCAGGCCTTTCCCAACTCAGTATTGTAAATATTGTCTTAGACTTGACCTATTATAATACCTTTGTATTTTAGTGGCTGTTTTCCTATGCAAGTAAACTGTCATTTTATTATTATTTTATTCATAAATGATATGATGTTGGTTTTATGTACGGCGCACAGAGCATCTGGGATTGGACGTCTTTTTAAATAAAATTTGCCTTGCCTTTGCCATTTTGCCATTGCCCAAGCTCTTATTTCTTAGACAGGTGCAACATGTGCCTAATTGTGTTGAGGGTAGTTTGGGCACACCATAAAAAAGTCTGGCCTTTACCGTGGACTAATAAATACTGTTATTAATTTGGAGATCTTCTGACAATAATTACAGACATGGAATATGATCTTAATTTTAGAATTCAAGCTTTTTTTCTGTCAGGGTGGCATTCTTTTCATTGTGGTCCATTTCCCACTCATTGCCATATGGGCAATGCCAATGTGGGAACAAAATATCTAAGATAAACCGTCACGATAGATGTCTTGATTGTGCAATAGGTTCCCACAGTCGATGCTGCAAAATCCATGGGCACAGGCTTGCCAAACCTTCGATCATCAGACTGGAGCGTGGGAACCTCCGGGAACAAATATTCTCTGGTGGCAAGATAAGTAAAATCTTCTGGAGAATGTTGCTTTCACATCATCCCCTCATTCAGAGGAGGTAGTGAAAGATGCACCAAACTTTGGCAGGGGTGCACACTGTTAGTCTCACCATACCCAAGATGTTTAGTCTGTATCAAGTAAAAGTCATAAGGCACTCAGGGATGTGTGTAAAACATATTTTGCAGCATGGTCAGGGGCGTAGTAATGCATGGGGCCTAAGGCCAAGTGACTTCAGCTGCTGGACGTGCTGTAAAATATGTTTTACACACATCCCTGAATGCCTTATTGAGCTTATAAAATTGGCTCCTTTTTTTATTTTTTGAGTTTACGCATCCGCGTCGAACTCCTTGGGAGAGTAGGCTTTGAGGGCTGTGACACTGTCTGGCCAATGCAGAGTACTCTGCATGGGGCTCGACAGCATCACACCAATCCTCAGTCAGGCTGGTACTGATGCTGTTTTGCCTTCAGTGGTCTGCACATGAAAAGAAAAAGCCATGCCACTCAGGAGCCAGCTTTTTCCTTTCATCTGCAGGTCACCACAGAGCAAATAGCTGTTTGTGTCATGACGTCCCGCTGTCTCCTGTTCTGAATATTCTCCCACCCATGCAGAGAAGGCCATAGCCTAAGCTCCGTACAGGCTGGGAGTATTGAGTGCCCAAAGGCACTTTTACTATATGCGTGATTCGGTTGTGCTGGCTGGGAGGAGACGTTTTCTTCACCTGTCTCCTCCATGTCCCTGTTGTGCTGGCAGAACCCCTTCCCCCCACTGCAAACATCGGGGTCCTCAATCCCTGTGTGGCCTGTATCCCCAAACCACTTATCTTTTAATGTGGCACACTGGGAGCCTACCCCTGTGTACCAAAACCTGCTGTGGTGTTTTCCGACACTGAGATGCCCACTCCCGGTGTTGGATACGCCCACCCCTACATAAACTCCGACAGCGGAGTGCCCAATCCCTGGGTTGGCATTGCTCCCCCCTTGCACCCCCCCAGTACTCTGGCACACTGGGAGCCCACCTCAGTGTGCCAAAATCCATGGTTTCCCTGCAAAAAAAGAAAACAGACCCACAAAGTCTTTTGTTTTGCTTTAAACCTGAAAAGACAGAAAACGCTCTCTAGTAGTTGCCGCCAGCCACCTGCCCCAAACCGCACCCTCCTCTGCTTCCCACCTCCTGCCCCCCGCACCGTGCCTACCTCTGGAGGTCAGGAGCAGTGATCTTCAGTGGACCAGGAACACGTCTGCACTCTTCAAAAGCCAAGCACAAACTGAAGAAATGCTGGTAAGTTCTATAATGGCAGTGAATGGGGGGCTTCAATTTAGGTTGATATCTCAGCCATTTTTGGGAGTTTTGGTCCCAAATTTTCAACATGGGTTCTTGGGACCCCACCTCATGAACACAATCACTGTCATTTTGTTTCTCAGTCCCAAAAGGTGATTTTGCGGTCACTGCGCAGAATCGCTTTTGGAGACCAATTAATGAAATGACAGTGCCACTGTTCATGAGGTGGCATCCCAAAAGGCCCTTGTTGCAAATTTGGTGAAAAAACTCCCAAAAATAACTGTTATGAGCGTCCGTTGCGCAGTTTCTATGCACGCTCGTAACATCATCTATTTTTAAGATTTTCACTCCAAATTTCCAACATTGTCACTTTTTCATACCCCCTTATGAACAGTACAGCTGTCATTTTTTGTATCCTTCCTAAAATGTGTTTTTGCACCTGTGGCGCAGAATGGTGTGGTCACTGTGTGAAATCAACTTTCGGGACAGATTAACAAAATTCCAGTGCCACTGTTCATGAGAGGAGGTCCCAAAAAGGCCATGTTGAAAATTTGGTGACAACAGTCCAAAAAATAGCTGCGTTACGAGCATGCATTGCACAGCTTCTATGTATACTTGTAACTTCGTCACTTTTTCACATTTTCACTCCAGATTTTCAACATTGCCATTTCTTCACACCTCCTCATGAACAGTACAGCTGTCATTTTTCACATCCTGCCTGAAATGTGTTTTCGCACCTGTGGCGCTGAATGGCACACTCGCTGTGCGAAATCACCTTTTGGGATTGAGTAACAAAATGATACTGGCACCGATTGTGAAGTGATGTCCCAAAAAGCACATGCTGAAAATTTGGAGCAAACATACCAACAAACACCTGGGGCATTGGGGGTTCCAACCATAAAATCCACCCTTAGAATGTAAGACAGAGGAATATACAGAGAAAAATATGGGAGACATGTACAAGAGCAATACCAACAGCGAACTCACGGCATTGACAAATGCTTCTCACTATTGGGAAAAGCATGTTTGTATGTAGAAACAATAGATTTACTTGTGTACATTTGTAATAAATTATAACATGGACATAACTGAACAGCCAATGAAATCATTAGACTGGCAGTTTACCACCATTGTAAATCTGCTGATAACCAACGGCTGATGAAAACAATATCATCCTCTACCACATCTGCAGCATAGTAATAAATACAATAAAAAAAAGCAACCTCTTTAATATTTGTATTTTATTATAGTAAAAAAATAACCTTGGTATAATGCATGATAAGCCACTCAGAAGATGTGGTGTTAGAGTTTACCACAATGATGAGGATTTACCCACTTGGCTGTGCCTCATGGGCAAACATCTCCAGCCGTGGTAAATCCCCCAATAACCCACACACCCTTGTAGCTTATTGCTTAAATAGTCCTTCCGCCCACTGCAAGTGATGTCTTTGTATTATTGCCTACTTTCTTCTTCCTGTTTTGTTTTGTTTTCTCTCCACATTCAAGATATGATATGTTTATCATGGAGTACATGGATTCAAAATTCTGCTCAGTTCCACTGGTAGAATGTTTCTCTCATAACACTCTGTACACACAGTCAACAAAGGCCTTTGTTACAGCCAGAGACTCAGTTATCTCACTGTCAGAGCAAGAGAAGAGAGTTCCCTGATGAGCAGGTAAAGACAGAAGGTGGATTTTTCACTGTCAGCAAAGAAACAGTGATAGTGAAAACTATAAATAATATTTATTTTTTCTAATTTGTTTATGTATATAAGGAGAGTATGATAATCAGGGAAACAACATTTAACTAATGCGTTTTATTTTTTATTTAAGGTAGTTTTATTTTTAGAGCCCAGCTGAAGGTTTTTTACAGTGTAAAGGTAGCAGCCATGTTTGTGGGGGAAGATCAGTTCTGGCTCTAGGGGGCTAACTGAAATGCCTGTGTTCCAAATGCCCATTGATCTGGGTTCCAGATGCTTCACTGCCGAGCAGTCCTTTTTTTAACCATGTGTAAACCATATTTTACACATAAATAAGAGCCAATCAGATTACTGGATTTTACCCTGCCATTTTATAAATCAACACACTGAAGACAAGTGAGGTTCTGTTTGGACTGAGAGTCTTTGAGCAACACCTGGTGGATCAGTCTCTACTAGTAAAACCAGGCACCCAGTGTCATACTCTACCTCCACATGCAAGGGGAGGACTACATTATCTCAGGAATCACTCTGATTATGGAAGTGAGCAATCCATAACATAGTTCAGATCTCAGTGGTATATTGCATAGTTATTAACATAGAAACATCGACTTTGTGGGCAGATAAGGACTGCTTGGCCCACCTAGTCTGCCTATTTCCCTACCTAGAAGATAAGCTGCAGATCCTATTTAACCAACAGCCTATTTTTTCCTACCCCCCACAAAAATTGCCTTATGTCTGTCCCATGCATTCTTGAATTCTCCCACATTTTTGAGACCCCACAACCTCCTCAGGAAGGCTATTTCCATGCATCCACCATCTTCTCTGCAAAAAAATACTTCCTCACATTGCCCTGAGCCATCCCCTCTATCTTCAAATTGTGTCCCTTGTTCTTGCACATCTCTTTTTCTAAAGATGCTACCCTCTTGGACTTTGTTGATTCCACTGAGGTACTTAAACATTTCTATCATGTCCCCCCTCTCCCTCCTTTCCTCATGGGTATACATATTAAGCTCCTTTAGTCTCTCCTCATATGGCTTCTCTTGCAGACCCTGCACCATTTTACTTGCCCTCCTCTGAACTGCCTCCATCCTGTCTATGTCCTTGCAGAGATGGGGTCTCCAGAACTGGATGCAGTCCAGATGGGGTCTCAGCAACTTTCTGTACAGGGGGATAATAACTTCCTGTTTTCTGCTGGTGATGCCTCTCCCTATACATCCCAGTATCCCCCCAGCCCTCCCTACTGCCTTCTCACATTGTTTGCCAACCTTAAGGTCATCTGATATGATTACCCCCAGGTCCCTTTCCATTTTTGTTGTTGTTACTACCTCCCCCCCCTTGTGTAATCTTCCCCGGGATTTTGTTTCCTAGGTGCATTATTTTGTACTTCTTTGCATTGAATCCAAGCTGCCATACTTCTGACCATTCCTCCAACCTTGCCAAGTCCCTTCTAATCCTTTCCACGCCTCCTTGTGTATCAACCCTGTTGCAGATCTTTGTGCCATCTGCAAAGAGGCATACTTTTCCTTCCAGTCCCTCTGCAATGTCACTTATAAAGACATTACAAAGGACTGGACCCAGTACTGAACCCTGCAGTACCCCACTAGTAACCCCTCTTTCTTCAGAGTGGACTCCATTTACAATTACCTTCTGTGTCCTGTTGTCCAGCCAATGTTTTGCCAGCCTACCACCTGGGACCCCTCCCAGGCTGGTTAATTGACTATTAATCTTTGTGTGGGACTGTGTCAAATGGCTTGCTAAAGTCTAGGTGAGGCCATGTCCACAGCCCTCTCTGGTCTACTACTTTGGTCACCCAGTCAAAGAAATCAATTAGATTCATCTGACATGACCTTCCACAGTGAATCCATGCTGCCTTGGGTCCTGTGCCCCACTGGCCTCTAGGTGCTCAACAATTCTTTCCTTCAGAAGTGATTCCATCACTTTCCCCTACCACAGAGGTCAAACTGACAGGTCTGTAGTTTCCTGCTTCTGTCTTGGTCCCACTTTTGTGAAAGGGAATCACATCTGCCTTCCTCCAGTCCTCAGGTACCACACCATCTTCCCATGGTTTGTTAAAAAGGGTAGTTAGTGGTGTCACTAGTTCTCTGCTTAATTCTTTTAGAATTCTGGCATGAATTCCATCAGGCCCCATTGCTTTGTCCACCTTCAGTTTTAGAAGTTCTTTCAGAACCCTTTCTTCTGTGAAAGGACTGGGATCGGCCCGCCTATCCAGAATGCTTCTGTTAATTGGATTAGGCACCTCTCCCACCTCTTCTTTTGTGAATACTGAACAGAAGCATTCATTCAGTATCCCTGCTTTGTCACTGTCCCTCTCTGCCCACCCACTGTCCATTCTGTTCGGCCTCACTATCCCTCCCTTTGTCTTTCTACACTACCTGATATACCTATAAAAGGTTTTATCCCCCTCCTTAACCTAGTTGGCTATCTTTACCTCAGTTTGGGCCTTTGCTATTCTGACTACCCTCCCTGATTCCTTCTGCCTTAACTGGTATAGTTCTCTGTCCTACTCCTTCTATGTTTCCTTATACTTCCTAAATGTTATCTTTTTCTCCCTAACCTTAACCACCACCTCTTTTGAGAACCATAGTGGCTTTTTCTTTCATTTTGATTTATTTATTTGTTTCACACAAAGGCTTGTTGCCTCTGTGATGGCAGTTTTGATATTTCCCCATTGTTGCTCCACCCCTCCTTCTAGCCTGTTTGCTAGTGCTTTTCTAAGGCACTCTCCCATCTTGCCAAAGTCAGCCCTCCTGAAGTCCAGAACCCTCACTTTTGTATGGCTTGACTGTGTAGCTGAGTTTATCGAGAACCACACTGTTTGGTGGACACTTGTTCCCAAATGGCTACCCACTTCTAGATCTGAGGTCCTCTCACTGTCCCCATTTGAGACTACGAGGTCTAAGATTGCTCCCTCATGAGCAGGTTCCAAAACTAGCTGTCTGAGGCATGCCACCTGAAAGGCATCGAGAATGGTCCTGCCTTTGGATGTGGCTGTAGCAAAGGTGCTTCAGTTAACATCAGGGCAGACTGGATGGGCCTTGCGGTCCTTATCTGCCATCAACTTCTATGTTTCTATGTTTCTATGTTTCTATGTTTCTATGTTTCTATGTTTCTATATGTTTCTATGTTTCTATGTTTCTATGTTTCTATGTTTCTATGTAACATCTAGCATATTAAGGTCCCCCATCAACAGTATCTCCCCTTTCTCTGCCATCCTAAATATGCCTTCTGTCATATCCTTGTCCATTCCCTCCCCATGACATGGGGGTCTGTATACAACTCCTGTGCAGATTGTGGTGCCATTTCCAGTCTCTAAGGTGACCCACAGTGCCTCCTCTCCTCCCTGTTTACTCTTTTGTTCAGTTGCTTTTATCTCTTCCCTTACATAGAGAGCTACTCCACCCCCTCTTCTCCCCTCCCTGTCTCTCCTGTAGGTTATGCATAATATCCAGGCAGAGCAAATATTATCCATGTCTTTTAAGGGATGTAAAGCAGAGAAGTTACACTTTTCCAAAAACTAATACAAGATATGGTACTATGACACTTGAGTCTCAGACTGCAAATATTTGGAATAATATTCCCCCTAAATTAAGAAGAGCAACTAAACTATCCCAGTTTAAATTAGGATTGAGCACTGTATTTTATGATGAATGTACTTGTTTTTAAAATGTGGATAAATGTGTTAGTTGTTGGTCTGTTTGAAGATTTTTGTCTTGTATAATGTCAAAAATTATTTCTTAGTTGTTTTTGTAGTCTGAATTTTTGTATGTTATATTGAATGTAATTTGTTCTTGACACAGGACAACTTTGAAAATAGGTCTATGACCTAAGGTTTGCTATCCTGTATAAAAATAACCATTTTTACTACTACCCTCTCATCCACATCACAGTGTGTCTAAATGAGAAGTGGAAGAATACTTACTCAGAAAAGGTTAACCATAATAGATCTTTCTTTAACTTTACATGTTTGTCCCTACATCCATCAGCCTTGTGAACCTCCTTTGGTCCCTTGCAGTATCTCCACCCTGAAAATTGACAAGGAGCAGGTGTCAGTACTGACACTCTTTGGCACCAGTGCACTTACCAGGCCATCAAAATAGTTAAGCAAAAATAAATAAAATAAAGTATAAGTTTGTCTTGATTTATCCACAGCCTTTGACAAAGTGGACCAAGTGGTTCTGCTGGATCAATTTGTTTGTGGGGGTCTTTGGGACAGTCCTGGACTGGACCTGTTCTTATTTGTTGGGGCAAATATATGCAGTCCAGGCAGATACATGCAGTCCAGATGGGAACTTTTACATCAACCTGGATGGAGACCTTTTTGGAGTTCCTTAGGTCTGTTTCTGCTGGCACATTCGTATGTTCATATGTTCATATGTTCTTCCCCTAGTTCTATTTAATTGAAAGGCTATGCCTGCAGTTCAATGGCTTGCATCAACTAGCCACTCCCCCTGCCTAAGCTATATAAGCCAGTTCCTTCCAGCCTTATTCAGAAGCACTTTTTCTTTGGTGTTCCCTCTCTCCTTAGGAAATCATGCCCATCTGCTCAGTCGATATCTATCAGTTTGCTCTTCAATCTATGTCTGTTTCCAGTTGTCATAGGTTGTTGTCAATCTATGCTCTCAGCCCTCTTGGTCAACATTTGCTGCTCAATACTCTGTTTTGGGGCTCCTTCCTAAGATACCTTTAGCCAAAGGAATCCTTCCCATGGCACCACCAGGGGTAGAACACTCCTCAAGGGTTCCTTGCCTTTGGTACCCTTGCAGGGTGGTAGTTTCCCATGGAACAGAGAGTGTGAATGGCCAAAAGTTATCAACAGTTGTACAGGCATAACACTACTCTATGTTTTATGACCCATTATATTGAAAGGCTATGCCTGCAGTTCAATGGGCTGTAGCAACTAGCCATTCCCACTGCCAGAGCTGTATAAGCCAGTTCCTTCCAGCCTCATTCAGAAGCATTTTTTCTTTGCCCACCATCCTCCCCTCCTCCTCCAATAGCATGTCTCTCTCCTCAGGACTCTTTTCTAGGGTACCTTTAGCCAAGGGAATCCTCCCCATGGCACCTATAGGGGTAGAACCCTCTTTGAGGGTTTCTTGCCTGCAGTACCCCTACAGAGCGGTAGGTCCCCATGGAACATAGTGTGTGAATGGCCAAATTTACCAACAGTTGCACAAGCATCATGATACACTAAGTTGGGTAAGCCCATTGAATGTATATCTTCAGCTATTCACTGAACTTGTCAGAAAACATGGGTTGGGCCATCAGATGTAAGAAGATGTCTCTCAATTTTACTTTCCCTTGCCATCTTTTATGCAAATTTTTTGTTGCCATTAAATATTTGATTGTCGGCTATTGCTTAAGCTTCATTCAGCAAAACCATAAATAATGGTAGCTGGAAGAGAGAAACATTTAACAAATCTGCAGTTGGCATTAATTATTCCTACTATCAATGGAGAGGATCTGCAGTTAGTGAAAACTGTTTACAGTTTGGTTATTATGTTGAATTAGTCCCTCAGTTCTGATTTGCAGATTTCTGCCATTGTTAAGAGGTTGTTGTTGTTTTTTTTTTATTTACCGCATAATATCAAATGAATTCACTCATTACTGCTGCCTGCAGAGCATTCAGCAATTGTCCATGCTCTTGTCACCTCAATACTAGACTATGGGAAAATTTTTTTATTCCATTCGCTTGCACGTACACAATAAAAGTTACACAAATGGCATTTTAGAGGTGTGTCACTACCAAGCCAATTGGACCTAAAACTGCAATGGGCTTGGCAGTGTAGACCAATGATCAGGCACTCTGGTCATGACACTAGTTCTGCTTGCTGCACTGAAACTTTGTGTAGTTGAAAGTACTGAACCGCTCCAATGAGAGATTGCTTCAATGTTTTCATTTGCATAAAGCCGGCCTGCAATCAGCTGCAGTGTGTGTTTTACTCCTAAACCTGCTGCGGTGTGTGTTTTCTGCCTAAACCTGCCTAAGTACCTAAATCTGCCTAAGTCCACCCCCAACACACGCACACACACACCCACATGCACACATTGCCAGGTGACAGATCTGACATTTAGAAGACTGAGTAGAGATGCTGGCGCAGTGGGACTGAGAGTGAGAGAGTTGGGGCATCAGAGAGTGCCTGTTTACAGAACAAAACACAGGTACCTCTTTTTACCTTTGTGGGAGTTATTTGTGTTGGTTTGGTGATCCGGTGACAGGATGCTCAGCACTCCGCTCTTCTCCTGGTTGTGCTGGTTGTTGCAATTGGAGAACATTGTCTACATTATCTAAGCTGTAGGATGCTTTCCAACAGAAAATCAAGAACTCTCCCACCCCAAGCAAAACAGTAACCCACAGATGGATGGATACATCAAGCAGCCAAGCTGATAGTTAGCATACTTTCACTTAGAGATGGGCCTCCAAATCAGGCATTCACATTCAGTTCCATACCTTAATTCATAAACTGAGCAAACAACACTCAGAATTAAAGAGAAATGTAAGACAGATGCACTTGAACTCAATTGAAATGGTACGTAAGAGCACACATTCCAAGATACAGCAATTACTTGATTGACTATACGCAAATAGAAGTGGCATCATGGCTTATACAATCCCTAACTGTATGACCATAGACTAGCACTGCTCCCCTGCCAAGCAACACGCAGCTCGGGACAGCATCAGAGAAAAGGGGAGAGATAGACACACACAGAGCACCCTGCTGGTCTAAGACAGAGAAACAGAGAGAGAGCGAGAGAGAGAGTGGGAGAAGGAGAGGGAGAGGGAGGGACAGTCACACAGCAGTAGTGAGTGGGACACAGTGTTACAGAGCAGCAGTTGTGATTATCCTCCCATGCATTGTGCTGCTAGTGTCTGGCTGAGCAGAGATAGGAGTTGACAAAAGTCACAGTGGCAAGCTGCAATGGCAGTTGTGGATTTCTGGCACAGTACATCTCTCCCCTGCCTTGCACCTTGTGTCATAGCACTGCTTAGAGAGAAAGAGAGAGAAACAGGGCAGCAGGCTGCTAACGGTGGAGATAGTAGCAGTACAGCTGAGGAGAAGTCAATGTTTTCTGTGTGGTTAAGCAGACGTGGGTGTTGGCTGGAGGGAGATACAGAGCTATAGAGGCCCTCCCAGACAACTACAGTGACAGTGCGATCAGGAGAGGAAGTGGTTGTGTGTATGTCCCTGTTATAAGTCTCTGTCAGTGGATCCAGGTGTAACGGGGAATGATTTATGACCTTTAGCCCCATCCATAATAACATTTGAGCTATCCAAAACATACAGGATAATGGATGGGAAACTGACAAACCACATTGTAATCACATTGAGCGGTTTCTATGACAACTAGGTAAACCTCGAGAGTGCAGCTCGAGAGGTTTATAGTAGTCATTGAAACCATGAGATGCAGTTTCAATGCGGTTATTGTTGGTTTCCCATCCATTAGCTTTTATAGTGTATGGGGCTAAAAATGCTATAAAAGCTAATGGATAATGCTGCAAGCACTGATCAGAAGCCCCATGATAGGGACTGAACAGTCTTACTGTTTTTTGTCATTCCAGGCTTCCTCGATCTTATCACTCGCCACCATTGCCGTTACTCCAAGCATGCACACTAAGGATTGCGTTGTTATGGTATCAACGTGACATAGCCAAGAGGGGTTAATAACCTCTTGATGTCACATCAATACCATAACAACATGGTAAACAGTCTGAATTCAGACAATAATGACTCCCCATACATTATACCGTCCTCTAGAGGAGATTACTTATGATGAAATGTATATGGGAGTGTTGCACTAAGGAATCACAATACTACTGTACAGTGTAGTTGAATCTGAAAGCACAGCTGAATGTTATATCCCACAATCATTTGCTGAACTGCCCACACATGTTTTTTTTTCTTGGAAATTGCCACGTATTGTTGTCTAAAATGTGTTCTTCAGAATGCACCAAATTTGCTACAGCTCACTTTTCTGTCAGCTGAGGTTTGTTTTTTGTTACCAGTATTAAGTTCAAAAGATATGATTCAGTAAAAGAGTCCTACTGGTGGTGGTAACTGTGGGAAAGCCAAGGGTAGTGTTTTATTATCAAGACATTTGCCTTTGCAAATACATAGAAGCGGTGATAAATTATTAACAAATTTGTTTCTCTGCTTTATCGTTACGTCAGCTGCAAAAGGTACAAAATGCAGCAGCAAGACTAATGGTGGAGGACAGCCCCAAGTGTCCCAGTTCTTCAGTGTTCTTCAGTGCTGATAATATTGCACTGGCTCCTAGTGAGGTGGAGAGTCTACTGTTATTTCACTTTTAGAGATGTGCACGACCTCAGTTCTACTGTTATTGCTGAGCTTTTGACCTGGCACAGTATATTCTGACTTGTTGCTTACAGTGTGCCACAAAAGATTATTTGTGCTACCTCAAGACTAAAATATCTTATGCTGGCCCGTCGGCGCAGCGGTTGGATTTCCACTTGCGACGCCGGCGAACCGGGTTCAGGAACGGACCCGGGTCGAGTGGAGGGAGCGGCGGGGGAGTAGGGTTGAGGCGTCTGTTGGGCAGCTCTCCTACTCCGGGGGAGGGTGTGGGTTGCACCGGTATGCTAGAGACTCTGGCGGAGGCCGGAGTACTGCAGGTAGCCGAGGCTAGACGGGGGAAGGAGGCGACGCTTGATGTCATTGTATCGTCCCCACCTCCTCTGGGAGAAAAAGGAGGAAAAGATGGCGGGGCAGGACCACCCGATAGATGAAGCCCTCCCTGGAGAGCCTCGCATTGCCACCGTCGCTGCAGGACCCCAACCAGTTACAGTTCTGGGGTCACGAAGGTGGCCCGTGGCCCCACCCTCCGGGGGCAAGCCGGGGGTGACCGAGGGTCCTCAGCAGCAACTGGCGGTGGTGGAGGTCTCCAGGGGCCGTGATCAGGGCGGAAAGTGTACCGGTGGTCCTGCCAGGGGGAAAAAAAGCATAATAAATAAAAAAAAAAGACTAAAATATCTTGAGGATAGGGCATTTGTGTGGTGCCACTAGGGCTATAGAATTCCTTTCTGCAAGGAATGTGAGTTACCCAGACCATAGTAGAGTTCAAAGATATGCTAAAAACTTACCTTTTTATGAAAGCCTCTGCTCACAATAAATAATGTATACCTTGAAGGCATGGTTTTAAATACTGTATTTTGTTTATCTGTTCTTGTAAATGTTATAATATTGTACATTTTTTTTTATTGTAATGCCCTTTGATTGTTTGCAGAAAAGCATAGGGCAATAAAAGTGATGATGATGATGATGATGATTGTATGCACCAAAACCTGATGCCTTTTGGCAATACGTATTTTCCCCCTCTTGGAGGGGATGGTTTCTACCAGAAAGGTATATGGGCTTTAATGAAAGCATTTTAGTTCTTTTTTTAATTCAGGTATTTATATTCCTTCACCCTTCTGGACCCCATCATCCCTGACCCACCTCTTCTCCCACCTTCTCTGGGTCTTACTCTGAATCCAAAACAGTGGTGACATTCAAAAGGAAAAGGCAAACAATGATTTTTGACAGGCAGATATTAATGATTTTAATATTTGCAAGCCTATAATCATTATTTGCCTTTTCCTTTCGAGTTCCACCACTGTATTGGATTTGGTGTTTGCATTTGGGGTTAGCCACCCCCGATTATGGTGAGCACCAGCCTGCTTTAAAGTTCATGGCCAAAACCTGCTGGACTGCTCTTTGGGTCTCACCAGCTCCTGTATGTCTCCTAAATGCCCCATCCTCCCACCCTGTAATCCACATACAGATTATTTGGAGACAGTTCAATCAATGGTGCAGGGCCATCGATGAGACAGAGTTCACCTGGTCACCTGTTTTTTCCACCAGTTAACTCCCTAGAGCTGCTGGAATGCAATGCCGCACCACATGTCTGTGTGAACCTGTATCAGCATCAAGAGCAGCTCTAGACCTACTGAGGCAATGCCACCTACACTTACCATCTGGTGGCAGCTACCAAGCTGGATGCCTGAACCCCTCCCCAAGAGAAGGGAGCAGTCCCTTGGATGTTCAATCCTCTCTTGCACTGACCAACCCCTGAGTGACCCAGTTCCAATCCTGAACCAAGGTCACTGCTACTGCAGACTGTAGCACTACTGCTGTATCATTGGGCTGGCCAGCATTAAACACAATCTCCATGGAACCTTAGTGTTGAGAAATGCAGCAATAAGGTACAAGCCACCATATATTAGAGAACAAAAGCAAATGAGTAAAGCTGAAACTTAACGTGTGCTGGAACTTTTCCCATGATGACGTGGCATTTCCAGGAGGGGTTGGGGTATTGCATTATTTAGGCCAGTGATAATCTAAAGTAATAGAAATAATTCAGATAAGGTTTGGCGAGTGGGAAGCTATCAGTTAATTGTTGGTTTACTGCAGTGAGTAGGGCTCCGTACTTCTGCACATATTCTTTGTTCCTGAAAGGGCAACAGGCTGCCTAGGATCATTTCAGAATGTTGAAAAATACAGAAAAAAAATAACATGAAACACAATAGCAATAATATGATAGTAGATTCAATGTCATCTGCAACAATCCAGTTCTGTCATGGAAATAAAGTACTCGGCCTTCGGCTTCATACTTTATTCACTCCACAACTGGATTATTGCATCGTGTAGTGAATCCATTTTTATTGTGTCATTCAAGTATAAATGAAAGCTGCGTGGGTAGACTATGAATAGAAACAGGTGATTCTAGTAATCTGTACCATTAGATTCTTGAGGGCATAACAAGATTAATTCAAAAAGCACAGAAAAAGATAAATTAGATATTCATTTGTTCATTAATTGCATTAATCTTGACCATGATCAGTCATGAAAAATTATGATGATATGAGATCGTGATAAACCATCATTTATCACAATCATCATGTTCATGACATTATCACTTTTGATTGATGGTCATTTAATGTTTATGTTTATCTTTGTTAGTCATGATTACAATTGTTTTTGTTTTTGAAGACTGAGCATAATCTTTGAACATAATTAATAACAATCATTTATGATATATCATGATAAAATCATCATCTTTTCAGCAAAATGAGTAGTTGTGACCACTCACCAATTACCCATTGAGACCACGTATAGGCCCTTAGTGTAGAATTATTTTAAATGCATCAATGTGATGTGTTTGTAGGAAGCATAATGTCAAAGCATTTTAAATGGGTTGATATCCTACTGTATACCAAATCATTAACAATGTGTAGGCAAAATTAAAAAAAACAATTTCTGATCAATGCTCAAATATCATATTTCTATAGCTAATCATGTTGCTGCTTTTACCTTGCTATATAATGGGCAATTTTATGTATATTTTATTTCCACATTATTTATTTAATTTTTGTTTACCGGGTTAGTGCACTAGACAAATCCTGCCTATTTTCAGGCACGACCCGGGGGAGGGGGATACAGATGAATGCCAACTGACCTTGAACCAGATTAAGCTGTTGGTGGTATTTTTTTAGTGAATGAGGGAAATTTGGCCAGGACACCGGGGAACTTCCCCTACTGCATTGCGGGCAGTAGGGGGACTGGCTGCTGTTCGATTCACTTGTGGATCGGTATTGGAGGTGGACGGTCGGCCTGAAGCACGAAGGAAGGTCGTGCAGTATTAGCAAGATGAGTGAATTGGTGACGGTACCTGAGCAACAGGTTACTGTGGATATTGTGGAAGAAGATATGAATTTGGTTGTCACGGAGGATTTCTCGACTGACGTTACGCCACATGCAACCCTAATTATTTCTGAAGCACCGGAGAAAAGACAAGAGCTGATGACAAGACAGATACCTGATTTAGCTCGGGAAAACGAGCGAGTGAAAAGCCAGTCAGAAGTTTATACTGGTGAAGACTTACCTATGGCGTTGTCTCTGCAATTGGACACTTGGCACAGTAGACTGGAGATGGAGGAGCAGTGTACGAAGATTTCAGGTATTATTCCCTCAAAGTCGCTGTCTGTGCAAGCCCCTAGTGTCACTGTGTTGGCTGGCAGTAAGGAATCGGGTGGGATTCAGTGCCAAGAGCCGGCAAAGGGAATTCAATTGCTAGGGGTGTCTCCTGACGTCTCTCCGGTTATCGTAGTGACCAACGGAGTCCTGGATGTGTTGGTCGCGGAGCACGGAGGCTCCATTTGCACCGAGTCGGTGCTTCACCTGTCTAAAGAAACTGGATTTGTCTTTCGTGCCCCAAACCAGGCTACCTCTGTGGAGTTTCAGCGTCAGGAGGTAAGCTGCATCTTTCAAATGGAACCATTTAACCAGACCGGAGTGTCTGAGTTTTCTTCTCTAAAACGTACTGTACCCATTGGTGAAAAGGTGGGAGAGGAGGGGAAAGAGAAATGGGCGGCTGTGTTTTCGGCCAAAAGAAACTTGGGGGTGACAGTGGCTGATCAAACTGTCTTGGTGCCTGTAGAGACTGCTTCTGCTTTAGGATCCCCTGGGGGTGTGCCCCCTGATACAACCGATTTTGACTGATTCCTGGACTCCTGAGAAAGCATTAAGTGATGCAGGCTGGACTTTAAACAATGGTTCATGGTGACCTACTTTGGATTGGGACCCCAAACTGAATTTTTCACAAAATGAACCTTCTTGGCAACCAAAGTTGCCTGATTTACCTGTGCCCATACATGACTCTGAGGTGGAACAAGGGGGACTTGAGCCTTCTCAAGGGGCTGTACGAACCAATCCTTCAGAGGTTTTGATTGATTTTAGACCTGAGGTACAGGATCTGCCTGTTCAGTGTAATGCAGCAACTGAAAAGCCATTAATGTCGGACTTGTTTTCTAAATCTAAAAATGAAGCTGCACCACGTAGAAATGCGGTAAGATTGAGGTATAAGGGAGGTTTAGAGGTCAGGCCTGATAGACACTATGTAGGGAAATATTTATTAAAAGATTCTCTTCATTTTTCTCCCCGGGAAGTGTTCGCCTTTATAAATATTTCAGGGGAGGACAATTTTGATGTGAGCTTTCGATCTAATTCTGCTCTTGATTTATTCTGGGAACGGTATAACCAATTAAAATTTTCCCCTCTTTGGACCCCCTTTTTGGTAATTCCTCTAACAAAACCATTAATTAAATTTGCAACTATAATGTTCAGGAATGAGGGGGTGCATGTTGATGATATTCAGTATTGGCTCTCTCATAAATGTGAGGTGTTGAGCTCTCCTGAAGCTATATTGGATGCTGAACAGTTTTGGACAGGGGGATGGCGGTTTCAGGTTAAGCTCAGACAAACTGCTAATGGGATTTTACATATTCCGAATTCCTTTTTGTTGGGAAGAGATAGGGTGTTTGTTTTTATGCTGGGCAGCCTAGAGCCTGCTATAAATGCGGTTCTAGGACACATTTATCAAGTTCTTGCGATAAACCTCATTGTGAGAATTGTGGAGAAACTGGACACACTGTCTTATATTGTTTAAGCTCCACTAAATGTGACTTGTGTGAAGATACAGGCCATGTTTTTTAGGAATGTGAGTGGGCTGCTAAGAATAAAGCTTCTGCTAGCAGCCCCAGATATCCTAATTCAGAGAGCACAAGATTTGGCCTTAGGTGTTGATCCAGTAAGCCCGATGACCAGGGTGGGGGTGGATATTTCTTCTTCACATTCCTTACAAGTGGCATCGGAAGTCCATTCTTCTGTGGTGATAGTAGAGAATGCTTCCATTCTTTCTCCCGTGTGTGATATAACACAACAGAAGCATTTGTCTCAGGGGTTAGTTACTTCCTTATTGCCTCAGGTGAGAAGGTCCTCGAGGAATCTTAAACCACCTGTGATACCCCCTCCTGCTGTGGTTTTGGAAACCAGTAATCCCTTTGAGGTTTTATCTACCCAAAATGAGGATTCAGTTATGGATTGTCAGGATCCAGACTCTCAATCTGTGCAGGATAGTCCGCCATCCCCCTGTGTGGTACAAGAGGGATATAAAAGTAAAAAGAAAAATAGACGAGAAAAAAGATGGTTGATTTCTGAATTCTAAATGGCTAGTTTTAAATTGGGTTCAGTGAATGTTCATAGTATCTTGAACTTTAAAAGAAGGCAGGTTGTTTATGATTATGTTCATAGTAATTTTTTGGATATCTGTCTGTTACAAGAAACATGGATGTATACTTTAGGCCAGGCCAGGATTTTTCAAAGAGAATGGTGCTGGGGTCCTTCATATTGGTCATTCGGACAACAAACAGCTGATGGTTTAGGGTTTCTTTTTAACTCTTATGAGTTTTCCTTGCTGAAAATAATGGATCTTATTCCAGGGAGGCTAATGATATTAGATGGGGTCTGGAGGTCCATGACTTGTCGATTTATTAATGTATATTGTTCACAATTGAAGGCTGAATGGGTGGCTTTGTTCCAGCTGATAAAATCATTTTGGTTACCACCTTTGAAGTTTTTGTGTGGAGATTTTAATTGCAATTGAAAATAGGTGGAAGTCCTCAAGGGATTCCGGAGAAAGATTTACTGTGATTCTCACGCATTATCTAAATTAGTAGACTCATCTGCTGGTCCTTGGTAGTAGTCACCAGCAGGGGGGGCCAAAATTTTCTTATAAGAAAAATACATATACATCTACTATTGATTATATTTTTTTATCAGATAATCTTCCCTTTTCCTTTCACACAATACCAGTTTCCTTTTCGGACCATTTACTGCTTCGGTGTGATTTTTCTCCTTATTCTCTCCCAAAATGGCAGAAAAATCAGTGGAAACTGAGTGCTCCATTATTAAAGACCCCTGGTGTACTCCATACTGTAGTTTCGTTACTTAGGGCGCGACTTTCAGTTTCCTTTTCATATGAGGATTTGGGGCAATGGTGGGAAGACACTAAGGATGATTTATGTAAGCTTCTTAAAAACCAGGGGAGAACCAAGGAAACTGGTAAATTTCTGCAGTACTTAACATTAAGGCAACAATTATATTATTTAATTTCCTTGGCCAACACCTTGAAAATCGATCATTCTGTTCAAATTCAAACCTTAAAGCAGCAATTACAAGAGGTACAATATAATAGGGCTAAAACATCACAAGTACTTCTTCAATTTGGAGTAAAACAACCTCAGGGGATCCATATGAAATCTTTAAGACATTTAAAGGAATACGACTCTAGGGTACTGATGGATCAGGAGGGACAGTTAGTGGAGGATTCTAAGGCTTACAGCAGATTATTTGGACTTTTTTACTATCTCACACGCCTTCGGTGCCCCCTAGTGTTGAGGAGATGGGGAACTTTTTGCATACAATTCAACTTTCAGAGTCTCATTTTGACAAATCTCGGTTGACTACTTTAATTACGAAATCAGAAATTATAGATGCTATCAAATCTCAAAAATCTGGTACATCACCTGGAAGGGATGGACTGACTTCCGAATTGTATAAGGCTTTGCCACTGGAATTTTCTGAATGTTTAGAATTAGTTTTTAATTTTTTTCTATCTGCTATAACCTTTCCGGTTTGGTTCTCTGAAGGGTTGTTGATTTTTCTTTATAAATCAGGGAATAAGACACTTATCGAAAATTGGAGACCTATTACTATTTTAAATACGGATTATAAACTTTTTACAGGGATTTTGAATAACAGGCTCAAACAATATGCTGTGACAATACTCTCACCTTCTCAATATTGTGGGCTCCCGGGAAAGAAAATTCAGCATGCTCACATGATATTACGAGATTTGATTGAATATGCTGGTAGGAACAAACAATTAGGCTGTATAGTTTCAGTGGACCAATGTAAGGCCTTTGATAGAGTTTATCACCCATTTCTGTTTTTGACGTTAAAACATTATGGGGTTCCTGACATATTTATAAATTGGATTCACTTACTTTATAAGGGAGCGGTTAGTTATCCAATAGTGAAGCGAGTAATGGGAGTGGGGATCCTGGTACCTACTGGGTAATGGCAAGGGTGTCCCTTGAGTCCTTTATTGTATTCATTCATTATAGACACATTGATTCAATCTGTGGCACAATTCCCAAAATGGGAAGGGTGCTGGGACCTCCCTTGTTGGAAAACCTATACATACAGGCTTATGCTGATGACCTGTGTGTGTTTTCTCAAATTATAAGCAAGTACCAATTTTTTGGAATATATGAATTATTATTCTACAGTGTCTAATTCCAAAATTCATAACAAAAAGTCAGGTCTGTTTATTGGGGTGGGGGAGGTATCAGATATTATTATTCAGGGACTAAGAATTTCATCAGATCCGATTAAAATCTTGGGATTAGTATATGGTCCTCAAAATTTGGCTGAATTGAATTGGGAAAATGCATTGGCCCTGATAGAGGGTAAAATAAACAGGTGGAAACATTGGAAAATATCAAAATTGAAAAGGGTACAGGTGATAAAAAAGTTTATTATCCCTTGTTTATTGTATACAGCAATGATATTTCCATTGCCTATACGATTGGAAACACAAATTTATAGTTTGTTTTTTCAAATGTTGTGGGGCAATAGGCTTAACCCAATTAAGCGGCAAAATACTTACCTGGATAAAAACAATGGGGGCCTAGGGATGGTGGATCCAGTAATTTTTTTTCATACATTATTTTTATCACAAAATGTTCGCATAGGTTTATCATCAATCATGGCTCTATATGGGTTATTAACTAAGCAGGTGTTGAGACACTATTATACTGCATGGCAGGTACTCCCGCCTAAACCCATTCAGAAATTACTAATTCCACATTACTTTATGCCAGTAGCAAAAACTTTTTAAATGGGGGTTATCTGCTCAAGTGATCAGGAATAGTACAGGTCCTCAGCTTTATAAAATAGTGATGTCCCTGTTATATAACAACGAACCAGCCTTTAAAAACTGTCCTTCAATTGGTACATGGAGGGCACTTCAGAAATTGAATGTTCCTAGGTTACCTGAATATATGTGGGAATTCGTTTGGCTGTCAGTTTATGGTAGGATTGGGGTCAGAGGTAATGCAAAACATAAAGCATTAAATGAAACATTTTGTCCTTACCTTGAGTGTATAACTCAGGAAGAAACGATGGAACATTTTTTATTTTCATGTACATATGCCAGTTCTCTTTGGAAATTCCTGGCCTTAAAGTGGAATATGACATGGTTATTACGTTTGGATTATGGAATATTAATTTTAGGTAGTTGTCCTCAGTTAAGGGGGAGGTATAACTTAGAAACCTGGCGACTTTTTTGTAGTTGTTTAACCTTTTATCTATGGCAAGCTAGATGCCAGTGGGTTTTATACCAAAAATTAATGCCTTATGATACGGTGGGATTGTTAGTTCACGGGCAATGGAAAGGATTTATCTTAAGGATTGTGAACTGGCTACTGATAGGAAGGTGTTTAATTGGTGGAAGGATTCACAAGGTTTATTAAATATAAATAGGCTGATCTGATTATATTAGTCTAGTTAAATAACTTGTATCTTGTACAAGATAAGGATGGGGGATTGGAAGAACTTTTATTATATGGTATAAGTTATTCAGGAGGTTTGATTTCAGGTTGCTTAAGATGGTTAATACCTCACGGTATATCTGGTGGATTACGGTTTGTGTGATGGAACACGGGTATGTTTTATTTTTGTGTTCCTTATTTATTTTTTCTCCCCTTTGTATATTGTTTTGTGTGTGATTTAACACTGTTTGTATTTATTTTGCTGATGTTGTTATAAAAAAAAAAATTCCCTACTCTTTTAGTGGGGGGGGGGGAGGCTGATGTATAGTTCTTTGTACATACTGATCTGATACTGTATGACTGTAATACTTATTTGATTTTGTTTGCCATCTGATTTGTATTTTATTTTGTGTGACTTAACACTGTTTATAATTATTTTGTTTTTGATGTTATTATAATAAAAAATTCCCCTACTCTTTTCGATAAGTGCCATGGAATCTTTAACATCCACCTGAACTACTACCAATACAGCAGATGGGACCTCGGTTTAATGTCTCATCCGAAAGACGGCACCTCAGAAGTGCAGCACCCCTCTCATGCTGCACTACAGTGTCAGTACTGGGATATTAACCCAAGTGCCAGATGTGGGAACTGAACCCACAGCTCTCTGATCTCCCAGCCTCAGAGGCAAGTGTGCTACCTACTGAGCCACTGACACTGACATTAATGTATCCCTTAGATATAAAGCATTTTTAAAGAACTTCGGATCACAAAAACCTCTTCTCTCCTTGAGTACCCCTTTGTCTTCCATTCAGCATCAGAAGGTAATGAATGGGAAGCAATATTTTCAATTAGAAAATAAGAAACTGGATGCTTGGGGAATCAAAATTAAAATGAATATCACACATCTGGCAGTGTTTGAGCTGTAGTTGTATCATGATTTCTTGATGTATGTATGTATGTACTTACATACTTACATATGTATGTATGTTTTATTTATTTAATAATGTATTTATTTATCTGAAAATGTTTGACTGGGAAAGGCACACAAAGCCAAGACTCATTTCCAGGTGTGACTCGGGGGAGGGGAATAGGGGATACAAAATATGTAGCATAGATATAGATGACAGTTACGATAAAGTGCAATCAGGAAATTTGAGTTAAAACAGGAGCAAGTGTTAAATGAGCTGTCAACAAAATCAGGTACTGTATTTCAGCCACATCAACATTAGGGTAGGAGGCAGCAGCAAGGGGAGCGGTCAGGTGTGGGAGAGGGGAAGGAGTTTTAGCTTATACCGCTGGGATCCAGAGGAGGCAGTGAAGCGGATGGATGAACATGGTATAGATGGCTAGGGTTGGTGCATAAAGCTGATGAGTGAGCATTCATCTTAACAAAAAAATAGATGATGTTAGGGATTACATATTAAAGGGAATTATTTACAGCAGTTCTATCTTTATCTGAAGAGATCATTCCCATTAACTATTGCAACAGTTGCTGTCCTGATCAAGTGGAAGAGCTGTTAAATATATTGAAAATGTAGTTTTCAAATAGGGATATGTACAGGCATCTAGTTTGGGGGCAGAAAGTTGTGATAATGTCAGGGTCTCACTGAAATGACACTGGGCAGTGAGGCCTGTGGGAACAATTAGCTTTAACTGTACTGACCGGGATCTTCCTTCTGAACTGAAAGCACTGAATCCAGCTTTTGAATTTATTTATAATAAGCATTTGTCAATGCCGAATGTTGCTTGCTGGCATTAGCAGTGGAAGTGCAGGAATTAGACAGATGCAGTATAGGAATGGCAGTGAAGTATTGAACTGATGCCAACTCTACCCCCAAACTGCAGAGTAGACAGACATTGGGGTGTACCTTTGGGTCGTCGCCCATAACAGTCATGACATTTCACCTCACCCTACCCTGCAGACACTTAAAAGTGTTGAGGTATGCTTTGGGGTGTTTGAGTTTTATACTCACCTTATTCCATAAGGAAATACGCTGAAATGGGTGCAGTACAGGAGAATGGGGTGAACTCTGGGGCCAAAGGGTCCAATGCGCACCTCGATGCCTGTCACTGGCTGCAGGGTGGGGGCAGGGGTGGAATGGCATGAGCATTACTGTCGACAGTCCCAAGCCACACCCCTGATGCATGTCAGTCTCTACAGGGTAGGGCGTTATGGTTGGAAACCCTAATGCCCTGGGCGTTTCTTGGTATTTTTACTCCACGTTGTCAACATGGGCCTTTTGTGACTCCACCGCGTGAACAGTGACACTATCAGTTCATTAGCCAAAAGGTGATTTTGCACAGTGACTGCACCATTTGGTGCCACAGGTGCGAAAACACATTTCGAACAGGATGTGAAAAATGACAGCTGTACTGTTCATGAGGAGGTATAAAAAAATGGTAATGTTGAAAATCTGGAGTAAAAATATAAACAAACTGGTGAAGTCACGAGCATGTATAGAAACTGTGCAATGCACATCTGTAATTAATTTGGGATTTTTTATACCAGATTTTCAACATAGGCATTTTTGGACCTCCGCTCATGAACAGTGTCACTGTGATTTTCTTAATCTGTCGCGAACAGTGATTTCCCACAGCAACCGCGCTATTCTGTGCCGGAAATGTGAAAACGCATTTTGGCCAGGATGTGAAAAATGACAGCTGTACTGTTCATAAGGAGGTGTGGAAAAATGGCAATGTTGAAAATCTGGAGTGAAAATATTATGAATATGTGAAGTTACGTGGGTGCGTGGAAACTGCGCAATGCACGCTCGTAACACAGTCATTTTGCTGACTTTTGTCACCACATTTTCAACATAGGCATTGTAAGACCTCTGCTCATGAAGAATGTCACTGTGATTTTCTTAATCTGTCCCAAACATTGATTTTGCACACCAACCACGACATTGTGTGCTACTTGTGCGAAAACACATTTCGGGCGAGATATGAAAAATGATAACTGTACTGTTCATAAGGAGGTGTGGTAAAATGGCAATGTTGAAAATCTAGATAAAATATTAAAAATTCTCGAAGTTCTGACATGCATAGAGACTTCTTTAGCATCTTGTAAAACAGTCATTTTGGGAATTTTTTAACCAAATTTTTAGCATAGGGTTTTGGGGTGTACTCATGAACTGTGACACTGTCATTTCGATTATTTGGTCCCAAAAGGTGGTTCCATGAAGTGACAGCAAAATCACCTTCGACTGAATAACAAAATCACAGTGACTGGGTTCATAGGGTAGGGTCCCAAGAACCCCATGTTGAACATTTGGTGAAAAAATTCCTAGACATGGCTGAGATAGCCACTTAAATTGAAAAAACTCTATTTATGCCATTATACAGCTTACCAGCATTTCTTCAGTTCGTGGTAGGCTTTGAAGAGTTCAGACGTGTTCCCGGTCCACCGAAGATTATTGCGCCAGGCTCCAGAGGTAAGTATGGGGTAAGGGGGGTGTGGGGAGGTGGGTGCACAGTGGGTGGGTGCAGGTTGGGCGCAGGTTTTGCAGGGGGTGCCATGGACAGCGCAGAACCATTTTCTTTATTTTTGCAGGAAATAAAAAAAAAAGGACACCAGGACTATTGACATGCTCGGGATGGGCTCCCAGCATGCCACCTGGATGTTTTGTGGGGAAGGGGGAGTGGAGCCGAAGGGGACTGAGCACCCCATTGGCCATACAGTGTGTTGGGGGGGACACATGTGCCGAGGGGGATTGGGCACCCCCCTTGGCACACAACAAACGGGGGGGCATCCTGCCAACAGGGATTGGGCTACCCTGTTGACTAATGAACTGGGAAGGGGATCATGCCAACAGGAGGATTGGGCACCCCCCCTTCGGCTTTTATTTATTTTAGTTATTGAAATGTTTCACCAGAAAGACACACTGAATGACAGGCGGCGGCTTTCCATCAGCTTTGTGGGGACTGTGAGAGGTCGACAGAGAAGCTGTCACCATGGGTACACCACACAATGCAGCTTGTAATTGGCTGCTGCAGTCAGGCATGCCCTGCAGCTAAAACAGCTGATTGCGTAGTGACGGGGCACTCCCAGATTGCGGCAGCCTCTCTCTTTGAGCATAGTGGCATGCTCATTAACTGCCATCATTGACAGCATGCTCCTCTGTTTGCTGTGGTAGAGACCAGCACAAGAAGGGACTGCTGCCATTCGACACAACACTGCCACACCTCCACAACCCACTTTTGAAGGAAGCTGACGCAATGTGTTTCTTGCACATGCATGCAAGCAACACAAAAAGAAAGCAGTGTACTCTTCGCAGTATAGTATTATATGTGTCAGCAAGATCAGTCTAGTCTCACCCGCCTCATTACAAATTGTCAGAACTGGAGATGCATCAGCACCTCTCCCTTCTTGTCAGACACATGAATGTTTCCACAAGGCTCCATCTTTACCATTCAGAATTTCTTTTTATGTTTCTCTCACTTCATTTATTAATTCTAAGCTGTAAATCAGTGACCATGTTACCTATAAAGCATGACTGCATCCTTGCTTTTCTTTCTCAATTCCTCCACGCGCACACTCCGGTAGGACGTCATTACAGTTATGCAATTTCAGTGAGACAATTACGGCGATTCAGCAATTGCGAGTACAATAATAGCACACAGCACATTATAGCAACTGGTGCAATACAGCGAATACACATCACAGTGACAGCTAACTACAGCAAATGTCAATTACAGTGAACACAGACATGTTACATTCCCCCTGTGTCCAAGTGCGCCACGGTGTTAGAATCTTAGAAATGGGGGGTCTGGGGGCGCAGGCCCCCCTGCATCAACAGTATCAATTAATGGCATCAACTAGTGGCAGCTTCTCATTAAGTATGTGTGAATAGGAGGGTATTCTGCTCTTGAGTATACTGAAACCATGGTTGTTGAGTTCCTCTGAAGCCAGAGGGGTATGCCCATGTTGGCATACTGGGGCTTTTTGTACAGGAGGGATAAGGAGGTTGGCAAGAAAATCCACTGGCGATGTGGGTACTACCACAAGTAGTGAGCAGAATGAAGAAATGTTGAATCAATTTCTGAATTATTTTGAAGATACATGGGTGGGCATCCCGTGAGTCACTCAGGATGCTGCTGACCCATGTATCCATTGAGTACCTGGAACTGCTATGATGCAGTGATCAGTGGCCAGGCACGCAGGAATAATGCTGTTGAGGGGTGGCACCATGGGTTTAATACCCAGCTCAGCATATCCCACCCCACTGTATGGAGGTTTTTCGAGTGTATAAAGGAGGAGCAGAGGATGGCAGAGGTCCAAATTGCTCAACTGCTATCTAACTGTGCTGCTGCTGGGAGCAGAAGGCGTTACAGGGATCTCATTGAACGGCTTGTATAGATGGTTGGGAAATACTGCAGTCACCCACAGATGGACTACCTTTTGCGTCTTGCATACAATTTTCAGATGCAAGAGTAAATATTAGTCACTGAGATAGCTGAAAATTGCTATAATATATAGTCACTAAAAAAAGCATTGCTGTAATTTACTTCATTAATACTGAGTCACTGAAATTGTCGTTCGGCAATATTGCATTGCTGTAATGACATGGAACCACCTCCTCCACATATGTTTGAGCCTTGCTTTCCACTGCCTATTGTTCCCCATAAATTTACTCTGTGTATGGAAATTTTGAGAGGTATGAAAAAGTAATGTGAGAAAATGACAACACTAACACAGCAGTGCTGCATTGTGAGTGTGTGTGTGTGTGTGTGTGTGTGTGTGTGTGTGTGTGTGTGTGTAGGAGGCAAGGGCTACACTGTTAGAAGTGCTGTCCTTTGGAGGAGACCTTAAAGTGCAGCTGTCATCTTTGAGAAAATGTGAAAAACATAATAGTTAGACACAAGTCAGTTTATATACTGCATAATCTGATTGTCTCTTCCCTTTAATCTTCATTACTAGGTTAATTTGCATGGAAACGAGCTCTTGCTTACTAGAGTTCATCTGTGTCTTCTACCTAATCTTTTGCTGAAGTCATAATCCTTTGTTTGTGAAGCACAGTTTGTTGTTATGGAAATGATCATGATGTCACAAACTGAGGACTGTGACTTCATCAAGGGATTAAACAGCAGGGGTAGGTCAGCTGTTGGAGACAAGGATTCTGTTTCCATGTAACTTAACACAGTGAAGGGGAACAACAAGGATAGAAATGCAAACTATAAGCTGAATTGTGTCTTAATATTATGTTTTTCAAAGTTTTCCCAAAAGTGGCATCATCATTTTAAACAGAAGGCCCTTTTGCCACATCTCTGAAGCTGTCCAGGTGAACGCTAAAGCTCCATCGGTACTTTTTGTAAAAGGGGAGGAAAAGTGTAGCCAGAAATGTCAGTTTTGTACACATTCTCTCCAATTGTTGCCCCTTGCACTGCTACAAAAAAAAATTATCAGATTGCTTACCCCAAACCCCTAAATAGGTTGTATACTGTTTTAAGCCATAATGCACAATAGGGTGTGTGTCATGCTGGGATAACATCACACCTCTTCTGGTTAGGCATGAGGTCACAGTGTGTTCAACACCAAAGATGTGATGTTATCCCCATGACCCATGCATATTGCAATTATAAAATGGCTTACCTGTAAAAAGAGAAAAAAGCTGAAAAATGTACATTTTAAAATACATTTTTAGTTGCTTTTTGAATAGGTGTGCTGTTGTGCTAGGAAAATGTCAGTCTTGATGATCAGCACTGACCGATCAGAGCACAGGAATGTTTCTTGTAATTTCATAATTTTATTACATCATAAATAACAGAAGTTTAAAGAGCAGCTGATGCCTTCAGGAGAACTTTAACAAAACGTAATACTTAGACACAGTTCTGCTTATATTTTACATTAGCTCTGCATTGCTCCTCCCCCTTACTTATGCCTGAAGTCATTTGCATGAAAAAAGGATCATTGCCCTTGAAGAGTTTATCTATTCCTGCTGCTTTCTCCCTACATGTGGTCATGACATACTGTTTGTGCCATTGTAATAGATTGCAATGTCACAACAGATGATTATGACTTGAAGTAGGGAGTAAACTATTCAGGCAGATGAACTCTAAGGGATAAAGATCATGTTTACATGCAAATGTCCTCAGTAATAAATAATGGGGAGGAGAAATCTATAGAATACATATGGAATGCAAGCTGAATTGTACCTAGCTATTATGTGTTTCAAAGTTTTCTTTGAAGTATCAGCAGCTCTTTAAACAGATATAGCCCTGATTTAGTGACCTACACAAAATCATATACATGCATTCAAAGGAAGTCTGGCTCACTGAAAATAGGCACAAACTCAAAAGCTTGGAGAAAAGTTAAAACATTTTATTAAAATGCACACAGCAGAGACACTTCATGCCATTACCAAGGTTTCACAGAAAATGAGTGCTTTGTCAGGGCATGTAATAATACAGATTCACACCCCAATTTTAAACCTATACTTTAAAGAGACATACTCAAATTTTCATTGGTTATAATTTGTGATGTCATAGGGAAACCTAAACCGGGAGGAGGGGAGGGAGGGAGGAAAAGAAGAAGGCATTTAAAATAAAGAAGGTGAGATATAAAAGATGGCCTTATAATAAAAACAAAATATATACAGGTAAACAGATATATATATATATATATATATATATATATATATATATATATTATGGTAGAACAGTAGTGCTACCATAGTTAGGTTGAGAGCCATTTACATGTTAAACCTAAAATTTTGCACCTTAATAACTTTGCAACTGTTCAACAGATGTGCCTGAAATTTGGAATACATGATCAAGAACCATACATCTTGGCATCTGCCAACTTTACACTGTTGGTTCACGGCTGCGGGTTATTAGCATGATCTGTCTGCGCATTTATGCTTTTTAATTCTTTAACTTTCGTCTACAGGTAGCACAGTTGTGCGACCAGTCCAAGCTTCAAGGAATGTGTGCCATGGTCCCTGATGTGCCTTTTGAAGATTTCGTGAAAAAATATTAAACAGTTCAAAAGTTATTGGAAAAACAATTTCCCATTATAACTCAATGGGAAAAGTTAACAAAAAATTAGACAGTGTCGCAAATGCATTTTTTAGTGTCGCAAATGGCCCTTGTAGTGTCACAAATCCACCATTTTGTTTTCAGTTGGTGATCAGAAAATGCTTGGTATTTAAATTTGGGACCCTCTAGCAACACAATTCTATTTGTGTTTACCTTGTGTTTATGTTGACCCTGAGGATGCTAGGCATGTCTTTATTTTGAGGTTAAACACCCTAGAAATATGTTTTTCCAATTTCTGGAAAAAGTAGTGTCGCAAAGTAGTGTCGTACTCATGAAAGTGTTGCAAATTTTTGCGAAAGCTTTCACAAATCACAACACTACTTTGTGACACTATGCCCAAAAGAACAGGAATTTTTTTGCCACCCTGCTGCAAATGAACGGTTTGGTCTTTTGGGCTGAAATTTGAAGGGAAGAAAGCCAACATCCCACAGATATGCCATTTGGTGGTTGATTTGGTGACAAAATATTGCATGGATGCAAAGTTACAGTACTCCAAAGTTGACACTTTTTCCCATAGACTAACATTGCGGCATCCAACGCATGACAGGAATTCTTTGCCACCCTGCTGCAAAATAATGGTTTGGTCTTTTAGACTGAAATTTGGAGGGAAGAAAGCCAACATCCCACAGATATGTCTTTTGGTGGTTTGGTGAAAAAATATTACAGGGAGGCAAAGTTATGGCACTCTGAACTTCTCCTTTTTTCCCATAGGATAACATTATGGTGTTCGCCACGCCTTTCAGGGCCCGTATCTCAGAAATGGTGCGAGATACGGACTTTTCATAGAAAAAATGCTTAGCCCCCTCACAGGGGCTAAGTACAAAACTAGCCAGGAAAGTCATAAATCATATGACTTTTAAATTTTTTTTCTACGTTGTACGGTTCCTGAGATATAAGCAATTTAGTATTCCAACTCCTAATTTTCTGCTCCGAGACCCATTATCATGCATGCATTCTTTGTACTCATTGTCTATCTCTATGCAGCTTCTGGGGATAACCAGCCTGTGTGCTTACATTACTGTTACCCTTACTGTTTCTGCTTGTGTTCCGCATTTCCTGTTTCACTTACTGTTCCCCGCTTCACGCCTACCTCATGTGCATTACCTTTATGTTTTCATTTGCACTTATGCTATGCTTATTTTAACCATTTGTGTCTACAGTACTGTTTATCTTTGTGTTTTGCTTTGCATCACCATGCACATTACCATTTGCATTTGCGGGCACTGTGTTACTATGTGACAAGACATCACATGGCTGAGGGCCCCGCATTCCGACAGCCCCATTACATTCACTATTTCTCATTATCATTCTCAAAAAGAAGGGAAATTAGAGGCAAAAAAAACTGCATTTAATGCATGAGTTAGGGTTGTTCCACAGTGACAAAAGTGAGGAAATTTGGTGTTAGGGTTGAAAACCCTTGGACCCCAGCCCACCCCCAACTGGCATCGGGGTGCACATTGGGTCGTCGGTCCCAACTCTCACCCCATTCTCCTATACCTCTGCTTTTTACACATGTGATGGGGTGAGAGTTATGGCCGATGACCTAAATGCACACTCTGGCGTTGCTTGGGGGTTGTCGGGGTCCAAGAGGGTTTTCAACCCTAACACCGAATTTCCCTACTTCTATCACTGTGGAACAACCCTAACTGATGCATTAAATGGAGCTTTTTGCTCTTATATATATATATATATATATACTGTATATATATATATATATATATATATATATATATATATATATATATAACTTTCTCCATGCTTTGGAGTTTGCGCCTATTTTCAGTGAGTCCAGCTTCCTTTGAATGCATGATAATTTTCTACACCTTTGGCCCTGGAGTGGAATCAGTGCTACCACGTTTATTGATACAAAATCATATACTCCAGATTAGAATAATATTACAGAAAAGGCATGTGGTTTGGGGCAAGCACTTAAAAAGAGTGATTACACCAAGATGGAGACCACACTGGGTCTGTCGTCACGCTAAACTTTGACTGACCCTTGTATTTTAATGTTTTAATGTTTACGTTGCTGTTTTATTAATTCATTCTTATTAATTTGATTACTACAATCAGTTTGGTCGTTCATGATTTATTCGACCGTATGTCAGCTCATTGTAGCGATATCAGTGTTTTTTTCTGTGGACTTGTGGACCTATAGCTCTTGGAGCAGCTCCACGATTTTGCTGCCTTTAAATCTGCTATACCTGTGTTTTGGGACACTTGCCTGACGTTGGGACTCTCGATTTTGGATCTGGACAGCCTTGTGTTTGTTCTGTGGCGGTCGCTGACTCTTCGCGCTGATCCCGTTGTGGACTTGTATCCTTGGAATAGCTGGCGGTTTTCCAGATACTGTTTTGTCTGAATTGCTGCATCGGAAGGTCCATTATTGACTGGTTGGCTGCCGCTTTGAGGCTCATTTGATATCTGGAGGGAGTGTGCTGGAGCTGTGACCTTGGCTGTATGGATTCCTGATCTAACTAACTGGTTGAGAATTGGTGGATTGTGAACTGGCCTGATAACGGTGATTGGGCGCCCAGTTCTTGGGACTTCCTGTGGGGGTAGAGGATACCAGTCAGAAGGCTGGTGGAAAATCTTCCTTCTTTGCTCTCTATGGCCCCCTAGTTTTTACTGGGCAGCACCGGTGGGCTAAGTGGGGTATCTCTCATTCCAGGGCCCTTTCTGGGGAGTAATATTTGCATTACTCTCCCTCTGATTTTATCATCAAAGGCTTGCTGTTTGGTTTTTCTTCATTTTGTCCAGTTTTACACCTTTATCAGGTACTGTAATTACATTTCCTATACTGGAAGCAGTGAGAGAGCTTCACTGCTGACAAAGATTCATGCTAAATTTAATTTCAGTCTTTGTGGCAGTGAGAACGCCACGTCTCTTTGTTTGGACTCATTATCCTGATAAGGGTTGGGTGAGAGCTACCCTTTGTTTTACAAATCTTTAAAGGATTTAGTAACTTTTGAAGACATTGGACAGTGAATTTTAATGGATAATAACGAATGATCTAACTTGGTGTTGGAGCTATCAAAATTGTTTTATATTGTTGTTTTGGGGGTTATATTTTGGATTGGAATTCTTTCTATTACTTTATTTTATTTTTTTGTAGTTTAGGGTATAGGAGATTGGTTATTAATATTAGGGGTTTGTCATTAAGATTAGTTTTTAAGTTTATTGTTTGGGGTGGGTTATTAGCTTTTAATATTTTGTTCTTTAATTTATTTGAAGTATTATGTGCCAGAGAGGCTTAGCGATGGTCAGGCAATACTCCCCCACCAGACTCAGGGAATTACATCCTTTTGACTGTCCCCCATTAATATTTGACACCTATTTTAGGTGCCGTGCTTTGGGATAGTTAGAAGGCGCATAAGAAAGGGAAGAACTGGGCATGGTGGGCCCCTGAAAACGGGACCTTCAGGGCTCAGTGGGCCTACCCGGTCACCAAAATTTAATAAATAAAGTTTAATAAATAAAATATGGTGGGGAAGGGGAGGGTGGATAGGAGTAGTGGGGTCCAAGAGGTGCCCTGGGATGAAATGGAGTCAGGACAGGGGTCCTCCCTGTCTTGTCCCCGTACCCAAGGGCTCCAATGTTAGCGGGCAGGTGCTGAGGTCTTCCCCGACAACTCATCCTACTTGGGTGGTGCTGTGCAATGCCAGATCTATTAAGAACATGGCCCCCATGTTGTTTGCAGTATATATGCTGCCATTGGAAGATATCATCAGGTGATACAGTTTGAGTTTTCACTGCTATGCAGATGATACTCAACTGTATATGTCCTTTCTGCCCAGACAGGATGTTGCACTCTCTGCGCTAAACAACTGCCTTACTGAGATCAGAACCTAGATGAGTACTAGTTGGCTGAGACTGAATCCGGATAAGACTGAAGTGCTGGTTGTGGACCCTGGTCGTCTGGGGTGGGTATGGGAGCTGGCCAGGCATCAGGTGTTTTGTTTGATGGCATACAGCTAACTACCTCAGACCGAGTGCATAACCTCAGCATTATTTTTGATGACGGCCTGACACTAAGATCTCAGGTGTTGGCTGTTGTCAAATCCTCTTTCTACCATCTGAGGAATATCGCCTGGGTGAAACACTTGGTTCCTCCGGATGATCTTCCAACACTGGTCCATGCCTTCATCACTACCCACCTTGATTACTGCAATTCTCTCTACCCAGGGCTGCCAGGGGTTGATATCCACCGCTTGCAGCTAGTGCAGAATGCAGCAACCAGGCTTTTGACTGGGACTTCTAGGTCCAGTCATATTACTCCTGTGCTCCGCGAACTGTACTGGCTGCCTATTCAGTGGTGGATCACCTTTAAGGTTGGTTTGCTAACCTTCAAAACCCTACATGATCAGGGACCCGGTTACCTGCAAGACCTCTTGATACCCTACTGCCCCTCCTGTCCTCTCCGATCCACTGGCGAGGGATTGCTAGAGATTCCCAGTGTACAACTAAAAACATCAGGCACCCGTGCTTTTGCTTTTTCAGCTCCAACCCTGTGGAATTCTCTACCTCACCGGTTAAGAGAATGCCTGACCATTAACAAATTTAAGATTGAGTTAAAAACATATTTATTTAACTTGGCCTTCCCTAATGATTAATGTATTTTATGTTCCTGTTTTAATATTATATTTGTATTTGGTTTTATGTGCAGCACCTTGGTTTTTGAAAGGTGCTATAAAAATAAAGTTTGATTTGATTTGATTTGATTTGTGGACAGTGTAGTCTTGTGTGGGAGCATTAGGAAGGAGCACTTCACTTCAGTACCTGGGAGAAGATGGCATAATAACATAAAAAACACTATAAACTGAATATAAATCATTTAAAGTAAACGCGATTGATTCATGATAAAATAATAAAGCTTCCGAGGGATGTATCTTACATAGCAGGCATACTATAAGTTAATAGTCTCCGAGGAGTGTCTTTTATGGTATAAGAGACTTTTCTCATCAGGTTTGGGGGAGCAGAACTACTCAGCTTTGCTTTGCGGTCTTCTCACCCAAACTTCATGCTTGGAGGCTCTCATACCATAAGAAACACTCATCGGAGGCCCTATTATTTATTTATTTAATTTATTTATGTCTTTGTTAACTGGGTTCATGCACTGATCCGAGGAACCATTTTCAGGCACAACCCGGGCCATATAGATGGCACTGATAGCATACAATACAAGCATGAGAAACAGCACTAACAGTGAAACAATACAATGAAAATCAGTTACAACTGGGAGCTGCAGGCATGGATTGGTACAGATACAGTTCAACTGACAATAATGATTCAACAGATTCCCCCCCCCCCTCCATCTTTCAGGCATGGTTCCCAGAAGGACAGGTGGAGAAAAGAAACAAAAAGGACTAACAGCAAGAGGCAAAGTTATTAAGTTATAGTACACCTGCTCACACCTTTGGAGGAGATTTATCCCCTGCTTTGCTGGACGATATCTCCTCTCTACAACACATGTTCTAAGGCAGTATGGCTGTGTATGTTGTACTTGTGAGCCTTATTTCTCTGCATGTCAACTGAATACAGTCCTTGCACTGCAAGTATCTAACTTGTTGCTATATACATCACTTTAAGATGCAATATGTAGGACAGGTGCTATATAAAAACCCAATTTTATTTTGCTCAAATTCTGTACATATTACTGTGGTACCAATTGCCAATGCAAAACAAACAACAAGTGAAGAATCTGTGGGGGAAACGCAGCATCATAAATGTGTATGCATGCTGTAACTACAGTATATCGTATACTACAATTTTGCATCACTTGATCTTATGCATTTTCTGTAAACACCCCTAGGCTGTCTCTGAAAATATAATTTTTTTTTCTTAGTCCTCTTTTCTTGGTCAATAAAGTATAAATAAATAAAATAAATGTGTGTGTGCCTCTGGGTAAACCTTGAGGCAGGGGAGTATGCTGAATTTTGATACAACAGCACCCAACTAGGGATCTGAGGTTCGAACAGACTCGATAGACCGTAAGGCCTAATCTGCTGGCAATTAGTATGTTAGTATGTTAGTTTCTGCTATGTTGTGTTTGTGATTAACACAATAGCTGCTGAAATTAAATATGTGAAATCAACATAAGATTAACAACTTGTTTACAAAACTGTAACATTTAAGCAAAAACAATGCTTTCCCTTTCTTGATGTTGGTGGTAGGATATGAAATGTCCCAAAGGGGCTGCAGCAAAAGGTTTCAGTAGTAGTAACTGCTGTAAAAAATTATATAAATCAAGTAGCATGAACCAGCTGACATGTACATATCTGTATTTAAAATATTATCCCCTTCCCTTAACTCCCCCCACCACCACCACTACCACCATTAGGGGTTACCAGACCTGCACCCTTCCACAGGTGTAGCCAATGCTGCTCCAAAATCGGCCAGAAGGAAGTGTACATGTGCTAGGTGGCCTTAGTCATTCCTCCATGGGAGTTAAGTACTTCACCTCCGTGGCACGTGCTCTGCCCCCAACCAGCCCCAGTATGGAATTCCAGTGCTCATGCACAAATCCTTTTCTCCTAGAAAACTTCCACCATTCCACCAGGCCAGCCCACAGGTTTCTAACAATTACAATGAATTACACAAAACCAGGCCAGAAAGCATGACACATTAAGACTGAAAGATGCATCTATTTGTGGATTCTGTAACAGACTTAAGAGGCTGGACTCTCATTGTCCTGATTCTGGCATAAGTGTACTGTGCCCTTTCCTTGCTGCACTTACACCCTACTCCACACAAATAGTATTTAACAAAACAAACAAACAAAAAAAACTCTTTGGCATTTTTTGGCAGGACATGATTTTTCGGATGACTACCATTGTACAAAAATCCACACAAAGTGGCAAGAATTGTCATGACTGAGAAAATTCTCAAGTTCTCAGATAATTTCTCCTATGACTTTAGCTTGTGATGCACTTGGGATAAAGTGAAACTCTTGAGTATTCTGAGATGCTGCCGAAGCAGCTGGATAAGCATCATGGTGCGGGGGAAACAGCAGGATCAACCATACAAGTGTTTTGGCTGGCTTTTATTTTTGACGTACGGTATTCTTCACACTTATATTTATAAAGATTGGTGTAATTGAAGAGCAATTGGCACAAGCACTGGCTAGAGAAAACAACAGCCCACTGTTTCTCTAAAAACATGTAATAATGGAAGACAGGTGCTCACCTCCTGCACACACACACACACACACACACACACACACACACACACACACACGCACACACAGATCACCACCGCCCTCTTAAGTGTGTCATTATAAGCCTCCTTCCTGAATCCTACAGTCTCCCTTTTCAAAGAAAATTGAAGAAGACAAAGTTATAAAAGGAGAATAAGACAAAAATGTGTGATATTCCCAAAATATGACAAAACAATGTTGTTATTCATACATACATTTCATTGTCAACAATTAGAAAAACATATAGGCCCGATTATTCAAAACATTAGCATGGCATTAACTGGATTGGGGTGCAATAACCAGGTTTAGCACTGGCGCTCCAGGCAGGACCACACTCAGAGACCCCTGGAGCATCACACTAACCTGGCAGCATGATCATGTTAATGATACTGCTGCATCTATGCAAATGAGGGATCCCTCATACATAACAGCTCAGCAATATATCCAAACGGTTACAACGGCACTAAACAGCCCACAGCATGGCATTGTTTAACACCAAAACCTGGCCTAAACAGGACACTAAGGCCACACTCCCACCCCCCAAAGGCAGAGTGGTCGTACTACAGCTGACCTCCCTGGCAGTCCAGTAGACGACTACCTCCCTGCAATCACCTCTCTCTATATAAATCCAGTAATTCCCCAGTAGTCTCATGAAGCTCCCTCTCTGATTGCTCCTGTCTGTATAACTCCAATAATTCTCTGGTTGTCTAATGAAGCTCCCTCTCTGATTGCTCCTGTCTGTATAACTTCCGCAATTCCCCAGTAGTCTAGTGAACTCCCCTCCCTCCAAGTGCCAACATTCACCTGCTGTAGACCCCTGCTCCACACCCCCCTCATGCCAGTCATCATTCCTACTATATACTGCAGCAGATCAGTGGCCAACACAGCCCTCTGCTCACCTCCTCAACTGACCATTCACAGAAGAAAGGGTTCTGAAAGAACTCTTAAAACTGAAGGTAGATAGAGCAATGGGGCCTGACAGGATTCATCCAAGAATTCTAAAAGAACTAAAGATAAAAATAGTGACACCACTGACTACCCTTTTTAACAAATCATGGGAAGATGGGGTGGTACCTGAGAACTGGAGGAGGGCGGTTGTGATTCCACTTCACAAAAGTGGGAGCAAGGCAGAGACAGGAAACTACAAACCTGTTAGTTTGACCTCAGTGATAGGGAAAATGATGGAATCACTTCTGAAGGAAATAATTGTTGAGTACCTAGATGCCAGCAGGGCACAGGGCCCAAGGCAGCATGGATTCACAGTGGAAAGGTCACGTCAGATGAATCTAATAGATTTCTTTGACTGAGTGACCAAAGTAGTAGACCAGGGAGGGGCTGTGGACATGGCCTGCCTAGACTTTAGCAAGGCATTTGACACAGTCCCACACAAAAGATTAATATACAAGTTAGCCAGCCTTGGAGTGGGTCAGGTGGTAGCCTGGGTAAAAAACTGGCTAGACAACAGGACACAGAGGGTAATAGTAAACGGAGTCCACTCGGAAGAAAGGGGGTTTACAAGCAGAGTACCGCAGGCTTCAGTACTGGGACCGGTCAACTTTAATGTCTTTATAAGTGACATTGCAGAGGGACTGGAAGGAATAGTATGTCTCTCTGCAGATGACACAAAGATCTGCAACAGGGTTGATACACAAGGTGGTGTGGAAAGGATGAGAAGGGACTTGGCAAGGTTGGGGGAAGGGTCAAATGTATGGCAGTTTAGATTCGATGCAAAGAAGCGCAAAGTAATGCGTCTGGGAAACAAAAACCCAGGGGAAGAGTACACAATGGGAGGTGAGATACTAACAACAAAAAAAATGGAAAGGGACCTGGGGGTAGTCATACCAGATGACCTACCGGTGGGCAAGCAAAGTGAGAAGGCAGTAAGGAGGGCTGAGGGATACTGGGATGCATAGCGAGGCATCACCAGTAGAAAACAGGAAGTTGTTATCCCTCTGTACAGACAGTTGGTGAGACCCCATCTGGAGTACTGTGTGCAGTTCTGGATACCCCACCTTCACAAAGACATAGACAGGATGGAGGCTGTCCAGAGGAGGGCAACTAAAATGGTCCAGGGTCTGCACCAGAAGACATATGAAGAGAGACTAAAGGAGCTTAATATGTATACTTTCAAGGAAAGGGGGGGCATAATAGAAGCATTTAAGTACCTCAAGGGAATCAACAAAGTTCAAGAGGGTAACATCTTTCAGAAAAAGAGATGTGCAAGAACAAGGGGCACAATTTGAAGATAGAAGGGGGGACAGCTCAGAGGTAATGTGAGGAAGTATTTTTTCACAGAGGGGATTGTGGATGCATGGAACAGCTTTCCAGAGAAGGCTGTGGAGTCAAAAACAGTGAAGGAATTCAAGAATGCATGGGACAGACATAAGCCCATTTTAGTGGGGGGTAGGAGGAAGTAGGCTGTTGGTTAACTAGGATCTGCAGCTTATCCATTAGGTAGGGAAATGGGCAGACTAGGTGGGCCAAGCGGTCCTTATCTGCCATCAAATTTTATGTTTCTATGGCCACCATCTGACAGTCACAGAGCATGATCATGAGTACAAGTACACTTGATTGCAGTCTGTGATTGACAGACAGTGTCCAACTAAGGATGTGAGCAGAGGTCTGTGCTGGCTGCCAGTCTGCTGCTGTATATAGGGTTAGAGGTGGTGCAGGCTGCCCTAAGCACTGTGCTGGCATGGCCAAATATTCAGACAGTGAGCATACTCCATTGGTGTGTGCTAAATGACTGAATAAAGGTCAGATACAGCCATTTGCAAATGCTACAGACTGTACTGTGCCGTTGCCAGGTCTGAATATTGGGGTCAGACAAAAATCTTACACAGGAATTCCATTTGCTGTATCCTTAAGTACTGAATTCAAAATGAAGAAATAGTTTGTACTCTTTGGGGTCAGTACTGGAACCGGCGGTCCTCTTCAATGTCTTTATTATTGACATTGCAGAGTGGCTAGAAGGCAAGATATGCCTGCTTGTGGATGACCCAAAAATCTGCAACAGAGTGGACACATTGGGGGAGGGGTGGAAAAAACAAAGGATGATCTAAAAAAGCTGGAAGACTGATCAAGGGTTTGGCAACTGAGCTTCAATGCCAAAAAGTTTAAAATTATGTGTGTGTGGGACAGAAACCCTAGAGCAACATATCAGTTGGGGGGGTGTTAACATCCACAAAACAGGAAAGGGACCAGGGGGTCATCGTATCTGATGACCAGAAGATGGCAAAGCAATGTGATAAGGCAGTGGGGAAGGCTTGGTAGATGCTGGGGTACATAGGGAGGGGTATCACCTGCAAAAAAGGGAGGTGGTGCTACCCCTGTATAAATCAATGGTGAGGCCACACCTGGAGTACTGTGTCCAGTTCTGGAGGCCCCATCTCAGGAAGGATATAGATTTGGTGGAGGAGGTACAGAGAAAGGCAAACAAAATGGTGCATGGCCTGCACCAGAAGCCCTACTAGGAAAGACTCAGGGAACTAAATTTGTTCTCCCTGGAGGAAAGGAGAGAAAGGGGAAACATGGCAGAAACATTCAAATATCTCAAGGCAGTAGCGGATCCAGGATTTTACAATGGGGGTGCTGTGGTGGTGTGCAGACTTGATATGCAACTTTTTGACATTTTTTAATCCTTTATATAATCTTTTCCATTAAAATGTTTGACTAAATATAATAACGTAATCTATTGTTTTGAATGTAGATTCTCTTACATTCAATATATTAGACTTTTCCAGCAAAGTGAAATGGAGCAGTAGCAAGCAAGCAAGTTACAATGGGGGTGCACCTGCACCCACTAAAACCCCCTAGATCCACTACTGCCTCAAGGGTATCAATAAAGCACAGGAGGGAAGTATACTGCACAGAAAGAGAAGCCCAAGGACAAGGGGGGCATGACATAAAGCTGGAAGGGAGGAGATTTAGAGGGAATGTGAGGAAATATTTCTTCAAAGAAAGGATGGTGGATGCCTGGAACAGCCTCCCAGAACAGGTGGTGGGTACCAAAATGGTAACAGGTTTCAGACATGCAAGGGATAGGCACAGGGGGACCGTAGACACAGGGCGGGAGGGGGGCGGCAAGGCCGGTGATCGTTTAGGGTCTATGGTACTGTAGTACAGTAGGTAGGGGTTTGGGATCAGACTGGTTGGGCCTGAAGGTCCTTTTCTGCCAACAGATTCTACTGTATGTTTCTAAGTTACTAAAATTTGTATTGTTGGGGCGGATGACCTTTTCTTGCATCTACTTTAAAAGGGAAGACCTGTGGTTAGAGGGGGGGACTCTGAGATGCTGTGGGAGAGGCTGGATTAGCATCTTGTCAGTGCAGGCGGAACAGCAGAAGCAACCATACAAGTAAATTAATGACAACAGTAAGTAAAACTTTTTACTGTGCACAAAAAGTGAAAATCTAATCATGGCTATTCCCTTTTTAAAGTAGCACTTTTTTAATATGCTTGATGAAATAAGCCCCCTAAATAAAGCAAACAACCAGCATCTTTAAAAAAGAAGCACCTTTTAGAGCACATGAGAACACTCATAGTGGCATAGCAATTTATGGTCTGAGGGGACTCTTTGTCCATCAAGTCTCCCCTCGGCTTCATCAACAGTTACCAACATGTACTGAATGCTCTGCAAGGAAGTACTAATTTAAAGATTCCCCACCCACCTTTCTGCCCACGACACTTATTGTACTTTGCCCAGGCTTACCTACGTTTAAAACCTGCCCCTTATCCATGTCCACTCTCTCCTCTGGTAGGCCGTTCTATAAGTTCACTGCCCTGAGGGAAATAAACTGTCTCCCAACATTACCCTAAAATGTACCACCTTTGCGCTTCAGGAGCTGTCTGATGTCATGCTGGAGCACACCAGTTCAAACATCTCTACCTGTTCATCCTTGACAATACCCTTCATGATACAGAAAACCAAGATTATGACCCCCTCTTCCAGACTCCTCTTCCGCAGGGTAAACATTTTGGGGCCTCCATTCTCTTCTCCTGGCTTTTGTCCTCTGTACTCCTGATCATTGTGGAGGGCCTGCATTGCACCTTTTCAACTGCCTCAATGTCCTTTTATGGCTGCATAGTGTAGCTACAGTATGCATGATGTAATGCAAATAGAAAATAAAAGGAGAAGGCAAAACCGGAACTGATGCATACTATGTTTGGCCTCTGCAATGGAATCAGATCACCTATTTGGTATGCACTGGATTGCTCTGCTCTTCTTTTTCTTTCAGTTGCTGGTTTCACCCTCCCACCATGTCAGTCTGGTCCCCTGCTAACCCATCTACATTCAAAATAACCCTCTGTCCCGCTCCACATAAACAAATAACCTTATACAGCAATAACAAAACAAGCATTTGTCAATGCCGAATGTTGATTGCGTTGGTCAGTTGAGCACGCTCACTGGCTGTCTGTCACTCACTCAGTCTGTTTCTTCTGGTGCTGCAGGCTGCTCTTTTGTACTGGGCTCCTGCCTGCATTGGCACCTTGTTCTGCCCACTAAGAAATTTGCAGCTGTCCTGACAGAGCTCCGTTGAGTTGGCTCACTCCCCCTCTCTCACTCGCTCATTCTGTTTCTCCTGGCGCTGCAGGCTGCCCTTTTGTACTGAGCTCCTGCCTCTGTTGGTGGCTTTTTCTGCCCACAAAGAAATCTGCAGCAGCTCCGACACAGGTCTGTTGAGCCTGCTGACTCCCCCTGTCTCTTTCACTCACTCGTTCAGTTTCTGCTGGCACTGCAGGCTGGCCTTTTGTACTGAGCTCCTGCCTGCGTTGCCGCCTTTTTCTTCCAACAAAGAAATCCAAAGCAGTCACGATAGAGCTCCATTAAGCTCGCTCAGTCCCCCCTTTCACTCACTCGTTGTGTTTCTCCCAGCGCTGCAGGCTGTCCTTTTGTACTGGGCTCCTGCCTGCATTTGCACCTTTTTCTGCCCACAAAGAAATCCACAGCAGTCCTGATAAAGCTCTGTTGAGCTCGCTCACTCCCCTTCTGTCACTCACTCATTCCGTTTATGCTGGTGCTGCAGGCTGCCCTTTTCTAATGGGCTCCTGCATGTGTTGCTGCCATCTTCTGCCCACAAAGAATTTGCAGCAATTACAATAGAGCTCCGTTGAGCTCACTCACTCCCCCTCTCTCACTTGCTCATTCTGGTTTCCCTGCCACTACAGGTTGCCCATTTGTACTGGGCCCCTGCGTGCATTGCTGGCTTTTTTTGCCCACAAACAAATCTGCAGCAGTCCCAACAGAGCTCCGTTGAGCTCACTCACTCCCCCTCCCTCACTCATTCTGTGTCTCCTGCCACTGCAGGCTGCCCTTTTGTACTGGGCTCCTGCCTGCATTGGCGGCTGGTTCTGGCCAGAAAGAAATCTGAAGCAGTCCCGACACAGCTCCATTGAGCTCTCTCACTCACACATTCCATTTCGGCTGGTGCTGCAAGCTGGCCTTTTGTACTGTGCTCCCGCCTGAGTTGCCGCATTTTCTGTCCACAAAGAAATCCACAGCAATCACAATAGAGCTCCGTTGAGCTCGCTCACTACTACTCTGTCACTCAATCATTCTGTTTGTCTTGGTGCTGCAGGCTGTGCTTGTGTACGGGGCTCCTGGCTGCATTGGCACCTTTGTGTGTCCACTAAGAAATCTGCAGCTGTCCCGACAGAGCTCTGTTGAGGTCACTCAGTCCCCCTGCCTCACTCGCTTGTACTGTTTCTCCCACCACTGCAGGCTGGCCTTTTGTACTGGGCCCCTGCCTGCACTGACACCTTTTTCTGCCCACAAAGAAATCTGCAGCAATCCTGACAGTGCTCCGGTGAGTTCGCTCACTCCCCCTCCCTCACGTGTTCTCTCGTTCTGTTTCTCCCAGTGCTGCAGGCTACCCTTTTGTACTAAGCTCTTGTGTTGGAGCCTTTTTCTGCCCACAAACAAATCTGCAGAAGTCCGGACAGAGCTCAGTTGAGCTCGGTCACTCCGCCCTCTCAGTCGTTCAATCATAATCTGTCCCAAACAGTGATTTCCCACAGCGACTGTGCTATTCTCCGGCAGGAGTGCAAAAACATATTTTAGCCAGGATGTGAAAAATGGCACCTGTACTGTTCAGAAGGAGGTGTGGAAAAATGCCACTGTTAAAAATGTGGCCTGAAAATATTACAAAATTCCAAAGTTGCAAGGGTACATGGAAACAGTTCAACGCACGCTTGTAACACAGTCATGTTATGGAATTTCGTCACCAAATTTTCAGCATAGGCATTTTAGGATCTCTGCTCATGAGCAATGCCACTGTCATTTTCTTAATCTGTCCTAAACAGTGATTTCCCACAGAGACCGTGTTATTCTGTGCTGGAATTGTGAAAACACATTTCTACCAGGATGTGAAAAATGACAGCTGTACTGATCATAAAGAGGAGTGAAAAAAATGCCACTGTTGAAAATCTGGTGTGACAATATTATAAGTTTGCAAAGTTACAAGGGTGCATGGAAAGTGTTGAAAATCTGGCGTTAAAATATTGCAGATTCGCAAATTTATGAGAGTGCTATGAAAATCGCGCAACGACACCAGAAATACTTGATTTTTTCCACCAAATTTGGTAACATAGACTTTTTGAGAACTCCACCTCATGAACACTGGCACTGTCATTTTGTTAATGGCACTGAAAGGTGATTCCACACAGTGACCGCGAAATCACCTTTCGGGGCTGATTAACGCTATGACAGTTTGAGAATCATGAGGAGGAGTCCCAAAAATCCCGTGTTGAAAATTTGCTGCCATTCAAAAATTACTGGATATGCATTAAAGTTGAAACCCCATTTATTCCATTACACAGCTTACTGGCATTTTCTTCAGTTGGCAGTCAGCTTTGAAGAATGCAGACGTGTTCCCTCTCCACCAAAGATCGTCGCGCCAGACTCCGGAGGTAAGTATGGGGTGAGGGTGGTGTGGGGAGGCAGAGTGCACAGTGGGTGGGTGCGGGTGGTGGGAGGAGGGGCCAGGGAGACCGCGAGGGACAGTTTTCTGATTTCACAGGTTTTAAAAAAAAAAAACATCGCTGGATGGTTTTTTTCTTCACAGGGGCATTGGACACGCTGGGGTGGGCACCCAGCAAGCCACCCGACTGCTTCTTTTTGGGGGGTCCAGTAGCCAATGGGGGATGTGGCACCCCTGTGGACACACAACTAAAGAGAGGGTTCACATTATGCCGATGGGGATTGGGCACCCCGTCGGCACACAATAAGGGAGGAGTTGACATAATGCCGATGGGGAGTGGGCTCCCCTGTCAGCACAATCAACGTTGGGCCATTGAAGCCGATGGGGATTGGGGCCTCCATTGGCAACTCAACATGGTGGGGGGGTTATACTGTTTGGGAACACAGCAACAAGCCACTGCCATGTTCACAAACAATATCAGGGTTTTTACATCCCGCCCTGCAATGACGGGTCGCTCCCTCATTGCAGCGGATGGCTGATGCTGCAATGATGAGGCGGCCCCTGATTGCAGTGGCTATTTTTTCAGAAGGTTGTGGCATGCTGGCTGAACTAGTGTCAGCAGCAGCATGCCACGGCATTGGGGGAAGTGGAACAAGCCTTTGCAGGCTGTGGGGGCATTGGCCACAACAGTGCCACGCCTCCACAACCTGCTTGGGGAGAAAGCTGCCGCAACATGTTTCTTGCGCATGTGCACGATCAACATAATGACAGAGTCCCTATACTAGAGGCCCCCTTCTCTCTTTCACCCCTTCTCGGCCCAGCATTAAAGAAACCCGGCAGTCCCCCAGACATCCTGTAGCAGTCCTTCCTGACCCAGCATTGAAGAAAGACAGTGGTCCCCCCCAGGAGTACTGTAGCAGCCCTTCCCAACCCAGCATTGAAGAAAGCTGGTGCCCCCCCCCCCAGGCATCCTGTAACAGGTGCAGAGACACTGAAGCAGCCACTAGAGCAATGTAAAGGACTTGGCACCATTTCCCAATGTCTGCACCCAGGCAGACTGCAACTAGTTCAGTCTGCTCTCATATTTCTTTAGCCTTTTAATCCTGTTTTGTTATTGAAAGCCAGTTTAGGCTGCTGTATTTTAGTCTGTTTTTTCCCACTGCTTTAGAAAATCCTGTAACATAATGCATTTAAAAAATCAAAATGCAAATTCTTAATACTGTTCCTGTTGTTCCTGAAATGAATGTACCCACTACAGTTAAGGAGCAGCCCCAGGACAGGTGTAAAACCCCTGCATTTTTGACCAATTCATGACAGAACTTTTCCTTTGTCTGTACTCTCTCAGCTTCACCTTCCCCCATTTACTGTCTCCTGTCACAACTCCCTCCCACAGTGTAATCACCCCTCTATACTGCTGTACCTTCTGTCTTTCAGCCCTTCCCAACTCAGCATTAAGGAAAGCCGGCAGTCCCCACCCCCGGGTGTCCTTTAGCAGGTATGGAGACACTGAAGCAGCCACTGGAGCAGTGTTGTTCTGTCACCGCTTGCACAGCATTTGCCCCACCCACGGCCATCCTGCAACTTGTAGTTGAAGTTGATCATGTGATCAGGTCATGTGTCGCTTTTTTCTAACAACCCATTTTCCTTTTAGCATCCTATTACCTCTCACCACCAGAGGCCACTGTGGACCTCTCTCTCTCCCAGACTTTTCCAACCCTCTTGGCTCCTTCTGTTGTGATTTTCTTCCTCTCAACCTCATCCTCTCTGTCACTCCTCTCCTAAATTTGCTCCCTGCTGATCACTATGTTCTCCTTACTCCCCTTCCCTCTCTCTCAGGTATCACTTCTACTTTTCTACTTAATATGCTCACACGTTTCTCAGATTTCTCACCAGTCATCTGTCCCTTTCCCCTCTCCCTTCACAATATTGACCCACACCTCAGACCACCAGTCCCACTTTTCTGCTATTTATCCTGAGCTCCTAGCATCCAGGAAGTTAAACTATGAAGTTGTCACCCGTCTGCTAACCCTCTCCTGCCCCCCCAACACCATAGGATCCCATAGATGTAACAAGTCTGCAATTACTCAGCTTATTCTCCTCCTTTTACTACTGTCAAGAGAAGTGGAACCTAACCCTGGCCTCACTGATACATCTCCTTCTCCTTCCATCACAAAAGGCTTACAGATTTTCCATATCAACATCAGAAGCCTCATCCCCAAGCATGACGTCCTTAGAATCTGGGTCCTTCAACACTCCGCTGACCTACTTTGCATCTCAGAGACATGGCTATCCACCAAAATCCCTGACTCTGCCCTAACCATTCCCAATTACTCCCTGCTGAGGCTTGGGGAAAACATGCTGGGAGAGTGGCCACCTACTGTCGCAGCCATTTAAACTGCACTGTCTCTTACTCCAAAACTTGCACTGCATCTCATGAGCTTCCTGGTCGCTCACCTCTTTATTACCTCCTCCCTGCCCATTTTTGTTGGTGTCTTCTATGCCACACCCCCCCTAGCAGTTAGCTCCCTTGTAGCATGCATCACCTCCATTTCTTCTGTCTCCTCCTCTGGTGAGCTCATTCTTCTGGGTGATTTCAAAAAAGACTGGCTCTCACCCTCCAACAAAGCCCTACATGACCAGATTGAATCATTTCAGCTATTTCAACTGCTACATGAACCCACCAGATACAACCCCAACTCCACTAAACACTCCTCCTCGACTGGGTTTTATCGTCTGACCCTCACAGAATCTCTGACTCAGGAGTACTTTCAAATACCCTCAGTGACCACTGTACAACTTTCAGTGTCAGAAGGGTCCATGCTCCTCTGTCTAGTCCAAAATACATCCATTATCACCCTCTAAAGTATCTAACTCCTGCTGCCCTCTTATTAGATTTTGAGGTTGCCGATTGGTCCCCTGTTCTTACTGACACAAATGTCGACTCCGCACGTGAACATTTTGTCAATGTTTTTAACACCATCTGGAACTTTCATGCTCCTTTGAAAACAAAGAGAATCAGGCATCAGCACCTCCCCAGGTGACCCCTGACCTTTTACAACTCTGCAAAACATGTGACCACGCCTGGTGACACTTTAAGTCTACACTTGCTCCTGCTGACCACCAGCATTTCAAGGCCCTCAGAAATGCCTGCACTAGAGCAGTTTGGCTTGCTAAGTCACACTATTTCAGGCAAAAACTACAAAATGGTCATGTATCCCCTTCCTGCTTCTGGAAAACAGTTAACTCACTCTTAAAGCCTCCTGCTGCCCGCCCCCCGCCACCTCCACCCTAAAGGTTGAAGAATCCCTCATCTCCGACACCCCGCAGGTATGTGAAATCTTAAACTAATTCTGCACTACTTGTGCCCTTCAGTCCTCTGCAACCACCCACAGCTTCACCTTCAATCCCTCCTCTGAACCACTAAACTACATATTCCCCCTATTAATCACGAAGAAGTCCTACCAGCCCTAACCTCACTTAATCCCAATAAACTCTGCCCTGATGGTCTTCACCCCCATCTACTCCACTTTGTAGCTCCTGCAATAGTTCCCCTCCTTACCCACCTTCTAAATCTATCCTTCCAGACTGGCACTCTTCCCCAGGCTTGAAAAACTACCCATGTTATCCCTCTTCACAAGGGTGGCAGCCCGCTCAAACCTAATAACTACCGCCCGATCTCCCTGCTACCCTCACTTGCAAAGTTACAGGAATCTCTCACCCTCAAAAGGCTCCAGTATTTCCTTGACTCCTCTATGGGACTTACCCAATATCAATCCATTTTTTGTAAACATCACTCAACAGTCTTCTCCATGCTTCGAGTAACCAGCTCAATTCATGTATCTATGGATCACAGTCACATGACAGGTACAGTTTTCATAGATTTAGCCAAGGCTTTTGACTCTGTGTCCCATCACCTACTAATCCAGAAGCTCAGTGCCCTGAGTCTTGCTAATTCTACACTAGAATGGTTCCAGTCATATCTTCTAAACAGAACTCAGTGCATTCGCATTCGAAACTCTTCCTTATCTCTCCTTCCCATCCTATCTGGAGTACCTCAGGGCTCTATTCTGGGTCCCCTATTATTCTCCATCTTTATAAATGAACTCCTGTCAGTGTTCACCTATTCGGATATTCATCTCTATGCTGATGATGCTATTTTGTTTGCGTCTGGACCCTCTCCCTCTGCTGTCCAAGCCCCTTTACAGTCTGATTTAAACACCATGCTTGGATGGCTTGACAAAAATCTACTAAGGGTAAATGACAAAAAGATGGACTCTATGACTTTTGGGACCCCCCACAAAAATTATCCTCCATCCATACTCCTCTTTTATTTCATACACTTGATGGTACCCCTCTAGAGTCCATCAACACCTTTAAATACTTAGTGGTTTGGCTAGACCAGCATCTATCCTTTTGCTATCACATCAATTCCCTTTGTGCAAAACTGTGCCCCAAATGAGGGTTCTTGTACAGGCATAAGGACTCACTCTCCCTCCCTGTGCGCAAGCAATTACTAGCCAAACCCATCATACCCCCCACTTTGATTATGCTGACATTGTCTTTAGTGCTGCCCCAGCTACAACCTTATTGAGGCTGGACATTGTCAACAACTCATTCTGCTGTTTTGCCTCAAACTCTCACCCTCTCACCCACCACTGTTCTCTTTACACTTCTCTTGCTCTCTCTTCCCTTCCTTATAGGTGCAATTTACACTCTTTCTCACTTTCCTTGCCAAATGTTTGTTGAGTACCCTCCTGTTATACATCTCTGACCTCCTCTCCCCTATTTCCCCCTCCCTGTACAGCTTAAGGGCTAGAGATCTACACACCTTCAAACTGCCCCTTCCCTGATCAGCCGTGGGCTTCCTTTCCTTTTCCTAACCATCTTCCCAACCTATGGAACCAGCAATATGCTTCCCTATGAAGCTCCTCCTCCTCCCCTACACAATTTTAAGCAAAGGCTGCAAAGGTTAAACCCTAGCATGTGCTCTTGCCCAATCCCCATGCCTGCAGACAACTAAGCCTGACCACACCTTGCTTATGTTCTGCTGCTCCAATCTTCAGTTCTCTAGCTCATTTTATATGCACCTCCCCAACTTAATAGGTCAGTTTGGTGGCCATTTTGGTCACAACATCCATGCTATCATTATTGTGAAGTCAACTTGTGTACAGTATATACTGTTACTAGCCTTCACTGCATTGCATCTTACAAACTGTCTGTAGCCTCCCTGGCTCTTCATGCTGTAATTGCCTGCACTTTTGTAGTGCCCCCTCCATCTTTAATGATTTATTTATTTATTTATTGTGGACATCAGATTACATACCTTTGAGTCATATACTCCTTTACAAAGGTTCCACGTCAGTGATACAGAGACATTAAATACAATACAATACAAATTAAATACAATAATAACAAAGGGAACTAGTTACAAGGAATCATGTACTGCAAACAGTATTGTGCCAAAGGGCTACATGCAATAGAGTATATCAGTTGGTGTCATACAGAGCACAGAAGAATTGCATAGACAGGCACATACAATGCAGATCAGTGGCACCAGTCTGGCCCAAGAAGTAACTTGATTACATGTGAGGATTAGGCTGGACAAGGGTGTCCATTGTCAACTTTTAGCAAGCACCAGGGATGGCAAGACCAGATTATGGTCTGTTGTCAATTGGGAGATGCAGGCCATGCTTGGAGTTAAGGACATTATTGTACTTATGCTGTCATTTACTGTACTTTTTGTAGGATCTTTACCCACTGTTTCGTCACTTGTGTTCCCTTTCCCCTGGGTTGCACCTGGAAACAAGCCTCATCTCAATGTGCTTTTCCCAGTTAACGAATTTTAAATAAATAAATAAAATTCTCCCCAGCCTGATCATGAAGTCTCTGGTAGTCTAGTAGGAAAGGTCAAAATAATACAAGAATCATTCACAATGTGAAAACAACAGTTAAATTGACCTATTGGTAGACTTTTGTATATTATTTCATATAAGAGCAGGACACAAGTGATCCAACAATGCTTAGGGGTTGCAAATGGGTTTTTTATTGAAGTAGTCTAGCAGAATTTTGCAAAAATCATTCAAAATGTGAAAAATGCATGAAAACTGAAACATAAGTAGGTTTTTATGTTTTCTTTAAAATAAAAAGCAGGACACACATGATGTGATGATATTAAGGTGATTAAAATACATAAAATATACAATTACATGAAAACACCAAACATAGGCATACATTTGGCTCACTGATCCACGAATGTATTTCCAGATTATTACAAATTACAACAAATAACCCTTTATACTTTGCAGCACATCTTTAAAACAAGCATGCAGATCTTTGGTTTGAAACTAATGTTGTAGCATGTGGAAAAATGTTCAAAATCAAGGCTTGCAGACCACCATGCAAATGTTTCAATGCCTCACTGCCATGTATTGATCTGTGTACTTGTGCAGGATCATACTACAGAGACAGTGATAATGATAGCTACAGTAACTATTTTAGTAATTTCTGTAAACAAGTATGAGAATTTAAATTTCATTCATCCCTTAACTGTAGCAGGTATAGGTTCATAGGTTCCTAGAATGAATTCAGCCCCATAAGTTACAAGAGCAATATAAAGGAACTGCCACTAAACTAGTGGACGTAACTCCATTTTTTTTTCTTCCATGTGTCTATCCAGTAGTTTAAATGCTTCCAAACTACTGGCTCCCACCATCTGCACTGGGAGGCCATTCCTAACATTCACAACCCTCTGATTAAACCATCTTCCTCTCTGTTCATTCTATATCTCTCACCTTTTAGCTGTTTATCATGAACCCTAGCACCCATTCTCACACTCTTTTTCTAATTTAGTCCTGCTGCCTCACATAACATACCATCACTCAATGATTTGTAAATGTAACATAAGTCCCCCTTATCCTTCTGTGCACCATTGAAAATGAACCCAATTGCTCCAGTCTGGTACCATATTCCTGCTTAGTCACCGCACAACTTTCATGGTGAACCTTCTTTGAACATACTAACATACTATTTGCCAGCAGATTAGGCCTCACGGTCTATCGAGTCTGCTCGAACTTTAGATCCTTAGTTGGGTGCCGAGACCCTCCCATCCCTTGTGGTCCAGAAACCCGTATCATCCATCCCCACCCCCCTGGGACAGGACATCATCTGATACATCCACTTTCTGTGTCTGTCCCATCCTCTCTTGAAGCCCTCCACTGTGGATCTCTGAACTAGCTCACCAGGCAGTGCATTCCAGGGTCCACCACCGCTCAGTGAAAAACCTCCTCCTCTCCCCTTACCCTTCCACCTTCCAACTTCAAACCATGCCCTCTGGTGATGCCTCCCTGCTTTAGTCTAAAGATCCCCTCCATGTTTACCCTATGTATTCCCTTGAGGTACTTGAAGACCTCAATCATGTCCCCCCTGTCTCTCCTCTCCTCCAGTGAAAACAGGCAGAGCTCCTTAAGTCTGTCCTCATACGTCAAATCCCCTAGCCCTCGTATCATCTTTGTTGCCCTCCCCTGTACCCTCTCTAGGAGCTGTATGTCCCTCTTTAAGTGTGGTCCCCAGTACTGTACACAGTACTCAACATGTTCTATTCTTTTACTTCTACCAACACTCTGTACTAAACAGAAGGGGGCACCATACTCCAGAACGGGTCTCACCAGGGTATGTACAGGGGCACAAGGACTTCTCTCCTCCTACTTCTAATGTTACTTAACAGATTGCCCACAATCCTATTGGCTCAGTTCATACAAACCACATTGTGCGTGTCAAAGCCCAGTTTGTCTGTAATAACTACCTCCAAGTCTTTTTCACTGTCCGTAACCACAATTGTCTGTGATTTCAGCTTATATTGAGCTCTGACATTATTCTGCCCAAAGTGCATAACCTTACATTTAGTGATGTTAAACCCAGTCTATGTTTTTCTGCCCAGTTCTTAAGAAGGTATTTCATACTGAAATCTGTAACCTGATTATGTGTGATCACAGAATGTTATTTGTGTGAAGTACACTTCTGAGAGAAAATGACTGTAAACATATCCTGTTTCCATTTCATTACCATTTCAAGCAATCTTTTTAAAAGTTTATTTTTAAAGATGTATCTGTAATACTTATATATTCCTTAAGATAACATAATGAGTGTTTGCTTATCTTCAGATGACAGCACATCTGTACGTCACAGTTATTTGTATACTTCAAAATGTGCAATAAGTTTGAACATTTGTCCACATAATACAAGATAAATTTCAAACCAAAGGTCTGTATTCTTGGTTTAAAGTAGTGCTGTAAAGTATAAAAGGTTATTTGGTATAATTCATAATAATCTGGAAACATATTCATGGACCAGTGAGTGAAATGTATGTGTATTTTTGTTTTTTCATGTAATTGTACATTAACTGTATTTTGACCCCTTTAATGTCATCAGATCATGTGTTTCCTACTTTTATTTTAAATCAAACATAAAACCTGCATATGTTGCAGTTTTCATGCTTTTTTACATTTTGAATGAGATCCATGACTGGGATGTCAACATACCAGGATACACAATCTACAGGAGGGACAGGGAGGGTAAAAGAGGAGGAGGAGTAGCTCTCTATGTAAAGGAAGGGATCAAAGCAACAGAACTAAAGAGTAAACAGGGAGCAGATGAGGCACTCTGGGTCACCCTGGAGACAGGAAATGGTACCACAATCCACACGGGGGTTGTATACAGACCCCCATCTCAGGGGGAGGGAATGGGCAAGGAAATGATAGAAGGCTTCCTTAGAATGGCAGAAAAAGGGGAGATATTGTTGATGGGGGACCTGAATATGCCAGATGTTAACTGGAGCACCTTTGCTGCAGGCACATCCAAGAGCAGGGTCATTCTTGATGCCCTACAGGGGGCATGCCTCAGACAGTTAGTATTGGAACCCACTAGGGAGGGAGCAATCTTTGACCTGGTACTCTCAAATGGGGACAGAGAAAAGAATCTCAGATTTAGAGGTGGGTAGCCATCTGGGAACAAGCGACCACCAAACAGTGTGGTTCACGATAAACACAGCCATACAATCAAGCCATACAAAAGCAAGAGTATTGGACTTTAGGAGGGCTGACTTTGGGAAAATGAGAGAGTGCCTTAGAAAAGCACTAGCAAACAGGCAAGAAGGAGGGGTGGAGGAACAATGGGGAGCAATCAAAACAGCCATCACAGAGGCAACAACCCTTTGTGTAAAGCAAATCAATAAAACACAACGAAGGAAAAAAATGCTATGGTTCTCAAAAGAGGTGGCAGGGAAGGTTAAGGAGAAAAGGATAGCATTCAGGAAATATAAGGAAACACAGAAGAAGCAGGACAGAGAGCTTTATCAGTTAAAGCAGAAAGAGGCTGGTAAGGCAGTCAGAATAGCAAAGGCCCAAACCGAGGAAAGGATAGTCAATTCTGTTAAGAAGGGGGATAAGACCTTTTATAGGTACATTAGGGAGCGAAGAAAGACCAAAGGAGGGATACTGAGACTTAATAAAGGGGAGGGAATGTGGGTAGAGGGGGACAGTGAAAAAGCAGGGATACTGAACGAATATTTCTGCTCAGTATTCACAAAGGAAGAGGAGGGGGAGGTACCTAAATCAAACAAGAGAAACAATCTGAAGTCGGAGGTCGATACCAGTCCATTTACAGAAGAAAGGGTTCTGAAAGAACTAATAAAATTGAAGGTGGACAAACCAATGGAGCCTGATGGGATTCACCCAAGAATTCTAAAAGAACTAAGGGTAGAACTAGTTACACCGCTGACTACTCTCTTTAACAAATCATGGGAGGATGGGGTGGTACCTGAGAACTGGAGGAGGGCAGATGTGATTCCTCTTCACAAAAGTGGGAGCAGGACAGAGGCAGGAAACTACAGACAAGTTAGTTTGACCTCAGTGGTAGGAAAATGATGGAATCACTTCTGAAGGAAAGAATTGTTGAGTACCTAGAGGCCAGTGGGGCACAGGACCCAAGGCAGCATGGATTCACAATGGGAAGGTCGTGTCAGACGAATCTAATAGATTTCTTTGACTGGGTGACCAAAGTAGTAGACCAGGGAGGGGCTGTGGACATTGCCTACCTAGATTCTAACAAGGCATTTGATACAGTCCCACACAAAAGATTAATACACAAGTTAGCCAGCCTTGGAGTGGGCCCCAAGGTGGTAGCCTGGATAAAAATTGGCTAGACAACAGGATGCAAAAGGTAGTAGTAAATGGAGTCCACAGTGAAGAAAGGAGGGTTACTAGCGGGGTACCGCAGGGTTCAGTACTGGGACCGGTCCTTTTTAATGTCTTTATAAGTGACATTGCAGAGGAACTGGAAGGAAAACTATGTCTCTTTGCAGACGACACAAAGATCTGCAACAGGGTTGATACACAAGATGGAGTGGAAAGGATGAGAAGGGACTTGGCAAGGTTGGAGGAATGGTCAAATGTATGGCAGCTCAGATTCAATGCAAAAGTGCAAGGTAATGCATGGGAAACATAAACCCAGGGAAGAGTACACAATGGGGGTGAGATACTGACAACAGTAAAATGGAAAGGGACCTGGGGTAATTATATCCATGACCTAAAGGCTAGCAAGCAATGTGAGAAGGCAGTAAGGAAGGCTGGGGGATACTGGGATGCATAGGAAGAGGCATCAATAGTAGAAAACAGGAATTTGTTATCCTCTGTACAGACAGTTGGTGAGACCCCATCTGGAGTACTGTGTGCAGTTCTGGAGACCCCATCTCTGCAAAGACATAGACAGAGTGGAGGCTGTCTAGAGGAGGGCAACCAAAATGGTGCAGGGTCTGCACCAGAAGACATCTGAAGAAAGACTAAAGGAGCTTAATATGTATACTCTTGAGGAAAGAAGGAGAGAAGGACATGATAGAAACTTTCAAGTACCTCAAGGGAATCAACAAAGTCCAAGAGGGTAGCATCTTTCAGAAAAGAGATGTGCAAGAACAAGGGGCACAATTTGAAAATAGAGGGGACAGCTCAGAGGTAATGAGGAAGTACTTTTTCATGGAGAGGGTTGTGGATGCATGGAACAGCCTCCCTGAGGAGGTCGTGGAGTCAAGAACAGTGGGGGAATTCAAGAATGCATGAGACAGACATAAGGCAGTCCTAGTGGGGGGTAGGAGGAAGTAAGCTGTTGGTTAACTAGGATCTGCAGCTTATCTGTTAGGTAGGAAAATGGACAGACTAGGTGGGCCAAGCGGTCCTTATCTGCCGTCAAATTCTATGTTTCTATGTTTCTATTGCAAAATTCTGCTAGACTGTGGTATCTAGCAGCCCCCTCAATCTTCTCAGTCCTGATCATGAAGTCTTTGGTGTCTAGTGTCCTCCTACTTCTCCCCAATCCCAATGTTCCTGGTGTCTAGCATCTTTCCTCTCTCTTTCCAGCCTCAGTCATCAAGTCTCTGGTGTCTAGTAGCCCCCTCCATCCCCTGGTTGCAATCATAAAGTTGCTGGTGTCTAATAGCCCTTTTTCTCCCCAGCCCAGTTGTCAAGTGTCTGGTGTTTAGTGGTCCCCTTCCCTCTCCATTGCCCTAATCATGAAGTCTCTGGCACCTAGCAGCCCCTTCCCTCTCTCCAGCTCTGATCATGGCGTCCTTGCTATGTAGTGGCCTCTCTACCATTCCTCAGCCCTGACTGTGAAATTGGTGGTGTCTAGCTTCCTCTTCCCTCTCCCCTCTCTCCAGACCCTTCATCAAGTCCCTGGTGTTTTGCTGTCCCAGTCCCTCTCCTAGTATGGCTGAAAGATGAGGGACTGACAGCACAGCTGCCACAACATTGCTGCTCTACATTGCCACCAACAGCTCCCCTGACACCAAGTTGGACCCTCCACATTGTTGCTGGACTACTGCCCCCAAATAGGATCTGCAAAGCGCACCCTTCTACATCTTCTGCCCGACATCTTGCCAGTTTCCTGATCCCCTGCTGCCAGATCATTTCCTTCGGCCTGCCCCTCTGCTGTCACAGCATTGCTCCTCCATTTTACCGCCATTTGCTCCCCTGCTATCCAACTTGGCACTCCACATTGCTGCTGATGGCTTTTCTACCCACCTTGATCAGTCTAGTGTGTGTGGGTCCAAGTGTGTGATCATATTGTGGGTATGGGTGACAGGCAGCAGTATGAGTGTATGTGCAGTTGAAGGGGAGTGATCCAGTGTAAGGATTTGTATTGGTATGGTGACCACTACTTGTAATAGCTTTGTTAATTTGAAAACAACAATGTTATGAAAATAGTAATTTCTATACACAAATGTATCCTTAACCTCTTGTGTTAGGGTAGCTGGCACAGAGAGGACAGTTATTAAAAATGCACAAAAAAGGTTGTAAAGCCCAATACTGCAGTATACTGTGGACCATAGTCATTGTGATGTCAAAACTACTTATTGTATGTATACTACAACTTCCAGTATTGCAGTGTAACTGTGACACTGTATATTCCCCCCCCTTCAAATGGAATAATGTGGCTTAATGTGGTATAACCAGAAATTGTAAATAGGCTACATACAAAGGTTTTTGGAAACAGACTTTTGGACATTCTAAATAGGTGGTCTCAATAAGTGTGTATGCGAGGAGTTAAATAGTGGCCTGAAGTGTAGCTGACTAGGTAGCAATATGGAAATGGGGAAGTGTTAGTGAAAAGCTGCATCATCTCAACAAGGCCCTTCCCTGTGGACACTGAATTCACATTAAAATAACAACAGTTTCTGAAAATGGACAGCAGTGAGTGCTAGTGTGGTGTTGTCTGGGTGCTTATGGTGAATGTAGAGCAGAAGTGCTTACTTTGGTGAATTTGCAGGTATAGGAATGTGAATTAGGCAATAATGCATGACAGGGCATGTGTTGTGCTGGGATAACGTCACACCTGGGGTGATTAGGCACGAGGCCAAAGGCCGAGTGCGACTAATCACCCCAGAAGTGATGTTATCCCAGCACAACACACACCCTGGAGTGCATTATTGCTATTATACAATGGCTCCTTTGTAAAATTAAATAAAAAATAGATTGGAAATTTGTTTAAAATGTATTTTATTCCTGATTTTTTCATTGAGTAGAAATACATAATGAAAAAATAGTGCAGTTCTATTGTTTGCTCAGTAGGTGGTGGTGCTGCATTTGCTTTTCAGTTTAACCCCCCACACACACACACACTGACATTCTTTTCTTTTTTTTTTTTTTTGCCATCAGGTTGAACTGAGCCGGTTCTGCAGTCTTGCATGTACCGGCTGAGGATTTTCTTTTTTTTTAATATATTGCTGCATGTGCGTGATAGGGGGTTGGGAGAAGGACATAGATGTGCACTTCCAGTTTTTTAATTAAGATTGTGTGTCTCTTGAAGGAAAGGAGAGGTTTATCTTGCTGTTTTTTAAGGTAAAAGTTATTTTAGCCCTTGAGGACAGCTGCTGTACTGTGAGGAACTGAGAGGTGTCAGTGAATCGCGCGACCAACAGTTACGGTCTCCGCAGGCACTGAAGCCAACTGTTTGTGGAAGAAATGGTGCAGAAGTACAATTTTTCTCAGAGTTTTGTGTTGGGGGACTAAATGGTGATTTGTTGGGCGGGAGGTTTGAACTTTCAGGTGTTACGTGCAGGGAACGGCTTCAAAGCGGGAATGAGAGAAGCAGACTTACTGGCAGTGATAACTGAACGGGGCTGCAGTGCAATGATTCTAGTTGCGTTTTTTCTCTTTCAGGGAATACTGGTGGGGGTGTCAGAATATTTGGTGGACATTTTGCACTTTGATGGTCGGTGGTTGTAGTTAGTGGTCACTGGCGAGTCGGAAGCACTGACAGTGGGTTAAAGCCGGGTTGAGAGCGTGAATTGCAAACGGGCAGATTGCACTGCTGAGGAGCTCCGTGGATTGATTTCTTTCTTCTTAAGAACTCATGCGGTCATCTAAGTGCTGGGACTAGACCCGTGATGTTGTACTGGGATAGCATCACTGGTCCAATCCTAGGCTGACCAATCAGAGCCCATGATTTTTTCTTGCCATTGTATAATGTTACATAGAAACATAGAAACTGATAGCAGAAAAGGACCACTAGGCCCATCCAGTCTGCCCATATACCTTACCTTTAATTAGCAGCTGCTGACCCTGCTTGGCCATCGGCTTTAGCCTCTCCTACCCATGTCTAGAGTTCCTTTATGCCTATCCCATGCATGTTTAAATCCCCCCCCCCACTATGCTTGCACCCACCACCTCCTGTGGCAGGCTATTCCATTCATCCACCACTCTTTCTGTGGAAAAACTTCCTCAGATTTCCCTTATCAAGCCCCCCCAATCTCATACCATGCCCCCTCATTCTTGTACTTCTCCTACATTGAAAGATGTCACCCTCTTGCACCTTGATTATGCCTTTAAGATACTTGAAGGTTTCTATCATGTTCTCCTGCTCCCTCTTCTCTTTCAGTGTATACATACTGAGGTCCTTTAATCTCTCTTCATATCGACTTTTGATGCAATCCCTGTACCATCCTGGTTGTCCTTCTCTGAACCGCCTCCATTCTGTCTATGTCCTTACAAAGATGTGACCTCCAGAACTGAACACAGCATTTCAGATGAGGCCTCATCACCAGTATTTTATATAGTGGTATCACCACCTCCCTCCTTCTGCTAGTGTTACCCCTACCTATGCATCCCTACATGCCACTGGCCCTCCCTACAGTCTTTGTACTCTGCTTGGCCACCTTTAGGTCATCTGAGATGATAACGCCAGATCCCTTTCTTCCCTTGTGACCGTTAGCAACTCCCGGCCCCCCACCACCACCACCATCCTGTAGCTTTCTTCAGGGTTTCTGTGTCCCAGGTGCATGATTTTATACTTCTTTGCACTGAACCTCAGTTGCCACACTTTGGACAATTTTTCCAGCTTTCCTATGTCCCTCCTCATTTTCTCCACCCCATCTGGAGTGTCCATCCTGTTGCAGATCTGTGAAGAGGAAAACCTCCTCCTCCAGCCTTTCTACAATGTCACTAATGAAGATATTAAATAGGACTTGCCCCAGGACTGATCCTTAAGGAACCCCACTGAACACCCCCCTCTCTTTGGATTGGATCCCATTTACTACCACCCTCTGCTTCCTGTCCCTTAACCAGTTTCTAACCCAGTTTACCACCTTGTGGCCCATGCCCAGACTCCCCATCTTGCTAACCAGTCTTTTATGTGGGATGGTGTTGAAGGCTTTGCTGAAATCGAGGTAGGTGACATTCTTCATTCCCCTCTGATCCTCCTTCTTTGTTACCCAGTCAAAAAAAATCTATCAGATTCATTTGACATGACCTTTCTGCTGTAAATCCATGTTGCCTTGGGTCTTGGGCTCCACTGGATTCTAAGTGTTCCACAATCCTTTCCTTAAGCAGTGCCTCCATAATCTTGCCCACTACTGAGGTGAGCTTGACTGGCCTATAGCTTTCTGCCTCCTCCTTGCTACCATTTTTGTGAAGAGGGACCTTATGTGCCCTCCTCCAGTTCTCTGGAACCATGCCAGTGTTGAGCGACTCACCGAACATGGCTGCCAGTGGTGCTGCTAGCTCCATCCATAGTTCCTTTAATATCCAGGGATGTATGCAATCTGGACCGCCTTCAGTTCTGTGAGCTCCTCCTGTGATCCTGTACCCATGTTAAACCACACTGTGTGGTGGTCTCTGGACCCCAAATGACCTTCAACCCGGACTTCTGTGATTCTGTTCTGATTGGTCAGTACTAGGTCCAGAATCACCCTGTCCCTGGTGGGTTCTATCACTAGTTGCCTGAGGCCTGCCCCCTGCAGGAAGTCCAAGATGTCCTGGCTCCTGGTTGAAGCTGCTGCCGGGATGGTACAGTCCACATCTGGCATATTAGCAGCACCCAGCAGCAGTACCTCCCCTTTTGTTGCCATCTCATGTATTTCATCCACTAGCCCCTATCCACTCCCTCCCCCTGAGCTGGTGGCCTATAGATTGCCCCTGTGTGGATTGCTGTGCCATTAGTGAAGGTGAATTGTCAGAGCATGAATTTTGGTGAGGAGCAACAGTGTTTGTCTACAGTATGTGCAACTGAGGGGTAGATGTGTGGGTGCAGGTATTATATGGAAAATGTCTCAGTAAATTGCTGCTGAAATTATTTATTACTGGGAAAAGTGGAAGAGAAACTTGCATACTACATTTGCTGTCCACAATTATATTTGCATCAGCAAAGCTCTGCAACAGATTGTCATGCAGCCCCACCCCCTTCTTCTAAATAAAGCACTGTCAAAATCCTCCCTGGTACCTAGTAGCTTCCCCTCCCTCCCTCTCCCAGTCCCTAGACAAATCCAACCAGGTGTCTATTGGCACCCACTTTCTCACCCAGTCTGTTATCACATCCTGCCTGCTGTCTTGTTGCACATTCCTGCACACTCCCGAACAGCAACCAGGACAGCTCTCTGCAGTCAGTCTTTGTCTAACTTCAAATACTGGAAACCACTATAGCAATATTCCAGAATATATTGGTACGGTGGTTTGCACAACGTACATGGGGACTGGAAACATGTGCCACAGCCCGCACTCACCTGTCTCAAGTATATTCTCACTTGAGTAGACAGTCCCTCAATTAACTTTACTTTCAAATATCCTTCAGCTAAGTGACTGGGACTCTGACAATTACGTTATTTCTGCTCTCATGGATGAAGGAGACACACGCTGGACCTGGTCTTTTAAGTTTGATTACTTCTACATGCAGTTACTGTCACTCACATTACATCATTACTGTCATATTAGCAGCTGTTGTGGCTCTGACTAGAACTTTTTTGTATTGGGGAGCAGAGAACTGTGTTGATTAAAGTGGCTCTATGATGTCGGTTCGACAACTATGTTATCGACCAACATCACAGTGATGGAATTATGCCGACCGCAAGTTGCGGTCGACATAAATCCCGCAAGAGATCCCAGTCATTTTTCTATTAGGGGGCTTCATCCCCTGAACTCCCCATGCAGGGGGCTCTGCCACAGCACCCCCCAATCTATAGGATTCTAACTCTGAGTCACAGTTGAATTGGAGAGGGGGTACAGGACCAGGAGACAGAGTGCCGGTGTCTCGGGCAGACCATTACAGTGAACTGTTGATGTTGTCAGCATTGACATATTCACTGTAATGGTGTCGCCATACGGTCGGCATACCAGTTAAAGCACTACTTTAAAAAGACAATTGATCCTCCAGTTCAAAGTCCCTACATGCTTCATAATTAGAGTACCCTTCCTTTTCTGAATTTATCCCTTTCTGCCTAATATAAGTAATTAAGTGCCTTGATCAACATATGGTCAAGATACTTAATAGCTTAGAAATCCTATCTGGTATCCAGAAATGAATTCAGAAAAGGAAGGAGAACCTAATAAGGGAGCACACTGGGACATTTCATATTGTAAGGCCACCTACATTGATAGAGTGGTGCTTTAACCACAAAACATCGGGATCTCTTATTTTATGTAATTAGTGGCCAGATAAAGCAATACAGTTTTGATATAATTCTATAATTACTGATGAGCCTGTTTATTAGCCTGGCTACCACCTCTTTCAAAAACCATAATACAAAGTTTTTTGGTACAACACAGCTGTGTATTATGGGTTTGCTGTCAATCATTATATTTAGTTGTGCATTAACAAAAGAGAATGTCAAACCATGTTTTAATTCACACCTGCTGCACAGTCACTGGCATCTTCTCCTGTCTACCCTGTCTGCCACCTCCCCATTGTCTCTTTGGCTAAGAAGCAGACTGCTATGAATGTGTGAATGTGCTTGATTAGATTAAATTGTTTCTCTGTTTACTTATTTTATTATTGAAATAGGACACTACAGGCTGTTGGTTGTCTGGGGTTTATGCACTCCCAGGTGCTGAATGGACTTGACACAAATGTCTCCTGCCTCACCACACACTTGGGCATGCATTAACCCAAGAACACCAATACCCTGTTGTGTTTTATTGCTTACTAACAAAATACCCATCTAAAAATTGCATAAAACCTAGGCTCATCTCTCCCTCTCTAGCTCAAGTGTCCAGCCCCCAATATATCTGTTGTTAGTGTTGCTGCCTTCCCCCCCCCCCAGACTCCTTGTCTATACATTTTGGGGAGGGCCAGTAGTAGCTCCAAATAATCTGGCTAGCCCAGTTGACTTCATCCCAAAGGATGCCTGCAGCTTTTGTAAGAATTATGAGAGATGGCAGAGAGTGGAGTTTGACCAGCAGAAAGGGGACAGAGCAGTTGCATCACTGATGATGATGAGCAGACTGATTGGTCAATCTGCTTAACATCATCAATGACACAGCAACTCCATTTCTCCCTCCCTCTTGATCACATGGCCGCTCTTTTCCATCTGTCAAAATTCTCTCAATGGAGGTGCGTGTGCTGTAGTATTGGGGCAACAGGGCTAGTCAAATTCTTTGGAGTTACTGTTGGCCCACCCTCCAAATTATCCATGTTCTCCAATAGCCTACTGTAGGTCTGTGTGTGAACATGGGTGGTTCATGTTTGAACCTAATGGGCACTGTGGACAGACACACACACATTCAAATCTATACTAGTATTATGTAGATAAGAATTACAGGTTATTTGGAGTTGCTTCAGTAATTAAAGGGTTACACAACTCTTCTCATATGTGCTCTAATCTTTATCAGCCATGCATTTCTATGCAAACTTTGATCTATAAAGAAATGAAGAAAAGGAAAAAAAATACCTTTGAATCGCTATGGGGGAGCTCTGTTAGGAATGGGCAAATCAACAGCTTTGTATTTCTGACCCTACCTACATCAATGTTCTGTGCCGCGTCTTGTGACAGTTTCTTTAGTAATTTCTGACAGCTAGATCAGATGGCTTTTAAAATCTCTTTAGCAAAAAAGGTATCTTTCAGATTGCATAAAAGCTTTGAATTGAATGGTAAAATGATGACTAATTAAGGCAATTTAAAAAAAAATAAATGTTGGCCTCTGAAGTAAGAAAAAGCTGCTGATTTCAGCAGAGTACAAAAACTGTGCTCCAACCTGCCAGATTGCTTGTTCGATAGATAACATATTGCTGTACTAGCATGACTACTTGTACCCACTCCCCTAGTAGCAAAACAAGTTTTGTGTGCAAGGCTCAAAAGACTTAAAATCAAGGAAAATCTGAGAGGCAAGACTCCTTATTCTTCAAGTGACAACTTCCATAGATTCTTCTCCCAACAACCACCACATGAGATTCCACACTTTGAGGGCCACTGTAGAAGTTCCTTTCTCCCCCTTGAGGTGTTGAACTAGTGTTTTTAGTGTTGATGGAACTGATTTATAGAACACAAAACGTAGCCATTTGAGACTGCTGTGATCTATATGAACTGGAGAACAATACTATGTTTGCAGGGGTGGGGCTGTTGCCAGTTTTCAATATGTCATTTCCTGTGCCATTCTATTAAATTGTGCCATACTATCCAACAATAACAACAACTCCGCCTGCACAATTGATGTCATTTGAAGACATGCTGGTGTAATCCAATCTAAATATTTGAAAATCTAATTTCAAAGTCATGTAGCTAGTAAATGTCTTGTCAGGAAAGACATTTATCAGTTAGGCCCAGTTGTAAACTTCTGTATAAGGAAATAAATGGTAACGTAACATCTTTGTAAGGCTACAGATGTGCAGACTGAATCTCAGAGATCCTGTGTTCCTTACACTTACAGCCTTGGAAGATTAAGTTTCAGCAGTGATAGCCTTAATAAACATCTAAAATGCTGAGCTTGCATTTCCATTCTCTCTGGTAACATCACAGCTGCTTACTTTGAGTTTTAGCTGCTAACCATGTGACTGAATGCAAAATACCAAACTGACTATCTGCTGTGACATAGTTTCTGCTGCATAGTTCGTGTATTGTATGTGAAGCCACCTTGTGATATCTGAAGGATATACAAAAGCCTAGAAATACATCAATATCTTAGGAAGCTGATTAACGGCTTGACAGTTATTAGAATCATTTGCCCTGTTTTGACTACTGTTTTATTCCCCTGTGCCACACTCACTCTTTTAAGCTTTGGGGAGCTGTCAAATGATCTCCTCTCAGAATGATATTGAGTCCCATTTTGAATCTAGCCACAGGAGAGACTGTTTAGTGTCGTGCAATAGCCATCTCTCTAGAGATCAGATGTGTCACCTGTATGAAGTTTCAGTTTTCCAGCAGCTTGGAGAGTGAGAGACCCTGGATTAATCAATCCTAAATATAGGACAGCTACCTTATAGCTCCTATTTAGATTTGCTGTGGAGTTGAGAAACAGGCCATATGAAACCAGGCTCTTGATAAAAAAAAAAAAAAACTACAATATCTAAAATTTGAAAATTTGATTTGGGTTTGATGAACTTGAAAAATGTGTTAGGGGTTGGGTTCATGTTTGAACTAACTTTCAGATCTGATTGAACTAACTGTGGGATTGGCCACATGGCCACATCAGTGGGAAATCAAGCCAAGAGTTATTATAAAATGGTCTTGTAAGAGAGGCAGCACAGTCTAGTGCTTAGGATGGAGAGCTGTGAACCTGGAGATCCAGGCATAAAATTCATAACTGCCACTTAATTGACTGTGTAACCCTGAGCAAGTCATGTAACAGAGCCCCTACTTCATGTCTTCCTACCACAAACTGTCCCTTGGTGATGAGGGGGGTGGGCAGTAACCTCAGGGGCCATGTACATGTCTAGGGGTATTTGGATGGTTCATTCTCACTGGCACCACCCCCTCTGTATAGTACAGTTCCCAGGCAAGGCATTTTCTCCATGTCCCTTGAGGCATGGCCAGCTGAGGTGCTGCTATAAAGTCCCTGTGCACCAACAGTCCCTGCCCCAGCCATGCTACCTATACCCCTTCAGGGGAGAATGCATACCTCTGTCCATGCTGCAGCCTCAGTGCTGCATGGGTTGAGACTGCTGCTCTTCTTCCTCTGTTCCTTGCTCATCTTGGTCACTATGACCTTCCTATTCTTTACTCCCCATGGCTCAAGGAAAAATGGAGTCACCTTTGTTGGTCAAGAAATAGATTTGGAATGCACTTTACACTGTACACTTTACTGTCCCGGCATGGCAACATGGGGTAGGCCTTGACTTATTAAACTGTAAATCCCATAAATTCTGTAGATTTGCATGAGTGGTTGCAATTGCATTAAACATGGTAGCCTTGCAGGAAATCATTCAGACACAGGGCAGACACTGTGCTCAACTTCTTTTGTAAAATGCCAAACACTTATTTACAGAAGCAGTGCATCTTGAAGTAGGAACGGCAAGTCCCTATCCAAAGTCCTGACCACAGCTCCTATGTTTGGGCCTACTGTAGTTTCATCGATTCAATAGTAGTCTCAGTTATATTTGGCATAATCAGAGCTACAGTACATGTTCAACAAATAGCTGGTCACAAGTTCTGTTCTGATAAGCAGTATCAATTACTTTCAATATTTTTATAATTTAAGCACAACTCTCTCCAGCACATTACTTTTCTTTATCATATTTCCCATTTACTTGATGGTTCTACTTTGGGATGTTTACAGTAACATTTCAGTGCCTTTCACAGCAGTTATTTTTTTTAGGGACAAATGGGCTATACCTAGCCCGGCATGGCACAGAATGAGTGATCAGTGTTTCTGACAGAGGGCAAATAAAGAACTATAGCCTTCCAAACAAACACACACAGTGAGCTATAACCTTCCAAACAAACACACACACAGCACAATGAAGTATAGGCTACCTCGGTCAATAAATTCCAGATCTAGCACATTCTACATTTGTTTAATTCTGAATGTTCAAACCACATTTAATGATGGGTGCCTATTTGTTACTGTATGTGACATGCAACAACAAACAAACTAAGTCCAGTGCACCCTTACCCATGGTGAATCTTTGAAAAGTAAAAAAAATTATTTTCTCTCTAAATTAGCTATTTTCATACTTTATCTTCATGAGAAAGGGACTGTCTTACTCTTCATCAGTTCTGCAGCATTCTGCAGCAGAATTACTGCAGGAAACAAGGCAATTTCAATCAGAGTTAATCCCTTTTGTCATGCAAGATACTGTGACACTATGTTGCATCCTGGGAAGTTTCACTGGATACATATCTGAGACACTGTGATTCATCCTGGCAGGCTTCACTGGATTCATTGCAAAAAAACTGTATTAATGCATCATTTAGGGTTCAACTTAATGCAACAAAAGTAGGAAAAAGTGGTGTTAGTATTTTCAACCCTAACTCCCCACCCTCAAGGAGCAAAAGTGCAAGAGCATATAAGAAACCACAGAGAGACATCATCAGGTAAAAACAGCACCAGTTGAAACAAAAGACATCCATCATAAGGGTCCAGTGCTTTGCAGCTAGAAATCCAGCAAATGAGGAGTCCAACTGCTGTGGAAATGCATGGCCCTCTGGGCCCTGATCTTCTGTGTGACTACAACTACAGATGCCCAGGGTCCTCTGGCCCTGATCCAGGTACCCATTTATGGATGTGGAAGTGTAGGCCCTGCAAATATAAATCTATGACACCTAAATTACAACACTGCTTTTGTCTGCAGAAGCACTTCTGCAGCCACAGGTCAATATACACAGTGTAAGACATACACAGCTAATTGTGGGTGCAGAAACATAGGTCACTGCAGGAACTGCACTTCTGCAGCTGCACATACACATGCATACAGCAATGCATACACACCCACTTCTGCAGTCACACTGTCAGGTTTCTAAACAGCAATGATACAGTGTTTTTTTAAGTGTAATGTGTTGAATGCATATGTTCAAAAGCACCAAATAAGTGGTACTGGAAATATGTAATCTGAAAACAGTTGTATGCTGTTTGTCTTATTTGATTATGGCTTCCTGTGGTTGCTTGTGTGTTATTATCCTTTTACTGCTGAGGGGAGTTAGGGTTGGAAACCCCTAACACAAAATAGTCCTACTTTTGTTGCGTTAAGCTGAATACCAACTGGTGCACTGACAAAACTTTTTGTAATGAATTGCCTTTCTTTTTTAGATAGTAGAATTGTATCATCATTCAGGCAGGTCCCTTTGGAATAGATCCATCTGGCTATAGATGTGCAGGGCCCTGCATGCCCTGCACTTTCATGTGGTTGCAGATGCAGATGATCAGGGCTCTTTGGGCCCTGTGACAAACATGGAGTTTATCAAGTGATTTTGCAGAACAACTGCAAAATCACCTTCTGGGCTGGATTTGAAAAACCTCACCTTCCTGGTTCATGAGGTGTGATTAACAAAGGTCATGTCGAAAATGTTGAGGCAAAAATGTTTTAAAATGGCCTTGTTTTAAACAGAAGGGTTTTTTTCTATACAAAGATAAAGTTCTTCTTTTGTGAGAATATTTGTTTTCTTTTGTATGGTCTCACAAAAGAAGAAATCTGACAAAAGATCATGAAAGAAGAATCTCATGCATGAAAGAAGAAATTCTTTTGTGAGTTTCTTTTTATATAAAAGATCATGAAACAAGAAATCTCACTAAAGATGATCATGAAAAATGCTCACAAAACAAGAAATTCCATCTTTTATGAGATTTAATTCTTCTTTCATGAGCTGAGATTCTTCTTTCATGAGACTCATAGAAGAAGAATGTTGGCTGTAGAAAGAAGAATCATGTGCCCTTGCTAAGCCTTCCACTTAGGATTTTAGGGATATCCCAAAACCATGTTCTGGGCTTATTTAAAAAAAAAACTCCAGAATCAAGCTAAACAGGGCCCGTTTAGCTAGATTCATGAGCTGTTTTCCCTCCAGAGCATCATTTTTATGGGTTTTCTATTTTTTTTAATGAGAAACAAGATGGTGACTACATAAAAGAAGAATTTTTTCTCATGAAAGCAGAATTTCAGCTCACAAAAGAGTTTTCATTCATGAGCCAGAAATTCTTCTTTCACATTGGACATATTAATGAAAGACCATATTGAACATGCTTAGAACCAAAATTTAAAATCCTTATAACTTGGGAACCAATTAATATTTTTTACCAAAACAATAAATGGTCTCTCTCTAGGCTAAGCCCCTTCTACCTTGAACATTTCATAACAAATTTCCAAACCATCTGGGCTGTAGGTGAGAGCACAAAAAGGTCCAAAACACTGATTTTTCCACTTTGTGCACTATTCAGGATTCAAAATCCAGACATGTGACATCACAAAACTTGTCAAATCAAGAGACCTTGCCCACCAGACAAGACATGCAAAATTTCATGTGCTTCCACCGAATGGGTGGCACAGTCTTTAAGGTGCAAAGTTAAGGGTTTAACATTAAACACCCTACTCAACCCTAACTATGGGAGTGCTACCATGCACCTATAATAAGAGATGTCCTCAGAAATAAGCCCAAATACCAGACGCTAAGATGGAACCCCACAGTGAGGTATAGGTGACCTTAACTGACCTGACCTAAGCCCCATGCCTCCATGGTGGCCAAGGTCAGTGCAATATGTGGTCAGAATAACAGTGTTTTACTAACAGACTTGGTCTGTCTCTCACCCCTGGGGTTCAGAGCCTTGGTGCCAGCTGCCCTGATCATCCATTATTCACACAAGCCCCTTGTTCTGGGCCACAGTCCCCTATGAGTATTTCATCTGCCTTTTCTCCACTATTTACAGGATCACAAGATCCTTGAAGGTCGGTCCCCAACAGACCCTTGCTGTCTCCACTCTAAAACCCTGGTCAGAACCCGAGCCTCTGGAGACCTGAATCAGAGAAAGCCAGTACCACCCCAACCCAGGAACCCTGCCACCATCCCAGAGGCCACCAGCTCAGCCTCTAATTAGTCACAACTGGAGAAGCACACCCATAGGTGTTAAAGCTGGAAAAAATGCACAATGGCACTTGGAACTCAAGAACCAGAAAATTACTTTTGGTCACCCTGAGATCACATTTATATGCCCTTAGTAGGTGGGAATAATTGCTCAGGAACCTATCCAACCAATGGGTAATTGCAGGTGCAGTCCAGGCACCAAGACATACTATCGCACATTCAGAACACACATTTCAAAACAGGATAACAGGACATACCTTGTCAATTTTCAGAGCATTGCATAACATAGAACCCATTGCTAGGTGTAACTCTATATCTGCACTTTGATCATTGGCACAGTTTCTCTACTGTTATCCTTGCAAGCCAAAAACATAGCCCAAATTTAACATTTAATTAACACATGACATTACCCATGTTGTAGGTCTTAGTAACCTGTCCGGGCCCATTAACTTGCTCCTTATGCCTAATCTCCCCATACTCTCTGTCTAGTTTATGTCTACTACTTGACTCTCCCTGTGTGCCTCTCCCCTCTTTCCCATTTCTAATGTTGCAAACCTTGGGATACTGTTTGTATGAAAGGTGTTGCAGAAAACCAAATTCCTTCCTGATAGTAAAAAAAACTTCCCCGTTCTTTCTTTTGTGCAGATCTTGTCAATGAGGCCTGCCCAGTTCTCAGAATATTTTGTATGACTCTTATCGACAGAGATGCCATTGATTTGCCAAATATCCTTGACCTGTATTGTGATTTCCTATGTGTTCTTTTTTCACTATAATTGAGACAGAACACTGTAATGTATGACAAACATGGGCCAGTAACTGGTGGAAGTGTGGGGGGGGGGGCTCAGACTTGCTACTGAACTGTATTACAGCCTTAATTTCCATGAAACTGCTGCCATGATAGATGGAATGCATTGCTGTATGTCTTCAGTTCACAAAACCTGGCCCTCAGCATTTAAACATGTGACTCCATTACTGTTATTTCCTCAAACTCTTACCTCTAACCTGAGATGAACTCAGAGAACAAGGCTTCTTTTTATTTTTAGCCGTGCCAAATCTCGTGGGCACTAATTTAAGAAATCATCTTCATGCATGCTGTGCTGATCAAACTGATTCAGTTACCAAAGGAAATGTACACTTTGCCTGCTTTGCTATGAATAATCAGATATTGCCATATCAAGGCAATTACAAATCTCTAATTGGAAAATCAATTGCTCTTAATGCATTGTTAGTGAGAGGCTTTCATAACCATTAGTTGGGCTGGTCAAGTTCTATATACTATGCATGTATGGGGCTCCTCAGAGGCTGGTGAGCTACCGTACAGTTAGAAATAGCTATGGCTGTAAAATATAGATCAGATAGCAGTTACCCAAGGGTGGCAATTTTATCAGATGACCAAACAGGGAAGGCACTGTGTTTCAGAGTGTATAGCATAGAGCTGTATATCTGGTTCCCAGTCTCAAATCCTATCCCACTGGCAACTTGTGTGTCACTAAGTAAGTCATTGGTCCTCAGTTTGCTTCAGTCTACCAGGCTTCATAATTGCTTCAAAGCAGGATACTACTGAAACCGAGACTGTGCATGTGACATAGTCCTCTCATTTTTGACCAATCGGTTGAGACACAATATCTTTGCTGTCACCAGTTTATTGCAAACGTATCATGGGGCTTTTTCTATTTTCATTCCACTAATGCACTTATACACATAGTACCAGGCCTGAACATAGGATCCCATATCTGTATTAGACACTCCCGGCCCTACATTTGTACTTGAAGTGGCCTCACTTTGATTTGGTGACATGCTGTCAGAGGTGGAACGCAGTCTGGACAGTCAATATAACCTTCAGCTTTTAAAGCAATTCAGTCACAGGTATTGTAGATAGAATGTTAACAATGTAATAGTATCTACCAAATGTACAAGATATGCAAATAAAATATGGGAATGGTCTTTATAAATCTGAGAAATTAAACATTAACATATATTGAAAATGCAAATGGATAAACAGAAAAAAAGGTAAAACTGAATTCTATAATGTCTTACCACACAGGCTTTTTTAATGAGGGAAGGCTGACAAAGCCTCAGTTCAGCATGAACATTTAAAAAAAAATTAAGTAGCCTAGGGAAGACTATGGAAGAAAGTATAGGAAAATGCAAGAGGGGATCAGGAGAAAGATGGAAAGGGTTGTTCAAAAGCACAGGGTGCTCAAAACAAAAATGCTGCATCACTCAAACAGACTAGAGCTGAAACAAAAGGGAGGTGTGCATAGAAACCAAAAAAAATCACTACAAAGCTAGTAAATGCATGTAGTTTGATTTGTCAAAGAGGGGACTAGCTTACAAACCCTACTCCATCCAACCCCAGTGGAGTCTTCATCATGAGAGATGATGAAGAACTCACACGGTTTTTCATTATTTCAAGTGGGGTTTTCTGCCCACCTCCCTTTTGTTATGATAGAGAGAAAGGGACCTGTCTTAATGCCAGGAGTCTGTGAAATAAAATTACTGAACTCCTGGCAATAGTGTCAGACACTGAGATGGATATAATAGCCATTACAGAAACTTGGGTCACAGAAAATAATGTCTAGGACCTGACAGTCCCAGGCTACACCATGTTTAGCCAGCGTAAAGGAAAAAGAAATGGAGGAGGCATAGCCCTGTGTACTAGAGAAGGCACATAGGCAGTGGAGTATGAAAACATCAAGGGAGGTAATATGGAAACAGAACTGCTGTGGGTTCAGTGTATGGCATCCTTAGGAAATGCACTATGGATAGGGGTAGTCTGAAAAGATGAAATGAGAGATAAGGAGCTAGGGGCAGAACTAGAAAATAGTGGATGGCAAAGGGGGAGGTGGTGGGAGATCTAAACCTGCCAGATATTGATTAGGTCATTCCAGTGGCTAGGAGCTCCAAAAGTCAGGCCCTGCTGTATATATATTGCAGGACTGACTGCTGGTGCAGCTGGTTAAAGATCCTACTAAACAGGCTGCCATTCTCAACGTGGTGCTTACCAACTTGGAAGTACATTAATAGTGGGGCTAGGGGTGCCACTAGGGTCCAACGATCATAACTCTGTATGATGCAATCTGACTCTTGGAACAAGTAAGGCCTCATCAAAAGCTAAAGTTCTAGATTTCAGAAGGGTAAATTTTAACCAGATGAGGGAGCTGGTTCATGACCAGTTATTCGGGCTGGACAACATCAGGGATGTGGAGAAAAGATGGGGGCATTCGGGGGGGGGGCCATTCTCAAGGCAACAAAGTTTTGCATGAGAATGATAATCAGAAGAAACATGTACATGTGACCAATATGGTTCTCTTGGAAGGTCAGGGAAACAGTGATAGCCAAAAAGAAGGCCTTCACCAGATACAGGGGAAAAATATTGGAAGGAAGAATGTAGACAGTACCAAATGAGAACAAGGGAAACCAAGAGGGCAATCATAGAAGCAGAGGCACACAAAGTGCTGTATATTGTGAAAGAGGTCAAGGGGGAACCATTCATTAGCTATATTAGGGAAAAAAGAAAGATGAGAAGAATAATTGTTAGGCTAACAGAGGGAGGTAGGGTAACTGAGGAGAACAAGCAGAAAGCAGCCATTCTTAAAGATTACTTTTGCTCTGTATTTACAAGGGACGACTGAGGGGTTCTCCCTGAGAGTGGCATTAAGGCAGCTGTCAGGTGGACCACTAAGATGGGGAAGCAACTATTTACCAGAGAAAGGATTTGAAAAGGGCTAACAGCTCTAAAAATAGATAAGGCCCTGGGGCCAGATGGGATGCATTCAAGAGTGCTCGAGGAATGGGAGTAAAACTAACTGAACCCCTGGTAGGGCTATTCAGTAGTTCAGTTCAGGAAGGGGTAGCTCCAAAATACTGAAGGGGAGCAGACATAGTCCTGCTACATAAAGAGGGGGCAAGGAGCAATCAGCTAACTACACACCTGTCAGTCTTACCTTTATTGCAGGTAAACTGATGGAGACTCTAGTCAAAGAGGTCCTCCTGGACTACCTGGAGAGCAGTGGACACCAGGATAGTAAACAGCATGGGTTTGTGGCAGGGAGACCTTCTCAGACCAACCTGATAGTATTTTTGTGCAGGGTAATGAGGGTAACAAAAAAGGCCCACATTGTGGATTTACGGTACTTTGATTTTGGCAAGTCTATCAACACGATACCTTACTGAAGGTTGCTGAAGAAGGTAGAGGATCTGGGTGCAGTGAAGGATGCAGATGGGTGAGAAACTGGTTGGAAAGGAGTCAGCAGAGGGCTGTGATTAAGGGAAACAAATCAGAAGAGAGGGAATTCATCAGTGGGGTGTCCCAAGGATTGATCCTGGGTCTGGCTTTTTTCAGTGTGTTCATCGACATAGGAGAAGGAATCCAAGACAAAATGTGTCTCTTCACAGAAGACAATAAGCTCGGTGGCAGGGAAGACAGTGAAGAGGGGATTAGAGAGATACAGACAGACTTGCAAAAGTTAGAGAGATGGTCAAAACTTTGGTAGTTGAAATTCAGTGCCAAAACGTGCAAGGAGAAGCACATACTATAGAGAACAAGAACGTCATGGCTTAGTACTGGATGGGGGAATAAAGTTGGGCACAATCTCTGAGGAAATAGACTTAGGGGTCATCATCAGTGATGGCCTAGAACAATCAAGCAAGTGTAAGAAGGCCTACAGTATGGCAAGCAGAAGCCTACGGTGTATAGAAAGGAGTACTGACAGCTGGTGTAAGGAGATATTACTTCATCTCTGTAGACCACTGGTGAGATTCCCCCCCAACCCCGGAGTACTGTTTCCAGTTATGGAGTCCTCACCTAAGAAAAGAAAAGGAAAGTCTGGAGACAGTACAACATAAGGTGACCAAAATAATTCATGTCCAGCATGGCAGATCTTATGAGGATTGGCTCAAAACACTGAGCATATACTTGCTGGAGGCCAAACAAGAGAGTGGAGATATGATAAGAGACCTTCTAGTTCCTCACAGGAATGAAGAAAGTATGGTGATGTGGCATAGAGCCTGGAACTTTATTTCATATCTTATGGACTTGCCCATTGCAATCAGATTGGTGGTTAACTATTTTTAGTAGGCTCCAGCAGGCTTCAGGCTTCTCTATTTCCCACTCTCCTGAATTCTAGCTTCTCAGAGATCCTTCTTCACTATCACAGGAGGCTTTGAAATACAAAACGTTATTGTATACCATAGCCTTAGAATCAAACTGGATGATTCTTCTATCATGGGCATCCCCCACCATTCCTACAATGAACCACTGGGTGCAGCCTATTGTCAAGACTGCTTCTTATTTAAGAGTTTTGTACTGCAGACAAGGGGCCTTGTCCAAATTTCGAATGATTTGAGTGCCTATGCTAAAAGTTGGGGTGGTTAATTGTACAAATGTTATTTAAATGGACAGTCCTTTTATTTATTTTTTCTAATGGTAAATTGCTGTTTAAGTACCTGATTCAGATGGGTGTAGCCTTGCTATTTTCTGCATGTTTTGGATGTTTTTATGCTAACTATAGTATTTCCATGCCTTTCTCTTTGTTATGGACTATTGCTCCTTTACAGCATAAGTTTGTCTTTGTCTTTGATTGTTTTTGCTGAAACTTAATAAAAAATATTCTTACACAAAAAAAGGAATGAAGAAGGTAAACTATGATGGACTATACATCATAAGTAGGGGATCATGAACATGGGGACACGTGTGGAAACTGACGGGGGGGAGTTCAAGAGGGAAGTGAGAACGTTTTATTTTACAGAAGGGGTGGTGGAACTGTGAAACAATCTGCCAACTGTTATGGTGGGTGCAAAAACTATCAATGGTTTCAAACACAGCTGGAACAGTGTGAATTGCTTAGTGGTTGTTCAGGGTGGCAATGGTAGGGCAGACTGTATGAGGTGGATTGTATGGGTCAGAACCCTACATTGACTAACAGTCCCAGATTTTTTAGGGTTTTATGGACAGACTGGATATACCAATGGTATTTTTCTGCAGTCATTATCTATGTTTCTATATATATGATGATACTTCTCAGACAGATGGAATTTTTCAAAGGTTACTAAGCAGTTGGAAAGGTTGTTCTGTGGTTGCACTTGACACAGAATCCTGACAGCTCAGTAGCTTGTCTTTAATCTGACTGGCCCATTGTGGTCCTCGGCCCCTCATATCATACAATAGTTGACTTTTCCTAGCATTCCAGATTTTGGATTGTACCATTTCCTGTGAGACATCCCTGCCTCCCAGAAGGTGATTGGTTTGTCTCAGGAACCTTCTGGACAGAAGCAGTATTCATTGCAACATGTTAAGATTCCATTAAAAAATTTTAAGCAAGAGATGGGTTCTCAGGGCTGACTCCTGTCCCTGCAGTCTAAGCAGGCTAACTCACCACATGGGACTAATAGATTCAACTTGTACAAACAGTGCACTCAGCTCCACTGCTAATGTAAGAAATATTAATTAACAGTGTCTCATTGTTAAACTCTCTCAAGGTCATCATTACCTGGATACGTACAGCCACTTCTCCACCCCAGTTCCATAGACATGGAATTTTATGTCAGTTTAGCAAACATTAGTATCCTGCATCAAACTAAATTTGTATGTGTGTGTAACAGAAACAAATATCTAATAATCACAAAAGAAATACTGACGTCCCTGGAGGTGAGGGTGTAAGTGTATTTCAGTTAGCCCATCTTGGGTGTGCTGATTTCCAAGAAATAAATAATTGCCACGTTTTGCCATTCAGGCAAACTGAACCGAACTGTAGTAAAGATGTTATGTGTGGATATGAATTGACACTAGAAGAAGAGGTGACTTAAGTTCCACATACTGTCTGGATAACCATTCAGAATTGCACTTGACTATGCAGGACAAGTGTTCTTAGTTCAGAAGTCAATGCAGTGAAATATCTACCCACCTGTGCCAAACAGTAGTTACTCGGGACTCACCCCCACCTAGACATTAACTGATGCCAGTTCTTCATGGTCTGTAATTTAAAGTGGTTTTCATTTTTTTCTGTTATATTTATATTACAGTTTGCATCGGCAGGACTTAAATCTAATGGTATTCCCTCAAAACTGGAATTTCTGGTCCCACCAGTCTATATTGCTACAGTAATCTGCATGAAAACAAGCACGTTTCCCCTTTGCTTGTGACATGAAAAGAAAAAAACCCTGACAATAGGTTGTGATGTTATAAGTAGTGGAGTATGATTTTGTACAGGAATAAGCAACATGCACTGATGAAATGTAAGGGGGAAAATATTGTTTTAATGAAAATATTTTCAGTAAAAAACTAGAAAGTTCCTGAAATTCATACTGATTATTTTTTTGTTTTGTTTTTGCTGAAAATCGAAAAATATGTTTAGCAAAAATATTGAGAAACATTATAGGTACAGTCTCAATGCCGCGTAAAATGCAAGAATCCTGACTAGACCATTTTCTCTTCAAACTTCAGCACATGTCTGAGCACCAGTATTTTAGCTTGGTCATCTGAACACATAGATAAGAGTCAAAATGAAAAAGGCATGCAGGTGATTTAGGTGCAAATGCACTCAGAGCAGCTGATGTTGAAATGGGACGATAAATTCTTATTTCTAACCCTGAAATATAGAAACATCCATTTTTGAAATGCTGCTGCTGCTGCTGCGTTTTAGAGATGATTACAGCAGTCAACCTGCCATGTTAATTCCCCCCACTAAAAACAAAGTACCCAGGGTACAGCACCTCATTTACGGTTGGGTTCAGTCTTAATTTTACAACTGGGGCTACGGTTTAAGGTTGATAGGAACCTGATTCACATAACTGGATATAATCTGATTTCATTTTTTTTATCTTTTTAGGATTTTCAGAATGCAAGGGCAAAAAAGGGTAGGGGATGGATTCAGGTCAGGAGGGAGTCTGACTGAAGAGGGAAGGGGACGGGGTTGGTGGGGGAGTGGCCACTGGCTTTTTGGCTTTTGTGGTGGGAGTATGGTTGCTAGTTGGGGGAGGAGCAGGCCATGGAAAATATTGGTAATGGGATTTGTTGCTTGAGAGGGGGGCTACAGAGACGTCGTCTACAACTTGTCCTCTGGTTCCTCCAGCCCAGTACCCTGCAGAACTGACTTGGACCTAGAAGGATTATTGGATTCAGTGCCCCCACAACCCTATTACCCAGAAGGACCAGTAAAGTGCAGCAGGCAGCAGTATCAGACAGGGGCACCATTTAGGGGGGCGGGGGGCAGTTGCCCCCCCCCACATTTCAGGCTATTGTTTTTTTAGTTTTGTTAAATGAAAAAATGTGCCCCCCCCAACAACATAGGGTTGCCACCTGTCCAGGTGTTGCTGGGATTGTCCTGCTTTTAAGAGCCCTGTCCCTGGAAATATAAAAAAACACAGACCGGGAGACATTCAAAGTCCCGGTTTTAGATCCATGCATTGTGCTTTCATTGCAAATGTCCCAGTTGGTTTCACAGTAGAAAAAGTCATTGTTTACTGTAATTCAGAGTAAACAATGACTTTTCTACATAATTCACCTTTTTTATTTAGAATTTTTGTCCCAAAACATACCCATGGACCAGTGGCTGGCCATCTGGCAGCCAGTCATGAACTACTCCGTGACGTGAGTTTTGTGTATGTCGCTAAGCAATGGGGGGGTGTCTGCATCATGCTGTGTGCCGCTGCCAACAGTGTTGAGCTGTGTGTAACTCACTCAAGAGAGATGGAGGGATGAGTCAATCAGTGTGTGTGCAGCCAGTGCATGTGCCTCTATTTTATTTTTCAGAGAGGAGACACAACAGATGTTTCCAACCATTTGGACTTGTCTTGGAGCTGGAGTGGTGGTGTGGCTCATGGACCGAATTTGATTTTGCCCAATTACCCCCTTGGCTTGCCTACCTGCCTGTAAGTCTCCTCTCTCTGTCCCGTCCGACATGGTCTCTTCTACTGACCGGGCCATGGCCTGCTGCAGGCTCGCACCCTTCCCACCCTGCCACTCAAGAATCGCTTGCTCACTCTCCCAAACCATAATGGCATCCTCTTCTTGGTCATCATCAATGCAGGCAGCCAGTGAAGACAAGTCTGTGCAGAGAGTGCGCTGTGTAGCAGAGACTCACTTTCAGCACCTTTTAGGCAAGTTTGAACTAAAGATTTTCTGATTAATTTTTTTTGAATAAATGGGGGTTAAGGGAGCACCAGGCTGAGCAGGAAAGAAGGTGAGAAGGAAATGGAATGGGTTTGAATTAATTCTTTAGTGGTGGCGTGAGCACCAAGCTGAGGAGGAAAGAAGGTGAAGGAATGGATTTGAAACGAATTCTTCGGGGGGGGGGGTCAGTACTCAATCACCATTGTCTTCAGTGCTGTAGTGCTTTTACTGCTGGCAAGTAACACAGTGCAGTGCTATTTCAGTGATGACAGAGCCACGTCCACAAGTCTAAAATACTGTTCTAGGCAACCAACCACTACCACTCTTTTTCAGTGAAGAGTGAAGAGTCTCATTTTTTTTATTAAGACTGTAACTGCCAACACAACAGATGTGTAACTTTTGTCTGAGATGATTCAGATTTGTTCCAGTCCAGCTTAGCTTGTGGTGGCCTACATGACCCTGGCACTGCCTCCGCTCAGCCCCTGGCTCTGCCCCCACAGCCCCTCTGATCAGTTGTTGCCACCCCCTGTTGAAACCTGAAATGGCACCCCTGGTATCAGGAAGGCCTGTTGATGTAAGGGAAGGGCAAAACCAAGGTGGAGGAAGGGGGAGGTATGTTTTCCCATCTATACTGTGTTTTGCCAGGAAGGAGGTTTAATTATGTGTCAGGTGCTGAACCAGAAAATCATATTCCACCTCTAATTCTGATGCCTTAAGTGGCACTTTATCAGAATCAGAGCCAGAATCAGATTTTGCAATAATCTGATGGATGTGAACAAAACAAATTTCATCGAATCCAATCAACTGTAGTACAGTTACACAGGAAAGTCAATTGACTTGCTGAAGACCATAAAGTAAGTTAGTGTGTCTTGTAAGATACAAACCTGTGATTGCCTGTATTGTTGTTTCATGCCTCAGCTCTTGGACCACTGTTTCATCATTTGCCCAAAGGTACTGTACTGCTGCTCTGTCCTAGCCGTGTGTTGGATCTCCCTCTCACCAATGACCAGCGACTTTCACCAGTGGCATGAGGACTGGCTCAACAGCCATTTAAGTTATCTGCAAATGCCCTCTCCTCAGTTTTCCTTATTGGTGGGGAATCTGCTGTTCAGGAGGGGGGGCCCTTCAAATGCTGAATGGCTCATCACAATGAGGGCATTGAGATGGGGCAGTAAAATGCAAGCCATTTTGTTAGTCAGGTAAGGCAACAGATGTAGAGTTTTCATATCCCCAAACCGCCAATGTTTTTGTGCTTCAAAATATTCTCCCATGCTTCCCTACTACAGTGAAGTACTGTAAGAGGTCTTTGTCCTAAAACACTCTCAGTACATCCATTTCCTTAATTATTTTTTTTTTTTATTCTCTGTTTATCTTATGGTCACAAGTGCTGCCCCTTTCATTCTCTGGGCCACCTCCAAGCTCATACCACTCCATCTCTGCCACTTGCCCTAATCATCTGTGGCTTGCCACCTTGGTGGGGCTCTCAGGTCAGTATTCCCTTGGAGGCACTATTGACAAGTAAGCAGTCTGAGATGTGGGACCTAAGAGTGCCCTGCTGTCATTCTGCTTCATACCCAAGGTTTCACTTCCTCCCTGGCTTTCATGGATGTAGCCTGATGCTCCCAGTGTGAGCATACATGCACCTCCATGGAGTCTGACCTCCCTCACGACCATCACACCAAAACTGCACTGCTATCTGTGGTCTCTCAGGCGACAGCAATGTAGTAGTATGAGATAAGCTTCTTCCACAGAGGAGAGCACCTTCTGGGATGCCCGATGGTCCTGCATCTCCTGCATCCCAAACTCACTCCTAGACCTAAGTAATCAGCATCATGGGAATCAACTCTGATGCTTTTTTAAAACAGTTATTTTGTGGATATTCACTACAGTACCTAACAGCAAGCCATTTCCTAATATAGAAAACCACTCCAGGGTTGTGCACTAAAGGATTTTGATGTTCTTTCAATCAGGTAAAAATGCTTGGCATTCAGCCTTCAACCCCACACCCATGAAAACATTGAAAACCTTTAATGCTTACACCCTGTCTTGGCATATTTCTTACTTATTTTCATAAGGGAGACTCTTGAGAAAGCAGTTAAAAGAACTTGTACTGGCAATTTTAAATAACTTGAAAAGAAACAGAAACAGGCATTTCAAGCTGACTGTAAAAAATACAACTCTACTGTAGTTTTCTCTGGGCCTTTTGGTTTCTTATGAAATATGCAATTTATAAAAGATGAGATGTTGATTCTTTAGATATTTTATTTATGATTCATGCTGGGATCACTTTGTCCTCTGTCAACATTCTGTTTTCTCTGAGGAACGTGAAACACACTGCTTCAGAATCTGAAACCTATTCATCTGTCCATTTTTCAGTTTGAAATATGGAGAAAAAGTATCTCTCGAAGTTCTGCAAACCTGGTCTGTAAATTTACTCCCAAATCCCTTCCCTTCTGCTCTGATATTCAGGGTGCATGTTCTGATGATAAAGATGGTATCAAACTGATGCTCTCCCATTGCTGATCACACAGCCCACGGACCTTAGTGGCAGGTAGTTTTAAAATAGACTAGAACACACAGAGAAGCAGTTGTACTGTAGGTTAAGATCACTTCCTGGCCCAGCTGCCTATTACTTTTTTTGTTTGTGTGGCAAACCTCACTTTAAAACCACCTGCAACTAAGGTCTATGGAGAATAACATTAATTGTTAGGAATTTTCAGTGCCTACACCAACAGATGTCATCTTTATGAACACACTGATTTTCAGCATCTGTTAAGTTTTCAGGCAGTGGTGGGGGGAGGTTAGGTCTTGAGGTTCTTTATTTTTCTGAGATGGAGACAGAAACATAGACACAGTCATACAGTAGCAAAGGTAAACAAGTAACTTTTAAAAACACCATTCCCTATGGTCTATCTTTAAGAGGCAAATCCCTTTCTTAATACCCTGTGCTGTTTAATGCACCTCATGGATAACACACAAACAGGAAGTGCCTCTCACAGGTGCTGAGTTTGGGTGATATAACTGGGGATCCTGTATTCCTACCAGTCGAATAGAAGTCCAAACACCTGCAGCACTCCTCCTGTTCCCACACAGGTCCTCACAATAAACGGTTGCTTGCCACAACAGGGTGCTCTATCAAAATGTTACTGTGTCAAAAGTACAAAGTGTAGTTACTTGAGAAAAACTCAAACCCTGTCTGGTAGGTGGGGCCTGATAAGCAAACTCACCCCTGGCCAGAATGCCCCTACTCCCATGTGCTGTTTAGTGGTCTTTACGGATATACGTCTGTCTAGCATTGAGGAGTGAGGATTTCTTTCTGTCAGCAATACCTCATAAATGGAACTATGTATCTCTCCCCCCTTTGGTACCCCCAACCATGGGTCCTTTCCCATATATTCAAGCTCACTGAGAGATGTTCTGGGCCTCTAGGCAGATCATTACACAGGCTCCTGCCATGTATTGAAAATACTTTTTAGTATGGTATGTGTTTTGTTTGATTCCTCAAGGACACAAGCAGCTGCAGGTCTTTAGCCTGAGATTGGGGCCCTGGGTAGGATTTTTTTTCCCATTACCACCAGTTATAGCTGTAAGATTGCGTGTTGACTTTTACTGTAAAGTGGCCTCATACTGCTCTACTGCCCCAACTTCAGTGAGATCATCATCCATTGTACCATCCCCAAACTCATTTGCCCACATTAGGAATGTACTGTCTCATATCATGTATAAAATTGCAACTAAAATGGACTGAATGACTGTGTATTTGTAGCGGGTAACTTATGAAGCCTTTCATGTGATGGTCACTGTTTCAAGTACAACCCAAGTCAACAGTGGCCATACCTCTCAACTGTCCCATTTTTTTTTCCAGGATTTCCCTAATTTAGACTCCCTGTCTTGAAGTCCCAACTTGCTCGCTTGTTTTACAGATTTTTAGAATACCAGTTTAAGCCTAGCAAACCTGTTTAACCCTTAGGCTAACAGAATTAGAAAGTATAGGAATTCTGGACTGATATATTAGTCAACTACACAGCAAGGGTTAAACTTGTCCAAGCAGAAAAAAGGAGGCTGTACAAGACACCCTTCCCCTGGCATTCCACTGGCTCAACTGTTTCTCGAATGAGACTACTGAGGGAAAGAGAGAGGAAGAGAGAGAGGGAAACACACACACACACATACACACACACACACACACACACACACACACACACACACACACACACACTGCATTCCAATACAGTACATTTCTGTTCAGTTAAGTCTAGAAATTAATACCAATGGATCCTTAAAAGCCTGGAAAATAACTTAACACTGGATCCTAAAAACATATTTATTTAGCAGTGCCTATGTTCCACTTTAGTTTCAAGTAAGTAAATGAAATGAAATGACAACATAAATGTGCAGAACACTCACCTGTTTTTTATTATGCCATTTAGTAGTATGTGACTGAATTTGACATTTAAAAAACATAAACTAAAGGTACTTTACATATGTACGGTACTGCATCGTGTAATGTACATGTTATGCGATGGCGCTGCACCATCCTGAGTAAAATATAGTGTCCCTGATTTTGGTCATTTGTCCTTGATTTTTTGGGAGGGGGTGTCCCTGATTTTGGTCCTAGCAGGCTGAGAGGTATGATAGTGGCCAAAAGGCATCCTCATTTTATAACGGTTTGGTGGCCTGTCTGAAATGAGCTGTGGTTCCCTTCAGTCCAGTTCCAACTGGGCAGAGGCCACATCAGTAGAGATGTTGCAAAATTTTATTTTGCCAGCAAAGTTGCACAATCTGCCTTTGCAAAGCACTTTGTGAAGTCACCATTTTGCAATGAGTTTTCCTGGCAAAGTGGCAATTTTTCTGGCAAAATCATGGTGAAGTTGTAACTTTGCTGCAAATTTGCATGACTTTGCTTGAAAAAAAGGGGCCACTTCACGTGCCAAAAACTTCATGAAGTCATCACTTTGCAGATTTGGCAAACTTTACGAATCAATGCATGAAGTAAAGTCGGCCAGCTTTGTACATCATGACACATCACAAAGCCCAACTACTTTTGTTACCCTCATTACCAGTCTCCCATAAGGGGGCAGACATAATGTCTGGGACACTCTCTCTCCCACTCTAGTGGTGAACCATCCATGGCAAGGTTGATTGAAGCACGTTGGAATGGCTGTGGGGGGAAGCTTGCACTGCAGCTACCCCATCCTGTACCTGTCATATAAATATTTAGAGGACTTTAGCCTCCGGTGCTGTCAATCTGGTCCTTTCATGACTGCAAGAAAAGCAAACAGAATTGACACTAATCTGTGATGTCCAATTGCCAGTTCAAGTGCATCAGAGCACTTGCTTTCACACTTCTCTGAGTTTCAGTCTCCAGGTTTTAGTGCTATGTCCAGCATTATTCTATGCCTGACTTTTCCTGAGGTAGTGTCTCATGTTAGTGGTGTCACTAGGATTTTTAAAATGTGTGTGGGGCCAGAGGGGAGAAGGAGTCTGGCAATGAAAGCAATACACACATTCCTAATATCAGGTTTTGGTAATGAAGGGCTACTTAAAATATCTTTGTTCAGCTGGAAGGATTTTTTTAAGTCTTCATTTAGAATGCCTTCTGAAGCTTTTTCTAATGTTAAGGGTAAGATTTAAGGAAAAAATAAATGTGTTTTAATAGTCTGAAGTGGGCCAAACTTATAACCAGGGCCCCTGGTGTTCTGCGGCAGAATTTTCTGATTTCTGCGGCAGGGCTCCTTGACTTCTGCGGCAGCATTTTCTGATTTCTGCGGCATGATTTATTCATTTCTCTGGCAGAATGCAGTCCTGTCATTGGCCAAATATGATGTGATGTCATCGATGACATCATATGCTGAGCATAGAGGAGGGGCTTCAGGATAAATGAGGTGGGAAAGAAAGCCTGATACTATGGAAAAACAGTATATTTATATGAAAATTCACCAAAAACAATGAATTCTGCGGCACTATATATATTCTGCGGTATGATGTAAATTCTGCGGCAAATTCCGCAACCTCAGAACTGCAGAATTCCAGGGGCCTTGCTTATAACCCTGCATTGCAATTAAAGTGCAGTATCTTAGCTTGTATGACTTGCACCGTAAATAGCTTTTAGCATTTCTTATGGTGCTTGTCTGATTTAATTACTCAGTAGCACACTGTGCCAATAAACAAACACACACATTCCAGTTCCCACCTGTTTGTGTGTCTCTTGGAATTCTGCTAATTTTCGGACAGTTAGAAGCATGAACAGATAAGAAGGAAGACTTGCAGAAGTAGGGCAGAAAATGCAAACTGACTTAGTCTAGTAGTTAGCCCCTCAAAGTTTAATAAGAAGTGACACCGCATTGTCAGCACTGCTTTGTGTAAGCAAGTACTAAGGTAATCAACTAGTTCTCTGACTGATTCCTGTATTAATTTCAAGGGTGGGTCGACACCACACTGTCAGCACTGCTGTAGTGTAAGCAAGTACTGTAGTAATCAACTACTTCTCTTACTGATTACTCTATTAATTTGAAGGCTGGGTCGATCACCACATTAGTAATTAACTACATAATTAATTATTAATTACTATTTTGAAATAATAGCCAATTATTTTTAAAGTGTTACTGAAAAGTGCTGAGATTGTTAGTTTCTTCTCAGCTTTGAGCATTCTAACCTGACATTTCTGTGATGGAACTGGGCCTCAGTTCCATTTGGTTCAGACTTTGAATCAGAGGGTTTAAATTTATTTTAAGTTTGTTCTTGGGTACATTTTTCACAATCTGGTATAACAGAGCTGACATGTTCCACTGGGACCGCTGGATTCAGAACCTGATGATTTTTGTCCTTGACCACTAAAAATAAATAATTACTGGTGCTTTTGGGCCTGTGGAAACTGGGGTACTTACAGGATCTGGAATCTGAACTCTGAACAAGAAGAACATTTTTCTGATTATGTTGAATCTGAGAGATTGATTTTGTAAATAACCATAACATTTTATTCAGATATGTTTTACCTCACTAGTTTTGTTTTAGAGTAGCCTAATGTCAGCATTCTAAATATCTTTTAATTATCAGGGTGAAACAGTGAATGTATTTACTGGACAAATACTGTAAAATGGGTTATTTTTCATGTCACAGTAGCTATACAGTATTTACTGCATGACAATAAGTGACCAAAATTGCACAAATTTATTTAGCACCAAGTGATTACAGCTTCATTCACTTCTATTGAAAATACGCAAGTTCAGCCAATTAGCACACTTTTAGTTTCACATAGTCACCCCATTGAGTTTAAATAGCAGAAATTAAATTACAGAGAGACTACTCAGTTTTTTACAGTACATTTGTACAGACTGGTCCTGGATCAATAAAAAGCCTCTTCAAGCCATGAATAATAATGAATTTAGCCTTTTTTCCAAATCATTGTTTTGTTTGAGTTCAGATACCTCAGGAAAATTCACAGCCTGCAGCAGGTATCCAGAAACAGCTACTGTAATGCTTGCACAACAACCTTTAATGAAGGTGATAACTAAACCATCACACCACTAAGCTTTTGCCAGTCTCAGTTTTAATGCAGATTTTGTCAACAAATAAAACCTAAATGTTTACCAAGTGCCTAAGTAACTGTGTATGTAATCCATTTAGGAGCTGACTGCAGGCCTTGATCAAAATAATTTCTTAGTTAATTTGTAATTTTATCCATTTGATCTAATCAGTAATTATTTACTGCAAACATAACATATACAATAATGGCTGGGGAGATGGTTATAATGAGAATGTTAAACACCCCCAAGGTGTGGGATGCCACATAAACCCGGAAAGCGAAGCTCGAGGGGTTTATACAGGCATTCCACGCCAGGGTGTCTACTGTCAGGTTTCACACACCTCCCAGCTTTTATTTTATATAATTGCTGGGGAATGCTTTTTCGGCTCAGCAGTTATATAAAATTCAGTTAAATTAGCTTACCACCGATTCTAACTGGCAGCGAACTGCGGCATGCTGTGTGGTGAAGAGGATCAGAAGAGCACTTTGTGCGCATGCCCACACATGTTATAACCCGTGGGTTATAACGGAAAATTATAACCTCCTTCCCCTATGGGAAAAAGTGGTTGCCAGTTATTATATTATAAATATAGCAATGGCCATCACCAGCTAGGCTGATGATACAACAGACTGAGGATGGGGGAGGGGTACATTTGATTTATTTATTTGCAATTTTTTTCTCCAGAAAAGGCACACCAAGTTACAATAGCTTGTTTTCAGGTCTGTCCTGAGGGGTGGGTTGCATCCAAAGGACAGCAGCTTAGCTGTGCAGCAACCCCCCATTCTGCGTCAATTGTGGGCATTACCCCAAGTACCTGGTGTGGGAGGACATTTAAGCAGTGCAATCCCTCAAGCACTATGGGGTACAAAATGTACATGGTGGGACCCCCTGTATAACACCTACTCATTTCTGCCTATGCCCATCCCAAATAAAATTCCTATTGTGCAAAAGAAAAAACAAACAGTAGTCTGGCTGGACTTTCATTGAAGCTAAAAAAAAAGAGGAGCATTTCTGAATAAGTCTGAAAAATATATTTTTTTAAATAAAAATATATTTTTTAAGAATTGAAACTTCAGAGAAAATAATGTATGTATTTCTGGACTGCTAGTGGCCCAAACACAAACTGGCATGGCAGCAGAGTTTATTTATTGTCAGTTTTTACAGGAAGGAATCAGTGTTTCCATATTGATTTGACATTCTCTCTGTAACTCTAGGGCAATATCCCTGTGTTTTCCTGTAGATTACATTATTTCCTATGGAAGCTAAATTGCTGTATTTTCCCATATGACCAATGCAAGTCTACAGGACCAAGTACCCCATAGGTGGCTTCATTTCCCTGTAAAATGCAGGAAACTCTGTTACTCTGGGATCCCTGAGGAATTTAATTTGGCTTTCTACAGCACCATTCATACACATTATATATGAAAAGTACTTTACAAATCATCACATGTGTTAGCACCCATTACTAGGTACACATAGGCAAAAAGGGAGACTGGGGGGGGGCAAATTAGGTCCAAATTTGTGTGGCAGAAGCTTGAGATGCATGGCTAGGGATATTAACGGAAGTAACAATTTTCCAGGAAGAAAATGGTCTCAAGAACTAGATGAGATAATTAGTTTGAACCTTTGGAGCATTGGATGGGTTAATAGAATGGAAGGATGCTCAGCAGCATAATGTTGTATTACTTTTTTATGGGTTAAAGAAACCAAAGAAACATTTTGAAAAGCTTAACACACTTGGAACATCAGTGATTGCACCTCCATCTGAGTCCACTGAATGCTTCAGGAGTTAGGGGTAGGGAAGTAGCAAGGAGGGATGGAGTCTGGGTATGATGATCGATGTGCCTACTCCTATATGAAACATTCTAGTTCAGCTTGAAAAAGGAACAGTTGCCATTACCTGCTGAATCCTACAGGTTGGTGTGAATTTAGTTACCTTGCTTTAGGTCAATAAGCAACATGCGGCTTCAGGATTACCAGAAAATTAATAGAATATGAAAATCAAAGCAAAACCCTATAATTCCAGAGTCTTTCTTCAGTGATCAGAGACTAAAATAATTATGTTTCTGATGTCCTTGATAGGTGAGTTGTGAATTGAGCAGTGAGTATATATTACCTTGTCTGGGACATCATTCCATGAGTCCACAAATCGTTAGAGTAATTATGATTTCACAAAGGTTTGATATGCCATTGATTTCTTTGTGATAATTCAATTTAAAAGCTTGCTTCCTCTAGGGTAGAAAAATATGACAGAAGATGAAGTACATAAATCCTGTGTTCTCTCTGTGAGTGCATGTTGAAAAGGCTGGCGAGCAGCGAGGATGGAGCTGTTCCAAAGGACAGTCTCCTGCTGACCTTAAGGTAGACGTTTGGAGGGGTGAGGGGTCAGAGCTTAATTAATGAGTAAATGGTGACAGCCAGGACATTTCCACACGGTTAATAACAGGCTGGCTTCACCTCTGTCCATTAACCCAGCTGGTCATTTGTCTGCTTGGAAGTAATTCTTTCTAATTAACTATATGAAACTAAGTATACTAAATATCACACTTGACTTGTTTTTAACCTTTTTTTTTTTGTTTTTAACTGTTATTATAAAGCAAGTTAAAAGATTATGGGTTGTGCCGGCCTGTCAGTGCAGTGGTAGTACTAACACCCACAGTACCTGCAACCTGGGTTCAGGAAACAGCCTGGGACATTGGGGGCTGGGGATAGAGTACTGAGCATCCCAGTGAATGCCTTCCACTCAGGATGGAGGCTTAAGTCTACTTGATCTATCACCACCATCTGTAAGAGTATAGGCAATAGTGCAGCAGATAGGGCATAGGGAAGGGGGGAGACATTGTAGAGCACATGTCAGGTGCGTACGTATGAGTCCATTTGCCTCCTTGCAAATATGTCCCTGTTGAGAGGGGGAAGCTAAAAGGTAAATTCCCTCCATCTGTGTTTAATGAGCCAGAGGATGCCAAGACCCGTGCCCAGCCCTGGTGCCCACCCTGTGTCCCTGGACTATGGAGTGACAAGTGCTGTGTGTTGTGTGGGTTTTAATTTCATTTCTCAGCAAAGACATGTACAGCATTAAAAAAAAAAGGAACTCCCAGCACGTGAGCATTCTTCCCCCTCAACATAATGGAGTGGCTTGAGTTGTGAAGTCTACATGGAACTTTCAGAATTTTGAATTAAAAACAAATCAGTTGGGCTCCAACTAGCAGAGTGTGAAGAAACTGCAGGATTGGTGAAGAAATCGGCCAGCCAGGAAGAACAGAAGGGTCTCACCTGTTGCCTTGGGGTCCCTTGCTGTGTCCTAGTCAGTCTGGAAAAGCAGCAGTGCAACATGGGAAGTGTTTTGGCAGGCAAAAGAGGGAGGCAATGCGAAGGGGCAGAAAGCAGAAAAGGTGAAAGGCAAAATTCCCCTGTCATACAGTTGTCGCTTAAGTTACAGCAATTTGATGCATAGAGTAATCATATAAGTTACAGGCATTTAAATGATAGTAAACTACTGATCAGTTGGCATAGAAGTAATTTATTTGGTTTAATGCATAGATCACAAACACAGGAAAGCAGTGCACACTGAGTTCTTAATCCTTAGAGTGCAAGTTGCAATTTATTTCTCAAATGTGCAAAACAGCACTGCCACAGACCTGTGCTGGTGCTTCAAGGTGTTCTGCCTCTTCATCAGGGGAGGTGTGGCATAAACAGAAAGACCAGCATATACATTTCAATAATGTGGATCATTTGATACATTTCAGTCACAGACTAGCACCTTTTAAGTTACAAAATGGACAAAAATGCAGTCAGGTTCCCTGCATCAGATACATATATTAGTAATACATTGGTAATAGATAGGGAACAAGGCCATAAAGTCCTCCCATCTCCCATCTTCCATCTCCCCTGTGGCACCCTACTGGAGCAATTACTGGCCCATAAAACCAGCCTTTCCAGTCAGGCACTGACTGAGCCACAACCATGGCCACACATTTGCAGATGACCTACGATTGTTCGAGAACCCAGTTCACTTGCATTGGAGCCAGATATGCTGCTGCTGGGCCATCAGGAAGTCCCATTTAAAATAGTTTTTGTACTGTAACAAAAATGGAAAGTTTTTGAAAATTCTTACAAGGCTTAGCTACCAGAATATTTTATGGCTTAGTAGAAACTTCTGCAGTTCTAATAAAATATGTGTTGATAATATGTATTGATAAGTTGAAATTCAATGCAAAGAAGTGCAAGATAATGCATATGGGGCACAAAAACCCTGGCACAATATATCAGTTGGGGGGTGAGGATATAGCATGCACCAAGCAGGAAAGGGATCTTGGAGTTATCATCTCTGATGACCTCAAGGCAGGGAAACAGTGTGACAAGGCAGCAGGTAAAGCAAATAGGATGCTGGGATGCATAGGCAGGGGCATCACCAGCAGGAAAAGGGAGGTCATAATTCCACTATACAAGACACTAGTGAGGCCGCACCTGGAGTACACTGTGAAGTTCTGGAGACCTTACCTACGTAAGGACATAGACAGGGTAGAGAAGGTTCAGAGGAGGGCAACAAGGATGGTGCATGGATTGCATCACAAGTCCTATGAAGACAGGTTGAAGGAACTGAACATGTACTCCCTGGAGGAGAGGAGGGAGAGAGGGGATATGATGGAGACATACAAGTATCTTACAGGGAGGAACAGGGTGCAGGAATGCACTATTTTAAGCGAAAAAAATGTTCCAGGACTAGAGGGCATGGGATGAAGTTGGAGGGAGGACGATTCAGAGAAGCGTGAGGAAGAATTTCTTCACAGAGCGGGTGGTGGACAAGTGGAACACCCTGCCAGAGGAAGTGGTGGGGGCTGAAACAATCACGGGATTTAAGAATTCATGGGATAGACATAAAGGAATTCTGGAGGTCAGGGGAAAGGGGCAACAGACTTCCCGGAAAACATAAACTGAACTTACAAACTTAAATGGGCAGACTGGGTGGGCCATAGGCCCTTATCTGCCGACACTGTCTATGTATCTATGTATAAGAAAATTAGCATTTACTTCCAATACATGTCAATGCAATAAAAACAGACATTAGCATATATTTTCTGCATATGTAACATAGAAACATAGAAATTGTTGGTAGATAAGGACTGCTAGGCCCATCCAGTCTGCCCATAAGCCTTACACTAGTTTGTGGCCTCTAACCCTACCTGGTCAATGGCTTTTCACCCCTCCTTTCCACCTCTAAGGTTTCCCTATTTCTGTCCCAGGTATGTTTAAATCCCTCCACTGTGCTCACTCCCACCAACTCCTGTGGCAGACAATTCCATGTGTCCACCGCCCTCTCTGTGAAGAAAAACCTCCTCACATTACCTCTCAGCCCGCCACCCTCCAACCTCATGTCATGCCCCCTCATTCCTGTACTCCTCCTTTATTGGAAGACGTCTCCCCCTGCACCTTGTTTATGCCCTTAAGGTACTTGAATATTTCTATCATGTCCTCTTGATCCCTCCTCTCATCCAGGGAGTACATATTGAGGTCCTTTAATCTCTCCTCATATGTCTTCTGGTGCAATCCCTGTACCACCCTAGTCACTTTTCTCTGGACTGCCTCCACCCTATCAATGTTCTTATGAAAGTGTGGCCTCTAGATGTGAGGGGACGTTATGTTTATGTATTATAATTTGCTGAGAGAAAGGGGACAGATTACATTTTAAATTGTTCAAGAGGGAAGTAGTTGGTAAATGCAAGTTTTGATTCCAAAACAAGAAATACACTTCTGATTATAAAAAAGTCATTTTTTACTGCATTTGTGTATGTGATGGGTTATTCATTGGTTTGAAAATATGGTGTTTTGTTTCTGCTACTACTGTATATCTGTCATTTCCTGTTAGTTAACAACTGTTAGAATAACCAATTAGATTCTGCTATTAGAGGTTCTAAAATTTGATTGGTATTGGAATTAGGAATACACCATTGTGGTTTTACCGCCACTGCATGCTAGTCTTAGGTGGCCAACCCATGGACTTGGGTCAGCTGCTGTCAAGCCATTTTATCTGTAATTCATAAGAACTTTGATTTAAATAAAGTGAATTAGCAAGGTTGAACAGGTTAGACTTTAACTGTGTATGTGTGTGTGTAAACCACTGTTATGCAGAACAAGTGCCCCAAGGGGAAATCACCACTTCTGAATCTTGCTTGCAGGTGGAGCTGGCCAATTCCGGTAATGTTGAAAGTGAATGAAGCAATGGCCGCTCTATCATACAAGCTAACACACCAAAAAGAGTTCATGAAAAGAGTTCATTTATTTATTCAACAAACCCTACTGAATAAATAAATGAACTCTTTTCATGAACTTTTGTGTGTTAGCCTGTTGTCAGTTAGAGCGGCCATTGCATCATTCACTAAGCCACTGTTATGCCTCATGATACTCCCAAAGAAGGAGATGAAATATAGTATGTTCAGCATTGCTGCCATGGTTAAAGTTACATCAGATACATGTTGACTCTGTCAGTGCAGACTGCTTCCTGCCATCCAAAGCTTCTACCATATTGTATTCCTACCATTTATTTTTACTTCCAGTTGTCACCTGCAGCCCTGGGTATAGAGCTCCTTCCATTTCCACAAGCCTCTGAACATCCTCAGACTCTCTGGTGTGCTCTTCCTAAAATGTGTCCTAATTCCTAGTTTTCACATTCTTTTTCATCCTTCATCTTCCCTGACAAAGTGGAGCCTCTGAGGGTGGACAGAACCAGGGTAGCATACACTGGGGTTGGCTGACAGTGGGGGGATCCTTCCAGAGAGAGTAGCCGGTAGTCTCTGCTTGATATGGGAGCAGAGTGGTACTGTACTTTAAATTTTCTCCCCATAGATCATCTCAACTCCCTTTTGGGGTCTAATCTCCAGTCCCTCCTTCTAGCTCTCAGGAAGTAGCTACTTCTAAGCCCACCCACCAACCATCCTGCACAGATGGCACCAACCCTAAGCCAAATGCCATAACGCCTTCATGTTATGCTGTCAGTCACTCAGGAGACATCAGCAGCAGGGCTAGTGCTTGGGAGCTTATATTCCTGACCCTGAGGTTCTCTTCCAGTGGGCTGGCCACCAGACTTTCCCACTGGACTGGCCACCAGAGGGCAGCTGTGCCCCAGCATTAGCTTGTTATTCACCCTGAGGCAGAAAGGCAAGATTTTTTTGTCCCCTAATGTGTGGTGACAAAAGCTATGACCTAAACTTTGGTTGATAATGTGGTGAAATAATATTTCCAAATGTTCTTTTAAAATAATAAAACAGCGTATACTAAGAGTGAGTAATGAAGAAAACAAATTCATTTTTTATAGTAGTGGTGATACTGACCTTACAACAACTGGCCTAGAGCCACACAAAGGGGTCAAAAATAAAACCCAACAAATAAAAACATCTGAGCTACTGTATATCAAGGTCATTGCCTGACTGCAAAAATAACTTAAAGGGACACTGTCAACCTGTTTTTCATCATATTATTTCCAGTTGAAACCCCACATTTTATGATTGCTTACCTTCTCTGTTGGTTAACTAGGATCTGCGGCCTATCCTGTAGGTACGGAAATGGGCAAACGAGGTGGGCCAAGCAGTCCTTACCTGCCGTCAAAGTCTATCTTTCTATGTTTCTCTGAAATTCACTGATGTTGCTGTTTTGTTTGTCTGTCTCCTTGTTTAGTAGAACTGAAATGCATGGCAATGTATATTTATAAACAATCTTGTTTTGTTTACATTTCTGGATCTGTTCTTACTGCATGCTTCCTGCGCATTAGAAACACACTCAAGCAGTGCAGTCACTCATAAAGCAGTACCCTCCTAAACTCCCGCTGCATCATGAGGGGTTAGACTGTGTTGTGGGTGTTCCCAAGTCCAGGAAAGATGCAGTTGGAGGTTATCAAGGAATGTAAACAAACCTGTTTTAGTGTGGTAACACCAGTATGTTGAGCAGTCTGTTTTTCACTTTTATAAAGAAAAAAAAGAGTCAAAATTAAACTACCAGCTACACCAGCAATCTTTACAGAATTTTGGCATTCATGAAATGTATTTTTTAAACTAGGGACTCTGAGATCTAAGGGGATTGACAGTGTCCCTTTAACATTCAATTTTTAAATGTCACAAGGGACTGAAAAAACTCACCAGCAAAATTATAATCTCAGAAAGGCATCTTAAATGATTAATTGCATTTATACAAATGATGTCTCCTGACTGGACAGCACACACACCATGTGACCGTGCATTATCCTACAATAACCACATGCCTCCACTTCTTTCTATTTTTCACCGCACTCCAAAACAATTTTGGACATTTCATAAGACAGACTTATCCATTACAGGGTGTGCGGTCATGCTTTCATATATGCACACCTTGGGTAGTTGAACGCACTCAACTTAGGGCCTTGTGCCTCAGAATCCACACCAAGGCTTGCCTGTGTTAATGCACCAGTTAGGGCTCAGATTAAAGTGACAAAAGTAGGGAAATGTGTCATAGTTTCCAAACCTAACTTCCCAACCCCACCCCTCAAGCAGCAAAGGGAAAAAAAAAATATGGTTTTCACTGTCCTGAGTCTGTGTGAACCCTTGGGGTTCTCAACCCTAATGCTCACCCCTTTACATCAACAAATAAGGCCAGTTGTGATCTGTTTTCTACAGGCAGGGCCTGCAGGTTATTGGCAACAAGAGGGGAGAGACAGTTCTGTACATTTGAAGACTATATCACAATGGGGTGGGGGTTAGGGTTGAGAACCCCAAGGAAGACCCCACCCCTGATTCACCAAGACTCAGGACAGTGAAAACCATATTTTTGTTTTCCTTTTGCTGATTGAGGGGTGGGGATGGAGAGTTAGGCTTGAAACACTAATGCCACATCTCCCTACTTTTGTCACTTTAATCTGAACCCTAACAGGTGCATTAATGTATTTTTGTACAAAGGATGTCCTTACTTTTTGAGTTAGTAGAATCATATCCTCATGAACACATCCATGTGATTACCAAAGTACAGGGCACTGTGGCCCTGTCCTTCCCTACCTCCATTGATGCACATGTGTATCTGGGAGTGGAGGGCCCTGCACTTTATTCCTCCAGAAAATCAATTTATCTGCTTCATTGTAATTTTATTTTTGTAGGGACAGCTTCAAAGAAAAAGGTATTAACTGTGGCTCTTAAGTCCCAGCAGTTGATTGTATATGGTTAAAAATTAGTTTCTTTTTTTTTACCCATAAGTCTGTAGTCCAAGAAGATATGCGCTCTTGCTGCATTTTTGATGATGATCACAAAGTTTAGCATACCCTATGCCTTTTTTGGGAGCAATTATGTATTTCTCTTGCACTGCTTATTGAAACCTTTCTTTTGATATATATATACATTGCCCCTTAAGTCCAAAGACTGATGGAGTTATAGCTTGTTAGGGAAAAGAGGAAATTGTTTAACCAGGAAAGGTACACTAAGCCAGAATTTGTTTCCAGGTATAACCTGGGAGCAAAAGGAAGTAAAGTGATTTGCGCTATGTCACACAGTATGTGAGTGGGGGGGCTGATGGAATTCAAACCCAGGTCTCCAGGTTTGCAGCTCAGTGCCTTCAACCACTATGTAATACTGCCTCCTTGTTGAAGAGTTAGTGTACTGCCTAAAATTAATATTAGATTTTAAAAGCAGCCCACCGTTACCTTTTATATCTGAGGTACTTTTTCTTTTCCCTTTGTTTAATTAGAAGATTGTTTACCTGATGTTAGTAGGTGTGATGTGTGGAACAGCTGTTAGCCTGGCAGTTGACATATCTTGCTCTATTGCCCTATGCTACATCATCAGCATTGTGACCTCACTGACTGTGACATCACTGCTACTTAGGAACAGCAAGTGAGTGACTGCCAGGTCATTCACCTGTGATGTCACAGTCAGTGAGGTCATAATGTTGATGATGTAGTGTGGGGCAGTAGAGTTAGATATGTCAGCTGCCAGGCTAAGAGCTGTTCCATACATCCAGCACTATAATATAGATACATAGACAGTGTCGGCAGATAAGGGCCTATGGCCCACCCAGTCTGCCCATTTTGAGCTTGTAAGTTCAGTTTATGTTTTCCAAGAAGTCTGTTGCCCCTTACCCCTGACCTCCAGAATTCCTTTATGTCTATCCCAAGCATTCTTAAATCCCGTGATTGTTTCAGTCCCCACCACTTCCTCTGGCAGGGTGTTCCACTTGTCCACTATCCGTTCTGTGAAGAAATTCTTCCTCACGTTTCCTCTGAATCATCCTCCCTTCAACTTCATCCCATGCCCTCTAGTCCTGGAACATCTTTTTCTCTTAAAAATAGTGTATTCCTGCACCCTGTTCCTCCCTGTAAGATACTTGTATGTCTCTATCATATCCCCTCTCTCCCTCCTTTCCTCCAGGGAGTACATGTTCAGTTGCTTCAACCTTTCCTCATAGGACTTGTGATGCAATCCATGCACCATCTTTGTTGCCCTCCTCTGAACCTTCTCTACCCTGTCTATGTCCTTACGTAGGTAAGGGCTCCAGAACTGTACAGTGTACTCCAGGTGGGGCCTCACTAGTGTCTTGTATAGTGGAATTATGACCTCCCTTTTCCTGCTGGTGATGCCCCTGCCTATGCATACATAGAAACATAGAATTTGACGGCAGATAAGGACCGCTTGGCCCACCCAGTCTGCCCATTTCCCTACCTGATGGATAAGCTGCAGATCCTAGTTAACCAGCAGCCTACTTCTTCCTACCCCAACCCCCTAGAATTGCCTTATGACTGTCCCATGCATGCTTGAATTCCACCACTGTTTGTGACTCCACAACCTCCTCTGGAAGGCCGTTCCATACATCCACCACCCTCTCTGTGAAAAAATACTTCCTTAAATTACCTCTGAGCTGCCCCTTCTATCTTCAAATTGTGCCCCCTTGTTCTTGCACACCTCTTTTTTGAAAGATGCTACCCTCTTGGACTTTGTTGATTCCCTTGAGGTACTTGAAAGTTTCTATCATGTCCCCCCTCTCCCTCCTTTCCTCGAGGCTATACATATTAAGCTCCTTAAGTCTCTCTTCATATGTCTTCCGGTGCAGACTCTGCACCATTTTAGTTGCCCTCCTCTGGACAGCTTCCATCCTGTCTATGTCTTTGCAGAGAGTGGGTCTCCAGAACTGCACACAGTACTCCAGATGGGGTCTCACCAGCTGTCTGTACAGAGGGATAATAACTTCCTGTTTTCTACTGGTGATGCCTCTCCCTATGCATCCCAGTATCCCCCAGCCCTCCTTGCTGCCCTCTCACATTGCTTGCCCACCTTTAGGTCATCTGATACGACTACCCCCAGGTCCCTTTCCATTTTTGTTGTTGTTAGTATCTCACCCCCCATTGTGTACTCTTCCCCTGGGTTTTTGTTTCCCAGGTGCATTACCTTGCACTTCTTAGCATTGAATCTAAGCTGCCATACATTTGACCATTCCTCTAACCTTGCCAAGTCCCTTCTCATCCTTTCCACCCACCCCTGTGCATCAACTCTGTTGCAGATCTTTGTGTCATCTGCAAAGAGACATACTTTTCCTTCCAGTCCCTCTGCAATGTCACTTATAAAGACATTGAAGAGGACTGGTCCTAATACTGAACCCTACGGTACCCCACTACTAACCCCCCTTTTTTCAGAGTGGACTCCATTTACTATTACTCTCTGTGTCCTATTCTCCAGCCAATTCTTTACCCAGGCTGTCATCTTGGGACCCACTTCCAGGCTGGCTAACTTGTATATTAATCTTTGTGTGGGACTGTGTCAAATGCCTTGCTAAAGTCTAGGTAAGCCATGTCCACACCCCTCCCTGATCAACTACTTTGGTCACCCAGTCAAAGAAATCTATCACATTTGTCTGGCATGACCTTCCCGCTGTGAATCCATGCCTTGGGTCCTGTGCCCTCTGGCCTCTAGATATTTAACAATTCTTTCCTTCAGAGTGATTCCATCATTTTCCCTACCACTGAGGTTAAACTAACAGGTCTGTAGTTTCCTGCTTCTGCCTTGCTCCCACTTTTGTGAAGGGAATCACATCTGCACTCCTCCAGTCCTCGGGTACCACCCCATCCTCCCATGATTTGTTAAAGAGGGTAGTCAGTGGTGTCACTAGTTCTACCCTTAGTTCTTTTAGAATTCTGGGATGAATCCCATCAGGCCCCATTGCTTTGTCCACCTTCAGTTTTAAGAGTTCTTTCAGAACCCTTTCTTCTGTAATGGCTAGTATCAACTTCTGTATCCAGAGTGTTTCTACTGTTTGTTTTAGGTACCTCCCCTCTTCCTTTGTAAATACTGAGCAAAAATATTTGTTTAGTATCTCTGCCTTTTCACAGTCACCCTCTGCCCACCCTCCCTCCCTTTATTAAACCTCACTATCCCTCCCTTGGTCTTCCTTCGCTCCCTGATGTACCTATAAAAGGTTTTATCCCCCTTCTTAACTGAGTTGGCTATCTTTTCCTCAGTTTGGGCCTTTGCTGATCTGACTGCCTTCCCAGCTTCTTTTTGCATTAACTGATATAGTTCTCTGTCCTGTTCCTTCTGTGATTCCTTGTACTTCCTGAATGCTTTCTTTTTCTCTTGAACCTTCACTGCCACTTCCTTTGAGAACCATAGTGGTTTCTTACCTCATTTCGTTTTGTTTATTTGCTTTACACAAAGGCTTGATACCTCTGTGATGGCAGTTTTATTATTCCCATTGTTCTTCCACCCTCCTTCCTGCCCATTTGCTAGTGCATTCCTTAGGCACTCACCCATTTGACAAAGTCAGCCCTCCTAAAATCCAGTACCTTTGTCTTTGTATGGCTTGACTCTATTGCTGTGTTTATTATGAACCATACTGTTCGATGGTCGCTAGTTCCCAGATGGCTACCCACTTCTACATCTGTGATCCTCTCTTCATCTCCATTTGAGAGAACCAGGTCTAAGATTGCTTCCTCTCGAGTGGGCTCCAATACTAGTTGTCTAAGGCATGCCCCCTGTATGGCATCTAGAATAGCCCCACTCTTAGAAGTGGCTGCTGCAACTGCACTCCAGTTAACATCTGGCATATTCAGATCACCCATCAGCAATATCTCCCCTTTTTCTGCCATTCTAAGTATACTTTCTACCATTTCCTTGTCCATTTCCTCCCCCTGAGAAGGGGGTCTGTATACAACCCCTGTGCGTATTGCATCCCAGCATCCTATTTGCTTTACCTGCTGCCTTGTCACACTGTTTCCCTGACTTGAGGTCATCAGAGATGATAACCCCAAGATCTCTTTCCTGCTTGGTGCATGCTATATCCTCACCCCCAACTGATATATTGTGCCAGGGTTTTTGTGCCCCATATGCATTATCTTGCACTCCTTTGCATTGAATTTCAACTGCCAAACCCCTGACCATTCTTCAAGTTTCTGCAGGTCCCTTCTCATTCTGTCTATACCCTCTGGTGTGTCTACTCTGTTACAGAGCTTTGTGTCATCAACGAACAGTGAAATTCTGCCTTCTAGGTCCTGCACAATGTCACTGATGAAGATATTGAATAGGACTGGTCCCAGCACTGATCCCTGTGGTACCCCACTGGTCACTCTTCCCTCTGTGGAGTGACAGCCATTTACCACCACCCTCTGTGTCCTGCCGCCCAGCCAGTTACCTACCCACCACACTACTGTCCTGCCTACACCCATATTCCCCAGTTTGTGCAATAGTCTTCAATGTGGCACATTATCACATAGAATACTTTCTGATAAACAAAAGGAAAAAGAAAAATACTTCACAAATAAAAAGTTATAACTGACTACTACTTAAAATTTGTATTATTTTCCTGTCTGCCTATTTTGGCTCCACTAGCTCTTTAAAGATGCAATGTTATCCTATGGCAATCTTAATTTTTAAATTGTTATTTTTTCATATTGCTCCTGAATTTGTTTGGGGGCTATTATGTGTTAGTGTTGTAGTATTCATTGAGACCTTTCTTTTGATATATATATATATATATATGTATATATATATATATATAGTGCTTTAACTCCAAATACTGAGGGAGTCACGGCTTGTTAAAAGTTTAAGGGCTAGATTCACAAAAAAATCACAAAATACAGCGCAAATGTTTGCATTGCACTTTGCGATTGACGAGATGGCAAAAAATGGTATTTGCATATGAATAGCGAAGGGCATTTTCCTACTGTGAATAGGGGTAGGTAAAGGCAGCAGTAACCCCATTAATGCTACTTCTAACCCCACTAGCACTTCCCTGACCTATATTCCTTGAAAGAGCCCTGCAATGAATAGCACCACTGCTCTAACTGATATTCACAAATTCACAAAAACAGCCATGCAGATCAGCCCATTGGGCATGCAAGGTGCTAGGTGGCTATTTGCATGCCCATTATGGGCTCATTTACATGGCCTGTGGGTGGCTTAGCATGACCACCCCTCCAGGCCATGCCTCATGCAACTGCAGTCCATGGTGGGCTAGTGCCTCCCCCATCTCCCAATCGCTATCCCCATAACAAGGAAAATAACCATGGCAGTTCAGTGGTCCCTCCCTCCTGATCCCCCAATCATGGTCCCCCTTGTAAAAGATAAAAATATCCCTGGTAGTCCACTGGTCCCCCTTCCCTGATCTGCAATCGTGATCCCCGTTGTAAATAACAAGACTATCCCTAGTAGTCTAGTGGTTCCTCCCCCCCAATCCCTGATCGAAGTCCCCATTGCAAAAAAAAAAGACTATCCCTGGTAGTCAAGTGGTCCCACCGGTCCCACCAGTCTCTGATTGCTGTCTCTGTATGTGTACAAAATACCCTGGCAGTCTAGTGGTCTAACCCCCACTCCCCCAGTCTTCGATCGCCATACCCATATGTTTAAAAATATCCCTTAGCAGTCTATTAGTCCCACCCCCTCCCCGTCTCTGGTCGCTGTCCTGATCATACAAAATTCATTCCCTGGCAGTTCAGTTGTCCCTTCCCCAACCCAAACACTTGCCCAGTAAACAGATATATACAGTATTTGTCATTGGTGTTCAGTGTACCCCCCCAGCTCCCATGACCATTAAGAAAACTGCCCCATGTCTCTGGTGGTCTAGTGGACCCCCCACCCTTCCACCCATGCAGACATTGACCTACCACCCTGCTCCCCCCATCCCCAAACCCAACTGGCAACTGGCCCAGCCCTCCTTTCACCACCATGGCCAGCTGCTGACTGAACTGCAAATGTGTGAGCACAGTCTACACCATGCACCCATTGGTTGATAGTGTGGGTCACAGAGCCAATATTGAGAACCTCTTTGTTATCCAGTGAAAGCCAGTTGAGTCTGGAATACAAAAGGCAATGTTGGGTCCATTGATCAAATACACTGCAGAAGGGCCACTCTGGTCCACCAGGCCTAAAACAGAACAGAGAAAACAGAGATGGGTCTGCTCCACAAAGCTCTGCAGAACAGTAGCCCGTATGGAGTAATGACGCTCTCAGCAGTGTGATTTTCAGAATTTTTATTCAAAAAGAAGAAATTTATGTATTTCAAACATTCTACCAGGAAAAACATATTGAGCAGATATCAGCTCATTTCCAGATGCCTCCTAGAGGGAGGGGTAGGAGGAAGTACAATTCAACAGAAAATACTATATGGTGCACTGACCCCAAATAAGTATAGACAGTAACTATAAACATAATATACATAATATAACATACTGTAATATATTCATACAATTACGACATGTAATTAACATTTCACAGAATCAGTGCTACACTAACATACTATATTACATAGAAGATGAGTTGCAGTCTAGGTTGCAATCACAATGGCCAGACCATAGGACTGCATTTAGCATAATGGGGGATCAGGGCCAGTTGCAGGAGTGGGCTAAGAAGTCATGAAGGAGAGTTTTGAAAAAAATGGAGGGAGAAGGTGGAGTGAATAGCAGGGGTCAGAGAAGACCAGAGCATTGGGTTTCTGAACAAGAAGTAGCTTGAGCTGCAGAGGATTGTGACAGAAATAGGTAAACATACACAATGTACCATGTGCTCTCGAGGTTTTGTGATATAGTAATCAATTCATCAGGGCTATACCACTTGACCTGCGTCTGAATGCTCATCCCTATTTCTCTATATGTTCTTTGTTCGATTAATCAATTTTTATTTGTACAGTAGAGCTTTCTGTAGCCTCACTGTGCCTTTTCTTGGCTTCCCAGAGTAAGGCCTCACGTAGAGAAACTGGACAAGCCTTCGCAGATCATGCACTCTGCTTGAGGTGTCACAGTTCACTGCATGCCAAACTGGTGTTATTGCCACAGGATTACACTGAGTTCCAGCAGTATCCTGCAAGATATCATAGTAGAAACTGTGATGAAAGTGCTTGATCCTGGCAGGTGATTCTATACCAGAGAAACTCCCCTAAATTCCCTTTCTTCAGTTGTTACTGCTGTCTGCCTTTGACACTGTCCCACACAGGAGTTTGATAAAGAAACTTAGAAGCCTGGAGGTGGGGAGAAGGTGATGTGCTAAGTATCAAACTGGTTGGATGATAGGAGGCAAAGACTGGTTGTAAACTGCAGTAACTCAGAGGAGGTGAAAGTGACCAGTGGAGTATTACAGGGATTAGTACTGGGCCCTGTCCTCTTCAACATCTTCATACGTGATATTGCAGAGGAACTGGAGGGGAAAGTGTGTCTCTTTGTGGATGTCACAAAAATCTGCAAAAGGGTGGACACCCAGGAGGGTGTTGAGAGAATGCAAAGAGATCTGGTAAAACTAGAGGAGTGGTCAAGGGAGTGGCAGCTAGGTTTCAATGCTGAAAAATGCAAAGTCATACATCTAGGGCAGGGAGATCTAGGGGCTGTGTATAAGATCGGGGGGGGGGGCATACACTTACCAAACAAGAAAGGGATCTCAGTGTGATCATATCTGATGATCTCAAAGTGGCAGGTAGTGTGATAGGACGGCATAGAGAGTGGGATCTCTAGCAGGAGACAGAGGTGGTGTTGCCCCTATATTGCTCACTGCAACAGAGAGCCAAGGTCAACCTGAGCCAGTTACAATCAAAGTAAGCATTCCTCAATAAATCAATCAATCAATCAAAACTTTATTTATATAGCACCTTTCAAATATCAAGGAACTGTACATTTTAAAACACAAATATGACAACCAGAATAAAACAACCATATAAATTAATTAAGAACAATCTGGGAAGGCTAATAAAAATAAATATGTTTTTAGTATCAATTTAAAACTTCTGACAGTCAGGCATTCTCTTAACCGATGAGGTAGAGAATTCCACAGTGTTGGTGCTGCAAATGAAAAAGCACGAGTTCCAGATGTTTTAAGATGAACCCTGGGAATCTCTAGCAATCCCTAGTCAGCAGATCAGAGGGGATGATTGGGGGAGTAGGGAGTCAGGAGATCTTTTAGGTAGGCAGGTCCCTATTCATGTAGGGCTTTAAAGGTAAGCAAGCCTACCTTATGGGTGATCCACCACTGAACCAGAAGCCAGTGCAGTCCACACAGCACAGGCATAATGTGGCTGGTCCTTGAAGTACCAGTCAACAGCCTGGCTGCAGCATTCTGCACTAGCTGCAAGTGGCAGATATCAACCTCAGACAGCCCTAGGTAGAGGGCATTGCAGTAGTCAAGACGGGTGGTAATGAAGGCATGGACCAATGCTGGAAGGCCATCCGGTGGAACCAGGTGTTTCACCTGGGTGATATTTCTCAGATGGTAAAATGAGGATTTAACCATGGCTGACACCTGAGATTTCAGGGTCAAGCCATCATCAAAAATAATGCCCAGGTTTCTCACCTGATCTGAGGTAGTGAGCTGAACACCATCAAGCCGTAGGCCCAACGCATGCCCAGCCCCCAGACCCTCCCCCGGGTGACCTGGGTCCACTACCAGCACCACAGTCTTATCAGGACTCAGTACCAGCCAGCTAGAGCTCATCCAGTCTTTGATCTCAGAGAGACAGTTGTTTAGCATGGAAATCGCATCAATCTGTCTGGATATAAAGGACATATACAGCTGAGTATCATCTGCATACCAGTGAAAACTCAAGCTGTATCACCTAATGATATCTCCCAATGGCAACATATACACTGCGAACAACATGGGTTCCAATATGGATCCCTGCGGTACCCCGCAAGACAAGAGAGGGCATCAGAGGAATAAATTATGATGATCACCCTCTGAGACCTGCCCACGAGAAATGATCAAAACCATTTGAGGACTGTACCCAACAGTCCACAAAGGAAATGCAGGGACTCCAAAAGCACAGCATAGTCCACTGTGTCAAAAACTGCTGAGAGGTCAAGAAGGACCAAGATGGTATGAGCTTTTTGATCACTCGCCATTAGGAGGTCATTTAATACTGGACAAGGGCAGTCTCCATGCTATACCTCTTCCTAAATCCAGACTGTAGAGTTTCATAGACATTGTGAGTTGCAAGGTGAATGTCCAGTTGCAGCACAGCCACCTTCTCAATAACCTTCCCTACAAAGGGAAGGTTAGAGACAGGCTGGTAGTTAGCTGGACAGTCGGGGTCCAGGGAGGGCTTTTTAAGGAGTGGTCATATGACTGCCTCCTTTAGGGGATCTGGAAAGACCCCTATCTCCAAAGATCTCCAGACAATTTCAGCTAGGATTGGGCAGATATCATCTACACACCCCACTAAAAGGGGGGTGGGGCCTGGATCTAAACTACAACTGGTTGGGTGCAAGGTCTGGACAATCTTCACAATGTCCATGAATTCCAGCCAGCTGAAATCTGTCCAGACAGACTGGGTGCTCACCACCTCCCATTGACCTCCACAACCCCTCTTGGAGAGAGCCAGGCCAATTCTAGACCTGATGCTGGCAACCTTATCTGTGAAGAATTGAGCTAGCTCATCACACTTAATCTGTGAAAAAGCTTTTCCGGACTGGAGACAGATTGGATTGCACAATCTGTTCACAGTTTGGAAAAGTTGAGCTGGTCGATTCTGTGCAGCAGAAATCTCCCTGGACAGGAACTCTGCCTTCTTACTGGTGATTTCTGATTGCTAGTCCTTATAATGTTCAGCAATGTAAGCCTGTCAGCATCCAGGCCAGACTTATGCAATGCTCTCTCCAGCCTTTGACCAACTCACCCCAACTCCTTCAAGGAACCATCATACCAAGGGGACCTTGGCGAAGAGTGTGTGGTCGAACATGAAAAGGAGTAATCAAGTTCAAGGCATCTCCCACATCTTATTATAGGCCAGTACAAGATCCCCTCGACTTGTGCTTTCATCCACCAATCCTGATAGGTTCAGGACTGCTGTTAGACCATCTGGGGTAACTCCCCTTAAAGGGCGGTACCAGACCATCTCCGAAGGGGCAGGTCCAGTTGGGGGGGCCCCGAAGCCGAATCCTATGGTGTGATGGTCAGACCAACTGACTGGTTCCACCCCCAAGTCAGAGATCTCCATCCCCAGGAGGAACAACAGATCAAATGAGGGACCTCCTTTATGGGTAGAGGAGGTAACCACTTGTGTAAGGCCCAGCATTGTCATTTGCTGAAGGAGATTTTGGACAAATTGTAAGAGTTCATCTTCGACCCAGGCATTGAAGTCCCCCTGAATTATCCATCTGGGAGACTCCAATACCATGTCGATGATGAAGTCCACAACTCCTGCAGGAATACACCTCCATCACCTGGTGGACAGTAGATAAGGAGTATCCTGCAGCCTACACCCTCTCCCATGATGCAATTAAAAGATCTAGTGATCCCCACTGGAACATCCACAAGGTCCAGTTTGGTCTTAAACAAGATGGCTATACCCCCACCCCTATGATCCAACCTCAGGCGGTGGATCACCAAGTACCCCGCTGGAACTGCAGAAGCCAATACTGGGCCTGCATTTTCATCCAGCCCAGTCTCGGTGATACATGCCAGATCCACTGTTACAACAAGATAAACTATAATAGCCATCTTGTTTTTAATGGATCTGGTATTGTGTAACACCGCCCGGGTTGGATGGGATGCTGAGGAAGATCTCGACTCCTGTCCAGCATCCAATTATGGGCCCTTGGGTATGGGGACAAGACAGGGATTACCCCGTCCTGACACCATTTTGCCCCAGGGCGTCACCAGGTCCCTGCTACTCCAATTCACCCCCCCTTTCCAATCCACCACCAGACTCAGTTCTCCCTCTTTTCCCATGCCTCTTGGCAATCCCTAAAGATTGGCAGCATTTGTAAGTTTCATTTGGTAGGTAGGGAGAGTTGAAAGGATGCAGTTCCCTGAGTCTGGTGGGGGAATACTGCCTGACCATCTTTAAGCCCTCCCAGCACATTTCTAAAACTAGCAATGACACACACCCAAATAACTAACCACCACCCAAACAGATAAACTATAACAACAAATAATAAATATATTAACTTTGCCTGAGCAGTTAGTGTAGTGTCAGAAATGTTCAATGTCTTTGCAGAAAGCAGCTTGCAGTAGCCATGGCTCAGCTCAAGTTTTGGCTCATAGAGTCAAGTCAGACATCTGGCTCAGCTCTGGCTTAGCTCTAGGTAAAACATTTCTGACTTGCTTATCTCTATTCTGAAGGCCGCACTTCTGCAAGGACATCAATGGGGGGAAGAGGTCTAGAGGAGGGCTATTAAAATGATGTTGGGGTCGCATGAGAGACAACATGAGGAGAGGCTGTGCAAGCTCAATGTGTACTCCCTAGAGGACAGGAGAGTGAGAAGGGACCTGAGTGAGACCTATAAGTACCTCAAGAGGGTCAGTGAGGTGCAGGAGGGGAGTCTCTTAAATAGGAGGAGGAGCACCAGAACATAGGGGCATGCCATGAAGCTTTAGGAGGGAGTTTAAGAAACATGTGGGTACATACTTCTTCACAGAAAGGGTGGCAGAGGCCTGGAACAGCTTGCCAGAGAAGGTGGTGGAGATAAAGACAGTGGGGAGCTTCAATCTTGCATGAGATGGGCACATGAGTATAATAAACTGAGGTAGGGGAGAAGGAAGGGACACCTATGATCAAATAGAGTCTGGGGTGTAGTGTTAGGCAGGGAAAATATGGCAGACTAGCTGTGCCTACTGGTCCTTTCCTGCTGACGCAGGCTATGTTTCTATGTTCTATATTTCTATCTGCTGTCCACATTTGTTTCCCAGAAGTCCTATGATGTGTTTACCCATTCAGTGCCAGTTATTGAAAAGTATGGCAGAGTGGAACTGACATAAACTGTTCTGAAAAACAGAAATGGACATCAGTAAAGAGAGAAGACACAGAAGTAAGGCTCACTCAGCAACAGTAAAAAAAAATAAAACAAAACACACAAAAGATAATGATGAGAATGCTTCAAGACAACTCAACTATTTACAATGGCTCACTCTTGCATTAGAAATCAAAAGTAAGAAAATCAATCCAACTTCCAGTTAAGGGGTCTGAAAAGGAAATTGAGCTCTCACAGTGCCTGGGGTTACACTTCTGCTAGTTGGTGGCAGAGCAGTTTAAATGTAAAAGTGACCATTGAATAAACTTCTTGTTATTGACCCACTGCTGTCATTTTACACATCCTGCCCAAAATGTGTTTTCGCACTTCCGGTGCAGAATAGCACAGTCGCTGTGGGAAATCAGTGTTCAGGACAGATTAAGAAAATCACATGATTTCATGTCTGCTGCCAAGGGTGCTAATCCCCTGGCCATCATGCATCCCCACTTGTTTCTGGCTCCCATTGGCTTCGGTCCCTCCCACATAGCTGCGGTGGCACACTGGGAGCCCACCCCAGTGTACCAAACACCCCTGTAAAAGTAGAAAACCGACCCGTGTTGCACAGTTTCCACGCATCCTCATAATTTCATGCATTTGTAATATTTTCACTCCAGATTTTCAACATTGGCATTTTTTCAGACTTCTTTATGAACAGTACAGCTGTCATTTTTCACATCCTGGCCAAAATGTATGTTCGCACTTCCGCACACAATAGCGCGGTCGCTGTGGGAAGTCAGTGTTCTGGACAGATTAAGAAAATCACAGTGACGCTGTTCTTGAGCAGAGGTGCTAAAATGCCTTTGTTAAAATTTAGTGGCAGAAGTCCATCAAATGACTGTGTAATGAGCGTATGTTGTGCAGTTTCCACGCATTCGCGTAATTTCGTGCATTTGTAATATTTTCACTCCAGATTTTCAACATTGGCATTTTTTCACACCTCCTTATGAACAATATAGCTGTCATTTTACACATCTGGCTCAGAATAGCGCAATTGCTGTGGGAAATCAATGTTTGGGACAGATTAAGAAAATCATAGTGATAGTATTCATGAGCAGAGGTCACAAAATGCCTATGTTGAAAATTTGGTGAAATAATTCCACTAAATGACTGTGTTACATGCATGCGTTGTGCAGTTTCAACATATGCTCAGAAGCTCGAGCATTTTTAATATTTTCACTACAGATTTTCAACATTGCTATCTCTTCATGCCTCCCTATGAATGGTACAGCTGTCATTCTTCACATCCTGCCCGATCTGTGTTTTCGTACATCTGGCGCACAATAGCACGGTCGCTGTGGCAACTCAAAGTTTGGGACACATTATCAAAATCACAGTGCCACTGTTCATGAGAAGAGTTCCCTAATGCTTTCATGAGGTGGAGGTCACAAAAAGGCTATGTTGAAAATTTGTAGTGCAAATACCAACAAACACCTGGGGCATTAGGATTTCTAACCATAACGTCCCACCCTGTACAGACTGACAGGCATCGGGGTGTGAAGAAAGGGGGGTTACTAGTGGGTACTGCAGGGTTCAGTTCTAGGACTCGGTCCTCTTCAATGTCTTTATAAGTGACATTGCAGAGGGACTGGAAGGAAAAGTATGTCTCTTTGCAGACGGCACAAAACATCTGCACAGGGTTGATACACAAGGTGGGTAGAAAGGATGAGAAGGGACTTGGCAAGGTTGGAGGAATGGTCAAATGTATGGCAGCTTAGATTCAATGCTAAGAAGTGCAAAGTAATGCACCTGGGAAACAAAAATCCAGGGAAGAGTACACTATGGTGGTGGATACTAACAACAACAAAAATGGAAAGAGACCTGGGGTACTCATATCAGATGACCTAAAGGTGGGCAAGCAATGTGAGAGGGCAGTAAGGAGGGCTGGGGGGATATTGGGATGTATAGGAAGAGGCATCACCAGTAGAAAACAGGAAGTTGTTATCCCTCTGTACAGACAGCTGGTGAGACCCCATCTGGAGTACTGTGTGCAGTTCTGGAGACCCTATCTCCGCAAGGACATAGACAGGATGGCAGCAGTCCAGAGGAGGGCAACTAAAATGGTGCAGAGTCTGCACCAGAAGACATATGAAGAGAGACTTAAGGAGCTTAATATGTATACCCTCGAGGGAAGGAGGGATGGGGGGACATGATAGAAACTTTCAAGTACCTCAAGGGAATCAACAAAGTCCAAGAGGGTAGCATCTTTCAGAAAAAGAGATGTGCAAGAACAAGGGGGCACAATTTGAAGACAGAAGGGGGACGGCTCAGAGGTAATGTGAGGAAGTATTTTTTCATGGAGAGGGTTGTGGATGCATGGAAAGGCCTTTCTGTGGAGGTTGTGGAGTCAAAAACAGTGGGGGAATTCAAGAATGCATGGCGCAGACATAAGGCAATTCTAGGGGTTGAGGTTGGAGAAAGTAGGCTATTGGTTAACTATGATCTGCAGCTTATCCATTAGGTAGGGAAATGGGCAGACTGGGTGGGCCAAGCAGTCCTTATCTGCTGTCAAATTCTATGTTTCTATGTGTGCCTTTGGAATGCCGACTGTAATACTCATGCCATTCCACCCCCACCCCACCCTTCAGCCTGTGACAGGCATCGAGGTGTGCTTTGGACTCTTCGGCCCCAGACTTCTCCCCATTCTCCTATATTGCATCCATTTCAGCATATGTCCTTATGAAGTGGGATGACTGTAAAGCCGAACACCCCAAGGCACACCTTAACACTTGTCAGTGTCTGCAGGACAGGGTGAGGTGAAATGGCATGAATGTTATGGGCGACAACCTAAACGCATACCCCAGTGCCTGTCTGTCTCTACAGGGTGGAGGTGGGGTTAACGTGAAGTTCAATACTTTTCTGCCATTCCTATTCTGCATCTGTCTAACTCCTGCCTTTCCAATGCTAATACCAGCAAGCAAACATTCAGCATTGACAAATGCTTGTTAGATCATTACTGTAAGAACAAAGCCAGAGAACATCAGGAGAGTGGATACATAAGGATACTGGAAATGTGAGATTAAAAAAACAAGCATTTGTCAATTAAGCAATAATGCCCGACAGGCTGTGTGTCATGCTGGGATAATGTCATGCCTCAGGTGGTTGGGCACGAGGCCGCAGGCCGAGTGCATCCAATAACTGAGGCGTGACGTTATCCCAAATGACACACACCCTGGAGGACATTATTGCTATTATACAATGGCTCATTGTTATACAGAATAAAAAAAATCATTTTAAAGATGTTTTTGTGTGGAAAAATATTTTGGTTTTTTAAAAGAAGATGAAACAATGAAGCACATCATCAAGCAGCACATAATCAAGCAAAAAATCATCTACAGGTTCACAGTGAGGCTGAGACTAGACCCGTGATGTTGTATTGGGATAACATCACAGCTCCAGCCCAAGACTGACCTATCAGAGTCCAGGATTTTTCCTTGCCATTGTATAATGCTGAATGTTTCCTTGCATGATGTATGAGGCAGTGGTGTATTGTGTTAGTTAAAAAAACAGAAAGAAATGTCCATCTATGCAACATTGGGATTTGGGAACCCTAAGCTGTGGGTCCAAACACAGTTGACCACTGTGGAAATCAGGCCCTGTCTTCACAGTTTGACTGATAAAAGATTCAGGTGTTTTAATTTATTAAACTGTATTTAGGGGACGCATGTTTCAGTCTAGTTTTTAGTTCAGGCCAGTCAAGGAGGGCCTCACAGCATGCAGATTAGTCTCCAGTCTCCATTTTTATACACAACGCTTGCTTGCCACAAGCTTCACTCTCTGTTATTTACTTGTTAGTTCAGACATTGCTACACCAGTTTTTAGATCCATTGATCAACTGATGGCTGAGTTCTGTATCCAAAATTTGGAGTGTTAACATTAAACTGGCTTCTACACCACACTTGAACAACTGAAAAGCCAGCACCTAGTTCTGTCTGCATAAAAAGGAAACAAATTTGTACATTAATGTGTTAAACTGCAAAATACACTCACACTGCACGTGCCTGCAATCATTTCAATCCAAGGCATTCATTACTATAGAGACAGCCAAGACCCCTTGCTTTATGCTGAAAGCAAAGCTGGTGGCATTCATTGCACTTGTTTGAAGATTTAAAAAGATCAACCTGCCATGCATCTGCCGAGTAAACGTTTAAGTGTATTGTTCTTTTTACGACTGTGGGCAGAGCCAACAGGAGTATTGCATGTACAAAAGGAGTGATGTCATGTTTTCTGTCCGTGGAACTGACTGAAGGTGTAAATAGTCTCCTCTGCCTTACCCTCCTCCAAGCAATGTTTTCTGCCCTCAAATAAATATGCTTTCATGTTAGTCAATGGTTGCAGGGTACTATTTTCTTTCTTAAATGGGTGGTACAAGAACTGGAACCTGAGTAGTGGGAGGCAGCATTAGGGTTTTTAATTGGAGTAAGATCCACTTCCGCCTCCACCCCAAACTTTTTTCTGATTCAGGTGGGAGGGGCATGAGATAGCTCTAGCATGCTGTAATAAGATACACTAGTTTGGGACCTTATCAACCAACAGACATGCCTATGCAGTGGAGAACAGAACAGAAGATTTTTAATGCCTTCAAATTAACTTAAACTTAAAAATCCTTTGGAACAAATGATTATCAGAGCCACCTGGGGCCTCAGAAGGAGACCTAGACACACATTCTAATTTACAGTAAGAGCCACATGTTTTTCTTAAACATTATATATATGTATAGTTTATATATCATTTGTCTTTAGTAGTTTCAAAACTTTGAATGCATTGACACACACACACCAACACGCACACACCCAAAGCAGAACACAGCTGGATAAGGTACCAGTATTTAGGAAATTTGTCATACTTACCCAGAGTCTAGCAATGTGAATCCTGGCTGTGACTATAGGTGTTTACAACTGAATGATAATAACCACATTTACTTCACTTGCAAATAGGTAGGCATTTGTGTCTAATTTCTGTTTGACTTACTGTAGGTTACACATAGAATCTGAAAAATTCATAACATGCTGTATTGTGATTCAATGAACTGATAAATGGGGATTTTGATTTCTTTTACAAATTCATTTTTCCTGACCCTGGATGTACTAAAAGAAAAATTTCTCAACAAAATGTTTTTAAATAAACAGTTTAACTCACAGCAGCAGAAGAAGCATGTTAGCATTAAAAGCTTAGTGGCATGGATGTAGAGGCACCAGTATTTAAGCATGACTTTGGTAGAGGATTAATTGTGACTGGGGGGCAAGGGAAGGAGGGAGTAAGTCTTGATATTTGTAGCATAATGGTTTTCTGAAACTTCAACCTTCAATGGGTAAGACTCTGCAACCATCTGTACAGTATATCACTAAGCCATATGCAGTGTGATATGGGTAAAACCCAGATCACCAGACCAGGACCAGTGCTGTAAAATCTGTACTGGGCACAGCTTGTGCAAATATTGCTAATCCAGTGGATCAAATAAATACGTGCAAATAAATAAATAAATGAATACTCGGCTTTGTCTCGTGCTTCAACCCACCGCAGGAGTGATGTTATTACATGATAACACACACCCTGTTATGCCTTCTTGCTTAAATATGCCCTTTCTCAATGTACTATACTTTGATTCAGTTTGTATGCAACAGCTTCCATGTGAACACTCTGGACTTCCCTTTGACTCCTGATGTCTATTTGATTTAGCTATTGTATATTGTTTGAACTGCTTTGGTCTTCTTGATGTGGTGCCTGTGTGCCTAAACTATGTAATCTGTTTATCTACTGCTACCCATGTATCTTCAGTGAATGATTGTTGTAACTGTCTGCTCTCCGAGCCATTGTTTTTGGACTTTTTAACTGTGCTGTTGTTGTATTAGTCTCAACGAGGTGCCTTTGTAAATGAGTCTCTGACTCAAAGGTTTGTAAATCTGATGTTTTTTTAAATAAATAAATAAATGTTTATGTTTAAGCCCATGAAACACCCTTATCTAGTTAATGCATTCACAGTCATAGTTGCTCTGCCAGAGCTTGTTTTTTTTTGTTACCGAACAGCGTATGACATAGAATTATTTTAAATGCTGAAGCCTGTTGGTTACTGAAAAGATGGATTTGAATGATTAGACTTTCTTGGTGATAAACGCTCTGTATTTAGAGAAAGATCTGCTCTATTGATCTCCCACAGGGCATGCCACATCACCCACCTCCCTGCTGCTTTTTATTACCTTGCCCACCCACAAAGAATGGTAAAAGAGTGTTTGGACCCATCCCGATGTGGTTTGGCAAGGAAAGAGGTAAAGAATTTGTAAATTATAGTACCTGGTGGTCCCTGAAAAAATGAACAGATTGACAGATGACATACATGTTTGCTTTGTTTTTTCCCTCATGAATTGCACCTTGTCTCGACTACCACAGTTCATTCTCTTTGCAATCTCATCTGTTGGATATCACACATATCTAGTGGCAGTGGCTGCAGGGCATGCCAGTTCACGCAGACTCCTGGAGTAACACTGATTAGTGGCACATCATTGGGGGGGTGAAAGCTGGAATGGTGCAGGAACCCTGCAGACCACATTTTCTGCACTAGCAGGGATTTAAAGCTATATAAGGGAGGATCTCCTCACCACTGCTATCAGAAAGAGCATTAGAATATTGCACCTAGTGCAAAGGCATGTCAAGGGACCAAGACAGAAGCGGAGCTGCGGGGGTGCAGGAGGTGCAATCGCCCACTCTGTTATCTATGTCTGTGGAGCGGTGCCCCTCTGAGGTGGCATTCAGGAGGAGCCACAGTACTGTGATCTGCTGTAAGAGTGAAGTAGAAAGAAATGCACTCCCATGTGCCAGTTGAAGTCCCCGTCCCCCCATCAACTGTGAAGTGACAGAGATTAGATCATAACACTTGCCTGACAGAGGTAGCAAGACTTGTCCAATGGCATTTCAGCAGCCTCAGAGGTCTTGAGTAATTAAGGACTCATTCATTCAGGACCTTTGAACTTAGCTGCTGAAGTGCAGCAGAACATTAATCTCGCTCTCTCCATCGGGTAAGTGTGACTAGCAGCTGAGGTAGGATCGAGGGTCTCAAAAGGAAAGAAGTTGGCTGTTGGCAGTCATCAGCATGCAGTCAGTTGGTATTTTATGCAGTTACATTTAGTGCTGAGATTAATTACTGTATGTAGTGTGTGCAGTGCTCTTGGGGGTCGAGAGGCGTCACGTGGTTTACAGCGTCCAGCATCTAGCCATTTACTTACAGGTTACAGCTACTAGTGCTTTAAATATTGAGCCACTCAGCTGCTTGCTGGCTGGCTTTATGCAAATGAAAGTACTGAAGCACTCTTTCATTGGAGCGCTTCAGTCTTTTCAAGCACACAAAGTTTCTGCCCATGAAACTGTGACCACTGTCATACTTGGCTTCCGTGATCATTGGTCTGTCAGTGATGAGCCAAATGTAGATTGCGCTTCATTGGGCTAGTCAGTGACACACCTCTGAAAAGGCATTGTCTGTAACAGAATGTTTCTTTCTGCAAGCTCAAGGAAACATAAAAAGGGCCACAATGTTTGTCTCCTGCCAGGGAGGCACCTAGAGCATTCAGAATTATGTGAAACAGCTGTACCAGTTTTTCAAAGGGCAGTGCTGCCAGTAGATTTTCTGGACATAGTCACTTTGAAAAGGCAGTCCAGCAGTGGCATAAACCTATTTATTGCTGTTAATCATTTTATTGATTAGTTGTATTTATTGTGAGGTGCCCAGAGCCTCTGGGATTTTGTGCCAGATAAATACAATTGCCTTGCCTCTTGAAACCTGAGGCAAAGTGATCCACCTTTTTCTCCAAGGCATACACATTTTACAATAAGATAACAATTAGAGGTTGTGGTGCAGTATTAGCCACGGATAAGCAATTTTGATCAAAAATTGTAGTGAGAAAGAAATAATGTGACTTACTGAGACCTGCACCCAGTCCCCCAGAATACCATCCTGGTGCTCTAAGCATAAGCTTGTTAGAGCACCGGCACAGTATTCCAGGGGCCTGGGTTCAGTTCCCAGTAGGTCACATTCTTTCTTACTCACTACAGTGTGTGATCTAAATTGCTTAGCAGTGGCTAATACTGCACCAAAAGCATTTACTTATCATTTCAGTTGTTCCTAGTTGAAGGATTTGCAAAACCAGAGAAAGAAAGTGTCTCCAGGAAGAGTCAGGTCCAACCATGTGAGCCTGAAGCTCAGTGGTTAGAGCACTGGGATGGTATTCTGGGGGCCTGGGTTCAATTCCCTAGGTCACATTATTTCTTCTCACTACAATTTGTAATTTTTCAATAAGGTATGCTCTACATAACTCTTCCATCCCCAGTGAATGAAATGTTGTACCCCTTACTTATCTGTTGTTTATGTAGCCAACATATTAGTCATTACAAAACAAAACCTAAGATCATATTATTTATTTATTTATTTGGATATGGAAAATACCTTTGAGTTACAGACTCATTTACAAAGGTTCCACGTCACAGAGATTAGATACAGACAGACATTACTAATGATTGTTCAGTGATAAAGTTCAGTTTGTTACAAAGAACAGCAAAGGCTAACATTCAAATGCTAGGGTTACTTAGTACAGGTCTTACACAATATAGGCTGAATGCAGATATGAAACACCATCTGACAGACTCAGGTTAGGCACAAAATAATAATAATAATCTTTATTTTTATGGCGCCTTTCCAGAACCAATCAATCAATCAAAATCTTTATTTATCCAGGCGAACATCATTGAGAAGAGCTCTTTTACAAGATGGACCTGGTTAGAACAGGGTCGGGTAACATCCATCATAAAAACATATAAATACATGTAAATAAGTATATAAACACAAACACAATGGTGCAGTAATAGGGGAGTCAAATGATAAAAGGAAGACAAGGCAAGCCATAGCAGAGGAGGATTCAAATACACGGGGGCAGGTCCACCATTGAACCATGCAACTGTATATAAACCATGTTCTCTGTATAGAAGTACCAGTTAGTTCATTTACCAGGGCAGTCACTAGTACTAGCCATGAAAATGGCTTGAGAACCACCAACTAATGGCAGATGGGGTACCAGGAGGGGTATGTAATATGTAAGCGAAGGATAAACATTGTGAGAAGTGAAGTCCCAAGGATAGATCGGTAGAACTGATGCGGTGGTGGGGGCCTATGGGGAGAGGGAAAGGGGAGTTAGGACTTTTATAGTATGATTGCATGTAGATTGTGGATGAGTGCAGTATAGAGTTGTGAAAAGAAGGCTGGAGAAACCGATAAGATAGACCAGTATCAAAGGGAGGACAGAGGCATCAAAGTGTTACATGAAAGCATGATGACAGACCAGGGCCAAGGAGGAGACAAGCACTAGAAGTAATTTGTTCATGGTTAAATGGTACAGGTTAGCATGATGACAATTCATGGTCATGGGAAACAATTGCACTGATAATTTCTGAGATGTGAATATAAGAGCTTGAAAGATGAGATGCCGATGGGTGACCTCAGTTTCAGTTTTTTTTTTGCAATTTATTCCACAAGGAGGACAGTGTAAAGCTTATAGCAGCCCTGCCAAAGTGAGAGTTAACTTTGGGAACCATCAGTAGGAGAAATTTGCAACTTCTCAGGGTGTGATTGCCTATTGGTTTAATAGGAAGACAGTCTGTAATGTATTGGGGCAGTTTTTTGGAGATGGCTCTCAGGGTCCATAAGGCTGCATTTTTATCATGCCTGAATTGAAGAGAACTCCACCCCACTGATTGATATAGGGGAGCAGTGGTGAGTGGAATAAGGCAGGCCTGTGATGAACCTCAAAGCTCTATGATATAATGTGTCAAGTTTGGTGAGGTAGGAAATGGGACAGTGACTGTAAAGGATGTCAGCATAATCTATCAAGGATAGAAAGGTCGATTGTACCAGCTGTAGTTTGGCATCTCTAGTTAAGAAGCAGGCTATCCTAAAGAACAGGCCAAGTCTCTGTCGTATTTTTTGAGTAATTCTTCAACGTGCTCTATAAAGGAGAGCCTATGGTCCAGCCATACTCCCAGGTATTTGAATTTAGAGACAAATTCCAACTTCTCACCAAGAATTGTAGTAATCTGCAGCACATGATAGGGCTGAATTTACCATTTGGGCAGAAGGAGAAAAGAGCATTGCTTTTGTTTTCTTGGCGTTAAGTAATAGTTTTTTGTTTAGGAGTTGGTGTTGCAGCAGGTTGAACTCAGACTGAAGGTCATTACATGTAGATTGTAATGACGGGCGGCTTATGTAAAGAACTGTGTCATATGCAAACAGATGAATGTTGGCCTTAGTTATGCTTTCATCAATATTGTTGATGTATATTGCAAATAAGATTGGTCTTAAGATAGAACCCTGGGGAACACTCTTAGGAGAGGTTTGAGAATTGAGAGATCTCCTTCCGCTTTCACCTGCTGAAAACGATCAGAGAGGTAGTTGTTGAACCACTATAAAGATAATGGGTCAGCGCCTAGTGAGGTCAGGGAAGAGAGTAGCAGAGAATGGTCGTCAGTGTCAAAGACCTTGCTCAGGTCCAAGAATACGGCACAGGTGTAATTCCTGTTGTCTAGCTCTCTTTGCCAGTCATTAGTCACTTTGGCAAGTGCTGTGATGGTGCTATGTTTAGCTCTAAACCCTGATTGGACTGGATTAAGCAGGTTATTAGCTTCTAGATACTGCCTCAGCTGGTTACTTATGACTTTTTCCAGTAATTTTGACAAGACCGGGAGAATCTAAATTGGTCTGTAATTATTTCGATCACAGGGATTTCTGGACTTGAACAGGGGTATGATATGCGCTGTTTTCCATATTGAAGGAATGGATCCTTGAGTTAATGATAGGTTAAATAAATGGGTTATGGGCATGGCTAACACATGGATGGCCACCTTTAAAAAATATGGGTCGAAGGTATCCGCACCAGCACCTTTTTTTACATCCAGTTTTAGCAATAGGTCTTCAACTTCTTTCAGAGTAGTAGGACGCAAGGAGAAGACTGAATCAGTGACACTAGGATCTGCACCTTGATTATCCACCTGAGAGCATATCAGATTCACAGGGGAATTGTTTAAGGCTAAGCCTGCAGTCACAAAGTGATTATTGAAGGCAATCCAGAACTTCCAGTCTGTCACTAATGGTGTTACTGTTTAAGGAGATTTCATCAGGTAGTGAGCCATCGGACGTGTGACCAGACAAGTCCTTGACGGTTTTCCAAAATTTTGTAGGATTTTTTGAGGCAGAGAGAAATTCAGAATGATAGTATGCAGCTTTTGTATCTCTAACCATTCTAGTACATGAGTTTCGTGCCCTGTTGAACTTGCACCAGTCTGCAGCAGACTGGATTTTGTGTGCTTTATTCCATAGGTTATCTCTTTCAGTCAATGCAGATTTTAATAATGGTGTGAACCATCTACATGCATTTTTTGCTATTCGCACCTTAACTATAGGGGCATATTTATTTAGGGCGTCTAGGATAATTTTGCTGAATATGTCAAATGCTGATTGCGTGTTTTTTGCCAAATAGAACTCTTGCCAATACAAGGAGTGTTTCAGTTTGTTTATGTAGGTATGTCTGTCAACAAATAGTACTGAAGTTAATGTTTCCAGTTCCCAAGCCCTCTCACACCCTGGGAAACCAGTAAAAAAATACAGGTACTTTTGCTGCTCTCAAAACAATATAAATAAGATCAAGTAATAAAAATCTGAAGTCAGGCTGTGTGGAGGCAGGTAGAGGATCTTTAAACCAGGTGTCCCCTGTTCTTAGTCCATATGGTAGAGGCAGAACCCCATACAGGGGACTGCAGCTGGAAAATATCCTCAGCCGCTCCCTCGGTTCACCAACAGCACCAGCCCACTGGCTGGCCACCTGGAGAACCTAAGTGAATCAATGGCCCATTCTGCCAGTTACCTGACAAAATTATGGCCCAACTCCCCGAGCAGCCCCAGATTCCAGCCCCTGATCACCCTGCAGAGTTAGGACCATATAATCCAGTAGAAAGCCAGCTCCTGCGCCCTCCAAGAGCGCCAGTTGTAAAGTCATCCACCGTGAGAATAGCATAACTTTTTTTTTATATAGTTGAGAATAAGGCACTGTGCGGAGAACCAGCTTTCAGCACAGCTAAAGGTGGACTGGAAGGAGCGGTGGAGTTGAAAGTGGTCAGAGTTGGAGGAGAAGAGGACAGCATCATCTGCGTATAGTAATAAGTTGCCGGGGCAGGACTCAGGGAGGGAGCTGAGGAAGAGGCCGAATAGTAGGGGTCCCAGAATGGACCCCTGTGGGACACCAGAGAGGACAGGCAGACTATTGGATAAGGTGTTACTAATTTTGACTTGCTGGGACTGGTTTGAGAGGTAGTCAGAGAACCATCCCAAAGCATCCCAAGAGAAACCAAAATTGGCCAAGGTGGTTAGTAGGAGGGAGTGGTTGATGGTGTCAAATGCCATTGTGAGGTCTATGAAAACAGCACCAGTGATGTGACTCTTGTTCAGAGCAGAGTGGATGTGTGTGGTAAACTCGAGAAGGGCAGTGGTAGTACTGTGCCCTTTATGGAAACCATGTTGCTGTTTCCAGAGTAGGTTGTATTTGTTGAGGTGATCAGTGAGCTGATAAGATACAATCTGATCTAAGGCCTTGGAAAGGGGTGGAAGTATGGAGATGTGGTGGTAATTACTGGTATTGAAATGGTTCCCACTTTTAAAGATGGGAGTGATGGAGGTGGATTTCTACTTAGAGGGGAATTTACCTAGACATATGTGGGTAAGGGGGTAGAGTTCTTCGTGAAGGGTGAGCTGAAGGAGCTTCAGATCTAGACAGTCACTGCTGTAGGAGGCGTGGCTAAGGGCTTTTTTAAGGTATGGTTCTGCAGACTTGGGAGTAATTCAGCATAGCTAAAAGGGGGGCTTCTGGGGGAATGGGACGCTGGATGTAGGTAGGTCAAAGAAATTAGAGGGAGAACATGGTTGAGGTTAGTGAAGGCATTATTGAAGGCTGTGGTGATTCGGGTAGGGTCAATGGTCAAGGACCTGTCGACCATGACCTGATTAGGAACCAGGTTGGGGTCCTTACCACATAGTTCCTTAATATTGTTCCAGAACTTGCACCTTGAGCCTCAGGAGGAGGTTAAGGAGGATTTATAATACTCTGCTTTTGCTTTGCACATGGCCCAAGTGCACTTGTTCCGAGCCTTTCTGTACTTAGGTCTATTGAGTGGGAGGCCGGTCTCATTGGAGAGTTGCCACAATGAATCTCTAGTCAGCATCAAAGCCAGAAGACAATCAGTGATCCAATGCACCGGATTGCCTTTGACCATTCTTTTGGTGAGTGGGGCAAATTTGTCACATATAATGTTGAAAGACAGGATGAAGAGGTCAAGGGCTCTATCAGGGTCAGGGGAGTTAGTTATGAGAGACCAGTCCATGGTGTTGAGGTGTGCTTTAAGAAGCACAAGTTTACCAGGGCCAAGTTTGCATTGCGCTATTAATTTGGGAGGAGATCTAGGAGCTTTGCAAGTCCAGGAGCAGAGAACTGGGGAGCAGTCACTAAAGGTATTTGGGAGAATGGTGACACTAGTGATTTTATGTGGACAATTGGTGAAAATGAGGTCTAGCAGAGAGGAAGACCCATATATATTTCTTGACATTTTCTAAATTTTTGCACTGCATACAATAAAAATCCATGGAAACAATTATGCAAAAGGTATTGGTAGTGTTACATGACCTAAAGGAAATGTGAAATGAGGAACCTTAGCTAATTCTGTTTTAAACAGAATGTAAATGGGAGAAATACCCTTGCCGGGAGGTTTGGACCTTGTAACCTACATCCCATCCTATGGATGGGATCTATAATCTCTAAGAAAGTCATTGGTCAAGGAGAGCACGGTAAATGACTATAAAAATTTCCTCTCTCCACTAGCCTGTTTGTAACGCATGTACCACTGCACAATTCAAGTACTTCATGCATGGTTTTATTTCTTGGTGACCACTGAATGCTGCACTAAATGTATTAGACAAAGGTGGGGGAAGTAATTTCAGTAATAGTGTAAAATATTTGAATAGTGTGGGCTAAGGCACCTTAGTTAAACCTGTATATAACAGAATATAATCTAGTTGAGCTGAATAAACAGTCTGTTACCTAGAAGACTGAGCCTGATTATCAGTGGCTTGTCCTGATGCCAGGACATGTTCTCTCCAAAGACCTAAAAGAAGTTGGAGGGCCCAAAGTTGCCTTAACTGGTTTATCACTCAGTCATATCTGTCCTTTATTACATTACAAAATATTGAAGCCAGGAAAAGAAAATATCAGCTAAATTGTTAATCCAGTGCATTGTATCAAATGAATCAGTCAACAGAGAGCCGTATCTTTCTTCTAACAGCAGCTTCCTTGCCTGTGGCCTTTCACTAGGCCATACTGCTTATTGACAGCCTCAGCAATCAATTAAATTTTGAATCCTCACTGGGGAGGATTAATTAATTTGCTTAGCCACCAAAATATCACCTGGGAGTCTGGAATTAAAGAAAATTGCTGCAGGATAATGGCCCCTTTGTTGCTTGAATTGTGGGCACACTTATAGAACATGCATCAGGTTCTCATTGTGGTCAAATCAATACTATTCTGTACCTTTTTTTCAGCAGATTGCTTTCAAAATTTTGGTGGTATTCTCGTCTGAGGAATACCCGCCTTACATCATAGAACCTGTGCCTGCATTGAACATCATTACCACCACAGTCCTGGAATGCTAGACTAGGGTTACCACAACCAATACTCTATGGCACCAAAAAAAGCATGAGACCACACAAAAACTGGACATCCAGTCCTGAAGCTGAGATCAAGCTGGGAGCATTTACTTGGCTATTATGATGGTCCATAGCGTAAGGCATTCCCTTGCCATTAGTCTCCCATTCCACATGTCATCTAGATTCTAGTACAATACTAGCTGCATCATTTGATTATACTGTGTGTCTTCATTTGGGACTCCAGTTTCCATCCCCACCATTTCCAGAGTCTAGCTTCCCTGACTCATACACAGTGTCACCACTGCCAGGTTCACCACTGCTCTAAGGGGCATAAATGTTAACACTTCTAATGGATTTAGTCCAAATATACATTACATTTTACTTCGGTCCTTAACCTCCCATTTAGGGTCCCTGGAGCTCTGGCATTCCCTAGACCAATCGTGCATGGCAGATTCCCAGGTGAGCACTGTCCCTGCTTGGCAATTATATGCTGGCATGTGTCTCACAGTGCCCACTTCAGACAACAATAGGTTTAAGCATGTGGCGTATGACAGTACTCTGAGTCTTACATAATCAATACTTGGTCTGGCTGTAGCTGCCTCATCCCACAGCATACTGATAGCCCTAATGGCCCAATAAAACTGGCTCTCATGCCTGGTTCCTCACATGGGGACTTACCAGCCCCAACTCATTCCAGGGCCCCCATCCTCCTGACACCCATTTATTCAGGTATTTTCCAGGGGAAATATGCTATGTTACCTGGGTTTCTATTTCACTCTAGGACATCCTTAATGTAAGGCTTACTTACAGGTGTGCTCTTTGTAAACTATGCTGTCTTCCACGGAGAGCTGTTTCTCAATTGCTTCTGGCAGGAGTGAATCCACAAGGATCCTCAGTGACCACCCTTGAGGGGTAGCCCTTACCTACTCCCAGTTGTGACATATGGTTCTTTTTCTGCTGGGGTGCTCGAGACTCTCCTAGGAAACTCATTTTCCTGGAAATGCCTGCTGGTGGAATTTCAGAGACCTCAACAGGAGACCAGTGCCACCCAAATTTAGGGACCCAGTCACAATCCCTGGACCTGCAGGCCCCCTGCCTTAATTGCAGCCAGAGGCTGGACTCCCTCTCTGCTGTTGCTTCCTACTCCCAGACCCCTCTCCTTGCTGCTTGCTGCCCCTACTTATACTGTAAAGGGAGAGGGTAGGACCATGAATATTCATTACAGAGTTTTCCCACTTCTAGCTGAGCCAGAACATTCTGCACACAAACATTCTGTAATCCTGTCTACAAGCAAGCAAGGGGGCCCCTGTACAGGACAACTCTTGAGGTCAAACTCAACCCTTCAGGAGCTCTCTAGTAACCAGCCTCAAGCTGAGTGAAGAGAGAAGCTGGTTGCACAAGCACAAGTTTACCCACTGCAAGCTCCTCCAGGACAGCATGTTGTTCTATCCTTAAATTTGTTTTATATTTTAACAGTTGTAAGGGCTCTAAAGTTGGAAATTCCTGCATGTATCCATAACTTAGTCATTTTGACTTCTGAATAAATCACAGCAATTGGAAGCTTAATCCTCTATCCTAGAGTTTCTCATTTCAATCAAACATTGCTTGGGCCATCTTTCATCTAGGAGTCTGTTTAGATCCACCAGAAACTGAGCATTCTCTTTCAACTAAAGACTTGCAATTTAAATGTACCCAGTTCAACTCCTGCAACACATGAATGGGTAGACTGTGGGATTTATACACTCTGTTCTATATTTTATTAAGGACTATTTTTAGGCCTTCTGTCTCATTATGGCCCCATAGTTCTGTTCATGCAGAACTTTTCTTTCTAGTTTGGCATTTATTGCAGGTAATGTGCCTAGTATGCTGTTTTGCCCAGATTTCTTACTGAGTTTCAGTAATGCACCCACAGTTTGTTTTTGAGTTATTAATAGTCCATATAAAATGATTGGACCATGAGCCATTATAAGAAAATGGATACTCAGAAAATCATGAAAATTCACTCGTTCCAATTTTGAATTAGCTAGAAAAATGGACAGCTTAGCTGATTTATGCTTACCTTTTGCCATACATTGGGTCTTCTTCAGATGTATAACCAGACCTTTCACCTTACAACGAGTTGCACAGGGTTTTGGCTTACATTGTAGTCCAAGCCTTAATGGAGATATCAAAAATATGCCATTTGCATAGGACATAGAGTCGATATTCTGATTTAAAATGGTGGCATTCTGGAACTTTTCTTTACTCAAATCCAGCAGAATTGCTTTTATTAAGAGAATAAATAGACTAGGTGCTAAACTGCAACATTGCTTGACTCCTAGGTTTGTAGATAATTTGTCTGAAAAGCCACCCTCTATTGACTCTCTGACATTTGCCCATGCAGCATTGTGTAACTTAACAGAAATACTCAGAATATCAGCAGGAACTTTCAATTTATGTCACACTGCCCACAGAGTTATTCTCCATAAGGAACTGAGCCAGCATGACTTTAAAACATTCAACACTCCCCACTTGCACTTCTTTTGGTAGTACCTTGTTTGATAGGTTTACCACTCTCTGAGTAAAAAAAATGCATTGTCACAGTCTTCAACTGATCAAGTCTACTACTAATTCTAGACTCTCCCAGAAAAAAGGAAGAGAAATACAGACGATATATAAAGTGACAAACTAAATTCAGTCATTTTACTTGCTGTTTGCTGAACCCTTTTGATTGCTGCAACATCCTCTCCATATTGAGGTGAACAGAACTGCACAAAGGACTCCAAGTTCAGCCTTACCAGTATCCTATAAATGGGCAGAATAACATAAAGGATAATGGATACTTCCCCATTGGTAACAAGCATGTTGATGCATCAAGAGGCTGCCCCTGGCAACATTAAGAACCTTGAGAGCAAAGCTCGGGAGGTTCTGTCACCATGGGCAACCTCAAGATGCAGCAGCATGCATGTTACCGATGGGGATAGTATCCATTATATTTTATAGTGTAGGATGCCACCCAAACTGAGTGGAAACAAAATTGAGCCCTATATCCACCACAGCCATGCAATGCAGTAACAAGAAATGAAGAAAATAATTTGAAACTTCAAAGTTTTTTCACTTACAATTCAACAGAGAACAGAAACAATAGACGAGAAGTCATTAGATTTCACTATGCACATTAAATATGTAAAAAAAAAATAAACAAAAACTCAAATTAAATTAAATGTATTAGTCCAATGAATTTGATCAGGTCCTTCCTGAAACGTGTTTAGGGTCATGCCACACTCTCGTGATCTTTAGTCAGTGTGACTCTGAGCAAGTTACTTAGCCCCCCAGTGCCCCTAGGTGGCCCCCGAAAACAGGCACTTGTGCCTAATGTGCCTTACCCAGTTACCAAAGACTAAAACATAAAATAAATAACTAAATAAATAAAGATTATAAAGAAAAGGAGATGGGAGAGGGGGCATCCTTTCCCCATGCCATGAGAGAGCTGGAATGGGTCTGATAGGCATTTGTTTGTGAGGATTACTGCCTTTGGGTAAGAGTGGATGGTATCCGCCCACTTACAGAAATTAGGGCCAAAACCAAACACTCCCAACATCTGGCAATATCCCCACTCAACAGAATCAAAAGCCTTTCTAAAATCGACTGTTGGGCTACCATTGGGGACAGAGCAGACTTAGCATGCCATAGGAGATTTTGAAATGTTCTATTTTTTCCCAGAACTAAATATTTTTGCATCATTATCTTTAACATCTCTTTCCATGCCACTTTCAAATTTACTTTTTGCCAGCCTGATGCTCATTATTACATTTTGTAGGCCATGTTTATATCTAGCCCTAGTATCCAAGATGGATTTATCCCTTTGTGCCTTAAATGCTTTTCCTTTTTTCCCTCACCAGTTCAATGGTGTGTCCTTCTTGCAAGGGCATCCTTGTTTATATCCCTTTATTCCTTGTGTGTCAGCAGTGATTGGCTACATTTTTGTAGAACCCCTTGAAGGATGTTCTACATTTTCTCCACCCCCTTCTCCATATCCATTTTATTCATGTTCTCCTAAACCAGTCTCCTCAGTGTTTGGAGTTTTTTGTTTTAATGTCTCCTTTGCCCTTATTATTTCAGATGGTACCATGTTGTGGCACCATATCCCAGATTTTGACCTGATCACTGCAGAAGAACCTGTGAACTGAAACTAGCTCACTTTCCTGTAGTGACATTTATTTTAAGAAAAATATTGTAATTAAAGAAATACACAGCAGAACCTTCTTGATATGTGAGGTAAAAAAAAAACAAACAAAAAAAAACCTGGTGCATAAAAATGAACTTTTCTCCTACAAAGAGGACTAAAAAAATGAGAATGATGTCCAAAAACAGCCAGAAGGCAGATACAACCCTACAGCTCAGCATTTTAAAGCCCTTGTAGTGGATGTCTGTAATTGGAGAATCCTGGAGAAATAGGAAAAATAAGAGCTGATCGATTCATGCTCTCAAAACCTTCTGCTAAAATTATCCTGCAACTTCATCTTTATTTTCCTATGGCCGGAGAAAATGCATATTCAATTACACAAATCAAATAAGCTTAGTTCTTTTGGAAAATCATATAGAACTGCAAGAGCTCTATATTTGACCAAGTAAGACTTGGAACACAGTACTGTAGCTGTGTTTTTTTTTTTATTTAAAGGTAACAGCAAGAGTAAGTGGTATGGGGCTGTCCCTAATATAACTTATCCTTACAGCCAAGGTTTCCGTTCAGTCAATTTTCATAATGTTTGGCATTTTCTTCATTTTATTCTCTTGTACAGAGCTTCAGCAAATGTAGAAGAGGAGATAACTCTCTGAGGAGCCCATTGCAGCAGCACCAATGGATTCTGGGAAAACTCCCAGTTTTAGAGACAAAGCTCCTGTTATAGCTGTAATAAAGACAGCTGGAAGCAGCTATTAACTTTTATATTTTTATAGCATTGAGGGAATAATATTTAATAATTTACTTACGGCAAGTTTTAGCCCCAAACTAGCTGTAAGTATACTTTTTTAGCTGCAAATTTAATGAAATCTGAAGCTCAAAAAACAGAATACTTACTAGTTTAGTAATGAAACTCACTGTAAGTAGACTTTTAAACATTACCCCCCACCAATGCTATAAAAATATAAAAGTAGCTGCTTCCAGCTGTCTTTATTACAGCTACAACAGGAGCTTTGTCACAAAACTTGGAGTTTTTTCCAGAATCCCCATGTGCTGTTCAATCTGGCTTTTTAGGAAGCTGTCTCCACCTCTGTGTTCGTGGAAGCTCACAAATTTAAAAATAAATGGGAAAAATATACCGAAAACATTATGACAATTGGCTTAACAGAGATCTTGGCTGGCAGACTAAGTTATATTACAGGGGCAGCCCTGTACCACTTACCCTTGCTTGTCACTTTCAAGTAGAAGAATCTTAAACAAGGAGAGTAAGGTTTCAGCTACTGGAATTGTCTTGATGTGGTACAAAGCTGAGCTGTTTGAATCAGTTTGAATCTCTGGGACCAAAGACTTCTTAAGCGATGGTAGAGATTTGTTTTGGTGTGTTAATATGATTCAGTATTTCTCTTGTAAAAGAACTATATGATTGGGGGTGAAGCCTGCAGCAGCCAGAGCAGGATATGATATTTATAGCTCTTGGGTCTGACTCACTAATTAGGGATAAAAGTGACCATTATTGCAGCAATAGGATTATAGTTGTTTGCTATGCGTTTCAATGACTACATCTAGCTGTGCTGTTGGTGAAAGAATTTAACTTTTTGACATTATGTGATCTCCAAAATAGTCACAGGAGGAAGGTGGCAGTCGATGAGGGCAGCCAACCGTGGTGATGAAAGCAAAGCCCAGCACCTCAAGCGAACTAAGTGTGGTGGAGACTACACTGGCAGATGTTCTCCAGACCATTAAAGCATGAATGTAAGAGTAGAGATGCTGGATAAACCAGTGGGGGATTTTCAATCCTGTATTGTTATCAGTGAGATTCAATGAACAATGGGGCTTACGGAGGCCAAAAGTGCTTGTGGGGACATGGGGTAAGTGACAGCTGTGATGGTGGGTGTCATTAAAGAGAACTGCCTGCTTCGTTGTCTCCTGGAGAACATTGAGAGGCAGATGCAGGTGCAAAATATCAGAGTGCTGGGTCTTCTGGAAACAGCCAAGGGGGTGACTATTGGTTTTGTGACTTAAAGGCTATGGGACAATCTTTAGTTGAAGCAGACAGCACTAGGACAATCTTTAGTTGAAGCAGACTCCAAACATTGCCAAGGTGTATAGAATCACACCATGCCACAGCATGAAGCAAGGGGAACTTCCTTAGACAATTTTTCCTGTGACTGCATCAAGGATAGTGTGGAATATGCTGCTAGACACTGCCCAGAGACTGTTCCCCCATCTGAGCTATACTATTTGGTCTATGAGGAAATTGTGCAATTCTTTCAGGGCAGCTCTTTTGGATCTGTTCCCAGATGTGCTATACTATTCCATCTAGGAGGATATTGTACATTTCTATCAGTGCAACATTTTAGGTACTGGAGGTATCCCATTCCCTCCAGTACCCAGCAAAATTGAAGATTACCTTTCAAGGGAAGGTGCACTATTTGGGGGATCCAGCAGAGGCCGGCAACCTTGTGGCAAACATCAAGCTGCATTTTGGCACCAAAGAAGTGCAGGAGCAGGAAGATATGGATGACTGACCAGTATTGCACATCTTCTGTTCCTGCATGTTTGCTTCCTCAGATTGTAAGGTATGGGGTACCGGGGAAGGGGATTGCATGTGTGAGGGATGCTGTGGTGCTAATTCTTACAAATATATATATATATATATATATATATATATATATATATATATATATACATGATGGATATGAGTGTGATATGGCAAATATTGTCACTCCTGCAGAGTGAGCTTTGGATATCTCATGAGTGCTGAAGGCACGAGTGAGATATCTAGAGCTCATGATGCAGGAGTGACAATATTTGCCATATCACATGATCTGCCCATCATGTATTCGATATATACAATAGGGCCAAGAGTTTTAGACATTTTGTTATGCTCTCTTGTGTTCTGTTCCTGTTTATGTGTTTGCTCATTCTGTGTGTGAGCTTTTCTGAATGGTCTGGCAGTGTTATTAACTCTGGGAGACACGAGTGTGTTTTGCAATGCTAAATGAGTTAGTTTTAGGCAGGAGTGAGAAACATAATTTTGTGAGGCTGTATTGTTTAGAAGTCTGGCTGCATTGAAGCTGAGAGCATCACAGTAACTGTAATGAGCTGAGAGGCAGCGTGTCAGAACAGCTGATACTGTTTTCAGTGGTAATTAAGTTAGCTGCAGGCAGAGTGCAGAGTGTTCTGTGAAATTGTGCTCTTTAGGATTCTGGCTGTAGTCAAGCTGATAGTATCACAGTAATTGTAATGGGTGAAAATCAGAGTTTGAGGAACAAGCGTGAGTGTGTTTCAGTGGTAGTTGAGTTAGCTGCAGTCAGTAGTTTAGACTGTTCTGTGAAGCTGTGCTGTTTAGAATTCTGGCTTCAGTCACAGTAATGAGCTAGAAGTTGTTGGAGGGGGATAGGTGTGTTTTGTAATGCTCACTGAGTTAGCTGTAGGCAGCAGTGAGACCTCTGAAGTAGTTCTGCATTTGTGTCTATGGTAACAGCACAGGTGTTTCTTGCATGCTGAGGGGAAAGCTGCCAAGAGTGATGACCTTTTGTGACCTGTGTGTGTAAATGGCTGATTTCATCACAGTAGAGCAGAGGATAAAAATATCACACTGCAGTGGATGATACAATGTTTTATATCACTCATTTACCACTCACCCCTATTGTGTGTGTGTGTGTATATATATATATATATATATATATATATATATGTATATATAGTGGTGTGGTAGCACCACTATACAGTAGTTAGGGTTGAATAGGCAGTTTAATGTTAAACCTCACATTTTGTACTTTAGTAACTTTGCAATCATTCAATGTATTTGCACAAAATTTGGTACATGCTGTCCTGAGGGGTAGATCTCCTGACATGCTAAGTTTCGTTTTGATTGGATTTGTGGATTTTGTGCTGTGAATAGTAAAAAAATGTAAAAGTCAATTTTCTTGCCTGTTTTGGCTGTTTTTTCCTCATCTCACTGAGGCCACACTGTTTGGAATTTTGGTTGGATATCTTAAGGGTAGAGTGAGCTTGCCCAAATGAACAAATCAGCATTGGTTTGGTGAAAAAATATTAATCTGTTCCAAAGTTATTTAATTTTGAAATGTTGGGTTCTGAGCATGCTCAGTTCAGTCTTTTGGATAGCTGCATGGTACGAAAAGGGATGTAGGGCTCACCATAAGGGATCTTGACAGCTTACAAAGAGGTATTTATAAAGTCCCTCTTTGTCAGGAAAAAATCCCCTTTTGCGAGCTGCCATTTTGTTTTCAATTTTTGTGCCCAAACAAAACGTTACAACTTGCCCCAGGGATGTCTTCTGTTGACATCCAAGTACGGGTTTTGTTCATGGGGATGTCCTGCACACATCTGTGCCTTTGGTTTATTTTAGTTTAATAAAAATAATTCCTACTGGTTGTCCCTATTAAATCCCTTTTCGTGAGCTGTAAAATCCCTTTTTGTAAGGGGATGACCAGATGGCCCTATCTTGAGAAAAGGGATTCACTCTCCAAAAAGGATTTTGACAGCTCATGAAAAGGGATTTTTAAAGATTACTGTTTCTTTGCCACTTCACAGCAAAGAAATGGTTGGGACTTTCAGCTTGAAATTTGCAGGGTACAAAGGGGTTACCCAACAGATGTGAGTTCAGTTGGCTTGGTGAAATAATTTACATCGGTTCCATGTTTATAACATTCCAAAGTTTAGAAACTTCCCATAGGATAACATTGTGACATACAGGGTACCTTTCGGCTCCTATATCTCAAAAATTATTTATGATATGGATGTTTTGCTAAACGAGGTGTACTAAACATGCATGCAGGTTGCCAGGCCATGATTATAACTGCAGTGGAATTTTTTGCAATGGTACTATGGTTACTGAGATATTGTTGCGTTTGCAGTACAAGGGTTACTTGGAATGTGTGCAGCACTGCACTGTGTCTGAATAGTTAGAGATAGATGGGAGTATATGGCCCCAGAGGGCCTGGTTGTTCCACATTTGTATGCCACTATGCAGTACTGACACCACAGGGTACTCCATTTTGTAGTACTGGGAGCGCAGAGCCCAAAGGGATCTGCACTTCCAAGGGGAGATGAGGGTTACTTACAGTGTCTATAGTCTTATGGGTAGATGGGCATGCAGGGCCCAGAGGGCACTGCACACGCTCATACGGATACCATTATGTACTGATGGAAGTGCAGGACAGGGAGGTGAGGGTTACTTAGAAGATCTCTACAGTTATAGTTACATAGGCACGCAGGACCCACATGAAAATTAGATTGCACTGTCTCAAAAAGTAAGGAAATTCATTGCAAAAAATGTTGTTAATGCAACAGTTAGGGTTGAAGCAACAAAAGTAAGGAAATGAGGCATTAGGGTTTCCCAGCCATAACACCTCCCCTTACACCACCCCACCCCACCCTCCACAGACCAACAGGTATCAGGGTGTGCCTTGGAGTCATCAGGCCTGTCACCCCATTCTCCTATACTGTATCATCTCAGCTTCCTTACATTTGGAATGGGGTGAGAGTTACACCCAATGACCTCAAGGCACACTCGACACCTGTTGGTCTATGGAGATTGAGGTGGGGCGGGGTGGTCGAGTTGGGTGTTGGGGGGAAGTGCTGGGTTGGAAATCCTAATGCCTTGTTTCCTTACGTTTGTTGCTTCAACCCTAACTATTGTGTTAAGGAAGTTTTTTGCAATGACTATATATATATATGTATGTATACGTACATATGTATATATAGAGAGAGATTATATCTATAGAAAGAGATATATAGATAGATGAATTAGCAGATCAACAACGTACACAGGGACTTCTGGTTTCGGAATGGCAGGCCTCTGTGGAGCCTGCACCTACGCAGCTACATATAGAAAACCATGCAGCAGTGGATCCAGCTGTGTGGTGAGGAAACACCTGCTACCCCCTTAGGCTAGCAAAAAGTAGCTATTTAACCTAATCTGTGCTTTCAACGGCAATAATTAACTTTTTTCAGGGAAAGTGCTACCCCCAAACAAAACTGTTACCTGCTTGAAAAATGTCTAGATCTGCTGTTGAAACCATGATACCCACATTGCAACAGTACTTTTTACTACCGAAACGCAAGCCCCATGGGGCCTTTGCTTCTGGAGCCACAGGTACTCATGCACACTGTACAACATACACACACAAATGTGGCTGCATAAACATAGGCTACTGTGGGGCCTGTGCTCATGTAGCCACAGATACAAATCCACAATGGTAGTACATCAGTGCTACTATATTTGGTTCATCTGGATACAGCTGTATGTTGATTATCTTACCTAATAGATAGAAACTTTATTTATAAAACTCCCCTTCATGGAGGCTTGGAGCACTGTACAAAATATTTAAAACAACATCCTCAATAAAATTGAAATCAAACTTTACAGCAACACCCTGCAGAGTAATTAACTAATGATTACTGTCTGTGGTTGCTAATAAGGGCCCAGATATTCAAAAGGGTTGCACATGATGCAACAGTGTTGCACCATGCACAACCCACTGATGCACCCTGGTGCGATATTCAAACGGGAAAAGCACGTGGCACAAATCCCGATGCGCCGGAACACATCAGTAATGTATGCAGGCGCAGGTGGGGGGGCGTGCCCATGCATACTCTGCACAGCCTGATATTCAGCCCGGGATGTGCGGAGCCATGCATGCGCAACCCCTACCTGCGCCAGCACAAAGTTGATCCAAAAAAAAAAGGAACAACGGATGGCCACCCTCAGTTGAGCTGCCATATTGCAGGGCACAACACGGCAGCTGCCACCTGTGGGTGGCTGCCTGAGCTCCAGCTGCACCTCCATGATGGCAGCCCCTCCATGCCCATTGCGGGCATCAGTAGAAATGGAGAACCCCAATATCCCTGGTGGTCCAGTGGACCTGCCCGCCCGATCGCGGGCTGAAGTAGAATAAGAAGAAACCATCATCTACTCGGCAGTCCAGTGGACCCTCCCCACCACTCACTGATCCCCCACTGCCCCGCCCCCAGTCAGTGGCAGTGGCAGCACCCCACCCACCTCGCCGCTCACCAACTGACACCGTCAGTAGGGCTGTCCATTGTCCGACAGCGTGAGCCAATGGGCGTGCTGAATATTACACCTGTATATGTGAATGGGATCCATTCACATATCTGAATGTGTAGTACGGTATGGGATGCACACTCATTGGCTCTTGCTGTGGACCAATGGGTGTACAGCCCTACCGACTGTGTCAGTTGGCAGGCGGCGGGTGGCAGGCGGATGGGTGCTGCCGCCCGCCGCTGACTGGGGGGGAGTAGGGTGGTGGGGATCAGTGGGCGGGTGGAGAGGGGGGTCCACTGGACCACCAGGGATGATGGGTTTCTTCTTATTCTACATCAGCCCGCGATCAGGTGGGTAGGTCCACTGGACCACCAGGGATATTGGGGATCTTATTTTATTCTACTGAAGCCTGTGATCGGGTGGGCAGGTCCACTGGACCACCTGGGATATTGGGGATCTTTTTTAATTTACAGAAGCCCGCGATCAGGCGGGCAGCATTCCACTGGACCACCAGGGATGAAATGACTAATCTTCTATTTACTTAGCCCACAATCAGGTGGTCCACTGGACCACCAGGGATACAATGATTATTCTTTTTTGTACTGCAACCCGCGATCGGGCTGTGGGGAACATTGCCATGCTGCAAGGGGCTTCAGTCCCCGACGGCTGCTGCCTGGCAGGGCGCCAGGTGCAAGTCGTCAGGGATCAGCGCACCTGCATGCAAATGGGGCCATAATGACATGCAGATGTCCCCATGTGCACCTTGCACACATTATGGTCCCATTTGCATGTCAACTTTTGAATATCGCGGGTGCTGCGCCTTGCGCAATGGAACTTGCACTAGCGCATCCACATGCTCCACTCTGGCCACTGGTGCTGGTGCAGTGCCACTGTGCCATGCACACTGCGGGTGGCCAGGGTGCGATATTCACCAATGTTGAGCCATGGTGCAGCTCCGTTGAATATCGCCTGGTCAGTGCCCCTGTGCAGCCAAGTTGCGCTGCGCCCAGGCTTGTGCCACAGCCTGGCACAGTTTGAATATCTGGGCCATGGTCTTTTCCTTCTGCTGCTGGGAGGGTTAGGGTTGGAAACCCTAATGCCACATTTCCCTACTTTTGTGGCATTAACTTGAACCCTAACTGGTATATTAATGCAATTTTTTTGCAAAGAATTTCCTTTCTTTTTGAAATCTTGGAATTGTATCCTCATTCATACAAGTCCCTTCAGGATCTGCATGAACAGGTGCAGACATGCAGTGCCCTATGGGCCCTGCAATAAGGGAACAGTCCTTGTGCCTGTAGAAGTTTGGGGCCCTCTGGGCTCTGCACTTCCATGTGGCAGTGGATTTCAAAAATTTATGGGGATATCTGGCAGCCCGCAGATGCACAGGACCCTTTGAGCCCTGCACTTCCATATGGCTACAAATACAAATACACAGGGCAAAGAATCCATCTGTCAGATGAAGCACAAAATTCTCTGGCAACCACAGGTACCAAGGTGCAGGGCCTCTGCCAAGAGAACATTTCTTTTCACTATATGATACTCGGGTCCATGCAGGCAACTCTGCACATTGTCTTAACTGACTGGGGTGGTGGTGCTGCATGACAGCACAGTCCGCCTCAGCCTCAGCCCATCCAGCTGGCTCACTGAGCTTGCCCAAACATAGCTCACTGGCATGGATCACAAAGCACTACCCACTGGGGTAAAGGCTGACACTACAAACAGCATTTCTTAGTAATTTTTTTTTTTAATTTTTACCCCAGATTTTTAAGATATTCATTTTATGACTCCCCTTTATTTGTTTTCCATATCATTTTTTTCTCCCATGGGGTGGCTGGCAGGCAAGGATTCAGCCCTCTTGGTGAGAGGCTCAGTTCCTCCCATGAGCATGGCTCACTCAATCCTGGCTCCAACCCAGGCAAATCCCGCATGGATTCCCCTGTAGTGGGGCCAGGGAGAGGAGGGCCATCCTCCCCACCCTCAGTGAATAATCCAGATTCCTGGGTGGAATCATGAGTTGGGAGCATGGCCAGGCCTTCATGCAGCCTGCCAGTGACTCCTTTTCCAATTTCTCCTGTCCCTGTTGCTGGGGTGCACACATCAATGTGCACACATGGAGGAGTGTGCATGCTGTGGAGTCCCACAACACCCTTCCGTCTCTTGTGCCCTCGGAGCTGCACTACCCCTAGGCTTCAGCCCTATGGCAGTCATTCAGCAGGAATGCCAATCCACTCCCCTCAGGAGAGGAGAACAATCCTCTGGATGCTTGATCCTCTCCCTCCCCAGTTGACCGCCAGCAACTCACACTTGCCTCGGAACATGGGTCACCGGTGTGGCAGAGGGTAAGGCACCAATGCCTTAGCCCTCCATGACACTGGATTGGCTATGACTCTAGCTTATAAAGATGACATGGCATTTATAGAATAGTGGCCACCAAAGTGCAAAAACAAATCTCATCCAGGATTTGAAAAATGACAACTGTCATGTTTATGATGTGGTGTGAAAAAATAGCTATGCTGAAAGTTTGGAGTCAAGGTATTGAAAACTAGTGAAGTTATGAATAAATATTGAAATATTGTAATGTTCAGTCACAACTTTATTTTATTATATTTTTGCCCAAAATTTTTCAACAGTGTTTTTATGACCACATGTTATCAACCAGGTAAGGAAAATTTTCAAATCCCACCTAAAACATGATTTCACAGAGCAACTTTTGGTTTGTATTTGAAAAATGTCACCTGTCTTGTTCATGAGGTGGGGTCCCAAAAAAAGCTATGTTGAAGATTTGGTGGAAGGATATTGAAAATTAGCCAAATTATGTGGACACTGAAATTGTTTAATGTTCATGCGTAACTTTGTAATTTTACCATATTTTTCCACCAAATTTTCAACATAGTTTTCTTATGACCCCACCCTATGAACCAATTGGGTGAAAAATGTAAAATCTCACCTGAAAGGTGATTTCTTGGACCAACTGAAAAATCACATTTGGGATGGATTTCAAAAGGTTCTCCTACCTTGTTTATGAAATGAAGTCCCAAAAAGATCATGTTAAAAATTTGGCATAAAAATATTAGAAAGGACAAAGTTATCAGCAATAGTTCAAAATGCACTGAAATACTGTACATTATCTGGAATTACTGTACCTTATTTTTCATATCGCATTTGCAGTTCCAGCAGGAGGACATCTTTTCAATCAAAGAGTGGATCTATGCCATGGGGCAGTTCTTGATGAGTGAGGATGTCTGTGGGGAGTGTAGGATGGTGGGTGCTGCATGGGGGTTGGGGGGTGTAAGGTGTGGGGAGCCAAGACTGATGAGGAACTCTTCTTCTTTACAGGTTAAATATAAAAAAATTAAAAAGATGAACAAGGGAGAGTTTTCTTTTTTTTTTACAGTGGGACCATGACCGACACTGGAGATTAGTCACCCCAGTGTCAGCATACTCTTTGGCAGCACTGAGGGTGGGCACCCCAGTGCCACCACCTATATGTTGGGGAACTGGGCTCTCTGGATGGAAGAGGGTATAAATCAGCTGCACCAGGGGTTGGCACCCTGGTCACTCACAATATAGATAGATAGATAGATAGATAGATAGATAGATAGATAGATAGATAGATAGATAGATGAATGTAATGTGAACTTTATTTTTAAGCACCTTTCAAATACCAAGGCACTGTACAACAAAGTAATCAAACAATACGATCAAAATAAACATACATTAACATTATTAAAAACCTTCAGAAAAAGCTTTAAAAAACAAATAGGTCTTGAGCTCAGATTTAAAACTCGAGACAGTCAGGCATTCTCGTATCTGAAAAGGTAAAGAATTCCACAGGGAAGGGGCAGCATAAGAAAGCACACATGCCTCAGGTGTATTTAACCAAACCCTAGGAATCTTTAGCAATCCCTCATCGGCGGATCACAGTGAGCGGGAAGGGCAGTAGGGAGTAAGGAAATCTTGCAGATACCAGGATCCCTGTTCATGTAGGGCTTTATAGGTCAGTAACCTGACCTTAAAGGTGATCCACCACTGAACTGGCAGCCAGTGCAGTTCGCGCATCACAGGTGTAATATGACTTGTCCTGGATGTACCCGTCAAAAGTCTGGCCACCCCATTATGCACTAGCTGCAAGAGACGGATATCAACCCCTGGAAGCCCTTGGTAAAGGGCATTGCAGTAATCAAGGCAGGTGGTTATGAAGGTGTGGACCAATGTAGGAAGGTCAGCCGGTGGAACCAGGCATTTCATCCAGGTGATATTCCTAAGATGATAAAAGGAAGATTTAACAACGGCAGATACCTGCAATTTCAGGGTCAAACCATCATCAAAACTAAAGCCCAGGTAACGCACCTGGTCTGAGGTCAAGAGCTGGACATCATCAAGTCATAAGCCTGATGGAAGCCCAGCCCTAAGACCTGCCACAGGGCAACCTGGGTCCATAACCAACACCTTGGTCTTATCCAGATTTAACCTCAGTCAGCTAGTGCTCATCCAATCTCTGATTTCAGCTAGACAGTTGTTAAGCACAGATGTCGCATCGTCTTGTCTGGGAATAAAGGACAGATACAGTTGGGTATCATCTGCATAGCAGTGAAAACCAAAACTGTATCACCTAATAATATCTTCCAATGGCAGGATACAAACTGCAAACAACATGGGCGCCAATATGGAGCCCTACGGCACCCCACAGGACAGGGAGATGGTGTCAGAGGAATAAATTCCAGTGACAACCCTCTGTGTTCTGCCTGTAAGGAAATATCAAATCCAGTGCAGGACTGTACCAGACAGTCCACAAAGAAGCCATAGGCACTCCAAGAGCTCACCATGGTCCACAGTATCAAATGCTGCCGAGAGATTGAGAAGGACTAGAGTAGTACGAGCCTTTCGATCTCTCGCAATTAGATCATTTAAGACCTGGACCAGGGAGGTCTCCATGCTATGTCTTTTCCTAAACCCAGATCGGAGAACATCATAGGCATTGTGGGTTGTAAGATGGTCATCCAGCTGCAACACAACCACCTTCTCAATAACCTTACCCACAAAGGGTAGATTAGAGACAGGTCTATAGTTAGCGAGACAGTCTGAGTCCAAGGAGGGTTTTTTAAAAGGTGGTCAAATGACCGCCTCCTTAAGGGGATCAGGAAAGACCCCTGATCCAAGGAATTCCAGACAATTTCAGCAAGGATGGGGCAGATAACATATACACAACCTAACAATAGTGGTGTAGGGCCCAGATCAAAACTACAGCTGGTTGGTTGCACAGTCTGGACAATCCTCACAATGTCCATGAATTCTGGCCTACTAAAGTCAAACCAGGTAGCACAGGCACTCAGCACCTCCTGCTGATCTCTGCAATCCCTTATAGAGAGAGTTGGGCTGATACCCAACCTAATGCTGGCAATCTTATCTGTGAAGAATCAAGCAAGCTCATCACACTTTATTTGTGAAAAATCTCTTCCAGACTGAAGACAGACTGGATTGCACAGTCTGTCCACAGTCCAGAAGAGCTGAGTCAGCCAATTCCGTGCAGCAGTAATCTCCCCGGACAGGAATTCTGCCTTCGTATGGGTGATTGCTGATTGATAGGCCACATAATGGTCCCTCAACCTAAGCCTGACAGCATCCAGGCCGGATTTCCACCAAGCTCTCTCTAGCCTTCGCCTCACTCTTCTCAGCTCCTTCTAGGACCCATCAAACCAAGGGGTCCTTGGGTGCAGAGTGAGTGGGTGAACACGAAAAGGAGCAATTAAGTCCAGGGCATCACCCACCGCCTTATTATAGGCAAGCATGAGATCATCTGATCTCATGTATTCACTTGATAAACCTGGTAGGTCCAGCACCGCCAATAGGCCCTCTGGGGTAATCCCCCCTCAAAGGGCGATACTGGACCATCTCCATAGGGGCAAGCCTATTTGGGGGTGCCCCGAAGCTGAACCTTATGGTGTGATGGTCTGACCAACCATTTAGTTCCACCCCCAATCTCACGATCTCCATCCCCAGGAGAAACACAAGATCCAAGGAGTGACCCCCTATATGGGTAGCAGAGGTAACCACATGTGTAAAGCCCAGCATAGTCATAAGCTGGATGAGATTATTTCCAAATTGCAAGAGTTCATCGTCGATCCAGGCACTAAAGTCACCCAGAATTAACCATCTGGGTGACTCCAATGCCACATCGACAATGAAGTCCACAAACTCCTTCAGGAATTCCCCACTATCACCGGATGGACAGTAGATGAGGAGTATCCAGAACCCTACACCTGCTCCCAGAGTACACTCAAAGGATCTAGTGCATCCCACTGGCACATCCGCAAGGATCAGCTCCATTTTAAACAAAATGACTACACCCCGGCCCCTATGATCCAATCTCGGGTGGTGTATCACCGAGAACCCAGCTGGAGCAGCAGATGCCAAGATAGGGCCTGCATTCTCATCCAGCCAGGTCTCGGTGATGCATATCAGATCAGATGTTCAAACAAGATCAGCTATAATAACCGTCTTGTTCCTAATCTATCTGGCATTACACAGCACCTCCCGGGTTATATGGGTTATCAAGGAAGGTCCCAGGACCTGCCCACTATTTGTGGAGCCCTTGGGTATGGGAATCAAGCAGGGAGCACCCCTTTCCTGATGCCATTTCATCTCAGGGCGTCTTCTAGTCCCCACTACCTCTAACTGCCCACCCCTCTCCATTCTCCCACTATGCCCAGGCCACGTCCCCTTCAATCATCTCCTCACTATACCCAAAGCTCGATATCTCTTCTAAACTTCAGCTGATAATGGGGGACAGTCAAAGGGGCCTAGATCCTGGAGCATAGTAGGAGAGTAGTACCTGACCGTCTTAACACCCTCCCAACACATCATTAATTATTTTCTTTTGGTAACCAGGTAAGCACACTAGACAATACTGCATATTTTCAGGCACGACAAATAAAACCCAGGAATTTTACAACCACAGTAATTCCACACTACAATTATCATCCATACATATACACACTCACCTTCAGTGAGGTGTCTCTCACACAACCCCACCAAAGGTCCAATCAACCATTCATTCACTACAATCACATCAAACTCACAGACAACACATGAATACTAATCGCCAAATTAAACAATATAACCCCAACATCAGAATAAACAAATTATTTAAAACATCAGTCCAAATTTAAGTCCTGCAAAGATTTCCAGTTCATATTCAATCCATATAAATCCTCTCATAGTTCATAATTATAGGATTGCTTAACTTCAGTTCAGTACCAGCAGTCCAGCATACCTCAGCAATAAACCTGGGCAGACAGCTTTAAATGTTTTGATGAGGAGCCACGCGATCTCTCACTTCCCTTAGCCAAAACCAAAGTTCTCACTCTGAGACTCTGTTCTCACCAAGAGTCCAAGAGAAAACATGCAGTAAAAAGAGAAAATGCAGACCAGTATAATGTAGGCAACATTCTCAGAGAAGCTGAGAATTAGTAGCAGATAATAACTCCACATCCAGCAATACTAGTGATTCAGAGGCCAGCAATGTGAAGGGAAAATAGCCACCTCTCTGAGAGGTCACTGCCCCTGGTCAGGCCGGTAGCAACAGCCCCCGGCACAGTATCCACTCACCAATAGATCCCCCTGGTGAACCTAGGAGACACCGGTAACTCGCACCCGCCCTTCAGCAGGCCCAGGACCGGTGTCACCCACACTGAACCCAGCCAACAACAGCGACCACCTCCAGTAGCTTACCCCAACATTCATGTTACCTCAAGTTGTCCCAAGTCCAGATCCCGGTGCAGGAAGATCGACAGTAGACAATGCCAAAAATGGTCGGGAAACACTCCAGGGAACCAAAGAATCCAAGCTCCTCTCTCCCAACTCTCCAGCAGTCCAATCCACAACAGTCTCCCACTCATAGTCCAAACTAATCATGACCCAGCACCGACAAATGTTCAGAGCCCGATCTGGCTCCACTGGATTGATAGATAGAGTTATATAGTTACATAGTAATTGTCAAAAAAAGACCCATGGTCTATGAAGTCTACCCTGGTTCTAGATTAGTTCACTCCTTACTTAAGTTCCTGTCTGACCTGTAACCTTGCTTCCCACCTTTTCGGAATTCACTAGTACTGTGTGCCTACCCCATGCATGTTTGAATGCCTCAGCTGCGCTTGCATCCACCACTTCCACTGGTAGCTTGTTCCAGGGCTCTACCACCCTTTCTGTGAAATAGTATATCCTGATATTACCTCTGCCCCCCCCCTTAACTTCATATCATGGCCCCTGTCCTTGCACATTTCCTTTTCTATAAAAATTTTCCATCCTCCACTTTATTTATCCCCTTGACATATTTGATTGCCTCTATCATGTCCCCTCTCCCTTCTAACCTCCAGTGAGTGCATACAGTATTTAACTTCCTGAGCTTCTCCTCATAGTTTTTCTGATGCATACCCTGGCCATTTGGATAGCCCTTCTCCACACTTCCTCCACCTTTTCAATGTCCTTTCTGAGATGAGGCCTCCAGAACTGGACATAGTACTCAAGGTGAGGTCTCACCAGTCACTTATACAGGGCAAATATTACCTCTTTCTTTCTTTCTACTAGTTATACCCCTCCCTATGCATGCCAGCATCCTATTTTCCTTCCCCACTGCCTTTCCACACTGACTTGCCACTTTGAGGTCATCTGTTATGATGACTCCCAGGTCCCTTTCTTGATATGTTGATGCCACCTCCTTTTCCCCCATCTGGTACGTTGACCTTGGGTTCTTATGTCCCTCATGCATAATTTTACACTTTTTAGCATTTAATCCCAGCTGCCATACCCTTGACCAGTCCTCTAGTCTTTTTAAGTCCCTTCTCATTTTATCTACCCCCTCTGGTGTGTCGACCCTGTTGCAGATCTTTGTGTTGTCTGTGAACAGGCATACCTTCCTTTCTCGACCCTCTGCTATGTCACTAATGAATACATTGAACAGTAATGATAGACAGATAGATAGATAGATAGATAGATAGATAGATAGATAGATAGATAGATAGATAGACAGACAGACAGAGAGATAGATAGATAGATAGATAGATAGATAGATAGATAGATAGATAGATAGATAGATAGATAGACAGACAGAGAGATAGATAGAGAGATAGAGAGATAGAGAGATAGATAGATAGAGAGATAGATAGACTGACTGTTGTTAAACAGATTAATTTGTATAACATATGGCGTATCAAAAGTTGGCTGACAGAAAGAAGCACAGGAGTGTGAGGGAGACCGCCAGATCACTGCTGTCACTCAAGGTGGCAGCATGTCTCTGTCTGTGCCTGCAGCACAGGGGAAAGTCTTGCAATTCTCAGAGAGAGAATTCTGTTCCCAAACAGCGCCTCTTGCCAAGCTGGGCACCCAGAATTTTGAGATGCCCAGAAAAAATGTTTAACAGAATATAGTTAAATGGGTCCTGTTTACCTAGATTCATTTTTTTTAATAAATCAGTTTTAGATATTTTCCATGTTTATTTGGAAAAGAAATTGTGGATGTCACAACCCGAAAAACTGTTTTTTGGTTCATGACAACTGAGTGATGCAAACTGAAAATGGTCCCATCCATCAAGTATTTATTGTTTATATCATAAAGGTAACTCAAAACTCTACTGAGCATACTCAGAAAAAAACTTTAAATCCTTATAACTCTGGAACCGATTAATATTTTTTTCACAAACCTTCGAAATGCACCACCTTGGCACAGGTGCTTCTACCTTAAAAGTGTCAGAAAAAAATTGTGCACTGTCTAGCCTGAACATGACAACAAAAATATGTATAGTCAGTACAGTAGAAACCACTTAAAGCAGCAGTGCAATAAATAAAGTTATTCCAAAAAGTTAATTTTTCTGCTACAGTTATGAAAAATATTACCAGAACTGTTGATTTGGGTTTTCTGGATGCTTCCTATGCTGTCTACTGTACATTTGCATTTTTGTCTGGTTTCTTACCCTCCTTGGGTCCTCAATATTATTTCTATGCAAAAATGAGGCAGCCACCTTTTTTTCTTGAGACATAATTACTTTAAAACTTTCATAAAATTCTTAAATGATAATGAAAACTGAAAATTTGACCACCAAAATAAACTGGAAGACATCTGGCATCAATTAGGAAGAAAAAAAGGTGGGATCAAATTTTAGCACATTATCTGTTTTACTTCTGCTTTAATTGGGATGCGGATAATCGGGATATTCGCTTTATTGGGACATCCCACCGAGAACTAAATAAGTGGCCATGCATTTCAATAGGGACAATTGGGATGGGGGTGCCAGATGTATGAGACAATTCAGTCCCCCACCATGTTAATGAGCCAACGACTACGTGGTAATCTGTATGACAGACACCTCCCGCCTGCCATTTCCTGGCTCCCATTCAGTACTATGCATGTTTGTGACCTTTCTGATTGGATAGACTACCCCCTTAGCACAGCTTGCTCTCTCTCTCTGTCTCTCTCTCTAATGCTACTCGCTGCACAGCACTTCTGCCCACGGCTAATATCGGTCTCTCATTCCTGCTCTCAGTTTGCTGTCACACTGCTCAGCACTCCTGTCCAGAACCTGTTAACCCATCCCCCATACAGTAACTCAGCTGACCCTCTCTATTATGTCCATGGTTTTTGTCTCTCCCAAGTGTGTACAACACCCTGATGCTCCTCAGTCTTCGCTCTCTCTCTTTCTCTCTCACATGAAGCCACTCCATGCTATAACAGGGTAAGAGCTGCAATAAAAAAAATCAATACAACACCCCGATGCTCCTCAGTCTTTTCTCTTGCTGTCTCTCACAAAGCAGCTCCATGTCACAACAAGGTAAAAGTCACAATTAAAAAAATCAATATGATGCTCCGACATGCCTCAGTCTTTTCTCTCTCTCTCTCACACACACACACACACACACACACAAATGAAGCCGCTCCATATCACAACAGGGTAAGAGCCATAATTTAAGAAAAATCAAATCAAAAGAGGCACAACTTAAGGTATGACAGAAGGAGAGTTAGGGAGGGTTGGGAACAACTAAGGCACAATCAGCAAGCATAAAAAGAGGTAACAGAGCCACTACATTAATTTTAATTGCTTTCTGTTAAATGGGATGGTCGCTTAATTGGGAAGAAAAGCCTGCTACTGGGGCATCCCAATTAAGCAGCTTCTGCTGTATAGGAAAAAATGTTTCCTTTCATTAAAAACTGACATTCAGTATCTCAGAAACTGCACAGCCTGCCAGCACAAAACTTCACATCTTGGGAACCTGCCAGCCAGACCACATATGCAATTCTGAGTTATTTTGTCAAATACCACAAAATTATTAAGGTGCAAAAATTTAAAATATTGGCTAAAATGCCATTTTGCTCCACAAGTGTGAAAATGCATTTTGGCCAGGATTTGAAAAATGAGATCTGTCATATTCATAATGTGGTGTGAAGAAATGGATATGTTAAAAACTTGCTCTCAAAATATTTTAAATTACTAAAGTTATGAACGAGCATTGAGAAATTGCAACATACGTGCATAACTTTATTGTTTATTAATATTTTTACCACAGATTGCCAACATGATCTTCTTATGACTGCACATCAGGAGCTCGGAAGGTGAAAAATTTAAAATCGCATCTGAAATGTTATTCAACACAACAAGCGCAAAACAAATTTTGCCCAGAATTTGAAAAATGACACCAGTCATATTTATGAGGTGGTGTGAAAAAATGACTGTTGAAAATCTGCGGTCCAAGTATAGAAAATTACAAGTTATAAATGAACATTGAAAATGTTCAATGTAAGTTCATAACTTTTTTTTTTTTAAATATTCTAACCCACATTTTCAACATAACCTTCTTATGACCCCACCTCATGAACTCGGTAGGTGAACATTTTCAAATCCTGCCCAGAAGGTGATTTCTTGGAGTGAATGCGAAAATCCCTTTCGGGCTGATTCTGAAAAATGTCACCTACCTTTTTATGTGTTCATAAGGTGGGGTCCTAAAAAGGCCATGTTGAAAATTTGGAAGAAAAATATTACAAAATTACCAGGTTATGAGTAAATGTTCAAAACACATTGAAGTACATTAACCACACTTACTTGATTTTTCTCAGTTCCTTCTGCAGCTTTGAAGAGTGAAGACATGTCTCTGGTCTAGCAAGGATTACCTGATAGGTAAGTAAGGGGTGGGTGGGTGAGGGTGGCAGGTCCTGAGTAAGGGGTTGGGGATTGGTGGGTGTTAGTTGGGAAGGCAGCACAAGATGAGGGGCCATTTTCTTCATTTCAGGTTTAAAAAAAGACATTGAGGGAGAGTTTTCTTTATTTCAGGTGCCTACCGACATTGGGAATTTGGCATATCAGTGATGGCTTGATATTTGGGGGCATCAGGTTAGGGACCCTAGTGTCCCCAACTGTTGGGCAAGGGGTGGTGTCAGCTGACACCTGGAATTGGGCACCATGGTTTCTGATACTTTATCTGGTGGGCAGTGGGGGATTCAAATGTTATGAGTGGGGGGAGACAAACCGACACCAGAGGTAGGCACCCCGTTGTCAGAATCATTCATATTTAGCTGGCACTAGGGATTTGGCACTCCAGAGTTCAATACACATAAATTAGGCTGCTTGATGTAGCTAATGATGGATGATCATGGGAGAAAACAAACACACATGCGCAGCTATGTTCAGCATGTGCAAGGCTATGCACTGACATGAAGCCCTGTCTCTGCTGAACCAACATAACAGAAAGCTATATGGACAGACCTGGATAGCCCTACTAAGTCATAAAAATTCAGTTATTTTTAGAACGCTGATTTTTCTAACTATGCATGCTGAGAAACAGAACTGTTTTCTTAAATATTTTAAAAGCTATTAACATTAGGGAGAAAAAAACACAAAAGCACACACCTTGGGGCAAACTCTATCAAACCTGCAAGTTTCAGATTTGAAATCATCCTATATTTTATGTTCGCCCTTGCGCTTGTGCAAAGCAAACATATTGGTATAATAGTGGATTTTGAGAGGTGTGTCACTGTCAGTCCAATGCAGGGCAATCTGCAAGTGGTTTCAACAGTGTCAGACCAATAATCAATCAGACTGATCATGACACTCTTCTGGTCTTGCTGGGCAGAAACGTCTTGTAGTTCAATTAAATGTTTGGGTGACTCTTTCCTTTTATCTGCACAATGCCGCCCAGCAAGTAGAGCTGATCAGCATCATTATCAGTCCGCTGTGGTATCTACCTTGATGTAAAATCAGCCCTTCCCTCCCCTTCCTTCTTAATTCTCTGACACCAGGGTGCCCAATCCCTGATGCCACCTAGTACCCCCACCCAACCCGTTTTCACTGTGTGACACTGGGGAGCCCACCCCTGGTGCTGCCAAACATAACACCAACACCGGGGTGCCCAATCCCCGGTGTCAGTACCTGAAATAAAGAAAACCATCCCCAATCCCTCCCACCTCTTCCTTCATAATTTTCTGACACTGGGATGCCATATCCCTGTGGGTAGCTGGAACTCCTCACCCCTGTTTTCACTGTGTGACACCAGAGAGCCCACTCCTGGTGCCACCAAACATAACATGGATACAATGGTGCCCAGCCTCCAGTGTCAGTACTTAAAATAAAGAAAACCATTCTTCATAGTCTTTTTTCATTTTTATATACCCTGTAAAAAAGTAAACTGTCCATTGAAGTCTGTTGTCGACAATGGCCCGCTGCTGCCACTCCACCAGCACCATTACCTTCCCCCACCCAACTTTACCACTAAGCACCCACCAACCCCCACTTTTTACTTATCTACATACTGGGGATTCAATGTCATAATCCTCTCTGGACCAGAGACATACTTTTGCTCCTTACTGCCAGACTACGAACTGAGGAAATCAGGCATTTGGTTCCATGTATTTCAATGGATTTTGAACTTGTCCTCATAACTTGGTCACTCTTTAATATTTGTTTGCCAAATTTTCAGCTTGGTCTTTTTGGGACCCCACCTCATGAACAAGGATGGTGAAATTATGCAAATCCATCCCAAAAGATGATTTTATGGTCGCTGCATGAAATCACCTTTCAGCAGGATCTGAAATTGTTTTCTGCCCAGAGGTGGGGTCATAAGAAGGCTATGTGTAAAATTTGGGGTAAAAATATTTAAAAAAACAATGAAGTTATGAGTGTACATTGAAATTTTTCAACGCACACTTGCAACTTTGTTAATTTGTTATATTCTAGTTCTACCCCAAATTTTCAACACAGCCATTTTTTACACATCCTCATGAATGTGACAGCTGTCATTTTTCAAATCCTTACCAAAATGTGTTTTCACACTGTGACGTGAAATCAGCTTTCAGGTAGGATTTTAAAATGTTCTCTGCCCTTGATTATGAGGTCGGGTCATAAGAAGGCAATGTTGAAAATTTAGGGTAACAATATTGAAAAACAACAAAGTTATGTGCATACACTGAAGTTGTTCAACACACACTTGTAACTTTGGTAATTTTTAATATTTTGACCCCAAATCTTCAGTGTAGCCATTTTTTCACATTACTTCATGAACATGACAGCTATTGTTTTCCAAATCCTGGCCCAAATGTGTTTCACACTTCTGGCATGAAATGATGTTTCAGCCACTTTTTTATAAATGACACTTGTCATGTTTAGAAGGAGCGTTCATAAAAGGACTATGTTGAAAAGTTGATGTCAAAATGTGAAAAAACAACTAAGTTATGAAGAAACATTGAATTGTTACAATGTTGACTCATAACTTTATTTTTGTAGATTTTGGCCCCTAATGTTGAACATATCTCTTGTGTTACTTCCTGAACATGACAGGTGTCAGTTTTCAAATCCCCTCCAAACCTTATTTTTGCAATTGAACTATGAAATCACCTTTTAGATGGGAGTTAAAAAATGTCATCTGTCTTGAATATAACATCAGGTCATAAACAAACTGTTGGAAATTTAGGGTCAAAATGTGGGAACTCACTAAAAATTCGATATTGCCACTCAGCTGGCTTATCCAAGGTAAATACAATCTAAAAATGCGTAAAAGCAGGGCACCACTAAAAATGAAATATTACATCTCACCTGGTCTATCCTGTGTAAATATATAGTAAAAGTGTGTACAAACAAGACCTGGTACAACAGCAATGCAAGCAGTGAACTTTCGGCATTGACATATGCTTGTTTAGTTATAGGTGACAAAAAAGATCTTAATTACAGTCATTTTTATGTTTTTGATCCTCTGTAACTTTGCCCATAGTGAACTGATTTCTATGAAATTGACAGCATCCAGGGATCCTGGAACCAACTATGTCCTTTCCAAATTTCAAGTAAATCGACTTGAATGGGGCAGAGTTATTAAGGTACATAAATCAGGGATTAACATTAAAGTGCGTGCTGAGCTCTAATATACAGGCACTACCACACCTGTGTACTTGATAGACAGACAGACGGAGATGTAGATAGATAGATGGATGGATGGACGGACGGATGGATGGACAGACAGACAGACAGACAGAGTTACATTGTTCCTGGTATAGGGCAGGTGTATCCTGTTTATAGTATGGCACTGACTGCGTGGCTGCCCTCACTGTTGGTCTCACCCCCACTAGCTCTTGCCTTCTGCCTAAGTTGGAAATGTTTCCATTCTCCATTCTCCATTGCACAGTTTCATGGATGATCATCTTCAATGGACTATAATGCTTATTAGAATGCAACGTTTTGTTTTAGTGTGCTATTATGTAACACTATGCTAATAATTTTATAAGCAAAACAAAATGGATTTATATTAAATAATAGATTTAAAATCTACATATTAGACCTTAGGTCTTTCTTCAGGAAATATCTGAAAGAGAAAAAAAAAGACAAGTTAGACAGATATTTCCTGAAGAAGACCTAAGGTCGAAACGTAGATTTTTAACTCTATTTTCTATTTTCAGCGTGCATTTAATATAACCATTTTGTTTTGCTTTTAGACCACATGCTGACGCAGCGCCTTGTTTTTGTTTTTTAATAATTTTATGATGTGGTAGGACCTGTTTTTGTCCCTGTATACTGTTTGTTACTCATTCTAAATTCCTATTTTAGGGGGTTAGTACTTTACTTTTAAGGGCCTTTACTACTGTAGGTTGTAGTTTCTTTTTAGGAATGTTATCTTTCAGTTCAAGTTGGTCCTTGGAAGAGGAGGTTTATCCACGTAAATGTTGGCAAACTTATTTCGGATTTTTTTCAAGACTGTTATATGCTTTTAGGAGGCTTTGCAACTGAACAACTTACTGAACTCTCTTTATGTGGTCCAGGCTGTGTGGTGCTTTATGGCTATGTTTATGGACTTTTTTTATTTATGTATTATGTATGGTGATGCGTTCCTCATGATATAATGACCTGGGTGTTTTTTTTGCTCCTACTGTAATGTATTGGATGGTTATATAATGTTTGTATTGACACTGTGGATCATGCATGTAGGTTTTTCTTTTAAAAATGAAATAAGAAGCTAAACATGATGATGATTACTTCCTTCATATTTCACCACTCTGTTTCATATTTGTCTTATGTGTTTATTTTACCTTTTTGGATGAGCTGTTATGGGGCATTATTCAGAAACTCATTAGAACATATGTTCTTTATTCAACAAAACAAAAATCTTGAAAAGAAAGGAGTACATGAGGTTTCATGTAGTGTGATGTGTCCTGGAACACTTAATTTACCTTATTTCGATGGAGCCTAGCTGTAGTCAGTACTACTAACTAGGGTTCTACAGATAATGCTACTGAAGAATCTGTTAGGATATTCAAGGGCTTTGACAATATGCTATCCAAGCATATCTGATCTATTTATACTGGATCACTACAGTATCTGCCTCAGATCTGCAGATAGTTCTCATTATCAAAACCATATGACACTGAAGAAATATTATCTGCACAGCCCTACTGCTAAAGTTATCAACATCATCATCATCATCATCGTCAGTTCAGCCTGTCTGTGTTCTTTCAGATGTGAAAGTGTTGGTTGTCTCCCCACATTGCATTTTTTCTTTTAAGAAAACAATTCAATCAAAAAATGTAGTAGAAATCTCTTGTATAATGTACATTTTACATTTATTTTCAAGTATGAAATCATATTACCATTCAAACTGTAAATGTCTGCACTTTTGTTAGTTTTCATACCTTGTGCTATCTGATATTTGTGTTATACTCTGCACTTGTTACTTTTTGCCATTGTAAATTCTTGCAAGCTTTGTAAGTGTTGTACCCTGGGCCACCTGGTATTCTGTGCTGTACGTTGCACTTGTAACAGTATTCTGTATTGTGCAGTGCATTTGTCACTATCTGTTTACTGTATTTCCTCCCACCTTTTAATCTCCCTCCCCAACAGCATGATGAGGAAGTGAACACCAACTCAATGTTCCTTGTCTGGTCATCACATTGTAAATCAAATAAATAGAACAGGAAAAATAACGGTTGACAGGCCTCAATTAGCTAAACGAAAGAATCTAATCTAAAGAAGGCAAAGCAACCCTTCTCGTTATTTTTAATCCAGCTTGTTTTACAGTAATCTATCTCCTTACTAATACCAACACCTCTGTGGAATGTTCCTTTGGAACTTTAATATTCTTAAGCCGGCCACTGGATTTCATGGGGTTCAGCTATCCAGACAGCTGGGAATGCAGGGCAGCCAGGGGAAAGTACTGGATGAGAGCTGTTCCTTACGAAGGAAGCAGAAACAAGATTAAAGCCATAACACCAATAATTTGATTACCTAGGGTATACAGTTACAGAGGACTGAGCAGACAGTCCTTTACAGTGAGGACAAAATGACATTCTCAAACCAACTGTCTGCTACAGAACTGTGATACTGAGACAGGAATGGTGATATTTTGTTTCACATTATCCAAATCGTGTACATTTATTTATTTGAAATTAGCATCAAACAGTCAATCAGAAGAGATACAGCATCTCATTTTTATGGGGATCCCTGGGTACAGCAGGATACAAGAAGTGCTTAGTTTATGAAGCAGTACAATAGAAAATTCAGTTACTAGTTTTTAAAAGGGTACAAAAATGCAAATCACATGTTAAAGGAGCAGTTCATGTTATGGTGAAAAGTTTACTGTACCAGACAGACTGGATGACCCATTAGTCCTTTTCTGTCCATAAACATCTATGCGTTGCTCTTCATTTCATTTTAGATTGCCCGTTTCCACCAACTGAGTGTATTTTAAGATTTTTTTTAGATTTGAAACAATTAATGGATAACTCTATTATAATATAGCTGTCCCTTGTTTTCATCCATATTTCTAGCTGCACTGAAACACCCATTGTTCATCAACACTTATTCTTATGACTGTAATGAACTTGCATTCATGAGAAAACACTATTTCACCTTACAGAACACTGAGGACATTAGCACTAATGACAGGCCACAAAGCAGGAGGCAAATACTGAGCAGGTTGTGGGGGCTGAAAGTAAACAAGGTACCAGGGTCAGACAGTCTTTATTCTCAGGGTGCTAAGAGAAGTGGGAGGGGCATTTTCAGGGCCCTTGTCAGATCTGTTTAATTGCTGTCTGGCCACAGGAGCAGTCCTGAAAGACTGGAGAATGACAGATGTAGTTCCTCTTCACAAAGGCTTGGATAAGGAGGACCTGAGAAACTGCAGACCAGTTAGTATGACCTCTATAGTGGGGAAGTTACTCAAGTCTGTTATCAAGAAATGGATAGTGGAATTCCTTGAAGCTAATGAGCTACATGATAAAAAGCAACACTTCTAAGAGCAATATGAGTGCCAACGCAACAGCTGTACTTTGAGGAAGCTCTCATACTGTATTTTTTTTTGTTTTGCTGTTAACTCGTTTCTTGGTAATAAAATCATAGCTGAAGCCCACGTTGAACAAGAAGAGAACAGAGCTATGTCCTCCTCTAGTGAAGAGTTCACCTCTCCTTCCATTAGACCTTTAGAAAAGAGATTCTCATGGCTGGAACTCAACCCTCAAAGCACAGAGCAGAGAGCACCTCAGTGATTCAGCTGCTTCTACAGCAACCTCCACACTTGGATTACACTGGAAGCCAGCATCAAAAGTGCCATTGGTGTCATCTTTATTTGGATCTTTCAGTCCTCCTCCTCCTCCTGCTTCATGCTACTATATGTCTCACCTCATTCCAGTCCTCAGGTGAAACCAAGTGAAGTGAAATCCATCAAAATTTTGAAACACTCAGTGAATGAGGAGAGTGAGTTGAGCAAGGAATTTAAACATTTTATATGTCTGCAGAATCAGAATTAAAAATTTCACAGACTGGTAATAACTGCGGTTTTCAGTTGGTCGTGGGGACGCACAAAAGGCTACAGATCTAAATGTTACCTCTGAAGCCACAGGGTTTAATAAATACAGAACACATACTTCCTTGGGCTCCTCTAACAGCCATTGAGCTATGGGCTACACATTGAAATCATTCAACAGATCTCTATAGAATGGCTATATATGTTAGAGCGGCAAGAAAAGAAACAAGATGCTTTCAGTGCTAAACTAGGCTTCTTTCATAATGAAATTGAAGGCATAAAAAAAAAACTGCAGCAACAATTCTAAAAAGATAAAATTTCCAAAGTGGATAATAGAGTTTTGGCATTGGAAGCCACAAATGCATCTGTTGTGAAGGAAAGTTATAATTTGCATAGAAAGATGGAAAATTTGGAAAGTCAGATAAGGTATAACAATCTGAGGATTGTGGGACTTCTGAATAGCCTGAACTCTGATTTTGAAAATATAAAAGATGTAATAAAAGATTTATCTGTTGCTGTTTTTGATTTACCCCCAGGAAACTTGTCATTCATTACCAAAGTGTACAGGCTGTGTAGAAGTAGTCAAGATAGATGTGTGCTGGAAACTGACACTACAGTAAAAACAACCATTTTTATTAGCTTTGCTTCTAATTTGAATAGAGACCTGCCCATCATGCTTTCCTGGTTGAAAGGCATCTTAACATACAAAACCTTCAGAGTTTTCATTTATCCAGATGTTTCATTCCAGACTCAACAAAGGAGGAAGAAATTCCTCACATATAGGCAAAGAAGTGCTGGAGTTAGGAGGCACCTTCCAATTGCTTGCACCTGTCAAGGTGCATATAATGTTCAAGGGCAAAACATATATCTTTTTGAAACTGATCAATTGGTAACATTTCTGTGGTTCCAGTATGACCAAGATTCTTCAAGGTAAGGTGAATCCCCATTGGCATCGGATAAATAACTCTCAGTGGCTGCACAAGAGTGAAGAGGATATGAACATTAAATATTGAAGAATAGATTTAATGATAAAAAAAAAGAATTAAATTAAAGACGGTCTCTTTTTCCTCTTTTTTCCACTGTCACTGGTTTGAGCCTAACTGGACTGGTTCAAGAATGTATATTAAATATCCAACAATCTAGCAGTGTGTTATTAGTACAGCCCTGTATCCAGTGTAATTCAAAAATCCATGTTATGTGTGCTAAGAATGCAGAGGCCTGTTTAAATACAAATTACTTGTTAGCTGCTTAATAGCTAATTTGTAATTTGTTTTTTCTTGAATAGAAATATTGCTTTTCCAATGCAATGGACTGGAGGCCATGTAATATGTATTGCTTTTCATATACATGTTGGCCTGGATATTCAGACTGCGCCAGGCTCTGGCGCAAGCCTGGGTGCAGCGCAACTTGGCTGTGCAGGGGCGTTGACAGGGTGATATTCAACAGAGCTGCGCCATGGCACAGCAGCATTGAATATCGCACTCTGGCCACCCGCAGTGTGCATGGCGCAGTGGCACTGCACCAGCGCAAGTGGCCAGAGTGGAACAGTGGGATGCACTAGCGCAAGTTCCATTGCACTAGGTGCAACAATTGCGATATTCAAAAGGGCACATGCAAATGGGGTCATAATGCATGCAAGGCACAAATGGGGCCATTTGCATGTCATTATGGCCCCATTTGCATGCAGTTGCGCTGATTCCCGGCTGCTTGCGCCTGGCGCCCTGCCAGGCTGCAGCCATCGGGGACCGATGCCCCCGCGCAGTGTGGCAAAGTGCCCCAATGCCCGATTATGGGCATGTGTACATGTTGAAACACATCCTATATCCCTGGTGGTCCAGTGGACCACTCGCAGCCCGATCACTGGCAGATGTAGTAAACATAAATGCCCAAATATCCCTGGTGGTCCAGTGGACCGCTCGCAGCCCGATCGCAGGCAGATGTAGTAAACATAAATGTCCAATATCCCTGGTGGTCCAGTGGACCGCTCGCAGCCCGATCATGGGCATTTGTGAAAGAGTACTCATCCTATATCCCTGGTGGTACAGTGGACCGCTCGCAGCCCGATCTCGGGCATAGGTATAAATACATTCAGTTAACTCTATCCCTGGTGGTCTAGTGGACCGCTCGCAGCCCGATCATGGGCATCAGTATGTTTCATATCAGTTAACCCTATCCCTGGTGGTCCAGTGGACCACTCGCAGCCCGATCGCAGGCAGATGTAGTAAACTTGTATGTCCAATATCCCTGGTGGTCCAGTGGACTGCTTGCAGCTGCATCACGGGCATAGGTATAAATACATTCAGTTAACTCGTGTGTCAGATTCACATATCTAGACTGTGTAGTACGGTATGGGCTGCATGCCCATTGGCTCACACTGTGGACCAATGGGCATACAGCACTACCGTACAGTGTCAGTCGGCGGGCGGCAGGGCGGCAAGTGGGTGGAGCTGCCACCGCCACTGACCGGGGGAGGGCAGGGGCTCAGCGGGTGGGTGGGGAGGGGGTACTGCTGGATCACCAGGGATATGGGACTAATAGTTTTAAATACAGATGCCCGTGATTGGGCTGCAAGCGGTCCACTGGACCACCAGGGATATTGGACATTTACGTTTACTACATCTGCCCATGATCGGGCTTCGAACGGTCCACTGGACCACCAGAGATATAGGATGAGTACTCTTTCACAAATGCCCTCGATCGGGCTGCGAGCGGTCCACTGGACCACCAGGGATTTGGGATTAATATTTTTACTACAAATGACCATGATCGGGCATGGGGGGGGGCGCCACTCATTGGTCGGTGCAGCGCTGGGCCACCATTATGCGGCAGCGCCGGTTGCGCCTGCAATACGGCAGCTCACCTGTGGATGGCCAGCTGTTGCTCCTCTTTTATTTGGCTCACCTGTGTGGGCGCAGGTAGGGGTTGCGCATGCATGGGCTCAGCACATTCTGGGCTGAATATCGGGATGTGCGGAGTATGCATGGGCACGCCCCCCCCCCCCAGCTGCGCTGCATACATTACTGATGTGCTCCGGCACATCGGGGTTTGTGCCAAGCACAATCCCCCTTTGAATATCGTGCCAGGGCACATTAGTGGGTTGTGAATGGTGCAACTGTGTTGCGCCATGCGCAACTCTTCTGAATGTCCGGGCCGTTATATTTTAAAATCATAATAAATAAAACTATAAAAAGCAACACATCTTTATAAGGGGGAAGCCAAGCCAGATGAAAGTCATCGACGTCTTCTACTCAGTGCTACAGAAAGTAGACAATGGCCAGATTGTGGACATACTATACTTGGACTTTCAGAAAGGCCTTTGACTTGGTGCCACACAGGAGGCTTGTGAAGAACTTGAGGGACCTGGGAATGGGGAAAGCTTATCAGACTGGATAAGCAGTTTGCTGCAGGCGACAACACATTGGTGGTGGTAAATAGGCCATACTCAGGGATCAGTAAGGTGATGAGTGGTATGCCACTTGGTCAGTTCTGAGACCTGTGCTCTTCAATATATTCACTGGGATCTAGGATAAAGCATACAGGGGAAAGAGTAGCTTAGAATCAACACCAGCTGCCTACAGCAGCTCACAGACAGGGTCCACTCCTCTACCCCTCTGCTCTCCCTTTACGTTTTACCTCCATCCACACTTCCACTCCTGCCAGACCCGCACCCTCCTCCCCCTCCAACCAGACCCACTACCCCTGTAGTGTCATTCCTCTAGCCACCTCTAGGAGTCGCTGCTGCACCCCTATTTTAACCTCTTCTGCCCACTGCAGGATAGCCCTTTGCCCCTAACTTTGGGGCTTCACTAGGGTCCCATTTCTGTGCCCCCCTCTGGGATTCAAACCCTGTATCCTCCGCTCTGCAGTCCAGTACCCTACCACTAAGCCACTGTGACTGCCACAAGTTTCACTGTTATTATGCCTCCCTCATTCATTCACCGGGTTCCAGCCTCACTAGTGCTCCCCATTGGTCAACCCCCAGTTCACAGTCCTAGGCGCCTCCTGATTGCACTATTCCTGCTTCTCGGCCCCACAAGTCCATCACTTGTGGACCCCTCCTATGCACACCTCCCTTACAATCTTTTATGCCACCAACTCTGCCAAGGCTGGCTACACACACACTCTCCGCCCCCTCCCATACATCTCCCCACAGTCCGCTTTCTACACCTACCGCCGTGTCGGGTCATACTCCTATCCCAGCCCTCACTCATCGCCCTGGCCATTCCTTGCTCTACCTATACGATAACTAGGCGACAGCACCACAGGACACTCAGACAGTGATCCTTTGCCCTGCTCAGAGTCATTGCCATTCTCCTTCTCATCTCGGGGAATGTCCATCCCAACCCAGACCCCGCCTCGCCCGGCCCAAGCTTCTCACAATATGGGCTTAGAATAGCAGCATTGACTATTTGCAGCCTCCCCAAGAAAACCGCCGGCCTCCACTGCTGGCTACTACAACATCAACCAGATGTTCTGGCCCTTACAGAAACCTGGCTCTCCAAAAAAATAGCCAACTCGACAGCTGCTTTTCCTGGCTTCACCCTCCACTGAACTGATAGAGTAGGTAAGCGTGGAGGTGGGTGTGCGGTGTACATTCGTGACTCCATCATTTATCATGTGCTTCCTATACCCTCACTTGACCACAATGCCCAGGCCCTATCCCTAAAGCTCGCTCCAGACCCCTCTAGGGCCCCTCTAACTTTGACGGTGGCATACGTCCCCCCTAAAAATCAGGCTCAGGCAGTTCAATCTATCACTAACTTTATAGTCAGCTTCCCACCAATACAGAGCACGTTATAGTAGGTGATTTGAATGTGAGCTGGCTTTCTGGTACAACCTCATTTATCAAAGACACCTTCGCTGCTCTTGATCTTACCCAGCTGGTCAACCAACTCACAAGGGTGAACTCCACTAATGGCACTAGCACCCTGCTTGACCTCCTACTCACAAACCATCCCAAAAAAATTTCTAATCTTTCGGTCCTCCCTGACTCACTAAGTGATCATTCCCCCATTATATTCTAATGGTCATGCTTTCAGCAGAAACCAAAACCGCACAAAATATCCCGGCACCGCCTCAGACCTGGTGGCCTCGCCAAACTTAGGAATTACCCAACCAGCTGGAACTGGTCCCCAATCTCTTGGGCACCAACCATTGATGAAGCCCTTGACTACTTTACCTGTTCATTTAATAAAGCTTGTGATATTTTTGCCCCTTTCTCTAATGTACAGACCAAGAAGCACAATGCTGTCTGGGTCTCTACTGTACTGCTCCATCAGCTCAAATGCAGAGATGACTTATGGAGGAAAGCAGTTTCCTCCGGTTCACAAGCTGATAGGTAGGCCTATAAGGCAGCCTGCAACAAATGCACCTGGGCAATAAAACAGGCAAAATCTGAATACTACAAAGCAACCCTAGCCTCCTCCTGGGGGAACTTATGGCTGTTTTGGGACAACATCAAGGAACTGAATGGCAAAACCCGGCTCCCCCCCCCAGACCAGCTTACCACAAACAATGCCCCTACCACCAATCCACTGGCCATAGCTGACTGCCTTACTGCATCTTTCTCTGACCTCAGTGCTGTGCTCCCACACAACTTCTTTGATCCTTCTCCAGCAACCCAGCCTCCTAACCTACAGTATCCCCCCTTCCACTTCAAAGTAGTGATCACGAATGAGGCAAGGCCATTTCTCACCAATGCCATCAAGGGCTCCTGCTACTGTAAGGACTCTTTTGATATGAAGATCCTTGGGCTTGTACTTAATACTGTTCTCTCCCCATTGACTGACCTTCTAATCTGCTGCCTGTGTCTGGGACAGTTCCCTCAACCTGGAAGACGGCCACCATCACCCCTATACTAAGGAGTAGTGACAGTACTCTTCCCAATAACTATCGTCCCATCTCCATCCTTCCCCCCCTCCAAAGCCCTAGAAAAGATTATAGCCACCCAACTAACTGATTATCTTCTCACTAACAACCTGCTATGCAGGGAACAACATGGCTTGAGGACAGGTCACAGCACCACCACGGCCTTCGCTGAGTTCTCCAATTATATCCATTCTGCCCTGGACAAGAAACACCTTGTGGGAGCCATCTTCATTGACCTGTCAAAGGCCTTTGACACTGTGTCTCACCCCTTACTCATATGCACACTAGAATACCTTGGCCTGTCCAGTGGACCTATAGCCTGGTTCACTAGCTACCGCACAGCCCAGTCATAATGCGTCAAAATTCACACCATCCAGTCCTCCACCTTGCCAGTCCACTTGGGGGTTCCCCAGGGCTCAATTCTTGGCCCACTGCTGTTCAGTATCTACCTGAATGACCTGCCCAAATCTTGCACCGGTAATCTGTTGCTGTATGCAGATGACGCAGTTCTCTTTGCCTCACACCATGATCCGAGTTCTCTGCAACCATCCCTCTAATATGCGTATAACCAAATTGAAAACTGGTTTACAGACTAAAGACTCATAGTTAATGTGAATAAAACTAAAGCCATGCTTTTTTGCCCACCAACAGAATAAGGCCAAGAATATGCAACTATCTATCCTCTCCCACTCTCTCCTTCCCCTTGAGCAGGTACACACATACAAATACCTAGGCGTAACTTTTGATTCCCACCTCTCCTTCCACTCACACATAAACAACTTGTCATCAGCCATCAATGCCCACATAGGGCTTCTGTACAGGCATAAAACCTGCTTAACCTCTGAAGCCCTCAACCTAGTTGTCACAGCATCGGTCCTCTCTCTTGTGGACTACGGGCTAACCATCTACTCAGCAGCCAATCATGCGGCCCTGAACAAAATCTACCTGGTCATTAATAAAGCATGCAGACTCCTGTCAGGGGCAGATAAGCGTACCCACATCTGCACCCTGTATTCCCTTACAAACCTCCTGGATGAGCGAATATGTTACCAAACTTGTCTCCTTACTAAGAAAATTCACCTGGGACTCTCCCCACTGGGGGTAACTGCTGCTCTCCAATCCCACCACTCCACAGTAAATACCTACACCTCCAACAAACAGGTATGGTCGATCCCGAGGATCAGGACCTCACTAGCACAAAGGTCCTTCTCCTTCAGAGCACCAACTTGGTACAATGAGCTCCCCTCTGAAATTTCCTCCATCTCCAACCTAGGTCCCTACAAAGTACTGTAGCACTCAAAGAACATCTACTCCCCTCTCGGCAGTGCCTTTGTACCCTCTAGTTAGGCTCTACCTTACGGCTACCTCACTGTCAATCTTCCAGACAACGCCTTTGCTTGGGCTGCTGCATCTGTTAGCTGCGCTAGTCTTCCACTCCACAAAAGTACAGTCAGTGCTAGCCTGTGCCTAATGTATGATAATAACAGTTCGATATCTGTTAAGACAAATACCGTACTCTGCCTAACTATTCAAACTGTGTCTATGAAACTTGTCTGTATGTAACCATAATCATGCACTACTGTGGTTATTATAATTTCATGTGTAACCCTAGTGTAATTCCATCCTGTTGTTACTTTGTATTCTGTAAGTCCTGTCTTCATGTACTCTGACGCGGAGCCTTTGTAAATGAGTCCCTAACTCAAAGGTTGTAATCTTAAATTCTGTTAAATAAATAAATAAATAAATTCACAGATTACATCATTATGTATCAGGGTAGATAAGGAGGAGGGGATTAAGGCAATGAGAAGGGACATTTAGAGGCAGAAAAAATTGTCCATGTTCTGGCAGCTCAAATTTAATAAAAAGAAAACAAAAAAGTATAAGGTTATGCATATTGGCAAAAAGAACTCCAAAACAGAGTATTGGACAGGACATGTCAGCATGTGCAAAATAACAGAGGAAAGGGACCTTGGGATAATCTTTAGTGATTACTCCAAGTCGTCATCCCAGTGCAATAATGCATATGACGAGGCCAACAGGATACTGGGCTACATTGGCAGGGGCTTCACCAGAAAAAAGAAGAAGGTGGATCTACCTTCTCTGCAGATCCCTGGTAAGGTCCCTGTGAAGGATTCTAGGCAACCTTCATCCAGGACTCCCTTTTAATTAAGATACCAGTAGAACAACAGAGACTCAGCCTTGCTGATTTCTGGCCTGGCTCTTTAAAGATCCTATGCATGGGCTGTACAGAGGCTTGGAAATCCCTGCAGGGGAGGGGCATAAGTGAGCCTCACTTGGGGCAGGGAAGCCTAAAGAGAAGACCAGAAAAAGCAGGGAGGAGAATTTGGGAGCTTGAGAGAAAATGAGAGAGAGCAGGGCTACTGTTAACTAGAGAGCTGAATCAAGCTAAACTTTTTTTTGTTCTGTGTTTGTAAGGTAAGCTGCTTGAACCCTTATTTAGTTCTGAAGTAAAACAACTTTTTGTTTAATTGAACTTTGTCTGTTTTTTTTCTGAGGGCTCCCCCAAAAATCTTGGCTCATAATAACACTGCTACAGCCCCACATAAAGTGATGTGTGCAGTTTTGGAATCCACTAATTAAAATAGACAGCTGGAAACAGTGCATTGGACAACCATCAAAATGATACATGGTATGCATAAGTGGCCTTATGAAGAAAGTTTAAGTAAGCTGAAATTGTGCTGGCATAATGCCTGAAGAAAAAAGGGGAGCTATAATAGAAACATTTACTGATGTACCACATGGGATAAAAGGGTAGAGTGTCTACAGATACAGCAAAGGGACCAACACTTGTGGTATGAATACAGATCGACTGGGGTACATTCAAGAGAAATGCTAGTACCTCTGTACAGAGGGGGTGGCCAAGGAAAATAGTTGATGCAGAGATGGTATAGTGAATTCAAGCTGAAGGGAGAGATAAGGGGTTCATAGCAGTGCAGCAAGAGTGGTGTGAGGGGTTTAAACTACTAAATAGACTGAATTGCTAATAGAGGGGGATCAGACTAAATCCACCCAGTGACAGACTGGGGCAAAGTAAGGTAGTGCTGCAGCAGACTGGGTGGACCTTTGGTCTTCTTCTGCATGCAACTGTTTGTATGTTTCAGTGTTTCTGAAGTGTAGGCCTCATATCATGAACATAAAATGAAATTTGCCACAGCGTAAATAGATTTTGGGAACCAAAGAAGAGCAGAAGTTGAAAAGGAGTATATTCTGTAAGTCCATAAGAATGTTGAACATGAACTGCTGCTTTAAAGGGAATGTGTACCCAGACAAGCAATTGAGTGCCCTTACCACCCAGTCTAGGGCTGGATTTTCAGCCCATCTGACGTTGGCGCAGGTACGGGAAAAAACTGCCGCAAGTGGGGCTTCACTTGTGGAGCCGCAGTTTTCCCCGCATGCACCATATTTTCCAAGCGGGAGTCATTTTATGACTGGCTCCCTAATTTACAGTAGCTTGCGGCCCTGTTTTGGGTGCAGTTATCCTGAAATGTTACGCCTCATGGGACAAGGCGTAACATCCCTCACAGCTGTGCCAACTAAAAATACAAATCTCTGCAGGTGCGTAGATTTCATCCCACAGTGGTGGCTGCGGTGTGGGACTTAGTCACTGACCGTTTTGAAAATCTAGACCCTAACCCTAAGTGAGTAAGGGTTTCAGCACCTAATACAACAATATACAATTTTTTTTTATATTTTATAGCCTCCCCAGTACCCTGAAGCACCAAGCCATTTTTTTTCAAGTTCTGTTACATAATCAACAGGCTCGCCCTTACCAATGATGTCTATGCTTCACCACAGCTGACAGCATGAATGCATAGACACCCCAGACCCCATGGCTAATACTGTAGTGCACACAGCGTGCATCTATAACATGAAGTTTTCCCAACAGATACCAGGAATCACAGGGTCTCTGTGACCGGGTCTGCTGCTGGTCACATCCATTGTGAATTGTACTCTATCAACTCTCCCACTGGTACCTGTAGATCACGCTGACACTGCCATGCATGGCGGTTCTGAGTGCAATCTACAGTGAGCACACGCACCACAGTCTATGTGCCAGCATCAACTGCTATAGGTAAGTGCAGTAAACTATTAACATTACCCAAATCAGGCATATTAACCTAATCGACACCTACAAAAAGTGGTAGAGTGGTGGCAGACTCCGAAACAAGCATTGGATCAGCTGCTTTTAATTTTAGAAACAGAGTACCATCAGTGCACGCATGTGCTCTTGACTGAGTTGCACGCTCATGGTACTACTCAATTTCCAAACTTAAAAGTCTCTAATCCAAACCACATTTTAGTGTCTCGTACCACTCTGCCATTTTGTGTAGGTGTCAGTTAGATTTAATATGCCTGATTTGGGTAATGTTTACATTTTACCCCGATTACCTATAGTAACTGAGGCTGCCACATAGACTGCAGTATGTGTGCTCACTGTAGAGTGCTCTCAGAGCCACCATGCATGGCGGTGTTGACTCTATGTACAGATATCAGCAGGAGAGTTGAGAGAGTACAATTCCCTAAGTGCCTTATTCTGATGACAGATGAGACCAGCAGCAGAGCCAGTCACAGAGACACTGTGATTGACAGTATGTGTTGGGGAAGCTTCATGTTATAGGTGCACACTGGGTGTCCTATCAGCCATAAAGTCTGGGGCTCCTATGCATTCATGCTGTCAGCTATGGTGAGGCATGGACATCATCAATAAGGACAAGCATGTTGATTATGCGACAGAACTTGGCAAAAATGACTTGATGCTTCAGGGCCCGGGGGAGCTATAAAATGTAAAGAAAAAAGAAGTATGTTGGAGTACTAGGTGTTCACGCCTTTGCTCACCAAGGGCTAGATCAGGTGGTAAGGGTCTTATATACTGAATTGCTTGCATTGGGTACTCATTTCCTTTAAAGAGTAGTAAAGTAATAACAATTCCAGTGAGTGACCATGGGATTCTGACACTGGCTCTGGCTTATTATGTATTTTCCACATTGCAATTATATTTCCCAGACTATCTTAAATCATACTTTCTTAATGTAACCAATGTTTAAGAAAATCTAGACGAGGGGGCATCCAATGGCCCAGCAACAGTGCATTGTACTGCTGTTCTGGCAACCAGAGTTCAGGAGTGGGTGTGGAATGCCACATGGGAGGCAGTCCTGACTGCAGCAGCTGTGAGTTTCAACTTTTGTGCCCCCCTTCAGAGGCCTGCCCCTATGGAGATGGTCAGTGACCACCCTATATGGGAAGTGAGTCCTGAAGGCTTAGCAGCAGTGATTGACCTCTCGGAGTTTCCCGTGGCCAGCTGGAGTCCTGAGCCTTTGGTGGTGGCCTATAATAAGGCCATCTCCTCAGCCCTGGACTTGATTGCTCCCATCCGTGTGCATCCTTTCCCCCTTCGCCCTCGGGCCCCTTGGTTTCATGGGCCTTTGAGGGAGTTGCGGTGAGTAGGATATAGGTTAGAATGACGGTGGAAGTCCGCCCTGGTTGCCGACCATCTTAGATTGGTTGAACATTATAAGATTTACCAATCAACAATCTCCCATAAGAAGGCAGAATTCCTGTCTGGGGAGATTGCTGCCCCTCAGAACCAACCAGCTCAGCTCTTCCGAACTGTCGACAGGTTGTGCAATCCAACCTGTCTACAGCTCTGAAGACCTTTTTCGCAAGTGGAGTGCGATGAGCTTGCTTGGTTCTTTGCTGATAAGGTGGCTGACATCAGGTTGGAGGTTCGTTCAGTTCATTCAGTGGGGGTTGCTGATGATTGGTGCTTGGTCACTTCACCTTGGGCTTCCTGGAGTACCTTTACCTTGCCCGAGCTTGTGGATGTCATGTGGATTGTCCAGGGTATGCATCCCATGTGCTGTAGTTTGGATCCGGGCCCAACTTCCTTGATTATGGGTTGTTGGGATATGATCGGCCCAGTCCTAGCTCAGATAGTCCAGTGCTCCTCGGAATCTGGTGAGTTTACAAGCTCCCTGAAGGAGGCGGTGGTAATTCCCCTCCTGAACAAAGCTTCTTTGGACCCAGACTCTCCGGCTAACTACAGACCAATCTCAAACCTTCCCTTTATAGGGAAGGTAATTGAGAAAGTAGTGGTGATACAGCTGGACAATCACTTGACCATCCATAACATTTATGAACCTCTCCAGTCCAGTTTTCGTAAGAGGCATAGTACTGAGACGGCACTGGTTCGGGTGCTCAATGATTTACTGATGGCAAGGGATCAGAGGAACTGTTCTATCTTGATCTCTCTTCAGCCTTTGACACTGTAGACCATAGGGTGCTGCTTGGACATCTGAGGTCCATCTGCGGACTGTCAGATATAGTCCTAAGGTGGTTTCCATCTTTCCTCACTGGCAGGAGTCAGAGAGTGGTGTCAGGGATTTTTTTCTCAGACCCTTTCTCCGTGCCATGTGGGGTTCCACAGAGTTCAGTGCTGTCCCCCATGTTGTTTGCAGTGTATATGCTGCCCCTCGGAGACACTGTAAGATGGTATGGGCTGAGGTTTCACTGCTATGCTGATGATACCCAGCTCTACCTGTCTTTTGCCCCAACCAGGATAGAGCTACCACGGTACTTAATACCTGCCTCTTGGAAATCTAGGACTGGATGAACTCGAGCTGGTTAAAGTTGAACGCCGGAAAGACGGAGGTGATGGTAGTGGACCTGGGTTGCCGGATAGAGGGGTTTAGAGCTGATCAACCCTCCGGACTTTTTCTTGGGGGCTCTCAGCTCCTTTCCTCTGAATAGGTGCAAAGTCTGGGGTAGTGCTTGACGATGGGCTGACATTACGATCTCAGGTGTCAGCTGTCATCAAGTCTTCCTTTTATCATCTTAGGAATATCTCCACTCCAGGATTGAGCACCTGGTTCCATCCGGGGACTTGCCTACATTAGTTAATGCCTTTGTGACTTCGCACCTTGATTATTGCAACTCTATGTACTTAGGGCTTTCTGGGATTGAAATCCGCCACCTGCAGCTTGTGCAAAATGCAGCAACATGATTGTTAACTGGGGCTTCTTGAGCATCCCATATTACTCCAGTGCTGCACAATCTGCACTGGCTGCTGATTAGGTGGTGGATAACCTTTAAAGTTGGTCTACTGACTTATAAAGCCGTGCACGGACTGGGCCCCGACTACTTGAAAGAGCTCCTTGTGCCTTACCATCTGGTGTGACAGCTGCGTTCGGCTGACGAGGGGTTGCTAGAGATTCCGAGGGTGTCTTTGAAATCTTCTGGGTCCCGTGCATTTATGCACGCGGCCCCTACCCTCTGGAATTCTCTACCCTATCAGCTTCGGGAGTGCACGACCGTGGAGGGGTTCACACAGGCTTTGAAAACCTTTTTATGGATTCTTGCTTATGAAGGCTCCACATAATTTGATCCCCTGTTTAGTCTTGTTTGTTAGTTATTTATTATGCTGTTTATGGTTTTATATAATTGTAATCGGTTTTTATCTTTTGTAAAGCACCTTGATGGCCCCGAAAGGCGCTTATGTGAAATAAATTTATTATTATTATTTATTATATGCAGTGTGTGGCAGCTTGGGAGGGATGGGACTGAGCACCCAGTGCTGCAGTGACCCCTGGATGGAGCTGAGCACCCAGAGCCACAGTGACCCCTCCAATGGGTATGGGGAGCGTGAAGTCTCTGAGGATGTCATTTGCATTCATCTGAGCCTGTTGGGGCTATGCACTTGCCATGTGGTAGAGGGAAGGCATGGAAGAAAATGGAGAAAATCCCAAGTACCATCTATACAATGGCTTGGGTTCCTGGATTCCCCTGGATCCTAGTGCCTAGCCACAAAATGGGCTGCCTCGGGTTGGGGGGGACTGCCCTCTCCCTTGGAGCCTCTACCATGAGGGAGGAGACATTGGGGTGTTGTTGTTCATGAAGAGGATGGGGTGGGGGTATCAGTGGGCCAGAACAGGGTATATCCTTGGGATCAGGGTATTTCCCTGGAGGAAGAGCATGGCCAGGGAGGAAAAAGCTCTATAGAGTTTGTGATCTGATGTAAAGTAGGGTTCTGGCCCCTTTTAACTAAAAGTGGGAGTCTGGCAAGTCATTATCACAATGTTTATGATGACATTAAACTTACTGTAGAACTATAGCTTGGCATTTAAATACTGGAATTCTGAGTGTAAAATCTAACATAGTAACACAGCAACTTAGTAACACAGTACTGAACTCTTGTGGCAGAACAAACTGTGTATCTATCTTGCATTATTCCTCTAACAGCATGGAAGGGACTGTACCTAAATGATGTACTGTCACACATCCAAGCTCTACTGCCAGGTTTCCCCGACACGTACTGTGCAACATTCCATACCATTGTCCTTCTGCAATCTGTCAGTTCCTGCCTTGAATGTCTAAACAGTGTTGGCTTCTGCTGCATCACTAGGTAGACTATTCCACATACTAACTGCCCTCTAATAAAAGTTATTCTTTCAGATGTTTCTCCTTGTTCTCCCCCCCTCCCCACACACACACACACACCAGTCTGAATGCATGCTATCTGGCTTTTGATGAGAAGATAGAGAACAATGGATGGGGTGTAGTACATTATGAGTTTTGTTACACACCTGAGGTGTGCAGTACCACCTAAATTACGAGTGCAAAGCACTAGTGGTTTGTGATGGCATTACAGAACGAGGGTGTGTAAAAAAAATAATGAAACGCACCATTCTTTATTTTATGTAATTGCTGGTCGATTTAGCGTTGTGTGCTAAAAAAAAAAATGGTCATTTTCCTTTTCTGGGGCATTTTGTTTCTGTAAGCATGAGATGGCAGTGGCTTTCACTTTCACTTTGACTGTCTGAAACCAATGCCATAATAACCAGGTTCCACTGCGTAATAACTGGCTGGTTATTACAGCGTAAGAAAGTGGTGTCAGTTCAGTGAATAAATGGCCTCACCAGAAATTATAAGATCCTATAATCATTTCAAAAAAGTGGGTGCCACGTGATCTCCCTATGTTTCTATTATGAATGATGTAAGGAAGGAACGTCTTCACTGAAAGGGTAGTGGAGGCTTAGAACAGATCACCAGCAAAAGTCATGGGGCAAGGACCCTTAATGGGTTCAAATATGAATAGGACAAGGCCAAGGGACTCATAGTCCCACTTGAAGAAACTAGGGAGGGGGAGGAAGCAGTAGTGTTGGGGGGCAGGGGTGAATAAGTTGGGGGGTAAGGTAATAAATAAGTATTGGTAGACTTGATGGGCCGTAGGTCTTTTCCTACAGTCAGATTCTACATTTCTATAGTGCAGTGCCTCATTCAGCTAAGCTTGATCCCGGCTGATACAATATCTCACTGCAGTGCGATTATGCAAAGTTTAACTAAAATGAGTAGAAGCAGCAGTGCTGTCTTTGTAGGCAGGAATTTACATGTCACAAAAATCTTTCTAAACCTATAGCAAGAATACAAAGTACTGACCACCGGCATCTCAGTACTAAAAGCAGCCAGTTCCACCAAACAGACTCAACGGGCAGCCATTAGTTTTACCTTCAGTAGTACCTGGTAGACTTTGACATGTATCTTGTTTTCCCAATTTTCAACAACTCAGCATTGCATCAGAATTTATGGTAATTTTGTCAGACACTGCAGATTTTGGTAATATAATAGGAGGCAGTATAGTGCTGTGGTTTAGGACACTGAGTTGCAAACCTGGAGATCTGGGTTTGAATCCCACAGCCCCAGTTGCATACTGTGTGACTCTGAGCAAGTCACTTAACTTTCTTGTGCTCCCAGGTTGCACCTGAAAACAAGCTTTGGCTTTGTGTGCTTGTCCTGGTTCAACAACTTCCCGTTTCCCTTATAATGCTATGCTAGTCACACAGTTTTCTGTACCTCCGCTATTATTAATAATGTCAACAGCACAGAGTGAAACATTGACAACACAGATGCTCATCAAGTTCATTTAGTCCCACCAGAAAAAGTTAGAAAAAGAAGATTCCATGGGGTCTGAGCCTGATAAAACTGTCCCTAATTCTTATAGTTGCTTACGGTAGGTACAGTAGTTGTGTTTTTGACAGTAGAGGGAAAGGTGCAGTTGTTCATGATGTATGACATGGAATGGGTTTCTGGAAACCATTGAATTTGACCATGCTGTTGAACGTAGCAGTTGGAGCTGTCAGCCTTAGAGGGGGCTATGGGCAAGCCTCAGAGTGTGGTTATGTTCGTAGCAAAAAACATATTTCCCACCACAGCATACTGTGGTTATAAAAAAAGGAGCGACTTCTTATTCCTCCTGGATTAGAGCCTCAGGCAAAGTAATCACTCCCCCCTCCCCTTCATGACAGTAATAACCACAGCATTCAGTGTACAATGCCTAAAACACTGCTGCTTATAAAGATGACAGTGAAGTAAAGGTTTTTTGACCATCTTTGTATTTCTTCTTAAGGACAAGATTATTATTCTTTTTTTTTTTTTTTTTTATGAAAATGTCATGGCGATTTTCTATATTTTGCATTTTAGTTTAGCATTTGCCATAGCTTTGTTCTGAAAGGGAACATACATTTTGTGTTTATACATTTTGTAATATAATTGGAAATGTGAGAGGTGTGAAGTCTAATGCCCAGTGTGTTGCTTTGCATGTTTGTTTTGAAATTGCTGTTTTTTTTTCATACTGGGTACCTTGTTAATGCTGCCTTTCCTCACCTAGAATTAATTTTTAATTACATATGAGTTCCAGAACAAAGTGATATCAGTTGAATGGAAGCCTAGAGTGAAGCTTTCATGCAGGCCTTATGCTCATCTGATCTTACCGGAACTGATACGTAATTTAAATTATACAATGGCAAGAACATTTCCTCAGCTCTGATTTGTTCATCTGGGACTGGACCCATGATGTTATCTCAGCACAACATCACGGATCAAGTCCCAGGCCAGCACACTTATGACCGCATAAAATGTAAAAAGAAATAAGTCCACAGCCATCCCTGTCACCATTCAACACTCCCCACAAAAGTAGCATTTGCAATTCACAGCACTGTAATCCAGTACGTTCACATATTCCCCCAATGTTTTGTTTCTTCACTTAAAAAAAAAACATGCTGAGTGAAAGCCGTTTTTATGATCGACTTCACAACAATTCCTGCTCCACAGCTGTCCCACCCCAACGCAGCGAGTGCACCTCTTCCAAAACACATTGTGGACCACCCACTTACCACACAATGTTTTAGTATCCTGGTTTCTTGTGGCAGAAACAGAGGACAGTGCTGCCAGGACAACCACAATGTTGAACCAATTCAACATAACAGGAAAGGCAGGAGCAAGGGAGCAGCTGAACGGCTTCACGTTACCTAGCACGCGCTTGCTCCTCGCCGCTCTTGTCCCCAATTTAAAAGTGCTTTCTTTCCCCATTCCTATCATCCTATGGTACAGACACATCTATCTGATCTGTACTGAAAGAACTTGAAGCAGAGTCCTCCCCTTTCGCAAAAAACCCCAAAACAATCTAAAATAGCGAGTGGAAGTGGCAGGAGGCAACAGGAGCAACATTCTCATCTTTCAAAATTAAACATCTTCACCGGGCACCAGGACCAGCTCAATTAAACTTGTACAGCATGAAACAGTTCTGTGTTTCTGTGTGTTTGGGGGGGTAAACATACAAGAAGCCTACTGTGGGAAAAAAAGAAAACAACAAAACCATCTAAAGGGCAAACAATACAGTCAGCAGGACTATTTCTCCGCCAGGTATACCTACTCAGTAAAGAGATGACTCAAAAATACTTTCAAACATATTTTAATTATATTTTTTTGTATTTTACTGTAGGAGAGCCATTTTATATTAGCAATAATGCACTCCAGGGTGTGTGTTTTGCTGGGATAACGTCACTTATGGGTGATTAGTCACACTTGGCCTGCGGCCTCGTGCCTAATCAACCCAGGCGTGACGTTATCCCAGCACAACACACACCCTGTCGTGCATTATTGCTTAAATAAACAATGGATGGAAATGAAGCATAAATAAGGAAACAAAATACAAAAATTTTAAAACACAAAACAATGCAATGGTGGTATTAAACAGACTTTATAGATGCCTGCATTTTCAATTCTATTAAAGCATGTGAAACAGGTTTATTTTCTGATAATGCAGTCTGCCATCAGCACCAAATAGTGCAATGTATCGCAGATAAAATGTAAAACCAGGATAAAGAAATTAACTGTGGCTGGCTTAGTGTTTAAGCAGAACTGCACCAATTTTTGATCTGCCAAGTACAGTAACATGGTCAAAACGGTCCCCAAATATTTTAAAAAAACTTATGGTAGATACAATCAGTGTGATAAAATGCAATAATCCAGCAGTTTGTCCATCTTTGAAAGTATTGCCTTTGGTATTCCATCCTGATTGCAAAAAAGAAAACAGTAGATAATTGTTTTTTTTTAACTTCATGTTTGTTGCTTTTCATATTACTGACATACAAGAAAGTCGTTCCTTGGATTTGAGAACAATAAGCTTGAGATCACATGTAGCGTAACTAGGATAGTACACTCAGCACCCATCTTTACAGCATCAGAGGGCTGACATGTAGCTTATTTAGGATAACAACCAGATAGAGGTCCAGATTTTCAAAACTTTGCACTGGGCAAAAAAACGTTTGTGCAGGTTTGGCACGGGATTAGCGTGGGTCTACTATATTCCAAAGGCCAAATAGCACGGACAAACTGCATTAGCGCCGGGCAAAATCATAATGTATGCAAGGGGCAAACTGACATGAATACAGGCGCAATGATATATTCAGCGACTGGCACCGTGCTAAGAGGTTTTGCATGACTTAGTGCGACACTAAGTGTGGTGCACATTACCACCCAGAAAAAGCTTGTCTTAACCCCGGGCAATCAGCTTTGCGCGGTGTATGCACAGCTTTTGCGTGGCTTTGCGTGACCCTAACAAATAAATATGACACATAGACAAAGCCAAACATAGAGGAAACATGCTGCTAACTGATGGCATCACAGCAATGCCATCATCTGCCACCAGTCCCAGCCATGTCACGCAGTAAGTGGTGACCCTGCCACCAGTGGACAGTATGGCAGTGTGGCCATACAGCACACACCTGCGGACCACTCTTCTGTGGACACCAACAGATGCCAGCACACACATGCAGCACTGTGGGCATGGAGGATGCTGAGGGGAGAGTGTATGGGTGGCCAGGCTGTGCCACAGACCAGGTGTGGCCACAAGGCTGGGGCACATCATGCAGTGCACAAGGGCCAGCACTGGGAATATTCCAACACCAGCGTACCTTTCTGATAATATATGCCCCCCACCGGCCTCATACCACACAGCTGTATAACTGCCACAGCACACAAAGCCGGACAGGTATATGTCACTGTGAGCATCTCATGCCAGAGGTGCAGCATCTGTGGGTCACACAACAGTGTAACAGTAATGTCCACTGTCAGTAAACACCTGCAGGTTGGGCCTCTCACTGTGTATAGTGCAGTCATCATCACTGCCCTACACACCATAGGCATTGCTATGTCCACACACTACTGGCCCCCTTGCTACTGTAGTGTCTGCTGTGCACTGTAGCATGACCTACAGTGTGACAGTTGCATGCAGCACCACCACCATCTGTGCCTATGCCATGTTGTCCCAGTACAGCTGCAGGCAGCAGCGCATGTGAAAGTACAGTGTTCAAAACTGTATAATATTCCCCAAACTGTTTGCGCAGCGCTAACATGTTTGCGCGGGTTTAGCACAGGGCTAAACCGTTTGCCCGGTGCAAACTACATGCAAATCAGGGCATAATGAGATGCTAATTTGGATGTTTGCCCTGAGATTACCTAAGTAGGCTCATTTGCATGTCACTTTTGAATATGGCAAAGTTTAGCACCGGGCAAACATGTTGCACCGGCCTAATGGTTTAGCCCTGCTCTAAACCTGTGCAAACTTGTTAGCGCTGCGCAAACAGTTCGGGGAATATTTCACAGTTTTGCACAGTTTCGCACAGTTTTGTACTTTCACATACGCTGCTGCCTGCAGCTGTACTGGGTCCATGCATTTGCTGGCACACACATTGGCCACATAATTCACCTCTACCTACCTTCACATCGCTGTGCACTGTGTTGCTGTTGTGGTTTGCACTTCCTGGTTGCCATATTCAGAGCTGTCTTACTCCAAGGCTAAGTTTGCCCCCTGCACTCCCAGCCCAGTTTGCCCGGCCTCATTCCCATGCTATATTCAGAAGCTGTTTGCCCTGGGCTATTCCTTTTGAATATGGCTTGCTTTGTGTTCTGGGCTAAGTTTGCCCACCGGGCAGTGCTAGTTTAGCCCCGGGGCAAAGTTTTGAATATCTGGCCCAGAGTATCTAAATCGCCATTGCAGCAAGAACATAGACATGTAAGACATACAGGTAAGTTCAAATTGTGTCCATGTGCTTACATAGCACTTAATAAAGCTGCCATGGCAGCATGTCATCTATGTAAAACTGCATTTATTTTATTTTCGACATTCCAGCAGATGCCACCGAGAGGTCCCTCCCGCCCTGCTCCTCCTCCGATCAATTTGAACAGTAAAATTTATAAGATATACTTTCACTCTAAGTAAACAATCCTCCAGCATCAACTTTTGGCAAGCCCTAAGTTACAAACAAGAAGTAAGGTTAGCATTCATACATCTATAAACTAAATTAGGCATATGTCAATGACGTATCTAAATAAAAGGCTGCCACGGGGAATCAACTTACTGGGATTTAGTCCAGAAAACAAAAGGTTAAAAGATAAATGTTCAGACCCCTTCATCAGATTCTCTTCCCAGATCTTGCTGAGCAAAATCCTTTTGGATCACAAACAAATGTTTCCCTGCTTCAGTAGGGTCAATGTAAAGACACGTTTTGCCTGCATACTGGATACGGAGATGGACTGGGACTTGTAGGGCATGTGAAACTCCCAGTGCTTAAAGTCAAGCTCTTACGGCATTGAATGCCTTGCAGTGTTTAGTAGAGTAGGACAGATCTGAAAAGCAACGCACCTTTTCCCCTGATGTTAATGAAACAGTACCTTTCTTTTTAGCCGCATCCAATACTTTGTCCCGAATATGCTGGCCAGTTGTCACCACCAAAATAGTACGAAGCAAGTCCTCTGAAAGATGACAATGTCTGGGGGTGATGTGGTATACTGTTACAATTTCCCCTGCAATTTCAGTGTCCCATAATCTAGAAACTAAGGTTTCCACATACCCCAGAAGATATTGTCCTTCCACTTGTTCTGGGACACCCAAAATACGGAGGTTCGCTGAACGGACAGCATTCTCGAGTTGTTCCATTCAGAGCCTCAAGAGCTTGTTCTCTGATAATACTCCTGAAACAACTGTTGCAATATTATTTGCTGTTTCTGCAGCTCCGTCAACTGTTGCTGAAGCCTTTGCTATTTTAGTGTCCATCGTGGCCAATCGGTCTGTTAGGGCATCCACCTTTTTAAAAGGGTATCCACCTTTTTAAAAGCTGAATTGCTTGCATGAGCACTCCATTCATCGGCTCAGCAATGCCCACCTCATGGCTGGAGGGCTGTGCTGCTGTCTGATCAGTAGGCCTATGTGGGTGTGCACCACCACTATCTTTAGAAGATTTTTTCTTCAGGTTCACCATATTCAGACCTGGCAAATTATATATCCAACTGCGCCATTTGAAGAGTTGCACAAGCTGATGCAGGTTAGGAGGGTGTTTAGTGACTTTTTAAGATATATTTTAAATCGAAGTCATCACCGAGCTACAGGAGCTCTCTCAGAAGCATCTGTTCCCTTCGGCTGCTGGCTTCACACCCCGAAAATAGTAGATAATTGTGACAGTACTACGTGTTAGCCAGGGATAGAAACTGAGAAAAATGATCTGGTGTGGAAGGCAAAATACCAAAAACTTAACTCTGGTATTCTGCCTTTGAGTCGGGTACACCACCTATGCAAAATAGCTGTGCTATAGACTAAACTGCAGGGCATTGGCAGTGTGAAGCTGTATTCCAGTGTGAATACCACCCTGAAGAAAATGGTATTCCCCCACAAAAACTGATATGTAAAGCAGGGCAAAATACCATTCAATACCAGCCTTGTTAGCTGTTGTGAACTGCTATCAAGAAAACTGAGACCAGGTGAACTGTAGTGTTTCACCAAGCAGTAAAATTGCCTGTCTGCAGATCAACTGAGATTGCATCAATTTCTCCAAGATGGGCACTGGAGTGGAGTAAAATAGAACATGATGCATGTCATGAGCATGGTGGTACACTGAGTAAAGCTGGAGGGGCAGAATAGGTCACCAAGTCAAAGGCTGAGTAGCATGTAGCCCCAGCTTCTCCCGATGAAATGACCATCTTAATGCTCACAGGTGCCTATGGTTAACTGCTTGTATTACTGGACGTGATTTTAGGGTACTACAAAGGTGCAAGTCTTTCACATTCATGGATGTGACCTCACACAGACAGGAAGCCAGTCTCTCACATGGCAGTACAAAATGACACAGACCTCAATAGTGCAAAGCATTGTGGGGTGTATATTCCTCTCACGTGATAAGAATGTTGAGCCTCCTGTCATTTGGGAAGCTCTGGGAGAATTAATGTGCACCCACACCCTTCGTGGAAAACAACGCACTTAGCTAAGATAAATAAATGACAACCAAGGAAGGGGCTGGCGTAGAACTGTGAAACAGTCTAGGGAGGTCAAATCATGGAAAGCCATGTGTGCAAATGCCAGGAGCCTTAGCAACAAGATGGAAGATCTGGAGGCTGTTATGGTGCAGTCAGACCTGGACATTGTGGCCATCACTGAAACCTGGTGTAATGATAACCACGATTGGGAGATGGCCATACCTGGCTACAACATATTCAGAAGAGACAGAGCAGGCAGGAAGAGAGGAAGAGTGGCACTGTATGTGAAAAATGACATAAGGGCCACAGAGATCCAGGAGGAACAAAATGGGGGAGAGATACTGTGGGTTAAGCTGGAAAGGAAAATGGGGACAGCCATCCCACAGGTGTGGTCTATAGACCACCAGCACAGGAGGAAGAAACAGATAGGGAGTTGATGCTAGCCATCCAAAGGATGGCAGACAAGGTGAGGTAGTACTGGTTGGAGACTTCAATATTCCAGACGTGGACTGGAGCATCCCAGCAGCAGCATCAACTAGGAGCAGATTTATCCTGGACTTTTCAGGTGCCTTCCTCAAGCAACTGGTCATGGAACCAACTCGGCAGAAGGCAATACTGGACCTTGTGCTCACAAACAGGGACAGTGTGATGGGGGTAACAGTGGGGAGCACTGGGAAACAGTGACCACCAGTCATTGTGGTTTGAAATCACAGAAAGAGCAGAACCAAACCACACAAAACACGTATCCTTGATTTTAGTGGGGCAGACTTTGGGAAAATGGGGAGATACTTGAAAGAGGCATTAAGGGGAATGGGACAGGAATCAGGGGTTGAGGAACAGTGGGCAGTATTTAAAATGGGGATTATAAGAACAACAGAATTATGCATTAAGCAGGTTAGCAAGAGGAAAAGGAAGAGAGACCATTATGGTTTCCAAAGAGGTACAAAGAAAGTGAAAGCCAAAAGATTGCATTCAGGCAATACAAAAGACACATGCAGAAGGGATAGGAGAAGTACCAGGAGAAGCAAAGGAGGCAGGAGGTCAGTAAGGAAGCCAAAGCTCAGACAGAAGAGCACATTGCAAAATCAGTGGGTAGAGGGACAAAACCTTTTCAGGTACATAAGTGAAAAGAAAGACAAAGGGAGGGATAGTGAGACTGAAGGGGAGGATGGGGGCCACTGGAGGATGACAACAGTAAAGCTGACATATTGAACAGGTATTTCTGCTCAGTCTTTACTGAGGAAGAGGAGGGTAATGGGTCTGAAGGGAGTACAAGGGGGTGAGAATGGTGCAGAAATGGACACAATTCCCTTTACACAAGAAAGGGTCCTGAAGGAACTGGAAGTAATGAGAGTTGATAAAGCAATGGGGCCAGATGGGGTGCACCCCAGGGTCCTTAAAGAACTAAGAGAGGTGGTGGCTGAACCTCTGGCTATCCTGTTTAGCCGATCACTGGAAACAGGAGGTAGCCCAAAGACTGGAGGACAGCGATGTAGTCCCCTATACAAAAGTGGGAACAAAGAGGAAGCAGGGAACTACAGACCAGTCAGCCTCACCTCGGTAGTGGGGAAGATCATGGAAGCACTACTGAAGGAGAGATTGGTAGAACATCTGGTTGTCAATGGACTACAGGACCCAAGGCAGCATGGTTTCACCAGGGGAGGCCGCGTCAGACCAACCCTCATTGAATTTTTGACTGGGTGACTAGGGAGGTGGATCAGGAGGGCAGTGGACATGGCCTATCTGGACTCAGCAAGGCCTTTGGCACTGTGCCACATAGAAGACTATTACACAAACTGGGGAATATGGGTGTGGGCAGGACAGTAGTGTGGTGGGTAGGTAACTGGCTGGGTGGCAGGACACAGAGGGTGGTGGTAAATGGCTGTCACTCCACAGAGGGAAGAGGACCAGTGGGGTACCACAGGGATCAGTGCTGGGACCGGTCCTATTCAACATCTTCATCAGTGACATTCTGAGGACCTAGAAGGCAGAATTTCACTGTTCGCTGATGACACAAAGCTCTGTAACAGAGTAGACACACCAAAGGATGTAGACAGAATGAGAAGCGACCTGCAGAAACTTGAAGAATGGTCAGGGTTTGGCAGTTGAAATTCAATGCAAGAAGTGCAAGATAATGCATATAGGGGCACAAAAACCCTGGCACAATATATCAGTTGGGGGCGAATATAGCATGCACCACAGGAAAGGGATCTTGGGGTTATCATCTCTGATGACCTCAAGATAGGGAAACAGTGTGACAAGGCAGCAGGTAAAGCAAATAGGATGCTGGGATGTATAGGCAGGGCACCAGCAGGAAAAGGGAGATCATAATTCCACTATACAAGACACTAGTGAGGCCCCACCTGAGTACAGTGTACAGTTCTGGAGACCATACCCACGTAAGGACATAGACAGGGTAGAGAAGGTTCAGAGGAGGGCAACAAAGATGGTGCATGGATTGCATCACAAGTCCTATGAAGACAGGTTGAAGGAACTGAACATGTACTCCTGGAGGAGAGGAGGAGAGAGGGATATGATAGAGACATACAAGTATCTTACAGGGAGGAACAGGTGCAGGAAAACACTATTTTTAAGCGAAAAAGATGTTCCAGGACTAGAGGGCATGGGATGAAGTTGGAGGGAGGACGATTCAGAGGAAACATGAGAAAGAATTTCTTCACAGAATGGGTGGTGGACAAGTGGAACACCCTGCCAGAGGAAGTGGTGGGGGCTGAAACAATCACGGGATTTAAGAATGCATGGGATAGACATAAAGGAATTCTGGAGGTCAGGGGTAAGGGGCAACAGACTTCTAGGAAAACAAACTGACCTTACAAGCTCAAATGGGCAGACTGGGTGGGCCATAGGCCCTTATCTGCCGACACTGTCTATGTATCTATGTATCTATGTAGCTTGTTTATGGCTGTTTGCCAGGCTCCCCAGTTGGAGTATTAGCTGAGAGTCATCAGAAATGTGTCACTTGCATTCTGCTGTTAGTTTATATTTTACAGTTTATTTACCCAGGAAAGACCAAACGAGATGAAATAGCTCATTACCAGCAGGGCCCTGTTTCTTTCCATTTTCACAGCTGGGTGGACTGTAGCACTTGGAGGTCAGGTGACCTGCCCATGCCCACGGTAAGTATTCGACATTAGTAAGGGTTGATCCTGTGCTCTCCAGGTTCCTAAGCCAGTGCTCTAACCACAAGACCACACTGCCTTCTAAAGTTGCTGCATGCTTTACTTTAAGTAGCTAGTGGAACCAGAACAGGCAGACAGGAAAATTATACACATTTTAAGAAGTAGTCAGTTGTAATTTTTTATTTCTGAAGTATTTTAATTTTCCATTTTACTCACTAGAGAGTCTTCTATGTGACTGATGACATTGTACTGGATGTGTGGAACAGCTCTCAGCCTGGCAGCTGACATATCTATCTCTATCCCTCAACTACATCAACAACATTGGGATCTCACAGACAGTGACATCACAGGTGACTAACCTGACAGCTACTGAGTGGCTGTTCCTAAGCAGCAGTGATGTCACTGTCAGTGAGGTCACAACATTGATAATGTAGTGGGGGAAGAATAGAGCTATATATGTCAGCTGCCAGACAGAGCACTGTTCCTAACATCACACGTTACTAACGTCTGGTAAACAATCTTCTAATTAACCAAAGGGAAAAGAAAAAGTACCTCAGATATAAAAGGTGATGGCTGACGGCTTTTCAAAACTAATATTAGCAAGCTGGACCAGTGGCATGGTAGTCTGAGGCATCACACCTTACCTCCTGCCACACCGTTGACCTGTGTTCAGTGGCGAGTATGGGTTGTCGGAGCTCGGCCGGGAGGGGAGAGAACTGAGCAGCCGAAGGACAGCTCTCCTCTCATTGGGAGGGTGGCTTGGTTGTCCCGCCAAATGACTGCCCCCAGGTGGAGGCCTGAGGGTAGAACAGGTCGGGGTGAATGAAGGGAAGGTGCTGCAGGACTCTGCAGCATGCGTATGTTTCCAAAAGCGCGTACTGATGCGTCACGTCCCAGCAACAGGAGGAAAGGGAGAAAATGGTGGAAAAACCACCCTAGGCGGCAGAATGATGATCAACCCCCCTGCAGTCTCCACACAGGTAGCCCGGCACAGCAACAGTCCTGTGGCAGAGAACAAAGGTCAAGGTAAGTCCCAGAGAAGCCGGGTGATGGGGCTGGTGGGGGGGAAGGTTGATTAGATGGGGGGCTGCCAGAGAAAACCGAGAGATAAATAGAATTAAGAAAAAAAAAAAAAATATTAGTTTTAGGCAGCATACTAGCTACTTAAAATGCATCTACCCAGCATAACTCAACATCTCAGTTACTCAGGTATTGCATTTCACAGATTTGTATAAAACAATTCTCTAATGATCTTGCAGGATGATGGAAATGACAGTAATGAATACAGAAAACACAAGGCAAAGCACATATAGCGTGGTTGGTTGGACCAGTCTGCCCTCAGTCAGAACCTCCCCTCCAACTCGGATTCCAACATGTTCTGGTGAACAGGGGTCAATAAGGGTCACCACTGTGAATGTCTGAGTCTGAATCCACTGGATGCCAAATGTTAATTTTACCTGTAGAAGCTGTATTTCTGTAATTTGCACTAAGGAGATGGGCAGGACAGATGAGTCCTGCTGGAGGTTTGTACAGCAGCAGACGGGGCAGGGAAAGAGCAGTGTAGACAGACCTGATTGGCTGTGGCAGGCAGAAATTAGAGGAGAGGCAGATAAATGCAGAGCATCTGACAATTACAGACAAAAGGAGCAGTGTGAGTGCCAGGACGTCTTTAGACTGAACTGCAGGAAGCACCACGTGGCAAGAGCGAGCAGAGCAGGAAAATCATTTTTTTAAAAGAAAAATCATTCTGGGGGAGAGTTAAACTAAAAGAGAGCAGCAGGCAGGCTGAAATTATAGAAAATCTCAGTCCTTCCTACTTACAGCCTGCCTTAAAATGAACTATCACTCTTCGACGGAGACTCCACTTGGGAGGAGGGCTTGGCCTAGGCACACAGTCTACCTTATTGCTAAGGATTGATAAAGGTGATCACCGTTAGTGCATAGTCAGAGTGCCAAAAACATTTTTGGCACTCTGACAACCATGGCGCACAGGACAACGGTGCCAGGACAATTTTTTAATGCTTTCTGTGGGGGGGTTGTGCTCCCCCACCTCCCATGGGAGCTTCACCTCACCCCCTACTTAAGGATTTTCAACTCCAGGGGCTGCATGTTGGGGGGGATGAAAGCATAAAAAAAAAAAGGTTTGGGCCAGGCACAATAAAATCGCACCAGCACCCGGACCTGAACCCACCCCAACTACTAGCCAACCCCCGATGCCACAATGCAGCTTGGCCATCCACCACAGCGCCACCCCCTACAGCCCCTCTGCCAACTCCCAGCCCATGCTCACTGTGCTCAGTCCTCCCCGCACGCATACACATAGCGACATCCTGTCGCCCAGTTCACTGACCCCCTCATCCGGTAGCCCTACCCTCCCATCGCCGTGAGGTATTGCGCTGGGACGGAGCCACCATTATGGACAGCGCCCTTCCTCATGCGCCCACCTCACAGGATACCTTTTGGTGGTACCCTACTATTTCCTTTAACTAAGATGCCCTACCTATAAATTCACTCCTACTGAGACTCCATGCATGGACTGTGGGGGAGGGCACTGCTAACTATAGGTACTCAAAGACCAACCAGGTGGCTTGACCTCTGCGGGGGGTGCATGCTCAATAATTAGGCATCAGACCTACCCGACAGCTTGTGTTTGCAGGTACTCTTGTGGCAGGGTCAATCACAGTCAGACACCATCACAGAATGACTCATAGCCTGTACATAAATAAGACTTATGTGACTGACTTAAAAAAGAAAAGAATTCTGACAAAAATATAGTCAATTAAAGGCGAGTCAGTTAAAACAAAAAAATATCTCTATAAGCATTATCTGAGCCCTACCCTGCACCACAGTCAGTCAGCAGTGCACTTTCCCTGTCTCATCAGAGGGATGGGGGTGAAGAGTAAGGCACAGATGAGAGACTAGAGTAGATGCATGGAGCTGTGGAACCAGCCTGCATACCTAAAAATTCCACTCAAAGGCCACAATGTCAGTCACGTGTCTCCCTCTCTCTCGCTCTTGTTTAACAAAAAAAAATATTGCTGAGCCCCAAGTAGTAAACTAAACAGCAAGGCTGGTGGTTTGTTGTCTCTCGCTCTGTCTCTCTCTCTTCTTGTCTCCCTCAAGTCATCATCAGCACAGAAAACTCAAACACTGACTCCAAGTTAACACTCCCACAATGAGGTGTGACTGCGGTGTGTCTGGAGACTGCTGCACTTGTCAACTTTGCACTGTAGCTGTGTGCAGTCAGTATGATGAGCAGTGTTGGAATGACATGGGTCTGTGCCAAGGTTCACCCCCCCCACCCCAACTCTGAAGTGAACCCCGGTAGCTCGCGTATCACTGCAATTGACTTAGAATGGGAAAAGGGCTCAATTTAAAGATATGATCCTTATGGGCCTGCCCAGCTCCCAGAGCTCACAAAGTTTAATTCCAGCACTGATGGCAAGACTAGAAGACCAGCAGACAGAAGTTTCACATCAGTCCCTGCAATACTGTATTAGCAGGCAAGAACTATGATTACAATTACACAGCTGCTCTAGGATTAGTCTTGGCATTTATTTCTACATTCCACCTGCTTCTAAGTAAAACCTCTCTTAACCCCCCCTCCCCAGAATGTATTGATAAAACATAGTGCCCATCTGCCCTAGGAACTTAAGGGTTAGGGATCTCACTCAAAAGTGTACGAAGGAGGCAGTAGCATAAGCAAAACTAGATATATCTGTGCTGTCAGACTGGTGTTTCATATGATTGTGTGACACATACATTGTGCCCTAGTCAGTTGTCTTTTACTTCTGTAAATACAAAGGGCCCTTTTGTTCCTACCATTATTGTGTGCTTCCCACAAAGTAAAATTGCATTCAACCTGGTCCCTCTCCTCCCGACTGTAGTAGCACCAGCTGCGTCTCTGCTGTAGTGTGACTACCTTGCTGTTTTAATTTCTTTCAAGCAGCTAGTAAACTGAACAAAAAATACATAACAAAATATTTTTCATATAACTTGGACATGCAGGCCTTGTGTGCTGCTCAGTTATCTTTTGGAGTAGCTGTGAATAGTAATATATTTTTTGTATCTTTTCACCTACAGTTTTTGTGTGCACCCTGATTGTGCGTGTAATAGATATCTCTGTATCAGTTTATGCAATTGTATGGCAGATTTTCAATTGTTCCCACACTCTACAAAAGGTTCTGATTAGAATCAGAACTAATCAGAACTTATCAGGACATTGACCTGGATCCTTATCCTGATGATAAGGGTCAGGACCTTTTCGGGTCCACCCAACCCTAACATAGAGTAAAACCCAGTGAAAAGATCAATGAGAACATGAGTACGAGGGTACGCTCAGACTATAATGGTCTGCGAGAGGTTCAGCTGTGTCATGTGAGCCATACAGGAAACCACAAAACAGTACAGTTCACAAATCCTCATCTGGTATATTTTATTGCAAACATGCAACTGGAAAAACCTTTCACAAATAAATAAAAAAAAAATACTGTTTTAAATATTTTTTCTTGTATGTTTTCTGCTGGACATCTTTGTGCTTGTGATTCTGCCTTTCTCCCTCCTGGCCATTTTATCCATCTAGAAAGCAACAGTTAATTAATTGATTAGATCCTTATGCCTTCGATCCAACATATCCAGACACAGTTTCCTAATTAGACCCTTTAAAACAGGTCAGAGGAAACATGATCCTTCCAATGGACATCCCTTAATCTTCTCCAGAGACAGTGTGTGATATAGGGACACAGGCAGGGTGTCAATGATGCAGAGGAGCCTGCAATGGGATTCTATAGGGTTGGTACGCTCCCCTCACATGTTCTCACATAATTATAGCTACAGGTAGTCAGAAAAAGTGTACCCCACTGTTCTGTCTGACGTTGGTGTTGCAGTGAGTGTGTTATACCTGCAATAAAAATCTTTGTGCGGTTATGCCTTCTTCTGCTACTGTGTCCTGGCGAGTGCACACTCTGTTTGATTCTGTTGCTAAATGCAGATGGCTGACCTGCCTGATGACGCACACTGCGTTTGCTTGAACAAGTGCACCTGCTTGCCTTCCATACCCCACCTTCTAGCCTCAGGAATCCCTCTCTGTGTTTACACTTCATACAGTCATCACAGCTGAGAGTGCTGACCCACAGGGTAGAACCTATGCATATTTTCAAATCTGGAATGTATTTTCAAACTCTGCACCCGTGTTCCACTCTGGCCATTGCTCAGATCTGTTCCTCTGCCTAAAGAGAGCAGTCACCCCATAGTGAACTCCTGTAATGGCTGGATCTCCAGTCAGTTTGGGTCATTTGTAATTTATTTAAAAAGTGTATTTTAGTTAATGTTTTAATTACTCTGCATTAGCTAGGGTTTATTTTCATTTATTATGGTATCTCCAATTCCCATTTGATTCCCAGGAACTGGAGAACTTCCTAGCTGGCTACCATTTTTAATTTTCGACTATTTTGGCTAACTAAACCATTGTCTACTTAATTTAAGTGGTTTAGTATTTTAATTGTACAAGTAACGGAAAACAGGGAGCTTTCACTTTCCATTTCTGTCTGTGTCCTTTCACATTAATTAATTGGTTCCTGTTACAGGAGCCGTGATTTGACCTTTGGCACAGTTTTTTTTCTTAGTAGAAGAGCCGTATTTACCATTTAGCTGTTGTACTGTAGTTATTTGGGGAATGGTTTTATTATTTTAAGGTTCTCTTGAACTGGTATGTAGAGAGACCTTGAGGACCTTAAAAAATTGTAAAAAATTGTTTCCAGCTCCTGGCAATGACAGACTGCCAGGAGCTTTGTTTAAAGTGTCTAGGTCCACAACACGACTTTATAAATTGTAAGTCCTATCATATTTTTTGCCCAAAAACCTCATTAAAAAGGGTAAAACTTTTAAAAAGAAGCATGCCTTCTCAGTCTGTCCATGTCCCATAAAAATAATAAAAAAAAGCTCTGAGGGAGTTCCCAACAATGGTGGAAAGCACGCATCTGAAAGGTCCATCTTCTCATGTTCAGCAGCAAATAATGAGCAAGGTGACAAGGAACAAGATAAAGCTGTACAGTTGTCAGATAGGCTTGTTAAAGATGGTTCAGACATCATGGCATCGCAAAGGGAGAACCCTGAATCCAGTGATGGTAAAAATATAAATAAAAGAGCCTCAGAGCAGACACTGGAAATGGTATATTCCAAAAAGTTTAAAGAAATGAATGTCACTGCCACTCCTGCTGAATGGAGAAATGAACAGGCAGATGGCACAGATACGATGTCCTCATCAGAAGGTCTATCAAAAACTTGGTCATTTTTCTAGGTGATCCAGGCCATGGAAAAGTTTGTTAAGATACCTGTCACCCCCCCCCCACACACACACCCAGATCAGGCTCTGACCTATTTGCCTGTGGAGGAGAAGGAAGAGGAATGTTAAGTACAAATGGAGGAAGGTGACCCTGTGGAATTGGGGAGTGCATCTGAGTAAGATTGCAAACCTCATCCAAGGCGTAATAAGGACTACTCATCTGTTTCCTCATTTGTCAGACAAATGGTCAATACCATCAACATCCTCCACTAGAGACTGAGGAGGATGAAGAGGATGCTGATTTTATGGACATGTTGAGAGTAGCTCCACCGAGAAAGATATTACTTCCCATGCATAAACCACTTAAGAAGGCCATATCAAAAATCATGTCTGCACCCACCTCCACTGCAACCATAGAGATAAGAAAAGTGAAAGAAAATATTATGTGGACAAGCAGGGAGTGTAATACCTATAGTCTCATCCTGGTTATCATGGAGTAGTCCAGGCTGCTGCTTGTGAGAGAGCAACAATCACTCTATCTGCACAGCCCCCCAAGAAGAACTTTAAAAAAATTAGATACTATGGAAAAAAAGGTTTATGCTACAGCTTACTCAGCACATACACCACAGTACCAGAAAGCACTTTGAAACACAGTTCTGGCACTGACAGAAAAAGTGGATGGTGAAGTGGCACAGGACCTGACTGCCACAGCAAGATCAGCCAAGCATGCCACAAAAATATCATTTCCATACTGCGGCAGTCATTAATGACAGGGCTGCTACAGTTTCTGGCTCATGCAGTGTCCTTAATATGTACTACCATCCTTTCTCAGAATACTCAAAACAAGGCCATGGATTTCTTCTTTGAGGCAAATTCATTATTTGGTGACAAAACAGAGGCCTACATGAAAAAGTGGATGAATACAAAACCACTTTCAAAAGTAACAATGAGAAGGAAAAGGCCACTACCTCCTACAGCTTCTACAGAAGTAGAGGTAGAGATTGGAGATATTTCCTAAGAACCTATTTCTCGTATGCCTCCTAAGAGTACCAATCACAAAGAGGTTACTATAGGGGAAGGGGGAAGCAGGGTTTCCTGGTATAATTCTGCAGCTCCAGCACCTAAGCCCGAGCCAAAACAAAATTGCTGACAATTTTGCCCAGGTCATCTAACCATTGCCAGTGGATGGAACACTGGCATATTATGTACAGGAATTAATAGACATTACCACAGACAAGTGGGTACTGGAAGTAGTGGGCAGGGGTTGTGTCTGCAGTTGAAAAACTTTCCATATCTGCAGAAATACAGAAGTTTTTGAGTTCACTCTCACATAGAAAAAAGTCTGCTGGAACTGGAAGTGGGATTCCAGGGGTTTGATGGCAGGGTATGGAAGGCAAACTGGTACACATGCTCAGGCAGCCCAGAGTGTGTCATCAGGCAGGCCCGCCCTCTATATTTAACAAAAGAAACAAACACAAAGTGCATTCACCAAGATACAGTAGGGGAAGAAGGCGTAATCTCACCAAGATTTTATTGCAGGCATAAAACACAACACAAACATCAGACAGAACACTGGGGTACACTTTTTCTTACTATCTGTTCCTATAATTAGGTAAGAATATGTGATGGTGTTACCAACCCAAAGGGGTCCCCATTGGGAGCTCCTCTGGATCACTGACACACTGTCTGTATCCTTATAGCACACACCATCCCTGGAGAAGATTAAGGGATGTAAATGGAAAGGGTTATGTTTCCTCTGGCTTGTATTAAAGGGTCTAATTAGGTAACTGTGGCTGGATGTGTTGGATCGAAGGCATAAGGATCCAGTCAATTAATTAACTGGTGCTTCCTGAAAGATAAAAGGTTCAGGAGGTCCCTGCCTCTCAGTGGGGCAGGTTCCTGTTCCCAAAATACTCCCTGACCCACAAGAAAAATGGCGAGTGGAGACCCATTTTAGATCTCAGATTTCTGAACAAACATTTGAAAAAGGAGAAATTCAAGATAGTCACGCTAAGGACAGTGATACCATTTTTGCAAACAGGCTGGGATCTCTGAATGCTTGTTTTCATAACCCAGTCTGGCCTTCCTAAAGCAAATACCAGCTAACAGCTCTTCTGTTTGGTTGCACCTCAACTCCAAGGGTTTTCACGGAGTGCTTGGTTATGGTGGCAGCACACCTGAGAAAACAAGTCATGGTAGTTTTTCCCTACCTGAATAACTGACTTGTCTCAGGGAAAACAGAACAATAGACAAGGTGCACAGCTCAGTTGGTAAAAACATCAAAACATTTATGGTGAAGACCATTACAGCGACGACAACGACAGTTCACTGTAATGGTTGCTTAGGACCCTGGCACAGCTCCTCCAGGTCTTGCACCCCCTCCCTGAAACAACTCCAACCTGGAGTTGATTATATTAAAGTCCAGCCCCCCCCCCACTAAAAACACACTGCTTTTCCAACTGCACAATGCCGACCATGATCAAGGGGCTTCCATATAGTGCAGTCGCTTTAAAGCCGGTTGACAGATTTTCTGTTGAACCAGCTTGGTGGAACCAGTAACAAGCACCTTGAAAAAAACTGAGATTGTTGATAAACCTACAGAAATCTCACCTAGAGCCTGTTCAAGTACTGGACTCTATAGGAGTAGAGCTAAACACCCTGCAGGGAAAAGGTTTCCTTCCACAGGCCGGAGTTGCAAAAGCAAAGATTTGGTTGCAAAAGTCTTTCACAATAGGTCAGTCAAGACCTGAAAGAGACCTGCAAGAGACTTCCTGCAGTTACTAGGGCACACAGCCACATTCACAGCTGCGGTTCCATGGGCCAGGTTCCAAAGGAGAGCAATCCAGTATCACCATCAGAGTGGTGGAAGGAAGAAAGCAACCTCAGAGAGGGCATTCCCATCCTGCAGCAATCACGAACAAGTATTCTTACTCCAGATATCGCACTCCTGGGGTGGGGTACCCTCCTACAGGACCTCACAGTTAGTGGCACATGGAGCAAACAGAAGTCACTAGAACACATCGACCTCTAAGAGCTCAGAGCAGTACTGCTAGCAATGCAGTCATTCTCCTCCAGGCTACAGGGTCAGTCTGTCCAAAGCAGGATGGACAACACCACAACAATGTACAACATAAACAAGTAGTGAGGAAAAAAGATCCTCAAAACTGTACAGAGGCAATGAGGATCTGGGATCTGCCATATTCCTTAGAAGTAAACATATTTGCAGTGCATCTGCCAGACAAAGACAATGTCCTGGTGGATTTGGGGAGGCTCACTGTGACAAAGTCTGAGAAATATTGACCTAAGCAGAATTAGCCAGGGAAATCATGAATGGCCTTAAACCAATAGATTCTGACCACAATGTTCAGAAGGTTGGGCACACCCACTATATACCTTTTCACCTCTTGGGAGAGCCACCTGCTCCCACAGTTTTGTTACAGACCACCAGCCAGAGTGACACTCCCAGAGGATGCCCTGGTACTGGACTGGACAGGGACATTTCTGTATGCCTTCCCACCATTTCCACTTATTCAGCAGAAAGTACTCCTGATACTCTGGTGGGAACCTGCAACAATGATCCTGAGAGCTCCAGACTGGGCTAGATATGTCTGGTACTCTATGCTTTTGCTTCTGTCCAGCAAGAAACCAATCAGCCTGCCACACATCCACAACCTGTTGACTTTGTCCCAGGGCACAATAACATTCCTGAACTTAAGGACCGCCACGCCTGAGGGCATGGTTCTTGAGGAGGTTTAATTTTCTGGACTGGATCTCTCAGAGGATGTCCTGAAGGTGCTTAGGGTTTCAAGGAAACCCACTACCAGGAAAGCATACTCCTCAAAGTGAAAAAGGTTTTCTTACCGGTGTGCCCCCAGAAATACAAACACAACAGAGGCAGGGTTTCTTGTAATCTTGGAGTACCTAGCACACCTGCAATCATTAGGTCTTGCACTTAGCAGCAGTATCAACATACATATCAGCTGGCAAGGGAAAGTCTTGCCTCACAACCCATTTGCAAAAGTTTTTTTTAAAGGCCTCAGCTATTTGTATCCACCAGTGAGGCACCTCGCCCCATGGTGGGACCTCAATATATGCCTTGCACAGTGTATGGAGGTTCCCTTTGAGCCTATGGAAACTGCTGACCTGAAGCATAATACATGGAAAACCATATTCCGGGTTGTAATGACTTGTGCTAGGAGGGTAAGAAAATTATAAGCCTTATAGACAGAGTTAAATTACATAATCCCCAACAGGGATAAAGTAGTTCTTAGAACCAACAGAAAATTCCTCCCTAAGGTGGTATCTGAATTTCACCTGCATCAGTCACTGACCCTCCCTGTACTCTATCCAGAACATTCCAGTCCAGGTGAGGAGAAGTTGCATAGCCTGGACCTAAAGTGAGTCCTGATTATCTACATGGGCTAGATAAAAGATGTCAGGTCCCAGAGCACACAGCTTTCTGTTGTCTGTGATAAGGTTGGCAAAGGTAAGCGAGCTACAGAGAGATCTGTCTCTCACTGGACAGTCTCTTGCATTTAGTTCTGCTATGAAAAGCTAGAAAAATGCCACTAAAAGGCTTAAAAGCACACTCCACAAGGGGTACTTCTGCCTCTGTAGCATCCTCATGGGTATCCCATTATTAGACATCTGCAAGACAGCTACCTGGAAAACAGTACACACCTTCCCAAAGCACTACTCTTCAGACATAGAGTCCAGAAGGGATACCGGCTTTGGAACTGTTGTCTTGCAGAACCTTTTTCTTAACTAGGTCCCAGATCCAACCTCCCAAGGTACTGCTACTGAGTCCACATAAAGTGTAAACATTTACGTGAGGGATTCCTGGGGTTAGAATAAAAAAAAATGACTCACTATAGTAATGTTGCTTCTGCTTAAGGGATTTCTCCTATGTTTAAACTGCTTAACCTTGCCTCGCCTTCAAGAACTTGAGACACAAGCATCAGTTTTTTTTCCTTGAGATTGCTTGAGCATTACTATTGCCATTTCTAAAACTGTGAGTTTGTTACTATGATTTATATGACAATTTTTTTCTCAAGTCTGCTTTCAATTTGTTAGGTGGTTTTTAAAATTCTATAAAATTTCAAAATTTTTGGTAGCCTTTTTAGATGATTTCACTAGCCGATGCCTCACTAAGGCTTGGAAACAGATCTGAGCAATGGCCAGAGTGGACCGTGGCTGCAGAGTTTGAACCTACAGTCCAGATTCAAAAATTTGCATAGGTTCTAATCTCCGGGACTTCACTCTTAGGTGAGATGACTAAATAAAGTGTAAACCATAGTGAGGGATCCCTTAAGAAGAAACAACACTACCACAGTAAATAATTTTTTCTTCTTTATCAGGAACTTGGAAGTTCAGTGGGACAATTTTCCCCATTAAAAAAAAACAGCATAACAACATAGAGTCTTGCCACATGCATTAAACATTACCCCCCTATCAGCCTGTGCACATGTCCACCCGTTGCACCTCTGTTTACCAGTGTCATTTTATTGGGGTCCTGTTTCTACCTAACTCTACTGCTGAAAGGGGGCAACTAAATACAGGCAGATCACGGAACTTGTTCATGGTCACAAAGTGAATCAGTGGCTGCGGTAAGATTCAAACTTGGAAGGCAGTAGGGTGTAGTTGTTAGAGTGGTGAGCAGTGAAAAAAGAACACCTGGTTCGAATCTAACCACAGCCATTGATATAGAATGTCATAGCAAAAAAGGCCCATCGGCTCATTCAGTGTGCCAACCTCTGCCCAACACATGAGGAAGACCACTCACTGTGTGATCATCAGCAAATCATGTAACCTTTCTTTGCTGAAGTACACCTAACTGTAAATCAGAGGAGAGGCAGGTTCCTCTGAAGGTGAGCTATCACATATCAGCTGGACTTTATTAGATAAATAAATTGTAGGGGTAAAATACAAGCCTGGGATCTACTTGTTCTCAATTATTTCCTCTAGTAATCTTTTGATCGAACTGCCACCATCATTATTATAATCACAGTAACAGTCTTTATATTACAGTAAAACTAACAGACAAAAGTAATCAGTGCTGACCTGCACCATTATGCCACAAAGTATGATGTTTAAAGTCAGACACTTAAAACAGCAGTATTTCCCGTTTTAGTTGAAAAACACATAACTAAGGTCTCATGACTCTTGGTTTATCAGGAAGGAGGCTGCTCCTTCTGCTGTGTGACTGTCCACTTGTGACCAAGAAGGATTGCCATGCAAAAAGGAATGAGTGGTCCCTTATGGAGTGACCTTATAGTGCTACACACTCATTCACCTAGTGTGTGATGTAGAGACATCACATGCTTCAAGCGGGACATGCAGTGAAGTTTGAATGGAGGGGTGGGACTCATCCTACTCTCTGACAGCCCGATAGGTGAAATTCCTGTGGTAAAGATAAGGTTGGGGTTATGGTGGAAAAAAATGGAGGGTGGACCTGGACACATGAAGTCCCTTTATCTCACCATGTCCTCCTGGGCTCCTGGCCCACCTCCACCTCATTGGCTTCTCTTTCTGGTCTCCTGTTCTGTCAAGTGAAGTGTGGCTTCAAAGGCTTGGTCCCCATACAAGGTCCCACCTCCTGGGGATAAGCCATAGGTTACCGGATCAGAGCCAGAGATAGAAATGAGCAGAGGCAGAAGAGAAATGTCAGTCTATAGGGGGTGCTAAGAGCAGGAAAGGGACCTTGAGGGAAATAGAAAGCAGATTCTAGATCAGGTCCAGGGTGCTAAAAATAAATGGCTGTTAAAGCAGCAGCATTTGTTAGTCACCATATTGTTTTCTTTTTCAACAATAATGTTTTTCTCGTAAAAATATAAATATACTGCACCCATTTTTCTTTTTTTTTTCTTTTTTTTTTTCATTCCTGAACTATGACATAAACAAAATGAATTATCCTGTATGGAGGTGGGGTCCAGGGACAAAATGTGCAGCACCGATAGGATAATTGGTGGCGAGTTCACTTTGGGCATGTTCCCCCAAACTCATACTTTCCTATGAATCCTATGAATCCAGTGCTGTACCCTCCTGATACCATGTCATGTTTTGTCCCTGTCCCCCCATACAGTTTAATTCAAAGGTACAGTACAATACGCAAATACATACAAAAGCAACGGCACCTAGCCGGGTGCCACAGCACTCCCATCAATGGCCAGCTGTCTCCCCTACTTCCCCATGCCACCTCCGATGCTTCTTCTTCCCCCAGCAGCCCATTGTAAGACCCTGTCCCACTGACATAAGCCACTTAGACCACCTCCTGGCTGGTCTAAGTGGTGCCTTTTGCTGCATCCACAGTGGTGCTTGCAAAATCCCACAAAAAGGGGATGTTGCAGCCCCACTGTGTTACAAGCTCCCTTGTGACCTGGCACACTGGGTTGTTTGACACAACCTTGGTGCAAGGCAGCTGTGGCACAGCTGCATCAGGATTTGATGCAGGATGCATTCAAAAATTGTGATTGACAGAAGTTGTGATGCAAATCACCCCTTGCATCAAAATCTTTTGACACAAGTCCCTTGCATCGTCACTATTTTTCTATATTTCATGCCCACCACGATAACATTGAATATGTATTTTTTTATTCTAAGGCCCACTAGGTACAAGTGCCTGTTTTCAAGGGTTACCCAGGAGCACTGACGAGGTTAAATGACTTGCTCAGAATCACACAGAATGCAAGTGGAGGTTGTGGTAATCAAACCTAAGTCCACTGGATGTAACAAGCACATTCCCAGCTCATTACTTTAACCTCTACACTATACTGCCAGCTCCTTGGTACCGTGCTGTGCAGTTTACCATTAGAAATACATGCTAGCATCATCCTAATACATCCATAGCATGAATCTAGTATGTATATTCAACAGGTAATGTCAACAGGAGATATTTTTAAAAATTGGAAGTGGTGCCATCTTTAATTTCGTGAGTTTTTAATTACAAAAAAAGCTAAAAAAATTGCTTGAAAAATATTTGAGAAAACCAAAAATATACCAAGTATAAATCTAAGATGCTAGAAATACATTTTTACTAAAACACTATGCAATGAAATGCGTTGCCGACGAACAAATAATGCTGCTTTAATTTACACTTCCTGAGAGCACATGTAAGTCTGTGAATATACCATGTTTTTGCTTCAGTCTTGTGACTTGCATTAATGACGAATAGTTACTAAATTCTGGGGAAGTTTACAGGACGGCAGTTGTCAAACTATAAATAATGGTATGGGGGAATAGTAGCCAGTATCTAGCAAACCTTTGTGACTACCTGCTCAATAGGCACTAGCAGACCCAATAATATTGCATCTGATTGTAGTACGGTACTGGATGTTGTTTAGTAAGTGCTCCCAGGAGCAAGTTGTCACACCATTGTCACTCCATGACTAGGGCACCAGCGAATGTGTAAAAATGGATTGTTTCAACCAAGCCCAAATTAGGCATGTCAGTGTGTAACAGGCATATCAGAAGACTACACAGCAACATTAGCTCAATGTGGTTGTGAGGACTGCATAATACGCTACAGGATAAGTGACTGTTTTAGTCCAGTTGGCCTTGTCATTCACAGTGGTCTATTCAGCCCACTCACGCACTCCTGAGTCCTGGCTGGTGAGAAAGCTTGCTGTTTCCTTGGTGTAAATCCCCAGCTATGCTTTCATTGTACCTAGCAGACTGCAAGAAACTGAACTTGGGAGCAAATCTGTGTAAGATTACAATGCAACTAAAGACCACAGCGATCTTCATGGTGTGGGACCATGTGGTAGAGCACTGGCATTTTAAAATACAGCAGGGCAGTAAGATGGCGTGACTTTCAAAAAAAATCATCTGTGCTAACATCTATGTGTGCATGAGGGGCAGCTGTTTCCAAGTGTCAACTGGAGGAGGGGGGCTGCAGAGGAAGAGAAATGGTCAACACTGCTCTAGTTTGGAGAACTAAGTGAGAGTATACTGTAGGAAGGAATATAATTATTTGCACAAATGATGTAAACCTAGTCTATGCACTGGAAAACATGTACAGTACATCTATGAAACATTGTGCTGCCACTCCCAGTGAGTGTTGCTAGAACCACTGATACAGATGTATTGGGGTGTGTAAATACCTAAATTATGTGTTTGTTGAATATTCATCGAATACAGACAGGTATTTCAGTATTTGACTGTATTCAGGTATTTGAGTAGTAGACCATAAGGTAGTACATGTATACAAAATGCTGCAGACGAAATAACACACCAGTCAGACAAATGAGATGTGTGGTACTCAGCACAGGTAGAGAACATAAGTAAGTGGTTGGAAACTGGTTATACTGAAGCACTATTGCACAGTAGCCTGTGAATTAGTTGTCTATTAGGCATGTTATCATGTGCTGTTCGGTCTGATAGGCCTACCAAAAACAAAATGAAAAGGACACGGGTTGTGGAGAGCAGTATGGAAGCATCAAAGTAAACACTTGTAATAGCAGCAGTGGCACTGGCAGATGTAGATGTTTGGGGCAAAGAACTTGTAGTGGTGGTACTGGAACTGTCAGTACTAGGCACAGTACTAGTAACAGTAGGTTGGGCAAGTGAATTTCTTGTGGTGCCAGAAGCAACAATGGTCATTGCAGCAGTAATTGTGGAAGTGGTGATGGTGGTAGCTGGTGTGGCAACAACAGCAATAGATACAGAGGCTGACGTGAGCAGAAAGAGCAGTGGTGGCACTGGAACTAGCAGTGCTAAAACTTGCAGCAACAGGCCTGCTCGGAGTGTAGGGGAAAGCAGGATGACAGACACGTGTCAAACAATGTAGACCACAATCTGCATAACTTTTGGATGGTATCATCTACTGATACTTGTTGACTGATGACTGTCTGACATTTTCACTTGTCAGATAAATTAATTGTCAAAAAATCTTTCATTTATTCTAACTTACAGAAAGTGAAAACTTACAACAGTCACTCAACTTGTGAAAAATCACTCAGTTGTAGTGTGTCAAGAGAAAAGTACTACATAGATCACAGACTGAAGGTGTTGGGAAAGAAAAAAATACCATCAAAGATTTATATTTTGAGTTTATGCAACAGCTACACAATTTGTTGCACTACAATAAAACTGACAGGCAGTTGGCATGGCAAATGCCCAAAGCATGAGCTTGCCTTTTTTTGCAGCAAAACTTGCCTGTTTTTGTGGATTCCAGCACTAAATCTGAGAAGAAAAAAGGCTACTTCTTATTTATATTTTTCCAGCAGGCACCAGTAGATACTAATTACTGGTTCTATGCAACAACAGCGGCAATAATAGTTTGCAACTATCAGCCGACTGGTAAAAAAAATCATTCAATCAGGCAGTCACAGTCTGCCAAGATAAGAGTGCTATGTTGTATGCAGACTTTAGGGTATGGACTTTAGGAGTCAGGAGGAAAAAAACTGAATGATATATGCTCCTATATTGAAAGGTTAGTACTGGCATGAGCCTAGTTAGCACTGGGCTAAACTAGGTTTGTGCTGTTGCTCCAGACAGAGCTATATTCAGAAGCCCCTAAGGTGCCTCCCACACCAGCAGTGCCAGACAATAAAATGCTGCTGTCCTATACAAATGAGGGGTGTCCCCTTATGTATACTGGCGCAGAGGCATATTCAAAGGTTTGTGGAGGCAGTAAACAGCCCTTTGAGTGGTGCTGTTTACTGGCACTGAAAACGACCTCTTATATGAGTGCTAAGCCTGCACCCCAACCCCCCTCAAAGGCAGAGCAACTGTACTGCAGCCACCTACCCCCAATCTCCCATTCCCATTCCTAATACAGTAGTATCCCTGTTGGTCCAGTGGTCCCCCCGATCTCCCATTGCCATCCATAACTTTATCCCTGGTGGCATAGTGGTTCTCCCTACCCTAATCTTCTGTTGCCATTCTTAACATTATCCCTGATGGTCCAGAGGTTCTTCCTACCTCCCCATATACTGACCCCCCCACACTCTGAGGACTTCTTCCCTTCACCCCAAGTGCCAGCACCCATGCCAGCTGCACCCAGCATGGCTCTTCTCTCACCTCCTCAGTTAGTCACCATCTGGCAGTCATGCAGCACGATCATGCTCCGTGGCTGGCAGATGGTGGCCAGCTGAGGAGACGAGAGGAGGGCTTGCTGGCTGCCACTGGCATTGACCCCAGCACTAGGGATGAGGGGTGTGTGGGGTGGGTGTCCTCAGAGGGGGAACAGAGGAGTGGTATCTGGTCAGGGGGTTGGGGAAACCACTGGTCCACAAGGGATGACATTATGAATGGCAAGAGAGGATCAGCAGTGAGAGAAACCACTATGCCACTGGAGATTAAGTTATGAATCAGAACAGAGGATTGGTGGGGGCCACTATACCACCAGGGATACAGTTATGAATTTATGAATAGGAACAGGAGATCAAGGGGGGCACTTTGCCACCATGGATAAGGTTATGAATGGGAATGGGAGATCAGGGGAGCCACTATGCCACCAGGAATACAGTTACGAATGGAAATGGGAGATCGGGGGACTGCTGGACTACCAAGGGTTTCACACTTCAGCAGAAATTGGTGCTAAGGGGCTGCAATGCCACATGAAAATGAGCACATAATGGGCATGCAAATGATCTCTTCACCCCTTGCATGCCCAACAGGGTCATTTGCATGATCAGGCTGAATTTGGCCCACAAGGGACCTGGCACTATCCTGTTTAGAGGAGTGCTATCTCTTGTGGGCCATATGCAGCCCTGGTCTGTGTCAGGACAGTGCCAATTCACTTGGCACTGAGCCATCATGGACCAATATTCAGTCAGATAGCACTGCTCCAATTGGCGAATGCTATGTGTCTGAATATCACCTGGAATAAACTTATGAATGGGAATGGGAGACTGGAGGGTCACTGTGCCACCAGGGATACAGTTATGAATGGGACAGTAGCTCGGGAGAACACTGTATCACCAGGGATACAGTTAAGAATGGGAATGGGAGATCCAGCGACCACTATGCCACCAGGGATACAGCTATGGGAATGAGAGATTGGGGGGCCAATATGAAACCATGGATACAGTTATAAATGGAAACAGAAGATTGGATGGGAGGATTGCTGGACCACCAGGGCTTTCTCACTTCAGCAGAAATAGGTGCTAAGGGATTGCAGTGCCACATGCAAATGAGCCACAATGGGCATGCAGACAGCCACTTAGCACCTTGCATACCCAATGGGCTCATTTGCTTGTTCAGGCTGAATATATGGCCCATGGGGGACCAGGTGCTATCTCATTTTGGGCAGTGCTATCCCCTGTGGCCCATATGCATCCCTGGTACATGTCGGGGCAATACAAATTCACTTAGGGCTGTGCTGACATTGGCCGACATTCCATCAGTGTGCACTATCCATCTGAATATTGCCAGGGCTGGGGGAGTTTAAATGTAGCACAAAAGGCTGCGCGTTCCAAATATCTAAATTCAGGGCCTTACATTTGAATTTTATGCAACAGCTTCAGAATAAGTGTTACTAAAAAAGCTGGCACTGAAGATGAAGCAAAAGCAGAAAAGCTTGCTTTATTTTGCAACAAAAAGTTGTCTGCTCATTCTTTTTCAGCAGAAACCAATAGGTAGGTACCATCTACTAGTTTTATGCAGCATTAACTGCAACGAATGCATGTAACAGTTAGTTGATTAGTTATAAAACATCAGTCAGTCACAGGGTGCCAAGACAAAAATACTACAGACTGCTGAGGTCAGTAGAAAATAAAATCTTAAAAAGATATAGCTATATAATTTGTAGGTAATTAACAGTTACAGAATGAGTACTGCTAGTAATGTAAACCTGCAGGCAGCTGTAGTTGATAAACACAGTCACAGGGTGCCTTTCATAGACAGTCTACGACATCTGTGGAAAAAAGGGCTTTTATTTATTTTTTTCCAGAATGAAGCAATAGTACAGATTTGAAGCAGTAGCAGCAGGTCAGCAGCTTCAGCTGAATCTTACAACATAGCTGACTTGTATAAAAAAAACAGTCAAGTGTGACAGTCACTATCAGTACAGACACACTGACTATTGGATCAAAACAAAGTCTGTTTTCAGCATGAGACCACTCCAGAAATGCACAGGTTTGAGAGCGGCAGCAGCAATGTACAACCTGCCACTCGAGGACTGTATCTCTCTATGGACTGGCACTGCAAGCAGGTCACATTGGTAAGCTCTGGCAAGCTCTCTGAGGAGACTGGAGATTGGTTACAGAAAACATGCAGCATCTCCAAGTCTTGTTGAAAATCATATAAAATCTCAAAGTCTTGTTGAATATCATCTATCAAATATCTTAAATGCACCCTTGTAGTTGGTTATTTGTGCATTTATCAAATACACTTGGTATATAAGGTATCTGACTGCTGATTGAATTCAGAGCACACCCCTAAATGTAAGTGTTTTGGTATTCATCGAATATGATTAGTACTCAAGGTATTTGAAGGCAGATTTGAATTCAGTGCACACCCCTAATGTTAGAGATACATTCTGGTTTGGTGGGGAGGGAGAAGGAGGACTCACAAGACGTGAAAGGAGAAGAACCTGCAATAAAAAGTCCCATAAAATATCCGTGTTCATATATTTCCATCTAAATCACTAAGCCTCAACTCCACTGTCAAGATCAACCAAGGCATTTTGATTACATTTGGTGCAGAAATAATACTTTCCGATACTAGCTGAAAAGTGCTACAGTATATTTGGTTCCCAATCCCCCCACCCCCAAAAAGCAAGCTAGATTAATATGTACAGTAACAGATGGAATATCCTTCCAATTCTATATGCGCCTAATCCCCAAAAGTAATTCTATATCCTTTAAAAATTCAGAGATACTCCACACTGGCGGTAACTCAGTCAGTCAGTTGGCTTTCTTCAACATCCAGTGGCTGAATTCCATTGTAATTGGTAAGTCAGCCAGCTCAGCAAATTTCTCTGCTGGCACAGGATGAAAATCAATGCAATCTATTGTTCGGCTTGTCTGTCAGTATGTCCATGTTCCACTGAAAGACCACCGACCCAAATGGTAACTCAGTCAACCTTCCTGAGAGAATCCCAGCCCAGGAAGGCAGGGTGGTGTGGCCTAGTGTTAAAGCACTGAACTGTAAAGCAAGAGACCTCAGATCTGAATCCCCCCAGAGCTACTGACTCACCATGTGACTGTGAGAAAGTCACTTGTTCTCCCTCCATAAGCAAAATGCTGCATCACAGTTGGACTATACTGTATAAATAAACTGTAAAGCAAACATAGCTTGAATAATCTCTCTTAATAATATTTCTAGCATCCACTGCAAAAATGCCAGTTCAGTTGGTAACTCAGACAGCCAGGCAGCATACCCCCACTTCTACTGGATGATTACATCTCAGGAATCCAGAGCAAGTGCAGTCCTGTAATTATGTGAAACTGTGCTTGGGTAGTCTTGGTTTACTTGGTTTTCTTGGTTATTATGGACAAAAGAAGGCCAGGGCCCATAAAGATTGTCCCCCACCACTTTGGTGGGAATTTTTACTCGCTGAACTTAGTGGATTGTAACCACTGAGCAATACCTTTTTTAAACAAATCTAAAGAGTTGCTGTCTACCAGGTCTTGTGGCAAACTATTCCATAATCTGGGGGCTCTGACAGTGAAGTGATTTAGTCTTTTGCTTGTTTGAGACTTGGCCACATCTATTGGTTTATTATGTAGTAACGGAACAATTTATCTCTGGGAAAATTGTAAACCACACTGCTGCATTAGGTCTTGGGATTTATGGATTTTAAATATAAAAAGCATATTGCCTCTCATTCGCCTGGTCTGAAGGGAATGGAGCCCTGTTTCCTGTAATCTAACATAATAGTCACTGTTTGCTAATTGGGGGACCATTTTAGTTGCCCTCCTCTGAATCCTCTCAATCCTGTCTATATCCTGCTTCAGATAAGGGTTCCAAAATGGAGACCCATAATCGGAATAGGGTCTTACATGGTCCTATAGAGGGGAGTAATACATTCCTCAGTTCTTGAAACAAATGTACATTTAATGTGAGTGATCAATGCATTGGATGTTTTAGCAACCCTAAAGCATTGGTCAGATGAAGACAGTTTATTATTGACAATAACCCCAAGGTCCCGTTAGGTCACTGAGATTTTCAGGGGGGTATTATTTAGAACATAAGTTTGACGGGGGTTATTTTTGCCAAAATGCAATACTGTGCATTTGTCTGGATTAAACATCATACCATTAGATGTTGCCCATTTCTTGATAATTCTCAGGTTATTGCTGAGTATGGACCTATTGGTAGCTGTATTTACTGCTCCCCTTAACTTGGTGTCATCAGCAAACTTTGAAAGCAGGTTACATTCGATAACCTGCATATCGCTAATAAATGTATTAAATAAGGTAGGCCCAAGGACCGAACCCTGAGGAACACCTCTGGTAACACTCCCCACATCAGACAGAATACCATTTATTCTAACCTGTTGCCATCTATTTGACAACCAACAGGTAACTCATTTGACCAGTATCTGGAAAAATCCCATTCTAACCATTTTATCTATAAGTTTGTCATGTGGTACCTTATCAAAGGCCCTGCTATAATCAAGCAGAATTGAATCCATGGGTTTTCCAGCATCAAGTCCCTTACTTATATAGTCGTAAAAGGATAGTAGATTGGTTATACAAGAATACCCCTGCCTAATTCCATGCTGTTTATGGTCGATAATATCTTTAGAAAAGATTTATGTTTCCAAATTATCTTTAATAATTTTCTCCATTAGCTTACGTACAACTGATGTTAAACTTATGGGATGGTAGTTTTCAGGTTTTGAATGAGTGCCTTTTTTAAAGATCGGTACAACTGTAGCATTGGACAAATCATCTGGAATAATACTTTGATGAAGTGATTTATTAAAGATGAGGGTTAAGGGCTTTGCTTAAGCCTCAGCTGTTTCCATCAGAAATCTAGGATTAATATTGTCTGGTCCAGAACTTGATGTCTTTTTCAACGAATGCAAGGCCTTAAGTGTATTAGCTTCTGTTATAGAATAAACTATAGAAGCACTATCTTTATGTAGGTCTAAAATAGGGTTCACTTTTTTTGAGAAAACTGAACACAAATATTCATTAAAGGCATCAGCGATTTCCTTGTCAGCGGATATAATAGAGTTTTCAATTATTAATGGACCCATATGTCTATTATTCCCCTTTTTATTATTTAGGTAAGAAAACAAGGATTTATAGCTGTCTTTTGAGTGGGCTAGTCAGAACTCCAAATTCATTTTGTACTGTAAAATGGAAAGTTTCAAATCCTGGACAGCTTTTTTGTATTTGATTAAAGTTTGCTCCTTAATGTCACCCTCGCTCTTTTTTAGAAGGGAAAAAAGCTTTTATTTGCTTCTAATTTGTTTTTTTATAGTTCTATTTAGCCAGGGTGGAATCATTCCCTTTTCATTATATTTTTCTTAGTGGGGACAAATAATTCTTCTACAGTAAGTGATGAATCATAAATTTGAAGTACCTCCAAGCTTCCTCAAGGGGCAGAGGGGTTAATGTTTCCTCCCAGGGTATTTTGTTTAAATGCTCATTAATAATTTCAAAGTTAGTGTCATCATATTTTTTAATTTCTGAATTACTTAAATTCTGCCATGAATTAAGGATTAATGCAAATGAAATTAAGCGGTGGTCACTAAAGCCCAAAGGGTCCTTAATACAAACTCCAGATATGGTACTTACAATACTAGATGTCAGAAGATCTAATATATCCCCCGGTTTGGGTTCAGTGATAACCTTTTCTAGTCCTAGATCCACTAGAAGTGATATAAACTCCTTTTCGCCATGGGTTCTTCTAGACAGAGAGGTCCAGTTTATAGCTGGCATATTAAAATCACCTAGAATTAGAATGTTACCCTTAGCAGCCGTGGATGCTAGTTCTTTGTGTAATAGGGTGGTATAGTCAGTGTTAGCTGATGGGGGCCAATAACAGGTACCAACCAAAACCTGTGGGTGCCTCTCAGTTTGGATGTTAACCCATTAGGTTTCTAATTCATTTGACTGGGGCAGTTGAAATGAAGCTAAGTCTCCCTAACAAAGTGCAAACCCCTCCTCCAGTTCGGCCCTGTCGGTTTTTACGATATAACCTATAACCGGGTATATTAACTGTCCATGTGGAGTTGGAGTCCCACCAAGTTTCAGCTATGGATATCAATCCATACTTGGCCAGGTTGCATTTCGCCTCTAATTCGGCCATTTTAACCAGATTTAGTAATCTGGCATTTAGGGATAAGACATCACAAGTAGTGGATTTACAAAATGAGGAACTACTTTTTAGAGAACAGGATGAGTACCCATTCCCCCCTTCTAGTTTAAAAGAGTGCTAATAGCTGATGAGATACTTCTCCCCAATAAAGTACTTCCCTTTCTGCTGAGGTACAAACCGTCCCAGCAAAAAAAAGGGGGGTAGTTGATAGAAATTCTCCCAGTGGGCAAGGCATAAAATACCATGTTGGAGGAACCATCTCCTAAGCCAGTCGTTAAAGGCTTTAATTTTGTTAATAATTGAATCATTTGCCCTAGGAACTAGTAAAATCTCGGAGAAGCAGAAAAGGCAATCCTTGTTCGCCAAGTTTTTGTTAAGTGCAACAATGTCATGTCTTAGGTTGTCCAAACTGGTTCTGTTGATGTCATTTGTTCCAGCATATATAATGAACAGCAGATTTTCACCTGCCCCCTTCAGTACCTCATTTACAACAGTGGTGATGTCTAAAACTCTTCCCCTCTTAAACTAGAGCATGTTCGATTTGCTTTATCTGCATTACAAACTGCATGATCAATGTGCTTAATAATAGAATCTCCAATTATGAAAATTTGCCTAGTTTTGGGCAGGGGGAGTCTAGTAATGCTCCTGGAGTGACTAACTTTGGTTCATTAGTTCCATTACTAGCTTCACCTGTATCCAAATTGGATACCTTAGTGCTGGCTGGGATTTTTGTTTTCTTGGTGAGATGGCTAGTTAATACACTATTTCCAAAAGGATTATTGACATTCTCAACCCTTGAAGGGTTCTGCACTCTCATGGGAGAGAACTTCATAATTGTTGGATATGGGTATTATAGGTGCACTGTTAAATATTTGCCCTCCCCCGTATTTGTTTTTTTTTGTTAGTCACTACTGACTAGTGATCTGGTTCATTAATGGGCAGGGAGGGGAAGGAGCCCTTAGGCTGGGGGGGGGGTCTATGTCTACTGAGGGGTAGTAAGTGCTTGTGTGGAAACATTTGTAGATGTTATCTGGCCCAACATCAGATCAATATAATCTTTCAGGGCTGACTGCTCTTGCAGCTTGTAAATGAAAAATTTTGTGTTGTAGTGTATGTAACAGTATACATCTATCACAAACAAAGTCAGTGATCTGTGGGCCACAACCAAACATTTGACAGGTTGCGCAATAGTTATTAGGTTCCTCCCTTTTTTAATCACTAGGCACAATATTTCTACTCACAACCATAGAAACCTCAGACTGGTGTCCCCTTTTCTCCTGCTGCTCCAGTGGACACAGCAGTCATGTACAGATGTGTGTGTCTCTGCACGAGTCTCTGCACGTGGCAACACCCTGCTCGCTGCAGGCTGTTCTTTTAGGCTAGTCACGTGAACCAGAAGTAACTTCGGGGTCACGGAGCGAGGCGAAAGGCAGAAATAGCCCAAAAAAGAATAAAAAAATGTTTAAAGCCTTTAAAAAGGCATTTCTAAATGTAAGCAAGTGCCCCAGTATTTATGTACTGCAAAACCAGCATTTCTGTGGCTACTTGTAGTATTCAGGAAGTCCCTGAGAAACTACTCACCCTCTACCTGCTCGGTTGAACAGGGCTCACACAGTATTTAAGGTGCACAATTCAAGATAGCATCACATAACAATAGTTCATTTACAAATAACACAGGGCAGCTCTTAGGAAATGTTCCGTGACCCGATCTCACCAGCTGGTCAGTTGTGGAGACCAAGGAACACCTGAGCAGGCTGGGTGACAAATTATCATCCATTTCATCCGGCATCTCATTCTCTGAGATCTTGCCAGTCTGGGAGAGGGGGGCAGATGGATGGAAGGTCAGAAAAGAGGAGGTAGGGGAGCTAAAAATGTGGCTCAAGGGCAGGAGCCAGGAAAAAGGGCACAAATTTATAGGGAACTGGCAACAGTTTTGGGAGCGAAAGTTCTGTAAATTTGATGGACTGCATCTGACTAAGGAGGGAGTCAGTGCATTGGGGCAGAAATTTGATGTCTTTGCAGAATATTTAAACTAGCAAATGGGGGAAGGGGTGCAGTACCCAAAGCATCGAATGGGAAGAACACCCATCCCTCCTCAGCTGGTGGTCAAACAGGAGTTCAGCATGTTTGAAGTTCATTTGTATCACTAGGTAAAGAAAAAGGTCTGGCTCCCCATACAATGCACAGGGGAAACACCGGATCTCGCCCAACAACTAACACACCAAAATCTGACCAATGGAAAGTCATTTACACAAAAGCTCGCAGTGTGGGAAACAAGATACCAGACCTGCAGGCAATAATGACAGAGGCTAAACTGGGCATAGTAGTCATTAGTGAGACATGGTTTACTAGTAACCACACTTGGGAGACTTCAGTGCCTGGCTATGTACTGTTCAGAAGATACTGAGGTGCAAAAAGGGGGGGTGGAGTGGCCCTTTATGTCAATGAAAATATCAAAAGCTACAAAAATTCAGAATACACATAAAGAGCCAGAAGAACTGTGGGTCACCCTGGAAACAGGAAATGGGACAGCCATACGAACTGGGGCTGTGTACAGACCTCCAGACCAAGGGGAGGACATAGACATGTTACTGTTAGAAGATGTACAAAACATGACAGCTAAAGGGGAGGTTCTGATAATGGGAGACTTCAACATGTCAGATACAGATTGGTCAATACCAGCAGGGACATCTGCCAGAACTAGACACATGGTGGATTCTCTGCATGGAGAGGGCCTCAAACAACTGGTACAACAACCCACTAGAGACAGGGCTATCCTAGATCTAGTACTGACTAACAGGGAAAGGATCACAGATCTCCAGGTAGAAGGTCACCTGGGATCCAGTGACCATCACATTGTATGGTTCAATTTGGCCACTAGAACAAAATCATCCCATTCCAAGGCAAAAATATGGGACTTCAGAGGAGCTGACTTTGATAAGATGGCCAACAGAGTTAAGCTAGCCCTGTCAACAAGAAATACAGGTGAGGGGGTACAGGCAAAGTGGGCAAGCATTAAAGATGCAATACTTGAAACAACATCCCATTGTGTTAGTGAGAAAAGGAAATGCAAAAGAAGAATGAAATCACTTTGGTTCTCAAACACAGTAGCAGAAAAGGTCAGAGCCAAAAGGCTGGCCTTCAGGAAATATAAGGGAACACAGCAGGATGAAGATAGGGAGGCATACCAAACTTCCCTAAGGGAAGCAGGGATGACAGTAAGGCAGGCAAAGGCCCAAACTGAGAAAGCACTAGCACAAACAGTAAAAGAAGGTGATATGACTGTCTATAGATACATTAGTGAAAGGAGAAAGTCCAGAGGGGGTATTGCTAAGATCAAAGGGGATCAGGGGACATGTGAGGAGGAGGACCATGTAACAGCATCTATCCTAAACAGATACGTCTGCTCAGTATTTACTGAAGAGAAGGTAGGGCAGGGCCCACAGCTCTGCACCATGGACACAGGGGGAAGGGAGCTGTGCCCTAGTCCCTTCACAAAAGAAAGGGTCCTACAAGAGCTCAATAAGCTCAGGGTGGACAAGGCAATGGGACCTGATGGCATACATCCCAGGGTACTGAAGGAGCTAAGGGTGGAACTAGCAGAACCATTACCAGAACTGTTTAGTGAGTCTCTAAGCACAAGAGAGGTCCCAGAAGACTGGAGAAGGGCTCATGTGATCCTGCTCCACAAGAGTGGTAGCAAGGAGGAGGCAGGGAACTACAGACCAGTCAGTCTTACCTCAGTAGTGGGCAAGATTATGGAGACACTCCTTAAGGAAAGGATAGTGTATCACCTGGAATCCATAGGAGGACAGGATCCAAGTCAGCATGGGTTTACAAAAGGAAGGTCCTGTCAAACTAATCTCATATATTTCTTTGACTGGGTAACCAGAGTTGTGGACCAAGGGGGGAGCAGTTGATGTTGCCTGTCTTGACTTCAGCAAAACATTCGATACTGTTCCACATAGAGGATTGATCAATAAGCTGGATAGGCTCGGGATGGGTCAGATGGTCAACTGGGTGGCAAACTGGTTGATGGGCAGAAAACAGAGTGGTGGTAAATGGTATACAGTCTGAAGAGATGCAAGTCACAAGTGGGGTACCTCAGGGATCAGTCATTGGGCCAGTCCTCTTCAATATCTTCATCAGTGACATTGCAGATGGACTGGAGGGTAAGGTTTGTCTGTTTGCAGATGACACCAAGATCTGCAACAGAGTAGATGATCCAGATGGTGTGGGCAGAATGAGAAGAGATCTGGATAAACTAGCAAAATGGTCAGAAGAGTGGCAACTGGGATTTAATGCAAAGAAGTGCAAGATCATGCACATAGGGAAGAGAAACCCTGAAGCCACCTATAGGCTGGGAGGGGAGTTGCTGGCAGTCACAAAGGAAGAAAGAAACTTGGGTGTCATCATCACCGATGACCTGAAATCGTCCAAGCAGACCTCTAAAGCAGTAGGTAAGGCTAGAGGGGGATGTTGGGGTGTATTAGTAGGAGTATCACAAGTCGTAAGAGGGAGGTAATAATAATCCCTCTTTACAAGACACTGGTTAGGTCCCACCTGGAGTACTGCGTGCAGTACTGGAGGCCACACCTTCACAAGGACATTAACCAAACTGAGGCAGTCCAGAGAAGGGCAACCAAAATGGTGCAGGGACTGCATCAGAAGACACATGAGGACAGATTAACTGAACTCAATATGTATACTCTAGAGCAAAGGAGGGAGAGAGGTGATATGATTGAAACATTCAAACACCTTAAGGGCATTAACAATATAAAAGAGTCTAACATGTTTCAATATAAGAAGATTAGCAGGACAAGAGGACACAGCATGATATTAGAGGGAGGCCGATTAAGGAGTAATGTGAGGGAGTTCTTTTTTCACAGAAAGGGTGGTGGATGCATGGAATGGCCTACCTCAGGAAGTGGTGGATATGAATACAGTGCTGGGCTTCAAACAGGCATGGGATAGGCATAAGGGAGCAATACAGATGAGTATGAATAGATAGGTCATTGACAGAGCAAAGGCCGATGGCACATTCATAAAGTAGAAAAAGAAATGGGCAGACTAGATGGGCCTTGCGGTCCTTATCTGCCATCAACTTCTATGTTTCTACCTTCATAAATGGGTTAAATGTTGTGCCTTTAATATCCCTGAGTTTACTGAGTTTGGTTAGGCAAGAGAAGGCTCAAGGCCCATCAGGATTGCCCCCACAATATGTGGGTCATTAAGTATTCAGTGATGTGGTGCTTAGCCACAGATCAAGCTTCTTTTTAGAGGCTTCAAAATTTGCTAGATGTACAAGTCCTTTGGGTAAGGAATTCCACTATTTGGATGCTTTTTTACAGAAAAAATTATCACGCTTGTTGGTACTTGCCCAGTCAGCCATTAGCTGACGGTTGTCCAGTCTGCCAACAATACATTTCTGTGCAAAAGAAAGTCTGCATTGTGACATTAGACTGGGTGAGTTAACTAGTTTAAAGGTAAGGAGAACATGACCCCTGTGTCTTCTAAAATGCAGAGTCTAATCCTGTTGCTTTCAGTCTTGCATTGTAGTCTTTAGTTGCTAACCTTGTAATCATCTTAATGACTCTTCTTTGAACCTGCTCCATACAGTTGATATTGCCCTTGAGATATGGACTCCAAAATGGGGAACCATAATCTGTGTAGGGTCTAATATATGCCCTATATAAGGGTACCAGACAATGCTCGGATTTATTAATGAAGGTCTTTCTCACCTGATTGAGAATGCCATTTGCTGTTCTTGCTACTTTGCTGCAGTGACCGGAAAAGGAGAGTTTATTATTAATCAAGATACCTAAATCCTGTTCACAAACAAAGGATTTAAGAAGAGAATTGTTGAGATAGTAATTATTATTTGTATTATGTTTGCCAAAATGAAGTACCATATGTTTATCAACATTAAATACCGTGGAATTTTGTTTGGTCCAAAGTTCAATTGATCGTAGATCGTTTTCCAATAAAGTTACATTAGTTGGATTATCAACTCTACCTCCTAGTTTGGTGTCATCAGCGAACTTGGAGATAGTATTGCTTTAGCCAATTACCATATCACAAATAAAGATATTAAATAAGGATGGCTAGAGCACCGAGCCCTGGGGCACACCGCTTGTGACATGCCCAATGCAAGACTTAACACCATTTATTCTAACTACTTAGGTTCTATTTGGAAGCTACTTGAACATACAGTTAACCAGAACCAGACAAGTACAGAAACCAAATGTGGAAAGGGCTCATTTATATCTAGACAATTTAGTAGGACTTTTTTTTTTTTTATTTATTAAATAATCATTCCTTAATTTTAATTTGTTTACGTATAGATTTATTTAATCAAATGGGGATTTTGCCTTTTGTATTATATTTTGTCTTAGTAGGAACATGTATTTGTTCCAAGCTGTGAATTATTTCTTAATATTTTTCCCCATGCCATATTAATTGGTAAATTATTAAGTGTTTCTTCCCAATTTATTTTGCTTAATCAATTATTAATTTCTTTAAAATGAGCTTTATTATACTTGTACACTATATTATTTAGTGATTTTATTGATTTCATCACAATACTTAACTTGATCAAATTGTAGTCATTACTACCAATGGGGTCTATGATACTGATATTTGTGATTTGGTTATCTATGTTTGTAATCACCAGGTCAAGAAAATTCTTCTACCTTGTAGGGTGATGGACTAATTGCTCAAGATCCATGTTAATGATAGATGAAATAAGTAGTTTATCTTGCTCAGTATTTGAATTAAATGTTTCCCAGTTGATAATTGGCATATTAAAATCTCCCAAGATTAGAATATCTCCCTTGTTTGCCATATTGGCAACATCTTCACTTAAGTCGACAGTGTATTTTAACTCTGCTCATGGTGGCTTGTAATAGGCACCAATTGTGAGTTTGGGGTGACCTTTAAATTGCACAGCAACTGAAGTGGTTTCAGTATTAGTTGGTGTTGTGACCTCATAAGAAGAGATATCATCCCTCACATAGAGGCATACATCACCTCCGGTTTTGCCTTTTCTATTTTTATAACATAGCTTGGAATTTGAGATCTCCCTTATCCATGTCGATGAGGAGTCCTACCATGTTTCTGTTACAGCTATGATACTTAGGTCTAATAGCAAACATTTAGCCTCTAAGTCAGACATCTTAAGGTTGTCTAGAGGTCTAACATTGAATGATAGCATGTTACAGGTGTTAATAGAGTGATTATCATTGCCTACATTAAGAGGATGGGGACATTCCCATTCTTTCCCCTGCCTATTAGTTTAAATGGGTATTTATGGCTGCATCAAATGTTTTACCCAGAAGGGCACTACCCCTTCTGCTGAGGTGTAGACTGTTCCAGCAGAAGAGTGAGTCCCTATTGCAGAATTTCTCCCAGTGTGTAATACATTGAATAGTCTTTTTAAGGCACCATTTCATATGCCATTCATTAGTGGATTTAATCTTGCAGGTAATAGCCTTGGTGGCTCTCAGTACTGGCATTATTTCTGAGAAACTTGTGGTATATCCTTTATCCATATGCAAGTTATTTAATGCAACATCATCTGGGGTTGGTTTTCCTGTGGAATTGTATCTGACAGATCCTCACTCTGCTTCACCCCTTATTCTTAGCAGACTGCAATGACAGCAATGACAGTGATACTGTGTTGGCAGATACTTATGTTTATGCTTCCCTCCACTACAGCAGCAAGATCCAGGTTGTTGCAGGAATCAAGCAGGCAGACTTATTGTCCCTTGATGATTGATCTATCTACCTACCTACCTATCTATCTATCTATCTATCTATCTATCTATCTATCTATCTATCTATCTATCTATCTTATTTATCTATGTTTATGTCAAACTGTTTGGCCATGAAAGGCACCCTAAGTGGGGGCTTCTTTCTGGGTGTGTCCTGGGAACACAGGGAAGCATTTCAGTACTCTTGACCACTCTATCTACCACAATGTCTGTCTGTCTATCTATCTATCTATCTATCTATCTATCTATCTATCTATCTATCTATCTATCTATCTATCTTTTTCAGTGCTCTTAACCACTATACTATATTGATCTATATGTCTGTCTGTCTATTTATCTATCTTGTCAATATAGTCCAGTGGGTAAGTCCCCCCCCACACACACACACACCAATGTTATTCCACTCTGCAGCTTGTTATCTCACTGCTGAATGCTTTAAGTTAAGTCACAGTGCTTTAGTGGAATGTAAAGTCAATTGGCAGTAAAACCTCAGTGTATAAAGACAGCATCACATTTCAAAGAATTATGCTTTTTTTTTAATCATGCACATAACATTACAGAGCTTACAGAAAAAAAACAATGGAAAATGTATTATTTACAAACTAGTAAGCTTATATTTCTTGCAGTTATCTCTCCACCATTTTTATTACAAGGGACATTTGCATGATAACTGGGTCTTTCATTCTGACTGACCACTGTCAGATCTTTGCCTCTTTGTTAGTTCATACTGTTTTGGTAATTTGTATCTTACTGTCTGACATTCATTACATTTTTTGTTCACTTTTGTAACCCTCACCCACTGGTATGCACATGAATTCAAGCTCCTACTCAATCTGCCTTGCCTGAGAAGCAGTTTTAAATAGAGCAGCCTGGCACTCCAGGGTGCGCTCTGTGCTGAGATAACAACTAAAGCATGAGAAGTCCTGATATCCCAAGACAAAGTACACTCTGGAGCTCATTATTGTGATTGTGAAACAGGTTTATAAGGATTAGCAAAGACATATTTTTTACAAAAAAAATAATTCTTAATTTAATTTGAATTAAAAAAAATCCCCCTTATAAAAGAAGGTGTTGGATTTCAACACAAACTGTGAAAGTTTCAGTAATACCTCAGTGGGAGGACCGTTAAGGAGGCACATATTCAAGTAATATTTCATGGCCTCTAAACCTTTCTGATGGGAAATGTTAGAATAAAGGAACGCTACAGCTAATGTCACTCGCCAGCTGTCTTGTTCAATAGCCAAATCCTGTAATACACATACAGTCTCTCCTGTGCCTAGGGTTACCACCTTTTAAGAAGCCCGAAGTGGGACATTTCTTATTGGAACATAATTTTTTGCAGGACAATATGTAATCTCGACCAATACAACAGACTTCTTTTCACTAAATAATCAGAATTAAGACTAAGTGTTGTAGTTGTTCAGTTGTTTCTAGTATTTCTTATCATTTTAAGGTATTTTAATAAAAGTATTATAGATTTTTGCAACATTTAGAGGAAAGTAAGAAAATATTTTTTCTACTAAAATGTCAGGACAAGTAGTATTTTTCATGTTTTATCACAGGACACAGCTGCCCAAATCAGGACTGTCCTGCGAAAATTGGGACAGGTGGTAACCCTTCCTGTGCCTTTTATGTAAAGTGGCAATGCTTTCATGAGATCTGCAATATGCTGGTCCACATATTTAGCTAGAGGTTCAGTTAAGGAATCATTCCCCAAGACTGTTCATTTCCTAGGGGGATGGGGGTTGACTAAATCCTTGTGGACTTTGCCTAAACAATAGAAGACTGCCCTAACAGGGTAATCTACAGTGAGATACTTCAAAACTTTTGTTGGTAACCACCCTTTTTCTTTTTCAAAATCATTTTTTTTATATTTAAATAAATACAAATTTGAAAAAAGGCAAAAAAAAAAGAGAAAAAGAAAATAAATAGTCCTGCTGAGCCATGTAATGTTGCTGTTTGGCCAGGAGACTACAGATGATGCTTGTTTTTGAAATGTAAGTGAATTGAAGTGTATTGGAACAACTGTTCCTGCTTCATGTAAACGGGACCATGAGGTCAAGAAATCTTTTTCCAGTGCTGTTATGCTGGTATGTTAGCATTGGATTCTGAGCCCTTTAGTCAACGAGGTTTCTGGATTTGTATAACCATTTCACAGTTAATAAATAAATTAATTGTATCCGTTTCTGCAGCTTGCCTGTACATGATAATGATGACATCATAATTATCCTTTGTTAATTCTTTGGTAACAGGTATGGCCTGCTAGGCACACGTGCCTATTTTCAGTGGTAACCCAGAAGCACTTGAGAGGTTAAGTGACTTGTCCAGAATCACACAGTATGCAAGTGGAGGCTGTGGGAATCAAACCCAGGTTTGTTGGATGTACCAAGTTCCTTAACAGCTTGAAACCCAAACCTCCAGGCTATACTGCCAGCCCATTTGTTTTCCATATCATTAGACTGTCATGTCACAGTTGGGAGAGTATGACTTTGAATGTAGATAAGCAACAGGAATACTGTGGAAGTAATATAGGAGTCAGGCATTCTGTCTTCCTCTAAATCTCCTTCGTAGTACTGCACAAAGGGGGATGTCATTACAGGTGTATAAAATACAAGCATAACTGCATGTAAATATGACGTGTTGCAAAGTGTTTATTGTAGGGTCAAGGCTCTTTATGTCACTCTGGTCTATGCCCCTTGTACATGATGTGGTTTTGTTCACTTGTACAATAAATATTGCTTCTCAAAGAGATCAATATGAGCATTTTTCAAATCTTTTTTTAAATATTAGGCATCTAGATCAGCTGTAAGGAGAATTTGGACACTTGGTGTGACTTCACTCTCCCATTTATATATTTTGCTGCATGCACAGGTGTCACTGGTACTTTGTTGATGGGAAAATAAACTAAAACGTCACCAGTGAGATGCAGAGTAGGAATGCACTTTGATTTGGTCTAGAGGAGTTGAACATTCCAGAACTATCATTATCATTTTATATTGTTACTATTTATTCTTTTTAATCTTTTGATTTTTGCCACCATTCTCTCTGACCTTTCCACTTTATGTCTTGTTCTAAGTGTTTTGGGATACTTGTATATAAATTATGCAATGCAAAACTCAGTTGTATTGTACTGAGGGGATGTTCAGTTCAGAAATGCATGAGAACTAGCATATGGTTAGATGGCAAACCACCATCAAGATGATCTTGTTGGTTTTCAAGGCACTGAACAATTTGGGTACCGCCAACATTAATTATATCTTGCACCTCTGTACTCCAGATCGCCCTCTTCACTCTGCTAGGGAGAATTTTTTGGGAGTTCCATAAGCTCACATAAAATCTTCTGTGGACAGAGCTTTTAAAGTAGTGGATCCCTGATTATGGAACACCCTCTCTCACTTTCCATCTCTGTCACATCTCTTTGTGGGTCATTAAAAAGCTTAATTGTTCTCTTGGACCTTTTATGATTCAGGTTGAAGCTTTTGTTCCTCCTGATCGGTTTTATGTATATTGTACATTTAACTGGCATGCTGTCTGTTTTATGTATTAGTTTTATGTTTCAGTGTGCAAAGCTGGTGCCTTCAGGATGACACGCTTTATAAATAAAAGCTGATTAACTTATTGATTGTCAGGACCCCAGATATTTCGTTGTGTAGATGTGTCATTGCTATCCATGGTACACCAATTTTTAGTTTAGTGCACATGCACTAATGAAGGGAGATCATATTAGGCTGAGAAATTAGGCACTGGAACCGATTGCTGACCTTTGAACTGCTAGACCATTCAGCACACATCTAACGCTGAGGGGTTTATGAAGAACATAATATATCAAGGCAATTCTGCCAACGTTGTATGCTAACATGTATCAAAGAGCCACACTGTTAAACATGAAATGTAATTTAAATGAAGTTCTTTCGTCTGGCTGATTTTGAACCCTGAATCTCAGTGCTCTACCAGCAGACTGAAGGAGCAACTCCCCTGGCTTAGCTAGCAAGAGCCTGTGTTGTACTCAGCTGGGTTCATTATACTTCTGAGTAGCACAAAGAAAAGAAACTGCCTGCTTGCCTTTCATCTAAGGTTTTTTTCAGCAATAAGGAAATTCTGTTCCTACCAAGTTCTTCCTCCCACAGCGATAATGGGCTAGTTGTATGATGCAAACTGTTATATTTAAACCCCACGGATTGGTTGCTGCAGCTAGCAGCTGTTGAAAATGTCCCTCTGCCACATGCAATTTTCACCCAGTTTGCTCAGTAATGACTTAGGTCAGAACAGGATGGCACTTTGATCCATTGTTTGGGTTTTCTGAACATGTATGGACAAATAACAGAAGCCGTGTTCAAGTTCCACCCACCAGCCTCCAATCAGATTCTGTTTTAATAGGGATGCCAATTTACTACTACAATTCACTAGAGAACATCTTATTTTAAAATGCTACTTGTCTTTCTGTGGCTGTCCATTGCATTTTGCCTACTATTTGAAGAAATCTGTAAAATAAACTGTGGACAGGATTTCCTGCCTTCACAGTGCACTAGATACAATGACATACTGCCTGACATTACAAAGGCCTGTGATTTCACAAATAACATAATTGTGACGTCAGCTGGGACCGAGGGTTTTGAAACAGACAGTGGAATAATGTATGTACAGCACTTGTTGATCTGAGATATTTAAAAGACTGATATGGGGAAAGGACGGGGGCTAGCAACGAGGCAGACAACATATTCTGATTAAGATTCTCAACTTTTTCCTATAGAGACTTTATATCCCCTGCCAGCTGTGCAGCACCCATCAAGGACGCACCATGTTCTGGCCTGAGACACACCCGCCCAGCCCCACATTCCTAGGAACACACCTGTTTCCTTCTACCACAGCTTGCCCTCCATAAAAGGGACTCTGGGGGATGTCCTCCCCCAGTGCGGCTCTTGATCTGCTAGCGGGCATATGGCTGTAGCCTTCATGCCAATGGTGATCTGCTAGCAGGTATATGGCTGTGGCCTTCATGTCAGTGGCAACTTGGGGGTTTATTCTCTATTTTGTATGTTCCTCCAACTCCCTAACATGGGTGCAGCCTTTGTTTTTGGCTATGCACATGTATAGCATGTCCCTGTGGCAGGAGCAAGGCCCTAGACCCAGCTGCTGGATCACATCAGTGACAGAACCTGCCACCAGCCCTCCCTAGCTGAGGCTCACTGCTGCCTAGCAACTGACTCAGTATGGTCTGCCTCTCAACATTGTGACCCATGTCAGCTCCCTTACTTGGATTGCCTGCTCAGCAGCCTGATACACTACCACAGGGCCATCAGGGCAGCCCAGACTCAACTTTAAACCCATGTTTGGCTATTTTCTGTTCCAAGCTCTAGTGCCCACTGGGATAAGGACCCCTTACAGCCAAAAGTGACCTACTGTAATTGACTGAAATCCAATATACAAATATGGATAAACCAGCAACAGATAAATAATAATAATAATAAGCTTTATTTATATGGTGCCTTTCAAAAACCAAGACGCCTTAACAATATTAAAACCACTAAATAAATAAAACAAGCATCTCAATAACAAAATCAAACTAAAACATCCAATAATTAGTTAACAAAAGCTTGGCATCATAAAAAGGTCTTTAATAACTGCTAAAATCCTTCCACGGTCATGCACTCCCCTAACCGATGAGGTAGAGAATTCCAGAGTGTAGGGGCAGCATTCACAAATGCTCTAGCCCCAGAAGATTTGAAACACACTCTTGGAATCTCTAGCAACCCCTTGTCAGCTGAGCGGAATGATGCTGCTGGAGCTCCAATAAACAAACAATTGTTGGCTCAGTCATGAGCACAGGAGGAACCCATGGAGATCCACTCCATTCAGCCTCATCTAAGCTAGAACCATGTACAGTATGTCTAACATTGAAAAACTCAATCACATATATGGACAAAGGTGAAGGGGTTCAGCTTTAGGCTGACAGAGGTTGAGAATGAACTTGAGCATAAGACCCTAAGGAGGCAATTGCAATTACAAAAAAGGGCTGGCAGTATAGCCTAGAGGTTAGAGTAATGACCAGTGAATGAGCGTGCTACATCCAGCAGACCTGAGTTTGATTCCCACAACCTCCACTTGCATGCTGTGTGACTCTGAGCAAGTTACTTAACCACCCCAAGTCACCCCTGAAAATAGGTACTTGTGCCTAGTGGGCCTTACCCGGTTACAAAAAAAAAAAAGAGAGGTGGTAACTTATTGTCATAGAAATATAGACTGTGTTGGTTGAAAAGGAACAGTAAGCCATTCTAGTTCATGTTATTTTTCTTGGAGAACACTACACTCTGGACTTTATTTTTTCACAGGTGTCCCTCCCTCCTCCCTTGCCTGTATTTATTCTACCCATGTTCCTATCCTATGCATGTTGCAGCTCTCCACTGTCTTCACCCCACCACCTCGTTTGGCAGGCTGTTCCAGCCATCCACCATCTTTTCTGTGAAGAAGTATTTCTTTACATCCCTCTCAAACTACCCCCCCTCCACCAAGCTTCATAGCATGCCCCCGTGTTCTGGTGCTCTTTTTCATTTGAACGAGACTTTCCTCCTGCACCTTGTTCACCTGAGTGAGGTACTTAAAGGTCTCAATAATGTACCCTCTTGCTCTCATCTCCTCCAGGGACTGCATGTGGAATTCCCACAGCTTCTCCTGGTATGGTTTCTTATGCAACTACAGACCATTTTAGTAGCCATCCTCAGGACTGCTTCCACCATGTTGATGTTCTTTTGGAGGTGTGGCCTCCAGAACTGGATACATTATTACAGGTGGGGTCTAACAAGTGAGCAATACAGAGGCAACATCACCTTCTTTCTCCTGCTAGAGACTTCCTCCCTATATATCCTAGCATCCAGATCACCTTGCCTACTGCCCTATCACACTGTGCTGCCACCTTAAAAGTCATCAGATATGATCACCCCAAGGTCCCTTTCTTGCTTGGCAACAGTAAATACCCCCCCCAATAGTGAGTGCAAGACTTTGCACTTTTTGGCATCGAAACCCAGCTGCAACTCCCTAGACCATTTGTCTAGTTTCCCCAGATCCCTTTACATTCTCACCACCCCTTCCTGGGTATCCACCCTGTTGCAGATTTTTGTGTCATCTGCAAAAAGACATACAGTACCTTCCCCTTCAGTTCCTCAGCAATGCCACTTATGAAGACATTGGAGAGGACTGGGTCCAATACCGATTCCTGTGGTACCCCACTGGTCACTGTCCCATCCTCTGAGTGACTGCTGTTTACTACCACCCTCTACCTCATATCTTTCAACTATTTGGCCACCCAGCATACCATCTTCTTCCTTACCCCAAGGCTGCTAAGTTTCTTTATCAGCCTCCTGTGTAGTATGATATCAAAGGCCCTAAACTGAAGTCCACATAGGCCACAACCACTGCCTTCCCCGAGCCACCACCTAACTACCCAGTCAAAGAAGTCTATGAGATTTGTTTGACATGACCTTCCCCTTCTAAAGCCATGCTGACAGTGGTCTCACAGCCCATAAGTCTCCGGGTACTCTATCAGTCAATGCTCATCATTAGTCCTTATAAAAGAAAATAAAATCTTACACCTTAGGTACTGTAAGATGATCTGGAAAAAAGGGTGAGACATCCTAATACCCAACTTATGGGCCTCCCTGAAATGCAAGAGGAGGAAGACCTGGTAAATCTATCTGATGGACCTGTTAACAGACTTGATCATACTTAGCTTTCCACCACAGATGCAGAAGGCGTGTCATATTATTTGGTATTACTTGGTATGAACAGACAAAGTAGGCTGATATCCCATTGAATTGTCTCCCACTTCATGTAGGTTTATGTTTGAGGCAAACTTAGGAGAAGGAGGGCATCTAGTCTTTGCTTAAAATTCTTGAATGCTGGTATCTCCACAATTTCACGAGGTAGTGAATTTCAATATCGTGTTGATCTTTTTGTATAAAAATGATGCCTCTTGACTATATTAACCTTTGAAATAATCAATTGGCTATTATAAGATCAAAGGTTGTTCATACCTCATAGGTTTCCCACAATCGAGAACATTTTGCTCTTCTTTACCACTGCTGTGGTGAAAGAATGACTACTAAAGATGGCCAAGAGCAAGACAAGTTGTTCTTGGATGGAGAAATGCCAACCATCCTTTCTACAGATCTGAGTTTTGCCACATGAGAAAGGTGAAATGCATTTAATCAAGTGATGGCAAGTCTGCTGGAGCTAATTGTTAATCGTTCACTCCAACGCCTTGAAAAACACCAGGTGCTGTATACAGGGAAAGCTGTCATACTCAGTGAACCTCGGGAAATATGCACATTGACTGAAATAATTAGAGAATTCAGTAGCTAAGGATCAGACCAACACTTAGGCTTGGGACATTTGACTGCTTTCTTGCTGGACAAGACAAATATTTACTGTATATACTAACTGGGAACAGTTATGTACTATATGTCTACATGTTAAATGGTTTAAAACTTTATTCATTTTGAGTTAAATACCTACACCACATTACTATAAGACTTTATTTTTATTTATTTATTTATTTGATATATCGGTTTACAACCTTTGAGCCAGAGGTTCATTTGCAAGGGTACCTCATCACATGTAAGACAGATGGAAACATAGAGTAGGTATAAAGGCAATTACATTAAACATGAGATACATGATATTACAGTGGTTACATTAAGCATGTGTTACAGACATTTGTCACAGACAGTATTTACAAGATTTGGAAGTAGGTATTTTCTGACATTATTTGTAACTTTTGGATGACAATATTTACAACATAATAGCAATGAGGCGTTATAAGCTTAAGAAGGCATCTAAACATAGTAGTCAGACCTACTCATGGGATTGGTGTTAAAGATGGAGGTTGCAGTCCATAATGGACTTTGTCAGAGAATTTTGGATCAGAGTGGGTAAAAGAGTGAGAGAATTAGAAGCAGTTGCAGGAGCGAATATTGAAGAGATGGTTGCGAAGAGTGGTTTTGAAATGGGCGATCTTGGGTGCACTAATGATGGTGCTCGGGAGTGCATTAAACCATGTGGGTGCCCTATGGTGGAAAGATCTCTGGGCAAGGGAGGCTTTTACCCTGGGCACAACCAGAGGGCTTTCTCTGAATTGCAGGTGAAGATAGTGGGGGTTGCAGGCTGAAGAGGGACGGTGACCCCGGGGGAGAGTCTGAGCAGTATTTTCTCAGAGATTAAGCAGGTCTGGTAGTGGAGCCTTTCATCAAGGTTGAGAATATTGGCAGAGGTATAGAGTGAGCAGGTGTGAGTGAGCCTGGGTGTGCTTGTAAGGAGCCTGCAGGTCTTGTTTAGTGTGGCCTGGATTATCTGGAGAGTGGTGTTATTTGCTGCACCATATACAGGGAGCCCATAGTCCACTAGGGACAGTATTGATGAGGTGATGGCAAGCCTAAGGGCGTGGAGGGAAGGCAGTTCCTGTGTCGGTAAAGGAGTCCAATCCGGGTGTTTGTTGTAGCAGCAAGGGTGTTTATGTGGTCATGGAATGTAAGAGCCAAGTTGAGGGTAAGTCCGAAATATTTGTAGTTGGATACCTGCTCAAGGGGGTGCTGGGTGCTGGGGAGGATGCTGAGCAGTGCGTTCTTAGCTCTGTTTTGGCGGTGAGAGAAGATCATTGACTTCATCTTTTTTAAGTTGAGGACCAGTCTATGGTCCTTAAACCAGGTCTCGGCCTGGGACAAGGCAAGTTAGAGGGAGTCCTGCAGAGGTGTGGGTTCATGATGTGAGGTGAAAAGCACTGCATCATCTGCATATAGTAAGATTTTTGTGGAGCAGGCCTTTGGTAAGGAGTTTAGGTAGAGGGAGAAAAGAAGTGGTCCCAGGATAGAGCCCTGGGGCACCCCAGAGCGGACGGGTAGTGTGTCGGATAGAGTTCCGCTAATTTTGACACATTGGGACTGAGCGGAAAGGTCACTGGAGCACCAGGCCAGGGGGCCTGTGGAGAAACCAAGTTGGCGGAGTGAGTCGAGAAGGAGAGGGTGGCAGACTGTGTCGAAGGCCTTGGATAGGTCTATGAACACAGCTCCTGCAATGTTACCAGCGTCTAGGGAGGAGTGCAGGAAGTTGGTGAATTCTAGGAGGGCTGTGGTGGTGCTATGGCCTGAATGGAAGCCATGTTGCTCTGGGCATAGGATGTTATACTTGGCTAGGTACACCACTTTTTCTAGTGCTTTAGAGAGGGGGGAAGAATGGAGATGGGTCGATAGTTATTAGGGGAGGCTTTGTCACCACTTTTATGGATGGGGGTAATGACAGCTGTTTTTCAGGCACTAGGGAATTTCCCTAGGCATAGGGATTTATTGATCAGGTCTGTTAGGGGGACTAGGACCATGCTGAGGACTAGTCGAAGGAGCCTGGCATCTAGGGGATCATTTATAAGGTTATTGCTGTTTAGCACTTTTTGTAGGTAAGGATGAGCTTCATGGGGGGATATTGTGCGCAGGAGAAAACAGGGATGCTGCAGGGTACAGAGTTATTTGTAAGGAAATAAAAATGGCTTCTTTCCAGTACTTCCTTTTCTGATGAGAAGTTGAGGGGGGTAGCGTAACAGCTCTGGAGGGTGCCATGATAGATCAGTATAACATGCTGTCTTTTTCAGTCATTTGAACTTACTGTTACTACTTGCTTTACACTGGAAATAATTGTAAAATGTTTAACTGCTCTTGTTTCTGTTAGTCATTTATTTTTTTATTTATTTAGCTTTTATTAACCAGGTTGATGCTCATGACAATAAGTACCTTAATAATAGGGAAAAAAATCTAGAAATTTCATTGGACAAGAGACATCACATCAATGTGCATTGAATCTCTATAAACACATGGCCATGTGCCAAATCTAATTTTCCTCCCCCCCAAAAAAAAACCTACTTAGAGCCATTTTATATGTGTAATAAGTACCCCCAGGGCATGTATCATAAAATTTTGATGCACTTCTATGGTGCATAAGGACACTCAGCCTGCAGCCTTGTGCCTTACTACACTCCTGGAGCATGCATTAAAATCCTATAATGCACACTCTGTCATGGCTTATTACTTACATATTCAGACATAACTCAGTAGAGTACAAAAAAGCAGCAGGTCAAGACAGTTGTAACATATATTAAGTAAGTAGCTACTGTACATAATATGATTTTGCAAAATGCACAGCATACTTTATTACAGGCAATAAGCAGCAATAACTTATACAGTGAAGTAAATAGAAAGAATAAATATTACTATTTCATTGAGACACAGTACAATAGTACATTATAACAACAACAACCATAGAGTAAGGTAGCAGCAAAAATATTCAGTATAAATGTGACTTTAGATGCCATATTTGCAGTGGAGTAGCCAGCTTTAAAAAGAGTATATACTAAGTTTGAAATGGTAAACCATAAACCAGTGGCCTGGGGGCTGCCTAGGCTTCCATAACATGTGGGGAGGTTTATGCATTCTGGTTCATTTTGGGGGTCATTTATCACAGGATTTGCTACACTTCTGCCCTCTCCTCCCAGTCCAGCAACTTGTAACTTAGCCCTCTCCCAGGTCTAAAGTCCCCACAGTCCACAGTGTTGCCCATAACCCACCTCTATAGCAACCAGAGACAGCTGCTCCCAATCAAGTCATTGGCTCTCCCCCAGCAGGTCGCATTTGAACCCTGCCCAGTAGGCTGCACCAGTTTGATGTGTTTCTACTCCAGACCTCTACATCAGTAGACAGCAATATAATGCTTGTTTACTCATCTCATAGCACAGTTGAAAAACTAAGGCAAACTAGGTCAGCCAGATTTCAAGTGGACCAGTCTCCCCTGCCCAGCTCATAATACAGAATCACCCCTCCCCCATAAACAAAATCTGGTTAGAGTAAATACAGCTGCTAATGCCTTAGCCTGCTAGCCGGTCCCACCCCATTGCCTTGTTCACTTTCAGATTAACGAGTTAATTTAAGACTCTCTCCTTCTTAAATGGACTGGTATCCAACTCCTTCTCAGTGGTGCTTCCATCACCTAACTTTGCCCCCCTTCCCCTTCTTCTGTGAATACTGAACAAAAATACTTATTTAGTTTTTCTGATTTTTCTTTTTCCCCCTCTGCACACTTCCCTCCTTCCATTTTTAGTCTTACAATCCCACCCCTAGTCTTTTTTCTCTTACTAACATACCTGAAAAAGTTATTGTCCCCTTTTGCTATTGCCTGGGTTATTTTTTCTTCTGTTTGTGCCTTTGCACTCCTGACTGTTTTTCCCACCTCCCTCTGCTTTTTTAGATACAGTTCCCTGTCTTCTTCCCTCTGTATTTCCTTGTACCTCCTGAATGTCACCCCTTTTGCCCTTACCTTCTTGGCCAGTTCCTTTGAGAACCACAGTGTTTTTTTTTTCCTTTCTCTTTGTTTTGCTTACTTGTCTAATGCAATGGCTTATTGCATCCGCAATGGCTTCATTAAGATTCTCACATTGTTCCTCCACCCCCCCTTCTCCTTTCCTGCCTGTGATTTCACTATACTGCCTCCTAAGCAGTACAGTGCTGCATTGTGCCTACCTGTCCATCCTGCAGCAACTGTGAGATCACCATTGTCCATGCAATTCATGCCACCACTCCACTGTGTAACCATGAATAATGTGTGTAAAAAAAGAAACTGTTCAGAAGCTGAGGAACTAAGACCCCTTCCTTCCCCACAACAGCTGCCAAGCCTGGAAACTTGCCTACTGGTGCTAAGGTTCCCTTCCATGTCTCTCACCTGTCACTATCTCAGCAACAGTTCCATGCTGCTCAGACCTACTGGCAAGAACTGAGCACAGGTGTGTGTGTGTGTGTGTGTGTGTGTGTGTTTGTGTGTGTGTTACTCCATTATAGCCCCAGACATATCTCAACTGACATGAACTGTTGCAGATTGTGAGGCACGCATAGCCTCTCAACAATACCTACAGACCACCACCTGCCAGACGCCACTTACTGGATTGAAACTTTACCTCCCTTTCTCTTTGGCTCCCTGAACTGCTTGCAGTGTCACCTACCTGCCTGGCATACCTGACACATGACTGTGCTGTGGGTGTTCATTTCTCTTATTCTCTTTTTCCTCTGGGCCAGCATCTGTACAGAAGCAATACGTAAAGTACCAGTGGTACTAAAGGTGCCAAATGAGGTATGTAAAGTGTATACTAATTGTGTACTAAAATACAATACAATGTGTAGTACCTGGATTCAAACCACTAATCCTTTGCCTGCTTAGTGAACACACATTAGGTGCACCACTGAGCTGCAGCTTTGGACATTGTAGTTCCTGTAGAGTAGATGTTAAGTCTCAACCTAGAAAACAGGTGACTGAGGATCTAATCCTAGCAGATGTCGCACCTTCACAAATTAAATTCGCTTCTCATATACATTACTATTCCAACTCCACACCACCACCATGAATTGCCACTAAAGTGAGTTTCCATCTTACAAAAAAAATTGAAAACATGTTTAAGTCCTTGTCAGGATTTGAACTGCTGAGTCTTTGTCTGCTAAGAAGAAACACATTCACTGTGCCACTAAGCTGCAGGTGAGTGAGGTGCAGTTCCTGTGGTGTAGAGTTATGTTCAAACCTGAAAAACAGGTGATTTGGGATCTAATCTCAGCAGGTGATATACCTTCACAAATTGTGATTCATAGCTAAATGTGCTTATCATATAATTTGCTTTTCCATTCCATGCCACTTAAGTGAGTTTCCATCTTCTCAAAAAGATTAAATAAATGTTTCAAACCCCAGGAATCCCTCACTAAGTTTAACAAATGCAATCATTCTCCCAGAAAGAGTAGCCCTGGAGCTTTTAGAATTTTATGCAAATTATGGAATTTAGAGTAAAATTCAAACTGTGCTGTGGGGTCAAGCTCACCCCTGCACTTTACGTCAGAGTTATTTATATGCCTGAAGAAAGCAATCACCCTGAAGTTTTCTCTTCACTCCTGGCCAGTTTATGGTTCATTATTTTATAATTTATGCTGTTGAGGTATTTCTAGTTAACTTTTTGATAATCTGAATTAGATAGGGTGTTATTTAAGCTATAAGGCATGATGGGGGGCATTATGGTGGGATGAAGCAAGAGGTGAAGCTGAGTGCTTCTACCACCCAAGAAGGACCGTTAGCCCACCATAACTCACCCCTTGGAGTGCCTTATAGCGATTATGAAACGGGTCCCAACACTTAATAAATTAAAAAAAATAAAACATTTCTTTGTGTGTTTTAAATTAGTAAAACATAAGAAATATAAACAATTAAAGGGACACTGCCAATCCCTTTAGGTCTCAAAGGGTCCCTAGTTAGAAAAACACATGTTATAATTGCTAACATTCTGTAAAGATTGTTGATGTAGTTGGTAGTTTGATTCTGACTCTTTTTTCTTTAAAAAAGTGAAAAACAGACTGCCCACCATGCTGGTGTTACCATACAAACACAAGTTTGTTTAGATCCATTGATCAGCTGCTACTGCATCTTTCCCAGGCTTGGGAACACCCATAACACAGTCTAGCCCCTCATGATGCAATGAGAGTTTAGGAGGCTACTGCCTCATGAGTGACTGTACTGATTGGGTGTGTTTCTAATGCTTTGGAAGCATGCAGTAAGAAAAGATTTGGGATTGTAAACAAACCAAGGTTGTTTATAAATATACATTAGTATGCATTTCAGTTGTACTAAACAAGGAGACAGACAAAACAAACTGCAACATCAATGAATTTTAGAGAAAGCAAGAAATCATAAAATGTAGGTTTTTAGCTAGAAATAATATGATGAAAAACAGGTTGACAGTGTCCCTTTAATTCAGAAAATAAAAAGTAGTATCTGCCTACAGATTGTGGTGTTATGACTGACCAGCAGGTGGCACCAGTACTGCATGTACACGGCAAGTATAGGCAGCAGTCATGAGAGTGAGGGCAATAGTGTCTTCACAGTATGTGGTAGGCAAGATACACTCTATGGCAGGTTTCTGGCAGCTGCCCTGAGCACAATCGGGCAGTTTTCCGAAACTGGCGGTAAGTGTGGGAGCCTGTCTGACTTTTTCTTTATCTGTATTTTAAATCTGGGATTACCAAGCAGGTGGGAGCTTCCGGTCTAACTGTGGAAGCATGAGCATGTGGAGGCTGCTGATTTAAGAGCAGGGCTGAGACTCAGAAGTATTGGAGTGGGCAGTCAGTGACAGCGAGTGGGCAGTCAGTGAGAGCGGGGAATGATACTCCATAGCTGATTGGTGGTAAGGAAAACTGACTGGCAGGACCTACTTTCACTCGTGCTGTTGTACTGGGATAACAGCCCAGGTGAAAGCAGCTCTCACACAAACAGGAGCAATCATTCTTCATATCCATTTTATAATTTTATTTAAATGTGTCATTTTCTAATTTTCTTCGGGTTCCAATCAGTTCCCAGCAACTCGAGAAGGCCATTCTCAGCTTCATTCCTGCTGTAAGGGAACTGCTAGTAAAAACTATTAAAAGTAAATAAAAATCAGTTTTGATTAAACCAATTTGCTGTTTTACTTAAAAGTGTTCTTGTTTTTAGGAACCAAGATAATATTTTTATTTCTAATTAAGAAACCTCTTTTAAGGTATTTATTATTTGTAGTTTTAATTTTCAAGGAACTGAACTACAATTTTCTCTTTTAAGTCCTTTCTAACATTTCTGGGGCTTATTGTATGTTGTGATTATTCTTTTGGGAACTGGAAATGTCTTCTTGGGATCATGAGTGCTAGGCATGACTGACATACCCAAAAAGAAGATGGAACCTACTGGCTTGATTTTATTTATTTTTTATTTATTGATAGCTAGGATTACAAATACCTTTGAACCAGAGGTTCTTTTACAAAGGTTCTGTGTTATTCAGACAAAGACTTCACAAATAATACAGAAAGGATACGGTTGCAATAAAACAGATTAAAAACAGTGAAGTTGTCACAAACATTGGAACGCCTACCTGAGATACAAAATGGAGAAGATTGCAGCCAAAAACTTGACTTTGTCAGACTAAGAGCTAAGTGCAGAATTTCTGAGCTTGTGTTTCCCAAAGAGGGAATCACTGAGTTTGTTTTTACCAGAGACAGACAGTTGGGGGAGATTAGGGAGAGAATGGGGATGAATTAAAAGTGCTGAGTATAAATAAGGAAGAGGGATATAAGGGCAGAGGGAGAGGGGTGAGGGACCTGGGGGTGTGGGTGGGGAGAGGGAAAGTGAGGAAATGGGAGCTTTGGAGAGGATGTTAGTGATATGAGAGCGGGGGTAATTGTACAGCTTCAGTTCACCTCCCGGCAAAGGCAGACTGCCACAAGCCGTGTTTAAAGTGCCTGGGTTCAGACCACGATTTTTCCAGATGTGATCTCTGCAAGCAGTTTTGCTCTATAACACAATAGAAAAGGGCTACATAATTAGAGGATTTTATGGCTTCTCAGTCTGCTCCATGTCATCAAAAGGTTCAGACAAGGATCCAGCCCCTCAGAGTAAGCAGCAGTCCCTGTCAAAGGGGAAAGAAAAGAAAGATAAAGCTGATACAAATGGTTCAGAACTTAGTGTCTGAAATGGGGAACTCTGGATCCAGTCAAAATAAAAGAGTCTCAGAGCAGACACTAGATACGGTGCATGCCAAGAAAAAATGTAAATAAAAACATATCACTTTCTCTCCTAATGAAGAAGCAAAGGAGTCAACAGTGGACACAAATTAAAAGCCTCCAGTAGTGGACATGGCAAAGGCATGGCAATTCCTCCAGGCTTTCTAGGCTATGGGGAACTTCATAAATATGCCTGTCCTCCCCAGCTTCTGGTTTCATTTCCAATCCCTGAGGAGAAGGAGGAGGAGGAGGATGCTGAAATTTACTATGAAGATAAGGAGGAAGGAGAATCTATAGAACCAGATGGTTCTTATGAGCAGGAATCTGACTCCCCTGCTAGGCCTTCATAGGAATACACTTCTCACTATACCTTTGTAAAGCATATGATAAATTACCCTCAACATCCCCTACCACACGACTGATGAGGATGAAGTAGAATTCATGGATATGATGGGTTTAGCACCCACAAAGAGGTTGATGCTGCCCATATAGAAATCCTCAAGAAGGTCACATACAAAGTAATGCCAGCACCCACCTCAGCAGCTAGCATCGACAAGAAAATTGAGAAAAAATATAAACTAGACAAGCAGGCTGCTGAGTAACTGTACTCCCACTCTGATCATGAGGGAGTGGTCCAGACATCTGCATATGATAAGACCAAAGTGCATGTTTCCACCCCACTCCCTGAAAAAGATTTAAGGAAACAGGATAGCATGGATAACAAAGTTTACATATAAGCTTGCCTGCTCCTAAGGTGGGCAGCCTACTTAGCTTATATAGACCAGTACAAGAGGGGCTTGTGGTACTCCATTCTGGCACTGAGCAAGAACATTACTGGAGACTTGGCTCAGGATATGAATGACACAGCAAGATCAGCCATAGATACCACAAAGAACCACTTTCATATGGCAGTGGACATATATGACACAGCATCTAGGGTCATGGGCCATGCAGTGTTCCTAGGAAGGTTTGTCTGGCTTAGGACTACAAACCTATCCCAGGACACTCAGACCAAAGTGATGGAATTCCCATGTGAGGGAAATTCCCTGTTTGTTGACAAGACAGAGGCTTACACGAAAAAGGCGGATGAGTACAAAACCACCTACAAGAGCAATTCTGAGAAAGAAAAGGCCTCCACTTCCTACAGGCCTTATGGAAGGGATGGTAGGGGTAAAGGATACTACCCTCATGCTTATGCTTCCAATGAGTACCCTCCATAAAGAGCCTATTACAGGGGCAGGAGTAGAAGGGGCAATAGACATACAGCTGCAACACCAGCACCCAAATCCCAAACAAAGCAAAACCCTTGACAAGTTTGCTCAGGTTGCCCATCCATTGTCAGTGGGAGGAAGACTGTCTCACAATCAGGGAGGAGCAAGATCTTCTAAACTGTACACAGAAGCCATGAAGATCTGAAACCTAGCCTACTCCCTAGAAGTTCAGCTCTCCTCAGTACATTTGCCAGAGAAAGACAATGTGCTGGAAAACTCCCTGAGCAGGATCAGCCAGGGAAATCATGAGTGGACTCAGAATCAGCAGGTGCTGGTATCAGTATCCAGATGGTGGGGTACAACAGAAATAGATCTGTTTGCCTCCTGGGAGAGTGAACAGACACTTTTTTGTTGCAGACCCCCAGCAGTGGGTTCAGTCCCAGAAGACCCTGTAGTCCTCAGCTGGTCAGGGAACTTTCTCTCTGCCTTCCCTCCATTCCCACTTTTACAGAGATTACTCATAAAACTGAGAAGAAAATCAGCAACAATGATTCTAACAGCAGCTCCAGAGTGGGCCAGACATACCTGGTACTCCATGCTCCTGTCCCTATCCAACAAACAACCTATAAACCTGCCCCGAGATACAACCTGTTGACACTGTCCCAGGGCAGGATAACATTCCCAGATCTGAGAACTCTATGCCTCAGAGCATGGTTCTTGAGAAGCAAGAGTTCTGTGGGCTGAATCTGTTTGAGAAAATAATAGTGATGCTGAAGGTTTCCTGAAAACCAACAACAAGGAAAGCTTATGCTTCAGAATGAATAAGATTTTCTTGCTGGTACTCTCCTAGAGAGATCAAACCCCTCCGTGCAGGTCTGTCCACAATCCTGGACTACTTAGTCCACCTCCAGTCTGTGGGCCTAAGGTCCTCAACCCTGAATGTTCATTTGGCAGTAGTGTCAGCTTGCACATCAGCTGTCAAAGACAGATCAGTGGCTTCAACTTATTTTTAAAAAGTTTTTAAGGGTCTCAGTCACCTGTACCATCCATTGGGGATGCCTGTCCCTCACTTGGATTTTAACTTTGCATTGTCCAACTGATGGAAGCTCCTTTTGAGCCCATGGCCACTGCTGCACTGAAGTATGTCACCTGGAAAACAGTTTTACTAGTGGCAGTGACATCTGCTAGAACGGTGAGTGAGTTACAGATCCTCTGCACAGATCCTGAGTACACAACTTTCCACAGTGACAAGATAGTCCAAAGTACAAACAGGAAATTCCTCCTAAACATGGTGTCTGAATTCTGTCTGAATCAGTCAATTGCCCTTCCAGTTTTCTTCACAGAAAAATCCAACACAGATGAGCAAAAGCTCCATAGCCTGGATGTGAAAAATGATGCACTGAGTTACTACTTGGACCACACAAAGGAGGTATGGTCCATTAGCACATAGCTGTTTCTTACCTTAGGTGAAGTGGGGAAAGGCAAATCAGCATCCAAGAGAACCCTTTCCCACATGATAGTCCCCTGCATACCCCTTCTGGCCATTAGAGCCCAGCATTTGTGCGTCGGCACATAAGGGTGATGATTTCTGGATTTGTACTCCCTTCCCCGAGGTCCTCCCCCCTAGGAGTTAGAATCCTAAGAAAGGGGAAGTGTGGGGGTGGAGGGGGCAAAGCCCCCCACAAAGACAGGGGTCAATGAAATCCTGACTTGGCACCCAGAAGATCAGGCACACTAATGCCATCACTGGCACTCTCAGTGGGTGGAATCCCTGCATACAGTTCTGTTATGACTAAGCTAGTAAACTGCAACCCAGAGGGCTAAGGGTATACAAGAGGCACCTCTGCCTCTGTGCCAGCATCATAGCATATCCCTTTACAAGAGATTTGTAAAGCAGCTACCAGGAAAACAGTGCAGACTTTCACAAAACACTACTGTCTGGATGTACAGTCCAGAAGGGATGCCAGTTTTGGCACTGCTGTTTTGCAGAAGCTTTTCCCTTAATAGGCTTTGTACCTAGACTCCCAAAGCACTAATATGGAGTCTACACTTGTTAAACTTAAGTGATGGATTCCTGTGGTTTGAAGAAAAAAAAATTACCCACCATAGTAATGTTGTTTCTTCCAAAGAGATCTCTCACAATGTTTAACAATCCCAAATCCCTGCCTCCCCTTCCAGTACCTAGAAAATGGTTTAGATTAGAATCAGTTTCTTTTCAACTTGCTATAGCAGTACTTGTTACAGTGCCTTTACAACTGCTGCTAAGTGGTCTAAGTGACTTTACATCTTCATAACAAGTTTATTTATTCCACCTTGTTTTAATAAATTGTAAAGCCAGCCTGGTGGCACTGAGGGCTGAGGTGCTGGATGCCACACATCATGCCATGCTGGTGACCTGGGTTCAGGAACGAGCCTGGGTCATCGGAGGTCAGCCGGGGGGAGGGAGAGGATGTGAGAAGCTGGCAGCTGGCAGCACTCCGCTTTGGGAGGAGGGATCCACCTCTTTCGGAGCTTGGCGGCCCTCTGGTGGAGGCCGGAGGGATGGTGCCATGAGAGAGCTCCGACAGAGGTCTACGGGGAGGGTTGAGGGGACCCAATGCGGAGCTGCAGTGCACATGTGCGCCTCCACGTGCACACACCACCACTTCTGGGGGTCCTGGGGTAGCGAAGGGAGAAAACAGAGGAAATGTGGGGGCTGACATGGATGATGTCCCTGGACTGACTCAGGGGATCTGTCAGGGCATGCATGGTGCTACAAGACCCCGAAAGACCCCGAGTTCAGTAGGCTTGGTGGATGCAGAAGTCGACCCACCACAGGAGGATAAAAATAGTTAAAAAAAATATAAAATTAAAAAAAAATTGTAAAACATTTTTTGAATACAAATGTTAGAATTTTTGGTAGCAGTTTAACTAGTTTTGGTGGTCACTGCTCACCCTGGCTTTGGAAATAAATCTGACATTATAGTGCAGGAGTGAGCATGACCACACAGCAGAGTTTGAATTCCATTCTAAATTCCATAATTTGCATAAAATTCTAAATGCTCTGGGGCAGCTCATTTAAGGGGAATGATTGCACTTGTTAAACTTAGTGAAGGATCCCTGTGAAGAAACAACATTACAATGGTGAGTACTTTTTTCTTAAGTCCCTACCAGGATTCAAACCACAGATCTTTTACTTTTTAAGTAAACACATATGATGTGTGGCACTGAGCTGGAGGTGAATGAGATGCGGTTCCTATGGTGTAGAGGTTATGTCCAAACCTACAAAACAAGCCAATAGAGATCTAATCCCAGCAGGTGACTTTCCTTCACAAACTGATGTTCTTTGCTAAATTTACCTATCATATAAATTAACAGTCCTACTCCACACCACTCAAGTGAGTTTGCATCTTACAAAGAAAATTTGAAAACAATATTTAAGTCACTGCCAGGATTCAAATTATATCTACCTGTATTTGAACCACTGATTTTTTTTGCCTGCTAAGCAAACACACATTCAAGGAGCCACTAAGCTGCAGATTAGTGCCTCCCAAAACTTAGAAAACAGTTCCATGCAGTTTCAACAAACATAATGGTTATTAATGGGAAGAAAAGCAATAAAATATTCCCAATTTCTATTTTTTTTTTATTTTATTCCACAATTCGGTTTTACAAATTTTGAATCAAAGACTCATTTACAAAGGCACTTCATCGCAGGGAGGTTAGACAACAATTGGTGGAGTACAACAATGGAGAACATTACAGGTGAGATACAGTAAAAGAACACACAAAGCAATTCCAGTGATACAGTGGTGTACAAAGGCTTGAATTAGTTACACTTAGTCTAATATACATATAAATAATAAGGTATCCCTAGAGGTTCTGGGTAGCAATACCTGGGGGGGGGAGTTGCTGGGGGAGAAAGGCAGTCCAGGAGGACTTTATCTGTAAATTGGGCCAAGCGGAGCTCTAGGTATGGCCCAGTCATGGGCATTTACAGCTCAGAGTGTCAGTGAGGTGATTTCAGAGGGCGATTTTGAAGGGGCCGATTTTGGGGATGTTTGTGATATGAGCGGGAAGGGAGTTGTACCAGGAGGGGGCTCTGGAGTGGAATGATCTTTGGGCAAGCGAAGTCCTGGCTCTCAGGACCTGGAAGGTGGCTTTGGTTGTGTTTCTGGTGGTGACCAAGTGGGAGGCCAGTTTTAGGGATGTAGCAACCCCCGGAGGGGAGAGCCCAAGTAGTGTTTTTTGGCCAGTAAACAGGTGTGGTAGCACAGGTGTTCATCAAAGGTGAGTAGGTTCGAGGAGGAGTAGAGCTGGCATGTGTGCATTCTGCTGGGGGCACCGGTCAAGAGCCTGCAAGCCTTGTTGATCGAGGTCTGGACTTTGGTGAGGGCAGTGGGGTCAGCAGCCGCATAGATAGGGAGCCCATAATTGACCAATGACAGGACGGAGAAGGTAATAGCCAGCCGGAGGGCATTCTGAGGGAGGCAGTTTTTGTGGCGGTAGAGGAGTCCAATCTGGGTGTTTACGGCAGAGGACAGGGAGTTAAGATGAGAGTGGAAAGAGAGAGCCGAGTCAAAGGTGATGCCCAGATGTTTGTATGCAGACACCTGTTCAAGGGGGTGAAGGGTGCTGGGGAGGATGAGAAGGGGGGCATTTCTGGAGTTACTCTGGCAGTGGGCAAAAAGCATAGCTTTTGTCTTCTTGTGGTTCAGAACCAGACGATAGTCGAAGAATCATTTTTCAGCTTGGCTGAAGGTGAGTTGCAGAGAGTTCTGGAGAGTGATGGGGTTGGGGTGGGAGGCAACGAGGACCGCGTCATTAGCATATAGGAGCATTCTGCCCTAGCAGGAGCTAGGAAGGGTGTTGAGAAAGAAACTAAACAATGTGGGGCCCAGGCTGGAACCCTGAGGGACACCTGAGTGTACAGGTAGGGTGGTTGCTAGGGTACTGTTTATCTTGACCCATTGGGATCTGGCATGGAGGTAACTGGAGAACCAGGCAAGGGGGCCAGATGAGAAGCCTAGTTGATGGAGGGAGTCAAGCAATAGGGGGTGACACACAGTGTCAAAGGCCTTAGATAGGTCAATGAACACTGCCCCAGTGATGTCCCCAGAGTCAAGTGCAGAGTGTATTTGCTGTGAGAACTCTAAGAGGGCTGAAGTGGTGCTGTGTCCAGGGTGGAAGCCATGCTGTTCTGGACATAGTATGCTGTATTTGGTTAGATAATCCGTGAGTTGGGTGGATACTGTTTTTTTCCAGGGCTTTAGAGAGCGGGGAGAGGATGGAGATTGGTCTGTAGTTATTTGGTAATGTGCAATCTCCATTCTTATGAATTGGGGTAATTTCAGCTGATTTCCAGGCACTCAGGAATTGACCGAGGCACAGAGACCGGTTTAACAGGTCAGTGAGAGGGGCTAGCATGACATCTAGAGTTAGACAGAGAGTCCTGGAGTCAAGGGGGTCACAACTGGGGTTGTGGCTGGAGAGGGCTTATAGTAGGAGTGGTTTGGCATCATGGGGAGATATGGTGTGGAGGAGAAATGAGGGATTCAAGGTGGGGCTTGAGGCAGAGATAGGGTCAAAAAGAGGGCAGAAAGGACTGCACTTAGGTCAGAAAAAGCCATGTTGAGGCAGTCGGCATATGTGGGGGTCAGTGGTAATAGTGCCGTAGACAAGTATCTGAGAAGGGGGGGGGAGAGTGAGTTTTTCCATTAAGCTCCTTAATATTATCCCAGAACGCTCATGCAGAGCCCCAGGAGGAGGCCAGGGTGGTTTGGTAGTATTTGGCCTTGGCTTGCCTTATGGCCCAGGTGCATTGGTTATGAGCGGCATTATAGGCTTGTCTGTCCACTGCCCTGCCTGACTCGACCGCAACCTGCCATAGGTTGTCTCGCTGTCTCAGTTGCTGGATAAGGGAAGGAGAAATCCAAGTGGCATTGTGTCTTTTGGAGCAAGTGCTGGTAAAGGGGGAAAAGTTGTCACAGGCCTTGCAGAAGGCTCTGGTGAGGTAGGCTAGTGCAGTGTCTATATCAGTCGTGAGTGAGATCGGGGACCAGTCAAGCTGGGCTAGGTACTGCTTCAGTTTATTAAGGCCCCCTGGGTGAAAGTGGCGGTAGGAGGTGACTTTGCACATGGGTTTTTGCATGGGGGAGGACCAGAAACAGAGGATACGGGAGTGTTCGCTGAGGGAGTTAGCTAGGATGCTAACAGACTTGATTTTGTGGGGGTGATTGGAGAGTATTATGTCAAAGAGAGAGCTGGTGCCACTTGACTGGTTAAATCTGGTAGGAAGAGTGACTAATTGAGCTAAGTCAAGGGCAGTGAAGGAGTCCTTTATGTATGCAGGAGTGGAGCCAAACCAGTTGATATTGAGGTCACCTAGGATGAGCTGTTCAGCTTTGTTGGGCAGGGTGGACAGATAGTCAGTAAGGGAGTGGATTGCAGGACCTTGGGCCCGTGGGGGTATGTATGTAGTTGTAAGATAGAGATGGCCCCTGCCCAGGTCAGGGGAGATTTTTAAGGTGATGACTTGGGCACCATGACCGAGCTTAGGGGCAGGGAGGTCATGGCTAAGGAGGGAGTCACGCAGGTAGACTGCACATCCACCACCACGCTTGCCAACTCGATCCTCTCGGAACAGGGTGAAACCAAGGAGGGAGACAGCAGAATCAGGGGTTGATGCAGAGAGCTAGGTCTCCTCTATGGCAAGGATGTCGGGCCTATGTTGGGTGACCCAGCACTGGAGTGCAGCAGTTTTCTTTGGGAGACTGCAGATGTTCATTGAGGCAGTGCAGAGGCCTCACCTAGCAGGGTGCAGGGGGGGGTAGAAGCCCCAGGACCAGGGTTGGGGTGGATGTTCCCGAAGAACAGAATTAGTAAGGTGATAAGTCGGAGGAGTGGGCTACTGCGGTTGGGGTTGATATGCTTGAGCTGATGCTTCATTCTGCATGTCTGTCTTGCTTTGTTTTCTGTCTCCCTCATTTTTATGACTGCATGGGCAGAGACATGCTAACGAATTGCTATGATGTAGGAGAGAGAAGGGGCTGTGGAAGCACATGACCAGATATGTAGACTGTGTCCTTCCACAGTGGAACTGAAGCACATGTGGTCCTGGCCATTTACCATAGTGCTGCATCCCCCCCCCCCCCCGCTGTGCACTATTTTCTGGCTCCGCACTCACTTCTAGTTCACTTCCAGGTTCTGAGCGCTGCTTTTGCTTTTAAAATAAAATATTTTTTTCCCGAGCACTACATACAGTAATGGCACCACCCACCCTCCAATCGGACTAACAAAAATACATAGGGAAATTAGCTGTTCTGCCTTTTATAACACTTGCTGTTGTAGCTTGAGCGATTGCTGTGGGCAGAACAGCTTAATCACTGTAAATTAAATGTAGTCTCTGTGCATTTGCTGTTAGTCCCATCAACATGTTAAATGAGCATTGGCTCCACTGGTAATTTAGAATATTGTAAAAGTTAGTGTTTGAATTCCTATAGCACTTTTTGATTTTCACCAATTCCATGTCCTTTGTATGTTCCTCATTTAATCTGGCACTCCAACTTGGCATTTTAATCTTTTTCCAAAACATTTGGCTTGATAGTCACATGAAACACTGTTTTTTTTATAGTAGCACTATAACTGAGACGGTATATACTTCCGAATCATGTGCAGCACACTACAACATCTCAGTTGACAGGGAGTCCCTCTTAAAAATGCACTAGCAGTATGCACTAGTTGGCAGTCCAGTTTTTATGTCTTAGAGCATAGCTGCCATTAGAAACTAAGAACTATTGCTTTGGATTTTATATTTTCTATATGCCCCTTGTAGCTAATTAATTCCTTTACTTTGGAATGCTCCTTGTAGCCAATTCTCCCCACTCTGAACTATCGCTCTCTCTGTACTAATTAATAGACTGTCAATGCTGTGTGAACTGCGGTGCAAAACATTAGAGGGTAGCGATTGTGAGGATCAGAAACTGATATATTCTGTCACTAGAATCTGACATACTCTATCAGTTTCACACAATCTGCAAGTAGATGTAAACCTAACACATTTGAGCTTGATGAGACTCTGTTGTAAGTCATACTATAAACTATATGTCACTGACTATATGTCAGTGTCAGTGGCTCAGTAGGTAGCACACTTGCCTCTGAGGCCGGGAGATCAGAGGGCTGTGGGTTCAGTTCCCACATCTGGCACTTGGGTTAATAGCCCAGTACTGACACTGTAATGCAGCATGAGAGGGGTGCTGCATTTCTGAGGTGCCGTCTTTCGGATGAGACGTTAAACTGAGGTCCCATCTGCCTGGATTGGTGGTAGTTCAGGTGGATGTTAAAGATCCCATGGCACTTATCGAAAAGAGTAGGGGTACTTTATTAAGCAAGAAACACAACATCACACAAAACAGAAAAACGTAACAGTTGAAACATCACAAAAAAAAACATATCTGAAAATTGCAAAAGAAACAAACTAAAAAAATTAACAAAAAGAAAAAGCTTTCCATAAATAAATGACATAAGATCTGGAAAAACGTTTCCCATCCTGAAAGCGAACAGTTTGTAAATCAGCAACAATAGCAGAGAGAATAACATCAAAATTCGTATGAAGTTGTTGCAACACAAAATAACAGCGAGCTTGCCATAAATAATATTGTAAAAGTGCAAAAAAAACATTCAACGTACTTCTATGGTATCGGCCCCAATCCCCAGAATAATCGCCTAACACCAGAGTACTGTAAGAAATTAACTGTGAGATGTGGCATATTCCAATGCCTAGCTGCAAATTCCCAAAACCTCTGACTAGCAGGACATTCAATAAAAAATGAGACTGGCTTTCTTCAATATTAATACAATCGGTCGTAAACAATATCTATCAGTCACTGGTTTATACTTTAGATTTCCCGAACTCCTAACGACCATGAGCAGAGATCCACATGATATCCCAAATCTTAACCGAATTCTATTATCAGTTAATTTACGAATGCAGACTTCATGGTAGATGGGGAGCAAGATGGAAAGAGTAATATCACTTTTTGTACCTCATAACGATATACTCATAAAAGGATTTTCTATGTAAAGCAGTAATTTATGTAAGGGAATCTTCCATTTAAACAATTTCTTCAAAGCCGAGATTCCATAATGTGGTAAACCATCTGATAATAAAATTCTAGGGAAGAAGAGACCATTTAAAAAATATTTGTGCCATATAGATTTAATCCAGAATTGCCAAGGAAGAGACGGTGCACACCAAATGAATGAAAAGGAGGAAAATAAAAAACAGAATGAAAAAATCACAGGATTAATCATATGCAATCCACCCTCTCTATATCTGAGATCGTATATTCTCTCTTCACAGGGTTTAATCTATTGCCCCATAACATCTGAAAAAATACTATAAATCCTAGTTTCGAGCAGCGGGGTGGAAAAGGTGACTTAGATAAAGAAAATGGGCAAAACAAATTTTTTAATGATTAGAACTCTTTTTTTTTACCAAACTTCCAGCTCTTCCACTGATTAACTTTAAGTTCACCTAATCCTAACTGCTTTTCCCAATTATAGAATTCCATATTATCCATCCCAAACCAGACACCCAGTATTTTCTGAGGCCCAGTTACTAAGGGAATAGCAAAACAGTTCGATAAGTCCGGAACAAACGGACCCAATTGCATAACAAAACTTTTTGTGATATTTAGAGAGGCACCAGAGTATCTACCAAAGAAAAGAAAAAACTCTAAGGCTTTCCTCAAAGAGGTTGAGTCAGCTAAAAGAAGGGTGACGTCATCCGTGAAAGCAGTAACTTTAATCACTTCCAGGTCTGCAGAAGGAGCAATGCCTGAAATAGAGGTGTCACAAACAATGCTTCTAATTACTGGATCCAGAATGAAAGTGTATAATAAGGGGCTTAAGGGACATCCTTGTCTGACACCTCGGGAAATCTTTACTGTCTCCCCTAACAGGCCGTTTACTATAGGAACTGAGACTGCGGATTTATACAACTGAGAAATCCAATGTACAAAAGTATCAGGAATTCCGTAAGCAGAAAGAATAAAATACAAATAAGAATGACTGACTGCATCAAACGCTTTAGATTGATCCAAGGCTGCTATCAATTCTGAGGAAAAAAAACTAGTTCGACATGCAAAAGGTCTCGAAGTAAAAAGAGGTTATGTTGGATTTTCCTAGTTTTTATCGCACACGTTTGTGCAGGGTGAACTAAAAGCCTAGACAATTTCTCTAATCTATTATTCAAAATTTTAGATAAAATCTTATAATCACTGTTTAGTAAACAGATTGGTCTCCAATTTGAGAGCAAGTGTTTATCCCCTTTCTTATAAATGAAAGTCATTAAGGACATGGAAAAATCTTGGCAGGAGGTCCCTGATGACAGATAACAATTAAACACAATAGGAAGAAAAAAACCCATGTATTCTATGCATTTTTTATAAAACTCATTAGGTATCCCATCTATACCAGGGGAAGATCCGAGTTTTAATTGTTTAATGACTTCAATCACCTCAGAAGTGGAAATAGGTAATTGTAAAGACCGGACTAGATCACAAGGCAGATGGGGAAGAGAAGAAAAAAACTGTACTTGAGAGAGAATCCGTAGGAAGAACCTGTGGGGATGAAAAGAAGTCTGAATATAATTTTGTACTACATGTAGCATACCTACATCAGTGGTAATAAGCTCATTTTAGCATCAAGTAAACCAGTCATGATAGTATTCCGTAAGTGTGTTTACATGCATGAAAGGGATCAGCCATTGGGGAATTTTTAAAATTAAAGCGAAATTCCAGATCCAAAGACTTGGCTCTATTGTATTGATATGTTTTCATTTGCTGCTTAATATTCTTTATCTGAGAAAGAAAAAGGTCATGATTGTTTGGAGGGAGTGACATGAGTCTATATAACTGGTTTCTAAGAACTAAATATGTCCTATATTCATCCTGCACCTTAGTCTTACCCCAGGTCTGAAATAAATGTCTAACCTCAAGTTTAAATTGTTTCCACCACTCATATGGGGAGGAAAATAAAGCCAAAGTAGAAGATTTTGCAGCTAAAAAAAATTCCAGTTTAGAGAAAGAAGCAGGGTCTGAAAGAAAAGAAGTGTTCAACCTCCACCGTGACATGCAAGAATGTAATCTAGGAGGAAGATTTCATAAAGATAAAGTACAAAATAAAATGTGGTGATCAGAGAATTCCACCGGAACTGCAATACAAGACAAAACCTGAAGATAGTGTGAAATAAAAACATATCAATCCTAGTGGCAAATGTATATCTATAGTAAGTATTACCATTCGTAGGGTGTAAGCTACGGAAGGCGTCAGTAAGCCCAGCATCAGTTACCACCTCTAATAATGATTTGAGTCACAACAGACCTTTTCCCTTGTGTTTTACGGAGCTGAATATCAAGGGAACAGTTAAAATCTCCTCCCCAAACTAAATGTTTCCTGGTGAATAAATAGGGTTTAATTTCTGTAAACAGTGCAATACAGCCAGTTTTAGTCTGAGGGCTATAAACATTTAGAAAGCGAAAAAAATATTCACCCCATGAGCAGTCTAATATAAGAGCTCTACCAGGTGATAAATCAATAACCTTCGTGATTTTAAAAGAAGAATCACCAAACAATATAGCGACTCCATCCGCGATTTCAGTACCAAAAGACCAAAAAGATGGGCCACAAGTCCATAATCTTTTCAATCTGTGTTCCTCAGAAATAGAAGACACCCTTGTTTCCTGTAAAATATAACATCTAACTTCAGGAATGTAAGATATGAAAATATGGATATCTGCCTATGAAAGGATTTTAGGCTACATACATTAAAAGAAGCAAATTTCAAAGAGGCCATGAGATTACTTATAAACTACGTTTTTGGCTTACTTTCCTTTTTTTTCCTTTTTTCCCTTTCCTATCTTTAGCAAGCTCTGTAGATTTACTATCGTCCTCGTCCGTTATAATTTCAGAGTGATGAGAGGCCTCAGACTCCATATCTGAGTCTCTAACTTCATCCTGAAGGGGGAAAGAAATTTTCAGTCACCACCGGACTGATTTGGGCTGTTTTGAGGATGCTCTAGTGAACTCCTACCTTTAATGGTTTCAAAAGGGGTGGCATAATAGAGGCCTGACTCTGGCAGTCTCCTGATGGAGGAGGGACCAGATGTACAGTATCCTGAGGGTCAGTAACCACAGGTGGCACAGACTTAGCAGCATCTGGGAGTGAGAGGGGTAAAACAGAAGCTTGCTTTGGGGAAGGGGTACCCTTGTCACTCAGAGTTTGCAATTTGGCCTGGGCATTTCGAAGCAAACCATCCTGGTCTAATCCATCAGAGCAATTATGCCTAGCCCAAGGACACTGATGGAAGGCATGGCCCTTTGCTTCACAAAGATTACATTGGAAGATATTGGTACACATGTCTACAGAATGCCCAAAACCCCCACATAAAGGACACTTCATCATGTCATAAACACTACTGATGTGTGTCCTATCCCCACATTATAACATGCTTTAGGCTGCCCCCATAAAAGCAAACCCCTCTATCCTTTCCCAAAAAGAAACTGTTAGGTAAATGAATAATTTCAGAATTGACTTGTAGCAATTCACCTAAATTTCCATCCCCTGTCCAAATGCCTTCAATATCCAAAAGGGCTTCAGGTGGCCCAAAACCTCACATTTGGATTGCAACCATCGTAAATATCACTGACATTAACCCCTCGTTTCTGAACATAATTGTGACAAACCTAATCAATGGTTTAGTTAAAGGAATGGCAAAAAAGGAAGCCACATGGGTGATTTTTTGATTAGATATTTGTCCCAGAATCTGTTCATAAGGGCAGTAGTCTGAAAGCTAATGTCAAAGGAATCTTCCCCAGAGACATGAATGAGGGCATACACATCTTTGGCACAAAACCCATTTTAGTCTGCAGAAGCTGTTTAAACACATAGTATCTATCGAGTTGCTCCTTCAACCCCTCTATATTTCAAAGCACGCAGCGTTGCGACGAGGGGCTTGTTCCAACTTCGACTTGAATAGCTCAGACATTGTGGGTTTGGGAGTGTGGCCTGGTAAGGGGGTAGCAAGGCCCGTAGAACCAGCAGAAACATCAGGGAGTTCAGTCACAAGTCCACCCCTACCCTCCCTCGAAGTAGATGGCTGTGGGGAACGTTGTAAGACCATCTCAGGTGTCTTCCTACCTGAAAGCGGAGTCCAGTCCAAATCAGGAACCCAAACTCCCGAAGCATTCCTCTTCCAACCGGCCTCCATAAGCGTCACTTCTTCCGACCAGTCTGCAGAGCTGTTGATACTTCCTCCTTCCTGCAGCCCGAATTGTTGCTTCACTAAATGTGTCGTACACAGTCCGACGCTATTTGCGGTCCTCCCGGAAACCACCTCCCGTGAAAGCAGTTCCTTCCCCTGAATTTGCGGCGTATCAAGATCTCCGGTAGCTGAATCTCCGTCGCTGGGCAAAGGAAGAACAGGCAAAGGCTCCAAAATAGAAGGCACCGTAGTAAGTGGCAAAAAAGGCTTATTCTCCTGTTGAACTGGCGATTGTGGTAAAGGTTGGGCTGCTAGAAACGAACTTGTAATAGCGTTTTCCCCTAACATAGCAAGAGCAACAGAGCTCTCTCCCCTGCAATCTTGCACCTCCTCCTCCTCCATCCCGACCTCAGGAACGTCTGCCATGTCGGGTGCTGACGTCAGCGAGAGTCCCTACCAGCCACTGACCAGCAGCCAGTAGGGGAATTTCCCCGGTGTCCTGGCCAAATTTCCCTCATTCACTGAAAAAAATACCACCAACAGCTTAATCTGGTTCAAGGTCAGTTGGTATTCATCTGTATCCCCTTCCCCTGGGTCGTGCCTGAAAATAGGCAGGATTTGTCTAGTGCACTTACCCGGTCAACAAAAGATAAATAAAATCAAGGCAGCAGTTTGATATCAATACCGATTCATTTTCGTGTAACTCTGCTTGCCATGCCAGTGTAGCTCACACATCTCTCCATCCTTATTTCAACACCAGGTTCATAGAGTCCTGTGCAGTTTTTGCAGTTTAATTCTTTATCTATACCCTGGTCCTGCAACTCTCTCAGTTACAAATGAATACTACCAATGTCATGTATTTTAGTGTGATTAATATTATTAGTCTCAGACCAGTAGTGAACTGAAGCAAATATCAACCTGAATCTGAGGTCTGAGCAAAGCACAGATGGCAATGGCATGCTGGGGTCACAGATACTTTTAAATGAAAACAGAATGGTTCTCTTCTCTCTTCTCACACGAAATATTTCTGGGATTTCAGATTCCACACTCTGACTGCTGGCACACATTCACAGTTGGTACAGTGCAGTCACACTAAGCAATGCACAGGTGGCACAGCATGTAGGATTAACACACACTGAGACAGGAGGCAGTGGCCACACAATTAGTTTTAAGTGCTTGCCATATTTTCTCCTTATCTCTCTAACAAAAAAATAAATGCAGACATAACAGAGAGAAATAATAATCATCATTATTATAATTATTATTACTACACTATGTCTGACTCTACAAAAATTGCTTACCACCCTGGAGTGTGAAGTCTGGATTTTGTATTTGACACAATTAAACACAGATATAAAATTGAATGGGATTTTATTAAGAAGTAGCCCCCACAGTGTGCGCTGATGAGCACAAATCCTGCAGAACATGTTTGTTTGTATTCCACAAGACAATGCCGCTCACATTGCAAACAAACTTCGGCCAGAGCAAACACAGTTGCTGTCGACATGCCCAGATGTTGAGAAGCTGCAATGGCACATGTTCATATAGCTCAGATTAAATAGAAACAAATTACCTGAGGACAAAAAAAAAGAAAATTCTGCTGTTTATGTGGGAAAAGAAGCAGAATTTAATAAAAGTACTGAATTGACTACTGCCGTACTGAAACATGCAATGTCATATTCCGAGGTAAAAATTTACAGCATAACAATGTATTTTGTTATTGTTATATGCTACAGAACCATTCAGAATTAATTTAGATTTGTAGTTGATAAATATTTTCTGTTTTGAGGTGTTTTTTAACAAGATTTCTGACACGCTGTTGTGCCTCTCAATATCTGTTTTGTGCAAGTGCTTGTTCAGTGACATCGGTTTTAGCAAATTCATGTGTCTATACTAATATGCATCTATAAGTAGTAATGAAATGTATTTATTTTCATTAGTTTATCACGAAATGAATTGAAATTCACATCTTAAAGCATCAAGTTAATTATATCTAATACCACTCGGCTGACATATACTGAAAGCTTGTCTATGACTAATGGGGAAAAAAGGTTTTTTTTCTCATTGTGGATCATATCAGATGTATGATGTTACTGTCTCCACAACTGTGAGCCACATAAGAAAACGAGCCAAAAAAATTCAACAGTGTCTCTCCACTGAGAACATATCGATACCCACTAAGAGTAAAACCTCAAGGTCTGCTTTTCCCATAAATAAGGCACAATTCCCAATGTATAAGCAAGCTGTAGCAGTCACTGGGTGAAATGATGTGTACTAAGTGGAAAAGGGATACTAAATGAGTGTCAGAACAGGGATCAAATTAAGGGAAAGTGTATGACTAGGTATGCTGGAAATGGACTGCTTATAAAAACTTAGCTGGAATACATCCTAACAATGTTTTAAAAAGTCCTTTTCAGCAATATCACTAGGCAGAGCAGTATTGAATCAGCACAAATAATCAGGTCTACAGTGCAAGGATTGCATGTGTTATATGTACTGGATCAGTAACAAATGGCGTGACTCTTTTTTACAGGTCTAATCCCTTTACTATTGTTGCAACTTGGTTTGAATCTCACACGAGCAATGATGGTAACCATGTCTGCTTGATAAAAGGGATATATTTACTGGTTAGGGTCAATTAACCACCTCTGGCACAACCTCACAAACTCCATAATTCACATGTGTTAATTAAGGAGTTCCATAAACCACAGTTCAAAAAATAGTCATCAGTTCACCTGGACACCTGAATGACAGACTATCCTCGGGCTGGCCGTTCGATTGCACTCACTCTAAAAAACTGCCAGTATAAATGACAGTCTTCTCAGACAAATGTAAACTGGACACACTGTAGTACTAGAAGCCTAGATTAAAACACACTCTCTTTCTCTCTCTCTCTCAGAATGGGCATACTACTTTTTATTTAAAAAAAATATCAGTCTTCTAATCAAATCACAAAAAAAGCACTCTGTTTCTGGTGCCAGCCTGCTTACACATTTCATTGATTTCGGCAACACTTTCAATTCAGGGTCTTACAGCAGCAACTTCTAAACAGCAAGAGAAAGTGAAGCTGCTTCAGGACAGATTTCTCTTTATTTCCAAGCACTCTATTCCAAGTTTTATCTGTGCCATAAATTTATAATTTAGAGACAATCAGGGAACTTTTGCTGACGGAGCAGCTTTCAGCAAACCAAAAAGTGAAAGTGAAATTGAAGTTTTACAAACTAAAGCTCCTTCTTGTCGGGACTCTGTTCCAATATTCTATGTTTTTTTGCTTTAACCAGTAAATATAAAAAATAAAACATGGGGAAGTCTGGGAACTCAGATTTTATGCACACCCTCAGTGTGTAATGCCCAGATAAACCCCTCAGGCTTCGCTCTTGGGGTTTATGGGGCATCACACACCTAGGGTGTGCATAAATTCCTTGTTAACCACACTTCCCCATGCATTATTCTATATTTATTTAGTTTCCAATCAATATTCTGTGATGTATATATGAGCACTCGTAAAGCAGCATTGCAGTTGTGTAGGCTCTGACCACAACTTGTTAAAACCAGCTCTGTATGTATCCCTCCATTCAGTGCCATCGTATGTTCTCCAACCAATGATGTTATTAGTTACTGTTAGTGACTCCTGATGCAGATACTGTTACTTGAATAAGTTGCTACTGTAATGAAACGTGAGCACATGGGTGAGCTGCTCCATTTCCTTCCAAGAAGCAGTCCATGCAAGTAGCGATAACAGCATCAGCAACCCCAGACTGATTACAACCAATGATGTCATGGGCTGGAACATCTATCATGGTGCTATAGGAAGGCTGCATACTAAGATGGTTTCAATGACCAGCAAGAAAGAAAACAAAAATGAAAGACCTATACAGAAAAAGAACAGGGGAAGCAACTATTAACTGGGAATTCTGAGATGTTTCCCTTCCCCTTTAAATATTTTATTTCAGTAGATACCTGCCAGTATAGCCTACAGGTTAGAGTAACAAGCTGTTATGAGAGTGGTACTTTCAGCAGACATGGGTTTGATTCCACCAACCTCCACCTGTATACTGTTTGACTCTGAGCAACTCACTTAACCACTCCAGTGCTCCCAGGTCACCCCTGAAAAATAGGCATGTGGGCCTTACCTGGTTACCAAAGAATTACAATTATCTACCCTTTAAAATTATACTTTAGGTTTTTTACTTCTTCACAGCGGCTATCAATCCTTAGTTATTATGCTGTGTTTTGGAGTTTTACAATTTGTTTACCTTCAGTAGGTTAGCCCAGCTGAGAAACACCATCTTTATTTTTAGCTGAACAAACCATAAGCAAATAGGGGCAGCTCTATAATTTTGTTAAGCAGGTAGCAATTTTGTCAAGGTGTAGTACTTTCTCCTAAAAAATTAAATTTTTCCCTTTTAAAGCTTGCATTTGGCTAACATAACTACTGTTCACTGGCTGAAGGAGATAGTGGCTGCAAATGGGCTATATAGCTGGATCCACTAGGACCTCAAGGGACTTGGTTAAGGTCACACAGGAAGCTAGTGGCTGTGGTCGAAATAAGCTCACTCTTCCATTTAATTATAGACGAGAACAAAGTCAGTCTCATGCTTACTTTGATTTTTTTAGTTTAGTTCTGTCTCAAAAACATCAAGCATTTGTCGATGAATGTTTGCTTGCTGGCATTGGGATTGGTAGTGTAGGAGTTAGAGAGATGCATAATAGGAATGGCAGTGAAGTATTGAACTGAAGCCAACCCCACCACCACCCTGCAGAGACTGACAGGCACTGGGGTGTACCTTTGGGTCATCAGGCACACGCCCATGACATTTCACCACACCCTACCCTGCAGACACCGACAAGTGTCATGTTGTGCCTTGGGATCTTTTGGCCTTATGTTCACCCCATTCCATAAAGAAATATGGTGAGATGGGTGCAGTATATGAGAATGGGGTAAACTTTGGGGCTGAAGAGTCCAAGGCACACCTCGATGCCTGTCACTGGCTGCAGGGTGTGGGTGGGGGTGGAATGGCATGAGCATTACAGGCAACAACCCAAGTCACACCCCTGAAGCCTGTCAGTCTCTACAGGGTGGGGCGTTAAGGCTGGAAACCCTAACACCCGAGGCATTCGTTGGTATTTTCACTCCAAATTTTCTACATGGGTTTTTTGTGACCCCTACCTCATGAACAGTAGCAATATCATTCCGTTAGCTGAAAGCTGATTTTGCACAGCAACTATGCCATTTGGCACCACAGGTGTGAAAACATATTTTGAACAGGATGTGAAAAAATGACAGCTGTACTGTTCATGGTGAGGTGTGAAAAATGGCAATGTTGAAAATCTGGAGTGAAAATATAAAAAAACTGGTGAAGTCACAAGTGTGTGTAGAAACTGTGCAATGCACCCCATAATGTAATTAGTTTGGGGTTTTTTTATAGCAGGTTGTCAACACAGGCATTTTGGGACCTCCGCTCATGAACAGTGTCACTGTGATTTTGTTAATCTGTGACAAACACTGACTTCCCACATCTACCATGCATTTCTGCACCAGAAGTGTGAAAACACATTTCAACCAGGTTGTGAAAAATGACAGCTGTACTGTTCATAAGGAGGTGTGGAAAAAATGCCAGTGTTGAAAATCTGGACTGAAAATATTACAATTCATGAACTTACAAGGGTGCTTGGAAATTGCGCAATGCACGCTTGTAACACAGTCATTTTATGAACTTTTGTAACCAAATTTTCAACATAGCCATTTTAAGACCTCTGCTCATGAACAGTGTCACTGGGATTTTCTTAATCTGTCCCAAACATTGTTTTCGCACACCGACTGCACCACTGTGCGCTACATGTGCAAAAACACATTTTGGGCAAGATGTGAAAAATGACAGCTGTACTTCTCATAAGGAGATGTGGTAAAATGGCAATGTTGTAAATCTGGAGTGAAAATAGTAAAAATTCTCGAAGTTATGAACGTGCGTAGGAACTGAGCAATGCACACTCGTAAAACAGTCATTTTTGGGAATTTATTCACCAATTTTTCAGCATAGGGTTTTGGGGGGCCTCTCTCATGAACTGTGACACTGTCATTTCATTACTCAGTCCTGAAAGGTGGTTCCATGCAGTGACTGCGAAATCACCTTTTGGGACCGGATAACAAAATGACAGTGGCTGAGTTCGTAAGGTGGGGTCCCAAAAACCCCATGTTGAAAATTTGATGAAAAAATTCCCCAAAATGGTTGAGCTATGCACCAAAGTTGAAAAAAAACAACCCCATGTAAGTCATTATACAGCCTACTGGCATTTCTTCAGTTCGCAGTTGGCTTTGAAGAGTGCAGACATGTTCCTGGTCCACCGAAGATCGTCATGCCGGCCTCCGGAGGTAAGTATGAGGGTGGGGTGTGTGGGGAGGTGGGTTATGCAGAGGGTGGGCGCGGGTTGGGTTGAGGGGCCAAGAGAGTCAAGGAGGGACTGTTTTATTTTGTTCTAGTTTTTTTTTTTTGTTTTAAGACAACATGAAACTTTTGCCACGCTGAGGTGGGCTCCCAGCGTGGCACCTGCAAGTGTGTTGGGGCAGGGGCAATGGAGCCGACAGGGGATTGGGCACCCCCATGGGCCACAGACTTCGCCATGCTGGGGTGGGCTCCCAGTGTGTACAGGACATTTGGACTTTTGCCACGCTGAGTGGGATCCCAGTGTGGCACCAGGAAGTTTGCTTTGGGGGCAGTGGAGCTGAGGGGATTGGGCACCCCATCGGTCATACAGTGTGCTGGGGTGGAGGGGAGCACATGAGCATGCTGGGGTGGGCTCCCAGCATGCTACCTAGGTGTTCGTGGGGGGGGGGACAAACTGTCTATGACAGTTCAGATGCAGTGCTGATGTGTAGCCAATTTGCATACTGCCAACAGCAGTATGCAAATTGCCTACACATTACCACCGCTGATTGTAGCGGTGTTTTTCTCAGAACTGCACGCCACTGCATCTGAAGGCTGGCATAGACACCTCGGATATTCACTGGTGTGGTGCAGCCGCGCCTGCAAAAAAGAGCAGGGCATTGGAAGTGGGGGAGGCACACTTACGAAAACTTGTATGGTGGAACTATGTTTCTTGCACATGCATGCAAGCAAACATAAAAATGAGTACTGTATTTACTCAGATATGTCTAGTTTTTATGCTAAAAAAAGGCCCCAAGAAGGGGGATTCGACTTACCTGTCAGCTCGACTTATCAGCTGAGTTTGCAATGGTAAACCATTTCGGTAACAATGTAACCTAATTCTGTGTCCAGTTCTGACCACAAAGACAGACTTTTTGCCTGATGTTGATCACAAATCAGATTTCCATTCAATTGGTCAGCAAAACAATGCCTGTAATTTTCCAAAATTGAGAAGGTAAAGCGAGTGAACTTATATGCAGCGTTCACTTACAGCTGAGTATATACAGTAAATAATTCTTAACTTATAGTTGAGTATATACATTAAATAATTCTGTTTCAGTGTAAAACAGTATACTTATTTTTTAGCATTCTATGAAATTGATTGAAAATTCCCTTTAAATGCTAAAATGGAAGTGCATTTGGATTATATCAGAATCAGAAGAATGCATTTATAAACAGGGACAGACCTCCTCATTGTAGTTGAGTGTGTCTTATTTTGTTGGAAAGAGAATTCTTTGACTGCACTGCTTGTAAACACAGTATGTATAAAAAAGGCCATGATACTGATGAAATCTGAAATTTGTTAGATGATAATTTATGTTGTTTCAAAAATGGAATAAACTGGATGCATTTCAGTGAGATAAGAGGTCACTCTGTGAGGCAAAAGCATTTTGGTGTAGAGGTTATACACTAAACTATAAAGACTGGAGATTCTGGGTTTGAGTCCCACCACAGCAGCTAGCCCAGTTTGTGATCTTCAGAAAATTATCTGACCTCCAAGCACACCATCCAACCCATCTGTAAAACTAGGTAGCAGCTATGACCCCATGGAAAATGAAATACTGTGCCTTAGTTCGACTATCCTTGGTAAATAAACTATACAATATGTAGAAACATAGAAACATAGAATTTGATGGCAGATAAGGACCACTTGGCCCACCTAGTCTGCCCATTTCCCTACCTAATGGATAAGCTGCAGAGCCTAGTTAACCAACAGCCTACTTCTTCCTACCCCCCCACTAGAATGGCCTTATGTCTGTCCCATGCATTCTTGAATTCTGCCACTGTTTTTGACTCCACAACATCCTCAGGAAGGCTGTTCCATGCATCCACAGCCCTCTCCATGAAAAAATACTTCCTCACATTACTTCTGAGCCATCCCCCCTCTACCTTCAAATTATGTCCCCTTGTCCTTGGAGGTCTCTTTTGCTGAAAAATGCTACCCTTTTGGACTTTGTTGAGTCCCTTGAGGTACTTGAAAGTTTCTACCAATGTCCCCCCTCTTCCTTTTTTCCTCGAAGGTATACATATTAAGCTCCTTTAGTCTCTCTTCGTTTGTCTTCTGGTGCAGACCCGGCACCATTTTGGTTGCCCTCCTCTGGACAGCCTCCACCCTGTCTATGTCTTTGCAGAGATGGAGTCTCCAGAACTACACACAGTACTCCAGTTGGGGTCTCACCAACGGTCTGTAGAAAGGGATAACATCTTCTTGTTTTCTACTGGTGATGCCTCTCCTTATGCATTCCATCCCTACTGCCTTCTCACATTGCTTGCCCACCTTTAGGTCATCTGATATAACTATCCTCAGGTCCCTTTCCATTTTTGTTGTTGTCAGTAACTCACCCCCCATTGCGTACTCTTCCCCTAGGTTTTTATTTCCCAGGTGCATCACTTTGCACTTCTTTGCATTGAATCTAAGCTGCCATAAATTTGACCATTCCTCCAACCTTGCCAAGTCCTTTCTCATCCTTTCCACCCCACCTTGTGTATCATCCCTGTTGCAGATCTTTGTGTCATCTGCAAAGAGACATACTTTTCCTTCCAGTCCCTCTGCAATGTCACTTACAAAGACATTAAAAAAGACTGGACCCAGTAATGAACCCTGCAGTATCCCACTAGTAACCTCCCTTTCTTTGGAGTGGATTACGTTAACTATTACCCTCTGCATTCTGTTGTCTAGCCAATGTTTTACCCAGGCTACCACCTTGGGACCCACTCCCAGGCTGGCTAATTTGTTTATTAATCTTTTGTGTGGGGCTGTGTCAAATACCTTGCTAAAGTCTAGGTAGGTCATGTCCACAGCCCCTCCCTGGTCTATTACATTGGTCATCCAGTCAAAGAAATTGATTAGATTCATCTGACATGACCTTCCCACTGTGAGTCCATGCTGCCTTGGGTCCTGTGCCCCACTGGCCTCTAGGTACTCAAGCAATTCTTTCCTTAGATTTGTCAGATATGATATTCCTGCTGTGACTCCATGCTGCCTTGGGTCCTGTGCTCCACTGGCCTCTAGGTACTCAATAATTCTTTCCTTCAGAAGTGAACCCATCATTTTCCCTACCACTGAGGTTAAACTGACAGGTCTGTAGTTTCCTGCCTCTGTCTTGCTTCTACTTTTGTGAAGGGGAATCGCATCCACTCTCCTCCGGTCCTCAGGTACCACACCATCCTCCCATGATTTGTTAAAAAGGGTAGTCAGTGGCGTTACTAGTTTTCCCCTTAGTTCTTTTAGAATTCTGGGGTGAATCCCATCAGGCTCCATTGCTCTGTCCACCTTCAGTTTTGGGAGTTCTTTCAGAACCCTTTCTTCTGTGAAAGGATTGATATCGACCCTCCCCCATCCAGAGTGCTTCTACTGATTGGATTACGAACCTCCCCCTCCTCTTCTTTTTTGAATACTGAGCAGAAGTATTCATTCAGTATCCCTGCTTTTCACTCTCCTCTCTGCCCACCCACCCTCCTCATTATTCAGCCTCAGTATCCCTCCTTTGTCTTTCTTTGCTCCCTAATGTACCTATAAAAGGTTTCATCCCCCTTCTTAACCGAGTTGGCTATCTTTTCCTTGGTTTGGTCCTTTGCTATTCTGACTGCCTTCCCCGTTTCCTTCTGCTTTAACTGGTAAAGTTATCTGTCCTGCTCCTTCTGTGTTTCCTTATACTTCCTGAATGCTATATTTTTCTCTCTAACCTTCCCCGCCACCTCTTTTGAGAACCATTGTGTTTTTTTCTTTTGTTTGGACTTGTTTGTTTGCTTCACACAATGGCTTGTTGCCTCTGTGATGGCAGTTTTGATGTTCCCCATTGTTGCTCCACCCCTCCTTCTTGCCTGTTTGCTAGTGCTTTTCTGAGGTGCTCTCCCATTTTGACAAAAATCAGCCCTCCTGAAGTCCAGTACCTTCACTTTTGTATGACTTGACTCTACAGCTGAGTTTATCATGAACCATACTGTCTGGTGGTCACTTGTTCACAGATGGCTACTCACTTCTAGATCTGAGATCCTCTCTCCATCCCCATTTGAGAGTACCAGATCTAAGATTGCTCCCTCCCGAGTGGGTTCCAACACTGTAGGGCATGGAGAATGGATCTGCTCTTGGATGTGCCTGCAGCAAAGGTACTCCAGTTAACATCTGGCATATTCAGGCCCCCCATCAACAATATCTCCCCTTTTTCTGCCATTCTAAGGATGCCTTCTATCATTTCCTTGTCCATTTCCTCCCCCTGAGAAGGGGGTCTGTATACAACCCTTGTGCGGATTCTGGTGCCATTTCCAGTTTTCAGGGTGACCCACAGTGCCTCCTGTCCTCCCTCTTTACCCTTTAGTTCCATTGCTTTGATCCCTTCCCTTACATAGGGAGCTACTCCTCCTCCTCTTCTACCCTCCCTGTCCCTCCTGTAGATTGTGTACCCTGGTATGTTGACATCCCAGTCATGGTTCTCTGTAGTACCATGTTTCTGTGACTGTCACAATATCCAGGCATCCCTCTTCCATCAAGGCCACCAGTTCAGGGAGCTTGTTACCTAGATTACGGGCATTGATATTCATTACCCTCCATGTTTTGATGGCCTTACCTCTTTTTGCCCCATCCCTATCCTTGCTGTCTTTGTCTTTTTCTCCATTTACCCCTGCCCTTCTCCCTATTGACGTCTCTATCTTGGTGTTTACCTCACTGACTACCCTGATCATTTGGGAGGGTTAGGATTTCACTTCTCCTTTTCAGTGCCTTCCCCCTTGGCTAATTTAAATGCTTGCCAATGAAGCATTTAAACATGTCACCTAGGATCCTGGTTTCCCTCCTCAACAGATGTAGACCATCACATCAGTATAGGCCTACATTCCTCCAGGTGGACTCCAAGTTCCCAGTGAAGCCCAAACCCTGAGCTCTGCACCAGTTTTTCAACCACTGATTGAAAAGAGACATAGACAAGCTTTACGCTGACAGGCTAAGAGGATCCTCTAAAATAAATAAATACTTTTTGATTCTCTGCCATGATCTTGACAGACTCGTGTTTCATCACTTCCTGATTATCAGTGACACTTGATTTTGTATTGGTGATTTCTGTTATCCCAACTTGCCATGTTGTCTTTCACTTGTCTGCACAGAATACTTATTTGTGCCTGCTTATGAAGCGGAGTGTGGATGGTAGGTGCACATAACAGACTTAGAGTCCCTTCTGAACTTAGATTACTATGCTACTATGTCTGAGGGCTCATGCATTTGGAAGCAGCCGAGTTTGCTGCCTTTTAGGTATAGATCATGGCGATTCATTGGAGGGATGAGCTATTTCATAGCATCCTAAAGAAGTTTCCCAGCTCCATTACATTTGAGATTTGCTATCTAGTGTGTCACAACAATAAGCATGAAGAACATTCTTCAAATGTGTGAGGTGAACAGATGTTTTTATTTTATTTATGAGTTTATTTGATAACCAGGTTGATTCTTGGGCAGTAACTGACCATTTTCAGGTATGATCCAGAGCCCAGCGTCAAACATACACAGATAAAAAAACAGTATACATAGCATAAGTACGGCATACAGGGTCATGCTGAATATATGTTTCATGAATTAGTATTAAAGCAGTGGCATCTGTGAGCTGACTTCCAATGTAGTTCAAGCAGTAATGTAAACTTTGTGAACTGCTTTCCGGTAATGACAAAAGGAAAGAGTTCCAGAGTTTTACCGAAGAAAAGGCACAGGTGCACTCACCTTGAACAGGTTTTTTGAGGGGTAGTCTGTGGCCCTCTTCATCAAAAGCATGAGTACTATAAGTAGCCATTAATGGAACAAACACATATTGATGATAGAAGGGGGACCTGCCCCTGGACCATGTTGTGATTCATCATACCCAGGAAGTATTTACATCTACAGTCGAAAGAGTCAGTCCAGGGCACTGTAAAGGCCACAATGGTATATGCATGTGTTGGCTATAAGCACACTTTGGCACAGGATCAAAACTGGGGTACAGAGGGCCCACCTGGAAAGTGGATACAGGGAACCACCTGGAAGGTGGATACAGGGGCCCACCTGGAAAATTAATAGGGAAGGACCCTGGATGACACACTCATATCACTATTCCACTTAAATTTGATACACTAACTTTGTGCTTGTATTTTACACGTACCTGCAGTGCCTCAAATAACCTGTTTTGTTTTTCTTTTTTTAACTCAAAAAAGCATTTACTGTATCCTGACAAACAGTAACAAATACAAAGCATTAAGGTTGTATGTCCAACAAGTACATCCGTAGAAAAAGGATGATAAATGCAAAGATTTTCAGAGTTCGGGAAGTGGACAGATACCTGGGGGGGGGGGGCACCTGGAGATTTCCAGGTATCCTGGTGTGCCAGTTGGAATCTACATCGGGCAGGTGTTATTGTAGAGCACTCTGATTCTGGACACAACACTCTCAGAAGCTGCAGCATTTTGTCTCTTTCTTCGAGTAAGACTGTGACATTGTCTGGCTTATGCAGTGCCACTGCTGAGATAAATTGCTTTATGGTGCAACCAGGAGATTCTTAAGACATTAAATAAACACTATGGCAGATGCTGCCCTCTTGATAGCTATCCTTTCAAAGCATGATTAAAGCAGCCAGCAGTGACTTAAGCCACAAGGCATGATGGGAGTACAGCTGTGATCTCAGATTGTCATTGTTTAAGTATTCTTATTTGCTCAATGTTGTGTTTTGTGGACTGTGCATGGATAATTGGTTTCAAAAGATCTAGGCAGCTCCTTGATTATATGAAATGGTCAATTAAAAATGGGTTGAAAAAGACGCAAATCTGTCTCTTAATCAAGCTAGTGTCTCATTTGTGGCAAACATTTCAGCCTGATATCATCCAAACATGTGACACTGTCCCTCAAAATGTGGGGGGGAGAAAAAGAGACAAAATGAGGGACACATCGGGCAGCAATATCTAACAGTTTACATGGCACAAGCTGACTTTCGCTGAGTAGACTGGGATAGTAGCACTTGGATGGTAGTTTGAGAGTCAGTTCCTATATTAGAAGTTGAACTTTGCATTGCACAAAGCAGTTTAAGCCAGAGTGCAAAGGCAGTGCTGAGCGTACGCTAATGAAAGGCAGAGACATGAATTCTATTGCATATTACATAGAAACATAGAAGTTGACGGCAGATAAGGACCGCAAGGCCCATCCAGTCTGCCCATTTCTTTTTCTACCTTATAAATGTGCCATCGGCCTTTGCTCTGACAGTGGCCTATCTATTCATAGTCATTTGTATTGCTCCCTTATGCCTATCCCATGCCTGTTTGAAGCCCTGCACTGTATTCATAGCCACCACTTTGTGGTAGCCATTCCATGCATCCACCACCCTTTCTGTGAAAAGAATTTCCTCACATTCCCCTTAATTGGCCTCCTCTAATCTCATGCTGTGTCCTCTTGTCCTGCTATTTTTCTTATATTTAAACATGTTAGACTCTTTCACCTTGTTTATGCCCTTAAGGTGTTTGAATGCCTCGATCATATCACTCTCTCCTCCTTTGCTCAAGGGTATACATATTGAGCTCCATTAATCTGTCCTCATATGTCTTCTGATGCAGTCCCTGCACCATTTTGGTTGCCTTCTCTGGACTGCCTCAATTTGGTTAATGTCCTTGTGAAGGTGTGGCTCCAATACTGCACGCAGTACTCAGATGGGGCCTAACCAGTGTCTTGTACAGAGGGATTATTACCTCCTCTTACGACTTGGATACCCTCCTAATATACCCCAACACCCCCTAGCCTTACCTACTGCTTTAGAGGTCTGCTTGGATGATTTTAGGTCATCAGTGATGATGATGCCCAAGTCTCTTTCTTCCTTTGTGACTGCTAGCTACTCCCCTCCCAGTCTATAGGTGGCCTCAGGGTTTCTCTTCCCTATGTGCATGATTTTGCACTTCTTTGCATTAAATCCCAGTTGCCACTCTTCTGACCATTCTGCTAGTTTATCCAGATCTCTTCTCATTCTGCCCACCCCATCTGGATCATCTACTCTGTTGCAGATCTTGGTGTCATCTGCAAACAGACAAGCCTTACCCTCTAGTCCATCTGCAAGGTCACTAATGAAGATGTTGAAGAGGACTGGCCCCAGGACTGATCCCTGGGTACCCCACTCATGACTTGCATCTCTTCTGACTGTATACCATTTACCACTACTCTCTGTTTTCTGCCCGTCAACCAGTTTGCCACCCAGTTGACCAACTTGACCCACCCCGAGCCTACCCAGCTTATTTATCAATCTTCTATGTGGAACAGTGTCAAAAGCTTTGCTGAAGTCAAGGTAGCGACATCAACTGCTCCCCTTGGTCCACCACTCTGGTTACCCAGTCAAAGAAATCTATGAGATTAGTTTGACAGGACCTTCCTTTGTAAACCCATGCTGTCTTGGATCCTGAGCCCCTATGGATTCCAGGTGTTGCACTATCCTTTCCTTAAGGAGTGCCTCCATAATCTTGCCCACTACTGAGGTAAGACTGACCGGTCTGTAGTTCCCACCTCCTCCCTGCTACACTCTTGTGGAGCGGGATCACATGAGCCCTTCTCCAGTCTTCTGGGACCTCTCCTGTGCTCAGAGACTCACTAAACAATTCTGCTAATGGCTCTGCTAGTTCCTCCTTTAGCTCCTTAAGTACCCTGGGATGTATGCCATCAGGTCCCATTGCCTTATCCACCTGAGCTTAGCAAGCTCTTGTAGGACCCTTTCTTTGTGAAGGGAGTAGTGCTCACCCCTGTGTCCATGATGTTGAGCTGTGGGCCCTGCCCTACCTTCTCTTCAGTAAATACTGAGCAAAAGTATCTATTTAGGATAGATGCCTTTACAGGGTCCTCCTCCTCACATGCTCCATTTCTCCATTAAGCTTAGCAATACCCCCTCTGGACTTTCTCCTTTCACTAATGTATCTATAGGAAGTCTTGTCACCTTCTTTTACTGTTCGTGCCAGTGTTTCCTCAGTTTGGGACTTTGCCTGCCTTACTGCCTTACCTGCTTCCCTTAGGGCAGTTTGGTATGCCTCCCTATCTTCATCCCGCTGTGTTCCCTTATATTTCCTGAAGGCCAGCCTTTGGCTCTGACCTTTCTGCTACTGTATTTGAGAACCAAAGTGGTTTCCTTCTCCTTTTGCACTTCCTTTTCTGTCTAACACAATGGGATGTTGCTTCAAGTATTGCATCCTTAATGCTTGCCCGCTTTGCCTGTACCCCCTCACCTGTGTTTCTTTTTGCCAGGGCTAGCTTAACTCTGTTGGCCATCTTATCAAAGTCAGCTCCTCTGAAGTCCCATATTTTTGCCTTGGAATGGGATGATTTAGATGTAGTAGCCAAATTGAACCATACCATGTGATGGTCACTGGCCCCCAGGTGACCTTCTACCTGGAGATCTGTGATCCCTTCTTTGTTAGTCAGTACTAGATCTAGGATAGCCCTGTCTCTTGTGGGTTGCTGTACCAGTTGTTTGAGGCCCTCCCCCTGCAGGGAATCCACTATGAGTCTAGTTCTGGCAGATGTTCCTGCTGGTATTGACCAATCTGTATCCGCATGTTGAAGTCTCCCATTATCAGAACCTCCCCTTTAGCTGTCATGTTTTGTATATCTTCTAACAGTAATGTGTCTATGTCCTCCCCCTGGTCTGGGGCCTGTAGACAACCCCAGTTCTTATGGCTGTCCCATTTCCTGTTTCCAGGGTGACCCGCAGTTCTTCTGGCTCCTTATGTGTATTCTGAATTTCTGTAGCTTTGATATTTTCATTAACATACAGGCCACTCCTCCCCCTTTTGCACCTCGGTCTCTTCTGAACAATACATAGCCAGGTACTGAAGTCTCCCAAGTGTGGTTACTGGTAAACCACGTCTCACTAATGCTACTATGTCCAGTTTAGCCTCTGACATTATTGCCTGCAGGTCTGGGATCTTATTTCCCAGGCTGTGAGCATTTGTGTACATGATTTTCCATTGGCCAGATTTTGGTGTGTTAGTTGTTGGGTGAAGTTTGGCATTACCCAGTCGTCAAAGCGGGAGACAAACCTTTCTCTTACCTAGTGATGCAAATGAACGCAAACATGCTGAATTCTGTTTGACCACTAGCTGAGGGGAGGGTGTTCTTCCCATTCGATGTATGGGTGCTGCACCCCTCTCCCCATTTGCTAGTTTAAATATTCTGTAAAGATGTCAAACTTCTGCCCCAATGCACTGACTCCCTCTTTAGTCAGATGCAGTCCATCAAATTTAAAGAACTTTCGCTCCCAGAACTGTTGCCAGTTCCCTACAAATCTGTGTCCTTTTCCTGGCACCAGCCCTTGAGCCACGTGTTTAGCTCCCTATCTCCCTTCTCTGACCTTCCGTCCATCTGCTCCCTCTCCCAGACTGGCAGGATCTCAGAGAAGGAGATGCCAGACGAAATAGATGATAGTTGTCACCCAGCCTAGTCAGGTGTTCCTTGGTCTCCACAACTGACCGGCTGGCGAGATCATAGTCCCTATGTGTACTAGGACATCAGTGTTTTCTCCTGCTTTGTGAACAATTTTAACAATGCGGTCAGTGTCTCTCCATGCTGATGTACCTGGGAGACATCTGACCATCACCCTGGCTGGAGATGAGTATCAACTCCTGAATCATGGAGTCTCCTATGATCAGAAGTTTTTAGTTTCCTTTGTGCTTGTTTTGTTTTGGTTCCTGATTTGGGTGAGTTTTGTTGTGCTAGCTCATGTGCCGCAGTGTCCTGCTCTGCAGTGTCTTCTGCCTCTTTTTGATTTCAGAGATAGAGGCAGATACCTGTTTGTAGTGTTTATATGGTTTTTGTAGGTAATGTGATGGAGAGCAGAGTGATGGGGCACCTGATTTGCTCCTCCTAACCACCTGCCAACCTCCTGGACCAACTACCCTCTGTGGTCGAGGTTTTTCCGTTGGATGCTGGGGAAATGGCGGGTGGTTTTTATAATGTATTTCCTCTTCAATATGAAATTTGAGGCGTGCAATCTCTGCCCATGCTGCCCGGAGCTGAGCCCTAAGATCTCCAAAGGTCCAGCATGTAGGACAGTGTCCTAAATCCTGTAAGACTGTCCTTCTGAAAATTGTTCCACAGTCCTGCAGTTAATGAAATCCATTCCAAATAAGTTGCTGGGTTTGTAACCTAGTCAGAGTAATTAGAAGGAAAAAAAAAAAAAAGGAAAAAAAAATGCAAGTAATGGTTTAATTGTGCTTTGTTTAACTTGTTATAACAAGTTAAATTACTAGTGCCCCTGTAAATGAGATCACCTTGTGGAGGCCCCACTGATCCGCCCCTTCCTGCTCTGCCACAGGAAATGTCACAACTGTGGTACCCTATAAAAGGAGTGTAGCGTGGGGTGGTTGGGGATGGGGTAGGTGGCTGGGCCCTTCCCCTGCCTAAAAAGAAGAACCACGGACGAAAGAACAAGGAGGTAAGAGCAGAAACAATCAGTCAACAACAAATGCAGTAACCCTGAAAGCTTATCCTAATGTTAGATAAAACTGTAAAACCTGTAAAGCACCACCTGTAATAATTTCAGAGAAGATATCGCTGTAAGAAACACTTTGCTCCAGAGAAAAATAAAGCAGTAACAGAAGATATACCTTGCAAAGACAATTTGAATCAGAAGATTACAGCAGTAATCTGTTAGCACACCTGTAGGCACACCTTGTAATAATGCAGAAGAAGGTATACCAGCAACAACAATTTGAATCAGAGAAAAATAAAGCAATGAAATGTTAGCAACAAACAGTAGCAATCCCTGTGAGTAAAAAATAAAAAACACCACCACACAGTAAATCTGCTTAGCCAAACTAAGTCTTAATCCTTTTCCCTTGCTCTGGTAAGTTTCTCTACTCTGCCTTTCAAGCAGTCTTAGAAGGAAAGAGCTCAGGTGAAGCTAGGTGCCTTGGCCAGCAAACCAAGTCTTCTACCTATTATTACCTATTTTAGAAGCCCCGCTGAAAGCACTAACTGGCTGTTTGTGCAGTGCTAATTAACGCTTGTTAGAAGCCTGTTTTAGCAGTTCATAAATGTCTGTGGAACATAGCATACACTGCACAGGACCACCGTACAAACCAATTGTGACCCAGTGGAGAACCAAGGGGATGGCAGAAGACATGTAATGGAGCTTAATGCAATACTGGGGCTAAAGGGTGGAGTACAGTGATTTGAAACCCACAATGAGTAGATCTCACTATGATAGCATACTTCAGCAGTGGACCCTTGAATGAGCTCATTTGATTTGTGCTGCTGGCCTACCTAAACAAACCAATGCATTTATTTCACTGTGTATGCGAGTACCTCGATTATTCTGTTGTACTGCACAGTCTATAGCCTTCATCCACTGAAATAAGCAATGGGCTGGATTCAAGAATCCCCTGCCTACTGCGGCCTGTACTGCTGTGTGATGCACACGTGCTATGGCATGCAGGCTTCCAGTTCCTGGTAGTAGCAGACAGCTGCAGGCAGGCTATGTATCTGATGGCAGGGCTGCTCAGTGATATGTATCAGCATATCCTGTGCCTTGCGTGGCTGCCTGTGCTGACTCTGTAGTGCACTGAAGCCAGGGTGGTGAGGCAAAGGGCTGCTCTGCACACTGAGGCCATTTGATGGAAAGCAGGAGAGTTCAGACGGGCAAGTAAGACCACCCTAGAAACAATCCATGCCTGTAGTTTTTGGCTGCTAGTGCAGCTATCAGTGCAGCAGGAAGCACTCAGCCTCGGACCATTACCTGATACCACTGGTGGAGGAATGAATACCAGCAAAAAATGACAGCAGTATCTGTCCGTGAATCTAGCCCAGTGTACCTTGATAATGTCATGTAAATGGCAGTTAATGAGATGGTCTGTAGGCATTAGTGTCTTGCATGAAGAGTAGGGTCATGTACATTTTTTGTACCAGTATTGTGTTTCTGCATTGCAGTGCTAAAGGGTTTGTGCCTCGTAAACTGATCAACTTGCTGAAAGTGTTGATCCCTATCAGATGGTTTGTAAGAGTGGTCCCAGTTCTGATTTGCACTTGTACAGCACATGGGTTTGTGCTTTGTGCTGAATATTGCCAGGCAATATTAACACTTTAAACCTTTACAGGTACCTCTTCCAGTATACTTGATGTTGGTCTCATTAATACATTTTCACATGCACATAGCCCTTTGTGCCTCAGTCTGCAGTATGTTCAAATTTGTTATCTTATGCCTTTAAAATCAGTTCAACAGTATGTCTAGCTCAGGCTATAGTTTCAGTGTATATAACTGCTATCTGTCTATCTATCTATCTATCTATCTATCTATCTATCTATCTATCTGTCTATCTTATATAACTGCTGCTATCTATCTATCTATCTTACACTGTACTGTATACAGCATGGGGTACTATGAATAATATTGCCATAAGGGAGAAATGCTGTATTGCAGTACCTTAATGTGGTAAATATTTCTGTGGTAAAGAAGATTAGGGTTGCTTCCACTATGTATGCATCTATCTATCTATCTATAGATACACAGTATAAAGTTGATTATCCAAACTCAGAGGGAGACATTAGTTTAGTTTAGATAATAGAGGGGTTCATAAAAACTAGGGGTGTGCGAGTAATGAATATCAAATCCCAAATACCACGAATAATACAGTATTCGATATTTGGGAGCTGAATACTGAATATCGCAGCTATTCTGTGATATTTGGTATTCGGCGGTCCTGCAGGATTTCAAGATGTCAAAGGACTTGCTGGACAATCGCTGAGCATTTGGCTAAACTAGATCACGTAACACTTCAATTGCTGCATATTGGAGAGAGATTGTAGTGGAGAGTAGAGAGAGCTCTGTGTCATCAGAGATTAGTTTTTGCAAAAACTAAAATTTTAATCACAAAACCTTTATTTTTTGCTCTGTACCATGTGTCTTTACTGCCTAATACTACTGGAAGCACTGGGAGTTTTTTTTTTCAAGGCTAAATCATCTGTCTCTGTCTGTCTGTCTATCTATCTATCTATCTATCTATCTAAAATATTTCTTAAGCAGACCAGGATGTCCACTGCTTAGATGTCAGAAAGGCACTGAGTTACTACCTGGACCACACAAAAGAAATCAAGTCCACTAGTACTTATTGGTTTGTCACTTATGGTAAGGTAAGCAAAGGCAAACTTGCATCCAGGAAAACATTTCTTGTTGGATAGTCTCCTACATTCAATTCATTATGACAAAGCTGGTAAACAGCCACCCAGAGGCCTTAGGGCACACTCTACAAGAGGCACCTCTGCCTCTGTGGCAGCATCAGGGGGTATCACCCTGTCAGATATTTCTAAAGGCAAGGCAAATTTTATTTATCTGGTGCCCAATCCCTGAAGCTCTGGGTGCCTTACAGTAAAACATAGTATCAATACAAACACAACACACGGTAAAAATTTTAAACAACAAATACATAAATAAATCTCAGCACGACTAATTAACTTCATAAAATTAATACAGGTCAGTCACCTTTGTAGGGGAAGGCCAAATACAAAAGATAGGCCTTCACCCCCTTTTTTAACAACTTATAGTAGTTGGCAAAGTGTTCCACAGGGTTGGCCCGATGACAATGAAGGCACGGTCACCCGATGATTTTAGCTTGACCCTGAGAGCATCAAGGAGGCCCCGGGTTGAGCAGCGGAGGAAATGGATCGAGAACGCAGGTGTTAGGAGATCAGCCAGGTGGCACGTGAGATGGGACTATATAGCCTCTTCTTTTAGAGTCTCTGGGGAAGTAGACTTACCCCTATTAAGAGGGACATCACCTACAGTATAAGGACCCACAGGAGGGTAGAGTTAAAATGGTGAACCCTGAAACCTTTTTTATGTCTGTGTTTCTATACTACAATATCTCCCCTGCACTGAGAGTGGCAGCAAAAGTCTGGGTACCACTGATAACAGATTGGCTACTCCCGTGGCTCTCAGACTGGTAGAGGGGAAACTGGGCAAGCCACTTCCGAGAACACATACATGTCATGCCACAATATATCCAACATGCCTTAGTTAAAACTATGGAAAATGACACCAGGGCTCCTGGCCTCCTGTGCTAAAAAGCCGTTATATACCCATGTCATAGTGTCCTGTTTTTCTTCCCCACTAACTCTGAAGAAATGTCCAGATGGGGAAGAAAAGAAAGTGATCAGCCAATTCTGAACACCCACATTCCCCATCAAATGCAGGATATCACCTGACTGGGCATACATGGGATAACGACTGTAAAAGACTCCTCAAAGCAGAAAAAGATAGAGGAGAGATACTGATGCTCTGCAAACTGTACAGATATACCTGAGACTCAAGCCTGTTTTCTAACTTACTGACCTTATGCCAATTAATTTTGGAATCAGTTAAGCCAGTCCTAGAGGGAACCCCTTTGTCGGCAAGTAGATTACCAGATGGTAGTCTTGGAGTTATATTAAGGCCCCTGGAGCAAATTTCACATATAAACTCTAAAATTGTGCTTTGCTTGTTTCAGATTGTGTTTATGGCAAGCAAGATGTGCCTCACAGCTGCAACAAAAATACTTTGACTTACAAGCTGTGGATGACTTGATTTTCTGAGCATTGATGATAGTATATGTAGAAGAACTTACTAATCTGCCACCTTCCTCATTCAGAGATCTGTGCTACTGGTTATATAACTAATTCGTCATTTGCAGAATACCACTGCCTGGCACATGTCATTTTGTTTGTTTAGTCTGACCGTTTTGTTTTATTAGAATTATTTTGATTTTGTCTTTTGCTTTTTGTAAAATGAGCACTGCATGAAGTAGTGCAATGTACTTTCTGTGATTTTTTTTGTCTTAGTTGACATTTATTGTTTTGTATATATGAACTTTTTAATAAAATTCTTCTACTCTTCTCAAGAAGTTCCTTGGGATCTGTAACGCTCACTTGAACAACCACAAGAAAAGGCAGACAGGATCTCAGTTTAAAGAGCAGCCGACGCCTTTGGGAAAACTGAAAACATGTTAGTTGGACACAATTCAGCTTGTATTTCATATGTCTTTTACATATTTCTCCTCTCTGTTATTATTACTGATGAAATTCCCACAAAAATAAGATCTTTTTCCCTCACAGTTCATCTGCCGTTACAGTTTACTCCCTAGTTGAAACCATAATGCTCTGTTGTGGCAGCACAAGTCTGTTGACATGCTTATAACTACAATGTCACAAGCAGAGTATTATGATATCAGGTTGGGAAATAAGCAATAGGAGCTGATAAGCCTTCAGGGAACAACTTTCATGCATATGACCTACATAATAAATAATGGGGATAAGAAATAGCAGAGCTAATGAGAAATATAACCTGCTTTGTGGCCAAGTATTATTACGTTTTTCAAAGTTCTTCTCAAGTGTCAGTGGCTCTTTAATGTCTCATCCAAAGGACAGCACACCCCAACAGTACAGTATCCCCCCAGTGTTGCACGGATGTGCTAGCATTTATGGTACGAATACAGTCCCAGTGAGGGATTAGAACCCATGTGGCCGGATATTCAGACTGCGCCAGGCAGGGGTGCAAGCCTGGATGCAGCGCAACTGGGATGCACCAGGGTGTGGACTGGGCGATATTCAGCGGTGCTGCACCATGGCTCAACACCGTTGAATATGGGGCCATTTGCATGTCAATTTGGCCCCATTTGCATGCAGGTGCGCCGATCCCCAGCAACTTGCTCCTGGCTCCCTGCCAGGCTGCTGTTGTCGGGGACTGACGCCCCCTGCCCCTCGGCGGCAGTGCGCCTCAACACCCGATCGCGGGCTTTGCAAAAATATATTCATCCCTGGTGGTCCAGTGGAACTGCCTCCCAGCCCGATCGCGAGCTTTGTAAAAGTAAAATTATCCCTGGTGGTCCAGTGGACCTGCTCCCCAGCCCAATCGTGGGCTTTGTAAATTTAAAAATCCCTGGTGGTCCAGTGGACCTGCACCCCAGCTCGATCGCGAGCTTTGTATTAATACTTTTATCCCTGGTGGTCCAGTGGACCCGCTCCCAAGCCCGATCGTGGGCTTTGTAAATTTAAAAATCCCTGGTGGTCCAGCGGTACCCCCCCCCATCCACCCACTCAGTCAATCCTGCCACCCCGCTCCCCCCGGTCAGCGGCGGGCGGCAGCTCCCCACCCGCAAGCCACCCTGCCGCCCGCAGACTGACAGTGTACAGTACGGCTGCATGCCCATTGGTTCACATTGTTAGTGTTGTGTAGTTGCTGGCCTTTTTTGAGATTTGATCTCAACCTGAGCCACCGACTCACTGTGTATCCTTAATGGGAAACAAAAGCACTGCAATAGTCCCAGTTCATGTTTTCTTCCCCATGTTCTCTTTCTGTAAGTCTCTTTCTTTTTTTTATTGTTTTTTGCCTTTTTTGACCTTAAAACCAGCTCTGTACATGCCACCCTATTGCGTCATTATGAATGCCACAACCAGTGATAATGGTTAGAATCGATCAATGGCAGCTATGTTGATACTGCCACATGCATGGACACTTAATTCAGTGCAAACTGAGCAGAGTGAGAAGCAGCTCATGCCAGCAGTGGTATCAGTGTTAAAAGCCACAGACTGATTCTAACTGATGATGTCACTTGATTGGAGCATTTTTAATGATGCAATAGGAGGGCTGCATACAGAGCTGGTTTTAAAGAGGAGGGAGACAGAAAACAAAAATAGACATACAGAAAGACAACAGTGGGTACGTAAAGATGAACTGGGCATGTTGTAGTGGTCCTGTTCCTCTTTAAGCAATGCACTTAGCTTCCCTGTGCATTAACTGCTCCCAGCTGTAAAACTGGTTAAAAGCAGGACCCCATTATGAATGAAAGGTTGCATCTCAGCGGGGCTTTCCTGGGTATATATTAGGGCCCGGTGGACTGTTCTGCAGGAGATCCGAACCCCCAGGTCAAACCCATAATCCACGGACCAGGATAAATACAGATTTCACCACAGAAGTCTTGTTCCGGGTCTGTGGAGTGCCATTTAGTGTATTGTGCCATGGGGATGCTGTCGGTACACAAACTCCATGTACAGGTGGCTGGCAGCATCCAGTCAGGCAACAGACAGTCACATGATGCACTCACAGTATATAACTGTGCTGAGTGCGCAACGCTGCCCAGATGAGTTGGAGGATGGTTGGAGCAGCACCTTGCTCACTGTAGCAGAGCAGAGCCACCAGAAGAAGTTGCTGAAAAGAAAAACATCACATAATGTAAACAAATATACATTTTTGGAGGGGAGGAAAGAGAAACTAGAGAGGAGAGAGAGAGAGAGAAAGGAGACTTACTGGGGTGAGGGGGGAAGAGAAACTGATTGTTGGGGGAGGGTGAGAATGGAGTTGGGACTGGAGAAAGGAATCTGGAGGGACTGGAGAGATAGTGGTGGCCTGGGTGGCTGCTGGGAAGGGGAGGCAACAGGCAGGCAGTGTGGCAATGTGTACATGAGCAAGGACAGGCTAGCAAAATCTTTGACTTGTGCCATTCCAGAAAATCCAGAGGACAGAGGGAGAGACTACTGGGGGCCCAAGAAAAATTTTACAGTTACAGAAAATCCCAAATGAAAGTTTTTTTTTTCTTTTCTTGGCCTCAGACAGTTTGGCTGTGTACATGAGCAAGGACAGGCTGACAAAATCATTGACTTGTGCCATTCCAGATTCAGAGGAGCAAGGGAGAGACTACTGCGGGCCCCAGAGAAATTGTCCAGTGCCAGAAATCCATAAAAGTTTTGTTTCTTTTCTTGGCTTCAACGTGGCTATGTAGTACAGGGCAAGGGCAGGCTGACAAAATAAATCTTTCACTTGAGCCATTCAGATCCAGAGGAGAAAGAGAGACTATGGGGGGGAGGGGGAGGCACGAGAAATTTAATAGTCCCAGAAATCTCAAATAAAAGTTTCTTTTTTCTCCCTGACTTCAGTGTGGCTGTGTGTGTGTATAGGGCAAGGAGAGGCTGGCAAAATAAATCTTTGACTTGTGCCATCCAGAGGAGGAGAGAGAGAGAGAGAGAGATTGTGTGTGTGTGGGGGTGAGAAATACTTATAGTAGTAGAAAACATCACCACCTATTGGACCAGGTAGTGTACCATATAATACAGTACACTGGGATATGAGAAGCAGTTTCATCATTCACATGGGTGGGGTGGATGGGCTGCCTTAGTGCTGTTCATTTGATCATTCATATCCATTTCTTTGGCCTGTTCAGCTCTGACTGGAGCGTCCATCAAAATAATATGCACACAACACCATTAATAATTAAAAAAAACCTTAGCTGCTTGGCAGTGCCTGGTGGTGCTGCTATGATAGAGGTATTTGCATCCCTCTCCTCCTCCCCTTCCCCCTCCCTCTCCCCTCTCCCTCCTCATCACAGACCCGAGCAGGATATCCCACAATTACAGGCCAGCTATGAAGGGGCTAATAGTGAGTGACTGCTTTCTTTATTTAGCAGTTTTACATTCATTTTTATACAAATAATCCATTAAATTATTTACTTTGGGCCTCTGTGTCAAATGTGACCGACTTTGGCCACTTTTATACATTTTTTTCACATTTTTTTCAACTATTTGTCAATAAATCAGAACAAGCCAGAACTTCACTGTGTTCCGGTTCTTATTTAATAAGGGTTCTCAGAGTTCTCCCAGCCCTAGTATATATGTTGAAAAAAAACAATGCACAAAAAATCCAATATATTACATTGACCTACCCTCAGTTGTAGAGTCCTGATCATGCTGTCTGCTCTTAAATCTTTAGATCCTAAAAGTACCCTTGTAAGAGAGGTTCTTGTAAAATAACTGAGCCAGGAAAGCTACCAAATTGAAATGAATGGGTGGTGGTGGGGCAGCCTAAGATGCCTGAAGAATGTTGAAAGGTACAGTAGGCAGTGACTGATTACTTCCAGAGCATGGGGGGAACATGTGCTGACAGCACTCAGACAGTGACCTTTATCTAAACAGAACTGTAGTCAACAGATAAGAATATTTAACTACAATTAATGTCGCATCAGTGCTGGAAGCAGAATGCCTGTACGGCAAGCAAGCAAGATTCAAGATGCAAATTACCAAAGCAGAAATGTCACAGTCCATATCGTCGCACATGGTTGTGAATTTGTGATGGTGGTTTGGGACTATAAAAGCTAACGGCTGCTACATTTAATAAGAAGAGCTGGAGAATAGATGTCTTTTTTATTTAAATATAAGGTAAAAGAAAACAACAGAAAATGACAGAGTGGATCTGTTAAAGATGAAGTACTGGACTAAAGAGATAAGTAGCTTCTGAAACATAAGTTGATTTGCAGACTTTCATGTTTCCCATGTTTTCTGGGACTCCAGCCATATGTCACACCTCCCTCACATCACACAAAGGAAGACCTAACATTCCCAAGTTAACCACAACTATGCAATTACATAAGCAACAAGACACAAGGGGGTGTGCATTAGATCTTTCTAATGCACTGCCAGTCAGCCAGGGGTGTAGGGAGGTGTGAGGCTGCAGGTCAAGTGCCTTCATCCCCTTGCTGTGCTTTGGAACTATCTATTGCAACCCCTTGGAGCGTCTCATAGTGCTTATAAAATGGGACTCTATATTTTATAGTAATGTTAGAATACAAATTAAGAGCTTTAAATAGAAAAAAAGTTAGTTTTTTGTGTATGTTTACATAAAATACTTCCACCTGTAAGGTTTTGATGCATTTTTTAGTGAAGATTTTTGTCCTCAGTAGGCTTCTGTATCTGTATTTTATTTATTCTGTCCAGTATTTCATAATGCCTCCCCACTGCCCCTGCCCTCTTCACTTGCAAATGTGCTGGTTAAACAAACACACACACACACACACACACACACACACACACTCTCAGTATGTTCCCTTTAACATTTATTTCAAAGTTTTCTTTTTAGCTTAATTCGGTTGACATGATTACTTAGAAACTGGAATCGCTCGTGCCCACCACCCTCGCACTCTCCCATAATAAGGATCAGCTGGAAACAGGCTCAAAATGTATTTCTTTATGTTATTTCCATATTATTGTATTTCATTGTTTCTTTAATGTTGCCTTATGGAGTTGAGAGTTGAGATCAGACATAGTGGAATAAGAGCTCAAGCCTGTCTGTTGGAACTGGAAATGTCAGTCAGTGCCAGAAAGAGTGTAAGCAACAGACTGAGTGGCATGTGGGAGGCAAGTGGTGAGTAGGAGTGTGTACAGATGATGGCAGACTCGCTGAGAACATGATGAAAAAAGATCTGAAAGTGTTTAAAGCACTGTCTGTTATTTTTTTGTCAGTGAGCATGTGCATGAAGAAGTGAGTAGCGGTTGGACATGAGAAGAAGGCAAGAGTGAGTGGCAGACAGGTGGCAAATCACATGTGATAAAGAAATGGAAACAAGAAAAAAATCTTTGGCTATCAGTTTCATTTGAGTACAGACATGGCGATTTTGGTTCCAAGCAGCTGTTCTATATTGTAGGGAATTAGGCAGGCTGTGACACACTCTCACTTAGTGGAGGGAAAAGAAATGGTGGCTGTTACATTTGTCAACATTCTAAAGAGTGGCACAATGATTTCTTTGATGTCCTGCATCCAGCTGGCCAGCACTTGTTTTTAGCCGTACATTAGACATTTCTAATGCATGGATAATTACCAAAGAGGACATCAGATTTTCCCTTCACATGAGCCATTAGTACAGTTGTATGGTAATGTGCAGTTACTGTATGATGGATATCCCTCATTGTATGGTCCACCTTCCCCTCAGAGGTCTATGGACATGATACCATCACCTGATGGCAGTGCTGCTTCTTGCCCACTGGAAGGAAATTTGTGAAAATGGAGCAGACTATACCCTCCCCGCCATATTGACAACCTTTACTCCACAATATGCTGAGTCCCTTACTGGTCCGGAGCATAAAACAAAATAAAGTCAAAACACATCATTGCATTTAAGGAAGTTTGGAAATATGGTGACCTACCAGAATGATTTTTTTCATCATTTGTTTTGTGCTCCACATCCTCTGGTCCTTGCAGCACACCCCTAGCTCCATCAGTGACCGTCTCGTGGATTTACCAGTTAACTACCTCTTGCCCAGGACCACACGTGGTGGTGGGTGGCCTGCCATGTCAGTTGCTCGGTGCCTGAGTGAGTGTTGGATCATGCTGGGGTATTTTGCAGCAGTGCTGTTCCCTCCCTAGGGTGTCAGCATGCAATGATATGCATGCATCCATGCATCGGAGCAGTTGAATGCTGACATCTGCCCACAGCCCTACCTCCTCTTTAAAATCCCATGTGTTTAGTTGTCCTGACTCACCAGTGCTACCACCTGGCCTCTGCTATATTGAAATCATTTGATGAGAGGCAGGATCCCCCCCACCCCAAGGGAGGAGAGCAGTCCCTGGGATGCTCGATCCTCCCTCCCCTGGTCAGCCCTGATAGCCCATGCTCGTTCCTGAAAACTCTCCCTCCCTGTCTACCCTTCTAGAACCAGAGCCTCTGCAGTTCATACGACTCTTCTTGGTTGCTAGTCCCAAACACAGGCATACACATTTTAATCCTGTGGGGTTTTAAGCTTTCCTTTCTCTCTCTCTCAATTGATTCTGGCACTTCAGGAAGGCATTTTATGACATAAACACTAGCGTTATTATTATTATTATCATTATTAATGCTGATATTGCTATCAGCTTTAGTATACAACATGTAGTTATGCTGTATTAGACAGTTTTACTAGTTAAGTAGTGTAGGATAGATTGCCTTGTAGGTGTCTTAGAAATCTGAGACGTTGATTGAACATGCAGCAGATGAGGGTAGCAGTTTGAATGTGTGTCATGAGTCAATGATGACTCCATCATTAGCATGTAGTTCCATTTGCTCCAGGCAGTTCTACTGAGCAGGCAGACCGCAGAGAGTTATGAATATGGAAGAATGCATTGGAAGAAACAATATTTCTAAGGTGAATAATTTTTTTCTTCTTAGCAAATCATTTTGTTCCAGGTATGAGTATAATTCCTGATGCACCAGTCTTTCAGAAACTTTAGAAATGACTGGCAACAGAGAAATAGGACAATAATTCAAAGGATTTAAAGAATCCCCACCCTTAAAAACTGAAATTATTTTACTTATTTTCCAAGAATCAGGAAAAATGCATTGCTGAAGACTCCAATTTCAAAAATATGTATGGCCAGCCTGTCGGCGCAGTGGTTGGATTTCTGTTTGCAACGCCAGCAACCTGGGTTCGAGAATGGACTCAGGTTGCTATAGGGCCAGCCAGGGGAGAAGGAAAGGAGCATCCCTGGACAGCTTGCCTTCTCAGGGGAGATGCATTTTGGCACCTGTTAATTCCTGAAGTTCTTTTACCAATTTCCAGAACTTTTGGGGATCATATTTTGATCTACCCTTGTTTTACAATACTTGGCTTTTTCAATCCTTATAATTTTGTTGCATTTATTTCTCCAAGATTTAAAAATGTTCAAATCTAAACTATCCTTTGTACATCTAGTTTTCTTCCATATCCACTTTTTAGTTCCAATTTAAGTTTAAATCCTTTCAGTTACCCATGGCTGATGGTCCTTTTATATAGTTCTTTATAATTTGGGAGCATGGGAATCACAAATACTCACAAAAGTATCAGTAAAGTCATCTATAGCCAAGTCTAAATCCAATATTAGTTTGTATCTATCCCATCAAATATTCCTGAGACTAAACTTAAATTTGTCTGGATTAAAGTTATGCCAGTCAGTAGTGCTGTGTGGAATATGGAAGTCCATCAGCAGAATTAATGCAGAATGACCATTCTGCCCGTGGAATTTCTGCCTGAATTTTGCTGATTCTTCTGCAAAATTCCACCTGTTGTGATCCGCGGAATAATATTCCACAGAACAGCATTTTTTCCATGGAAAATTATTCCACAAACATTTCTGTGGAAAATACTGAGATCCAAGGGATAATATTCTGCGGAAGTGTTACAGAAAGACATATTCTGCATTTTTTTTGCCACAGAATTCTGCCATTCCATTTCCAGTGAAATTCAGCAAAATTTCAGCAGAATTTCAAACATTCTGTGGAATTTCATTCTACCAGAATTTGAAAATTTTGCACAGGTTTTTAAAACCTGCAGTAAAGTTTTTTTTTTTTTTTGGCTTTGTTAGTCTAACTGTTGCTCTCATAGGAAAATGATCACCCAAATTTAAAGGCAATACTTTACTCTCAGTTACTGTACTTCCATGTCTTGTGGTGTGTACATCAGATCGAGTATAGAGCCTTTCATAAGGGTACATGAACATCTTCTTGCCTCATGTATAATTTCTTTCAGCTCTAGTGAGGCCAGATTATTTTGCAAATATTTACCTCTATTTTGCAGCCAATCAGAATTAAAATCTCCAATTAAAATCACATATTTTAAGGAGGCAGTATAGCGCAGTGGTTTAAGGTTCTGAGCTACACACCTGAAAACCTGGGTTTGAATCCCACAGCCCCCGCTTGCATACTGTGTGACCCTAAGCAAGTCACTTAACTTCCTTGTACTCCCAGGTTACACCTGGAAACAAGCTTTGGCTTAGTGTGCTTCTCCTGGTTAAACAATTTGCTCTAATTTGTCATTTAGGTGATTTGCCAAAATGTCAAATTACTTGACCTTTGTCTTTGAGGAAGAATAGATTATCCCTAAAGCTAATTTTAAGAATGAATATAAATAAGCAAACAGTCCGTGCCACCTATGTTATCAGAGAGTAACACATCATTACTACCTAAATGATATTTTATAACCAACATAACCCCACCCCTTTCTTAATTCTATCCTGCCTGACAATATTATATTCAAATAACTGAATTTTATTATTATCAATTTTCTAATATAACCAAGTTTCTGACAATCCTATAATGTCTAAGCATTCTTTTCCTGACCAAATTCTTAAGCAAGCCATCTTATTTGGCTTTAGTTAATAGAGTTTGTTATTTTTGTGTCAGTTTAGTTAAACACATAAAAGTCTACAATTTTCTCTCAGCCCTGCCTGGTGCAAGCAGATGACAACTATGGAAGAGGGTAGGGAGCCTAAAAAGGAGGAGTTAGATCAATATGAGGTTTTGGACCTCTTTCTCCCCTTAAAAATAAGTGGGAGTAGTTGACCAGATGGTCCTACTTCAACAATGCTAAAGTATTCTGCTAAACATATAGCCAGTCCTTTAAGCCTGCCGTCTCATCACAGGATCCCACCATCTCACCTACACGTGTGCTCTCTATGCCCAAACGGGCTGGCTCCAACTATCTAACCATATTAAGTACCACACCTGCCTTATGGCCAGGAAGATCACGTTAGGCCTTGCTCCTCCAGGTGTCCAAGCCCTCCTACATGCTGCATGTATCCCTTGCCCCACCAGGACCTCTGAAAAACAAATTCTGCACATTCCCTAGTGCCGTACCTCTCAGGGACAAAGGTCCTTTGCCCACCAGGCACCCTACTGGTTTAATGGAATCAACAAAGACATCACCTCACTGCAAAGCCTTGGCCAGTTCAAAACCTACCTACACCTCCACCTCGCTGCCGCCAGCTCCTGTGGCTGTCACTCATAATCCGCTTCACTTTCCTTCCCTCCTCACACCCTTCCCCTCCCTCCCTTCCCTTTCCCTACCTCCTCCCTGGCATAGCACTCTATGAAACCTAAAAAGGCCCTCGACTGCTTCTCAGGTTCTGTTATGTCCATCTCGATCGCTTAACTTTTATGTTGAAACCCGCCTTCCTTGTTTCCATTCCCCCTCCTTTGCCCTCATTCCTCTGCTTGTGTTTGTGTTGAATCCCATGATATGCACACACAAATGACTAAAGTATGTAATGATTGTGTTGAATCCCTTGATATGCATTGCTCATTCCTCTGCTTGTGATTGTGTTGAATCTCATGATATGTATTGCTTATTTAAACTCCTGTATATACCTCCTTCAATTGTCTGTATTCATTCTGTCTGAATTGCTAATTTCAAACTTTGTTATGTTTGTATTGTCCTCCAAACTGACTTGGAACCTTTGTAAAAGAGCCTTGGCTCAAAGGTACCTGTAATCCTAGATTTAAATAAATAAATAAAAATTTGAATAATATATCTTTATCTTTAGATTATGTCCCTAATGGGTGGAAATTAGCCAGAAGAGGGGATCCTGGTTATTTAAATAACTAGTGCCCCATATCATTACTTCCACTAGTAAGTAAGATCCTAGAAAAATTATTGGTCCAGCAACTTACTGGCTATCTGGAGGACTGGAATTTGTTGGACCAATATGAGTCAGGACTCAGAAAGTGACATGGGACTATGACTGCCATGTCGAGGGTCTCGGATGACATTGGATCAGCAATGGAGTCGAAATACTGTACTGGCACCATTCTGATTGATCTCTCCAGGGCCTTCGACAAAGTAGATCATCACTTGTTGATATCCCAACTTCAGGAGGTAGGAATTGGTGGTTTAACTGTAGACTGGTTTTGCTCTTATTTATCAAACAGATACCAAACAACATCTGTCAATGGTAAAATGTCTGCCCCTTTGTTGGTGGAGCGGGGAGTTCCCCAGGGCTTGGGGTCTCAGCTCTTCTTAATTTACCTTAAGGACTTAAAGAAGCATGTGGGAAATGCTTCCTATCATCTTTATGCTGATGATACTGTTATATATGCATCAGATTCCTCCTTTGATGGTTTTCAAAGGACTCTCCAGAGCAGCTTCAGCACTCTTCAGTCATACTTTACAAAAACAAAATTAAAATTGAATATAAAAAAGACAAAATACATGATTTTTGGTACAGCTGCTCAGGATGTTACTAGAAATCAGTTATTTATTTTGGATAGTGCTGGTGATGCCCTGGAGAATGTGGACACTTGTCAGTACTTAGGTTACTGTCTTGACCGCACAGAGGCTAGAAATAAACATCTAGATTACCTTATTTCCCAGGTCAACAAGAAGGTAGGATCTCTCTATCAACACAGATGCAGCGCATGGAAGCAGATACAATAAGCTCAATTGTTCAGATGCAAATCCTCCCCCTTGTTGACTATGGGGATATTCTTTATAGTAATTCCACTTTTGACAGACTTCACAGTCTAGACATTCCATACAACAGATTAGCCAGGTTAACACTGAATTGTTCAACAGAAGTCCACCACTGTGATTTATACCAGAAGTTGGTCTGGCTTTCCTTATCTGATAGGTGAGAAATCCATAAAAGTATTTTCTCCTATATGTGTGGTTAAGGCCTGGTCCCTGGATATTTAAGGGACAGATTAAAATTCAGAGACCTAGACATACCTTTGAAAAATGTGAATTTAAGGAGATGTTAATACTAAAACAAAAATGAAACAATCTGATAAATTCTTTAGCCAGATGATTTCAAAGTATTGGAATAATCTTCCAAATGAATTTAGATATAAATTTAATAAAGCACCCCCTGTGTATGCCTTGAAAAGATATCTTCTTTCCCTCCCCAGGCATTGTAAATGTTTCTAGTATGTATTTCTGGGTTTGTCTGAGTTTAAATATTTATATTCTTGTATGTTGTTTGTATAAAATGTAACATTTGTAATGTGTACTGTATGTTTTTTTTAATGCTAAGGTAGCCATTGTAAATGAGCTTTGCTCTATGGTCTTAACCTTAAATTAAACAAACAAACAAACAAACAAAAAGGCTAGTTGTTCAGGTAACGGGGCTGTGTCTGTTCACCACCTCTGTTGGCAAGTGCTCTGGCAATGGGCAGTCCAGCACCTGGGAGGAAAGACAGTGTCTTAGAGTTGCAAAATGAAATGGTCCAGATCCCATACACACTTAGGGTTGGGGTCTTTGCCTCGTTTGGCCTCATCCTCTTCTTGCAAAAAGGGGAAGAAATGGCACCAGTTGAGTTCATCCTCTAGTCATTCTGCTGTGAGACACATGACTTCTATGGGCCTGGATTCCCCATTGTCATTACTGAGAAATCTGCCTGGGCTTATGAAGTCAGAATCTCCATCCTGGAGCCTCTCTTTACCCATCAGAAAGGATTCTGGTGGACAGTTTGGCCATTGGGCAGCTCTTATGGAGAAGTGGGTGCAGCATATATGTCATGAGGCACTGTTTCTGGCACTGACCCCTGACCCCTTAGGGTTGGCTGGGCTGGCACCATTTGCAGTGCCACTCAACTTAAACATGCAGCTGACTGTAGTTCCAGCATCTGGGCTGGTGCTGCTGTTGGTGCTGCTGATGCCTGCCCACTTGTGGTGTCTCCTCTGTCCTCTCTGTGAACAGGGTAGCTACAGCACCACCGCTGGTTCCTTCGGGGTCTATCTTGGTGAGGGAGACTAGGAGGAGCGATACGCAGTTTTAGCAGCAGCGCATGCTCTGAAGAGCCGTGAAGTTCAAATGACTCGGAGTGCAGTGGATTGAGTTGTGATGCTGATGGACAGCTGTGGAATCCAGTGAACGAATGGTCCATCTGAAATTTAAAAAAACTCTTTTTTAAAATTTTAACATGCAAGTTAAGACGATCGAACCAGTCTCATACAGGTACAGGCAAAGTGCTGCCTATCCTCTGGAGAAGGGTGGTTGTGGTCAATGGGAGGTGGAACATGTGAGCCCACTGACTCTCAGCAGGTGATGGCACTGCACTGGCTCTAACAAACACAAGAAGGGCAGGTGAGTGAGCCTCAGGTCCCGGAGGATGAACCAGTACACAGCAGTGGTCCGGGGGTGTCAAGAAATCAGCCAGCTCAGCAGTAGTACTGCAATAACTCTTGAGGTAAGCAGTAAGTGAGCTGATAATTTAAAATAAAGTCAATTTGTTTATTTTTCTTCCCCCATCTTGCAAACAGAGAAAAGAGAAAAATTACCTTGGCCCCCATCACACAGCTCAGGTGTGTCAGTGTGCACTGACACCTAGTGGAAAGTTGATCTAGTATATTTGCCTTGAAGCTGTGATTGTAAACACTCTACCAGCAAAAGAACCTTCTAAATAAACGTTTCACTTTTTCCTACTTTAAAATGCAGTCTGAGATAGATGGCTGAATATGTGATTTTTGTACACTCTGAAGCTGCAGGAAATGAATTATAATTCACAGATTTTACTGCAAAGATGTCAGTAGTTTACTAATGATTTAAGTATTATAGCCATTTTCTTAATTAACTTTTTTACCTATTGTGGGAAATATTCCTTAGAGTCATTAAACAAAAAAATATGTTTTGCAAGATAATTGCTTTAGGTTAATTTTATTTAGATTTTGCAGTATGAGTTCAGAATGAGCTACAAGGGTTTTGCTCTGTAGTTGAAGAGTAGTTCACCCTTGATGGTTTTAGGAGACCATAATAAACAGAATTAATATCATATGGCATGTACATAGCTGGAGCGGAAAATGCCTGTGCTTTCTCTTTTACTACAAATACCAGTACATCAGCATCCACTTTGTATGAATCCAAAAATATGATTCCTTCCAGTATGGAAATGCCAACGTAGATGGATGCCCCCCAGCTAGAAAGGTGATTCTGATAATGGTTGCTGATTCCAAACTGAGGTATTGTAACTGCCATATGTCATTTTTTTGTGAAGGAAAAGTAGGTCAGTGGAGTCTCTGGGACCCTGTTCCTGTATATGGCAGGCCAGTGGGCTCTCTGGGACAGTGTCCATGGATTTGGCAGGTGGATGGACTCTCTGGGACCCTGCCCCTGGATGTGGTGGGCAGGTGGATTCTCTGGGACAGTGTCCATAAATTTGGCAGGTGGATGGACTCTCTAGGACAGTGCCCCTGGATTTGGTAGGTGTGGAGGGCGGCTCTCTGGAACAGTGTCTCTGTATTTGGCAGGTGTGTAGGCTCTTTATGACAGTGTCCCTGGATTTGGCTAACTGGGTGGGCTCTCTAGGAGAGTATCTTTGTGTTTGGTAGGTGGCTGGTCTCTCTGACACCTTGTTCCTGGAGTTGGTAGGTGGGTGGTAAGTGTCCCTTGATTTGATAGGCCAGTGGGCTCTCTGGGACAGTGCAAATTTGGTAACTGAGTGGGCTCTGTGAGACAGTATCTCTGGATTCGATAGGCTTGTGGGCTCTCTGAGACAGTGTCTCTGTATTTGGCAAGTGTGTGGGCTCTCTAGACGGTGTCCGTGGATATGCTAACTGAATGTACTCTCTGGGACAGTGTCCCTGGATTTGGAAGGCAGTGAGCTCTCTGGGACAGTGTGCCTGGATCTGAAAGGCAGTGGGATCTCTGGGACAGTGTCCCTGGATTTGGAATTGAGTGGGCTGTCTTGGAAAACAGAAAAACAGTGCCACTCACCAACATTCAGAAAGTAAGTCCAAGGCTCTTTAGAGAGGCATAAAATGCGTTTATTCAGCAAAAAAAAAAAACAGTAGGAGAGGCATGCAGGGGTGCAGTCTCAACATTTTGAGCTCATGCACTTTTTCAAGAGAGGGGGTGGGTGGACTCTTTGGGACAGGTCCCTGGATTTGGTAACTGGGCGGGTTCCCTGGGACAGTGTATCTGTATTTGGTAGGCAGGTGGACTCTCCGGGACAGTGTCTCTGGATCTGGTAACAGGATGGATTCTCTGTCCTTGAATTTGGTAACTGGATGGGCTCTCTGGGACAGTTTCCTTGGATATGGCAACTCATTGGACTCTCTGGGAAAGTGTCCCTGGATATGGTAACTGGGTGGGTTCCCTGGGACAGTGTCTCTGGATTTGGTAGGCGGGCAGACTCTCTGGGACAGTGTCTCTGGATATGGTGACTGGGTGGGTTCCCTGGGACAGTGTCTTTGCATTTGGTAGGTGGGCAGACTCTCTGGGATAGTGTCTCTGGATATGGTGACTGGGTGGGTTCCCTGGGACAGTGTCTTTGCATTTGGTAGGCAGTCAGACTCTCTGGGACAGTGTCCCTGGATCTGGCGATTGGCTGAGCTCTCTGGGACAGTGTGTCTAGATGTGGTAGGCAGGGAGGTCTCTAGAACTGTGCCTCACAATTGTTTAGGTGTGCTCTCTGGGGCACTGTCCCTGGATTTGGTAACTGGATGGTCTCTCTGGGACAGTGTCTCTGGATTTGGAAGGCAGTGTGCTTTCTGGGACAGTGTGCCTGGATCTGGAAAGCAGTGGGATCTCTGGGACAGTGTTCTTGGATTTGGTAGGTGAGTGGACTCTCTGATAGTGTCCCTGGGTTTCGCATTGAGTGGGCTCTCTAGGAAATCAGAAAAACAGTGCACTCACCAGCATTAGCAAAGTAAGTCCAAGGCTCTTAAGAGATGCAAGAAGCTTCTTTATTCAGCATAAAACCAGTAGGAGAGGCATGCAGTGGTGCAGTCTCAACGTTTTGTGCTCATGCGCTTTTTCAAGAGAGGGGGTGGGTGGACTTTTTGGGACAGGTCCCTGGATCTGGTAACTGGATGGGCTCTCTGGGACAGTGTCCCTGGATTTGGTAGGCAGGTGGACTCTCTGGGACAGTGTCCCTGGATATGGTAACTGGGTTGGTTCCTTGGGACAGTGTCTCTGGATTTTGTAGGCAGGCAGACTCTCTGGGACAGTGTCCCTGGATCTGGTGATTCGGTGAGCTCTCTGGGACAATGTGCCTGGATGTGGTAGGCAGGGAGCTCTCTGGGACTGTGCCCCACCAGGATTTCAAAAACTGAAGACCCAGGCATAGGTACTTGATGTTTAGGGCATGTCGGTATTCATGACCAGCTGAATTAAGGCATATTTGGTCAGAATGTTTGAATCCAAATGAAGGCCTAGCTATGGCCTGGTTACAGCCCTGTAAGCTAGTTATGCATGTATGAATTTTTAGTTTAGGTGTTTTTCCTACTGGAGCCAGGTACTTCACGTCAGAAATGTGGCTACCTCTCATCTTTGACAACCTCTGTCTCTGGGCCCCCTAATACTCTTGCAACAGCCCCTTGACTCACCTTGGCTGTTTCCATGGCCCTCAGGTCTCATCTGGACACACCTCCGAGGGGGCCAGCCTGGGTTCACTATTGGACAGGAGAAGAAATGGCATGGTGCCTCCACCTGGGGTAGTGATATGAGATACCTGTTGGATAAATTCCAAGTTACCAGCCCACAGGAAAATACAAGAACTGCTCCCATGGGCACTTCCCCACACAATAACAGTACCCGCTTTGCAATAATCCACAATAACAGGAAATAACACAAACCAATTACAGTTTTTTATTGGGGGGGGAGGGAGAATAACACGCACAACAATTACAGCAAATGACTGTACGCCACACTTTACCCCACACCTCCCACATGAAGGTGCACCCAGCTTCTCCCCTGTAGCCGTTAAGTAACACATAGTTAGTTGTGGAGGGTACCACACCAGGGTGCTGGTTCACAAGGCCAGGATGGGGTGGATGTTATAGTCTGTAACTTGGAAAAGAATACTTTTGTTGGGGTCCAATAATAGAAATACAACAGATTGCTTTTAACTTAACTGCCTGGTCTTTTCTTGGCACTTGAAGAGTCCTGCCCAGGGCTTAACCCCCTTTCTTCTAACTAGCTAGCTAGCTATATGTAGAAAACTCCTCGGCGCTGCAGCTCAGAGGTACTTACAGTTTGGAACTTTAGGGGGGTTGCAGGAGTTCAGTTCAACAGTACCATTCTGATATTACAGTTGGTGGTGCACTACAGTAGTGGAATGTAGAAAACAGCAGCTGGCTGAAGGACTGAAGAACGCTGGACTTCATCTGTCAGGTCTTTCCAAACTTCATCCTCGGGGCCTTTGTATGCAGTGTTCACCAGACAGGCCTCTCGATGTCTTCCTCTCCAGGAGTCTCCTTGTTAGCCTGGAGGACTAGGGCAGGTTATGGGTCCCCTAGACTTTCTGCTAAGACACAACTTCTCTGGTGCAACAAATGTGGCTGGGCTCTGGCATAGTCTCTAGCCTCAGCACACACTGCTTCTCTGGCTAAAGGCACTTATGCAGCTTTCACTCATGCCCCTCTGAGAGGGGACACAGGTTGCTCAGTGTCTTTATTCTCTGCTGCACATCTCTCTATTTCCAGGCTGCAAGATTACCATCTCTAGCTCAATCACCAGTTGCACAATTTCAGTAGCAGGTTCAAATCTCTCCCAGAGAAGTTCCTCAACAGTTCAATTCTTTCCCCCTTCACCTGCCTTTACTTCAGGCACTCTGCCATAGATTCCATACTGGGCCCAGAAAGGCCGTTGAGCTCGCTGAACAGGGCTTTGGGATAGGCAACCCACAACAATCTCTCCTGCTCTCTCTCTCTCTCTCTGAATTTCTCTTTTTGATGGGCTGCCAGTGGCATTTATAGCTTTCTTCAAGTCCCCACCTTATTGGCTGTATCTCTCCTGGGCTTTTTGGCTGCCCTTAGCCATTTCCCAGCAGCCCCCCTGCTGCAGGGAACGTATGTGGGCAACCATATTTGTTTATTTTATGCTGTCCTGATTTGCAGCCCCTTAATTTAATTTGAAAGCCCATTCAGGGGCTTCTAATCTTATGTCCTGGCCCCGCTTTTCCCAGTGGGGCCAGGAACCTCTATTTATTCAGCGGGAGCCCCCTTTTTCCCACAGGGTGTCCCAAAATAGTAGGCACCTGTTTTGCACCATTTTACCCCGCCTTAAAATGGAGCCATGGCTCTTTTAAGATTGTGGTTGTGCATGCGCAGACAGTGTATAGCAGTCATGTTTTTTTATTTACATCCTGTCGGTCCACTTCATGGCAGCACCCAGGCCCAGACAGCATGCTCCTACATGCCTGGAGGCACAACACAGCAGCTCAAGACCTCAGTCCCCCATCTCCAGTGGGGTAGAGGAAGGGAAGATTGTCAATGGCCTAGCCACGGGAACCATGTGGCTGCTTTGTCCCAATCTCCCCAGGAGCCACTGATAAAGCCCTCTCATCCCAAGTCTGCAGCCACAGGACCGGAGGCAAAAGGTGGACACCAGCGAGGCCATGGCCCCATGAGGTAAGGCCCAAATGGGGGAGCTTATACTCTCTTAGCTTGCCCCTGTTGGGCATAACATGAGGAGCCCTACCCCCCCCCCCCCTTTCAGTACAGGATCCTGTTGAGTTATCAGTGGGAGGACAATGCTTAAGAGTTGCAGTTACCATCATGTTGTTGATTATTTTTTCCTGATTTTGTCTGTCTCCAGCTGTTATCCACCCTTTCCTGTGGTACTGTTTGAAACCATTTACAGGCTAGTGCATGCACAGTGGACCTCTGTGGAAGAGTACACTCCCTGGCCTTCCATAGGGGTTACTGTGGTGGCAGAGAATGGGACCCTCCTTCTCTGGGCTGGAAATCTGTTCACAGTTTTATCCAACACAGTTATAGTAACCTGGCTATATTGGGTAATGAGGTGGATGTTGCACTTCATTTTTCGTACTGCAAGCTAGTAAATACATTTACTGTGGTAAGGCTAGTGCACAACTGTTTGACAGCAGAATGTTATTGGTCAGGATAAGTGCTCCTTTATTGTGCAACATTCAGCTCATCTTATTACTCTACCCCCCCAACACACACACACACACACACTCACCTCTGCCTGGCCAAGTATTTCATTCTTTAGCAACTGCTAAAAAGACAAACTATGTGACAAGCAGTACTAGAAGAAATGAGGTTAACACTATAAAAGCCATATTAACAGCTACAATATAGCTGAGACAAATGTCTTGCAAAAACTAGAGTTACAGCAATATCAGTGACAAAAAATACAAAGACGAGTATATTATGTATGAAGTAAGAAATAACCCATGGTCCTGGAAAGGAGTTCATTTTATATAGAGAGAATAATGCATACGTAGGGGGTTGATATGCAGGTTTTTTTTCACACCCATGGCGTGTGATAATAGATCACACACTGAGGGTGTGTAAAAAAATGCATGTCAACCCCCTACATATGTTTTATTTTTTATAATAACTGGTGCAAAAGACTACGTTACCTTACGGTCATGGATTCGAGTTGGGTAAAGTTGATGGGTCAAGTAAATCACAATCGTAGCAATGAAGTAAAAAAATAAAATAAAACAACTAGAAAAAACCTTTTTTTTTTAATTTAAATCATTTGCCCAAGTCCTTCGGCTTCAGTGTGTGTTGTTTCATCATCTTGATGGGTCGAGGTCATTCCAGTCACTTTGGAACTGAGGTGAAAGTTCATGCCACCTGTGGAAATGATAAGGGGTAGTCGGGGAAATTACGCTTTTAGTGGAGAGATTTTCAGCTGGTAAATACTTAATTTCTGAATAACAAAATGATTACGCTTTGTCATTTGGCTCTGTATGTTTCTTTTAAAATGGAGGTTATGCTGTGAGTGAGAATCTATGGTTGAAGAACCATCTCGTGAGGCCACAATCTGTTTAATTGGTCTGGACTGCTACTGCTGCAGGCTTCTCGGCATGAGACTGTAAAAGTCATATCAACCCACGGGCATTAAACTGGTGAGGTTTAATGCCTGTATTTCCATTACCTAACCTGAAGCCTTCTTATCACCAAGATTTGGACAAGCAGTTCTGTAACTAATTCTGAAACTGACATTACTAATTATACTCTCTTCAGTCAAGGTCACTCCTCTTGCGTTATGAGTGGGTATATGTGTGTGTATATATATATATATATATATATATATATATATATATATATTCTTAGCCATCTGCTGCTGTTTGCAACCAGCTGACTGCATTACATCTTGCTCAGCTTGTCATGGACCACACACTAAAAATGCTTCCAGGAGCTTCATTATTCAACTGCTCCTCACTTCTCTCCTCCATAAGTACTCAGCAGGGTTTTTCTCTGCCTGGGTGTTTGTGATCATCAGTACATCGCTTGTTCTACATATGGCCCTCATTCTGTAGTAAGAAGCAAAGTTACCCTCTAACATAGCTTCAAGACACTCAGTGAACAGGCTTTCTTTCTGATGTGGCTAGACAGGCTTAGTGTTATAGATACTGTGCCTCTGTCCCATCATCCATGAAGGCAGGGAGTTCTCTAACCGTGGCAGTTATTGATAAATGTGCCCCCTAAAATGCTGTTGAGTACTGACCAGTTCTGCCTCTGGCTTAACTCTTAAACTGCCTCTTTTATTAAAGATAAAAATAAAGCCTCAATCACAAAATTTAGCAACTTAAGTAGTTGCTAAATTTTGCATGACATCTCATTTAAAAGTGAAGGGGTGTGCCCATCTGTATTTTTCAGCCTCACTAAAATCATTTGATACTGTTGACCACAATATCATGATTAACTAACTGTAGTTTATCTAAATTTGCAAGCTCTTCTGTGGGTTAGAAGCTGTATCTTGGGTACCTTAGGCTGCATCCCGGTGTGTTTGCACTTCTAACCTCATATCATATTTCTCAGCCATTAGTAAAGGTATCCCAAAGGGCTCAGTACTAGAGTCACTTCTGCTCTCGCTCTACATTGATGACCTTCCTAATTCTGCTCTTACTCCATTATTCTGCTCTGTGATGATGCCATTATTCTCTACTCCTTCTCCAAATCTGTCTCAGCTGTTACCTCCCACATTTCTTTTGTATTTTCGAAACAAAAATATAATAGCAATTTAGCATCTTTTAAACAGTACAAGATAAAAATCTCATTATTCCTGGCTGGATCTGGCATGCCAGATCCCATGGCTATACAGCTCTGAGAATAAGCAGTAAAAGGTATAGATGATGTTGTGCAGGGACTACCAGTGCACAAGGTGGCACAGATATAGAAAGAATATTGAGAAATACATTAGAATTGCTCAGGTCAATAAAGAAGGATTTTGGGTACAACCATGTTACAGTTGCAGCCATAAATATGTCAGACATTTCCAGATATTTTGTGATATGTCTAAAGAGATTCTGTCTGGTGGCCCATAGTAGTAATGTTGGTGGGCAGGGGATTTCTCCAGAGATACTACAGAAATTTCAGGAAAATCTGACTATGTCTATGGCTGCAACTGTATGTTATAGATACAAAACATAGACCCAGCCCAGAGTTCCAGGGAGGTGGGGGGGGGTGATGGGGTTTTGTGGATCAAGCTGATGTGGTGGCTGTAGCTAGGGTTAGTACCATGGCATATTGTACCTCTCCAGTGTCTTGCAGAAGGTGGAGGAGAGCAATGCCTCCATTAGGTCTTGTATTTGTCCATTCTGTCTACAATTGATTAATGTACTCCTTCAAAATTCTCTGCTTTGCCCAGCTCAGTAAGCCAATCAGTGAGGTCCGGTGACTGCTGCTCCCACCAGTGTAGCAGGACTATTAGGTTGACAATCATTTGTGTGCCCAGTAGGGCAGTGTGAAAATAAAATTCCACTCATGGAATTTCACTTCTTTGAAATTTCAGAATGCTCTTTGGCAACTTCTGTGAAAATGCCGACTTAGAGCGGTGAAATAAAAGTATGAATTCCAGTTTGATACATTAATCAGCAATTCATACCTATATTCTGTAGTTCAGTGAGTTTCTGAACTGCAGAACGAATGTATCAATTATAGATCAATGTATTACACTGCAGAAAGAAATTCCACAGAACTGATAACTGAGCTGTAGAATGATTACATGTTTTGCAGAAAGATGCATTAAAGGGACACTGTTAACCTATGTTTCATCATATGATTTCTAGTTAGAAACCTACATTTTATGATTGCTTACCTTCTCTAAAATTCATTGATGTTGCTGTTTGTTTTGTCCATCTCCTTGTTTAGTAGAACTGAAATGCATGCTAATGTATATTTGTAAACAACCTTGCTTTGTTTACAATCCTGGATCTGTTCTTACTGCATACTTTCTTTGCACTAGAAACTCCCCCAAACAGTGCAGTCACCCATGAGGCAGCAGCCTTCTAAACTCCCACTGCATCATGAAAGGCTAGACTGTGTTGTGGGTGTTCCCAAGTCCAGGAAAGATGCAATTGGAACTGATCAAAGAATGTAAACAAACCTGTGTTTGTGTGGTAACACCAGTATGGTGGGCAGTCTGTTTTTCACTTTTTAAAAGAAAGAAAGAGTCAGAATCAAACTACCAACTATATCAGCAATCTTTACAGAATGTTAGCAATCATAAAATGTTTTTTTTTTTAAAATTAGGGACACTTTGAGACCTAAGGGGGTTGACAGTGTCCCTTTAAATGTAGGTCTGCCCACTCCTGAGCAATGTCTGAGCAAGTTGCATGAGTGTGTGCACTTCATGGTTCCACACAAAGTCTGGCAGGTAGTACCCCCCTCTACTCTATGTCTGTGTAAGTTTTTTGAAACCAAGCCTCCTGGGATTGGTGCCCCACAAGAAGATTAAAATCTTCTTGTGCATGTTTAGAAGCAGATCTGGCTGTAGTCTGATGGGGAGGTTGTTCAGGACATACAGGATTCTTGGGGCTGTCATCTTCGTATACAGATGGGCCCTCCCCAGTCCATTAGATGTAGTTTGCTCCACCTAGCCAGGTCCTGGTCTGTGTAGGCGTACAACAGGGTCTGGTTGAGCTTGCCCAGCTACTCAAGTGACCAGTTGAAGTTAACCCCTAGGTACTTAATATTGTCCTGGACTGGGTGCAGTCCTCAAGGGAAGTCAGACAGGCTTCTTGTCCTTAGTCACAAAGAAAGTAAGTGAGATTTGGCTACATTGTCTTTGTAGCCTGAGAGGCGGCCATATTGTTCCAAAAGTTACAGGATCTCTGTTACTGGTAACTCTGGACCTGTTAGCATCAGCAAACTATTGTCTGCATATGTCAAGACCTTTTTGCTCATTGCCTACTTGTATGCCATGGATGTTATCCTGCCCTCTCAAGGGTTGGAGCAGGGGTTCAAAGGCAAGCATTAACAGTAATGGCAAGAAGGGGACAGCCTTGAGTGGTGTCCCTCCCAAGGGGGAGGCAGGGCAGCTGATTGTTTAGAATTAGTGATTGCTGTAGCCTGTGCTCCTCAGTACAGCATCTGCACCCAGTGGATTAGAGTGTCTCCTAGTCCAAAGACTCTTAGTGTGTGAAAGAGGAACCCCTGTTCCACCCTGTCGAACAATTTTCCCATCCAGGGACAACAGGACTTCTGGTGGATGAGGGTGGGCAGCCTTCCAGATAAGATTTAACAGTCTCCTGGTATTATCAGAGCCTTTCCTATGTGGAATGAAGTCAACCTGATCTCTGCCTACTAAGCTTGGGATGACTTCCTGGAGATGTAGTGCCATCATCTTCGCAAAGATTTTACAATCTGCACAGATGAGCAATATCGGTTGGTAGCTGTCACATGCCATTGGGTCCTTGCCAGGTTTTGGCATGAGGGATATGGTGGATTTTCTCATTGAGACAGGCAGCTCACCAATCCAGCAAGCATCATCTAGGGCCGCCATTAGTGGGTCCAGAAAGATTCCACTGAAGGACTGCAAGAATTCTGCAAACTGGCCATCTCCCTCTGGGGCTTTGCCTACTGGCATTTTGTGGGGAGGGCAGCACCCAACTCATGTGTTGTTAAGGGCCTGTCCAGAGGCTCCTTTAGCTGAGCAAAGAGGCATGGAAGCTCTAGGGGTTCCATGACATTTTGCCATATCCAGATCAGATGGGGACTTATCCTGTGTGTAGAGTTTTATGCAAATACAGAAACGTATTATTGATATCCTGAAGGTCAGTCAGTAGTTCCCGAGTAGATCTCTTGACCCCGGGGATCCTGGATGTCTCTTGGCATTTTTTTAAGTCGGTAGGCTAGCAACCTACCTGGTCTCTCTCTCTGGATTCCCAAAAAGACTGTCGGAGGTGAAAGATGGCAGATTCTGCCTTTTGATGCAGGAACAGATGGATGTTTAGAGATGTGCAGTTGTTGCACTACCACCCACCTCATGCTCAGGAGGTGCTGTATGCTATAAGGTAAGCTGGAATGGGGGGAGGACCCCAACTGCCTGACATCAAGGTTAGAGAGGTGCTGACTTTGGGGGGAGGAATCACCATCCCAAATTCTGAGGCAGTGATGGATTAAATATTTGTACTTAATTTCATGCAGTCTAGCCATGGAGGGTAAGAGTGTACCAGATGCTGACCGTTCTCCTTCCAGCAGTCAGTGTGCATACCATCCTTCTCTCTGCTTCAGGGATATTATGGTACTTTGGGAAACTTGCTCGGTTCTGAGCAGCTGAAATGTAGAGGTGATGAATCAGCATTCATGCTGTTGGACAGTCATTGCTGTAGCATGGCAGCATCTGCTCAAGCCCACGCCACCAACGTCAGCTGTCAGTTGCGAGTCTTCAAGCAGCCATGCTCAAATGCTGCTTCATGAACTTGCAAAAGTGTGGAGCAGGCCTTCCCCAGTGCAAGAAAGTGACAGAGCCTGAGGTCTCAGGGTTGAGTGGAACTGTGATTGTATATAGCTATAGGACTTTCCCATCTTGGCCTTCCTACTGTAAAACCTTTGTCATCTGCTCAAGCTGTGCCCCAGACCAACCCCTGGACTAATTCACATGCCTCCTCTCCTGCTAAGGTGATAGTAGAGCAGATCCAGCCATACTGAGTCCAAGGGATGATCAGGGCTGTACAGTAGCTGTGGCCCATCTGCCTCCTGTTCATGAAGGGCTGGTCACCATGGATATATGTGAAGATAATCTGTGGGGGTGTTCCAGGGTAGTGGCCTGAGGCATTTAGCTCTTGGCTGAGGGGTGCTGAAAGCACAGCTGATGGATCTGGGTTGGCTCTACAGTTGAGTTCCATCTTTTGACACAGAGTGCCCATCCCAGTCAATTAAAGCAGGCTATTCTGACTAGACAGTTTCTCCAGTTATGGGAATTTGTGCAGCTATTGAATTGTTTAATAAACATACACCGGATCTTAAAGACAGATTTTTACAAAGGGGCTATAAAGAAAATGTTTTAATTAAAGCAATAAATAAAGCTAAAAATAGGGACAGATGGCACCCTTTACAGCCTTAAGATAAATGAACAATGTGACCAAAAGAATAAAGAATAACTTGTAATAGAATGTAACCATTTGTGTCAACCATTGGTTTCAATTGTTAATAAGTACTGGAATGTATTAGCAGGAGATCCAGTGTTAAAAGATTTGGTGGTCAGTAACCCACTTATTTCATATCACAGGGAAAAAAGCTTGACAATGTTGTGACTAGTAGCATGCTTGATGCTTGATGCTAGATGTTTGACAGGTGGTAGGTGCATTCATTGTAACAACACACGTAAGCTAAAGGTAATAAGAGATGTTTCAAGGGATGAAGATATACAGATAAGAGTTTATTACCTGTCAAACAGTGGGAGTAGTTTATGGCATAAAATGTTCCTGTGACCTTATCTATGTGGGGAAAACTGAGAGACAGTTAAAAAAAAGAATGGGGAGCACAAGGAGTACATCAGGAGACAAGACTAAAACTCTTCAATTGCTGGCCATTTTGCAGAAGCTGCCCACCAGTTACCAACATTAAGATTTTTGGGGATAGAGAAGGTGGAAAAAGATAGGAGAGGGGGAAATTACACCCAGAAACTGCTTGCAAGGGATGCATTTTTTATAACCCTTTTCCAATCAGCAGACCCAAAATACGGATTAAATGATGGAATTGACTAGTTACCAGTTTTACAAATACCCCATGTCCCACTCAGAAAGAACAAAAATGTATATGATTAGTAAGGGAAAATAATTTTATTTTAAAATAGGGACCCTTTAACCCCCTGCCCATGTTAGTGTTTCAATAGATGACTGTAAGACAATAACGTATGTACATATGGTAAGTGAAGCTGTACACACCTTGGAGATTTCTACTCCTTATTATGTGTCTAAAAAAAGCAAATTTGTCAGTGAGGTTACAGTATACTTGACAGTGAGGCTTTGGCTCCCTATATGTGTACTAAGAGCACTGATTTGGATGGTTAACAAAAAAATATTGTCTTTAATAGCCTGTTGCATTACCGGACACCTACACAAGGTGCCACCATCACTAGCAGGTTTGGTACCCAGCTGATTGGTCACACACTCAGCCTTGAACACACTTCTCATCACTGTGGAGCTTGTGTCCTCTGCTGGCTTCTGGTACCAGTCCACAGCATAAAGGGCTGATTTCTGGCTATGGCCATGCTTCTGTTGTTGTAAGCTAAGGTCCTGGAGGTTAGACGCTACATACTGAAGTACTGCAAAAATCTGTAAACTTAAAAAGAAATGCCAATGCCAACTGTCTATGATTTAAAGGAAATGCATTTTAGTAACATGATTGTGTTGAGCTTATCAAATACACATTAATATATGAAAAAATAAACTGAAGCAGTGAAACAGTAAGAGTAAAACGACCCGCACTGAGGTGGGATCATTCACCTAAATATTTAAATAAGATCTCAGAAATATGATGTATAGTATAAACATTTACTTGAGATTATGTTTGTTTTTTAGAGCAGTAAGTGAGAAAGTATTAAAAATAAATAAAAAAAAAATAAAAAGTAAAGAAAGTTGTGGATACTCTTGGAGTGTTGAAGTAAGTAAAGCTCTTGAACCCTTTTGGATAATTTACAAAGGCATATAAGATAGAAATGGAAATTAAAAGATTTTGTATTTTATGTTATAGATATTTGAACCAGTCTCCCTGAAGAAGGGGAATTTATTCCCCAGAAATGTAGGGTTTCTAAGCTGGTTGTCATAATAAAACTTATATTTTAAATGCTAATTGCAGCAAGTGGGCCCATTATTCCAATTTTTTAATGGGATGACCAATTTGTTGAACGAGACTTCAAGACAAAGTTCAGTTTAGCAGGACTGAGTGACAGTGATAGAAAGCGAGTAATGTGGCTAGTTGCTGAGGGAGACAGAAAAGTTGTGTGTGGGAGTGGTTCCCTAGGTAGACAAAGACTTTGAGCAGACTGGGTGCTGAAATAATGTGAATGGCAAAAAAGTAAAGGAACATATTCCAGCTCCCAGATATACAAAAATCTGTGCACTGGCTCCCAAATGGGATTAGAAAGCTCAGAGAAAATTAAATATGCCAAAACAGAACTCCTGGGAAAGTCTAGAACCAAAACATTGCATGGGTGACAGTCACGTTCACACTTTAATCAGCCAAGCTGCTGTCTGGCAAACCTCTCAAATTCTTGTAAATCAAAAGAATCAGCTCTCTCTTACTTGTGGCTGCCACCTACTGAAACACCAGACCTGAATGTACAGCAGTTGAATATAGTGTCAGCAATCTGGTATGAATCACCAGACATGTAAACTGTATGTATTAAACAGGCATCATAAATGAGAACTGCACCATTAACTGTTAAATCACTCCTTCATCTCAAGAAAGTCATAAAATCAAAACACATTTGCAAGTATTTCCAAGCATTTGAATATTGTACAGTCACAATTTTTTAGGTATCTTGTATGCTTATCAGTCTCTGAATCTGCAAAATGCTCAGATACTGCACATTCACAGTTCTTCAGATGTATTATATGCTTATTGCAATCAGTTTTTTACTATTCTCTTGTACAATGATGGCAAACAGAGGAACAGATATTAAAACAGAAACATTACCTTCAGTTTTAAAATGGTGACTCATGAATAAAGTCCTGCTAGCAAAGCTCTGAGGGAGAGATACTTATGAAATTGACTTATTCTTTGGTGTGGGTAGGATTTACCTCCCTCCGTCCCACTGAGATATACCAGGCTTTGAGCTCTCCCAGTGTAAGGAACTAAAGTGCTCAGTGCTGTTGTGATGGTCTGATATGTTACAGTATGTTTTGAGATGAGGGGTATTCCACCCATCTTGTTTGTATACACCTGGCTCCCTATTTAAACGGTACACTGTTTGGATTAAAAAGTGCTGAGGTATTTAAACAAAAAATTCTCATTTGATTAACAGTTGATAAGTAGAGCTAATATCTGACTTCAAATGCAGCAAAAGTGGGAACGATGTCTCAGATAAATAAGAGCTGCAATTGTTTGGGTTGCTAAAGTGCTGAGTGACTGTGCAAACTTGCAAGTGTTGTTCAGAATGGTAAAATGCTTAAGCAGCTGTGCAAAACTTATCCTGATGTTAGAATACAAAGATGCAAAAGCAGCAAAAGGTATTTGGCTATTGAACATGTCTCAGCAGTGAAGTTTTAATGTACTTATTAATGATGTTACAGAGGGACTAGAAGGGAAGGTGTGCCTTTCTGCAGATTATACTAAAATCTGCAATAAGATAGACACTCCAGGGGTGTGCGTGGAAAAAATGAATAGGGATCTAGGAAAGCTTGAGGAGAGGTCAAGAATGTGACAACTAAGTTCCAATGCGAAGAGGTGCAAAATCATGCACATAGGCGTAGAAACCCAGGGGCGGAGTACAAGGTGGGGGAGAATGGTAATGTTGACCACCAAACAGGAAAGAGACCTAGGGGTAATCATATCTGATGACCTAAAGGTGGTCAAACAGTGTTACGAGGCTGTGGGGAGAGCCAGTGGGATGCCAGGGTGCATAGGGAGGGGTATCACCAGCAGAAAGAGGGAGGTGGTGATACCATTGTATAAACTGGTGAGACCTCACCTGGAGTATTGTGTCCAGTTCTGGAGACCACATTTCCCAAAAGACACAGACAGAGTAGAGGTGGTCCAGAGGAGGACAACAAAAATGATGCTGGGTCTGCACCAGAGACCATGGGGTCTATGCTCCAACAGGTGGGATTTATGCGCATGAGGCATGTATCCCACCCATGGAGCTCCGCACCTTAGTACAGGTGTGCACCACTGGTATTCCCCCAATGGCCATGACCTGTCTATGGGCACACCCTTCCAGTGCACAGCACTCCACGAGATGGCCGGGGACAGAGTTGCAGACCCGGCAGGCATCCACTGGATGCCTGTCCCAGGACCAACAGTACATCCTTTGCATGCTGGGAGGTGCATTGGCTGTGCTCCACTGTGGATGTTTGCATGGCCGGAAGCCATTGAGGTGAGAGGTGGGTAGTGCTGATGACCGTGAGGTGCCCTGATCAGATGGTGAGATATGGGGTCAGTGCCACTGGTATGTGTGTGTGGGGGGGTTGTTTGTACCAACCAACCGCACCACCCAGTGTGTGGGGAGCCACAGAGGCAGGTGGATGAGGGGGGTTACATGTGGTCCTGGGGCCAGTGCCCCCATATGTATATGTATGTGTGTGTGGGGGGCTTGTCATGCACAGGAACATGGGAGCTCGGCAGGGTGTTGGTTTGGTGGCCCTGGGTGGCCATTGGATGTGTTGGTAGTGGTCCCCCCTTGGTGTGGGATAGATGCATGGGGCACATAGGGAACTTATGGCATGGTTTCCCAGGCATACCAGCTGCTACTGTGCACCCAGGTGCACAGCACTACATGACTTTGTGCATGCCACGTAGTGCTGGCACACCTCCCACCCACTCTCTGCACATTGCGGTCCATGCGGGTTGGAGATTGGGTGCATGGGAGCTGTGCACCCACCTTGATGCATCCCGTGCAGGGAGTGCAATGGGTGCAGAGTGTCTCTCTGCCTCACATATGTGGCGTGGAGGTGCCCTGCGCCTTTGAGCATAAGGCCTCTTATGAGGAGAGACTAAAGGACCTCAATATACGCACCCTGGAGGAAAGAAGGGAAAGGGAGGATATGATAGAGACTTTCAAATGCCTCATTGGTATGTAATGTATAAGAAGAAAACATTTTTCAGAAAAAGATGCTCAAGAACAAGGGGACATGCTCTGAAGCTAGAGGGGGGGTAGAATCAGGGGAAACATAAGGAAGCACTTCTTCACAGCGAGAGAGTAGTTGATGCCTGGAACAGCCTTCCAGTGGAGGTGGTGTGGGTGAAAGCTGTGGTTGGATTCGAGAATGCATGGGGTTGTCATAACGGAACCTTAGTCATCAGGGAAGGGAGGGCTAAACCGGAGATCAAGTAGGGTCTTCGATATTACAGTAGGTACGGAAAATGGGCAGACTGGGTGGGCCAAGCTTTACCTATATGCCATCAAATTCTATGTTTCTGTTTCTAAGCTCGATAGTTTAAATAATATGATTTTTTTTACATTATTCAAACCTGGCAATAAGTATGTTTAAACTTCTTACGGTAGGTAGTAATTATAATCAGGTAGTGTTTCAGTGCTTCCAGTTCAAAAAATCATGTGGCCATCCCACAGGTGTTCCTTACAGCTTCAGTTATATCTAGTAGGAGCTGTCGTACTAGTAGTAGGATCTGTCATGCTGATAGGCCAGGTAAAACCCAAACTAAAGCACTAAAAAGCTGTGGTTTGCAAATACTGCTGTGTGTTGTCAGTTTTGCAGTCGCTCAGAAAGTCGAATGCCAATATTTTATAAAGTACTTTGGAAAATGTATGATTTTGTAGTAATAAAAATCAAGGCTTTTCTGAGATTAACCAGTATGCAGAAAATATAGTTGCAGTATGGCTACAGTTCATCATTGCATTTTAGGAGTGATTTCTTATAAAGTAAAACAGAGTACATGCAGGGAACCAGTTATTATACAATGGCTTGTAAAATCCTGTATGCTGATTGGCTGGCTGGCATGATTTACACATTGTAAATTGTAGTATGACCAATGGGAAGATGTGCCAGACAGCCGAGTCTGGACAAAAATTAATCCGACCCCCAAAAATTAAAAAAAAAAAGCCTCCATACTGGACCCCTCATAAGCCGTGGTGAAAAAATGGCAATAACAAAAGTGAACCACAGCTTACAAAAACAAAAGTTTAAAATAATTTTATGTGGCACAATACCTGATCCTTAGGACTGTCTACCGAACACCGACACTCCACCTCTGTGTCAGTTTTAAAGTTGCCACTCCTCCTGAACCTCACTCACACTGTCACTGTGCCTACACGTAGGTTTCTCTATAACTGCAAATGGACAGCTGCGAAAATTCAAAACAGACTGCTTATTAGATTAAGTGCTCAAGAAGGAGCCCTAAACCAACTGTAAAACAAATGTTTTTTTCTTCTTTATCACTACCACATATGTTTTATCATCGTAACTGGACCCAAGTTACATCCACTTCCTCTCGCTTACTCTCTGCTCTGCTCCCGCTATCTATTGACTCTATTCCCAGCCAGGATTCCAAGTCTCTATTTCAGGTGCACTCCTTCTCTCTCTCTGTCTCCCAAGCCCATCACTTGAAATAAGAAATAAAAAAACAATGCCAACAGAACAGTCCCTTTTATATACTTGGTCCCGCCTTTGGTTGCTGATACTTTGTAGAGTAGCTTGTACTGCTTCCTATGATACAGAAGCAGCTCATGGCACGTAGAAAGAGCCAGTACGGCAGCCTGTCACACTAAACTTAGTTATAAGCCTAATGCACCACATGCTGTCACAGAAAAAAAAGCTTAAATGGGGGCAGGGACTGTATTTGTTTATCTTCACCATCTGTCTGACTCCAGGACACCCACAACTGCTCAGAGATTAAACGGAAGTTTGGGTTAGGAGTGACATTTTTGGGGCTCCATTCCCACTTTACATTTCTGACTCAGTTGGGATGCTGTTTTCTTTACCTCTACTTTTCTTCTGCATCAGAATAAACTGTGAATGGGGGGGGGTGAGAAGGTGAGAATTGCATCATTTTTGGAAATTGTACACTAATCCACACCAGTTTTAAATAATACAATAAAGAGTCTCAGTTACAGGGGGTGGGGTATGCAACTATTCTGCCTACCAACAAGGAACTATTTTCTGTGATGCAACAATAAATATGCAATAAAAATTAAAGCAACAAAAAACTGTACTTTTCTTTAGTTTTTTTTTTTTACAAAAAGGGAAAGGGGGCATTGTATAATCACAATATACCATTCCAGGATGTGGGTTATGCTGGGATTTACCCACTGCTGGTGTGGTTTTACTTACTCAGAATGTGACCTCATGACCAAACCACACCAGGCATGGGTAAATATCTCAGCATAACCCATACCCTGTCATGGTATATTGCTTAATTTTCCTATGCCCTGTATTTTAATGGTGATCGCTCATATATGTGTAACCCCCCCACTGCCCCCCCCTTGTTTAACTATCAGGGCTTCTCCTCTCACCATAGCATCTAGTGGTAAAAGAGAGAGCAGTGTGGTTTTACATTTTGTAAAGGAAGTTTAAGGACAACCACCAATCAAAGCCACCATATACAAGGTGGGCTAGTCTATTATACAAAATAGACAACCAAGTGTGGCAACTGCCTGGCACACACCTGGTAGTGACCACTTGCCCTGGCCAACAACCCAGATCCCTGGAAGAAAACATTTGCTCAGGGTTATGCTAGGTTTGCACTTCTGGATAGGGGCAACCAAGTAACTCCAGACACAAGGAAGCAACAACATTACTGTCCAAACCAGGCTGGAATTCTAGAGTGTGGTTATTATTCACATAACAGAGTAGGAATAATCACAAAGCAAAGATGGACCCCCATAGAGCTACACATACTTGTAATGTAGATTACTGAGGTACAGACATTCCTGAATTCCCATTTTCCATAGGATGAAGAAAACACACAAACTTGTGAACACACTGGTTCCTATTTGAAATTGGCACATACAGCCAGGTACTGGTACCTTTCCCATATTGCATAGGATGAAGGTAGTACACACGACCACCAAGGAGCACTTACAGGCTCAGAACTTTCAGAACCCACTATACTGGGGTAAATTGAATAAAAACAACCCACATACAGGGGTAAACACTCTTCTCAGGCATTGGCCAGTTGCACTGAAGAAAAAGTAAAAGGTGCCCTTTAGAACCCATAGAGGTAAACTGCTTACTCCAGACGGGGGGGGGGGTCTCCCACCTTTTGTTTCCAAGCTTATACTCGGCCATTCATCTGCTTAACAACACCACACAAACTGTAGAGACTGTAGATGTTGTCTTATATGTATATCACACTTAACACACTACACAAACACACACCTCAGAGGTGTCAGAATTAAAAGTTCTGTACATGGATGACCACTTTCCGGACTCCACTGTAGGCAGACACGTTTAAACAAGAAAGTCCCAGGTGACAGGGTCCCTTTTTTAGAGAACTTCACCTCACAGGCATTGCAGATACTCCTGGGCCTACACAGAAAAATCACACAAGTACTCACAGTAGTTGTACAAGGCAGGTTTCCAAAAGTCCAAATGGATCAGGGGGATGCCCCTGCATCCCTGAGTTCAACCCCATCCCTTCTGGGATGGAGCACAGGGAAATCTGCTGGCACAGGTCTCCACCACTTCCAAAGACTGAAACAGTTGCCCTTTACTAGAGCGAGAACTTAAAACACAAGCTGGTAGCTCTCTGACAGAGCTGAAGGAGGAACTGCCTAGACTTCAGCCTCCTCCACTGAACTCCAACTACAGATTCTCTGAGCATTCTAAAGCTAGCTCTAGCAGCTGCTAGCAAATTGTAGCTTATGCTGCTGTGACAGTTCTAAATGACATCATCCCTCCAGAACTCAGCAGAGACTGTGAACAGAGAGAGACAGAGTGAAACCCATTTTACTGGCATTTCACTAGCTGCCTTCCCTGCCTACCACTGATTCTAACTGGGATTCTAGTAACCCCTTGGAACAAGGGGGTTACATATGGCCAAGAACACAAAAACAGAAGCGAACTAGCATTAGTCTCTCAAGAAAGAAGTGAGACAGAGAAGCAGAGCATCAGAGCAGAATAATCCTGAGGAGTGTCAGTGGGTGCCTGAACAACCATAGTACCCAGAGCAGGAGTTGCAGTCTGAGCGGAATACAGTTTTCAGAGTCAGATGGAGTAGATTAGGGTGTGCAATGGTTCAGGACAGTTCGCCCTTAGCACGGCAGTGTTGAGCTGAGTTGAAACCCCCACCCAGAACTTTTAGCACTCACCCACAGATTGCCTTCCCTGTAATTTTTATTTAAATACTTAATTTTCTATTTCTCCCTGATGTCTGGTGAATCCCCCCATCATCCGATCAACACATCAGTATATTTCATGGTTTCCCTGGTGTTGTGTTGCACCCCAACCCCTCTGATCAGCACTCCCTTTTTTATTGTATCCCTGGTGCTTAGTGGCACTCCCCTCCAATTGCTTTCTTGCCTGTAAAACAGAAAATGGTCCCTCAATGTTTTTTTAAACTTACAAAAAGAAAATGGTCCCTCGCGGATCTGACTCTCCCACCACCACAACCTCCCACTCAGCACCCACCACCCTGCCTCCCCCCACACCCTCCCCACATACCCTAAACACCCTCACTCACGTGAACAGGTCTCAGGGTCAAGATCCACTGTTCAATCAAAGACACGTCTTGCTGCTGGAACTGCAATATGAGAAAATAAAGTAATTGTAGTTCAATGTATTTCAAAGGGGTTTTTAAATTTGATTCATACCGTAATCATTTTTTGCATATTTTGACACCATATTTTCAACATGGCCTTTTTGAGACCCTACCTCATTAACAATGTCAGTGGAATTACATAAAACTGGCCCGAAAGGCAATTTCACGGTTGCTTGGCAAAATCACCTTTCAGGCTGGATTTAAAAAATTTCATTGCCCTTCTTTATGAGACAGAGTCATAAGAAGGCTATGTTGAAAATTTGGGGTCAAAATTTGCAAAAATTGCAAGGTTATGTGCCTGCAATGAAATTTTACAGTCTTCCTTGGTGATGTCAACCCTAAAGTTCACCCCATTCTATACACTCCAGAAACATACACAACTAATGGAGTGAGCCTGAGCTTTAGGGTTGACAACCCCAAGGAAGACTGAACCCCTGATTTGCTGTAGGGACGGGGTGAGGTTTTAGGGTCTGAAACCCTAAAACCAGATTTCCCTACTTTTTCTGCTGTAACTCAACCCTAAATGTTGCATTAATGTCGTTTTTTGCAAGTAATATATTGAATAGCTTGTTTTTTTACATTTGTCGGGGGGATTACCAGCTCTAACTTGTCCTAATATTTATTACTCCCTGCTGCCCCCCCTTTAAAGACTGCTCTTGTGTATTGATGTTTAGTGCAATACAGTTTTATTTATGAACTTGCATTCTTGTATGATTATTGTGGGCCTCTGTAAATTGTAACAGATTAATGTAATTAATTGTTATATCATGTTGCCTACTTAAAAATTCAAATTTGCTCCTTTTTTGTTAGTTACCTTTTCAGTCTTTCCTTCCTAACTCAAACCTAACTTAAGTGGCTCTTTGTTAGTCGAGCACTACAAGTGACTTAATGTAACTCAATTTACCTTCCTAAGCCAACTGACATTAATCATGATTTGAGTTATATTAAGTATTATTATTATTACTGACACTAGAAAATCATTTTTTGACTTGACGATTTCATTAATTGAATGTCTGGTGTTTGGGTTCACCTGTTCTTGTACTGCAAACCAGCTACAAACTAATCATGTAATTGGAAACAAGTGTTTTTAAGTATATAAATTATGCACCTTTTAGCCTATTGCCCCACCCATGAGCAAGATTCGTCCCAAGTAGAAAGCTGGGGCTGTTACAGCTGTGCTCCCATACTGCTGGTTTTGCAATAAAAGTATTACAAATAGATTCTGTGGTCCATGTCCTTTATTTATTATTTTCTGAGTGTGTTTGTACCCATTCCTTTGTGGATCTGGGTTGGGCCACTAACCTTATGTATATGTCTGTGGCCATGAGGGTGGGGGGGGAGCAGGGGGAGCTGTAGGTGTGCAGCCTTATCTGAGTCTCCCAAAATTTGACAAGGCTGATGATGATTGCCTCCTGATGTTGTGTATCATCTAAACATACTATTTTCAGGGAGCCCACTGTGGTGGCATGGGGAGGTGGGAGTACATAAGAAGGGGTACTGTTAACCATATAAGGAGTCACAAATAGACAAATATTCAAAGTCAGAAAAGGATATTTATTTATTTATTTAGTTTTTGTTGACCGGGTAAGTGCACTAGACAAATCCTGCCTGTTTTCAGGCACGACCCGGGGGAGGGGGATACAGATGAATGTCAACTGACCTTGAACCAGATTAAGCTGTTGGTGGTATTTTTAGTGAATGAGGGAAATTTGGCCAGGACACCGGGGAAATTCCCCTACTCTTTTTCGATCAGTGCCATGGGATCTTTAACATCCACCTGAACTACCATCAATCCAGGCAGATGGCACCTCGGTTTAACGTCTCATCCGAAAGATGGCACCTCAGAAGTGCAGCACCCCCCTCTCATGCTGCACTACAGTGTCAGTACTGGGATATTAACCCAATATGTATAGTCAATTGGCAGACTGACTGTCTCCATTAGAATTAGCAATTCAGTTCATCAGATGTCAGGTTGATGCAGCCTGGGATTGGGCCTCAGCCCAATCAGGAGGTGTTAGTCCAACCACCCCATTTTCTCTGATCGATGGCCACTCCCTCTGCTCATAAACACACCTGGTCTAGCTAGTGGATCTGGGGAGTGTTGTGTTGTTTAGAAAGAGACTCATTGGTGTGTTTAGCAGGAGGACAGGTGGCTTATCAGATCTTTTCGGGGCTGGTTTTCCAGTACAGTCAGAGCTGCCACCAGTATATCCCGAGTCCTTGCTATCTTCTCTCCTGGGCCCACCATCTTCCTTTCTTCCAGAATATTGCTGTCTCATCCTCTTCTATTTTATCTTTCAGATTTAAAGGTTCTCCATTCCATAGGGTCTTGTCTACTGCTACTGGTAGGTTCTGAGGTATGGTGTTGAAGCCAGGCTGAGTAAGGTTGTAAGTGCCACCTCAGGTGCCTGCTGGTCACCTGATTGGAGATAAGTCTTTTGGCAGCTTCAGGCCAGTGCCTTGAGATGTACCCATATGCCTAATCAGAGGTGTTGAAAGTGTGGGACCCCATTTCTGGTGATGGCAAGCTTAACAGGGCATTATAATTTGTTAGGGGCATTTTGTTCCTGCAGCATCTTGTTCACCTCTGCATAGCCCTTGTGTTCCCGAACCAGTTCAGTGGAGAAGTCCAAGAAAATGTAGATTCAGTGGTCCTGCCAGGACAGGGACCCATGTTCTCTGGCTAGGGCAAATATCTTTTCTTTGGCTGTGTACCTCACAAATCATGCCAAAATCAGCAAGGATCTCTCTCCCCCTTTCTGAGCACTGGCCCGAGGTTACGGTGAACCCTGTCTGTTTCTAGTCCCAATTTCCAGTTATGTTTGAGCAGACCAGGGGGCTCCCTTTGCAAGAATGCTGAAACATTCCTACTTTCCACCCATTCTGGAAAGCCAGCAAAGCGAAGATGATTCCCTCAGCTCCTGTTCTCAGTGTCCTATGTCTGTTCCCACAGGGTACTGACCAAGCACGTCAACTCCTTGATCCTGGCCTTGTGGTACCTGTCTTTGTCATCAATGTACTATGTGACAAATAAGTCTCCATGTCCCTTGCCTTGTGTCGAAGGTCTTTTAACTTCTCTTCCAGCGAGGCTGCAGATATTTTGAAAACTGAGATTTCCTGAAGAACTTGCTGGAGCATGGCTTTGATTTCCAGCCTGTCCATGACAGGGCATGCCACCCCCTTTGTCAGCGCTAGCTTCCTGCCCAACATTTACAGAGCCACCACAGTTTTTCTGCAATACCTCCTCTTCAGGGCAACATTTCAATTTGAAACTTCAGAACTCGTTCAACTGGATTTTTTTGTTGTCGAATGAGACTGGCCTGGTCTCCATAGCTGGTGCAGAACTAGAGTTATGAATGAACTTGAGACCACATGGAGCAGAGCTTTTCACTAAGGTGGCCATTTTGTCAGCTGTTATGCGTGCATCCCTGCTATCTACTACCTTCAATCAAACTTCCAGAGGATGGAGAGTGCCCTGCTAGATTTACACTTGTTAATGCCAAAAAAAGGATGATGGGTGCTATTCTGTAAAAGTAAACATCATGTAACTGGCCCTTCCACTGGTCCTCTGTCAACAGCTAACAGTGTCCAGTCTGAAAATGCCTCATGCTATAAATGCCTAGGTATCTACCTAGATCATTCACTCAGATTTCAGCATCATATTAACTCCATTGCCTGGAATCAGAAGATGAAGTTGCACTTTTATTTTCAGGTACAAGGCATTGCTTAGCCTTCACATAAAAAAAAAAAATCTTGTTTCAGCCCTCTTTCTGTTCAATCTTGACTATGGTGATGTCATATACTGTATTTCACCACCATTAAAACCGTACTTTCTCATCTCAACCCTCCATATCACAGTGGTCTTTGTTTCCTTACTGGCTCCTCTTTGCGCACTCATCACTGTACTCTTTACAAACTTGTGGGATAGTCACCCCTAGTGAACAGAAGATGCCATCACTGGTTTATCTTTAGCTACAAGGTATTATAGGCAAAGCAGCCTCCTTAACTCAGCTTGTTACATTTGAACCCCCTCAACACTGACTTTGTTCTGCCAGTGTGGTGTAGCTTAGTGAACCCAAGTCCTCTCTAAAGCTGGGTATTTATTTATTTATTTAGAATTTGTTAACTGGGTAAGAGCACTGGACAAAAACAGGGCCGTTGCCAGGACTTTTCCAAGGGGGGTTCCTTTTACGCAGTCTGCAACCTTTTATTTTATTTTTTTCATATACATTTTTCGTTTTCTGTTTTGTTCCCTACCCCCCCAGGCCACGGCATACACATGCATGTACGTGCATGGAAGCACACGCCAGGATCAGGTGGCCCCTTCCACCCGTCCTGACTTCTGTCACTGCCCATACCAGTTACTCACCCACTGGACCTCCACCCGGTGGGAGAGAGACTATGGATGGGTGGGCAGCCACCCCTTTGGAGGGGAGAGCCATGGCTCAATCCCACTCCAGCTCTTTCCCCCAAGCTGGCACCCCAGTGACCCAAGGTTGTTCCCAAACCCAGGTCGCTGGTGTAGCGTGAGATAAGGCACCAGCGCCTCAGCCTTCTGCTCTACCAGGCCAGCTTGCAGTCTGCAACCTTTAAAAAAAAAAGCTGTGGGTCTTAGGTCTGCCAGGACCCCAGATGCCATGGGGTCCTAGATGCTCTGTGGTGCATTTTGTGGCTTATTGTAAAGCTAAAGAAGTCATATCTGAGATCTCCTACACCCTTTGCTCTAAGCAAAATTATTATGTGGCTGGCTTCAGGGTAAATACATATATGTATTCAGTACCGGAGCACAGCAAGATGCTGCTACTGTAATATATCTAAGGCATTGTCTCACATATATTATGTTATCAGTTTTAATATCTGCAGCTGTATCTACTGGTGTATAGGTAAGGGGTGTGAGGGTGCCAGGCCCCCAAAAGCTCTGGGGTACTAGATGCTCTGTGGCTCATTGTGTGGCTTATTTTAAACCAAAACAACTCACCTGTGAGCTCCCCTCCACCTCCTGCTCTAAGGACAATTATTACTATCTGGGTGGCACAGATACTATATGTGTGTGTGTGTGTGTGTGTGTGTGTGTGTGTGTGTGTGTGTGTATGTATACATATATGCACTGAACCTCAATGTGGAGTTTGTAGCTGGTTTTGGCTGGGTATTGTGTACTACTAACTTACTGCACTGTTGGCTTGCTTCTAGGGCAGGTGTCTGGGGCTGATAAGCTCTCAGAAACCATGGGCTATGGCACGCTCTGTTGTGGCTTATTTTAAGTCTATATAACTCCTATCTGAGCTCCCTTTACCCCTTACTATAACCCTCACCCTCCCCAACTCAATATACCATTTGAGCAATTGAGTCAGTGCAACATAGCCTACAGCAAGGCTAGCAGGATGCTGGGATGTGTCGATAGGGGTATTGATAGCAGAAGAAAGGAGGTAATACTTCCCTTCTACAGATCCCTGGTGAGGCCTCACCTAGAGTGCTGTGCCCAGTTCTGGAATCATCACCTCAGAAAGGATAAGGATAGGTTAGAGACAGTGCAGCACAGAATAACTAAAATGATTCAGGGACAGCAAGGCAGATCTTATGAGGAGCGCCTCAAGGCACTAAATATGTACTCATTGGAGACCAGAAGGGAGAGGGGAGATGTGATAGAGACCTTCAAGTTCCTTAAAGGAATTAAAGTGAACTGCAGGGTATTATTTATAAAGCCTGTGTACCAATTCGCGGTCACATGGACGTGAATGGAAATTAACAGGAGGTAGGTTTAGGAGAGATGTGAGGAAGTACTACTTTACGGAAAGGGTGGTAGAACTTTGGAACAGTCTGTCAGCTGAATTGGTGGGTGCAAAAACAATCAGAGGATTCAAGTAGGGCTGGGACATAATGAAGGGAATAGTGATTACTGGGGGCAACAGGACCATGGTGAAGAATAAAGAGAGGATGGGGAAGTGGCAGTATAGATCCCAGCCAGACCCTTCCAAACACTTGCATTGCCTTTCCACTGTGGTACCTCTTTTGCTTAACTTACGAAAAGTTGAAACAGGCATATGAAACATGACAACTTTGTATAGAGGAGGATTTAAGTAATTTATTTCTAAATCTTCAGCCCACACACCGAACAGCTCCCTTGTTCAACTGCACAGTCTATCTTTTGATATGCAGTTATTAAGGGACACATCTTTGGCAATAGTGGCTGGCAAAATTTATCTGTTGGTGACTGATAATATTATAAGTTGAGGTCCTCTACTTCTTTTTTGCTCTCCTGGAGACGTCGTCTCTGAGCCTGCCACCATGCTTCATCTTCCTCGAGTGCTAGCTGACAGTGTGAATTGTGGGCAGTGGCCGTGCTGTATTCCAGTCACATTCACGATGCTGACATTAGCTGCAGTTGGCCAGCCAGTTATAGGAGGACGGTGCAGAGGAAGACTCACAAAGCAGCTCCAGTCATCTTACTGGCACTGAGGGAGCTGATTTGTAGCAGATGGGAGGGGCATGCATGCAGAGAAAAAGTGCTGAGGTTCATCATGTGTGCATAAGCACTCTGTGACAGTCACAAAATAAAAAGAAGTAATGAAAAAATGTCACAAATTATGAAAAAAGGGGGGAGTTTCAAAAGGGGGGTTCTTTCGAACCATATGAACCCCCCCCCCCCGGCAACGGCTGTGCAATAGGTCATTCTTTTCAGGCTCAACCCAGCACAAAAGGCATGAATAACAAAAACACAACATATGTAACTCTCATGCACAATTACAGATAAAAGATCCAAGTAAATACTGATGAAAATACTGTTTAAAAGAAATGTTTGACTGGGACTTGTGGAGTGAATCTGGGATGTTATTCCAAAAATCCTGGCACAGGCACTGGGAAAGGCTGTGGAACTCATTTTTGTTTAACAAAAAAAGGTTGCTACTCATTCAGGTTTTTAGTAGTACTGTGCATTTATGGTCCTCACTATGAAGATCACTGCTGCAAACCATGGTTATTGTATCCAAATGTAAGTCATGTATCCCTAATAACCTTGTTTAATCTTTAAGAATGTGTTAAATTAATATTTTGTCATGGCATCACATTTTTTACTTAATTTTTTTACTTGTTATTGTAGTTTTTCTCAGCTGTACCGGTTGCAACTGTAAATGAGACTTGCACTCAATTTCCTTTGCAATAAATGAACATTCAATTAAACTGAACTAAACTGAATTGAATAAAATCATATTGCACTGTAGACCTGTGCATTGTGATGAACTAACATTTGCCTCTTGGTGATTCACTGAACAATCAGCATATCATTTTACTTAAGTCTCTTCACAATACAATTTTTACATCACAAGTTAATTGAAGTAGTTCTGTTAGTCAAATCTATTGTAACTTAATGATAAGATTGGAAAAGGAATTTGCTTTGGATTTATCTGGACCTGATCAAATTAGGATTGGAGCTTTTATTCTGTGTAGGTAGCACTTCAGCAGTAATGTGAACGTCAAGTATACATTGTTGACCTCTGTCGGGCCTATACTTCCCTTTTTAAAGAGCAGCTGTCTGCTGTAACAAAAAAGCTTAGAAACACTAGATTACACCAGTTATGTTTTAACTTTGTTTTCTAGTTAGGAATTATTCTTTTTACTTTTCCCTGCTGTTGGTCTAGTAAATATTGTAGGTAGTGCAGCACTTATTTCCCTACGTTTTTTAAAACGTATTTGACGCTCCCCTGCTAACCACACAATTGCTGTTTTGTGACATCACAGTCTGTTGCCATGGTGAGCACTATGATATCGTTAACAAAGTCATGAGGTTAACAGGGAACAGGCAAGTGTTTTATACAGACTTTTTAGATGGACTACCAAGATGTGCTGTAAAGCTTGGAAAGGAATGCTGAAAATTAAAAATGTATTCTTAAATCAGTTGTAATAGCTGAATCATCTTACTTATCAAAGAGTATACTGAAGAACAGAATTGTTCTTTAAGGATGCTTGGCATAGCCAGCATACTTGTTGGGGGTAACAAGAGGTATGACTCCGACAGGAAGGAAGGAAGCATTTGCTAGTAACCTTATAGTTGTTTTCAGTAATAAGGTTTCTCTGGCAAAAATACAAGATACACCTTTTTCTTTCTATTTATTTGTGACTTTGTTGATCGAGTTGGTGCACTGATCCCTGGGACCATTTTCAGACACGACCTGGGCCATGTAAGGCGGCAAGCCTCTTTTCATTATCTTTCATTCCTGAACCAAGATAAAGGATTTAGAAGTTTTTAAAGTGTCCGCACTAGTGCCATGCCCGCCACAAAAAGTTATCCTGTCACAGTATTGTGCTGTTTACTGTGAGAAGCATGTGGAAGAACCATCCTAACACATCTACGGTATGAATCTAACATGTGCATTCACCATGTAACACCGGGGAAGAGAGATCGAAAAATGTGAGTAACATACATCTGTAATGACATGAGTCATTAATTACAAAGTCAGCTGTAAAACTGTTAACAATATCTGAGAAAACAAAAAATATACTGAGCAGGAATCTTAGGTTGTCAGAAATACATTTTTGCTAAAAAAAAAAAAAAAAAACAATATGATGAATTTTTTCACTGACTAAAAAAATACTGCTGCTGTAACTTTTCCTAATAGACTATATTCATGTGCATCTGCCTAACCCTGACTTCCCAAGGAGATCCCCATAGAGATTGTGTCTAAAGACCTATATAGTATACCAAATTATACATACTCACTAACTCAAAGCATCATGGGAAATATGCATAAATCCCAATACATAGAATTAGCATAATGCTTTGCATTACTGAGGTATGTCAGACTTGGTATTTCTTTGAAACTTTGTTTTTTGCCAGTGCTCTTTGAGGATACATCTTGCTTCACTGCCTTTGTATGGAAGTTCTTGTCTTTAAATTGTTTTTCTCTTTGGAGCTTGCAATGACCCCAACAAATGAAATCACAAGGCAGGTTCCTTTATTTCCCTGGCGTGAGATAACAGTCTTTTTATTCAGTCACTGTTCTGGGTGGTTTCACATGAAGCCCTGTGTGAACCTAAATAACTGCCTTTCATTCACAAATGGATACCACTGTTTGCAAGGATTGGATTTTCTCCTGCACGCCCAACATATTTTTATGCAAATCACCTATCAGGGCAGCTATTAGTAGTTGCACATGGGCTGTGTTTCCACAAACATTTACATGACAGTGACAGCTGCAGGGATTTAACACATGGCATTCTGGATGCTACCGCTGAAGTTGTTCACCCATCCCCTCACTCTGTATCTTAATACCATACTTACCAGTTTTGCCTGGTGATCCAGAGGCCCTGCAATTCTGTAAACTGGTCATTCGCTGTCCTTGTATTTAGTGGAAACCCCCTCCATAGCTTGAGTCCCTTCCGTAACTGTTGTTGGTGCTGTGTGCCACCTGACCCATCCCCTTGCCAGAACAAATGGTCCAGCTCACAAGGCAGTGACCCCCTGCAAGAATGGCTTTCCACAATTCTACAATGGCTGGGGCTGCAGCGTTTTGTGACTGAGGGGTGGTGGCACCAGGCACAGCATCTCTGTGCATACCAGTGTCTCATTAAGTCAGACTCCCCACCCAACCCCTTTCCCTATGCTGACACACTGACCTGTGCACAGAGAAAGACTTGTAGCCCATTTATATATGGCACAAAAGGGCACTGTGCAGAAGTGTATAGCAAAGTGGTCACCAGTTTATCCTTCCTTATGCACTATATTTGTGCATACTTATGCCTAATACTGCAAGCACAATGTTAACCCCATAGAAATTGCATATATATATATATATATATATATACATATATATACATATATATATATATATATATATTTATAAAATGGGTAAATATAAAGGGTCCAAATCCAGTATTCTGATTGTATAAAACACATCACATGACCATGCTTATCAGAGCATGACCACACACCTGCACTTTTACCTCCCCAAAACAATTTTGACATTTTATAAGATAGATAAACCACTCTGAGGTGTGCTGTGCGCTCTGATATATGTGCGCCTTTGGGCGGTTGATGACTCGCAACGCACACCAAGGCGTGCGTATATCAGAGTGCGACCGCACACCTCAGAGTGGTATATCTATTACATATATATCCCAAATTACACATAATGGAACGCTTATGCAAATCACCACCATATATTTCCCAAGATGCTTTGCAGTGGTGAGGCATATGGTACCATTTAAACTGATTTTAATTTCTGGGCTCACCAAATAAATGAAGTCACAATGCAGATTCCTTCATCTCCATGGCATATGATAACAGGACACTCACATATGATCATAGTGGTGGATGGTACAATTTTAGAGAACATAATTATTCTTTTTACTGCCACCCACCACAACTGCCAAACACAAATGGGTGTCACTGTTTGCAGAGAGTATATGCTCCCAGTGACAGCAGTATAACTTCACTTATGCCAGTTGCCTATTCAGATGCTAGAGGGGGAACACATATATGGGACTGTGATAGTGCGGGGTCAGCCCATGTCATAACAGCAGGCGCACTCTGCTACTGCCAAATACATTCCCCCCCAAACCTTGCACCTTATTGCTTTATGGCCATGACAATATGTATAGTGGAACCCACCAGGATGCAACCTAATACTGCAGAATTCTGCTGTAGAGATACTGTAGGAAACAAGCCATGCCCAATGGCAGTAAATCCCTTCTGTCGTGTAGGAATCTGTGAAACTACACTGAATTCTGGGGGACTCCACTATGGATCTGTAGACTGTTCCTTGCCAATCTGGCCCTGGAATCCCATGAGTTTGTTTTCCATGTACCTGGCATCCAGAAAATCCCCCTCCTTAGCCCTGTTCCCTACTGTATCTGTTGTCAGTGGTGCTGTTGCGCCAACACTTCTTCCTCCAGATTGCAAGGCTGTGGCACATGGAAGCACTCCTTTCAGTTGTTCTATCATGGCATAGGTCACTGCACCTTTTTACAATGGGGTGAGGGGGTCAAGAGCCAGCTGTGCAGCCACTAACATACTGAAACTGCAAAGTTTGCAGGGGTTGGCCCATGGCGTGGCAAGTAGCACACATCATAGCCTGTGTGTCCCAGGCTCTTGGCACTACTGCCAATGTTGTACCCTCTGCTCATCCAATTCCTAGACTGATTGAGACCATATCAATATGTACAACACATATACCATTCCTAGAGGGTCTTTTCTGGTGGTCCAGTGATGCTGGAATCCTTTAACTGGTTGTCCACATTTTTGACATCCATTGGAATCTCCATCCCTACCTCCATTTCTTTTTGTAATGGTTGCCAGTGGTGCTGTGTCTTTGTGCCAGAACAAATGTTCTGGTTCAAAAGACTGCAATCCCTGCAGGACCTGCTTTCAGTAGTTCTATCGTGGCAGGGGTCACTGTGCTTTGTGCCCAGGGGTGATGGTCTGAGGAGGCTTTTGTGCATAGCACAGTGCCTCCATGCATACCGACACATTCATTAAGTCAGAAATCCCCTTCCCCTAGCCCTGTGCTGAGGAACTGACTTGTGCAGGGGTTGCCTGGTGGCATGGCACCAGGCACATGATGCCATGTCAAGGCCTGTGTCTCAGGCGCATGGTTGACTGCTGAAGTTTTCCCTCACCTTCCTTGCCCCATGCCTAGATGACTGCTTGCAGGAGAAGACTTGGGAGCCCTTTTTGCACAGCATAGAGGCACAACACAGAAATGCACCACAAAGCAGTCATCAATTTATCCTTCCCTCATGGGCAATATTTGTGTGTGCCTCCACATATGCCTGCCTGCCTGCCCAAGAATATCCTCATGGAGTTTGCATATATAAGGATTTATATAGTTTAACAGATTACACATACCTTACTAATGTAAAGTATTATAGGAGCATATGCAGATCACCATGCACATGCTTCCCATTATTCTTTGCATTAGTGAGACACTGTATGTGTGGTCTGGTATTTCTTTGAAACTTTTTATTTTGGGTGCACCATGACTGTAATAAGTGAGATCGCAAGGGAAGTTCCTTCCTCACATATGGTTATGATAATAGGGACTGTATACAATTGGCAGTGTGCACAGAACTCTCTGTACTGCCACCCACCAAAACAGCCATACACAAATGTGTATTGCTGTCTGCAGGGGCAGATTCTTCCCTGTGACAGTTGAGCAGATCACACTTATGCAGACTGTTTGTCCAGATAATAATGGTTGCAAATAGGCTGTGTGACCACTAATGTACGGAGCTGCAGGGATCACCCCATGGTGCTATCATCAGTCATTCTCTTTGATGTATGACTTGATGGTCACACCAATATGTATCTATACCATTCCTCACTGGTGTTACCTGGTGGTCCAGTGGCCCTTGAATCCTGAAAACTGGTTTTCCATGTCCCTGGCATTCAGTAGATCCCTCCTCTCCCTATCCCCAATCCTTTTCATTATTACGTTCAGTGGTGCATAACCTTTCCCCCTGCTTGAATGAATGTTTGGTTCAAACTGTATGCAGTACTTCACAAGAAAATAAAAAAGCAGTCCTTTTCAGCTGTAGCCAACTCTTGTTTGAACTAAAATAGTGATTTGATACACCAGTAAATTTTCTGAATAATATTACCATGATGTTACTGATAAATAGAGTCTTAATTAACCTCTTACCTACAGTGTGTTGTGGTCCCTCCGTAACAGCGTTTCGGTACGATGGTGGGGTAGTGTGAGGAAGCTTGCACTGTGATCACAACTGTGGTACCAGTCATGTGGATAAACAGAGGGCTTCCATTTAAGGCAAGCCAGACTGATATTAAGATGTTCCTTTTGATAAAATCTTATTGGTTTTACTACTTAGGAAGCAATATTTACTGATTTGAAGGTTTTATCATGCCAGTTCTCTAGCAATGCTACAGTGCTCCAGGTAGCTGCAGCTGCTCTGTTCAACAGCTAGCTACACATGCTACCACAGTTGTATGATGCCATTCTGATGTGCTAATACAATTGTGTAGTACCATTCTGATATGCTAAAACAGTTGTATGGTGCCATTCTGATATGCTAAAACAGTTGTATGGTGCCATTCTGATATGCTAATACAGTTGTTTGGGGCCATTCTGATATACTACAACAGTTATATAATGTATGGGGAGCCCTTATTATTACCTAAAATCCAACAGTTTACAATGTTATGGTATCGTTCCGATGTCAACTGGTTGTTAACCCCTCTTGACTACGTCACAACGATACCATAACAATGGGAACGGATCTGCACATGTGTGACTTTGAATTAGTGTCTCACAATGAACAGCCACAGCGATGAGAGTTGGCCCTAATGGAGAGTGGTGCTATGGAGAAAAATAAAAAGTAAGCACAATTTTCATTTAACTGGTGCCCATACCCTACAAAAGACAATGGATGGGCACCAGTTAACAACAACATGTGTTCGCATCTCGAGGTCATCATGACAACTGTAAACCTCTCAAGAGCCACTCTCAGGGTATACTATGTTGTCATGATGACCTCTCGATGGGAACACAGCATTGTTATTAACTGGTACCCATCCACTATCCTCTATATGGTACCACTCTGATATGCTCCAACAGTTGCATGGTGCCATTCTGATGTGCTAATACAGTTGTATGGTACCATTTTGATATTCTAATAGAGTTTTCTGGAGCCATTCTGACATGCTACAACAGTTGAATGGTACCATTTTGATATGCTAATACAGTTATATGATGACATTCTGACATGCAAAACCAGTTGAATGGTGCCATTCTGATATGCTACAACAGGTGTATGGTACCATTCTGATATGCTACAACAATTGTATGGTAACATTCTGATATACTACCACAGTTGAATGGTACTATTCTGATACACTACCACAGTTGTATGGTACCAGTTTGATATGCTACACCGTTGTATGGTGCCATTCTGATATTCTACAACCGTTGTATGGTGCCATTCTGATATACTACAACAGTTGCATGGTGCGATTCTGATATGCTACAACCATTTTATGGTGCCATTCTAATATGCTACAACTATTGTATGATACCATTCTGATATGCAACAACAGTTGTATGGTGCCATTCTGATATGCTACAACAGTTGTATGGTGCCATTCTGATATGCTGCAACAGTTGTATGGTACCATTCTGATATGCAATATCAGTTGTATGATGCCATTCTGATATGCTACAGCATATGTATGGTACCATTCTGATATGCTACAATAGTTGTATGGTGCCATTCTGATATGCTACAACAGTTGTGTGGTACCATTCTGATATGCAATAGCAGTTGTATGGTGCCATTCTGATATGCTACAGCATATGTATGGTACCATTCTGGTATGCTACCATAGTTGTATGGTGCCATTCTTATATGCTACAACAGTTGTAGGGTACCATTCTGATATGCTACAATAGTTGTATGGTGCCATTCTTATATGCTACAACAGTTGTAGAGTACCATTCTGCTATGCTACAACCATTGTATGGTGCCATTCTAATATGCTACAACAGTTGTATGGTACCATTCTGCTATGCTACAACCATCATATGGTGCCATTCTGATATGCTACAACAGTTGTATGGTACCATTCTGATATGCTACAACCATTGTACAGTACCATTCTGATATGCTACAACCATTGTATGGTGTTGTTCTGATATGCTACAACAATTGTATGGTACCATTCTGATATGCAACCACAGTTGTATGGTACTATTCAGATATGCTACAAACGTTGTATGGTGCCATTCTGATATGCTACAGCCACTGAATGGTGCCATTCTGATATGCTACAACCGTTGTATGGTGCCATTCTGATATGCTACAACCATTGTATGCTAACATTCTGATATGCTAATACAGTTGTATAGTGCCATTCTGATATGCTAATACACTTTTCTGGGGTCATTCTGACGTGCTACAACAGTTGTATGGTACCATTCTGATATTCAAATAGAGTTTTCCGGTACCATTCTGGCATGCTACAACAGTTGTATGGTACCATTCTGATATTCTGATACAGTTTTCTGGGGTATTTCTGACATGCTACAGCCATTGTATGGTGCCATTTTGATATGCTGAAACAGTTGTATAGTACCATTCTAATATTCTAATACAGGTTTCTGAGGCCATTCTGACATGCTACAACAGTTGTATGGTGCCATTCTGATATGCTAATACAGTTGTATGGCACCATTCTGGTATGCTACAGCAGTTGTATGGTACCATTCTGACATGCTACCACAGTTGTATGGTGCCATTATGATATTCTACAACAGTTCTATGGTACCATTCTGATATCATAATACAGTTGTATGGCGCCAGTCTGATATTCTACAGTACAAGTCACATTAAACTGTTCCTTCAACTCATTGGTTTAGCATTTTTCAGTGAGTTGCTTAATGTGTGCAGTTTTTACTGCAATGAATTAATAAAAGTTTCCTAATAGTTTGTTTCTTGTTGCTATTCAGTTTCAGCTTGCTTACAGCTATCAGGAAACCTTTATTAATGCAGTGCAGCCCATTCAGCAACCCATAACAAATGCTGAACCATTGAGTTGGGAGCCCAGTTTCCCTACTGCAGTTCCTTAAATGACATGACATTCTACCCAATTCCAAGAGCTGTCACTCAATTCGAACCAAATGTGGTCCAGTATTCAGACAGAAACCCCACCCCCCCCATCACCATGTTTTTTCCTCACTTCCGAGAGCCTCACTTGCACCTTACTACAGTACTCTCAGTTTCAAACAATTACTGAAAGTGGGATAAAAGTTGCCCTGCAATTTAGTGCAATGAGAATGGGCAGAGTAGTAAGGTGCAAGCGAAAACCTTGGAAGCAATGTTTCTGCTTCTTTATGTAGCCCCCCCCCCCCCCCAAAGTGTAGGGCTTACTGTATTGTACAGTACCTTGGATTTCCCAATGCAACCATCACCAGCCCATGTCCTAGGGAACTCCGCAAACCTCCTACCGACCCTGCAATGTATTCCAAGTGAAAGCAGGGCCGGAGGAGCAGAGGACGCAAACTGCCATGCAGACACACTGAAATGTGCAAGCCAGTAGCGTTTGGATGAAAAACATTATAGTGGGTAATCAGAGGCTCCCCCCATGATTCTGGACCTCAGTATAAGCTAATTGGGTCTGGAGACATGAGGGGGGAGCAAGAGGGGATGTAAATACATTAAATTAAGCAAACTAAAGTGCATGCAAATTAGCCCAGCAGCTAAGGCTGCTGGGAGGTATATTTTTTACTGCTGCACTGGGGGCTTAGCCCAGCAGTTGAGGCTGCTGGGAGATGTAGTTTACTACAGCACTGTGGTAGTGTATGAGGGAGCTGAAACTGCATTGTATATGAGCTGCTTCTGAGCTGATGGATGGTTGAAATACAGTTTGGGTGTTAAGCATTTAGAGTTGCCACTGCATTTTCAGCATGTAAAAACAATGCCAGAACAGTGAGCTGGAGGAACAGTTTAATGTGACTTGTACTGTACAACAGTTGTATGATACCATTCTGATATACTACAACAGTTGTATGGCACCATTCTGATATGCTACACCATTGTATGGTGCCATTCTGATATGCAACAAGAGCTGTATGGTACCATTCTGATATACTACAACAGTTGTATGGTACCATTTTGATATACTACAACAGCAGTATGGTGCCATTCTGATATGCTACAACCATTTTATGTTGCCATTCTGATATGCTACAACCATTGTATGATGCCATTCTGATATGCTACAACAGTTGTACGGTACCATTCTGATATGCTACAACCATTTTATGTTGCCATTCTGATATGCTACAACCATTGTATGGTGCTGTTCTGATATGCTACAACAGTTGTATGGCACCATTCTGATATGCTGCAACCATTATATGGTACCATTCTGATGTGCTACAGTCGTTGTATGGTGCCATTCTGATATACTGCAACCATTGTATTGTACCATTCTGGTATGCTGCAACCTTTGTATGGTAACATTCTGATATGCTAATATACTTTTCTGGGGCCATTCTGACATGCTACAACAGTTGTATGGTACATTCTGATATTTTAATACAGTTTTCTGGGGCCATTCTGACATGCTACAACAGTTGTATGGTACATTCTGATATTTTAATACAGTTTTCTGGGGCCATTCTGACATGCTACAACAGTTGTACGGTACCATTCTGATATTCTAATACAGTTTTCTGGGGCCATGCTGATATGCTACCACAGTTGCATGGTGCCATTCTGATATTCTACAACAGTTGTATGGTGCCATTCTGATATGCTAATACGGTTGTATGGTGCCATTCTGATATTCTGCAACAGTTCTATGGTGCCATTCTGATATCATAATACAGCTGCATGGGGCCATTCTGATATTCTACAACAGTTGTATGGTGCCATTCTGATATGTTAATACAGTTGTATGGTACCATTATGATATTCTACAACAGTTCTATGGTGCCATTCTGATATCATAATACAGTTGTATGGTACCATTCTGATATGCTACAACAGTTGTATGGTACCATTCTGATATGCTACAACAATTGTATGGTGCCATTCTGATATGCTAATACAGTTGTATGGTACCATTCTGATTATGATAATATAGTTGTATGGTACCATTCTGATTATGATACTATTGTTGTATGGCACCATTCTGATATGCTACAACAATTGCATTATACCATTCTGATTATGATAATATAGTTGTATGGTGCCATTCTGATATGCTACAACAATTGTATGGTACCATTGTGATATGCTAATAAGGTTGTATGGTACCATTCTCATTATGATAATATAGTTGTATGGTGCCATTCTGATATGCTACCACACTTGTATGGTACCATTCTGACATGCTACAACAGTTGTATGATGCCATTCTGATATGGCACCACAGTTGTATGGTACCAGTCTGATATGCTACAACAGTTATATGGTACCATTCCTATATGCTAATACAGTTGTATAGTGCCATTCTGGTATGCTACAACAGTCGTATCTTGCCATTCTTATATTCTAATACAATTGTATGGTGCCATTCAGATATGCTAATATAGTTGTATGGTGTCATTCGGATATGCTACAACAGTTGCATAGTGTCATTCTGATACACTCACACTTTTATGTTGCCATTCTAATATAGCATGACACTTGTACAGTGCCATTCTGATATGTATCCACTGTAGTATGGTACTAATCTGATATGCAACCACATGAGAATGATATAGTTCTGATATGCAACTACAGTTTATGATGTCATTCTGATATTATACCATAGTTGTAAGATGTAAGTTGTAGTTGTACAACTTCCTGTTGCTAGCCTTAGGAAGACAGAAATCTTGCTTGTAGAGCAGACAGCAGCTAACTAAAAGAAGCTACCATTTTCTTACTAATTTAACACTTCTATCTCAGCAGGAGTCAGTGTCTGTTGAAATTAAGCAGTCATATACTTTATTAGAAGTAGAAGGGTTCTTATTTAGGGTTAAAACAAAGAAAGAAAGTCAGTGTGTGTTCTGTGGTGGAAAGGGTACTGTATCAACTTACTTTGCCAAATCAGTAGGAGGAGAGAGAGCTTAATTGGGGGTGTGGCTTAGACAATATAAAAGTAGGTGACCCCAATTACAACTTCCTGTTGCTAGCCTTTTTTCTTACTAATTGCCCTCCATCCCACCCACCCTAAGCCAGTTCTACTTTTATAGCCACTGGATTTGACTGACAACAGGAACTTTATGTTTGGTAGTAGGAAGGGAAGGATCATAGAGAAACATTAGTTTTGTCAACCCTAAAGGAAAAAAAGTAGCTCTTCCCCCCCCAGCTGTTGGTGGTCTGACACTGAGCAAGGAAGAAGGAGGCTATTGTCCCAGAACATGAAGGGTGAGAATTGTAAGGAGAGGAGATAGTAAGCATACAGAGAACCAGGAGAGGGGACACCAAATAAGACATAATAGGAGTGGTGCAGTGCAATGGCTGTGGGGCAGCAGTGTTCCAGGAGACATTCTGGAGGCTGCAATGCTGTCCTATTTGCAGGCACTTCTCTGGTCTGAGAAAGGAGGTTGCTCATCTCCAGGCTGACCTGGCTAGGATTCATAAAACCTCCTCCCCCACACAGGGACCACCAGGGCCAATGCCACTACCTCAGAGATTGTCAAGAAGAGGAGAGGCTGGACCAGGGTGGGCTCAGGGAGGGAGAGGGTGATGGAACAGAGTTGCATCCCTCCAGCTGTACCTCTCCATAATTCATGCACTCTTCTGGTGGATAGTGGTTCCTCTATGGAGGCACCTGCAGTAGAGACCAAGGAGGATGCTGGGAACCTTCACAAAGGAGACCCACAGGAGGGTGGCATGGGACCCTACAGGGGAATGAAACAACTCCTGGTGGGAGACTCAATCATTAGGAGGTAGAAGTGGGGGAGGAAGGGGAGAGGGAGGTAAGGTGCCTGCTTGGCGCCATGGCTTGAAGGGACAGGAAGTGAATCCTCAGGATCATGGGAGCAGCTGCACGAGGAAGGGAGCTGGATGTCAGTGTCCACCTAGAGACAAATTACCTGGCTAGGAATGGGATCTGAGCAGTGCAGGAGGAGTTTGTAGAGTTTGGGAGGGGCCTTAGACAAGTAGTGCATATGGTAATCTTCTCGGAGGTGCTGCCTGTCTATGGCAAGGGTGATGCTAGGGTACTCCTCAACAGGGAATTCAATGAATGGTTGAAAAACTGGTGTGGAGCTCAGGATATTGGCTTCACTGGGGACTGGGGAGCCACCTGGAGGGATGCAGACCTATACTGGTGCAATGGTCTGCATCTGTCTGGGGGGGTTTCCAGGATCCTAGGTGAGAGGATTAAATGCCTCATTGACAAGCATTTAAACTAGCCAAGGGGGGAGGCACTGAAAAGGAGCAGGGAAATCCCAGCCTTCCCCCACAAAACATGGTAATTAATGAGGTAAACACCAAGGTAGAAAAGACATTAGGGAGCAGGACAGAGGTAAATGTAAAAAAAGGCAAAGGCAGTAAGGACAGGGATGGGGCTAAAAAGGGTAAGGCCATCAAAAAGTAGAGGGTGATGAGTACCAATGCCCATAGTCTGTATAACAAGCTCCCTGAACTAGTGGCCTTGATGGAAGAGGGTTGTCTGGATATTGTGGTAGTCACAGAAACATGGTACACAGAGAGCCATGACTGGGATGTCAACATACCAGGATACACAATCTACAGGAGGGACAGGGAGAGTAAAAGAGGAGGAGGAGGAGCTCTCTATGTAAAGGAAGGGATCAAAGCAACAGAACTAAAGAGTAAACAGGGAGCAGATGAGGTACTCTGTGTCAGCCTGGAGACAGGAAATTGCACCACAATCTGCATGGGGGTTGTATACAGACCCCCATCTCAGGGGGATGAAATGGACAAGGAAATGATAGAAGGCATCCTTAGAATGGCAGAAAAAGGGAAGATATTGTTGATGGGGGACTTGAACATGCCAGATGTTAATAGGAGCACCTTTGCTGCATACACATCCAAGAGCAGGGTCATTCTTGATGCCCTACAGGGCATGCCTCAGACAGCTAGTATTGGAACCCACTGGAGGAAGCAGTCTTAGACCTGGTACTCTCAAATGGGGATGGAGAAAGAATCTCAGATTTAGAAGTGGGTAGCCATCTGGGAACAAGCGACCACCAAACAGTGTGGTTCACGATAAACACAGCCATACAATCAAGCCATACAAAAGCAAGGTATTGGACTTTAGGAGGGCTGACTTTGGGAAAAGAGGTGCCTCAGAAAAGCACTAGCAAACAGGCAGAAGGAGGGTGGAAGAACAATGGGGAGTAATCAAACAGCCATCATAGAGGCAACAAGCCTTTGTGTAAAGCAAATCAACAAAACACAACGAAGGAAAAAATGCTATGGTTCTCAAAATGAGGTGTCAGAGAAGGTTAAGGAGAAAAGGAGAGCATTCAGGAAATATAAGGAAACACAGAAGGAGCAGGACAGAGAACTTTATCAGTTAAAGCAGAAAGAGACGGGAAGGCAGTCAGAATAGCAAAGGCCCAAACCGAGGAAAGGATAGCCAATTCTGTTAAGAAGGGGATAAGACCTTTTATAGGTACATTAGGGAATGAAAGAAAGAGGTCGATACCAGTCCATTTACAGAAGAAAGGGTTCTGAAAGAACTAATAAAATTGAAGGTGGACAAAGCAAGGGGCCTGATGGGATTCACCCAAGAATTCTAAAAGAACTAAGGGTAGAACTAGTGACACATGACTACTCTCTTTAACAAATCATGGGAGGATGGGTGATACCTAAGGACTGGAGGGAGGCAGATGTGATTCCTCTTCACAAAAGTGGGAGCAGGACAGAGGCAGAAACTTAAACCAGTTAGTTTGACCTCAGTGGTAGGAAAATGATGGAATCACTTCTGAAGGAAGAATTATTGAGTACCTAGAGGCCAGTGGAGCACAGGACCCAAGGCAGTATGGATTCACAATGGGAAGGTCTTGTCAGATGAATCTAATAGATTTCTTTGACTGGGTGACCAAAGTAGTAGACCAGGGAGGGCTGTGGACATGGCCTACCTAGATTTTAGCAAGGCATTTGATACAGTCCCACACAAAAGATTAATACACAAGTTAGCCAGCCTTGGAGTGGGTCCCAATGTGGTAGCCTGGATAAAAAATTGGCTAGACAACAGGACGCAAAGGATAGTAGTAAACGGAGTCCACAGTGAAGAAAGGAGGGTTACTAGTGGGGTACTGCAGGGTTCAGTACTGGGACCGGTCCTTTTTAATGTCTTTATAAGTGACATTGCAGAGGAACTGGAAGGAAATGAATGTCTCTTTGCAGACGACACAATGATCTGCAACAGGGTTGATACACAAGATGGTGTGGAAAGGAAGAGAAAGGACTTGGCAAGGTTGGAGGAATGGTCAAATGTATGGCAGCTCAGATTCAATGCAAAGAAGTGCAAGGTAATGCACCTGGGAAACAAAAACCCAGGAGAAGAGTACACAATGGGGGGTGAGATACTAACAACAGTAAAAATGGAAAGGGACCTGGGGGTAATTATATCAGATGACCTAAAGGTGGGCAAGCAATGTGAGAAGGCAGTAAGGAAGGCAGGGGGGATATTGGGATGCATAGGGAGAGGCATCAATAGTAGAAAACATAAAGTTGTTATCCGTTGTTATCCCTCTGTACAGACAGTTGGTGAGACCCCATCTGGAGTACTGTGTGCAGTTCTGGAGACCCCATCTCTGCCCATCTCTGCAAAGACATAGACAGAGTGGAGGCTGTCCAGAGGAGGTCAACCAAAATGGTGCTGGGTCTGCACCAGAAGACATATGAAGAAAGACTAAAGGAGCTTAATATGTATACCCTTGGGAAAAGATGGGAGAGAGGGGACATGATAGAAACTTTCAAGTACCTCAAGGGAATCAACAAAGTCCAAGAGGGTAGCATCTTTCAGAAAAAAAGATGTGCAAGAACAAAGGGGCACAATTTGAAGGTAGAGGGGGGATGGCTCAGAAGTAATGTGAGGAAGTATTTTTTCATGGAGAGGGTTGTAGATGCATAGGAACAGCCTCCCTGAGGAGGTTGTGGAGTCAAGAACAGTGGAGGAATTCAAGAATGCATGGGACAGACATAAGGCAGTCCTAGTGGGAGGTAGGAGGAAGTAAGCTGTTGGTTAACTAGGATCTGCAGCTTATCTGTTAGGTAGGAAAATGGGCAGATTAGGTGGGCCAAGCAGTCCTTATCTGCCGTCAAATTCTATGTTTCTATGCTGTTCTCATATTCATACTAGGAAGTGGAAGGAGCTTAAAGGTGTTAGCCATATGTGCCCCTCTAGTAGTTTCATAGAAAACACCCTTCCGAATATAATTGTCCAGCATAGGTGTAGTCCTCATGGGAGTGATAAGGCAAATATACCCTTGGCTTCACACACCCCCAGATAAGGACTCCAGGAGGATTGATGCCATGGCAAAGAAACAGTACATGGCAGCATCTTTGGGACTCAGGCAGGTTAATTATATGGCCTATACAGCTAGATACCAGAAGTCTAGATGGGACACTGTGATGGCTCTAGCTAAACAGGTTCCAGGCCAGCTTGCCAGGGAGCTGGAGCAAGTGGCTGCAGATGGTATTGAGGCATCCAAAGTGCAATTTCATGCTGCAGTGGACTCCAATGATGTTTCATCTAGAGTCATGGCTACATCTGTGTCCCTTCGTAGGATGGTTTGGCTCAGATGTACTAGCCTGTCTCAGGATACCCAGACTAAGGCCATGAATTTTCAAGTTGTTGGTAATTCTCTGTTTGGGGAGCAGACAGAGAACTACATGAAGAAAATGGATGAATACAGGACCACCTATAGGAGTGCTCAGGCCAAGGAAAGGCAAGCCACTCCCCAGAGACAGCATTCCAGGGGCAGGGGCAGGCCTTTTCATAGGCCTTTCTACCAAGCCCAGGCCTCCTCTTCCACCTTTGCCCAGAGGGGGTTCTTCAGAGGAGAGGCAGACGGGGTACAAGCAGGCCTTCTACCACCCTCAGCCTAAAACCCCTGCCAAACAGGCACCCTGATGGGTTTGCCCCGGGCCAATTCTCCACCACCTGTATGGGGCAGGCTGGCTTACTTTGTCCAGGACTGGATGTCTTTCACATCAGACAAATGAGTCCTGGAAGTAGTAAGCCAGGGGCTGGTTCTCAGCTTCAAACAATTTCCCAAGATGAGAACCAGGTCCTTTCCACCTGCAAATCCTTTAGAGGCCCTTGCCCTAGAGGCAGAGGTCTCTTCCCTCTTGGCTCTGAGAGCCATAGAAAGGGTTCTACCCCTACACAAGGGAAAAGAATTGTACTCCAGGTACTTTCTAACTCCCAAAAAGACAGGAGAATGGTGGCTAATCCTGGATCTCAGATATTTTAACAAGCACCTTTTAAAGCCAAAGTTCAAAATGGTGACTCTGGGAATAATTCTACCCTCTCTAAGGCCAGGGGACTGGCTAGTTTCCCTGGACCTCAAGGATGCCTATTTCCACATTCTCATCAGATGCTCTCACAGAAAGTACCTCAGGTTTGAGTTGCCCTCAGGCCACTATCAATTCAGAGCAATGCCCTTTGGCCTAACATCAGCTCCAAGGGTGTTCACTAAATGCCTGGCAGTAGTGGTTGCTTTCCTAAGGAGAAAAAAGATCTCCATCTTTCCATACCTGGATGACTGGCTCATAGTAGGTCAGTCTCCAGACCCAGTCAGGTCACACCTACAGATAACTCAGCAACTGCTCACTTCTCTAAGACTCCTTCTGAATCTTTCAAAGTCAGTTCTAGAGCCAGTACAGCTCCTCATCTTCATAGGGGCAGAGCTGGATACAATAAAGGCAAGAGCCATCCTTCCCCTGGACAAGGCAAGGACCCTTGTTACTCTGGCCTCTTCATTCACCCTCCAGGCGTCTCGACCAGCAAGGCATTTTCTGCAGCTCCTGGGCCACATGGCTGCCTCTACAGCAGTGGTCCAAGGAGCAAGATTTCAGATGAGGGACATTCAGTTCCACTTAAGAGCCTACTGGTCCCAGAGAAAGGATTCTCTGACCAAACTAATCCCAGTGACTTGAGCCCTGATCCAGGCTTTGCAATAGTGGCAGGATCAGGACAACCTAAGGTAAGGAGTTCCCTTTGTCACTCAATCCCATTCTCTAATCCTTACCACAGATGCCTCCTTCTTGGGCTGGGGAGCCCACTTGGGGGTTCTGACCACCCAAGGGTTATAGTCACCTCAAGAATCTCTGCTTCACACCAATCTCTTAGAACTCAGAGCAGTGTTTCTAGCACTTCAAGTTTTTTCCAAGTCTGTTCAGAACAAAGTAGTTCAGATCAGGACAGACAATACCACCACAATGTGGTACTTCAATAAGCAGGGGTGCACTCAGTCTACGGCCTTGTGCACAGAGGAAATGAAGTTGTGGTCTCTGGCCTATTCCATAAATACCTCTCTGATGGCACTGCACCTTCCAGGGAAGGTCAATTTCTTGGCAGATGCTCTCAGCAGGATATCTCAGGGCCATCACGAATGGTCCCTAGATCCCCTGATTTTGAAGGTGATCTTCTCCAGATGGGGTACCCCACAGATAGATCTTTTTGCAGCCCCAGACAATCACCAACTTCCTCTTTTTTGCTGCAGGCCCCCAGTGTTGGGCTCAGTCCCCCTGGATGCCCTAGTTCTCAATTGGGAAGGGACGTTTCTGTATGCTTTCCCCCTTCCCTCTCCTGTTCAAGGTATTAGTCAAAATCAGGTCTCAACCCTGCAAAGTGATTCTGATTTCTCCAGACTGAGCCAGACAGCCCTGGTACCCTCTCTTGCTGTCCTTAGCAGTCCATCTTCCTCTGTCTCTTCCCAGGAATTACAACCTGTTAACATGTTCTCAGGGGAGGGTTTGGTATCCGAATCTCAAATCTCTCAATCTCAAGGCCTGGCTCTTGAAGAGTTAGAGTTTGCTGATTTGCATTTCTCTCAAGGTGTTCTGGGTATTTTAAAGGCTTCTCAAAAGCCTTCCACCAGAAAGACTTACAACTCCAAATGGAAAAGGTTTACTATTTGGTGCTCTGGGAAGCATATTTCTCCAGAGTCTGCTGGGTTGCCTACAGTCCTTGACTAAATGGTTCATCTCGATAGCTTGAGACTCAGACCAGCTACACTTAGAGTGCATCTGGCAGCTGTCTCTGCCTTCTTGTCAGCAGGCAAGCACTCTTCCCTTTCAGCTCATCCTGTATTCTGTAAATTCTTCAAGGGATTGCTGCATACCAATCCTCTCTTCAGGGACCCTGCCCCTGCTTGGGACCCTGATGTTTGCATTGCTCAGCTTATGCAACCCCCTTTTGAGCCTTTATCCTCAGCAGAGCTTAAGTACTTGACTTGGAAAACTGTGTTCTTGGTAACCATTACTTCTGCCAGATGCATAAGTGAGTTACAGGCCCTGTCAGTGGAGCCTGATTTTATCTCTTTCCATAGAGATAAGGTGGTCCTCGGGACTAATAGGACGTTTTTGCCTAAGGTGGTTTAAGATTTCCACCTTAACCAGTCTATGTCTCTTCCTGTTTTCTTCACTGACCATTCCTCCTCTGGGGAGAGGAGGTTGCACAGCTTGGATGTGAAAAGGGCCCTTAGCTACTACATAGAGCACACCAAGGGTCACAGGTTTGACTCCCTCCAACTGTCCCTCACTTATGGTAAGGTTGGTAAGGGAAAACCTGCCACTAAGAGATCTATTGCCAGGTGGATTGTCTCTTGCATACAATTTTGCTATGAAAAATTAGGTAGGATCCCACCCTCAGGCCTGAGGGCTCACTCTACCAGAGGTACAGCTGCTTCCCTGGCTGCTGCCAGGGATATTCCTATCTTAGAGATTTGTCAAGCAGCCACCTGGAAAACAGTACATACTTCCACCAAGCATTACTCTCTGGATATCCAGGCTAGGAGTGATGCTCGGTTTGGCACAGCAGTGCTTCAGAGCCTGCTCTCAAAGTAGGTTCTGTTCCTCCTCCATGGAGGTATTGCTTGGTAGTCTGCAATAGTCAGAACACAGCAAGACTTCATGTTGTTTGAAGAAAAAATTACTCACCTTAATAATGTTGTTTCTTCTAATGGAGTCTTGCTGTATTCTGACTTCCCCCCCGCCTCCCCTTTCAGAACCTGGGTTTTGGGATGTGGGTGGGCAGGAACAGTGTTGGCACCCTAGAGGTGCCCCCTCCTTTTCTTACCCTCTTATTTTTTGGGTATGTGTTGTGTTTTGTTTTTTGGATTTCCTGACTGGAGTCTGCCTTGGAACCTAAAAACCTTTTTATTAGATTTAGTTGCCAGTTGGCTAGTGTAAGTTTACAGTTTCCACACAGGACGCCCAGTGATTTTAGCTTGTAAAGATCTGGCGGTTTGGGTTCAAACAACAACAGACAGAGTCTCAACTTAACTCAAGCTCAGCATTCCATGACTTGCATGGAAAGTTAACTCTTTCATCTCTGGGGCAGTTCAAAGGTTAGCTATCTCTGCAATAGTCAGAATACAGCAAGACTCCATTAGAAGAAACAACATTACTAAGGTGAGTAATTTTTTCTTCCCCACCATTGAGGTGGCAGGGCCCATAGACCCTCTGCTCCAGGTGATCAGAGGCCTGGCTTTAGGCTTTGAGAGGGTGGGAAGGAGAGACAAAACATTTCCTTCATGTCCATTAACAGGTGTCCCTATGGAAGGATGGAGATGACCCAAGCTGGCTATCCTTGTTCATTTTTTCCATATTGCTTAGTTCCCTGCCAGGCTCTGTCAGAGCTACTCAGTTCCATCCTGCCCCACCCTTACCTAGCCACTGCCTTCCCTCAAACTCACCTAGATCCAGTGATCCCCTACAGCTTGCCCCACATGGCAGGGGCAGGAAAGGGAAGGCCACACCCCCCCACCTGGGCATTCACTATGCAGTGTGGATCAGTGGTCCAGGTGGTGGTGTGGATCAGCGTGTAAGGGCTGAACTTCATGGAGCCTGAGTCCACCTTTCTTTTGCAGTTTTGCCCTGGATCCCCAGCAGCATGTGAGCATGCATGCAATGAAGCATGAGTATACCATGGAACCACTGCCCCCTCCACTCTTGATGCTTGGATGCCGGCACTACCCCAGGCCTCCACCTGGGGACAGCCAGGGGCCAAGACAGCAGACCTCCCCACTCTAGGAGAGAAGAGCAGTTTTCTCGATGCTTGATCCCCACACCCCCTTCCTGAGGGAGGAGGGTGGGTATGGGTGCTAAGTCAACTGGAAGGATGGCATATCCCTTCATGGAATGGGGGAAGGAGGGGACGATAATTAAGAAAGGTTTTGTGTGCCATGAAAACAGGTTCTGTAATGTCAAAAATGGGACCTGATTTTGTGACTCACACAAGCTTAATTTGATAAATCATTTTACAAGAATTGGTGTTATAACAAAAAAAAGTTGAAGAACCAATATTACACCTTGGACTGTTCCCAGGTGAATTGGTAAATTATCAATAAAGATTTTTGAAGGTCGGTCATGACTGATTATTGTTAATCATCAAATGTTACCATAAGATCATCATCTAGATCATGATTTAATCATCAGACATGAACTTTCTAATCACCAATTGATGATTATTGATTATTTTTGTAAGCTTAAATCAGCATAATGGTTGTTGATCTGTGGATGATCAAGTGATGATCATTGATGATTATTAGTTCAGTATTTTAAGATTGCAAGTCACAGAAGCAATACTTAAAGTTTTATTTGTTAATTATGAAAATACGAATGTCACATATCAGCAAAGGCAAATGAATTATTATATGGTATATGGCAGCCTTCAATTCTACACAGATTTCAGCAGCTCCCAAAAACTTGTTGTACTACAGTTCAAAGATCAAAAAAGTTGTTCTACTATCATTCTGACGTCACATCGATAGTACAACAACTTTTTGTTTGACCTGCCACTTCACTGGCCAAAGATCGCCACAAAGAAAGAAAAACCTTGGTAAAAATGGTGGTGGTAGTTAACGAGTGGCCAACAGTGGATTGAGTCAGTTTGGACACAGAGAGCCATAAACCTCTCCGAGGCACCAAACTGAAGGGGCTCCTCTGTTTTTCTTTTTCTTTGTCTTTTTTTGTTTTTTATTTATGCAGTCGCAGTAGCCACAGACGAGCGGGATAACGGAGCACAGCCTGTGTGATGTACAGATACCAGTGGGAGCAACAAACGCATCGGACAAGGAACACAGATAAGTTCAAATTCAAAGGAATCTGAAATATCGGTGTAGAATTGAAGGCTCCCATATACTGTATAAAACAGTGTATGGGTAACCATACAATGCAAGGCTGTGTTTCCATCTCGGGTTTGTGCTGACATCATTAGACCTCTTGAGCTGTGCTCTCGAGGTCTCTATGATGTCATCACAAACCCTCGATGGAAACACAGCCTTGTAGTGCATGGTTACCCATACACTATTCTATATAATGTAAATCATGTGAAATCAAGTTTTAATCCCATTAGAAGGAGTACACACAATGTCTGGTATAGGATAAATTTGCATACATAATCTGCATAGTTCAGCAGCACAGTTTATGGAACAAAACAATGCTAATTTCTATTTTTAAATTAATTTTGCATTGACAGTATTAGTTTGTAGACTATTATGAAATAATTTGAACAAAACCAGGTACTTTTAGGAACTCATCAAAACCATAAAGGGAACCACTTAATGGGGGATATGTAAACCAATATGAGCTTCTCTAATTTCAGTAAGATGTGAACTATCAGAGTAAGCACAACTAACAGAAGTGGGCTTCTAGAGAAGTGGTATCATAACTGATCATTCCAGTAAAGATGTCTAAATACAAGATAAACTCCAAAAGTATACAGAAAATATAAATTGAGTTTTAAAATGGATTTCTGTAATCTTGACCATGGGCAATCATGAAAAAGCATGATGATATGAGATTATCATTAATCATAATTACCATCTCCATAACTTCATGGTTTTTGATTGTCGGCCATTTAACATTGATGGTTAATTATTGTTGACGATTGCAATTATGTTTTTTGAAGCTTAAACATAATCTCTGAACATAACTGGATAATGATCATTCATGATTCCTCATTAAAAAATCATCATCTTTTTGGCTGGGTTGACCACATGATTTTCAGACTATGGCAATCATTTTTTTTTTGGTATGCCAAGAGTTCCCTACAACAACCCATTTTCATGAACACAAAGATTCCTAAAGCAAACATCTTAGCACATGAAATTCAGTTTTGAGTCATGAAAATGGAATCTACTTTTGACACGAAAAACATTAAAAATAGAATTTTGAAAAACATTATTCACATGTATGGAACCAACATTTTATTTTCTTGATAATTTAAAAATGGTACATATTTCAGGAAAACTACATATAAAAGGCACCTCCATGAGTTAAATTGCGAAGAATCTAAATGTTTCAGTTGTTTTTGAGCTCTTGGCGTACAAAAAGTCTTAAAGTTATTTTAATGTTATTTCAACCTTCTAAAACTTTTCAACTGTTGAACTGATCATTACTACATCTTTAGGATACAGGGAAAATGGCACCAAAAACATGCATGCAAATTTTCAAGCTATTTTGTCCTGGGATGACCAGATTACTAAAGTGAAAAGCATTGCTCTTTAGCACAGATCAGCCTTTGTAACCCTAATAGAGACTGTGTTGAAAACCTATAATTTACAGTCTAGTGTGAGACTACATAGTGCTGCATCTAGAATGGGAATATCGGTATTCTCACTCTAGCTACTTTGCCAACAAAAATATCTAATTTAGTTACGCCTATTCAGTTCTACTGGTGTAGTATGTAGTTATTTATACATGGACATAGATATTTTGTAGATATACACATGTTACATTATTCAGTATTTGTTTATTGGGTGGGTTCACTAGACAAACAAATGCCTATTTTCAGGCATGAAACGGGCTAAAGAGCAGAGGCTAAATTTTCAGCAGCATGCCAAACTACTACTTAAGGCAATGCTGGGTTCGCTGGAAACCCTGCGCTGGAGTTTGGTAGATTATTTATTTATTTTATTTATTTCAGCTTTGGATTAACACCTTTGAGCTGGGGTGCTTGTTTACAAAGGTTCCAGGTCATGGATTACATGGAACAAAGGTTCCGATTCCAAGATTACATAGAACAATACAATTGGTTAAAAGCAAGTAAAAACAAATGAGAATCAAACAATTTGTTGAGAGACAAATAGTTACAAAAGTGCAGGTTTAATACAATTGTCATAAACTTGGATGTGAGGGTGGGGAGAAGGATTAAAAGATATTGAGTTAGGAGGAAGAGAGTGCAGAGCAGTAGTAGAATAGTAGCTTTGGTAGGCACTGTCCGGGGAGAGGTAGGGTGGAGGAGGAGGATTAAGTAGGTAGGAAGATTTAGTAATGAATTGCTTAGTAACAGTAGGTAAGCTGCCTGCAAAAGGCATTGTCTAGGGGTAACCCATGAGGTGGGCACATGAGGAAGGGCACCATCCGTAATGGCGACATCTTCCTGGTGCAATCCTTCACGGCGATGGGAGGGTAGGGCAACCGGATGAAGGGTTGGGGCGAACTGGGCTGCAGGCTGTCGCTATGTGTACGCATGCTCAGGGGGGGGAGTGAGCATGGCGAGCGTGGGCTGGGAGGGGGCAGAGGGGCTGTAGGAGGTGGTGCTGCAGTGGATGGCCGAGCTGCATCGTGGCATCAGGGGTAGCTAGCGATTGGGGTAGGCAAGGTACCGGATCTGGGCGCTGGTGCGATTTTATTGTACCCAGCCTGAACCTTTCTTTTTTTCAATGCTTTCACCCCCCTGGAGTTGAGAATCCTTAAGCAGGGGGTACAAGGGGGGGACACAGCCCTCCACAGAAAGCATTAAAAAAATCTCCTGGTGCCATTGTCCTGTGCGCTGGGGTTGTCAGAGTGCTGAAAAACCTTTTGCCACTCTGACTGTGTGATAACGGTGATTGCCTTTAGGCATTCACTGTTATCACATAGACCCTTGTTTGGGGGATAGGAAGGAGTTAAAAGTAGGGGAAAGGAGTTGGTATAAGGGATTAGACAGTGAATGGTGCAGAGGTCAGATGTGGGAAACGGTGTCTCATGATGGGCAGGCACACAGTTTCCCCTCTTAAAAGGAGGTGGAGCTCTCTTTTGAAGGGTCCTAATTTTTCACATTTAAGGAGGGAGGCTTGGAGATCATTAAGGTACAGAGGCCCTCGGTAGGACAGTACTTGCTGGGCAAACGAGGTTCATCTAAAAGGGTTGAGAAGAATGCCTTTAGCTGCCCTTCTTGTAGACTTAGCAGATAAGTCACACTGGAAAATATCTACAGTGGATGCAGGGGAGTGGCCTAGCAGGGCCTTTTTACCATTTAGGCAGGCCTGGCATTTTACCCTCAGATGTAGTGGTAGCCACCCAGATACCAAGTAAAGGGTACCTGTGTGAGTCAAGTGCTCTGTGCCCATGACCAGCCTGCAGGCCTTGTTTAGAGGTGTTTTTATTCTTTACAAGGCTGTGTCAGACCCAGTACTGTAGATTACTAGTCTGTAATCAATGATTGATAATACCAAGCTTCGGACAACTAGGTTCAGTGCCTCCAGGGACAGTGCCAGTTTATGGCGATACAGGATACCGAGTTTGACATTAGCAGTTTTCATGACATGGTCAATGTGGGTGGAAAAGGACAGGGTGTTGTCTAGGTAGATTCCCAGGTATCTGAAGTTACTTACTTGCTCCAGCGTGTAACCTTTGTTGCTGATGATAGTCAAATGGCCAGTTCTTTTCTTATTGTGGGGTGTGGAAAAAAGTATAACTTTTGTCTTTTTGTGATTAAGGAGGAGTTTGTTCTCTATAAATCAAGCCTCTAGTTTTTGGAATCTGTCTTGAAGTGCTGAAGTTATTTCAAACAGTTGTTTTCCCAGGACAGAGATAACTGCATCATCAGTGTACAGTAACATTTTTGCTGGGCAGGCAGAAGGAAGCATGTTTATAAAAAGGCTGAATAACAGAGGGCCAAGAATTGATCACTGAGGGATGCCTATTGACACTTCCCTTACACACCGATGTCTGTGTGACAGGAAGCTGCTGAACCAGGAAACAGTTTCATGGAAAAGATCATGGGTCAGTAGATTTGTTAACAGGATATGATGGTTCACTGTGTCAAAGGCTTTTGTGATGTCCACAAAGATGGACCCCACTGACATCCCATTGTCAAGGACATCATAGAGGTGAGTGGTGAGGTCAGTGAATGCAGCCATTGTACTATGTTTTTTATGGAAACCATGCTGTTGCTCATAAGAAGTGTGTATTTATTCAGATATTCAGTTAACTGATCTGAAACAACCTGCTTGAGGGCTTTAGATAATGAGGGAAGTATAGAAATGGCCTATAGTTGGCTAGAAGGGATCTGTCCCCACTTTTAAAGATGGGCATGACAAGAGCTGCTTTCCAGCTTTAAAGGAAGACTCCTGTTCTTAAAGAGAGGTTAAAAATTTTGGAGCTGGGCATTGCAAGAGCGTCAAGGGTGAAAGCTACCAGCTTCATATCAATCTGATCACTTCCAGTCCTAATTTTACAAAGGACCCTCTTGATATATTTAATGGTTTGGACCCTGCTGATTTGTTTAAAGTAAAATGTGGGTATTCCGATGTTTTGAGGGGAGGTGTAGTTCACTTAATTGTGTTTGAGGGGGCACTGTGGTGCTGGGTACTCAGGAGGGAGGACAGTGCTTAGGACAGAGAAGGCTGTGTTGAATGCATTTACCAATTCCTTAGGTTCCTGTATTGTTGCAGATGCAGTGACAATTAGGTCAGGAGGTACCTTGGTGTCCCTGCCAGTGAGAGATTATGGATCCCGGCGCTTAAGTCCCTACAGATGCCGCAAGTGGAGACATGGGTCAAACAGGTAGTGCACCGGCAGCAATTGTAGGAGTCTTCCATCAATCCCTGGTAGGTAACAAGCCTGCCCCATACCATGTGAGCACAAGCCTGATGACTTACAAATGCAGCAGCACATGCAAACTGCAGAGGACAATGGAACTGTATTTCAATGTAGCAGTGTTGCAAGTCACCACACTATGTTTTACCCGCAGAGCGGAACTCTCAGAATACGATATAGGAAGGCACCGTTAGTGTGCGTTACCACGCCCCAGTGTCCTTAGTGCTCCTGGATATGTCCCTTGAATGTACCTCTGTGCACAAACTGTAAGAGCTACAAATCCTGTCATCCTTGGGCACACTCATTCATTCACATTTCAGCGAGCTGCCTACCATGGAGGAGAGCAGAGGGCTTTGCCGGTGGCCCGCCCTATTTCAGCATGGGAGAGGGAGCAGGTGGACAGCTGCCAGGGTGGTTGGTGGGGGGATACTAGACCACCAGGGAATATGTTAAAACACACACACACACACACACACACACACCGAGAATCGATCAGGGATAGGGAGGGAGGGAGGGGTTCACTAGACCACCAAGGAAAATGATTTACTATATGGGGGAAAGGGATGGGGGGGTCAGGCAGTTCTGGACATGGGCAAAGGGGTTGATTGGGTGGGAAAGGGACCGCAAGTCACCAGGTTGTATCATTTTTTAAAATTTAGTTAATTCAGCTAGAACGGGTGATCGTGGGGAAGGGGAGGGACTGCTAGCCAACATCTTAATACACATCGGGCAGGAGATGATCTGGTGGAGGGAGGGGCCACTAGCCACCAGGGCTTTAATAATATAAATGTTGGGCAGACAGGTGATCATGTGGGGAGAGGGACTGCTAGCCAGGTGGTGGGGGGTGTATCCATGCCATGCCTATTACCACCCGCCTTCATTTTGATGGCCAGGGCAATGGCCTAATTCTGCCATTTTTGGATGGAATTTCACATTTTGCTTCCGTGAAAAATTTTTCGAAATGCGCAAATTTTGCATAATGTTTCACAAAACGAAATATGTCAACTTTGCACATCCCTAACTGTATGTAACTGCGTCCCATCCCTTGGTACCCCACAGCGAGCATCAGAGTAGAGCTACTGCTGATTTAGGCACCTCATACACTGCTCCTGTCTCTTGCTCATCTCCTTGGCAGTCCAGCAGCTTAGGACAGTAGTGGTGCATGGACCATTAGACCAGTTCTAGCTGGTCAACACCCTGGTGGGACCTGCATCCATGAGGGCCTTTGTAAACCCCACATTAGGAGATGCTGCAGTTTTGCTGTGGCACAAGCCCCTGTCGGACATAGCACAGCTGTGCATTCACTGCAAGCATGGCACATGCCCTACTGGCACAGGCACCCACCTTTCTGGTGCAGGCTGTGTTAGAAAAATGAGAATGGCACACGGTGTGGCACAGTGAGTCCCTTGCGTCATGTCTGATGAAAGCACCACGCATCATTTCAGCCCTTTGAAAATTGAGCCCCAGGTGTTTACTTCTAATAAATAGACAGCTGACTTCTTTATTTACTGTACTTTGATGTGTTAGTAATTACTTCATACTTTTATAATAAAATATTTGTTAGTTCAGTTAAAGAAGGGGGGTTTTACCTTTGCTGTTCACACCGCTAGTAAGGATTTAGTACAGTTATGGTACTGTGATGTCAGAAACTGCCAACTCTTTAGGAGCTCAGTGTTTTTCAGTGAGAAACAAAATATGCTTTTCTATCTTTGCAGCAGAAATAGATGCTTTTTTCAGCAACAGACTGCCTTTTATACATTTGCACTTTTGTTGTCTAGCTGTATGATTTTGCAATTTTTAAAACAGTAATTGGCTTTGGTTTTCTTCTTCCCCAGTAAAATCTGGTTACTAAGAATATGTCACCTGCTAAATTATAACAAAAGATCACCAGTTATCAAAAATTACACACCTCTATTAAACATATAGTATTTTAGTGGCAGAAAGTGTTATTTCTCTATAAAAATTTCAAAACAGGTTTACAGTTTCCTATTTTAATACACTGCCAGCTTGCCAGTAAAACTTCTCTGACATCATAATACAAGAATTCATTGGATTCTTTTTCCACTAGAAGTTGGCAAAATACAAATAAATTGATAAAAAGGTAATTAAAATAACAAATAAAAGCAAACAAAATGATTACAGATGCAACTAAAGGCCCCAAACCTTCATTAAGATATACATCCCTACTAAACACTTGCTCTTTAACAATATCTCTTCAAAATGTGCGTTTTATTTTGCTCTCAACAAGCTTTTCCTTGCCTGTCTCATGTTCAGTGCTTGAGCGGTGTTTCAGAGACTGCAGTAAGTAACATATTGTACCACTGTGTAAAAGGTCACTGGCTGGCCTTTCCACAGTGTGCCAGAGGGCTCCTGAGCAGTTCAGTAATCTCAAAGGGAATGAAACAACAGTGGCTGATGAATGACCTGAACAAGTGATTAGAGTCTGGATTAATTTGTATTTAGCTTCAATGATTGAGCCAGCAGGCATGGTGGATTTTATATATATATTTTTTTTATTTACTTATTTGAAGATTGATAACTGGTAAAGGCATACTGAGCCAAGGCTCATTTCCAGGTGTGACCCAGGGAAAAGAGAAAGGGAAAACAATAAATCATATAAAGCACTAATGAAACATTCCAAAAGTAACGTGCCAATTCCAAAAATAAAGTGCTAACAGTGTACAATTCAACACAGTACAAGTGCAAATAACAATAAAGGGTGACAGGAGTTTGTGTTGTAAGCAGCACAAGTGCCCAAGTAGTGATAAAAGCCGGTTGAAACAATTCAGTACAACAGTTGTGGGACATCAACTGACCCCAGTAGGGAGACCATGGAAGGGGTGGGAAGGGCACCAGGAGCAGGTCAAGTAGGGGGCTGACAGGAGCAGGAGAGGGAGGGGAGGAGTTTTAGTTGGTGCACAAGGGAAACAAGGGTGGGTTAGAGGTGGAGAGAGGAGGGGAGCAGGTTTCAGAGGGAGAGAGGAGAGATGATAGGAGAAGGCTGACTGCTCAGCAGAGCAGTCAGGGTGGGGAAGGGAAAAGTTACGAGGATCCTTGGAGTGGAGGGAGCATGACGCAGAGGATATAGGTGAGAGGAGTGCAGCTAGGTAACAGGGTAGGGACCAAGCCAGTATTTGAAGATGAAGGAGGCACAGTGGGTCTGGTGATGTGAGGGTAGAGTGAGAATGGATAGGAAGTAGTAGAGGGAGCAGTGGTGAGTACAAGGTTGGAATTGGTAGTGAAATGACAAAAGGCATTCCAGAGGGTGTCCAGTCTGGCAAGGGAAGAGGAGAGGAGAGGGCAGTACCATTGACCACATCTACATAGTTGATGAGCAGGAGCGCCATTTTGGTAAACAGCTCCTAGCGAACATGCAAAGACATGCAGTCCATCTTATGGTGCAAGGCACCAAGGTTGGGACAGAGTTTTATGTAGATGGCATCAACATGGGCAGAGAAATCAAGTCTACTATCGAACCACACACTGAGATACTTGAAGAAGGGAACCACTTCAAGAGGGGAGCCATCCAGGATGGAGAAGGCAAGAAGGGGGGTGAGTCTGGCCAGTTTCCAGCTGATGCCAAAGGTCATGGACACTTTTTCAGTGCTAATCCAGAGTTGATTGGACTGGAACCAACACAGGACATTGTGGAAGTCTTGCTGGAGTGAGACTTCCACTACCACAGTTGGGGGCAGTTGAGGGGATTGAAGTGTAGAGAACTGTGTCACCTGCACACATGTGACTATGCAAGTTGGCACAGGCAGAGGGGAGGTCATTGAGGAATATGGAGAAGTGGATTGGACCCAGGATGGAGCCCTGTGCAACCTCATCCTGGATTGGTAGGGGAGGAAGCAAGACGTCGCCTACCTGTACTGAGTGTTGATGGGCCAAGAGGTAGGAATGGAACCAGTCAATAGCGGGGCCTGAAAGACCAGCAGAACTCAACTTGTCAAAGAGGAGTGGATGAGCCACCGAATCAAAGGTTTTGGCCAAATTGATTAAAATGTCTGCCATGATGTACCCTTGATCCATCCCAAAGAGGATGGAGTCAGTGACACATAGCAGTGAGGAGACATTGGAATGGTGCTTCCAAAAAGCAGTCTGGAAAGGGAGAGGAATTTGGAAGAGTGGAAGAACTCAATAAGTGTGGAGTAGAAAAGTTTCTCTTGCAGCTTTGCAAGAAAGGGAAGGAGGGAGATAGAACAGAAGTTGCCAGGGGAGAGGAATCACCCCCTTTGTGAAAAGGGAGAACTTTGGCAATTTTCCAAGACTGAAGGACAGTGCAGAGAGTGAAGGAGTGGTTGAAGAGGTGAGTAAGGGGGAGGCAATGGCAGAAGCTGAAAGATGGAGAAGTGTAGTGTCCAGGCCATCAGGGCTAGCTTTGGATTGGTTGAGTGAGGAATGGGCAAGTATGGCTTCTTGGGTGGCAGCGGTGGAGGGGGGAATGAAACCCCAGGCAGGGGTAGGGTGTAGAGGAGGGTGGAAACAGGGGAGAGGAGCCAGGAGGAGGAGGAGGAGGAGAGGAGAGAGCACAAGTGGTGAAAAACTCATTGAGGTGAGTAACAACAGAGGGATGGTTAGAGACAGGTGAACCATTAACCATGAGGACTGGGGCAGCAGATTGGGCTGGGGGATCATAAAGGGAGTGAATCACCTTCCAGAGTTTGGCTGAGGAGTTAAGATTGCTCTGGGAAGGGGGAGTGGCTTGCGTTGACAGGATGGCAGTCGAGATTTAGCACAGCTCCCTGGGCATCTAATTTGAAGTCAATTAAAACTGTGGATCAACTGGAAGGAGTAAAGAAACCTCGACAGTGATATAATCACCAACTAATGGCAACCAGTAAACCTAAAGACAAATGAAATGAAACTTTGAAGTGCTTGAAGGACAAAAAGAACAATGCATCAGACTGGAGACCTATACCCGGCTCCAGGCCCAAACAGCTGCGGAGGAGGAGTTCAGCTTGGCCAGCTTGAAGCACTCCCTGGTGAGAGTGCTGGCTATGCTTGCAAAGATGCAATTGGAAATGAGGGCCAGATTCACAAATATGACAGCACAAATGGTGCATTTGTAATCAGTTGTGACCAGCCTGTCATAGACTTCTGCCACTCAAACCATCCAAATTACAGAGATAGAACAAAGGGTGAGTGACTTGAAGGACACAGTCTCGTACTGTGTCCCGATAAAGGAATCTGTTGAAGGAGAATGTGGAGGATCTACTGGGGTGAGTGGACAAGCGAGAAAACAGATTTCATCACTCCAACCTCAGGATCGTGGACTTGCTGGAGGGTATGGAGGGCAGAAAGCCATCTAGCGGACTGCAAGGCTGGTTGGTGAGACATCTGAAAATTGCCCCCGGAGGCTGAAAATATGACATGAAGCGTGCTCATTGTGTGGGGCCTCTGCCCAGGCCAGGGGCACTGCCTCATCAAATATCTCTGGTTCATGGATAAAGAGGCCATGTTGAGTGCTGCAAAAAAACAGGGAGCAATACAACTGAACAAGACGAGGGTCTCAGTCTATCAAGACTACAGCTGTGAGCTGCAAATACAGTGGCAGAAATTTAATAAAGCCAAATCCCAACTACATGTGCTAGGTTGGTCTTTCACATTCCTCTACCGAGCCAAACTTTGTGTGGACCACCCATGGAAACCAATGAAATTCTTTAGCAAATACCTAGAAGATGAGAGATGGGTACATGAAGAGTCGAAGGTAGTTAAAGAAGGATCCCCATCGCGCAATGCTCACAACTGTCAGATGAGTATCCTGACTTTAAATTTTTATCATCTCAGATACAGATCAGCAAGACTCCGGTACTAGTCTGGCGGGGGGGGGGATGAAATATAAGGTATTGATATGTAAATACATCTCCGGACTTGGAGAGGGTTGAGTTTGTTGACCGGGATAAATAATGAACCTGGGAGGAGTGTTGAGCACTCTCTATTGATCTGCGTCACATGCAGGAACTGCATGGGTACTAGAGGCCTACCACTGGGCCAGGAAGGAGCTGCAGGGGGCCTGATTTTCAAGCTTAATGTTATAGGCACATATCAGTTGGAGGACAGCGGTCGGGGTTTGGGGGCCCTGAACCATTAGGCCACGATGCTGTTTACCTCAGGTTAATAACTACGTGCAGAACCTTGACTAGCATCTAGTGCTTGGACATGGTCCAGTGGTTGGGCCCTGGGCTCCTGTTTTCCCCAGTCTTTATCTTCCGGCAGCACACAGTATGCAAATTTCACCTGACCATGCTATGGGGCATGGGTATCAGCAGGCTGAGGATTACTTAAACACCTTGTGCTTGAGTGCTGAAGTGGGGTGGGAGATCGCCTCTGGACTCCCCACAAGGGACACTTACTGGAATACCTTGCTGAATACTAGTGAGCATATGGAGTGGAGGGGATGAGGGGGGAACCTGCATGGGAGGGGGGGCTTGTGGGTGGGTGGCATTGCCCGAGCTCCTCTGGTCAGAGGACAATAAGTGCACTTGCTGTACGAATGCCTGGGCAGGGTGTGAAAGTGAATTCGGACTGGGGGTGGTGTCCCTTTCCTGTCGTCTCCACTCTCCAATGCTCACAGTTGCTTGTTTGGGTTAAGATGATATTGTTAATACTTAATGCCAGTTACTTAGTTTAATAAAGGAATAATGCATGACAGGGTGTGTGTCGTGCTGGGATACTTATACACCTGGGGTTGGGCACAAGGTCAAGAGACCTAGTGCTTCCAATCGCCCCAGGCGTCACTATCCCGCACGACACACATCCTGGAGTGCATTATTCCTATTATACAATGGCTTGTTGTTATATACAAAATAAAAAAATAATTTTAAAGAATGTTTTTATTAGTGTGGAAAAATATTTTTGTTTCTTAGGAGGAGATGCAGAAAGAGAGTATCCAAATGCTCCTCCATATTGGTTCACAGGGATGAGACTAGACCTGTGGTGTTATGCTGGGATAACACCATGGGTCCAGCCCCAAACTGACCAATCACAGTCCAAGATTCTTTCTTGCCATTGTATAATATGAGTTCTAGCCTCATAAATAGGGAGACTTATTTTACCTGAGATCTGCAGTTAGGGCACGGGCTGCCCTTATTGATTTTATGGTCGCCCCATCCGCAACCAAGAATCAGCCACCAGTTTGAATAGGATAGCTGATGGGGCATTTGAGTGCCCAGTCATGGGGGGTAGGTCAGGGTGGGGGCAAAATTTGGGTTACTGGTCATACCCTGTTGGTAGGGGCCATATGCTTAGAACTGTTTGTAACAAGGGGAAAGTTTGGGGGTGGGGGAGGGGGAATGAATGGTTTTGGGGAAAAGTTTACTGTGTATGTAATACAAGGTTGATAAACAAGCCAATACATCAGAATGCAACTAAGTTAGTGCAAGTGGTGAGAAATATGAGTTTTGTTCTTGACATGCTTTGCTTGGTAACAGAAAATGGGTAACTCAATGAACATTGCCACATGGAATGTTAATGGTTTAAAATCAGTATTTAAGAGGAAGAGAGTATTAACAGAGATAAAGAGAGCCAAAATACAGCTGGTACCTCTGCAGGAGATATATGTCTCATTCTGAGATGATTAAAACTGAGGGTATAATAGGTGGAAAATGGATTTCTACCTGCTTCTCAACTAAGGACAAAGATGTGGCAATATGGCTGCCTTGGGGTTTCATGGGCCCAAATACACCAAGAGGTGCTGGACTCGGGGGTGGGGGCAGTGGGAGGTATGTCCTTGAAAACATTTCCTTGGAGGGAGAGGGTACCCTGTTGGTGGGCTCGGTGTATGCTCCAAACGTGGAGCAGCGGCTGGCACAGGGGATACATGGAGGGGAAAAGGGGTTCTTCTGGTACATTGGGGAGCGGAGAAAAACTAAGGGCCATCTCGGTAGATTGAGATCAGAAGGAGGGTGGGTGGAAGAGGCGAGGGACCAGGCAGAGGTATTAAACGAGTACTTCACCTCTGTGTTCACTAGGGAGGGGGATGGGATATCTACAAAGCAAGGCACAATGGGGATAGAAGCAGTAGTGAGTGGGATCAGGGGAGCAACAGAAATGGAGCAAGGGGGAGGGAGAGGTACCCCAGGGGTGTCACATCAGGATAAGGATAAAAAGGCTAGTAAGGTGGAGGGGACGGATGATGCTATCTCCACCAAAAGGGTGTGGTTAGCCCTCAAGGCCCTAAAGAAAGATAAATCTCCAGGGACGGATGGCATTCATCCGAGAGTACTATGGGAATTGGTGGACATACTGGCTGCACCCCTGACAGAGCTCTTCAACAGGTCGCTTGAGACAGGGAGGGTACCTAGGGATTGGTGAGAGGCACATGTGGTGCCAATCCATAAAGGGGGGGTCGAGGGATGTACCAGGTAACTATAGATCCATCAGTATGACCTCGGTGGTGGGAAAATTAATGGAGAGTATACTAAAGGAACAATTGGGGGTGTACTTGGAGGAGGTGGGAGGTCTGGATAGTCGGCAACATGGGTTTGTGCCAGGTAGATCATGTCAAACCAATCTTGTGGAGTTCTATGAATGGGTAACATCAGAACTGGACAGGAGACAGCCTGTGGATGTATTATTCTTGGACTTCAGCAAGGCGTTTGACTCTGTCCCCCACAATGGTCTGGTGGAGAAACTGATGGGGTTGGGAGTAGGCCCTTTGATGGTCAGATGGATTGAAAACTGGCTAGCTGGATGCCCCAGAGAGTAGTGGTTGGTGGGGAGCTCTCAAACTCTAGAGAGGTCGGTAGTGGGGTACCGCAGGGCTCGGTCCTGGGTCCGATCCTGTTTAATGCACACATATCGGATATCAGGGAGGGTATAAGGTGTGAAATGAGTCTCTTCACTGATGACTCCAAGATGGGAGCAGTAGTTGAGGGGGAAGAGGGGAGGTTGGCCCTACAAGGGGTCCTGGACACCCTGGAAAGCTGGGCTCACACATGGAAATTAAATTTCAATATCACCAAGTGCAAGGTGTTACATCTTGGGCGGAGAAACCCTAAACACAGGTACACCCTGGGAGGGAAGGCACTGGAGGCCTCAACAGGGGAAAAAGACCTGGGGTTTGGTGGATGCATGTATGAATAACTCTGAGCAGTGCAGGAGGCGGCTAGCAAGGCAAACAGGATGTTGGGATGCATTGTAAGGGGGATCACCTCTAGGAGCAGGGAAGTGATTCTGCCACTGTACAATGGACTGGTTAGACCACACCTTGAGTACTGTGTACAGTACTGGAGATCACACTTGAAGAGGGACATACAGCTCCTGAAGAAGGTACAGAGGAGGGCAACTAAGATGATACGAGGACTAGGGGATTTGTCGAATGAGGACAGACTTGAGGAGCTCTGCCCGTTTTCATTTGAGGAGAGGAGAGACAAGGGGTACAAGATTGAGGTCTTCAAGTACCTCAAGGGAATAAATAGGGTAAACATGGAGGGAATCTTTAGACTAAAGCAGGGAGGTATCACCAGAGGGCATGGTTTGAAGTTGGAAGGTGGAAGGGTGAGTGGGGAAAAGAGGAGGAGGTTTTTCACTGAGAGGGTGGTGGACCCTTGGAATGTGCTGCCTGATGAGCTAGTTCAGAGATCCACAGTGGAGGGCTACAAGAGAGGGTGGGACAGACACAGAAAGTGGATGTATCAGATGATGGCCTGGCCCAGGGGGGTGGGGATGGATGATAGGGGTTTCTGGAACACAAGGGAGGGGGTCTCGGCACCCAACTAGGGATCAGAGGTTCGAGCAGACTCGATATGCCGTAAGGCCTAATCTGCTGGCAATTAGTATGTTAGTATGTTAGGACACAGAGTTTTTCCAGAGACTTGCAGTGGACATTTTTTATTATTTTTTTTTTTTAATTTAGTGATTCGGAAAATACCTTTGAGCGCAAGCTCTTTTACAAAGGTTCCACGTCATAGATTGCAAAACAAAGAACAATAGGAGAAAGCAAAGGTATATTACAATGAATGATACAGCTTGGATTCAGAACTTACAGGATAACTCAAAACATAGGTACAAGTTAAAATAACAAGAAAAAACACTTTATGAGGGTGGGGGAGGGAATAAGCAGCCACAAAAGTGCCTTGCCAGGAGTTCAGAGGGATGGGGATAGCTGGCAGTGGGGTGAAGAAAGGAGGTACTAGAGATGTATGTAATGTGGTGGAGGTGAAGGGTGGGGGAAGAAGGGCAATAAGGTATAGGGATAAATGGTGGGGTGAGGGGAGGCTGAGTGGAGAAGCCATGCTAAAGTAAATGGTGGGGTGTGAGGGGGCATGGTCAGGCAGCCAGCATTAATAGTGACTGTTAGGGAAACTCACAGGACTGTGAGTTGGGGGAGGGTGAGGTGGCGGGTGCTGAAGGAGCATGACATAGATTGATTGCTGAGGCAAGTCATGAGAAGGGACAGAGGGAGGGGGTACTTGAGGCCTGCCTAGTGCTTGCTGGGGGGCCAGAGAGAGTAGGTGTGGCTGGACTCAGGGGCAGGTGCTCTTAGAGAGTGTTATTAGGTGCTGTTTGAGGTCAGTTTTGAATTGTGCCAGACAATTGGTGGCCAAGAGGTGCCCAGGGAGTTCATTCATCCACAGAGGGGCCCGGTAGGCAAATGCATGTTGCCCAAGTGAGGTGCGATGGAAAGGGATAGCCAAGGCCCTTCCAGTCCTCTCTCTGGTGACCTGTAACAAGTTGGCTGCCTCGATCAAATTGCCTACACAAGGTGGTGTTTTACCCAAGAGAGCCTTCTTCCCTAGGATGCAAGTCTGGAATTTGATCCTGTTTGACATGGCATTCCTACCAGATCCTTGGGTCCTAGAAGTGGATGATAACTGTGTAATGGACATTGTGTTAGATAAATCAAACCCCGTGCCAGTTCAAATGTCACGTAATGCCAGGGACTGAAGGAGCTAGAGGGTATCTTCCATTTAGTGGCTGTTTGGTGACACTAGCTCCCGACCAGTTGTGAATAAGTTTTTATTCACATGCTCACCAATCCTATCCCAGCCTGGACTGGGTGCTGGTCAGCTGTGACTTCCTTCAAGAGGTAGACCAGACCAGGTACTCCTCAATAGTAATATTGGACCATGCCCACCTGACAGTGCCCATTTCCCAACGGAGATCTTCGGTATCATGTGAAAAGAGTGAATAAATAATAGCGAATACGTTTGGGCTACACATGTTGAATGACAGCAATAACAGTGACTGTCAGTAAATAGCGTATGGTTGCTATCAGCAACTGTGATGATAATAACTATCCCCACCATTCAAATGTGGCATAGAGTAAGAACCCTAGGAATGGGAGGGGCGGGAGACACAGCACCCCATGGAGGGTGCGGGCACACAGGTGGATGTAATGTCATGGGACAGACGGGATTGCATATAAAAGGGTGTGTATGGGCGAGTGGCAGCACTTACTTGCTGAGGTGCGCATGGAGCAGCTGTTGTCCATGTGTGAGACCCCCACTGTCTCTCAGCGTTATTGGGATCCGACAGAGCGACTTTTCCATTTTTTTTCAGAATACAGTGTTCGTAGCCATTATGAGTATTTGAGGCGCTTAGCATACAATTTTCAGCTGCAAGTGTAACAATTATAGCTCTAATGTGTGTTGCTGTCATTTGGTAGCGCTGTAATGATGGTCGCTTATATTGATTCATTTATTTGACGATCGCCCTAATTGATTAGCTGTTGTGACATGGAACCAGCATCTTCATCCCCATCCCAGCCTTGGTGCCTGGATCCCCTGCTGCTATGGGACATGGCCTTTGTGAAATTTATGTCAGACACAATTGAGGAATTCCTCCAATATAATGAGAGTGGGGCAACAGTGCATGGGATAAGGTGAGAGGCCTTGAAGGCATATGTCAGGGGACAAGTCATTGCATATTCAGCCCATAAAAAGAATGCATTGGAATAGGAGAGTGAAAAGCACAGAATTAAGATAGCAGCATGTGAAGAAGCTCACATGAATAAGTTGAACCCAGCCCTGTACAGGGTAGTCCAGAAACTGAAATGGAAGTTTAACCTTCTTAGCATTGCATGCATTGAGCACACTATCCTTCTGCCACACGCCAGAACTTATTTCAACAGGGATGGGCGGGGATACGTGGCCTGGCAGCTGCGGAGAAAGGAGGGTGAAAGCATAATCGGCCAACTCCAGACTCAAGCAGGCCCCATGACATCCACCACCTCCCAGACAGAGGTCAAATTCAGTGAATTTTATAAGTCCCTGTATGCCTCTGAAATCTCTCCTACTCCCAAGCAATGTGACAGCTTCTTTAAAAAGGCCCCCTTACCCTCACTATCAGAGATGGAGTCCCAAAACTTAGATATCCCCTTGACAAGGGAGGAATTACAGTAAGCCATTAAAACATTAAAAGTGGGGAAGCCCGGGGACTGGATGGCCTGCCTAGTGACTTCTTCAAAATATTCACCTCAGTTTTGCTGGAGCCCCTACCTGACATGCAGTTAGAAGGATTAGAGAGAGGTGTTCTCCCCCCTCATACACGGTCTGCCATAATAACCATGCTACCAAAACAGGGGTATGACCCCACACTTTGTGCATCATATAGCCCCATCTCCCTTCTAACAGCAGACTATGAGATTCTGGCAAAGGTGGTGGCTACTCAACTTGAATCTCTGCTGCCATTTCTGGTGCACAAGGATCAGGCAGGGTTTGTGCAGGGTAGGCAAGGGAAACATAATATTAGGATAACATTAAATGTGATGCACACTTGGGGGAAGTCCACCCCTAAACATGGTGCGACCCTATTGGTACTTGAAACAGAGAAAGCTTTGGACCGTATGGAGTGGGGGTATCTGTTTGAAACATTTTGATGTGTGGGGGTGGGCTTATAACTCCTAAGGTGGGTGAGAACAATGTACTCTATGCCAACTGTGCAGATAGTAATCAATGGGGAACTAACACCATCATTCACCCTGGGAAGGGGCACACGACAGGGTTGCCCCCTGTCATCTCTCCTATATGTGCTTTTCCTGGAGCCACTGGCAGCTGCCATTAAGAAGCAGCAGAACATATAAAGATTTCAGTGAGGTGGTAGGGAACACAAAGTTGCTCTCTATGCAGACGAGCTGTTGATGTACCTCAGAAATCCTGCCAGGGTCTTGCCAATGGTCCACTTCCTATTACAGGAATATGGTTCGCTGTCGTGCCAGAAGTCGAATTGGTCTAAAAGTGAGCTCCTCTCTATAGGTCAGTGGGACAGACCAGAGTTGTCTTTGGCCCTTGGGGTCTAGTGATGGTTAAAAAACTGAAGTCTTTCGGCATCATACTGTCGCCCAAGAAGGGGAACATATACTTCATGAATTACGGCCTATTGGTACAGAAACTGGTGGAGGAATGTGAGCAGTAGTAAACTCTCCTGATATCTCTAGTGGGCCTAGTAAATATAGTCAAGATGATGGTTTTACCGAAATGCCTTTACTTATACCAGTTACTCCCCATCAAGGTCCTGCTGAAACACTTTAAACAACTAAACTCGCTATTACATAGATTTTTATGGGGAAGGAAATCGGCCCAGATTCAAAGGATTATACTTCAACTCCCACCCACTAATGGAGGTTTATGTCTTCCCAATTTCCAACACTATTATTGGGCAGCACAACTGGCCTTCTTATCGGGAAGACTCCACAAAAGTCAACTGGCGTGGCTTGATATGGAGGAGAAAGGGTTAAACAGCCCCCTGCTTATGCAATACATGTCTGGATCTCTGAGAGTTATCGAAATCCCTAATATACCTAACCCCTTTGCACAAACCACCTTGAGGGTCTGGTCAGCAGCCCATAGAAGAATTGGACACAACCTAGCCCAGCACCCATACACCAATCTGGGTACAGTTTAGTTTAGTTTATTAGTCTAGGAATTAATACCTTTGAGCCAGGGCTCTTTTACAAAGGTTCCACGTCACAAAGAACATTTAACAAAGCATGATACACATTACAGGTAAAACCAGACAGGAAAGTTACATCATAAATTTGCTATTAACAGTTTAAGGCAGTAACGTTTTTAAGTTTCATAGAAAAACAAGCTATAACAGGTTCAAGCGAGTAGACAATTTGAGGTTAAGGAAACTCCAGGAGAGGGTGATCATTAGGCTTCAAAGGAGGCTAGAGAGGAGGAAGGTGGTGAGTGGAGAGTAAGTGAGAGGGGACAGGAAAAAAGGGGGGGAGTGAGTTTGGGTGGGAGACAGGAAGTAGTAGAGGTACCAGAGGGTTCATTAGTCAGGGAGAAAGAGGCCTCAGATTTGAGGATGGACATGAGGAGGAGTAGTAGTCTTTATCTAGCGCAATCACAGTTGCTAGTGGTGGTGAGGTGGGCATAGAGCATGGATTTGAAAGCTTCAAGCGAGGTTGAGGATAGAGTAGGTGGACTAAGTGCATTGAACCATGTCGGGGCCCTGTATGCGAAAGATCTTTGTCCCTGTGCAGTCCGGCATCTCGGAACCAGGAAAGGTTGGCATTCAGATCTGGTGGAGGGTCGTGAGCCAGGATTCAGTCGGAGTAGGTTTTGAATACATAATGGAGTCAGTCCCAAGATAGATTTTTTTGCCATTGTGCAGGTGAGATAAATAAGACGATTTGATAGGTTCAACCAGCCTGATTCATAGTACAGATCACACGTGTGAGTCAGTCTTTGAGCCCCCGTGAGGAGCCAGCAGGCCTTATTTAGAGTGATTGAGATAGCTTAGAGCAGTGGAGTAGCTGAGCCATAAATAATAAGGCCATAGTCAATGATTGAGATTATGGAACTCTGTATAGCTATTCTCAATGCGCTTGATTTAGAAATTGATGGTTGCGGATAGTATTCCAAAGGCGTTGGTTCACTGTTTTCTCAGTGTTGTCAATGTGGGTTGCAAAGGTGAGCCCTTGGTCAAAAGTGATACCAAGGTATTTGAAAGTATTTACTTGGTCAGTGTAATTCCCGAGAGGTTTGTATGGTGAGTGGAGTATGCCTATTTTTGTTTGGTGATTGGAGAAGAGCATGGCTTTTGTTTTATTGTGGTTTAGCACAAGTTTACTATCCAGGAACCACCTTTCAACACTAGAGAAAGCAAGTTGCAGGCTTTTCGTGAGGGTGTTTGGATCCTTATGGGAAGAGAGAATTACAGCATCATCAGCGTGATAAGATTATTTTCTCCTGGCAGATATCTGGGAGGGAGTTAAGGAACAGGCTAAGAGGAGCGGTCCAAGAATTGATCCCTGTGGTACACCTGAGAGAACTGGTTTGAAGTCGGAGAGTTCATTAGAGATTTTACAGCCTGTGACCGATTGGACAGGTAACTTTTTACCCAAGCACAGGACCTTTGGCCAGGCCTAGGCTAGAAAGTAGAGGGAGGTAAGTAGGCCATGATGGACTGTGTGCGAAGCTTTTAAGATCGATAAAGACTGCACCTGTTTGGCACCCTTGTCCAGGGCTGAGTGGACTTCTCCAGAGAAATCAAGTAAGGCTGTTGTTGTACTATGTCCTTTCCTAAAGCCGTGCTGTTGATTACAGAGTAGATTGTATTTGTCCAGGTAATCAGAGAGTTGGTCTGCCACTATTCGTTCAAGTGCTTTGGAAAGGGGAGGGAGTATTGATATTGGTCGATAGTTTCCTGTTGAGGTTTTGTCCCCCCCTTTGTGCACTGGCGTAACTATGGCAGATTTCCATTTGTTGGGAAATTGACTTTGGCAAAGTGACAGATTAAGAATTTTTGCAAGGGGTGAATTACTTCATCCAGGCTGAGAGACAGGATTTTAGATCTAGCGTGTCACTACTTGTTCTGGATTTGGAGCAGGCCTTTCTTATGTACTTGTGTGCCGTGCACTTTGATTTTCTGAAGTAAAATTGTGGTTTGTCACGAGGGTGTTTTGTGATACTAGGCTAGGCACAGGTAAGTCTGAGAAGAAATCTGGGGAGGGCCCACTAAGGTCTGTGAATGTCTTATTGCGCATCTGCAATAGACTTTGGGTCAAGAGTGGTGGATCCATCAACTTTCATAATGGTAGGTGACGATTTTGATTGTTTACCGTTATGTTTGGATGTTGTCCCAAAAGCTCTTCCATCACCCCAGGTGGATTGAAGCATTTTGAAATAACACTCTTCATTTGCCTAATTTGTGAGGTACATCTATTTCGTGCCTGCTTGTATTTTAGGGTATCATGAGGTGAGCCTGTGTCTCTGGCAACTGCCCAGGGTGGTCCAGACTGAGCTCGGCAAGTAGTTTGGCAGTAATCCATGGATTTGATAGCGCTTGATTTTACGTTTTTACAGGCGTATAAGTCGATGCAGAGTTGAAAGATTTAATGAAGTATTTTAGTGCGGTATTAATATCAGTTGATTCAAGGATTGGCGTCCAGTCCTGTTGTAGGAGATGGGTTTTCAACTTGATAAGATTCCCATAAGGCAATACTCTGCTTGTTATAACTTTGGGGGGTGGCTTGAGAAATTTATTAGACCAGGTACAGGACACTGGGGAGTGGTCACTGAGGGAGTCAGGGAGGACTTTAATGTTTTTTATCCGGTCAGGGTGATTTGTGAGAACCCAGTCAATAAGGGTGCTTGTACCAGTTTTGTAATTTTTCCGGGTGGGGGAGGTTACCATCTGAGTCAGGTTTGCTGCTAGGATGTCATCTTTGTAAGAGCCAGTGTCAGAGAGCGAGCAGTTTATGTTGAAATCCCCGAGGAGAAGGAGCTCATTTTCAGAGGGCTGCAGACTAACAAAATCAAGTACAGACTTAATACTGGCACGGTGGTCTTTGGAGGATATAGACTGGCCACTGTGAGAACTTTGTTTTGTGCACCAAGAAGCAGTTTGATAGGGAGGAGTTGCATCTGCGTGATTGTGGGGTGAAGCTGCGCGTTGACAGAGAGGTTGTCCTTATGTAGATAGCACAGCCCCACATTTTGCTTCCCGGTCGAGTCTGAAAGATTGTAGCCTCAGCGAGACCGCATGATCCGGGTGCTGGGAGATAGCCAGGTTTCCACAATGGCTAGTATATCAGGGTTTTTTGTCCAGCGAGAGTTTGAAGAGATGCCAATTTGGGAAGGAGGCTGCAGATATTTAGAGTGATAATGGAGAGACCATTACCAACTTTCCCTGTTTTGTCGGCTCAGTGCAACAGGACCAGGGTTTGGGTATCCCACCAGATATTAAAGTAGGAGGAGCAGGAGTTTCAGCGATGCCATCTGTAGTTCATAATAGGTTGGAGTGAGTTTCTGCTTGTACTTTTAAGATGCTTGGATTGTCTTCTGGAGTCCCAGTAGAGGGTGATCGTTAATGAGTTACAATGATGTGGCAGTTTCAATTAGGAAATATGGCTCTTTGCACCAGGTATTAATTGGGTGATGTTTGTTTAAGACTTAAGAGTAAAGCCATGGTACAATGTTTGGGTAGTAGTATAGAAGGTGAGATAGGTGGAGGGTAGGGTGAGCGGAGGGGTTGGCATAAAGGAAAAGGAGGGTGAGGGTGAGCAGGAACAGGTGGTGGGGACTAAGCCAAAGCATTTTTTAGCGAGGCAGAGAGAGCCGAGAAGTAGTGTGGGCTAGGCAGTGGGTGGGGTTGGTGAGCAATAGGAGGGTGGTGGAATGGATTTTAGTGAGGCTAAGGTGGATAGCTAAGCACTGCATAAGCTACAGAGAAAATGAAAAAAAAAGACTGGGAGGTTTGGTGCCAGAGGGCTTAAGAGAAGTACTATAGTACTGTTGAGATCCAGGATCACATAATATGTTAAAGTTCCTGAAAGGTGATAAACTGTGGCCTGGGCATATGCAATGTGTAAAATCCTTTTGTCTATATTTTCCTTTATTCTTCAAAGTCCTCAGAGATAAGTACAATACCTTGGGAGTAGGTCAGACAGTAGGCATATGCAATGTGTGAATCCTTTTGTCTGTATGTTCCTTTGATCTTCAAAGTCCTCAGAGACAAGTACAATACCTTTGGAAAAGGTCAGACAAAATGTTGATTCAGTCACAAAACGTGTTAAAATTCCTTTGTTCTTTAAAGTCCACAAGTGCAGTTGCTTTAAGAGTGGTCAGATGAAATGTTGAAAATGTTGATTCAGTTGCAGGACCCAGCATCACCATGTTTGTAAGACTAGTTGTAGGCATATGCTTCCTTGGGGAGGCTTCAAGAAAGTTGATTTAAAATTAAAAAGCTGATACCTGATGATGGCAATTTGCAGAAATTCAGTCCAGGAGACTTTCACCAATGTTGTGTGCAAGAATGGCACAGGTATTCCCAGCAGAAAAACATGTAAATGAACAAAAACTAACCTACAGACACAGACAAGCACAAACAGCTGCAGTGTGGCTGCAGTGTGGCTCCTATATCATTGTTGAATGACATGTGAGAGGGTACTGAGCCTTCCTGGTCCATACAACCATAGCAACTGGATTTTCAAGTGGTCTCTCATCCAAGCAGAAAAGGCCCAACTCTACCAGGCTACCGAGATCAGACGAGATCAGTGGTGAGACATAGGGGAGCATACACATAGACACATAGAAACATAGAAACATAGAATTTGATGGCAGATAAGGACCGCTTGGCCCACCTAGTCAGCCCATTTTCCTACCTAACGGATAAACTGCAGATCCTAGTTAACCAACAGCCTACTTCCTCCTACCCCCCACTAGAATTGCCATTATGTCTGTCCTATGCATTCTTGAATTCCCCCACTGTTTTTGACTGTACGACCTCCTCAGGAAGGCCATTCCACGCATCTACAATCCCTCTCTGTGAAGAAATACTTCCTCACATTACCTCTGAGCTGTCCCCCCATCTTCAAATTGTGCCCCTTGTTCTTGCACATCTCTTTTTCTGAAAGATGCTACCCTCTTGGACTTTGTTGATTCCCTTGAGGTATTTGAAAGTTTCTATCATGTCCCCCTTCTCCCTCCTTTCCTCGAGGCTATACATCTTAAGCTCCTTTAGTCATTCTTCATATGTTTTCTGATACAGACTCTGCACCATTTTGGTTGTCCTCCTCTGGACAGCCGCCACCCTGTCTATGTCTTTGAGAAGATGGGGTCTCCAGAACTGTACACAGTACGCCAGATGTGGTCTTACCAACAGTCTGTACAGAGGGCCAACAACTTCCTGTTTTCTACTGGTGATGCCTCTCCCTATGCATCCCAGTATCCCTCCATCCCTCCTTACTGCCTTCTCACATTGCTGGCCCATCTTTAGGTCATCTGATATGACTGTCCTCAGGTCCCGTTTCATTTTGTTGTTGTCAGTATCTCACACCCATTGTGTACTCTTCCCCTGGATTTTTGTTTCCCAGGTGCATTACCTTGCACTTCTTTGTGTTGAATCTAAGCTGCCATACATTTGACCATTCCTCCAACCTTGCCAAGTCCCTTTTCATCCTTTCCACCCCACCTTGCATATCAACCCTGTTGCAGATCTTTGTGTCATCTGCAAAGAGACATTCTTTCCCTTCCAGTCCCTCTGCAATGTCACTTATAAAGACATTAAAAGGACCAGCCCCAGTAGTGAACCCTGTGGTACCCCACTAGTAACCTCCCTTTCTTTACTGTGGATTCCATTTACTATTACCTACTGTGCCCTCTTGTCCAGCCAGTGTTTTACTCAGGCTACCACCCTGGGACCCATTCCCAGGCTGGCTAATTTGTTTATTAATCTTTTGTGTGGGACTGTGTCAAATGCCTTGCTAAAGTCTAGGTAGGCCATGTCCACAGCCCCTCCCTGGTCTAAAACTTTGGTCACCCAATCAAAGAAATCAATTAGATTTGTCTGACATGACATTCCTGCTGTGAATACATGCTGCCTTGGGTCCTGTGCCCCACTGGCCTCTAGGTACTCAACAATTCTTTCCTTCAGAAGTGATTCCATCATTTTCCCTATCACTGAGGTCAAACTGACATGTCTGTAGTTTCCTGCCTCTGTCTTGCTCCCACTTTTGTGAAGGGGAATCACATCCACCCTCCTCCAGTCCTCAGGTACCACACCATCCTCCCATGAGTTATTAAAAAGGGTAGTCAGTGGTGTTACTAGTTCTTCCCTTAGTTCTTTTAGAATTCTGGGGTGAATCTCATCAGGACCCATTGTTTTATACACATAGAAACATAGAAACATTGAATTTGACGGCAGATAAGGACCGCTTGGCCCACCCAGTCTGCCCATTTCCCTGCCTACTGGATAAGCTGCAGATCCTAGTTAACCAGCAGCCTACTTCTTTCTACCCCACCCCTAGAATTGCCTTATGACTGTCCCATGCATGCTTGAATTCCACCACTGTTTTTGACTCCGACCTCCTCCAGAAGGCCGTTCCATGCATCCTACCTCTCTGTGAAAAATACTTCCTTAAATTACTTCTGAGCCGCCCTCATCTTCTAATTGTGCCCCTTATTCTTGCACACCTCTTTTTTGAAAGATGCTACCCTCTTGGACTTTGTTGATTCCTTGAGGTACTTGAGAAGTTTCTATCATGTCCCCCTCTCCTCCTTTCCTCAAGGCTATACATATTAAGCTCATAAGTCTCTCTCTTCATATGTCTTCTGGTGCAGACCCTGCACCATTTAGTAACCCTCCTCTGGACAGCTTCCATCCTGTCTATGTCTTTGCGAAGACGGGTCTCCAGAACTGCACACAGTACTCCAGATGGGGTCTGACCAGCTGTCTGTACAGAGGATAATAACTTCCTGTTTTCTACTGGTGATGCCTCCTATGCATCCCAGTATCCCCCAGCCCTCCTTGCTGCCCTCTCACATTGCTTGCCCACCTTTAGGTCATCTGATATGACTACCCCCAGGTCCTTTTCCATTTTTGTTGTTGTTAGTATCTCACCCCCCATTGTGTACTCTTCCCCTGGGTTTTTGTTTCCCAGGTGCATTACCTTGCACTTCTTAGCATTGAATCTAAGCTGCCATACATTTGACCATTCCTCTAACCTTGCCAAGTCCCTTTTCATCCTTTCCACCCCACCTTGTGCATCAAGCTCTGTGGCAGATCTTTGTGTCATCTGCAAAGAGACATACTTTTCCTTCCAGTCCCTCTGCAATGTCACTTATAAAGACATTGAAGAGGACCGGTCCTAATACTGAACCCTGTGGTACCCCACTAGTAACCCCCCTTTCTTCAGAATGGACTCCATTTACTATTACTCTCTGTGTCCTATTCTCCAGCCAATTTTTTACCCAGGCTGTCATCTTGGGACCCACTCCCAGGCTAGCTAACTTGTATATTAATCTTTATGTGGGACTGTGTCAAATGCCTTGCTAAAGTCTAGGTAGGCGATGTCCACAGCCCCTCCCTGATCTACTACTTTGGTCACCCAGTCAAAGAAATCTATCAGATTTGTCTGGCATGACCTTCCTGCTGTGAATCCATGCTGCCTTGGGTCCTGTGCCTCTCTGGCCTCTAGATACTCGACAATTCTTTCCTTCAGAAGTGATTCCATCATTTTCCCTACCACTGAGGTTAAACTAACAGTTCTGTAGTTTCCTGTTTCTGCCTTGCTCCCACTTTTGTGAAGGGGAATCACATCTGCCCTCCTCCAGTCCTCGGGTACCACCCCATCTTCCAATGATTTGTTAAACAGGGTAGTCAGTGGTGTCACTAATTCCACCCTTAGTTCTTTTAGAATTCTGGGATGAATCCCATTAGGCCCCATTGCTTTGTCCACCTTCAGTTTAAGAGTTCTTTCAGAACCCTTTCTTCTGTAAATGGGCTGGTATCAATTTCTGTATCCAAGTGTTTCTACTGTTGTTTTTAGGTACCTCCCCTCTTCCTTTGTAAATACTGAGCAAAAATATTTGTTTAATATCTCTGCCTTTTCACAATCACCCTCTGCCCACCCTCCTCCCCCCTTTATTAAGCCTCACTATCCCTCCTTGGTCTTCCCGCTCCCTGATATACTATAAAGGTTTTATCCCCTTTTTTAACTGAGTTGGCTATCTTTCCTCAGTTTGGGCCTTTGCTGTTCTGACTGCCTTCCCAGCTTCCTTTTGCTTTAACTGATACAGTTCTCTGTCCTGCTCCTTCTGTGATTCCTTGTACTTCTAAAGCTTTCTTTTCTCTGAACCTTCACTGCCACTTCCTTTGAGAACCATAGTGGTTTCTAGTCGTTTAGTTTGTTTATTTGCTTCACACAAAGGCTTGTTACTTCTGTGATGGCAGTTTTATTATTCCCATTGTTCTTCCACCCTCCTTCCTGCCCATTGCTAGTGCATTCCTTAGGCACTCACCCATGTTAGCAAAGTCAGCCCTCCTAAAGTCCAGCACCTTTGCCTTTGTGAGCTTGACTCTATTGCTGTGTTTATTGTGAACCATACTGTTCGATGGTCACTAGTTCCCAGATGCTACCCATCTACATCTGTGATCCTCTTCATCTCCATTTGAGAGAACCAGGTTCAAGATTGGTCCTCTCGAGTGGACTCAATACTAGTTGTCTAAGGCATGCCCTCTGTAGGGCATCTAGAATAACCCCACTCTTCGAAGTGGCTGCTGCAACTGCACTTCAGTTAACATCTGGCATATTCAGATCGCCCATCAGCAATATCTCCCCTTTTTCTGCCTTACTAAGTATACTTTCTATCATTTCCTTGTCCATTTCCTCCCCCTGAGAAGGGGGTCTGTATACAACCCCTGTGCGGATTGTGGTGCCATTGCCGGTCTCCAAATTTACCCACAGTGCTTCTTCTACTCCCTGTTTTCCCTTTTGTTCTGCTGCTTTGATTCCTTCCCTTATGTAAAGAGCTGCTACTCCTCCTCTATTACCCTCCCTGTCCCTCCTGTAGATAGTGTATCCTGGTATGTTTACGTCCCAGTCAAGGTTTTGTGTGAACCATGTTTCTGTGACTGCCACAATATCCAGATGTTCCTCCTCCATCAAGGCCACTAATTCAGGAAGCTTGTTACTCAGACTACGGGCATTGGTACTCATTGCTTTCCATTTTTTGATGGCTTTACCTTCAGCTGCAGCATCCCCCACTGACATTTCTACCTTGGACTTTTTCTCATTTAGTACTCTGTTTTGTAGGGAGAGGCTGGGATTTTCCTTCTGATTATCAGTGCCTCCCCCCTTGACTAGTTTAAAAGCTTGCCAATGAAGCATTTAAACCAATTGCTCAAAAGACTTGTTCTCTTTCTGGACAGATGCAGACCATCCTGTCAGTATAGGCTGGTGTCCCTCCAGGTGGAACCCCAGTCGCCAATGAAGCCAAACCCCTGTGCTCCACACCATTTTTTCAACCATTCATTAAACTGCATGGTGCAAAGTACCCTCGCCTCACTCATGCCATTGACAGGCAGCACCTCTGAGAAGGATGCTGTGTGTGCTACTTGTCTTAGGCCCCTCCCCAGTTCTACAAAGTCCTTCTGCATTGCTCTAATCTCATGTTGAGCCAAGTCATTTGTCCCAAGGTGGACAATGATGTCCAGCTTAGACTCCTGCAAGCTGTTCTCGTGATCCTGAGGATGCGCTTCCTGTCCCTCAAGCCATGGCACCAGGCAGGCACCTTACAGTTTTCCTTGCTCCCCCAGTTCTATCCCCTAATAATTGAGTCCCCACCAGGAGCTGCTTCCTTTCCTTGTGGTGTCCTGCCTCCTCCTTCCTGTGGGCCTCCTTGTGACAGGTGTCCTCAGCCTCCTTAATCTCCTCTGTGGGTGCATCCTTGGGGGAGCTGTGCTCCCAGAATGGTGTATGGATTGTGGAGTGGAACAACTGACTTGGTGTGCCTCTGTTCCACCATCCTCACCCTCCCTGAGCCCACTGTGGTCCAACTGCTGTGCTTTCTTTGCAATCTCTGAGGCAGTGGTGGTGGCTCTGGTGCTCCCTGGATAAGGGAAGGTTCCCTTCTTACCATCCAGTCTGGCCTGGGGGAAGGTTCCCTTACTGCTGTCCAGTGTGGCCTGAAGATGGGCAAATTCCTCCCTCAGGGCAGAGAGTTGTCTGCAAATAGGGCAGCATCTCAGCCTCCAGAAAGTCTCCTGGAAGACTGCTGCCCCACAGCCATTACATTGCACTACTCCCCACATGATTATGTACTTTTTTTTTGTTTGTTTGTGTGTGTGTGATTGGTTTGTTATATAGAAATATATATATTATACAATGTATATGCTTATATTTTCACTGCTGTGTGCTAGAGAGGATATGACATTGATATGCACCTTGCACTCTTGAGGAAATGATGTCAGAACCCCAGGTATAAAGGAACTATTTTCGGGGGGGGATGAGGTGGGAAGGGTTGGCCTAAACTGTGCCTTCACAAAACAATCAGCTAAGAGCTCTGACCCACCGCTGTGATGAGTGCCTTCCTGTCAGCAAGATACCATACACAACAATTTGACAGGCCAAATCCTGCTAATCAAACAGAAAAACCAGACATCCAAGTCAGACACAGGTAAACCTCCCCAGCCCCAAAACAGCCTGGTGGTTTGTGCTTCTGAAAACAGTCAGCCCCAAAATAAGTCAGCCTGTGCTTAAACTCTTCCTGCACTGAAAATCTTAAGAATTGTAACAAGACTGTCTTTTCCTGATTAAGTTCCTTATTTCACCTTTCAGTTAGAAGTAGCCTCCACCTGCAGAATATCTGCTACAAACCAAAGACAATTGTAAGGTTCACCTCCCTCTGTTGTGAGCACAACTCACTCTCTTGCAAATCCTATGTTCAGTATTGTAGCTCCCAGCAAGAGGTAGCTTGCCTTAAAAAATATTAGCTGTTCTGATGAGTTTGCTGTAAAACACTTGCTTATAATACTATTGTTCTCAGGTCTGTTACCAAAGCTATTGGCTGATTAAGTAGCTATGGTGTAATCACTTCCTGAGAAAGTCTGAATTTCCTTTTAAGGCACACAAAAGATAAACCCAAAAAACAGTTTACTGTCTGGGTCAAATACATAACCTGTACCTGCACTTTTTTCAGGATTTGTGACAAATGTTTAGCCCAGGGTTTAAACTCTTCCTGCACTGAAAATCTTAAGAATTGTAACAAGACTGTCTTTTCCTGACTAAGTTTCTTATTTCACCTTTCAGTTAGAAGTAGCCTCCACCTGAAGTAGCCTACACCTTCAGTTTTAAGAGTTCTTTCAGAACCCTTTCTTCTGTGAAAGGACTAATATCAACCCTCCTATCCAGAGTGCTTCTATTGACTGGATTAGGTATCTTCCCCTGCTTTTCCATTATGAATACTGAGCAGAAGTATTCGTTTAGTATCCCTGCTTTTTCACTGTCGCTCTCTGCCCAACCGCCTTCCTCTTTATTCAGCATCAGTATCCCTGTGTTAGTCTTTCTTTGCTCCCTACTGTGCCTATAAAAGGTTTTATTCTCCTTCTTAACCAAGTTGGCTATCTTTTCGGTTTGGACCTTTGCTATTCTGACTACCTTCTCCGATCCTTCTGTTTTAACTGGTACAGTTCTCTGTCCTGCTCCTTCTGTGTTTCCTTATACTTCCTGAATGCTATTTTTCCCCCCTTACCTTCCCTGCCACATCTTTTGAGAACCATAGTGTTTTTTTCTTTCATTTTGATTTATTTCCTTCACACAAAGGCTTGTTGCCTTTGTGATGGCGGTTTTGATGTTTCCCCATTGTTGCGCCACCCCACCTTCTTGCCTCTCCCATTTTGACAAAATCAGCCCCCGCCCCGAAGTCCAGTACCTTCACTTTTGTATGGCTTGACTCTACAGCTAAGTTTATCATGAACCACACTGTTTGGTGGTCGCTTGTTCCCAGATGGCTTCCCACTTCAAGATCGGAGATCCTCTCTCCGTCCACATTTGAGAGTACCAGGTCTAAGATTGCTCCCTCCTGAGTGGGTTCTAAAACTAGCTGTCTGAGGCTTGCCCCCTGTAGGGCATCAAGAATGACCCTGCTCCTGGATGTGGCTACAGCAAAGGTGCTCCAGTTAACATCTGGCATATTCAGATCCCCCATCAGCAATATCTCTCCTTTCTCTGCCATCCCAAGGATGCCTTCTATAATTTTCTTGTCCATTTCCTCCCCCAAGATAGGGGTCTGTATACAACCCCTTTGCGGATTGTGGTGCCAATTCCAGTCTCCAGGGTGACCCACAGTGCTTCCTCTCCTCCTTGTTTACCCTTTAGTTCTGTTGCTTTGATCCCTTCCCTTACATAAAGAAGCTACTCCTTCGCCTCCTCTTCTTCCCTCTCTGTCACTTCTGTAGATTGGGATGTCAGCATACCAGGGTACACAATCGTAGTTCTCTGTGTAACATGTCTCTGTGACTGCCATGATATCCAGGCATCCCTCTTCCATCAAGGCCACCATTTTGGGGAGCTCTTCACCTAGACTACAGGCATTGGTACTCATTACCCTTCATTTTGTTATGACTTTATTTCTTTTTGCCCCATCCCTGTCCTTAATGCCTTTGTCTTTTTCTCCATTTACCCCTGCCCTTCTCCCTCTCGACTGCTCTATCCTGGTGTTTACCTCACTAACTACCCTGATTTTTTTTTGGAGGGGCTAGGATTTCCCTTCTCGTTTTCAGTGCCTCCCCCCATTGGCTAGTTTAAATGCTTGTCAATGAAGCATTTAAACCTATCACCTAGGATGCTGGTTCTCCTCCTGGATAGATGCAGACCATCACGCCTGTATAGGCCTGCATCCCTCCAGGTGGAGCCCCAGTCCCAAATGAAGCCAAATTCCTGAGCTCTGCACTAGTTTTTCAACCAGTCATTTAATCCCATGGTGCAGAGTACCCTAGTCTCATCCATGCCATAGACAGGTAGCACTTCTGAGAAGGTTTCTGTGTTTGCTACTTGTCTAAGGCCTCTACCCAACTCCACAAACTCCTGTTGCACTGCCCTGATCCCATTCTTAGCCAGATAATTTGTAACTAGGTGGATAATGACATTCAGCTCACTGCCCCTTGCAGCTGCTCCCTTGATCTTGAGGATTCATCTCCTGTCCCTCCAAGCCATGGCACCAGGCAGACAGCTTACCTCCCTTTCTCCTCCCTCCCTCCCCCAGTTCTACCCCACTAACAACTGAGTCCCCCACCAGGAATTGTTTCCTTCCACTGTGGGGTCCTGTGCTACCCTCCTGTCAGTCTCCATTGTGAAGGTTCCCAGCATCCTCCTTGGTCTCCACTGCTGGTGCCTCCATAGAGGAACCATGCTCTGCCAGAGTGGTGAATGAATTGTGGAGAGGCACAACTGGAGGGATGTGCCTCTGTTCTGCCACAGCACAGGTACATTAAAGACTACTGTGCCAGCAATGCCTTAGACTGAAGTACACACTCCAAATCTATGAAAGGGGGAGAATTCAGGAGTTTGCATCACTGATACTCAGATGGCACATTGACCAGGGTGACTTCTTTGTGTACCTGATGGTAACGCAGAGGTTGAGGGAGACACTAGACACCTCCAACGGATAGGCATGTCCATCTCCTTTGAAAGAAGAGCTACATAGGCCCCAGCCATGCAGTATTTCACTGGCAATATTTTACCAATTACTGTAGGTGCAAGGGATGATCCCCCTCTAGTATAAAATCAAAATGCAAACATAACCTTAACATTACATTAGACAAACCGACGTGGAATTTGGCCACTAAACAGCTGAATGTATGCTCCCGGAGTAACAAACTTAAACAAGTACATTTCAATTTCCTGTACAGAATGTATCTGAGCACAAGGAGACTCTATGCAATGAACCCCAACAACCCAAGCCACTGTCCTAAATGCATGGGAGAAGATGCTGCTTTCCTATACATTGCACTGATGTGCCCCAAGGTAGCCCCATTTTGGCATAAGACAATGTGTGAGACGCTGGGACATGGGCTATCCAAATTCCCCCTTGAGCTCCTAATGGGGGCAGTGCTAGGGCAGGCACAACATATAAGAACTGAGATGCTGTGGTCAGTGGCTCTAGTTAATGCAAAAAAGACAGTAGCTCAGTCCTGGTTGTCGGTAAACGCACCATCAGTCCAGCAGTAGGTTAACAACATGAAGCACTGTTTAACTCTAGAAAAAATACAGTATTCTGCCAACAGGAAAAGTGAAACTTCTGATCAAATGTGGAATCCACTGTTTACTGCTATTTCAGGTGGTTTGCTCCCCGTTTGACCATAGCAACCCGGCGGGATATGGGACAAGGGGTACCTTGGAACAGGGAGCATGGGTCAGTAGAGATGGGAATATGTATCCTGCACAAGTGTATTAATTCTCAGCCTGTTATTACATCCCACGACAGTAGTAAGCATGAGCATAATAACCACCTTAGGTATGTACTATATAAACATTGCATTCTATTTTATTTAGGTAAGCATCTAATCAACTTAATGTCTTTTTATATTTTGTTGTTGTACTTTTCTATTATAATCAGTAAAAAGATTTTACAGAAAAAAGATTCTCTCTTGAGGTTGGTCTTGAAATAGAGGGATTTGGCAAGACGGTTATCCTTTGTGCATGTATTTCTAAGCAGCCTGTTAAGAGAGGAGGTCAGACAGGGAGCAGGATGATTTGCACCAGGCCCGGGCTTGATCACTGAACTTGCACATATCCAGTGACATCATAGGTGATCCAGGGGTGGTGTGAGAATTTAACACTGGACTTCCTGATGGGGGTGTGTGCTTGCTCCAGATGGATGTACATTTTAAATGGATATGGGAGAGGGCCACATAAGTATCTGAAGTGAAGAGAATGGGGGGACCAATCCATTGCAACCAGGTCACTCAGTAGAGTGTTTTTGTTTAGCAACTAGAGGGACCTAGACCAGATCTACATGGAGGAGGAGGAGGGAGGGCACTAGACTTTCTTGGCAAAATGTTGTGTAGTGGTCACAAAAGGAGTCTGGCAAAATACCTGCTGCAAAGATGTATTGGGAGTGTAAGGAAAGCACCCAGCCCAGGAGGATGTAGTTAGAGAGGTATGGATTGAGCCGGGTGGGTTGCACAATGAGTTGGGAGAGGTTTAGGGACTCAATAATGAGAGAGGTAGGCCCAGAGGTCAGGAAAAGTCAATATTAATTTTAAAAAATAATATTAAAAAAAACAAGGAAGATGAGTTCACCAGAGGAGTGTGAAATATTGGCAGATAGTGAGTCAACCAGTGAGGAGCGAGATTTTAAGTGAGGCAGAAAAAAAAACCCTAGTGAAGATGGGTAGGGTAGAGAAAAAGGGAAGTTTAGCAAGGAGAATCTCATGAGAACATGGTACAGCTTCCCTGAGAGTGATGGTACAGGAGAGGTTTTGGGGACATAGAGAGCAACACCACAATGTTTGCCTTGGTCCTGCCTGAAGAGCTGGTACTTAGGGAGGGCCAGGCTAGAATCAGGAGTTCTGGAGGAGTGCCAGGATTTGGAGATACAGAGGAGGTCAGGAGAGTGTTGAGGAATTTAGACATTAAGTAGAGCCTCTTGAGGGAAGAGGCTCTAAGCATTGAGGTGAAAAGAGCTAGGAGTTGAAGGGAGGAAGGGGGAAGGAGGTGAGGGACCAGGATTAGGTTCTATGTCACCAGAAAGGAGAAGCAAGATAAGGAGATGGAGAATGGAGTGGGACTTACATCCCCTCTGTTGGGGGGGGGGGGAATAGACAAGGAAGAGACAGAATGGAATGGTGGAGAAAGCCCAAGTTCAGAAAGGGGGAAGGAAGGAAATCAGGGTGAATGGAAGGGAGGAGAGAGAATGGGAGGGTGGGGTTACAGGTAGTTGGAGTGGGGGAGGAAAATATGTGGGAGGGAGTAGTGGTAGGTATGTGAGGGTGGGGATTGGGTAGAACAGGGGGGAGGAGGAAGAGGCATAGGAGGAGGGTAGGTAGTATAATAGACAGGTACAACTTGAAAAACTGAACTAATGTGACAAAACATGTAAGGAATACAGGAATAAGGCTTAACCCTGATAGATATTACTATGTCACCCCCAAATATTAGCAACCAGTAAAGCAACAGGCATACACTGATGAAAGCAAATGGAAAAAAAAAAACAACACACAATACAAAAATTATGTACGGTAACTAGAAAATAGGTTATATTCAAATGGGATATAAATAAGATGCCTGAATATTAGCAATTTGCAAAGGCAACAGGCATACAATGGTGAAAGCTATTGCTAAACTGTCAAACAAAATGTTTTGTAAGGGAACTAGAAATATGGCTGTAACTTGAAAGTGTGAAATTAGGTTAACAAAATATTATCAACAAACAAAAGCAAGCAGGTGTACAATAGTAAATGCAGTTGAATTAAATGTGCACTGCAAAAATGATGGCAGCAAAAGGGCTATAACCAGATAGGGTGTAGCTAGGATACCAGAGTTTAGAACGGTATCAGAATTAATCAACAAGCACAAGCAAACAGATATACTGTACAGTGGTGAAAGCAGCTGATTAAATGTGCACTGCAACAATTATAGAAGCAAAACCAGAAGTAGAAATATACCTAGATAGGGTGTAGCTAGGATACCTGAGTTTAGCAAGGTAGCAAACCATCACCGTTGTTGGTAAAGAAGTCACTTAGTGTTTTAAGTTTAGTGCAGTCCATAGAGCAAGACCTTAAAGGCACTGGAGGAGATCAGAGGTAGTCTTGTGGAATGGAAGCAGTGGATGACAGCATGGCCAGCCAATGGCTGATTCACAGCTGACTTCAGACAGACTCCTTCCATTTCATGTCCTTTGTGTTGAGGTCCTTTGTGCTCCAGACTACAAGGTGGAGGACTGCTAGGCACTGAGGGAGTAACAACACAGAATGTGACCCAAGGAGTACCTCTGATTGGCAGAGCGTACTACAGGGAGGCAGAACTACTGGGCTTTCTAGTTGGTGGCTGCACTGGCATGCAGGAGGCGATCACTGGGGTTGGGGGTGGGAAGAGGTGCCATGCGCACCCTCACAACCCTAAGGCAGAAGCTGGAACTGGGTTAGATGGCAAATGGTCATAAAAGTTTATGCAGGAGCAGAGTTTCAGTGGGCTTTTTAGACGCGCCCTGTGATCCAAGGAGTGACACTGATTGGCTGAGGACACTATAGGAGGTAGAGTTGCTGAACTCTCTAATCAGCATCTGCTCCGGCATGTTTCGATCACTGTGGGGGGATTTGTTTATTTAGTTTATTTATTTTATAAAGTTGATAACTGGGAAAGGCACACACAGCCAAGGCTCGTTTCCAGGTGCAACCCCAGGCAGGTAAGAGGTATAAGTATGCAAAATGGTACAATGAATGAGGAGATTACAAAACAATTACAATATACAGGCATTTACACAATTACAATATACAGGCATTTACAAAAGTAGAAGTTAATACATGGGATAAATATAATTACAATATACAAAAATTACAACATTGACGACAGTGCAGCATTTCAGGAAATAAATTGTAGAAGCTGAGATGTGGTACCTGTGGTGAGGGGAGTGCATTTGTGCAAGAGGCCTGAGGGTTTCGGGTGAGGGAGGTGGCAGGAGGCAAGGGAGGTAGGGGGAGAAGTCTGAAGTACCTCTTTAGGGATGAAACAGTAGGCAGACTGCAGACTGCAAGGGGAAAGCTGTTCCAGAGAGCAGGGAACCGATAGGCAAAGGCAAGTTTCACAAAGAGTGAGTGAGGTTGGGGTAGTGCAAAGGAGCAGTAATCACGGGAGTGCAGTGAAAAACCTGGATTGGGGTGGGGGAGATTAGAGAGGAGAGGTAGGATGGAAGGGTGTTGTGCCACTATTTGGCGATGAGGCAGGCACAGTGCGCAAGGCATTGGTTGGCGAGCGGAAGGACAAATGCAGCTTGGTAGAGGAGGCAGTGGTGTGTGTGGTAGGGGAGATTGGTGGCAAAGCAGCAGAAGTCATGAATCAAAGGGTCTAACTTAGAGAGAACTGATTGAGGGGCTGCACTGTAAACCACGTCAGCATAATCAAAAGATGGGAGGATGAGCTTGGATATAATTTCCAGTCTGCTGGGGATTGAGAAACAGTCCTTATGCCTGTACAGTAAGCCTAATTCAGGGTGGAGCTTTTTGTGTAGAGCATCGAAGTAGATAGAGAAGTTTAGTCTGGGATTTAGACAAACACCAGGGTATTTACAAGAGTCTACAGCCTCAATTTTCGTGCTGTCAAGGGTTTAGAGAGAGGGGGACTGGGACAGTTTGACCAATGTCTGGGCAGTGCTGAAAACAATGGTGAATGTTTTTGTGGTATTACACTTGAACAATTTGGCTCGAACCAAGGCAAAATGTTTGTGAAGTCAGCTTGAAGGATAGGCTCTAATTGCGTGAGAGAAGGGCCAGATGAGAAGATTACCATATCATTGGTGTACATTTGGGCATGTGAAACTGAGGAGATGGATCGTAGGTTGTTTACAAAAATGGAGAAGACAGTGGGACCCAGGATGGAACCCTGCGGTACCCCAGCTTGGATGGGAAGGGGGGGGGGATTTGATGTTGCCTAGCTGCACAAACTGGTGTCTGTCGGAGAAGTAGGCCTTGCTGTGACTGAGAATGAGAGTCCAGTGGAGGAAAGGTTGGTTAAGAGGATCTTGTGGGCAATGGAATCAAAGGCTTTGACCAAGTCTATGAAGATGGCCAGGGTCAGATGGCCTTTATCCATGGCTATATGAATATGATTAGTATGGTGGAGAAGGAAAGAGGGCGTAGAGTGGAGACTCCAAAAACCAGATTGATACGGGGTAAGTATGTTGTTTGAGGACAGAAAGGAGTTCAGTTTTTTAGAGATGAGAGATTCAAGGATTTTTGAGAGTGTGGGGAGAAGTGAGATGGGCCTGTAGTTGCCTAGAATGGAGTGGTCACCCCCTTTATGGAGGGGGATCACTTTGGCTAGTTTCCAGGCCTTGGGGATTGAGCTGGTCGAGAGAGAGAGAAACTGAAAAGGAAGGTGACTGGTGGGACTATGGCAGGGGAAGAGATTTTCATGAGGTATGGGTTGAGGCCATCAGGACTCTGCTTGGAGGGCTTTAGTGATTTAAGAGCATGCAGTACTTCTGTCGGTGTGATGGGGAGAAAGTGTAAGCAGTCCCAGATGGGGACATGGAGCATTGGTTGGTCCGGGAAGGGGGGACAAGAACTGAAGATTGGATTGGGGACAGGGGAAGGAGGAGAACTGTAGACCTGGGGGAAGGAGGGAGTTGACCCTGAATGGGACGGGGAGAGCTGGGTAGATCGGGGAGGAGAAAGAGGGAAGGGGGTTGTCTGGGGAGGAGTGCACAAGTGGTGAAGAAGTGGTTTATGGCAGAGGCAGCAGATCCTAGATCATTGCAAGCAGTATGTTGGGTGGGCGTGGGGGAGGAGAGAGAGGAGGAACCTAGTAGGGAGTGGAGGGTCTTCCAGAACACTGCTGGGAAGGGGCAGCAGTCCTCTTGCTGTGATTCAAAGAAATTAGCTTTGGTGGCTCGCATGGCCTTAGTACAGGCATTTCACAGTGCCTTGTAGTTTTGGAGGTTGGAGTTGTGTAAGGAGGCTTTGTAGACTCTCCAGGAGCAATCTCTTAATTTAAAGAGTCTTACCAGGTTGAGAGAGATCCAGGGGAAGGTATCTGCACCAGAGTTGGAGCCTTTTGGGAGGGGCATGGTGGTTCCACACATTCAGGAAAGTAGAGATGAAGACTGTAAGGGCAGAGTCGATGTGAGGAGTAGTGAAGACTCCAAACCAATCAGCCATGTAGAGGTTGACCAGGAGAGCCCACTGGTTCAGCAACCTTAGGGGTCGAAATTGCATGTATTTGGGTGGAGTGGGGGAAGGCGGAACTTCCTTCGGCAGTGGTGATGCAGTGGTTGCTGAATGCATTAGGGAGAGTACTGGCTGAAAAGTATTTATGAGGGTGGTAAGATAAAATCCAATCCAATAGTGCGTGGTTGGAGAAGTGGGGATTAAGCCTGGTGGGATCTGTAATAAATTGGGTGAGGCTGAGGGCCTCAATCTCCTGAGTGTAAGTTCTGGTTTGTGGGGCAAGCCAATTAAGGTTGAAGTCACCCATGACTAGAAGCTCTCCAGATGTGGCAGGGGAGATGAGGGTGGTCAGGCTGTGGACAATTGATGTGGGATGACTTGTGCAACCTCATGACCTTAAGGGCAGAAGCTGAAACTGGCTCAGCTAGCCTGAAAATGGCTGGAAAAGTCCATGCAAGAGCAGAGATTTAGTGGGCTCTTTAGACCTGCCCCTTTGATCTGAGGAGTGCCCCTGATTTACTGAAGGCATTACTGGGAGGCAGAGTTGCGCGGCTCCCTAGTTGGCAGATGTTTTGGCATGTAAGAGGTGATCACTAGAGAGAACGGTGGGAAGAAGTGCTCTGTGCATCCTCATGATCCTAAGAGTCATGAAGGTGCACAGAGTAAAGGCCTATGGAACATTCATAAGGTAGAAAAAATGGGCAGACTGGATGGGCCTTGCAGTCCTTATCTGCCATTAGCTTCTATGTTTCTATGTAAGGCAGAAGCTGGAACTGGGTCATATGGCCTGAAAATGGACTGAAAAGTCTGTGCAGGAGTGGAGGGCTGGTAGGCCTTTTTAGAATTGCACCTTTTCCTGAGAAATGCCCCTGATTAGCTACAGGGAAGCAGAGTTGTTAAGTTCTCTAGTCAGTGGCTGCTCCAGCATGTATAAAGTGATCACTGGGAGGTGCCATGTGCACCCTCTTGACCTCAGAGCAGAAGCTGGAACTGGCCCAGATGGCCTGAAAATGGCCAGAAAAGTCTGATCAGGAGCGGAGTTTCACTGGGCTTTTCAGACTTTCCCCTTTGTCCCAAGGAGTGCAGCTGATTAGATGAGAACACTTCAGGGAGGCAGAGTTGCTAGGCTTTCTTGTCAGTGGCTGCTTCAGCATGTAGGAAGCAATTGCTGGTGGGGGGGGGGGAAGGAATGGTTGGAAGAGGTGCTGCTTGTACCCTCATGACCCTAAGGGCAGAAGCTGGAACGTGTTAAAATGACCTGAAAAGTCCATGCAGTAGTGGGGTATCTGTGGGCTTCTTAGATATACCCCTTTGTCCTGAAAAGTGCCTGTGATTATATGAAAGTAGTATAAGGAGGCAGAGCTGCTGTGCTGTCTAGCTGGCAGATTCTCTGGTGTGCAGGAGGTGATCGCTGGGAGGAGGTACTATGCACACCCTCATGCCCCTAGGGCAGAAACTGGAACTGGTTCAGATGGCCTGAAAACAGCCTGAAAAGTCCATGCAGGAGTGGAATTTTGGCAGACTTTTTAGACCTGCCTCTTTATCTCAAGCAGTGCTGTTGATTGGCCGAGGGCACTACAGGGAGGCCAAGTTGCTGGGCTCTCTAGTCTGCAGCTGCTCTGGCATGTTGATGGTGATCGCTGTGGGGGGGAGGGTAAGAAGAGGTGCCACATGCGCCCTCACAACCCCATGGCAGAAGCTTAGGTGCCATGAAAATTGACAGAAAAATCTGTGTAGGAGTGGAGTTTTGGCGGGCTTTTTAGACCCACCCCCCTGAGGAGTGCCCCTGATTGGCTGAGGGTGTCACTGTGGCTCAGTTGATAGCACATCCACCTCTGGACCAGAAGATTGTGGGTTCTTATCCCGCACCGGGATTGGACTCATACCTAAAACGCTGGCATCTGAGTGCAGTATTAGGGGGGTGCTGTACTGCTGGGGTGTGCCGTCCTTCCGATGAGACATTAAACTGAGGTCCCTTCTACCCATCCTGGCGATGTCCTGGTGGGTGTCCAGGTGGAAGTAAAAGAACCCAGGGCACTCTTCACAAAGAGTAGGGGACATTCCCAGTGTCCTGGCCAATATTCCCCTTCCCATAAACCGGATCTTGCAATTGTCCAGGCTGTGTGTGGGTGTTGATGTGCGATATGGCCTCCACTACACATTCGGTCACTTCACTACCAGTCTAGCATTGCTTGTAAAGGGCTTTGGGATACACTGTGTATGAAAAGTGCTACATAAATACTGATTCTTCTTTTTCTACAGGGAGGCAGGGTTGCTGGACTGTCTAGTCAGTGGCTGCTTCATCATGTAGGAGGCGATCTTTATGGGGGGGCGGAGGTATTGTGTGCAGCCTTACGATCCCAAGACAGAAGCTAGAACTGAATCAGATGGCCTGAATACAGCCACAAAAGTCTGTGCAGGTGCAGAGTTTCAGTGGACTTTTTAGATCCACCCTTTTTTTGGAAGAGTGGCCCTGATTGGCTGAGGGCACTATAGGGAGGCAGAGATGCTGGGTTGTCTAGCTGGTGACTGCTCTGGCATGTAGGATGTGATCTTTGGGGAAAGTTGGCAGAGATCATGTGCACACCCTCCGAACCCTGAGAAGAAGCTGGATTTCAGGGAGGAAAAGCTGTTTCATTCAGTGTCCTACTGATATGATATGCCTTCTGACAGGCAAGTGAGAGATGGTCCCCATCCCACAAAAAACAAAACAGACCAAAGATTGCCCTCCTACAGACAATAATGTACTACCAGAAAGGTAGCAGGTTCAGATAAAAGCAGCCACTGCCAGCATGTCCCATTCATTTGTGTCTAGTAAGTGAGTGGAACAGCATAGGAGTGGAACAGGTGACTGGTGTCATAGGCATTGGTAGAAGGAAGTGAAGAAGCAGGGGACTCTGCCAGTCGACTAAGGCAAGGTACCTATTCAGTACTGTGTAACAGTCACTGCTGGGAAGGGTGGAAGGTCAAAAGCAGGCTAAAACTGGGAATAGGAGCAAATCCAATCTAAGTGAGGGGTATAAAAAGATTTAAACAAGACACGGGGAACCCAAATAGAAACCAACTAACAAGGGTAAATCTAGACACAGCCTATCAGGGGTAAGGATATAATAGTATTTCCAGATAACACAGGTAGCTCACTCAATTGCTTTCACTGAGGTGCTGCCTGTCTACAAGAGGGGACAGAAATGACATCAGGAGGGGAACCACAATCCTCACTGGACAGTTTAAATGTTACTTCACTGAAATTTAAACTAGCTGGGGGGGTGGCAGAAGGAATTGGGGAGTCAGAAACTACCCCCTATAGGCTAAAGTTGAGACTAAGGAGAACCCGAGGGGAGAGGAATCCTCCACAGGCAAATTAATAAAGAAAGCAGGGTGGTAGAGATAAAGGGGAGAAGGAACAGGAGCATTAAAAAGAGAGGAGGGAAGGAGGAAGGGTAAAAAGAAAAAAAAAGCAACAAACAGGGCATTGGGTCATATGATTGACTGCAAATTAGTGCAATTAAAAACCATACAGCAAAAAACAACGGGACACAAGATAGTGCTCAGTAAAAACACCGAGCACTGGAGACACAGGCAAAAGCTGGAGAAGATGAGGAACCACCCCAGAAACACTGTGAGTTGAGGAGGGGGCAGATTTTAGAATGCAACTCCAGGTGATGGCCACAAGTTGGGCCAGAGGGAGACATGCAAGTGGCATGGTACTCGGATAAGGGGGCACAGAAGTTGGACTGGGGGCACACAACTCAGATGGAGGCACGGAACTTGGACAGGGGAGAAATTCGGGTCTGTGGGTGGGCAATGACAATTTTATGCACCCCCCCACAACTCCCATAAATTTATATAAACATCCTCGAGAACACACAAACCACCACCAAAAAAAAATGTACAACAATGAAGGAAGACTCGAACCTGGGTCAGATGGACGTACCAACCATTTGTAGCTTGTCACTCTAACTCCTAGCCAGGAGGGTCACCCAGTGCACAATCGGGACCTTAGACTTCTTGGCCTGACTGAAAAGTGCTACGTGTATAGCGCTGCAGTGCCCATGCTATAATTCCCCAGTAGCTCTTTTCAGTCATGCTATTTTCACAGTGCATTTTTTTACCAAGCTGTAATCCCCACAAGTTTTTGACAGGGTACCAACAAGCAGGTGAAAAAAAGTCTGGAGGGCTATGTGCGTGAATGCTAGAAGTCTAGGAAATAAGATTCTGGACCTAGAGGCAATCATGGCATAGACGACCTGAATACTGTGGCCATTACTGAGTCATGGTGCACTGACAACCATGACTGGGACATGGCCATACCAGGCTATACTCTGTTCAGGAAGGATTAGTGGGAAGGAAAGGAGGGGGTGTGGTGCTTTATGTGAGGGAAAGCATAAAAGTGATGGAGATACAGAGAATACAGGAGGAAGCAGAGATACTGTGGCTCACCCTGGAGATGGAGAATGGAGCCACTATTTGCACAGGAGTGATCTACAGACTCCCACCACAGGGGGAGGAAGTAGATATGGTACTGTTGGAAGCCATTAGCAAGATGGCAAAAAAGGGGGGAGGTACTGCTGGTGGAGGAAATCAATGACCAAATGTAGATTGGAGCCTCCCAATAGTGGCTTGTGCTAGAAGCTGGGACATCCTGGTCTCTGTGCAGGGGGCATTCATCAGGTGACTAGTCAGTGAACCTACTCATGATGGAGCATTACTGGACCTGCACTCACCAACAGGGATAGCGTCGCAGACGTCAAGGGGGGGGGAGGCAATTTGGGGACTAGTGGTCACTATACTGTGTGATTCAACATAAGAACAGCCGCAGAGTTGAACCACACAAGGGCGAGGGTTGGACTTCAGATGGGCAGATTTTACAAAAATGGGTGAATACCTCAGGGATGACCTGGCAGTAGGGGGATGGCCTGGATGGGGTGGGGAAACAGTGGGTAAAGATAAAAGGGAGCATAGTAAAGGCAACAAACTTCTGCACCAAATAAGTGAGCAAAAGCAAGAGGAAAAAGAAACCTCTATGATTCTCAAAAGAGGTGGCTGAAAAGGGAAACGGTTGCATTCAAAAGGTATAAGGAGATGCAGAGGGAGGAGGAGGATAGTTAGGTAATCAGGGGAAAGAGAGGGAAGCAGAGAAAGCAGTAAGGAGTGCAACGGCACAAACTGAAGACAGAATAGCCCAGGAGGCAATAAAAGGGGACAAGAAATGTTCTGGGTGTGTAAGTGAAAAAAGGAAGAACAGGGGTGGGATTTTAAGGTTAAAAAGGGAAGGTGTGGGCTGTGCAGAAGGGGACCAGGAAAAGGCAGGTATCCTGAATAAATACTTTTATTCAGAGTTCACAGAGAAAGGAGAAGGGGAGGGGACACAAAAAAGTAACAGAAGCATTGGAGGGAGAGGAGTTGAACATTAGTCCTTTTTTGGAGGCAAGAGTCCTGAAAGGACTTGTTAATCTGAGGGTCGACAAAGCAATGAGGCCAGATGGGGTGCATCCAAAGGTATTGAGGGAGTTCAGGGAAACACTGGCTGCACCTCTGACAGTTCAATTTAACAGCTCACAGAAACAGTACTGGTTCCGGAGGACTGGAGGAGGGTGGATGGTCCCACTATACTAAAGTGGTAGCAGGGAAAATACTGGCAGTTATAGGACAGACAGCCTGACATTGGTGGTGGAAAAGTTAATGGAATCACTGCTGAAGGAAAGGATTGTAGAATATATTGAATCCAGTGGATTACAAGACCTGAGTCAGCATAGAAACATAGAAACATAGATTTTGACGGCAGATAAGGACCGCTTGGCCCACCCAGTCTGCCCATTTCCCTTCCTAATGGATAAGCTGCAGATCCTTGTTAACCAGCAGCCTACTTCTTCCTACCCAAACCCCCTAGAATTGCCTTATGACTGTCCCATGCATGCTTGAATTCCACCACTGTTTTTGACTCCACAACCTCCTCCGGAAGGCCGTTCCATGCATCCACAACCTCTCTGAGAAAAATACTTCCTTAAATTACCTCTGAGCCGCCCCCCTTCAATCTTCAAATTATGCCCCCTTGTTCTTGCACACCTCTTTTTTGAAAGATGCTACCCTCTTGGACTTTGTTGATTTCCTTGAGGTACTTGAAAGCTTCTATCGTCCCTCTCTCCTCCTTTCCTCGAGGCTATACATATTCAGCTCCTTAAGTCTCTCTTCATATGTCTTCCGGTGCAGACCGTGCACCATTTTAGTTGCCCTCCTCTGGACAGCCTCCATCCTGTCTATGTCTTTGCAGAGATTGGGTCTCCAGAACTGCACACAGTACTCCAGATGGAGTCTCACCAACTGTCTGTACAGAGGGATAATAACTTCCTGTTTCTACTGGTGATTCCTCTCCCTATGCATCCCAGTATCCCCCCAGCCCTCCTTGCTGCCCTCTCACATTGCTTGCCCACCTTTAGGTCATCTGATATGACTACCCCCAGGTCCCTTTCTATTTTTGTTGTTGTTAGTATCTCACCCACCATTGTGTACTCTTCCCCTGGGTTTTTGTTTCCCAGGTGCATTACCTTGCACTTCTTAGCATTGACTCTAAGCTGCCATGCATTTGACCATTCCTCTAACCTTGCCAAGTCCCTAGTTTCACAAGGGGGAGGTCATGTCAAATGACTCTGACAGATTTCTTTGACTGGGTGACAAAGGAATTAGATCAGAGTGGAGCGGTGGATATGGCCTACCTAGACTTCAGTAATGCTTTCGACATTGTTCCACATAGGAGACTAGTAAGAAAGCTGGGTAGCTTCGGAGTGGGTTCAAAGGTGGAAAACTGGATAAGAAATGGGTTAGGAAATGATTGATAGAGGGTGGTAGTAAACAGAGTTCACTCTGAAGAAAGAAGGCTGACCAACAGAGTGCCTCAGGGATCTTTGCTGGGACAGGTCCTCTATAATGTCTTTATAAGTGTAACCTCTAGATGGTGCTATCCCAAGGGATACTACCTCTGCCTGTATGACCAGATGCAGGCTAAGGGCCCTGGGTACTAGAAGCATGTGTCTCCACCCGGAGGACAGGGTTTTTGGTAGCGTAGCTGACCTGGGTACAGCCCTTCGGGACACTGTTACCCCCTCTTTTCTTCTAGTGGCCTAAATGCTTCACAGAATACACAATTGCAATTTGCCCTTGACAACAGTTTTAACCCTACACTTGTTGCACTGACCACCAGGGCTGGTTCAGCTGGCTCAGCCCTGGAGACCCCCTGTAAAATAATATTTAGCAAAACAGCCAACAGTATTTCAGTGCTGTTCATACAGAGGTACACCACAACCAGTTTCAGTGCAAAAAGATTTAGATGTGATTTATTTAAGGGGCAGTAAAAAGGAAGGGGGCAGAATCTGGTGGTTGATTTGAGATCTGAATTATTCGGGCTATAAGGCATGCACTTTAAAATCCCTTAAACACAATCACACACACTCTGGGTATCCAATTGGAACTATGGCTAGCCTGAAGTGTTGCCCAGGATAAGCCAGCATGGCAACTGATTGGGGCACTGCGATTGAAAGAAAACATGCATGCACTTTAAGCCACAATTTGTAATCCGGAGCCAGATGTCTCAGTCCCAAAATGATTAGCAACAAGAATTAAATCAGTTGATATACTTTGATTTGAGCTTTGTTGCAGGAAGCTACCCTGGTGTTTACTCACGCTGCTCAGTACAGGATGCAGGATGGAAGGAATTGAGAACTCTGGATGAAGTGCTGGATTGCCAGGAGAAGCAGGGCCCCCATGAAGCACCACGGTGCCGATCCTGTTCATTGGTGCTGAGCAGGGAGCCAAATCCCAAGGCGAGTCTCTCGTCGGTAGTTTCTCGGCAGCGTGAGCAGCTGTCTGGGCCGAGGTGCAAGGCCTAGACCTGGTGGACAGTTTGGAGACAGGGTAAGAGCTGGATACAGTTTCCAGCAAGCGTGACACATTCAAGCAGTGGGGAGCAAAATTGCGACCCACTATCAGCATTCAGCACACTTCTAGTAAAAGCAAGGTAAATAACCACAGTTTGGATGGCAGTCCAGTTGCAATTCACAGAGTCTCTGCGCAAACTGTACGCTCTGTGGCAGTCTCAAGTCCTGACAGGCCGATCGCACTGAGGCAAATCTTCGGTCCACTTTAGTAGGATTCAGTTTGTCACAAATCAGTATCTGATCACAAAATGCAACTTCAGATGAAATCTGAATACCACTTATGAAGATGGTGGCAGACAGACCCAACACAGCCTTCACGCTGATTTTCCCTGTGCACTACACAGGAGCAGCTGCTCAAATCACTTGAGCTGTTCACTCTTTCAGCTCCAAACTCAGAATGACTTATGCTGCAGGCAGCTTGGGACATTGCCCAGTAATCCAAAAGGTTTGGTTGGCTGATCCATCTGTCTGTCACAGTTTGAGCTCCCCCTCCAGGTCCATTTAGACACCAAAGGGTAAAAACTACAATTCCTACAGAAACTCACTCCCACAAGACCCTTGGGGACAGACTCCATTTTAGGGTACCCAAAGGTACTGATTGGTCCAAACTAGGCAGTCCAGAACCAAGATGGTGGTGATTAACAGAAATGTCCATGCTGCAAATGAAGGCAGGTTAGACAAACTACAATATCTTTAGTATTAAAACAGATAATCAGTAAACAGCCATAGATTCACATAGGGCTTCCTCTGCACAATTAGTGATGGCAGAGTGGAGCAATAATACTGCAGCCGGGGCGGGACTAGAGCCTGGAACTACTTGGCCCCTAACCAGAGTAATTGTGCACTATGAAATAGGCAGCTCTTAAGGAGACAGACATGGAGGCTAACAGGGCATTCACATGCAAACACTTTTAAATGGCTAGGACACAGAATGCCAGGCATTTAGGCAAGCCCAAGGAAGACTTTTGGGAACCCCATTTGTAGGGTGGTTACATAAGTGACATTGCAGTGGAGCTGGAAAGGAAGGTCTGCCTCTTTGTAGATGGCACCAACATCTGCAATAGGGTGGACACTCCGGGGGGGTGGTGGAAAGGATGAGCAGAGATCTGAGAATCTAGAAGAGTGGTCAAGGGTATTGCAGCTGGATTTCAATATAAAGAAGTACAAAATCATGCACTTAGGGAACAGAAACCCAGGAGTGGGGTAAAAAATAGGTGAAGTGGTATTGGTGACCACCAATAAGGAAAGAGACCTAGGAGTCATCGTATCCGATGATATAAAGGTGGCCAGGCAGTGCGACAAGGCAGTAGGGCGGGCTAATGGGATGCTAGGGTGCCTAGGGAGGGGTATTGCCAAGCAAAAGAGGGAGGTGGTGTTGCCTCTGTATAGGTCACTGATAAAACACTACCTAGAGTACTGTGTCCAGTTCTAGAGACCACATCTCCGGAAGGACATAGACAGAGTGGAGGCAGTCCTGAGGAGAGCAACTAAAATGGTAAAGGGGCTGCATCAAAAGTCATATGAAGAGAGACTAAAGGACTTCAACATGTACACCCTGGAACAGAAGAGGGAGAGGGGGGATGTGAAGCTTTAAATACCTCATAGGGATAAATAAGGTACAGGAGGAAAACATTTTCAGAAGAAATGCTTCTCAAGAACAAGCAGATATGGTATGAAACTGGAGGGGGTATATTCAGGAGAGATGTGAGGAAGTACTTCTTCACAAAAATAGTGGCTGATTCCTGGAAAAGCCTTCTGGCAGGGGTTGTGGGATTGAAAACAGTGGTGGGGTTTAGGTATGCATGGGTTAAGTGCAAGGGAATCGTAGTGGAAAGGAAGGAGGGTGCGAGAGACAGTGAGAGAAAGAGCTGTTCAATAGATCAGGCACGGTCTGTGGTAATAGTGTAGGTAGGGAGAAATAGGCAGACTGGATGGGCCAAGCAGATCTTATATACCATAACATTTGATGTTTCTATGATGAAAATCACACAGTGTCAAATAACATACAACCAGAAACTCCAAAGGCCTGAGATACTCGTGGTATGAGTTAAATGGCATTTTTATCTAGAGGAGTGTGAGTGCTGTTAACCTTAAATATTTAGATAATTTTCTTTCTTTTTTGGTCTCTAGAATGTAAGTGGTGATTTCTGTATCAATGAAGGAGGAGGAGATTGATGCAATTGTTGCACTTCAATACTGGTCTGAGGACCCACCTTTCCAGCCTGGCAGGGTCCCCATATTCTTGGCACAGGATAGTCCCAGTAAAAAAAATAACGTGTCACTTCAGTGAAACATGCCTGAAGGAAGAATTTCAGCTTTGGTGGATTGCACCAAAGTGGAGGATTTGTGATATGTACCACATTACACCACCCCCACACCAGGTACTTGGGTTAGAACTTCAGCTGACACTGTAGTGCAGTACAAGGTTGGTGCTGCACTGTTAAGGTGCCGTTCATCAGATGAGATGTTAAACTGAGGTCTTTTCTGCCCATCTCTGGTCACTGTCCAGGCAGATGTTAAAAATCCCCATGGCTCTTATCGAAGAAGAATAAGGGAGTTCTCCTATGTCATGGCCAGCATTCCCCAATCAGTGAAACAGGTCCACGTAACCTACCACCCAGGATGCACCTGGAAACAAGCTGTAACTGCTTAGTGTGCCTTTCCTGGTCAAAACATTTAAAATTCATTAATTAATACCCACCCTCTGTTTTTTCCCCCATGTTCCCTGTCCTCCATCCTGCCATTGCTGCACCCTTCCTCCTGTGAGGGGGGAGGGGCAGGGTAAGTGAATATGTGTTTTGTCAGCTGGCACTAGTACAGTTCCTTTGACGGCCAGCAGTGGGAAGCATGAATGCTGGGTAGCCTATGCCTTCCTTCCCCCAGTGTTGGGAAATCTCACATCCTGGACATGGAGGGCTCCCAGTGGGCCTCACTGTTAGATTACAGGGCTTACATGCATACCCTACCTCCCAGGTGGTAGTGGGATGAGCTGCTGCCATGGCACAGGACCAACATTATTTGCAATTAGTTATAATATTAATAATCTTAGTTGTGCTTCCCTGGGTTCACAAACTGTAAAATAAAACACATATCAAGAGCCAGCTACCCACATTTTAGGGACATAGAAACATAGTTGTCTGCAGATAAGGACCTCTTGGCTCACGTAGTCTGCCCTGTTTTCCCTACATATAGTGCCATTGCAGACCCTACTCAGTCTCTGCTTTGCACTCTGCCTTGCCTCACTTCTAAGATCCCCTTATGTCTATCCCATGCTTTCTTGAATCCTGTAACCGTTTTAGTCCCCACCACCCCCACTGTTAGGCTGTTCTAAGTATTTATCACCCTTTCGATGAAGAAGTACTTCCTCACATTTGCTCTCAGCCTCCCCCTACCAAGCTTCATAGTGTGACCCCTTGTCCTCGAGCATTTTTTTCACTGTGAAATGCTACCTTCCTGTATAGAGCTGTGTGAAATTAGGAAATTTCATTACGCAAAATAGTTTGCGAAATCTGTGCATTTCATCAAATATTTCGGGGGCGTGAAATGAGAAATTCTGCTGGTGGAATGGCAAAATTAGGGTGAAATTTTGCCATTTCATGTGAAATTTTGCATTTCATGGCAAAATTCCACATTCCGCAAGTGAAATTTCACAACTTTGCACTCTGTGAAACATTTCACGGAACGGTGGAATTTCACAAAATGTTTTGCGTGGTGAAATTGCCCGGTTTCGTGGCAATTTCACGGCAAAATTTCATTTTGCAACATCTGTATTCCTATGCATTATTTATACCTATGAGGTATTTGAATGTTTCTATCATATCCCCCTTTTCCCTCCTTTATTCCAGGGAATACATATTGAATTCCTTAAGCCTTTCTTTGTAGGGCTTCTATATCTGTAGCATAATATATATATATATATATATACACAATATATACTATATATATATATATATATATTTTTATATATATATGTAAAACCTCCCCACCAGCCACTTGTTTAACTAGTAAGCACACCTCCCATATTTTCTGTCTAGGGAAAAGAGAGAGGTGGGGGTACAGAAATGGTATTACATACAACACGACCAACACTAAACCCAGGTCCTGAGGAGAGAACTTTTGCAAGGGGCTATGCTAGGTCTGAACTTCTGGAGGGGTACCCAGTAATTCTGCACAGGAAGCAGTAACAAGAGTGTCCAAACCAGGTTGGGGTTCTAGAGTGTGGCTTTATTCCAAAGTTGGTACACAAAAGCAAAGGTGTACCCCCAAGGGTTTACACTTCGTGGCACAAAGCAATGCAAAGCAACATCTGTAGCAGACAGAATCTCTAATTTCCTATATTGCAAAGGACTTCGAACCCTTTTAGCAGCATAGCCTCAGCTGAAACACACATCTCTTCTAATGGCCCTGGCCACAACGGAGCACACAATTTTACTAGTGGCAAGGGCCACAACTTAGAACATTTCCCATATGGCACAGGATTTAAAGGTTTGGCAATGTGGCAACTGGCCACGATGGAGTACCCTGGTGCTCAAAATTAGCAGAATCCACACCAGGGAGTAAACATTCTCTTCAAATATTGGCCATATGATCTGAAAAATAGGAGCCCTTACAGAACCCAAAGTGCTGAACTGGTCACTCCAGATGGGGGATTGCCCACCTTTTGCTTCCTCAGTCCATACCCAGCCATTCTTTCAGAGTTACACCTCAAACTTTAAGCAAAACTGTATAACTATGCATCTTAGAATGACTTTCACATTCAGCATTAGAAACACACTATTTCTGAATGCAGATTAATGTCCTGAACAACATGTCAAGTCTCACTGGGGACTCCACGATTGTCAGTCAACTTTAACCCTTAGTCTGCCAACAGAATTAGAATGTATTGTAGTTCTGGACTGATATATCAGTACGTGGCCCTGCAAGAGTTAAGAAAGGCTTGAGAACAGTCTCAAACAGAACTGGGTGCATAGGTTCCTTTGTCAGAGCACACCCCAAAAGAAGACAAGGCAGGTGCATTTCTCCTGGGATACCCAAAGTCAGAGTTACTCACGGTTGTAAAGCAAAAGGCAGCTTCAAATGTCCTGGATCAAATCAGGTGATTGCTCTTGGGATCCATTCTGCAGTCCTCCTCATCTCACCGGGGCCGAGGAAATCAGGAACTCCTGCTAGACGGTTTCCACCACTTCTATAAGGCAGGTAGATGGTTCTCAGCACAAGGGTGAGAAAAAGTAGGCTCCCCTCAGAGCCCACACTGCAGCTCTTCACTCCTCCAACTGCTCACACTGAACTCCGCTCAGAGACTACTGCAGATTCTGAAGTTCCCCACTCACAGCTAGCTACCATGACTTATGCTGCTGCGAAAGTTCTAAATTACATCGCCTCTCTCCTCACAGCTGAGGCCAAGTAAACAGAGAGGGAGCAAGTGAAAATCCATTTAACTAGTTATTCACCAGCTGCCTTCCCTACCTAGCACTGACACTGATGGGATTCTAGTAACCCCAGGGGACCGGGTTTTTTATATATATAATCAACAACTTTTATTTCAAAAAGGAATTTCATAAGGAAATAATTTTTTGTACAAGTACAGAACCTTTAGCTAGCTTTATTTTTTTCCATTCATTGTATATGCTTCGTGGCTAGCAGCGGTCCATGTCAGTCAACTGTACCGGACTGCCATGATCATTTGAGGCACCCCCTCTTGTACTCTGGCAGACCACTGGATCCGGCCTGGGGGCTTCGTCCAGCCGTGGCCCCTGATTTTCTCCATCTTTATCCCCTTTTATCCAAGGCCCCAGAATGTGGTTGCACATGCGCGTGGGGGCCTGCATGTGCACCGTGGCTCTGGTGATGGCCTCTTCCACCCTACTGGGCTATTGCTAGGTTCCCCCTCAGGTGTGGCATTGCCACCTTGCCTCCACTGGCAGCCAAGCGCAGGGGAAACACCACATCCCTCCCCGAGGAGGAGAGCTGCCTGCCGGCTGCTCAATCTGCTCCTCACCCCCTCAGCTGACCCCCGGCGACCCTAGCTCATGCTCAGACCCAGGTTACTGGCATGACATGAGGTGTGGCACCTAGTGCTGCAACCCTCAGCACGACCAGGCCAGCTTCCGTTAGCTATCTTTTGAGATCCAGTTTCACAAGGGTCTTTTCCCTTTTTATGCCTATTGCAAAATGTCTTTTTGAATCAAATAAAGCAAGGGGGACATAGCCAGCATTGACAAACTGTATCTGTGCATCCTATGTATTTTCTTCAGTTCAGTTTTCAATACAACCCCTCCTCAACCCCATCAAACTCAAGCCTTCCCTGCACATGCAGTCTGCATGCATAATCATCTGACAATAATAATGGAAACTCCTCATCCCTCTGGGAGACAGAGTGTTAATTAAATCAGTACACCATAATAATAAAGCCGCAAATCCCATGCCAGGCAGCTGCTCCAGACTCTACCAAGCAATTTAAAATCTCTGGGTTTTCCTTGTCTATTCAGGTTTCTTTCCCAGACACCATTTGAAGCCTGGTTTCTTTCACCCTGCTCACTGCGATGTCATTTATTTTATTTAGTTATTTTTGTTAACTAGAAAAAGTGGCCTAGGAAATTTCCAATTTTAAGCCACATCCCAAGTTTGGCTATAGTTAGTGAAGGTGATAGCAGCAGATACATATAATTTTCCATTACAAACATTCAATGTGTAATATAGATAGGGTACAGCAGTACTATATATCTAGCATTAAAACAGGGTACAGATAATTACTTCAGGTTTCTGAGGCATTTACATAGTTCTTGTCCATTCTGAAACTTATGTTTAAAGCCAGATATTGAAAATGTGAGATTGTTTCAAGACTTTGGACTCGGGTAACAGAAGGCTGTCATACCTGTGCTAATTTTGATTATTGGGACTTGGAATGCTTCAGTAGCGGTACTGTCATTGGAAAATGTTTATGCTGGAAACAGGAGGGGCTAGGACTGGGTGAAATTAATAAATTCCACTGTCACTGAATTTTTACAAAATTCCACGAAATTCACATTTTTTGAATTTTGTTGATCTTAAATTTAGCATGCTTATGTTTTATAAGAGTCCATAAAGGGATGTCAAGTTAATAACATTTGGTTGAGGGTCATGGAATGTATAGAGACTCAAAGTTTGGCAATTTACTATTCATGAGAACATTTCTGAAAATATATTTCCTAGGTGATAGATCTGTTACAATACCCAAAGTAAATAGGTCCTGGAATCTAACAAAGCTGGATGAATTTGGTATAGTACATTAAAATGTACAGTGGAAATTTCAGAAATTCCTAATTGGAAAAAGTTGCTCAAAAATTCATGGATGCATAATTGGTAATGCCACCAGAATTCCACTTGTGGAATTTAATATTTATAAAACACTTCTCACCACTGAATCAATTTCACCACGTGAGTGGTTTGCAGTTCTGTAATTTCTTTCTGGGTGACTGTTTTATGCCTTCTGTTTATTTTCTCTGAGCTTGACCAGATGAACTCTGTGAACCTGCTTGTCACACTGATTTCCTCCTTGTGTTTCACAGACAAGTTCACTTCAAAAAAATGCCGCCTACTCCTTTCCTTGTAGGATCTATCCCTTTGGAATGGCCAGAATTTCACCTTATTGGCTCCTTAGTCATTTTCTTCAGCCACCAGGTTTCTGTGAGTTCTTCCAAATTCTGGACTTCCAAGTGTATTTGGTTCTCAGACCAGCCAGTTTTGTAGGGTGTGATTTTCAAATGTCCTGCTTTCAAGTGAGAATTGACCCTGCATGCCTTCTAGCTCCAATTGGCAGTCTACTGTTCTTTTGCTGTTCAGCCCAGATGCTCTTCACTTGTTGAACCCATGCATCTAACTCTTGCCACTGGTGACACCTGAACTATCTACACCTCCCTATCCTACACTTCAAATCCCCTTGATTTCCTTTCCTTATATGGCCATATCCCCACCCTCTTTGCAGAACTTCATTCCATCTTGGGGTCACATTCATTTGACTTGTACTGCAGGTGGGCAAATCACCTTACCTGCACTAGCATCATGGCCTTGCAATACCCCTCCAACACTCCTGTGACAGTGATGCCCAGCATCATGCTCCACCATGAATCACCTTACCTGCGCTAGCATCATGGCCTTGCAATACCCATCCAACACTCCTGTGACAGTGATGCCCAGCATCATGCTCCATCATGAATCACCTTACCTGCACTAGCATCATGGCCCTGCACTCCCCCCTCCAACACTCCTGTGACAGTATGCCCAGCATCATGCTCCATCTTGAATCCCCTTACCTGCACTAGCATCATGGCCCTGCACTCCCCCTCCAACACTCCTGTGACAGTGATGCCCGGCATCATGCTCCACCATGAATCCCCTTACCTGCGTTAGCATCATGGCCTTGCAATACCCATCCAACACTCCTGTGAAAGTGATGCCCAGCATCATGCTCCATCATGAATCACCTTACCTGCGCTAGCATCATGGCCTTGCAATACCCATCCAACACTCCTGTGACAGTGATGCCAGCATCATGCTCCACCATGAATCACCTTACCTGCGCTAGCATCATGGCCCTGCAATGCACCTCCAACACTCCTGTGACAGTGATGTCCAGCATCATACTCCACCAAGAATCACCTTACCTGTGCTAGCATCATGGCCCTGCAATGCCTCTCCAACACTCCTGTGACAGTGATGCCCAGTATCACGCTCCACCATGAATCACCTTACCTGCACTAGCATCATGGCCCTGCAATGCCCTCCAACACTCCTGTGACAGTGATGCCCAGTATCACGCTCCACCATGAATCACCTTACCTGCACTAGCATCATGGCCCTGCAATGCGCCTCCAACACTCCTGTGACAGTGATGCCCAGCATCATGCTCCACCATGAATCACCTTACCTGCACTAGCATCATGGCCTTGCAGTGCCCCTCCAATACTCCTGTGACAGTGATGCCCAGCATCATGCTCCATCATGGCTAACGATATCCAGATACTTGTCACAACAGCCTCAGTCCCAACTAGTTGTAATGCTTTGCCTCATTTTATATCACTGTTCTCAAATTATAAAAATATACATTGTTATCTACAGTGTGGTTAAAGAGTCAGCAGGTGGCATTGTACAGAAACAATGCTGTGCATGCATGTGTATGTGCTTCCACAAGTCACTCAGTTGATGAGCTCTAGTGGTTAGGTGGTATATCGCAAGAAGAAAGGCTAGTGCACAGTGATCCTACATAGCATTCCAGCATTCCTGAAGCCAGATACTCCTGGTGTCAGCTACCTGCAGGGTACTGATGGTACAAGGGTTGTGGGAGACCTCTGATGTAACTGGTCTCCAACCCCCTACTGTGGCTTCCTAAAGTCTTCATTGATCTGATTGGACCCTCGCACACAATGTCTTAGCACTACTCTGATGTATGGATGGCTGGGAGGATAAACTGGGCAACAACCTCAGACTGCCATATCCCCTCATACCTAGTTCCTATGGATCAGGGGATTCAAATGCTAGTGGATCTAGGCTTCCAAACTGAAGTCTGGTATCCAGCCCATCTCCATTACCCAAGCAACCCCCTGCCACTGAATGGAGCTCCACACCTGTGGCCAGGATATGAGAATGCTGACCATGAGCTGGGCTCATGGAGTGGAATCCATGAGTAAAGTGGCATGGGCTGGCTATGTACAAATTGCAAATATTGTGGCCAGCTTTGAGGAGCAGGCCCTCATTTCTAAATTATTGTGAGCAAGTGAACCTCTACTAGATATGGAACACTTTACCAACTATTTTACTCCAATGGCATACTCAAAATGATGAAGGTGAGGGAAAGCTCAGAGCAGCATGGTAAGCGGGTAACTGGCCCAGAAGTCTCTGAAGTGGCACAACAGTGAGGATCACAGGTAGAAAGTAAGGAGAATCCCGGTTCCGTGTCATAACAGCAATCACGGAATAGCGATCACCATTACAGCAAGTGTACATCGCTGAAAATGAATTTCGGTGATGCACACTCACAGCACAGACAAAAAACAGTGCCCAAGACCTGCAGGTCTTATTTTTAATGTAGGGGAGTTTGCCCCCCCCTGCACCCCTCTACTTATGGATGCGAAACTCCAGGGGGGTGCATGTCGGGGGGGACTTTAAAAAATTTAAAGTCGTCTGCCAGCAAAAAAAAGAAGACCTGCACCGCGCCAGACCCAAACCCTGTACCCTGTGCCTCCCAGCCGATCACCCTCCCCACCATGCTAGCAGACCAGATCAGCAGCTGTCTGCCACACCCCCTCACACATACCATCCCTCCCCTGCTTCTTCCCCCCACACGTGCATGCACGCGTGCGTATATCCACTGCTTCCCGTCACAGTATTTCGCCCTCCCCAGTATCCGGTCACCCCCTGCTTGGTAGCCATGAACACAGGCACCGTCATTGAGTCACCATTTTTGTAGGTGCTCAATTCCGGTCGCCTTGTTCACTGGATACCGAGAAGCCCATATCAAAACCAGTACTCTTGGCAGTTGGAGCATTAAACATGAAAACCAATTCTCGGACTGAAATGTGGAGAACTGCAAAGAGCCCCTGATCCTGTTGGGACAACATTGAAAAACTATGCTGTTTAGACACAATTCAGCTTATATTTAATATTTATTCTATAATTCTCACCCTTATGTCTTTATTACTAAGTACATTTAAGTGAAAGCAGGATCTATGCCCTATCTTCTCTGGCTACTTGTCTACACCTGACTTCACAATTCTGTTTATGACATTACAGTCTGTTGCTAAAGAGATATTTATGATGTCATAAACAGGAGATTATGATGTCAGTTTTAGACAAGCAGTCAAAGCAAATAAGGTGTACGGGACAATGATCTTGTTTTCGTACAACTGTTTCAGTAATAAAGAAAAATGGGAAAAAAATGCAGAAAATATGTAAAATATAAACTAAATTGTGCCTAAATCTTACATTTTTCAAGGGTTTTCCAGTAGTGTTTTTCTGGACAGCTGGAGGGCCTTACCTGGCAAGTGATGTCTTTACACCCCCTGTGCTCTGCTCATGCACCCAGAGGAAGTAAGGTAGTGGCAAGTTGAACAGAATTGGCAGTTGGGGGAATTTAGACTATTGGGGTAGAGGGACTGACGTAGGGAATCACCATGGGCTGAAGGCAGACACAGAGAATCAGAGTGGAGGACAGCAGGGCAGTTGAGCAAAAGGAAATGAGACTACTTAAAGGTCAAGTAAGCATGAAGAGATAACAGTCCTAACTTCCGTGCAAGCAGTCTTGAGGCATGCCCCAGCAAAATTGGTGAGCTTGAAGGTCTAATGCACTTTGAAGCCCTGAACTTAGTGGGCCTTACAGAGACTTGGTGAGGGTAAACATAGACATTGATGGCAAATAAAGACCACAAGTCCACCTAGTCTGACCAGAGTTTCTTATCTGCCCTGGGATCTATCTTCCATGCAGGATTTTTTCCCTCCCGGTTAACCTCCCTGCTCCCCTCCCTACAGCTACTGACCTGAGTAACAACCAAACACTTCACACTATCCCAACCATGCTTGAAACCACTTATAGTCTTGGTGCCCACCACTTCCTCTGGCAGACTTCCATAGCTCCACCCCCCTTTCCATGAAATAGAACTTTCTTATATCCCTCTGAGTCCTCCCCCCCAACCTGTTTCCACTTGGGACATTCAGTTCTTGCCTCTTTACTCATGCTACATAGTTCCCCGCAGTTCACCTTGTTTATTCCCTTCAGGAACTGGAAGATTTCTATCATATTCCCCCTCTCTCTCGCTTGGTCTCCTGTTAGTACATGTTCAGTGCCTTGAGATGATCCTTGTAAGATCTGCCCTGAAACATCTTTGTCAGCCTGCACTGCACAATCTCCAGCCTATTCCAGTCCTTCCTTAGGTCAGGCTTCAGAACTGAGCACAGTATTCCAGGTGCGGTCTCATCAGTGACCTAAATAGAAGCAGTAGTACCTAATATTTCCTGCTGTCAGTACCTCTTCTGATACATCCCAGCATCCCATTAGCCTTGCCATAGGCCTTGTTACACTGGCTCTATTGCTTGAGGGAGTCATTAATGATTAGGGCAGTAATTATTTCACGGCAAATGTTGCCGTTTTTCATGGTATAGAAATGATTAAAAACAGGTGATTTCATGGAAATGAACACGAACACTACATAACAGTGAGATTATGTTTCAAAATTTATTTATTTTTTATTTAGTTTTTGTTGACTGGGTAAGTGCACTAGACAAATCCTGCCTATTTTCAGGCACGACCCAGGGGAGGGGGTACAGATGAATGCCAACTGACCTTGAACCAGATTAAGCTGTTGGTGGTATTTTTAGTGAATTAGGGAAATTTGGCCAGGACACCGGGGAAATTCCCCTACTCTTTTCGATAAGTGCCTTGGGATCTTTAACATTGATCTGAACTACCACAAATCCAGGCAGATGGGACCTCGGTTTAACGTCTCATCCGAAAGAGGGTACCTCAGAAGTGTAGCACCCCTTTCATGTTGCACTACAGTGTGAGTACTGGGATATTAATTGAAGTGCCAGATGTGGGAACTGAACCCACAGCCCTCTGATCTCCCAGCCTCAGAGGCGAGTGTGGTACCTACTGAGCCACTGACACGAAAAATGAAGTTTTAAAATATAAATAATATATGACAAACATGAGTATTTAGTTAAAAACATAAACTGCATCTCAGTCACAATACATATCGGCTAGATACAATGCTGTGCAGTTTATTTAAACTGATTTTGTTGCAACATTGAGTATACTTTCAAATTCTCAGGCTTGATGCAGCGTCGATTGTTGCTCAGCGGTGCTGTATACTTAGAAAAAGATTGTTTTACGCTAGCACTATGTACCGGAACGCTAAGACAGCTAAGTGCAATTGTTGCGAGGAATGGGAAACGTTCTTGACAGTCACCCCAGAACTGCTCAACAGTGCGGTCATTCATTTTGAGTTCTGTGCCTGAATTTCAGAAATGTAAATTCTCAGTTCAGATCATGCTCTGATGTTCTCCTCCAATGCATGAATACCACTGCAGATCTCCTCCTCCGATATCGCCAAAGTAGCCAGCCTCACTGGGTTGAAAACTCTTGCAGCTTGAAAGAACTGTGATGCCGACTGGTTAAATCTCCCGTGTTCTGTCATGTAATCTTTAATTTTAAGTGAGCATTCTGACAGGGCTCTTTTAGTGGCTGGGTGCTGTGTGTCTTCGGAGTTTAGGTGCAAAAAAACAAGCAAAGTCGGTCAGATCATCGAAAACAAGGTGTGCCTTTATCTCATCTCCCTCATATTTCTCCAGCATTTGGATGGGGGGGAGGGGAAATTACAAGCAACATGCCTCAGGTCAGCCACAATTGAGTCTGCGGTTGCCAGTTGAATTATTTCATCACAGGCAGCGCTCTCAGTTTTAAAAAACTCTTTGTACTGATCCAGATGTTCTTGGTGGTAAAATACTGCGTAGAACCAAGTGTTCCATCTTGTAATTACAGAAGTAGGAGGCAGTGCTGTGGGTAGTCCGCTACCACTGAGAAATTGCTTAAATCGAGCTTTTCTCGCTGGGCAAGCGGTGAATGACTTTTTAATTGCTACTACGATCTCATTTACACCGGGATAGTTTCTCCTCCATATGTCACCCAAAAGGTTCAGTAAATGACCAGAGCAAGTTACATGAACTGCGTTCAGCAATACATGCTGTAAACTTTATTTTCAACACTTATTCATATACATAGCGTTGTCAGTAATGAACGAATAAACCCTTGTGTAAGGGATGTCCAAGTCTTGTAAACATTTAAGCACTGTTTGTGACACTGCTTTAAAATTTGTTGCTTCTAAAATGACAGTCTAGCAGGATTGGCTCCAGCATAGTTTTTATTTCACTGGCATGAATGCTATCTATGGATGGTACTGCAACTATATTTAAAATTTATATCTGTCCTGGACATCAGTTGTCATAGACAAGTGAAACAGAAAAAGCATTCTGTATTTTGTTTTTTACTTCTCTCAGTGGAAGTTAAATACCTTCAGTAGATACTCGCTTCTCAGCCACTGTGATGTTGGAAGTACACCGATGGATTTAAGGTTTTCTTCTAGGAACGAGTGAAGAGTGGGGTTGTCCAGCACATGTAGTGGGATGTTTGCAGCAGTAAAGGTTTCTACCAAATTGAAAAGAGCGATTTTTTTACTCTCCTGTTGCACAGATTTAATAGAGAACAGCTTGGTAACTGTAACTTGCTTCTCTTTGGCAGGGGAAAAGTCAGACTCAATTTTTTCTTTTTGGATAAATGTGAAGCTGCGTCTAGATGACGGTCGCAGGACACCTTTCTTTTATGATCTACTGCCACATACATGGAAAGATCCTGATTCGTACTGTCGGCACCGTTGCAGAGCATAAACATTACCCATTTTAGATGTGGGCGACCCGTTCATTTTAACAGACATGCTTTCTTTCTTAGCTGGAGAAGAAACTAAGTCGTATAAATGAGCTGTGAGTTAACAACTGTTTTTAAAGTATTTGGTAATTGATCTAATGAATTAGGGCCATTAAGTAATTGATTCAAAAGTGTTACTCGTGCAAATCTGACACACCGAACTTGATCACGATCATGAACAAAACTAGTTGTCAATTCAGTACTACCCTTTTCAATTCAGCTGCTAATTAAACCTCATTAAACCTCATTGCCATTACGTGCCACTGTGTTCACTTAGAGAGACCAGTTAAAAAGTAAAAAAACAGTTTTTAAGATAGCATCGCACACTAAAATGGTATAATTCAGCACCACATATTGACAGCTAATGTTTTCACGGCAAGTAAACTATTTTATGGTATCCGTGAAGCCGTGAACACCGTGATAAAATTACTGCCCTACTAGTGATGACTCCCATTTCCCTTTCCTCTGCTGTAGTGTTCAGTTTAACCCCTCCCATCCAGTACTCTGTCCTGGGATTTTTTTCCCTAAGTGAATAACCTTGCATTTTTTGGCATTTAATTTCAACTGCCAAACGTTAGACCACCCCAAGCCTTTGTAGATCCCTCTGCATCTCCCTGATCCCTTTGTCACTATCCACCCTACCCCGGAGCTTGGTGTCATCTACAGAGAGACACATCTTGCCCTGGGTGCCTTCTCCAATGTTGTTGATGAACATGTTGAAGTGGACAAGACCCAGGACAATTCCCCGCAGCAACCCACTTGTGACACCCCCTCTCTTCCAGTTTGACCCCATTTACCACCACCCTCTGCTGTCTCTCCTGCAACCAGTTTCCTATCCATCTAACTATATTCCTAGCTACAGCCAGCTCCTACAGCTTTTGTAGCAATCTTATGTGTGCTACAAGTCGAACACGTTGCTGAAATCGAAGTAGAGTAAATCCAAAGCATGGCCCTTATCTACTACCTTTGTTACCCAGTCAAAGAAAACTATCAGATTGGTCTGACAAGACCTCCCTCTCACAAAGCCAAGTTGTTTACTCTTTTATAAACTGTTGCTCCCTAGGTAGTCCGCATGGTCATCTTTGACTAGTGACCCCATCAATTTACCCACTACAGAGGTAAGGCTGACAGGTCTGTAATTCCCTGGTTGCTCCTTGTCCCCCACTTGTGTAGCAGGACTATGTCTGCTACCTTCCAGTGTTTCAGCACTACCCCTGTCTGAATTGAGCTACTGACTAGCACTACTAGGGGCTCAGCCAGGTCTGCAGCCAATTCCTTGAGCACCCTTGGGTGTATCCCATCATGCCCAGGGCCTTTATTTACCTTTAGGGATTCAAGCCCTTTCTGGACTCTTTATCTGGTAAACACTTGCTGCATTATTTCAGGAATGCTCCTGACAGCCACTCTGAGACCACGGTTAGGCAGGAGCCTGCTGCCTGCCATTGTGAAGGCAGAGCTGAAGTAATTATTAAGGATGGCTGCTTTGTGCTTATCTTTGTCTAGTACCCTCCCCCTTCTTGTAGCCTAACAATACCCCTCTCTTCTTCCTTTTTCCTTAATTTATCCGAAGAACTCTTTTCCCCGCCCTAGATCCCCTCTGCATTATGCAGCTCTGTGACTGCTCTTTGTCTCCCTGACTGTCCTCTGTACTTCCCTATTATGTAATTTGCTAGTTACTCCATTCCTCCTCCCCCCCTGCTTTTCCTTGTACCTGGAGGAAGCCTTTGTCTTGACTCTAACTACTTTTCTGACCCCCTTCTGGTGATCATATGGGTCACTTGTACCTGTTTTGTTTTGTAATAGCTCCCATGCATGACTTTGTTGCCCTTGATTACCCTCCATCTTTCCTCTACACCTCTGATGCTGTCCACACTGGTCAACTTGTCTCAGACCAGCTCCCTCATCCTGTTGAAGTTTGCTCTTCTGAAATCTAGGATTTCAATTTTTGATAGGAGTATTCTGGTCCCGAGGGCAAGCCCAAGCCAAATGGTGTTATAGTTACTTGTCCCCAGTGGCTCCCCTAACCTCACTCCACACACCATCTCTGAGTTAGTAAGCACCAAACTGAGAATGACTGCCTGTCTTGTAGGTTCCTTAACCAGCTGCACCAGCAGGCAGTCCTGAAATGTATTTAACAGGGCCTGGCATCAGGTGCACATGGCTGTTGGATGGCTGGAATGTTCCAGTTGATATCCGGCAGGTTCAGATAGCCCACCACGACCAACTCCCCCTTCTTCACTCCCCTTGCCAGCTGCTCCACTACCTCCATATCTCTCCCTTCTCCTTGTCCTAGTGGTCTAGAGATCATCACCACCCATATTTTCTTGCCTGAGGGATTTATGAGGTTACCCCACAGTGAGTCTGTTTCCCCTTTGCTTCCCTTTTTGTTTCCATCCTCAACAGCCTCTATGCCTTCCCTGACTTATAGGGCTACAACCCCCTTTCCCTGCATCCTGTCTAAACATTGTGTAACCTGGGACTGACAGGTCCCAGTCATTATTCTCTGTGACCCAAGCTTCTGTAATGGCTATGAGGTCCACCTCAGTGTCTGCCACCAGTACCTGCTCACTAATTTTATTACCCAGACCCCTGGGGCCCGATTTTCAAAGGTTGACACAGGGCTTGTATCACACCCTACATCATCCCTGAAGTTTGACGCAGCTGCAGCAAACACATTGCCGCAACTTGCACCTAATTTTATAATGTTTGGTGCAGTTGTGACAATTTCCACAATTCATGACAGCTTGTTCCAAAGCTTTGGCACAAGCCCAATAAAAAGGGTCTGCAAATGGTACAAAATTAGACTGGGGGAAGTGGCCTAACTTTGCTGCCTCCAACCCAAGGGACTTGCATCAGAGATTTGTGGCAGCCGTCCTTGCAAAATCGCAATTACGCCACTGTTTGACACAAGTCCCCACTTGCATCAAATGCCCTGATGCAAGTCCACTACAGCGATCTAACCCCATTTGAAAGCCAGGTCCCTGGTATTAAGGCAGACCCCCTTTTAGCTAACTTCAGATCATCTTTTTGCTGTTTTGTGATTCTACACCTGCATTCCTTCTCATTCTTCATACCATCTTATGTTTTCCTATTGCTTCCAGTGCATAATAGGGAGGAAGAAAATGAAAGAAGGGATTCCTTTGAGAACAGGAATGGGGAGGAACATGTGAGAGAGCCAGATACAATGGCTGAGATGTTTAATGAATACTTTGCTTCATTGTTCACCAGCTAGCTCCTGATGGAGTATGACAGCTTAGTGGGAGGTCCCATTACATCAGGGGCACCCACAGTACAGCCATTGGACATTACACCTTTCCTAGTAGCAGATTACCTGGCTAAGAGCAAGCCAAGTTAGTTCCATGGGGTGAATGGAATACACCCCAGGATCATAGTAGCGCAAAAGGAACAGTTGGAACTGCTACTTGCAATAATCTTTCAGGATTTAGTCTGGACAGGTGTGGTAGCAGAGGACTGGAAAGTGACCAATGCTGTCCTCATCTTTTAACATATACAGAAGTAGCACAGGGTAAAGCAGCATTAAATATGCAATGAATGATGATACAGATGTATGAAATAAAGAGCGATAAGGTCACAACAATGAAGTAATCTAAAATACAATGGTAATACAAATCATACAATAGTGTACTTGAAAAGCTGGAAGTAGCATAATTCCCCATAGTAACAAAACCTTAAAACAGACAAAAGAGAAGAAAACCGACTAGAAAACTGTATATGTTAAGAAACAAAAAAAGGGTATAGACTGGAAACCTGTTACAAAACAAAGAAAACAGAGAGGTGGGCAGAAATTAAAGTCTGTCAAGTTGAAGGAGTATATCTAACCTCCCATTTTCTCTTAGAAGCAGAAAAGTTATGGTGTAAACTAGCTACTGACTGCTCCATCCTTAAAATAGTTAGCATCTCTGCATGCCTTCTTTATAGCTTGGAGCTTGTGTATCCAACCAGTGTCTTAAAATGACTAATTTTGCAACTGCTGCAATAAGGGACATATGATCTCTGTAATATATATATATATATATATATATATACACACACACACACCAAGGATGCAGAGTTCTGGAGTAAAACTGTCCTGTAACCCTAAAAGGGGGTCTAAACATGCTTTAATGTGATTCCAAAATGTCTGCATAGGTGCATAATCCCATAATAAATGCTTTAATGTACCTTCTTGAACCTGACATTTCTGGCACATCAGGGACCCCAGTCTCCCTATGGACAAAAGTTATTGAGGTATAAAATATGCATTATGCAGTATTTTATATTGCATCAGTCTTAATTTGTCTGGTTTAATATATCTGTAAACAGATTCCCAGGGGACTGTGGTCTTCAGCATGGTTTTATTATTCGGGAACTTCATCTCCCACTGGAAGCCAGGAGGGAGAGGAGGAGACATGATAAGACCTTTAAGTGCCTGTGCAGTATTAATAAAGTGGACTGCAGTGCCCTGTTCACAAGAAATGAAAACAAGGTAATGAGGATATGAATGGGGACTTGTGGGGGGAGCTATAAGAGGATGTAAGGAGGTTCTTCTTTAGAGAAGGGGTTGTACAGAAGTTAAATATGTTGCCAGAAGAAGTGATCAACACACAGTCAGTCACTGTCTTCAAACACAGGTAGGAGAGGCACGGGGAATGGTCTAAACCAGAGGAGGGAGGGAGGGTGGCCAGTTGAGGGAAGGGGATGAGTGTGGCTAGGGAAGGGGGTGTCAAAATACAGTCGGGCCCATGAGTAGACTAGCGCCAGTATGGCATTAGGCTGGGTGTGGATGCAGGAAAGTACTGGGCAGACTCAATGGGCCACTGGGCACTTATTTTGCCTTTGACATCTGTTTCTAATCAGCAGAACCTTTATATCTGGCATCTATCGACCATACTGCAGTTTTTACGTATATTCTCATAGGTTTGGAATACAGCTCAATACCTTGGCCTCTTTAGGTACATTAGGTACTTCTCATTATAGGTTTATGGTATGCAGATAAGGGCCTCCAGTGTAGTAATTGTAGTAGAGGGTCAGTTCAGTATGAGACTGTTTGATGTATACATACAGTAGATACTGGGTTTATATCTTTGTTTACTTGTAATTACCCCTTGGGGTTTATTGTTATTATACATAACAAAAATGGCCAATAAAATATAAATGGAAAAGACATTACCCTTGCTATGATGCATCCGACCTTGTGATTATTTTTTCCAGCCCATTCATAATGTGGTAATTTTGTACTATGGCAGGCTGTAGGAGGCTCTCAAGATACACCTTCTGCCATAATAGGATTTATTTTTCATGTTTCTCTTTATTCATTATGTAGGTGAAAAATATTTTGGAGATTAAGTGTCCAAGCATGCATTTCTTATATAGAAAAAACTTCTAACGTGAATGCTTTATAAGTCGCATGACAAAAAAATAAATAAATCTATTGTAAGTCACTTTTCCTCTTAGTGTCTACTTTCCAGCTGGAGAAGGGAGAACAGGTAGAGATAAATTCAGAAGCATCCCATGACCTTTTCTGAAAAAGAGCCATTTCAGAGCCTAATCTCAAAGTCTGACAGGTTGTGATTATTTAAGAAAAATTCATTCTGGAGCTCTGTGTACTCCCACAGCAAGTTGTCATCCAGACAAAAAAAAAGATTGGGTGAAGACTCAAAAAAATGTAAGCATAGAAAAGACACACAAAAAGAAGCCTGGTGGTAGAGAAATGACATTTGTATGTGTTAAATTATTAAATGGCTGTATGTGTATGTGTGTGTGTGTCTGTGTGTGTGTGTGTTTGTGTTTCTTCTGATTAGGCTCAAATAATGTATCAGCCTTTTTCTTGGCTAACTAGACTCTTAGTGGTTCTCCAATCCCTTTTTCATGCTTCTTGACAAAATGGGCAGCTTAATTTCACAGGGTGGCAGCACAGATGTATAGTATGCAATTAGCACAGACTCATTTACATATAAGGCTCTAGTCTGAGTACCATTACATTCCAAAGCAGTACATTGGCTGGCTCCAAAGTCTGAGAGCAGATGCTTAACCTTTTCAGTACTCTGCATTATGAAAGTGTCAGTAATGATTATGTTGAGGATATGCAATGGGCTGACTCAAAATATGTAATTTATCTTCGTGTACGAGAGGGCAGGACCATAATTCATGAGTGTCAGAGCCACAAGAGAGTTATGAAAGTCCTACCCACTCACAAGTGATAATAAATTGCTTATCTAGAGTCAAGCAATTGTATATTCGATATATACAACAGTAGTTTATGAGTTTTAGCTTTTAAATCTGCAGTTTGCTTGAAGATTTTGTTGTTTTTTCTTTGGTTTTAACAGCTGATTTTAGTGCTGCACTAGGCATTCTGATGTCAGCAGCACTGTGAAAGCTGCTCTCTGAGTGGTTCAGCATTCCACTGTCATGACAGTAACTTAAAAAAATATCCATTGTGACAACAGTAACAACATATTTTTGCTATGTTGCTGTTACTGATGTCACTAGCTAAGATATCTTTTTAATCTCATCATTTTTGCCCTCTCTCCCATTGTACTGTATGTACAGTACTATAAAATGTCACAATGGTTTAATGGTTCTGTGAGGTTTCTGCTGTGTGGAATACAAATGGTAAAATGAATGTAACTTCTGGGAGTACATATGCCATCTGACTGTTCCAGAAACTACAAAGAGGCAGTAGGTGTGTACAGGAAGGGTGCTAACTAATAATGCAAATCAAATGTACCTATTTGTATAGAAAATTAACAACTAACTGCGTAGTGTCAAAAGTCAAAATCTTATAGGGATTCTGGTCCCCCAGACCCCCTTCCCTAACAAGATATTATTTCCTGCACTGAAAGTGGTGGGTTCTACCAGTAATTGCTTCCATTTCTATCACTGTTTATTGGCTGTGCAGACTCATCTTTCAGTAAAAGCATTCAAGCACCAGCTTCATGGCACTGAGTTATGGCCATCGTTCTGATATGCTGGTGGCCCAGGTTCACAACCCGAGCCCAGAATGTCAGGAGTGGAGGCTGGCTAGGAGGGATTCAGATCATCCATTGGATGCTTCCCTTGCACAAGGTGGGTGGCTTAGCTTTGTTCCATTAGTGACTCCTGGTGGTGGCTTTGCAGAGGCACTCCAGACAGTGTGGGTGATCACATGCTGCCGCGTCTCCCTGCCCCAGGACACTGCTGTGGTAGTAAACATGTGGGTGGTGGGCAGGGCCTTAAACATGGAAAGGGGTTGTATTGGTCACTCCAGTGGTTGTCTCTCTAGTAGTCCATATCACACTACCAGGCTCTCAAAGCAAGCTGGTCCTTCTGCCTCTGGCTGTCACAGGCAGAATTAAGGTGCTTCCTTCCTGGTGGTGGTAGGAAGTCCCCCCTGGAAGGGATACACTGGTTTTGCCTGACAACAGAGGTATCAGAGGCCTTGGGGAAGGGTCCAAAAGTGTGAAGTGAGTCTAGCAGGCAGCAGGGGTGTGTACTTTGAAGTGCCTAAATAAGTACATGTCCAGGGCAGTAGGGGGAAACAGAGTATCCACATGAGGTTATTCGTTGTTGTCACAGTAAAATGAGTCGGGGCTTGCTGAAGTCTTCATGATTGCCCAGTTTCATCTAGCAAGGGCATCCTATCTTCAGTTGCCTTTGTTCTGTGTGATTACAAAATGCTCTAAGACACAGGACAATGGGGACAATTTTTAACAAGGACTGCCAGAAATATTATACGTACAACTGAATCCATTTGTAACTGGCTACTGGCAGTCAAGTATTACGGGACCATCCGCCATGGGATGGGGGCTGGCCAAAGTCCATGAGGTAAATATAATATGAAACAATGGGCTTGAGGTCTGATTTGTTCCAATACTACACTAATTCAATAAAGTTAATGTCCCTACATTAATGGAGTCAAGCAGCAAGCCAGATTTATTGTAGCTTCAAACCCAATCCATCTGGCAAGTTACTAGTCTGATGTACACAAATCCAGCAGGAAACTACAAAGGCGTCCTAATTCAGATGATTCCACCTTGTTTTCAGCCACAGCCTCTCCATATATGGGGATAGTTTGTTGCAGGAACATTAAAAGTGCAGAGGAACTACAGCTTGCTGATGGGCACTTTAGACAAAGACATTACTACAGAAAAGCAGAGCATTCCGTAGCCAGTTCGGGACTACAGCAATGCTGGACACTTGACACTCAGAAGCAGTCAAAGGTGGACACTACAGTAGAACACTTGACACCTGACTACCGATAACATGAACATTTGACAAAATAGTTATCAATGAGCAGTGGGAACATGAGCAATTCAGGATCTCACTGATTCTCAGCACATGCATTACATCAGCAAGGAATGCAGGCCAACATCATAGTCATTTTCGTACCTCAAATTATGAGATTTTATCAGAAAACCTCAAGGCTTTAATTGCCACCTGCAATCCTAGAAGAGATCCTCTATAAAAATGGCCACCTCCACATCAGCTGGGCAGGAACAGGGCAGTTCTAAATGAGAAGAAATCAAACTCCTGTACAGTACAAGAGCCCTTTCTTGTCCCTTTGTCTGACTTTTGACACACTATTGACTTACTTCACACCCATGCTCTATACAGAGACTGCCTGGCTGCACCTTTGCTCTTGTTACCCACACTGGAGAATAACATGTCCAGAGGGAACCCACTGATTAACCCTACAGAAGTCTGAGCAGCCTCTCAATACAGACAGACAGAAGTCCACAAAGGTACCTAGAGCTTACACATTAAACTTGTTGAGAATGGCTGGTTAATATGTTGATCATTTGATGTTATAATGCAGGCATATACAGTCCTACAATCAAGTGGTTAAAGGTAACACAGTGGTACCCAAACTTACTACTGCCATATTTGTGACAAAAGAGATGTCCGAGCTGTGTATATAAACATACATTATAGACTGAGGGGGTACTTCTGGCCAATTGCAGCACTCCTTTCCTCTGCGAATAAGACACTCTTATTCTGTGACGAGTGTCTCATGTCCAGCTGCTCTTGAAATAGGCACTTTTGACACACTTTTTTTATTTTAATATACTATTGATCAGTCTCGATCAATAATATATTAATACTGACACTGAAACCTCTCTGAGTTTTAAAAGTGGTCTCACTGACATCCTTAGAGTATCAGAACTGCTTACCATCCATTTGCAGTTCTCATACCCTAAGAATGCACCTTACACCACTCTTACACCCGTAAGAGTGACTCTTAGTGGCAACATTAACATGCAAAGCAGTCTGCAGAGGAACATGCCATCTAGATGAAAGCATGAACCAGTAACAACCTTATAGTATTGACAAAAAAGTAGTAGCAGTGATATTTCTGTTGGTCATCAGTACGACAGCAATGCCTGAAAATCAAAGTAGCACAGTAACTTTCCAGCTAGAGGGAGTTTCCCTGTGGCTGAATAGTTAGAGATGTTTATTTTCAGGACTCAGGGTCCCAATCTTGCTCCCTAACATGGACTAGAGGTGCCTATTCCCATGTAAGGGGGACAGTCATAGCTATACTCCTCTAGCTGGTAATAGGTGAGTTAAAGATGCTCACCCTAGGAGGCAGAGAATCATTTCTTCAAAATATTAGAGGCCACAAAATCTCTTTTCAGAAGACTATAGGGGTTGCAAAGCTCCCCCAGCCACCACATTTTCTATCACTAAATATAGGGAGACTGTATTTTAGTGGTTCCAAGGAGCTGTGAAGGATACCATAAGGGTTTCAAAGAAAACACAGGGATCTTACTACAACCCCTTGACAGCCTCTAAGCTATGCCCCTGTCATGAGGCTCTAGTATTTGGATCATAACTTATTCCATGCCCCTCTCTTAGAAGAAAGACCCCTTCTGATGTGACAGTCAATTGAACAGGCTTCTGACACTTCTGATATGAGGCACTCAGTTAACTCTTTGGCCCCAACTACAGTGCATACAGTGCATGCAGAGTCTTTCAATGTAGTGGTGAATGGCAGGCACACAGCATGACTCCAAGTTGCAGCCACGGTGACTTGCCAACATTGTTTTGGGCAGATGAATCACAGAGGGCAGGGTGGAGCAGAGCAGTGGCCAAGCACACAATGGTAGGTAGGAAGTGGAGTTGTAGGAATTACAGGGGAGTATACCAAGACTCAATGCCCATTGCTCTGAAGTGAACCTCTGTAGCTCATGCATCATAACCATTTACTTATAATGATGGTGGGGAACTCTTTTAATGCAAGGATCCCATGGATCACATAGCTCATAAAGTGTAATTTGAAAACAGGGGAAGATGCAAATAAGACAGAAAGGGACAAAGGCCACATAGAACCTGCCAAAAACCTGCTGACAATGGCCAAAATGGACAAATAAACCTGCTAAAAAGGCCACACTTTTCAATTGATTTTTTTTATTACAAAAAACCGGGAAATTGAAGGATGTTGGCAGATGTCAGTTTAGATTTTGGGACCATCCAATAAAAATTGAGTTCAATAGGCAAGTCTATTTTTTAGTGGCAAGAACAACAGCTTTACCAGCTAAGGTAAGTGAGAAGCTCTGTATCTCCGCAGGTAGTGATGAGCTGTTATGCAGAACTCTCACAATGCCACAATCTGATGCAGACTGACTTCGGCAGAGGAAATGCAATGATAATAAATGTAGTTGTCATGGGTGGGGAAGTGATGGCATTTGGAAACTGCAGACCTCTGTTTCTTCACGGGCTGAGGCATGTGGAGGGAGAGTAGTGCCGGTTTCCTTCCTACTGCTTTGCAAATACTTCTTAGTCTGTTTTTTGAAGATACAGTATTTCTCCAGGTAAGCACTACAGAGGTAAGCAGTACTGTGTCATCATTCTATAGAAGTGACATGGAGGGGGTCAAAAAGGAAGAGAATAGTTTAGAAAATCAGTTTCTGATGCAACAGCTAATATTTTAGCAAATGTCTGTCTCCATAGAGTTTTGGGAGGCCTGCTTTCTTCTACTTTGTAAGTGTTTGGACTCCATTTAAACTGAATAATGCCTTGGTTATATTATAAGTGCAGCTTATTGCAACATAGAACCTGCATTGATAGGATACAGCCATGCTGACCTCGCTTTAAGCATCACTTAAACAAAAATAAGTTATTTTACCTGATGGTTCCAAATTTAGACCTTCCTAAAGGATCTATCTTTAGAAAAGCCTATCTTTGGAACTATTAGGGCTAGGAGATTTAAACAAAAATGAAAGTTTGAGTCAGGGAAATAAGGGTAAGTCTTGCAGATACACTTTTAATGTACCAATATACAATGTATCAATATACTGAAATGCATGTTTACTGCAGTGCAGTATATAAATATACAGTATTAAAAATGTTTAGCACTATATTGATTTGTATGGATGTGTATCAAAACAATGAAAATGGACCTGCAGAATGCAACTGTATCAATCTGACTATGCTTATATTAATATATATATATATATATATATATATATATATATATATATATATATATTTTAAGATATAGGTTTTGAAAATAATAGCGTAGGAAAGCATACAAAAAATTCTACATAATACCAGTGCTTCCAGAGTGATAATAATAATACACATAAGTACACTTCTTGACTGATAATATTGTTGTTCAAGTGCTGCAATACTATAGTTTGGGACCTGAACGATAGTATTATCAGCAAAAGACAACAGTGTAAGTGCTAGTTTCCCTCCCAGTGTCTTCCAAAGCATGCCTTACAATTGGTCGCTTTTCCTGTGTGGGCGGTCAGCACAACTTTGAAAACATGACAGGTCTCTCTCTCTCTCTCTCTCTCCCTCCCTCCCTTAGCGAGAGAAATCTTCGGTGTTAGGAGCAGCATTTTTTTCTTTTCATTTTTTTTTTTTATTTTATTTTACCATAATCTTAACTATTTGGTTGATCCTGCTTTCACTCATCTTGCTACTGAAGTCAGTAAAGGTAAGAGTGAGCGACTCAGCAGTGCAGTACAGTGCTGTTGTGTTCAGTAACGAATGTGCAGAGTAGATGTCAGGTGCCCATAGCGAGTGTTAAGTGAAATAGTTGGGCACCCATTTGCGATCCAATAACATTTTCAAATCGGATCCATATATTAAAAAAAATAATGGATAAGTTAGTGTTCATTTCTGGAGAGTCCTACCGTCTCAAGGTTCTGGACACATTGGAACTTCTCAGGCTCCACTTTTGAGGTTCCTATGTGTCCAGAACCTCTCAATGGTATTACTCCCAGGTAAAGAACACTAACCTTTCCATTATTCTGTTCACACACACACACACACACACACACACACATTTCTGGCCCTTACGGTTCACAAGCCAGACCATTTTAGAGAAATTGGGCTAGATTTTCAAAAGCATGCATTTGAGAGCCATCTGTCACTATTTTCCAAAGGAAAATCCACTTATACTGATAAGCCATTTATTAGGTGATTTAACTGCAACTGAATTTCACATTAATAAAAGGCACAATTCCTGCAAAAAATTATACAAATCAGATATACATTGACTTTTAATCACCAGTTGTGATTTTTGTAGCAAACAGTCCCATGTTTGAAAAATACCAGCAGGGTTGCTTGGACATAATCAGGTGAATATAGATGTAGATAACATATGCATTTATGTCTGTGGTCTATCCTTTTGAAAATTCAACTAGATATCTGTAGAAAGGGCTAACATTTGAGCTGTTTGGGATAGCAAAATATATTTTTTAATGAAAGTACTTTTAATGTATCAACATACTAGCAGTGTAGTGACAAAAAAATATTTAAAAAAAGATTTGTTGTTCATTTAGATGCAAAACAAATACTTTTTTTTGTTATAAAAATGTGTTTCCAAAGAGGTCTAATTGGGTACATAAAATTCTCATTTCCCCTTTGAGTAACCCCCAATGCATCCCATGCTTTCACAGGTTGCAAATGTATGGAAAAAATAAAATGTTTACAGCAAACAGTAAGTTAATATTAAACCAAAAAATACAAACATGTTGTAGTTCTGGGATATATACAAAAAGGACTGTATGGTAGCAAATTAATGTACACAAGAACAACTTTCATCATCTATACAAACTGAGAATTGAATAAAAAAAGTTTGACATAGTGACTCTTAAACTGTGATGAAGTGTAGAGTAGTTGGAGGTTCAGTTTTGCAGCAGGGAGATTTTTATGGTTTGTTAGAGAGGGAGTCTATGGAATGAGTGACAACCATGTCCCACAAAGTGCAGAGTTCCTCTTAATTTCATAGAAACAGAGACAATGTCAGCAGAAAAAAAAAAACATTGGTCTATCCAGTCTGCCCAGCTTTACCCTACTCTACCCTGTGACCTAATGTCTAGACAGAGTTTTCACCCTCAGCCCCCCGATCCCTGCCTTACTGCTACCCCTTGAGTAACTATTAAGCCTTTTACTCAGTCCCAGCCAAGCAAGAACCTGTTAATGATTTTTGTGTCCACCACTTCTGCCAGTAGGCTGTTCCATGGCTCAGCCTCTTCCCATAGAGTAAAACTTTTTTACATTCCTCCTGAATCTCCCACACCAGCTTATATTCATGTTCCCTTTTTCCAACCTGCAATTTCTGCTAAATAGTTCTTGCAGTTTGCCTTGTTTATTCCTTTCAGAAACTTGAAGGTCTCTGTCATGTCACCTCTCTCCCCCTTCTGGCTCTCAACAAGTACATGCTCAGTGCCTCAAACTGATCCTCTTGAGATCTGCCCTGCTGACCCTGAATAATTTTGGTCACCCTATATTGCACTATCTCCAGCTTGTCCTTATTGTTCCTTAGGTAAGGGCTCCAGACCTGGGCACAGTACTCCAGGTGGAGCCTCATCAATGATCTATAAAGAGGTAGTAATACCTCCTTCCTAAATTGAGAGGGACTATTTAGTGTAAGTAGTGGATCAAGAGCACGAGGGCACAAGTGGAAAGTGATGGTGGGGAGGTTCAAGAGGGAAGTGAGAACATTTTATTTTACAGAAAGAGTGGTAGAGCCATGGAACAATCTGCCAGTTAATGTTTCAGACATGACTGAGACAGAGTGAAGGGATTTGTAGTTGCTCAGGCTGGTAGTGTTAGGGCATGAAGCATGGTGGATGGATAGTGTAGGTTAGAACCCTGGATGGACAATAACTTCTGGTTTTCTTAGGATTTTATGGTCAGACTGTACAGTCCATTAGTCTGTTTTCTGTCATCATCGTCTATGTTTCTATGTTTCAAATTAATTAATTAATTCAGTCATTCATTTGAATTTATTCCAACCAGAATAATCCCACGAGATGCTGCATATTGTTTTCACGGGGTTCCCATGGAGTACAGCAAAAATCATCAGGCTAGCATAGCTCAGTAGGAATGATTACATGCAGGCTGAACTATACAAGGCAAACACATTTGTAACTGTATCTACATCCAAACAGCAATCAAGGCAAACTAAAAAAGTAGGTTACAGCAAATAAAGTGTCTGGGCATCGTTATGCAACATGATCATGGCTGGCAAGTGGGGGGAAACCAGACCAAACAAATTCTAAAGCAGCTGTACAGATTGGACTTAAACTCTCTTAAGCTAGAAGCATTCCTCAGCTGGAGAGGGTGTTCAGTTGGAGAGTGAGAGATATGTTCCTGGTGTCTGGTACTGCAAATACAAACACAAATACAAACACTAACACAAACCTTTAAAAATATACTTAAAGTAAAATCCCACTTACGTCCACCATACGTTTCAATATATCCTTTCTGATTACTAATCTGTAGTTCTTATTTTTAAATATGTTCTATTTCTGACAACCTGGACCTGACCTAGGAACCTCTTTCCATCTCGGTCAGGTACCATTTCTGACAAAGGAAACCCTGGTGTACCAAAAATCCCTACTTGCCTCCAATCTGCCACTAGCTCTGGCCCCTGGTATGATAATCTTTTGCTTCTCTCCTACAGGTGTGATAGCTGGAGTGACTGTATTCCATCAAGATAGACTCTGTGCTCGACTATCAAGAGACCAGAGGGAGGAGCCAGCAAGAAGGAGGTGGATCAGGCAGCATAGGTAGGCATGTTTACACAATTAAGAGCATGTCATTTGAGCCAAGCCTTTTCCTAATTTTCTGTGTGCCAAATCCCCTTCCATTTATCCCTTCCTTCATCCACCTTTCTATAAGGGCATATCCAGAAGCGATGAGGTGGTGAATGCTTGATGTGGTTATTGGGGGCTGGCAGTGTCCACCCTTACTCAGCATTTCCTGTTGGACCGGCTTTGGATGTGAGATACCTCCATATTTCATGTCAGCAAATGACTGTTGTGTGCCAACCTGACCCTGCCTCTGAGGGACTGAATAATCCTATTTCCATTGCTCCCATCCCCCTGAGGAACACTGTGCATGGAGAGGTACAGTCTTCCCTCTCCAAGGCAGAAGGTGTCTGAAGCAAATTCGCAACCCTGCCACCACCAGTTGGCAGTTAGCAACAAACATCCTAAGCTTTGGGTGTGAAGTTGGATTGTCTGCATGGCAAGTGATATCTGCCACAGTGCTGACTGCATGGCCTGCTGTCTAGCTCTATTGAATTTATTTCTGTTTAACAGAAGATTTTAGTTGCCATTTATTTGATACCCATTTCAGAAACATAATCCTCTGCCTCTGCCCAGAGCATTCATTGGCCTTGCTATCTTCCACAGCTTTCACAGACTGAGCCTGCTAAAGTAGAGGAAGTTTTAAGGATCACTGAATATGAAATGAACATTTTGCCATTTTTGTGATGTAATTAAAATACTTTTCCTGTGAACAGTGATTATCAAATGAAGCTGGACGTTATTTAATCTGAATGTGAAAAATCTGAACATTTTGAAAAAAATATTGGTAAAAATGTTTTTTATATAAAACATTGTGTAAAACTATCAATAATTTAAATGATCAATAACTAACAACTTTATCTATATTACTCTTTTATGATGTTGCTCTTTGGTTCCAAACTTGGAAATTTTGAAAGATAACTTCTTTGAAAGACTGCATTTGGAAATGTTAGGGGAAAAAATGACATACAGGTATGGTAGTGCCTGGATATTAGGGTTGCACTGATGTTTCATTAAATTGTCAGAGTCATTTCTCAGCTGTTTGAAACTCCAGAACTGTGAAATCTTACAAGAATTTGTTCAATCCTAGTGTCTTAACTCTTCAAATTTCAGGAGGATCTGTTTTGTACTTTTGTAGATATTTAGAGTCAAAATTATATATTTTTGCCTAATTGGCTAGCAAATTTTTTACCTCCAGATAACTAAATAATGGCTTAGATCTGAGATACAAAGCTAACAGGTTAAGCACCTGTCATATGGGAATAGGTCATTTGGTATTTTTTTTTGTTAAAAAATATTTTTGTTTTATTTTATTGTGATTAATTGGTCACACATGCATGAATTGCCAAGAAAAATAGCTAGAGACTTTTTTTTATTTTAATGTTCTACACAAACAAAAACTTTAAGCTAATGTAACTTTTTAAAAACTTCAAAGTAGAGGGTAAGAGTTAAGTGTCTGTGAGGGAGGGGTACAATGAGTTACGCAATTAGTAATTAGTTATAATTATTTAAAACAGAAAACAATCACAGTGTTATACTTTACTTTTGTTTGTTGCAAAATTTACTCAAAATATGAATATTTTTAAGATTTGTAGTAGGATTATTTTTGCACTTTACAGGTACTTTGAAAAGTGTTCATAATTTTTCAAAATCTACTCAAAATGCAAATATAATGATTTGTAGTAGGATGGTTTCCTACTTTGCATGAACTTTGAAAAGTGTTCATAATTTTATAAAATCTACTCAAAATATGAATATGTTTTAAGATTTGCAGTAGGATGGTTTTCCTACTTTATGTACACTTTGAAAGAGTTCATAATTGTATGAAATCTTGAAATACAAATTTCTTTTATGATTTGCAGTAGGATGGTTTTGTTACTTTGTGTGCACTTCAAAAAGGGTCTGTGAGGGATGTTACTCTGGAGAAATAGTTGGGGGGTGTGAGTAGAGCATGTGACAGTGCCTATCAGTTCAGTGAAAAACCTTGCAAATGAAGGAAGTTAAAAAGGTAATCTGATGTTTAGACAACTTAAGGGACACTGTTATATTGCTGTAATTTTCATTTCAGTATACCCTTCATTGCTTAAATAAACAATTACTATCAAGAGAACTACTGGCTCCAGAGACACAGCCTGCATCAATCACTATACTTCTACTATTATTTTATTACAAGAATGAGGGAAAGGAGGGAGGTGTGGGTTAGTGGGTGTGGTGGGTGGGGGTTTTGCTCTTATCTGGGAATGAGGGGACTTGATTATATTACACAAGGGTGGGGGATGTAGGATTCTGGAGGGGAGTGGTGGGTTCTAGAAAAATAACCTGCATTAATCACTACACTTTTTCTACTATTATTTTATTTGCTCTAATACAGAGATGGGGGGGCTTAAAACATAGAACATAGAATCTGATGGCAGATAAGGACCACTTGGCCTACCTAGCCTGCCCATTTCCCAATGTAATCTGCAGATCCTAGTTAACCAACAGCCTACGTCCTCCTACCTCCCACTAGAATTGCCTTATGTCTGTCCCATGCTTTCTTGAATTTCCTCACTGTTTTTGACTGCACGACCTCCTTAGGAAGGCTGTTCCATGCATCTATAATCCTCTCTGTGAAGAAATACTTCCTCACATTACCTCTGAGCTGTTCCCCCTCTATCTTCAAATTGTGCCCCCTTGTTCTTTTTTTTTTTAAGTCTTTTGGTAACTGGATAAGGCCCACTAGGCACAAGTGCCTGTTTTCAGGGGCGACCTGGGAGCACTGGGCATTAAGTGACTTGCTTAGAATCACACAGTATGCAAGTGGAGGTTGTGAGAATCAAACTCAGGTCTGATCAGCTGGATGTATCAAGCTCGTTCACACCTTGTTCCTTTAACCTCTAGGCTATACTGCCAGCCCTTGCACATCTCTTTTTCTGAAAGATGCTACCCTCTTGGACTTTTTTGATTCCCTTGTGGCATTTGAAAGTTTTTATCATGCCCCCCCTTTCCTCAAGGCTATACATCTTAAGCTCTTTTAGTCTTTCATCATATGTCTTCTGGTGCAGACCATGCACCATTTTGCTTGCCCTCCTCTGGAGAGCCTCCACCCTGTCTATGCCTTTTCGGAGATGCAGTCTCCAGAACTGTACACAGTACTCCAGATGTGGTCTTACCAACTGTCTGCACAGAGGGACAACTTCTTGTTTTCTACTGGTGATGCCTCTCCCTATGCAACCCAGTATCCCCCAGCCCTCCTTACTACCTTCTCACATTTATTGCCCACCTTTAGGTCATCTGATATGACTACCCCCAGGTCCCTTTCCATTTTTGTTGTCAGTATCTCACCCCCCCATTGCGTACTCTTCCCCTGGTTTGTTTTTTTTTCCCCCAGGTGCATTACTTTGTACTTCTTTGCATTGAATCTAAGCTGCCATACATTTGACCATTCCTCCAACCTTGCCAAGTCTTTTTTCATCCTTTCCACCCTGCCTTGTGTATCAACCCTGTTGTAGATCCTTGTGTCATCAGCAAAGAGACATACTTTTTCTTCCAGTCCCTCTGCAATGTTTCTTCTATAGACATTAAAAAGGACCGTCCCCAGTACTGAACCCTGCAGTACCCACTAGTAACCCCGCTTTCTTCAGAGTGGACTCCATTTCCTATTATCCTCTGTGTCCTGTTGTGCAGCCAGTGTTTTACCCAGGCTGCCACCCTGAGATTCACTCCCAGGCTGCTTAATTTGTTTATTTATCTTTTGTGTGGGACTGTGTCAAACGCCTTGCTAAAGTCTACGTAGGCCATGTCCACAGCCCCTCCCTGGTCTACTACTTTGGTCACCCAGTCAAAAAAATCAATTAGATTTGTCTGACATGACCTTCCTGCTGTGAATCCATGCTGCCTTGAGTCCTGTGCCCCACTGGCCTCTAGGTAATCAACAATTCTTTTCTTCAGAAGTGATTCCATCATTTCCCCCTACCACTGAGGTCAAACTGATATGTCTGTAGTTTCCTGCCTCTGTCTTGCTCCCACTTCTGTGAAGGGGAATCACATCTGCCCTCCTCCAGTCCTCAGGTACCACACCATCCTCCCATGATTTATTAAAAAGGGTAGTCAGTGGTGTTATTAGTTCTTCCCTTAGTTATTTTAGAATTCTGGGGTGAATCCCATCAGGCCCCATTGCTTTATCCACCTTCAGTTTTAGGAGTTCTTTCAGAATCCTTTCTTCTGTGAAAGGACTAATATCAACCTCCCTTTCCAGAGTGCTTCTATTGACTGGATTAGGTATCTCCACCTGCTCTTCCTTTGTGAATACTGAGCAGAAGTATTCATTCAGTGTCCCTGCTTTTTCACTGTGGCTCTCTGCCCAACCACCCTTCTCTTTATTCAGCCTCAGTATCCCTACCTTAGGCTTCTTTGCTCCCTAATGTACCTATAAAAGGTTTTATTCCCATTCCTAACTGAGTTGGCTATCATTTCCTAGGTTTGGGCCTTTCTTATTCTGACGGTCTTCCATGCTTCCTTCTACCTTAACTGGTACAGTTCTCTGTCCTGCTCCTTCTTTGTTTCCTTATACTTGCTGAATGCTATATTTTTCTCCCTAACCTTCCCGCCACTTCTTCTGAGAACCATAGTGGTTTTCTCTTTCATTTTGATTTGTTTATTTGCTTCACACAAAGGCTTATTACCTCTGTGATAGCGGTTTTGATGTTTCCCCATTGTTGCTCCACCCCACCTTCTTGCCTGTTTGCTAGTGCTTTTCTGAGACACTCTCCCATTTTGACAAAATCAGCCCTCCTGAAGTCCAGTACCTTCACTTTTGTATGATTTGACTCTACAGCTAAGTTTATCATGAACCACACTGTTTGGTGTTTGAGATCCTCTCTCCATCCCCATTTGAGAGTACCAGCTCTAAGATTGCTCCCTCCCAAGTGGGTTCCAAAACTAGCTGTCTGAGGCATGCCCCCTGTAGGGCATTGAGAATGGCCTTGCTTTTGGATATGGCTGCAGCAAAGGTGCTCCAGTTAACATCTGGCATATTCGGGTCCCCCATCAGCAATATCTCCCCTTTCTCTGCCATCCTAAGGATGCCTTCTATCATTTCCTTGTCCATTTCTTCCCCCTGAGATGGGGGTCTGTATACAACCCCTGTGCAGATTGTGGTGCCATTTCCAGTCTCCAGGGTCACCCACAGTGCCTGATCTCCTCCCTGTTTACCCTTTAGTTCTGTTGCTTTGATTCATTCCCTTACATAGAGAGCTACTCCTCCTCCTCTTCTGCCTTCTCCGTCCTTCCTGTAGATTCTGTACCCTGATATATTGACATTCCAGTCATGGTTCTCTGTGTGCCATGTTTCTGTGACTGCCACAATATCCAGGCATCCCTCTTCCATGAAGGCCACGATTTTGGGGAGCTTTTTACCTAGACTATGGGCATTGGTACTCATTACCCTCCATTTTTTATAGCCTTATTTCTTTTTGCCCCATCCCTGTCCTTACTGCCTTTGTATTTTTCTCCATTTACCCCTGCCTGTCTCCCTATCAACTGACCTATCTTGGTGATTACCTCACTAACTACCCTCATTTTTTGGGGGGGGGACTAGGATTTCCCTTCCCCTTTTAAGTGCCTCCCTCTTGGCTAGTTTAAATGCTTGCCAATGAAGCATTTAATCCTGTCACCTAGGATTCTGGCTCCCCTCCTGGACAGATGCAGACCATCGCACCAGTATAGACTTGCATCCTTCCAGGTGGAGCCCCAGTACCCAGTGAAGCTAAATCCCTGAGCTCTGTACCAGTTTTTCAACCAGTCATTGAATCCCTTGGTGCATGTTATATATTGTGGCAGTGTAGCAGGATGCAGAATTTGACAAGGGTGGCAGGCATCAATTATTTTATTATAAGGATGGGAAGATTTTGGATTTTAGGATATCGGATGTCGAATACTCTGATATCCTACATCCAATTGAACATCTGAGGTGTTTTTTGGATGTCAGATTTTGAAGACCAATATCCTAAAATCCTAGTATACTAAAAAACACCTATTTTCGTAACTATCCATTTTTAAATTGGATTATCTGAATAGCCCTATTTCTAATTACTGTCAGACGCATGCATTCTGTACAATACTGATGTCAGCCAGATGTCATCTCACAATAAATATTTCAAATGCGTTAAACACATACAGTGCCAGAACATGTGTTAAGGCATTTGGCTTTCAGTTGATAGGCTGAAATGATCCCACAACCCACGGAAACAGGTAGTGGAAGGACTGTTGTATTTCCCTCTGCATAAGTCCTTCTGGATTTTCACAAACCAAAAAAATCCTGTGAAAAGTATGCTAGGAGTCACATTCTGCTTTGTGTAGATTTTTGAATGAGTAAATAAAGTTACTACACAAATTTCTTAAGTAGAAACATTTATGGCAAAAAACTATGTTAATGCTCATTAGGGTTGCTAGCGTGCAGAATGCAAACTGAACAAAAGTTGTAAATAAACTATTAGGGTTGCAATGCACAATGCCAACAGAGTTTGAAAATGTGCTATTAGGGTTCTTATGTCTAACTCCTACCCACTCTGCCATATTCCCTACTCTAGTGACCCAAAGACAATCTACAGGTGCAGGGCCACACATCAGTGTTGACCTTGTGCTGGCAAATGGGGACTTTGTGAGGGAACTTACAGCGGAGGAACCGCTGTCAGGGAGTGACCACCACTCAATATGGCTCACATTGGATGTGGGCAAGGAAGGAGTGGAATCTGGCACAATAGTGCTGGACTTCAGGAGGGCCGACTTTGGGAGGATGGGGGAAGTGGTAAAAGGGTACCTGGCCAGAATTCAATCTAGTATGGACACTAGCCAGAGGTGGGAGCTCATAAAGCTGGGGATAGTGGAGGCAACAAAACCTGCTGCAAAGCCCAGAGCAAGAAGGCTAGGGCTAAGAAACTGATCTGGTTGAGCAAGGAGGTCATGGAAAAGGTAAGAAGGAAAAGAGCTGCCTTTAGGAAGTACAAGAAAACAGGGAGGGGCGGACAGGGAGGAGTACTTGACAGAATCGAAGGAGGTGACAAGGGCAGTAAGGGGAGCCAAAGCATCTATGGAACTCAAGCTGGCACGAGGCATTAAGAAGGGGGGAAAAGGACTTCTTTAAGTACATCAGGGAGAAAAGGAGCTGTAAGGACCACATAATAAGGATTAGGAAGGAGGGGGGGTTGGGTGGAAACAGGGTGCGATAAGGCGGAAGCACTAAATGAGTACTTCTGCTCAGTATTTACTAAAGAGAAGAGGGGGGTGACACCCAAGGTGGGAGAAATGGCAGAAGCAAGGGGGAAGTGGTGACAGATGGGGAAATCATGGAGAGCAGAGTTCGAGAGGGTTTGAAGGCACTGAGGGTGGACAAAGCGCCAGGCTCAGATGGCATCCACCCCAGGGTACTGAAGAAGCTGGCAGAGGTCCTTGCAGGACCTTTGACAGACCTATTTAATGCTTCACTACATTTGGGGTGTATACCTCAGGACTGGAGGATGGCTCATGTGGTGCCCCTCCACAAGAGTGGCCCTAAGGATGAACCAGGAAACTACAGACCAGTGAGCCTCACATCCATCGTGAGTAAGCTAATGGAGACTATCCTGAAGGAGAGGCTGGTGGCCCTCCTAGAGGCCAAAGGACTACAGGACAGCAGACAGCATGGCTTCATACATGGCAGATCCTGCCAAACCAACCTGGTCGAGTTCTATGACTGGGTAACTAGGCAACTGGATAGAGGCCATGCAAGGTGCTGCATTTTGGGATGAAGAACCCAAGGAGGAGTTACCAGCTAGGGGGAGTGTAGCTAGCCCAGACAGAGGAGGAGAAGGATCTGGGTGTACTCATTACAGGGTCAATGAACAACTCTGCACAATGTAGGAAGGCAGCTGCAAAGGCCAACAAAATGCTGGGTTGTATTGCAAGGGGTATATCTTTGAGGAGGGAGGAGGTGATTCTGCCACTGTGTAGGTCATTAGTTAGACCACACCTAAAGTACTGCGTGCAGTACTGGCATCCGTATCTGAAGAGGGACATTAAGTTACTGGAGGGGGTGCAGCGCAGAGCGACAAAGGTGATCAAGGGGCTGGGGGACTTATCATACGAGAGGAGGTTGAAGGAGTTGAACATGTACTCACTGGAGGAGAGGAGAGACAGGGGTGACATGATTGAAACCTTTAAATACATGAAAGGAATAAACAAGATGGGTACAGAGGGGCTGTTCAAAGTAAGGGAGGGGAGGGCCACCAGGGGCCATGATATGAGACTGGAGCAAGGAAGGTTCAGGAGGGAAATGAGGAGACACTTTTTTACAGAGAGGGTGGTGGCTGGGTGGAATGCTTTACCTGCTGAAGTGGTATGCAGTAGAACAGTGGACTGCTTCAAATGAGGATGGGACAGGACAAGGGGGAGGGTTAATGAAGGGGAAGGGTGGAAGGGAGGGGCAGCTGTAGAATAAGAGGTGCTAGCTGCACATTTGAGCAGACTTGATAGACCTCTAGGCCTTTATCTGCTGGCAAATTTCGTATGTTCGTATGTTCGTAATGGCATGGTTCCTCATACAGGGTCAGTATGGTAAACTTGGTGTACTGTAACCCTGAACCCCACCCACTCCCCCTTCCCTCTCTTAATGACTAGAGCTGGACAAATCAATTAACCAAATGGCCAATAGCTAAATAGAGAATAATGGATGAGGAAGTGTGTGCTATGAGAATTTAATTCACACCTGAGGTGTGGGATGCTACATAAACCCTGAGGGCAAAGTCTGAGGGATTTATCAAAGCATCCCACACCGGGAGGTGTCAATTAAATTCTCACTCCTCTACCTATCTATCTTATTATTATATAATTTGCTGGTGACCAATTTTTGCAAATCAGTGCTGTGATCCCTTCTCCCCACACAGTCTCTGTCTCTCTCACACACACACACACACACACCCACTCTCTCTCTCCCCACATACACACACCACACACACATACCTCTCTCTCCACACACACACACACACCTCTCTCTCTCTCACACACACACTCTCTCTCTCTCTCCACATACACACCACACACTAACCTCTCTCACACACACACCTCTCTCTCTCTCTACACACACACACACACACTCTCTCTCTCCCCCTGTATCATTCAGTGGCACCTTTACTCAAGTTATCTGGGATACCCAGTAGCAGCTCCCACTCTAAATTCCCAACTGAGCTGTGCTACACTCCACAGTCCCTCTGTCTTTTGCCTCGCAGCACCCTCCTGCTAACTCTGCTCCAAGTTAAATTTTTTTTTACAATTTAAAACTAACAACACAATCGCGATTAGGATCACGCTTACCTGTGTCAGGCAGACACAGACTCATTGCCACCCCTGTTGTTTGTTGCCCAAAGCTAACGAAGTGCAGGATCAACCAGATACTTAAAAAATGGTAGGGTCACTAAAATAGATTACAAAAAATTTGGGAGGTAAGAATTTACTTGTGGGAGCTCCTCACTAAGATACGGAGCCGCCAAGTTTTCGGAACTGTTAGCCTGCCCACTCACAAAATGGGAGCCAATGAGGGAGTGCTCCCTTTTGATAGATGGAGCCTGGGAAGGGGCCTTAGACAAGTAGCACATACGGTAACATTCTCGGAGGTGCTGCCTGTCTATGGCAAGGGAGATGCTAGGGCACTTCTCACCAGGGAATTCAATGAGTGGTTGAAAAACTGGTGTGGAGCTCAGGGTTTTGGCTTCATTGGGGACTGGGGAGCCACCTGGAGGGATGCAGACCTGTGCTGGTATGATGGTCTGCATCTGTCCGGGGGGGAGCCAGGATCCTAGGTGAGAGGTCTAAATGCTTCATTGGCAAGCATTTAAACTAGCCAAGGGGGGAGTCACTGAAAAGGAGCAGGGAAATCCGAGCCTCCCTCCACAAAACATGGTGATTAGTGAGGTAAACACCAAGGTACAGAAGTTATTAGGGAGCAGAACAGATTTAAATGTAAAAAAAGGCAAAGGCAGTAAGGACAGAAATGGGGCTAAAAGGGGTAAGGCTATCAAAAAGTGGATGGTGATGAGTACCAATGCCTGTAGTCTGTGTAACAAGCCCCTGAACTTGTGGCCTGATGGAAGAGGGTTGCCTGGATATTGTGGCAGTCACAGAAACATGGTACACAGAGAACCATGACTGGGATGTCAACATACCAGGATACACAATCTACAGGAGGGACAGGGAGGGGTAAAAGAGGAGGAGAGGTAGCTCTCTATGTAAAGGAAGGGATCAAAGCAACAGAAATAAAGAGTAAACAGGGAGCAGATGGGGCACTTTGGGTCACCCTGGAGACAGGAAATGGCACCACAATCCGTATGGGGGTTGTATACAGACCTCCATCTCAGGGGAAGGGAATGGACAAGAAAATGATAGAAGGCTTTCTTAGAATGGCAGAAAAAGGGGAAATATTGTTGATGGGGGACCTGAATATGCCAGATGTTAACTGGAGCACCTTTGCTGCAGGCACATCCAAGAGCAGGGTCATTCTTGATGCCCTACAGGGGGCATGCCTCAGACAGCTAGTATTGGAACCCACTCGGGAGGGAGCAGTCTTAGACCTGGTACTCTCAAATGGGGATGGAGAAAGAATCTCAGATTTAGAAGTGGGTAGCCATCTGGGAACAAGCGACCACCAAACAGTGTGGTTCACGATAAACATAGCCATACAGTCAAGCCATACAAAAGCAAGAGTACTGGACTTTAGGAGGGCCGACTTTGGGAAAATGAGAGAGTGCCTCAGAAAAGCACTAGCAAACAGGCAAGAAGGAGGGGTGGAGGAACAATGGGGAGTGATCAAAACAGCTATCACAGAGGCAACAAGCCTTTGTGTAAAGCAAATCAATAAAACACAATGAAGGAAAAAAACTCTATGGTTCTCAAAAGAGGGTGGCAGGAAGGTTAAGGAGAAAAGGACAGCATTCAGGAACTATAAGGAAACACAGAAGGAGCAGGACAGAGAACTTTATCAGTTAAAGCAGAAAGAGGCTGGAAGGCAGTCAAATTGCAAAGGCCCAAACCGAGGAAAAGATAGCAATTCTGTTAAGAAGAGGATAAGACCTTTATAGCTACATTAGGGAGTGAAGAAAGACCAAAGAAGGGATACTGAAGCTTAATGAAGGGAGGGAATGTGGGTGAGGGTGACAGTGAAAAAGCAGGGATACTGAATGAATATTTCTGCTCAGTATTCAAAGGAAGAAGGAGGAGGTTACCTAAACCAAACAAGAGAAACACTCGGAAGACGGGGGTCGATACCAGTCCATTTACAGAAGAAAGGTTTCTGAAAGAACTGATAAAATTGAAGGTGGACAAAGCAATGGGGCCTGATGGGATTCACCCAAGAATTCTAAAAGAACTAAGGGTAGAACTAGTGACACCGCTGACTACTCTCTTTAACAAATCATGGGAGGATGGGGTGGTACCTGAGGACTGGAGGAGGGCAGATGTGATTCCTCTTGACAAAAGTGGGAGCAGGACAGAGGCAGGAAACTACAGACCAGTTAGTTTGACCTCAGTGGTAGGGAAAATGATGGAATCATTTCTGAAGGAAAGAATTGTTGAGTACCTAGAGGCCAGTGGGGCACAGGACCCAAGGCAGCATGGATTCACGATGGGAAGGTCATGTCAGATGAATCTAATAGATTTCTTTGACTGGGTGACCAAAGTAGTAGACAAGGAGGGGCTGTGGACATGGCCTACCTAGATTTTAGCAAGGCATTTGATACAGTCCCACACAAAAGATTAATTCACAAGATAGCCAGCCTTGGAGTGGGTCCCAAGGTGGTAGCCTGGATAAAAAATTGGCTAGACAACAGGACGCAAATGGTAGTAGTAAATGGAATACACAGTGAAGAAAGGAGGGTTACTAGTGGGGTACCGCAGGGTTCAGTACTGGGACCGGTCCTTTTTAATGTCTTTATAAGTGATATTGCAGAGGAACTGGAAGGAAAAGTATGTCTCTTTGCAGATGACACAAAGATCTGCAACAGGGTTGATACACAAGATGGAGTGAAAAGAATGAGAAGGGACTTGGCAAGGTTGGAGGAATGGTCAAATGTATGGCAGCTCAGATTCAATGCAAAGAAGTGCAAGGTAATGCACATGGGAAACAAAAACCCAGGGGAAGTGTACACAATGGGGGGTGAGATACTGACAACAGTAAAAATAGAAAGAGACCTGAGGGGAATTATATCCGATGACCTAAAGGTGGGCAAGCAATGTGAGAAGGCAGCAAGGAAGGCAGGGGGGATACTGGGATGGATAGGAAGAGGCATCAATAGTAGAAAACAGGAAGTTGTTATCCCTCTGTACAGACAGTTGGTGAGACCCCATCTGGAGTACTGTGTGCAGTTCTGGAGACCCCATCTCTGCAAAGACATAGACAGAGTGGAAGTTGTACAGAGGAGGGCAACCAAAATGGTGCAGGGTCTGCACCAGAAGACATATGAAGAAAGACTAATAATATGTATACTCTAGAGGAAAGGAGGGAGAGAGGGGACATGATAGAAACTTTCAAGTACCTCAAGAGAATTAACAAAGTCCAAGAGGGTAGCATCTTCCAGAAAAAGAGATGTGCAAGAACAAGGGGGCACAAATTAAAGATAGAGGGGGGACGGCTCAGAGGTAATGTGAGGAAGTATTTTTTCACTGAGAGGGTTGTGGATGCATGGAACAGCCTCCCTGAGGAGGTTGTGGAGTCAAGAACAGTGGGGGACTTCAAGAATGCATGGGACAGGCATAAGGCAGTCCTAGTTGGGGGTAGGAGAAAGTAAGCTGTTGGTTAACTAGGATTTGCAGCTTATCTGTTAGGTAGGAAAATGGGCAGACTAGGTGGGCCAAGTGGTCCTTATCTGCCATCAAATTCTATGTTTCTATGGAGCGCATGAATGCCATAATAACCGACTGGTTATTACGGCAAATATCAACTCAGTAAGCCCATTTAAAAAATTTTCACCAGTAATAATAGATTTATAATATCCCTTTAATGTGGGGACTTTGGGGGAGGGATGTTGGGTGCTAGAGGGTCAGAAGGGGGAAGGGGTTGTCATTTGAATTTGGTGATCAAGGTCATGTAAGGGATGAGGAAGTTGGGCGATTCATGATTTAATGTAAATGGGGGAACAGCAATTTTTTACAGTTACATCATGCCTTGTTTATAAGGAAACTTTACTGGAGCTTGGGGGAGAGGGAGACTGAGTTTTAAAGCATGGGTAGGGTGGGGGTTACCTACTGCATTCATGGGCATGGGTAAGACAGGGTGGGGGAAGGGGTTGTACTTGCCACGGGGGAGGCTTTATTTTGTCACTGGAATACAATTTTGGATTTCAGACTCAGATAGTGTATCAGAGGATAGTCCAAAAGCCTGTCAAGCCATTGTAGCAAAAAGTTACTGCCTACTTCCTTTGTACAGTCTTCCCTTCATGGTTGTTACTTTATTCTGTACATAATGTTTATATATCATATATCTTATTTGCCTTCCCTTGCTGTATGTAAGATATCATGTGACTCAATGTAAGCCTAGCTGCTACATTGTTTTTGAACTATATTTAATTTGCTCTTTGTAAGAATTGTTTCTCCCCGGGTCGACCCTGAAAAAGGGACTGCACTCGTCTCAGTGGACTTACCCAGTCACCAAAACTCAAATAAGAAAAATAAAATCTGTAATCAGCTTAATGAATTTGATGCTGCAGTATCTTGTCAACCCTATCTTTCTATCAATTTCAGATAGAATCACTTTGGCTTAGCTTCTCTGGTTTCTATGATGATGATGTCTAAAGGATTTTTAACCTGAGCCAGACTCCCTTTCTAAGCTTTAAGCCCTAGCTTCTTTCCTTATAATATCCCTGGGTTTTACACACAGCTTTTAGGTTAGCTCCACATTTCTAGATCTTGACCTCTCATTTATCTACTTCTGCTCCATTCCAGAGTTCGAACTGACCTGAGCTAAACTTGATCTGATCTGAACTCCTCTGTTCTAAGGGCTTCTTTAATTCCTGTCCCACTGGTTCTAACACAGTTTCCAACTGTCAAGTCACCCATTCCTAATTTCAACAATTCAGAAAATCTAAATGACATGACATGAACAAAACTCCAGCGACTATTCCCTATTCAGCTATAATAATCTCTCTCTCTCCCACCCCACACTCTCATCCTTTCTTTTCCATTATTGTTTATTCCTTACAGAAATAACCTGGACTGCAGATACATTGTAATAAGATACCTTGCCATTAACACTTCTGATGGGAATACTTTAAAAACAGTAACTGAATATAAATACTGTACCTTGGCATATTGAAGGCAGGATCAAATGGCAGAACCAAGATAAGATGGTGCACTGAGACCAAGTTCAGGAGTGGGATCTGAAAATGCTGTTTTGAATGGGAGGGCTATGCTGTGCTTCATAAGGAGGGCTATGCTACAGACAGGACCGAGTTAGATCACTAAAAATGCCTTTTATGGATGTCCCAGAAGCCGCTTATAATGGACAAATCTGATATGCACAGACTAGTCTGTTATAGGTCGCATACAATATACTGATTATAATACACCATAATGCACTACCTGATGGATACCATTAACCTGTGTTTGACTAGCCCTCAAAAAAGGAGCAATAACTTTTACAACAGCAGTGCAACAAAAAAGTTTTTCAAAAATAGCTAGTTTCAGCTACAGCCAAGAAAAATATTAGTATACCTGTCAAATGTACTTATCTAGGTACCTCCTTTTTTCAATCCTAACCCTTGCCAGCCTTACAATGCTATTTCTATGCAAAATGTGGCAGCCATCTTTTTTCTTGAGAAAAATATTCAGTTAAAACATTTATAAAATACTCAGATTTTGGTGAAACTAGAAAATTGTACCAGCAAAAAAAACAAACAAAAAAAAACTGTTAGATGCATGGAATGTTTTACAGTGAAAAAAAGTAGGGTCAAATGTTTTTCCTGATTTCATTGCACTGCTACTTTAAAAGGAATACTGTGGGTTGCTTAACTGAAAGGGGTATCAGGAAGGAACTGTCTTCTAGTCATAATTCAGAAACTAAATATTTTAAAGGTCTATCCAAACCTAATAATAGGCACACATGTAATTGTCACTTAATGTATCTTCTTATGCTACACGTAACTATTTCTTTTCTGGAAAGGGGCTAACTCAAAATTAACATTCAAACTGAGGAACATTCTGGCTCCTGGGCTAAAGTTCCAGAAAACTTCCTGCCTAATTACTAAATTGTCAAAATCCACCCCCCACCCCGTTTGGATTCACCTTAGTAATGGCATTAACAAGAATTTTCAGCTTCTATAACATGCTGTACTGCAGCATAACTAATAGCTGCTGTATGTTAGCAATGGCCCTGACATATTCCTGAACTCTTACTTTTAACTGCCTTTTGGTTTTATCTTCATAGAATGCTCCACAATTACATGTAGTTAAATAGATCACCTCTACGGTGTCACAAGTAATGAGCTGTCTAATTTCAAAATCCCTACCTGTGTGTTGATTTTTAAAAGTCTTGCTTCGTGAAATGACATTACAGGAAGAACATTTCTTACATGGGTGACATCCTTTCATCTTGTGACTGAGTCACGTTTTTGTTTCTGGCCACATATGTCTGCTGTGGACCAGAATAGCAGTATTAGGAGGCAGTATAGCACAGCGGTTTAAGGCTCTGAGCTGCAAACCTGGAGACCTGGGTCTGAATCCCACAGCCCCCACTTGCATACTGTGTGACCCTGAGCAAGTTGCTTAACTTCCCTGTGCTCCCAGGTTGCACCTGTAAACAAGCTTTCAGCTTAGTGTGTCTCACCTGGTAAAGTAAAAAAAAGAATATTGTTTAAATTTGTGTCTTTCCTGTATGTAATCCTAGATGGCTCTTTCATGAAAATGCCAACTGTAGAGCGAGGGGAGCAAGTGAGTCGGTGCCTTCAGAAGAATAGACGTAAGCATGAATGTTACTATAGCAACACTCTCTCAGTCTTGTGTCTGTACTTCTGAAGCCACCTACTCACTTACTCACCTCACTCTTCGATCAGTAGCTTCTTTTAGAAAAACCTCAGTATACTTCTCTGAAACACCACAGTTTACATGCTTTTTGAACAAAATGTTCTGATGCTAAAGCTTTGGAAATATATTATTTATCACGATGAACACTGCCCGGTTTGCTACACTGAAACAAGAAAATGAAAGTAATTACACTTAAAACAGTCTAAAAATGGCAAGTTCAATCACATAAGCTTATTTTATCACTTTTTACCCATAAAAATCATGGCAGGATCAGTTAAATAATTGTTTACAGTGTAGGACAGCTATATAGCTTTACTTCTTTATGGCTGTGGGAGCCTGTGTGTGTGTGTAGCAGCCTGTTTGTGCCAAGTGTTGAGTGATCTCACTGCTGATGAGAAGGGTCTGAAGGATAGAAAGTAGTGCAGGCATACAGTCATAGTGGGAGGCATGCAGTGATTGTGGGATAATGCACAGTCATGTGATGTGTCTTACCAATCAGGGAACCCAATTTTCACGGGTTTGTCCTACCCATTTTATAAATATATGCAGAGGGGACCTGTTTGATAAATGATTTATCTGTACAAGTGTTTGACCTCAGGTAACCTCATGAGTGGTGTAAGTCACAAGTGAGGTGTCCAGTGACAAACAGCATGAATACAGATAAATCATTTATCACAAAGTTCCCTTCATGTATTTGATTTATGCAATAGGCACTAATTCTGATAGTGCAGCAGAGTTTGTTTGTTTTTAAAGCGCTAGTGTACTGAAATCAGTTTAATATAATTTGCCTCCCTGTCCTTTGTGGTAAAGTAGACATATGTGACTTTAATTAATTACTAGCAGCAGTCTCATATTTGAGTATTATACTATTTGTTTTACTCATTTTGTTCATCTCCAGGGCTACAGGCAGTGGCTGTCACCATATGAGCATGTGATCAGTGGGAATGACGTGGTGGGGGAACTGCATCAATCATCTATCAACTATAGCAATCAACTCTAGCAGCACAAATGCACCAGGTGCTCAGAAGGGATTGCAGCACCAGAAATCAGAATACAAGAGGCTTAAGTAGAAGGGGGTTCTGCCAGTATGTCTATGATTCTGATCTCACAATAGACAACTGCATTTAATTTCTGCGAGTCTACGGCATTTGTTGTGTGCACCGGGCTTGTACCTCTCATGGGAATGAACTGTAGCACTATAGTGAAACTAATGGGGGGGTGACTTCTGTTCCAACACTCGGAGTCCAATCTCAGTTTGAAATTACAATCCAGCACCACGCTGGTGACCCGGGTTCGGACGTGAGCCCGAACCATCAGGGGTTGGCGGGGGGGGGGATAAGGATTAAGCATCTCCTGGACTGCTCTCCTATCCCCAGGGAAGGAATCCAAGGAGCCATTGCTCTGCAGTGGCCCCCAGTGATGATCGGGGGCACTGCTAGAGCTGGCATAGCAGGATGGAGTGTGGCAGACATCGGCATATTGTGCCCAGATGTCATTGCGCACTTGCGCTCCCAGGAGTAGGAAAAAAAAACAAAAATGGAGCAGCACAGACCACGGCAGTTTGATGGCCACACTCCGCCAGCTGACGATGTAATGGTTCCTCATCTGACTCGGGGGCAATAGGGGGTGCCCCTCTCAAAGGCAGAGCTGCATATGCCAGCTGGGCGTGCCACGTTGGGGTCGTAGGTGGAGCAAAGCAGTGGCTGGATCGATAGTAGGTCAGTGGCTGTCAAGGGGGTAAAATATGTCATGATAAAAAAAAAAGAAATTACAATCCAAATTATTTAAAGACATACTCTGTACATAAGGATACAATCAATTTTGCAAGACTACCTTCCTAATGCTTTTCAAAATCAGAAGCATGATAGAGACATGTTGTTTAGCCTTACTCAGCTAATAGTATTTATAGCTCAATAAATAGAATACCCACACACTTCTGCTTATAATGACAAGAGCTACAGAGAAAGAACATCTGTGTGCTATGGAAGCTCAGGGTAAACTATTCATTGAAGGGGCCATCCCATTTTTTATTCCTAGATCTGAGCTTTGCCACCAGGAAACAGCACAAAGCATTCAACAACGTACATACCAACCTCTGCGAATGTGGCATAAATTACAACATGCAGATGCGGGCTAACTATGAAATGTATTCTATACCTTAATGTGCCATTTTCTGGTCTATGTTTCTGTGGGTCTATGGTTATGCCACCTTCACGTTGTGTGAAACAGATCAGTTAAAAAGCAGCTTTTTCATCCCTGCTAAGCGCCGTCTCATATCAGAGGCTCGTGTTCTCTTTCACGGTACCTGGCAGGTAGCTATGGGTTTTCCTTGTTGCTGATTTTGCTGCTCAGTTTACCACTTCCATTACCGCGTTCGAATATTTCAGTGTGGGGTCAGCAGAGAGAGAGAGAGAGAGAGAGGCTGGTGTGTAGGAGTAGTGCCATGAAATTGCAGAATGTTGCTTAGCGAAATATTTCACATAATTCGTGCATTTGGCGAAATATTTCGTGGGTGCGAAATGCAAAATTCCGCTAGTGAAATGTGGCATTTTGCCAGTGAAATGTGAAATTCTGCCTGTGAAATGTGGAATTTCACCACTCGCAGGTGAAATTCTGCATTTCGTGGGTGAAATTTCGCACCCGCAAAATATTTCACAGAATGCGCAGAAGTTCACGAAATGTTTCGCATGGCCAAATTCTGAATTTCGCCAGCAAAATAAAATTCTGCTGCATTTGTATGTGACAATGTGCTTTTATTTACATCTCAGAGAGAAACTGTGTCAGCTGCAGAGACATAAAGTGTTTTCTCCAGCTTTATTTTGGTAGAGTGCTGGTGTTGAATTGGGAATGCCACTAGTGTGAACCATCAACTCAATTAGACTCTAGCATCAAGTTTTACCATTGTCTGGCAGACTGATCTATTTGTCAAAATTTGGAATGAGAAGGAAGGTTCAAGCAGTAAATATGTGGTGTAGTAATTTGGGGCTCCGCTCTGGTGACTGGACTGTTCTGCACAGCAGTCTGGAGTCAATCACCAAAGCCTCTTCAATTGTTGCTGTTCTCGCTAATTAAAAAAAGGAAATTACCACACCACCTATGGCACGAGACTTCATCAGACAGCTATAAAAATGGGCTATGAAATGACTGCTTGACCTTTTCTTACTGCTCTGAGTCCAGCAAATACATCCTGTTAGGCAAGGTAAAGCAGCCCAGAATGGTTCAAACTTCCCCCAACGTTATCCCTTCTGACGAGAACCCACTAGTGCTTGCATTACACAGCTCAAGACAGAATCAGCAAGAATCTCAAAAACAGCATAAGTAAAAAATATTCAGCAAGCCATACTACAAACCTTGTGGTTATTATGTTTTCACATGAATGAGCATAACGCAGCCCAGTCACAACAGTTTATGGAAATAGACCCATTACACTAGCTCTTTAAGAAATGTTAATGGAGTTTTTGGTGATTTTACCTTTGTAATCCACATTAGTGACACATTGCTAGGTGGTTGCTAGGGATACTTCAACGTCTTGACACTCATGCCTCTCAGAAGTGTGATTTTATTAGTCCCTTGATTGTTTTATGAATAATAATCAAAGAAAACTGACATCAGCTGTAAGTGAGTGTAGGTCATTACCCTGGTTTCTTAAGAGATGTTCTGCCTTATTAGTTTTGTATCATTTTTTTTTTGTAAAGTAAATTATTTGTAAAATATCTCAAGAATTGCCAGTTTCTTTTCTTGTGCTGCAGTTTCTTTGCTGGTAGTGGAGCAAGCCTGAGTTCTGGAGAGAGCAGCTGCAGTTGCAGCAAGGGGGCACAGCTGTAGTTGACTAATTTGTATTTCTACAGCATTGTTCAGTTACTTATGCCATCATTTTTTGTATAATACATATAAATATTTTGGGGTTGTGCTACGGCTTTGCTGGCAGAGGAGGCAGAGCAAGTCTGAGTGCTATGGAGTAGCGTCTTGTGTAGTGAGGGTACATGGCTGTACTACGCCACTGCTTTATTACATCTGCCACCATTTTTTTTTAATTTAACTTAAAAACAAATGTTTGTTTTTTTGTTTAATTTTTTACCATTTTATTCGTGCCGGTTGGGGTGCGAGGTCAAGTGCTGGGGAAGTGGCAGTTGCAGCGAGGGAGCGAGTCTGCACTTCTGATGTGTATAACGGTAGATTTTTTGCCAGGGTAGTCAGATATATGTTTGAATAAAGATGAAAAAACAGTGGTTTGTTTTCCTGCAATGTTTAAAATGGAGAAGGCTGTACTAGCAGTTTGGGTAAAGAAATACAACCCTAAAGGGGAAGGAACAAGAAAACAAACAAAAAAAAAACTGGTGCTGCAGTCCTTTTATAACATATGGTACAGTGTCTGTTCTGAGCTGGGTTAGGCTGGAAAAAATAAAAACAGCAGTTTAAATGAGAGCACGAGGGAGCAAGAATGAATAGAAGGTAAGAGAAGGCAAACAAAGGTAGTAATGATGGATTTGAAAGGTTGGTGGGGAGTGAGGGAGGTATTTTTATGTGACTGGCTAGTGAAACAAAGTATGCAAGTAGCACCAGTGGGGGGGGGGGCAATGAGGAACTCACTATATGTATACATTTGCCATGACATACTTACTATGGCCCCATTTTCAGAAGTGGCAGGGAGTACCATGCAAGCAATAGTGCTGCACAAAAAATAGCGCTGGCAAGAAATGGGGATATTCAGATAGCGTGCAGGCCAAAGTACCAGTGCAGTCCCAGACTGAATATAGCCAAAATGCTCAATGGCGCAATGGAACATATGCAGTGCACACAGCCAGGTCTGAATATGGGACAACCATGCACAAAAGACCAGGGCAAAGATGCACAACCATTTAAAAACAAAATACCAGTGCACAACCCCCCCCAAACATGGTACATCTTAATATTTAAACAATTTCATGGTCACTGGCTCTACTTACTTTAAACTTCATGTAAAAAAGGGTATCCTCTTAGTTTTCAGATTGGAATTCCAAGATGAGCAAGCTATACTACCACTCCACGGTGGGACTCTTTCGGTATATCTGTATAATGCTTGCCATTATTTTTTGTTGTTTCTACCCATTGTATTTTTTGTAGCACTGCTGTACTGTTCCTCTATTTGTACTATTGTACCCATGTTGCTGTTGTTCAACTGTTCTCCTTTTGTTGTACTCTCCCGGGTCGTGCTTGAAAATAGTCATTTTATTGCTAGTGCACCTACCCGGTTAACAAAAACTAATTATACAATGCATCAAAAAATGGACACCCCTCATTGGCCAGCTGGCACTATCACCCCGTTGTAAAATATAGCATTACCAACAGGAAAAAGTGCCAGCTGTGCCAACCTCGCGCTGCAACCCATTTAAAAACACTCCGACCCCCGTTTACAAATCCCAAAACCGCCATTGTACATCGCACTACGGGAAAAAAACCAAATCCGATCGTTCACAAAAAATATGAACATCCAAACAACTTTCGACTTGATCGATAATGAAGAGCTGGAAGCAATATTCAAATCAATTGAAGACGGCAATAACAGTGAAATGAAAACAGAAAATCCATCACCGGAAAAAGCAACAGCACAGCCGCCACAAACGCCCGTTGCTCTGCCTCAAATGCCCAGCCTGAACTTCACAACTGGCCCGCTCGCAGCACCTCCAACTGCCGCCGAAGACAGCGATAACAACAAAATAAAAAAAAAATCCAGTACCTCAAAAATCATTCGTACTGCCACCAAGAAAGCTCGTCCCTCTGCCTCACATCCCCAGCGTGAATGTCACACACAGCCCGCTCGCAGCACGTCCAACTACCGCAGAGCAGAATTCAAACACGACGCTTCCCTTCAAAGGGCCCACACCAGCCAATCCTAACAGAAAAACAAAGCGCCGTCACGACAGCATCACATCTGAGCAAATTACAATGCTGGAGCTAGAAAGACATGAAGAAACAACACAGAAGCAAACCAGATGGGCAGTTAAGGTATTCCTAGGCTGGGCAAAAGAAAAGGAAATAGAAATAGATCTAAAAAATATCCCAGCCCAGCAATTAAATGACATCCTGCGCAACTACTACAGCACAGTTAGAAACACATCAGGAGAAGAATATGTATTAAGCAGCTTTGTCAGTTTGCATTGCGGACTCAACAGATACATAAATGACCCCCCCATTGCCAGACAGCTCAATTTAATGATTGACCCAGACTTCACAACTGCAAACAACATATTCAAAGCAGTTGTAAAAAAATACCGAAAGTCAGGAAAAGACATTGCTCAACACCACCCTGCACTCACCATATCCCAACTAGCAACCATTAGAAATTCTAATGCAGTTTCCCCACAAACTGCAAAGGGCTAATACAAAAAGTCTGGCTAGATATTCAACTGCATTTCGCAAGATGAGGCAATGAAGAGTCAGACAATTTACAACACAGTCATTTGAAATAAAAATTGCTGAAAATGGCTTACAATATGTCACAAAACATTTAATGAAGAAACAAAGAACCATAAAAGTACAATGATCCCACACGCCACCTCACAAGAGGATGCATGTTTGAGCAACCTGACGACCCCTATGTCCTGTTAAAAGTTTTAAAAGTATCTCAACAAGCTGCCACCAAACCCACAGCATTATTCCTCCACCCAAAGACTTCCTAACCATATCCTAGAAAAAATGTCAGTATGGTACAACAACGAGCCAATGGGCATTAACTACCTGGGAAAAATGTTGCCACTGATCTGCAAGCAAGCCCAATTGCCAGACATCTACACAAATCACAGTTTAAGAGCAACTGCAGTAACATTGCTGAGCGATGCAGGAATGGAATCTCGCCAAATCATGGCAATAACTGGGCACAAAAGTGAATCTTCACTTCGCAGTTACTGGAAGCCCAACATGGATGACTTCAAAAAATGGGGAAACATCATATCAGAAGGCAACCGTCAGGAAACTGCTACCCCTCCCCCGAATCTTGCCTTCCTAAGCACAAAACACCAGCAAGAAACAGTCATCTCACACATGGAATCACCGACAATGCACAGCCCCAGAACTGAAATACCTCATGATCAGCCTCCAATTCCAGAAACAAATTCTTCCAACACCGAAATTCTTTTTGAATCACCAAGGAATGGCGAAAACAAACACACCTCTCACTAACCAGCCCTCCCAAGTGAACATCATAGCGGATCCAGCCAGCATGCCAGCAGCTCCACACACCGTGGATCAAACCAAACGACCTTTGGTGGTCTCTTCAATTATGGCACTGTAAATTTCTTCTACAAATAATGCAAAGGTAACATAAAACCAGCATAATCTACAAATTGCAATAAACTTTTTAAAACTAACATCTTTTTCTCTACTTTTGCAGATTAAAAACAAATACCTGCACTCCACCCCAAGCCTACTCAAAGCGACAACAGCCCACAGACACGGACAACTAAGAAAAAACAACAATCATCTTAAAGCAACAGAGCATAGAAGCAAAATACTATACTGAACTTTAACCTCATAACAATATTACTTTAAAATTATACTACCTAATCATTTAACACTTTTCTAAAATAATAAAAATATATATATCATTGCTTAAAGTACATATTAAAACTACATCTGTTCATAACTACTGTTCTGCTTCACTGTAAAAGTTAAACACAAATGTTAAAACACAAAAAAATAAACACTTCTTTATGTTACAAGCAAACCCACTGTATGGACTATTTTTTTGCATGGAAGGATATTCCACTATTTCCTTACTTTTTACACACAACAAATTATCACAATTAAATTACTATTCACATTTTACCACACACAACATTTGTATAATTGCAATAAACCACTCCAGGGTGTTGGTGATGCTGGTTTTACCCATGCCTGACGAGGTTTAGTCACTCGGCCTGCGGCCTCGTGACCAAACCACGCCAGGCGTGGGTAAAACCAGCATCACCAACACCCTGTCGTGGTTTATTGCTTAAATAAATAAATAAAATAAATAAATAGCCCCTACAGTAGCTTTTTAGCTCTGAAATGCCTGCAGTGGCTACTCATAAATATAGAGTGCTGCCTAAATTGGCTTAAATCACATGGCCTTATTGGTTCCTGTAAATAAGGTACTTCCACCCAGGAACATTTATTTGCAGGTGGTGGAAGGAAGCACGCTGTAAGGGGTGCCACACCTTCCCCAAATCAGCATGCTCCACTTGGCATTGCCCACAAATGTAATTCACGTTTCTGCTAGGGGGTGCCACTGGGTTGTGGTAAATAACAGCAGTTAAAAACAAAATACCAGTGCACCCCCCCCCCAACATGGTACATTTTAATATTTAAAGAATTTCATGGCCACTGGCTCTACTTACCTTAAACTTTATGTAAAGAAGAGGTTCCTCTTAGTTTTCTTAGTTTGAAGGGGTGGTATAGCTTGCTCACTTTGGAATTCCAATCTGAAAAGTAAGAGGACACCCTTTTTTCATGCAGTTTAAAGTAAGAAAAGCCATTAGGTAGTTAAAATGTTTGAATGTTGAATATATGCCATGTTTTTTTGGGGGGGAGGGCACTGGATGCCACACACCAGCAGCACCCTTCTCCAGAAATGTGAATTGCATTTTGAGCAATGCAAAGGCTTTGAGCGTGCTATTTGGTTGTTTTTTGAAAGATGCACAACCAGTAGTGGAGGTACAATGCAAGCATGAATGCTAGAACATCCTAGTGCAACAGTGCGTCAGTCTCATGGACAGTTTGTGCGCAGTGGCCCAACACAGGGGCCAAAAGGGTAAGAACCACTGAGCACAATGGGCCACAATGGTGAACCAGACAGACATGCCTAGGTCTTTCCACAGCAAAGCATGGCCCCCATGTGCAACACACACAGGACAGAGGAGCACAACAGTGGCCGGTACCCATAGATACCCACAGATGGTGGAGTGAGCTGAATGCTGCAGCAGACAAGATGAAGTGGGTGTAGGCCGGCAGTGCCACCGGGACACAAGCAATATGTCAAGGTGGGCAGACACACATTGGGGTCACCTCAGTGGCATGTCACGGCTGGCAACAGTCCAGATCAACACAACAAGGGATGGTGGAGCACGTGCAGCTGGCAGAGGTGTTGACACAGTGTCTGTGTCCTGTGCCACCACAGGAAAGTGGCAGGAGGTACTTGTCAGAGACCCCTGGACTAACCTGTGCATCTGGACACAGGACAGCACATAGTGGATCCACCCTGTAGGGTATCAAGGTGCATTGCATGATGCGAAGAGCACCCTAACCCCCCCAAGTGGCAAACCTGTGGATGGGGGGCACAGTGTATAACCACTGAAAACATGTAAGTAAGAAATAACACACACTGGATACAGGTAGCTGTGATCTGAAAAAATATCTCTTATATCAAAAAGTATACAAAATAGAACAGAAAATCAAAAATGTATAAAAAAATCAGCACAGCAACAATAAAATAAAAAAGAACAACAGATTACAACAAGGGGGTATGTGGGAATAAATAGGAAAAACTGTTGAGGGGTACAACTATTTACAGTAGGTGGTGATGTTGGCAGACAAAGGGTTCAGGAACACCAGAAACACACTCTATGGTGCAGCAGGAGATGGAGGTGGGGCCTGTATCCGCCGCATGGCAGCAACGTGCCCCCGCATTACCTCAGGGGATACTGTCACATGGCGTTGGACTGCCAGAAGCTCACGGAAAGTCCTTAAAATTGTGCCTTGCTGCATCATCAAGGTGCACACAAGAAGGGACCCGCTGCCTCCCCAACATCACCATCCCAGCTGTCCTGCAGGTTGTACCTGACCTAAGGGAGAAAAAAGGAAAAGAATCATACATCAGCAGAGCAAATGCAGTGATATGCATACGCAGAATACTCCCAACCCCCCCAACACCCAAGACCAAACAGGACAGTTGACATGTGAAGTACTGTATGTGGGACGTGCAGCCCACAGTCATTGCCACATTGCCGCAGGTCACAGTGGCCATGTATGTGTGGAGTAGATGTGTGCCAGGTGGCACTGTTGACGTGTCCTGGAGTGTCAGCACGGTTGGCATCTGGAGGAAGTGCAGCCCACAATGCTCCAATCAACATGTGTCGAGGGCACATGGATGTGTGGTGGGCGTGCAAGCAGACTACCCAGTGTCAACCCAGCAATGGAAGGTATGGGTGCAGAACAGCCATGCATCATGCAATGGACATAGTTGTGGCACTGCATGGGGGACAGTAGTAACAGTCCACACAGGACAGAGAGGCCAGCATGAAAATGGGACACATGGCCATGTCCCAACACAGTAAGTGCCCTGTGTGGCTGCCTGTGGTCACAGAGCACTGCTGTCATGACAGACAGATGGAACAGGCTGAGATACACTACCAGCCGACACAGCACACCACTTTTGGGATGACCCACAAGCATCACCGCTATGCTAGAGGGACACCTGCGAAGGGGGGTGCATACAGAAAGGCCTATATGTGGTGGTATGTGGCAGGGGAGCATTAGGTCGATGCTGCAGGCATGGGCAGTACGCACAGTCCACTACATGGCAGTGGGGTTTATGTCATCCCAACAGGTTGTGTGCACAAAGATCATGGCAATACACAGTACGCACCAATGGCCAGCCATGTCTGCCAACCAGCAGGGAGCATGTCCACAGGTCTATGCCATTGCTACAGAGTCCCCAGCAACATATGAGACAAGGCATGCCAATCCACCCCTGCCACAGGTGGCACAGATGCTACATGGTGTATGGCCATACTGTATATCACACACAGGCACCAGTCACAGACAGCCCGATAGCCAGGAATATATGTAATGGCTACAACAACATCTAACACCATGTAAGGCAAACACAGTAAATCCAAAGTAAATGGCCACATCTGCACCACAGTGTGGAGAACAACAGCATAGGGGTGGAAGTCAGAGGGGAATCAGGGCAACATCTATCTGATAACAGTGGCATACAGTACAAGTGTGGTGGACCACAAACGGGGCCGGGAGAGAGGTGTATTCAGACACCCATGCATGATTCACCACCCTTGGGAACACATCAAACAGGTGTTGCCCAACACACGGTTGACTTGGAACACCAAACAGAAATCTGCAGGACACACTGCAACTGGCAGCACATGGAGCTGCTGAGACACACAGGACTGTGAAGTGGTCCCTGAAGTTGACAACGCCACTGTGTCAGTTCACCACTCAGTCCAACCAAACCAGGGCATGGCACAGAGGGTCCATAGGATGTGTCCCCACCACAGGACTGCACACCCCCTGGCAGGGGAGAGGTCAACTGAAAGCCCAGATGGCCCAACCATGGGCAGGTGTGCTGATGGCCAACATGTTGCCGACACATCACATGACATGGATACACAGGGTAGGACATGCCCTGCTAGGGGTGCAAGCATGCACTGTGTGGTGGAGATGCTGTGTGTGTGTGTGTGTGTGTGTGTGTGTGTGTGTGACAACTGGACATGGATGTCACAGATGCAGTGTGCCCAAGGTTGCGACAATGCCGTGCGCAGCACCATAGGTCAGAATGCTGCCTAGTCATCCACCATGGCAGTCAACACAGTGGTGAGGGCCATGCCAGCAAAGGCAGATGTCTGACATGTGTGTCCAAATGCCAGTAACCCTCATGCGGATAACCCTGGGGCACAGTGGATGCATAACAGTGCAATGGTGCCCATTGTTGGTACAAGCAATGTCTGTGTTACAGGCACACTCACGTGAGTGTGCACGCTGTGCCCTTTGACCCTCAGTGCTTGGCTGTGTGCTCCTACTAGCCCTCTCATGTCTGTGCCTGTGCCCCCTTGCTGGCCAGTGCCCTGGCTCCTCAGTCTGTAATGGGAACACAAAGAAACAGAAACCGTCAGTGTCATGCAGCACTGGACATGTCCCCCAATGCCCACCCATGTACACTGCAACAAGGTGGACTGCATACGAACACCCATGTGTGGACAGATGCCCACCACCACTGCAGGAATGGCACTGCACAATTGCACAACAAATGTACAGGGACAGTCACAGTTTATGCCCCCCAGACACAGCTGATACACCCTCCACTGACGGCACAGTGTGGACAGTGTTGGTGGGTGTGGCAGGAATTGTACGTGATGCCCCAACGGTGGTAGCAGGCCTTATTCTGTGTATGTACCATGCAGTGGTAGTGTCCTGTAGCTCATGCCTTACAACGCTGAAGGATGTATCAGACAACCAAGCAGATGATGCATCTGTGTCCTGTACCATGGGTGTACATCGCACATGACACACAGCTATCTGCCTGGCTACAGCTTTATGGGCATCACTGCACAGATGGGTCAGCAAAGGGACATTGCTGGCCTGGTGCACACGTTACTGGCCAGTACAGATGTGGGGTTGTGCAGGCTACCATTGCACAGATGCTGCCTTGACACAACACTAGATGGCAGTCACTGTACCGGCTGTGTGCACAGCGTGACAGGGGATGAGTTGACCATTAGAGCAGCATGGGCTGACACAGGAATGCACAGGGGAGGTGACAGGTATGGCCTCATATGCAGCATCACAACATGTGCACCATGGCATTATCAGGCACTTACAGGTGTGCGCTACACAGACCCACCTGTGCTTGACATGGTGGTTAATGCCACAGCAGGTGTGCGCCTGCCGGAACTGCAACCATCAACCAGGCCCAGACCCTATTGTTGAGCCACATGTTGCCACTTTTAACAGTACAGGCACAAAGGTAGGCTGGACAGCTAAAATGTCATGGAACATTGGTATACCTCAGGTATATCTGCTTGCAGTCTGCCTAACTCGTTGCTATGACATGGCAGGGACCACACTGTGCCACTGATGTGCCAAAGGAGAATCTAGTACCTGATGCTGTGTGATGTGCAGTGATAGCTGAAGACCCCAACCCAACGGGCCAGACTATGAGGAGGCATGTGATGCACAGGGACAGATGTAGCTGTGCAAGGTGACACGGTTACACACAAGTATGCCATCATGGGGGTGGTACATAGACATGGTCCTGGACTATGGCCTGGGGAAACCTTGGGACACAATGTGTGTGTAAGTCTGGACAACATGGTCTTGGGAATGGTAGTGATGCCATGACGCAATACACTTGTGCAGTACATTGCTGTAAGCATGCATTGGAACACACAATGCCATGCTGGCCAGGCAGTACCAGGAGGTGGGACACATGTTCCATACGTGTCTGTGGCCAAGGGTGTGTGTGCAGTGGAACAGTACCCCAGTGATGACACAACCCACATGTCAATGTCCACTATACTGAATCAGGGGGCAATGCTGATGCCTGATGCCCATGAGGACTGACCTGTTGATGTAGCTGCATAGTGTAGGCTCATACCTGCATGTATACACATGACCGCTGCACATACCAAGTGTCCGGGTAGGGGTGTTAGCAACCAGTAACATTGATCTGCGTGTACATGATGGGTCCGGTGTGGGCCATCTGCACATGTGGAAATGGGGATGTGCAATGGCAGTGTGTGCATGCTGATCCAGAGGGACATGTACACCTGAACCCCTGTCCCATTAATGTGACAATGGACACATGATACACCCATGCTTAGGCACCACTGGGTTTGTCTGTGTGCTGCACATGTGCAGTAGCCCGGATACACCCTTGTCCATAACGTGTGGCACCTGTTGTGCATGAGCATGTGCAACCATGCAATTGGTATGTCAGCTGTGAGTGGTGTTTGGCATACCCCAGATATGCAGGCCCCATGGAACACATGTGAGGCCTCCAACACGTGTAACAGAGGTGATACCATTTACAATTGAAATACAGTGATGATATGGGATGAGTATGGCCCGTACCGCTGGGTTACATACAGTACATGTATATGTGCATGAATACCCACCTATACACCTACACACGTCATCCAGTCACATATGGAGAGTGGGCCACCATACACTGACCTACATAGGTAGCAATGGTATGTGTGCCAACACACCAACATGTGGGTCATGGAGGGGAAAACAAGCAAAATAATGACTTATGTCCCTGATGCCCGGATACAGTCCGGTTACCACATGTGCCCATGTCCTGGGGCAATCCAGCTGCACTGGGGTGATTCAGTCCCCCCCCCCAATGCCACACTGTATGTAGCTGTCATGTGTCACAATCACTCCATTGTCAGCAGGATGTAACAGCCACTAGCACAGCATGTTACCATGGTGTGTAGGCAGAAGATGCCCATTTGTGCAACAGATACCAACAAGGCCCACCTGGTACAGTGCCCACAGAGTGGGGGGCCAGGTCTGTGCACACCACGACTGGATGGTATGCAGTGTGTTATGCCATGACTGTACCACTGGGAACAGCAATACAACATACCCCATGTGCCACATAGTGCAGCGGTCACTGTACATATCGCGGATGTACCCCTGCCATAGAGTGGAATCCTACATGGAACACACTAATATGTTGTACATACCTGGTCATGGCACAGTGCCATCCCAAACCATGGCTCTGAGGCACTGCAAACTGTCACATCACTATCCTACCTCTGCAAGTCCCCTTAATGGTGGTGGCACTGCTCACCTGTTCAGACCACCCCAGTCCACCTGCCCAGAAGTATGCCAATGGAGGTCCAGACCTCGCACCTGGGCCTGTTTAAATCTTCTGTCAAAGAGCTGGCCCTCCCTGGTGACCAAAAGGTCCACCAGGTTAGCCAGCTTAACATCATTCCATCTCTGGTCCCTCTGGGTGGATGCCAGTTGCCTCCTTGGCATGGGCATGCTATTTCCCATGGAGCACAGTAACACACTCTGGCACAGTTGTGCAGCAATGAAACCCACGTATCTTGCACTATTGATGTACGTTTCTTTGCTTTGCGTTATCAGGCTTAGTGCCATGCACCCAGCAAGATAGACTACCCACAAATGTACATTGCACATGCGCGATAATGTGGACCCGCACTGCAACATGCGGAATCATGCAACAGACTATGGTGCATGTGAAGCATACCTACATCACCATATTTGGGAAGGGCATACATGACCACAAATCAGGCATAAAATACTGTGCTAATCGGTGGACACATGTCGCAGGCTACTATCGTGCATGCGGTCCATGTAGTGCTGCATACACAACGGCATCCTGTATCATGTGATGAAATGGCACTGTTGTCCACGTGTGATGCTATGACGTACACCTTCTATTGCATTAACATCCTTGCTGGTGCACCAGTGCGATCTGCAGAGCAACCAGAATAGTGTGATGTGATGCCGTCTGCTCAGCACGCAAATTTGCAATATTCAGCCAGCCTGTGCAAATAGTCTCATTGCGCAGTCCCTGTCGTAACAGCACATTAGCTTCTCATTACTGGAATGTATTCAGCTCATTTACATGCACTGGAATATAAAGGCACACCAGCGCCACCACTCCTCAGAAGTGACTGACAGGTATTGCAGCCTTGAAGGTAGGTGTTCTGTCTGTGTTTTTGTTCTGTTCTGGTTTGCCTGCTTCAGATGTTCCTGGCCATGTAACAGGGCCTGTGTCAACTGTCTGTCCCACAAGCACCAGAGATGTCTGACAGATGAAGGCATCCCAAGTTCTCACAGGAGGAACTCAGAGCCTTTACTGAGGCCTATGTGGCCAAAGAAGATATCCTGACACACCACAGGGGTACACCCCAGGAGCAGGAGCAGGCCTGGAAACAGGTGGCGGAAGCTGTCAATGCCCAGGGGCAGATGTGCCAGACCCCACAGGAGTGCAGAAAGTGGGCGAGTGGACTCCGTGTCCACATGAAAGAATTGCTGGTCAAGGCATGGTCCCAACACCAGGTCACAGGTTAAGGCCCATTAAAGCCCCAGCAGATGACCACACAAGAGGAGCTCATGGCCACCGCCTTCTGACAGGTGTCTGTGCAGTGTGTGCCAGGATGGGATGTTGAGACACATGTCAGCCCATCCCTGTGATGTAAGTGTACATGTTGCATTTCACGTGTTGTTTGTCAGTGTGTGGCTTGTGTATGTGGTGGCGACACTCGCACAGTTGTTTGGAATTGTGTGGACAACATTGTGATGCTGCTGTTTGTGTGTATAGTGAAGCCCACCAGGATGAAGCTCAGTGTCACAGGTTTCCTGCATGGACTAACTCCCATTGAAACCTGCATTGTTTGCTGCAGTAGTGCTACAGCATGTTTTGTTTACCTGACATGCCTGCCCATACCCAGGTTGTAATGCCTTCCCTGTGTGTTGTGTCCCATGTAATGACTCTGCACGCATGTCCACCTAAGTGTGTATGTTATAGCAGTGTGTGTCAATGTCCCTGCATTTGTGACTGTTTCTTAACATCTCTCCTCACAGCACCATCACTCCTCAGGGCAGGTGGTGGTCACTAAGTGCAGCCCGCTGAACAGTGTGGCCTGCTGACAGTGGCCAACTCTGGGGCTGATGTGGAGCCCTTGGATGTGAGTTGCTACATCCAGGGAGAGAAGGATGATGATGATGATGATGATGAGACCACCTCCCTGTTTGGTGAGGTGTTTCTGACTGCTGCAGAGGCCCTCAGCATGGCTTCTGGGGAAGACAGCAGCACACCCGACACCGGCATCCCCACCAACTCCTCCCAAGGGCCACAGGTCATCCCTCCAGCTGCTGCACATAACATACGCTGCAATCCAGGGCCAGCCCCTGCACAGCAACAGGACCACCACTGCCAGGTGGCCAGTGCACAGCAACAGGGCAGCATCACACAGCCTGCATATGCACAGCAACAGGGCAGCATCACACAGCCTGCACAGGCACAGCAACCAGACAGCATCACACAGCCTGCATATGCACAGCAACCAGACAGCGTCACACAGCCTGCACAGGCAAAGCAACAGGGCAGCATCACACAGCCTGCACAGGCACAGCAACCAGACAGCATCACACAGCCTGCACAGGCACAGCAACCAGACAGCATCACACAGCCTGCATATGCACAGTAACCAGACAGCATCACACAGCCTGCACAGGCACAGTAACAGGGCAGCATCACACAGCCTGCACAGGCACAGCAACAGGGCAGCATCACACAGTCTGCACAGGCACAGCAACCAGACAGCATCACACAGCCTGCATATGCACAGCAACAGGGCAGCATCACACAGCCTGCACAGGCACAGCAACCAGACAGCATCACACAGCCTGCATATGCACAGCAACAGGGCAGCATCACACAGCCTGCACAGGCACAGCAACCAGACAGCATCACACAGCCTGCATATGCACAGCAACCAGACAGCGTCACACAGCCTGCACAGGCACAGCAACAGGGCAGCATCACACAGCCTGCACAGGCACAGCAACAGGGCAGCATCACACAGCCTGCACAGGTACAGCAACAGGGCAGCATCACACAGCCTGCACAGGCACAGCAACAGGGCAGCATCACACAGCCTGCACAGGTACAGCAACAGGGCAGCATCACACAGCCTGCACAGGCACAGCAACAGGGCAGCATCACACAGCCTGCACAGGCACAGCAACCAGACAGCATCACACAGCCTGCATATGCACAGCAACAGGGCAGCATCACACAGCCTGCACAGGCACAGCAACAGGGCAGCATCACACAGCCTGCACAGGCACAGCAACCAGACAGCATCACACAGCCTGCATATGCACAGCAACCAGACAGCATCACACAGCCTGCACAGGCACAGCAACAGGGCAGCATCACACAGCCTGCACAGGCACAGCAACAGGGCAGCATCACACAGCCTGCATATGCACAGCAACAGGGCAGCATCACACAGCCTGCACAGGCACAGCAACCAGACAGCATCACACAGCCTGCATATGCACAGCAACCAGACAGCATCACACAGCCTGCATAGGCACAGCAACAGGGCAGCATCGCACAGCCTGCACATGCACAGCAACAGGGCAGCATCACACAGCCTGCACAGGCACAGCAACCAGACAGCATCACACAGCCTGCACAGGCACAGCAACAGGGCAGTATCACACAGCCTGCATATGCACAGCAACCAGACAGCATCACACAGCCTGCACAGGCACAGCAACCAGACAGCATCACACAGCCTGCATATGCACAGCAACCAGACAGCATCACACAGCCTGCATATGCACAGCAACCAGACAGCATCACACAGCCTGCACAGGCACAGCAACAGGGCAGCACCACACAGCCTGCACAGGCACAGCAACCGGACAGCATCACACAGCCTGCACATGCACAGCAACAGGGCAGCATCACACAGCCTGCACAGGCACAGCAACAGGACAGCATCACACAGCCTGCACAGGCACAGCAACAGGGCCACAGTGTCCAGCACCAACAGTATTTGCAAGATACCCAGTCACAGCCTGACCATGTACAGGATCAGGCACCCCTTTAACGTGTGATCCCTGCACATGGCTCATCCCCACCCTCTGGAAGGCAGACATGAGGGCATCACACACTGTGTTGCCTGCATGTCTGACAGAACAGGTGCCGCCTCCCCAGCAGCAGGCTGCCACCAGCCCAGCTAATATGCCCACAGCTTGCCAGCCACACACAGCCTCTGAGAGCCACTGTGAAATGCCAGGAGTCCCCCCATGAGGCAGTGAAGGGGTTAAACACACAGCTACACGTCCAGGAGGAGCCGGCTGCAGTCCGTCATGTGGAATTCATGGAGGTCCTCTGCAGCATATGAGCAGAGTTGCAGCAGGGTGCACAGGGATCACAGCAGCCATACAGGACCTTGGCACAGCCTGTGCTGCACTTAGTGGCCGTAGACTCCCCTTACCCCCCGCATCCCCCACACCCCCGTCCCATGGGCTTGCACCTCCCCCCACCCCTGATCGTAGCATTCGCTTTGCCACACTGACCACACCCAGTGGCCTGCATGGACACATGGGCCTACCCCCGCCAAGCTGTCCCCACTGCATCTGGCTGCATCATGCAGACAACACAACATATGTGTCCATGGTGGATGCATGAGCAGCACCTGAAGGGTCCAGGTACTGTCCTACATGCTCATGGCAGCCCCAGCCTGCAGGTAGGGCACCATGTGCCCTGTGTTGCCTATGGTTGTGCAGTGTCATCATTCCCCACAGCCACACTACCCCACCTCATAGCCCCTGTGGTATGGGCAGAATATATGGATGGCATTTCAACCAATGGATGTGGTTCTTGGCAGCATGCGATAGGCATGGGTATGATGAGTGCACCTGTGCCTTACCAGTGAGAGTAATGTGCCAAGGTATGTCTCTGATCCATGTCCAAATTCCACAGGTACCTGTGTGGATCTCATCCCTTGTTGTGGCCCTGGCTGCATCCTCCTGGCACTCACATGCACTTGTACCAGGGGCATGTCCTGTACTCCCTCCCCCTTACTGTACGGCCCCCAACGCATTCCCCAACAGTGTGCAGACATGACATGTTCCACATGCTGGTTGTACTCACTTTCATGCTCCAAAATGTTCCTCCACTATCCTTGCCCTTATTCTTGCCCTGTGCATCCATCCGTCCATCCTCTCATTGCCATTCAGGGTTCCCTCCTTTCGAGCCACTGATGATCACTCTTGTCTTGTGACTCCATTTCCTCCGCACTGTCGCCCTCCAGGTTCTGGACAACTACTCCATTGTCAAGTGTCATGTTGTGTAGGATACAACAGGCCAGGAATATGCCAAAGGCCTTGTCTGGGCTATACTGTAGGGCACCTCTGGACCCATCTAGGCATCAGAAACACATTTTCAGCATGCAGAACATGCACTCTATTCTGTTGTGTGGCTGTGTGTGCATCATTCTACTGTTCCTCCACGTCAGACATGGGCCAGAGTATTGGGGTGAGTATCCATGGCCACAGGGATGCGCACTGTCCCCTGTGAGGAGGAAGGTGACATGTTAGCACTCATTATAGGAACATAGCAATATAGAATCTGACAGTGAATAGGGACTGCTTGTCTTACCTAGTCTGCCCATGTTTCATACCTACAGACACATACTTGATCTCCTGCCCCCCTCACATTTTCTTGCTTCTAATGTTCCCTTCTTCCACTCCTATGCCTTCTTACATCCCATTACAGGTTTTGCTCCCACTTCCTCCTCAGGGAGGCTTTTTCAGTCACCCATCACCATTTTGGTGGAAACGTGTTTCCTTACATTTCTCCTGATTCTACCTGCTCCAGCTTATCGCATGTCTCCTTGTTCTTGGGCATCCTTTTTTTGTCAATAGTCCTCCCTCTTGGATCTTCTGCCTACCCTTGTGGTATTTGACAGTCTGTGTCATATCCATCTCCCCATCCTCCAGTCTGTACACTGGAGTCATGTTACTCCACAGTCCTTTCTTTCAGTGGCAATTCCATTACTTTTGCCACCACCAAAATGTTATAACATGTGTACACCTTATTTCTGGCTGTGCTGGCACTCACCAACAAGATGCCCGCTGGGAACATCCCCTGATTCAAACTGCTTGCACAGGGTAGACTGGTGCCAGATGTAGGCATGGTGTGCACTTCCATGAAAATGTGCCAAGACATTTGTGATGCAGCCTGTGGCATCACATTCCACCTGATAGTTGATTGAGTCGTACCCTTTCCAATTCATGTAGATGTCCTTATCACCACCAGATGGTGCCCTGATGGCCACATGGGTGCAGTTGATGGCACCTGGTAGGTGTGCAACCTTGCAGGAGTGCTTCTTGGTTTCTGTCTACTCTACTGATGTGCTAGGGGATCGAATGAACTACCTAGCTTGGGGCAGCAGTGCATCGAGAAACTGGCTGAGGAGGCATAAGGTGGCCAACTCTGTGATACCGGTGGTGTCACCGGTATCTGGAAGATGTCCATGGCAATGAGGCACAGTGCTGCTGTGACTTTGGTCTCCACCATCATGGTATGACTTCTGTGTGTAGGTGTTTCAGGCTCTTCATGGAGGAGCTTGCACAACTGTCTCAGAACAGTCCTGATGAGATGGTACTAGTCCACGATTTGTGTGTCATTTAGATTTTCAAATGTGACCCATGGACAGTACCATCTCTGTGGGGCATAACACCTGCGAGCCTTTTGCCATCTTCCTTGGAAGGCATTGACTTGCCTCCCCCACCTTAAGTCCGCCATAATGGCATCCATATGGAAGGCAATGTGAGCCATCCTTGCAGTTCCACAGCCAGTCTGTGTCTGCACACCTGGTTAAGGGCTGCCCCTTATACACCTTATTTTGTGCGACACTTTTCAGTGCTGTGTGATGTATGCGCTGCGCTTTGGGACTGAACATACATATGTGTGCAGCATATGCAGGTGTACGCCCCCCCTTTGTTGGTGCAGCATACATTATTTGTGTGCTGTACTATTGGATCTGTGCAGTGCATTTGTTCCCTTTGAATATGATGCCACCGCGCTATTTCCAGTTTGTGCCACGCATTTCGTGTTTGGGCCACGCAATCCTTTTTTAAAATGGGGGCCATATATAGGATTCTACCTACATGTATACATACTGTTGTGTTGATAAACACATTTATTACTAGCTCCTTGTGCCCATGCCTATTACATAAATATTACAGTGGTGCAGTAGCGCCACTGTAGTTAGGGTTGAGTAGGCACTTTAATGTTTAAATCCCAATTTTTGCATTTTAATATCTTTGCAACCGTTGAACAGATTTGCACAAAACTTTGCCTGCATGATTTTGTGGGGTAGATCGCTTGATTTGCCGCATTTCCTTCTGGTTGGATGTGCAGATTCTGAGATGCAGATAGCAAAAAAAACATAAAAAAATTGTTTTTTTTTTTTTTTGTTAATTTATTTTGCCATCACGCAGTGCCCAGATGGTTTGGAATTTTGGTCTGAAATATTCAGGGTACAAAGGGCTTGTCTCAGAAGAATTTCCTTTGTTGGTTTGCTAAAAAAACATTAACCCATTCCAAAGTTATTACATTTTAAAAATTCAGGTACTAAGCATGCTCAGTAAACACTTCAAAATAGCTGTAAAAGGGGTGTGACCTGGACAACTAGAGCCACCTCCTAGCTCATGAGTAGAGCCCTGTGAAATTCTTTTTATTTTATATAACTTTTCTTTTTATTTGTCTGGAATTTCTTATTTATTTTTATTCATTGATAATATGGTTTTATTTCTTGTTATCACATTTACATTCATAAAATACCTTAAAATGACCTTATACACACTAGAAATTGCTTTCTAGTATACTACATTGTATTAAGCACCATTATGATATGGCCTTGAAAGGTTTTGTGAATCAGGCAATTCTGGTGCCGCTTCCTTGTGGACTGTCTCTGTGGTAACAATGGAGCCGAAACAACAACTGCTGCAAGTATTTATTTAGTTTTTGGCAAAAAACAAGCAATTGTAGTGGTCTATCAGTCTATCTGGTCTCGCTATAGCACCAAGATATGTACGCTCCAAACCGAAGCTATTAGAAGCTACAGGGATACATAACTCTAAAGGACAGAGCCGCGGTTGATCCCCACGTGACACATCACTCTCAGGACAGCCACGGGTGGTTGTGAGTATGCCGCTTAGGGCTCCGAATTATGAAATGCTGACACAGAGGGAGGGAGGATCAACCATATAAATTACAAATATATAAAATCAGTGGAGGTAAAAAAAAAGGTACCTTTTCAGTAAGTTCAAATTGGGTTTAGAAATACAGTGTGCAACATTAAAAAAAATACTTTTGGCAATACAGAGAAACAGGAAAGTGTTATTGGTTGTTTTAGTTTGGAACTGACTTGACATTGGATAAGAGAATTTTGACACAGTGCTATCCAAGGAGGCAATATACTGTGGTGGCCTAAGGCTCTAGGCTATGAACCCGGAGACCTGGGTTTGAATCCCACAGCCCCAACTGTTTTTCTGTTTTTAAATAATAACTCATGCAGTTAGAAAAAACTACTTATAGAAAAACACTCACACATTAACAAAAACAAATTACTGAAAAAGTACTGTCTCAAAAAGTAAGGAAATTCATTGCAAAAAACATTGTTAATGCACTAGTTAGGTTATTATAGTGGCGTGGTAGGGCCAATATAATTAGGGTTGAGTAGGCACTAAAGTCATGCGTTTATAAAAACTAATTATAGAAAAATACTCATGCATTTATAAAAACTAATCACAGAAAAAGTACTATCTCAAAATGTAACAAAATTCATTGCAAAAAACTTTGTTCATGGACTAGTTAGGATTAAAGTGACAAAAGTAGGGAAATGTGGCATTAGGGTTTCTCAAGCATTAGCTTGAGGTGAGCATTAGCGTTGACAACTCCATGGCACATCCCATGCCTCTTGCTGCCAGCAGGGCGGGGGTGGGGTATTAGGGCCGGAAAGTCTAGTGCTACATTTCCCTACTTTTGCTGCTTTAACCCTAACTAGTGCATTAACAAAGTTTTTTGCAATGAATATATATATATACACTGTATATATATATACACTGACCTATCCACTGCTGACTGGTCCCCCATCACTTATGCGTCCACCATTGACTCAGCTTGGGAGTTCTTTCATACCAAATTTACAACCATCTGGGATAAGTTCTCCCCCCTCAGGTGGGTCAGAGTGCAGGGTAGTCACCTCCCCTGAATCACCCTCGAACTCCTAGCATGCATCCAGGCACGCGACCAAGCATGGAAAACTCATAAATCCTCAGGTTCCCGAACAGATTTCCAGCATTATCACACCTTCCACAACTCTTGCACCTGGGCCATAAAATGTGTATGAGCTGAATATTTCCAAACCACTTTCAACACAAACCTGAACTGCCCATCTAAATTTTGGAAAGTGGTGCAAGCCCTCTTCTCCCCTCCCACCCAATCCCCTGTCCCCGTGCTCCATGCCAATGATGCTGCCTTATCAGATCCCCTAGAGGTTGCCTCCAAATTTAACTTGTACTTTACCTCTTGTGCTGCCGACCTCAACTCCCTTTCCTCCCACTCCCCCACATCTCTCGACTCTACCGACCACTCTCCCCCCCCACACCTCATTCTCCTTTTCCAATATACTCCATCCACCACCCTCAAGAATCTCCTTGCCATGAACCCCTCTTCTGGGTCCTCCCCTGATGGCCTACACCCTAAACTCCTCTTCCTATCTGCCCCTGCTATTGCCATTTTTCTCATCTCATTCTGAACCTTTCCTACTCTCTCTCATCTGTCACTATGGCTTGGAAACATGCCACAGTCATCCCCCTTCCCAAAGAAGGTGACTCCTCCTCTCCTGGCAACTATCAGCCCATCTCACTCCTTCCAATCTCCATGACTTTTTGCACTAGTCAGAGATTGTCCCATTTCCCCTCCCTGCCTTCTTTCTGCACCCTCGAAGGGACTAACTAGAGGATGCTTCCTCTGTTAAGTATCTTGGTGTCTGGCTAGACAAGCACCTTGACTTTTCCATACACATGGATGCAATTGCCAAAAAAACTCACTGCAAACTTGGTGCCCTCTACCGTAACCACAGCTGCATCCTGCTGCCTGCCCACTGCACTGTGGTACAAAAAATGATCCTCACAGTTTTGGATTATGGTGACGTAGTCTTTAGTGCGGCCCCCAAAACCTCCCTTGCAAGACTGGACACCCTTTACAACTCCTTCTGCCATTTTTCACTCGATGCTCCCCCCTCTCTCTCATCACTGTGACCTCTATAACTCCCTCTCCTTCCTCTCTCAAGGGGATAGGAGACAATCCCACTGTATATCCTTCACAGCTAAATACTGGTTTGGTTCCTTCCCTTCCTATCTCTCCTCCTTATTCTCACCACGCCCCCCCATTTTCTCTCTCTAATTATTCCCAGAAGATCCACTTCCAAAGGCCAATCTGCATTCTCCTACCATCTGCCTAAATTGTGGAACTCCATCCCTATGCCCCCTCACCTGCTGCTCTTTCCTCTCTCCTTCGCAAACTCCCTTGCCACATCTGCACTTGCAACTAATTCTTTCTTATCATGTCTCATCATACTGTTCCATTCTAAGTACCCCTTTTCTAATCCTACCCCACATCTTCTGCCCTCTCTTTGGGTGACCTACTTTCTAAGTTACATTTCTCAGTGTTATCTCATACTTCTTAGCCTGACCATACCAACCATGCTGTTTCTGCAGTAGTGCCTGGTTTCCATGGCCACTGTGTTTCTGCCATGGTAGTAGATTTGTAGTAAGCATGGAGCCTGACTGCAGGAAGGTCATTGTAGCGCAGCCACATTCACTGCCATTTCTTGTCCTTTATACTTCTCAACTTTCACACATTACACGTGATGTTACTCATTACACCCCTCAAAAACTTGTTGTCTCACATAAAAATGGCAGAATCCCACCTGTTCTTTACACCGTGACCTCAAAGTGTTCATTCATATTAATTTGTGATATTCTAGTAATAGCAAACTTTATGAGGACCAAAGTACTGTTTCCACCATTTTCAGAACTTTCATTCCGTGATTTGATAAGGTGTCACACATTTTGAGGGATATTAAGAAAAAGTTAAAAAAGAAATCTTGACATTGGCAGACCTTGTTTTTGATATCTATATGCTGGTGATCAGTCAGTCATAGCTCTAGTTCCCAGATACTTTTTCTAATTTACATTTGTGGCAGCATTTCTGGCACACAAGCAAAAATGCTACCTAAAAATATGACAGGCCTTCCTGAGGAGGTTGTGGGGTCAAAAACAGCAGGGAATTCAAGAATGCATGGGACAGACATAAAGCAAGTCTAGTGGGGGGTAGGAGGAAGTAGGTTGTTGGTTAACTATGATCTGCAGCTTATCCAATAGGTAGAGAAATGGACAGACTGGGTGGGCCAAGCGGTCCTTATCTGCCGTCAAAGTCTATATTTCTGTTTCTATTTAAAAATAAATAATTAAATATTAAATGTTTCTATTGCACTTTTGGATACTATATCTGTTCACTCTGCCCTGTTGTCCTGTTTTCTAATTTTTTTTAATTCTGAAGAAAGAAAAATGGGGATTGGTGGCCATTCTGACTTTAAGTTTCCTGAATAGGCACATAAACACAGGAAAAATTCAAAATAGTAACAGTGGAACCAGTTATACCATCACTGCAGAAAGGGAGTGCCTGGGATCACTGGTTCTGAAAGACACACACTGTACTTCCATATCCTTGTGAGACAATCCCACAGAAAGTACCTCAGCAACACCTTACAAGCCAGGTGAGCCAAGGCCAACAAGGAACTTCTTGCAGCTGCTAGGGGACATGTCAGCAGCAACAACTGTGGTGCCCTGGGCCTGCTCACAGATGAGAGATGTTCAGTACCACTTAAAAAGGCATTGGCATCGAAGGCCCAAACCCATTGATTCCACTAGTACCAGTTACAGCAGGCCTGGTCAAGGCTCAGAGTGGTGGACAGATAGGAAAATGTCAGGGAAGGAATCCCTTTACAAAAACTGTCCACAGCACTCACTCTGACAACAGATTCCTCCTGAACAGAATGGGGAGGGATCTGGACAATCACATAGTAAGTGAAGTCTGGTTTCCACAAGAGCAGCAGGAGCACATAAACCTGCTGGAACTCAGAGCTGTACTTCTGTCTCTATAGCACTTCTCAAACCTGATCCAAGACCAGGCAGTTCTGGTCAGAACAGACAATGCCACTACCATGTAGTACTGTAAATAACCAAGCACAGTGGCACCAGATCCACAAAACTATGCACAGGGGGCAATGAGAATCTGAAATCTGGTATATTCTCTAAACACAGAACTCACTGCTGCAAATCCACCAAGAAAGGACAATGTCCTGGCAGATTCACTAAGCAGGATAAGTCAGGAAAACCATGAGTGCTCACTAAACCTCCAGGTGGTTCAGAAATTCAGAAGATGAGGCATACCAGAGGTAGACTTGTTTGCTTCATGGCACAATCACAGTTTACCACTGTTCTGCTGCAGGCCACCACACAGGGGACTCTACCCTAAGAGGCTCTGACTCTGAGTTGGCAGGGGAAAGTTCCTACATGCATTCCCTCCATTCCCCCCCTAATTCACAGAGTATTCAGGATATTGAAGAAGAGGTCACCAACAATGATTCTGGTGGCAACAGACAGAGTGAGACAGTCATGGTCTGGCATTGTCTGTTCTGACCAGAACTGCCTGGGTCAGTTCCCAAGTGCTTGGAAAACTGTTGAAATCACACCCATACGTAAGAGTGGGGACCGATCCATCCCCAACAATTACTGGCCCATCTCCATCCTCCTCCCACTCTCTAAAGCCCTTGAAAAAGTGGTGTTGATCCAACTCTCTGAATACCTAACCAAGTATGACATTATGTGCCAAGAGCAGCAGGGTTTCCACCCAGGACACAGTACAACCATGGCTCTCCTGGAATTCTCCCAACACCTCCATGCTGCTCTCGACTCTGGCAGCCTTGCAGGAGCAGTGTTCATTGACCTCTCCAAGGCCTTTGACACTGTCTGTCATCCCCTTCTACTTGACTCTCTCCACCAACTTTGCTTCTCTGGTGGTCCCATTTCCTGGTTCTCTAGCTACCTTTCTGCTAGATCCCAGTGCGTCAAGATCAGCGGCTCCCTCTCCAGCACTCTTCCTGTTCGCTCCGGGGTCCCTCAGGGCTCCATCCTGGGTCCAACACTTTTTAGTCTGTACCTCAACACCCTCCTCAGCTCATGTACTGGTAAAATGCTCCTCTTTGCCAACAATGCAGTCCTCATTGCCTCACATCCCAATCCCACCTCCCTGCAATTATCCCTCCAGCAAGCTTACAACCAAGTCGAAAGGTGGTTCAGAGACCGCAGACTGGTCATTAACCTAAAGAAAACCAAATCAATGCTCTTCTCCCACCACCAAAATAAAGCTAAAAATACCCCCCTCTTGATTATCCCCAGCACTCTGCACCTGCCACAAGTGACCACATACAAGTACCTAGGCATCACGTTCGATACTGCCCTCTCCTTCCACACCCACATTAATGCCCTGTCAGCCACCATTAAGTCTCGGATTGGCCTGCTATACTGGCACAGGGACTGCCTGCCTCAGGTTGCCCTCAGGCTGGCCATCACCTCCTCCGCCTTGTCCCTCATGGACTATGGCTTGCCCATCTATGCTGCAGCTGACAGCACTGCCCTCACCAAAATCCAACTCTCCATCAATAAGGCCTGTAGGCTCCTGACCGGTGCCCCCAGCCGTACTCACACCTGCCTTTTCTATACTACCAGACCTGCCTTCTCACTAAGAAATCTCTGCTAGGACTCTCCCCCCCCGGGGGTCTCCACCTCTCTACAGCAGCCATCTTCGTCCGTCACCACCCATAGCTCTGTTAAGGCCACTTTCAAGGTGCCCAGAACCAAGACCTCTCTTGCCTGGAGATTCTTCCTCTACCGAGCCCCCACCTGGTTCAACTCCCTCCCTAACTGCATCACCAACTTGCCAAAAATTGGCTCCTTCAAAACAGCCCTTCGGAATAATATCTTTAATACCCACTGTTGTAGGTGCAACTAACCCCCTGTTGTGACCTGTGGTTCCCACCCACCTTGCCCCCGGCTCAACAACGTCCACTGGACAGCCTCTCCCTCCCCTAGACCTACCCCTTCCCTACTAGGTCCCAACAGGGATGTAACCCACTGTCTTCTCTGAGGACCTATTATATCCATGAGTGTAACTCACAATTTTATAACATTATGTAACCTAAGTAACATACAAACTACTACATTATGTAACCTAAGTGTATCTATGTTAAATGTTCCTTTTACTGCACTTATAATGTTATCCTCTGTTTTACTCTGCACTGTAATAACTGTCTTGATGTCTGCCCCCCCCGACAAGGTGCCTTTGTAAATGAGTCTCTCTGACTCAAAGGTTGTAAACCCGATTTGTAATGAATAAATACATTTTCCAAACCCTAAATTTTCCAAACCCTCTCTCCTATTGTCCCTGTCTGACAAGAATCCCCTCTCTCTCCCCATAACGCACAATCTTCTGACTCTGTCTTAGGGTGCAGCGGTAACATTTCCAAATTTTACAACATTATGGCTGAAAGTTTGGTTCTTGAAGACCTAGAATACACTAGCATGAACCTATCAAGCAGAAGTACTGAATATTTTAAAAGTTTCAAGGAAACAGTCCACAAGAAAATCCTATTCCTCAAAACAGAAAATATTTTCAATTTGGTGCTTAGGTAAGGAAGTTTCTTCCCCGGAAGCTGATCTAACAGTTGTCCTGGATTATTTAGAACATTTGCATTTATTTATTTATTTATTTATTAGCATTTCAGAAATACACCTTTGAGCTAAAAGCTCATTTACAAAGGTTCCTGCTCAAACAAAGGTGAAAGGAAGGCAAATATTGATATACAGGGAGGGTGGGCATTTGCAGCTAACAAGCATTGTCAGGTAGTCAAAGAAGGTATAATATTCACATACAGTCAGTATCATCAATCACTGCTTAGGCAACAAGCAAATAGATTTACAGCTAACAAGCACTGTAAGGTAGACAAAGACAGTACAGAATTAGTATACAATCAATTGTAAGCAGCCTCAGCTTAGGTAATAAACAAATAGATTTGCAGTTGGTAAAATTGAGACAGGGCACTCATGGGTGCATCAGGTGTGCTCTAAGCAGAGGGGGTGAAGGAGGTAGTAGGTAGAGGGGAGGGGTAAACAAGGGCATAAGGGCAAAGTAAGTGCTAAAGGGAGCCCTGATGCAGTTCGCCCCAATTGGGCAACAGCGTTGGCCCACATATAAGTGGTTTGAAGACTTCATCACTAAATATCCACTTGGCAGCAGTATCAGCCTTCCTCTCTGCACAGAAGCAAAAGTCTTAGTAACACTTTAAGTGTCAGTTAACTACACTTTAGTTACAGTGTAACTCCACTGTAACTGCATTGTAGTTGCAATGTAGTTGCATGTGACTATAGTGTAATTACCCCTGTTGTATATAATTAATAATTACCTACCCCACAGTTACATTAAAACTAGTACTGGGGGGGGCGATGCTGAGCTATTTCCTCGACACACATGTTTGTGTGGAGCTCCACAAGTTTAGAAGCTGGAAGATGCTCTAAATACACTACTATCATTTTGGTTTTTTTTTTTAGTTTGCAAGAATTCTCGAGGGTGGTTGAGCAGTCTTTAACAGCGAAAACAATGGAAAAGTTTGTTTCCCCAAAGTTTGCTGGGAGAGGTGCTCCTTCCTGAGGGCCTATGGGACAGCTCAATGAGGAAGGAGCAGGGAGCTCTCCTGGGACAGTTACTCACCCAGAACTGGGCGTAAAATCCAAAGCGGCAACTAAACCTTCATTGGCGTCCATACAAGCCCTACTATCTGGGTTCCAATCCGAAGTAAGACAGTCAACGTCTCGGATAGAGACTGCTTTGAGTGAAATTTCTTCTCGATGTGTGGTTATACAGAATAGACTGGAGAACACAGAAAAAGCAGTCCAGCTTAACGAAAAGGAGACAAAGGCAGTATCGGCATGAACATTAACTTTAGAAGGGTCGGTTAATGCAGCGCTACATGAACAGTTAGCACAGGCAGCCAGGATTGAGCGCCTGGAGAATAATATATTGAGACGCAGTTTAAGGCTTATTGGATTTCCTGGTGATGTGTTAAATGAAGAGTTGAAGGAGGTGGTGGAAGCAGCACTTAGAGCAATTTTTGCTTTGGAACCTTCCTTTTCTTTGGAATTTGTGTTTCATCCTTCACGCATTTCTAAGGAACTACTGGAGAGAGAATCAGGCACAAGGTACATTATTATTACTTTTTTAACATTGGCTGAAAGAAATAAGATTCTCCAGATGGCTAGACAAAAGAAACAGATGATATATGAGGGAACCCGGATAGATTTTTATCCGGATTTCTGCCCGCAAATGCAACAAAAACAGAAAAGGTTTTTAGCCATTATGTCAGAGTTCAAAGAAGCCGGAATTCCAGTTGCTTTATTAGCACCAGCTCGCCTGAGAGTTCAATTCCAGGGGAAGGTTTATTATTTTGAGGATCAAGATGCTGCATGTTTGTTTTTTGAAAAGAATATTGAGATGCCTGAAGATTTGGGTTTAGATTTTGAACAGGAGAAGATAGAAGTAACACAGTACCATCCAGTTTGAATAATAACATTTTCTCCCCCTTTATTTCCTTCTTACTAAGGCTTGTGGACTGGATAGATTGGGACTTGGAAAAAAAAATATCTTAATACTTTGAATTTATTAATTTTTTCTTATCTGTTATTGTTGGGATGTAAATAGCTTGGAGCATACATACAATTTTTTTTCTATTTGATTTGTTATAGCTCTAGTTTAAATTGATATATTGGAATTTTGTTATTTTCCCTCCAAAAAATAGGATGGTTTATTAAGCTAAAATTCTCTTGATTTAATTTATTTCAAAATGTTTCCTTTCTTGATTTTTCATTGTTTGTAATTAAAAGAATATTTCTTTAAGAAAACAATAAAATAAAGTATAAAAAAACTAGTACTTAAAGTGTGACCAAAATCTTTAGCCTCACGCCCTATGTTCAAGACATTCTTCAAAGGACTCCTTCACCTGCAACCCCCAATTAAGGAACCTGTTCCACCCTGAAACTTAAAAATACGCTTGGAACAACTAGTGTATGCCCCCTCAAGCCCATTGCCTCTGTGGACCTCGTGTTGGTGACATGGAAGACACTTTTCTTCATAGCTATGACCTCTGCCAGAAGAGTCATTGAGCTCCAAGCCCTGTGCACAGAGTCAAACTACATCAGTGTGCAGAGGGACAAAGTTGTCCTGAGGACAAACAGGAAATTCCTCCCTAAAGTGGCATCAGAATTTCACCTTAACCAAATAGTTATGCTGCTGTACTTTCTCCATCCCATGCAGGTCCAGGTTAACATAAATTGTACTGTTTGGATGTCAAGAGAGCACTCAGCTACTATCTTGACAGAACAAAAGATATCAGATCTGACATCAGGTAGCTTTTTGTTACTTTATGTGAGGTTGGCAAAGGCAAACCTGCTGCAGGAAAACCATTTCTAGGTGGTTGGGATCTTGCATACAATTCTGCTATGAAAAAGCAGGTAAGCAGCCCCCCTTAGGGTTTAGAGCACATTCCTCAAGGGGCACAGCAGCCTCAGTAGCAGCCTCAAGAGGCATCCATCTGGCAGATATCTGCAAAGCAGCTAACTGAAAAACTGTACACACTTTTTTTTTTTGCAATTGTTTAACCAGGAGTAGCACACTAAGCTGAAAGCTTGTTTACAGGTGCGACCTGGGAGCACAAGGAAGTTAAGTGACTTGCTCAGGGTCACACAGTATGCAAATGGGGGCTGTGGGATTCAAACCCAGGTCTTCAGATTTGCAGCTCAGAGCCTTAAACCACTGCGATATACTGCCTCCCCATACTTTCACTAAGCAATACTGTCTGGACATTCTGTCTAGAAGAGATGAAAGGTTTGGGACAGTTGTCCTACAGAACCTTTATTCATAAATGGGTTCCAGTCTTCCCAACCTCCCAAAGTATTGCTTTGTATTCTGCATTTTTTGTATGCCATCACTAATAAACTCATGTTGTTAAAAGGAAAAATTACTCACCGTAGTAATGATGTTCTAATGGGTCCACTAGTGAGCTAATACAATCTCATCCCTACCTTCCCTTATAGAACCTAATCAGAAAAATGTTCTTAAATATAATATGGGTTTCTTTTCTGCCTCAGCATTTCAATATGTTTGCACGCTTTTTATTTCAAATAAGTTTTCTTTTAATGTTTATGGTATATTTACATAAAAAATGTGAAACATTTTCAAGTCTACTTATTTTTTATGTTGTCTTGCGTGTGCAGTGCAAGCAACATTTTGTGGCAGCTTGCTGGAGTAGCAGGTTGTGGGGGTGCAGCAGTGTTGTGGCCAGTGCCACCACTGCTTTTTGGGCTTGTCTCTGTGGCACCAGTGAATGAGCACGCTGTCTATGACAGCAGTTGAGAAGCCTACCACCAACTTGAAAGAAATTCGCCACCGCAATGAAGGAGTGCCCTGTCATTGCAGGGTGTGCCTTGCCTGCTGAAGCATTTCAATAAACATGGCAGCGGCTGTCACCATCTGCCTCTCACAATCCTTAAAAAGCTGACTACGGGTGTGCCCAATCCCCCTGTCGGCATGTTTATAACCCCCCCTCAAGATTGTGTGGCACACTGAGAGCCCACCCCAGTGTGCTTTGTGTGTTTTGAAGCCAACCCCTTCGGCATGTTCCTGTCCCTATCCACCCCCATTGTGTGCCACACTGGGAGCTCACTCCAGGGAGGCCAACGTAACCCCCCCCCAAAGTCATGGGGTACACTGGGAGCCCACCCCAGTGTGCCCAACAGTTGTTTTATTTCACCTGTAAATAAAGAAAACCTTCCCGCGATGTCCTTTCCTGAAAAAATAAAACAGTCTGTCGTTGAGTCCAGAGTGCCCCCCTCCCCCAACCCACACCCACCCTCTGCAGACCCCACTTCTGTGAGCCCACCTCCACACACCCTCCAGAGGTCCAGCGCCATGATCTTCGCTGGAGCGGGAACATGTCTGCAGTCTTCAAAGCTAATTGCAAACTGAAGAAATGTCGGTAAGCTGTATAATGGCATCAGTGGGGGGGGGTCAACTTAGGTGGATATCGCGGCCATTTTTTTGACTTTTGGCTCCAAATATTCAACATGGGGTTCTTGGGACCCCACCTCATGAAATCAGTCACTGTCATTTTGTTATTCAGTCCTGAAAGGTGATTTTGTGGTCACTGCATGGAATCACCTTTTGGGACTGATTAATGAAACAATAGTGCCACTGTTCATGAGGTGGGCTCCCAAAAAGCCTATGTTGCAAATTTGGTGAAACAATGCCTAGAAATGACTGTGTTATGAGTGTGCATTACACAGTTTCCATGCACACTCATAACTGCAAGAATTTTTAATATTTTCACTCCAGATTTTCAACATTGCCATTTTTTCACACCTCCTTATAAACAGTGCAGCTGTCATTTTCACATCCTGCCCAAAATGTGTTTTTGCACATCTGGCGCAGAATGGCGTGGTCACTGTGGGAAATCAATGTTCGGGACAGATTAACAAAATCACAGTGCCACTGTTCAAGAGCAGAGGTCCCAAATGCTTTCATGAGATGGGGTCACAAAAAAGCCCATGCTGAAATTTGGAGTGCAAATACCAACAAATGCCAGGGTGTTAGGATTTCTAACCGTAACATCCCACCCTGTAGAGACTGACAGGCATCAGTAGTGTGACTTTGGATTGTTGGCTGTAATGCTCACACCATTCCACCCCACCTCCACCCTGCAGCCAGTGACAGGCATCAAGGTGTGCCTTGGACTCTTCGGCAACAAAGTTCACCCCATTCTCCTATACTGCACCCATCTCAAAGTATTTCCTTATGAAATTGGGTGAGCATAAGGCCTCACGACCCCAAGGCATAACACGACACTTGTCGAAGTCTGTACCGTAGGGTGAGGTGAAATGGCATGAGTGTTATGGCCAGTGACCCAAAGGCACACCTCAATGCCTGTCAGTCTCTGCAAGGTGGGGTGGGGTTGGCATCAGTTCCATACTTCACTGCCATTCCTATTACACATCTCTCTAACTCCTGCACTACCAATGCCAATGCCAGCAAGACAACATTCGGCATTGACAAATGCTTGTTGCTATTGAGCTTGCTATAGGAATTGCAGTTTAACTAGTTAGTACTGCTCTCAAGCACATCAAGGCAAATAGGATGTTTGGATGTATCGGGAGGGGTATTGATAGCAGAAAATGTGAGGTAATACTTCGCCTCTGTAGATCCTTGGTGAGGCCATACCTGGAGCACTGCACCCAGTTCTGGGGCCTTTGCCTCTGGAAGGATAGGGATAAGTCTGAGATGGTGCAGTGCAGGGTAACGAAAATGATTCAGGGCCAGCAGAGCATGTCTTATGAGGAGCATCTCAAGGCACTGAATATGTACTCACTGGAGACCAGAAGGGAGAGGGAAGATATAATAGAGATCTTCAAATTCCTAAAAGGAATTAACAGGGTGAACTGTTGAGAACTATTTAACTTGAAATAAATACCAGCTTGTGGTTATGTGGTCATGACTGGATGCTAAGAGGATGGAAGTTCAGGAGGGACATGAGGAAATACTGTTTTACAGAAAGGGAGGTGGAGCCATGGAAAAGGTTGCCAGTCAAGGTGGCGGATGCAAAAACCGTTAGTGGTTTTAAGCATGGCTGGGACAGAATGGAGAGTATAGCGGTTGCTCAAGGCATCAGAACTGGGGAGGAGAATGGGAAGAGGGGGGCTAGGACCCTGGAGGAATTGTAGGCCCCAGGGCTAAATACGGAACACAGGCAGACTGGATGGACCTTTGGTCTTTATCTGCCATCATTGTCTACATATGAACATAGGAAAATGCCAGCAGATTGGGCATTGAGGTCTCTTGCCTCTGCTTGAGATGCAGCTCACAGTTTGATAACTGCTGCTGCCCCCCTCCCCTCTCCCTACCATTCCTTTCCTAATTTTCATTCAGAGTCCCCCTGGTCTCTCCCCACCCTACCTGTACCCTGCTCATGTATCTATCCCATCCCTTCTTAAAACCTCCCACTGATTCCCTTGGCACCAATGCCTTAGGTAGTGCATTCCAAGGCATCACCACCCTTTCCATGAAGTAATGCTTTCTCAGGTCTCTTCTATACTTTTCACCAACCAGTTTCAGGCTATGACCTCTCATGGTCCCTTCCTCCTTCAGTCTGAACACTACCTCTGTGTTTACTCTATTAATACCTTTCAAGTACTTAAAAGTCTCAATCATGTCCCCTCTGTCCCTTCTGTCTTTCAGTGAGTATATGTTTAGCTCCTTAAGTTTCTCTGCATAGGGCTTATCCCCCATTCCAAGCATCATCTTAGACGCACTCCTCTGGACCCTCCCCCGAGCATAAGGTCCTTCTTTAAGTAAGGGCACCAGAGCTGCACACAGTACTCAAAGTGCGGCCTCACCAAGGATTTGTACAGTGGCAGAATTACTTCCTCCCTTCTCAAGGTGATCCCCCTAGCAATGCATCCCAGCATTCTGTTTGCCTTAGCCACTGCTTTCCTGCATTGTCCTGAGTGATTCAGTTTACCAGTGATCACTACTCCCATATCTTTTTCTTCCTCTGAAACTGTTAACTGTACCCCTCCTAAACTGTAGCTGTACCCTGGATTCCTAGCTCCCAAGTGAAGTACTCTGCACTTTGCACTTCCTAACAATAAACCCCAGCTGCCATGTGACTGACCACTGTTCTAGTCTTTCTAGGTCTTCCTGGAGTGTCCTCCTTCCCTCCTCACTGCCCACCTCTGCATCTAGTTTGGAGTCATCAGCAAACAGGCTCATATTACTCCTAACTCCAACCACAATGTCTGAAATGAAAGCATCAAATAACAATGGACCCAGACAGGAACACTGAGGGACCCTGCTAATGACACTTCTTGGTGTTGATAGCTCCCCCCTACCACCGCCCATAGTTGTCTGTCTTTTTGCTCGTTCCCAATCCGCCTCATCAAACTTCCCCCACCTCCAAGTCCCTCAGCTTGCCCAGTAGTCTCCCGTACCGCACCAAGTCAAATACCTTACTGAAGTCTAGATACATAACATCAACTGGCCTACCACCATCCAGATATCTTGTCACCCAATCAAAAAATTCAACCAGGTTAGTCTGACAAGATCTCCCCTTAGCTACAGTAATACTTATTGTAATTAAAGCACATTAGCAGTGAAAAGTTTGGCCTATGCCTTTTTAGATTGCCCCTTGTTGCCTGTCCTGTGTGATATATTTCCCCCATTCTGAGTCTGCATTAGCATATATATATATATATATTTTACATTTGAAATAATAACCAGACTGCTCCTTTCAATATGGCTCTTTGTATGTTTTCATTACCATTCTGTGTAGTTTTTGAACGCTAACTGTTTAATGGACACTGTCAACCCCCTTAGGCCTCAAGGTGTCCTTAGTTTAAAAAATACATTTAATGATTGGTCACAGCCTGGACTGATTGCTAATGTAGCTGGTAGTTTGATTATGATTCAGTTTTTTCTTTTAAAAGTGAAAAACGGACTGCGCACTATACCTGTGTTACCACACAAAAATGTGTTTGTTTACATTTATTGATCAATGCCCACTGCATCTTTCTTTGACTTGGAAACACCCCATCAGAGTCTAGCCACTTGTTATGGAGTGTGAGGAGCGGAGACTATTGCAAAATGAGTGGCTTCACTGTTTGGAGGTGTTCCTGATGTTCACGAAGTATGCAAGAAGAGTTGATCAAAGACTTGAAAGAAATGTGGGTATAACTATATCATTAGCATTCATTTCAGTTCTTCTTAGAAAGGAAGAAGATAGAACAACCAGTAACATCAATTCATTTTAAGGAAGGCAAGCAATCATAAAATGTGGTTTTCAAGTAGAAATAATATGATGCAAAAATGGTTGGCAACTCCCCTTTAAGTGAAAACATTCATTATTGTAATATACTAGTCCATAATCTTTACACACCACTTAGGCTTTTTGCAAACTAAAATAATTGTCAATGTAGCTTTTGAAGGAACAGTGATCAGACACCATGGTGGGCGCTGTCGCTGCCATCTCCTGTTACAGTGAAGGTCTGCACTACTTGATTGTACTGAAAAGAATACCACAGAGCGGTGCTGAGACATACTGCAACAGGAGATGGTGCCACGCAACACCTACCATGTTGCCTGACTGAGGGTCTTTCAACAGTGCCATTCTGTAAATTGCAAAGTTTTAAAAAATGATTTGGGATTATGATGAGCCTAATCGGTGGGTATGGATTGGGGGCGGGATATTACAATAATTACAGTTTTCCTTTAACATCACTTTATTGTGACTAAAATGAACTAACATGTGACAAACAGTGGTCCCTTACTGTGTGAGAAAAGAGGTGTACAAAAACAGCTGAATAATACACTGATGAAAACCTTGCCTGACACCTAGTAAAAGGAGTGCTATTTTTATTATTTCAAATGTTTAAAAAAAGTGATAAAGCAAACTCAAATGGAGAAATCATGATATTGCGCAAGACAGGCGGTAAGGGTCAGTCTAAACTGGAATACAAAGTGTAGGCTAAAATGTTCACTGTAATATGCGCTGCCCCTTTAAGCTGAGAAAATAGGCATATTTTTGAAATTCTGCTCATTGAAACTCTGTTCTAGTAATCTTTGTTGTCCAGAACACCACTATGGGCAAGATATTTTTCCATTATAACTTTGGGCTCTTATGTTAAGAAAATGTCTAACAAAGGGACACCTTGTGGGGACCATGAGCACAGTCCTGTTGCACACTCATCCTCTGGGCAGTGCACAGATACAGGCACTGTACAGTTGTTGTTGCCAAATTTACTTTAAAATCTCATTCAACAGAGTAATTTGGGATTATTTCCATAACTAAAAGAACACATTTTTCCAAGGATTTTTAAAAGGAGATCATTTGCAAATTGATGTGTTGAGGTGTCAGCAAGCCTCAGTTGGTGGCATAACAGTCTCTGGGCCAGAAGGTCATGGGTTCTAGTCCCACACCATGACTTGAGCTTATATCCCAAATGCTGGCACTCCATTGAAGAATTGCAGGGTGCTATATTGCCAGGGTGTGCCATCCTTCAGATGAGATGTTAAACTGATGTCCCTCCTGCCTATCTCTCTGGTGCTGTCCTAGTGGGTGTGCAGGTGGAAATAAAAGAACCAAAAACACTTTTCATTATAGATGGGATTTATTCCTGCTGTTCTGGACAGTATTTCCCTTTTCATAAATCTGATCCGAGTGACTGTCCAAGGCTATATATGGAGGTAACCCATGATATGAGCTACTCAATATGAGCGACTGTGGAGACAGTGAATATGAATGAATAGCGAGGTGAATTACAGTGAAGGAAAAGGACAGCTATGGACTGAATAGCTAGGCAGAGGTATTACGTGAAGGATAGAAGGTGTGTTTGGGAGGGCTGCTTCCAGCTGGCCATCTAGCCTGTTGGGTTTGGTGATGGTCTGCGATGGTGGTGGGACAGAGCTTGGGACTGGAACAGTCCTTCTGTTTTTTGTGATTTTCTGTGTTTGTAGTTTATTTTTTTTTTTGTTTTTTTTTTAGACATTCCGTTCCCCTGAGGTTGTCCCCCCAGCATTCTCCTCATGTGCACAGGCAGCCCCCCCATGGTGTAACCCCCCTCCTGTGATTTCCTCTTTCTCCCAGTGTCATGCCCCCCCCAGCATTGATTATATTAGTTATGAGGGTTGCGGGGGACAAAGCCCCCACATATAATGCTGTTTGTTGTTTTTGTAGAAATAAACTGGAAAGGCATCCACCAGACTTATTTGCTGAGCTCAAATGTATTTCAAAGTCATAGGCAAAGGTAGTAGAGCTCAGGCTGCCACTGAAGAAATTCCATATGCTTGAATGTCAAATTAAAAAGCAGCATGTAATGTTAAAACAGAGCAGCACACCAAATAGCTGAATGTTTTCGCGCCCACTAGGCTCTTTATGAAGACACTTTTTAATATGACATTCACGCATCTGGACGTTCTTCAGTGGCAGCCTGAGCTCTACTACCTTTTTTTTATAGAAATGAATGTAAGATTGCTTATTCTGTAGGGTGCTGTGGTGTCCATCAGTGTTATTGCCATCGGCAATATGTAGTCGCTAATTAGTACAGAGCTCTTTTTGGTGGTGCTGTTATTACATGGTACCATACGTGGGTGCTGATGAGCAGAAAGGTTGCCACTATGTTTACAGTCACTTCATTATCTCATTGCTTCTAAGGTGCTTTGGGACACAATATGTGCATGAAAAGCAATATATAAACAATTCTTCTTCTTCTTCTGTCTTCTTCCTGTATTCCATAAGCTGTCTGATGCCTTCGTTTTGCTGTATGATATGGTCCCCCCAGTCTGCACTGTAAAATTTAGAGTCATGAGTTTTAAAAAAAATAAAGAAATAAAAACTAAATTCTCTCTGCGGTTTGTTGATGAAGTGCTGATAATATCTATTTTGCTGTGTTTTTTGTTGTGGTTGTTTGTTTTGTGAACCTTTTCTCTCTTTAATTTTATTTTGCTTTGTATAAAATGCTAAATGTAAAAACCTCAACATGTTGTTTAACAATTGATTGTAACTTTTAGGATAAACTTGACCAATGGTTCGCTCACCACTAAAACTCAAGGAGCGGACAGGATGCAATACTGCTTGGTCCCTCTGCTCATTAGACTTGACTGCAATGACTTGTTATTGCATTTGATAGTTGTTGTCAAGATAGGATACAATGTTTTAATCTACTGCATATTTCTAGGGCCTATCTTAAACATACCCATACTCTGGAACATGAAGTTATATTTGACACTGTCAGATGCCTTCTTTGCAAGTAGAAAGGGCAAAGACATCTGTAACCTCCTATAGCATTTTAAAAATGTCTGTCCCATCAGAAAACAGTAAGACAGACTTACAACTGCTTAAGGACCTGTGGGAAGTGGAGTAAAGCAGATGGAGACAGGTAGATCTGGCACAGGTAAAAGCAGAATGGGTGCGGAGTGAGGATGAATACTCGGAATTTAAGGGATAGTGATTATTTCTGATGATTATAGAATCAATGCCCAGAACTAGGTGGTCATAGGACCACATTAACATAATTTATGTTGGCTGAAGGCAATTTCTAAGTGGCAGTGAGACAGACATCCTGATGGAACATACTTAAAGATTTTAATCACTTCTATACATCACCTGTTGCAAACAAATGTGTAGTTTAGTAGTTTAAAAAAAGCATGTATATCTTACCATATTAGGAAGGAAGGACAGAATTTAATTTTATACAGTGCCATTCTTATGTACTCAATTCCAAACTGCTTAAAAAAGTCCTGAATATTTGCAACAATCATTAGGTCAGCACAGGAAGGCTATAAAGAATGGGGGGGAGGTTAAGGAAAACTCAGGAGGGTTAGGAAGAGAAAGTTAAGCACAGTGAGAATAAGTGATTTGCTCATGGTCACACTGAGAATAAATGGTGCTGGGGAATTTAAGCCTATATAGTATTTGGTTAGTGCTTATTGTGGATAAAAATTGGTGGCTTTCCAAAAGTTGTTGTAGTACAGTTCAAAGGTCAATAAAAGTTGTAGTATCGTTCTGACATCACGATGATACTACAACAGCGTTTTCTCCTTGAGATGTTACCTGATTGGCTGAAATGGCTTACTGTTCAAAAACAAATGGACTAAAATGGCAGCACCACTTAGCGAGCGGAAGAGCGAGGGGTTCGTAAGATAGTTTGGACTCGAACTGCCATTCTCCGCTCCCTGTATCCAAATTATCATTTTGGCAGCTTCCTTCTCCTTTTTTTTTTTTTAAATCACTGGTTGAAACACAGGGTCATGAGCAGAGTGGGACAGTAGCGAGGACCAATATCATTGGAGAAAAGGAAACAGAGCGGGACTGCAGCAACGACGGAGAGCAAGTGGGTGTGTGAATGCAAGGTAGGAAACCTTGTAGTTAAATGAGACTTTGGACATTTCTGGAACCATATACTATATAAAATATTATATGGGTGTCCAGATGCAAGCAGTGTTTGACTGGGATGTGAGTCAGACGGACCTCTCGAAGCTTCGGCCTCGAGGTCTGTAAGACATCGTCATATCTCTCGATGGAAACATATTTTGTTGTGTATGGTCACCACACACTATTCTATATGTGTTCAAGTTCCCAGCTCTGCACTCTAGTTACTAGGCTACACTGCATATCATAACTATATGTGACCCCGGGTCACTGTGTCCACATTCATGCCCCTGCCTTCTGACTTCACAGATCCCACCTGGTTGAGGGTTGGGTTTGTTCTTACTCCTGCAGTGGGGGGGGGGGGTCATCCCAGAAAAGAGAAGAAATAGCACAGTGTCTCCACCCATAGAGAATATGTGGGCTAGATGTTGTGTGCATTACCACCGTCTGGGATGAATTACCTTCCCACCTCCCTACACTGGATTGGATTGCCTCCTATGGACCAATAAGAGGATTTTTATCTTTACCAATACACAACGTAAACAAATTACACAAAATGGCTGCACGTACAAAAGTAAAATATCACAACTTAACAATGTCTTTACTGTGCAATACAGGTCTGGAAGCCGAATGAAAAGAGGGTTAGGCAACTCTAAGTCACGTTAAGATTTTCCACTCGCTACTACCTGGGAGCCACTGTTCTATGAGTCACTTCTGTACCACCCTCTCAGATTCCACACAATCGCTGTACACATCTTCCCAATCAGGTGGCATGATAAGTTACACTACAGAGTGTGGTACATTTTAGCTGGTACCTGCCCAAGAACTATACTTGCAGGTATAAAATGGCATTAAATAAACCGGGATACCCAAGAGCTGCACTATGTCCCAGTGTGGGCATGGTAGCAACATTGTCCAAGTTCTTTTGGTGATGCACTTGTTGACAATTGGCAGTCTTGCATTTTAAATCTTCAACAAGCCATGGTGTGATAGCACAATTAAAGAACTTGAGATTCCAAATGGAAAATGCTTGAAAAACAACTTTGTAATCCAAACATAGTTAATGTAATCCAAACAGGAAGAATAAAAAAGGACCCCAGCTAGCAATGCCAGCACTCACGTGCCCCATAGATGCAGCAACTCACTCAAGGCAAGAACCAGCATCAGGCTGGGCAGCATTCAAGACTGGGCTCCTGTGGCCAGAAGGTGAAACATTTCAGACTCGCTCTCAGATGATTCACAGCAGCACAGTCCCACTGACTCAGCTGTCACAGTCCAGTAACAGGAGCACTACACAGTGACTTCCTGGTTACCTAGGAGCTCAAACCCACTGAGTGAGCCCCATGGTCCACCTCCCCTCTGGATCAGGAGTACCCACGTACTCGGAGCATGTGCCCTGTGACTCCCCAGTCCCTGATTCACCCCACTTGATAAGTGCTAGCAGGTCCCATACCTGGCTCCACATCAGCTTGAATTCGACGCAGATCTCTGTCTCTAATTTTACAGCTCAACAGCTCTTCTCAGGAGTGGGTCTCCAATGATTTCTCACCAAGCAACCTCAGCCTGCAGAAAATGCCCCACAGGCACAGATTCCTGGAGGCTTCACTCAGCAGGTGCCTTTTGAGAGTAGGGCACAGCAAGTCGAAGTTTGGAAGGAATGAGCCCAGGAAGGAAGGGCTTGCAGGATTATGCCAGGCTAGGCCTCCAGCTTTCTTCCAGCAGCAGAAGGTCTGCTAATTTCAGTGTCTCCGTCAGACTGCCACAAGCTCTAAAACGCCTAGATATTTCTCTCTCTCTCAGAATCAGTGCTTAATTGGCTGTACAAGGCTGGCTGTCTATCCTGTTGTTTTGTAGAGCTTTCTGAATGGCTCCTTTAGCCCACCAGTACATTAGGGAGGTCACTGATTGCCATTTTTTCCACAAGTCTCACCAGTGCTGCACAGGGCTTTCTAGCTCTTATGTGACTGTCTGGCAGGGTCAAGGGTCATAAACATGGTAATAGCCAGGTTCTGCAGTAGGCCTTGGACTCCAAAGTCTTTTATTTTACATTAGTTCTTCCCGAAAATTGTCTGCTGGCCCCGCTAGGTTTTGTAGCTGCTCCTTAGGGCTGCTATCTGGTTTGTTCATTGCAGTCGGTTGAGAGCCAGGTACCGTGTTACAGACCAGGGAGCACTAGGGAGGAGCCCCTCGGCAAAATGCATTCCCACTCATTGAAATGGCAGCTATCACGGCCACGAGTGTTTGAGATGCCAAAGAAGTAGTGTCCCTAGTTTGTTTCTGGTGCCTTCTGCCAGGATTGTGGGACCAGGATTGAAGAGCACTGCCACAGCCACTGAAGAAAAGGTGTAGAAAGTGCTGACGTTGCAGCATTCAGCCACACTATCTCTCCATCCCACGCAGGCAGGTAAGCAAGAGGGCCACAGTAGAGTCCGACAGTCATCAGAAGGGCAACAGCAAAGGCAGTCCAGATAAGCCCCCTTCCGAGGTTGGGGTAACATATATTTTCCTAATACGGCTACCTGACACATTTTTGCTTGATCTGTGGACATGTTTTGCTGACTACTGTAGGTTTTCTCACTATTACAGCATTCTTAAAACATTCTGCATGACTGGGGGAATTCAGTGGAGTTAAGAAAAGGCAGTGTGTTCTTATAGATTTGGGCAAAACCCAACACAGCACACTGGCTCATTCTGTGAGTTTGGGCAAGTCACTTGATCACCTTGCTCTCCAGTCCTTCGAGCAGCTGGGTAGGAAAACATCACATCACATGAGCTATCCTGTGTGTGTATATATAAGGAATATGTAGGGGGAGCTGTGTGATATCAGATTTATCTATATAAGTGCTGTTTGACCTCGGGTAACCCCAAGAATGGCATAAGCCATGAGTCAAAACATGGCATAAGCCATGAGGTCAAACAGCATGAGTACAGATAAATCTGGTATCACACAGGCTCCCCCCTGCAAGTTCCAATTAAGATTAAGGTTACATTTATGCAACAGGGTAGGAGCTTGTGGGATGGGTTAGTTTCTGTTTAATTTGTTTTTATTTATTTAAATGTAGCTTAATTTACGAGTTTATTTTGTGAAGTAGTGCAATACTGCTATTTTCCATTCTAGATTGTTAGGTGCGTCGCTATAGACCTAACACTGGGACATCGCATCAACATGTCATCATCCCCACTGATTGGTGGCGCTACCAGGTTTCGGAAAAAAAACAGAGAAAATGACATCTATTGTTAGCAAGACTGCATTATAGAAGAGACATGGATGTGTGGCTGGCTGTTTCTTTTTTCACTACGGAAAATCCAGAGTTTGCACTGCTGCGATGTGAGCTCAGCTTTATGACAGTAGCTCTTATCAAGTACAAGTGCAGTTTGGTGGCTCAGGAGGGAAAATAAGTAGAAACAAATTTTTTTCTTTAACACGGAGCTGTAATGAGTGCAGACTATAGAGTGAGAAGTTGGTCCGGAGGAGAGAATGCTAGGAGTTTCCAGATAAAGGCAGAAACAGCTATGAGGAAGAAAAATAGAGAATACAGGATGGGCAACTATACACAACCAGTGTGTTCTGCAACAGAGGTGTCCTGATTCCCTCTGACCTTGAGAGTGGAGCTGGAGAGATCCATGGGAATCAGAATCCTGAGGCGGCAGAACACACTGGTCGTGCATAAAGTCATTGCTCATCCAGTATATTTTATAGTGTATAGTAGTATGTGAAATGTGCACACTGTGGTTCTTTTGCTTTCAGAATAAAGCTGACTTGTGCAGTCTCTAGAGTCACATTCTATGACCTTTAAACTGTGGTACAACAGAACAATGCTGTACTAGACACTATAACGTTTATATTTTTTGACAAGTAGCTGATGAGCAAGCAGGTGAGCCAGTGGGGGTTGGAGGGTGCAGTGCTACTGCTACTGCAAGACCCACATGTGTTTTATCATTTTTGGGGGGATGGAGAAATAAGCAGCTGTAGAACTGGGAAGGAGAATGACTTTAGAGGAATGTTTGCTGCTAGTAAGGGAGTGGAATTCATGGACTGTATGGGGAATAATCAATGAGTGGAAAGCTGCTGTGGAAAAATGCTGTGCATGTAAACTGTACTTTTCGTTTTGTGGTACAACAAGGGGAAGCAGTGCCAGCTGATGGAGATAGACTGTGACATAGATAGTGTGTACATGAATGGTGACATAGTAACTGTGTACATAAATATAAGATTCTTCATTTATGCACACAGTTACTCAGCTAAATAGATTTATCACACTCCATGTATGTCCACCACATTGCATAAACATATGCTACATGGTTGAGCCCTTGTCCCCATAGAAAAAGTCATCATGTATTTCCCCATATATTGTGGTAGCCAATCAGCATATTGTGATATCTATTAGCTAATTATAGTGCATTAATGTGTTATTAAAACCTTAATAACACATTAATACTCAACAAGCACTATATTAATGTGTTATTAACACTTTAATAATACATTGCTACCCAACACACAACAAACAACCACACTAACACATATAACAAGCCTCTTAATAACACAAGCAACAAGTCCCTTAATAGCACATAGCAAGTGTCTTAGAAAATGGTCTAAGAAATCCCCTGGCTCTGATTGGCTGATAACCCTGGCAAGGTGGGCATCTATTAGATAACCGAGCCCAGGTAAAAAAAGTGTCAGCCCCAAACAAACCACATTACCAAGATTAATGGACACACAGTGATTTCAAACTTGAGACCTGCCATTTTTTTGGTCTCGGTAACCAAGATTACCCACAAAGTTATAATGTGCAGTAACTCCGCCCCCGACCCCCATGTAGTGAAATCATCAGTTTGCAATGACAAGAAAACACATTCAACACACAAAATAAACATTTTCAGCCACTGCAGGGAGCTGTAATGGAATGGAGCTACTTGTGTTCCCACTCCCTCAAGGACTGGCTGGTCTAGCAGATGTTCCATGCTGGCAACGCATCTCCATCTCAGGGTAGTCAAAGTTATGAAAATGCTGCCACTGCTCCTCAGCCCTGCTCTACTGATCCTCCAACCATCCGCCTGCCCACTTAACCTGTTGCCACAATACCACTGCTCAGCCCCAGCGCAAAAGGGAAATAATTGTTGGGGGTTTAAACACCTCATTGGTTTAACAGTTTGCATCAGCAAGCAGGATGGTGGGACGAGAGAGGGACATCCTTAATTGTAGACATGGTTATTTTGCAGCGGCATTGGTAACTTCTTTCCCAGCTCAAACCTTCCGTTAGGCTCATACATTTTTTTATTTTTATTTTCAATAGAAATAACCTTATCTGAGTACTGAACCACAGTCACTGCAGTTCCATTCCCGATCCTCTGAGTTACCATCTCCTGCAGTCCAACTCCATTCCTGAACACAGTGCAGTGCGGTTGCCTAGTCAGACTAACTGTAACTTAAACAAACAAAATGGACCACCATTGGGTCAGAGGAAGGAGATTATGCTTCAATAATGGGTGGGGGGGGGATAAACCCATAGCAGTGAATAAGATCAAAACTGAAAAGGAAAGCAACTGGTAATGAAGCACTGCAGTGCCTTCTACTGGTAGGTATGCCAGTAGAGGGGATTACTTTACGGAGAATATCACTTTAAAGTGGTTTGTAGTGACTTTTTTATTAATCTATTTATTTTTTGTAGTACATAATAGTGTCACAATTAGACCATTTTCTAAGCGCAATAATGCCCTCAATGGTGAGTGGTATTGGGCTTTACCGGACCTTCCAGGGGCTATGAGGCCCTCCACCTGTGGCGGCGGGCCTCATCATGCCCCTGGTTGATTCTGTATAGGCCAATACCACCTACCTTGTTGGGTATTATTGCTTACTTAACAACACGTGTAATGGCCACCCAACCCCTCAACACTATGGCAAAGCATAGGACAAGCAAAACGTGTCCAACCTAATGCATTATATGTAAAATAAAATATGGCTAAGTCTTGCACACTCATGAAATAATGTCATTTTGGGGTCAAACAAACTCATGAAGTCCACTCACCCTTCAGGCTCCTGGCTTCATGACTTGTTCAACCCCCTCACTGGTATTATTTCATTGTATACCACACTTTGCCACCATTTATTCTCTCTATGTCTCTATCTGTATATACTTGTGTGTATACATCCTCACTCCTCATTTGCCCCCATTCTTCTTCAAAAAAATCCTGGTCAGTGCAACCTCATCACTGATAAACAAATCATCCTAGCAGAACTAAACTCCCACTTCATGTCAGCTGGCCTGGTGTTTAAGAGGTCCCCGACTGCAGCATAGCACTCCACCACTTCGTTATCAGAAGGACCAAATAGTTATAATACCAACTCTTTTGTTTTCTAGCCAATTACATATAAGCAAGTGGAACAACTCCTGTTAGGGTTAGACATAAAGACAAGTGCAGGCGCTGATGGTATTGACCCATTCTTTCTCAGAACTGGTTTCATGCATCTCACAGCTCCCATAACCCATCTTTTCAATTTATCACTTATGAGTCAAGAGATACCATTAATATGGAAAACAGCACACATTATCCCACTTCTAAAAGCTGGCAACATCAGTAATCTCAACATCTACAGACCAGTATCCAGCCTCCCTGTATTAGCAAAACTTGAGAAACTTATCAATGCTCAACTAAGAGATTACTATTATAACCCCTATCCAATCAGGCTTCAGATCCAAGCATAGTGCTGCCATTGCCCTAGCTAAAGTTACCAATGACTGCTTACAGGCTGCAGACCATAAACAAACCACTGGAGCAATTTTCCTTGACCTCAGCAAGGCCTTCAGTACTGTGGACCACAACATGCTGATTCAAAAGCTGGCAAAAACAGCACTGGGCCCTGGCCTTGTGCTGTGGTTCACTCACTACATAACTGTATGGGTACAGCAAATAAAAGCAGAATATCTCTATTCTATCTGTACCCCCTTCATCAAGGGTGTCCCCCAAGGTGCAGTGCTAGGCTCCCTTCTCTTCATGCTATATATCAATGACATCGGTGAGACCATTATGGATGCCAATTTACACTTTTACGCAGCTGACACTGTTCTATACTTATCCAGCCCTAATATCAATACAGTTTGTTTAAACCTCCAGAAGGCTTTCATCAATTTACAACGAAACCTCTACCACTCCAAACTGCTATTAAACGCCTCCAAAACTAAGATCATGTACATCACCTCACACAACGTAGCACCACAATGTGCACCAGCCTGAACCATCACTATTTTACAAGGGGGTGCACTAGAAGTAGTAGAAAAGTAAATACCTAGGACTATGGATTGACAGTAAGCTATCCTTCACAGCATACGTAGAAGCACTATGCAAAAAATTTAGGGTCAGACTGGAGTTTACTCTAGAAATAAGCGTTGTTTCCCACATGACACCTGCAAATGCCTGATACAGGCCACCTTCCTCCCAGTTGTAGACTATGTAGCTCTAATGTACTGTCACTGCTCAGGCAACTATCTCACCAAATTAGACATGCTCTATCACAGAACACTCAGGCCCCATCCACACTGCACAGCTCAGACCCCGTAACGGATATAAACCGTTACAACTGGGGAGCAGTGCAGTGTGTCCACACTGCTGCGGTGTCTGTTACTGGACCGGCACTGCCGGTCCACACTTCGGGGCTAGGTGACCATTACCGTGGCACAATCACAATACAGCTCAGCGCTGCGTAGGGACGGTGCCATGCATCACACTATGCCTGGTAACATTACTGAGGCATAACCGGTTTCATAACCGTTGTTTAAACCACCTCATATGTGGTTTCAACAACGATTATGAAAACGCCTTCTGTAACGTTACAGGTGTAAATGCAACTGTTCCAGTAACGGTTTGGGCACTCTGTAACGTTACAGAGGGGTAGTGTGGGCAGGGCCTCAGGTTTATCACAGAGTCAGGACCCAGAACCCACCATTGCAATCTGTACACCGCAGTTGGCTGGTCCTCACTAACAAATCGGAGATTGCTGATTCTGTGCATCTGGGCCTACAAGGTGCTCCTAAAGGACCTCCCAAATTATATCTCTGAGCTATTCCATATGTTGCACAGCAACTGTTCCCTTACAAAGAATAACTATATACTTCTGGACATCCCTAAACACGCTACACAGGCAGGAAAATCTGTAATCAGTTGCTTTATCCCCACAGTATGGAACTCATTACAGGACTCACTAAAGCTCACTACTCTGGTCAGACCTGAAACCTTCAAAACCCTCATTGAAAAATTATACACCGAGGCTTCTTCTTGTGGCTAAGCTACATTTTTGCATATCTTCGATGTTTTTATATAGAGGATAATGGCTGGGAATCTGGTGATAACCACGCTGCAATCACCTTGAGTGGTTGCTAGGGCAACATGGTAAACCTCGAGAGCAGAGCTGGAGAGGTTTACTGTAGCCCTAGCAACCACGAGAGGTGATTTCAGCGTGCTTGTCACCTGATCACCAGCCATCATCTTTTATAGTGTATGGTCAAAAAAACACTGCTTGCATTCAGTGTGTGAGAATTATGGAACTCTGGTGCATTCTTTTTGGTTTTGCCACTGTTTGGAAGTTCCGAAGTATGGTTAACAACGTTTTAAAATTCTAAACAGTGCATAACAAAGCTGTGTGACTGTTGATTTTGGTGGTTAATAGGCACTTACCATACATTATATATTGGTTATACAGTTATATGGGATAGTTAATTACTGTGATCAGACTAATGCTTGAACCTATTTCTATTGTGTATGCCTATCTATACCTCAAATCCTTTATATCTGAACGTACTCTGTCAGAGTTATAATTGCTGTAATGTTACTTCAGCTATGTATATTCCTATGTCTGGTATATCTATGAGCACTGTATCATGCCTTTTAACATTGTATGCTGTCCTACTCAGGACCTCCTTGTAAATGAGCTTGCTCAGCAGAGCCTTTTCCTGGTGAAATAAACAAATACAAATAAACATATGACTGAATACTGAACCTCATTAAGTATTACTGGCTGAAATAATATGTACAGTACCTCCTGAAGTTAGAAATGTTTAGCTTACAAAGCAGGATATAGAATAAATGATGGCCAACTGTAAATTATAAGGCTTTAAATAATTCAAGGGGTTCTTGTAACATCATAAACCACAAGAGTGAAGCTTGAGTGGTTTGTAAACGTCATCAGAACCCCAAGGTGGATTTACAAGCCTTGTAATTTAAACAGCAGTTTGACTATTTTTTTTTTATTTAGTATAATACAGGGTCAAACACTGTTAATAACTGTCACATATGAATGAAGATGTTTCCTTGCCGGTAGAATGTGAATCAAGCAGGGATTGTTTACTACAGAATATTCTACAGTGACTGCAACATCTCAGACTGTTTGAGTGACACAGACATTTGAAAATAGCCATAATTCATAATTCTGTCACCACAATTGTAAATTACAAGATATCTGGGGCCAGATATTCTAGACTTAGCCCAGGCTTTTGTACCCAATTTTGGGGAGGGGTCTATACTGAGACAACCCCCACAGTGGGGGCAGAACTCATTAGCACACAAGTGCTAAATTACCACATTGCCCATGCAAATGATGGAGTCACCCCCTGCATATGATCAAGTGGCACATTCGGACCTTTGCGGAGGCATTAACTGACACCTGAATGGACACAAGTTACCACCATTGCAAACCCTGACATAATGAGACACAAGGCCCTGGTGGCAGGCAAAGAGTCTGCAGCCATCCGCCCCGGCTCGTTGAAGCAATAATGTCTCTGCTGTCCAGTGGCACCTCCCACACTCTGATTCCAGTCCTCATAATAAAGTAAGTCTTCCCTCGTGTCTAGTGGCACCCTCCTCACCCTCAAATCCCCATTTCCATAAAAAAGTAAGTCTTCCCTGGTATCTAGTGGCACCCCTGCCCTCCGATCCCCATCCCATATAAGTTGAATTATTCCCTTATGTCCAGTGGCACCACCTGCCCTCTAGTCACCCACTGCTATGTCAGGCAAGCTGTCCCTGGTGTCTAGTGCTCCCTGCATGATCAGCCTCAAGCAAATGACCCTGCCACCCTCTCATCTCTTTGGCCGGTGCTGCATGGATCCAGTACAGCAACCAGCAAATCCCTCCTCTCGCCACCTCGGCTGACTGCCGTATAGACTGACAGGGAGTGCACATCCTGCGTATTGTAAAGGGAGTGTGCATACTGTCTCTTGTAGACATTATGCACACTCCCTTTACAATGTACAAGATTAGTGCTCCCTGTCAGTCCATATGGCAGCCGGTTGAGGTAGTGAGAGGAGGGCTGTGCCAGTCACTGTATCGGATCTGCGCAGCACCAGAAAAAGTGGTAAGGGGGTGGTAGGATAGCTTGCTCAGTGCCGGAAGTGTGGGAGGGGGTCACTAGAAAATAGGGATGGCTTACCTGACACAGCGACAGGCGATCAGAGGGTGGGGGGTGCCATTGGATACCAGGGAATAATTCAACTTATATGGGGATGACGATCAGAGGGTGAGGGGGGGCAACTTGATGCCACGGAAGAGTTACTTTATTACAGATATGGGGATGGGGATTGGAGAGTAGGGGTGTCACTAGACAGAACTGAAAATGTAAACTTTTATAAGGACAGGTGATTGGGTTGGGGGTGCAAACCTGCCACTGCTTCCCATGCAAATGAGCCCATAATGAGCCTGATATGGCCACTTCACATCTGGCATGCCTAAAGGGCAGATTTGCATGCTGCCAGTTGAATATCATGCCTGGGGCTCCCAGCACTAACAGGTCTTGGGGGCACAGCAGCTCCATGCACTTCGGTATGGTCACCATACAGCCCAGATCCAGGTCAGAGAAGTGCTATTTGACCTTGCGCTGCCCTGACATGGCCCTGTATTCAGCTGGACAATGCCAAAGGACTGTCTCACTGAATACAGCATCCTCAGGGTCATGGGCAGGGGCAAGCAGAGTGCAAACCTTTGTGCTCTGCTTCAGCCCATTACTCAATATCTGGCCCCTGATGTCATAGCTGTGAATTATGATACAAAAGTGTATGCACTTTGGGCCTGAGTCACAAACGGTGCAGACGGGTTATGCGCCGTGTAAATCTGGCGCATAGCCCAGCCGCACCTGGCCACGCACACTACGCCCCCTGCACACCATTCAGGATCCCAGTACACCCGCTATGTGCCCAGTGCACTGGCCAAACACGTAGCTCTGCTTGGGAGTGGATTGAGGACAGGAGCAGGGGCATGTTAGCACTCTGCGCCACGCACAACGGTGCGGGTGCCTTGCGTGGGGGGCGATGGCTATGCCTTCTGAAGGCAGCCATAAATGTTACTTACCTCCTGGATGCTGCAGCTGATTGCAGTGGGGATAGTGGGGGTCAATGGACCCCTCACTGTGGCTGCCCCTTTCTGTGGGGCACATTTGGGAGGGTGGGGGATGGGCAGATGGGGCCCCCCACACCGCTGAGTTCTGTCCATGTGTGTACCCATTGGAAATATGGTGACCAACAGGTGCAAGGGATCTAGAGGTCCCAGTCTGGGCAGCCGACTGGCTGCACAGCCAGGTCTGCAGCCCTGCACCAGACCACTCCACATAGCTGCACACTGGGGGGGGGGGAGGACCGTGTAACAAGCATAGTGGGGACCGCTGTTCATGAATGCAGTCCCTGCATGGATCTCTGGCAAGTGCAGAGCTGCTCGGGGGGGGAGGGATGCATGCAATTCACATATATCCCCCCCCACCATTCGTGAATAGGCCCCTATCTGTGTATTACAAGGCCTGATCATGTAGGGCCTTATAGCCCCTTGAAGGTCCAGTATTTCCCAATAAAGCCCACCCTGGAGGGTATTATTGCACTTAGAAAATGGGCTACATGTTGCACTTTTTATGTAATAAATGAAGTGGCAAAAAAAAAGAAATTTGTAGAAATGATTGCAAGGCTGTTTTGTTTCTATAAAATAGGTCCTCCACTGGTATGTCAGTAGAGGGCACTGCAGTCATTTGTAGTTCCTTCTCCTACAGTTCCCGCTGCCCCCACCTGCTGCCACAGTTGGTTTGCTTGGGAAAGTGTACTGTCCCCTCCACATACAGCATGTGTTCCTTTTTTTTTTTTTTAATTTAGTGACATCGGCACCGCCCCACCCCCCCCCCATTTGTATGGGATGACATTTCTGAAAACGAAGGGCAGCAGCAGAGAAGAGGTATCTTTTTTAACTTTGAAGCAGCTTTTTTGTATAAATAATTTCAGGCTGTTTGTTAGCAGGGGAAAGAGAGAAAGCGGTCAAAGGCAGCAAGTGTAGCTGAGAGGAAGAGATTGCTCTGTTCTGGCAGTTTTGTAGAATAGCAGAGGAACAGACAGACGTGTTCAGGTTTGGTAGAAAAAAATACTGCAGGAAATGGACATAGCCATCTATTTTATTTTTTTCTGCAGATCCCAGCTATGCTTTTCTGCAGTCAGCACCATTTGTTTCTGGAGAAGTTTCAGCCTTTCACCGTTAGGTGAATTGTGATGGCCAGGGGAGATGTTCTGTCATTGGGTGTGCACTGTGTTTTTAAAACCTGCCCAGTGCCCATTCTGTGAAGCTGATTGAATTGACAGCTTTCTTTTCCAGAGCTGGGGCCGAAGAAATTACATTTTTTTTTCACTTTTTTAAAAATTGAGATTATGTACTCACTGCTCCATGATTGTACACTTTAACGAGTGGGGCTGGTGTTGCGTCTCTTGCTTACTGAGAAGAAAAAAAATGGCAGCTGGCACATTTGAAAATTTGGGGTGCCCAAGAATATCCTTAGTGATGGTGCACCCCAAATTGGCACTTTTTTTTAAGCGGGCTCTATTGAAAAATACCCGCCTGCTTAGATGGGTTTCTTAGCCAATCGGAACACTAGGATTCCTTTGACCATTTTTTAATGGAATTATGCATAAAATGTAAGCGGTCCATAAGTCAGCTCATCTATAGGAATCAGTAATTATCCTAGTGTTCCAGATCCTTCAACTTTTTTCATGGGGGAAGAGACAGTGGGGAATATATTCCAACCCAAATTTATCAATCCAGCTTTGAGGTGGGCAAAATACAAACCTCCTTCAAGCATAATTTTAAAATGTTGTGGGGGACATGCAATCTCAGAATTTGACAGGAGTGTGCCATCTCAAAATATGTTGGAACAGTCAGTCTCAGAATGCAACAGGGACACACATTAAAGAATTTGGCAGGGACTGGCAATTTCGGAATATAGTGGGGATGCACGCTGTTGGAATGTGACAGGATACACCATTTATTCTGAAATTGCTTGTCCCTGCCATATTCCAGAATTATACCATATTTCAAAATTGTGCATCACAACCACACCACATTCCAAAATTATGTATCCAAGCCACATTCTAAAATTATGCATCCTTGCTACATTCTGAAATTGCATCTCCCGTCCCCATACCCAAATTGTGCATCCCTGCTACATTCTGAAATGGCGCATCCCTGCCTAATTCCATAATTGCACATCCCCACCAAGTTGTGTTTCAATGCCACATTCCACAAATGTTACTGCCACATTTCCAGATTGTGCATCATGTTATATTCTGAAATTATGCGTCACCTCAACATTCCAAAACTGAGTATCGCTGCCACATTCTGAAATTGAGCGTCACTGCCACATTCCAAAAATATGTGTCACTGCCACATACTGAAACTATGTGTCACTACCACATTCCTAAACTGTGTGTCACTGCCACATTCCAAAATTGTACATCACCGCCATATTCCAAAATTGTGCGTCACTGTCACATTTAAAAAGTGTGTGTCACTGCTGCATTGTGAACCTGTGTGTCACTGCTGCATTCAGAAATTATGCGTCACTGCCATATTCTGAAACTGTGCATCACCACCACATTCCAAAATTGTGCATCACTGGCACATTCTGAACCTGTGCGTTACTGCTGCATTCCAAAATTATGCGTCACCACCACATTCTGAAATTGAGCATTACCACCACATTCTAAAACTATGCCTCACTGCCACATTCCAAAACTGTGCATCACTGCCACATTCAGAAATTGTGTGTCACTGTCACATTCCAAAACTGTGCGTCACCGCCGTATTCAGAAACTGTACATCACCACCACATTCCAAAATTGTGCGTCACCGCCACATTCCAAAATTGTGCATCACTGGCACATTCTGAACCTGTGCATCACTGCTGCATTCTGAAATTATACATCACCACCACATTCTGAAATTGAGCGTCACCGCCACATTCCAAAACTATGCCTCACCGCCACATTCCAAACTGTGCGTCACTGCCACATTCAGAAATTGTGTGTCCCCGCAACATTCCAAAATTGTGTGTCACTGCCACGTATCAAAATTGTGCATCACGGCCACATTCCAAAATTGTGTGTCACCACCACATTCCAAAATTGTGCATCCTGCCACATTCTGAACCTGTGCATCACCACCACATTCCGAAACTATGTGTCACTGCCACATTCTGAAACGGTGCGTCACCATCACATTCCAAAATTGTGCATCACTATCGCATTCCCAAACTGTGCATCACTTCCACATTCCAAAACTGTGCATCATCACCACATTCTGAAATTGTACATCATGACCACATTCCGAAACTGTGCGTCACTGCCACATTCCGATATTTTGAGTCACCGTCACATTCCAAAATTGTGCGTCCCTGTGCATCACTGTCATATTACGAAACTGTGCATCACCACTGAAATTATGTGTAACCACCGCATTCCAAACTTGTGTGTCACTGCCACATTCCGAAATTGTGCATCACGACCACATTCCAAAATTGTGCATCTCTGCCACATTCCAAAATTGTGCATCACTGCCACATTCCAAAATTGTGCATCACTGCCACATTCTGAAATTATGTGTTCCAGCTATTTTCTGAGACTGTGTCATTGCTGCATTCCACAATTGCAACCTGGTGACATTTTGAAATCTCATACCTGCAGTATTTTAAAAATTGCACACAACTTTGTCATTCTAAAGCTATGTTTGCCACTGCATTCCATCCCCCTGTCACATTCTGAAGTACTGTACCTTGCATCTACACATTATGGAAGTGCATGTGCTGACCCGCCCAGTGTCAGTTTTCCTTTTTCAGATGTTTACTACACCTGCAGTTTTAAGTAACATAGGAGAAATAAGTCATATAAGGTAGCTTGCAGAGAGGACTATGTTGTAAATTCAGAAGATGACATCAGCAGCAGTTCTTCACGGAAACTGGCTTTTTTTGAACAGGCAGTGAATTAAGGGTTACAAAATGACTTGTAACTTTTAAATAAAGTAACTTACAGATCTGATTTTTGGCATAAGACATATTGAGGATATGCTGATCCACACTCTGAATTTATTGATGCCAAAAATGTTGGCCTCAGTTCCTTGTTAACCAAAAATGTGTCATGCAGAAAATTGATCTCTTCCACATGATCAGTTGCCTGATCTCCTTGCTGACTTTTTTAACAGGTAGCTGGCTGGCCCATCACTGGTGTTTTCATAACTGCTACTGGGCATGAAATTGTGGCCAATTCACCAAGGACTGAGCATGCATGTCCACACTGTGAACCAGACATGCACCTGTTTTTGCCTTGCCATAGAGTTTGTTAAGGCCAACACGCAGTCCAAAAGTCTACAGTTGTGATGTGCTCCAGCCCAAGTAGGAACACTTGGGGTGCCAACTGTGTCTGTAATGTGCCCTTCAAACTGTGCAACTGTGTCTGGGAATATGCGCCACGTGATCCCAGAGCCATCATGTGAAATGTAGGCAGATAATTTAACTTCGAATCAACATCCACCCAGACTCCAGTCAAAGAGCAGAAGCAGTAGTATCTCCCAGTATTTCCCCAGTTACTGCAATTCAACCAGAACTTCCTTAACTGCTGGGAGAGAAGACAGTTAAGAAAATAAATAACAACTGGCTCAGTAGTGCAGAGGACTGAGGTGCTTGGTGCCTCACCTGCCGCCACACCAGGAACTCGGATTCAGAAATGGACAAGGGTCACTTTGGGGAGAGCTGGGGAAGGAGGATTAAGCATACATGGGCAGCTCACCTCCTTCAGGAAGGGGGTACACTGCTTATCACTGTTTGACTGCCTCTTAGCAGAGGCTGGATGGTGAAGCAGTGATGGGCATTCTGGTTGGCTGGGGGTAGGCACTGTGAGAGTGTGGCATCTTCACATAGCATGTCATGCCATAACATGTGCACCAGCTCAGGAAAAGGGGGAAACTGGGAAAAAACAGAAATGAGCCCCAATCACTATATATGACAGTGGTTCTAAACCGTTGGATCTCTCCCCATGTAGTTCCCCACTGGTGCGACAGCAGAAAGAGTGGGAGTTGTGGTTGGGGGCACCAAACACCCAAAAGTTGAAGTAGGTTGTGATGAGAGGCCAAAAACCTTAATGAAAAAATAATCAAATAATATACTCAGCAACAGTAGTGAGGGGAAATGCATTGGGTCAGAAAGTCTGACTGCTTGCAAATAATGCTTCACAGCTCCCATGTGTGGATGCAGACTCTCACAAGAGCTGTAATGCTGCCAGAATACAACAAATGGGAGAACACACCAGAAGTTCCCCAGGCTCTCTCCTGTCTGTCTACATCATTCCATCGCACAAAAAAGCCCTGATCCACCTTACCATCTGCTGCAGACCACCCAGCCACATCTTCTTACAACCATCAGTTTTCAGCATGTCATTCTTCAAGTACCTTGGAGTGGGACTAGCCAGCAAGCTCGACTTCTCAGCCCACATTGATGTCATCCATACAAAACTCCATCCCAACCCCAGTGCCCTGTACCACAACAAAAAATGCTTGTCTCCACATGTCCGCAGGGAGCTTGTTACCAAAACAGTGCTTATTGTATTCAGCTCTGCGGATGTGGTCTATGGAACAGCCTCTTCCACTTCCCTCACCAGACTGGGCAATGGACACCCTCTGGAAATCCTTCTGCCACTTCGATGCAAACTCCCTCTCCTGTACCCACCATTGTTCCCTGTATTCACCCCTATCCATCCTCCCACTGCCCTCATGTCGGCAGGCTCACTGTACACCCTTCATATCCAAATACTGGTTTGGTTCCTTTCCATCTTATCTCTTCTCTCTCAGCTGCCCCCTGCTTCCTGTTCCCTCCATTCCAGAGACCACTACACCTTTGCCACTCCTCATTCCCTCTCCTCCACTGGGCAATCTGCCTTCTTCTATCAAATCTGCCTTCTTTCTATTAGCTTCCATCACTCTGGAACCACATCCCCTCCTCTTCTCCACATCCCCAGGCTCCTTCAGGTGCCAGTTGAAACTCCAATTCCATCCCACCTCATCTGTTCCCCTTCCTCCTGACACCTCCCTGGCCGAGCTTTAACCATCCTGGTAAGGCAGCTGGCTGGATCCCAGCTACCAGCCTTTGATTTCACTTCCTAACTACCTCTATTTTCTCCCTTCATTATGAGATCAGGGAACAACTCAAGTACTTGTCACTTGCCTATTGTCAGTATTGTCTTGTTCGCTGTGTATTGCAGTCACTTCTACGTTTGCTGTTGCCTGATGTTTTCTTTTTGAACTGTGACTGCACTTTATTATCTGTACATACAATTTTGTATTTATTCTAATTTGTACAAATTTTTATCGAATGTTGTTTCGACTGATTTGTTATTATGTACTGTACAGCTGTTCTTCCACTGTTCTTCTCCCCCCAGATCACACCTGGAAATGAGCCTTGGCTCAGTATGTCTCTCCCAGTTACCATTTTTCAAATAAACAACAAATAAATAATTAAAACACCCCAGTCACCTATCTGCTGTTACTCTCCCATCCCCCTTTATCTACAGTCCCCCCAGTCTCCTCTTTTATCTACAGGCATCCTGCTATCCCGTAAAAGTAACCAAGGTTACCATGTTCTCTCTTCTGACACCTAGGACTCTAGGTGGAGGGAGGACTGCCTGCTCCACTATAACACTGCCTCCCGTTGGTGTCACTGCATCTGCATAAGCACTGGTAAGGCCTGCTCTATTACAGTTGTAGTGCAGAGGCCAAGGAGAAGACATAGTGGCACTGATGGTATAGATCAGTCCTACTGTGCCCAGAACTGGGCTCCAATCCATGATGTGAAAAGTCGCATGCTGTACCAGATAGCAGGGTAGCAGGTTCTGAGGCAGGAAGATTTTGCCTATTGATGTGATATGGTACACTGATAAGGATATTACATTTCTGGTTCTAAATACAAGACAATGTTGAGTTATAACATGGAAACCTCATATGAAGGATGATCTCAACTAACCATGGCTTTAACATTACAGTGGATTATTACAGTTTCTTTCAAAATGTGTACTTGTCCTGGCATTGGCAGAACTCAAATCTCAAAATATTCCACCTGAAACTGAATTTAAAAATGTCTGTTGTATATTACAGAAAAATCTGCACATAACCACCCTCTCTGCCCCTTGGACTTACATAGTGTACATAGTGTGACAGATTCATCCCCACAGATGGAAATATAATTATTTTCTGTTACTGTGCATTAGGATTGGTTCTGTGTGTTAAAAATCCTGTAAGTAATGTGACCAGGTTGCCTTCGGTGTCAGTCACTGCCTGTTTTATTGGCTCAAATAAGGTTCAGGGGCCTGGATCAATTACTACTGATTGGGGGGTTCTAAGATTGAATTTAAGTTGCCCAGTGCCTCCACCCAGAGAAAAGTTAAAGTGAGCCTGGTGTGAACTATAATACCACCTTCTGGGATGCAGTACCTCACCACAAGATCACCACACTGGAGAACCAATACAGTGCAAGAACACTTCCTACAATATGTAATTTATAACCACTCTAATAATAATATGCTCTCAGGTAGGAGTTAAAAAATAATAACAAGGGCTTTACTGGGGAAACAGGAACAGGTCCAAGACAAAAGGAAAAGAGTTGGGCAGTTCAAAATAACAAGGCTTCAGTTATTTCCATTTAATGGGGCTGACCTTCTGTTGTCCTTCAAGGCTCAGACAAATAATATATTTACATATACCCTTCCCTGGCTGGTTTTCCAGTGTCAGTCTAAGCACAGACAGGAAATAGTGATGTCCAATCCAAACACACACACACACACACACACACACACACACACACACACAGGCACTGCCATGACTAGTGTTGTGCAAAACTGGGAAATTTCGCTATGCGAAATATTTCACAAAATGTGTGCATTTTGCAAAATTTCACCACAAAATTGTCCAGAAACAAATGATTAGATACCTTTTATTGGACCAACATGGATGTTACAGAAAAGAACAAAGTGCACTAGCTTTAGAACCTACCCGGTCCTTCTTCAGAAGCTTTATGGCAGTTATTTTGAAAATCCCATACTATTAACACCAGATTACGTTGAAAAAACAGAAATAATTCTCATTGGTTTAACATATACATTTAAAACATAACAGAACTCACTGTGGTGAGTGTGTGTGTGTGTGTGTACTGATGTATGTATGTGTGTGTTTTGCATGTGTTGTGTTTTTGTGTGTTGTGGGTATGGTGTGTGTGTGTGTGTGTGTGTGTGTGTGTGTTTTGTTTGTGTGTGCACGGTGTGGTGTGGTATGTGTGGGTTGTGTTTGTTATATTTGTTGTGTGTTGTGGTTGTGTGGGGTGTGCAGGGGTGTGTGTGTGTGTGTGTGTGGTGTGGTGTATGTACACACGTCTGTGTGGGGGGAGCGTGGCATGGGACAATTGTTATGTGGCTAGGACACTTAGTTTTCACATATAGTGTACATTTACTCCCTTCTACTAGCTGTCAGTGGTCGGATTATACACTGTCACATTTTTAAATCTGCTCATATTAAGATGCATATCTCATTTACTTGGGGGTTCATAAAAGGTGTAATTCCTTTGGGTAACAATTAATATTGGTGTGAATGATGCTGTGTTATGACTCTTGTACATACAGTATATCTCATTCCTACTAGTTACAGTATATTTCGCCAAGGAGAGAGAGAGGGAGAGAGATAAGGAAAAAAAAGGAGGGAGCCTGGAGGATTTCATCCTTGGAAGTTTTCATTTAGATTCCTTAGACTGATTCTGTGCATTTTTGTTATACACTGACTCTATGTTGAAATCTGCACTTATCAGGCTCATGGTCTCATTTTCTTGGGGGTCCTTGACAAGAATTTTTATTTGGCACTTACACTTACAAGTGATACTATCATGCAGCATGTATATATTTGTATGTTTAATTTGGGGATCTTTTTCAACTTGCAGTTATACCTCATTTCAGGATTTTGTCTCATTATCTGTTCTTTAATACACCAGGACACTTGGAATGTAAATTGTAACCTCATCTTACATGTATTAGAGAGATTGCTATCACAAGGTATTTTATCACTAGAATGTTTTCTTAGCATACTGAGACATTATAAAATTTATGTGAGAAGAACTCTCTGGTTGTTGAGAATTCTTGATAACCTTTGCCCTTCTGAGGCTCATCAGTTAAAAGCATACTGGTGTTAATTAGCTTCTCTGACATAATCTTCTGTTATGTTTTAAATGTATATGTTAAACCAATGAGAATTATTTCTGTTTTTTCAACATAATCTGGTGTTAATAGTATGGGATTTTCAAAATAACTGCCGTAAAGCTTCTGAAGAAGGATCGGGTAGGTTCGACAGCTAGAGCACTTTGTTCTTTTCTGTAACATCCATGTTGGTCCAATAAAAGGTATCAAATCATTTGTTTCTGGATCTGTTCTTAAAAGGACCAATACAGCACCTACAACATTGTTTTGCACCACAAAATGGTAAAATTTCACCTGAAAATGTTGAAAATCCAGCCGAAAATTGAGACATTTCACCCAGAAACAGTGAATGTTTGCAGCAAAATGTGAAATTTCTCAATTTTCTGGTGCAAGTTCAGAATTCTCAGGTGAGATTCCACAATTTCCAGGTGACATTTTGCAATTTTCAGGCAAAATTCTGCATTTCACACCTGCAAAATATTTTGCAAGTTTCACAAAATATTTCATGTGGCGAAATTTTATTTCACATTTGTTCACTTGGGAACATAAGCAGCAGGCTGGTAAGGACAGAGGTCTGGGGTTATATTCTGTTTTAACTGAAATATTTGAATAGTTTTGTAAGTGAAATTAGTTCTATGTGTTAAAAATTATTACCTTGAGTTAGAACTGTTACTTGGGCTGTGATATTGTAACTTTGGAGGCTTGGGAACAGTAGTTTGGCAGGGATATTTAGAGTGAAATTTAAATGTGTTGTTTGCCTGGTGTTAGGGGGAGGGGACATTAGCTGGAATTACCTTGTCTTTAACAGGAATTACCTTGGCCTTCATTGTTCACTTGGGAACATAAGCAGCAGGCTGGTAAGGACAGAGGTCTGGGGTTATATTCTGTTTTAACTGAAATATTTGAATAGTTTTGTAAGTGAAATTAGTTCTATGTGTTAAAAATTATTACCTTGAGTTAGAACTGTTACTTGGGCTGTGATATTGTAACTTTGGAGGCTTGGGAACAGTTGTTTGGCAGGGATAATTAGAGTGAAATTTAAATGTGTTGTTTGCCTGGTGTTAGGGGGAGGGGACATTAGCTGGAATTACCTTGTCTTTAACAGGAATTACCTTGGCCTTCATTGTTCACTTGGGAACATAAGCAGCAGGCTGGTAAGGACAGAGGTCTGGGGTTATATTCTGTTTTAACTGAAATATTTGAATAGTTTTGTAAGTGAAATTAGTTCTATGTGTTAAAAATTATTACCTTGAGTTAGAACTGTTACTTGGGCTATGATATTGTAACTTTGGAGGCTTGGGAACAGTTGTTTGGCAGGGATAATCAGAGTGAAATTTAAATGTGTTGTTTGCCTGGTGTTAGGGGAAGGGGACATTAGCTGGAATTACCTTGTCTTTAACAGGAATTACCTTGGCCTTCATTGTTCACTTGGGAACATAAGCAGCAGGCTGGTAAGGACAGAGGTCTGGGGTTATATTCTGTTTTAACTGAAATATTTGAATAGTTTTGTAAGTGAAATTAGTTCTATGTGTTAAAAATTATTACCTTGAGTTAGAACTGTTACTTGGGCTGTGATATTGTAACTTTGGAGGCTTGGGAACAGTTGTTTGGCAGGATAATTAGAGTGAAATTTAAATGTGTTGTTTGCCTGGTGTTTGGTAAGAGCCCTGCCACCCACCCTGTTTTGTAGGCTTTCTTAAATACTGAACAGCCACTGGGGGTTGGGATTGAAGGGCTGAGTATTTCTGTTTGGGACTGAAATTCGAAGCAACAGGAGCTGGTGGGCCTGTGACATCATACAGTACCTGATGTCTGCATACACTCACTGTTAGTGGGACTGAACACACACTGGACTGTATGTGTTTGTGAAACTTGGGAACTTTATTGGTGGGGTTGAAATTGGGTTTGTAAATAACTGCAGTCAGTATAGAGAGAAACTGTATTCCAGGGGAAAGGGACTGAGAAAAGGGGGCGTGCCATTATAAACAGAGGGGGATAAACAGGGTGGCCATATTCCACCATGGCAGGCATCTTCAGAAGGGTTGTAGGCTGCACAGTCTGTGGGATGGCAATAATTCTAAATTGGACCTGGAGAGAGGAAGGGAGGCTTCCCACTCTGTAGACAGCTGTCTTGTATCAGGAGTGAGGTATATTGGTTAAGGAGTAAGCTGGGGGGGTGTCCAAGGATAAAGGGTGTGGATATGGGCAGCAGAAGGGTGGGACTGAGGGGAGGCTGAGGCAATGCTCTGAAATTACAGGACATTATGTTACAGCAAGCAGGAGGGGGGATATTAGGGACAGAGGACCCTTAGATAGGGATGTTGACACTAAGGGGAAAGCGTACGGGGTGAACATTCTGAATACAAAGAGAGTGGAGGGGGAAGAGTCAGGAGGGGCTGTTGTGTGGAAGCCTAAAACAGTAGACTGTGGGAAGGGTGAACAGAGCAAGAGGGGAAGAAGAAGGGCAGTTTAGAGGTGCAGTCAGGGGAAACTCAGGTTACTTGATGGAGGCTGACATAGAGTGTCACAATAAATTTGAGCTACTAAGCAACCTAGAGGGGGAGGAAGGGGTTGGTGAAAATGAGGAAACTTATACAGAGGCCGGGGGGAGGGAGTCAGATACCCATAGGGCATCACAGACCAGCTATGGAAAGGATAGAAATAGTCCCAGAGGGAGAAGGGGAAACATACAGTATATGTTAAGCAATTGGGGGAGATGCAACATATTGCAGACATGAGGGAGGAGAGCATGATTGGAGAGAAATTGGGAGACAAGGAGGTGGGAGAGGATCCCCCCTTCAGCACAGGGGTCAGTACCAAGGATGGGGCCCTAGCTAAAGGGGAACCACAGAGAGCCTCTGGAGGCAGGGGTACTATTACAAGGGGGGAGGATGGTGGTGTGGGGGAAGAGGAAACCATCAGGGCCAGGATAAATGGTTCGGATAAGAGAGGGTTAAAGGGGACACCTATTCAGAGGGGGTTTGAGTTAAGTGGGCAAAATAGCGAGGGAGGCAGAAAGGGGAGGGTGACAAGGGGGTCTCTAATAAGGCAGGAAGACTCCCATGGAATTGAGATCATGAATAAGGGGAAGGGGGCTGAGAGGGCATAGTGGAGGTAACCATAAGGATGATGGCGGTGTTAAGGTTCTGTTGGGAGACTCGATGATTAGGGTTATCCAGTGGGAGGGACGGGGGTGGATGCCATAGCCAGTGAAAGTAGTGAGTATCTCTGGGCTGACAGTGCACAGAGCAAAGTTCATAGTGTATGAAATGGTTAGGGATTGTGAGAAACCAGATTTCCTGGTGCATTTGGGAACTAATGATCTAGAGGAAATAGCGTTTTGAAATCAAGCAAGGTTCCAGAACTTGCCAGAGTCTGTTAGGATAATGGATGCAACATTTCCTTTTAGGAGATATTGCCAGTACCAAAGGCCTCAGTGGAGAAAAAATGAAGCTCACAGAGGTTAATGACTGGCTCAGGAAGTGGTGAAGAGAGTGGGTTGGGGTGTTAGGAACTGGAATGGAATTGGGAGGATAAGGGACTATATGCCAAGGACAGGCTTCATCTTGCCCCATTAGGAAGAAGTCCTTAAACAGGGATGGCTGACTACATTCAAGAAAGGTGGGGTTTAAACTTGTGAGGGGGAGGGATAAGGAGGGGTGACCAGAAGCCCTCTCCTCCAGATGAGGGTAGCCTTCAAGCCCAAGGGGGGGAAACAGACTAGGGGTGGAGGTTTCAGGAGGAGCAGAGGGAGGATGGAAGTATAAGGAATCTGGGTGGGGTTCGTCAAAGAGGATCAGGGATAAGGGGTGGGGGTTGGTGTTAGTAAATGCCAGGAGCTTGGGAAACAAGTTGCCAGAGTTCCAGGCCATGCTGTTTGGGGGGGAGGGTGGATGTGGTGGCAGTCACGGGGACGTGGGCCAACAAAAACCATGACTGGGACCTAAACGTGCGGGGATACACTATGCTTAGGAAGGATAGAAAGGAGGGCAGAGGGGGTGGAGTGGCTATGTTCGTTAGAGATGACATAGAAATTGCTAGGGTAGAAGAGGCAGAGGGAAACGTGGAGGCCTTATGGGTCACCTTACGATCCCCAGCAGGAGATGAGGTCAAGCTGGGTGTAGTATACAGGCCCCCGGGATGAGTGATGTTCTAGAGGATGGTTTGCTGGACAACATCATTGCCCAGTGTGGACCAAAAGGGGAAGGAGTGGTGTTGATGGGGGACCTTAATATGCCAGGTACAAACTGGGGAACCATGTCCTCTAAGGTGGCCAAGGAGCAGAGGCTGCTGGACGGCTTCCAGGATGTGTTCTTAACACAGCATGTGATGGAGCCCAGGGAGGGGCATGTCCTGGACGTGGTTCTGGCAGATGGGGATCTGGTAAGGGACATGGTTGTACAGGACCCCCTGACTGGGAGCGACCACAATACTGTCTGATTTCAAATAAGCATGGGGGGAGGAGGGGTGAGATCTAGGACACTAGCAGTAGACTTCAGGGGGGCAGACTTTATGGGCATGGGAAATATTCTCAAGGATCACTTGAAGGGGATTACATCAATGACAAGTGTGGAAAGGAGATGGGAGGTCATAAAACGGGGACTTCATGAGGCAGTCAGGATCTGTGCTAAGTTGAAACGTAAGGGAGCAAGGTCACATAAACCATGCTGGTGATCCAGTGAGGTATGGGTAGCAGTCAGAGAAAAGAAGGCGGCCTACAAAAAATATAAAACAACAAGAGGGATAGGATAAGAAATGTACCATCTTGCATCTAGAAAAGTCACCCGTATGGTGAGGAGCAAAGTCAGTAAAGAGCAGTGGCTGGCACAGGGGATACATGGAGGAAAAGGGTTCTTCCGGTACATTGGGGAGTGGAGAAAAACTAAGGCCATCAGCAGATTGAGATCAGAAGGAGGGTGGGTGGAAGAGGCGAGGACCAGGCAGAGGTATTTAGTACTTTGCCTCTGTGTTCACTAGGGAGGGATGGGATATCTACAAGCAAGGCACGAAGGGATAGAAGCGGCAGTAAGTGGTATCAGGGAGCAACAGAAATGGAGCAAGAGGGAGGAGAGGTACCCAGGGTGTCACATCTGGGTACGGATAAAAAGGCCAGTAAGGTGGAGGGGACGGATGATGCTATCTCCGCCAAAAGGGTGTGGTTAGCCCTCGAGGCCCTAAAGAAAGACAAATCTCCTGGGCTGGATGGCATTCATCCGAGAGTACTATGGGAATTGGCAGACATACTGGCTGCACCCCTGGCGGAGCTCTTCAACAGGTCACTTGAGACAGGGAGGGTACCTAGGGATTGGCGAGAGGCACATGTGGTGCCAATCCATAAAGGGGGGTCGAGGGAACTACCAGGTAATTATAGACCGATCAGTTTGACCTCGGTGGTGGGAAAATAAATGGAGAGTATACTAAAGGAACGATTGGGGGTGTACTTGGAGTAGGTGGGAGGTCTGGATAGTCGGCAACATGGGTTTGTGCCAGGTAGATCATGTCAAACCAAACTTGTGGAGTTCTACGAATGGGTAACATCAGAACTGGACAGGGGAAAGCCTGTGGATGTATTATTCTTGGACTTCAGCAAGGTGTTTGACTCTGTCCCCCACAATGGTCTGGTGGAGAAACTGATGGGGTTAGGAGCAGGCCCTTTGATGGTCAGATGGATTGAAAACTGGCTGGCTGGACGTACCCAGAGAGTAGTGGTCTGTGGAGAGCTCTCGAACCCTAGAGAGGTTGGTAGTGGGTACCGCAGGGCTCGGTCTTGGGTCCGATCCTGTTTAATGCATACATATCAGACATCAGGGAGGGTATAGGGTGTGGAATGAGTCTCTTCATGGATGACTCCAAGATGGGAGCAGTAGTTGAGGGAGAAGAGAGGAGGCTGGCCCTGCAAGAGACCTGGACACCCTGGAAGCTGGGCTCACACATGGAATTAAATTTCAATATCACCAAGTGCAAGGTGTTGCATCTTGGTGGGAAACCCTAAACACAGGTACACCCTGGGAGGAGGGTGCTGGAGGCCTCAATAGGGAAAAGACCTGGGGTCATGGTGGATGCATGTATGAATAACTCTGAGCAGTGCAGGAGGAGGCGGCTAGTAAGGCAAACAGGATGTTGGGATGCATCGTGAGGGGGTTCACCTCTAGGAGCAAGGAAGTGATTCTGCTGCTGTACAATGGACTGGTTAGACCACACCTTGAGTACTGTGTACAGTACTGGAGACCACACTTGAAGAGGGACATACAGCTCCTGGAGAGGGTACAGAGGAGGGCAACAAAGATGATCACGAGGGCTAGGGGTTTGGCGTATGAGGACAGACTTGAGGGAGCTCTGCCTGTTTTCATTGGAGGAGAGGAGAGACAGGGGGACGTGATTGAGGTCTTCAAGTACCTCAAGGGAATAAATAGGGTAAACATGGAGGGGATCTTTAGACTAAAGCAGGGAGGTATCACCAGAGGGCATGGTTTGAAGTTGGAAGGTGGAAGGGTGAGGGGAAAGAAGGAGGAGGTTTTCACTGAGAGGTGGTGGACCCTTGGAATGCACTGCCTGGCAAGCTGGTTCAGAGATCCACAGTGGAGGCTTCAGAGAGGGTGGGACAGACACAGAAAGTGGATGTATCAGATGATGGCCTGTCCCAGGGGGGTGGGGATGGATGATAGGGGTTTCTGGAGCACAAGGGATGGGAGGGCCTCGGCACCCAACTAAGGATCTAAGGTTCGAGCAGACTCGATAGACCGTAAGGCCTAGTCTGCTGGCAAATAGTATGTTAGTATGTTAACATATCTAGCCCTGGTACCAGGATTAATCAACCCTGGTATGTAAGGAGCTCCCCAGTGCTCCTGGATTACTTAGAGTTTTTCTGTTATTTGTAATCCTTTCATCTCAAACTTCTTTAATTTTGTTTTCTTGATTGTTTATTGTATTTCCCTTTTTGTTGCTTGCATATATTGTACATTTTGTAGATATTAAATATTTAGTATTAAATCATGTACTGTTAATTTAGTCTACTTGCTTCTCTGTGGTTCATCTCCAAAAGCACACATCTAAATTAATATCAGATTAAATCAACTATAGGAGTATGTTCAGGCATGCCTGAAGCAAATAGGATTTCCTATGTTTCAAGGCCATAAGATGGCCAGGCATAAAGTGGGATGGGATGAGAAGGGAACAGCCCAGTTTTGAACTTACAACAGGCTTGTGGCAGTTTTGAAAAAGTCTTATAAAGTGGAACAGTCAGCACTAAAAGCCCCATGCCAAAGTGTGGGTCTGGTCCCAGTTTGCACTTTGTGACTACAAATTCAATAATCCCCTGCAGCTGATGTCAGTACATGTTAAGAGATTTTATAAGCTCTGATCTTTCGTATGCTGGTCCGCTGTCCTCCCTGGGCTAGTCCAATCACAGAGAACTGCACTTAGCCCTGGGAGAACTGTGGGACTGGCAAACATCTGATCAGAGCTTATGAAATGTCTATCATACACTGCAGGCTATTGAATTTCCCACTGCTGCAGCCCTGCTCTGATGTGAGCTCAGGGGATCCTAGAATTTGTGGTTACAGAAAATGTCAGATTCGAAGCAATCAGAATCAGTCTGATACAATCTGTCATACTACAGTAAACAGTAAGTAAAATGAAAAGAACATTTTTGCACACAAAGTGCAAATAGAGCCAGCCCCACACTTAGGTGTGGGCTCTTAGTGCTGCCTGTTCCCCCTTTGTCAGTTGTCAGTCGATAGTGCCATGACACAAAGTATTGTGAAGACAGAAGGAACATTGTTTTTCATTTTATTATATTGAAAACTTTCGATATTACCTTTGAGCACAAGTGTAAATTTACAAAGGTTCTACGTCAAATACATTGTCATGAAAAATATTACAAGAACAATAAGCAGTTCCAGAGGAAATGCAGTCGAGTCAGGCTCAAAGAACTTAAGGCAGAACAGTTACATGCAGTTTTGAAAGAAAATCCATACTGTTCATTGTATAAAAAGTCACAGGTTATATACAGAGAGAAATGAAATAAAACACTTTAATGGTTAGGTAGACCACAATGGTCTCTTAAACTGATTAAACTTGGGGAGATTCAGCAGTGTACTGGTATCAGGCAATTCATTTAACCAGTTAGCGGCCCTGACAGCAAATGACTGCTTGCCTAACTGAGTACATCGGAAAGGAGGCTTATGGGCATTCTTGGCCATTTTCCTGCTGTTGTATTGGTTGGAGAAGGTGTGGGAACAATTTATTAAACAGGGACTGTTAGGCCCAAGAGTGTCTTTTTGGCTAGCAAACAGGTCTGGCACTTTACTTCTGCTGAGTAAAGGTAGCCAGTTAGTGAGTAAAGGATACAGCTATGAGTGCAGTTGTCTGCACCAAGTAAAAAGCGGCACGCCTTATTATAGATCAGCTTTACTATATGTAGGTCCATGTCACAGACAGCCGCATAGACAGGGAGAAACATAGAAGCATAGACTTTGACGGCAGATCAGGACCGCTTGGCCCACCTAGTCTGCCCATTTCCCTACCTACAGGATAAGCTGCAGATCCTAGTTAACCAACAGCCTATTTCTTCCTACCCCCTACAAGAACTGTCTTATGTCTGTCCCATGCATTCTTGAATTCTTCCACAGTTTTGGACCCCACAGCCTCCTCAGGAAGGCTGTTGCATGCGTTCACCACTTTCTTTGTGAAAAAATACTTCCTCACATTGCCCCTGAGCCGTCCCCACTCTATCTTCAAATTGTGTCCCCTTGTTCTCGCACATCTCTTTTTCTGAAAGATGCTACCCTCTTGGACTTTGTTGATTCCACTGAGGTACTTAAAAGTTTCTATCATGTACCCCCCACCCCTTTCCTCAAGGGTACACATATTAAGCTCCTTTAGTCTCTCCTGGCTTCTCTTGCAGACCCTGCACCATTTTAGTTGCCCTCCTCTGGACTGCCTCCATCCTGTCTATGTCCTTGCAGAGACGGGGTCTCTAGAACTGGACGCAGTACTCCAGATGAGGTCTCACCAACTGTCTGTACAGAGGGATAACAACTTCCTGTTTTCTGCTGGTGATGCCTCTCCCTATACATTCCAGTATCCCCCAGCCCTCCCTACTGCCTTCTCACATTGCTTGCTAACCTTAAGGTCATCTGATATGATTACCCCCAGGTCCCTTTCCATTTTTGTTGTTGTTACTATCCCCCCCCATTGTGTAGTCTTCCCCTGGGTTGTTTCCCGGTGCATTATTTTGCACTTCTTTGCATCGAATCCAAGCTGCCATACTTCTGACCATTCCTCCAACCTTGCCAAGTCCCTTCTCATCCTTTCCACTCTTCCTTGTGTATCAACCCTGTTGAAGATCTTTATGTCATCTGCAAAGAGGCATACTTTCCCTTCCAGTCCCTCTGCAATGTCACTTATAAAGACATTAAAAAGGACTGAACCCAATACTGAACCCTGTGGTACCCCACTAGTAACCCCTCTTTCTTCAGAGTGGACTCCATTTACAATTACCTTCTGTGTCCTGTTGTCCAGCTAGTGTTTTACCCAGGCTACCACCCTGGAACTCACTCCCAGGCTGGTTAATTTGATTATTAATCTTTTGTGTGGGACTGTGTCAAATGCCTTGCTAAAGTCTAGGTGGGCCATGTCCACAGCCCCTCCCTGGTCTACTACTTTGGCCACCCAGTCAAATAAATCAATTAGATTCATCTGACATGACCTTCCCACTGTGAACCCATGCTGCCTTGGGTTCTGTGCCCCACTGGCCTCTAGGTACTCAACAATTCTTTCCTTCAGAAGTGCTTCCATCACTTTCCCTACCACCGAGGTCAAACTGACAGGTCTGTAGTTTCCTGCCTCTCTCTTGCTCCCACTTTTGTGAAGGGGAATCACATCTGCCTTCCTCCAGTCCTCAGGTACCACACCTTCCTCCCATGATTTGTTAAAAAGGGTAGTCAGTGGTGTCACTAGTTCTCCCCTTAATTCTTTTAGAATTCTGAGGTGAATTCAATCAGGCCCCATTACTTTGTCCACCTTCAGTTTTACGAGTTCTTTCAGAACCCTTTCTTCTGTGAAAGGACTGGGATCAACCCCCCTATCCAGAGTGCTTCTGTTAATTGGATTAGGCACCTCCCCCTTCTCCTCTTTTGTGAATACTGAGCAGAAGTATTCATTCAGTATCCCTGCTTTTTCACTGTCCCTCTCTGCCCACCCACCATCCATTCTATTCAGCCTCACTATCCCTCCCTTGTCTTCTCGCTCCTAATGTACCTATAAAAGGTTTTATCCTCCTTCTTAACCAAGTTGGCTATCTTTTCCTCAGTTTGGGCCTTTGCTATTCTGACTTCCCTCCCTGCTTCCTTCTGCCTTAACTGGTACAGTTCTCTGTTTTGCTCCTTCTGTGTTTCCTTATACGTCCTAAATGCTATCTTTTTCTCCCTAACCTTCCCCGCCACCTCTTTTGAGAACCACAGTGGCTTTATCTTTCATTTTGATTTGTTTATTTGCTTCACACAAAGGCTTGTTGCCTCTGTGATGGCAGTTTTGATGTTTCCCCATTGTTGCTCCACTCCTCCTTCTAGCCTGTTTGCTAGTGCTTTTCTAAGGCAATCTTCCATCTTGCCAAAGTCAGCCCTCCTGAAGTCCAGTACCCTCACTTTTGTATGGCTTGACTCTGTAGCTGAGTTTATCATGAACCACACTGTTTGGTGGTCACTTGTTCCCAGATGGCTACCCACTTCTCGATCTGAGATCCTCTCACTGTCCCCATTTGAGAGTACGAGGTCTAAGATTGTTCCCTCTCGAGTGGGTTCCAAAACTAGCTGTCTGAGACATGCCACATATAGGGCATAAGTGATAGAATGGAGCTGGCCACAATAAGGTGTCTAGCATCCCTAGTGAGATTATTTCTGTTCTGCAGGGCCCCATGTTTATTGTGGCAAAGTGGACCTACAGTCTGTGACAGGACCTCATACTTTCTGCGGCAGGACAACTGCTGATTCTGCGGCCAAAATTGTGGTTAAAATAGCATATCTTCAAAGGGATTAAGTCTTAGTTAACACTGACTGCCTTTGTGCAACCACTCTGCTACACTGAAAGTGAAACAGCAGGCCATTTAACAGTCTGTAGTCTTTTTATCACAAATATTAAACTGCAATAACCCAAACCTGGCTCAGCTATGGGTATCAGTGTTCTCTTTTAATGAATTTTCCCTCCCACCCAGAATTTGAAGGTTTGTCTGTTTTTTTTCTGGACATTGGTGGCCTTTACTTTTCTCCTAGGTTATAATCAGAGGAGAACATACACACTTAGCTAAAACTACCCAGAAGGCAAAAACTGCTTGGATTTCTTCTGGTTTATATCTAGAGTTAGCAGATACAGTATAAAGATAGACTCCAACTTGAAAGCCATTTTTTTTTCTGATTTTGATCAGCATTCTTTTAGATTATTATTTTTTAAACTAGGAATACCCCAGCTGCCTTGCAACAAACATGCTGAGTGCAGTGTGCAAATCTGTATGTTGGGGGGGGGGAGGGGGATTGTCTTCCTATAACAGTGAAGGAGGGTGTTACTTGCAGTGTCTGTAGGATTTTTTGATTCCTGATTTTTCTTTTGGGGGACACACTAAAAAATGCAAGCAAGTCATTCTTATTAAGCTGGCGTAACCTTGGTTATCATGTCCTCTTCTCCTTGCAACTTAGGGGGTTCTGGTGTTCTTCAGTTAGTGACCCTCATTTCACTTATGTATAGCAGCAATCAAACTCTCCATTACAATTTTTTCCTTACCTGCTTGCTGCAGTGCTAGTATACCCTGGTCCCCAACTCTGCTGCAGCTGGGCAACTTGACCCTCCTTAAGAATTGAGCTTGATGCCACCACTTAGGCTAAAGGTTCAAATCTGCCAAGAAATTACACACACACTTGCAGGTACAGATCTGTAGCCCACAATCAAAACTGTGATCAACATCCACTAGTGTGGACCAAGTCCTCTGCTCAGTCTGCTGCCAGCCATATGTTTCTGCAATCATCTCCTTCTCTGATACCTGTCACCATACTAAGATTGATTCCACCTCCACAGGCACCACTGAAGCCTCTCACTTCTTGACCACTGCTCGCCTTCCAGTTCTTCCTTCCAAATTTATCTTCCAAGGATTCAGTGTGCACCATGAACAGCATCACAATGAAAAATTAACATGGCTGAGCTAGCCCCACCTACACCTACACAGTAGCAAATCTTATCTGCTGTGGACCTAATCAAGCTATGCTACCCTTGCTGCATTCTCCCCTCCCCCGCTCCACCCAACCCACAATACTGGCTGGATGGAGTTATGTAACTGTAACAAGAGCCAGCACAAGTCAAGATGCCGTGCGGCCATTAGCTTTTCAGCTTTGTAGCAGATGGCATCAGTTTGCTTCCCCTTCTAATGAGCATGCATGCGATGGCATACTTAACATATCAGTAGCTATGCCCTTGCCTTGTGTGATCGCATAACATAGCTAGCATTTCTGCAGCCAGTGTAGCTGATTTTCTGCGGCATGCACTGATTTTTGCAGTCAACACTGATTTCTGCGGCCACTGTTGCAACCGCAGAATCGCAGGAAACACGGGGGCCTGCTGTTATGGTACAGGGCACTGAATCTTCTGTTAACTATGGCTGCCAGATTGCCAATGATGGGTACAAAAAATAAGATGTTATCCAGAGTTACTCCAAGTTATTTGAAGGTCTCCACCTGTTCAAGTTTATGTCCTTGACCATTTTGCATGGCAAAGGGTGGAATTTTCCTCTTCTGTGGGAAGCTAGAGAAGAGCATGATCTTTGTTTTTTTTCTGTTTTGTAATTGAGGAACAGTTTGTTGTTGGAGAAGTAGCTTTTAAGTGACCTAAAGTTACTTTGGAGAGCAGTAGTATGGCTGTCAAGTTCAGGGTTGTCGTAATAGTTGACTGCTTCACTGGCATAGAGGACTATTTTGGCTGTCTGGCAAGCATCAGACAGTTGATTTATGAACAGGCTAAATAGGAATGGGCCCAAGATGGAATCCTAAGGGATACCAATTAATACTTCCCTAATCTCAGACAAAGATTTATCGATCTTATCCAGCAGGAAGTGATTAGTGAGATAGCTGTGGAACCAGGCAACTGTGTTCTGTGACAACCCCAGGTCAAGGAGTTTGTTAAGTAAGAGGTTATGACTAACCTGGTTGAAGACTTTAGTAAGGTGAATATATATAGCTCCAACTAGGTTGCCATTATCAAGGGTCTCATGAACATAGTTGGTGTATTCCATGCTGTTCTACACATTGAACACTGTATTGTTCAAAGTACTGTATATGACAAGTTGGTCAGACACTATTCTTTTAAGGGCCTTAGACAGAGGTGAGAGTATAGAGGTGGGTCTGTAACTGGCAAGGCTAGTGTGGTCTCCGCTTTTGAAAACTGGTGTAACCAGTGTGGATGTCCACTTCTCTGGAAACTGCGAGTAGCACGGGGGAAAAGTTAAAATTTCTAGAGATGGGGTGGGAAAGCTCGTCTACCACCAGGGCAAGAAGTTTCATATCAACCATGTCACTCCCACACCTAGTTTTGTCAAGTACCCTACTGATGTATTTTGAGGTGTCTTTGACTGAAACAGCCTTACAGTAGAATTTAGGGTACTTTGGTTCAGAGCCCAACACCTGGGAGGCTTCAAGATCTGGTTCACCACAGGGGGTCTGAGTAGGCTCAGTGCGGATGATGGAATGAGGCCAATAAAAACTGTGTTGAAGTAATTGTTAATTCTGGTAGAATCAATGACCTCTCACCCCTCTACCATAGCATTTGAAGAGTGGTTTTAACTCCCCTGCCAAAGAGCTCTGAGACGTTGTACCAGAATATTTTGCTATTGCTCAAATTCTGGGTCTGCTGGTCCTTACAGAAGTCAGATTTGGCCTTTCTAATCATACTGGTGCACTTATTGCAGGTTTCCTTGTACCTTTGCAGGTAGACAGGGACCCTGTTTCCCTAGCCAGTGCCCACAGTTTGTCCCTCTCCCTCATGCAGGCAAGGAGTTCAGAGGTGATCCATCCGGACAGTGTTCCTCTTTTCTCTGTTGTGTTCTTATATCGTGAGCAGTGTTTTTCTTGCCTTGTGTTTTTAAAGGGTACAAATTTATCATAGTCAAGTGTGAACTCAGAGACAAAGAATACTAGGGCTGAGTCAATGTCAAGAGTGACGTCTAAGAAGCTCCAATCAATTTGGGCCAAGTAAGATTTGAATTCAGGCACCTTCATTTTGTTTATGACTAGTCTGACTGTGATCCTGGGGGAGGGGGAGAGGGGATGGCCTTGTCTGTTTAACTGCCCATAGACATTGCAACAGGAAGTGGTTCCTTAGACTATCTGGCAGAACTTTGTCAACTTTCACCCTTTCATGCTGTGAAACTAGTACCCAATCAAGTAGCATCACTGTGCCTGTTTTATAATGGGTCCTGTTGTGCTCAGTAACCATCTCTGTGAGAAATAAGCTGCACATCTTAACCCTGTGACCTGTGCTGGACTTAGCATTCTAATTGATGTTCAAGTCACTAGTAACAGTGTATTCCCAGTTCTTATTGAGTTGCATGAATCAGAGAGTAAGTGATTCCTATGCCCAGATTCTGTTTACCCAGTGGGATATATACAGACAGGATGACAAGATATTCGTGCCCTTGCACTATCAAAAACTTCAGTGCTAGGCATTCACAATCCCTGGATAGGTCTTTGATTGAAATTTTAAAGGCTTGCAGGTCTAATCCAAGGAAGAGAAAGCAGCCCCCACCATGCTTGCTGATTCTCTCCTCCCTGAAGATATTGAAGCCTGGCAATTAGATGGGCATCAGGTACGGGTGGAATGAGCCAAGCTTCAGTTAGGCAAATAATGTCATGCTGCACTAACTCAACCCAGGTTTTGAACTGGACAAATTTAGGCAGGAGACTGCCAATTTTAGGGAGACTGTGTTCAGTAGTCCTTGGCTGTGGGTGCCAGAACCAGAACTACCAGTAGGGTCAGGGTTGGGGTGGTCATTGCCGGACAGAGGGAATAACATTAATGTAAGGCCTCTAGTTACTCTGAGGTAGTGCTTCAGTCTCCAAGTTGTATTCCTTGGAAGAAGGGGAGGTGTGTATCCCTGGAGAGACACAACCAAGTTGGGCAAACCCATAGCACTCCCCATGTGCCACCAGGGTGAAGTATCCAATTTGGGGGGCACATGACTTGGGGACTCAGCATTGTTCAAGGGGATCAGTAGGCATTTGTACCAGTGTGGGACCAAGGGAGACAACCTCCTTTGTCTCTGAGGGCTCTATAGGTTTTGAAAATAATGCCGTGGATAAGCAGGTCAGCAGCTTTTATATTGCAGGGAAAATGGTAGCAACAAGGAAGGGTGATAGCAACTTGCAAGTAAAACACGTAGGTCACTGATCTGTAGCCCTAGGAAACAATCAACCATAAGGGGTGTTAGCAAAATTACAATAAGAGTGCAGGTGATATCACAAATAATAAACAATTTAAACACTATCACCATACAGGAGCAGGTACTAGCAGCAGCCAATTCTGGTACTGTAGATTGCTGATCAGCTATCCTTTGGACACAATCCATTCATGGAGGGTGTTAGCAAAGATATCGTAAAGATAAGGGTAGCATCAACCAGTATTATACAGAATAATGTTAGCTGCATGTTGTCTGTTCCTCTTGCACCACAGCAGTGACTGTAGCCAATCTGAATATGGGCATTCTGTCATGCATACTGTACCAGCTGGATTGCATTCATCATCTGGCTCTGTAATATCTTCTATGCCATTCTTCCTCAGGAATATGTCAAGTCCTGTTTTGAGAACCTGAATGGTGCAGCTTCTACATCATCATCAGTCAGGCAATTTCACATGTTTATCATCCTTAAAATGAAGTCATGCTTGTCACAGATGCACTCAACAGGTTAGGCTCTCTGCTCCCACACTGCCAACCTCAGAGTGCAGTAGTGTGAACAGGTAACAGACAGGGTAACCCTCCTGTCTGCTTTTGGGTCTGAATCACCTTTAGTCTCAAGTTCTGGGGGAATTCAAACTGTGAACCTTATGCTAGCGTACCCAATGTACAGGCACAGATACATACCCTCTTTGGGGATTGTGATACAATCTTTTACTAGGGGCACCAAGCCAGGCTTCCAAAATGAACCCTTAAAACTCTATAAGAGATCTTAGGTATATTCTTATCTTTTCCCAGTTTGGTAACACCATCAAGTCCTTGAACAGTTGCCAGACTTAAAAGTACAGGTACGCCACATGCAAAAATGACAGGGGAGACCCAGGCAGAATCTTAAAGAAAATGTTTACTAAAAATGGATAAAAACAGTAAGATAAAATACAGAACAAATATCAAAGAGCATGACAATCACATAAGAAAAACAAGGAAAACTACATCAAAATACGTTCAGATTTTTACTGTCTAAAGTATTACCTCTGGAAGTGCCTACAGTTATATCAGAGAGCTGTATCTCTCTAGAGTCCCAAAATAATATGGCAACATTTCAGACCCAAGTATCAGTTTAAACTCTGTGTCTCCCACACCCCTTCTATGAGTCTTCTAGCTCCTCCTTTTAGAATATAAAAATCACAAACATGATGTCCTATCAGGAGGTATATTAAATAATGTGACATCAGTAAAAACTAATTTCCCAAATTATGAATCTTTGCTCAGCCAGTTCCTTTGAGGTTTACAACCCTGCAGTCTGTCACCTAGGTATAAAATAGCCAACTGAAATCAGCTAAATGACGTCCTGTCCTGTAATAAAATGTATGTTTAGTTTCCAACTTAAAAGCATGAGGTCATAAAAAGGTAATAAAATGCAATTTCTCAAGGAAGTTAATTATATTACAGAGATATCCTGGTCAGTTTACATATCTTGTAACTTCACTGAAACTTGGGGGGGGGGGGGGGCACCCATGAAAGCACAGTCTCACATACTATGTTTTTATATTACAAATATGATACAACAATCATAACCAGTTGGCCAAGCATCACAATGCTTTCTAATGTTTTCCCTTAATTGTGTACTGCTACTTTTTCTCCCAAAAACTCAGCTTTTTGTGACATCAGAATCATTTCTATGGTAACAGGCTATGTTGTCAAAAGCAGAGGATTATGACTTAGAGGCAGAAATAAGCAACATGAACAGATTATTCCAGTTTTCAAAACCTTAGATGTGTCTATATCTGACTGTCCCAATGCATCCATTGTCCACTTGAACACAGTAGGTGTGATATTTATGGGTCCATAGCAGAGCTATGCAAACATATTGCTATTATGGGGGTTCTTGAATGTCTGGAATGTTTCTGAATGCACCAACTGAAAACAGGGATTTGGCAGCACATGACTATGAACACAGCACAGCTGTGAACAGCTATGTCCTTCTACTGGAGTGGCATATGTCTCCACATGCTCCCCGTTCAATAAAAGGGGAATCCGCACCTAACCTTCCCTAATGCTGTGGGACCTGTTGGTCCCAATTGAGAGAAATGCATTTAAAATAACATTATTAATGTACTTACAACTTTGTAGTGTAATGTTTTATCTGGTTGATCCTGCAACCCACCGCTTACCATATCTAAGCACTACAAGTCCCAGTGTCTCCTAAGGCCAGCCCTCTGATAATGCAACTGAAGGTCAGAGGGTCACAGGATCAACCAGATAAAACATTAAATTACAAAGTTGTAAGTACTTTTGACATTTTATTTTACATGTGTTTCTCTTAATCAGGACTTAAATGTCCTGCAGCATTACGGTAGACTAGTTCTTCATTAATATGTTTGTTCTCCATATCTAGATGCTGATATGGTGCAGCTGTCTGTAGAATGTCTGGGAATAAACTTGCAAGAGGGGTCTGCACAATGCGAGGCGCATATAATATATCTTATACACCCAATATATGTATTTGTTGACAAGGAGTCATGGTGTAATGTGTTTATTTGTTATTTAAATAATTGTATATTAAGCAGACCAGGGTGCCCACCCCCAGCACCACTTCTTTCTTCCTCTCCCCTCCAGCTTGCCCACCCTTCCCAATCTTTCCATATTATTTTTAATATATAAGTAGACCAGCATTCCCACCTCTGGTACCACTTCCCTTTACCCACCTCCCCTCCAGGTCACCTGCCCCTGTTCTCCTTATGTTGGTGGTGGCACTGGAGTGCCCATCCCTGGTGCCTAACCCTGAAATAAAGAAAAATACCCCTTGATTTTTTTAAACCTGTAAAACAGAAAATGGTCCCTCAATGATCTTCCCCCCACACAGCCCCAGCCACCCCACTTCAACCTCCCACTTAGCATCCACCACATCACTTGCCCCACCACACCTCCACACCCCCTCACTCACTTGAACATGCCCTAGGGCAAAAATCCACTCTCTGATTGAAGACACATCTTGCTGCTGGAACTGGTGACTGCAACATGAGAAAGTGAGGTAAGTGCGGTTCAATGCATTTCAGTGGGGTTTTGAACTTTGATGCATAACTTTGCCATTTTTGTATATTTTGGCCCCACATTTTCACAATTTCTTTCTTAGGACCCCACCTCATGACAAATGGTGGTCAAATTATGCAAATCAGCCCCGAAAGGTGATTTCACAGTCATGTTGTGAAATCACCTTTTGGGCAAGATTTGAAAAATTTCATGATCCTTGTTCATTTGTTCATGAGGTAGGGTCAAAAGAATGCTATGTTGAAAATTTTGGGTCAAAATATGTAAAATTGGTAATGTTATGAATGTACGTTGAAATGTTTCTATGCTCCCTGGCAGCTTTGGTAATTTTAAATATTTTGACCCCAAATTTTCAACATAGCCATTTTTCCACACCACTACACGAACATGCCAGCTGTCATTTTTCAAATCCTGGCCAAAATGTGTTTTCACACCTGTGGCACAGAATGATGTTTTGGCAGAGATTTGAAAATTTTCAGCTACCGGGTTCATGAGGTGGGGCAATATTAAGACTATGCTGAAAACTGGGTGTACAAGTGTGGTAAAATGCCAAGGTTATGACTGAATGTGACAGTATTTCAACGTTCACTCATAACTTTGCTAATTTTCAATATTTTTACTCCAAACTTTTAATATAGCCATTTTTCCACACCACCTCATAAACATGACACAAGTCATTTTTAAAATCCTGGACAAGACATGTTTTCACACTTTCTGGTGCGAAATGACATTTCAGTTGATATACTATAAATGGTACATGTCATGTTTATAAGGCAAATCATAAAACGGTTAATAAACTTTGTATGTAGTGTCATCTTCACTAATGTTGTATCCTTTAAAATAGAAGGGTGGCACTGGGAGAAAGGTGGTATTAGGTGCCAAAGAGGTGAGGTGTTGGTAAGGGAACCAGAGACCAAGTAGGGTCTGTAAAGACAATAACATCATTTTACATCTATATTGGCTCTGACCAGATTTTATCCTCTATATAGCTTTTTACCATCAGGGCTCCAGGGCAGGAAAGCTATGGTCCTCGCATGGAGGATCTCAGTCTGCCCTTTTAGGGCTTCATTGAGCCTGCCCCAGTGTCACATTTTCTGTTTTCTCCACCCCTGTTGTCCTGGGACCCCAGAACATGGTCGCACATGCGCGTGGAGGCACGCATGTACTCTGTGGCTCTGGTGACAGCCCCTTCCTCCAACCCAATGCCTGGCTTCCTTGTTGGCTTGGCACTGCCACCTAGCCTCCACCATGTGGCAGCCAAGAGCTGGGCAAGCCCACATCCCTCCCCCGGAAAAGGAGAGCAGCTCAATCCAGCTCCTCTCCCTCCACCCTGGCCGACCCCCAGTGACCCAGGCTCATTTCTGAACCCAAGTCACCAGCATGGGAGGAGGTAAGGTGTCCAGAGCTTCAACCCTCCATGCCACAGGCTGGCTTTTGACCACAGCTTGTTAAGACTGCATCCAGTTGCAATAGTTTGATGCAGTTTATGGTAATATGTATCTAATTTTTCACTGTATCTTCCATTCTGAACATAAGTCAGCTAGATCATCAAATTATAGTATAGTTGACTTTACAGGCACTGGTTCTGACTGGGGGGAGAAGAGACCAATCATAATCTCTCTCCCTGACAGATCCCTAGAGTACCTTCTGACACCTGGATGTCAGACAGAAACAACATATAAATAAAATTATGTATAACACTTTCAGAAATAAAGTACCTGATTATATTGCAAAGGCACTAAAAACCCCAAATCTGAAATTAAGACCATCTCAATTGATGGAATTTGAAGTTCCTAAAAAGAGAACACTGATTGGATGTGCTTCCATTTTTTACAGAGGACCTAAAGTTTGGAACAGTTTACCCCCCTGTTTGAGGTTATATGGCTCTGATATAACCTGGTATCAAACTAAAAAATGGTACCAGAATAATTATGGTAAACAAAAAGAATGTTGCATTTTGAGAGATGTTGGATAAACACTATGGTGGGGTATTGTTGAGAGATGTTGGATAAACACTATAATGGGGTATTGTTGCCAATTTGATACCTGGTGTCTGATGTTGATGGCTGAGATGTTGGATAAACACTATAATGGGGTATTGCTGCTAATCTGATGTTTAGTGTCTAATGTTGATGTTGATGGATGAATTATGTACAGTTTTGTATGATTATATAATAACTGGTCAGTAATTTTCCCTATGGGCTGGACCAGTTGATATTTCCTGTAACAACCTGCTGGTTGTTATGGCATTCATGAGCCATTTCAATCAAAGTATGCCACTCCCTCATTGGCTCTTGTCTTGCTTGTGGGTGGGCGTAACAGTTCAAAAAACATGGCTGCTCCATCTCTCGTTTACCGTGGAGCCGCCACAACATGAGTTTTCAGGATAGTTTTTTTTATATCTGGTTGATCCTGCCTGAAAAAAATTGCTGCCCAGTATATTATAAAAAATACAAGATTGGGGAAGGGGGTGCTGTGAGAATTTTATGCACACCCTCATTGTGGGATGCTTTGATAAAACCCACGGGCTTCACCCTTAGGGTTTATGTAGCATCCCACAACTCGGGTGTGCATTAAATTCTCATAGCACCTCTTCCCCATACTTTATTCTCCCTGCATTTGCACTTTACAATGTATTTTATCCTTGTAACCAGGAATTGATTTCTCTTATGGTGTCCCTTGTAAATGAGCGTAATTTTGTACTCAATAGGTGTATACCATGTTTATTTTATAATGAATAAATCATTACTACTTACTACTTACTACTACTACTAGTACTACTACTACTACTACTACTAGTAGCACAGTCCCTCCTGCCATAGAAGCACAGGGTCTAATAAAGCTCCTAGACTGTACTGCAGCTCACTGGTGACAGAGAGAGCTAAAGAGACTGTTTTGGTGGTTGTGGGGAAGGGGGCAGTACCATCTTTGACGATTCTGTATTCTCCCATGGACTTAAGCGACTTTTTCCTGTGCGCCTGCTCCTTCTTCAGAAAAGCCCATGAAACATCCCTTTTAAAAATTCACCTGGGAGAAAGGCAGATGTGAGTCCTTTTTTTATTTATTATTTCTATTTTACATTTTTTAGCCAGGAAATACACACTAAGTTGAGGCTTGTTTCCAGGTGTATTGTGGGAGCACAAGGAAGTTAAGTGATTTGCTCATGGTCACACAGTCTGCAAGTGCTGGCTGTGGGAATCAAACCCAGTTATCCAGGTTTGCAGCTCAGTGCTCTTGACCATTATGCTATATGTTTTTTTGGGAAATAAGACCCATGAAGTCCAAGGGGAAAAGATCTTGTGTTAATGAAAATAGTTTCAGTAACAATAATGTCCTGGAATTTAAAATTTGGAGTGATTTTGTGAACTGAATTCAGCTCAAGCAAAATGTGAATTTCTTGCTAAAAATTTGGAAGTCTCTATCTGCAGAAAGAACCAACATCTCATTTATTTGCACTTTGGTTATTTCACAATATTTGAAAAGTTTGGTAACAACAGTTGTAGGGTCACAAAGTCCAGTCTTAGGGCTGGCCAAAAGGCTATATGACTATCAGTAAACTTTGTGGTGGGTCATGAGACCCTATATTTTGTAGTTGTAATGAAGCCATCCATATAAACATAGTGTCTTTTTATCATGTGTTTGTTTGGTGTGTCTTTAAGTGTAATTTCCCTTTACTATTTTAAGTGCTATTTAGTTGAAAATAACAAATATATTTCCTTGTGGTTGAAAATAACTAACTTCTAGCCATGGAGGGTTTTTTTAGGAAATGTGCCTCTTCCAAAAGGAAGGACTTGTCAGGAGTTTTGCCTTTCTGCATGTACTGTTTAGACTGTGGGTTTTTCCAGCCAGGTTCACATCTGAGAACAATTGTAAACCCATGTCATACTCGATGGTAAAGAAGCAATACAGTACAAATGTTATAGGAATCAGTTTGAAATACTTTTATATTTTAAAGATTTATTTTTCCATTATTTCAATCCAGTTCAGTCTTACAATACCTTTAAGATAGTTTAACCTTCAAAAAAGGATTTTTGGTACTTTGTTCATTGGGCCTGCAGGTTGTTTCCTAGGTGCCTGCACTGGCAGTTTTTATGTTTCCTGGACAGTCTGTTAATAATTAATTAATTTGCTTGTTTATTTATTTATTTCAAACATTTTTACCAGGAAACATTTTCAGTTACACCTGCTAGGATGAGGGATAACAACAGAAGATGCAAATACATTACAATAAAAATAAACTAATAATAAACTTCATAACAGTCTATTGCAATATGTTAGTTTGCACAGTTCTGCCATGGTAACAGATTAGTCTCAGTAGGTGGAAGTGGCATAACAGCATTTGAACAGAAAGTCATAATCAACAAGCTAAAGGTATGATTCTATGGCAATGTTTCTCAAAGGCAGCCACCGGTGGGGGTTGAGTAGCAACAGAGCTGCTGAGGGAAAGGCATGCCTTGTCTGTGCCTCCATGTATGAAGCATAGCTTCCTGAGCAGCATTGTTTGTAAAGCACCAGAAACATGTGTGCAAGCATCTTAATAACAATACCTTTGTTTGGAGTAGGTGGATATTGCCTTTATTGGGAGGGGATCCAGATGTTCCAACCTTAGGAACATTAAATTGCAGAGTTAATTGCATGGAGATCAGGCATGCAAGCATGGTTTGCGCTGGATGTGGGGCAGGCATGCAAGCATGGTTTGCGCTGGGTGTGGGGCAGGCATGCAAGCATGGTTTGCGCTTGGTGTGGGGAAGGCATGCAAGCATAGTTTGTGCTGGGTGTGGGGCAGGCATGCAAGCATGGTTTGTGCTGGGTGTGGGGCAGGCATGCAAGCATGGTTTGCACTGGGTGTGGGGCAGGCATGCAAGCATGGTTTGCACTGGGTGTGGGGCAGGCATGCAAGCATGGTTTGCACTGGGTGTGGAGTAGGCATGCAAGCATGGTTTGCACTGGGTGTGTGGCAGTCATGCAAGCATGGTTTGCGCTGGGTGTGGGGCAGTCATGCAAGCATGGCTTGCGCTGGGTGTGGGACAGGCATGCAAGCATGGTTTACGCTGGGTGTGGGGCAGGCATGCAAGCATGGTTTGCGCTGGATGTGGGGCAGGCATGCAAGCATGGTTTGTGCTGGGTGTGGGGCAGGCATGCAATCATGGTTTGCACTGGGTGTGGGGCAGGCATGCAAGCATGATTTGCACTGGGTGTGGGGCAGGCATGCAAGCATTGTTTGCGCTGGGTGTGGGGCAGGCATGCAAGCATGGTTTTCACTGTATGTGGGGCAGGCATGCAAGCATGGTTTGTGCTGGGTGTGGGGCAGGCATGCAAGCATGGTTTTCACTGGGTGTGGGGCAGGCATGCAAGCAGCATATTATGCTGTTTGTTTGCGAGGACGAGGATTAGGTGCATGTCATCCTTTGTTTTGTGCACTTTCTGACTCTTTATGTCTAGCGAGGGCATGGACGGGACTGCAGGGCCCTAATGAGGTGTTTGAACCTCAATCAGGCCCACCCATAAGCAATGTGTACCAGATGTTTATGTGCATGAGTTTTATCTGGCAGCATTTGGTCCAGGGTTGAGAGTAGCATGCACCATGATGAGCAGTGGTTCAGAATTATGCCTCAGTGGGAGTTGGATAGCAGGACATTGATTGGGAGTTTGAACCTTAATCTGGCCCTCCCCTCAGCAGCATTAACCAGAGGCTTTTCTGCCTAGGTTTGGTCCAGCAGTATTTATCAGCAACTGCCATGGGCAAGTTTGGTTCAGGGCAAGATGGTGGCTGGATCATCAGGAAGCAGCAATTTGGCATGGCTCACTCAGCTGTCTGAGATGACATGGGCATGAAAATTTTAATATAATTAATGTTAACAGCTTGCAGGCATAATTGATAATTACACTGTTGTTTTGATTAATTTGGATTGATCGTTAGTTAGGGGGGTGTAGGGAGGAGACAATGAAGGCAAATGGCAACTGTGTGTGCTGTGTTTGGGGGTCTAAATGAGATAATTGTAATGACTCAGTATTTTCTTTTAAATAATGCATGTGGGTTGGGGTAAGCTTCTTCCTACACTAACATGGCTGTTAGAGATTTATTTTTAAAGTTAATGGGAGGCATGGAACTATTGGTGCACTGCATCCTGGTTTCCAAAATAAATCAAAATCCATTGACTATTGTTACATAAACACACATGCCATGGATCCTTTGGCCAATTAGGATGCAGCAGATTTCTTATCAGTTTTGTAAGTGTTGTTGAGGAATGGCTGCAGTTTATGTAGTGTGTGTGTGTGTGTGTGTGTGTGTGTGTGTGTGTGTGTGTGTGTGTGTGTGTGTGTGTGTGGTGGTGGTGATGGGGGGATTAGGCCGTCCCAATGAGAGTAAAGAGAGGGCATGGGTCATTCCTTTCAGATGCCAGGAACTTAAAGTGAGCACTGCAGCACTCCTCTCCACAGGTGGTAGGAGGCATTATGGGTATTATGAGAAAGAATTGGGTGCAGCTACCCACACATCTTGCTGGCTGCATTTGTGGCTGCCAGTTGTTTTGCTTCAGAACCACAGCGCTAAGGCACATTCAACAGTATATGAAAAGTAATAAAAATCTTTTTGGGATCAAAAAACAACTCTGACATGATGCACACTGGATATTACTGAATGAAAGATACAAGAGGATGTTTAAAGATGTTTAAAATCATAATCTGAGCCCTTAAGTCCTCAGGGAGAGATGCTCAGGTAATCCATGGAGTTCTCCAGTGGTCTTGGAAAGTGCCCATTTTGGCCAATGTTTTATTGTCACTACTGGATAATTAGCTATCCAAGTCAAATACGTTGGTCTTGGCAGGGCTCAGACAACCAAAATAGCTGTGTATAATCTCAATAGTAGGTACTTTTGATTTGTACTAACATCAGTCTTTCAGTACCTTTTTGATTGGACTGACAGGACGCCTTCCTTTACCTCTAGTTTCAGTTTTTGGGTTTTGCCTACTGCAGCTGTCGAAATTTGCTTAAACTAAGTCTTGTTGCTCCAGTTCTCTTGGGAGTCCTTACTGTGGAAAATTGTTATGTCCCTTCAGATTGAGGATATAAATTTGGGGGATGCCAGTAGAACACTGTTGGCCACCATATTCGGCAAGTGGGGAGATAGTAGTTCCTTTTTCACTAGTGAATCAGACTCCAACATGAATGGAGCACAGTAGATCAGAAAGCGGAGGAAACTGTTCCTGATATAACACTGGCATATCAGCAACTAGAGAGAGAACTGCATTAAAGGCTCAAAGAAACTTCTGCCATCGAACTACTCTTGAGGAATACGATAAAGTTAAACATATTCCCAGGGACTTGAGAGTGTGCATGAGGCTGGGTTATGGACATGAACAACACCATTTCATGCAGGATTGAAGGGATACCACGCAACAGGCATCCCTCTTGTTTATAAACTGCATTATCTGTGACTATGTCTCCCAGCAGGATGAGCTGCAGGCAGAACTAAAACTAAGAGGAAAACATTTTGGCGTTCAAGGAACATCTGAGTTTTTCAGTATTTGAACAAGAACTCAAACAAATCTTACTAGACCAGGACACTAAGATAAAAGCTCAGAAACTTGTTAAATTTGACAGAGACAAACAAGACTATTTGTGTGACCATGTTTTCACACGGCAAAAGAAAAGCATAAAAAAATTTCATTTCAGAAGTCAGAAAACTAAACCAGCATTCAAATCAATCCTAAAAACACCACTCAGGACCACTTCACCTCCACCAGTGAGTCTGGAACAGACTCCTCTGATGATATTTTAGAGCTGCCTGCCCAGAAAACATGACACCCACACTGCTCAATGTCCACTCCCAGACGCAGCACCAGAATTGTACAGTTAAAAAAAAAACAAGTATCAGGCAAGGCTGGTGGAAGAAGAGGCAGAGACAAAATTTCACTAGTGCAGAAGCAGAGTGAGACCAAGGCCAAATAGCAAAATGACCAGCAATGAGGCGATAAATTAACTTATCTTCTTTTGAACTGACTTCTGCACAAACAAGCATTCTCAGTAAGAGACTTAGTTTTATCCCAATGTGTTATCCTAATAAATTTGACCTGTTTGTGGGCATTAATAGCGCAAACTAAATCTGAAAGCATTTTTTGAGAGGGGCATCAACAGTCAATCAACTGATACCTTAGAGACAAGTATTACATTTTGGCAGTCAACAGAGGAGCCAACAAGGACAATTCGAACTATTCACAATACACTGAAACCAGCCTCCACCTTATACCCCTGCAGTCATGGTGTTTGAGAAGGTGTATCGATTGGACATTGAGACAGTACTTACAGATGGACAAACATCTAACTGTGTGAACATTACATCTGGAGAAAGAGAGGCAATTGATGAATTCAGAGATAATGCACTTCTGACTGCTAAACCTGCTGATAAGGGTGGCTCTGTCATCCTTATGGAGGCAGGTAATTACATACTGTACAAATGATTTTCAGACAACTGGCAGACAATAACTTCAATGTGGGTTTGAAATCTGATAAGACCAATACATTAATGAGGGAAATGGATGCCTTTTTATCAAAGTAATTGAGTTCAGACATGATTTCTAAAAGTACCCTTGATTTCTTGACTGTCAAATAACTACTGAGAATTAATATGTATGCCTTACCGAAGGTCCACAAAAGACTGGTCCTTCGTCTCAGTTTGTAAATGAACATATTAAGTAGATTCTCACCACACTGCTGTCATACATCAGGGACACTACCCCCATAGTGGGCATCCTGGGGGATTTACACTTGGAACCTCAGTTGGCTCTTTGTGACTATGGACATTGAGTCACTGTATACAAATGTCCCCCATGATGAGGGACTTAATGCCGTGTGTGTTTGCTTGACATTTCCACTACTTACAGTGACCCATTTAAGGAGTTTTTTTGCAGACTGTTGGAGTTTGTGTTGAAATGCAACACTTTTCTCATCCAAGGGCTTTATTTTCTACAGTTGAAGGGTACAGTGATGGGGAAGGTTTTGCCCCCAATTACACCAACCATTACCTGTGCCTCTTGGAGAGGGAGGTGGTTGGCAGTGTTGGGTTAAATCCTTCATTATTTATTTAAAACTTGGTAACAGGGGAAGGCACACTGAGCCAAGGCTTGTTTCCAGGTGGGACCCGGAGGAGGGCTACAGTATGTGGACTATGTGGACCTTTGGCATTGTTTTATATACAACGTATTGATGGTATGGTGTGGGGGGTGAAGAAACTCATGGATTTTATGGAGTTCTTGGAAAAGTCCAACCCAGACATTAAATTCACTGTTCAGTGTCATCCTACCATGTACAATTTTTGGATCTGGACATCCATAGGACCCGACATCAGAACAGATTTATTTGTAGAAAGCACTGACAGAAATAGTCTCCTCCACTCCAGCAGACCTGCACCGCACCATCAACAATATACCTACAGTAAATCACAGTTTTTCCATATTAGGAGAAAGTGTTCAGAAGAACAATCTTTTGAACCGAGATCCAGGGAAATGCAGAATTGGTTCCTCAGTGTGGGATATGGGGCACAATTGATTACCAGGTTAAGGATAAAATAAGTAGGATACCCCATCAGACTTTCCTGTAGTACAGGGAGAAGGTAGCTACCTCCCAGGGGGTTGATAACTTTTGTCACACAATATTCAACCAGCAGCGACAAGATTAGAGAGCTGCTTAACAAAAACTGGCAAATCTTGGCTACAGTGTCAGCTTTACATGAAATTGTTCAGCTCACCCAACAAGTTGTTCACAAGAGAGACACCAGTCTTTCGAACATGCTTGACCATAGTTTTCAGCCTCCAGAAAAGAGACAGAGACCTGATTGGTTCCTGAATGCCCCAACTGGTTGTCACACTTGTGGCCATTGTAGCTACTTTATAAGTGAGTATGGACAAGTCCTGGAATGTTTTGCCAAATGATTTGAAGGCTATAAATTCACTTCACAAATTTCATTGGATATGAGGACATTTTTAAGTTTTACTTGTGAATGTTATTCATAACCCAGATGAAGTTACATTACTGTGTGTAACTCTATGTATATACAGTGTGTTATCTGAGTGTTAAATGTGTTATTGTGCCTTATATCATTCATACAGGATGTTGTTGTAAATAGGGTTTCTACCCTAACAGATTGTTTCCTGTATAAAAATAAAAATGCTATCATCATATTAATGCAAAACATTCCGTACAGTAAACAGCCACAAGGAGTACAATATTTACAAATTTATCAGCTGTAGTACTCAGAGTGTTATGTATTTAGCAGTATGCAACTGCGATCCATTCTACATTGGTAGAACCAAACATGCCCTCAAAGTCGGATAGGTGAGCACCTTGGCTCAGTCCGGAACAAAGACACACATAATGCTTTATACTGTAACCTAGAGAGTGTTGTCAACACAGGATATCATAAATTCAGTTTTTATGAGATAGAGGGAGTAGAACTGGGACCAAGAGGGGGAGATTTGGAGTTGTTAATTTCAAAAAAAGAATCCTTTTAGATTTTTCAGTTGGGGACCCTCAGACACCCTGAGATAAATGGTAATATAGAACTCCAAGCATTTTTGGAATAATCTTTTGTGTGTTTTTTTAATGTAGTCTTTTTTATTCTTTGGTAACCAGGAAAGGCCCACAAGGCACAACTACCTATTTTCAGAGGTGACCCGAGAGCAAGGGGGGGTGGTTAAGCGATGCTTAGAGTCACACAGTATGCAAGCTTAGGTTATGGGAATCCAACCGAGGTCTGTTGGATGTACTAAGCTCATTTGCAACTCATTATACTAACCTCTTAGCCATACTGCCAGCCCAGTGAAATTATTTAGTTTTCTGTGATTAAACATTTGGACATTAGTAATCAGAACAAACTAAATTGTTAGCTCTAATGTTTTGTAAATGTACTTCTCTTTTCTGCATTCTAATTCTTTTCTTTTTTGGGGGGTATGAAGAAATAGGCTGTTGGTTAAATAGGATCTGCAGCTTATCCTCTAGGTAGGGAAATGGGCAGACTAGGTGGGCCAAGCGGTCCTTATCTGCCGTCAAAGTCTATGTTTCTATGTTTTTCTCTGAGATGCACTTTTCACATTGTATAACCTGGTGTTGTTGGTGCAGGTTCATTTTTTTACTTGTATTTGATTATTTTAGTTTAATAGGTTTACGCAACTGAATATAGTGTTATGCTTGTGTGACTTGAATAATTTTTGGCTGTTCACCTCTCTATCCATGGGATATACCACCCCGTAGGGGGACAAAAGCAAGGAACCCTAGAGGAGGGTTCCACCCTTAGAGGTGCCATAGGAATGATTCCCTTGGCTAAAGGTACCTTTGGAAGGAGCCCCCAGGAGAAAGAGATGAGCCACTGGAAGAGGAGGGGAGGATGGTGGGGCAATGAGAAAATGCCTGTGGAAGCAGTTGGGAGGTGTGGCTTTTTATGGTCCGAGCGGGGGAGTAGTTAGTTGCTCTGCCCCACTGCCTTCCAATTCAATGGACCTACACAACTGAGCACAGTGTTATGCTTGTGTTACTTGGATACTCTCTGGCTGTTCACCTCTCTATCCATGAGATATACCATCCTGTAGGGGTATGAAGGCAAGGAACCCTAGGCGAGGGTTCCACACTTAGAGAAGCCATGAGAATGATTCCCTTGGCTAAAGGGTACCTTAGGAAGGAGCCCCAAAAGAGAGCTTTGAGCAGAAGCATTGCAAGGTGGTAAATGCTTATCTGTATTGAGAACCTGAATGTAGGTCAGTAGGTATAGTATAGTTATGAACTTGAAGTATTGTAGCAGGAGGTAACAGACAAATAGTGACTTGTAGGTCAGAATGTAAGACATGGAGGCATTACTTCCTAAGGAGAGAGAGATTGGCTAAAAGGGTCCACCATCCATCTCCATCCAAGAGCAGAAACCTGCATAAATAATCTAGGAAACAGTACTAATCCTATCTCAATATTATGACCATTGGCTCAGAGAAGAGGAAAAACACCCTTTGAGGAGGAAACCTCTGGGGATCCAAGGCCTAGGCTGCCTTCCCTCCAGACTTTGGAACATTTTGTTTAGTGACAGCTCTGATGCTGGAATTTAGTAGGCCAATCCAGGGGTGGAAATATTCCAGTTTTGAGAGAACACTCTCACTCTGTCCCATTAATGGGAATGCCTTGAAGGGTTGTGAGTGAACTCTGCAACAATGGGATACACTGCACACGGTACCAACCTCCAAGGTGGAAGGAGGAGAGAAATGACTTCTATGGCACTCAGCTGACCTACCGATCTAAGAACAAACTGGCTGAGCCAGAGGCAGTCATAGTGAGTATAGCTTAGAAGGTGCCTCTGAAGCCACTTGGTAGCTAAAGGGGCCCAGACAGTGAGGGCATCATGCCTCGCAGCTGAAGTCTTAAATTCTACATCTAGAGGTACCTCCAATGAAGTAGACAACTGAGACTCCACCTGCAGGACATTCCCACTATGGGCCAGATGAAAAGGACCCTGTTCCTAGTTTCCCATGCTCGAGATATGGAATTCATGGGTGCAAAGAAGACAGTCAGTTGCAGGGCTAGCCTTGAGTCATAAGTACCAATCACAGTTGGCAAGTCTCTGACACATGGAGAGAAAGGAAAGTCGAGAATGCAGTATGAGGACCCATGCATGAATGATTGAACACAATGACTAAACTGTCACATAGGTCAGACTGAGCAAATGGGGGACCCTCACATGGGTCTGATTAAGGGGGAGAAAACATTTCATAACCACGGGAACACATGCCAACCAATTCCAGTAAGACACCAAATTAGGGGTGAAATCGAGAGTTATTGTTACTAGTATGAGAGACAGTAAAAGACCAGTGCCTGTTGGTTAGGGAGGAGGAGGCTGCAAACACTGGTACATGAATAGGTGAGGTTTGAGATGAATTGACATGATATGTTGAGTGCATTAATGCCATGAAGGCTATACAGAACACTTGTAGAAAGCTGGGTGAGCCAGTGGCTAAAGGAAGATACGAACCTTATAAAGCTGCTCCAGCTACCTGGAGCCAAGATGCCCACTGCAACAATGCAGTCCCCTACTGTGGGAAAAACAGAGAAGACACAACTAGGCACCATTACACCAAATAGTGAATTAAAACATTAAGATAAAATAAATTGATTCAATGCCAGCAACTGCAGCTGGGTTGACAAGGTGTGGAGTAAAATACATAGCAGGTAATTACCATTAACTATGTTGATGATTAGATAGGAGTCCTCTCATAGGACTGTAATTGAGGAAGTGAACATATGACGTTGATGTGAGGAAGTCCATAATAGCAAGCACATGCAAGGCCTAATGAGGACCTAGACAAAAATCAAAAGCCGTGCATACCAGTTGCTGAATAGTAATGCTGTAGAGAAGATGTTAATGGACAAGCCAGGGGTCTGTACTGCTGGGCCAGTTCAGAGAGAGACAGAGAGAAAAAAAGACAGAGAGAGAGAGAGAGAGAGAAAGAGCGGATGCTTACAGCTGAAAGTGTTGCTTGGTGGCAGTTGCGGTAAGCAAGATACCAGTGGGAGCACAGGTGCGCTTGAGGAGGAAGACAGGAACAGAATGAGCCACCAGTAAAACTAGGAAACCCCCAAAGGACAAGAAAAACCTAAGAGAGGCATGAGACATGATGGGGGGGGTGTGACACAAACACAGGTGAGGGAGTATGGACAGCCGCAAGCGAGCAGCAGATGAGAAGGGAAACACCGTGGAGCAGGAGGGAATGGAGAAGCAAGCAGAAATGGGAGGAAGTGGGGGTGGCAGAAGCAGCAACAACAAAGGGAGCTGGGAAACAGGAGAAATGGATGCAGAGCAAGCGACGGACACAGAGAAATGGGGAAACAGAAATGGGGAAGAAACAGAAATGAGAGAAGCAGCTGGGCGGCTGAAGGCAAGGAGTGGATAACAACAGGAGAAAAACTGGCACAGCAGCAAAGAAAGGGAAGGGAGCGAGGAAGACAGAGCCTCTGGCCACAATGAGAAAATGCTTGTGGAAGCAGTTGGGAGGTGCAGCCTTTTATGGTCCAAGCGAAGGGAGTGGTTAGCTGCTCCACCCCATTGAACCACATGCACTGTCTTCCAAATATAATTCTATGACATGATTATATTTAATGGGCTTAACAGTAGTCATTGCTCACAGTCATTATAGTCTTATGCATGTTGAGAGGTTTATTACACATTGGGATTATGGTATTTTCATCCATTCCTTCCCGATGTTCATAAGACAAACTTCTTTTAATATAGTATATCTTTTGTGTAATCTTTTCCCGTAGTTAGATCTTACAAAATGTGGTAGTATTACCTGGTTATGCATTCTAATATCAGTGATAATTGCTATTCCAGGGTCCAATTTGATATCATTATATTTGATTAATAATATTTTTCGTTCATCCCCCTTTTTGTTCGGCTATTTGGAACTGTAGTACCAGGTTGTGTATTATACAGATTCTGATAGTATAATGTATTCTAAGTGGATACTATCATGAACACCTGGGCTATGTATGGTGATTACCTTTCTCTGCTGTATTCTTGCACTGTGAGCACTGCCATCTCAATTTAGAGGAGCACTATTGCCATTATACCCTGTTTTTGGTTGTTTGAGCCCTGCCAGGACCACTCTCTAATAGATCTGCATGAAAAGAAAATGCTGCAACCAGTCATTATTATATAGGGTTGCTGATCTATTATGCGTTACATATTGCATTTTTTAACTTGTGAGTTTGTAGGTTTGTGTTTATGTATTTGTTATGCACAGTGCACTTTATTTACTGTCACTTTAATAAAATATCTCTTTAAATTGCACTGAAACTCTTTGCAGCACTCCTTGATGACACTCTGTTGTGAAGCTGGTTGGAGTGTTAATAGCTGTGTTCCTGCTGGTGTCTCTTTGAGGGGTTGACACAGTAGGTACTGTACTTTTGACTAGTTTCTGATGTAAGAATAAATGTTGATTTGCACTAGCATCTGTCCTTCAGTACCTTTGTGACTGGGTTAATGGTTGGTAGTGCTTGTCTCCTTGTTGTCTTGTCCACTTATGTCAAATTATCCATTATCTGGTTTTATAAAAAGGATAGAAAAATGCTAAACAACTGATTGGTGGAGAGCCAGTTTCTCTCATGATGTTATCCTAGCACAGCCTCATAGGTGAAAATGGTGGCCACAAAACAGGTAACTAATGAACATAAATACATAAATGGATCTATTCTGTAATAGCAGTAAGGCAGTTCAGGGTATGAGTGGCAAAGATAAGGTCACTTCTCTGGTGGTTGAAGGCACTCAGCCTGAGGCCATGTACCTCAAACGTCACCCAAGGTGTGACATTATCCAAGCACGGGACACATCGTGAAGTGCCTTAATATTTAAATATCTGCTCAGCTATGGCTATAGGAGTGATCCAGAGTTATAAGTCACCATGTGAACAGCTTTAATCAGGCTGGGCAACATGAGCTTATGACACAGGTTTGCTGTGCAGTGCCAAACGCAACAGTTCTAACACAACTGCTATGTTAATTGTAAGAGAAAACTGTTTACTTTAGCTCTTCTGTGAATAAACGCATCATAAACCTATCTTTCAGATAAGACGTTGAACCTCAGTCTAGTAAACCTGTTCCTGTGGTTGTTCAGGGGGACATTAAAGATCCCATGGCGCTTATCGAAAAGAGATAGGGGAATGTCCTTCATAGCATTCACAGAGGGACTGCACACTCTCACCACAACCTAAGTCAATTGGCAATGAAAAAGAATAACAAGCACTCAGTATGACTGCCACTTCATAACCACATGCTTTATTTCATCAAACAGGCAAAACGTAAAATGACAATACCAGAGAGACCCCCAGAGTTTTGAGGCTTTGTTGCTTGTGCTTGGGGGGGGGGGGTTGGCATGTATGCATAACATTGGAGAGTCTGTCCTGTGGTGTGATTTTACCTTTATCCTGTTTGATGAAATAAAGTCTTCTGTTATGAACTGGTGGTTGCAGTAAACGCTTTCTCTACTCTTTTCACTGCCAATAGGCTTGGGCTGTAGTGGGAGTGTGTGTAGTCCCTCTTGTAGATGCTGATGTCTGGCTGAACTGGTCTGTTCTGTCTGGGGTTAGCACTGCACATCAAAGTCTATCTGGTGCATTTCCACTTTTGTGTTCTTCAGAACCTTCCTGGTGTTCTGGTCAAATTCTCCTCCATTCATTAATCCTTCCACAGATTAACCTGGTTTAATATCAATAAGTACTACCTGTCCCCCCAATATAAGGCTGAAAAACAGAAAATAGTTCTTAACTATCCTTTTGTAAAAAAAAAAAGCGAAATAAAATAAACAATATGAGGCTTTATTTTTGGCATCAGAGACCACAAAAAAGTCAGCAATAAGTCAATGACAGGTATTTTATCAAACTACTGATGTATTAAGTCTAACATTAGTTTAAAACCACGGAGTATAAAATAGCTAATCAGATTGCCGTTTTCTGCATTTACATAACTGCTTGATTGTTTATATTGGGCAATATAGAAGTGTATGTGTGTGATAGCATACTGAATGTGTAGGTGTTCACTTGGGTCTATGTAAGTGCAAGCATACATGAGTGTGCATTTGTGTGTACGGGGTTATGACTGTACGTCTGTGCAAGAGTGCTTTGTTTGTGGCTTTGTGTTTATATGTGTGCAGGGATGACTCTGGCGGGAACATGGGGTGCTGAATCCTTCCTCCCCAAAAAACCTACATATGTCTGTGTATGTAACAGGATGACACATGTTAACAGATAACGGGGCTGCTCAACAGCCCAGAGAAAGTGCATCACACTTCCATACAGGGGAGTCAGGATTTACTTAGTCTTGGCAGGCTGCAGGATGGGTGGCTGGCAGAACAGAGTCATTAACTGCTTTAATAACAAGCAGAGCAAATTGAATCTCCTGCAGCTGATCCCCAGCCGTAATGCCAGCCGAGGAGGATTCCGAAATACCACCAGAACTGGGGGCTGCACATAACCTCAGGACCAACCCAGTACTTACCAATAATTAAACAGCCACATCAGATAACATGTTCATTTTGCACTCAAAGTGCTATTCCTAGCCAACAGCCCCACATCAAGGTGTGGAGCTTTTCAGATGAATGTTCCCTTTTAAATATAAGGTAAGGTCTTACTCTGCCGCATACTAAACTGATGAGGGAAAGAAGACTCGCTAAAATAAACAAGTATGGAATAAATCTAATTGTAACATGGCAAAAAAGAGAAGCCTGAAATAAGGCAACGTCATTGGACAAAACGCACCACATGATCAAAGTTGGAGTGGTGATTAATCACTGGTAATGCCCGCTCCAACTATTAATCATGGGGGTCACGGGGTCAAGCTCTAGCACCACTAGCTGACACAGCAGCAAACAGAATACACATCACGGCGAAGACGCAGGATCTCACTGCGCCGACACAAAGCTGAACAGTTCCAGTGAACAGAACTGTAAAAATGGAAACAACAATAACGCAAGTATTCCCATGTTACAAACGCATTAATGCCATCTGGAGTCGGTTTCTACTGGGGAATTAATGCATGGTTGGGTGGTTGTAGGCACTTGGCCAAAGCCTCATACCACAACCCCCCAACCATGCATTAATTTCCCAGTAGAAGCTTCCTTCATCGGGCATTAATGCTTACATCACTTGTACCACACAATGTCTCATGCAGAGAATTACTTCATAGTCTATATAAGGCAAACATGTATTTTAAATGTATTAACATTAGCCCCCTTTTGATATATTACAAATATACTGTAAAGCTAGGAAATTTCTGTGTAATGTTTATTTTGTGGTTCTGGCTCCGTATTACTGCATCATTATTATTGCTTTTTTGTTTTCATGCTATGAGAGACCGTAAATTCATTTGAACTGTTAGCTCGTGTAAAGGGCATCCAAAGGCAAGCTTAGTTTGCACTAAAAAGATTCGTTAAAATATTCTATTATTTGCAGCTGTCAGGTGAGTCTTGCGCATGCAGCACCCAATGATTCCTTTTAGGTAGTTACTAAAAGGGACATTGTCAACCTTTTTTGCATCATATTATTTCTAGGTAAAAAACACATTTTTATGTTTCCTAACCTGAACTAATATTCATGGATGTTGCTGGGGTTTTATCTCCCATCTTTCTTAGTAAAATAGAAGTGCATGCAAATAATTTAATTATATCCAGCCTTGCTTTGTTTCAAGTTAAGAAACATAGAAACATAGTATTTGATGGAAGATAAGGACCACTTGGCCTACCTAGTCTGCTCATTTCCCTACCTAAAAGATAAACTACAGAACCTAGTTAACCAACAGCCTACTTCCTCCTACCCGCCCCACTAGAATTGCCTTAAGTCTGTCTCATGCATTCTTAAATTCCCCTACTGTTTTTGACTCTATAAGCTCCACAGAAAGGCTGTTCCATGCATCTACAACCCTCTTGGTGAAGAGATACTTTCTCACATTACCTCTGAGCCTCCCCCCTTCTATCTTCAAATTGTGCCCCCTTGTTCTTGCACATCTCTTTTTCTGAAAGATGCTACCCTCTTGGGCTTTGTTGATTCCCTTGAGGTATTTGAAAGTTTCTGTCATGTTCCCCCTCTCCCTCCTTTCCTCGAGGCAATACATCTTAAGTTCCTTTAGCCTTTCTTTATATGTCTTCTGGTGTAGACCCTGCACCATTTTGGTTGCCCTCCTCTGAACAGCCTCCACCCTGTCTATGTCTTTGCAGAGATGGTGTCTCCAGAACTGTACACAGTACTCCAGATGTGGTCTTACCAACTGTCTGTACAGAGGGCCAGCAACTTCCTGTTTTCTACTGGTGATGCCTCTCCCTATGCATCCCAGTATCCCCCCAGCCCTCCTTACTGCCTTCTCACATTGTTGGCCCACCTTTAGGTCATCTGATATGGCTACTAAGGTCCCTTTCCATTTTTGTTGTCAGTATCTCACGCCCCATTGTGTACTCTTCCTCTGGGTTTTTGTTTCCTAGGTGCATTACTTTGCACTTCTTTACATTGAATCTAAGCTGCCATACATTTGACCATTCCTCCAACCTTGCCAAATTCATTTCTATCCTTTCCACCCCAACTTGCATATCAACCCTGTTGTAGATCTTTGTGTCATCTGCAAAGTGACATACTTTCTCTTCCAGTCCCTCTGCAATGTCACTTATAATTAATTGTTCTGATCTAGATGAATTTCTTTTAATGATTTTTACTGTTTTAATCTGTTTATGTACGGCGCCTTGACAACTGAAAGGCACCTTATAAATAAAAATTATTTTTATTGTTATTATTATAAAGACATTAAGAAGGACTGGCCCCAGTACTGAAGCCTGCAGTACCCCACTAGTAACCCCCCTTTCATCACTGTGGACTCCATTTACTATTACCCGCTGTGTCCTGTTGTCCAGCCAGTGTTTTACCCAGGCTACTCCCCTGGGACCCACTTCCAGGCTGGCTAATGCGTTTATTAATCTTTTGTGTGGGACTGTGTCAAATGCCTTGCTAAAGTCTAGGTAGACCATGTCCACAGCCCCTCCCAGGTCTACTACTTTGGTCACCCAGTCAAAGAAATCAATTAAATCTGTCTGACATGACCTTCCTTCTGTGAATCCATGCTGCCTTGGGTCCTGTGCTCCACTGGCCTCTAGATACTCAACAATTCTTTCCTTCAGAAGTGATTCCATCATTTTCCCTAACACAGAGGTCAAACTGACAGGTCTGTAGTTTCCTGCCTCTGTCTTGCTCCCACGTTTGTGAAGTGGAATCACATCTGCCCTCCTCCAGTCCTCAGGTACCACATCATCCTCCCATGATTTATTAAAAAGGGTAGTGAGTGGTGTTACTATTTTTTCTCCCTTAGTCCTTTTAGAATTCTGTGGTGAATCCCATCAGGCCCCATTGCTTTATCCACCTTCAGTTTTTTGCATTACATAAAAGCTGAACATTAGGAACACCCCCAAACAGAGCAGCCACTCAAGTTGCAATAGTCTCCTCTCCTCCTTCTGCATAATAGCCCCAGATACACTGGCTATTTCTACACCGATGTGGATGGTTTAGAGAACCATACCGGTGTATGTCTGTCTGACTAAACTGAGCAGGCATGAAACCAGTGTGGCTCTTTACTATTCTCCGAGACAGAGGGGTTGAACGGCTATAGGTGGTTTCAAGTGCTGTGTTAACACTGCCCACTTTTCATCTCACTGCCCGAGGGTGATTTACATCACAACACACAAGGAAGTCTTTGCAGGATGGGTTTCATAATGCAGGTCCCAAGTAACCAGTGTGACACTGGTATATGGAAGCTGATGTCCTAAAGTGGTATGCACCACTGGTTTCATAAATGACCAGGTACAGACTAACACCAGTGTGACCCACATCCGTGTGTAGCAGCTTGATCAGTTTAAATGGGGCTAATAAGTGACTAAATACTCTGGGAGGCATTCCCAAGTTCAGAAATGATGCAGTGGGAATTAATCAAGGAATGTAAACAAACATGTTTTTGCTTGGTAACACCAGTATGGTGGGCAGTCAGTTTTCACTTTTTGAAAGAAAAAAGGAATTTGATTGAAAACTGCCTGCTACATCTGCAGTTTCTACAGAATGTGAACAATCATAACATGCTTTTTAAAGTAGGAATACTTTGAAGCCTAAGGGGGTAGACAATGTCCCTTTAACAATCAAAAATGCAAAACTGCAATACAAAGCTTACCTGTAACAGCAGAGCATGAGATGGTGGAAAATATGTAATGTAGATGATAATGTTTATGAAAGTGTGTTTTTAAACAGTTTAGTGCATGTAAAACACTTGTTTCTGTTTGCAAGAGTATTGCTGTATGTATGAACATCTTACAAAGTTGCAGCATATTATGGGAAGCAAGCCAGTTCTATTTTTCAGGCTCCCTTTCCTTGAGGCTGAGGATGACGTATGAAGGAAACAAACAACAGCAAAATAAATACAAAGTCTAAACTAATGAAAGCATCAACAAATACTGTATATAAATAAGTAACTCTAAAGAACAAACATATGACACATATTAACAATATATTCTTAATATTGAAAGTTGTATGTATATTCGTACAGTATATTGTCCATATATGGGCCATGCATGTACCATACATTGTGCATGTCATGCATTTTCCCACAGTTTTATACATACTGTACCACCACAAAGTGCCCACTTTTGAGATGAACAAACTGCTTTTTTCATCATATATAGAAAAAATAGTTATTTTCTGATTGGAGTTAGGAGTCCTCTGCACCCTCCAGAAAAAACACACAATTATCTCAGCCAGGTCTTGTTGGCATTAGTTCAGAGCCTAATACACTGTTGCAAAGTGTGGCAGCACAAAACATAGTGTAAACAACTGACCCATTATGCCACACTAATTTGGGGCTGTACATCAAATGCTGCTTAGTTGCAGAGCAAATGGAGAGGCCAGATGTTAGTGATCACGAATATTGTTAGCACTCACTAACATTCTGGCTAGTGACACCTATGGAGGTCTGGGCACGGCATAGTGGCAGTTGCATGGTGCGATGCGATGCAATGCCCGGAGCACTAGAACACTGGTGCTACTGTCAGAAGTCACCCTTTATATTAAGGTCTGTACCTCGTGAATTATCTTGTTTCTTGTCAGATTTCATGGTGGTCTTGTGCCCCCCCCCCAATCCCTTAGCAATCTTTAGCATCCAGTGTTTCCCTAGTCCATTTGCCCAATAAGGCTTCTGCCTGAGCTTGGCCCATGATGATCACCTTTCCAATGGCTCCTTAGTGATCCGTTGCAGAATTGGGATACCTACAGTATACTACTTGCCTTGAATAGTTCTTAAGGCAGGAGTGTAGCAAAACTGTGACCGACTTTGCAGGAGTTGTCATACTTTTTGAATGGTCATCTGGGTCATTTGCATGGTGATCACACCTCCTTCCTCACAACTGTGTTAGCAGCCAAATGGGGCAGGGTAGCAAACCCTGTTGTGCATGTATAAGGGGCCCCAGCAGTCCACTTGGGGTGCCTGACAATGCCACCGGGTTATTGTAGATGTTTCAGAGGCTAGCTCTGCCTTGTGTGCTTTACAAGGTTGAGGGCACTTGGCCCTTTTGTCTCCTTTGTGGTTGGGTTGTCCATACCCAAAGTTAAGACAGACAATACTAGTCCAGCAGGATCCTGTTGCGAGCTCCAAAGCAGGCCAGTGCCATCACAAATGGGGTGGCTAACCCTGAACACAAACTCAAACAACAATCCAAAACAGTGGTAGCACTCAATAAGGAAAAGGTAAACGAGTGGTTAGGTTTGCAAAAAAGTGAAAGGCTTTAATGCATACATGCAGATGCAATACAAATCTCGGGGTACACTGAGCTGCTGAGATCTGTATTGCATTTGCATTTATGCATTAAAACCTGTCAGTTTTTTTTGCAAACCTAACCACTTGTTTGCCCTTTCCTTATTGAGTGCTACCACTGTTTTGGATTGTTGTCTTAAGACAGACAACATCATGGTGATTCTTAAAGTGGGCCTGGTATAAATGTGGGACACCCCTCAGGATGCAATACATCCCATGCAGTGTCCTCTCCACAAGTTCACGCCACCCATGAACCAACACACTACAGTGACGGCCCCCACAAAGAGTACATCAAATACATTAACTTAAATAGTTCTCAGACAAAGAATTCAAAGAACAAAGGGTTTTATTTAGGATCAGGAAACAGGACCTAAAGGGGAGAAAAGGGGGGTTAGCAGCAATGAGACATGCAATATAGTAACTCATGGCTGGTCTTCCAAGGCCTTTTACACCAGGCAATTCTAGTCCCAGCTGCTCTTCAGTACCCCCCAAGGTGCAGACAAAATAAGGATTTCCCTGGTTTGTACTTATATGCCCTTCTAGGAGTAGCTCTCAAACCGTACCCACTCCCACACCACAATGCGCAGTATAGACAATTGCTTCAACCCTCCTGAACTGAGAGTACTACCCTCTCCCCACTAGCACCAGTGTACAGACCCTTAGTTCTAACTAGGGAGCACTCGGTGCTTCACTGGGTATCCAGCTGTGGAAACAGTGTAGGCCTGATGACATCATATGTGGCTGGCCAGTGTCGGACCACATAAAGTTACCAATACTTTATGAAACAGGAAATGGCAATTCAAATGAAAACTTCCAAATGAGGTATATTTGTAACTCCTGGCTGGATGACCAAGTTCAGTAAATATTTCCCAATTGTTTTACTGGGTTTTTGCAAGGTGCAGGGGCAAGCCCTAGGTTTACTCATGGTTCAGAACCAGGGGATCTCCCTCATTGTGCAGGGTATTGATGACGCAGTCCACAGCGATCCCTCCTTGGCTGGTGTCAAGGTACTCTATGGTTCTTCTCTCTCTCTCTCTCTTTCTCTTTCTCTATCTCTCATGCCTGTCTGGAATGGTGGTGGTATCGCAGGGCATCAGCTGTCCTCTGAAACAGGTCAGGCCTTTTTCTAGCTTCACCGATCATTGGTTCATAGATTGGCTTCACCTGTGTCACTCATCAGGGATCTGTCCCTCCTACATGTCATGGCATCCAGTTCTGTGGGGGCTGGTAATGAACAGCGCCTGGCAGTGGTGCAGATCATACAGATTCAACCTCAGTCTGCAGCACAGCAAAAGTCTCTTTCAGGCTGTAGCTTTCAGCTTTGAACATGTGGTACTCAGCAGGCAAATGCTATACCTCTCTTTTACAAGCAGGGATTCTGCTTCTCAGTTCTTCCGACAGATGAACTATATGTCTCAGCAGCACAAGCTGTCAACAGCACTCAGCTCCCTGTCTGTGCAGCAGATACTTGCAGACTCGCTGTCTTGAGATCTCAGGCAGATCTGACTTAGATTCAGAACAGCCCCTGCTGTTCATTGGGAGTAATAGCACCTCAAATTGGTTGCTTGAGCTGTCAGTCACTGTAGAAAGTCCTAGAGGTCTGTCACTCAACAGGTGATTGGCAGTTGGAAAGGTGCTTGAAATATTTAGGTCCTATGGAAGTCCAAGAGCCCTTGTGGCTCACTCCTCAATTTGCATTACCTGATTGGGTGGCCAATCATCCTCTGACCCCATGCCTGTGGCAGAGTGGATCAGAGTTGATGGAAAAGTCTGATAAGTTTTAATTCAAAGGTAGGTTTCCACAATTATGTACACAAACTGTACTGTTGAATCACAAATCTAAATTTATAACCAGTTTTGCATGGGTGCAAGCTCGTGACTTGTTCAGCCGGTGAAAGGATTGGGCAATTCCTGTTCCAGTCATAAGCATTGTAAAGCTGACTCTGTTTGCAACAGCAGACGCCTCTGATGTATGAATAACAAGGACATCATATAGATAAAGTCTATAATGTGTCTTCTGTTGGCACCTTTTTGCAGACTGTGTGAGAAGCCTTTCGGCACCATGCATTTCTGCTTAAAGTTGAACCAGCATAATATTTTGTGGTGATTTGCATATACAGCCCATGATGCTTTGCATTATGGGGGTATTTATGATTTTGTATTTCTTTGAAACTTGGCTTCCTGGCCAATGCCCTTTGGGGTAACCCTTACCTCAGTGCTTGCGCGCTGGGGGTCTTTGTCATTTAGATAAAGTAGCCCCATTGGGGGGGGGTTACACGTGGCAAAAGCATGACTATGAATAGGGCCCCAAACGTCTTGAACCTTTACAACTGAGGGTAGTAAGAAAATGAGAAGTTCTTAGCCACAGCTGGACAATTCAGATGAATGGCCTTGGTGTAAATCCCTGACATCAATGCCTACTATAATTCTCCATTTTTATGTTGCTTGCATGCATGTGCAAGAAATGTAGTGCCATCATCGGAGATTTCGGAGGTGTGTCACCTCCTCCTCCAATTCAGTCAGTGTGCTGGCAAGTGCTGCCCCTGTAAGCCAATGCATTTTGGAGCTGTCTATGACACACTCCAAAATGCAGTGGCATACAGTTGAAAAGGTGAGCTACGCTTCAGTGAGCACCGGTAAGAGGCTGCTGACATGCAGCTCCCTCCCCCCGCAGGCGTCGCGCCGCTCACATTGCTATAGCCAGCAGGGTGCCCAATCCTCATCGGCTGAGCTGCATCCCCTCCCCAAGTAGTAGTTGCCACGCTGGGAGCTCACCCCAGTGTGGCAGCGTCTTTTGCCACGGGGTGCCTAATCCATCGGCTGAACGCCCACCATCCACAAATTCCATGGCCGACGGGTGCCCAATCCTCATCGCTGAACGCCTCGCCCTTTTGCCATGCCAGAGCCCACCCCAGCGTGGGCAACAAATTATGTGTACGACGGGTGCCTAACTTCCGCCGGCTGACCCCCTCAACGCCCTCGTACACGCTGGGAGCCTCACCCAGTGTGGCAAAGGTCCCACGTCGTTTTTTTTTTTTTAATACCTGAAACTAAAATGGTCCCATGGCGTGTCTCCCAACCCCTCCCACAACCCACACCCACCCACTGCCTACAGCCTCCCACACCCCCCACCTACTTCCTCCGGACTCCGGGCGATGATCTTGGTGGACCGGGAACACGTCTGCACTCTTCAAAGCCGATCGCGAACTGAGGAAATGCCGGTAAGCTGTAATGGCTTATATAGGGGGTTTCAACTTTGTTGCATATCTCAGGCATTTTGGGTTGCACTATCTATTTTAGAGTGGTTCTTGATCGAAGAATATTGTCACTGTTAGTTCGGTCCGGTGGTGATTTCGCCTGGTCAATCGCAAATCACCCTTTGGGCTGGAAATACCACCATGACAGTGACATCATTCATGAGAAGGTCCCAAAACCCATGTTGAAAATTTGGTGCCAAAATTCCAAAAAATGACTGTTTTACGAGCGTGTACGCAGTTCCTACGCAGGCTCGTAAGTTCGCGAAATTTTAATATTTTCACTCCAGATTTTCAACATTGCCATTTTACCACACCTTCTTATGAGCAGTACAGCTGTCATTTTTCACATCTCACCCAAAATGTGTTTCCGCCCATGTAGCGCAGAATGGCGCAGTCGGTGTGGAAATCAATGTACAGGACAAATTAAGAAAATCACAGTGACACTGTTCATGAGCAGAGGTCTTAAAATGGCTATGTTGAAAATTTGGTGAAAAATTCTAAAATGACTTTACTGAACGCGTTGCTATAGTCTTACACGCTTGTAAGTTTGTGAATTTTCAATATATTCACTCCAGATTTTCAACATTGGCATTTTATCACACCTCCTCATGAGCAGTACAGCGGTCATTTTTCACATCCTGCCCAAAACTTGTTTCCGCCCATGTAGCGCACAATGGTGCAGTCAGTGTGCAAACTCAATGTATGGGACACATTAAGAAAATCACAGTGACACTGATCATGAGCAGAGGTCTTAAATGCCGTGTTGAAAATTTGGTGAAAAATTCCTAAAATGACTGTTTTACGGTGTGCGTTGCACTGTTCATGCATTCGTAAGTTTAATTTTCAATATTTTCACTCGAATTTTCAACATTGCCATTTTACACACTCCTCATGAGCAGTACAGCTATCATTTTTCACATCCTGCCCAAAACATGTTTCCAGCCCATGTAGCGATATTAGGCGCAGTTGGTGTGAACTCAGTGTATGGAACACATTAAGAAAATCACAGTGTCACTGTTCATGAGCAGAGATCTTAAATTGGGAATTTTTAAAATTTGGTGAAAGCATTCCTAAAAATGACTGTTTTTCGAGTGTGCCTTGCACAGTTCCCACGCACTCTCGTGGGTTTGCGAATTTCAATATTTCCACTCCAGATTTTCAACATTGCCATTTTACCACACCTCCTTATGAGCAGTACAGCTGTCATTTTCACATCCTGCCCAAACGTGTTGCCATGTACACACAATGGCGTAGTCGGTGTGCAAACTCAATGTATGGGGCACATTAACAAAGTCACAGTGACACTGTTGATGAGCAGAGGTCTTAAAATGGCTATGTTGAAAATTAGTGAAATCTAAAATGACTGTTTTACAGTGTGGGTAGCAGTTCCTCCTTGCCTTTCGTAAGTTCATGAAATTTTCAATATTTGCACTCCAATGACTTCCAAATACCTAAACAGCACATAGAAGCAAGCAACATTCAACATTGACAAATGCTTGTTTGTAACTGAAATGAGGGGTACATACTTTCCAAATGTAAGTAAAATTTGGGGCACATCATGAATTCTTGGAGATGCAAGCTCTGAACACTAGAAATCAGTGCTTTAGTTTGTGCAAAGTTTAGACTGAGTTAGCATCCTAGATTATGAATTTCTTCTTTTAAGTGTGAGTTTACAATGTGAGACTGAACCTTTTCTATGAAAGCTGCATCATTCTCTATAAAAGGCATATTACCCTTTCCGTGTAGGATGTAACAATTCTCTGCTGATACCATGAGGGATGCCCCTCATTATCTTGATGAGTTGAGAAGCACGCCCCAATGGCAAATCATCTATTGCTACACTACCCCCCCCCCAGGTTTTAATATTATTTTCCATTTCTTTACATGGCTATCATGTTACAAATAAACAACTTCTGTGTCATTATCATTGGACCACCTGTCTTGAGAGCCCTTCAAGGTTTTCTCATAAACAAACAAAAAAAAAATGATTATCCTCAAACCTTTTTAGCACCGAACTTGATGAGCACAAAAAAAAATCATGACAAAACAGAAACCTCAGAATCATCTACAAAGATTCTTGATGATCTTTGGTTAACCACTGCAGTATCTTTTTTTTTAGACTGACTCTGTAAAATTACAAAGCCTGTCGAGAGTTGCAATATTTGAAACAAAACGCAAGCTGCTTTATTGACAGTTTAGAATTACAAATTAGGCTCATCTTGAAAAATGAGAAGCCGTTGTCTTAATTGGTTGTTGGACTGCTATTTGTGCACACTTGGTTATGGGGGAAAACTGCTGCCTGGGGAATTGCTATAGATCGCGTTCCTTTGAGTCAGCAAAGTTTGCAACTGTGAGGGAAAGAAAATACAGATCTATATTCCATATACCTCAAACTAACAAGTAGTTTAAGCAGGGCTCGTTGAGTAACGACATATCATTAACATGTTTAATTAATTATCCATAGAGCCTGCACTGAGGAAAGCAGCCTCAAGAGATTTAAGATAAATATCTGGTAAGAGCAATACATCTGTTCCCTATCATTCATCTGCTTAAAATATTTAATAGGAAGGAGAGCGACAGCTCCTGGATTACTGGAGGATGCCAATTATATCTGGTCTCTAAGGAAGAGAGACAGAGAGAGAGAGAGAGTCCTCCAAAGTCTTTTACTGTCACCACCTTTCTAAGAATTGATCCCTTAATTTGTTTGATCTCCTGGACTTGTGTTTCATTTGAACTGCACCTACAAAGAAGATACAAATGCCACAAGCGAGTGATAAAACTGATTGATCTCACAGTCAAGGCAATTGCCTTTTTGAACTTAGCACTCGGGTTCAAGTCTCAGCATTGATAACAGGTAACATGGCTACGGTGGTTTAATTTGGGGGACAGTAATGAACATCACTAAATCAGTGGTTCTCAAGCTCAAAATATTGGTGGCCACAAACAGTAGCCACCAAGATGTGCTGGTGACCGCACCCAATTCTTTCTTATAATACCTTTAATGCCTCCTACAACCTGTGGAGAGGAATGCTGCAGTGCTTACTTTATGTTCCTGGTATCTGAAAGGAATGTCCTGTGTCCCCTCTTTACTCTCATTGGGATGATTGACCCCCCCATTACCACCACAGCCACACACACACACACACACACACACACACACACACACACACACACACACACACACACACACACACACACACAATAGGGCTGGATTTTCAAACGTTGCTGAATGCCGCAAGCCCTGGGCGCCAAACATGTGGCTCATGAAGCTTGTGGCATACTCCTGGCCGGTGATTGGAATTTTCTATCCTGTGCACCAACTGATACAAATAAGACTAACTTTTTGCTGGTCTAGCTTGCAGCAATACTGGATACACTTTCTACAGAGCTTGCATGTAAATTTGGGCAAGTGTTACAACTGTGCCTGACCTACTAAAATCAGGTACAGATGTGGCAATGGTGCTCGACGCAGCTACACCAAAAAAAGGGTTGGACGCATCTTCCTTGGAAAATATGGGCCAGGAACTGTGGCCATTCCTCAAGAGGAGTTTTAAAATTGGTAAGGAATGTAATGTATCCTAACTGGCCAAAAAGGATCCACAGCTTGTGTGTTTATAGAGCAACACTTCATGGATTTGGACTTCCTTTGGAAACCAGGATGCAGTGCATCTAGATATTCATGCCACCCATAAACTTAAAAAAACATTTCTGACAGTTGTGATACTATGGGAAAAAGCTTACCCACTTCCACTTGAGTTACTTTTACAATTATTGAGTCTTTACAATTATTTGAGCCCCCCAAACACAGCACAAACAGTTGCCATTTCTCTTTATTGTCTCCTCCCCACACCACACACACAGACTGGGGATCATTCCAAATTAAACAAAAGAATACAACTATCAGTTATGCCTGGAAGCTGTTAGCATTAATTATATTGAAACCTACATGCCCACGGCCGGTCAGACTGCTGAGTGAGCTGTGCCAAACTGCTCCTTCCTGATGATGCAGCCCTCATCTTGCTCTGGACCACATTTTTCCATGGTAGTCTCTGATAAGGGCTGCCAGACCAAACCAGGCAGAAAAGCCTGTGAGGAATGCTGCTGAGGGAAGGGTCTGCTTGAGGTTTAAATTCACAATCAATTTCCTGCCACCAACCCCCCCCCCCCCCAGTGAAGCACAGCTCCAAACTACTCCTCATCATGGTGCATGATATCTTCAACCCGGGACCAGAATCGAACATGAAAGTCTCTGGTGCAAGCTGACAGACAAATCTCATGCACAGAAGCATCTGGTACATGTTGCTTAGGAGAAGGCATGACTGAGGTTCAAACACCTAATCAGGGTCCTGCAGTCTCATCCATGCCCTCGCTACACATACAGTACCAGAGAGTGCACAAAACAAAGTACGACATGCACCTAATCCTCGTCCTCACAAACAAACAACATAATATGACACTTGCATGCCCGCCCCACACCCAGGACAAGCCATGCTTGCATGCTCGCCCCCACACCCAGCACAAACCATGCTTGCATGCCCGCCCCACACCCAGCACAAGCCATGCTTGTATGGCTGACCTCCAAGCAGCTAACTCTCTATAATTTTATATCCCTAAGTTTGGAAAATCTGTCCCCCCCAAAGACAATACCTACTCACTCCAAACAAAGGCATTATTATTAAGATACTCACGCACATAGTTCTGGTCCTTAAACAAAATATGCTGCTCATACTATCTTGATACATGGAATAGCAGGCAAGGCATGTCTTTCCCTCAGCAGCTCTGTGGCTGTACAAACGCCTCTTGGTGGTCACATTTGAGAACCAATGCACCACATCATCACATTCTGGTCGGCACCAACTCCTATGGCCCCATCTTCAAAAGTCTGTTAAAGATAACTAGAAATATGAAATGTGCTTCATTTTGTTTTCACTGCTGAGGTGTATACATTTATTTTTTAATCAAGCTTTTTTCTTGTCCCCCCCCCCTTGTCCATCAGCACCCTGCTCCAGCTCTATCCCCAACCTTGTCATGAACTTAGTGGTTATGCACCACCTGCCCAGGACCACGAGGGAAGAGAGTTGTACTTAGAATGCTTGATCTTTTTTTTTTCAGTTGTTTAACCAGGAATAGCACACTAAGCTGAAAGCTTTTGTACAGGTGTGACCTGGGAGCACATGGAAGTTAAATAACTTACTCAGGGTCACACAGTATGTAAGTGGAAGCTGTGGGATTCAACCCCAGGTCTGGTCTGCTGGTTGTCACCAGATTTGCAGCTTAGAGCCTTAAACCACTGCACTATATTGCCTCCCTACTGATCTTCCCAACATCTTACAGTCCCTGAGTGAACAGAGTCCATTCCAAAACCCAGGCTGCTGGCGTAGCGAGCAGTAGCAGTGTCACTAACGGGTCGCCACTGCAGATGTATATTCATAACAAAATACTCTTTTATTTTTCAAATTGTGATGTTGAAGATTACTAGCAAGCTGAGATTTTGTCATTTCTGTCTCATCCCAGTGCTCTCAGTGCTACAACATTCTGAGGGAAACAGCATGAAGTCCTTTTAGTTGCAGCACAGTTTCCTGCTACATGTACAGTATTGTAACTGTTGTCTCTTATGGTTTAACCAAGGTTTTTTGTGCTGGTTGGGTGAGAGGACCACAGATCAAAGCTGAGTGGTTCTGTCCACCCAACCAGTGCAAGATACCCTTGTTAAACTATAAGAGACAACAGTTACAACACCTATAAATATTTATAGGGCTATGGATCACCAATAATATGTAGTTGGAGTGTTTTCTGATCTCCATTTGTGTGTTTTGTGACATTTTTATCTGCAGTCCCTGAGTGGTTCCCCTGGTATGTATTAATGGTTTTGTCTGATGTGTTCTAATGTAGACACGAACAGTGAGCTGGCATCTGTTTTTATTTGGGGTAGTGGTGTGGAAGACATAGAATGCTTACAAAAGTAAAAAGATTTGGTGGCCAGCTGATGGTCCAGTGGAAGCACCACATGCTGGTTTACCCATGCTGCAGTGACAGTTGGCATGGAGACATCCCCGACAGTGACAGCCGCAGTGCCGACTGTCAGGCCTGAGTGTCGGGATGCCCTGTGCATCCATCGGGGGGCAGCCCTCCCACCCCCCAGTCTCAAGGATTCTAACTCTGAGTTGGAGTTGGACCAGGGGGAGGGCAAACACCCAGTGAGGCAGTCCCAATCACCAAACAGAACACCACAGTGACAGGTGGATTTTGCCCAATTCCTGTCGCTGTGGTGGTCTTCGCGATCTGGGAGTTGTTGCAGCAATGGTATACCCCACATGCTTCCATGCTGGTGACCCAGGTTAGAGAGCGGACTTGGGGAGCCAGGGCAGGCAGCCATGGGGCTGGGGCAGTGCTGCGTGTCATGTGGCAGTGCTCCCAACAGAGGCAGGGAGGTTCTCCACATTCTGGTGCAGTAGCAATCCCTGCAGTGAGCCAAGGGTGACGGTCTCCCCTGCAGGGCATCACTACGTGCATTCAAAGGACAAACATGGGGACGCACTCCCAGTATCAAGTTCCAGGGAAGGGAAACAAGGATGATAATACATAAATATTTGCACTGATCATTGTATATGACAGAGTCAGGCTCACTTGGGTCCCAACACATGTGGATTCCTGCCAGTATGATGGTGGGGGAGTGGCAGACGGCACTGTGGTGACCAGATACACCTGAAGTAGGCACGGTGGTGACTGTGGGCAAAAGAGTTCTATGGCAATACAAAGTAAAAAGGTTTGTGTTTTTTGGGATGAGGCTCAGGGACATTTGGTGGCATGGGTGTGGAGGCCATAGGATATGAGAGTAAGTGTGTCAAATAAACAACATGAGGAGACAGCTGTACAGAGAATAAGAGGCACAGTTGTTCCCCTTGCTGATTGGTTGATGGCATTCCAATATCATATAATGATAAAAACAAGTATATCAAACACCTTAGTATATGAATACAAATGATTGCACTATATATTAAAGAGCAGCTGACGCCTTCAGGACAACTTTAACAAAACATAATATTTAGACAGTTCAGCTTGTATTTCACATTAGTTCTGTGTTCCTCCTCCCCATTATTTATTATTGATATAATCTGCATGAAAACGAGACCTTTGCTCCTGAACAGTTAAGCTATTCCTGTTGCTTTCTCCCTACCTGAGGTCATAATGTATTGCTTGTGACATCACTGTTACTCCCTTGGCAACAGATTGTGATGTCACAGCAGAGGATTATGACTTGAAGTAGGGAGTAAGCTAAAGAGGTAGATGACATCTAAAGTATAAAGATTAGGGATGGGTGAACCTCAAAAGGTTTGGAGGTTCTAAAGGGTTTTGATAAGGCTCAAAAGGTTCAGATGGTTATCACAGCCTCATCCGAATCTTTTAGAACATTTGTGCTACAGCATTAGGGCAACTGTTGTAGTTGTCTGTGAACCCCCCTCCCTATCCCTGATCAATCCCCATTATAAAAAATTATCCCCATATTCCCAGGTGTCTAGCGGACCCCCCTCCATCCTCGATCAATCCCCTGCAATAAAAAGCATATTTATTTGTTCAGTAAATTTTCCTGATGTCTAGTGGACCCCTTCCCTATCTCCATTGATCCCCTGTCATAAAATAGAGTCCCCCATATTCCCTGGTGTCTAGTGGACCCCCCACCCAACCTGGCAGATACTGCCCCACCCCTTATCCAGAGCAGGCAACTGGCACAGCCTTCCACTCTCCACCCCGGCCGGCTGCCCAGCTGATTGAGCTGACAATGAATGAGCACGCACTTGTACAGGCATGAGCTCATTCATTGCCAGCTCCCATTCATTCCCTGATTTCCGACTCTTTGGCAGCAGCAGAGATCAGTGGTGGAAGGCTGTTTCGGTCGCCAGCAGAGGGGGGCGGGATGGGGGGAGTGGCATTGTAGACACCGGGCTAAAGCCGGAGAGCAGCTGGCTTTATTCAAGCTCACCGTGAGAGTGTTAGAAGCCAGCTGCAGCTAGAGGTGTGAGTATCGTTTGTAATACTGTATCTGTTTTTCACCTCACTGTTTCAATGTGAGCATTTATTGTAAACCTCTTGATGTTACTATCTTCCTATATGTAAATTGTAATATTAAGATGTACTGAAAAATGATTTGCATGTACTGAAAAATGAATGTAAGTATGAAACTTCTTTCAATAAAATATGTTGACGAAAAAAGTCCTATTTCTTGTAGCCTTCTGCTTGGCTTGGTGAATAAGTAAGCTTCAACCCCTTTTGCACTAAGAGTCCTGCTTAATATTCCACGGATACAAGGTAGTCCTGAGAATGACGCCCTCCATTCTCCCTAAGGTGGTCTCTAATTTCCACAGAAAAAAAGGAGCTCTTACTGAACTCCCTTTTGCTGAGCCCAGTGAACCCCAAGGAGGAACAACTCCATACCATAGATGCTAGGTGAGCACTCAAAATTTATCTCAGGGGCATCAAGCTGTTCTACAGTACATATAGTTTGTCCTTCCAAATCTGGGAAAGAAAGGGGTTGGCCCTGGCTAAGAAAGTGCTAGCTAAACAACTCTGTCAGTCCACCAGATACATATACTACTACTGGAGGCTGACTGCTCCCCCAGTGATTAGGGAACCTTCCACTAGAGCCTTGGATGCCCCTTATGCCAAATGAGCTTCAGCCTCCATTGAATATATATGTAGGGTTGCTATCTCGGCAACAGATCATTCACTAGATTCACTAAAAATATCACCAACAGCTTAATCTGGTTCAAGGTCAGTTGCCATTCATCTGTATCCCCCTCCCCCCGGGTCGTGCCTGAAAATAGGCAGGATTTGTCTAGTGCACTTACCTGGTCAACAAAAGCTAAATAAATAAAGATCACACATTTACTGTTATTGCCTAGATATTCTCAGCTCCATGGATGCTGCTTTCAGCAGACGAGTGCTGAGTTTGGCAGCACAGCTCTAACCCTACTCATTGAGGGATTACTTGTTAGAGACCATTCCATCTGAATGCCCATAGCAGCTGATATACAAAGGGGAATTATATTTCCCTTGCCAGTAATTCCAGTTGTGTTTAGGCTTATCCAAAGGCAGTCAGGCACTTTCAGTTCTCAGTGCTGTTTCTTCCATTATATCTTCAGTCCTATATTGCATTCAGTTCTCTTTGGGGTTCAACAAATGTTGGTGTTGTTAAACATTCACTGTTTGTATTTACATTTCTAAGCAGTGTTTTCTGTGGACTTGGATGGAAGGTTGGATAAAGGGAATCTGGGAAGCAGTATGTCCTCAGACTTATCTCCGACTGTTACACCTGCCCTGGTTAGCAGGGAAGGACAGCCCATTCCAACTGACTGCCCAGTGATGGAGCTTCCACACAACTATAATTACTGGTACTGAAATGTAATCCCCCTTTCATGACCCTATGTCACTTCATCCTGGATAAAATGGTGATTATCTGCATGTAAATAAACTGTGTTTGAGGTCTAAAGTATCCTTATGGCTAGTTTTTATAGTGCCTAGTCTTCAGTAAAAGTACTTACAAGTCAGTAGATGAAGGGCCTGCTATTGCGCAATGCTAGGAGAGTCTGAACATTGTAGGAAAGTCTAATTTTACCCAGTCATTTCTACAGTTGTGCACACACAGATAACTAGAGACCCGTGTTTTTGTAAATAAGAAATAACAAGAAATAAAAAAGAATTCAAGGTATAAAAAGAAATTAAACGGAAACAAGCACATGAAAAAAGTTTAAAAAATTGCTTGTTTTTTTGCCAAAAACTAACTAAATACTTGCAGCAGTTGTTTCGGCTTCATTGTTACCACAGAGACAGTCCTCAAGGAAGCGGCAGCAGAATTGTCTGATTCACAAAACCTTTCAAGACCATATCATAATGCTACTTAATACAATGTAGTATACTAGAATGTGATTTTTAGTGTGTATAAATAGGGTCATTGTAAGGTGTTTTATGAATATAATTGTGATAAGAAATAAAACTATATTATCAATGAATAAAAAGAAATAAGAAGTTCCAGACAAATATAAAGAGAAATTATAAAAAAATAAAAAGACTTTCACGGGGCTCTACAGATAACCCCCATTCACCCTGGACAAAGTGGCATACGGACACAAAACATCATTTGGCCTTCTGGTTTATGGTGGCTTGTAGAAACATACTCAGTAAATCAGATGGAGATTGACAGGAATGGAGACACTTCATTCCTTTTTCTGATTCATATACAAAGTTGTCACAAAATGGTTGAAGATCTCAGTACTGGTACAAAAAGCTGCAAAAATGTTGGCATTATTCCACAGTACTTGAGAATTTTTTTTTATACAGTCCTGTAGTGGCAACAATAGAGAATGTAATGCATTTAGCCATGTTAGGAGTGGTTTATGTTCAGTGCCAGATATACTGTACATACATGTATACATACATACATACATGCAAACTTACATACATTCATAGTTTTAATACCTTATAACCCACTGGTTCCACCAAGTCAGTGCTACATAAAAGACATCGACTGACTCCACAGTGACAACAAATTGCCGATGGTGACCACATCCCCCGGTAACTGTGCCGACAGACCCCATCACAGAAGTGCACCAGGGCACATCCCAGCTGTTTGTGGGGGGCTTTGCTCCCTGTGTCCCCCCCCCACAAAGGAGGGGCTTTGCCCCCACACCTCCTAAAAATTAATATAATCACCTCCGGTTCAGAGTTGTATGGGAGGGGAGAAGTGCAAAACCCTTGGAGAGGCAAAATGGCTGGTGCTGCAAAATCCGGATTTTTGGAAAGACTGTCGATCAGGTTGCAGCGCTGACATTGCCGTCACTATAGGGGTTTCACTGTGGTGATAGCATGCCTAACCCTCTTCTATGTTAGCTTGCACATGCATGCACAGTGAACATCTTGTTGCAAGAACAGGATTTCATAGGTGTGACACCATTAGGTCCAGTGCAGCTCAGGCTACAGTGGGCTTAACCGTGACAGTCCAATGATCAGCCTGACTGATCATGACACTGTTCCTGGCTTGCTGGGCAGAAACTTCACGTAGTTGAAAGAAAAGAGCCATTCCAATCCAGGGTGTTGCAATCCTTTCATCTGCATGACACCACCCAGGAAGCCACCAGAGCAGCATCACAATCAGCCTGCTGTTGTTCTCCTTTCCCATGTAAAAACAGTATTTCCCACATCCCAGTTACATCCCGTGCCATTGTCCATCATTCCACTCTCTGCCAAATATCTCTACCACTTCCCCGTCACTTTATATACCCAGGGCCCCCCTTTTTTTTTAAACATATCTTTATTCATTTTCTAGATATGGGACAAGACAAACAAAAACCTGGAACCCCAGGGCACACAATCCAAAACTGACTGTGTAAACTATGTACAGTCTAACTATATACATACACAGCAGGTAGCGTCACCCCCACCAACTATAATTTAAACCTATTTTGTTAATATATTAAATAAAAATGAAAATATCAGGGCTGCATACCAACTTAGCCCCCTCCCATAAGCCCAAGTAATAACCCCCTGCAGCCCGATAACTGCTCACTAGACCAGACTCCTCTTTAGGAGCAATCTGATTAGAAGGGTAGCTCCCCTCTGTGCCCCCTGGAAAGAGAGAGAGAGTCCCCATCCCCCCATATTAGCTCAGCAGACCCTAATATCTAGCTAATAACTTTGTCCAGAAACCTTACCCGATCAAATACATTCCCATAACCAGACACTTAAAACTCTCTAGTGTCCAGATGTCTATTACTCATTCCAGCAAACATTTCTTCTGCTAATCGCAGCCTGACAGACAGACCTGAGTTTGGACATGTGCACCCTGGTGGGAGTATATCGCCTCTAGCGCCGCTCATCTTTTAGCATATAACCCTTTTCTCCCCTCTGAGTATAGATGTCTTTTTATTCTACCCAGAGCCCCGAAGAGATCTCCTGCCCATTGCATATAAACATAAGTTTGGTCATCCTTCCAGTGTTGTACCACAAATGATTTAATTACTGCAGCCATCAAAGATAGATGATATTTAGGTGTAACACCGGAGATTTGTGATAAATCACCTAAGACACATATCTCTGGTTTTATAAATTCTGAGTAATCTAGCAGTGGGTCCATCCGTTTCTTAATTTCATCCCAGAGGGGAGATATTTTGCTACAGTCCCACAACACATGCAAGAGATCTCCTCTCCCTAAATCACACCTAAAACACAGGTTTGTCTGTCTAAGGCCTCTATCACACAGTTTCACAGGGGTAAAATATATATTAGAAACAATAAAGAAATGCAGGCTTCTGTATTTAGGTATAGCTATATATTTGTTGCTTTTCCAGATGTTGACCCAGTCAAGACTTCGAGGGGCCAACACATTGTCCCAGTATGGCACTGTTATAGGGGAGTTTGAACTAAGAAAATCCAGAAGTATTTTATAGATTTTCGACAGGGATCTGGATTTCGCATCAACTTCCTTCACCATATCCCATTTAAAAGAGCAGTCTGTGGGACCCCGACCCCCTTAACACCCCCTCCAGCATCCGTGCAAGCTGTAGCCTTTGAAAAAAGGGCATCCCCTCACAATGGATCAGGAGGACCACCCTATTATCCCGATTAACATCCTTTAGTTTCAGGCCCAAGACCTGCTTAGCCCACCTCCCCCTGATTACTTGACCCCCAATGACAAAGTTGGGATTGCCCACCAGTGGTTGCTCTTGGACCCTCATTTGGTCCTTTTTCTGAGTCGGGGTCAGAAATGACCACCAAGCTTCCATCACCTTCAGGATAGGATTCCCGAATACCTTTTTAAAACACTTGCCTATGTTGGCATACAACGATGCCTCCGGAGAAAGGCCAGCATCTTTCAACATTTGGATCTCCAGATACAGCCAATCTGGGATATAAATCTCCTCCTCAATACTTCTACCCCATCGAGTCATCATACCCAGCTGTCCCCGCTACATAGTATATGTGGAGATCTGGCAGCTAAATCCCTCCCCGTGAATATGGTAGCCGTAGGACATTATTCTTTTTCCTAGGAAGATTAGAGTTCCATAGAAAATCTGAAAGTAGCTTCCTAATCATTTTAAACCATATTTTAGGGATACTATATGGGACTAAATACAACGGATATAGCAGCCTAGGTAGTAAATTCATCTTAATAAACCCCAATCTGGCCATAAAATTCAGAGGGAGCTTATTCCATTTTACTAAATCACCCCGAATAGCTGATATAATCCCTTCCATATTTATTTCGGCCCCCATCATAATATTCGCTGTAATCCAAATACCCAGATATTTGATCTTGTCTGTCACCCATTGGACTCTCAGTGGAGCAAAATCTGCCCTATATCCGTATGGCGTTTAACGGGAGAATTTGAGTTTTAGCCAAGTTTAGTTTGTAATTTGAGACTTTAGCAAATTTCTCTATTAATTCTCTTGTCTTCTCAAAACCAGCCACCGGATCTTGTAGATGCAGAAGTTCATCGTCCGAGAAACTGAGAATTTTAACTCTCTTCCGCTATCTCCACCCCCTTTGTATGCCTGTCATTATTAATTGCTTTCAACAAGGGCTCTAAATAGATATTGAATAATATTGGGGAAAGAGGACATCCCTGACGGGTCCCATTCTCCAACTGAATTTCCTGTGAAATGTAGCCATTACATAAAATCCTGGCCATCAGAGCAGTGTACAAATTCTTAATGCCTCTAAGCAGGCCCTCTGGGAAGCCCATCTTCTCCGTTGTAGCAAAGAGGAAAGGATGGGAGACCCTATTGAAAGCCTTTTCGGCATCTGAAGATATCAGAGCTAAGGGTAATTGGGAGTCCGATGCAAAATTCAGAATATGGTGCAGCTTCCTCAAAGCATCTTGTGCCCTCCTCCCCTGGCATGAATCCTACTTGCTCCTGGCTGATTAAGCTAGGGGCAATCCGCCAAATTCTATTAGCCAAAATTCTTGTAAGAATCTTAATGTCTTGATTCATTAATGCTGTGGGCCTATAATTATTGGGCAGATCCCTGGGTTTGTCCGGTTTGGGGATTAACGTAATATATGCCTGGTATAATGGGGGGTGTGCCACTCCCTCCTGCATTATAGCATTAAAAAATTCTTGAAGCATAGGTAGTATAGCATGAATATGAGCCTGATAAAACTTCGCTGTAAGGCCATCTGGCCCCGGTGTTTTACCAGCTGGCAGAGACCTCACCACTTCAATAATCTCTGCTGTTCCTATAGGAGCCGCCAGTTCCTTGGCCTGAGCAGGGTCTAAGATGGGTAGAGATACTCCCTCCAAATAAGCTTTAATTTCTTTCTCCCCCTCTGTGCTCCTAAGCTGATACAGTTCTTTAAAATAAGACGTGAAAGCGTCTGCCATTTCCTGGGAGTCTGTTATGAGCTTCCCCTCATAACGGATGGTTGTCACCGTTCTACTCTCTTCCCACTCCTTGACTCTAGCTGCCAGCAGACATCCAGGAACATCCCCCAGCAATAAATATTTAGCTTTAATCTTTTCCAACCAAAAATCTACTTTGCCATACACAATATCCGCCCATTCCCTTCTAAGACTTTTAAGTTCCCTATCAATTTCCTCTGTAGACCCCTCCAGTGGTGTCAGCGAGTTAATTGCCCCCCCAGAATAAATTCTTCTTTTGCCCTCCTCTGCCTGCCTCTTTGTGCAGCCAACTCTTGGGCCACTCCTGCATATAGCACTTTACAGGTTGGCCACGCCAACTTTTTATTTTGCAACGTGGGCAACTGTTGATGTATAATTTCTAACAATGCCTCTTCGAGCTTGCCCTCAGTTACAGCCTCCATCACTAAGGAATCGTTTAATCTCCACAGATACGGTCTAGGAGGGTCTGATCTAGGTTCCCAGATCAGTTGAATTGGAGAGTGATCCGGAAAGGTTCTACCCCCTGTTGTCATATTCCTAATGTCCATCAATGCCTCCCTATTTACCAGAAAAAATTCAATTCGAGATTAAGTCTTGTGCACGGCTGAGTAAAATATCATAGTATTACCCCCATTACAGTGAGTCTGTATCAGGTCCACCAAAGCCTCAGCCTCTAGCAACCTATTTAAGACAATTTGAGCCTTGGTTAAAGGCCCCCTAGCAGGTGGGATTCTATCTTCCTGATTGTTAGCATATGTATTCCAATCCCCTGCCAAGATAAGGGGGTGCACAGGAAAAACAGCTATGTCCCTCTCTAGCGAGGCAAAAAATTCCGGCTTGGGGGACGTCAGCCCATAAATGGAAGTGACCGAGATCACCTTACCATTCAAAAGGCCTAAGACGTAAATCCCTCTGCCATTTTCCCTTGCCACCACTTGCTCTACTTTAAATGGACAAGATTTCTTTATTAATATCGCTACCCCCCCCCGAGGCCCTTTCCTTACCAACCCCATAAACTTGCCCGACCACCCAAAATCGCCTAAGATTATTCAGCTCCTCCGTCAGAAAGTGTGTTTCTTGTAAGGCGACAATATGGGCCCCCATGTTATCCATATGTCTCAGGATTGCCATTCTTTTACGTCTACTCCTGAGTCCTTTAACATTCCAAGAAATTAGTCTAACACTAGACATAGGAAATGCCAAAATTTATTACAAATAAACTAACCCTCTGAGCATTATCAGGGTCTGCCTCCTTCTCTCCTACCATTATGGACTCTCTCTCTTTCCAGCTCCCCATTACCCCCCCTCTGCCCGCGATCCCTAGATCACCCGCCTTCCAAGTATTGGATCATAGATGAACTCCTTCTTATGCTACCCCCCAGCCCCACCCTCACCTGAACAACTCCAGGATCTAATCTGGAATCCAAAAAAGCCTGCTATAGAACTACCTTACCCCCCTGAATCCCCCTCTTCTCCCAGCTCATTTGATCATTCAACCTTCAGATCTCTCCTGTTCTAAACCTCATATATGCAATTTGCAGGTGATCTCACCGTCGTACCTATATGAAAAAAAAAAAAAACTAACAAACCTAATTTCCATTCCCATTTGTTAGGAGACAGGATTGATTGAACATTTCCCCCTCAATATTCCCCACCAATTAAGTGGCCCATTCTGATTACTACCCAGACACCTTTACACCTTACCCCTCTTTGCCTAAACTTCGCTTGACACTGTCCTAAAGCCTTTCAATAAAATAATACAATTGGGCTGACTTATAGCATGAAGCTGATCCACGCCTAAGGGATAAGACGCCCTTTGGTAATGCTATTAGCCAACACTTGTTGCCCAAAGTTTTCCATAGTCCCTATCCACCTCCTCTTTCCTCTCCTGCAAGGTGAATGAGGTAGAAGGAGACCAAGATTGCCTCAGAGAGCATCAGGTAAGAGAACAGGAAATAAAGGGTGACCCCCATTATTCTCCTCCCCCCCCGAGAACCCAAAAATAGAAAGTAACTGCCACCAGTTCAGATGCCCTTCATGTACATAATCCAGACCCTTCTTTTGTGAATGACAGGGGAGTTACCGGTCCCCAGAGGTTACCCTCCTCACCTTATTTACTCCTCTAATACCCCCTCGAGGTGATGCCCCCTTCTAATTATCTTGAATGCAACCCTTGCACTGTGGCCAAATCACACTCTCTCTCTCTCTCTCTCAATCCCTCACGAGAGGGAAATTCCTCCAGATCCCTACTTGCTCTATCCACCCAGCCACCCCTTATGCTCTAGACCCTTACCGTCCACCCCCACTGCTTCTGTGGTCACTTCCGTTTGTCTGATCTTCTCCACTCCCTATCTCTAAAGTGAGATCGTTCAATCTTTCTCCCCCATAACTAGCCCTCCCGACCCCATTTGAGTTGATAAAACCCTTTCAAACAACATTAAGTCTTGCTGTATTCTGACAATAGCAGTGAGTCCCAACCTTCGAACTGCCCCGGAGATGAAAGAGTTAACCTTCCATGCCAGGCGTGGAACACTGAACTCGAGCTCGGTTGAGACTCTGTCTGTTGCTGTTTAAACTCAAACCGTTAGAGTCTTTACTCCGCCTCACTGAACAGTCGCTCCGGAGATTTCTCCTTCTGTTCTGTTCAATTTGTCAGTTAAAGTACCGTTTTTCTCGGTTTTTGACCGAATTTAAACCGCAACCGGTCGGTTCAGTCTCTGTCTGTGGCACTTGTGAGTACTAGATAGGTTTATATTATTTCTATTCTGTGTGGAACTTGTAAATAGTTCATCGGTTCAGTTTGAACTGATCAAGTTTCTAAAAAATCTTTATTTTAACTTTTAGAGTGTGGTTATAGGTTCTTATCAGTTCTAAAAAAAACAGATTTATTACAGTTTTTTCCACGACCTGTGACACGGTCAGGAACCGATAAGAGGGTCTTGCCTGGCAGATTGCCATTAAAAGGGTAAGTTTGGTTAGGACTGGCACAATGTCTGAGAAACCCAAAAGAAAAACCGGGCCCACTGGGTTTCAACACTGCAGTGTGTGTGGGGAAGTCTTTGCCAAGGCTGATCCCCACACCACCTGTGTTTATTGTCTGGGGTTTGACCACCTCAATGCAGACTGCCAGATTTGTAAAAATTTTCCTGCAGCTACCGTAGAAAAACGAGTTGGTAGGCTCAGGGAAAGAGAGGCCAAAATGTCCGCCACTAAAAGATCCATTGCCAGGTGGATTGTCTCTTGTATCCAATTTTGTTATGAAAAACTGGGTAAGGTTCCACCCTCAGGCCAGAGGGCTCACTCTACCAGGGGTACAGCTGCTTCCCTGGCTGCTGCCAGGGATATTCCTATTCTAGAGCTATGTCAAGCAGCTACCTGGAAAACAGTTCACACTTTTACCAAACATTACTCCCTGGATATCCAGGCTAGGAGTGATGCTCGGTTTGGCACAGCTGTGCTTCAGAATCTGTTTCCTAAGTAGGTTCTGTCCCCCCTCCATGGAGGTACTGTTTGGCAGCCTGCTATTGTCAGAATACAGCAAGACTTCATGTTGTTTGAAGAAAAAATTACTCACCTTAGTAATGTTGTTTCTTCTAATGGAGTCTTGCTGTATTCTGACTTCCGCTCCGCCTTCCCCTCTCAGAACCTCTGTTTTTGGGATGTGGGTGGGCAGTGGCAATGTTGGCACTCAGGAGGTGCCCCACCTTGTTGTTTTCAGCCCCTTTTTTCTTGGGTGAGTGGGTGTTGTGTTTTTCATTTTTTGGGTCTCCTGACTTGAGTCTTTGTTTTGGGACCAAAAAATCTGTTTTATGTTTAGTAGCCAGTTGGCTAGTGTAGGTTTACTGCTTCCACACAGGACCTTAGTGAGTTTAGCTCGTAAAGATCTGACAGTTTGAGTTTAAACAGCAACAGACAGAGTCTCAACTGATCTCGAGCTCAGCGTTCCATGCCTGGCATGGAAAGTTAACTCTTTCATCTCCGGGGCAGTTCGAAGGTTGGGACTCACTGCTATTGTCAGAATACAGCAAGACTCCATTAGGAGAAACAACATTACTAAGGTGAGTAATTTTTTCTTTTGCTCTCACCCATTTAGAATTGAATCCAGCAATCTGAAAGAAAAATTAAGTTTGATAAGCTTTTAGGTCTCTACAATCCCAAACCAGTCAGTCAGAGCATCTTCCCTTTTCATTTGGGATGGTTCAACTCGACGATCAAAATAGCTCAAGGAGCTCGACTCGTAGCTCTTCTAAAGCCTCCTTTGCCATGAGAAATCTCTTCTCCCCATTTTGCAGCCACACCACTAATGTTGCAGGGTATTGCAGCCGAAACCTGATTCCCACAAGGTATAGTTACTTCTTTATTTTGGTGTATTCCTTCTGTTTTTCTCTTATTGCAGGTGTCTGGTCTTGAAATAACCATAAGGAGGTGCCATTCCACTGCACTGATTTCTTTTGCCTGGCAGCAGATAATACATGGGCTTTCTCTTTGTAGTTAAGGAAACACATAATGATTACTCGAGGTCTTGCCCCCGGTGGTGGTAGCTCTCTCAAAGCTCTATGTGCTCTTTCTAGATTGTATGCATCCCCACATGGTGTGGGGCCAAACAGCTTAAGCAACATGTCTTACATGTACGATACACAATCTGAGCCTTTGGCCCTTTCAGGCAGCCCTGCCAGAATTAGGTTGTTCCTTCGGCTCCTCGATTCTTGGTCCTCTATTTTCTAACCATCACAAGCTCCTGTTCAATCGTAGAAACTTTCCTCTCCTGGGAGGAGATCTGAACCTCTGCATCCCCCATTCTCTGTGCCAGTGACTGCAGCGCCGGCTTGACTGCTGCAAAGTCCACTACAAGCCCCTGCAACATCTGCTTTATTTCTTGTATATCCTCGCTGCTCGAATAGGCTCCCCCTTCCTTTTCTGTCACCTCCTCTTGTTCATTAGGGGTGGGAGATTGAGGCTTCGGTCTCTTAGTAGTTGGAGATCTCCCCGCATGTGGTTTCACTGTCTCGGCTTCCATTTCAGAGTTGTGCCATGGCCTAGTACTACCACCAAGGGCTTGCCGCTTACAATGTCGCCACACTTGTATAACTCTCTGTCTTGCACCACTACACCACGATTCAAGTCTGTGGCACCTCACCAGTCGGATACAGCTATTTTGGTGCAGTTCAAGTCGATTCTGGAAGCTTTAAAACCTTATATTTAGCTTTGGGCCGCGGAGCAGCACGGAGGACGTCTTCTCTGACTTAGCTCATCACGTGATCCTCCTGCCCAGTGCTCCTTTTAATCAGTCCCATCTTCTGCCAGGTATCCTTCCCACCTCCCCATCACTTCCTGTGTCCCGTGCCTCTTTTAAACAGCCCCTCCCTTTGCCAAGTACCCCTTCCTTTCCTTGCTTGCTTTCCGTACCTGTACCCCTTTTAAAAAGATCCCACTATCTGCCAAATATCCCTTCCACCTCTCTGTCACACCCTGTGCCCTGTAAATATAAACCTTACACTGGGGTGCCCAATCCTCAGCGTTGATACCTGAAATAAAGAAAACCATCCCTCTATGTCTTGTTTTATTTTTTTTTGCACCATTTAAAAATGAAAACTGTCCATAAATGTCTGTTACCACTACCCCCACTGCCATTACCCAATCCCCAACCAAGCCCACCATTCAGCACCCACCACCCCACACCCCCAACCCCTTACTTACCTATGAGGGGGTCCAACACCATAATCCTCTCTGGACTGGACACACATCTTTAATCTTCAATGCTGGACCAGTAACTGAGGAGATCCAGCAAGCGTGGTCAATATATTTCAATGCATTTTGAACTTACACTCATAACTTGTTCATTTTTATATCCCCCAAAAATTTTCAACATGGCCTTTTTGGGACCCTGTCTCGTGAACACAGTAGGTGATTTTTTTCTAGTCCTGCATGAAAGGTAATTTTGCAGTTGCTTTGCAAAATTACCTTCCAAGTGGGATTTGAAAATGTTCACCTATTGGGTTCATGAGGTGGGGTCATAAGAAGACACTGTTGAAAATTTGGGATTGAAATATTAAAAAAAAAAACACATCTATGAAGGGATGTTGAAATGTTTCAACACTTGTGCATAACTTTGCAAATTTTCAAAATGTTGACCCCAAATTTACAACTTAGCCATTTTTTCACATCACCTCGTGAATGTGACAGGCTCTCATTTTTCAAATCCTGGCCAAAATGTGTTTTGGCAGTTGGGGGATGAAATAACATTTTGGCTAGTATTGTATGAATGACACCTGCCTGATTCAGAAGGAGGGTTCATAAAAAGCCAATGTTGAAAATCTGGGGGTCAAACTATCACAAAACAATGAAGTTATGAAGAAAAGTTAACTTTCCTTGTAGAGCTGTTTAGCCCCGACTGCAACCTGCTCCTACCATCAGGCCCACCTGTCAGTCTTCAGCCCTGTTGCCACTCCCCCCATCGTCAAGCCAGTGGGGATCTACACCATGAGGGACTCAAGGACCACAGGGGCCGTCACTTATGGCAGCCATGCTTTTTTCTCCATGCTTTCTCCCTTAGTCCCATCCTCCATCCCAGACATCTGGCATAGCCTTCAGCAGCCTCGGACACAGTAGTACATGCTGGGCATGCACCACCCCTTGCAGAGGAGCAGACTCCCCGGCTCACCACGAGGGGCTGCTACTACACCGTATCCAGGCTGTCTCCATCCCTGGCTGGCTCACACTTCCACCAGGAGCACTTCTCAGCCTAGCCACCTGACCTGTGTAGACCTGGGCTTGCTTCTAAACCTGGGTTGCTGGTGTGCAAATGCATAGAGCTACCACTGACTCATCGGCTTGCCCCAGAAATGTTGATTTTTTTCAAACGTTTACTCATGGCATTGCGATGTGTGCAGATTTAGGCCCCCAGTTTTCAACATAGCCATCTTGTTACCTCACCTCATGAACATGACAGGTGTAATTTTTCAAATCTCTTCCAAAACATGTTTTTGCATTTGCTCTATGAAGTCATCTTTTGAACTGCATTTAAAATATTCCAGCTGCCGTGAACATAAGATGAGATCATAAAACGATTGTGTTGAAAATTTGGGGGTTTAAATATAAAAAAAAAATAAGTTATTAGTAAATATTGAATGTTTTCAATATTTTCGCATAATGTTGTGATTTTTGCAGAATTGGGACCCAAATGTGTACATAGCACTTTTATTACCCTATCTGCTGACCATGTCAGGTGTCATTTTTTAAATCCCCCTCTAAACATGTTTTCACAGTCCATCTGTGAAACCACCTTTGAGACAGGATTTAGAAACATTTACATGTCTTGATCATAACGTGGGGTCATAAGAAGACTATGTTGAAAATTTGGGGTTCAAAATGTAAAACAAAAACCTACTAAGTTATGAAGAAATGTTAAACTGTTCCAACATTTACTCATAACTTTTTAATTTTTGTAGATTTTGGTCTGCAATGTTCAGCATAGCCCTTATAGTTCCCTACTTCATTAACATGACAGGTGTCATTTTTCAAATCCCCTCCAAAACATGTTGTCCTAGTCGCATTGTGTAGTAACCTTTTGGATATGATTTACAAAATTCCACCTGTCTTGATCATAACATCTGATCATAAAAAACCTATGTTGGAGATTTGCGGTCAAAATGTGGGAGCCCACTGAAAATTAGGTATTGCCTGTCAGTTCGCCTACCCTAGGTAAATGCAGTCTAAAAATGTGTAAAAGCAGTACGTCACTGAAAATGAGATAGACTTACCCCCCCCCACAAAAACAGTGGTCAGCGACATTGCTGACTGGCACCCTAATGGCTTGGCACCATAATGCCAATGCGTTCTGAGGGTGAAACCATCCCATCTTAACCCTGGTGGTTCCAAAGTAACTATGCACTCAGGAACCCACAGTGGTCCTGAGGGTTACATTCACCCACCACTACATTCTCCTCACCACTAAAAGCTTGTTGTTTCCAACAAGTTCTGGGGCAACAATCTGGCCCTCCCTGCTGTTCCAACAGGGAGCAGCTGATAAAATCCTCCCCCTTGTCTGTGTCCAGAACAAGGAAGGAACCATAGGAAGACATTCATGCACATTTAGTAGACCTGAGAACGTCAGATAGATCACTAAATGAATCCCCATGCACGAGCTATTGTGTGTCAGTATAGCAGGGCCAATCTAAAACAAGATCATTAATGTAATATAATGTATGGTAGAACGTTGTTATAGGTAGAAATCTACCTTTTTATACCAATGTTTTACCTTCGATGTGATGTCACGTTGTTGTTAACCCATCGACGGTACGTCACATCGATGGGTTAACAACCGAGAACAATCTGGACATGTGTGCAAATGGATCAGATGGCCTTGAAACGGCTGTGGCAGTGAGGGCAGAGCAGCAGCAACATAAAAAAACTGCATTGAGGAACTGCTTTCTTTTTAAAAAAAACTAAAATGTACTATACACTATAAAATGTAATGTATGGTACATTGATGGGTAACCATTTTTGTAACTCATCTCGAGGTTGCCATGGTGACCTAAACCTCTCAAGCTTCGAACTCGAGGTTTTCATGGTCGCCCTGGCAACCTCTCAATAGTTAACAAACCAGTTAACCATCGATAACCATACATTATCCTCTATATTATGCTATCAGAGATCCCTTACCTATTGTATCAAGGGACTGTCACAGCCAAGCACTGGAACCTCCACCCTTCAACACTGCATCCTAGCTGCATGCCCCCATCTCGGGCTCACTCAGTTAAAAAATAGGACCATGACCCTATATAATACAGTAGTCTATAAAATACATTTCAGATTATACTGTATGCAAACCAACTAAGCAGGTCACTCATCTGGGTGTACCTGCCTACAAAGAAAACAGGCAAATGCAATATAAACATATGGCAAAATAGCAGCAATGATATGACTAGACTCTAAGGGATGGATATTCAAAAGGATTGCGCCATGCACAATAGGGTTGCACCTGCGCAAGTCCGAACTTGCTCCATTCTGCCATATTCAGCAGGAGGCAGTTGTGCCACAGAAAACATGCTGAGCAACAGCGCAATGCAAATGAATGCATGCTGAACTGGAGGGTGAGGAACCATGCATAAACTGCACAGCCTGATATTCAGCCGGGCTGTGCAGAGTTGTGCAGGCACAACCCCCAACCTGCGCCTGCACAATTTGAGCCAAAAAGGCTTAAGTTGAGGGCCACCCACAGGTGAGCTGCTGCATTGCAGGGCGTAACACAGCAGCTGCCACTGTGGCCTGACTCAACCCAGTCCTGTGCCCCCCGCAGCCCGTCATGGGCAGCCGACTGTAATCCCCCACTGGCCCGGTCGTGGGCATAGTTTAATCCCTCCCCACCAGCCCGATCGCGGGCAGCAATGTGGCTCCCCCCCGAATGTATCTCTAGTGGTCCAGTGGATTGAAAAGCCTGATCACGGGCAGTAGTTGTGTAAACCCCCCAAAATCATCCCTGGCGGTCCAGTGGACCAAAAGCCCGATGCGGGCAATAGTGTAGAATCCTCCCCTGAATTCAGCCCTGGTGGTCTAGTGGCACATCCGATCATGGGATGTAAATGCTGCACAAACCCCCAACATTGCCCTGGTTCTAGTGTCCCCTCCCCACCCACCCACGAAGCCCCACCACCTCCTCCTCCCACAGCCGGCGGGCGGCAGCATCCTTCCCGCCTGCTGCCCGGCCGCCCGCCGACTGACAGCCCGGTAGGGATGCACGCCCATTGGTGCAGAGAAAGAGCCAATGGGCATGCAGCCCATACCATACATGACAGTCCAGATTTGTGAATGATTCATTCACGGCAGCATACACCCTAACTCCAAATGGTTGCATCATGGGCACAGTGTCAGGCACACCTGATCAATAGACCTCTCTAGGTGTCTCACAGTCCGGCTGCACACTAAAGGAGGTTGCTGAAAGTATCTTCCCTCCTCTGAGGATGTGGCAGCAGCCTAGTCATTGGCTGGAACAGTTTCTGGAGGGGGGTCTCAGATAAGCTCTCTGAAATCTGCTAGATACCCACTAAATTGGATGCCAGGGGAATTCAGAACAATAGCTATCAAGATATGCTTTTAGTGTTAGAAACATAGAAACGCAGAAACTTAGACAATGATGGCAGAAAAAGACCAATGGTTAGTGCTTTCACAGAATTTTCTAAATTCCAACAGAATTCTGCCAAATTTCACCAGAAATAGAATGATAGACTTCCATGGCAGAAAAATGCAGAATAAGATTTTCTGCAACATTTCTGCATAAATTTATTCCACAGATCACAATATTTTCTACAGAAATGATTGTGGAATAATTTTCCATGGAAAAAATGCTCTTCTATGGAATATTTTTCCATAGATCACAGCAGGTAGAATTCAGCAAAAGAACCAGTAAAATTCCGTTGAAATTCCACTGGCAGAATGGTTATTCTGCGCTAATTTAACTGGCAGAATTCTACATTCCACATAGCACTACCAATGGTCCATCCAGTCTGCCAATGGTTCCCTATCTAACCTCGGGATCTATTGTCCATACAGGGTTCTAGCCCTTTCTATCCACCCCCTCATTCCTCTCCCTGTTACTGTCACCCTGAGTAACCACTGTGCCCTTCACTCAGTCCCAAATGTGCTTGAAACTTTTAATGGTTTTGGTGCCCACCACCTCATCTGGTAGACTGTTGCATGGTTCCACCACCTTTTCTGTAAAATAATACTATCGCACATCCCTCTTGAACCTCCCTACTGTCACTTTCCACCCATGCCCTCATGGCCTTGGACGATTACTCATGCTAATTCCCTACAGGTCACCTTGTTTATTCCTTTCAGGAACAATGAAGGTCTCCATCATATCTCCCCTCTCCTGTCTGATCTCCAGCAAGTACATGTTTAATGCCTTATCATGTGTTCGTTTGGCTTCCCCACAGCATCCCATAGGGCCCCATCTCAACAGTACCCAGTGCAGGTGGAGTGGTCATGTGGGCAGTCTGTTGAATGAGCTTCTCAACAGGTGCTAGCTGGCATGCCGAAAATGAGCAGCAGCACACTTCCCTTATCGAGAGTCCATGTGAGCTCATTTGTCCTGCCAGTTGCATCAGAAAACACAAGAGTCTGTTACCACATTCACAAGCCGTATGAGAAAAGTTTTTGATTCCATGCACAACAAGAAGCATTCAATGAAAACTAATGAGCAAGCAACTGAAAAAAGTCTCAAAATCCCTACACGGTGCCTCCTAAATCTTGTAAGAACCACAAAACTCAAGTCCTAGTTTGAGTGCCATTTGTGTAACTGTCATAAACCCCTTCCCTCGATGAGCACAATCATGACATGTGGTCCTTCCATGTAATAGAATTACCCTGCATATCGCTGATGGCCAGCTGGAGGTAGACAACATTTACATGAAGCTGACCCTTGAGTACAGCGTGTTGGCAATTGTCTATAGTGGCTTTCTCCATCTTCGAAACATCACCATACTCAGACCACTTCTAGTGCCCGGTGACTTGGTGATAGCAGTCCATGCTTTCATCACATCAAGTCTAAATTACTGTAACGCTCTCTACCAAGGGTTATCGGGGAGTCTGATGCACTGCCTGCAGCTGCACTAGAACACTGCAATGCGTTTGATCTCCAGGACATCCTGTAAAAGCACATCTGTTTAAACAAGCTTTTAACTCATAAATTATTGTTTTAAATTGGTGTTTTAGAGTTTTATTTTATATTTATTGGATGTGTTGCAAACTGACTGACTTAATTATTAATTATTGTGTTATTTTGTTGAATTCACACCTCTATGTAAAGGTTCCAGAGCCTCCAGGATTGGGCACTAAATAAATAAAGGTTACTTACTTACTTACTTACTTACTAGAGATCATATTGCTCCAGTGCTGTACAAACTGCACTGGCTGTCCGTTCAGTGGCATGTCAACTTCAAGATATCCTTGTTGGTATACAAGGCCCTATATGGTTTGAGTCCTGGTTATCCCAAAGATCTCCTGACTCCATTTACCTCTGCCCACTCACTCTGATCAACCAGTGCAAGCCTACTGTCTATCTCCTGGTCTAAGCTGAAACGTTCTGGGGACAGATCCTTCTTGGGGGCTGCACTGATACTTGGAATGTGTTACCTATTTACAGCTGTTCTACCAGCATGGTGGGAGCCTTTAAGAGCATCCTGAAATACCATCTTTTCAGACTAGTCTATTGCTGGACTTAATTAACTTGTTAATTTATTAAGTTATTATAAAAACTAATTTCTAAAGTTGTGGCTCGGTAGGAATTTTTGCACCTGTGGATAATTTCTACTATTTTTTGTGATATGTTTTGTATTAGCTATTTATTATGTTTTACTCTGCACAGTACCCTGAGCCCTAGGGAAAGGTCACCTTAGAAATAAAATTGCCTTTCTTTGCCTTCTTATTAAAGCGCATTCATAAACGGCACATTTAGTTGACTGTCTTAGTGTTTTAATACAAAAATATATTTTTATTTTATCATGTTTAAGTTCAACTTGGATCAAAGTCATAGTGGCGTGTGTGTGTGTGTGTGTGTGTGTGTGTGTGTGTGTGTGTGTGTGTGTGAGCGTGTGTAGGAGGAGTTGCAATAATCTACAGCAGAAAGGTTAATTATTTACCATAATTTGTAAACTAACCTACAAAGTGACAAGAAAGTGCAAATAATTGTTGCAGCTATATTCAACAAATACTAAACATCTAATAAGGATTAAAATGTTCAAAAAAACAGGTGCACTACTACAGGGGCTGGCAGTATAGCCTAGAGGTTAGACTAATGAGCTGTGAATGAGCTTGGTACATCCAGCAGACCAAGGTTTGATTCCCACAACCTCCACTTGCATACTGTGCGACTCTGAGCAAGTCACTTAACCACCCCAGTGCTCCCCCAGGTCATGCCTGAAAACAGGCACTTATGCCTAGTGGGCCTTACTCAGTTACCAAAGACTAAAATAAAAAATATATTTTGAGATAAAGTGCAGCATGATGTTAAACCCAGCTAAGGAAAATAATTTATTTTTATATAGTGCATTTTATACGGACTATTTCTCAAAGCACTCTACAATGCAGGAGAGGGAGGTGAGCTAATATAGCTGCTGTTGTTAGCACTCAGGGAAGAGTCAAGGAGCTCAGAAATAGATTAAGCACTTCAATTGATTAAAGGGAATTTTCCAAAATATGTATCTGGGCTTCACTTCACAGCCCATTACCTCATTGCAGCATTAGTCCTTTGTGGGAAAAATAGATTTTTTAAGGTTACCCTTTTTGGGAGGGAAGGGATTGTAACTGCAGCCAAGACCACGGCCAGCTGATCCCTTCCACTTCCCAGTATGCCGCCCCGCACTTAGATGTTTTGTGATGTCTAAGCAGGGAGAACAGAGGGGCACACCCCATACAAGTCTATGGGGACATTATTCAGTGTATATTTATGTGTGTTTAAGCAATTGTGGAGAAAAATGAAAGCCGCTGCTCAACTAGGAGGTCCCCAATTAGTTGACCAGTGTCTTTTCTAAGGTTGCTTAAACAGACATAAATACATACCTCTCAACTGTCCCTGATTTTCAGGGACGTCCCTGATTTTGCCTCAAAATTTTACTCTGTCCCTCCTAAAAATTGTGTTTCTGTGACCAAACAGGGAAGGTTGGAAGCACAAAATAATGTCGAACATTAAAGCTAAAGAGTTGTTCTTCCTTGGAAAATGCATTTTGCACTAAGCCCTATATTCTACCAGCTTCCTGAGTGGATATCACCAAGTTTTAAGATGTGTCCCTGATTTTGGTCCTTTGTTCCTGATTTTTTTACGCCTTGTCCCTGATTTATGAGGAAGGAGGTTGAGAGGTATGCATAAATATACACTGAAAAATGTCCCCAAAGACTTGTGTGTGGTGTGCCCCCTCAATCTTCCTGCTTAGATGTCACAAAGCATCTGAGCACGGGGTTGGGGGAAGTGGACCAGGAAGTGGAAGGGATCAGTTGGCTGTGGGTTCGGATCCAGTTACAAGCCTGTCCCTCCTGAAAAGGGTATCCTTAAAAAATCTACTTTTGCCACAAATGGACTAATGCTTCCATAAGGTAATGAGCTATGAAGCCCAAATAGATTTTCAAAAACTTGGAAATCTACTTTAAGCACAGGGAGATCAAGTAACTTGTTTAGAGTCACACAGTGAGTAAGTGGGAAGTGATGACATTCAAATTTGGGTCTCCAGGATAAAAGCTCTGCCCACAGACCACTAGACCAAACTATTTTGCTAACCCTAGTGACGTTTGTAAACAGGCCATTTCAACGTTTCTTGGTTGTACCCATTTTCCTATAAGTTCCCTCTCCGAGGGTCGCACCTGAAAACTAGCCCTTGCTCAGTATGCCTCTCCCAGTCACCTATTTTCAAATAAATAAAAAATATCTCCATTCTAGCCTAGATAAAGCAGGATTGAAATGGTATTTATTTACTGCTGTATTTACTGTTATCAGTACAGCAGGGCAGCCGCTGCTTAGCAGACATATGTAGTGTCAGTTTGGTAGACAGCAGTCTTGAAGCACTGGAACCAGAGGTTTTGAGCACTGGGTAAATTAGACCCAGGGGGCCTCCTACATCGGCATTATAATTGACAGAGGAAAGAAGAGCTTCATCAAACGTTCAACTTGTTAGAACACGCTGTCTTTCAGTTGCAACTTATTCTTAGTATCTAATCAAATTAAATTAAATAATTTATTGAACTTCATTTGAAGCAGCTTGTATTTTATCAACCTAAAGGGATGGTGCACAGTGTGTGCGTGCATGTGTGTGTGTGTGTGTGTGTGTGTGTGTGTGTGTGTGTGCCGTGCACTCACGTGTACAGTAGGTAGCTGTGTATTTAGGGAAATGACGGTATGCATTTCTATACTATACTTTGTGACTATGCCAACTTTTAGTATTGTGGTGATCTGTGGCTGCTTGGAATTTAAAATAGTATATATAGTGTACACTAAATGGTGTCAATGGCAAATGTTCCCTTCAGTGTTGGAAGTTCAATGGAGGGCATACCTGGGCTTGGGCCCCATAGCTCTCATGCGACCCCCAGTAGCTCACACATCACTGTAATTTACTTATAATGTGAAGCTGGGGCTCGAAAAGGCAGGAATGCCATTGGCCTCAATAGCCCTAAAGCTAATAAGGTGCAATTTCAACACTTGACCACACTATTATAGTAATGTGGGACTATTTAGGTGAGGAGGTGTGCAAGCATGTGTGGATGTGTGTGGTGGGGGGGGTGATGCCACCTGTCCTGGCTTTGATAAGGACAGATTGAAACTGGCCTACATCTGTGAGCCAGAAGGGAAAAGCCCAAGACTTGGTAGTGTTCTAGAAAAGCATATTGCCAAGGAAGCCCTTGGGCAAAGGAACACGTAAGCAGTAAGACATATCAAGGGGTTGGTTCTCAGGGATTAATGCACACCCAGGTGATACCAGGAAGTGTATTAACCCCAGACAACCAATGGCCTGGAGTGTCTTATTGTGCTTATAAAATGGGCAAACAGAAACAATTTAAAAACCAAAAAAATGCCATTTTCAAAAATAAAAACATATTTTTTCTTGTTAAATATAACTAGTAAAAAAGGAGTCCCTCCCTATCTGTCAATCATTTGTCTTTCCACAAGTTTAGTAGATGGAATGTTTGTTTATTATGAAACACAGGAATTCAAAGTGCTGCAAAGTTCCTTTGTCAGAATGTTCACCTCTCACACAGTCCAACAGTTTCAAAAGGAGCAGCCACACAACAAAATATCTTTAAATAACTCTTCTCCTTTATTCAAGAAATTTTGTTCTCAGATCCCCAGATGATGCCCAAAGTTCACTCCTAGGTGCTTTCTCAGGGGCTAGGATCTAAAGTTTTAAACATGTATAAAATATTGTTCAGAACACAATGAAAGAGAAAAAGAAAAAAATGTTCCTCCCCAAATTTTTTTGTACTGTCTCTTTAAAATTTCTTGTTCCCAGATAGTGACATCAGCAGTTTCCCTCTTACCATATATATATATATATATATATATATAATATATAATTAAATATGCCATGTTAAATCAATTCATCAGAATCCATGCATTGTAGACACTATAGGACTATTAAATAGATAAAATAGTGTAGTTATAACATTAATTTATTTAGTTTGCTTACTTTGATAATTCCTTATACATCATACCTGAAATTTAGTTGTGTCATAGGCTTATAAACCAGTGTTCAAGATTGGATCTTGTCCCTAAACAAATGAATACAGCATTTCTAAGTAATGAGGATAGGTTCTTAGATGTTTTTTCACATCATTTTGTCCACAAAGGTTTACTCATATCTCAAAGTTATTTCAAATAAATTCATAGATCAATACACATTGTTCTCAGGGTTCTGCTTATATGTATCTCAGTTAACCTTGTATCTCAATATCATTATTTTATAGAATTTTCTAAACATACACTATTCTCTTTGATAAGCATAAATATTGATTCATATATAGATTTAATTTAAAATGTTATGGCCTCATAGTTAGGCAGTTAATTTATCTACATCCTGTATTTCTCTAAGTTTCAATCATTTCTCCTACGTGCTGTATATTAGTGTTTGAGGGGACATACCTACTGGATAGCCTTTATTGTCTCTTGTATTCTGTTTCCTTCTTTATCAAAGTAAAATAACTTTTTTTCACTGTGAAGTTTCAGCCTAGTGTTAGAAATATAAATGCTTAGTTACAAATTATTTACACCTCAGTCATTAATTTCTCTGTGTTACTTTCCTTTAGTGTGTTAAATGCAGAATTCCTATCTTCATCAGCTCAGTTCTTTTACAGTGTTCAAACTGAACTGTGCTGAAGATTGACTAGATGCTGTGTTTTAAAGGGGGGCTGTCACTTAGGGCGGATCTGCCTGCCGGCCCATCAGCCGATGCCACACAACCAAACTCAAGATCTCACAATGTTTTGCCAGCCAGCCCCATGATCCACAAGCAGTTTGTTGATAAGCAACGAGGAATTTCCGAGGCTGGAAACCACAGAGAATTGGGGCGAGTCTCTGTTTATCCAGCTTGGGCTTCCCACTCCATGTGCAGCAAGGTAAAGCCAAGGTTTGCAAATCTCAGAAGTACTGCAGGATTGCCTGGAGTGATCACAAGCATTTTTTGCCATTTTCATCCTTTTTAAATGTTTGGCTCACAGTGCTGATCTCCACTTAAAGGGGCAATTCAATTAAAAGGGCCATCATTTGTCCCTATATCTAATCTTGGAGATTTCTAAAGGGACTTGTTATTATGTTTTCTCCATTTATGGATGTATACAAAGGCACAAGGTTGAGTATCTAATTCTAAATGTAACATGATTCGCATGTTCCTATGGGCAGATAAAGTAGAAGGGTCCAAGATGTTAGATTTTCCTTAGCTATCATTGGTATAGTTTTTTTTTCTAGACACAGTTCTCCAACTTTTCATTTAAATCTTTGGAAGGCAGGGGGTATTTTGTGGGGTGTCATTTCAACAGTCAGTTGTTTTTATTAGGTTCCATATTTGTTATTTGTTGGGTAAATTTTTTTTAAATGTAAGGGAGTTTTACTTTTTAGAGCCTTATTGAAGGTTTTAAGTGAGTACAGAGTTTAGACATGTTTGTAATGGCAGTCATGGATGAGTGAAGTGGTTCATGAATTCTGTATGTGATGGGTCCAAATTCCAATTCCCACCACCTGAACTTGTTCCAACCTGTGCATTTCTGGGGAATTAATATATAGGTCTCAGAACTTATTTAGCCAATCAAGAAGTATGACATTTCCAGACCATTTTATAATGAATGTTAACTCACATATTATAAAGTACAGTACGTGGGTCCACCTATTACTGTAAACTGCAGAACACTCACACAAAACTGAAAAAACCACAGTGTACTTGAAACAACAAAGCCTGTATGTTCCAAATCAGATTTTGTTTAGAAAACTATTCAGCGTATAATCTGAAAATGGAGCTTAGCACTGGAAACTCTTAGTCATTCCATACAAAAATACCTGTGAATTCCCCCACTAGTTCATAGATTTTTAATGTTCAAAAAAGGTTCAGTTATGGTGTATTTAAAGCCTATTTTTGCCATTTATAAAACATTTTGTTATCTTCTATAGCAGATCCTTTTTGCTACAGTTCTCTGTAAGTGGAACTTTCAAGTGTTTTTTCCAAGCTTACTTCCACAGACTACTACTTATTTATTCCAACTCCAGGAATCCCTCACTTATGCTTAACAACTGCAATCATTCATCTGGAATGAGCCACCCTGGAGCTTAGAATTTTATGCTAATTATGGGATCATTAGAATGAAATTCACAGCTCTGTTGTGTGGTCACACTCACTCCTGCATTCTAACAGCAGATTTATTTCTCCACCTGAAGGAAACCAGTCATCCTGAGGTCTTCTCTTCATTTCCACTGATTATGGTTTATTATTTCATAGATTTTTGTTAAAGTCTTACTTTTTAGTTATACCCTCAATAACTCTGTTTGTTAGGGACTTTATTTTTGTAAGATTGTGATTTTTGTTACTTTTCTCCGGTTCCACAGCGGTTCCCAGGAGCCACAGAAAGGCATGTTGTAGCATGGTTCCAACTTTCAGGGAACCTCTTAACTTTATGACATTTATTTGTAAATATCTTTAAGACCTTATGGTCTTTTTTGTAAACTTATTCCTGGCTTTCTATTTTCCGAACTGAGATATCATTTGGCTTAAATTGTCTTATTCTGCCTTCTATATTAGTGCAATTCTTACAGAAAAAGGAACCCAAACTGCATTTCTATATTTTATATGTAATTTCCCTTTATAGGGATTTGATTTTGGGGGGTTTATTTGGGAACTGGAATGCTCCTCTTGGGTTGTCAGTGTTTGGCATGACTGACAAGCCGAAGAAATAGGACAGGACTTGCAGGTTTTAAAACTGTAAAATTTGTTTTCATCTCTTGGCTAAGGCAGACTGCCATGAGTTGTGTTTGAGGTGCCTGAGTCCAGACCATGATTTTGTCAATTGTGGACTCTGTATTAAATTTTGCCCTAAAACAACAAAGTAAAGGGCTAAATAATTAGAAGACATTATGGCTTCTCAGTCTGCCTTCATGTCACCTAAAGGGTCAGAGGAGAGTTCAGCCCCTCACAGTAAGCAGGAGGATAAAGCTGCAAAGGATGGTTTAGAAGTCAGGGTGTCTGAACTGGGAACCACGAATCCAGTAAAAATAAAGCACCCTCTGAGCACACACTGGAATCAATGCCTGCAAAGAAAAACCAAAAAGAAAAACATGTTGCTGTCCCTCCTCCTGAAGAAGGAAATGAGATGCCAGTAGACAAAAATAAGATGCCCTCAGTAGAGGACATGGCTAAGGCATGGCAATTCCCCCAAGACTTTCTAAGTTATGGGGAATTTCATGAACATGTCCCCAGGCTCCAGTACCAATTCCAGTGCCTGCAGTGGAGAAGGCAGAATTCTACTATGAGGAGGAGGAGGAAGAAGAACCCATAGAGCCTGATGGTTCATCAGGAAGAAATAGGTTGTTGGTTGACTGGGATCTGCGGCTTATCCTGTAGGTAGGGAAATGGGCAGACTAGGTGGGCCAAGCAGTCCTTATCTGCCATCAAAGTCTATGTTTCTATGTTTCTATCTGAATAAGAGTTTGGTTCCCCTCCTCATCCCTCAGATGACTACACCTCACACTACACTACACTTTTGTGAGGCAAATGGTGAACACCTTCAACATCTCATCATGGAAGACTGCTGAAGATAAGGATGAGGTGGAGTTTTTAGATATGATGGACTTATGCAACGGAAATTACATAGATACATATAGATACATAGACAGTGTCTGCAGATAAGGGCCTATGGCCCACCTAGTCTGCCCATTTGAGCTTGTAAGTTCAGTTTGTTTTCCTAGAAGTCTATTTCCCCTTACCCCTGACCTCTAGAATTCCTTTATGTCTATCCCATGCATTCTTAAATCCCATGATTGTTTCAGCCCCCACCACTTCCTCTGGCAGGGTGTTCCACTTGTCCACCACCCGTTCTGTGAAGAAATTCTTTCTCATGTTTCCTCTGAATCGTCCTCCCTCCAACTTCATCCCATGCCCTCTAGTCCTGAAACATCTTTTCGCTTAAAAATAGTGTTTTCCTGCACCCTGTTCCTCCCTGTAAGATACTTGTATGTCTCTATCATATCCCCTCTCCTCCTCTCCTCCAGGGAGTACATGTTCAGTTCCTTCAACCTGTCTTCATAGGATTTGTGATGCAACCCATGCACCATCTTTGTTGCCCTCCTCTGAACCTTCTCTACCCTGTCTATGTCCTTACGTGGGTATGGTCTCCAGAACTGTACACTGTACTCCAGGTGGGGCCTCACTAGTGTCTTGTATAGCGGAATTATGACCTCCCTTTCCTGCTGGTGATGCCCTGCCTGTACATCCCAGCATCCTATTTGCTTTACCTGATGCCTTGTCACACTGTTTCCCTACCTTGAGGTCATCAGAGATGACAACCCCAAGATCCTTTCCTGCTTGGTGCATGCTATATCCTCACCCCAACTGATATATTGTGCCAGGGTTTTGTGCCCCATATGCATTATCTTGCACTTCTTTGCATTGAATTTCAACTGCCAAACCCTTGACCATTCTTCAAGTTTCTGCAGGTCCCTTCTCATTCTGTCTACACCTCTGGTGTGTCTACTCTGTTACAGAGCTTTGTGTCATCAGCGAACAGTGAAATTCTGCCTTCTATATCCTGTGCAATGTCACTGATGAAGATGTTGAATAGGACCGGTCCCAGCACTGATCCCTGTGGTACCCACTGGTCACTCTTCCCTCTGTGGAGTGACAGCCATTTACCACCACCTCTGTGTCCTGCCACCCAGCCAGTTACCTACCCACCACACTACTGTCCTGCCCACACCCATATTCCCCAGTTTGTGTAATAGTCTTCTATGTGGCACAGTGTCAAAGGCCTTGCTGAAGTCCAGATAGGCCATGTCCTGCCCTCCCCTGATCCACCTCCTAGTCACCCAGTCAAAAATTCAATGAGGTTGGTCTGAGTGACCTCCCCTGGTGAAACCATGCTGCCTTGGGTCCTGTAGTCCATTGACAACCAGATGTTCCACCAATCTCTCCTTCAGTAGTGCTTCCATGATCTTTCCCTACTGAGGTGAGGCTGACTGGTCTGTAGTTCCCTGCTTCCTCTTTGTTCCCACTTTTGTATAAGGGGACTACATCTGCTGTCCTCCAGTCTTTGGGTACCTCCCTGTTTCCAGTGATTGGCTGAACAGGATAGCCAGAGGTTCAGCCACCACCTCTCTTAGTTCTTTAAGGACCCTGGGATGCACCCATCTGGCCCCATTGCTTTGTCAACTCTTATTACTTCCAGTTCCTTCAGGACCCTTTCTCATGTAAAGGGACTTGTGTCCATTTCTGCACCATTCTCACCCTTGTGCTCCCTTCAGACCCATTACCCCTCTTCCTTAGTAAAGACTGAGCAGAAATGCCTGTTCAATATGCCAGCTTTACTGTTGTCATCCTCCACGCTCTCCATCCTCCCCTTCAGTCTAACTATCCCTCCCTTTGTCCTTCTTTTTCCTTATGTACCTGTAAAGGTTTGTCCCCTTTAACCACTGATTTTGCAATGTGTTCTTCTGTCTGAGCTTTGGCTTCCCTTACTGACTTCCTGCCTCCCTTTGTTTCTCCTGGTACTTCTCCCTATCCCCTTCTGCCTGTGTCTTTTGTATTGCCTGAATGCAGTCTTTTTGGCTTTCACTTTCTTTGCTACCTCTTTGGAAAACCATAATGGTCTCCTCTTTCTTTTCCTCTTGCTAACCTGCTTAATGCATAATTCTGTTGTTCTTATAATCCCCATTTTAAATACTGCCCCTCAATCCCTGATTCTGTCCCATTCCCTTAATGCCTCTTTCAAGCATCTCCCATTTTCCCAAAGTCTGCCCCTAAAATCCAGGATACGTGTTTTTGTGTGGTTTGGTTCTGCTCTTTCTGTGATTTCAAACCACAATGACTGTGGTCACTGTTACCCAGGTGCTCCCCCACTGTTACCCCCATCACACTGTCCCTGTTTGAGCACAAGGTCCAGTATTGCCTTCTGCCGAGTTGGTTCCATGACCAGTTGCTTGAGAAGGCACCCTGAAGGGAGTCCAGGATAAATCTGCTCCTAGTTGATGCTGCTGCTGGGATGCTCCAGTCCACATCTGGTATATTGAAGTCTCCAACCAGTACTACCTCACCCTTGTCAGCCATCCTTTGGATGGCTAACATCAGCTCCCTATCTGTTTCTTCCTCCTGGGCTGGTGGTCTATAGACCACACCTGTGCGGATGGCTGGCCCCATTTTCCTTTCCAGCTTAACCCACAGTATCTCTCCCCCATTTTGTTCCTCCTGGATCTGTGTGGCCCTTATGTCATTTTTCACATACAGTGCCACTCCTCCTCCCTTCCTGCCTGCTCTGTCTCTTCTGAATATGTTGTAGCCAGGTATGGCCATCTCCCAGTCATGGTTATCATTACACCAGGTTTCAGTGATGGCCACAATGTCCAGGTCTGACTGTACCATGACAGCCTCCAGATCTTCCATCTTGTTGCTAAGGCTCCTGGCATTTGCACACATGGCTTTCCATGATTTGACCTCCCTAGACTGCTTCACTGTTCTACTCCAGCCCCTTTCTTGGTTGTCATTTATCCCTGGTTCTCCTTGCTGTCTGCCCTTCTGCTGAATTTGCCCTTTCTGCTTATCCACCTCTTGGGCACTAATCTCCAACTTTGCACACTGCTTTGCAGAGATAGCCCTCCTCTGGTTCACTGGTTCCATTACTAGCTGTGGGGGTGAGCAAGTAGGTACCATCCTTGCTGGCCTGCCACCCCCCTTTGCTAGTTTAAATGCTTGTCAATGTAGCATTTAAACTTATCATTGAGTGCTTGGATTCCCCTCCAGGATGGATGCAGGCCGTCAGGCTTGAACAAACCTCCATCCCTCCAGATGGGTCCCCAGTCACCAATGAATCCAAACCCTTCCTCACAGCACCAGTTCTTCAACCATGAGTTAAAGTTCCTGGTGCATGCACTCCTATGCTCTCCCTTGCCTCTCACAGGTAGTACTTCTGAAAGTGACAGAAGTAGCTACTTGCTTGAGACCCTCCCCAGTTTCCTAAACTCTTCCTGAACTTCCTTTGGCTCCCCATTTGCCAAGTCATTAGTACCTAGGTGGATAATGACATCCAGCTCCACCCTCCTGTCTTGCCTTCCCAGTGATCCCACAGTATCTTCCTTCCATCCCTCCATGCCGTGGCACCTGGTAGGCACCTCACCTCCCTGTCCTCCCCCTCCTGTGTTCCTAGCTGGATCCTCTTATGATGGAGTCCCCACCAGGATTCACTTCCTCCTCCTCTGGGGTCCACTGCTTTCCCCACTGAGGTCACCTCCTTGCCTAACCTCCACATCCTTTCCTTCACTTCCCAAGGTACCTCTATTTGGTTGTCCTCATTTGCCAGTGTGGCATATGAGTTCTTGAGAGGAATAGGATCTGGGATGTGCCTCTGCCTGACTGCTCTAACCCTCCCTGAGCCCACTGTCATCCAAGTGCTCCTCGTTCTCGGCATCCTTTGAGGCAGCTGCATTGGACTGGGTGATTCCTGGACAGGGGTGATGGTACTCCTGACCCAGTTTACTTCCGCTCTGAGTCTGGCTACCTCATCCCTCAGTCCTGAGAGATGCATGCAGATAGGGCAGCACCTCAGTGTCCAGAAGGTCTGTCTGAATATGGCTGCCCACAGCCACTACATTTCCCTCCCCACATTATACTGCAATTCCACTACTTATCTGCTACTGAAGCTCTCTTAGTTCTCTTTATTTATTTACAGTATTAAAAATCCTGTAACTGATCCTCAGATATATATTTTTTTAAGGAAAAAGAAACCAATAAATAAATAAATGAGTCAAAACACACAAATTGGAAGGAAAGAGTTAATGGTTTGGATTCTCTAGCTGGTGTTTTTTTAGCAGTTTGGAAAAAAAAACACACAGGCTAAAATCCACTGTCCAGCAGCTTTCACAAGCTGGAATTGTCAGTCCTCCCTAGCTGCTAGATAAGAGCTGGGTGATAAATCTCAAGTGGACATCTCCACACACACAGACAAACCTGCAGACACATACTCAAGCCAGTTTGAATGGATTGGGTCATTCAAATATAAACTGAAGGTTAAAATGGAATATAATTGGTCACTGATAGGTGTCCAGTCTGATTGGGACAATTAAATACATACATGTTAGATGGTTGGTGCATTCAAAGGGGGAATAGGCATTACCTATTCCCAGGAGAATATATAAGAGGCTGAAAGACAATGAAGTGCTCTCTCTTACTTTGGAAACTAGAGGGGGAAACACAAGTTTGGAGCCTACCTTTTTAGCTATGTCCGTGGGAGCTGGCAGTTAGACTATGGTCCTGTGCCTCTGGTAAGGACAGGAAAGGGTAAGTTTAGTACTAGAATATTGCAGTAATAGCCTTTTTCTTTTGCCATCTGTTGTTTAAAAACATTTGTTTACTTTCCTGCATTAGGAGTTATTCTCTTGTGTTGTAAATATGTATCCTGTAAATGCTCAGTGCACTTTCTGTTAAGTAAAAAGCTATTTATTTGCTCAACAGTTGTGACTGTGATGTCATTTTTCTAAGATAATATTTGGTTTGCATTGGCTGAGGTAAACTCTGTGTAGCATCCACCACTAGAGAGACATACTACCAGACTTTAACTTGTGCAATTGCACATTTGATTATTCAAGTTTGTAAGCTTGAAGGAGGTGCCAGAAGAGAGTTCGGCTGGTGGCAGCGAATACCTGAGGACAGACACCTCTCTAAAAGCTGTTCAACCCAGAGGAAGAGGTGGGTTGTCACATATTGGTTGGCAGTGGTGGAGTAATAGCAGACTGTGTTGCACACTGAGATACAGAGGTTTCCAGTGGAAGAGTTACCTTAGGATTGCAAAGCAAGATATATAAGGGAATACATTTGTACAACAGTTTTATTTGTTTCTAGTTAGCACAGTACAGCGTAGCAATAGGGAATGAGCTCCACAGAGTATGACCCACTTACTGTGCCACAGCTTTGTGAAAAGTGCCAGGAAAAGGGGATTCAGCTTGAGGGTCTAAAGCGTAAGAAAAAGACAGACCTCATATCTACTCTTGTGGCACATGACCTGAAGCAGACAGTCACTGGGGGTGAGTCAGGAACTGATGTAGCAGACCCCCCCAAACCAGCCTGAGGCACTGCAACTGCAGCTGTTGCTGCAAGACAAGGTGCTAGAGGTGAAAAGACTGGATGCTGATGCAGAAACAAAAAAATGGGAAGCAGAGACAAAAAGACTGGATGCTGAAGCTGAAGCAGAAGCAAGAAGGTTGGATGCAGAAACAAAAAGACTGGAAGCAGAGAAAGAACGTAAAGAAAGAGAAAGAGAATGCCAAGACAGAGAGAAGGAATGTGAAGAAAGAGAAAGAGAATGACAGCATGAACTCCAGAAGCAACAGCATGAGAAGGAGATGATGACCCTGCGCAGTCAGCAAACCATGAGTAATGGTGGAGTGAGTTTACCTCATGAAACCAAAATGAATCCTAAATTGTTCCCTCAGTTTAAAGAGGGAGATGACCTTAATTTATTTTTATGGTCATCTGAGAGAGTATGTGACCAATTAAAATTGACTAAAGCTTCCTGGTCAACTTATCTCACACCCTTACTTACGGGGAGAGCTTTCCATGCATTTGCTAAAATGAGTAAAGAAGACTATGCTGATTATGATAAAGTTAAAACAGTGTTGTTGAAATGTTTTCAATTAACTCCTGAGTCTTATAGAAGGAAATTTAGGGAGTTAAAGAAAAGCCCAGAAGACAGTTATGCAGAACTGCAGGTTCAACTGCATACTTGCCTTGATAGGTGGGTAGAGGGGGCTAAAGCAACCACTGTAGAACTAATCAAAGATGTATTGGTGAGAGAACAATTCCTTAAAATTGTACCTGAGGACATGCGCCTCCTCAACAGAGGTGGCAGCAAGCGCTAACATGTATCTGTCTAGCCGGCCATACACACAGCATAAGTCTTATGGTGGGGGAGCAGCACATGGTTATAAGGGATCCCATGGAGGGCAGCCCAAAGGAAACCAGCCTGCACCTGAGCCCAAAGTAGAACCCTCTGGTTCTTTGGGGACTCAAGAAATGTCATATTTGCAATCATGTGGGACACTTGAGATACAACTTCCCTCAGAAACTGGTTAAGGGTGGAGGTATGGGGGAGGGGGTGATCAAAAGAGCACTGTGTGTTTGTAGGGTGTGTCCAGTTGGAAGAATCGCTCTCCTCTGATGAGAATCTGCATCCCATTACAGTTAATGGAATAGTAACACTGGGACTGTGGGACACAGGTGCTGACATCTCCCTGGTAAGGCAGGATCTCATTTGGGCAGAGCAGATGGTGCCTGGGAAATACTCAAGGGTCCAGGCATTCACAGGGCCACTAGTCCAATTACCAATGGCTAGAGTCTTCCTGAGCTGGGAAGGGGGCCATGGAGAAAAGAAGGTGGGGGTTGTACAGGACCTACCTGTAAATATGATTGTGTGGAAGGATTTGGACCCCAGGAAAAAACTGGTGTGTGTTGTAACTCTTAGTCAGGCACAAGGGCAAGCTTCTGAGGGTGAAGAGGGGTGACTCTGGGTGGTCCAGCCACACCCTCAGCAGCTGATGAAGTGTCTAGCACAGGGAAGGGGATGACTAGAAGCAGCAGTCCAGAACCCCAGTCACAAATACAGGAGCCCACAGTACTTCCTTCTGAAGGGGCACTGGGAAGGGACAGATGAGGGCAGCTGAGTGCTGGACAGCGAACTGACCCTACCTTGCAAAAACTGAGGGAAATAACTCATAGGGCTGAGCATCCTCGGGGGGGTAAAGAGTCCATTTACTGGGACAGTGGGCTGTTGTACAGAGAATGTACAACAGAGGAAGGGCTAGACGGTGAGGTACTCTAGCAGCTGGTAGTCCCTAAGGTTCACCATCAGCAGCTTTTGGCCCTCACCCATTATATCCCTTTTTCAGGGCACTTGGGGGTGAGGCACATGAAAAAGCATCTAACCAACAATTTCTTCTGGCCTGGTATTGGCAAGGATGTGGCAAATTATTGCTGGACATGTCCACAGTGCCAGCAGGTGGGGAAAATGGGGGACAAAGCCAAGAAAACTTTGGTGCCCCTGCCCATTATTGATGAACCCTTCAAGAGGGTAGCTGTGGACATAGTGGGGCCATTGAGCACTCCAAGTCGCACTGGCAAGTGGTATATCCTGGTAGTTGTCAAGTATGCCACCAGATACCCAGAGGCAGTGGCCCTAACATCCTCTGAGGCAGAACCAGTGACAGATGCGCTGTTGGGAAAATTTAGACGGGTGGACTTTCCCCAGGAGATACTGTCAGCCCGGGGTGCCAATTTCATGTCAGGGTTAATGAGTAGTTTGTGAGAGAAGTGTGGGGTAAAGCAGCTCAGAACCTCCCCATACCATCCCCAAGCTAATGGTCTGGTGGAGTGATTTAATTCAACCCTTAAGACCATGCTAAGGACTTTTGCTGACCAGCATAAGAGGGACTGGGACACATATTTGCCTCATCTCCTATTTGCATACAAGGAAGTCCCACAGGAGTCCACAGGGTTCTCACCCTTTGAGCTCCTGTTTGGTCATAGGGTGCGGGGGCCCCTAGATTTGATTCAGGATGAATGGGAGGGTGACCGTGCCTCCCAAGGGGAGTCTGTTGTGGAGTATGTCCTGAACTTCAGGACCCACCTTAAGGAGCTCATGGGGTTTGCTCAGGAGCACTTGGCCACTGCATAACAGCGTCAGAAAGTCTGGTATGACCACGGGGCCCAAGCCAGAGAATATGAGGTAGGACAGCGAGTGATGGCACTCATTCCTGTCCGACAGAATAAATTACAAGCAGCATGGGAGGGACCATTCTCCATTGTCCAAAAGGTTAGTGATGTCAATTACATGATAGAGCTACCGGACAGGAGATGCAAATGAAAGGTGTATCATGTTAACATGCTGAAGCCCTACCATGACAGGGAGGACATGGTCCTCACTGTATGCAGTGCCCCCAGAGGAGGAAACTGAGATAGATCCACTGGTGGATCTCCTTGGGTAGGCCAGGGTTGCATCCTCTGTGGACAACCTTACCCACTTGGAACAGCTGACGCCAGCCCAGGTGCAAGAAATTAGGGGTGTGCTGAGAGAATTTGAGGACATGTTCACAGGGAAACCAGGCTACACCACTATGGCAGAGCACCACCATGTGGATACAGGGACCCAGGTTCCCCTGTAACAGTCCCCCCACAGGGTACCTGAGCACATTAAGCAGACTGTGAAAGAGGAGCTCAAGGAGATGCTGGAACTTGGAGTAATCCAGGAATCTAGTAGCTCCTGGGCATCACCCATGGTACTGATCCCCAAAAGAGATGGCACGACATGATTCTGTATTGACTACCAGAGACTTAATAGCTTCACGGAGTCTGACGCCTATCCCATGCCCAGAACAGATGAGACCCTGGAGCAACTGGAGGGAGCCAAGTATTTGACCACAGTAGACATAGAAACAGACTTTGACAGCAGATAAAGACCACTTGGCCCACCCAGTCTGCCCATTTCCCTACCTACTGGATAAGCTGCAGATTTTAGTTAACCAACAGCCTACTTCCTGCCGCCCTCCACTATAATTGCCTTATGTCTGTCCCCATGCATGTTTGAATTCCTCCACTGTTTTAGACCCTGTATCCTCTCCAGGAAGGTGATTCCATGTGTCCACCAATCTCTCCGTGAAAAAAAATTTCCTCACATTACCCCTGAACCATCCCCCCTCTATCTTTAAATTGTGCCCCCTTGTTCTTACACATCTCATTTTCTGAAAGATGCTACCCTCCTGGACTTTGTTGATTCCCTTGAGGTATTTGAATGTTTCTATCATGTCCACCTGTCCCTCCTTTCATCAAGGGTATACATATTAAGCTCTCTCAGTCTCTCTTCATATGGTTTCTGATGCAGACCCTGTACCATTTTAGTTGCCCTCCTCTGGACTGCTTCCATCCTGTCTATGTCCTTGCATAGATGAGGTCTCCAAAACTGCACACAGTACTCCAGCTGGGGTCTCACCAACTGTCTGTACAGAGGATAACCACTCCCTTTTCTACTTGTGATGCCCCTTCCTATGCATCCCAGTATCCCCCTGGCTCTCCTTACTGACTTCTCACATTGCTTACCCACCTTTAGATCATCTGATATGACTACCCCAGGTCCCTTTCCATTTTTGTTGTTGTTAGTACCTCCCCTGCTATTGTGTACTCTTCTCCTGTGTTTTTGTTTCCCAGGTGCATTACTTTGCACTTCTTTGCATTGAATCTAAGTTGTCATATGTCTGACCATTCCTCCAACCTTGCCAAGCCCCTTCTCATCCTTTCTAAACCCCCTTGTGTATCAACTCTGTTACAGATCTTTGTGTCATCTGCAAAGAGGCATGCCCTTCCCTCCAGACCCTCTGCAATGTCACCTATAAAGATGTTAAAAGAGGACTGGACCTAGTATTGAGCCCTGAGGTACTCCACTAGTGACCCTCCTTTCTTTGGAATGTGTTCCATTCACTATTACCTTCTGTGTCCTGTTGTACAGCCAGACCTAACAAAGGGCTATTGGCAGGTACCTCTAACCCCTGCAGCCAGGGAGAGATCAGCTTTTGTTACTCCATTTGCTTTATATGAATTCAAGGTAATGCCATTTAGAATGAAGAATGCACCTGTAACCTTTCAACTGCTTGTGGATCACATTCTGTCTGGGGTAGGTGAGTTTGCATTGGCTTATATGGATGATATAGCCATATACAGCCAGACCTGGGAAGAGCACATCAAGAATCTACGGGATGTGTTCCACAGGTTAAAGAATGCAGGTCTGACAGTCAAGGTGGAAAAGTGCCAGATAGGTATGGCAGAAGTGGCCTACCTTGGGCACCGGGTGGGTAGTGGACACATCCACCCGGAGCCTGTCAAGATTGATGCCATCCTGGCCTGGCCTACTTCTACCACAAAGAAACAGGTCAGGGCATTTCTAGGGACAGTAGGGTACTACCGAAGGTTTGTTCCCCGCTATAGCGATCTGTCTAAGCCCCTGACAGACTTAACCAAGAAGGGAAAGCCAGATACAGTGAAGTAGTCAGAAGGCTGTGAGGTCGCTTTCCAGGAGCTAAAGAAGGCCTTAAACTATTGGCCAGCCCCAATTATAGTTTAAAGTTTATGGTCCATGTGGATGCCTCAGATCATGGGCTGGGGGCTGTGCTGAGCCAAGTTACCCAGCAGGGGGAGGAGCACCTGATTGTGTACCTCAGGCAGAGGCTTTTGCCCAGAGAGGAGGCCTACACCAGAATCAAGAAGGAATGCTTGGGAATAGTGTGGGCCCTTCAGAAGCTGCAGCCTTACCCATATGGGAGAGAATTTACTGTGGTCACAGATCATAATCCTCTGATTTGGCTTCATAGGTCAAGTGAGCAAAATGGAAAACTACTACATTGGAGTTTGGTACTGCAGGCATACAACATGACCATCCAGCATTGCAGTGGCAAACAAAATGCAAATGCGGATTGGCTATCTAGACAGGGCTAATGGCATGGCTGGATACTTTTGGGTACTTCCCAGTAATTGCATGAACGGCTGTGTCTCTTGGGGTGGCCCAAGGGACACGCCTTCATTATCTGGGGGTAGGGAGATGTGATGGAAATGGGAAGGAAAAAGTTAATGGTTGGGATTCTCTAGCTGGTGTTTTTGTAGCAGTTTGGGAAAAAAAACACACACAGGCTAAAATCCACTGTCCAGCAGCATCCACAAGCTGGAATTTTCAGTCCTCCCTAGCTGCTAGATAAGAGCTGGGTGATAAATCTCAGGTGGACATCTCCACACACACAACCCTGCAGACACATACACAGGCCAGTTTGAACAGATTGGGTCATTCAAATATAAACTGAAGGTAAAAATGGAATATAATTGTTCACTGATAGGTGTTCAGTCTGACTGGGACAATTAAATACATACATGTTAGATGGTTGGTGCATTCAAAGGGGGAATAGGCATTACCTATTCCCAGGAGAATATATAAGAGGCTGAAAGACAATGAAGTGCTCTTTCTTACTTTGGAAGCTGGAGGGGGAAACACAAGTTTGGAGCCTACCCTTTTTGGCTATGTCCATGGGAGCTGGCAGTTAGACTAGGGTCCTGTGTCTCTGGTAAGGACAGGAAAGGGTAAGTTTAGTACTAGAATATTGCAGTAATAGCCTTTTTCTTTTGCCATCTGTTGTTTAAAAACATTTGTTTACTTTTCCTGTATTAGGTGTTATTCTCTTGTGTTGTAAATATATATCCTGTAAATGCTCAGTGCACTTTCTGTTAAGTAAAAGCTATTTATTTGCTCAACAGTTGTGACTGTGATGTCATTTTTCTAAGATAATATTTGGTTTCCACTGGCTGAGATGAACTCTGTGTAGCATCTGCCACATGAGAGAGACACACTACCAGACTTTAACTTGTGCAATTGCACATTTGATTATTCAAGTTTGTAAGCTTGAAGGAGGTGCCTGAAGAGAGTTCGGCTGGTGGCAGCGAATACCTGAGGACAGACACCTCTCTAAAAGCTGTTCAGCCCAGAGGGAGAGGTGGGTTGTCACAATGGACTTAACTTCCACAAAAAGGATACTACTGCCATCCACAAATCCCTCAATAAGACCACTTACAAAGTGTTGTCAACATCTACTTCAGCTGCTGGGATGGACAAGAAAAGTGAATAAAAAAATCAGGTGGATAAATAGGACGCTGAATACCTTTACTCCCACCCTGATCATGAGAGGGTGGTCCGAACTGCTGCCTGTGATAAGGCCAAAGTGCCCCTTTCCTCCAAGCCTCCTGAGAAAGATTCCAGGAAACTGGATGATATGGGCAAAAAAGTCTATACATTAGCTTCCCTCCTTTTAAGGCAAGCAGCATACATGACCTACACAGCTCAGTACCGAAAAGCCCTCTTGAGCTCCATTTTGGCGGTGATCGAGAAAGCTACTGGTGACATGCAACAGGATTTGGCTGATACAGCAAAGACCACCATGGATGCAACCAAATACCTGTTCCACATGGCAGTGGACACCAATGACATTGCATCTAGGGTCAATGCACATGCAGTGTCCATAAAAAGGTTTGCTGAGCTTAGAAACACAAACCTCTCACAGGACAGTAAAACAAAAGCCAAGGATTTTCCTTGTGAAGGAAATGCCTTGTTTGGTGACAACAAAGTGGCACACTTAAAAAGGTGGATGAATATAAGACCACCAACAAGAACAATCTGAGAAGGAAAAGGCCTCCACTTCCAGCAGGCCTTATGGAAGAGGAGGCAAAGGAAGGGGTTACTACCCTGTGCCTATATTACTTGTGACTTTGACCCTAAGAGGGGTTCATTCAGAAGTAAGAGCAGAAGAGGTCCCAGGAGTGCAGATGCAACTCCTGCCCCCAAAGTCCAGGTGAAGCAAAACTCCGGGTAAGTCTGCACAGGTTGCCCAGCCATTGCCAGTGGGAAGAAGGCTGATTCGCTATTTCCAGGAATGGGAAAGAATAACCATGGACAGGTGGGTCCTGGAAATAGTGAGTCAGGAGGCTGAATTTTCAAAACACTGGGAATGGCTCATGTTGCTTGAGGCAAAGAGAAATGACACAAGGGGCACCCTGAATCACACTGTGCATGATTCCCAATTTTCAAATCCTGCCTGTGTCCCCAGCAGGGCTGCCAGCACCAGACTGGTTTGCACCAAGTCTCAGGCTATGCCACGGTGGACAGGAGGCTTGGGCCACATCCTGGGTGCAACATCCCCATCCACGTGATTTTCAGAGCCCCTCAAACAGCTGCAGGTGTCATCTGGCTTAGACCAGCCACAGCTGTTCAAAGGACCGAGTGTGCCAACACCGATGCATATGGCAGATAGGCTGATGCCCACACTAGCTATAGCTGCAAGGAGGACTGCCACTGTCAGGGGAACATTTACTGCTGGTACACAGAATGGGCAGAGCTGATGTGGTGCTGTAACCGTCTTGACCTGTGGATACCCATCACTGGGATCTCCGAGGTTGTCGGGGCCCAGTGGAGAGTGCCCTGAGATCCAACAGGCTGTGTCACAGCACATGCCATGGTTAGATGCATATATGAATAAGTATGGTGCCCTACCACCTTCTACCCCCACGGGGATTAACGAGCAATGTAGGCAGTCCGTGGAAAGATTATGGCATAACATGACTCTGGTAAGTGGGCACAACAATGATGCCCTAATCCTTATATGTAGCCCTGCAGATACGGGTTGGTGACAGGTACATGTACACCAAGGACTATCGAATGCTGTCTCCATGGAGAGGTCGACTGGTTTCTGTCACTGGGCGGCTTGATGGGTAGGGTTAAGGGGTAGCTGCTCAAGCCTAACATACAGTGGGTCACAGACATTGTCACCTGGCAGGTCTATCAACATACATAGCTACAAACAATTCAGTGTCCCATATCCAGCCACCACATGCTCCCAATCACACACCCTTCCTTACCTTATGATGCCTGGACTCACAGACTACCACACATCTGGTCCCCATCCAGGTCACCATGCTGATCATCATGCTGTGTAGGAGGTGCTGAGTCTCAAACAACAGAGATAATTTGGGGGCATAAGCATCTAGATACATGGCTATGGTGTCGTGGAAGTAGCTTCAGTCCAGTCACATGTGTTGCATGGGTGCACAGCCTGCACTGTGGGTATGGTAAGGGCATGTAATTGTTGGCACAGATTATTGACAATGCAGCGGTACCTGTATGTGCCCTGCCATCATCGTCTGAGCTGTACCCCTTCAGTGGGATGTCGTCATTGGAAGGCCGCTCGTGGATTGTGACTTTGAATATGATCCATGCCCTGTTAGTGGCCACTGAAGGTGGCTGTGGCAGAGGGGTCAAGAGAGAGCAGCTGTTGGTGGGTGCCAGTTGGAACTGCAGTCACAGGATGGGTGTCCCCAGCCAGGCGTAGTGTCAGAAACACCTGGGAGCAATGGCAGATGACTAGCAGGCATGTGGCCTTGAAGGTGCATGCACTATGTGAGAGCCAGCAGGCAGTAGTGGGCACCATGTTAGCAGTCACCATGCCCGTGGAGTCACATGATGCACTCAACATGAGAAGACCTCCTTTCTCAGCTCTACCACCTTTAGCACAAAAACGCAGCTAAACCTGCAATTTAAATGGGCATTTCCTTTTTCCACTCAATCTACGTGGTAAATTAAGTCCCCCTTACCCCTTTTTCGAAGTTTGATTGTTATCTCAGCCTTGGATGTCCTGCAAGTAATGGATTGCTCGACTGCTCCACCAGTACCACTGTGGGCACCTGCTCCTAAGCAGCAGAAACAGGGATCACCCCTCACTTCCCAGCCTGATGCCGGAGACACAGAAAGTATTTCTGAAATGTTGGATCGTTTCTTTGTGGACCTGGCAACAATAAAGATGACTATCCTGGAGCAGGTCAGAGACTTCAGGGCATTTAAACTTGCACTGAAAGCTCTTTCAATTAGAGTCAGTGATGCGGAGGCCTGCATTAGCTCAACTGAAGACAAACAGTCCTGGGACAATGCCAAACTGATAGAATTACGGTGCAAAACTGAGAAACTCGAGGATCACATTGAGGACCAGAAGGGGAGAAGCCAGAAAAATAATTTGGTCCTCGTGGGCATACCCGAGAAGGCAGAAGGCAACAATATACTGGCTTTTGTACAGAAATTTTTACAAGAAGTAGCTGGCCCTCTGGAGACTGGCACCACATACATTACTGAGAGAGCCCACTCTCTCCGGCCCCAACCACACCCAAATGGAAAGCCCTGGGCTATTATTCTGAGGTGCCTCAATTTTTCAGACAAAGTGTATATACAAGAGCAAGCTTGGAAGTAAGGGAATATGATATGGAATGGGCACATGGTGCGTATCTTTAGTGATGTTATGCCTGTGGTGAGCGACAAGCAATTGGCTTGCAAGTTGATGCCGCAAAAGTTACATTTTGAATGCAGTATCCTGCTCGTCTTCTTGTTACCACAAACCAGGGCACCAAAGAGTTTGCTAGTGCTGAAGTAGCTCAGAGGGAATTACCACACTATGTCCATGGGATAGCATTTGAAGCTAATAATGCTGGAAAATAAAGAGGCATCCCATCTTGAATTATTTCTGCCACCCTCTTTAACCAGCCTACACTATTAACTTTACTGACTTATATGTAATACTTCATTTGGTCATTGTTCTCATTAACCTGTTGGGACTGCCTCACCCCTCGGCTGATACCAATCTGCCATACTGAATTGTGTACAACCGTGTTTCCCCAAAACAGTGCTTGTGGAACATCAATATGAGGAGTGCTTATTGTGAACTCTGAGTGTCCAGCACTGTGGACTATGGCAGTCCCAGACTTCAATATGGCCACCACCTTTGATTGTTCTGGTTGCTGTCTTCTTCTTACTACCTTTGGATTCCCCACTGTTTGTACTCACTGCCCGACAGTGCAGATGTCAACATCACCTGATTTTAACAGGTAGGGTCAGCCTGTCAAAGAGCTGGAGGTTCCGCCCCTCTCACAGTGAGCTCCATGGCAACCATCAATCAATGAGAACTGACACTATTGGGGCTATCTGATCTGACACACATGTAGACAGTCATGAGGAATGCATGCACATTCACTCATTTGTGCTGCAGCAGTCTTTAACTCCGGCAGCACTAAAACACTGCTGGACACAGAAGTGGGCCTCACACAGCCCAGGCCATTTACCACTATCTTTGAGGACTACTCTCCCACACCACACTCACCATTCATGAGTTGATGACTTCGAAAAGACTGTTATGCCACATGAAGTGTTTTATAATACAGTGTATTTAGGTCTATACATATCCTTTCTGTCAGATAGCTGTAGCGGGGCAGCTTCTTGATTATTATAGCGAGTACCCAGCTCTAATGTTAGTGCAGTTCCCAGTATCTAAATAACACTGAGTTAAAACAGCTTGGGTACTGAGTTAATACAGTTCCCCTTCGAAGGCTGGGGAGGGGTTAGAAACCTTCCATCCCCAGCTAATGGAACAACAAGTGTTCAGTTCTGCACATTTTAATTAGCTCCCTTAGATTGGTCAGCTGAATACTGAAACAAAGCACAGCCGCTACTTCCCCAGGCAGTTTCAACCCACCTTGGAATTTTATAAAGGTGAAGGGGCTGAGGGAATCATCCCATATGAGCTCCACGTGGACCAGCTGATTGGGTTTGCACAGTTTGACGTCAACAGCCACCCAATACAGGAGGGCTCAGTCGACCTCGGCAAAGCCCCTTATTTTTTCACTTCCTTACCATGCCATTCACCTTCAATATCTGCAGTTTTCAATGTTCTGTGTTACTTGTTTGCGGTTTGTCTCATTCACAGTTGTTTCTTATTTGGTTCATTTCATTACCAGCTTGTGCAAGTTTCTATCGATTCCACTGACCAGCATACAATGAAAGGTTCTTAATGACCTTACTCTCAATAGCCCTGTTTACATAAATACAGGTGCCCTTTTTTTGGGTTGGGATATCCCAAAATACCAGATAATCTGGGGTCTCAACATAGGTTCTCAACAAAAGTTATTGCATTGTAATGGCCACTAACATGCATAACATTGTAACTTGGAATGTAAAGGGGGCAAACTAAGCAAAAACAATACCAGGTTTTCAAACATGAAGTCTTGCTGTATTCTGACTATATGCAGTTAGCCCCAGCACTTGAACTGCCCCAGAGACAAAATAGTTAACTCTATGCAGAAGCATAGAACATTGAGCTGGAGCTTGGTTTTCAAACCTCTGTCTCTAGCGCTCTGAAGTGTAACCGCCAGATTTTTTCTCTGCCTAACTGTGAAGTCGCTCCAGAGATCCTTCCTGCACTTTGGTTCAGTATAGTTTAAATTGGTCAGTTTTATCTAACTGCTTCTTTATTTTCGGTCTTCTTACCTCTGTCTCATTAATAGTAAGTGGTACTAGTAGGTAGTTTGTTGTGATTCTGGTATTATTATGGAAATTGTTTTTGCCTTTGGTTCTTCTCCGGTCAGTCCGATTTGGAACCGAATCCCATTCTATTTGAGTTTTATTCAAAAATATTGCTGTGGTTTTCGGTACTTATCGGTTCCTAAACAAAACCTATTTTCTGGATTTTTTTAACCGACCCGTGTCATGGTTGGAACCGAACAGTTTTTAGTTGCCTGACGTAAAAGCTGGTAAGGGTAACTGTTTCAGTATTTCGGCATGTCTGACAAACCCAAAAAGAAAACCAGTCCCCCCCCTGGGTTTCAGCACTGTACCGAGTATAAGAAGGCCTTTGCTAAGGCTGACCCTCACCTTGTCTGTGTTTACTGTCTGGGGTTTGACCACCTCAAAGAAGACTGCCAGATTTGTAAAAACTTTCCCAAAGCCACTCTGGAAAACTGTTTGAGTAGGCTGAGGATGAGGGAGGCCGAGAAGTCCACTGACCCGGATGGCCAGCCCGGTTCGGTTGCGACCGAACCTGAGGAGGTGCCCACTGACCTAGGCGATACCTCCTCAGGTAAAAGGAGAGCCGATTCTGCAGAATCGGTTCCTAGTAAAAGGAAATGTAAATCAGCTGGTTCGGACCCGACTTCCCATGGTCCGACTGCTGAGGAGAGTACAAAACCGATCACTATAGTACAGTCGCTTTTCCCTGTTCTGGCCAAACCGGGAATGATTCACCGAGGTTCGGTTCGGTCAGACATAGTCGCTTCTGACATTGGTCCAGAGGCTTTCCATGAGGACGATTGGGATGGAGAAGAAGAGTATGATGAAGAGGAAGATGAAGGCCTAGATGAGTCAGTAGAGCCTGACATCTCCCCTGACAGGCCTTCCAGTGTGTCTCCTCCCAGACTTTCTGAGTCCCCTTCCCTTTTCTTGTTTTACAAGAAAGTGGCTGATACTCTTCAGCTCCCAGTTGAGGAAGCTGAACAGGATCAGGAGGAACCTGACTTCATGGAAATGATGGCTGTCCCAGAGTCGAAGACAGTGTCTATCCCTCTGCATAAATCCCTGGGGTAACAGACACAAAACATTTTGCATCTTCCAACTTCTATACCTCCTGTGGATAAAAAGATGGACAGGAGAGATATGTTGTCAGGTCCTGGAACAGAATTTCTTACTACTCATTGCAGCCATGTTGGGGTAGTGCAGGCTGCAGCCTGTGGCAAGGCTAATATTCCCCTGGCATCCCACCCCCAGATAAGGATTCTAGGAAAGTGGATGCCATGGCCAAGAAGCAATACTTGGCATCCTATTTGGGACTCAGACAAGCTAATTATATGGCATATACAGCCAGGTACCAGAAATCGAGGTGGTATACGGTTCTGGAACTGGCTAAGAGTGCCCCTCCCAGCTAGCCAAGGAGCTGGAGAAGGTGGCTGCAGATTGTGATGAGGCATCTAAGGTCCAGTTTCATGCTGCTGTTGACTTGATTGATGTATATTCCAGAGTTATGGCAACATCTGTCTCCATGAGGAGATTAGCTTGGCTCAGATGTACCAGTTTGTCACAGGATATCCAGACTAAGGCCATGGATTTTCCTGTTGCTGGTAACTCTCCAGTTTGGTGAACAGACAGAGGCTTACATGAAGAAGATGGACAAGTACAGGACCACCTACAGGAGTGCTGCAGCAAAAGAGAAGCAGGCCACTCCTCAGAAGCAGCAGTTTAGGGCTGGCAGGGTAGGCCTTTTTACAGGCCTTTTTACCAAGCCCAGGCTTCCTCTTCATTCCAGCAGAAAGGGTTCTTCAGGGGAAGAGGCAGATGAGGGATGACCAGGACCCCAGCATCCACTCAGTCCAAGCCTCCTGCCAAACAGACACCCTGTGGTGTCAGTCAGAGTCGCCTCCCCAATTCCTGGAGGGGGCAGGCTGGCTCATTACTCCAAGGCCTGGGAGTCCATTACTTCAGACAAATGGGTCCTGGAAGTAGTGAGCCAGGGACTTGTTCTCAGTTTCAAAAGGTTCCCAAAAATGAAAGCAAGATCTTTCAGCCCTCTCTCCCTCTTGGAGACAAAGACCTTAGAGGCAGAAGTCTCCTCTCTTCTGCTCATGTGAGCAGTAAAGAAGGTACCTCTTTGTCACAGGGGAAAAGGACTTTATTCCAGATACTTTCTTACCCCAAAAAAGACAGGGGACTGGCAACCCATCCTAGAGTTAAGGTACCTCAACAAACACTTAACAAACCCAGAGTTCAAAATGGTGACTCTGGGAATAATTCTTCCCTCTCTGAGACCAGAAGACTGGCTAGCCTCCTTGGATCTCAAGGATGCCTATTTCCACATATCTATCAGACATTCCCACAGAAAGTACCTCAGGTTTGAGTTGCCCTCAGGCCATTATCAGTTCAGAGCCATGCCTTTCGGTCTAACATCTGCTTCAAGGGTGTTCACCAAGTGCCTGGCAGTAGTGATGGCATTCCTCAGGAGACAAGGTATTCGTCTGTTCTCATATCTGGATGACTGGCTCCTATTAGGTCAGTCCTCAAACCAAGTCAAGTCAGCCTTAGAAGTCACCCAAAGGCTCCTGGAGTCCTTGGGGTTCATTCTAAACCTAGAAAAGTTGGTTCTGGAACCTACTCAGCTGCTCACTTTCATAGGGGTGGACATAGACACTACCTAGGCAAGAGCATTCCTTCCTCTTTCAAGAGTTCAGTCTCTAGTCACTCTGGCTTCCTCTTTTCATCCTCTAGTTTCTCGTCCAGCCAGACATTTTCTTCAGTTACTGGGCCACATGGTAGCTCCACAGCTGTGGTCCAGGGACTAAGGTTTCAGATGAGAGATATTCAATTTCATCTCAGATCTTACTGGTCTCAGAAAAGGACCCTCTCTCCAAATTGATTCCAGTGTCTCAAACTCTAGTTCAAGCACTCCAATGGTGGCTGGAGGAGGACAACCTCCGACAAGGTGTTCCATTCATCAGTCAGACTCCTTCAGTGATTCTCACCACAGACGCCTCTCTCCTAGGCTGGGGGGCTCACCTGGATCAGTTTACAGCTCAGGAAACTTGGTCTCACCAGGAGTTTCTCCTTCACATAAATCTTCTAGAGTTGAGGGCTATCTTTCTAGCTATGTACACATTCTCAGCTGTGGTTCAGGGGAAAGTAGTAAAAATCAGGACAGACAATACCACAACCATGTGGTACATCAACAAGCAAGAAGGCACTTGGTCCTCAGCCTTGTGCACAGAGGTCATGAAGATATGGTCTCTGGCATATTCCCTTCAGGCTTCCCTGGTGGCTGTGCACCTCCCAGGGAAGGACAACATTTTAGCAGGTGCTCTCAGCAGAATTTCTCAGGGTCATCACGAATGGACTCTGAATCCCCTGATCCTTCAGGTTATCTTCAAGAGGTCGGGTACTCCAAAGATAGATCTCTTTGCAGCCCCGGACAATCATCAACTTCCTTTCTTTTGTTGCAGGCCTCCTCTCTTAGGCTCTGTACACCAGGAGGATCTACTATTGGATTGGACAAGCAGGTTCCTGTATGCATTTCCTCCTTTCCCTTTGATATTCAGGGCCTTGATCAAAATCAGATCTCAGCCTTGCAGGGTGATTCTAGTGGCACTAGACTGGGCCAGACAGCCTTGGTATCCTCTGTTATTGTCGCTGTGAGTGACAATGCCTCTGTGTCTTCCCAGACAGTTCAATCTTCTGACATCCTCTCGGGTGAGGATCCTGTACCCCAATCTTCAGGCTCTCAGGCTCAAGGCCTGGCTTTTGAAGAGTTAGAATATGCAAATCTAAACCTTTCTCAATCAGTCTTGGATATTCTAAAGGTTAGCAGGAAACCTGCTACCAGGAAGACTTACAATTCCAAGAGGAAAATATTTGGGCTTTGGTGTTCCCAGAAACTTGTTCAGTCAGAGTTGGCTGACATTGCTACTGTATTGGACTATCTGGTGCATCTTAATAGCGTAGGCCTTCAGCCTACTACTCTCAAGGTACACTTGGCAGCTGTGTCTGCCTTCCTTTCCGCTGGTAAGGACTCTTCCCTAGCCTCTCATCCAGTCGTCAAGAAGTTTTTCAAAGGTCTGATTCATGTTAATCCTCCCTTTTGAGACCCTACTCCATCTTGGGATCTGAACATCTGTATAGCACAGCTTATGTAGCCTCCTTTTGAGCCTCTATCTTCAGCAAAGCTGAAATACTTGACATGGAAAACTGTATTCCTGGTAGCTATTACCTCTGCCATGAGAATCAGTGAGTTACAGGCTTTATCAGTGGAACTTGATTTCATTTCTCTTCACATGACTAAGATGGTCCTTTGAACTAACAGCAAGTTTCTTCCCAAAGTAGTGTCAGACTTTCATCTGAACCAATCTATGTCATTGCCTGTGTTTTTCACTGACCATCCTTCCTCTGGGGAGAGAAGATTACACAATCTTGATGTGAAGAGGGCCCTTAGTTACTATGTGGAGCATACTAAGGCCTATAGGAATGGCTGTTCTCAGTTATTTCTCACCTATGACGAGGTGGGAAAGGGCAAACCAGCCACCAAGAGAACTATTGCCAGGTGGATTGTCTCCTGTATCCAATTCTGCTGTTCCAAACTTGGGAAGGAACCGCCCTCAGGCCTAAGGGCTCATTCTACCAGAGGTACAGCTTCTTCACTCGCAGCAGCTAGAGATATACCTTTAGTGGAAATCTGTAAATCAGACACCTGGAAAACTGTTCACACATTTACCAAACATTACTCTCTGGACATTCAGTCTAGAAGTGATGCGAGGTTTGGCACAGTTGTGCTGCAGATCCTGTTCCCAAAATAGGTTCTGTGACTCCCTCCTCCTGGGGTGTACTGCTTGGTAGTCTGCATATAGTCAGAATACAGCAAGGCTTCATGTTGTTTGAATAAAAAATTACTCACCTTAGTAATGTTGTTTCTTCTAATGGAGTCTTGCTGTATTCTATTCCTCCTGCCTCCCCTCCTGGAACCTAGTAGTTTTGGGATGTGGGTGGCAGGCACGGTGCTGCACCCCAGAGGTGTACTTGACTTGCCCTATCTTATGGGTTTATTAATGTTTTAATTTCACTACCTACTTTGATTTTGTCTTTATCTTATCTTTACCTTTCTTTTTGGGGTTCTCAACTTGAGTCTTTTTGACCCTAAAAAAAATTTGTGGTGGCCATTTGGGTTACAAAAGTTGAAACAATTTCCACCCATTAATTTGATTAGTTAGCGCTCGTAATAATCTGATGGTTACACTTCAGAGTGCTAGAGACAGAGGTTTGAAAACCGAGCTCGAGCTCAACGTTTTATGCTTCTACATAGAGTTAACTCTTTACTCTCCGAGGCAGTTCAAGTGCTGGGGCTAACTGCATATAGTCAGAATACAGCAAGACTGCATTAGAAGAAACAACATTACTAAGGTGAGTAATTTTTTCTTATGGCACTTAAAATCTACAGGAGCTAAAATTGCTTTCCTACAAGAGACTCGTACTAAATCATCCAATACCAACCTCTGGAGAAGGAAATGGGTGGGACAAGTGTTTGCTTCAGGTAATGATAATATAAGGGCTGGTACAGTCATGTTAATTCACAGAGGCATCCTATTTACTCCCATAGAGCAAATCATTGACAACAAGCAGAGATTTTTCATCATTAAGGGTATACTACATCAAACAGATATCATTCTAGCTTCCATCTATGGACCTAATATAGAGGATCTGCATTTTTTCCATAATCTCATTATCTTCTAGTCACCCCAGCCACCCCCTTCTGACCAACCTTCCAGCTTCATCACCCAGCTTCCTCAGGACTTACCCTACACCAGCATCCTCTGCCACAGGACTTCTGGGGTGTGCCCGGTCACCGGTGAAGGGCCTGCGGAGACTCGGATTTCATCTTGCCGCCTAGGGTTGTTTTGAGCCTGATTTTCACCCTGGGGCCCATGGGCATGCAATGGGAGTGATGTGCAAGCTCCACCTCCATGGAGATGCCCCTGACATCCTGAATGTGAGTTCCCCTTCCCTTATGTGGTGGCGTCACATGTGCTCTCACCCAGGTGGCAGGCAGGCAAGCAGTGTGCCACACTAACCTCGCTCCCTGAGGAAGGAAAGCTGTCCTGGGAGGCTCAATCCTTCCTCTCCCCACTGGCCCCTGAGCAACCCAAGTCCATTCCCATCCTGGGGTCACCAGCATAGCAGGAGGTAAGGCAGCCAGCGCCTCATCCCTCCATGCCACCAGGCTGTCAGGATCCGCATATTTTTTCAAAAGTTCTCTCTTACCTGGTATCACTTGGTAGTTTTCCCACCATCATAGGTGGAGACTGGAATGTGGTATCTGATAATATTCTAGCTAGATCTGTGAATAGGAAATTAGGCCTATCTTCCAATCTGAAGGGAGCTCTTGAGGTACAGCATTCACTAGGCTTAATAGATATATGGCAGAGCCTGTACCTTGACATCAAGGATTTTACATTTTGGTCTGGAGCTCATGACTCTTTTTCACACCTAGATTATTTCCTCATCGCTCCTCACCTGTATCACTTTCCCTAACCCTCCCAGGGAAAACAAAGAATGATAGGCTCTGGAGAATTAACAGTACACTATCAAAGGACCCCAAGACACTTGGAATTATGAAAAATATAGCAGAACAGTTCTTTGCCAATAACAACTCTATCCCTAACCAAGCCATATATGGAGGGGGTATTTAAATGCACCCTGAGGGGGTAACTAATCTGTCTGACTGTCACCAAGAAATGAAAGAGGGTGGAGGAATGTGCCAGGCACCTAATAGAAATTAAACAACGAGAGAGCAATATCTCTTGCCACTCCTCACAGGACGACTGGCTCCAGTTAAATGCAGTTATGTCTACGTCTGGGAAACTCACCAGAGAACAGGCCAAATTTGCAATTTTTAGGACAAAAAACAAATACATAGATAAAAGAGAGAAAGCTGTAAGGCTGCTTGCCCTTAGGTTACAACAACAAGAGATGAGAAGAACAAGCCGCACTATTAGTCCTACAGCTCAAAGCCTGCCTCTCTGTAACTCCCGAGGTAATGCATTAGCTTTTAAGAACTTTTATGAATCTCTATACACAGCTGACACCCCCCCCCAGTAGCTGACCATACTGTTCAGCAGTTTTTGTGTGAAGCACAGCTCCCAAAGCTAACTCCTGTATAAACTGAAGGGACCAGACAAAACATCGCTGTGTGGGAAGTCCAACAACTAAACAAGCCATTAATATTCTATCTCTACACAGAGCTCTGGGCCCTGATGGGTTTTTCACCAATGCATATAAAGCACTAACTGATATAGTTTCTACCCCACTAACCCAGCTCTTTAATTTTTCTAAAGAAAATTTGACATTGGAACCAACCAAACAGGAGGCAATAACAACTCCCCTTCCCAAACCTGATAAGGACCCAGAACAAATGGGCAGCTATAGGCCTATTTCATTGCTCAATATAGACATGAAACTACTGGCAAAAAATACTGACTGAGTTAAAAAATGTGGCACTCTCTTATAGGTCCAGAACAGATATGCTTTATGCAGAGGTGCCTAGCAACAGACCACCTATGCAACTTAAGCTCATCTTGGCTGCGTCCAGGGACTTAGACTGCCCAGTGGTGCTGATGTCTCTGGATGCAGAGAAGGCCTTCGATAGGGTGCCTTGGCTCAATCTGTACACCACTTTAAAAGAATTCAGATTTCCCTCACATTTCATAGACTGGGTTAAATTGCTATATTCCAAACCTATGGCTAGAATCTTATGCAATGGGATCCTTTCATCCCCTTCACCCTACAGAAGGGAACCTGGCAGGATTGACCATTGTCTCCCTTCTTATTCAATCTATATTTGGAACCACTAACAAGGTACTCCTCTTTACATAACTTAATCAGGGGAGTACAGGTTGGTTACCATAGTTACAAGATCTCCACCTATGCAGATGATACTCCTTTTCATCTAGAAGACCCAGAGACGTCTGTCCCAGTGGCTCTAAACATTTTAACCAAATTTGAGCAGATCTTGGAGTATAAACTCAATCTCGCAAAAGTTAATGTAATGCACCTTAATCATTACATCACTATGGAACTGGTGACATAGCGGCGGTGGGGGGGTACTTGGGTGCCAGATGGACTCAAATATTTGGGTATAATGATTTGTAGAAGTAGAAAAGTCCTTTTTGCCAAAAATATGGATCCCCTGTTTAATCAGCTCAAGCAGGATCTCACAAGATGGTCAGTCTTACCATTGATGCTTTGGGCACATATCAGTACAATTAAAATTAAAATCTTACCCCACATACTTTACCCCTTGCAAATGATGAGGGCACTAATTTCCCAAAGATAGTTTACTAAACTTATATTTGTTCTGGCAAATTTTTTGTAGAACAACAAGAAACCCATAAAATCCTACCAGCAGCTTACTTTCTCCAAGAGCCGAGGTGGGTTGCAACTACCAGACTTCCGACTATACTATCTATCTATGCATGCAAGTCAGTTTCTTTGGTGGAGGGGGGCTCCTCTACACAACAGAGAGACTCCATACTTCCCACACTAGAAGCAAATGGAACTGGATCTATGTCACATGGCCAAGACGGATACCAAGGTTCTTTTAAGCATCCCCATTGGTAAAATGCCAGACTTGCTAAAACCCACCCTATGAGCACCTCCTTTTTGGTAAGCAAATTTTTACACAGACTACTCAGCACTACCCCACTCCTAGACCTCAACCAACTTGTTTCAGCCAACCCCAACTTTTGGATACAGGGATGCCCAATCTCACCCACCTTCTTATGTCTAGCTGATATAACAAAGCTAAGTTTCTTGATGAAAGATGCCAATCTGATTCCCTTCAAAAACTTCTAAAGCAACCATGCCCATACCACTGTCACAGTATTTGTGCTTCTCCAACTTCAGCCCATGTTAACTCACTCACTAAACCCCAGGCCTTGGAATACATCTAAATTCCCTATCTGGGATGAGTTGAAGGCACTTGCAGCTCAGAGGCATTCCGTCTCGCTCATATATAAAAAGCTAGTATATTTATCCACTCCTGCAGAAGGTGACTTTTGTCATTATTGGGCAATGGAATTTAAAGAAGTCTCGATCCTGGAGGTTAGAGCCAAAATGTGGGGAAATATTTATCAATGCCTAAAGTTTGACAGCTTCAGGATAATGTAATACAAAATAGCTAATAATATGTATTATACATCCATAAACCTCCACAAGATGGGGCTCTTGGACACGAACACATGTACTAGATGTGGAAATAACATGGGACTCTTAAACCCATTCTCTGTGACTGTCAAAAAACATGACCACCATGAGAAGAAATTCAGAAGCATATGAACCCTCTACTAGGTCTAGATTCAGCCTTTACACCTCAAATGTTCCTCCTGTGTCTCAATCTACACTAAGTCATGTGGGCAAGGAGATATCACATCTCCTTGATTTCTGCCATTGCCAAAAAAAACTCCTAAAACACTGGATGGATGATGAAACCCCTTCCTACTAGAAGTGACACAATACTATCCTACACATGCTCCACATCCAAAAATGATCTGCTCTATTCACCACATTCTTCAGGTATATCTCTGAAGGTGGGGAGCATTGGAAGCTCTTTTACCCATCTCATGATAATGGGTTGCCTCAGATGTTTCCTTAATCTATTCTAAGACAGATTTATTACAACATCATTTCTCACCCTTACTTTCTTCCCTGTATGGAGATGATTAATGTTGTGCTTTTTAGCATCCACATCATACCCTGTTGTGGGGACCAGTCTTTGTTTGTTATTGTGTTGTACTGTTACTGTTTGTTGTTTAATATTTTTTTAATAAAGTATACTATTTTCAAAAAAAAAACAGCCACTGTGCCTGTGGGTGTGGAGCAGCTGTGGTTCAGGGTGCTGTTGTGTGGCTTACTGCACAAGTTACAGTGTCCCCTGGCAGAGGCCATGGGCTGCTAGTGACACAGTAAGCCTTGTCGCCATTTGGCTGTGCAATGTTACCTCTGTAGTGGTACAGCATTGTGTACTGCATGTGTTGCTGTATACAGAAGTACATGGAGACCATACATGCAGACTTGGACATGGGTAATGGTGATTGCCACATACGGTCTGTTCACAAACTGCATAGTCCAACAGTGCACATGCCCAGGCACCTCATGGACAGGATCAGGGTTTGGCAGTGGCTTAATGCAGTGCCCCTGACCCTGGACAATGGTGGGACAGTATCAGTGTTTCCCACACACACCTGTGCCACATAGAAGCCACAAACATGATCAGCGACACGGGAACATGGGTGGGATACTTGGACGTGTCTTGCAGTGTGCAACACCAAGCAACACTGTTTGTTCTCAACTGCAGTATGTCTGCCATGGTCACATACTAGACATACATGACATTGGACACTCATGAGCAACCTAAAATGCAATATATCCATAATATGTTATAGGACAACTGTCAGGTACATATTCTTTTGGTGCTACCTTGCACTGCTACTAAAATGTGTATTGGATCTGACATATGATATGTCTGATTGTCTGTTGTCTGATTCAGCAGCATCATACTGTCTGTGTGCACCTTTCTCAGCACATAATAACTAATGCAATATGTTCTTGTTTGGAAATACCCCCCCCCAACACACATGCAAGCTGGTACAGTTCCTCAGGAATCTTGCAGACTCTGGGGTGACAAAATTACTGCCTTCATATATCTGCAACTGATAACAGCTCTGGACCACATTCTCTGAATGAAACATGGCTGACTGGACAAGGGATACAAAATGTCTTGGTACAGAGGAGACCGCACGAGACAGATCGAGCAGAACTACATTGTAGGGTGCACGGTGGACATCAGGGTGGGTACAGTACAAAACAGTGCATTACCGTAGTTTTTCATGTTGTTCATATTTTGTGGGGGGGGGGGGAACAGCATCATGAAGACATACAAACCAGTGATGTATGGACACTACACATTTTTTTTCTTGATGTCTGGTTTTGTACCCATTATGTATGGGGCCAGCGTCTCACACACACCAGGGATTGACAGAAGTTTCTGTCAGTACCCTCCCATGCACCAGCTTTTTGCTGCAAGGGACCACTTGTGGCATCTTGGGGACTTTGTCACTAGGACCCCACATCTACCAAAATCCATCACATGGTCCCTGGTACACCAGAGTTTACCACAAGTGGGTGTTTGGCGCATCTTGCATCACTTCAAAGGGGCTCTGAAAGTTGAGCTGAAGATCTGACCTTGCACTTCAGAAAATTTCTGAAACTGTGTAGTTACAAAATTTTCATCCCTCATACACCAACCGAAAAACTCTTGCTGGAATTAGAGGTAAAAAAGTTGTTGCAAGCAAATGCCTTAGAGAAAGTCCTCTCCTCACAGTGGGGGATGGCACTTTACTCAAGATACTTCCTGACCCACAAGAAAAATGAGGAGTGGCAACCCATTTTAGACTAGATGTTGGATAGTTTCTTGCATTTAGTTCTGTTATACCAATGCTAGCAAACTGCCACATGAAGGCCTCAAAGCCCAGTCTACAAGGAGCACGTCTGCCTCTGTGGCAGCTTCCAGGGGTGTCACCCTACAAGAAATCTGTAAAGTAGCTACCAGGAAAACAGTACACAGTTTCACAAAGCACAACTGTCTGGACATACAGTCCAGAAGGGATGCCAGTTTTGGCACTGCTGTCTTGCAGAACCTTTTCCTTAAATAGGTTCTGTACCCAGCCTCCCAAGGTACTGCTGTTGGGTCTGCAGTTAAGCATACGTGAGGGATTCCTCTGGTTTGAAGAAAATATTACTCACCATGGTGATGTTGCTTCTTCCAAGACACACCCTCACTAAGGGAAAGGGGAAATTGTTTAACCAGAAAAGGAGCATTAAAGGAGAAGACTCCTGTATATGTATGATTTGGATATATCTGATGTATTTATTATACATTACATCAAGTACTGTACATATGTCAATAAGAGATCAGCCATTTCTTCTGTTGCAACACATATCTAGAGTTTGAGGCTCTGACACAAGGTAGTAAAATGTCAAGCAAGCCTCTATTTACATGCAAATGAGTCAGTTGTAATACAGCCCCTCCCATTCCTTGATGTCACTGCAGCAACAGTGCAGAACAAAACATAAGGGTATCAGTGCTGTCTAGCCTGATTTTAATTTAAGTTTGCAATGGCTTAAAGCAGTTCTGTCATGCAACTCACACAGGAAGTAGTACTTGTAGCCTTAATACTGTATGTATAGAGCAAATAATATTTCTAATAGTATTACATTCACAGGAAACAAAAGCTGTTTCTTTGTACTGCTTATTTCTCTCGATGAGACAGTTGTAAAATGTTGTGGAAGGCAGGAGACTGAATTAGTGAATCAACCAATCAACCAACCAATCAATCAATCAAGCAGTCAATCAGTCACTCTGTATTGAACCAGGTGAACACCCTTGAGAAGATTCATTACAAGGTGAGCCTGGGCAGTTTACCAAAGGATCACACAAGACTGACTTATACACATCCCCTTTCAGCAGCCTGAAAGTGGAGAGCTAGATCATTTACTTTATAAAGTGTATTGTTTTACATTTCAAATGCTCCTTAAATCTGAGTTTCTGACTGGAAATACCAAGACGCAGAATGCATATGACATGAGAGGAGTGAGCTAAGCAAATACAAAGCACTACAAACTCTAAGACTGATGAGTTTCTTTACCTAAAACAGCTGAGGTGTGGAATCTGATTTGTGAGGGACATCCTACTTCAAATGCTGGCATTACAAGGGGGGGCTGCCACAGCGTATCCTTAGTACCTTGAAAGTGAAGTGCTGTATCTCTCACATCACTGCTAATGATTTATAATGGGAATTGGGGCACTTTTAAAGTCATGGACATGAGGGGGCCATCACAGTTTCCAAGAAGGTTAAGGGAAATTCTTAAGGGTTAGAGAGTAAATGACACTAGTAGTATTTGAACCAGAGTCCCCCAGTGCTTGTGTCTGTGCTTTAACCACTAGATTACCCTTCTTCCATATGCTACATTTGATGCTTTCCTGGTAAGCTATTCCTTGTTAAAGCTGAATTCTTTATTGCCTTACAGCAGCCATCCAATCACTGACTGCCTAGTTACAAAGGGAAAGGGGCCTATTTGCAAGATTGTTTCTCACTGCTAGTATCAATCAAAACAGAGAATGTTAACACACACACACACAACATAATACAACAGCTGTATAATACCACTTAAAACTCTTTGTTGTACCCAGAGTCATTTATTGGGTAAACTGTTTTAGCTAACAGAAACAGTAACACAACACATACAGGCACTTCCTTATATGAATATTGTATATACCTCAATTCAGTGCTGCATCGCACTCACGTGGTCCTAGTCCCTATTAGACCTGCACTTCAGGATGTGCACAACACTTAAAGGGTTCCTCCATTACTCAAGTGGGGAACCAAACATTGTGGGTTTGGTTTACTGGTGGAACTGCATTTAGTGCAGCACCATTATCTGTTGCTCTGATGACATCATCCTCCAGCAACATTGATGGTAAAATGGAAGACAAACACATTGATAACTATTGGGGATTGTATATATTTATTTATAATCTAGATTTGGACAGCAATGGGACTGCTGGCGACTAGAGGAAGCACACAAGAGTTACACATAAGGAGTTGGGAAAGTATTGGTGTGGAACTATGGGAAGACTTCCCCTTTAAGTTGAAACTTGTTTCTTTTTGCAACCTGGGAGCACAAGAAAGTTAAGTGACTTTCTCAGAGTCATACAGTATGCAACTGGGGGCTGATGGAATTCAAACTCAGGTCTCCAGGTTTGCAGCTCAGTGCCCTGAAACACTACACTATACCGTCTCCAGTCCAAGCCCTATCTTCACTTCCAGAACCTGGAAAAGGTCACATAAGAATCAGTTCCTTTTATTTTGTTTAAGCATTACTTGTTACAGTACCTTACAATTGACACTCAGTGATCTAATTTTTAAAAATGTTTTCATTACAATTTAAAGCTTTATTCCGTCATGTTAAAAAGCTTTGGGAAATCTTTAAATTGGTATATATTTTTTGGCAGACTTTTAGCTAATTTAGTGGTCACTGTTCACCCTAGCTTTAGAAATAAATCTGCCATTAGAATACAGGAGAGAGCATGACCACACAACAGAGTTTTGGATTTCATTCTAAATATTCTCTGATTAGCATAAAATGCTAGGCTCCGGGGCAGCTGATTACAGCTGAATGATTGCAGCTGTTAAACATTGTGACTGATCCAACATTAAAATGGTGAGTAATTTTTAATTCTGGTAGCTTAGGTTGGTGATAGTCAAAGTGCACTAGTTTTACAATTTCTGAAAAAGCCTGCAAGTGGTGGGAAGGGATCATATTTTGACCCTGACATGATGACCAGCTGATCTCTTCCATTTCCCTATAGCTCCAATCCACCCACGCACTGAGGCAAGTAATGGTGTGCCCTGAGGAACAGCATGGAGCTGTGTGCTATTGAATTCAATGGGGCTAATATTTCATTGCTTTCAAATGCACATTAATAGCTACAGTTTCTGCAATCAAGACCATTGCTCCAACAAGATGTCTTGTTCTAGTTGACACAAATGTTGTTGTTTAATCATGGACTCATTAACAAGGATGCCAACAGATTGTGGTGCAAGAGAGAGAGAGAGTCCAGGTAAAGTGTGTCTACCATCCTTGGGTGCCAGGCCAAGTGCCCCCCTTCCCCCAGCACAGGGTTAATTAGTGAACTACTTCATTGATCCAGAGTACAAGGCAGTAGCTTGTGCCCCTTTTGATGTAGCAATGGAAATGTTTAGGTGATGGGGGGCTTTGTTAGCAAAGACAGATATAGAATCAGCCTTTAGGTTGCCACCGATTCATCTGGAGGATTTCAAATTATTAGGCATGTGTATATATGGTCAATGCTTAGAGGACAGGTATATACCTAAGTGCTTCATTTCTTTTGCACATTTTAAAGGTTTAGCACCATACTTAAATGGGTGATCAAGCAAAGTGCTGGGGTGGAATAGGTCCTGCAATATTTGGATGACTTCCTGTTTATAGGGCCTGCTTTCACCGACACCTACAGATCAGTCCTGAGTTGCTTGTTGGAAATGGCATCCAAATTTGTGGTCTCATTAGTAGTGCAAAATAGAGAGGCAATTCGCAATGATTCTCTTTTTGGGAATTAAGCTAAGTTCTGAGTGAATACTGTCCTGTTTAGCTGATATTAAGGTCAAAAGATTTTGTCAAGGAAGAGAACTCGGAAGCAGATTCAGGTTCCACATGCCCATCTCAATCTTGCTTGCTGGGTAATCTCTATGGGTGGGCCTTTTTGTGGGAATTTAGTGAAGACAACAGTGGGAATAAAACAGAGTTACCATCATGTCAGAGTACCTCACGGATTACAGGTGGATTTCACATTATGGCTGAAATTCTTGGAGAATCTCAACGGGCTGATTTGCAGTACAGCTGAATCAGTAGCAAGGAATTAAAGCTCTTTACAATTGCATCAGGAACCATGGGCTTGGGCATTTTTGGGACGCTTGGTGTCCGTGCATAGCAATGCCCAGAGGATTAAATTTCATTAGAGCTGGTGAAGAATATCACCTTTTCAGATCTTTTTCCCATCATGGTGGCGTTGCACATTTGGTGAAGGACCTAGAGCAGCAGAACAGTGATACTTTGGTTGGACAACTTGGGAGTAGTTTAGGTAATTAACAAGCAGACAGTGACTTGTGAGGAAATGCAGCTGCTGTTGAGAGCATTGGTGCTGCAGTGTCTGAAGTTAGATGTTATTGTTCTGTCTAGGCCTGTGGCTGGCAATGGAATCAGCATTGCAGATACTGGCTGTCATTCCCAATGGGTCCACTTCATTGCACTAGCACCAGAGGCCGAAGAGTTCTGCCAGAGCCTTGATCATGCCTCTATGTCCCTTGAGTTAAAGGTAGCATGGGATAGGGTCCTAAACTTGGTGGATAGCATCAGATAGACACACAATAGAGGGACCTGATACTTCTTGGAGCACTACAAGGTAGCAGTCTGACAGTTAGTCTGGTCACCAGCTGGACTAATCATTAATTACTTGGTTCACCTAAAGAAATCTGGGATGTGTGGAACCAGTGAGGGCAGTCATTTGATTGGAAAAGCATCCTTTTCAAATGTTTTGGGCCACCACAGCACAATGTAACATTTTGCTGTGAAGAAATTCTTAGAAGTGTGGTGGAGGCAGACCCCAGTCCTCTTGATAAGATGTGGACAATATCCCTGGAGATGCAAGAGACATGTAACTATTGTCACTGCAGTTACTAGCTCAGAAATCAGATCAACACTTTGTAATGTGCCCTTTAGAGTGGCATGTTTGGGGCATTCAGAGTGAACTGGTTCCAAATTCTAAGGGGATAGAAGGGTTTAAGGGACTATACAGTACTGGTTTGGAGTTAGAGGTTGGGAAGATAAGGCTGCAATTGATGGCATTAAAATGGACCTGTACAGGAGAGAGGAAAGGGTCACACCTCAGCAGGCCATGGATCAGTTAATTTGTCCAGTGCAGGCAATAGGGACATATATAAAGTATCCCTGATCAGGCAATAGTCCACTGTTCATATATGCTGATTACACACCTCTCACCCTGTCAGTTCTCATTTATACTAAGGGAAGTAATACAGAACATAGAAAAAGGTACTAGGTACTACACACAGCAGTTCTACCAAAGTGGGGCAAGGAGCATGGCAGTTACACTCGGAGTGAAGGAAGGGAGCACAAGCCCAATTGAGAGATGGAGGCCCAGCAGGTTTTGAGGATATGTACAGCCACTGCATCACACTGTTTAAGTACTGAACTTAACAGGTGTCGCTTTAGTTATCAGATTACAAACTGCCATCAAAAATCTAGGTCATGGGGTCATCATTCATTTTCTGGACATGAACAGCTGAAGGGATACACTGTAGAACAGAACTGGGAGCTGACACAGCAAGGCCAGCATTAGTTGATTGGTGTTTAGGAGTGTGCGGTGGGAGCAATTACTCCAACTGGTCATACAAAAGAGCCAAGTGTTAGGCATTCCTTGTATATTAATAATACATATAGAGGAAACCAACCTGGGAGTAGAAACATATCTGTCAATGACAATACAAAGCAAAAAGTGCCTGCTACAGATAAAGGCAAGGCATTTTCATTTGTACAGCACTCTACCCATAGGGCTCAGGGCACCTTACAATATTAAAAACCAGAAAAGATATACAATAATAATAAATACAGTTACAGTACTGGCAGAAAACCAAACATAAAATGATAAAATTGCTGAAGGAATGGGTAGAACTTTCATTAGTCTCTGAAAGCTGACAAGAACAGATACAATTTTAGCCCCTTTTTAAATGCCTTCACAAAAGGTGAACTCCTAAGATGGAAAAGAAGGGAAGTCCAAATGAGTGGGACCACCACTGAGAACACCCTATCACCAGACAGCTTCAAATGTGATCACGGTACAACCAAAAGCAATCCCTTGGTGGAGCGAGTGAGTGGCTGGGAGCATACCAAGCCAATTGTTTTTAAGATAGCCAGGACCCAATCTTTGCAGAACTTTACACATGAGTAAAGCAATCTTAAAAGTGGTATGCCACCTAATTGGTAAATAATTCAGATGCCGTTTCACAAAGTATTTAATGCCAACATGCCGCCCAGTATGGTACGTCATATTATCTCCCAGGGTCTAAAAAAATACAAAGAATATAAAGGTGATTGAGACCCTAACAAAGACAATAGTGACATCCTTCTGTTAAAATTTCAATAAAAATTAGAGTAAAAAATGGGGAAGTTGAGATTCTTTAGGGTGTTAGGGGGTTCCACTATATCACATGATGATATCACAGGTAACTGGCCAGGGTTATAGCATTCTGACAGAGTGCTTCTGTTGTCCAATATAGGTACAGACCTGTTTAATTTGCATCTTCAGAATTTCTTTGAACATTGGTTATGATGAGTTAAAATGGGTTGAGGTTGCTGCTGGTGGGGGAGGTGTTCACAGACAAGTAATGGAGCGCTCAGAACCCTGACTGCAGCTGAGACAGGGATAGTGGAAAAAACTGAACAACTTACCCGCAGCTGTTGGCCAAGGGCAGAAGACTTGGGCTGAAAAGCAGCGGGATGGAGTACCTCCTTCATTGTGGATGGTCAAAGTATGGTTTGAACTTTGGAGACATGCTGCAGATGGGACTGATGGGGTATGCAGGGACAATGACTCTTTCAGAAGAGGAGTGGCAAGTATACACATGTCTTGTCCACACCCTCTTCTCTGACAAGTTTTTCAAGTGTGTGCCTGTAGGTCTTGAAGAACAGTGTGGCAATCATTGTTTTGATTGTTTAAATAATATTTATTCTGTTAAACCTTGATGTAAAAATGTTTGCTTGAAATAAGGTTTGGTGAAGGTTGTTATAATTATTTTTTTTATTCTCTAGTGGTTTTGAATTTGCTATATTGTTTTAATTTGTGAAGAGTGCTCTTTTTTTCCAAATGTTTAACCAGGAGAGACACACTAAGCTGAAAGCAACCTGGGAGCACAGGGAAGTTAAGAGACTTGTTCAGGGTCACAAAGTACGCAAGTGGGAGTTGTGGGATTCAAACCCAGGTCTCCAGATTTGCAGCTCAGAGCCTTAAACCACTGTGCTATACTGCTCTGGCCTTTTTAAGCCAAAATCTCTGTTTCTGTCATTATTTTTGGTGGGGAGGAGGAAGCAACAAAAGAGCTGGTGCCTGCCAAGTCCGATGTTTAAAGGGGAATGGTCAACATTAAGAATCCTACACCCGCATTTGGGGCTGGTCCCAATTTGAACTTTGTGTGGAAAAAATGTTTTTTTTACTTCCTGTTTACTGCAGTATAGTAGATGTATCAGATTAATCTGGCTGACATCCGAGCTGATATTTTCTGTAATTACAAATTTAGGAATACCATGCAGTTGACATCAGAGCAAGGCTGCAGCAGCAGGGATTCAATAGCCTGTGCTAGTGTATGTTAAGAGTTTTTATAAGCTATCTTTCATTTGCTAATCTCGCTGTCTTCCCCATGCTAAGTACAGTCACAGAGGATTGTATTTAGCTCCAGAACAGCGGAACTGGCAGATGTTTCACTGGAGCAGCCTTAGAGCTGATTGTTCACGTTTAGGGCTCTGAGTTTGTACTTGGAAAAGAGCTGCTGCTCTGTTGCAGAGAGACCCAGTTAGGGTTTGCAGTCAAGTGCTAAAACATTGCTGAAAAAGTTCTGCACATTTTCTCTAAGCTGGGTCCTGATTCAAATGCTCATTATGGGATTTGTTTAATAAAGCATTGTGGAAGGAAACAGGGAGGTTAAGGGTACATGCAATAACAAAAAACAGCAACAACTAAAAATCCATTAAGGATAAAAGCTTCTCTTTTCGGAGAATATTTGCTGGTGAAACTGCTCCTGGCTGGTCCACCCCCATTTTCTGACACTCTGAATGCGAATCAATGCTTCTCCATAACCATATTAGAGGCAGTATAGTGCAGTGGATTAAGGCTCTATGCTGCAAACCTGGAAACCTGGGCTTGAATCCCGCAACCCCCACTTTCATACTGTATGATCCTGAGCAAGTTACTTAACTTTCTTGTGCTCCCAGGTTGCACCTGTAAACAAGCTTTTAGCTTAGTGTGTCTCTCCTAGTAAAACAAAGGTTAAAAAATATATATATATATATATTTGATCAAGGTCAATCAATAATATAATATAGAACACCTATATTTTGCGTGGCTTTTATATTCACTGTTTTCACTTATCTATCATAAGCTGTGAAAATAGGTATATAGCAAATATATTTAGCTATGTTTCGGTTATATGCGCTACACTGATTTCTTCATTTGGAGCACAAATTGCATTAGTATCAGCCGTACTTTAAAACCCATGTTTAGTGCTCCCAGCTTTATTTTGTGGAGCAGCTGCTTCTGTGGATACCCCATTTTGCTCTTTGCTGACATCCACAATATCTTTATTATAATGTTCATTAGGTTTCCCCATATTTGGTACTTGAGGTGAGTCAGCTGACTCAGCCTGCTGCACAACCCTGGCTGCCTCTCTGTTTTCAGCTTCTACATGTAGCGTGGTTACCTGCATTTGTTTTCCTGGGTCCTCCTCTGTTTGCAGTAACTACACTCCTGGGGTCTTTCTCCAGCTGGCTCCCATGAGAGTCTTGTCCACAGACAATGCTGTAGTGAGCAAAAAGTGATCCAATCACGAAAACAGAGATACATGAACCCTGCATTGCTTCCTAGACCATGAAATACAAGCAGTGTGAAACATAGGTGTTCTACAGTACTAAAATGTAGAAGCATTTGCCTCTGAATGTGTCCATTTCCAGCATACCTGAGACATTCTTTACAAAGTAAAGGTGTCTCAATGCAGGGAAAAGGAGTAATCCAATTTGTTAGAAGCTCTCTCTTGATCTATAATGCAATTTATAATATAGAGAATAAAGTATGGGTCGGGGTGTGTAATGAGAAGTTTACACACACCCGAGGGGTTAGATGCTACATAAACCCTGAGATGGGGGGGTGGAGCTGACAAAGGCTTAGAACCTTTCAACAGAAGGAAGATTTAAAAGGTCAGGTTAGTTGGTATGTTGGAATGGGAGACTAAGGTTTGCTGACAAAAAGCACCTAGCTTCACCTGAGCTTTTGTCTTCTAGGTTTGTTTGAAAGGACAGAGCAAGGAGCAAGATTAACAGAGCAAGGAGAAATATTAAGGCTTATTTTGGCTAAGCAGAGTTATTGTCTTGTTAATATTTTGTTTTGAGCTTACAGGTTGTGATTACAGGTTTCACTGTCTGATCTCTCTTTCGGGTAAGCAGAGCTACTGTTGTGTTACTGTTTTGTTTTGTGTTTACAGGTTGTGCTTACAGATTTTGTTTTGGGTTTACAGATTTTACGGTCTCTATCACATTGAAGGAGCTAATTGTTTTTCTTCCACCACTCTTCCAGTGGATTAGGAGTGTAACTGAGGGTGGAACTGACAAAGGCTTAGTCCCTTCCAACAGAAGGAAGGTTTAAAAAGTTAGGTTAGTTGGTGTGTTGCGGTGGAAGGCTAAGGTTTGCTGACAAAAAGCACCTAGCTTTACCTGAGCTTTTTGTCTTCTAGTTTTGCTTGAAAGGACAGGGCAAGGAGCAATATTAACAGATCTAGGATAAATATAAAGGCTTCTTTTGGTTAAGCAGAGTTACTGTCTCATTACTATTTTGTTTTCTGCTTACAGGTTTTGTTTTGGACTTATATGTTTTGCAGTCTGTTTCTCACATTGAAGGAGCTGATTGTTTTTCTTTCACAGCTCTTCCACGGGACTAGGAGTGTAACTGGGTGGGTGGGGTGGAGCTGACAAAGGCTGAGTACTTTCCAAAAGAAGGAAGATTTAAAAGGTCAGGTTACCCTTACATTCGTCCGAGGGTACTGTGGTTGATGGTGTTTGTTGGAGCCACCTCCAAAAGTTAATTGTTTTTCTCTGCAGGTACCTCTACTGATTTTCTGCAGGGAAGTACCCACCCACCCTGCCCCCATTCCTGTCTATCCCATTCTCATCCACTAATATAGCCCTGACCCCCTCATATCTTTCTTGTGGAAGAAAGAAAGGGGCAGGACTTACTGCACATCTCAAAATTTCTTTAGCTTTACTCTATAGGTTTCTTTTGGCCACTCAAGCCCAGGGCAGGAGATTGGCATCTTAATTGCTTATTTCACACTCTCTTTTTTGTTCATCCTATTTATTTTCCACTCTTTTTTTTTTGTCCACTGGCAACACACATGGATATCATTGGCTGCCAGCACTGTGGAACACTCTTCAATGGATACATCACCAGAAGACAGGGTCTCTGTCCCCTATGCTGGGAGATATGTCACCTCAAAGCTCAGCTCCATGAAGCTTTGGGTGAGATCAACCTCCTACATAACCGGATACAGGAATACTATTCTTATGGGAATGCACCTCCACATCACCAGCACCAAACCAGCTTGCCTCACCCCCATAGAAAAACTAAGCTTGTGGGGCAGGGTGGCAGCTGGTTAAGGGAAAAGGAAACAGCACTCAGACAAATCTCCCTAACAGACAAAACACTTTAAACATGGAAAACAGGTACACCACTTGCATCTGTACCATCAGAAAGGAGAGAGAAGGTCTCAGATCAGCACAAAGCTGAAAGCAACAGGATTACAAAATGCCATTACAAATGGAATTCCAAGGACAACAGGAAAAAGCTCATAGTCATTGGGGACTCCATGGTTCGCGGTGTGGATCTCCACCTGAGCAGAAACGAGTGGGCAGATGGGCAGGTCAGATGTCTCCCAGGCAGAGATGGAGTTGCCTTTATGCCAATTACACCATGGCACAGGGCCCCATGGTTCGGGAGGGCCCCACCCCCCCAAAATTTAATTATTTATTTGCTAATTTGCCTTACTGTGTACTGTCGCTGCCACAGGACAGTAGCGTCGCATACCAAAGAAGAAAGTTCTTCTTCTCCTCCACTCCAGTCCAAGCAGTGCCCCCCCCCATTCTGAGCATGAGTGAGCCTTTCCACAACAGTCCTCATGCTGCACCATTTTATTGGCCAGTGTACCAGTAGGAGGTGTAGCTACTCAGGGTAGCTGGAATCAGCATGCAGCAGCCACCTGTACTCTGTCTCTGTGTGGCACTGCATGGCATCATTCATTGACTCATGAGGACAGTGTGGATGGAGAGAGACTAGAGGGTTGGTCATCGATGGTTGCGGTTGGAATGCTGCACGCAAACTGCAGAAAAAGCACTCTCTTATGCCTCTTAGTGTGGACTCGGTTGACTCATCAATGATCATGATGGTCTCGAGTTGAATGGCTGGACCGGACAGTGGACAGAGAGGCTGGCCTGGGGACAGGTGTCCTCATCGGCTCGTCGCCATTGTTGGTGATCGCCATGGTCAACCGTCATTGATGGTTGGGAGGAGACTGAGCCTGGAGCAGATCAGGGTGCCCGTTGGGAGCTTCCGGATGCTGGGAGAGGACTGTGGAGACAGGAGACTAGCTGGATTACTTGGGTCAATCGGGCATGCCCCTGCCCTGCTTCCTGAGTGCCTGGACTCATGGCAACAGGTGAGAGTGAGAATGCCAGTGCCCCACTGCCCACTTCGAGTGGTGGCAAATGGTACACAGGCATTGTGGAATTTGCAGGGTCCCACCGTCAGTCTGTCAGGACTGGAGGAACTCTCTGCATCATCATCAGTGCAGCAGCAGCCTGTGCCCTGCTCATCAGGTATGTCATTTGGATTGTGTCCCAGGCTGTCCCATATTCAGTCACTCACAGTCAAAGTTCACAATGATTACAATGATTGATACTGTATGTATAAGCAATGGTAGGGCGGTTGGGTAATATGATCATTAACCACAAAATTGCTTGAGAGGAGAAGTTTTAGGAGCAGGAGTACTCCCCAAAAAAAAAACACTGCATTGGTCTTGGAATATTGGAATGGGGAACAATCTACTGTGCCTTATTATATCCATTTGGATAGCAGTGCCCATACAACAATCAAGAAAAGTTTAATTATCCAACCCAATCTCAAATTTATATAATCTATATTAATTGCACCTCAAACACCAACGACCTTGATATAATAGGCCACAGGGCTAAAATATTCAAACCCCGTCCAAATTCATATTTACTACAACCCTCCTGAATCTGAAATCTTTTGGGATGCTAGTGAGCAGACTTTAAAAAAATACCAAACTGAGAAGCGTGTGTGAGGGGGGAGGGCAGGTGTTCCCCATTGCAATATTCCACTGCAGTGTTATTTTGAGGGGAAAGGGTGCTCCTCCTGCTAAAAGAGACAAACATATGGTCCCACAGCAGAGCACTGATCTTGTAAAATGCTGCCTGCAAGGCTCAGTATCTAAAATCTGGCCCAACCATTTTATCCCATACAGAAAAAAGTTATTGTAATATAAAACAAAATCCTCCCACCAGCTACCTGAACACATCACCTGTTTTGTTAAACCTCCACATCCTGCTTGAGTATCCTGGTCATTGCGGCCTTGCTGGCCCAGTGCCTCAGAAGAGTGGGATGTTAGCATTTAGGGGCCCCCGGGTCCCAAAATATGACTTGGAGTAGGGCCCCCACATCCATTAGTCTGGCCATGCTCCCAGAAGAATCCGCTTGGAGGGACACTGACTGAATAGTTGGTATAATTCAAAGGGAAGGTATAGGCTCTAATATCCTGGTCCACCTAGGGACCAACAACCTTGCTAGCTGGCTGATAGAGGAGGTTAAGGAGCACATTGCCCAACTCAGGAAGTAATGTAAAGTCATGCACCTGGGAAAACATAACCCAGGGAAACTGTACTCAATGGGAGGGTAGCAGCTGGTAGATACAAGACTAGAGCAAGACCTGGGGATGATCATATCAGATGACCTCAAGGTCAGCAAACAATGCGAGAAAGCAGCAGTAAAAGCTGGTGGCATTCTAGATTGCATAGGAAGGGGCATCACAAGCAGGAGGCATGAAGTGATCGTGCCTCTGTATCGATCCCTGGTAAGACTCCACCTGGAATACTGCGTTCAATTCTGGAAACCACACCTTAGGAGGGACATAGATATGCTGGAGCCGGTGTAGAGAAGAGCACCAAAGATGGTGCAGGGCTTGTACCAGAAACTGTATGAAGCTAGACTCAGTGAACTCAATCTATACTCCCTAGAGTAGCACAGGAATCTGGGGAACATGAGGGCATGACCTTCACCTCAAGGGAGGTAGGTTCAGGAGCAATATGAGGAAATTCTTCTTCATGGAGCACATTGTTAAACCATTGAATTGCCTGCCAGAGGGGGTGGTGGGGGCAAAGACAGTGGGGGAATTCAAGTGGGCATGGCACAGGCATTGCGGGATACTCAAGCAGGCAGCTAAGTAGGGGCAGTAGGAAAACAAGGGCAGACTTGATGGATCATAAGGTACTCATCTGCTGACAACTTCTTTGTTTCTATGTTTATGTTGCTATGTTAAACATTCAGGGCAGACAGAGCAGTGGCAAAAACACAATATAGTAGCACATTTTAACACTATTTATTTTAAATAAAAAGGATTTTGTTGCAAAGACTTCCACAGTAAAAAAAAAAAAGTTAAAAATAACAAAAAATACATTTTAAGCTTCAGCAGAATTCCAAAATGCATTAGAATGAAACAGTTTTTGTTTGTTGAGTGGTGGCTTTTGTTGTAACCAAACAGACTGCTAAAATAAAAAAAGTAATCAAAAAAACACTCCTGTTGATTTCTATGGAGAGCACCCCCACATTCTCCAAACTATGACTTTATATAATGTGGCAGAATGTGGGAAGAGGGCAGCATTGCAGGAATAAAGGGAAGGAATCAGGCGGCTAGCTTCTTGGAGCTAAATTGCAATCCCTTCCCTTTCTAGGTTAGGGCAATGAAAAAGTCTGCCAATTGGACTACAGGAGTCCTGTGAGTGATGCCAGCTTCAGGGGGTCAGGCGCTGTTTAATAGCAGTAAATAAATTGTGGTGTATGACTAATGCATTATGTACTTATAATGTATACTGTACCTTGCACAGTCTATGTATTAAAAATGTCTTTTGGCAGTGACTCGGCAGCAATCGGTGGTACCGCTTCACATTGAATCACTGCAGAAGTCAGTTGTGACTGTAAGCTTAGGGTGGCACAATTCTGCAGAGCCTGCAGGTTACTAGTTAGCAATGCAGACCTCTCAATTCTTTCTTTAATTGTTGCTGTCCAGTGACTATTAAGTGAAGCCTTAGAGTGATGTTTGCTAACTGAAATCCTTGCCTTAGAGGGCAGTGTGGCATTCTGTAAAAGTTGAACTGCAGTTGGTTAATTCCCAATGGAGAATGTTTGTACCACACGGTCTCTGTTTCTAGTAGAACTGGGTCTAACATTTTATGGTGCAAATAAAATGCACCAGGGTATGTTGGTAACTTAGAAATATATTTTAGAAGGGTTTAGACAGGGCATAGAGGATTTTCTGGTATTCCATACATGCAACACCTTTTTTCTGGGGTTATTTTCTTTATTTTTCTTTTGAAATAGTTATGGCTTTTGTTTTCCTGTTGTATGACACTAACAACCCCCATCTGAGCCTGTGAATTAAAGTTGTTTTTGACATTAAAAAGAGTGCAGTATCATACAGATTGGAGAATGTGTTTCAGTGTTATAGTTTCACAAGTCTTCCAGCTAACAGAGCTAAATATATGGAATGCAGTTTCGGTATTTAGCCTTTGGTTGTCTAAAACTGAATGAAATCCTAGTCATACCGTACATTTCAGTGCAATGTCCTTAACAATTTAGTCAGGTAGCCGTTGTTGAATCCAAGTGGGAGTTTAGGTTTTTGAAGCCTGTTAACTGAGCAAAAAGCACTCAGGGCTGCCAACATTTGTCTTTTGTTCATTTAGGGGTCCAGATTAAAGCTATGTAAGTAGTTATTCCAAATTTTGCAAAAATTCCACATAACCCCTCCCCCCACCCAATTTGCAGTTTCTTCTTTCCAGGCCCACTAGGTTACCCATTATACCCTGCTACTCATCAGTGGTTGGACTCTGTAGGTCCTTCCACTTTGAGAGTATTAATTCTTTTCCGAAGTAATAAAGCCCTTAAGAAGCTAAGCCATGCATTAGTAAATCATTGAACCCTGAGTTATCAGGTAGGCCTATAATGGATAGCTCTGGAGTTTGAGGTATTTGCTATTTCAATATATGATTTGATCTGGCCTTTAGATTTCTCAGTACTTCTTTACCACTTCTAGTAAACTGTAACTGAACGTCAACCCAAACCTTGATAACAAGTCCAGTAGGAGTACAGTATTAGAGTCATATGTTAACTGACTTGGATTTTTGTAGGGTCTGCATCAGAAATCTATTAATAATGATCAGTCGTTCCTTTTCCCGTCTTGTCATGGTTTATATCATACCAGAAATATATTATTTGCCATTTGGAAATCTGTATGATGCATGATGTTTACTTTTCTCTGAAATTAAGGATTATTAATATGTTGATTGATCACAGCTCTTGTGTTTCTTTGCATGCTGCATATGGTTCCAACTTTATTTCTAATACCAGTAAAAATATCGTAGTAAAGACAAAAGGAAAAAAAATCAAAACCAGCCAAATTACACTTGGCTGCAGAATCTCTGATGGCAGGCTAACAAATGGTGCACAATTTTCTTAATTTAACCAAAGATTTAACTTAGATTATTTTCTTCATTAATTCATGTTTGTTCAAAATCCATTTCTATATTTTTTCAGCAAACCATTTCTTGAGGATTTTCACAGCCCATTTGGATACTTTTCATTTGTTCTTCACTAAGATAAGTGGTAGCTGTTTTGAACTATCTACATGTCTACTTGGTGCTCAGATAAAGTAGTAAATTCACTGATTTAAAAATTAAACATCTGTAATGCACACTGTACTTCTGGACTTAATCCTGACATAGCAGTTGTCCAAATAAGTTAAAATTCAGATGTCTATTATAATTTGTTTCTATTATGACTAATTATCTCCTAATTGCTTAATGTTATATTTCTAGTATGTTTGAAGTCAAAAGGCAGTGATATCAAAATGAACCTGTTCACTAATTAGCTGAATCTGTGTGTGACTACTGTGTGGCATACAATTTTTTTTTTACCTAGTGAATGAAGGATGTACAAGATCAGTTTTATAACTAAGCAATAATACTAAACAAGGGGTGGTATATCATCACACATTATCACAGCTTGGATGCATTATGAGTCATGAGGCCACAGGTCTCATGACTCATGCACCTGAGAAGTGACAATATCCCATAATATGTCATACCCTGGATCGTAGTATTGCTAGTATACAACTAAAAAAGAGGACTTGTAAATGTCTTTCATTTTTAATTCCATAGAATTTGAGAAAAGTAGTCCCAACTTTAAGTTAACCAACTTATGCTAACAATTAATTAAATTGCTCATAGGAATGCCTTTTTATGCACTGACTCTCAGACATTTAAGTTAAGCTTCTCTGACGAGAATGACGGAATAGTTATTTATTGTATATGTTATGAGGTGTGTAATTGGAGTTTTTTTCTGCTGTTATAAAGTTGGGGTTTTACAACAGATGTCAGCCTATTAACTTTCTTTATTGTTTAAGACCATTGTATAATCATAGTTGCAACACAGCTGCATTTATAGATAACATTTGCACTGTGTGATAGAATGGGACAGGAATGGTGCAGGTCTTGGAAATGCCCAGGAAAAGAGAAACATATTTACATGGTATTGAAATACTTAGTTATGAAGAGTCTGGATGTGGTGAGAAGGGGGACCTCACAGTGAATTATTATTTATAGATCAGCTGGTGGCTAAACCTCCCAGTGCTCTGTGCTTTAGGAAAAAATGCAGAATTAACCTCAGGTGGGAATGTGCAACCTGAATCCAACCTGCAACAGCTCTATGCAGCTAAAGGAGAATTCTCCCATAATTGGTTGCTATAACGGAACATTTAAGCTTACTGTCAGTGACCTAGCGCTACTAGAAGACTTTTCTATAGCAGACTTCCCACTACAAGTTATTTATTTATTTAGTTAGTTTTTTGGTAACCGGGGTAAACAGAGGTAACAAAAGGTAATTATACAGTGGCAAGAAAAAATCCTGGACTCTGATTGGTCAGTCTTGAGCTGGCCCCATGCTGTTATCCCAGGACAACATCACGGCTCTAGTCTCAGCCTCACTGTGAACCTGGAGATGACCTTGAGCACCTTGAGCACTTGCTTGATTGTTTCATCTGCTCTTAAAAAACAAAAAATATTTTTCCACACAAAAGCATCTTTAAAATGATTTTTTTATTCTGTATAACAATGAGCCATTGTATAATAGCAATAATGTCCTCCAGGGTGTGTGTCATTTGGGATAACGTCATGCCTCAGTCACACGCACTCGGCCTGCGGCTTTGTTCCCAACCACCTGAGGCGTGACGTTATCCCACGTTATCCCAGCACAACACACACCCTGTCGGGCATTATTGCTTAAATAATACATATAATAAAAATGTGACAGAAAATATCAAACAATACATTACAGCTTTAGGATCCAGAATGCACATACACAATTTACACTGATTAGTAATAAAAAACTGGTAAATACATGGATACATAGACAGTGTCGACAGATAAGGGCCTATGGCCCACCTAGTCTGCCCATTTGAGTTTGTAACTTCAGTTTATGTTTTCCTAGAACTCTGTTGCCCCTTACCCCTTAAGTTATGGCTTTGGCTATGGAGGACCAGTTTAAAGTAATTATGGGAATCTGAACACCAACCTAACGGACAATAATTGTGGAAAGATTACAGCAGAAGCAGTGGCTACCACACCCTTCACAAAGAATGCTTATCACATAAACACGTTTTGTGACTGCTGAAATTTGTTAAACTGGGTGGGAGGAGAGAGTTTATTACAGAGATGGACAGCATGGTTAACTATTTGTTGTGGATCAGGTTACAATTGGTGATGTGTCTGTGATAAATGATGATAACAAAAAGGTGCGGATGTTCCAAGTGACAAAGCTTATGTGAGGTGTCCGCTTCCTGACTCTTAGTGGAATATTTTGATTGGCAGCTGGTGTTATATGCTTACATAACTACCCCATGACTAATTCTTCCTGTCAAAGTACCTCTTGACTGTGGTGATACAGTAATGCCTCAACTGTTAAATACCGTAACTGGCACTATCTCACACTCTGTTATCAATTTATCTTTGTGTGTTCATTTTCTTGTACTTGTCTCTTTACAGCGGCCCAGGTCATGCCCTATAAAAGGACTTCTAGTTCACAGTATTTACCCGGTTACAAAAAAAAAGAAATAAACATGAGTGAGTTTCTTTAGTTTTAATTAGGTGATGCAGTGTGTGGCTCAAGTATTCCATTTGGTTACACAGGATATTGCATATAGGAACTTTTCTGGTATCAAGGTGTTTAGGGTTGGAGTATGCTAGGCTTGAGATGTAGCTGGTGCTGTATCAACTGATACCCTTGGAATTGCTTTGAATGCTAAATAGCTTTTCTGCTTGTGAAGGGTCTGAGTGAAGCTGCTGTACCAGACAGTGGAGGAACGTTTGAGTAGCAGTCTGATCAGGGATTTGTAAAGAACCGCGCAAGGTATAAAAAGAGCAAGCCGTGCAATTAATAAACAGCTGACTCACAGGACAGCATGTTGGCAAGAGTTCATCGAAATGGCACTGTTTGTTCTTTTGGTACTGCGATCTTACTGCACTGTATCCTGCACTTTGTGGGAAAATGAAATATGCCTGAAAGCAGTATCTACAGACGGGTGTTGACATTCTATGGAATCAAGTTTCGTATGGGAATCGAGTGCTGCTTTTTCTTTTTGTGTACTTGTTACTGTATGTAAGAGCAAGCCCCGCAGTACCTTTGAGTGGTTTATTTCTTTATCTTGCATGGTTTTGTTTGACACCGTGATAAAGTGCCAGGAGCTAAAGGCACAAAATGTTGGGGGGCACCTTGTGGGATCCTTTTGTGTTCCAGCCTGTTCTTATTTGAGTCTTTTTGCACTTGAGTGTTTTGCACGTAAGTTGGCAATAAAAATGTTTACACACAGTTCGCATTCTTGTGTAGTATTTCGATCCAAGTGCTGGATCTTTTACTGCCTAGTGTTTTGTTCTGAGATCTACAGCACCATGCCGAGCCAACAGTCCACCACCCCATTCAAAACCCAGTGTAAGGTGACTCATGTCTGTTTCAGCTTGTAAGTGCCCCCTCCTGATATTGCCAGATGTCTCCTGTGAGTTGAGCACTCCCACACACTTGGTCTTTAGATATCAAATTGTGCCTTGTGAGGCCACTGCATCAGATGTATATTTGTGTAAACTGTATGAATGATTCTGTTTATCGTGTTAATTGCCTAAAGTTTGAGCTCAGATTTATTTTCTAATTGTTCACACATGCACTATGTCCTTTACCCTTTTTTAAAATATTGCCCAGTCTTTGGTCGTATTGTATTTTGTATTGTATTGTCCCCACCCTCACACTTTATCCTCTATCCACTATTCCTGTCTCATCTTCCTTCCTGCACACCCTTCCCTCTATATAATCTTCTAATTCACCTCACTTCTTCCCTTCCCCTCCTGTTTCCCTTCCCCCATCTAGCTTCAGTACGCTACTACTCTACCTTCCACCTTCTTCTCCCCCTCACATGCCTCCCCTCCCACACTAGGCTACCCCAGTCAGTAGCCTCTCTCTCCCCTTTCATGTTCCTTCCCTCCTTTTCCACCCACCCCTTTTTTCTCCTCTTCCCTTTTCCCTTCCCTGCCCCCTCATCTCTTTTACCGGGTCTGGTTTGCCTTGCAGGGGTCTCAGTATCCTGAAGGGGTACAGCTTCCTGGATTGTCTGTCTCCCTTGCCCCTGTCACCGTCCCTCTCTCAGCCCTCCTCCCTCTCTCCTCACTTGCATTTTCACTGCCTTTTCTTTCGTGTACTCTTAGCACTTATCAACACTATGCTCAGCCTGCTACCTCCAGCACTAAAAGATATTCTTCATCTTCTGCCTTAACTAAATGGATTACCTGTTCTTTACCATTAAAATATTTGTTATATACATATGGTTATTTTTACCTTGACCTGAAGTTCTGGTTTGTGCTGTTCTGTACTAGTATTACACTATGTATTAGCTATATTGCTCTGTATTTGTCCTACCCTGCACTTCTTAGCTATGTGTATTTGTACTGAACCCTACAATTATGTTATTGTTTGATCTCCCTACTCTTGTAACCCCCAGGATACTTCTGGAAAGAAGCTGGTCACAGCTCATGTTTTCCTGGTGAAATATTTTTCAGTTTCATCTTGTCCTGTATTTGTTACTTGCTCTGACTGTATGTAATCTTGCCAAAACCCATTATGTGCCATCTTGATTGCCTGGGTCGTGCCTGAAAACAGTCCCTGGGACCAGCACACCTGCTTGGTTAACAAATAAATAAATCAGTTTCAACGGCAGGATCAATGCAAAGGAAGATAAAGTCGCTGTTGAGTTCTCAACAGCCTGCATTGCATGTTAGAGATTTTAGTAGCTAAGATATGATGTTTGTCAGTCCCACTGTTCTTCCAGGACTAAATATAGTCCTCTTGACTGTATTTAGTATTGAGAGGACAGCAGGACCAGCAAACAAAACATCAGAGCTTATATAAAATCTGAGATGCACTGTAGGTTGCCAAATCTCCTAGTGTTTCAGTCCTGCTCTGATGTAAGCTGGATGGGATTCTGAGATTTCTGGTTACAGAAAATGTAACCTTGGAAGTCAGCAGAATCAGCCTGATACAATCTACTGTACTGCAGTGATCAGTAAGTAAATAAAAAATGTTATTGCACACAAAGTGCAAATTAAGACCAGCCCAAACTTAGATAGATAGATCTATCTATCTCTCTATCTATCTCTCTATCTCTCTATCTCTCTATATCTCTCTCTCTCTCTCTCTCTCTATCTCTCTATCATCCTAGATGTTGCTCTCCTCCTCTGGGAAGGGTGGCCAGTGTGTGCTGCACCACTACCAAAACCTGAGAGCTACTGTATAGAGGTGCAACTGGAGCTGGAGTGGGGGCTTTCCACCTCATGTCAGCATGGCAGTGAGTCAGTGTATGGTTGCGTCCTGATGTCCTTGATGGTGGCATACCAAGGATGGAAAAAAATCTGAAGAAAACACCTGACCAATGTAGGATGACTGTCAGGCTCCTGCAGGCCCAGCAATGTTGGCAAGGTGCCCTTCTTCACCAAATCTGGATCCCAGAGGGGCATGGTCACCCCCGACAGCCTCACCATAGGGATAAGCAATAGGACCATGGAAGCAGGGGAAAGACTTGGAAAGGCTGGGTAATGGGGTGGAGGGCTGGCTAGACAGGGGCAGGTGGGCAACAACAGGAGAGAAAAAACTTGATTGCAAGAAGAAACAGGTACTAAGATATTTGGGGTTTGCAACGCTATTGGTGTATGTGGCTCCGTACTTGAGTGCTGTGCCCATGGCATGCACTGGCATCAAAACTTCTGGTTCTTATGGTGCCCTAGTGCCTCCTCCTAAGACCAAATAGTATGATCTACGGAGGAGGTACTCTAGAAGTTCAAGAGTTATACAATAGTAGCCTTATTTTCTTTTTAAAGCTAATGTCAGAAAAGGACAGAGAGTGATCCTTAAAAACAGGGCGTAGGCAGAGAAATTCAAGGAAAGCTGGGAGGCATGGTTCTTGCTCTGTACGTTATCTGGACCATGTCTGCACACAGGGCTGTAGCCTTCCATTGCTGTCAAATGTATCTCCAGCCCTGCATGAGAACTTAAATGCATCACAAAAAACAATAAAGGAGAAAACTAATCAAAGCAAACCACTCCGTGTGACCCCTGGATCAAACCACCTGCCATTAGTCAATATCTTCTCAGCAGCTGGTACATCACTAAAGACCTGGCAACCTTGGTTTCAGACAGGATACTAGAAGCTTGTCATGTTTATTATACAAACCTCGGTCAACAATAAGAGGTTTGAAATTATTACTGATGCTTCAGATCCTATCTCCAGTTTACCCAGTAATCTTCCGTGGATTCTGAAAATGAAATAAGGCCAAACATGACTGACAGTTTAGGGCTTTTCATGACCATAGCCAGTCAATTGTCTTTTTTTCCTGATCTGTGTGACTGTTTAATAAAAGCACAATTTGATAAAAGATGAGCTACCCATATCTTACTGCAATCTGGAGAAGCCCATAAAAACTTAATGCAGGTAGAAAGGTTCATCATGCAAGCATTCTACAGGGCATCAGACTTCTTCCTGTAAAGGATCAAAGTCCTGGAATTCTCTTCCCATGCTCTTGTACCCTGCTGATGGGTCATTACCTTCTCTGCAAATTTTGACAAGCTAGTTTAAATGTTAATCAACTAGTCTACTGTGATGCTTGTTCATAGATATGTAACCCCTAGATGGCGCTATCCCAGGGGCTACTACCCCTGCCTGATTTGCCACTAACAGGTTGAGGGGCCTGGATCCAATGGCGGGTGCCTCCACCCAGAGGTCAGGGTTTGCAATAGTTAAACTAACTTGGTCACAGCCCTCTGGGACACTGCAACCCCCTTTCTTCCCACTAGTGGCCCACACAATATATCAGAATTACCTTCACAGTATACACTTACCCCCAGGTCTGGTTCCGCACTGGGACCTCCTGTGAAATGAGATACAGTGCAACAATCACAGTACAGTACTTTAACATAGACAAATACCTCAGGCAGTATAACTTTGCTGAAACAAGCAGCTCTGATTTATTTAGGGGATATAACAAGGACAGGGGAAATCAGGTTAATTAGCTTATCACTCTAATAATCTCATTTATGGCTCTCAGCACAGGCCTATCTATCAGTTACTGTCCTGGGTACCCAAGCCCTAGTGGCTAGTCCAAACCGGTGGTAGCTGGTAGGGGCCCTTTCACACAGAGAAAAGGAGAATTAAACAGTCAGCAGTACAGTAATTCCATTTGGATTTAATGTGGCAATTCAACGGGAGCAACCCTGAATTAGTACTCACGACCTCCAAATAAGATAGGGTCCTTCAATGTCAGCCAGGGCTCACTTGAGGTACACAAACCTCTTCACACATCCATATAAAAGAAAGTACTATACCAGGCAGGCTGCATCTGTATCCCGATGCTAATTACTGCACAATACCGGGGAGAACACAGCAGATTCAGTTCCTGACAGACCGAGTGCAATTTTCAGCAATTCTTCCAGTCTTCTACAGGGTGAGCCTGGTTTCTACTCTTCAGAGATCCTTTGATTCTTTTCACAGGACGATTCAGTCCTAACAAGCTGTTACACAAGCTGCAGACCGGAACTCTGGGCCTTACACCGTTTTTGACTAAACTGCACACTGAAAAGCACAGGGCTCCTTCTTCTTCACTGCCAAAGCTCAACTGAACTCCAACTGACGAAACGGGCACTTCCTTTGAGTTCCTCCCAGTTCTTGACTGGATTGGCTGTCACTCACAATAGACTGCTGCTGTTGGTCCAAAAGGCACTGAAGTCTAAACTACATCTCCCAGAGTCACTGCCCATACAATCCTCTTGTGGCTGGCTCAGATTATGAGTCCAAGTTCTGATTCGTCCAAGGCATCATTTTAGAGCTAGCTTACCCCACACTGATTGGTCCAGTTCAGCAGTTCAAAACTAGAATGGGAACTAGCAGACACAGTTCTGACTGCAAAGAAAGCAGGTTAGACAAACTGTAATTTCATTATTACTCTAAATAATTTCTGGCAAACAGTTACATCTTTCAGATAGGTTCCCTTTGCACTCCTAGTGACTGCAAAAATGAAGTGAATTGGCAGCAGCTCGAGTGGTACTCAGAGAAGCACACAGTCCCCCATACAACTAATTATGTCTGCAAGCAGACAGCTCTTAAAGAGACAGTACCAGAGGCTCTAAAACACTCACTGATAAATGGCTTAAATGCCAAACACCATTCAGGCTTAGGAGCATTCAAGCAAGCTCCTGAAGTCTTTTAGGAACCCCATTTGCAGGGGTTACACCCTTCCTAGCCTGGGAAAGCTTGCGTCCACGTCAAGCAAGTACCCTATAAGTTTCAACTGCAACCATATACATTTGCATTAGGCTCGCACATGTAATCATCAGTCAATATATCATTTTACCAAGAACACATTTCTGAAACATTGCAGTCGTCACTCTTTACACAGTATTACATACACATTGTACCATAACTCAAGTTATTACCTCTTGTACATGAAACCTGAAGAGGGGCCCTTCCTATCAGTTACCTTGGGGCTGGATGGGGCAAGGGCACCATATAGAGGAGCAACACAAGTAACTTGGAGTTAGCACTGATGCTCAGTTTGGGCAATGAGCTCGGGGACACATACACTCCTTTATGGACAACATTGAGAGGCAAGTCCACAGGCCTCCCAAGTGAATCATAACTGAGGTGCACCACAGGCTTTACAGCTCGACCAGTCTTTCTAGGGGAACTGTTATAGTCTCTGCACTCTGAGCCTCATTTTCAGCATTGTCCTCACTTGTCAGAGGAGTCTCCATGGGGTAGAGAGGCTAGAACTTGGGGCACTTTCAGCTCCAGGAGTTACAGTTTCTGAGTCCACAACATTTGGCTCGCATGGAGAGCTTTCGGACACTGGCAGTGGACTGTCAGGGCACTCAAAATACTCTTCTTGTTCGGTGTATCACCAGTCTGCCCCAATCTATCATTTTCCTCCTGAAAGCTCAAACAGTTCAACCATGCACAATGATTCCATTTCATCTGATCTGATGCTTTGCACTTCACTTTCTGGGAGCATTGGCTCCAGGGATGAAGCTGGGGCTTAGACAGTCCAGAAGGCCCAGCTTTGTCTCCAGTATTGACTAGGGATTGCCCCGAAACAATTGACTCAGTTCGTAAGAAGGATAGTATTCAAAGTCACCTCACTTTCTTCCGATATGGACTGACAGTCATGCTCAACTGGGACTGTGGAGGGAACACTTTAACTTTACTTCTGTGGGTGCAGACTTTCTTGATCTTTTCTTAGCAGCAGCTCTAGTCACTGGTCCAGAGGGGCATCTTCTAGGGCTCAGACTCAATTAAGATTTGTCCAATGGGCAGTAAATGATTTCTATGCATTGTTTTACATCTTTGAATTATTCTCAGGCCTTACTTTGTACACTGGCAGATCATCTAGTTTGCCCACTACAATGTGAGGAGATGGTGCCATCTGTCAGCAATCTTGTGCTTGCCATGCAGTCCCAGATTTCTTAGCAATACCGATCTCCCTCCTGGAGTTCCTGTGCTTTCACCTTTTATCATACCTTTCTTTGTTGGCCAGATTTCTTTTGGCAGCCATGGTTTGAGCCAGTTAGTACCATGAGTTAGCTGGGCCTTTAACTTTTTGCACATACTGTAAATAGTTGTCAGCTTGAACCCCATCAGGAGAGACCCCAAAACACACATCTACTGGTAGTCGAGCTTCTCTTCCAAACATCAGGCGGTGGGGAAATCCAGTGGCATCACTTTGGTGCAGTTATAAGCATGTACCAGGGTGCTAATTTGTTGGCTCCATCTAGGCTTGTCCTTTGGGTGCAGGGTGCCTAGCATATCTAGCAAAGTGCGGTTGAAACGTTCAGGCTGTGGGTCCCCTGGGGTGGTAAGGAGTGGTTCTGGACTTTCGCACTCCCCACAGAAAAGCATCTCTTTGATCAGAGCGACTCTCAAAGTCTCTCCCTTGATCAGAATGGATTCTTTGTGAGCCCCATAGTGAACAAAAAGTTTTCTACAAGTACTTTGGCTACAGTGGATGCTTTCTGGTCTTTGGTGGGAAAGCTTGGGCATATCTCGTGAAATGGTCAGTGACCACCAGCACATTACTGATATTTCTTTGATCTGACTCCAAACTTAGAAAATCAATACAGACCAGCTCCATGGGTGCACTGGTGGTTATGTTAACAAGGGGCAGCCCTCTGAGACAAACTTTCCTCTGTAAGCAGCGACTACAAGTTCGAATGTGTTGCTCCACATCAGCCCCATCTTAGGCCAATAGAATCTGGATCTCACCAAGTCAAGTGTTCTGTCTATCCAAGGTGCCCCATGTGGTTGTGCAAGGACCTCAATACTGAGTCTCAAGGCAGTGGGCAGCACTAGTTGTTGTTTGTCTACTTGTCCCCTCTGTCTACTGTTTTCTGTATAACAGTTTATTGATCAGTTTCAACTTAGGACCTTCTTTGTATAACAGTGCAGTTCTCAAATCAGTGGAGCGTAATTTGGACACATCTTTTCCTGCATAGAGGGCTTCTAAAGCTGCTTTGATCATGGGATCGCGGATTGAGCCGCCGAATACTGTCATTGTCCAGCTGAGGCAGTGCACCAATGTCTATTGCAGAAAAGTGGCAATAAGCAGCAGGTATGCAATTCTCAGAGGCTCCCAAGCAATCCACCATGCAGTCCACTGCGTCCGTGGACATTGTTCCTCCCTGTCAAACTTCCGGCAGAGTGCCCGAATGTCAAGGTTCTGCCAGTCGGACCCAATCATTCTGGGGAACAGGCCTCGGAAGAGAGCATCAGCATCTATGTGGTTCAGACCTGCTGGTATTCGAGAGCATAGTCATATGTAGATAATGCAGAAAGCCACCTATGGCCAGTGGCATCCAACTTAGCTGAGGTCTGCACATAGGTCAAAGGATTATTGTCAGTTTTACTAGTATTTTAGCCCCATACAAGTACTCATGGAATTGGTCAACAATAGCCCACTTCAAAGCTAGAACTCTAACTTATGTACAGGATAGTTCTTTTCGGATGGGGTCAGGCTTCTACTGGCAAAGGCCACTGGTCTCAGGCCATTCTCGTGCTCTTGGTACAACACAGCCCCAACCCTTGCAAGCTAGCATCAGTGTGCAGGGACGTAAGGTTTTCTTGGATCGGCATAGGCCAGCACTGGAGCATGGGTAAGTTGATATATGATCTCATGAAAAGCAGTCTCACAATCAGAGTCCAGCGGCCCCAAATACTTCACTCGGATGAAAATACACTCTTTCAGTCTTGAGGATGCTGACTTTTAGTATTTTTGTGGGTTGGGGGATACCCTTGAGTAAGGTTAAGTAAAGGGCGGATCACTCTTGAATAGTCCTTGATGAGCGCCGATAATAACCACAGAATCCCAGGAATCTTTGCAGTTCTTTTAGATTTTTGGGCTGTGGCCAGGTGGTCAAGGCCTCAACTTTACTTGGGTCGGTCTCTATTCCTCGTGGATACTATGTGTCCCACATACTTTACTGATGTTTGAAAAAATTGACACTTATCAATGGACAGTTTAAGGCCAAAGTCCTCCAGTCGGTCCAATACCTTAAATAATCTGCTCTCATGTTCCTCCAGTGAGCTGCCAAACACAATAACATCATCTAGGTATACCAGGCACTCTAGTAAGTTCATGTCCCCACTGCACGCTCCATCAATCGTTGAAAAGTGGCTGGGGCACCGAAATCCCTTGAGGCATCCTCATGAATTCATAGAAGCCAAGCGGACAGATAAAGGCTGTCTTTTCACGGTCCTCTGGGGCCATCGGATCTGATAGTACCCACTGCGGAGATCCAGCACAGAGAACCACTTGCTCCCGTTTAGGCAGTCCAAAGCATCCTGAATGCGGGCATTGTGTACTGATCAGGGATAGTCCGCCGTTTAAGGTGCGATAATCCACACACATCCTTACTGTTCCATTCTTTTTCCTCACTACCACAATGGGGAAGCATAAGGGCTTCTGGATTCTTGTATTACACCAGCAGCTAACATCTCTTGCAGATGCCGTCTCACATCATCTATGTCAGCAGGTGCCAGGCGTGAGACCTCTCACGAAATGGTCTTCGTCATGCAGCGGATATTGTGCTCAGCTCCTTGCACGCATCCTACATCCCATTCCTTTAAAGAAAACACCTGGTCTCTCTGGGCAAGCTTCTCACTGATCTTCACTTTCCATTCAGCTGGCAGCGGAGTCGCCAAATCAAACAAGTCAGGCGTTACTCTGTCATTCTTCCTTGAACTCTTGCTGCTGGGAGCACTGCAGTGTCTGCACAATGCACATTAGCCAGGATGCAACCTCTGTTTACTCGAATGTCTCTTTCAGACACATTATGAACTTGGACCATTACCCTTCTGGCATAAGCATGGGCTCTAGCGGGCAAAATACTGAAGCTTGACCAGCAGTCCCTCTGGCAATTTTCCATCGCCTGGTGCATCAACATTAATATTTTATTCTTAACATCCTTTCTGATCGGACCTCTCCCTGTAAGGTACACTGGGCATTTGGCGCCAGGATCAGAGACTCAGGATCCTTCTTCCATACAATTCCGACCGGTTCCTCTGGTTCTGTTTTTCAGCATCTCTGTGCCTCATAGGCCTTCTTAATTAAAGCCGGAACTCTTAAAGCTCTACTAGTCTTTGACCCCTGTTTTTCATAACAACTGTGCCAGCCTTCCGAACATATGAGCATTTGTTCCAATCAACAAAGGGACACCATCATACAGTCCAGTGGGGGGACACACTAAGGCTAGGGTCTCTACTTGTTCGGCCACTCCAGCCATGGAGGTGGGGAAAGACAGCCAAATTCGGATGTACCCGGAATAGGGGTAGGCCTTCTCACTTAACCCCCATACATGCAGTCCTTCTAATGGTTGTAAGGGTACGTCTGACAAATGCTTCTGATACCAATCTTGGAACATAATTGTCACTTGGGGCCACTGTCTAATATAGCTCTGTAGACACTCCGTTCACCTTTACAGTGGTCTCCATGGAGGGACCCACTATTCTGGACCAGTCTGGAGGCGGTGAGTGGGGGCCTGGGCAACTGACCTTGCCACAAAGGGCGTGAATTAGCATTTTTGGTGCCCTCACTGGGATCATGTCGTGCACCTCTTAACCACTGATTTCTTCTCCGAAGCTCTCCTTGTAGCCTATATGCAACTTTGTCAGTGTCTTTTGGGGACTGGCATTCCCTTTCATGTGCCCATCTTTCCCACAATTATAGCAAACATACTTTCTGGAGTTTGAGCTGGCCGAGGCGCCACACTGGGAGCCAGGGCGGGGTATTACTAACTGGAAACCTTGTGCCATCTCTGTCTGCGGTGATAAGCATTTGGAGACATCTCGTCAGTTTCTCCACTTCCATGGTCAAGGAATCGAGTTGAGCTGTTATCAGCAGGAGATACATGGGTGGTACCCCACCCCCATAGCAGATGCAGTCGGATATAGGTCAGGGCCCGTACTTGCAGGCGTGGCCTTCATAAAGGGACTGTTTTTGAATTCCGGATCTCTCTCAACAGTTCGCCCCATTGTGACATATCTTTTCTCTTGTCAGAGCACTCATTGACTGCCAACCTCTGCCCCTGAACTTCACTTGATGGGTCACCTCAGTCACTCGGTCGTAGCCGCAGCTATTGGTGCAGGTCCCTCCCGAGGTCGTCTTTTCTCAACTCCTCGAATTCTCTCATTAACTCATCATAGGAGGGTGGGGATTCCAGTCGATCTGCCAGGTGTAACTGAAGCAACAGCAGTTCTGAGAGGGGCAGACTTAAGGATCCTGTCCAGCCTGGTTCGGGTCCAGTTCAATCGCTGGCAAACTACCTTTTCTGAGGCATTCTTGCAACAATTTTTCCAGCCGAGATACATACACAGACAACAACTCCCTTGGTACTGTTGTGCATCTCTTACTCTCCACCATAGGTCCTCATCAGAATCTGGGCTCCCATACACATTCTCCAAGGCCTCAAGATAGGCCTGTGCAGTCGCTTCAGGGTTACTGGCCCGTTTAGCACGGATGGTAGCCAGGGCAGGACCTCGGAGGCTCTCACTAACCCTCTTTCGCTTTTCACCTTCCGAGCATTGCCATTCTAGCACTTGGGGCAACATAGTCTATCCAGGTCTCCCAGTCATCCTCCCTTGGGGTGGGAGGGTGCCAGAGAAGATCCTCAACCTTCGTAAGAGTCGTGACTAATGGCAGGTGCAGAAATAGGAGTCTGCATTGGTTCAGCCACCATTACGGGCACTGGAGCAGGAGAGGGTGTTGGGGAGGAACACCCCAGGTGGCAAGAATAGTTTCTTCAAGTCCTCCACAGTTTTCCCTCTCCCAGCAACCATTCAGCAAATTTCTCCTCAAAAGTTTCAGATAGTGGTGGGGCTGATTCCCCGGTCTTTACTGTCCTTAGTTATCACTCTCCAAGCAGTGAGGGTCCCTCTGGGGTAATGGTCTGTGGCACTTTGGAGCTATCTATGGGATCCTTAAACTCTACTAGGGCCAGGAAAGTGTGGGTGAGCAGATTAGCATGCCGACCCACCACCACAGGGTTTTGTAAACCTTCCACCTTGGAAAGTACTCCTGCACAGTGTCCGTATTGATACCCAGGGGATGTCCAGGATAAGCATAGCATTTTGGGGGTCGATCTCCTCCCCAGTACACCACCTCCACCAGCCGGTGCACAGCCACTTCTGTCGGGGTACCCATTTTTTCTTAACAGTGGTTCAGAATATGGCCACTAGAGGACACACAATCCCAGCGGTGAGCCTCCAAGATGTAACCCCTAGATGGCGCTATCCCAGGGGCCTACCCCTGCCTGATTTGCCACTAACAGGTTGAGGGGCCTGGATCCAATGGCGGGTGCCTCCACCCAGAGGTCAGGGTTTGCAATAGTTAAACTAACTTGGTCACAGCCCTCTGGGACACTGCAACCCCCTTTCTTCCCACTAGTGGCCCACACAATATATCAGAATTACCTTCACAGTATACACTTACCCCCAGGTCTGGTTCCGCACTGGGACCTCCTGTGAAATGAGATACAGTGCAACAATCACAGTACAGTACTTTAACATAGACAAATACCTCAGGCAGTATAACTTTTGCTGAAACAAGCAGCTCTGATTTATTTAGGGGATATAACAAGGACAGGGGAAATCAGGTTAATTAGCTTATCACTCTAATAATCTACTTATGGCTCTGTGCACAGGCCTATCCCTATCAGTTACTGTCCCTGGGTACCCAAGCCCTAGTGGCTAGTCCAAACCGTGGCAGCTGGTAGGGGCCCTTTCACACAGAGAAAAGGAGAATTAAACAGTCAGCAGTACAGTAATTCCATTTGGATTTAATGTGGCAATTAACAGGAGCAACCCTGAATTAGTACCACGACCTCCAAATAAGATAGGGTCCTTCAATGTCAGCAGGGCTCACTTGAGGTACACAAACCTCTTCACACATCCATATAAAAGAAAGTACTATACCAGGCAGGCTGCATCTGTATCCCGATCGCAATTACTGCACAATACCCGGAGAACACACGCAGATTCAGTTCCTGACAGACCGAGTGCAATTTTCAGCAATTCTTCCAGTCTTCTACAGGGTGAGCCTGGTTTCTACTCTTCAGAGATCCTTTGATTCTTTTCACAGGACGGATTCAGTCCTAACAAGCTGTTACACAAGCTGCAGACCGGAACTCTGGGCCTTACAACACGTTTTTGACTAAAACTGCACACTGAAAAGCACAGGGCTCCTTCCTTCTTCACTGCCAAAGCTCAACTGAACTCCAACTGAGCGAAACGGGCACTTCCTTTGAGTTCCTCCCAGTTCTTGACTGGATTGGCTGTCACTCACAATAGACTGCTGCTGTTGGTCCAAAAAGGCACTGAAGTCTAAACTACATCTCCCAGAGTCACTGCCCATACAATCCTCTTGTGGCTGGCTCAGATTATGAGTCCAAGTTCTGATTCGTCCAAGGCATCATTTTAGAGCTAGCTACCCCACACTGATTGGTCCAGTTCAGCAGTTCAAAACTAGAATGGGGAACTAGCAGACACAGTTCTGACTGCAAAGAAAGCAGGTTAGACAAACTGTAATTTCATTATTACTCTAAATAATTTCTGGCAAACAGTTACATCTTTCAGATAGGTTCCCTTTGCACTCTAGTGACTGCAAAATGAAGTGAATTGGCAGCAGCTCGAGTGGTACTCAGAGAAGCACACAGTCCCCCCATACAAACTAATTATGTCTGCAAGCAGACAGCTCTTAAAGAGACAGTACCAGAGGCTCTAAAAACACTCACTGATAAATGGCTTAAATGCCAAACACCATTCAGGCTTGGAGCATTCAAGCAAGCTCCTGGAAGTCTTTTGGGAACCCCCATTTGCAGGGGGGTTACAGATATATAACCTACCTGCACTTTTGTAGTGTTTCTTAATTGCTGTGTAAATTATTGCTTACCAGAATATTGACCAGTGAAGCTTGAATAACTGTTTTTTTTCTTAGCACATTGTATATTCTGTCTAATTTGTCTATTGATACAAACTGGAGAGATACTTGACAGACAAGCTGAATTTAAACTGAAGAAGAGGGGGCAGCAGAGGGCAGGGCACTTAGCACCAGGCAAGGGGGGCCTCAGGGCCTCCCCTACTGTAGGTAATTACAAAGAAAGGGAGAGGGTACAGGGAGTGGGAAGTAGGGTCAGGGGAGGAGGAGAGACATAAAAAGCTGTCAAGAAGCAAAGAGGGAAAAGGGTCGCACTGGAAAACGGTGTCCTTGAATGCAAGGAATCTGGCTAGCAAGGCAGCAGAACTTCAGAAGCTGATGGCAGACCGTGAGATGGGCATAGCTGCCATCACAGAGACATGGGCAACCCATTACCATGACTGGGACCTCGAGATCCCTAGGTACCAAGTGCACAGGAAGAACAGAGGAAAGGGAAGGGGAGGTAGAATGGTGTTGTACATAAGGGAAGGGATAATGTGCACCAGGGAGAAGGGGTAGAAGGGCAGGGTAGAAGCCCTATGGGTAATGCTCCAGAACACCACTGGGAGAAGAACTGAACTGGGGGTGGTATACAGACCACCTTCACAGGGCATAGAGTTGGACAGGGAGCTAGGGTGCCAGATCAGGAGGGTTGGAGGAAGAGGGAACATTATAATAACAGGGGACTTCCATCTACCTGGAGTAGTCTGGAGCACCCTGGATACCTCCTGATGCAGAGAACAGGTCCTTCTGGATGCTATCCAGGAGTGTTTCCTGACACAGGGAGTCTTAGAGCCAACAAGGGAAAATGCCATACTAGACATAGTGTTGTTGGATGAGGAACCTGTCCAGGAGGTAGAAGTGAGGGATCCCCTTGCAGGCAGTGACCACTGCACAGTGTGGTTTTACATCAACATGGGGAAAGAAGCAGCCAAGACCAAAACAAGAGTGGTAGACTTCAAGAGGGCGGATTACAGTAGGATGGGTGATGTACTAGTTGGACACCTTGCAAAGCTCTGCCTGGAGATGGATGCAGATCAGAAATGGTCCATCATTAAGATGGGATAATTGAGGCCACAGACACTTGCAAAAAAGCTCATAATAAGAACTCCAGAATCAAAAGACCTAGCTGGTTTAGCAGAAAGATGGCAGAGAAAGTGAGGGGAAAATTGGGTTGCCTTCCAGAAATACAAGTGTACCATGAGGGAGGAGGACAAAGAGATATACACCGAAAAACTTGAAAGACAGGGAGAGAGGTCTGGGCAGCCAAGACTGCAAAAGAACTAAGACTGGTACAGGGGATTAAGGAAGGGGAAAATTACTTCTTCCGGTTCACAAAAGGAGAGAAGAAGCAGAAGGGACAGGATTGTTAGGATTAAGAGGGAAGGAGGATGGGCAGAAATTGACAATGATCACGCAGAGGCACTAAATGAGTACTTTTGCTCTGTCTTCACTAGGGAAGAGGACAGGCCTATGCCACAGGGGATGATTGGGGGGAGCCTTGGGGTGGGGAGGAATATGATGGGGAGATTGGGGTTGACAGGGTCTTAAGGGGACTAAGGGGAACTGCGGGTGGACATTGTACATGGCCCAGATGTAGTGCACCAGAGGGTCCTGAGGGAGCTGGTGGCAGTACTAGCAGCCCCCTGATGGACCTGTTTAACATCTCACTAGAGAAGGTGTGCATGCTGAAGAACTGGAGAACAGCACATGTGGTACCACTCCACAAGAGTGGTCCCAGTAATGAGCCTGGTAACTACAGACTGATCAGCCTAACCTCCATAGTGGGCAAGTTAATGGAGACCATTCTAAACAAAAGGCTGGTGTCCTTCTTTGAGGTAAATGGTCACCAGGATGACAGGCAACATGGATTTGTCAGGGGGAGATCCTGCCAAACTAACATAGTAGACTTCTTAGATTGGGTTACAAGGTCATTGGATGGGGCAGCCAGTGGATGTCCTGTGCCTGGAATTCAGCAAGACATTCAATTCAGTGCCACATAGTAGGCTGATCAGTAAGCTGAGGAACATGGGAATAGGGGACATGCTACTGGGGTGGATCAAGAGCTGGCTGCGGGACAGGAACCAGACAATGGTGGTAGATGGGGAACTATCCAACCCTGGACCTGTAACCAGCGGGGTTCCACAGGGCTCAGTATTTGGACCTGTGCTGTTCAACATTTTTATTGGTGACATAGCAGAGGGAGTCAAAAGTAAAATCTGCCTATTCACAGACAATACTAAGCTCTGTGGGAGGGTGGACAAACAGGATGGGAGACAAGAATTAAGGGAAGATCTGGTTAGGCTAGAGAAATAGTTGAGCATCTGGTAATTGAGATTCAATGCTAAGAAATGCAAGGTCATGCACCTGGGAGCTAGGAACCCAGAGGCCAGCTACTGGCTGGGGGAGTACAGGTGACCATCTCAGAGGAGGAAAAGAATCTTGGTGCGTTGGTCAGGAGTGACATGAAACACTCTGCACAGTGCTGTAAGGCTGCAGCTAAAGCAAATAAAATGCTGGGCTACATCGCCAGAGGAATCACCTGTAGGAGGGCTGGAGGAAGTTATTCTGCACTATATAGGTCACTGGTGAGACCACACCTGGAATAATGTGTTTAGTTCTGGTGCCCTTATCTGAAGAAGGATATCAAACTACTGGAGGGGGTCCAGCAGAGGGCAACCAAAATGATCCAGAGCATGGGGATAAAACATATGAGGAGAAGCTGGGGGGAGCTCAACATGTACTCCCTGGAAGACAGAAGAGAAAGGGGGGACATGATAGAAACCTTCAAGTACCTTCCCTTACCAAATGTGACACAATGGCAACACCATGGCACCACAATGGCAACACAGTGATGAGCTACAAAATGTGCAATGGTACTACCCAGTGGTAAAATGGTTGTACTATGGTAGTTTAAATTTTGATTATTTTTGTTGATATGGTAGGACAGTGGTACAATGGTATCACAATGGAATTGAAAACATACCACTGTGATACCATGAAAACCTTAATGGTAGAACAGTGGTAATCACAGTGGAATTGCAATGGCAAATGAGTGGTATTACAGTGGTATTCCGAAGAACTTTTTGTAAGGGTTAAGGGCATTAACAGGGTTGAACTGGAGGGCATCTTCAATCTAAGAAGGGAGGGTACAACAAGGGGGCATTGCCTGAAACTAGTGGGAGGCAGATTTAAGAAGGAAAATAAGTAGGCACTTTTTCACTGAAAGGGTGGTGACAGGGTGGAATGAGTTGCCAGAGGAGGTAGTTGCAGTAAATATGGTGGCCAGTTTCAAGGGGGGGGGACAGGGTGAAAAAATTAGAATGGGAGGAATCAGTACTGAGAAGTGAAAGGGGGAGAGTAATGGAGTAGGGGTGGATGTCTCCAAGAGGAATGGGGGGCAGCTCCAGGGAACTAGATTTTGCTACACATTCGAGCAGACTTAATAGACCAATATGGCCTGTTTCTGCTGGCAATTTCATATGTTCATATATTTATGTTTTTGTGTAATGGCAACAATTCTTTATATCAGTTAATTTTAGGAAACAATTGTAAATGAGCGCAAGTTCATTTGATTTGTACCATCTTTCCTGTTTCAGTAAAAAGAAAATCTCAAATCTTGATCAACTATACCCAGAGATTTAAAGTGACAAAGCCAGAGAAGGACCAGATTGTCATCCCCACCACTTTTCCTCTCCCTTTGAAAGACACATTATATAGCAGGATTAGGGATCTGATATGTAAAATAAATACAAAGAATGATGGCTGCTGATTGGCTGATGCAGGCTAGCACCTGCACTTTCACCTCAGCCTAACTCACAGAAGACAAAAAACTATGGGTGCTAGCCTGTTTGCCCAACCAATTACTACACATTAGTGGGCACACCTCTAGATTTCTACTTTCACATTTGCAAGTTCGGGGACTATTTTGACCCTAACATTTAAATGACTGTTTATCTGAAGCCTATGTACAGTTTTTTTTTTTTTTTTACAACAAAACCCATTTGATAAGTACAATAAGACACTCCAGGGTATGTGTTTGAGAGGATCACACTTCCAGGGTCTGTAAGGCCTTCTGCCTGCATTGGTGGGCCTCACTATCCCTCAGGGCATGCAGTTATCTATGCTCTGTTACATTTTATTGTTTACTTAAAGCTTATCTATGCTCTGTTACATTTTATTGTTTACTTAACAGGATAAATATAGAGTATTATCCTTTGAAGGGGTTCCTTGCCACCAAGACTTACAGTGATGCTGAAGAACCTTTCCCTCACTCCTAGCACACAAAATTATTGCACAAAGCTATGTGAGCTCCATCCTTCCAAAAGACCCCCCACTGCAACTGGTGATCCGTAAATTTTATTATCTTGCATTAACTAAAATTGTTATTTCTGTTTGCTTGCTTTGAACAAAAACTAAGACATTGAATTAAAATACTGAAAATTTGTTGAGTAACTGGGGTTTCCCTTAGAGCTTGTCTCTTAGCATTAAGGTCACATTGGATTGTCATTAGATGCAGTGCCATTTTAAGCAACAGGAATGCGATTAAAATGCTGTAGGAATCAAGCAGAGATCTTTGCAAAAAAAAAATCTAACTAAATCGCAGGCTCATGATGTGCTTTGGTTCTAAGGGCAAAGGCAAGCATCTGGCTAGAGCTGACCTTTTAAAATGACTAGCTTATTCAACTTTTTCCAAAGCTGCAGTAATAAAGATTATTTGACTTGCCATTCAAGAGGCTGAATTTATACTGTGGTGTTGTGAAATGCAAGGATCTAATAATGTTGGGAACTAAAGATATTAGTGTTTCCTTATCCAGAAACCAGATAATGTTCAGGTTTCCTCATACTTTAAAGTCAGTACATAGCTTACATGGAGTGTTGTCTTGGTCTAGGAGTTCTGTCAATGCAGATCATAGATGATGCTGGCTGCCACTTATTCTTGATTTGTTACAACAATGTGGATATTTGTCATTTTGAAACTGAGCTGAGAGAAATGGACTTGTTTCAGTTGTAAGGTAAGATTTTCCCAGAGGCTTTATCCACTAGATTGCAAGCACCTCTTCAACATCCAGCCTCATAAATCATGGACAAGCCTTAAAAAGAAGGACAAATGTACAAAATCAGGGCTGCAACCTACAAAACTGTGAACTGCTGAAATATGCTGCCCAGTGATATAGTCAATAGTAATAACAAACATTTAAGGACAGATTGAATGGACTAATATTATACGAACATACGAAAATGCCAGCAGATACAGGCCTTATGGCCTACTTACTGAGTTTGCTCAAGTGTGCAGCTCCCAATCTAATCTACTACAGCTGCCACCCCACCCCTTACCCATCCATCTGATTTATAGCACCATTTTGCCAACTCCCTCCTCCCCAGCTTCCCCCAGTTTTGATCTTACCTCTAACCCTGTCCCACCCTCTCTTAAAACTGACCCCAGATTTCAATTATGTCACCTTCCCTGGCAGTACATTCCACCTTGCTACCACCCAGAGCTTACATACAGTATTATGGGCATTGAATAAGGACCGTTAATGAGCTTTGGCTTTTTGTTCCTAAGATACGTTAGTATGCACCTTAGTATGAAAAATGGTACTATCAACTCAAGAAGTCACCTGCAACATATACCTTAGTGTGCAAAGCATTTTCTGAAGGCATACTATACCCTTCCCCCATTGTGGGGATTACCATTAAGGCTCCTCATAACTTGCATATCAAAGGATTGCTGACAGAAGCAACTGACAGAGGTGGTGCAACATCATTCCTGACTAAATTGGGGATTCTCTCATCATTGCCCCAGCCACACCAGATACATAACCATGACTGTGCACATTTCTTGGCACAAAATAATATTTAGGGGCAGAAGCTTTGTCAATAGAGACATTTTTGGAATTTACCGCCTGTGGAGTACCACTTCAGCAGCCATCATTGTGACCTTTGACCCCTATCAGCATGGCAATGAGGTCAGAGGGTGACTGCTTAGCCAATCTGTCTCCAAAACCTGCAGAGGAAGCATAAGAGGTATCATATGCCTGAGAAGGACTTCATTAATTCAAGGTACAACTGAAACAGCCATTTATTGAGTAACAGACATCCAACCTTACTGTGTCTGATTGACAGCTCAATGGACCAACTAAGAGCTGGATTTATTTAGTGAAAAGCAGGAGCTATTCCAGAACTTTTCAGTTTGCATTTGCCTGTTATGAGAGCCAAACTGGGGAGCTGAAGATGACAATAGAGGATCCAGGTTCAAATTTAACAACCTAGGTGGAGAAAACATACTTAACTTACCTGTGATGGGCCATCCAAGGAAATCACAGCTGGATGGGGCTGGATGCATCGATGAATTCAGCATAGACAGTACAGATGTACTGGAACACGATGGGCCTAACACAACAGTGCTGGGGCACCTTACAGATGATTGGCAAACTGTTCTTTGAGAACTGAAATAATTTTGGAAACAGAATCACCAAACTCTGGAAGCAATGCAGGCAGATTTATGAAAATCTGAAACCCAAGCTGAAATATTGGAGCAGCAGGTATCAGACATAGTGGATAGGGTTTTGGGTCTCTGGAGCCTTGGTGAAACAGTGGTTTGGTACTCCTTGGGGTTGTCAACCCTAATGCACACCAACCCCTGGCCTCCTGTCCAAAGCGCAAGGTACAGCTCAACGTCAGTGTCCCACAGTGATATATTCTTCAGAGGCAGAGAAGTATGACTCACCACATGTTGCCAACAGAATCAATCATAGCAGGTCCTATGTGAAGAAAGATCATGTTTCACCATGTTTGCTCACGGTAGGGGGTAGGCATTGAGGTGTTGATAGGACAAGTTAGGGACCTAAAAACCACAAAAGCACACACCTTGGGACAAGCTCAATCAAACCTGCAAGTTTCAGGTTTGGAATCTTCCTAGTTCTTTCATTACAAATGATCAGAAAAGGTCTTAATTTTGACCAATTTAATATTTTTGGCACCTCTACTTTGCCCCTGCTGAATCAATTGGCATGAAATTTTCAGGATCCAGCAGCCTGGCACCCACTCAGTGCCTGCTAAATTTTAAGTAAATCAGTTGAACGGTGGGCAGAAGTGCAAAATTGGGGTTTAACATTAAAGGGCTTACTCAACCCTAATCTACAGGTTTCTTTGTAAAATCCCTAACTTTGGACCCTAATAGCTTTGGTGTCATTTAACAAAATTGCCACAAATTTGGCATACATTGTCTAGCAGGTAAGGTCTCACTACTGTATGTGGAAAGTTTGGTGATGGCACCTAGTGTGGTTTCTGAGATCTGCATATGTATTTTTACATTAATGTCTAAATGTTTTCCTATACTTAATACACTTTTTTTGCTCTCAACTTCAGAATAGATGGGACAGAATTTTTTTTCTGAAACTTTCAGGATAGAAGTGGTCTGGGTTAAGGTAGTGCCTTTTAATGACATCATGAAAAAATATTAAAAGGTTGCAGGGTTATAAGGATTTTTTTTTCTCTACTCATGCTTAGTAAGATTTTTGGATAAACCTCTGATATGACCCAAAAATTCCCTGTCATTAAAGCTTTTTGCCTTCTCACAATTCAAAAAAAGTTTTTGGGGTTGTGATAGCCGCCATCTTGTTTTTTGTTTTGTTGGAAAAGCATGTAAAAAACATAAAACAATGTTTTTTTTTCTAAAAACAAACACCAGAACCTGGCTAAATGGAACCCATTTACTTAACTTCTGGAGTTGTTTTTTTTTTTTTTAAGAAAACAGCAAGAAATTGCTTTTCTGAACACTCCAAAATCCAGGGTGCCCAGTTTTGTGAAAGGAGCCATTCGCCCACGTTCTCTGTATGAGAACAGTAGAGGCCAGATATTCATAAGTTTGCCCACACAAACTGGGTTTTGTGAGCTATATTGAAAAGCCTGGTTAGCATGGGTAATAGGCAATATTCAGAGAGGGGCACAATTGTGAATGAAGGGGTAGGTACCTGAATATTTGTGCAGTCCAATATTCAGAGTATTTGCTCTGTGCAAAGCTATTTTATGCAGCCGCCTTGCATGGCGCAGATAGCACAGACCCAAAACACAACTTGCTCTAACCCCATTTTAGCAGTTGGTGGGGGAAGTGTCTTGACCCTAGAATCGCAATACTGTAGTTCCTATTGTCCAGTGGTCCCTCCCAACTGATCGCCAGCTCAATGATATAAGTAAGATTTCCTTGGTGCTAGTGGTCCTCCCCCCACTGATCACTGCCCAGTGATAAAAATAAAAGTTCCCTGGTGCTAGTTGTAGCCCCCAGCCGATCACTGGCCCAATGTTAATAATGACACTTTTCTGGTTTCCAGTGGTCCTTCCCCCCACCAGCACTCATGCTGGATCTGTACATAATGATTCCCTGGCATCCAATGGTTCCCTCATCCTGATCCCCTGTATCAGAGAGTAACACCATTCTTTGGTGTCTAGCGGACCCCCTTCCCTATCCCCGACCCCTTGTATAACATAATAAAGCCAGTTTCTGAAGCCTAGTGGCCCCCCACCCCAACAGGTTGTGCCCCACCACCCTGCTTCCCCCATCTCAACTCCAAGGAGGTGGCCGGCACAGCCCTCCACTCTGTACCACAGTCAGCTGTTACCTGAGCTGCCAATGAACATGTACTGTTAACTGTTTTTGCAGCCTTAACTGGTGCTGGTATTTTTCTTTTCTTTTTTTTTTTTTGTTTGCTGCTAATGACTTTGACCTGGCATGGTTTATGTTACCTGTGGAGTGATTTTGTCTGAACTCAAATCCCTAATGCCATATTTTCCTACTTTTGTGGCTTTGTACCCATAACATGTACATTAAAGCTGCACTGTTTGTTAGTTACCATGTAATTTTTTTTTCAGCAATAATGATTTTTCTGGCAAAAACATAAATAGACACATTTTTCTTTCTGCTTTCTTTCAATCCTGGAGTAAGATACAGGATTTTGAAGTTTTAAAAACTCTTCCTCCTGTGAAATGCCCACTATCAAAAAAAATTAATGTCTTGTCACACTGCAGTGCTGTTTACCATCAGAAACATGTGATAACACCATCCTAATACATCACAGTATGAATCAAGAATGAGCAGGTAACCCCAATGAAAGAGATTTTGAAAAATTGCAAGTGGTTACCATCTTTAATGATGTGAGTCAATAAATACAAATTTAGCTATAAAAGGGGTTTTACAAATATCTGGGAAAATTAAAAATATGCTGAGGATGACTCTAAGAATGTCAGAAATACATTTTTGTTAAAAAACAGTATGATGAAAATGTTTGTCAACTAACAAATACTGCTGCTTTTACATAGCTTTTTTTTTTGCAGTGAATGCCCTTACTTCTTGAAAAAGTGTAGTAGTAAGCTGCTTTGGGCCCTGCACAAAGCAGGGGTGAGTCCAAACTTGCTTTGCACCATGCCCTTCGAAGCAGGATGCACAGAATGTGAGTCCACACTTTCTTTGCAAAGCAGGACATGAAACATAGCTTTCTTAAAGGTAATAGGAAACATTTTTACACCTCTAGATGCCATCCTGCTTCCCATTTAGCAATTTATTCAATATTCTGATACAATTTGACCTATTTTCTTAGTTTAATAATTTATTTGTTTTGTCTTTGTAACTACTCTGTCTGAATCCCCTTCTCTTCAGTAATTGCTGTTTTCTCTTTACATACTGCCTGAATGTTCTATAACATCAGTAACACTATTCTAGGCTAAACAGATGGGTAGCATTATCTGGTATAACTGATGTCACAGAATGGCTAAAAAATATGAAACAAAGAGCACTAGCTGCTGAGAGGAGTGGATCTCTATGTAGATTTCAGGGCACCTCAAAGCTAGATTATTTATCAAAAAATGATCATAACATATTAAAATACATACCTAGCATGGAATGGAAGATAAGAGGACAGTTTACTACATGAAAATTTATTTCCTATCACCTTCAATATTTTGTTTTGAGTATGACTTAAATTGCAGCACAAAATTAACACAATTGTTTTTCGGATGCATTCTCGACTAATGTTTGTGCTTCGCAGCTTTAAACATTTTGTTAATGTAGGACTTAATTTTTTGCAACAGTTTTTACAATTCACAAAGTAACTCAAAAATGGAAGAACAATTGGCTTGTTTTTCTATTTTTCAGTGTGTGCTTGACAATTTTTATCTCAGTGTCTTTTTTCTTTTTTTTGGCATATCTTACAAAGCATACACACTATCTGTTATGCATGTGCTGAGTTTGTTAAATTTTATCTCAATGATAAAAAATTGTGATTGCATCAAATTAATTCATTCGCAACAGTTTTTACAATTCACCAAGTAACTCAAAAATGGAAGAACAACTGGCCTGTTTTTTTTTTTATTTTTCAGTTGTGTTCTTGATCATTTTTATCTCAGTATTATTTTTTTTTGCATATCTTACAAAGCATACACACTGTCTGTTATGCATGTGCTGAATTTGTTAAATGCAATCTCATCTCAATAATATTTTGATGCAATCACAATTTTTTTAATTCATTTTTCGCAACAGTTTTTACAGTTCACCAAGTAACTAAAAAAATGGAAGAACAACTGGTCTGTTTTTTTTTCCTTTTTTTCAGTTGTATTCTTGATCATTTTTATGTCAGTACAGTTCAACCTCGTTAATCCGACCCACTTGGGGGACATCTGATATGGTAGGATAAGCGGGGGGTTGGATAAATGGGATTCCATCAGTCCATCAGTCCTCGTTCTTTCATTAACACACTCACGATGCAGTAATAGTTAATTTATTCCCGGTGCAAAATGCGAAAAATCCAAATCTTTATTTAATTTTTAGTGCTTGGTGCTTACTTTAAAAAACATTTTACATGCAGTAGTTTAGTTTAGCTCTTAAAATAGTGATCAATTGACTTTTGTTTAAGCGCATCATGTCGCTTTCTTGCCGCACACTGCTTAATGCTTCGTAGCAGCATGATCTGTATAGGGTCACAGTCCGGTTGTGATTCCTGGTAAAGAATAACCTTTTCAAGGTACTGTACTGCCTCTGTGTGACTTGGCATGATAGGAGCGGACTCTTCTGTCTCTGACTCATTTTCATCAGGGTCTTCTTTTTCCTGCTCCATTTTTGTCACCATGTCCACGATGCCCTCATCAGACAGAATCTCTTGACCTTGTTCGTGGGCATCACTCAGCAACCACTCCTGCACTTCTTCTGCAGATGGAGGATCAGGGAGGTCTGCTGCAAGGATCTCTAGTTCTTCTACAGTGACATCAGTGTTTGCTGGGATAGGGAGGTCAGCTTGCTCGGGGTCAGCTTGCACAGTGTCAGGGTAATTTTCCGTGGCTTCCAGACTTGTTTTTATTCCTGATTTTCACCAAGCTTTTTGTATAGATCCAGGGCACAAGCTATCCCACGCCTCAGCAGCCATGTAAACAACATCCTTAAGATTTATGGCTTTGATAATGTGGGCCAAAGGAGTATCGTGGTTATCGCTAGCAAGCATGGTCTGGAGCAGTTTCTTACGATATGCCCTCTTAAAAATTTCAAGGACTCCCTGATCACAAGGTTGTAACTTAGATGTTGTGTTTGGTGGTAAGAAAATGCAGTGGATTGTGCCATCTCATGTGCAAACATCGGCGATGTTTGGGTGGGCTGGTGAATTGTCCACAAGAAGAAAGGCTTTCTGTGGTAACCGTTTCCCTCGAAGGTAGTGCTTTACCCGAGGGATGCACTGACTTGAAAACCAGACTGAAAAAATGTCAGCAGTCATCCACGCACTCCTCTGAGCCTCATACTGCACAGGGAGGGATGCCATGTTTAAATGTTTAAAACATCTAGGCACTCTTGACTTGCCAATCACAACCAGCTTCAGTTTGTGACCAGCAGCATTGACACAGCCAAGCACTGTCAGCCTGTCTTTCTGCTTTTTTATCTCCGGGGCATCTTTTTCTGAGCCATGAGCAAGTGTTCGCTCAGGCAAACCTCACCAAAACAGCCCAGTTTCATCGGCATTGAACACTTGCTCTGGTAGTAAACCACCAGCCACTATCATATCCAGCAGCTGTTGAATAAAAGGCTCAATGCCATCATCTGCTGTGCTTAGCCTCTCACCACAAAGACGAAGCTGGCGAATCCCATGCCACTTCTTAAATCTGTCCAGCCACCCCTCATTTGCTGAGAATGGTCCCGAAATGGCAAGATGAGTGTGAAATTGTAATGCCTTTTCTTTAAGGAGGGGCCAGATATCGGGGTGCCCTCCTCCCTCTCCTGCTTGAACCATGTGTAAATTGTAGCATCGCACTGCTCCTCTTTACACATCCTGGTGTTTTTCTTGTATCAGATCCAGCAGCTGTCTCCATACTGACAGCAAAGTCCCTAATTTTTTCTTTTGCAGACTTTATATCACTAATTGTGGACTTCCTGACTCCATACTCCTGTGCTAAAGCAACAGCACGCTCACCACCTTCAAGCCTGTCAATGATTCTCAGTTTCTGGGACACAGAAAGGACAACTCGCTTTGTTTTGCCTGAGGGAGAATCCATCGCTACGCAGTACTGTTCGCTGCTACTACACTGCATGAATCTTGTCAGAGCGACACAGCTCATTAAGTGTTCATTAAGGTCAATAGGTCACAGCTGCAAAGAATTAAAGTTAATTGCAGCACATACTAATGACAGCTTTTGACAGCTTTGACAGCCGTATGATGAAAATACGAAAACAGTGGGGGCCACATATCAGGTTCGTTAAATAGGGAGGTTCGGTAGTACGGGGGTCAGATAAATGAGGTTTGACTGTATTTGTTGTTGGGGTTTTTTTTGCATATCTTACAAAGCATACACACTATCTGTTATGCATGTGCTGAGTCTGTTAAACTCCATCTCAATGGTATTTTGATGCTATCACAATTATTAAATTAAAAAAAATTTTTGAAAGTCAGCTCAAACATCTCATTAGACTGTCTTGTGACAAACCACACAACTGTCAATCTAGAGAGTAAAGTCTTTTTTTATTTTGTTCATGTCCAAATTTAACTCAGAAAAAAAGTTCAGTTTTCACAGTTTGTTTTCCAGTAGAAAAAAAGGCAAACATTCACACATATGCAAACTTTAAAACGTATAACTTTAATCCAAAATAAAATTTTGATTTTAACCCCCCTGAAGGCACATCTCTGAATCACACACTAATGAACACGTAAGTTTCATAATTTAACTTTGCCTGTTTTTTTTGCTAACCATGAGCAAAAAAAAAAAGGATGAATTTGAGGGGTTTTACATAATTTCACAAATGAATAACCTTTAAACTGCTAAACCAATATTTGCCAAACTTATTAAACCATTAGGCCTCAAGACTGAGACCGTACACACCAAATTTCACTGTCCAAGGGGCTAAGACTTTTGAGATATAAATTATCAAAAAAAACAAAACAAATTTTGACATGCATACTAACTCAGCCCTAACAAGTAGGTGCTACTATGCCTGCATTTTATATAGGCTGGGCTAGAATAGCATGGGAAGTAGAACCTGGTCCTCTCTACAGCAATATAAATATTTAGGCTGTACTTGGAGCGCAACAGAACACCCAGCCCATTGTAGTAATCCCACTGCTTTATTTTGAACTGCATAACCTTTTCCCTAGAATCTTGTTCCCGCTACCCTTAATCAAGCCCTTGTCATTTGTTAATACTAACTGCATGTGAGTAACAGAGTGATAATAATTGCACTTTAGGGAAACTATTCCTTGATGAGTTGGTCCATGGATGATATCATGCGTGGAGATGAGGAGGTACTGTATCCCTTGGGGGTGGAACTATACTTACACCAGACCCACTTTTTTTCTCTGGGTGGTGGTACCACAGAATTTGTTTAAATCTTGGATACAGACTTCCCAACGAGGAGTCTAACAGCCCAGGTCACTCAACCTTGTTTGAGTTTGTGGGTAGTAACCATTAATATCCATGGTGACTTAAGTTACACTAATATTGGCCTTATTTTATGGTTCAAATCCCTTCTCTTCAGTGACAGAGATGCCAAATGTAGGAGGGATGAGGAAATGTTTGAGGCAAAAACAGTGACCGTTGAAATGCATGGCTGTAGGGTTTTTAACAATTTTCAAACTTCAGTGACCAGTTTAAACTTGTCCTTTGGGCTGGCAGTATAGTCTAGAGGTTAAAGGAATGAGGTGTGAACGAGCTTGGTACATCCAGCAGACCAGACCTGAGTTTGATTCTCACAACCTCCACTTGCATACTGTGTGACTCTGAGCAAGTCACTTAACCACCCACTGCTCCCATGTCACCCCTGAAAACAGGCACTTGTGCCTAGTGGGCCTTACCCAGTTGCCAAAGACTAAAATAAAAAATAAATACATGTTCCATCTAAGGTGGCACAATCTTACTCTGTAGGCACAAGATGCCATTCCTTCCTCAAACTTATCAACTGCTTCCCCCAAATTTTCAGCTATTAACTTTAACACCCCCCCTTCCGGGTATTACATACTTTGACTAGTCTATATGACTGAACATCTGTCATCCATTCCTTTCAGCCAGAGGTCATGTCAGATCAGTCTAGTGAACTTTCACTCTGATTTTCAGGCTCAGCTAGTACCACATTTGTAATCTTGGTCTATACTGAATGTTGGAATGTTAGGGGGCTTTGTTGGAAAGATCTTTTTTTTTATAGCATACTTACCTAGAATAGTCCAACTAAGTTGGAGTGGGGGGGGGGCCTTGGAAGACTGAAGTACAGTGAGCTCCAGTGACTTGCTCAAGGCTATAGAGACAGCCACTGACTGGTGAGATTCAGACCTTGTGGTCTCATGTTTGCAATGCACTGCTTTAACCACCAGACCATGATGCCTTCCCAAGTAACACAGTTAAGTGTGTCACATACTACATAATAGAGATGCAGGTTCTAACAGACCACTTCAACAGGTGCAAAACTGCTCTTTGTAACCCTACAATGTTTTTTAAGTGACACTACCAACCCACGTAGGCCTTAGAGTGTCTCTAGTTTAAAAAAAACCACTTGTAATGATTGATAACATTTTGTAGAGATGGCCAGTGTATATGGCAGTTTGATTCTGATTTATTTATTTTTTTGGTAAGGGAAAAACAGACTGCTCACCATACTGTTTTTACCACACAAAATGTTTATTCACAGTCCTTGATCTACTCTCACTGCAGATTTCCTGCACTTGAGACCACCCCCAACACAGTCTAGACACTAGAGATGCAGTGGGAGGAGAGGATACTATTGCATAATGAGTAGCTGGACTGTTTGGAGGATTGATTCTAATGTTTAGGAAATATGCAATAAGAGTAGATTAATTATTAGAATCAAAACAAGCTTAGATATAATTACAAAGCTAGTATTAATTTCAGTTCTAAAAACAGAAGCTGATAAACAACCAACAACATCAATGATTTTTAGATAAGGTAAGCAATCATAAAATGTAAGTTTTCAACTGGAAATAATATGACGCAAAAAATGTTGACAGTATCCCTTTGAATGGTGCCAGGGGAGGGTGGCATTGTATATTCACTTCTTAGGAAAGACAGAAAGTTCTCCAGACAATCCTTCCTTCCTTCCTCTCTCTTTCTTTTTTTCTTTCTTTCTTTCTTGCTATCGTTTCTTTCTCACCACTGTACTATACAGAAAGAAAAACAGTTTCATGGATGGGAAAAAGATATAGAAGGACTGAGACCTGACATGCTGGCAATGTGCATTAATAGTTGGTAGCTAAATGATAACTGCTTCTGCTTATGTAGGGACTCAGGTTCAGTATCACTCATCTGGGATTGTATCACACAGCAAGAGGTGGGAATGCCATCTTCTGGGACAAGATAATGTTTTTATGCAAATGTCCTCATTAATGGAGAACGAGGGCACATAAATACAGAAAATGAATACATTATATGTTGATCTAAGTCTGAATGTCATAGTTTAATATTCAAGGATACTGCAAAAAACACTAACCTCTCAGACTTGACTATAATAATCCCATTTAAACCAGTCATGTTAGTGCCATCAAAACCAGGCATTAACCTGCCCTATGTGCCTCATACCAGCCAATATCCCTACTGACAGTTGACTGTAAAACAACAGACAAGCTGGAACAGCTTTTTCCCTTTTGTGTCCACCCCAACCAGGCAGGATTTGTCAAGGGGAGGCAAGGGAAGCATAACATCAGGCACACCATCAATATAATCCACAAGTGGGCAAAATCATCAGGCAGGCAGAGGTCCTTGCTCTGGATGCCGAAAAAACATTGGACTAGGTGGAGTGGGGATACATGCTCAAAAACCTTTAGGAGATTTGGTATGAAGGAGAAAATTATTAAGTGGAGAAGAACCTTGTTCAAGGACTCGTCTGCAAAAATCCATGTCTATTGGGGGGGGGAGACTATCTGAAGCATTCTTCCTGTCTAGAGGCATCAGACATGGTTGCCCCCTGCCCCCGCTCTTGTATGTACTATCTCTTGAGCCATTGGTGGCAACAATTAGGCATCATCCAGAAACTGAGGATTATCTCTTTGGCGGGAGAGAACATCAGGAAGCCCTTTTTGCAGATTACCTTTTACTGCACTTGCACAGCCTGGCAGACGGGCTTTCAGCCCTGCACTCCCTGCTTGATGAATATGGCTCCGTCTTGGTGCACAGAATCAAGCAGACTAAAAATGAAATTCTCCCAATTGGTAAGAAACAGACAGAAAGTATTTTGCACAACCCAGTATGGCTGCAGGTGGTCATGGCCATTAAATACTTAGGGTTGAGAATCCCATCCTGTTTGCCCCAGCTGTAAACCTGACCTCCCCCCCCCCCACGCTGGCATAAACATAGAGTGTAAGTGGTGGGAGACGCTGCCACTGTCCATCATAGGCAGGATGAACATTGTCAAAATGTGTACACTGTCTAAATGCCCATCTATGATCAAGTCCCGTCCTAGTCCTGTGCCTCAAGGGTTTTTCATACAGTTAAACAGCTTGGTGCATAGGTTCCTGTGTCATGGCAAACCTGTCTGGGTTAAAAGAGCTATCCTGAAGCTTCCTGATCATGATGGAGTATGTGTCCTACCCCCTTTTTGAAACTACTACTGGGCTCCTCAGCTCAGTTATCCTACCTACAGGGCCCCCCCACAGACACCAGCCTGGATAGCAATGGAGGAGGAGTTGGGGGCTGATCTGAGAAGAGGTTTATTGTTAGCTATTCTGAAAGAAATGGCCTCCACCCATCTTTAACCCCTTCACCAAAACCCATGCAGGGGTTTGGGATAGCAGTCTATAAGCTTCTGGCCTTGACGCATACGCAACTAAAGGTAGCCCTGAAAGGCATGTCTCAGTATGTTTTCCTGCACTGGAGCCTGCTCCAGTAGGAGAGTAGGGATCTCAATAGTCTTAATCAGTTGTTTGAAGGTGGCCATATGCAGGATAACAGTCTTTGAGAAGAATTTAACCTGCCCTAGAAGGACTCTTCACTTACACAACAGTGAGCCATATGCTGACAGATGGATCAACAGCTAGGGATGCAGAAAAACTAACACTAATGGCCCTTGTGAACCCATTGGAGGAGGAACTATATAAGTCTCAACCCCTCCAAAAGCCACTCTCTGTGTAATATGGCATTCTATGTGGGGGTATTACCCCTCCTACCATGACCATATGTAGTTTATGGGAGCAAAATCTCGGTATCCCACTCACTGATGAAACATGAAAAAGATTGGCTATGCATTTGATGACTTGTTCTAGAAATAATAAACTCACACAAACTCAGCTAAACTTCCTCTACCATGCATACTACATTTCTGCCTTGAATGCACAGCAGATACCCTGATAGACTGCCTAGTTGCCCCAAATGCCAGGTGGAAGAGGGTACATTTATACATATGACCTTAATCTGCCCCAGAATAACCCAATTCTGGTATGCAGTCCATGACACTGTGGAACAAGTAATGCAGACTAAACTCTCTAATACCCCTTGGAATTACTCTTGGGGCTGATCAGAGGCACAGCATGATGGGTACTTCACCATATCGTTGTCCATTACACTGATAAATGCCTGTAGAACAATAACTCAGCAGTGGCTTTCTGGACCTTCCCCCACCGTGGCACAGAGTTAAATATCGTAGGTAGTTGCCTAAAACGTGAGAGGGCCCAGTTCACAGCCATTGGTCACAATGACGTCTTCAAAAAAATAAGGGAACCTGTGTCTGCAATATAATCTGGTATTTGGCCTACCTGAAGTACCCCTTTGCTAAAGCTTTGTATTAATCAACCCCTAATACTCAGGTGTATCCCAACCCGGTATGATTATTCAAGTGAACAGGAGAAAGGGAAGTGTGGGCCAAGGGGAATAACAACTAGCTGGAAGGAATCTGTAGTAACAACTTCGTCATTGAAAGTTGCTCACACAACCAGGTGTTATCCAGTCTTGTATGACATAATTCTACCTGGTTTCTGTTGTAACTGCATTTTGCGTTGTGATGCACTTCCCATATGTTGTAACTCTGTACCGTATGTTTATCACAAATTACTTGTTGCTGTAAGCTGTTACTTCATTTTACATTGATCAATAAAACATGTTTTAAAAAAATAAAGTCATGGCTTATTGCCCATTTGCCCTCGGAGGGTAAAACAATACCATCTTCAGTTCCACAATATATAGTGATACCCAAATTAAATTGTTATACATGATAATATTAATGGGACACTGTTAACACTTTTTGCATTATCTTACAGTATTTCTAGTTAACCCACATTTTATGATTGCTTACCTTCTCTAAAATTAATTTATATTGTTGATTTTTTATATGCGTTCTTTCTTAACAGAACTGAAATGCATTCTGATGATGTAATTATTCACAACCTTGTTTTGTTTCATATCCTTGGTCTACTCTTCATACTAGGTATACAGCGAAAGAAGGCTAGCAGGCCCATAATATCGCTCCCACACTAGTGGGACCATCATTTCCCATGCGATTAATATCCAGTTATCAATACATTTTTTAAATGTTTCATTAGAATCACTGTCCACAATTTTACTAGGCAGTGTGCTCCAAATCCTACTGGATCTATTAAGGAATGAGTAGTACTCACTGTTCTTTTTAACCGTATCTACTTTAATTTGCCTTTTATACCATCTCCAGCCATGTGGCTTCTCCTGTAACTCTATTTTCATTTCCTTCATTAGTTCTTGATCATTTTACAATTTTAAAAAGCATCAAGTCCCCTCTGGTTCTTCTCATTTCTAAGGTGAACAAACCAGTTTTATTTAATCTCTCTTCATAATCAATTATCCTCAAAGAACCCACCATCCTGGTAGACCTCCTCTGAATTTTTTCCACTCGCTCTATTTCATCCTGTTTATGAGGGCTCCATAGTTGGGACCCATAATCTTGGTGCGGTCAAACATATGTTTTATAGAGTGGAATTAGGCAGCCTATTGATCTGTTAATAAAGCTTATTTTAACATTCTTGATCATATAATTTGCTTTGGCAATAAGCTTAGTTCGATGCTGTTTAAATCCTAGATTTTTATCCACAATAATGCCATAATCCTTCTCACACTCTACTGTTGCTAGCTCTCCCCCATTTAGAGTATGAGATTGCAACAAATTATCTTTCCTAATGCATACATGAGTACTAAGTAGCATTCCATTATTGTTTGCCCATCCCTCAATTTCCTTAAGCACATTTACTGGATCCGCGCACTGACTATATGTTCCAACTGGACCGCCCAGCTTAATGTCATCTGTACATTTTACTAAGGTGTTCTTAATATTCACATGCATGTCACTAATATACAATGAAAACAGAACTGGTCCCAGCACCAATCCCTGCAGCACCCCACTTGTAACATCCATAGATTCTGAATATGTACCCAGGACTCTAACCACCTGTTGTCTATCATTCAGCCAGTTCTTAGTCCAAGTCACGATCCTAGTGTCAATTCCTACTGTATATAATTTGTTAATCAAATTGTGATGTAGCACTTTATCGAAGGCCTTTTGAAAATCTAAGTAGATAATATTCCACTGGGGTGTTACCACTAATTAACCTGTTCATCTGCTCATAAAAACATAAATGATTAGTATTGCACCCTCTATTCTTTTTAAACCCATGTTGTTTAGTATCTAGTAGACCTATTAAAGACATATTCTCCTCTAATTTCATTTTTAGGAAGCTCTCCACAATTTTGCCCAGGATCGAGGTTAGACTGACAGGTCTAAAGTTTGAAGGATCAGTTCTAGTTCCCTTTTTATGAAGTGGTACTACTACTGCTTGCCTCCAGTCATTAGGTATCTCACCCGTCATAAAAGAATGGTTTAAAATCCTTGCCAGTGGGTATGCTATAATGTTGCCTATGTCTTTAATTAGTCTTTAGCTTATTTGATCTAGGCCTGAGGATTTATGCATTTTAACTTTTTTAATAAGATCTTTCACCTCTGCTACATTAATGACTAGTTCCAATTCGGTATGTATGTTGTTCCCAACCCTGTCCATGACTGTTCCTTTTTTTTCAAACACCGAGCTGAAATACCTGTTGAAGACTCCAGCCATTTCCTTGGGATTACTTATTTCTTTACCCTCCAGGACCAGGGGACCAATTTAATTCGTATTGCTGTTCCACTTGTTAATATAGGCATGAAAACTTTTATTGTTACCCTTATTATGTGCTAGTTTGAATTCTATTTTATTATGCTTCAATTTTACTGTTTTTTAAACTGTTTGAGAACAGATTTATAATTTTCAACACTTCCCACGGTGCCTACAGCTTTTATTCAAATTTTCAACACCTTGCTAGTACACCAAGCTGGCAATTTGCCCTTGCTGTTATACAGTTTTTTTGTCAGAAATGTACTTATTCTCCAAGCTATGCAGTTTATTCTTGAAAAATGTTCACATTTCATTAGTATTCCTAGCCTTAAAATCACTCCCAATCCCATTTTAATAACTCTTGTCTAACACTATTCAAATCAGCCCTCTTGTAGTTTTTAACTACAGTATTACCTCTTACAATATGATAAATATGTTTCTTTATAACAAATTCCACTAAACTATGGTCACAGTTACTCAGATTTTCTTTTATCTTAATATCAGAAACCAATTCAGTGTTGTTCGTAATAACCAAATCCAGCACATTGTTCCCCTCGTGTTGGTTTATAGACCATTTGGCTCAAGCCTGCCATACTAATGACTTCTAGGAAATGGTTATTTTATTACCCCCTACCACACTCTCACAGCACCATTTAATTTCTGGGTGGTTAAAATACCCCACAATTATAATATCCCCTTTTTCAGCCATGCATTTCATTTGCCTTTCAATATCTTCGTCTACAGCTCTGTTTGAGTTTGGAGCCTTATAGTATATGCCCAAATAGAACTTTCTCTCATTCCCTTGTTGTATTGCTAGCCAGAGTGATTCAATATTAGCATCATTATGCAGACTGCAAACTGCTCCATTGATAATCATTTTTCATATAGATAGCTTCACCACACCCCTTCTTATTTTGTCTATCCTTTGCAAAGAGTGAGCAGCCATCAATATTTCTAGTCCAGTCAACTTCACTCTCCCACCATGTTTCAGAAATCATACATATATCTATATTCTGGTCTATCAATTTGGCCTCAAGTTCTGATTTTTTAATACCATTCAAACTTCTGGCATTTAACGACCATACTTTTAAACCTGTCCTTTTCTTACTCTTTCTGAGTTCCAATTGTGTGCCTCCTCCGGTACTTGGCAACTTCGCCTCATACACTTCGGCCCCTCTCCTCCAACTACTTAGTTTAAAGCTTTTGTCACTTATGTTCTTATACTCAAACCCAACTTTCAACTACCCTTTTTGCTGAGATGTAGGCCATCTTGACAAAAAGCACATGGATCATTTATAAATTCTTCCCAGTGTGTTATGCACCCTGATTGTTCCCCTAAGGTCCATAGACATAACCCATTATTAATACATTTTATTTGTTCTATGTTCAAAGTAGTTTCTCTAGGTACTGGTAACATTTCAGAAAATACCATACTACAGTTCCGTTTCCTAGCCTCCTCCCAGAATTCTTTATATTCCTTCATTTCATCCCTGTTCTGACATTTAACATTGTTCACTCCAGCATGTATGATAACAGTGGAATTTCCATCCTTTTCCCTCACAACATTAGCCAACATGTTCTTAATATCAGAAATGTTTGCCCTGGGGAGTAGCTAGTAATAATATGTTCCTTACTGACATTTGATGTACAGAATATCTGTTGGTATATTTTAGTATAGAATCACCTAGTACATAAACTGTTTTATGTGCCATCTTAGTGTAGTTCCTGTTGCTACACTCGTTCCCTGAGTCATTAGACATCAGTGGCATAGTATCTATAATCGATTCAGCTATAGTTATTTCTAATTGTTTATCCTGTACACTCATTTGCTGCAGTTTGAGGGCCACATTACTTCCAGGTTCACATTCTCCATTTAGCGTTGTTAAACTAGACAGATTATCACTGTTACGAGTTATCTGTAATGTCTTGTTCACCGTCATACAGCGCTTTTCCAGATCCACAATATCCTTCCAACTATCCTTAACCACTCCATCATCATCACCAATGTGTTGTAAACTAGAAGCCCCTATACTGGGGGGTATTCACTCCTCCATCCGCATTCTCCATGTACCGTAATAGGGGATTGAAGGAATTCTGAAGCTCTAAACTAAACATCATAGCTCTCCTTCTACTCTTTTTATATTTCCTTTGTTCTGACTCACACATATTTTCTTCATCTTTCTCTGCCACATTTTTTCTTCTCTATTATATGCCCTACTTCACTATTGCTTGTATTCCTAATATCAACTTCTTGCAACAAGTTATTCTGATGTGCAGTTATTAGCTTTGTTTCTAATTGCTGAAATTTTTTCCTCAGTTCTTTAATTAACGAACATTCATCACATAGGAATATAAGAACTTCATTGGCCACATCAGTGCTAATTTTTTTGCACTGAATGGAACATATCCCCAACGACCCACCTTCTAGCCTAATAACATTGGTATGCATCTTAAAGTCCTATTTGTTAGCAAGCACTGTGACTTACTATAATATGCAGTGTTTGAACATCTGTGCATTAAATGATTTGTACCAGACTTGTCTACCTCCTTCCTTGCTTCCACCACTGACACGCACAGTGCCAAGCATGCTAGCCCAACCCGGGCTCACCCCGCTTGCTCAGGATGCACAATTTATAGCCGTAGAACCCAGAAGAGTTGTCTCATGTCACGTGGTTCACTCACTGTCCTCCTAAAACATAAAATAGTCCCAAACTAGTAAAATGAAACCTTCACTTGCAGGGGATCTTAAACTGTTTAAAGCTGATGCTTTTTCTGCAACAAAACAGATTTCTCTATCCCAAGCACTTAGCTCCACAGGGACGCTAACAGGAAATACCTCCCTATTGTAATCCACCTAGCTGCTGTCAGGACTACAACTCTCTGGTCCCCAACCAGTCCTCCCCAGCAATATATGTGCACCTAGAATGTTTGTAATCAAATAATGGCTTCTGGTAGTAGCAAGATTATGGTCAGGTATGCCTCACCACCTCAAAGGGTAGTCCTGCAGCATAAGCACCATAAATACACTTATTGCATAATTTCTGAACATTGGAAACCCACCCAAACAGTGCAGCCACTCATGATGCAATAGTTTTCTCACCTCTCACTATATTATAAATGGCTACACTGTGCTGGGGGTGTTCCAAGTCCAGGAGAGATACAGTGGGAGTTGATCAAGGACTGTAAAGAAACAGGATTCTGTAAGGTGACACCAGTATGGTGGGCAGTCTGTTTTCCCCTTTTAAAAAGAAAAAAGGAATTTAAGTCCAATCACCAGCTACATCAACAATCACTGACCAGTCGTAAAATGTGTTGAACTATTAGAAACACTTTCAAGCCTAAAGTGATTGACAGGTTCCCTTTAATACTGCCTGCTTTCACTAAATCACAGAATCACTCAGAATCACAGAAATCTGATGACAGAAAAGGACCTTACCAGCCCATCTAGTCTGCCTCTTTTCCCTTCCCCTTCTCATCTACACTTTTACGAACCCGCCCCTTCCCTTCCCTTCCCCCCACTTCTCAACCCCATATGTCTGTCCCATGCCCTCTTGAATCCCTTCACCATTTTGGACCCCACCACCTCTTCTGGTAGTTTATTTCAGGCCTCCACCACCATCTCTGTGAAGAATCACCCCCTCACATTGCCTCTATATCTCCCTCCTTCCAATCTTAGGCTATGCCCTCTTGTTTTAGCCCCCTCCTTCACCTTATTGAGCCCCTTCATGTACTAAAAAGTTTCAATCATGTTCTCTCTCTCTCCCTTTTAGTCTCCAACGAGTACAGATACAATTCCGTCCACCACTGTTAATATGGTTTCCCCCTGCATACCGTGCACCATCTTGGTTGCTCTTCTCTGAACCCTCTCCATCCCCTCAATGTCCTTTCATAGGTGCAGTCTCCAGAACTGGACCCTGTACTCCAGGTGCAGCCTCACCATGGCCTTGTAAAGTGGCATCAGCACCTCCCCCCTTCTGCTAGTTATGCCCCTCCCAATGCATGGCAACATTTCATTTGCGTTCCCCACCACCTTGCTGCACTGGCTACCCACCTTAAGGTTGCTCTACTCTATGCTACTGCAGCCCCACCACCTATCTCCCTACCGCTTGCTAACATAGACCTGTATCTTGTCCACCATCCCACCACCTTGTAAACATAAACCTGTATCCCATCCACCATAACCACCCCCCAGCTCTCATTTCCCCCCCCAACACTGTCCATGCCTCCCTAGACTAGTCCTCTCCCATGGTCCCCCTCCCACCTACTGCCCTTTTTTCCTGATCCTCCCTGACATTCCTCCTTCCCATTATTGTTTCTCCCTCTTGCTATCAAACAGTAAGGCCACTGTTGGCTGCTCTATGTTCATCTATTTTATACTTATTCCAAAATGTATTTTGATTGGCTACCCTTTAGTGCCTGTCAGAACATTGTACTCTTATCGTAACCCTCTGGTGCTAATTTGCTGTATTATATTGTATAATGTTATATTTTATTGTATTTCTCTTTCGACATGGAACCTTTGTGAAAGAGCCTCAGGCTCAATGATATTGTAATCCAAAACCAAAAATAAATAAATAAAATCAAAAATATTATAATCCCCAGATCTCTCTCCTGCTCTGTTTTTCTCCCCTCCTAAGATGTAAGCTGCTCACAGTTTTTTACACCCCAGGTGAATCACAGCACACTTTTTGGCACCGAATTTTAGTTGCCCAGTTTCTGACCACCCCTTCAGAATCTCCTGGTCATGTCTCATGACCTCAACCCCCCCCTCGTGTCCGCCCTATTGCAAATTTTCGTATTGTATCATCCATGAATAGACACACCCTTCCCTCCAGACCTTCCACTATATCACTGATGTATATATTAAAAAGGAGGGGTCCCAGTACTGACCCCTTGGGCACTTTACTCATCACCCCTCTCACCTTGGAATGCAGCCCATTCACCACCACTCTCTGGCTTCTACTCACCAACCAGTTTTCTACCCACCTAGTTATTTTCTGTCCCATCCCTAAGCTTTCCAGCTTATTTACTAACCTTCTGTGAGGGACAGTAATGAAGGCCTTACTGAAGTCCAGATAGGCTACGTCCACCGCCTCTCCCTGGTCAACCACCTGCATCACCCAATAGAAGGACTCTATCGGGTTTGTCTGTCATGACCTCCCATTTGTGAAGCCATGCTGCCTTTCGTCCTGCTGCCCACTGTCCACCAGGTAGTCTACCACCGTTTCTTTTATTAGTGCCTCCATCACCTTGCTCACCACCGATGTGAGACTGACCAGCTGATAATTTTCCATTGCCTCCTTACTGCCCCCCCTTGTGCAGTGGCATCACATCCACCCTCCTCCTGTCTCCTGGCACACACCCTTTATTGAGGGACAAGTTAAACAGTCTCATCAGTGGGGCTGCCAGCTCCTCCCTCAGTTCCTGGAGTACCCATGGGTGCAAGCCATCTGGCCCCATTGCCTTGTTCACCTTTAACCTGCCCAGTTCCTCCCTTACCCCATCTATGCTGAACATGCTAGGATCCACCTGTTATCCTTCCCTACCCTTCCCCCCCAGCTAAGGTCCCCTAACCCCCTTCATGAAAACCAAACAGAAGTAGCTATTTAACACCTCTGCTTTCTCAAAATCCCCTTCCAGTTGTAACTGCATGTATCAGCTGTTTATCCCCTTCTTCCCCTGTTTAGGAGGTCTGTAAACCACCCCCATCCTCAATGATTCACCAGTCCATTTGTCTAGTGTAACCCACATGATCTCTGTCTCTTCTCCTCCTCCTGCTCTTCTGTTGCCCTAAAGTCATCCTTGATGAATAATGCCACCCCTCCCTCTCTTTCCAGCCCTGTCCTTCCTAAACAATCTGTATCCTGGGATAACTATCTCCCAGGCATGATGTTCTGTCCATCTTGTCTCATTTACTGCTACTATGTCCAGACCCTCATCCACCGTGATGGTCTCCAAGTCCACCATTTTGTTTCCCAAACTCCTGGCATTGGCTGATATTCCCTTTCACCATGTACCCCCTTCCTTCACTGCCCTCCCCTTCTAACCTTCTTTTGTTCTTGCCTTTTGCAGCATGTTATCTCCCTCCTGGGGGGGGGGCTGATAGCCTCCCATCTCTCCTGTCTCTTTGAGTGGTCCTTTTCTTAACCACCCCCTCGAATTTGGTTTAAATAATACTCCCTTTTGATAAAGTCCCCTAGCTTACTGTTTAGTACATCTGATCGCTCCCTGCTCAGGTGCAGTCTGTCGAGTGCAAATAGGCTCATCCACCCATGTTGATCCCCAGTCCTCCATTAACCTAAACCCCATCTGCCTGCACCAACCCCCTAGCCATTGATTAAATTCTTAAGTCCTCTGCTTTTGTGATGTGCTTGCTCTTGGCAGAGGCAGTACCTCCAACAAGGCAACAGAATGGAACCCCGTGCTACTGCAGAACCTAGCAAGCTCCCTGAGCCTTGCCTGCACCTTCCTGAGACTGTTCCCCTCCAGACCATTGGTGCCTAGGTGGAACACCAAGTGTGTCCTCTCATCTTGCTGCTTGCCTCACCTCTAGTGCCATCATGCCTGGAATACACTCAACCCAAATTGCACTGCTCCAGCCTCCCTTTCTCCTCCATCTGATTCCCTTTAGTATTGAGTCCCCTATGAGCATGATCCTGCTACTCCTTTCCTTCTGCCTGTTCTTTTGATTTTCCAGCTTACTCCCCTTTCCAGGCATCCCATTTAACTCCCTCTTCCCATTTTCCCCCTTGTCCATCTACTTCCCCCGAGTTCTGGTCTCCCCCTGGACAACATCCCTCATCCCCTCTCCCCCCCAAGTTTCACCACCAGTCCCACTCATCCTAGCCTCATTTTTTGCAAGCTCTGACCCCTCCTTTTTCTCATTTCCCACCTCTCTGCTGCCTGAATCCCTCTATATACTGGCATCCTCCCCCTTCCCCCTCCCTTGATCTTGTCCCATCCTGAGCTTAATGTATTCTCTCTCTTCTTGCCTCTTCTGTGTGTTGTGTCCCCCTTGAGAGTGTTTATTTTCCCTCACCTCTCATTTTTTTTGGCTAGTTCCCTCTAGGTTACCTCCTAAAGGTGCATCCCCCATTCCTGAACATTCTATTTCCTTAGCCCCTCCTCCATCCTCTATGAACTCCTCGCAGCCGCTCTCCTTGCTGTCATCCTCCTCAAGTGTCCCCAGGAGTGTGAATCTGTTTTCCTGCTCTGCACCCATGTTTCACAGCCCCTCCGCGTTTGTGCTTGCTTTGCATTTTTTGATCCTACTGCCTGCCACTCCCCTTGATCCCTCTTGTCCTCTTCTTTTCCTGTACCTAAGTCACCTGTGGCCCCCCCTTGTGGCCCCCCAATCTCTCTCTCTCCCTCTGGTACCTTTGGACCTCCTCTAGTTCTCTCCCCTTTTTCTCATGCCTTTTCCAAGACCTGTTTCTAATACTCCTGCAGCCCCCTTATTTTCTCTCTCCCCCTGCCCAGATGGTGTTCCCTTTGGACCACCTCCAATTCTATCCCCTTCCTCTGCCCCCCGTTTAGTGCCCATCTCAGCCACCCCACCTCCTCCCTTAGTTGTATAAGCTGTCTGCACACCATGCAGCCCCCCAGCCTCCATGCTATATCCAACATCATGACCGTCCCATACCCAGTGCACCCTACCACCCTCCCAAAGATTCCCCATGCCCTTGTGGCCCAGAGACTATACTCAAGACCTGCCTGATCCCCTCTCAGGCTACCTCTCCAGCTTCGTCAAGTGTCCATTTGAACCCTTCGTGTTAAAAATAAGGGAAGAAAACCCTCTACGTCCAGACACTAAAACAATTTCTTATACTCAGAATACTACTCTATGACTCTGCTGTGCTAAGCAATACAGACAATACTGAATTCCTTAAAATATTTTTTGAACAGCAAATACTATTCTGGAATCACTGGAATCTCTCTGCCAAACATTTCAATTCTGGGATTCACAGAACAACCCTGATAATGGCTGCCGACACCAATTACTGAACTTTTCATTCAACAGTATAGGAAGTATAGGAAGTCTCTGCCAGGCAGCAGTTTGTGTTCTGTTTTTGTTCCTGTGCTAGCGGCCACTCCCCTCCCTCTGCTGAACTCTCTCCACCTCCTTTCCCCTCCTGTTGGTGGTAGCCTCCCCTGGGTGGAGCCCAGTGAATCTGTTTCATAAGTGGAGGGAGTGGGAGAAAATTCAGCAGTTAGTCCAGTTTGGGTTTCTGCTTTTATAGCAGAGACCCCATTTGAACTTGGTGCCTTTTTTTTTTGGCTATCCCTGATTGGCTCTCCTTGCAGGAGGGAGCCCAGTCCCAAAACAGGAACCTCCTTTATTTCACTACAGCAATGGTCACTGACACCAGTCCTGAACCAGAGCCTCATTTTTCACTGTGGCAATGGCTGCTGACTCCAGTCTCAAATCAGAGCCTTCTTTTACTCCAAAGCAATGGCCGCCGACACCAGTCTCGAACAGAAGCCTCCTTTTACATTGTGGCAATGGCTGCCGACACCAGTCCCCTGCTCTGTCACCAGTCTCCTGTGGCTACTGCTGCTGACAATTTCTCACACCGCAATGGCTGCTGACCAGCTCCCCTGTGGCTACAGCTGCCGACCAGCTCCCCTGCAGCTACGGCTGCCAACAGTGCATCCGATGGCTATGACCACTGGCCAGCGCTCCTGCGGCTATGGCCACTGACCAGCTCTCCTGCAGCTGCAGCCACCAACCAGCTCTCTTGTTTCTACAGCCACCAACCAGCTCTACTGTGGCTATGGCCACCAAAATTCAGCAGTTAGTCTGGTTTAGGTTTCTGCATTTATAGCAGAGACCCCATTTGAAACTTGGTGCCTTTTTCTTGGCTCTCCCTGATTGGCTCCTTTATTTCACTGCATCAACGGCTGCTGACACCAATCCCAAACTGGAGCCTCCTTTTTCACTGCTTCAATGGCCGCTGACACAAGCCTCGAATCTGAGCCTCCTTTTACTCTACAGCAATGGCCACCAACACCAGTCCCAAATAGGAGCCTCCTTTTACACTGCCACAATGGCTGCCGACACCAGTCCCCTGCTCTGCCATCAGTTCCCTGTGGCTATGGCCACCGACAATTTCTCATGTGGCAACGGTCGCCGACCAGCTCCCTGTGGCCATGGCTGCTGACCAGCTCCCCTGTGGCTACAGCCACCAACAATACATCCTGTGGCTATGGCTGCTGACCAGCTCTCTTGCAGCTATGGCCACTGACCAGCTTTCCAGCGGCTACGGCCACCGACCAGCTCTCCTGCAGCTATGACCACCGAAATTCAGCAGTTAGTCCAGATTGGGTTTCTGCTTTTATAGCAGAGACCCCATTTGAACTTGGCACCTTTTTCTTGGCTCTCCCTGATTGGTTCCCCTTGCAGGAGGGAGCCCAGTCCTGAAACAGGAGCCTCCTTTATTTCACTCCGGCAATGGCCGCCAACACCAGTCTCGAACTGGAGCCTCCTTTTACTCTCTATCAATGTCCGCCGACATCAGTGCCAAACAGGAGCCTCTTTTTACATTGCAGCAATGGCTGCCAACACCAGTCCCCTGCTCTGCCACCAGTCCCCTGTGGCTATGGCAACAGACAATTTCTCATGTGGAAAAAGCCACCGACCAGCTCCCCTGTGGCTATGGCTGCCAACAAAGCATCCCATAGCTACAACTGCTGACCAGCTGTCCTGCAGCTATAGCCGATGACCAGCTCTCATGCGGCTACAGCCGCCAAAATTCAGCAGTTAGTCTGGTTTGGGTTTCTGCTTTTGTGACACCAGTCTTGAACCAGAGCCTCCTTTTACTCTGCAGCAATGGCTGCTGACACCAGTCTCAAACAGGAGCCTCCTTTTAAACTGCGGCAGTGGCTGCCGATACCAGTCCTCTCTTCTGCCGCCAGTCCCCTGAGGCTATGCCCCCCCCCGACTATTTCTTATGCGGCAACTGCTGCCGACCAGCTCCTCTGTGGTTATGGCTCATGACCAGCTCCCCTGCAGCTACAGTCACCAACAATGCATCCCCTGGCTACAGCCGTTGACCAGTTCTCATGCAGCTATGACCACCAACAAGCTCTCCTGCGGTTATGACTTCTGACCAGCTCTCCTGCAGCTACGGACCACAATCAACTCTCCTGCGGCTACAGTCACCAAAATTCGGTAGTTAGCCTGTTTTGGGTTTCTGCTTTTATAGCAGAGACCCTGTTTGAACTGTTTGAACTTGATGCCTTTTTCTTGGCTCTCCTTGCAGGAGGGAGTGCAGTCCTGAAACAGGGGCCTCCTTTATTTCACTGCAGCAACAGCCGCCAACACCAGTCCTGAACAGGAGCCTCCATTTACACTGTGGTAACGTCAGCCAACACCAGTCTCCTGCTCTGCCTCCAGTCTCCTGAGGCTACAGTCTCCAATAATTTCTCCAGCTCCCCTGCGGCTATGGCTGCCGACCAGCTTCCCTGCAGCTACGACCACCAACAATGCATCCCACAGCTACAGCCACTGACCAGCTGTCCTACAACTATGGTCACTGACCAGCTGTCCTGTGGCTATGGCTACTGACCAGCTCTCCTGTGGCTACAGTCACAAAAATTCAGCATTTAGTCAGGTTTTGGTTTCTGCTTTTATAGCAGAGACCCAGTTTGAATTTGGCACCTTTTTCTTGGCTCTCCCTGATTGTCTCTCCTTGCAGGAGGGAGTCCAGTCCTGAAACAGAAGCCTCCTTTATTTCACTGCAGCAATGGCTGCCAACACCAGTCCCAAACTGGAGCCTCCTTTTTCACTGCGGCAATGGCAGCCGACACCAGTCTCAAACCAGAGCTGCCTTTTACTCTTTGGCAACATCCGCCAATACTAGTCCCAAACAGGAGCCTCCTTTTACACTGCCAACACCAGCTCTGCTTTGCCACCAGTCACCTGTGGCTACAGCCTCCAACAATTTATCATGTGACAAAGTCCACCAACCAGCTCCCCTGCACATATAGCTGCCAACAATGCACCCCACAGCTATGGCCCCAATCAGCTCTCCTGTGGTTATGGCTGTTGACCAGCTCCCCTGTAGCTACGGCTGCCAACAATGTGTCCCACTGCTATGGCTGCCGACCAGCAACTATGGCCCCCACCCCATCTAGTTCTCCTGTGGCTCCGGTTGCCGAAATTCAGCAGTTAGTCTGGTTTGTGATTCTGCTTTTACAGCTGAGACACCGTTTGACCTTGGCACCTTTTTCTTGGCTGTCCCTGATTTGCTTCCCTTGCAGGAGAGAGCCCAGTCCCAAAACAGGAGCTTCCTTTATTTCACTGCAGGAATGGCTGCCGAAACCAGTCCCCTGCTCCACCGCCAGTCTCTAGTGGCTACGGTCTCCAACAATTTGTCATGCAGCATCAGCCGCCGACCAGCTCCCCTGTGGCTACAGCCACCAACAGTGCATCCAGCAGCTACAGCTATCAACCAGCTCTCCTGTGGCTATGGCCACCACCAACCAGCTCTCCAGTGGCTATGGCCACTGACCAGCTCTCCTGCTGCTACGGCTGCCAAAATTCACCAGTTACTATGGTTTGGGTTTCTGCTTTTATAGCAGAGACTCCATTTGAACTTGGCACCTTTTTCTTGGCTCTCCATGATTGTCTCCCCTTGCAGGAGGGAGCCCAGTCCTGAAACAGGAGCCTCCTTTATTTCACTGTGGCAATGGCCGCCAATACCAGTCCCGAATTGGAGCCTCCGTTTTCACTGCAGCAACAGCCACTGACACCAGTCTTTTACTGGAGCCTCCTTTTACTCCTCGGCAACATCCGCAGACACCAGTCCCAAACAGGAGCCTCCTTTTACACTGCAGCAGTGACCACTGACACTAGTCTCCTGCTCTGTCACCAGTCCTCTGCGGCTACGGCTGCTGACAATTTCTTATGCGGCAATGGCCGCCGACAAGCTCCCCTGTTGCTATGGTCACCGACCAGCTCCCCTGTGGCTATGACCACCAACAATGTGTTCCATGGCTATGGCCACCAACCAGCTCTCCTGTGGCTATGGCCACCAATCGGCTCTCCTGCCGCTACGGTCACCAAAATTGAGCAGATAGTTTAGTTAGGGTTTCTGCTTTTGTAGCAGAAATCCCATTTGAACTGGACACCTTTTTCTTGGCTTTCCATGACTGGCCCACTCCTTGCAGGAGGGAGCCCAGTCCCGAAACAGGAGCCTCCTTTTACTCTGCGGCAATGGCCACAAACACCAGTTCCTTGCTCAGCCACCAGTCCTCTGAGGCTATGGCTGCTGACAATCTCTCATGTGATAACAGCTGCCGACCAGCTCCCCTGTGGCTACAGCCACCAACAATGCATCCTGTGGCTATGGCCTCTGACCAGCTCTCCTGTGGCTACGGCCGCCAATCAGCTCTCCTGCGGCAACAGCTTCCAAAATCCTCTGATCCTTCTGATTCAGTATTTGTGCCTAAAAGCATTGCTCTATCCATCTTTCCCAACAGCCCAGGAACAAAACTTTTGTTAAAATGCTTTGTTTTCCTTTGCAGAGTGTTGACCGTGTAAGATTGCTGGCTGGGTAGCAGGCGTGTCCATCAATGCAATTAAGCATAATAAACCTGTAGTTCTTTTCTGCCATTTAAAATAAAAAGAAACAACAATTTCTGCTCAGATATCATACAAAATGTTATCGGTAAGTGCTTTGGAGTGCAAGAAAGGAAGGGGGAGAGAAAAATGCTGCTATCAAGCATTAAAAAAAAGAAGAGTGAAATAGCACCAAGACAGAGAGAGAGAGAGAGATTAAGCACAGGGTGGTTATGTGACTTGCTCAGGATCACACAGTAAGTGGCAGTTGTGGGATTCCAACCTGAATCTCCTGCTTCACATCTCTGAGTTAATACCACTGGGCCCAATTACCTTAATAAAGAATTCCCTCACAGAGTGGGGATAAAGCTAAAAAAAACCTTGTTGTGTCTAGGGTGTCTTGCCCCCGGGATCCAGAATCAGCTCCCAACTCCAGAACTCTAAACCCAATTAAATAATGTCAGGTGTCCTTCACTAGCAGTTTTTTACTAGGATAAATTAGATTTCATCTTAAGAAAGCAACTAAATGTTTTCTTTGTAGCCAGAAGCAGTTTGTTGTGGAAAAAAAACTGATTTTTTTTTTTTACGGAACAATGCACTCTTTTCCCTCTTTTCTACATCCCAAATATGGGGGCTTCTGTGGTACCACACTTGACATCAGTTGCACTCTGTACTATAAATGTCTGGCAGGAGTTGCAGAAATGCTGGGTAGGCTGTACCCTCCCACCCAGGAGGCAAGTTCCTTGCGTCCACAATGTGACTGGCACCCTGCTGGTGCTAGGGTGGGAAACCTGAGCCTGATGGAAACCTCAGTCTCTCAGGTAACAGTGCAGATCTTTGTTACTGGACCTCTGAGCAGGGCAGCTGCAGCATTTACTCTGTTCATGATATTCAGAACTGCATTTATACCATCTTTCCCCTAAAGAGCTTCTCTACGAAATACATGCAGCTAAAACATAATTTCTGTTTAAGCATTGCTACAAATTTAGAAACACTAGGATTAATTTTTATCTCTGCTTAGTAAGGGGCTAGCAGGCCTCAGTGAGGCAGTGGGCTTGTTTTTGTGCTCACTATAGCCTCCTGCAAGCCCATCTCTGTGGTTTTAGGAAGGAGAACGAAAGTTATGAGTAAAGTATTGATTTCTCATAAAGGGTTTTTAATCAAGCCTCCTGACACCCCAAGAGGGACGAAACTCGGCTACAGCACCAAATTACACTTCATACACCATCTATTTTTCAAACACAGTATAAATGAACCTGCCCACTGGATATATGAGTGTTCCTAAATGTTGTACATCATTGGAAATAAGAAACCCTCTGGTAGTCAACCAGAAAGGAAGAAGCTGATAGCCTCCCCTGAGTGTTTGTAAGGATGAAAAGCTTCTTTACCCTTCCCCACCCCCACCATACAGTGATTTACTGCAAGAATCAGTTAACTGCTTTCTTCTTGTCAGCAGTAGGGCTCCGAATAATCTCCCATGTCCACCATGATGTGGCTGCCTGTCTTTAGCAAACAGCACTGCCCACTGGTGGTATTAGTACTATCACGCCACACAAAGGTACCCACTCTTGGTGATGTTACTGTTGCTAACAAACAAATGGATGGGTGGGTGAGGACTCTGCTGCCACTAGGGAGAACAGACATTTTAGATTGATGGCAGCTGTAGCAGGTCCCAGTGTGTGTGTGTGTGTGTGTGTGTGTGTGTGTGTGTGTGTGTGTGTGATTCAACATGCCAGGCCAGTCATGTTTTTCTTTATCTCCCTGTAATCCTGCTACCTTGTCCCATGATTTGAGGCCCTTCATGTTTCTACTGTAGACAGGGCCTAGCCGAATGTGTTATCTGGTGGTCACTCCACCCATGCCATCAGTGCTGTATTGCTGACCACTAAAGAAGGTGCTGGGTCAGGGGAGCATTCCCCTCACCCCACAAATACGAGTGGGCTGCCCCATCCATGCACCCAAGACATCACAGGCCTTGAAGCAGGAGACTGCGTGCAAGAAAATGTACAGCAGTACATACCCAGTAGTGTCTCCAAACTCCATCCCTAAATAATATCTATAACAACACTCTCATATAAAAAGAACAAAAACATTGTTATATCTGGCACAGGTTTCAGGTTTCCATACTTGTTTAAAAATAAATTGGGCTGCATCATGTAGTCATGTTCTATTATCTAACGGACTAAAAATAGAACTGTTTATATCAGCACAATTACCAGTTGTAATTATTGTGACACCCACAGCACAGAATGAAAATGATTGTTATATTATACATCATCACATGGTACAAAACGCAACATGCCCTACTTGGTAATAGGACACCCGACAGCAAGATCTGAATAAATAGTTATTTTGCTCTGGGTAAAGGCTTCTTAGAAGGCAAATCTCCCATTTTAAAGAAACAGAAGGAGATTCTGTTGAGTGTCAGTGTAATATGGTGGTAACACTCTTACTCATGCGTCTGATCAAGAGGGTTGAGGGTTCAAGTCTTACACCAGGGAACTGGGTTCTTTCCCAGTGCTGACAGTGTAATACAACATGCGGAGGGGGGCTGCTGCACTGTTAAAAGTGTTATTTTTAGAGAAAATGATTTACTAAATCTACATATGGTGTGTGCTCTGGCCAACACTCCAGCTTGGAAAAGGCATGTTCTGCAATTGCCTGTTATATGAGGATGTTGTTGAAAGATTCATGCTTGTCGTGTTTGCTTACATACAGCCCTAACATTAGCAAATGTATACTTGAACTCCTAAGTCTGTAAAGCACCTTGCGCTATAGTGTGTATAGAAGACATTATACAGTATAAACCAAACTCAGTTCAAGTCTTCTGTATTAAGTGGTGCAGGCAGAGGGCTGCCAACTGAATATTGATAGTCTATGAGGTGCCCTGAGACTGGAGGATCGGAGGTTCTGCCCTAACTCAGTAAATGCTGAATCAGCCTTGGCTCAGGTTAAAGTGAGCATGGCAGCAATGTTGGAAAATTGCAAGGCTATTGCCTGGGGTTCAGTGGGGGCAGCGAGTGGTACTTGTGACACTCCCCTCCAGGGCTGTTTAAAGACACATGCACAAGCGTCCTCCAGAAGTTCAGTTTATTTGCTGCAGTCCTGCTACCGGGGCTCCCTTCCTCCCTGTTTCCTTCTCTACTTCTGTACTTCTACAATGTCTGGTAGTGTTTTTTTTTTTATGTTTGGGGCCTTCTGTTCTAATCCATATCTGCTGCCTGCAGCAGTTTGCTTCAGTCAGTATTATTTGTCCTTTGTTTATCCTTGTACCTTTAGTAGTGCCAAGCACCCAGAGGGTCTGTTGTCCGTGCCTCAGCAGAATAGGGATGCAGATCTTGGGGGGTGGCCAGCCCCTGCTACGTCAACACCAGATCCAAAAATAAAAATGTACAGTCAAGCTTTCGGGTACAGTGATAGTGTTTTATTTCATTACAAAATGTGCAGTAAATCGGCACCAGTAACTAATTACATATATTAAAGGAGGCCCAAGGATGCCCCGGGACTTCGCTCGTGGAGAGCTTCGTCAAGGGGTGGGGTTACAGACCACGGGCCCACTCTAAATGCCCAGAAGTCAGTGACATCATGAACTTGCACTGTATGGTATCTAATATAAAAGTCATTACCGTAAATGTTATCATATGCCAAGACATTACTTGATGCTATGACTACATGGTTCACATACACATTGCTGCCTTCCTTGCATATTTCTGTGAGAGTGCGTTCACAAGGATCCCAGTGAACTCCTTTGAGAGGAGGTCCACCACTTACTCCCTGGTGCCTATCAGATTTGTCAGTGATTCTGCTCCTTGGGGAAAGGCTACTTGGGTTCTCCTCCTTCTGCTGGTCTTTGGAGGGCCCCTCCACACCCCAGGAGGGGGTGAGGAGAGGCACTGCTCCCTCTAAGCTTCTCCCTTCCTCCTGGCCCTTCTTCTCTTCCAAAAGGATGCCAACCAAGAACCTCTGGCTCTCATGCCTCACTCTCTCTCTTCTAGCTTCTTCTTTATAGAGAAAAGGGTGAGGGAAAGCCTGTGAGTACTTGTAACCAGGCTTCCTGCTGCTGGTGCCAGGAAGCACAGGACATCAACACTCAAACACCCCATCTCCAAGCTGAGATACACTTAGGCTTTAACCCTTCGAGTGCTCCCTTAGTAACCCGCCACAAATTGGCAGAAGAGAGTTTGGTTATATTAACTCTATATCTGCCTTTGTGTTCCTGATTGTCCTGTTGGTCTCCTTTAGCTTTTTTAAATATTTTCCCCATTGCTCTTACTACTCTGCTCTTCCTTCTACTTCTAAAATGCTGCCATACTAGTTCTAGCCACCTCCCCTACCCTTTCAGCAAACCCGGTTGGTTTTCTATACTTTCTCTTCTTATTCATCTGCCTGATGCAGGTGTCGGTCACATCAACTATCCCCCTCTTGATTATATATTATTTGGAATGCACCCTCTTTGCTTTCCTTACCTCTGTCACTCTTTCCCTGAGCAGTCTACCCATTTTCCAAATGTACCCTTCTAAAGTCTAGGAAATTTGCTTTCGTGTTGGAGTTATGGGCCTCCAAGTCAATCTGAAACCACACCAAATTGTGGTCACTGGAACCAATCACCCTATAATCCCCAGGGAAATTTCCATTGGAGACTAACAGATCCTGAATTGCCCCCTCTCTGGTAGGTTCCTTGACACGCTGTACAAGAAAGCAATCCTTTGTCACCTCTACCAGTGCCTGGCTTCTTGGCCACCAGGACTGCCCAAGCTACATTCAGGTGTTCCATTAGTACCACCCCCAGCAGATGATTTCCTACTTTTGTCCCCCAGTGCCCTGTCCTTGTCCTTCATTTGGCTTGGTGGTCTATACACTAGTCCCACCCTTATTTCACACACACACACACAAATATGAGCTGCACCCAGGTTACTCTACATCTCCCTCCTCTCCCACTGAGGCGTCCACAGTAGTCTTGATGCCCTCTTTAATACACAAGGCCACCCCTTCTCCCATATCCTTCTGCTTGCCTTTTCTATATATGATGTGGCCTGAGACAACAATGTTCCAGTTATTATTTTTGGATGCCCAGGTTACATTTATGATGATTGAGTCTAGTTGCACATACTCCATGTGTTTTCTAATTGAGGCAGCTTTCCCTAACCCCCATTTGCCTTCTGCCCCCAGCTTTACTGCTGTACTCTGTTTGTCCCTGACCCCCAGTCCTGCCTCAGTGCTACTGCTTACATTAATTACCACATGCCATTTCCTGCCTGCCCTCCTGCCCTTGCTTTTACTGCCCCATCACCCTCCATCCCTTCTGCTCTGCCTGCTATGATTTGTGATCCTTGATGCACCATGCTGCCACATAAGCTCATTGGGCTTCCCTCTACTCCCTGCATGCCATCGCTAATTGGGGAAGTGAAAACTAGGTCCCTCTCTCCTGAATACCCCCAAGGATGCCACTGGACAGCACCCCCAAATAGTTTAAACACCCAGAAATGTATACCTCAAACTTCTGCCCCAGTTTCTTTGTCCTTTCACTGTTTGGAGGAAGGCTATCTTGTTTAAATAGCCTGTATCCCTCCAATAAACACCTGTCTCCTAGGAAGCAAAAACCCTTCTCGGCACACCACAGTTTCAACAAGTTGTTAAATTATCATCTTTTTTGCCTCTCTTTGTCTGTTCAATGGGATGACCTTTGAGGAGGTCACACAACCAGCCAACCTGTTCAGCCTGGAACCCAGCTCCCTAAAACCAGCCTTCACTTCTACTGATTAACTCCCTACCAGGTCATTTGTCCCTAGATGGACAATAACATCTGGATTCAGTCAAAGTTTCTTAACCAGCCCCTTCACCATAGGAAGTACTCTATCAGCTGTCAGCCGTGGGAGACAGAGCACCACCCTCTACTCCTGGTTTGAGGCAAAGACTACATTTTTGGTACCCCTCACTAAGGAATCCTCAAAGATAAGCACCCTCTTTCTAGTATCCCATGCTGCCCACTGTCCTCCTTTCTAGGTGTCACTGCTAATGCAGCAATGGGGGATCTGATTGCAACATGGTGCTTTTTCTGGGAAGGAGAGTAGCATTTACCCATTCACTCAGTATTGCCAATCTGTTACATGTTACAATACCAGTACCCCTCCACAGCCGTTGCCACCACCCTCCCTACCACTAACTTTCAAGCCCCTATTATTGTTTGTTTTATTTTTAACCAGAAAGTGGACTGGGCACAGTCCTTTTTCAGCCACACCTGACATACAACATACAACATCACAATACAGGTTGCTGAAGAAGAGATGCTGCGGTATATCACTCCTCCCCCACTCCAGCCTACTCCAAAGCTGGTGTATTGCAGCCCAGGTGGTAGTTAGATCCATGTGGGATGCCATTAACCACCTGTAGACCAGGCCGCATTCACACCTCCACAGTGTACCATAGAAGAGTGTGACATCACAGGTCCTGCAGCTAACAAAATCCCCCTCCCGCCCAAAATGCTCCCATACCTTCAGACTATACATGACTGTTTATGTCCTACCACTCTCCCTTTGGCACTGTAATACTCTAGATACTGTACCTCAGGTAGGGTTTTACTACGGACCTAACCCAAACTTCAATACTTTTATTTTTGAGTTACCAGATAGTTCAATGGTCTCACTTTGACATATCCCAGTTTGCGATTCAGTACACTCCTACAAAAAGAAACAAAGAAACAAAAACACTGTGATACTCTAAGTTTGAAGTAACCTTGATAGGGATTTACTATGGACCTATAAAGTGCACTACATCATAAGGACGCTGTCTGGAGAAATGCTGGAAAAACTAAATTAGAAACCGACTGGACTGCTTTTAAAGTGATTAGAAACCACTGCACCAAGTTGATCAGATCCAAGGCCAAATACTACTAAGATGCACTTGAGTCTGTCAAAGAATAACAGCACCAAGTCCTGGCAGATCTTAAACGAAGCTGAAGGACATAAAAAATTATTGCCTCTGCCTACTAAAATGATCTGCAGAGACAGTACCTACACGAGCAAACAAGACATATTAGAAGCCCTTAATAATCACTTTGCCACTGCTGTCCTAACTTTTGATAGTTCCCCAGTAAGCAAACTGTTGAACCAACATACTAGTAATGCTACACCCTGACCCCCTACCAATGCCCCTGCCCGCCAAGCCATTTTTAACTTTACGCCCATCATACTGAAACAGGTTAAAGACTTTCTATCTACCTTGGCCACCAAAAAATATGCAGAGGCAGACCAAATCGATTCCTCCTTCCTAAAATTGGGCTAATATCACCTAGCCCCATCAATTACGCATCTCTTTAACATGTCCCTTCTAGAAGGTGTACTCCCATTGATATGGAAAACAGCCCATGTCATCCCACTTTTCACATCAGGAGATCTGAGCAATTTAAACAATTACAGACCCATTTCTCTTCCACCTATATTGTCAAGACTTCTTAAGAAACTGGTAAATTCTCAAATAAGAGGATTCCTGGAACAACACAATCTCCTAAACCCTTCGCAGTCTGGCTTTAGACCAAATCACAGTACAGTCTCTGCACTTGCCAAAGTCACTAACGACTGGCAAACTGCTCTTGACACCAAACACCACGTAGCTATGCTATTCCTAGATTTAAGCAAAGCATTTGATACTGTTGACCATGATTTACTAATGTCTTTACTACGAAACCTTGCACTAGACGACGCTGCCCTCAAATAGTTTTTGTGCCAACTCACAGTCATGTACCAACAGGTGAAAACGCAGAGAGACCTCTCTCACTGTAAAGTACTCCTGAGAGGTGTCCCCCCATGGTTCACTCTTGAGCCCATTATTATTCACCATATATAGCAACAATATTGACCACAATATTAACTCTGCCCATGTTCACCTATGTGCAGATGACACTGCCTTATGTTGCTCAGCCCACCATTGAATCTGCTTGCATGGACCTTCAGCAAGAATTTAATACTTTACAACAAAATATGCTGCAACTGAAACTCTTATTGAATGCAAAAATGAAAAAAAAAAAAATGACTCTCTCCCAATCCACTACAGTAACTACCATAAGCGCCCAACCAGTCAACACTCATATAACAACTATGATGGGTGAAACTCTGGAAAAAGTGGATAAATTCAAATATCTAGGTTTCTGGCTGGATTGTGGAACTCTCTTGTGTCTACCATGTCGAAGAGCTTTCCAAAAAGCTAAAACAAAGGCTGGGTTTATTTTATCGCATCAAACGATTACTTACCTATGAAGCGAAATTATGACTAGTCCAAACAATGTTCCTACCACTTTTAGACAATGCTGATTTTCTCTATAGTAATTGCCCCAAAACTCTCCTTACAAAGCTGGATACTTTGTACCACAGGGCTCTAAAATTTCTGACAAATTCTCCCTTCAAAACCCACCTCTGCTTTCTCTACAACCAATTTGGCTGGACCTTGTTATCCACCAGAAGGTGGCATAATGCATCTATATGGACTTTTAAAGCCTTCATCTGCAAATTACCACAGTACATAACCAGTCTATTCAAGCTAACACCATGTACGTACTCTCTCAGGAAATATACTTACATCCATCTGGATACCCCAGGACCAGGTCCCGCTTTGGCACCACCACGCCCTGCCTGTACTGTGGAACACACTCCAAAGTACCCTAAAACTAACCCACTTCATTAGCTCATCCTCCTTTAAGACACTCCTAAAACCCCTTATGAAGGAAAACTGCCAGTGCTACGCCTAGTCGCTCCCATAAAGGGGTTCTGCAACTGCACTTACCCTATCACCTTCCCTTTGGTTCTCCTTGTTTTTCCCTCCCTATATTCCCATGACAGCCTCCTTTGTTTTTGCATTCTGTCTTCGATTAGCCTACATACCCTCTTCCCCTCCACATCTGTCCCTCTACCACTCCCCATCCACTCCATCCTAAAGCCCATATTTCTCCTTCCTTCCTTCCTTCCTTCCTTCCTTCTTTCCTTCCACCTGTACTCGCCAGTAAAATTTCAGTTACTTATCTATCACCTAAGAAGCCACTTGATCTCTGTGCAAACTTCAACTTCATTATGTATTCCCACTCTGTTTCTGTAGTTGTTACTTGCACTTTTACCAACTCTGTATCTTACTATGTACCATCTGTGTTTTATGTCTGTATTGTTTTTATCCGGTTGTAACTTGTCAATCCTTCATGATCTTCCAGGACCACCTTGTAAATGAGTATCTCAATGGTGTTTTTCCTACTTAAAAATAAAATTGAATTGAATAAAGTTCTATTTATTTATTTAAAATGTAGCAACCAGGAAAGGCACACTGAGCCGGATCTCGTTTCCAGGTGCGACCAGGGGTTAAGGGAAAGGAGCAGTTTTACAACTGCAATAACAATATAGCAGAAAATATTTACACAAAAGGATCAAATATAATACAATGTACAATGTGGCCAAACAGAATAATAATGAAACAAGCATAATAGTGTGCAGTGCTGCAGAACAAAATAATAGTTTACAGGAACAGAACCCTAACCTGTCACAGCAGATGTCTGCCTGGTGAGTAGGGCTGCTACATAGGTGTGTAATAGACACAGCAGATTGGAGCTAATAGGGAACAGGAGTAGAGTGGTGAGTCAGAGTTGCTTGTGGGCATGGGGACTGGACAAGAGCTTGGGCTTGAGTCTATCCTTTGGAGCAGTTGCTTGAAAGCTTTTAGGGAGGAGGAGTTATGTAGGGAGGAAGATTGCTGGTTCCATAAGTTAGGGAGGCGGTAGGAGAAAGATCGGGAACCCACAGTTGAGTGGGGATGGAACAGTTTGAAGCTGTGCAGACACTAGACACCAGGGAAATAAATAAATAATTTTGAGGGTGGTTATCAGAGGGTAGGGGTGCCACTAGACATCAGTAAAATAACCAATAAATACAACGTCAGCAGTTAGATGGTGGAGAAGCCACAAGATACATGGAATAATAAAGAAAAAAATACCTGGAGGGCAATTGGAGGGTTGGGGGTGCCACTAGACACCAGGGAAATATAGATGTATTACAGTGACACTGATCGGGCGGGGGGGGTGCCACTAGACACCAGAGATGCCAGCACAAGAAATAACAATATTTCCCTCATGAAAAAGGATCTTTTTTTTGCAACTCGAGATATGAAAAAGAATCCTTTTTCATATCAGGAGTAATGAAAAAAGATTTATAAAAAAATGGGGTACCTCAGGGATCAGTCCTGGGGCCAGTCTTCAAGATCTTCATCAGTGACATTGCAGATATACTGGAGAGTAAGGTTTGTCTGTTTGCAGATGACACCAAGATCTGCAACAGAGTAGATGATCCAGATGGAGGTGGGCAGAATGAAAAGAGATCTGGATAAACTGGCAAAATGGTCATAAGAGTGGCAACTGGGGTTTAATGCAAAGAAGTGCAAGATCATGCACATAGGGAAGAGAAACCCTGAAGACACCTATAGAACATGAGGGGAGTTTCTGGCAATCACATGGAAAGAAAGAGACGTGGGCATCATCATCACAGATGACCTGAAATCATCCAAGCAACCACTAAAGCAGTAGGTAAGGCTAGAGGGATGTTGGGGTGTATTAGTAGGGGTATCGCAAGTCATAAGAGGGAGGTAATAATTCCTCTTTACAAGACACTGGTTAGACCCCATCTGGAGTACTGCGTGCAGTACCGGAAGCTGCACCTGCACAACGCCATTAACAAAATGGAGGCAGTCCAGAGAAGGGCAACCAAAATGGTGCAGGGACTGCATCAGAAAACATATGAGGACAGATTAATGGAGCTCAATATGTATACCCTAGAGCAAAGGAGGTAGAGAGGTGATATGATGGAAACATTCAAACATCTTAAGGGCATTAACAAGGTGAAAGAGTCTAACATGTTTAAATATAAGAAAAATAGCAGGATAAGAGGACACAGCATGAGATTAGAGGGAGGCTGATTGAGGGGTAATGTGAGGAAGTTCTTCTTCACAGAAAGGGTGGTGGATGCATGGAACAGCCTACCTCAGGAAGTGGTGGATATAAATACAGTGCAGGGCTTCAGACAGGCATGGGATAGGCATAAGGGAGTAATACAGATGAGTATGTCTAGATAGGCCATTGACAGAGTAAAGGCCTATGGCACATTCATAAGGTAGAAAACATGGGCAGACTGGATGGGCCTTGCAGTCCTTATCTGCCATCAACTTCTATGTTTCTGTGTTTCTATGTAATCTTAAAAACAACATGTCAAGAGCATTTCTCCTACAGTTAAGTGCAGAATCCGGCTTAGGGTCTCCAGATAAGCAAACTATATGTGTTGGTCATGCTGCAGAATGTCATTTTTGGGGTTTTCCAAATTAGAATTTTTAAGGGAAAACAGAAAGCAAGATGACAGCCATACAAAAAAATCAAACAAAAAAAACATACGAAAAAGAGTTCCCATGCGTAAACTTCATACAGCTATTCTGAAGTGCTGACTGAGCATGCTCAGAACCCAGATTGTTTTTTAAATGTAATAACTTTAAAACCGGATTCATATTTTTTCACTAAACCAGTGAAAAGCACATCTGTGGGCTGATCCCTTTCTACCCTGGCATTATCAGACCAAAATTCCAAACCGTCTGAGCTCAAGGCGATGACAGAAAAAAAACTAATTTTTTATATTTGTTTTGCTATCCACATGGCAGAATTTGCACATCCGACTGCAACGAAACTTGGTACATCGAGAGAGCTACTCCACTTGACTTTACATGCAAACTTTCATGTATATCCATTGAACGGTTGCAAAGATATTAAAGTGCAACACTTGAGGTTTCACATAGAAACCACTGCTCAACCCTAACTGTAGTAGTGCTACAACAGCACTGTAATTAATAGCTTCACTCTTGTTCAATGGAATTGCACTAAATTTTGCATGCACAATTTGGGGGGCAAGGTGTCTTGATTTGCTTCATTCCAGTTATATGTGAGGATTCCAAGATCCGGATAGTGCATTTTTAGGGGAAAAAAGTGTTTTCTTTTTTTTTTTGTCATCACCTACAGCCCAGATGGGTTGGAATTTTGCTCTGAAAATTTCAGGGTAGAAAGGGTGTGCTGCAGAATGGTGCCTTTCATTGGTTTGGTGAAAAAATATAAATTCATTGCTAAGGTATAAGCATTTGAAACTATGGCCCTGAGCATACTCAGTAGGGTATCAAATGTCTCTTTAAAAGACCCTACTGAGCATGTTCAGAACTGAAATTTCAAATCCTTATAACTTGGCAATGAATTTATATTTCTTCACTAAACCAGTGAAAGGCACATCTGTGGGTCAAGCCCTTTCTACCCTGAAAATTTGAGATCAAATTTCAAATCGTCTGGGTGCTAGATGACAAAAAAACAGCAATAAATGGTGATTATTTAACTTTTTCACTATCCCGATCTCAGAATCTGCACATGCAGCTGGAAGAAAACTTGGCTAGTAAAGAGATATACCCTCTGAGACTGTGCATGCAACATTTCGTGCAAATCCGTTGAACGATTGCGAAGATATTAAAGTGCAAAGATGGCGTCTCACGAAAAAAAATTCTTTTTCTCACAGAATAGGACTGGCCCCTCACAACAAAGAGTCCTTTTTTGTGTGACCAAATTCTTTTACCATTCCAGTAATCTATCCGAAAGACTGAACTAGTCATGCTCAGAACTCAAAGCTCAAAAATTAAATAACTTTGGAACAGATTAATATTTTTTCAAGAAACCAGTGAAAGTCAATTATGTGAGGCACACCCTTTCTACCCTGAAAATGTCAGACCAAAATCCCAAACTTTCTGGGTGCAGCAAGATGACAAAAAAGCACAAAAAAACTGATTTTTAATGTTAGCACTATGCAGAGCTCAGAATCCACAAATCTAACTGAAACAAAACTTTGCATGTCAAGAGATCTACTGCACAAGACTGTGCGTGCAAAATTTTCATGCAGTTCTGTTGAATGTTTGCAAAGTTACTAAAGTGCAAAGTTTGAGGTTTAACAAAGAAACCCTTGCTCAGTCTTAACTATAGTGGTGCTACCACACCACCGTAATATACAAATTGCAAAAAACTGCACTCATGCATCATTTAGGGTTAGAAAAGTACAAGTTTTTCAGCTATTAATTTCTGGCATCTGCACATGCGTGGTTTTGGTATTTCTTAAACACTTAGAACTTTTAAATGTGAACATTTGTCAGAACAGAAACATTTAAGATCCTATTCTGGGCCAATATGTAATAAACTGAAAGTTTTAAATTGATGTAGTTTATGCATTATCCGAGTGCAAAAACAAGTCTGAAAATGGTGGATTTTACATAATTTGTACTATTTGTAAGTTAAAACTGCTAGACTGATTGTTTTGAAAATGAGTATGTACTTGACATCTGGGACAAGGAAAGGGCATGCCAATTTTGAAAACCCTAGGCCCTAAGATGGTTGAGGCATAAGCTGTGAAAAATAGGAGTTTTGACACAAACACTAACTCAACCCTTACATACTGTCACTAACAAATCAGTATAATCTGTATGCGTGTATATGTGCCTGTACACACATATATACAGCATATATACTGTGTATATATATATATATATATACACATACACACACACACACACACACATATGCTCCCACAATGCAAAGCATCATGGGCTGCATATGCAAATCACCACAGAATGTTATGCTGGTCCAACTTTAAGCAGAATTGCATGGTGCCGAAAGGCCTCTCACACAGTTTGCAAGGGTGCTAACAGAAGACATAGACACGTGTTTCGTCCTACCAGAACTCATCAGTATGCCTTGTCTGTTTGACACCCCAGTGGAATGGACCAGCTACCCCTAAGACAGTGTGCCTGGGATATATTGTGGTGAACCCATTAAAATAAAAGGTAGGACCGAAACACGTGTCTATGTCTTCTGTTAGCACCCTTTGCAAACTGTGTGAAAGCCTTTCGGCACCATGCAATTCTGCTTAAAGTTGGACCAGCATAACATTCTGTGGTGATTTGCATATGCAGCCCATGATGCTTTGCATTGTGGGGGCATGTGTGATTTTGTATTTTCTTGAAACTTGGCTTCCCAGCCAAATGCCCTTTGGGGTAACCCTTGCCTCAGTGTTTACATTACAGAGGTTCTTTGTCTTTTAAATAGTTTTTTATTTTAATGGGTTCACCACAATATATCCCAGGCACACTGCCTTAGGGGTAGCTGGTCCATTCCACTGGGGTGTCAAACAGACGAGGCATACTGATGAGTCCTGGTAGGACGAAACACGTGTCTATGTCTTCTGTTAGCATCCTTTGCAAACTGTGTGAGAGGCCTTTCGGCACCATGCAATTCTGCTTAAAGTTGGACCAGCATAACATTCTGTGGTGATTTGCATATGCAGCCCATGATGCTTTGCATTCACACACATATATACATATTTTCACTGCAAAAAAAAACTAGACTGAAGCACAAGTTAAGGTTTATTATTAAAGTGACATAAATAATGAAATGCAACATTAGGGTTTTTAAAATTCGAACTCACCCAGCCCATCCACCACCCTTGCAAACCCCACCATATTAAATGCCAGAGCACAGCCAAAGGTTTCATAAATATGTTTTAACATCATAAGTAAATAACATAGTATGAGGAATACAGTTACACTCCATGTGAATGAAGCACACGGATGTTGTGAGACACAAGGTCACAGGTTACAGGCTTGGGGTGGTGTGTGTGTGTGTGCCATTTGCTAAGCAGCTGTGTCAGGATACAGGCTTGGGGTACCATGTGTGCATGTGTGCACCCAACATTTGCTAAGCAACTGTGACATCAAACACAATGCCCCAGAGCTGTAGCAGACTTCAGAAGAGGCCTTGTGGGTCACTGATGAAGCACTTACATCATCACACACACACACACATTGCCCCAGACCTGTAGCAGACTTTGCAAGTGGCCCTGCAAGTCACTCATTAAGCAGCTGCATCATTATGCACATTGCTGTCACCTATAGCAGACTTTGCAGGTGGCCCTCTGGTGCACTCCAAAAGCAGCTCAACATCATGCATTACACCTGACCTGCAGCATACTTTGCAGGTGGCCCTGTGGGCCACTCTTGAAGAAGCAGCAGCAGTAGCAATGTCACACACATTGTCCGAGGTCTGTATCCTGTGGTCTTGTGTCTCACAACAACATATCAGTGCAGTGCTTGTCATTCAGTGTAACTGTATGTTAAAATATATGTATGAATTAAGTTGTGCTTTGACATTCAGTTCAGTAGGGTTCATGGGGATGGTGGATAGAGGTGGTGAAATTAGGGTTCAAAAAGCCCAAACGTCACATATCCTTATCTTTACTGCTGTAATAACAAACCCAAACTAATGTATCAATGTAGTTTTACTGCAATTAATTTTCTGTCTTTTTAAAATAGATAGCTATAGTACCTTACTTTGCATTGGGCAATACCACAAAGCAATACCCTTTTGGGCACATATTGCACCAGACATGCAGTATATCTGGGTCACTCTCAAAACAGCTGCATCAGAGACACAGTGTGCCAGACCTGTAGCAGACTTTCTTATGCAAAGCAAACTACAGGTTCTGGGATTTGTCTGACATGGCAGTTCCTTTGCATGTGGTCAAATGTCAAGTAAGGTACAGTACTATGACTATGTATCTCAAAAAGATAGGAGATCATTACAAAAAATGATATTTATGCCCAAGGTGAAGACAGGTGTATTATTCAAGTGACAAAAGCAAGGAAATGTGGGAGAACCAATACAGAAGAGGGGAGACAACACTTCAGGGAAGGCCTGGCCAAACTAGATAAATGGTCAGTATTTGGCAAATTGGGATCCAGTGCCAAAATGTTTAATGTAATGCTGGGGTGAAGAACCCAGTGGCTAAATACTGACTGGGAGGTATGCAACTTACCAAGTCAGATGAGGAGATAGAATTGAGTGTGATCATCATGAGTGACCTAAAGCAGGCAGTACACTGCAGGAGAGCAGCTGCCAAAGTGAATCAGATACTGGGCTATATAGCCAGGGGTATAACCAACAGGAAAGAGGAGGTCATTCTGCCACTGTAGAGATCACTGGTTTGACCACATCTTGGGAACAGTGTGCAGTATTGATGCCCTTACCTAAAGAAAGACATCAACCTGCTGGAAACAGTTCAGAGAAGGGCAACCAACATGATCCAGGGACAGAAAAAGCAGATCATACATGGAGAGATTCCGAAATCTCAAGCTGCACATGGGGGAGGGGGAACATTGGCAGGAGGGAGGAGTGGATAACGGGAAAGGGGCAGATCCCTCAGTAGTCACTGAGGAGTCGGCAGATTTGAGCAGACATGATAGACTGTAAGGCTTTTTTCTGTTGGCTAAGTCATATGTTTGTATGTATGTAGTGCAACATTAGGGTTTTTAAACCTGAACTCCACCCATTCTTGTCTTACAATACACTTACAATCCAAACTAGTATTTTTATGATACCCTGCCCTCCCAATCCGGTTTATCAAATGGACCCTAGGATTTAACTGCACCCTATCATTTAATTTACCCTTTGCGGATTACAAATAGGCCATCTGGCCTGGGAGTAAAAATAGTGCACTTTAATACTGTTTCCACACCAGCTACAGTATCACGTGCAACATGACTTGTAATGGGCCTATACTATTCCAAGACTGGGTACCCAGAGAAGTACTATGAGCTCCCTAGGTTAAAGGGTTTACTGGTACCAGCAGGGTACTGAGAAAGTGTCTCCAACAATACAGTTTTGGGCAGTGTATGTCAAGGGTGAGAGCAGGCATTTCGACAGTCTATATCCACAGACAGAGGGGTGCTGATTATTGTTCATGACTACTGCCTATGGATTATAATTTGCAGTGCTCTACTCTTAATCATTTCCTTCTACAGATCCTTTGTTCCTGATCCCTAATACACCAGCTCCTTGTGGTTTTGCAATTTACTTCTGAGTCATTGCTTATTGTTGTTTAGAGTGATAAGTTATTACATTTGAAGATATCTGCTATTGCACTGTGTAAAAGTGGGTGGGTTAACAATTAGGGTCACAGTCATTTGGTGTTGTTCCCCATGGGCAATGCTAGTTAGTCATCTAGCTCACTTCAAATTTTCCATGAATGGAAGCAGCTCACACCTTTAATTACAACTTTCACTCATGAACCCCAACAGGAATTAAATGACTCTGGCGCTTCAAACTTATTTGTGCCCATAAGGCAGACATATTACCAACATCAATGGTGAACCGGTACACATGTTTCTAGCAATAAAAGCCTCCCCCCCCCTTCCCCAGAAGGACAGGGCTAATCATTTAGGCCATACCACTGTTCCTCCATCATCTTGTGCCCTCATCCGCCCATGTCTTAAACAACAATTCTGTACTTTAGCACATACTTTCATAAATATGATGTTTCTGCTATTACAGTTGACTAGAGTGTTTTTTTCTTTCATTTTCAATGTTCCTTTTCAAGGGTTACAACACATCTTGGTAGCGTGTCTAAAAAGTCTATATAAGAAAGGCAATTCTCTTTCCCCAGTTAACCTCACAAGTCCTTTGTTTATGACATCACAGTGCACACAATGAGAACAGACTGTGATGTCACAGACACAGTTGCAGGATAAGCAGGAGGGAGTCCAATACATTTTGAAAGACTCAAAGAAATAAATACTGCATTATCTGCAATATTTAGTCAACCAACAATAGGAAATGTAACAAAAACAATTTTAAACATAACTTGTGTAATTCTAATGGTTTTACTCTTTTACTAAAGCAGAGAGCTGCTCTTAAAGCAAATGAAATTAAACAAACAAAAATTTGACCTTAACTTTTATTTTTTGCTATGAAAGATTCCAGGCACATTCCAGTTTAATTTGGTGGTACAATTTTCTAATTCTATCAAAATTTGAGTATTTTATAAATGTTTTAATTGAACTTTTTCTCAAGAAAAAAAGATGGCTGACACATTTTGCACAGAAATAGCATTGTAGACCTGGCAAAGGTTAAGACTGAAAAGATAAAAGACTCATGGTGCACAGCATAGGACCTAAACCTAGACAGCTACATTTGAGATGTATGCTAATATTTTCCTAATTGTAGTTAAAACTAGCTTTTTTATGGAAAAACATGTTTTTTGCATTGCTGCTTTAAACATACAGTAAATATCTATATTTCTGCTAGCTCCTACCTCACCCAACACTGTCCCTCCTAGTAGCCCTTTTCTTGCCATCCCATCCCTCTACAGTCCCATATTACACTGGGACAAAGGCCCCTTTAAATGTCTTTATGACCCCCATCCCTGATCCATGCAGGGGGAGCAGACTGCCTCATGACTGATGGGCATAGTTTCATATATCTGGCATACTGTCAGCTCCTCCTACCCCCCCACACACACACCAGATGCCATACTTTAATCTCCCCGGATTCCTAGCCAGGCTTCCCAGTCCTATCTTTTATTGCAGTATTCACCCATATCTGACTTCCATCCATGATGGGGTATGAGTTGACATTTACAGTAGGTTGTTCAGTTGAAGCCCCCTTTCTTTACTTTTTTAATCAGACTTGTTCTTGTCTCTCAGCTCACCTGAGAGCATACCTCTTCTCATGGACTTACTGATTATTCACACTTTACCAAGGACCACAGTAGGGGGGATTGACCTGCCATGTTGGTCATGTATGGGTCTGTGGAGGGTGCCGGCACAACAATGAGCCAGGGCTTTTTCCTCCAACTTCTGGTTTTCTCCTAGAGGGTGCCAGCAGGCATGCATACTTGGCATCAGGCGACTGTCTGACTCCCTGTCTATTTGCTCCCACTGTGTTGCCATGTGTCCTCACCAAAGCAGAAGTCATTGTCGTAGGTGCAGTAGTAACGACCTCTCAGACAAATAGCACTATGGTTGGACACATCAAAGGTTTGTCTAGATTTATTGTGAATAAAATAAAAAAAATAAGTCAAACTTATAATTTTCTTGCAGTACAGTTCTTCAGTTTAGAACATGCAGAGATACAGCAGTTTATATCAGTCCAACAATTCCGCTGTTTTTTTTTATAATACAGTTTCAGCAAATACAGTAATTCAGCATTTCAGCTCATTGGCATATGGTTGTTTCGTCGCTGTATAAATTTCCGTGGTCAAAATGCAGCAGACAGAAAGTCAAAATGACATGTGGTCGCTGGTAAAGCGGTAGCGGACAAAATGTATCTACCGCAAGCAAATACCTGTGACTGCATGACCAGCTGCACAGTGCGACTTTTTATCCCAGATGATCAGTCCTAGTAGACAGCACCTGACATTTTAAGTTCTTATCTGTCAATGCCACTGTAACTGTTTGCAGAGATCCCTTTATGTCCCCCAATGCTTGCAACAGTTCTTTTCTTAAAGAAGACAGGACTGTTAAATTTTAAATTAATTGGACACAGTTTATTACAATTTTGAATTCTAACTAGATGACCGGAAAAACTGGGAAGCCAAAAAAGCATTTACCATTTTCACTTAAACAGTGCTCTCACTCAAATCTAGTTAATCTAGTAGCCACAGCTGAAAAATGTACAAAAAAAATACAAAAGGGCGCATGTACCATCCATAATATAGTAGCCACTACTTGATTATAAAATTCATCAGGATACCAAACATCCCTACGTAGCACCACCTTTCAAAGACTTCATCAGAGAGTGACACTTGGATGCAAACAGGCCATATTTATATGCACTAATTTACAGAACCAATTATAGCTTAAAGTGAAAATTCATATTCATATTGGTTGCATAAATAAAGAGTAACATCAAACATAACATTAAATGCATGCATATTTGCATGTCCCCATTAAAGCAAATTCTGAAACATATGAACCACATGGAAACCCTCATCCTTTCTTTAACTTACTGCTGAGCCCAAAACCCCGACTGTAAAGGTTCATACAAATCACGAGTCACGAGATGCTCTTCCAACTGAAGCACCACTACCTTCTCAACTACCTTTGCCAAAAAAGGAAGGTTAGAGATAGGTTGGTAATTTGCCTTGACCTCCGGGTCCAAAGATGGTTTCTTTAAGAGAGGTCTCACCAATGCCTCCTTCAAGGCATCAGGGAAGACCCCCTCAGATAAGGAACACTGAACAATCAGCGCAAACACTGGGCCAACGGTGTCAATGCATCCCATCAAGAGACATGTTGGCACCGGGTCTAGTTCACAAAAAGTGTGCTTCAGATTGGTTGCCGCCTCTATGACCTCACTTACCTCCACTGGTCTAAACTCCCCCCAACTAGATGGAGTGCACTCAGAACACTTCGGCCGACCACTGCCAGCTATGACATTGCTGACCGAAGAAACCACCTGCCGGATACTGGACACTCTGTTCGAGAAGAATTGAGCAAACTCTTCACATTCAACATTAGTAACAACCTTCTTTGGCTGTAGACAAGCAGGATGAAGTAGCCTGTCCACAGCCCAAAAAAGTATAGTTGGTCGGTTCTTCCTAGCAGCAATCTCCCTGGACAGGAACACTGTCTTCTTATGGGTGATTGCCCCCTGGTATGCATTATAATGTACACGCAGGGCCAGTTTGTCCCCCTCCAGACCAGATTTTCTACAGCAGTGCTCTAACCTCTGACCCTTTCTCTTTATCTCCCTGAGAGCCCCATCAAACCATGGGGGCCTCAGGTAGAAAGATTTGTGTTGTACACGGACAGGTGCGAGGGAGTCAATGGCGTTGGATAACACCTTAATATAGGTTTCAACTCTGACACCAACACCTCCAACACATGCATCACCAACTCTAGCTAGATCAGCTGCCACCAAAAAACCCTCAGGGGTCAATCCCTGTAAAAAGGGTGACAGCTCATCATCTCAGTAGGGGGAGGGTATCCAGTGGGAGCCCCAAACCTGAACTGCACCATGCAATGATCGGATCAAGCCACCCAATCAATCTTGAGATTGTCTATTTCAAGCCTCAGTGGGAACACCAGGTCCAACATGTGGCTGTCCTGATGTGTCGCGGCAGTAACAACTTGTGTCAGGTCCAGAGAAGACATAGTCTAAAGGAGGTTGCGGCCACACCAAGAAGATTTGTCATCAGTCCAAACATTGAAATCACCCAGAATAATACATCTGGGGGTTTCCAATGTTTCGCTGACAACAAATTCAGCAACCTTCTGCAGGAAATTCCCCACTGTCCCAGAAGGGCGGTAGATAAGAAAAATTCTGCAGCCTGCAGCCTGCACCCGGACCCCCATGAACAGCCACACATTCAATGGAACCCGGAGTTCCCACTGGGCGTACAGTGAAGGCCAGGTCAGATCTAAAACAGATGGCTACACCACCACCCCTATGTTCCTCTCTGGGGCAGTACACGATGGTATACCTAGGTGGGATGGCAGCCTCAAAAACTGGGCCCATATCATCCCCAACTCAAATGTCCGTAATGCAAGCCAGATCGACAGAGGAAATCAAATCCGCAATAATTGCCGTTTTCTTTCTAATCGATTTGGCATTGCATAGCACTGCCCTCAGGGGATTGGTGGGTGATGCAGCCCCTCAGGTTACCTGACCACTTAGTCTGGTGGATTCCCTGGGGACAGGCACCAAACACATCTGGCCTCTCCCTTGTGCCCGCTGTAACCCAGGGCACCTTCTAGATCTGACAACCCCTATTCTACCACCCTCCGCTATGCGTGGGGGACCCCACTGCCCATGATCACCCCAGCCCCTCCAAACCCCACCTCCTGGCAACATCTAACCATAGTATTTGAGACTGGGAGGGAGGGAGGTGAAGGTCCGTAAACTACGCAGGAAGGTTCCCCCATACATTATCCTGGCCCCCCCCAGGACCCCCTAACTGACCCTGGCATATCACTAAATATAAATCCTAGGACTCTAGGATAGTAAATAACTAATCCAGACAATTAACACTCCAAGCAATTCAACCTTAATACAACTAAAATAAACACCGACAATTTACATTTTTAAGTAAAAACAGATTAGTCTGAATAAACAAAGACATACCTAGCCTAATAGCACAAAATATAATTAACTATAACTACCTAACACTATATATTTTTGTACTGTACCTAATTGACATGGAACCTTTGTAAAAGAGCCTCTGGCTCAAAGGTAGTAATTCCTAGAACAATAAACTAAACTATATTCTCTACAGTAGGTATAGTAATTTACACAAAGGACAATCATATCAAATATTTTTTCTATACAGAGTGGTGCTTGTGCCACTCACAACGCGAGCAGTGCTGAGATATGAAGCCCCACAATCCCCGCCTCTTCAGCTGTACTCAGTCAGCACCCCCCCGAGCCCCCTGCACACTGATAGAAATAATAAGGAGATACTGAGTCTCTCACACTGGCAGTCCTTAATAAGTGCAAGGGAATCCTGTCAAAGCAGGGAAGCAGCACAGACATCAAGCAGCAAAACGAACAGAACGAGCAGTACACCCTAGGAAAACTAAAGACAGAGCCTCTATGTAACAGAAAAGTGATACTAGAGGGAAATAAATTGCCCAAATATTGGTAGAAAAAAAATATGATTCCATTTAACAGGTGCCTTCCTGGGTACTCTGTAGAAAATGTTACCTATTTGGGGCCCAAGGGCTCCTCAATAATAGATCATGCATGGTGTAACCTCGAAGCAGTTACATTGATATACGAACATACGGAAATTGCCAGCAGAAATGAGGCCTCTAGGGCTATCTAGTCTGCTCAAGTGTGCAGCTAGCCCCTACTTTGCAGCTGCCCCTCCCCTCCCCACCTTCCCAAATACCCTCCCTTTCTGTCTGTCCCAACCACTTTTGAAACTACCCACCGTCCCACAGGATACCACCTCCTGTGGCAATGCATTCCAAACTGCCACTACTCTCTCCGTGACAATGTGCCTCCTCATTTCTCTCTTATACATACTTCCTTCCAATCTAAGTCTATTCCCTCTCTTGTCCTTCCCCTTCCAGAGCTTTATTATCTCTTCAGTACCAGATTTATTTATTCCCCTGTAAGTACTTAAAGGTCTCAGTCACATCCCCCTGATCCCTTCTCTCCTCCAGGGGATATATGTTTAATTCCTTTAATCTCTCCTAGTATGGCATGTCCTGTAATCCCTGAATCAACTTTGTCATCCTTTGTTATACCCCCTCAAACAATCTCACATCTCTCTTCAGATAAGGCTGCCAGAATTGCACACAGTATTCAAGGTGCGGTATGACTAGTGACTTGTAGAGTGGCAGAATGACATCCCTGCTTCTGGAGGAGATGCTCCTCACTATACAACCCAGTATCATGTTGGCTTTGCTGCCGCCCTCCTGCACTGCACTGAATTGTTCATATTCACCATTGTCACCACCCGTGTCTCCTTTTCCTCTTCAGTGCTACTGTACATAACTACACCCCCTCCCCACACAGTTGGTAACCCTTTCTAGGATTATTTGCACCAAAGTGTAATACTTTGCACTTTTTCACATTAAACCCCAACTGTAATACCTCTGACTACTCCATCATCTTATTCAGATCATCCTACAACCCCTGTCAACCTTCTATATCATCCACCACCACCCCAATGTGGTACCATCAGCAAACAGACTGATCCTATTCTTGACACCATGCGAGATGCTAGCAATGAAAATTCCAAACAACACTGGCCCCAACACCAATCCCTGCAACACCCCACTAATCACAGCTCTCAGAGATGAGAGTTCCCCCCTCACTACTACTCTCTGCTGTCTGTCTTGCAGCCAGTTCACAATCCAATTAACCAATTTAGCGCTCACCCCCAAATTACTTAGCTTACCACCCAATCTCCTGTGGGGAACTGAATCAAAGGCCTTGCTGAAGTCCAAATAAATGACATCCACAGCATGACCCTTGTCCAGTTCCCTCATAACCCAGTCGTAATACTCAACAAGGTTAGTCAGTCAGGCTGTTCTGGAGATAAACCTGTGCTGATGAGCAGCTTGGAGCTCATTGACATCCAAGAAGGAAACCAGCCTTTCCTTAAGTATTGTCTCCATCAGCTTTCCCACAATAGATGTTAGGCTTACCGCTCTGTAATTACCCAGCTCATCCTTTGGACCACTTTTATGGACAGACACCATGTGGGACATTCTCCAGTCTTGTGGCACACATCCTGTTTTCATGGAAGTATTGAACAGATCCATCAGTGGTCCAGTCAATACATCCGCCATTTCTTTAAGCACCCACAGATGTATGCCTTCCAGGCCCATTGCTTTATCCACTCTCAGAACCGTTAGACCATCAAATACCCTGCCTTTAGTAATCACACCATCTGTTAACTCCTCACCCCCCTTGCCCACCATTCCCAGCTCGTTTGGAAGTAGCCCACCCTTTTTCTTCATGAACACAGAACAGAAATACTCATTTAGAGCCTCTGCTTGTTCTACCCCACTTTCAGTACACTCCCTTCCCTTCTGATCCTCACAAGCTGGTCCTTACAGCTACTTTTCTCCCATATGTAGCTGAAGAAGTCCTTTTTTCCTTCTTTGATACCCTGCACCAGCCTCAATTCCTTGGAAGCTTTAGCAACCCTGACTGCCCTGGTGACTACCCTGGACTTCATCACATACTCATTCCAATCCTCCTTATTACCTGATTTTCTGTATCTCCTAAATGCTGATTTTTTAGCCCTCACCATTTCTAAAACCTCCTTGCTCAACCAACTTGGTCTCTTAGCCCATCCCTTTTTGCTCTTTACCTTGACACATGTCTCAGTGGCCTCCACTAACCCCAATTAGATTTTTTTACCTTTTCTGGTTTGCATCCTATTGAGGATGAATTCCTTTCAGGTGACCCTCTACTATTTCCTTCATCATGCCAAAATCAGTATATCCGAAGTCAATCATCCTGGTCCCTGTACCCACTATCTCTCTACTCATGCTAACTGAGAACCACACCGAGTGGTGGTCACTCCCAGCCTGTGATTCCTCTACCCTCAACTAGCCTCCCTATTGATCAATACTAGATCTAGTATATTCCCCACCCTAGCCAGCACAATGATCAACTTTGCAGGAAACAGTCCTGGAATGCATCCAGGAGAATCTGCTCCCTAGCACTTGAGGTGGCTGATGTACCCCAACCCACCCCCGGAAGATTGAAGTCCCCCACTATCCCAGTGTTATCTCTTCTGCACATTTTCCTGATTTGCCCTGCTAGCTCCCTGTCAAGATCTTCCCCTTGAGACAGTGGTCTATATAATACTCCTAAACTTAGAATTCTATTTCTTGTGTCTCAGAATTGCATCCACAAGGCCTCTGTCCTACACTCCTGCCCTTCTTCCCTCTCACACATTATCCTTTCCTTCATGTATATCACCCCTCCTTTCCCATTGTCTCTGTCTCTGCTGTAAATCCTGTAACCTGGGATCAACAGATCCAAGTCCTGGTATTTGTTAGCCCATGTTTCTGTGATGGCTGCTATGTCTACCATCCCCTCCACTAAAAGAGCCTGTAGTTCAGCAGTTTTGTTCCCCAGACTTCTTGCATTAAAGGAGACTACCCTTCAAGAAGTACCCCAGTACCCCTGGTATTAAAGGAGACTACGCTTCACCCCACTCCTCGACCCTTCTATGACCCTTTCCCTGTTAAAATGGGGGGGTATATGATCTAGAAATCATGGAAAGGCCAGAATTCAAACATAACCCGTTATTGTTAAAATTACATTTTAAACACCCAGTACAAACTGATATAGTAATCCATGCTAATGAAGGTCTCCAAATTGTTACCCAAAAAAGGATCAAATGAGGTACTAGCACTGCCAAATATTTTGACAATTTTTTATATATAGGACTGCTAAGTGATATACGTACATCTATTATAGAGGAAACAGATTTTAATAGTACTCCAATTCTTTGAACGAACATGAATGTCATGATAAAACCTCATTGTATAATTAATAGTGTGGGGACAATTAATAAACAAGATTAAACATGGTTCAACTCCAGATGTAGGAGAGCAAAGAAAGATCTAAATAAAGAAACAAGATGGTACAAGTTAATTAAAAATCAAAACAAAAACAAAAATGATGGCTATAAACATCTTATCAACATAAATAGAGAAAGAAAAAAAAATAAAGCAATCTTAGAACGAGAATGCCAGCTTCATGCCAAGGTTCTCTGTGAAAAGTGAAGGAAATCAGTAATTAATAAAGACAGTAGACAGTTATGGAAACTGGTTAGTCAAGGGTATAATAAATATTAACTAGAGTTAAAGCACATATTTCACCAGACACCTGGGTTATATATTTTTTGAATCTATATTTCTCCCCAGATGAAGAAACTATCCCATTAGTAAGTAAGTCTGACTCCAGAAAGCTCATGTACCACTTCCTATCTTTATCAATCGAGATGAAATAGCCTTAGCAATTTTCCAACTCAAATCCAATAAAGTGCCAGGACCAGACAAAATTATTGGTGACATATATAAATCTTACATAGATTGGTGGGTCCACATGCTTGAGAAAATATTTAACATCTTTGTCCAGGGATATGACTTCCCTGTCAGTTGGCAGTGTAGCATCATTTACCCGATTTTTAAAAAAGAAAACCCGAATGGCCCACAAATGTTTGATAGACATATCTCAAAAAATCTTTACTAACATAATTCTTGACCATCTTACACTCTGGTTAGAACAAAACTATATTATTAGTGAATCTCAAAATGTCTTTAGAAAAGCCAGATCTACAATACAACATTGTTATGTTTTGAATTTCCTGGTTTTTAAATATACCAAAGTCAAGAGTGGTAATTTATATTGTTGCTTTGTTGATTTCTTATCAGCCTTCGACAATATAAGTAGAACTTTACTGTGGAATAAGCTTGGAATACAACCAGAGCTCCTTGATATATTAATCAGATTACATAACCATACATGGGCCTTGGTTCAATATGATGAGTTTGGACACCCTGCAGTGGCATTTTGTACTAATCTTTCTTGGGGTCAGATGAGGCTGTTTACTGGACCCTACTCTCTTTAATATTTGCATTAATGAAATCCTTCTGAATTTACATAATACTGCATTTCATGCCCCTAAAATATAGGACACCAGAGTAGATTGTTTAGCTTATGCCGATGATTTAGTCTTGATTTCAACTTCTGTTTTGGGACTCCAAAGAAAATTGGACCACTTCATAAATCTCTGCTTCGAACATAAGCTAAAAATTAATATGGAAAAAATTAAGGTACTGATGTTTGGAAAAACAAAGTAAAAAGTTCTTCAGTTTTTGGATTAATACCAAGAAGGTAGAGAAAGTTAAGTATAACGATTATTTAGGGGTAAGATTTATTTAGAGTCATCTTTGGAAAGATCATAATAATTTCATTCTGAAAAAAATAAATATGGCATTTAACACATTCAGAATATTTAATACTAAAATGAGCTGTAGTACAGTTAAAGGTAATCTGAGTGTTTTGAATGCAAAAATAAAGTCAGCGGCATTATTTGGGGATTTTCTGATTTGAGTAAATTGGAAATTATTTCCAAAAAAATTAATAGGTATATCCTCATGGTCCCACAGTCCATATCAGCTGCCCTTAATTTAGAATAAGGCCAACATTCTTTTCCCATCTTGGTAGCCGAAAGATAAATTATTTCAGTCTTGCAGCTATTTTTGTTGAAGGAGGAAAGATTTCCAAAGAAATGTGTGGAAGAGGAGATAAAATATTTCACAATGCGATACCATTCCCCTACTTTTAAAATAATCAGGAATCTCCTCTCCCCACATGGCATAGGACACACTTCATGGGACATCTATTCAAGGGCTTGGAACAACAGTTTCTTCTGTTAAAATCAGACTTGGGGACTCAGATACTACAAATATATTTGAAAAGTTGAATAGCCTTAAATTATTTAGGTGCAATAAACAGTTAAAAAATATACGTAGACTGGAACCGTATTTACTAAAGATGTCTAACCCCAGAGCAAGATGAAAACTAACTAAATTTAGGATGGAAATTTACACTGCAAACTACATACACTTTAGACAGGAGCGGCAAGAAGCCATCTCCCCTACTGTAGATGTGAGAAACAGAAGATGATCTTAAACATGTACTACTAATTTACCCACGTTATGGTCCACGACAGACAAAGTGGCTTGGTGACATCACGGCTTGCCTTGTCCTCCCTCCTGACAACATAATAAATTAATTACTTAACTCTGAGGATGAATATGTTTTAGAAAGAATAACTCTTCAACTTGTTATTTTGTTTTTATAGTGCTATAAAACTTTTACAGTGGGTATACTGAAGGATTTACCATGTCACGTGATATGTTTTGACCAATGAGGTTGCAGGATTTTCATACCCCATTGTATAATTATTATTTCAACACCATGCTGCAATGGATCACAATGCTACTGAAATTTGAATGTGCAGTATAGTTTGAGGACCCAGGATTCAAACCAAGATCTCCTGGTTCACAGCCCTGTATCCTAAGTACTGAAATATGCTGCCTGTTGAGTTTCAGGGTTCTGGTGGTTATAATGAGACACGAGCACTGCTCCAGGGTCTGTGCAGTCCCATGGTTGGTTCTTTAGGGGAACAATTTATCATAACTTTCCAGGGGTATAAGGCTCTCCCCTTCACTTCATTTCTCATTTCCAGATATGAGCTATTATCCCACAATAAAGCAACTATCTCAAATTGGTTGCACTGTTGTATTAAGAAAGATTCAGAAATTTGAGTAACCAAAGCTAACTACCCATGCTACTTAACAACAACACCATCAGCTGGCACTTAGGTCATACAAAAATATGCCTCAGGTTTGGACATTGATCTATGACAAGACAGTATTAGATTTTTTTGTGTGGGGGTGAGTACATTTGTTTTATCCCTTAGAGAATTATACTTAATTATAAAATGGCAAGAAAGAATCTACGTAGAAAGTAGGGCTGGGCAAATACCTTATTTTGAATATTCGGCCGAATATCTGTTTACAGCCCCACAAATATTCCGAATTTGTATTCATTATTCATGTGCCTGTGAGGAGGAAGAGTAAAAAAGCAGCCCCCACCCTCTTCCCCAGTCCAGTCATGTTAATGAACAACCCCCTGGGCCCCTCCATCTGCAACAAGACCACTCCCAGCCTCCCCTAGCACCCCAAATTGAAGATTTAATAAACAAGTCCTATGATGGGCAACTGGCACAAAACCCCTACCTCCATGGCTGCCTGCCATTTCTCTAGCACTTTTGTATTGTAAAATGCCATTCCCCCACCCCCACCCTGCCAGCAGCACCCAAGTCCCACCCTCCTCCCATGAGTGTGTATATTGAGAAAAATCTCCTCCCCTCCCCATTCCTGTAGTACCCTCTTCTACTCTTGTCCCCAGGCATCTCAAAGAATACAATAAATCCTTCCCTCCATACCCATAGCATCCCTTTACCACATTCCTCCCCGACTCAAAGAGTGATGCTAAAATTACCCCTTCTCCCACCTCTTCAAGCACCCTTTCCCATCCTCCACTTCTGAGTAAAAAAAAAGGAAAGTATTCCCTATCCCCAGTTCTCTAATCACCTCACTCTCCCCCACCTCACTCTCCCCACCTCCCAGTGAAACACTAGCACCCTACCCCCACGGTGACAGGCAAAGCCTTCTTCACACAGTCTCAGCTGGCCACTGTATAAATGGTACCAGGTGAGTATAGCGTGTACTAAACTGGGCATGAAGAACCATGTGGTCAGTAGTGTGCATGGTATGAGAGCGACAGGGGTATATATGCAATACGACTATATCGCTACCCCCAGTCACTCTGTATCAAAGAGGAAGTGGATGTAATGACTGACGGTCGGGTGCTCAATCGAGCTGCTCCTGTGGTGAAGTGGCTAGAGACCTGATCTAGAAGTAGATGAGGGGAAGACCAGGATTTGAAACCCAGCTGGGGAATTTTTTTTTATGTTCCAACTGTGCGGCCACGACTAAGTGCCACAGTCGGCTTTTTAACTTACCCTGCTGTCCATACATACCCCTGTGGACTTGATTACATTTATTCCTGGAAGTCTGGGGAGGTGAAGCCCCTCATGCATAGGGTGCAGGGGGCAGAGTCCACTGAACAAACAAACTGAAGGCTCTGCTGTGTGGCATTCATGTGCGGATGGCATTATGTGCCACCATTGAGTTGCCACACTCTGTTTTCCGTGCACTGGTATGACGTGTGCGGTTTCATCCATGACATTGTGACCCCATGCCATATAAATGATGAGAATTAGAGCATGCTGAAACAGTAGCATTTCAGCATGTTGAGTGGGGTGCCAAAAAGGGGGATATAGAGAGTACCAGAGGGATGGGGAACATGGGGGGCTATATATTTTCACAATGTATGTCTTTTTCGGCAATGTGCCAAACATCCAGCATTGGTGATTATGCATTCTTGTGCAGCCCCTGACATTAGGCTATCCCTCCCAGGAGTGATGCATGGGGGGGCAGGGGAGGCTCCCCATTTAAGTGCTTTACTCTGTCACCAACTCCTACCCAAAGCAATGCAGGAGCTGTGCATGCATCTACAAACACAGGCACTTGGCACTAATCAAACCAACAATCTGAAATCATGTAGGAAATTGTTTATTATTAGGAATGATTTATATTATTGTATTTTGTCATGTTCCATTCACAGGATACTTTTGTAAACAAGATCTTGGTCTTAAAAAGCAAGAATTTACTTCTAATAAATTTACAACTGACTATTTTATTTATTGTGCTATGATAGGTTAATAACTGCTTTCTGATTTTATAATAAAATAGTTGTTAGTATAGTGGAATAAGTAAGCTTTCACCTTTACTTTTCACACTGCTAATAAAACAGAAGTTCAAAAGAATTCTGGTACTGTGATGTTAGAAACTGCCAATCATTTATGAGCCCAATGTATTGCAATGAGAAACTAAATATAATTTTTCTATCTTTTTCAAAAGAAATAAATAATTCTTTTAGCAAAAAACTTTGCCTTTAATATGTTTGCACTACTGTGGACCATCTGTATGATTTTGCATTTTTTAAAACAGTAATTGGCTTTGTTTTTCTTCTTCTTAAGTAAAAGCCAGTTATAAAGAAAATGTCACCTGCTAAATTATAACAAGAGATCACAGGTTATCAAAAATCACATATTTCAATTAATGGTGGTGGAAAGTGTTATTTCTCTCTGAAAATCTGAAAAAAGGTTTGCAGTTTACCATTGAAATACACTGCCAGCCTAGCCCGTAAAACTTTTCTGATATCATAATAGAAGAATTCCATTTGATTATTTTTTATTAGTAGCTGCAAAATACAGATCAGATGATGAAAAGGTAATTAAAGAAACACATAAAAGCAAACAACATGAACCTTCGTGAAGTTTGAAACATTTAATAGACTAAATTAAATGAACAAACCAATAAATAACAGCCAGCCGTTCTTTCTTTGTTTGGTCAAGTCCTACTGGAATTGACAGTAACAGCCAGGTAGTAGCTGCCTGTTTCTTCTCAACTTACCCCCCGGAGGTTTTCTTCACTCAGGTTTGCATTGGAGGCAGTGCTGCCTCGAAAGGTGCTGCTGTTTCCCCACTACCCCCCAAAGGGCAGGGCTTCAATCTCTCCTCCTCGGCTGCCTCAAGATGAATTTTACTTGAGTGTTGGTCCACGGCGGTGTGGTGTTAGAATAGTAAATATATAGGAGTAGGGACTTAGCTGTCAGAAAGAATATATGTAACAGCAAAGAACTGCCTTGGAGTCAGTGCTGCCCCCAAGGCAACCTTCAGGGCACAAAACAGCACTACTATCCAAGCTGTCACCTGCATCATGTGATTCATTGCATTCTCACAACTTGCCAGTGCCACAAGTGGTCCACTTGCCTCTATCTCCAGTTCTGTGTTACTTGAATCAGAGGTGCGCTTGGCAGGAGCAAGTTGTAGGGACAGGTGCCATATGTGTGATGTGGTGGCGCACAGTGGCTAGCCTTAGTTGTAGTGACATGGAGCAGAAAAGGTATGGAGCAAACTTAGACAGTAGCCTGCTATATGATCTGGCCAAGAAGGCATCACAGTTCATCCAGCAGGAGCAGCAGCCAGATAAGCACAACACGGCAGACTGACCCTAGTGCAATGGGATCACTGTCCTGTACACAGACCCTGTTCCTACTATGCTCCAGACCTGCTGTGATCCAGCCAGACAAGCACAACACGGCAGACTGACCCTAGTGCAATGGGATCACTGTCCTGTACATAGACCCTGTTCCTACTATGCTCCAGACCCGCTGTGATCCAGCCAGACAAGCACAACATGGCAGATTGACCCTAGTGCAACGGGATCACTGTCCTATACACAGACCCTGTTCCTACTATGCTCCAGACCTGCTGTGATCCAGCCAGACAAGCAGCAAGGATAGGAAGAAATCAGTATTCATGATCAGAATAGGTACCCAACAACGCAATTACTGTATTATTTATATATGAAGGGAGAATCACAAAAAGGTTCTGAGGTTCTGAAAGGCTGATTAGCCCTGAAACATTCTGATGGTTATCCAAGCCTTATCAGGACGTTCAGAAACTTTCAGCTTAAAGTACAAAAACTGTTTTAGAAAATGGGTAAAAGTAATTCAGCCTTCTGATTGGCTGAGGCACTTCTCTAGCTGGGCATCTATCAGACAACAGATGCCCAGCTATTAAAAGTACCAGCCCAGCCAACCCCATCACCCGAATCCTGCTGCCCACCCTCATCTCTAATTAGCTAAAAACCCCTCTTACCTTTTCAAATATCCACCATTTTTTTTGACTGGCTAACCAAGACATACTGGCCCCCAATGCTACATAATTTAACTGCCACAATCTCCCATGTCCCATCATTTTTTTTTTTTATATACAAGACTAACAAAGAGCTAATGGTGCTCTCGCTCCTCAATCCTCCCTCCTGCACGCACCCACTCACTCACGCTCCTAAAATCAAACACCAGCTTGTAAATAACTGTTGTACCTAAACGCCACCACATCACACTGATCAACAGTGCTGCATCTGATACAAACCATATTCAAAATAAGAAACATCCATTTCCAGCGACCCCCGATAATGCATAGTACAATGCGGCTCCACTGCTCAATCGTCTGTATTCCACGTTCTCAAATTAAAATTCAAACCGCATGCCCACCCCCGCCATACAAGACCCGTCTCTCGCATACCCTGCATAATCAAAAAAATCACTGTGACTGCAATTTCTTCTCTCCATACCACTCTCCGACCACAGTCCTTCTCAACCATAACTGTCTCGATCAGCATGTAAATTTCTGAAAAGAAAGGAATCATACCAGGACGAGTGACGGCTTCCTCTACTTGCTGTACCTAAAAGACAGAGCATTGGCCCAGTGGGCAAGACAACCATGCGGAGTCCCGTGGTGTGCCGTATGGCCATTTCATATTACCCGCACATTTCTAAATGATTCAGCAACTTCTACCACCCAGAAGCAAACAAAAAGCTGTCAGTAGAGCAGAAAGCAAGCTAAAACTAGGCTGCTTGTAGCTTTAAATGTTGCTGGTGCCATACTTCATCACTGTTCCGTACCTCTTCAGCACTCCACAGCTCATCTGTCGTCTCTCCATACCACACGTCTTCCTGCTCCTAACCTCTGGGACAATCCCATTTTCTTAGCAGCTAGCTTAAATGTTGCCATACACGGTCATCGACTTTACATAAAATAAATAATAAACGTGCTGCACTGCTGCCTGTCCATATTTAGTGACTAGCGAGTTGATTGAGCTGCAGGAGTGAATGATTTAACAGCAGGCTAAGAACTGGGGAAGGGGGCCGTGCTTCTAATGTCCCGTTCATGCTCAACTGGCAATTCCCTCGCATCTCCCCTGACTACTGTGCAATTCTAGCAGGGACAGGCATGTTGTTGTTTTTTTTTTTTTTTTTAAAGTTTACCATTCTTGCAAACTGTGTCACATATGAATAAAAAGTAAAGTACTTTTCGTTTAATAATAGCTCAGCCATCGTTCCTGATTGCACTCTCAGTAGTGCTCACTCCCTGGGCTCACTCACAACAGCACTGGCTTCAGACAACAAAATAATATTTTGTCAGTGTGTGTGTGTGTGTGTGTGTGTGTGTGTATGGGGGGCAGGAGGGGGAGGGGGCACTTTGAAAAGACAAGAAAAATAAGAAAAAAATCATTCTAATGCAGGCGGAGGAACTATTTTATTGCAAAACTTACTTTAAACTAATTTGTCATGAAACATTTTTTATTAAACATATTTTTTTTACACTGCCCATTTTCTAAGTGCAATAATACCCTCCAGGGTGGGCGGTATTGTGCTATACCAGACCTTCCAGGGGCTATAAGGCCCTCTGCCTGCGGCGTCGGGCCTCATTACCCCCCCCGGGTGGTCCGGTATAGCACACTACCGCCCACCCTGTCGGGTATTATTGCTTACTTAAACCAGCATTTTCTGCCATTAAGCTATTGTCAGTGAAGGAAAAGGAATCTGAAAACAGCTGGTTGTGGTACTAAAGTAAATATAATTAGTGTAATGTATCTAGTTAGTACCATTTGATGACATCACTCCGAATATCACCACTTAATAGAACTCACAGGATCTTTGCTCCATCTTCAGCCTTCTTTCTTGGTATTTCCACCACCACCTGCCTTCTTTGTAAAGACCTACTGAAGGAGTATATTAAACACCAAAATCAATTTAATTGGAAGAGGTTAGGGGATGTTAAAATTGGTTTTGCAGAGATTGCAAAATTTAAAATTCAGGGTTTTTACCGACAAAGATATTCATAGAGTTTTAAAAGTTACGCATATAGTGGAAGAAATGGAAAAAGCAGATGGTACATAACATTACAGTTATACTAGGCAGAATCAACTAACAAGGTAATACTGTAGGGCACATCCCCAGGCCATAGGGAACTGCGAGTAAAGTGGTGCAGGGCCAGTGCTTCTAAGAAGGATAGTCTGAGCCAAAAGCTAGGAGTGCTCACTAGAAAAATACACAATTCAAGAGTGTCACACAAATATAAAGTGCAAATGCAGTGCTTACTTTAACATGCTGATGCACAGTTCCTAGCAACAGTTAACAGCAGCAAACAGTGTTTTGTTGTAGTTGTTGCTTTTCAATCCTCACAGTTCTCACTGTTCAGAATAAGAGCAGGTAGTCTACCCAATATATCCAAAAGTACAAAGTGCACCAGAACAAAGGTGAAATAAATGAAGGAGGAAAAAAATGATCATCTCTTTACAGCCTTTTGTCAGATTTCCAAGGTGACACACAAGCTGCAGACAAGGAGTTAAAGACCCAAATATCTGACTTTGCTTCTCTGGTCAGCAAGTTGGAGAAGAAACAGGAATCCACTAATGAGAGGGTTTTGGCTGCAGAGAATGCTGATACAGCCTTTTTAAAAGTTACCTGTCAAGTGAAGCCCTACTACTTTGATGATCCTTAGAAACACAGAATTTGATGACAGAAAAGGACGGCTTGGTCCACCTAGTCTACCCATTTTTCTCTGCTTGCATTATCACCACATTCTACTCCTGACAAGGCAAACTTTTTTTTTACTCTCTTCAGTGGCCAAGCCCTCTTTCATAGTGGCTCACCCAGCCCCAACAGCCAGCTTCTCGTGGGCTTACCTTCCAGCTCTGTCCTCCACCTGTCACAGCCCACAGCAGGCTAGTCCTTCAGCTGCATGGTCCCAGACTGGAGGAGAGCTGTGTCACTGCTATGGGGCCTGCAGAGACCCAGTACTCATCCTATCTGTTGCTGGGGCTTTCCACATTTCTGGTCCTGTCCCTTGGGCTGCAGGTAGTATGGGTGCAAATGCACTCACATGCAACAGTGCTTAGCATGTCACCAGCCTGAGTCCTTCCTTCGCTGCACCACTCCGACTGCACTGCCACCCATGGTTACCAAGGAGGGAGTAGAGCAGCAAAGCTGGCAAGCTTCCCTCCCTGGAGGAGGAGCGCATCCTCTGGATTGCTCCGTTCTCCTCTTCCTGGCCAGCTCCTGATGACCCGCACTCATTCCCGACCACGGGTCACCAGCTTCACAAGCAGTAGCACTAGTACTGTGCCAATGGGCCAGCTGCAAAGCTATTTTTTTATAAAAATGCTAGACATCTCTCACAGCTAAACTCTGAAGATGAGCAAAAGAAGGTGGATATAATGGAATATCTGCTAGTTAATTCTGTGCAGTAGTAACTTCAATGCCCTGTACCATTTGAAATTATCTTTTTGTTTTGATTATCAGCTGAAATTACAGGTCACTTCTTTACTGCGTAGTTTAATCTTAACATAAATCTTTATCTATCTAGCAGATGAATTTCTGATGAAGGTACATGGAGGGGGGCCTTATAAAAATATATTGTTTTTATTATTCTTTCCCTTTTCTTGAAAGTACATTCTTAGTATTGCCGTAAATGCACTGGAGTATGTAAATGTTAAAATATTTCATCTTGCCGGCCCACTGGCGCAGCAGTAGCACTACCACCTGCAGCGCTGATGATCATGTTCAGAAGTGAGCACAGTGCATCAGAAAGTTGGCCAGGGGGAGGTTGGATGAATATCTCAGGGACTGCTCTCCACCTCTGGGGGTGAGGACTGTGGACTCCCAGCATACTAGTGACACCCAGCAGAGGCTGGGTATCCAGCAACCAGCACCACCTAGCTCTACAGACTGTTCAGCGGATGTCTGTGGGATGGGTGTGGGAGCGTGCCCATCTGGTTCTGACATCATTGCACATCTTTGCTCCTGGGGGAACCAAAGGAAAAAGCCCTGGTTCACAGAGCTTTGTGAAGCCCCTGGACTGCCTCCTGAATGATGCCCCAGGCATAAGCCTTGGCTGGGGCCTTTGGTTGATATCGGTCTCTCCTCGAGCTTCCCGGGGGAGCCCTGCCATAGGGGGCAAGCTACGGGTCACCCAGCTGGGAGGCCTGGAGGAAGATGCCAGGATAGCAGCCTGGGCACTGATAGGGGGTATATCCCCCACCCACTGACCAGGAGACTAAAAGAAAATTGTAAAAAAAAAAATTATTTTTATATTCTCATAGCCGGTTCAAGATTAATGCTGATTTAGTATTAATCTTTTTAACCCCCCCAAAATAGGTATTTATTTATAGTGTAACTTCTTACAATTATTGGGCCCTATGCACTGTTGGGGCAGAGTGGCTATGCGCGCATATCTCAGGTGCGCAGGCACTCTGCACCCTATGCCCCCCAGTGAGGGATGTACAAAAGGAGGCATGCAGCACCTATGCACCTGATCCCCTGGTCATGCGAAAAGCAACACACTGGAGTAGGCAAGGGGAAGGCTGGCACTACGCACCATGCACTAAGGCACATAGTGCTGGCCGCGGAGTGCAGAGGAAGGTGCAGTGTACTCCAGGGAGAACCCTGCCAAAAGTGCCCTCCATGCCCTGCACCACACATTCCAGCAGCCAATGTGAATCCCTCCTCCCACACTCCCACACGCTTCTGGATACCCACCCTTGAACTGGTGGGACAATGTAGACCCTATGGGACGGAACCTTGGCCCTGCACCATATACTGCACCCTACCACAAGGGAGGTCGCCCCATCCTCCACTGTGTGCTGTGGCACCCCCAACACAGCTGTGCCCCCATACCATAGGCATCGTTGGTCCCCCACCACCCCACGGACCCAGGGTTCCCCATCCTGGTGTGCTGTATGACCCCCCACCCCATTCCAGTGCACCACTCCATATTGCTTTGTGGATGGTTGGGGTGGTGGCATTACCCTCCAACCACCGCCACAGCTGCTAGCCATCAGATATCCATAGGGCACACTGTCAATGAGTGCCCCACCACATAGGGGATCTACTCAGCTGCCCGGTTTAGACATCCAGTTGGATGCCCAGCCGGTCCTGCAACTCCACCCCCGGCTACACAGTGGAGTCTTGTGTGCCAGGGGGGCAGGGCCATGGACAGTTGGCCAGTGGTTGTGCATGCTGCCACTGTGCACCTGTCCACAGGTGCAGACTCCGTGGGCAGGATGCCCATTAGTGCATAGGGGCCATTGTATGTAATGCTGTATTTAATTAAATGTATGTTCTAAGGTGCAAAGTGCAAAGTACACAGATAGCACAGCTTAATAGCCTGGTAAGTCCTCCTATAGGGACTGCAGCACTGAAATGATAGCTAGGGAATACAGGAGTAACTGCCCATCTGCACTGGTGCTTCAGATCCACTGATTCTTCATCAGGGGGGTGGTTAGGAAAAAAGATGAGCAGTTTAAAAGAATCAGTTTTGATGACATCAATTTTCAGTGACACAATAGTGAAAAATATAACAACAGCGGTGCAGCTAATTAAAGTGAAATGTCCATTTCCAAAAGCTCACACCTCAGTGTGAGGTAGCCCCTGATTAGCAGTTTTACATAAAAAAAATGTCATGTTTACCTTTGTGGCTTCTTACTGTTTTGTAGTTTATTTGGTTGATCCTTTCGTCCCTCCCACCAGCATATTGTAATGAACACCACTAGAGGCACATACTACAACCTTCCATGGCTGTCCCAAGTCTGAGGTATCAGCCAGAGAGAAACCATGGGAACATGTATAGCATAATACAATGGACAAATCTGGTAATAGCTGTATTCTGAGACATGCATGTCCTGGTGGCATACTGTGACCAAGTACAGACCAACAGTTGACTGTATAACACATAGATAACAAAGGTAGTGCCACACATGATTATGGGCCCAATTTTATAAAGGGTTTAGATCGCTACAGGGGACTTGTGGCAGTGAGGTGGATGCAAGTGACTTTACAAGCCACCTGCCGCAAAAGCCCTGCCACAAGTCCCTAGCACCAGACTCAGGGAGTTAGACCAGCTACTCCCTGGTCTAACTTTGCGTCCATTGGAGACCCAATTTACAGGGCTTGTGCCAAAGCTTAGGTGCAAGCTGCAGTGAGTTGAGTAAAATGTTACAACTGCGCCAAATGTACTAAAATTGGCACAGGTTGTGACAAACTCTGTGGCGCAGCTGCAGCAAACATTATGGCTGATGCAGGGCTTGAGGGAAGCTCTGTATCATAGAATTTGAATAATAGAATCTGATGGCAGATAAGGACCGCTTGGCCCACCCAGTCTGCCCATTGCCCTACCTAATGGATAAGCTGCAGATCCTAGTTAACCAGCAGCCTACTTCTTTCTACCCCCACCCCTTAGAATTGCCTTATGACTGCCCCATGCATGCTTGAATTCAACCACTGTTTTTGACACCCCAACCTTCCTCCGGAAGGCCGTTCCATGCATCCACAACCCTCTCTGTGAAAAAAATACTTCCTTACATTACCTTTGAGCCGCCCCCATGCTATCTTCAAATTGTGCCCCCTTGTTCTTGCACACCTCATTTTTTGAAAGATGCTACCCTCTTGGACTTTGTTGATTCCCTTGAGGTACTTGAAAGTTTCTATCATGTCCCCACTTTCCCTCCTTTCCTTGAGGCTATACATATTAAGCTCCTTTAGTCTCTCATCATATGTGTTCCCCTTGTAAAATCTGGCCCTATGTCTCTAATTTGAGTCCTGACATCTTCAGTGGGATACATAAATTCACTACCTTGAGATGCATATTTGCACACATTGCATCTTAATAAATAAATAGCCATCCACTCTTCTTTGTTTGATCAAGTCGTCCTGGGATTGCCACTAACAGTCTAGTAGAGTCTCTTTGTATTTTCTCAATCTCCCCCTCCAGCTATCCATGATGTCACCTTCATCATGTGATACAGTATATGCATCATGTGATACAGTGCATGCATCATGTGATACATTGCATTCTCACAACTTGGCCAATACCACAATTGGTCCACTTGACTCTACCACCGGTGCTGCATTACTTGAGTCAGAGGTGCGCTTGACAGCAGCGGGATAGGTGCCATATATGTCATGTGGTGGCAGGCCACTGGCAAACCTTAGCTGCAGTGACATGAGAGCAGACAGCACCCTGCTACATGATCTGGCCAGTCAACAGCAGCAGGAGGCATGACAGTGATATGATTAGTGCTGGGTGAAACTTCTAGTACTCTTGCAAAATTGTGCAAAATCACTAGTTTTGCATTCACACAATTTTCACAAAGTTGTGCCAGAATCCATTATAATTTTGCTTCCATTTTTCCCCCAAATTGCACATTTTTAAAAATGTGAGTTTTTAAAAATGCTCAATTTCAGCAACTAGCATCATTCCCCCAAATTGCACATTCTCACAAATGTGAATTCTTAAAAATGTGCAATTTTAGCAAATAATGACACAGGCTGAGAATAAACTTTCCAAAGTGTGCATTTTTACAAATCGTAATCTGCAAAACTACGCAGTTTCACACATTTTGTGCAAAAAGCTACATTGTACAGTGTAATATGTTCATTCTGTGATACTGTGCAAAATTATTTGAAAATGGCACAGTTTTGCAAAAAATGCTCGAAACCAATTTTTGCAATTTCACCCAACACTAGATATGATATCCATCCAACAGGAGCAGCAGACTGACAAGCACAACATGGCAGACTGACCTTAGTGCAGTGTGATAACTGTCTTATACACAGACCCTGTTCCTACTATGTTCCAGACCTGCTGTGACCCAACCAGTCAAGCAGCAGGGACAGGAAGAAGTCAGTAATCATGCTCAGAATAGGTACCCAACAATTTAATTACCATATTATTTATATAGAAGGGGAGAATTACAAAAGGTTCTGAACTGTTGATTAGCCTAGGAAAGTTCTAATGGTTATCTAAGCCTTATCAGAACTTTCAGAATCTTCCAGGTTAAAGTACAAAAACTGTTTTAACTGTTTTTAACCAGCATTTTCTGCTAATCAGCTATTGCCAGTAAAGGAAAAGGAATCCAAAAATAACAAGTAGTGGTACTAAAGTACATGTAATTAGTGTCATGTAGCTGGTTAGCACCACTTGGTATTACGACTTTGAGAATGACCAGACTTCACTGGATCCTTTCTCCACCTTCAGTCTTTCTTGGTGTTTCCACCACCACCTGCCTTCTTTGTAGATAATGACCTACTGGAAGAGTATATTAAGCTCGAAAATCAATTTAATAGGAAGAGGGTCAGGGGATGTTTAAACTGCACTTTGCAGATATTGCAAAATTTAAAATTCAGTTTTTTTTTCAAGAAAATATATTTAAAGGTCGCACATACAGTGGAAGAAATGGAAAAAGAAGCTGCTACATGACATTTCAGTTATACTAGGCAGCATCAATTAACAAGGCACGTACTAAAGGGGTAGTGATGGATAATAAACCTAGGGTGCCAATAAGCAGCAAAGCAATGGCTACTAAGGGTGTGAGATATAATAAGATGTGTAACAAATATTCTGACCAGAAAAAAGGGAGAAGCAACATTCAGTTTTCGCTTTGAATACCTGTCGTCGAATCCCACTGAATACAACCCGTATTTCACAACTGATTCAGATTTGATGCACATCCCTTATTCTCAGGGATGCCAAACAGGTTAGTAACATATACAGTCATTCTTCAGAATAACATAGTAATTTATGGTTGGAAGGGACTCTAGGTCCATCATGTCTATGGGGAGGGAGGGAGGGAGGGAGGGAGGGCAGCTGCAGAATAAGGGATTGCTAACTGCACACTCGAGCAGACTTGATAGACCATGAGGCCTGTATCTGCTGGCAGCCTCGTATGTTTGTATGTTCATCTACCCCCTGCTCAATAAGCAGGTATAAATAAGTATTCTGTATAAATATGTGCTAATTTAAAAGTATTCCCTACCCACTCTACTGCCCAGGAGATGTCAGTGGTCGTCATCAGTGAGGAGGGGCTAATGACCGAGTTGGCATGGGGGAATAGAATGCCGGAAGAGGACAAATGTGCTGCTGCTCTCTATGCATGAATAGAATTTAATTTTTATTTAGTGTTACACCTTCCAAATATGGGAGGATCAAAAAGGATTTTGCAAGTTAGGTAGTGGTTGTGCAGGGAAGCATACAAGTAAGTGCAGTCAGCATTATGCGTTCAGCAACATCCCACAATGGCCACGGGCAGTTACAGATCTTGTTTTATTTAGAGATGGAATGTCAATGAGGATTAGAGACGTGTGAAGCTGGCAAACTTCACTGCTGGAAATAATTAATGAACTTTGCCAAATTAGCGAAGTGCGAAGCATCGACTTCACAAAATGTTTGGCAGGCGAAGTGGCACTTTTTCAAGTGAAGTTAAGGCAAAGATGCTACTTCACCTTAACGTTGCCTGATTTCACCTCAGAAAGTGCCATGTCCCAAGAAAAACTCAGTGTGAAGTGGCAAAGTGGTGAAGTGGGCAGTCTGCAAAATTATTCACACAGGCGAATTTTGCAACTTTGCCAGAACATTGAGGGCGAAGTAAAACTTTGCAACATCACTAATGAGGATATCAGTGGTATCTCCAACTCTCAGAATTCCAGCCAGAATGCAACCTGTTCTGAGCTGAAGGAGCCATTGTTTATTGGCTCATCCATTATTTATTGGCTCATCTGAAGAATGGCACCTCCAGTATGGAAGCATCCCGAAGGTAACTGCACTGTCTTTGCTGGCAGTGGGTGAGCCCACGTTCCAGGTGTACAACTAAAACTTGTGACTTTCTAACCTAGTGGTGAAAATGCTATGGACAAAGCCATGCAAACACTTTATGGCACTAGGCTGTGGTGGGGAAGGTGTTGACAGTATCCCTATTTATTAATGCTAACATCAACATATTGCAGAAACACTTTCTTAGGGAGTTATTGCAAGAATCCCTAAGTACCATGATTAAAATATTAAACCAAGAAAAATGACGGTTGATTCCAGAGGTGGGCAGAGAAGGCTAACTGGCCTGCTACAGTTTTACTATGAGGGAAATGAAATGAATGAGTAGTGGATGATGCTGTGTGTGAGATAGGTTTGTGTTTTTTTCTTGTACTGCTACCTTAGCTGTACTTGCTTGCGTATTTGCTTTATTTAGTGTGTGTTTTTGAGAGAGAAACAGCACTGTAGGATCCCAGATTTTGACAGAACTTGATAACCAGCTTACAATAGGGTTTACCATGATCATTTGCTGCTGCGGTACAGATGTCCTGTTCCCATCCATTAGGCGAAAAACTCTGTTAACTGTGGTGGGAGCATAGAGCCATGGGCTGTGCTCAAATCCAATTACAGCAAGAAATGAGACTGGCCACACTCCCCGACTCTGAGGAACTGAGTCAGAATGGATTCGCATAATATAAAGTAGCAGACTAGGGGAGTAGCAGAATCCTTTCTAGGGTTTCATAGATTGCTTTTTAAATCTGTTAGCCCATGTGGTCAATTTGATTAACATTGGACTTCCACAATGCTGTGTAAGAGCTTTAAACACCCTAGAGCAGGGACATTACCACAGAAAACTCTTTTTTAAATAAAACTGAATAGAAATGCAACATTGCTTATTCATTACACTGTTATTCTAACAGTATGATACTATGGCTTCTGCAGTTATGTGAGTTTCTAGTAAAAGAGAAAAAAACACCCTTGGCCAAAAATATATTATGTTTCAATATAGTTATAGTACTGCAATGTTTATTCTCCATATTTTTGTAATCACAGTAACTGCAGATTGCTCTGGTGACCTCAGATGCTGTTACTAGGGGGAGACACCTGAAACTGAGAGGATCAAGCAGTGAACACACTCCTTTCAATGTGTAAGCTAGTACTATAAAATACCTTTTGTCATGCAGGAACCCATGAAACTGCCTTGCATCCTGGCAGGCTCCAATGTAAAATGGGTCGGGGGGTGGGGTTAGTGCATGAGTTGTTGTAATGTGGAGAGAAGAGGAAGAAGCCTGCCTGCAGGTGTATGCTTTGGAGATGTTTGTCAGTCAGTGTGGTATGAGAGAGTGTAGGGAGGAAGAGAGATAGAAGAAGAGAGGACGGCTGTTTCACAGTGTTGGAAGGTGGATGGAGAAAGCAGACTGGCCTGCTACAGATTTTCGATGAGGGATATGAAAGGAATGAGCAATGGATGATCCGACGGAGTAGGAGGAGGGGACGGCAGGGTTAAGGAGAGGTAAGTTGGAACAGTGCCAAGCTGGTATTTGGTCATGAAAGAGGAACAGTGTGACAGTCTGGGCCTCAAGGGAGGGGAAAGTGGTATTAGTATACAGAGAGCAGTGATGGGTGAGAAACAGAGCAGTAAGGGCAAAGCTAGTTAAAGAACCTACCAGGTATGAGGTGGCTAGTTAAATAAATTTCTAGGGATGGGGCAGTGTTTGACCTGGTGCTGACAAACAGGGACAGCATTGCAGACGTCACAGTGAGCAGTCGCTTGGGTACCAGTGATCACCATACAGTGTGGTTCAATATGACAAAAGGAGCATAGGCAAGCTACGCAAGGATGAGGGTTCTGGAGTTCAGGAGGAGGGCATAATTTAAGTAAATGGGAGTCTGCCTCAGAAATTGCCCCGTAGGGGGGATTGCCAGAGAGGGGACGTATCGGCACACTGGGGAAGAATAAGGTAGGGTATAATTAAGGCAAGAAGCCTCTGCATGACACAGGTAAGCAAAGGAAGAAGGAAAAGAAGACTATTGTAATTCTCCAAAAGAGTGGCAAGGGTAGTGAAAAACAAGCATTTGTCAATGCCGAAGGTTTGCTTGCTGCCATTGGCAATGGTAGTGCAGGAGTTAGAGAGATGCATAATAGGAATGGCAGTGAAGTATTGAACTAATTCAAACCCCACCCCCACCCTGCAGAGACTGAAAGACATTGTGGGTGTGCCTTTGAGTCATCTGCCATAACGCTTATGTCATTCCACCTCACCACCCGGCAGACATCGACAGGTGTCGCAGTGTGCTTTGGGGTCTTCGGCTCTTATGCTCCACCCATTTCATAAGGAAATAAGCTATGATGGGTGCAGTATAAGAGAATGGGGTGAACTTTAGGGCCAAAGACCCCAAGGCACACCTTGATGCCTGTCAGTGGCTGTAGGGTGGGGGTAGAAAGCTGTCAGCATTTCGGCTGACGAACTCAAGTCACACCCCCAACACCTGTCAGTCTCTACTGGGTGGGCGTTACGGTTGGAAACCTTAATGTCCCAGGTGTTTTTGGTTTTTCTCGCACCAAATTTTCAAAATGGGCTTTTGGGGACCCCGCCTCATGAACAGTGGCACTATCATTTTGTTACTCAATCCTGAAAGGTGATTTCCCACAGCAACTATGCCATTCAGCGTCACAGGTGCAGAAACACATTTTGGGCAGGTTCTGAAAAATTACAGCTGTACTGTTCATGAGGAGGTGTGAAAAAATGGCAATGTTGAAAATCTGGAGTGAAAATATTAAAATTTTGTGAAGTTACGAGCATGCGTAGAAACTGCTGTAACATGCCAATATTATGGTCATTTTTGGAATTTTTCACCAAATTTTAACATGGGCTTTTGGGACCTCCCTAATGAAGAGTGTCACTGCAATTTTGTTAATCTATCCTGAAAGTTGATTTCGCTCACGACGTGCCATTTTGCGCCACAGATGCGAAAACACATTTTGGGCAGGATGTAAAAAATGACAGCTGTACTGTTCATAAGGAGGTGTTAAAAAATAGCAATGTTGAAAATCTGGATGAAAATGTTAAAAATTGGCGAAGTTACGAGCATGCATAGAAAATGTGCAACGCGCACCCGTAACGCAGTCATTTTTTGGAATTTTTTCACCAAATTTTCAACATGGGCTTTTTGGTACCCCACCTCATGAACAGTAGTACTATTGTTTTGTTAATCTGTCCTGAAAGGTCATTCCATGCAGTGACCACGAAATCACCTTTCGGGACTGAGAAACGAAACAACAGTGACTTGCTCATGAGGTGGGGTTCCAAGAACCCCATGTTGAAAATATGGGGTGAAAATTCCTAAAAATGGCTGCGAGATTAATCTAAATCGAAACCCCCCATTGACTCCCATTATACAACGCTTACCCGATTCCTCAGTTCTTAGTTCAGCTTTGAAGAGTGCAGACGCATCCCGGTCCGCAGAAGATCACTGCTCCTGACCTCCAGAGGGTAAGTATGGGTGTCGGGGGGTGCAGGGAGGTAGGTGCGCAGGAGGGAGGGTTGGGATGGGGAAGGGGGACTGGGGAGACGACGCTGGCCGGTTTTCTTTTTTACAGATTAACAAACAAAAAAAAGACTCTGGGGGACCGTTTTCTTTATAAGTTAAAAAAATTCAAAAAAACTTTTGGGCACACTGGGGTGGGCTCGCAGTGTGCCACATGAGTTTGGGGGGCATGATGCCGACAGGGATTGGGCACCCCCATCGGCAAGCTTGGGGGGGAGGGGAAACATGATGCTGACAGGGATTTGGTACCCCCATCGGCAAGCTTGGGGGGGAGGGGAAACATGATGCTGACAGGGATTTGGCACCCCCATCAGCAGAGAAATTGAGCTTGGAGGGTGGGGGGCATCGGACACTGGGAGTGGGCATCCTGGTGTCGGGAAAATAAAAATGTCTGGGCACTCTGGGGTGGGCTCCCAGTGTGCCACAATGTGGCTGTGAGGGAGGAATACATGCCAACATGGGGACTGGGCACCCCTGATGTCGGCTTTGCTAGAGTGTGTGGCCGGCGGCAGGAGCCGCCATTGTGGAAAGGTGCACCACATCTGTTTTATTTATTGAAATGTTTCACCAGGAACAGCACACCCAGCAACTGCTCATAACTCCGGCCGTGCGCATTATTGTGCACTGTAATGCACCTGACCCGAGTCTTCTCATCTGCCGCTGTAATGACAAAACTGCACCTGATTGCAACGTCAGATTTGTTTAAACTCTTTGGCCCTCTTTGAAGTTTGCTGTCATCGCCAGCGTGCTCACTGATTGGTGGCTGAGGGACGCACCCACTAAATCACCCCCCCGCATTGGCCACAACACTGACACACCTCTGAAATGTGCTACTACCATAAGATGTTTCTTGCACATGCATGCAAGTAAACATAAAAAAAGGGTTGCACTCAAGAGGTACAAAGAAATGCAGAGAGGGGAGGACAGGGAGGTGTACCATGCAAGGCAGAAGGAATCAGGTAAGGAAGTTAGTTGAGCAAAGGTGCAGACAGGAGGAAGGATTGCTAGTGAGTTGATTAAAGTGGATGACTTTTTCAGATACATAAGTCAGAAAAGAAGAGCAAGAAGAGGAATACTGAGAATTAGAAGGGCGGAAGAGGGAAACTGTGCTAAAAAGGGACCAAGGAAAAGCAGACATTTTACACAGAAACATAGAATGTGTTGGTAGAAAAGGACTGATAGGTCCAACTAGTCTGCCCTATTTTCCCTGCCTATTACTATACCCAGGACCCTATTCAGTCACAAATGACCCTCCCTCCTCCTTGTCCTTGCCTATTATGCTCATGTGCCTATCCCACACATGCTTGAACCTCCCCGTTGTCTATGCCCCACCATCTCCTCTGCTAGGCCATTCCAGGTGTCCACCGCCATTTCCGTGAAGAAGCATTTCCTTAGATCCTTCTTAAACTCACCCCCTTCCCAGCTTCATAGCCTAATAATTTTTAACAGGTACTTCTGTTCGGTCATCACAATAGAGGGAAAAGGGAGTGTACTACCATGGAGAAGCAAGATTGGGAGAGGGGAAGTGGGTTCAGGTCTATTTTTCGAGGAAATAGCTCTGAGAAGTGTCCAAAGCCTGAAGGTGGCTAAGGCAATGGGACAGATTGGGCTATACATCAAGGTACTGAAGGAGCTCAGGAAGGTGCTAGCTGCCCCACTAACAGCCGTGTTAAACAGCTTACTGGAAACAGGAGTGATTTCAGAGGACTGGAGAAGGGCTGACATGGCCCATGTTCTAAAGGAAGGGGTGTGAGATCTCAAGTATGATCTTGCAAAGCTAGAGAGATGGAGAGGCAGTATGGCGCAGTGGTTTAAGGCTCTGAGCTGCAAATCTGGAGACCTGGGTTTGAATCCCACAGCCCCCACTTGCAAACTGTGTGACCCTGAGCAAGTCACTTAACTTCCTCGTGCTCCCAGCTTGCACCTGCAAACAAGCTTTCAGCTTAGTGTGTCTCACCTGGTAAAATAATTGGTAAAAAAAAAAAAAAAGTGGTCTAAGGTCTGGCAGGTTAGGTTCAACACCAAGAAGTACAAAGACATAGAAACATAGAATTTGATGGCAGATAAGGATTGCTTGGCCCACCTAGTCTGCTCACTTTCCCTACCTACTGTATTACCGCAGACCCTACTTGATCGCAGTCTCTACCCCCACCACCTTACCACTAGGGTTCTCTTATGCCTATGCCATGCATTCTTGAACACTGCTACAGTTTTTGCCTCCACCACCTCTGCTGCGAGGCTGTTCCAGGAATCTTCCACTCTTCCCATGAAGAAGTACTTCCTCACATCACCCCTGAGTCTACCCCCCTCCAACTTCATAGCAAGACCTCTTGTTCATGAGCATCTTTTTTTCTGAAAAATGCTTCCCTCTTGTACCTTATTTATATCTCTCTACCTCCTTTCCTCCAGGGTGTACATATTGAGGCTGAACAGTCTCTTTTTGTAGTGCTTGTTATGCAGACCCTGCACCATTTTAGTTGCCCTGCTCTGGACTGCCTTCACTATGTCTATGTCTATGTCCTTCCAGAGATGAGGTCTCCAGAACTGGACACAGTACTCCAGGTGAGGTCTCACCAGTGATCTATACAGAGGTAAGACCACCTCCCTCTTTCTGCTGGTGATACCCCTCCCTGTGCACCCCAGCATCCCACTAGCTCTCCCAACTGCCTTGTCACACTGTCTGGCCACCTTTAGGTCATCATATATGATTACCCCCAGGTCTCTTTCCTGATTTGTGGTCACCGATACCACTCTCCCCATTTTGTACTCCACCCCTGGGTATCTGTACCCCAAGTGCATGATTTTAAACTTTTTCATATTGAAGCTTAGCTGCCATATCCTTGACCACTACTCTAACTTTCTCAGATCATGGTTCATTTTTTTCACCCCTCGTGGAATGTCAACCCTGTTGCAGATTTTAGTGTCACCTGCAAAAAGGCAGATCTTCCCCTCAGCCTCTGCAATGTCACTAATAAAGACATTTTTCCACCTCCCCCTACCCAGCTCGCCCTTCTTTTTCACCCCATAGCCTAGTACGACAAGGCCTTTGGCTGCTTCTCACCTCCTAGCTATCGTTACTGTCCCTCCTATCCCTATTTTACCATCCAATCTCTAACCTGGTCTCCTACCTTGATGCTTAATTGAAATATTCTAGTATACAGTATAAGTGACTGACTTAGCCTGATACGGGCTCAGCTCCGGGCAGCATGGGCAGAGATTGCGCTCCTCAAATCTCATATTCAGGAGGAACTGTATTACAAGAACCACCTGCCATTTCCACAACATTCAACTGAAGCACCTCAACTGCAGAGGGTAGTTGGTCTGGGAGACTGGCAGGTGGTTAGGAGGGGCAAATCGAGTGCCCAATCACTCAATGCTCACCAGCATATCACCTCCACAAACCATATAAAAACTACAAACAGGTATCTGCCTCAATCTCCAAAATCAAACAAAGGGGCAGAGGACACTGCAGAGCAGAACACTGTAGCACAGGAGCTAGCACTACAAAACTCACCCATAATAGGGACCAAAACAAAAAAAGGCAAAAAGGATATCCAAATCACTTCTGATCATAGGAGACTCCATGATTTGGGGAGTTGATACCTACCTCTGGCCAGGGGTAATGGTCAGATGTCTCCCAGGTATATCAGCATGGAGAAACACTGACCACATTGCTAAAATCATGCAGGAAGCAGGAGAAAACACTGATATCATGGTACACATAGGAACTAACAGTCTCACCAGCTGGTCAGTTGTGGAGACCAAGGAACACCTGACCAGGCTGGGAGACAAACTGTCATCCATTTCATCTCACATCTCTTTCTCTGAGATCCTGCCAGTCTGGGGGGCAGATGGGCAGAAGGTCAGAGAAAGGGAGATAAGGGAGATAAACATGTGGCTCAAGGGCTGGTGCAAGGAAAAAGAACACAAATTTGTAGGTAACTGGCAACAGTTTTGGGAGCAAAAGCTTTTTTAAATTTGATGGACTGCATCTGACTAAGGAGGGAGTCAGTGCATTGGGGCAGAAGATTGATGTCTGCAGAATATTGAAACTAGCAAATTGGCAGAGGGGTACAGCACCCGAAACATTGAACGGGAGAAGCACCCCATCCCCCTCAGCTAGTGATCAAACAGGAGTTCGGCATGTTTGTAGTTCATTTGCATCATCAGGTGAGGAAAAAGGTCTGGCTACCCATACGACATGCAATGGAAAAGCCAGACCTCACCCCACAACTAACGCACCAAAATCTAGCCAATGGAAAATCATGTACACAGATGCCCGCAGTCTGGGAAACAAGATCCCAGACCTGGAGGCAACAATGACAGAGGCTAAACTAGACATAGTAGCCATTAATGAGACATGGTTCACCAGTAACCACACTTGGGAGACTACCATACCTGGCTGTGTACTGTTCAGAAGAGACTGAGGTGAAAAAGTGGGGGAGTGGCCCTTTATGTCAATGAAAATATCAAAGCTACAGAAATTCAGAATACACATAAGGAGCCAGAAGAACTGTGGGTCACCCTGGAAACAGGAAATGGGACAGCCATATGAGCTGGGGTTGTCTACAGGCATCCAGACCAGGGGGAGGGCATAGACACATTACTGTTAGAAGATATACAAAACATGACAGTTAAAGGGGAGGTTCTGCTAATGGGAGACTTCAACATGCCAGATACAGATTGGTCAATACCAGCCGGAACATCTACCAGAACTAGGCACATAATGGATTCCCTGCAGGTGGAGGGCCTCAAACAATTGGTACAACAACCCACAAGAGATAGGGCTATCCTGGATCTAGTACTGACTAATGGGGAACTGATCTCAGATTTCCAGGTAGAAGGTCACTGGGGGGCCATTGACCATCACATGGTATGGTTCAGTTTGGCCACTAGAACTAAATCATCCCATTCCAAGGCAAAAGTATGGAACTTCAGAGGAGCTGACTTTGATAAGATGGCCAACAGAGTTAAGCTAGCCCTGGCAAGAAGAAATACAGGTGAGGGGGTACAGGCAAAGTGGGCAAGCATTAAGGATGAAGTACTTGAAGTGACATCCCATTGTGTTAGGGAGAAAAGCAAGAGCAAAATAAGGAGAAAACCACTTTGGTTCTCAAAAATAGCATCAGAAAGGTCAGAGCCAAAAGGTTGGTCTTCAGGAAATATAAGGGAACGCAGTGAGATGAAGATAGGGAGGCATATCAAACTTCCCTAAGGAAGCAGAGAAGGCAGTAAAGCAGGCAAAGGCCCAAACCAAGGAAACACTAGCACGGACAGTAAAAGAAGGGGACAAGACTTAATATAGATACATTAGTGAAAGGAGAAAGTTCAGAGGGAGTATTGCTAAGCTCAAAGAGGATAATGGGGAGTGTGTGGAGGAGGACCAAGGAAAAGCATCTATCCTAAATAGATACTTCTGCTCAGTATTTACTGAGGAGAAGTCAGGCAGGGCCCACAGCTCAGCACCATGGGCACAGGGATGAGGGAGGTGCGCACAAGTCCCTTCACAAACGAAAGGGTCCTAAAAGAGCTCACTAAGCTCAGGATGGACAAGGCAAAGGGACCTGATGGCATACCTTGGGACCTGGTGCCATGGCTTGGAGGTACAGGAAGCGCATCCTCAGGATCATGAGAACAGCTGCAAGGGAGTCTAAGCTGGACATAATTGTCCACCTAGGGACAAATGACTTGGCTCATCATGAGATTAGAGCAGTGCAGAAGGACATTGTAGAGTTGGGGAGGGGCCTAAGACAAGTAGCACACACAGTATCCTCAGAGGTGCTGCCTGTCAATGGCATGGGGGAGGCGAGGGTAATTAGCACCATGCAGTTTAATGAATGGTTGAAAAAATGGTGTGGAGCACAGGGGTTTGGCTTCATTGGGGACTGGGGTTCCACCTGGAGGGACACCAGCCCATACTGGCAGGATGGTCTGCATCTGTCCAGGAAGGGAACAAGTCTTTTGAGCAATTGGTTTAAATGCTTCATTGGCAAGCTTTTAAACTAGTCAAAGAGGAAGGCACTGATAAACAGCAGGAAAATCCCAGCCTCTCCCTACAAAACAGGGTACTAAATGAGAAAAAGACCGAGGTAGAAAGGTCAGTGGGGGATGCTGCAACAGAAGGTAAAGCCATCCAAAAATGGAGAGCAATGAGTACCAATGCTCGTAGTCTGGGTAACAAGCTTCCTGAATTAGTGGCCTTGATGGAGGAGGAACATCTGGATATCGTGGCAGTCACAGAAACATGCTACACACAAAACCATGACTGGGACGTAAACATACCAGGATACACTATCTACAGGAGGGACAGGGAGGGTAAAAGAGGAGGAGGAGGAGTAGCTCTTTACATAAGGGAAGGAATAAAAGCAACAGAACAAAAGGGTAAACAGGGAGGAGAAGAAGCATTTGGGTAAATTTGAGACAGGCAATGGCACCACAATCCGACAGGGGTTGTATACAGACCCCTTCTCAGGGAGGAAATGGACAAGAAAATGATAGAAAGTATACTTAGAATGGCAAAAAAGGAGATATTGCTGATGGGTGATCTGAATATGCCAGATGTTAACTGGAGTGCAGTTGCAGCAGCCACTTGAAGAGTGGGGTTATTCTAGATGCCCTACAGGGGCATGCTTTAGACAACTAGTATTGGAGCCCACTCGAGAGGGAGCAATCTTAGACCTGGTTCTCTCAAATGGAGATGGAGAGAGGATCACAGATGTAGAAGTGGGTAGCTATCTGGGAACTAGCAACCATTGAACAGTATGGTTCACAATAAACACAGCAATAGAGTCAAGGCATACAAAGGCAAAAGTACTGGACTTTAAGAGGGCTGACTTTGCCAAAATGGGTGAGTGCCTAAGGAATGCACTAGCAAATGGGCAGGAAGGAGGGGTGGAAGAACAATGGGGAATAATAAAAACTGCCATCACAGAGGTAACAAGCCTTTGTGTGAAGCAAATAAACAAAACAAAACTATATAAGAAACCACTATGGTTCTCAAAGGAAGTGGCAGTGAAGGTTCAAGAGAAAAAGAAAGCATTCAGGAAGTACAAGGAATCACAGAAGGAGCAGGACAGAGAACTGTATCAGTTAAAGCAAAAGGAGGCTGGGAAGGCAGTCAGAACAGCAAAGGCCCAAACCGAGGAAAAGATAGCCAACTCAGTTAGAAGGGATAAAACTTTTATAGGTACATCAGGGAGCGAAGGAAGACCAAGGAAGGGATAGTGAGGCTTAATAAAGGGAGGAGGGTGGAAGAGGGAGACTGTGAAAAGGCAGAGATACTAAACAAATATTTTTGCTCAGTATTTACAAATGAAGAGGGGAGGTACCTAAAACAAACAGTAGAAACACTCTGGATACAGAAATTGATACCAGCCCATTTACAGAAGAAAGGGTTCTGAAAGAACTCTTAAAACTGAAGGTGGATAAAGCAATGGGGCCTGATGGGATTCATCCCAGAATTCTAAAGAACTAAGGGTAGAACTAGTGACACCACTGACTACCCTTTTAACAAATCATGGGAGGATGGGGTGGTACCGAGGACTGGAGGAGGGCAGATGTGATTCCCTTCACAAAAGTGGGAGCAAGGCAGAAGCAGGAAACTACAGACCTGTTAGTTCAACCTCAGTGATAGGAAAATGATGGAATCACTTCTGACGGAAGAACTGTCGTATCTAGAGGCCAGAGGGCACAGGACCCTAGGCAGCATGGATTCACAGTGGGAAGGTCATGCCAGAGAATCTGATAGATTTCTTTGACTGGGTGACCAAGTAGTAGATCAGGGAGGGCTGTGGACATGGCCTACCTAGACTTTAGCAAGGCATTTGACACAGTCCCACACAAAAGATTAATATACAAGTTAGCCAGCCTGGGAGTGGGTCCCAAGATGACATCCTGGGTAAAGAATTGGCTGGAGAATAGGACACAGACAGTAATAGTAAATGGAGTCCACTCAGAAGAAAGGAGGGTTACTAGTGGGGTACCTTAGGGTTCAGTATTAGGACCGGTCCTCTTCAATGTCTTTATAAGCGACATTGCAGAGGGACTGGAAGGAAAAGTATGTCTCTTTGCAGATGACACAAAGATCTGCAACAGAGTTGATGCACAGGGTGGGGTGGAAAGGATGAGAAGGGACTTGGCAAGGTTAGAGGAATGGTCAAATGTATGGCAGCTTAGATTCATTGCTAAGAAGTGCAAGGTAATGCACCTGGGAAACAAAAACCCAGGGGAAGAGTACACAATGGGGGTGAGATACTAACAACAACAAAAATGGAAAGGGACCTGGGGTAGTCATATCAGATGACCTAAAGGTGGGCAGGCAATGTGAGAGGGCAGCAAAGAGGGCTGGGGAATACTGGGATGCATAGGAGGCATCACCAGTAGAAAACAGGAAGATTATTATCCTTCTGTACAGACAACTGGTGAGACCCCATCTGGAGTACTGTGTGCAGTTCTGGAGACCCAATCTCCAAAGACATAGACAGGATGGAAGCTGTCAGAGAGGGGCAACTAAAATGGTGCAGGGTCTGCACAGAAGACATGAAAGAGAGAGCGAAAGGAGCTAATATGTATAGCCTCGAGGAAAGGAGGAGGGGGACATGATAAAGCAGCTCAAGTACCTCAAGGGAATCAACAAAGTCCAAGAGGGTAGCATCTTTCAAAAAGAGTGTGCAAGAACAAGAGGCACAATTTGAAGATAGAGGGCGGCTCAGAGGTAATTTAAGGAAGTATTTTTCACAGAGAGGGTTGTGGATGCATGGAACGGCCTTCAGAGGAGGTTGGAGTCAAAATCAGTGGTGGAATTCAAGCATGCTTGGGACAGTCATAAGGCCATTCTAGGGGGTGGGGGTAGGAAGAAGTAGGCTGCTGGTTAACTAGGATCTGCAGCTTATCCAGTAGGTAGGGAAATGGGCAGACTGGGTGGGCCAAGCGGTCCTTATCTGCTGTCAAATTCCATGTTTCTATGTTTCTATACATCCCAGGGTACTAAAGGAGCTAAGGGTGGAACTAGCAGAGCCTTTAGCAGAACTGTTTAGTGAGTCTCTGAGCACAGGAGAGGTCCCAGAAGACTGGAGAAGGGCACATGTGATCCCGCTCCACGACAGTGGCAGCAGGGAGGAGGCAGGGAATTACAGACCAGTCAATCTTACCTCAGTAGTGGGCAAGATTATGGAGACACTCCTTAAGGAAAGGATAGTGCAACACCTGGAATCCATAGGGGCACAGGATCCAAGACAGCATGGGTTTACAAAAGGAAGGTCCTGTCAAACTAATCTCATAGATCTTTTTGACTGGGTAACCAGAGTGGTGGACCAAGGGGGTGCAGCTGATGTTGTCAACCTTGACTTCAGCAAAGCTGTCAATACTGTTCCACCTAGAAGATTGATTAATAAGCTGGGTAGGCTCAGGGTGGGTCAGAAGTTGGTCAACTGGGTGGCAATCTGGTTGGCAGGCAGAAAACAGAGAGTGGTGTTAAATGGTATACAGTCAGAAGATATGCAAGTCACAAGTGGGGTACCTCAGGGATCAGTCCTGGGGCCAGTCCTCTTCAATATCTTCATCAGTGACATTGCAGATGGACTGGAGTATAAGGTTTGCCTGTTTGCAGATGGCACCAAAATCTGCAACAGAGTAGTTGATCCGGATGGGGTGGGCAGAATGAGAAGAGATCTGGAAAAACTGGCAAAATGGTCTGAAGGGTGGCAACTGGGATTTGACGCAAAGAAATGCAAGATCATGGAAATAGGGAAGAGAAACCCTGAAGCTACCTATAGGTTGGGAGGGGAGTTGCTGGCAATAACAAATGAAGAAAGAGACTTAGGCATCATCAACATCATCACAGATTACCTGAAATCATCCAAGCAGACCACTAAAGCAGGAGGTAAGGCTAGAGGGATGTTGAGGTGTATTAATAGGGGGTATCACAAGTCGTAAGAGGGAAGGAATAATCCCTCTTTACAAAACACTGGTTAGGCCCCATCTGGAGTACCTGCACAAGGACATTAACAAAATGGAGGCAGTCCAGATAAGGGCAACCAAAATGGTGCAGGGACTGCATCAGAAAATATATAAGGACAGATTAGCGGAGCTCAATATGTATACCATAGAGCAAAGGAGGGAGAGAGGTGATATGATCGAAACATTCACATATCTTAAGGACATTAACAATGTGAAAGAGTTTAACATATTTCAATATAAGAGAAATAGCAGGGCAAGAGGACACAGCATGAGATTAGAGGGAGGCTGATTAAGGGGTAATGTGAGGACGTTCTTTTTCACAGAAAGGGTGGTGGATGCATGGAACAGCCTACCTCAGGAAGTGGTGGATATGGATACAGTGCAGGGCTTCAGACAGGAATGGGATAGGCATAAGGGAGCAATACAGATGAGTATGAATAAATAGGCCATTGACAGAGTAAAGACCTATGGCACATTAATAAGGTAGAAAAACTGGGCAAACTGAATGGGCCTTGCGGTCCTTATCTGCTGTCAACTTCTATGCTTCTATGATACTTTTGTCTCATATTGTTATGATCTATGTTTTTACTAGTTAACCTATGTTAGTCCTCCTCTGTTGTATGTAACCCTCCCCACCAATGTGGAACCTTTGTAAATGAGCTGCTTTGCATGCAAAGGTATAATAATCCTAGACTGAAATAAAAAAAAGGAACAGTCCCAGAACTGAACCCTGTGGCACCCTGCTGGTCACCTTCCCTTCTTCAGAGTGAGCTCCACTTATCTCCACCCTCTGTTGCCTGTCCCCTAACCAATTTCTTACCTAGTTTAGCACCCTTGGACCTATTCCTAGGCTGCTCTGCTTGTTTTTGAGTCTTCCATGTGGAATGGTGTTGAAGACCTTACTGAAATTAAGGCAGACCACATCCACTGCTCCACCCTGATCCACTTCCCTGGTTATGTAGTCAAAGAATCAGTCAGATTCATGTGACATGACCTCTCTGCTGTGGATCCATGCTATCTTGCTGTGAAACCATGCTGCCTCAGATCTTGTAAACCACTGGATTCGAGACATTCCAGAGTCCTTTCCTTCAGTAGTTATTTCATTAATTTCCATACCACCAAAGTCAGGCTGACTGGCCTGTAGTTTCCAGCCTCCTCCCTGTTACCACTTCTGTGTAGTGGGACTACATCTACCCTCCTCCAGTACTCCAGACCACTCCTGTCTCCAGTGAGTGTTTGAACAGGACTGTCAGAGGTGCAGCCAGTACCTTTCTGAGCTCTCTCAATACCCTTGGATGCACCCCATCTCGCTCCATTGCCTCTGTGAACATTGAACAATAGTATTTGTTCAGGATGTCTGTTGTTTCCTGGTCTCCCTCCACCCAAACCCCACTTTCTCCCTCTCATCCTTACAATTACTACCCCAGTCATTCGTTTTTCACTTACAGTATATACCTGAAAAATATTTTGCCCCTTTCGCTACTGCCTGAGCTATTCTCTCCTCTGTGTTCGCCTTTCCACTCCTTACTGCTTTCCCTGTCTCCCTCTGTTTCTCCTGCCACACCTCCCTATCCTCCTCCCTCTGTGTCTTCTTATACCTACTGAATGCTAACTTTTTTGCCCTTACCTTCCCAGCCACTTCTTTTGAGAACTATAGCGGTCTCCGTTTCCTCTTGCTTTAACTCACTTGCCTGATACAGTGGTTGGTTGCCTTCACTATGGCCCCTTTTAGCTTTGCCCACTGTTCCTCCACTCCACCCAAGTCCTCCCCTCCTTCCAGGGCATTCCTGAGGCAGTCACCCATCTTTTTAATGTACTCAGAGAGACAGAATCCATAAAAGGAATACTGGATGGGAGAGGTTACAGTGGCCACTTTGACAGAGGAAATGGATCTGGGAGTCATCATCAGTGACTCCGTCAAGCAGAATTAGTCAATGCCACAAGGCACAGAGGAAGGCATCAAGGATACTGGGGTGTAGAGGCAGGGGGTTTGACAGTACGAGAACAGAGGTGGTTCTGCCACTGTGCAGATCACTGGTGATGCCTCACCTGGAGTATTGCACCCAGTTCTAGATTCCTTACCTGAGACCTTGATAGACTAGAGTCAGTACAGAGAAGGGTCGCTAAAATGATATTGGCCCAGCAAGCCAGATACTATAAGGATTGGCAAGAAGCCCCAAATATGTAATCATTGGAGGCCAGGCAGGAGCAGGGCATGGGAACATGATTGAAACATATATGTTTCTCAGGGGGTATAAACAAGGTGAATAGTGAGGATCTATGGGTAAGAAATATGGATGCATTCCCTATGAGGCATAACTGGAGGTTGGTGAATGGTAAGTTCAGGAAAAATATGAAAAGGTCCTACTTCACTGAGGGGGTGAACCATGGAACAGACTGCCAGCAGAGGTGGTTGGGGTGGCTACCCTAAATAGATTTAAACACAGGCTGAATAGGGCAAGGGGAATCATAATCCCTGGAGGCCACATGGATTTGAGGGTTGGGGGGACCGGGGAGGGGGGTAAATGCCCACCTACACAGTACCTTAGAGGGGGTAAGGTAGTATACAAAGAGCAGACTCAGTGGACCATCAATCTCCTTCTGCATTCAAATTCTGTGTTTCTGTGGTTCTCCTACATAGGAGTAGCAGCAGGGTGGAGACTAGTAATTATAGGCCAGTACATCTAACTGCAGTGTTGAGGAAATTAATGGAAGCTCTACTGGAAGAAAGGCTGGTTGTGTATATAGAATCCAGTGGGCTGTAGGACCACAGTCAGCACAGATTCATGGGGGGGGGGGGATCATGTCAGACAAATCTTACAGATTTTCTTTGACTGTTTCACCAGGGATATAGACCAGGAAGGGGCAGTGGTCATAGCCTATTTGGGCTTCAGCAAGGCCTTTGTCACTGTACCACACAGGAGACTGATTGGGAAGTTGACCATCTGAAGAATGGGGTCCAAATTGGTAAACTGGGTTTGAAACTGGTTAACAGGCAGAAGTCAGATGGTGGTGGCAAATGGTGCTTATTCTAATAATGGGGGAGTGACCCGCAGTTTACCACAGGGTTCAGTACTGGGACCAGTCCTTTTTAATGTCTTAATAGGGCTGGAGGGAAAGGTATGGCTTTTTGCTGATGACACCAAAATCAGCAATAGGATGGGCACTCAACATGTGGTGAAGAAAATTCATAGCCATCTAGGGAAACTCAGGGAGTGGTCAAAGACATGGCAGTTGGGTTTCAATGCCAAAAACAGTGAAATCTGCACCTAGGGCGTAGGAACCCTGATGCTGAGTATAGGATGAGGAGGAGGAGGCACTGACAATCGCTAGATAGGAAAGGGACGGGGCATGCTGGATTTCACCCCACTCACAAAGTTTTTGCCATCTGGTCTCTTCCCTTCCACTCATGCCACAACCCAGAGGGGATTATATTTAGTGTTGGAGGGTGCGGTGGGCTTTAACAACTTATTTCATAGTAGTGTCCATTGGCAGTGACATGTATTGTAGTGGAATGTGGGCTGCAGCCATTGCAGGTGACATGTTTCTGGTGCTCTAATTGATAGCAACCAGATTCATGTACACCACCATGGGTGGACCAGAAAAGACACAGGGTGGAGGTGGTCCAGAGGAGGGCAACTAAAATGGTGCAGGGTTTGCAAGGGAAGCCCTATGAGGAGAGACTGAGGCATCTCAACACGTACACCCTACAAGTGAGGAGAGAGAGGTGACATGATCGAGATGTACAAGTACATCGTGGGGGTGAACAGTGTGCAGGAGGGGAGCCTGTTCCAAATGAGGGAGAGCATCAGGACTAGGGGGCATGGGATGAAAGTGGGATGGGGGGTTCAGGAGAACTGTGAGGAAATATTTATTCACTGAAAGGGTGGTAGATGCCTGGAACAGACTGCCAGCCAATGTAGGAAGCTAAAACAATGGTAGGCTTCAAACATGCATGGGACAGACATCGGGGTATATCTGAGCAGAGAAAGGGAGGAGGAGGAGGAGGAGGAGGTTCGCTGAGGACCAGATAGGGTCTGTGGAGTTAGAGCAGGCAGGGAACTCTTGGGCAGATTGAATGGGACAAGCTGTCCTTTTTGTGTTGACAAATGCTATGCATCTATGTTTCCAAGTGGCAGAAGGAATGACAAAGGGGGTCAACCTGACAAGGGTAGACTTTGGGGCAGCTCTGTACACTACATCTGTATAGTCAAACACCGGAGGATCATCCTATGGATGAACTCTCAGCGGATTGGGCGAGAAAGGCATGATTTATTTCTGTCTAACAGGCCAAGCATGGGGTGAAGTTTCTTATGCCTGGCATCAACATGGGTAGAAAAGCTGAGATTCTGGTCTAGCCACACCCCTAAGTACATGAAGTTCAGTGCTTCTTTAAGAAGGTTATATCCAAAACTTTGAAGACAGGTCAATGCTGGAACCTTGCTAATCTTTATCTAGTGCCAAAAGTCAGGGAAACAATGTTTTGGTATATAGTGAGAGCTGGTTGGAGCGGCACCAACTTTGGGCATTGTCATGCTGGAGTAATGATCCCAGCTCAGGGACCAACACACCTGAAGCAAATGTGTGATCTTCATACATGTGTATATGTGAGGAGCAGGACTGTGCGAATACCTTTTTCTGAATATTAGGCCATATATTCGGTATTCAGCTGCCAGATATTCTAGTATTCGGGTATTTAGTATTTTGCAGCCCTTTTAAAAAGAAAGCCCCTCCCCTTCCCCAGTCCCTAACCCAGTAAAATAAATGTAATCCCCATCCCCCCACCCTCTAGCAACAGCCTAATGCCACCCTTCTCCCCAAGCACCCACAATTATGTAATTATGTTTTACAGGAATTTGTTGTAAATGGGGATTTAATTCTCCAACAAACTAACCTGTATAAAAAATAAACTTTTAAACAAACAAACAATCTGTTATATTTTAATTTTCTTTCTTCTTTATTTATTTTAACTTTGGTAACCGGGAAAGGCACACTGAGCCAAGGCTCGTTTACAGGTGCCACCCAGGCCACAAAGTACTAAGATGGGAGATGTCCTTGATGAAAGAGTATCTCTGCAGTCTGAACTCTCCTGTTGTACTCTGTCACAATGATCTACTTTGTAAAAACATTATAATGAGAAAGAAGGTGAGTATTTGAACAAGGTAGGGTACTTCATCCTTTTGTGAGATGTAATTTAAAAATGCATAACTTCAAGTGTAGAATTAATAGGATTAGTATTAATATTGGCAGTTGTGTTTTCAAGACTGTGGAGTCTCAAGTTATGAAGAAAACTGTGGGCTAGTTTAAACCAAGGCAAAGTTCATGAAAAGTAGTACTGTTGGAGGCACAAAACTTGACCTAATATTGTTATTGTATAACAAACTTACTAGTAAATGTGCATGCGGTCTGCTCAGTGATTAGGATGTTAACAGTGTTTTTAAGATCATTTTTTGTGACTTAAACTGGCAAACAGAGTCATTGAAAATATATTTGCATATTTAAACATTAAGGCATTTAAAAACTCCTTAGTACTGTAAGAAAATGGGAATTCAGATGTAAAATTACAATCCAAGTGGTATGAGATGACCAAAAGGGATGTTGGTATTTATTTTTCACTTTTACTATAGTGGGATAATTTTTATTTTTTTGTGGGGTTTCACATTCTTGGGTGATATGAGGTTTGGTTACTTGGTTACCAGCAAAATTGATGACATAAAATCTTGAATGTATGAAATAATTTTTCAGTGGGATACATAGTATTATTACAGTGATGATCAGGGAAATATTGAGGGCCCTCGATGGCTGCCTGCGATGAAGGCAATGTCATTAGCTCAGAAGTTCTGTTCTGAACCAGCACTAAGTTCTCTTTTTAAATGAATCATTACCGTCTCATCCATAGAACGTTTGAAAACCATTGGCCATTTACCAGGGAGAAAATTGAAGCTGTTTTTTTAATCTTATTGTTTTTTGTGAGTCTCCGTAACCTCTGCAGATTATACATTGAATATAATTTGGGCAGCTGTGAATTTCATGGCTGTAATTCAGCTGTTGGATTATGAAGCCATTATAAACCACAGGCAAAATTTGAGTGGTTGTACACATTTTTCTAATATGTTTTTTTCAACATCATCCAGTGTTTTATTCATTGTGTAACTTTTTTATGAGGTATTCATCACAGTTATATAGTTCAAAATGTAATATTGGAAACATGTAAAATGAAGAAAAGAGAGGAGAAAGGACAAGTCACAAGACATGCCAGTAATTATAACTGTTTTAAGGAAATGCAGCCATAAAACAAGAAGAGGAGATGGCACAATTTGAAGATGAGGGGGATGGCTCAGAGGTAATGTGAGGAAGTATTTCTTCACAGAGATGGTTGCAGATGCATGAAACAGCCTTCCTGAGGAGGTCGTAGAGTCAAAAACAGTGGAGGAATTCAAGAATGCATGGGACAGACATAAGACAGTTCTAGCAGGGGTAGGAGGAAATAGGCTGTTGATTAACTAGGATCTGCAGCTTATCCGTTAGGTAGGGAAATGGGCAGACTAGGTGGGCCATGCGGTCCTTATCTGCCGTCAAATTCTGTTTCTATGTTTCTATGTTTCTAGGGGAAGGGGAAAAATAGTAGGAAACAACATACAAAATAGAATTTACAATACTATATGAACATAAAAGAATACAAAGTACAAAGCCAGAAGTGCAGTACAAACATAGAAACAGACTTTGATGGCATCTAAGGACCGCTTGGCCCACCTAGTCTGCCCATTTCCCTACCTACAGGATAAGCTGCAGATCCTAGTTAACCAACAGCCTACATAGATATGCAATAACAGGGGAAGGTTACATAATAACGAAGTAGCAGAAATACAGCCAGAAAACAGAATTCAGGAATGCATTTCATGGAAACAACTCGGCAAAATACAAGTTGTTCTTCTAGGCAAGGGCAGAAAAAGCAGAAAAACAAAGCACCTGAATAGCTAGAGCTAAAGCAGGGAGGGGCTATAGGAAGTGGCATGAAGCTGCCAGTTCACTTCGGAGCAGGCGCTTGTTTGCTGGGAATGAGGTGGCAAGCTAGAGAGTAGGTGAGAGTTTGTTCCAAAGAGAAGGTAATCATAAGGAGAAAGTGGACTGACCTGCTGAGGAGTGGGTGCGAGAAAGAGAGAAAGAACGGTATACCCTGGAGCAGAGGGGGGAGGGGGAGAGGCTGGCTGGGGATAGAAGAGAAGAGAGATAGGAAGATAGTAAACTGAACCAGTATTTACGAACATACGAATGTGCCAGCAGAAACAGACCATCTGGTCTATCTAAGTCTGCTCAAGTGTGCAGCCAACACCCCTAGTTTGCAGCTGCCCACCCCTCCTTTGTCATCCCTGCCACCCCCACCTCCCCACCCTCCTCTCCCTTGTTCCCTGTCCCATGCCCTTTTGAAGTTGTTCACAGATTTACATGATACCACCCATTCTGGTAGGGTGTTCCATTTTGCTACCACCCTCTCTGTGACACAGTGTCTCCTCATTTCCTTCCTAAATCTTCACCCCTCTATTCTTAGCCTGTGCCCCCTGGTGACCCTCCCCCTCCTTAACTTAAAGACCCCATCAGCCCTATCCTTATTGATTCCCCTCAGATACTTGAATGTCTCTATCATGTCCCCCCTGCCCCTTCTGTCCTCCAGGGTGTACATATTCAGGTCGCCCAGCCTGCTGTCATAGTCTCTCCCCTCCATTCACATATCATCTTTGTTGCCCTTCTCTGCACCCTCCAGCAGCCTGATATCATGCTTTAGGTATGGCCTCCAAAACTGCACACAGTACTCTAAGTGCAGCCTTACCAGCGACCTGTAGAGGGGCAAGATCACCTCTCTTCGCCTGGATTAAAACCCCCTCGCTATACACCCCAGTATTTTGTTCACTTTTGCAGCCACTCTCCTGCACTGGGCAGTATTGTTCATGGTCCCTGTTATCATTACCCCTAGGTCCTTCTCCTCCTCAGTGATCCCCAGCTTAACCTCCCCCAGCCAGTATTCTCTCCTTGGGTTCTTCACCCCAAAGTGCATAACCTTACACTTCTTTACATTGAACCCCAGCTGCCACCTCTCTGACCACTCCTCTAGCTTGCGTAGGTCCGCCTGCAGCTTCTTCCATCCCTCCTCTCTACCCACCACTGCTCCGATTTTGGTATTGTCAGCGAACAGACTTACCTTGCTCACCACCCTGTGTGCAATATCTGCTACGAAGAACCCAAACAATATTGGCCCCAACACAGAGCTCTGTGGCATGCCACTCATCACCTGCCTTGGAGTTGAGAGCTCCCCTCTCACCACCACCCATTGTAGCCTGCCACTCAGCCAGCTTGTAATCCAGTTTATCATTTTTGCCCCTACCCCTACACCAGTTAGCTTCCCCCCAAGCCACCCATGAGGCACCGAATCGAAGGCCTTGCTGAAATCCAAGTAAAGGACATCCATTGCATGACCCTTATCCAGCTCACCTGTCACCCAGTCGTAATATTGTATGAGCGTGGTTTGACAAGACTTCCCTGAAACAAACCCATGCTGCGTCACATCCTGGAGGCCATTGTCCTCCAGGTACGACACCAGTCTTTTCTTTAGTATCGTTTCCATGAGTTTGCACACAATGGAGGTGAGACTTACCGGACGATAATTACCCAGTTCATCCCTTGGCTTGCTCTTGTGTAATGGTACTACATATGCCATCCTCCAGTCCAGTGGCACATATCCCGACTCCAGTGAGGTGCTGTACAGATCTGCCAGCAGTTCTGCCAACACTTCCGCCATGTCCCTCAGCATCCTGGGGTGGATACCATCCGGCCCTGGTGCCTTCTCTACCTTCAGTGCCCTCAGTCCCTCTAGGAATCTATTTGCCTCAATTCTTCTATCTGTCGCCTCCTCTCCCCTGTCCCCACCCCAGCCCATGCTGGTTCGGTCCCCTTTTCTTCCGTGAACACTAAGCAAAGTATTCATTCAGTGCTTCTGCCTGCTCCTCCCTTTTCAGGTCACCCCACCCTTTTATCCTCACTATTGTCTCCTTGCACTTCTTTTCTCCCTGAAAAGTCTTTCTTCCCCATTAATTTCCTGTGCTAATCTCAGCTCCCTCTGGGCTTTGGCTTCTCTCACTTTTCTGGTCACCTCCCTGGACCATCTTACATAGTTCTCCCTGTTCACTTCCTTCCCCATCCTCCTAAACCTCTGGTGTGCCACTTGTTTTGCCCTCACCACCTCCACAACCTCGCTGTTCAACCAACATGGTTTTCTTGCTCTGCTCCTCTTACTCTGTGCCTTGGTGCAGGCTTCTGTTGCCTCTGTAACCCCCCATTTAATAATATCCCATTTCTACTCCAAGTCCATCTCTTGCCTTATGCCCTCCAGTTTCCCTTTCAGTACTTCCTGCATCCTCCCAAAGTCTGCCCCCTGAAGTTTACCACCGAGTAACTGATTTCTCTGGCTCCCTGCACATCATGATATTAAACCACACCATTTGGTGATCACTGTCGGCTAGTGGGTCCTCTACCTTTATTTCCCTCAGTGCCTTCCCATTCAATTATACCAGATCTAAAGTGTTCTTTAGCCTAGTAGGTACAGTAACCAACTGTGTCAGGAGACCCTCCTGGATTGCGTCCATGAGCACTTGCTCCCTAGCACTACAGGTGACCGGAATGCTCCAGTCAACCCCCGGCACGTTGAAATCCCCCACGATGACCACCTTCCCTTTTCTACATACCTTTTTGATTTGTCCTGCTAACTCCCTGTCAAACTCCTAAGACTGGGACAGTGGCCTGTATACCACCCCAAACCTCAATTTCCTACCCCTTGAGTCTAGGAGCTGCAGCCAGATTGCCACTGTTCTCCCTTCTTCTCCCTCGTCCCTTGTGCATTTTATCCCGTCCCTCACATAGACTGCCACCCCCCCTTCCCCTCCTTACGGTCCTTCCTGTATAATTTGTATCCTGATATTGCCAGATCCCAGTCTTGTTGCTCAGTTGCCCATGTTTCTGTAACAGCTGCAATATCCACCCTTCACACTGCTAAGAGTGCCTGTAGCTCAGTGGATTTGTTTCCTAGGCTCCTTGCATTCAATTAGACCACCCTCCATAATACTCCCTTCCCTTCACTAGCCTCCATCTCCTCCCTTCTTCTCTCTCCTTTTTGGGCCACCCCGAGTGCTTCCCTGCTAGCCTGGGGGTTAGGCTGTGATTCCACTCTATCGGGTCCCTGCCTACCTGCTGTCCACTTGCCAGCCCCCTATCTAGTTTAAATCCACCCTTGTTGCAAGATACCTCCCCAGTCTTTGCTTTAATACCTCCTTCCCCTGCCCACTCGGGTGCAGCTTATCCCTTGCAAACAGATTGTTATTATCCCAGGTACTGCCCCAGATGCCCTCAACCCCATGCCCCTTAGTTCGACACCATTCTACCAACCATGTGTTCAACTCTCTAATCCTCTCCTTTCTCACTGTGCTTGTGCAGGATACTGGGAGCACTTCGGAGAAGGCCACAGACTCCCCAATCTCCTCACACAACCTTACAACTTCTTCAGTCCTCTCCCTTGTTACCTCCACCATTTCCAACACTAGGTCATTTGTCCCCACATGTACCACAATGTGTGGTTTCCTCCTACCCCTCTTTACGCACCTTAGGATTGCCTGTCCTGCCACGTCTGCCTTTAATCCTGGTATGGACTCCATCCATTTCTGACTGTGCCTCTCCCCCTTGCTGCCCCATCTGATCCCTTTGAGTATGGAGTCCCCCAACACCAGTACAGCCCCCTCCTCTTTCCTTGTGCCCGTTGCCACCCCCCCCCACTCAGGTTCTCATTTATGAAGCCACTCAAGACTGTGTTTTTACCATGTGTCCCAGTGTCTTCCGTCCCTCCCAATAATTAAGACCCCTCCCTCCTCCTGTTTGACTGCCAACCTCCCTCCCTCCTCACCTCTCTGAGTATTATCCCTCCCCTGCCACTGCGCTCAATCTCTCCACTAGTGACCCTCACTCCCTCTTCTTTGTGAGTGCTATCCCTTGTGCAATCACCTCCTGCATCCTCTTTCCCATGTGTTGCTAGTAAAGTAAACATGTTCCCTATCCCCTTTGCCTCACTATGTGCTTTCTCCTCCCTACTGCTGTTTCTCTTTTTCTAGGTCCTACTAGAGTCCAGCCTTCATCAACTGGCTTCCTGTCTAGTTTGCCCCTTCCCTTGACCCACTGTTCCTTCTCTGTGGTGCCCCCACAATACTCTCAGATGTCAGCCCTCCTACGCACGCAATCCTCCCCTCATCCCTCAACCTTCCCAGCTCCCTTCCAAGCCACTGAACCTCTTCCTCGAGCCTCCATAGCCTGTGGCATATTGGGCGCCTTCCCAGACTCCACAGTATATTGATCAGCATTGCTGCCCTACAGCCATTGGACCCAACAATCCTACCCATGGGCCACACTACTTATACAGCCTCTCCACACTAACTATCCCTATAGCAAGTAGAATTAACTAATCCTAGCCCAGCCTCTAACAGAAATTGTACCTGATATATTCCAGTTGAAGGCCCTCCACAGTATCCACCTATCACACTAATCAGCAATTCATTGTGGATGCTGTACTTTTATTTGAGACCTACCTATGCTTGTTCCCTGCCCTGTGGCTGCATTATTGGATAGCACTACATGAGCTGCACCTGAAGCCCTTCCTCCAATTGCAGGGTAGGTATTCCCCTATAAATGAGCTGTGCTCTGAGGGAGGGGAGGGGTTGGGGTTGGGATTAGGGCCCACACCCGACTCTCACAAGAGTGTATCAGCCCTGTGTCTGCCCCTCACTGCACCTCCAAGCACTGCAAACTCCTCTGGAGGAAGGTAGCACACACACAAACACTGTATTAAACAAGTCAGCACTACTAACCTGGCAATTATTTGGCAATAAAAGCTAAGGAGTGCGTTCAACAGTGGTGGGGGAGAGAAAGTGAGGAGTAGAGGGAGCAGTGGTGAGTGCATAAAAGGAGGTTGGTGGCAAAACAGCAGAGGGCATTAAGAATGATGTCAAGTCTGGCAAGGGAAGAGGCGGGGGCTGAGCCATAAACAATGTCCCCATAATCCAGCACAGGGAGAATAGTTTTAGTGACCAATTCACAATGGACAGGAAGGGAAAGGCAGTCCTTATTTCGGTACATTACACCTAGTTTGGGGCAGAGTTTGGCATGCATTGTGTCGATATGAACTGAAAAGTCAAGTTTGTTTTCTATCAAACACCATGGTACTTGTATGCAGATATAGTATACAGTATGCGCCAAAAGTAACGGACAGGCTTGTGGTGGACAGCCGCTTGTAATGGATGAAATCTATTTTCCAAAAGCCATTTGCATAGGGATCAATGTTATGTATCACTGTTAAAACGGACCTTAAATTTCGGATGTAGCGTCCACTTTAACTGTCAATTGGCACACTGTTCTCACCTAATGTGAACCTAGTATGAACTTGTTTAATGATAATAAAATCACCCTGTATGACCCCAACTTCAGTGCTGTTCTGCCTGAGTTCTGACAATATGGCATCCTCTCCTGCTTCTGGTTCTGCCTCTGGTCCAACACACTTGCCTCACCGTGTCTCGTAAAATCGAGATCCTCACAGAACTGGACAAACTCCCCAAATTAAGCATTCACAATCTTAGTGCTCATTTTGGCATCCCGAAGTCCGCAATCAGTGATCTTATTAAAAACAAGGACTCTCTACTGTCTGACTGGCATTCCAACCAGAACCCAGGTCGAAAAAGGAAGCGAGAGGGAAAAGACAGCGACGTAGAGGAAGCGTTGCTTCATTGGTTCTCTAATGCAAGGGGAAGGGAAGCCTTAATTAGTGGCCCACTTTTGGTCCAGAAAGCAGAGCAGATAGCCCTTGTTCTCAAGAAACCTGACTTCAAGGCGACTGATGGGTGGTTAAGCCACTGGAAACAGCGGCATAACATTGGCAGCGTGAAGACATTGTGCCACGATGGGAACAGCTTGTGAAGACAGAAGAAATCTGGAGCCGATACACTAAAAGCAACAAAAAATAAACAACTAGAGGGTTACTGCACTCAGAGCACTCAGAGCAGCATCGACTGAAGGAGAGGTACAGTGCTGTACTGTGGTTCATAGCAGTACAGCACTCATTTTTTTATTCTTTTTAAAGCATCACTTTCGAAATAAAGTTTAACCAACAGCTCAGACAGCAGCTACAAAGTCTAAAAAGGGCTGTAAATCACTAACTGCTGCATAACATAAATTAGTGCAACTAAAGCGACAAACGATGTAGCGGACGCTGCTTCTACCGGACTAGTGGACAGTAGCCAAATCAGTCCAGTACAAGCAGCGCATACTGTATTTGCAAGAAGGGAACCATCAGGAGTGGAAAAAGCAGGGGGCGACAGGACAGTTTTTGTCTAGACCTAAAGGTCATAGAGACAGTTTTCTTCATATTTACATGCAAGTTATTAACCTGGAAACAATTGATCACGCGTTGAAATCACTTTGGATGTGGGTATCGACATCCAGAGTAGAGGGTCCCATAGTAAAGATGATCATAATATCCATGTACATATGGATTTGTGCATGTGGGCAAGCTGAGGGGAGGTACTTATCATAAAATATGTCCCCTGATGGATGACCAGCACAGCTCGCTCATCTCCACGGCCGGCCGCCATCATCCTTAACACTCATTTGCTCTTAAAATTATATCCCCCCAACCCCTCCACCCTGGCAGCACTAAAGCACCAGACAATTCTTAATACAAAGAGAGAAGGCGACTGGCACAGATCCATCCTCCTCCATGGCCCGCCACCTTCTCATGAATGAAAGAGTTCACGTGCTTGCCCAATCTGTATAGTAAAACCAGCTGACCAAATGAAAATTCAAATATAACAAATTGTGGGCATTTGAGGAGAGGAGGATAGCATTAGGATGCTAATAGGGTGGAGGGACAGGGTACATTATTTTACTGGGCTTTGGATTGGGAAGAAGGAGCTTTTTTTAATTTATTCTATTTTTTATTTTATTTTGTAAGTAGCTGAATATTCTTTCCCAAATACGAATAATCCCCTATTTGGGAAGAGCTTCTGAATATTCAGAAGTCCTATTATTCGTGCTACTTGGGAAATAATATTTGGCCCCTGTACAGCCCTTTTGAGGAGACACAGTTGGAAGGCAGGTTATTTAAGAAGATGGAGAAAAGGATTAGGCTGACGATGAAGCCATGGAGAACACCAGACTTGATGGGTGGGGGGGTGGATAGGGCATCATCAACTTGGACTGACTGAAGACAATCTAAGTGATAGGAGCAGAACCACCTGACTGCCAGACCCGATAGCCTTACAGCACCTAAGGTATCCAAAAGAATGGGGTGGGCAATAGTATTAAAGGCCATTGCTAGGGCTGTGAAAATGATCACGATGAACAGGTCCTAGAGTATGCCTTTCAGCTTACAGGAACTAACACAGAGTATGGCAGTGAGGTGGTCTCTAAGGAGACTGGCAGGAAGGAAAAAGATGCTGGGGTTGAGAGTGGGGGGAATGGGATCATTTGGGAAGAGACAGGCAAGGCAGGAGGGGGCGAAGGGAGGGGTGGAGGGAGAGGGCATATAATGTGAAGAACTATTTAAAGTTGCTAGTGACCTCAGTTTGGTTGGAAACACAGTAGGTGAATTTCCTAGTTTGAAACTGGGGGAGGCAGACTAGGTAGGTGGGCCTGTAGCCTCGTGCCTTACTATGTCCATGGGCATGTGATGATCACACTACTACCCACATACTGTTGTGTCTTATTGCTTATATAATATTCATTTAGTGCCACTCAGGACAAACAGTTCATGGAGCTTGACAACAAAATGACATAAAATTAATTAAAATGGTCATTCAGTGATCATTTTACTGCTCTGATATTTACATTGACGTGCAGCAGTCCCTTCTAGTGCTCCTTTTTCCATCTCCTGAGACATCAGATGGGAACAGTTCACAATAACTGGTGGTTCTGCCTTTAGGTTTCACATTGCTAGATGCCCCTTGGACCAGTGTTTCCCCATCATTCTCTGTCTAAGCTTCCTCAGTGGTGATGTGCTGCAGTCTGTCTGATAGATTGCACAAACATGGTGCATTTTGATTTGCATAACACATAGCAACTGGTTTGTTTCACAATTTTTTTTGTCTGCATGACTTTTTCCTTTGCAGTTTGACCCAAGTCTTTCAGTTCAGTGAGACTGCCCCACTACAACTGCTAAATATAAGAGTTAATGTACCACTTAACCAATCTAGATTTTAAAGTGGGTCCCCAGACCCATGCAAAAACTAGAGAACACTGGATGGGCTACTGTGCACAATCGGTGTGTTTTGCCACCGAGGGGTTCTGATTCCCTCTGACCTCGAGAGCGAAGCTCGAGAGGTCCATGGGAATCAGAACCGCAAGGTGGCAGAACGCACTGGTTGTGCATGAAACTGCTCATCCTGTTTTTTTACAGTGTATAGTATTATGTGAAATGTGCGTGCGGCGGTTCTTCTGCTTTCAGACCAAAACTGACTTGTGCACTCCCTAGAGGTTTCAGAATGCTGTTGTGCCACAGAACAATACAATCACATTCCATGACCTTTGAACGGTGGTACAACAGCATTTTGAAAGAGATGGAATTCTCTGTAGAACAATGTTCTACTATACACTATTAAGTAATGCAGTACAGTAGCTAGTATCAGCAGTGCATGATAGCACAACCTTTAGAAAAAAATTGAGTTTTGAAAAATACCATTGTTTATTACTAGGACATTATTATATGAAAGCTGGATGTTTTAGAATATTATTTTACCCATGATAGCCCACATTATATGTAACATCTCATATTCAACTAGGTCCTCTTACTTCTATCCATTTCACATCTAGGTGGACAGAGGCAAGATAGTGATTTTGTGACTTGCTAAAGGTCCCACAGTAGGGGGATTTGGTGATATCTGAACTGTATTTCCTGGTTCTTATTTCTGTGCTCTAACCACTAGACTATGCTGCCTCTATGCAACTATATCAGAATCATGCAGTTTACACTCACAAGAATTCTCCGATTGACCAGTCTGAAAATACTTGGCTTGTAACGTTAGAACGCGCTTCTCTTCTCTGCAATCTTGATATGTTTTAACCTGGGCAAATATCTCATTTCAAATATCAGGCTGACTATTCATATTCAGGGCCCCAAATATTCAGAAATTTGTTATTTGTACTCACTGTTTGTGTATCGGGAGATGTAAAAAAACAGTCCCCCACCCTTCTGCCCTTCCCAGTCATTTTAAGCAACAGCCCCTGTCCCCACACCCTTTGCAATAAGTCCACTCCCACCTTCCTCCCCCCAGCACACATAATTGAAACATTAGTAACAGAAACTCCCACATCTATGTGGGTACTTGTTCACTCTCACATAATGAAAATTAAACTTCTGCAAGGACAATAGACGTGCAGCGCTCAGCAAGAAAAACATGAAAAGTGCCGACTAGACTGTCATCATCATTGTTTCCGTACATTTTGAGGTATCATATTCCCTGACAAAGGTACCAGCAGACCAAACACAGTACTGAGTTGTGGCAGTGGGAGGCTAGTTAGATATTTTATGTACCTGTTGTCCCATGCTGGACTACAGTGTTCGCTGTTTCTGTCAATTATGACCTGCAGAACTGAAGACTAGTTGATGCAAATATAACTAGCCTCTTAGAAGTTTTATTTTAAGTGAGACTGTACACCTACGGGCATCCCAGCCCCATGTGTTAGGGAAAAGTAAGGCAGACAGTCATGAATTATAGACTCTGTATGAGTGTTACACTGCAGGAATAAAAACAACTTCCATAAGAATACAAGAGATCTGTACAAAGTTTGCAGAACAGAAATTGCTGCTGAAGTACACTTTTTCTATTTTTGTTACCTTACACCATCCTAGAGTTCCTGCTGCAGGTGTCAGTGAGACACCTTTCCTCTCTCCCACTTCAACAGGCCTAACAGACATGCCACTTCTGAATTAGTATCAGTTAAATGTGGCACTCAGCTGTGTGCTTCCTTAGTAATTAGTCCTTCTCTTGATCTATTGCAGACTTCAGTTAGGAAACTCTTTTTAGTTGCTTGAAGATGTAGTCATTTTGGATGCAACTTCCAGGAGTGGGAGGATTGCAAACCAAAGGGACAGTGAACAAAGTGTAGGCTGTGATTTATGTACATCCAAAGTCAATAAATAAAAAAATGCATCCAGGTGTCTCCATATAGGCTAAATATTTCATCCTTTCCCAGTCAAAATGGCAGTTTGGTGAGCCTCTCTGAGCATGAAACCAGTAAAGCCATCACCAAAAACAGTGGCGCCACTCTCAGTCCTTGGTGAACTGATTGCTTGGTACCTACAAAGCAGAGAAACTTGTTACAGGCAGAAAAAGACCAATGGTCCATCCCGTCTGCTCTTGTCCTACCTGTTACTGCTCCAGCCTATATAGACTGGGCCTCCAAGTGGTAGCATGGTCCATTTTGTAGCAGTGTCAACTTCTCTTCTACCCCATCAATTCCCTTAGATACCAATCCTTTATACAGTACCCATCCCACTCTCCCGTGAGACCCTACACCGTCTTTGCCTCAACCACTTCTTTTGACAAGCTATTCTATCTGCCCACCACCCTCTCCACAAAGAAGTACTTATTCACATCCCTCCTGAATTTGCTTCCCTTTAGTCTGTACCTGGGTCCCCTTGCTATGTTTGATCAGTGGTTGACAGTTCTCTCTGTTGATCACCTTAAGGTATGTAAAAAGTATTGATCATACTCTATCCCCCCCCTCCCTCCTGGTGGCAAGCAGTTACATGTTTAGTCTGTTCAACCATTCCTCATATGACCTTCCATGCATACCGTGCATCAGGTTGGTGTGCTCCAAACTTGCATGTAGATCTCAAGGCATGGCCTCACCAGGGATCTGTATTTGGGCAGAATCACCTCCTGCCTCCTACTGGTGATGCCCCTGCTTATGCTCTCCAGCGTCCTCCTGGCCTTAGCATAGCCACTGTTACTCTAGTATCTCTAATCCAGTACTCAGTTTTTAGGTTCTTTTTGCCAGTGTACATAACTTCACATTTTTTGCATTATATTTGAGCTGCCTGACCCTGGATCACTTTTTCAAACTCTCTTTCTTCATATCCATTAGTCCCTCCTCTACCTCCAGTGCCATGAATCTTTGTGTCATCTGCAAACAGGCTAATATTTTGCTGTATGCCCTTTCCATTGTCACAGATGAACACATTAGAGTACCAGTCCCAGCACAGAGCCATGAGGCACCCTGCTAGTCACCCTCCCAACCTTCAAATGAGTCCCATTTACTAGCACTCGGTGTCCTCCCACCCAACCTGTTGTTTACCTGGTTTGATAAGTTATCATCCATACCGAGGTCCATCAGCTACTTCACTCACCTCCTCTGTGGCACTTAATTAAAGGCCTTCCAAACTTCAAGTATAGAATGTCTAATCTCCCCTTAGACAGTATAGGGGATATACTGTCTATTCTGAACTGGGATTTTGATGGTAAAGCTATGGAACCTTTTTCTGTATTTGGTATAGAATATTTTCAGGGAGAAAATTCTCAAATGCTGGCTTCATATTTTTGTAAACTATTGATGTTCTGTTTAAATATTTATATTACTCTTTCGGATTTTAAATCAGTATTTAGAGTTTATCCTGCAACCTCTGAGACTCAAACTGATAGTTATAAATCCAAATCTTTATACCATTATAAAGCAAAACTTGATTAAACTGGATTGTGCCCACCTTTTTATTGTGGATTTCAGAGACTGCAAATTTGCCAAACCAGAAGGACACATCTGAAACCGGCCCTTGACTAGTTAATTTGAATTTTATACAGTCTGATTTGGTCTTGGAAGAGACTCAATTGTCTGATACTCATTCACTAACTGAAAATCCTAATTTTCTATCCTGGAACATAGCAGGACTGATTGCAAAACTAACAGATCCTGATTGGTGGAATTTCTTCCAAAAATTTGAAGTTATGCTATTCCGGGAAACTTGGGCTATGGAATTAACTTCATTAAATGGATATGACTCCTATTTTGTCCCTGCAAGGAAAGTAAAATATAATGGTAGACCTGGTGGGGGGGGGGCTGCCAACATTTATAAAAATATGTAAGGGCTTTTTGGTCCTAGAATATATTGTGCCGACTAATGAAATGATGTTGCATGTTATAAAATGGAATAATTTTACATTTTTGGTGGCTAATATCTATATTCCGCCTAACTCTCAATCCTTAATTCAAAATGATATATGGCCTAAATTAGCTGCTAAGTTAGATAAAATCTTGCTGAAACACCAGCTTAATATTGCTTTATTTGGGGGAGATTTTAATGCCTGAACTGCTAATGCAGACAATTTACCACCGTTGCAATCTACAACTTACTTAGGTGACTTAGGAACAAGAAAATCCACTGGCACTGTTTTAAATGGTGCTGGGAGGAAACTGATTGATTTTGTTATTAATAACCATTTGCTAATTCTCAATGGTAGGATAAAGGGAGATCTAAAGGGAAATTGTATGTACTTTTCAACATTAGGGAAAAGTGTTATTGATTATCTTCTCATTTCACCTGAGAGTTATGTACACTTTTGCTCCCTTATGGTATTAATGAGATCTGAAAGTGATGACGCAGCATTGGTTGCTGAAGTTGATACACTGGGAAGTAAGGAAAAGACTGAAATAAAAGAATGTAATCAAATTCAGTTAGAAGTAAGGGGTAGATTAAAACTATCATTAAACTCAATAAATAAGGCTAGGGTGCTAGATTTGATGTATTCCTCACAGATGACCTCCCTTTATTCATTAGCACAAAACACATGCTCTGTCCAATATTTATATAATGCACTTGAGAAATCTTACCAAATGATCAGATCTAAAATATATGATTTTAAGACTGAATCACCTACTCCTATCACCTGGTTTGATAATCAATGTAAAAAAAGAAAAACAGAACTTAGGGAAAAACATTAGGTATACTAAGAAGTTTCCATTAAAAGAAAATTTTGTTTATTTAAAAGGTGCCAGGAAATCATATCAAAAATTTCTTAAAATTAAAAAATTAGAATGCATGCAACAACAGTGGGTTAAGATGCAAGATATTATAGGTTCTAATGGCACAAAAACTTTTTGGCAAATGGTTTCCTGGGGGGAAATGAATTATTCCTGCTCATCAGTATATATTCCCAAATATGTCTGGGTTACTTATTTCAAAAACTTGTTTACTATAAACTCACAATCATTTAGTTCTTACCCAATGCCAATCTGGACCTTCTCTGTTGACTACGAGCCATTAGTTGTTACTTTTAATGATATTGAAGGTGTCCTGTCAAAAATAACTAATAACAAAGCTCCTGGCCCAGATTCTATTCCTGGTGAAATTTATAAGAGTCACAAAAACTATTTGGTCCCCTTTTTTACAAATTTATTTAATTTACATCTTAGAGAGAGGTATATTCCTCATTCATGAAATAAGAATATCATAGTCCCCTTACATAAAAAAGGCTCATATCAGTCTCCCTCAAACTATCATCCTATAAGCCTGCTAGACATTAGTGGTAAATTGTTCTCTGGCATACTTTCAGATAAACTTCAAACATGAGTTGAAAATTGCAGCCCGCTTTCTAAATTCCAAGCAGGTTTTCGTCATGGTTGCTCCACATTAGATAACATATTTATTTTGGCTCACTCGATAGAGAAATACAAGTTATATGGGAAAATGAGAATGTATGCTTTGTTTATAGACTTTACTGCAGCATTTGAGTCTGTGGTGAGATAAATCCTATGGGACATAATTTATAAAAGAGGTTTACCCCAGAAATACTTAATCCTATTGTTTTGTATACTCTAAAATGCATACTGCAGTGAGGTTTGATAATATGGGCAATATTACAGATTATTTTCCCACTAATAGGGGAGTCAAACAGGGATGTATGCTGGTCCCTTTATTATTTAACATTTATATAGATTATTTACTTACTTTTGAAGTATCTTTACCCTTACATTCCCCCAAAATTAACAATGTATCCATTCCCATACTAGCTTATGTGGACAACCTGGTGTTACTCTCTCTTTCAAATTTAGGACTACAAAGAAAACTGGATCAGCTTAAAGTAAAATGTAACCAACTCCATTTGGGAATTAACTTAAATAAAACCAAAGTTATGATCTTTGGTAATCAATCTCTGACCCCAAGAATTTACATAGAGAAACAACTTATTGAGGTAGTTCAGTCATATATTTATCTGGGAGTCACATTTACATCAAATGGCTTATGGATTGCTCATGTTAAAGATCAGGTTGCTGGGGCAAAACATATTGTGAAGGCACTATTATGTTTTAACTCTGGGTTTGGAGGTTACTCAGTATTACCTGCTATTAGAGCTGGGGAAGCTAAAATTACCCCACTTCTCCTCTATGGCGCAGAGGTATGGGGAACTAAAGAGCAGCCTAATTTAGAACTCCCTTTATCCTACTATCATAAGGCTATCCTACAAGTCCCTCTCTCTACTTCCAATTCAGTGGTACACTCTGAGCTAGGAAGAATCCCGGTGACAGCTATAATGAGCCTAAGATTGGTTACATGTTTGTTGAGAATCATAAATAAAAAAAAAAAAGAAGCATTGATATTCCATCCCTTTGCCTTGCAGAGAAAACATTTTGGCTTTCAGAAGACTTTTACTCTCCATGGTTAAAAATGCTGATTACCACTCTTAGAAACATTAATACTTTTCTTTTGTGGAGAGACTATATGGTGGAAATAACCATATCCATGCAGTACAGAAATAAAATTAAAGAAAACATTTTTGGGTTAGCACAAAAGAAACAGATGGAATCAGTTAAAGGCCAAAGACAGGCAATTTGGTTTAGTCAAAAAAAGACTGACTCAGGGAATGAAAATTATTTATTACTTCCTATATCCTGGAGTACTCATAAAGTGATTACATGGGCGAGGTTTGGAATTGTAACATCCAAATACTGTATGTGTACTTCAACCAGTCTAAACAAATGAAGGCTCAAAAGAAACCCATTGTATGTGCAACAGAGGTTTTCAAGAAACATTGAAACATATTGTAACACAATGTCCTTTGTATAATCATTGCAGAGCTTACTATTTAAAACAATTCTTAGCAAGATATATGAGTCAACAATATGATCCTGTATTTATTTTAATGCACCCTATGACTTTGGAAGATACAACGATGGCTGCTATATTTATTGCTTCTGTTATTCATTTAAAAAAAATAATAATTATAGGGAATGCAATAGACAGCTGAGATCTAAGTTAACTGTACAGAGTTAATGTATTAATGTGAATCATTGTTATTTAAGTCAATTGGTGTCTAATTTAACCATATGTTGGATTCTATGTGATGCTACAACATTATTTTATACCTTTTGTAATGTCCAAACCGTTTTGTATTGGATGAACAATAAACTATGATAATGATGATGGTATAGGATGTCTACAGCCTGGTCCCTCTCGACTGCCTGTGACACTGAGTTGAATACGCCAATGAGGTTTGTCTGGTATAACCTCCTCTTTACAAAGCCATGCTACCGTATATACTACAGTTCATTCTTCTCAAGGATACCTACCATCCTCCCCTTGACAACTGTCTTGAATGGCTTCCCACTATAGAGGTCAGACTTACCTGTGTTCCCACCTTTACAAAGAGGAACTATATGTGCTACTCTTTAGTCCCCTGGGACCACTTCTGATGCTAGCTAGCAGTTAAATAGATCTGCCAACAGTCCTGCCAGTGCCACCCCCACCTCTCATAGTACCCTGGGGTGGAGTCATCTAGCTCAGGTGCCTTGTTTATTTTCAGGCTCCTTTGTTCTGACAGTACCCTATCCTCTGGAATAATAGCAATTTCTAACACCTGCCTACTGCCCCACTTTGATTTGGTGAAGAACTCTAGAAGTGGGCTGTCTTACTAAACAGTGAAACCTGAGGCAAAGTATTCATTCAGTAGGTTTGCCTTCCCAGAATCCTTGACTGCCCATAACTCTCCTTTCTTTGGCCTTTCTATGCCCTTCTTCGTCTTTCCACAATATATCTAAAGAAGGCTTTATAAGTTTCCATGATCCCCTCTGCAGTTTTCAGTTCTGCCTCAACTGTTGCCCTCGCTGCCCACAGTCTATCCTGGTAAGCCTTCCTACGCTCTGCTGTCTGCTCACATTTACAATTTTTAAAGGCTGCCTTCTTTTCTCCTACCACCTTCCTGACCTTGGAGAACCTAACACGTTTCCTGTACTTTTGTGGCTTTACCCACCTTTTCAAGCAGCATTTGGAAACTTCCAAAACTGCACTTTTAATGGCCTCTCATTTTGTCTCCCCCCAAGATAACTCACTCTTTTGAGCTGAACCTGCAGGAGTTCCATCATCCTTCTGAAATTCATGCCTGAAATCTAGCACCTGTGTCTTGGTTCTGGGTAGAGATGCAGCAAATTTAAAATCTGCCAGCGAAGTGAACACGAAGTGGCCACTTCACACTGGCACTTCGCCATGCGAAGTGCCCCATAGGAATGGCTCACTTCGCCTTGCTATTATTACTTCGCGTCGTCATTCCGAATTAAACACAAAGTAAGGCGGAGTGACAACAATACTGGCAGCATCCTACCCACACAGTCACCAGAATGAATGTGCATCCCCAAAGTGCTACTGTCGTGTGTCCAGAAAACTCCCACGTGCAGTAACAATCCACTACCAGTAAAGATACCACAAAGCAGTATAAAAAATTCATGCAGGTACAGTGGATAGCAGGTTCACGCTGCTGCAATTACTCTGTAACACAATAAAAGGTGTCTGATTTAATGGCGCGCATCACACACACACTCACACACACACACTCAAGTAATGTGTAGCAAATTGAAAACTCTTAGTAATATAACCAAAAGTTTTAAACAGACAAATTGTACACTGCTGTACCACAGCAATCAACAAAAAATGGCAAGAATTACTGAAAATATTACTGTGTGTACATTAACACAGTTATACAATAAACATATAACCAAAACAGGAAGACTGCCTTTTTCTCCAGTTAAGCTACCTACACCACAAATACGCCCCACCCCCAAAGCACACTTCACAGTACACAGACTGACTATTCTAAATTAACATTCATAATCCACACATACAATAAATACTCGATGATATGAGCATAGAAGGGTTTCCTACAATCAATGTACTAAATTTTGAGCAAAAAATATTACTCAAAAAGGCATTTTAAACAGCTTTTAGAGGTTTTGAATCACGGAGCTCTGAGAGCAAACTGTCTCCAGCTACCACTGCACACACACTACCCAGGCCAGAACTGAGGTTGTGCCGAACAATCTAGAGGCCATGTGACCTGCAGTCCCATGAACAACTGCAGAATTTCATTTGGAGCTCAATTACAGGGTGAAGGTAGGTGAATTACATTGATTTCAATGTATTTCACCTTAAAATTGGTGGAGAAGTGGTTTGGGAAAGGTGGAATAACACAAAGTCGCTGGTTTCAAAGAACTTCGTGTTCCTCATTATGAAGTGAAGTACTCCGCTTCACATTGTGGAGTTCTCCACAGATTCCGCGTTACTCAGTGAATCACTTCACGGAGCAAATTGGGGCCTCTTCGCCCACCACTGCTTACAGTACTGTAACCCACATGCTGTATGGGAAGGAATGCGAATGCCTATGGCTGTACTTCCCCGATGAGCTGTAACACAAAACTCCCCGACTTAAAAACGCTTATTAACGAGTACAGTGGTGGAGTTGTGAAGCCTGGAGAGATACTACAAAACATGCTTACAATACATCCAAGTAACTAGTAAAAAAATGAATGTTGTGATTTGTGACATGATTGTGAATCGTGATTTGTGCCTGCATTTGTGACCGTGATGATGAAGAACGTAATTCAGTGTCAATGGTGTGAAATAACCAATATGGAACTGTATTGGGAATGCAAATGCCTACGGCTATACTTCCTCGATGAGCTATTACACAAACTCCCCGACTTAAAAATGCTCATTAATGAGTACAATGGTGGGATGGTGAAGCCTGGAGAGATACTGCAAAACATGCTTACAATACATCCAAGTAACTAGTAAAAAATGAATGTTGTGATTCATGACGCGATTGTGAATCGTGATTTGTGCCTGCATTTGTGACCGTGATGATGAAGAACGTGATTTGTATCAAGAGTGACTCGTGATGCTGGTCCTGACTTGAAAATGCATATAAATGAGTACAATGTTCATGCAGAATTATGCACCACACCTGTCCAGTACTCTGAAGGGAAGCCAAAGAAACAACTGTGACTTAAGTTACAGATGGAGATTGGGCCCCTAAAGAGATGCAAATGCACAGACAGATTAAGATTGCACTGTGCATTGAAGAGATGCAGATGTAAAGGCACACCACCTAACCTGTGCTCACCATCAGAAATTTAAATCTGGATAAAAATATCTTTGCCGGTTGGGGTGGGCTGCGGGGGCAGTGTACTGCACTGCTGCAGTAAAGTCACTAGTACTAGTACTAGTACTAGTACCAGTAAAGATACCACAAAGAAGTACAAAAATCACACAGCTGCAGTGGATAGCAGGTTCACATTGCTGAAATTATTATGTGGCACACTAAAAGGTGTCTGATTTGATGACATGCATCACACACATACTCACTCACACACACACACACACACACTAAGTAATGCATAGCAAATTGAAAACTTCAGTAATATAACCACATATTTTAAACAAACTAAAATTATGCACTGCTGCACCACAACAATCAGCAAAAAAATGGCAAGAATTATTGAAAATATTACTGCGTGTATAGTAACAGTTATACAAGAAAAATATCACCAAAACAGAAAGCACTCTTTTTCTCCAAGTTAATCTACCTACACCACCGATACACCCCTCCCTCAAAGCACACCTCCACTGTCTCTCAGTACACAGACTGAATGTTGTACATTAACATTCAAAATCCACAAACAAACAACAAACGCTCGATGATATGAGCACAGTAGGGTTTCCTACAGTCTATGAACTGAAGTTTCAGCAAAAAAAATGACAAAAAGGCTTTTTTAACAGCTTTCAGAAGGTTTGAATCGCAGAGAGCTCTCAGAGCAGATTGTCTCCTACAGCTTCCTACACACACTACCCCAAACTGAGACTGTGCAGAGCAATCTAGAGCCCATGTGACCTGAACTCCCATGAATCACTGCAAAATTCGCCTTTGGAGCTTAAAACAAGGCGAAGTACATTTTTTCAATGTACTTCACTTAAGTGGTGGAGTAGTGGTTTGGGAAGCGGAGTAACATGAGAGTCATTGTTTAAATGGACTTGGCGTTAGCCATTATAGCAGTACTCAACCCGCGTTCGAACTCCATGGTCGTCCTTCACTCGCGAATCACTTCACAGAGCGAATTGAGCCACTGCCCATCTCTAGTTCTGGGATTCTGAGCCCTAAATGGTTTGCTAAACCACATGGCACTGTTATTGCTGGTCCCCTGCAGGGCCTCAATCTGTCTTCCACAATTGCATCCTGATTTGAGGGCACCAGATCCATTCTGGCTCCATCCCTGGTGTGTTCCCTGATATACTGCACTAGAAAGCAGTCTTGAAAGGTTTCTCTAATGCCTGACTTCATGTGCTCCTAGCTTTGAGTATGTCCCAGTCAATATCTGGCATTCTTAGGTCACCCATCAGGACCACACTCCCCTTCTCTATAGCTTCTGTGATTTCCTCTTTGAGGAACTTGTCCCCTGCCTTCATGTGGTTGGGAACCTGTACCTCCCAAATCTGCTACCTCCAAAAACTGTGCAGTCCTGATATGGAAGTACATGCCAGGGCTCCTTTCCAACTCCACTTCAGAGGAGTAAGTCTAAGGTAAGAGGAAGTGGGCAAGTGGTAGAGATGGACTTACAGAGCTGGAAAACTGCATACCAGAGGAAAGGCTGCTGTAAAGCAGGAGGCATAAGAACAGCCATCCTGCATGCCTTTTGTACTCATACTTGTGTCTGCACCTAACCTGTCCCATCCTTTTCCTGTTCTACCAGTGCCCCTGCTTTACCCCTCCCCTCCCCTGCTTCTTTGTTCCTGCCCCTCTGTCCATTCATTTTCTTTTCTTGCCTGACCAGTGTTATCCTTAACCTTAGTTTACCAACCACCTCACTTCCTGTACTGTTAGGTATTCCTTCAAGGTATCACCCAATCTCTTGTCACAGTTTTGAAACTTGTGCTGAATTATTTGCCTTATATTGTTTTATTTTACCCTTTTACCATTTTTTACTCTTATTTGCACTATGCTACATAGAAACATAGAATTTGATGGCAGATAAGGAGTCGGACCACTTTCCCCACCCAGTCTGTCCAGTCTGTCCATTTTGTCCCTGCCTATATTGTCACTGCACTCCATACCTGATCACTGGTGTCTCCCCCAGCCCTGCTTTCCTACCAAGATTTCTTTGTGCTTATCCCATGGATGCTTGAAGCTCACTACTGTTTTTGCCCCCACCACTGCTGCTGGAAGATTTTCTAGGCATCTGCCACTCTTTCAGTAAAGAAGTACTCACTCACATTGCTCCTAAATACCCCCTTCCAGCTTCATTGCATGCCCCCTCATTCTCTTACACCTTCTTTTCTGAAAAACACTCCCTTCCTGTACCTTATTTACCCCCGTGAGGTACTTCTATGATGCCCCCTCCTTCCAGGGTGTACATATTGAGATCCCTCAGTCTCTCATCATAGGGATATGATGCAGTCCCTGCACCATTTTAGTTGCCCTCCCCTGGACAGACTCTACCCTGTTTATGTCCTTCTTGAGATGTGGTCTCCATAACTGGACACAGTACTCCAGGTGGGGTCTCACCAACAGTCGATACAGTGATAACACCAGCTCTCTTCTTCTTCTGGTGATTCCTCTCACTAGAATGATAATAATAATAATTTTATTTGTATAGCGCCTTTCAAATTATCAAAGCGCTGAACAAGTTAATAATAAAAATACACATAGCCATTCACACCTAAACTTATAAAAACGCATCATAAATACATCAAAAGACTTAATAAATTACAATAAACTATGCACCCCAGCATCCCACTGGCCTGCCTACTGCACTGTCACACTGCCTCACCACATTGAGGTCATCAGATATGCTAACCTCAAGGTCCCTTTCCTGTTTGGTGACCATCAAAACCTCTTCCCCCATTTTATACACCACCTCTGTGTTTCTGTGCCCTTGGTGCATGATTCTGCTTTTTTTGTGTAGAACCCCAGCTGCCATACCATTGACTATTCCTCAAGTTTTGTCGGCTCTATTCATTCTCTCCACCCCCTCCAGAGTATCTACCCTAATGTAGATTTTGATGTCATCAGCAAAGAAGCATGCCTTCCCTTTCAGCTCTTCTGCCATGTCACTTATAAAGACACTGAAGAGGACTGGTCCCAGTACTAAGCCCTGAGGTACCCCACTGGTCACTCTGCTGTCATTAGAGTGAGTGCTGTTTACCACCACCCTCTGTTGCCTATCCATCAACCAGTTCCATACCCAGTTTACCATCTTGGCTCCTGCCCCTGAACTGCCCAGTTTATTTATAAGCTTTCTATGTGGTATGGTGTCAAAGGTCTTGCTAAAATCTAAGTAGGCCATGTCCACCGCCCCACCCTGATCTATTTCCCTGGTCTTCCAGTCAATGAAATTGATCAGACTCAGCTTACATGCCCCCCTCCCAAGAATCTGCACTGCCTTGGGTCCTGCAATCCATTGGATTAATGATACACCCCAAGCTTTTCTTTTAAAGGTGTCTCCATTAGCTTCCCCACCACTGATGTTAGACTGACCAACCTGTAGTTGCTAGACTCCTCCCTGCTGCCACTTTTAAGCTAAGGGACTACATCTGCCTTCCTCCAATTCTCTGGAACTACTCCTGTTTCCAGGGTGTTGTTGAATAGAGCTGCCAGAGGTGCAGCTAGTACCTCCCTGAGCTCCTTCAGCACCCGGTCGGCCCCATAGACTTATCCACTTTTACAGCTGCAAGTCCTCTCAGGACTCTTTCCTCTCTGAATGAGCTTGTGTCTGCCTCTTTCCCTTCCTCCAGTGTTCTTGCTGCTTCTATATGTCTGTCTCCCTCTCTCTTCACTGTAAAGACTGAACAGAAGAATCTGTTCAGGATATCTACTTTTTCCTGATCCTCCTCTGCACAGTGTCCCGCTACCCCTTCTTAACCTCACAACTCATCCCTTTGTCCTCCTCTTTTTGATTATGTATCTAAAAAAGGTCTTGACCCCTTTAGTTATCTCTTTGACTATCTCTTCCTCTGTTTGTGCCTTTGTACCCCTCACCACCTTTGCAGCTTCCCTCTGCTTTTCCTGGTACACTTCCTACTGTCGCTTTGTAGCCACTTCACCTTGGGAACCATAGTGGTCTCTTTTTCCTCCTGTTTTATCTCACTTCTGTCACACAGAGGTTTTTCTGCCTTCACTATGCCATCAGTTAATTTGGCCCAATGTTCTTCCACCCCACCCAGCCAATCCCCCTGCTAGGTCATTCTTGAGGCATTAACCAATTGTTTTAATCTGCCCTACTGAAGTCTAGAACCTTTGTCCTTGTGTGGTTTGTCTCTGCCCCTGTCCTTATGTTAAACCACACTGTACAGTGATCACTGGTCCCCGGGTGGCCTCCCACCTTGATGTCTGCAATACTGCCCCTGTTTGCGAGCACCAGGTTCAGTATTGCCCAATCTCAAGTGGGCCCTTTGACCAGTTGTCATGAGAAACACCCCCTGCCAGGAGTCTATGATAACCCTGCTTCTAGACAAGGGTGTGACTAGGAGGCTCCAATCTACATCCAAGAGACTGAAGTCTCCCACCAGAAGCACCTCCCCCTTTTCTGCTATCATGTTGATGGCATCCCCAGTACCTTATGCAATTCATCCCTCTGTGTTGGAGGTCTGTATATCACCCCACTGTGAACAGTGGCTCCAGCTCCTGTCTCCAGGGTGACCCACAGCACCTTCAACACATCCTTTACTCCTAAGTTCCCTTGTATTTCCATTACTCTCATACCCACCCTCACACACAACACAACCCCTCCACCCTTCCTCCCCTCCCTACCCCTGCTGAACTGAGTGCTACTGGATTGCTGCTGTTCTTTTGTATCAGTTGTTTATATTTGACCTTTACAGTTCATGTTTGAAGTTTTGCTTTTATTGAGCTCCCCCTTCTGCAATCCCCCTTCCCTGGGTTGTACCAGGAAATAAGCTTTTGCTCAGTGTGCCTTTCCCAGTCACTAATTTCCAAATAAATTGAATGCCTTTTGCTTCTGCAAACAAATGCCTTATAAAGTGCCCTCTTCTACTAGAATTTATTAAGCAGTGCTGTGTTCCCTCTTCATAACTCATACAGTACCTGCTGTTCATCCTCCACTACAAATCAAGACTCATTCACCTGATTAAATCATACTGTATAACTATTTCTGCTCCACTGCCTTTCATGTCACTACACTTTTTCATTATACTGACTTCTGCAATTTGCATTTATTCATGCTAAATTTCTGCAGGCAGCAATTCCTCGCAAAATGCCTTTGTCTACAAATAATTCCTAATAACTAAAATCAGAGTCCTAAGAAGTTCCTTCCACATCAGATGATTTTCTTGTTAACAACGTCAGATGATTTTCTTGTTAACAATCTCATCTAAAGGCCAAGAGCCTCCTAACTTCATCTGTGCCACCAAAATGCAAAGGCTGTCTACCTGCAAACCTTTCATGTTCTTTTCACTCTTTTAGGAACCTTATCTTGCAATTGCTAAAAATGCTACTATCTGTGTTATAATACTTCTGCTCTTATGCTTAAAAAAAATTCACACCTACAAGATCTGCTGCTTTAGGGTCCTTCTAATCCCTTTGACAATGTAAGTAACCTCATCATTGCCATGCAGTCATCGATGCCAAAAATCCTCTTCAAGGTTCTAGATATCCGGATCTAGATCTTTCAAACTCCATTTTGGCCTCTGGCTTACGACTCCACGGGATTGTCAAGCTCCTAAACCCACTTTCTTTTTAGCATCTTCTCCTCCTACTGACTCCTGTACTAGTCCTAGCAGCTGCCATCGTCTTTTTCTCATCCATCATCTTGTGATCCCACTCCCTCTCATCTGATGAAAAGAGTTTAATTTCAGTCATGTTCAAGAGAAAAGACATAAGACTTTTTGAAGCACCTTAGTTTTCTGAATTATTAGCTGCCTTTAGCATTTAATGAGTCAACTACTGCAAAATGTATCTATCTTGATGCAAAGAACTAGATGCCTGTCTTCACCCAATAGCTGACCTTGTATTCAGTATGGTGATACAACATTAAACAACTGTCCAAAGTTTTCTGCTAAAGTTTTCCTTCTACATGTTATAAGAAGTAATCAGGCGTATCTTAACAACAATGTATTCTGCTATAATTTTGCTGTCCTAAAAACTTTAGCTTGTATCATCTGCTGTTCCTCGTATCATAAATCTTCCTCATACCTGATGACCACTTAAGAGAATCCTTGATCTCTTTCTGAATGTAAACCTTTATACTGTAGTATTGTATTATCACTTGAAGCATAATCAGTAAGAAAACAGAGGCAAAACCAGGGGTTAGAGGCAAAAAGAGTTCCAATGGAAGGTAGAGGGCACTGGGGAACAGGGGTCATGGAAAGCAGTCTGCTGAAAACCAGAAAACTGTCAAAGAAAATGGGGGACCATCAGGCAGTAATGGCAGAAGCCCAACATAATTTACTTGTAACTGAAACCTGTGTATCCAATAACAATAACTGGTACCGTGCTACACCATTTTCAGACAGAATAGACAGAAGGTGAGGAATGGTATACATTATAGAAGGTGCATAGGCCACCAGGGATAGATCAATGGGTGAGGAGAGCAAAGTGGAATCAGTCTAGGTGCAACTGGCAACAGTGGGACATAAGAAAACTAGAGTGATAGTACTGTTGTATGTAGACTGGAGAACAAAATCAGAAAAGGCATCAGCAAAGGGAGATGTGGTTCTAAAGGGGGACCTTAATCTACTGAATGTGGACTGCACAATATTGGCAACTGTGAGTGTTAGGAGTCAGGCATTTGTAGCAGTGTCACATGATTGTTTTCTTGTACAGTGGGTAAAGGATCCTATCAGAAGGGGGCTTACCTGGATCTAGCACTCTTCAACAGAGATATTGTAAAGGATGTGAGGGTGATGGATTCTCTATGGTCCAGTGACCACAAGTCAGTATGGTTTCGCATAATTCTGGACACCCTTCACCCCAACTCTAAAACAAGGGTCCTAGACTCAGAAGAGCAGACTGAGGGGAAGATGAGGGAGTTGCTCAGGGAAAAATTAGTAGAGGTAGTGATGGCAGAAGAGGTAGATGCTAAATGGGAAATAATTAGGAAGGCAATAACAGCAACTACTGTTACCCATATGAAGTAGGTATAAAATAATAGGAAGTATAAAAAAATGATGAATTTCTCCAAAGGAGTTGGGGAGCTAGTTAGAGCAAACTGAGTGTCATTCCAGAAGAGCAAGGTGTAGCAGAATGAGACCACCCAGAAGGCTATCCGGAAAAGCTAAGAGGTCAAATGAATACTCAGAAAAGCTAAGGCATATACAGTGCTGAGAACTGTGGAAGGGGTCAAGGAGGATGAAAAAGACGTCTTTCATTAGGTCCTGGAATAGAGGAAAATAAAAGAGGAACTAGTCAAACTGAAAAGTGTGCTGGAAACTGGTGGAAGATGACAGCAAGAATAAATATCCTGAATGAATATTTTTGTTCAGCCTTCACAGTAGAAGAAAGGTAGGCCACTACCAGAGAGTGAGGTTCAGGCTGTAGGAGTACCTGTAATGCAGCAAAGGTCAGAGGTCGGTTTGGTATCAGAGGATAGGGTGCTCAAGGGACTAATGTCCCTAAAAGTGAATAATTCACCAGGCCTTGATGGCATGCATCCTATGGGGCTGAGGGAGGTGAGTTAGAATCTGGTGGCACCAGCACCTGAACTATTTAATTGCTCTCTAGCAACAGGGTGGTGCAGCAGACTGGTGGGTGGCTAATAAAGGACCACTCCCCAAAAGTGGAAGCAGAGACAATCCCGATAACTCCTGGCCAAATAGTCTGGCATCATTTCAGGGACACTGCTGGAAAACATCACAAAGGAACACCTAGCAGAATTCCTGGAGCAAGACAGGCTACAAGACAAGAGGCAGCATAGATTCATGGCTGGCAGATCATGCTAGACTAACCTGATCAGCTTCTTTGGTTGGGTTACAAAGGCAGTGGACAAGGGCCAGGCAGTAGATGAGCTGAACCTGGACATCAGCAAGCCCACTGATTGTGTACACACAGAAGGCCGGTTAAAAAGTTGGAGAAGCTGGAGGTGATTAACAAACTTACCAGAAGTGTAGGAAACTGGATGGAGCAGAACTCAGAGGGTGATAGTTAATGACAAATTCTCTAAGGTCAGGGAAGTCGAGAGTGAAGAGCCATAGAAACTGGCCTTGCAGTGTTTTTCAATTTTTTCATCTGTGACATAAGGGAGGGATCCAGGGTAAGATCTGTCTCTTTGCAGATGACACCAAGCTCTACAGTTGATTGGAAACAGAGGAGGTAAGAAATGGCATGAAAAGGGCTCTAAAAAAGCTGAAACACTGGTCCAGGAAGGTATGGTAGATTAACTTTACTCCATAAACTGTAAGGTTATGCATATTGGGGTCTATGCACAAAGCCTACATGTCACATACATGTGGCACATAGACTTCCCTAAGACTAACCGCCGTGCATCAGGGGTCCTGAGGAGCCCTGCACCATTCACCAAAGGGGTACATACCCCTTGCACATGGGATCCCCTTGTCTGTTTGTGCCCCTGCATGTGTGGACAGAAGGGGGGAAGGATGGGGTGGTACTGCATTCTGTGCCATACACCAGGGTGTGGAGTGCTAAATGAGGGCCAAAGAATACATGATCAGGGACCCTGCTGTAATCAGTATGTGCCCCCTCAGACCCACTATGACTGGCTGTGGTGGGGCAAGTGATCCCCCCAACAAGCCGCCCTAGTCTTCCAGACCTCAAGTGAGGACTGAGGCTGACCATTGGGACACATGCCCAGAATTCTGTCTCTTTAAGAAAGGAAGGGACCCACCATATCTCACAAGCCCCCGCTCTGTGTGGAGCAGGGTATCCAATCTAGCAGCAGGGCAGGCATCCAAATGGATTCCCGCCTGTGTCCGTCACCTCAAGCTCTGATCCCATCTCACCCCTCCATGCTGGTGGGGTGGGGTCACTGACAAGTAACCGACAATGGTGAATGGTGAGCCATGCACCTATCCAGGGTTGTGGGTGAGCATGGGCTGGGTACGTAGTACATTGGCCCCATTGTCAGTAATATCCCTAGAACAGACTACTGGATGGAGAGAGTGAGTGTGGTTCAAAACCTCTGAGGAAAGGGTTAAGAAGTCATTATCAGAAACTACCTCAAGTCTCTGTCTCAGTGCAATAATGCATGCAAGATGCTGAGGTATATAGGTAGGAAGCTCACTAGATAAAGTAAAGAGGTGATACTACCTGAGGTATAGATCACTGGGGAAGCCTCACCTGGAGTATTAAGGGCAGTTCTGGAAGTTCCAGTTTAAAGAAAGATAGGGCCCACTTGGACAGGCACTAGTGGAGGGCTACAAAAATGATCTAGGCCCAGCAAGGGAAGACATATGAGGAGAGGCTGCAGTGCCTCAACATGTACTTACTGCAGGCCAGGAGGGGGGGGACATGATAGAGACTTACAAGTTCTTTCTAGGTATTCATCCTCCAGGCCCTACAATCCTCCCATCTCTGGATGCCAGCCTCCACAACTCTATCACCTACCTTCTCTTGGGCTTTCTTGGCCACCACTTATCCAGGAACACTGAAGTGGCTGGCAGAATACCTGGTCAGTAGCACAAGAACCTGAAGGGATGCCGGCATCTCATTCAGTGGAATGGTGCTTTTTCTCTCCATATTTCACCCTGAAGATAGCTACCATGCAATAAGGCACACACTGAGGTGTGTGATGTGCCATTGTCCAGCAGTGTCCCTGCACTTTTGTGCTGGTCCTGGCTGTGATGCCACCTAGCTTCAGTTAGGTAGTGATCATGGCACAGGACACAGATACCCACCCATCCTGAAGAAAGAGAACCATCCTGCGGATGCTCAATCTTCCTTCCCCCAGCCGGCTCCCCCAGGAACTTGAGCTCATTCATGAACTCAGGTCACCAGCACAGCAAGTGGTAACACTACTACTGCACTGATGGGTCAGTTTAATATACAAGTTTTTGAGGTGAATAAACAGGGTAGACTCCAATGATCTGTTCCCAACTCAGGAAAACATCATAACCGAGGGGCATGAAAGAAATTTGGTGGGGAGGAAAATTCAAAAGTGATACAAGGAAGTTCATTGTCACAGAGTGGGTGGTGGATGAATGTAATAGTTTACCCAAGCAGGTAGTTGAAGTCAAGTCAGTGACCAGGGTTCAAGCATGAATGGTGTAGATAAAAGGGGATAGTGAGGTCAATGGGAAAGGCAGTACAGAGAGCCTAGGTGGGTACTGAAACGAGTCGCCATTAGCGCAATCAGACCAGTAAATTTGTTCTGGCGTTAGGTCAGATACTAAGTCAGGCAGGTAATGAGCAGAATAGATGGACCGCTGGGTCTTTATCACTGCTGCTTGTGATGTCATAACCTCAAACTGCATTTGGGAGAAGTGTTAATGATATTTCAGGTAGGGCCATGGCATATCCCTTATATATGAAATGGTGTGATACCACAAGCATCAACTTATTCTTAGTTCACCAAATCATCAGTCACTTCAATGAGTCTTTGCTCTATGCCATCCTGTCATTACCTCATACTTTCAGTTACTGTGGTGACACCAGTTCATCATCAAATAGCCATTATGGTTCCTAGCCTACAGTATCTTCATCTCCAGGTGGTCTATAGGGTTGCGCGGATTCTCTGAAATCCATTACTTTTCTATAAACTGGATTTTCGGAACTTACATTTCTGAGTCTAATTCTGTTCTACTTCTGAATGCAAGAACGGAATTGAAAAAGGAATTGGAAGTTCCAAATCTGCCTCTGCCTCCAAATCTTTAATTGCATGTGTTGTTGTTTATTAGGAATAACCACTGAGCATAAGCTCATTCACAATGGCAACTTGGTGTACACAACAGGAGCGTACATAAACATACCATACAGTATACAACATACAAATATATAAAAATTAATCATTAATTAAAACATTTACATTTACCTCATACTGGCAATGTGCATTGCATTGGTACCTGTTTCCCTCTCTCTTCCCCTTTCCTAAGCTTTATGCATACAGTGTGTGCTGTGTGGACTGCTGCTAGGGTGGGTCTGTGGCATGGCGAGCCATGGGATTATCATCATCACTGATCATGATTCATCATAGGCAGCAGTCTGGTTTGGCCCAGTGGGGATGGCAACTACCAGCCCAGGTGTCCTCCCAAGAAGAGCAGTAATATGACACCCTCCATCCACCAGTCCACCAGCTCCTTTATCCTAAATCCCCCCAGCCCCTTAGACACTAGACACTAGACACTCCCCACATTCAGTTGCTCCATCTTAAATATACATGTCTAGCAGAGTCTGCTTTGCTTAGGTTGGCCACCTTCTTGGTAACTGTGGGAGACAGACTGACTGATACATGTGTGGTTCGGAGCAGGGGGAGCAGTAGAATTTGGGACATCATTTTAGTTACAGCTACTTGACTATTAGGCAGACTAGGACCCAGAGGGGGGATTTATTTGGGCTGGAACAGATTGGGGGTGGTCTAATGGACTAAGGGGACAGTTGTACTAGAAGCAGTTGGGAGAGTGGGGGATCAGGCAAAAGGCACCAGTGGATCATAGAAGGGTGCCGTACTACTGCTCTCCTGAAAGTTGGACAGACTACTACAACAATCTGGAGCCATCTGGGCTGGACATCACTGCACGGCATAGCACCAAGTCAGACTGCCACCACATAAATACAGCCACTTACCCTGATCCTCTTCCAGAACCCACCAGCAAAATCAGGTAAGGGGAGAAGGGAATTTTTTACTACTCAGATGTGGAATTGGAATCAGATTTCAATTCCATATCCGAAAAGTGTTTTCAGAATTCAGATTTTTGGCCATGCTCTTTGGTCTAGTGGGGCCACACTCCACAGTATCTTCAAAACCAAGTACACTTGGCTGTGGACCAAAAGTGGGTGAGAACAGTAAACAGGGGAGGGATCCTGCTGCAGCTGATCCACACTCCCTGCCTTGGGATAAAATGGCTGTTGGGGCCCAAATTGGGACCACCTTCATGTTGCCAGTCCCCTCCCAAGTCATGGAGGGATGTGAAAGATGCCAAGCATATACTGTTATAAAGGTTTGTGTCACCAAAGGTGGTCTGACAGTGTGAGGTGGACTGCCATATTCCCACAGTCCCCATCTCTATTGGCCAGGTCAAGCTTCTGATTGGAAGCCTAGTGTCCTGCCGCACTGCAGCCAGCCGTCCCTGCAGCCAAATGGAGCTCCTCCTGGCAGAGAGGGATGGCCAGTGGCTGTTGATGCCATCTACAAGTTGGACTTGTGGAGCAGCTTCAGAGGGCAGAGTTGTTCGGGCCTGTTTGTGGATCAGGCCCCGTAACTTAATTTTACTGCTGGCCTCGTCTATTCTATATCCAGTACAGAAATGTCCAGAAATTCACTACTAAGCTTCCTTTAAATAGACTTTAATATTCTTCATCACATATAAATGTTCCTTTTCTCAGAATAATTTTTCCTGTTCTTGGTGTTAAATACAGATTGAGACGGCTTTGGACTATCTGATATTCCCAACAACAGGCAGAATTTCTATTAAATCCTTATTCTTTGGCTAATGTCAATATTTATGCTTCAAGGATAAAAACAAGATTCTAGTTTCACATTATTCATTTCGTAAACTGTTAATTTTGAAAATCTTGGCCAGTGTGTCCATGTGCTAACTCTGCCCCCCCCCCCAAAGATCAGTGTTTGTAGTGGATCTGAGTCAGATCCTGTATTAACACAAAAATGTACAAAATAGACAAGACATTTCCTCCACTAGACTTCTCCAGTCATCAGGCTGACATTATACAGTGACTTTGGCTGTTATCTTCCTGTTAACACAGAGATATACACCAAGACAAGATAAGCCATCCTTTCCACTAGACAACCCTGTCACCTGGGCATGCTTAATTACACAGTGGGATTGACTATGCTGCATTAACATAAAAATGTATTCATCTAGCATCACTCCTGCTTGACTCCCCTACAGTGAGATAGCAGGTATTCTGTATTAACATAGAGATGTGCAAGCCAGAATCAAGACAAGTCATCCTCTCTGAGATTTCACAGCCAGCATGACTTAATATTCATCTGACCTAAGTATCATGCATTTACATAGAGATGTATAAGCCAGAGACAGGCCAAGCAATAGTCTCCTCTAGCCTCACTGCTATCAGAGCTCTCATAGTGGGACTGAGCATATTACTTTAACTCGGTTAAGCTTTTTATAAAAGTAACTGCATCAGAGTAGATTATTTTTTCTCCATAGGGTCCAGATAAGACCATTTTTTCCCTGCAGCATAATAAAGTGTTTTGGGTTGTCTTATTTGATGTCATTTTGAATGGTGCCTGGGAAATGAAGACTGCAGTAGAACATTAACCATGGTGTACTTATGTTATATCTGTAAGAACCAAAACAGAACTCTTGTTCAGCCCAGCCCTATACATATCAACATCATACCTAATGGACAATGTTGACATGACCAGGCTCTTGGACAGGACCAGGCTTTTGGCCAGTGAATCTGCTAAAAGGCCCGATTGGCAAGGGACAATTTTCTTTATTTGCAAGTTTCTCTTAAAAAATAAGCAGCGAGGGGCAGTTTTGTTTTTATGACCGGTGGACCTTGCTGACACTGGGGATTGGGCATCCTAGTGTAGGAAAACTCTTCAATGGCACTAGGGTGGGCACCTCATGCCACCAAATATATTATGAAGGGGGGGAATGGGCGACCTGGATGGGAGAGGGTGTAAAAAGAAGCGGTACCCCCCCCCCCGGAATGCTATAGGATTTATTCATAAAATATTCCAAATACTGAGAAGGAGGGTAAGTGACCTGGAAGGGAGAGGGGGTTGAAACAAGTGGTACCGGGGGTGCGTACCCCAGTCTGTTTAATACAATAATTAGATAGATAGATAGATAGATAGATAGATAGATAGATAGATAGATAGATAGATAGATAGACAGACAGAGAGATAGACAGATAGCTAGATAGATAGGTAGTTGGATAAGAAAGATATAGAGAGAGAAATCCAGCAGCACTCCAACTACAGCTACAAAGACTAAGAAAGTCCCACTGATGATCTCACAAAAGAACTGTAGTTCTTTCGAATGATCCAGCAATTGCCAGCTCACTACTCTCACTCAAGCCAGTAGCAGCACTCCAGCTGCAGCTACAAAAACCAAATCCCACTGTTGATCTCACAGTGTTGAGCTCATGAAAGAACTATAGTTCTGCCATATGAACCCTCGCTAAGCCCTTGCTAAGCCTTGCACCAAGGTTTAGAGGGATGTCCTAAAACCATATTTGGTGGTCATTTTTCTCAAAACAAACTCCAAAACTGAGGCAAATGGACCCCTGTTAGCTACTTGCATGTGTTTATTTTTCTCCCTTATGCTGACCAAACAGCAACACCTGTACAGCAAACAATATGAATGAAGGAATGAATGAATACTTTATTTTTAAAAAGCGCCTTTCCAAAACCAAGACGCTTTTACAACAAATCAATCCATAAAATTAAAACAACATCCTAAAACCAATCAAGAAATACATTTAAAAATCTGAATATGCCAGACTAAACAAATACGTCTTTAGGGCTATCTTAAAACTTTGGACTGTCGGGCAATCTCTCACCTGATGAGGTAGAGAATTCCACAGGGTTGGGGCCATAAAACTAAATGATCTTGCCCCAGATGTCTTTAAACAAACCCTGGGAATCTCTAGCAATCCCTCATTAGTGGGTCGGAGCCGACGGGAAGGACAGTAGGGACGAAGAAGATCTTGCAGATAACTAGGTCCCTGATCATGTAGGGCCTTATAGGTCAGAAGACCGACCTTGAAGGCAATCTGCCACTGTATTGGCAGCCAGTGCAGGCCACAGAGGACAGGCGTTTTATGACTGGTCCTTGATGTACCAGTCAAAAGCCTGGCCACCGCATTCTGCACTAATTGCAAGCGGCGAATATCCACCCCCAGTAGCCCTAGGTACAGGGCATTGCAGTAGTCCAAGCAGGAGGTAATGAAGGCATGGACCAACGTTGGAAGGTCATCAACAGGAACCATATGCTTCACTCGGGCTATATTCCTCAGATGGTAAAATGAAGTTTTAACAACGGCTGACACCTTATGTTTAAGGGTCAGACAGTCATCAAATATAACACCCAAGTTCCGCACCCGGTCTGAGGTCGCCAGCTGGATCCCCCCAAGCCAAAGACCTGAAGGTGACCCAGTCAGCAAACCCGCCCCCCGGTGGCCTGAGTCCACAACCAACACCTCAGTTTTTTCAGGGTTTAACTGCAACCAGCTCACAGTCATCCAGTCCTGAATCTCAGTGAGACAGTTAAAGACCAAGACAGCATCACCCTGGTCGGGCACGAAGGACATGTACAGCTGAGTATCATCTGCGTAGCAGTGAAAACTCAAGCTGTACCACCTAATAATTGCTCCCAACGGCAGCATATATACCGCAAATAACATGGGTGCCAAAATAGAGCCCTGTGGCACCCCAGAGGATAGGGGGAGTGATGCCGAGGAAAAAATCCCAGACACCAACCTCTGAATCCTACCCTCAAGGAATGATTGAAACCAACTGAGAACTGAGCCAGATAGTCCACAGATAAACTGCAGGTGCTCCAAAAGCACTCCATGGTCAACGGTATCAAATGCCTCAGAGAGATCAAGAAGGACCAAGATGGAACGAGTCTTTCGATCTCTCGCTATTAGGAGGTCATTTAGTACCCGAACAACGGCTGTCTCGGTACTATGTCTCTTCCTAAATCTGGACTGGAGAGAATCATAGACATTGTGGCTGGTCAAATGATCATCCAGCTGCAACGCGACCGCCTTCTCAATTACCTTACCCACAAAAGGTAGGTTAGAGACAGGCCTGTAGTTAGCCAGACAGTCCGGGTCCAAGAAGGGCTTTTTAAGAAGAGGCCTAATCATGGCTTCCTTCAAGGGGTCAGGAAAGATTCCCTTATCCAATGACAACCAGACTATATTGGCAAGGGTCGGGCCAATTTTATCCGCACATCCCGTTTAATAGTACAGTGACACAACGACGGGTCATTGTACTGTCTTTGCAGGACCCAGGCACTGCTTTCTCAGGGCCTTGCACCCCATCCCCAAATAAACTCTGACTTGGAGTTGATTATATGAATTACAGGTGGTGTGGGGGCAGAGCCCCCCTCATGGGTGCTGTGGAGGGGAAAAGCCCCCCAAAAGAAACAAAGTCTTTTCGGATGGACTAATGCCAACTGCAATTGTGGTCGACATAAATCCGTCACTGTAACATTGGTTGACAACTTTGTTGTTGAACCGGCGTCATGGATCCTTTTTCTCCAAGACATCATTTTATGGGTTTTCAGGGGTTTTTTGTTGCGTTTTTTAAATCAAAAACATGGCTGCCATAAGAAAAGATAGTTTTTCTCATGAAAGAAGAATTTCTGGCTCATGAAAGAATTCTTTTGTGAGCCAGAATTCTTTTTTCGCATCCAACATATAAATGAAACACCCTACTGAGCATGCTCAGAACTGAAATTTCAAATATTTATAACTCGGGAACCAATTAATATGTTTTCACCCAACACCAAACACCAAAAAAAGGCCTCTGTCTGAGGCAAGCCCCTTCTACCCTGAAAATGTCAAATTAAAAATTAAAAATTACCTGGGCTGCAGTCCATCACAAAACTTGCCAGATCAAGAGTCCTTCCCCCAGTCCGTGCATGCAAACTTTTATGCAGTTCTGTTGAATGAGGACAAAGTTATTAAGGGGCACAATTAGGGGCTCAGTATTAAACACCCTACTCAACCCTAACTATAGGGACACTATCACACCTCTATAACATATATATATATATATATACTGTATGTATTATGCTTACTTATATGTAGTATGTATTATACTGTACTTGTACAGTTGCACAAATATAGATATGGTTGACTACGATGTTTAATATTAGACACCAGTTTTTTGTTCCTTAATACATTTGGCAGTGTTTGATGAAACTGTGCAAAATTTGGCATACATGGTTTGGATGGTGGGTTCTCTGAGATGTGGGAAGCTTTGTGACATTTTGCTTAACTAAATTCTCAGATCCGGTATATCAAAAATGGTTAAAATCCCACACTTTTCTGCTTAGTTTTGCTGTTTTTTTGCTTCACCTCAGCCTAGATGGTTTGGAATTTGTTCTGAAATGTTCAGGGTTGAAGGAGCCTGTGTCAAGGATGTGCCGTTTGAAGCTTTTGTTTTTGTTTTTTGTTTTTGTTTTTCAATTATTTGTTTAACCATTATTCCCCATTTTCACACACCCTCACATCCCTTGGCATGAAAGCTCGCACGTGGAGACATGCACGCGTCATGCACTGTGGGATGCCCCACCGTACTGGTCACCCATTATCCACCAGCACCACCACTGAACCTCCACCTGGAGGTGGCAGGACTGCGGGAGGGTGACCCCCCTCCTGGGAGAGGAGAGAAGCCACTAGGCAGCTCAATCCTGCTCCCACCATGCCCCCTGACTGGCTTCCCAACTACTCAAGTCTGTTCCTGAACCCGGATCACCAGTGTGGTGTGAGGTAAGGCATCCAGCACCTCAGCCCTCTGCATCACTGGGCTGGCCACCATTCGAAGCTTTTGTAAAAAAAATATTAATTGGTTCAGATGTTATAAGGATTTGAAATGTTTCTTCTGAGCATGCTCAGTAGGGTTTTAGGCTAACTCTAATACAACACTAAAATTATACTTTTGCAAGCATTTTTCTTTTGCAAAATTAGTGTTTTTCCTGCCATGAGAAAAAAAATATTTGGGTCATTACAGCTGCCATATTTTTTTTTTAAAGCAAAAAGATGGAAATACATATAAATACATATACATGATGATTTCTCAAAAAACAACCACCTTTTGGATGGAACCTGTTTAGCAAGATTCTGGGGTTTGTGCTTTGAAATTAGGCCCAGAAATACCTTTTCTAGGTACCCCAAAAATCCTGGGTGCCCAGCTTAGTGAGAAGAGCCATTTTCCGGGTCTCAGTGCTCCCTCTCCCTCCCAGCTCAGCCAGCCCTCCCTCATCCTGCTTGATGCACAGTTTACAAGAAAATTTATTCTTTCAGCTTCTACCTGGCTTCTTTTTTATGCCCACTCATAACAGGCATGCTTTCTACAAATTACGAAGGAATGGCTTTTCAACACAAGAAATGTTGTTGCAGTCTTATCCCCCACCCCATAGCAGGAATGTTGTTTTGGCAGTACACTAGTGATTTTCCTTTTTGCAGTCTACCCCCCCAAAATAAGAATGCTTCCCCTTATAGAATTTAAGTCAGTAACCCAACCCATCTCTGATTTAACTGCCCATGTCCCCCCAAGCCCCACAGACAGATGAGTGCCCATCCCCAGTGCTGTTCAAGACTATGCTGACACTGCTGTGCCCAATCCACTGTGTCAGTCCAGTCTCCCTGCAAAAAAGAAAACTGCCCCCCACAGATATTTTTTTTGTAAACATGGAAATAAGAAAATGGTCCCTCATTGATTGCTGACCTTCCACAGCCAACATTCACCCCACCTCAATCCCCCCTCAGCACCCACCACCACACAACTCCCCACATATCATAACTCACCTAAAGAGGGTCTCCTCTCATAGATCCACTCTCTGAGCTGAAAGACATCCTCCTCCAGAAACTGTGAGCATGAAATGAGGAAATAAGGTTAGTGATTTTAATGTGTTTTGAACTTGTACTCATAACGTTGTCATTTTTTAAATATTTTTCCACCAAAATTTCAACATGGCCCTTTTAAGACACCATCTCATGAGCAAAATAGGTGAAATTTTTTTAACTCTGGACTGAAAGGTGATTTTGCAGTTGCTCCATGAAAACACCTTTCAGGCAGTATTTGAACATTTTCACTGACTGGGTTAATGAGGTGGAGTCATAAGAAGACTCTATTGAAATTTTGGTGGACAGATATGGTAAAGTAACCAAGTTATGCATAAATATCTAAATGCTTCAGTGTTCACTCAATACTTTGCTCAATTTCAATATTTTTTCCACCAAATTTTAAACATGGCTTTTTTGGGACCCATGAACATGTAGGTAAACTTTTGTAAACCCAGACCAAAAGATGATTTTACAGTCACTCCATGAAATCACCTTTTGGGTTGGATTCAAAAATATTCACTTAATGGGTTAATTAAATGGGGTCACAAGAAGACTATGCTCAAAATTGGGGATCAAAATATTAAAAACACAACAAAGTTATGAATTTACATTGAGATTGTTCCATTCTCACACATAACTTTGGTAATGTTCATTATATTGACTCAAAACTTTCAACATAGCCATTTTTACACCACGTCAGGTGTTGTTTTTCAAGTACTGGCCAAAACGTGTCTTCACACTTGTGGCATAAAATCTCAGCTAGTATTCTAAACATCAAATGCCACATGTCATGTTTATAAGAAGGAGTCATAAAATGACTGTGTTGAAAATCGGGAGTAAAAAAAAAAATAAATAAAAAACATTGTGTGCAAGTCCATTCTTTGGTGCAGCATGTTGTGCTTTGTGATCATATGCCATGAACTGCATTTGGGAGTAAGCTCAGTGAGCCAGCTGGATGGATCAAAGCTGCAGCGATGGGACTGCCATGTGGCACCACCCCCAGCCTGGGAATGGAAGGTGCAAGGTTGGCTGCACAGGCTCAAGTACTAAATTGTGAAGAGAACTCTTCTCTTGGTGTAGGGCCCTGCACCTCTGCACCCATGGCTGCCAGAGAGCCCTGCACATCAGCTGACAGATGGACTGATTGCTCTATACATCTGTAGCCACATGTGCTGCGCTTCTACAGCCCCTCAGACAGCCCCATTAATTCTTTGCATCCGCTGCTGCCCAGAAGTGCAGGGCCCAGAGGGCCCAAAGAGTATTAACAGTACAGTGTCAGTGTCTCAGTAGGTAGCATGCTCACCTCTGAAGCTGGAAGATCAGGAGGCTGTGGATTCTAATCCCATACCTGGTACTTGAGGTAATACCTAGAACTGACACTGTAGTGCAGTATGACAGGGGTGCTGCCCTGGTGAGGTGCTATCCTTAGGATGAGATGTTAAACCGAGGACCCTTTTGCCAATCACTAATCATTGTCTAGGTGGAAGTAAAAGATCCCATGTCACTTACTAGAGAAAAGCAATGGAGTTTCCCTGGTGTCATAGCCAACATTTCCCCTATCAATAAAACAGGTCCCTGCACCCCCTCCCCGGATGCACCTGGAAACAAACTATAATAGCACAGTGTGCCTTTCCTGGACAAAAATTGCAAAGCTAGATATATAGACAGACAGACAGACAGATAATTATTGTCACAGTGAATTTGTTTCACTAGAGCAAACTGTCCTCCAAAGAATTAAACCTTTTTAAATGCCAATGTTTCAATGTCTACTAGAAAATGGACTTCTAGTCATATTTCAATGTTTCAGTTAGTCAACTTACCTACTTTATAAATAGATTCTTAAAGAATCAGGATTTTAGAAAGATAAATTATCTTCTACAGTGAGGCCCTCCCTAGCAGTTTGGGAGCAGAGCTATTAACCTGGAGATTCAGGTCAATGAATCACAGCCACTTACATACTGTGTGACACTGAGCAAGTTGCATAACCTCCTTGAGTTTTGTCTCTATAATCTCCCTGTTATCTATATCTGCACCTTCCTCTAATCTGTCGCTGTGCTGCTTGAAGCTTTATGTGTATTTAATGCTGCAACATTCTCTCCCCTTCCTTTTTTTGGATTATAAAGCAAAACAACACTTTGGTTGAACTAGTTTGTGTGAAAAAAGCCATAGAAAGCCAAATTCCTTTCTCTACTACAGAAAAATTTCCTATTGGACTAGTGTTTATTTATTGATTGAAATGTATCTCAGGCAGGCAAGCAGAGATTGCTGTAGTCACAGAATCTCATTTACAGTGTGCAATCTTGGGGCAAGAAGGGCAGAGACAAAAGATAAAAGATGCAGGAAGGAGGCCAAAAATTTAAAAAATGCATGACTGAAGCACAATATTTACAAACTAAACCTATACATAGACACATATGAACTGAGCAGTATAAACTAGCATAGAGACGATTTCTTTTTAAACTCATACAGGGACAGCAGTAAGCATGAACAGCAGTGCAAACTCACTGCTTAATCAATAGGTTAAACTGTGAGAACTAACATAAGGACAGAGTGGCAGCAGTTAAATTACTAGGCAGTTAGGAGACCTATACCTTTGGTAGGAGCAGGAGTGAGTAGTAAGTGGCATCAGTTTGGATCTCATTTTCGGTATACATCTAGAACAAGTGAAACAAGAAGGGGCATTGTTCCAAGTGTGTGGAAGCCAACAGGAGAATGTTGCTTGGCAGACCTTCCATTTTCAGCTGGGGATTTGGAACTTGCATACTCCATGGGATTTTATCAGGTAGGCAGTGTTGGAGGAAAGGGAAATTAGACTGTAGGGTGTACTGTGTCCACTAGGGAATAAAGTCCTTGTTGATTTTAACAGTGGATCACAGTATCTGTTATAGCCATGATTCTATGATCCATAAACCTAGGGCCACATAGTACAGTATTTATTTATTTGAAAAGTTTTACCATCAAAGACATACTGAGCTGAATAGCAGCTCATTTCCAGATGCCTGGGGACGGGGGTAGAGGACAAGGGGGAAGAAAATACAACAAAACTATAACATAATGGCAAGCAGGAGACTATACAGTATTTCGACAAGTTCTTTTGAAATAAATCTGTTGCTGATTGTCCTTTATCAGAAACTGGCAGCAGGCCTCAAAAACAGCTCAGCCAGCCACAAACTGGACAGAAGGCAATCCTTCTACCATCTAGATGCCAGGAATGGGTACATATTCTCTAATTGATGATTTCACGTGGGCACAATCAGTTTCCTAAGCCTTTTTTAGGCCATTTTCCAATTACTGGTAACAAAATAGTTTGACTTTTAAACAGTTATATGAGCTGCTTATGTAACTGGGAGTTGCTCATGTACCTCTACCAAATGTGGAATCTGGGCGGGATCATCGTGGGGCAGTAACGATGAGCTGGTTTGAAAATGGACCACTCAACATTAAATTTAATAAGAAACAACAGCCCATTTTACACTTCCTAAAGTATATACCATAAATAGCAAACTAACTGTTCTAAACCCATTGTTTGTTTGTTTTTAGTGTGTGTGTGTGTGTGTGTGTGTGTGTGTGTGTGTGTGCGCGCGGCGTGTTGGGGGGGGCCCAAATAATAATGAAGGCCATGTGGCATCCCTTTTGAAACTACAGTAGTACATTACATGCAGCTTTGCTTTTGGCTGGTAATGAGTTGTAATTTGTGATGCAAATGCTGTGACAGCAGGAACAGCAGTGAGTTGTAAATGAGCTGTCAGTGACCTCTTGCATTCTAGTTTGCAGACATTTGGTTACAGGTGTTGCATTAGCAATGCACTCTCAATAAAGTTGAACCTACTAAGATACCAGATTGAAATAAACTGTCTCTTCAGGCTGTTACTAAGTCAGGAATGCATTTGAAGTTACTTAAATGCAGCCTGGACTGTACGGTAATCAAGTAGCGGAACTGCCTGCAGGCCACCAGCTGACTTAGATGCAGTGCATTGGAATGCCATGAGGACAACCAGGTTTGTTGTGTGATCCCAGATCACTGTATCACGGCAATGGGGGGAGTGGGGTACTGTCTGAAACAGTGCTTTCCATCTTGTGAATGAGAGCTTATCATCCCATCTTCATACTCATCCGTGTAGCCTAGATGGTGACCATGGATATGAAGCAGCAGCATGAGGCTAGTAATGCAGAGCACATGTAGAATTTGTTGTACAGGATACTCAAAGCAGACCTGCATCCCTGTAAATAGGGCTTCCCTGCACAACAGCAACATAAGGCAACTAATCCTTAACTAACAGGAAGTCTTTGACTTCTGGAAAGAGGCAGGTTAGAGTACAGAGCAGCACTGAGGAACTGCAGGACTAGAATTATGAAAACTGTTTACAGGGATACAGGTCTCTGCAGTTGTCTGGGTCCAGTGATCATCGTACGGGGTGGTTCAATATGAGAACAGTGGCAGAGTCAAACCGCTCAAAAGCGAGGGTTCTGGACTTCAGGAGGGCTGACTTTGAAAAGTTGGGGAAATGTCTTATGCAAGTCCTGGGGGGGAGGAGAGGACTGGGGTGGTAGAGTAGAGGAGCAGTGGGTGCATCTAAAAGAAGCCATAGTGGAGGCAACAAACCTTTTTGTTAGGCAATCAAACAAAAGCAAGAGGGAAAAAACACTATCATTTTCAAAGGAAGTGGCTGGAAAGGTAAGATTTAAAAGGTTGACATTCAGAAAGTACAAGGAAAGAACAGAAGGAGGAGGACAGGGTAGTATATCTAAAAAGCAGAGGGAGGCAGGGAAAGCAGTCTGGAGCACAAAGGCACAAACAGAGGAAATATGGCCCAGGCAGTGAAGAAAGGAGGAACAGACTTTTTATAGATACGTTAGCGAAAGGAGAAAGACTAGGGTGGGGTGGGATTGCAAGATTAAAGAGGAAAGGAAGGGAGTGTGTGAAGACAGACCTGGAAAAAGCAGTAATCCTGTATAAATATTTTTGTTCAATATTCACAGAAGGGGAGGGTGAGGGGCCACAGTTAAGTGGCAGGAGCATTAATGGAAGGGAGGTGGACACCAGCCCATTTATGGAGAAGAGAGCCCTAAATGAATGTGCAAAACTGAAAGTGGACAAGGCTGTGGGGCCAGACAGGATACATCCAAGAATGTTAAATGAGTTTAGAGAGGTGCTGGTGGCACAAATGATAGCCATATTCAACCAACCACTGGAAATGGGAATGGTTCCAGAGGACTGGAGGAGGACAGGTGTAGTCCCTCTTCACAAAAGTGGGAGCAGGAAGGAGGCTGGAAACTAAACACCATTCAGCCTGACCTCGGTGGTGGGAAAATTAATGGAATCACTGCTAAAAGAAAGGATTGTGGAATATCTTGAATCCAACAGATCACAGGATCTGAGGCAGCATGGATTCACAACAGGAAAGTCATGTCAAACAAATTTGATAGATTTCTTTGACTGGGTGACCAGAGCATTAGATCAGGGAGGATTGGTTGATGTGGCCCACCTGAATTTAGGCAAGGCCTTCAATATCGTTCCACATAGGAGGCTTATAAACAAGCTGGGAAGCCTGGAAGTGGGTCCCAAGATGGTAAACTGGGTTAGAAATTTGTTGAAGGATAGAACACAGAGGGTGCTGGTAAACAGAGTTCAATCAGAGGAGAGGAGGGTGACCAATGGGGTACCACAGGGATCAGTTCTGGGGCCAGTCCTCTTTAATGTTTTCATAATGACATTGCAGAAGGGCTAGAAGGGAAGGTGTGCCTCTTTGTAGAAGACACTAAGATCTGCAACAAGGTAGACACTCCAGGAGAGGTGGAAAAAATGAGAAGGGACCTAAGTAAGCTTGAGGAGTTGTCAAGAGTGTGGCAGCTAAGATTCAATGCAAAGAAGTGCAAAATTATGTATTTGTGGCACAGAAACCCAGGGGAGGAGTACATGATGGGGGGGGATACTGACAGCCACCAAACAAGAAAGGGACATGGGGGTAGTCATATCTGATGACCTAAAAGTGGCCAAACAATGTGACAAGGCTGTGGGGAGAGCCAGTGGGATGCTGTCGTGCACAGAGAGATGTATCAACAGCAGAAAAAAAGAGGTGATGATCACACTATACAAATCATTGGTGAGACCTTATCTGGAGTACTGTGTCCAATTCTGGAGGCTGCATCTCTGGAAAGACATAGACAGAATGGAGGCAGTTCAGAGAAGGGCAACAAAAATGATGCAGGGTTTGTACCAAAAGTCATATGAGGAGAGACTAGAGGACCTCAATATGTATATCCTCGAAGAGAAGAGAAAAGGGGGGATATGATAGAGACATGTACATACCTCAAGGTACAAGAGAGTAGCATCTTTCAGAAAAAAAGGTGTTCAAGAACAAGGGGGCATGATATGAGGCTGGAGAGGGGTAGACTCAGGGGTAATGTGAGGAAGTATTTTTTCACAGAAAGGGTGGTGGATGCATGGAACAGCCTCCCAGGAGAGGTGGTGAGGATAAAAACAGTAGGGGAATTCAAGAATGTATAGGATAGGTATAGAGGAACCCTAGCAATTGAAAAGAGAGGTTAAAGCCGGAGATAAAGTATGGTCTTTGGTTCGGTAGTAGGTAGGGAAAATGGGCAGACTATGTGGGCCATGCAGTCCTTATCTGCCATCAGTTTCTATATTTCTATGTTTCTAAAGACAAGGAAGGATTGGAAGCCAGTATGGTGGTTTAGACAATATCAAAGCCTTTTTCCAGTACATAAATGGGATAAAGGTGAGTAGGGTTTTTGGCCTCTGAAAACAGGTGAAAATGGGAGAGGAACCTCGGAGAGAGAGCTAGGGGTGATGACTGAGATGCTGCAGGAATACTTCTTTCTCTTTGATGTTCACCACAGAATCCTCCAGGTGGAAGGTGGGAGGGAAGTGATTATCGAGAGGACGCATGGCATCTAGAGATGGTTCATGTCATCAAATACTTACGTTTTATTTTTCACAGTAACCAGAATTTTGAATCAAATCTTTCTAAAAACAACCTGTAAGGTCAACTAACAGTTCATCTTCCTCTACAACACTAGGGATTGCCTACCTACCAAAGCACATGTAACCACAGTTAAAGAAGTCCTTTTACCCACTCTTGAATACAATAGTCATATCCTTTATAAGTTCAATGACTCAGTCTTCAACAAATTCAGAGTCACCTTCAATAGCATATATCAGTTTGCCATCCTTTAGCTAGTTTGGGCACACTATTTTAAAATTTGCACACATTCAACTCTTCTCCCAGTAGTTAAGAGCATTTTGGGCCTTGGTGTCCCGAGGAACTTCAGAAGTAAAACTGCTCTGGATGTATATATATCTGAAAGGGTGTGGACGGAATATTTAACAGCTATTTTCTATGATCCAGACAGTGTCTCAAGTCATGGAAATCTGTATAGTGGTCAAAATAATATAGCATTTCATTGTTCAGAAGTCAATATATTAATAAAATCACTAAAAACAAGGAAAGTACCTGGATCTGACAAATATCTAGGGGAAATTTATCAGGATTGTCCACCTATCTGGTGTGACTTTCTTTCAATTTTTTATAATAAATGCATTGATCAAAACTTCATCCCAGATTCATGGAAAGGTGCAGAGTTAATAATGATACACAAAAAAGGCAGTACATCTGACCCAAAAATGTACCACCCAATCAGCTTACTTAATGTAAATCAAAAAATATTTTCAAAAATAATATTAAATAGATTGTAATATGAATTAGTTAAAGTAGGTGGACTTACAGAACTTCAAGCGGGATTTAGGTCAAACTACTCCACAATGGATAACTGTTTTGTTTTATTACACTTGACAGGAAAATATATACAAATAAGAAAACAGATACTCTTTGCTGCTTATACAGATTTTTCGGCAGCGACTGATACAGTAGATAGAGAAACCTTGTGACAAATCTTGCCTGAAAAGAGGATAGATCCAAGCTTGGTATATATAATTTCCAATTTATATTCAGACACCTGGGCAAGAATTAGACTGGGTAGAGATGGGGAATTATCCAGCACTATGCCTGTCAATAAGGGAGTAAGACAGGGTTGCGTGCTAACACCCACTCTCTTTTGTATTTATATTGATGGGCTGTTAAAGGCTCTCTTGCAACAAGAGGTGAATTCCCCCAAAATAAATTGCTCCAGTGTGCCTGCACTTGCCTATGTAGATGATATTATTCTTTTCTTCTTGTCTAAATAAGGGTTACGGAAGAAAGTGGAATTGTTAGACTCATATTCTAAGAAATTAAAATAAACATTAATAGTAGTAAATCACAAATAATGATATTTTGATCCAGAACCAAAACATATAAATGTAATCTGGGCAATGAGGTTATAAATTCAGTTCAGGAATATTCATATCTTGGTATTGTATTTACACCTGTGATCTCATGGGTACAACATCTTAAACGGCTACTGGAAACAATCAAAAGAGATACCCAGGGACTGAACAAATTAAATGCTGCCTATGGCGGATTCTCAGTCTGCCCCTTGGTTACTGCAATTAAAGTAAAATACTATGCTCAGTCGGTTCATGGAGCCAAAATTTGGAAAAGTAGTAATCTCGATAAATTAATGATTCCAATTCATAAGTTATTAAGATGCACTCTGGGTTTGCCATACACATGGCCAGCCACTTACATCAGAGCAGAATTAGGTTTATCCAATATCAGAGCAACAATAGATACCAAAAGAATTCTATACTGGCTAAAACAGTAGCACCCTATATGAGAGACTATTATTGAGTAATTCAATATGAGCGACTCAATAACAGCACTTGTAAGGATAGCAACTGGTGAAAAACATCATTAGATCCTCTAGAGTGAGTGTAGCAGGGAGATACTTTCACTATTGCAGAATATGGGATGCTTGCTTGGCCTAGCTCCACTGAGCTGGCCATGTAGTGTAGCAGTGTATGCTACCGCCCTGAAGCCAGTGACCCAGGTTTGGGTCTAGTGCAAGAGAGAAAAACATGTTTTTTTCTTAGTTGCTTTTCTCTTCTAAGTCCTCATCCCCACGGAGTTGATTATATTTATTTTGGGGGGTGTGGGGGGGCTTAAAAATAGGTATGGTGTTTTTTTCTCTGCAGTAAGCGACGGTCGCTATCTGCAACAGTCACCCTGGGGTCCGTCACCCTGCTTGTGTCGGGCTGTTTTTATGTCACCCTTTGTGATCAGCACTCATTAGGAGTCGCCGTTATCACATAAATGAGCTAAAAACTAACAGAACATCGGATGACAGATTGTCTGCAAAATGTATAAAAGAACAAAAGGGATGGTTAAAAAGGGGATGTGCATCGAATGCATGGTTCTCAAAAATATTAAAGTTATTGGCACAATATAATTTGTCCAGACTACATGAATACATAGAAAAATTATAACCTTAAGTTGGAAGTATGTAAAATATATACTGTAAGTCGAAAAATGACAAACTATTGGATCAATGTAGATAATGATATTATAAATAACTCAAGGATTACTCCATGGCTTGCCAGTACTGGCAGTGTCCATGGTTATAAATAGTATCTGAATGTCCTGCTTGACCCAAATTTATAGAAAATTTATACAAGATACATATTTGAGAGCTTTCATAGTAACGTCCTCTGGGCTAGGCATAAGAATTTGCCAGTAACCACAAAGAAATGTTATTGTAGCATAGGTGAAAAAGAAGATTTACTACATGTGTTATGGGACTGTCAGTGGTATAAGACAGAAAGAGTTTTCTGGTTATCCTTGTTTGTGTCTGACTGGTCAAAAATCGATAGAAAATATTTGACCGAAGTACTGTTAACAACTAATGATGAATGGACTATTATACGAGTTGCGTACATTCTTATTCAAATCAAAAAATAAGAAAGAAGAAGACAAACGAATTGAATACTTTTCATATTTAATAGCTATCAATTAATAAACAGATATTAATTAATCTGGATGCTGTCATCCTTGGCTAAGAGGAAAACAACATTTGGGAAAACATTACAAATGAGTCATAGAGAGATGACTATAAAGTTCCCTATACATTGTAATGACAAATTTCTGCATGTTGTTTTTTTGCTATGTATTTACTGAATTGCTTTTTCTTTTTTATGGACTATGAATTGTTTTAAAATTGTAGTAACCTAATGTGTTGAACAATAAAGATTTTACTTACTTACTAGCAAGATTATGTTTGAAGCTATATAATTTCCTTTTCTCAGTCCTAAAGACTAACCTGCTTTTCAACCTTTCTAGTCATGTATGGATATGCCAACTTAGAACTGGTATGTCCAACAGGTGTCTAGAAAGAACTAATGGAACAATAATTGGAAAGATAATTTAAGTTCTATAACCCTAGGCTGCTAAGCAGTCTCCTGTTTCATCTGAGCCTGGCTGACACCAAAATACTGTTTAACACCAAAATGTATATGCACTTAAATTAAATAAGATGTACATTCCTGATGCAACCTTGCATGTTCTTGTTTTGCATCTACTATGCCTCTTGTAGTGACCTGTCTGTATCGAATAATATATTGGCGTTGCCCCTAGGCATGGCTGAAAATGGGAAAATAGGCTTGTCTCAGTGCATCTATCTGGTAAAATAAAAAAGTTAAATAAACCATGATGCACCCTGTGGACATCATAACCACCCTGGTAGCATATTACCTTGCAAAGATCAAACTGGGTAAGTTCCAAAGGGCAAATGGGATATGCCACAGGATCAGTAGCGATCAGGAAACATGCATTTATAGTATCTTTCAGGAGTTAGTCTAGACAGGTGTGGTGCTGGAGGACTGGAAAGTGACCAGTGTGGTCCCGATCATCAAGAATGGGGCAAGGTCTGGCCCTGGCAACTATAGGCCAGTCAGCCTGACTTCAGTGCTGGGCAAGATCTTGGAAGCTTCTATCATGAACAGAATATTAGAGCACTTAATTGAGATCAAGTTTTTTGCTGCCTCTCAGCATCGCTTTATGAAGAGACAATCTTCCCAACCCAACCTAATCACCTTTTTCATTTTGAGGTGGTGATCAGGGACAGGGCCATAGACAAAGTCTATGTGGGTTACAGCTCTTTTAGGGATTAGGTACGCTGTGAATTTTAATTCAAACTGTTTCAGAGTGTTACTGCTTGCAATAGTGTTCACAAATGTGCTGTATTTGCTTTGTCTGTATTGTTGACTGCTAGCATTTAACCCCCTTATCTGTTCATGTCTTCTGTGCCCACTCCTCTTTCTCTCTACTCTCTGGCACCATCTCCCTGGACTCTAACCCTACGGCCCCTCCCTGCTCCTTCATAGCCCAATCTAAGTCCAGTCTGAAAATCCCCTTCTCTGGCTGCTAGCGCCCCTCCCTGACTCCCACTGTGTACTCACAGTACTCTGCCCTAACCTGCCCCCTCATTTCCACCCCTTTACTGTTAATTGCACTGTGATTTAGCCCTCTTTGGCTAATTCTGTGCTTATCAGCACCTTTTGTTTAGCTCCTATCGTACTCATGGCCTCCTGCTGATTAATTGTCTCCCTCTTGGCTCTCCTACCCCTATTTAATCCTGTGTCTTTTTTCTTCTCAGCAAAAGGCCCCTGACTGAGCAACTTTTCAAACCTGAAATTTGTATTTCGGGTGATTATTCCCAAGTTCCGGTACTAGAGAGGAGATATGCTATGTCACTAATTCCCTACTCAGTAAAAAAACTAGTATTGAAGCACTGGAAAGATTCCCAACTTATTTCTTATTCAGAACAGCTAAGTGAGCTCCTATTTAATTTGAGAATAGAGAAGATGATTGCAAGACTTAGACATTCCCCCACTAATTTTGACAAGAAATGGGGCAAATTATATACACTGACCTTGATTACTAAGTAACAGGGAGGGGTGCCGATGCTGAACATACATAGATACTCCTGGAAGCTTTAACAAGCATTGAAGTGCTTGCTATCTAGATTTATAGTAGATCTTTGTTAGTCTTTCTCAAATACCAATAAGCTCCCAACTTCAAAAAGCTTGTGATGACCTTGTATCTATAAAGAGGGGGAGGTAGGTATGAAGACTTATAGAGATAGAAGGGTGCAGGGGGTGGGAGGAGGGCAGAGGGGTACTAATGGGGATAAATATAGTTGTAGATTTAGTAGTAATAGCTATTATTGAGCCGATGTAACCACAAGGCTAAAATGTCAAGTTCTGGTTTGTATGATATTTCGTATGCCTATAACTCACATGTACAACTTATAAAATTAATAAAGCATATTGAATTAAAAAAAATAAAAAAAGGCCCCTGATTGGACTGGGAATCACTCTTGGCTGCATGGCTTATCACCGAGGAAGCTGCCGCCCACCCCCACCAAACTGGGGAAGTTGCCATGCCCACCAGCGGACCAAGAACTATGCCCGCAGGAGACGGCTTCTCCCCAACAGCACCTCCAGCCTTGCCCCACCAGCGCTTCGTGCCAGCTCCCCACCCACCCTAGGTGAGTGTTTACTTATATAGGCCCTGTTGGATCAGGTGACCTGACTGTGTTTTTTTTTAAGTGTCTAGTTTCCCATTGGTACTTTATATGATACGGACACTAGAGGGCCTGTTTCAAGTTCCCACAAGCCTTACTGCACAACTGTCTGTTCAGAACTTTTCTCCAATCTTGTAAGGACCTTGTGCAGCCCCCCCCCCGCAATGGTTTCTCACCAATCTTTTCTGTTACTACTACTCCTACCCATAATCTTGGGCCACTACTCAGCTCACGATTCACCACTACATCAATTCCAAGGAATAAATCACCACTGTGACATCCACTGTGTCCTTGGCTTTATAACCAGTAGCCTATCTCCAACACCCAAGGACTCTCAGATCTTTCCTTGGCCTCTACGGTGTGCTCAAGACTACATAAATCTCCTGCACTGCCTCCCAGTGGCATTATCACTCTTGGTAACTGTTTTACACATCAGAAGAAAAAGAAGATCAACCCAGCCCTGGCTCATCAAACTTAAACTCAATCTAGTAAAAAGACTTACTTAGACTTATACTAATGCTATTGCTATTGTCAGGGAATGTGCATCCCAACCCTGGCCCGGCTAGGCCAGCCTCATCTATCGGCCACCACAAGACTGGATCACTTAAGCTGACATCCATCAATGTCTGCAGTTTACTGTGTAAATTAGAAAGGCTCCAAGCATGGGTCTCACAGCAGAGCCCTGACATCCTAACTGTAGTGGAAACATGGTTCTCTCTGAAGATCCCAGATTCAGCAGTGGCCTTACCTGGTTATGCCATCTTAAGGCAGGATTGACTTTCAAAATGTGGAGGTGGGTGTGCCATCTATGTAACCCCTAGATGGCGCTATCCCAGGGGCTACTACCCCTGCCTGATTTGCCACTAACAGGTTGAGGGGCCTGGATCCAATGGCGGGTGCCTCCACCCAGAGGTCAGGGTTTGCAATAGTTAAACTAACTTGGTCACAGCCCTCTGGGACACTGCAACCCCCCTTTCTTCCCACTAGTGGCCCACACAATATATCAGAATTACCTTCACAGTATACACTTACCCCCAGGTCTGGTTCCGGCACTGGGACCTCCTGTAGAAATGAGATACAGTGCAACAATCACAGTACAGTACTTTAACATAGACAAATACCTCAGGCAGTATAACTTTGCTGAAACAAGCAGCTCTGATTTATTTAGGGGGATATAACAAGGACAGGGGGAAATCAGGTTAATTAGCTTATCACTCTAATAATCTACCTATGGCTCTGTGCACAGGCCTATCCCTATCAGTTACTGTCCCTGGGTACCCAAGCCCTAGTGGCTAGTCCAAACCGTGGCAGCTGGTAGGGGCCCTTTCACACAGAGAAAAGGAGAATTAAACAGTCAGCAGTACAGTAATTCCATTTGGATTTAATGTGGCAATTCAACAGGGAGCAACCCTGAATTAGTACTCACGACCTCCAAATAAGATAGGGTCCTTCAATGTCAGCAGGGCTCACTTGAGGTACACAAACCTCTTCACACATCCATATAAAAGAAAGCACTATACCAGGCAGGCTGCATCTGTATTCCGATCGCAATTACTGCACAATACCCGGGAGAACACACAGCAGATTCAGTTCCTGACAGACCGAGTGCAATTTTCAGCAATTCTCCCAGTCTTCTACAGGGTGAGCCTGGTTTCTACTCTTCAGAGATCCTTTGATTCTTTTCACAGGACGGATTCAGTCCTAACAAGCTGTTACACAAGCTGCAGACCGGAACTCTGGGCCTTACACACGTTTTTTGACTAAAACTGCACACTGAAAAAGCACAGGGCTCCTTCCTTCTTCACTGCCAAAGCTCAACTGAAACTCCAACCGACAAAACGGGCACTTCCTTTGAGTTCCTCCCAGTTCTTGACTGGATTGGCTGTCACTCACAATAGACTGCTGCTGTTGGTCCAAAAAGGCACTGAAGTCTAAACTACATCTCCCAGAGTCACTGCCCATACAATCCTCTTGTGGCTGGCTCAGATTATGAGTCCAAGTTCTGATTCGTCCAAGGCACCATTTTAGAGCTAGCTTACCCACACTGATTGGTCCAGTTCAGCAGTTCAAAACTAGAATGGGAACTAGCAGACACAGTTCTGACTGCAAAGAAAGCAGGTTAGACAAACTGTAATTTCATTATTACTCTAAATAATTTCTGGCAAACAGTTACATCTTTCAGATAGGTTCCCTTTGCACTCCTAGTGACTGCAAAAATGAAGTGAATTGGCAGCAGCTTGAGTGGTACTCAATCAAAAAAACACACAGTCCCCCATACAAACTAATTATGTCTGCAAGCAGACAGCTCTTAAAGAGACAGTACCAGAGGTTCTAAAAACACTCACTGATAAATGGCTTAAATGCCAAACACCATTCAGGCTTGGAGCATTCAAGCAAGCTCCTGGAAGTCTTTTGGGAACCCCCATTTGCAGGGGGGTTACACCCTTCCTGGCCTGGGAAAGCTTGACGTCCGCGTCAAGCAAGTACCATAAGTTTCAACTGCAACCACATACATTTGCATTAGGCTCGCACATGTAATCATCAGTCAATATATCATTTACCAAGAACACATTTCTGAAACATTGCAGTACGTCACTCTTTACACAGTATTACATACACATTGTACCATAACTCAAGTTATTACCTCTTGTACATGAAACCTGAAGAGAGGGGCCCTTCCCTATCAGTTACTCTTGGGGCTGGACGGGCCAGGGCACCATATAGAAAGGAGCAACACAAGTAACTTGGAGTTAGCACTGACGCTCAGTTTGGGCAATGAGCTCGGGGACACATACACTCCTTATGGACAACATTGAGAGGCAAATCCACAGGCCTCCCAAAGGGAATCATAACTGAGGTGCACCACAGGCTTTACAGCTCGACCAGTCTTTCTAGGGGAACTGTTACAGTCTCTGCACTCTGAGCCTCATTTTCAGCATTGTCCACACTTGTCGGAGTCTCCATGGGGTAGAGGGCTAGAACTTGGGGCACTTTCAGCTCCAGGAGTTACAGTTTCTGAGTCCACAACATTTGGCTGCATGTGGGAGCTTTCGGACACTGGCAGTGGACTGTCAGGGCACTCAAAATACTCTTCTTGTTCGGTGTATCACCAGTCTGCCCCAATCTATCATTTTCCTCCCTGAAAGCTCAAACAGTTCAACCATGCACAATGATTCCATTTCATCTGATCTGATGCTTTGCACTTCACTTTCTGGGAGCATTGGCTCCAGGGATGAAGCTGGGGGCTTAGACAGTCCAGAAGGCCCAGCTTTGTCTCCAGTATTGACTAGGGATTGCCCCAAACAATTGACTCAGTTCGTAAGAAGGATAGTATTCAAAGTCACTCTCACTTTCTTCCGATATGGACTGACAGTCATGCTCAACTGGGACTTGTGGAGGGAACACTTTAACTTTGCTTCTGGTGCAGACTTTCTTGATCTTTTCTTAGCAGCAGCTCTAGTCACTGGTCCAGAGGGGCATCTTCTAGGGCTCAGACTCAATTAAGATTTGTCCAATGGGCAGTAAATGATTTCTATGCATTGTTTTACATCTTTTGAATTATTCTCAGGCCTTACTTTGTACACTGGCAGATCATCTAGTTTGCCCACTACAATGTGAGGGAAATGGTGCCATCTGTCAGCAATCTTGTGTTTGCCATGCAGTCCCAGATTTCTTAGCAATACCCGATCTCCCTCCTGGAGTTCCTGTGCTTTCACCTTTTTATCATACCTTTCTTTGTTGGCCAGATTTCTTTTGGCAGCCATGGTTTGAGCCAGTTGGTACGCATGAGTTAGCTGGGCCTTTAACTTTTGCACATACTGTAAATAGTTGTCAGCTTGAACCCCATCAGGAGAGACCCCAAAACACACATCTACTGGTAGTCGAGCTTCTCTTCCAAACATCAGCGTAGGGAGAATCCAGTGGCATCACTTGGTGCAGTTATAAGCATGTACCAGGGTGCTAATTTGTTGGCTCCATCTAGGCTTGTCCTTTGGGTGCAGGGTGCCTAGCATATCTAGCAAAGTGCGGTTGAAACGTTCAGGCTGTGGGTCCCCTGGGGGTGGTAAGGAGTGGTTCTGGACTTCGCACTCCCCACAGAGAAAGCATCTCTTTGATCAGACGACTCTCAAAGTCTCTCCCTTGATCAGAATGGATTCTTTGTGGAGCCCATAGTGAACAAAAAGTTTTCTACAAGTACTTTGGCCACAGTGGATGCTTTCTGGTCTTTGGTGGGAAAGCTTGGGCATATCTCGTGAAATGGTCAGTGACCACCAGCACATTACTGATATTTCTTTGATCTGACTCCAAACTCAGAAAATCAATACAGACCAGCTCCATGGGTGCACTGGTGGTGATGTTAACAAGGGGGGCAGCCCTCTGGGGCAAAGCTTTCCTCTGTAAGCAGCGACTACAAGTTCGAATGTGATGCTCCACATCAGCCCCCATCTTAGGCCAATAGAATCTGGATCTCACCAAGTCAAGTGTTCTGTCTATACCAAGGTGCCCCATGTGGTTGTGCAAGGACCTCAGTACTGAGTCTCGAAAGGCAGTGGGCAGCACTAGTTGTTGTTTGTCTACTTGTCCCCCTCTGTCTACTGTTTCTCTGTATAACAGTTTATTGATCAGTTTCAACTTAGGACCTTCTTTGTATAACAGTGCAGTTCTCAAATCAGTGGAGCGTAATTTGGACACATCTTTTCCTGCATAGAGGGCTTCTAAAGCTGCTTTGATCATGGGATCCTGGATTGAGCCCACGAATACTGTCATTGTCCAGCTGAGGCAGTGCACCAATGTCTATTGCAGAAAAGTGGCAATAAGCAGCAGGTATGCAATTCTCAGAGGCTCCCAAGCAATCCACCATGCAGTCCACTGCGTCCGTGGACATTTGTTCCTCCCTGTCAAACTTCCGACCAGAGTGCCGAATGTCAGGTTCTGCCAATCGGACCCAATCATTCTGGGGAACAGGCCTCCGGGAGAGAGCATCAGCATCTATGTGGTTCAGACCTGCTCGGTATTCGAGAGCATAGTCATATGTAGATAATGCAGAAAGCCACCTATGGCCAGTGGCATCCAACTTAGCTGAAGTCTGCACATAGGTCAAAGGATTATTGTCAGTTTTACTAGTATTTTAGCCCCATACAAGTACTCATGGAATTGGTCAACAATAGCCCACTTCAAAGCTAGAACTCTAACTTATGTACAGGATAGTTCTTTTCGGATGGGGTCAGGCTTCTACTGGCAAGGCCACTGGTCTCAGGCCATTCTCGTGCTCTTGGTACAACACAGCCCCAACCCTTGCAAGCTAGCATCAGTGTGCAGGACATAAGGTTTTCTTGGATCAGCATAGGCCAGCACTGGAGCATGGGTAAGTTGATATATGATCTCATGAAAAGCAGTCTCACAATCAGAAGTCCAGCGGGCCCCAAATACTTCACTCGGATGAAAATACACTCTTTCAGTCTTAGGATGCTGACTTTTGGTATTTTTGTGGGTTGGGGATACCCTTGAGTAAGGTTAAGTAAAGGGCGGATCACTCTTGAATAGTCCTTGATGAAGCGGATAATAACCACAGAATCCCAGGAATCTTTGCAGTTCTTTTAGATTTTGGGCTGTGGCCAGGTGGTCAAGGCCTCAACTTTGCTTAGGTCGGTCTCTATTCCTCGGTGGATACTATGTGTCCCACATACTTTACTGATGTTTGAAAGAATTGACACTTATCAATGGACAGTTTAAGGCCAAAGTCCTCCAGTCGGGTCCAATACCTTAAATAATCTGCTGTCATGTTCCTCCAGTGAGCTGCCAAACACAATAACATCATCTAGGTATACCAGGCACTCTAGTAAGTTCATGTCCACTGCACGCTCCATCAATCGTTGAAAAGTGGCTGGGGCACCTGAAATCCTTGAGGCATCCTCATGAATTCATAGAAGCCGGACAGATAAAGGCTGTCTTTTCACGGTCCTCTGGGGCCATCGGGATCTGATAGTACCCACTGCGGAGATCCAGCACAGAGAACCACTTGCTCCCGTTTAGGCAGTCCAAAGCATCCTGAATGCGGGGCATTGTGTACTGATCAGGGATAGTCCGCCGTTTAAGGTGCGATAATCCACACACATCCTTACTGTTCCATTCTTTTCCTCACTACCACAATGGGGGAAGCATAAAGGGCTTCTGGATTCTTGTATTACACCAGCAGCTAACATCTCTTGCAGATGCGTCTCACATCATCTATGTCAGCAGGTGCCAGGCGTCGAGACCTCTCACGAAATGGTCTTTCGTCATGCAGCGGATATTGTGCTCAGCTCCTGCACGCATCCTACATCCCATTCCTTTAAAGAAAACACCTGGTCTCTCTGGGCAAGCTTCTCACTGATCTTCACTTTCCATTCAGCTGGCAGCGGGGAGTCGCCGAAATCAAACAAGTCAGGAGTTACTCTGTCATTCTTCCTTGAACTCTTGCTGCTGGGTAGCACTGCAGTGTCTGCACAATGCACATTAGCCAGGATGCAACCTCTGTTTACTCGAATGTCTCTTTCAGACACATTATGAACTTGGACCATTACCCTTCTGGCATAAGCATGGGCTCTAGCGGGCAAAATACTAGGCTTGACCAGCAGTCCCTCTGGCAATTTTCCATCGCCTGGTGCAATCCAACATTAATATTTTATTCTTAACATCCTTTCTGATACGGACCTCTCCTGTAAGGTACACTGGGCATTTGGCGCCAGGATCAGAGACTCAGGATCCTTCTTCCATACAATTCCGACCGGTTCCTCTGGTTCTGTTTTTCAGCATCTCTCTGTGCCTCATAGGCCTTCTTAATAAAGCCGAACTCTAAAGCTCTACTAGTCTTTGACCCTGTTTTTCATAACACAACTGTGCCAGCCTTCCGAACATATGAGCATTTGTTCCAATCAACAAAGGGACTCCATCATACAGTCCAGTGGGGGACACACTAAGGCTAGGGTCTCTACTTGTTCGGCTACTCCAGCCACGGAGGTGGGAAAGACAGCCAAATCCGGATATACCCAGAATAGGGTAGGCCTTCTCATAACCCCATACATGCAGTCCTTCTAATGGTTGTAAAGTACGTCTGACAAATGCTTCTGATACCAATCTTGGAACATAATTGTCACTTGGGAGCCACTGTCTAATATAGCTCTTGTAGACACTCCGTTCACCTTTACAGTGGTCTCCATGGAGGGACCCACTATTCTGGACCAGTCTGGAGAGGCGGTAGTGGGGGCCTGGGCAACTGATCTTGCCACAAGGGCGTGAATTAGCATTTTGGTGCCCTCACTGGGATCATGTCGTGCACCTCTTAACCACTGATTTCTTCTCCGAAGCTCTCCTTGTAGCCTATATGCAACTTTGTCAGTGTCTTTTGGGGACTGGCATTCCCTTTCATGTGCCCATCTTTCCCACAATTATAGCAAAACATACTTTCTGGAGTTTGAGCTGGCCGAGGCGCCACACTGGGAACCAAGGCGGGGTATTACTAACTGGAAACCTTGGTGCCATCTCTGTCTCGTGCGTGATAAGCATTTGGAACATCTCGTCAGTTTCTCCACTTCCATGGTCAAGGAATCGAGTTTGAGCTGTTATCAGCAGGAGATACATGGGTGGGTACCCCACCCCCATAGCAGATAGCAGTCGGATATAGGTCAGGGCCCGTACTTGCAAGGTGGCCTTCATAAAGGGACTGTTTTGAATTCCGGATCTCTCTCAACAGTTAGCCCCATTGTGACATATCTTTTCCTTGTCAGAGCACTCATTGACTGCCAACCTCTGCCCTGAACTTCACTTGATGGGTCACCCTCAGTCACTCGAGTCGCAGCACGCAGCTATTGGTGCAAGTCCCTCCGAGGTCGTCTTTTCTCAACTCCTCGAATTTCTCTCATTAACTCATCATAGGAGGGTGGGGATTCCAGTCGATCTGCCAGGCGCAACTGAAGCAAACAGCAGTTCTGAGAAGGGGGCAGACTTAGATCCTGTCCAGCCTGGTTCGGTCCAGTTCAATCGCTGGCAAACTACCTTTTCTGGAGGCATTCTTGCAACAATTTTTCCAGCCGAGATACATACACAGACAACAACTCCCTTGGTACTGTTGTGCATCTCTTACTCTCCACCATAGATCCTCATCAGAATCTGGGCTCCCATACATTCTCCAAGGCCTCAAGATAGGCCTGTGCAGTCGCTTCAGGGTTACTGGCCCGTTGCTAGCGGATGGTAGCCAGGGCAGGACCTCGGAGCTCTCACTAACCCTCTTTAGCTTTCACCTTCCGAGCATTGCCATTCTAGCACTTGGGGCAACATAGTCTATCCAGGTCTCCCAGTCATCCTCCCCTTGGGGGGTGGGAGGTGCCAGAGAAGATCCTCAACCTTCGGTGAGAGTCGTGACTAATGGCAGGTGCAGAAATCAGAGTCTGCATTGGTTCAGCCACCATTACGGGCACTGGAGCAGGAGAGGGTGTTGGGGAGAACACCCCAGGTGGCAAGAATAGTTTCTTCAAGTCCTCACAGTTTTCCCTCTCCCAGCAACCATTCAGCAAATTTCTCCTCAAAGTTTCAGATAGTGGTGGGCTGATTCCCCAGGTCTTTACTGTCCTTAGTTATCACTCTCAAGCAGTGAGGGCTCCCTCTGGGGTAATGGTCTGTGGCACTTTGGAGCTATCTATGGGATCCTTAAACTCTACTAGGGCCAGGAAAGTGTGGGTGAGCAGATTAGCATGCCACCCACCACCACAGGGTTTTGTAAACCTTCCACCTTGGAAAGTACTCCTGCACAGTGTCCGTATTGATACCCAGGGGATGTCCAGGATAAGCATAGCATTTTGGGGTCGATCTCCTCCCAGTACACCACCCACCAGCCGGTGCACAGCCACTTCTGTCGGGTACCCATTTTTTCTTAACAGTGGTTCAGAATATGGCCACTAGAGGACACACAATCCCAGCGGTGAGCCTCCAAGATGTAACCCCTAGATGGCGTATCCCAGGGGCTACTACCCCTGCCTGATTTGCCACTAACAGGTTGAGGGGCCTGGATCCAATGCGGGTGCCTCCACCCAGAGGTCAGGGTTTGCAATAGTTAAACTAACTTGGTCACAGCCCTCTGGGACACTGCAACCCCCTTTCTTCCCACTAGTGGCCCACACAATATATCAGAATTACCTTCACAGTATACACTTACCCCAGGTCTGGTTCGGCACTGGGACCTCCTGTGAAATGAGATACAGTGCAACAATCACAGTACAGTACTTTAACATAGACAAATACCTCAGGCAGTATAACTTTGCTGAAACAAGCAGCTCTGATTTATTTAGGGGATATAACAAGGACAGGGAAATCAGGTTAATTAGCTTATCACTCTAATAATCTACCTATGGCTCTGTGCACAGGCCTATCCCTATCAGTTACTGTCCTGGGTACCCAAGCCCTAGTGGCTAGTCCAAACCGTGGCAGCTGGTAGGGGCCCTTTCACACAGAGAAAAGGAGAATTAAACAGTCAGCAGTACAGTAATTCCATTTGGATTTAATGTGGCAATTCAACGAGGGAGCAACCCTGAATTAGTACTCACGACCTCCAAATAAGATAGGGTCCTTCAATGTCAGCAGGGCTCACTTGAGGTACACAAACCTCTTCACACATCCATATAAAAAAAGCACTATACCAGGCAGGCTGCATCTGTATTCGATCGCAATTACTGCACATGCCAGGAGAACACACAGCAGATTCAGTTCCTGACAGACCGAGTGCAATTTTCAGCAATTCTCCCAGTCTTCTACAGGGTGAGCCTGGTTTCTACTCTTCAGAGATCCTTTGATTCTTTTCACAGGACAGATTCAGTCCTAACAAGCTGTTACACAAGCTGCAGACGGAACTCTGGGCCTTACACGCTTTTGACTAAAACTGCACACTGAAAAGCACAGGGCTCCTTCCTTCTTCACTGCCAAAGCTCAACTGAAACTCCAACCGACAAAACCGGGCACTTCCTTTGAGTTCCTCCAGTTCTTGACTGGATTGGCTGTCACTCACAATAGACTGCTGCTGTTGGTCCAAAAAGGCACTGAAGTCTAAACTACATCTCCAAGTCACTGCCCATACAATCCTCTTGTGGCTGGCTCAGATTATGAGTCCAAGTTCTGATTCGTCCAAGGCACCATTTTAGAGCTAGCTTACCCCACACTGATTGGTCCAGTTCAGCAGTTCAAAACTAGAATGGGGAACTAGCAGACACAGTTCTGACTGCAAGAAAGCAGGTTAGACAAACTGTAATTTCATTATTACTCTAAATAATTTCTGGCAAACAGTTACATCTTTCAGATAGGTTCCCTTTGCACTCCTAGTGACTGCAAAAATGAAGTGAATTGGCAGCAGCTTGAGTGGTACTCAATCAAAGAAACACACAGTCCCCCATACAAACTAATTATGTCTGCAAGCAGACAGCTCTTAAAGAGACAGTACCAGAGGTTCTAAAAACACTCACTGATAAATAGCTTAAATGCCAAACACCATTCAGGCTTGGAGCATTCAAGCAAGCTCCTGGAAGTCTTTTGGGAACCCCCATTTGCAGGGGGGTTACATCTACATCAAGGAAACACTTACAGGTCATGCCCTACCTTTAGACAACCTAGGAAATGCCACCCAGGCACTAGCTGTTAATGTTCTGCTTGGTGCACACAACAAAATTCTTACAATTGTGGCTATTTACATACCACCCAAGGACCACAACACAAGCTTCCATGTTGGAATTCATTAGGAATTTGCCCCCAGACTCTGAGTCTATTATTATGGGCGCCTTCAATGTCAACTGGCAAGCCCCTGATGTAGGCACTTTTAAGGATGCAATCTCTGCTCTAAACCTGACTCAGTTAGTCACCTCACCGACCAAGATAAACTACAAAACAAGTTCTCGTTCCCTAACTGACTGGATCCTGTCTAACCACCCAGATTGAATCTCCAATGTGAATGTGCTACGTGATGCCATAAGCAACCACTCACCCATTACCTGTATTTGGACAAACAAATTCAATAACTCCCCTCCCAAAACTATTCTCACAAGGGTGCTAAAGCCAGATCACCTCGAACATCTGAAGCAACCCCCTTGTGGCATTGACTGGTCATCACTTGACTCAACAAATAACATAAACACAGCTCTTGACTACTTCATCAGTCATTTTAACAAAGCCTGTGATTTCTATGCACCTTTGAAAAAAATGAAAGTCAGGGGCACAACTAACCACTGGATATCCCCAGATCTGATCAGGCAGATGAACCACAGAGACCACCTTTGGCACTGTGCCAGGGCCACTAGCAAGCCAGCAGATTTCCAGGCCTACAAAGCTGCCAGGAACACATGTACCCGGGCTATCCATCTGGCAAAATGAAGGTGCCATAGATAGCAGCTCACTACCACCTGGGGTGAAGGCAAAAGTTTCTGAAACAACATAAAAGAGGTAACTGGCAAAGACCCCAAGGCTGCTCCTACAGTGCTCAATATGAATGGCACTCCCACGCTTGACACTCTGACCATAGCCAATGCCTTCAACAATATGTATTCTGGCCTTGGCAGTGTCCTGCCTTCCAATTTCTTCGAGGACAGTGAAGACTCTGCCATAGACACTGAGAAACAGCCCATTGCTGGGCCCAAGGTCCTGACCCCTGCACCTCCTCCTTTCTGTTTCAAAGAGGTACCTCAGTACATGGTCAAGGACTATCTTGCAAGGGTCCTAGGTAAATCTAGGCACAGCGGTAACTCAGTAGATCTTAAACTAATCGCACTTACACTTGATGTTATCCTGGGGCCTATCACAAAGATAATGAATCTCTCACTGAGACTGGCACAATTGCCCCTGCTCTGGAAGTCTGCCATTGTTACCCTATCCACAAACGTGCTGACCATTCCCTATGCTCTAATTACAGGCCTATCTCCATTCTCCCACCCCTTTCCAAGGTGCTTGAACATATTGTTGATGACCAGCTGGTTGGTTATCTGGACAAATACTCATTACAGTGCTCCCAACAACATGGTTTTAGAAAGGGCCACAGCACCACCCCAGCTTTGATTTAATTCACTAGTTTCATTCACAAGTCCCTTGATCATGGCAACTTAGTGGGTGCGACATTCACCAACCTCACTAAGGCCTTTGATACAGTTAACCACACCCTCCTCCTCAAGCAGCTATCCTCCTTAGGTCTCTCTACCGATACTGTGTCCTGGTTTAGAAGCTACTTAGCCGAACGTACCCAACAGGTGAGAATAGCCAATGTTACCTCTAACCAACAACCTGTCGGATCAGGAGTCCAGCAAGGATCCATTCTTAGGTCACTTCTTTTCAGTATCTTCATAAACAACCTCTCAAGTGTGTGTCAATAGCACACCCTCCTCTACGCAGATGATGCGGTGATCTTCACTAGTGGCACAGAACCCACACTACTAGAATATCAACTTCATCTTGGCTTCACGGAGGTGGAGGGCTGGTTCAGGCGCCTCAGACTGGTACTGAATTATAAAAAAATGAAGGTTATGTTATTCGGTGGTGCTCACAGCAAACACAGAGCTACATCACTAACCATCAGAAACTCCTCTGTCATGCCACTCAATCAAATACAACACTTTAAATACCTAGGGGTAACCTTGGATAGCTCCCTCTCATTTGCCCAGCACATCGATAATGTTGCCACTACAGTAAATATAGAAATTGGGTTATTACATAGGCATAAACATAGTTTAATGCCAGAAGTCCTGAGACTTGCAATCCATAGCGCCATTCTTTCAGTTGTAGATTATGGGCTGGTCATTTATGGCTCAGCCACGAATACCTTCCTCCACAGAATTCCTGTGGCTCTAAATAAAGCTGGTCATCTTCTGACTGGAGCAACTTGCCATACCCACATGTGTAAACTATATAAACAAACAGAGAGGCTTCAGCTAACTGGCAGGGTCTGTTACCAAACTTGCCTTCTCGTTAAGAAAGCTATCCTCTGGCTCCTTCTTCCTGGAACTAACAACATACTCAACCCATTTTGCAGCACTCAGCACACTCTTAGCTCTGTCAACTAATTCCTTTTCACCCCTAGATGTCGGACCACCCAGGGTCAATGTTCATTTGTGTATAGAGCACCCCTCTGGTTTAATGCCCTGCCAAGTGATATCTCTGCCCTTCCTAAATTGGGTCTATTCAAAAACTCCCTCCGTCAGCACCTCTCCTTGGTCAGCATGTGCAACTGTGTCCACTGACACTGATCTGCTATTGTTATCAACTTCCGGGATAGCTATCCCCTCCCTCTGCACCACCTCTGTACCTCTGCTACTTTGCCTCCCCCCTTCCCCACCCCTTTCTCCTTATTTTGAGCTGCCTAACTTAGTGTCACCCTAATTAACTTGCTTACTTGACAAGGCCTTTTGGCTGCCATCTTACTTTTTCTTATTCTAGCCACTGGCATTACTAGCTATGTTGCCTAGGTCTTTTACCTATCAACTTTTGTATCCTAATGTCACGCCTACCACTGAACCCCTTCCACCCCTGCCTCAGCCTTCCCCACCCCTTCCTCCTCATCTTAAGCTGCCTAACTCACTTGCTTGACAGGCCTCCTGGCTGCCATTAACTCTTCTTTCTTATTCTAACCACTATCATTACTAGTTGCATTGTTTAGGTCTTTACCTATCGACTATTGTATCTCATTGTTATGCCTACCATTATTTATTTTATTGTCCAGTTGCCTTGATTGTTGTCATTTTGTAATGCTTGTCACAATGTTATGCTACAGCAACCTTTGTTTGTCACCCTTCCTTTGACATAGAACCTTTGTAAATGAGCTATTTTTAGCTCAAAGGTGTAATCTGAGAATTAATAAATAAAAAGAAAAAAGAAAAATAAATAATTGGACTTTAGCAAGGCCTTTGACACTGTGGCACATTACAAACTTTTGGGCAAAGTGTACCAGTGTGGTATACACAATGCATACGTAAGGTAGACTGCCTTGGAGGTAGGAAGCTGAGGGTTGTGAGTGAAAGACATTACTCTGAGTGAAGAGGAGTACTCAGTGATATTCCTCGAGGACTAGTGTTGGGGCCACTGCTGTTCAAGATTTTTATCAATGATCTGGAAGCTGGGGTCTCTAGCAGTCTGCTTAGGTCCACTGATAATACTACGCTGGCTAGGGTGATGGGCTCCACTGAGGGTGGGGCAAAGCTCATGAGGATCTTTGGTTGGACTCCTGGAGTTTCAGATTCAGTATAGCCAAGTGTAAAGTGCCACACTTGTTGACAAAAACAGGTAGACCCTACACACTGCGTGGGGCTTCTCTTGCTGCAGTGCTGGAGGAAATTGACCATGGGGCTTAATAGACAGTGGGATGAAGCATAACCAGCAATGTGTAGCCTCTGTTAAGAGTGCATGTAGCTTTACAAAGTCATAGGCGACCTGGTAGGGCCACTGTTAGAAGTGGCTAGGAGGACGGGGGAACTTCCTTCGACCATGTGTGAAGTAATGATTACAATTCTGCCAAAGTTGGGAAAAGACCCATATCAATGTGCCAGTTATCGTCCCATCTCTCTCCTCAATGGGAATTATCAGGTCTTAACAAAAGTCTTGTCTGGTCAGCTGTCTTAGATTTTGCTGGATCTGATACATCCCGATCAGACAGGTTTTGTGGGGGGGAAGAGATGTGACGCATATTCGTAGGTTAGTAGATCTATTCTGGCTATCATAATTGGTCAAAGGAGTGTCATCAGTAATTGCCTTAGATACAGAAAAGGCATTTTATTCCATTGAAGGGTTATATCTCTATGTAGTCCTCCAGAAGTTTGGCTTCTGCCCCAGTTTTCTTTGCTGGATTCAGGCTATTTATTCGTCCCCTCAGGCAGCGGTTCTCACTAACAGGAAAGTCTCTCATACGTTTCAACTTGGGAGAGGCACTCAGCAGGGCCGCCCACTATCCCCAGCTTTATTTGTATTGGTGATAGAACCCTTGGCTCAAAAAATTCATGAATCCCCAGATATTTCAGGTTTTCTTGTGGGCCCGCAACTTTATAAGTCCATGCTTTTTGCTGATGACATTCTTTTGACCTTACCAGATGTTGCTTCATCTTCACCTATTTTAGTAGATCTATTGAACTGCTTTTCTACCCTGTCTGGATTGAAAAACAACTGGGGTAAGACAGAGTTGATACCTATGGATGCCTTTTCAGCGGGTCTGTCCTTGCCGGTTCCAGAGTTGCATCGGTCTTCTCATCTCATTCGGCACCTGGTCCTTCTTATATCACCTCAACTGATGGACTGGCCTTCTTTAAATTTGCAGCCCTTGCTTTCTAACTTAAAAGCAGATGTGGTTTGATGGCAACATCTTTGACTCTCTCTCTGGGGTAAGATACAGGCGATACAGATGATGTTTCTTCCAAAGGTGTATGTTATTCGATATCTACCTCTTAAGATAGCAGATTCTTGGTGGCAGTAATTTGTGGCTGCTTTTTTCACAATTTTATTGGGAGGGCAGGAAACCCCAGCTTTTGGTGTTGCATTTAATGGCTCCCTATACTAAAGGTGGTTTTCGATCCCCATGGCTTGAAGGTTATTACTGTATATAGCAGTAGGCTTGCATCAAATCTGGATGTGGCTGCATTCTGAAAAATTTGGATCTTCTGTCCGCTGGCTTGAGTTAGAGCAATAGTTGGCAGGCTTAGTCTCTCTGAAATGTATTCTTTTGGACCCTGTTAGAGTTGTTCAGCCTTTTTCTACTCAGGAATACAAGTTCTAGGTGTAGACATTAACCCTGAACCTTCTTATCTTCCGGCTTCAGCGGCAAGTGTTCAACCTGCTAAGCCACTGGCACTGCTACTGACAATGATGCCAGTGAGAATTGTGTTTCAGATCCTGTGGAATTGTTAAGGAAAAAATTGATTCCTGTTTTTGAACATTGCCAAAAATAATTCAGACTCAACAGGACATTTACATTTTATCAGTGTGAATGACTTCATTTTCCCAGACTGACTGAAGTATTTGTGAGGCTGCTACACGATTGCAAACCAGGCCTTCCTGTCCACAAATCCCATGTTTCCACACATACTATTTGAAGAGTCTCTGACACTACATGGAAAACTTTGAAAAACAAAGCATTTAGGCAAAATCCAATTTATAATGCAAATATCTTCTGTACTTACTGTCCCCTTACTCTTTATTACTTAGGACTGCATGAAAACACCTGGGATCTTCTATCATTTTGTCTTATCTGCTGGTTACACTTTAAAGTGTCAGTTAACTACACTGTAGTTACAGCGTAACTGCACTGTGACTACATTGTAATTGCAATGTAGCTGCATGTAACTACAGTGTAATTACCCTGTTGCATGTAATTAATGATTAGATACATTGAAACAGACACTTAAAATAAAGTGTGACCCATCTGCCTTATCTGCTTGTCTTTAAATGCCATAATCCTAATGCTTTGCTTGTGACATAATAATAATTTCTATAGCAACCAGATGTGATGCCACAAACAAGGGGTTATGATATGAATTGTAGATAAAGAGTCTGGGCAGATAAAGACCAAATAAAATAGATCCTGTTTTCTAGGACATTTTTATTAATAAAAGTATGAGAGGAAACCATTTATATGATATGTAAACTCACTTTTGCACACTGTACTTATTGTATTTTTAAACGGTGCCCCTGTGCAGTCAGTGATGCTCTTTAAGTCACCTGTGTTTCACTGAAAACATTTCATTTCAAATCTAACCTAACACTTCAGTTTCTGGATCACTGTAGTAACATTTAAAATATTCAGTTAGGCAGTGGTAGACATTTTCGATAACTCATCACTGCAATGCAAAGGGCTCCAGGGATCTTATTACAAATCTACCAGCCTCTGCATCTGCTACGAGACTCTGCTATGCATTTCTCATAGCAATGTTTAATTCCTCCATGTGTATAACAAATCTCTTTGAGGATACTTTAGCCACAGTATGAATTTCATGTGAGACACAGCCTTCTGTATAGCATGTTTAGGGTAACAATTCAAGAGATCAGCTTGGTGCTGTTTTTAACCATGTTGGATCCACTCTTCTTTTCATTTAAAACAAAAAAAAATAAGTACTATATTAACACAGCACCATGTCTTCAAGTAGCAGGGCATGTTAGTGAGGTCCTGAAAGGAACCTACCTTTTTTCCATAAAATTCTGCGTTTGTGTAGCAATGGTATTTTTTTGTACAGGTTTCAATATATTATTCATTTATAGCTGGTCTGCTTTGCAGACCACTTCCTATTGTGACTGCATAGAGGAGTGGACCAGCGACCATTTCTCATAGTAAAAACATTAGGAGGGGGACATGTGGACATTTTATTGCCCAAAACAGTATGTACTGTGAGATTTCATTTATTGGTTATCATGCTCATAACAGCAACAAAATAAATTATTAATAGTGAAACAGAGAGGGAGGAGAAATGCTGGCAAACCTCTCCTGAGCTAGTACAGTGCATGTGCACAAGTCTGGCTTACTGTTTTTAGTTCCAGTTTCAAGCTGCAGTGCCCCTTCCCCCCATGCTAATGAATCCTAAAGAGCAGGACTTTTTAAGGTATTTGTAATTTATTTAAGGAAAGGGAAGGCAAGTGTGCCTCACAAATTACAGCTGTCTTGTGGAATACTGAACAAGGAGCATTGCACTCGAGGCCCCCTGACGAAGCTCATTCAAGCGAAGCGCTGGGGCACTTGTTGAGCTAATGTCTGCTCCTCACTGAAGCTGTAACACCAGCTAGTATCACACTGGCATGAACCTCCAGTAAAGAGCACATTTTTGGCAGAATACCAGAGCTGGTGGTGATTGTTCTCACTTGAGTGCAGTACTCCTTGTTCAGTTTTATGCATTTACTGGGCCAGCCGGCCAGCCTGTGCTTGCACCACAGACCCCGCACTACCTGAAATGTGAGCGTTCTTTGTTTTAATATCTTGAGGGATATCATGCATCAGCACCATGGCAGGCAAGACCCTCTTTTTTGAAGTCTATGATTATCCTATCCCACTCCTGCACAATCTTCTGTTCATATTAACAGGTGATACTATATTTATGTCCAACCATGTTAGGGACTATCTGACTGTCTCTACCTAATTAAGCTGCATATGGATTGTTTAGATCTGTGCCCCTCCATGTCCCCTGAGGCATAAGGCTGTAAAAGCTGTATTGGCATAAATATGGTTTACACAAATATGAGAAGGAGTTGGTACAGCAATACTCCACTACCAATGGCCTTCCTCCCACTTGCTCCTTAAAGTCTTCTGCTTCAGTGCAGTCTTATGGACCATAAAGGTCCTTTTCTCAGCATCTGGTTAATGTAGGCCTCTGGCCCCAAAGGTCTAGCAGCAACATAACATAGGGTCTCCTAGCACCCGCCCTTACTGGCCCTTTCTGAGGCATACTACTTTGTGAAGTACACAGAATTACTATGCTCAAGACATGAGGGCAAAGATGATACTTCATGTTCACTTCACTGGTGTTATTTTGAAATTTGCACAGCTCTGGTAGCAAACTTTTGGATTGGAGGTTTTCTTTTACTTCACTGAAATCCCCTGTTAGGTACTTTCGAGCATTATTCCTCAAGTAACTTACTCCTCAGTTGTTTTTGACATGTGCAAAATGTGGAAAGGTAGGTGCCTCATGGCAAGGTTTATTAGATATGCAGTAACAGTAAGGCATGAACAGACTTTCAAGATAAGGATAAATGCATTTGGTATCTATGGAAATGGCGTACTCTGAGAAACTCAGAAATGGGGAAATCTTGCATCTATAAAATAAGATAGACAGACATGTATGTTAAAAGTGAATCAAAACTACATGTTTTTCTTGTACAGCTTGTACAGTTTGTCTCATATCTAAATTACGTCTAGAGGAAAGCAACCCTAATTTACATTTTGTAATCCCTTGTGATCCAGAGAGTACCCAATTTGTTGATATCTAGATTATTTAAAATGCAGATGGAGATGCTGTAGATACTAATTAGTACAGAAAAGTACTGATCACAGTTCTCTCCTTCATTTTATCAGCTGCCACCCTGCAACACCAGCGAGAATATACCTACTACTTAATTAATATGCATTAAGCGGAACTGCAGTACCACAGAATACTTTGATTGGTGCAGGATCTTAACAACAGAATCTTAATGTTCTGTGGTTACAACCACAGGATTTTAGATAATGCATTGGACAGGGAAAACAACATTGAACAAGCAGATTGACTTTTACCCAAACATAAGAGTTTGAACAGTACATCTTCACAACCGCTTCTAAACTTAGTGACCACCTTCTATCCAGAGACTCATAAAGGGCATACTGGAGAAGCATTGGAATATTCTCCACACAGATCAGTCCTTGCCAGAATATATCACATGTACCCCATGAAGGTGTTCAAAAGAGGGAGAAATGTTGGGAATTTTGTAGTGCGGTCACTCCAACAAACTCTTAAATCTACCACTTGAATGCCCCCTTTACTCCCTGAAAACCTTCATTGTACATCCTGTAAATATTGTTCTTTCATTTCTCCCACCACTGCTTTTGCCGGCCCCATTACTGAGGAACATTTGCAGATTTTGAAATTTACACATTGTAACATATACTGCTGTAGTGTATTTGGCCACTTGTAGCTATAAGTAAGGAATAAGACACAGCGAGGTGTGGTTTATGGGCTGATAAGAGCATGCCCCAGGTGCATAATGAGGCATGAGGCACATGCGCCGAGTGCCTTTAGCATCTGGGAAGTGCTCTTATCAGCTCATAAACCATATTTCGTCATGTCTAATTCCACTTATAAAATGGGTCTCCTAACTGAATTTTTAACAGAAAAAAAGATCAAAAAAAGATGTTAAAAATGTGGGAGGGTGAAGGTTTTTATTCCCAAATCAGAAAAAATAGTTTCCATATTACTGTACTGTGCTGTGTTTGACATTGGCTCGGTGGCCAGTACAGGGCTGTCCCCATACACAGAGTGCTCTGGTTACACCACCCCACCGAACAAATACAGACATACACTGTTTTTACAATCAATTTTTGTGTTTTTCTGTGGTTGCCTTGCTTTTACAGGAAGTGTGGTACTAACAAGGTTTGCAACCAGCGTAGCTCAGACCGGGGTTTCGGCTCTCCCAATACGAAGACTGCTCAGGTCCTCCTCCTCCACCCACCAATAGGCAGACATACACTGTATTCATGTCTATAATTATTATTTTACTTTTTCTGTGGTTGTCTTGCTTCACTAGAGACTGAGCTAGTAGCGAGCGTGTGTGTCCCTTTGGAGCTGTCATAGCTCAGAGCAGTTTTCTGTTCCAGCAGGTCTCTTGGAGTGAGTGCAACTTTTTTTACAGAAGGAATATTGCAACAGGCAGGACTGCAAGCCAGCACTGTGAAGAGTGGCTAACAGTTTCGGTCATGGTCACAGAGGGGCTGAGGGACAACACAGGAAACAGAGAGCCACTGCAGGAAGGGAGAGCAAAGGAACGCAGTGTGGGGAATGGAGCGAGAGTCTGCGGAAGAGCTGTGGATCAGCGGGCTACCACAACCTTTTGCCAATACAACCTTAAATAAAGGTCAGCTAATAATTTTCACTGCCTCATCTTTGCAGTTTTCTTTTTTGTGCGGTTTGCTCTTAATTACAGTTTTCAAAGTCTGGCAGCACAGAATACTGTTAAGGGAAGGGGAGGGTGAGGTCTGGAGACCACAGGAAATGAGGACCACAGAAGACAGCGATGCAAAGCGAAAAGGACAACCAGAGAAAGTGTAGCTCTAAAATAAAAAAAGAAAACTAGAAATACTTTATGATTCACATTACTTGTTTGCAAGTTGCACTGGATGGGCTTTTAGCAGCATGAGGCAGGTGGGCTGTAGGGCTGGTGGTGGGTGATTGTGTGACAGATGAGCACTAGTTGACTTTCACAATGGCAGTACAGCGGGAGAGTCTCAGCAAGCATTGATCTCTCAGTGTGGTGTGCTGTGTTGTGCTTGGCAAAGGCAGTGCCTGTTGGCAGTTTATGCCTGTATAAGGACACACCAAACTGTGCCTTTCAGCCAGTCAGAAACATGGAAGTTTTCTGCCCATTTTATAAAGTTTTTTATGCGGGAAAAACTATATAGAAATTTAAAGTCTGGGTGGAGAAAAGGTATGGACATTATCTGACAGGAAACTGGATGATGTATTAGCTGAACATGCACATACATTTTGAATGGATTATAAATTTACAGTCTTGGGTATTGAAAAGGTTTCACTGATACAAAAAAGGGGCAATTTGGACTATGCCCTTCTCAGAAGAGAGGTGTTTTATACATACAGACTACAGAGTGGGAGCTTTCAAGCAGCAGTGCAACAAAAGTGGGCAAAAAATGTTACCTTTTTTCACTATATAAGATTCCAGTCATCTTCCAGTGTTATTTTGTGGTAACATTTTCTAGACCCAGCAACATTTTTTCCATACTTTACTTATCCTCCATGGCCACGATGAGGAAGGGATCCCTTCTGCCAGCTTCCACTTTTCTTTACAGTCTACTGTCTTCCCAGAATCTCCTGGTGCCGAGGGTACTCCCTGGGATCAGGAGAGGGACGGCCGTCCTCCACTCTGCATGAGGCACATGATCCAGTACCTTGCCGCAGGCTGGCCTAGTGATGTAACAGGTGGAAGTGTGGCAAGTGGCCATCATACACCCTTGCCATGCCATCACTGTTTTCCTCTGTCTTTTCTCCCCTACTGCTCCCTGTGGCCACTGCATACTTGGTCATGCATATGCACTGGAACTGGAAGTCCCACTCCACCCACCCAGCCAAATGCCTTGTCTCACATTTGCATGGCACTACTACAAAAGTCTCCACTCAGGGGCAGCCAGGCACCAGGAAGACCAATCTCCTCAATCCAGGAGAGGAGAGCTGCTTGTCGATTACTCACCCTGCTCCCAGCCCTCCCCGGCATCTGACCCCGGTGGCCTGAGCTATTACTGAATTCATATCACTGGCATGGGAGAGGTAAGGTGCTTCTAAGTGTCTCAGCCCTCTGCACCACTGGGCCAACAGTTCCATCAGCATTTGAGTATTTTATAAATTTTGCATTTATTTACGTGAAAATCAGTAACTGGGAAAGGTAAGCTGAGCTGAGACTCATTTTCAGCTATGAGCCATGGGAAGGCAACAGGAGATACAAATACAAAGCACAGACACAGTTTGTAGTTACAAAAAAGTGCAATCAGAGAATACAGTTAATTCAGGAGTAAGTGCAAAATGTGAAAGCAAGGCAAGAGAAACAAACTGGACATTTCAGCCACACTTACACTGGGGTATGACATAATTGCAAAGAGAATACTCAGGGAGGGAGAAAACAGGAGCGGGGGAGGGAAGACATTTTAGCAGATACCTGAGACAACCAGGGGAGGCAATGAAGTGGAGGGAAGAAGGCAGTTGGTTCCAAAATGATGGAAGACAATAGGAAAAGGCTGATTACCCAGGAGAGGAGCAGGGATGAGAAATGATGAAGGTGCAAGGATCCCTGGAGTGGAGGAAGAAGAAGGCAGAAGGGATGAGGGAGAGGCATGTTGAGAGGTAGGAGAGAAGGGGCCCAAACCAGTATTTTGATATGAATGAGGCACAGTTGATCTGGCAACATGAAGATAGAAGGAGACTGGATAAAAAGGAGTAAAGTGAACAATAATGAGTACAAGAAGGATAGCTGTTGGCAAAGTGGCAGAAGGAGATGCAGAGGGTGTCCAGTCTGGCTAGGGAGATGAAAGGGGCAGTGTCACAGACCACCACAGAATAGTCAAAGACCAGGAGCACCATTTTGATGACATGCTCACAGAGGACCAGCAGAGACAGGCAATCTTTATTGCAGTACAAGGCACCAAGTTTAGGATGGAGCTTATCATGGATGGTGTCAGTGTGGGCAGAGAAGTCAAGTTTGCTATCTAGACACACGATAAGGTACTTGAAGGATTGATCCAACAAGAGAAGTTCTGGCCTGCTCGAGCAAAATAATGCTTCTACACACAGTATTTAATAGTTCAATATTTCTTTTATTTGAAAAGTCCCAACGTTTCACCTAGTAATAGGCTTTTTCTGGGGAACTATAAAAAGATTTTTAACAGAATAATAATCAGTGTACTCCATAATTATGGAAAAAAATTTTGTAGATAATATCTTTCATAATTGGACTGTGAAGTCAAAAAAACCATATGTACTTTATAGTTATTATAAAATAAAAATTAAAATCAGTATAGAAAGAATTATTACTGACTTTAACACAAATGTATTACTTCCCTTAATAGTTACGACCATCAAATGCCACCAAAGAACATGCATGAATTAAATCGTTGCCTACTTTTTAACAAAAGCCAGCAAAGGCCAAACATCTGCCACATCTTCTTAAACTTTACCTCCAATGAGTAGTCACTTAAAACAAATAAAAAAAGTGTTTTTAATACTGTTATCCAATATTGGGTATATACTATTTCTGTAAAGTTTGTACAGCTATTTTTTATATATTCACCTTTATACAAACATTTTCATTGAGTTCATGCATGATTTCTCTTCTAATGTATTTTTCAAGTACTCTTTTCTTTGAGCCACTTCAATATAAAAAGAAACTAAGCAAGGTGAAGAATGGGGAAGGGGCAAGAAAAAAATTGGCAACAGCGATTACCCCTTTAAATTAAACTTCAGAACTTTACAAATTACATACTAACATACTATTTGCCAGCAGATTAGGCCTTATGGTCTATCAAGTCTGCTCGAACCTAGATCCTTAGTTGGGTGCCGAGACCCTCCCATCCCTTGTGCTCCAGAAACCCCTATCATCCATCCCCACCCCACCCCCCGGGACAGGCCATCATCTGATACATCCACTTTCTGTGTCTGTCCCACCCTCTCTTAAAGCCCTCCACTGTGGATCTCTAAACCAGCTCACCAGGCAGAGCATTCCAAGGGTCCACCACCCTCTTCAGTGAAAAACCTCCTCCTCTTTTCCCCCCTCACCCTTCCACCTTCCAACTTCAAACCACGCCCTCTGGTGATGCCTCCCTGCTTTAGTCTAAAGATCCCCTCCATGTTTATCCTATTTATTCCCTTGAGGTACTTGAAGACCTCAATCATGTCCCCTGTCTCCCTCTCCTCCAATGAAAACAGGCAGAGCTCCTCAAGTCTGTCCTCGTAAGTCAAATCCCCTAGCCCTCGTATCATCTTTGTTGCCCTCCTCTGTACCTCTCCAGGAGCTGTATGTCCCTCTTCAAGTGTGGTCTCCAGTACTGTACACAGTACTCAAGGTGTGGTCTAACCAGTCCATTGTACAGCACAGAATCACTTCCTTGCTCCTAGAGGTGATCCCCCTGCGATGCATCCCAACATCCTGTTTGCCTTGCTAGCTGCTCTCCTGCACTGCTCAGAGTTATTCCTTACAAGTATCCACCATGACCCTAGGTCTTTTTCCTCTGTTGAGGCTTCCAGCACCTCCCTCCCAGGGTGTACCTGTGTTTAGGGTTTCCCCGACAAGATGCAACACCTTGCACTTGGTGATATTGAAATTTAATTTCCATGTGTGAGCCCAGCTTTCCAGGGTGTCAGGTCCTTGCAGGGCCAACCTCCCTCTTATCCCTCAACTACTGCTCCCATCTTGGAGTCATCCATGAAGAACTCATTTCACACCTATACCATCCCTGATGTCCGATATGTATGCATTAAACAGATTGGACCCAGGACCCGAGCCCTGTGGTACCCCACTACCAACCTCTGTAGGGTTCGAGAGCTCCCCACAGACCACTACTCTCTGAGTGCGTCCAGCTATCCAGTTTTCAATCCATCTGACCATTAAAGGGCCTACTCCTAACCCCATCAGTTTCTCCACCAGACCATTGTGGGGGACAGAGTCAAACGCCTTGCTGAAGTCCAAGAATAATACATCCACAGGCTTACCCCTGTCCAGTTCTGATGTTACCCATTCATAGAACTCCACAAGGTTGGTTTGACATGATCTACCTGGCACAAACCCATTGCAGACTATCCAGACCTCCCACCTCCCCAAGTAAACCCCAATCGTTCCTTTAGTATACTCTCCATTAATTTTCCCACCACGGTTAAACTGATGGGTCTATAGTTTCCTACTTCCTTCGAACCCCTTTATGGATTGGTACCACATGTGCCTCTCGCCAACTCAGGTACCCTCCCTGTCCTGGAGCGATCGCTGAAAAGCTCCGCCAGGGGTGCAGCCAGTATGTCCGCCAATTCCCATAGTACTCTCGGATGAATGCCATCCGGCCCAGGAGATTTGTCTTTCTTTAGGGCCTTGAGGGCAAACCACACCCTTTTGGTGGGGATGGCATCATCCGTCCCCTCCACCTTACTGGTCTTTTTATCTTTATCCAGATGTGACACCCCTGGGGTACCTTTCCCTCCCTTTTGCTCCATTTCTGTTGCTCCCCTGATCCCACTCCCTGCCGCTTCTATCCCCTTTGTGCCTTGCTTTGTAGATATCCCATCCCCTTCCCTAGTGAACACAGAGGCAAAGTACTCGTTAAATACCTCTGCCTGTTCCCTCGCCTCTTCCACCCACCCTCCTTCTGATCTCAATCTGCTGAGATGGCCCTTAGTTTTTCTCCACTCCCCAATGTACCGGAAGAACCCCTTTTCCCCTCCATGTATTCCCTGTGCCAGCCGTTGCTCTTTACTGGACTTTGCTCCCCTCACCATACGGGTGACTTTTCTAGATGCAAGCTGGTACATTTCCTTATACCTATCCCCTCTTGTTGTTTTAAATTCTTCATAAATACATTTTACCTAAGTCATAAACCAATGCTATCTCCAAATAATTCATACTATTCTCTTAAAATAAACAACAATGTAGGCCCTCATAAGTGCTGAATATTGGGCAATGCATTGTTGTTTTTATAGCGCCATGTGCTACTGGCGTCAGGCGTCTGGCGCAGCTACATTATATCACCACTTTCTTTCCCTTCCCTCTTAAACATGCTTTTTAACATATCAAATGTGTTCCTGCACTTCAAAATGCTTTCACCAAATAATCCTTCATGCCATCTACTGAAATGCTTATGCACAGTGTTCTAACAAGCTCTGGTTTTTCAGGCTAAACTTCACGGTAGAAACTGGTAATATTCCAAATACACCTATGAGTAATACACACTTTAAGCTGCTCTTGATTGTTCTCATACCTTTTAAACAGCTGTAGTATTCTGTTTAAATTAAAGTTGTAACCTTTTCTCATTTTAACCACTTGCTTTAACATTGCAGTAAGAACTTGTTCTAATGACAAATACACTCATATGCAGTACAACATTTCAATTGACATTGTCTAAGTTTCCTGAACAAAATTGATTTACAACATTTCAATTCTCCTCAAAGCGTGATAACTTGCTGATGCTCATAAGCTATTCTCAGGAAGGACTGGCAGCATCTGGCTGCTTCGCTGACTAGACCTCTTTATGTCAGGGAGAGGAGTCACATGACAATGTGAAAAATGTCATCACGCCTTGCCGAAGCAAGTTGGTTATGGTAGCAACCAATGACTCCTCTCCCTGACATAATTCATCATTGTAGAGATAATCGCCTACATTTGGATGCACTTAGGGTAGTTTAGATCATTTCAATGGTGTTTTCACACTCACTGACTGTTCAAAAGCAAATTAAATTAGTCCCTTGTTTGTGATAAATTACTGCCTCCACAATTCCATACTGCAAAAACATGCGGTTTTAACAAAATTTATTCAAGTGTTCTTTAACACTAGCATGATCGTAAACACACATCTACAGTATTCCCCTAATGCTTTTCAGTGTTCTCACTTGTACAACATAAATACAGTTCCTATGTCTATTTAGAACCACTATTCATAGCATGATATTTATTCTGCTGTGTTGTGTAAACCAAATTAACAGCATGAATACTTAGATGCTTATTATACAACTTCAGTTCTTATGTCCAATTCATGCTATTTAGAGCTACTGTTTTTTGATATAACATTTATGCTGTTGTACTGTGTTGGCTGTGTAAATCAAATTGGCTGCATAGGTACTTTAGACCTAGTTGTGAAACTGCACTTCAGTCTGGGATCATATCTGTCTGACATCCCTGATCCTAAATCCTGACTGTGCCTGTCTCCCTGTATTCCTATTTATACCATCTGGGATTCTGGGACATCTTTCTCTAAAAAAGGGCCCTTTGTTATATTTCTGATCTATTACTGCTTCTTGTATAGCTACCCGAGCTATCAGAACTAGAGTCCTTAGTGGATGGGAACTTTCTATATGTTTTTTTTATATGTGTAAATCCTATTATTTTTATAATCTGCTGTATCTCTGTAAAACTTCCTGATTTTAGTTTCTTTTAATGTTTTTTCATATTCCTTTAACTTTTCATTGATATCCTCTAACCCTTCATTCCATTCCTCTAATGTGACTTGAGTTTGTAAAGGTATTCTGATATTCCTGGATATCTTCAGCTAATTTACTTCTGGTCCTCAAAACTGTCTCAATTAATGCATACATAAAATCAACACTACATCGTGTTCTAATCCCATCCCATTTATTTGCCAAAATGTCATCATTTGTACCTAAATTTGGTTCTAAAGCCACTCTTAATCCTCTTGTTAGAAAAAAAGAGAAATGTTTTGGATGTACGAATTGGGTCTTATCCATGAAAAATGGAGTTTAAATGAAGAAGTAAATTGGCAGGTTTGTTGGAGAGAATAACTTGAAACATTTGTCTGGACCTTAGAAAATGGCAAGAATGGATTATCAGTGCTGATTGGCTAATACCACCTCCAAGCTGGGCATTTATTTTTCAATAAATGCCCAGCAAGAAATTAGTACCAGCCTAACTGCCACCTTACCACATACCCTTGTGCAGGGGTGCTCACCCTGCTTTGTCACTGGCTCAAACCACCAGATAACAAGTTGGCTTAATACTCAGTACTTATGAGGACCTACATCATTGTTTATTTTAAGAGAATAGTATGAATTATTTGGAGATAGTATTTGTCTATGACTTAGGTAAAATGTATTTATGAAGAATTCGGAAAGTTGTACAAACTTTACAGAAATAGTATATACCTAATTTTGGATAACAGTATTAAAAAAAATGCTTTTTTATTTGTTTTAAGTGAATACCCATTACAGATAAAGTTTAAGAAGGTGTGGCAGATGTTTGGCCTTTGCTGGCTTTGTTAATAAGTAAGGCAATGATTTAATTCATGCATGTACTTTGGTGGCATTAGATGGGCGTAACTAATAAGGGAAGTAATACATTTGTGTTAAAATCGGTAACAACTCTTTCTATACTGATTTTAATTTTTGTTTTCTGATAACTATAAAGTACATGTTTTTTTGACTTCACATTTCAATTATAAAAGATATTATCTACAATTTTTTTCCCATAATTATAGAATATACTGATTATTATTCTTTTAAAAATCTTTTCACAGTTCCCCCGAAGAAGCCTAATTCTAGGAAAAATATTGGGACTTTTCAAATAAAAGAAATATCAAACTATTAAATACTGTGTGTAGAAGCATTATTTTGCTCGAGCAGGCTAGAACTTCTCTTGTTGGATTTCTTCGTACTGTAAAATATTTCAAGCTCCACCAACACATCTTTTGAATTCATTTGAATTAATTGGTGATTTCCCTGGGCACGAAACTCTTTGCACTTGAAGGATTGAACCTCTTCAAGATGGTTGCAATTTAAGGTGGAGCAGGTGGGCAGGGTCATGAGTCTGGCCAATTTCTGGTCAGTGCCAAAGGACATGGGCAGTTTTGTTTATGCTGATCCAGAGTTGGTTTAACTGGTACAACGCAGGACATTGTGGAAGTCTTGATGGAGTATACCTGCCACAGCTAAAGTGGAGAGACCGAAGGTGTAGCTGACTGTGTCATCTGCATATATATGAATATGCAAATTGGCACAAGCCAAGGGGGAGATCCTTAAGGAAGATGGAGAAGAGGCTGGGACCCATGATGGATCCCTGTGGGACCCTTCCCAGATGGGAAGTGGAGGTGACAGGGCACTACTAGCCTGTACTGTCTGTAGATGGCCCATGAGGTAATAATTGAATCAGTCAATTGCAGGAGCTGAGGCCAGCAGAACTCAGCTTATTCAAGAGAAGTAGGTGGGACACCAAGTCAAAGGCATTGGCCAGTGTCACAGCATGTGGGAATAAACTTCAGACGAGGCAAATTTACAGGTTTACAACATACCGTAGTGTGATATTTATTTTTCAAAAGTTTGAAAAATAATAAATGAAAACAAAAAAATTGCAAAGAAATCACTGCTTAACATCAGTAGTTTCTCCCATAATATAGTCCTGGATCTTAGAGCTCCTAAGACCCTTCTCATCTGCTTTCAAAAGCTTGTCTGCCTCTCTTTTTCCTCTCCTAGGGCTGAGCCCCTTTGGGCTGAACTCTACTACACTGGACTGAAGTAAACTCTGTGAAAAGGTTTTTATATAGTTTTGGGAGGGTCACCTGACTGAGCCCTTACATGTCTGAACATGTTTCAAAACCAAGGACGGAGGGAATTGTGTCAGGGGATTTCCTGGTTCAGTTAAAGGTACAGTGTACATATCCACAGATATTGGCTTTCTGTATCTCTGATCCACAGTGACTAAGCTCTTTTACACACAGAACCTTATACAGTAACAGGTTTATAGTGTGAATTTATGAAACTACCTTACGGATTTCTTACACTGTACTAATCATGACATTATTATTGTTTTATATGACTTCTGAATCCTTTTTCTTTAAAAAGGCTTTACTATCTGTATTCATTCTTATTTAAAATAGCCTTCATGAATTTTGTACACAAAATACGCTTATGCACTTTACACAATACCTCCCTGGGTGTTTGGCATCATTACAGACACTGGATGGATGGAAATGGAAAAAGAATGAAGAGAGAGAACTAGTAGGAAGTTTAGTAGGGGTAGTAAAGAGCTTTGATAGATGGCCAACCTAGGGTTGGGGGGAGAAAAAAAGGCAAAGAGAAAAGCATTAACTATTGTGCACAGACATTTTGGTAGCTAGGAAATAAGGAGGTAGAAAAGTGGTCCCTCAGTCACATCCTCTGGGAGCTAGGAAATAAGGAGATAGAAAAGTAGTCCATCAGTCACAGCTGAGGGTGTAGTATAACTGCCACACCCAGATCGATGATGATGGCTGCTGTACCATGCCAGTGATCCATCCCTGAAAGACAGAATCAGTTGCATGCAACAGGGAGAAGATGGTGGAGTGATGCTTCCAGAAGCCAGACTGGAACAGGAAGAGGACATTGGTGGAGGACAGGAAATTAGAGAGTCTGGTGTAGACAAGCTTCTGTTGCAGCTCAGCAAGAGAAGGGAGAAGTGAGATTGGCCAGATGTTTGTGGAGTGGAAGAATATTGTCCAACTCTCAGGACTGAGGGACAGCACTGAGGAAGAAGGAGAGGTTGAGTAGATGAGTCAGAGGAGATGCTATGGCAGGAGCAGACATATGGAGTAACTGGGTACTGAACAAATACTTCTGCTCAGTATTTAACAAAAGAGGAGGTGGGGAAGGTACCTAATCCAATTAACAGAGGCACTCTGGATAGGGTGTCAGTCTCAGTCCTTTCACAGAAGAAAGGGTTCTGAAAGAACTCCTAAAACTGAAGGTGGACAAAGCAATGGGGCCTGATGGGATTCACCCCAGATTTCTAAAAGAATTAAGGGGAGAACTAGTGACACCACTGACTACCATTTTTAACAAGTCATGGGAGGATGGTGTGGTACCTGAGGACTGGAGGAAGGCAGATGTGATTCCCCTTCACAAAAGTGGGAGCAAGACAGAGACAGGAAACTACAGACCTGTCAGTTTGACCTCTGTGGTAGGGAAAGTGATGGGATGACTTCTGAAGGAAAGAATTGTTGAGTACCTAGAGGCCAGTGGGGCACAGGACCCAAGGCAGCATGGGTTCACAGCAGAAAGGTCATGCCAGACAAATCTAATTGATTTTCTTTGATTGGGTGACCAGAGCAGTAGACCAGGAAGGGGCTGTGAACATGGCCTACCTAGACTTTAGCAAGGCATTTGACACAGTCCCACACAAAAGATTAACAAACAAATTAACCAGCCTGGGAGTGGGTCCCAGGGTTGTAGCCTGGGTAAAACATTGGCTGGACAACAGGACACAGAAGGTAATTGTAAACGGAGTCCACTCTGAAGAAAGGGAGGTTACTAGTGGGGTACCGCAGGGTTCAGTACTGGGTCCAGTCCTTTTTAATGTCTTTATAAGTGATGTTGCAGAGGGACTGGAAGGAAAAGTATGCTTCTTTGCAAATGACACAAAGATCTGCAACAGGGTTGATACACAAGGAGGCATGGAAAGGATGAAAAGGGACTACATGGCAAGGTTGGAGGAATGGTCAGAAGCATGTCAGCTTGGATTCAATGCAAAGAAGTGCAAAATAATGCACCTGGAAAACAAAAACCAAGGGGAAGATTACACAATGAGGGGGGAGGCAGTAACAACAACAAAAATGGAAAGGGACCAGGGGGTAATCATATCAGATGACCTTAAGGTTGGCAAGCAATGTGAGAAGGCAGTAAGGAGGGCTGAGGAGATACTGGGATGTATAGGGAGAGGCATCACCAGCAGAAAACAGGAAGTTGTTATCCCTCTGTACAGACAGTTGGTTAGACCCCATCTGGAGTACTACGTGCAGTTCTGGAAACCCCATCTCCACAAGGACATAGACAGGATGGAGGCAGTCTAGAGGAGGGCAACTAAAATGGTGCAGGGTCTGCAAGAGAAGCCATACGAGGAGAGACTAAAGCTTAATATGTATACCCTTGAGGAAAGGAGGGAGAGGGGATGTGATAGAAACTTTTAAGTACCTGAGTGGAATCAACAAAGTCCAAGAGTGTAGCATCTTTCAGAAAAAGAGATGTGCAAGAACAAAGGGACACAATTTGAAGATAGAGGGGGGACGGCTCAGGGGCAATGTGAGGAAGTATTTTTTCACAGAGAGGGTGATAGATGCATGGAATAGCCTTTCTGAGGAGGCTGTGGGGTCTAAAACTGTGGGATAATTCAAGAATGCATGGGACAGACATAAGGCAATTCTTGTGGGAGGGTAGGAAGAAATAGGCTGTTGGTTAACTAGGATCTGCAGCTTATCCTGTACATAGGGAAATGGGCAGATTAGGTGGGCCAAGTGGTCCTTATCTGCTGTCAAATTCTATGTTTCTATATTTAGGATCCAGCCTGTCAGGGCTGGATTTGCACAGGTTGAGGGAGTAAAGGACAGTCAGAGTGTCATGGGGAGTAACAGAGGGGAAAAGGAAACACTGGGATGGGGGAGGAGAAGGGGGAAAGGGAACATAAGGTGGAGTAGTGGAGGATGAAGAATGAGTGGACAGGACATCACAAGTGGCAAAAAACTCATTGAAGTGAGCAGAACAGAGGAGGACAAAGACAAAGGGGGACCATTTACCAGAAGGACTGGAAGAGTGGATTTGGAAGGAGAATCAATGAGGGGAATTAATTACCTTCCAGACCTTTGAGGGGGCATTAAGGTTGTTCTTAAGGTTGGCCTTGAAATATTGTGTTTGTGCAGCCTTTGTGCAGGAGTTTCTGATAATCCTGTATAAGAGGACATCAGGAAGGGAATGAGATAAGTTGTTACATGTTCAGACGAGATCTCAGGACTTTACTGATCAATTATTTCAGGGGTAATGCAAGGGTGGTGGTGGATTTTGACCCTGGATCTTCTCAGCAGGGCATGTTTGTCCCAGACAGAGTAGAATTTTTAGTGAAACAGAGAGAGGGCAAAGTCAATATCAGTGGCATATGGTACAGTTGTCAAAACTGCAGCAAGACGGTCACTCAAGAGAGCAGCAGTGTAGAGCACCTATAGGGACCTAGGTCATATGTATTTAGGGAAGGAGGGTGGATGCTGGATCTTCCTGATGCAGATCGTCATGAAGTGGTCACTGAAAGCATCCAGCAGGACACCTGCTGCAACAGTTCAGTGGGAGTGGGAGGAGAAGATCCAGTCCAGGAGGGGATGATGATAAGAATGGGGGTTGAGTCAAACGTATTCAGTGATAATCTTGGGCTGCATTGCTGCTCCACTCCATGGTGTCCTTGGTTCTTCGGCTTTCTTTTTAGCTTCTGTTTGTGTATTTCTGGAGGGATTTAAACAGTCTGTCAATGAACTTGTATCGATTCCTTAATGTTTTTGGTGAGACAGCGACAGCTTTCCCCAGTGCCCATGTATGGTTATAATGTGAAACATTTCTGAGGAAAGTTAAAATCGTATTTGCTTGTTAGAGTCACTGGCATGGAAAGGGTCTGCTCTGTGTCTGCATTCTTTGTCTACATTCTTGCAAGTCTACTTGAGGAGCTGAGAGGATGAAATAGATAAGGACCAACTGCTACTGTTGCACTATGAATGTGATTATGCCTTTAGGCTACTAGAAAAAGTATGCCAGCATTGCCTGGGGACTGGAAGGGTCTCAGTAACCAGCCAAATATTATAAATTTACTATGCTCAGAGGAGCATCTTTTTCTCCATTCCTCTCTTTATACAGGTGCATGCTGAGTGTGTGATTGCCACCAAGCTACAGAGCTATAAGGGCATGGAGGGAACTGGCAGAGGAGCTGAGCTGCGAATGATACAAAGAGAACTTATAGAATAATTTAAGAAAAAGCTCTGAAAGACTCTAAACGTGGTTATTTATTCTGAATATACCATGAACTTCTTTGGAAGGGGAGCAAAACTGATGAACAAATTTTTTTTGGATGCTGAACTTTATTGGCTTAAGCCATGATTGTGAGTAGTGAGAAGAGAGATCTTCAGATGTATATTTTTCTTTAAAAGGTGACATTTAATCAATTTAAATAGCAGAGGACACAAATATGTACAACTCAGTTTATCGGACCTTTGCATTTTCTATGAGTCTAGGAGTTTGTATGTGTGAGATGTGTGACAGTTGGCTAAATTAGCCCAAAACACATTTTAAAATAAGAGTTTTATTAGCCCAATGCCAGGGTGAAAGAACAAGCACACGGAATGATTAAAATATTGTTTAGTGAGGGTTCTTGGAGCCTTAATTTTGCTTAAAAACTATTTACGTATTTACATATGAACATTGTACTAGCAATTTTGATAATAGTTCTGGAGTTCCATTTTAAACACTGCTGCTTTAACCTTGGAATCAACATCTCAAGGACTGGATTTTTTTTCCTGTTCTGAATGATAATTATTAATGTACTATTGTGTGGCTATTTTAAAAATGTGTTGTAAGGTTCATGTGTAAGTTTATATATAACATCCACAACAAAAGATGGGGCATAAGCACATCTTCCACATAGTTGATAAGCACTAATGCTCCAGTTGCTAAAACCCATTAATTTCTTTCAGTAGAAATCTTAATTATTATTGATTCCAATCCTTTGGAATTTAAGGGTTAAAGACTCATTAACCTTTAGCTTATTTTTTATAAAAATAATTTAAAGTCTTATCTCCTGTTTGCTTTATCTGTATGGAACAACTGTGTTATTTACAACAGGTTAAGATTACACAAGGCTGTCATTATTTATTGGATAATTATGTTTGCAAAAGCCATGTGTGTGTGACAAGGTGTGGTTGCTATGGGATGGATTGGAGATGATCCATAGAGGCATGGAGTAGAGTGGTCACATGACACTGATGGGGGCATTCAGCAATGGCTCTAGTGGGATATATTATTGTGAGGTGCATGCCGGCTTGGGGTCTGGACTGCTGGGTGCTATACTAGAGGACAAAACTCAAGTATTTCCAGTATAGCCAATCCTCAGAATAAAGAGCATTTGAATTACTCTGCTATTCTTAGGGGAGAGGCCAATGGCCAGTAAAGCCTACGCTAATAATGTAAATACAAGAGATACTGGTATACTAGCCCACTTAACCCCTCAAAATTCAAAAGGATAACTCTTTCAACAAAACTTATTTATATTTCACTATTAACATCCAGTTTACTTTCTACATTTCAGGACTTACTCTTTCATCAGGACAACTGGTTATTATACAATTAGTTCATCTTTATCATCAACAGTTCTTCTGTTTAATGTATAATGGTTCAACTCCCACCACTTCCTTTTAAACCAACACAATGCCACTCAGGATTCTCAATTTTCGTGTATTTAGTATATCTTTTCAGTATCTTACATTCCACCAACAGTGTAAATAGCTCTAATGATAGTCCAAAATCAATGTGCTTCTCCAGGCAGACACAGTGGTGAGTGGGCTAGTATACCAGTATCTCTTGCAATACTATTGGGTAAAATTATCCATGTTGAGAAAGTTGCCTGAGATGCAGCAGTTGTGTCTGACACACCCATGGGCAGCTGGCAAGAGGGCTGGACTGGAGTTTAACCAATGGGTCATGGGGCAGCACGTGCTGCAGGATGGCCTAAGTGGTTTCCCAGTTCAGTGTGTCGGAGCTGGCTTGTGTGTGGGTGTGGGAGGGAACTGGTGAGTTTGGGCAGTATTGACTAAGTCAATCAAAGTAGCCCCTTGTTGGGCCCAGCTCTGCCTGGGTATAGCATCTGTGCACCCACACTGATCCCCAAAGAGGCTTGTCATTGATTGTGGCATGGTTGTGGACTGGCCATTACTGCTCTGTTTTCTCGAAGGAAAGCCCAGTCGACCTTAGTGGCTGCTAACATGAGTCAACAAAATATGGTTTTTATTTAAGTGTATTCGAGCATAGGTATTAAGATATTTATAAAAGCTATACAGGGGAAATGTTGTATGTTATGTATTTATGAAAAGTGAGCCAGCACATCACAAAACTGTATGATATTTCATAGCCTGTATTAGGGTGTATCTGCACTGGTTTTTTAGTAATAGCAGAGCCCTTAAGGTGACTTGAGACCTAACTAAACACTATGAGATAAGGGAAATTGAGTTTGCACTCAGACAGGAGATTACTTTGAATTATAATCATAATGGGATCTTTTAGAGTTTAACTTCATGAGCATATTATTAGTATCCGACATCTGTGATGCATTTGGTATTATTCCACTTTCAAACTTTAAAACTTTATTGGATATCAAATTAAGATAGAAGTATCTCTTTTGCAATTGAATCCAACATTTAACATAACATCTCAAAAACAGACATACATACACAATTTCAGTTTCAATATAAATTGATTTAAATTATAACACAAACTTAAATGTCAATAATGTATCCATAACAATTACAATGTTTACTATATAAAGTCATTAAAAAAGACTTAAAACAATTAAATGGTAGCAACACTGTGCATTTCAACCATTTAGATACTTGTTCCCATGTTTTAGGCACTAAATTTGATATTGTTCTATCACCCAATTTTGTTCTTGTTCTTGACCTATTAAAACTTTTCCAGACAGAAGATCCGGAATGCACTGTTTATTGGACAAACATGTTTCTTAATATCTCTTTTTATGTATTACTGAATTTGTAATGGTTTAAATAACCAAACAAATAAACCAACTACTACAGTGATAATCTATAATTATGGGACTCATCCTTATGGATGGATGGCATGGAGGCAGGGGAGAGCCAATTGATATTGAAGTTCCCTAGCAGGATGAGTTCACCAGTGGAGGAATGAGAGGTGATGGCAGATAGGGATTGAATCAGGGAGGAGAAAGATGCTCTGGGTGAGGCATAGAAAACTCCAATGATGATGGGCATAGAGGAGTGGAATGATAGCCTAACACATATAAATTTGTCAGAGGAGGATGCTACCACTCTGATAGTCATGGTGCGAGAGAGGCTCAGATGGCACAGATTACAATTCTCCCCTGTCCTGCTTGAAGAGATGATAGAAAAAGGCAGGCTAGATTCTGGGATCCTGGGGAATATGTCAGGAGAACGTAGTGATTTCCAGATAGACAGGAGGTCAAGTTTTGGAAGAAGAATCTGAGCATTAATCTGAAATATGCTCAGGCCTTTGGCAGCCAAGGAGGGGAGAAGGACTGGGGAAAGGTCCAAGACTGGCCTTCACATCACCAGACAGGTGAAGGAGTAGGAATAGGAGCAAGAGGGTAGAGTGGGATTTCTACTCCTTAGAACAAGAGGGAGGGCAGGAGGGAGGAGAGCTGGGGAAGAGAGGAGGGTGTGGTTGAGAATCTCTAGGTTAAGTGAGGGGGGAAGAAATGAAATCAGGGTAGATAGGAAGGGAGGAGAGTAAGGGGGTGTCGTACAGGATGGATGCGTGTAGGGGAGGGCAAATGAGGGAAGATTGGTGGAGTAGGGAGGGATGACAAGGGGGCAGGGTTGAGGATAAGGTGGAGAAGGGCAAGGTACATTATGAACAGGAGGTGAGATGCAGTAGCCATTGGTTATTCAGTAATGTAGCTGAGATAATTAAAGAATGAACGTTAGGTCAAAATCATAAGATTGCAGTCCCCTGGTAGCAGGACTAGGCTGGAATTTAGATATGGAAGAAACAACAGGCAGATGAGAGCTGTGATGCAGATGCACCCAACAGATTATTAAGCTGAACAAACACAAATACCTGCAAGTAGCACTTCTGGATATACCTAAATTGATAGAGAACTCAGTGGGAGGTAGTAGTAGTAGACAGTGAATGCACTCAGATAGGGTTTTCCTAGAAGTAAGGAAAAAAAAAGGTAAACATTGAACTCAAGGCAGCAAGTAACAGTATGGAGGAGTGGCTATCCGACTAGCAATGAGCAAGTAGTATGACTAGGTAGGTTATCACTGAAGGTTATCACAGTTAGAGTAAGGGTAAACAGTGCAGATCACTGGTTGGAAGGAGGTCCACAGACATTTATTTGGTACTGACTGAGCAAAGGCAAAACAGTTAGGAGGTTGGTAGGGGATGCAGTGTAGCCAGCTCATGGCTGACTCCAGACAGTCTCTTTCCCTGTGCTTTATGCTTGGTCCTTAGCACAGAGGGCTGCTAGTGAAGACCGGTTAAAGAAGAGGGGGAGAGATGCTTTAACGTTCTAATTTAGTTTTTTTTTTCTGTTAAGAAAATGTCTTCCACACTTGGCTTAGAAATGCCATTGTAAACTTAGTAGGGGTTAGGACTGAGAAAATAAAAAGAACTTTGATATTTATGCTAATATTTTATTAATTGTAGCTGAAACTAGATTTTTTTGAGAAAACATTTTTCATTTCACTCCTGCTTTAAAACCACCAGGTCACAATGACCATTTTGATTTGGCCCCTTTTTATGTTTACTTGCGAGCACAGTGCACAAGAAACATATTGAGATAGTAGAGTATTGCAGAGGTGTGGCAGTGTTGTGGCCAATGCAGTGGATGCTTTAATGGGTGTGTCCCCTTGGCCACCAATTAATGCTGAAGCTGCGGATGATTGCAGTTTCAGAGCAAGCGCCGCACTTGAAAGAAATCTGCCACTGCAGTCGGGCAGTTTTGTTATTGCAGCATTGCAGCAGCAATCCCCCATCCCTCCCAGCCAGGCACACAGCAGGACAACAGATTTAAATGTTAGCTCCCTCCCACTGCTGCTGCCTGCCCCGCACCCTCCATTCTCCATCCCCTGTTGACATCGGGGTGCTCAATCCCCGTGTCAGCATGTATCCCTTCCCCACATTAACATGGCACATTGGGAGCCTACCCCAGTGTGCCAAAAAAATACTTCTTTAATGTTTCTGACACCAGGATGTCCACTCCTGATGTCGGATGCACTACCTCCCCCACACCCCTATGTTTTCAGCCGACCTCGCGGTGCCCAATCCTCAAGTCGGCATTGACTTCTCCAGTACTCTGGCACACTGGAAGCCCACCCTAGTGTGCTGAAATCTGTTTTGTTAATATTTCACCTGTAAAAAAGAAAACAGTCCCATGATGTCTTTGTTTTTTTAAACCTGAAAACAAAAGAAAATGGTCCCTCGTCATTCCCGCTGGCCCTCGTCCCCTAAACCGCACCCTCCCTCTGTGCACCACACCTCCCCTCACCCATACTTACCTCTGGAGGTCAGGAGCAGTGTTCTTCTGTGGACCGGGAACACATCTGCACTCTTCAAAGACCAACCAGAAAGTGAAGAAATGATGGCAAGCCCTGTAATGGCAGTCAATGGGGGGGTTTCAACTTAGGTTGATGCCTCAGCCAGTCTTTGATGTTTGAGTCCCAAATTTTCAACATGGGGTTCTTGGGACCCTACCTCATAAACGCTGGCACTGTCATTTTGTTTCTCAGTCCTGAAAGGTTATTTTGCAGTTGCTGCGTGGAATCACCTTTTGGAAGCAGTTAATGAAATGGCAGTGCAACTCTTCATTAGGTGGGGTCCCAAAAACCCCTTGTTGCAAATTTGGTGAAAAAATTAAAAAAAATGACTGCATTACAAGCGTCCATTGTGCAGTTTCTATGCACACTTGTAACTTCATCAGTGTTTAATATTTTCACTCCAAATTTCCAACATTGACATTTCTTTACACCCCCTTATGAACAGGACAGCTTTCATTTTTTTTGCATCCTTCCCAAAATGTGTTTTTGCACCTGTGACGCAGAATGGTGTGGTCTCTGTGAAAAATCAGCTTTCGGCACAGATTAATGAAATCACAGTGCCACTGTTCATGAGGGGAGGTCCCACAAAGGCCATGCTGAAAATTTGGTGAAAACATTCAAAAAAATGACTGCATTATGAACGTACATTGCACAGTTTCCATGCACACTCGTAACTTTGCCACTTTTTCATATTTTCATTCCAGATTTTCAGCATTACCATTTCTTTACACCTCCTCATGAACAGTGCAGCTGTCATTTTTCACATCTTGCCCAAAATGTGTTTTCGCACCTATGGTGCCAAATAGCACACTCGCTGTGTGAAATCACCTTTTGGAATTGAGTAATGAAATGATACTGCCACTGTTCATGAGGTGGGGTCCCAAAAAGTCCATGTTTAAAATCTGGAGCAAAAATACCAACAATCACCCAGAGCATTACGATTACCAGCCGTAATGTCCACCCTATACAGACATACAGGCACAGGGGGTGTGACTTGGGGTCGTCGGCCGTAATGCTTATGCCATTCAACCCCCCACCCTGCAGTCACTGACAGGCATCAAGGTGTGCCTTGGGGTCTGCGGCCCTAATGTTTACCCCATTCTCCTATACTGCACCATCTCAGTTTATTTCCTTATGGAATGGGGTGAGCGTAAGGGTCAAAGACCTCAAGGCACACTGTGACACCTGTCAGTGTCTGCAGGGTGGGGTGAGGTGGAATAGTGTGAGTGTTATGGACGACTACCCAAAGGCACACCCCCCAACACCTGTCAGTTTCTGCAGGGTGGGGTTGGGGGTTGACATTGCTTGAATACTTCACTGCCATTCCTATTATGCATCTCTCTAACTCCTGCACTACCAATGGCAATGCCAGCAAGCAAACATTCAGCATTGACAAATGCTTGTTAGGTTAACATTCTCATTAACCTTTATGTTGTAACCTTATTTGACAATACAAGGTATTTAAACATTACCATCATGATATGTAGACTTTTTCAGAAGTGTGATTGTATAGTACTGTATAACGAGCTATGTGTATAAACTTTTGTGTAGCTACAGTATATAACTATTTTATCTAAACTAGTTATCTTTTTTTATAGAAACATTCCTAGATTTGATGTTTTTCTTCAGTATGTACAGTAGTTGTGGACATTATGACTGGGGTTTTAGGTTGCACCTTATTTTTATGGTGTTTTACTGTCAGAACTTGTGTTAGTACAACTGTCTATCTACACTGTCACTTTAAATTTTGAACATAAATGTGGTCACCACTGGGGGACTGCTAACCTCGACAAAGCACCCGGTTTCAAAGCAAAATGTCTTTTTTGGCCTAGGGCGTACCTCTCAACTGTCCCATATTACGAGGAACAGTTCCTTGTTTTACTTCTTAAAACCCACCTGTACCACATTGAGAATATCTCTATCCCACATTCAATGCTAATATTTTGAAGCAAAAAAAAAAGCATAGCAATTAATATGAAAATATATTCTTCAATTAACAGCACACTTTGTGAGCATGAAGGCACACATTTAAACAGTGTTGTGTGTGTCTGTAAATTAAAAGATATGATAATGTGTCCCACATTTTACCTTTTTGTTCCACATCTTGAGGGACAGTGTTCCACATGTGGGCGACAAAAGGTAGAGACATGTGCCTGGGAGTCTACATCCAGGTGTTTTTTTCATCATTATCACTAATAAGCACTTTTTTCAGTTGCAAGTTAGCAGCGGTTATGTTGTGCTGTGGAGTACCCCATATTCTTTGTTTCATTTGTCTGCCTTGATTGTGTGCACCAATGTCCTTTTCCTTGTTTACATTAGCAGTTTGTAGCAAATTCTCACCATGACTAAAATAGTGTGTGGGGGGGGGCACTGTGCAGATAGACAGGGTTACTGCTGTGGTTAGCATACATCAGGACCATTTCATATCCCCCTTCTGCCAGTAAAGACTCAGTCCCAGATACCCTGCCCCTTTTGCACAGATCTCAGTTCACTCCAGAAGTAAGCTGCTGCTTTGCAGGTTGAGGTTAGAGTGGGGGAGGGGATGCCTGGCTGCACTGCTTTGACATTAGATCAATTGACACTGAATTATTATACTGATTAATGTGGGCACCACCTCTGTTTGCAGGCTGAGCTCGCAGTTCACTGTGTGAACAATGACTGTATGCTACTTGTGTTAACAGATCTGAAACAATGTGTCAGCCTGCCAAGCCACTTGGCATGACAGCTATATAATTATCATCAGGGAGACATCTGTCCACGTTTCCTCTCATAAAGGAGTGCCCTGCAGGTGGATATAGGCAGCTCCCGTCCCTCTCTGTGAAGCTTAACGCAGGCATTAGATCAGCTACTGGGTTTATTAAAAACAATGCTGTATTGTAAAAAAAGAACCCTTTCAGGCCACTAGTTGCTATGCAAATGTCTTCTTGCAGCTATAAAGCTGCCCTGAAGATGTGTCTTTAAAGTAATTAACCAGTAGGTACAACTGTTCTTATTCAGTGTGTCCAAGACGGCGTTAATGGGGTTATTCTTATTTGGGCAAAGAAAAAAGTAATAATACTTGAAAAACAGCAGAATACTGCATTATCGTACAGGTGTCAAAGCAAAGAGGGTTTGAAAAAAAAAATGCACACTGAAAGTAGGACAGGACAGCACTGATGTTTTGACCATTTATCCTCTTCATGAATTATCTAGTAAGAAAAAAAATGACCCTAATATGCTTGTGGTCTTACTGTGTCTTCTGTTCCCACCCTTTGTAGATTGTGTAAGAGGTTCTTTGGCACCATGCATTCCTGCTTAAACCAGAACCAAACAGAAGAGAGAAAGGGCTGGTAAACTGTTCCAGCTGTGCCACCAAGGTAACTGGGAACCTGGGACTCCCAGAAGCACATTACTCTTTCTCTAATGCACAGCCTGGTGCTGCACAGATAACTACATTTACATTCACAAGGGTGTGGTGTGCACATATATGGAATCCAAACAGCAGAGATATATAGGATAGTGCATGGGGACCGGTTGACAACAGGGCTATTATTTCACAGAGTTGGTACTATGACAACGGATTACCTCGAAAGCGCAGCTCGAGTAATCCGTTGTCATATGCTCAACAGAATGCCCTGTTATCAGCTATTCCATGCACTCTTCCTATAGTGTATGGGTGGGCGTCGTTTTTGGAAAAAACAGTTACTAGAAGGAAAAAGAATTTACATTGTGAGCGTTTCACACTAACCATTAGTACTGCCCCCGATACTGCTGCTTTCGCCATGTGTCCTGTCTATGGAGTGAGCCCTAACTGTCAAATGCTGCTCGAGGACACAGTGTGAGGTTCGCAGTATAGTAGAAAACATCATTCTGTTGCACTGCGAACGTCACTAGAGTGTGACTACAAGGTTTCGAAAACGATCGATTTCGGTGGAGAACGACATTCCGCCATACACTATAAAGAAATAAGTACCATAGCTGGGACTTGAAGCAGAACCTGCTGACAATTTCATAGTGATTTGCTTATATTTCCCATGATTCTTTGCATTATGAGGCCATGTGTAAGTAAGTGTAGTATATACAGTAGTATATTGATTGGTCATTGTTAGAGTCAATACCCGATCCAGATAATGGTGTTGATTTTTTCTGTGCACAACTATTACCTACTCAGAATCTTTTTTTTTTTCCACTATGTAAATTAAGAGTTAGGGGAACAGATAATGGTTGGTTTACGGCTGATATAAAAAAAAAGATTAGATTAAGGGATCAGACTTGGTCTCATTATAAGCAAACTTTTTCTAGCCCCTCGTTAAATGTCTGTACAACCCTTAGAAATAAAGTTAGTAAAATGGTATTAGATGCTAACAAGGAGTACTATAGGGGAAAATTTAGTTCTGGTTTATCAGATGCAAAATGTTTTTGCGGCACTGTTAATTCTCTGTTGTCTCCTAAAATTAATTCCACAGTCAAGGTGTTGCAGGTGAATGATCAGGAATTGACTAATCCTGTTGAAATTGCTAATGTGTTAAACGTTGAATTTTCTGACATCACATTATAACATAGGTATATCTTCACAAACTAATAATTTTCAGAGTCCAACCATTTCATCCACAAATCATCCCTTATATTAGTTTAGACGGGTTTCTCGTACTGATGTTCTTAGGTTACTGGGTGCCCTTCCTGATAAGTATGGAGACTGTGGGAGTGGCCTAGATGGTCATTTTGTTAAATTTGCATCTTCTTATGTGGCTGGACCGCTCTCTACTATTTTCATATAATGTTTGACTACAGGTATCTTCCATCTGCCTGGAAATGTGCTAAGGTCATGCCCATTCCCAAGAAACCTGGTGCTATTTTTGCTGGAACTACAGACCCATTTCCATTTTAAACCCATTAAGCAAAATTCTGGAGAAACATAGAAACATAGAATTTGACAGCAGATAAGGACCACTTGGCCCACCTAGTCTGCCCATTTCCCTACCTAATGGATAAGCTGCAGATCCTAGTTAATCAACAGTCTACTTCTTCCTATCCCCCACTAGAATTGCCTTATGTCTGTTCCATGCATTCTTGAATTCCCCCACTGTTTTTGACTGTGTGACCTCCTCAGTAAGGCTGTTCCATGTATCCACAACCCTCTCTGTGAAGAAATACTTCCTCACCTTACCTCTGAACTGTCCCCCCCTCTATCTTCAAATTGTGCCCCCTTGTTTTTGCACATCTCTTTTTCTGAAAGATGCTACCCTGTTGGACTTTGTTGATTCCTTTGAGGTATTTAAAAGTTTCTATCATGCCCCCAGTCCCTCTCCCTCCTTTCCTCAAGGCTGTACATCTTTAGTTCCTTTAGTCTTTCTTCATATGTCTTCTGATGCCGACCCTGCATCATTTTGGTTGCCCTTCTCTGGACAGCCTCCACCCTGTCTATGTCTTTGAGGAGATGGGGTCTCCAGAACTGTACACAGTACTCCAGATGTGGTCTTACCAACTGTCTGTACAGAAGGCCAACAACTTCCTGCTTTATACTGGTGATGCCTCTCCCTATGCAACCCAATATCCCCCCAGCCCTCCTTACTGCCTTCTCACATTGCTGGCCCACCTTTAGGTCATCTGATATGACTACCCCCAGGTCCTTTTCCATTTTTGTTGTTATCAGTATCTCACCCCCCCCCACTGTGTACTCTTGCCCTGGGTTTTTGTTTCTCAGGTGCATTACTTTGCACTTCTTTGCATTGAATCTAAGCTGCCATACATTTGACCATTCCTCCAACCTTGCCAAGTCCCTCTTCATCCTTTCCACCCCACCTTGTGCTTTAACCCTGTTGCAGATCTTTGTGTCATCTGCAAAGAGACATACTTTCCCTTCCAGTCCGTCTGCAATGTCACTTATAAAGACATTAAAAAGGATTGGCCCCAGTACTGAACCCTGCGGTACCCCACTAATAACTCTCCTTTCTTCACTGTGGACTCCAGTAACTATTACCCATTGTGTCCTGTTGTCCAACCAGTGTCTTACCCAGGCTACCACCCTGGGACCCACTCCCAGGCTGGCTAATTTGTTTATTAATCTTTTGTGTGGGACTGTGTCAAATGCCTTGCTAAAGTCTAGGTAGGCCATGTCCACAGCCCCTCCCTAGTTTACTGCTTTGGTCACCCAGTCAAAGAAATCAATTAGATTTGTCTGACATGATCTTCCCACTGTGAATCCATGCTGCCTTGGGTCCTGTGCCCCACTGGCCTCTAGGTACTCAACAATTCTTTCCTTCAGAAGTGAGTCCATCATTTTCCCTACCACTGAGGTCAAACCGACAGGTCTGTAGTTACCTGCCTCTGTCTTGCTCCCACTTTTGTGAAGGGGAATCACATCTGCCCTCCTTCAGTCCTCAGGTACCACACCATCCTATCATGATTTATTAAAAATGGTAGTCATTGGTGTTAATAGTTCTTCCTTTAGTTTTTTTAGAATTCTGGGGTGAATCCCATCAGGCCCCATTGCTTTATCCACCTTCAGGTTTAAAAGTTCTTTCAGAACCCTTTCTTCTGTGAAAGGACTAATATCAACCCCCCTATCCAGACTGCTTCTATTGACTAGATTAGGTATTTCCCCCTGCTTTTCCACTGTGAATACTGAGCAGAAGTATTCATTCAGTATCCCTGCTTTTTCGCTGTCGCTGTCTGCCCAACCACCTTCCTCTTTGTTCAGCCTCAGTATCCCTGCCTTAGTCTTTCTTTGCTCCCTAATGTACCTATAAAAGGTTTTATCCCCCTTCTTAACTTAGTCTCCGAGAAGATTGTTTCTCTTCAAGTTACACACTACTTAGCAACATATGATTTGATGTGTCCTCACCAGTATGGATTTTGTTAAAATCATGGGACGGGTATAGCTCTGGTCGGGTTCACCAATTCCGTCCTGGGAGGTTTTAAAAAGATGTTATGACCAGAGTGGTTTTTGTGGACCTGACCAGAGCATTTGACCTTATAAATCACTGACTGCTCAGTGTGAAACCTGGAGAATAGGGGGTTTCTTCTAGTCTGGCAACTTAGTTTGATAGTTACCTGATGCAACGTTCCCAGGTTGTGTTGATTCTGTGTTGTCTGATGCCTGTGAATTAAAGTGTGGAGTTCAGCAGGGGTCCATACTTGGACCTCTGTTATTCTCACCTTTTATTAATCAGCTTCCTTCCTTGTGTAACTCTAGTGAAATGCTTCTGTATGCAGACAATTTAATTGTTTTTTCCCCAGGCAAAAAAACAGTGGGTCAACTGACCACTCGGCTGGAGGCCGATTTTCATAAGATTTGCTCTTGGCTCTTGACTAATGCCATGGTTTTTAATGTAAAAAAAACAAAAGCAATGCTGTTTGGCTCACCTGTTACGATGAGAAGTACTTGTAGTTTACAAATTTATGATTTGGATGGAACAAAAATTGAGCAGGTATCTGAATTTAAATACCTCGAGGTTATTTTGGATGAAAAACTGTCTTTCACTTCTTAAGTTACTTCAGTAAGCCGAATTATTAATTGTATACTCAGGGTTTTATACAAATTGAGGAGATAGTTTTCTTACGCTACATGATCCACCATTGCTTTAGGTTCCCTAATGCCCCACTTAGACTGCAACTCAAGCTTATATTGTAAATTGGGTGTTAGGGAAACAAATATATTGATGGTTACTTATCACAACATTTGTCACTTTGTACTGGGCTCTCCTAAACAGACACATCATTGTGTATTATATTCCCAATTTGGAAGGTTGTTACTGAGTAACAAATTTGCATATTTTTGGGGTTGATAAATTTTCACGCAATCCAAAGGTCATATTATCCTCTGCAAAAACGTATTACGTTATGCACGCCATCAATTGCTTTGCGCTCTTCATTTGGTATTACATTAACCATTCCATATTTTAAGTCTAAAAAAGGTTTTCGTGCATTTTCTGTAGCTGCCCCATTGTTTTGGAACACACTTCCTAGTATGTTACATACTGAAACTTTGCTACAGTTGTTTAAGATAAGACTGAAAGAATATTTGATGTCTTTGGATAGATGTACTTGTTTTAACTGATGTTGTAATGTTTTGCTTATTTTGCTCTGTATTTGGTATATTGTATGTACTGTATGCATTGTGCGCATTGTCATGTGTTGTTTTGTCAGGTCAGGCCTGAAAAAGGGCTCCTGCCATGTGCTCTTACACGGTTAACAAATTTAAAATAAAAAAAATTAAAAAAAGAAATATACAAAGAATTATACCCACTGAGGGAGCTAATTAGATAATTAAGCCACAAGGGTGAAGGGCTTGGGCCTTATTATCTAATTGGTCATACAAATAGGTGTATTTCCCCATATACCACACTTATCTGTCATTTATTGTTCTATAATATATTAGGATGGTTGTGTCAGCTTGGTGTTCTGTGTTGTGTGTGGTCAGCCCATTTTCAGTTTTTTTTTTTTTCCTTTTTGGCCAATGTGTCACTGTAGTATAATGGGACTTTAGTACTGGGCTCTCTTTTGGCCCTTTTGTGTTTTTGTAGTGTAGGGTTCCCTTATAAAGGGGGCGTATTTGTGGCTGATCATTCCTTAGTTTGTCGGTGGAATAGTGATGTGCAGCAGTTTGGAGTAGCTTCCGTGGCTAGGAGCACAGTTTGTGATTAGGAGTGTCATGTGGCATTGTCATTGCTGTATTTTGTGGTCGAGAGCAGCATCAGCCATCAGGGCCAGGCCAGAACAACATGGAGATGGTGGAGGCAGCAAAGAGGGCATGGCATTTGAAGAGAGAGATGGATCACTGAGGGAAATGGCTGTTGGTGATTATAAGGAGAGAGGGGTTTCTTGTGTGTTTCTTTCAACCAGCCTCCAACTGTCTTTGTTTTGCAGGTATGCAGGTCTCCAGGTCTCCCGGGGGGGGTAGTAATTGCATGGCTTCTTGGTCTGCCAAATAATAATAAAAAAGACTCTGAGGAAGTTCCTAAGTTCCTAATAATGGTGGAAAGCACACATCAGAGAGTACTGTTGCCACATGTTCAATAGCAGCAACAAAAAATGTAAAGGGTGACAAGAGAAAAGATAAAGCAGCTCAGCCATCTGAAAGGCATGGTAAAGATGGATCAGATATCAGGCCGTCTGAAAGGGGAACCCTGAATTTGTTGATGTCAAAAATATAAATAAAAGAGCCTCTGAGAAGACATTGGAAACGGTGCCTAATGTGGTGGTTATGGCCATGGGGGAAGTGGGGTAAATATAGCATTGGAGGGGGGGGGAACCACTAACACCAGGGATTTCAATATATTCACGAACACTGAAGGAAAATAGAGATAGGTGCTAGCACTCTATAACTGGCAACATCTTGGTGCGGGGGGGTGTGGTGAGGGGGTTATTGACAGGTTGCCTGAGGAAGTGTTCAAATGACTATAGACCAATCTAGTGACTGACTGTCAAATTTCAAAGTGAACTATTGACCACTTTCAGTCTGAAACTGACCAACAATTAGAAAACCTTCAATGTCAATTGACTGGCTCCAGACAAATCCTAGACCAGGATTTTTAGGGTTGCGTTGATGTTTCTTAAAAATGGCCATTTTCAAAGGGTCATATCTCAGCAATTTGAGGCCCCAGAACTGTGAAATTTGGTATGCAAGTCTTAATGCATCATATTTCAGGAGGATCAGTTTTGTACTTCTGGCGATATTAAGGGCCACATTTATATATTTTTTTTGCCAAATTTGCTAGCTAAATTTTTGCCCTCAGGTAGCTAAAATGGCTTAGAGTTGAGATATTAAACTTACAGATTTTGTAGCTATCATATGGGAATAAGTCCTTTTGGAGGTTTTGTTAAAACAAAATATTTTAAGTTAATTGTGATTAATTTGTCGCACATGCACGTAAAAAATATCCCCAAGAAAAATAGCTAAAAGTACACAAATACTTTTTTCCATGTTAAAGTTCTACACATACAAAAACTTTTAAAACACTGAAACAAAGAATTTGTCAGCAGATAAGGACCACTTGCCCCATCCAGCCTGCCCATTTTTTCCCTGCTTTCAGTATCACCATAGACCCTACCTAAACAACGTTTCTTTCTCCCTCCCCCCATTTCTTTACACTGAGATCCTCTTATGCATCACCCACACATTCTTGAACCCCATCACTGTTTTCACCCCCACTACCTCGGCTGATAGACTATTCCATGAATCCACTACCCTTTCTGTGAAGAATTACGTCCTCACATCTCTCCTGAATCTACCACCCTCTAGCTTCACAACATGTCCTCTTTTTCTTATGCATTTTTTTTCTGAAAAATACTTCCTGCCTTCCTGTACCTCCAATTGACTGAGGCCTGTTCTAAAATAAATCTGCCAGAGTGGCTTCTTTTTAAAATACAGCACACTGCCATATTAGCTCACTTTAAATAAGGTGCAGTTCCCTAGCAAATTTATTAGTGATTGGTGGGTAGTCAGATAATGGAGACAGCCATATATCTCCCAAACATAAAGAAAGCCAGAAATAGCTGCTCAACCCATACACTTTCACAAACTTTAGACTGCTTTTTTCATTGGGCTGATACTGGTTATGGCATACACAAAGTTAAAAGAAGAGAAGCAATGACCCTCCCCAAAGAAAAAACACTGGAAAATCATTACAGAGTTAAAATGTGCTTTCTAGTTCAAGTGGCTCCTCACTTATTTAATCCCAAAGGGGAGTAGGGTCTCTTAGTTTTTCATGTCAGAGCTGTAGTGTGAAATTAAGCTTAGCCACCAGTCAGCAAGGTGGACCTCCCATTGGCTGAGGTCCTTGTCTAAAGTACAACTGCCGGAGTTGGCTTCCTTTTAAAATATAGTGCACTGCCTTATTGACAACAAGTTATGATAATTTAGTATGCCTTTCCTAGTCAAAAATTATAAATAAAAAAATACAATTAAACATTAGCGTTGAAGAATAGAAAGTAAGTAAAATAAAAAAAATAGGGGTCGAAGTCTTAGGAGTATTAGCAAATCTCAGCTGTAGTGTTCCTTGGGGGTTTCAACCCTAATCCCCATCCACCTCCCCAGTCCCTTGCCTCACAACCCACCAGCTACAGGTCCAAGCCAGTGCCTCATAGGACTAGTACTTGCAGCTAGACTACTATGGCTCTCCACATGGGGCCTGTAGAATCAGTCATAACTTTCTTTGCACGGGGCACTAAGAGGCTTAGTCGAACTTCATGTAGGCCTTGGTCGACATCCCCCCTCCCACTGTCACTGCTTGTTGCCCTACCACCTATGGTCATGTAGGTGGCAGTATAGCAATGGCAGTGATGGCCTTCCCTCCCTTCCCAGAGGAAGAGAGCATCCTTGGGGAAGCTCGATCTTCTTCCTCCACTTGGCACCTGATAGCTGGAGCTCTTTCCCAAACATGGGTCACTGGTATCACAAATGGTAGCACTACTGCTGCATTGATGGGCTGGCCTAAAAAAACAGCTGTAGATAAAATCTTGGGGATTAAATATCAAGGTTATTAGTTATTGAAGTAAGATATTTAAGCTTGACAAAATTTTATTTTTTTGCAGCGTATTAGGGTCAGTCTGATGATCATGAATGATGGCCAAATCCAGAACGTTTTCTCCTCTAGTGGGTATATTGATCAACTGGGGTAAAGTAAATTCATGCAGAATCCCTAGGAACTTGTTCTCAGTATAGCTGGTGGATTTTAACTCATGACAGTTGATGCCTGGATAATTAAAGTCACACTGTGTCGATACCTCCCCATGATGGACACCTTTTCAATGATGCCCTGCTGTGGGTATGTTTCACTCGTTCTACTATTATTGAGTGGTCCATGTATCTATAATCTATACAATATTCTGCAATTGAATTTCTGGTCCATTATTCATTACAGTACATAGAAATGCAACAGAAGTAAATGCAAGTTAAAACCGTGGTCCACCTAATTCCCTTCACTACTAGTCAGTTGTTGTCTTACTGCTCAGTGATCACAGATCTCTTACCTATTATACTGTTGCCCCTTCCCTTGCCTTTTTCTCCAGATGCCTTTGTGCTGTAATCTGCCTTTGAAGTATCTGATTTTGTCTGCCTCATGACTCCCTGTAGCTGGCTGTTGCATACTTTCACCAATCTCTGGGTGAAATCATGTTTCCTTATCTCCCTCTTAAACCTGGCTCCTTCAATTCTGTCCTGATGATTTTTTGTCTTGATGTCCCCTCACAAATTCCTGATATCTATGGGCCCCTTGCCTCTGATGCATCTGTCAGATCCCCTTCAGGTTCCTTTTCTTGAGTGATAAAAAAAAGTCATGTTCTCCAGATGGATCCTATAAATCAGCTGTTCAAGGTCATATCATTTTTGTTGTTCTGCTCTATGCCTTGTCCAGTTTGGCACTGTCGTTTTCTGTTGGGGTGCCCAGAAATGGTCTCTGTATTCCAGTTGTGCTTTCATGAGTGCTTTGTGTAATAGAAGAATCTTGCACTGTCCCTGTTTGCTGTGCCTGTGTGTATGCATCCCAGCATTTAGTTCATTTTTTGGTGACTGCTACACACTGCACCCTGTGCTTTAGTAAATTTGTGACAACCAGTCTGAGATCCTTGTCCCATTTGGATTCTTCAATTGCCAGCCCATTTAGAATGTACCTGTGTTTTAGTTCCTGCCCCCAGGTGCATCCTTGTGCACAAGTTGGTCAATACTCAAAATGTATTGAGGTCAAAGAGGGAGGCATTCATAAAGTATAAGGGCAATTAAAGGGAGGGGGATAGGGAGACGAACCTAAAGATAGCCAGGAAAACTAGTAGAAAGGTCAGAGATGCCAAGGCAGAGACAGAACTCAAGCTAGCAAAGGAGATGAAGCAGGGAGACAAAGTGTTCCTTAGATACATTAGGGAAAAGTGCAAGGTCAAGGGGGACATTGTGAGGCTTAAGAAGTGGGAAGAGTTGGAGAAAGGGGACAAAGGTAAAGCAGACACACCTTTGTTCAGTATTTACAAGGGGAAAAAGTAGGGCCATTTCCAGAATGTGGGGTAAGGAGGATAGGAAGGGGGTCAGGAGCACAAACAGCATGGGAAACATAACAGCGGACAGGGTGATGAAAAATTAAAGGGCTAAAGGTAGCTGGCTCAGTGCATGGAGGGCTTAGGCACTGGGCACCTCAATCCTTGCCATGACGGCAACCTTAGTTCAGTAACAGACCCAGGTCACTTGGGATCCAGCTGGGTGAGGGAGAATTGACCATCCTAACACAGCTCTCCTCCCTCAGAGAGGGGGTATTCTGAGTCCCACCACTTGCCTACTACCTGGTGCAGTCCAGGTGGCAGTACCGGTGGAGCCAGCAGATGTGGGGGGCTTGTGGAGATGCAGCATGCATGTGCGTGTGTCACACCCAGATGCCCCAGGGGGAAAAAATGGAGGATACAGCCCCTCTAGCTCAGCATCCCTTACAGGCACTTCATGACCCTACATGGCAGGCCATCAGCCAATAAGGTTCTGTAAGTGGTGGATAACCCATAAGTCCACGGGATGGGTTGGTGGTGGGTCTGGGAAGATACCCCTGAAACTGGGGGTGGCAGACAGAGAAAAAAAGTGCTAAAACTAGAAAAATCTATGAACCTGATGGATTTCATCCTAGAATGGCAATGGGACTACATAGGTAATAGTGGCTCTACTTGCAGACATGTTTAACTGCTCACTAGTCACAGGGGTGATCCCGTGTGACTGGAGGACAGCAGCCATGGTCCCTCTGCACAAAAACAGAAGGAAAAACAAGCCAGGAATCCATAGACCAATCAGCCTTACATCTTTTTATTTATTTATTTTTTGTTGACCGGGTAAGTGCACTAGACAAATCTTGCCTATTTTCAGGCACAACCCAGGGAGGGGGATACAGATGAATGCCAACTGACCTTGAAACAGATGAAGCTGTTGGTGGTATTTTTGGTGAATGAGGGAAATTTGGTCAGGACACCGGGGAAATCCCCCTACTCTTTTCAATAAGTGCCATGGGATCTTTAACATCCACCTGAACTACCACCAATCCAGGTAGATGGGACTTCGGTTTAACATCTCATCTGAAAGACGGCACCTCAGAAGTGCAGCACCCCTCTCATGCTGCACTACAGTGTCAGTATTGGGATATTAATCCAAGTGCCAGATGTGGGAACTGAACCCACAGCCCTCTGATCTCCCAGCCTCAGAGGAGAATGTGCTACCTACTGAGCCACTGACACTGAGAAGGAAGGTAATGGAGTCCATACTAAGAGAGGAACTGGTGGAATTCCCGGAAGGGAACAGGCTACAGGACACCAGGCAGCTTGGGCTCACAAGAGGAGGTCTTGCCAGATAAATCATATTGACTTCTTTAATGGGGTGACCAGGGTGGTTGACAAAGGACAGGCAATCAATACATTATACCTAGGTCTTACTAATGTCTTTGACTCTCTTTGACGACAAGCTAAGTCATTTGGGGTGGAGGAAAAGTTGTCAACATGGGTGGAAAGTTGGTCATGGGTCAGGGCACAAAGGGTAATATAGTATATGGGGAGTTCTTGGAGGTAAAGGAGGTTATGAGCGCAATGTCACAGGGAATATTGCTAGGCCCTCTCCTTTCCAATGTGTTCATACTGTATATGACATAGGAGAAGGTATAGAGGGCAAGGTTTGCCTTTTTGCAGATGATACAAAGATCTGTGCAAGGGTTAACACAGAGGAGGGGATATGGGAACTTAAGGAGAATATGGTCAGGCTGGCAGCCTGGTCAAGATCTGGCAGCTATGCTTCAATGCTAAAAAATGCAAAGTAATGCACATTAGGAAAAGAACCCAAGGGTGCATTACAAAATGTGTGTGTGTGTGTGTGTTGGGAGTGATACTGGAATGCACAACAAAGGAAAAGGAACTGGGGGTCATAATATCAGCAAACCTAAAATCTACAACACACTCTAACAGAGCTGTGGGCAAGGTGAACTGAATGTTGGGATAAACAGGAAGGGAGACCAACAGTAGCAACTGGGAGATAATTCTCTGACTGTACTGGTCACACCTAAGGAAAGACTGGGACATGGTGGAAGCAATACAGCACAGGGCAACCAAGAAGGCTCACAGTCTAGAGGGGATGATGTATAAGGAAGGTTGCAGGACCTGAACATGTACACCCTCAATAAGAGAAGAGAAAGGGGTGACATGACAGAAGCATACAAGTACCTGCACGGGGTAAACTGGGTTGACTTCAAGGGCTGATTTTCCTTGGGCTGAAATAGAAGGATGAGGTACATTCACTGAAACAACAAACTCCGAGGGGGTGTGGACTTCGGAGATGGGGCAAAACTTGAGGAGGGGGAAAAATTAAATCCCCCCCCTTTAAAAACACACAAACAAATAAGGTTTAATCACCAGGAGACCTGGGGGGAATGAACCGTGGTCCTAGGTCTACAATCCTGCCATGTGCTGGTGCCTTAGCCACTCCTCCACAAGACCAGCTCAACCAGGCACCCAACACATGGCAATTTGATCCCCTACTAGTATGAGTGCAGAGCAACAGGGGTAGCAGTAATTCCCAACCGCTATTATACCTATTAGCTCTAAATACTTACAATTAACTCTACACCATGGTTGTTAGCACTGTTTTTGTATCACTGTATTAACCCGGTACCAGGTAGACAAGTGGAGCAAGCTACCAGGAGAACTGGTAAGGGCTGAATTGGTGATCAGTTTCAAGTGGGGATGAGAAAGGCATATGAGCTTAGTCAGAAGAGTGAGTGCAGAAATTATGAGAGGGGGATGGACACAAGGGCCAGAGTAGAGTAGTTAGGTAGGGTGGGTGAACTGGATGGGCTGAGAGGCCTTTATCTGCCTTCTGTGTCTATGTATCTGTGTATCTAGATCTTTCTGCAGCTTATGACATTGATCCATAAATATATTAAAACACGCTGATCCAAGTATCAAGCTCTGTGGTATGCCACTAGCAAACAGGTGCAACCCTGCATATTCTCTTCATACACCTGTTCTTTGTTTTCTGACTGTTACTGAGTCAGATAGGGAGGCAGTATAGCGCAGTGGTTTAAGGCTCTGAGCTGCAAATCTGATGACATTCAGTGGACCAGACCTGGGTTTGAATCCCACAGCTTCCACTTACATACTGTGTGATCCTGAGCAAGTCACTTAAATTCCCTGTGCTCCCAGGTCATGCCTGTAAAATTAGTGTGTTACTCCTGCTTAAACAACTAATAATAAAAAAAAATGATATATACCCAAAAAAGTGTCTTCCAGTGCATGACATGTATTTGTAGCATGACTGTCAGCTTCCTGTATGGTAGCTTGTTGATTGCCTATTCAAAATTCAGATATACTGTACTTCATTCATTTTACTTGTGATTATGTCAGAGAAGCTGATCAGGTTTATAAAGCAGGATTTCACCTGTTCAAGTGCTCCCTTATCCATAATGAGTGATTCTGATATTTTCTCTGGTGTAGAAGTTAGGAGTACAAACCTGTAATCTTCCTCATTAGCTCTGGGCCCCTTCTTATTATTACCTGCAGACGCTTTTTGAAGTCTGAACTTTACATTGCTTAACCTTGATACAAAATGGCCACCCATGCATAACTAATTTAAATAGGTGATTTATTTATTTAAAAATTGGTGACTTGAAAAGGCACACTGAGCCAAGGCTCATTTTGAAGTGTGATCCCAGGAAGGGAACAGGAGAGGAAAATACATATCATAGACACAATACACAATTAAATGCAATTATACAACATTGACACAGTTGGAAGCTGTCCAGAGGAGGGCAACTAAAATGGTGCAGGGTCTGCACCAGAAGACTTATGAAGAGAGACTAAAGGTGCTTAATATGTATAGCCTCGAGGAAAGGAGGGAGAGGGGGGACATGATAGAAACTTTCAAGTACCTCAAGGGAATCAACAAAGACCAAGAAGGTAGCATCTTTCAAAAAAAGAGGTGTGCAAGAACCAGAGGGCACAATTTGAAGATGGGGGGGTGGCTCAGAGGTAATGTAAGGAAGTATTTTTTCACAGAGAAGGTTGTGGATGCATGGAACAGCCTTTCAGAGGAGGTTGTGGAGTCAAAAACAGTGATTGAATTCAAGCATGCATGGGACAGTCATAAGGCAATTCTAGGGGATGGGGGTAGAAAGAAGTAGGCTGCTGGTTAACTAGGATCTGCAGCTTATCCATTAGGTAGGGAAATGGGCAGACTGGGTGGGCCAAGCAGTACTTATCTGCCGTCAAATTCTATGTTTCTATGTTTCACATCACAGTAAAGTAAAACAGAGTACATGATTAAAACAGGTGTAAGTACAGCAATAGCATGCAGCAAAAATCAGGCAATTCATCCACACCTACAGCAGAGTAGGAGGCAAATGTAAGGCAGGCAGTCAGGCGGGGGGGAACAGGAGCTGGGAGGGGAGGAGTTTCTGCTGGTACCTGAGGGAAACTGGGGAGGCTGTGAAATGATGAGAGGATGGGTGTAGGTTCCAGAGAGAAGGAAGATGATAGGGAAAGGATGATTGCCCAGAAAGGGAGCAGGGATGAGGAATGGCGAAAGTGTGAAGATACTTGGAGCAGAATGAACAGGAGGCAGAGGGAATGGAAGAGAGAAGTGAGGAGAGGTAAGAAGGAAGGGACCCAAATCAGTATTTGGATAAGAATAAGAATAAGGCACAGTGGCTCTTGCAACATGAAGGTAGAGGAAGAATGGATGAGGAGGAGTAGAATGAACACTGGTGGCTTCAAGAGGGGAGCTGGTACCAAAATGACACACGGCATTGCAGAGGGTGTCAATTCTAGCCAGAGCGGTTGTGGGAGCGGTGCCATAGACCACGTATGCATAGTCAAAAACTGGGAGCACTATTCTGGTAACAAGTTCACAGTGTACTTGCAGAAACAGACAGTCTTTATTGCAATATAGTGCATCAAGTTTGGTGCAGTTGAGTTTGGCATGGATTGTAGCAATACAGGCAGAGAAGTCAAGTTTGCTGTATAGCCACACACCAAAATATTTGAATGAATGTACCACATAAAGAGGGGTGCCATCCAAGGTGGAGAAGACTGGCAGAGTTGGGAGTCTGGCCAGTTTTTGGCTGGTGTCAAAGGTCATAAACACAGTTTGTTTGTTTTTTTGTATTGACCCAGAGTTGGTTAGATTTGAAACCAGCACGGAACATTGTGGAAGAACATTGAGCAAATGTTCCACGGCTGTGGTTGAGGAACCGGAGGTGTAAATGACTGTGTCATCTGCATACATGTGGATATGTGAGTTGGCACAAGCTGTGAGGAGGTCATTAAGGAAGTTGTAAAACAGGATGAGTCCCAGGATGGAGCCCTGTGGGACCTCGGCCTGGATGGGAAGTGGAGGTGACAGGGCACTACCAACCTATACAGAATGCAGGTGTCCAGAGAGGTAAAAACATAACCAGTATACAGCAGGACCTGAGAGGCTAGCAGAACTCAACTCATCCAAGAGGGTAGAGTAGGCTGCCGAGTCAAAGGCCTTGGATCAGTTACATGCAGCATGGAGGAAACAGTGGAGTGATGCTTCCAGAAGCCAGACCGGGACAAGGAGAGGAAATCGGTGAATGATAGCAAATTGGAGAGTCTATTGTAGACAAGCTTTTCTTGCAGTTTAGCAAGTGAAGGGAGAAGGGAGATTGACCAGATGTCACATGGGGATGAAGGGCCACCCCTTTGTGGAATGGAAGAACTTTGGCCAACTTCCAGGACTGAGCACTGAGGGAAGAGAAGAAGAAGAAGTTGAGCAGATGAATCATGCAATAAAGCTGGAGGGGGTAAGAATCAGGGTAAATGTAAGAAAACACTTCTTCACAGAAAGGGTGGTGGATGCCTGGAACAGCCTCCCTGAGGAGGTGGTGTGAGCATGTGTCAGGGAGATCCTGCCACTCTTGAGGACCGACCTTTTCTTAAATCTGTTGCAACAGTTCTTCTGTTCCTTAGCCTGATCTATCATTTACACTTTCTACTCCCTATGGTTCACCACCTATGGGCACCCCTTCCCCTTTCTTGACTATGCTGCAGTGTCCTCTTTAATTTTTATTTTCCCTCTCAGATCCTCATACAGGGAGGTTATTGTGGTGACCTCCGAGCTGATGTACAACAACAGACTGTGTTTCTTGTTGTTGGATTTAGTATGCAATAGCACTATGTCATAAAATACCATGATGTATATGCCTTATGTGTATGAAACCTGTAAATGTTGAAAATACCATAGTACTAGGTGTTTTTGATAAAGGTAAAAAGTTACTAAGGCACTGTATTATAAAAATTAAGTTACCAGGATAGAGATATCAGAAAACCCCGTTGTGTTGTTTAAATGCATTTAAAACCAGCACAAAATTTCATGATAATTTGCATATACAGCCCATGATGCTTTGCATTATGGAAGTATGTGTGATGCTGTGTTTCTTTGAAACTTGGCTTTATTGCTACTGCCCTTTGGGGTAACCCTTGCTTCAGTGCTTCTGCACTGAGGGTCTTTGTCATTAGCTTGTTTTGGGTTTTTTTCTTTTTTGAGCCCCCTTCCCCCATCACCCAAACACAAAAGACCAACATAGAGAATAAAATAATTTTCACTAAACAGTTAGATCAGTAGATCAGTGGGTGCTGACTAAGTGCAGAAGAAGGACATGCATAATCTGTTGCTGCAAACTGATGTATTGAAGAAGGGATATGCCACCCATTGCTTAAGGTTATCTTCTGTGTTTTAAATAAACATCACACAGGGATTGTGTGTTGAACCTTAAGTTCTGTGTCTGGTCCCTCTGTTATCCCACAACCCCTCCACAGACTTGGTGACAGAAGTGGGATAATGTGCTGGAAATGTCTGGACTGGGCTAGGAGGATGTTTTCTGGTGGATATCGCCTGGATATCCCAGGTGGACCAATGCACCAGGAGTTGTCAGAGGAGAACCTGGAGAAGAAAGTTTGTGGAGTTCTGACTAGAATCATGGCCGACAGACTGGGAAAGAAACTGCTGCTTGGACTGGACCTGGCAGCTTTTAGGAAGGCCAAGCCTGAAGATAATGAAGAGATGCAAGGGGATGAGGTAGAATCGATGGAACTACCTCCTCTTGAAGATGCTCCACCTGAGCACGTAGGGGAGTTGTTGAAATGGTTCTGCATAAAACAGGTGCAGATGGAAAGAGATAGAGACATTGAGCGGAGAAGGTATGATGCCAAATGGGTGGATACTATGAGGGTCTTGCATACCATCAATGCAGGACAAACTGAAAGAACCAGTAGCCCAAAAGATGTTAAACTGTCCAGACTTTCGGACAGTGATGACACTGAAGCCTACCTCACAATGTTTGAGAGGATCACTCGAACATTCACATGGCCAAGGGAACAATGGGTTGTTCGATTGGCACCACACCTGACAGGCAGTGCCCAGTTAATTTGTAGCCACATGGAGTCCCGAGAGGCATAGGACTATGACAGTGTGAAGCAGGAGATCCTCAGGTGCTATAACATGAACACTGAAACCTATCACCAAAGTTTTAGGTTTCTTAAAATGCAGTCACTGGATACCCCTCGAGAGACTAATGCCCATCTCAAGGAGCTCTGCTACAAATGGTTGCAGTCAGATAACAAGAGCAAGGACCAACTTCTGGAGGTGGTAATTATTGAACAGTTTATTAAAGTTTTACCCCAGGATGTGCAACGTTGGGTTCGGGAGCATAAGCCTGATTCCGCCAGATAAAACCATCATGTTAGCAGAAGACTTCCTGGCAGTCTGACCTTCCAGACCCAGAGGGTTCCAAGGGACATCAGCAGCTGCAACCACCAGCAATCCAGTAAGGAACCCTTTTACTTATAAACTGTCAATTCCAGCCCCAGTGAAATAAGACTGGAGAGCAGAGAGAGGGGGGCAAATTGCTGTAGCAGAGATTGTATGTCATGGGTGCCAAAAGGAGGAACATTATGTAAGGAACTTTCCTAATATAATAGGAAAGAGACAGCTCATGTAGCCTTAGCAAACTGGGGTTACTTTATGGCTACTGTGCAGATTGGATCACAGCAGATGATGGGACTGATTAATTCATGGAGCTGCCAGACTCTTGTGCAAGCAGATCTGATGACTGGGAATAATTAAAGGGACAGATACAGCAGTCATCTGTGTGCACGGTGATAGCCATTGCTACCATATAGCCAACATACAAATGACTGTTCAAGAAAAGACACATGAGGTAGAAGTGGGGTTGGTACCTCGCCTACCCATGCCAGTTGTTATTGGGTATGACCACTCAGACTTTGCTTCATTTATACATTGTCATGCCACCCAGGACACTGCTGTAGTTGCTGTAACATCAGAGCTCAAGTGAAGCAGGGAAATTAACCATCTGTGTTCCCATTTGATGATGATGTTTTTAAGGATCCTGGCAAGTATCATAAAACTAAGGCAGAGAGGAGGAAGATAAAGAAGGACTGGATTGATACTCATGCTGGTGTACAGCCAGACTTAGGACACACTTTTAAATGCGATATGCAGCATGAACAAAAAGCAGACCCTTCACTTAACTTTTTTTTTACAGGTGGGGAAGGGAGTGGAAAAAGGTATCCCTCAGTTTGTTGTAAAACAGGGAATACTGTACAGAGAATACACTAACCCCAGACCTAGAGAGGTAGTAGACCAGCTAATGGTTCTAGAAAAATTCCATTTCCAAATTATGTATCTGGCACATGACATCCCTTTAGCAGGCCATGCAGGCAGAAATAGCATCCTGAATAGCATATTACCCAGGTTTTATTGGCCCTCTATCCACGAGAGCATAGCTGAGTATTGTAAAGCATGTGCTGAGTGTCAGAAGGTGGCTCAGGCAGAAAAAAGGGATAGCGTACCACTACAACCCATCCCCATTGTGACTAACTCCTTTGACAGTATAGCCATGGATGTAGTGAGCCCCTTGGAAAAGAGCTCCAAGGGTAACAGATTTGTACTGGTCATATGTGATTATGCTACCTGCTACCCAGAAGCTATCCCCATGAGAACTGTCACTACCCCAAGGATAGCAGAGGAGCTAGCAAAGGTGTTTAGCCACATGGGAATCCCCATGAAATACTTACTGATCAGGGGAGTAATTTTAATGCACACCTGCTAAAAGAATTGTATGATCTGCTGGGCGTTGTAGCAGTGCATACTTCCCCATACCACCCACAGACTGACGGCCTCATAGAGAGGTTTAATCAGACATTAAAGAGAATGTTGAGGAAGTATGTAAAAAAAGAGGGTAGAGATTGGGATAGGTACCTCCCCTATTTACTTTTTGCTTACCTAGAATTCCCTCAAGCATCCACTGGTTTCTGTCCTTTCTCATTACTGTATGGGAAGAACCTGAGGTGGGACACTGGATGTGGTTAAAGAACACAAGGAAGAAAGGAAGGAGATGGGACATCTTAATGTCGTAGAGTACATGACTCAGTTACGCAAACGCCTGGTGAGGTATATCAATTTGGCACACCAGCGCTTAGAACAGAAGCAAAACTTGCAGAAAGACTAAAACATTTCAGTCAGGGGACAAAGAGTTGTTACTCCTTCCCTCCACAGAGAACAAACTACTCATGAAGTGGCAGAGCCCCTTCACCATTTTGAAGCAAACAGGTGCAGTGAATTATGAGCTTAGCATTCCAAGCAAGAGACCCCCCCCCCAGAAAATTTACGATGTGAATCTCCTTAGGAAATGCTATGAGAAGCCTAACCCCTCCTTTTATATCCATCCTGAAGTTAGGGAGTCAGAGCTGGAGATTGTCTATAAAAGGCTAGAGCAGTCAGGACAGTTGTGGGAGATCCAGATAAACCCTGAAATGGAGCCTCAGCAACAGAAAGATTTGTAGAGGGTATTACAAAAATTTGAGCCCATATTCACAAATATCCCTGGGAGGGCCAAAGGAATTGTGCACACCATAACTGCCACGCAAGACAAGCCCATATACCAAAAACCCTACAGATTGCCCATGAAGGTGAGGGATGAGGTGATTCAGGAAGTCAAAAAATGGAACAGTTAGGCATAATTGTGCCCTCAAAGAATGCATGGTCTTCACCCATGGGCACAGTGGACAAGAAAGAGGGTGGGATATGTCTATGTCTAGATTTTAGAAAGCTTAACAACGCATCACTATTCAATGGCTATCCAGTGCCCTGAATAGATGACATCATTGACAGGCTAGGAAATGCACAGTATATCTCCACCCTTGACCTTACTAAGAGATATTGGCAAATCCCCTTGTCACCTGATTCACAAGATAAAATCACATTTAGCACACCAATTGGTTTATACCAGGTTATCACAATGCCATTCAGAGTACATGAGGCCCCAGACACTTTTCAGTGTTTTATGGATCACATACTAAGATCACATACTGAGTACTGTGTGGCTTATTTGGATGATGTGGTCATATTCAGCCCTGGCTGGGAAACCCATGTTAGGCACTTGTTCCAGGTATTGCAAGCAATAAAGGAGTCAGGAGTGACCATTAACCCTGCTAAGTGTGCCCTAGCAAAGACTGAGACAAGATTTCTAGGGTTCATTTTGGGCAATGGACAAGTAAAGCCCGAGGTAGAGAAGGTTACAGCACTAGCAAACAGCCCAATTCCCACCACAAAAAAGCATGTGAGATCTTTCCTAGGCCTGGCTGGTTATTACCAGTGATTTAATCCTAATTTCTCAGCCATTGCCAGTCCTTTGACTGATCTCACTAAAAAGAGGTGCCTGAATAAGGTTCAGTGGACCCCTATTTGTGATGAGGCATTTAAGAATATCAAGGCCATTCTATGTACAGCTCCTGAATTAAAAAGCCCTGACTTCAACCAAGTGTTTGAGGTTTAAACCGATGCATCAGAGAGTGGTACTATATTGGGGCAGTCTTATCTCAGAAAATAAATGGGAAAGAACATCCGATCATGTATATCAGCAGCAAGGTAAATGAGAGGGAGAGAAGCAATTTATTTATTTATTAATTTAAACTTTGATGACCAAGTGGGCCCTCTGAGACAGTCTGAGACATATGTGCTACCATAGAGGAAGAATGCTTAGCTCTGAAGTGGGCTATTGAGTCTCTGAAATATTTCTTGTGGGGGGCTGAATTTAAGGTTGTAACTGATCATAACCCCCTTTGCTGGTTGCACCAAATGAGAGGAAAAAATTCCCCTTATAATGCGGTGGTACTTAACTCTTCAGCCCTATGGATTTACTGTGTCCCACAGAGGAGGGACAAAACATGTAAATGCTGATTTCATGTCTAGATATGGTGCAAGAATTGATGCCAATGGAATATGATGGACTTTCCATAAAGAAGATAGTACAGGGAAGGTACCATGAGTATCTGTTGAGAAATGTGTTAATGCCTCAGGGTAAAGAATGATGATATCCACTACGTTAATGATGGAATATTTATCATTAATAGGGACCCTGAGATGGAGCTTCTGAAGATGGATGTGTGGAAACTCCATCCCTTCCTGGGACAAGAAGCTGGTAAGCAGTCTGAGATAACTGCTTCCCTCTCAAGGTGGGGAATATGTGACAGGGAGATCCTGCCACTCTTGAGGACCAAACTTTTCTTAAATCTGTTGCAACAGCTCTTCTATTTCTTAGCCTAATCTAGCCTTTACAATTTCTAGTCCATAAGGTTTGCCACCTATGGGCACCCCCCCCCCCTTTCTTGACTATTCTATAGTGTCCTCTTTAATGTTCCTTTTCCCTCTCAGGTCCTCGTAGAGGGAGGTTATTGTGGTGACCTTCGAACTGATGTAAAACAACAGGCTATGTTCCTCATTGTTGGATTTAGTGTGCAATAGCACTATGTCATAAAATACCTTGATGTATATGCCTTATGTGTATGAAACCTGTAAATGTTGAAAATAGCATGGCACTAGGTGTTTTTGATAAAGGTAAAAAGTTACTAGGGGACTGTATTATTAAAATTAAGTTACCAGGGTAGAGATGTCAGAAAATCCCCATTGCACTGTTTAAATGCATATAAATTGCAGATTGTTTGAGAGGTCCTTTGGCACCATGCATTCCTGCTTTAAGCTGAACCAGCCTAAAATGTCATGGTGATTTGCATATACATACCATGATGCTTTGCATTATGGAGGTATGTGTGATGTTGTGTTTCTTTGAAACTTGGCTTTATTGCCACTGCCTTTTGGGGTAATCCTTGCTTCAGTGCTTTTGCACTGAGGTTCTTTGCCTTTAGCTTGTTTTTCCTTTTTTGAGCTCCCCATCACCCAAACACAAGAGACCAACATAGAGAATAAAATAATTTTCACCAAATGGATCTGTAGATCAGTGGGTCAGTAGGTGCTGACTAAGAGAAGAAGAAGAAGAAGAAGAAGAAGAAGAAGAAGGACATGCATAATCTGTTGCTGCAAATTGATGTATTGAAAAAGGGATATGCCATTGCTTAAGGTTATCCTCTGTGTTTTAAATAAACATCACACAGAGATTGTGTGTTGAACCTGAAGTTATGTGTCTGGACCATCTGTTATCCCATAACCCCTCCACAGAGAAAAAAACATAATGAGATTTAAGAAGGCGTGGGATAAGCATAAGGGAAGCTTAGAAACAAGGAAAGAGGGGGTAAAGCTGGATATCAAGTAGGATCTACAGTGTGACAGTAGGTAGAGAACATGGGCAGACTAGGTGGGCTAAATGGTCCTTACCTGCCATCAAATTCTATGTTTCTGTGAGTCAATGGATGTGCTATTGGCAGGTGCAGAGATTTGGAGTAATTTAGGATACATTTCATAAGGACTGGATTTGCACTGAATGATGGAGTAAAGGCCAGTAAGGGTTTTCTTGGCAGTACCAGGGGAAGAGGAAACCTGTGGAAGGGAAACAAGTGGGAATGTGAGGAGGAGTGGAGGTGGCTGGAAGGTGACTGAAAGAGAGAGTACCAGTGGTAATGAACTCAATGAAATGAGCAGCAACAGAGGAGTGGTCAGACACTGATGAACCATTTACAAGAAGGTCTGGAGGGCCTGACTGTGTGGAAAGTCTAAAAGGGAGTGAATTACCTTCCAGAACTTTGAGGGGGTGTGAAGATTTGTTCTGAAGGTTGGCTTTGAAATATTGTAATTTTGTAGCCCGGCAGTCTTAGTACAAGAGATCCTGATAGTCCTGTATAAGAAACCAGGAAAGGAATGAGGTTGTTTGCAACTTACTCAGGCGAGGTCACAGGACTTGCACTGATCAGTGATTTCAGGGGCAATCCAGGGGTGATGGTGATTACACTCCAGCTCTCTGTCACTGCAGTATGCCTATGGCCATATTTTCACTGCAGATCTTCATAAGCATTAATTTTAGTTGAGCATCATAAATGAATAGTGATCTCTCCTTTAGAGTCTTGTTGTTCAGTAGCGATATGCATGGCTCAAATATTAATTTGTAATTACAAAGAATAATAGAATAGTTGGTACTCCAGTCCCAGATGGCCCCTATTTGGTATTTGAGTAAAATATTTGGTAGACTAAAACTGTTAAAACCATTTATAAAAAAAAATCTCTCTCTCTCTCTCTCTCTCATTCTCTCTCTCTCTCATTCTCTATCAATGGCCAGGATTAGACTCATGGCAACACACTTCCCAGTATGAGTCATCTCACGCCATTCATTCCCTACCCCATTCTGGTGCATACACACACTTAAAGGAAAACTACACCCTCATAGCTTGTCAATTTTATTTGTTTCTATGTCAGCAGACAACTCTTTTCATGTAGCTGTTGGGGATATATGTGCTTGCTTTAGTTTATTTTCACTGTTCATACTAGTCCCTGTAACTACCCTAGGGATCTCCATTTTCTGGTTGCTGAAATTGCATTATCCCTGAGAACTGCATTAGCATACAGTATGAGAATGTGATGTGTCACCTTTAGACTCCACAGTATGCTTTCCCATTTAATTAAAGTTCAACAAAACAAGTTGCAGCAAGGTGCAAAATAGCACATTTACCTTCAGTTAGCTTTGCAAACTGTCCGAGTTGCAATGCTGGGTTTTCCCTTTGAATTGCATTCAATTTGTATGTTTCCAGAGAGTTGTTTCAGGATATCTGTACTTTCAGCATAGAGATACATGGTATAAATGGGTGCTGTGACATCGTGGTCTGTTATACTAATACAGTTCCCATGGACAATGAGATTTCAACAACCAGAAAATGGAGACCCCATGATAGTTGCAGGGGATGAGCATGGACAGTGAAAACAAACTAAAGCAAACACATGTATCCCCAACAGCCACAGGAAAAGAGTTGTCTGTTGACATGGAAACAAATAAAATTTACAAGACATGAGGGTGTAGTTTTCCTTTAAAAATATTTGACAGGCTCCAGGTACTGTAACAGAGGTCAGTCATTAACTTTAATTATACAATGGCAATTAAAAATCCTGTAATCTGATTGGCTATCTCCATTTGGCAACAGTGAGGTTATCTGAGCACAACCTCACTGTATTGATGCATGCTTAGCATTTGCATTATCTGCATTAGCATTGTTTGCATCCTCTCTAAAGAAACAAAGATATATTTCCACACTAAAAATCTACTAAAACATGCTTTAAATGTTTATTTTTTTGTATAGCAACAAGCCATTGTACAGTAGCAATAATGCACTCCAGGGTGTGAGTTGTGCTGGGATAACCTCACTTCTGGGACGTTGGATGCACTCGGCCTGTGACCTCATGCCCAACCACCCAGGCGTGAGGTTATCCCAGCACAACTCACACCCTATTGTGCATTATTGGTTAAACAATCCCCTCACTTGCTCAAACCCTCTATTCTCTAACAAAGTATTACTTTAAAGGTTCCCTTCCAAATAATGATACTTTCGGGACTTGGGGTCAAGGGGATGGCTGAGCGGATTGTGCTATTGATTGTGTTAGGCAAACTGATTGGTCAGTCCCCAAAAATCATGTAATGGGAAGCAGGGGAGGCACTTTCAAATAGCGATATTTTGGGTCTGGGCGAGTCAGGCTAGCAAGAATTTTTTTTTTTTCAAACTGTTATTTCTCCTCCTGGATTATTGGACCGCTCCTATCTGACCCCCCAGCCTCACCACCTGCCATCCCCAGATACTAACCCTAACCTCCAGGTTCTCTCATGGCTTGCTCCTGATAACAAAGTCCTCCTTGGAGCATACCTTCCCTGGAGGGAGCAGGATCCAGTCTTGGGGTTGGGTACCTGGTCGATGGTGCGGAGCCTGTGAGAGGCCAGTTGCGATCCTGCCACTGCAATGTTTTTTCCTACCATTTCTCCCCAGCAGACTGCCAGCATGCAGTTAAGTGGTGTGTGCATGTGCATCAGCAAGCATGCATCACTGTTTGCAGCAGTCCCTGGCCCCTGAGGCACACTAATGTGCTGCTGCCTAGCCTCTGCTGGATGTCAGTCAAACAGCAGAGGACAGAATCTGCCCTCCATGAAGGAGGGGAGCTGTCCAGTGGGATGCTTATCTCTCCCTTTCCCAGCCAGCTCTCTGCAACCAGAACTTGTTCCCGAGCTTGGGCCACCAAAGTAGGAGCAGATGCCTGCTGATATTTTTTAATTTGTGGGAGAATGGAGTGGGAAGTCAAGTCAAGTCAAAGGTTATTTGGCAGGAAAGAAACTCCATTGAGTAAGCTCATTTACACTGAGGTCCTGAGAGACAAGTAACATGCAATGCACGTACAATAAGCCAAGGCCAAACATATAACAGGAATGCACAGGGCAATATACATTAACATACAGCTTTCTAAGGGAAGTAGATACATGGAGTAGGATATTCTACATGGTTAAGACATTGTGGAGCAACAGTCAGGCACACAGCTTCACAAGGGAACATATATTCATGGAGCAGGGTAATCTACAAGGTTAAGGCATTGCGGTACACAGTCAGGCATAAACAGTCAAGTACTGTAGATGGCATGGTTAGCAGTAGGCAGTAATTAAAACTTGCAATGATGAGAAAACCTGGAAATGAGGGTATGGGATTATAGGAGAGAAGAGAAGGAGGAGTCAACCGTGAGTAACGGGGAGGAGGTGGACAGGAAGGTAGGCCAGGTAGGGATAATAGTGGAGAGAGGGGGAGCCTATGTTGTCAAGAAGATTGGGGGGGATGACCCTGAATGGTGGAGAGGATGTGGAGTGGGTAAGAAGGCTAGGTAGGGTAGCTGTGTTAAGGGAGGATAGGGAAGAATAGTAAGGAAGGCAAGTAGGGTAGTGGTCAAGTAGGTAGAGATCAAGGCGTGGGGGTGTAGTTCTGGTAAGATGGGGGATGGGGAGAGATGGAGGGTAGGTGAGTCAAGGTAAGTATTTGGGGAGGGAACCTTAAGTGAGGTAACCCATGATGATGATGAGAGAGAGTGATGGCAAACTGACAATGTAGAGCATAACAGTCAGTAGCATTGACAGGAGTCACATAACTTGCTAACAAGTAGTTTTTTGAAACTGCTCAGGGGGAGTAAGTGATGCAGCTTGGGGATAGACTGGGCTTTGTTCCAGGCCACTGGTAGGGCATGACTTATGGCCAAGCCCCCAATGCGGGTGCGGATGCTAGGGACCTCCAGCATAATGTCAATGGTACTATGGAGTGTGTATAAGGAGGTAGTTCGCTGGAAGAGTTTGTTTATGTATGGGGAGGAGCTTTAGCGAGACAGCCGTCTAGTAGCTAATGAAGTCCAGCCCAGTGAGGCATAAAGGTTGCAGTAGTGAGTGCGACAATGAGCATTTAAAATGAAACGTATTGCTCTGTGGTATAGTGTATCCAACTGGTGAAGGAGGGAGCCTGAACAACGGCCATAAAGGATGTCCACGTAGTCGAGGAGCAGTGCAAAGGTTGTCTGGACCAGTCGAAGTCTGGCATCAATGGTAAACAGAGATTTATTCCTATAGAAAAATCCAAGTCTCTGACATAATTTCTTAGCAAGGGAGGTGATATGTGCAGAGAATGTTAGATATTGGTCTAGATCACAGCCTAAATATTTGAAATGGCTAAGTACCTCGAGGTTGTCTTCAAGAAGGGTCTTTATAGGGGGCAGGGATAATAGATCCCTTTGAATGGCAGTTTGAAGGTTGGAATGGAAATACATGACCTTCAGTTTTTTGCATTTAAAAGAGGTTTAGACTGAGCAAGGCTGAGCTGGGGATAATCAAATTCTGACTGGAGCTCCAAGTGGGCTTCTGCTGCTGAAGGTTTGGATATATATATTACCGTGTCATCCGTGAAAAGGTGCAGCTTTGTTTTGTTTATGTTGTTACCAATGGTGTTGATGTATAGCATAAACAGGAGTGTACCAAGGATCAAGCCTTGTGGTACACCTCTCAAGACAGGAAGGAGTGGGAAGAGGGAACCACCTGCTTTCACTTGTTGCATTCCATTTGTCAAGTAGCTGTGAACCATAGTAGTGCGGGTCCAGAGGTGCCATGCCACTGGAGCGTGTCTAGGAGTATAGCATGATTGACAGTATTGAATGCTTTGCTATGGTCCAAAAAAACATTCCTGTGACTTGTTTTTTATCCATGGCCGTGAGCCAGTCATTAGTACCTGAGGCTAGGGCTGGTCTGAAACCTGACTGGTATGGAGTTATTAAGTTGTTTTTATCAAGATAGTCTCTTACTTGGACATTTACCAACTTCTCAAGTAGTTTAGATATCAAAGGAATGATGGATATAGGGCGGTAGTTATTTAGGTCCGTGAGATCGCCTGACTTAAATAGAGGAAGTACCTGGGCAGTTTTCCATAGGTCGGGCACGGTGCTAGAGCAGATGGACATATTAAGCAAGTGCAGTATGGGGGCTGTTAGGAAGTGGATGCCAGCTTTGATGACGTAAGGGCCTATGCTGTCAGCTCCAGCACCTCTGTTAATATCTAGTTGAAATAAAAGGTCTTCTACTTCTTTGAACTGGAAGGGAGTGAAGGAGAAGATGCTGCTTGTCAGTGGAGGTGAATGTCTGTGTATGTTGGATGCTAGAGCAGCTGCTTTTGAAGTATCAAAAGCAAGGCTGGCAGTGAAGAAGTGATCATTATTTATTTATTTATTGAAATTTGTTGACCGGGTAGGCCCACTGAGACAACAGGGTCCCTTTTTCAGTGGCGACCTGAAATTAAATACATTTAATAAAGACATCAAAAGCATAGAGGAGACAAAGGCAGAGCATTATTTACATTGAATAAAGGCATCAAAAACTTACAGGAGGCAAAGGCAGAACAGGCAACAGTAAAGGTAGTCAGTTCTACCAAGTTAGTAAACAAGGCTAGCAACCACAAATCAATTTCAGCAGCAAGACATATCACACACAGAAACGGGGGGAAAATAATTGCGATTCTGTTGGCAAGAGTTGGACACCAACTCAGCAGGAGGGGTACTTGGGTTAGGAGCTAATCAGTGGGCATCTTGGACTACAGGGTAGGCCCAAGTGTTCAGACTGCTACACAGGAAATAAGACCCCATTACTTCAAATACAAGTGCACTGATTTACCACAAGCAAGTGGGATTTTAGAGCATTTTTGAATGAGTTCAGGGTAAAGCAGTTTATCACCACTGTAGGTAGGCTATTCCAGAGGGCAGGGGCAGAGATGGTGAAGGACCTGTCACCAGCATGGGATCTGGACCTAGGGACTTCCAGGGCAGGGTGGGTAGCAGACCTGAGATCATGCTTAAATGACTTGAACTGGAGAAGTCCATTTAGGTTTGGGGAGGCTGATAATTTGGCTGTTTTGAAAGCAAGACAGAGAGTACGATAGGCAAGTCTTGCCTCAAGTGTTGGCCAGTTCAGTGAGGTGAGAACATTACAGTGGTGATCACGGGGATGAGCAGCAGCTGCAAAGTGGGCAATTTTGTGATAGAGGACTCTGGGTTTGGCAAGTTCAGTGCCCTGGAGAGGTTGTATTAGGGGAGCACCATAAAGAAGAACTGAAAGGATGGTTCCAGTGGTGATTGCCAAGCGAGCTTCACTGGAGAGGAACCCTCCTAGTCTGTATAATAGACCAATTTTTTGATGGACAATCTTGGTGGTAGCCTCAATGTGCAAATTTAGGGTTAACTCTTGGTCCAGGTGTATGCTAAGATATTTTATGGATGCACAGACCTCCATTTTAGTGCCATTGGATGAGGAGATTTGTAGAAGGTTAGATCTATTGGTTCCCAGATGTTTAGGGCTGAAGAGCACGGCCTTGGATTTATTTAGGTTGAGGACCAGTTTATTATTCCCAAGCCATTTTTCCAATGTTCTGATGTGCATATTGAGGTTCTCATTAATTTGATTGATATCCTTCGAACTCCTGTAGATGATAGCGTCGTCTGCATAGAGTTAAAACTGCATAGTATGCTAGGTTTATCAGAAAGGGTCTGACCATTAAGGGAGATCTTACCGGGTAGTGTGGAGAAAGGTTTATTGCCTTCCGCTGCTTTAATGATACTCCAGAATTTGCTTGAGTTTCCCTTTGCAGCGTCAAAAGCAGCAAGCAGCTATGAAGCTTTTGGGGCCCTGATCTGTTTTGTGCAGATTCTGAAGGCTGCCCAGTCTGCTGGGAAATTGATCTTTCTGGTTGTAGCCCAGAGATGATCCCTTTTATTTAATGCAGCCTTTAGGACAGTGGTGAACCATGGGTAAGACTGCTTCTGGGTTCTACATTTTAACATAGGGGTGTGTTTATTGATGATAGTGTCTAATGTGTTACTGAAGAGGGCGGTCGCATCGTTGATGTTTGTGGCTAGATAAAAGTTGGTCCAGTCTATGTCTCTGAAGTCCACTAAGTAATGAGGTAGATTAAACTTGCGGAAACCCCTTTTCCAAAAGAATCTATTTACCGATTTGAGTGGTTGCTGCCCTCTGACACAGGCCACAGCACAGTGGTCACTGACATCATTGTGGAACACTGCTAAGTGTGTGAACTTATGGGGTCTGTTTGTAAGAATTAGGTCAATCAGTGACCCATCTGAGTGTGTTTTGGGGTTCAGATGAGTGTACTCTGATACCAGCTGAGTGAAATCAGCCTCATCGCAGAAGTCCTTGAGTTGTGAGCATTTGCTGCAGACTTTGTGCCAGTTGAGATTAAAATCACCTAGGATGATTATCTCATTCTTTCTTGAGTCAGACATGGTGCACAGATGATTTAGGAGTCCAAGGCCCCCAGAGGGTGGGTGGTAACAACCTATTAACATTAAAGTTTCCATGGGGGATAAGGATAGGTTTATTAAAACAGATTTGAATTCCTTTGGTATAGTGGTCGGGGTGATGTCTGAGACAGTAAATTTGTCTTTGACATAGATGGCTATACCTCCTCCCCTGGTTGGTCTATCACTATGATAGATGTTATAGGAGAGGAGGGATACTGCAGTGTCAGGGGTGGGTTTTTTTAGCCATGTTTCTGTTAAGACAAGGATATCTGGGTCTGTGTGGGAGATCCAGGTCTGGATAAGATCGACCTTTTTCAGTAGACTGCACACATTAATATGCAGACACTTCAAGCCCTTGGCATCAGCAAAGACAGCTGGTGAGTTTAGGGTTTGTGGTGGCCCAGGGTTTAATTCAACATTCTCTGCATAGATTGGCAGCAGAAAGATTACATTACTGATCCATCTACAGAGCAGTTTAACTTTGGAGGCTTTATGGTGCCTACATATGGCATAGGTAGGTGGCTCATATGTACTGGTATAGTGAAGGAATGAGGGACACAGATCATAGAATAACTGTGATGCCCAGAATGATCTGAGATGGGGCTGTAAGCAGAACCACCAATATGAAAGTATGGGGGTTCCATAAGGAGGGTAGGTAAAGATGGGAGAGTGTGGTGGGAACAAGATGGTAGAAACTGGATGATTCATATACACAGAGTTGATTCTCATTGATGAGAAATTGTGGGTGGTAAGTGTTAGCTTCAGTGCCCGTACCTGTAGGGTGAGTTATGGTAAGTAGGGAGAGTAAGATGAGCACAGTGATAACTGTAGTCATTGTGTCTGAAGGGAGGGGCTAATAGTGGAGTTTATTCTAATGGAGAGGTAAAGAAATCCTGGGATTGTGGCTCTAGAAATTACCCCTTTAAGAGCTCTACTGTAGCTTTTAGGTGCATCCCCTTTAAGAGGGAAAGTGAAGTGTAACCAAGTAGGAGGTGAGCAGGTCTCTCAGCTCTGGCAGTGTATTTAATAAAGGAAGGAGGTGGGAGAGGGGGGTGGGCAATAAAATCACCAAGAAACCAGTCCAGGGTAGGCAAATGCTGAAAACAGTGCAGCAAAAGATACAAGTCAGGCTGTGCAGCCCTGAGGACTGAGCAGCTGACAAGAAAAACAAGTAAGCAGCAGAGCTGCACTGTGCAGCTCACAGAACTGTGCAACTGAACGAACTGTGAAGCAAAAAGATCAGGGCTTCACTACGCAGCTGCTAAAAGAAGAAAAGTAAGATCAATGTTTCTCTGCAGTCTTATGCCTTAGTCCCATGATTTCAACACTGGCTGCAGTATCTGGCAGGAAACCAATGTCAGTGCTTTGGGGCCGTCTGGAGCCATGCGGGTCCCACAGCGATAAGTGCCAGGTATTCAATTAGAAAAGGGAGGAAAGCTCCAAAATCCCCCTTCCCTTGTCCTGTGTCAGGGACCAGCCATTACCTTGTGAGCCAAGGAGGAGAATGGGCAGCAGGCACCTTCTCGCCCTCTCCTGAGTGGGTGGGTTGCTTGTGGAGGGGACTGCGTCCATGGTACCAGCCCGGTGAGCTCCGATCAGCCTGAGAGAGAGAGAGAGAGAGAGAGAGGGAGGGAGGAACAGAAAAGAGGGCAATTATAAGCCTGAGTGGTGGTCAGGGGGATGTTTTAGAGCAGGGAAGGGTGAGAAAAATTAATAGTTGAAAAGGCTTGGGATGAAAGGGGGGCTCTGTTACAGACTCTGGCAAGGTACCAACAGTAAACTGCAACAGGGAGCTAAAACAAAGGGTGTTAAATGGGGGTGTGTATGTGACCTGATCCTTTGGTGCCAGAGTCAGGAGGGAGGTCTAGTAGCCAGACAAATTAGAAATGCAGAATCAGTCTTAAACTTTAAAACACAAGTGCAGAAATTGCTATCAACAATCTAATATATAACGTAAACACTGTTCAACTTAAAATTAATTCAGAAAATCAGCTCCACCGTCAATTTAAGGAAACCCTCGAGGCAGGATCACCATAAATAATACAAAACAATCACTAAGAGACTAGTTCAGGGTAGGCAAATGCTGAAAACAGTATAGCAAAAGATACAAGTCAGGCTAAGATTCAAGTCAAGATGTGCAGCCCTGAGGACTGAGCGCTGGCAAGAAAAATAAGCGAGAAGCAAGCTGTACTGTGCGGCTCACAGAACTGTGCAACTGAATGAACTGTGAAGCAAAAAGATCAGGGCTTCACTACGCAGCTGCTAAAAGAAGAAAAGTACAATCAATGTTTCTCTACAGTCTTATGCCTTAGTCCAATGATTTCAGCACTGGCTGCAGCGTCTGGCAGGAAACCAATGTCAATGCTCCAGGGCTGTCTGGAGTCATTCAGGTCCCACAGCGATGGGTGCCAGGTATTCAGTTAGAAAAGGGAGCAAAGCTTCAAAATCCCCTTTCCCTTGTCCTGGGTCAGAGACCAGCTGCTACCTTGCAAGCCAAGGAGTAGAGCGGGCAGCAGGCACCTTCTCACCCTACCCTGAGCGGGTGGGTTGCTTGTGGAGGGGACCGCTTCCACGGTACCAGCCCGGTGGGCTCCAATCAGCCTGAGAGAGAGAGAGAGAGAGAGGAACAGAAGACAGGGTGATTATAAGTCTGAGTGATGGTCAGGGGGAAGTTTCAGAGCAGGGAGGGGTGAGAAAAATAAACAGTTGAAAAGGCTTGGGATGAAAGAGTGGGGGGCTCTAAACTACAACAGGGAGCTAAAACAAAGCGTGTTAAATGTATCTGACCTGATCCTTTGGTGCCAGAGTCGGGGGGGGGGGAGTCTAGTAGCTAGACAGATTAGAAATCCAGAATCAGTCTTAAATTTTAAAATACAGGTGCAGACATTGCCATCAATAATCTAAGAACTTTGGGACTAGCCCTAGCCACCTGGGGAGGGATGCAATGTATTTTTTTGTTATTATTTTATGTGTTTTCTTAAAAGATGGCTGAATACCGCATATTGATAATTAACAGCTGTGTATCTGGGGTATCGAGTATGAATATGTGCTGAGTATTCAAACATAAGTACTCACACATCCCTCCTGTACAGTCTGGCATGGTGCCTTCTGCATGCTGGATCCAGGGATTCTGAGTGGTACTCTAAAAAAATGTCCCTGCTTATGTGGGAATAAGAACTAAGACTGGTGGGGGGGGAGGGAGTTGTACTGAAGTATTGTCGCAGATCCTTGCCATGTAGATAAATGGAGCATATCAGTTTCTAATGGTGTCAATCCCTTTTCTTTTACAAACACCAGAATTTCAGTTATTTTCACATATGGAAAGAATATTTGAAGAAAACTAAAAAAAAAAGTGTTGGCTTAGAAACCTTCCATGTGTGTCTGAGGGACTGAGATTCTGAGTGTGTGAGTCCTTGAAACCAATGCTGCCATCCCTAACATTTGATCCTGCTGTCCGTTGATCCCCTGACCCTTTAGATGTTACTGCATGAAGCTACTTCACTGGACCTCTTCTCTTGCCAGTTTCTGTGATACCAATGTAGCTGGGGAAGGGGGCAATGTTCGTAGTTTCTTTCTACCTTTTCTCCTTTAATGTGCAGCAGTGCATACATTTCACATGAAATTGAAACACATTGATCATCACTAAAGGCTACAGCAAGCATTTCAGTTTCCTAATAGCTCTGTTGAGAAAATAACCCAGTAGGAGAGTGAAGTGTCAGAGTCTTGCCCAGTGGGGGCTGGAAATTCTAATTACCACCAACTGGCAAGTGCTGTGTTTTTAGGTTTGAGTGCCCGCTACTACCTAACCAGATGAAACTGCATTATTAAAACACGAAGCTCAGATTTTTTCCTTCCTTCCTTCTGCATCTAGGTTTGGGTGTAAAGGGGCTGATGATGCAAGGGACTGAATACCTCTGTCTTTATGGCTGCAACAGTGAAGACTGGATGTCAGTGCCGGCTTTCTCTACACTGATTTGCTTGCAGCTGAACTGAGAGACCTGGAGGGGAAACTCTCAGTTCCATGGGTATGGGGTGATTCCTATAGAGGAACATGGGACACAAGATCCAGAAAAAGACCAAGTGGCCTGTCGAGTCCATCCCACATTTATCTTGGCAGATGCACCTACTGTATCATGTAATTTGCCTTAGCTGCAGTATATAATGTGCATGTGTGCACAATACGTCAGTACTGTTTTCTTTTCATTTTGATCCTGGCACTGAGGATAGGACAACTTCCCTTGGTAAAAACCCCTGGGAACTCAGGATGTGGTGAATGACACTGTTACTCCTAGACACATTTTATTATCATTAATTATGTTTTACACACTTATATTTTTTTCTCCTCCCACCCCTGTCTTTGCCATTGGCTACAGGTAGTCTCCTAGTGCCAGTATCTGGCATTGTCTTACTTAGGTTTGTGATGCCTATGACTTCCCCCGTGTTGCAGTGGTGTTTCAGGGTGGACCCTTTCTCTCCAGCACACATTTCCAGGTTCCAGGGTGGGGCCCGAGAGTACTAGGTATCATTTGTCAGGTGCAAGCTCTTTTCCTCCATTTTCACCCTCCTCTAGGACACTAATGATGAGATCTCTGAGTGTGTGTACACGTGTGCATGGAAATGCTAATTTAGTCAGTGTACTCTCCACTACTTGCTTCTTCAGCTGCACTGCCACCTGTAGTCAATCAACTGGCAGTAGAGTGGTGGAGACAGTTACCCTCATTCCCTGGAGAAGGCAAAGGTCTTCTAGAACCCTCAGTTCCTCTTCAATGCCCCAGGCTTGTTTCCAAACCTGGGTTGCTGGCATTGTGGGTGGTAAGATTATGGCTGTGCTAAAGGGCCAGTCTTATACCCCTTTAGTTAGCTCAGTTCTAACAACTTGTGAGCGTATGTTTAAAGAACCTAGCTAGCCTGACTTTAGAAGTGTCTATACTACTTGATTTGCCAGTGCTCTTTGGCAGCTTGTTTCACATACCGATTTCCTTTTTATAAAATCATATTTCCTAGCAATTCCCTGTCCCAGTCCCCTCTTGAACTTTAGGCTATTGTCCCTTGTCCTTCTATACTGTACGAACTAAAACTGCTTCCCTCTTTTTGAGTGGATTCTCCTCAATTACCATAGCTGGCATTTGGTGCTGTTGTTATATATATATATATATGAAAAGCTGTCTAAGCTGAGAATCCCTCCTAACTCATTTCCTATGTGACCCCTGTCTGGATCAGGGCATAATTTCTCCAGTTGGGAGGGACCTGTACATTGTTCCCTGTGGTACACACTCTCCTCTCCAGCATCATAATTTTTAAAAGCATTTACTAGGATTGCAACCCACACACAGTGCCATAAATTTCCCCTGTAACACATTACAGTGTTATATTACAGTGTAATTTGTGTCATGCTGTCACACTGGGACTTAAATTTCTATGACACATGATAAGAAAAATACAGCATTCTTCCAGTCACAGTGGTGAGCTAGTGAACTCCTTTATCTCCTGCCTGCCTTTTGCTTACTTTTGCTCAGTGTATCTTTTAGTTACACTTTTTTCTTACATTTACTGTTTTTTCTTCTTTTTTTTCTTTAGAAGTTCACGTATGGTATCATACACTATATATCTTCAAAAAAGCTCATATGTGATGTTCTGCTTACTAAGGTGCATATAGTATGCTGTCAGAAACCTGTAATTTGATTTGGAGGCTCCCTGGACCACCCTTAGTCACTAACATTCTCTTCATTCACTAGGGACCACCTGATTGTAAGAGGCCCCAACCTTGTGCCTCATTGAAATACCGTAACATTTGGCAGGATAGTTGTCATGGGTGGAGAGGATTACAGTGTGGCATCATGAAGTTAACTTGCACAACTAGCCCAAGGCAAAAGGGCACAAATGGACAATGGACAATGAGTGAGCACCCCAAAGACCACCCCAACCAGTGTTACATACAGGCCTTTGAAAACATAAGGTTTCCTGCATTAGAATAAGGCTCTTGACTCCCAAGTAACTGGTGGAATTAAAGGGGCAGAACAATATTCTTTTAGATCTCTCATCACCCTTGTTATTATCTTTGGGTTTTGGGGGTACACATCATTTCAGATGATGTAAGCTTCAAAAAAAGGGATCCCCATGGAAAACATTCAGCAGTTTGACACAGTGACACAAAGATGGCCTATTTTTCACTATTTGTCAACGTGAGTACATGATCATACCTGTTACATATTAATAGGTGCTCCCTAGTATGTATTTATTTTCTGTGTAAGAGTGCTACCTTACAAGCTTTCAGGGGGCAATTAGATGTTTTTGGTGCAGTATTAGCCACTGCTATATAATTAAAATCACAAACTGTAGTGTGAAAGAAATAATGTGACCTACTAGGAAATAAGCCCAAACCCCCGGAATACCAGCTCCAGCCACTAAGCTACAGGCTCACATGATTCGACTTAAAGTTCCCGGGCACACTTCCTTTCTCTGGTATTGCATATCCTGCAACTAGGCACAATCAAGATGACAATTAGATGTGTTGGTGCTGTATTAGCCACTGCTAAATAGTTTAAATCACAAATTGAAGTGAGAGAGAAATGTTGTGACCTACTAGAAGTTGAAGCCAGGCCCCTAGAATATTGTCCCAGTGCTCTAACCACTAAGTTATAGGCTCTCATGGTTGTATCTAAGGTTCCCGGACACACTTTCTTTCTCCAATATTTTGATAAACTTTCAGGGGGTGAGAGCACCAAGTTATGTTGAACGGATCTGGCAACCTGAGACAGTGAAAGGAAGCGCTCATATACACCACAGATGCAAGTGAGTGAGTACTCATTAATATAACTCATCAAACTATGTTCAATGAGAATTTTATACAAACGCCATTTTAAAAACATTATTGCAAATATCCTTCCCCCAAAGTTGAACATTACACTTTTGTAAACCCTGTGCATAAAGACCTCATAACTATATGGGATCTTTATACATATAGCTTACTTAGCGTTAAATAATGGAAACAGTAATTAATGGAAACAGACCACAATGTCTAAGTTAGAGCTGGCACATTTGTGGGTTAGTTCAGGAGCTCTGGTACCTTGGGATAAAAAACAGTCATATTGATGCACAGTCTCCCATTAGGGCAACACCATCAGGCATGGTCCTGGTAACAAGGGTAGAAATTTATAGTGGCACGTTTGACAAAATGTAAAGTAATACACCAATTGTTCTGCATCAGTAAACCTGTTTTTCACAAAAAAGCAACCTTTGTGTTAAGGTTATTGGCTAAGTTAGCAGCCAGCCTGCTGTCTGCACCCAATATTCAGAGCCTATATATAGTCTGTTGTTTTTGTTTAATTTAGAAATTATTTTACCATGGGTAGTTCAAACAAGATGCAATAATAGTATTAATGAGAGACACCTCTGCTCAGTTTTGCAGTGAGGAAAGCAAGAAGAGAAGGAGGTCATGCAGTTGCCCTAGGTCATACACAGTGAGTCAGTGGCTAGTTAAGGAGTTGGCTCACTGGACCTTGCTCTGATTATTACTTGGGAGCTGGCCTTTAAATCAGCACGGTATCTCATAAATCACAGTCCTTTGCTCACTTAGACCATGCTAGCTGGGAGCTTTGTTTCAGGCAGCCTCAACTCACTCTGTATTCTGCGCTTCTATTTTTGTTGCTCATTATCTTTTGCTTGCTGTTGTGTATTTATTCCTTGCACTTATGTTGCTTTGCTGCTGTCATCTAACCTTTGCAGCAATTGTCGTATATTTTGAGATAATTGTGTATAAAAACACCATACAAACAAGGCAATAATGGATAATACTCAGCTGCTATAAACCCTTCTCATTGTTTTTATTAAATTAAATGGTACTTATTATAATATGAAAAAATAACTGCCATTGATGGGCTTAAAATATGTAGATGTGTTTTGTATTTTCTTAGTCCCTTGTCCATTAGTGGGTGGTGCAGAGGTTACACCTGCCTCTCTGCCTGGCAGAACAACTTGCTCACCCTATGAATTTAGAATGCCAGCAATATCACCAATGAGTGTCATTCCCCAGGTTGGCATGTTGATGACTAATGACATATGAATGCCCAGCCCAAGGAACTATTAGTGTTAGTCAGCAAGCATGTAATTTGTCCCTATATATAAGTACATGTTCGCCTGGCATATTTATTCATCCCTGCTTATGAAGTGGTTGGTCAGACGTGCTGGACCTTGAGCCCAGTCTGACCTTAAATTATGGTGGTACTACTAGGGGTATGCCGGTCATATTTTCTGGTTCTGCCAAGTCGGGCCTGGTCAGATCAAGCAAATCAGAACCAGATTCAAATGTGTAATATATACTAAAAATAAATGGTACGAGAAATAAAAAAAAATACAGAGTAATGTCATACCGTAGATTTGAATCCAGTGCACAGAAAAGGTCGCTAGGATGCTTAATTTGTTCCTCCATCTGTTCCAGCCCTTAAAGACTTTTATGCTGTTTTATTCTGATTTCCTTCACCATGCCCAATTTGTTCCAAAAAATAACTTTTTCTGTAAGTGTCTCCTCCTCAGCTGGCCGTTGAAAGAGCTTTTTAACTGAACTTCTCCCCCAATTGGCTCTAAAACATTGTTTGTTTGTTTTTTATTTTGAAGAGGTTCCCCCCAATGAGCCCTTAAAATGGCTTTCAGTTTTGATCCTTTCTGACAAAACAGATGACTAAATATAGGGAAACATCCTTCTGTCTCTTCAGAGAGAGTACAACTAAAATTTAATGAAGCAAAGTTGTGTGACTGTGTAATGGGAATTGTGCCAGGCTCTAGCTAGTGAAGTGAAGGTGCTCATTCCCTCCAGAGTATAACACTGAGTGGTCTGCCCTTGTGTCTGTGGTACACTGCAGGTGTTATCCTGAGTCTGTACAGCCAAAACACAGCCCAGCGCACCATAGCTCAAGCAAATGCAAAAAATCTCACAAACCATAACAGCGACACACAAAGTGTGAGTAGCAAAGTTGTTCAACACAAAATTATCTTTCTAGTGATGGTAGGTAAGCTAGTGTAATCATTTTAGTTTGTTTTAGATTGCTTGGGAAATACTGAAAAAAATGACTTTTTTAAAGAAAATCCACCACAGTAATAACATTTCTTGTGAAATAGAAGGCATGCCAAACCCAAACTGCACATGCATATGTAATTTACAATTATTCCATTTACTGGCTAACAAAACTAAGCATGTCATATCTGAAAAAAAAATATTTTCCATAGATTTATTTCATATCAGTTGTAAATTCAGCCCAATACACAATACTTCAAACAAATGCAAACATCCGAAAAACCATAATAGCTACACACAAAGTGTAAGCAGCAAAGATGTTCATGGCAAAATTATCTTTCTAATGTAAGTGGGTAAGCCCATGTAATCATTTCTGGGGTGTTTGTTCTGTACCTTGGAAAATGGAAAAAATACTAAATTTTTCAGCAAAATCCACCACAATGACACAATTCTTGTGAAATATAAGGCATATCTAACCCAAACTGCACATGCATATGTACTTTACAGTTATTCAGTGTACTGACTAATGAAAATAAACATGTCATATGTGAAAAGGGTATTTTTTATAGATGTATTTCAATGTGCTAGGGCAAATACAATGTTGGGCCACATTGCCAGAGGAATCAGCAGTAGGTGGGAGGAGGTGATACTGCCTTTGTACAGGTCATTAGTGAGGCCACACCTGGAGTACAGCATGCAGTACTGGATGCCATACCTTGAAAAGGAAATAAACCTGCTGGAGATGGTTCAGAGTAGGGCTACCAACATGATCAGGGGCCAGCAAGGTAGGACATGTGAGTAGAGGTTGGAGGCCCTGAACATGTACTCCCTAGAGGAGAGGAGAGGAAAGGAGAGGCAAGAGTAGGGACGTGATTTAGGTCTTCAGGTATTTGAAAGAAATAAATAGGGTGAACAATGAAGATCTCTTCAAACTCAGTGAGGATTAAAAACACGAGGGGGCACAGTCTCAAGCTGGCCAGGGAGGTTTAGAAGAGAGGCTGGGGGCACTTCATGGACAGGGTAGTGGTCTGGACTGGCCTTCCAGGGGGTTCATTGAAATTGGTAGACAGTTTCAAGAGGTGCTGGAATAGCGTTAAAGGGAAAATAAGGGTCAACGGGGGGAGGAAGGAGGAGAGGGGCTGGTCAGGGAGGGGGGCAGGATCAGTAGCTAATGCTGAGGACCCTGCAATATGAGTAGACTTGATAGACCCAATAGCCTTATTCTTCTGGCTTCATTGTATGTTCGTATGTACAGCTGTAACTTTGAAATTCGGTCCAAGGCACCATAGTCAAATAAATGCAAATATCTGAAAAAAACATAATAGCTACACAGAAAGTATGGGCAGCAAAGCTGATCAGCTCACAATTATCTTTCTAATGATGGTAGGCAAACCAATGTAATCATTTAATTTTTTTTTTCTATATCTTGGGAAAATACGGAAAAGCGGATTTGTTTCAACAGATCGGCCACAGAAATGTAAATTTTTTTGTAAAATATCAGACATACTGTATATCAAACCCAAACTGCACATGCATATATATTCACATATGTACTACTTATGTATGTGCATTTAGGTTACATATGTCTTATATTTTACCAAAAAAAAAAAAGTTGCATTTCCATTTAGCTTGCCCACCATCATTAGAAAGGTGCTCTTGTGTGGAACAACTTTTTGTTGCAGGACATAAAGGCTACATTTATTACCGCCACCTAGAGGAGTTAATTGGCAGAATGAGTTAAACGGTCTCTTTTTTCACCTTCTTTCATCTGGCTGCACAGGAAAGCATGAGTTGAGTCTAACACCCTTCAGTTACTGTCTCTTGAGCCGTGTTTACACGGCAGCATTTGGCACCGCAGCAACCTGAATGCTCAGGTTGCTGCGGTGCAATTGCCACCATGTGAACACTTACCAAATCATGGTAAGCCACTCCTTGCACCACTCAGCAGTCCCAGAAAGTCTGGGGACACGTTCAGGAGTGAGTGGATTAAGCAGCCATGTGGACAGGCTGCACCGCTCACTCCTACTTGTGGGCGCTTCCATCAGCTGACTATCCCAACTCCCAGCCCCTCTCCAGCACATCTTACATCAGCGCTGAGGGGGGCTGTGTAGACGCATTAGACAAGTGTCTTTTAGGTCAGAGCAGCTCTGCAATGCTCCAAAGAAGGAGTGAGTTCAGCCGTGTAACACGGCTTTGGATGCAGTCAGCTAATGACACTCCTCCAGTCACTTATCTTTATATCACCACTCCCCACCCTCATATAGACAACAGGCCAAGCCAGTTGATGCCTACAATATAGAAAGCAGCATCCAATGATTGGCTAATGCTCCTATATAATGGCCAATCCCTAGACCAATAAGACCTTTGGTGCTCTGTCTCTGATTGACTAACACAGTTCATCTTCCCCCAACCCGATCTGTCTGACTAAGTGACTCATATCAGATGACTGAGTTTAGATTCCAAGGATCACATCACTTGATACCATTGTTTCCTTGCTCCCTCTGCCTGCTGCTTTTCAGATGCCCAGCCTGCCAGTCATTCACTCCCATTAGGCACCACACAGTATGAGAATCTACACACACCACTCTTGTTCAACACTATGTACATTCCCTATCCAGTACCTCCCACTTCCATGTAGCATTTTTATAAAAAAATAATATATATAAGTTTTTTTAGTGTTGCACAGATTATGACCCACTCAGTTGGATTGGGCAATACCCAGTTGACCTGAATCTCCAACCCCAGCCTGTTGCATACCCCTAGTTACTATGACACATAGGCATTGAAAATTGAGGCCTATGGGTGTGGCTACATTTTCTTCTTAAAGCTGAGATAACAGAAAATGACAAATAAATTGAAACTGCTTCATCTACTCTTGCAGAAGCTGAGTCTATAATTATACCTTGATGGTATCATCCTCTAGCTGAGGACATGTATAAGGCCTGCTGTAATAACCATATCATTAAATATCACTGCACTGCACAGCTAAGTTTCCATCTTGACCAAGCTGGCAATGCCAAGATTCCTTCAAATCAATGATCTTGAATCCAAGTCACAATTGGGCATGATGGCGTCTTCCCAGGGAAGTGTGCAGTTGTCAGAAGACTTATGCAAACAGCTCAGCTATCCCAATGGCCAGTGGCATCACATCTCTGTGACACACAGTTGATCTGAGTTCATAAGCGAGCTTGGGTCACTATGTTGGGAGGCAGGCTACATCAAAGCAGCTGCCACCCAGCAGCTTGCTACAGTCAGGAGGGATGGTGACAGGCACCCAGTGCTGCAGTGACCTCTGGGGTGGGCCATGAGAGTTTTCTCCCTCTGCAGGATATTGCCACATACAGCCAAGACTGTCAGAAGGCTCCACCCCACCAGGGGAGGAGAGAGAAAAAGGCGAGAGAACCAAGGAGAAAAAGCCATGTACCATATGTCTGATGGCCTTGGTTCCTGAACATGCCAGGATCCTAGTGCCTGTCCACACTGGATTCTAGACTACACCAGTGGACTGCCTCAGTAGGAGGATAGCTACCCTCCCCAGAGCATCTACCATGGAGAAAAAGCTGTAGAGAATGTCACTTGTGGCCACAGGACCCAGGGGGACTGGGGGATCAGCAGGATTGAATAGGGTATATCCCTGGATGAGGGTATATGCCTGACAAACATAATGGGAGTAATTACTCCATGGAAAAAAAAAACAGCTCAGCTCCACTGAGCACATGTACTGCAGCAGTTTTTCTTGGCAGAGCAAATGATGAAATAAACTACTGTAGAAGATGATTGGCCTTCCAGGTTAACAGAAACACTAAGTTTCACTTGAGGCGTGTTATGGGAATTCTGTGGCCAAGATAGAAATAGGCAGAAACTTGTCAAAGTAATCAATCCGAGTATGTTCTGCTCATTAAAAATTTATTGTATGTACTAGAAGCCATGGCTGCTGTGAAGGCACTGAATTCATTCAGAGATGTTAGAAAATTACTGATTTTGTGCTTCATCTTTCCATATCCATTCATCCAACTGTCTGTATTTCTATCCATTGGGGTTTCTGTGTCTGTTTGTTAGGCTAGCTATACTCTCCATCTACTCTAGCTCATTTGTACATCTACTTGGCCTGTCTGTCTATTTAACTGTCCACACACACACTCAATTCTTTAAGAATAATGTTCACAGCGCTTTTCACTGAGGAAGGGGAAAGTTATGCACCTCATGTATTTTGCGAAAACGACATGGCCTTTAACACCTGAATAGCCTTTGCTTCCCCCTTTAGACACCGCAGTCAATGAAAATTGCTTGTCTGATTAATGTTCTGTGGCTTTTCATTTAGACACACTGTAGGCCACCCCCCACCCCACCCAGTAATTGAAACACTGCCGCTTTAACACATAACAGATGATACAACACCAGTGGGAAATTTTTCATGGGTTTACTTCACAAGGACTGAAAGCTCATAACTCATTTCTGACAAATCCTTTAATGACTTCTAAACTTCATTTACAGAAAAGAATGGCCATAATCAACAACAATGATGGGTGGACTACACTCTCGATATTATAAAAAGCTTTTGGGTTTTAACCCTTTCCACATTGTGACTAGGACTGGTAATCTGTCTCTTTTCAGATCAGGAGTTCTCAGCTCCTTAACGTGTCTTACCCAGCAAGGACCAGACATTGTCAGTTGCCACTTTTGTGAGCAGACAAACGGCTCATATAGCTGTGCTCCTTTTAACCTGAGCCCAGTAAGCCCAATTTAAATGCACCTTGCATTAGTCTCTTTATTTTAATGATTCACTGATTCAGCAAACAACTAAGCACTGTGCTCGCACAACATAAATAGCTGTGAGATGATGCTGCACACTGTTGGAAATCAGAACTGTTAGTGGCTCACAGGAACTGTAAGTTTTTTGTATGTTTATGTAATTTAAATTTTGACATTTTTCACATTCTGTCTCCATGAAGGGACTACCACCATTTTAGGGGTTCTGTAAAGTGACAGGAACTCCTTGAGCAGAATTCTACCTGTAGGAGAAGTTCAATATAGGGTATGGATTTGTGCTAAGAATTGTCTGCCAAACTGTTAGTGTATTCATTCTGATGCACCTTATACTTATTCATGCCGCATCTATGCAATGTGCTGTATCTCTACACTACCATGTTCTTGTATTGTACTGTGATACTACATATTTCATATGTAATTGTTCTGTTGTACTCTATTATGTATGTACCTGTATTCTCCCGGATCCTGATTGAAAACAGGCATATTTATTGTCTAGTGCATTTACCCCGTAATCAAAGCCAAATAAAAAATAAGTAAATGTGATTATGCAGTGCTACTGGCTAGAATACAAATGCCTTCTTTAGTAGTGCCAGACCCTAAACTTAGTCTTACTTGCTCCAGTATACAGTACATCTCTAAGTAGACCAGGGACAGCAACACTAAAGCTGTCTCAGATGCTACCAAGGAATTTTAAAATTTTGGTGAACTTACATGAAGGCACAAGTGCCACCAGGTCTGGAACCTTTCCTATATATCTCCTCCCTTTCATTTAGGAGTTGAAACAATTTTTTTTTTAAATAAAAGCTTGGAGTCAGGTGTATAGACATACTGATGCATCATGTTGTTTCAACATTTGGAAGGCTATAGCCTGTAGTTCAAGGGGGTGGTGCAACTGGCCACACACCCCTTTTGGCCAATTTAAGGGCTGCTTTCTTCACTCAACACACAAGCATTTTTCCTTGCAGCTTGAGGCTCTGTCAGTTTGTTTTCTCCCTTGGGGCCTGCTGGGGCTTGTAGCCACCACCCCCGGTCTTGCTGTATTGTGGAAAACTACTCTGCTCTGTTTCTGCTGGACTTCTGTTTTGTGTTCTTCTGCTTTGGTTGGTATTGCTTGCCTCTGGCTGCTGTGCTTCTTTGTGTTGTTTGTTCCTGTCCTGTGTTTGTGTTTTCATTTGCTTTTTCTTTTGGGGGATTTTCCTTTCTAGCATCCTGTTGCCTTTTCATTGTTCTACTCCTGAGCTTGTGTAATTTTGGCTTCCATTTACTCACCAGATTTCAGCAAAACCTCAAGTGCAACTTCAATTGTTGTCTGTGTGTTTCAGCTCAGAAGCTACTTCCCTGCTTCTGCTGTCCTATGCTATCGACCCTTCATTGATTACAGCTGATTCATAGATTTGCTGCCTAGCTAATAACTGCTCCTTTACTGCTTCACTATAACCTCAGCAACCTAGTCCATGTAACTTAATCCTGCTTCCTGTATTTATACCAAGCAAATATTGATGCTGTTTTCAGTGTATTGCCTTTCCCTACAGTTCTATGTTCATTCAGATTCTTGCCCCTACAAGCTATAGTTAATTGCTGCTGGATGCTGCGCAATTACTTTTGCGCCCTGCTTTATTATACTCTAGAGGTCAGTCCAGCTACTGCTGTTGCTGTAAACTAGTTTTAAAATCTGCATGTGGGTGACAGTCCTTCCCCTTTACTTCCTTGTTTTTCCCATGGTGGAGGACTGGCGATTTTTACTGAAGAGCCGTGGCCCTGTGTGGCCTAATTAACTTATGTTTGGCTACTGCCTCTGCCGCTAAACTCCTCTGAGTCTTTGTCACTTTTATTTGGCACTCATTCATGGGCTGGTTGGCTAGCCTTGCACCGCTAAAAGCCCAGGTTCCCTTGCACTGAACCTTGCTTAAAACATGTCTGACCTATGTATGGTCTCCAACACTCAGCGCTTCCATTGTTTCACATGCTTACTATGCTACTTATTGCTGCCTGTACTGTATCTACTGTGTTTCTTTTGCTGCTTAGCATCTGATATTCTCTCCAATGCCTTGTGTGGCCTGCTCATTGCTATATGAGATTAGCCAACCATGCCCATCAATTTGGCTCGAGCTCGCCTACAGCCGATGGTCTCACTCTGCATCCTAGTCCGCATCCTGAGCGTGTGATGCCTGGTGTTGAGTCCTTCCTTCCTGGCCCATAGTGGGACTATCCTCACTCCAGGTGGAGCTTTAGCCATTTAGGTCTGAAGGTGGATGCACAGTGGTGCCTCTTGATGTCGAATTTTGACTAAGTTGTGAAGGGAGGATATATTGCTATCCTTTAGCTACAGCACCAGCTGCCTAATGCACCTTCTACACTGTTCTCCCCATGACTGCCTCTGGTTCACTTGGTTTGTTTTTAGGTCGGTAAGCCAGCTGAGCATCTCAGCAGTCATCACTTTCCTCATCCCACCTTGGAGGAACTGTGTTGCAGAGTTCACTCACAACCCTTCACGGTGTTCCCATTAGAGGGATAGTGTGAGAGCCTTCCTTAAAATTGGAATATTTTCCACCCCTCTTTGATTGGGTTTTCAAATTGCAGCAGCAGAGCCATCATTAATCAAAAACATCCCAAGCCTGGAGGGAAGGCAACCTAGGCCTTGAATCCCCAGAGATTTCCTCCTCAAAGAGTTTTTTTTCTCTCCTCCATACCACAGGTCATAATATTTAGTTAGCCTAGGTCACTTAGGTAGGTTTCCGCTATTGGATGGAGTGGGTGGCCATCCCGTAAGTGTCCCGTCTCCCTCTTTGGCTGTTCTCTCTCTCTTTAGGAAGCCAGACCTCCATGCCTTACTGTCAGACCATCGAGTGGGTCACTATTCACCTGTTGTTTCCTGGCTACTCTACTCAAACAATACTACCAACTGACCCATGCTACCAACTAAACCCATACTACCAACTGACCTACGTACAGGTCCTTGACCCTGATATGTTTTCACTACCTTGTATGCTTTGCTTGACACTTTTTTGGGGCTTCTTCCTAAGGTACCTTTAGCCAAGGGAATCACTCCCATGGCATCTCAAGGGGTGGAGCCCTCCTCTAGGGTTCCTTGCCTTCGTACCCCTACAGGGTGGTATATCTCACAGATAGGAACACAAATAGCCAAAGTTTATCTATGTTACACAAACATGAAACCAGCTGCACAGGCACACTGAATTGGAAGGCTACAGCCTGTAGTTCAAGGGGGCAGTGCAACTGGCCACACACTCCCTTCAGGCCTATTTAAGGGCTGCTTTCCTCACTCCACACACAAGCATTTTTCCTTGCCTCACCATCCACCCTGTTTCCTCCAATGGCACACCTCTCTCTCCTGTGGGCTTCTTCCTAAGGTACCTATAGCCAAGGGAATCACTCCCACAGCACCTCAATGGATGGAATCTTCCCCTAGGGTTCCTCATCTTCATACCCCTACAGGATGATATATCCCATGGACAGAGAGGCAAACATCCAAAGTTTATCTATGTTGCACAAGCACAAAACCAGTTGCACAGGTACATTGAACTATATATCAGTACTGTATATATAAACATGACATTTGGAAAAAAAAAGTAAGAAAATGCATTTTTCAACTTTTTCTGAATGCTGATTTAACTTCAGCCTATTTTATGAATTTGAAAAGATGAGCTGGCTATATGGTACCAAGTTTTTAAGGGGGACCCTTCTTGCATGCTGTCACCCAAAGATTATGCACTGAGCCTGGGAAGTCAGGAATGGAGGCTGACAGGAAGGGTAAAAAGTGTCCACGCAGACACTGTTTATCCAGGGGGTGGGTGGCTATATGAGGTACTTACTGAGCTACTGTACGCTTACTGGTGATATGGTAGAGCTGACATTGACTGCATGGATGAACACTTGCTGCTCGAAACAATTGAAGACGGTATAGGACAGCCCCCATGCACCTCCAGTCTATCCATGAGGCAAAACACAAAGAAGGAGGCATTCCACTCAGAGGAACATTGCAGAGGTACTATCTTTACTAGTAAATCAAAGATAAAGTATCTAAGTACTCATTCACAAACAAGAAGTCAAAAGCACTAACACAGAGTTTCGATCTGTTTTGAAGGACACTCAGACACACCAGTAAGGCATGTTGTGTTTAGTATGTAGTGTATGTATGTACTGTATGTATGTAGTGTATGTACAGTATGTAAGGCATGTTGTGTTTTTTCAAGTCTATCCACCAATACCTGGTGATCTGTGATGTCAAATACAGAGGAAAGGTTGAGGAAATGAAGGATGAAAAATTCTTCTTGATCCCTTGCTAGGTGGAGATCATTGCTAGCCCTGACAAGTGTAATTTCCATGCTATGGTGTCATTGAAAACCATATAAAAATGGCTCAAAAACGCTATTATAGTAGTTTCAAGGTGAGTAACCTACTGCTGTGCAACAACTTGCTCAACAACCATAATTAAAAATGAAAGTCGGAGACAGATCTGTAATTTTAAGGATCATTTGAGTCTAATGTTGGCTTCTTGAACACCCTTTATATTCGAGCAGGGAAAAGGTTCTCACTTAAGGAAGTGTTGATCACTGTAATTCTGGAGCCCATGCCCGCACCTGAGCCTTAAGAAGCTAACTTAGGGCTGCACCCAGTTTAGAAGAAATGCAATGCAAACTAGTGATCACCTTAAACACACCTCTCTCATCTAACTTGTGGAATTCAAGCCAAGACATGTCTGTCCTGACAGACCTCAACTGTATCCATACAGCTGCTATTTAAGGCACTTGAGGTAATGTGGTCCCAGATACTGCCAACAACTTGCCAATGAAGACCTTATTAAACTGTTTTCGCCTTTCAAGGGAGACCATCTCCATGTTCTGCAGACAGCTCTGAAGTAAAAGTCTATGTAGAGAATTGAACTCTGTGTTTATAGTGTTCTTCTCCACAGCAACCAACCCAGAAAGGTACTTTTTCCTTTGTGCGTGTCTTGCTCTTAGAAAATATTTCTTTTTGATAAAGCTTTTAGTTTCATTTAAAATATTTTCTTATTTTTTTCTTGGGGGTATGTTTTTATTGTGAAGCACTCTGAGCCTCTGGATAGGGTGCTATATAAATAACATTTGCCTTGCCTTGCCATTCTGATAGTCCTGAGTGTAGGCTACCAGGACAAACTTGTCAGCATGCATCATCAGTTACCCCCTCAAGTACTCTAGCCATTTGCCTAGAACTTTCAGCAGCTGAAGTTTGGACTTAAACTAAGGAGCATTTCAGCCTGAGGTCACCAGGTGAGAGGGAATTAGTATTAAGATATCCACTGCATGGCTGGAGTAGATTCATTTATTTGCAATATTTGGGCAGGAAAGGCATGCTAAGCTGTGTTAGCTTGTTTTCAGTTTTGTCTTCCGGGGTGGGTTACATAGACCTGATTTACTGACAAGGAGAATGTTGTTCAAGATACAGGTGAAACTCCCCTACTCTTCTTTGATAAGTGCCATGTGACCGTAGCTTTCACCTAGACAGTGACTAGAGATGGAAAGAAGGGACCTAGGTTTAACATCACCTCTAATGTACAGTGCTGCACCAGTGCAGCACCTCGCTTGTACTGTACTACAGTGTCAGTTACAGGTATTAACCAAGTACTATGCATTAAAGCAGGGCTAGATCCCACAACCTTCTGATTTTCTAGCCCCAAAGGCAAACATGCTACCTATGGAACCACTGACACTGCAGTTTGGCCAGTGCAATGCAACCACTGAAGGAGGTAGTCACCAAGCTTGAAGCATGCAAAAGACCTAAAAACCTACATGAAACCAGATTCCATGCAGCATGGTATTCAATAAGCTGCACAGGTGGAAGTGGCCTAACTAGGGCCCTGATACTGAACTTTATGAAGCTGTGGTCAGACCACACAACTGGCTCTCAGCTGGCTCCACTAAGATGCTACAGTCTCCGACCCACATGAAAAGACAAGGTCCAGAGTGTGGCCTCTGTCATGTGTGGTTGCAGACATATCTTGCTTCTGTCTCAGCTCACTAGGACTTTGAAAACAGACAGATCAGAGTGGATATCCACTCATACATTGAAGTCACCAAAAACAATTAATCTTGGTGACTCCAGTACTAGCACAGACAGCCGCTCAGGAGATGAAGGGGTGAAGCTTGCAGCATCATAGGAGATAGCTACACAACAGACATCCATGGACAAGGAAAATCAATATTTTAGCAGATTGGAACAAATGGGGGCTGTTCCGATGATTCAATTGTAGTCTGAAATCTAGGTTTTATTTTATAAATGAGGTTTCTATGAGGTTCCATTGCAAAGTTGGTCTCTCTCATACTAATCAATGAGCTATTACTGTGTTAAGCCAACACAGAATAGCTTTTAAGCAGCGTTTTGTGAAAATTGTCTGCTGCCACAGAAACTTACAGAATGGGCAGCAGGAAAAGTAATCAGGAATTTAATGAACTCTGAGGCAGCATACCAGAATGACAGTGCAAGAAGAGTAATATGTGGGATCTCTAAGGGATGCAAGGAGTGAGCAAATATCCATTTTCTGTGTGTGTGTGTGTGTGTGTGTGTGCTTTTGCTTGCTTCTCTCTATACCACAAGCACACTGCATACATTGTAAAATATTAACCCCAGTTCAAAGCATCATGGGTATGCAAATTCTGTCAGGAGGCAGGCTGACAAGGTTTCCCCAGAACAAACATTGCCTGAAAACAAGCTTTTACATTTGATCAAGCAACGATAATGACACTAAACCTGTTATGGTCTTCCCAGCCCAGCTGCCCAAGGGTAGCGGTAGTGCTACAACTAGCTATGCCTGTGACTGGGTTCAGGGGTGAACTTGCATTGTAAGGATTAGCTGGGCATGGGAGGGTCAAGCGATTAAGGGACTGTTCTCCTCCTATGGTTGGGGAAGGATGCATCTCCCACAGCACGCCTGGTGCCCAGTGACAGCTGGGTGTCATGATAGTTGGGAGGCCCAGCGAGTGGGTGGGATGCTGAAGAATGCATGCTGTTTCACTGCACATCAATATCCCAGGGTAGCGGTAGTGCTACAACTAGCTATGCCTGTGACTGGGTTCAGGGGTGAACTTGCATTGTAAGGATTAACTGGGCATGGGAGGGTCAATCGGTTAAGGGACTGTTCTCCTCCTATGGTTGGGGAAGGATGCATCTCCCATAGCACGCCTGGTGCCCAGTGACAGCTGGGTGTCATGATAGTTGGGAGGCCCAGCGAGTGGGTGGGATGCTGAAGAATGCATGCTGTTTCACTGCACATCAATATCCCAGGGGAAGAAACCAGAGGAAAACACTGACTGTACAGGATGGCAGACATGCCTCTGCAGGCCTGGCACCACCAACTGGGTATGCCACAACTGGGTCCTGCATTGGGGGGGCTTGGGCAGACTGTCCACCCCATCATGGGAGGATATTCATGGGAGGTTCTCGGGGTAAGTCCTAGAAATGGTGAGCAACAGGGTGGGAGGGGCCATTCTAAAGGGGGCCTTTGATAGCAAGAAACATAAATATAATAATAAAAAGAGCACAATAAGGCCCATCTCTTGGTTTTCCTCTATGCTTCCTTTGATGGAATGAAAATATCCTATTTCAAAGAGTCTGCAGGGGGAGCGGGGGCAACTATGACATTAGTAGTTTTACAGTATGGAGCTATGATGTGTCATGTCACATGTACAGTAGCCTAGGAACGCTAGTATAGTTGTTCTACATCCTAATATTTTTAGTGTGCTGTGAGGACGTGGTCCATCTGGCAGTGCTTTGATTACATCATGCAGATTTGTACACTGACAGCAGCCAAGCATTTGGGACAGAGACGAAACTGCAGGAGGGCTCAGGCTAATGTAGGAGCCATGGTATGGGCATGCTGGCTAGAAACATGAGCAGAGTGGATTTTCTAACACCTTTACTGGCACTGCTTCAAATGCAGGCTGTGATTTAGAAGGAAGGGAGAGAGAGAGAGAGAGAAAGCATTTCTGCCCTGTACTTTTAGGTGGCAAGCTATGTTTGCGTCGTCTCAGTAGTCATGCATACTCCTTTGTGCTGATTTAAATATTATTGTTACATATAGTGTATGTGAGTTGGTTATGATGAGGTCTGAGAGGTGAGACAGCAACCAGAATGAAGTACCAGTTAAAACATTTCCTAGTCAATTCCCCCCCACACACACACGCACACACACAGGCCCATGGATTTGAACAGTGATGATGCTTTGTACTGGTACGTATACAGTAGGTGTTTACTAAAATCACACAAATTGGAAAACATCTGCCTTCTTATCTAATTTATTCATCCTATATATTTTTCTGCTTTCTGATGAGCATTTGAACTACGTCACCACTTTTCACGCACCATGACAATAACAAGACTTCAATATCTGCTGCCAGAAAGCTGAAGCAGCAGTAGTTACCCATCCTTGTGGGACTCTGATTTCACTGGCTCTGGAATCTCAGGTGTTGGCTGTAGTTAGGGGCTGCTTTTACCACTGCCAGATTTCACCCCTTTCTTGAGGCTGAAAACAGTGTTGTAGCCCTATGTTGTCTCAAGCTGTGTAGTGTTCTTGGCCAGATCAAACACCTGCAGATGTGCAGGATGCTGCGGCTTGTGTTTTCACTCAAGCACTCAGAATATTATTCTTGTAAATTTGAGCTGGACAAAAGCTCAGATATTTCCTAGTCAGGTTATCCGCCCACCTACACACAAATACATGCATATAGATGGATAATGATCTTGAAGCTTTTGGTTGTATATGTGCTTAATGCAACCACAACAATTCAAAAGTATCAGTCTTCTTTTCTGTTCAGATGTTAAAGATTACAGTTACATTTACAGAGTATGAGTCAGCTGTTGTGAGGTCAGAATAGTGACCAGTCGAACAGAAGATAGTACCTCACTTGAAACATTTCCAAGTCAGCTTTAATCCCCCCCCACACACACACACTGATGTGTATATCCATGATACTCTGTGCTTGGTTTGACGCTTTTGATTGTATGTGTATTTCCAGAAACCATAAAACAGGAAAGTATCTGCCTTCTTGAGTCACTTATGCAAAATACATATTGTTCTCTTTCATTCAGCTCAGCAATTAAATTACAGCACATCTTTCTACTTACTACAATGGTACAAAAAAGTTCACATGTGTCAGCTTTCAGCATACAAGGAATCTATTTACACAGCATAGCTTAGCTGAGATGCCACATCTCATTTCCAGTAGGGTCCTGCTTCTGTTTAGGGTGCCGTCTCTCACTACCATTGGTACTATGATTTAACCTCCATGTACAGAGATCTAAAAGTTTTCATTATGTATCAACACCTGAGGAATTATTTAAAAATTTGAAAGGCTATGCCTGCAGTTCTATGGGCTGAAGAAACCAGCAATGCCCCCTTCCTGACCTATATGAGCCAGTCCCTTCCAGCCTCTCTCAGAAGCACTTTTTCTTTGCAGCCTGGGCTCTGTCTCTCCCCCCCCCACCACTGTGTTGTCTCCTACTTTCCCTTGTGATTGGATTTCTGCTGGCTTATGCCAGACTCTTTGCCTGGTTTGTGCAGATCCCCATCTCAGGGGGAGGAAATGGACAAGGAAATGATAGAAGGCACCCTTAGGATGGCAGAAAAAGGGAAGATATTGTCGATGGGGGACCTGAATATGACAGATGTTAACTGGAGCACCTTTTCTGCAGCCACATCCAAGAGCAAAGTGATTCTTGATGCCCTACAGGGGAAATGCCTCAGACAGCTAGTGTACTGGACTTTAGGAGGGCTGACTTTGTCAAAATGGGAGAGTGCCTCGAAAAAGCACTAGCAAACAGGCAAGAAGGAGGGGTGCAGAAACAATGGGGAAACATCAAAACTGCCATCACAGAGGTAACAACCCTTTGTGTGAAGCAAATAAACAAATCAAAATGAAAGAAAAGAACACTATGGTTCTCAGAAGAGTTGGGGGGGGAGGTTAGGGAGAAAAAGATAGCATTCAGGAAGTATAAGAAAACACAGAAGGAGCCAGACAGAGAACTGTGCCAGTTAAAGCAGAAGGAAGTGGAGAAGGCAGTCAGAATAGAAAAGGCCCACCCAAGGAAAAGATAGCCAATTCGGTTAAGAAGGGGGATAAAACTTTTTATAGATACATTAGGGAGTGAAGAAAGACCAAGGGAGGGATAGTGAGGCTTAATAAAGGGGAGAGTGGGCAGAGAGGGATAGTGAAAAAGCAGGGATAATGAACGAATATTTCTGCTCAGTATTCACAAAAGAAGAGGAGGGGGAGGTACCTAATCCAATCAATATCATGGGTATCATAGGTATTTCAAGCATTGCAGACTTATGTCCATTATTGCTTGCCATTTGTTCTAAACTGGTTTATGTTTGTTTTGGTAATATTTGTCCAGTCTATGTTTGAATTGGTTCATTGATTCGCTAGTCACTATCTCTATTGGGAGACTACTCCACAGTGGTACTACTCATTGGCTGAACCAGTATCTTCTTTTTTGAAGATTCCATTTCTCCATAGTTAGAAGCACTCTGGATAGTGGGGTCGATACTAGTCCTTTCACAGAAGAAAGGGTTCTGAAAAAACTCCTAAACCTGAAGGTGGATAAAGCAATGGGGCCTGATGGGATTCACCCTAGAATTCTAAAAGAACTAAGGGTAGAACTAGTGACACCACTGACTACCCTTTTTAACAAATCATGGGAGGATGGTGTGGTACCCAAGGACTGGAGGACGGAGGATGTGATTCCCCTTTACAAAAGTGGGAGCAAAGCAGAGTCAGGAAACTACAGACCTGTTAGCTTGACCTCAGTGATAGGGAAAATGATGGAATCACTTCTGAAAGAAAGAATTATTGAGTACCTAGAGGCCAGCGGGGCACAGGACCCAAGGCAGCAAGGATTTACAGTGGGAAGGTTATGTCAGATGAATCTAATAGATTTCTTTGACTGGGTGACCATAGTAGTAGACCAGAGAGGGGCTGTGGACATGGCCTACCTAAACTTTAGCAAGGCATTTGACACAGTCCCACACAAAAGACTAATAAACAAATTAGCCAGCCAGGGAGTGGGTCCCAGGGTGGTAGTCTGGGTAAAAAACTGGCTGGAGAACAGGACAGAGGGTAATAGTAAACAAAGTCCACTATGAAGAAAGGGGGGTTACTAGCGGGGTACTGCAGGGTTCAGTACTGGGTCCAGTCCTTTTTAATGTCCTTTTAAGTGACATTGCAGAGAGACTGGAAGGAAAAGTATGCCTCTTTGCAGATGACATAAAGATCTGCAACAGGGTTGATACACAATGGGGGATGGAAAGGATGAGAAGAGACTTGGCAAGGTTAGAGGAAGGGTCAAAAGTATGCCAGCTTAGATTCAATGCAAAAAGTGTAAAGTAATGCACCTGTGAAACAAAAACTCAGGGGAAGAGTACACAGTGGATGGGGAGGTATTATCAACAACAAAAATGAAAAGGGACCTGGGGAAAGTCATATCAGATGAAATAAAGGTAAGCAAGCAATGTTACATGGCAGTAAGGATGGCTGGGGGGCTACTGGGATGTATAGGGAGAGGCATCACCAGTAGAAAACAGGAAGTTGTTTTCCCTCTGTACACACAGTTGGTGAGACCCCATCTGGAGTACTACATGCAGTTCTGGAGACCCCATCTCCACAAGGACATAGACAGGATGGAGGCAGTCTAGAGGAGGGCAACTAAAATAGTGCAAGGTCTGCAACAGAAGACATATGAAGAGAGACTAAATGAGCTTAATATGTATACCCTTGAGGAAAGGATGGAGAGGGGGGACATGATAGAAACTTTCAAGTACCTCAAGGGAATCAACAAAGTCCAAGAAGGCAGCATCTTTCAGAAAAAGAGATGTGCAAGAACAAGGGGACACAATTTGAAGACAGAGGGGGGACGGCTCAGGGGCAATGTGAGGAAGTATTTTTTCACAGAAAGTGTGGTGGATGAATGGAACAGCCTTCCTGAGAAGGTCGTGGGGTCAAAAACAGTGAGGGAATTCAAGCATGCATGGGACAGACATAAGGCAATTCTGGTGGGGGGTAGGAAGAAGAAGGCTGGTGGTTAACTAGGATCAGCAGCTTGTCCAATAGGTAGATAAATGGGCAGACTAGGTGGGCCAAGCAGTCCTTATCTGCTGTCAAAGTCTATGTTTCTATGGTTCCTGCTTCTGGGTCAGTATTTTGTCATTGCTTCTGGCTGTAGTCCGTTTGTGCTTGTCATTTGTTTATTTTTGCTCCTCCCAGCTCCTGTGCTTGAGTTTGCTTTTGTTTGTTTCTTTTTGGGTTTTTCTAGTGTCCTGTATCCACTTTGCTTGTTTGTGCTTCAAACATACATATTGCTGTTTCCTTACCTTAGCTACCCCTCAGTATCCGTTTCCTGTGTGCTCTTAGTTCCACTTGCTGTCTCCATGCTGCAGCAGCCTCCCTATGCACATCATCCCTTAATTGTTTGCACCTGGATTTGATTCAGTGCCAAGCTCCACACAGCAGCTACAGCTCTCAACCTTTCAATTCTTGTGTGCTTGCTCTCTAGCAGTTTCGTTGTTACCTGCAGTGCTACCAATTGATATAAGCTGTGCCTGCGTATGTACTGTAGCTCTGCCACTTATGCTGTACCCCCATCACTACCAGCGTGGGCTAAGCACTACTGAAAAACCTTTATTTTAACTTGTTTGTGCTTCTCTGTAAGTTTATTCATTGAAACTCTGCTCCTTAGTGTCTGCGTAGTTTATGCTGTATCCTCCTGGACAGCATTTAAGTGTTTTCACTTCCCGATGTGGTGTACTGGTGGTCTGCTTGTGCCACCACTGTTATTCCTGTGGCAGTGGACTGTGGCATCACAGCAGGACATTGGTTTCTGATTGGGAATGGGCCTTGAAGGAGCAAGCATATATGTAAATTCATGAATTTCACCTCACTCATTATCCCCTGGACTGGTTGGCATACATCCTTATTAGGCCATGCTATAACATTTCTGTCTAATTACTGTAATCTGTTTATCTTGCTGTTTCCAGTTGTTCCTAATACTGCTGTTATAATTTATATGCTTACCTACTGTATGCTGCTGCCCCCATTATACTGTTGTTGCAAATGCCTCCCCATTATACTGCTGTTGGAAATGCTGCTATAAATCAGATGCTGCTACTAACCCTCCCATGCTGTGCTGTGTTATCAAATACTGCTACAATTATAACTGCTGCTCATGAATCCATCCTGCTGCTTAGCCATTATTACATTGCTTCAACAATCAAACAGCTGTTCAGCTTATCAAGTTTTGTTGCTTATGGCTCGGGGCTGCCCTGTAGCCGACAGTCTAGCTCTGCTTCATGAAGTCTGCATCAGGAGGGTGCATCTCCTTCCTGCAGAGGTCACTTACACAGTGTGACGCTTTAGCTGTGCAGACCATTGGCGGCACCTCTCAATGTAGAATTTAAGACTTTAGCTGCTGAAAGGTGGGGTCCTTAAGCCCAAGGGGGCTCCTTTAGCTGTGCAGACCTATGGCAGTAGCACCTTCAAAAGCTATTCTCTCTACAACCACCGAAGGTTCACCTGGTCTCCATGTCTTCCCCTTTCTGCTCAGCCTCAACTCACAGACAGTCCTCAGGGAAGCCCTTCAGGTGTCTACCTTCACCTCTAGGCCTCCCTTGTGGAGGCTGGGTGAGTGTCTTTCAGCAGTTGTTGCTCTCCTTCTCCCACCTTGTGGTGAGGGCTTCCTGAGCGGGAGTCTCCCTTTGCTGCAGAAGTCGCTCTCAGCCCTCTCATAGTTTTTACTGTTAGAGGAATACAGTGATAACCTTTCTCCAAATTGGAATATTTTCCTCTCCCCTAAATAGGGTCTCTAAACTACAGTAGCCGAGCTGTCACTGAAAGTATTCCAAGCCTGGAGGGAAGGCAACCCAGGCCTTGGTTCCCCAGAGGTTTCCTCCTCATAGAGTTTTTTCCTGTCTTCCATGCTGATGGTCATAAAAGCTAGGTAGTCCATATTGTAGTTTATTCCTTTTAGTTTACCCAGATAGGTTTCCGCTGTTGGATGGTGATACTCCTTCTTTGCCATTCCCTCTTTCCTTAGGAAGTCATGACCCTGTGCTTCAGTTTCAGTATCTCTCAGTTTGCTTTCAGTCTGTATCTGTTTCCAGTCGTCATTGGTTGCTGTCAGTCTGTGCTCCTCAGCCGTGGTCAATGTTTGCTGCTCAATACGTCTTTTTAGGGATCCTTCCTAAGGTACCTTTAGCCAAAGGAATCCTTCCCATGGTACCTCTAGGGGTGGAACCCTCTTCAAGGGTTCCTTGCCTTCAGGACCCCTACAGGGTGGTAATTCCCTGTGGAACAGAGAGTATGAATGGCCAAAGTTATCAACAGTTGCTCAATCATAACACTACAGTTAGTTGTGTAAGCCAATAGAACTGAAAGGCTATGCCTGCAGTTCTATGGCCTGAAGCAACCAGCCATGCCCCCTTCCTGACCTATATATGCCAGTCCCTTCCAGCCTCTCTCAGAAGCACTTTTTCTTTTCCCCACCATCCTCCCCTCCTCCTCCTTCTCCAGCAGCATGCCTCTCTCCTCGGGACTCCTTCCTATGGTACCTTTAGCCAAGGGAATCCTTCCCACGGCACCCTAGGTGAGAAACCTCATCGAGGGTTCTTTACCTTTGGTACCCTTACAGGATGGTAATTCCCTGTGGAATAAAGAGTGCATACAACCAAAGTTATTAACAGTTGCACAAGCATAACACTACACTTAGTTGCATGGTATCCAGTAATAATCACAGATCAACAAAAATGAATTAAAAATTGCAAATTTGTAAGTGGTGACCATAACATTATAGCACCAGTGCATAATAGTGATTATTGCTGTCTGAAAGCCACGAATGTTAAAATAACTAATGCATTATGCAGAACTACTACTACTTCCAGTGGTCTCTGTCCCCTACTATCGCTCTGTATTATTTATTTTGGTGCTTCAGTTACACTATGCTGATTCAGGGTTGCTACTTCCGCATCAGCCTTCACAAATAAAAGTAAAGCTTACGCTTATCTGCCCAGAAGTGCCAGTGTATAATAGCAATTATTGCTGTCGGAAGGTTAAAATAGCTACTGTACCTCATAACGCTGCTGATTAAACAATCAGCCACTACTACTACTACTTCCAATAGTCATACCTATGCGCTCCTCTCCTTGTCATGCCTTCTGCATAAGGCTGCAGAAAAGTAGAGTACAGCTATCACTTACCTTCAGCTGTGTGAAAAATAATGATCCTGCCAGAATTTAACAGCAAGCTACAGAACAAGCACTCATGGTAAATCAGACAACGGGTTACAGAGTGATCCTCTTTGCAGGCATCCACTATTCTCGGTCCTTCTTGTAAAATTCTGGCAGGATCACTATTTTTACACTGGTGCACCAGTAAGCTGTAGTTTCATTTTTGCAGCCCGATGCAATAATTGTTATTATGCACTGGCGCTTTTGGGCAGGTAAGCATAAGCTTTACTTTTATTTGTTAAGGCTGATGTGGAAGTAGCAACCCTGAATCAGCATAGTGTAACTGAAGCACCAAAATAAATAATACAGAGAGGAAATAGGCATGACTATTGGAAGTAGTAGTAGTGTCTACAGCTGGCTGTTTGTTTAATTAGCAGAGTGGAATGGAAGCACCAAATTAAATAACGCAGAGAGACAAGGGCCGGGGGAACGCAGGAAGTAGTAGTGGTTCTGCATTATGCAGTAGCTATTTTAACATTTGGACAACATTTGGACAGTAATTATTGCTATTATGCACTGGCACTTCACTATTATTTGTGCAGGCTGATGCGGAAGTAGCAACCCTGAATCTACAAGTGACCAGTTGGAGGTATGAAAAGGAGGGGTGGGGCGGAGCGCATAGACATAACTTGTTATGTAACTTGCTGTACCAGTTTTTTTTTTTTTTTTTAATTTAACGTTTATTCAACATTCTTCAAATACAGAGAGAGGATCTTCTGTTTACATACGTATAACCAATATACATAATATTGGTATAAACTTGGAAAAAGGATCCCCTCTCCCCCTCCCCCCACCCTCGGTTCACACAGGGATTCTTTCTATTAATAAAGTCTCTACTACCAGGTATAAAACTTCTATGTACTCTGAAGTGTATACAGAGTTAGCAAAGAACCCTAGTTTTTGAGAAATTTCTGTGACTGGTTATTCAAACTAGCAATGGTCCGCTCTAGACGAAGGTTGGCCAACAATTCCTGTAGCCATTCACTGTAAGAAATTTCCAACTCGTCCTTCCAGTGTCGCAAAACCAGTCTCTTAATGGACAATGCAATGAGGGTTATGTGATATCTTCTGCTAGTAATAGTAACTGAAGAGAGATCCCCCAGGACACAGATTTCTGCTGTGAAAAGGTCTGATAAACCCAGAAGGGGGTCAAGTTTTTGTTTGATGGCGGTCCAAAGGGAGGCAACTTTAGGGCATTCCCAGAAGATATGAAAAAGGTTGCCCTCATTCTGCTGGCACCTGGTACAAACAGGTGAAAAGATCAAGCCTAATCTCGCCATCCTCTGGGGGGAATAATACAAATTGTGCAGTAGTTTAAACTGTATCAGATGAAGTCTGTCTTGAGTCAGAAGCTTGTGACAGGCATTCCATAAGGAGGGCCAATTCAAATCATGTTCAGGAAAAAATGTAGTCCAGTACGGGGATGCACCAGGATAATCTGGCCACTTACAATTATACAATATCTCATACAATTTGGAGACAGCATGTGGGAGGCCCATGTGGGGGATTAAATCCAGGAAAGGTAGACCCAGGGATGTTGGTGGCGCATTACCAAAGCATTTTATTATAAGGTGCCGCAGCTGGTATATTCTAAAGAACACAGAGTTCGGAATATGAAATTTGTCAAGGATTTCAGGAGAGGTTAGCTATTGATCATCTGGTTTCCGAAGGGTGGAAAGAGAACAATTCCCTATCAGGATCTCAACTGTAATGGCCTACCCTCAATTGTGAGGTTGGGATTACCCCACCAAGGTTGAGTTGGGTCCAAGGTATGATTATACTTCAGGAAGGAGCAGAGCTGTGAGTGGATATGAACAGATAATGCCACGAGAATGTTTTTAAGCATGGGAGGTAGAGACCTTGGATTAACATGTAATAATGCAGCAGGCGAGAGCCCATGGGCATGTATTATGTTCTTCTCTATTTGGAGCCAAATGGGAATGTAGGACTGCACCTGTTGAGGGTAGTCCCACCTAAGCCATTGCAAATATTTGTTTAGATGACTGGCCCAATAATAGAGCCCTAAATAGGGGAGTCTCAACCCCCCTTTCAATTTCGATGTTGCGGGTTTATCATAAGCTATCCGGGGCTTTTTATCCGACCAGATGAAGGCCGAGAAGATCCGATGGATTTTTTTTAAACCACTTCAGCAGCAACCAGATGTTCAAAAGATTTAATGGATAGAAAAGCCTCTGAAAAACATTCATCTTGATGACGTTGATTTTACCCCAAAGAGATAAGGGGAGTAACGCCCACCTACTGAGATCTTGTCTAATAGTGGTTGTCAAGGACTCTAAATTTAATTGAAAAAATCTACTTGGCTCCCTGGCCAAGTACAGCCCCAGATATTTCAATATGTTGGGTTGCCAAGAGAAACCCACCAATGTCGCTGCAGCCTTAAAGCCTTGTGATTCAAGGGGAAGACTACCGTCTTGTCTTCGTTTAATTTATAATTAGACATAGAGCTAAATTCTCTTAATGTGCATAGTAATGCAGGTATGGATTCATCGGGTTGAGATAGTTGAAGGAGAAGGTCTTCCGCGTATGCCAACACTTTGACAGTGCACTGCTGAACCCCTACTCCTTGAATTTCCGTGTTGTCCACAATCCTCCAGATAAGCAGTTTCACATAGATATTAAACAACAGGGGGAATAACTGACAACCTTGCCTGGTGCCCATGTGGAGCCTAAAGGAATCAGACAAAACCCCACTGCAGACAACTCGGGCCGTGGGAGATTTATACAAGACCCTTATCCACTCTATAAAAAGGGGAGGGAATCCGTAGCTGCAAGTGACTGAAACAGAAAGTTCCAGTCAACCCTGTCAAATGCCTTCTCGGCATCCAAAAAGATAAGCACAGCAGGAAAGTCAGAATCCCTGGAAGCCGAGAAGACATGCGAGAGAGTTCTAAAGTGGTCAACCGAAGATCTCCCCTTCATGAAACCTACCTGCTCTGTACCTATAATATCTGGCAGGACGAGACTCAGACGATCCACCAGGAGCTTTGTTAAAATCTTCAAGTCCTGACTGAGGAGCAAGATCGGCCTATAATGCTGGACCTGTTTGGGAGGTTTACCGTGCTTCAATATTAAAGTTATCAAGGCTTCGAACAGGGAATCATCTAGAGCTTGGCCAGAAAGAACATACTGGAATAGCGAAAGCAATCCAGGTGCTAATTGAGCCGTGAAAGCTTTATAGAAATTGGCAGAAAATCCATCCGGACCGGGCATCTTGTCCACAGTTAGGTCCCTGATAACCCTAAGTATCTCTTCTAAAGTAATGGGGGTAACTAAGAAGGACTTGTGCAGGTCCAAAAGTTGAGGTAACCTAATTCGAGAAAAATAGGAGGATAATTGAGACGCAGAAGGAGGGTCCTCCATGGGGCTATACAATTTTGCATAATAAGCACGAAATTCCGAAGTTATATTCACAGGGGAAGTTATGAGAATATCACTCTGTTGTGAACGGACTGCAGCTATCAATCTATGGGACTCTAACTGTTTGAGCTTGAGGGCTAAAAGATGCCCTGCTTTTTCACCCTGATCTACTTGATAGGACTGAGTTTTTAAAATAGCAAACTCTGCCTTTTCTCTTAAGATATTCAGGTATGAGTCTTTAAGTTTCACAAGGGTTTCTCTGACTTGTTCCGGGGATTGAGGGGACAGCTCCTGTTCAATGGCCCTAATTTGGGACAGGAAGCTTTTAAGCTGCTCGTTCTGCTCTTTTTTCCTTTTGGAAGCTAATCCTATCAACACCCCATGGAGATAAGCCTTGAGTGAGCACCATTCAATAACAGGCTTCCCCGTAGAACCAAAATTAATATCTATAAAAGTGGAAATGTGCTCAGAGACATAAGTTTCGTATTTTGGGATCTTTAACAATTGAATATCGACCTTCCATCGCTTGCCAAAAGTGGGGAATGTGGATAAAGAAATCGAACAGACAACTGGTGAATGGTCAGAGAGCGGCCCTGCTAATATCTCAGAGTCCATCATCACCGGGATTAGTAAGTGGGAGATCAATATGTAATCAATGTGGGAAGACAAGTGGTGCACAGAGGAGGTAAAGGTGAACCCAGTATCGGATGGGTGAAGAATGCGCCAAATGTCCACTAGTCCTGCACTATCCAACCAATCCCGGAGAGCTCACTGTGCTGGGGAAAGCCCTTTACAGGGCCTACCAGAACAATCGATTTGAGGATCGATCACCAGATTGAAATCGCCCCCATTTATTCAAGGGATTTGCAAGAACGAGGAAAGGATATTGAGAATGCGTATAAAAAAACTGGGGGTGTCAGTGTTAGGACCGTATATACTGCCTAGAATAATCTCTTTGGTATAAAGTTTGCCTTTTACAAACATAACATCCCTCAGGATCTGCTATGATTTGAACAGGAACAAACTGTATGGCCCTGTGCAACAGAATCATGACACCCCGACTTTGGGTATTACCCTCTGCCGCAAAACATTGACCCATCTGCTGCCTGCGGAGCTGCGGAGCCTCGGAATTTAATAAGTGAGTTTCCTGCAGGAACGCAACATCCACAGCAAGCAGATTGAGATGCTTGAGAATTTGATATTGTTTGATTTTGCGCCTGGCCCCCTGGACGTTCCAGGAAATTACCCTCGTTGTCCCCATCTTATCTTAATGTAAAGGGGTTGCGATATGCCAGAAATATTTAGTAGAGAGACCTGTCCCAAGTCCCTGTGTGAACTTACCCGCCCAGCTCCCCCGAGATGCCCCCAACTTGGCCCCACAAATTCCCGACAGATTGAACATCAAAAACATTTCCCAGCCCACCCACCTCCATTTTACAATTCGTCTTTTGCATCACACCCTGGAGCTTTTCCCCTTCTGCTCCAACCACCCCACCTGACCTAGGAAATGAAGATTGTAACCATAACCTGAAAACACTATTAATATTTCTAAAGTACAATGCAGCAAATAAAGGAATTTGTTGTATTATAGTAGCTGCGACAATGAGATGATCATTCCAGAATCATCCGTATAAATAGACAAGTTCAGCACTAATCGGCTAAGATGTATAGCATCCAGCTAACAAAACATTAGAGACATTGACCTGAAGTGAGATCTAAACATTAACTTGACACAAAACCTGGTCTGCCATAAACACCACGCTAATAGAACAGGCGAACATAGTTGCACTCCAGAAGTGAACTGCTCCTCTATTCAAAATCTAAAGACCATCTTATAAGGCCCCCGAAATCCCTAGTGCACCTCTTATGCAGCAGGCTGACTGAAGTGATAAAATAGAGGGGCGTAAGGGGAAGGAGCCTCGTATCCGATTTCCCTTACCATAATAAATCCCCTTCTACCCCTCCTGTTAACAATAGTATAGAACGCCCCTGATCCAGAAAGTTAAGGGAGCCTCATGATAACCAGTACATGCAGATCCCAAAGTGAAAGTCATTCCAGGGGGAATCACAAAGCTCTGCAGGAACAGGACAAGTAGGCACCAGGGTCAAAATATTCCCAGATCAAAAGATTCGGACGTAGCAAGGCTGCCCTCTAGCGGTAGTACTGCTGGTGGAAAGACCATAGGGAGCCCATACCCTTCTCGAGGTTAATACTAGCAATTGCCATCCCGCTAAGCAAAAGACATGCAGCCTGGCTTAAATCGTGTTCCCAAGTCCCAGCACCAGGTACAGAGGCGGAAGCCAAATCCCAGGGAAGAGGTAGGCATCCTCGTTGCTAAAACCATGATTACATAGGGATACATATGGGGCACAAAAGATCAGTCACATCCACAGTGGTCCACCAAATTTCCAGACTCAAAAGCATTACAGGAAAGCCTTTATCTATCTGCCAACTTGGTACTGCATGGGAAGGTGTCCTTCTGCTCTTGTTAAACACCACTCTTCAGGAGCCCTTGAACAAATCTGGAAAGGATGACTTCAATTGACCCAGAGCAGAGCCTGGCTCTTCAAAAGACACCCAGGTGTCAGAGATGAGAACCTTTAGCTTGGCCGGATATAACATCCGAAACTTGATGCCCGCCTATTAATTTAACCACCATAGGTGAAAGGTCGCTCTCTCTGGCTAACTGGAAGGGTAAATCCTGGACAATTCTCAGGTGCTTTCCTCCCAGGTGATATCCTGAAGCTCTTTTGTCTTGTTGATGAAGTGTTGCTTTTCCTGAAGTTGAGGAAATGACAAATGAGAGTCTGAGGGAGCCTCAGGGATGGCTTAGGGGTGCAGCGCTCTATGGGCTCTTTCAATAGAATAACTGGCCCGAAAGGGAGTCGGGCCAGCTAACTTCTCAACGAGCTTTTGTGTAAATTTAATTGGGTCATGCCCCTCTTTTCCCTTGGGGAGACCCACAATCACAACGTTATTCCTCCTGCTGCGCCCCTCAAGGTCTTCCACCTTCTGCTCCAACTTGACAAGACGCTGCCTGCAGGCAGTAAGCTCAGGCTGAAAGCTGTCCTGACGTTTCTCCAGTGAAAAAATCCTCACTGAATTATCTGTAACCCCCTGGGCCACTTCGTCTAATTTCTGGTAGAGAGAGTGGCAAAACCTGCCATCAAGGTGTGTAAATCCTCCTTGAAGGGTTTAAATTCCTCAAGGAACTGCTGCAGAGTGAGTGGCTCATTTACTGCCGAAGCAAGAGCGGGGTTAGCACCGACCTCCATCCCTTGGCTGGAACTAGAGGCCCGAGGCTTCTTTGGGGCCTTTTCAGGTGAAACCGGGGGAGTGCACTTCGGAACATTTTTTTTTGCATCTACCTCCATTATACCCGTGAATCCGCTTTCACGTATGCTTGCATTGTTCCCACACCGAGAAATTGCGGTCTGGGGTAGCCGGTGTCTGTAAAAATGAATGGATCGCTGATTTTGGAAAGCGGGTGGCTGGAGCTCCACTGGAAGGCTACTGCCCAGCACAATGCATCACCGGAAGTCCTCCTTGCTGTACCAGTTTTGCCAGGAAAGCTATATTTTCACCAGCGATTTTGTGCAGGTGCCATTTGTGGATTTGCCAAATTGTGCTCGCTATTAAATCAATTGCAATTCTATTTTCGTGATTTTAACATGGGACCAGTTGTGTAAGCCAACAGGATAGATATTTTTTTCCTATAATATTTTGTGTCAGTGGATATTCATATAGAATGCGGTAGTAAGAACTGCTTTCTGAGACATGACTATGCTTACCAGTCTAGTAAACTCAGTGGAAGAAATTTTGGGACAGTGTGGCCAGACTCAAAATAGGTGTGCTATTACCCAGGTGGGCATGCAGAATGGAAGTATAGGGGTTACAGCAGGCCAGAGAGAACAAGCATTTGTCAATGCCGAATGTTGTCTTGCTGGCATTGGCATTGGTAGTGCAGGAGTTAGAGAGATGCATAATAGGAATGGTAGTGAAGTATTGAACTGACACTTACCCCACCTCCACCTGCAGAGACTGACAGGCATTGGGGTGTGCCTTTGGGTTGTCAGCCATAGTGCTCACACCCTTTCACCTCACCCTACCCTGCAGATACCGACAAGTGTTGTGGTGTGCCTTGGGGTCTTTGGGCCTTATGCTTACCCAATTCCATAAGGAAATACCCTGAGATGGGTGCAGTATAGGAGAATGGGGTGAACTTTAGGGATGAAGAGTCCAAGACACACCTTGATGCCTGTCACTGGCTGCAGGGTGGGGGTGGAATGGAGTGAGCATTACAGCCGACAATCCCAAGTCACACACCTGATGCCTGTCAGTCTCTACAGGGTGGGGCGTTACAGTTGGAAGCCCTAACACCCCGGGTGTTTGTTGGTGTTTTCACTCCAACTTTTCAGCATGGGCTTTCTGTGACCCCCACCTCATGAACAGTGGTACTATCAGTTCGGTAGCCGAAAGGTGATATTGCACAGCAACTCTGCCATTTGGCGTCACAGGTGCAAAAACATATTTCGGGCAGGATGTGAAAAATGACAGGTGTGCTGTTCATGAGGAGGTGTAAAAAAGGGCAATATTGAAAATCTGGAGTGAAAATATGACAAATTGGTGAAGTCACGAGCATGCGTAGAAACTACACAACGCACACCCATAATGCAATTATTTGGGGAATTTTTTAATTACATTTTCAACATAGGCATTTTGTGACTTCTGCTCATGAACAGTGGCACTGTGATTTTGTTAATCTGTCCCGAAAGTTGATTTCCCAAAGCGACTGTGCCATTGTGCACTAGATGTGCGAAAACACATTTTGGGCAGGATGTGAAAAATGACAGCTGTACTGTTCATAAGGAGGCGTGAAAAAATGGCAATGTTGAAAATCTGGAGTGAAAATATTAAAAATTGTCGATGTTACAAGCATGTGAGGGAACTGCACAGTGCACACTCATAACACAGTCATTTTGGGGAATTTTTTCACCAAATTTGTAGCACAGGCTTTTTGGGACCCCACCTCACGAACAGTGGCACTGTCATTTCATTAATTGGTCCTGAAAGGTGATTCCACACAGTGACCACGAAATCACCTTTCGGGACTGAATAACAAGATGACAGTGCAAGTGTTCATGAGGTGAGGTCCCAAGAACCCCATGTTGAAAATTTGGAGCCAAAATTTAAAACAATGGCTGAGATATCCACCTAAGTTGAACCCCCCCATTGATGCCTATACAGCTTACTGGCATTTCTTCGTTTTGCAGTTTAAGTTTGAAGAGTCCAGATGTGTTCCCGCTCCACCAAAGATCACAATGCCAGACCTCCAGAGGTAGGTATTGGGTGAAGGGGGTGTGGGGAGGTGGGGTGTGCAGAGGGTGGGTGCAGGTTGGGGAAGGGGGCGCTGCACACAATGAGGTACCGTTTTCTTTTTTTCAGGTACAAAAAAAAATGGACATCGCAGGACCATTTTCTTTCTTTACAGATGAAACAAAACAAATGTTGGGCACACTGGGGTGGTCTCCCAGTGTGCCCCATGACTTTTGGGGGGAATGTTGGCCACACTGGGGTGGGCTCCCAGTGTGCCACAGAATGGGGGTGGGGGGAGGAACATGGCTAAATGGTGGGCTTTCTGTGATCGGCAGCACACTGTTGTAGGCTCCCAGTGTGCCACACAATGTGGGGAGGTGGGGGACATGCTGACATGGGTATTGCACCCCCGGTGTCTGCTGTGTTTGGGGATTGTGTGGCGGCAGCTGCCGCCACCATGTTTATTGAAATGTTTCACCAGGAAAAGCATGTACGAGAGGAGTGTCATCTGTGATGCTGCATGACGAGCTTGTCTCTGATTGTAGCAGCACATTTCTTTCAAGTTGGTGGCACTTTACATAATTTTTGTATCAGCGCTAGCATGCTGGCTAATTGGGGAATGAGGGACTTACCTACTAAAGCGTGCCCTGCATTCGCCAACACTGACACACCTCTCACTGTGCTAATACTACCGCAAGATGTTGCTTGCACCTGTGCAAGACAACATAAAAATGCTTGTTCCCTGGTGATGGTCCCTCTGGTGGAAGCAAACTGCAGTGCAAAAGACATTCCTGTGAGCACAGATGTGACAGGGACATATGGCAAAAATAAAATAGCACAAAAGATGACTCTCAGTGCAAAATCACTAAAACACACTTTAAAGCAGCAGTGCAATGAAATGGGGTAGAAAGTTTGACCCCATCTTTTTTCACTATAAAAGATTCCATACATCTTCTAGTTTTATTTGGTGTCAAAATGTTCTAATTCCACCAAAACTAAGTGTTTTTTTAAATGTTTTATTTAGTTTTTTTTTCTCCTCAAAACAAGCAAACAAAAAAAGATGGCTATCACATTCGTCTTAGGAATAGCACTGCAGACCTAGCAAGGTTAGGATCAAGAAAATAAGAACAACTCATGGTGCACAGCGTAGAAGGTATCTAGAAAAGTAGGTTTGACAGGTGTGCTGATATTTTTATTAACTGTAACTGAACCTAGCTTTTTGGGAAAGCATTTTTCATCGCACTGCTGTTTTAAACACAAAGTGCCATACCTCTCAACTGCTATGAATTTCACACAGCGCTATGATTTTTACATTCAAATTTACCCTTGCTCCGCAAAGGTTTACTGATGTTCTTAATAATGTTAGAGCTATTTTTGGACACACAAAATTTTCAATCATTGAACTAACTTGATAGAAATATTCCATAACACTAAATATATGGGGGCCACTATTTATAGATATATTAGTCTTTAAAATATGAAAGTGTTACACATTCTGGCCACTGGCTCTGAGTTTTGAAGCCCTGTGCTATGAATTTTGATGTTGAGAGGCTGAGAAGTATGCAAAGTGCATTTGACAACAAAGCAAAGTGTTAAAAAAACAACAACATTACACATACCCCTATGCAAGGTATCATTTGTTATATACGCAAATGAGAAAATGACCATGTTGGTGTTCAGGTAACGATGCTTTAAGAATTACTGTAAGGTGCCAGAAGGCTTCACGAACAATCTTCAAAGGTTCATAGTTGCCCATACACATTTCATCCTTGCGAGGACATACATCAGTGTACCATATCTGTATCTCAGTCCAGGATGAGGGCCCAGTCAGCCAAAATGTTGACAGTGGTTTTGGTCATGGTGAGCCCAAAGGAAGAACGAAATTTAAGATGAAAGAACCTCAATGCAAAAGCACTGAAGCACAGGTTACACACAAGCACACTGGCACTAAAGCCAAGTGTTAAAGAAGCACGAATTATACGTGCCCTCTATACAAGTCATGATGAGAGTTCTATGTAAATCATCAGGAAGGAATTTAAGTTGTCTATCCGAAAACATCTTACATTTTTGCTTAAAGCAAAGTAAGTCTAAATTTCTTCATGATGGTTTGCATATATTACCTATAATGCCTTAGGGGTAATGTGATTTTGTATGTATTTAATAAAACTAGAAAAGAATATGTTTATGTTAAACAGAACAACCACTGGAGTCTTCCATTTCCAAAAGAAATGTTTTATGATATTCTATAATGCTCGGAGTTATATTTTAATAAGCTGTAACAGTTGAGCTGTTAATAATAGAAATGTAAGTTTTTAAATGAAAGCTTGGAGACCAATCAGCATGTACAGATCTCAATGATATAGTTCTCCTGTGTTGCTACATGTCTATGCGTCTCAATAAATATAATGTTAAAAATGACAGGCCCTTAACAATTTAGTAAACCATTTTGTGTTTTTTGTATCGATATGAAACATTTTATTTTTTATTTTTATTTTTTTATGTAATGCTTTTTGCCACCTGCTGCAGCACACTACCGGCTTGGGGCATCCAGCTGCTGGCTCCCCGGAGAACTGGGTAGCTCAGACTGCACCCAGGAGGATCCAGGACGGCCATCTTGCCATCCCGCTGGAGGGCTCCCCCTCTGCCTCAGCCAGCCAGGACAGCCCCAGACCCTCCCCGACAGGATTCCAACAAAGTTCTCCAGGCGGCTCGGAGCACGGCCATCAAGCTGCACGGTTGCGTCCAGCCATTTTCCTCTGATTGGTCCCCTGGAATGCGGACATGCTATGACATCAGGGCACAGCGTGTAGACGTCCGCCTTTTCCCCTCCAGATCATCAGCAGTTGTAGTGCCCCCGGGCATCCGTAGGAGCTGCTACAGCGCAGCGAGATTCCCCAACCCACCCCAGGACTGGGAGACCAGTCTACAGATGCTCAATCCCAGTCCTCCCCTGCTGACCCCTGATGGCTTGAGCTCATTCCCAAACCCAGGTTGCCGGCGTGGCACGAGGTGTGGCATCCAGCACTTCAACCCTCAGCACCACTGGGCTGGTGCAAACATTTTATTTTTTATATTGCTATATGGTCACATTTAAAAGTGTCTTGCCCTAATGGTTCCAAAGTTATCACATTTTAAAGAAATTGGGCTTGATTCACAAATGTTCTGGGAATACCACAAGCCCCGGGTGCACCAACCATATGGCTTATGGGGCTTGTGGTATTCCCCCTCCAGCGATCGAGATTCTCGATCCCATACATCAACTGTTGCAAGTTAGACCAGCATTTTCTGGTCTAACTTGCAGCAACCTCTGGTACCCTTTTTACAGGGCCTGCACCAAATATTTGGTGCCAGCTGCCATAAATCAGGAAAAGTGTTGCAAATGCACCTGATCTTCTTGAATTGGGTACATTTTGTGGCGAAGTGTTTGGCGCAGCTGCACCAAAAATGGGTTTGACACAGGACTTGGTGCAAGCTCTGCATCCCCGTTTATGAATCAGTCTATTATCTTCTGAAAGGTCTAACTTTGGAACGGTTGGGGCTAGAAACCATACCCGACCAAAAGAGCGCAACCTTAACAGTGCATGGAAGAAGAGTGCTATCAAAAGGGTGTACCACAGACAAGGGTAGAACAGTGAAAGGCATTCACTGCTACCCCTGTAGCTGTCCATCTCTGGAAGTGACTGGAGGGTGGTAACAAGGGCTGGAAAAAGTAAGAGGCTGGCTGAGCTGCTCCCGTGGTGGAGTGGATTAAGGCATAGAGCAGCTTGACTAGCAAAGTTCTGTAGACCAGGGTTCTGGTCCCACTTTCCAGCCTTTTACTATGAGACAGATTTTCCATAAATTTTGCAAGTCCCATCTCACAGTACCTCCCCCACCCAGTTTCACTTTTCCCCTGAAAATCCAACTCCGACTCAGATTTGATTTATTTTTGTACAAGCCCCCCCCATGTGGGGGGGGTTTGCAGGAGGGGTAGAGCCCCCTGCAAAAACATAAATTTAACATTGTGTTTAGAATCTGTGGTAGCGGTCCTCTGTGTGTGTTGGGACCACCACCATGCACCGATATTGCAGGCACTGTTGTTGCTGTGCTGTTTTGACAAGCGCTGTTGTTGCATTTGCGTTTGTGACATAGTGCCCTAGAAACATACTTGTTTTAAATGAAAGCTTGGAGCCTGCCATTAAGAATTATCTCTAACAACACTGTTTTTATGTGTCAATACTATTCTATACGCATCGATACTATGTGTGTGAACCTGCTTTTTCAGTATACGTTCCATACATGTTTCTTAGTTGTGACATGACCGAAAAACAGCAAATGCGTAGATCCTGATTCTCAAAAAGCCTGTAGATCGCAGCAAGCTGTGACAATCTAGGACAGTGGCAAACCTAGGTACACCAGGGACCCTGTGCCTGATTTGCGATCGAGTAGGGTCCCAGCAGTAAAGTTCCACAGCTTGCAGCAGCCCTAGCAGTGCACCAAACAGAGGGTGCACCTGTACAGGGTGCAGCAAGCAATGGGCAGACTTGTAGCAATGTCCCCAGACATTCCCTGGTGGTCTAGTGGAATGTCCTCCCAGATTTCCCCTAGGTAGCAGGATACCCTGATGGTCTAACAGACCCCCAAATCCCTGATTATCCAGTATAACAAATTAAACTAAGCCCCCTCCCTGGTGGTCTAGCAGACCCCACTGCCTGATGTCCCCATGAACTGATTGTTTATTAGAAGTCCCTGGTGGTCCAGTGCACCACCCTCCCCGAGCCCCGATGTCCCAAAGATGTATTAATGTATTCAAATTCCTTGGTGATCTAGCGGCCCCCTCCTAAGCTGCAATCCCTCGTTATGCTGTATTATGACAACATTGGTGGTATAGTGGCCCCACATCCCCACCCCAGCAGGCAGTGTCCCACCACCCCACTCCTCCCATCCCCAAACCGAGCCAGAGACTGGCATAGCCCACCACACACCACCATGGTCAGCCGCCAACTGAGCTCTGAATGAATGTGCACCATGGAGAATGCAAAATCCATCATACAATGCAGCCATAGGCTGGGCACATGCCTGTCTTCTCCCTCCTCGCCATAGACTGGCACATGTCTGCCTTCTCCCTCCCCACCACAGGCCGGCACATGTCTGCCTTCTCCTTCCCCGCCATAGACTGGCACATGTCTGCCTTCTCCCTCCTCACCTAAACCGGTGCATAAGCTTGTGGCTGCTTGGGGGTAGGTGGGTGTTCTTAGGTAAATGGTCACCCAGGTCTCCAGCGGCATCCCCACATGCTACAACCTGCAGCCTCTACAGGAGCAGAGTGTGGCCCTCCCCTCCCCTACAATAAGAGGGTTCACAGGATGCTCATAGCTCTCCATGCTAGCCTCCTCTCCTGATTTCCCAGGCACGGGGGTGACAAAGTGGTTCATCAGCATGCCAGGTGGAGTCCCACTGCTTGGTGCCATGGACTTGTACAGTTTTCCTTTCTGTTTTCCTTGATGTGCTCGGGGGGGGTCGGTGTGCATTGCTTTAAAGTTGAATTTTTGTATGAATTTGGAAATTACATCTAATGGAGGCACCAGCTACAGCAGCTTTCCATTCTGTTTTCCGTGTGTGTGTGTGTGTGTGCGTGCGTGCGTGCGTGCGTGCGTGCGTGTGTGCATGCATGTAGTAGTGATGGAGAGGGACTTTACGCTTTGATGAAATTTTATTTCTGTGTGCATTTGGGAATTGTATGTAATGGAAGGTTTTAGCTGTTTTTCTTTTCTGTTGGTTGGGTGGGAGCTGGTTATTTTTCACGTAGTTGTGCATGATTTGTGCAATTAACTTTTGACCAGAAGCATAATACTTTTTTGCTAAGCATACTCCTAGCCATGCATTATACTCCATTAGCCTGCCCCCTCGTTTGTATGCAGGTTTCTACCAATCAGAAGGCAGAATTGGTCACAGCCCATTGTATAACTAGAGTTAATAATGAGTGCGGTGTGATCTTTACATTTCAATAGAAATTTTTAAACTTTTACTTAGCCTGCATGGCAGCCACTGTCCTATCACCCCCCTGTACTTGCAATGGCCAACCAACTCAGAAATGGAGCACAATATCAAGTGGAAGTTTGCTTTATAATTTTTTCGTTCACTTATTCATTTGCACATGCATTTGAATGGCATAAAGCAGACTTCATAACATTAAAACCATCCTGCTGATGTCAGGCAAAACCCTTCCTTCCTTCCTGCACTGCCAGCCTCACTCAGGTGGTAGTATCCCAGCAGGACATGCAACCTCCCTCCCCAGATGCTCAATCCTTCTCACCCCCCCAGTCATCCCTTAATGCCACAAGTCCATTCTCAAACCAGAGTCACCAACATCATGAGTGGTAACCTTGGCACTTTGCAGATGGGTCCACTAAGAGAGACGTTTTAAAGGAGCTGGACTTTGTTGCGAGTCTGCTGCTGTTGGGAAGTGCACTTCAGTTAGCAGCAGTGCTAAAAGAAAAGGTCTACTTGTCAGCAAAAGAGCTCACAGCAGGGACTGTGAATGCTGTATTTACATAAGATCTGAATGCATATGTGTTGGATACTAAAGAAAGCTGACAGCGGAGGCAGCCCAGCGCTTTTGTTATCTTAGCATTTATCAATTAAGTTGAGCTACTAATAAAGACATCTGTTTTTGTAAGGATAGCAGATCACATTGAAGGTATGTTGTGCACTGATTCATGGGAGTAAAAATTACACTATATTGCAGACCCATAAAGATAACTGCATAACGCTGTTCAAGTACATTTAGGGAGCAGTGCTGTAAACTATGCCACCATAGACTATAATCAGCTGAGCTATGATTTCTTTCTAACAAAGAAGGGCAAGCAATATTCATTCATAAAGAGTACTCCTAGTTTAGAAACCACTTTGTAAGTAAATTAACTGATAGATGTGCAAGCTACAGTAAAATACAGATTGGCATTCAACTGATTGCCAAGACAGTAGTAGTAACCTTTTTATTTTTCAAGAAATAGTCTTTACAACAAAGAAAACATATCAGTAATACAGGAATATACAAATGAGAATAAAATGGCTGCTCATCGGAATAATAAATATGCTTATAATTCTGTTTTTGCCAAGCTATGAAAAAATTTTATTAATTTTTTTGAGCATTTGTGTCCCCTATCCTTTACACCAATAGACAAGGTCATCGCAGCAAGAGATTTCCCTCAAGGCCAACACCAATGCTGCTGCTTGGTTGACCAGCAGGGGCTGCAATGTCCTGAAAGCCAGCAGTCTCATTTCCCCAAGAACCACGCTTCTCACCTTGATACTGGGCTCTGCCCCAGTACAGAATAGTGAGGGACAACAGGGCTCACATGTGAACTCAGGTCTTCCAGGTAGCAGCACACAGCAGTGTCACCAGGCCAGCAAAGACAGGATCCGAGGCAGCATGGTTCACAGGGGGGGATCGTGCCAAACAAACCTGACTGAGTTCTTCGACTGGGGGAGCAGGGAAGTGAATCAGGAGGGGTGGTGGATGTGACCTACTTAGATTTCAGTAAGGCCTTCAGCAGGCCTGTATAGAAGACTGGTAAACAAGCTGGGCAGCCTGGGGTGGGTCCAAAGATAGTAACATGCGTATGAAGTTGGCTGAGTAACAGGAGCCAAAGGGTGGTGGTTAATGGAGTTCACTCAGAAGATGGCATGATAACCAGTGGGGTTCCTCAGGGGTCAGTTCTGTGTCCTGTCCTCGTCATTGTCTTTATTAGAGACACTGCAAAAGTGCTGGAAGGGAAAGTATGCCTGTTTGTGGATGACACAAAAATCTGCAACAGAGTGGACTCACCGGAAGAGCATGGAAAAAATGAGGGAAGACCTGAAAAAGCTGGAAGACTGGTCAAGGGTATGGCAACTAACAAAAAAAAAAAAATAAAACTAGGCTTCAATGCCAGAAAGTGCAAGATTACGCACATGGGACACAGGAACCCAAGGGCAATGTACCAGTTTGGGAGGAGCGGGAGAAGTTGGTAACCACAAAACAGGAGAGGGACCAGGGGGCCATCCAATCTGATGACCTGAAGGTAGCAAAGCAGTGTGATAAGGCAGTGGGTAAGGCTAGTAGAATGCTGGGGTACATAGGGAGGGGTATCAGCAGCAGAAGGAGGGAGGTAGTGTTACCTCTGTATAGCTCTATGGTGAGGTCCCACCTGGAGTACTGTGTCCAGTTCTGGAGGCCCCATCTCAGGAAGGACATGGATAGGGTGGAGGAGGTACAGAGAAGGGCAACCAAAGTGGTGCATGGCCTGCATCAGAAGCCCTATGTGAAAAGACTCAAGAAATTAAATATGTGCTCTCTAGAGGAGAGGAGGGAAAGAAGAGACATGATAGAAACTTTCAGCTACCCCAAGGGTATTAATACAGTGCAGAAGGGTGGCATTTTACATAGAAGGAGATGCTCAAGGACTAGGGGGCATGATATGAAGCTGGAAGGGGAGGCTCAGAGGGGATATCAGGAAGTTCTTCACGGAATGGGTGGTGGATGTCTGGAACAGACTCCCAGCAGAAGCGGTGGGTAACAAGGCAGTAGCAGGATCCAAGCATGCATGGGACAGACACAATGGGACCTCAGTAACAAGCTGGGGGGTAAGGCTGGAGATTGAGTAGGATCTGCAGTTACACAGTAAGTAGGGGACTTTTAGGGCAGACTAGTAGGGCCAAGAGATCCTTTTCTGCCGACAGCTACTATGTTACTATGTTACATTTAGGAACATTATCCAGGGGTGTGAGCTGCGTTGAATATGCTTTTCTAAGTACCATGAATATTGAAGGATTAAGATTTGGATATAAATGTCAAATAGTTTGGTATTCAGATTAATATTCGAGAAAATTATTTGTCAGGCAAGATTTCTTGCAGTCACTGTACTCTCAAGACTTTACTGGCCATTCAGAGGGAAAAAACATCACTGTGAAGACAATACAGGCCTTCAGTGCAAGCCTGGAGAAAGTTCTGCTTACCAAGGGAATCACAGGGTACTCTGGGTAGTAGGCTGTGTGGAAATCGCATATATTAGTACCTGCTTGCACTGCATACTTGTTGGTCCCTGCTTATGAGGTGAGGAGTGGGTGGATCTGATGGACCTTGAGTCCCTTCTGATCCTGTTTTACTGTGTTATTATGAGCCGTGTGATGGAGTGGGTGGTGGTGCCTGAACAAAAAAGCACACTGTGTTTACTGCCTCTGTCATTTGCAGGAAGGCATTTGAAAAACTGCTCCTGGTGTGCTTTAGTACTACAAAAGTTGACCCCAAAATAGCGGTGCGAAATGCAAAAGTCAAAGGCAGAAAGTAAACAGGATCTGCACATACACTAGTACCACTGTGTGCCTCTCAGTAAGAGTCATGTATAGATTCAAATTAGATTAAAACAAAATGTTATTACTCCCAATAAGAAGAGATAGTACACAAAAATACGATACCAGATCAATGCAAAAAATTGAAGCATCTCTGTAGCCACAGACCACCTGATGTTGTTTCTCTCCTGACACTGTGCTTTATCAAGGGTGAATACCATAGCAGTTAGTCACCTTTTATAAGGCTAAAAACAGTGACATCACCAATGTCTACATGATGTCATCAGAAAGGTGCCATGGTGCAGTATAGTGCAAAAAATATATTAACAAATGTGCAACAAGTGAGAAAATACAATTAAATTTACAACAGTCATATACAATAAAGTGCAGACAGTGAACTTCTTTGTTTATAAAGGAAAAATGCCAATGTGTGAAGCCAATTCAGATTTTCCAAATTATGTGCCAGACGAGTTGTCCATTCAGATCACTTCTGTATGAGTGATGTCATCTGGTGGGACTCTCTTTGCTGGATAAGAATTATCATCTTGCAGCGGCTCACATCATAAGGACCAGGCAAAACATGGATTTTGGCACATAAAGGGCAAAAACTGCATAGAAAGATACAAAAGCAAACTGAAATGAATGGCGGTTTTAATAACAAAATATGGTGTAGGTACAGGTTACCTTGCTTCCCAGTACATGGAACTACATTAAATATTCTGGTAGTTATGTATCAGTACTCTGTCAGGAGCCGTGTAGAATGCAGAATTCTGCCAGTGGACTTCATACAGAACCTGGAAAGTCCATACCTCCATTGTGTACATGCAAAATGTCTCTCTAACATGTTAACATCACCCCCATCCCAAGACTCACTAGTTCAATACGATGAATGAAGGACTATTTGGGACAGTGGCACTAGCAATGTGAGCAGCTAGGACATTGTCCGTCTCCAGATTTTTAGGAGCCGTAACACACTCAATCACCCTCATCTTAAATTTCCTCACTGTCTTCCCTATATGGAGTGCCTCACACACACATTTAGCAAGAAACATAACCTGGTCATATTGCAATTAACAAAACTCCTAATGGAAAAAATGTTCTTGCTGTTGCATGCAGTGAAACTGTCAGTCTTGTGAATCAGCAGACAAACTTACATAAGCCACAAATGGAAAAAAGGTATTGTGAAAATCATCCCCAAACATTTTTCACATGAAACGATTTTATTAAAAAATTTATATTTTACGAATAGCACATTCTTCTGAATTCATTTCTACATACAAATTACCACAAAATAACATTAAAGCATAGATAAAATATCAGAATACCTACATTCACGAATGCCTGTTAAAAACCTATTCACTTACATGCTGGTTTTAAAATAGAAAATCATATCAAATTAAGTGTCATGCATTAATGTTATTAGTAGAAAAGATTCATAAAAGCTCAACCTTTAACATGCAACTTCACTTTACAGTTAGAAACTATGTACTGTAGTTAAATTTTAACTTTTTTTAACTCTTTTTACCACTCCTAGACACCGGCAACCCAGGACCTCTTTCAGGTGAGACACATTCAACCTCGGCTCCTACTGAAACTCACCTGACCAGGGAATCGGGGACAGAGACACCCCACCCAACCCCGTGGACCACCAGACAACCCCCCCCAGATCAGTACCCCCTAGGGCAGGGCCACCAATGCCTTACCTGGTGTCCTTTCTGGAATCCAGACAGCCAGGGTCCAGGAGCGAGGTGAGGGATCAGGAGAGCTGGTTGGGATGAGTCCGGTACTGAGATTGTGGGCATTGGTCCCTGGAGGCCACCATTTCCCTCCTGAGTGCCAGGGATTTGCCACATTGGTTTCTGTGTCCCAAGGGTGTGGATATGCAATGCCATCTGCTCGCGACAGACACGCTTCTGCACCTGTGCAAATGACACCCGCTAATACCCCCATACCCTAAATGCATGACCTCACAAGCTGCAGTGTTTCTGGTTACCACTGGGGGCTGCTAGAGCTGGGAGGAGCAGCACCCACCCACCCCAGGAGAGGAGAGCAGTCCATCAGATGCTCAATCCTACTCCTCCCCGGTCGACCCCCGACAACCCGTGTCCGATCCCAAACCTGGGTCGCTGGCATGGCAAGAGGTGTGGCATCCAGCGCATCAACCCTCAGTGCCACCAGGCCGGCTACTGTAGTTAAATTTATTATAAAAATCAGACATCTGTAATATCATTTATAATTTAATAATGGGTGGCCTTTCAATAACAAAAATGTCAAACACAAACAAAATGAAAATTGGCATAAACATGTTTAATTTCAACATGAACAAGATGTTTAAAGCAACAAAATCATCATGAAAAATGTACTTACTCCTACAAAAACAAAATATTTAAAGTTAAAAACATGAAAAATGGTTGAGAACTTGACCAAAAAAAAAAACACCATTACGTGTATTTTGCGCTATAACTGAAGTTACGTGGCACATGTGCAGTTCACATAGGGCCCAAAGTAAGCTAGAACTTCTCTCCTGTTCTGCACAGAGCCTGAAAAAAATTTTCTTGCATGAAGCAAGGAATTTTTCTTGCATGACATTTTCATGCAAAGAAAATGTCACAGTCCTTACATATTCCTTGCATATAATTCTTCCATAAAAAACTTGCATGTAGCTTGCATATGCCAGCGTATATCCTTGCATGTTGTACCAGGCAAGTTATTTACAAAGTTCTTGCTTTTTTTCAGTAAGAATACTAATCAACCTCCTCCCCTGCCAGAAGGAAGGAGTTGTTACACTTTGTAACCCATTTACAATACAAGTCTAACTAAGAATCTTGACTTTATTTTTTTCTTTCTCAGCTCATCTCTCTCTCTCTCTCTCTCTCTCTCTCTCTCTGCTATGCTTGAGTTACGAAATCAGCATAATTTTGTCAGATGGCATTTATACAGTGAACGTTGTTCTAGGGTGGCAGCTCTAGAAATTTCATTACAGAGATTTCATGACAAATTGTTTCCGCAGTCTGTCTCAGTAATCCTTTCTTAGTGCCACTGTACTTTGCCTATATGAGATTTCACTTGTGATTTATTCGAAGTCAGATTAGGAACAGTAGACAGTATTCTGGGACAGCTGCTCTAGAAATGTAATTAGGGATTTTACTACACAGTATTTTCACTACCTTTCTCAGTAGCATTCTCTCTTTGTGCCACTCTGTTACCTTGCTCTTTGTGTGTCAGTCTTGAATTACAGTGCTTTGGACTACTGTACAGTAAAGGCTGTTCTAGTGTAACTGCACTAAATGTTTGACCAGGGAGTAAATACAGATTATTTTAACAGCCTTTCTCAGTAATCTCTCTCTTCTCTGCTTCTCTGTTAGTTCTGACTTGTGCATTATAGTCGTGATCCCGGGGTATGCACCTTCTTGTTTCTTAGTACACATTATAGCACCCAGTGTTTCCCAAATGAGACCACCATGGTTGCAGTAGGCCAGTGGCATAATTTTATGCGACCACATAGTTCTTCAGAGCCCCAATTGTGAAGAGAATGGAATCGACCATTTCTAAACTTTATAAACATGGGAGAAACATTTCAAGTAAAATTACATCAGAGACTTGATTTAATGTTTCACTATCTATTGAGCAGCTATGTATGAAGTTGGTAGCAGAGCTGGTTGCTAGAGTGTTGTGCGTATGCAGTGTATGGATTGCAAGCTTCAGTAGCTTGTGGTATACATGGCTTTTCATGATCTTTATTCCTGAGAGACTATCATCCTAATGGGTACTGGAGAAACAGGAAACTCTCTCGAGGAGGGTTCCACCCCTAGAGGTGCCACAGGACACAGTCCTTTGGCTAAAGGTACCTTAGGAAAAGAGCCCAGAAGGAGAGAGGTGAGCTGGTGAAGGAGAGGGGGGAGGATGGTGGGAGCAAAAAAAAACAGGCATCTGAAGGATACCTGCAGCATGTGTGCTCGAAAAGTGTGTCACCCATTGCAAAACTGAACCCCAGGCTTAGCCTAACAATGCACTGATCCAGAGGGAAACTGTGTTTGGAGTCATTAGTGGAGTTGGTTGCTAGAGTGTTGTGCTTGTGCAACGTATGGATTGCAAGTTCCAGTAGCTTGTGGTGTATGTAGCCTTTCATGCTCCCTGTTCCTGGGTTACTACCACCCTTTTGGGGAACTGGAGGCTCAGGAATCCTCTTGATGAGGGTTCCATCCCCCTAGATGTGCCACAGGATGCAGTCCTTTTTCTAAAGGTACCTTAGGGAAGGAACTAAGAATTAGAGCCAAACATGTGTGATATAATAGTCAGAACATAATGTTCTGCTAAGGAAAGAGGGAAGACCATGAAACTAAGCAAACAGCGAAGAAGAAAAGTCACCATCCAAGTCCAAACCCATCCAGTGGAAGAAACCTAATTATAACCTAAAAATCTAATTACTATTATGACCAACAGCATGAAGGAGAGGAAAACACCCCTGTGGAAGAAACATCTGGGGATCCAAAGCTTCAGGTCACCATCCCTCCAGGCGTTAAACAGACTATTACTGACCCAGGCATCAGTCAGTTCTGCAGCACTGCTATATACTAGTAGGGGGATGGGAACTTCTCCTTGCAAAGATCTTCCACGACAGAGGAGAGGAGAGGAAGGCTTACCATCTGGAGGCAAGACATAACCATGCCAAGGAGCGTTGGGGTATGAATGCCCCAAGGAAGAGGAGAAGATTGGTAACAGCTGCTTCAGGGCTGGCAGCCCAAACCTGCTCCTGGCAGGTCTCATTGCTACAGGATTCTGATCCCATGAGGGATCGGGTGGTACAGCATGAAGCCAGAGATGCCAGAACATGCTGATCATTAAACACAAAACCATAGAGGGCCAAAGTGTACCGAATGCTGCTGTATGAAGCCAAAGAGGTGAAAACATACTGGACCCCTGAGGGGTAGAGAGTGTGCATATGCCCCGTTGTAGGGTGCAATGGAATAGGGATCTGGAAGACACCTGCGGCATGTGCACTTAGAAAGCACTCAGTGGGAGCATGCGGGTGTTACCTGCTACCTTAGCCTGACAAATACTTAATGAAAACAGATGGGTTATATCAGGGGGTTTGATATATATCAGGGATCTGGGTGAACAAGATAAGGAGTGAGACTTCTAGCAAGTTTTGGTGCTCGCAGTTTGAGACCTTTTAAGGCCATCAGAATCTGGGGCTTGAGAACCAGGACTTGCCACTAATAAAACTAAACACTACTGAATAAAAAAAAACAAAAAAAAAAAACATTTTTATGCAGCACCACCATATTAGCTAGAAGAAGCCAAGCACTGGCCCAAAGTCGGATGACAGTTTTTAGTTGTTTCACTAAACTGGCAATGTCAGCTACAGGAAGCCTCAAAGTAACCTAGTCCATCCCTACCTAGACTTACAAACTCTAGAGTTTAGCACATGTGCAACTGGCAGCATCAATGTCTGCAAAGTCCTGAAGCTGAAAAGTACTGCCAGTCCAGCTTTGTCATTGATGCATCCTGTGCTGGCACCATTAGCCCCCTCTCCTCTTGTCTGGACTAGTAACACCAGTGGCAACAAACCTAGCCACCTTAAGTACCCAACACATTCATTTCTCAGACTTACAATAGACGAAGAGAGTTAATGTTGGCATTGTGTTGCTTGTTGTCCCCCCCCCAGAGTGTGGGGCTTACCTTGATGGCTCTGCAGAGACCATCCCTGACTACTGCCTTTTATTCAACTCTCTCCAGCCCTGAGAATGTGAACTCTGTGGTAGGGGACTGCAGAAGAGATTCAGGGATCAGTATTACTTCTCCATCTAGTGCACATCAAAGGCCACCTGCCACTCACAATGGAGTGAGCAGATGTGATTTCCCCAGTGACTGCCCCGACTGGACTGGACACACAATGCAATCTTACATAACAGGAAGAAGGCACCCGATGGTTGATTAAGGGCATGAGCTGCATATTGCTAAAGACTTCTGGGCCCAATGCCCTGCAGAAGCATAGAGTGCTGCCAGCTTTACACACCCTGACCGTCAGCTGACTAACAGGGATTGGGATATGCCATTTGCCAATGGCTGCAGAGCCTAAAATAGCACCATAAGGAGCTCCTGAGACATAAGAAATCCTGGCATTGCCTCGAGTAATTAACAGCTGATATGGGCTAATCAGAGCTGCACTTCTCCAGTGAACAGCAGGGGCTTTTTCCGAGTTGTTTGAGCCTGTTTGAAGACTGCAGCTGACTGCCGTAAGAAGCTGACCATTTCCTATGCTGCTTCAGAGACAGATTGAGCATCTGCCTAAGGAGACAGAGTGAAAAGTGAGAAGCAGATCTCCTGATACAGAAAGTAGGTAATCACATGCCAGGCCAGCAAAAAAAAGCTGAAGTTGGAGCTTGCAGCAATTAAGGGGTCTGCTGCCGTGCTGCAGACCTGTCTAAGCTGAACTGTGACTGCAGCTGGTCTGAGGAAGCTACCCAGCCAGAGCCACTGCCTGGTATTGGTAATCATCACTTCTAGGGACTGGTAGCCAGGATGTTCGGAGTGGGGTGCCTAGAAGCAAAAGTCAAGGTCATGTTTATTTATATAAAGCACTTTTTAGAATATCAAAGCACTTGTACAGCAGAGTAAAACAACTAAAACAATAAGAAGAGCCATAAACAAGGGAAATCCACAGCAATCAATTAACAAGCATTTGTCAATGCCGAATGTTCTCTTGCTGACATTGGCATCAGTAGTGCAGGAGTTGAACAGATGCATAATAGGAATGGCAGTGAAATATGAAAGTGACGTCAAACCCCACATCACCCTACAGAGACTGACAGGCACTGAGGTGTGCCTTTGGGCATTGGCCATAATGTTCATGGTATTTCAGCTCACCCTACCCTGCAGTGCGACAACTATCACGTTGTGACTTGGGGTACCTGGGCTCACGCTCACCCCATTCGCCATAACGCTATGGCATTTTACCTCACCCTATCCTGCAGACACCGACAAGTGCTGAGGTGTGGCCTTAGGGTGTTCGCCTTTACAGTCACCCCATTTCATAAGGACATACGCTGAAATGGGTGCAGCATAGGAGAATGGGGTGAACTGTGGGGCAGAAGAGTCCAAGGCACACCTCTATGCTTGTCAGTAGCTTGAGGGTGGGGGGATGGTATGGTGTGAGCATGACAGCCAGCAATGGAAAGACACACCCCTGATGCCTGTCAGTCTGTACAGGGTGGGACGTTATGGTTAGAAACCGTAATGCCCCGGCCGTTTGTTGGTATTTGCACTACAAATTTGCAACACGGCATTTTTGTGACCCCCACCTCATGAAAGTGTTTGGGACCTCTGCTCATGAATAGTGGCACTGTGATTTTGCTAATCTGTCACGAACATTGGTTTCTCACAGCGACCGTGCTATTCTGCGCCAGATGTGAGAAAACACCACTAGGGTGGGATGTGAAAAATGACAGCTATATCATTTATAGGAAAGTGTGAAGAGATGGCAGTGTTGAAAATCTTGAGTGAAAATATTAAAAATGTTCGAATTTATGAGCATACATAGAAACTGCGCAATGCACACTCGTAACACAGTCAATTAGTGGAATTATTTCACCAAATTTTCAACATAGGCATTTTGGGACCTCTGCTCATGAACACTATCACTATAATTTTCTTCATCTGTCCTGATCATTGATTTCCCACAGTGACCGAGCCATGGTGCGCCACTTGGGTGATAGCACATTTCAGGCAGCATCTGAAAAATGACAGCTATACTGTTCATAAGGACATGTGCCAAATTGACAATGTTGAAAATGTTGAGTGAAAACATTACAAATTGTCGAAGTTATGAGTGCGCGTGGAAACTGCGCAACGCACGCTTGTAACATAGTCATCTTATGGACTTTTGTCACCAAATTTTCAACATAGGCATTTCAGGATCTCAGCTCATGAACAGTGATGCTGTGATTTTTGTAATCTGTTCCAAACATTGATTTCCCACAGCAACCACGCTATTCTGTGCCGGTAGTGCGAAAACACATTTCGGCTAGGATGTGAAAAATGACAGCTGCACTGTCCTTAAGGAAGTGTGAAAAAATTTCAATGTTGAAAATCTGGAGTGAAAATATTACAAATTGGTGAAGTTACGAGTGCATGTGTAAACTGCGCAACGCACACTCAAAACACAGTCATTTTTTGGAATTTTTTCACCAGATTTGCAACATAGGCTTTTTGGCAGGCCACCTCATGAAGAGCAACACTGTCATTTCATTACTCAGTCCTAAAAGGTGATTCTGCACAGTGACCACAAAATCACCTTTCAGGACTGAATAACACCACAACAGTGACTGAATTCATGAGGAGGGGTCCCAATAACCACATGTTGAAAATTTGGTGCCAAAATTCCCAAAAAAGCCCAAGATTTGCATCATAGTTGAAAAAACCCTATTTATGCCATTATACAGCTTACTGACATTTCTTCAGTTCGCGGTCGGCTTTGAAGAGTGCTGACTTGTTCCCGGTCCACTGAAGATCATCACGCTGGGCTCCAGAGGTAAGTATGGGGTGAAGGGGATGTGGGGAGGCATGGTGAGCAGAGGGTGGGCGCAGGTTGGTGGAGGGGCCACAGACTCAAGGAGGAACCGTTTTCTGTTTTACAGGGTTGAAACAAAAAAAAGAAACATTGCAGGACTTTTTTTTTTCAGGGACATTTGGCACACTGGGGTGAGCTCCCAGCATGCCACCTATGTGTTTGATGGGAGGGGGTTCTGTAGCTGACAAGGATTGGGCACCCTGCTGGCACATATAGAGTTGGGGAGTCGATGAGCCGAGGGGATTGGGCACCGGGCACACAAGAAATGGGGGGTACATTATGTCAATGGGGACTGGGCACCCTGCCAGCAAGTTAAATTAGAGGGGGTATGCTGACAGGAGGATTGGGCACCCCATCAGCTTTCAAAGGGACTGTGAAAGGCAGCGGCTGTTCCTCGGCTTCTGTGGGGACTATGAGAAGCTGATGGGGAAGCCGCCACCATGTTGCTTGATGGGGACACCAGACGAGCCAAGCAGTAATTGGCTGCTGCAGTCAGGGACCACCCCATGGCACTCCCTGATTGCAGCGGCTAATTTCTTTCAAGGTGGTGGCACATTTTCTGAACTGCTGTCATAGACAGCATGCTATGCCATTGGTGCCACAAAACGCAGCCACAAAAAGCAGTGGCACCATTGGCTACAGCAGGACTGAACCTCTGAAACCGCCTCTCCACTGAAGCAACCACAATATGTTGTCTGCGCTGCATGCACAAGACAACATAAAAAGCATCTAAAAAGGCTGAATCAAGTAAATATGTTTTTAGGGCAGCCTTAAAAGTCTCAGTGGACAGGCACACTCTAATCTGATAAGGTAGAGAGTTCCACAGGGTCGGGGCCATAAATGTAAAATATCTCACCCCGAGGTCTTTAAACGGACCCTGGGAACCACTAGCAATCCCTTGTCAGTGGAACAGAGTGGACGGAGGGGGCAGTAGCTGCCCCTGAGTAAATGGAAGCTCGTCGCCTTAATACAATGGCAAGGAGAGGTCGGACTGAAGCAAGAGAAAAACAGCCAGACACCAGCTGACACCGAAGGCATCAGGAAGAGAGAGAGTGCGCCCAGGCCGAGGGAGACATGCTGCCAACTGCACCATCACTAGGGCTGAGCAAAATTTATCTTCCACTGGTGACATTCTGATGATATTATAATTTCACTTGTGAAAAAATTTTGCAAACTTTCCACAACCATTTTGTGTAATGTTGCCATAATTGTGATTTCAGTTTTTTCCATCCAGTTTAAAAGTGTTTGTCCAAAGTGCTCCAAATGTGGTATGCTGAATTTACCAGTCCCCATGGTGAAGAGCACTAAGTTTCACATTTCTGTCTTTAATGATTACTGAGTTATACACTCCGGGAAATTTTAAAATTACATTGCACAAGTATGTAAACTACAGAATTTTAATCCCCTTTAACTTTAAAACTGGAGACAGGAATATCACCAGTTTTTTAGCTTCCTTGACCCTAAAAATGAGGCTGTGTGTGTGTCAGCTTTCTAGTCTGTAGCTCAAAGACTGACCAAGTTATAAGCAGCCAAAGACCGCAAAATAACAGCAGTAAATAAAGATGAATTTCATGAGCTTGTGTGAAAATTGTGGAATTTTGTGATACTTTTGTCAAAGTCATATCCATACAGTTTGCCAAGCCATACACCTGCTATTGTGGAGGAAGGAAAAGGCTGGACAGAGGCATAAGATAGCATTTATAGGAGTCTCCATAGTAAAAGTATTGTGGTGCCAAGCATCAGGTCAGTATCTTGATTGAAGAACCATGAATAATAGTCATGGACATCACTGTGCGCTGGACTGTCTTCTTGCAATATGCCAGCTAACCCCAAGGGCTTACTGACTAAATGACTTATTATAACATGGCAATGAATAGTGTACTAGAATAAGCTATTTAGATTGGTTAAACTGCCACACATGACTAAAGGTCAGACATGTATTAATTCCTGTTGCTCCTGTTGTACCTTTGTGAACCAGAGTAAATTATTTTTCAAGTGCAGTTTCCATGGCAGCCCAACAGATGACTGTAAAACAGTGCTGTGTTGCTAGCATTGTTTCACAGCCATCTGTTGACCTGTCAAGGGAACTGCAGGAACAAAACATGACGATCTGCCCTAGCATGGTCCCATCATGCAGTGCAACCCATATCTTGCAATGCATGGAGATGAAAATCGAAGTACGTAGCATCAATCCTGACAGTAAATTAGGAGGAAAAGTACCATATTAGTAAAAGTAAAGCTAATATGTATAGAATTACTGGTTGAAAATTGTTCAGTTTTTACTCATGCAATTACAGTTATCAGCAATCACAGCCATCTGTTGGTCTGCCAAGGGAACTGCAGGAACAAAACATGGAGATGTACCCTAGCATGGTCCCATCATGCAGTGCAGCCCATATCTTGTAATATACACTGATGAAAATCGAAGTATCTAGCACCGATCCAGACAGTAAGTTAGGAGAAAAAGTTCCATAATAGTAAAAACTATAAAATTATATTTGGCAATAATAACACTGTGCACTTAAATCAAAATGTTGTAAAATAATGCCTCCCTGCACCCACAATATATGTAAGACAGGCTACATTCAGCAGAATGTGTACTAGCAATGCAGTGTTAAAGATAAGAAATATCATAACTGTGTATGTCTTTTTTGCATCACAAGTAAACATTACAAATAATAAATCTGCTTATTTCTGAAAATGCTTGCTATGTTACAAGTACATTAAGCCACTCGAAAGGAGGCTTCTACTAGGGAATAAATGCATGGTTGGGTGGTCAGGGCACTTGGCCTTCGGCCTCGTGCTCCAACCCCCTCCCCCCCAGCCATGCATTAATTCCCTAGTAGAAGCCTCCTTTCTTGTGGCTTAATGCCTATTGAAAGCACATGCATATACAGCTTTGTTTCTGTACAGTACTACCTGCTGACTCTTTAACAGCTCTGTAGACAGCAATGTACAGTTTTAGCATATGAAAACAGAGGCACCAAATGATGCCAAGCATTACAACTACAGTACTCCCTTGCTATATCAAATCTCATTATACTGAATTCTTGGTTATAGCAAACGGTTCTTGTGGCTCGCAACTATAGTCTGTGATTTTTAATTTGCATTCATAGCTACACAGTTTCCCCACACACAAGTTGACAACTGCTGATTGCTGCTTATTCTGTTGGTGGTGGTGCTGCTAATTCCTACCTACCACAATCCCTGGCTCACCTCATCATGAAATATGAATTTCATGCTCTCTCTAGCTCTCTCTCTCTAGTAAGCAATCCGTTCATCCTTGCTCGCTCTCCTCACTCATCTCACTCTCCTTCACTCACCCTCACAGGTCTACTAACTAAAAACTAGGAACTGGAAAAGTAACTGAAAATAACCATAACTAAATAAAAACTGCTGATCTGTGCCAGCCTGGTGGTGCTGAGGGTTGAGGTGCTGGATGCCACACCTCGCACCATGCCGGCGACCCGGGTTCGGGAACTAGCCTAGGTTGCAGGGGGTCGGCAGAGGAGGGAGAGGATCGAGCATCTGGAGAACAGCTCTCCTCTCCTGGGAGGGACAGGGGCTCCTATTTGGCACTCGGCTGACCTCTGGCAGAAGCTGGAGATACAGCAATCACCAGAGAAGCATAGCGAAGGGGCGGGGAGTGGCAGACGTTGGTGAGGCCTTGACATCAGGGTGCTGGCCACTCCTAGGGAAAAAGGAAAAACACCTTCATCTCCGACAGAGATCGAGAACCGGAGCTTAACCACATTTTATGGCCACCCTCCTGGCATCCTCCTGACTGATGCTGCCAGAGAATTCCGGGGTGTTGGACCCCACCCGACCCCGCCTGGGGGGCAAACTGAGGGTACATGGGTGATGGAGGATTGACCAGGTAGCAGCTAACCATAGTGGGATGACTCCTAGGTACTCCCAAGGAGACTGCAGTTGAGGGGAGAGAGGAGGGAAAAATGGAAAGTACAAAAAAAAAAAACTGTTGATTTGTGATGTTGCAGGGTTGAGTGGAATGTAGTTGGCAGAGTGTGAGTGTAAGCAGTCAGGCAGTCAGTGTGAGTGGCTGAGGGCAGACAGAGAACAGAGATGTGACTTGCTCCAGATTTCAGCACCAGCTTAAGGTCTGTGTTTTACCAGAAAAAGAAAAATAAATGTAAGGTCCATAAAGCACCAGTGCAATGCTGTGTTTCCACAGACACTGGGGAAAGGCAGTTGGGAGGCTGGGGGCAGTGGCATTACAAATGGTGATACAGTACAGCAGTCATAAAGCTATGGCAAAGTAATGTACTGTATCTTTTTTAAGAAAAACAACATAAAAACTACTTGAGATTGTTCGTGAATAATTATTTAACTTTTTGAATCTGCAGCAGTTAGGGAATAGAGACAGGGAGTACTGTATACAGTATGTGCTCTCCTCTACTTTTTTAGCTTTCCCTCGTAAAACACTGCTCCTCACTTTAACAAATGACAGCCTATAATGAACATAGGAAATGGCTCCAATTTTGTGCATTATAACGAGGAAGCACTGTAGTTGTGACTGAGGTCACTACAATAGAAGTATCTGTATATCTTTAGTCATGACAGAGCATGATTCTGGGCATCACTGTCAGTGGAATGTTTGAGGGGCATTACAGGGCCATCATGCTAGTGCAGGTAAGGTGATTTGTCTACCTGCAGAACAAGCCAGGTGAATGTGATCAACAGCCAACCCAAGATGGTCTGATGTTCTGCAAAGAGGGAGGGGTTAGGATCATGTCAATGCAAATGGAAGTCGAAGGGATCTGAACTAGTGGGGGGGGGTCACCAGTGCCAGGAGTTAAATGCATGGGTTCACCAAAGGAATGGCAGCTGGACTAAGCAGCAGAAGAATAGTAGATTGGTACAAGAAAGCATACAGGGCCAATTCTCACTTGAAAACAGGATGTATGAAGATCCCACCCCCACAAAATTGACTGCTCTGAGCACCAGATAGACTTGCAAGTCAAGAACTTAGAGGAACTTACAAAGACATGGGAGAAGAAAATGGCTAGAGAACCAAGAAGGAGAAACTCTGGCTATTCCAAAGGAATAGGTTCTTCAGGAAACAGAACAGGGGGTTCCACTTTGAAGAGAGCTTGTTGGTGAAAACCAAAAAGGAAATCAGTGTGACAAGCTAGTCCACAGAGCCCATTCCATCAAGCTCAGAGAAAAAAGCAGGGGGGTCAAAATAGTTTTCCAGTGAGGAACTACAGAAATGCAGACAGCTCAGCACAGCTAAATAGATTCAGTGGTGATAAGTGCCTTGTGAAAGTTAAATTCCTCAGGTGGAATTCTACTAGCATTACCAAAGTTAGAAATACCACTTTCTCTCAGTGCAGTTTAACCCCTGTAAGGTATACATATTTTTAAATCAAGGATGGAATTGAGAAAGGAAAAGTGTGGTCTACTGGGATTCGAACCTCAGATCTCTGGTATGCCGTTCCAGCGCTCTAACCATTAAGCTACAGGCTCACTGATCAAAGCGTCTGAGGAATTTCCTTACAGCCACACACACATATTCCTTTCTCTAGTGTTGCGCAATTATGCAACTAGGAACCAATGTTAGAAATACCACTTTCTCTCAGTGCAGTTTAACCCCTGCAAGGTATACATATTTTTAAATCAAGGATGGAAATGAGAAAGGAAAAGTGTGGCCTACTGGGATTCGAACCTCAGATCTCTGGTATGCCATTCCAGTGCTCTAACCATTAAGCGACAGGCTCACTGATCAAAGCGTCTGAGGAATTTCCTTACAGCCACACACACATTCCTTTCTCTAGTGTTGCGCAATTATGCAACTAGGAACCAATGTTAGAAATACCACTTTCTCAGTGCAGTTTAACCCCTGCAAGGTATATATTTTTAAATCAATGATGGAAATGAGAAAGGAAAAGTGTGGCCTACTGGGATTCGAACCTCAGATCTCTGGTGCCGCTCCAGCGCCTAACCATTAAGCTACAGGCTCACTGATCAAAAGCGCCTGAGGAATTTCCTTACAGCCACACACACATTCCTTTCTAGTGTTGCGCAATTATGCAACTAGGAACCAATGTTAGAAATACCACTTTCTCTCAGTGCAGTTTAACCCCTGCAAGGTATAACATATTTTTTAAATCAAGGATGGAAATGAGAAAGGAAAAGTGTGGCCTACTGGGATTGAACCTCAGATCTCTGGTATGCCGCTCCAGCTCTAACCATTAAGCTACAGGCTCACTGATCAAAGCGCCTGAGGAATTTCCTTACAGCCACACACACATTCCTTTCTCTAGTGTTGCGAATTATGCAACTAGGAACCAATGTTAGAAATACCACTTTCTCTCAGTGCAGTTTAACCCTGCAAGGTATACATATTTTGAAATCAAGGATGGAAATGAGAAAGGAAAAGTGTGGCCTACTGGGATTGAACCTCAGATCTCTGGTATGCTGCTCCAGTGCTCTAACCATTAAGCTACAGGCTCACTGATCAAAGCGCCTGAGGAATTTCCTTACAGCCACACACACATTCCTTTCTCTAGTGTTGCGCAATTATGCAACTAGGAACCAATGTTAGAAATACCACTTTCTCTCAGTGCAGTTTAACCCTGCAAGGTATACATATTTTAAATCAGGATGGAAATGAGAAAGGAAAAGTGTGGCTCACTGGGATTCGAACCTCAGATCTCTGGTATGCTGCCAGCGCCTAACCATTAAGCTACAGGCTCACTGATCAAAGCGCCTGAGGAATTTCCTTACAGCCACACACATTCCTTTCTCTAGTGTTGCGCATTATGCAACTAGGAACCAATGTTAGAAATACCACTTTCTCTCAGTGCAGTTTAACCCTGCAAGGTATACATATTTTTAAATCAAGGATGGAAATGAGAAAGGAAAAGTGTGGCCTACTGGGATTCGAACCTCAGATCTCTGGTATGCTGCTCCAGCGCCTAACCATTAAGCTACAGGCTCACTGATCAAAGCGCCTGAGGAATTTCCTTACAGCCACACACACATTCCTTTCTCTAGTGTTGCGAATTATGCAACTAGGAACCAATGTTAGAAATACCACTTTCTCTCAGTGCAGTTTAACCCCTGCAAGGTATACATATTTTTAAATCAAGGATGGAAATGAGAAAGGAAAAGTGTGGCCTACTGGGATTCAACCTCAGATCTCTGGTATGCGCTCCAGCGCCTAAACCATTAAGCTACAGGCTCACTGGATCAAAGCGCCTGAGGAATTTCCTTACAGCCACACACACATTCCTTTTCTAGTGTTGCGAATTATGCAACTAGGAACCAATGTTAGAAATACCACTTTCTCTCAGTGCAGTTTAACCCTGCAAGGTATACATATTTTTAAATCAAGGATGGAAATGAGAAAGGAAAAGTGTGGCCTACTGGGATTCAACCTCAGATCTCTGGTATGCCGCTCCAGCGCCTAACCATTAAGCTACAGGCTCACTGATCAAAGTGTCTGAGGAATTTCCTTACAGCCACACACACATTCCTCTCTAGTGTTGCGAATTATGCAACTAGGGACCAATGTTAGAAATACCACTTTCTCTCAGTGCAGTTTAACCCCTGCATATATTGTTTTAACAGTGATGGAATGAGAGTGATTTCATTGATCTGGTTTTCAGATTAGCTCAGCGTTATAGGTTTCACCGATCAGCAACCGAGGAATTTTCAGCCAATATCATTCCTTTCAGTGCCGCGCCAATTGGCGCAACCAGAACCATCCCGATTTAAAAATATGTATACCTTGCAGGGTTAAACTGCACTGAGGAAAGTGTATTTCTAACATTGGTTCCTAGCTGCATAATTGCGCAACACTAGAGAAAGGAATGTGTGTGTGGCTGTAAGGAAATTCCTCAGACGCTTTGATCAGTGAGCCTGTAGCTTAATGGTTAGAGCGCTGGAACGGCATACCAGAGATCTGAGGTTCGAATCCCAGTAGGCCACACTTTTCCTTTCTCATTTCCATCCTTGATTTAAAAATACTAGCATTACCATGAATTTTTGAGCAGATACTGCCAATTAGTAATTTCTGAAATTTCCACAGTAAATTTTAACTGACTAAATCACCCACTGACCCCCTTCTGCCTGGTGACCCCCAGTACCATCTCCCACCAAACAAAAGACTTACTGCATCTGCTGAGCGATTGGGTACCTCAGGAGGTATTGCAGGGCCTGCAGAATTGCCAGCTTCATCCCATCAGTGGCAATGTTTTTTTTCTCTCTTTTTCTCCCTGACCTGGGCTGGAACATATGCTAGAGTATGCATGCACTGTGTTAAGATAAGATACAGCACACCTCTGCACATCCTGCAGGTCAACTAGGTATGTGACTACTGCTGTGCCACCTAGCCTCCACTAGGTGGCAAGCAAGCTGAAGTACATGCTCCCTGAAAGAAGAGAGTCATCAAAGGATGCTCAGTCTTCTTCCTCTGGCCGGCCCCTGAGACACCCAGGTCTGTTCCAGAACCTGGGTTGCTTGCATGGCAGTAGGTAAGACTTTTAGCACCTCAGCCCTTCTTGCCAACAGGTGGTGCAAATCTTGCACAATTTAACAAATAACAAATAATTAAATTGTGAAACTCCTCTAACATGTTTCAATAAAAGAAAAATAGCAGGACAAGAGGACACAGCATGAAATTAGAGGGAAGCCGATTAAGGGGTAATGTGAGGAAGTTCTTTTTCACAGAAAGTGTGGTGGATACATGGAATGGCCTACCTCAGGAAGTGGTGGATATGAATACAGTGTAGGGCTTCAAACAGGCATGGGATAGGCATAAGGGAGCAATACAGATGAGTATGAATAGATAGGCCATTGACAGAGCAAAAGCCTATGGCACATTCATAAGGTAGAAAAAGAAATGGGCAGACTGGATGGGCCTTGCGGTCCTTATCTGCCATCAACTTTTATGTTTCTATGTAAGTGGCATTTGTAACATGTACTTACAAACATATACTTGTAGCTTACATCAGAACGCTTGGTATTGTAGAATTAGAACCAAGATTCGATTGAACATAATTAACATTTTTCAACCAGAGCCGAAATCCCATGCATGCACAGAAGAAACATGTACAAAGATTGCACACATGCGCAACAGCATCCCGGCCTTGCGCATACACGGGATTTCGACTTCGGTTAGAAAATGTTAATTGTGACACTTGCAGTGCTCAGTTTGGGTTCTACAGTACCAGGAGCGGTTTGCAATTATAGAATTTACAGGGATAGCATGTTTGAAGAGTGGGCATGTTATAAAATGCCACTTCGGGACCGCGCTCATGCCTGATGCGCGTCCTCGACCAAGATATGATTCTGGTGGTACATGATTTAACCTCGGACAGAGGTAAAACCAAATGTTACTACAAAATACAAAAACAGATACAATTGCTTATTTTTTAGTTCTGTGGGGGTATTGTACAGTACAAATGATGTAGGTCTGTGCCAAAAGGCACAATGCTTGGAGGTTACCAAAAACGGAGAGGAAAAGTTGACAGTACCCATTTAAGAAAAACACAGGTCTCTAACTATGAGTAAGCTCAGGGGCTTGCCCTGCAACAGCAGAATTTGTGTATCATAGTTGGGGGAAACATTTGATGGTCTAGGCCATCCAGATGAAATTTATAAGTATCTGTTTATGTTTCAAGAGCCTTTGTGTTTGGAGTTGTTAATTTAAAAGGTTACTTTAAGGTTTTTAGTGCACCACTGCAGCTCAGCCATGTGCTGTGTCATTGGATCTACACTGTTTTCATGACTGGGAACCCAGTGAATCACCAGGAGCCCCATAGACAGACCTAAAGCAACACTGGCCTGTGGAGAGAGAGTATGTACGTGTGGTTTGGGGGGTGGGCAACTGCTACAATTGAGCTCAGCCGGGAAGGGCACTAGAAGCCTCATCTTTATTTTGTTTGACTGAGCCTTTCAGCATGGATGAAGAGCAGCCCCTGTGTATGTAGCCAGGACCTAAATGGGCACCAGAAAACAGCCAGGTGTACTCTGAATGCCTCACTGCCGTGCCTAACCCCTTTGTTCTTTTAGGGCCTGAAAGAAGAGGAGTAGGAGGGGGAGGAGAAGAATTAGAAGAAGAAGAAGAAGAAGAAGCAGCAGAAGAAGAAGATGGCAAAGAAGAAGCATTAGCATTTATATAGTGTATATTTATATAATGTTTTTACATACACTGTATCCCAAAGTACTTTACAAGCAAGCCCAGTTATTTTGTTTTTAATCCTTGTCTGAACATTTATTACTTATAGAGTTTTAATTGTATTCTTATTGGGTTAACTGTTATTGCACTGCATTGCTGTACAGGTGACAAGATCCTGTGGGGAGGTGGGAAGGTGTGGAATTCAAGGATGTTATATCATACTTACACCAGGCCCAATTTTTTTTTTTTTTTTATGTAATGCTTTTTTGCCACCTTCTGCGGCACACTACCGGCTTGGGGCACCCAGCCGCTGGCTCCGCCCGTCCCAGAGAACTGGGTAGCTCAGAATGCACCCAGGAGGATCCGGGATAGCCATCTTGCCATCCCACTAGAGGGCTCCCCCGCTGCCTCAACCAGCCAGGACAGCTCCGGACCATTCCTGACAGGATTCCGCCAAAGTTCTCCAGGCAGCTCGGAGTGCAGCCATCAAGCTGCACAGTCGCGCCAAGCCATTTTCCTCCGATTGGTCCCCTGGAACGCGGACATGCAATGACGTCCGGGCACAGCATGCTGACGTCTGCCGCGTTCCCCCTCCAGATTGCCAGCACTTGTAGTGCCCTCGGGTGTCCCCAGGAGCCGCTACAGCATGGCGAGATTCCCCAACCCACCCCAGGACTGGGAGAGCAGTCTACAGACACTCAATCCCAGTCCTCCCCTGTTGATCCCCAACGGCCTGGGCTCGTTCTCGAACCTCAGTCGCCGGTGTGGCGTGAGGTGTGGTACCCAGCGCTTCAACCCTCCGCGCCACCGGGCCGGCTACCAGGCTCATTTTAACTTTCTCTGGGTGGAGGTACCACACAATTTAACTAAAACCTGGACAGGAACCCCCAGTCAGGAATTTATTGACCCAGGCCCTGCAGCCTTCTTTGACGCCACCAGGCAGGGGTAGTACCCAACAATATCCCCAGTAATTCAGTTACATTTCTGGAGGTACTGCTGGGATCTCCTGTTTACCGTCTGGTTGCCCACGTAGACCAACAGTTTGGTCAAGGAACAATTGTTACCCATCAAAAAAGTTTTGAAACTCAACATGCCTGCAGAGCAGGATCAGGTGCAAAAGGCTGGCTCACTCTTGCTGTAGGTTTGGTACCTGCCAAAAAAGTTCTGAATTTCAACATTGCTTTCAGATGTTTGAAAACTGGTGTTGCGCAGAGGTGCTGGACCCTAAGAAGATATTGTTAGTGAAGAATATCCTCCAGGGGGTTTAGCAGAGTCATCACTGTGAGTGTTTCACAAGTTGATCTGGGGGGACTGGAAGAGTCAAGGCCCACCAGCTGTCATATAATCCCATCACTAACACAGTAACTGCAACACTGGTGAGAGATAAGGATGCAGATATGCTGAAATTGCATGCCACTTTCATGCCTGTGAGTACTTCAGAACGATGGCACCTGATTAGCAGGGGGAGCACCTTAGACCCTTCCTGAAGCCAGTCTTAGATGGAGTACTGGATGTCAGAGTTAAAAAAATGTGCTTGTCAGTAAAGGCAAGACTGTGCAGGACCTGCAAGCATTCCTGGCACCTAGTGGGACTGTGGTGTCATCTGCTGGGTCACTACTATAGGCAGTGGATCCTTAATGGAGAAGGCCCAGAAGCCACTAAGAGATAAAAAGGAGCATAATAGGCTCTATACCTTTTCAGGAGTCAGGTTTATTCCCTGCGGGGAATGCCACATGGACAAATGAATTAAACCAGCTATACAGATGGTGCAAGACCTAAAGTGTTTCAATGAGGAAATGAAAGCCCAGATGAGGGAGCGTCTGAGAGGACCAGCACATAGTGCCATCCAAGCCTTGAAAGTTGCCATACCTAATGCTACTCCACTTGACTATCTGTACACACTGAAATGAAGTTTTCGTGGACTGAACTGCATGTGTGAATATACTGAAAATGAATTTACATGGAAAATAATGAGTTCTACAATATGTTTGGAAGTGTGGAACAACCTGGATGAATTCTGACTAAGTTAACCTAAATGGAGCAGACAGAGGTAGAGAGGCTTCCTGACTTTCTGATGCGACTTGGGAAAGTGGCACAGAGGGCATACCAAAAAGGAAACTTGCTGGATGCAGGCATAGACCATGTTCAGGTGGAACAAGTGCTACAGTGAGCTGTGTACTCCAATCAACATGTGACTAACTTATGGTGGAGGCACTCTATAGATTGCCTGCCAGCCTATGGATAACTGATATGAGAAGGTAATATTACAAAAATCACATGGAAGAACATCCCTGCCTTTTTGCCTTCCATGAGCAGGCCGCCTGCAAAGTGATATCGGGTGCGGGAGGCTAACTCAACTCGTGCTGTAGGTGCTGTGGGATGGCTCCATATGTGAAAGGCCCAAATCCTTTTCTGGATCATGTCTCAAGAGCCTTCTGCTACAATAAAAAAAGTTCCTCCAAATATTAACTGTTTGAATTGGGGGTTCTACGCTAGGCTTCTCAAATGTGTTAGCTCTTCCAATGGCCTGTTTAGAAGGTTATTACAAAACAATGAAGCATGACCTAGCCAGTTAAGTTATGTTGTTCTTGGGCCCTCAGAGAAGAAAACAGGTCCCTCCCCTGGTCATCCGAAATGAAAAGGGGATCTATCTTGAGCAGATAGTCTTTTAAGTATCTAGGTGTTACCCTGGATGACACTCTTTCTTGCCTCATGTTGATAATATCGTCTGCTTTACCAACAGAAAGTTAGGAACTCTGTACAGGAATCGCATGAACCTCACCACAGAAGCCAGCTGTCTAGTTGTGACCAGCTCACTCCTGCAACTCCTTGATTACAGTCTATAGTTTATGCAGCAGTTAGGGGCTGTACTTAACAAAGTCAGGCTAGTGGCTAGTGTAGAATAAAGCCTGCAGATTTGTATTAGAGCTAACATGCTTACTCACAGCTGCTCTCTTTATACCCTTGCTGGTTTCCCCTTCAGGGCAGATAATTGAAATTCCAGCCCTGCTTACTCATCAAAAAAGCACTAATGGGCCTTACCCTGGGCTATCTGAAATTTTTTCCTCCAGTTATCAACAAATACTCTACTCAGAGTATAACAAGGAACGCCCTAGTAATCTCTTTCCATAGAACAAATTTGGGTAAGTGGTCTTTCTCTGTGGCTAGATGAATTACCTGAATCCCTGGTAAGCCTCCCTAAAAAGTGTCTTTTTATGAAAGTGCTGAAAAAAAGAACTCGTGTCAAGTTGCAAATGTTCATGCTTCAGTTAATAGAAACTCCTAGCATACATTGTTTTCTTTCTGTTGTCAATGAAATTGAATGGTTTAACTATTGCAACTAGGACTTCCTTTTGCTAGCCTCTGACTATACTCCTCATGGAGCTGTTTACATGTTTCTGCTTTGTTTATTGTCACGTGCTGTCTCAATCCATGTTAAGAAGTGGAACCTTTGTAAATGAGCTCTTGTGCTCTAAGGTGCTCTCTGAATGAATAAATAAATAAATAAAACAAAACAAAATAAAATAAATTAGGCCCATAAGGCCCTGTACTGAAATCTCCCAAAGAATATTGGTGATCTCAACGAACTGAATCAGATTGAGTCTACACTATGGAACCAAAGACTCCTTAAATTACTTGACTATCATTGAGAAATAGTTTTGGCAACCACATATGAACTATTAGATACTGAAGAAGGTTATCCTGACCAAAATGTTGGCTGCCCCATGTGTGAATAATGTTAAAGGGCACACAATAACTTGGAAAAAATAAGCAAGCCTTTAGCAAATGCAGGGCCAGTTGTCTCCTTTGAAGGTTTGTTAGCTTTCACATGGCTACATTATGACATAAATTATAAATAGAATCTTTTTTGCTGGTGGTTTAGTAATTTGACATATCAGATTTTTCCAGTTCATGTCAACAATGATGTAACCATTTCTCATACCCAGTAGGATATGAAATCATAAGCGCATCCCCTTTTCCAGTCCTTGTTCTCCAGTTGTACTACTGTATTTCTCATAGTGGCACCAATAAGTATTAGCAAGGCAGTAACATATCTGAGAGCATCCCCAGTCTGCTGCCTATAGTGGCTGTAGGAACAGCAGGGTGGTGTAACTCAAACAAACAGCTGGTTTCCTTCACCATCCCCCCGGGCAATATATCCATGGAGTAGCCTCCTGCCTGATGCATCAGAATCTGCAAACGTCTTGCCTTGCATCAATTTTAGCAGCTTTTCAGCGCAGTAAGGATCACAAACAACAAGCTTACTAATGTGTGACGCCACCATGCTGGTTTTACAGTTAGTTCATTTTAATAAAAAAAGGTGTGTCGAAATGCTATTTAACTTCAGGGCAATTTTTGTCATTAACATGATCAGTAATAGTGTTTTAGTTGTCTGGCTACATCTCTCACTCCTGCCAGAAACTGTCACAAAGATTGATGACAGTGTGATGTTTCACTCTGCCACCATTTCTCAGGAATGTAGGGGGGCATTATATGTCTCAGACAGAATGCTGGGCCCACAAATAAACAAGAATGGAGCAGATCTGGATCCGGGTACCAGCACTACCTGCAGCACAGGCAGTGGAGCAAATGAGGCAGTTTACAATTATCTCTACACCAAAAACTGACTTAAATTCTACAGGCAATAAAATGCAGATGTTAGCTACACAATGGTCTATGCCTTTTATTGTGTTGACACCTTGCATAAATCCTGTTGGAGAGATAATAAGAAATTAGTTGTAAAATAATGAATCCGTTTACTGTACCTTTTATTCCGAGCTATTTCACATTCCCGAATACCAGTCTGCTTTTGCATCACTTTGTACTGGTGATACTATATGATAAACAGAGGCCATGCTTTCTGTTAGAAAGAAAATTAATAACTATGTTGGTCACTGCATGGGTTGAAATCTAATTTTGCAGTCATTAGCTAGTAGGGCTAGTGAGTGGTAAAATCCAGAAACAGCACAATGTTTTTCACTGGCCCAACTGGTGTACTTAACAGAATATTCTGAGATTTCCACAGTTAAAAAAATGGGGTGTTGAAACCCATGCCTGTTTACTGATCCCTTCCATTCCCCAGTCTGCCAGCCGGTGTCTAACGGTCCTTGCTAGTCAAGTGGCATTGTTACTGTATATGTAAAGTTGTGGTAATATACTGTATAAAAAAATACAATTCAAAATAGTCACATATACTTATACAGGGCCTGTCCCCACGCTCTCCCTGGTTAGACGTCACAAGACCTCTGAGTGTGGAGGCAGGGCTGACAAACCAGGGAGTGGAAAGGATTAGCTGGCCACTCACTCAGGGCAATTTATGATCCCTTCTCTCCTCAAGGGGACGAAAACTAAAATTGATATTTCTACCTAAAACGATGTAAAGGTAAACAGGCAGGGGTTTCAAGCCTCCTGTTGTTGTTTGTTTTTTTGTTTGTTTTTGTTTATTTGTTGTTTTTTTTTTTTAATAACTGTAAATCTTAGAACATCAGTTAATGAAATGACTATTTCTCCAGTATAAACCAGCAGGATTTGTTAAAGGAAAATTGTACTAGGCTGATACAAAATCAGTCAGCATCTGGCTTAGTGAGCTGGTGCTAGTTTTGACCCCAGCCACTGGCAATCATGACTTGTTGGAAAAGTGTGATACCTTCTGCCATATGTTATATGTGTGATTGTTGGGTTTTTATGGGTAGAAGTGTATTTTTTGCGAGGTGAGAGAACTTTAAAGTGACTGTACTTACAGTATAGACATATTCTAAGCTTATTCTAATCTATTTTATCAAATTATTTATGGAAATGGAGATTTAATTTGAAATGGAAATGTCTTAGTTAACAAAAAATGTAAAGACACCATCTAAAACAAGGAAAGTAGAAAAGTCGAATTAAACACAGAACATTTGAATTTTGAAGCTGTTGGCATGAGACATCCTTTTCACAAAATGAGCAATCCTGAAATGTTTTGACACACTCCGTCATGATCAGCAGTGTTTGTACAATCTAGTCTAAAGCTGTGCCATTTGACCATAAAAAAAAAAAATCCTTTCTCTAAAAAAAAGGCCAGTTTGTCAGATTGGTAAATGAGCAGACTCAGTGACAAGCCGCCTCTGGAGCCAACAGCAAGGAGGTACTGGGGCAGTGTCAGTCGTGGCACATGTTGAGGAGTAGCCTTAGAGAAAAGAGTTCCCAGGTTCCAGTTCCACATAAGTCACAGCCTTATTGTGTGACCTTAAACAAGTCATGTAACTTCCTACAGTCTTCCCAGATAAGAAGAAGTAGTGGAAACAAGAAATTCATTTTTCCCACAGTTTATTTACCCAGTATAGCCCAACTGAGATGCAACATCTCATTTGCAGTGGGGTCCTGCTTATGCACATTTTTGCAGCTGGGTGTACTGGTGCACTGAGAGTTTAAGCAGCTTGCCCAAGATCACACAGTGAGTATTTGTCTCTAGCTGGGTTTGAACCTGTTATATCCTCAGCTTCAAACTGATGTTCTAACCACTAGACCATGCAGTCTAAAATTTTAGTGAGCTTTGCAGAATAAATACATATCAGATAGCTAGCCTGCTGTTCTGCCCTTCCCTAGAAACAGGAAGCTGAGGCTATATTGCCTATAGCCCCTAAATAGGGTTACCATATCCTTCTCTGAGAGCCGAGTTCAGCTTTCTTAAGACATATTTGATATAAAATGACACATCGGCTGCTTCCATCAAGCATACTATTTATCTCTCTTCACAGATGCTGTGTCTTGTGGGAGATTCTTGCAGGTTTGACCCTTGTCTTCTCACGACTGCCTGCACACATCATCACAAAATAGATGTATCATTCCAGATGTCCTCTAAGCTACCACAGGAATTTGGCTATTTTCAAATGATTTTGCAAGTTTTTTTTTCTTTTATGTCCTGGCAGTTTTTTGTAAATGTAAGTTTATTGAACAACGTAGGTACAGTGTTCCTCATTTCATTTATATAGCAGTACACCAATACAAGAAAGGTTAGACATTTTTCCCAGCATTAGATCTACAGTAGCATGCTATAACTCCATTTGGCCTAGAGGAGATGACGGCTGGCATTTTATGCTATTCTTTCGTGATTACTATAATTTCAGGGTCTGTTTACTCTGCTCCCCTTGGCATGTTTACTTCCTAATTACTAGGGTGTTTTCCCTTGTGGGGTTTCCTTCGGGTTGGCTTGTTTTTTGTCAGTTTTTGTTGTGTCACATGGCAGATCTCATGAAAGAGGAATAAACATTACAGGAATGTTAAATAAGCTATAAAGAGCAGTTCTGGCAACAATGCAAAAGGGAGGGCTACAGTATTAAAACCTGGCTGAACACACAGTCAGACCTGGGCAGAATGGTACCTGCCTTCAGTCTCTAAACACAGAAACTCATTATTTACTGCAGAATATATCAAAATAGCAGTAAAATATCAAATTTCAACAAAGTTCATGTAATAGCTTTACATAATTTGTTATGTTTGCTTGCACGCATGTACAAGAAACATTACGTGGCAGCTTAGGGAGAGAAGTGGGTTGTGGAGGTGCGGCAGTGTGGCAGCCAACGGAGGCATTGCATTTGGGGGGTTGGCAGTGGTAGACCAATGGAGGCACAGTGTGCTGATGACACTGGCTTCCAAAAGTGCCACCAACTTGAACGTTTTCACCACAGCAATCAGGGGCTGCCTCGTCATTGCAGCGTCAGCCATTCCGCAGCAATGAGTGTGGCCTGCCAACACATTCACAAACAGCATTATTCAGTCCCCACTGCCATGGGTGCCCAATCCTCCTTGGCAGCATGCACCCCTCCAAAACAGTCTTTGTTTTTACCGACGGGGGCCCCAATCCCCACTGGCTGCAGTCCCCGGTCCCAGTTTGATTTGCCAACAGGGAAGCCCACTCGCCGTCAGCATAATGTTCCCCTATACCAGTTTAATTTGCCGACAGGGGAGCCCACTCCCCGTCTGCATAACGTCCACCCCCAAAAAGGTAGGTTTGTGCGAGGGGTGCCCAATCCCTCGGCTCTGTGCCCCTGTATGTGCAGACGGTGGTGCCCAATCCCCCATCGGCTACAGTCACCCCCCAAAAAACTCAGTTGGCATGCTGGGAACCCACCACAGTGTGCCAAATGTCCCTGTTAAAAAAAAAAAAAAGTCCCACAATGTTTTTTTGTTTGTTTTTGTTCCTGTAAATCAGAAAATGTTCCCTCGTTGAGTCTAGTGGCCCCACTCCCCAACCCGCACCCACCCTCTGCACACCCTACCTCCCCACACACCCTCTTCACCCCATACTTACCTCTGGAGTCCAGCACGATGATCTTCGGTGGACCGGGAACACATCTGCACTCTTCAAAGACAACCATGAACTGAAGAAATGCCGGTAAGCTGTATAATGGCATAAATAGGGTTTTTTCAACTTTGGTGCATATCTCAGGAATATTTGGGAATTTTGACACCAAATTTTCAACATGGGGTTATTGGGACCCCTCCTCATGAATTCAGCCACTATCATGGCATTATTCTGTCCCAAAAGGTGATTTCACGGTCACTGTGTGGAATCACCTTTCGGGACCAATTAACAAAATGACAGTGCCAGTGTTCATGGTGGCCTCTCAAAAGTCTATGTTGCAAATTTTGGTGAAAATTTATGTTATGTGGTTAAAGCAGTTGTTACCATTAACTTGTAACTTTGTGAATTTGCAATATTTTCACTCCAGATTTTCAACATTGCCATTTGTCCGCACCTCCTTATGAACAGTACAGCTGTCATTTTTCACATCCTGGCAAAAATGTGTTTTCGCACTTCCGGCACAGAATAGCACGGTCGCTGTGAGAAATCAGTGTTCAGGACACATTAAGAAAATCACAGTGACACTGTTCATTAGCAGAGGTCCTAAAATGCCTATGTTGAAAATTTGGTGACGAAGTCCACAAAGACTGTGTTAGAGTGGACGCTATGCGTTCCACGCACACCGTGAATTTTTGCACATTTGTAATATTTTTCACTCTAGATTTTCAACATTGCCATTTTCCACACCTCCTTATGAACAGTACAGCTGTCATTTTTCACATCCTGGCAAAAATGTGTTTTCACACTTCCGGCACAGAATAGCATGGTCGCTGTGGGAAATCAGTGTTCAGGACAGATTAAGAAAATCACAGTGACACTGTTCATTAGCAGAGGTCCTAAAATGCCTATGTTGAAAATTTGGTGACGAAAGTCCACAAAAAGACTGTGTTATGAGCGGGTGTTGCGCAGTTTCCACGCACACTGGTAACTTTGCACATTTGTAATATTTTCACTCCAGATTTTCAACATTGCCGTTTTTCCACACCTCCTTATAAACAGTACAGTTGTCATTTTTTACATTCTGGCTGAAATGTGTTTTTGCACTTCCGGTGCAGAATAGCGTGGTTGCTGTGGGAAATCAGTGTTTGGGACATATTAAGAAAATCACAGTGACACTGTTCATGAGCAGAGGTCCTAAAATGCCTATGTTGAAAATCTGGTGATGAAAGTCCATAAAATGACTGTGTTACACGCATGCATTGCACAGTTTCCACGTATGCTTGGAACTGCGAGCATTTTTAATATTTCAACTACAGATTTTCAGCATTGCCATCTCTTCACACCTCCCTATGGATGTTACAGCTGTCATTCTTCACATCCTGCCCAATCTGTGTTTTTGTACATGTGGCGCAGAATGGCACTGTCGCTGTTGGAACTCAATGTTCAGGACACACTGACAAAATCGTACTGCCAATCTTCATGAGAAGAGGTCACAAATGCTTTCATAAGGTGGGGTCACAAAAAGGCCATGTTGAAAATTTGTAGTGTAAATACCAACAAACGCCTGAGGTGTTAGGGTTTCTAACCATAATGTCCTACCCTGTACAGACTGACAGGCATCGGGGTGTGCCTTTGGATTGCCCACTGTACTGCTCATGTCATCCCACCCCAACCCCCCAGCCACTGACAGGCATCTAGGTGTACCTTGGACTCTTCGGCCCCAGACCTCACCCCATTCTCCTATGCTGCACCCATGTCAGCGTATATCCTTATGGAATGGGGTGACTGTAAAGCCAAACACCCTAAGGCACACCTCAACACATGTCGGTGTCTGCAGAACAGGGTGAGGTGACGTGGCATGACCGTCATGGGTGATGACCCAAACACTTACCCCAATGCCTGTCTGTCTCTACAGGATGGAGGTGCGGTTGGTGTGAAGTTCAATACTTCACTGCCATTCCTATTCTGCATCTGTCTAACTCCTGCATTTCCAATGCTAATACCAGCAAGCAAACATACAGCATTGACAAATGCTTGTTAGTTAAGTGGTTATCAAATCTTTAATATTTATTACTCACTGTTAGGATCTTTGTGGCACTTATAATTAAAGTCAGAAAGTGTTCATCATTTCTATGTTTGAATGAGTGCTCTATCAACTAGACAGCATGTCAAATGTATGTGTCAGTTATGGCACAGTAAACACCATGCTGTAAAAAGAAGCGTGACCGAAAAGAGCTCCAGGGAATTATAGCGTGACCATTACAGCCCTATAGAGGGAGCGCTTTTCACTCAGGCTCAGCACTTTAAGAATCAGGTTGTGTGGGGAATGAATCGGCTGGCTCTGTGGTATGGTGGTTAGAGAGACAGGCCATGAGTCTGTGGGACAGCCACTGGACTAGGTTTGAGTCTCCCCCCATTATTTTTTTTTTTTGTTTACCTGTGGTGTGTCTCAGAGAATGTATATTCATTTTACGGACGGTGCGGGGGGGGGGGGAGTCCCCCATGTGGGGGGTGTGAGGGGCAAAGCCTCCCACTTAACATTTTGTGAATTGCATGTTTGTTGTTGGGATGGGGCAGAGATTCAGGCGGATGGGTAGGAGTCTGCCAGCTCCCCCCCATCGTGCTCTGCACTTGCTCCTTTTACTAAGTGCTGTGTTCTTTGTAGCAGCTTGTCCTACATGGATTTTGACCACACTGCATCATCTGTGATGAACTGATGTGGAGACTATCAAATATTATGGCTGGAGAAGCCTTTTTTGAATTCAATGTGCTAAGTGCTCCAGTTTAACTCCCTGTCATAATGTGTTTGGAATTTGCCTAAACATCTTCTTGTATCATATTTTTTGAATGCCCCCTATTGTATGAGTTGTAGGAATGTGGGATGTCCTGAACTGAAGCATTAAGGCTCAACAGAAAAATAGATGGATGACAACACAACAAGGCTTTGTTTTCATTGAGATTTGATGACAAGATATCGAGAGCGAAGCTGGAGTGGTCCCTATGAATCCATTACATCCTGAAATGAAAACTCAGCCTCGTTTGTGCACAGTTACTTATCTATGATTGTATATAATATATGGTCATGGTAAAATTGTGATTCAAGCTTAAACTCAGTTTCAAGCCCCCCTAACCTTAACTTGTCAATTTTATGGCAATTTAAAAACAAACTAATCCCACACCCTCATCCATCTGTGTAGTACCAAGCTAGTGCTCTGAGTCGTACATGTGAGTTTTGTAATCTGTAAATGAAATTATGAGTGATGAAAAGTGCAGCTGTTAGGAGATGACTTTTATACATTATGCACTTTCTTTTGAATGAGCGTTATTCAGACAGAGGCACTTACTGTATGAGGATTGTCTCCTGACGGCCGCACTTTTCATTATGCTCAATATCATTTTCACAGGACAGGAGCAACAACTAGAGGTTTCGTAGTTCACATCTAAATATCTCACTTTGTATCTGTTTTTTCAGTTTTACTGCTTTCACCATGACCATTCCATACATACATTGCCATCAGTGCAATTAATGTAATGAATGTGAGTATTATATAAATGTACAGGTTTTTATAGGTACCTGGATTTCAAGAATAATACATAGTCCATCAGTTGGTAATGAAATCTTAATAATTACTAAAATGTTTTTCTATGAGATTTAGTCCCAGACCTCCTCCTAAGACCACAGCTGATGGTGGTCTCGTGTTATGCCTAGGTGAGCAGACTAAGATAAAAAAAAGTAAGACTAAAACAAAAATCCAGATTGTCTAGACAACTGCCTTTTATTAGGAGTTGCAACCCTGGTTACAGCTAACACTATGACCCACATAATAAACCTAGCTGTCACCTCCAGTGTAGAACTCGATCAGTGGGAAATAGTATGAATTAACCCAACCTTCAAGGCAGGCTTAGGGGACCTGGTGGGAAACTAACAGCCAGTCTCAATACAATTGAGTCTATCCAAGATTATTGAGAACTGTCTACTCCTGGATGCACCTTTACTGTAATGACAATCCGTGACTGTGGCTCAGTAGGTTGCACACAAACCTCTAAAGCTGGATTTAGGAAGGTCATGGGTTCTAATTCCACATCAGGAACTTGAGCTATGCCTAGTACTACTACTGTTGGGCAGCACAAAAGGATGCTGCACCATTGAGGTGCCTTCTTTCCAGGGACATTTCTATGGTCTTAAAAAATTTAGGGGCTTAAACTCCCCCTCCCACCCAGTGAAAGAAACACACATATAGGCAGGGGTTGGTTTTAGAAATTGGGAATCTTTTATTAGGGGCTAATAAATAAAGCTTCAGAGCTGTAGTCCTTAATGCCCACCCCTAGTGATGCCTCTACTGCTTTCCTTCAGATGAAACACAAAATCATGATCTCTTCTGCCCATATCTGTTGCCTAGCCAGGTGTCAGTGAAAGCTCCCATGGGTCTTATCAAAAGAGTAGGGAATTTCCTTCAGGATCCTGGCCAACATTTCAAAAGCACAAGTTGTGATGCACTCCTAAAAGGGATCCTGCAGAAAAAAAGTTATCCAGCACACTCCACAGTTAATTTCCAATGACATTTTATTTGTATGCGGAACTTTGCAGACTCCAAATCACAGGAACAATGCCAGCACAAATAATTCAATGTGCAAATAACACCAGAAGCACTGTAGTAGGAAATACACCATTACAGGCTTATACGGAGCCCCTAAACCAACATCGCCCAACACATGAGCTTTTCACGCTAAACAAAGCTTTGTCATGGGTTGGGGCCAACGGTGAGCAATGCATCCCTCCTTCATAGTAGTATGTTTCTGATGACATACGTTAAATAGCAAATGTTGCTTCTATTTGAGGCTATTTCTCACTTCACCATTTGTAAACCTAATACCATAAAAAAAGCATACTCTCGCTATTTCCTAACAATATTCCTTTACATTCATTAAAAAGGGCTTCCTTAGATAAGGCCCCTAGCATAAGCATCTTTAATGCTAATGTATTGCCAAATACTACACTACCAATACTAGGATTCTACTAAAAAGGGCAAAGAGAGAAAAAAAAATATTTATTTTTGTTTCTTCGGTCAGTCACCCTACTTAATCTATTTTGCCATATGCAAATTAGACTGTATTTCACAACCACCACTTTAAACTTAAAGTGTCTGAAAACAAGTCTGTGGCAAATGAAAAACCTGCAGGCAAGTTTGTTTCACACAGCAGTGTAACTGGATCACTCTTCATGTTATGATTACTTCCCCTGCCTTGTGGGCTCAGACAAGGTTGAGGGACTTGGGTTCATTAAACTCCAGGCTGGGGGTTTGTATCCAACATAAGAGTCAAGTAGCATGGTGCCTCCACCCAGAGAAAGGTTTAAGTGGACCTGATGTAAGTATAGCGCCACTTTCTCTGGGATGTAGTACCTAGCCACCCACCCACCAGACCAACCCACACAAGAACTAGCACGGTGCAATAACAGTCCCCATGAAGAATGCAACTTAACACTCTAAATATTGTACATGCTCAGGCAGTAATTCTGGACAAAAATAACAAGGGCTTTATTATGGTTCCTGATGAGACCTTGGGGAAAATAAAGAGAATAAGCAAATATGTACTGTAGTACTGTATAGCATATCCCTGGCTGTTCTGTCACCTGGCTACAAGACTCACTTAAAATGTGCTCTCTTGCTAGCCCTTATTTTAATGTTCTTCTTGGTCAATTCTGCTTTGATAAATGTATACGCCATTTAAAATGTATGCATTATGAATTTTTACTGGATGTTGAAATTTTTCCATATGTTGTACACATATTTTTTCTGTCATATCAAGTAACTGCCTGCTGTCTTCACCATTGTACTAGATTTTTTGCTGTTTTGTTCTTTTCCTGAATCTCCGTAAACTATGAAACTGCACTGTAATTTTTACTGCATGTGTGTCCTACCCAGGACCTCCTTGTAAATGAACAATGCTCAGTGGAGCTCTTTTCCTGGTAAAATAAATAAATACAAAGTTACAACCAAATAAGGTACTAGTATTTCGCCAGGCTGTGTTTTGAGTACCATTCTAGGCTCAGCTAATTATGTGGTAGCCTGCCCCACACCACGCGTTTCAATTCCACTTGCCCTACTGTACTGTCCAGGGCTCACTGCCCGCACTGGTACCAGTTTAAGTAATGCTTGCTGTCTAGGGAGCTCCAATAATATTACAGTCACTGGGTACCCAGCCAAACAAATAAGTGCAGCCCCATTGTCTGCCATTGTCCAGGATCTTATGGTAGTCCACTTGACTCTGTAATATTTTTATGGCTGTCAATTCAAAACTTTGAACCCAAAGTGAGTATTTGTACTTCTGGCTGGATGGTCTGGTCCATTTACTGATTTCCCAAAATGTTAACAACAAACACTGGTGATGCTGCAGGGGCAAGCCTGGATATACTTGGATTTCTTTTGGACTAGGGGATCTCCCTCTATGCATGGGGCACAGTGACTCAGTTGCAGCGAGACCCTCTCTGGCTGGTTTCTGCTTCTCTCTCTCTTTGTAGGTCTCTGATGTTGGCAGGAAAAATCAGCTGTCTTCTCAGGTCCAGTCAAGCCTTTCCTGACCCCCACATTCAGCAAATAAGTTTTTCTTCTTTACACAGAGCAGCTCAGGCCTGTGAAGCCTGAACCACATCTAATCAGTTCACCATATCTTTGGATCCAGTCACTAGTGAGCTGCAATGACTAGAACCAAGATACCTACGATACTGGCTGGGCGGCTTCACAGACACTGAGCTGTTTTCACACTTAGCAGTTCAGGAGCTGCAGTGCAGCAAGTATCTTAGTTCCCAGCTGCAATCTCCAGCTTCAGTTCATGCTGGGTTACAGGCAGCTCATGATTACCCTTTTTCTTTGTGTGCCAGCAGGAGATCTGCTTCTCTCGCTCCTTCACTCATGCTCTCTCTTTCTCTCTGGCAGATACATGGTCAGTCTTTTTCTTAATTCATAGTGGGCCAGATGTCTCTCAGTAGCACAGTAGATACACTCCCTTCACTGTCTCACACAGATTGCTTGAGGTCTAGAACAGCACCTGCTGTTCACTGGGACATTCTAGCTCTCAACTGACTGTCAGAGCTGTCAGTCACCTCACAACAGGTCTGGATGTCTAGATGTCCATCATTCAAGAAGTGACAGGTCACTTCTAAGGCACCTGAATTAATGGAGTCCATCACATAGCCATGAGACCTGTTGACTCCCTCTGCAGGCTCTCAAGCCTGACTGACTAAGTAATCATGCTCTGACTCCATTGCCATGTTGATTTAGGTCAGAGGTGATGTAAATGGCTGCCAGATTTGTTGTCCATAGGCAGTTTTTTTCCAAATGTCTCTATTTACATAAAATCCTGTTTACAAACAGTATTTCCTACCCCTGACAAGTCCTGCTTTGGTGCACTTAAGTGTCCAATTTGGTCAGTGTAATAATCGGGGGATTTACAAACTAGTCAAGAGTGCTGATGTACTTGTTCCATCTGCAATAGCTGATGCATTTGATGTGGGAATGCAGGGAGCCTTGAAGGTAATTCCCTATGGGGGGGAGGTACAGTAGAAAAGCCTCATGACTGTGTAAGCTCTGCATTACTGTACAGTACAGCACTGTGGTTTAAGGGGTGTCAGTATGGCTGAGTAAATTGCACTCTTGCCTCTTGGTCAGAAGGTTGTTGGTTGAATCCAACAACTGTGCATATGTTCAAAATCTAATCTCACTGCATGACTACATTCATTCACAGTGACTGGAGGGTTTATCCCAGATGGAGCACTAGCACTCTCCTGGATGTGGTCCTTACATACAGACCAAGACGGGTCCACAATATCCAAATCCTCCCTGACTCTCTTAGTGACCACTCTCCTATTCTCTTCAACTGGGTAACCTCTCTGCCCACTCCCTCAGTCAAAACCACCTATCGAAGGTGGCTTAGACCCGGGGGTTTGAATGACCTAAAGAATTACCTTGCTCACACTGACTGGTCCCCACTAATAAACGCAACTAACGTTGACATAGCCCTGTCCTTCTTTATCAACACCTTCAACTTTGCCTGTGACATCCTCGCTCCTATAACTGCCCACAGGTCCAAAGTAAGATATGCTCCTTGGCTCACCCCTGCACTGAGGCGGCTCTTTAAGCAGCGGGATAATCTGTGGCACCTTGCCATTGCCTCTGGCCGACCATCTGACAGGCAGACCTATGCTGCGGCTAGAAACCAATGCACCTGGGCTATCCGTAAAGCTAAGGCGGATTATTACCAAGCCTCCTTCGCCTCCTTTTGGGGGAACCCTAGGTCTTTCTGGGACAATGTCAAGCAGCTGAATGGCCACTCCCAGTCCTCGTCTCCCACGCTTCTTAACATCAATGGTACTGTCTCCACTGACCCTACCCTCATTGCCACCCGCCTCAATAACTCCTTTACCGACCTTAGCTCAATACTCCCTAGTAATTTCTTCAGTCCTCCGCCCCCTAGTTCCGCCCCTCCCATCACATGCCCCTTGTTCCACCTGCGTTGTGTAACCTTACAAGAAACTAGACCATATCTCCTTAAGGTCCTTAAAGGTAACGCCATAGGTAATGATTCCCTTGACCCCTGCCTCCTGCGTCAGGTCCTGGATCAGGTCCTCACCCCTATCACAAGCATCTTTAACAAATCCCTCTGCCTCGGGCAATTCTCTACTGTCTGGAGGGTTGCTACGGTTACTCCTGTCTACAAAGGTGGCGACAGGACTCTGCCTGGTAATTACAGACATATCTCAATCCTCCCCCCCCTCTAAAGCTCTTGAGAAAATTGTTGCCACCCAAGTCTCCGACTACCTTTCAAAGTACAGTGTTCTTTGCCCTGAGCAACATGGGTTCAGAGCTGGTCATAGTACCAATACGGCTCTCCTGGAGTTTACCAACTTCCTCCACACCTCCTTGGACACTGGTGCCTGGCTGGAGGGTATTCATTGACCTGTCTAAAAGCGTTTGATACCGTATCGCACCCACTCTTGTTAACTACCCTGGACGACTTAGGCTTTGCCACTGGACCAGTCTCCTGGTGCACCAGCTATCTCTCAACTCGCTCCCAATGTGTGAAAGTTAGTGGCAACCTCTCTAGTGCCTGCCCTATTCGCGCTGGAGTCCCTCAGGGATCTATTCTTGGACCTTTACTCTTCTCCCTTTTCCTCAACTCGCTACCTAGTGCCTGCAAGGGTAAGATCCTGCTTTATGCTGGCGTTGCTGTACTCCTTGCCGCTGATAGTAGCCCTACACGGCTCAAAGCGCTCTCAACTTTTGTTCCATGAAACCTGGTTCTCTGAGCATCGACTCATTATCAACACAAAGAAAACAAAAACGATGCTCTTCTCCCACCCCCAAAACAAGCACAGCAAATTTCCCCTCACTGTTCTTTCCACCCTCAAAATGCCCATTGAACCTGTGCAGTCCTATAAATACCTGGGAATTGTCTTTGACCCAGCCCTCTCCTTTCATGACCATATCGCCGCCTTGAACACTGCCGCAAACCGGCGGCTGGGCATTCTCTTCAGGCACAAAAAATGTCTCCCTGCGGATGCCCTCCGCCTGGCTGTCACCTCCTCTGTTTTACCCCTCATCGACTATGGTCTCCCAGTCTATGGATCAGCTGATCAGACAGCGCTCAGCAAGGTCCGCCTTACACTTAACAAAGCCTGCAGACTTATCACTGGTGCACCTAGACAAACGCATACATGTCAGCTGTATGCATTGTCTACCCTACTCAACCTGGATGAGCGCTCTTGTATCAAACCTGCCTGCTCACCTTAAAGCACTGCATGGCCTATCTCCAACTGGTCTAACTAGCTCTATTCGCCATTCTGCACCAACGGTGAACACCCGCAGCTCGTCCAAAACATCCCTGTTCATACCAAGGGCTAGGACCTCACAAGGCCAAAGGGCATTCCCCTACAGAGCCCCTACCTGCTATAACTCACTCCCTACCAGTATCTCTGACTCTCCCACACTAGCAAGCTTTAAACTCAGCCTCAGAAACCACCTGCTCATTTCACGTAGGTGTTGCTGCTGAGAAGTAGAAGTGGGGTGATTAGACTTTAAAAGATAAGACTTAAAAAAAAAAAATAGACTTGACAATGCTCGCTGAGCAGCACTCCCACCCCCCCACTGCCTCTCTTCTCCCCTGAACTTCCTCCCTACCTCTCTTCTTTCCTCCCCATCCCTCTCCATCTAACCTTACCCTACGGTCCTCACCTTAAACATATGTATCTTGAACTTGCCTTACTCTGTATTAACTGTTGTTTATTGTTCTAATGTCTGTTTGTCCTCTATGTGACGAGGTACCTTTGTAAATGAGCCTCTGGCTCAAAGGTTGTTAAACTGATGTTTAAATAAATAAATAAAAATAAATAAAATTTATTTGGTTGTACTCTTGCCCCTGGGCCCAAAGTTCTAGGCAAACATTCTCACTGTACACATAAGTGTACATTTTCCTTCAAGCACCAGTGCCCCAATTGTAAAAGTTAGGCTAGTAGTTCACACTATACATATTAGCCTAACTATGGGAACCATCACAGTCTTGTGTGCATAGGCAGAGGTATATCCAGCAGGAGAAGGGAGATGGTGTTGCCACTGTATTGCTCAATGGTTAGTCCTCACCTGGAGTCCTGTGTCCAGTTTTCAAAGCTGTTGTCACAGCGTGTGGGAATAAACTTCAGACGAGGTAAATTTACAGGTTTAAGGCACACCGTGGTGTAATATTTATTTTTCAAAAGTTCAAAAAATAATAAATGAAAACAAAAAAATTGCAAAGAAAATCACTACTTAATATCAGTAGTTTCTCACACAATACAGTCCTGGATTCTAGAGCTCCTAAGACCCTTCTCATGTGCATTCAACAGCTTGTCTGCAGTAGCACCTCTCTCCTTCACTCTCAAGACTGAACTGAAGTAAACTCTGTGCAAAGGTTTTTATATCTTTTTGGTAGGGTCACCTAACTGAGCACTTACATATCTTGACATGTTTCAAAACCAAGGGGATGGGGATTGTGTCAGGGGAGTTCCTAGTTCAGTTAAAGGTACAGTGTACATATCCACAGATATTGACTTTCTGTATCTCTGATCCACAGTGACTAAGCTCTTTTATACATAGAACCTTATACAATAACAAGTTTCTAATGTGACTTTATGAAAATACCTTTAGGATTTCTTATAACTGTACTAATCATGACATTATTATTGTTTTGCATGACTTCTGACACTTTTTTCTTTAAAAAGGCTTTACTAACTGTATTCATTCCTATTTAAAATAGCCTTCATGCTTTTTTGTGCGCAAAATGCACTTATGCACTTTACACAACACCTCACTAGGTGTTTGGCATCATTCCAGGGACTGAATAGATGGAAATGGAAAAAGAATGAAAAGAGAGAATTAGGAAGTTTAGCATGGATAGTAAAGAGCTACACTAGGTGGCCAACCTAGGGTAGGGGGAAAAAGAAGAAAAACAAACTGTTGTTGTTAGGAAATAAGGAGATAGAAAAGTGGTCCATCAGTCACAGCTGAGGGTGTAGCCTAACTCCGCCACACACTTCACTCCTTAAGAAAAAAACATTTCTCAAAACTATACAGTTTTTTTCAAGAACCCCCTCTCAGTCATAAATATTCTACCAAAACAGTAGAATGGGGGTTGGTTGAAACTTTCTCTCACCCACTGTGAGAGCTTCACCAGCACATTAAAAAAAGAGGAAAGAATACACAGCAGCTTTATGCTGACTTAGAGCTTCCTACAAACCCATCACTTGGCATTGTTTCAGTCCTGTGCACCCACTATTGTACCTTCATCAGTACATTAAAAAAGAGGAAGTAATACACAGCAGTTTTATGCTGACTTCAAGCTTTCTCTATACCCATCACTTGGCATTGTTTCCACTCAGGGGCCCAATCGTAGGTTCCACCCCATACCTAGATCTTCCATGACCCTAGGTTCCTTATTTTATATCATACAGAATAGACATTTCTTTTATGTTATACATTTCTTGTAATCATTTCATACTTATCATTTATCCATTTCCCTTTCATATATTTTCTGGCAGACAAGGAACCTTCTCATACTGAACATCAACCAGCCAGTTCCTAACTCCAAAACCTTTGGGGTTTCCTTTCAACCCTTATTTGTAACATACCAGGAGTTTCCTTTCAACCCTTACACCGTTCTGGTACCGTCATCTGACTATACTTGGTGCCACCCTTAATGCTATATTCATTTTAAACATTACATGTTTCATACATTTTGTGCCATATCACATGGGGGTTCAAAACATGGGAAAGTCCATTCAACCACCATGGTGTCTTCCCTGTTGTTTGTAGTCTTCACCCCAGTATGCAAATGTCCTGAAACAGTCTTACCTGGGGCCTTCATCTCATCGTCCTCCAAGTAGCAGCAGCCCAGAAAAATGGGCAACAATGGGATTTCAAAAGTGAATGGCAACAAAGGTTCCATCAGAGGGTCCTCATCCTCTAGAACCCATGGATCCTGGTCCTCTGCCTCCACCATGAAATCCTCCCATTGGGAACCCTCCATCAGCACCTGGCAGTGGTGCTCTGCCTCTCTCCAGCACTGGTCTGCCTCCAGATTCCATTGAACTCCAATCCAGGCAATGGCTCCACTCCAGTTCTCCTCACCTAAGCTCTGGTACACACACCAGTAAGCCCCTCCTCCTCCAACAGATCCTTGGCATCCATGAGATCCTGGAGGTACACCATCCTGCTCTTTACCCCCTATGTCTGGATACCAAGGCTAGCATCTGAGTACTGATCTCCCACTTATTTCTCTGGACAATCAGTACTATCCCACTGCTGACATCAAGTTTGTCACAGCATGTGGGAATAAACTTCAGACAAAGCAAATTTACAGGTTTAAAGCACACCGTGGTGTGATATTTATTTTTCAAAAGTTCAAAAAATAATAAATGAAAACAAAGAAATTCCAAAGAAAATGACTACTTAACATCAGTAGTTTCTCACACAATACAGTCCTGGATTCTAGAGCTCCTTAGACCATTCTCATCTACATTCAACAGCTTGTCTGCAGTAGCACCTCTCTCCTTCTCTCTCAAGACTGAACTCTAATAGACTGAACTGAAGTAAACTCTGTGCAAAGGTTTTTATATCTTTTTGGTAGGGCCATCTGGCTGAGTCTTTACATGTCTGGACATGTTTCAAAACCAAGGGAGGGGGATTGTGTCAGGGGATTTCCAAGTTCAGTTAAAGGTGCAGTGTATATATCCACAGATATTGACTTTCTATATCTCTGATCCACATTGACTAAGCTCTTTTATACATAGGACCTTATACAGTAACAAGTTTCTAATGTGAATTTATGAAAATACCTTTAGGATTTCTTATACTGTAACTGTACTAATCATGACATTATTATTGTTTTATATGACTTCTGACTCCTTTTTCTTTAAAAAGGCTTTACTAACTGTATTCATTTCTATTTACAATAGCCTTCATGTTTTTTGTACACAAAATGCACTTATGCACTTTACACAACACCTGTCCAGGTGTTTGGCATCACTCCAGGGATTGAATTGATGGAAATGGAAAAAGAATGACAAGAGAGAATTAGTAGGAAGTTTAGCATGGATAGTAAAGAGCTATGCTAGGTGGCCAACCTACAGTAGGGGGGAAAGAAGAAAAGCAAAGAGAAAAGCATTAACTGTTGCTAGGAAATAAGGAAATAGAAAAGTGGCCCATCAGTCACAGCCGAGGGTGTAGCCTAACTCCGCCACAGCTGCACCTCAGAAAGGCCATAGACAGGTGGAGGCATTCCAGAGGAGAGCTACTAAAATGGTTCTTTTAATTTAGTTTTTGTTGATCAGGAAATGAGAACTTGGCAATTCTGACTATTTTTGGCCTTGTCCTGGGAGAGGGGGATGCAGATGGAAACCAACTGGAATTGAACCAGATTAAGCTGTTGGTGGTATTTTTAGTGAATGGGGGGGAATCTGGCAAGACACCAGTGAAATTCCCTACTCTTTTCATGAATTGCCATGGGATCTTTAATGTCCACCTGAACAACCACCAAAACAAGCAGACAGGACCTTGGTTTAATGTCTTCTCTGAAAGACAGCACCCCCTCGCACTACACTACAGTGTCAGTATTGGTATTTAACCAAATTCTTGGTGTTGATAGATCCCACAGCCTTCTGATCTTCCAGCACCAGAGCCAAATGTGCAATTTGCTGAGCCACTGACACAGATTTGGTTCTCATTCATGGGTTCTGGGGTTGCACAAGAAGCCCTACTAGGAGAAACTGAGGAATCTCAACATGTACACCCTGAAAGAGAGGAGATCCAGAGGTGATATGATTGAGACCAACAAGTACCTCTCAGGGATGAACAGGCTACGGGATGGAAGTCTCCTTCAAATGAGAAGGAGCAGTAGGACCAGGGGGCATGCAATGAATCTGGCAAGAGGGAAGTTTAAGATAGATGTAAGGAACTATTTGTTTACAGAAAGGATGGTAGATGCCTGGAACAGACTGCCAGAAGAAGAAAGGATGCAAAAACAGTGGGGGATTTTAAGCATACATGGGATAGACAGAGGATTTATTAGAAAATAGTCAGGAAGGAGGGAGCAGAGTAGGCAAAGAACATCTGGGCAAATTGTGGGGGCCAAATGGTCATTTTCTGCTGAAAAATTCTATGTTTCTATGTCTGATTTAAAAACAAGTATTAAAAAAATTCAATAATTCAGTTCCATGTATGAAAACTAGTAGGTGCCTTCTATGTACAGTACTTATCTTCACAACTAAGTGTACTTTAAGAAGCTGGTGGGGAGGGTTGGTTCCAGGTGTTCGGACTAATATCATGTCCAAGAAAGAGAAGTCAGCACCATGCTTTTAATGAAAGTAAGAACCGCACAGCAGATAAAATGCCTTAAGGTGCTGAAACGGTTCTTTTGCGAATTGCTAATGCAGCTTGGTGTGCAATAACAAACACCACTAAACATCTTACATTGCTGGGTGCCTATTATCCTCTTGTAGTAAGGGAACCATCACTGTTGACTCAAACAACAAGCATGAAACAGGATTCAATTCTTAGTGCGGTATCGCCTCCCCTCCACAGTACATATATTTTATATTTCTGTAGCTTGGCAACTATGAAGCTACAAGGCCCATTTTGATCAACCCCTTTGTCTTATACACAACGTAGCACTTCCTGGTCACCCAAGACATCATAGAGGGAGGGTGAAGTCAGTGTCTCTGTCTCCAATTTGTTACTATCACTGTTGAGAAACACAAGGCCAGATTTACCATAGCATGGGCCCCACAGTCTCTATTTATCATGCAGCTTTGGGCAACCTGGACTTGCATGTCTTCTCTCATTTGGATTTGATACTGGTCAGAGCATCTGGAGTCGGCCCTCCCCACATGTTTCTTGGGGTACCCTAAGTCAAAAAGGTACATAGTAGGTACCTATTGGTTTATCTCTTGCATTTGGGACACTATAGCTCTTTAGGTACCTGTCTACATCAATATGCTGTTTGTTGGAGTCAGTTTTGAAAAGTAAGTAAATAATATTGCAGTATAACTTTTTTTTAAATTTTAGACCCTGCACTTCCTGTATGTGCTAAAAAATCCATCACCACACAGAACGGTGGGGGGGGGGGGATTCTGGTCACACTCCTGACTTAGCCATATATTGCACATTATATGAGGCGACTAATAGGAAAAACAAGTTACTGAGGGCCTTATTCAGCCAGTATTAAAATACAGCAGTAGTTCATAAGTTGAGAAAAACATCTCTGAATACAGGAATTCTTTAATGTTTTAGGATCCATTTTGAACCTTGCTTTTATAACTAAAGTGTGTGAACAATCTGTGGCACCACCAGTAAATAAGCATCTGAATGAATGTTGGAAAAATTCCAGGCAGACTTCCATGCTAATCGCAGTACAGAAACAGCAGTTATGAATGATTTGCTATAAAATTTGAATGCTGATCTCTATTCCATTCTAATACATTTTTTTATATTGATTGCGCGCATAAGCAAGAAACATGTTCCGGCAACTTTCTCGAGAAGCAGGTTGTGGAGGCGCGGCACTGTTTTGGCCAATGCCCCCACAGCCTGCAAAGGCTTGTCCCACTTTCCCCAATGCCGTGGCATGCTGCTGGTGACACAAGTTTGGAATCTTGCCACCAACTTGTGACAATTTAGCCACTGCAATCAGGGGCCGCCTCGTCATTGCAGCTTCAGCCATCCTCTGCAATGAGGGAGCGACCCGTCATTGCAGGGCGGGATGTAGAAACGCTGGTATTGTTTGTGAACGTGGTGGTGGCCCCCACCATGTTTATTTGCCAACGGGAACCCCAATCCCCGTCGGTTTCAGTGGCCCACTGTTTATTTTGCCGATGGGGGAGCCCACTCCCCGTCGGCATGATGAACCCCCCCCCCGCTTTTCTTGTCTGCCGACAGGGTGGCCAATTCCCGTTGGCATAATGATACCCCCCCTTTGTTGTGGTGCTGATGGGGGTGCCCAATCCCGCCGCTACTGCTGCCACCCCAAAGAAAGCTTGGTGGCACACCGGGAGACCACCCCAGCTGTACATGCCCCTGTAAAGTAAAAATGGTCCCATGATGTCTTTGTTTTTTTTTTTTACACTGTAAAACAGGAACGGTCCTCAGTGCCTCTGGCCCCCCGCCCCCCACAACCCGCCCACCCACTGCACACCCTGCCTCCCCACACCCCCTCACCCCATACTTACCCGAGCTCGGCGAACAATCTCGTGGACCAGGAACACGATGCACTCTTCAAAGCCGACCGCGAACTGAGGAAATCCGTAAGCTGTATAATGGAATAAATGGGGTTTTCCAACTTTAATGCATATCTCAGTCATTTTTTGGAATTTTGGCACCACATTTTCAACATGCGGTTTTTGGGACCCCTCCTCATGAATTCTCGAACTGTCATGGCATTAATCAGCCCGGAAAGGTGATTTTGTGGTCACTGTGCGGAATCACCTTTCGGTGCCAGTTAATGAAATGACAGTGCCAGTGTTCATGAGGTGGGCTCTCAAAAAGGCTATGTTGAAAATTTGGTGGAAAAATCAAAAAAATGACTGCTTTACAAGCATGCGTTGCGCAGTTGCTATGCAAGCTTGTAACGCCTCAAATTTGCAATATTTTCATGCCAGATTTTCAACAGTGGCATCTTTTCACACCTCCTTATGAGCAGTACAGCTGTCATTTTTCACATCCTGACTAAAATATGTTTTCACACTTCCGGCACAGAATAACGCGGTCACTGTGGGAAATCAGTGTTCGGGACAGATTAAGAAAATGACAGTGGCACTGTTCATGAGCAGAGGTCCTATAATCCCTATGTTGAAAATTTGGAGTCGAAACTCCATAATGTGACTGTGCTACAAGCATGCATTGAACTGTTTCCACGCACCCTTGTAACATCGCAAATGTGTGATATTTTCATGCCATGTTTTCAACAGTGGCATTTTTTCACACCACCTTATGAACAGTACAGCTGTCATTTTTCACATCCTGGCTAAAATATGTTTTTGCACTCCTGCCAGAGAATAGCATGGTCACTGTGGGAAATCAGTGTTTGGGACAGATTAAGATCGACCGAGTGAGAGGGGGGAGTGACTGAGCTCAACTGAGCTCTGTCTGGACTGCTGCAGATTTGTTTGTGGGCAGAAAAAGGCCCCAGCGCAAGAGCCCAGTACAAAAGGGCAGCCTGCAGCATTGGGAGAAACAGAACGAGAGAGCGAGTGAGGGTGGGGGAGTGACCGAACTCACCGGAACGCTGTCAGGACTGCTGCGGATTTCTTTGTGGGCAGAAAAAGGCGTCAGTGCAGGCAGGGGCCCAGTACAAAAGGCCAGCCTGCAGTGATGGGAGAAACAGTATGAGTTAGTGAGACAGTGGGACTGAGTGAGCTCAATGGAGCTGTATCAAGACTGCTGCAGATTTCTTTGTGGGCAGAAAAAGACTGTGCAAAAGGGCAGTTTGCAGCGCCAGGACAAACAGAATGAGCGTGTGAGAGAGGGAGACTGAGCGACCTCATCGGAGCTCTGTCGGGACAGCTGTGGGTTTCTTTGTGGGCAGAAAAAGGTGCCAACGCAGGCAGGAGCCCAGTACAAAAGGCCAGCCTGCAGCGCCGGCAGAAATGGAATGAGTGAGTGAGACGGGGGAGTGAGCAGGCTCAACAGACACGTGTCAGGACTGCTGCAGATTTCTTTGTGGGCAGAAAAAGCCATCAACAGAGGCAGGAGCCCAGTACAAAAGGGCAGCCTGCAGCGCCAGGAGAAACAGAATGAGCGAGTGAGAGAGGGGGAGTGAGCCAACTCAATGGAGCTCTTTTAGGACAGCTGCAGATTTCTTAGTGGGCAGAACAAGGTGCCAATGCAGGCAGGAGCCCAGTACAAAAGAGCAGCCTGCAGCACCGGGAGAAACAGACTGAGCGAGTGACAGAGGGCCAGTGAGCGAGCTCAACAGACCAATGCAATCAACATTTGGCATTGACAAATGCTTGTTTATATGGTGTCTTTCATACAAAAAACATCACCTATGCAGAAAAACAATCTTAAGTCTGTAAAACATGAGGTTAAAATCTTTGGCCCTAGGGACCATTTTCAGGTGTGACCTGGACCATCATGGAGACACAAAATAGTAAACATGGGGGGGACAGAAGAAGTAAGGGAGAGGGGATTATTTTATTTTCATAGTTAACATGAAAATGGTACAACCCCTTGAGCTAGTGCTCACTTACATTGGTGCACTGTCTATGAAAACTGTGTCACTGTTACGTAGGCAAAGATAGTCACAATGCAGTTTTGGCAAGAAGGAAAAGAAATAATTTGAAACCACAGGTAGAATATTCAAATGAATCCATCCAAGATCTACCTGTCCTATTTTCACTTGCAAATTGGCTTCTAACATTTTGTATATTCATCTGGATTGCATATGAATTTATGTAAAAAAAAAATAGAGACAAACTGAATTTTCATCGTTTTTTTGAATGCAAATTGCAGCAAAATGTAACCTTTTGTCACAGCTTTTGAAAATAGAAGTATGCAGATGCATGTGGGCAGATGTAGCCACAGCACACAATTGTGCCTGTGTCTGCCATTTTGAAATCTGGCCTTAGATCTACAAAGTGAGGATGAGTTAAGTACTGTACTTATAATTTGGGATCAGGAAGATTGCAAGTTCAAACCCCGCTAGAGCCAAATACCTATTCTGGTCTTCAGCAAATCACTTAACCTATCAATGCTCTAGTCCAGTCAGCTGAAGAAATGGGCAGAAGCAGAAACCCACTGGAAACAAGATGTTGAATTTCAACTGGTCTAGTCTGGGTATGAAAATAAAAAAAAAATAAATCTAGATCGGTGATTCTGAGCACTGCATTCAATATCTTCAATCACTGGTCCTTCTCTATAGTGGCATTACTGTGAATATGAGATTGGTACTGTATATTGAATTTCTTTTTGGCAAGGTTCAAATCTTATCCATTTCTCTCTCAATTGTATTTCTTTTTAATCTGATTTAAAGTTATCTTTTGCAGTGTACCCCAGGGTTTGACAGTTGTAGGCCTGTTGCTATGTGACATGCTGCCTTTTGGAGATTTACTTCATCAGTATAGGGTAGCATTTCATTATAACACTGCTTACAACGCACTCGTTATCCAGTTACAGTCTAACAAGGTACTATCTACTTAAGCTGTGGCTTTGATTTTAAACAATTGATACTCTAGTATATTAAGAACGGTATAAAAACGTGCGGCCCACATTGTTTTCTATGGAGAGCTTTATAGCACTCTCTAAACTCAGACATTAAAAAAATGTCTGGACATAGTGGCAGGGCAGTACATGAGGAAATGAAATGGATTGGGTGGCTAGCTCTGTGGAGTCAATATATAATCCATTTTCTTCTTGTAGGATCTACACAGAAAATGACTAGCCACGTTGCCTTTTCTGGGCTTATGTCTCCTAAGTTCAGAGTTATCTAATACAGTATCGTGACAAGTATGAACCCCATTCTTGAGCCTAGGTAGGGTCAATAATCAGGAGATCAGTACTGTTTTAATCTTTTATTTGCTGGAATTGCTCTTTGTAATGTGGAATTGCTCTTATAGGGCCCTATGCACTAATATGGTGGAGTGACTATGCGCAAGTATCTGGGGGTCGCAACCACTCTGCACCCATTGCGCTACCCACAGAGCCAGCTGCAGGATTCATCTATGGGGTGTGCAGCCCCACTGCCAGGCAATGTGGAGGGCAATGCAGTTGGGGTGAGAAGGGGGCATGCCAGGGGGTGTGCTGCCTGCACTCCGTGACATTCACAGTGTCACGGAGCGCTGGGCATGTGGGGTGCACAGTATGTAGGGGTAACCCCTGCCATAAAGTCTGCACATCCCCTGGGATATTGGACCCCCATTTGATGACAGACAGGCAGGGACTGCTGTCCCCAACACCATGCCATCCCAGACCACAGACAGCGAATGGTGGTCTGGAGATGACCGACCGGGCACCAACCTGATTCTTTAAGTGCGCTGCTCAGCAGCAGCCATATCTTTGCACCCACAGGTGCAAAGCATCCACCAGTGGTCCAGGTCAGGCATCTGGTCCACATATCTGGCCTCCGTGCTCCCATGCACCCGAGGGTGGGGCCACAGACAGGTGGCTGGCGGTAGTGCATACCGCTGGTGCACACCTGTCCATGGGTGTGCAGCTATGCAGGCAAAGTATGCAGAGATTCTGTATACCCTCACTCTATTAGTGCATATGGGCCAATATGCACAATGGCCCCACGCATCAATAGAGTAGGGTACATAGAATCTGCACAGATCTGAAAGATTCTGCTAATAGCTTGGCAGAAGACACCAGGAGAAAGGACTGCTGTGTGACTGAACTTCTCTGTTGGGACTACAGTAGAAGAACTTTTGTACTTGGACCTTTAATTTAGGGTAAAAAAAAAACTAACATACAAAACAAAAAAAAAGTGTGTGTTTGTCTGGGTTAACTGAACTGAATGGGTATCTGAACAGTTATTTAGGTGTAAATCTCAGGTGATTGAAAGGACTTAACTGTTGTGAGGTTTAAATTACTTGTAGAAAGATCTAGTAAGTAGGGGGGAGGCTTAGCTAGAAGGAAGCTACATTTAAAGACTGCCTTAGAAAGATTCTGCTAATAGCTTGGCAGAAGACACCAGGAGAAAGGACTGCTGTGTGACTGAACTTCTCTGCTGGGACTATATTGTACTCCTTCCCTCCCCTCCACCCAAAGCTAGTTCTATTTTTATAGGCATAGGATTTGACTGACAACAGGAACTTCCTGTTTGGGAGCAGGAAGTGAGTGATCACAGAACCACCAAAGACCCACCATCCTAGAAGGGCAAGAGTAGCTCTCCGGCCCCTCTAGCTGCTGGAGGTCTGCCTCTGAGCAAGTAACTGGTCTACTGAGAAATATAGGATATCTTGTCTCAGAACAGGACAATCAGGAGCTTAAAGGGCACACAGGCAGAAAGTAAGGAGAGAGAGAAAAAAAACAGAGGAAAGAGTAAGGATTGCAAACAGTTAAGGGGCCAGAAATAAGACATGATTGGAGTGGTGCAGTGCAGTGGCTGTGGAGCAGCAATCTTCCGGGAGACGTTTTGGAGGATGCAGTGTTGTCCCATCTGCAGGCACCTCTCTGGGCTGAGGGAGGAGGTTGCTCATCTACAGGCTGAGTTGGCCAGGATTTGTGGGACCTCCTCTTCCATCCAGGTGCCTCTGCCGTTGCCTCAGAGGTTGCCAAGAAAGAGGAGCGGTTGGACCACAGTGGGCTCAGGGAGGGTGAGGGTGGTGGAACAGAGGTGCATCCCTCCAGTTGTACCTCTCCACAATTCCTATGCCATTCTGGCAAAGTGTGGTTCCTCTATGGAGGCACCCACAGTGGAGACCAAGGAGGATGCTGGGAACCTCCACAAAGGAGACCCACAGAAGGGTGGCAGGGGACCCTGCAGGGGAAGGAAACAACTCCTGGTGGGGGACTCCATTGTTAGGAAGGTAGAATGGGGAGGAAGAGGAGAGGGAGGTGAGGTGCCTGCCTGGTGCCATGGCTTGGAGGGACAGGGAGTGAATCCTCAGGATTGCCAGAGCAGCTGCACAGGGGAGGGAGCTGGATGTCATTGTCCACCTAGGGACAAATGATCTGGCTAAGAGAGGGATTAGAGAAGTGCAGGAAGAGTTTATGGAATTGGGGAGGGGCCTTAGTCAAGTAGCACGCACAGTAACCTTCTCGGAGGTGCTGCCCATCTATGGCATAGGAGAGGCTAGGATGTTCCGCACCATGGTATTCAATCAGTGGTTGAAAAACTGGTGTGGAGCTCAGGGATTTGCTTCATTGGGGACTGGGGTCCACCTGGAGTGATGCAAGCCTATATTGACATGATGGGCTGCATCTGTCCGGGAGGGGAACCAGAATCCTAGGTGATAGGTTTAAATGCTTCACTGGCAAGCTTTTAAACTAGCCAAGGGGGGAGGCACTGGAAAGGAGCAGAGAAATCCTAGCCCCCCCCAAATAATCACGGTAGTAAGTGCAACAAACACCAACATAGAGGTGTCGATAGGGAGAAGGGCAGGGGTAAATGGAGAAAATGACAAAGGCAAGAAGGACAGGGATGGGGCAAAAGGGAGTAAGGCCATCAGGAAGTGGAGGGTAATGAGTACCAATGCCCGTAGTCTGGGCAACAAGCTCCCTGAGCTGGTGGCCTTGATGGAAGAGGGATGCCTGGATATCATAGCAATCACAGAAATATGGTACACAGAGAACCATGACTGGGATGTTAACATACCAGGGTACATAACCTACAGGAGAGACAGGCAGGGGAGAAGAGGGGGAGGAGTAGCTCTCTATGTAAAGGAAGGGATAAAAGCAACTGAACAAAAGAGTAAACAGGGAGGAGAGGAGGCACTGTGGGTCACCTTGGAGACTGGAAAGGGCACCACAATCCGCACAGGGGTTGTGTACAGACCCCCATGTCAGGGGGAGGGAATGGACAAGGATATGATAGAAGGCATTCTTAGAATGGCAGAGAAAGGGGAGATACTGTTGATGGGAGACCTGAATATGCCAGATGTTAACTGGAGCACATTTGCTGCAGCCACATCCAAGAGCAGGGCCATTCTTGATGCCCTACAGGTGGCAGGCATTAGACAGCTAGTTTCAGAACCCACTCATGAGGGAGCAATCTTAGACCTCGTACTCTCAAATGGGGCAGTGAGAGGATCTCTGATCTAGAAGTGGGTTGCCATCTGGGGACAAGTGACCATCAAACAGTGTGGTTCACATTAAACTCAGCTACAGAGTCAGGCCATACAAAAGTGAGGGTACTGGACTTCAGGAGGGCTGACTTTGGCAAGATGGGAGAGTGCCTCAGAAAAGCACTAGCAAACAGGCTAGAAGGAGGTGTGGAGCAACACTGGGGAATTATCAAAACTTCCATCACAGAGGCAACAAGCCTTTGTGTGAAGCAAATAAGCAAATCAAAATGAAAGAAAAAGCCACCATGGTTCTCAAAAGAGGTGGCTGTGAAAGTCAGGAAGAAAGAGATAGCATTCCAGAAGTATAAGGAAACACAGAAGGAGCAGGACAGAGAGCTGTACCAGTTAAGGCAGAAGGAAGCAGGGAGGGAAGTCAGAATAGCAAAGGCCCAAACTGAGGAAAAGATCGCCAACTCAGTTAAGAAGGGGGATAAAACCTTTTATAGGTACATCAGTGAGCATAGAAAGACAAAGGGAGGGATAGTGAGGCTGAATAGAATGAACGGTGGGTGGGCAGAGGGGGACAGTGAAAAAGCAGGGATACTGAACGAATATTTCTGCTCAGTATTCACAAAAGAGGAGGGGGAAGTGCCTAATCCAATTAACAGAAGCACTCTTGATAGGGGGGTCGATCCCAGTCCTTTCACAGAAGAAAGGGTTCTGCAAGAACTCCTAAAACTGAAGGTGGACAAAGCAATGGGTCCTGATGGAATTCAGCCCAGAATTCTAAAAGAATTAAGGGAGGAGCTAGTGAAACCACTGGCTACTCTTTTTAATAAATCATGGGAGGATGGTGTGGTACCTGAGGATTGGAGGAAGGCGGATGTGATTCCCCTTCACAAAGTGGGACCAAGACAGAGGCAGGAAACTACAGACCTGTCAGTCTGACTCTGTGGTAGGGAAAGTGATGGAGTCACTTCTGAAGGAAAGAATAATTGAGTACCTAGAGGCCAGTGGAGCACAGGACCCAAGGCAGCATGGGTTCACAGCGGAAGGTCATGTCAGATGAATCTAATAGATTTCTTTGACCGGGTGACCAAAGTAGTAGACCAGGGAGGGGCTGTGGACATGGCCTACCTACACTTTAGCAAGGCATTTGACACAGTCCCACACAAAAGATTAATAGTCAAATTAACCAGCCTGGGAGTGGGTCCCAGGGTGGTAGCCTGGGTAAAACATTGGCTGCAAAACAGGACACAGAAGGTAATTGTAAATGGAGTCCACTCTGAAGAAAGAGGAGTTAATAGTGGGGTACCGCAGGGTTCAGTATTGGATCCAGTCCTTTTTAATGTCTTCATCAGTGACATTGCAGAGGGACTGGAAGGAAAAGTATGCCTTTTTGCAGATGACACAAAGATCTGCAACAGGGTTGATACACAAGGAGGCGTGGAAAGGATGAAAAGGGACTTGGCAAGGTTGGAGGAATGGTCAGAAGTATGGCAGCTAGGATTCAATGCAAAGAAGTGCAAAATAATGCACCTGGGAAACAAGAACCCAGGGGAAGAATACACAATGGGTGGGGAGGTAGTAACAACAACAAAAAAGGAGAGGGACCTGGGGGTTACCATATCAGATGACCTTAAGGTTAGCAATCAATGTGAGAAGGCAGTAGGGAGGGCTGGGGGTATACTGGGATGTATAGGGAGAGGCATCAGCAGCAGAAAACAGGAAGTTGTTATCCCTCTGTACAGACAGTTGGTGAGACCCCATCTGGAGTACTGTGTCCAGTTCTGGAGACCTCATCTCTGAAAGGACATAGACAGGATAGAGGTAGTCCAGAGGAGGGCAACTAAAATGGTGCAGGGTCTGCAAGAGAAGCCGTATGAGGAGAGACTAAAGGAGCTTAATATGTATACCCTTGAGGAAAGAAGGGACATGATAGAAACTTTTAAGTACCTCAGTGGAATCAACAAAGTCCAAGAGGGTAGCATCTTTCAGAAAAAGAGACTTGCAAGAACAAGGGGACACAATTTAAAGATAGAAGGAGGGCGGTTCAGGGGCAATGTGAGGAAGTATTATTTCACAGAGGGGTAGTGGATGCATGGAACAGCCTTCCTGAGGAGGTTGTGGGGTCTAAAACTGTGGGAGATTTCAAGAATGCATGAGACAGACATAAGGCAATTCTTGTGGGGGGTAGGAAGAAATAGGCTGTTGGTTAACTAGGATCTGCGGCCTATCCTGTAGGTAGGGAAATGGGCAGACTAGATGGGCCTAGCGGTCCTTATCTGCTGTCAAAGTCTATGTTTCTATGTTTCTATACCCTGCCCGCATAGCTGTGCACCCACAGACAGGTGTGTACCAGTGGTATTCATGACCACCGGCCACCTGTCATCTGCCCTGCCTACTTGGCATGTGGGAGCATGGAGGAAAAATACGTGGACTGGGTGGGCATCCAGTGGGATGCCTGACCCAGTCTGTCGGTAGATCCCTTGCACCCATGGACATGGAGATATGGCTGCTGCCATGTAGTGTGTGGAACACAAGAGGTAGGCTGGTGCCCAGTCAGCCATCCCCAGACCACCATTCACTGTCCGTGGTCTGGGGTGGCATGTTTTGGGGGATGGCTGTCCCCACCTGTCTGTCATCGACTGGGGGGGCCACATCCAGACCTTAAGGCAGGGGTTCCTCCTGCATACTGTTTGCCCCCCACGCCCATCGCTCTGTGACTCTGTGCATGTTGCAGAGTGCGAGCACGCCTCCCGGCATGCCCCCTGCCCATCCTGATCGCATTGCATTGTCAGTGTGAGTGGCTCAGCAGGTAGCACACTTGCCTCTGAGGCCAGGAGATCAGAAGGCTCGGGGTTCTATCCCCACACCAGGCACTTGGGGTAAATTCCCAATACTGATGCTGTAGTGCAGTATGAGGGAGGTGCTGCACTCCTGAGGTGCTGTCTTTCAGATGAGACATTAAACTGTGGTCCCATCTGCCTTTTCTGGTGGTAGTTCTTGTGGATGTTAAAGATCCCATGGCACTTCTTGAAAGAGTAGGGGACGTTTCCCCGGTGTCCTGGCCACATTTCCCCATTCACTAAAAGTACCACCAACAGCTTAATCTGGTTCAAGGTCAGTTGGCACTCATCCGTATCCCCCTCCCCCGGGTCATGCCTGAAAGTAGGCAGAATTTGTCTAGTGCACTTACCCAGTCAACAAAAACTAAAATAAATAAATAAAATTGCCCTCCACATGGTCAGGCGGTGGGGCTGCACACTGCATGGGTGAATCCCCTGGCTGGCTGCGTGGGTGGCGCAGTGGGTGTGGAGTAGTTGCAAGCCCCAGATATGCGAGTGTAGCCACTCCACCCCATTAGTGCATAGGGCCCACTGTTCCTCAGATAGATTCTGTTGTAGTTTGTAAAGTGTCACAAATATTGGTAGCATGTTCAGATGTGCCTAAGAGCTCTTATTGATTAGTTCTGTGACTCCAAGGATAAGTGGGAATATTTCCGTGTTTTTCTTCCACATCTGTTTTGTTTCTGTTTGCACGTGCTGGTATTTTATGACCTTATGTCTCACTATGCACAAGATACTGTAATTGTTATGGACTGACATTTCAATTAGCAGTGCTAATTTTGTTTATTTTTCTTGTATTGCACTACCTATTTGCAGCTTCCACTTGATTGACAGATGGTACTGGGTAGTCCCATCTGATTATTACTTTGTAATTCTCTGTAATTCATTCAGAGTGATGGTTCCAGTGTTTTCTGCTACATGTATGTTATAATGTTTGCATAGCTTCCAGTGGATAAGCTTTACTACATTATTGTCTTTCTGTATACAGGCCTCCTGACATGAGTACATCCCATCCTGTGACTAGATGGGTAATTGTTTCTAGCTTTGAGCCATAGAGCCTACACATGTCTATTGTTCCTGGGTTTTTTTTGGGCTGCAGTTAGGCCTGCAGCCCTCTTGCATTGACTTTAAAAATGAGCTACTGGATTCAGACCATGGAACACTTCCTTTGGAGTTTGTGAATGATCCTTCCACATCTTTACAGCCCTTCAATTTAATCCTTGCAGTGCTGCAGACTGAACATCTGTCCGGAGCTCAATTTAATAGATTCATTTTAGTTTTTTTGGCAGCCTAGGGATTAAGAAACAAATGCTTTGGACAATCAGCTCTCCTCCCCAACCTTGTAGTGCTTCAGTGAGATACAAGAAACACGTTTTCTTTTGAATCCAACTTGGTAAACAGCATTTTTAGAGCTAATGCAAGAGGGCTGCATACAGTCATCATGTTGTCTATAGCTGGGTACCATGGCTCACATTTTTGGAGTTACATAGAAACATAGACTTTGATGGCAGATAAGGACCACTTGGCCACCTAGTCTGCCCGTTTCCCTACCTACAGGATAACCTGAAGATCCTAGTTAACCAACAGCATATTTCTTCCTACCCCACACAAAAATTGCCTCATGTCTGTCCCATGCATTCTTGAATTCTCTCACAGTTTTAGACCCCATGACCTCCTCAGGAAGGCTGTTCCATGCGTCCACCACCCTCTCTGTGAAAAAATACTTCCTCACATTGCCCCTGAACCGCTCCCCCTCTATCTTCAAATTGTGTCCCCTTGTTCATGCACGTCTCTTTTTCTGAAAGATGCTGCTCTCTTGGACTTTGTTGATTCCACTGAGGTACTTAAAAGTTTCTATCATGTCCCCCTCTCCCTCCTTTCCTCAAGTTTCCTCAGTTTTCAGTGTATCCTTCCCCAACTTGCCAGTTAAATAAAATACTCTCTTGTCTCTGTTGAGTAGACCCATTCCAACACTATTTTTTCAGCTTGTTTATTATTGCAATGTGACTTGCTGTCTTTGGAGACTAATAATTTACTGACATGACTTCCAATAGATAACAGCATCTAACTGCAGAGTAGTTCCAAATTACATTCTTGGTGATCTCTCCCAATATGTGTGCGCCTGTGTGTGTGTGTGTGTAGCGATGATTTACAGTATTTCCTCTAAAGAGTTGAGATTTATTTTAACCCTTTCAGGACCTAATTAGTGGCATTGGAACTCTCATGGTTTTATACTTGTAGGAAGGGTAAATAAATGCTAGGCAGCTAATGTCTGAGAGGTTTTCTGAGGTTGCAAGGGGTACCCAAGGGAATTATAAAGCATGATAGTGGTGCTAACTGCAGTGTTACCAGATTGAGCAAAGCATTTCCCTGCAGGGCACCCTCCTTTTCCCTGTATTTTCCATGTAAAACTGGGACAAAACTCTTGTACATTTTCCTGTATGCATGAATCAATACATCTACGCAACTGACTTCATCATGCCTGTCAGCAAAATCACTATAACAAATGTTAAGGCTGTTTTTATGTATTTTAAATGGTAAAACTCACCTGCAACATATCACAGAGGCTCTGGAAAAATGTTGGAATCTGTCAAGCTTTGCTCTCAATGTTCACATGTCTCCAGAACCTCTTGATGGTATTATAGCATTGTTACAATGTACTGACACAGCCAGATAGCCTGGCTGAGATGCAGTATGTCATACTCGGTGGGGTCATACTTTTATCCATTTTGACAATGTACTGACACAGGATAGCTTTGATGAGATGCAGACTCTCATTTTCAGAGGGGTCCTAATTTTAACCATTTCTACAATGTACTAATACAGGTTAGCCTGGCTAAGATGCAGTATCTCATTTTCAGTGGGGTCTTTTACTCATGTTTGAGTTCCAACAGAGGTTACAGCATCTAACTACAAAGCAGTTCCAAATTAATGTCTTGGTCATCTCTCCCAATGTGTGTAGCAATGATTTAAAGTATTTCCTTGGAAGAGTCAATTTATGTTAACCCTTTCAGGGACCTATCTAATTAGTGGCATTGGAACTCTTATGGTGTTATATTTGTAGGAAGGGTAAATGCTAGGCAGCTAATGTTTTAGGGATTTTCAGAGGTTGCAAGGGGCATCATAGGGAATTAAAAAGAAATCTTAGGGGTGTCAGCTGCAGTGTTCCCAGAATGAACAAAGCATTTCCCAGCAGGACACCCTCATTTTCCCTGTGTTTTCCATGTAAAACTGGGACAAAACTCCTGTACATTTTCCTGTATGCTCAAATCAATACATGTACACAACTGACTTCATTATGCCTGTTAGTAAAATCACTACAACAAATGTTAAGGCTGTTTTATGTGCTCTTTAACCCTGTTACAATGTACTGACACAGGATAGCCTGACTAAGATGCAGTAAGTTATATTCAGTGGGCTCATACTATTATCCATTTTGGTAATGTACTGACACAGGATAGGTTTGCTGAGATGCAGTATCTCATTTTCAGGGGGACCTTATTTTGTCCATTTTTACAATGTACTGATACAGCTTAGCCTGGCTGAGATGCAGTATCTCATTTTCAGTGGGGTCTTACTTTTACCATGTTTACATCTGTGTGCAATGTACTGACACGGGATAGATTTGCTGAGATACTAATGGCCACCATGTGCAACATGGCAGTGCTGACTTAAACTATGCATATGTGTGTATCACGCATATGTAGTCATGTCAGTGCTGCCATGTTACGGCTGACTCTGGGGCAAACTGTGCATGTACGAGTATCACACATACACAGTTCTGTAATTGCAGCAGTATCAGTTACATCTGACTGTGGTGTGGTGAGAGCACGGCATATTCTTTTCGATGCTCTTGCCACTCCTAAAAGTTCTCCACGGCAATATTGGCTCAGTGCTGGCAAAAGCTAAGGGATGGGCAACACTGGGGACTACTCTGTCTTCATGTCTACAGTCTCTATTGACAGGTCATTTTAGAAGGCTACCACCGTCTGAGACAAAATATGCTTCCTAATGTTACCCCTAAACTTGCCATCTGTGACCTTCAGAGCATATCCTTGTGTCCTGCTGGAGAACATATCCATATGTGCAATCCTGCCAATACCCCTGAGAATGGGAAGACTGAGCTCGTGTCCTATCTCAGCCTGCTGTCCCACAGGGACAAGCAAAAGGATGAGGAGCACCCACATATGCAGAAAGCACCAGGACCACAAAAATATTATTCAAAGTCCTTTAATTAAAGTGCATAGTGCACCCACACATAGATGTGTAAAAGTGGAGGCTGAGACGCTGCAGCTAACATTTTTTCCTGACCCCTGTCCGAGTCATCATCAAGTGATTCACTCTGATGATGTCTAACAGAGGGCAGAAGAAGCCTTACTTTCAGAGCGGCTCAGCCATCACTTTTTTATGTTCAGTATGTGTGGGTGCACTATGCACTTTAGTTAAATAAAGAACTCTGAATAATATTTTTGCAGTCCTGGTGCTTTCTGCATATGTGGGTGTTCCTCATCCTTTTGCTTGTTTCAGTTTTTTCATTGCTGAGCACCATATTACTTGTCCCGGCACTCCAAATCCATTTTACTTTGTTCCACAGGGAGAAGGCGGTAACAACTACTAGTAAACATAAATGTGGATATTATCTGTTAGATCCTTCCAGTATTCCTGTTTTGAAAATGCAGCATCCCCATAACAGTGGTATCTAAACAGAAAGCCCACCAGCGAATTTCTTTTTATTTTTAGTACTGAACACCTTCTCTTTACTGCTGCAGTAAATGTAAACCCTGGAGGAAATATGATGAAACTGATAGAGGGAAGCTTACAAAATATGTCAGTAGGCATTTTATGCAACTGTATAAATATGCAGAACTAAAAAATGCCACATAAATTCACTGCCACTAAGCAAGTGGCAGATGGGGGAAGGGGATTTTTCAACACAAAAACGGGGCATGGTTTTCACTCAGAGAGGGGGTAAGAAGCTTAGTTTTCCTATGTGGGACCATGACCCACAGGGTGTAAAAATTTGTGGTTATTGAAAATATGATGGATCACAATGGTCTACATAGCCCATTTTCTTAAAGCAGCAGTTTTGTCATCAAAGAAGGAAAAAATGAATACCTACACAGTGTAACTTGCTGCACCTTAAGACTGCGCCAAATAATTCAATATCTATGCCAAGCTAGTGTTTCTGTGCTTGACATATGTGTTGCATTCTTTTGGCAGGGTCTTTATAGAGTACAGTACCACAATACATTTTCTTTACCTTATCCTCACTTCCATCTGAATGCATCCTAACCCACTTTCTGCCCTGATATCATGATATTTAGGGCTAGATTATATAAAGCTGTATCCAAATTTCCTCCTGGTGGAGCAAGTTAAACTTTTTCAATGCAAAAACAAAATAGACTAGCCATGCATTCCTTGGCTTTGAATAAATTTAATATGGGGTGGTATTATACTTTTCACATTCTTGTGTTATACGATTCTAGTATGTTCACCTATTAAGTTATGAGGCTATGTTGAATTTTGCAAATGCGGGCTCATAACTTTGGTAATATTCAATATTTTTACCACAACATTTCAACATAGCCATTTTGGTACAGCGACTTACAAATGTGACAGCTGTCATTTTTCAACTCCTGCCCAAAATGTGTGTTTGCAGCCCAAAAGTTGATTTTGCAGTCCCTGCATGACATCACCTTTAGGCCAGGAGTTGAACATTTTCTCTGCCCTTCTTTATGAGGCAGGTTCATCACAAGGCTGTGTTGAAAATGTGGTGCAAAAATATTTAAAAAAATTATAATTCCTCTCCTGCAGCCCTATCAGCTCTGGCCAGAGTTTGTTTTCTATGCCGTTTATGAACCAGTTGTGCATAGCTTGCTGTCCTGGGCAGCTAAAGTGAACATCTGTCTCATCTTGGGACTTGAATTCTCCTCTTTCTGACAATCCATGAGTCAGTTCTAGGTCAACATGAGGTTGCTACAGCAGATTCTTGTATTTTCCTCTGTAGATGTGAGCACTTCAGTTGTCTTTTCTTCTCTGTTGATTTTTGTCTTTCACGGCTTTCTTTTGCTGCTTTTCTTATTCTGTTGCTGGCAGGTCCTAAAGCTTCTGGTGGACTGTCACAATGATGGTGGATTTCTATGGGGAGCTCCCAAGTGCTCTCAAAATTCAGATGTCAGAAACACAGGAATGGGACCCCACACAGCAGAGTAGAATGGATTAGGCTCCTGACTCCATGGAGGGCTCAGATAGGGCTAATATTCAGTCTCCACTTTTCCTAAAAGTAGCTGCCTTCAACACTGTGCCACACATACGACTGATAAAGAAACTGAGCAGCCTAGTGGTGGGATCCAAAGGCGCGAATTGGGTAAGGAACTGGTTAATGGATAGGCAACTGAGGGTGGTGGTTAATGCCACTCACTCTGATGAGGGAAGAGTGACCTGCGAAGTACTGCAGGGTTCAGTACTGAAAATGGTCCTCTTCAATGTCTTCATAGGAGACATTACAGAAGAACTGGAAGGAAAGGTATTCCTTTTTGCAGATGACACCGGCATCTTTAATAGGGTGAACACAGAAGGAGGGGTGAACAAAATGTATAGGGACCTTTGGAAACTTGTGGAGTGGTCAAGAGCATGGCAGTTGGGGTTCAATGCCAAAAAGTGCAAATTCATGCACCTAGGGTATAGGACCACAGAGGCTGAGTGCAGGATGGAGGGAGTTGCTGACTGTCACTAAGCAGAAAAGGGACTTTGAGGTTGTCATATATGATGACCTCAGAGTGGCAGGGCAGTGTGACAAAGCAGTGGATAGTGCCAGTAGGATGCTGGGATGTGTGGGGAGATGTACCTACAGCAGGAGAAGGGAGGTAGCGTTGCCATTGTATCCCTCACTTGTGAGACCCCACTTGGAGTGTTGTGTCTAGTTCTGGAGGCCACACCTCAGAAAAGACATAGACAGGGTGGTGACTAGGGGTTTGTGAGTAACAAATAGTATTTCCTGAATACCACAAATAATGCACTAATCATTATTCATATACAAATCATGAACAGTGGCACTATTTGTGCCTATTAGTATTTAGGAAATGTTTTTTTAAAACAAGAATCAGACCCCCACCCTCCTACCCACCCCAATCAATTTAAACTACAACCCCCATCCCCCCACCCACTACAACAAGCTGAATTCCACCCTCCCCCAGCACCTACAATTTAAGGTGTAAAAAGAAAAACCTCTCACGACGGGTGACTGGCACAACCTGCCCATCTCCACGACTGGCTATTATCTCATGTAGCACTTTTACTTGTTGTAAAGAATCATCACATGCTAAAACAGCTGATCACAGGCTAGGGAGGAGGGTGACAGCTTTTAATATTACTTTTTTTTCCCACCCAGGTACATGAATAATAAATATAAATGCAGAATTTCCAAAAATATTTAGGGGCCCAACTGCAAATATTTAGTCAAATATTCAAAATAAAGTATTTGCCCACCCATAGTGAGGCATTCCATGGGATGGCAACTAAAATGGTGCAGGGGTTGCATGAAAAGCCCTATGAGGATATGAAGAGAGACTGAGGGATCTGAGCATGTGTACCCTGGAAGAGAGGACGGCGAGAGGGAACATGATAGAGACCAACAGGTACCACACAGGGGTGAATAGGGTGCAGCAAGGGAGTCTCTCCCAAATGAGAAAGAGCACATGAACCAGAGGGCATGCGGTGAAACTACGGAGGGGGAATTCAAGAGGGATGTGAAGAAGTATTACTTTACTGAAAGAGTGGTGGACACCTGGAACAGACTGGTAGTGGAAGTTGTGCAGGCAACAACAGTAGGGGGCTTTTAGCATGCATAGGCTAGACATTAGTGAATAAGTAGGGAGGAGGGAAGGTCGCTAGAGACCAGTTAGGGTCTGTGGAGACAGACTAGGCAGGGACCATCTGGACCAACTGGGTGGGCCAAGCAGTCGTTTTCTGCTGACAAATTCTATAGACTGAAAATTCTAACACCAGCCATGCTGCCTTACCAATAGATAATGCTTCCTTTATAATGACATAAACTGGGCAAAATTGGTGCTCTTTAAATGTTAATAATAAGGTAGCATCCATGTAGAGTGCTGATCATTGAGCACTGCACTTTTGAGCGACTCAATAATAGCGCTCTACAAGAGATCGAGTGGTGCAATATGGTGCTATATCCTGTATAGCAAGTACAGCAAGGAGCTGTACTCACTATTGCAATATATAGTATCCTTTGAGGGTGATTCCCACCAAGCTGCTTGCATAGCGTAGTGGTGTACACCACTGCTTGCAATGCAAACAGCCCTGGGTTTGGGTCTGGCTAGAAGCAAAATAATTTATTTTTGTTTTAAATCCAATAACTTGCCCCATAGTCTGCAGCCCCTTTGGAGTTGATTATTTAAGTCTGGGGGGTGCAGGGGAGCAGCCCCCCCACATAAAAAAGAGATTTATTTGTGCTTTGGTTAAATATTGTAGTGCCCATTGCTATTTGCGACATTCGGTACAATATCTGTCGCCCTTTTGACTACAGGCTCAATTTTGTTCGCTCTGTGTGATTGGCAGTCTTTCAGACTCGCCTTCATCACATAGAACCAATAATAACATCATATCATCTACAGATGACCAGGCTTGAAAGAGTCCTGACCCTATTATCTGGGTCTGGATCAGAGTCCCGATTAGTTCTCATTGGTTCTGATCTAAATCCTAACCTTAGGAAATTAATGGTAATATTTGGAAGTAATCACAGAAGGCACTAACAATTTAAAAGTATTTTTCTAACACGTGTGTTTGTGTTTTACTCCATCTTGTGCACTATTTCATTCTGTTTCACTTTTCCCTGCTATAGTGACTTCACTTTTTCTCCTTTTCATTACCCTGTGCATGGGAGCATGATATCACTAATGAAACACCTTCTCAACCCTATCCCTGCCCCAGTATGTCTATTACCAGATCCTCCCTTCTGCTGGCAGCCTTTCCACCCATTTGTTCAGATTCATGATCCCCATCCACAACACCCACCATGCCCCAGTCAGCACCCCCTTTCCTACCCTCCCATCTGCAGACACCCACCATGCCCAGTATATACATCCGTTCCCTCTCGCAACTGTTAACACCCACTGGCTCCTGTAGGCATATTCCTGTTTCTTACCATCTGATGACACCCACCATGCTTCAATACACACATCCATACCTCCTCCAATTTGCTGACACTCCCATCCCACTATGCGCAGCCATATTCCCTCACAATTGGTGACAGTCACCCTGACCCTCTCCCCTGTTGTATCCTTCCTGCCATGGTCAGTGTGACACAAACCCGATACCCCTCCATGTAGCCCCTTCCACTACAGTTCACACATTTGATGACCTTCCCATACCACAGTCCATATGCCCAATGCCCCCATGCTCTGATTAACAAAAACACCATTTAATCTTTAGGTCAACTGCTTCTGGCTAGTTCATGCCATTTCCACTGTCTGTCTGCTCCCCTGCCCACTCTCACTGTATCTCTCCAGCAGTACTGCAGGCATTGCACTTGTAATATTGCTAGAGCTGTAGAAGAAGTGGCTATAGTGACTAGAGGCAGCAGCAACTAGCAAAGGCAAGAGTTTAACCTTGATAAAAGAATGGTAGATGTCTTTTTTAAACCTAGGCAATTACTGGAGAGAAGGAGGTCTTGACAAATGGTAGAGGGATTTGGGTGGTGGTGGTGTTTTGTTTGTTTGTTTGATTGAACTGCTGGCCAAATGGAAAAAGAAATACAAGTAGACAGGCAGACCTGGTACTTTGCCTGCAGAGCCTATATCCATCTCTGTCAGCAACATAATGTGAAATGGGTGTGGGGGGTGCTTTTTAACAGGCAAGTGTGCCCATCCTTTAAACCCTCTTAATTTGATTGCTAAAACTGGGGGTCTTATTTGATTCTAATTTATAACTTAATGTTCATGATGTGCTTTTCACATTTAGAGCCTACTCCTACTTGATTTATGCATAGCCTGCCTGCATTGCCCTGCACACCCATATGTTTCTGTGAAGAAAGATTCATTGTTGTCATTCATGGGCTTTTGCCTCCCCCTTATGTGATCACAAATTTTTGTGCGAAGGTTGGTTGGAGGAATAGCATGGCAGGTCACTGCAGGCTACCAATCAGTAGCATGATAGGATATTGTGTGCCAATAAACCTCTCAAAGCCATGCTTTTCAGTATGAGAGTGGCATCACAAACAATCTTTGGGTGGAATAGCAGCAAAGGGAAGCTGATGGGTGCTCGTGAAGCAACTCTAGTACTAGTAGGAGTGGCTCCAAGAGACTTTTCAAAGGCTGTGTCTGCAATTCAATGGGTGGGAGCAACCAGCCATGCCCCCTGCCAGAGCTATTTAAGTCAGCTCCCTTCAGCCTCACACAGAAGCACTGTTTCTTTGCTGCAGCCAGAGGCTCTGTCTCCCTCTTTTTTCTCACGGTGTTTGTCTCCACCTCCCGCTGTACTTTTGGACTTCTGTTTGGTTTGTGCCTCTTCAGCTTCCAGGTAAGTTTGTGCTTCTCTCAGTCACTTGTTCCTGCTGCACTCCTGTTGTTCCTGTACCTTGTGTTTCTTTCAGTTTTGGTTCTTTTTTGGGCTTCTAGTTTTCCCAGTATCCTGCCTTAATCTTTTGCTTTTGTCTTGTGCTATCCAAGCTCCCATTTTACTGTTTTTCCATACCTTTATTAGTCTCCAACTACAATCCCAAATTGTTAACACCTGGCTTCTAGATAGGCAGCCACTCTCTTCTGTGTTCTGTTGTTGTTCACTTCAGTAGCGTTTGCTCCCTAGTTTTCAGTTCCCATATACTCCTGCTTCCCTAGCAGTTTAATTGGTTTCTAGTGCCTCAGTCTACCGGACTTGCAATGTATCAACAACTAACATTAACTCCTTAAAGAGCAGCTGACACCTTCAGGAGAACTTCAGCAAAACATAATACTTATACTCAGTTCAGCTTGTATTTCACATTGATTCTGCATTCCTCCTCCTGTTCATTATTTATTACTGAGGTCATTTGCATGAAAACAGGGTCTTTGCTCCTGAACAGTTTATCTATTCCTGTTGCTTTCTCCCTACCTGAGGTCATAATGCACTGCTTGTGACATCACAGTTTCTCTCTTGGCAACAGATTGTCATGTCACAACAGAGGATTATGATTTGAAGTAGGGAATAAGATACAGAGGCAGAGGAACTCTAAGGTAACTCTACAGGATAAAGACTATATAGTCATGCAAATGTACTTAGTAATAAATAATGGAAAGATAAATATATAGAATATATATGGAATGCAACCTGAATTGTACCTAATTGTTATGTTTTTCGAAGTTTTCCTTGAGGCATCAGTAGCTCTTTAAGTGACTGGTTGGCATTCATTCATTCATTCATTCATTCATTCATTCATTCATTCTTTCATTCATCATTCAGCCCAAGTTAATATCATTAAGTCTCATTCACTGTCCTAGTTGTTATTCAATGTCTCAATCAGACATTCAGCCTTCCCTATGTTTTGTTCTTCCATGTTCTCATGGCCGTCAAACTTCACCATCGCCCTCCCACTAATCCGATACATGACAGCCACAACCATAGCATGGCTTCCAGGGCTTGCTCTGTAACCTGACAGTCTCACTCTGCCCCTTGAAGTCTGCAGCTTGAGGGTGGTCCCTCAACTGGGCAGAGTCCTTCTCTTTCTGACCTTCGGGTGAGAATTTCCTATGCACTGGAGGAAGCTTTAGCCATGCAGAGTGACTCAGCAGCACCTCTAGATGTAGTATTTAAGACTTCAGCTGCTGGAAGGTGGGGCCCTTAAGTCCAAAGGGGCTCCTTTAGCTGTGCAGACCACATTGGCAGCACCTTCTAAAGCTATTCTCCCTACAGCCTTCAAGCTTCCTTGAAACTAGGTTTTCCCCATCCCCTCGACTACCAGGATCCCCTATGCCTATCCCATGCATTCTTAAATCCTGTAAACATTTCTGCCCCCACCACCTCCTCTGGCAGGCTGTTCCATTTGTCCACCACCCTCTCTGTGAAGAAGTACTTCCTCACATTCCCTCTGAACCTCCCTCCCTCTGGTTTCATCCTAAGTCCCCTAGTCCTAGAGCATCTTTTTCTTTAAAAAATGGTATTTCCCTGTACCTTGTTCTTCCCTGTGAGGTACTTAAATGTATCAATCACATCACCCCCTCCCTCTTCTCCTCCAGGGAGCGCATATTTAGGTTCCTCAGCTTAACCTCATAGGGTTTGTGATGTAATCCCTGCACCATCTTGGTTGCCCTCCTCTGGACTGCCTCCACCCTATCTATGTCCTTATGTAGGTATGGCCTCCAGAACTGGACACTGTACTCGAGGTATAGCCTCACTAATATCCTGTATAGTGGAATTATGACTTCCTTTTTCCTGCTAGTGATACCCCTGCCTATGCAGCACAGCATTCCGTTTGCTTTACCTGCTGCCTTGTTGCACTGACTTCGTACCTTGAGGTCATCAGAGATGATAAGCCCTGGGTCCCTTTCCTGCTTGGAGCATTCTATATCTCCACCCCCAACTGATAAGTTGTTCCTGGGTTTTTGTGCCCCATGTGCATTTTCTTACACTTTTTTGTGTTAAACCTCAACTGCCAATCTCTTGACCAGTCTTCAAGCTTCTGCAGAACTCTCCTCATTCTAGCCACACCCTCTAACATGTTCACCCTGTTGCAGAGCTTTGTGTCATCAGCAAACAGGCAAATGTTCCCTTCCAAGGCCCTCTGTGATGTCACTGATAAAGATATTTGCCCACATATTCAAAGGAGATGCACGGCGCATCCCTAGATGCACCCATGCATCTCTGGACATGCGATGGATGTCAGGGGCATGGCAATATTCAGAAGTCCCTGATGTGCCATGCAAACCCAACTGTACTGCGGCACAAAATATTGCGATGCAGGCATGCAAATGAGGGGCCCCCATGTATATTCCCCGCATCACAATATTCAACCGCTCCCTGGCAAAGGCATGACTGGATGCACTGGCAAAAGTTAGGACACCAAAACCCTATCTTAACTTTGTGCTGGATAGGGTGGTGCCCTGTGCAAAGTCCATGGCAAGTCACATGATCCCTCCTCCCAGCCCTGACCCCCACTGTAAGTAAAATAGCAGTCCTTTCCCCTCTTTTCCATAGTGTAGTGTCCCCCCACCATGGTCCTGATCACCGTTAGTGTGAAAAAAATGGTCCATTCCCTGTTTCCGTAGTGTAGTGGACCTCCATCCCATCCCAATCCCTGATAGTGTGAACACAATAGAAGGTCCCTGTTTCCATATAGTAGGATCCCCACCCTGTCCCAGGCACTGTACCAAATACACAGTACAAGGATACCCTGATTTCCACAGTGTAGTCCCCCCCCCACCTTGGTAGGCAGTAACCACCCTCCCAGCACCCCCAACCCAACCTGTGCTGACAACTGGCACAGTCCTCCACACCCTGCAATGGCCAGCCACCGACTGAGCAGTACCCAATCTCATACAGTACAAAGTACGAGCTCATTGGTTGCCACCAACCAATGAGCTTGTACTATGTACTGTACAAGCTCGGGTACCATTCAGTAGATGGCTGGCCATGGTCTGACTTGGATATGAATATAGGCATCTTTCAGATCCATGGATCCCAGCCAATGATCTGCCTGCAAAGATGGTATCATTGTTCTTAGTGTGACCATCTTGAATTTCTCTTTTTTTCAAATGTTTGTTCAGAAACCTGAGGTCTAAAATGGGTCGCCATGACCCATTTTTCTTGTGGATAAGGAAGTATTTTGAGAAACGACTCCTGCCCCATTGGGAGACATAGACTTTTTCCATGGCTTTTGATATTATCAGTTTTTTTTTTCTTCTAGCAAACTTTTTTTCTGTGGGAGAGTGAACTAAAAAATTGCCGTGTTTCTGCTGGTTTGGAACGTTTGAACTGCAGACACAACCCCAGCCCACTACTTCCCATGATTGCTTGTTTGTGGTAATGTTCACCCATTCCTGGAAGTAGTGTTCCAGTCTTCCTCCCATTTGCAATGGCTGGGTGATCTGGGCAAAACTGTCGAGGTTTTGTTTGGGCTGTGGCTGAGGTGCTGAAGCTGCAGCATGTGCCTGGAAGCCCTTTACCCCCTTCCCCTACAGTAACCTCTTTGTGATTAGTACATATAGGGAGCATAGGAGACATAGGATCTTGGGAAATATCCCCTGCCTCTGCCTCCCCTTCCATAGTACCATTAAGAGGTAGATCCTTTTCCTTCTCATTATTACTTTTGAAAGTAATTATACATTCATCCGCTTTTATCATGTAAGCTTCTGTTTTGTTACCAAATAATGAATTTCCCTCAAAGGAGAAATCTATGGCCTCGTTTTGAGTACCCTGAGAAAGGATGGTAGCCCTCAGCCAGGAAAATCTTCTTAAGGGTACTGCATGAGCCAACACTGTGGCAGCAGTGTCATTAGTGTCCACTGCAGTGTGGAAATGATATTTTGTAGCATGCAGGGCTGATCTTGCTGTGGCAATAAGGTCATGTGTCAAGTCACCCTCTGCTCTTTCTGCTAGTGCCAAAACTGTGTTCCGAAGTGCTTTCTGGCACTGTGCTGTATGTGCTGAGTAAGCTGCCTTATTTATAAGCAGGGGGCTGTAGCATAAACCATTTTGGCCATAGTATCCAAGTTTTTAGAGTCCTTTGCAGGGGGCTGCACAGATAGAGTGATTTTTGCTCTCTCACAAGCAGCAGCCTGGACTACTCCATGATGATTAAGATGGGCAAACAGGTATTCCACTCTCTCTCTGTCCACCTGATATTTTCTTTTAATTTTCTTGTCTATGGCTGCAGCTGAGGTGGGTGCAGACATGATTTTTGATATGGCCTTCTTAAGTGGTTTATATATGGGAAGTAGCATTCTTCTTGGTGGAGCAACTCCCAACATGGCCATAAAATCAGCATCATCCTCCTCGTCCTCTGTCTCTAGTGGGGAATGTTGAAGGAATTGACCATTTGTCTGACAAATGAGGAAAAAGATGAATAGTCCTCATTATGTCTTGGAGAAGGTTTGAAATCTTCCTCAGGTTCAGCCTATAATTCGATAGGGGTCACCTACCTCAATTTGTACATAATATTCTTCTTCTTTCTTCTTCTCCATGGGAAGGTAGGTTGGAGCCTGAGGGAGGAGGGCTGGTATCTTATTAAAACTTCCCATAGCATGGACCACATGGAAAAAATGCCACTGTTTTGATATGCCTCTGCTGAGGGCATTTTTTTTGTGTCATCTGCCTGCTCCATTCTCCATTCAGGAGGAGTGGCAGTAACATTCATGTCTTTAAATTTCATTTTGGAAGGAAACATTTCCAGAGTCTGCTCTGAGGCTCTCATCACTGGATTCAGGGTTGCCCCTTTGGGACACCCTGATGTCTGAGCCATCTTTACACATTATTGGCGTAGCAACTACTTTAAACTCATCTTCATGGTGTAGTGAATACATACTGTAACTTATCTTGGCATCAAGATTTCAAAAGACTTGGGGAAACTAGTTGAACTAAACTTTAATTCTGTCTTGAAAGAGATTAGTGCTGATCTCAATAAATGGCAAAATCTAAACTTGTCTGTTTGGAGCAAGATCAATGCAACCAAAATGATGACAGCATGAAACTTTTCTATCTTTTCCAAAACCTTCCTTTTAGATTAGGTAAAAGCTTCTCCAAAACACTCCAAGGCTTGATACAGCAATTTTTATGGGACAGTAATGCCCCAAGACTATCCATCAGTAAACTGAGGGCCCATGTATCTGAAGGGGGCTTTGGATTCCCACATTTGGAAAAGTACCAGTTAGCTTTCTTATTTAAACATGATGTTCACTATCTGAATAAAACTGACATGGAGAGAACTCCATTGCGGTTTAAAGTAGAAGAACAGCTAGTATTACCCTTCAAACCATTTGACCTTCTGTTTGTTCCTTTTCCTCATAGTCTAAAAAATAATATTATCTTTTCCTCCATACTTTCTATCAAACAAGTACAGTGGATACTTCAATTACAAAATCTTCCTCTTTGGAGGATAATATTATCAAATAATCCTAATCTCACTTATGGTAATAGAATCTTCATAGATCCAGGCTGGAGTTTCAAAGGAATTACAAATCTAGATTATTTATTAGACTCAGAAGGCAGACACTTGTCTTTTGAGACTCTTACATTTAAATTTAACCTTCATAGGTTCCAATTTGTATACTATTTAGTATAAGTTAGGAAGGCACTTCAAGATTCAATTTTAGGTCCTACATTAACCCCACCGGATTGTAATGAATGGGGGTCAATATGTAAATAGGCCAGAATGAAGACAGGAGCAAGCCTTACCTATAAGCTTTTATTAAATTCAGTTGATCATTCCCTTCTTAGTCACCCAGCGAAAAAAAAAAATTGGAATGTGAACTAAATCTTAAAATTTTAGCATCAGAATGGTCCTCCTCTTGAGGAATGCTTATAAAAGAAGCAGGGAAATTCAGGGCAAGGCTATTCAATTTAAGATTTTGCATTACTACTATTATCCCTCCTCAAAGCTAGAAGTTATGTGTTTCCTCTCAGAGCGGAAATGCTGAAGGCGTCAATAAAAACCCCACTAATTTATTACATATGTTATGGAGTTGCCCCCAAATAGTACAAACATGGCAAGAAATTCACAATCTCTGTGAACCAACTCTCCATAACACAGTCCCATTGTCTCGTAAATTCTTTTTGTTCTAGGTATTGGTTCAGACTGTACTCATTTAAAGAGCAGCTGACACCTTCAGGAGAACTTTAACAAAACATAATATTTAGACACATTCCAGTTTGTATTTGATATTAGTTCTGTATTTATCCTCCCCATTATTTATGACTGAGGTCATTTGCATGAAAACAGGATATATGCTCCTGAATTTTATAGTCTGTTCCTACTGCTTTCTCCCCTTCCTGAAGTCATAATGCACTACTTGTGACATCATAGTTACTCCCATGGCAATAGATTATGATGTCACAATAGATGGTTGTGATTTGGGCTGGCAGTATAACCTAGAGCTGTGAATGAGCTTGGTACCTCCAGCAGAAAGACCTAGGTTTAATTCCCACAACCTCTACTTGCATACTGTGTGACTCTGAGCAAGTCACTTAACCACCCCAATGCTCCTGGGTCGCCCCTCAAAACAGGCACCTGTGCGTAGTGAGCCTTATCCGGTTACCAAAGGAAAAAAAAAATAATTCAAGTAGGGAGCAAGCATAGAGGCAGATGAACTAGAAGGGCTAAAGATCATGTATTCATACAAGTGTACTCAATTATAAATAATGAGGAGGAAACATTTATAGAATATATTTGGAAAGCAAGCTGAATCATACCTAAATGTTATATTTTTTACAATTTTCTTTGAGGTGCCAGCAGCTGTTTAAGTAAAAAGCAAAAAGAATGTGTTTGGGCAGTAGCTCTAACAGGTAAGAGATTACAACTATCTCATTGGAAATCCCCTAATCCACCCCCCGGCAAGAATGGAGTCTAAAACTAAGTGACGTTATAAACAATGAAAGGATAGCGCTTGAGTAGTTAGGAAAATCAGATTATTTCTGTGAAGCATGGTCCCCTTTCCTGTCCCTTTTATACAGTAAGTAATTCAAAATGCATATATTATATATAAAATAAAGTATGGGGTGGTGTGTGCAACGAGAAGTTTACACAAACTTGAGGGGTCAGATGCTTCATAAACCCCGAAAGCGAATCTCAAAGGGTTTGTGCAAGCATCTAACCATGAGGGTGTGTGTACACTCCGAGTTTACAAAAACACCACCCTATATTTTATTTATATAATCGCTGGGTTTTCATTTTTTACCACAGCAATTATATAAAATAAAAAAGATGTCCCTGTGCGGCCACGGTCCACTTAAGTTTGAGTATGCAGTCCGCAGTCACTTTTATTTACTTATTTAAACTTGTTTATACATTTAGTTGTGTCCAGAACCAAAGATTTTCTTTTTTATGTTTAAATTTGATTTTTTTTGTAGTGACTTACTGCCGAGTTTGAGTGGCGGTTCCATCTCCGAGGGGAAAGAGGAGGAGTCGGCCAGTGGTCTGGGACATTGAGTTGTGGTGGGCACATGCACAGAATGAGAAAAAAATGTGTGCATGTTTGCTGTAATAAACACTCCTTTATTACAGCAAATAGAATCACAGGTTTTCTATGGGAAAAATGAAGACCCAGTTATTATTAGGTCTATATATTTTTATCATATTTTATAAGTCTGGTTAGTTTAGATTGCAATGGTCGCTCGTAACACAGTCATTTTATGGACTTTTTTCACCAGATTTTGAACATAGCCATTTTAGCACCTCTGCTCATGAACAGTGTCACTGTGATTTTCTTAATCTGTCCCAAACATTGATTTCGCACACTGACTGCACCATTGTGCGCTACATGGGTGGAAACATGTTTTGGGTGAGATGTGAAAAATGACAGCTGTATTGCTCATAAGGAGGTTTGTTAAAATGGTAATGTTGAAAATCTGGAGTGAAAATATTGAAAATTCGCGAACTTACGAACGTGCGTAGGAACAGCGTAACGCATGCTCGTAAAACAGTCATTTTTGGGAATTTTTTCACCAAATTTTCAACATAGGATTTTTGGGAGCCTACCTTATGAACTGTGACACTGTAATTTTGTAAATTGGTCCCAAAAGGTGGTTCCATACAGTGACTGCGAAATCACCTTTCGGGGCTGATTAATGCCATGACAGTGACAGAATTCATGAGGTGGGGTCCCAAAAACCCCATGTTGAAAATTTTGTGAAGAAATTCCCCAAAATGCCCAAGATATGCATTAAAATTGAAAAAAACCCTATTTATTCCATTATACAGCTTACCGCATTTCCTCAGTTCACGGTCGGCTTTGAAGAGGCAGACATGTTCCCGGTCCACCGAAGATCACGGTGCCGGACTGGAGGTAAGTATGGGGTGAGGTGGGGGTGTGGAGGGGGATGCACAGAGGGTGGTCGAGGTGGGGGAGGGGGGCCAGGACAGTCAGCGAGGGAAGGTTTTTTCTTTCAGGTTTTTTTTTACTTGGACAACACGGGACTTGTGCCACGCTGGGGTGGGCTCCCAGCGTGGCAGCTGGAAGGCTGTTTGGGGGGGCGTGGAGCTGATGGGGAATTGGGCACCCCCGTCAGCCATACAGACTGCTGCCATGCTGGGGTGGGCTCCCAGCATGGCACCTGAAACTCTGTTTGGGGGGGAGCACAGCACAGCTGACAGGGGATTGGGCACCCTGTCGGCTATACAGTGTGTGCATGCAGGGAGCGCATGAGAATGCACTATGCGTGCATGTGCGTGTGTGTGTGTGTGGGAGGCACGCATGAGCACACGATTTCTTATCGCTGCTCACTGAAGCGTAGCTCTCCCTTTCAGCTGTACAGCACTGCATTTTCAACTGCTGTCATAGACAGCTGCAGCATTCATTGGTGAACTGTGGCCGCGCCTGCAAACACACAGACTGAATTGGAAGACGGGTGCTACACCTCCAAAAGCTCAGATGATGGCACTATGTTTCTTGCACATGCGTGCTAGCAAACATAAAAATGATTCTCAAAATGATGCAGTACAAGAGCCCAGCAGTAAAAAATTGGCTCTTGTACTGAGGAAACCATGACAAGGGTTAAATCATAGTTCCTACAACAGGAACTGATTAATTAAGGTGAAAGGTGACAGACAGAAATGGAAAGTGAAAGTGCTCCATTTTCTGTGAGTTGTATATGTTAAAAACATAGTTAGCCACTTGTCAAATTGGTAAAAATATGTTTAGTAGTCAAAATAGAAATGGTAGCCAGCTATGATAGTCTCTGGTTCCTGGGAATCAACCAGGAACTGGAGAGACCATGATTTAATTTAAAAACCCTAGCTAACACAGAGTAATCAAAAAATTAACTAAAGTAACACTTTTTATGTTGGCGTGCTTTTGCCAACATCATGGGACAGTGTAGCTTTGGAGGCAGGGTCGCTGTTGGGTTAATGCAGGGCACGCACTGGTAGGTGTGTCCCTCATTCCCCAATCAGCCTGCATGCCGGCGCCACACCATGCATACATAATGTGGCGAGCACATCTAAGAAAAGGTCCGCTGCAATCCGAGCAAAGCTTGTCATACGCAGCGGACCCTTCCTACATTCTTGCCGACATTATGAGCATGGTCGGTGAGCAGGCAGCCGCCCAACTACTGCCTACTTCGGGGGTGCCCAATCCCCCTGTCGGTTAACCCCCCCACTTTCTTTGTGTGCCGACGGGGGTGCCCAATCCTGTCGGCATTTACTTCCTCATCCCCTCTGTTGTGTGCGCATGAGGAGGTGCCCAATCCCCGTCAGCTATAGACCCCCAAACAGTTAGGTGGCACACTGGGAGCCCACCCCAGCATGCCAAGTCCTCCCAAACAAAAACTGTCCCGGCGATAGTTTTTTTTCCTGTAAAATGAAAACGGTCCCTCATAGTCTCGATGCCCCTCCCCACCCACACCCACTTTCCTCACCCCTCACCCCATACTTACCTGCAGAGTCCGGCGTGATGATCTTCGGTGGACCGGGAAACATCTGCACTCTTCAAAGCCGACTGCGAACTGAAGAAACGCCAGTAAGCTGTATAATGGAATGAATAGGGTTTTTTCAACTTTAATGCATATCTCAGGCATTTTTGCAAATTGTGGCCCCAAATTTTCAACATGGGGTTTTTGGGACCCCTTCTCATGAATTCTTGCACTATCATGGCGTTATTTGGTCCCGAAAGGTGATTTTGCAGTCACTGCCCGGAATCACCTTTTGGGACTGAGTAACTAAATGACAGTACCACTGTTCATGAGAGGGGCTCTCAAAAAGCCTATGTTGCAAGTTTGGTGGAAAATCCAAAAAATGACTGTTTTATGAACGTACGTAGCAACTGTGCAACGCACGCTTGTAAGTTAGTGCATTTGCAATATTTTCACACCACATTCTCAACATTAGCATTTTACCACACCTTCTTGTGAACTGTACAGCTGTCATTTTTCACATCCTTGCCGAAATGTGTTTTCGCACTTCCAGCGCAGAATAGCGCAGTTGCTGTGCAAAATCACTGTTCAGGACATATTACGAAAATGACAGTGACACTGTTCATGAGCAGAGGTCCTAAAATGCCTGTGTTGAAAATTTGGTGATAATACACCTTAAAATGACTGTGTTATGAGCGTGCATTGCGCAGTTTGCACGCACGCTTGTAAGTTCGCAAACTAATATTTTCACTCCACATTTTCAACAGTACCATTGTTCTACACCTTCTAATGAACATTACAGCTGTCATTTTTTACATCCTGACCAAAATCTGTTTTCACAGTTCTGGCACACAATAGCGCGGTTGCTGTAGAAAGCCCGTGTTCGAGACACATTATGAAAATGGCAGTGACACTGTTCATTAGCAGATGTCCTAAAATGCCTATGTTGAAACTTTAGGGACAAAAGTCAATAAAATGAGTGTTTTATGAGCGCGCATTGCGCAGTTTGCATGCACGCTCATGACTTTGTGAATTTGTAATACTTTCACTCCAGCTGTTCATCACTGGCATTTTTCCACACCTCCTTATGAACAGTACAGCTGGCTGAAATGTGTTTTCGCACGTCCAGTGCAGAATTGCACAGTCACTGTGTGAAATCACTTTTCGGGACACTTTCAGGAATGACGGTGACACTGTTCATCAGCAGAGGTCCTAAAATGCCTATGTTGAAAATTTGGTGGCGAAAGTCCAGACAATGACTGTGTTGCAAGCGTGCATTGCGCAGTTTCCACACACCCTTGTAACTTTGTCAATCTGCAATATTTTCATGCCACATTTTCACCACTGGCATTTGTGCACAACTCATTATCAACAGTCCAGCTGCCATTTTCCACAGCCTGCCCAAAATGTGTTTCCGCAGCTCTGCCACACAGTGGCATACTCACTGTGCAAAATCACCTTTTGGAACACATTAACAAACTCACAGCGCTATGCCTCTCCACCTCCGCCACTGCCAATGCCAGTGCAACAACATTCAGCATTGACAAATGCTTGTTTAAATAAATTAAAAATAGGCAAACTGACTGGAGGACCAACCATTACCAGAGTTCACTAGGGGGCAACTGCTGTTTTCAGGCAGAGAAACAGAACTGAGTAATAGCCAGAGTGGAGCGTAGATGCAGACTTTGAATCTATATTCCCAATTCTAAAAAATTGCATAGGTTCTAGCTTTGAGGCATCACTCTCAGCTGAGATAAATGCTAAAGTGTAAACGTGGTGAGAGATTCCTGGGGTTAGAACAACCACAGCACTGTTGTGGCACTCTGTTTCACTTGCAGAACAAACTAAACTTTCATTGCACCTTTGGGTATCAAAACCAATAATTATAAAAGATAAAATATAGGCAATAAAATTACTTTTTTACACACCCTCATTGTGTGTGCTGCTTTACAAATCACTTGAGTTTCTCTCTAGTAGTTTATAGTGCAACACATACCTCAGTTGTGTAAAAAAAAATTCATAATGCACTACTTCCAGTATACCATTTTCTGTGTAATGTGGGATACAGCAGCCCATTTGAGGGGGGGCAGAGCACAGCCACCTGTTTGCCCTCACAGCAAGAGATAAGGTGCATTTCTGTCGAGTAACCCACCTAGATGGAGGCAAGGTCATCATGGGATAAAGGGAAGAACAGATTATCTGACAAAGTCACGTCCTTAAAAAGCATTGTTTTCTTGCTGTCAGGTGCTGAAAATGTTGCATATTTGACCATGGACTGTGAATGTTTGTCTCTAATTGACATGACACAAAGAGCTGATACAGTGAACATTTCTATGAGATTCACCATTGTACACAAACAGGGGTTGTCACGACTAGTCAATTCTTTTTAAAATCAAAGACCTCATTTTTGATTCTTCAGATTTATGTGTGAGATAAAGAATTTCTCTGACAGGTAATTCATGTAAAAACTGCATAGCAAACATCTTGTCAGAAAAGCCTTAGAACTTATTTAATGTGATTTGTATCAACATTTTCTGATGTATAGTTAAAAGAACTTAACAAAAAGTCAAGGTCCATTCATCATGGATGTTGGTGTCTTCTGAAAGTATCATGAATAACCCAAATGAAGATTTTGCTGGCATGCTAGGGCATGACTATTGACTCTTACTCTGATCAGAAATGTCACCGCCATGTAGAGCACTTGCATAAGCCAAGAGAGATAATGAAGAATGTAAAGAGATTTCTGGGGCTTAATTTGCCTATGAAAAATTAATCTTCAGTTATTGGAAAAAAGTCATTAATATTCAAAGGAGCAGTTAATTTGCAACAGTATGAAAGAGTGCTTTAGTAGAAAATGGGTAATGTTCAGTTTTGCATGTGGATTGACCGAGATGGTTTACAAGCCAGGGCATTACATTGTATTAAGCCCAGGAAACCCTCATATGCAAAAAACTTAGACTGTTACAATGAGTGAGAGGAGTTATGAAACTCATCATTTTCTGCTTGTAATCAATCTCAGTGCAGTGTGTTTCAATCAATCAATCAATCAATCAAAATCTTTATTTAGTCAGGCGAACATCATTGAGCGTAGCTCATTTACAAGATGGACCTGAGTGGTCATACAAATCAGAGTACAAGTATTTTTTCTTTTTTACATGGACAAGAAAATAACATAAACAATAGTACAATGACATAAAATGATAGTAAACAAAAATTTACATAAATACAAGGCACAGTAAAAATCACTTAACCTGTAAAAAGTAATATAGCAGGGATAGTATACAAATAATAGGGCCTTTATGGCTTTCATAAGAATATAGCAGCTGACTGGATAATAGAAGGAGAACTAAACAGAATGGAATAGGGAAGGGGAATGTAGGTTGGATGGGAGATTAGGGCTTATGGAAGCAGTTGCAGAACTCTGGGAATAGGGTGGAGAATAATCTTTTGAAGGATGATAAGGGTAAGAGGGTATTTAGATTCATAGATTTTTGGAGTGAGTTCCAAGTAACTGCTAGGGAGTAGCTGATAGCAGCCCTCCCAAACCGGGTGCAGGCATTAGGAACCTTTAACATGATGAGTTTACTGATCCTTAAGGTGTATGGCCTAGAAGTAATTCGGGTAAAACAGTCTGTGATATAGGAGGGGAGTTTGCCTGATAAAGCTTTGAAGATCCAGATTGCAGCATTCCTATTTCTTCTGTGTTGTAGGGATAGTGTTTACTAGACCATATGGCTGACTTTTGGCTTGTAAAAGCTGACATGCACATTTTCATGGAAAAAATCAGACCTTACCTGTTTAGTTAAGTTTCAGTTTATTTTTATACTGAAAAGGCATATGAGCAAAGCTGCCCATTTTCACAAGCATCCAGTTAATGACAAACAAACAAAGGTTACAGAGGAAACAGGAAGGTGCATCACAGGTAGTAAGCAAAACATCACTCAAATTGCAATCATTAGGTGCAATATACAAAACATAGAACAGTAAATGGAAATGAGGGCAGGCATACAAAGCATCCCATAAGGTAGGATCAAAAATTGGTGGGCTGGTCATAGCATTTACATATAAATTTGCTGGAGAGGTGACCCTTAAGGTTGAATTTTAAAGAGGCAGTTGAGGGGCATTGGATGAGAGATGGGGGGAGAGTGCTGCAAAGTTTAGTACTCTGGTATGAGAGGGTGTTTTGACCTTGAGTAGTGTGGCAGAAGGGGACAGAGAAGGAGAGGGAGGTGGACTGTCTGGCGGACCGTTTGGGAGTAGACTTGGGGAAGAGGGAGATAATACTGGTTGGAAGAAGTCCCAGTACAAGTTTGTGGAAAAAGGTAAGGATTTTACTGTTTAGCCTTTCTTCCAGGTGAGGCCAGCTAGCCGACTTCTCGAGGTCACAATGGCGGGTAAGTCTAGGAAGGCCAGGGGTAAACCAAATGGCATTGTGGTAGGTGCTGCACAGCCTATTGAGTTTTTGGGAGAGGGAGGGGTAGCAGATAGGAGCTCCATAGTCGAAGAGGGGGAGAAGGAAACTGGTGGCAAGTAGGGTCCTTGATTCAGGGATTAGGTAAGGTTTAACTCAATATAACATGTCAAGCCTTTGGTGTCCTTTCTTGAATGTGGAACATGGCTGACATCTTCCTACACCATTTGCATGTATGAGCCTCCCATTTTATGAATGATTTAAATTTGGACAGAACACATTTTTATTTCACAGCATAATTTCTGTTGTTAAAAAGATGGCAGTTGATTCCTTCATTATGAAGAAAATGAATTATGTTGCTACATAGTTTTATCAGGAAGGCAATATAAACTTAAGGTTAGAACAACAAGCTATGGACCTGGTGATCCAGTAGACCTGGGTTTGAAACCCACAGTCACCACTTGCATACTGTGTGATCCTGAACAAGTCATGTAACATTCCTGTGCTCTGGGGAAACACATGGAAAAGAGTTTCAGCTCAGTGTGCCTTGTCTGGCCAAAAATTCTGAAATAAAAAATAAAGTACTGTAAATCTAATTGCTGTACATTACTGAACTGTCAGGAAAAAGAAAGAAATGATATTTGGTTTTATGCAGTGGCCATATGTAGCCAGTCTCTTTCTTCTTCCAAGCTCAAGAAAGGTTATTAGGGAGCACTCGAAGGGATAAGTCTGACCCTGAGAGGGGCTTCCTAGTGTGCCTCAGCTAGGAGAAAGAGTGCCTGGAGTTTGTGTGCTGTGCTTTCTAGCACTGGTAGCAGGGAGCCCAGTCATTAATATTTATTGCCCTGCCCTCCCCCTTTACACTATAAAGAACCCCATTTTAGTAGCGTTTTGCTAGTTTAAAGGTTTACAATTTTTAGTGTACCATTGCTTTATATTTATATCACAATTTGAATTGATGATGGACCTTTGGTAATTCGGTTTGAATTTTGTATGTATTGTTTTGTAAAGCACCCAGAGCCCTCAGTATAGGGTACTAAAAAAGAAACATGTCTTGCCTCTAACCATTACGTATTGTTTCATCTTTAAAAATAAAAAAATATACTGCATTTCATGAATGACTGCGAAGGGAACTAGAAAAAGAGATTAGCAACTAAAGTGACATCTTCAGAATGTCATAAAACTGAGAAATCCAGAAAAGGGACACGAATGAAAAAAGTACATTTGCAATCTTCTTTCAATAAGGCTAAACAATATGCTTACTAGAAACTTGCTATTTCTTGTTAAAGATGCATGGATAACGAACTGTCTGCATTGCAGATCTAATAATCCAGGCTGAAACTACATTATTCAAATTATCCAAAGTGATATGTGCGTAGACAAAATGAAGTTTGAATAGTATCCATTCTGTATATCCCTGTTACTAATGCATTATACAGTAATAACAAAACAGCATGCATTTTTAATTGATCTTTTTTTAGAGTTGATATACCACCCAACTTTGATACAACAGCTTGTTTCCAGTGGGATCCTGTTTCTGCCCATGTCGGCAGCTGGGTGACTGGAGAACTAAGAGGTGAAGTGACTTGCCTAAGGTCACACATTGACTATTGGGCTATAGCAGGGTTAGGACATGCAGTTTTCTGGTGCCCAAACCAGTGCTCTGACTACTAGACCAAACTAAGTAACTAACTTACAGTACCTAACTAACTAATTAACTAACCAACCCTTGGGGGAAATTCACAGTTTAGAATAAACTACTGTACATAGGCAGTGCATTAAATAACAGACCTCAAAACGACCCGTGAATGACCAAAGGTCAATTTGTAAAGGGACAGCCAAATAGAACAAAAAAGGGAAAGTGATGCTTTGAGATTAGCTTTTTATCTGCTGAGACCTATTTTCAAAGCATCAGTCTATTTTCTACTTGTTAATCTTGCTAAAAATCAACATTAGATCAATCCTGAAACTTTTTGAGCATTGCCTAACCATTTTGTGGACCTTGTGGATCTCAAAAGCCCATCTTTCAGAACTTACGCATATGATAATTATCTCAGACTCCCTTGGTGACATTGTAAAATAGCAAACACACTGCAGAGCTTGATTCATCAGGGGACCAGCAATGCATGACTTGCCTGCTGCTGTCCTGCACAGTGACTTTATATAGCATGCCTCATGCACCAGTGGCATGCACTGTCCCTTGCTGACCTTACAATATGTTTCAGAAGAGCAACTTAATGAGTGGGGCATCCTGGGGGAGGACTTGTGCCATAACTGGATTTCCATTGGGAATCCCAGTCCGGGCACAAAATAGATCCCCTACTCTAAAGCAACTAAGAATTCTGTGATATAGCATTCCAGTGACAGGACTGTTTTAGCCCCATCAGCAGTGGTAAATTAACAGTCAGAGTCAAGGAAAACCATCCCCATGCTCCTAGCCCTTCATGGCAAGGAGGAAGGCAAGTCACAGGCAAGCTGCTTTCTCTTGTGGTACTAATATTATACCAGCCCCAATAAATACTGTGCTAGGGGTGTGAAGGTAGTTACAGCAATGTCTCCCTGTTGTATAATATGTATCCCTGCCAAAAACCATATGTTAAGGAAGGCACTAGAACCAGGGGGCATGCAATGAAGCAAAAGGGGGGGATGTTTAAGAGAGATGTGAGGAAATACTTCATCATGGAAGGGATGGTGGATGACTGGAACAGCCTGCCAGAGGAGGTAGTGGGGGAAAAGACTGTGGGGAGCTTCAAGCATGTGTGGGATAGACACAAGGGCATAGTAGGTAGAAGAATGGGGGGGAGGGAGTGACACCTATGACCAACTAGGGTCAGTGGTGATGGAATAGGCAGGGACAAGAGGCAGACTGAAGGGGCCTGTAGGTCTTTTTCTGCTGACAAACTCTATGTTTCTGTGTTGCTTACTGCACTGTGGGGATCATGCTTGCACATCCATGACCTGGCTATTTATATACTGTAGCTATGCAAAATGACCAGAATCTGAGGGGGGCAATGTGTAAAGTCCATGGAGGAGAGGGGGCTTGTTGAATGTCATTGGGACCTTTTTAACCCCCTTCGAAGTTGCAACTGGTCATAAAGGGTCCTTTAGGCATGCAGCCTCAATAAGTTAAGCTCTATGTAGTTTGAATGAATCTGATATTTCATTCCATGTTTATTGCAAGTTTCAGTCCTGGATTTTTACTAAGCAAAAGTGCTCTAAATTTCTACAGCCTTCAGCTTCATTTTCATGTAGCACATGATAATCACCTTTTCTCTTACACCGACATGATTTTTGTCTTCCTGGATCTCTAACGGATGAACAGTGTCCGTGCAATTCTGCAGCTCAAGCTGTCTGTCAGCAGCACCCAGGCACAAGTCTGTTCAGCAGCCAAACTCAGACTAAAACTGAATTGGGTCTGGAACAGCCCCTGCTGTTTAATGGGGAATCTGCCGCTCTGGTTGGTAGTTCAAGCTGCCAATAAACATAAGCAGTTCTAGGAGGTCTGTCTCTCAACGGGCGACTGGTGGCTGAAAAGGTGCCTGAATTAATTAACTCATTCACAAGTCCAGGAGTTCTTGAGCTTTCTCCAAAAGCAATCTGATCCTAATCGGCCACTCTTCACCCTCTGAACGCATCACCATGCCAGCTTTGGTCAGGGTTGATAAAAATGACCAATGATTTGTAGTCCAAAGGCCATCATCCACAAATATCTTGCTTTACATAAATCTCTGCAATTGCATAACAGTTTGATCCCCAAACCAGTCCTGCATGGGTGGCCTTCATGTTAGGTAATGATAGGGAAAGTCAGTCCAGTCAGGAATGCTGACACAGTGACCCCATGGGTGGCAACTGGTGCCTCTGATGTGTGAATGCAAGGGAGCCGTAAAGGTATAGGCCACATAAGGGGGTTACACAAGAGTTACCTGTGGTTTCCTGTGAGGGGTCTAGACCCCCTCATCCACCCAACCGGAGCACATTTGAAGTGTGAATACCATATGTCAGTGGGAGATAGCATACTAATGTTGATGTTAAATTCTCAGGAGGTTTCAGCTGGAAGTCTGTGTTGGGAATTTTAGGGGTTAAAATAAAAATGTATGTCTCCTAGAGTATTTGTTTACCAAAATGTCTCGCACTGACTAAATGAGATGAAATGTGGGTCAGCCACAGCAGTTTCTTTGTGTCATTGTGTGTTACAATGACTGACACTTTGCAATTATTTAAAGATACGCTGTATATAGTTTCCTTGACTTATTTAAAATAAAACAATTGTTTTGTTACAGTGGTTTATGGCTTTTCTTTCACTTTGAAAATCCCCATTAAAGCTGCCTGCAGACCACCACAGGGAGTTGCTCATAGAATATGCAGGCAGTTTACTGGATTGAAATTAGGAGTCAGGTCCAGGAATTCAACCTGGAACTCTTGTGTGGTACTTGGGGCCAGCAGTTGTGATATATTTTATATAGTAAAGTGTTTAAAGCCATGTTTGCATCTGTTAGAATAAAGACATGTTCAATAATGTGGTATGTTTTATTGAATAAACATATATTGCATAGAAGTTCTCCATTCTGACAGTGAGATCAGTACACAGGACCCAGGTGCTAACGTATCTTTAGAAACTGCACACTGGGTCTCATATCCAAATTCTGTCTCACTGCGTTATCTGTAGATGACCTTACAAGATAACACTGCCATCAATAAGAGGAACAGAGTGGAGGAAATGGATCAAATATCTTTTGACTGGATGTCTGTGATCTGCCATCAATGGTTCACACAGTGTACAGTATCTTGACCCCCCTGTCTAAGTTGCCACATGGGGTTACAGGCAGTGGCAGGTAAGTTATATTCCCTACCTTTGACCATTTGAATTATTATATTCAAGTTACAGTGGAAACATAGTCAATGTATATTCAGTGCCCCTAATTAGCATCAAGGGTGAAAATATATTTTCAGGAAGTTTTGTCCATTTTGTAAAACCTGGGTATGGGGTGGGTGCACAAGATTACACATGAATCCAAAAGGAGATACTACTATTTATGCTCTCCCAGGAATCTTGTATGGCCCTTCGTTGCCTTTCTAGATAGGTATTGTGTTGCTTGATGCAGCACTGCACCCCTTTTAAATTGATCCTTATTGTATACAGAGAGGGAAGAATGACATACTGTTATGACAATGAACCTCCCACAGCAAATCCATTACATTGACAACCTGTTCAGCATCCACAGTGTTGAACAGGTTGTTCTAGCAATGAATGGATACAGTGATTTCGCTGTAAGCCACTGTCCCCCATAAGACCCCCTCCCAGAGATGGCAGTCGTTAATTCTGGGTGGTGAGGGGGGGAATAGACCCCTGTGTGGGGGGTGAGGGGTGAAGCCCCCACAAACAGTAAAGGTCTCTGCCGCTGTGGGGATCCATCAGCACTTTGCCGTGGTGATGTGATCACCATTGGCAAAGTGGTGTCATTGTAAAGTAATTCAACAACTTTGTTGTTGAAGCAACTTGGTGGAACCAGGGAAGCACTGCTCTGTGTGTGTGTGTGTGTGTGTGTGTGTGCATCATGAATATCTATGCATATACAACCCTGTATTCAAAGAACTGGAATAAAACTTATAGTTATCCTACATACATGATGCAAATCTTCGAGACAAGGGGCCCAATTCACAAAGGTCAATGTAGGGCTTACATCAAGCCCTGTATCAAACCCAGGAGTAGGCACTGCTGCACTGAAATCTTTGCCACAAACTGAGCCAAATTCAAGAAGATTGGGTGCATTTGCAACAGTTTTCCTGATTTATGGCAAGTTGTGCCAGATATTTGGTGCAAGCCCTGTAAAACAGGTACCTGAGATTACCGAAAGCTAGACCATAAAAAGCTGCTCTAACTTGCAAAAATCAGCATATAGGATTATGAATCCTGATCGCCAGCAGGGGAATCCTGAAAGCGCTGTTTGCCATATGTTCAGAATAGCCAGGGCTTGCAGCATTCCTGGGACTTTTGGGAATTGGGCCCAAGGAATCAAAGTTACAGTACAAGAGTATTATCAGGTAAGACAGGACCCTTCAGCAGGCAATGTTACAGTTCAAGTAGCTCCTGACCAAGGGGCCTGTGTGGCCCCAAAAACCTGTGTGCTGCAACATTTGTATGTAATATATATGCTAGACTAATAAATGTTAGCACACTGTTTAACAAGTCTTTAGCATTCTAAGTACCAACATGGCTACTGCACATGCAATATTACCTATGACAATTATATTGAGAAAAAGTATTGATATAGTAAAGCAATGCCACTGAACTTAAGATTCCTCTGCTGCTGAGTTAAAGGTGTCTCATCTATTATGGAAGCATCATACAACTGTGTTACCAATTAATCAATAACTATCTATAGTGGAAATTGTGCAGTAAAGCAATTTAACATCTGGTGAGGGCAATAGTAGGCATTAGACCTGCCATACTGTGATTATTGTCTGGCTTGGAATGAACTACAGGAAAATACAGTTGGGTTTTATGTAGCAACTGAAGATAAGCAGCTGACTGCTTCTGTTATTGCGGTGACTACAAAAGGAGGATTGACTTCCTCTTTAGGCCACAACAACCCTTTTCCAAAAAGAAGTCATACATTTTTTTTTATTCTTTGATAATGGGTGTAAGGCCCACTAGGCACAAGTGCCTGTTTTAAGGGGTAACCCGAGAGCACTGGGTTGGTTAAGTGACTTGCTGAGAGTCAGAGAATTACTTGATGAAAGTGTGGCTTATCATTGTGAAGTTTGCTTTTGGAATGAAGGCTGATATTCCAAAGTCGAGATGCTTCATGACCATAGGCTTCTAATTTTGAAATTCTGTCAAGTGTACATCCACAGCGATTCATAGTTGTGAGTAATGAATTAACAATAGCCTTAGAGTTTCAAGCCCTGTTCATCGGAAGATGAAATAATCAGTCTGCTTACTGACCTACAATGCTGGGAAAATCAGAAAGTGCATCTTTGTATCAGTTGTGACTGCCACTCCTAAGGGCTAAATATGAGTATCAGTGCTAGTGTGAAAGTGTGTGTGGGAGAGGTTGGATCACTTTCTCCCCAGTATTTAAAGGTATGTTTCAAGAGTGGAGTGGCTTGGATAATCCATGCACATTTCTGAATACACCAGGATTTTGCAATTTTTGGTCAGAGTGGGTAATATGGATAACATGAGCTCCACACCTGAGTAACCCAGATTTGTATTTCTGGAGCAGATATTCACTATTATCTGACCTATTTGTTAGAAGTGCTTCCAGATAGTGGATAATACTATTATCTGTTAGACGTGCCTCCTGATACAATACTGAAAATGTTTGGCTGGATAGTGGAGAATATTCATCAGGGTAATGACCAGGATGCGTCATTATCCTGTTTGGACAAAAATAAATCCTTGCATAAATTGACATTTATCCATAGTATACAAGCATCCTGCAATGGATAATGACCCTGGATATGGAAAATTAATTCTGGATATGGTGAACATTATCCAGAACATTTTCCCAAGATCAGGTCTATACTAGTTATGGCTAAATACTCAATAACAGAGCTATTCACCAGAGCACGAACAATGCAATCTTAGACCTGGTACTCTCAAACAGGGATGGAGAGAGGATCTCAGATTTAGAAGTGGGTAGCCATCTGGGAACAAGCAACCACCAAACAGTGTGGTTCACAATAAACACACCTGTAGAGTCAAGCCATACAAAAGCAAGGATGCTGGACTTTAGGAGAGCTGACTTTGGCAAAATGGGACAATGCCTCAGAAAATCAATAGCAAACAGGCAAGAAGGAGGGGTGGAGGAACAATGGGGAAACATCAAAACTGCCATCACAGAAGTAACAAGCCTTTGTGTTAAGCAAATCAACAAAACAAAATGAAGGAAAAAGCCACTATGGTTCTCAAAAGAGGTGGCAGGGAAGGTAAAGGAGACAAGGATAGCATTCAGGAAATATAAGGAAACACAGAAGGAGAAGGACAGAGAAAGATAGCCAACTGTGTTAAGAAGGGGGATAAAACCTTTTATAGGTACATTAGGGAGTGTAGAAAGACCAAGGGAGGGATACAGAGGCTTAATAAAGGGGGGGAGGATGTGGGCAGAGGGTGACAGTGAAAAAGCAGGGATACTGAATGAATACTTCTGCTCAGTATTCACAAAAGAAGAGGAGGGGAGGTACCTAAACCAAACAACAGAAACACTCTGGATGGGGGGGGTTGATACCAGTCCATTCACAGAAGAAAGGGTTCTGAAAGAACTCTTAAAACTGAAGGTGGACAAAGCAATGAGGCTTGATGGGATTCACCCCAGAATTCTAAGAACTAAGGGGAGAACTATTGACAACACAGACTACCCTCTTTCACAAGTCATGGGAGGATGGAGTGGTACCTGAGGACTGGAGGAGGGCAGGTGTGATTCCACTTCACAAAACTGGGAGTAAGGCAGAGAAAAGAAACTACAGACCTGTTAGTTTGACTGCAGTGGTACATAAAATGATGGGATCACTTCTGAAGGAAAGAACTGTTGAGTACCTAGAGGCCAGCAGGGCACAGGACCAAAGGCAACATACATTTACAGTGGGAAGGTCGTGTCAGATGAATCTAATGATTGACTGGATGACTAAAGTAATAGACAAGGGAGGGGTGATGTGGTCCCACACAAAAGCTTAATAAACAAGTTAGCCAGCCTTGGAGTGGGTCCCAGGGTGGTAGCCTGGGTAAAAAACTGGCTGGACAACAGGACACAGAGGGTAATAGTAAACAGAGTCCACTCTGAAGAAAGGGATGTTATTAGCAGATTTACCGCAGGGTTCAGTACTGGGACTGGTCCTCTTTAATGTCTTTATAAGTGATATTGCAGAGGGACTGGAAGGGAAAGTATGTTTCTTTGCAGATGACACAAAGATCTGCAACAGGGTTGATACACAAGGTGGGGTGGAAAGGATGAGAAGGGACTTGGCAAGGTTGGAGGAATGGTCAAATATAAGACAGCTAAGATTCAACACAAAGAAGTGCAAAGTAATGCACCTGGGAAACAAAAACCAAGGGGAAGAGTACACAATAGGGGGTGAGATTCTAACAACAACAAAAATGGAAGGGACTTGGAGGTAGTCATATCAGATGACCTAAAGATGGGCAAGCAATGTGAGAAGGCAGTGAAGGCTAGGAGGATACTGGGATGCATAGAGAGAGGCATCACCAGTAGAAAACATAAAGTTGTTAACCCTCTGTACAGACAGTTGGTAAGACCCCATCTGGAGCACTGCATGCAGTTCTGGAGACCCCATCTCTACAAGGACATAGACAGGATGGAGGCTGTCCAGAGGAGGGCAACTAAAATGGTGCTGGGTCTGCACCAGAAGCCACATGAAGAGCGACTAAAGGAGCTTAATATGTATACCATCAAGGAAAGGAGGGGGGGCATGATAGAAACTTTCAAGTACCCCAAGGGAATCAACAAAGTCCAAAAGGGTAGCTTCTTTCAGAAAAAGAGATGTGCAAGAACAAGAGGGCACAATTTGAAGATGGGGGGATGGCTCAGAGATAATGTGAGGAAGTATTTTTTCATGGAGATGGTTGTGGATGCATGGAATGGCCTTCCTGAGGAGGTCGTGGAGTCAAAAACAGTGGGGGAATTCAAGAATGTATGGGACAGACATAAGGCAATTTTTGTAGGGTTAGGAGGAAGTAGGCTGTTGGTTAACTAGGATCTGCATCTTATCCAATACATAGGGAAATGGGCAGACTGGGTGGAGTCCTTATCTGCCATCAAATTCTATGTTTCTATGTTTCTATGATGCAAGTGCTGCAGTATCTGAGCAAGTCTGTTGATGAATATGGAGGTGGCAGGGGACTCTCAAGGAAATTTACAAAATCAGTAAAAGGAATTCCTCCATCACTTTTTTTTAATATAACTTTATAGTGTAGATTAGAGTACATAGATATGTTAGGAGTGAGAGTAAAACACATGATAAGAGATACAATTGATATTAAGCAAAGACTGTACTATACATAGTACAATGGTTGTGAAAAGGAAAGTCTACATATACAGTATGTACAATATACATATCTATATCTATTCAGCTACCTGTCTGTCTGTCTGTCTGTCTGTCTGTCTGTCTGTCTATCTATCTATCTATCTATCTATCTATCTATCTGGGATGTGGGTTGTGCAGTGGCCTGACTCAAAATATGCATTTGATGGGTCAGTATCATTGAGGAAACTGCTTTCTGAGTCTTTTAGTATTTCACTGCGATGTACCTAGTCAGATATCAACATGAAGCACTATTAAGGTTAAATATGCCATCAGCAAAGATACTACTTATTATCTTGCTATTTTATCTCCATTGATATTATATAAGTATATGTACACAAAAAATAGTTCGTAGTCACAGGATTTCTATCTTTAACTCAAATAAGCTTTAACTGTTAAGAGATAGCTGTCATTTGTATGAACTAAATAGCAAATCTTATAGTATCACCCAATAAAATATTTCTGAGAAAACTGTTATACTGTCAATACATCCTGCTCAATGAGTATATTAACCTAACCAAAAAACTTATTCTATCCCCCCTCCCTTGAAGAGGCAGGTGGGCATAGTGGTTGGAGTAGAGAAACAGGCATAATTCCCACAACTACTCTTTACTCACTGGGAGGCTCTGAGTAGGTCATTTAGCCTCCTTGTGCTTGCTGTCTCTCCCTCTCTGATTTAACTTGGTGCTTGAATCCCCTTGTGTGCCTGAAAGGCATTCTCTTCCCTCCTTCCCTGCCCTGACATGTAAAGCATTCTGGGATACAGTTTATGTGAAAGGCACTATATAAGATCCAACTTCTTTTCCTTTAATGTTCCCTACTTTTCTCCTCTCCCCACCACCAGAAGCAGCAATGATATTGTTAACTGGCTGGTAAAATCTCTTGAATTTCTTACCCTTAGGAGATACATACTGGGGACCGTACTTTCATTGCTTCTTCAAAGAATAAAGCCATCTGATCACATAAAAATACTGTACTAAATATATCAATAGATGAGAGAACTAGAGAACATAAGTGGACAAATAAGGGATGGCTATTTCAGTACAATATTTGGAAATACTAATTTGTGGAAGGGGTAGTGGATTCATGGAATAGACTTTAACCTAAAGTAGTATTGGCTGAAACTGCCATGTCATTACATAAAGGCAAGTCATAAAAAGGGTACAAAAACTTCTGACTGTTGATTGACTGTCACTGTCTGGCACCTGTACTATTACCTCAACATAGCTTACAGGGAAAAAAGTACCAGTGTCAGTCTGTCTGCTTATCCAATTACCACACATTAGTTGGCACACCTGTGCATTGGTACTTTCACATCTGCAAATGTTTTTTGGAGGAGACTATTTTTAGCCTCAAAAAGTAGCATTAGTCTTAAATAAAACATTGAATTAACTGTTATTCTGCAGCCTGTGTAATTGTGTACCATAAACCCATTTTATAAGTGCAATAAGACACTGCAGAGTTTGAGTTATAGATAACTGCACTTCTAGGGCCAGTAAGTCTCTACGCCTGTGGTGTTGGGCTAAGTTATGCCCCAGGGCATGCAGTTATCTCAGGCTAACTCACACCCTGCTGTGTCTTAATGCTTATATAAGTATCTAGAGGGAAAAGGAATACATGGTTATGACCACTGAGTTAGTGGTGGGAGACAGACCCTAATCGATGAAAAGCTGTCTGTGGCAATTTGGCCACTGGTGTCATAATTTTGTCATATTTTTCTGTGATTGTGTTTATGTTTAAATTCCCCAAGATGGCCAGAACTAAGGGTTGCCAAAGGAATGCCCAGTGTTACTGAAAAGGTCACATAGGGAGGGAGTGTCACGAGCCAAACCTCAGGGGCACAGAAGGACCTCCTGCTTGCAGGGAGGTTCCCCCTTTTTATAGAACTTGTGATCAGTTGTAGGGTTCAGGAAGCATTGCCAGCCTTTCTTTTTCCCAGTGGGAGGGTGGAAACTCTAGTTTTGAGTCCCCTTGACTCTGTACTATATCTGGGCTTGAATCCCACCACTGCCACTGGCAGCCTCTTGCCTAAGTAGTTTTGTAGGATAGCCAAGCAGACACTGTCATCGTTGTCATTGTGTACAATCTTTTACAAAACCCTTCTGTTAATATGTTAGCTCACACAATGAGACCCCAGGCAGAGTTGATAAGAAAATCATAAAAGTTTACTTAAAAACAACACAGTAAATTCTATAATTTGGAAGATCTTTGAACTGCAGACAATATCAAAAATAACACTGGATGGTTTACAGAAAACACTATATACTGTTGTTCTAAACTATACTTTATTCTGAGGTTTCAATGTCCAGAAAAGTGTCCTTTTTGAGAATAATCTTCTCTCTGTGTAGGTGAAGAAAAGTTATTTGGAAACACAAGATTTGTTGGAATTAAAAATCAGTCTCTGAGTGTCCTTTTTCAAAACTCAGGGTTTGTCTAGAAGAGTAAAGTCCTTGTTCCCAAATTCTGACTTAAAATCAGAATTTCTGTTTTGCATGTTAAAAATCAGGTTTCCACAAAAACACAGGTCTTGTTCTAAAAGTAGTTCAACAAACCCACATATACTTTAACCAAAGTATATAACAGCTTAAGTTATCTCAGCTCTGAGACCTTCCAAGTCCTCAGACTTTTGACTTCAAGCTAAATTGCACTGATGTTCAAAATGTGTGCCTGATAAACACAATCTGAATGGTCATTTTCAAGCCACACTCACTCCTTTTGGGATATAGAGTTTGGGGTGCAACAGTTTTACTTCATCCTGCAGGTGTTACTGTGGTTACATGTCTAACCCCTGTAACATCTGGTTTCTACATAATCTGGTTCTGGTTGACGGTGAGCTGGCCTCCTGCTGCCCCTTTCCTGCTAGTGGAGGCTAAATGTCTAGTTTGACCATTCGATACAAGAGTTATGACTTTTATGGTCATTAACCTGTCTGTTTCTTATCTAGGTGAGTACCAGACCCAAACTAGCATTTGGTAATTATGTTCTATTTTGTTTAGCTCTTTCTGACCTTTTAAAGAGACAGTGTCTTAACTCTAAAGTACATTACAGCACATACAATAGGAACATTAATAAAGGATATAGGCCTATCTTGCCTCAGAGAGGATGTGTATTCAAGCATCTGGGAAAGGCTTGCTTAATAAGCAACCTAAAGTTACATTTCAAAGAAGATTGGAATTTCCTGATAAACTGATCTAAGGAATGAGGTGTCATAAAAGGGACAGGAGATGGCAAAACTATTACCTGTCATAAACGTTTATACTCCAAGGAGAAAATGCTTTGAAATCAGGATCTGGGAAACATCCATTCTGGAAGTCAGTTGTGAAATGTCTTCAAGTGTCATAATTCATATCCATTTAAAAGAAGCCAGGAAGTTGAGCTGTGGGGGAAATCTAATTAATTAATAATATTGATTCCCTTAAAATTATTGAAATGATCAGCTGAACTTGTAGATGTCTAATTATACACTTTTTCCTGAGACATCTTTCCTCACACATAAAAGGATCCAAACTGTCTGACTCAGAGCAAGACTGCCACACTCTCACACTGAAGACCAATGGCTAGAAGAAGAACTGGGACTTGGAAACTTTTGCAGAAACTCATTTATTTTCTGGACTTTGATTCACTACAGACAAGGTAGAAATAAGCCAGTTAAATTTCACAGTGCATTTTGTGTGTATATTTGTCCAGTTTTTTATTTGTGATCCTGTAACCAAAATGTCTGAATCTTTTATTTGTAAGTCTTCTATGATAATTAGTTAAGTACTAGTAAAAGCATTTGCTTCTAATAACTACCTGGAAGATATTTTATTGTGTGTGTGAATGTTGGAATGTTTATTCAATCTGAGACACACCTGTTTATTGCTAAGATGCCACCATAGCTACCAAAGATTAAGATCCTGGAAGGGAATCTGGGTGCCTAAGTAGGGGAAATACATAGGTCTCAGGAGGAATCTGGAGGGGGGAACTAGGTCGCTGCACCACCCATGAGAACAGACACAATCAGGGTTACGAGGACAGCCCTGAAGAGCTCATAATGCCTGGGTCTTCCTCAACATACAGCAACTAAGGAGGGTTCTCATCTGGGTACAGACTCGAGACTGTATTTTACCCTTACCCAGATTAGAGAGGAAGCCCTCAGCCTTCATGATGAGAGTTCAGTTGTGAACTCAGTGAGCACTATTGAAGGACAAGGGGAGGGTATTCATGTTCCCTCCATCATGGATTGCAATTAGGGGTGGGCACTGTGAGCTCAGTGGACCCAGCCCCCAGGAGTGGGTTCATGACAGATCGGGTTGCAAAGTGGTGGGATCCTAGATATATTGGTGGCACAGGCATAGTGGTCAGATTCAAGACCAGTGTATCAGATTGATAGGCTGTAAACAATCCACAAACAAACAGGCCAGAAATTTTGAAAAAAAAGTGGTTACAGTATAAAGTTCCCTACTGATTTTTTTTTTTATGGTGTAAGCTAGTGTAGCAGTAGTTAGGGAAGAAGATGGTTTCCAACTATAGCGAATGCACTGCAGACCAGTTAAGGCAGTTGTGTCAAGAAAGAAGGGTATATATGGAGGGATGAACTGATGAACAAGCAGTTGCCGAGAACCTCGAGTCACGGCCAGTGACTGAAATGGACCAGACCTTGGGTGTGGGGGAGAAAGGGGCCATTGCAGTGTCTAGTCCCAGTGAGGAGGACAGTGAGACCAGAGGGAAACTAGAGACACAACACCAGGGGAGGGCCACCACAGAGCTGGAGCTGGAAGGGATCAGGCTGCAGCTGAAGTTGAGGAAATTGGAGCTGGACCAGACAAAGTTCGAAGCCCAGCAGCAGAGGAAATTCGAGAAAAGAAAGTCTGAAGCCCAGCAGTGGCAAAGGGAATTTCAGCAGAGAAAGTTAGAAATGAAGATGCAGGGAAAAGCACCATAGAGAGGCCAAGGAAAAACAGTGCCAGAGGGAGTTTAAACTGGAGAGGCTGAAGCTTCAACAGCCATCACCAGAGCAAGTAAGTGGCAGGGGTCAACCTGAAACTCCAGGGCTGGGGTATACATTAAATTCTAAATTAATAGCAGAATTTAAAGAAGGGGAGGATATGGATGCATTTTTGAATTTGTTTGAAAAGGTCTGTATCCAGGCCAGGATACCCAGGGAGGCCTGGAGCTTTCGGCTGTCCCCGCTGCTTACTGGTAAAAGGTGTGAGGCTCTAGGCCAAATGGACAATGAGTACAGCAAAGACTATGAGAAACTTAAAACTGCTGTACTTAAAAAGCATGAGCTAACTCCTGAGGCCCACAGGGTTAAATTCCGTAAACTCAGAAAAAATCCTGATGGGGGGTGGAAGCAAACTCTGTGGGGAAAATTGAGGAGGTTGTGTTACTAGAGCAGTTCTTTTGGGCTTGCCCAGTGGAGTTGAAAACCTGACTAGAGGACCGAGATCCAAAAACAGCACAGCAGGCTACCGAGCTCTTGGATTGCTATGCCAGGTGCAGACCTGCACTGAAAGGAAGTGGGGGAGCAGGTGCTGCAGGAAAAAAAGGAAAAGCATGCCTTCTGAGCAGCTACAACCCTCACTACCTCTGCAGAAAGGGGGTAGCTACAAAAAGGATTTCTTGGATAAAAGAAATGATGAAAGCTGCTTTCATAAACAGCTAGGGCATCTTGGTAGACAGTGTCCTAAAAAGGTACAGAGTGGGCAAAGTGTCCCTCAAAAGGAAGTGGGTGCACTGTGTATCCCTGAAAGCATGCCTGTGAACATGAGGGAGCACATACACCCAGTTACCGTAAATGGGGTGCAGACCCATGGGTTAAGGGACACAGGGGCTTCTTCTACCCTGGTAAAAGGGGATTTGGTTGGGCCTGAACAGCTTATACCTAATCAGTTTGTAACTGTGAGGAGATTCATTGGGGAAGAGAAAACCCTGCCACTAACTAGTGTTCTCCTGGATTGGGGTGAGACAGGAGAGATGGTGCATAAAGTGGCAGTGGCAGGCAACCTCACCCTGGATGTGATCATAGGGAATAATCTACAGCAGGGGGTGGTGTGTGCAGTTATGCTTGTAATTCCCTTAACTCCACAGAAGCCTCTGTGGAAAAGAATAGGAGTCTGGTTCCCCAGCCTATGTCTTCTTGTCTTCTGAAAAGGAGAATAGTGAAAGGGAGGTAGGACTTCCCCAAGTAGCCATTCGCAAAACAGCTACAGGCGATTACTCAGATATGGGAGGGGTAACAAATGGTCAGAAGGTTAGGGATGGCAGTGACTCTGAATGCCCTAATGCTACAGCTATAGACCCCTGTTTAGGAACTGAGAGGGACCTTTGGGAAAATGTGAAGATTTTGCAGCTGCTCAGAGAACTGACCCTAGTTTGGAGAGGCTGAGGGCTTGTGAAGAATCTGATGGGACACAGGAGGGTGACATGAGACATAGGGTATTTTGGGACATCAGACTGTTGTATGCACTGGACGTGAGGACAAAGGGAGGGGTGATAAGCAGGCAGCCTGTCTTTTCCCCAAGGGTGTCATGAGTGGTTACTCAAGATCATGCATGATATCCCCATGTCAGGACATGTGAGCATTGCTCGCACCATGCAGCAATTGGCCCAAAATTTCTATTGGCCCAATTTCACGCAGCAGGTGAAGGAATAGTGCAGGTCTTGTCCCTGGTGCCAACAAATAGGGAAGGCAGCTAGTAAAACCAAAGCTGCCCTACTTCCCTTGCCCACTGTGGAGGAGCCATTCTAGAGGGTAGGAATGGATATTGTGGGACACTTGAATACCCCAAACTCCTCTGGGGAAAAATTTTATCCTGACAGTGGTCCATTACACTAGCCGATACCCAGAGGCGGTCACCCTCTCCTCATTTAAGGCAGACAAAGTGGCAGATGCCTTGCTAAGGATTTTCTACCATTTCAGATTTCTGCAGGACGTTATCTCTGATCAAGGGGGTAACTCCATGTTGGCCCTGTTGAAGAGTTTGTGGTAAAAGTCTGGGGTGGTGCAAAGACACATGACACCTTATCACCCACAAGCCAATGGCCTCATGGAAAGATTTAATGGTAGCCCAAAATCAATGCTCCAAGCATTGGCTGAACAGCATGAAAGGGACTGGGAGAAATACCTTCCTCACCTGTTGTTCGTATACAGGGAGATGCCCCAAGAGTTGACAAGGTTCTCCCCCTTCAAACTCTTATATGGATGTAGGGTGCATGGGCCCCTAAACTTGATCCAGAAAGAATGGGATGGCAAGCATGCCACCCAGGGAACTCCCATAGTGGAGTATATTCTTAAGTTTAGGGAGAAGCTGATGGAGCTTAAAGGGGTGGCCCAAAGCAACCTCTCAGCTGCTCAACAGAAGTAAAAAGTCTGGTACAAACACAGAGCCAGAGCTCACTCATACAGTGCAGGCCAGGAAGTAATGGTCCTAATTCCAGTCCAGAAGGACAAGCTGCAGACTGAGTGGGCGGGACAATATAAAGCAGTCCAACAGGTCAATGACATGAACTATATTGTGGAACTGCCTGATAGGAGACATACCCATAGGATGGACCATGTCAAAATGATGAAAGCATATGCAAATAGAGGGCCAGCATGGTGTTTGCAGTGTGTAGTCCTGGGGAGGGGAAGGATGAGGAAGACCCCTCCTGGACTTGCTAGAGGAAAGCAAGCAGGAGTCATCTGTGGAGGCAATCAAGCTGTCACCCCTGTTGACCCCAGAACAAACCCAGGAAGTGAGGGAGGTTTTAGAGGACTTTGCCCATTTGTTTACGGCCAAGCCCAGACGAACCCCCTTAGTGACCTATGACATAGACATGGGGATGCAAGTGCCCATATGGCAGACAGCCTACTGGATGTCTGAGGCCATCCTAAAGGACATTATTTTTTTATTTTTATTTATTTAGTTTTTGTTGACAGGGTAAGTGCACTAGACAAATCCTGCCTATTTTCAGGCACGACCGGGGGGGGGATACAGATGAATGCCAACTGACCTTGAACCCAATTAAGCTGTTGGTGGTATTTTTAGTGAATGAGGGAAATTTGGCCAGGACACTGGGGAACTTCCCCTACTCTGTAGGCAGGTGGCGCTGTCCGTCTGTCTGCAGGAATGGAGGACCTCAGTTTGAAGGAGTTTGTGGAGGAGGAAGGTTGGGTCTCTGGAGCTCAGGAGCTCTTGGTGGAGGTATCGGAGGTAAATATGGATATACCGGTATTATCAACCCAAGATATTGCTCCTCAGTTAGGAACCAAAATCCGTTGTTGGAGTTACAAGAACAAGAGCATTTGTTGGAAGATATATTACATGCTGAATTGGAAATAAAAAAGAAATAACTATAGGAGTTAATACAAATAGCAGAGAGGGATTATGGATTGTGCCAAAAATGTTTGGAAGATGAAAAGAAAAGAAAAGGAAATGCTCGATAGCAAGCCCCACATCTATGGGGAATAAAAGATTATCTGGAAGTATTCTGGTAAAGTCATCTACAACCCAATTAACAAGAACAGTAATATTAGAACCACAGCAAACTACCTCAGAGGTTTCAGATGAAGTTGCAGAGGAAGCATGGACAACAGGGGATGTTTTGAGTAAAGCAGGCTGCATTTGTCAAGACGATATACGGATACCAGACCCCGATATACCGATTCCAGGGATTTCTACAATTTCTGCACAAACACCAAAAAATGAATTTGAGGAGGGTGTTCCTATCTTGGGTAAAATGAAGTCTTCTATTGTTCCCACTACGCACGCATCAGGTGAGGAGGAAGTTGTTGGGACTAAAATTGCATCAGATGCTGCAACCCAGTCCTCAGGAGTTCTTAATGCAGACCAAAACAATTTGGGGGTGAGTGTAAGTCCAAGATCATCAAGTATATCAAATGCTTTAAATGTGGAAACACATACTGTCTCTCCCAATATAACTGAGAACTCACATAAAGAACTGAGAAATAATATAGAACAGGAGTCTGCAGGGAGAAGAACATACGTTGGGTTGTTTCGGCGCCCAGCTCTGGAAGCTAAAAGACATTTTTTAGTGTGCCTAAGATATAGAGGTGTGGCCCCGATTGTTCCTGACAGAATTTGGGTGGGAAAAACATTGCTTATTGATAGTCTAGGGTTTGTTCCCTCTGATGTGTATGCCTTTATCCATTCGTCGGGAAACCGGAACTATGATATTAGCTTCTGTTCTATGAAACTACTACATACATTTTGGAACCTCTACTATGATGTGAAGAATCTGGACATTTGGAAGGATGATTTGGCCATTCCTGTTACGCGACCAACGATAAAAACTGTAATGTCTTTTCCTGCAATGAAGGAGTAAACATAGCCAATATTACGTATTGGTTGGAACAAAGGTGCAAAATAATGGAACATCCAAATCTTATCATAGATGAAAATGGATTTGGACTTGGGGGGGGTGGACATACAGGGTGCAGTTATATCATGAAGATTCAGGCATACAGCATCTGCCTAGCTTTTTTTTTCTAGGAAGGGGATAATAGTCTACTCTGGACAACCAAGGAACTGCTATAGATGTGGCTCACTCAATCACAGAAATACTGATTGTGAAACGGTTAGATGTTTTATGCATGGTGTCATTGGGCATATAGCAGCAGACTGTGTGGCACCCCAGTATGTAACCTATGTGGGGACTTAGAGCATTTATATGATGAATGTCCTTGGGGTGCTAATGATCAAGATGAGGCTTCAGACCAGGCTTATTTTTTGAATAAAGCAAAACTTTCTTTTATTGTAACAACAGAGGTAGAACAGGTAAAGGAAAGGAAAGAAAGCCGGAGAAGGCAGGGAGCTTTTAGAGGATCAAGTAAGAGATTATCTAACCCCTCAGAATGTAGGGCAACAGACACAGATGATCAGGAACTAATGCAATCAGCTATGGGGAATTCACAAGGAATAGATGTAGCAGTTAAAGACACTCCATTTGTTAAGCCTCAGGGATCCCCAATTAGAATACAGAATATATTATTTAGAGAATCCCCAGGTCGCATCCATTTGGAAGATTTAGATGAAGATACACATACAGTTAACATGAATACTGAAGACTCTATGCAGATAGATTTTATATTTTAGATGCACTTAATATTGACTTGTCGAAGACTTTCAACACTCTGAGACATCAGGTATTGATGGAAGAATTGAGATCTGTAGGCCTCAGCCAGGGAGCCCAGGATTGGTTCCATGGCTACCTGGATGGCAGACAACAAAGGGTTAGGTTAGGTAGTAATTTTGTGTCCAGTTATCTAAATGTCAATTCTGGTGTTCCTCAGGGGTCAGTGCTAGGACCCATCCTATTTAACATATATACAAATGGTATCGGACATCTGATGAATGCTGTCCGGCACCATTTGTATGCAGATGATACAATTTTGTATCTTGAAGGGAAATCTGTGGGATATATACAGGAAAAATTACAGAAATGTTTCAATACATTACAAATATATTTTTCAGAACATGGTTTGGTTTTCAAATAAAAAAGTATCTGTGGAGTTGGATATTAAGACACTGGATGGGTGTAGCCTGGCCTCTGTGGATCACTATAAATACTTGGGAGTATGGTTGGACTCTCATTGTAGTTGGGACTTTCATATTGATAACTTGATACAAAAATTGTGTAAAAAGTTGGGGGTACTGTACAAGCATAGAAGTTGTCTTTCATTTGACTTTAGGTTAAGGATTGTGAATTCAATGATAATTCCACATATCGATTATGGTGATATCATATATAGAGGGGCAGTTAGGAGCAATTTAGAAAAGCTTGATGTTTTCTATAATAGATATGCGCATTTTGTCTTGGATGCACCTCGGAAAACACATCATTGCATTCTTTACAGGAACTTAAATTGGATATCCTTGACAGAACAGCGAAATATGCATGTGCAATGGTTAACCTATCGCTGTTATTGTAAAAAAGTTCCAGGATATCTAGTGGAGTTTCTAGAGGAATGGAATGCTAAGGTAGGTTTGAGATCTGAAGAGGAAGTCAAATTTAGGGTACCCCTTGTGAGAACAGTGAAGGGCCAACATTGTTATGTTTATAAAGGTCCAAAATTGTGGAATTCATTATCAGGTCACCTGAGGTCAAGTACAAATAAAATATCTTGGAATGAAATAAAATCATGGCTTGTAAAGGAAGCAATGTCCTTAAAGATTTGTTGCAATTTGAGATGTTTGCACATATGGTTTATTGTAATTATTATTTGTTTTTCCTCTTCTTTTCTTGGTTATATATGTATTGTGTCTTATGTATGTACAGTGTTTGTATTTGTATGTATTTAAAATGAAACTGATGTTTTTTGCACAGTAGGACCCCATTGTAAATTAGCTGATGCTAAATTGGGTTTTATCCTGTTTCTGATATCAGAAATAAACATTTTACTACTACTACTACATAGAGGGATCTTTCACAGAAATTAGAAAGAAAGGGAAAAAAAGTGTACGATTTCCAATCCCTCGCATTCCCCAGTAGCAATTCAAAATAGATTTAGCTCTTTGGCTACTTGGAGTGATCAAATGGAACAGGAACAGCCAATTGATCAGGAGGAGCCCAGTAATGCACAACAATCCTCAGAGGAGGTTAGAGAGGAGGTTTTACCCCCAAAGGGAGCCCGTTTGAGTTAATCTTCTCAACGCATAACAAGATCAAGTGGTAGACCAAAGAACCCCCCCCCCAAATGATGATGCTTTCCTTAGCAAGTTGAAATGTGAATAGTATAAAAAAACAAGAAAAAAATTTGACAACATTTGGTATATTACATTCATTGAGATACGATATAATTTATCTGCAGGACACTAGATTACATACAGAAGATGAAATTTCACAAGCTAAACGAGAGTGGGTGTGGGGAGTTTCATACTGGTCTGTAGGAACTGATCTTTGTAGTGGAGCGGGTATTTGTTTCATGTCTGTGGAAGTAAAGGTACAAAACTTGGTAGAAATTGAACCTGGAAGGGCACTATTATTAGATATATTGTTTTAGGGTATTAAATTTCGACTGATCAATATTTATCATTCTCAAGTAAAATCTTTAAGAACTGATTTGTTACAACATATACAGCCTTATTTATATTCTAACTGTTTTTTGATATAGGGAGGTGATTTCAATATAAATTTTAAAGAGAAAAAGGTTGGATGAAAGCAGTACTGTGACAAGAATTTTTTGAATCAAGTATTGTTTCAGGCAGATTTAAAAGATGCTTTTTTTTATATTTCTTTAGCACGGAAACCTACCTTTTTTAAAGGCATTCTTTCTTCCTGTATTGATTTTTTATTTGTCCACAAGATATTCCAGGTTGATAAAGTTAAATTAGTTCCCATAGAAACCTCAGACCACTGTTTATTGGGTATTGTGTTTGAGTCCCACCAGAGACGTACAGCAGGGCCAGGATGTTGGAGACTTAATACCTCCTTACTGGAAGACATGAATATTAAGCAGGAATTGGATGGTATAATATTAGATAAATTAACAACAATGTACCTGTATGAAAATATAGAATTTTGGTGGGAAAACTTAAAAGAATGTTTGATTAACTATTTTAAAATAGTATACACAGAATACAAACTAAGAAAGAGAAATATATGGAGCATAGAAAAGAATTAGGGAGTTTGTTATCGAGACAGGTGACAGAGAGTATAAATTTGTTTGAACGTCTTTCCAAAGTACGACAGGAAATGGAGGAATATCAATATTCCCGGATAACATCCCTCTATAATGAACAAATATTCTGTACACAGGGGAGGTCTGAATAAGTTAATCCCTTCTTGGCTTGTAAAACGAGAAGGTAAAAAAAGGGGTTTACAGTTTAGATAGATTCGAGTGGGAAAAAACATGATAATAAGGGTATAACGGCTGTGGTAGAAGAATATATAGAAACCCATTTTGGGATCTCTTATACATCTGGTACACAAATAAATAATATTCTACAGATGGCAGCACTACCACACATATCGAATGCACAACAAACATTATTAGTTGAATTATTTACATCTCAAGAGTTACACAAAGCAATTTCTTCATTACAAAATAATATTTCACCAGGTTCAAACGGATTACCCAACAAATTTTATAAAATTATGTGGGATGTGATACTGGAAGTTATGCTTTGCTTTTATAATTACATATTAGAGGAGAATGTTTTACCATCTCAGATGTATGAAGGGTTATTGATTTTTTTGTATAAATCAGGTAATCACAAGGACATAAACAATTGGAGGCCATTGACACTTTTCAATGTTGATTTTAAGATTTTTATGAAACTACTGGGGAACAGATTATCAAACCTTATGCCTTCTGTAATAAGCCCAATGCAATTCTGTGCAGTTCCAGGGAGAAGAATTTCAGATGCTTTATTAATTTTGAGAGGTATTATGGGATAAACAGTGTTGGGGAATGAATGTTTAGAAGATTATGGATATTTGGTGAGTTTGGACCAGTCAAATGCATTCGATGTGGTCTCCCATGCTTTTTTATTGGCTTGTTTAACTGCCTTTGGGTTACCAATGGAATTTATAGGGTGGTTAAAATTATGCTATGCTTTGGCATTTGTTGTCCACTATGAAAATGGTCAGATGGGAATAAACATATGATTAACAAAGGATTGTGGCAAGGATGCCCCCTCAGTCCATTACTGTACATGTTTGTGATAGACCCGCTATTAAGGATTTTATGGAGAGCCCCTTTAATTACAGGAGTAAATCAAGTGAGATGCAATAGTTGCAAAATTATTGTATATGCAGATGATGTGTGCCTAATTTTGAAAGATGAATGTTCATTTTTTTAGCCTGCGAGATGATACAAGTAATAGGTGAGGCTACAGGGGCGAAATTAAATATGCATAAAACTAAGATTTTATACATAGTGGGAATCTCTATGGTTAGACATTTTTGCCGTGATTATTTGGTAATGCAAGAACCTTGAAAAGTATTGGGCATATAATGAGGTGGAGAGGATATGGTCTCCTTTAATTGGGAAGGAGCACTAGGAATAGAATCTAAGAAAGTGGAAGTTTGGAATCGTTGGAAAGTTGAGAAAAAAAGAGGGTATATTATGTGAAAAATGTATTGATCCCTGCTTTTCTTTATTTAAGCACTGTTTTTCCTTTGCCTCAGCATATGGAAACAAGGTTACAATGAGGTTTCTTTTAGTTGCATATGGGGTAGCTGATTGAATCCTATAAAAAGGAATATTTTATATATGGACATAAAGGATGGAGGGTTCAGTATGATAAATCCGTTTTTTTTTTAACGATCTTTTGTTTTCATAATTAAGCAAGAGAATAAGTATGGGTACTTTGGGAGTTTCCAGTATTAAGAGGGGTCTTAAGTGAATGGAAAGCAGCAAGCTTTCTACATAAAAATAAGAGATGTCCTAGACTGTTGAAATGCTGGGAGATAGTTTTTGATAAAATAAAATTATGGGGTATTAATTATGAGAGGGTTTTACATCAGACACAGAAAGTATTATATGGGGAGATAATGGGTACCCATTTTTCCGAAAACCCTTTTTCGGCTTTTTCGGTACCTCATCAGGAACAGATTTTCTCTTATATTAGAACTATTAGGATCCCATTGCATATGTGGGACACTGCATGGTTGGGTATACATGGGAAAATTAATGTGAAAAGCAACCAGAAACATAAAGTATTACAGGAACGTTATTGTCCGAGGGTGGATTGTATGGCAAAACTTGAAACAATGAACCACCTATATTTTCAATGCCCTTATGCAATCATGTTTTGGGATGCTTTGTTAGATAGATGGAAGTGTTGGTTAAATATTCCCCCTTTACTGGAAGCTTTGTTCTATGGTATTTTTTCTTTACAGGACACATTAGATTCTTTGAATACATTTCGAATTATACATGTTTATTTTTTATATTGGTTATGATTAAGTAGATGTCGACTAGTATTACAGCAGCAAGATATTTCTGAATTAGTTTTGGTGCAATTGCTGGTGTCAGATCTACAGAAGCTTAAAAAAGAAGAACAAAGGAAATTTACGACCAATCGGTGGCAGGCATTTTGGAAGAACTTCACTTTTATTTGAGGAATGATTTAGTAGGATTTATCTTCAATAAACTTGTAGTTTCTGGATGGTTGTGGGGTTATCTAACAATAAGTATTTATGTTTTGGGTAATAATATGGAACACAAGTTTAATAAAAGGAAAGGTCTGAGTTTTCTATGAAGACAGTGGGAAAATGAAAAGGGTGGAGATTAGATGCTTTCCAAGGGAAAAAAAAAAACAAAATAGAAAAAGAGAAAAAAAAAAAAGAGATTTCTTATTTTTTGGTAATGGGGATATAATATAGTTCAGAAAAAGGCTGATTGTATTATATAAGTTTGGGACTTCTATATTTAGGGTTGTTTATACAAATGATTATTGTATTCGGTTTTACAATGTGGGGGAAATGTTTGAATTAGCATTCATGTTTAGTGGCAGACAGTATACCTTAGGACAATGGTATGTTTATTCGCACTAAAAATTGTTTATTCTAGAGAAAGTAAATCCCCCGCCCTTAGAGATGGGAGGGGGAGGGGGAGAGGATACTACAAGTCGGTATTATGTTGATTATATGAAATAATTCTTATCTATGCTTTGAGTATAACTCTATTTTTTTCAGTTTATTGTATAAAAGAAATTAGCATATGTAAATAATTGTTGTCATGATTGTGTATTGATTTTAGTAAAAATTCTCCTACTCTTTTAGATAAGTGCCATGGGATCTTTAACATCCACCTGAACTACCACCAATCCAGGCAGATGGGACCTCGGTCTAACATCTCATCCAAAAGACGGCACCTCAGAAGTGCAGCACCTCTCTCATGCTGCACTACAGTGTCACTACTGGGATATTAACCCAAGTGCTAGATGTAGAAACTGAACCCACAGCCCTCTGATCTCCCGGCCTCAGAGGCGAGTGTGCTACCTACTGAGCCACTGACACTAAAATTAAAAGAGAGGCGAAGGAAATGCTGGCTTTAGGGGTAATCTAGAAATCCCACAGTCCGTGGCCTCACCCGCAGTCCTCATACCCAAGCCAGATGGGCCTATTCACTTTTGGGTGGACTATCATGGACTCAACACAGTCACGAAGTCTGACACCCACCCAATGCCACGGATGGATGAACTATTGGATAAGTTGGGAGGCGCGACATACCTTACCACAACTGACTTGACAAAAGGATACTGGCAGGCAGAGTTAACTGCCAGAGCTATAGAATGATCACCCTTCATCACTCCAATAGGATTATTCAAATTTAAGGTAATGTCTTTTGGAATGAAGAACGCCCCTGCCACATTCCAAAGGTTGGTCAACCAGGTGTTACAGGGTACTGAAGAGTACGCAGTGGCTTACCTGGATGATATTGCCATCTTCAGTACCAGCTGGAAAGAACACCTGTCCCATCTGAAAGAAGTGTTGGGCAAGATACAGGCGGCAGGGCTCAATGTCAAGGCTGAAAAGTGCCAGGTGGTTATGGCGGAAGTAGCATACCTAGGCCAAGTAGTGGGGTGGGGTGGGGGCAGCTTCATCCTAATCAAGCAAAGATTGAGGCAATAGAGGCATGACCCATGTCTGAAACCCAGAAGAAATTCATGACACTATCATCCTTTTTTTTATTTTTTTTTTGATGTTCAATAGCAGTATTTATTAGTCAGCCAACATTTTAATAGTATAGTTTTTCTTGCAAAAATTATTTTTGATATCTTAGATTCATCTTCAGTGTATTTTAATTTTCTCAGATATATAGATATTTAATATATGGATCTTCAATTTAATAGGTCTGTAAAGCAAACAAAAAAATTCTGGTAATAGCCGGAAAGTTTCAGTGATAATAGCATTGTCAATCACTGGTAATACTATCCTTTGGAGCTGATAACAGCATGTTTCCAAGCTTCCGAAAAGAAACTTCCTGCCCCCACATCTGAAGCGTGCCTCCTGATTGGGTGGTTTTCCTGTGTAGGCGGACAGAACAGTTGAAAAAAATGGTGGCAGTTCTCTCGCTTAGCGAGAGCGAACTTGGTCGTCGTGCTTCTTGTTTTAATTTCATGGGTTTCCCTCAGGAAATAAAAATATCTGGTGGATCCTGCCGTTGTGGTCCTGAAGAGCAGGCAGGATGTAAAAAATGTTAAAAAAATGGACGGGGGGGCGGGAACCGTCACGAGCAACTACGCAGCTGAATCCACAGCGTAGGACAGTGCGGCGGTCAACCAGTAGAAAGTCAGTTCAGTCAAATGGTCGACCACCCATTTGAAACAAACGTTGCATCCATATATTAAAAAAAATAGCCGATAGGTTTGTTTGTCTATTACTAGGGACTATTAGCATCTTGAGGTTCTGGACACATTGGAACCTCTCGAGCTTTGCTCTCGAGGTTCTTGTGTCCAGAACCTCTCGATGCTATCACTCCCTGGTAATAGACACAAACCTATCGGTTATTCTGTATATATTATTATTTTTTTTTTTAAACTTTATTTTTCTCCACCACCTAGGGAACGCCTTACAGTAACCTTGGGGACTCCTAATCTCTACCTCCCTCTGTGAATTTCTAGATCCTCTCTACTCATGCCACCCAGCACCACCTCCAGTTCTGAACCTCCTGATGGTAGGGCCACCCTATCCACCCAGGGCACTTTTTCTATAGGGCAAAGTGCTGGGCACCTGAGTCGGTCCATGGAGAGAAAAGCCAGTCTGGATTTCGGAGTGTGGGCTTAGGAGGCCGAGGTGCCTTCATCTTTACCCAGGAGTGGGGTTTTGACTCTTTTTTACAGTTCCTACCTTACAGAGTGTGGCTGGCAAGGCAACGTTATGCCGCAACTCTTCGCCTCCTCACATCCACAGCGTTGCTACGTCGGCACCTCCGACCACCACCAGAGGCCACACCAGGAGTGATTGCTTCCCCAAAACCCTCCCGGGAAGAGAGAGCAGTCCTATGGACACTCAATCTCTTCCCCTACTGCCGACCCCCGAGGGCCCGAGCTCATTGCTGAATCCAGGTCGCTGATGTGGCGTGAGGTATGGCATCCAGTACCTCAACCATCAGCGACATCAGGCTGGCTTTCTCAGATTTTTAAAATAGCTTTTACTGCTAATTTTGTAATTAGTGTCTCAAGTCATTAAAGATGGCCTCCACTTCAAATGTTTACAATTCTCTTCTGTTAAGGTTACCTATTGAAAGTATATACTTGATTCATACTGTGGCTGTATTAAGATGGTGGAACCATATGTTTCTGATGGCAAAAAACATAGCACTGTGCCAGGAACTGGTGCTGTGGAAGGGGAATTAGTGGACTCCTTGGCACATTTGTTTATCATTCACTTCAGATGAGAGTCATGCCTAGGCACTGGAGAAGAGCTGATGTGGTGCCTCTACACAAGGGTGGGAGCAGAGAGGAGGCCAGTAACTACAGACCAGTTAGCTTTAATCTGTAGTGGGTAAACTAATGGAAACCTTGATTAAATAGGGCCTAGTAGAGTGTCTGGACATGAACGGCCTTCAGGATGACAGGCAACAAGGGTTCAAAGCAAGTAGATTATGTCAGACAAACCTGATTATATTCTTCGAGTAAATGACTAAGGAATTGGACAGGAGCCATTCAGTAGATCTCCTCTAGTTTGCAAGGTCTTTGACTCGGTACCTCATAACTGCCTGCTGAAAAAGTTGGAGGACATGGGTGGAGCAAAGAATACTGTTAGATGGGTAGTAAACTGGCTTAGGGACAGAAAGCAGAGAGTGGTTTCCAAGAGACAGAGGTTGGATGAGGGAGAGGTCACTAGTAGTGTACCACAGGGCTCAGTCGTGGGTCTAGTACTTTTAATATGTTCATCAGAGACATCGGGGTAGGTATACAGGGCAAGATTGCCCTTTTCACCAATGTCACTAAGCTTGGTGGTAGGGTAGACATTAAGGAAGCAATTATGATTATTCAAAAAGATCTGCAAAAGTAGGAAAGATGGTCTAGTGTCTGGCAGCTGATGTTCAACACCAAGAAGTGTAAAGTGCTGCATTTAGGCAAAAAACCCAGAAGACTGCATATTGGCTTACTGGAGTAAGACTCAGTGCTTTACAGGAGGAAAGGGACCTAGACATTATCATCTCTGACCAGCCAATGCAATGCAGCTTGCAGCAAGGCCAACAAAATGCTGGGATGTATTGTACGAGGATTTGACAGCAGGAACAGGGAGGTGATACTGCCGCTATATACATCCCTTGTGAGGCCCCACCTGGAGTACTGTATCCAGTTTTGGAGCCCACACCTTAAAAAGGACCAAAACAGATTGGAGAGATTGGAGACTATGCAAAGATGGGCGACAAAAATGATTCAAGGCATACAGAGACTTTCATACAAGGGATACTTGGAAGCATTGAATATGAACTCACTAGAAACTACAAGGGATAGGGGGTACATGATAGAAACTTTCAAGTTCCTGAAAGGAATAAATAAGGTGCACTTCTCTGAACTGTTTCCCAACTCAATTACTAGAAAGCGCGAATGGAAGCTGAGGGGAGGGAGCTACAATAGGGAATTCAGGAAACACTACTTCTCGGAAAGGGTTATTGAGCCTTGGAATAGGCTGCCCAAGGAGGTGATGGGAGCCAGGACGGTGACAGCTTTTGAACTGGGCTGAGATAAAGAGTATGCTCGAATAAAAATCTGAGAATCTTGAACTGAGTAGGGGTTAGAAGGGGGCTAGGTCCTGTGATCTGAGAAGGTTTCGGGAACTTTTGGGCAGATTTCATGGACCTTGGTCTCTTTCTGCAGTCAAATTTTCTATGTTTCTAGGATGTTTAATTTTTTCATGGTGGGCATGGCACCAGAGTGGAAAGTTTTGAAAACTTCAAAATCCTATTATCTTCCTTCAGAAGTGAACGTAAATGAAAGTACAAATGGGTGTATTGATGTTTTTTGCCAGAAAAACATTATTGCTGAAAAACTCCTTTGTGACTAAGAAGTAATGCTGCCTTAAATAACATACTCTTATGAAATCAGCGCTATATACTGCTGATAAGCAGGGTGCTGCTAAGTTTTTTTGTGGTGGAGCTGCTTTGTGTGCAGAGTTGAGTTAGAGGTAGAACTGAGGTAAAAAAACAATTTAATCCAGTACAACCCCAATTATCCATACTCCGGTTATCTGAAACTCCAGATTATCTGATATTGGTACTTCTCCCCTGATTATCACCACTCCTCAACTTTAAGTTCCTGCAGCTGAAAGTTGTTAGCACCCCCACGAACATTCATATTGGGGCCAATTTTCTAAGGTGTGCAATTTACATGTGATCAGTGTGTAAATTGCATGCCCACCTAAGCAGCCACAGACAGGTGCAGGGTGCACAGATTCATGACCACCCACAAGGCACCTGTCTGCAGCCCTCCCCCCCACATGCAGGTCCGTGGGGAGAGCAGATGGTTGTGGAGCTGAGGGCCCAGGTGCCATCCAATGGGGTGTCTGTCCTGGATCCAGGAGTGGATCCTTTGCGCTGGGGGTGGGAGAGTAAGTGTCAGAGCAAGGCAGGGGTCAAAGAATGTCTGGACAAGTGCCCAAACAGCAGCACCTAGCCCACCCAGGCAGCCCAGTGTGCTGGGACAGATGCTTGCCAAGGCAGGGGAACCCAGTCAATGCCACGCCCCTCCATTGCTCGGTGAGTGGGTGTTGGGTAGGCATTTATGGCAGGGTCCACTGGGTGGAATGGTGCTCCTGGCAACCTGCCACTCCACACCTTGGAGACTAGCATTGACCACCGGCACACCCCCTGGCACGCCCCCTGCCACCCATGGCTCATAACTTCTTGGGAGACCAGTGCATCTCATGTGTTACCAGCAGGCACAGCAGTCCTGCATGCCACCGGGGGTTTGCGGGACCCCCACTGCATGAATGTTCTACTTAGTAATGCCTACACACCTCACATACGTGGCATGTAGGCATGGAGAATGGCCCCATTAAGATGTAATGCTGGTGCCTGCTCTGATTCTGAAGTCTTAAAAGCTGATGATGAAAATGTGCAGTGCATTTTCTTACCAGCTAATACTATATGAAAGCTGCAAACCATGTAAATCCTTGTGACCGTGAAATGTATTTCTGAGTTAAATTGTAGAGCAGTGGTTTAGCAGAGGAAAATGATCAATTAAGTTGCAATGAGATCATTAAACAGCTGATAGTCAAGGATGAGTGTTATCTGCTGACAAAATTGTGTTTGTAATTAAGGACACAGACTATTGAGCAGTCTGGAGAATGATCCACTGCACTGACCTCCTCCCTTCAGATAATGGGGCTTCTATAACAGTTGCTCAGCAGGACAAGGCAACTGCAGAAGTCCAACAATTAGCCATGCAGTTGGATATTTAACAAGATGCAACTGACATGTGGGTCAACTGTGATGTAAATGATGATCGGTATGTAGAGCTGACATGCTAAAGTAGCAGAGCTTGCACAGGACAGGATCATGGAGAAGAAAAGCTTGTGCATGGAAGAATAGGAGGATGGTAGGCCACCCATAAAGATCCCCACAGTTGGTGAGACTGCAAATGCCTTCAAGAAATGCCTGCTATGCCTAGAAAGCCAACCTGAGTCTGACTGCTTGCCACACACACCCACTGTTCTACAGCAGCTATGCATGAAGTCTGTATGAAAATGGAATCAAAGTAAGAGGCAAAGTGCAATCACTGACTTTTCACTAGAATTTAATTTAACTTGCTGTACTGCAATATGTTTTAATGATAATTGCTTCTTCTATGGTACTGCACATTTAATCAGTTTAAATGCAGCGAGTACTGTGAATACATTAAACATACATACTTTAGTAATACTGTGTGCTGCTCCATTGATTTTGCACGGTCCCCTAATCATATATACACAAAGGAATCTAATGCCTCTTAGTGCATTCAAATAATTGGGGTTTTAATGAAGTCAATTTAACAAATTAAACAAAAATAAAAGTCTTGTTTGTCAAAACTGAGCCTTTCACTCTTCTTTTGAAGTAAATGTACAGCAATAAGTGTATACTATTCTGATGTGGCATATGTATTCTGTAAAGCAAATATAGAGTAAGCGTGTCATATTCAAAATGGCATAAGTACTCTGTGTAGCAAATCTGTAAGTGGCAATACATAATGGGCCATGCAATCATAAAGAAATATATGCATGCCGGACTTCCGGTTCCGCCACCCGAGTAATGGCAGCCTAGAAAGAGAACTGTGTCTACCCCAAGTCAAAAAAACTATGTATCGGCTGTAATCCTGCATATTTCTGAAACAGATTTTGCATTATAAAACCAGAGGAAAGTGTAGAGAATTGGAGAGATTGAATTTAATAATGAAACACAGCACGATGGAGGAGATAGCTGATGGAACCGAATCGGAGGCCTCAGTTGCATCAGATAACCGTGACTCTGCAGATCTTAAATGGGGCTTGTTCAAATCTCAGTGGAAACAACCAAAAAACAAAGTGAAGAAGGCAAAACGTGACCTAATTTACCAAGAGATACTTACTTTTCATGCAGAAATCAAAGAAATGTATAGTGAGTTACGAAGAGATGTGATACAATTAGAGCAGAGAGTAGACGAACAAGAGAGAACTGCAACAGTAACTGAGAATAGAATAGACGATTTGGAACAAACAGTATAGCAGATGAAAGAGATGCAAGAAGAAATAATTGATCGCCAATAAGATTTCGAGAATAGAGCACACCGCAAAAACATCAGAATTTACTGTTTACCTGAGGATTCTGAGGGAACTAACATTAAGGAATTTGTTGAAGCTTTGCTGCACACAGCCTTAGAACTGCCAAAAGATCTCAATCTCCATCTTGAAAGAGTGCATAGGGCTTTGGCACCTAAACCTACCTCTGCAAATATTCCACCTAGGTCAGTAATTCTTCGTTTCAACAGCTATGCTACAAAAGAACATATTCTGCTTACAGCATGGCGGCGCCAGAAAGTTTTCTATGGCTCAACTCGCATATATCTTGATCGTGACTATGCACCAAAAACCACTCGTTTGAGACATGCTTATTTACCATTACTTCCAGTACTGAAAGCAGCAGGGTACAAATTTACAACCCCTTATCCAGCGCAGCTAATTGTACATCTGCCTACTGGAAAGAGGGAGTTTTCTACAGCTCATGAAGCAAAAGAACTTACAAAAATGGGCCTACAATTTCCCAAACGAAGTTTAGGTGGCAACAATCCAGAAAAATTCCAAGTCGTCTGGCAGTCTAAATCTAACAGAAGACAGGGAAAACAACAAGAACTGGGAACAATCAGGTCTACTCTAGCAGTCTACAGGAGAGAAGCAAAAAGTGACAATACTTGAAACTAACTGAGATGCTCATTTGGCTGAAGTGAGCAGGAGAGAGAGATTGGAAAAAAAAATGTGCTGCGCCATCGATTTCTCGGGCCTGAAGTGTGCTGTCTATAATAAGGAGCTGCTCTGAGCCTGAATTAGGCGACTGCACAATGAACAGATTCTATCTCATATAATCCAAGTGCTTCTAATGGTGGACTAGAAGGTACAGATATAATTATTTGACTATGCTAATTGCATTTTTTTTTCCTTCCATCTTCCATCGATAATCAAAGTAACAAAGGGGGAAAACATTTTCAAGAAAGTTCAGGGCGCAGGAAAAGGGGGGGAGGGAGCAGTTTTTGAGCTCTATGCTGCTTTTGGGGGATGTCCCTAAAGATTTTCTTTGGAGTTTTATACTCCTCTCCTATATTATTTTTGCCTTATTTAAAGGAGAACAGTTTACTGGCTCCTCGAAGGCCCCTAACAATAATGTTAAGGGATTCCCTTCAGTTCTAGGGAGAGGTCAAATGCTCCAGGAGCAGTTTCTACTGGAAATTTGGAGTTTTATATTTCTCTCCCCACATTTGGAAGTCCTAAAGCTTTTATAGTACAGAATAATATTAGAAGCAATAGTTATGTGTATATACATTGTTGAGTTACTGTCAATCATTGATGCACAGCTTTCTTTTCAGATTACTGGATACACCATTTACATTAGCAGTTTACAGTGGCTAATCACAGCTATATATGTGATAAAAAGTTATTTTTAGTTGATAAGAGACAGTAGGAAAACTTTAGTTAGATTATGTAGCACTGGTCAGAGGACAGGACATTTAAGACAAGATAGGAAATTTCTTGTTAGTACATTCTGGAGACTTTGTGGATCCTTGTGGAAATTGGAAGGGGAGTGGTGGAGGGGAGAAAGTGCAATAATCAGTAATGATTTATCAAATGAAAACAAAATATGGTATTAGAAACAGCTAAGATATTGTCATTAAATATTAATGCCATTAATCATCACATAAAAAGAGCTAGATTACAACAATATCTGAGGAAGCAGAATGCAAAATGCATTTATTTACAGGAGACACATTTGTCGCAAGGGGAACATGCTAAGCTTGCTGCAGGTGGCAGATACACAGTCTTTTCTTCATCTAGTAAGTTGGGGAAGAGGCGAGGAGTGGCAATCTTGATTCCAGTTACTACTCCATTTACTAAAGGGGAGGTCTATTCAGATAATAATGGGCATTTTGTCATAGTACAAGGGAGGTTGCATGAGACTGACGTGACAATGGGCAGTGTTTATCTGCCACCAAGAGCATCTCCCTCTCTACTGAAACAGTTCTTTAATAGATTGCTCCAATAGCAAAAGGGGGTTATGCTGATAGGAGGCGACTTCAACCTAATAATGTCTTCACAGAAAGATTCCACTTTTCCTAAACAACATAGGTTTACTCCCACTCAAAAACTTTTAAAAGATCAGATACCTAAGATGGGTCTTACAGATACATGGTACCATTTGTACTCCTCTGTGGAGGGACATACTTTTGTCTCCCCTGGATTTCACACCTCAGCTAGAATAGATTATTTTTTTACATCTACAGAGCACCTAGATATGATTCAAGATATATCCCTGGAAGCTCGCCTCCTCTCAGACCATATACCTCTTTTAATTAAGGCTGGGTTAAACAAAACTCATAAAACAACTTTATGGAGACTGAATCTTTCTCTCTTGAAGGATCCAGTGTTTAAGACCAGAATGGCAGACAGTATAACACAAATCTTAGAGGAGAACACAGATCCTTCTGTTTCAGCTACTATCCTCTGGGATACTCTGAAGGTTGTGATTAGAGGAGAGATTATTTCTTATTCCTCTAGAATAAATAAACAAAGAGAATCCGGATACAACATATTACAAGATAAGTTATAGGAAGTATAGCAGAAGAGAGATAGAGGAGAACGAGTTCCACAATTAGAACTTAAACAAATTCAGTTGGAATTACAATCCATTTTAGATCATAAGATGCAAATGTCCTTACTATATCTTAAAGATACTATTATGAGGGAGGTCCTAAAGGTGCCAGAAATTTGGCTAGATGTACTAGAGGATTTAAGCAGACTGCCACTATTAACAAGGATCAGAGACCCCACAGCAGGCGATACTCTTAGTAAAAGCCCTGCAGTTTTGAAAGCATTCCAACAATATTATGCAGATTTGTACTCTGATCCTACACCCCCCCCAGAGGATATAAAAAATGTCTTGACACCCCTTCACTTCCCACACTTATCTCAATCCCAGCAGGCTTCACTTTTATGCCCCATCTCCACTATAGAGATCCAGAAAGCAGTTAAAAATTCTAAAACATTAAAAAGACCAGGCCCAGACACCTTTGGAGCCGAATGGTATAAGACTTTTCTTTCAAAATTGATCCAGCCGATGCAAAAACCTTTTTTAGAAGTGCAGGATGGAGTTGCCCCCCCATGGTCATATGCGGCCATCTCAGCTATACTGAAACCAGGTAAAGATCCATTAAATTTAGAGTCATACAGACCCATCTTGGTTTTAAATAATGACTATAAGATATACATGGCAATATGGGCCCGTAGGCTAGAGAATATACTGCCTACCCTGATACACCTAGATCAAGCAGGATTCTTACGCATGCACCAGATCGCAGATAATGTACAAAGAACAATCCACCTGATGGATTATATGGCTAACTCAGCTACCCCCTCAGCTTTAGTCAGTTTAGATGCCTGTAAAGCTTTCAACAGAGTGTCCTGGAGATTTTTATGGGGAGCATTAATGTCATTTGGGTTCCCGAAGGAATTTGTGAATTGGTTGGAGCAAATATACTCTGAACCAAGGGAGTGGTGAAGGAGTTCAAGGTTTAAAGAGGGAGAGTGCAGGAGACCGGGGTGGATATAGATGGTAGATGGAAGATGAGGTGAGAGGGAGAGAGAGGGGGAAGGGGTTATGGGACAGGAAAGGGGGAGAGACAAGAGGAGAGGAAGGAAGGGACATGAAAGTGGGCAGGGTGATAGAGGGAGAGACAGAGGGAGTGTAGGGGAGGGAAGGGGAGGTTGAGTAGGAGGAGAAGGGGAGGAAGGTAGAAAATATAGGTAGCAAGAAGAGCATGAAGCAGGGGGTTTGAAAGAGAGAGGGTAGTTTGAGGCTCAGAAGGTGATACATGCATACAGGTAGTATACATATATATATATATATATACAGTATGTATGTGTATGTTTACATGCACATTTTTTTGGTGTGCAATTTTGTATTCTCATGTGTATACTATCTCTTTAAGAGACCACTATTTATATTAGTTACATTGTGTCAATGGACTATCCCCCTGATGATGCATTAGTTGCAAAACCTGTTCGGGGCTTTGATTGCTGTTGAGCCACAGACGGTATGTTGCAGGCATTGAGCCTTCTATGAAGTTTTGTGAATAAAAGCCTTTTATAGCTTTAAGTCTGGAGTGGTGCTAATTTTGTCAATCAGCTTGTCTCACATTTCATATAACCTGGCACACTCCTTTACAGCTAGAGCTGTTTTTGCTTCTATTTAAAAATGTGAACCCTGGCAACCCCTAAAGGATGCCCCTGCCTTTAGTAACAAAACAACAACAACTACAGAAGCCACATTAGGACAAATAACCCAGGTATAAACCAAAAACACATCAAGCTCCTGCAGATGGAGGAACTACATTGGGTAAAAAAAAGTGAGAGTTTAATGCTTAAACCTCATCATTTTAATTTTTCCAAGAATGTAAAGTAAATAGATCTATTTTCTATACTCAATAGGACATTCCCAGCATATTCAATATACAGATCTAACTGCACTTCCAGAGACTAAAGGCACTTGGCCTGCAGCCTCATACCTTACTAAGCTCATGGGCGTGCAGTTAGATCTATACAATGCACATCATGCCATGTTTTATTGCTTATAAACAAGTATTCTGTGAAGCAAATACACAATAAGCATGTCTGATTTCAATGTGATGTACTTACTCTGTGAAACAAATTTATAACATAAGAATGTCAGATTCCAATGTGACATAAGTATCCTGAGAAGCAGATATATGAGAAAACATGCCAAATTCCAATGTGACATAGCTATTATGTGAATCAAATAGACACCATTAAGCATTTAATATTTCAATGTAGCAACAGTCTTCCATGAAGCTATTGTACGATAAATGTGCCATATTCCAATATGACAAAAGTATTCCTTAAAGCTAGTATACAGCAATAGGCATATCATATTGAAGTATGGCATACATATTCCTTAGAACAAACATACAACTAAAACTATGTGATATTCCAATATAGCATAATTTTCCTGTAAGGTGAATACATAACAATAAGCATGTCTTATTTCATTGTAGCATAAGTATCCTATGAAGCAACTATGCTATAAGCAGGTCATATTCCAATGTGGCATATGTATTCTGTTCCTGTTCCATGTCATAGGCACTCCCCTTAGTGCCAATCAAGCAGGTAGCTTATTGAAAATAGGACTAAAACCTCCTGAGAAAGCTCTAAGTGCTTAAAAGTCCACCACGATCTGCTATCTTAAAAATAGTGAGCTCCATTCACTAAGGGGCTGAAAGTACCCCACCCACACAGCTCCACACCCATGTACAAGGTATGCAGTGGCTGGTATTCATGAACACCAGCCACCTGTCTGCAGCCCCGCCCCTCAGGCATGCAAGATCGTAGAGGGTGAACAGGGATGGAGTAGTGGACAAAGGTGGGCATCCAATTGGATGGCCATCCTGGGTCCCAGAGTGAATCCCCCTCTCTGTGGGAGAAGGGAAGTATGGGCAGGCATGGGTCTGGGTTAGTGAATAGGACACACAGGCACCTGGTAGATGCACCTTTGTTCCCCAGCATGTAGTGGTCCTTCCCCCTGTCTGATCCCCATCCCCAGAGTACCAAGTGAAGCCTGACACACAGATGCCCCCCCCAAATAGAGCCCTGGTCCAGTTCCTGTAAGTGACTGACTGATGTTCTCCTCCCCACATCAGATCCCTGGCCCCATCCCATATGCAGTGATGTTCCTCCCACATCAAATCACCAGTCCAGACCCATAAGCCAGTGGTCTCCTCCCCCAGGCAGTTCCTATCCAGTAAGTCACAGATGTGCCCCCATCCCTGATCCCAGCCCCATTTAATGGTGGTTAGTGGCCCCTCTGCAGTACCAACAAGACTTCCCCTCATCCTCTGTACCCTCAGGTTGGTGCCACAGTCAATGGACGGTGAGCAGCACATCCCTCCACACTCCACTTTAGCCACCCGCTATCAGACTGATGTTGAGAGCACACAGCATATTTCCATCTGTCAGCCATGGCACCGACCTGGGGGACAGGGGGTTTTTGGTGGGGGGCTACTAACCACCGATGAGCTTGGCTGGGGTGGCCAGGATTGGGGGCAGGGCAGACATCTGTGACTCACTGGACAGGGGCCACCGGGCCAGCGCTTTGTTTGGGAGGGGACTTCATTTGCTTATGGGACTGGGCCGGAAATCTGATGTGATGGGGGGCATCACTGCATATGGGACTGGGGCTGGGGATCCGATATGAGGGAGACATCACTGCATACAAGACCAGGACCAGAGATCTGGTGTTGGGGGGACATCACTGCATAAGGTAACAGGGCTGGGGATTTGTGCTTGTGTGGATGGGGCATGTAACACAGTTACGGCATGGTCCCCCCTGCTGTAACTCACGTACCCCTGTGCATGGCACTCTGTGTGATTCTGCACTATTGTGAATCGCACAAAGTGCAGGAACGTCCCCAACACACCCCTGGCCCATGCATAGCTGCCCACAAAGCTGGGGGATCCGGTGCGTATCTGGCCAGTGCATGGATGGTGAATACTGCAGGACCCCCGCTGTGTGGCTTTCTGCCTTAGGGTTGCCTACACGCCTTGGATACACAGTGCATAGACTTAGTGAATACAGCCCATAATTAGCAAGTCCCAATGACATACAACCAATGTTGTCATAGATTAGTGCTTAAACCACTTTTAAATTACAAAGTTCTAACTGCAGTACACTCTTGGGAGGTTGTAGTCTTATTTTCAATAAGCTACCTGCTTGATTAGCACTAAGGAGAGTTCATATGACATGGGGCGGGAACGGGGATTGTCCTGCAATGTCACTCAGGCAGTGTTATATTGGTTCCTTGGTTCAACCCCCTAACCAGATCTGTACCAACTGGGTTGGGCTGAACTGCAATGCATCATTTGAGGTGTTTCTGAGAACATTGATGTGACTATTTCAATCTGCTAACATTTTTCTGCATTAGTTTTTTCGGTGCTAAAATGAATCATATGAATAACTTATAGTGTTAAAATTTATTACTAACATGAACCTATATTTGTTTGTTCACTAGGACCACTTTCCATTGCAAAAAGCTTAGGGGCATAGGTGAAAACATTTGGGATGTTTTATAAGTGAACAAAGCAAGTTGTCCCCTCCTCATTGGATTCTACCCTCACATGTTGGTATACCCAATGCTGCACTTTTCACCCTCTCCCCACCCTTCCTACATTCCTTCTCCCCCCTCCTCTCTTCCCTCTCCCTATGACTCTGGCACTTCTTATCTGTTGTCTACTTTTTCTGACAAATGCCGCTGGCTGCCCTGTTACAATGCTACCCTTGAATTGTATTAATCTGTACTCTGTTTGCAATGTCCACATTGTTGTAATGTCTGTCTTGATGTTCCCCATAATTTGTATTTCTCTGATGTGGAACCTTTGTGAAAGAGCCAAGGCTCAAAGGTATTTGTAATCCTAGACTTGATAAATAAATAAATAAAAGCTTGAATTTTATGGAAATTCTGCCTGTGGGATTGATGCTGCATGACAGACTTTTTGGAATGCATACAATGCCCTGTGTTAGTTAATCAATGAAACAGTGTGCTCCAGGAAAGCTGTGCCATTGCCGACCCCAGACTGCCAAATCCAAATATGAGTTGAGAAACTTCCAAGTGGGTAGCACTCCAGTTGATAAAATCAATGCTGACTTCAGTAATCAGTTGTTATTCCACAAGCCCAACATGAAGACACTGAAGACAAATGCCATGGCACTTTGACCACATTGGTCTTCCTCAGGGGGTGTAGTGAAGCAGACAACACAATCCTCCTTTTAAGCCCAGTGGTAAAGTAACAATGCCATTGATATAAACCCCAATAGTTAATTAATATAAAATAATATGATATGGGAAGCATTTGTGCCACTACCTCTAAAATTTACATCTTTAACGTTGGTTTTTTATACCTCTTCTTGTAAATAAATTTTAAATCTTAGGGTGTAAAATGTATTAATATAGTAACACACTTCTTAGTGATGATGCTTAGCACCATAGGCAACCAAGTTAAATACAAAATAGGGCATTTAACAATACAAGTCATATTTCAAGCTAAAATTGATTTGAAACCATATAACCCTAAAGCATTACAGAGTAAAATTATATATGTAGATCAAACTAAAAAAAAAGATGAAGGGGAGGAAAAAATAATAATAACAGAAGGGGAAAGTGGGGGGGGGGATTAAACATGTGACTGTTGGACAGTCCTCCCACAGGGCTCAAAGGGATGGGAGGCAAAAAATTTTAACTTAATGCCATAAAATATAATTGGCAGACATTTAGGAAGACTGCCCAGTAATAATTCTCTCCCACACTACTAAATTCTCCAGTCCATGCAAGACATCCATTCTATCTCTCAAATACGATTTTAACTTAATGACTAAAGGCTGTAAATGAAAATCAATCAATCTGGATAAGATCTGAGTGAGGGAATTAATGCCCAATATAACTTGTCAGAAAGGAGGATTAACTGGATCCTTATGTATTTTAGGCAACACGTACATGGTAGGAACTACAGGGTATTCCAGTCTTAAAATCCTGCTGCCTTGCACCAGAATCCAAATATAACCGGAGCGTTTCTTGATAATAAGTAGCATAAATTGGCGTTATACACTGATGACCTTTTAATTTACCTTACGAACCCAGATATGGCTCTCCCCCATCTTTGCTCTTCCTTATCTCAATTCGGTCAATTGGCTGGATACAATCTAAATTTATCAAAAACTGAAGTTTTATCTATACATTATACCACCTCTAATCATATTCAAAGTCAATTTGCTTTTAAATGGAGTCTCACATCTCTCCGCTACTTAGGGGTTATTCTAGCTAACAGCCCTACTCAGGTTTGTAAGCTGAATTATGATCCCTTTACCACAATGTTGCACAAACAGCTGTCTCGATGGTCTCATTTACCTTTATCTCTTATCCAACACATAGAGTATTCGTATGGTAATCCTTCCTTGTTTTCTTTATTTAGCTCAGACTTTGCCCGTTTCTCCATCTTTATAATATTTTCATAACTGAAACAAACATATTGCTAGATATATATGGCAGGGGCAGAAGCCCCGGGTTAGTTATACTACTTTACAGTTACATAAGCTGGCAGGAGGTCTGGAGCTCCCTAATTTATTGATTTATCATCAGGTGGCACAGCTTCGTATGGTATTATATTGCCAATTGCCAACTTATGAGGCTCATTGGAAGACTTTAAAATTATGTGAGGGGTATCTTTCCTTTTTTCCCCAAATCTCTTTTAACAGATACTCCCTCACATGCTATAAATCCTTCCACAGACCCATATACCACTGACACCCTCTAAGTTTGGTTTCAAACCATGCGGAAAAAGGAAATACACACCTCTAGATTCCAATTTTTTCCATCCTAGGGACCTCGGATTTCACCCCATTGACTATAGATTTAACATAACAGAAATGGACACATCTTGGTCTTAATTATTGGTGGCAGTTTTTGCAGGGCTCTACAGTTCGTACTTTTGATGAATTGGTGACACAGTATCATCTACCACAGTCATCATTTTTTCGCTATTTACAGGTGCGGGATTATGTTAAAGCTCAGCCTGAGGTAGAATCTTTTCGAGGTGATCCCCCTGCTCTAGTTCTTTTAATTATGTGCACCCTCTTAGAAGAACTCTAAACAAAGCATCTTATTTCCTAATTATATAAAGTCCTTCAGGTCTTCCATGCTTTTTCAATTGCTCATGTGCGATTGGCATTGGAAAAGGATCTTAGTATAAGCTTTAATGATCATCAATGGAATTCTATTTTATCTTCCACTTTTATCCGTACCTCTTCTTCCCTCTGGCATGAGTTCTCCCAGAAGGGTCTGATTCGTTATTTTATTATACCGGCAAAACAGGTTAAATATGTACCACTTAAGGGAGTGTAGTGTTGGAGAGGGTGTGTTTTTTGCTCCAGCTGCTTAGCTCATATTTTATGGTTTTGTTCCATCCTAGAGTTCATTTTTCAAAAGATTCAGTCCGTCCTTAAAGATGTATGGGATTCTGAGTTAAAACTATCTCCTCCCTTGTTTCTTTTATTGGCTGTCCCGCAAGCTTACTGTTCTTCAGACACTCACCAATTATTACACATTTTGCTTCTGGTGGCCTGTAAGACCATTATTAAAGATTGGTTAACATTGCAAACCCCTACCATTGAGATGTGGCATAATTTAGTTTGTAACATATATCAGATGGAAAATATTATGACAAAACTACACAACAGATATTCTTCTTTTGAGATACGTTAGCACAGAAGGGTGGTTTATATAACGGGAAAAAAGTTTGATTTTGTACCCTAATTTTCTGTTTTTTTAAGTTTTTGGATTCTCATATTATCATTGTTTTTATATTCACATGTTGCTTTTTATCTTTTTGGGTCTGAATTTATTTGAACTATTACCTTGGTGACACTTTCTTGTTCCTTTCTTACGAGTGTATGTTTGGATCTGTTTATATTTTGCTGTTTTGTAATTGTAGAAATCTTTAATAAAGACTTAAATTTGAAAAACAAAAACTGCTGTCTTATGTATTATCTAACCATGCTGCATTGCCTGATCAATCAGATCATATAGTACAATTCCTTTGTAAATTGACCTGTGGGATCTTTAGTCAATTTTTCATATTCTTCAGGATTGTTTAGCATTGTCAATATGTGTTTCTTTATACAACCCATCAGGTATTAAAACCAAATTCCCTTCTTTGTTGGATGGTTAAATAATTACATTCTTCACATTTCTCAATTTATCTAAAGACTGATTTTCTTGCAACATAAGGTTAAACATTTTTGTTGCATTTATTTTGTTTAAACAAGTCCTCTATCCCTGTTAATAGTAACCTTTCAAATGTTGCAATAGTTGCATTGTACCCTATATTAGGACAAAAGGTTGATTTGGGTTTAAATTCTGTCTCTTGTGTCCCTTTGGGGTTTTTAATATTAACACTCTCATTACTGTCTAGCTGCTGTAGTAATGATTCTAAATCCACCTGGTCAATTAATTTCAACTGTTGACCACTCAAAGCCTCCATCAAATTTGGCTCATTAGAATAACAAAAATGAGACACTCGATGTCCACCCATAGCTTGGCCCAAATTGTCTATAGAATTACTATCTGGTGAATCAAACATATCAGTATCACTGGCATAAATCACTTCTTCATGGACCTGGCCAAATATAAAATTAATCTGCCCACTGCCCCCCAGGACCCAGTGGTCTCTAACCCTGATGAATCTCATCCCCCCTTCCATCTAAAACTTGCCAGGAGGTCAGAGGTTCTCAGACTGATAAATGGTCTCAACCCAGAAATCACGCCAGGATTTGACTCCCTTGATTCAAAATTCCTCAAGCTCAAGGCACCTACCATTGCTCACCCAGTAACACTATTAATCAATAAATCCTTCCTCACACAGACCATGCCAGACAAATGGTAGATTAAGATAGTTGACCCCATGCATAAAAGTGGCCTTATCAACCTAGTCGAGAACTATAGGGACATCCCTATTTTATGTCCCCTTGCAAAAATTCAAGAAAGAATCCTCTACAACCAGCTTTACTCAGTCCTAGAGTAGACCAGTGCTCTTGCAATCCATCAACACAGCTTCTGGAAACTACATGGTACAGAATCTGCTCTCCTGTGGGTCACAGCTGATATTTTTCAGGCCATGGACCAGGGCTATGCAACTGGGTAACATTCATGGACCTGACAAAAGCCTTTGAACTTGTCAATCATCAACTTCTTCTAACAAAACTCAGTGATATAGGACTCTACAACCTCCTCCACTCATGGCTAGCCAATTACTTGACCAACAGGTTGCAGTGTGTCAAATTCTCTGGTGCTATGTCACCCCTATCTCCCATCACAGATGGTGTCCCCCAGGGATCCATATTGGGTCCTCTCTTTTCTTCCCATTTTTATATATAATATTCCTTTAAACTGTAGAGGGGCAAATATACAGCTTTATGTGGACAACGCAATACTCTACAGATCTTCTAAGGATATCTCCTCCCTCAATTCCAACCTGGAAAGGGACTTCCAGTTGCTGGAGACATGGTTCAAAAATAACTTACTGGTGCTTAATACAAATAAAACTAAAACCATGCTGTTCCACCACACCTCCTTTGACCTGTCTACCCATCCTCCTCTGGTGGTTAAGACCTCAACTGGTGTGGCACTTGAAGGGGTAAACCCCTTCAAATACCTTGACATTATCCTCGATGCGCACCTATTTTTGAAACACATGCAGATAAAGTTATTAAATCCACTCATCAGAAGCTTGACCTATTATACCATACAGCCCCCCACCTTACATCACATTCCCAAAAGCAATTCACAGTGGTGGTTTCGAACATGGATGGTAGCAGCAAATCTGGCTATCCTGTGATACGTTTGTCTAAGTCTGTTTATGATTGAGGGCTTGGCAGTGTTGATAAGCGGAGTTCCATATAGGAAGTCGAGAAGGGTTGCAGAGGGCTTCCTATACGGAACTCCGCTTATCAACACTGCCAAGCCCTCAATCATAAACAGACTTAGACAAACATATCACAGGATAGCCAGATTTTCTGCTACCACTCACGCTCGAAACCACCACTGTGAAATGCTCAGTACCCTAGGCTGGCCTTCCACTGAAGCTAAACTGGATTTCTTCCTACTATGCACCACATATAAACTCATCCACCCCTCCCAGCCTCTCCAATCTGCTCATGCTGAAACCCTTCACCTGATCCCTTCGATCCTCCCAATATCCAATGCTATGTTTACTGAAGCTTCGCTTAGCCATTCGTAAGAGATTCTTCTCATTTGCAGCCCCTCAAAAATGGAACAGCCTCCCACACAGCTTACTTTCCTGTACATACTTCATCAGTTTAAAAGACTTTTCAAAGAAACATTCTTTCCCCTGCCCATCTGTAACTGCAAATAACATATTTTATCATTACTGGTCTTCTCTCCCCCCCACCTACCCTCCACTCCCATCTTCCTGACCTAATAGCTTCGTGTCCTCGCCCATCTCTAATGCTTCACCTTTTTATGACTTCACTTTATATGACATTTTGTAAATATGTATACGAATATTACCCTCTTTAGGTATATTAACAAGCTGTTGTATGTTGTTTTACATGATGTTGTATGTGCTTGCGAAACCACTATTACCACTGCCAAATAATTACTGAAGAAAAATCCTTCCTATGTACCATTATCCTAGCGATGCATTCTTATTTTCCAATAACAAAAACCTCAATAATATATGTTACACTTCTCTGTTTTGTAACCCATGTTCTTACCAGATTTTATATCAATATATTGTAAGCTATATTTTTGTACACAGGAATTGTAACTGTGAATTAACTCTGTAATGTATTGTAATATTTCTAGAATGTTTATGTTCCTTGGGTCACCCCTGAAAAGGGGACAATTCTATCTCAGCAGGCCTACCTAGTCATCAAAATTCAAATAAATAAATAAAATCACCCCGGTACCATAAACCCCATGTCTTTATTCTTAAATTTCTCATTACAAAAAATAGTAAGCTTCAAATTACAAATCAATTTAAACACATCAGCTTTAACTTTAAACAAGTCCAGTTTAGGGGTAGGGACAAAACGCAGTCCTTTGTTCAGTACTGATATTTGATCTTGTACTACGTTCAATATCTATTAAATTTATAATTTGTATGTTCTGCCCCTCAGACTTCTAGAGTTTACGATGGGTTTGCTTTCCTCCCTGCCTTCCCTTTCTGGTCCTCATCCTGTGGCTGTTCACTTTGAATTATGCTGATTGCTCTTCTTCCCTTGTTTTATGTGGGTCACCCACATTAGAGCAAAAACAAACTTGCTGAACATCAAGAGACCAACAGCAACAAGTCGGAATCTGATGGAGCGAGCAGGAATAAGGTCAAAATCCAGTGGGAATGGGAACACAGTCAAATGCACTCCCCAATGAAGGAGGCTACAATCCCACACACCCCTAACTAGTATAGAAATATCACCAGTCGGCAACAATAGTTGAGGGGGCAACAATCCTGTAGGGTACATGTACGGCAGTCGGAGTGCATGCTCCAAAATCTGTAGCGCACCCATTGCCTTTACCCTCCTTTCCTGAACTCACATCTACCTGGGCTAAATTCTCCACTCTGTTGTCAGAATACCATTTTGATTTTCCTAAAAAAGGTTTCATAGTGGCTTGTACTTCCAACACAGAAAGTCCACTTTGTCTAGTTCTGAATCCATTTGAACATAATTTTGCTGCTGATGTTGTTCTCTAAATTGAATTGATGTTGATCTATTCCATGCTTTTATTTCTATGTGTTGATTTGTGCCTGGATAAAAACCTCCCATGGCTATGTGAGCGTGCCCTCCACTCCCAAGTGAAGACTTCTCCTTTCTCAAAATCTCCACAATCCCTTGCTAGTTTATTTTTCTTTCAAACAACTCTTCTTTCACTTTATTAATTTTACTAATATAGTTCTTGTTCAAACTCTCAAATTCTGGGTGATCGTTCTATTCTTTTTACTTATTCTGAATAGTACTGATCTCACTAGTTATGATATCCAAATGCCTTTTGTCTCTACTGATCAACATAGTCATCAGTTTCACCGAACATTTTGGTAATGCATATTCCCATTCTGTTTTGAATTCAATTTCCTCTAGGCCAGAAGTTGGATAATTATCAATACACAGACCTATAGGGCACCATCCCTGTTCTATTTATTGCTCCAGAGTTATCTGGTTAAAGAAATGGTTAAGCTCTTATATTCTTATTTTTTCTAAGTTTCTAAACAATTCTAATAGATTCAAATCCATTTCAGACATTGTTTGATTTATGTTATAAAACAATGCTAACTGGGTCCATTGTCTCCTCAGTCACACCACTTCAGCAATCATTTTCTACTGAATTGGCCTCAGCTGTATACACAAGGAGTGCTGGTGTTTGACTTAAGCTATTATTCATTCCATGACTTTTTCGGTTTTCTTGAAAGCACTTATAATACAACACTTCCAAAGTATAAAAAGTCAATAAAGTTCAATTTCCAAACACCAGAGGAAGTAAGTTTTTGAATTTTTCCTAAAGGTTTACCTATGAAGCCCATGGCTATGGTGCTATGGCATTCTTTTTGCCCATTAGCTAGCTACAGCAAAAACCTGTTTCACGTTCTGGTCACTACTGATTATAGCAACTGTATGTTAGTAAATTAATGAAACATTGCACTCCTGGAAAACTGTGCTGGTGTCAACCCCAGACTGCTATCCAAGTCAAGAAATTCCCAAGTGGGTGGCACGCCAGTTGAAAAAATAAATGCTCACTTTGATAATCATAAAGGTGCATTTTCATTCCACAGCCAATCATGAAGACACTGAAGACAAATGCCTCGGCACTTTGACCATGTGGGTCTTCCTCAGGGAGTGTAGTGAAACAGAGAGCACAATCCTCTTTTTAAAGACCAGTATTAAAGTGACAGTGTCATTGATATAAACCCCAACGGTAAATTCATATAAAATAATACAATACTGGAAACATTTGTACCACTAACTCTACAATTTACACCTTTAATGTTGGTTTTTATACCTCTTCTTGTAAATACATTTTAAATCTTAGAGTTTAAAATTCATTAATATATTAATACACTTCTTAGTGATATGAACACTTAGCACCATAGACAATCAAGCTAAACACGAAATATAGCACTTAACAATACAAGTCATATTTTGAGCTAACATTTGTTTAAAACCATCCAGCCCTGAAGCGCTGCAAAGAACTTAATAATATATGTAGATCAATCTAAAAAAAAGGTGAAGGGGAGGAGAAAATAACAATAATGTAAGAAGGGAAAAGCAGGGGGAGAACTTAAACATGTGACCGTTGGATAGCCCTCCCACAGGACTCAAAGAGATGGAAGGGAAGGGATTTGAACTTAATGCCATAGAACATAACTGGCAAACATTTGGGAAGACTGTCCAAAGGCCAACAAATTAAATTAATTTAAGTCATTCCAGATCATTTGCTATTTTTTTTTTTTTTTTTTTTTGCCTGAAGAATACATGGCACCATTTTATTCAATCATTGTGGCTTTTTTGCCTTCTTTGTAAGCCTTTAATATTGGTACAAAAAGGTCCCTCAAGTTAATGATTCTTGTTTTTAGCCTGGTTCAATTTGTATTTGTATCACTGCTATTTAGATCTGTTTTCTACTCCCATGCAGCAAATTTCTATTTATTGTTTTAATAATTATAAAATGTTTTTAATGCCAGTATTTTTACACCCCTGTTAATGTAAAAGGAGACTATCTTGTGATTAGAGTTAAAGGAACATTGACTTCACAGTTTTTTATTTCCCCTGTTGGTATGCTTAGAACAAGGTCTAGTATGTTTTATCCACATGTGGGTTCCCTGATATATTGGTTTAGATTTTCTTCATGGATTATATTTATAAAATTACCTTCAGTCGGGTTATTACCCATATTGCTTTTCCATCATATTCCTCTATCATTGAAGTTACCCATTACAATAATGTCACCATCCATAGTCATGGTAGTGATCTTGTTTACTGTGTTTTTGTTTTCTATGTAAGAAATGGTTGGTGGTCTATGATAAATACCTAAACACAGATTTTTCTGTCTCACACTTGTTAGTGAAATCTAAAGACTGTCAAGAACAGATGGTATATGGTGAGTTTACAGATATTTTATTATTTAGTGCTATATCGTTTATCCACATGGCCATACTCCCCATTTCCAACACTATCCTTACGGTATATTGTGTATTCAGTAGTACTTTTCCTTCCAATCATCAGATTCTGCCCACAGTGTTTCTGTTATGTCCATAATGTCATATTGGTCATTGTAAATTAAATGCAGGAACACTTCCCATACTATTGAGACACCTTGCATTACAAAACATTATTTTTCATTCTTTTTTGTTTATAACTGACAGGTTCCTTAATTTTTCCTTTAGTTGATATAGTCTCAGTTATATTGTTTGTACAGAACTTTGACTTCCCTATTTCCCATACACAACTTAGTTTAAATGGTTCTTTTTAAAGTGTTGAACATTTGCTCAGGTAGTTTGTTCCTTTTTTGAGTCTGTTTTTGACAGCCCAGAAGTCTTCCCAGTGATGAATAAATTATAAACCTTGATGCCAGCACCATCCCCTCAGCCATGCATTCATTTTCATCACTGCTTGTTGTTGGCCCATAGAACACCTAGGAACAGGCAGGATTTTCATTAAAAATAAACTACGATATTTTGCTTTTAGTGTTTCACCAAATTTTTTATAGTCTTTCATGATTTCTTCATCCAGTTTACAGTCACTATCATTGATCTATATATGAAAACAACTAAATATTTGCTTTAATTCTTTTAGCCATTTTATTAATATATTTAATTTGTGTACCAGTGAAACAGTTTACCATAACATGTTCTTTATTGCCTTCCCAGATAACTGAGTCAATGAAACATAGAATAGTCACCTGATATGGCTATATCTCTGGAACATTGTTCATAGGATTCCAGTGAGGTGAAAGGGACATGTTAATTAGTGGAGTAAATCTATTGCTGACAGTAATGTCTGATGGGAGGGAAAAGATTTCAGCACATTTCCCTCTTTTTGCTTTATTTGAAGATTGGACAAGAGTCCAGCTATCATCTTCAGAGATCACATCCTCTCTACCTCTCGTAACACCTGTATTTCTATTTATTTCTATGCTATTACTTGGTTCTGAGGGTACCTGAGGGATGGAGGAAGATGTCTGAGGGGAAGTATAATATGCTTGGTGAACATAGGACTAGTCTGTAAACTCCTCAAGGTTTCTGATTTTCTTGAGGTGTCTTAATTTATCTTTCAATTTACATAGCTCATTCTCTAGTTCCAAGATGTAAAGGCATCAATTACAACAAAAGGTTACAGTACTATATCAAGATTTTCATTCAGAAAGTCATTGATTCTTAAATCAAGCAGAAAATGGTCAGAATGTATCTGAATATAGGATATGCACTAAAAGGAAAGCTGGAGGGCATTTAAAAGTTTAAAAGTGCTTCCCATCACCATTAACAGAAAACTAGGGCATGAAATATATGTGCATCATAGGACTGCAGGATGGGGGGATTTGTCTTGATTCCTATTTTGAGAAATATAATCTTACACAGAAACATAGATGATAACGGCAGAAAAAGGCAGATGGTCCATCTAGTCTACATGTGTTATCCTATCATACCTAGGGACCTCTTGTCCCTGTGATGTCTTTGCTTACCCTAGTCTCCCTAATTTTCTCCATGTTTCTATCTCCCTCATCCATCTGAGTAGCTCACTACTATATCCTTGGCCTTATCCCAGTCATGTTTGAAGCTGTTTATGATTTCACACCCACTACATCTACTGGCAGACTATTTCAAATCTCAGCCATTCTTTCTGTAAAATAATAATTCTCTACATCCTTTTTAAACCTTCTCCTATTAACCTCCACTCCTAACCCTCTATTCTAGCTTCTCTGTTTATGATAAGTAGCTCTTCACAGTACACCTTGTTTATTCCTTTCAGGAACGTTAAGGTTTATATCATGCCCCCCCTTTCTTGTCTTGTTTTGAGTGAATACATGTTCAGTGCCTTTAGTCAGTCCTCACAGGATCTGCTCTCTCGATCCTAAATCGTACTGGTCATTCCATGTTTGCCATCTCTAGCCTGTCCCTGTCCTTTTTCAGGTGGGGCTCCAGAACTGGGCACATAACTCCATGTATGGCCTCACCAGTAACCTATACAAAGGTAACAGTACCTCCTATTTCCTACTGCCAAGCCCCCCTCCCAGTACTAGCTGGTAGGAAAGCAGTGGGGAGTAGCAAGAAATCAGGTGGGGTCTGCGGTGAAACTACAGGCAGGGAATAAATGGGTAGAATGAGTGGGCCAAGAGTTCCTTATCTGCCTGCACATTGTATGTTTCTAATGCACCCTAGCCTCCTGTTAGCCTTGCTGACATTGTGTTACATTGGCTGGTCTGTTTGAGGTAGTCACTAATGATGCCTCTTAGATCACTTTCCTCTGATGTTGTATCCTGTTGAACTCATCCCATCAAGTACTCTGTTCTTGGGTTTTTGTTCCTTAAGTGCATCACTTTGCACTTCGTGGCATTACATTTCTGTTGCCATACTTTGAAGCAATTTTCCAGCCTTTGCAGGTCACTCTGCAATTTTCTTATTATCTCCACATTGTCAACTCCACCACAGAGTTTAGTGCCAGCTGAGAATAGACACACCCTGCCCTGGATTCCCTCTCCAATGTCACTGATGAACATACTGAAGAGGACAAGGCCAAGGACTGATCCCAGTGGTACTCCACTGGTGACCATTGCTATCTGACCCCATTCACCACAGCTCTCTGCTGCCTCCCCTCCAACCAACTTCCCACCCACCTTACTATTTCCTTAGCTTTTCCCAGATCCCCTATCTTCTTCAGCAGTCTTCTGTGTGGTGCCAAGTCAAGTAGTGTAACTCTACTGCATGCCTCTTGTCATCTTTCCTGGTTACCCAGTCAAAGAATACTATCAGGTTGTTCTGACAAGACCTCCCTGTCAGAAACCCATGCTGATTACTATACTTAAGCCCATTTTTCTTCAGGTATTCCAAGCAGTCCTCTATGACTAATATCTCCATCAGTTTCCCTACCACAGTGGTAAGACTGATGGGTCTATAGTTTCCTGGCTGGTTCTTGCCCCCTCCCATTTGCTGCTGATTTTCCAGTCCTTGGGAACCACCCCTTCCAGCAAAGAGCTATTAAACAGCCCTGCCAGGGGGTTGGCTAACACTGATGCCAGTTCCCTTAGTACCCTCGGATGCATGCCATCGGCTTCTGGGCCTTGTTTACCTTGAGGGCTGCCAAACCATTTCTGACTCATTTACTAGTATATTTCAGCAGCACCATTCCCGGGACCACTCTATCAGATTCCTTTTTCCTGGTCAATGGCAAGGACCTGCTGTTCTCTCTAGTGAGTACCAAGCAGAAGTAGTCATTCAGCATGGCTGAATTCTGCCCGTCTTCCTCTGTTACCCTGTCCCCCTCCGTTAGCCTGACAATTGCCCCTCCCATCTTTCTTTTTTCTTTTATATATCTAAACAATCTGTGCTTTACCTGCCTTGACCCCCTCTGCAATACATAGTTCGGTGTCTGCCTTTGCAATCATCACTGCCCTCTTGGCCTCTCTAGATTTTTCCTGATACTTGTCCCAGTCTTCATCCCCAATTTTTTTTGGTACTTTATAAAGGCCTTCTTTTGCCCTCACTGCTTCCCTGACCATTTCAGAGAACCAAACTGGTTTCTTATACTTGTTTTCTCTTAATAACTGCTCTTGTGCATGTTTTCCTTGACTGAAGAATGGCCCCTTTTATAACCCGCTTTTCTTCCACTCCCCTGTTGCTGTCTTCCCCAGCTAACCTGCCCAGGACTAATTACCTCACTTGGTTGAAATTTGCCTTTCTGAAGTCTAGCACCTCAGCCTTAGACAGGGGCTTCCAGGTGCCCAGGGCTAACTCGAACCATATAGTAGTGTGGACCCAAGTGATTCCTCAACCTGCACTCTGCCTACTCATTCAAAGTTGATGAGTACTACACTGAGCATGGCATAATGTCTAGTGGGATTCATAACCTGCTGCATCAGCATGCAGTCCTGCAAAGTTTCAAGCAGGACCTGACTTCTGATACTCCTGGCTGTTGGGATGTCCCAGTTCATGTCTGGAGGTTCAGATGCCCTACTACTACAACATCCCATTTTGCTGCCCCCTTTCTTGCTTCTGCTCCTAGTTCCTTATCTCTCTCCTCTCCCTGCCCTTGTGGCATATAAACCACCCCATGCAAAGTTTCCTACCCGGCAACTCTGTGAGCTGTACCCACAGTGATTCTAACTCCCTTTACCCTCCAATAGATGCATCCTCTACTATCTCTATTCCTTCTCTGACATACATGGCCACCACTCACCCTCTACCCATCCCTTTATCTCACCTGTGTGAGGTGCACTCAAGGACCACCAAGTCCCAGTCATTGTTATCATTCACCCACATTTCTGTAACAGTCGCTAGATGCAGCCTAGAGCTTGCAATCAGTGCCTGGAGCTCACAAATGTTTAGGGATTAATTTGGGCAGGACCCCACAGGAACTCAGTTCCATGACCTCATAAAAAAACTATATGATGGTTCTACCACCACTGTCATCTTTCTCAGTTGACTACTACAGGAGACTGCCAACACCATGAGATGACAATTCAACCATTTAGAAATCTAGATATAAGAGTTCCCCCACCTAAATGTTTCTTATTTCATCACTGCTAATTTTATTATGCAGACTCCTGGCATTGAGACGTGCCACCTTCCGACTTGGTCTCCCATCCTTCTTGTTTCTTAATTGTGCTCCCGTATCAAAGTTCTCTGGTTTCTATGTTTTCTTGTGTTTTTCCTTTTTTGTTGGTCTATTTGATCTGCATTAAAGGGGAAGTAAACATTACAGCTGTCACTCAAATTGTGAAAGCGCAAGACAAGACCATTCAAATGAGGTACTAGAAACATAAAAACATAGAGGTTGATGGCAGATAAGGACCGCAAGGCCCATCCAGTCTGCCCATTTCTTTTTCTACCTTACAAATGTGCCATCAGCCTTTGCTCTGTCAGTGGCCTATCTATTCATACTCGTCTGTATTGCTCCCTTATGCCTATCCCATGCCTGTTTGAAGCTCTGCACTGTATTCATAGCCACCACTTCCTGAGGTAGGCCGTTCCATGCATCCACCACTCTTTCTGTGAAAAAGATTTTCCTCACATTCCCCCTTCATTGGCCTCCCTCTAATCTCATGCTGTGTCCTCTTGTCCTGCTATGTTTCTTAAATTTAAACATGTTAGACTCTTTCACCTTGTTAATGCCCTTAAGGTGTTTGAATGTTTTAATCATATCACCTCTCTCCCTCCTTTGCTCAAGGGTATACATATTGAGCTCCATTAATCTGTCCTCATTTGTCTTCTGATGCAGTCCCTGCACCATTTTGGTTTCCCTTCTCTGGACTGCCTCTGTTTGGTTAATGTCCTTGTTAAGGTGTGGCCTCCAGTACTGCATGCAGTACCCCAGATGGGGCCTAACCAGTGTCTTGTAAAGAGGGATTATTACCTCCCTCTTACGACTTGTGATACCCCTACTAATACACCCTAACATCCTCCTAGTCTTACCTACTGCTTTAGAGGTCTGCTTGGATGATTTCAGGTCATCAGTGATGATGATGCCCAAGTCTCTTTCTTCCTTTGTGACTGCCAGCAACTCCCCTCCCAGCCTATAGGTGGCTTCAAGGTTTCTCTTCCCTATGTGCAAGATCTTGCACTTCTTTGCATTAAAGCCCAGTTGCCACTCTTCTGACCATTTTGCTAGTTTATCCAGATCTCTTCTCATTCTGTCCACCCATCTGGATCATCTACTCTGTTGCAGATCTTGGTGTCATCTGCAAACAGACAAGCCTGATCCTCTAGTCCATCTGCAATGTCACTAATGAAGATATAAAGAGGACTGGCCCCAGAACTGATCCCTGAGGTACCCCACTTGTGACTTGCATCTCTTCTGACTGCATACCATTTACCACCACTCTCTGTACCACTCTGTACTAGGCTTAGCTATAGTTGTCAGGAGTCCTGAGATCTGAATATCAAATTAGCTGTAAATCAAAACAAAATAGCAGCCATTTCATGTAATCTTAAAACAGGAAGTGATGTCACTGAGGGGCCAGCTGTATGTTGTTAATTACAACTTGTCCCTCAATGACATCACTTTCTGTCTCAGGATCCCATGAAATGGTTGTTGCTTTGTTTTGATTTACAGAATATTTAGATATTCATATCTCAGGACTCTTGACACCTACAAAGAAGTTCCATACCTCATCTGAAATATATTTTATGGGCTTTCACAGTGTGAGAGATCCCTGCAATGTTTACTTCCCCTTTAACTTGTTCTATTCTGTTACTACTTCTTGTGCCCCTATCTCCCATTACTGGAGAAGTCCTAGCTAGGATCCCCACTTTACCTACCTCAGCTGTAGAATTCCTAGCCCAGCCTCCCCTGCAGTTAGTTTAGCTGATTGTCAATGTACAGTAGATGTCAAACTTCTGCCCTTCTGCCCTAGTCCCCTCTCTTGTTAGGTGAGAGCCATCACTACTGAAGAGTCTCCTGTCCTTGGAACCCCCCCAAGTCCCCTACAAAGTGGTATCCTTGTTCCTGACACCACCCCTTTAACTACCCATTGAACTCCTTGATATATTCCTTCCTCATGTTAACTTTCCCCTTCTCCCTACCCTAGACATAGAGTACCTCTGAAAAGGTCAAGGAAGTAGAGTGCTTTTTCAGTCTGTCCCCCAGCCTCTGGAAGTCCCACTTCACTATCTCCGCAGATCAGTTTTCCAGATCATTGGTACCAAGATGTACCAGTACTACTTTCTTCTTCTTCCTCCTCCTCCTCCTCCTCTTCTTCCCCTTCTTCTTCTTCCTCCTCCTCCTTCTCCTAATCCTCACACAACCCCTTGTACAGAGGTCCTGAATTCCATTTTAGGCTGTTTACTAGAAAGGAGGAACTTACTCAATTGAAACATATTAAGGTGTATAACTGGCCATGGTGACCTTGAACCTACACTGTTTAAAGAGCAGGTTCCTAGCCAGGGTCCCCCAAGCACATACCCTAGCCTACCTGCCCCTGAGTTGAAATCCAAAAGTTATTTTCCTTAGTGCTTCCTTAAAAAAGTTATAACACTTGTAAAATTGCCCCAGGCAGCACAGCCAGAAATGCAGCCACTTCCGTAATGCACTGACAGGCCCCCACACAGGCACATACAGCCCTGTTTTGTGATGTCATAAACTGAAGGCTGCATGTGCACTCCCCTTTGACTTGAATGGGGTGATTTTCTTCAATATTTTATCACTATTTAATGTTGCGATTTAAATAAATCAAAGCAACTGCTCGACTAACAGGGACCCTCTTAGTCGAGCGGTCACTTTGATTTATTTAAATTGCAACATTAAATAGTGATAAAAATATTTAATAAATAATCCCCGTTCAAGTCAATGGAAACAACATGCAGCCTTTGTTTGTGACATCACAAAATGGGGCTGCATGTGCCTGCGTGGCATGTCAGTGCCTTCTGAGAAGTAGCTACATTCTGACCATGGTGCTTGGGGCAATTTTACGAGCTTTGTAACTTTTTTTTACACCAGCACTAAGGAAAATAACTTCTGGATTTCATCTCAGGGCCTGGTAGACTATGGTATGTGCTTGGGGAACCCTTACTAGATACCTGATCTTTAAGCTTGCTGTCTCTGTCCTTGCCCTTTCTTTGACTAAACTTTTTGACATATCCCTACTTCAGGTTGAAATACCTTACAAGTGAAAAGTTGTTCATGTAGTCCTTGTGCATAAAGGGAGAGGCAAGGAACCCATAGAAAACTACCACCCAATACCAGTCCTCTGCACAGTGGCAAAAATACAAGATAGGTTGGTTTATAACCAATTATAGGACTACACCAAGTTAAATGTTTTTGTTAACTGATCTGATGTTCAGCATGGAGTAAGGAAACACCAAGGCACCAGTATTGCCCTTTTTCATTTCACCTTAGATATTTCAGTGCTATTATGCTGGTTAAGCTATGGATGGCTCTTTTTTCCAAAGGGTTCAATCTATAAAAGTCTCACAGTGCCTCCACATCTGTGAAGGGCATGGACAGCCACTAAGTGCTCCTCTGCACAAGATGCACACCTGTGGGGCACCCCACAGCATTCACAGCTGTGGCTGCATGATCACACTGCACCCAATCCCTGGCCATGTGACTGTCTCTGCATCAGGTTGGGTTGGGGTGGGCAAGGGATTGGAGGAGGACATTTGTACAATTCTCAGTGCTGCCAGGGCAGTGAACACAGTCAGCAAAGAGAATGTGCTCTACACAACCCTAGGAGCTGACCTAGCAGCTATGCGCCTCTCTCCACCTTGCCATCCTGTCTTCATCAGGGCATGGATGGCCCACTCTCCACTAGTCCCCAGCCCCAGGAGTGGAGTACAGGGCTGGGATGTTACCAGTACTCACCAGGCACAATTTGAATATGTGAGCATTTGGCAAAGGGGATATGGCAGCCTGTGGAGGACCAGTATGGGCTGCCATATCCCATGGACTCCCAGCCATGCAAAGTGGGGGATCCACTGTAGAGCAGACTTGGGTATCTGATTGGATGCCCAGTTATCTTGGCCATGGTGCCCCTGGTGTTGCCCACAGCTGCTGCTTGGGTGGTCCTCACCAGCAGGGGTTGGGGGGATGGGTGTGGATCACACCATCTACGGTTCCCTGGCATGCAGCGTGTTTATGCTTATTTGAGTGTATCCCCTGCTTTTTGTGGATCAAGCCCATAACCAAGGCATTTGATCTGGTAAACCATGAGCTCTTATTATCCAAACCAAGGAGGCTAGGCATCGATCAGCCCTCTTGCTCCTGGTTTAGAAATTATCTTACTGGCCATAGTTAGATGGTTAAATGGAGGGTAGCCTATACTCTATGCATGAGTGGTGAATGTGGCCTACCTTGATTTCGGTAAGGCCTTTGACACCGTTCCACACAGAAGGCTGGTAATCAAGCCAGACAGCATAGCAGTGGGTCCAACGATAGTAAAATAGGTACAAAGTTGGCTAAGTAACAGAGAGTGGTGGTAAATGGAGTTCACTCAGAGAAAGGTAAGGTAACCAGCGGGGTGATACAGGGGTCTGTACTGGGACCATTCCTCTTCAATGTCTTTATTAGCGACATCACAGAGGGACTGAAAGAAAAGGTATGCCTGTTTGCGGATGAGACAAAAATCTGCAACAGTGTAGACACACAAATGGGGGGGGGTGGAGAAAATGAAGGAAGAGCTAAAAAAACTGGAAACCTGTTTAGCAACTTGGCTTCAATGCCAAAAAATGTAACATTATTCACATGGGGCACATAATCCCAAGGGCAATGTATCATTTGGAGGGGGTGTTAACAACAACAAAACATGAAAGGAATCTGGGGTTCATCATATCTGAGCACCTGAAGGTAGCAAAGCAGTGTAATAAGGCAGTAACTAGTAGGATGCTGGGGTGCATGGAGAGGGGTATCACCTGCAGAAAAAGGGAGGTAGTGTTACCCCTGTATAGATCAATGGTGAAGTCACACCTGGAGTACTGTGTCCAGTTCTAGAGGCCCTATCTCAGGAAGGACCTAGACTGGGTGGAGGTGGTACAGAGAAAGGAAACCAAAGTGATGCATGGCCTGCATCAGGAGCCCAACGAGGAAAGACTCAGGGAATTAAGTATGTAATCACTGGAGGAAAGGAGAGAAAGGGGAGACACGATAGAAATATTCAAATACCTCAAGGGTAGCAATAAGGTACAGGAAGGTGGCATGTTGCACAGAAAGAGATGCTCAAGGATGATGGGGCATGATATGAAGCTGGAAGAGGGGGGGAGACTCAGAGGGGATGAGAGGAAATATTTCTTCACGGAAAGGGTTGTGGATGTCTGGAACAGCCTCCCAGCAGAGCTGGTGGGTACCAAAATGGTAACAAGTTTCAAACATGCATGGGATAGACACAGGGGGACCTTAGTAGCAGGGCTGGGGGGGAGAGATAAGGCCAGAGATCAATTAGGGTCTACTGTAGAACAGTAGGTAGGGACTTTAGGGAAGACTAGGTGGGCCAAGAGGTCCTCTTTTGCTGACAGTGTCTATGTTTCTATGTTTTGTTACTGTGAGATTACTGATGGAGTTCTCCAGGGCTGCATACTGAGTCCAATGCTTTTTTCACTTGTTTGTCTATGAATTACCTGAAAATTGTAGGGGGCTAAAGCATTACTTTATGCTGATGATGCCGTGCTGTATAGGCGTCACTCCAAATTGACACAGATGGAGTCTGGTCTAAGGGCAGACTTCCATATGCTTGAGAACTGGTTCTTGTCTAACAACTGGGTAGGCTCCAAAGTCCTGCCCCTTACACTATCTGCCCTCTTAGCATGGGTCTGGCCTGGCCTTTCCCTCCTCAAACTTGCACTCCTCTCTGCCTAGCACTTACTATTTGCAGCCACCTGGGGTACCCGAAGGTGCCTATTGTCCCTCCACCCTCCCCACCTCAAGGCCATTCCCCCCTTCCTGCCACCCCACTGTTCGTCTACATAACCCTGACAAAGCTTGCACCCGGGCTGCATCCCTTTTGTCTTTGTGTTCCCCTCCTGTTCCATTTACCCATGGGTGTGAAACACCTATTGTCAGTAATTATTTTGTAAACCTCTATATCTTAGTATTATAATTTGCAGTTTATCCACTTAGTTCACGGTTTCCCACATTCACTCTATGTTATGCTCTCCCTGTTGCAGGTCCTACCTGTGTAGGATTCTCACTAAGGTCTTATTAGTCTCATATGTATTGTTGTGTACTGTTCACTCCCAATTGCATTGCATTATGTTCGTCCTGTTGGGACTGTTGTCTATTTATAATTACCACAAAGGTCATTAATTCATTGCAGTATAGTATTGACTTGTATTCTGATTTGGAACCTTTGGAAAAGAGCTTTTTGCTCAAAGGGGTTTCTGAATACTGAAATAAATAAATAAATTAATCATTAACTCAAAAAAAACTAAATCCAAGTTATTTGGAACCAGAAAACTGGATCTTGACAGGAAAGAGCTCTTGAATATATGTACATCTGTAGGTGTTCCCCTGCAAGTTGTGGACTCCACAAAGTATTTGGTTGTATTACTTAACCAGGACCTTCCCCACAGACCTCATATTGAGTGAGTGGCAACAATCCTTAATCAGAAGTTGGGCATACTACACTGGCTCAGGGCTTATCCCATCAAAGAGGCATGTCTGACAATAGCTAATTGCATCCCGCTTCTGGTGTTTCTATTTTGGGCACCTGTCCTCTCCTCATTGAGGGAAGCAGAGCTCCATACGGTCAAATCATTGACACTGTCTATGTTAGTTTGCTGTGGGAGTAAACAGCAGGAGGCACCACAGTTCTGTACTCACCACATTAAATAGGCCATCCCTGGAAGGTAGGCTTAATAACCACCCTCTGCTCTGCCTAGTCTACAAAATAATGAACACTCCCTGTCCTTATGAATATCTTGAATGAAAACATCAGAGGAGACTCCTCCGCTCTTTCTCACAGTCTCTTCTTATTGTTCCTAGGACATTATCAGCCTTTGGTCAAAGATTATTTGCCTTTAAAGCCCCAAACCCATGGAAGGAATTTATTCCCAAAATCTAAGCCTGTTCCACATTTATAATTTTTAAAAATTTCCTTAAGGGGTATTTTCTTGCCTGTAGACAACGTAACTGTTTTTGCTGAAACTCGTATCTTGCGTTTACATATTCCATCATACTTTGCATTGCACTGTTTTATCCTGTTTATATTGACCAGTGTAATGAATCCCAACAATCTGTGGCTCTGATTGTCCTATCCAGGATCTCCTTGAAACTGAGCATTGCACAATGGGGTAGTGATCTTGGTAAAACATCCATTCAATTCAGTTTCAGTTTCAGTTTTATTTGTATACTGGAAGGTATGTGAGCAAAAATGCCCATTTTCACAAATGTCCACTAACATGTCCCACTCCCCCCTCACACAGTAAACATATGAACAGATTATCTAGTTGATCCTGCCCCTCTCTCCCTCCAGTATCTTCCCTAACTCCTATTATAATATTAGGGTAATTGAGCCACAGTGTGTATAAAAGATGGTATATTTTTGTATTTATATTTTACCAGGATCACAACTTCATTTAGCCGTGTTCAGTGTCAAGGAGATCCTAGATAGGACAATCAGAATCACAAACAGAATTACTGTATAGATTTTGTACAGGAGATTAAACACAAGCAAATTATATACTTACTGTGCTAACTGTACAACTAGAAAGGCAGAGCAGTTATATAGAACCAAATTCTAACCTAGAGTCCCTGCACTACTACTGTGTAAATCTCTGCTTTGTAAAGTGCTTTGGGAGACAGTGTGCATGCACATACACTGTTAGATCATATGGCAGCTGGCTGAGGAGGTGAGAGGAGAGCTGTGCTGGTCACCATATCAGGATTCTGTGAACATCTCCGGAGACTCTGGTGGGGGTTGAAGGGGTGGTGTACTGGGAACGAATGGGGTGAGTGAGGATGCTGTAGGACTACCAATGTTTGTGAGTCCATTCATCGATGGGCATTCAGGAGGTTGGGGAGGAGGAACCACTGGACACCAGGGATAATATAAGGAATATGGGATGGGTGTTGGGGAGGTGGGGGTTCCACTAGACAGCAGGGAGATTGCTGCAAGCATGGGATGGGTGTTTGGGGGGGGCCACTAGACACCTGGAATATGTGTCAGACATATGAGATGGGTGTTGGTGGACAGAGGGCTGCCACTAGACACCAGGGATATGTATTACACTATGGGACAGGTTATCAGGGGATGGGGATGCCACTGGACAATATGTAAATGGCAGATCAGCTGGGGTGGGGGAAAGTACCAGAAACCAGGGCCTAGGTAATATATGTACACAGCAGATCAGGGGCAGGGGGACCCACTGGACACAGAGACTTAGGTAATGAATGTGAACGGCAGATCAGGTGGGTGGCAGGAACCACTGGACACCGGGGCCTAGGTCATATATGTAAACAAGAAATTGGGGATGGGGGTGTCACTAGATTCCAGGTAGAACTCTGTTAACAAGCAGCAGGTGATTGTGGGGAGTTGGGGTACCACTAGTTCCATGGAGGACTCTGTCAACAAGTAAGGGGTGCTTGTGGGGTGAGGCGTGCCTTTAGATACCAGAGAGAACTCTGTTAGCAAGCAACAGGTGGTCATGGGTGTTGGGGTGCCACTAGACACCAGAGATAGCTATGTTAACATGTAACAGGTGCTCATGGGAGGGGTTGCCACTAGACACCTGGGATATGTCTACGAGGCACAGGACAAGTGATCGTGGGGTGGGGGTGCCACTAGACACCAGAGATGACTATACAAAATGTGGAACGGGTGTTCAGGGGGTAGAGTGGCACTAGATACAAGGGATAGGTATAAAAAATGTGGAAGTGGTGTTCGGGGGGTGGAGATGGCACTAGACACCAGGGATATGTGTAATAGGCATGGGATGGGTGTTTGGGGTGAGGGGTGCCACTGGACACCAAGGCCTGTAATCACACTGACATGATGGGCAGTGTGGGCCACAGGTGGTTGTAGTACAGGCACCCCATCATCGGTGGGGTGGCAGTGCAGGCTTATTTTCCGGTTAAGTCGTGGTTTTCAGTGGTGGTAAATAGTGCGGGTCACAAACCTTTGAAAATGCCACTGTGTCTGTATGCAGGAGGGGACCCCCTCATTTGCTTGGGCCAAGCGTTATGTTAGCGCCTGGGCACTAACAAGTTTAGTGCATGCTACAGAAGCCTCTGAATATAACCCCCACTCCAAAAAAGGGGTGAAGTCCTAGACAGCATGGGTGCAAACCCCATTAGCATTGGTGCTAAATTTTGATTATCTGGCCCCTGAGCTTTTAAAAACTCTAACATACACAGCAGGCTATGGAATCTCTCTCTGCTGCAGCCATCCCCAGATGTCAGCAGCTGGTGATTCTGGGATTTGTGGTTACAGAAAATGACAGCTTACAGTTCAGCATAATCAATCTGATACAATCTACTATACTGCAAGAAAGAGTAAGTTAACAAAATGTTTTGGCACACAAAGTGCAAACTGGGACCAGTCCCACACTAAGGTGTGGGGCTCTTAGTGCTAACTGATCCCATTTAAAAAAAATGTTTTAAAGTGATTTGAGGGCTGGAGAAACTGAGTCTTTTTTTTTTTTTTGTGGGATGCCAACAGGGAGCTCCAGTCCCTCCCTCGGGATCTCTGTACCTCTCAGGGGGCAAAATTTATAAAATTCCTTATAGTTCCTTATCCTGTTCACTAAATCATGTGGACAGAATACATAAGTACTGCATATGAAGACTAAAAAGCATCATTTTGTGATCAAGTTTCTTTACTCTGAGCAAAATGTTGCTATCCGATTTGATAGCCAGTGAATACTTTGGCCAAGTCTCCTTTGAAAAACATATTTTCCTCTTAATTTCTAACTCCTGCATAAACCATGAATAAATACTGCTACATCTGGATAGGTTGCAGTCCAAAATATTCCATCTGTTTAAGGAGGTACTTGCTGACAGTTTTCTGGACCCACCAGGCAGTATCCAGTTCACCTGCCTCTGGGGAGAAAGTTGCACCTTTTACAGCTGCAGTTATTGTGTGAACAAGTCACATGGAATTCTAAAGTATGTCAGGTCTCAAGTTGCTGTAATAATATAACGGAATTTATTCATTTAAAATGTATTGACTGGGATAGGTAACAACAATAATCTTCATTTCTGAGGAGTGCTCTAAGAATAAAGAGTATAAAACAAAAATCAGAGGTCTCTCATTTATCTTTCAGTTTCTGGACTCAAGGAGCGTAGTCCCATTTTCTCAGCTGCAAGACGTACATGACCTGACAAATAGGAAATACATTAGGTACCTCCAAGTCCAGTCCTTCCTGCTCCATAAGGACTCAGGGAGGAGTCGCCTACCAGAACCTCTGCCCCTTTTGCTAAGTATGTTTATGTCTACCCTACGGGGCAATACGTGACAACATGTTATTGGTCAATGGTATAGGGAATTGCAGGAATATTTGATGGACTCTACCAGGGGAATCCTGGATGCCTGGAATAGGGAATTGCCAGCCCTGGTTCCATATGATAGTTGGACTAGGTATGCTCACCCTTCACTGGGGGTCTCTCTAGCTTCTTATTGATGAGAATTTGCCTGGAAGGTATGAGCACGCTTTTTTAATACACCTGCAAAATTAGCAAAATTCCTTCCTGCTCCATTGGGCATCTGCTGGAGAAACTGCGGAGAACCTCTGGCCAACCATGTACGCGTCTTCTGTTCTTGCCCAACACTGAGGGCATTATGGCAGGGGATTGCTGACTCTCTGGTTGTGCTGTTGGGGGTGGAAGCAGTTCTAACCCCAGAACTGGTTCTCTTTTCTGTTCCGCCAGAAGGTCTCCATATTCAAAGGGGCTCACTTTTATTCACTTACATTTTGTCTACCAAGAAGGCAATTACCCACCTTTGGAGGCAAAGCAGATCGCCCTCAGTTCAGGATTGGTATAAAATTATCGGAGAGCTATATTTTATGGAGCGTTTAATAGCATGATGTAATAACAGATTTTCACAATTTTTGAAATTAGTGGCACAAATGGGTCTTCTTTATCTTGGATCGAGATCCTTCATTTGCTCCATAATGGAGTATGGGAGAGGAAGGGGAAGGGAAAGCGGGAGGCAGGGATGAAGAGATCTGGCACTCATCCCGGATGGTTTGCAGAGAGGAAGACTATAAGTATGTCTCTGTATTTTTCTTTTCACTCTTAGACTATTTAGTAAATTGTATGGTTTTGCTATAATATGCAAGATGTGGCCATGATTATTGTACCCCTTTATGATTTTTTATGCTTGTGTGTCATATTTTTCAATAAAACAGACAGTTTAAAAAAAAAAAAGAGTATAAAAATATATAAGTATTATAGTATTACAGAAATATCAGGCCCAAAGTCCTTCAGAATTCCCTGCAGCTTATTCACAAAACATAAATGTCAATTAAAAAGTTCAGAGAGTTGTTTAAGATATGTAACAGCCTCCCACTTGCCACTTGGCTGTTCCTGGACTTTCAGGTCTCACTTAGACACACCTCCCAAGGGGGCCAGCCTGGGTTCCCTAGTAGACGTGCTACACTGGAGTAGAATGGCACGGTGCCTCCACCTGGGGTAGTGATATGGGGTACCTGATGAGTAAAATACAAGGTTACCACCCCTAGGAAAATACTATAACTTCCCCAGAGTACCTTCCCCACACAGCAGTAATATACTCCAAGGGCTCTACCATATAGATACATAGATACATAGACAGTGTCGGCAGATAAGGGCCTATGGCCCACCCAGTCTGCCCATTTGAGCTTGTAAGTTCAGTTTGTTTTCCTAGAAGTCTGTTGCCCCTTACCCCTGACCTCCAGAATTCCGTTATGTCTATCCCATGCATTCTTAAATCCCGTGATTGTTTCAGCCCCCACCACTTCCTCTGGCAGGGTGTTCCACTTGTCCACCACCCGTTCTGTGAAGAAATTCTTTCTCATGTTTCCACTGAATCGTCCTCCCTCCAACTTCATCCCATGCCCTCTAGTCCTGGAACATCTTTTTTGCTTAAAAATAGTGTTTTCCTGCACCCTGTTCCTCCCTGTAAGATACTTGTATGTCTCTATCATATCCCCTCTCTCCCTCCTCTCCTCCAGGGAGTACATGTTCAGTTCCTTCAACCTGTCTTCATAGGACTTGTGATGCAATCCATGCACCATCTTTGTTGCCCTCCTCTGAACCTTCTCTACCCTGTCTATGTCCTTACATAGGTATGGTCTCCAGAACTGTACACTGTACTCCAGGTGGGGCCTCACTAGTGTCTTGTATAGCGGAATTATGACCTCCCTTTTCCTGCTGGTGATGCCCCTGCCTATGCATCCCAGCATCCTATTTGCTTTACCTGCTGCCTTGTCACACTGTTTCCCTACCTTGAGGTCATCAGAGATGACAACTCCAAGTTCCCTTTCCTGCTTGGTGCATGCTATATCCTCACCCCCCAACTGATGTATTGTGCCAGGGTTTTTCTGCCCCATATGCATTATCTTGCACTTCTTTGCATTGAATTTCAACTGCCAAACCCCTGACCATTCTTCAAGTTTCTGCAGGTCACTTCTCATTTTGTCTACACCCTCTGGTGTGTCTACTCTGTTACAGAGCTTTGTGTCATCAGCAAACAGTGAAATTCTGCCTTCTAGGTCCTGCGCAATGTCACTGATGAAGATGTTGAATAGGACCGGTCCCAGCACTGATCCCTGTGGTACCCCACTGGTCACTCTTCCCTCTGTGGAGTGACAGCCATTTACCACCACCCTCTGTGTCCTGCCACCCAGCCAGTTACCTACCCACCACACTACTGTCCTGCCCACACCCATATTCCCCAGTTTGTATAATAGTCTTCTATGTGGCACAGTGTCCAAGGCCTTGCTGAAGTCCAGATAGGCCATGTCCACTGCCCTCCCCTGATCCACCTCCCTAGTCACCCAGTCAAAAAATTCAACGAGGTTGGTCTGACATGACCTCCCCCTGGTGAAACCATGCTGCCTTGGGACCTGTAGTCCATTGACAACCGGATGTTCCACCAATCTCTCCTTCAGTAGTGCTTCCATGATCTTCCCCACTACCGAGGTGAGGCTGACTGGTCTGTAGTTCCCTGCTTCCTCTTTGTTCCCACTTTTGTATAAGGGGACTACATCTGCTGTCCTCCAGTCTTTGGGTACCTCCCCTGTTTCCAGTGATCGGCTAAACAGGATAGCCAGAGGTTCAGCCACCACCTCTCTTAGTTCTTTAAGGACCCTGGAGTGCACCCCATCTGGCCCCATTGCTTTATCAACTCTTATTACTTCCAGTTCCTTCAGGACCCTTTCTCATGTAAAGGGACTTGTGTCCATTTCTGCACCATTCTCACCCCTTGTACTCCCTTCAGACCCATTACCCTCCTCCTCTTCAGTAAAGACTGAGCAGAAATACCTGTTCAATATGTCAGCTTTACTGTTGTCATCCTCCACGCAGCCCCCATCCTCCCCTTTAGTCTCATTATCCCTCCCTTTGTCTTTCTTTTTCACTTATGTACCTGTAAAGGTTTGTCCCCTCTACTCACTGATTTTGCAATGTGTTCTTCTGTCTGAGCTTTGGCTTCCCTTACTGACCTCCCTGCCTCCCTTTGCTTCTCCTGGTACTTCTCCCTATCCCCTTCTGCCTGTCTTTTTGTATTGCCTGAATGCAATCTTTTTGGCTTTCACTTTCTTTGCTACCTCTTTGGAAAACCATAATGGTCTCCTCTTCCTTTTCCTCTTGCTAACCTGCTTAATGCAGAATTCTGTTGTTCTTGTAATCCCCATTTTAAATACTGCCCACTGTTCCTCAACCCCTGATTCCTGTCCCATTCCCTTTAATGCCCCTTTCAAGTATCTCCCCATTTTCCCAAAGTCTGCCCCCCTAAAATTCAGGATACGTGTTTTTGTGTGGTTTGGTTCTGCTCTTTCTGTGATTTCAAACCACAATGACTGGTGGTCACTGTTTCCCAGGTGCTCCCCCACTGTTACCCCCATCACACTGTCCCTGTTTGTGAGCACAAGGTCCAGTATTGCCTTCTGCCAAGTTGGTTCCATGACCAGTTTCTTGAGGAAGGCACCCTGAAGAAGTCCAGGATAAATCTGCTCCTAGTTGATGCTGCTGCTGGGATGCTCCAGTCCACGTCTGAAATATTGAAGTCTCCAACCAGTACTACCTCACCCTTGTCTGCCATCCTTTGGATGGCTAGTATCAGCTCCCTATCTGTTTCTTCCTCCTGGGCTGGTGGTCTATAGACCACACCTGTGCGGATGGCTGTCCCCATTTTCCTTTCCAGCTTAACCCACAGTATCTCTCCCCCCATTTTGTTCCTCCTGGATCTCTGTGGCCCTTATGTCATTTTTCACATACAGTGCCACTCCTCCTCCCTTCCTGCCTGCTCTGTCTCTTCTGAATATGTTGTAGCCAGGTATGGCCATCTCCCAGTCGTGGTTATCATTACACCAAGTTTCAGTGATGGCCAAAATGTCCAGGTCTGACTGTACCATGACAGCCTCCAGAGCTTCCATCTTGTTGCTAAGGCTCCTGGCATTTGCACACATGGCTTTCCATGATTTGACCTCCCTAGACTGTTTCACTGTTCTACTCCAGCCCCTTCCTTGGTTGTCATTTATCCCTGGTTCTCCTTGCTGTCTGCCCTTCTGCTGAATTTTGCCCCTTTTCTGCTTATCCACCTCTTGGGCACTAATCTCCATCTTCTGCACACTGCTTTGCAGAGTAGCCCTCCTCTGGTTCACTGGTTCCACTGCTAGCTGTGGGGGTGAGCAAGAGGTACCCTCCTTGCTGGCCTGCCACCCCCTTTGCTAGTTTAAATGCTTGTCAATGTAGCATTTAAACTTATCATTGAGTGCTTGGATTCCCCTCCAGGATGGATGCAGGCCGTCAGGCTTGAACAAACCTCCATCCCTCCAGGTGGGTCCCCAGTCACCAGTGAATCCAAACCCTTTCTCACAGCACCAGTTCTTCAACCATGAGTTAAAGTTCCTGGTGCATGCACTCCTATGCTCTCCCTTGCCTCTCACAGGTAGTACTTCTGAGAAAGTGACAGAAGTAGCTACTTGCTTGAGACCCTTCCCCAGTTTCCTTAACTCTTCCTGAACTTCCTTTGGCTCCCCATTTGCCAGGTCATTAGTACCTAGGTGGATAATGACATCCAGCTCACCCTCCCGTCTTGCCTTCCCAGTGAGCCCTAGGATCTTCCTTCCATCTCTCCATGCCGTGGCACCTAGTAGGCACCTCACCTCCCTGTCCTCCCCCTCCTGTGTTCCTAGCTGGATCCCTCTTATGATGGAGTCCCCCACCAGGATTCACTTCCTCCTCCTCCTCTGGGGTCCACTGCTTTCCCCGCTGAGGTCACCTCCTTGGCTAACCTCCACATCCTTTCCTTCCACTTCTTTGGGTACCTCTATTTGGTTGTCCTCATTTGCCAGTGTGGCATGGTTCTTGAATGGAATAGGATCTGGGATGTGCCTCTGCCTGACTGCTCTAACCCTCCCTGAGCCACTGTCATCCAAGTGCTCCTCGTTCTCAGCATCCTTTGAGGCAGTTGCATTGGACTGGGTGGTCCCTGGATAGGGGTGATGGTACTCCTGACCCAGTTTACTTCCGCTCTGAGTCTGGCTACCTCATCCCGCAGTCCAGAGAGATGCATGCAGATAGGGCAGCACCTCAGTGTCCAGAAGGTCTGCCTGAATATGGCTGCCCCACAGCCACTGCATTGCACCACTTCCCACATTATACTGCAATTCCACTACTTGTCTGCTACTGAAGCTCTCCTAGTTCCCTTTTTATTAATTTACTGTACTAAAAATCCTGCCAGTGATCCTCAGATAATTTTTTTTTTTTAAAGAAAAAGAAACCAATAAATAAATAAATGAGTCAAAACACTTGTCGTGCCAAGGGTGGGCTTCTTCCTCCTTATCTTTATGTCGATCAGCATTTCACCTACAGGAATCATGTTGACCACAAGTTACAGTCTACATGATTCCTGTGTGTCAGGAGTCCTGTATTTTTTATTGGGGAGCTTCACCCCACAAACCTCCATGCAGGGGGCTCTGTCCCCCAACCCCCCATCTTTTAGATTCTGAACTCCAGTAGGAGTTGATTCAGGGCGGGGGTGCAGGACCGGGAGACAGCACGCCCCTGTCTCGGGCACACCAACACAGTGACCTGTCGGCAAAGTGTCGATTTTGCCAACAAGTGTGTATTTTGCTGTGTTGGTGTCACCGTAAGGGGGACATACCCACTCCAAGTAATGACCAGGAATACCAAATTGTACCATACACTAACTTCAGATTATCATAAGGAAGGGGTGAAAGGGTAAAAAACAGCAGAACAGCAGCAACTTTTGTTCAATAAACGTATTCTCACACAGTCCCAGTACCCCCCTGTAGGTGCACCCGGCTTTCCTCCCAAACAACTGTAATGGTGTTAACAGAGTCTGATGTGATGAGTACTTCACCAAGTTGCTGGTGGCTAACCACAGGACACAGGATCAGTGCACTGAGGACCTGGGGATGTAGTGGACAACAGCTGAAACTCAAACTGCGATCATTGAAGGGCCAAAAAGATTCAAACACACAGCAAGACTTTCCAACTTTCTGCCTGGGCCTATCCTGAAGATTGCATAGTCCCACCCAGGACTTCACCCCCTTTGTGCCTATCTAGCTAACTAACTAGATTGCAAACAAGACTCCTCAGAACCACAGCCCAGAGGTACTTACAGTTCAGAAAGCTTCGGGGGTGCAGTAAGACACAGTTTATTAGTACTGTTTGGTATCAGTAGACAGTCTTGTGGTACACCACATCAGCTGGATATGGATATACAGTGAGCTGGACTTCACCTGTCTGACCTTTCCTCGGCTTCACCCCCGGGGCCTTTGTAGTCTTCACCTATCTGACTTTTCCTCGGCTTCACCCCCGGGGCCTTTGTAGTCTTCACCTGTCTGACCTTTCCTCGGCTTCACCCCCGGGGCCTTTGTAGTCTTCACCTGACAGGCCTCTCATTGTCTTTGCCTCTTCTGACCTTTCATCAGTGCAGGGTGTACAGGTAGGCTTGAAATCACCCTGGACATTCACTGGACACATAGCTTTCCCTAACACTATAACACAGCTTGGCTCCTAGACAGTCTTGAATACAGCACATTCAACTTTTCTTCAGGTAATTCAAAACAGCCTGAAATACTTGTCTCTCCATTTGGAGCACAGTTCACACAGTCTATATTTTCATGCTGCAAATTACAAAACGTGGTGTAGATTTGATTCTCACTCAGGGAAGCAAGTCAGCAATTCAAATTATTTCCTGCTGTCAAACTAATCTTGTAGGCGCTTTGCCTCCCACTTTGCTTTAGGGCTCAGAAGGGCCTTTATACACCCAGTCATGCCCATAGGTTGGTGCAGCCCTTCTCTAATCTCTCCTTCTTGGATCTCTCTGGGGGATCTTCACTTCATGGCTCTACTGTATCCTTAATAGCAGCCCAACACTCCCTATTTGATTGGCCAGTCCTTTCCCGAGCTCCCCAGGGTGCCCTTTGCTCCCTTACCAACTGCCCCTGCTGCAGGGAAATCTCATGGGGGCAACCATTACTATTTATGTTTTGCTGCCTGGCTCTGGCAGTCCATAACACTAACAGTACGTTGAGCCCATTCAGCGGCTGAAAGCCACCCACACTGCACCCGGAGGTGTCCTTCAATTGTTCCCCAGCTCTGCTGTCTGCCCTGGAGCCAGGAACTGGTTTTAATCACAGCCGCACAGTCAAATACATTCAGGGAGCCGTAGCTCCTTTAAGGCTTAGGGCCACACATGCTCAAATGCAGCATAGCAGTCATTATTGTTTATATTCCTAGGTCCATTCCTGAGGCTGCCCTCAGACTAAGTGCCTGGAGGTGCAGTATTGTACACAGACATTGGCCCCCATCTCCCAGTGAGGCCAAGGAGCAGGGAAGTTCAGCAGCCACAGCTGCAGGGACTACAGAAGCCCTCCAGTCCCATTACATAGTCCAGGGGACCAGAGGCAGAAACGTAATCCCAGAGGGGCACATCAGTGCCATAGCCCACTAAGGTAAGCCCCAGATTTGGGGGTGGCTTATAGGTATAACAAGTGGAAAACAATACCAATAAACTTTGAAAACAACTCCAGGTCCCCACAGTGCTGAGACAATTTGAGAATGGATTATAACTAGGAACACTTTTGAGAATGGCATCAAATCCCTCATGGGTAGTGGTTGAGAGGGTCGGACCACCCTCCACAGAGCTTCCCCCGGACCCGCCCCAAAATCCATATAGGAGCCACACTTTTACAGCTCCCCTCGTGGGTTGCAATCGAGAGGGTCAGACCACCCTTCCCAGATCTTTGTCTGGACTTGCCCCAAAATCCACACAGCAGCCACAGTTTTCCAGCTCCCATTGTGGGTAGTGGTCAACAGGGTAGGACCACGCTCCCCAGAGCTTCACCCGACTTGCCCCAAAATCCACACAGGTACGAAGGATCATAGTGCAGCAATGGCCAAGGATTTTTGGCCCCAAACAAAAATTTCAAACGTGGCTTTAAAGTCGGCACAACACTGAAGATAGTTTTTCAGTTCCTCCTTTAATTGTATTTTAGTAGCTTATCTACCATTTCAGCTGGTGTGATTTATGATCTTTTTCCCACTCAGCAGCCTTTTATATTGCTTCTCTGCACTGTCTGTCTCTGGGCCTGTTCCGTTACCGTGCATGGGCTCAATTAAATGTTACTTTACTACACAGGCTGTACTTCCTTAGCGTAGCAGATTCTGAACATTTAAATATTCCAAAATGTTTAAAATGAATTCTCCTGCAGTTCAGTTTAATTATTGGAAGCAATTCGACTAATTGGAGCAGTACAAACATTTTTAGTTAACCTTGATAGATGTGCATTTTTTCCATCATTGTTAAAGCAGTCTCTGAGCAGAGCTGTACTGTAAATCTGTATTTAAAGTGCGTATTGCATTGCTAAATGTGCTAGATGCTAATTTGTTATTGGAGCCAGACTGCAGACTAGAGAAGTGGAGTGATCCTCAGTTCCCTTGCCTGTCCCCCTGTTTTTCCTTCTCCCCCACCCCCATTTCTTTACCTCCTCTTATCTGCTTTTATTCTCTGCTTCCTCCACAGCAGCCACACTTTGCAGCTCCCCTCGTGGGTAGCAGACAAGAGGGTCAGACCACCCTCCCCTGAGCTTCACCCAGACTCACCCCAACATCCACACAGGTACGAAGGAACACGGTGCAGCAACAGCCAAGGAAGGCCCCGCCAATGCAAGCATCAGCTGCCCCACCACTCTCATTACCACCCTTGGTGAACAAGCTCTTTTAAAGGGCTAGTCACGCGACAATTTTAACCAATCAGCCAACTCTACCATCTGCAGGTTATCAGCACCTGCCACTAGTGGCCACTAACACTCCCAGTAAAACTAACTCCTAAAACAGCTGCACACTCTCTGTTCCTTTCATTCCACTGTACCATGCTGCTTTACATCACAATTCTGGCCATTTTGGCCCCCCTACTGTCTCTGCCATCTTCCTCCAGGCCACTCCCACAGGGAGCCTGCAAGCACAACCCCCATTCACCCCCCTTCCCTCTAGTATCTCCCCTGTATGGATCATCTGCGCGTCCTTTCTACCTAAACCAGACACGGAACCAACCATTCTCCCACCCTCTTTCAACCTGGGCCACTTAGCCTTACTTACCTCCGCTCAAGCCTCCTCCATGCAAACCAGTCTTTCATCTGCTGCTCCCCATAAACCTTTGTGGGCAAGACCCCCAACCAAATTAATGATCATGCTTCTCCTGTTGCTATCAGGAAATGTTGAACCACACCCAAGTCTGCTCACTTCCCCTGCCCCTCCTCTAACTCAACTGCTCAGCTCCCCCGAGGCCTAAAGTTGTTGCATCTTAACATATGCAGCCTCCTACACAAACTCCCCTTGCTGCAACCAACTGTACTCACTCTTAGCCACGACCTGCTAATTATTACAGAAATATGGCTGAAACCCCATAATAAAGACGATGAAGTTAACATCCCGGGGTATACTGTCATCCACAGTGACCGCCAAAGCCCCAAACGCAGTGGTGGCATTGCAATTTACATCGCATCAACGCTGCAATTCACAAATATTGCCCTACCTCCTCACATGCATTCAATCAACACTCCACTACTAAAACTAACCCTTCCCCAAACTGCATCTGTATTTGTTGCAGGCGCCTACTGTGCACCTAGTATCCCCTTGCCCAACATCCTGGCCTACCTTGGTGACCTAAAATCCTTGCCCATTGGTAGTGTGCTCCACATCCTTGGAGACTTCAATCATAATTGGCTTTCTCGTACGATCACCACTTTACAAAATAAAATTGAATCCCTAAACCTATCTCAAATGCTCACCAAGCCTACCTGTCTGAACCACAAAACAAAAAATCTCTAGCTCTTGGACTGGTCACTCACCTCCATCCTCACAGGATTATAGCAGACGGCCTGCTCCCTGACACTCTAAGTGACCACCACATGACTTACATGGTCAGAAAAATCTTCAAACCTAAGTCTCTCCCCCCACGCATATTGCAGTCAAGATCCTATAATCCACTCTCTCCCCTCCAGCGTACATACTCAGGAATCTCGACACTCGCCTTCTGCATATCTCCCTCAGGTCCACCTCGGCTGGACAAGCAGCTTTCAGCTACCGCATGCCGAAACTATGGAACTCCCTGCCTCCTGACATTTCGGCACTCCTTTTCTTCCCATCACGTAAATGGTTTCCTCTCAGGCCATTTCTCCTCTACCTGCTCCTATGTCTAACCACGCTATCAGACACTTGTCCCTTATGTCCCCCTGGTCTCACACTACTCCAATCTTTAATACAACCAAAATGTTCAGTACCCGATGCCAGCCTCCATTCTGTTTGTTATAATCCTTTTTGTAACCCTTGTTAGGCTCTCTAACAAATAAACTCCGACCATCTCTTCACTGTATAACCCAAAATCCGCACATGTGTAGGTTTTGGTTATGATGTCATTTTTTGCTGGCCTTCCTCTGTCACTAGTCCTACTGTCCTATAATCACAGTATCACCTAATTTATCCATAATTATCCATTCCTGCATTGCACATGATGTCTGTATTAACTCACCTGTATATACTGTACTTAGTCAACTGATGTTTATAACTGTTTTATGTATTATTGATGTATTTATATTTCTGTTCGTTGACTACCCAGCTCCCCCTTCCCCCAGATCACATCTGAAATTGAGCAGTAGTCCGCTCTGTACACTCTCCTGCTGAAACTTTTAAATATTTTATTTATTTATTTAATTAGTTGTCACAGGGTGCTCCCTGTGATGAGTAGAGGCCCAGTTATTCTAATAAATATCCCCCCCCCCAAGAAATAAAGTGCCTAGGTATAAAGGGATGATATTGACTGTAACTTGACTGTTAACAGTGCTGAAACATCCCTTCCTGTACTACCCTGCACAAAATAGCAATCTTTCATGGTAGGAGGACACCCTTCATCCTGCCACAAACACTTGTAAGGACAAGCGAGCACCCTTTATTATCTGTGCCCTTCCGTTCTGTCCTTGTCCAACAGCCACTATACAAAAAGGAAAGCCTCTAAAAAGTCTTTAGCAGCTCCTGTTGCGCTGCTAGCATTAAAGTATGCCCTGATTCTGTATGAAGCACATGTTGCACTATAGGTGCAAATTCCCCAAGAGGGAGTATGTAAAGAAAGCAGGACGTGCGTCTTTATAATATGCCAGTGCCCTAAAAACATGGAAAAGGCATTAGGAGCCAAAACAGTTGCTTGGCAGGGTTAATGTAAAACCCCTAAACTCCTAGCTCTAATGTGCAATGCACCTGTGATAGTGAGCAGCTGGCAGCTTGCCAGAATGCAGCTCATTAAACAAAGTCAAAATGGGGCGAATTGAAATGTTTACCATTGGGCTGATATTTCAGCCACCGGCTAGTGAAACTTATAAAGTTGCAAGTTACTAGGGAGTTGGTGAAGTATCCTGAGCTTACCAAAAAAAACCTTGTGAATTAGAAAATTAGAATAAGCAAAGTTAGGGCTAGAGAAATAAAGCCCCCACAGAAAGAAAAGTACAAGAGAACATTGTTCCTTTTGAAGCAGTATGGCACAGTGGCTAAGGCTCTGAGCTGCAAACTTGGAGACCTAGGTCTGAATATCACAGTGCCCCCCCCCCCCACTTGCATACTGTGTGACTCTGAGCAAATCACTTAACTTCCTTGTGCAAACAGGTTGCACCTGGAAACAAGCTTCAGCTTAGTGTGCTTCTCCTGGTTAAACAATTTTCCCTTCCTTTTGTTTTGGTTTATTTTCAGTTACTGCCTAGTATTCTGAGGTTGACAAAGGGAAAGAAAATAAGGAGTGCGCCCTTCTTCTATTCACTTGTCCAACTCAGGAATACCTATGGTCTATACATAAAGAATAGTAGTAGTCATTACCTGGTTCTGCAGTCAGGACTGTCTATAGGGCTGGCAGCCCCACAAATGGCTGCTTTTATAGAAGTAAGGAAGTGAGGTCACTCCAGAATGGGAGGGACGTAATCCCTTAGTGAACCTAATGATGATACAATTAGGTATATTTGGGCTATTCTAGCTCAGTGTTGCATACAAAGAGAGGGGTGTTGCTATAAAACTATGTGGGGTAGTATGTTAGACAGGTATGGTTGGTTACCAGGCATCTAGACTAACCCAGATAGTTTTATTTCTGTAAATTAGATAATAGCTAGGTCAGGTGACCCCACCTACATGTATAAAAGTCTGCCACTAGGGTGTTAAGAGAGAGAGACACCAGACACCAGACCAGGGAGTCAGTCTGGAACTGTGAGTCTGAGGGATAAGACCTCAGAGTACTGCTGGGTGGAATAGTTGATCCTTTGAAGCTGAACTAATGACAATTTTTCTCTTCTGTAAGAACTTGAATCATTTTATGAAGTATAAAAATAAAATGATAAATGCCATCCTGGCATTTTTTATGCACTGATTTTTGTTGTCTGCCTGCAATTTGTCTCCTGAACCAACGACCCCGCTACATTAGTATTTCACAAATAAATAAATAAAATCAGGGAAAGACGAATACATAGTGCTTTAATGGGTTCTGGACTCAAAAATAGGATGAGATAAGGCTCAGCCAACAAAAAAAGGCATCTTGGAGCCCTCGCACAGAGCCAAGGCGTACATCGTATCAGTTCAAAATTGTAGAGCCCAGTTGCATATGCTGTGAAATTGGATTTAAGAGAAAATCATTCTGGATCATGTTAATATTGCCAAATAATTTCACTCGCATTCCTGTGCCACACATACTCAGGGCTGTGTTTGGCGTTTGGCACAGGAATGTGAGTAAAACTATTTGGAAAGATTAGCCCGACCCAGAGTGATATTTTTCTTAAATCCAGACTTGCAAGTTATGCAGATGGGCTCTACAGTTTTGATTTGATGAGTTAAGACTCCTCACCCTTCCCGGGTGAATGGTGCTTTGGAAACACAAATTCATATCTCCCTCAGTAAACAGGGGCCATAGCTTAAATTACTGAAGATCCGTTAAAGGGTATGTGGAGCTGCTTTGTTCATTGGTCAGTGAGATTCCCCATGCTGCTGAGTACGTTTGACTAAGAGTGCACTCAACTTATCTCTCCTTTCTTTTGCAAGTGTCCAACTCATCCTTTCCTCTGTCCAGAGAAAAGCCAGGCAAGTATCCGATTCTCCACACAGTCTGCCACTGAGCACAACTCATCTAACCACTCCAGGTTCACAGCTTGCTGCAGAACCAATTGATAGCCAGCCTTTTATTTTCATTAACTCCTCCTCCTCCAGCAAATAGCGAAAGAAAACATAATTATATTCTGCATTTAAACAAGATGAGTGAACATAGGATTCTTACAGAAGCCTGTGCACTCTTCTTTTTTTACTTAATAATTCAAACAGATATCAAGGATTCAACCCTTGATTCATGAAGAAGGGCCTTGTTAGTAGGCAGCAGGCCTCTGAGGGAGTTGACACTCGTGTCTCTTCAAGCAGAGCTATTGAACCTGAAAGAAATCAACTCTCCTAGAAATGAGAATATGTGTGATTCTCTCCTTGACAGTTCATCACTGGCCCTGGGCCTTGGAGAGTTTCAAGACACCTGACTCTTGATTAAGCAGTTAGTCCGTGAATTATAATTTCCCTGTGAATGGGGACACTACACTTATCAAGTACACCAGTTCTGCCCCTGGGCTGTTTTCTTCCTTATCAAATGACAATATTATGAAAGGGGTTACTGCACATTAACAGCAGCAGATGGGTATGGCTTTGTGCAGCCTCTGGGATGCTAAATTACAGTATCTCTGGGAGTAAGTGACATTTTTGATATGTGCTTAGTTTTTGCTAGACATGGGTTCAAAGCTTGGTTTCAGTCACAAGTGAGAGGAGTTTGGTGGTTTTACACTGTAATCTGTATGTAAGTACATGAATGCTGACATAACAGGGAGTTCAGCTCTATTCAGGGACACCAAATTTTTGTAGGAAGTGGGTTATTAATTAAGGTCAGAGACCAGGTGCAGGGTGGTGGGAGTAGGTTTAAACAGTATCAATAGATCACCTGGCCATCAATATGGTCTCTCTTGCAAAAAGCTTTGGTGTGTGAGGCCAAGACTCTACTGACCTCAAGATCTTGCAAATTCTGAATCTAAAATACCATTGGGACATGAGAATGGAAAGCCCTCACCTTTCACTGGTCAAAGACATAGGGCCCAATTCACAAAACCCAGCTCACGCCATGCCAAAGGTGACGTGCAGATTTCTGTGTGCCAGGGGCCCTGCACCCAATTATCTATTTGGGGGTGTCCCAGCAGCAAAGTTCCATGGCTTGCAGAAACCATAGCCATGCACCAAACAGAGGGAGCACCTGGAGAGGTTGTCGCAAGCTGTGGGTGGCCGTGTGGCAATATCCCCAAGCATTCCCTGGTGGTCTAGCGGACCCCCAACCCTATCCCCCTATAATAATAAATACCTTGCCTGGTGGTCTAGTGGACCCCATGCCACCAGATCTGCCTGAATAATAACATATATACATTCCCTGGTAGACTAGCCAACTCCCCCTCCCTATCCCCAATCCGTCCATATGATTACATATATATGTGTTCCCTGGTGGTCTAGTGGTCACTTACCCCACCCCACCCCAGCAGGCAGTGCCCCACCACCCCGCTCCCCCTCTCCCATCCCCAGTCTGCAACTGGCACAGCCTTCCTCTCCCCACCGTGACCAGACGCTGACTGAACTGCAGGGAGTGCATAGTGTATAAGGTATGTGCTCATTGACAGGCAGCTCTGCACCATGCCACAGCCCATTTTGTGCTACAAGGATGGCACAAACCCCTTCTGTGCAGACAGCCTGAGGTTGCTGCAGGCTACCTTTGAGAATGGCTCCGGGTGCATCTTTTGATGCAAGGGGCACTTTGTACCATTCCTTTTGGTGGAAGACCCTTGCACCATTTCAGGAGCTTTGAGAATCAGGCCCACAATGTTCCCTTCCCCTCTTACAAATTCCTGGGAATCGTGGTGAATGGTGAGTCAACTACTATATCCCTTTGCAGTTCTTAATTTCTGAAAAAAAAAAAACAGACTGCAGTGCCCAAATGGACAGTATTTGAGATGGCATATTATTTTTCTGTTACAAAGAAATTTATAAATAGGTTTTGGTGGGAGCATATAACAAAAATGATTCAGGCAGTTGTCCGTGGCTATGTGTATGCATTATTTATTTATTTATTTAGATTTTGGTAACCGGGTAAGCCCACTGAGACCAGAGGTCCCTTTTTCAGGGGCAACCCGGGATTAGATACTTGCAGCAGAGATTACATGCAGTGGACGATAATACAGTGGTTAAAACAGAGATATAACATTGGAGAGACAGAAGTTATAGGTTGACAGTCCATAAATTACAGATTGCACAATGCATAGAATTAACAGGAGTCATGGTAGACACATTCACCAAATAGGGTAATTGTAGCACAATGGTCACAGTTGATTAGGTGGGGAAAGGGGCTAGCGATTACAGCCACAAAGGAGTTCCAGGAGGTACACTTTGAGGCCTGACTTGAATCCTTGGAGAGAAGGCCTATCAACCATGTTTGCTGGGACCGTGTTCCATTATGGAGCAGAATGGCTGCCAGTGCCACTATCTGTTTACAGGTGTTGTACTACCAGACTATCCCTCTCTTTCACTGCAAAATGCTTTGAAATGCACAATGTATGGTAAGCACTATATCAATGTAAAGTTTAATCTTCTACCTGCTCCTCAGCTCAGTGGGTGTAGTGTACACCCCTCTGGAATGCCTTAGATGTCTGTTTGGTGCCCTTGAGAATGGGCACGACATCATGCAATGTGATTCCATGCCTCTTTTGCAGCTTGTCTTTTGGTGGCTTTCTTAGGAGTATACAGTGGTCTTAAACTAGGGATGTGTGAGTACCTTTCTTAAATACTCATTACCCCAGATGATTGACTATTATTTGTTATTAGCATTTGGCCTCAAAATATATAAAAAGGGATAGTCCCTTGGTCACCTCCTCCCTACTGCAGTCATTTTCCACCCTCTAGCCTCTTCCATATTGTCCTACATATATGGTATTCATTTTGGATCACAGGAGCATCACCAGTCAATCACAATGTTTCATTTAGTTGCGCAGGAGGTACTCTTATTACCATAAGGGTACCTCACGTGCTGAGCACTGTAATGGGTTTCTCAATGACTGCCACGTGTGCCAGAGAAAGGGGCCACAAAAAAATTTTTTTTTCAAATCATAGAATGATCCATAATAAATTCATAGGGGAGGCAGGAGGGCCTCTTATGGATATAAAAGAGTCGCCTCTTGTGTCCCGAGGGCACAAGAACTGCTCACCTTCAGTTCACAGTTCTCTTGCGCTAAGAACATGTGAGGTGACACCCTTATATCCATAAAAGGCCCTCCTAGTGCCCCTATACACTTATAAACAAATGTTTGCTCTTGGCAAGGTGTTACGTCTTTTAGATTCTATCTCCTAGTCCACCAGATACTTTATTCCACATCTGGGCATGCTTATCCTGATCCCCAATTCATGATGTTGTTTGGGAGCATGCAATACTCATTATTTCAGGCTAACTCAGTCCCCCACCCTGCAGCATACTTGATCCAGTAAGCGCATGCAGTCATCTGAATGTATTAGAGACTGGACTGGTGATGGGGGGAGACAGAACAGTCTGCATCATTGACAGTGCTAGGCAGACTGACCTACCTGGCTGGTGGTGGCCAGTGTTCTTGTGAAGCAGTGTCAGTAGCTGTGGATGCATCTGCTGAGTTACGTGGCTAGAAAATACTGTACATTGTTTTATTACCCCAGTTCCGGCTTCTGACTGAGCCTGGTCTGTCATTGGGAATGGATGTTGTTGGGTGCAATGTTCACATTTTAAATTATCAGTCATAACAGTTGCCCCCAGAGTTTGAACAGACTGACCCTAACTGATCTTTTATTACATATTCAATACAACATGCTTTCAGTGTATTTGTGGGGTAATTCATAAAATACAGTACAGTCAAATTGCAGAGGATCTGTCTGCTGTGTTGGCATCTATTTTGAAGGCCAGGGGTTTTCTGCAGGAACTGGACAATAACTATGAGATGGTGGAGTATGGGGAATATGTTATCATAGGATATATGTCACTTGGGATGGGATGCAGCAGGAGTTACAGCACTATTAAGATGTTACAGGAGTGGGACTGGGCTTGGGATTTCCCTCACTGAGGGACTTCCTTTCCTACTTTTTTGTTTTACACTCTTAATTTTGACATCTCCTCCTTTGATGACCACCACTCCTCAGTGTCAGAGTCAACTTTACCAGTCACTGATGCTGTAACTACAAAGCACCTTCGACTCTTTCCCCCACCCTCTCTTCCTCTTGTGCATGTGCTTGCCCCTGCTCCTCCTCCTCTTGTGCATGTGCTTTCCCTGCCCATCCTCCTCTCGCGCTTCCACCTTCTTTGCCTTCTCTGTACCCTCTGAGCGCTCCACTACCATATCCTCCTCTGTTCTACTTTTCTTCTCCCAACTCTCCCTTGAAAACTGCTTTAGTGCAGCTGGAACTGTGTCACTTTTTTATTGGCTGACGAGATTAAAGTTGTACTCTGCCAGAGTTGGACTACGTTTCTTCATACTTTGGTTCCACGTCTATTTAAAGTCCTGCAGTGGTACTCAAGGGATGGGCTTGGAGTGTGACAAATTTTCAAAGTAGCTACAGTGGAGCCCATCAATATGCAAGTCAGTTCTGCAGCACTCTGCAGCAGTTACTACAGACAGGCTCTACTATGCAAGTCAGTTCTGCAGCACTCCACAGCAGTTACTACAGACAGGCTCCACTATAACTAAGCAGCAGTGGACTGTGTGGTGCTGTGTTATATGTGGACTGTCATGTTCGCACAACATAGACAGTGGGGGGTGCATGGTTTTACATTTACTGGCCAGTCCTTTGTATCTCTGTATGGGAAATGGTACTGGCAGTGCCTGAAGTATGAGGAGCACTGACTGCTTCTGGCCCTGGATTGCTTATTATCAGGATGTCATCAATAGTAAGTGCATTAACAGAGCTTGCAAGGGTTGGTGTGGGAGTGGGTTTGCTGGTGAGCGTCTTTGTACTGAACCTAGGTTTCTCAGTCTGTACTATAATATGTCCAGTCCTACTGTTCTGAGTGGTGCCATCACTGATGTCAGTTGCAGAAATTGTACTTGGAACTGATATGGAACTGGAACCTTTATCCTGTACCTCTCCTCAACCGTGTATGCCTTGTTTTTTACTTCATGTGTTATACACAACAGACAATGTATATCTTGCACACATGGGGCCTGATTTTAAAAGGTTGCTGAAGGGCTTGCATCAAGCATTGCATCAACTGCAGTGTTTGCCACAGCTGCAGCATACCTCTTGGACACAACGCAGTCCAGTTTTGGAAGGGTTGGCGCAGTTGTGACATTTATCACACTTTACGGCAGCTTGCACCAAAGCTTTTGAGCAAGCCCCATAAAATGGCTCCCTGATGGCACAAAAGTAGTCCGAGGGGAGCAGGTCTAACTTCCTGCATTCGACACAAGGGGCTTACTTGTAAAATTATGAATGCCGCAATGCCTGCCACAAGTCACCCCTTGCATCTGACTTGACTTGTGTCGATCTACGGCCCCTCTAAAATCAGGCCTATGGACACAAGACCCAGTGTGAGTCAAGTTGACTGACACATGTGATACACACACCCCACACTAGGTAAGCCTGGCAGGTGTTACCTGCCTGCTATAGGGACTGCTTCAGAGACACAGATAGCAGGCTGTGTGAATGCTTCATTAGAATAACTGGATAGAATAGTGAATGACTGGTCATTGGATGAACTATTTAAACTCAAATAGAATAACTTCACTAGATGACTGTATATGACCATACAAAGAAGCCAGCAGAAGAAGGCCATTTGGTCTATCAAGTCTGCTTGTATTGCAGGGTCCACAGCTTGAGAGAATGTCCCTGCCCTTATTCCCCACTCCTTCCATCCTCCCTACCCATGATACTTACCTTCTCCTTATGCCTATCCCAGTCTCTCTTAAAGCTGCCACTGTCTTCAATGAGATGACCTCTTCCAGCAGTGCATTCCAAGTGTCCACCACCCTCTCTGTGAAGAAGTGCTTCCTGACCTCCCTCCTAAACCTCCCACCCTCCAGCTTAAGACTGTGCCCCCTCGTGTTATGGTTGCCACTCAGCTTAAAGAGACTCTCTTTATCAACCTTATTTATCCCTTTCAAGTACTTGAAGGTCCCAATCATGCACCCCCCCCGTCTTCCAGGGAGTACATGTTCAGTGTCCTCAACCTCTCCTTGTATGACTTACCCTGCTGACCAGCCATCATCTTTGTAGCCCTCCTCTGGTCCTTCTCCAGCAGGTTAATGTCCTTTTTGAGGTGTGGGCACCAGTACTGAACTCCATACTCTAGATGCAGCCTTACCAGTGACCTGTACAAGGGCAGTATAACCTCTTCTCTCCTACTACTGATCCCCTACATACATATCCCAGCATCTTGTTTGCCTTTGTTGCTGCTTTCTTGCACTGTGTGGAGTGCTTCAGGTCACTAGTGATCATCACTCCCAGGTTCTTCTCCTCCTCTGATGCAGATACTCAGACTCCACCCAGGTAGTACTCGGTCCTGGGATTCTTGGCTCCAATATGCATAACTTTGCATTTCTTGGCATTGAAGCCAAGCTGCCAGATCCTGGACCACCTCCTCAGCTTTTCCAGATCTTCCTGTAGGTCCTGTATCCCTTCAGCTGTGTCCACTGTCCCACAGAGCTTGGTGTCATTTGCGAATAGGCACATTTTGCCCTTAATGCCATCCCCAATGTCACTGATGAAGACATTGAACAACACCGGCCTCAGCACCGAACCCTGTGGGACCCCACTGGTTACAAATTAAATAAATTAAATAATAAATTATTTAAAATAAAATATAAATTAAATAATATGCACACATGATGGCAGTACAGCACACATGTGATGGCACACACAGTCACACAGATGGATGCAAAAGGAAGAAGACACAAAATGAGTCACCAACATGATGAATATACTTAGATGGTTGTGTCTGGCTGGGTGTTGTCTGCCTAAGAACGCTGAATGGAGACACATGAGATGCACAGGCAGCAGGCTACATCACTGAATGGATGTGAAAGCACAGAAAAAAATTCAGTTTGTAAACAAGAGGGTCCAGGACCACTCACTCATAACTTGCAGTCAATAAAGTAAAAATTATACTGAAAAAAACAGTCCCTCCTGCCATGCAGCAGGCAGGCTCTGTGCAGCAGCCTACTGGGCTGCACAGAATCCACCGGTCACTCTGCTCAGATCCACGGGCACACACTTGCTGATTATCATAATGATAAATGATTCTTTAATTGCTTCTGAAGTAAAGTCTTTCTGGCCAAACTACAAAAGCCATCCCACCAATTCCCTCTGCCAAGTCTGAATTGAAAATGGCATCGAAGAGATTAAAATCTTCAATGCCACTAAGTGGCTGCTGCACATCTTTTGACTTACACAGAGCTCAGCTTTCTATACCATGAAACCTCTCTTAAAAAAAATACTGCATCATCATGCAGACATGTCGAAATGCCAAAGAGATGCAAAAATCTTTTACTTCCCCTCACTGAGGTAGAAAATGCCAATTTGTGTCAATTATATCAAAGGCCACTTTGGTTTTGACTCACTGCTAATAGCTGGCAGAAGAGTAAAACTCCACTGTAAATGAAATGAGGCACCTCAATTGGATCATAAAGTCTACAGAGAAAAAATAATATTTTTTCCATAGATGGCATAAAATCTATTTAAAATGTACCAAAATTGGCTCTTTAGGGGTAGATTTATACAGTAGTATATTTCATATATACAGTATATCTTACCACTCTTTCACATATTTTAAATATGTTGAGTAGGGGCCAATTCTATTATATTTTAAATATATTTTTTGCCATATATGGCAAAAATATTATTTTTGGTATGGGTGGGTAAATTGTAACATAAAACAAATAAAAAGAAGTCAACTCAACAGTTGAATAGTAAAATCCATTTGTTCTTTAGCAGACATCTATTGTGCATAAAAGGCAGGAGAAAAGGCTTCTGAAATGTGGAACCAGTGGTGACCACTGCATTTAAAACTAATTGCAACCTAGGGGGCACTAAAATGATGTGCAGTAGTTCAGATAGGTGCTGATGACTGCACGGATGAATATTATAACATCCTCATGGACGAAGACAACCTTTAGTCTACAGTTTGCTTTAAAAACAGAGAGCAAATAATTTCCTGCAGCTCTGTGCTGACCTTGAGAGAAAACTCCAACCAAGGCTCCCTTTCCTGAAAGCAGGCAGGCCTGCAGTCAAGAACAGTGGTGTTTACATAGTAACAGTAACTCAAAGTCAGAAGGGTCTATAGGTCCATCAGGTGCAACCCCCCTTGCCCACTTCATATGCAAGGACATCTACTGTGCAAACCTAATGATTCAAAGGGATCCCCCACCCAAATGTAGTTTACAAATGTGCATGTTTTGTTTTATAGTAACATACACAGCATAGTCCTTTATTATCTTGGTTTCTGAAGAGGTCTTGTTACCATATTTGAGAAAAGAAACTGCTCTGTCCACAATCTTGTATTTCTTTCAGACATGCAGAGTTGAAATCCTGATGTCCACAATGCTGTCAGTGGAATTTAATCAAAATATTCTATTGGAGGAAGGGGTTTCCCTCCTACATCACTTTGCCTCTGATTCAAATGCTTTGTTTCTGGTAAAATTACAGCAAGGAAAAGTGATACACAGCTGTATGACACATACAGCATCAATACAAACTGCATGGCAGAAATCCAAATATTGTGTAAGCCCCTAGACTTGAAGGCAAGCATGCAATGGCTACCCTATGACACTGCAACCATCACCTTCTTCAGTGCAGTTATAATCTTGGAACAAGACTGTGGTGTACAGATCTTAGTGCTGCATTACTCTAGTCTACGCAGCATGGGACATTTTGAAGGTCATAGTTTATCTTACCTGTGTCCCCTGTGCACAACCAATCAATAGTGAAGGAAGTCCTATTGATTGTTATTCCCTGGGAGTTATCAAGTGATAAAACACACTGTTTCTCTTGCGCTCTGTCTTCCTGACTACTGAGGCAGCATTTTCACCAGAGGCAGGACCTCTTGTCAGAGCAGCCAGAACACTGATCCATGGTGACAGGGTTCAGGGAAAAGTTAATGTAACATCCTGACCTCTGGTAAGCCAAGATAAGTGCTTGGAGTCAACTTCCACTGCTAGCAAGCCACTGTCCCTGCATTCTGTTAGACAAATCAAACAGTGATGTCATACCCTAATGAGCCTAAAATAGGAAAATTAAATCTGACACAATTAGTTTCCTCTCTGCAAGTTCAGACATATCTCTGTAGACAACGCTCTAGACTATAAGTAATCCATCCCAAATGGGGAAGACAAAAGTGTGAAAATTTGATTGGCAGGGTAACTAGACGCACTGGCATCTTCCTCAGGTTCAGCTTTTTTTCTGCTGCTCATAATACACTGATAATAATAAAGATTTAAAGATAGGTTACTGCGTCACCACTTTGCCCAGTAACTGCAGTAAGAGAATAAAGCATCATGTACTGAAAAGTGTAATGCATAGAAAGGCAAGACTCTATGCCTTTGGGCTGCTCAGAAGACTCTATGCCTTTGGGCTGCTTAGAAGCAAATATTTAAGTAGATGATGAGTAACATGGCCCCTTGTGGCATTCCCAGCTCCCTCCCTTGGTGGCCTTGTGTTCCTCTCCATCTAATTGGCAGTTGGGTCATGGCATGTTGGGGACACTGGCACATTCTGTGCTTTTCAGTAAGCCCTGCATAATGGTGACTAGAGGGGAACTGCACTTATTACTTTTGAACCCCAGTATACGGTGATGCACATCCCATGCTTTGGTATGTGAAACAAATGCAGTGAATCACACAGTGGTAGATCCAGGATGTTAAAATGAGGGGTACTGGGGTGGTGTGCATACTCGATATGCTATTTTTTAAATTTGTATTAATCCTTTATATTGTCTGCTATTATCATTTTCAGTACATTTTTGATAGAAAATACAAATGTAATCTATAGCTTTGATTATAAACTTTTGTACAAGTAGTAAATCAAACTTTAATAAAGTGAAATGCAGCAGCAGCGAGCAAGTATGTTACAATGGGGGTGCAAATGCACCCTTCGCCACCAACTAGATCCTAGATGTGAAGCACATGTAGTGAAGCAAGCAAACTATACAATGCCACTGGGGGCCACTTCACTGCAGTGATGGGAAGTGGGGGAAGCAGCTTGGCCTGCAAAGTATGACAGAGTCCACTACTGTCACTACTATATATATACAGTATATATATATCGTCCAGCATCCATGCCCCTGGTCTCTATAGCCTGACACTCAAGCCCACACCCTTAAAGTCCAGTCACCCTCCCACATCTGTTCCACTGACCCCACCACCTTGCACCACAAAGCTCTGCCCCTCCGACTACTCAAAGCAGTCACTGATCTATAAAGTCACATCTGCCAACCTGGGTCCTGTCTCCCTTTCCAAAAAAGACTGATGTGTTCTACTCCTTCCACATCCCATAGTGACAGAGTGAGAGGGAGACAGGCATGCAGCCAGCCATCAGTGTCCACATGCTGCAACCTGCACTGTCTTGGTACTACTACTAGCACACATAATTGGTATGTCCCCTTCTCCAGCCACTGCCATAAGTCCAACTGAAATCCACCCCCAGCCAGGCCAACTGAAGCCTTTCTGGAGAAAAGCTTCAGTTTGTATAGAAACATAGAAGGTGATGGCAAATAAGGACCATGTGGACCACCTAGTCTTCCCATTTTCCATACCTAATGCAATACTGCAGTCAACAGTGACTGCGGAAGGGGAAGTGCCATTGCTATACACTTGTAATAGTTTGATGATGGTGCTGCCTCTAGGCTACTGATACTGGTGATTGGCTGCACGTGCAACACAGACTGCATTCTGATAACTTTGCAATGTACAGTATTCCCAGCTCATAGAATGTCATGGAATGTTCAGGGTAATTGTTAATGCATTGTTAATGCAGTGCCTGTAACAAAATGTGTGCCAAATGGAATATATAATTCAGTAACACAACTCATTTAAAACTCATTTCTATTCCTGCATGAAAGTGCATTTGCAGCTCAAATCACTGTGCATTTCCACCAAAATTCAAAGCCACTTTAATGCAATCTGTACTGTAATTGGGCTGTCTCGCCGTCATATTGGGACATAAGGGGTCTCATCTGTCTTGCTGAGGAAGAGAGACAGAAACGTAGAAACATAGACAGTGATGGCAGAAAATCACTCACAAGTCCATCCAGTCCAGATGGGACACAGGCTAGCAGTGTAATTTTTTTCCATTCTTTGATTTTGCTCCAGGGCAACTCATCCTTATAAGGCCTTGCCAGCTATGAAAGGAGCACTACAAGTGAGAGAGTAATTGAAGCAAGTAATGTCCAAACTGGACAAACAAAATGGTAGTATAGAAGTATGGAAGTACTTCATATTAATATGTATACTTGAGTGTGTCTCTTACATCATAAACATTACCGCATAAGGTTTGGGCGAGAGGACCTCAAAGTGAAACTGAGCAGCTCTGTCAGCCCAAACAGTTCAAGATAACATTCTTATGCTGTTTACAAAAACACTTAAGTACACACATTAATATTTTATGAAGCAGTCTAACTGCTTTGGAGTAAAAAGAGTCAGAGGTGTTTTAAACCTTTTAAAATTAAGTTCACGTTTTAATTTTTTTTCTGCCCCTACGGTTACAGTCCAAAATGGTATGGCCCAACAAACAGAGTGGAAAACATGCTGATACTGCTCAGAAGGTACGTAATGGTGGCAGTTTATGCAGAGTGGTGAACAGTTTTTTTATTTATTTGATTGGCTGCCGTGCTGGACTGAAATCTCTTAGAAATGCCCGGCACGACGGCAACACTCAGCTGGTCACATGCTGTACACTGACAGCAGCAGTGGCAAAACAAGAAGGTAAATATAAAAACCTGTAAACAAATATAAAAAAATGTCATTATTGTAATTACACCTATAATCACAAAAATGACCTCATAGCCTGTCATTTCCTGTAGATTAACAACCGACTGGGTGAGGTTGGCTGTTGGCTGCTCCTCGAACCACCTTCCCCCCCAACCAGTCATTAAGACACTACTGGGGTATGCATTAGACAGTTCTAATGGATGGCCAGGTGCTGAAGGCACTTGGTCTGCAGTCTCGTGCCTTACTACGCCCCTGGATGTGCATTAGAACTGTTTAATGCACACCCCATCATGACATATTGCTTACATTGCAGTGTCAGTGGCTCAGTAGGTAGCACACTCACCTTTGAGGCCAGGAGATCAGAGGGCTGTGGGTTCAGTTCCCACATCTGGCACTTGGGTTACTATCCCAATACTGACACTGTAGTGCAGCATGAGGGGAGTGCTGCACTTCTGAGGTGCTGTCTTTCAGATGAGACATTAAACCGAGGTCCCATCTGCCTGGATTGGTGGTAGTTCAGGTAGATGTTAAAGATCCCATGGCACTTATAGAAAAGAGTTGGGGATTTTGCTGCTGTCCTGGCCAAATTTCCCCCATTCACTAAAAATACCACTAACAGCTTAATCTTGTTCAATTTCAGCTTCTTGCCATCTGTATCCCCCCTTCCCCCCGGTCGCCCCTGAAAAAGGGACTTCTAGTCCCAGTGGACTACCAGGTCAACAAAATTCAATAAATAAAATATTAGACTGCATGTTTATTAAACTGTAAATTCATTAGAAACTGGAATACAGACATGGAACATGGGACATCATCTAAAGAGTTGCCAGTCAGTGCATTTAAGTATAACAGACTGAGGTTACATATGAACATGTGAAAATGCCAGAAGAAGCAGGCCATACGGTCTATCAAGTCTGCTCGATTGTGCAGCTAGCCCCTCAACTTGCAGCTGCCCTTCCCTCCCCACTCCTCTTCATCAGACCTCCCTCACCATATCCCAACCCCTCTTAAAGCCACCCACCGTTCTACAGGACACCACCCCCTCGGGCAGAGCATTCTACCTGTCCACCACCTTTTCCATGAACAAATGTCTCCTGATTTCCTCCTGAATCTTCCCCCTCTAACCTTAACTGGTGCTCTCTTGTTTACCTCCCTCTTCTAAGCTGGAAAATCCCTTTCGTATTAACCTTATTTATCCCCTTGAGGTATTTAAATGTCTTGATCATCATATCCCACCTATCGCTCCTCTCCTCCAGGGAATACATGTTCAGCTCTGCCAATCTCTCCTCATAGGACCACCCCTCAAATCCCTGGATCATCTTTGTCACCCTGCGCTGCACCCCCTCCAGCAACGTGATGTCCTTCTTTAGGAACGGGCACCAGTACTGCATGCAACACTCCAGATGAGGCCTGAACAGAGTCCTGTACAGGGGGAGGATCACCTCCCTATTCCTGGAGGAGGTTCCTCTTTCTATACACACTAACATCTTATTGGTCTTTGCCGCTGCCCTCCTGCACTGAGCTGAGTTGTTCATGCTGGACATTATAATCACCCCCAGGTCCTTGTCTTCCTCATTACTTTCCAGTTGTACCTCTCCCAGCTGATAGCTCCTCTCCGGTTCCTAGCTCTGAAGTGTGGTACCTTGCACTACTTAGCGTTGAACCCCAGCTGCCATGTTACCGACCACTGCTGTAGTCTTGAGGAAATGCAGAGACAGCTGCACTCACCAACTGCCTTGGAGTTTGTAATGAAAGAAGCTGATTCAGCTTATGTACTTTCCAGTTCTTCTATTCCAGCCAAAATATGGACACAGCAAAAGATAGACTTCAGTATAAGCAAACTGCCTGCTTATGTATTGCCCCTTCCCAGGGCATCCTAAGAGCTAGTGAACCATTTGCAATACAGTTAGTTTTATACAACAATTTAACTGTCACATGTTGCATTTCAACCGGTGTGATGCTTCATTTAATTCAATGACACTCATTACAATCAATTAAATCAGCTGTGTATAATACATAGGTGTCAGCATGGCTCAGTGGATAGCACATCCACTTCTGGACCAGAAGGTCGTGGGTTCTCATCCCACACTGGGATTGGACTTGCTCCTAAAAATTGCTAGCAGCCGAGTGCAGTACTGGGGGGTGCTGTACTGCTGGGGTGTGCCATCCTTCGGATGAGATGTTAAACCGAGGTCCCTTCTGCCCATCCTGGTGTTGTCCTGGTGGGTGTACAGGTGGAAGTAAAAAAACCCAGGGCACTCTTCGCAAAGAGTAGGGAACATTCCTGGTGTCCTGGCTAGCATTCCCCTTCCCATAAACTGGTTCATGCAATTATCCAGGCTGTGTGTGGGTGATGATGTGCGATATGGCCGCCACCACACATTCAGTCACTTCACTACTAGTCTAGCATTGCTTGTAAAGCACTTTGGATGTATGAAAAGAGCTATATAAATGCTGATTCTTCTTCTTCTACATCTTGAATAGAAAAAATAAGGAAAACATATAATGTGAAAGTCACTTACAAAATTTAAATGTATTATCAGCTTTTTACTTATTTTTAAACTTTAGAATTTGCACACTTTACATAAGTGTAAGTCTCCTCAAATATCTGGGCTTCAAGAATGAGGATACCCTAAAGAACAGAACAGAGGCAGTTATTAATTATATGTAAATATTATATATAGAAACAATTGCTCAAGCTCTATTAACTATAAATGCTTTTGTATATATTCATATATATATAAACATCTACACAGAGAAATGCACTGGTATGATCTGGGGGGGGGTCAAGTAATTCATATATTCATCTGTATCTCCTGTTTCTCAATAGGAATGGTGAGAGTTCAAATTTCTCATTTAGGCATTTGTTTTATATCCATTCCTGTTCATGACAATTTAACAGGTTGTCCAAATCACCCCCTCTTGCATATTTAGAAAGGGTTTCTATACCTGTTATTGATATTTTATGTGTGATGTTTGGTTGGCTATGAACGTGTGCTGCCATTGCGTAATTTAAGTTTTTGTTTTTAATGGCATTGATGTGGTCATATATTCTGAATCTGGCTTTTCTTTTTGTCCTGCCAATATAATAACACCTGCATGAGCATACTAACATATAATTAACCCCTCCTGAATTGCAGTTGATCTCACCTTTAATTTGTTCTGAAATGCACTGCCAGGGCTGATGAAATGAGTTCGTTTTTTTTCATATACTGGCATGCCTGACAGAACCCACAGGCTTTGTTCCCCAGTCTTACCCTGTTTTGTTTTATCCTATATGGTGGCTTGTAACTGTAGACTAAATCATCCCTAAGATTCCTGCCATGTCTGTAGGATACTCTTAAAGATTATGCTATTATTTCTTGAAGTTCCAGTACACATCGCAAGGTTCCCAGATGTTTCTTTATCATATTTACCACTTCTTTAGTACCACCCCTCATAGTTAGTAACAAATGTCAGGGGTACTTCCTGGCTTTTCTTCCTTTTACTTTTGGGAAGTAGTAGGGATTCCCTCATGACATTGTCTACTGCATTTTATGCTTCAAGTAAATCCTGTTCCCCATACATTCTCTCCCTAAACTTATATGTAAGTTCCTCTGAACGTTGTTCATACTCGTCATTTTCTGAACAGTTATGTTTCATTCTACCCTAGGGTGGATGCCATCTGGTCCCAGTGCCTTGTCCACCCTTAATGCCCTCAATCCCTCCAGAACCCTGTCCTCCATAATCCCTATGTCCGTCACACCTTCCCTCCACTACCCACCCTACCTTGGGGTATCTGCCCCCCTTTCTCCTTTGTGAACACAGAACAAAAGTATTCATTTAATGTCTCTGCCTGTTCCCCCCTTCTCCACCCACCCTCTATCCTTCCTAATCCTCACAATCTGTTCTTTGTCCTTCCTTTGTTCTTCCTTCTTTCTGTAACGTGTCTGAAGAAGTCCTTTTCTCCTTCCCTAATACCTTGTGCCAGTCTTAGTTCTCTTGAGGCTTTGGCCACTCTGACTAGCCTGATAACTTCACTGGACTTCTTCATCTTTATTGTAATCTTATTTTAGCTACCATTCTGATTACACTTTCAGGTTTTTCTGTGTGATTACCTTTTAATTAAATGTCAGAGAGACAAAGACTGTTGAAACAGTGCACAAGACCTGCATTCATATGTAGTTACACGTGTAAGAACAAATTTAACAATGCCAAAATTAGTAACATAGTAGTTACACAATAAATTTGCTGTTACAATTTGTACTATTACATGTGTAGTTGCCCTTGTAAGAACAAATGACATAATGCCAGAAGAGATACAGTGGTAGTTTCACAATAGACTTGCTGTTACACTTTGCAACAGCTATTAAATGTGTAGCTACACTTGTCATATGGACATACAAACATATGAAAATGCCAGCAGAAATAGGCCTCACAGTCTGTCGAGTCTACTCAATTATGCAGCTAGCCCCTCATCTCGCAGCTGCTCCTCCCACTCCTCCCTTCTGTAGATTTACCCACACCCTCACCCTGTCCCTAGGTGGTGGTGTTCCACTTGTCCACCACCCTTTCCTTGAAGAACTGTCTCCTTACCTCCCTCCCTCCTGAATCTTCCCCCTCCCAGTCTGAGACTGTGTCCTCTCGTGTCCCTTCCTCTTCTTAATTGGAAAATCCTCTTTGTTCATGTCTTGTTTATCCCTTTCAAGTACTTAAAGGTTTCAATCATGTGCCCCCATCCCTCATCTCCTCCAAGAAATACACACCTAGCTTGCTCAGCCTTTCCTCATAGGGCTTGCTCGCCAATCCCTGGATCATCTTTGTCACTCTATGCTGCACCCCCTCCAACAATCTGACATCTTTCTTCAGGTACGGGCACCAGAACTGCACACAGTACTCCAGGTACAGCCTGACCAGTGACCTGTACAGAGGAAGGATTACCTCCCTACTTCTGGAGGAGAGTCCCCTCGCTGTGCACCCCAGCATCTTGTTGGTCTTCACTGCCACGTTCCTACACTGGGAAGAGTTGTTCATGTTCCCCATTATATGTACCCTTAGGTCCTTTTCCTCCATGGTGCTACCCAGCTGTACCCCTCCCAGCTGATAGTCCCTCCCCTGGTTCTTTGCTCTGAAGTGTGTTACCTTTCACTTCTTGGCATCGAACCCCAGCTGCCATGTTTCTGACCATTCCTGCAGTTTAGTTAAGTCATCCTGTAGCCCCTTCCATCCCTCAATGTCATCAACCACTGCCCCCATTTTGGTGTCGTCTGCAAACAAACTGATCTGACTTTGGATACCATGGGAGATAACAGCTTGCCAGAATGAACTGATTTGTGCCAAAAGGAGAAAGTACTTGCATGTGTAACTATTTCTTCATGCAAATTGTGTAACTACACAACACAAAATTGTGAAACTAGTTAACAACTACATAGTAGTTACATGTAACAGCACAGTAGTTACAGTTACAGTATAGTAATACAGCAGTTACAATGTAGTTGATGGCACTTAAAATTAAGTATTACCACATTAACCATCTTTGGCCTGATTTTCAAAGGGCCTGGCATGACCCAGGAACTGAGTTCACAGTGTGCAATTCACTGGTGCAGAGAAAAATTCCTGCATCATGGACTATGCTCTTTGCAGCATTTTTTTTGCATACAGGTATTATTTTCCTTTTTTTGGGGTAGTGCATAAAAAAATGCTATGCCTTGCCTACCAGACATGGCATTTGTATACACATGTGCAAAACAGTCTGTGCAAGCTGCCGCAAAATGTGGACAAGGCCACAAAAAGGCAACTTTTTTGAAAATTTAGCACATGCAGAAAACATTGCAGTTGTGCAAGGGCACCCTCCCTGTCTTTGTCGAACATGTTTAGTGTTTTCACTTTTAAAAATATAACCCTCAAAACACACTGCTGTGGCAGTGATCGCCAAATAGAGCCTACTGCTCTGGTTAGAATTACTAACTTTTTAATACTTCTTAATGCTAGACCAGTTTAATTTCTTGAGCTACAAAAACTGCATGATCTAAAATATGTGAGACTTGTTTTGATAATAAAACTTTCTCTTAATCCAAGACAGTGCTGCAATCAGCGTGTCACAGGTGGTGCATTTACATGAAAGGCAGCCAGCCCTTAAATCCAAGCAACACTGTTAGTTTGTAATTGCACACTTCCCTTTAGAAGGAAATAATGCAGGTCCAGTCAAAATTCTCAGTGCAGTATTTTAATCAGAAAATAACACAGAGTGGACCAAAGGTCCACAGAAAGAGCGCTTGGCAAGCCAGGAGCTCCGTCTGTGGACCTTTGGTCCAGTCTGTATTGTTTTCTGATTAAAATACTGCACTGAGAATTTTGACTGGACCGGAATTTTTTGCTTCTAATAAAACTTTCTAACGGCAGTTCCTGAGGCATGGCAATTGATTATGGTTCTGTGTAAAAGTGCAAGAGAATGACTGGTAGATCGAGAGGACCAAGACTCCATAACTGGACACCCTGGCCCGGATTTTAGAAGGCTGAAGCAGGGCTTGAATCCAGTCCTGCATCAAGCCTTTGAATTGCCACAGCAGCAGCATTGTCGACTGCCACATCTGCACCTGATTTCTCAGCTGCAGGTGTGACAATCGACCAAATTTGCAGCAGCTTGTGCCAGATGCCGGGCACACGCTCCATAGAAATAGTCCTGGGTTTGGGTGCAAGCTAGACCACAAAAAGATGGTCCAGCAAGCATCATTTGCTACAAGGGATGGAAAATCCCTGCAGATTGACACAAGCCAAGTGCGCCATATCTTTGGCGTACCTGGGGTGTTAGGCAATCTTAGACATTGTAAAATCTGGCCCACTGTGCCAGGTAGGGATGGGTAGAATGATTCCAGGGTGCCAGGTTGTAAAATTAGTGACCCAAATGAACTTCCCCCTGAAAGCCGCTATGTTTGGTATTTGCCACGTAGTTTCTTTTCAGCAATCATGTTCTTCTGCCAAAAACTTAAAAATACCCATTTCTCTTTTCATTGTCTTTTGTTCCAAAACTTAGATTTGGGATGTTGAAGTTGTTAAATGCTCCTATTCCCTTGCCAAGACCACCATGAAAAAATGTAATGTCTCGATGTGGTTCTGTGCAGTTTACCATGAGAAATATATAGTAGAACTATCCTAATAAAGCCACAGAATAAAGTTAGACTGTACATGTGAAAAGTAACCTCACTTGAAGAGATTTTTGAAAATTTCAAGTGCAAGCTGTCTTTTATGACCCGAGTCATTAATTATAACAGCAGTTCCAATTAGTTATAATAACAGTTTTAAAAATATCTGAAAAAAATGTAAATTATTCCGAGGATGGGTCTAAGGATACCACAGATACATTTTTGCTAAACAAACGGTATGCTACAGATATTGTTGCATTAAGTGGAATGTGTTCCTCCAGGTTGGAAATTCGATGCTTTATTCCACCTACCTCGAACTCCTCAACCACCCCATAGGGACAGCCAGTATCCAGTGAACATGGCAACCGGTGATTGAGTGACAGCAAAAAGGGTGACTCAATCATGGCGCTTGTGTTCTGGGCTACCTAGCAGAGTAACGACAGGAAACAGGGGTAGGCAACTTCGACAACAGGATGCATGTGTATATACATGCACACAAGAGAGAAGTATGTGGGGTGTAGTGCAGCAATCAGCTGCCAAGCTGGCCATGTGGTGTGGTGGGTAGGATGGCAGGCTGAGGTTGGGAAGGTGCTGGATTCAATTCCAGGGTGGACTTCTTTTTTTGCATCGGGCCAGCTATTTTTTTTTTTAAGTTTTACACCCCCATGACATGCACCCCTCCGGAGTTGAGAATCCTTAATGTAGGGGTGCAGCCCTCCGCAAATCCTAAAATCCTGTTGCTGGTTTTGTGGTCACCTGCAAGTGTATATCACTGAATTGCTTTTTGGTGATATACACATGCCATAATAGTGATCATCGTAGCACATTCGCTATTATGACATAGATCCAGGACAACCAGGTCTGATAATAACTAATAACATAAGAGTTGCCCTCAAAGGACTTTTTTTTTGTAAGGGTTTCTGGCCTTTTAGAAGTAACCTGACAGCCACATAAGGGGATGCACACTGAGATCAATATCATGCTAGCTAGCTTGATTTTTATTGGGTGTCAAAAATATCAGCTCTGAAAAAGTTTTTATTGAAATAAAACGCTGCTGATGATGACAGGAAAGTAAACTGTAACTTCTTTTTTTTTAAGTTTTATAAGTATTGGCCAGTTATGGAACCCATTGACATTAGTTGAGCAGATGTTCACAGTACAAGGATCACTACAGGCCTCTAGTCGGCTGGCGTCACCAGGTTCTGGAACTGGATCAGTAGAGCTGTGTGGAATTGCCAAATTATAAATCTAATTAATTATTAATGAGCTTATCTGGCTCACTGACTGGCTGCCATGCTGGTCTGAAATCTCTTTCAAATGCCCAGCACAGCAGCAATAATCAGCTCTTCACGTGCTTTATGCTGACAGTAGCGGTACCACAACAAGAACTGTTTTTTGGTGCTGCTCTCATTAAAAAGCTTAATGATTGTGATTAGATTTATAAGTACAATAATGACCTCACAGCTAGTCATTTCCTAGTGATTAACGACTGGCTGGGTGGAGCTGGCCCTCGGCTGTGCCTCTGGCCACCCTCCCAGTCAGTTGTTAATCACCAGGAAATGACCAGCTGTGAGGTCATTATTGCTTAATGCCTGAAAAAAAGACAGTCCCTGTCTAGTGTACCTACCTGGTAAACAAAAACTATATACAAACATAAATAAAATAAATAAATAAATTCTACTACTTCTGGAATTCTGTAGAATTTCAGAAATTCTGCCAAATTCTGTGGAATTCTGAAATTTGCAAAGCAGAATGTTTTTGTTTAAAACTGCAGCTGTGCATAAATATTCAACAGTTTGCAAAAATGAGGGATTCAGTTTAAGCAAACTGTAGAATAATATTCCTCACATTACATAATCTGCAGAATATTATTCTGCAGTGTCCATAAAACTGCTCTTCTGAATTTTGCAAAATTGAAAAAGACATTTCAAAAAGCATTCTGGAAGCAGAAATGACAGTCAGCATGAATTTTCTCAGCAAAATTCCACAGCCTACTCAACTCTACTGCTCAGTACTGGTAGGAATATCTGGCAGTCTTTAATCAAGACGAGCAGAAGAGAAGCATAAAGATAGAAACATAATTTCCTCTTCTGTGACAAATTCTGTATTGGCAGGAACATGCAACTTTTGAATTTGGGATTATTCCATCGATTGGTAGCTGCATCACATAATTATTTATTGTGTTTTCCACAAAATATTTAAATAAAAATGTATTTTGTGTTGTGCGTTAGAGGATTTCAGAGATGGGTTCATTTAATAATCATTTAATAATCGTAATATAATATTCCAGGTCATGGGGTAATTATGAGATTTACCCATTCTGCATGTGGTTTAACGCACTGAGCTACACCTCTTGCCACACTACATGAGGTGTGGGTAAATCCCACAATGACCACACCTGCACCTGTAGCAAGGATGTAATTGGAAACGAGCATGACCGCTCATATGACCTACCACCATACTGTTTATTTTAATAAATGAAATTTTGATTTAATTTGGTTTGACATCTTGTTGTGCCATATTGCTTAAATAATGTTAGAAGCTGTTATATTGTTGGTTCGAGTGTGTTGCATGTTCTTATTGTTCAGATACTTTGAACATATGGAATGGTGCAAAAAAAATATTCTTTCATTCCTTCATTCATTCATTCTTTAATTCATTCATCCATCCATCCATCCATCTACACCTTACTACATCCCATCATCCAGATGTGTAATGTTTTAAACAGCTATAAATGTATTTCCAATGAAATGCATCTGAATCTCATTACTACACAGTCAAAACAGTGAGAATGAGATCCTGCAAGGTAGTGTCTCTCACTTTCTCTCAACATGTCAGAACTGGCAGGTTTGCTAACCAGCAGCAGCCCTGGGGTATGCCTGCAGTACACTTGACATGCCAACCTACTAGTGTATGTTAAGTCAGTGGGCCACCTGAGAGAGCGTCAACAGGGCTGCAGACATGCTGTGTCTCACACATCAGGAGTAAGAAGCAAGCATTTGTGCCAAAAATGTCATCCAGTTTAAGTGTATTGCAGCAGGATATTAGAAATCCCAGTCCTGTACACCTGAGGTGTTGTGTTATTAAAAGCTTGGTAGTACATTCTGAGATGGCAGCTGCTCTGTCTTTTTGGTGCTGATTTGAAGTCCTAGTGACTGCAGGAGAAACAGTGATGTGCTGCTACTAGGTTCAACTGAAGGCTGCAAGACACCTTTAATGTAAAGTGAGGGTTTGTTCTGCCTAGATTTCCATGCCAGCTGAAACTTTGTCGTACCACAGTTCAAAGATCAAGAAATGTGGTTGTACCTAGAGTTGCAGCAAAATTTTATTCTGCCGGTGAAATCAGGATTTTCACCTCGCAAAATATTTTACAAAATTCGCACATTTCACTGGAATTTCTCCTAAGCGAAATGTGGAATTTCATATGAAAAAAATTAAAAAAAGAAAGTGTTTTCCCCCCTCCCATCCAGCACAGATTAAATCCTACCAAGACCCCACATCCTGGTGTCACAAATTCAATATGAAGATTTAACCCCGTCGAGATTCAGCCCTGTCCCCATCTCCAATAAATATAAATTTCCTTTGTCTTGTGGCCCTACCCCCTCCCAGCTGATAGAAACATAGAAGTTGATGGCAGAAGGAGACCGCTAGGTCCGTCTAGTCTGCCCATTTATTTTAGACTGTTTTGACACTCTAGTTGCCCTTTATAGTCAGGGCTCCCTTGTGTCTATCTCATGCATTCTTGAATCCCCCCACAGTGCTGACCCCCACAACCTCTTGGGGTAGGCTGTTCCAAGTGTCCACCACTCTTTCTGTGAAGAAAAACTTCCTGATGTTAGTAGAGAACATCCCTCCTTGCAGCCTGAGGTCCCCTGGTCCTGGAGCTCTTCTCGAAGTGAAAAAGTTCCTGTGCCTGTACCTTGTTAATGCCTTTTGTGTACTTGAATGTTTCAATCATGTCCCCTCACTCTCTTCTCTACTCAAGGGAGTACATATTCAGTTCCCTAAGTCATTCTTTACAGGACGTGTATTGCAGACCCTGAATCATTTTTGTCACCTTTCTCTGCAATGTTTCCACCCAGTCAATGTCCTTCCTGAGGTGAGGCCTCCAGAATCGGACTCTGTATTCCAGGTGAGGCCTGACCAGCGGTCTATACAGTGGTAGTACCACCGCTCTCCTCCTGCTCGTGATTCCCCTCCCAATGCAGCCCAGCATTCTGTTGGCCTTCAATGTTGCCTTCTCACACTGCTTACTAACCTTCAAGTCATCTGAGATTATGATTCCCAGATCTCGTTCCTGGTGTGAGGCCATCAGTCTTTCACCTCCTAGGTAATACTCCTTGATTGAATTTTTCTTTCCTATGAGCATGATCTTGCACTTTTTGGCATTAAATCTCAGCTGCCACACTCCAGACCATTCTTCTAGTTTCTTGAGGTCAGCTTCCATCTTGCTCAATCCTTCTGGGGTGTCCACCCTTCTACATATCTTGATGTCAACTACGAACAGACACACCTTCCCTTCCAGTCCATCAGTGATGTTATAAAAACATTGAAAAGCACAGGCCTTAGCACTGAGGCCTGAGGCACCCCGCTGATCACCCTGCCTTCCATCGATTATGCTCCATTAACCTGTACCCTCTGAGTTCTGCCTTGTAACCAGTTTTGTACCCATCTGACTATTTCTGGACCAACCCCTGTGTGGTCAAGCTTCTTTACCAGACTTTCGTGTAGAACTGAGTCGAAAGCCTTACTAAAGTTTAGGTAGACTACATCCACTGCCCCAACGTCATCCACTATTTTTGTAGCATAGTCAAAAAATGTTAGCAGATTTGTCTGGTGTGACCTACCTGCTGTGGAACCCTGCTGTTTAAGATTTTGTTGGCCACTAGTTTTGAGGAATGCTATGATCCTTTGTTTGAGTAGTGTATCCATTAGTTTCCCTACTATAGACGTGAGGCTCACCAGTCTGTAATTACTAGCCTCTTCGCAACTAACATGCTGACATAGTAGATGCCAGCACAGTAGGCCTGTTGGTCTATCAAGTCTGCTTGTGCTTCAGCACCCTGATTGGGTACCGTAGCCCTCTATCCGTCTCCTTCCACTGTTAATCCATCCCCCAGTCCTGCCCCCCACCCCGGCCAAACTAGCCTCAGCTTCACCCATTGCCTATACCTGTCCCACCCTCTCTTGAATCCCTCCACCGTAGCTGCCTTTATCAGCTCCCCGGGCAGCGCATTCCATGGTTCCACCACTCTCTCAGTGAAGTACCTCCTCCTCCTTTCCCCTGTAATCCTACCACCCTCAATCTTTCAACTGTGTCCTCCGATGAGTCCACCCTCCTTCAGTCAAATGATCCTATCTCGGCTTACCTTATTTACTCCCCTGAGGTATTTGAAGACCTCAATCATGTCCCCCCAGTCCCTCCACTCCTCCAGTGAGAACAGGTTGAGCTTCCCTAATCATTCCTCATGTGTGATATCCCCCAGGCCCCGGATCATTCTGGTTGCTCTTCTCTGAACCCTCTCCAGGAGTTTGATGTCTCTCCTTTGGGTGTGGTCTCCAGAACTGCACACAGTACTCAAAATGTGGTCTAACCAGACTGTTGTACAATGGCAAAATCACCTCCCTGTTCCTTGAGGTAATTCCCCCTAGCGATGCACCCCAGCATCCCATTTGCCCTGACCGCAGCCCTCCTGCACTGCTCTGAATTATTCATGTTAACATCCACCAAGACTCCTAGGTCTCTTTCCCCTGCCGTGGCCTGCAACTCATCCCCCCAGGGTGTACACATAGTTGGGATTTCCTGCCCTAGGTGTAGCACCTTGCACTTGGAGGAGTTAAATTTCAATTTCCAGGTGCATTACCACCTATCCAGAGTATCCAGGTCCTCTTGCAGGGCCAATCTCCCCTCCTCCCCCTCCACCACTGCTCCCAGCTTAGTCATCTGCAAAGAGACTCATTTCAAACCAGATACCTTCCCTGATATCGGAGATGTAGGCGTTAAAGAGGAGTGTCCCCAGGACTGATCCCTGTGGGACCCCACTTATGACCTCCCTAGGCGATGAGACCTCCCCTCTGACCACTACCCACTGAATGTGACCTGAAAGCCATTTTCCAATCCACCTAACCATCATTGGGCCTACCCCCATCCCCCCCAGCTTCTCCCTTAGGCCAATGTGAGGGATCGAATCAAATGCCTTGCTGAAGTCCAGGAACAGTACATCCACTGGTATCCCCCTGTCGAGTGCTGATGTCACCCACTCATAGAACTCTACAAGGTTTGTTTGACATGATCTACCTGGCACAAACCCATGCTGCCGGTCATCCAGGTAATCCATCTCCTCCAAGAAACCTCCCAGCCTTTCCTTAAGTATGCTCTCCATTACCTTCCCCACCACCGACGTCAAACTGATGGGTTTATAGTTTCCTGGCTCTTCTCTCGATCCCCCTTTATGGATGGGCACAACATGTGCCTGTGTCCAATCCCTTGGCACCCTCCCTGTCTGGAGCAACAAGTTAAAGAGATTCACCAATGGCGCAGCCAAAACATTTGCCAACTCCCTCAGTACTCTGGGATGAATAGCATCAGACCCGGGAGATTTATCCTTTTTTAGGGACTGAAGGGCTTCCCACACCCGACCGATAGGAATATCAGCATCTGTCCCCCTCACTGAGCAGAACCAGCCTGGTATCTCACCCCTGGCCTACATTCCCGAGTGGCTTGTTCTTCAGCAGGTACCCCAATAGTCAGGTCTGCTGCACCTTCTGTGTCCTTCAACCCCTTTTTTGGAAGTTCCCCAGCCTCCTCCCTAGCGAACACTGAGGCAAAGTAGTCATTCAGTACCTACTCCTACTCTCCAGCCCCTTCCACCCACCCCCCCAGCTGTCCTCAACCTACTGAGCTGGCCCTTGATCTTCCTCCATTCACCAGTATACCTAAAGAACCCCTTTTTCCCACCCTGTATCCCTTGCGCCTGCCTCTGCTCTTTTCCAGCTTTTGCCCGCCTCACCACTCTGGTGACTTTCCTGGTTGCAAGGCGATAGTTCTCTCTATCACTCTTGCCTCTCATTTTTTTGTACCTACTGTAGGCAGCCTTCTTCTCCGTTACCACCTCCTGGACCTCCTTGGTCCACCAGCATGGTTTACGAGACCTACCACCTTTGTGCTTCTCTCTCTTACACAAGTCTTGGTGGCCTCCAGTAGCCCCCACTTTATGATCTCCCACATACCTTCCACGTCCAAACCTGGTTTAATCTCCTGCAAATACCCCTTGAGAATTTTCCCCATGTTCTGAAAGTCCACTCAACTAAAATCAACTATCATTTTCCTTGAATGTTCCCCCTCCCCCCCCAGTATAAGCCAAAACCAGACTGTGTTGTGGTCACTCACAGTCAAGGGCTTTTCCACAACCAGATCTCATACACGATCCCCATCCCCTAAAACCACATCCAGGATATGACCTCCTCATTGGGTCCATCACCTGCTGATTGAGGACCACGTCCAGGAAACCATCCAGCAGCTTCGGCTCCCTGGTTACAGTGGACGTCATAGTACCCCAATCAGTAGCTGGCATATTAAGGTCCCCCATCAACACCACTCCTTCCTCTTCCAGTCCACACTGCCCCTTAATGTTAGCCAACAGGCAATCCTCCAGGTCCTCTGTTAGTCCTGGGGGCCTATATAACACCCCTAACTTGATCTTCCCTCCCATGGGGGTTCTCAAGGTGACCCATAGGGCCTCCATGTTGCCCTCTGCTTCCTCCACTCGCATAATCTCGATGTTATCCCTAATAAACATTGTTACTCCTTCCCTTCTGCTCACCTTTCTGTCCTTCCCTAGCACAAGGTACCCACTCAGATTAAGGTCCCAGTCATGGCCAGGGGTGGCCCAATTTTTAGTGACCACTGCTACATCCACCCCACCCTCAAACAGCATGGCCTGGAATGCAGGCATTTTATTCCCCAGGCTCCTGGCATTTATTAAAGCCACCTTCCAACCCTTGTCCCTACCCCTCTTTACCATATCCTCCCCAGATCTTTCATACGTCCATCCACACTTCTCCCCTAGGGTACCATCTGTCCCCCTCTATAGGGTTGCAGACCAGTCCTACCAGCAGTATGGATGGCTGGATCAGCCTGGCAGTGCCCCCCTCCCCCCTTCACAAGTTTAAACCCCATCTGTCTGAATGAAATCCATCATCCCCCATTTGAGAACTTCCTTTCCTACCGGATTTATGTGAAGCCTATCCCAGGCATACAGTCCCTCGCCCCCCCCCCGGTCTTCCAACACCCCAATCCCCTGTGCTTCACTCCACTGCCTGAGCCGGTCATTAATCTCCCTGATCTTCTGTTCTTTCTCCACAGTGGCCCTTGGCACTGGCAGGATTTCCATGAAGGAGGCTGTGCATCCATTGTCATGACAGACCCTGGCCAGTTCTCGGAACCTTGCCTGAACTTCCAGCACACTATTCCCCTTAATATCATTTGTTCCCAGATGCATCAGGAAGTTTGGTGATCCTCCACAGTCCCTCGCCAGCTCATACACCATGAACTTCGCCCTATGCACAGTCAGACTGGAAATACCCACTACCTTAACTGGACTGGATTTTCCCTCGACCTGCCCAATGAACACCCCTGATCATGGAGTCCCCCAGCAGGAGAACTTCAGTGTCCCCCTTGATCTTTTGTGCACCTTCTTTTTGGACTCCCCCACCAGCCCCCTTCACCTCCCCCCTCCTTGAGACCACTTCCCCTTGGCTTCTCTCCAGACTCTCTACAAGAGAACCCCTAGCTGCCCTGCCATTCTTGTCATGCCTTTAATAACCGAGTTCCGGCTCCCCCAGTTTGGCCTCCACCCACTGCCTACCCCAGTCGAGCCTTTTTCTCCGACCTCCTCCCCCCTTCCAGCTCCCACCTCCAGTCCCCAACACAGCATTCCCATCACCATCACCCTCCTACCTCCTCCCTTTCTCTTCACCCTTCCATGCCCACCTGCAGGTCCCCTTAACTTTGGGCCTTTCTCTGGTATTATCCTCCCCTCTCGAAGGATGTCCCTCCCTCATCTCAATCTTTCCTCCTTTCTCACCGAGTTGACTTGCAGCCCCCACACCTTCCATCTGCTGGTTCCCCCCTCTCCCCTTCTTTGACACTTGATTTTCCCCCTCCCCTGCTAGCATACTTATTTGAATTACCAATGCCAACCCTCGTCTGATTCACCATATCCCTCTCTCCTCCACCCTCCTTTTCCTCCTCTACCCCCCCCACCACGTCCTCCCCAACCAACTTACTCAATGGCTCAAATTTATTATAGCAATCAAAGCCAACCTCCTTTTTCCGTCCTGATTTCCCACTATCCACTCCTCCAGTAGGCCCGCTGTAGTCCCAGTCCATCTGTTCCCCCTCTGCCTCCTATGATTTAGCCTGTTTCCTCTACCGGTTACCTCCCAGGTAGCTATCCCCTTTGCTACTAGCCCATGCCCCATAGGTTCTCCACTCCTGCCTGATGAAACAGATCCAGGTTGCACACTATCACTGCCCTCCTGCTCCCCACAGGCCTTCCTAGACATGTTTATTCCCCCCCAACAACTTCAGTTTCCTCCATACCCAGTCAAGCTCCCCCTGATCTGCAATAACTGCCTACAGACTGGGCAACCTCCCTCCCTCCCTCTGGGCCCAGTTTAGGACCATGGCTGCCCCACAGCCAGTGTACCCTTCAGTCCTGCCAAAGATGCTTGCCCTGGTGGCTGGGGCCACCCCCAGAGGCCCTCTCCAAACATTCTTGGACGTTCACCGTTGACCAGGTCCCCACCCCCAGGTAGACCTACCCACAGCCCTCTACAGCCAGCCATATGGAACGATGTAGCCCATGAAATTAAAAAAACAGCTCTTGGACCAAGCTTCTAAGAAGAATAAAAGAGCATGAACAGAGTTACATCCCCTAACAGTTCCAAGAATAGTCAGAGTCACGACTGGAGAAAACCCCAGTATAGCTACCCAACCAATCAGTGACCTACCTCCACCTGGTTGAGGTGGGTGGGTGGCAACTAGCATCCCAAGAGTGGCTGGGCCTATCCCTTAAAAGACCAATCCACGAGTCCCAAAAAAGGCACCCTGGCTTTTGATTGGGAGCTCCAACTCAAATCACTGAACTCCTCCTAGCCACCGATGTGGCCATCCCCGGCTCCAAATTTTCTCCTGCAACAGCTCCTGCAACAGCTCTTTCATCGCTGATGTGGTCTTCACCATCCCTCAGGACCTCTGGACCCCCAAGAAGCAGCCCACCAATGCGGCCTGTGCAGTCCCCCTGCTCCTCTGTGATTAAGTCCCAAGTATCCCAAGAGCGGGTGGGTTCATCTCTTAAAAGGCCCAGCCACGAGTCTTGAAAATGGCGCCCTGGCTTTCTACTGGGCTTTCTGACTCAGATCACTGAACTTCTTCTAGCCACTGATGTGACTGTGCCCGGCTCCAAATTTGCTCCTGATATAGCTCCTGCAACAGCTGTTTCACTGCCAATGTGGCCTGCCCCATCCCACAGGACCTCTGGACCCCGAGAAGCAGCCCACCGATGCAGCCTATGCAGTCCCCCTGATCCTCTGCGAGTAAGTCCCAAATATCCCAAGAGCAGCTGGGCTCATCTCTTAAAAGGCCCAGCCACGAGTCCCAAAAATGGTGCCCTGGTCTCCTATTGGGCATTCTGACTCAGATCATTGAATTCCTCCTAGCCACTGATGTGGCCTGCATAGTCACCCTGCTCCTCTGCAAGTAAGTCCCATGGATGTAATATAATAATCTTGTCCACCAGGAGACAAATGATGAAAAATAATCAAATACACAGGAAATGGTGAACTACTGGGGACCAGTAAACTGTTGTTACTGTAGATCAAAGACCCAGAATGTGTTAAATTCCTGAAGGCGATGAACATTGACTTGGGCCATATGCACAAAGTAAAAACCCTTTGTTAGTGTCTTCCCTTTGTTTGAATGGTTGTGAATAGTTCTCAAAGACAAGCACAGATCCCTTTAGGAACAGGGCAGACAGAAATGTGGATTCAGTGCAGCCCTCCTCAACACAGAGCTTGTAAAACTTCTTTGCTGGACTTAACTTTGTTTGTGATGGCTTCCAAAAAAGTTGATTTATAATGAGAATGCCAATACCTGTTGGTGATGTCCTCCAGTTTCTTAGTCCAAGAAACTTTCATAGATATCATGTCCAGGAATGGTCTAGTTCCTCCAAGCAGAAACACATGAAAATCCACAAAACTAAACTACTGACAGACACAAACACAGACACCCAGCCACACAGCCCAAAGGAGGACTGATTTGTGAAGTGGAACCACTATTCACTTTTTTCCAATTTTCAGGTACCACACCACTCTTCAAGGATTCTGTGAATAGACGTGCCAGAGGGGCTACTAATTCTTCCCCCTGTTCCTTAAGGATTCTGGGGTGCATCTTGTTTAGTCCCATGGCTTTGTCTGCTTTTAGTTTATTTAGCACCTCCCATACTTTGGCTTCTGTAAAGGGACTCGTGTCTACCCCTGGTCTTGGGATGTTGTGTTTTTTCAGGGCTGGGCCATCCCCTGGGTCCTCTTTGGTAAACACTGAACAGAAGTATTTGTTGAGGATTTTGGCATTCTCTGGGTCATGTTTGGTACATTTCCCTTCCTCAGTAACAATCTTTACTATCCCCCCTTTTGTCTTCCTACATTCCTTAATGTATCTAAAAAAACTATTTGTCTCCTCTCTTTGCCCCTTCTGCTGTCTTTTCCTCTCTCTGAGCTTTTGCCTTTCTAATTTGTTCGTTTGACTCTCATTTTTTCCGTGTACGATTTCCAGTCTTACTCAGTTTTGGTTTCCTGGTAAATGCTGTACGCCTTCTTTTTTCTTTGACTGTGGTAGCTACTTCCTTGGAAAACCATAGAGGATTTATTTTTCTTTTCGCTTTGCTGACCCATCTGGCACATTGATCTGTACCAGTCTTTATTGCTCTCTTGAGATTCCCCCACATGATCTCCACCTCTACAACCTCTATTTCCATTAACTGGCTACTTATGTTGTTCCTCGTTTTTTGGAAGTCAGCTTTTCTGAAATCTAGCACATTTATCTCGAGTGGCTGGTGTCTTGTGTTATCTTTACCTTAAAGCTTACCATGCGATGGGCACTGCTGCCCATATCACATCCCACTTCAATATCCTTGATCCTTTCTGAGTTTGTGAGGACAGGATCAAGAATAGCATCTCCACTTGTTCAGTTTTAACAAGTTGGTACAGTCCTGCACCTTGTAGTGACAATAAGAAGTCCCTACTTTTTGTTGTTGCAGCCATTAGTGTGCTTCAGTTAATATATTGTAGGTTGAAGTCCCCCACCAGTATTACTTCACCTTTATCAGAAATTTTTTGGACTTTCTTTATTAGGTCTTTGTCTCCTTTATCTCCTTGATTTGGGGGTCTGTACATGATGCTGATCACTGGCCAAATAATGAATTACACTGCCCCTCCATTTCTCACCTGTCCCCCTTCCCCCCATTGTTCATAAGTGCAGGCCCCAGTCAACATTAGTTCACTTGTAAAAAAAAAATATATATTCTCTGGTGTCAAGTGGACCCCCCACCCTGTTGGTAGTAACCCCACCCCACACACCCCCATCTATGTCCCCACTGTGGGCCACCGGCAGAGCCCTCCACTCACCTCTACAGCTGGCAGCCCGGCTGAGCTCTTTTGCTATGAGCCCAAGTGAGTGAGCCTACCACTTTCATGAATGAGTGCGTACACATGCTCATGCATGAAAGTGGTAGGCTCACTCACTCTGGCTCATAGTAAAATAGCTCAATCTGGCTGCCGGCTATGAAGGTGAGTGGAGGGCTGTGCCAGTGGCCTGTGGAGGGGTCATAGATGGGGGGTGGGGTTACTACCAACAGGGTGGGGGGGTCCACTTGACACCAGGGAAATGTTTTTTTTTTCACAAGTGGATTGATGTTGGCTGGGGCCAGCACTTATGGACATAAGCACGCTGCTGTGGTAGATAAACTACCCAATGGCTCTGTGTGTGATACATGACGTATGTGTAAACGGGCGCTATGGAATCAGGTTCTCAGATGCCAGTGCAGCCTCTCAGGGACAATGAAATTTCAACAGTTAGAAAAAGGAGACCCCAGGCTAGTTACAGGGGCTGGTGTGAACACTGAAAACAAACTAAAGCAAACACACATATCCCCAAAAGCTATGTGAAAAGAGTTGTCTGTTGAGAAGGAAACAAATAACATTTACAAGATTTGAGGGTGTACTACTCCTTTAAATTTAGTCTGTACTATAGGTTTCTCATTCAGTTTTGGATTTCCTGTGTCATGCCATAAACCAGTCAATGTCACCAGAGTCCCTTGATGAAATTATAGACTCCCAGTCATGATTTTACAGCCTATTAAGCAGGAGAACATAGTCATTCTCTGGTGCCATTTGCTTCCTCTTTTTCTAACTACTCAGCTCCTAGACACCATGGGTGAGCTCCTGGTATCACATTCAGAGTTGAGGGTGTGTTATTGTTTTATAACACTGAGGATGGACCTGTGATGTTACAATTAGGTGTGTGCATGGGGGGTAGGGGAGGTAAAAAAATTATCTGACACCAGGGATGGGATCCAGGTGTTGGATTTTAAGCTGAGGACAGGATGTAGGCATTGTGCAACATTGAGAATTAGCTCCTGGTTACTCAACTACTGTTATAAAATGTACAGGCAGCAGAAATAGGCTCTGCTACTGGTGTACATAAATCTTAATATTTTAAAAGTTAACTGGCACTGATGATGGGTCCCAAGTGCCAAAATTCAGATCGAAGAATGAAGAAAAAAATTATGTGCCACTGCTCATGCTGCACTCATGTGCCTGAAACAGCTGAATACAGTTACAGGCACCTGGAAACACTTAATGTAAAATTGTTTTTTTTTTGATTGATTTGTTTATACTCCTCCAGTACAGGCTCTATTATCCGGATCCTGCACCATCAGCCCCATCACTCAGCATCTCAGGGACTTAGCTCGACATTTATTCTTCCCCCTCAGCTCCCCTCCATGGCAGGGTTGGCAGCCCCCTCTTACAATGAATCTGGTTAATGGAGAGAGGGCCCTGTCACTGGTGTGGGGTCTGCGAGGGGCTGTACCTCTCATTAGTGCTCTGTCTGGAATCTTCCCACCTGGTTTTCTCCCCTGGGATGCCAGCTTTGAGGAGGTATGCAAGCTTGCACCCAGACATGGAGCACAACACCACCGATGTGCCCCAGCCCAGTAAGGCTTTCTGAGCACACTGTCACCTGTGGTCACCCTGGTGGCAGTATTGCATCAGAGCATGATGGCCTTCCCTCCCCAGAGAAGGAGAGCTTCCTCTGGGATGCTCAGTCCCCCTCCCCAAATGATCCTGGCTTGCTCTTGAACCCAGGTCATGAGTGCAGTGGCAGTTGTGGCATCCAGCACCTCAACTCTCCACATTGGCACTTTGTGTAAAATTGTCAATAAAATGCACTGTGCAACAGAGGCTAGCATAGCACTTTATTTTGTATATAACTTTCATATTTAAAAAAATATTTTTGTTCCGAAAACTGCAAAGCATCACCTTTGAGTGAGGGTGTAACGAACCTGAAAGTTCCAGGTTTCAGATCTTTACCTATGTTTCATTCTTGGAAAGCAAAAAAAAGTGCCTTAAAGTGAAACAGATAGGGTTGACAGCTGTCTGGTTTTAGACTGAATAATCTGTTTTTTAGGGTCCTTATCCAGTCATCCAGTTTTGCTATATTTTTTATAATTAATAGTCCAGTTTGGGGGCATTCTGAGTGCTACAAACTCTTGAAACTGATTGTATCAAATCATTCACTGTTTTGGCTGCAAGTCCAGGTAACAAAGATGTTCTGATGTCAAACAGACTTTAGTAAAAGCAGTTAGTCTGAGAGGTGTAAAGTATGGTCATTAAAACCATTAGTGGTGCATCAATCATATCTTTTCCACTCTGAATTTTAAGTATGGTCTTTTACTGCTGTGACAGGAACAGTTGTTAGACATTTATATGCTATCCTGTTTTCCTTTTTGTTGGTCCTGTATTCTGATATGACGAAGACAAATTGTGTTGATTGATCCAATTTTTGTTGCCTTTGTCACTATATTGAGTCCTTGTCTCATACATAGAAACATAGAAATTGACAGCAGATAAGGAACGCCTGCCCTTTTACCTACCTTAAATTAGTTACCTCTGACCCTACTTCTCCTGAGTCTTCAGCAGCTGCAGCTCTCATTTTTCATACTACCTGGAGATTTCATGATATACATTACACCACTGCAGGTCATTCAGATGAATAGCATGCAGTGATGTCTCCGATGCTGTGGAATGCCTTAGAAATACAAAAAGAAACAGTAGTACTGTAGCTGTTGAGTTAAAGGGAGCACAATGCATAATTAAGGGTACTACAAACACAAAAAATTAGTATATCAAAAATTGGTCCGGTTGTACCAGAATACATTTTATTTATTTATTTATTGTTTTGTGTATGTATTTACTTATTTAGTTATTTATTCAAACATATTTTACCAAGTGAATACACAGAGCCCGATAGGCTCATCTCCAGTTGTGACCTGGGGAGGGGAAGGGAGCATAGAATAGTAGAGGTAAAACATACATCCGAACACAGTGCAAAATACAGAGGGGGTACATACATACATACATTATGCAAAAAGTTTAATGTGTTTACACTCAACCAGCCATATTTACTGTATTTCCAGGAACTCAGTGACTGATTTAGAAAGGAAAATTGGAGGGTACTTAACAGAGGTTACAGCAATGAGCAGTGACTTAGCTTGATACTGTACATCCAGCAGATCCGGGGTTGACTCCCACAGCCTTCACTTGCATACTGTATGATCCGGAGCAAGTCACTTAACCTCCCTGTGCTCCCAGGTCACAATTGTACATGGGTCTTGCGCCTAGTGGGACTTATTCAGTTACCGTAGAATAAAAATAAAATATAAATAAATAAAAATAACAATATAAAAATGGTTTCCTATCATTTTTAAAGTGATCAGCTGTTTTATTGTACAAGTAAGCATGGGAGTGTATTTTACAAGAATGCATCCAGCTGTAGAGGAGGGTGGATTGTGTAGGTTACCTTCTCATGCCTGGAGGGGACATGTTTACTAAATTTAAGATATGTGGGTGCTAAGGGGGAGGCAGGTGGGACTTGGCTGCTGCTGGAGTGGGGGATAATGAGATGAGTTATTTAACTAATGACAAGAGGAAATGCTGGCCAGCTGTGAAGGTGGGAAGGTTGTGCAGGTCACCCATCGAGGGAGTTTTTCTGTTAATATTGAATTTGTGGATGCTGGGGGAGAGGTGGGAGTAGACTCATTGCAGAGGGTGGAGGGATGGGGTGTTTTTACCACAACTGGGAAGGTGGTAAGGCTGTTTTTTTTTGGGGTTGTTACTTATTTCCTGAATATGAATAGGCATGAATAGTGCCACTATTCATTATTCATATCTGACTTAAGCAATAATGCATGACAGGGTGTGTGTTGTTGTGGGATTTACATACACTTTGTGTGGTGTGTCACAAGGTGCATCCAAGTGACTTTAACCACACAAGAAGTGTATAAATCCCACTACTATACACTCCCATAAGTGCATTATTGAAATTTTAAAATTAATCTGTTATTAACGATTTAAAAAAATAATTAATTAGGTTCAAAGAAAGTAAACATTTGATCAGTGGGATCTTTACCAGTTGTCTGTTGCAGGATTTACACACGGTCATGTGATATGTTTTGACCAATGAGGCTACAGGATTTTGAAGACCCGTTTTATAAAATGAATAGTGCATTATTTGTGGTATTTGGGAAATACTATTTGTTACTTGCACACCCCTAATCCACAGCTCATTACCAGAAGGCACTATAAAATTCAGTACTAGCACTAAGTGAAAAAGTAAACAGTGACGTAATTCAGGACTTAGCTGAAACAGCCAAATCAGCCCTGGATGTCACTAAGTACCAACTGCATATTGCTGTGGACATCAGTGACCCTGCTTCAAGGGTTCTGACCCATTCAATATCTCTGAGGAGGTTTGCCTGGCTTAGAACTACCATCCTATCCCAAGACACACAGACCAAGGCCATGGAAACCACCTATGGGAATAACACTGAAAATGAAAATGCCTCCACTTCCTAGAGGCCTTATGGAAGGGGAGGCAAGAATAGGGGTTGCTACCTGAGGCCTTATGCCTCTCACGAGTATCAATCCCAGAGAGGTTACTATAGGTGCAGGGACAGAAGGGACACTAAACTTTCCGCTGGAGCACCAGCCCCTAAGCCATAACAAAATAAAACCCCTAACAACTCTGTTCAGGTTGTCCAACCATTACCAGTGGGGAAAGCTAGCTTACTATTTCCAGGAATGGTCAAAAATCACCAGAGGCAAATAGATCCTGGAAGCAGTGCATCAGGGCTTATCCTTGCAGTTCAAAAAATTCCCAAAACTGCAGAAGGAAAAATTGTTCCCATCTCACACTCCAACAGAAATATTCTTTCTGGGGTTAAAGGTAAAGAAGTGGCTGCTGGCAGAAGCAGTGGAGAACGTTCCTGCCTCACAAGGGCAGGGTCTGTCTTCCAATTACTTTCTAACTCACAAGAAAAATGGGGAGTGGCAACCTATTTTAGACCTGAGACACCTGAATAAACATATGAAGAAAGAATGATTCAAGATGGTCACACTGGGTTCAGTGATGCCATCACTGCAGACAAGGAACTGGTTGGGGGTCCCTGGATCTGAAAGATGCCTACTTTTATATTCAGAACAGACATTCAGACAGATAATACCTCAGGTTTGGGCTAGGGAACTGCCAATACCAGTTCACATCCCTTCCCTTCGGTCTCAACTCCACACCGTGGGTTTTCACAAAGTGTCTAGCTGCGGTGGCTGCACATCTGAGAAGGTAAGACGTGGTAGTTTTTCCCTTCCTGGATGACTGGCTAGTCTCATGAAAAACAGAGCAGGAGACAAGATTCTCCATTCAAAAAGTACCTTAGAAAGTCTAGGCTTCCAACCCATAGAAGTCACAAACAGAACCAGCTTAAGTATTGGACTTCATAGGCATGGAGCCGAATACCCTACAGGGGAAACCTTTACTTCCACAAGCAAGGGTATCAAGCCTGAGTACCATTGCAACATCTTTCCCTCTGGGCCAGCCAAGACCTGCAAGAGTTTTTCTGCAACTCCAGGAACATATGGCCTCTTCTGCTGCAGTGGTGCCAGGGGCCAGGTTCCAGATGAGAGACATTCAGTACCACTTAAGGGACCACTGGTCTAAAAGGTGGGATCCTCTGTCCAAAATAGTGCCAGTCACAAAATCATGACAACAGACACCTGCACTAATAGTAAACACACAGAAGACCATATAAAAAGAGAGCAACTTTGTCTTCCAAGAAATCAGCAATGAAATTGTCATGGAAGAACTCCTCAAACTAGACACAAGTAAAGCAATAGGGCTAGATGGGTTACCTACAAGTCTATTCAAATTTGCCTCACCGGTGCTGGACAAACCTCTCACATACCTATTCAGCTTGTCCCTACAGACAGGGGAATACCAATCTGACTGAAAAACATCAAATGTAATCCCAGTCTTTAAATCAAGGAACAAAACTGACATACTGTAGGTAACTACAGACCTATCTCCTTACTACCATTCATATCCAAACTGTTTGAGAAACTAGTTAGCAAACAACCACATACAAGGAACTAAACAACCTGTAGAATCCACATCAATCTGGCTTCAGGGTGAACCATAGCACTACATTAGCCCTGCTAAAAGTAACCACTGACATACTAGAATCCTTAGACAAGAGGTTACCTGTGGGAGTAGGTTTGTTGATCTGAGCAAACCATTCAATACTCTAAGCCACAACATCCTAACTGACAAGCTCAAAGAAATTGGCTTGCTTGCAAAGGCACTAATTGGTTCAGGAGTTATGTTAGTGACAGATTCCAGCAGGTCACCCTGAACAAACACAGCTCATACCTGCTGCCATCAGTACTGGGAGGCCCCCAAGGCTCTATATTTGGCCCTCTGCTTTTCAACATATACATAAACTCCCTGAAAATTCCCATCCCTCAGGTACACTTCCACCTCTATGCAGATGATACCATTATATACACATCTGCCAGCTCCCCTGGACAAATTCAAGTGGCCATGCAAGAGGCTTTTAACCTACTGCAAAACTTCCTATACAGCCACAAACTGGTGCTCAATGAAAAAAAACACAAGTTATGCTATTTAGGCCCCATCACAAAACTGTAAGTCCCCCAGAGGAGCTGGACATAGTAACATTCGCAGGTAACAACCTACAAATGGTTAATGCCTAAAAATACCTGGGTCTACGGCTAGACTCAGACTGCAAATGGAATGCTCACACAGATCATATGAACAAGATCCTAAACAAAAAGCTAGGTACACTCTACCAATTATGTAACGAGATATCAAGGGCAGCCACAATTAGAATAGTCGAGAAAATGGTCCTACCTATTATTGACTACGGTGATGTCCTATGTGGAGGTGCGTCCTGTTCTGAATTACATAAAATTGATGTACTCTATTACAGATTTGCAAGATACACACTGGATGTCCCACACACAATGCATCACTGTTTACTGTACAGGGAACTCACGTGGATAAGCCTGGAGATCAGGAGGCAGCTACTGTTCACACATTAACCTTCATGTTCAAAGTATGCAAAAAATCTCCCAGGGTACATCCTGGACAAAATGGAACCCAAGCTTATTAACATGTCTGACCTGAGATTTGCCAGTGGCATGGAATACAGGATCCAGCAAGCATCAACAAACTCGGGCAGGTCATCTTTCTTGTTCAGGGGTCCCTCAGCCTGGAACTCATTGCCCATGGGAAGCGCCAAGTTTGGTCGACAGTGACAATGCTGACCTCCCCCACAGCAAAGGCACAATACCGACTCAGATATTGTGCTGCCTGTTCTCAATGTGTTTTCTGTGGGGGGCTGTGCCCCCCACACCCCCCATGCGGGGGGCACTGCCCCCACACCCCCAGACTTTAGGATTCCAACTCCAGGTTGGAGTTGGTCCAGGTCGGGAGTGGAACACTGGGGGAAGGTGAAACATGGAAAAAGGACCATTACTGCGAATGTCGCCGTAATGATCTTTTTTCCTGTTTCGCCATAGGGGTGTTGACAAAAAGGGGTGCACCATTGCCGATGCACCTCAGACTGAAGAGCAACCTAATTGGACTAGGAACCATCAAAAACTGGATCACTAAAGAAGCCATGAAACCACTAATTTGTTGTCCCGACTACAACAAGGGATAATGTGACCCCAAGACATGGCCCACTTTGCCACCCCACACAGCCCAGTACATGCACTTAGAGACCTAAGGAACCCTCCAACAAGGCACTACTCCATCTGTGTCCTAATCCATAACTGTCACAACATAAGCACTAATATGTAACTGTCAAATCTAATCCTAGTATACCTATTATATCACTAATGCCTTCTGTACTCTACTGTCATATACTGTTTGACCATGTACAATTAAAACCACTATACCACAGTTGCCTGTATTATACTGTCATGTATTGTTTGGTAATGAGCTGAAAACCTCTGACACTCATCTCGCTGACATCACTGTAACCCTGATATTGTACTGTAATAGTTATTGTACTGTAATATCCATGGTAACCTAGACTGCTGCATATGGTACCCATTGAAAATGAGCCTCAGCTCAATTGGGGTCTGACCATGTTTATATCATGTGACAATGATTGTGAATAAAAGTTTACTACTACTACTACTACTACTACTACTACTTCTAGGGTGGGGTGCCCACCGGGACGATCTCACCGTAAGTGGTACCTGGAGCACACAGGAGACTCTGGAGCATATCAGATTCCTGGAATTCAGAGCAGCTGGAGACTCACCTGATGACCTTCAACATATATGAGCCTTTCCCATCATGATTTCAGTCAGAGTTCAGCACTGAGACTGCTCTGGTCAGGGTGTATAATGACTTGCTTAGTGCAAGGGATAAAGGACAGCAGTCAGTTCTTGTTCTCCTGGATCTCTGCTCAGCCTTTGGCACCATTGACCAGGTGCTTTTATCGGATAGACTCAGGGAGTATGTGGAACTCTCTGGCAAAGTGAGCGCATTGGGCCAGATGTCTGACATGAACATCAGGCATTTGAATTTGGAGAGGTGGAGCAGGAGGCAAAGGACTGTATCAAAGACAGGCACTGAGCCACAACTCCCCCGGAAAAAAGAAAGGATCATGGACTGCTAGAAGGAAACAGAAAAAACACAATTAGGTGAAAACAGATTCAACCAAATGTAGATTGCAATAACAAGCCAACTAACCAGGGGCTAGATGACAAACATGGGTGCAGGGGAAGAGGTACTGTAGTCAGGGGCGGAGTAACAGAATGTGGAAGGTCATGAGTATGAATGCTCATGGTCTAGCAAACAAACTCCTAGACCTAATGGCCCTTATGTCAGAGGTGGACCTGGATATTGTCACCATCACAGAAACATTGTACACAGGAAACCATGACTGGAACAGAACAGTACCAGGGTATGCTCTATTCCGTAAAGATAGGGAAGGTAAAAAGTGGGGTAAGGTGGATATCTACATTGAGGAAAATATAAAAGCTACAAAAGTGCAGGGCATTAGGGAGGAAATAGAGACACTGTGGATTACTCTGGAAACAGGAAATGGTACTGCCATTCAAGCAGGTGTAATCTACAGGCCACCAACTCAGGGGGAGGAGTTAGATAGTGAGCTAGTGGAACTTATCCACAAAATGGCAGTAAAAGGGGAAATACTGCTGATGGGGGACTTCAGTTTGCCAGATGTGAACTGGAGCAGCCATACTGCAGCTACAGCAAGGAGCAGAAACACCATGGGAGCCCTTCATGGGGCAGGGCTTAAACAGTGGGAGAGCACACCTGTGAAGGGGTGATATTGGACCTGGTCCTCACAAATGGGGATAGAGTAGGTGACATAAAGATAGAACGTCACCAGGGATCAAGCAATCACCAGACAGTATGGTTTAGTATGAAGACAGTTGAGGAATTGAGCTACAAAAGAGCAAGGGTCTTGGATTTCAAAAGGGCAGATTCTACAAAACTGGGGGTATGTCTGAAGAAAGCACTGGGGGGCAAAGAGGAGGAAGGGGATGTAGAAGCAAAATGGGGGAGTATTAAGGGTGCCATAATGGAGGCCATACACCTATGTGTTAAGGAAGTGAGTAAGGCAAAGTGGAAAGGAAAACCTCTCTGGTTCTCCGGGGAAGTAGCAGGAAAGGTGAGGTAAAAAAGTTTAGCATTTAGAAAATACAAAGGAATGCAAAGGGAGGAGGATGGGGGGAGTATCAGGAAAAACTGAAAGAGGCAGGGAAGGCAGCCAGAAAAGACAAAGCATAGACAGAGTTAAAAATAGCTAAGGCAATAAAGAAAGGAGGCAAGACCTTTTATGAATACATCAGAGAAAAGAGGGGAGGGGCCATGGACAGGCACGCTGCAGTTGCTCATGGTTGTGTATATCATGCACCCTGCACTGGTCTGCAGGTGCTTAGCAATGTGGGCTGGGTATGTGCAAATCATGCATTCCTGACCACACATTAATGCATAGCCCCCACTGTGAATAATAGTGGGCCTATTACAGATCCCTGAGGGATCCCTGCTAGTACTTTGGCAGGCAAGGAGAGGTTGTGATTTACTTCTATTGTCTGTGTTCTTTTAGTGATATAGTCTTTGAAGCAGTTTTATGCCAGAAAGTCTATGCCTAGGAGTTCTGATTTCTCTAGCAATAGCTTATGATCCACTAAGTTGAAAGTCTTGGTTAGAACCACAAAGATATCCCCAGTTAAGGCACCCCCTGTCAATTTTAGTCATTACGTTACTTGTGACAGTGGTATGCATTGTGCTTTACCCTTGTTGAAAATCAAATTGTTTGCTGGTTAGGAGGTTGTTGTCAGACAGGTGAGCACATAAGTGCTTAACTACCGGTCTTTCATGTAGTTTAGTAGCAGCTGACAATACAAAAATAGGTCTGCAGATTTGTTCACAGGTTTTGTCCCCTGCCTTGAATACTGGGGTTACATGTGCTAGTTTCAAGTAATGAAAGGCTGTATGTGTAGCCAAGGGGATACACAATTACTGAGGCAGCTGCCTTCAGTAACTTGGGTTCCAACAAATCACATCCAGGTTTTTTATTGCCATTGATTTCTGTTAGCAGCTCGTAGCTTTCAGTTATCTCTACCTGTTTGAAACAGAAAGCAAGTATTTCCTTGGGAGCTGCTGAGGTGGGTCAAGGATTTTTGCTGTGAGCGTGCTTTGCCTGTCCAACTTTTGCATGTAGGAGATGTCAGTGAAGAAGTCAATTAGATGACTAGCTATTTTTTTCTGATGTGGAATGTCTACGCCTTGGTCTGTTAGCTTTGCTATTAGGGGATGATTTTTACTTCCTAGCAGCCCTATTATAGTATGCCAGAACATTCTGGGATTTTTTAAGTTGTTGACCTGCTGGGTTTGGTAAAAAATTGCCTTAGCTGTTTTTTATCAGCTGTTTACATGTTGTTCACTGCATTCTGTATGTTTGCCAGTCCTTGTCTAGTCCTGTGGCCTTAAATCTCTTCCTTGATCTATCCTTTTCCTGTAGCAGGGCACTTACCTCTGGTTTGTACCATGCTATGGTGGTGTCTTTGATGCATTTACCTTTGCAAGGCACACATTTATTGCGTGTATCCAGAAAGTTTGTTTTAAAGTATTTGAAGGCAAGATTAACGTCAGGGGATAAATTGCATTTGAGGCCAGTTTATCTTGTACAGGTCAGCTATGAAGTTAGTTGTATTAAAACATGCATAGCTTCTGTTACAGACCAGTTTTGGTATCATTTTCATCCTCACAACTTTCCAAATGCAGTAGGTTGAGAGATGGTCACTTATGCCATCAGCTAGGGTGCCACTCTGCTGGATGTGAGCTGGTCTGTTTGTTAATATCCAGTCTATAGTGGTATGCTTTTTTGTTTTTATATTTAATCTGGTAGGAGCAGAGATTAGTTGCTCCATTTGGAACACCTCCAATAGCAAAACATGTTTGCTCTTACTGCAATTTCAAATTTATGTGTGTATCTCCTAGGATAATGTGTTCCCCTTACTGATATGGTTTATATAATGGCCTAGTAGTGGCAAGGAGTTTTCACCTGTCCCAACTAGGAAATATGCACATGTAATGTACAGTGACCTTCAATTTTGGCCACCCAAAATTAGTTTAGTGGTCACCCAGTCAGCAGGCTCTGTATCCACATTACTTACAAGAAGGGCATGAGTGACGCCTGACTTGATATAAATTGTAACATCTCCTCCCCTTTTCTTGTCCTTTCTGTCTTTTCTGAGGATCTCACAGCCAGTGATATCAACTTTTTTTGTTTTCTATGCCAGGGAAGAGCCAGGTTTTACTAATATCTAAGATGTCAGGGTTAATGTGGATTGCCCACACTTTTAGCTCACAAAGATATTCAAGTAGGCTCTGCACATTTATAGTAGGTGATTTAGATGTAGCTCTTTTATTTTAGTGACAGTGGGTGATGCTTGCCCTGGATAGGCAGTAGTGACTCCAGGGTTTAATTCGATGCCCCCTGCTAATAGGAGGAGCACGACTAGGATGTCTCACCTAGGGAGAGGTTTGGCATTTTGGGTGGTTGCGTCCTCTCTTTTATGAATTATCAGCATCATTAACCAAAGTCTTAGGGTTGCTTCCATATTTAGTAGTAGATTTAATGGTTGTGCATTTCCTAGGGATACTGCAGGCTTGACTGGAGGGGTGGCCTTTTTTGTGGGTGTAGGCCTGTGATTGTTGGCATTTCCCAGGCTGGGGGTGGAGTTAGCCAGTTGGCATGTGGCTACACAAATTGCAGTAGTAATGCCAGTGGAATAATCTTTACAAGGACCTAAGTGGCAGCTAGGGTGCAGGTACACAGCACCTATTAGCGCTAATGTAATTAATAACATGATTAAAGGCTACAGGTGAGCAGCACTGCTCAGCGTATTAATACAACAGGTAGGTTTGCTGCATGTAAGACTAACAATCGAGTAACATATCCCATTGGAAATTTGCACAGTTAGGCTAAAAGGGGTAAGTACCATACACTATTTACATACAGTAAGATTTGATAGGATTTCACTATATAGGACTATCTACCATGTACCATATACAACAGGTAACATCAGTCACTCTAAACAGAGGCTAGCTACCCTATTCTGTGTATAGTAACTGGGGGTAAAGTAGGTACAGGTGTGTTATATAGGGCTATCTAGCTATCTACCACATACCATAAGTATTTTCACTTTCTTTAACCAGAGGCTAGCTACCATATACCATCTTTGTATACAGATGTGTCATATGTGGCTATCAACCATAGGACATATACCATTGGATTTGTTAAACAAATTTGTGGCAAATCTCACTTTTAGCTTAGGTAGTTCAATTGTCCTATTAGTTTGCCTTTCAGGTTCTTTACTAGTTTGTATTTGAGGGGCAGAGTGGCCTGCCGCTCGGCGGTTCTCCTGCTGGACTCCTGTTTGACTCGACTCTCCACTCCTACTTTACCACTCACCCTGGACCCATGTACACAGGACCTGCATGGGTGAGGCAGCCCATGAAACCATTTTGAGTCCTCCTTCCCTGCACCCATTGGTGTGCTTTGCTGAGAAGGAGAGCTAACTGATTGGTCGGGGCTCTTAACACCTGGTGGATGGTGCTCTACAAAAAGGAAACAAGAAAAGAAAAGAAAAAAATGAGGCGGGGACATAAATATAACAATCCATATGTAAGAAATACAGTATGCAGCAAAGAACCAGAAGACAATCTGATAAGCTTATACAGCGGGCACAAATACACTTAGAGGGCCTTGAAAAACAATTGTTTGCTCCATTGATCTAGTGCAATATTGTAGATATTCCAAAACCATCTATCAGAAGCAAAGAAGTCTATGTTATAAAGATAACTTAAACATGACAGGAAATGATTTCTAATTGGTAGCTGTTTATAATGTTCCCAGTTACAGACATGATATCCATAAGTCTAAATGATCCATATGTAACTGTACCTGAATAAAAAGTGATACAAAAAACTGTATTTTGCATTATTTTGTTTTAATGGGCAGCATTTTGTTGCAGTTCTCTTCATGGAACCAGTGATCTGGAGTTTTAACTATGTCATGGTTTGAGGAAAGGACTCTAAGCAAGGTTCTGATAGGACAATAGCTCATATTTAGCATTCTGTACTCAAACTGTGACATAGTAAACACTTCAAATACTGGTTCCAGGAAAAGAACTGTTCGGAATGTTGTTCATAAAAAGAAAACAATTGAAAACACTGTTTTTTATATCAATGTTTATTAAGGTACAGTTAAATATAGTTCATTTGGAGGAAAGTTTATCGTTTCTCTTACTAGGAGCATTGCTAACTGCTGCTAAGTTGCACAGATTTCCTGTCCCCTTTAAGAAAAGTTGTTTCCAACATTCCTTTGGAAAGGACCTATCCATATTGTCATGTTTCCAATTTTTTTTAAATACTGTAATTATTTTTATAGAGATGGCATTTGCTTTAATTAGTATTCAATCTACATTATTCATCCCTATTTTATTATATAATTCCAAGACTTTGGTTTGGATATTGTCTTTATGTTGCATATTGACTCCCAGTTGTATCAGTAAAGTAAAGGAGTATTGCCATATTCCTTTTATGTAAGTATATTCCCAAAAAGTGCATTTTATACTGTATCTGCATTTCAACTTGAATTTGAACTTGATTGATTTTATTGTTCGACTATTTCACCTTTACAATATGCTAAAAACAAGATAAAAACAATCCATACAAATACACAACGGCCTGGATGTTCAGACTGTGCCAGGCCGTGGTGCAAGCCTGGGCACAGTGCAACTTGGCTGTGCAGGGGGCGTTAACTGGATGATATTCAACGGACTTGCGCCATGGCACAGCATCATTGAATATCGCACCCTGGCCACCCGCAGTGTGCATGGCCCAGTGGCACTGCGCCAGCACAAGTGGCCAGAGTGGAGCAGGGGGATGCGCTAGCGCACATTCCCTTGTGCTATGCGCAACAACCGCGGTATCCAAAAGTGTACATGCAAATGGAGCCATAATGTATGCAAGGTGCAAATGGGGCCATGTGCATGTCATTAACCTCATTTGCATGCAGGTGCGCTGATCCCCAGCGACTTGCACCTGGCACCCTGCCAGGCAGCAGCCGTCGGAGACCGACACCCCCTGAACAGCGCGGCAATGCGCTTCTCTGCCCAATCGCGGACATATGTACAGTTAAAAACATCCTATATCCCTGGTGGTCCAGTGGACTGCTGTCAGCCCGATTGCAGGCATTTGTATTAAAAAGTAAAGTCCAATCTCCCTGGTGGTCCAGTGGATGGCTCACAGCCCAATCGCGGGCATTTGTAATAAAAAATAAAGTCCAATCTCCCTGGCGGTCCAGCGGTACCCCCTCCCCACCTGTCCACTGAGCCCCACCACTCCACCCCACCCATCAGTGGTGGGCGGCAGCACCCCACCCACCTGCTGCCCTGCCGTCCGCTGACTGACACCGTAGGTAGGGCTGTACACCCATTGGTCTACAGCATGAGCCAATAGGCATGCAGCCTGTGCCGTACTACTCATTCCAGATATGTGAATGGATCCATTCACATATCTGGATTGTGTAATACGGTACGGGCTGCACACCCATTGGCTCACGCTAGGGACCAATGGGCATACAGCCTCACTTATGGTGCCAGTCAGTGGACGGGCAGGGCAGCAGGCGGGTGGGATGCTGCCTCCCGCTGCTGACTGGGGGGGAGCGGGGTGGTGGGGCTCAGTGGGCACGTGGGGAGGGGGTACCACTGGACCACCAGGAGAGATTGGACTTTACTTTTTAATACTTAAGCCTGCGATCGGGCTGACAGTGGTCCACTGGACCACCAGGGATATAGGACATGCTTTTTTTAAATGGATGCCCGTGATTGGGCATAGGGGGTGCTGCCACGGAGGTGCAGCCAGAGTTTGGGTGACCACCCACAGGTAGTAGCTGCCATATTGCACCCCGCAACACGGCAGCTCACCTGTGGGTGGCCAGCCGTTGTTCCTTTTTTTTTTGCTCACCTGTGTGCAGTGCAAGTAGGGGTTGCACATGCATGGACTCAGCACATCCTGGGCTGAATATCGAGATATGCGGAGTATGCATGGGCACGCCCCCCCACCTGTGCTGCATACATTACTGATGCACTCCACACATCGGGATTTGTGCCAGGCACAATCCTCGTTTGAATATCGCACCAGGGCACATCAGTGGGTTGCGCATGGCGCAACACTGTTGCACCATGTGCAACTGTTTTGAATATCCAGGCCAATGTATATAATAGTATTAAACATCACACATAACTAATACAGCATAATTAGCGTGAGGCAGGTGCCCAAGGCTATTAAGTCAGGGAAAATAAACATTAATTTGACATGTCTTTGCATGAACTGACCATAAATAACACATTTCAACCATACATTTTTAGTCACATTAGAACAAAGATGACTTATTGATTGTCAGTGGTGTTGAAATATTTATAAATAATATTCTTACAATAACACAGGGTAAGCAGAAAAAGAAAGCAACCTCCTTATTTTGTTTCACTTATTTAAATGGAAGAAGGATGATCCAGGATAAATCTAATACTCTTAAGGTCATTGATATTGTCTCAAAAAGTAGGGTAGCTCAAAAATCAAAATGCACAAAGGAGTTTATGGATTTCAAAGGCAAATCCAAACATAGCCTATTCCTAGTCCTATTCCTATTCCACTGGGACAAGACAAGTTTTGGCTTAAGGATGCATTTAGTCATTAGATGGTGCCAATTCAACACAAGTGCTTGTCCAGCCAGATTAGTTTTTTTAGGTGAACTAGGGAAAATCATTACCACCTCGGAGAAGTCTGCCTTTTGAATGACCTATAAAAAGTGAACAGCCCTTACACTACAAGGAAAATGGGCTTCATTGCCATCACTATAGCAGTCCTCAGACAGTTATACATTTATCACTTAATAAACCTTCATAAACACAAAAAGCATCCAAGCCACCAATCTCATGATCTCTTCCTTAAACCTATAGCATCCCAGCGGTTCAGCCTGAAACTATTAAACCTGTACCCACCACTAAAAGGAGGACATTTGGATAAACCTGATGGCCCTCCACAACCTCAGTGTATATACTGGTACCTAAACACCCACTTACCATTGCCTTAAAAGTATATGGTCATTTTTCCATTATCTGTTTACTTATTGAAGGATTTCACTGCAACACTCTAGTTATATAGTCATACATCATATTGATGATTATAATTTATCCAGGATAACATAAGATTCCCTGGCATGTCAAAACTTCATATAAGATATGTAAATTTCAGTAACTAATATAAGCATACTTGTTTTATAATGAATAAATATCTAATAAGCAGAAACAAATTCTTTCGTAGTGGAACTAGCATTTGTGACAATTCTTCAACAACTCATAAACACCAACAAAAACAAGAGACTAACATTCTTAAAAGTTCTTACAAAGCAAGTATAAAGAGAAACCAGCCCCACTAAATCTGAGTGTTTCAATTACGTTCAGATTGAGTTTTGGGGGTTTAAATTCAGGTTTCCTTGAGTCTGTTGCTTGTCCAGAGTTCAGTACCGCATGAATCATTTTCATGTGATCCACAACATTTGTAAAAAGAAAAGATGTCAGAGGTATAAGCAAAATATTAGACATATAAAAAGCAAGAAATAAATATAATACTCTGGTGTAGGGAAATGTAGGGACTTGCTGGCTGCTCTACCCCACTCTCCTTAAAATATAAAATAAGTGTTAGAAAGCTACCCCACTTAAGATAATAGCATTTATGCCACCTATTTGGCAACTTGAAACCATGATCAGAGTCCCACTTGAGGCTTCCATTTAAAGTGAAAAACGTGATGCTATAAGCTATAGTAAGATCTTTCAGGGACAGAAAGAAGTATTGTATGTAACCGGAGTTTAGGCTCCATTTGAAAATCATGATCACCTTGGGAGTTTTATCCCATGACCAGTCTCCACAACTCACTGGATTAATATCACTGTAAAATTAGCAGTGAGAATCACTACATAAGGGGAATCTAGCTGACAGAACTTCAGAAGTTGTTAATATGTGTAACAGGAGTTCGGGTTCCATAGTTATAATTTATAAAACAATGCCGGAACATTCACACCCAATTTCTTTAGCTCATTTACATTCTAGATAATTGGTCTCCAGCTAAAAAAAAATAAAATAAAAATCAGTACCCCTTAGGTGAAATTACCTCATAGCCAAACCCCCGCATGTCACTAAAATAGAGTCTTTGTATAGATTAAAATGGGGAGGTCACCATAAGTTTCAAGTTTATTGCAGGAAAACTCCATTGAGTGTGCTCATTAACAAGGAGGTCCTGATGGATACATGCAGAAATAAGACATACAGCAACATATATGAACAGGACTTACAAGGCAACATACATCACATTGTAATGGTAAATACAATCAAGAAAATGTCTTGGTACCAGGTGAACCAAGTGCAAACATACACAAGGAGGTCCTGACAACAATCATGCAAATAGAATTACAGGCAGATGCAAAGATCACATTATAATGATAAAAAATCAATAGCATGTCAATAGTACAGGGCAAGCCAAAGTGTAAACGGCATATATATCAATGATACAAGGCAAAGATATACATCATGTGAGAGGTGGCTAAGGACAGGAGCAGAAACATTGGTGCATGGAATCCGTAAACAGTACAGTAGAGATGGAACCATAAGGCAACATAGAGCATAAGGGAGGAAGGGGGTTCAGGGTGAGTAAGGGAACGACTGAACATCCAATAGATAGGGTAAAGATGAGGAGGGGGATCAGGGTAGCTGGAGGATGAGGTGCAAGAAGCATGACTGGTATACAGGGGAAGGTGCTTAGCCCTTGTGTCATAAAAAGCACATGTACAAACTTAGCTCCCCTCTCTTGGTCCGGGAATCCCTCCAATAAGTTCATCATGTTTCTTGAGCTCCAAACCTCAATGTACTCAATTCTCCAGGCATGGAAATTATATTATTCATAGCCACCTGTGAAAACAAGAGAAATAAATGTTCCACTGCGGATAAGAAGTTTGGTAAAACTGAGGCCCCTCCACCCCTAGGCAATGACAGCATACCATTTTTAAAATGTAACCAAGCATTTCAGCACATATAGTGTGCCTGCAAACCTTGGTGTCATCCTTGCCAAAGGTCTCCTGGATCCTGGTAATAAGACAGGGAGCTGCTATGATCGATTTCCAAAGAATCCAGTGTGTCTCGCCGAGCAAACAATGGCTCCTTGTCAGTAAACCGCAAGCACCTGAGCAAACACAGAGCAGAGCAGCAGGGAGCAGAGCAGTGAAGCAGCCATCTTGTTGTCATATCTGCATTTGGTTCCAGGCAATGCCAACATTTAGAAGTAGATTTGACTCCTGTCTTTTTGCATACCAAACACTTTGGAAAATAATGGCAAAGAAGAGGTGTGGCACTGCCACCCAATGCAATGGACACTTTACTGGTCATGTTCTGCAGCCACCAATCAATGGGAAGCTGCAAATGATGAGGAACTTCAAAGAAAGTCAAAGAGTTTAAAAGAATCTGCCACTGCAATCACAAACAGTTTCATCTGCCACCCGACACAAACTCCCCAGAAAGTCGACATCGGGGTGCCCAATCTGCATGTCGGCATGATCCCCCCCATTATGTGGCACACTGGGAGCCCACTCCAGTGTGCTGAAACATGGCAGCTCCTGCCATCTGCCACACAGTTCTGAAAAGCCAAAATCAGGGTGCCTAATCCCCATGTCAGCATGTCCCCCCCATTATGTGGCACATTGGGAGCCCACTCCAGTGTGCCAAAACATGGCAGCTCCTGCCGCCCACCACACAGACCCAAAAAGCTGACATTGGAGTGTCCAATCCCAGTGTCGGCATGTTCCTATCCCCCATTATGTGGCTCACTGGGAGCACACCCTAGTGTGCTGAAATAAACAAGTTTTTTTCCAACACTGGAATGTCCACTCCCAGTGTCAGTGGTGCCCCATTCCCCCCAAACCCATTCTTTGCCAACATCAGGGTGCCAAATCCCTGAGTTGGCATACCCCTCCGATATTGTGGCACACTGGGAGCCCACCCCAGTGTGCCTAAATTTAAATTAAGTTTTACCTGTAAAATAAAGAAAATGGTCCCTGAAGTCTTTACCTGTAAAAGAAAGAAAATGGTCCCCTGAAGTCTTTTTTCCCCTGTAAAAAAGAAAACGGTCCACCGTCATCTCCCAGCCCCCTCCCCCAACCCACACCCTCCTTCTGCACACCATACCTCCCTGCACCCCCGTCATCCTATACTTACCTCCAGAGATCTAGCGCTGTGATCTTCCGTGGCCGGGGATGCATCTGTACTCTTCAAAGATGAACTCCAAACTGCGGAACCAAGGTAAGCTGTATAATGGGAGTCAATAGGAGGGTTTCAAGTTAAGTTGATATCTCACCCATGTTTAGGAATTTTGGCTCCAAATTTTCAACATGGTGTTCTTGGGACCCCACCTCATGAACACTGTGACTGTCATCTTGTTTCTTTGTCCCGAAAGGTGATTTCACAGTCACTGCATGGAATCACCTTTCGGGACCGAGTAATGAAACAATAGTGCTACTGTTCATGAGGTGGGGTCCCAAAAAGTCAATGTTACAAATTTGGTAAAAACATTCCAAAAAATGCCTACTTTATGAGTCTGCATTGTGCAGTTTCTATGCATCCTTGCAACTTTGCCAGTTTTTAATATTTTTACTCCAGATTTTCAACATTGCCATTTTTTCACAGCTCCTTACGAACAGTATCGCCGACATTTTTCACATCTGCCTAAAACGTGTTTTCACACCTGTGGCGCCGAATGGCACAGTCACTGTGGGAAATCAACTTTTGTGACAAATTAACAAAATCATAGTGCCACTGTTCATGATGAGAGGTCAAAATGCCCTAGTGTGAAAATTTGTGAAAAATTCCCAAAAATGATTATGCATAAGTGTGCTTTGCAGTCTTCACATGCTCATAACTTCACCTATTTTTCATATTTTCACTCCAGATTTTCAATGTTGCTATTTTTTACACCACCTCATGAACACTATAGCTGTCATTTTTCACATCCTGCCTGAAATGTGTTTTTGCACCTGTGGCACTGACTGTCGCAGTCGCTGTGCGAAATCACCTTTCAGGATTGAGTAACAAAATGTTAGTGACACTGTTCATGAGGTGGGGTCCCAAAAAGTCCATGTTGAAAATTTGGAGCATAAATACTAACAAACATCTGGGGTGTTACGATTTCAAACCGTAATGCCACACCCCCCATCCTGTAGAGAGTGAGAGGCATCGGGGGGTGACTTGGGGTCACTGGCCATACTGCTCATGACATTCCACCCTCAACCCCACCCTGCAGCCAGTGGCAGGAATTAAGGTGCACCTTGGGGTCTTCAGCCCTAACATTCACCCTATTCTCCTATACTGCACCCATCTCAGCTTATTTCCTTATGGAATGGGGTGAGCGCAATGGCCAAACACCCCAAGGCACACTGCAATGCCTGTCAGTGTCTGCAGGGTGGGGTGAGGTGGAATGGTATGAGCTTTACAGCTGATGACCCAAAGACACATCACAATGCCTGTCAGTCTCTGCAGGGTGTGGGTCGGGGGTTGGTGTTATGATTGGAAACCCTAATACCTCAGTAAGTAAATAAATCAGGGAGGGGCAGTGGATGTCACTTAACTTGATTTCAGTAAAGCCTTCAACAGCTACCAACATCAAAGGCTGATTAACAAGATGGGTAGTCTGGCACACGGCACAAAATGTTCAGGTACCTCGAGGACATAAACAATGTGCAGGAGCAGACATCTTCCAAAGCATCAAACGTTCAGCATTGACAAATGCTTGTTTAGTATGTGAGGGGTAAAGCCCGGTTTAATACTTTATATTGAATAGTTTTGTCTTGGGATAGTTTGTAGTTATTTATAATAGATAGATCAGTTTCCCACTGTCAGGTTGACATGTTCATGTTCAACTCCAGAGACCATTTATTATATGTTTTACTATGTAGCCTTTCATAGTTACAATGAAGCTTCCCTATTATCCAGTTAAATATATTATCACATTTCTGTTGTGCTACTTTCTTAATTTCAGTATCTAAATTTGCTGCATTGTGTGCTCTTTCCCAATGAGAGAAGTCTTTTTTTCATAAATATATTGCATATGTGTCTATAATAAAAATATACTGATTGCTTAAGATTATATTTATTTTTAAGCTGCATCCATTCCATTATCTTACCATTACTCATAATGTTTTTCTATCTGGTAATTTCATTGATACATTTCTTGTAATGAAGAGGCTTGCCTGCTATGGTGAAAAGTGGATTACTCCAAATAATAGTACTTGAGGATATACCAGGACTCCATTTTATTTTAGTTTTGAATTTTTTTGTCTATTCTGTTATATTTTTAATCTCCACACTTTTACTTTTGGCATATAGAGTAAGAGCAAACCATATATTTTTCAAGTCACAGTCATTCTTCTGAATTTCATGATAAATAACATTCTCAGAAATGAAATTTTCATGATCTGAGTAAGCCCAGTTCATGGTTCTTTTCACTAAATATACCATATAATAAGAACCTGTATCTGGACATGCTTATCCCTCCAGAGTTTTAGGCAGACACAGTCTGGACCAGGTCACCCTTGGTTGCTTATTATTCCAAATATATGTTCTAATTATTTTTTTTTATTATTTCATTGAGATAGGTGGCTGGAGTTTCTACTAACAAAACCTGAAATATGTAGGAAAAGTGGAATAATCAGGATTTTTAAAATGTGTATTTTACCCCACAAAGATTATTGAATTCTATACCATCTTTTAAGTTTATCTTGTAAGGTTGTTGTCTTTTGGTTGTAGTTTGAAGTGGAAGTTTTCTGTAAGGAAGGGGTTTTTATTATTCCTAAATAATTCATACTCTCGTTACTTATTTTGGCATTGCATGTTTGTTGCAAACTGCTAATTTGTTTTAGTGCTTAATTAGAGGTTAGCATTTCTGATTTAAGTTCATTAACTTTGTATCCTGCCACTTGAGAGAAGGATGCTATAGCCTTCTTAAATTCAGATAAACTCTCATGGGAAGAGATCAGCAGGAGCACAATATCATCTGCCTAGGCTTTTATTTTTGTCTCAAGTTTATTGGTAATAATCCCACATATTTTTTCAAAGTTCTATTAATAATACTTCTACAGTATTGCTAATATAAATGAGGCAGATGAAAGGGGACATCTTCGACACACCCCTCTGTGTAATAAAAAAAGCTATTTGAAGGTTGATTATTAATTTCCTTTTTTGATTTTGGATTTTTGTGTAATGTTTAATCCACATTATCAGTGTAACTGGGAAACGCCAACATTCTAGTATGTAAAACAAAAAATCCCACTCCGGTATGTCAAACTCTTTAGTGGCATCAAGGGATAAGAATACCACTTCTTCAAGTATTTGAACATTCTTTGCAAGATATTCTATAAGTAACTGAGTTTGGTGTATCCCTGTATGTATTGCTCTAGAAGGGATAAAACCAATCTGATCACTATGTATTATCTATGGTAATAGTTGAATAATATGGTTACGTATTATTTTTTTTTATAATCTGTGTTTAAAATTTCAGTTGGTCTGTAATTGGAAATTTGTTTGGGGTCTTTCTCTGGTTTTGGAAGAACAGTTGTATAAGGCTCACTAAAGGAGCCAGATTTCATGTTTTTAATTTGGATTTGTTGGAAAAGACATACTAAAAGTGAGCTAAGCACCTTCTGGAATGACTGATAGAATTCTAAAGAAAACCCATCCACTCCTGGACCTTGCCATTGAATTTATAGAACAATAATTCTAAATTTGTAATTTATAGTACAATCATTGCTATGCCACTGCCATTTATAGGCCCTTTCAGCATTTTCTATTCTTATGTTAAGTCAGTTTTTGGTATCAAATTACCAACATACTGTAAGATAATTCTTGTGTTGAAGGGGAATATTTTTTGTTATATAAATTTTCATAATATTCTAGAAAATATTCAATAATTATATCCATATTCATTTGACTAATCCCATTTGTCTTGCATTGTTACTATCTCTTTTTTTTTAATTCTTCACTTTTGTGCCATTTGGCTAAGACTTTTCCTGCTTGTTCGCCCCATATGTACCAGTTCTTCTTGATTTTTAGCCAGTTGTTTTTCAAATTATAAGTCTGTATTTTCTATTAGCTTCTTTAAGTTGATATAGACCTCTTTTTTCATCCCGCCCATTTCTTACATCTAATTCTAATCCTGCCAACCTCTTCTCTATTTCCTGAAGTTTTTTTTTCCTTTCTTTGTTTCTCCAGTAGGCTTCTGATATAATTAAACCTCTCAATGTTGTTTTAAATGCATCTCAGGACCCGACTATGTAATCAGGACCTATTTTGATTCTGGACACCTATCTCAATTTTATTTAGGAAAGAGGGGTTCTTTAACAAATTGTTGTTCATCCATCATATAGAGCTAAGCTGCTTTTCCCCTTCAATGCCAGTAATAAAGGCACAGATTATAATCCAATACAGTCACTGGCTCTGTATTAGTGGATAAATAGTTGCAGTCTATTATTAATTCCTTAGATATCAATATATAATTGTGTCTCGACTGGATATTAAATCTAACTGGATGAAATGTAAATTGTTTTCTAAATAGCGAGTTTCCCCTCCATAAATCTGTAAGGTTATTAGTGGTCATAAAACTCTTAAACATTCTAGATTGTTACTTATTCCAGTTTTTCAATGATATGGATTTACCCAAAGTACCATCGTGTAAGCAGGTCATATCTCCAACCTAATATCCAATTGTCACAACCCCATTGACATAGCATTCTATTTCTGCTGAAAAGGATGCACAGCCATGAAATAGAGCACAAACTGAGCCATTAACTATCTCAAGTCCTGCAAATTCTGTTTTAATCATAATTATTCTTCCCTCAGAGTCAGCCTGAACATCTGGGACTATTCACTTGAAGTGTTTTTTAATAGTATAGCAGCACCTTTACTTTTTTGGTCAATGAATGGGAAGAATACCTGCTCAACCTGACCTTTTTATTTTTAATTTTATGATTTTAGTCTTATCTAATTGAGTCTCTTAAAATAGGGCTATGTCTGCTTCTAATTTTTGTTAACTTATTTAAAATGTTATGTCCTTTTAGGGGGGAATTTATCCCATTTGCATTCCAAGTGATTCCTCCTACAAGACTCTACATATTGATTTGTAATATATCCAGAATACCCTGCCCACCAATTTATCATTGTACCACACTAAAAAAAAGAAAAACAATGAATAGGAATTTATTCCTGTTGCTCCTCATACTGCCTAATAAAAAACAACCCTCCCATATCCCCCGATGTACCACAGAAAAGAAGAATAGAAGACTTGCAAATGTATTACTGTTACTCTTCATACTGCCTAAAAAGAAAAAAAAAAAAACTCCCATCCCACCTAGTCCCCCTTCCCAAAAAAAAGGCCAAGAGCATTTTACTGGCAACACCCCATTGCCTACAAGGTGCTCTTGCAGTGGCAAAGGTTATTTGTTCTCTGCCATTATATAATTTTCTGCTGCTTGCATAACAAGAGATAAAAAAGGGAAAAGTTTCTATATTACAGAAATTAATTTAGTTTTGTCTTTTTTGTCTTTTAAAGTTTTAAGTAATGTTGATTCAGTATAATTTTTTTTTTGATATTTCAAAGAGCATTTAATATATTTACATGATTGTATATATTGAAAATAATGCGTTTTAGGTATATTAAATTTGTTTTGAAGTTGTGTAAAGGTTTTTGCTTTGTGATCTTGTAATTTCTTGAATTATTTTTTATGTCCATATTTGAAAGGTTATATCAGTTACAGAGGAAATAAAACTAGAGTTCATATAGATAGGTGAATAAGGTGATATTTTTTATGTTTTCTTTTAATTTCTGGTGAGCATTAAACCAAGCTGATATAGTTGTTTCTGTAGTTATACACAGTTTGGGATTTTTTCCCTTATTATAACAAGCAGAGTACAGTAGCCGGATCATATTTGGATATGGATGGATGTTTAATTCATGTTGTATTGAGTTTGGTGTGTCATTAGATTTGTTCAACTATTCCCAGATAGCAGCTATCTGTGTGGCTAAAAAGTATTTATGCATATCAGGTAGAACTAATCCTCCATTTCTTTTACATCTTGTAAGGATTGAGTTTGCAATTCTTGGTGATTTGTTAGCACAAATTAATGTGTTTAGCATTTTCTTTATTTTGCTGAAGTATGTTACTGGAATCATGACTGAGAATGTTTGATATAGAAAAATTAATTTTGGTAATATCTTAATCTTAATTATGTTGATTCTTCCTATTAGCATTAAAGGTAAGGAGTTCCATCTGTTTAATTCAGTTTGAATTTCAGAATATACTGTGTCATAGTTTATGGTCACAAGTTGTTTACAATCAGATGAGATTTGAACACCCAGATATTGTATTTGTGAGTTTTGGGTTGGCAGTTAAAGCCTTTTGGCATGTCTATATATTTTTTTATTATTTAATTTCAGAATAGTTGTTTTATCCCAATTTATTTTGTATCCTGATAGTTTTCCAAAATATTCAGTTATGGTTATTAATTCTTTAATTGATATTTCTGGTTGTGTGAGAAATAATAGAATGTTGTCTGCATATAAGATAAGCTTATATGTCTGGCCTTTAAAGGAAATTCCTTGTATCTTTGGTTGTCTTCTGATTTTAGTTGCTAAGATTTCCATTACTAAGGTACAAATTAATGGTGATAAGGGGCAACCTTAGCGTGTGCCCCATTGAAACTGTATGGATTGTGAGATATTCTGGTTGGTTTTAATTACTGCAGTAGGCATATTATATAGTAAACTGCAGGCATCCATTGAGCTGTGCACTGAACCCCATCTCCCTTAATGCTTCCATTCAACATGAGCAAAAGCCTTTTTAGCATCATGGCTAATAATATTGTGATATTGGATTCTTTCTGTGATATTACGTTAAAAGTGTGTCTAATGTTTTCTTTAAGTGGTCTTCCTTTTATAAAGCCATTCTAATCATTATTAATTATATGTGGCAGTATAGACTTGAGTCTTTTAGATATGATTTTAGTAAATATTTTATAGTCTACATTAAGTAGGGAGATGGGGCAATATGATGCATAACTCAATGGATCCTTATTTATTTATTTATTTAAGAAAACATGGATTATTGCCTTCTGGGATGACTTTGGGATTTTTTTTGTTACTTTGAAAGAATTAAGGAATTTTTGTAAAATCGGTTTGAGTTACTATTTAAAGTGTTTATAAAATTCTATAACTATACCATCTGGACCTGGTGGCTTGTTTCCAGAATGGTCTCTTATCGCTTGATCAGTTTCTTCCTTAGTTATGTCTTGGCCTAGCACATTTTTAAAATGTGTTTAAAGGCAAGGAAGAGCACTTAGTTGCTAATAGCTTTTATTTCTTCTTCCTTTATAAGTTGTGTTTCAGACTTATACAGTTTATGATAGTATTTTTCAAAACATGTATTAATTTCTATTGAGTCTTCAATTATAGTGCCTTCTGAGTTTTTAATAGCAAAAATGTAGTTTTTTGCTGATCTTTTCTTGTTTGCCATGACAGCAATTTCAATGGTTTGTCAGATAACTACAAATAATTGGCCTGCTTTGTGTAATTTGTCTTTCTATAATGTCTGCCTGTGTTGTATGGTATTGTTCCTTTTTTGTATCAATTTATTAAATATGTTTTCATCTAGAGTTCTGCTATGTATTTTTTAAAGGGTTTACATTTCAGTTTCTAATTGATTTATAACATAGTTTTATTTTTTGTATCTAAATAGTTCTAGGTTGATCATTTTGCCCCAAATCCAAATTTTAAATGCCTCATGTATATTAGTAATAGAAGTAGCTTGTTCTGTAGTAGTATAAAAAACTATTGGATTTCTTGTGAGAGTTGTTGTGTGATATGCAGAATTTTTAGCATGGGGTATTACATTTTCCAAATGCTTTTGTGTGTGTGATTTTCCAATGATTTTAATTTTAAATACATGGTGAATGATCAGATATCAGTATCCCAGGGTACTGTATATCTACTATTATGTTTTAAATAGGCTGATACTAAGTAATAGTCTATCTGAGAATAAGAGGTTTGTGTAGCAGAGTAGTATGAATAGATCTTTTTGTTAGGATATTTAATATGCCATGGGTCAATTAGTCTGAGTTCAGTAATATATTTCTTAATCGTTTTGTGAGCAGCACTATGAACTTCATCTAATGTTGATGTTTTAACTTGAGCATACAATACCAAATTAAAGTCTCCTCCTATGATGTATGGTGGCTGAAAGGTGGATAAGATAGGAACAATTGTGTAAAAAAATTGGATTGTTCATATTTGATGCATGAATTGTTGCTAATGTGGCTTTGAAATATGGAATACTTATTTCACTCATAGCCCATCTACCCTGTGTATCTATTTCTTTCTTATTTATTTTTTGGGATGGTATTTGCTTGTTGAATGTAATAGACACACCACATGAATTGTTTACAAAATCAGAAGTAATTCCATTACCCCATCGATTGCAGAACCACATATATTCTTTATTTGTGAAGTGTGTTTCTTTGAAACATAGCTATGTTCATTTTTCTTTTTTGCATATATTTTATTATTTTAAGCATCTTATTCTTATTTTTTAGGCCTCTTACATTCCAAGATATTATATGTAGAAGATTAGACATTTGTTGTTCTTGGTTTTGAATTAATATGAACTTTCCATTTGTCTTTTATTATTTTGCCTAGACCCCCAGCATTTTAAAATTTTTTGTTTTTTATTGATTATTCTTGTATATTTTTGATTAAGTCCTGATCTTTTGTGTCCTATAGCATTGAGACAATAAAGATTATGTATTGATAAGCAGCTCCAATTTTGCCCTCCTCCCCCACCCACTTCCATATCAAGTTCCCTTACCTGGAATCGGTAGGATTCCTGGCCCCTTCCCCCCCAAAATTGTGATGACAGACTTTGTCATCACTGCACACTGTAACAGTGTCAATGGCATGCTCCTTATTTTAAATGAAAATATTGATGCGATGCCTTGGCTTTTTTTTTCTCTTCTTCATTTTCTTCTCAGAATCTTCCTGATTACTCTTCAGATGTTCACTTGGTAGTTAATGCTATTATAATCTAGTTGCTATAATGATTATTTGTTGTATTTGGATTTGTGGCATAAGGCTTTTATCTATTTTATTCTTGTCTTGCTGCAAAGTTTGATGCACTTTCTCCATATTCTTCTTTGTATGCCTCCATAGCTTCATCTGGGTCTTTGAAGATGTGGAGCTTGCCTTTATCACAAACCTCAATTTAGCCAGATAAATCATGGAGAAACTTATTCCATTTTTGTAAAGTTTTGCTTTAACTGGGTTGAATAGTCTATGTTTCTCACTGGTTTCAAGAGACACATCAGGGAAAACATTAAATTTAACATTCTCATACATGAGCCCTTTATCACTATGAGCTTTCTATAATATGGCTTCTTTGTCCAAAAATGTGTGGGGTTTAATGAATACAGTACTGGGAAAAGTGCTGTTAGAAAAATGATTGCCAGCTCTGTGAGCTCTGTCTAAATGAATTGTTTCCCTTGGATACTTTTTATTCATGGCTACTGCTAGCAGTTTTTCAAAAAAGAAGAGGGGGTCCTCATTCTCTTCTATCCTTTCTGGCAGCCTGCTAATGTGTAAGTTCCTCTTCCTTGCTCTGTCCTCCTGTTCAGAAATCTTATCCTGCACAAGCTGCAGTTGCTTTTCAAATTGTATTTGTTTTTGTGGAAGTGGGTTGGTAAGATCTTGTAATTTAGAAATTCTGTATTCAGTTTCATCAGTTCTTGATGTTACGTTTTCCATTCTGGAATTAATTTAATTTAGGGGGGTGGATAAGCAGGTTATGGATGTTTTAATTTCACCCAAGGTTTGCAGCATGTCTGCTTTAAAGTTTTGCATTGCTTCTAGCCATTCCCCTTTAATTTTTGCTATTTCTTGAATGCCTGCTTCGTTAGGTTCCCGATTTATTTTTTTCCTGCAGATTCTCTGTTCTGTTTTTTTTTTTTATGTGCTTTTCATTAGGGTTAGGCATTTTATTCATCATAGTGTTTAAGCTTTCTGTCTCATTTATGCTCATGTTATTCTTTCTGATGAGGCCATTTTTTTCCTGACCATTTTTTTGTACCCAGCTTTGAGCCCATTTGTGAGCCCCTATTTTCCTAAGATATACTATTTTCAATCCTCTCCGGGATTGCACCCCTTTTATTGTCAAGCTCTTTACTCTGGTTTGAGTTTTTCTGTAGAAATGTAAAAATATTACCTGTTTTCTTTTGCTTGGCCATCAGAGTTACACGGAATGGAGAAACCAGTGCTTCTTGAAGCAGCCGTAGAGCTGGTAAACTCAGAGATTGACTTGGGGGTTAGTGAACTGATGTATTGGCAGTCACAGTTGTGGTTTTATGGCTTCAGGTGAAACGCTTATCAGCAAAATGTGTGCCAGAGAACTCGCGAGAGTGGCAAACATCTTGAGACATACTATTTTATTGTAGGCTAATCCAAGAAGCAAAGATTTACAAAACATTGGTGAAAAAGATGAAACAGATCATTTTTCTTGCAGCAGTAAAGTTGAAGCATGCCACGTTGACTTGCTCAGTGCTCACTACACCTGGCCATCTTGAAAGATGTCAAGCAGTGATGCTCCTCACATGTGCCATCAGTCTCTAAAGGTTTATCTGTTTTCTTTTCTGTGAACCTCAATAGCTTATTCAGCCTTTTTAGATTCAATATGTAAGAATTAATTTATATAAGAGGCCTGAGTTTCTTTCTGATCCCCCAATGTTGAAATGTCCACTTCTTTCTGCATTAATTTATTTTTCCCCCTCTTTCCTTCCCTCTCCTCCCTCTCTCTCTCCCTTCCTTTCTCCTTATCTCCTCTCCCTGCTCCAACTCTGAATTCGTCTTTACTTTTTAAAGAAGAAGATTCAATGTGTTTATAGGTTAAACAGGTGGAAGGACTTAAGTAGTTGTAACCAACAGTTACAATCAGTGCAGCCCTTTTGTCCAAGGAAGAACAATTTACTTATCACATTGTGTCATGGATTCTTTCTGTTGCAGTTCATCATTTGTTGGTACTCAGGAATCAGTCTTGAAAAGAAAACATACAGTAGGACTTGTAAATTCTACTGCTGCATTCCTGTTGTTGCGCTGCTCCCATTTTGTTCAACTGAAGAACTGTCAGAAAGATAAAACAGAGACCACCAGGGCAGCTTTGTTAGGATTAATTATCCATGCTGGGCAGCTCAGCCAGTGTGCTTAAGTTAACAAGTGCTGAGTGTCATGACCTTTTGTAGGATTTAGCAGCTAGAAGAAAACAATGCAGTTTAAGGGTTTCCACCTACAGAAAGAAGAGGTTTATTCAATATGCATTAATTTCACCATGCCATTGTCTGTAGTAAAATTCTGGGAGAGACGCTGACAAACCTTCTGGCTACCTAACCTCCACACATGCTTGTGCAAGGCTCCTGCTCTCCCTCCTGGTCCATTACTTGTTGGCTGGCTTACCTGACTAGTTGAATCTGGAAGCCGGCCATGGGTAGTAATCTAGCTAGGGAGAAGTGTTCCTGGAGGTTGGACAGGTGATGATCATGAAGACAGGCTCCTGGAGTGAAGATGCTAGGCAGTATCTTCTTCTCCAGGCTGCAGGTGGTTAGATGACCCTGTGGCAAGAAACATGGCTCATGATGGCTTTGCAGCAGAATTCAGCTGTGTGAGTGGCCCTTTAAACTAGCCCAATTCCTTTTTCCCTGCACCTCATTGGTGCACTGTATAATTCCCTGATTTCCATGTGATTTCTAAAATGGGTACAGTGTTTGGGAACTACAAGTACAAAAAGTAAAGCAGAAAGAAAATCAAGTTATGGATTACAGTTCAAATAAGTTGAAGCCTACCACAAGTTACCATCTCATCTGGGTAGGCAAGGACTTTATAGCAGGTACCTTGGTAAGCCATGCCTTAAGGGGCATGGGGATACATCCAAGCTCAGGACTGTACGATACACAGGATATGACCCCCTGGCAAGATGCACCATCCCCCTATACATGGGAGTCACTCCCAAGGTTATTGCAACCCCCCCCACCAAGGGACAGTTTGATATAGAAGGCCTGAAGTGGGGATTGTATTACACACACACTATCAAACGCCTCAAATCCAGTATAAAGAATCATGGGTATGCAAATCTATGTGTGTGTGGTGAAGCTGTGTGAGGGAACCTGACAAGAACATATCTCAACTGGTGCTCCATCCTGCTTGCCATGTCTACTCGGACCTCACAACAGCTGACTCATGCACTCATCAAACGTAACCATCTTTAAAATCTGCACTAAAGAGTATACAATACTAAGAGGCACTGCAAGCTATCATTTGTCACCTAAAAAATTAATATTGAGTGAGGGTAGAAGCATTAACAAGGGACTTTAAATAAGAAATAAAAGACTATTTCAAATTAAACAGACTTCAAACATGCCCCCAAATAGCAGTTATACTGTATTCAAAATGTAAACAACAGGGTTTATGTTGCCTTTAATAGGCATTCATTACCTTTTTTTTTATATAGCTTTTTGTCCACCCACAACCACCTGCTCCTGTCATTGGGTGCTGTATTGAGGGTCCCCCAGTCCCTTTGTCAGCTCCCCCTGCTGTCACACCAGCAGGGATCCACATGGAAACAGGACCCAGGAGTCCCCTGCTGGCCGTCACATACAGCAATGGGAGGACATAGACTTTTTCCCATTTTTTCCTTGTTCCCCACACTGGGGCATGAATGCAGACACATGTACAGTATATGGAGGTGCACACATGCACCAGAGTTCTGCAGCCCTCACTACTACTACTCTCCTCGACCCACACTACCAGTTGGCCTCCACTGGGTGGCAATCTTTTGTTGGAATGAGCAGGTCCTCCCTTCCCAGAAAGGAGAGCAGCCATTGGGCATGTAGTCCTTTCCCTCCCCATCCGACCCCCAACAACCCACACTCACCACTGAACACAGGTCACCTGTGTGGCAGGAGGTAAGGTGCCAGCACCTCAGCCTTCCCCACCACTGGACCTGCTAGCATTCATTACCTTTGGAATAAGGACTACAGATTAAGAAAATGTTTTTACATTGTTGATCCTGTTATGAAAAGAGTTGTTAGTGCCATTATTTCATAGGATAAGTTCGTCATGTAGATAACCATCAGGAATTCTGTGCATTGTTCTTATGGATATCCATAGGGTGAATTCTGTGCCAGAACTATGGCTGTGCAAACTAGTTCTTTCTGGAATCTAAAAGTCTGCTAACTTCACAGTCTCTGGAAATTATAGCAATTCCATTGAGTATAAATTCTGCAGATACCACACTTCAGATATTTATCAGTGATATTTAAATGTGTGCAATTATCCACAATCAGTTTAGCAAAACTCACCAGTTATTTGTACAAACTATGTGCAGAAATGTGAACATTATAATTCTCAAAATATGAAAAAAAAAATCTCTGCAGATAGCACAGGTAAATCCTGTGAAAATTATACATTCTGTTGCCCCAATTTGCAGGAGCGAAATCCGAGTTTCATGAAACCCTAGCCAGAACTATGGGAGCACATCAAGTGAAATAATGGCAAACCACTTAGGCAAACCATACACCACATCCTGTAAGCAACTTACCTTGAACTCCAAGAGAGAATAGTTTCACCATAACAAAAGGTGCTCAGAGATTTCCATTTAGCACCAAAATACTAGTCTCTTTGATAAAGCAGATATGCTTATGTCACTGGGGGATGGACAAGAACAGAGGTGGTGAGCCGGGGGGGAGAATGAATCCACAGCATCAGTGAAGCAGGGTACAGCACACAGCTGCTGCTTTAACAGTTGATTCTGGCAGGACTCTGCAATGGAGAACTACAGAACTTAGTTTGCGTTTCAGTAATTCAAAAAGTGTAATGAGCTACCTCAGAAGAGTTTATGTGTTGTAGATTCCCCAAATATGCAGGAACCTGATGTCAAGGACACTGTATATGTGAGTGCATAATGTAACAGTGACACCTGCTGGTAAAAGAGGTACAGTAACTACATCAGTGGCTCTTAAGATCAATGCTGAAAAACTACAGAAATTATGATAGCTGCATTACTGGGAGGTATTTGACAGCTGCTAGGTGCATACCTTTTAACTGTCCCTGATTTTCAGGGACATCCCTGATTTTGCTTCAAAATTTTATTCTGTCCCTCCTAAAATTTGTGTTTCCGTGGCTAGACAGTGGAGATTGTAAGCATAAAAAAATGTCAAGCATTAAAGTTACAGACTTGTTCTTCTTTAGAAAATGCATTTTGCACTAAGCCCCATATTCTACCAGCTTTCTGGGCGGATATCTCTAATTTTGAAGATGTGTCCCTGATTTTAGTCCTTTGTCCCTGATTTTTTAAGCCTTGTCCCTGACTTATGAGGCAAGAGGTTGAGAGGTATGGCTAGGTGTATGGGTGGGGACCGTAGTACTTGAGACTTTATGCACTATTGTACTACTACTATCAGGTGTTAAAATATTAGTAATGATACTGGAGTGATAGGTACACTTGAGGAAGGGCTAAAATACTAGAAACTTTACAATACAGAGAGTAGTCAGGTATAAAGAGGAGGTAAAATTTGGAGACTGTATAATACTGGAGTGCTGTCAGGTGCTGCTGAGGAAGGGCTGAAATACTGGAAACTTACAATATGAAGAGTGGTCAGGTGTACAGAGGGGGTGAAATATTGGAGACTGTATAATACTGTCAAGTGTGCTTCATTTCATTTCTATTTCAGTTCAGTTTCGTTTTATACTGGTACATAAGTGAACAATAACACCCATTTTCACATGCGACCAGTTACAATAAGAAATACATACAAAATAAATACAATAATCACAATTCAGACACAGACAAATACATTAATACAACAGTAGTACATCAATAACATACAGAGTAATACATGGGGTGCTATGTTTAATGAAAATTATACACACAGCCAAGGTGTTGGATACTACATAAACCCCCGAGAGAGAAGCTCAAGGAATTTATTTAAGCATCCAACACTGAAGGTGTGTGGAAAATTTGAGTTTTACACACCACACCACACCATGTTTTATTTTACATAATTGCTTGGGAGCATTTTTTGACCACAGCAATTACACAAAATAGATACACATCGCTGTGCAGCCGCGGTTGGGTTCAAGCGTGGTCCACGGTCAGGTTGAAGTGACTAAACATTTACTTTTTTTTTTATAAAATGTTTCATCCCAAAAGTTTAAGTTCTTTTTTTTATTGTATTTTTTTTTTGCATTACTTACCACAGAGTGTGAGTGCAAGAACTGGCGAAGTGCAATGTGATGAAGTGAAGACCATGGCTAGCACATGCGTGGAGCAAGAGAAACCCGGCATGTGTTCTCCATTATAACCAGCTAGTTATAACGGCAAATTATAATTGGGTTTCCCTATGGGAATTAATGCTCCTTGGTTATTATAAATACATTCAGATCTACTTAGCAGTGTTCACTTAAGTTTGTTTTGAAAGATATTTTATCCATATTGGTCCTTGGAAAACAGGAATCGCTGGATAGTTTGATCTCTTTTAATGGACCAACATGTGTCTTGTACAGGGGCCCAACAGGTCCCTTAATCAGTGACCTGTTGGCTCCAAAAGCTTGGGTATTATGCCACTGTTGTACAAGACATATGTTGGTCCAATAAAAGGTATCATACTATCCAAGCACTCCTGCTTTTGAAAGATGAAATCCTAGTACAACCTATAACAACAGGAGGTAGACTATTGTAAATTCTTGTAGCTCTGCACTTGAGGAAGAACTGAAACACTGGAAATTTTCCAATACAGAGAGCTGTCAGGTATATAGTGGGAATATTGGAGACTGTATAATACTGGTGTACTGTCAGGTGCACTTCAGGAAGTGCTGAAATACTGGAAAAGTAACAATATGGAGAGCTGGCAGATGTACAGGGGAAATATTGGAGACTGTAATACTGGTGTGCTGTCAGGCATACTGAAGAAGGGGCTGAAATACTAAAACCTTTTTACAGTAATGAAGTGCTATCACATGTGCTGGAGAAAGGTTGAAACTTGAAACACTGGAGTCGGTGTACAATACAATATTGCTGTAAGGGGTACTAGAGTGGCTGAAACACTGGATACTCTGGTAGAGATGCCCAGCATGCCTGTCAGTGAGAAATTTTGAGAAAAAAAAGTAAGCATAAAATCCTTTTTTTATTTTTAACAAAAACTTATTACAACTCATTCCTCTTTATGTTGATTGCGCGCAGGTGCAAGAAACATGTTGCAGCAGGTTTCTCCACAAGCAGGTTGTGGAGGCACGGCACTGTTGTAGTCAATGCCCCAACAGCCTGTAAAGGCTTGTCCCGCTTCCCCCAATGCCATGGCATGCTGCTGCTGCTGACACTAGTTCAACCATCATGCCACCAACTTGTAAAAAGTTAGCCGCTGCAATCAGGGGCCGCCTTGTCATTGCTGCATCAGCCATTCGCTGCAATGAGGGAGCGACCCGTCATTGCAAGGTGGGACCCTGAAACAGTGATATTGTTTATGAACACAGTGGCAGCTTGCCACTGTGTTCACAAGCAGTACACCCCACTGGTGGTGTTTAGTCCTCGGCAACATGCCCCACACTTTATGCTGCCGGCGGGGAGTCCACTTCATAGGCATTATGTAAACCACCCCACTTTTGGTTGTTTGCCGATGGGGTGCCCAATCCCCATCGCATAATGTCACCCCCACTCTTTTGTTGTCTGCTGGACGGGTGCCAAATCCCTCGCCAGCGAATGTAACAGCCCCCTTTGTTGTGTGCCGACAGGGGTGCCCAATCCCCATTGGCTACAGCTGCCCCTCACAAAAACAAGATGCTGCTGGCACACTGGGAGCTCCACCCCAGTGTGCCACATGCCCCATTGAACGAAAAACGGACCCGCTTATGTCTTTTTTACCCTGTAAACAGGAAAGGCCCCCTCGGTGTTCTCCCTGCCCCTGCCAACCCACACCCACCCACTGCACACCCTGCCTCCCCACACCCCCTTCACCCCATACTTACCTCTGGAGCTGGGCGCGATGATCTTCAGTGGACCGGGAACACGTCTGCACTCTTCAAAGCCGACTGCGAACTGAGGAAATGCCGGTAAGCTGTATAATGGAATAAATATGGTTTTTCCAACTTTGATGCATATCTCAGTCACTTTTGGGAATTCTGGCACCAAATTTTCAATATGGGGTTTTTGGGACAACCCTTATGATTCTGGCACTGTCATGGCGTTAAGCATCCCCAAAAGGTGATTTTGCAGTCTTTGCGCGGAATCACCTTTTGGGGATGATTAATGAAATGACAGTGCCAGTGTTCATGAAGTGGGCTCTCGAAAAGCCTATGTTGTAAATTTGGTGGGAAAAATAAAAGAAATGACTGTTTTACGAGCATGCGTTGGGCAGTTGCTACGCACGCTCATAACTTCATGAATTAATAATATTTTCACTACAGATTTTCAACATTGCCATTCTTCTGCACCTCCTTGTGAACAGTACAGCTGTCATTTTTCACATCCTGGCTGAAATGTGTTTTCACTCTTCCAGCGCACAACAGCGCGGTTGCTGTGGGAAATTGGTGTTCAGGACATATTAAGAAAATCACACTGACACTGTTCATGAGCAGAGGTCCAAAAATGCCTATGTTAAAAATTTTGTGATGGAACTCCATAAAATGACTGTGTTACGAGCGTGTGTAGTGCAGGTGCAACGCACTCTTGTAAGTTTGCAAATTAGTAATATTTTCACGCCAGATTTTCAACACTGGCATTTGTTCACACCTCCTTATGAACAGTACAGCTGTCATTTTTCACATCCTGGCCAAAATATGTTTCCGCACTTCCAGTGCAGATTACCACAGTTGCTATCGGAAATCAGTGTTTGGGACAGATTAGGATCAAGCGACTTGGGGGGGAGTGACCGAGCTCAACTGAGCTCTGTCAAGACTGCTGTGGATGTCTTTGTGAGCAGGAAAAGGTGACAACACAGGCAGGAGCCTAGTACAAAAGGGCAGCCTGTAGCGCCGGAAGACATAGAACGAGTGAGTGGGGGGGAGTGAGTGAGCTCAATGGAGCTCTTTTGGGACTGCTGCAGATTTGTTTGTGGGCAGGAAAAGGCAGCAATGCATGCAGAGCCTGAGTACAAAAGGGCAGTCTGCAGCGGTGGGGACAAACAAAATGAGCAAGTGAGAGAGGGGGATTGAGCGGGCTCAATGGAGCTCTGTCATCACTGCTGTGGATTTCTTTGTGGGTAGATAAGGGTGACTATGCTGGCAGGAGCCCAGTACAGAAGGGCAGCCTGCAGCACCGGCAGAAACGGAATGAGCAAGTGAGACAGGGGGAGTGAGCGAGGCCAATGGAGCTGTGTTGGGACTGCTGCAGATTTCTTTGTGGGCAGACAAAAATGCTGATGGAGGCAGGAGCCCAGTACAAAAGGGCAGCCTGCAGTGCCAGGAGAAACAAAATGAGTGAGTGAGTGAGACGGGGGAGTGAGCGAGCGACCTCAATGGAGCTCTGTTGGGACAGCTGCGGATTTCTTTTGTGGGCAGGAAAAGGTGGCAACGCAGGCAGGATCCCAGTACAAAAGGGCAGCCTGCATTGCTGGGACAAACAGAACAAGCAAGTGAGAGAGAGGGAGTGAGCAAGCTCAATGGAGGTGTATCGTGACTACTGCAGATTTCTTTGTGGCCAGGAGAAAGCGGCAATGCAGGCAGGAGCCCAATACAAAAGGCCAGCCTGCAGCGCTGGCAGAAATGGAATGAATGACTGAGACAGGGGGAGTAAGCAAGCTCAACGGAGCTCTCTCAGGACTGCTGCAGATGTGTTTGTGGGCAGAAAAAGCCGCTGACGCAGGGAAGAACCCAGTACAAAAGGGCAGCCTGCAGCAGTGGGAGACACAGAATGAGCGAGTGAGGGAGGGGGAGTGAGTGAGCTCAACAGAGCTCAGTTGGGACTGCTGTGGATTTCTTTGTGGGCAGAAAAAGGCAGCAGTGCACGCAGGGGCCAGCACAAAAGGGCAACCTGCAGTTGCAGGAGAAACAAAATGAACAAGTGAGACGGGGGACTGAGTGAGCAAGCTCAATGGAGCTCTATCGTGACTGCAGCAGATTTCTTTGTGGGCAGAAAAGGATGACAATGCAGGCAGGAGCCCAGTACAAAAGGGCAGCTTGCACCATGGCAGAAATGGAACGAGCAAGTGAGACGGAGGAGTGAATGAGGCCAACGGAGCTCTGTTGAAACTGCTGGAGAATTCTTTGTGGGCAGAAAAAAATGCCAACAGAGGCAGAAGCCCAGTACAAAAGGGCAACCTGCAGTGCCACGAGAAACAGAATGAGCGAATGAGACAGGGAGAGCGAGTGACCTCAACGGAGCTCTGTCAGGCAGCTGCGGATTTCTTTGTGGGCAGGAAAAGGTGCCAAAGCAGCCAGGAAGCCAGTACAAAAGGGCAGCCTGCAGCGCCGGGAGAAACAGAATGAGCAAGTGACAGAGGGGGAGTGAAAGGAGCTCAACGGAGGTCTATCATCACTGCTGCAGATTTCTTTGTGGGCAGGAAAAGGCAGCAATGCAGGCAGGAGACCAGTACAAAAGGCCAGCCTGCAGCCCTCCACAGAAACGGAACAAGTGAGTGACAGAGGGCGAGTGAGCAACCTCAACGGAACTGTGTTGAGACTGCTGCACATCTCTTTGTGGGCAGACAAAGCCGCCAATGCAGGCAGGAACCCAGTACAAAAGGGCAACCTGCAGCAGCGGGAGACACAGAACAAGTGAGTGAGGGAGGGGGAGTGAGTGAGCTCAACGGAGCTCTGTTGGGACTGCTGCGGATTTGTTTGTGGGCAGAAAAAGGCAGCAATGCACACAGGGGCCCAGTGCAAAACAACAGCCTGCAGTGGCAGGAGAAACAGAATGAATGAGTGAGAGGGGGAGAGTGAGTGAGCGAGCTCAATGGAGCTTTATCATGACTGCTGCAGATTTCTTTGTGCCCAGAAGAAGGCGGCAATGCAGGCAGGAGCCCAGTAGAAAAGGGCAGCCTGCAACGCCAACAGAAACAGAATGAGCGACTGAGAGAGGGGGACTGAGCGAGCTCAACGGAGCTCTGTCAGGACTGCTGCAGATTTGTTTGTGGGCAGAAAAGGGCACCAACAGAGGCAGGAAATCACTACAAAATGGCAGCCTGCAGCACCAGGAGAAATAGAATGAGTGAGTGAGACAGGCGGAGTGAGCGACCTCAACAGATCTCTGTCAGGACAGCTGCGGATTTCTTTGTGGGCAGAAAAAGGTGCCAATACAGGCAGAAGCCCAGTACAAAAGGGCAGCCTGCAGCACCAGGAGAAACAGAACAAGTGAGTGAGAGAGGGGGAGTGAGCAAGCTCAATGGAGCTCTATAGTGACTGCTGTGGACATCTTTGTGGGCAGAAAAAGGTGGCAATGCAGGCAGGAGCCCAGTACAAAAGACCAACCTGCAGCGCCAGCAGAAATGGAATGAGCGAGTGAGAGAGGTGGAGTGAGCTACCTCAACGGACCTGTGTCAGGACTGCTGCTGATTTCCTTGTGGGCAGAAAAGCTGCAAGCAGAGGCAGGAGCCCAGTATGAAAGGGCAGCCTGCAGCGCCAGCAGAAACAGAATGAGCGAGTGACAGAGGGGGAGTGACCCACTTCAACGGAGCTGTGTCAGGACAGCTGCAGATCTCTTTGTAGGCAGCAAAACCTACCAGTGTAGGCAGAAGCCCAGTACAAAAGAGCAGCCTGCAACACCAGGAGAAACAGAATGAGAGAGTGAGACAGGCGGAGAGAACGACCTCAATGGAGCTGTGTCGGGACAGCTGCAGATTTCTTTGTGGCCAGAAAAAGGTGTCAGTGCACGCAGAAGTCCAGCACAAATGGGCAGCCAGCAGCGCTGGGAGAAACACAATGAGTGAGTGAGAGAGGGGGAGTGAGTGAGCTCAACAGACCTCTATTGTGACTGCTGTGGATTGCTTTGTGTGCAGAAAAAGGCGGCAATGCAGGCAGGAGCTCTGTACAAAAGGCCAGCCTGCAGCGTCAGCAGAAACAGAACGAGTGAGAGAGGGTGAGTGAGGTAGCTCAACGGATCTGTGTCAGGACTGCTGCACATTTCTTTGTGGGCAGGAAAAAGCTGCCAACGGAGGTGGGAGCCCAGTACAAAAAGGCAGCCTGAAGCGCCAGCAGAAACAGAATGAGCGACTGAGAGAGGGTGAGTGACCCACCTCAAAACAGCTCTTTCAGGATGGCTGCAGATTTCTTTGTGGGCAGAAAAAATGTGCCAATGCAGTCAGGAGCCCCGTACAAAGGTGCAGCCTGCAGCACCGGGAGAAACAGAATGAGCGAGTGACACAGGGCCACTCAGCGAGCTCAACAGACCAACGCAATCAACATTAGGCATTGACAAATGCTTGGTATGTTTTCTTGTGTGCTTGTACAAAGCAAACATCCTGGGGCCAATCAAGCAGTATAGAGGCTGGAGAGGTATTTGTTGTAGTTGCCAATGGCGCTGATCCTGCCGGAGGCATGAGAGTGAACACCAAATGCTGACAAGGCTAATAATGATGCTTCTTTGCTGGCTGATGTGTAGAAACTTCTCACATATGAAAGGATGCAGCCATACCTATCACAGTGTGGCTGCATCATTTTATGAGCATCATCAGCCGGCAGTGGTGAACATAGCTTTAACACAGCTTTTAAACAGTACCTGTGTGTGTGGGGGGGTGCTCAGTCCTACCACCAGCATCCTCCCTCCAGCCCAGTCCAGCTTTTATCGAGTACTGGCTTTGGCTGCTCAACCTCTCCTCCTGTATCCCACCTCCTGCCCAACCCAGCTTTGATGTAGTACCAGCAGTGGATGCTCAGCCCTGCTGCTAGTATTCTCCATCCACCCAATCCAGCTATCATCCCCCCTCGGCACACTCTGACACTGATGTACCCACCATCAGTGCTGGGTTAACACCCCCCAGCAAGATGTGAAACTGGGGTGCCAACCCCCGGTGCCACCAAACAAAACACCAACACTGGGGTGCCCAATCCTCAATGTCTGTCCCTCAAATGAAGTAAAACATCCCTCAACATCCTTTTTGATTTATCCCTGTAAAAAGAGAATGGTCCATCAATATCTTCTGTTCCTCCTGAACCCTATGACCCCTTACACCCCAACCCCTCTCCTTGCACCAACAGTATGTCCCCTACCAGCACAATTCACTTACCTATCCACTCTGCCAAAATAATCCTGTCTGGGAGTGGAGAATGTCCTGCTCCCACCGAGGCCAACTGCAACTGACTGAAAACAAAGCAAATGTGATTAATGGCTTTTGAATGGGTTTTGACCGTTTAATCATAACTTTGTCATTTTTAATATTTCTGGCATAAATTTTCAACATACCTTTCTTTTTCACAATGTCTTGGACAAGACAGGTGTAACTTTTCAAATTCCCTCCAAAACATGTTTTTGCAGTCACTTTGCAAAATCTCCTTTTGGACAAGATTTCAAAAATCCACCTGTCTTAATCATAAGGTACAGTAATAAAAAGACAGTGCTGAAAATTTGGAGTCAAAATGTTAAAAAACAACAAGGTTATGAAGAAACATGGGGCCATATTTTTAAATGATGGTACAGGTTTTGAGTTAAGACCTGTGCCACAACACTTTGAATCTGATGGTGCGCCAAAGGCTTTTGCCACAACTGCATCCGATTTTAGTAAGTCAGATGCAGTTGCAACAGTTTGCCTAATTTACAGCTGCTTGCACCAAATATTTGGCACAAGCCCTGTGTAAACGGTACCCAGGATTAATGCAAGCTAGACTAGCAAAAAGCTGGTATAACTTGCAGCAATCAACACATGGGATAGAAAATCCTGATTGCCAACTGGGCGATTGCCGCAAGCTCCGTCTGCATATGTACAGCATACCTGGTGCATTTGCAAGCATTAGAAAATCAAGCACATTGGCTTTTTCAGTGTTTACTCATAACTTTATTTGTGTAGATTTTGACACCAAATGTTCAACATAGCTGTTTTGTTACCCCACCTCATTAACATGACAGGAGTCATTTTTAAAATCCTACCCAAAACTTATTTTCACACTCATACATAAAACAACATTTTCTCCAGGATTTCATAAAAGATTCCTGTTTTGTTTTTTAGGTGGGGTCAAAAAGCTATCCTGAAAATTTGGTGTCAAAATCTCAGAAAACAGCAAAGTTATGAAGAAATGTTCAGATTTCTTCAGCATTTACTCATAACTTTGCTATTTTTATGGATTCTGACCCCACATTTGCAACATAGCCAGTTTGTACCCCACCTTATGAACATGACAGGTGTCATTTCAAATCCCCCCTCCAAAATCATGTTTTGTTGGCATTTGATAAATGAAATCTGTCACACTCATATGCTGGGGTATTAAACTGTCTTGAAAATTTGGAGTTACAGTCTAAGAAAACAACAGCATTAAGTGTGAACTTCATTTCCCATTCATGGCACTTTCTCTATTATTACACATGTTCTTCATTTGTTAATTTTAACTGCTGCACTATCTATGTTCAACAATTATACAGCAATTACTCGCCAGCAGGCATTTGGCATCAATCAAGGCTTGTTTCTTTTTGCCACTAAAAATTATTTGACCCATTTGCCAATCCCCATGGTAGGCACAGACTTCCAGAATCTCATATAATTAAACCAAGAAATTGTATTCAAAGGGATCACATATCTGCCTTTCTTGTCATTCAGCAAGTTTCACACTTTAGAAATGGGGACTAACCAAGACCTGTATACATTTGTGCAGCAATGTTTGTTGTTCAATCTCCTTTTCAGGAAATTCACTCTAAGCAAAGTGTGGCAAAGAAGAAGTGTATGTCGGTTATGGTAACTACAATTTGCTTCCCCTGCGTGAAAAATGACACAATGTAAATTATGCTGGCCAGTATACTCTTTTACCAAGCTTTGTTATTACTTTACAGTTCCCTTGATTTAAGGCCCTGAGCGCCATCTAGTGACAAATCAAAGAACTACACCATGATGTATCACTCCAGTGTAACGTAAGAAGAAAAGCACAAGAAAAATACTGTATCAGAAGTTTACCCACAAAATAAAATCCCAAACCTCATTTTAGCAGTAGCAAGTATTAAATCAGACTCAAACTGTCAACTCCCACTATTCCACATCAAGTCACCCCAATAACTGAGACCTATTTGTCTCTAAAACTCTAAAACTCCACAGGCATTATTATACTCAAGTTCACCTTAAGCGCTCACCTCGCCCCATTGTTGTTTCTCTGTAGTCCATATGTGACAAAAATCAGTACTTTTTGAGAGTTGAGACAGGATTTTCAAAGCGTGGAGCAGGGCTTGCCCCAAGCCCTACACCACAACATTTAGGTCTGGCAGTGCACCAACCCCATCACCGCAACTGCACCTAATTCCACACTCTCGGGTTCAGTTGTGACAGTTTTCTACAATTCTGACGCTAGCACCAAAAATCTGGCACAGGCTGCATAAAAAAGGCCCCGGGGTTACCATAAGTTGGACCAGAAAATGTTGGTCTAACTTGTGGCAATTGGCGCACAGGATAGAGACTCCCATGAGATCGCTGCAAGCCCCATGCACCGTGTTGTCAGCATACCCGGGGCTGCGGTGATCTAAAAATCATGTCCTTGCTTTTCAATGTTCCTAGTGAGCCTCCTGCATCTGTAGGAGATCTCGTTAAAGCCAGTTATTAATGTGCACGTGGGTACATTTCATGACCTAGTTCTACAATTCTCAGTGCTGAGTAGCACTCAGGAGGGAACTTCTCAATTAATTATCATTTGTCACTTTTGCATGTGAAGCCTGTGAAAGCAAGATGAATATGTGAATATACACAGTATGTGGGGTGCGATGGGGGCTCAGATGTGTGATGCTGTTAATTAGAGCTGTAACAGTTGTTGAAATTACTCCAGATCAGCATGGAACTTGTTTACTTCAGCTAAAGTTGAACTAGAAATTTGCAAATGTATATTTAAGTGCCACTGACATGGTATTCCCTCCCTTGAAGCAGGCAGCTCACACTAAGGAGGTGCCTGCCTGAGGGTCTAATTGATCACACAAAAGATATTTTCAGTGTCATCGAGGCTTAGGTCAGGAAAAATGCAGGCCAGGAGAAGCTGTAAAATTCTCTAGTAGCATTATGTTACTATCAAGAACAATAGAAGAAAAATAAATAAAAAAATGTACTGAATGGTTTCAAACATAGGCAGTCCAAACATAAGTCCACTTTCTGAGCTCAAAACAATACCCAAAATAAAAACAGTCCTAGATTTCACATGAAGATTTGATTGCACAATCAGACAGACAAAGAGAGAGCAGAAAAGATCCTTGCTTTTAACACTCTTTTTGCATAACCATTGGGACAGGATCTTATTCAGCCCTGTCACATTTGGTTATTTAGATTTTTATGAAGTTTAACTTAGTGCTGGCCCCTTGTAAGTTCCAGCTACTACACCACTTATAAGCTGACCTCAGGAGGCTGGACTGGTGGCATGGAGCGCTTAGACACAGGACACCTCATCTCCTGCCATGCTGGTGATCCAGCCTTGAAATGGACCAGGGTCACTCAGGGACCAGCTGGGGAAGGAGGATAGGGCATCCATAGACAGCTTTCTGGCTTTGTGGAGGGGGTTACAGTGCGATCTGCTGCTTGACTTCTACCCAGTGGAGGTGGGTGGCACAGCATGTGGCCGTATCGCAGAAGGCTGGGCACAGGCGGACAATTATGTGTGGTGTCTTCACACCACACGCCGATGCCAGTGTATGTGCACTGACCTTGGGGAAGGGACAGAAAAACAGGAAAGTCCAGGGGCTATGCAACAGAAAGCCCTGCCTGTCTGCTTCGTCCCACATCATCACCTCAGGACCCTGCTCTGAACTGGATCCAACTCCATGGGTTGGGGAGGATCGCTCTCTCCCCAACACACTATGGGGGCATGCTGTGGGGACATCTAAGTAGGTGAGTCCTTTGGGGGGGAAAGGTGGCCAGTTGGGGAGGCTGGTAGGGGCTGAAGAGCCAACCAGCACTCTGGGCATGACAATAAAACACATCTATGGAGGAAAAAGGTGGCCTCTGCAGGCCCATCCCTGAAACAGCGTTTGATGATGTTTAGTGAGGAATGGGGCTGCAATTCTGTCAGTAAAGTGTGACTGGGATCAGAGAGGGAGCCTGTGTTTAGTTCATTGACAAAACTTCACTAGCCACATAATATTCCCCACAAATCTGAAATGTGACCAGCAAAATGTTATCAGTGTACTACTATACACAGCCCCTCTCCATCCTGATCATGTTCCATTGACTGGGATGCAGCTCCATTCCCCACTTAGCATCATAAAAATGCTGTTTTGTAGGCAGGACCTCAGAGGTCAACTTGGAAAGGACGTGTGAGCTAGAATGCAAGAGTGGTTACTAAAAAGTTATATTTTACAAAAATACAATAAAAAAATTATTTTTGTACAGGACCACCAGGCAACTAAAGAATTACATACAATGGTATGATATGGTGTGGTGTGGTATGGTGTGACATGGTATGGCATTGTATGGTGTGGTGTGGTGTGGTGTGGTGTATGGTGTGGTGTGGTGTATGGTATTGTGGTGTATGGTATTGTGTGGTGTGGTATGGTGTGATATGGTATGGCATGGTGTGGTGTATGGTGTGGTGTGGTGTATGGTGTGGTGTGGTGTAATGTGGTGTGGTGTGACATGGTATGGTATGGTATGGTATGGTATGGTATGGTATGATGTGGTGTGGTGTGGTGTGATGTGGTGTATGGTGTGGTGTGGTATATGGTGTAGTGTGGTGTATGGTGTGGTGTGGTGTGGTGTATGGTGTGGTATGGTATGGTATGGTGTTGTGTGGTGTATGGTATGGTGTGTGGTGTGGTGTGGTGTGGTATGGTATGGTGTGGTATGGCATGGCATGGCATGGCATGGTATGGTATGGTATGGTACTTTTATTTATTAAAAGGCACCATTTCAAGTAACAGAATGCCCTTACCATATAAATAAGAAAAGACAACCACTGAACAAAATTAAAACAGGACATATAACCATATACATAATAAATAATATTAAAATCAGCATCATGAATAATACAGAAGAAATAATAGTACAGCCTGCCCAACTGTTAAGAGGAGGAGGAGGAGGTGTCTATTTCCGAAAGCTAAAAAAAATTTCTGACAGTGCAGATATCTTACCAAAGAGAATTTCATAGGAATGGATCAGTCACTACAAAGGCCTGATCCTTTGCTGACTGCAGCCTTTCTGGTGGCACTGAAGCAGACCTTATCCCCATGATCTCAGGTGCCGGGAAGGTGTATATAGAGTGATGAGATTACTGAGGCATTGGGGGCCATGTCTGTTCAGGGCTTTATATGTTATTAAAAGTACCCAGAGTCAATATGCCACCTGACTGGCAGCCAGCCCATGGTCTGTAGTGATGGTGCAGTAAGTGCTGACCTCCACATGGAAGATCATAAACCTTACTGCTGCATTTGGTACCAGCAGCAGGTGGTGCAGTTGACCTCATGGTAAGCTCTTGTAGAGTGCACAGCACTAATTGAGCCAGAAAAACATGAGGGCATGTGCTAGAGTAGCACAATCAGCAAAGTCGAGTGGGGGTCTGGCAATGTTTTTCATATGATAAAAGCAGAATCTGACAACAGAAGAGACTTGAGATACAAATGACAACTGACTCTTGGGAACTACTTCCAGGCTATGCACCTCATCTGCCTCCTGAATTCTTACTCCACCGAGCATGGACAGACATAGGTCACCGTGAATGGTCGATATCTGCTTATCACTGCCTACTGCCAACCACTCATTTCTGGAGGGATTAAGTGCTAACCAGTTGTACACCATCCAAACCCTGATTTCTTCTAGCATTGTTCTAACCTCTGCATGGACAATGCCCTTTCAGGTGCAAAGGACACATACAGCTGGGTATTGTACCTGGCAGTGAGACCCTATGCGTACCCTGTTGAGGACTGTCTCTGCTGTGTTTACTCTTGAAACCTGATTGGAAAGGCTTAAAGAGATCACTATTCTCCAGCTGTGTCACAAGCTCTGTGCAGCAACCCCCTTCTCAACAAGCTTGGCTAAAAAGGTAATGTTGGAAAAAGGACAATAATCGGCTGAATTTATTTATTTATTTATTTGTTTGTTTAAAAAAGCTAATGACTGGGAAAGGCACACTGAGCCGGGGCATGTTTCCAGGTGCAACCTGGAGGAATGGGAGAGGCATTTTGCATACAGACAAGATTTAAACTTCAAATACAAAATCACCAGAAGAGCAAAAAAGGCAATAACAAGTGCAGAATTTCAAATTGCAAACAACACAGAGCATCAGTTTGCAAGGGAATACCAGGTTGTGAGGCATTACATTAAAACAGATTTAGATATAAAGCTTTGTGGAATAAGGCTGGGTGAAGTTTTGCATATTCAAGAAGGCAGGCAGGGTGGCAGAGAAAGGGAGTCACTAAGAGTAGGAGCCTGGGGTCAGGGGAGTGAAGGGGCAACAGGTGAGAGATGGAGATGATGAGTCAGGAGGAGGGAGACAGGAGCAGGGTGGGGGAGGAGAGAGCCTGATAAGGTGTTCTAGAGAGTGGAGAGAGGGGGAAAGGCCGAGAGGATATGGTGCAGTAGTAGTAGTAGAAGTAAAAATGTATTTATACAGAAATGATTGCCATTAGGGTTCAAAGAATCCCTATTTACAAGGCAAACCTATGTTATACAAAATTTAAGTTATTACAAAGGTTACAGTATACATATCATTCTAATACACATACCATTCATACATTTATATAACAGGTCACAGCATCATAATCAAACAACTTGTGTAATGTTATTTAAAAACTACCTATTACATAAACATCTAAAATGCAGTTCATGTTTTACTGCAGTTCTATATTCTAACAAGCATTTGTCAATGCCGAACGTTCGCTTGCAGGTATTTGCGGTGGTATTTGGCACTTGGACATGGCTTAAAAAAATCAGTGACAAAGAAGTACAAGCATTTGTCAATGCCAAATTTTGCTTACTTCTATGTGCTGTTTAGGTATTTGGAAGTCATTGGGTGCAAATATTGAAAATTCGCGAACTACGGTGAGCGTGGGAACTGATAGCACCGACGCTTAAAACAGTCATTTTTGAATTTTTTCACCAAATTTTCACAACATAGCCATTTTAAGACCTCTGCTAATGAACAGTGTCATGGTGATTTTCTTAATGTGTCCCATACATTGATTTCAAGACACCGACTGCGCCATTGTGCGCTATACATGGAAACACGTTTGGGCAGGATGTGAAAAATGACAGCTGTACTGCTCATAAGGAGGTGTGGTAAAATGGCAATGTTGAAAATCTGGAGTGGAAATATTGAAAATTCGCAAACCTACGAGCGTGCATAGGAACTGCACAACGCACGCTCGTAAAACAGTCATTTTTAGGAATTTTTTCACCAAATTTTCAACATAGCCATTTTAAGACCTCTGCTAATGAACAGTGTCACTGTGATTTTCTTAATGTGTCCCATACATTGATTTAGCACACCGACTGCGCCATTGTGCGCTACATGGGCGGAAACACGTTTTGGGCAGGATGTGAAAAATGACAGCTGTACTGCTCATAAGGAGGTGTGGTAAAATGGCAATGTTGAAAATCTGGAGTGAAATATTGAAAATTCGCAAACCTACGAGCGTGCATAGGAACTGCACAACGCACGCCAGAAAACAGTCATTTTTAGGAATTTTTTCACCAAATTTTCAACATAGCCATTTTAAGACCTCTGCTAATGAACAGTGTCATGGTGATTTTCTTAATATGTCCATACATTATTTCTACACCGACTGCGCCATTGTCGCTACATGGCGGAAACACGTTTGGGCAGGATGTGAAAATGACATCTGTACTGCTCATAAGGAGGTGTATTAAAATGGTAATGTTGAAAATCTAGAGTGAAAATATTGAAATTTCAAATTTACGAAGCGTGCCTAGGAACGCGCATACGCACACTGTAAAACAGTCATTTTAGGAATTGTTTCACCACATTTTCAACACAGCCATTTTAAGACCTCTGCTCATGAACAGCGTCACTGTGATTTTCTTAATGTATCATACATTGAGTTCGCACACCGAACTGCCATGTAATAGCTACATGGAGGAAACACGTTTTGGGCAGGATGTGAAAATGACAGCTGTACTGCTCATGGGGAGGTGTGGTAAAATGGCAATGTTGAAAATCTGGAGTGAAAATATTGAAAATTCACAAACGTACGAGCGTGCGTAGGAACTGCGCAACGCGCTCGTAAAACAGTCATTTTTAGGAATTTTTTCACCAAATTTTCAACATAGCCATTTTAAGACCTCTGCTAATGAACAGTGTCATGGTGATTTTCTTAATGTGTCCCATACATTGATTTCGCACACCGACTGCGCCATTGTGCACTACATGGGCAGAAACACGTTTTGGGCAGGATGTGAAAAATGACAGCTGTACTGCTCATAAGAAGGTGTGGTAAAATGGCAATGTTGAAAATCTGGAGTGAAAATATTGAAAATTCGCAAACTTATGAGCCTGTGTAGGAACTGCGCAATGCACGCTCGTAAAACAGTCATTTTTTGGAATCTTTGCACCAAATTTCCAACATGGGGTTTTTGGGACCCCTTCTCATGAATGATGTCACTGTCATGGCATTATTCTGGCCCGAAGGGTGATTTCACGCAGTGACTGCGCAGTGACTGCGAAATCACCCTTTGGGCCCGAATAACGCCCTGACAGTGACATCATTCATGAGAAGGGGTCCCAAAAACCCCATGTTGAAAATTTGGTGCAAAAATTCCAAAAAATGCCTGAGATATGCAATAAAGTTGAAAACCCCCTATCTAGCCCTTTATACAGCTTACCGGCATTTCCTCAGTTCGCGGTCGGCTTTGAAGAGGGCAGACGTGTTCCCGGTCCACCGAAGATCATTACGCTGAGCTACGGAGGTAAGTATGGGGTGAGGGGGGTTTGGGGAGGCAGGGTGCGCAGTGGGTGGGTGCGGGTTGTGGGAGGGGCTGGGAGAAGCGCCGTGGGACCGTTTTTAATTTACAGGTTTTTAAAAAAAATAGACGACGTGGGATGTTTGCCACGCTGGGGTGGGCTCGGCGTGGCAGAAGGATGGCTGGGGGCCATGGAGCCATCGGGGATTGGGCACCCGTCGGCAGACGACACAGGACGTTGCCACGCTGGGGTGGGCTCCCAGCATGGCAGAAGGATGGCTGGGGGCCGTGGAGCCGGCGAGGTTGGGCACCCCGTCGGCAGGCAAGCTGGGGCGTTTGCCACGCTGGTGGGCTCCCAGTGGGCGCGCGATCGCTGCAAGCACAGCGGCGGTTTTCTTTGAAGAGAAGACCACTGTTGTCATACACAGCACCGCGTCCGATTGGTGCAGGACTGCCATGCCTGCTCAATGGAGCAGGGGATTGCAGAGGAGGGGCACACCTCCAAAGTGTCCCACTCTCCCAAGACGTTCCTTGCGCATGCGTGCAAGCGAACGTAAAAAAGACAGATTTAGGTCTCTGAGAAAAGGGGGAAGTCCATTCCAACTAGTAGAAACTTTATATTGAAGGGTCATGCTACTGAAACTATTTTTTATTTTTGGAACCAAAAAATCTCTAGCTCCTAATTTCCGCAAATTTAGTGGTCTAACCAAACAACTACTAAGATGTTATCTATCTCAAACCCTGACTAGAAGACAAGGTTGAGTGCGTGTGACCCCATAAGTGTGTGGCTGAGGTGACAGCCTGTCTGCAACTCTGTTCCAAAGAAAGCTGGAGGAGTCTGTTAGAAAATAGATCTGAGGGGTCATCAGTCTGGGCATTGATGTCCCCAAAGACAAGAGTCCTCATGAACTCAGGCACCCAGTCAGATAACTTCTCAGAAAACTTCTGTAGGAAGTCTCCACTGCTGTCTATGGGTGGTGGATGAAAACACTCCTTCATCCTAGACCAGCCATGCGCTCGATGGCCAAACACTCCAATGACCCAGTCTCCTTTTCAGAAGGCACCATATATTCGAGCCTGGCTAAAATACAGATGGTCACTCTTGCAACCCTACATCCCAGCTGTGGGCAGTGTACCATTGCAGAAACCAGGCAGGACCAGCTCAGCAAGCACAGGGTCTGCTGCATTGTCCAGCCAGGTCTCCATAATACATGCCAAGTCAGCTCATGAATTGGCAATAAGATCTCTTAAAACAGCTGCCCTGTTCACAACTCACCTGGTATTGCAAAGCAATACCACGGCTCCTCCCAGCTTGTAGGGTCACCCACCAGATGCCTCTTGAATCTCACATTGCCTAAGGACCATGATTAGGCAAGAGAAATCTTTTCCCCTCTGTGAGAGGGCCCCCCCCTCGCTATGTCAGGACTACTGGCTCTACAGGTACTACTGTTCTCTATATCCGTATTTTTTTTTATATACTGTGTGTGTATGTTTATGTGTTGGGTTGGCCACTCAATTCTAATTTTAGTTCTATCATTCCTGTAGTTCCATAGTCCTGACTAAGGCTTTAGGACATGCATGATGACCTCTCTTAAAATGCACCATTTGTGCCGGCCTGGTGGCGTAGAGGGTTGAGGCGCTGGACACCACACCTCGTGTCACACTGGCGACCCAGGTTGCTGTAGGCTGGCAGGGAAGGATGAGGATTGAGCATCCATTGGACTCCTCTCCTCCTCTCCTGGGGTGGGTACTTGGCATGCATCGCTCTGCAGCAGCCCCCGGTGGAGACCGGGAGCACTGCAAGAGGACGTCAATAGCTGGGGAATCAAGAAAACCAGAAAATTGCTCAGGGCTCAGCAGGATGATGGCTGCGGGACTGCTCACACTTCCTCCAGACCTCCTGTGAGCCAAGTCTGCCTCAGCAGCACGGGGCCAATTGAGAGTGTGCTGGCCCCTTCCCCAGTGCCTTCCCCCTTGGAAGAGAGGGACCCATCCAGCAAAGGGATACACTGGGTTACCCTGATGGCTGCTATGTGAGGTAAGGAGACTCAGGGTGGAATCAGATGAGTGAGGGAGTCCTTGGCGGCCTGAAGGAGTGGCTGTGCCCTGAGCACGTAGGGGGAAAAATAGATAACACAAAAATAAAATGCACCATTCATCCTGCATGTGCTGCAGTTGCTAGGATTATTGCTACACTATTTTCCCCGCAAGAACACAGCCTGCAGATGCTAGTGTTAGATCTATAGTCCCCTATACAGCATGAGCCTCGCTACCTTAAGAGAAATGCAGGCTGTCTGCAAAGGTTTAGCACTGTCCGCAGCTGTCTCGTAACTCATACAAAGTCTGAGAACTGGCAGTCACTTACAGAATGCACTACAGGAGAACATGATTAGATCTCAGACACCCAGTTTTAGGATCCTCTACCTAAGCTTCATTTTCGTAGCTCACTCATATCCCCAGATATGAACCGAGTTTAAGACTATCTGCCTAAAACTTATGTGAAAAGTCTTTTTGGTATTGTTAGTGAGCAAATACCTTAGTGAAGAGTTAGCCACCACCCGAAGTCTTGTTTCCCTATGTTCTATTGATGCCTATTAGATTAGAGGGTCAAGAAGCCACTGCCTGAGGTTCCATTAATGCTCAATTGCCGAGACAGCTTCCCAAGCTAAGGTTCCTTCACGAAGGTGCACACAGTCATGAAGGACTCTGCACTCTCCACTATCTGCACAGTGTAACTAAGCTGTAGAGACAAAGGGCATACGAGCAGTGTTACACTTATGAAGGAGAATGATGCAATTCAAAAACAGGTACCTGTCCAAAATTTCAAGCTGCAGTTTGTGAGTCTCTTTCAGTCGCATTGTAAATCTACGTAGCATTCATCAGTACACCCTCACAGACATTACCATAGAGCAGGCTGGCCTCAATATTCATAACTACATACCTGGTAACACTGAGGGCGGTGCTTACTGATGAACATTAACTCTAAACTCTGGATCCAGATTTTGTTTTGTATTTCCAAGTATGCCAAATAAATGGTACTGTAGATATATGTATCTAGATTTATTGAATTAATAAAAAGAATGTAGCTACAGTGTTGTGCAAGAAATAAGAACACTGATGGGTGGAGATAAGATTCCACATGACTGACTGTTGCTATATAAACTGGATGCAAAGTTAGGAAGGCAGATAGGTGTAGGGTGTTGAAGGTGAAACACCTTGACAGTGCTAGTGACTTCTACCACTGGTTGTATATACTACAAGATGGACCCTCTTCATTTTGCCTCTGTTTTCTTTTATTTATCATTGACATGTCCACATTATTTTGTTCTGTAAATAAATTATTTTGATTTGAACTGCTACACTGCCTGATCGTCCATCTGTTATCCCACGCCTGTTCACACTTGGTGGCAGTGGCGGGATCTGGTTGGAGCAGTTATTTCAACTGGAGGGTCTGGCATTAAGGCCCTGGTGGACAATGAATGCAGAACAAGGCAGACATACTCCAGGTTCAAGGTGTGGCTACTCTGTCCATGACAGAGAAATTCCAGATACCTTTGAGTTCAGGACTGGAGCCTGTCATGAGAAGAAAAGAGGCAAAAAGAGAAACAAAAGAGGTGAAGATGGAGGGAGAGAAGGTAGAAGGGGCAGCTCAAGCGAGTGGTGGAACCCCAGGGGCTGAATCTCCACCAGAGGAAGCACATGAATTGTTGCCCTGGCTGTGCATCCACCAGGTGGAACTGAAGAAGCAAAGAGAGTCAGACAGAAAAGAGAGTGAAGCTCAGTGGGCTGACACCCTTTGTGCCATACAGGTATTGGGCACCAACTGACCTCCACCTGTCCCTGTGGAGTATCATAAGGACATTGAAATAGTCAAGCTGATAGATACTGATGACATAGTGGCATACTGTATATCACAACCTTTGAGAGAGTGGCAATGGCCTATGCATGGCCAAGATACCAATGGGTGATACAGTTAGCCCCACACCTGACAGGGAAAGCCCAATTGGCCTATAGCCATGTAGACACTGTCCATGCCAATAACTATGATGAAGTGAAACAGGCCATATTAAAATGGTAGGACATAAACATTCAAATGTACCGCCAATGGTTCAGGACTTTCAGATTTCAGTCTGCTGACAACCCACATGAGGCATATGCCCAATTAAAAGGACCTTTCTGTGAAATGGTTGCAACCCTCAACAAGAACACCCGATCAGATCCTGGAATCTATGATACTGGAACAGTTTATACACATACTCCCACAATACGTCCAGCTCTGGGTGAAGGAGCACTGCCCAGAAATGACTGGTGCTGCAATTCATCTGGCTGAGGACAATCTGGCAGCTAGACCCCATAGATGTAAAGGACCAAATAGCAGTACTCCTCATACACCTACGGTAAGACAATCCAATCTTTCTACTACAACACCAAATGCTAATAGTTCCAGAGCACATGTCAGTAATAAGAGTGGAAGAGGGTTTAATCCAGACATAATATGTAGAGAGTATAATGGGAAAGGATGTATTGCCCAGTTCTGTCCAAAACAGAAGACAGAACCAGCTCACTTGGCCCTTGCCAACTGGGGACAATATATGATACCAATACAGACTGGGGACAAAAACTGTTACAGGGTTACTAGATTCAGGAAGTAAACAACCCCTAATAAGAACTGACCTAGTAACCCCGAAGAAAGAACAAAGGGGACCTACAACTAGTGTGACCTGTATCAATGGAGATATTCACAACTACCCCCTGCAAGAGTTAAAGGTCGGGATACAAGGTCACAGTCAGCAGATAATGGTTGGTATGGTACCTCATCTTCCAGTTCCAGTACTCATTGGTCATGGCCACAAACAATTTGAGACCCTACTGACTTCAAATATTTGTGCTGTTACCACAAGGGCTCAAGCAAAGAAGGAAGAAGCCATGGGACTGATCTTCCCCTTTGCTCAAGATACATATGGGCCTGAGGGGAAGGTAAAGGAAAGCAGAAAACAGAAAAGAAAAGATAAAGAACATTGGAAATGGACTCATATGTCTAAAGACTCTAACATGGTCCCTCTTGATGTTAAAGGGTTTGATGGTGTTGTTTTAAGGGAAGCACATGAGAAGGAATTAACACTTGCCATCTTGTTTTTACAGGTGAATGACACCCAAACAAGTAAATATAAAATATCACATGGGTTACTATATAGGGTATACACTAACCCTCGAATGGGGGAAGTAGTAGACCAGTTAATGGTTCCCAAACAATATCGCCAACAGCTACTGAAATTGGCCTATGATATACCCCTAGCAGGGCATTTAGGGTGTGATTGCACTTTGAGTTGTCTTCTTTACTGGTTCTTTTGGCCAGGCATTCATGAGCAAGTGGCAACATATTGTCAGAGCTGTGAAAAGTATCAGAGAGTGGCCAAAACTAGTAGAAAGGACAAGATGCCCTTACTCCCTATGTCTATTTCTACTAGTCCATTTAAACAAATAGCTATGGATGTTGCTGGGCCATTTCCCAAGAGCTCTAAGGGAAACAGATTCATATTAGTGCTATGTGACTATACCACAAAGTACCAGGAAGCTATTCCCCTTCGTAGTGTCACCACTCAGAAAATAGCAGATGAACTGAGCAAGATCTTTAGTAGGATGGGTTTACCCAAAGTGATTTTGACAGACAGGGGCAGCAACTTTTGTTCGACTCTGTTGAAGCGCCTATATCAGACCCTGGGTATAGAAGTGAGACATACTACACCTTATCATCTGCAAACCAACCAGGCTGGCTGAGCACTTCAATCAGACATTAAAAAAGATGTTACAGAAATATGTCCAGGAAGAAGGGAATCACTGGGATGCCTGCCTCCCCTACTTAATGTTTCCTTATAGGGAGGTTCCGCAAGCCTCCACCGGCTTTTTCCCATTCAAACTGTTATATGGGCAGAATCCCATTGGTCCTCTTGACATAATCAAAGAGGAATGGAAGGAAGGAAAGAACAACAAAGGTATTACTTCCTTAGAGTATCTGACACACTTACATCAAAGAATAGCTAGGTACATTCAAAAAGCACACCAGAATAATCAGAAACATCAGTTAACACAAAAGGAGTATTATGATAAGGGTACAGGATGTAAAGAATTTACATCAGGTGACAAAGTTCTTCTTTTACTCCTGTCCTCTGATAACAAATTGTTGATGAAATGACAGGGTCCCTATGTCATAAATAAAAGAACTGGGCCAGTCACATGTGAGGTAGAGCTCCCGGATAGAAAGCATCAAAGATGTATATACCATGTTAATTTGTTGAAGCGATGGGTAAAGAGAGATGCATCTGTGGTTGTATTCATCCTGAGCCCTCAGCAATATAGAAACATAGAAGTTGACGGCAGATAAGGACCGCAAGGCCCATCCAGTCTGCCCATTTCTTTTTCTACCTTATAAATGTGTCATCGGCCTTTGCGCTGTCAATGGCCTATTTATTCATACTCATCTGTATTGCTCCCTTATGTCTAACCCATGTCTGTTTGAAGTACTGCGCTGTATTCATATCCACCACTTCCTGAGGTAGGCCATTCCATGCATCCACCACCCTTTCTGTGAAAAAGAACTTCCTCACATTACCCCTTAATCAGCCTCCCTCTAATCTCATGCTGTGTCCTCTTGTCCTGCCATTTTTCTTATATTGAAACATGTTAGACTCTTTCACCTTGTTAATGCCCTTAAGGTGTTTGAATGTTTCGATCATATCACCACTCTCCCTCCTTTGCTCTAGTGTATACATATTGAGCTCCATTAATCTGTCCTCATATGTTTTCTGATGCAGTCCCTGTACCATTTTGGTTGCCCTTCTCTGGACTGCCTCAATGTCATTAATGTCCTTGTGAAGGTGTGGCCTCCAGTACTGCATGCAGTACTCCAGATGGGGCCTAACCAGTGTCTTGTAAAGAGGGATTATTACCTCCCTCTTCTAACTTGTGATACCCTTACTAATACACCCTAACATCTCCCTTGCCTTACCTACTGCTTTAGTGGTCTGCTTGGATTTCAGGTCATCGATGATGATGATGCCCAAGTCTCTTTCCCAAATGATTTGAACGTGGCTTATGAACATTTGGAAGGCTCAGAAGAATTAACAGATGTAAAAATCAATAGTGATCTGTCACCTCAGCAATTAACCGAACTACATACCTTGTTACAGAATCATAGGAATACCTTTACAGGAACCCTGGAAGGGCAAAGAATGTTGAACACCATATTACCCTCACTCAGGACATATCTATCAGACAAAAGACATATAGGTTACCAGAACAGCTCAGGGAGGATATAATCAAGGAAATAAAGAAAATGCAGGATCTGGTCATTATAGAACCCTCCAGCAGTGAGTGGAGTTTTCCCATGGTTGTTGTGGGTAAAAAAGAAGGGGGTGTGCGGCTCTACCTGGACTTCAGATGCCTAAATGCTGTCTCCAAGTTTAACAGCTATCCCATGCCATGCATCAATGACATTTTAGATCATTTAGGTAAAGCCGAGTTCATCAGCACTTTGGATTTAACCAAAGGCTACTGGCAAATTCCTTTAGACCCAGATGCTAAGGAAAAGACAGCATTCAGCACCCCTTTAGGACTATTTCAGTTCACTGGAATGCCTTTTGGATTGCATGGTGCACCAGCCACCTTTCAAAGGGTAATGGACAGAATATTGACACCTCATGCCACCTACAGTGTGGCATATTTAGACGATGTGGTGATTTTTAGCCCTTCATGGTAGGAACACAAACATCACCTATCTCTAGTACTGACTACCATTTCAGATGCTGGGTTAACCATCAATCCCTCCAAATGTTCACTGGCAATGCAGGAAACAAAATACCTGGGATTTCAAATAGGTAACAGATAGCTGAAACCTGATATTGGTAAGGTGGATGCCGTGGCTATTCGCCCTAGACCAACTACTAAAAAGGAGGTGAGATCCTTCCTAGGTCTAGCTGGCTATTACCGCCGATTCCTTCCTAACTTTGCTACTTTGCCTGGTCCCCTTACTGACTTGACTAAAAAGAACAAACTGTATCAGGTTGTTCGGACTCCTGACTGTGAAGAAGCGTTCTGCTCAATAAAAGCTAAATTGTGTTCTTCACCTATACTGTGCATCCCTGACTTTAGCCTATCCTTCATCTTACAAACCGATGCCTCCAATTGTGGTATTGGAGCAGTGTTAACACAGATAGTGGAAGGGGAGGAACACCCTATGATATATGTGAGCAGAAAGCTTCATGAACGGGAAATGAAATACTCCACTATAGAAAAGGAGTGTTTAGCGGTAAAGTAGGCCATTGAAGCATTACGCTTCTATTTATGGGGGGCTGAATTCAAAATATGGACAGACCACAACCTCTTATTTTGGCTACATGTCATGAAAGAAAAAAATCCACGCGTCATGAGGTGGTATCTTTCATTGCAACCTTACCGCTTTACAATCAAACATCGTAAAGGCTCTGCACATTGCAATGCAGACTATATGTCCAGATATGGGACAAACACTGAAACACACCCCACATCAGACCTCGGGGTAATGAAAGAAGAGAACACGGAAGTGGGTTCACTTCCACATATTTGTTTAAGTAATTAATAGGGATGCCGAGGTAGAGCCTTAGGAGAGGGTGGGCTATGACTCCATCTCTCCATTGGAGGGATCTAATGATTGGGTGTTGTTCATGCTTCTATGTGCTAGGTAAACAAAACCACGTAGTTTTGTCTTGACTGGGGAGGAGTATGTGAGAGGGTCCCCCCCTCGCTATGTCAGTACTACTGGCTCTACAGGTACTACTGTTCTATTTGTATTTTTTTATCTACTTTGTGTGTATTTTTATATGTTGGGTTGGCCACCGATTCTAACTTTAGTCCTGTCATTCCTGTAGTTCCATAGTCCTGACTAAGGCTTCAGGACATGCACAATGTCCTCTCTTAAAATGTACTATTCATCCCGCATGTGCTGCAGTTGCTAGGATTATGGCTACACTATTATCCCCTCAAGAACACAGCTTGCAGATGCTAGTGTTAGATCTATAGTCCCCTATACAGCGTGAGCCTCGCTACCTTAAGAGAAATTCAGGCTGTCTGCAAAGGTTTAGCACTGTCTGCGGCTGTCTGGTAACTCATACAAAGTCTGAGAACTGGCAGTCACTTACAGAATGCACTACAGGAGAAAGTGGTTAGATCTCAGACAGACAGTTTTAGGATCCTGTACCTTAGCTTAATTTTCGTAGCTCACTCCCATCCCCAGATATGAACCGAGTACAAGACTAGCTGCCTAAAACTTCTGCGAAAAGTCTTTTTGGCATTGTTAGTGAGCAAATACCTTAATGAAGAGTTAGCCACCACCCAAAGTCTTGTCTCCCTATGTTTTATTGATGCCTATTAGATTAGAGGGTCAAGAAGCCACCACCTGAGGTTCCATTAATGCTCAATTGCCGAAGCAGCTTCCCGAGCTAAGGTTCCTTCACGAAGGTGCACATAGTCGTGAAGGACTCTGCACTCTCCACTATCTGCACAGTGTAAGTAAGCTGTAGAGACAAAGGGCATACAAGCAGGGTTACACTTATGAAGGAGAATGATGCAATTCAAAAACAGGTACCTGTCCGAAATTTCAAGCTGTAGTTTGCGAGTCTCTTTCAGTTGCATTGCAAATCTACGTAGTGTTCATCAGTACACCCTCCCAGACGTTACCATAGAGCCGACCAGCCTCAATCTTCATAACTATATACCTGGTAATGATGAGGGCAGTGCTTACTGATGAACATTAATGCTAAACTCTGGATCCAGATTTTGTTTTGTATTTCCAGGTATGCCAAATAAATGGTACTGCAGATATATGTATATAGGTTTATTGTATTAATAAAAAGAATGTAGCTACAGTGTTGTGCAAGAAATAAGAACACTGATAGGCAGAGTTAAGATTCCACATGACTGAATGTTGCTATATAAACTGGATACAAAGTTAGGAAGGCAAATACAGTGGTAGTCATAGAAAAATTTCGCAGTACTGAGGCATGCCTAGGTATACTGAGGCAGAATGAGGCAGGAACACATTGCAGTCAATACAAATTACCTCAGTGGTACCTCGAAGTAGGAAACATTTCTATAACTACTACTGTAGGTGTAAGATGCTGAAGGTGAAACACCTTGGCAGTGTTAGTGACTTCTAGCACTAGCTGTATATACTACAAGATGGAATCTCTTCATTTTGCCTCTGTTTTCTTTTATCATTGACAAGTCTGCATTATTTTGTTCTGTAAATAAATTATTTTGATTTGAACTGCTACACTGTCTGATTATCCATCTGTAATCCCACACCCGTTCACACCCTCCCTGACATAACTGGCAAGTGCCTCCTAGCACGCCCACTTATGCCCCAGCTGCACTGTCTGACACCACTACTGGTATTTCTCTTTTTAAGGCAAGCAATCCAGATAGCCCTGAACTTCTGATGGACTCCATAAGGAGGTAACACTAAATAAGATGGTCTTTAAGCTCTACAGTCCCTTCCTAGAATAAGACAGAACCCCTTTGTTCAACTTAAAATGAACCAATCTTGGATACCCCAGAAAGCACACCACTGCATCAGCAGAGCTCAAAAAAATTCTTCCTACTCCTAGGTCCACGGGGAGTGCCAACCCTCCAGTGCCCTCTCACAATGTGAATTGACTACCCTGTAGGGCTGGGTATAAAGCTGACCTAATCCTAAAAGATGGGCTTACTCCCTGACTTTCCAGGACCTGTCAGCACACATGGATCACCATCCATTCTAGCTGACCATTCTGCAAGGCTAATGCCAAGGGAAAGGGAGTCAGGAACCTGCCAGTGTCAGTGATCCCAACTGAGCAACACAAACACTACCAAATTTCAAGGGGAACAATCAAAGGCAATTGAAAAAAATCTATGATTTGCATATTTATACATCAATAGGAAGATATTACATAAATGCACAAGACATTCAAGATAAATGTGAAAACCATATGGCCAATGATAAAAAGATCATGGATGACACCAATCTAGACTACAGTCCCAAGGACACGTGCAAGAACACATTTGGTTGATTAGGAATGGGGACTGTGATAATGTTCTGGGCAGGCATTTCTCAGCTGCACACAGTAGAGATACCTCTGTTTTTTAATGTACAGATATTGGTACTGAACAAATCATAGGAGGGGATACCCTTTTACATGGAAGGCTGAGATGGATTCATCCATTAGGGACTCTCCATCCCCAAGGTTTGAATGAAATATTAGATTTCATGCACCATTTCTGAAGTGGCTCAGCAGGTGTCACACTCATCTTTGAGGCTGGAAGATCAGAAAGTTGTGGGGTCTAGCCCCACACCAGGAACTTGGGCTATATCCCAGTGCTGACACTGTAGTGCAGCAGGAGGGAGGTGCTGCACTCCTGACATGCTGTCTTTCAATGAGCTGTTAAAACCAAGGTCCTGTTTGTCTATTCTGGTGGTTGTTCAGGTAGATGGAAAAGATCCCATGGCACTTCTCGTAAGAATAGAAATTTCCCTGGTTTCCTGGCCACATTTCTCCCCATTCACTAAAATACCACCAGTAGTTTAATCTGAATCAATTTCAGTTGGTTGCAATCTGTATCTCTTGACCCCCCCAACCCCCCACCACACCTGGGATGAAACTGAAAATAGGCAGACTTGCCTAGCCCTACTTTCCTGGTCAACAAAGACTGAATAAATAAATGTATAAGCTAATGTTGAGAATAATGAGAATCTCAGTAATTGGGCTATAGCACTTAAAAGTAGAGGTGGGCGAAAGCTGCAAATTCCACTTTTGTAGAACTTTCAAGGAAATTCGGAAATTTCACGGAATTGTCCGAACTTCCGCAATTGGGAGATCAGAATCTTCCAAATGTGTTAGGTAGATTTTCGCTCTGTTCTGTGGAATTTTTTGGCTGAACTGTGGAATAATACATATGAACTGCTGAACAACAGTTCTGAGGAATTTTTTTTCCGCAGTTTAATGAATTATTCCTCAGTACATGTAATTATTCTGCAATTCAGCGATCAGGTCTGCAGACTTTTTCCTCCACAGATTAATACAATAATCCACAATTTATACATTTATTCCAGCATTCTAAGCCAGAATTTCCACGAAAGTTACTTATTTGATTTTTGCACTTTCGTGGAAGCGAAAATCCAACTTTACTGGAAATTCCTCCGCAGAAGTTTTTTTTTTTTTTTTTACACACCTCTACTTAAAAGTTCTACTCAATTTTTCTATTATGCATTAACTGTGGGGTTGCATAGGGTGGGGTTTGACTAGTGGACTGAGGTGGACCATTAATTGTTGATTTTATTTATTTATTTAGGGATTCGGATCATACCTTTGAGCTCAGAGCTCTTTTACAAAGGTTCCACGTCAAACAGTGACAATGACAGCAATAACAAACAGTTTACATACAATACTCGAATAGTAGGTAGCTAGTATACAATAAGGTTACAATGTCATTCATAGTACCAATGGTGATAGTACAGTGTCAAGAGCATTCAACTAGGGTAAAGGACAGTTTTTATATGTAGCGAAGGAGATAAAGAGGTGTGACACCTAGTGTGAGACTCCAAGGAGGAGTCAAGGGAAGGGGAGACTGGGGGGGGGAGTGGGTGGCTAAAAGAAGTGGCTTTGTCTAGGAGGTTGGGAGGTAGTGATAGTAGGTTGGTTTTAAGGTAGATCCAGTGGGAGAAAGGGCACAGGGGGGAGAGGAAAACAGAGGGACAGGGCAAGAGGGAAGAGTGGGGGTTAAAGGAGGGCGAAGGAGAATGTGGATGAGTGGGCATTATGGGTGTTAGAATCCTAGTGGCAGTCACAAACTGTCCTAGTAAGAAGGTGTTGCCTTAGGCCATTTTTGAATTACGAGATGCATTGGGAGTTTAGAATGTGCACTGGGATTTCTTTGAGCCATTGGGGGGCCCTATAGCTGAAAGCATGCTGTCCCTGCACAGTTCGACGGAAAGATGTTGATAGGGCCCCCCTCATCCTGCTGCTGGTGGTATAGCTGGTAGCACTTGGTGTTAGGATGATAGAAATGTGTGGGGCGGTTTTACCTATTAGTGCCTTTTTCCCAAGGAGACATGTTTGGAATATAATCCTGTTCTTTAGTGGCAGCCAATTGGTCTCCTCGTATAAGGAGCAGGTGTGGGTATTTCGATCTGCAGCCATTGTGAGCCTACATGCCTTGTTGAGGGCAATGTGAATCCGTTTTAGTGCAGTGTCTGTTGCTGCGCCATAGACCACCAATCCATAGTCGATGGTAGAAAGGATGGAGCTGGAGACTGAGAGACGGAGGGCCTCTGGAGTGAGATACTTTTTATGCCTATATAGTACACCCAGCTTGGTGTTCACTGCCTTTATCACTGTGTCGATGTGTTGGGTGAAGGTGAGGCAGTCATCAATGGTGACCCCCAGATACTTGAAGGTCTGAACTTGTTCCAGCGGCTCACTGACTTTATTGGAGATGGTGAGGGGAGGGAGCTTCTTTTTGTGCTGTGGGCTGGCTGTGAGCATCACCTTGGTTTTTTTGTAATTTAATAGAAGTTTATGGCTACAGAACCAGTCTTCCAGCTTGTAGAAGGATGCCTGCAGCTTGGAGTGGAGGGCGACTATTGATGAACTGCTGGTGAAAAGCACAGCGTCATCTGCGTAAAGTATCAGTTTAGTGTCACAGGCTTCAGGAAGATTATTTAGGAAGAGGCTGAATAGTAAGGGCTCCAGTACTGACCCCTGTGGGACCCCTAAAGATATCTCGTTGGAGCTAGGTACTGTGTGCCCAATTTTTACACGTTGGCTTCTGTGTGTTAGGTAGTCCTTGAACCAGAAGATAGCATTGGTTGCAACCCCCAGGTTCTGTAGTTGAGTCAGGAGGAGAGAGTGATTGACAGTGTCGAAGGCTTTGGTGAGGTTTATGAAGACTGACCCCACCAGCTTTCCTTCGTCTAGTGCCTTGTGCGAGTAGTCAGTGTAGTCCAGCAAAGCTGTGGAGGTACTATGATTCTGCCTGAAGCCATGTTGGTTGGGACATAACAGGTTGTATTTGTTGAGGCAATCTGTGAGTTGGGCGGCCACAATCTTTTCCAGGGCTTTAGATAAGGGAGAGAGGATGGATATTGGCCTATAATTGGCGGTGCATGTCATATCACCGTTCTTGTGCACCGGCGTCACGACAGCCTGTTTCCAGATCGCAGGGAATTGTGCAAGAGCCAGCGATTTGTTAAATAGTTTTGTAACTGGCACGATGATGACATCCAGTGTTAGGAATAGGAGTTTCTTATCGATTCCATCACTCTCCATTCTGGTTTTGCCTAGTATTTTTTTTATGTGTTTGTAAGCCTCCTTCACTGACACTTTTTTTAAGTAGAAAACAGGGATTGAGCCCCCTTGAGGTGTGCAGTTGGTTTGTTCCCCAGCAGGGTGCAGGTAGTTGGAGGGTAGCACTCCAGTCAGGTCAGTAAACGCTGTGTTGAGAGAATCCGCGATATGCCGAGGGTCAGTAATCGTGATGTTGTTAATGTTGAGCGAGTGAGGGATCTTCTTCTCATCCTTCCCAAGAAGGTTTTTGATGTTCTCCCAAAAACTCTTCCCATTGCCCCAAGTTTTATTAAGCTGCTCCTTGTGGAAGTTGGCCTTTGCTTGGTGGATAAGGTTGATGCAGTGGTTTCTTGCAGCTCTATAGCATTGGAAGTTGTGTTTGCTGTGAGAGGACCTGGCTTTTTCCCAGAGGTTGTCCCTTTCCTTCATCTGGCGAGGAGATCCCTGTGATCCAATCATTAACTTGACCCCGAATTTTCTTTTCTCAGTGGTGCAAAGATATCGCAAATCTTGTTGAAGCCCTCTATAAAGAAACTTAGGGCCTGGTCAATATTAGGCACATGATCGATGGGGGACCAGTCATATTGGGAGAGGGCAGAGGAGAGGGCCCTAAGCTTGCCCTTCCCCAAGACCCTACTATTAATTATGATAGGCGGGGGCTTGCTCAATTTGTTTGACCATGTGAAAATGACTGGGGAGTGATCACTTAAGGTGTCAGACAGGACCTTAAGTTCAGAGATCCGAGAAGGGTAACTCAAGAGGAGCCAATCGAGGAGGGTGTCTTTTCCTGTTTTGTGGTTCCTTCTTGTTGGGCTGTCTACAAGTTGGGTCAGATTGGAAGTAGTGACCATGTCCTTGAAAGGCGTGGATTCCCTACCCTCCCAGTTGATGTTAAAGTCACCTGTTATGAGAAGCTCTGTGCCCTGACAAAGGGTAGTAGTTGTATCCAGTATTTTTGGGAGGCCATCCCTGGCTTTAGTGGGTGGAAGATAAACCGAGGCTAAGATTAGAGATTTGCCATGCCATCCGACCTGTGCTTTTATTGCTTTGTGCTTTGATTACATTAGTTGTTCAATAAACTTACCTAATGAAAATTTTGCATATGAGTAATTGAGCTTCACATTTTCTAGAAGTTGGTAACTTATTTTAATATATTGTTTGGAAGGCCTTTAACTTATTTATTTGGTTATAAGACCATATAACGTTTTGAACAGTCTCAGCCTTTATTAAGTCTACCTCTCTCCAACCCTGTACTCCTCCATACCCACCCTTGGTCTATATATCTATTTGGTTTTAATTTCTCCTCAGTATTTACCAGCTCTCTGTATCTTTTATTTTCTTTTTTCCACTGACATTTCAAATCACAGTATGTTTGCTCTCACCCTCTTGATATCTTGTTTTCTTCGTAATTTTAGTTTTCGTCGAGATTTAGTAGGGCCAATGATTTTCTGTTTCAAAGGGAAAACACTGGTAAAAAACAGAATTTGGCATTCTTAAATCAGCAGTTGGGAGGAAATTTTTCATGGAAAAAACAATAGTTCAGCAGCCCAGCACATTTGCAGTTCTCAGAAGAAATGCCCATTAGCATGACTGCAGTAGTGGTTTATTCCTATGGCAATACGAATTGAGAGCAACAACGTGACTCACTTGGGAACAAGCATGGCACTTGAATACATTAGCCATAAACAGGTAGAGGGTGCATTGCCATGGCAATGGGGCCCAGCCTTGATCACCCAATGTGCATTGGCACAACAGATAACATACTGTAAAGTTATTTCAAATGTCCATTCTTCCTCCTGTCTACTTCTAACTTCCAACCATTTAATAGTCAATGCACCCTACAAAACTGGTAAGACAGTGAAAAAGGTGGGAGAGGAAACACTAAAAAATGGAAAGTTGGATGGCACTACAGGTTTTTCAGCTTTGAAATGAGTAAAAGCAGGACCCCACTGAAAACGAGATATTATATCTCAGTTTGGCTCTCCTGGATAAATTGCACACATAATAAAAGGAGCCAATTCTATTTTTCAGTTATACTGTACAGCCATCAGATCTCAGTTCACCAGCTTTCTATGCGCTATAGCCTAGAGGTTAGAGCATGTGCTGTGAATAAGCCTGGTACATCCAGCGGACTTAGAACTGGTACCCATAGCCTCCGCTTGCATACTGTGTGCCCCTTAACAAGTCACGTAATCTCCCTGCTCAACCTGGTCACCCCTGTAAATGGGCCTTTTGCCCAATGGGCCTTACTCAGTTACCAAAGAATTTAAAAAGCTAAAAGGACTGGCCCTGTGGCATGGTACGGGTAGTGCATCGTGCTGCCACCCACAAGACCAAGATTCATTTTTTCATCATGGAGCACCATTCTGGTGCCAGCTAGGAGGCAAAATATATCACAGAGGTGACATTCTTTACTCCTGGGGAAGAAAGGAAGGGACGGGCAGCATTCATACACCCCTGCCAGTCAATCAAGTGGCAGTATTGGCTTCAGGTAAGAAAAAGACCTGCTTACCTGACCTTAAGGGTGAAAGAAAAGTGTAGCTGTGGTGACCCCATCACTGTGGCAGAGGACAGGAGAAACCATGGAAAAAATAATCAAAAAATGAAACCAAAAGATGAGAAAGGTAGAAAGAAAAAATAGAAAGAGAGGCTATGCCAAGCTTTTTAACAATATTTTGCTGATAACTGCTATGTGATCAAAACAGATGGACTCACAGCTTACAGGAAATAATCCATTTGAGAATTGAAAGGTTTGCAAGGGGTTCAGTGGGCCAGCAGGTGACTTATGCCCCCCCCCACTGAGCACTGCCTAAGAAGGCATGCCCCATGTGATCTTGGATGCTCGTTTTGCTGCTCTGCCTGTTCAGCTGTTCTTCTGATGCTGCGCTTCCGTTTTTGCAGCTGTTCTTATGTCTTTAGCATTCCTGCTCATTTTATTTTGCTTTCATTTTTGGGGAAATATTTGATCAGCTATTATGCAACTGTGTTTGCCTGCATGCATGAAATATTACCTCCCTGTTTCTTTGTCAGCAGTTTAGACACAGCATTTTATGCAACAGTATAGTACTAAGTATCTTGTTCTCTCCTTTGTATATGCCTGGTTATTTACAGGAACATGGATTTACTTCATCCATTGAATTTCACAGAGGTAGTACCATAAAATACTCATTTGAAGGATTGGAAGCAGTTTCTTTTCACAGGCCCATATATGTATGTCTGATTCTAGAACTCTGAGCTGAGTGGCTGTGCTTGAGAAGAGCTCCCAAAGCTAAATGCTTTTACTATATTTTCCAGTTCAAAATTGTTTTGTTCTACGTAAATTTAGGTGATTGTGAAAGATAACCCTGTAGGCTCCAGGAAGATATAAAATGTTTAAGGTTTATAAGATATAAAATGTGTGTGGTAGGCACTGGTTGGAAGTTAGAGGGATCACCACATTTGTTCAGTGTGATCTTTCAACTCTGATGTGGTTAATTTTAATGCTATAGTTTAAACCATTTCTGTCTGTGCCTTTGGTGGTGTCTGATATTGAGAATCTAAGTGTCATTTGTGGGTATTCTGTCTGTTTTGGTAGGTACTTTATGTTCTCTGTTAAACAGCTGAGTATACCTATTGCCTGCTACTTTACAGTACATTGTACCTTTTTGTGTTGTCTCTGATTTTTTCTTCTTTCTCCAATCTTTTTGAGCTGTTTAATTACTGTGGCAGTGGTGCGGTACTGTGTTCTTTCTTGTAGTTCAAGGTGCTTTGGGGGCTGCTAATTTCCGCTGGTTTAAAAGATTACATTTTTTCTCTATTTTAAAAAAAGCTACATCAGCATGGTATGTTGTTACCTGTTTGTTATTGCTAAGTAGCAGATGTTTTTGCATTGTGTTCTGGTTCTGTGATAGAATCTGTATTAGTAGAAGGTAGAATAGTGTGATTGTTGTTACCTTTTGATAGTAAAGTGAGATAGAAATGTATATATTTTTGAATGTTATAGTTATGTATAACTGGAGGCTAAGAGAAGCTGGGCTTGGAGGAAGTGGGGGAATAGGTACATGTATGGGAAGCAGGAGAGTGGGAAACTGCAATAGCTGTGGGGCAGCAGTCTTTCTGTGGGTGATGTGGAGTAAAGGGGGATGTCCTGTGTGTAAGAGCCTGGAGCTGCTAAGGGTTAAAATAAGGCTGCTCAGATAGGAGCTGGGGAAGATGGTGTGGGAAGTCAGAGGAGCAGATCAGTGGAGGGAAAGGCAGAGGGGTGATGCTCAGGGGAGTGACGGCATCAGGCAGGGGAAGGGAGGGGGAAGGAGCACCTAATATACAGGAGTATCTCTTTCTCAGAGGAAGAGGGAGCCCAGGGTGGAGGAATGGCAAGTGGTGAGGGGAAGGGGTGGGAATGTGAGTGTAACATCAGGGTTGGGAAATTCTAAAGGGGTGCCTTTATTGAATCGATTTACACCCTGTCTGGAAGGAGGAAGGGGGTAGCAGGAGGTAAGGGTAGGAGGTCAGATTGAGTAAGGGTTGAGAGTAGGAGTACAGGGAAGGGGGGAGGGAACTAATCAGGGTGGGCAGAGAACAGGAGGCAGGCAAAATGGAGTGGAGGAAGGGGGAGAGAAAAGGAAAGGAAGAGGAGAGAAAACTGAAAGCAGATACAGATAGTCAAAAGGGGAGGGGCAGATTGGGAGATGGAAAAACCGTTAAGTGAATAAACTGTGGATAATTTCACCAGGGTGCAGAGGGAGCAGTTAGTTGGGGAAGCAGCTAGTATCGAAGGTAAGAAAGGAAGGATGGGAAGCATGGATGCAGGGGATGGAAGGGTGGCAATAATAGGGGACTCCATAATTAGGGATATTCATTGGGGAAGGAAAGGGACCCAAATGCAAGCAGGAGGGTGGTTTGTATGCCAGGGGTGACAGCCGGGAAGGTGGGTCCAAGAATAAGGGAAATAGTAAGGGAGGTTGGAGGAAAACCTAATTTAGTTATACATTTGGGAACCAACAACCTAGCTGGGGAGGAGGTGGAAGTAGTGCAAAGTAGGTTCAGGGAGGAAGGAACTTTGCTGGCTTTCTCAGAGGTGATACCAGTACCAAGGGCCAGCACAGCCAGGAAAAGAACAGAGGAATTCAATGACTGGCTGAGGAAATGGTGCAGGGAGGAGATGTTCATCTGTACTGGGGACTGAAAGGAAACCTGGTCAAACAAAGCACTCTTTTCCCCAGATAGGCTACACCTCAGTAGGGAGGGTTTGAGGGTACTCAGGGATGAACTGGGGAAATACATAACCATTACACTTAATTTAAACTACTGAGGGAAGGGGACAGTGGGTGTACAGGCTCACAGACTCTGAGAGGAGGAGGTCAGTGAACCTCCCCCCCCACAGTAATGGAAGAGGTCTGGATGGAGGAGGTGGAAGGGGCAAGAACACAGTTAGCAAAGGGTGGAGGGGGTGAGGAACACATAAAAAGGGGACATGGAGGGGTGCACATAGAGGGGATAAATGTAAATAGAAGAATAGAGGGAAAAGAATGAAGGTCAGATTCTAGGTGGAGGGTGGTGTGTCTGAATGTACGGAGTCTTGGAAACAAATGGAAGACCTGCAGGCACTATTAGTGGACAGGAGGGTGGACATAGCTGGAATAACCAAGACTTGGGCAACATCAAACCATGACTGTGACCTTACAATCCCTGGATATAAACTGTACAGGAGGGACGGGGTAGTTGGGAAGCAGGAGGGGTGGCAGTTTATATCAGGAAGGGAATAACTTGCACGAGGGAGAAGTCGTAGGAAGGGGAGGTGGAAGCATTATGGGTTCAGTTAAGGTCCAACAGAGGGAGAAAGGTGCCATTGGGGGTGATTTATAGACCACCCAATCAGGATGAGGAGAGGGAGAGGGACAGGGAACTAAGCTCATAAATTTTGGAAGCTGTGGAGAAAGGAGAGGTGGTAATTGTGGGGGACTTCAACCTGCCCAAGGTGGACTGGAGCATACCATCCACGACATGTGCTAGGAGTCAGGTGATCCTAGAAGGACTGCAGAGTGGGTTCCTGACTCAGGGCGTCACTGAACCAACAAGAGCTGAGGCAGTTCTTGATCTGGTGCTCACAAATGGGGAGCATGTACAGGAAATAATGCTCAGAGAGTCACTGGGTGGAAGTGACTATTGCACAGTGTGGTTCCAGTTGGATATGGGCAAGGAAAGCATCCCGACTAAGACCAAAATCTTGGATTTCAAGAGGGCACACTTCAGGAAAATGGTCGAAGTGCTAAGGAGCCATCTGGCGGGCATCAGAGCAGATATGGGGGTGGAACAAAGGTGGTCCATCATTAAGGAAGAAATACTGGTTGCCACAAATGAGTGCGTTAGGCTCAAGAGGAAGAACACAAGGGCCAAAGCACCCAGCTAGTTCAGTTCTGGGGTTGCCCAGGCAGTAAGGGAAAAGAGGTTGGCCTATAGCAAATTCAGGAAGACCAAGAGAGAGGTGGATAGGGAAAATTACCTAAGGTTGGCTAGTATGGCAAGTAAGAAAGTCAGGCAAGCAAAGGCATAGAAGGAGCTGCAGATAGCTGAAGGAATTAAAAAGGGGAGAAGGCTTTCTTTTGCTATATAAGTGAGAAAAGAGACATGAAGGAAGGGATTGTTAGGCTTAGGAAAAGGGTGGAGTGGGTAGAGGATAATGGGGGAACAGCAGAGATACTAAATGAATACTTCTGTTCCATCTTCACCAGGGAGAAGGATGGACCAGTGCCTTCTGTAGGAAAGAGGAGCAGGGGGGAGGGGAACACAGATGTAGTAGTAGAGGAGGATAGAGTGAGGGAGGGGCTGCTGGCATTGAAGGTGGACAAATCACCAGGCCCAGATGGAGTACATCCAAGGGTAATAAAGGAACTGGCTGAGGAGCTGGCAGGGCCACTGGCAGACCTATTTAATAGTCCACTAGAGACAGGCATAGTACCGCAGGACTGGAGAACAGCACATGTAGTGCTGCTCCACAAAAGTGGTCCCAAAGATGACCCAGGGAATTACAGACCAGTCAGTCTGACCTCCATTGTGGGCAAGCTCATGGAGACCATACTAAAGGAGAGGTTGATGGAATATCTAGAGAAGCATGGTCTCCATGATGTGAGGCAGCATGGGTTCATGGGAGAAGATCATGTCAAACAAAATGATTGGCTTCTTTCACTGTGTCACTAAGACAGTAGACAGAGGCTAACTGGTAGACATCCTGTATCTTGATTTCAGCAAGGTCTTTGACTCTGTGCCCCACAAAAGGTTGATCAGGAAGTTGGTGGATCTTGGGGTTGGGGAAAAGATGGCCAGATGGGTGGAAAACTGGCTGAAGGACAGAACCCAGATGGTGCTTGTGAGGGAGAGTTATCTGGCACCAGACAGGTAACCAGTGGGATCCCACAGGGCTCGGTTCTGGGGCCGGTGTTGTTCAATGTCTTCATCAATGACATTTGAGATGGCATTAAGGGCAAAATATGCCTATTCACAGATGACACCAAACTCCGTGCGAGAGTGGACACAGCTGAAGGGATACAGGACCTACAGGATGACCTGGCGAAGCTATGGAGGTGGTACAGGAAATGGCAGCTTGGCTTCAATGCCAAGAAATGCAAAGTTATGCATATTGAAGCCAAGAATCCTAGGACAGAGCACTACTTGGATGGAGTCCGAGTATATGCATCAGAGGAGGAGAAGGACCTGGCAGTGATAATCACTAGTGAACTGAAGCACTCTACATAGTACAAGAATGCAGCAGCAAAGGCAAATAAGATGCTCGGATGCATGTCTAGGGGCTCAATAGTAGGAGAGAGGAGGTTATACTGCCCTTTTACAGGTCACTGGTAAGGCCACATCTAGAGTATGGAGTTCAGTACTGATGCCCACACCTCAAAAAGGACATTAACCTGCTGGAGAAGGTCCAGAGGAGGGATACAAAGATGATAGTTGGTCAGCAGGGTAAGGCATATGAGGAGAGGTTGAGGGCACTGAACATGTACTCCCTAGAAAACAGGAGAGAGAGAGAGAGGGGACATGACTGGGATCTTCAAGTACTTGAAAGGGATAAATAAAGTTGATAAGGAGAGCTTCCTTAAGCTGAGTGGCAAGCCTAACGTGAGGAGACACAGTCTTAAACTGGAGAGTGGGAGGTTTAGGAGGGAGGTCAGGAAGCACTTCTTCACAGAGAGGGTGGTGGACACTTGGAATGCGCTGCCAGAAGAGGTACTCTCGTTGAAGACAGTTGGCAGCTCTAAGAGAGGCTGGGGCAGGCATAGGGGGAATGTAAGGATCTTGGGTAGGGAGGATGGGAGTGGGGGGAGGGAGGGCAGGGACATTAGCTCAAGCTGTGGACCCTGCATTACGAGCCGACTTGATAGACCAAATGGCCTTCTTCTGCTGACTTCTTCGTGTGTTCCCTTATCTTAAACAGACTGTACTTATGAGCCATACTCAGTATATTGTGGCTTCCTCGTAGCCAGAGTCTAGCACACCTGTGAAGTTACTCAGACAAAAATAACAAAGGATCATTGTGCCTGAATTAAAACTGTAATGTGAAACAAAAACAAATCTGTCATTGACTAATGTTGATAGCACAAAATAACTTTATTGTGCATTTCAAAATACAGTAAAGAGTTTTAACCACAACCTAAAGTCAAAAAAACACTCCATCGCTTATCCTCGATACAAAATGGTCACCTCAGTACTTATGAGTTAACATAAACAGAAGCAGGAACATCCCAGTGCTGCATAGAACCCTAACAGTTTTGCACGTGTGACCCCCGTCTCCCTGTGTCCAAGTTCACACCCCTGCCTGGTGACTGTACAGTGCCCACCTGGTTGAGGAGATTGGGTTTGTTCTTTCTCATATGGTGGGCAAGGAAGGGGGTTCATCCCAGAACAAATAAGAAATAGCATGGTGCCTCCACACAGAAAGAATAAGTGGGCCAGCTGTTGTATGCAGTACCACCCCTTAGGGTGCAGTACCTACCCACCTACTTGTACTGTACTGGACTGAACCATGCCCTAGGGACCACTAAGAGAGTCGTTACCTTCACCAATAAACACTTCAATCAGGCTATACAAACTGGGTGCACACACAGAAGTAAAATTCTGCAACTAACAGTGAATTTATTTCAGCACACAGGCCTGAAAGAGGGACTTAGACCATTGCAGATCACCTTGAGCACTCCCGTCCTGCAGCAATGCCCCCTGGGAGCCACTGTACTATGGGTCACTGCCAGCTCTCAGATCACACACACAGTCTATGGAGCACCCATCCAATCAAAAGGCACAGAATAATGAATTATGCTGCGCAGGGTACAGTAAACTCTTCAGCTAATGCCAGTAATCAACTATGATTTCAAGTATGACACAAGAACCAATAACTTTGGGTACACAGACATTGTACTAAAGCCCCAGTGCAGGTCTGGTAGCTACATTGCCTGGGTTGTTTCAGTGGAGCACTTGATGAAAATTAGCAAGCTTACAATTTAACCCCGCAACAGGCCACAGTGTGCTAGCACAATTTTAAGGAACTTGAAATCCAAATGGAACATGCTTGAAAACCAACTTGTAATCCAAATGCAGTAATTGTAATCCAAAAATTGGAGGAGTACAAAAGATCCCAGCCAGCAATGCCAGCACTCACATGACCCACAGATGCAACAGCTCAGTCGAGGTGGGTGACAGCACACAGCTGCAGGTTAAGCAGCAGTCAGAAACAGGCCCCTGTGGCTTGGGGATGAAGCACTTCAGATTCTCTTACGCATTTTGCAGCAGCAAAGCCCTTATGACTTATACCTCTTAGGACACAGCCCTAATGGCTCAGCCCTCAGTCACAGGAGCACTATGCAGCAACTCCCAGTCCAAAGGATGCCGGACCCTAGGAGTGACCCCCATGGTCCAACTCTCCTCTGGATAGAGAGTACCTTCATACTCATAACACAGGCTCCGTGGCTCCTTATTTCTCATTCCACCCCACTACAGAAGGGCTAACAGCCCCCTTATGTGACTCCAAAAACACTTCAGTAGAATGAAGGTCTCTGTCTCTGCTTTGTGCTGCTCAGCAGGTTCAGTCTGCAGCAATGTTGAAGATTTTCTGGAGGATCAATAATTACAGTAAATACATCATTTTCATTTCTCCCAGCACAGGCCCTTGCTAATATAAATATAATAAAAAAAGATACAAAAAAGAGGCACTTATCTGTTCAAATTCAACAAAGCATAGAATGAGGGATTCATATTAACTGTTTATTTAATAATATATTAATTGTTCTTTCATTAACTATTCATCTTAATTAGAATTACGGATTAGCAGTGAATTTAATTCGGTGGTAAAGTACAAGCAAAGTACGTGCTGTCACACAATGGTGATGACACAAGACATACAGGGAGGTTGGCGTGAAGCTTGCACCAATGTGGGTAACTTCATGTCATAGCCGCACGAGAACGTTGTTATAGTTTTGTGGTCAGATGAATTAGCCTGAGAGGAGGAGTAATCGAGTTCACATGGAGGAGTATGTTGGACACAGTTATGGTAGTGCTCAAAGGGCTTAAAAAATAAGACTTATGGGGGGGTTTCAACATAGCTGCAGGCGGCTGCTTTACCTGATAGCTCTTTACAGGTGACCTTGTTTACCTGCTTTCAATGCCGTGCAGACTCCTCGAATGGCAGACAAATGAAAAGTTGCATCCTCGTCATCTTCGTTGGAGCTTTTATCTCCCAGAAAAAGCCACTTGACAAATTTTTCAAGCTTGAAGCTGGCATCAAGGGAATCAACAGAGCGGGAGAGAAAAGTTCCTGTTCTAGGGGAGTGACGCCGACTGCCAACCCACATAAACCTGCTGGACAACACAAGGAAGTATGTTCCCCAAAAGCCACAAAATCCACTTCTAAATCCTCTGCAAGTGCTAGTGTTATCAAAGAAATAAAAACATCTTGGAGCAAAGTTTGTAAGCAGTACCCCTCTGCATAATACCACACTTTTGGCAGCAGAGATTGCCATGGCAGTGGTGGACTTGAAAACAACACAAGAGGTCCCAGATTTCGATCTACCTGAAGGGAAGTTTGGTGTTTCCTTGTCTTTTTTGTCTTCCACTGCCTTTTCATCCTCTCTTGCTGCTCCTTCAGTACCCAGGAGGTTGGGGACGGAGACGAGAGCTGCTATGGTAGCTAGCCATGGAGTTACAGGTACAGGCTCAAGGCATACAATATATTCCATGAGTGACACCTTGGATAAATTATTTCAATGGTCACAGTTATCTGACTGCAAATTTCATACCGTCTCCGAAAAGGTTGATTTCCTTCAGAGTGATGCTAAGCAGAACTGGGAAAAGATTAAAGTGGTAATGAAGGATGTGGAATGTAATAAAAAAGAAATTGACAAAAACACAAATAAAGTAACAGGGCTAGAGGCCACAACTGCTAACTTAATCAGAGACAACTACTCCATGGCAAGGAAAATTGAAACACTTGAGAATCAGCAATGCTATAGAAACCTTCGAATTGTGGGACTACCTAATACTGTGGACACCTCATTTCAAACAACCCAAGATATATTGAAAGATCTGTTTATAACACTTTTCAAACTACCGTAGGAAAATTTGTCATTTATTACTAAGGCTTATCGCATACCATCAAAACAAAATGTCAAGAGAATGGATCTAAATTTGACTACTTCGAATACTGAGACAGAACTGGAACAACACAAAAAATCCACAATTATGGTGTCTTTTGCTTTCCAGTATGATAGAGATCTCATTATGAGACTTTCTAGACTTAAAGCACCTTTGATATAAAAATCATTTAAGTTTTCAATTTTTCCCCGATTATTCATATGCTACACAGCAAAAGAGATGCCGTTTCCTTGGCTAGTATCAAGAACTTAACAAAACAGAACAGAGTTTGGAGCTCAGTGCTTTGGCTTCTCAGAAGGAACTAGAAGGGGTACAGGATCAGATCTACAGTACAGTAGCTTATTGTTGTTTTACATTGTTTCTTGTGGATTCTACTTGGTAGAAGGTTATTTCTTTTCTTTCTTACTACTAAGGGGCTAGCAGGGTATTTTTTGAGGCTGTTGGAATTTTGAAACCTGTTTTGGTAGCTGTAACTGGGCTCATTTGTTTGATTAACTGTGTGGCAGGCTGCATTTGTAGAGGCCTATTTCTTCTGTTTTAAAACATAATTTGGTGTGATTTAACTGGGTCTGTTTCTTTGAATTGGAGACACATATCTTCTAATTTCAAGCCTATTTTGATGTGTTGTTGGTGAAGCTGTTTGAATTGGAGTCCTGTTTCTTTGGGTAGCAAACCTATTTTGGGGGCTTTGAGTAGAATTGCGATTCATTGTTGCTGGCTTCACTAGCTGCAAAGTTTGAGTGCAGAGTGGGGGAAGGGTGTTAATGGTCTGACCAGAGGCCTCAGCTACCTGATTGTTTCTGGAAGACTTGGGCTGGTCCCACCCTCGGTCCATTATTTCCTTTATACCAGGGGTTCTGACATCACTTCCTCAAACAGCCAAAAGAATATGCACCTGTCATAGCAAAAGCAGACATCCAGGAAAGGAACAGCAGCAAGTGAAGAGGTGACTGCTCTCTCAGTGGAAGGAAGTAAATGCAAATCTAGGAGTTTTCATTATTACTTCTTCGCATTGATATTGCATTGTGGAAAGGAGGAGCAGGAGTTAGTAGAAGGTTGTGCAATGGCTACTTAAAGTCTGTTTTTGAGTGTGGATAGGAAGGATAGGAATATAAAAAGCAATTGCTCAGTATATCTAAACGTGTGCAACAAAGGAGGTAAGGGAAATAAAGAAAATGTTTTGCACTGATAGAGGAGGGAGAGGGGAGACTTGGGGGCGTGTTTGGTATCCTGCATCTGGAAGGGTGGGGGGGTCGCTGGTGGGCAATGACAGCAATGGGTAGGGTAGTAGGCTGCAACAACTACGGTGCACCAATTTTTCTAAAAATTGCCTGGAGTGTGGGAGGATGTTTAGTGCGCAACCACATAGAAAAACTTAGAAAGGAGATTGAGGGTCTGCAGGAGGAACTAAGACAGGCAAGGCAGATTGGGGGTGGGTTTACCCCATTACTGGAGGGAGAAAGAAGGGAAGATGAGGGAGGGCAATTTAAGCCAACAGTGGTGAGGAGAGGGTCAGAAGAAGGGAAGCAGAGACAAAGGGGCCCAGGCCAGGAAGAACAATTGCCGGGGAAACCAGGTCAAGAGACAAAAGACAAATGGAAGGAGGAGATAGGGACTTGTGAGGGGAGGCGAAGAAGTGGCAAAAGTCATGGAGTGGAAAGGAGAGAACAGGTTACTATGAAGAGAGAGGGAGCGGATATTTGTGAAGGGTCTTCAGAAAATAGTTGTGCACTGCTATAGAGGAAGAAGGTGAAGGAGGGAACTGATGAAATTAGAGGAGTAATTGATAAATGCCTGGACCAAACTGGAGCGGGGGGAAGTTCTGCTGGGAGAATTGCAACAGGGGTAAAAGGGGGAAATAATGTGCAGGAGGAAGAAGAGGAGCTGAAAATGAGAGAGGGAGATGAATGGAAGCAAGCAGGGAGTAAGAGGGGTGGAATCTTAGTGCTGGGGGACTCAATACTAAGAGGAGTTAGGTGGGGTAGCAAGGGAAGAGGCATGATTTAATAATAAATAATAATAATAATAATAATTTTATTTATATAGCACCTTTCAACATATCAAGGTGCTGAACAATTTAACAATTCAATCATTACATACACAAACATATACATAAAATCAGCATACCACAAGATAAAATATGTAATAATAAATCCAAAACGTTAATAAATAATTAATTATCTAGAAAGCCATGCTCCACAGATAAGTTTTCAGCTCTTTTAAAGAAGTTCCACGGAGGTGCACTGCCGTAGCCGACATGGTAGAGAGTTCCAAAGAGTGGGTGCAGCAAATGAAAATGCTCTGCTGCCAGAGGATTTCAAACTCATCTCGGACATCTAACAACCCCATGTCGGCTGAGCGGAGTGATCGGTCAGGGCAGTAAGGTACAAGGAGATCTTTCAGGTAGGCTGGACCCTGGTCATGAAGGGCTTTAAAAGTCAACAAATGACTTTAAGGTGATCCGCCACCGCACAGGCAGCCAGTGCAGTTCACGCAGCACGGGAGTGATGTGACAAAAACGACTTGTCCCAGTCAAAACCCGGGCTGCAGCGTTCTGCACCAGCTGCAGGCGACGGATTTCAACCCCGGAAAGCCCAAAGTACAGGGCATTGCAATAGTCTAAGCGTGAGGATACAAAGGCATGAACCAAAGTAGGCAGGGAGTCAGACGGAACAAGATGCTTCACCCTGGCAATGTTCCTAAGATGATAAAAGGAAGTCTTGACAACAGCAGACACCTGAACTTTTAGAGTCAGCTTATCGTCAAGAATAAATCCAAGGCTATGCACCTGTTCTGAGGACGGCAAAGGTACTCCACCAAGAATAATTCCAGATGGAGCACAGATATCCGGCCTCACCACCCGACCACCAGGATCCACCACCAGCACCTCTGTTTTCTCCGAGTTCAACTTTAGCCAACTAGAATCCATCCAGTCTTGGATCTCCCTCAGGCAGCTGTTAAATACCGAGAGAGCTCCAGCCTGGTCGGGTGCAAAGGACAGATAGAGCTGGGTGTCATCCGCATAGCAGTGAAACCTCAGCCCATATCGCCTAATGATACCTCCGAGGGCAGCATGTACACTGCAAACAACATGGGCGACAGCACGGATCCCTGGGCACTCCACACAACAGAGAGATTGGATCAGAGGAAAAATTCCCCGATACAACTCTCTGTGATCTCCCGGTAAGGAATGACGTGAACATATTGCAAAACGGTTCCAGACATTCCACAAATATGCCCCAGACGAGCTAACAGCACCATGTGGTCCACTGTGTCAAAGGCTGCAGAGAGATCAAGAAGAACAAGAATGGAGTGTCTCTTCTGATCCCTCGCCATCAGAAGATCATTTAACACCCGAACCAGCGCAGTCTCGGTGCTATGTCTTTTACGGAAGCCCGACTGGAAGGATTCATAGACATTATGGATGGTTAAATGGTCATCCAATTGACTCGCTACGACCTTCTCGATAACCTTCCCAATAAAGGGAAGGTTAGAGATAGGTCGATAGCTAGAATAAGAGTCCGGGTCCAAGGAAGCTTTTTCCAAAAGAGGAGTTACTACAGCCTCTTTCAAGGAGCAGGGAAACTCACCCGATTCCAAGGAGCACCAGACTATTTGCGCCAGGACCGGACCAATGGTATCCAAACAACCCAAAATAAGGGGGAGTCGGACCAGGATCCAAACCACAACTTGTGGGGCGCATAGAATGGATGATCCTCATAATGTCCATGAGCTCAGGTCGTCGAAAGGAACTCCAGGAGAAATGAGGCACTGTCATCTCATGCTGACCAGAAGCTTCACCCATACAGCTTGCCGGACCCAGGTTCTTCCTGATGTCGGCCACTTTAGCTGCAAAGAATCGAGCGAGCTCGTCACACTCTACTTGTGAAAAAGCTTTCCGAACATGCAGGCAGGCTGGGTTGCACAGTCTGTCAACAGTTCGGAACAGCTGAGCCGGTCGATTCTGAGCAACTGCAATCTCCCTGGACAGGAATTCTGCCTTCTTATGGGTGATTGCAGATTGATAGCTAACATAATGTTCCATCAATCTAGAGTGGTCGGCATCAAGGGCGGACCTGCGCCAGCGATGCTCTAACCTTCGCCCCTGTCTCCGCATCTCCCTCAGGGTCCCATCAAACCATGGGGCTAAGGGGCGAAGGGATCTGGGGCGGTCACAAACAGGAGCAATAGAATCCAGTGCCGTGACAGCCTTATTATAGGCCGACACTAGTGCTTCTGACTACTGCTCACCAAATGAAGGATGAGAGGTCAAGGACCGCCCGCTAGACCTTGTGGAGTAACATTCCGTAAGGGCGGTACCTGACCATCTCCACAGGGGCTGGTCTTCTCAGGGGGGTGCAAAAATTGAACCTCACGATGTGGTGATCAGACCAGGCGACTGGTTCCACCCCCATGTCGAATGCGTTGATCCCTAGAAGGAAGACTAGATCTAAAGAGTGTCCAGATTTGTGCGTTGCAGTGGAAACCACCTGTGTGAGGCCCATAGAAGACATCAATTGGAGGAAGTCGTTACCCAAATTTGAGAGTTCATCGTCGACCCAGGCGTTGAAGTCACCCAGGACCATCAACCTGGGTGACTCAAACGACATGTCGACCAGGAAGTCTACTACTTCCTGTAAGAAGCGTCTCCCATCACCGGGTGGACGGTAGATGAGGATGATTCGAACGCCTACACCTGCTACGACTGTACACTCGAAAGACCCAGTCTCACCGACTGCCACATTCATGAGACCCAATTCCGTCTTGAAACAGACTGCAACCCCCCCACCCCTGCGGTCCAATCTCAGGTGGTGTATCACCGAGTACCCAGCCGGAATCATGGCCTCTAAAGTGGGGCCAGAGTTTTCATCCAGCCAGGTCTCGGTGATGCAAGCCAGATCAGCCGAACCAACAAGATCGGCAATAATAGCGGTCTTATTCCTAACAGACCTGGCGTTGCATAACACCACCCGAGTTGGACAAACTTCAGGGTTGTCAAGCCTATCTGCCCACTAGTTTCTGTGGGGCCCTTGGGTATGGCTACCAGACAAGGAGAACCTCGATCTGGATTCCATTTCGCCCCAGGGCGCCTCCTGGTCCTGACTGCCCTGATACGATGGACTCGCTCATTCATCCACCCCTGTTCGACAACCCCCCCTCCTCTCCTACGGGCAATCCCCAGAGCCCTGCAGCGCTGGTAAATATCAAAAAGTAGAGGAGGAGTAACAAAGGGGCGGAGGGCGCGAAGAGAGGAGGATGAATAGCGCACCACCGTGGGAGCTGAAGGCCAACACATGTTAAAACTAAATAAAAACCAAAACCCACAACAAACGATTAAAATCAGTTTAAACAACAACATAAGAATAAGCTTAAAAAATAAATAAATAAATAAAAAAAAAAACTCTAAACCTAACCTGTTTACCCCCACCTGGATTGCTCTCACCACCGGGAGAGGAAAGGGACAAGGCACTCTCACTGCCTAGCCCTTATAGGATAAACAGCGAAGGGCCAAGAACAAAACTCCACACAAGTTCTCTCACAACTAGGGGAGGAAGAAATTTGTTCTAGCCTCACAGAAAAAAAAAAAACAAAGCTAAAAAGCTAAGGACACAAAGACCTCTCACCCCCCGTGTCCAAGAGCTGTAATCAAAAAACTCAAAAGTAAAACAAATCAAACCAATACAAAGTCCATAAAATTAGTATGTCCATATCAAGCAGGAACAAATGGGAATAAAGCAGGAGGAGTCCGAAGATTTGCCAGAATAATTCAAAGTCTGAAGAATTTTGGTCAGATAAATCGGTTTAACTCATGCCCATAATTTTCCAACAGGTAATCCCCAAAGGAGAGCAAAACTACCCTAACCAAAGGGTCCCGAGGAGACCCGCAAAGTGGCAGTCCCAAGACTCAAGGGGGTGGACCAGCCAGCTCCTGACCAAAAATACCCCCTAAGCCCCTGCAGGGTAGCAAAAGCTCCAAGTCAGGACACCTATCAGGAATATAATTAACAGACAGAGTTACACAACCAGATTTAAACCTTGTACAGCCAAGGCCTTTCAGCACTCTGAAAGCTAAGGTAATTACAACCTAGACCAAGTCAGATAGCGTCAGGTTAAATATAAGTAAAAAGGAAGAGAAGGCAAACCATCCTATATAACTCCATTCCAATCCTCATCAAAATTCAGAGTGACGTAGAAGTAGTGGGCTCTTCAGGCCCTAAATCCCAACGAAATAAATCGGCTAAGTTAATCGCGGAAAGCGACCGACAGAAAAGTCAAAGCCGTCTGACCCAAACCAAATCCGGAACTCCACAAACCTTCCAGATGGTATCCAGGAGGTGTCCAGAACAACAAACAGTCCCAGAAAGTGAGATTAAATGATCTTCAGGCCGGAAAGCTTCCCACTCTCTTTCTCTGACTCGTCCAGGAACTAAAACTGGAGGGAGAGGGCAGGAGCAAAGAAAACCCTCCGACGTATCTCCGCTAAGGTAGGACCAGTCGAAACCCGAAAAGCTACCGCAGGTTAGGAAAATGAAAGAGAGTTTTGATGCAACCCTGCCAACAGCTCTCTGTAAAACTCAGAAAACGCCGCTTACAGGTCCGGTAATGAAAGCTGAGAGCCCAGAACCGCAATCCCCACAACTTGTCCTGTCGAAACAACACAAGCCCAAAAGTACGCAAAATTCAAAAAATGGGCTGAAATAATAACTTAAAATATCAAAAAAAAAAAAAATAAATAACACATAAACAGAAGTTCAAACTCGCGTGACGGCAACACGCCCAGCCTGGCGGCCATCATTTTCATCCAGGTTAATAGATAGCTGGTGCTTGGGTGGAGGCCATGCCAGAAATGACAGCGTAAAGGGTGGGACAGTCTGTTCTGAAATATGCTAGAAGGGGTAGGGACAAGCCTCATTTAATTATACTTCTTGGGACAAACGACCTGGCTGACAAGACAGGAGATGCGGTCCAGAGGAGGTTTGAGGAACTAGCACAATTATGTGAAGGGGCAGGAAGATCAGTAACTTTTTCAGAGATACTTCCCATGTCAAAGGCAAGCACAACAAGAAAGCTGAGAATAGAGGAATTTAACGGATGGCTAAGAACGTGGTGTGGACTGTTGGGGGGTGGGAGGGACCTGGGAGGACAGTAGTCTCCATGCCAAGGACAGACTACACTTGAGTGAGGAGGGAAAGAAAGTGTTGAAACAGAGGATGGAGGAGTACATAGAGGAAGTTGGGAATTTAAACTAGGAGTGGGGGTGTCAGTTGGGGAAGAGATATGCAGAGACCACAGGTTGGGAAACCATATGAACTTACCCCCCATAACAATGACAAAGGACAAATTGCAAGTACTGTTGGTGATGCTAGGAAAGGAGGGCAGGTTGGGGGGGGTGGAAGGTGGTTACCCTTAATGCTAGGAGCTTTGGGAGGAAAACTGCAGAGTTACAGGTTCTCATGGCAGAGGGAGAGGTGGACATTGCAGCCGTCACAGAAACATGGGCCATCCAATACAATGACTGGGACCTGTCTGTACCAGGGTACAGGTTATTTCGTAGGGACAGGGTGATTGGGAAAGGTGTGGGGGGTGGTACTATATGTGAAGGAAGTACTGAAATGTGTAAGGGAGGAAGGGGAGGAGGGTAGTACAGAGTCATTTTGGATGCAAATCCAGGATTCCAAGAATAGGATTCTTAGAATGGGAGCGGTGTACAGGCCACCATCTCAGATGGAGGAGTTAGCCAGGGAACTAGCAGGACAGATCAGGAGGACCTGCGAGAAGGGTAGTGTGGTGATTGTGAGGGGCTTCAACATGCCAGGAGTGGACTGGAGCACCCCAACAACCAGGAACAGAAGGGAGCAGGTACTGCTGGATGCCTTTCAGGACAGATTCCTGCTGCAAATGGTCAGTGAACCAACCAGGTTAGGAAATACCCTTGACCTTGTGCTGGCAAATGGGGACTTTGTGAGAGAACTTACAGCGGAGGAACCACTGTCAGGGAGTGACCACCGCTCAGTATGGCTCACATTGGATATGGGCAAGAAAGGAGTGGAATCTGGCACAATAGTGCTGGACTTCAGGAGGACCAACTTTGGGAGGATGGGGGAAGTGGTAAAAGGGTACCTGGCCAGGATTCAATCTATTATGGACATTAACAAGAGGTGGAAGCTCATAAAGCTGGAGATAGTGGAGGCAACCAAAACCTGCTGCAAAGCCCAGAGCAAGAAGGCTAGGGCTAAGAAACCGATCTGGTTGAGCAAGGAGGTCATGGAAAAGGTAAGGAGGAAAACAGCTGCCTTTAAGAAGTACAAGAAAACAGGGAGGGGGGAGGACAGGGAGGAGTACTTGACAGAATCGAAGGAGGTGACAAGGGCAGTAAGGGGAGCCAAAGCATCTACGGAACTCAGGCTGGCACAAGGCATTAAGAAGGGGGAGAAGGACTTCTTTAAGTACATCAGGGAGAAAAGGAGCTGTAAGGACCACATAGTAAGGATTAGGAAGGAGGGGGGTTGGGTGGAAGCAGGGTGCGATAAGGTGGAAGCACTAAATGAGTACTTCTGCTCAGTATTTACTAAAGAGAAGGGGGTGACACCCAAGGTGGGAGAAATGGCAGAAAGGGGAAGTGGTGACAGATGGGGAAATCATGGAGAGCAGAGTTCGAGAGAGTTTGAAGGCACTGAGGGTGGACAAGGCGCCAGGCCCAGATGGCATCCACCCCAGGGTACTGAAGGAGCTGGCAGAGGTCCTTGCAGGACCTTTGGCAGACCTATTTAATGCCTCACTACATTTGGGGTGTGTACCTCAGGACTGGAGGATGGCTCATGTGGTGCCCCTCCACAAGAGTGGCCCCAAGGATGAACCAGGAAACTACAGACCAGTGAGCCTCACATCCATCATGGGTAAGCTAATGGAGACTATCCTGAAGGAGAGACTGGTGGCCCTCCTAGAGGCCAAAGGACTACAGGACAGCAGACAGCATGGCTTCATACGTGGCAGATCCTGCCAAACCAACCTGGTCAAGTTCTATGACTGGGTAACTAGGCAACTGGACAGGGGCCATGCAGTGGATGTCCTGTATCTGGACTTCAGTAAGGCATTCGACTCAGTGCCACATGGAAGGCTGGGAAGGAAGTTAGTAGGCACAGGGGTGGGTGCAAAGCTGGTGAGATGGGTAGGAACTGGCTGCAGGGAAGGCAACAGAGGGTGGTGGTGGGTGGGGAGCTCTCACACCCAAGGACAGTGATGAGCGGTGTTCCACAGGGCTCAGTGTTGGGACCAGTGTTGTTTGGGATATTCACTGCAGACATATCATGGGACATCAAGAGCAAGATCTGTCTGTTTGCTGATGATACCAAGGTAGGCGCAGTGGTGGAAGACCTAGGGGGATGGCAGGGGTTGCAGGATAATCTGGCAAAGCTTGAAACCTGGTCAGACACCTGGCAACTGGGCTTTAATGCCAAAAAGTGCAAGGTGCTGCATTTTGGGATGAAGAACCCAAGGAGGAGTTACCAGCTAGAGGGAGTGCAGCTAGCCTAGACAGAGGAGGAGGAGAAGGATCTGGGTGTGCTCATTACAGGGTCAATGAACAACTCGGCACAATGTAGGAAGGCAGCTGCAAAGGCCAACAAAATGCTGGGTTGTATTGCAAGGGGTATATCCTCGAGGAGGGAGGAGGTGATTCTGCCACTGTATAGGTCATGAGTTAGACCACACCTGGAGTACTGCGTGCAGTACTGGCGTCCGTATCTGAATAAGGACATTAGGTTACTGGAGGGGTGCAGGCGCAGGCGACAAAGATGATCAAGGAGCTGGGGGACTTATCATATGAGAGGAGGTTAAAGGAGTTGAACATGTACTCACTGGAGGAGAGGAGAGACAGGGTGACATGATTGAAACCTTTAAATACATGAAAGGAATAAACAAGACAGGTACAGAGGGCTGTTCAAAGTAAGGAGGAGGGCCACGGGGCCATGATATGAGACTGGAGCAAGGAAGGTTCAGAAGGAGATGAAGAGACACTTTTTTACAGAGAGGGTGGTGGCTGGGTGGAATGCGTTACCTGCTGAAGCGGTATGCAGTAGAACAGTGGACTGCTTCAAATGAGGATGGGACAGGGGAAGGGGGAGGGTTAATGAAGGGGAAGGGAGGGGCAGCTGCAGAATAAGGGGTGCTAGCTACACATTCAAGCAGACTTGATAGACCTCTAGGCCTTTATCTGCTGGCAAATTTCGTATGTTCGTATAACTTCTAGAGATGGTGACAGAGTTTCAGCTCTTGGCTCCTGCAAATGTTCGGGTGAAATATAAAGGGGTGCAACATCTGTTCTTTGAAGTCGATCAGTTATCTACTTTTAGTCATACCCAATATTCACAGCATACTGGACCTGACTCATCAATCGACTCACCAACACTTTCCAAAGAGGAAAAGATAAATATGTGAAGCTAAATATGTAAAACATGATAAAAAAAAAATCAGAATTTTCCTCTTTTATTTTTCTTTTCTCTTTACTTGAGTTTATGTCATTTAGTGGAAGGAATTTAAGAAGTGGAAGGAAACTAAGAAGGGGAAGGAAACCACAGGGGTAAACCAAAGATTATGATAATATTATTTCAAATATAAGTATAAGAAATAAGGGAAATGTGGTTAATTATAATATGATAGTATGAATGCAGTGCTTGACTACTAATAATATGCAGCTTTGGCTCTGTCGCTTATCCCATTTTTAGAATAATCTATCCCCCCACACACACACACACACACACACAAACACACACACACACTCTTGTTTTGGTCTAGACATGCCTATATCATAAGTTACAATGCTTATGGATTGTTTTTGTTTTGTTTTTCTCACACCATTCATTATATCTCTTGGTGACATGTTGATGTCAAAATTTTGAAAGTTTAATAAAATATAATTATAAAAAAAAAATAAGACTTATGTGGAGCTGGGAAGTCAGCTCCCCTGGACTGGAAAGTCTGGTCTGCAGGCAAGTATTATGGTGCATAATTGTGGTACACACAGTACATGCCACATGAAAAGTCATCTCACTAGGACTGGAAAATAGGCTGGTAGACTGGCAGACATTAGTTAAGTGAGTGTGTGTGTATGTATTTATTTATTTATTTATTTATTTATTTTTTGGGTGTGTATATATGTATGTGTTTATTTGGCATTTGTTAACCTGGTAAGTACACTAGTCAAGAAATTGTTTATTTTCAGACGCAACCTGGAAAGTTACAATTGACAAACAATAGATAGACAACTGGCAAAAATTTGAATGTGTGAGTTGAAAGCAGAGCTACATAGCAACATTACAAATTACAAAAACTTAAATACATAAGAATAAGTCCACAACAATATGTACATAGTGACAAATTAAATAACAATATCAATTAAAATTTATACCAAACATACATGGTACAGAAACTGATTGAACAATTTGATGTGTTTAAAGAAGCCAACACATACACATGAATTAGTCACATAGACTGTAGTTTTAAAAAGAAGAATATTTCCTTAACTCAGGTTTAAACAGTTGTTGAGTAGGGGTGCCACAATTCTGATCAGGAGGGAATTCCAGAATTTAAGGGGAAAATACAGTAGGAAAATACAAGCTTCCCAATTTCCGTGTGTCCTGTTGGGATTAACAATAAAGCCTAACTTAGAAACCTCAGGGTGTACACACATGCTGGTTTCATAAGACATGTGGCTAAGGAGGAGGGTGTTTGGTATAAAAGTACTTTGTCACAAGACATCCAAGGTTAACAGGACACTGTCTGCCCTTCTAGGCCACAAAGTGTCCCTAGTATAACTAGCTCTAGCCAGAGGCAATATGGATGCAAAATGATTTTATTGATGGTAATGAAAAATTTGTAAGAAAGACGATATCATAACAAACACTTACCGTAAGTGTTTTTTGAGCAGCATAAGCATTTGGACATTAATCAAAAGCTGACATCCATGAGACGCTAGTTCCTCCATCCAGATTGTGTCCCCTCTTTACAAAACTAGTGGTATTATAAAGTGATGAGATTTTCATCATATGATTAATTTGTACTTTCCAACCTCTTTTTTCCTTTTTTACATGAGGGAGGGTCATCCTCACCCCCCAGTGCAATAATCCAGATGGGCTCAGGACCTGAGGACACCTCAGGATGGAAGCATGGTAGGAGCATCATGGGGCCTGCTTCTGCTTCCAGTTTTCCTTTTTTTGCCCTCATCCCTGCACTGGGGCATGCAATCCGAATGTGCATACGTGGAGGCATGTGCATGCCCGTGGAATCCCATAGCTCCCTCCTTTTCCTGCCATCCTCAGACCCCCATTACCACCACATCTCCACCTGGTGGCACTCATTCAGTGAGAGAGACAGTTCTCCCTCCCTAGGAAAGGAGAGCAGTCCAATGGACACTCAGCCCTTTCCCTCCCCGGCCAAACCCCATCACCCCAGGCTCGTTCCTGAACCAGGATCACTGGCATGACAAGAGGAAAGGAGTCCAGTGTCTCAGACCTGTACACCACTGGGCCAGCTACTAATGTTATTTCTTTGCCAAACTGTAATTTAATTACATCAACAATTACAAGCACATAAGCAATTGCAATAGACTAGATAGATTGGGCAGTGAATATAATTAATCATGTTTTACTTTTTCTTTTTACATGTTCTCTCTGTTCCCTACCACTACAGTTTGGGTTCTATGTCATAATAGCGAACACAAAATGGTGATCGCTATTATGGCTAGTGTAAAAGCAAATCGGCGATATACACATGCCAGTGAACTGACATCCAGCAAAATGAAGTATTTTTGCAGGGAGGCTGCACCCCCCTGTGCTCACCTCTTGGGGGGGCTTTGCCCCCCCCCCGCACCCTCCTGATTTAGGATTCTTAACTCCAGGGGGTGCATGTCAGGAAAGGGGCACAGTCTGCATGAAAAATAAAGTCCTGCAGCTACAGACAGTGGCAAATTTCTTCTCTCCTGGTCCCCAGTCCCAACCCACTACCTGCTGTGCCAGAGCTAGCCTTCCTCACCACCACTCAGCTGGCTCTGCGGCAGCAGGCACACTACAGCCCAATAACCCTCTCCCCTATCCCTCCCCTTCCCCTCGCTATCCTCCCTTTCTGGTCACCCTCCCCTACCCTTGTGGTAGCAGTGACTCGCTACCCTTGCTGGTCACCCATGATCATAGTGCAGAATATGAGTCACCGTTTTGATGGTTGCCCATATTCAGTCACTATTATCATGGGATACTCTAGAATTTGTAAGCCAGTATGTTAATTTGAGCTGTAGTATTCATAACCTCACAGTGGGAGGTCATGGGGTCAGAGGGGGACTGGTATGCTCATGTGTTTTAGAAAAAAAAATCTCACTTGATAAAATTATCATCCTGGAATTTAAGCAACCCCAGTTACACTATACAATGTATATTTGTACCAATATTTACCACCAAATGAGATATCTGCAGCAGTAGTACAAGAAACAACTATATCACACATTTCCATTCCGTGCCATGCATGTATACTCACTCCATGACAGAATGTTCTATAATTCTTTAAAAAATATTTTCTAAATCCATTTCAATGAACTTCACTAAGGGGCAAGGTGACTGCATTGGCTATCGTGAACTAGTAGGAGTGCAAAAGTTCTCCTTTAAGAACTGCACTAATAGGGTCCACATAACCTGATAAAAAGGGGGTGATAATGCAGCAGGTACATGGAGTCAGATTATTAATATGTTGGGTATTGCAGTTCTGTAAAACTAGTTTAAAAAAGAAGGTACTAACACGTGTGGACAGTGACCCTGTAGTGCAGTTCTTGAAGGAAAACTTTTGTGCTCTTTATTCATTAATGGTTGCCAGTGCTGTCACCTTGCCCCTTAGTGTTCACTGAAATGGATTTAGGATACAGATTTTTAAACAATTATAGAACATTTTGTCATGGGGTGAGTGTAAATGCATGGCACAGGACAGAAATGTGTGATATACTGCAATTGTTTCTCACACTACTTTTGTAAATATCTCATTTTGTGGTTAATATCAGTGCCGATATAAACTGTATAGTATAATTGTGGTCACAGCACTTAAATTGCAGGATGGTAATTCTATCAAGTCTATCAACATTTTTGTTCTTAAACACATGAGCATATCAGTCCCCCTCTGACCTCCATGACCTCCCAGTGTGAGGAGACTGTGAGGTTGTGAATTTTGCAGCTCAAGTTATCGCACAGCACTACAAGCTGTAGTAGTAGAGATCAGAGAGAGTGTGACAAATGTAAAAAGAAAACCTAAAGAATAATTAATTATAGTCACTATCCAACTTATCTAGTCCATTGCAACTGCTTCTGTGCACTTAATTGCTGATGTCATTAAATTACAGTTCAGTAAAGAAACAGGATTAGTGACGTGAGAAGGGAATCCAATCCCCAAATAAATATATAGACTGAGGTTATGATGCAAGGGCAAAAAATGGTAGCCCGTGACATGGCGTCAGTGACTGAGTGCTTGCAATAATGACGACTTAATCCTGGCAAATGTCATGGGGGCTACCGATGAGGTAAGGTGACTGGCTGGGGTGGGTCAGTGCATAAAGACGGGATGTCACTACATGTATGCGTACGGGAGGTGGGAACAAGCACGCTCAATCAATCACTGCCATTTTGTTTCCTCCTAGGTTTTAAATGTCACACACACACACACACACACACACACACACACCACTGTGTTTTAGCCTTGTTTGCTACCATGGACTGACATAGTCCAGCATTTCTTTACATTCCAGTTCTGTCTGCCTGTTCTTCCAGTGGTATTATAAAGAAATTAGATTTTTGTCATGTGATTGATGTACACATTCCAACCTCTTTTTCCCTTTTCTATATATATTTTTTTGCGGTTCCATGTCATAACGGTGACCGCCGAAAGGCGATTTGCATTATGGCGAAGTCAGAGTGCTGAAAATCAGGTTCGGCACTCTGACTCCCCGTCACACAGCAAAACAATGCCGGGGACTTGCATTTTAACATTTCATGTGGAGGGCTTCGCCCCCCTGCACCTCCCTACTTAAGGATTCTCAACTCCAGGGGGGTGCATGTTGGGGGGGGGAAAAACATTTAGAAATAAAATTCTGGCCAGGCACAACAAAAGCACACCAGTACCTGGACCCAAACCCAGCACCCTGCCCACCCAAGCCATGAATCCACCCACCACACCATGGGGCCAGCTTGGCAGCCCACCGTGGCACCACCCCTCAAATCCGTCCCTCCCCTTGCTGAGCGTGCTTGCTCCCACCCCCCCCGCATCTCTTTTTACAATGGCTTGCACCACATTTTTGGTGCAAACCCCCATAAAAAGATCAGCAAAGTAGACCAGAAAAGCTGGTCTAACTATGGGCAAGTGGTGCATGGGATAGAGAATCCCAATAGCCGGCCGGGAAATGCCACACGCCCCATGTGTCATGTGTTCGGCACACCCGGGGCTTGCGGCATTCTAATTATTTTGAGAATCTAGCCCAATAACGTTATATAATGTATGGTAGAATGTTGTTATAGGTAGAAATCTACCTTTTTATAACAACGTTTTACCATCGATGTAACGTCACAATGTTGTTAACCCATTGATGGTACATCACATCGATGGGTTAACAACCGGGAACAGTCTGGGCATGCGCGCTGCTAGATCGGACAGCTTTGAAATGGCCACGGTCGTGAGGGCAGAGCAGTGGGCACATAAAAAAAAAGCAGTAAGGAACTGCTTTCTTTTCTAAAAAAATGAACTGGTACCATACACTATAAAAGCTAATGTATGGTACATCGATGGGTAACCGTTTTGTTAACCAATCTCGAGCTTGCCATGGCGACAAAAACCTCTCGAGCTTTGCTCTTGAGGTTTACATGGTCGCCCTGGCAACCTCTCGATGGTTAACAAACTGGTTAACCATCGATGACCATACATTATCTTCTATTTAGGAAGCAGAATGCCTTGCACTATCACCATGTTAGCTTTAGGTGTTAGATTTTGTTTAACTCTGTATGCAAGGCACAATCTAGAATTTAGAAACTTATAGTTCGTCATTTATATGTAGTGAGAAATCAAGAGTATTATCAAACATAACACCTAGATATTTAAAAGAGTCATCCATCTTAAGAAAGGAGCCATCAAGACATGTTCTTTGTAGTCAGGTCCACAATGTTGTTTTGTGCAGATCCAAGCAACGTAGCTTAAGTTTCGCTAGCATTTATAACCAGCACATTTTTACGGTGTGGGATAGCAGTACACAGTACATGCCACTCCGGAATGCTGGTTAAAAGAAGAACAGTAGGCACATCACTTTGCCTAAGCTGGGAGACATGCTGAATTAATAGTGATTACTCCCACCCACCCTGAATTAATTTTAAAATAAGAAGCTATGGGAATTTATTCTAGCCTTGTACTATACTTTTGCAGTCCTAAGTAATCAACAAAATGGTGAGGTGCCTGAAATGACGTTATGCTGCTTCCCCAAAAATGTTGCAGTGCTTAGAGCTCAGAAAAAAAATTATTGGCAAAACACTGAATAGTACATACTTTTCAACATTATTTTTATTTATAAAATGCCAAGAAAAAATCTAGTAATTTCACTGGCAGAGACACATCAGCTGACTGTACATTAAATCTCTTTAAATGCATGGTCAGCAGCCAAATCTCATTTTCCTCCCCCCAAAAAAATCCTTACTTAAGCATATCACTGGACCCTGAAACACAACTAAAAAAAATGCTACGAGCAAAAATGCCACTAACTAACATATTGAAAATCTAGCCTTCACTACTGCCATATTTAAAACTCGTTTTTTATTAAATGTTGTCAGTCATTCAACTCACAGTTACATACTTAGTGCACATTCTCCAACATTTCCCCACCACTTACACAAAGTGCTGCATTGGTTAGCAATTAAAAATATACTCTGTGGCCTCCATGAAAAAATCATAGTTTTTCCTGGATCCCCACTTACCCCACTGTCCAGCACCACATTGTCAAGCCGTGAGTGTGTCCTGTTAAATGTGGCTGCCTTCTGTTCATATACTAACATAGAAACATAGAATCTGATGGCAGATAAGGACCGCTTGGCCCACCTAGTCTGCCCATTTCCCTACCTGATGGACAAGCTGCAGATTCTAGTTAATCAACAGCTTACTTCCTCCTACCCTCCACTAGAATTGCTTTATGTCTGTCCCATGCATTCTTGAATTCTTCCACTGTTCCTGACTCCACAACCTCCTCAGGAAGGCTGTTCCATACATCCACAACCCTCTCTGTGAAAAAATACTTTCTAACATTACCTCTGAGCCGTCCTCTATCTTCAAATTGTGCCCCCTTGTTCTTGCACATCTCTTTTCTGAAAGATGCTACCCTTTTGTACTTTGTTAATTCCCTTGAGATACATGAAAGTTTCTATCATGTCCCCCCTCTCCCTCTTTTTCTCAAGGGTATACATATTAAACTGCTTTAGTCTCTCCTCATATGTCTTCTGGTGCAGACCTTGCACCATTTTGGTTGCCCTCCTCTGAACAGCCTCCACTTTGTCTATGTCTTTGCAGAGATGGGGTATCCAGAATTGCATGCAGTACTCCAGATTGGGGCTCACCAACTGTCTGTAGAGAGGGATAACAACTTCTTGTTTTCTACTGTTGATGCCTCTCCCTATGTATCCCAGTATCCCCCAGCCCTCCTTACTGCCTTCTCACATTGCTTGTCCACCTTTAGGTCATCTGATATAATTACTCTTAGGTCTCTTTTGATTTATATTGTTGTTATGAACTCACCCCCCATTGTGTACTCTTCCCCTGGGTTTTTGTTTCCCAGATGCATTACCTTGTGCTTCTTTGCATTGAATCTGAGCTGCCATATATTTGACCATTCCTCCAACCTTGCCAAGTCCCTTTTCATCCTTTCCACCCCACCTTGTGTATCAACACTGTTGCAGATCTTTGTGTCATCTGCAAAGAGACATACTTTTCCTTCCAGGTGCTCTCCAATGTCACTTATAAAGACATTAAAGATGACCGGTCCCAGTACCGAACCCTGTGGTACCCCACTAGTTACCCTCCTTTCTTCACTATGGACTCTGTTTACTATTACCCTTTGCATTCTGTTGTCCAGCCAATGTTTTTTATCCAGGCTACCACCTTGGAATCCACTCCAAGGCTGGCTAACTTGTATAGTAATCTTTTGTGTGAGACTGTGTTAAATGCCTTGCTAAAAATCTAGGTAGGCCATGTCCACAGCCCCTCACTGGTCTACTACTTAGGTCACCCAGTCAAAGAAATCTATTAGGTTCACCTGACATGACCTTCCTGCTGTGAAACCATGCTGCTTTGGGTCCTATGCCCCACTGGCCTCTAGGTACTCAACAATTCTTTTCTTCAGAAAATGATTCCATTATTTTCCCTACCACTGAGGTCAAACTAATTGATCTGTAGTTTCCTGCCTCTGCCCTGCTCCCACTTTTGTGAAGTGGAATCACATCTGCCCTCCTCCAGTCCTCAGGTATCACCCCATCCTCCCATGATTTGTTAAAAAGGGTAGTCAGTGGCATTGCTAGTTCTACCCTTAGTTCTTTAAGAATTCTGTGGTGAATCCCATTAGGCCCCATTGCTTTGTCTACCCTCAGTTTCAAGAGTTCTTTCAAAACCCTTTCTTCTGTGAATGGACTGGTATTGACCCACTATTCAGATTGTTTCTCTTGTTTGGTTCAGGTACTTCCCCCTCCTCTTCCTTTGTGAATACTGAGCAGAAATATTCGTTCAGTATCCCTGCTTTGTCACTGTCACCCTCTGCCCGCATTCCCTCTCCTTTATTAAGTCTCTGTATTCCTCCCTTGGTCTTTCTTCACTCCCTAATGTACCTATAAAAGGTTTTATCCCCCTTCTTAACAGAGTTGGCTATCTTTTCTTCAGTTTGTGCCTTTGCTGTTCTGACTGCCTTCCCAGTCTCCTTCTGCTTTAACTGATAAAGTTATCTGTCCTGCTCCTTCTGTGTTTCCTTACGTTTCCTGAATGCTATCCTTTTCTCCTTAACCTTCCCTTCCACCTCTTTTGAGAACCATAGTGGTTTTTCCTTCATTTCGTTTTGTTGATTTGCTTCACACAAAGGCTTGTTGCCTCTGTGATGGCTGTTTTGATTATTCACCATTGTTTCTCCACCCCTCCTTCTTACCCATTTGTTAGTGCTTTTGTGAGGCACTCTCTCATTTTCCCAAAGTCAGCCCTCCTAAAGTCCAATACTCTTTTTTTTGTATGGCTTGACTCTATGGCTGTGTTTATTGTGAACCATACTGTTTGGTGGTCACTTGTTCCCAGATGGCTACCCACTTCTAAATCTGTGATCCTTTCTCCATCCCCATTTGAGAGTATGAGGTCTAAGATTGCTCCCTCCTGAGTGGATTCCAACACTAGCTGTCTGAGGCATAACCCCTGTAGGGCAACAAGAATGACCCTACTCTTGGATGTGCCTGCAGCAAAGGTACTCCAGTTAACATCTGGCATATTCAGATCCTCCATCAACAATATCTCCCCTTTTTCCTGCCATTTTAAGGATGCCTTCTGTCATTTATTTGTCCATTTCCTCCCCTGAGATGGGTGTCTGTACACAACCCCCATGCGGATTGTGGTGCCATTTCACATTGTTAGATTAACTATTGTAAACTCTATGTGAGGGGCACCAATTGGCACAGGCAAGCTGTGAGGAGCAGGGCAGATAGACTCTTCAATTGACTGCCAGCTGTGCCACAGAGTGGGCAGAATGGCAATCTGAGGCCTCTTCATTCACCAGTGCAACAGAGAAGGTGGGGAAAGGGCTCTTAACACAAGCCTGCTCCCACACAGCAGCATAATGGTCAGAGCAGCACAGCAGCTGAGTGGAACACTGTAAGGTGAAAGTGGGGGTTGATGGGTCATGTCTCTGCCATCAAACAGCTAAACTGGGGAAGATGGAAGCCACAGTCACAACAGTCAGAGAGTTGCTGCACATAACACATTGCAGTGCGATGGGAGGGTGTCAGTCTGCAACAGAAAAGGTCAGAAGTAAAGTAAAAGTTACTAACCTACTTGTTTGGTCTCATGCCTTATTACATCCTGACACACCTTGTTGTGGCTTATTACTTACTTAATAAATATTACTGTATTTTGTAATAAATACACCTTTAAAATTGGAAAATGAAACAAAAAGCATGTTCTGTTTGAGATGATTTTGATCCCTTACTTTGGTCACAATATTTTCTTCAAAGTGTATTTACTGTAGTTAGTACACCCAAATCGCTATAAGTTCCTATAAGGTCCTGTCTCTTTAAAGAGCAGGTATCCGCTTGAGTACAGTACCTTCTTTCATAAACATGAAGTTCCAGCTATAATGATTTACTTGAGAATATATATTTTAACAGTCAGGGTACATGCCACATTTTATGTAGAAATGGGCAGATCGGATGGGTCATCTGGCGTTTTCTCCTGTCAATTTCTATGTTGCATTTTGCTTCCCAGGATTTAGCAAATCAAAGCCAGAATGACCTCATGACCCTAGAACTGTTAATATAAATCATGGCCGGGAGGGGCATCTGTTTAAATCAAGCCACAAAATAATCCAAAGAGTGTTTGGAAAAGTGTCCCACTCATCTAACATGTCTATTTTACACTTTTGATGCATGTGTTTCTGTTTACTTGGTGACACTCTACAGAATGTGAATCAGAGACCATTATGGTTATGTGAAGCTCAGAATGGGCCCAGACCAACTTAAACAAAAACAAGCGCAACAAAAGTGCATTATGAGAAAGATTTTTGAGAGCATAAAGTGTGAAAATCTGTGAGAATTAAGAAAAGCAGGGAAACCTGTACACCCTAAGGCAGTGACCCTGGCTAAGGCCATGAAACATTGGCCACACAGGTCCTGAACAAAGGATGCATGAACAGTGCATATCCTCACAATATGTGCAGTTTACTTTGACAGACCTCGGGCATTTATAGTATCAGTTGGGCAGAATGTGGAGTTACACAGTTGTAGTCTTAGCATCAGGCAAGCTACTGAGTAGAATTCCACAGCTCAACATAAGGACAAAGTTAGAGTTCTCAAGAATGTCAGAAGACTACTAGTTGAGAAGAGATGTTACCTAAAGATTTTCAATAACTATAACTGTAACCCCCTGCAAATGGGGGTTCCCAAAAGTCTACCAGGAGCTTGTCTGAATGCTCCAAGTCTGGGCGGTGTTCGGCGTCTGAGCTGTTTAAATGTGGTTCCAAGTGAGTGCTATTTGAGCCTCCGCGTACTGTCTCTTTAAGAGCTGTCTGCTTGCAGACTTAATTAGTTTGTATGGGGGGACTGTGTATTTAATGCTCGAATCCCGCCTGTTGTTGCTGTCAATTGCCCGCCTCTGCTGCCGGGTACATGTGCAGAGGGAGCCTTGTTGAAAGATATAACTGTTTGTCAGAAATCATTTAGAGTGACTGAGAAAATGTAGTTTATCTAACCTGTCTTCATTTCAGCATGAACTGTTTCAGTGTAGCTCTTTCATTTTGGTCCTGAATAGCTGACTTGAACCAATCAGGATGATAGAGAGACCCTAAAATGGAGCATGTGGACGAATTGGAACTTGGACTCTCAATTTTGAGCCAGCCACAAGGGGATTGTATGGGCAGTGACTCTGGGAAATGTAGTTTTGACCTTGGCGCCTTTTTTCAGCAACAGAGGGAGTCTTATTGTGAGTGACAGCCGAACCAGCCAACAGAGTGGTGAGGAACTCAAAGGAAATGCCCTGCTCTGTTACTGGAAAGTCAGATCAGTTGTGACAGTGAAGGGAGAAGGAGCTCTGTGCTTCTGCAGTGTATAGTTTCGCACGGGAAGCACGTGTGAGGCCCTGAGGTTCGGCCTGCAGCCGTTGAAAGTGCCAGTTCGGACTGAATCTGATTTGTGAGGAGAAAGAAGGAAGTCTGAAGAGTGGAAACCAGGCTCACCCTGTAGAAAACTGGAGAAATTGATGAATCATGCTTGGTCTGTCAGGAACTGAAGCTGCTGTGTGTACTCCCGGGTATTTTGCAGTAATTGCAATCGGGATCGAGGAGCAGCCTGTCTGGTATAGTACTTTCCTTTTACATATGAAGGTGCGTAGTGTTTGTGGGTGATCGCTATTTCCAATCCCCCGTGCTGTGTGCTGTGTGTTGAAGCTAGAAGCAAACCCCAGCTTGTCTCGGACTAATTCCGTTTGCTATCAACCGCAGTGGGGTCCAGTCACAAGGACCTTGTCTCCATGCCCTGTTGTTCTGGCAGTCCAGAAGAACATCCACCATCCGGTCCTCAGCGTGGGTATTGTGAGTACAAATCAGGGTATTTCCCTGCAGCCTGTTTTCAATCACAAGTGTGTCATCCAATTCTTGTTGTTTCACTGCTTCATGGACTGAGCAATCTGGCTCCGGATTACAACTGGGTGTTGTGCGTATATTTTCTTCTACAGGGCCCTATCCATCTGCACCTGCCAGCCAACCCCTGGCAACGGACCTGGCTAGCCCCCCCCAACCTGGGTACCCAGAGTGTGACTTTTCAGACCTGTATGTGTTCACAGTACTGTGATTTAATGCCACCAATTAACCTGATTTCCCCTTCCCGTGTTACTGCCCCCTAAATAAATCAGATTTGTTGTTGTTATACTATATACTGTCTGTGGTGTTGGTACTTATGGAAACAGTATTGTGTTTTGCTGTGTATGTTGTTTAACCTTATTTTACAGGGGATCCTCAGAGACATGCTGCAGAATCAGTCTCAAGGGTAAGTGGTATCTATATGAGTAAACAGTGTATATACGTGGGGTATTGGGGCTGTAACTCCGGTGTACTGTGTGAGCCACTAGAGGGAATAAAAGGGTGTCTCAGTGTCCCAGAGGGCTGTGACCAAGCTAGTCTAACCACTATAAACCCTGACCTCTGGGTGGAGGCACCCGCCATAGGACTTAGGCCCCTCAACCCATCCGTAGTCAAACAGGCAGGGGTAGTAGCCCTTGGGATAGCACCACCTAGGGGTTACATAACATTTTCCACAAACAACTATATAAAACAAGCATGCTAATAATATGTCAAGCTTGATAAATTTGGGGCCCTGATCTAACAAATGCCCTAAAACTAAACTCAGGTACTGCTTTACACCTTCAAACAATAGTTCCAGCTTGGTATTTCTATATCCTGTACTTAACACATGTAAGAACTTAAATATTTTTTAGAAAATGGCAATGGAAATCTCAGTTTCCTGAATGGCTGGCAGCATTCCATTGCCATGCATTCATTCCTCAATAGAGTCCTGTGAAAAACAAGTACCAGCTGTGGCTCAGGTAGGTGCCACATCACCCATTCGTATCAGTGTGCCACCTCACTCACATAGTTCTCAGCGGTAGCTAATATTTACCTCAGCAACCCTGACAGAAAAACTGAAGCCATGTCTGACTATGTACCGGTGGAATTTAACATCTTGGCAGAGAGAAGGACATCAACCTTCTTTCTGTTCAGTGATGACCAACAATAGGAACACCAAGGAACACCAGCTAAAAAAATGAAAAAATGAAATAAAAAAAATTCAAGTACGAAGAATCGCCACTTCTCCCTCACCACTAACCAAGTACTTCAGATTGAAACCGAGTGGAAAGAGCCCAGCATGAAAAAAAAACATATTATGGGTAGTTTCCATACTTCAGGACTGAGCGGCTCAAAAAAACATTAAACTAAATTGGCAAACAGACTCCCCTGAAGTATTTAATAACATTCTATGGCAATTTTATGCCAATGTCTGTACGGGTATAGGTACGGGTGATCAATACTCCCTACTAAGCTACTGTGTACTGAGAGCTGGCACCAACCAGTACATTAACAACCCTGAAATCAGTAGAAACATTAATATACTAAGCAACCCAACCTTTAAAGCAGCAAACAATGTGTTTAACAGTATGCTTACATAATTTCATAAAGAACACAAAGCCACTACCTGCCACCATCCACCAATAATGGACACCAATTTGAAGAAGCTCTGAGGACCCCCTGCACTTTTTTCTGACACTGCACCTGGCCTAGTGCAGTGAGTCTGGTTCGAAATCCTAATTCATATTGCCAGATGCGGCCAGGAAGGCCTCCAGGAGTTAACTCCACAATCGTTCAACATAGAAACAGATCAGTGTCAAGACTTCCTGACCATCCCATACAGCCCAGCAACATAAAATCATAAAGACCCCTTGGAAATCAATAAAGAAATCAAACATGGCTGCATGTACTCACAGCCTGGAAATCCATTATGTCCTGAGGCAGTGTTTACTTAATTAAAATCCCACCTAGCGCCATGGCACTGCACCTCCACCCTCGCCGCCTCCCTCAGTCCTACCTTGAACAAGAAGCAGTCTGGTACACCAACGAGCTGATGGGTAAAAACCATCTCGGCACCCTAATAAAAAGACTCAGCACTGAAGCTGAGCTAAGTAAAACCTATACCAACCACAGCATCAGAAGTACCTCAGTTCAAATCCTGTCCAATGCCGGACTCGAAGCCGGGAAGATCATTACAGTGACTGGACAGCACTGTGAATCATGTCTTGCTCCCTGCTAGTATTTTGGAGTGGAGTGTTCAGGTCCTGCATCTTACCTTCCTACTGGCATCCTACACAGAATGATCCAAGAATGTTACGCACACTCCTAGCAGGCAGCAACCAGGAAACATCATGACAGTCAACAAGGGAAGTCAGCACAAGCAGAACTGCGCCGGCAACCTCAAACGCTTCCCTCCCAGCTAGAAGTCCCAGTGAAACAACCCCTCTCTACAGTCCATTCAACTTAATGCCTTGCACATTTATGACTCCAGTAAATTTCATTGACTACAAAAAGCAATGGGCTGCATTTCATATTTTGCCTACACCCACTAGCAGTGTAAAATCAAGTTCAGACCATTTTGTTGTTTTACCCACCACATCCCAAAAAGGGACTATTCTATCTCCCCAAACAGTTTAAAGTGTTAAGAAATAAATATTTACTTGTTTCAAACTTAAACTACTTGTCATTGTATTTATTTTGTTACATGTTAACCATTTTCTAAGTACAATAATACTCCCAGGGTGGGCGGTATTGGGCAATACCGGACCTTCCAGGGGCTATAAAGCCCTCCATCTGCAGTGTCAGGCCTCATTATACCCTGGGTGGTCTGGTATTGCCAAGTACTGCCCACCCTGTTGGGTATTATTGCTTACATAAATGGGGCTGGGCTTCAGGCTTATGCAATATAAGTGTTCACCTGGGGGCCCCGCTTAGAGGGTCCTACAGCTGTACAGCTGAAGCTGGAGATGGCTTCTCTAGCACACTAGATTTTATATACTAAACATGTAATTTTAAGCATGATGTTAACTGAACCTAAAAAAGCACACTTTTCGACATACTGACTAAGGTTCATCAATGTTTTAAAGTTCATTTGAGTGAATTTTCCAAGAATGTTTTGACTTTTACTTTGATTTGGAAGATCCTGGAGAAGTACTGATCTGCTGGCTTCAAAGTGAACACATCCTCAACTTCTCTGCATGCTGTCCACACCACGGGCCTCTTGAGTCACAAGCTGCCTCAGCTCACAGCACAGCGCACTTCCTACATCACTGGACAGTAGGAGGCAGCTCCACTCCACCCTACATGTAATACAGACTGCACTGTCCCTGTTTATGCTGTTGTTGCTTGCCCTCTTCCTCACAGTCCATGCACTCAGAGACAGTTGCATGCTAGCCTGTGGGTCCTGCCTTGCTCCCTCTGCTCTGTCCTCTCAGGTGGAGGCCCTAAGCTCTCAGGGCCATGGTGACCCATCATTGTTTGAGTCACCGTAGCGAGGAGTGCACCCATTTTGTCAGCCACTTGTGCTGTGATCTGAAAGGTATCAAAATGTCTTTTTAGTGCCTTAATCATATATCATGTGCAGTAAATAATAGAAATCATGACGTTTGCAGCTGGAGCTTTCATGCGACTGCTCTGCTGCTGGCTCTACCTCCCTTGCACTCTCAGCCTGCTACTGCAATTGTGCTCATCAGTCCAAGCACAGTGCATAAACATGAAGAAATGTGTGTTCACAAGATGGTCACCATCACATTCTCGAGAAGCTCACTGCTCCTTCACACCACCCACATGCCCAATTAGTTGATCAGCCAATACTATGATTGCAGTACAGTGCCAACAGCAGTAGAGAGAGACGGAAAAGAGAGTTCATCCACTTGTTTTGTGTCTCATATCTCAGCCCAAAGTGCATTCCTATTGCACAGCTGAAAAACACTTCTTCTTTTCCATAACAAAAAGAAGGCCTGTAATGCAGGCCAGGCCTAAAATAATCTGATTCCCACTGCATTTCGAGTTCTTTCTATACTCCCTCCCAACCTGAACCAATGAAACTGTAAAAATAAGCCTTTTCTCCATCATGCTGTATTCCTGGTTCTATCTCAGCTCCCTCCTACCCAGCTTCCACATCTAAAACTTTAAATTTATGTCCCTTGTCCCATCCCACTGCATTCGCAGCTCTCTGGTTTCTCCTTCCCACCCAGCATGCATCCAAAAACTATAAAAGCAACCCTTTCTCTCCATTCTGCTATGTACCCAGCTTCCTCCCAGTCAATTACTGGACCTCTCAAAAGTGCAAATACTCACTAGTGTTTAACGGTATACATGCCCACTCCCCTGAAAGGGACTACCACAGCCCTCTGCTCAGTTTCTCAGACTGCTAATTGCACTTACGACATAAGTGCAATTCCTACTGTTACAGAAATGCTATGTTAAAAGAGACTTCCTTTAACACCCAGTTAAATACTGACACCACAATGCAACGCAGCAGTAGAGGGTGCACTATTGTGTAGGGGCGAGACAAGTTTGTCAGTGGCCAGTTCAGTTCTGCTTTGATATGAGACCCTTTTCTTCTGTTCAGCTTCAGGAACTCAGTCAAAAAAATGTATTACAATTTAGTCACTGGCATAGATTTCAAGCAGAAACAAATATGGACTCTACCTACCACAGTAATTGTCCACCCTCCAGCCTCTCCCCTTTTTTCCAGACTAATTTTTTTAAACAACAGTCCTTGGACAGTGCCAGGAGCCAACCATGTCTTTTAAATCACCTTCCCTCTGTAATCCAACCCCAAACCCTGTCCCCAAAATACTGTCCTTGGACTTGCTTGCTGGCCGCCTGACTTCCAATCCATGATTCTGTAGTGGTTGGGGGCAGTAGTACTTCACATTCCAGCTAACTCAGTCATTCCCCTCCCTCAGCATGCCAGCTCTGTTCTGAGTATTGCATGCATGGGACCTAGTGGGCACAAGGACAGGAAGGGAGGGAGGGATAGGCAGTCTGGCACTGATGACACTGGGTAGACTGATTGGTCTGTCTACCTAGCCTCATCAATCTCATAGACTGCTCTGCACCCTCCCACAGGATTGCACACCCTTCACTCCAGTGCATGTAATACTTAGAAAGGGGAGAGCAAGCTGCTGGAGGGGGCCTGGGAGACTGAAGTAGCTGGAAAATGAATTGTAAGGCTCACCCTGAAATCAGGTATCTGGTGTCAGTAGGGGGACCAGCATTAAAATACAAGTATTTGGGGGAAATGGGTAGGTTGGTTTAGGGAGAGCGGTGATTAAAAAGATATCCTTAGCCCCTGGCACAGTACCAGGAGAGAGAATTTTATTAAAAAAATGATTTTATGAGAACGGAACGGGGGCTAGAGAGTGAGACATGACTGAGGCCAGGAGGGAGCTGCCCTGGGACTAGCCCTGGCCACCAGAAGCAGACTAGATTTAAAAAAAATGTCATTGACCAAAAGGTCAGAGTGCCTCTGAAGTATATGAAAATCTTGACATCCTTTTTCTGAAGTCGAGATTCCCATTATTTGTCCCTTCCATGGAAGTTCAGTTTAACCTCAGCTTACTCCTACTGTTGAGCTGCTGTCCTTTGGATGAGATGTTAATCTGAAGTTCCTTGTACCCATCTTTGATGGCTGTCTAGGTGGACATTTAAAGGAAAACTACAGGCTACCATGATGCCCCAACCATTGCAGAGATTGAGGCTTCATCTTCTAAATCCACCCTGTTGCTCTCATAATAAATCAATAATTTGTTTAGCCTCAGCACTCATAAATATCAGGGGCAGCTCCAGTCCAGCCAGCATGTTTAAATATGGAGCTGGTCACCTCCTGCAACCTCACTGCAAATACCACAGGAGGATGATGCTCCACTGCCCCTTCCTCACTGGTCTATCTATGTACAGAGATTTAATAATCTTTTTATCTCCGATGCCCAGTTTTATTTTTATGGAATATGCCTAAATGCCATGTGTATACATGACATACTCATGGCATTTAGGCATATTATATAAAAATAAAACTGGGAATCAGAGATAAAAAGATTATTAAATCACCGTACATAGACGAACCAATGAGGAAGGGGCAGTGGAGCATCATCCTCCCGTGGTATTTGCAACAAGATCACGGAGGTGACTGGTTCCATATTTAAACATACCAGCTAGACTGGAGCTGCCCCCAATTTTTAAGAACACTGAGGTAAACAAATTATTGATTTGTTATGGGAACAACAGGGCAGATTTGGAAGGTGAAGCCCCAATTTCTGCAATGGTCGGGGCTTCATGGTAGCCCATAGAACTCCTTTAAGATCCCATGGTACTTATCATAACAGTAGTGGCATTTCTTTATTAAATGAATCAAAACAGAAAAACATATAATAATGTACATAAAAACATACATCATATTACATACACCTCTACTGATCAAACAAATTGAGAAAGTAGAAACCTTACGCATCTGTAACTAGGAAAAGAAAAAAAAAGAAACTTTTCAGTCCTCCTTCATGTTCTCAAAAAACTACCCATCCCTAACCCCAAACCAGTCACGCACACCTCTCCTTTTTTTCTACTACAAATAAATGGCAACAGAAATGCAATAAGAAAGAAGAAAAACATTTAAGCCCCTTTTTTGGGAAATAGTCTAAAAACCCTCATAACCCAAAGGTATTTGTGTGTCAGTAAGACAAACTAAAGATACCTCAGCTCAACATATTAAATCACAGTATACACTGTTCTTGTTTTCATTTGTTATCCAGAAAATGACAGAGTATTAGATACTCTTCTATATATCTCTTGAATATTGATTTCCACCATCTCAATCAGACCTCGTCTACTTATTTTTTGCTGTAGAAACACCAAGCAGCTTTTCCCCTGTATGCCAGATCATGAATTTCATTCACACAAATATAGCATTTAAAGTACTTTCATTAGATCTAGTTGTTGTTCTGCATTTTACCGTCTATAATATTTCCATATGTCAGGGTTTCTCATTCAGAGCATTCCAGTGGATGTGGGAGAGGAGAGTAGGGGAATTTTATCGAAAACAAATATCATACAGTACAATCTCACAACATGCATGTGACATTTACAGACCTTTCACAACATACAATAAAAAGGAAAACATCAGAAGCATACCATCTTAATGTAGACACAATAGTTCATTTCCACCTATTATATCATCCAATGACAAGATATCTAGTATGCCTTGAATAATGATGGGTCACTGCTTTTCCCTCATATTGATATACTCTTTTTAATGCTTGAAAAGTCGTAAAAACAACTGCCTCAGGAGAATTCACTTTTTGCTGGATTTGTAATGTGCACCGAGCCTGCCACAGATAATATCTGCAGCATACAGCTCAGTTTAGTTTTATTTGATCAATCTTTTAAAATGATTGCCACAAAATACAAAAACGACAAAGACATTAATACAAAAAAGAAGCATACATACCATAATTGGACAACATAGATAGTTATATATAACATATGTGCAAGCCTAGCTATTAATAATGTGCAAATGACAATTACAAGGTCTGACAGAATTCCTAGATTTAAATCAGTCAATCATTATTTTCCTTGTGAAATATATGAATTTTCCAACTTTGTGAATGATCAAAGGGTCCTCAGTGGTAAGAAGGACCAAGACCATCTCTGTCTTGCTAATGGTAGATATGGAAGTTATAATTGGTAATAACCAGTTAAATCTGATTTTATTGTACCAAGGGCATTTTAGTAAAACATGCACTAAATCTTCTCTTTCACCTAGGTTACAGTTACATAAAGTATTTTTGATATTTTTTGATTTTTTAGACAAGGCAAATCTGCAGCATACAAACATTTATTGTAATGTGACTGGATGAAACTTTTTCCAGGCCCCTTGATATACAGTACACTTAAAACTACAACAGAATATGCAACATTCTGAAACAATGGCTCCTTTAACTTAGTACTTAAAGCCTGACAAAATGAGATAGCAAAAGAGAATCCTAGAAGTAGATGACTTTGTGTTTTGGGGATGGTTCCACAAGAATTCCTAGGGCAGACTCTCTCTTCTTTGATTTTATGTTTAAGAGAATCCATTACTGCCATCCTTCCATGAAGACTTAATCAAGATAGAGTATATCCCACAATTGTTTTGGGATTATTTTATTTAAGTGTTTCATTGCTTCACTCTCCCTTCCCTCTGGACAAAATGTAAAATTCACTACACTAGAAAAATGAGTGCTTAAAATATAATTATACAAATGTTTTCTGTCCATTGACATTACTTGTGACAAACCCAGTTTCCACTAGATTTTTTCAAAAGCATATATCATTTATTGTGGAATAATGTGACTATGAGTAGATATTTTGCTTATCCGGGTCCCAACTTGCCATAAATATTGGAGTAATCCCGTCTAATACTCAAGTAGTCCAAAACTTCATAGACCCTTTTAGGGCTACTACAATATAATATAATAATAAATAAATAATGAAAAAAAGAAAATGATAGAGTTAACCATTCCTACCCCCTCCCTCATACGTCCTGTATGTGATTCCTCTTTTAATGGGATTCAGGTGACTGCCCCATAAACCTTTAAAAAAGAATACTATAAATTCTAATTTTCAAATATTTAGGTGGCAGAAACACCATACTAATATATAGAAAAAAGGGGAAGCAACAAGAACTTTGTTAAATATACCCTTTTATTTTGGGATAGTACTCGCCATTTCCATGGTGACAACTTCTTTTCTACTATGAGGAGGCAGTATAGTGCTGTGGTTTAGGGCTCTGAGCTGCAAACCTGGAGACCTGGGTTTGAATCCCACAGCACTTATTTGCATACTGTGTGACCCTGATCAAGTCACTTAACTTCCTTGTGCTCCCAGGTCACACCTGGAAATAAGCTTTGGCTTAATGTGCCTTTCCTGGTTAAACTATTTCCCCCTTCCCTTACTTCAATGCATTCATTCCAATTTTATGTGCACATATCCCTACTTCCAAATCTTACTCCTAAAAATGTTACTTGCGCATTACTAATCTGTACTCCTGCAATATTATCCAATGGTCTTAAACTCTCTATAAGTCCTATAGCTATTCCACCGCTCTTATTATGATTAATCATGACTCTTGCCATTTTGGAAAAAATGTCGATAACATTCCAAATATCTTGCCGAGTCAGTTGTATTTAAGATAATACATAAATCACCTGCATAGGCCAAAGTCTTGATTGCAGGTATGTTTTCCATTTGCTGAATCCCTCTAATACTCAGGTGCTGCATAATTAAGTGTAGCAATGGGTCTAATGTAAAACATATAGCAAGGGGCTTAATGCACACCCCTGTCAGACCCCCTTTTGTTAACTGATATTGTATTCCCATATTGTGAATTAACATAAGGGACCAGTGTGGTGGTTTGATATGTAAGCAATAAGACATGACAGGGTGTTCATTATGGTGAAATAATTGCATGCCTCAGGTGTGTTGTTAGACATAAGGTGCAGCCGGCTGCCATTAAATTCACCTGAGAAGTGTAATTATTTCACCATAATGGCATGCCCTGGAGTATCTTATTGCTCTTATAAAATGGCATTAAACATATGACTTAAAATGAATGAAAATAAATAGAAAGTGTTTTAAAAACATAAAAACTGGACCTTCTCTTGAAATATGCTTCCATTTGAACTCTGAATACAAAAAATAGTCCCTATTCTGGTAACTGAGGGGTTAGCAAAAAACATAAAACATAATCAAAACTGTGTGGGACACACATTTTTATAAGAACAAAATCATGTTACCTTGCATTTCAAATCAATACAAGTGTTTCTTAATGGAAATGTGTTCAAAACTTTAAACTTGCCACATTACCTTTTTCTGGTGGGGGTTTATTTAATTCCACCTGAAAGCACCCATATATGATTCAAATGTACATGCTTTTATAAACTTCAGGAATGTATTTGAGCAGTTTGGGTTTGCCACTGTCAATGTAACTGTGTTTTCTTACTCTTTCTCTTTGTTTATGAAGTATTATTGTCTACTTTCTTCAGCCTGTTTTTTTTTTTCCTCTGCCTTTCCTCACATTCAAGATATGGAATGTTTACCATGGAATACAGGGATTCAAAATTCCGCTTAGTTCCACTGGCAGAATGTTCCTCTCTCAACATACTGCACACAAACACAACAAAGGCCTATTCTAGATCCAGAGACTCAATTTTAGTATATGATTAGCCTTTGTTCTGTATAGAAGTCAGCCAACTCAAAATCCTTGTTGTGCACATTCTAAACCACTGTGCGCAATCCAAAGTGTTGTTGTGCACATTCCGAACAGTTGTTCTGCACAGTTCAAAGGTCATACAATTTTAAATTTCTCATTTATTCCACACTTAGCTACTTACAAACCACCCAGTGCCCAAAGTTGTACCTCTTAACTTTCAAAAATCTGTACATTTGATTTTGAAAATTTAATAGAACAAAGAAATGGCAAGAGGTTTTGTTTTCACTTCAGCAGAGGTCTGTCACTCCATGGTTAAAAAAACGTATACTGTACTATATAAAATAAAATATGGGCAATCACACAACTCGAAATGAGTTTCCATCTCGGAGTTGAGATGGTAGCATGGAGCTCTCGAGCTTCGTTCTTGAGGTTCATATGCTGTTATCTCAACCCTTCGATGGAAACACAGCCTTGTTGTGTATGGTTGCCAATACATTATTCTCTATATCTCACTGTCATGGCAAGCAGAAGAGATTTCTCTGATGAGCAGATAAAGACAGAAGGAGGATTTTTCTTAGTCAGCAAAGAAACAGTTGCAATGAAAACTATGAACAATACTTAACATTTCCAATTTGTTTATGTGTGTAAGGAGAGTGTGATGATCGGGGAAATAACATTTAATGAATTTTTTTTTTATTTAATGTACTTTTATTTTTAGGGCCCAGTTGAATGTTTTTGCAATATAAAGGTAGCAGCCATGTTTGTGATGGAAGATCAGGTCTGGTTGTAGGGGGACTGATTGTCTCATTGTGTGTTTTGGTTTAGGACCAGGATGAATGTGCATTATGCTCTAATAATGCACGGTCACCTGGCTGGTTTTAACCAATTACATTTATTTGATTTTTAGACCCATTTTATAAAATATCATAACCCATTGTACCAATCGTTTCAGAACTCCATACGTTAATAATACCTCTTTCAAATAATTATGTGGGACCTTATAACATGCTTTTTCCTGATCCATACTTAAAAGAAAACCCTTCTGCCGTTCCTCTAGCTCCTCTGTCAACAAGTTCTCTAAGAATTATCAAATTATCTCCAATATTTCTATTTTGGATCGCATAAATTTGTTCTTTGGAAATTACTATAGAAGCAATATTCTGTAGTCATTGCGCTAAAATTTGACAAGATTTTTAAATTGGAGTTTAATAAACTCAAAGGCCTCCAGTTACCAATATCCATCTTATCTCCCTTTTTATGTAATAGGAATAGCAATGCTATCTGCATAGTTTGAGGCAATGCACCCGTGTCCACAATTTTATTATATAAAACCTGCAGTACAGGCAGTAAATATTCTTTAAACATTTTATAAAACTCCACTGGGAACCCATCTGACACAAGAGCTGTATTATTTCTGAGATGGCCTATGGCCCATTCCCCATCAGATAGTGAAACTGGACCTGTAACCTGGGCATATTCAGTATATGAGCAAGGGTACATGATACAGTATATTTAATTCTTCTAAAATCTAGTTGTCACCACTTGAGGTTCCTTGTACTCCAAATATTTCTTCATAATGTACCTGTACTGCTGCTAATACTTCCTCGGGGTCTGAGACTACTCGTCCATCAGAGTTCCATCTAATGTCTGTCATAGCTCTCTTCACTACACTTTCTTTGCGATTGGAAAATACACCTAACGATTGTGCTTTACCTTGTGTCCCAAATTTTTGTTCCTGTTCAAGATATGTCAGCCTATATACTGAAACCTTCCCATTTCTTCCTTAACTTGGTTAATTTGTTCAGACAAATCTAAAGTCTATTCCTGACTTTGAGAGGTAAGATTATGCAAATGTGACCGGAGAGATAAGTATTTTAAGTGTTCAGTATAATATCTCTTATACCCCCATTTCTGAAAAAATGACAGAACTCCCCTTTTGTTTTCTCCCACCATTGTCCCACCATGTTGTATGCTGAAATTAAAGTGCATCTTTCTTTAAACAACTCTAACCAGTTATCCTTACTGTCTTGATGCTCCAGCAAAGAAACATTCAATCTCCACAAATTCTTTTATTTTTTGACAGTACTAGAATGCCCTATAGAACAGGAACAAAAGATTGCTACAAGGTCTGAGCTTTCAATCGCTGTTGTCCTAGCAGATTGTGCTTTAACAGTCTTGAACAAAAGGAAAAAAATCAATCCTGGTTGATAAAGAGCCCTTAAAAAAGGTAGTCATAGGACCACTATTACTTTGGGCCATACCGTCTTGTAACCCTGCTGTAGTAACCATGTATTTCAAGTAATTCATATCATTATATATTTTTCCTGTTGCATCTCCCCTATCCTTTATAGAGATACCACAATTAAAATCTTCTCCCAAAATAACTATTTTCCTTGTGTGTAAATAAAGATGAATACTTTGAAATAGTGCTATCCTGCCTGCCTTTGTTTGTAGAGCATACAGTATATATTTATCAGTCTCAGTTGTTGTCCTGTCTAAGTCTAGCAAGAGTGCCCTGCCAGGTTCTATTTCTACACATTTTTTTACTAATCATGAAAAACTTTTAAACCAAATACCCGCCTAATCACACTTGGCTGTCTCCTGCGATCAGAATGAGAGCCCATGAGGCCACAATTTTTTCATTGCAGATATTTCATATGTTTTTAATCTGGTGTCCTGCAGAAAAGAAAAAAAAACATTCCCCGGCAAAGTATCCGGAACAGCCATTTTAGTTACCCTTTTCCTGTATGTTTTAATACAGTTTACATTAACTGAAACTAGAAATATTATGATGCCTCTGCACATTGTAATATATTAAGGGGAATCTCTGTTGCAGTACATGACTGTGACCTTGTTCTCCACTTATTTTTTCTTCATAGCGGATGATTCTTGTGTAGATTTATCCCAGTCCAAGGCAAGCCCCAGGGCAGAGGATGTTACTAAGGAGTTTTCTGAATCCATCTCCTCTTCCTGTAATCACCCAACTGTTTGGAAGATGCTAAAACTGCATATTTATTTTCTGTTTTTACTTCAGAAGGTTGCTGCAGTTTAGACATCTTAATCTCTTGTCTCCCTCTTTTTCTCAAGGAAATGACATTCATGTCCATTTCCTCAAGAGGGGAGGAAGGAATTTCTTGTCATAAACCTTTTTCACAACTAACATTACCTTCAGACTCTACAGAGGGGGAAGATATTTCCATCCCAGATGTCTCTTCCATTAATGGAGGATTCAAATCCACTTTCCTGTCCACTACATTATTCTGTATCCCAGGTGCATCCATAGTTGTCCTAGAAGGCCCAGGGGTTTCTTTGGAAATATTTCAGATATAGTCTCCCCATCCCTACCACAATTAGTTTGCTTACCAAACCTTTTTGTAGCAGCATCAGCTGCTCCCTTTGCTTGTTCTCTGTCAATCCAATCCTCCTGGTTCAATCCTCCACTCCTAGTATGTGAGGCCCAGGGATACTACCTATAAGAATGCTTCTGCTCCTCACCCAAATTACATCTAAAAGGGTTTGGACATTTCATGCTAGTGTGTCCATATTCAAAACATAAATTACATTGTTCTGTTCCACATGCAGCACTTAGACCCACAATTGTGATGTGCACAAGGCTGTCCTGGACAGAAACATACTCCTCTTTCTCTCCCTAAGTAAAAGCTACTAGGAAGGTGAAAGATAACTATATTCATCTATCTCAAATGCACCTTGAATTCCACCCCTCCCCCTATTAATACTTGCTGTTATAGGTATGGGGTTATCCAAAATATCACACCTTTGTTTTTAACCAACATAAAATATCTGATACATTGACACATTAATTTCTGAACATGATAGTGATTGTTTCGATAACTTGTTTAGAAAATGGAATTACCTTAAAAGGGGATCACAAAACAATGTTCTTTAGTTGCTTATATTTCAACCGAAATCTTTCTCATGCTTTTAATGTCTTAGAACAAATATTAAACACAGTTTCCCCTGAAATGTGAATGACAGCATATAATTCCATAGAGAAAAGAAAAACAGTTTTTCAACAAATTGTATATGACATATACTCAGTCCAGGAGGGGTTTCAGGTTGCCCCATACTGTAGTCAAACTACATTGTGTCTCTGAATCGGTTCCCCCCGAGCAGCAAATAAGTCTGACAATCTAAAAGTGCATGGGGGTTCTTCAGCCCTGAGCGGAGGCTGACACACACAGTCAGTATCCAATACATTATTAGAATCAGCACCTGATGCCAAACAAGACATCTTCCTTTGCTGCATGGCCGTCCATTACCTGTGTGTGAGGGGAGCAGGGGTGACTCAAATCTGCAACCATAGTTTCTGAGTGCGGTAAATTTTGCTCATTAGGAAATGCCCAGGTCTTTTCAGAAATAATATTGTTCTGGTCTCCTGGGACACATTCCTCTACAACATTATCCCCTTCTTTGTGATTTACTGCTTTCTCTGTAGCAGCTGGCGGTTTTGTTTGTGCTGCAGTGTTTGTGTCACTCAGTACCCACTTACTCTCCACATTCTTCACCCAGTCAGCATTTAATAAAGCTGTTTCTACTGACCAGGGTTCAGTTTGTATGTTGCTAGCAGCAGGGTTTTTCAAGCAAACTGAATGGCTTTGAGCAGTGCCTAAATATTAAATTGGTCTCCCCCCTCCCCCAACATAGTGTCTCTTACCAACAGCTGGTGCAAAGCAGAACTCACAGTTTGTTTGCTTCTCAGCACTTTACTTGGTCCAGCTCTGCTTCCAGAATCCTCAACACTATTCTTTTTTGTGAAGTCAAAGTCCCCTGGAAGCAGATGTAATGCCAAGGCTTCAGCGAAAGCATGCTCCGAGGCAGCAACAACACAAACTGCAGAGGTTATATTATAACTCCCCTCTCCATGCGGTGGCTCTTTTGATGTGACAGTTGAGTTTGATGGCTCTCAAGTGGCTTCTTTGAATTAGCTGCACTATTGACTCACTCAGCTGAAGGTACTTCTGTCACTGAAAGCTCAGCTGTATTGTTATGTACCATGCTTTTGGGCTGCTGGCTGACTTGTAATAATTTTTCTCGCTCCCTCTGAAAATGGACTTCCTCTTCAGCAACCATACTTAGCAAAAATGTTTTACTTTCCTCCATGGTCAACTTCAGTATTTTTTCTTCAGCCTGCTTTGTCTATATTGAGCAGCGCTCACCGCAGAATCACCGCACTGTGCTGACAAAGCCTTTTGGCCAGATACATTTCCAGTACCCATCCATCCTCCTGCTCAGAATGGAACTCTGGAACAAAGGTAATGGGGAGGAGGTCCACTCCCCCATACCTGCATCCTCCATAATGGCTATCTTGGTTAACAGCCAGATGGCCAGAGGTTCCCCTTACAGGACAGTAGGGCAAGTTCCCTGGTGTCCTAGCCAATATCCGTCTGTGAATTAAATGGATCCATGAAACTCACCAACTTGGACTCACCTGGAAATGAGCTGTTTTAGCTAAATGGGCCTTTCCTGGTCACAAATTAAAAGTATTGTAAAGAAATAAAATAATTTGAACTGTGGTTATAAAGTAATTGCAATCAGACAGCAGTTAGCTGAGGAGGTGAGTGGAGGAAACCACAGGAGAGTGGTGCAACAAGAGATGTGGTGCACCTGGACAACAAAGAGTAGCAGTTGGCCTTTGTGTGTGGCTTGGAACCAGGTGGAGGAATGGGGAGAAGGATGCAGGGTCACTGGACATTGGGGAGTGCTCAGAATAAGACAGGATGAGGAGGGGGTGCCACTGGACACTGAAGAGTGCTTGTTATGGGACATAGAGAGGGCTGCCATTGGTGAACAAGGAGTGCTGGACATGGGGTGGGGATAGGAAGGAAGGTGCTGTTGGATCCCAATGAGTTTGGACTGCATGGCTTGAGATGAGGAAAAGGATTGGGTGCCACTGGGCGCCAGTGACTGATTGGCATTGGATATGATATGGATATGATTCACTAAAAATGCCACCAACAGCTTAATCTGGTTCAAGGTCAGTTGGCATTCATCTGTATCCCCCTCCCCCGGGTCGTGCCTGAAAATAGGCAGGATTTGTCTAGTGCACTTATCCGGTCAACAAAAACTAAATAAATAAAATAAATAAATAAATGATTAGAAAGGGATGTCACAGCATACCAGAGATTCCTCGGCACAGACGAGGAGAGGGAAAAAGCAGGGACTCTGTTGCATGGTATAGAGAGTGGGAGGAGTTTATGTTGCCCAAAATGTAATGACAATGCCTGATGAAGACCTGCATTGACAGTACAAAATGACACTACAAATATACTTTTAAAAAAGATTGGAAATTGACTGCAAGGAGAAACATTTAGACAACATTTACAGTTGCATCACAAATCCATAGAAGAGAAAATGTGATATTATGGTAAAGGTTCTCCTGAGTCTTGGTGCTTGTGTGGCATGGTGTTCCTAGTGTTTGGATGGTGTCTCAAAGCAGTGCTGTTGTTGTTACCCTAACTTTTGCATCTCTGTCAAAGATTTGCTGGTGTGTGGATAAACTTCCTTGACATAATGAAAGTGCCAAAATCTGGATAACACCAACGCAGCTTTGAGCAATTGTTCAAACTCTAGGAACACCAAACTATACAATTATTGTACCACGGTTCAAGTGATGCTTAACCCCAATGTCACACTTCCTTTCTTTTGTGGTTTTGTGTTGCAGAAATAGCTGTTGCTGAACACAGTTTATTGTAATTAATATACTATAAGTCTACATCTATATAAAATCTATTTATAAAATGGGATATAAAAACACTGGCCAAAATGAACTTCATTGGTTAAAACACAGCACCTGACTGTTGATTACTTACCTAGAAACTGCCCAGTTCATAACTAGCCTGCCTTACTCTATCTAGCAACAACTTAACTAAATGAAAATAAAACCGTTTTCCATTAAAATAAAATGTGTTTCCACTTTTTAAACACAATAAAACCGTTTTCCATTAATATAAAATGTGTTTCCACTTTTTAAACACTCAAAAAAAAAAACACAGCACTGGGCATAGATTTCTCAAAATAAATGTAGTTCTCAGGTTCATTCAAAGGCACATGGCTTTTATTACCAAACTGACCTATATTACTTAGCAACAAGCTAAGTTAAAGGGGCACTGTCAGCTTTGCTTCTCATTTTTTCGTTTGCTTGCTCAAGTCTGACTCTGTGCACCTATATATAACTTATCCCCTAAATAAACTCCCCATGTATGCCACAGCGGTGATCGCTTACCAGATTTTTCAATTTTTGGACAGTTCTTCATTCCAGCGGCTGACAGAAAAACCCTCGTCCCCCGGAAGCAGTGATATGCTGAAAGTGCGCCTGTGACACGAAGCGCCGGCATTAACATAATTTTTTTACATGCCCACATTAAGAATTGCTTGCAGCATGTTTTGCAGTATACTGAATTAAAATAGCTGTTTTTTAAGTAAAATAGAGCGCTGGTAATGACAATAAAAACATTTAAACACTGCTGCCAAAATCCTGCGCCTGCATGAATGTGGACCACTCCAGGTGCAGAAATCCCATGCATTGCACAATAGCGGGACAGAACACAGATCCTGTGCATGCGCAGGAACAGCCCACATTCACGCAGGTGTGAGATTTTGGCAGCAGTGTTTAAATGTTTTTATTGTCATTACCAGCGCTCGATTTTACGCAAAACACAGCAACTTTAATTCAGTATACTACAACACATGCTGCAAGTAACTCTTTAGTGTGGCCAAGTTAAAAATTAACGCTAATGCTGGCCCTCCGTGTCACAGGCACTCCAGGCATACTACTGCTTCTGGGGGACAAGGTATTGATCGGCTGCTGGAAATGTGTTAAACATCCAAAAATTGAAAAATCTGGTAAGCGATCACCGTTATGGCATATATGGGGAGTTTGTTTGGGGAATAAGTCATATATAAGTGCACAAAGTCACGCTTATGCAAGCAGATGAAAAAACGAGGAGCAAAGCTGACAGTGCCCCTTTAAGGAAAAAAACTTTTCCATTAGTTTTTTTTCCATTTTATAAACAAAATAACCCACCCAGGTTATAGGTTTCTTGAGAATTAATGCACTTCTTGGGTGTGTTGAGAAAGTTATTCAGACATGGTTCTCAAGCCCTGCAATTCACTCAGGTTGTGCATTCATTCTCTAAAAACGCATGTACTGTTGAGGGTTATTGCTTACATAAATGTATTTACTTATATTAGCTGAGGTCAGGAATGTGTTCACTGTGAAACTCTCCTTCAATTGAAGTGGGCACATTTACTTGAAACATGTAAAAATAACAGTAACAGTGGGATCCTAGACAGTTGTTCATTCTACATTCATTTTCATCTGTGTGTCTAACAGAATTTCCACAGGCTTCTGGCTCCGGTCCTATTGCATACAATTGAGTATGCTGGTGGTTGCAAAAGTTATATTTTCAAACAAAACTTAAGAGAAAGAGTAACTGTCTGCCCAATCATATTACTATATCTTTCAGTGACTGCAGCATGACCACAGCAGCACATAGATTCTGGGGTAGACCAATTGACGTGAAAAACATTTTTGGAAAGACTGTAATGTTTTAATTAACATGCATCACCTTGTCTGTTTAAATTTCCAGCTACATAAAAACCAGGATGTCGCTGAAAGTGCAGACCAGTAATATCACCAACAAGAATGACCCCAAGTCCATCAACTCCAGAGTCTTCATTGGGAACCTCAATACGACAGTGGTGAAAAAATCTGACGTAGAAACCATCTTCTCCAAATATGGCAGGGTGGTGGGGTGCTCTGTTCACAAAGGCTATGCTTTTGTACAGTACTCCAATGAGCGACATGCGAGACAGGCAGTCTTGGGGGAAAACGGTCGTGTGCTTGCTGGACAGAAACTAGGTAAGAGTTATTTCTTTCCTTTTTGAAAAAAAAATTCACAAATTATTTAATGCAGGTGAAAGACTGCTTGCAATATGAACTACAGCTCTGTCTTTATTCAGGTATGTATATTAACCCTTGAAGAAAGGAGGGAGAGGGGGGACATGATAGAAACTTCTAAGTACCTCAAAGGAATCAACAAAGTCCAAGAGGCTAGTGTCAGGAGGTCTAAACCCTCACTCTCGGATTCTTGGCAATAATGGGAATGCAAGGAATCATAGACACATTGTATAAGAGTAATAAAGCTTGTTTATTACTACCAAAAGGAAAATCACAGTTGCCCTAAGCAGTTCTTACCATTAGGAACTGGGAGCCAATGCTAAGCATTCACTATACCTCGAGGAATCTCCATGTCTCCTGGGGTCTCCGAGGTAGCAGATGTAATGTCTTACATTATATACCTAAGATAATTACCATGGTTACTGTAAGATAGAAACATTTCTAGTTACAGAGGTGAGCCCTATTGGCTAAATTAGAGGTGGTTCCACATTTCTAGATAACATTATACAATTTTGTTATAGTTATCACTTTGTGGAAATAAAGAAGTACAGTTTGTACATAGCTGTGTAGTAAATACAAATCATCAGAAGATGGCAATGCCGACTCATATGTCGTAACACTTTAAGGACACAAGTGTCCTAACATCTTGTAAGCCAGGAATACATGTGTATATTAGAAAGTAAAGCATATAGCAATCATGTGCATACATATCCTGACATCTACTCTTGTACAGTAGATGTCCTTAGCTCTGTATGTTAGTATGACATATACATAAATGCTAGCTGTCTGTGTTGTACCTCTGGGGTATCAGTTATGGTGCATGGACCTCATGTAACAGTAGCATCTTTCAGAAAAAGAGATGTGCAAGAACAAGGGGCCACAATTTGAAGATAGAGGGGAGACGGATTGGGGCAATGCGAGGAAGTATTTTTTCACAGAGAGGGTAGCGGATGCATGAAATGGCCTTTCTGAGGAGGTCACGAGGTCAAAAACAGTGGGGAATTCAAGAATGCATGGGAAAGACATAAGGCAATTCTTGTGAGGGGTTGGAAGAAGTAGGCAGTTGGTTAACTAGGATCTGCAGCTTATCCAATAGGTAGGGCAACAGGCAGATTAGGTGGGCCAGGCAACCCTTATCTGCCGTCAAAGTCTATGTTTCTATGTTTCTATTTAACCCTTTGAAAGTGTTGTGTGGGGTGAGTAGTACAGTGAATTTGTGTGAGTTGTAGAATTTGGGGTTTTATTTGTCCTCTGCTGTTAAGTTAAAATGTGTTGGGAGGGTTTTAAGATGGTCAGGCATATTCTCCCACTAGGCTCAGAGATCTACACCCCTTCAACTGTTCCTTATTATCATTAGAGACATATAAGAGGTATCGAGCTCTGGGGGATAGTCAGGAGCCGAGTGAAAAAGGGAGAGCTGGGTCTGGTGGGGGAAAGGAGAGGGGTGGATGGATATAGGTCGTGGGGACTAGAAGACACCCTGAGGTGAAATAGGGCAGGGAAAGGGGTGTTCCCTATCTGGTTCCCATACCCAAGGGCTCCACAATAAGTGGGCAGATCCCGGGATCTTCCTCAACAACTCACCTGACCCAGGTGGTGTTGTGCAATGCCAGATCTATTAAGAACAAGACAGCTATTATAGCTGATCTTGTTGGGACATCAGATCTGGCATGCTTCACCGAGACCTGGCTGGATGAGAATGCAGATCCTATATTGGCCTCTGCTGTTCCAGCTGGATTCTCAGTGATGCACCACCTGAGATCAGATCCTAGAGGCGGGGGTGTAGCCATTATGTTTAAGATGAAATTGGGCCTCCTGGATGTGCCAGCAGGGTGCACTAGATCCTTTGAGTGTATCCTGGGAGTGAGTGTAGGGTTCAAGATACTCTTTATCTACTGTCCACCTGGCGATGGTTTAGAATTTCTGAAGGAGTTTGCAGACCTCATTGTCAACGTGGCATTGGAGTCCCCCAGATGGTTAATTCTAGGAGACTTCAATGCCTAGGTCAACAATGAACTCTCGCAAGTTGATAGAAATCTCCAGCTTATGATTATGCTGGGCCTTACACAGGTGGTTACCTTCACTACCAATATAGGGGCTCACTCACTGGATCTCGTGTTCCTCCTGGGGATGGAGATCACAGATCTGGGGGTGGAACCAGTCAGTTGGTCAGACCATCACACCACAAGGTTCAGTTTTGGGGCACCCCCCAATAGGCCTGCCCCTACAGAGATGATCCAATACCACCCTTTAAGGGGAGTTACCCCAGAGGGTCTATCGGTGGTGCTGGAACTATCAGGTTTATCGAGTGAATGCATAAGTCCAGGGGATCTGGTACTCACCTATAATAAGGTGGCGGGGGATGCCCTGAACTCAATTGCTCCTGTCCATGTTTGACCACTCACCCTTCACCCAAGGACTCCCTGGTTTGATGGGTCCTTGAAGGATTTGAGGAGAGTAGGTCGAAGGCTAGAGAGAGTTTGGCAGAAATCCAGCCTGGAGGTTGACAGGCTTACATTGATGGAACATTATAAGGGCTATCAATCAGCAATCACCCGTAAGAAGATAGAATTCCTGTCCGGGGAGATTGCTGCTGTGCAGAATCAACCAGCTCAGCTCATCCAGACTGTGGACAGATTGTGCAATCCAGTCTGTCTCCAGTCTGGAAGAGATTTTTCACAGATGAAATGTGATGAGCTTGCTCGATTCTTCGTAGATAACGTTGCCAGCATCAGGTCGGGTATCAGCCCAACTCTCCCTATGAGGGATTTTGGAGCTCAGCGGGAGGTGATGAGCTCACGATCTGTCTGGACTGACTTTAGCCATCCAGAATTCGTGGACATTGTGAGGATTGTCCAGACTTTGTTACCAACCAGCTGTAGTTTGGATCTGGGCCCTACATCCCTTTTGCTAGGCTGCGCAGATGTCATCTGCCCGATGCTTGTTGAAATTATTTGAAGTTCCTTGGAGAAGGGGATCTTTCCTGATACCCTTAAGGGGGCTGTCGTATGACCACTCCTAAAAGAATCCTCCTTGTATCCAGATTGTCTAGCTAACTACAGGCCTATCTCTAATCCACCTTTTGTGGATAAGGTTATTGAGAAGGTGGTTGCATTGCAGCTGGATGACCACCTTATAACCCACAATGTTTATGAAGCTCTCCAGTCTGGGTTTAGGAAGAGACATAGCACCGAGACTGCCCTTGTCTGGGTTTTAAATGACCTCCTAATTGTGAGAGATCAAAAGGCTTATACTATCTTAGTCCTTCTTGATCTCTTGGCGGCATTCGACACTGTGGACCATGGTATGCTGTTGGAGTGCCTGCAGCTTCTCTGTGGATTATCTGTGATAGTCTTAAGATGGTTTTGATTGTTCCTTTTTTTTTTTAATTTATACTTTCTGAGCCACACCTCTCTCTGCCGGGCCATCCGCCCAGTCACAGACCCCTCGGTTGTGGCATCTCCACATAAGCCGTACTCCCAGGACCCCTGGATTACCCCCCAGGGTGGAGACATGGCACCCACCCCTTAAGGTGCCACTAACAATGGAATAGTGTGGGAGTTGGCCTGGGGAGACATTCACGGCCGAGAGGAGGGCATCACTGAGGTGGAGAGAGAGGCAGGCTTGGATTTTTTTCTCCTGCTAGAGGGGCAGGAACGTGCAATGATGCCAGTGTCCATCCTGCCCCTTTTGTGACCTTGCTGGTGCCATATGCTGAGGCACTCCTGGCCTCCATCAGGTGTCCCCCTTGCACTGGCGACATCCCGTACCTTCCCCCAGAGAAGAAGAGCAGTTGTGGGGTGCTCAATCCTTCTCCCCCGGCCAGCCCTCCAATGACCTGAGTCTGTTCCCGAACCCGGGTTGCCAGTGTGGCAAGCAGAAATTGAACCACTGTGCCATTGGGTCAGCTTTGATTGTTCCTTATGGGCAGGTCTCAGAGGGTCATCACTGGAATTTATTCCTCTAATGCTCTCCCCCTGTCCTGTGGGGTGCCACAGGGCTCCATATTGGCACCCATGTTGTTCGCAGTGTATATGATGCCTTTAGGAGACATCATTAGGTGATACGGTTTGGGTTTTCACTGCTATGCAGATGATACCCAACTATATATGTTCTTTATGCTTGGACAGGATGATGCGGTCTCCATGCTTAACAACTGTCTAGCTGAGATCAAGACCTGGATGAGCACCAACTGGCTGAGGTTGAATTCAGATAAGACCGAGGTGTTGGTTGTGTACCCGGGTCATCCTGAGGCGGGGCTGGGTGCTGGGAAGACTTCAGGCTTGTGGCTCGATGGTGTCCGACTCACAACCTCAGACTGGGTACGTAACCTGGCCATTATTTTTGACAGTAGTTTGACCCTGAAATCTCAGGTGTCTGCCATTGTCAAATCCTCATTTTGTCATCTGAGGAATGTTGTCTGGGTGAAACACCTGGTTCCCCTGGCTGACCTTCCTACATTGGTCCACGCCTTCATGACCGCCCACCTTGATTACTGCAATGCCCTCTACCTAGGGCTTCCGGGGGTTCATATCCATCACCTGCAGCTAGTGCAGAACGCGGTGGCCAGGCTTTTGACTGGTACATCTAGGACTAGTCATATTACACCTGTGCTGCGCGAACCACACTGGCTACCTTTACAGTGGCAGATCACCTTTAAGGTTGGTTTACTGACCTACAAAGCCCTACATGAACAGGGACCCCGGTACCTGCAAGATCTTCTGACTCCCTACTGCCCTTCCCATCCACTCCAATCCACCAATGAGGGATTGCTGGAGATTTCTAGAGTTCAGTTAAAAACATCAGATGAACGTGCTTTTTCTTTTGCTGCCCCTACCCTGTGGAATTCTCTACCTCATTAGTTAAGGTAATGCCTGACCATCTCAAGTTTTAAATTAGAGTTTAAAATCTACCTGTTTCATTTGGCTTTTCCTGATGGTTTTTAAAATCTACATCTGCCTATGGATGTTATTATTTGTCTTAAATTGTTTTTAATGAAATGATTTTATTGATTGTACAGTGCCTTGGTTTTGGAAAGATGCTTTATAAAGTTTTAATGTATTTTACTTTACTTACTCCCATCAGCATATACTGTGAGAGAATTTGACTGGGTCTTTTTATGTGTTACTATAGTACTAGATTCAGGAGTAAGTTACCTCTGAATGCCAAAAATTAAAACCAGACAAGAAATCAGTACCTTTTGGGGAGGGAACTAGAAAATGATTGGTTGCAGAACCTTTCCCTTCTAGGTCACTAATTCAAATGTAACTGAGGTTTGTGTTATGGTGGTCCCCTGTACTTGGGCAAAATCACCTCTGCCTCTTGCTGGAAATTAAGCTTGGGACAGTGAGTCCTGAAGACAGCTGCTTTAACCATTCACTTAAAGGGAAATTTACACTTTCAGAGATGGGAGGCTAGAGTTCTAATTAGGCTTTCTACACTGCAGTCTCAATAGCCACCATTAGAGGTCTATTTTATATGTTTATTCCTTTGTCTCTTATGTTTATTATGGATCCAGGAGTGCTCTCAATCAGTCAGAGTGCTTGTTTTCCCTGCACGTGATGCATTCTTCTTCTGTAGCCTCTGGAGCAATTGACATAGTTAGGTACAGTAGGTTCAGATAGTTTGAAACGTTTCTAAAGAGATTCTCTCTAGTGGTACTGCAGTCAAGCATAGAATTTCTCTAAAGATATCGCTGAAATTTCAGGAAATATCTGACCAAGTCAGTTCTTTTAAATAGCAAGCTTTATTGATTTTGTGACAAAACAACACATGAGGAATAACAACACATAACTACAAATAATAATATGATGGGTCCCCTTGTCCTGTCAACATTCAGGAAGCAAGGGGCTACATTAAGGCACTATGATGAGAATATCACAGTCATTATATAAATATCAACCTATAAACATTGTCTGTGTACCACACAGGATGGAACTGGTTAAAACTCTGGTGGGTCAACCGATCAGATATATGACCCAACCATCAGAAAGGTGTATAGGGAGCGCCACCTGGCCTGAAATACATGGGGAAGGTTTCTCATACTCCCTATCATTTTTTTTGATTCTGAGAGCATTGAAGATGGCATTGTGCCATGCTCGATAGGTGGAGGTGATCTCACCTAGCCATAGTCTTTTGGCTATGGCTGAGATCAGCATGATGTGGTACTTTTGTTGGCTGATCACTTGGTCAAGATACAACACTAGCAAACAGAACTGTGGGGTAAACATTGTGTCTAACCTGAGCAGGGGATCCAACTTTTGTTGTATAGCTTCCCAGAGAGTTTTAGCTTTAAAACAGTCCCATAAGTTGTGTCTCAGAGAATCAGTGGCTGAGTGACATCTGGAACAGCTATCACACTGAAGGCAGTGAATTTTATGGAGTTTGACTGGGGTGTAGTGTAGGTCATGCTGCACTGTCTATTGCATAAGTCTTGAGCCATTTGAACTTAACATACTGTATTATACATATGCGTCCGTGCTTTTGATCTGATGTCTGTGTCTGATAGTTCAGAGGGTTCCTTCTGCCAGTTCTTGCATTCATCATTGTTCTATATGGGTTAGAACCTGATTGAGTCTCTTGTAGGTTAGAGATATGGAATGCCTTTGTTGGCTAGAAGGCTTAACTCACCCCAGAGCAGTGTTGTATATAAGGCCTATTGTTCAGAACCTAAGGTTGCTTCCAGCATGTGCTGCAGTTGCAAAAAGGGGAAGATAAGGACTTTGGTGCTAGCACTGAATTGTTTAAACCTATCAAAACATATAAAACAGCCTTCCAGCAGAGTTGGTGGGAGCAAAAACAGTAGTGGGGTTCAAGAATGCATGGGACATGCTCAAGGGAATTATAGTTGAAAGGAAAGCGGCAGGGTGAAAGAGCTGTAGATGAGGCATGGTCTGCAGTAATGGTGTAGGTAGGGAGAAATGGGCAGACAGGATGGGCCAAGCAGTCCTTATCTGCTGTCAAATTTTATGTTTCTATAGAGTCCCCCTTCCACTAGGCATTGCTGGCTACTGATATCTGCCTCAGGTACGATGTGTGGGATCATTTTATTTTCAATTTTGAAACTGGAGTTACCTACCACAGGCTGATTTAAATTGTGCAGGGGTATATTGCCCAGGAGCCTGAGTTGCTTGCACACCAGAAGGGAGGATTCAATGGGTGTAGGCTTGAGGGTTTGAAGGAGCTTATAATAGGGGATGTCGGGGAGGGATTGGATGTTGATCTTTGTCTGGTTGCATAAATCAATTTCCATTCCCTGCCTATGTGGGACAGTGTGTTTTTCCACAAATTGGTTAGCTCCCTCCTTCCACTAAAGGAAATGTCTGGCATAATATGCTAGATAGTACAGTCTGAAGTCAGGAAGCTGAAGTCCCCACTGGAATTTATGAGGAGGCAGTTTCCTGTATGCTCTGGAGCTTTTTGATCCCGTAGGAAAGTAGAGAGTATTACTCTGAGGCTAGAGAACCACTTCTTCAGAACTACTTGGCCCATAATTCCCAGGGGGTACAGCAGCAGAGACAGGATGCTCATTTAACCACATTAATTCTCATCCCGAGGGTCAGTGAGAGCAAGCTGTCCGGTGAATCAGTTCTTGTTTAACCTGAACTAGTGGGGGCTCAGTGTTTTTGGAGACCATTAACTTCTTACTCCCAGGTATTTAAGTACATCCACGTTTCATGTACCACCACACCTCATTGCTTGTGCTTTAATTAAAATTGACTTACTGTACCACTGATTTCGAGTGGCACTGTAAGCTGTGGTGGTAAGTCAGTATGTCCAGTAGTCAGGAAAGAAAGAGTGGGCACTGGAACATGCATGGAGTGAGGAAAACTGGGCACATGTTTGCTGTAATAAACACTCATTTATTACAGCAAATAATGCCATGGTTTCCCTATGGAAGAAAGGAAGACCCAGTTATCATATATAATATAATATAATACATTGGGGAGGGGTGCATAAAGAAAATGTAATGCACACTGAAGGTGTGGGATGCTACATAAACCCCGAGGGTGAAGCCCGAGGGGTTTATCAAAGTATCCCACCCTGAGGGTGTGCATTAAATTTGAGTTTTGCACCCCTCCCATGTATTGTTTTATGTAATTGCTGGGGGATGTTTTTTCTCCAGCCAGATTTCCTTCAATAAATATAGTGTTTTACAAAAAAGTGTTGTGTCATTTTTATTTATCAGAACATGAAACAGTTTACTTGGGAAAGTTAATAAAACATGGCATATGGCATATTCTTCAAAAATAAGTGTTTTTCTGATTTTGTAGACTTTTTTAAATGCCAACAGATTCACTTACTTTACTGACTTTCAGAATGGCAAAGGATCACGTTCATTTTGTACAGTGAAAATGCCCGCTAATGAAATGTGCTGAAAAACAATTAAGTCCTAGTATGGGACAGTACAAAATGTCAGAAAACATGTTTAAGGACACTGAAGAAAAGTTCTGTCTGTTCATGTTTAAAATATTTTGTTGTGGTCCGGGACATGAACTTCAAGTCAATATGCAAATTAGGTGGCGAGATCAGCGCAGGGGTCACAGTTAAGAGCTGCTGTGTGTTGATGCTTGCTATCTGGAAACTGCCTGCAACTGATGTGGCTAAGGTTAGTGAGGACTATATATTTGTTTAGTGGATTTGCAGTTCAATAGCTGTTTTTTTTTTTGCCAGAGACCAAAAATGCTGAACTGATTCTTTGCGATCGTCGGCAGTTGTGGCAGCGCAGTGAGTGAGTGCTAACGGGGCTGAGGAGAAGCTGGCATGGGTGATAACAACAAATTATAACCAGCTTCTCCCATGAGAAAAAACATCCCCCAGTCATTACATCACCATAATGGCACACCCTGGAGTGTCTTATTGCACTTATAAAATGGCATTTAACTATTTGACTTAAAATATATAAAAATAAGAAAAATAGTATTTTAAGAAGATAAAAACCAGAACCTTTCATTGAAATATACTTCTGTTTTAACACTGAAGACAAAACATAGTCCATATTCTGATTATGGGTGGGGGGGGGTAGCTAAAAACAATGAAAGATAATAAAAAACGTGTGTGCCATTTATTTATGTATTTATTTATTTATTGAAATATTTCACCAGGAAGGCACACTGAACAACAAGTTGCTTGTCTCCCTGTGCAACCTGGGAGTGGGGTACAATTGGAAGAAGAATTAGACATATAGTTTAACATGGATATCTATAAGACAAAAAAAAACATTTGTTGCCTTATTTGCATTCCAAATCAACACAGGTACAATATTTTAAAGGAATGTGTTCAAAACTTTTATGATTCTGCCAGGAGGGTAGATTTCTTCTGAAAACACCCATATATGATTAAAATGTATATGCTTTTATGAACTTTAGGAAGGTGTTTACGCAGTTTGGGTCTGCCTCAACCTATGTAACAGTGTTTCCCCCCACCTTTTCTCTGTTTATTTATAGTGTTATTACCTCCTTTAGTAGGAGGCAGTATAGTATAGTGGTTAAGGATACTGAGCTTCAAACTTGGAGAGCTGAGTTTGAATCCTATCGGCCCCCACTTGCATACTGTGTGACAGTGAGCAAGTCACTTAACTTCCTTGTGTTCCCAGGTCACACCTGGAAACAAGCTTCGGCTTAGTGTGCCTTTCCTGGTTAAACAATTTCCCCTTTCGTCATCCTGTTTCTTTTTCCTCTCCTTTTCCCCACATTCAACACATGGAATGTTTACCTTGGAATGTTTATCATGGAGCTGTTTCAGGGGGTGCTGAGCATCACGTTACTTTAACTTGCTTTTATCTGCAGGGCAATAGGGCTGGTGATTCATAGGATTGGGGCCACACAGCAGCAGGGGCAGCTCACAGCAGCAGGGGTCAAACAAGCCACTAGGCAACATGGTGACAAGCCAGTCAGGGCAATAAGACAAAGAAAAAAAAGATGCCACTTTTCAACCATAGCCAGAGCATAAATAGACCACAGCTCTGATCTTACACTAGACCACAACTTCCCTTTCATCCGCCGGAGGTCATTACTAATCAGACAGTGCAAAGATTTTTTTACTGCCAGATGAGCTCTTTCAGCAGGTGATGAGCATTACTTTACTTTAACTTGCTTTTTTGTTGTAGGGCTTTAGGGCTGGTGAGCCAGTATTGGGTCACATAGCAGCAGAGGACAGAACTTCTCACCCACCACCCACCCCTCCATTTGACCACCCTGTTCCTGTGTTACATCTATAGGCTCAGCATTAGAGTGACAGCTGGAACTTCCAGTAAGAACAGGAACCTCCAACCCATCCTACCTTCCTTTCCATTCCACTGGGGGCTGTGACAATGGTAACTTCCTGTCAGGGGGAGGAAATTGTCAAAGGAGGCAACCAAGACTCAAGAAAGCTAACTAAAAAAAAAACTCAAGAAAGGCAACCAAATACATACATTTAATAAAAAAGTAACAAAACCAAATCTCAAGAAAGGCAACTTAATACATAAATTTAAATAAAATATAAATGGAGGTGGTTAGTTACAACAGTTGTGGGGCACTAATTTCCAGGAGGCATCTCCGGAACATAGATCATTGCCCCATATGTAGAACAGTGGATGCACTCAGAGCTCAGTTGAATGCAGCATGGAAGGAAATAACCTGGCTGCAGCACCAGCTCTACTGGTGTTCCACCACACCCTGTTCACTCCCTCAGAGGTCTACTGGTCCAGGGGGATGGAAGGTGGTGAGGAAGGGGGGGGAGGAAAAACAGTGGAACAAACAGCAAGCCCTGTTCCACCCAAGGCAAACTTGACCACAAACTGCTTTTCACCCCTGGAGGATGAAGGACCCTGACCTCATGGAGGGGGACACCACATCCATTGAACAACCAAGAAAAACAGGGCAAGGGCACCTGCTGTAAGCAAATAGAAAACAATCAGAACTAACAAGCGTAAGCAAGTTCTCATCATAGGGGACTCAATCATAAGAGAAATTATTGAGCCCCCACCTGAGTAATAACATACATACCATGGTATTGGTCAAATGCCTCTTGGGAACCTTGGCCAAGTGCAATGTGGAACGCATAGGGAGACTTTTGGAGAGAGCAGATAATAAACTATGAGTACTGGTGCATCTTGGTACTCATGACCTGGCCAACAAGACAGTGGAGGAGGCCAAACAAAGCTTTGTTCAGTTGAGCAAATGGTTGGCTGCTCATTTGCCTCCTCAACCTTCTCTGAGGTCCTCCCAGTTTGGGACAAAGGAGGAGGTGCTGGCAGAATCAGGACTAAAGAGGTTAGTGATTTCAACATGTGATTGCAAGGATGGTGCCAGGACAAAGGTTACCAGTTCATTGGTGCCTGGGGGGACTTTTGGGAGAGATAGTTGTTTAAATTCAATGGACTTCACCTAACCCATGAAGGGATAAGGGCACTAAGGAAAAAAATTTACGTCTCCATATAGAATTTAAAATGAGCGAGGGGGAGCTTGAGGTTAAGGAGCCCATCAGAGAGAGTCTAAAGGATGTTAACTTATCTGACGCTCCCCCACAAGTAGACTCCCAGCTGCAAACTGGGAGCAAGTGAAGGGAGAAAAATGGAGGTAAAAAGGGTTGCAAAAATGAAAAAACTACCAAAAATGAACAAGTGAAACCTAAAACAAGGAAAAAGAGTACTCCGGCAGGTTCATGGAAAGGAGTGTGCTTCAGTGCCAGAAGACTGGGAAACAAAATTAGTGATCTACAGGCAATAACGGCAGACACCCAAGTGGACCTGGTGGCCATCAGGGAAATATGAGCCACAGAGAACAACGATGGGGCCTCTCGGTCCCAGGTTACTCTCTCTATAGGCAGGATAGAAAAGGTGCAAGGGGTGTAACCCATGACATGGGCAAGTGAATCTGAGTGAGTTTAATTGGAGCGACATCAAAACAGTGAGTGTAACATGGGCTAGGTCAAGTTAATAGTGTATTGTTAAATGGGGTACATGGAGATAATAGTGTAGTGGAAGCATAACGACACAAGTCTGCAAGGAGTGGTATTATTAAAGTATCGAGGGGTATATTGGTGAGCCAATCCTGAGCCAGCCATCTGGTGTGGTGGCTAGCATTACTACCTCTGCATCTGGTGGACCAGGGTTCAAGACTGGTTGCAGGGTTTGGGTTTATTTTTTGTGTTATATGGGTTGTTTGTTATTTTTATTTTTTGGTTTCTGAGCTCTTGTTTCCCTTGCTCTGCTATCTGTTTTCCCACCCGCCTGCAGGCTTGCCCCCACAACATTCTCCCCCTGCCGAGTTTAGCCCCCATCCCGAGTTTCCCCTTTCCCCCACTGTCACCCACCCTCGGAGTTGATTATCATAGAAATGGGGAGTGCGGGGGGGCTTGCCCCTGCAAAGGGGTGTGTGAGGCATAGCCTCCCACATTAAATATGAATATAATTCACAGCAAAAGAGATTTGTTAAGCACCAGTCACGTGTTATGTTGATCGCTGTTTTTACTGTCAGTGATTTGTAGTTGCTCTTGTTTTCAGTGCGGTTTTGCAGGTGCTTTTATCACATGGTACCACAAGGGGGTGGGGAGGAATTGCATATTTGAGAAGGTATAACTTTCACAACAGTCAGGGAGGACAAAAAGGAGGGGGTAGAATCACTCTGGGTTCAGATCAGCTCAGCATCAGGAAAAAAGATTTGTATTGGGGTGATTTACAGACCACTGAGGCAGATAGAGAAGATGGAAGCAGAACTCATAGTGGAAATCAGGGGCACATCAAATAAAGGGGAAACTGTGGTGACTGGTGATGTAAACATACCAGACGTCAACTGGGGCAACCTAGTTGCAAGATCATCAAGATGTCAGACTGTGGTAGATGCCTTACAGGATTGTCTACTCACCCAGCTGGTTAGCTCGCCAACCAGAATGGGTGCTCTCCTCGATGTGGTCCTCCCTAATTCAGAAATAGTTGAGGTTGTGAAAGTTGGGGAGCCACTGCCAAACAGTGACCATAACTCCATTTGATTTGCATTGTCACCAAGGGTAGTAAAATCTCAGTTCTGGGCTGAGGTCCTGAGCTTCAAGGAGCAAACTTTAGAAGAAAGAGAATGATAGTCAAAGACAACCTCTCAAGGGTGCAGGACAAAGTGGAGGTAGAGGACATCTGGGGGCTAGTTAAAAAAGCCATACAGGAGGCCACAAAAATGTGGGTTAAAACACTGTCTAAATGGAAAAAAACATAAAAGATCCATATGGTTCACTAACCAGGTCAGGGCAGCAATTAGAGCCAAAAAAGAAGCTTACTACTAATACAAAAAGAACCAGAACAACAGTGACTGGAAAGCCTACAATCAGAAGAGTAAGGAGGCCAAAAAGGCTGTAAGGCTGGCAAATGCATCGACTGAACTTTGGATTGCTATGGGTATCAAATCTGGTGACAAACAATTCTTTCAATTCATCCGTGAGAAAAGGAAGAAAGGAGGTGGGATAGATAAACTCACCAAGGGGAACAGGATCATTGACGACAATGGTCAAAAAGCCATTGTCTTTAACAACTTCTTCTGCTCGGTGTTTACCAAGGAGCACACTGGACCATAGCCAGAAAGTGGCATAAAAGCAGCTGATAGAGGGTGCCTATGGATGGAGTCTCCAAAGATTACCACTGACAGAGTTAAGGAGGCACTGATGCAGCTAAGTACTGACAAAGCACCAGGACCTGATGGGCTGCATCCAAGGGTGCTAAAGGAACATTCTGAGGTACTGGCGGACCAATTGACGCATTTGTTTAGCTGCTCACTTCAGATAGGGGTTGTGCCAAGGGACTGGGAAAAAGACAGAAGTGGTGCCTCTACACATGGGAGGCAGTGGGGAGAAGGTTGGCAACCACGGGCTGGTCAGCCTCACATCTGTTGTGGGGAAATTAAGGAAAACCTTAGTTAAACAGGATGTGTTAATTACCTAGATAGGTACAACCTCCAGGATGACAAACAACATGGATTAATGGCAGACAGATCATGCCAAACTAACCTTATCATGTTTTTCACTGGATGATGAAGGAATTAGACTGAGGACACCCAGTGGACCTCCTATACTTTGATTTCAGCAAGGCCTTTGACTCAGTGCCACACAATCGCCTGCTAAACAAGTTGGAAGACCTAGGCATTGCTGAAAGTCTAGTCAGGTGGGTGGCAAATTGGCTAAGGGATAGAAGTCAGAAGGTAGTTGTCAATGCTGTGAGGTCTGGTGAGGGTAGAGTCACCAGTGGTGTACCCCATGGCTCCGTCTTAGGACCGGTACTGTTTAATGTGTTTATTTGCAATATTGGCAAAGGCATTCAGGGTAAGCTGGAACTCTTTATGGATGATACCAAACTGGGTGGTAGGGTTGGTACTCAAGGTGATTAGGGAACTTCAGAATGACCAACAAAAGCTAGAAAGATGGTTTAAGGTTTGGCAGATGAAGTTCAATGCAAAAAAGTGTAAGGTGTTTCATCTGGGTAAGGGGAATCCTAGAACAGATTACTGGCTCAACAGAGTCAATCTCAGTGCATAACAGGAAGAAAGTTGCATGGGGGTCATCATATGTGACACCCTTAAACAATTAAGCCAATGCAACAAACCTTACAGCAAGGCAAATAGAATGCTGGAGTGCATAGAGAGAGGATTTGACAGTAGGAGCAGGGAGGTGATCCTCCCATTGTACAGGTCCCTGGTAAGGCCCAACCTGCATCCAGTTTTGGAATCCGCACCTGAAAAAAAAACAAGGATAGGCTGTAGACTGTGCAGAGAAGAGTGACCAAGATGATGCAGAGTATCAATGCTCTCTCATATGAGGACTGCCTGAAGGAATGAAACTAATTCTCATTGGAAACAAGGAGGGAGAGGGGGTTATTATTGAGACCTTCAAGTTCTTGAGAGGCATTAATAAGGTGCCATACACAGAACTATTCCAAAGGATCACCAGCTCAACCACCAGGGGGCTCAAATCGAAGCTATGGGAGGGAGCTTCGGAAAATATATAAAAAAGCATTATTTCATGGAAAGGGTGGTGGAACCCTGGAACAGCCTGCCAGCGGAAGTGGCAAGTGCAAAGACCATGGCAGCTTTCAAATAGGGATGGGATAGAACAAGGGCTACAGGGGCAAATGCAAAATCAGGGAAGGGCAAAACTCGGTAAAGGGGTTAGAACCCAGGGTCTATAAGAGGTTTGGGGAACTCTAGGGCAGACTCGTAGAGCCATGGTCTCCTTCTGCCATGACTTTTTCTATGTTTCTGTTTCTAATACAGGGATTCAAAATTATGTGCACTTCCAGTGGCAGAATTGACTGTCCCAATATACTGTATACACACACACACACACACACACAAAACAAAAGGCCTCATGGGGAGCCACAGCCTCAATTTTATCTCTGTCAGGGTTTCAGTGGCAGAGATTTCCATGATAAGCAGGTAAAGATAGGAGAAGGATTTAGTAATCAAAACTATGAGCAATATTTGATGTTTCTAATTTATGTATGTAAGTAGAATGTGATGGCAAGGGAAACAACATTTAATTTTTTTTTTTAATTAAAATTAGTTTTGTTTGTAGGGACCTCGTTGAAAGTTTTTAGTAAGTAAAGGTAGCAGTCATGTTTGAGGAGGAAGGTCAGTTCTGCTGTGAGGGGAATGATTTTCTTATTGTAGGATGTGGTTACTAACTAATTCAATCAGGTTTAGGACTAAGATGACTATGCATTATGCTGAAATAATGCAGTCTCACATGACTGGTTTTACCCAACAAATTTCTTTGATTTTCGGTCCCATTTTATAACTATATCTTTGCAAAAACTTTGCTACTACGCTAGTTAGGGTTTAAGCAACTAAAGTAGGGAAATGAGATGTTAGGGTTTCTAACCCTAACACCCCACCCCCATTGTCCAGACAGCAACAGGAAAAGCCATTACTGTTTAACCTCTCCTGCATCTTCACTAATCAGGTATGGGGTGTGCCTTGGGGTTGTCAGCCCTAACGCTCACTCCATTCAACCGTGAAATAAGATGAGATGTGTACAGTAAATGAGAATGGGGGTCAGCATTAGGGCTGACATCCCCAAGGCACACCCCTTGCCTTATTAGCTAAGATGCAGGAAAGGTGAAACAGTACTGGTTTATCATATCGCTGTCCAGTCGGGGGGGTGAGGTGTTAGGGTTGGAAACCTGAACATCATATTTCCCTACTTTTGTCACTTCAACCCTAACTAGTATATTAATGATGTTTTTGCAAAGAATTTCATTACTTTTTGAGATAGTATAAGTGTACCCTCATTTGCCTATATACTTGCATTTGTAGTAAAGTAGGGATGACATTGTCAGCATAGTCATCTTATTACCCCACCTAATGAACCCAGTAATGAAAATGTTGAAATTCCTGCCAAAACGTGATTCCATGCCACTGCAATGCCATTGCACAACACAGGTGAAAAAACAAAATGTGGCCAGGGTTTCAAAAATTATAGCTGTCACATTCATGAGGTGGTGTAAAAAGATGTCTATGCTGACAATTTTGGGTCAAAATATTTAAATTTACCAAAGTTACGAGGGAGTGTAGCAAAATTTCGATGTATGCACTTAACTTTGGCATTTTTACATATTTTGACCCCAAGATCTCAACATAGCTTTCTTATGACCCCACCTGATGAACACGGGCAGTGAAACTTTTCAAATCCCACCTGAAAGGAGATTGCACCAAGCGACTGTGAAATCATCTTTCTGGCTGGATTTGCATACTTCCACTGACATTGTTCTTGAGGTGGGGTCTCATAATGGCCATGCTGAAAATTTGATGTAAAAATATAAAAATGACAATGTTATGCACAAAAGTTGAAAATTCCATTGAAATACATTGATTCCCTATACAAAAAAAGATCTTGTTTCATGACTCATCATACGAATCAAGAACCTTGTTTCATATCATGCAATACGAAACAAGATTTATAATGTAAAAAAACATATTTTAAGGGCCTTTCTAGAACAGGTAAGTGCAGAACCCTGCTAAGGTGTCCCAATAAGCAAGTTACATGTGTTGGTTCCTCCCCAGAATATAATTTTTGGGGGTTTCCAAATCTGAATTTTGAGGCAAAACTGAAAACAAGATGGGCAAAGGAAAAAGGATTTTCTTCAGACAAAAAGGATGATGTCAATATGACAAAATAATTCCTTTTTCCTTTCAAACAGCTATCCTTGAGGTGCTTACTGAGCATACACAGAACCAATTTATGAAAATTTTAAATAGAAATAATTATGGAAAATGTCTGCCCAAAATTCTGATTCATTTGGGCTGTAGCCAAATTCAAAGAAATCCCATTAAAACCAATGGTAAAAAACTATGAAAAATTCACTATTTCACTATCTATATCTCAGAAACCACACTTCTAACCAGAACAAAACTTGGTACATTCAGAGAGATACCACATGAGACTATTCATGCATGGTTTCCAATCCTAACACCTCACCCACCAGACAACAACAGGAAAAGCCAATACTGTTTCACCTCTTTTGCATCTTCGCTAATCAGGTATGGGGTGTGCCTTGGGGTTGTCAGCCCTAACGCTCACTCCATTCGACCATTAAAGAAGCTGAGATGTGTAGAGTATATGAGAATGGGGGTGAGTGTTAGGGCTGACAATCCCAAGGCACACCCCATGCCTTATTAGTGAAGATGCAGAACAGGTGAAACAGTACTGGTTTTTCCCGTTGCTGTCTGGTGGGTGAGGTGCTAGGGTTGGAAACTCTAACATCACATTTCCCTACTTTTGTCACTTCAACCCTAACTAGTGCATTAATGAAGTTTTTGCAAATAATTTCCTTACTTTTTGAGACAGTATAATTGTATCCTCATGTGTCTGTTAGAGCACAGGCCCCTGGGCCTACACTCTATCCTCCATATATATATATATATATATATATATATATATATATATATATATATATATATGTATATATATGTATATATATATAAATAAATAAATAGATAAGTATATATAAATATGGGATACTTGATGGGCACAAGTGTGATATGAAAAATATCTTCACTCCTCTAGAGTGACCTCTGAATATTCACGAGTGGCAAAACCACGAGTGAGGATTCAGAGGTCACTCTGCAGGAGTGAACGTATTTTACATATCACATGAGTGCACATCATGTATTCGATTTACACAATGGGTCAAAAGTTAGCTTTTGCATGGCTTTTCGCAGGTTTTCACGGTTTGCGTGGGTTAGCACGGGTTTTGTGCGGTTTGCATGGGTGCGATAAATGCTATTTATCACCACTGTGCTGACATCATCAGCATTGATCGCATTCTAGTGGAAATAGCTACATTTGTCACAATCATTTATCACTCACCCCATTGTATAAATATATATATGTATGTGTGTGTTATATATATATATATATATATATATATCTATACATGGCAACAAACTCTGTTTAATACATCAGTTAAGGTTGTTCCACAGTGACAAAAGTGAGGAAATTTGGTGTTAGGATTGTCACCCCTTGCACCCCACACCCACCCTGACCCCACCAACAGGCATTGAGGTGTGTGTTGGGGTCATCGGCCCTAACTCTCACCCCATTCCATGTGTAAATAAGCTGAGGCAGTGCAGTGTATGAAAATGGGGTGAGGGTTAGGACCGACGCACACCCCAATGCCTGTTGGTGGGGATGGGATGGGCATTGAGTGCAAGGCGTGGCAACCCTAACACCGAATTTCCTCACTTTTGTTGCTGTGGAACAACCCTAACTGATGCATTAAATGGAGTTTTTGTTATGAATTTCTCTTCTTTTTGAGAATGTGCACTATAAATAGTGAATGGAATGTGGTGGTGGGAGCACCGGGCCCAACCATGTGATTTTTTTTGTCACTTTGCTGTGCAAAAACTGTATGACTGACTGAAATGAAAATTGGTAAATGAAGACATGTACCATGGCACATCGTGTGTCCAGAATTGTGTGTACAACCATTCAACAGTTGCACAGCGCCATGAGCAAACAACATAACATGCACAATTCAGAAACCATAAGTGCCGGACTTCCGGTGACGTCAGCGACTTGATGGCAGCATAGACCGCCGACCTCGTCCCCTCCTCAAATAAAATCAGTCTTCATCACTCGAAGTAAGCATGACTTCTCCGGCCAAAACTAAAAGAAACAAATTGGGTAAATCCCCTACGACCCCGATGCAGAAATTGCGCAAAATGATACAGGAGGAGATCAGATCTGGCACTCAAGGAACCGAAGTACCGAGGGCCTACAATATTGAGCACGCCTTTGATGAACCTTCAGCGAACTTGAAAGAAATAATAATAAAAACGGCGCAAACAGTTGCCAAAATAGATCATACTCTGAGCGAGCTCAAAGCGGACCTGAAGCAAGATAGACCATAAGACTGAGCAGCTCGAGCTATGTATGGCCCAAACAACAGAACAAACTGACCGCCATGACAGACTCCTACTGTACCTCATGGCCAGGGACCGAGAACTTACACAGAAGCTAGACGACCTAGAAAGCAGAAGCCGAAGGCACAATATAAGGATCCATGGCATTCCAGAGGGCTCTGAAGACAGTTACCAAAGCGTCACAAACTTTCTTCAAATAACCCTCAAACAAATACTCCTGCTCCCTCAGGATCTGGACCTAACCATGGATCGGGCACACAGATCGCTAGTCCCGCGGCCCAAAAATCCAGAGGCGAAACCTCGCTCCATCGTGGCAAGGCTCTCTAACTATGGGTCAAAAGATGAAATTATCCGGGTGGCTTGGAAACAGGGAGCGCTGTTCTTCAAAGGCCACCGCGTAAACATAGACAATGATCATACCTCACGGGTCCAGGAGGACAGGAAAGCTCTCTGGCCAATAGTGAAGCAGCTGAAGGCCCGAAATATCAAGACGCAGATCCTATACCCAGCCCGACTTAAAATTGCCACAGACTCAGGCTCAAAAATCTTCCAGGATCTCCTGGCTGCTTCGGCCTACCTGCAGTCGCTAGGGATTGCCGTCCCACCCTTGGGGAAGAAGAAATTAGAGAAAGATTTGCTTACTTTTACCTGGAGCATCGCTCAGAAGGGGGCTCCCTGAAGTGGCTCCTACGGAGGAAACCAGCAGACAACCCTCCGGGCGGACATCTCAGCTTTGGTAAAGAGGTATGGTGATCCGGCTAGGATGGATAAGAAGGCCTCATATCTGCGTGAGGCGAATGAGGGACCGTCCCAAAACAACACCCCGGACCAAAGCATGGAGACATGAATTCAGAGACCTGATCTAGGAAGTACAAGGCGTGAGGCGTCTCGACCACCTGGCGAATGCACACCCACCTGATCTGCCTTTTTCAACTTAGTGACTTGGGAACCCCCGCATCTCGATCTGGCTTGCCATCACTCTCGGCTTCCTTTTTTAATTATTCCTCTCCGCTCCCCTTTGTCATACTTTAGAGACGTTCCCTGGAGGCTCCCTCTCTCTCTGAGCTCCGCACTGCCAGCTTGTTTGAGGAGAGTCGATCGTTCGGGCTATGAGGCAACTACATCCAGAAAAGACACTGTGGACCTCGTGAATTCATTTCTGGAATCCAGCTGAGAACTCTTTGGGTCTGGAGGGAGCACCCGAGGCTGTAATACTCAGCCATGGCTACGGGGAGAGGGGGAGACTGAGTGTCGGCCCAAGGTACTGCTAATTTACAGCTGAGACTTGAGTCTGGTATGCGCCACAGCATCCCCCCTCGCCGATCTTGGACACCTACTCCTTGCTCCCTTTCCTACTTGATCACCGCTGCAAGAATTCCGGCTTCCTCATGGAAATTCCATGTGGGGTGACCTGGTGCAAATCTAACAGATGTCCTGCATACCTTGAAACTCTGGACGCTTAGTTCTCAAGGGAACACTGTGGTGGGGGGAGCGGGGGGCGCCGGATGTGTGGGTTTTTTTTTTTTTCTCTACACTACTTTGGCTGGTCAGTTAGAAACCGCACAGAGTGATGCTAAATGATTTAAAGTCGATCCTATGGGATCCTGGATCGAGGGGGGAGACGGCGAAGCCGACAAGTCGCTGTTTGTAGGGCATCCCATACAGGGGTTTTTCCCCTCTGGGAGAGAAGGGTGAAGTCCTCCTAGTTTGGATCCCCCTTCTAAACATTGGCTGCGCGATAGCCTTACAGCTGGGGTCACACTGCCAGCTATCCCTTGGAAGTACACCACTAGTTTCAGTCAACATGAGCGGGAGAGTGCCACAGGTCTCGCCTGCCATGTTGCTATGTTTGCACAGGCCCTCACTCGAGGAATGTCCTGTGAAGGTTCTTTGCCCCCATAGTTGGGAGTTACTGAATTTGTTGTTTTACAAAAGGTTACGGTTACTAAAGATAAATAGGTACACAGGTGATTGGTTCAGGAGCCCCCTCCTGGACAAAGTATTATCAGTCCTCGCTTGTTTAAGCATGACAGTTCGATTGATTGAAAATGAGTAATGGATATGTGAAGGTACTTTCTTTACAATATCAATGGCTGCTCCAGCCCAGTCAAGAGAAAGCAAATTCAAAGGTACATCTCCAGACAGAACTGTGAGGTGGTATTCCTACAGGAGACCCACCTGTCCCCATCGGAAGCATTAAAATTGAAGACCAGGGCATACCCTCACATGTTTACCTCATCCCTCCCTGTGGGTCATAAAAGGGGGGTTGCTATCATGCTTGCTGCCACGTTCCCCTTCGAGCCTGAGGAGACAGTGATGGACCCCGGGGCCAGATACATCCTTGTGGTGGGTAAGGTACAGGACACCCCGGTAACCCTGGTTAACATCTACGCTCCCCCGGGCTCCCCCTCATCGTTTTACACATCGATTGCCCGATTGGTCGCGGAGAGATCTAAGGGCTTGTTAATTATGGGGGGGGGGGGATTGGAATTTAATATGGGACAGAGACCTCGATACAACCTCAAGGGCCCAACTCTATGACCAGCAGAAGGTTAGGAAGGTTAAACATGCTATGCGTCAGAGCGGTCTGGTGGACATTTGGCGCGAAAGATACCCAACAGGGAGAGAATACACATGTTACTGCCCCCGCTACAAGGTCTTCTCCTGAATTGACACATTCTTTACTTTCAGGGATGGACTGGATGGTTTCCCATCGATGTGGGTGGGCACTGCCTCCCTGTCGGATCACAGCCCGATCTTTTTGGAGGTGGCTCTCTCTCTGCCCAAGAAAACAACTCACTGGAGGCTCAACACCTCCTTACTTAGAGACAAGGAGACCCTTGAAAAAATTAAGCAATTGATTGTGGACACAATACAGGATAACACTTCCCCAGGGATTTCCCCACAGATTATCTGGGACACAGTGAAAGCTGTTGTCAGGGGACATCTCATATGCATTGCCTCCCAAAAAAAAAGAGAACGCCTCCTTAAGCAGCAAAATTTGCTAGCAGGTATAAGGGAGTTGGAGACTAAGCAAAAAATGAAATGGGATGCGCAGAGAGATCAGGAACTTAGATCCCTGAGGACAGAACATCAGAGATTGCAGAGGGAGGAGGTGGAGAAGAATCTCTTTTTCCTCAGACAAAAATATTATGAAGGGGGTCCCAGAGGTACCAGATTATTAGCGGCCCGTTTGAGACAATACAGAGTTAGGGCCACTATAACCAAAATTGCTTCCCCACTCACAGGTCAGATGACTCATAAAGTGAAGGAGATTGCAGAGGCTTTTGTCTCCTATTTTTCCAAACTTTATACCCCACAGGTGCGAACATCTACTCAGGCAATCGCAGACTACTTGAGGGCCCTATCCCTTTCCAAACTTACAGAGGAAAGAGGCCGGATAATAACCAGGCCAATCACACAGGCGGAGATATTAAGCACTATAAAGGGACTGAAGAGTGGGAAGTGCCCAGGACCGGACGGCTTCGGAGCCGAGTTCTATAAGGCCTTCACCACTGAAACGGCCCCCATGCTGGTAGGGGTCTTCGCAGAGGTTTGGCAGGAGGCTCGTCCAATTCCTCCGTCATGGCAATATGCCACTATCTCCCTCATACCGAAGGAAAACAAAGACCCCTCTCGGTGTGAATCATATTGGCCGATCTCCCTCTTGAACTCGGACTATAAGATCTTCACTTCGATTCTCGCATCGAGACTGAACCCCATTCTCCAAGAGCTCATCAACCCGGACCAAACGGGATTTATCCAGGGCCGACAGGCCCCGGATGGGGTTAGGTCAGCGATCAATATAATTGACGCCATCCACCGCATACGCCTCCCTGCGTGTCTCATGAGATTAGATGCCGAAAAGGCCTTCGACAAAGTCTCCTGGCCATTCTTATTTGCGGTCTTAGACCAGATGGGCTTCCTGATACCATTTATTGACTGTTTAAAGTCCCTGTACACCAGTCCACAAGCATACGTTAGGATAAATGGGGGGCTTTCGGACAGATTCTCATTGGGAAGAGGTACCCGACAGGGCTTCCCCCTGTCCCCACTGTTGTTCGCCCTCTACATTGAGCCGCTGGCGGAGGCAATCCGTACCTCTCCTGGAATACAGGGAGTTGAGGTGGGGGGGCAGCAACGAAGGGTAACATTGTATGCTGATGATGTCCTCCTTTGCCTTTCGCGCCCAGAGGAAGCAATTCCTCAGGTATGGTCAACTCTCTTAGAGTATGGCGAGCACTCAGGCTACGTCCTTAATAAGAGCAAGACTGAAGTGCTGTGCTTTTATTTCTCGCCCTCCCGTGAGCTGAGGGAATCCCTGCCACTCAACTGGCAAGCGGAGAAGATGAAGTATCTAGGAGCTATCCTGACTAAGCACAACTCGCATCTTTTCAAAGCAAACTACATCCCACTCCTCAACCAAGTACAAAGGGACCTAGATAGATGGTCCCTGCTGAACCTTCCCTTTTACTCGAGATTTCACTCCATTACTATGAGCGTTTTACCTAGGTTCCTATACCTGTTCCAATGTCTCCCGATCTACATACCCAGAGCCCAGTTCCGAGACTGGCACAAAACAATTGCGAGGTACATATGGAATAACAAAAAACCCAGAATAAATGCTCAGGTTCTCCAACTACCCAAGATAAAAGGAGGAGATCACTCCCAGATTTGGAGGATTATTACCTCGCCACACAGATTAAGAAGGCTTTACAGTGGTCCATCCCTACATATTCAGCCAACTGGAAAGAGATGGAAATCCTTGAGGCAGAGGAACAGGGCCCAATGTTAGGCTCTTGAGCCATACAGTTGAGCACGAATAAAGCCTACCCCGCTCCTCCACTAATGGCCGTAAGAGACACCCTGAAAGCCACACATAGGGTTTGGCAGAAATACAAACTAAAATCCTCTCTCTGGCCACTGCATAGGCTGTCCTGGGACGTTGACTTCACCCCATCCCACCTAGACCATACTTTTAGGACTTGGGAGAATAGAGGCTTATCTTACGCCAAACAGTTTATGGTAGAGGGGGAGGTGAAGGATTTTAAAACCCTAAGTAGAGAATTTGGACTGCGTAATACAGATCATTATAGATATCTGCAGGTGAGGGACTATATTCTCCGGTGTCGGGGAAGGGATCAGCTGGGAGAGAGGGCGGCCCCCTTTGTAGAAACCCTCTACAAAACCCTGACCTCGCAGATAGCTTTGGGGCTAATTTCCACGCTGTACAGAGCCCTGACAGGACTTAGAAAAGATCCTTTAGCTGGGATCAAGGGGAAATGGGTGGAGGAGGGGCAGGTGGGCTCCCGTGAAGTCAACTGGGACTTGGTGTTTAGGCTGGCCTCTAGAACTACCTGCTCTCCCTTCTGGCAGGATTCTAGTTGGAAGGTGAGGATTCGTTTCTTCCACTCCCCTCTATCTCTGAACAGAAGACTCCCGGATAGAGACCCGGGTTGTTGGAGGTCATGTGGAGAGGCCCGGGCGAGCTATCTGCATGTCCTCTGGTCCTGTTCCCTCCTCGGGCCCTTCTGGGGAAAGGTGGCTCAAGCACTCATGGAACTGTTCACCCTGGATCTTCCCCCAGGTTGGACAAACCTCATACTGGGGGATCCCCCTCAAAACCTGGCTGGAGCAGACTCGTTGTACCTCTGGTCCCTGCTCCTGGCGGCAGCCCACAAGTCAATCACTAGGCTGTGATTGAGAAGGGACCCCCCCGGCCTGGGTGACTGGATTGCGGTGGTGCAGGAGGTGGCAGCGATGGAGGAGATAACTTACAAGATAAATTGTAGGTTGCCGGTCTTTGTTCGGAGGTGGGCAAGGTGGGAGGTTTGGCGGGGGGAGGCGGGGGCCTCCTCGGCTCAGACCTCCTCAAGTCCCACCCCAGGATCAGGCGCTGGTTAGGGCTTTAAATAAGATTAAAAATACATTCAAATTAAACAAGTAGTACCTCCAAATGTAATCTCAAAGTGAGACAGTCACTCAGGAAGGGTCCTCCTCATCGGGCCGGGGTGCCCCTCGTTGAGCCCGATCATGTCAGCTCTTTAGCTGGGATAGAGGGTTCTGGTTCACTTCCTATATTCAATGTCTCTCAATGTCTGTATTCTGAAATGGATTGTATGTATTTGAAAGGAACTGATCTTTCTTGGACTGTTCACCTTTTCCTGTTTTTACTGTACCCTTTGAATATTAATAAACAGCAACTGGAAAATTGGCACAGTGAAAGATAAATTATAAATCTTTATACATTCCAAATGCCGGGCAAATTGGACACATGGTTCAAAAGTTATTGAAGCATAATAAACCAAATTTTCATTCGTCGGAGTGGCATAATTCCGCACCTGTTAATGTTTTATACACACAACCACTGCAAGGCACCTCTGTGCCACAAGGGCTGCCTACGCTATAAATTTAAAGGCAGTAGCACCATGCAGAATGCTATGCACAAAATGTTAACTAAGTCATGCAGTATCTCCACAGCAAATTATTTTTCAAACATGTAGACAGCATAATTCACATCTCCAGGCCATCCACTCAACACCCTCCAAATTTCATGAGAAAAGAACAAACCATTCCAGAGATATTCAATTGTTATGTTTCTGTACCTTTAAGAAGTCTTAGACCACAAAATGGCGGAAATCGCAGCCGAAAATGCACTAAAATAGCGGACCTGGTGGCTGAAACATCAGTAACTGTGAAGCAGGCCAACTTCCAATGGCCATAACTCTGGAACGGAACAATATTTTTTCACCAAACAAACACTGGCATGTTCCTTGAATAAAGGTCTTTCTACCTGCCAAGTTTCCGACCAATCAACCACACAGTGGCTGTGCTATAGATAGTGGAACACAGTGCAGAAAAATAACAAGAACATAATGTTTTGCACTGCACTATGCAAACGCAAAAACACAAATGGTAATAATGCAAACGGTGATGTAAACAGTGAGGTAAAGTAAAATAGTAACGCAAATGCGAATGCAAATGGTAACGCACATGGTAATGCAAACGTAAATGATAACACAAATGGTAAGAGAATTGCAAGTGCAAACATTAATGAAAACAGAAATGGTAACACAAACAGTAACGCAAATGCTAATGGCAACAGAAATGCAAACATGAATGAAAACAGTAACGCAAATGCTAACGCCAACGGAAACGCAAACAGTAACGAAAATGCAAAAAGTAACAGAAATGCAAACAGAAATGTAAACAGTAATGGCAATGGTGACGAAGAAGGAAACAGTAACACAATCAACAATGGAAACGCTACCAAAAATGCAAACGCTAAGGCCAACAGAAATGCAAACGCAAATGGTGACCGACACACAAACAGTAACGGTAATGCAATTGGAAGTGCAAATGGTATGGTAACACCAACGATGACGCCAAAGAGAACAGTAACACAAATGCAAACACAAGCTCATACACAAACGCAAATGGTAATGCGCATGGTCATGGTAACTCAATTGGAAATGCAAACACTTACGGTAACACCAACGATGATGTCAAAGGAAACACAAACGCAAATCGAGATGCAAAAGGAAGCGCATACGCAAATGCAAATGGTAATGCACACAGTGACGCAAAAGGAAATGCAGACAAAAACAGTAATAGAAACACAAATGGTTAACAGTAATGCAAACGCAAGCGCAAATGCAAATGCAAAGGGTAACGCACACGGTGACATAAACGGAAACGGTAATGCAAACGGTTACGGAAACGCAAGCTGAAACACTAACTGTAACAGTAACACAAATGAACACACTTTTTTTCCCAAAAAGGTGCATTCAGAAGCACAGTGAATACAAAGAATGTATGCATAATAATGGCCCTCGGAGCAGAAAATGAACACTTGGAATACTAATTTACTTATATCTCAGGAACCGCATGACATAGAAAAAAATTTAAAATCTCATATTATTTATGTTTCCTGGCTAGTTTTGCAGTTAAGAATTCTTCTGATGTAAAAAGTCTGTATCGCGAAGCGTTTTCGAGATACGGGCCCCAAAAGGCACAGCAGACGCCGTAATGTTAGCCTATGGGAAAAATCATCAACTTTGGAGTACCATAACTTTGCATCCCTCTAATGTTTTGTCACTAAACCACCAAAAGGCACATCTGTGGGATCTTTGCTTTCTTCCCTCCAAATTTCAGCCCAAAAGACAGAACCATTCTTTTGCAGCAGGGTGGCAAAGATTTCCTACTATTTGGGACATAGTGTCGCAAAGTAGTGTCGCAAATCATGTCACTTTCGCAAATAAAATCCCAAAAGTGTTGAATGTGCAACACTACTTTACGATACTACTTTTTGCAAAAATTTAAAAAACATATTTCTGGGGTGTTTAACCCCCCAAAAAAGACATGGTTAGCATCCTCAGGACTCGACTAGGTGAACACAGCAAGAGGGTGAGGGGGACACTAGACACCAGGGAGTACTGGAGATTTAATTTTTGGGGGGGAGATTGGGGCTTGGGGGTCTGGAGGATCACATTAAAGGAATTTTTCAAGATAATGACCCATTGTAATCTTTTATCAAACTGCCATCTAGCCCCCTAAGTCAACACTGCCTACAACAGTCCCAATTACTGAAAACTGCAAATGAAGGTAGATAAATACCTTTTCAGAACATTTGATGTAGCTGCTATTTTGTCTCCCTGCTGCAAGCCTGTAACAGATATTTCCCCATAACTCCCATTTTTTGTGACGTCCAAGTAGGCAGACAGAGAACACGGAAGTTCTGTGATGAAATGGCAGAAGTTTCAGTGTCCAATGTGGAAAGCTCCACAGATTGTGAAGCTGTGTAATCAGAAAGTGTCATTATTTCTGATACAGACAGTTTACAGGCTGCAGTGGGAACTCTTGATCTGTATTGAGATGATCCATATGATTCATCAGCCTCTTCTGGTGAATCACAGGCTGCAGACAGCAGCGATATTGAGGAAGGTGACAGATATATGACTGCAAGAAGGCTAGGGCACACAAAATGATTAGTACCTGGATACCATTAGTGGTCACATCACTACCATATTTGAATTGTGATTAAGAATAGATGATTCATCATGTACTGCTGTGTAGTCCCTTACTGCCATTCTGATTAATCAACCCCCGCCCCAAAAAAATGGCCACCTGTCCCTTGCTATCCAGAGGTCTTTTTTTTCTCCTTGTCAGAGTCAACCCGTAACCCATCCTATGACCTAAACCACAAATATTGAGAGTCACCCGTCCCACCATGAACAGGTCACGATAAATCTACTCCATCTCAGTAGCATAGTAGTAGAGATCCGACTAGTATTTTTTTTTTTGTCACATTTGTTTTGCGTTAATACGAGGTAGCATGTTTAGAACTATAATATCTATCATCTGTCCAACTATTTGCTGCCTGTGGGGGTTTTGTGTTATTGTGTCTCTTAGTAAGGCATAATTTTTCTCGTTAGTGGTTTCGTATACCGGCTGTATCGCTTTACTGGTCACAGGTGAGCTTAGTATGTGGTTGCTCACCGTCTGTCATTTTCACAAGCAGAATCATACAGAAAAAAACAGATCTTGAATTTGAAGTTGAAAAGTCATTCTGTTCTGTTAGCTGACTCACTGTTGTGCTGCCATAAGGGAGACACCAGGATTGAGAATAACTCCATAGTGGTTGGCACATCCAGTGCGTCTGTCTGGACTGCGATGTGCTGTAATTATGACATAGAGGGCTTAAATCCTACTGAAACTGCGAACTGCATATTTGATTCTGATGCATGATTCCTGTGTGAAGATCACTTTGTCTTTTGATGTTGATTAGCTCCAGTACACCTCTTTGCACAGTCATTCGTTCCGGCTACAGATTCCATTAACAAATGTGGGCAGCTGTGCCTTACAATTATGCCCCCCCACCCTCACTGATAACAACTGTGTTCAGTCACAGCCTGTAAAAAAAATCTACATATCCCTCTCCCACCATCTCTTACTGTGTGCGACTCATGAAGATCTAATTCAGTCACTATCAGCCCACTCTACCTTCAGTTTGCAGTGTGCATGGTACACACACACACACACACACACACACACACACACACAGTTTACCCATTTGCATGTGCTTGACCTGTGAAATGGGCTGACTTTGAACTTTAGTCAGAACTGCGGTGAGCCACACATAATATGCTGTGAGTTAGGGTACTAGGATGTGCAGTACCAGCCATAATGATGACCAGAGAGGAGGTATGGGTGAGAAGCTCCCCACTGACACCTATAGTTATTCATGCTTCTGGCTATAGGATGTGACATGGATCGTTAACACCTCCTTCGTTGCATTCAGGTTCCCTCAGAAAGTGTCAGGTACTTGACCGCGGTTGCGGAGTTATTAATGAGCTCCAGGATTCTGTTGTGGTATGCACCACCAACCTGTTAAAAGACACTGCCATCAAACCCAGACAGTGTTTCTCTTTTTACTTCCCTTAGTATTGTACCACAGGCTCTCGTGACTTGGGTGTACATTTCTATTGCCAGCGATTTCTGCCCTTTTTCCATGTGCACAACATTTGGATAGGCCATCATGTAGGTTGCAGCAGCAAGAATTGCATTATTATATAAACCACACACCACCAAGCCTCCAACTATTTTTTTTAATTGCATTGATACATCACTTTGTTTACTAGTTTACTTGTTTACTAGGGTGTGTCACCAGGAAAGGAAAGTCCCAATCGGCACACGTAATGGTTTGTTGTGTTGTTGAAATGGTTAGCATTAGTGCAGCACACTCCACACAATTATTTTGTCAGGATTTGGACTTATAATGAGTTTGCAGTGGATGAAATTGCGGGTGAAATTTTGCAATGTTGCAAAAAATTTCACAAGACGAAATTGCCAATTTTGCTGCAGTTTCACTGGTGAAATTTAATTTCGCAACTTCTCCAGGGGCTATCCATTAAAGATGCCATCTACATGATCACTGAAAGTTGGAACAAAATCCAGGCAGATACCATTGTTAAATGCTGGGACAAAGCCACACAGCTAAAAACACCATAATTTACAGTTACCCCTTCTGATCTCTGTGATTAGGTGCATGTAGCAGAAGATGACATGAGTAGAATCTTGGAACAGGCTGATATTGACACTGAGGCTTAGGAACAAGACATGGATGACCTGAACATGGGGAACTCTCAGACACTGACATCCTGAACTTGGTATCCACTGGCCACGTGGAGTGTGAGGATGGTAATAACAGCAGCAGCACTGAGGATGAAGATGAACAGCCCCAGACTGTACCAATCAATGCAGAGACTGTGGAATCATTCAAGCGCTGCATGCAGTGGATGGAGAAGCAACCCTGAACAGGCCCCTTTCACCTACTTATACTGTGGCAGCTGTGGGGAAAGGCAATGAAAATCACCAATTCAACAAAAAAAAAAACAGAAGGGAATAATGGATTATTTTTAAAAATATTTTTACATCTTACTGCTATTAAATAAGATTGAATCCCAAAACTAACTACAAAATGTAACTCTGTGTCTGTCCATAGCAATACAGTAGTACAGTACTGTACTAAAGTCAGCTAAAAATCAGTTGCTCCCCTCGCTTAACTGAAACCCTGTTTATCTGAAAGTTTTTTATGCCTCCCCCCAACTTTCAGATAAACAGGGCTTTACTGTATTGATAAATGGTAGCTGTAGCTTATCGTATATTGATACATCAACTTAGCTGACTTCAAGATTTTACTTTTAAAAAAAATACATTTCTAGTGCTAGTTTTTCCAAAGTTGTGCCATGTTAAAGAAACTGGGCCTGTATTCAAAGGTTTGCAAATGAAATGCACCTTTCCTCCACAGTATGCTGGATTTCTAACAGTTGATGTTGCCTACCATGCATTGCTGGTGACTGGAATGATGATAAAAACTGTGAAGTGCCTTGCTGACTATTGTCAAAGGGTACTAGGGGATCATTCTCCTCTTCCTTACTTAGCGGCACCATCCTGCACCTACCTGTTCCAAATTCTAACTTCTTGCTTCTTCTCAGTTATGCTGGTGCTTGTGCTTCAAGTAGTTCTACTTAGATGAAGTTCCCCCTGTTGGCCAATTCTCCCACCACTGATTTTCTCCCCACACAAGGCACAAGTTCCATGAGTCTGATCATCTTTGACTAGTTTAAAGAAGAACTGTATTGGAGAAGTAATGAGTCTGTTTCTCTGCATGGGGCAAACCATCGGAGACTAGCTTGAGTATCTTTTCTCCTGACTCTGTTTCATACCTTGCTCTTTCTCTCTTCGTTTGTTCTGTCCTCTATCACCCTGACCCCCTCTCTCTTTTACTAGACTACTGCTTACCTCCTCTTCAAGTGGGTGATCTGTACCCTTGGGGTTGGAATTATATTCTACATCAGTGACTCCATCGCCATCCCCAATACTATTGCCATGCGTAACTTCACTACTCTTGTCAGAACCATCAGTGGCATGAGGTGAACTACTACCTGACGCTTTCTTTGCTACTACTACAGTGGCACCAACTGACAATTTTTGTACTGCACGTGTGCTAAATATCTTCCTGTCACTTTGAGTCCAAATTGCTGGTTTCTTAGTTTTTGTAATGGTCACAGTTCAATCAACAGATTCCCCTTTCACTGTGCTGTTTTTCCTCTGTGGAAGATGCACATTATTCACTATGGAAGCCAAACTACTTGCACTGTCTTTTTCTTAATAGAAACCCTTAATAACCAGCATCACTAGGGGAGACACCCTTTCAACCTCTGACCCTTTGTTACGCCAGAACCATCATCTTCAACCTCCACCTCTAATGCTTCTAATTGAATTTTTTTCTTAGCCTATTTGAAAGACTCATCATGGCATGATACTCTTTTGTATCATTATTAGCAATTTTTTTAATATTCTTATAGGGCTTCCACTGTACCCAGGAGGAACAGACTCTTACAATGTTGTTTTATATATGGGATGTTAAAGAAAAGACAGACGTTGCACTTGGTGCACACTGTAGTGCAGGATCTATGGGACTCACATTGCTGTCACTGACGGTGCCGTACTAAAACAGTTAAGTTACTGATATAAATATAATGCCCCATCATGAATGATATATAGGATATGTGTAATACAAGCTGTAGTTACTCAATGTGCAGCATTACCAGTAAGTAGTACCTTATATACCCCAGGGTACTGGTACCGTATATATAATGCCCTGTCACTTCTAATATGTAGGATCTGTGTGACACAAGTCACCTTCTCTGAAGGCACAGTACTAAAATAACTATACACTGGTTACTGATATACAGTGAAGCCCACCAGGATGAAGCCCAACTCTGCAGAATTATGTAGTAGAGTTACTGCAGCAAACAATGCAGTTTCAATGGGAGTTAATCCCTTTTGTCATGCAGGAAACCTGTGACACTGCTCTTCATCCTGGCGAGCTTCGTTGTATGTAATGCCCTGTCACTGCTGAAATGTAGGATCAGTGGGATGCAACTTGCTGTCACTGAAGATGAAGTACTAATACCCATGAATTATTTATTACAACTGGGTGAAGTGCATCTTGCACCCACTTCACTACCTGTAGCGAAGGTAGTGAAGCAGACCACTGTGAGAAGCTCAAGAACTTTGCTACTATTCCCATTCTAGTGCCACAGTCCAGACCCATTTAGACCTCTGCAGGTGGCCAGGGCCAGCTCCATGGGCACTCTTCCTCCACCCCAGTTATCTCCCACCACACTCTACCTCCTCCTATCTACCTCTAACACACGTTGTTTAATTGCCAGGCTCATGAGTCTGACCAAGGAGCCAGGAGCCAACCCAATCATTTCAGATGTTCCTTCTCCTTATCTTAACCACTTTAATCCCTAAATGGCCACTTTCTTTATGTTGGACCCCCTTCTGACTCCATCCATGCTTTGGTGGATATTATATAAACCAGGCTAGCCCTGTTATCCCCCTCTAGTAACTCACAGTGCACGTTTCTAATGCAGTGTCTATCTTCCAATTGTAGCCTAGCTAGTGATGCATGCAGTTGGGAGGGAGAATGAGAGGAGTTGTCTTCATCTGAATAATCAGTCTAGCTAGTGTCATCACTGACTCAGGTCACTCCAGCCCTTCCCCTCACTCATATAGACTGCTCACTATGCTACAGTCAGCTGATAGCTGATTGGGGTTAGGAGGTAGCCCAACTTCTAAAACATGGAGCATTGGGAAACTGTAAAGGAGTTGGGCTACAGAGGGTGATGGCTTTAAAAGATAATTTCATGGCACAAGCTAGGAGCTCAACAATTACTGTAGGTAAAGTGTGCGGGGAATATTGAGAGATGGCTGGGAGAAGAGGTGTGGGAGTGAAGTTCTCCTTTAGGTTGGCATAGTGGGTTACTTTACACCAACATTACCAACATTATTAAACACTTTACATATCACTACTACTGATATATTTAAACATTAGCATTTTTATGCTAAATAAAAAGGCGATCTGCAGCAGAGAACACCAACTAGCTAGATACATTTTTTATCTTCACAGTAGGGTATGTCATAAATTTCATCTAGCTAGTTGGGTACAGCACAAAGAGTCTTTTCTGCCACCTGTGCCTAGCCATCAATAGATTGGAGCACTTCAGCAAGCACAGGTTATCGCTAACAAACAGCACATGGCAGCTGCCAGCACTTCATACCTCCTACACTATGGGAAAATTATCAATAAACTAAAACTACGTAGCTTGGAAACACTAATGTATAGTATATAAACCAGACATGTGATTTTTTTGGTAAACTGAGTAAACTTTACTTAATTAAAAAAAAAAAGATATGTGATGGGTGCTTATGAGATATGATATTTATCTTCATGAGACGTTAGTGTCCTCTTGACCTTCATAGGCGGTGAAGTTCTTGACCTTCATGAGTGTAAATCTAATTTACAGTCACAACTGAGACAGAAATGTGATCCAGGCTGTGACATATGTTGCTGTCACTGAAAGCACAGAGGCTACCAATATATATAATTTCCGATCATTACTGATAAGTAGCATCTGATGCAAGGGCTTTTATGTTCATGGCACCATCCCTGTGGAACTCTCTACCTCGTCAGATCAGAGAGTACGATACCATGGAGAGTTTTAAGACCAGTTTAAAGACATATTTATTCAAACAGGCTTTCAATATCTGAAATACTATGAATTGTAAGTTTTTCAATTGATGTTGTTGTGTATGTTTTTGCGGTTTTATTGAATTGTTTAAAATGTTGCATGTAAAGCACTTTGGTACCTGAATTGCGCTATATAAATAAAATTATTATTTTTTTTTTGTATGACACAAGTCACATTTCGCTGAAGGCACAGTACTGAAATAACTATACATAGGCTACTAATGTATATAATTTTCCATCACTACTGATATGTCAGATCCGAATAAAGCACATCTCTCTCACTAAAGTCGCAGTACTAAAGTAACTATATATAACCCCCTCATTCCCAGGGGTTACTAGAATCCCAGTTAGAATCAGTAGTAGGCAGGGAAGGCAGCTAGTGAAATGCCAGTTAAATGGGTTTCGCTCTGTATCTCACTGTTTGAAGTCTCTGCTGAGCTCTGGAGGGATGATGTCATATAGAACTGTCGCAGCAGCACAAGCCACACTGGCCAGCTGCTAGGGAGATAGCTTTAGAATGTTCGTGAGTCTGTAGTTGGAGTTCAGTGGAGGAGGCTGCAGTGTTAGGCAGTTCCTCCTTCAGCTCTGTCAGAGAGCTACCAGTTTGTTTGTTTTTACGTCGTCACCCTAGTGGTTGACAACTGTACCAGTTCTGGAAGCGGTGGAGACCTTGTCCTATGGTTTTCCCAGTGCCCCATCCCAGGAGGAATGGGGTGAACTTCAGGATGCAGGGGCAATCCCCAGGTCCTTTTTGGACTCTTGAAGCTGCCTTGTGACAACTGCTCTATGAGCACCTTGTTTGTTTTCTGAGTAAAATCCAGGAGTACCTGCAATGCCTGTGAGGTGATTTTCTCTGACAAAGGGACCCTGTCACATAGACTTTGGTTTAAAAGCTTTTGGTCTACATTAGAGTCCTGTATGTGACTGTCCAAGTACAGAACTTTTAATTCTGACACCCCAGGGTGTGTGTAATATGTTAAGTGTGATAAACATTTAAGACAACAGCTACAGTTTTCTACAGTTGTATGGTGTTATTAACTGGATGAATGGCCGAGTATAAGCCTAGAAGCAAAAGGTGGGAGACCCACCCCCCCCATCTGGAGTAACTAGTTTACCTCTACGGGTTCTGAAGGGCACCTTTTACTTTTTCTTCAGTGCATTTGGCCAGTGCCTGAGAAGAGTGTTTACCCCTGTATGTGGGTTGTTTTCTTTCAGTTTACCCCAGTATAGTGGGTTCTGAAAGTTCTGAGCCTGTATGTGCTCCTCCGTGGTTGTGTGTACCACCTCTACTCCTGTGAAATATGGGAACAGTACCTGGCCAAATGTGCCAATTTCCAGTAGGAACCAGTGTGTTCACCAGTGTGTGTGTTTTTTTCATTTTATGCTAAATGGGAATTCAGGAATGTCTGTACCTCAGAAATCTGCATTACCAGTATTTGTAGCCCTATGGGGGTCCATCTTCACTTTGTGATTATTCCTACTCTGTTACATGAATAAAAGTCACACTCTAGAATCCCAACCTGGTTTGGACAGTAATGTTATTGCTTCCTTGTGTCTGGAGTTACTTGGGTGCCCCTGTCCAGAAGTGATAACCTAGCATGGTTCTAAGCAAACATTTTCTCCCAGGGACCCGGGTTGTTGGCCATGGCAATTTGGTCCCTACCAGGTGTGTGCCAGGTAGTTGCCACACTTGGTTGTCTGTGTTGTATAACAGACTAGTCCACCTTGTGTATGGTGGCCGTTGGAATAATTTTACAATGTAAACCCCCACTCCTCTCTTTACCCCCCTAGACATTGTGATGAGAGGAGAAGCCCTGCTACTTAAACAAGGAGGGGCCGAGGGGGTTACAAAAATGGGGGCTTGTCTGACGATGTGTTGAATTTGGGAGAAAACAAAAGATAGTTTGCTTAGGCTATGGCTAGCATTTTGTCTGTCTGTGGTTGGTAGCCCAAAACCATAGGTTCTGAAAATAGGCAAGATTTGTCTAGTGCACTTACCCGGTCAACAAAAGCTAAATAAAAAATAAATAAATAATAAATAAAACAGGAAGCTTTGTGCAAAAGGATCTGCCTAGGATAGTACCATCTGTATGTGCCACTGTGTGCCTGCTGTTCATGTGCTGCTGTGTGTTGTGCTACCGTTTACCAAGGGACTGTAAAGCCAGAATGTGTATGCCTTGTCCTGCATCAAGTAGAGCATTTACAAAACTTTAAATCTCAAGTTTTCTGTGACAAAAAGTATTGTGGACTTTAGGAGACAAAGAGACAATTGTGCCCTGAAAGTTTCATGTGTTTGTTGTGTGAAATGGGGGAGTCGTAAAAAGAAATAGCCAAGTTCTGAGCAAAGAAATGGTTAAAGACGGCACTCCCGCTGAGAAATTTCAGCCAAGGAAAAAAGTTTGTTTGCAGTTTAAATTTTGCCCTGCTCGATAATCGCCATGGAGGAAGAGCGCAAGGAGAGAGAGACACGCTCATTTGCATGGTGTCAAGTGATTGGTGTGGCTGCAATCAGTCCCATCTCCTAGCCAGTTTCAGAGTGCAGCCAAGTGTTCAAGAGGGAGAGAGCAAGTGGTGTGCAAGCTGGTTAGCCAGGAGAAAGCATCGAGGGGACAGTAAACATTCTAATTCTGTAAATACAGACTTTTTCTGTTAAAGTTTGGGTTCAACCTGGTATCTAACTGACTGGGAAGTAAGCGTGGTGTTCGTAGCGACAATCAGCAGGATTGCCAGCCTGTTTCAACCCAGAGACCTTCCAGGATTGGCTTTAGGCCGAAATTTTCCACCGGAGCAAGCCAGCTACTGATTCAGTGAGTACCATTCAGCAAAACTGAGCTCAAACTGTCAGTGATTTTAACAAAGCCAGCTGGATCTGTGTGTAAACAGTGTGATTGTTTTTGCAAAGAAGGACTGTAAAGTGAAATCCAAACAAACAAGAATTCTGAGCAATAGACTGCAAGCATGTATTATGGATTCAGCAGCAGTATAATTTTCTGAGCAATCGAGAGACTGTGAGTTGTATGAGAGGCTGCAACAAGCAGGCAATCCTGTTCCTAGAAATACTGTGGCTTTTAATGACTTTGAGCAAGTAAAATTGATTGAAAGCTAATCATAAAGTCTAGAAATCATACGAATGTGCTGCAAAATGTGAAAGCAGTGCAATCGTTACAGTTTGAATAAATTATCAGTAGCAGAAAGCCAGATGCGCAGTGGCTTGAGTCAGAGACAGATTTGTTGATGCATCAGGAGTGCTGCCGCCAACATTACAGGGTGGGGCAGTAATGTAAACACAGCAGCAGGGAGCCATTTTAAGAGACTGTTCCAAGTATCGTGAACTGTGTAGTAACAGTGAACTTTAATGTTTATTTATGGACATGGCTTCGGGACCATCCTACTACCCAGATCATGCCCGAGCTATGATAGCTGAGGAGGTTGCCAAGCTAAAAGAAGTAGAGTAATGTTTCTATGGTGATAGACTGCCTTCTGATGCTGCAATTCCCAATTACCCTGTGAGAGTATGCCTAATGTGCCTCAAGGCTGGCAGGCATGTTTTCTTGATTCCTCACTGTTTGGGTTGCTTAGTGAACTATGGTCTGTCCAAAGCACCTAGAATTCATTTGGCTCACACCTGGACAAAAGTACAAAACCCTGCATGTATCAGCACACAGCACCAGGTTGAACCTGTTGTGGGAGGCCCAGCAGAGTGTGGCCCAAAGGAAGAGAGTGCACATGTACTGCAAGGGCAGATTCCTCATGATGTTTCCATGCCTGTGTTGTAAATGGACAGTGCAGAGGAAGGATCCATGGACCCATGGAGAGAGGGTCCTAGTCCTAGCCTAGTTGGGGAGGACGAAGTTTGAGAAACTTTAGAATGGGAAGTGTCTATCTCCAAGCCCAGTGAAGAGTGGACTGTCTCAGGAGTGAGAACGACTGCTCACTCTTGGGCCCAGGTTTTAAGTGAGGAAGATGAGGAGGATGACGTGTATCTTTCTGTTGAGGGTCCCAGTCTGTGGCCTCAAGCTCTTGCCTCAGATGAACCAGAGAAAGAAGATGGTGACTCCACTGCCCTGCCTGCAGATATGGTCAGGGACAAGTTTTTCCATGCTTTAAGTATGCAGCACTGGTTGAACCAGGACTGGCCACCCCCAAGCCATGCCAGTGGCCGTGTATTGGAGAAGAGTAGTAAGGAGGACAGACTGGTTCATAGGAGGGCAAATGCCATATATGGAATGTCCTTTCTACCTTTCCTTGCAGAGTCTGGGAGGAGAGTGAGCAAAACAAGAAAGCCTGGTTATTGGAAGTGCAAACAATGATCTGCATCCAGGTGCGATCCCTTGTGTCAAAAACAGTCATAATTGATAGACTAACATTTTGGAAATTGGGCAGGACATTGTTCATGGACACTGTACGATATGTGGACAAAGCAGGAATTGAAACTTTCTACAACATCACTTATGAACGCCCAGATGGGGTCATAGTTCTTGCACCTGACCCAGAGTGGTACTACCCTTAATGGTTGCCACTCCCTGCGAATATGCCCATGCCTACCCCAACGGAAGCAGAGCAGTGACAGCGAAGTGTCTGCCATCCAGCAGCTGCCATACCTATGTGTTCCACCAGACTGATGTTCCAGGATTCAAGGTGCATCCAAGATTCATCAGACCTGCAGTGTGCCTTTCCAGTTTCCTCGCCTGAACTTCCAGATGATCTCAACCCAGCTGTTTTTCCTGATTCATCGCCTGGGATGCCGAATGACATCAACCCAGCTGTTGGTTCCTGTTCTATGGTTCGATTTTCGAGATGACATCTACCCAGCAGTTTCCTGTTTCATCAGCTGTTTTCTGGAAGATATCCGCCCAGCTGTATCCGAACAATGCTGCCAGGGAGGGAGAGTCTGCGCCTGGAGAAGTAGGTGATACCATTTGCTCATTCTTCAAAGGACTGGTAGGTCCAGACTTTTCTTATTTTACTGACATTGCAATACACATCCTGCACCTGGCAGACTACAAACTGTTGAACTGTCCACAAAGACTCTCCCCCTTGGGACTACAGTATTTCAAGAACTGTGCTTTGATGGGCTCCGGCCCAGGAGAGTCTCTTTAATGAACCTCGCCTTTGGGCACATCTGTTTTGTCACTAGTTAGGACATTTAGTGCATTCCATCCCCCAAAAGGTGTACTGTACATAATGTTAGAGATTTTCTACTGTTTTTTTTTTTTACTTTTCTAACTGTTCCAGAAAGTATTTTTCAGATTCTCCAGTGTTTTGATGGAGGGGGTATGGTACTGTGTCTTGCAAATTTGTGGTGTTTTGTTTGTCTCTTTTTCTCTTTTAGGTGTTCCTGGTGAAGAAAGAAGAGAAGACCAGAAGAGTGTGGTAGAGTTAGACTACAACCTCGGCTGTGACTGATGGACCACTTTTCTATCTCCTTATTCCTTAGCAACAGCCACTGCTTTTCACTTTGCTTTTCTTCTTTTATCCACCTACCCTAGGTTGGCTACCTAGCGTAGCTCTTTACTGTCCCTACTAAACTTCCTTCTAGTTCACTCCTTTCATTCTTTTTCCATTTCCATCATCCAGTCCCTGGAATGGTGCCAAATACCCAGTGAGGTGTTGTGTAAAGTGCATTTTGTGTACAAAAAGCATGAAGGCTATTTTAAATAGGAATGAATACAGTTAGTAAAGCCTTTTAAAAGAAAAAGGATTCAGAAGTCATATAAAACAATAATAATGTAATGATTAGTACAGTTATAAGAAATCCTTAAGATATTTTCATAAATTCACACTATAAACCCATTACTGTATAAGGTTTTATTCATGAGGCTGAATGGTATGCTTTATAAAAATGCTTAGTCACTGTGGATCAGAGATATAGAGTCAATTTCTGTGGATATATATATATACTGTTCTTTTAACTGAACTAGGCAGTCCCCTGAAATAACCCCTCACCCCTTGGTTTTGAAACATGTTCAGACAGGAAACAACATGTCCAGACTTGTAAATAGAAAGGACTTAGACAGGTGACCCCAACCCCACCAAAATATGTAAATACCTCTTTACAGAGTTTACTTCAGTGCAGCCCAGAGGGGCTCAGCCCTAGGAGAGGGATAAGAGAGGTAGACAAACTGTTGAATGCAGATGAGAAGGGTCTTAGGAGCTCTACTATCCAGGATTGTATTATATGATAAACTACTGATGTTAAGTAGTGATTTTCTTTGCAATTTTTTTGTTTTCATTTATTATTTTTCTAACTTTTGAAAAATAAATATCACACCAAGGTGTGTTCTAAACCTGTAAATTTGCCACGTCTGAAGTTTATTACCACATGTTGTAACAAAGAGGATGTGGGAACTCATCCAAGTTCTCCTGTTTTTGTAGTGTGTTTTTGAATTGTGTATTGGTTAACATGTGTTAATTTTTCTGCCACAGGTGTATGTGTGGGGGATTGTAGGAGTGTAATGCTTTGGTATAGTATTAGCTCTGTGTGTTTCAGTTTGCAGGTGCCCTGGGTTGGAGGAGGTTCCCCTGTGGGTATCTTTTGGATAGATAGGTTTTCCCTAGAGGGTTATGGGAATAGACAGGCTTTGGTCATGAAATGCAGTAGGGGTCACAGTTTTGGTCTGTTATGGTATGCTCTGGGCAGTTCTCCCAGAGCCACTGATTCTCACTAGTAAGATCTTAGTGTAGGGGCTGATGTGTCAGCCAAGGCCTCTAGGCCCTTAGTGTTGTCTGCCTATGCTGGCACATGGTAGGGAAGAAAGTAGCTCTACCTCCCCATAGTCACCGCATATGGTAGGATGGTCTGGTGCCGGGTACGGTAATGACTGGGGACAGTTATTTTCCTGGCTGAGGGTGGGTGTAACCCCCTCATTCCCAGGGGTTACTAGAATCCCAGTTAGAATCAGTGGTAGGCAAGGAAGGCAGCTAGTGAAATGCCAGTTAAATGGGTTTCACTCTGTCTCTCTCTGTTCCCAGTCTCTGCTGATCTCTGGAGGGATAATGTCATATAGAACTGTCGCAGCAGCATAAGCCACATTGGCCAGCTGCAAGGGAGCTAGCTTTAGAATGTTCATGAGTCTGTAGTTGGAGTTTTGTGGAGGAGGCTGCAATGTTATGCAGCTCCTCCTTCAGCTCTGTCAGACAGCTACCAGTTTGTTTTTTTTAAGTTCTCATCCTAGTGGTTGACAACTGTACCAGTTCTGGAAGTGGTGGAGACCTTGTCCTATAATTTTGCCAGTGCCAGTGCCACATCCCAGGATGGATGGGGTGAACTTCAGGATGCAGGGGCAATCCTCAGGTCTTTTTGGACTCTTGAAGCTGCCTTGTGACTGTCACAAACACACTCCAAAGGTCAGGCCCTCTGCTCCCACAGTGCCAACCTCAGAGTGCAATAGTGTGATCAGGTAACAGACAGGGTAACCCTCCTGTTTGCTTTTGGGTCCAAATCACCTTTAGTCTCAAGTTCTGGGGAGAGTCAAACTGTGAACCTTATGCTAGTGTACCCAATGTACAGGCTCGGATACGTACCCTCTTCGGGGATTGCGGTACAATCTTTCACCAGGGGCACCAAGCCAGGTTTCCATAATGAACCCTTAAAACTCTATAAGAGACCTTAGGTATATTCTTACCTTTTTACTCAAGCTCAGTAACACCATCAAGCTGCTGAACAGTTGTCAGACTTAAAAATACAGGCACTCCACATGCAGAAATGACAGAGGAGATCCAGGCATACTCTTAAAGAATATGTTTACTAAAAATGGATAAAAACAGTAAGATAAACTACAGAACAAATATTGAAGAGCATTACAATCACATCAAAGAAAAACAAGGAGAACTACAGAACAAATTCCTACCAAAATACATTTAGATCTTTTCTATCGAATGTATTACCTCTGTAAGTGCAGTTAAATTAGAGAACTGTGTCTCTCTAGAGTCCCCAAATGATATGACTTATTCCCCAGTTACAATGATACATTTCAACCCCATCTCCCCACCCCCTTAGTGAGTCATCTAGTGCCTCCTTTTAGAAGTAAAAAAATGCAAACATGATGTCCTATCAAGAGGTATATTAAATAATGTGACATCAGCAAAAACTCATTTCCCAAATTATGACTCTTTGATTCACCAGTTCCTTTGAGGTTTACAACCCTGCAATCCATCACCTAGGTGAAATATAGACAACAGGAATCAACTAAATGATGTCCTGTCCTGTTATAAAATGTATATTTAGTTTCCCAACTTCAAAGCAGCAACAGGTTATAAAAAGGCCATAAAAATGCAATTTCTCAAGGAAGTTAGTTACATTACAGAGATCTCCTGGTCAGTCTACGTATCCTGTAGCTTTCCTGAAACCTGGGTGGGGGGCACCCATGGAAGTACAGGCTCACATACTATATTTTTATATTACAAATATCATACAACAATCATAACCAGCTGGCCAAATGTCACAATCCTCCCCACCTAGACTGAATTTGGGGGCTCTATCCCCTGCATGGGATGAGCTCCCTAAGTCAGTTCACTCCTCATATAAACGCAATAAGCCATCTGTGTTCTGATTGGTCACTCCAGCCAGTGGCAGATCCAGGATTTTACAATGGGGGGGGGGGTGCAGTGGTGGTGTGTGTACTTAATATGCAACTTTAAAAAAAAATGTTATCTTCTATATTATCTTTTCCAATAAATTTCTGAATAAAAATATAAATGCAATCTATTGTTTCAATTGTAGATTTTCTTACAATTAATACATTAGACTTCTTCAGCAAAGTGAAATGCAGCAGTAGCAATCAAGTAAGTTACAATGGATGGTGCACCAGCACCCTTTAAAACCCCCAGATCCGCTACTGGCTCCAGCCCTATGTAAGATCATCATATCATACCCTTGCAAGGCAAGACTCCATCTTAATAGTCTACCATTAGTTTTTCCCATTTGTGTCAGCCAAACCAGGGGGTTGCAGTCAGTTTGTACCTCAAAATGCTGACCATATAAGTATGGCTCTAACTTCTTTAGGGCCCACACTATGGCAAGACACTCTTTTTCCACAGTAAAGTAAGTCTTCTCCCTGGGAAGTAACTTTTTACTGAGGCACACTACAGGGTGACCTTTCCCTTGGTTGGATGTCTGACTCAGTACTGCCCCAATACCCATGTCTGAGGTATCAGTCTAGACTATAAAAGGTCTGCTATAGTCAGGACTTGTCAATACAGGAGCACTGCACAGTTCCTCCTTCAGTCTGGTAAAGGCTTTTTCACAGGCTGGTTCCCAGGTAATTTTCTTAGGCATCTTTTTCTTTATCAGGTCAGATAGGGAAGCAGCCAGAGCACTGTAACTGGGTACAAATTTCCTATAGTGCCGTGCTGTCCCTAGAAAACTTCTGACCTGCTTCTGCATTTCTGGTCTGGGCCATGCCTTGATCACCTCTATTTGTACTTGGTTAGGATGGAGCTGCCCCCAGCCTGCAACATGCCCAAGGTACGCCACCTCAGCCATGGCCACCTGGTACTTCTCAGTTTTGACAGTGAGCCCAGCCCTCTGTATCCTGCCCAGCACTTCCCTAAGGTGGGACTGGTGTTCCTCCCAGCTGGCACTAAAGATGGCAATGTCATCCAGGTATGCCACAGCATACTCCTCAGCACCATTTAACACCTGGTTCACCAACCTTTGGAAAGTGGACGGGGCGTTCTTCATTCTGAAAGTCATTACTTTAAATTCAAATAAACCTATTGGAGTGATGAAAGCTGACCTCTCCCTAGCTCTGTCAGTTAACCCTACCTGCCAATACCCCTTTGTCAGATCAATAGTCGTAAGGTAGGTTGCCCCTCCCAACTTGTCCAGGAGTTCATCCGTCCAGGGCATCGGGTGGGCATCTGACTTCACGACTGCATTCAGTCCATGATAGTCCACACAGAAATGAGTAGAGCCATCTGGCTTGGACACAAGGACTATGGGTGAGGCCCAGAGGCTGTGGGATATCTGGATTACCCCTAAATACATCATTTCCTCCACCTCCCTCCTAATGTCCTTTTGGACAGCCTCTGACACCTGATATGCTGTTTGCTGTATGAGTGGCTGTGTCTCTGTCTCCACATCATGCATTGCTAAGAGGGTTAGTCTAGGCTTGATGCTAAGTCTGCTAAAACCTCCCTTACTTCCTGGATCTTGTCCGAGGCCAACTGGGGTGACAATTTAACTGCCCCCACAGAGGACTTCTGCTTGCTTTCTTCCAGCAAGTCCAGAAGGGGGTCTCCTTCATCCATCCCCTCCCCAGGGCTACATACTGCAAACACCAAGTCAGCCCTATTAGCATATGGCTTCATCATGTTAACATGGTACATTCTTTCTGTATGTCTTCTGTCAGGTAACTCTATGATATAGTTCACATCATTTACCTTTCTAACTACTTTGTACGGTCCTGCCCACTCTGCCTGCAGCTTGTCTTTCCGGACCAGGATAAGGACCATGACTTCCTGACCCACTGTGTACGAGCGAGCACTGGCTCTGCAGTCATACCACACTTTTTGTTTCTGTTGGGTAGCTGCCAGGTTGTTCTGGGCTGTCCCCATAAGCTCCTTCAGCCTTTCCCTAAACCTAAGGACATAATCCACTATGGGAGTTCCCTGGGTGGTGTGCTTGCCTTCCTGGTCCTCCAGATCAAAGTCTAGGGGCCCACATACCCAGCGTCCATATAAGAGCTCAAAAGGGGAAAATCCTGTCAACTCTTGTGTCACTTCCCTCTATGCAAATAACAGGTGGGGAAGGCATTTCTCCCAGTTCCTCTCATGCTGTTCAGTAAATGCTTGGAGCACTGACTTCAGGGTATTGTTAAATCTTTCCACAAGCCCATTGGCTTGCGGATGATAAGGTGTTATGCACCTCTGCACCACCCCACACTTCTCCCACAAACATTTTATCAGGTCCGACATGAAGGAACCCCCTTGATTGGTGATAACCTCCTGTGGAAACCCAACATGGGAGAAAATCCCAAGTAAGGCATCTGCCACTTTGTCTGTCCTCAGTGAGGAAAGGGCGACTGCCTCTGGATACTGGGTGGCATAATCCACCACAGTCAGGATGAACCTCTTCCCGGAGGATCTGGGGGTATTTAAAGGCCCCACAATATCCATTCCCACCCTCTGGAATGTCTCCTCCACTATGGGCAATGGAATTAGGGCGGCTTGGGTTTTCTTACCTGAGTTCCCTATTTCTTGGCACCGGTGACAAGACCTGCAATACTCCTTCACCTGCTGGGTGAAGTTGGGCCAATAGAAATTCTGGGCCAACCACTGCGTAGTGTGCACAATTCCCAGATGACCAGACACAGGAATATCATGTGCAGTCTTGATCAACTGCTGACGGTATCCCTGGGGAATGACAAGCTGCCTGCCTATCACCCCTCCCTCTGTCTTAGCATCCTGACTATACATCAGTCCATTTTCCCAGTAAACCTTATGTTTACCATCACCTCCCTGTGCTCCATCAAAGTCTGCCCAAACCCTCAGCTTCTCTAGACTAGGGTCACTTTTCTGAGCAGCTGCAAACTCCTTACACATTCCCAAGGCATGGGACAGGTCCCCTTCAGTCTCTAAACTAGGGTCCCTAGCACTAGCATCAGGGCACTCAGGATCATTATCATCCCTAACCCTTTGACAATGGGTCACCCCTCCTTCAGAGTAACCCTCCGTAGCTGTGTGGTTAACTGCTACTGGGGAAATTTCTGCCCCCTTTTCATTAGTCTCCATTTCAGAAGACACAGGCTGGGGAACCAGCCTCCCAGTGGTTTCCACATTGGCTTCTATGGGGTCCAGGGAACTACAATTTTCCCTTGCCGCTTGGCTACAGGTAACTGCACACACCATCCGCTGTTTGAGATTGTTGCCCAGGATGATGTCAACTGCTAAAGTTTTGGCTACAGCCACCTATTGCACAGTTCCCACTGTTTCGCCCCAGTCTAGGAGAACACTACCAAGTGGCAATGATTCCTCCTCACCAGTGAACCCTTGTACAGTTACAAATGTATTGGGTATAAGCTGACCCGGCTCTACCAGATCCCCTTTTTTTTTATTTTGTTTTTATTGACCGGGTAAGTGCACTAGACAAATCCTGCCTATTTTCAGGCATGACCCAGGGAAGGGGGATACAGATGAATGTCAACTGACCTTGAACCAGATTAAGCTGTTTGTGGTATTTTTCGTGAATGGAGGAAATTTGGCAATTCCACCAGGGACATCCCCCTACTCTTTTCGAGAAGTGCCATGGGATCTTTAACATCCACCTGAACTACCACCAGAACAGGCAGATTGGATCTCGGTTTAATGTCTCATCTGAAAGACGGCACCTCAGGAGTGCAGCACCCCCCTTCATGCTGCACTACAGTGTCAGTATTGGGATATTAACCCAAGTGCTTGCTGTGGGGATAGAACCCACAACCTACTGATCTCCTGGCCTCAGAGGTGAGTGTGCTACCTGCTGAGCCACTGACACTGACGCTTTTACCAGCATCAGGGATGTCCCTGTGTCCCTTAACTCTTGTGTCTGTACACCATTCATTTTGACTGGCTGCATGTGTTCCCTCATGTTCATAGACATGCTTACAGGGACACACAAACAACCCACTTCCTTCCTTACCCCATTCTGTGTATTGCTCATACTTTTGGGACACTGTCTGGCAATATGCTCAGTTTCTTTACAAACTCAACATTTGTTTCTTTTCTCAGAGAAATCTTTTCTTTGAAACCTGGGGCTAACTGGTTTTGGTGGAGGCAATGAGGGTTTTAGCTGCCCTGAAGGCGCGCTTTTCCCTTTCTGTACTGCCATGCCCACCCCATTCGCTCTCAGAGCAGGTCTGCTCTTGGCACAGCAGTCCGAGAGTTCAGCAGCCTCTTGCACTGTTTTGGGATCTCGGTTCTCCAGCCAGGTTTTCAGCTCTGCTGGACATGCCCAAAAAAACTGCTCTAACAATATAACATTTTCAATTTTATCTACAGAGTTTGCTTCAATTCCTTCCCACCAACGTTTTAAACACTGACGTTGTTTCATGGCTAGCTCCTTGTAGCTCATGTCAGGGCTTCTCCTGAGCTTATGGCATTTAGCTCTGTATGCTTCTGCAGTTAAATCAAACTTTTTTTAAAGTGCAGCTTTAAGTTTGTTGTAATCATTACTATCCTCATTGTCCATTTGACCCAATGCATCCCGAGCTTTCCCGGTAAGTAGCGGGGATAGCTGGAAGCTCCAGGACCCTCTAAGAATCTTTGCCTGAATATAAACTTTTTCAAAGGAATTTAAAAAGGCATCCATATCCTCCCCCTCTTTAAATTCAGCTATCAATTTGGAATTTAATTTGTAACCCAGTCCTATAGTTTCAGTTAAACCCAAGCCACTTACCTGCTCTGGTGCTGGTGGTTGGAGTCGTAGCTTCTCCAGTTCATGTCACCTCTGGCACTCATGCTCTTCATGGTCTGCCTCTCACTGTTCTCACTCCCTCTTCTGCTCTGCAGCTCATTGCTCTTGCTCATCCTCTCTCTGTTCTTGCTCCCTCTTCTCCTCTTCTCCTCTGTGACTCGCTTCTCTCGCTCAGCCTCTCTCTGGAACTCCATCTCCATTCTGCATAATTCAGTCTGCAGCCTGATTGTTTCTGGTTCCAGAATGCTGGTGACCTTCCCCTGCTGTCCTCCCCACCGGATCTGGACACTGCACTGGCCACTGGCCCCTCCATGCCCAAAGTTTGATCCTTTCCAGTCACAGTCTGTGACTTGATGCTCTGGGCATCTGCTGTCATCAGGGCATCCACAAGGTTCTGCTTGGTGGCTCTCCCCTCATGCAGGACTCCTCTGTCCTGGCATAACTGCCTTAAGTAGTCTGCAGTGTACCCACTGAAGTTGGAAGCCATCTTCTTCCCTAAATACAGCTACTGTAACTTGCACTTTAGAAAAAAAAATAAAACAGGTAGGAACGTTGACTGTAAGCAAAATTATATAGTTCTGTTTCCTTTTTAAAAATAAATCACTGCCTTATTTTGCAAGTGAGCTGTACAGTATTAAGCTGACACACTGAACTGTTAAAGCTTGTGTTACCAAATTTTTTTGCACTGCTGCCAACCAAATCTGTCACAAACACACTCAGCAGGTCAGGCCCTCTGCTCCCACAGTGCCAACCTCCGAGTGCAGTAATGTGAACAGGTAACAGACAGAGTAACCCTCCTGTCTGCTTTTGGGTCCAAATCAGCTAGCGTACCCAATGTGCAGACTCAGATACATACCCTCTTCAGGGATTGCGGTACAGTCTTTCACCAGGGGCACCAAGCCAGGCTTCTAAAATGAACCCTTAAAACTCTATAAGAGACCTTAGGTATATGCGTACCTTTTTACTCAAGCTCAGTAACACCATCAAGCCATTGAACAGTTGTCAGTCTTAAAAAATACAGGCACCCCACATGCAAAAATGATGGAGGAGACCCAGGCATAATCTTAAAGAATATGTTTACTAAAAATGGATAAAAACAGTAAGATAAACTACAGAACAAATATCAAAGAGCATCATAATCACATCAAAGAAAAACAAGGAAAACTACAGAACAAACTCCTACCAAAATACATTTAGATTTTTTCTATCTAATGTATTACCTCTGTAAGTGCAGTTAAATTAGAGAATTGTGTATCTCTAGAGTCCCAAAATGATATGACATATTCCCCAGTTACAAGGATACATTTCAACCCCATCCCCCCACCCCCTTAGTGAGTCATCCAGCTCTTCCTTTTTAGAATAAAAAAATGCAAACATGATGTCCTATAAAGAGATATATTAAATAATGTGACATCAGCAAAAACTAATTTCCCAAATTATGAGTCTTTGATCCACCAGTTCCTTTGAGGTTTACAACCCTGCAATCCATCACCTAGGTGCAATATAGCCAACAGGAATCAGCTAAATGATGTCCTGTCCTTTAATAAAATGTATATTTAGTTTCCCAACTTCAAAGCAGCAACAGGTTATAAAAAGGCCATAAAAATGCAATTTCACAAGGAAGTTAATTACATTACAGAGATCTCCTGGTCAGTCTACATATCCTGTAGCTTCACTGAAACCTGGGGGGGCACCCCATTGAAGCACAGGCTCACATACTATATTTTTATATTATAAATATCATACAACAAACATAACCAGGTAGCCAAGTGTCACAGTGACAACTGCTTTGTCAGCACCTTGTTTGTTTTCTGAGTAAAACCCAGGAGTACCTAGCTGGCCCAGTGGCACTGAGGGTTGAGGCACTGGATGCCACACCTTGCACCATGCCGGTGACCCGGGTTCAGGAGTGGACTTGGGCCATTGGGGGTCAGCAGGGCAGGGAAGGATTGAGCTTCTGGAGGACTGCTCTCCTTCCCTGGGAGGGAGTGGAGTCAAGACCACACTGTTCTGGTGACCCCCAGTGGAGACTGGGAGTCCTATCCAGCAGTTGTGGTCCAGCCAATGGGGTTGGGCTGTGGTGGCTCTCCTGTGGACATGCGTGGGAGCATGCACATACCATGCTGGAGAGCACTGCACTGCCAGGCTGGTAGGAGGGAAGTAAAGTAAGAAAAAACCCTCAGCCTGTGGATAGGCAAAGGCTCCACCTAGGACCAGCCACACTCCTGCCATTGGACTCACTGGACTGGGCATGGCCAGCACTCCAGCTTTGGTGCTTCAGACTTTCAGATAGAGCTCCAGGGTGGGCAACCCTACCTTGGGGGGCGCAGAGCCAGGGGGATTTCTGAGCTGGAGTGGCCTGGCCTGGATGGGTTTCAGTCAAGGAGGTAGAGCTGGTTCCTGGGCGGTAGCTAGAGAGGTTCCGCAGGAGTCCTGGGGTGGATAAATAAAGTTAAGAAAAAAAAACAGGAGTACCTGCAATGCCTGTGAGGTTATTTTCTCTGACAAAGGGACCCTGTCACCTAGACTTTGGTTTAAAAACGTTTGGCCTACGTTGGTGTCCTGTATGTGACTGTCCAAGTACAGAGCTTTTAATTCTGACACCCCAGGGTGTGTGTAGTATGTTAAGTGTGATAAACACTTAAAACATCAGCTACCGTTTTCTACAGTTGTGTTGTGTTGTGTTATTAACTGGATGAATGGCCGAGTATAAGCCTGGAAGCAAAAGGTGGGAGACCCCCCCCCCCAATCTGAAGTAACCAGTTTACCTCTAGGGGTTCTGAAGAGCACCTTTTACTTTTTCTTCTGTGCATTTGGCCAATGCCTGAGAAGAGTGTTTACCCCTGTATGTGGGTTGTTTTCTTTCAGTTTACCCCAGTATAGCGGGTTCTGAAAGTGCTGAGCCTGTATGTGCTCCTTGGTGGTCATGTGTACCATCTCTACTCCAGTGAAATATGGGAACAGTATCAGTACCTGGCCAAATGTGTCAATTTCCAGTAGGAACCAGTGTGTTCACCAGTGTGTGTTTTTCTTTCATCTTATGCTAAATGGGAATTCAGGAATGACTGTACCTCAGAAATCTGCATTACCAGTATGTGTAGCCCTATGGGGGGGGTCCATCTTCACTTTGTGATTATTCCTACTCTGTTACGTGAATAAAAGTCACACTCTAGAATCCCAACCTGGTTTGGACAGTAATGTTATTGCTTCCTTGTGTCTGGAGTTACTTGGGTGCCCCTGTCCAGAAGTGCAAACCTAGCATGGTCCTAAGCAAATGTTTTTTTTCCCAGGGACCCAGGTTGTTGGCCATTGCAGTTGGTCCCTACCAGGTGTGTGCCAGGTAGTTGCCACACTTGGTCATCTGTGTTGTGTAACAGACTAGTCCACCTTGTATATGGTGGCCATTGTAGCTGCAAAGAGTGCACATATGTGTAGAATAATTTTACAATGTAAACCCCCACCCCTCTCTTTAGCCCCCTAGATGTTGTGGTGAGAGGAGAAGCCCTGCTAGTTAAACAAGGGGGGCCAGTGGGGGAGTTACATATGTATACAGTAGGTCACTGATTTATAAAATTCCCAGCCACTATTTATATGTAGGATATATCAGTTGACACTAGACATTGTCACTGATGCCAAACCTCAAGGCGCGGCAGCAGAATACTGCCACCTGCTAGGTTACTACTAATATGTGCTAAATAAAAGTAAAGAAACATTTATTTTTCATTCTCTCTTTTTATATATATTTTTTTTATTTTTATTTTAGCGCAGCATAAGCTAACTGCAATAGAAGGAACTTGGTCAGCTGCAGTGTTTGCTTCCCAGTGTCTGCTTAAGTGCTGATAGGAATTATAAACAGTACCTGCAGTCAAGAAAAAGTTAAGCTGTGTTCAGTGAAGGTTTAGTTTACTTTTATTACTTTGGAAGTGCTACATGTGCAAAAGGTTATTCAACACTGATCCCAAAATGTTAGCACCTTTTTGGCAGCAAAATGTCCCCCCTCCCACCCTTGCTGATTAAGGCAATGTGTAAACCATTTTCATAATGCATAAACTTGCCAAACAGCAAAGGCAGGGACCACAGCTTAATTCTACAGCTTGCTGAAGTTCTAGATCTTTTAGCTAGTCCTTACATTTAAATTGCAGTCTCCTTCTGTCTCTCCAGATTGCAAGTGCTGGTTTGGAAAATATTAGCACTTGAAGAATTCACCTTACACCCTACATTATTTGGGTGCTGATGATGCACCTACTGACAAATCTGACCTGGAGACACTTTAGAAAAGGGCAATCATACCTCTCACTATGACAAAACTTAAGAGTTCGTTAACTTGATATATCAAGATATTTATTTATTTAGCTTTTGTTAACCAGGTAAGTACACTAGACAAACACATGCCTATTTTCAGGTACGACCCGGGAGAGTACAGGAAATCAAAGAACATACAGGGTACAATTTGAAGCAAGTACAGCAGATACACAGATGTCAGGAGAAGCATAACATACATAGACACATCCTCCATATATTGATATAGTCATTGCAAAGCACTATATTGTTGCAAATGCTGGGGTTTATTATTAAAGCGACCAAAGTAAATAATGACATGGGCTGCCATATTCTGTGGCGCTCAATGCCATGTGGTCCAGAAAATGTACTGCTGAGCTGACCTGGGCCTCCAACTGGAGGCCCTGGAATCCCAGCCAACATACCCCTAGTGCCACCAAGAGCCACTGTGCAGGGCCTCCATGCCAGCAGGGGGTGGTGGCATGGAGCTGTGGATTACACACATTCCCCTGTGGTCCTAGAGAATGCAATGTTGTGGTGGGGATATGTTCATTTTGAGCCTATCCCTGCATCTGTTGAGGATCAAGCTCTTAATTGCTATGTGTTTCCAAACATTATATCTAGTTATCACCCAGGATATCGTGACAATAGTGTCACAGCATGACTAGACAAGGGGGAAACTAATACAGAGTACCACTGTAATTTCATTAATATATTAAAAATTAAATGTCATTAACACATTAAAAATATTTAATACTTAAAGAATTAACCTTACCCCCTACACTGTCAACCACGCAAGTTTCAGACTTACCGTAATTTGTAACACAGTTCCTTGTTTTTGATGTGCAAAGGTTTTTCTTGTTTTCCCCACTTTCTTATGTTCTAAGGCTCAGGAAACCATGAGTCTTATCTTACAAAAGTGGATTCTTTGTCAAGGAAGTGCCATACATCATTTTTTTTCAAAAGTCCAGTTATGAGAAATCTGTGAAAAAATTAACTGCACGTATGCAACAACAGCATTTTATTTTCAAAATAATTTAATATCTACCAATGTCTCATTGGAGTGACCTATCAAAGACTCATCCTTGGGCTAAACTGTAATGAACCCGAAAGTTTCATGTTTCAACTCACAGCTGTGTGTGTGTGCTATTGGTGAGAATAAAAAAAAAATCTTAAAACTGTACTTTTATGTATTTTCAAGCTTTTAGAACTCTCAAACTGTCTAATCAACCTTTACCAAATTTGCAGGATCCAGAGATCCTGGCACTGACTACATGCACGCTGAATTTCAAGTTATTCTGACAAGGGACGGCCATGGTGTTATAGTGAAAAAATTGGGGTTTAAAATAGAAATGCATTTGAAACCCTAACTATAGGGGTACTACCACATCCCTATAATAAAAACATAAAATGGTCACAGTTTTTATTAATTCTTATTTTTAACAATGTATTATATTGACATTTATGGACATATGTCAACAGATGAGAACTGTGTCGTTATGAACTATTTCTGTTGCTGAAGGGGGTCCAGCAAAAGGTGACAATGATGATCCTAGGCCTGGGAAACAAACCCTATGAGGAAAGACTGAGACAGCTCAACATGTATTTCTTAGAAGATAGCAGGGAGAGGGGGACATGATAGAAACCTTCAAATACTTAAAAGGTATGACTAAGGTTAGAACAGAGGGCATCTTCAACTTAAAAGGGAAGGGGTCCACTAGGGGACACAGTCTGAAATTAGTGGGGGAAGATTTAGAAGAGAAACGAGGAGGCATTATTTCACAGAAAGGGTGGTCTCAAGGTGGAATGATTTGCCAGAGGAAGTGATCTCATTGAAAATGTGGGCAGTTTTTGGGGGGTGGGATAGTCTCAAGGGGATGGCCAGTTCTGTGGAGAGGTTGGGGTGGGGGCAGAAGTGGAATGGGGATGACAAATCTGAGGTGGAAATGGGTAGGGGGCAGCTACAGTAGAATAAACTGTGTGCTGCATACTCAAGCAGACTTGGTAGACTGTTATGGCCTGTTTCTGCTGGCAATTTCACATGTTCATAAGTTCATATATCAATCAGACTCAAAGCTTTTATTAAAAAAAATGAACCTTCTAAGTCTAACAATCCAAACATTATAGCTTTGAAATATCATTTTAAGCATTATAAGTGATCATGAAAAATACTTCTGGAAATTAACAGTGGTTGTTCTGTTTAAGAATAAACTTATTTAGTTGTAGTTGAATACATCTACATATGGCATGCTGCTACCTCGATGAAATCTGAGCACATCGAGGAGATGCTTCATTTTCATCAGTGTCACCTGGTATTTGTGCTAACCCTGCTATCCAAGAAACGAAGAACACTGCAGCAAATGGTGATCATTGTGGTGGGGTGGGACAAGGGGAATAAAGGGTTAAAAAAACAGGTTAAAAAACAAAATAATCATAATAAAGTCTACCCTTCCCTTCTGATTGGAGATGGTCACTGTGTCTCTCTCCAGCAGAGGCAGGAGTGGACATGCCAATATCATCATATTAGTCATCAGTGTATTTTAACCTGGTTCCTGGGAGGTCCTTATGGAGTGAACAGTCTCTCTCTCCTCTTGCTATAACACAAGCATATCACATATTCAACATGTTCAGATCTTCTTTGTTTCAAGAACCCTAGGCTTATGCAGCTGAGCGTGCATGGCAGCTATCTAGTACACAAGCACCCCCTGCTTGCAAGCCATAGAATTACAGTGACAGTGATGAAAGAAGCGACTGCTCGCCTGCTACACCCCAAGCAGCCTGTTAGGAGATGCTTCCAACAAGGTCAAAGCTATGGGAAGAGCGAATAATAAGGGAACATCTGGGTGACAAAAAAATTTACTTTATGAATTTATCATGTTTCAGTCCTACTATACATTAGAGTACATGGGAATCAATTACCTGTGTCATTGCAACAGACAAAAAGAACACAGTCAGCTGATTGGAGGATGGCTGAATGTCTTTAAAAGCATTAGAAGTGTTTTCATGTAATTCTTCAACATTTCTGTCACTGCTGTTTGCTTCTTGTAGCAGGAAAAAATTCATTCTCTCCATAGTAATAAAAGATTGATGTCTGTGCTCAGAAAAATTAAACTTTCTATTCGCATCACTTACAGATCTAGTTTGAAGTAGAAATGATCAATAAGGCTGCTGAAATTGCCTTCAGTTCTGCTCTGATATGGGTCTTAAAATATGATTTGGGTTCATGCCTGTGTGTTTTTGATATTCACTGCATGTTTGCAGATCAGTTTTTAAGGAGACGTTATGTATGTGCTTGCATGTGTTTCTAGAGGGGATTTTGTGTATATGGTTTTTGGTTCAGAGGATTGGAAGTCTGGATTCTGAACTGAACAAAAAATTTAAAAGTCATGCATAATGAAGATTATACTTGTGCTGTTAGGGATATTTGTGTGCTTTCTTTATGGGAATGTGCATATTTGAGTATATGCACTCTTTAATGGGATCTTGTATACTGTACATGTTTTCTTTGTGGAAATGTTGTGTATATTTAGGTACATGTTTTCTTTGTTTGTGTATACATTTTCTTTATGGGAATGTTTTGTATATCTATGTACAGTATATATTTTCTTTAAGGGGACTTCCTGCAGGGTTGCGGCGATACTATCCAACATGTTTTGGATAGTTAGCACAATTCTCAGACACAGATCAGATTGCTCACTAGTTTAATCTATTCTTTGGGCTAAATGAGCAGGAGTCATGGCCAATAAGATATGAAAAGTTGTGGGTTCATTTGCAAATATAGGCACTCCTTAGGTGTGTGCTGTGGCACAAGGTCGCAGATTGACTGCTCCTCAGCACGTACTCCTGAGGAGAGCCTATGTCTCCTCGTGAATGCAGCACCCTGAGGTGTGTTACTAATTCTATATAATAATTGGTTATCATTTTCTTCCAGAGTGATGACCAGTTATTATTTCCCATAATAACCGGATGGTTTTTACAGCATTTAACACACACACACTGCCTGTTGTTAAGAGCCATGGTTTCTATCAGCTGTTCTGTGAGAAGCCGGAGAACAGTGCATCTCTGTTTTGTGCTTGTAAGCACAAAACAGAGATGCACTGTTCTCCAGCTTCTCACAGAACAGCTGATAGAAACCATGGCTCTTAACAATTTACAAACCTTTTTAACAAATAATTTATCAAAATGAACAGCAGTTTGCAGCTTGTTTTGAATGCATGAACTGGGAAAGGAAAAAATGATTCCCAGCAATTATATAGAACAAAGAATGGGGTGATTACTCACATGTAATCAATGGGTCACTTTTTTTCCCATTGTAAAATCTGTGTATTAAATGCTGTAATAAATGTACCTGTATTACAGCATGCATGCGGCACCTTTCAATGGGAAAAGGCATGAGCCATACTGTGGCTCACGACCACCACAAAGCATTTTCCCTCAGCAAGTTTCACCCACAGAAGCACTCACATCAGGAGCCACTTCACCGGAAGAGAGTGTTGTCTAAGAATGTCGGTAGTTCCCCAAGAACAGCGAGCAGTCAGGATCCGTGGTGTTGCCTAATGTTGCCCTGTCTGTTTCTTTTATTTTAAAAATAGTTTCCGTCTTTTGTCGGCGGTGCCCACAAGTGGAGCCGCATACTCACACTCTGCGTCGGGCCAGCCGAGACAGCAGCATCGAGAGCAGCAAGGCCCCCAAGTCATCCCTCCTACTGCCTGTCTCCAGCCAGCATCTCTTGCCTCCTCCTCTAACTTCACCCCAGGCCAGGGCAGTGAGTTGGCAGTTGCACCGGTATGCCGCCCACATGATGACACTGCCACCGCAAAGACCAGCACAGCGACAGAATTTTCTTGAAATTGTCGGGTCACTGTGCTGGTCCCCACAGACACCGGCAGTGTATCTCATGGTGTTGCACCCCCTCCCCGAGTCAACTCCAACTCGAAGTTGTATATTTAGAGACCAGGGGGTGTGGGGGGTTGGAGCCCCACACATGGGGAGGTTCGGAGGTGCTGTCCCTGAAGAAAACATGCCGACATCCCTGACAGTGCAATACCAACACTTGGCATTGTGTCTGTCGCTGTCAGGGATGTCAGCATCTGAGATGTCGCAGCACTATAGGTAAACCAGTAGCACTACTGGCCAGGTGCTAACCGCCTAATTTTAAATAAATAAAAAGATTGTTTTCTGCACTGCAGAGTACATGGAGGGACAGACGGGAGTCTTTTATTCTTCGCTGCTGTATCCACCAGGCTCACTTTCTAAAACGTAATGCAGCAAAAAAACATGACCCCTCAACTAAATTTAAACAATATAAGTAGTAAAATCACTTTACACACACACTATTAAGTTGATGGCTACATAAAACCCTCGGGCATTTATGTGCCATCCAACAACTCAGGTGTGTGTAAAATTCTCATAACACACTGCACCCCATATTTTATGTTATATATAATTAATGGGTCTCCCCTTTTGCTGTAGAGACACCGTGGTGTAATTTGCCATTATAAAAGAGCATTTATAACAGCAAACACGTGCACGGTTCTCCTCCTTCTGCTCATATGTCCACTGCAGCATCTGTCTTCTTGGCTCACCGCTTCCTTCTCGCCCGCAACCCAGCTGCCAAACAAACATGGAAGTATGTAATGTTACATATATATATATATATATATATATATATATATATATATATATATCTGTTGGCACCCTTTGCAAACTGTGTGAGAGGCCTTTTGGCACCATGCATTTCTGCTTAAAGTTGAACCAGCATAATATTCTGTGGTGATTTGCATATGCATCCCATAATGCTTTGCATTGTGGGAGCTGTAATTTTGTATTTCTTTGAAACTTGGCTTCCGGCCAAATGCCCTTTGGGGTAACCCTTGCCTCAGTAGCTTGCATTAGAGTTCTTTTGTCCATATATATATATATATATATCTATCTATCTATATATATATAGATAGATAGATATATATATATATATATATATATATATATATATATAGAAAGAACCTCTCCTTTACAGATACAGGGATAGTAAAATATTTAAAACCAAAAAAACGTGAAACCACTGATAATGAAAATCTGCTGACCAGACGAAAACTATACTCTAGCGTGGCCACACTGAAGCTGCTACTATTTTATATAATTGCTGTGGCCAAAAAGGGGAGACCCAGCAATTATATAAAATAAAATATGGGGTAGTTTGTGTAAACTCGAAGTTTATACTCATCCTCAGGGTGAGATGCTTTGCACAAACCCCTCAAGCTTCACTCTTGGGGTTTATGTAGCATCTAACCCCTCGGGTGAGTGTAAATTATCATTAAACACACCACCCCATACTTTATTCTAGATTTAATACACATCCTTAGTGTGTGATGCTTAAATATATCCCTTGAGCTTCGCTCTCGGTGTTTATGTATCATTGCATGCCTATGTTGTGTGTTAATTTCTTGTAATGCACATCACCCCATGCAATATATGGGTGGTCGTTCTTCCTTGTGGGGAAAGTGTCCGAAGAACATCCAATAATAACATGATTGTGATATAATCCTTTCCATAATGCTACCAGTGTGATGTCACAAGGGTAAAATTATGGGATGGAATGGGATGGAACATTTAGTAAAAACATTGTGCCTCACATGAGTTGGATTGTACTGTAACCACTGAGTACAGTACAGCCTGACAAGCACTGCACAGCTACTAAAATGTCTCAGTTCAGCACAACAGACATTTCAAATGAAATTCCAATGACAGTGACATTCACAGAGTGACTACTCCATCTTCACCAGTAAATTCGCAATTTATCATACGTTGTCACTGTAAATAAACTTGGATCCATAATATTACAAAAAATAAAATAGCAAAGTGTGCATTTCTCAGAAAAATTCTATCTTGAGATTTTGGTGATATGTCACCATAATCTCTCAATGGTATTATTGCCTCATAATACATACTTCCCTATCAGTTATTCTATTTAAAATGGCTTGGTATTAAACACAAGCCCCGGACTTGGGGAGATAACCCGGTTCACCATAAGCTGTAATGTGAAATGAAGCAAGCTTTGTGTGTATTTAATGGGATGTTTTGTGTGTTTAATTGCTTGAAAGAGATTGTCTGTGTGTGTGTGTGTGTGTGTGTGTGTATGTGTGTGCTTGTGTGCATGTGTCTGTGTGTGTGTGTGTGCGTGCGTGCGTGCGTGTATCTGTGTGTCTGTGCATGTGTGTGTGTGTGGGCCTGCATGCGTGCCTGCATGTGTGCGTGTTTGTGTGCATCTGTGTGTGTGTGTGTCTGTGTGTCTGTGCATATGTGTGTGTGTGTGTGTGTGCCTGCATATGTGTGTGTGTGTGCACATGCTTTTTCTGGGCAGGTTTGTGTGCTATAAATCATTACATGGATGCCATTTCTTCTTTTTGAGGAGACTTATACCCTTTTAGCTACCCAGCTTGGTCAGTGAGTGTATAAACTAGGGCTGGGAGAACTCGGTGAAGTTCTGAGCCTTATTAAATAAGAACAGAACATGGTGGAGTTCTGATTTGTTCTGATTATTTATAAATATTTGAAAAAAATGCAATAAAATGCATGAAAGTGGCCAAAGCCAGCCATATTTAACACAGAGGCCCAAAGGAAATAATTTAATGCATGATTTGTATATACAGTAAATTACAGTAAACCTGCTAAATAAAAGCAATAACTGCTAGCTGCTTCATGGCTGGGCTGTGTTGATGGCATATCCTGCTTGGGCCCATGACATGAATGTGCTGGGAGAGAGGGAGAGAGAGAGAGAGAACGAGCGAGAGAGGGAGAGAGAGAGAGACAGACAGATGCAAGCACTATTGTGTACACACACTGCACAACCACACTGAGGCCAAGATTAATTTCTTTATTTGTGATTTCTGTGACAGTAAAATTTCTCTTTGTCCCCCAGTAGTCTAGTTTCTCTCTCTCTTTATCCTCTGGATGGCACAAGTCAACATTTATTTTGCCAGCATGTCCTTGCCCTGTACACAGACACCCACAATGAGACCAGTAAGAATACACTTTATTTGTGAATCTATGGCAAAAGGTTTTTGTTGTGCTCAATAAATTCTTATTTGTATAACAGAGGCAATAGGTGCTGTATAGTGACAGGGAAATATAATGTTCTTGGTGTGTCAAAAATGGCACAGTTCACCAGCATTCTTTAACAACGGGGCATGGCCCCTTTAATGGATGAAAATCAGTTTTACTAGTGTAGGTACAAAACTATGAAAATTACAGCCTTTTTTTGGTGAGTCAGGAAAGTACATCTACTTGTTATGGCACAAAACCTGCTACTTCCAACTCCAACCATTGAAGTCTGTCAGCAAACTTAAAAGTGTATCAGCAAGGTTAAAGTGCAAAGAAGAATATGTCAGTACTTTACCACACAGTTGCTTCTTATCTTCATGGCTCAATTGCCTAGTTCCACATTCTCCAGGTCTCAAGGCTTGAAAGAGAGAACAAGACTGACGACATAGCCAACCCAAGAGTCACCGACCAACCACAGCAGCTGCAGCCCGCACTCAGATCTCCCCGCTACATCACTGTGACTGTGGAACTCCGGCTCCTGGGCTCAGCCCCCCCCCCCTCAGTCTTTGTTCCACCTGGCTCTGTCCATTCCTCCAGCTAGAACTGCATGCAATGGCACAACTTAGACATACAGAAAAAAAACTGCTTTCCACGGACCCAGAGCTGGACTTCTGCGGTAAAGTCTGTATTTATCCAGATCCATGGATTCAGGGTTCGATCAGGAGCTCATATTTTGTATAATTTGCACCAACACGCCTGATTGTAACTTGCAGTCTCACATCTGAATCCTTTCCCAGGATTTTTAAATGAGTGACAGGCTTGACTTCCCCATGTCATTTCTACAGGAAGCAGGTCTGCTACCCCTTGGACAGCAGGCCAGTCATGTATTCATTCTCGACTCATACCATGGCACAAAGTAGACCGGGGCTCTAAAGCTGCAGTATTTGTTAATCAGCAAAAAATGTCATCCTATAGTTTTTTGGCAATAAATGTACTTCTGACATCCTCAGATGCATCCTCAGTGTATTTTTTGTTTACTCAAATATTTTTGAAACTGTTTATATAGCTAATTTTAAATTAATGACTCATATAATTAAAGATGCCTGCCACTCACAATTTTTAAAAGATCTCTTCTGTTGAGGTACCAATTGAATGTATATGCTAAATTCATAACAGGAGGCAGTATAGCGCAGTGGTTTAGGGCTCTGAGCTGCAAACCTTGAGACCTGAGTTTGAATCCCACAGCCCCCACTTCCTTACTGTGTGACCCTGAGCAAGTTACTTAACTTAACTAACAAGTTTCAGCTCAGTGTGCCTTTCCTGATTAAATAATTTCCCTTTTCCCTTTATAATGTAGATGTATTAGAATGGTGTTTCTTTTTTTTTGTCAGTATATTTATTATAGTTTTTCAAATTGGCTTGACAGTTGTACGCAAAATATGCAGTACTTATGTAGCAGAGGATATTCAGACAGGGTTAATGCAGGGGACCTTACAGTCAGAACAAAAAAACAGACTGCAGTAAAATGTTAGACACTGGAGTTCTCAGGGAGGTCCCTCCTTTGGTACAGTGCAGGGCGTGGATTCCCAGGGGAAGGAAAGGGAGTAGTAGTATTATTAGTAACAGGATAGTACCGCCCCTGGTAACAGATGTGGTGATGATCATGGTGTCTGTCAGGGACCCGGCACCGAGCATGAAGCTGGTGACGGTGTCGTCCCCGATCCTAGTGTAGCTCATTGCACCAGGTCAGTCTCCACTGCTGTTCCCAGCACTGGTGCTGAGGATGGCTCCAGGGTTGACACTGGACTGGATGTTGGGCCTGACACAGAAGACAGTGCCAGTGGCAACAATGGGGTGAACCTGTCTCCATGCCTGTTGTCAGCCCTGAGCCCAGTAGTAAAGATGACACTGTCTTGGAGTCAGATGACAATTGGGTGGCAGTGTTCTCTCCAGAGTCACGTGCTGACACCATCACTGGTTGGGACCGGGGTCTGTCCTATGGGGACTGTACTGCTCTGCTCTGCTCTGCTCTCACCACCTGGGGGACTCCCCCCAAGGCACCGATGAGGCCATTCCTCAGATGTAGGTCGAACCCATTCGGACAGTCCTGCCAGGCCCTCTCTACGAGAGGTCCCCTGCATAATCTGGCAATCCTGGCATAGGTCCTACAGACCCTGATTTTCTTTTCCCTTCCAGACCTCTGCCACCCTTGCCAGAGATACCCGGCTACATGGGTTCTCAGGGGCCAGTTACCAGGTCTCAACACAGAGAGGTGGTTGGTGCTTTACAGCAGTACCAGAGGGAGTCTGGCAGGGTCCAGTTTAGACCTGTCCCCCTGGTGCCACCACCCTCTGGTTTTAGCATCTTGTCTTCATCAAAGTCCTCCTTAGAGGACAATGAATAAACATGTCACTTTTTCCTCAGCTTCTGTGTACCCCGTGTACCACAGATTTACAGCGAACATGCATGAGGCACTGGAATCAGGCTCATATTTATGTTGCAATCCCATATTTTTGGAACTGGGACTTCTCGGAGCTTTCAGCGATGGCTCTGTGGTCATCACTCCTTGGCCTATGGCCATTGTGGTGTCAGCGTGGCTCAGTTGGTAGCACATCCGCCTCTGGACCAGAAGGTCCTGGGTTCTTGTCCCACACCAAGATTGAACTTACACCTAAAATGCTGGCATCCGAGTGCAGTATTAGGGGGCTGCTGTACTGCTGGGGTGTGCTGTCCTTCAGATGAGATGTTAAACTGAGGTTCCTTCTACTTGTCCTGGTTGGTGTCCAGGTGGAAGTAAAAGAACCCAGGGCACTCTTCACAAAGAGTAGGGGATATTCCTGGTGTCCTGGCCAACATTCCCCTTCCCATAAACTGGTTCATGCAATTATCCAGGCTGTGTGTGGGTGCTGATGTGCAATATGGCTGCCACTACACATTTCAGTCACTTCACTACCAGTCTAGCATTGCTTGTAAAGTGCTTTGGGATACACTGTGTATGAAAAGCACTATATAAATGCTGATTCTTCTTCTTCTTCTTCTTCTTTGAGGACACAAGGATAGTATGGAGGCATCCATTCTTTTTCCCTCCAGCCTCCAGGGACCTCCACCTACAATACTGCACATCCTCAGAATCTTCAGGGGCAGTGCCTCACCCATCTTCGGGGCTTGAGGCCTTGCAGACTCCGACAGGGATGAAACATCCTACACGTGACCGATCTCCTGAGGCTGGTTCTTCTCGGATGACTTGGCAGGAAAGTATTTTCCTTGACATGTGTCGTGATGTGTATTGCTGCACATCAGGCACAACTGGCAGCCTTCAACCGGCACCTGTGGTTGCAGATACTGTAGGTCAGCTCCAAGCTGCAGTGCCAAAAAGTAAGTTAGTTGGGCAAGCCATTTGTCTTTCTTCTAGGGGCCTGGAGCTGGCAAGGTATCAGTCACAGACATTGTACAATGACCTCCAGGCTTGTAGGAGCCTCGGTCTGCATCAGACAGACAGCATGGAGTCTCCTTTCCAGGCTGGCACCTTTGGCCCAGCATAAGGTGCTAAACACTTACTTCCAAGGGGCTCATTTTTTCTCCTGCAGGCTTAGGCGAGAGCTTTGGGGGAGCCCTCCCACTCCTATCTCATAGGAGCACCTGCCTGACCCTGACACTGAGGGCTGAGGAATCTGTTTCCCTCAGGGTGAGCCAGCTCCTCCTTCATAGAAAAGGGAAGCTTGGTACTCTGAATCATCAGGGGGAATTAATGGTGATGACTGAATCCTAGAAAATACAAAAATTATGTACCTGCTAAAACTGTTGATCTTTCAGAATATGTTCACCATTGATTACCATGCCCCGACCACCATCCTTTGCTCAGAGAAAGCCAGGGCCTCTGGGCAGCTCACCCTGTACTTCCCCACTCATGACACTCCTTGGGGTTTATTCCCCTTTTATTGTAACAAAATAAAAAGGAGAAGACAGATAGATAGATAGACAGACAGACAGACAGACAGACAGACAGAAAGAAATTAAGAAAAGGGGGTTGTTGTAGAAGGTGGTTGCCCCCCCTTTTTTCTTTCTTGCCCGTCTCCATTACTGGGGTATATCCCCTCTGTGGGTACATTTATTGATTAATTGATTGACTTACTTTGTTTAGTGGGTAAGTACACTGAAACAAAGACACTTTTTCAGGAACAACCCGGAGCCACAATTACAAGGCAGCCACATGATAGTACAACAAGATGCATACAGATACAACATCATAATAAGAGTACAGCATCTGATATGCAGGAATAATACTTAAATGCAACAACAACAAAACAGTTTTAATTAAAAACAAGTACAATCTGTTTTAGCAGGTGAAGCCTTAACCGATACTTAAAAACTGTATGACTTTTGACATTATGAAAAGAAACTGGTAAATTGTTCCAACATTTTGCAGCTCTGACAGAAATCTCTATTGGTTGCTAAATGTGGCATGTGCCTCTGGACACTACCCAGTCTAACTCTACTGGGCAGCTGCTCTGCATGTGTGTGTGTGGGGGGGGGGGTGCCATGCACCTTTTTGGATCAATACTCTAGCTTTCACACAGGGTACAGCCCTGTGGTTACAGGAAAGCCAGTCATGTTAGGGTATTCCCTTCTCTGATTGTGTTAGACTTTTTTGGTTGGTATGCCCCTTTCTTCTCCCTTTGCTCCTGGGCCTTGGCCCACTACCGTTAGAGGCACCTGGGGAGATGAACACATCCTAACTCCCTTGGACTGTCCTGTCCTGCAACTCCAGATGCCCCTAAGTTCCCCGTTTCTTCTCCCAGATGTGAAGAAAGAACATGGTTAACTCATGAGTTTAATCAATTCTTTATCTGGTAGCATGGAGTTGCCCTGTTCAGGAGTCAGTGTCTTTTTTCTATATTGGCACACTGCGGCATCTTATTTGCAAGGGGGTCCCGTTCTTGGACATGCTCCTTGTGCATCTCCCAGAGCCACATACCCAGAGCTGCTGCCCTGTTTTTCTGGACCACTGTCCACCTTCTGTCTGGCTAGTGGTCTAAGGCTTTGTATCTATATAGACCCAATTACACTTGTGCCACCTACAGTAGTGTGCCCTGTCCTTATTCTAAGTTGGTTGCCGGGTTCTATTTTGTTGTTTATTTTGTTTCCTATATCATTTCCCTATCCCTTTGGCTAGAAAGTCTCTCACCCTCTGTTTTATTTCTTCACTTTATTTCTTTCCTGGCAAACAGAATTGAGATGCTGAGGGAACCAGCGATGGTGATTGACTAGCATGCACAGAAGCTTGTGAGATATGCAGGTGCTGTCACAACCCGACGTCAGCTCCTTCCCTGCAAAAAAAAAAAAAAAAATGATTGCTCCCGCAGGGTCCTAGTGCCTCCAGGGCCATACCCAGCAGTGGTAATCAATGGTGATTATATTCTGTAAGATAAACAATTATGGTAACTATGTAATTTTAATTTCTCTGCCTGTCTTTTTAATATCACGTTGTCTATTTCAACAGTGTACTGCGGATAGTACAGAAAGAAGACCTTTTTCTGGCTCATTTAGCATTAATTCTGATGTCTCACTATTTATATTGTAAGGGGTTTTATTTTGTTTGCTTTTAGAATTTTTTTTTATGCATTCGACTCATGTTTTATGCTTGTTCAGTGAAGCGGGGCATGTTATACCGCTGCCATCTTGAGATTATTGGGCAAGAAGGACACTGGATGGTTCATTACTCCTGCTTTTCCCTTCACTGGGTACATTTTGCTGTGTAGGTGGTAGTCACTTGATAGCTCTTCGTGTGTTACTTATGCTTTCAGTCAAGTATGCTGGTGTGTGTGTGTGTGTGTGTGTGTGTGTGTGTGTGTGTCAGTGTATGAATTATGGAAATACTGCTGTTATTTATAAAAATAGTCATTTCTGATTGGTCTACTAGTCTCAGCTTTTGTTTCAGATGCTAAGATTCATGGGACTCTCTAGATATGCTTGAAATTCACATTTTGCTGCCCAGAATAGGTGACAGAGATAATGGGATCCATACCAGACTGGACAAGAATACATTTTCCAAAGCAGATTGTTACTCTCCAGGAATCGTGTCAATCCAATATGGTTGTGGTTTCTAGACAAACCTTACGGTGACCCAGATGATGGGTCATTTTGCTGGAAACTCGACAATATTCTGGATAATTTATATAAGTACCTGGACACCTCATTATTCACTCCAGACAGACAAATCCAGGCCACACAATTGTCATCATCCAGGGTATCAGAACATCTTTTATTTTAGTTCCGTTTTGGCCCCCCATAGTGCTTATTGGCAGGGACCTCCTTCAGCCAGTGCCAGTGCTACCTTCTGCCCTGTCAAGCTTCTTTCTACCTAGGATTCCTTGGACTCCTAGGGTACCTGCAATGTACCACTGCAATGCCCTTTTGGCTTGCCCCCCAAAGCAGGGTCTGCCTACAGCTCTTCGACAGGTTCACCCCTTCTTATCCAGCCACCTGAAAACCCCAGACACCAAACCAGGTGATACGGGGATAAAGCACAACTGCAGATATGCATGGAAGGGTGGCTCCCTCTTGAACATGCATGCAGCATTGTTGGTATTGGCCAAGTCTCAACCCCACATTTACAGTGACCCTGACTGCACTACCAACTAGCATCCACAGGGAAGCATTCAGATGGCAAAGTACATAACTCCCCCAAAGAGGAGAGCAGTCCATGGGATGCTCCAGCTTCCTTCCCCCGGCCAGCCTCCAATGGTGTGCGCTTGTTTTCAAATGTGGGTCACCAGCATAGTGAGTGGTAGTGCTAGTATTGCACTACCAGGCTGGCACATATCCGAGCATCTCTGTAATGGTTCATCAACACCAGATAAAGAAACATATCCTGAAAATCCAAGTATCTCTGTAATGGTTCATGAGCACTGGAGAAAGAAACATATCCTGAATATCCAAGCATCTCTGTAATGGTTCATGATAAAGAAACATATCCTGAACTTTTTACTCAGAGCAGATGTAACTCGAATGAGGTCAGCAACTGCATACTCAGGGTATCCACCAGAGCTTGCATGGACTGTGTGCAACCTTACTTCCTCATGTCCTCATTTCTTGCTGTCTGTGAAATAGTGCAATGTTTATTTGTAAGTTGTTTATGGTAATAAATGTTATTACGGTTTTGTGTGCTTTTGTATTGGGTTTTAAGATGTGTGTTTATAGTGGTGGGAATTCTCCAAGGGGCAGGAATAATGTGCCGGAGGCGCATATCCCGCCCGAGCAATCCCGCACCCACGGAACAATGCATGGTGGCCGCATTCACAGCCACCACATGGCCCCCATCTGTGATCTTGCCTCCCCTCAGCGCTCAAGTGCATGGGGGCTCTACCGTGGACACAGGCAGGCATCCATTGGGATGCCTGGATCTGGTCCACCACTGGATCTCCTGCACCCGCTGGGCACCACGGAAGTCAGGTGGCTGCAGTGCGGCATCAGGTCAGGTGTGTCCCAGTCAGATGCCCCATCCCTCTATGTGCAACTCGTGGGCTGGAGTGGCATGTTGGGGGGGCTATCCATGCCTCTGCATCCCCACCACTGCCTCGTCCAACACTCTGCACTTCCAAGAATAACATGGAGCACTGGCACACCCCCTGCACCGCCCCCCAGACTCTCCCTTCCCAGATCTCAGCGTCTAGGCAGGGGATCCAGCACATAGGAGCCCCGTGCCCCTAAGCATCTGGCGCGGGGGCGCGGGGTGGCCGGAGGGTCTACGTGCCCGATATATGTGGCATGTGACTCTCCGTACATTGAAGAATAGGGGTCATTGTGAAGAATCTGTTTCAGTGCATTGGGTTACTGATACCGGCTAATGATAAAGATAACTTTAAGGTTTTCATACTTATTTCTGGGCACTGCTATTGTCCATCTTGCACTCCAAGGCCCACAACAATGTCTTGGGAGCTACCACTTCTAGACTAACTGAGTGTAGTGATCTCAGTTTAAACATTTTCCAAGCATTCTTCAGATTAAGCTGTAATTATTGCTTTGCTCTGGGAACTATAGTTTTCCATCTGATAGCCTCTAACGTTCCCAGTCTATCGGATCTTGGAAACTGCAGCTCACAGAATGCACTTTATTGTTGATTGCATGGAAATGAAACTGATACTGTTAAGTTTGTGTGACCTGTACAATAAATTCATAAGTGTGGAAATCAACATTTTCCAAAGATGTGAACTTGTCTTTTTTCCTAGGAGGGCTCTGTATTCTTGAGAATCCAAGTTTTCATTAAACAATTCTTGCTCTTTCCATGAGGAGGATAACTTCCAAAATGCAAATCAGTATACTGTAACTCACCATTGCAGCCTGTCATTCCAGACTTAGCTTTAAGGGCCCACACAGTATTTCTCTCTGACCTTAATCACTTATACATCAAACGCTATACAAAGAGAGTTCATATCTCCATTAACCTCAATGGGGTATTACATTCAGGTCCGGATATTCAGACCGGGCCTGGCAGTGGTGCAAGCATGCGCACAGCGCAACTGGGATGCTCCGGGGCCAGGACCAGGTGATATTCAATGTGATGCACCATGGAGCAGTGCTGTTGAATATGGCATGGACAGCGGGCGCAAGCCACAGATATGGAGCACGGGGATGCGCCAGAGCAAATGCAGTTGCGCTGGGTGCATCACTCACGATATTCAGCAGAGAGCATGCAAATGAGGCCATAATATATGCAAGGCACAAATGGGGCCATTTGCATGTCATTATGGCACCGTTTGCATGCCTTGCGCAGGGCAGACTGGCAAATTGCACCTGGCACCCTGCACAGAATGACGTGTGCAGAGGGAGTCCCAGGGCATCTCCCAGCCTGTAACCACGATCACGAGTATTGATAGGAAATACCCACTCCCTGGTAGTCTAGTGGCACCCCCTCCTACCCAGTGCTGCGATCGCCATTTAAAGCCGTAATAAATTCCCTGGTGGTCTAGTGGTACCCCCTCTCCTGTTTCCCTGATCACCGGTAACAGTAGGTAAAATCAATCTCTGGTAGTCTAGTGGCATTCCCCTCCCTCCCAATTCCCTGATCACTGGTAACAGTATGTAAAGACAATCCCTAGTGATCCAGTGGTACCCCACCCTCCCACCCACACAGGACCCCTTGCCCACACCGCTGCCCCGTCATTGGTGAGTGGCTGCCACCCGCCCGCATACCGCCTGCCGCCTGCTGAATTACAGGTTACAGGATGGGCTGTAAGCCCATTAGTTCACAGTGGACTATCGAGCTTGCAGGGCATACTGTAATAGTATCCCCAAATATGTGGAATGAAGCCATTCACATATTTGGGACCCTGTCTAATACAGTATGCCCTGCAAGCCCATACTGTAACCTGTCATTTGGCTGGCAGCCGGGCTGATGTGGGTGGGTTGCAGCCACCCGCCAATGACGGGGGGGAGCAGGGTGGGCAAGGGGTCCTGTATGGGTGGAAGGGGTGGGGGTGCCACTGGATCACTAAGGATTGTCTTTACCTACTGTTACCGGTGATTGGGGAATCGGGAGGAAGGGGGTACCACTAGACCACTAGGGAATTTATTATGGCTTTGAACGGCGATCACGGCAATGGGAGGGAGGAGGGTGCCACTAGACTGCCAGGGAGACATGGGTGTTTGTGGACAGTGTTATGAGTGGGTAGGTGGCCACCCATGGCTGGCAGCTGCTGTGCTGTGCCCTGCAATACAGTAGCCTGCCTGTGGGTGGCCAGGAGTTATTCCTGCTATTTACGGGCTCAACTTTGAGCCCCCCTATGCAGCACAATGCAGGGTTGTGCCAGCTGATGCATCTCACATCGCGGGCTGAATATAGGAAAGTGCTGCATATGCATGGGCACGCCCCCTGCATCTGCACCGCATACATTACCATTGCGCCCCCACGCATTGGGATTTGTGATGTGCTTGGTAGCCTTTTAAGTATCCCACTGGGGCATAGTGCAGGGTTGCAGCAGTGCCACTCTGTTGCACCATGCGCAACCCCTTTGAATATCTGGGCCTCAATGTTTTCTAGTAAGTGTTTTAGGGCATCATTAAATCCTTAAGTTGATCTTTATATTGGAGGTTAAAGTAAAAAATTGAAAACTATCAATGCTCTAATTAAAAGTGCTGGTATACTTACTTTAGGCTTCTTAATTTATCTGTGGCTCACAAAAACGCCATTGATTATGTTCATGGAAGTACTGCACTCCATATCAACAACACCAAGGGGGAGCAGTTAATGTTGCCTACCTTGACTTCAGCAAAGCTGTCGATACTGTTCCACATAAAAGATTGTTTAATAAGCTGGGTAGGCTTGGGGTGGGTCAGAAGTTGGTCTACTGGGTGGCAAACTGGTTGACAGGCAGAAAACAGAGAGTGGTGGTAAACAGTATACAGTCAGAAGAGATACAAGTCACAAGTGGGGTACCTCAGGGATCAGTCCTGGGGCCAGTCTCTTCAATATCTTCATCAGTGACATTGCAGATGGACTGGAGGGTAAGGTTTGTCTGTTTGTAGATGACACCAAGATCTGCAACAGAGTAGATGATCCAGATGGGGTGGTCAGAATGAGAAAAGATCTGGAAAAACTAGCAAAATGGTCAGAAGAGTGGCAACTGGGGGTTAATGCAAAGAAGTGCAAGATCATACAGGGAAGACAAACCCTGAAGCCACCTATAGGCTGGGAAGGGAGTTGCTGGCAGTCACAATGGAAGAAAGAGACTTGGGCGTCATCATCACCGATTACCTGAAATCATCCAAGCAGCCCACTAAAGCAGTAGGTAAGGCTACAGGGATGTTGGGATGTATTAGTAGGGGTATCACAAATTGGAAGAAGGAGGTAATAATTCCTCTTTACAAGACACTGGTTAGTCCCCATCTGGAGTACTGCATGCAGTACTAGAGGCCACACCTTCACAAGGACATTAACCAAATTGAGGCAGTCCAGAGAAGGGCTACCAAAATTGTGCAGGGACTGCATCAGAAAACATATGAGGACAGATTAACGGTGCTCAATATGTATACCCTAGAGCAAAGGAGGGAGAGAGGTGATATGATCAAAACATTCAAACACCTTAAGGGCATTAACAAGGTGAAAGAGCCTAACATGTTTCAGTATAAGAAAAATAGCAGGACAAGCGGGCACAGCATGAGATTAGAGGGAGGCCAATTAAGGGGTAATATGAGGAAGTTCTTTTTCACAGAAAGGGTGGTGGATGCATGGAACGGCCTACCTCAAGAAGTGGTGGATATGAATACAGTGCAGTGCTTCAAACAGGCATGGGTTAGGCATAAGGGAGCAATACAGATGAGTATGAATAGATAGGCCATTGACAGAGCAAAAGCCGAAGGCACATTCATAAGGCAGAAAAAGAAATGGGCAGACTGGATGGGCCTTGCGGTCCTTATTTGCCGTCAACTTCTATGTTTCTATGTAGCACACATCTGCTTCAAGCACTGCCCAATATATAAGCAGTAAGGCATGACAGGGTGTGCATTGTTCTGGGATAACAGCATGCCTCAGATGGGTTGAAGCACAAAGCCAAAGGTAGAGTGCTTCCACCACTCGAGAAGTGCCATTATCCCTGCACAATGTATACCCTGGGGTGCCTTATTGCAATTATGAAATGGGTCATAAAATTGTGTGCTGAGATATATTTTTAATAACAATGAACTTTTCACCATTTCAATTAATAATACAGGTAAAATAAATAAAATGTATGTGGGAAAAAGAAAAGTAGTTCAATTTATAATGTTTTACAGGTGCTAGTCATCCTGTAGGTGATGCTAGTGCTACATGTAAGGAGCTGTGTTACAGCACTGGCTTCACAGCTTGGTAAGTAGCAGCGTCTGCATGTTGTTGTCAGCAGGTTCGGGGAAACTCACCCAGTCCTTTAAAAAATTGTTTGGCAATTACAGTCATTGTCACTAGTGTGTGGCATTTTTCAGTTAGGCTGGGCTGGAGCTAGGTGATTACTAGAGGAGTCAATGTTGGTGGCAGGGAAACATATGAAGAGCTGCAGTCAGCACCATCTGTAAGAGCTGGGGGTGGCTTGATGCCAGTTGGTGAGTCAGCGTATCTTCATTTTTTTTTGTGTGGAGTCAGGCGCAAGTATGTGATATTATTTTTTTTTTTTTGGTGGCTGAAGCTGCAGTTGAGGTTTATCAGTGGGTGGTGTCAGCGGAAGTCACAGGTGTGGTTTCCGTTCCCAGCCCAAGCAGCTGATCCCCCCCCCCCCAGCAGTCATGGAAGAAGAGCAGCAGTTTGCAGGTCGGAGTCTGTACAAGAATAAGCATTGGTGGCCATTTGAGAATGATTTACTGAGGTTGAGGCTGCTGTTTTGGTAGAAATTTTAAAATGGTAATGCCAGGGCAGCTATGGGTTTGTGGGCATTTGCAATCAAGTGTTGCCAGTGTAAGGATCTATTTTACTGGGTAAAGAGGTCAAAGACGTGATGGATTTCTTTCCAGTGTTGTCATGCTGGGTGTCAGCACAGGGTTCCGAGGTCCTCAGACAATCAGGTTTTCACATTTTTTCTACCCATTTCATGTTTAACAAATTCAAGTTAAGCCATTCAGAAGAATTACAATACAAACAAAACATTGCCTTTATTAAAATTGCATCTTTGTGTCTTATTCATCGTGTCAGTTTTGCTGTGTTGGTTGGGCTAATAAACCCCTTTAAGAATGCTTATATATATCTTAGTACCCTCCTCACATTAATGCCTTTTTCACTTTCTCTTTCTGCCAGTGTTTTCCCTCCTGTTTCTCTCTCTCTCTCTCTCTCTCTCTCTCTCTCTCCCTCTCTCTCACCTGTTAGTCCCTAGTGCAATCCCCCTGCTTCTTTTGTGCCACTGCATGATATGTTGGCTTAAGCTAAGTGGAGGAACCTGCTGAAACAGCAGTCATGCCAGGCACCAGCTAGTGTGATTTGTACATGAAGGCTAGTGTCCTGATGTGTGAAGGAGTACACATAAGAAATTAGATATGGTTACGTTGACATGGCTCTCAACCTCTGGGGCCACAAGGGGGCAAACCATTTCACCAGCCCTTCTCCAGAGGCAGTAAACCTAAATAGTGAACTCCTGTGTAGTCTGTGCTTCCTGCATGCAATATGTTTGATACACCCATCTCACATTCTGTAATTTTCTTTTATTTTCTTCTAGTACTTTTTACTTCAATGACTTTGGCAAATATAATCACAAAATTATATCATGCTTGTTGCACCTCTCATTACCTTAAACCACTGCAACTTATGGCTTACTGGAAATTCCATTAATGTGCGGCTTAAATGAAAACTAAAGTCGACGTTTACAAACAAAAATGTTCTGCAGAGTGTTTTGATTTATAAGTGTACTCCTAATAAGTCTTTCACTTTGTTTGCTGGAAGGAGATTTTTTCCTAAATTTTCTTGCTGGTTTTATGGCTCCTGGGGGATCTCTATGTTCATATTTGTTTTGGCTCTTATTTTAGCTACAGTGTCTCCTGTCCCATGTTTGTTTGTTTTTGTTTCAGATTTTGTTGTCCCGGTAAGCCCACTGTAACAGTAATGCATTCAGGACCATTAATTCAACTAGAGTAGTACAGCTGTGATTTTAAGTAGCTCACCCTGTCCAGGGAGCTGTAATAAAGGCTACATTTACAGATGGCAAATATCTGAGGTATAATTGAGTAGGCAAATCTGTATGAAAACTGCTAGAGTCTTCACTAAATGAAGGGTGCATGCCCATCGTTAAGTGGGGGAAGAGCTCCTTCCCCACATCCTATTACAGCCAGCAAGCTGAACATCACCCTGCTTAGAGTGAGTCGACTGCTGCTGCGTCATCTGCTGCTGGGCCCTGAAGCTGGCCCCCCGCTCCATTTCTGCTCCTTTCTCTTTTCTTTCTCCTTTCTCTTTGTTCAGGTAATTTCTTCCCTTCCCTTGCCCTCCCTTGCTTGTTTTTCTCTTCTTTTTGGGGGGAGGGGGGATTGCCTCACTTGTTCTGCTCGTTTCCACTCCTCTGCCCCACTGTGAGCTCTCTCCGACACGCCTGGGCTTGCTCTCCGTTCACCTGACCTTTGTCGCGTTTGAAGTGCCTTCCTTTCGGCTGGTTCGGTCGCTTGTTTTCAATTGCTACATCCACTGACTAGAACTGGCTCAGCCTGGTTGCAAAAATGTTTCAGGATGACCGATACGCACAGACTATTGCTCATCAGGACTTAAACCAGGAATTTGTTTTTCTTATGAGATGCTGTGGTTAATACTTCAGCATCTAGCCACGCTTACCATGCTGTCTGTGACAATGTAATGGCTCGGCCAAACCTTCTCTCAACAACTGCCAACCAAGTTACCTTACCATTTCGTTTTGTCTTTGCTCCTTTAATTCAGAAGGAGTCTGGCCATCTGTTTCATACTCCACTACAAAGCAGCCATTTTATTTTCCCCCCTAACCTGTATAGTCATTTTATTGCTGCTACCACTACGTTTAGCCCTTTCGGAAATGCTTCTACAGCGCATTCATTCCTTCTGTGTATCGTATGCAAGGTATTCAGATCACTAAGCAGCTATTTATGATTGGATTCACTACCCAGGTCAGCCAATCATTTGGAGCTCCATTTCATGTATGTATTCAGACTGCTTATTCTGGATGGCAGTCATGGTTGCTTACTGACAGGTTTCAAGACACTGTATCTAGTGCAGACATTCTCATGCACACTTCCTTGAACTGCAAAACTTATATATGTTACTCCAGGTGTGTCCGCAGTGAATCACTCAGCCTTCCTCTGTCCCCTCTACTTTATTCGGTGCACCTTGCCTTCCAGCATCCTGTAATTATTCAGCAGGCAATCAGGACTGTTTGGGATCAATATACCAATGTACTCATTTCTCTCATATATCCCTGTAAGGTCCTATGGAAGCATCATACAGGCCACGCCTCCTTCCTTCTCAGCTGGTACATGTTCTGCATATTGAACCTAAATCAACCAACCTTTCCTCTTTCTAATTTTATGGGACCTCACATCTGTTATCGTGTCACTGCAAGGTTCATTGCTTGGTGACAAGAAGCCTTCTTACTCGCTACTTACTTTACTCTCATCTTCATCATCATCATCATCATCAAATCTTTATTTATTCAGGCGAACATCATTGAGCAAGGCTCATTTACAAGATGGACCTGATAAGGTCAAGGTTCAATAGTTGATACACAACAGATACATCATACACTTATATAAGACAGTTATACATACAGGGGAAATAACGTTTATAAACACAGTGATGTACTGTAAATTCACATGATAAAAAACGGTTACAGGAAAGTTAAGCTAATATTTACAGTATGTACAGTATATACATATCCCAGTGGGGGGGCATGGCAGACACTCAACATAATGTAATACTAGGATGGTGAAGGTATTACTGGGTGCCATAAGATGGGGTGTCTGTCTGGAAGGAATATGCCATATATGGTTTGGAAGGGAGACTTGTGAGATGACAATGCTAGCTTTAGTGGTAGCAATTGCATTTCTCTTTGAAGAAGACTGTACAGTGCTGTTTAAAGGATGCAAATGGAATTACTACCAGCTGAACTACATGAGGTTCAGCCGTGCATGCTAGCCTATGTAGGGCTAGCTGCTTCTCTCTACTTACACTACCTGCTGACCTACGTGGGGTTCAGCCATCCATCCTGCCTACATTCGAGCCTAGCCGCTTCCTTGCCTTTGGCGTATAGCCTCTGACCATGCACTCCAGACATGCACCCTGTCATCACTGTCAGAGCCTGCTCCGACTCTTCTTGTGGACCATCTGAGCTTTGCTATCAAGATTGGACACACTCCAGGAAATCTCGTCTCCAATCTACTGCTCGAGTCCTGGACGCTGCAGCTCACCTTGCTTATTCATACTTTTCCAACCACCCAGGATCATCTGTGCTCTATTGGATTTCCTCTCGGATTATGTTTTAGGATTTTACATCACTATCCCTGGATGCTTGCCTCAATGCTTCGCTTTGTTTGCTCCTTCCTTACTTTCCGGCTTACCTGCATGTGGTCCAGTCATACTGGCTTACCTTTATGGGGCTTCATTGCCTCTTTACTTACCTCACCAGCTGACCTACGTGTAGTCCAGCTCTGCATGCTAACCTTCGTGGGGTTTAGCTGCCACATACTATTTGTTTTACTGGCTAACCTACGTGTGGTCCAGCCACCATGCTAGCCTTCGTGGCTTAGCTGCCCCTCTTCATTCACTTTACTTCGCAGGATTGGTTGCATCACCAGTTATTCCTCGCCTCCAGTCGTACTACTCGAATCTTGGACCTTACAACCCTCACCTGCTACCCTCACTTACTTCCATTTTGCACAATACGCTTCTTCCTTACATTGGTTCTAATTTGGATTACATTGAATATTCATTCAATTCCCTAAGATGCTTCTTGCCATACTGCTTAACCTCCTTTGGATGTACTACCATGTCATAATACCTTCCCATTCACAGCTTAAGCTTAAGACATAAATCTACTACAGTTTGGATGCTTACTTCAGGTTGAGATGCCAATTCATCCACCCAGGTCTCTTATCATACCTTACCATCTTTGATCATCAAGAACTGACAGTTTACAGCTCCCTTCAACTGCTCTCATATATACAGTATGCCTCAGAATATTTCTACGCTGCACAGAATTGGCTCAGGAGCATGCTACCATTTATGACATTATTTATGATCTGTTCCATACTACTTGATACTAAGTCTGCATTGCATGCAGTTCAACATTACTATTGCTCTATCTACTACAGCTCTACAACTTGCCGCATCCTGCAGGCCGGAGCTTCACTGCATCACACTTCTAAGGACCTGTGTCCCTTTGGGCTAGAGGTCCCTTGATCTTATATTACTACACTATATTCGCCTACTTCTATGACCTGCTTCGCCCATCAGGCCGGGGGTTTACCAACTTCAGCCCTACACTTGCCATGCCCAGCTCGGGGCCTGGAGTTTCGCATATTCCACTATACATCTATCTGCAGCCATCTCTGCCAGTCTTAGGAGCTCCTGTTTACTATGGACTCACTTCTGGATTTGTTTAGCCATTTGTCATCTATTCTTGGATTCTTCTGTCTTGCTGTTTCAGTCACATGCATTACTACTGCTACAACTCCTACTAGGATGTCATTAAACTTATCCAGAAGACTTTAAATCTCTTGATTTGTGCACCAAGGCTTCTTGGACCATGACAGCGCTACCTCGTTTGACTCAGCCTCTTCAGCTATCACTGTTTATGACTAATACATTCGACTATTCAGGATTCGTCAGACTATTCTCACCAAGTCAGTTCTAGCTACTGTACCATTCTGGCTTCAAAACCTGGATGCATTCATCACTATGCAACTATTCAGATCACAGACAATACTTCAATTTTGTACTGTTCCAATTTCTCATGCTCCTCACTGTATACCGTGCATATATTATCATATACTACTCCTCTGCTCCTACGTCTTACATCTTGCAAACTCCTTACTACTACTACTACTGACCTACACTCAGGTCTACTTCTTACCCTGATGCTCTTATTACTTGCTTCGCCCTTACAGAGCCTAGAGGACATCATGACTAACTCATCAATTTTACAACCTACTTCGCTCCTGCAGCTGGAAGTACATCTGACTTTTGTCTACCATACACACTAAGATATCTACCTGCTTTCCCCTGTCCGGATTGGAGGTTCCTACTGCTCCGTCCTTCCTAATCCTGCAGCATACACCAGTTCTTGTGCTTCATCGCTATGGCCTTCTTTTGCAAAGCTTGCCAAGTGGACCACGACCCAACTGACCTCATTCTCTGGACATGGACGCTTCACCCTTGATTCCTGGTTCTCCATGGTGAAGTCCTCACCTGCTGGAGTGCTTCACCACTGCAACTCATCGCCTTCAGATTGATATTGACCATGGATTCCACTTTAATATCATTCCAGCCTGCACATGGATTCTTGAATTTGAAGTTTACTAAGAGGATGCTTGCTCTGTTCACCTGACATGTCACGATTCATTACTTCTTCAGTTCTCCGTTTCTCTAGAGCAGGTTCTACAACTGTGGGGTTCAGATTAGCCAATTAAATTACATTTTATTTAAGATTACCCTCCTTTTAGTATGCCCAGAAGGATGGGCAGTTCAGTAGCCATGGGTCCTCAGAGGTTTCCCCAAGGGGGGTTTTCCTCTCTTGCATGCTACTGGTCACACTCTCCAGAGTTGGAGGAGGTGATCATACTGCTACTCATTTCTCTTGGGGGATATCATCCCACTATACTCTTTCTAACAGTCAGATACAGAACAATCGTATGATATCATTAATTTTTTGGGGGGTCTCATAATACTGGACTAAGCATCCTTCCTATGGTGGGATACAGAGAAAGGCCAAACTATCAAATCATAACAAGTAACTCATCAGTTCAAGCAGCTAAGCACCTTGCATATACTATCCAGTTCATATGTACTATAATGTCTATGCTAAAGTACCTAAGCACAAATCGTTTCATACTTCTAGTACCTTGCAAGCATTGTCCTACTTCCTGGTCTGGCCTCTGCATCCAAACACAACCTACATCATCCAGCTACAGTATGTAACATAAGCACTGAGCTCTGAACCACAGTTAATTATAGCATTTGTGACCTTGGGTGATTTGTGTGCTTTTTTAATGGTTGTGTGTAGTTTGATAAACAAAAAGCTTTAAAAACAAAACCTTCACTTCTGCTGGCTAGACCTAAACAAATACCTAGAAAATAGAATGTTTTGATTAGACAGACTTATTTAGCTGAAACGTGAATATCAGGCTCCTGACAGTTGATTGCTGCAGCAGCAGTTATATCTCTTTGAATCAATGGTCCTGGACGCATCACTGTCACATGGGACAGGAAGCATTGTAGTAAAGAGGAATGACATGAAAAATACTCCAACATGGAGATCCCCAGGGGCCATGAAACCAGAAAGCAAATGTAGAAAAACTCCTTTCAGCAAACAATGGGAAGGACCTACTAGTACACCTACAACTCAAATTACTTTGCATGGTATTTTTTTTTGTGAATTTTGACTTTAGTTCCCCTTTAAGCTATTTACACATGAAGTATACACTTACAATGGTCTAACTCATGTAAGAATTACAAGTCTCTCAAATATATGCTTGGTGATATTAATCTCAGTATAACAGCATTCAGTGTAGCTGTTGGTTATATTACAGAACTGTTAGACCTGTGGAGACCCAGGTTTAAATCTCACCCCACCACTTACTTGCTCTGTGATCCTGTGCAAATCACTTTACCTCCATGTGCATAATTTACCCTCTCTGTACTTAACTCCATTTGACCTTCCCTTAGGTGCCTAAGGTCTGCTGCCGTCTGTTCATAAATTGTAAACACTTTGGCATGCCGTGTGTATGAGAGGCACAATATACAACCAAATTGCTTTTCTTTGTTTTCATCTCTCTCACAGTGGGTCGACGTACTACTGTAGAACATATTATATGCACTGTAAATTTATTTTCGTCATATTAGAAGACTGACCCTGTCCACAAAATTAAATTTACAGTGAATATAGCATATCCAGTGCAGAATGTACAAGCTGATAGTACATATGTCTCTGCCTCAATGTCAGTGGCAGTTGCTTGAATTGTTTCTCCATAATTAGCCCAACATACATCTGACCCCCCCAATGGCTCTTTCCCCTCCTGTGGCCAGTGTACTTGAGGCTACGTATGGAGTACAGAGTCAGTATGTCACACACCCACAGCTACTGCCGGCAAGTAAACCCTCCACTCATACATCTCCACCCACACAAGTTCACAGTGATGATACTGATGTAATGGGTTTGAAGTAGCAGAGGGAACATTTGGTACTCCACAAACACCAGGGAGGTTACACTTTTTACCCATTCTTGCTTCTAAGATAGACCATGGCAGCCTGCATTATAGACTTTCCCATTCTTGGTTTGAGTGGGTTTAGATCAAGATGGTCAGTGCCACAAAAATTAATGAGTGTTAAAAAAAGCACTGGCCAGCCAGCCCAATGGCACAGCGGGCTGAGGCACTGTACAACGCCTTACCTCGTGTCACTCCAGTGACCAGGGTTCAGGAATGAGCTCAGGTCTCCAGGGATTGACAGAGGGAGGCTGGGAGAGGACTGTGTGGCTGCCTGGCAGCTCTTCACTCCCAGACTGGGGTGCAGAGCCTTCCTGGCTCTTGGCTGCCACCAAGTGGAGGCCAGGTGGCAGAGTTAGTAGTCTAGGAGGCTGCTGGAATGTCAGGAGGGTGGAAGGAGCTGTGGTTCAGGATAGAATACATGCCTTCACACACACACATCCTCCATGCTGCCACAGCTCCAGGAATACAGGGGAGAAAATTGGAGGAAAGTGATGGACCTGGGCTCCGTGAAGCCTTGCCCAAGGCCTTGCAGCCTGCCCTACCACTTCAGGTCCCAATGACAATTCTGGATATCAGGCACCAGGAGGGAGGACGTCCCTCCCCCCTGGCCCCACTGTCAGGGGCAATCTGTAGAGGAACCCAGTCCTGCACCATGAAGGGAGGTAAGGGACAGCTGACTGCACCCGGGGACAAGGCCGATGAGTTACCCAGTCTGACTGATGGAGGATAAAAACCTTTATTAAAAAAAAAAATAATAAAAGCACTGGTCCAAAATACGAAATTAAACATACTCAGTAATTTCAAGTTCTAAAGTAGTTCTGTCTTAATTAAATACTAATCTTGCTACAGTATGGTATAGCCTTAATATTCCTTCTTGTTTCCTTTACTTAAATACAAGTCTCTTAGAACTTTAAAGCAGCACTGTTACTTAGTTGGCAAAACTTTTCAGCATTTAATTGTTTTGCAAAAAATATATTTCTGATATCGTTAGATTTACAATCAGTATCTTTTTAATTTCCTTGGATATTTTTAAAACAGCTTTTATAACTATTTTTGTAATTAAGGACTCAAGTCATTAAAGATGGCCACTACTCACAATATTTAAAAATCTCTTTTGAGGGTACCTTTTGACTGTAATTACTGGCTTTATACTGCTAATGTATTTAGATGGTGCTAGCATGTGCCTGATGGCAAATCACGCTGCATCACACTACGATATTATGTTTTTTCCGTGGTAGGTATTAAAATGGAGCAAGAGCTTTTACAGACTTCAAAAATCCACCCTGCCTGCTTCCCATTCCCAAGGGCTCCACTATATGTGGGCAAGTAGCATGATCAACCTCAGCTGCTCATCCGACTTGGGAGGCATTATGCAATGCCAGGTCAATTAGAAACAAGACTGTGGTTATCACTGATCTTGTTGGAACATCGGATCTGGCATGCATCACTGAGACCTGGCTGGATGAGGATGTGGGTCCCATTCTGGAGTCAGCTGTTCTGACTGGGTACGCAGTGATATACTGCCCGAGGTTGGAGCATAGGGGTGGGGGGTAGCTATATGTTTTAAGTCAGAACTTGGCCTTGTAGATGTGCCAGTTGGAGCCACTAGATCCTTCAAATGTATCATGGGCACAGGTGTGGGTTGTAGGATATTTCTCATATACCGTCTACCCAGAAGTGAGAAGGATTTCCTACAGGAAGTTGCGGACTTCATCATCAAGATGGTGTTGGAGGCACCCATGTGGTTGGTCCTTGGGGACTTCAACACCTGGGTCGATGATGAACTCTCACACTTTGAACAAGACTTCCTCCAATTGATGATATCACAGGGCTTTACATGGGTGATTACCTCTGCTACCCACTCACAGGTCATTCGTTGGATCTGGTGTTTCTGCTGGGGATGGAAATCTCCAACATGGTGGTGGAACCCATTAGATGGTCAGATCACCACACTATTGGGTTCAGTTTTGTATCCCCCCAATAGGCCTGTCCCTATGGAGATGGTCCGATGCTGCCCTTAATGGGGTTTGACCCCTGATGGTCTTATGGCAGTCTCGGACCTATCAGGGGGTCTGAGTGTTAGCTGGGATCCAGAGGGGCTACTGTTAGCCTATAATAAGGCTGTGGTGACCCCTCTGGATTCCATAGCTCCTGTCTGGGTTTGCCCCCTCACTCTTCGCCATTGGTCCCCTAAGTTTGACGGGACTTTGAGGGAGTTGAGGAGAGAAGGGATAAGGTTGGAGAGACACTGGTGGAAATCTGGCCTGATTGATGACAAACTTAGATTGATGTCCTAGTACAAGGACTATCAATCCATGGTCTCTCATAAGAAAGCAGAGTTCCTGTCCAGGGAGATTGCTGCAGCACAAAATCGACTGGCTCAGCTCTTCTGTACTGTGGGCAGGCTGTGCAATCCAGTCTGTCTCCAGAACTGGGGAGCCTTTTCACAGGAAAAGTGTGATGAATTTGCTCAGTTTTTCATGGATAAGGTTACCAACATCAGATCGAAGATTGGTACAGCTTGATCAAATGGGCAGAGCCATGATCAGTGGGAGATTACAGTCACCCAGTCTGGTCTGACTTTGACCAGTTGGCGATCATGGATGTTGTGAAAATTATCCAGGGCTTGCAACTGACTGTAGTTTGAACCCAAGTCCAATGCACCTCCTGGTGGGGTGCGTAGAGGTCATTGGACCAGTCCTGGCTGAGATTGTTGGGTGTTCATTAGAGACCGGGGTATTCCCAGACACCCTAAAGGAGGCAGTGGTACACCCGCTTCCAAAGAAATCTTCTCTCAACCCGACTGTCTCATTAACTACAGGCCTGTCTCTAACCTACCTTTTGTGGGGAAGGTTATTGAGAAGGCAGCCGCACTGCAGCTCAAGGAGCATCTTTCCACCCATGATATCTACGATCCTTTCCAGTCTGGTTTCAGAAAGAGGCATAATACTGAGACAGCCTTGGTTTGGGTACTTAATGATCTCCTGATAGCGAGAGATTGGAAGAGTCATTCCATCTTAGTCCTTGATCTCTCTGCTGCATTTGACACCATGGACCATGAGGTGTTGCTCAAGAACCTGCGACTACTCTGTGGACTGTCTGGAACAGTCCTCGGATGGTTTAGTCTTTTCTCACTGGCAGGATGCAGAGAGTGGAGTCCAGGTTTTTTTTCCTTGGCCCCTTATGCCTTGCCATGTGGAATACCGCAGGGTTCTGTGTTATCGCCCATGCTGTTTGCAGTGTATATGCTGTCGTTGGGAAACATTATAAGTCGGTACAGGTTGAGTTTTTACTGCAATGCAGATGACACCAGCTGTACATGTCCTTTGTACCTGAACAAAATGATGCTGTCTCTGTCTTTTTTTTACATAAAAGTTTTTATTGTTTTACCACACAATACAGTACATGATGGAGGAATCACATACAGTACAGAATATGACATAGTATGACATCTCATGCCCCCTCCTTCTGAGAACCCTCCCTCCCCTCCTCCCTCCTCCCTCCCCACAGCCTTGCAATATTCATGCTGAATAACCTAGGGGGAGCTTAACATGAACAATCAATGAATGAACAGGGGTTGTATGTACAGGGGGACCACCAGAGAGATGCCATCACGGTGGTATGGATCCTGTTTGGACCAAGGATAGGTGTGCATCGTCTCTCAAATCCTTTTATACCTGGGAAAAATTCCTCTCGGGCTGGCACTGAGTTGCTCTGCTCATAAGTTAAACAACAATTCTTGTAACCATTCTGTGTAGGTGATTGGGAGACCATCCAGCCAATGGCGTAGCACCACTTTCTTAAGGGATAAGGAGATCATGGCCATATAAAATCATCTCTGTTGAATCCCCACACTCCCATAGTCCCATATTAACAGACTTCCAGGATAAAGTGTTCCTCAATACCAAGCATTGGGTCAGCCTAACTTTTGATAATTTCCCAAAGGGATTTAATGGGTGGGCATTCCCAAAAGATATGCAGGAGGGCACCTTCCTCTTGATGGCACCTGTTACAAGTGGGAAGGGGAACCCTACCTATCTTACACAATCTAACCAGGTTCCAATACATATTATTCAAAAACTGGAATTGCATCAGCCTAAGTATATCTGGAGTGATGTATTTATAAGTATCGTGCCTCTCAGTGTCAGTGGCTCAGCAGGTAGCACACTCGCCTGTGAGGCCGGGAGATCAGAAGGCTGTGGTTTCTAGCCCCACACCAGGCACTTGGGTTAATATCCTAATACTGACACTGTAGTGCAGCATGAGGGGGGTGCTGCACTGCTGAGGTGCCGTGTTTCAGATGAGACATTAAACCGAGGTCCCATCTGCCTGTTCTGGTGGTAGTTCAGGTGGATGTTAAAGATCCCAGTGCACTTCTCGAAAAGAGTAGGGAAATTTCCCGGTGCCCTGGTCAAATTTTCCTCATTCACTAAAAATACCACCAACAGCTTACTCTAGTTCAATGTCAGTTGGCATTTCATCTGTATCCCCCCTCCCCCGGGTCATGCCTGAAAATAGGCAGAATCTGCCTAGTGTACTTACCCGGTCAACAAAAACTTAATAAATAAATACCTTAGGCCTTTTTCCTTCGGTGTCTGTAAAGTGAGCTGCAGAGTAATGTGGAACCCCACTAAGGTCTGCAAATGCCCTGACAAACAGGGAACTGTACAATTTGGAAATAGCGTGTGGTAGGCTGATAACTAAAGCTAAGTTTCCAAAAAACTCTCCAGTTGTATCCCCTTCAGTCAATAGATCTTTTTTCTGCATAATCATGTGTCGTATTTGAAAGACTTTGAAAACCTGGTTACAGCCAATCTGATATTTGTTCAGAATAGTTTCTACTGAGCAGCAACTTCCTTCTGAGAGGAACTCTCTGATCCTTATTCCTTGCAGTTGAGGGAGCCAATGTTCAGTGATGGCATGTCCCTCTATTTTGAAATTGGGATTCCCAAAGAGGGGTTGGATGGAATCCTTTCTATTGTCATACTTAAGGAAGGAGCAAAATTGCATATGGATTCTAAGTGATGTTGCTGTTGGGGTTGAGACTAAATTGTGAGGGATGTTTTTGGGTGGACTATAAAGGAGGGCAGTCGGAGACCGTACTGTTTCTAAAATCAGCTCCAATTCCAGGTTTAGCCATGAAGGAACATAGGATAAGGAGTTCATCTCTATCTGATTTATAAGCCACTTCAGGTATTTGCATGCATGGCTAGCCCAGTAATATAGTCCAAAGTGCAGCAGTCTCAGTACACCCTGATCTTTAGGGGCAGCAATCTTATGATATGCCCTTCTAGGGGTCTTACCTTGCCAAATGAAATCCGTGATCACAGTGTGAATTTTTTTGAACCATTTAAGGGGCAACTACTGTATATAGTCAGCATATTGAGGGGATAGAACAATTTAGGCAATATGTTCATTTTAATTAAACTGATCCACCCCAAGAGTGAGCGTGGAAGGCCTTTCTATCTTGAGAGGTCCTGCTGAATATTAAGAAGAAGGGTTTCTAGGTTGGAATGTATCATTTTGGATTCACTCCGAGCCATGGTGATGCCCAAATACTTCAAATTCTGTGGGCTCCACTGCAGCCCCAGGTCTGTGATGTCTTGTTTCAGTAGCCTATTATTAAGAAGAAATACCATCGTTTTCTCTAAGTTGATTTTGTAGTTAGACAGTTAGCTAAATACCTTAATGTTGTTTAAAACTGTTGGGAATGTTCTCTGAGGATGGGCAAGATGAGGTAATATAGCATCTGCATAGGCTGATAATTTAAGCTCCTGGGACCGAATTGTGACTGTCTTGGTCTTTAATGACTGCCTCTCTGAGATTCAGAAGTGGATGAGTGCCAATTGGCTCAGGTTAAATCCAGATAAGACTGAGGTGTTGGTTGTGGACCTAGGTTGTCAGGTAGTGGGGTCATTGGCTGGGCAACACTCTGGGCTTTGGCTTGGAGGTAACCAGCTGTTGACCTCTGACTGGCTGCGGAATCTGGGCATTGTGCTAGATGACAAACTGACACTTAAGTTTCAGGTGTCAGCCATCATCAAGACCTCTTTTTACCATCTGAGGAACATTGCTTGGATAAAGTCCCACCTAATGATCTTTCGATCTTGGTCCATGCCTTTGTGACCTCTCACCTTGATTACTGCAATGCTCTACACCTGTGGCTGCTGGGGGTGGACCTTTGCCACCTGCAGCTGGTGCAGAACGCATCTGCCAGGTTGCAGATTGGCTTTTCAAGATCTTGCCATGTCACACCTGTGCTTCACAGACTGCACTGGCAGCCAGTGTGGTGGAAGATCACCTTCAAGGTTGGTTTGCTGACCTATAATGCCCTACACGGACAGGGACCATGCTATTTTCAAGACCTCCTGTGTCCCTACTTCCCCCTTCATCCACTCTACTCTCCTGTTGAGGGATTGCTAGAGATTCCCAGGGTCCACCTGACTGTGTCTGGAGCTAGATCTTTTGCTTTTGTAGCACTGACCATGTGGAATTCTTAACCTCATCGGATTAGAGTGTGCCCACCCATTGAGGCCTTTAAATCTGCTTTGAAGACCTATCTTTTTAATTTTGCCTTCCTTGAGGTTTAATTCCTGCATTATTTATAACTGATTTTAAGTATATGTTTTTATGATAATTGTGTTTTTTAGTTATTTTCATGTACAACGCCATAGTCTTTTGGAATGGCGTTTTATAAATAAAATTTGCTTGCTTGCTATATCTCAGTTCATGAATGAAAAAAGGATCAAACATTTGTATAGGGATGTTTTTCCTAGAAATACATTATTACCAAAAATGGTGACATGATGACTTACAAATACTGCAACTTTAGCCATCTAGTTAACTTTTAAGTCCCATCACACATTACGATTTCTCTCAAAATGGATGACCCAAAAAAGGTAGTCCCAGTTCCCCAAGAAACTTCACTGTTCCTTAGAAGTAGGACAATGTAAGGCACTGAAAGATTATGAGTTTGTGCACATGTTTTTGTGTGCCTTTCTACAGCGGAGTCTGGCAGGTTGTGATGCAGTATTGCAGAATTCTGCACCAGTTACTTTAGAAAGCAAAGCAGTTGCAATGGCAGTTTATCCCTTTCATCACACTGAAAGCTGTGACACTGCATTGCATCCTGGCAGGCTCCTTTGTATATGGGCGTCCTTCTGTGTTGTCCTTCTGTGTGGGGGTTGTTCTGTGTCTCTATGTGCCTTAATTTATGTTGCTGTGTCTACATCTTTATCACACACTGGCTGTGCAGATATGCTAGTTATGGCTAACTCTTGTTATTTCACTCGAAGGCTCATTCATTTTCTTGATCTGCAAATGGGTTCAGTGAAGGCTCATGCAGAACATCTCTGCCATGGGACCACTTAGAGACATTCATAATGGGTAAATAATTGTGCCATATGTGATGAGTTTGCCACAAGCTCGAAAACAGATGGATACATTTCACAAATAAACTACTTATTTACTCAGAAAAAAAAAGATTTATGGTATGTGTTTATAATTACATGAGATTAATGTTCTCTTTTTTTTCTAATCTGTTTTATAGACATCAATATGGCCGGAGAACCAAAACCCAGCAGGCCAAAAGTACTGAAGAGAACCATATCTGCATTGTACAGGTACGTTTGTACTGAGGGACTACAACAGGGAATGGTAATTACTACCTCCAAAATGTTACGATACACTCAATGGGGCCTCGACCTAGCATAACAGTCAAACACCCTGCACAGCAGCAGGATGGCCCTAAGGCAGAAAATGTACTCCGCACGCAGGAATGGAAAAAGACCAGTATTCCTACTGTATTAATGGTTTCTTTATTCTGGTTATTTAAATACATAAAGTGTAGTCACAAAGTGCAAAAGCAATGGTAAAGTGCTCGTCTGCTGTGCAATTGCAGAGGGCTGCAGCGTTACCAGTTGCTGCTGGAATGGAAAAGCAAAGTTCATTTTGTCAGAACAATGCTGACTTCAGCTTCTTGTATTGGTTTAAGAGCCTCAGGGCTGATTCCAGGTACATCCAACAGGCTTTGTGGCTTTTTTTTTTAGCTTTTCTAGCATTTGTGATAGCCTAGTCCACCTGATCCCATACACTTCTGCACTTTGCAGACAAGCATGCTGATGTTTCCATGTCACAATGATGTCATCTTCTGAGCACAGCAGAGTGCATCAGGGGCCTGAATTATATACCGAAGCTTGAAAGGTACAAGCTCCTATTTTGCAATTAAATCTGTAAAAATAAACTTTTCAAAAATATCTATGCTCAGTTTCCTCTCACCAAATATATAAATATTTACAACATAATCAATTAATATTTACAAAATTCTCAAGAACTGAACATCATTAAAGGCTCTAGCATGTTAGGCTTGTGTGCAGATTACACACCACAAAAGTTGTGGAGCCCTACATGTCACCAACAGCATGAGTGATGGCCACTCCTAACCCTGAAAAAGCCAAGGGATACAGATAAACAGAGCATAAACTGCCTCCTTGGCACATCTGTCTGGACTGGAAATGATGAGCAATATATGAATTTACCCAGTGATTGAACTGGATGGGAATGCACAGGTAAGCAGTCATAGGTTATAGTTATGAAACTGAAAACTGGACTCAGGTAAAAAAACTAATTATGAATTTGTTTTGCAATCTTTCTTGGTGTAGTACATTCTAGTGGTTGGTGTGTCAGCTCCAAAACAAGGAAATAGCAATTTCAAAGCCAAATAGAGTCAAATATTCAATGTGTGGCCTTAGCAAGTCACTTAATGTCCTAGTGATCCAGTCCACCCAGCTGCAGAAATGGGTCGAAGCAGGACTACACTGAGAACAAGATGCTGCATCGCATCTGTACTGTACTGGATAACTAAATAGTAAAATAAATAAAAAATAAAATGTACTGTTGTTAGCAAAGTGGAGTCCTACTGTAATTTACTTGCAAGCAGTGACTGGATATGAGCATCAACTGTTAAAGGCAGAATCAGTTGTCAGGGTTTCAGAGCTTGGTAACTGAAAGGGGTCAAAAGCCTTATTTATTCCTACAACTTTGAGAAATTCCCCTTTAACTCAGTGCTATGGTTGTGGCTATCTCTTTACTCGTCTGGTTCTACTCCATAACTCCACATCTGATAATAAGTCAGGGAATGTTTTAACTGGTAATGCCTCCCAACTCCAGCACAGTAAACCATTTATAGGCAGATTACTTCTCCTCCTCACTCTCCCTTACAGGCCTTGGATAACATGCGTAATGTACTAATCCTATATTCACAGGCACAAGATTTATTGTTAATTGGAGATTTAAATATGGACTGGTTACACCCTGAAAAGTCAAAAAAGTTGAAAACACTTGATCTCGAATTAGGATGGTTCCAAATGCTTACTGAGCCCACTCATATAAATTTGAAAAACCCTGAGGAATCTACTTTACTTGATTTAATACTGACTAATTGTCCTCATCAGTTTCATTCCTCGGGGGTTACTTCAAATTTGTTCAGTGTTCATAACTCAGTATTTTGTGTTAAGGGACAATCAAGAAATAAGGGCCCTCCCAGAATACTAAAATATGGATCTTTTAAACATTTTTACTACTTTGTCTTTATTGCAGACCTGGAAAAGGTAAATTGGGATCGCTTAGAATTAATACCTGATTTGGAGTTAGTATGGCTTTATTTTAAGGATGACTTACTCCAGATCTGCAACAAACATATGCCAATTAGGTCTAGGAAAATAAAACATAATTCTGCAGTCTGGTATAACGCCTGGCTAAGAAGATAGAAACAGGCGAAAGATAAAGCATGGGATGAAGCTAAATGTTCAGGGAAGTCTGAGGATTGGCAAGCCTACAGAAAAATAAGAAATGGATATGTTAAGGGAGTTTGTGACACTAAGAATACATTTTTTAAAATTAAAATCTCTGATTCTACAGGGGGTCCCAGAAAATTCTGGGGCCTTATTAAAGGTTTAAATGGGCACTCCAAGGAAAGATCTGTTATTCAACTGTCTAGTCAAGAGTCTTTCTGTGTAGATCATGCATTGCCTAATAGATTTAATAAGTTTTTTATTGACTCTGGTAAATTTTTTGATTCCTCCACTTCTGAATCTTTGAAAACCCATATAGTTATCGGGAAAAGAATCTTCCTGATTTTTGTTTTAAAGAGATGCAACAGTTTGAGGCCTTAGAGGTACTTCTTTCTTTGAAAGTGAGTGGAAGTTGTGAACATGGTGGTCTCACTTTGACCATGTTAAAGTATTCAGCTACCCACATAGCTGGTCCTTTGGCTTACTTGTTTAATAGATCTATTACCCTGGGTCAGCTTCCAAATGGTTGGAAATCGGCCAGAGTAGTCCCTGTTTTTAAGGGAGGGGACTCAGGCCATTTCAATAATTATTGACCCATATCATTATTGTCCTTAGTTAGTAAAAGTTTGGAAAAACATTTGGCCAGACAACTAACTCTATATTTGGAGGAACATAATTTGTTTGCACAATACCAGTCAGGGTTTAGAAAGTATCATGGGACATTGGCTGCTGTGTTGAGGGTCTTGGATGATATCAGATCAGCAATGGAGGCTAAGAATTATATTGACGCCATTCTAATCAATCTCTCTAAGGCCTTCAACACAGTAGACAACCAATTGCTGTTGTCCCATTTATACGAGGCCAGGGTTGGTAAACTGGCCTTGGACTGGTGTCTTTCCTGTCTAACAGATATAGTAGATATCAGATTACTGTAGTAAATGTTGTAGTGTCTTCCCCACTTTTGGTGGAGCAAGGTGTTCCCCAGGACTTTCTCTTGGGGCTTCTATGTTTCCTCGTATACTTAAAAGATCTAGGGAAATATGTAGGGAAGGCATCTTATCATCTATATGCAGACAATACTATAATTTACTTTTTGAACCCTTCTATTGATGGTGTCCAAAGTTTCCATCAGGATAGTTTTAGTGGTCTCCAGTCTTTTTTCATCAATTCCAAACTAAAACTGAATTCAACCAAAACAAAGTGCATGCTTTCTGGTACAGCGTCTCAGGGCATTTGGGATATAAAATTGTTTATTAAGGATGATGCAGGGGATGTCTTAGAGAGTGTTGACACCTATCGATACTTGGGCTTTAGGTTTGACCCCATGGGGGTTGATAATAAGCATTTGGATTATTTTATAACACAACTTAGTGAAAGAGTGGGTTTTCTATACCACCTTAAGTATTGCTTGGATGCTGATACTTTAAATTTAATTGTAAAAATGCAAATTCTACCATTAATTGATTATGGAGATTTTTTTTTTCCAATTGTTTAACCACGTGAGACACACTAAGCTGAAATCTTGTTTACAGGTGCAACCTGGGAGCACAGGGAATTTAAGTGACCTGCTCAGGGCCACACAGTATGCAGGTAGGGGCTGTGGGATTCAAACCCAGGTCTCCAGATTTGCAGCTCAGAGCCTTAAACAACTGCACTGTACTGCCTCAAATATTCTTTATGATAGTGCAATCTGTGAAAGATTGAGTAGGTTAGACATTTTATATAATTGTTTGGCCAGGTTGATACTTAATACTCCAAGACTAGCTCATCATTGTGTTATGTACAAGCAGTTGGGGTGCCTCTCCTTATCAAATAAGAGAGAACTTCATAAAAGTGTTTTTGTGAGCTGTGCAACCGTTTCCCCGGCTCCTAATCACTAACCGCTGGTAGCTTGCTCCCCCAAGTCTAGCCACAGCCATTAATGACTTTACTCCAGGTTAATTTGTACAAGTTTTTACTAATCCTTGTGTACTTATTACTTTCCAGTCCCTGTACCCCTCTTGCTAGACATAGGCAAGTCTTAAAGGGGGCATCTGCATCTAAAGCATAAAATTTCTAGCTCCTAGGTGATTGCATCTTCACAAGCCACCATCCAAAACCATCTGCCTGGATTCCTCTTTCGCAAAGCACTGCTAAAGCTGCCAACCAATCAGATTACGAGTGCTTTCTGGCCATTGCTCTCGATTGGCTCCTGCATTTTACTTTGGTGATCCTTCCAATTCCTGCAAAATCAGATGGTCTGCCTGTACTCTGCTAAAATAGCTGTAACCACCTCTTTCCCTGACTGATGGAATCCTCTTCTGTACAGCTTAGAGTGCAAATCTTGGGAGTATTTTATTTATTTATTTAATATAACATTTTGGTGACCGGGTGGGCCCACTGAGACCATTATGGTCCCTTTTTCAGGGGCGACCCGGGATTAATTACAAGCTACAGGAGAATAAACAGTAGGAACAACTCAAGGCAAATTGAGTAATACAGACATTACAATCAGGACATGTTGTACGATTCAAAGGCAGGTTAGGTACAATTGAAGATTATCATGATGAGTAAAACAGTTTCACAAGAATGACAGTCACACATTGTTCATTGAAATGGAACAGTTTCACAAAAATTGCAGTTACAAATGGCTCATCAAATGGTAAAGGTCCCAATATGGGAGTAAAGGCATGCTAGGCAACTGACATTAGCTACAGATGTAGCCCAATGGAGTGTACTGATCCTCAGAGGTAGCATGCACAGAGGCTTAGCCCCAACAGGTAGGTCTTGAGGCCTTTTATAAAGCCACCAAGGGAGCCACAGTCTTGGAGATTACTAGGAAGGCCATTCCAGAGGGACAGAATGTAAGCCATGAAAGACCGAAGACCTTGACATGTCCGGACTCTGGGGACATGGAGGAGTTGCCGATTAGAGACCTAAGGTTCTTCCAGGCTGTTTAAGCATCAGGTGCAACTCAGACTGGGAGGGCATTAGTTTGTAGAAGCTTGAAGGCCAGACATAGGGAAGGGTACATCAGTCTGCTGTCAAGGGAAGGCCAATTTAGTGTGTGCAATACGTTACAGTGGTGTTCTAGAGGCAGAGCACCCAGGACAAAGCCCAACTCTGTGATACAATATTTTCAGTTTTGCATCTCCGTGTTTCATAGTGAGTGTACTGGGGCCCCATAGAACAGGGTGGGCAGGAGCATGCCGGTGGCTACCCTTAACTTAGATGTCTGAGTGAGAAAAGGGGTCAGACGATACAGGAGACCAAGCTTCTGGTTAAGCGTCTTGGTTAGTTGATCAACATGAACCTTGAAGGAACAGTCTTGATCAACATACACGCCCAGGTATTTAATGCAATCCACAACCTCTATAGGAGAACCACTGGACAGGCAGGGGGACAGTAAGCATGATCTATCAGGGCCTAGCCTTTTAGGTCCAAATAGGATGGCTTTGGTTTTTTTCACATTGAGGACTAGCTGATTAGTCAGAAACCAGTTTTCCGATATGGAGAGGTGCTGGTTCAGAAGTTGATTTAGCTGTGCTGCGTCCGGAGCTGATCTGTACAACAGGGCATCATCAGCATAAAGGGTCACCTTGGCACCTCCACAGTGCTTAGGCAAGTTATTGATGAATATGGAGAATATGAGGGGCCCCAATAATGAACCTTGGGGGACCCCTTCAGAGATGGAGCATTTGTCTGACTTCGCCTCCAGCTATCTGACTATTTGAGATCTACCATGCAGGTAATCTATGAACCACTGCACTGAGTGGTTGTCCAATCCAAGGGATCTGAGCTGCAAGATGAGCAGTTGGTGGTCCACCAGATCAAAGGCCTTGGTAAGGACTATAAAGATCGCACCCGTTAGTTGGCCATTATCTTGGGCTGCGAGGATGTCAGACATAAGGCTAACCAAGGCGGTATCTGTGCCAGGTAGTTTTCTAAATCCGTGTTGTCGGGGAATAAGGAGGTTATGTTGTTCAACATATTGCTGGACTTGTTTGTACACAATGCTCTCTAGCATTTTGCTTAGTGTGCAGAGTATGGAAATCGGTCTGTCACTCTCGACCAGCTCACTTGGCCCCCCTTTGGGGGATGGGGGTAACCAGGGCAGTTTTCCAGGCTGTGGGAAATTTACCTTCCATCAGCGACCTGTTGAACAACCATGTGATTGGTGTGGCAATTTCTTGGGCTGCTAATCTGAGTAACCTGGGTTCTAGTTTGTCACAACCTGCAGAACCAGTAACCTTAATGTTCCTGATCAGCTTTAGGACCTCAGTTTTAGACACCAACTTAAGGTGGAAGTTAGATGATGAGGGAGGATCCTCTGTGTCATCAAGGGATGTCTGGCTAGAGCTGCAGGGGTGAACCTTATATCTGTCAAGATCAGTGAGGAATACATTAAAAGCATTAGCAGCGTCTTGTAGGTTTGTGTGGCGTACACCACCCACAACAATGTCACAGACATTTTGCATGTAATGTCCCTTCAGAAGTGTATTAATTTGAGACCAGAATTTTCTGGGGTCAGAGAGATTTTTTGTTTGCAGGTTCTTGAGGTAATGTCACTTGGCCTGTTTTAAGTCTATTTTGCATTTGTTCCTGAGCATTTAATACAGGACCCAATCACTGTCCAGTTTAGTGGATTTGTACCTGCCTCAGGCCCTGTCTCTTTCCCTCATTAGCTTTTTTAGATCATATGTCAGCCACCTAGACTAATTTCCATTGACCCTCATTTGCTTAAAGGAGGGCATGCTTATTGGCAGCAGAAAGGAAATTCTTGGTGAAAAGGTCCAGGGCTATGTCTAGACTAGGGGTGAATTTTATCTGAGCCCAATCCACTGCCGATAGGGTACCTCAGAAGGAATTAGCATCAAATTTAGAGTGGTCACACGCCAAAAAGGTTTGGGGGGGTGGGGTTGGATAATAATTTTTCCATATATCAAAAATAGGGGCATGGTCACTTAAGGAGTCGGCTGAAGTGCCGGTCAGCTTGAATCTATTGGGGTTGGACACCAGAATCCAATCCAGAGTGGTGTGGTTACCAGATTTCAAATTCAGTCTGGTAGGTTCCTGGATAAGCTGGGTCAGGTTGACCTCTTGCAAATTGGACTTAATGTCACTTTTAGTCGAGGGGCCCCAGTGGAGGTTAAAGTCACCCAGGATTATTTTCTCCCAGGAAGGCAGGTCAGGGATAAGTTTGGTAAGGGCCTTTAGTGCTTCCACTGCAGTCTTGGGAGGGTTGTATACACAACCTATTAGTAGGGGCTTAGTACCACCCAACAGGAGTTTAACAAATAGTGCTTCGCAACCCGCGTCAACCATGGCTGGGATCACTGCTATAGAAACTGTTAGTGATGCCTTAACGTATATGATGACCCCTCCACCCTTTTTTCCAATTCTGTCCTGCCGAAAAGTTTTAAATCTAGGGATCTCAATCTTGTGCGCTAAGATGCTAGGTTTAAGCCATGTTTCAGAGATGGCTAATACATCAGGGGAGTACTAGTCAACCCAGGCCTCAAGTTCTTGTAGTTTGGGTCTGAGACTATTTTTATTGATATGAACCAGTTTCAGTCCTTTTGTATTGGCCCAGCTGGGCAAGGAGGAAGTTACATTTGGGATATTGGTGTGGGGAGGACCTGGATTAGTTTCAATATCCCTGCTAGCGGAAGCTTTAAAAGGACCCATACCTTCTGGAGCGACTGGAGTGGAGATGATAAAACAGGTGTTTGTGTAGCCTCAGGTATATAGTACAAACATAGCAATTTCCTCCTTTCCTGAGACTATTCAAAATAAGTAGGCTGTGGTAGGAGTCTAGTTGGGGGTAGACACATGGATAATGGGCTAGTGTGAGATCAGGTGGCCAGTTATTTTCCACCCAAGAGTTCATCATCAGTTGGTCAGTGCATAATGTAAACAGGATATAACCACTCCCCAGAAACATGCCCAGAATCATTTTCAGTCTAGTACGGCAGTTTATGACATCATAGTGCTCACCAAGGCAACAGACTGTGATGTCACAAATAGCAATTGTGTGGTAAGCATGGCAGTAGGCAGTATGATAAAAACCACTTCATATTTGCTCCACATTACATGGGTGGTGCCGAAATAAGAAGGAACATGGAAAAGGAGGGTGTAGTGGGAGGTAAACGCCACTAGAGGGAGTTGAAACAGTACAGTACTGAGTGGGGGACTTGATTCTTAGAGCTATTTTTTTTTTTATGTGTAGCGACCATTAGAGGCCAGAGCAGATAACCTGCAGGTGGAAAACTTGCCTGAGAGGTTAATTTCAGTCAGGTGTCTGTAGCTATAAATAGCAGCGTCAACCAAGGGTGGTGGTGGGGCGGTGGGGCAGCCGATGCGAAGCATCAGCGGGTCAGCAGTTGGCCATCTGCACTGCACATAGCTTGGCTGAAAAGCTTGGATCCTTTACCTTGATTTAAAAATTCGCGCCTTCAGGCTGTGGGGAGGGTTGCTGGTCACCCGCCTCGCGGACCCTGGGGCTCTAGAGAGACGGCTGCAATCTGTGGGGAAACAAGAGGACAAAACTTAAGTACAGGTACGGCATAGGAGGGGCTCGGGAACAAAGGGGTTGGGGGTCACGATAGCAGAGTGAGGTTAACAGAGAGCTGCAGTTTACAACATGCCCTGCTATTCTTGAGTCAATGCTGTACAAATTAAACAGTTTCATCCAGCTACTGGTATTTTTAGCTAACAATATGCGTGCACAGCAGAGAAGGCAGGGTTTCAGGCAAAAGTATGTGTGATTATGCTTCTTTTTTTGAACCTTTGCCTGAGATTGGCCTTAGGTGCCTAGGCATATGTGAGGAAGGTGCTGTCCCAACCGTTGCCTCAGTACCTCGCTCACACCTTCTATTAACAAGTCGCTGACAGCTGCCTCCTAGTCCTAATGTAAGCGCCTCCCTGTTGATAGTACCTGGCAGGATGTTTGCTCCCTTCAGACCTAACCATACCTGTTTTATTCCTTTTTGTGAACTGTGTCAAGAGAAAAGCTGTTATCACTTATCTTGTCTGACTGTTATGATAGCGATACCTAGGTCTTGATTGTGTTTTTTAGGGAAATTCCTGTGATATTATCCATCTCTGAATCTCTGTGGTCTAGCCTGTTCCCACTATTTTATACTGTTCACTGTGTCCTATTGATGATCCCGAACTAACTGTTACATCACGTATGTTCTTTGTGTCTTGATTTGCACTTCTACTATGTTTTATTCACATTGTAAATATATCTGTTTGTACTATAATCTGGACTTAACCAGGTCCATCTTGTAAATGAGCTTGCTCAACCATGTTCACCTGGATAAATAAAGATTTGATTGATTGATTGGATTTGGTCCCAGGGTATTTAAGGGATAAACTAAAATTTAGAGACTTAGATTTCACGTTAAGGAAAATTCATCTACGGGTGATGATGATACCTTATACTAAAATGAAGTGGTCTGAAACATTGTTTAGCCACATTATTCCCAGATATTGGAACAGCCTCCCAGAAAAGTTTAGATCCAAGTATAAAAAAATCCCCTTCTGTACATATATTGAAAAGAGAGCTTGTCTCAATCCTCATGTCTTGTAATTGTTTTAAATTATTTTTACGCTGATGTTTTCTGCTTAATTACATTTTGTATTGTATTGTATTTGATATGTTGTATGTATTTTGTAACTTGTAGATTGTTATGCTATGGTCACCATTGTTAATGAGCTTGCTTTATGGCTATAACCTAAATAAACAAACACATAAACCAACAACGTCTCTCAACGCATATATTACCCAGGCTGGCCTGCTGGTACAGTGGCAATGATACTGCTTCCTACTACAATGACCTGTATTTGAATGTGAGCCCATGGAGTCAGAGGACGAGCCAGGGGGGAGAAGGATTGAGCATCCACTGGACTGCTCTCCTTCTCTGTGGGGAGAGGGTGGGGAGGAACCCGGTGCTCAACTGGCCCCAGGCGGAAGCCAGAGAAGAGGCAGCCCACGCTGGAATGTTGGGGAGGTGTGACAAACATTGGTGTGCATGCCATGATGTCATTGCATGCCACATCTCCCACAGGAATGAAAGGGGACACTCCTGGTCATTCAAGATGACGGATGTCCTCCACAAGCCCCCACATGATGACTCAGGCTCCTCCAGGATCTGGTGCGGTCAGTCGAGGACTCCACACCTCCTTGCCATGCGTCAAGTCATGGAGGACTAAGGGAGAGGTAAACCCGGGGAAGCTGGGGTGACAGGGCTGGGAGGACTGGTGGAAATGAGTGCCAGCCAGCTCTGGAAAGTAAAAAAAACACATTATCCACTTGGCAAACAGTGGTTTTGCAGCTCAGCTACATCTTCTAAATTCCTGAGCTACTAAGACATCCAAACATAGAATGTTAGTAAAGAATGGTGACCTCTGGCCCAGAGTTCTTTTCCTGGCCAATTCAGTGAGAATACTTTGGCAACCTGTTTTCGAGTATCAACTGACACCACCTACTCTGTTAGTCTGTTCCAAGTCTTACCCACTCATTCTGTGACACTGTTCTTTCCTGTTTCTTCCTTGAATCTTCCTCTGTTCAAGTACATTATGTGTCTCCTTGTCATTTTTTTTTTTAATTCTCTTTATCCACCTATCCCCAGCCTGCCACCCCGACCCATCAGGGGAGACACAGCAGATATCCCACTGCCTGACACCCTGCCCAGAATGGACCCCGACACCCCATGAAGCTGTGGTTTTACCCCCCAGGTGGGAATGAGGTGGGGGCCCTAACACCCTGAAACTTACATTGCATTGGCTCGGGTCCATCGGGCAGGCTCAGGCACATCGTGGCTCCCCATCTCCCTGGCAGTGGCAGGCTCTTTTTCTCTTTTTCTCCCTCTCCTACAGTGTGCAACCCCTAATGTCATGGCACAAGGCACCGACATTCACAGTGTACAGCGGCCACCCATCCCCTACAGTTGGGGCTTGCAGTACTCTGAGCCTCCACTCGGAGTCAAACAAGTGCATGGGCATTGGCCTCTTCCTTCCCTGAAGAAGGCGAGCTGTCATGGGATGCTCAAGCCTATCTTCCCCCAGCCGACCCAGCAGTGACCCAAGTCTGCTCCTGAACCCGGGTCACCGCGTGATGCAAGGTGTGCATCCAGCACCTCAACCCTCAGCGCCACCGGCTAGCTTCTTCGTCACTTTGTCCTTGTATGCCCTGAAGAGCTGTATATGGTCTCATGGTGTTATGGGTTACCCATAAGATCGCTAAAGATTTTGCAGCATGGTCAATAATCCAACATGGAAAACATTGATCTATAAAATCATGCTATGTAAAATGCCGCAAGGCATACATAGCATGAAAGAAATTGTACCAGTCATGGCTTTGCACTTACCTTGCTGTAAGTGCAGATTAATTATTCTCACTCCACTGTTACCATGGATCACCACCCCAGTGAAGAATGAATGGGGACAGAATATTAGTGTCAGGCTGTTCAGCATGTGCAGTGCCATACAGGTGCTGTTATGTATGCCTCACGCTTCCATCATTCATGCTGACTGCCATGAGGATTTTTCCATGCTGAATTTTTAGTTCAAACATGATGGTATACCTGGTGTTATCCCTTTCAGTTATTTTAATGCTGCAATCCTGACTCTCAGCTCCTCTCTCTTCCACGGAAAGCATTACCAGATATAGCTTATATTTTCCAAACCTTCAACCACTTTATTCACCACTATGCCTTATCAGTCATTTTGGTATCTTTCTGATGGCTATGCAAATCTCAAAGTTTCAATTTTTCACAATTTGACTATAGAAACTGGAAAAGATTAAGTGTATTGTTTTGCTGGCTAGGTTTGACTCCTAAAAAAGTTGACACCCCATTCAGTCACTTTGTTAAGTATTAAATTTGCATTTTTGTACTCTATATTCAACAAAAAACACTATTGCATATAAAAAGGAAACAAGCACTCATAACCTTGAGGAGAACTGGTTGACCACAAGAGAAAGTACTATGACATTCAAACTTGATGCAATCCATGCTTTTATTAAAGTGCCAGAAGTGCCCACAAATGCAATTTATATTCAATTTATTGGTAAGCAAATTGAGAGGGAATCCCTGTTTTACAGTTGCAACCATATACATTAAAATACATTACAAGATACAAATAAAACATAATAAGTTAAAGTGTCATGAAGCATATATGTATAACTAATCTATAACACTCACAATGCTGATATAGTGATTGAGAAATCAATGTTTTGAAATGAGAAATAGAAACCTGAAACTTGGGTTTTACAAGCATCTTAATCTAGTGCCAGGCAGATGGCAGTGAGTAAGAGAAACAAAAGGACCCAGCTTAATTTGTATTTTAGGAAGAGAAACAGGGACATATCAGCAGAACAAAGATTATGACCAGTCTCCTTCTTCTTAATCAAGATAAACAGATAAGAAGGAGCTTTTTGATAGAGTTTTGTAGCCAAAGACATGTTAATGGTACAAGCTCCTGTTAGCTAATGAGAGCCAACCCAAGGAATCATACAGTATACAATGATGTGTCAACCAAGGTTAGCCAATAACAAAATGTAAGAAACTATGATATAATGGATCAAGTGTACTTAAGAGAGTTACAGAGGAATTCGTGTAGACACTGTCCCCATAATAAACAAGCATTTGTCAATGCCGAATGTTGTCTTGCTGCCATTGGCAGTGCAGGAGTTAAAGAGATGCAGCATAGGAGTGGCAGTCAAGTATTGAACTGATGCCAACCCACCCCCACCCTGCAGAGAGTGAGAGGCAGTAAGGTGTCCCTGTGGGTGTGTGTTAGTGCAGTGTGGGAAAACATGCTAGGCAGGATGTGAAAAATGACAGCTGCACAGTTCATAAGGAGGTGTAATTAAATGCCAGTGCTGAAAATGTGGCATACAAATATACTGAATTTGTGGAGTTGCGGGGTGCGTGGAAATCGCAAGGCAACGGCACGCACTCTTCAGTTGTGGGCGTTGGGCACCAAATTTTTCAACATAGGGCATTTTTAGCACCTCTGCTCATGGTACAGTGTCACTGTCATTTCCTGAAAGTGTCCCAAGAAGTAATTTCACACAGCGACCACGCTTATTCTGCGCCGGAAGTGCAGAAACACATTTGGGCAGGATATGTGAAGTGACAGCTGTACTGTTCATCAAGAGTGTGTAAAATGGCAATGGTGAAAATCCAGAGGGAAAATATCACAAATGCACGACGGTACGAGCATGCGTGCAATCTGCCAACGCACGCTCGTAACACAGTCATTTAATGGAGTATCAGCGCCAAATTTTCAACATAGGCACTCTAGGAGCTCTGCTCATGAACTATGTCACTGTCATTTTCATAATCTGGCCCAAACACTGATTTCCCACAGCGCAATTGTGTGCCGGAAGTGCGGAAACACATTTCGGGCAGGATGTGGAAAATGACAGCTGTACTCTTCACAAGGAGGTGCACAAAAATGCCAATGCTGAAAATACGGTGTTAAAATATTGCGAATCCGCGAAGTTACGAGCCTACGTAGCAACTGCGCAACGCATGCTCGTAAAACAGGCATTTGTTGGATTTTTCCCACCAAATTTGGAACATAGGCTTTTTGAGAGACCACCTCATGAACACTGGCACTGTCATTTCATTAATGGGCCCCGGAAGGTGATTTCACGCAGTGACTGCGAAATCGTCTTCCGAGGCCGATTAACACCATGACAGTGGCAGAATTCATGAGGAGGAACCCCAAAAACCCCATGTTGAAAATTTAGTGCCAAAATTTCAAGAAATCCCTGAGATATGCAGCAAAGTTGAAAAAACCCTATTCATTGCATTATACAGCTTACCGGCATTTCCTCAGTTTGCGGTCAGCTTTGAAGAGTGCAGACGTGTTCCTGGTCCAGTGAAGATCGTTGGCGGAGTCTGGAGGTAAGTATGGGGTGGGGGTGAGGGAGGCAGGGTGTGCAGTGGGTGGTGTGGGTAGGGGAGGGGATCTAGACTACGAGGGCGGTTTTCGTTTCCAGGTGAGACAAAAAAAAAAAAGCGTCATGGGACAGTTTTCCCATTGCAGGGCATTTTGCATGCTGGGGTGGGCTCCAGCATGCCACCTAAGTGGGTTTTGTGGGGGTGTCAGTAGCCGGCGGAGTTGGGCACCCCCATCGCACACAACACGGGGGTACTGTGGGGATTGGGCCCCCACCGCAAGCAAAGAAAGGGGGAGCGCAGGCTGTGGGATTGGGCACCCCTGGCATGCAACAGTTGGGGAGGGTGATGCCGATGGATAGTGGGCTCCCCACCATCGTGCAAAGAAAGCGGATGGGGCAGAACCGAGGGGATTGGGCACCCCTCGGCATTCCACATTTGCGGGATGCCAGCTGGGGAGTGGGCTTCCCGTCGGCACAAACACGGGGGTTGCCGACAGAGGATTAAGAGGCACCCCAATGTCGACAAGGTGAGGGCCACCCGCTCACCGACTATAGCCATAATAGCGGTGAATACGTCAAGCAAGGAGCGCTGCGTATGAGGATTGCAGCAGACCTTTTGTGATGTCTTCGCCCATATATGCATGGTGTAAGCGGTGGCATGCAGGCTGATTGGGGAATGAGGGCGCACCTACTGATCGTGCCCTCCATTCGAACAACCAACAGCGCCTCCAAGACCCGCAGATGTCGAAGATGTTGCTTAGCGCATGAGTGCAAGCCAACATAAAATGGGGGCCCGCCGTGGCGCAGCGGTGGGATTTCCGCTGTAACGCCCAGCGACCCGGGTTCGGAATGGACTTGGATCATCAGAGGTCGGCCGGAGTAGGATCGGCGCCCAACGGACAGCTCTCCTACTCAGGGAGGGTGGGTAGCGCCGAGCGCTGAGGACTCTCATGGAGGCCAGGAGATCTAGCGCTACCAACACTTGACGTGGGGAGTTTGGGAGGCGGGGCAGACGCTGGCATCATTGCACATCCCGCCTCAAGGAGGAAAATTGGAAAAATGGTGGGTGGGACCACCGTGAGATGAAGCCCTCCCCGGAGAGCCTCGCCTCCACCACGCGCTGTGGGACTCCAACCAGTCACAGTTCCAGGGTCACGAAGGTGACCTGCGGCCCCACCCTCCGGGGGGTAAGCTGGGGATGACCGGGGTCCTCAGCAGCTATAGGCAGTGGTGGAGGTCTCCGGGGGCCATGACCAGGGCGGAAGGCAGACAGTGGTACCACCAGGAAAAAGGGTAAAAAAAAACAAAACATAAAAATGGGGAAGAAATAATGATGCAACCTGTTTTTTTACAGAAGTAGAGAAACTTAACAAGATTAACCAGGTAATCCTTCCACATCTCCTGATGGGTTTATGTTGAGGTTCTTTGTCTTTAGACTACTTTCCTATTTTGGGCTGCCATGGCCAAAGCCAGTATGACCATCATAGGGCTGGTTTCCCTTCCCTGGGCTGACATACAGATGAGGTACACTGATGAATCCAGAGAAGGACACAACATGTATCTGTGTCTTCTGTTTTCAACCTTTACAAATTGTGTAAGTGGCCATCTGGCACCATACTTTCCTGCTTAAAGCAGAACCAGTTTAGACTAATTTATGGTGATTTGGATTTTTTCCCAGAATGATCTGTATTATTTGAGTATGTGTAATTAAATTAATTACTGAATAACTAGAGATATGTGCACTTGGGGGTTGGTGCTTTTGTACAACTATTTCCATCAAGGTCTTAAAACCTTCATTGCCAATAAATGAGAAGGGCAGCTAACTGGTGGCTATCAAGAAAAACTGAATAACAAAATTGTTTAAATTCAAAACACACATATTATAGCTCCACTAATAGTGGGCATAGCCATGCAAAATTGGATACAACTCACTGAAAAAATATATTAACAAATTGTTTATATTATTTTGATAAGGAATGGCAAAGCCTAACTAACATTGTGTCATAGGCATGAACAACTGGCACAGGAATGCAACTTACTAAAGAGAAAATCTCTCACAAAATTGTGTATTTCATTTTACTAATGGGCTGAAAAGGCCCAACTAATACTCAGTACTAGCATACAACTCACTTAAAACAAATGTATTTTTAGATCTTTCTCAGTCCCCACCCCAACAAATTCCTTTACATATACCAGTAACTGGTCTCATCTCTGGAATGGTTACTTCTACAATTGCCCCAATATACCACTCCCACTACTCCACAAACCACTGCATAAATTTCATAATAGATAGTGCTCTCTGGTCCCTGAATGGAGACAGTTTACCTGAGGCCAGTTTTTAGCACCTCATCATGCACCTTTTGGAGGAACATATGCTTTGCAGGGAGAAGTGTCTGAGGTATGCATGTGCCAACTTGTTGGCCAGTAAGTATGCCAGCATCTTCACCTGTCAGGGAGGAGCCTTCCATTTTCTGATGTCCCTCAAGCCCTGCCCACAAGAATGTAAAGGTGTACACATACACTAAGATCACACATGCATCCCCCATCCACAAGTGCTATCCAGATGTACTATCACACATGGTCCCCTAGGTGGCAGTATTGCAGCAGATCACAGTACCCTCCCTCCCACTCTAGAGAACAAAAGAGAACATTCCCCAAGATGTTTGATCATCCTCCTACCAGCCCTCATTTATTCTAGGCTCAAGGCACAAACTTGATTCACTGGAATTGTGAGCAGTATTATCACTTCACTGATAGGCTGGCACCCAAAATATTTTTATATACTTTTGGTAATGGACGCAAAGCCCCATTAACATGAGGCACATGTGCAAAACTGACACCAGCAGGAACCACACTAAAGAAACAAAATGTATAGTACAATGCAATTCACATTAAACAGTTTTACCAGCTAGTTGCATTACCATTTCTCAATGAGTTACATAAGTGTTGTTGGACCAGCACAAAGCCTTTTAAAAATTGCTGTCTAAAAGTTGGAACTTGGTCTTGAATTGCATTATGACCAAATGCCAGATGCATTCCAGATGAGTTGCAAAAATATTTGAAACAGTTGCTCTTGTACTGGTTAAGTGTTGAAAAACAACACAATGAGACTTTCCAGTGCATATCCAGCTTTAAAGATCACCTTTTTTAATCATGAAAATGTGAAACAAGGAGCTCCCTTATCTCATCGGGAGTTCCTCCAGGCTGTTAGCAAATTTTTTATATAGTCCCCAAAGGAAGGGAAGGGATTGTAATTTGCCTTACAGGGCCTGATTGCACAATCCCTTTCTGCTTCCTGACTCACTGATCCACCCCCATGCTCTGATGTTTTGTGACATCTTTGTAGGTTGAGTGTGGGGGCATGCCCAATTCACTTCAATGGAGTGTCTTTTTAAAATGTGATTTCCCAATTTTAAATTGGGTTTTGCTACCTATTAATGCCATGGTTCAACTAACAAAAGACATGTTAGTCGAACCCTTACATTAATAGGTACCAAAACCTGATTTAAAATTGGGAAGTCACATTTGAAAAAGATGCTCCATTCAAGTGACTGGAGCACACCCCAACCCTAACCTACAAAGATGTCACAAAACATCAGAGCATGGTGATGGATCAGTGAGTCAGGAAGTGGAAAGGAATCATGTGGCCAGACCCTCAGGGGCAAATTACAATCCCTTCCTTTCCTTTGGGGGCTATGTAAAAAATGTGCAAACAACCTAGAGGAGCTCCCGATGAGGTAAGGGAGCTCCTTGTTTCAGGTTTTTAGAAATATAAAATATGAAGAAAGGTGCACTTTAAAAAATAATACAAAACCAACTCATTGACAGGGCAGTTTAATGTGACTTATGCTGCAGTTTCTGCGCATACTCACCTCTGCATAAAAATATAAGGCACTGTGCCACCTCACTGAACTGATCTTGCGTTTCTTTCTTTAATCTATCTTTTTAAGGTTTCATTATTGATTAAAGAAGAGAGAGCACAATACAATTATGATAACTGGATGACAAAGTTTATAACATTCTTTTTCAAATTTGAATACATTGTTTATTTTATACAAAATAAGGATCACTTGGTAAAGCCCATTTTCAGGAGCCATCCATCATTTGCACATATACAATTTATTACAACATTTAAAACACACACAAAACATCAATCGCTTACAAGTACATACATATGGAAATAAGTCCCTAATGGCATTGTTGAAAATGGCTTGAGAACTTGCACGTCAAATATCATCTGATCACATGTTCCATGAAGAAGCAGCTGTATAAGTAACAAACTCTGGTCAGAGCCAATATGGTTGCAAAATGATGGTATTGATGCAGCCGAATCCTGAGAAGCTGCTTCAGACCCGCAGAAAGCTGAAGGTTTCATCAGTGCATGAACAGGTGCAGATGTGCAGGGTGCTGTGGGCTGGTGTGCTACGGGAAGATTCTGCCCACCTATGGAAGTGCAGGGCCTGGAACATTCACTCTTTACACATTCACTCTTTACACATTAACTGTTTTCACATTCACTCTTGACGCATTCACTCTTTTTTTATTTTGACCCCAAATTTCCCTTATAAACATGACATTTAGTATTTATAGTATATTGGCTGAAATGTCATTTCACACCAGAAGTGTGAAAAGACATCTCATCCAGGTTTTAAAAAAGGACACCTGTCACGTTTATGAGGTGGTGTAGACAAATGGGTATATTGAAAGTTTGGAGTTACTCAGTTGAATTGGCGACTGCCCCACCCTGGTCCAACTCCTAATTTAAAGGATATCGATGTCACATGATAGGTCATGTGACCCACCCACTAGCAGAATCTATCAGCCTACATTCCCTAATGTTTTTAATATTGTCTGACCACTAGGAGTCACTGCTGAGCATATCTCAAATCTCCACTATAAGCTCAGCTCTACACCCTTAGCTCACAACACCCATTCTCTTTTCCTGCCCTTTGCTGCCTGCAATCTACCTTATCACCTAGGTTTCTCTCTGCTCCTCCCTGCTCTCGAACCTCTGACATTCTTCTCCTATGTCCAGAACCCTAACTACTGTGCCACCATGGTAGTTATATTAGCTAGTAGCTCTTGTCATCCTTAAATATACACTCAACCCTTCACCTCACTCCTGGCCATCCCCACCCCTCGCTGAATTAGTTATCCTGCTTCCACCCTCTGCTTTCTCCCCTCCATCTCACTGTTCTCATTCCAACACTATTGCTATACTCTCCCTCTTTCTCCTCATTCTACTACCTACATGGTACTTTTTCCCCCACCCCATATCCTATCCCCCTCATACTTACCAAATTATTTCACTGCAGGGCACTAACCCTTTAAGAACCCCTCACTCCAGCTGCACTAAGCCTCTTCCATTCTCCAGTAGCTCTTCACACTATACTCTCTTATTTATGTATCTCTTCCTCCAACGTCTCTCAACCACCAACTCCTGTCCCAAACTAGGAAATTCCACCTTGCATAGGCACTCCCCCATGGTCAAATCACTCAAGCAATATTTATATAGGATTGTGCTGCTTTTCCTCCTTCTCTTTGGTAATGTCCACCCCAACCCAGGCCCTGCACTGTTCCCAAAATATCAGAACTATGAAACAAATTTCTTAAAGCTCGTATCCCTCAACATTCAAAGCCTACTACCCAAGCTTGTTGATCTACAAGTCTGGATAGTACAACAAAAGCCAGACATGCTATCCATCAACAAAATGGCTATCTCCAAAGATCCCCATCACTGCTATCTCCCTACCTGGCTATATCCTGTTTAGGCTTGACCAACTCAGCAAAAGGAGTGGGGGATGTGCAATTTATGTAAAAGACACCCTAAAAAGCATAGCCCTCCCCCACATGACCCCTATAAACAACTCTCAGACCCTTGCTGTCAAAATATGCCTTGGATGACAAGGGAAATCACCTACCCTTGTCTCTGTTTACACCCCCTCATGGGATCAGGCGTCAGGTTTTCAAATGATCCTTGGCTACCTGGAAAACCTCCCACATCACCCTGAGACAGTGGTCATGGGTGATTTCAACATAAATTGGCTTGCCCCCGAAACTGACCCTTATAAAGATGCCATTGCAATCCTTGACATCACCCAGATGGTTACCACCCCTACGAGAATCAATCCCAGAACTGGCAACAGGTCCCTCCTTAACCTAATCCTCACCACCCACCCTAAAAGAATTATCGGCACATTGGTTCTTTCAGACTCACTGAGTGACCATTCCCCAGTAATCTGTCACTGGTCAAATAGGACAACCAAACCACAAGCTAAAACTACTTACCAACGCATCCTTAAAAAAGGTAAACTTGAACACTTCAGAGCCTATCTCACACAGATGTGATTGGTCCCCCCAAACTCATCCAATAAACTGGACCAAGCATTGAACTACTTTGTCACTCAGTTCACTAAAACATGTGATCTGTTTGTCCCATTACGTAAAATAAGGGCTAAGGGCTCAGCTAACCCCTGGATCACCACTGCCTTATTAAAATTGATGAAAGATAGGGATAATCACTGGCACCAGGCCAAAGCTTCTGGGAAACAGGTTGATTGGCAGCTTTGCAGGGCTGCCAGACACTTATGCACGCAGAAAACTCATTGGGCCAAGATAGAATATTTTAAGGGTGAGCTCACAAACTCCTGGAGAAATAGCCAGAATTTTTGGGACAAGATTAAGGACCTTATGGGTAAGCCCAATAAATCATCTCCCTCAATGTTAGACGTAAATGGTGATATCACACAGGACCACAAGGAAGTAGCGAATGCTTTCAACGACACGTTTACCAACCTTAGTGGTGTTCTCCCCTCTGATTTCTTTGATGAGCCTGACCCTACGGATATGGCTGATGCAGTGCCCCCTTCCAGTCTCCCTCCTTTTTACTTAAAGAGAGTTACCCTGGCTGCATCCAAGAGATACCTTCAAAGGGTCATTGGTAAATCTAGGTTCAGCAGTGACTCTCTTGATCTCAAACTCATCCACCTCTCTCTATATTGTCCTAGCACCTCTCCCCACACTCTTAAACTTATCTCTCTCTCTCAGGCAATTCCCCAGCCTATGGAAAGCAGCCATAGTCACACCTGTCCACAAAAGTGGTGACAGGTCACAACGTAACAACTATCGCCCCATATCCATCCTTCCTCCTCTGTCTAAAGCCCTTGAGTGTATTGTCTCAGATCAGTTGATGGACTACCTAACCAAATATAACATTCAATGCCTGCAACAGCACGGCTTTAGAAAATCACATAGCACAACCACCACCCTTTTCGAATTCACTGACCATGTACACAAGGCATTGGACTGTGGCCTTTTAGTTGGGGTAATTTACATCAGCCTAACTAAGGCCTTTGACACCATCAACCACTCCCACCTGCTTCAGTCTCTGATCTGCCCTTGGTCTCTCGAATGAGCTTATCAGCTAGTTTAAGAGCTACCTTGGAGGTCATACCCAGCAAGTGAAAATCTGTGCTACCCTCTCCAATAGCCTTCCTATGCGCTCAGGTGTTCCGCAAGGGCCCATCCTTGGATCATTACTCTTCAGTCTGTTTACCAATAACCTCCCAAAAGCATACAACAACATGGTCCTTTATGCAGATGACACTGCCCTTTTCACAAGCCACCCTGATCTACTCCCTCTCTCTAAGGACCTTCAAACCAGCTGTAACTTAGTTAAAACCTGGTTTGATAAAAACTACTCTTGAACTACAAACAACAAAGGTCGTGCTCTTCTCCAGCCCTCGCAATAAACATAAATCCACAAGGTTAACTATTCATAATAATCATTACCAGCTGCTTGAACAAGTTCAGGAATTCATATATTTGCATGTCAGCCATATTGCCGGGTTGTTAACTCTAGGCTCAGGATCTCTATCAGTGTCGCCACTGTATGACCCCTGAGGCTTGGAGATTAGCAGTGACCAGCTCCATCTTATCAATAATAGACTATGAGTTAGTTATTTATGGTGCTGCCTCAGACACCACCCTCAAAAGAATATCTCTTGCACTGAACAAGACATGCAGACTTGTCTCTGGTGCAAACAAATGTACCTGTACTTATGAACTCTACAAATCGACCAGCTGGCTTCACCTTGAGGGATGGGTCTCCTACCAGACATACCTTCTCACCAAAAAGATCTGCCTTGGCTTCATTCCCCCTGCCACTGAGTCTTTTATTTTTCCAACACCTAAGCTCAGCAGTATGTGTAGTAGAGTACAAGTCACATTAAACTGTTCCTCCAATGAGTTGCATTAGCATTTTTGATTGAGTTGCGTAAGTGTTGCTGGATTCATTACAAAGCCCTGCACAAACTGTTTCTTAAGGGTTACAACTCAATTTTGCATTGCATTATTTATTTATTTTATTTAGTTTTGTTGACCGGGTAAGTGCACTAGACAGATCCTGCCTATTTTCAGGCATGACCAGCGGGAGGGGATACAGAAGAATGCCAACTGACTTATACCAGATTAAGCTGTTGGTGGTATTTTAGTGAATGAGAGAAATTTGGCCAGGACACGGGAACATTCCCATACTCTTTTTGAAAAGTGCCATGGGATCTTTAACATCCACCTGAACTACCACCAATACCACCAGGCAGATGGGACCTCAGTTTAACATCTCATCCGAAAGACGGATGAGATGTTTTATGACTGAACTACAGATGCATTTCAAATGTGCTGCAAAACATTTTACAAACATTGCTTTGAGTTGGTTAAGCATTGGAAAACAATGCAATATGAGTTGCCAATGCATTTCCAACTGTAAAAAATAATGTTAAGCCAACTCATTGGTGAAACAGTGTAATGTGACTCATACTGTACCTCCAAACAAACGTACCTCGTCCCTCCCTGCAGGACATCGCAAGGACAATGGATATTAGGCTTTAGAGCACCCTCATGGCTTAATTGCCTCCCACCTAACATTGCTGCTGAGCTAAAGCTTGGACCCTTCAAATTCAAACTGTGTCAACACTTCACTGCACTAAGTAGCTGTGACTGTACCACCTAACTGGACACCTGCATCTGTCCACCCAACTTTCTCTCTTTCCCATCCTCTTGTTCCACCCACTGCCCCCTGACCCATTTCCTCCTTCTCCCACCACAGTCCTCTTTCCTCCTCGGCCCCTTCTACCTTCTTTTTTGTGCATTCCCACCTCCTCCTTTTGGTTTCTCTGCCTTCAGCATGTCTTTGCCCTCCCCTTTGCCCCACTGCCCGCCACATTCCCTCCCCCTCACCACTCCCTCTAACCATGTCATCTGTTCCCCTTCCCCTTCCCTGTTTCCTCCCTCTCCTCTCTTTCAGTATCTGAGGCTCTTTACATTTCCTTGTTCTCCCCGTCCCCTTTCCCCAGAGCTCTATACTGTGCTACCATAGCACTTATACTGACAATGTCACTCTTTGACTACTATACAATCTGTACCACCTACACTTTCCTGCCCTGCTTTCATTGACTGCTTCTTGTAACATGTTTGTACTTAAACCATCATTTATTTATTTATTTTCTTTATTTATTTAAGTGTTTTACCAGGAAGGCATACTGAGCAGAGTACTGATCGATTACAGATGCGTCCTGGGGAGGGAGAACATAAGAACAGTTTACACAGTATAGACAAGAAAATACATAGTGGGAGAAATATTGACATTAGGATCTGGTTACATGTCAGTAGTAGCTTGAGAGAGACAAATTGGTAGCCACAGTATGTACGGTATGAGAAAGCACTTGAAGTCAGGATTGACAAGTGAATACATTGTGGAAGATCACTAACATTTGGTTCAGAAACCATTACATACAGTACAGTTACATACAGCAAGTGTACAACAAAATTAAGTTTTGAGCCATATGAGATACAGTATAAGGCGAGTGGACAATAGTTAGATACTGATGAATTACAAATTTGCTAAGTGCCAACATTCCCAGAGAGTTGCCTAGTAGTTGGTAGGCTCCTAGACACAAGTACAGGTAGGGATGAAATGATCTTGGAGCATGGAGTTTAGGTGTGACAGGCAGGTGAAGTGACAAATGTTAGCTGGGAGGGAGTTCCATAGTGAGGGAATGCGGTAGCTGACCCCTGATTGCCCATTGGGGGTAGACCGGTATGGGACAGCTAGGTACCTGGAGTCTGAGTTTCTGAGTGTGTATGATTGTGTGCTAGGGTTTGTTAAGATGTCGGAGAGGTAGGAAGGAAGCTGCTGAGACCAATGCTTGGCCGTAATTTTTGCGCAGTGAGTTAGCCTGCGATAGTCAAGTGAGGTGAGGTTCATTGCTTGATATAGAGCACAGTGGTGCATGGAGTAGGGGCTGCTTAGGGCAAAGTGGCAAAAAGAGTGGAAGAGAGGGTCCAGCTTAGCTAATGTGGTCTTTGGGCTGGCACTGTAGACTACGTCCCCATAGTTGAGGACTGGGAGGATCATTTTATTTATAATGACCTTCCTGGCTGGAAGGGGTATGTTGTCAAGATTCCGGTAAAGTGCAAGCTTTGGGTTTAGCTTCTTAAGTAAGGAGTCAATATGTGTGTAAGTTGATGTGCTGGTCAAGCCAGACACCGAGGTATCTGAAGGTGGTACAGGACTCCAGTGGAGACCCTTCCAGGGTGTGAAAAACTAATGGTGAAGGGAGCCTAGAAATTTTCTGCCTCATCCCAAAGGTTAAGGAGACTGTTTTGCTAGCATTTAGGAGGAGTTATAATGTTGTGCAACCTCATGATTCTGTAACCCCGTTGTGTTATTGCACCCATCATTGTAAGATGCAGAACCTTTGTAAATGAACCCCTGGTTCAAAGGTATTTGTAATCCTACTATTCAATAAAAATAAAAAATATACTGAAAATTAGCAAACTTTGAGTGAATGCTGAAACACTGCAATGTTCAGTCATAACTTTGACATTTTACCATATTTGTACAGCAACTTTTTAACATAACCTTCTTATTAACCCGCCTCATGAACCCCATAGGTGAAAGTTTTCAAATATCTGCCAAAATGAGATTTCACACCACCAAAACATCATTTCACACCACAGGTATAAAAACACATTTTGGCTAGAATTTGAAAAATGATAGCTGTCACATTCATGAGGTGATGTGAAAAAATGGCTATGTTGAAAATTTGGGGTCAAACTATTTAAAATTACTGAAGTTATGAGCAAGCATAGAAAATGTCAATGTATGCTTGTGACTTTGTCATTTTTACACATTTTGAGCCCAAATTATCAACATAGCCTTCTTATGAACCTACCTCATTAACAATGGTGGTACAACTGTTCAAATCCCACCCAAAAGGTAAGTTCCTCAGGTGATCACAAAATTGCCATTCGAGCCCGATATGCATAAGTCCATCACCATTGGTTATGTGGTGGGGTCCCAAAAAGGCCACTTCAAAAATTTGGGGTCAAATATGCAAAAATGACAAAGTTTTGCATCAAGTTCAACCCCATTGAAATACATTGAACCACACTTAGCTTAGTTTTCATGTTGCAATCACGGTTCCAGCAGCAAGGCGTGTCTTTGATCAGAAGGTGGATCTTTGCCATGGGACATGTGCCAGTAAGTGAGGGTGTGTGGCGGGTGGTGTGGGGCTGGGGAGTAGTGATTGCTGAGTGGGAGGTTGGGGTGGAAGAGTCAGATCAGTAAAGGACTTTTTTTTTTTACAGGTTTAAAGACAAAAAACATTGAGGGACAGTTTTCTATTTTACAGCTGACATTGAAAATGAGTATTGGGATGGTGATCAGAGGGTAGGGGTGCCACTGTGCACCAAGAAAACAGTACTATATAATGGGGACAGTGATCGGAGGGTAGGGGTGCCACTAGACAGCAGGAAACAGTAGTATATAAAGGGGACAGTGATCAGAGGGTAGGGGTGCACTAGACAGCAGAAACAGTAGTATATAAAGGGACAGTGATCAGAGGGTAGGGGTGCCACTAGACAGCAGGGAAACAGTAGTATATAAAGGGATGGTGATCGAGTGTAGGGGTGCCACTGTGCACCAAGAAAACAGTACTATATAATGGGGACAGTGATCAGAGGGTAGGGGTGCCACTAGACAGCAGGAAACAGTACTATATAAAGGGATGGTGATCGGAGTGTGGGGTGCCACTGTGCACCAAGAAAACAGTACTATATAATGGGGACAGTGATCAGAGGTAGGGGTGCCACTAGACAGCAGGAAACAGTAGTATATAAAGGGATGGTGATCGGAGTGTGGGGTTCCACTGTGCCAAGAAAACAGTACTATATAATGGGGACAGTGATCAGAGGGTAGGGGTGCCACTAGACAGCAGGGAAACAGTAGTATATAAAGGGGATGGTGATCAGAGGGTGGGTGCCACTGTGCAGCAGAAACAGTACTATATAATGGGACAGTGATCAGAGGGTAGGGGTGCCACTAGACAGCAGGGAAACAGTAGTATATAAAGGGGATGGTGATCGAGGTAGGGGTGCCACTGTGCACCAAGAAAACAGTACTATATAATGGGGACAGTGATCAGAGGAGGGTGCCACTAGACAGCAGGAAACAGTAGTATATAATGGGGACAGTGATCAGAGGGTAGGGTGCCACTAGACAGCAGGAAACAGTAGTATATAAAGGGATGGTGATCGGGAGTGTGGGGTGCCACTGTGCACCAAGAAAACAGTACTATATAATGGGGACAGTGATCAGAGAGGTAGGGGTGCCACTAGACAGCAGGAAACAGTACTATATAAAGGGGATGGTGATCGGAGGGTGGGGTGCCACTGTGCACCAAGAAAACAGTACTATATAATGGGACAGTGATCAGAGGGTAGGGGTGCCACTAGACAGCAGGGAAACAGTAGTATAAAGGGATGGTGATCAGAGGGTAGGTGCCACTGTGCACCAAGAAAACAGTAGTATATAAAGGGGATGGTGATCGAGGTGTGGGGTGCCACTGTGCAGCAAGAAAACAGTACTATATAATGGGGACAGTGATCAGAGGGTAGGGTGCCACTAGACAGCAGGGAAACAGTATATATGGGAAGTGATCAGAGGTAGGGTGCCACTAGACAGCAGGAAACAGTAGTATATAAAGGGGATGGTGATCGGGTGTGGGGGGTGCCACTGTGCACCAAGAAAACAGTACTATATAATGGGGACAGTGATCAGAGGGTAGGGGTGCCACTAGACAGCAGGGAAACAGTAGTATATAAAGGGGATGGTGATCGGAGTGTGGGGGTGCCACTGTGCACCAAGAAAACAGTACTATATAATGGGGACAGTGATCAGAGGGTAGGGGTGCCACTAGACAGCAGGGAAACAGTAGTATATAATGGGGACAGTGATCAGAGGGTAGGGGTGCCACTAGACAGCAGGGAACAGTAGTATATAAAGGGATGGTGATCGGGAGGTGGGGTGCCACTGTGCACAAGAAAACAGTACTATATAATGGGGACAGTGATCAGAGGGTAGGGGTGCCACTAGACAGCAGGGAAACAGTAGTATATAATGGGGACAGTGATCAGAGGGTAGGGGTGCCACTAGACAGCAGGGAAACAGTAGTATATAAAGGGGATGGTGATCGGAGTGTGGGGGTGCCACTGTGCACCAAGAAAACAGTACTATATAATGGGGACAGTGATCAGAGGGTAGGGGTGCCACTAGACAGCAGGAAACAGTAGTATATAAAGGGATGGTGATCGGAGTGTGGGGTGCCACTGGCACCAAGAAAACAGTACTATATAATGGGGACAGTGATCAGAGGGTAGGGGTGCCACTAGACAGCAGGGAAACAGTAGTATATAATGGGGACAGTGATCAGAGGGTAGGGGTGCCACTAGACAGCAGAGAAACAGTAGTATATAAAGGGGATGGTGATCGGAGTGTGGGGTGCCACTGTGCACGAAAACAGTACTATATAATGGGACAGTGATCAGAGGGTAGGGTGCCACTAGACAGCAGGGAAACAGTAGTATATAAAAGGGATGGTGATCGGAGTGTGGGGGTGCCACTGTGCACCAAGAAAACAGTACTATATAATGGGGACAGTGATCAGAGGGTAGGGGTGCCACTAGACAGCAGGGAAACAGTAGTATATAAAGGGGATGGTGATCGAGTGTGGGGTGCCACTGTAGCACCAAGAAAACAGTACTATATAATGGGACAGTGATCAGAGGGTAGGGGTGCCACTAGACAGCAGGGAAACAGTAGTATATAAAGGGATGGTGATCGAGTGTGGGGGTGCCACTGTGCACCAAGAAAACAGTACTATATAATGGGGACAGTGATCAGAGGGTAGGGTGCCACTAGACAGCAGGGAAACAGTAGTATATAAAGGGATGGTGATCGGGTGGGGTGCCACTGTGCACCAAGAAAACAGTACTATATAATGGGGACAGTGATCAGAGGGTAGGGGTGCCACTGTGCACCAAGAAAACAGTACTATATAATGGGGACAGTGATCAGAGGGTAGGGGTGCCACTGTGCACCAAGAAAACAGTACTATATAATGGGGACAGTGATCAGAGGGTAGGGGTGCTATTAAACACCAATAAAACATTGCTATATAATGGGGATGTGATAAGATGATGGTGGGTGCCACTAGACTCCAGGAAACACAATGATCGGAGGGTGGGCGGTGTCTCTAGACACCAGGGAAAAATTTCTATGTAACAGGGATGGCAACTGGAGGGTGGGGGTACCACTGGACACCAATGAAACATTACTACATATAATGGGAGGAAAATAAGGGCTAGCTCTGAACCCAAAAGTGAATAGGAAGTGAGCACAAAGCAGGAAAATAGTGCACCTGGCAGGAGGGGTGGGAGGGAGGAAGAGCACTGTAGTCAATGGAGAGGACCACATGTGCTTCAACTCCACTGTGGAAGGACACAGTTGCAGTATCTGATCATGTGCTTCCAGAGTCTCCACTCTCTACTACGTAATTGCAATATGTCGTATAGCTCTGCTATGCAACTGTAAAATCATTTGGCTATATTGAGCCTAAATTTGGGGTACAACTAGACCACATCTGGGTACAATTCTGAGTGTAACATTAGTATGCAGTGGAGTCAATTGATTAGTTATATAAGAAGAGCAATGTCATTAACACATTTAAAATAACATTTTACCTACTGCAGTTTTGTCATGATGGACAGAGAAACTCAACCCAGGTCCCTAAGGAAAGAACTTCAGTAATGGGATCAGAGTAGCATAAAGCAAACATCATAGTCTTATAATAAATTTTGTCTAGCCCTGAAAGGTCCATACTGTCAGCCTTGTGATAAATTAAAGTTCCATAATCAATCATTCAATCAGTCATAGGAGGTAGGATTTGCTTTACAGTTTGCTGCTTTGTAATGTGGCAAAGACTCTGACAAAGATTGTGACAATGTCCCCTCATTCTCCAAGTCTTTGTGCAAGTTTGCTGTAAACCTGGTTTATATGAAAATTAAATTGTAAATATTGGTCACCTATGTTCTTACATTTTTCCATAGTGTCAGCTTTAGTACCTTTAAGTGATACTATATGAGAATCAGCCAGGTTGGAACTTTCGGACTTGTGGGTGACTAAAATACCATTGAATTAATCTTTTTTATGATTAATAATTAATTTTCAATCAATCAATTCAAAAATCATCTTTAAGCAGCTCTGTAGCTTCAAGGGGAATGGAAGCTTTAGCCAAAAGTACTGTGTGGTCAGCATACAATTTCTTACTTCAGAATTTGGTTGTTAAAGGAACACTGATCTACAAAGATTACAAAAAGCAAGGGACCAAAAATGAACTCCTGTGGAACATTTTACTTCTAAAATACCTGAGTTGACCTTACTTATAAAATGGCAAACTAAAATCTAAAAACTTAATTGGCTAACGTATGTCATGACCGCTTGTTGATTTTGCTTAATGCATAGTCATCCTGGAATTTCACTTGATCACAAATCTGTTCGCCAACACAGCTGCAGCTCCTTGAAAAAAACTCTTTGGAAGCCATTTTCTTTTCTTATGCTAAGAATCGTAAGCCCAATGCTTACTCATCCACTCTGCCAGCTGCACTGTTAGTCGACAGATACAGACAATACATTGTAAAATGCTGTTGGAGCCCATCGTGTTGTAGTGTTTAAACCTTTGATTTGTTTTGTAGTTTAAATGATGTGAGCATGACTTTTGATCATGTTCATGTTTTCACTTTCACTCATGGCACGACTGTCTTCAGTCCAGTCCTCTTACATGGATTTCAAACAATTAAAATAAAAAACTCTGATGGCAAACACAGACTATTCCAAACTCTCTGTCCCTGTCTCCACTAAGCCGGGTTGGGGGGGGATTGCATTCTACACAGCACTACAAAAAACTACAGGAACCACAACTATAGCAACCTCATTAGGACAAATAGTTTCAGTTTCAGTTTATTTTTTTATACTGGAAAGGCATGTGAGCAAAACTACCTGTTTTCACAAGCGTCCAGTTAAGACAAACAATAGTAGGTTACATGGTTTACAGGTAAATGCAATTACAAAGGAATAAATTATTTAAAGGGTACAAAGTAAGTGCCATTGATGTGAATAGTACAATACATAACAGTGAGGCAATATAGTCAATAATGGAAGTAGTGTACAAGTTTAAAGAAACAGATGTACCAGGACTATTCAAGGGGCTAGTGCATTTGCATGACTGCGAGCTGGAGAGGTGTCGCTTAAGGTTGTATTTGAAAAAGGCTGTTGAGGGACATAGGGCAAGAGTGAGGAGTAGGTTGTTGAAGAGTTAAGTGCTCTTGTAGGAGAGGGTGTTTTGGCCTTGGGTAGTACAGCAGAATGGGAGGGAGAGGGAAAAGGACCATCTTATGGACTGTGTAGAGGCAGATAGGGGGGAAGATGGAGGAGATGCTGCTAGGTAGAAGTCCAAGAGTGCATTTGTGGAGAAAAATCAGGAGCTTACTGTCAAGCCTATCTTTAAGAGTGGTCCAGTTGGCAATTTTGTACAGGTCACAGTGGTGGGTCAGTCTGGGGAGACCTGTGGCAAACTGTATCACAATATAGTAGGTGCTATACAGCTGACTGAAATTCCTTAGGAAAGGAGATGTAGTAGAGCAGAGTTCCATAGTCGAATAAGGGAGCAGGAAGCTGGTGGCAAGAAAGTGTCCTGGATTCAGGGATTAGAAATGTCTAACGTGACATAGCATGCCAAGCCTTTGGTGTGCTTTCTTAATTAATTGATTGACATGAAATTCATAAATTAGGTGGCAGTCAAGGTCCAAGCCAAGGTATTTAAACTCTGAAGCCTGTTCAGTGAGGTTTTCATCATTGTCCAGGAGGTAGAGGGTGATGGTTGTTGATTTTCTGGAACCAGAGAATACCATGGACTTGTTTTTTTTAGGTTAAGTACAAGCCCTTGTGAAGAGAACCAGGAGCATAGCCTAAGGAAGTCCTGCTGGAGTTTGCCATGAAGGGTGGAGAGGGTCCTTGTTTTTGTAGAAGAACACAGCATCATCAGCATAGAAGATGATTTCAGTGTGCCTGCAAATTTCAGGGAGGGAGTTGATCACTACAGTATAGAGAAGGGGGTCCCAGGATGGAGCCCTGGGGAACTCCATATTAGATGGGGGAAACAGCAGAGAGAACACCTTCTATCACGGTTCTGTGGGATCTATGGCTTAGGTAATTGGAAAACCAGTTTACAACATCAGGAGAGAAATTTAGACTGGTGAGGGTGGAGAGAAGAACCTTGTGGTCAAAAAGATCAAAGGCTTTCATGAGGTCAATAAACACTGAAACAGAGTAGAACCCATCATCATTGACTTAATGGCTTTATCAATGAAGTGAGTGAATTTGATCACTGCTGTCTATGTTGTAACCAGCTCTCAGCCAGTGCTATGCAACTGTTTGCAGATTGTGTTTCTCTAGGAATTTGATGGTTTGACTGAAGATAATTTTTTCCATAATTTTGGAGAGAGGGTCAGGAGGGAGATGGACCTGTAGTTTATGACATCATTCTTAGGGCTAGATTTGTGGAAGGGTTTAATGATGGTGCATTTCCATTTAAGAGGAAGGAACCAGGGCAAAGGTCATAGTTAAAGATGTTGGTAGGGGAGGGTGATACGCTGACAGACGAGCTTAAGGATCCAGTAGTCAATGTTGTCCAGTCCAAGGCTGGGCCTGGGGTCATTTGAACTTATGAGTCTTATTACTTGCATGGAGAGGTACAGGAAATGGAAATTGGGAAGGTGGTTGGAGGAAGTGGTGGGACTGGATTCAAGTGGATGGTTGAGCTTGTACTTGTCAAGATCACCAAAGTAGGAGTTGAAATGTGTAGCAATTACAAGGGGTCAGCAACAGGTTGTCCCTAAATGGAGAGGTTGATTTGTTCACTGTGGATACCTCTTCCCGTCGGTCATTAAGAAGACTCCAGGTGTATTTGGGGTTTCCTGCTGCTATGCTGTTTTTCTCTGAGAAAGTTGATGTTTGCATTGTGGACTGCTGATTTACAGCTATTGCAGAGTGTTTTGTATTGTTGTAAGAGGTTAGAGAGTTTGTTTCTTATATTTTGCCCAGGCCCTGTCTCTTTTCCTCATTAGTTTAAGAAGATTGGAGGAGACTATTTCGTGGCTGTGCCCTTTAATCCTGAGTTTTTGAGTGGATGAGGGTGTCAGACAGCCAGAAAGTACCTACTGAAGGTGTCAAGGGCAATGTTAATGTTAGTTATGGATTCAGTGAGTGGCTAGTAAGGCTTTAAAGAATTTTTCAGTGTTGAGTTTTTATCTGCCTGGAGTTAATGTAATTGTGTTCACTTTTGGGAGTTTTAGTGAACCAACTGCAGAAGACAGCGCAGTGGTCACTAAAGGAGTCAGGAGAGTCCCTGAGTCTGTTATCTGGGAATAGTTTGAGACAAGTATCCTCCAGTACCGATTTGTACCCTGTCCTATAATTTTTGTGGGTAGGGGTGGAGGTTAACTGGTGATGGCCAAGACTGACAATGGTTTCTTTGGTTATGCTGGCCTGTGGAGACAGCCAATTAAGTTTGAAATCCCCAAGGGTTATCCATTCCCTTCTGCAAGGAAGGGTGTTTTAAATTTTAAGGAAGATATCAAGCTCAGTAGAGGGGTGCCTAGGGAAAGGTTAGTTATGCTGATAGCAATAATTTTGTTGCTACCAAGGAGGAGATTAACAGAAAGAGGTTCTAGGTTGGGTGTAACTACCAAGGTTGAGGAGAGAGGGGGTTGAAACCAAGGACAACTACACTCAGTTAAGCCCAATAAAACAGCTTGAGAATCATCAGAATCCCTGAATCGCTACACCAGCACAGAATCCCAAAAAAGTAGAAACTCTGATTGAGCACTCCATCAGCATACAATTCAGTACGTACGTACGAACATACGAAATTTGCCAGCAGATAAGGCCTAGAGGTCTATCAAGTCTGCTCGAATGTGCAGCTAGCACCCCTTATTCTGCAGCTGCCCCTCCCTTCCACCCTTCCCCTTCATTAACCCTCCCCCATGTCTTGTCCCATCCCCTATTGAAGCAGTCCACTGTTCTACTGGATACCACTTCTGCAGGTAACGCATTCCACCCAGCCACCACCCTCTCTGTAAAAAAGTGTCTCCTCATTTCCCTCCTGAACCTTCCTCCCTCCAGTCTCATATCATGGCCCCTGGTGGCCCTCCCCTCCTTTACTTTGAACAGCCCCTCTGTACCTGTCTTGTTTATTCCGTTCATGTATTTAAAGGTTTCAGTCATGTCACCCCTGTCCCTCCTCTCCTCCAGTGAGTACATGTTCAACTCTCTCAACCTCCTCTCATATGATAAGTCCCCCAGCCCCTTGATCATCTTTGTTGCCCTGCGCTGCACCCCCTCCAGTAACTTAATGTCCATCTTCAGATATGGGCACCAGTACTGCATGCAACACTCCAGGTGTGGTCTAACTAATGACCTATACAGTGGCAGAATCACCTCCTCGAGGATATACCCCTTGTAATACAACCCAGCATTTTGTTGGCCTTTGCAGCTGCCTTCCTACATTGTGCTGAGTTGTTCATTGACCCTGTAATGAGCACCCCAGATCCTTCTCTCCTCTATCTGGGCTAGCTGCACCCCCCAGTTGGTAACTCCTCCTTGGGTTCTTCATCCCAAAATGCAGCACCTTGCACTTTTGGCATTAAACCCAGTTGCCAGGTGTCTGACCAGGTTTCAAGCTTTGTCAGATCATCCTGCAACCCTGCCATCCCCTAGGTCATCCACCACCGCACTTACCTTGGTATCATCAGCAAACAGACTGATCTTGCTCTTGATATCCCATGATATGTCTGTAATGAATATCCCAAACAACACTGTCCTGTCCTGAGTCCTTGGGTCTCTGGTGGTCACTGCCCTTGCTTGTGAGTTCCCGACCCATTCCATGATGGATGTGAGGCTCACTGGTCTGTAGTTTCCTGGTTCATCCTTGGGGCCACTCTTGTGGAGGAGCACCAAATGAGCCATCCTCCAGTCCTGAGGTACACACCCTGAATGTAGTGAGGCATTAAATAGGTCTACCAAAGTTCCTGCATGGACCTCTGCCAGCTCCTTCAGTACCTTGGGGTGAATGCTATCTGGGCCAGGTGCCTTGTCCACCCTCAGTGCCTTCAAACCCTCTCAAACTCTGCCCTCCATGATTTCCCCATCTGTCACCCCTTCCTCCCTGTTTCTGCCATTTCTCCCTCTTGGGTGTCACCCCCTTTAGTAAATACTGAGCAGAAGTAACTTATTTAGTGCTTCTGCCTTATCACACCCTGCTTCCACTCAACCCTCTCCTTCCTAATCCTTACTATGTGGTCCTTACAGCTCCTTTTCTCCCTGATGTACCTAAAGAAGTCCTTCTCCCCTTCTTAATGCCTTGTGCCAGCCTGAGTTCTGTAGATGCTTTGGCTCCCTTACTGCCCTTGTCACCTCCTTCCTTCTGTCAAGTACTCCTCCTGTCCTCCCCTCCCTGTTTTCTTGTACTTCCTAAAGGTAGCTCTTTTCCTCCTTACCTTTTCCATGACCTCCTTGTTTAACCAGCTTGGTTTCTTAGCCCTAGCCTTCTTGCTCTGGGCTTTGCAGCAGATTATGGTTGCCTCCACTACCCCCAGCTTTATGAGCTCCCACCTCTGGTTAGTGTCCATACTAGATGGAATTCTGTCCAGGTACCCTTTTACCACTTCCCCCATCCTCCCAAAGTCAGCCCTTCTGAAGTCCAGCACTCTTGTGCCAGTTTCCACTCCTTCCTTGCCCTTATCCAATGTGAGCCATACTGAGTGGTGGTCATTCCCTGACAGTGGTTCCTCCACTGTAAGTTCTCTCACAAAGTCCCCATTTGCCAGCACAAGGTCAAGGGTATTCCCTAACCTGGTTGGTTCACTGACCATTTGCAGCAGCAAGCTGTCCTGGAAGGCATCCAGCAGTACCTGCTCCCTTCTGTTCCTGGTTGTTGGGGTACCCAGTCCACTCCTGGCATGTTGAAGTCCCCACAATCACCACACTACCCTTCTCGCAGGTCCTCCTGATCTGTCCCGCTAGTTCCCTGTCCAACTCCTGCGCCTGAGATGGTGGTCTGTACACCACTCCCATTCTAAGAATCCTATTCTTGGAATCCTGGATTTGCATCCAAAGTGACTCCATACTACCCTCCTCCCTTCCTCCCTTACACACTTCAGTCCTTCCTTCACATATAGGTGCCACACTCCTCCTTTCCTAATCACCCTGTTACCTCTTAAGGTAACTGGAATATTTGGTCCAAAAACAGTTAATTGAATTAAAGGAGGCTGTGCCAAAACAATCAATGCAGTTGTAAGCCAACAGAGTCAAATTAAGGTATCCTAAAACAAAGGCATAAATCTAATCTAGTTCCAGCAGGTGGAGGGACAACATCAACAACATTACTTAAACATTTTCAAATTTTTAGATCTTTAATCATTATAGTTTAGCAACTAAAAATTTTCAAAAAGAAAAGCCATTTTATAAGTGCAATAGCACTCCCCATGGTGTGCATTGAACTATTTCAGTGCACTTCCTGGATGGTTGAACGCACAAGGCCACAGTCCACAAGCCACAGGATGCACCCAGGATGTGCAACAAATAGAGAATAATGACTAGGCAAGTGTGTGTTATGGATTTTCTTACACACCTGAGGTGTGTGGTGACCCATAAACCCTCGAGAGTGAAGAGCGAAGAATATTTAGTTATTTCCCAAATTAAAAATATCTGAAAATTGTCCCTGTTTCAGATTAAAGATTTGTTCCAGTTGTTTGAATGAGGCAAATGTGTTGTTTATATAACAAGCGTTGAGTGTTTTTAATAAACTTTTATACAAAACTCAGAAATCTTAGGCAAAAAAGGCAACTAGAGTACAGGTTAGCAGCAAATAAATCGAAACCAAGGGTATTCTACTGCTATGTTAATTCAGTTACATATTGGCCTAAACATCTTGGCTTTATAATAGTTAATGACCAAGTTTTAACCAAGGAGGGAGACCCGACTGAAACTCTAAACACTTATATCTGCAGGGTTTAAAACAAATTATGATATAGACATTAACAGTAGCACCAAATCAGTCTCCTGAAAAACTAAAAATAATTTAAAAGTAACAGAATCTAAGGTTCATGAAGTAATACATAAACTCAAGTATACAACCTCAAGTTGGCCCAGACAACATATTGACCCCATGATAAAGATTTGTGATCTGTCTTAGATGGGTCAACTAACTAATATATTCAATCACTCACTTACTGTACTATCTACACAAATACCATCAACTTGGAGGGAAGCCTCTGTGGTCCCCATATTTAAAAAAAAGGTTGGAATCTGAGTGTTCAAATTATTACCCAATCAGATTAACTTCATCCTATGTAAAGTGTTGGAAAGTTTTAAAAGATAAATTAATAGCCAATCTAAAATCTACTGGTAGTGTACACCATTGTCAATACAAGCTAAAGGGAGGTTCTGATAATGGGAGACTTCATCATGCCGGATACAGATTGGTCAATATCAGCAGGAACATCTACCAGAACTAGACACATGGTGGATTCCCTGCAGGGGAGGGTCTCAAACAACTAGTGCAACAACCCACAAGAGACAGGGCTATCCTAGATCTATAGTACCGACTAATGGGGAAAGGATCACAGATCTCAAGTAGAAGGTCACCTGGGGCCAGTGACCATCACATGGTATGGTTCAATTTGGCCACTAGAACTAAAATCATCCTATTCCAAGGCAAAATATGGGACTTCAGAGGCGCTTGACTTTGATAAGATGGCCAACAGAGTTGAGCTAGCCCTGGCAAAAAGAAATACAGGTGAGGGGGTACAGGCAAAGTGGACAAGCATTAAGGATGCAATACTTGAAGCAACATCCCATTGTGTTAGAGAGAAAAGGAAGTGCAAAAGAAGAAGGAAACCACTTTGGTTCTCAAAAACAGCAGAAAAGGTCAGAGCCAAAAGCCTGGCCTTCAGGAAATATAAGGGAATGCAGCAGGATGAAGATAGGGAAGCATACCAAACTTCCATAAGGGAAACAGGGAAGGCAGTAAAGCAGGCAAAGGTTCAAACTGAGCAAACACTGGCACAAACAGTAAAAGAAGGTGACAAGACTTTCTATAGCTACATTAGTGAAAGGAGAAAGTCCAGAGGGGGTATTTCTAAGATCAAAGGGGATAAGGGGGCATGTGAGGAGGAGGACCATGTAAAAGCATCTATCCTAAACAGATACTTCTGCTCAGTATTTACTGAACAGAAGGTAGGGCAGGGTCCACAGTTCAGCACTATGTGGACATCGGGGGAGGTGTGCACTAATCCTTCACAAAAGAAAGGGTCCTACAACAGCTCGATAAGCTCAGGGTGAACAAGGCAATGGGACCTGATGGCATACATCCCAGGGTACTAAAGTAGCTAAGGGTAGAACTAGCAGAGCCATTATCAGAACTGTTTAGTGAGTCTCTGAGCACAGGAGAGGACCCAGAGGACTGGAGAAGGGCTCATGTGATCCCGCTCCACAAGAGTGGTACCAGGGAGGAGGCAGGGAACTACAGACCAGTCAGTCTTACCTCAGTAGTGGACAAGATTATGGAGGCACTCCTTAAGGAAAGAATAGTGCGACACCTGGAATCCATAGAAACACATGATCCAAGACAGCATGGGTTTACAAAAGGAAGGTCCTGTCAAGCTAATCTCATAGATTTCTTTGACTGGGTAACCAGAGTGATGGATCAAGGGGTAGCAGTTGGTATCACCTACCTTGACTTCAGCAAAGCTTTCAATACTGTTCCACATAGAAGATTGATTAATAAGCTGGGTAGGCTTGGGGTGGGTCAGAAGTTGGTCAACTGGGTGGCAAACTGGTTGACGGGCAGAAAACAGAGAGTGGTGTTAAATGGTATTCAGTCAGAAGAGATGCAAGTCACAAGTGGGGTAATTCAGGGATCAGTCATGGGGCCAGTCCTCTTCAATATCTTCATCAGTGACATTGCAGATGGACTGGAGGATAAGGTTTGTCTGTTTGCAGATGACACCAAGATCTGCAACACAGTAGATGATCCAGATGGGGTGGTCAGAATGAGAAGAGATCTGGATAAACTAGCAAAATGGTCAGAAGAGTGGCAACTGGAGTTTAATGCAAGGAAGTGCAAGATCATGCACATAGGGAAGAGAAACCCTGAAGCCACCTATAGGCTGGGAGGGGAGTTGCTGGCAGTCACAAGGTAATAAAGAGACTAGGCTGTCATCTTCACCGATGGCTTGAAATCATCCAAGCAGACCACTAAAGCAGTAGGTAAGGCTACAGGGATGTTGGGGTGTATTAGTAGGGGTATTGCAAGTTGGAAGGGGGAGGTAATAATCCCTCTTTACAAGACACTGGTTATGACCCATCTGGAGTACTGCGTGCAGTACTGGAGGCCACACGTTCACAAGGACATTAATCAGATTGAGTCAGTCCAGAGAAGGGCAACCAAAATGGTGCAGGGACTACATCAGAAAACATATGAGGACAGATTAACGGAGCTCAATATGTATACCCTAGAGCAAAGGAGGGAGAGAGGTGATATGATCGAAACATTCAAACAACTTAAGGCCATTAACAAGGTGAAAGAGTCTAACATGTTTCAATATAAGAAAAATAGCAGGACAAGAGGACACAGCATGAAATTAGAGGGAGGCCAATTAAGGGGCAATGTGAGGAAGATCTTTTTCACAGAAAGGGTGGTGGATGCGTGGAACGCCTGTACCTCAGGAAGTGGTGGATATGAATACAGTGCAGGGCTTCAAACAAGCATGGGATAGGCTAAGGGAGCAATACAGATGAGTATGAATAGAGAGGCCATTGACAGAGCAAAGGCTAATGGCACATTTATAAGGCAGAAAAAGAAATGGACAGACTGGCTGGGCCTTGCAGTCCTTATCTGCTATCAATTTCTATGTTTCTATGTTTCTATGTTCACCAGTGGATGATCTTGTTCTACTAACCTGATCACTTTTTATGATTACGTAAGTGAAAGCTTAGATGAAACTAGTGGATGTCATCTTTCTGGACTGTGCCAAAGCTTTTAATAAGGTTCCCTACAAAGTAATTATAGATACTGTAAGCTTCATCACCTTGGGTAATTTCATTGTTAATACAATGGATCAAAAATTGACTAAATAACAGAACTCAGGAGGTTAAGTTATGAAGGCAAATATAAAAATCTGTCTCAGTCCTGAGCAGTGCTCCCCAGGGTTCATTCCTGAGTCTGATACTGAACATGGACAAGGAAATGATAGAAGGCATCCTTAGGATGGCAGAGAAAGGGGAGATATTGCTGATGGGAGACCTGAATATGCCAGGTGTTAACTGGAGCACCTTTGCTGCAGCCACATCCAAGAGCAGGGCCATTCTTGATGCCCTACAGGGGGCATACCTCAGACAGCTAATGTTGGAACCCACTCGGGAGGGAGCAGACTTAGACCTGGTGCTCTCAAATGGGGGAGGGAGAGAGGATCTCAGATCTAAAAGTGAATAGTCATCTGGGAACAAGTGACCACCAGACAATGTGAGTCATGATAAACTCAGCTGTAGAGTCAAGCCATACAAAAGTGAAGGTACTGAACTTCAGGAGGGCTGATTTTGCTAAAATGGGAGAGTGCCTCAGAAAAGCACTAGCAAACAGACAATAAGAAGGTGGAATAACAACAGGAAAAATATCAAACTGCCATCCCAGAGGCAGTGAGCCTTGTGTGAAGCAAATAAACAAATCAAATGAAAGAAAAACACTATGGTTCTCAAAAGAGGTGGGGAAAGTTAGGAGAAAAAGATAGCATTCAAGAAGTATAAGGAAACACAGAAGGAGCAGGACAGAGAACTGTACCAGTTAAAGCAGAAGGAAGTGGTGAAGGCAGTCAGAATAGCAAAGGCCCAAACTGAGGAAAAGATAGCCAACTCGGTTAAGTAGGAGAATAAAGACTTTTATAGGTACATTAGGGAGTGAAGAAACACAAAGGGAGGGATACTGAGGCTGAATAAAGAGGAGGAGGGTGGGTGAGCAGAGAGTGACAGTGAAAAAAGCAGGGATACTGAATGAATACTTCTGCTCAGTATTCACAAAAGAAGAAGAGGAGGAGGTGGTACCTAATCCAGTCAATAGAAGCACTTTGGATAGGGAGGTCGATATCAGTCCTTTCACAGAAGAAAGGGTTCTGAAAGAACTCCTAAAACTGAAGGTGGACAAAACAGTGGGGCCTGATGGGGTTAACCCCAGAATCGTAAAGGAACTAAGGGAAGAACTAGTAACACCATTGACTACCCTTTTTAATAAATCATGGGAGGATGGTGTGGTACCTGAGGAGTGGAAGAGGGTGAATGTGATTCTCCTTCACAAAAGTGGGAGCAAGGCAGAGGCAGGAAACTACAGACCTGTCAGATTGATCTCAGTGGTAGGAAAAAGGATGGAATCACTTCTGAAGGAAGAACTGTTGAGTACCAGGAGGCCAGTGGGGCACAGGACCAAAGGCAGCATGGATTCACAGCAGTAAGGTCTTGTCAGATGAATCTAATTGATTTCTTTGACTGGGTGACCAAAGTAATAGACCAGGAAGGGGCTGTGGACATGGCTTACCTAGACTTTAGCAAGGCATTTGACACGTCCAGCACAAAAGATTAATAAACAAATTAGCCAACCTGGGAGTGGGTTCCAGGGTGATAGCCTGAGTAAAACACTGGCTAGACAACAGGATGCAGAGGGTAATAGTAAACAGAGTCCACAGTGAAGAAGGGGGGTTACTAGTGGGGTACGGCAGGGTTCTGTACTGAGTCCGGTTCTTTTTAATGTTTTTATAAGTGACATTGCAGAAGGACTGGAAGGAAAAGTATGTCTCTTTGCAGACAGCACAAAGATCTGCAACAGGGTTGATACTCAAGGTGGGATGGAAAGGATGAGAAGGGACTTGGCATGGTTGGAGGAATGGTCAAATGTATGGCACCTTAGATTCAACACAAAGAAGTGCAAAGTAATGCACCTGGGAAACAAAAACACTGGGGAAGAGTACACAACGGGGGGTGAGTTACTGACAACAACAAAAATGGAAAGGGACATGGGGGTAGTTATATCAGTTGACCTAAAGGTGGGCAAATAATGTGAGAAGGCAGTAAGGAGGGCTGGGGTATACTGGGATGCATAGGGAGAGGCATCACCAGTAGGAGGCCAAGTTTCATGCAAAATACAAAATCACAAAGCTGGTTGGACCAGCATACATTCTTGGTGATTTGCATATGCAGCCCATGACGCTTGCATTGTGGGGGCATGTGTGATTTTGTATTTTCTTGAAACTTGGCCTCCCAGCCAAATGCCCTTTGGGGTAACCCTTGCCTCAGTGTTTACACAGAGGTTTTTGTCTTTTAAATGTTTTTTTATTTTAATGGGTTCACCACAGTATATCCAAGGCACACTGCCTTAAGGGTAGCTGGTCCATTCCACTGGGGTGTCAAACAGATGGGTATACTGATACATCCTGGTAGGACGGAACATGTGTCTATGTCTTCTGTTAGCACCCTTTGCAAACTGTGTGAGAGGCCTTCGCACCATGCACTCTTGCTTAAGTTGGACCAGCATAACATTCTGTGGTGATTTGCATATGCAGTCCATGATGCTTTTATTCAGGGGGCATGTGTGATTTTGTATTTTCTTGAAACTTGGCCTCCCAGCCAAATACCCTTTGGGGTAACCCTTGCCTCAGTGTTTTTGCACAGAGGTTCTTTGTCTTTTAAATGGTTTTTTTATTTTAATGGGTTCACCACAATATATCCAAGGCACACTGCCTTAAGGGTAGCTGGTCCATTCCACTGCGGTGTCAAACAAACGAGGCATACTGATGAGTCCTGGTAGGACAAAACACGTGTCTATGTCTTCTGTTAGCACCCTTTGCAACTGTGTGAGAGGCCTTTCGCACCATGCAATTCTGCTTAAAGTTGGACCAGCATAAGATTTGGTGATTTGTATATGCAGCCCATGATGCTTTGCATTGTGGGGGCATGTGTGATTTTGTATTTTCTTGAAACTTGGCCTCCCAGCCAAATGCCCTTTGGGGTAACCTTTGCCTCAGTGTTTGGCGCACAGAGGTTCTGTGTCTTTTTAAATGTTTTTATTTTAATGGGTTCACCATATATATCCAAGGCACACTGCCTTATGGTAGTTGGTCCATGCCACTGGGGTGTCAAATAAACGAGGCATACTGATGAGTCCTGGTAGAATGAAACACGTGTTCATGTCTCCTGTTAGCACCCTTGCAAACTGTGTGAGAGGGCCTTCGCACCATGCAATTCTGCTTAAAGTTGGACCAGCATAACATTCTGTGGTGATTTGTATATGCAGCCTCATGATGCTTTGCATTGTGGGGCATGTGTGATTTTGTATTTTCTGAAACTTGGCCTCCCAGCCAAATGCCCTTTGGGGTAACCCTTGCCTCAGTGTTTGCGCATTAGAGGTTCTTTTTTTGTCTTTTTAAATGGTTTTTCATCTGATATAATTACCCCAGGTCCCTTTCTATTTTTACTGTTGTCAGTATCTCACCCCCATTGTGTACGCTTCCACTGTGTTTTTGTTCCCCATGTGCATTACCTTGCACTTCTTTGCATTGAATCTGAGCTGCCTACATTTGACCATTCCTCCAACCTTGCCAAGTCCCTTCTCATCCTTTCCACTCCATCTTGTGTATCAACCCTGTTGCAGATCTTTGTGTCATCTGCAAAGAGACATACTTTCCCTTCCAGTTCCTCTGCAATGTCACTTATAAAGACATTAAAAAGGACTGGTCCCAGTACTGAACCCTGCGGTACCCTGCTAGTAACCCTCCTTTTGTCACTGTGTACTCCATTTACTACTACCCTTTGAGTCCTGTTGTCTAGCCAATTTTTTATCCAGGCTACCACCTTGGGACCCACTCCAAGGCTGGCTATCTTGTGTATTAATCTTTTGTGTGGGACTGTATCAAATGCCTTGCTAAAATCTAGGTAGGCCATGTCCACAGCACCTCCCTGGTCTACTACTTTGGTAACCCAGTCAAAGAAATCTATTAGATTCATCTGACACGACCTTCCCATTGTGAATCCATGCTGCCTTGGGTCCTGTGCCCCACTGGCCTCTAGGTACTCAACAATTCTTTCCTTCAGAGTGATTCCATCATTTTCCCTACCACTGAGGTCAAACTAACTGGTCTGTAGTTTCCTGCCTCTGTCCTGCTCCCACGTTTGTGAAGAGGAATCACATCTGCCCTCCTCCAGTCCTCGGGTACCACCCAATCCTCCTATGATTTTTTAAACAGAGTAGTCAGCGGTGTCACTAGTTCTACCCTTAGTTCTTTTAGAATTCTTGAGTGAACCCCATCAGGCCCCATTGCTTTGTCCACCTTCAATTTTATTAGTTCTTTCAGAACCCTTTCTTCTGTAAATGGACTGTTATCGACCCCCGTCTTCAGAGTGTTTCTCTTGTTTGGTTTAGGTAACTCCCCCTCCTCTTCCTTTGTGAATACTGAGCAGAAATATTCGTTCAGTATCCCTGCTTTTTCACTGTCACCCTCTACCCACATTCCCTCCCCTTTATTAAGCTTCAGTATCCCTCCTTTGGTCTTTCTTCGCTCCCTAATGTACCTATAAAAGGTCTTATCCCCCTTCTTAACAGAACTGGCTATCCTTTCCTCGGTTTGGGCCTTTGCTATTCTGACTGCCTTCCCAGCCTCTTTCTGCTTTAACTGATAAAGTTCTCTGTCCTGCTCCTAGTGTATTTCCTTATATTTCCTGAATGCTGTCCTTTTCTCCTTAACCTTCCCTGCCACCTCTTTTGAGAACCATAACGGTTTTTTCCTTCGTTGTGTTTTATTGATTTGTTTTACACAAAGGTTTGTTGCCTCTGCGATGGCTGTTTTGATCACTCCCCATTGTTCCTCCACCCCTCCTTCTTGCCTGTTTGCTAGTGCTTTTCTGAGGCACTCTCTCATTTTCCCAAAGTCAGCCCTCCTAAAGTCCAGTACTCTTGCTTTTTCTTGATTGTATGGCTGTGTTTATCATGAACCACACTGTTTGGTGGTCGCTTGTTCCCAGATGGCTACCCACTTCTAAATCTGAGATTCTTTCTCCATCCCCATTTGAGAGTACCAGGTCTAAGATTGCTCCCTCCCAAGTGGGTTCCAATACTAGCTGTCTGAGGCATGCCCCCTGTAGGGAATCAAGAATGACCCTGCTCTTGGATGTGCCTGCAGCAAAGGTGCTCCAGTTAACATCTGGCATATTCAGGTCCCCCATCAACAATATTTCCCTTTTTCTGCCATTCTAAGAAAGCCTTCTATTATTTCCTTGTCCATTCCCTCCCCCTGAGATGGGGGTCTGTATACAACCCCCATGTGGATTGTGGTGCCATTTCCTGTCTCCAGGGTGACCCAAAGTGCCTCATCTGCTCCCTGTTTACTCTTTAGTTCTGTTGCTTTGATCCCTTCCTTTACATAGAGCGCTACTCCTCCTCCTCTTTTACCCTCCCTGTCCCTCCTGTAGATTGTGTATCCTGGTATGTTGACATCCCAGTCATGGTTCTCTGTGTACCATGTTTCTGTGACTGCCACAATATCCACGAACCTTCTTCCATCAAGGCCACTAGTTCAGGGAGCTTGTTACACAGACTATGGCATTGGTACTCATCACCCTCCACTTTTTGATAGCCTTACCCTTTTAGCCCATTTCTGTCCTTAATGTCTTTGCCTTTTTTTACATTTAAATAATCTGTTCTACTCCCTAATAACTTCTGCATCTTGGTGTTTACCTCACTAATCACCATGTTTTGTGGGGGAGGCTCGGATTTCCCTGCTCCTTTTCAATGCTTCCCCCCTTGGCTAGTTTAAATGCTTGCCAATGAAGCATTTAAACCTCTCACCTAGGATCCTGGTTCTCCCCTGGACAAATGCAGACCATCACACCAGTATAGGTCTGCATCCTCCAGGTGGCTCCCCAGTCCCCAATGAAGCCAAAACCCTGAACTCCACACCAGTTTTTCAACCACTCATTGAATTCCCTGGTGAGAAGTGCGTAGCATCTCCCTTGCCTATAGACAGGCAGCACCTCCGAGAAGGTTACGTATGTGCTACTTGTCTAAGGCCCCTTCCAACTCTACAAACTCCTCTTGCACTGCTCTGATCCCATTCCTAGCCAGGTCATTTGTCCTTGGGTGGACAATAACATCCAGCTCCCTCCCTTGTGCAGCTGCTCCCACGATCCTGAGGATTCGCTTCTGTCCCTCCAAGCCGTGGCCAGGAAGGCACCTTACCTCCTCTCCTCCCTCCTCCCCATTTACCCCCAATGATTGAGTCCCCCACCAGGAGTTGTTTCCTTCCCCTGTGGGGTCCCATGCCACCCTCCTGTGGGTCTCCTTTGTGAAGGTTCCCAGCATCCTCCTTGGTCTCCACTGCAGGTGCCTCCATAGAGGAACCACTATCCACCAGAAGAGCGAATGAATTGTGGAGAGGTACAGCTGGAGGGATGCAACTCTGTTCCACCACCCTCTCCCTCCTTGAGCCCACCGTGGTCCAGCCTCTCCTCTTTCTTGGCAACCTCTGAGGTAGTGGCATTGGCCCTGGTGGTCCCTGGGTGGGAGAGGAGGTTTCATGAATCCTAGCCAGGTCAGCCTGGAGATGGGCAACCTTCTTTCTCAGACCAGAGAGGTGCCTGCAAATAGGGCAGCATCGCAGCCTCCAGAATGTCTCCCGGAACACTGCCGCCCCACAGCCATTACACTGCACCACTCCTATCATGTCTTATTTTGTGTCCTCTCTACTGTTTCTCTGGATGCTTATTCTCTCCTCTCCTTACAACTCTCACCCTTCCTGTTCTGGGACAACAACTTCCTATCTTCTTCAGTAGCCTCCTTCTTCCTTGCTCAATATTAGACTACCAGCAGCTGGGGTGGGGGGAGTGAGCTACTTTTTTCCTTTAGGGTTGACAAAACCAATGTCTCTCTATGATGCTTTCCTTCCTACTGCCCAACAGGAACTTCCTGTTGACAGTCAAATCTAGTGGCTATAAAAGTAGAACTGGCTTTGGGTGGGTGGGATGGAGGGCAATTAGTAAGAAAAAAGGCTAGCAACAGGAAGTTGTAATTTGACTCACCTGCTTTTATAGTGTCTAAAACCACACCCCAGGTAAGCCTCTCTATCTCCTACTGGTTTAGCAAAGTCAGCTGATACAGTACCCTTCTCTGCACAGAACACACACTGACTTACTTTCTTTCTTTCTTCTTTTTAACCCTAAATAAGACCCCTTCTACTTCTAATAAAGTTATCTGTCTACTTAATCTTAACAGACACTGACTCCTGCTGAGATATAAGGTTTAAATTAAAACCTGAGAGGGCAAGCAGTGTTTACAGGTTTGAGCACAAAGGCAGGAGATAAGGGCAGATGACTTTGCATAACACTAATAATTATGCCCTCATGTAGGTGGGTACACCAGACAGGATGGAGGAAGCCAGCCAAGCCTGTTGTAGAGGGAGCAGTGGTGGGTGACCTGGTGTGATGTCAGTGGAAAATGACAGATGCTATTGTAGGTGACATCCCACCTGAGTAGTGTGGCTTTTGAGGCAGTTGAAAAAACTGGGACTCCATAGAGGAATTTGGGGATGAGCATCCCACGAGCAATGGTGAAGTGAGCTTGAGAGGTTATGTTATGGCCCATTTAATAGGATATGCCCAGCATGGAGCTGATCGACTTACAAGCTCCCGTTATTAGAGTAGTCACGGAAGGGGTCAAGTGTGACTCCAAGGTAAGTGAGTGAGGAGACAGAGAGGACTAAGGTACCACTAAGATAAGCTACGAGTAAGGGAGACACACAGTCTATGTCTGGGGGGGGGGTGCAAAACAACATGGAATGCGTTTTAGTCTTGTTCAGGATCAGTTTACTAGCTAGCAGCTAGTTGTGCACTGATTGAAGATCAGTAGTGAGATATTGGTTTATTTGATCAACATTTTTGGAGCAGGCATATAGGACCAAGTAATCTGCACAGAGAATAGCAGAACAGTGTGATAGGTTACTGTATGACCAATAGAGTTTATATGTAGAACAAATAGAAGGGTACCAGGGATAAACCCCTGTGGAACTCTCACCAGAGTTGGGCAGAGTTGGATAGGAAATATCTCTATATGACTCCCTGGGATCAATTCACCAGATAGCTGTTGAACAAAAGGAGAGCAGCAGATGAAACTACCACATTGGCAAGTTTGTCATAAAGCAGGGAGTGATCCAGGTCAAAAGCCTTTGTTAGGGCAATAAAAACAGCAAACGTGTGGATGCCTGTGTTCACTGCTGAAGTAATACTGTTTTTAAGTGTGTGGAGGGCAGTTGTGGTGCTATAACCTTTTCAAAACCCATGCTGCATAGGGGAGAGAAGCGAGTGGGTGGAGAGATCTTTGGTGAGCTGAGATTCAACAACTTTCTCAAATATCTTATTTAAGATGGGGAAAATGGCAATGGGCCTAAAGTTGCATAAAAGGAAAAAAATAAATGACATCAAATGTTGTAAATTGCAGAAATGATTTGAACAAATGCATCAAAATTGCTATGCTGCACTTTTAACCATAGTGCTGCATACACAAAGCAGTAGTCCAGTTTACAACTAAATGTCGCAAAAACTGTCTTTCAGACATCTTGATCAAGGAGTCTGCAGTAGTGGGAAAACAACATGACTGGAGTTCCTGCTGTGGAGAAAAGGGTTCTTCCATGGTATTGGCTGCATCATAGTGGGTTACCATTTTACAGTATACTGTAAGGTCATGTTTGAAGTAGAATGCATTTTGACAAAAAGAATAAATGGCAGTGGTATATTTTAACCCACAGACAATGCTTCATGCAGTAAAGTCTCATGAGCCATTCTTTTGGTGACAATCCCACACATTTAGCCAACTCTACCCTCCAATCCAATAAAAGAAACAGTTTAAAGCCATATATTGTACTTAGTTCTCAGAGTCAGAGTTTGTACATTCATGGCGGGAAGCAAACTCTCTTATGATTTTGACTCTCAATTTCCTTACCACTGTGGGGTCAGTATGGATCAAAACCTTGCCTCCGTAAATGATTTTTATGGGGGTAGGAAGCATCAAGACAAGCTGCATTCCAATGCTTTGGAGATGGGTCTGTACTTCATTGAACGCTCTGCATTTGGATCAAGTAACATATCCCAAATCGGAGAAAATCTGCACAGGTGACCCTTTCCAGTATATCTCAGCCACTCTCTGTGTCACCTTGCAGAACATCATTCCACTCTAAGGAATCTGCAGGAAGTCTGTGCCCATGGTGCGGTGAGGGGTTATAGGATAGGTCTTCTTGTCTGTATACAGAGTCCAGTTGCAATTTCTTGTAACAGTGCTTTGTGTTCCTCTCCTCTGCACCTCTGGTAAGCCAGCAACTCTCATATTTTGTGCTCTGGCTTGATTTTCCAGAAGTTCCAGTTGAAGTCTAAGCACCAAAGTTTCCTTCATGAGGCCAACAGCCATGGGTGAGCACCTTACTTGCTGTATCAGATGCCAAATTGGCTTCCTCTTGATCTCCAGTGACTTTGGCATCAAGGACCATAACTTTGCTCACTAGAGATTCAGTTTTAGTGTCCATGCCTTGTATCGCTTTTAAGAGCCGCATTTATTGGTTGGTTGGCTGTAATCAAGCATGTCCTTTGGAAGCCACCATACCTAGATGCCACTGATCAGCACATCTGGTTGAGTGAGCAGGAATTCCAAAGGACAACATGTTATGAGAGTGTCTCTTTTCTCATTGGGCAGAATGAGCACAGGTGAAGAGAGCGGCTCTGCCTTTACTGCCCTGGTTGGTGCAAGCTGGGGGGGAGGGAGGTGAGAACAAAGCAAGACTGGAGACTTCAGTGGATTGCACAGGCAGTGCTGCAGCTGGGAGTGGGTAGGATGTGGAGCTGCAGCTGATGACCTTCAGCGGGAGAGCTGTGGATCAGCAGCTTGCAGCAAACTTTTCTGAACACAAACAAAATTAAAAGTCAGATTGTAATGTTATGTATATGGAATATGAAATTGGGGCTGTGTTGATTTACTGTATTGCTTGGGAGTGTTTGTCAAATGTCTACATGATATTTATTTTAGTGTTAAGGTAAGTATTGTTTTACAGTACTAACATGGCCGCATAACAACACCATCCCCATCCTCACCCCATCCAGTTGGGTCACTGATGCATCCCCAAACTGAGCTCACCAGCACGGGATCATGAAGCATACCAATTGGGGTCAAGAGTGGCAGTACTCACAAAATTTGTTAAAAATGATTCTATTTTTCAATTTTGACCCCAAATTTTCAAGATACTCATTTTATGATTTGCTTAATAAACACGACATGTACCATTTATAGTATACTGGCTGAAATGTTATTTCAGACCAGAAGTGTGAAAACACATCTCATCCAAAAAATGTTTTCTCTAATTCTGTTTCTCCCCTGCTGGGGTGGACTGCTCCTTCCACCCTCCCAGCTTTGTCACCTGGCGACCTAGGGATTTACCTCCATCCCGGTCTGCCCCCATGGCTTGCCCCATGTTGGGGGTCGGTGGCTCCCATCAGCTGATGGAATGGATCTGGTTTCTGGGAAAGGGAATTGTAGCCTGGATGTGGAGCTTGTGATGGGTTGGTGTCATCCTGTCCCATCACTGGCCATTTTTCACCTGTTTTTCCTTCCACTGGAGGAGTGTACATGCAATGCTGTCCAGATGTGCATAGAACATCGATGGCCACTGCTCCTCTGTTCCCCAGATTGTGGTCCTGGCTGCCTGTACCCCCAACCACCGCTAGTGGTCAGGTGGATGCTCAGGCCAGTGTCCCCCCTCCCTGGAGAAGGAGAGCTGTCCTCCAAATGCTTGATCCTCCTCTCCCTGGTCAACCCCCCGATGCCCCAAGATCGCTCCCGACCCCTGGTCACTGGCATGGCAGCATTGCCGGTGAGGCTTGGTGCCTCAGCTCTTGGTGCCATTGGGCTGGCTGATCCAGGATTTAAAAAAATAACATGTCACATTCATGAGATGATGTGGAAAAGTGGCTATGTTGAAAGATTGTACTCAGAATAGTGAAAATTAATGAAGTTATGAGTGAATGTTGAAATACTGCAATGTTCACTCGGAACCTGAACATTTACCATATTTGTGCACCAAATTGTCAGCATAGCCTTCTTATTACCCCACCTCATGAACCCAGTAGTGAACATTTTCAAACCCCTGCCGAAATGTAATTCCGCGGCATTGAAACATCCTTCCACACCATAGGAGTGAAAACACATTTTGGCCAGGATTTGAAAAATGGCAGATGTCACGTTCAAGAGGTGGTGTAAAAAATGGCTATGCTGAAAATTTGGGATCAAAATACAGTATTTAAAATTACCAAAGTTACGCGTGAACATAGTAAAATTCCAATGTATGCACATAATTTTGCCATTTTTACATATTTTGACCCAACATATTCAACATAGCCATCTTATGACCCCACCTCATGAACTAGGGTGGTGAAAATTTTTCAAATCCCACCTGAAAGGTGATTTCGCCAAGCAACCTCAAAATCACCTTTCAGGTTTGATTTGCATAGTTGTACCACTGTTGGTCATTAGGTGGGGTTCTTAAATGGCTATGTTGAAAATGTGGGGTCAAAATATGCAAAAATGACAACGTTATGCATCAAAGTTCAAAAACCCATTGAAATACATTAAATTGCGCTTACCTTAGTTTTTCATATTGCAGTTGGTGGTTCCAGCAGCAGATGTGTCTTGTGCTGGAGAGTGGATCTTTGCCCTGGGACGTGTTCAGGTGAGTGAGGGTGTGTGGTGTGTGTGTGAGGGTTGCAGTGCAGTGGGTGCTCAGTGGGAGTTTGGGGTGGGGGTCAGATCAGACAGTACCATTTTTTTTTACAGGTTTATAGAAAAACCCATTGAGGAATGGTTTTCATTATTACAGGAAGGATAATGTGATGATGAAGATTGTAGGGGGGGGGGGCACCACTAGACACCAAGGATACATTATAAAAGCAAGGGTATTGTGATTGGAAGGTGGGAGGTGCCACTAGACTTCAGGGAAACATTATAAAAGTATAGGGAAGACATTTGGAGGGTGGTGGTGTCTCTAGGCACCAGGGAACCATTTAAAAACTATAGGAACAGGGATCAGAGGGTGCGGGGCACAAGTAGACACCAGGGATACATAAGAGGATGATGATCGGAGGGTGGGATACCACTAGACATCAGGGAAACATTTTATAAAAGTAAGGGGACAGTGACTGGAGGGTGGGGAGTGATACTAGGCACCAGGGCAACCCATTACATACATAAAGGGTCAGCAATGGGGTGGGCCACTAGACACCAGGGAAATTGTGACTCACTGCTCTCACTGCTGTCTGCAGCATGAGTTCCAGCTGTGGCTTCAGAAGTCAAGAAAGTCCCTCAGTTCTCAGAAATAGAATGTGAGTGAATGTCTCCTCTTGCTAATCAGTGCACTCTGGATGTTGGGTACCAGAAAATGTATTTCTGCCAACTTTAAAAAGACACACACCAGAATTTAGCTAAACAGGTACCGTTTAGCTAGGTTCAGATGTTTTAAGACATTGATGCCTATGCACAAAAATGGGTTGCCTATGCACTGCGTATCTGAGGTGCTCAGGCAACAGCATACATAAATGCCACACAGCAGATGACCTGTGGTATTCACCAGCGGTGCGTCCAGATGCACGTCTGATTTCCCAGCCACGCAGGCAGCTACATGCCAGGGCAGTCCATGTGGAGAGAAAGGAGGTGCCTCATACTACACACCATTCACAAAGGCACATAGTGCTGCACATGGGGAGGAGGGGCACAGGAGGGCACTGGATATGGCTTGGGGACCCTGCTACAACAGCTGTATGTGCCAAGCCCCACACACAGAACCACTGCCTGATGCTGGCATCAAGATGTAAGCCCCCAATCAGAATTTCCACCCAGTCCCAGCATCAAGTTGCTAACTCCCCACATCAGAACCCCACCCAGTCCTGGCATCAAGTTGTAAACCCCCTGCCACATCAGAATCTCTGCTGGGTCCTAGCATCAAGCTGTAACCCCTCCCAAATCAGAACCCAAGCCCGGTCCCAGCATCAAGTTTAACCCCCCATACATCAACCACTGCCTGGTCCGGGCTGCAAGATGTCACTCCCCAAGCAGAGCCCCATCCATTAATGCACAGCACACCACCCCTAACTCCCGATCCTGGTTCCCCTGACCCCTCAGTGGTGGTTTGTGTCCCCCCATGGCACCGAAAACACCACCCCCCATCCCCCATACCTGCACATCGGTGCCATGGCAATGAATGGCAAGAGCCACTTCCATCCGCACACCATCTCGGCTACCTGCTGTCCAATTGATGTTGGAAGTGTGCGCATGGCATAATGGCATAATGATTAGCACAGGTATATAGCTTTAACTGATAGATTAGTTGCAGGTAAACAGGGAAATAAATGATGCCCTTTTCTATGGGGAAAAGTCCCCATCCATGTATTTTATGCGATCTATCTATCCATCCATCCCTCTATCCATAAAATGTCTTATTCCTATTTGTATTGACTCTCATAGGAATAGATTACTCTCTGGTTTGACTTTTCTCAATTTTTCAGTACCGCGGGTGATCTTGGATTGGTAAGGACACACCTCATGATCACAGTGGATCTAAAGCAACAACTGGTTGGTCTACTTGCAGTAATCTTTCATTTGTCTTTCTATTCAAGTGTTGTGCTGGAGGGAGGACCTGGAAGTGACAAATTTGGCCCCTGCTACAAAAAATGGACAAGGTGGACCCAGCATTGTGTCAGTCAGCATAACATCTATACTGAGCAAGGTCCTGGCATCCATTATCAAGGACAGACTAAATAATCACTTATTCATTGGAATGTGTTAATGGGGAAGAGGCAGAAGCCAAATCTTATTTCCTGGTGTGACCCTGCTGGGGGTGCAGAGGGGTACAAGTGGGAGAAATAACAAGGTGCAACAACACAGGCACAAACACAGAAAATACAGATTTAAAATGTGCACTCAATTTTCATATACCATGGTAAATTGACATAGAAGAGCAGCATTTCTGCACAAATTTCAATAAAAACATAAACTGTGAAAATATGGTGCAACAAATTAAAAAATAGCAATAGCCAATGATAAAAATATCAGACACACGTTAAAATATTCATTTCATATGGTGAGCTGAGCAGGCCCAGGATGGGGGTGGGAAGCCAGGAAAGGGGCATGGGCCAATGTAGTACCACTACACCACTGTGTCATGCCATGTGCATCAGACAACAACCCTGATAGTCTATCTGCAGCAGTGCTATCTCCAGTGCCATGCACGCTGTGTGCCATGCCATTGCATCTCAACGGAGCCAGGATTATGTAGCGTGGGGTCAGTGGAAGGGGGAGCATTGGTGGGAGTTGTATGTAGTTTACCATATGTACTCAACATTATGATGCATAGTTGGTAGTGTCTAACCAACACAGGGATGACCAGAGTATGATTATTGCACTGTACACAGGCTGGGCCATGCATCCATTTAGAAACAACTGAGTCTTTGTAGGACCAATGTCCTGTATTGGCTCTATATGAGTGGTGATCCTGTACCTAGAGTGGTGATGACATCTTCTGGGTGGGAAATATGCCTCCAGGTGGGTCTGCATCCCATACCAGTGGTGTGCTGACAAGGTTGAGTGCTTACGGCATCCCACCTACATATAACACCATTACACCAGCACGTTACCCTGGCTGCTGCACACAGTGCTGCATAATGGCACCGTCCATGTACAACTGTGCTACATGTAACGAGTGTGACTGGCCATGACCATGAAGCCGACAGGGTTGGCTCATAACTGTCTGCTGTGCTGCACACCTGTGTTAGCCTGTGTGCTGCATGGCTGGTGTGCAGGGCTCAGGGTGTGTACGCGGCTCCAAGCATCTCAGTCCATTCCACAGACTATTGCACCTTGGCTTGGTGCTGCTTGTGCTGCAGATTCACATCTGGCATAGGCATGCCTGCCTGTGTTGTTTGCCACTTGCATGGCTCTGTCCTGCTATGCTGTGGCATGCAGTCCTCTACTGTTGGGGTTCACAATGCTGTCTCTGGTATGCTATGCACATTCCACTGTGGCTGATTGCCTCCCTCAAACTACGTGTGATATGGAGGCCCATGTGTTAGCTGGTTGTATTTCTATTACGCATGTTATGCCAGTCCTGTGTCCCCCATCCTCTGTGCCTAGCTGGCTGAGTTCAGTATATTTATTTCCATAGGTATTCAGAGAGTCGCAGGTCACTGGCCATACATCACTGACAAGAGGGCAGGGATGAGCTGCTCCAGTGGCAGTCCATCTCCTCCAGCTACTGGTGAGGAGGGTGTGGGAGAGTATGGCAGCAGTCAGAGACCTCCTAGCTGCACTACAGCACCAGAAGCAGCAACCACAACCACCAACAACTTCAAACCCATAATTACAGACGTTAATGTTGCTGATGGATGGGTGCTCTTCTCTGTCTGTTTAATAGGTGGGTGCCCTTTTTGTTTTTGTTATCCTCACCAATTTTATGGGTGGTGGCCATTTTTGTTTTTGTTGTCCATGTCCTTCCCTTTTAATGGGCGGTTGCCTTTTTTTGTTATGTTGCTCCCCATTTCTATGGGTATTTGCCCTTTGTTTTGCTGTCCCCTCCATTTTCATTGGCAGTTATCCTTTTTGGTTTGTTGTCTCCCCATTTTTAGGCATTTGCCTTTTTTGTGTTGCTGTCCCTCCCCTTTTTCCAGGTGGTTGCCGTTTTGGTTTTGTTGTCCTTCTCCCATCCCCCTTTTTTCAGTCACTTCCTTTTTGGTTTTGTTGTTCCTCTCATCCTCCCTTTTTATGGGCAGTTGTCCTTTCTGTTTTGTTGCCCCACCCTTTTTATGGGCAGCTGCCCTTTTGTTGTCCCTCTTTTATGGGAGTTGCCTTTTCTGTTTTGTTGTCCCCTCCCTTTTTATGGGCAGCTGCCCTTTTTGTTGTCCCCTTTTATAGGAGTTGCCCTTTCTGTTTTGTTGTCCCCCTTTTTATGGGAAGTTGCCCTTTCTGTTTTGTTGTCCCCCTTTTATGGGAAGTTGCCCTTTCTGTTTTGTTGTCCCCTTTTTTTATGGGCAGCTGCCCTTTGTTGTCCCCCCCTTTTTATGGGAGTTGCCCTTTCTGTTTTTGTTGTCCCCCCTTTTTATGGGAAGTTGTCATTTCTGTTTTTGTTGTCCCCTTTTTTATGGGTGGTTGCCCTTTTCCTTTGTATCTCCAACCCCTCTCCCCTTGCTAGTGTTCTTGTTGATATTTCTACTGTTGCTATTGTTGTTGTTTCTGTCTTTTGTATGGCATGTTGCCATATTTGCATAGTGAAGTTTATTTTTGATACCGATGCTGCACTGGCAGGATCAGCTAGATACAATCTAATATACCGCGGTAAACAGTAAGTAAAAACTGTTCGTTTTCACACACAGTGTAAACTGGGGCCAGCCCCTACAGTTGGGAGTGGGGATCTTAGTGAGTGACTGTTCCCCTTTAAATATATATGCATTACTGATACAACACCTTTTGTCTTAGAAAACCAACCATGACTGACTTCCAGAATTTCCTGAATTACAAAATGATACTTCCTTCTTTATTTTAGAACCTTTACCTTTTGTTTTGAAGATCAAGCACTTCCAAAATGGAGTGAATTGTAGCCCTGGATGTGACCAGTTGATGGAAGCCATCATATGGAATGAGTTGCCACTGAGAAGACTGAGGCTTGGGCCACAGGGCCTATTTTGGTGTTTGTAGGAGAAAATGGCCCTGGGAGAATCAGATGTGTTGAAGACAGGGCCTTGGATATTCTGTGTGGCCATATCATAACTCTTACCCCTTCCATAACAAATTAGGGAAAAAGCTAACAAATTCAGGCAAATGACCATTATCAGGGCCACATCTGACAAAATGGTAAAATCAATTCAAGAAGCCATAGAATGATTGGTTAAGTCTAAACAGCATTCTGTGAAGAACAAAGCATTATTATCTAACATTATTACGGACTATAAATCTTAACTCTTTAGAGATAGGAACACTGATTTTAGAAGAAGCAGACAGGTAATATTTTGAGGCCAATCAGGGACATCTCTAAAAATTAGTAAGAGATAGGACTCTGAATGTATAGCACTACCCTCAAATCCATTTGGTAGTGGTCTGATTCCTCCTCAGGCTAGCAGTTGCAAGAGTACCCACCTGAACCAACACCACACACAGAAGCCTTTTGAAAAATCTATTACCAATCAGGAAGACCTCAGGTGGATGGCAAACAAAGCAAATCAGAACTCCAGTGTTTAGCCACAGAAATAAAATCAGTTTGCACTCTTGAGTAATGAAGCGTGAAATGAACAAAACGAGGGCACAGTGTGCTTTTTACATTCACGTGCATGGAGGAGTGCACATGATTACAGGCAAGCGGACATGCATGATCTGAAGGCATTTCTGACAAATTCACCTACAAGAGAGAGAGACTGAGACTCAAGCAGTTGTAGTACATTGCTTCTTGCAAATGCTTATCAGGGTGTATGAAAAAGAACAGGAGGCAGAATCGCTTATCATGCAGGTCAACATTAAATATTCCCCCAGGTCACAAACAGAGTGATATATCACAACAAGACCCTAAACAATCAACAGTGCTTGGATATGCTAGGATGGTTCATCTACTCACTATACTGCACGCACTGATGTATATGACAGGTCCAAATTTACATCCAGCTCTGACCAGTTCAGTGTTGCATTCAGCCATTTATATTAGCAACTGGGCTGAGGTTGTGTCCTTCTATCAGTGATCTTTCTGAGGCATTGGTTTGAAATGACTCTGGTGGAATAATAGCTGATCTCAAGTCTACAGAGGGGAGAAGGGGTTAAAAGGATGAAAATGACATTTACTGTAAAACTCAGTTCCCATAACTTGAATTGTTGTTTTATTTATTCAGCATACCTATACTACAGTTAAAGAGCTAGCATGCATAATTTTAATATTTTTTAAGACATCCCTTGTTACTTTTTATTTATTGTTTTCCTATGTGCTAATTAGATGGTTTTCTACCTAATAGTATTGGATGTGATGTGAAAAGAAATGTTTTACCTGGAAGCAGACATGTCTAGTTCTATTCCTTCCTCGACACCACTGCATTTGACCTCGTTATATCACAAACCCTACTTGTGTCACAAAGTTCCTATCAAATAACAGGAGACTGGCTCTTCTTGGTTACTAGTGAAGTCACCGTCAGTGACGCCACAGTGCTGATGATGTGTGGGGAGGAATAGAACTGATTAGTTTAGCCTCCAGGTAGAGTGCTGTTCCACTCATCACACCTTGTACTGCCAGGTAGAAAATGAAATTAGCAAAGCAAAAATAAAAAATACTTAGATATAAGATGTGATAGCTGACTACTTCCGAAAGTTACTATCAATTCCAAGAAATATGCTGGCTCTTTAAAACAGGGCACATATTATAGTAAGAATATGAATTATACCCACATTCTGAGATAATATAAGAATATGCAATAAATACTGAGTGCTTTATATAACATTGAGCATGTCCCTTTCTTTACAGAACATGGATACCATTTTTGAAACAGGTCAGATCACTGTTAAAGTAGCAATGGATGGAGACTGATGAAGACCTATTGGGATCATGTTATGATCTGGCCCCATTTATTACCATCCCCTGAAATGCACTATTTTTAGAAACTGACTGCTAGAGTAAATATGTTGAATTTAAGCTTGAAATTGCTTTCCTTTGGACATTTATATTGATGGCACCAACCTTTGATCTTGCTCCATAAAGCCACCTCGTGCATGTTCTAATAGACAGCTAGTAGGAGGCAGTATAGCGCTGTGGTTTAGGACACTGAGCTGCAAATCTGGAGACCTGGGTTTGAATCCCACAGGCCCCACCTGCATATTGTGTGACCCTGAGCAAGTCACTTAACCTCATTGTGCTCCTAAGTCACCCTGAAACAAGCTTCAGCTTGGTGTGCCTTTCCTGGTTAAACAATTTCCCCTTTCCCTAGACAGCTAGTAAGAGAAAGCAGTACTGGGCTGGACATTGCATGGCCAGAGGTTGAGTCCATCTCTATAATGTGTGAAGGAAGGTAATGTCACATTAAAGTAGCAGTGGAACAAAAAATGTTTTTCCAAGAAAGCTAGTTTCAGCTACAATTAAGAAATATATTAGCATACCTGTCAAATGTACTTGTCTAGTTACCTCCTATGCTGTGCACCATGGGTATTTTTTTTTTAATTTTTTTATTCTAACCCTTGCTAGGTCTACAATTCAATTTCTATGCAAAATGTAGTGGCCATCTTTTTTTCTTGAAAAAACAAACAAACAAATTAAAATATTTATAGAACACTCACATATTTTGATGGAATTAGGAAACTGTACCACCAAATAAAACTGGAAGATGTCTGGAATCTTTTATAGTGAAAAAAGGTAGGGTCAGCTTTTCGCCCAATTTTGTTGCACTGCTGCTTTAAATTGAATGTCTTTATTGTGATAGCTGGTTTCGAAAAACAGTGCATTTTAGTTAATTCTAATGAACTGGACCAATAACAACACAATCCCAGTTGGTCCCGATCCAGTTCTATTTGTTGCACTGTGCAAGGGATCTGGGGCCAGATATTCAAAACTTTGCACTGGGCACAAACCGTTTGCACTTGGTTTGCACCGGTCTTGTGCGGGTCCACTATATGCAAAAGGCCAAATAGAGCAGGCAAACTGCATTAGCGCCGGGCAAAAGTATAATGTATGCAAGGAGCAAAAAGAGGGGACGTGTACATGAATATAGGTGCAATGCTATATTCACTGCAGTAGCACCACACAAAGTGTTTTTGCATGACTTTGTGCAACACTTTACGTGGTGCAAATTACTGCCCAGGAAAAGGTAGTCTTAACTCTGGGTAAACCAGCTTTGCACGACTTTGTGGCTTTGCACAGCTTTGTGCAACATAGAACCATGGTTTATGGAACTCTGTAATTCACAAGTGTGAATTATGGAGTTGCGAGTCTGCCAGCAGTGGTTTATTGACCCTAACCAGTAAATATTAAACATAGAAAGAAACCAGACATGGAAAAAACATGCTGCACATGGATGGCACCTCCTATATTGCCATCATCTGCCACTGGTCCCAACCATGCCAGGCATTAATTGATGACCCAGTGCCCAGTGGACAACATGGCAGTGTGTCCATACAGCACACACCTTCAGACCACTCTTCTGTGGACACCAACAGAATCCAGCACACACATGCAACATTGGGGGTGTGGAGGGTGTTGAGGGGAGGGTCTACAGGTGGCCAGTCTGCACCACATACTGGGTGCTGCCACAAGGCTGGGACAATCCACACAGTGCAAATGGTCCAGTGTTGAAAATACCCCAGCACCAGTGTGCCTGTCTGATGGTATGTGCCACCCCCAGTCACATAACACACACTGATGGAACCTCCGGACCTCAGGCCGAGTCCTACCCAAATAACCCAGAGTGAGGACTAAAATGGGTGGCAAGTCCTTTTCCAGCACTGCTCCTTCACTATGGAACAAACTCCCACCTCCTATACAGGAAGCCCCATCTATCAAAACATTCCACACTAGACTCAAAACCTACCAGCTAGAGGCCAGCTCATGCCATTGCCATGGGCAATGAGCAAACCCTCATTTCCCCCTCACTCCTCCGTCACTCACAACTCGACTCAACCTGATAATCATTCTCTGCACTGAACTGTATCTAATTGAAGAATTAATGTCTATATACATGTATAGCTCTGCCACTCAGACTACCATTGCTTATGTCTCAAAATACGTTGAAGCCTGTGTCTTGTAAACTACTATATATGTAAACTACTATGTAAGGTTAACTCTGTAAACCTACCTGGGTCGCCCCTGAAAAAGGGACCTTCAGGACACAGTGGGCCTGCCCGGTCACCAAAATTGAATAAATGAATAAATAAAATAAATTTGTACATACACCATAGCACACACAGCCAGCCATGTATATGACACTGTGAGTATCCCATGCCAGTGGTGCAGTGTCTGTGTGTCACTCAACAGCATAACAGTAATGTTCACTGTCAGTACACACCTGCAAGATGGGCCTGTCACTGTGTACAGTGCAGCAGTCATTGATGCCCTACACACCATAGGCATTGCTGTGTCCCTCACACTACTGGCCCCCTTGTTGTTGTAATGTCTGCTGTGTACTGTAGCAAGAACTATTGTTTGACTATTGCATGCAGCACCACCACCTGTGCCTGTGCTGTGTAGTCCCCTGGGGCACAATATTCTATGCAGTTCTGTACAAATGTAGCCTGCAGCTACCACCATGCATTTCCAAACTGACCTACAGGTGGAGCTGTGGGCAGACCCAACCAGCCCCTGTACTTCCAGACTGACATACAGGTGGAGCTGTGGGACCCTGCAATAGAGCTGGGCAAACTGCATGCAAATCAGGACATAACGAGCTGCTAATCTGGATGTTTGCCCACAGACTGCCTAAGTAGGCTCATTTGCATGTCACTTTTGAATATAGCAACTTTTTGTCCCGGGCAAATGTCTTAGCACCATGCAAAACCCTGTGCAAATGTGCCTGCGCCGCGCAAACGTTTTGGAAACATGGTACATTTCTGCAGAATTTCACATACACTGGTGCTTGCAGCTTTAATGAATCCACTCCTTTGGTAGTACACACATTGGCCACATAGTTCACCTTTACCTTCCTTCATGTCACTGTGCACTGGGCTGCTGTTGTGGTTTGCACTTCTTGGTTGCTATATTCAGAGCTGTCTTGTTTCCTGGGCTGTTTTTGCACTGCACTCTCAGCCTAGTTTGCCCAGCTTCCTTAGCACACTATATTCAGCAGGTTTAGCACTGGGGCTATCCCTTTTGAATATAGTGGGCTATTGGTTCCAGTCTAATCTAGCATGCCAGGCAGTGCTAATTTAGCCCCGGGGCAAAGTTTTGAATATCTGGCCCCAGGTCTCCTTAAAAAAAAAGTTACAGTTGGCATGAGCAGAACTTGACTTCACTAAATGCCTCTGGTTTCTATCATGTAGCCAGCTCTTGACTCACCCTGCCAGATTTGCCCCAGTTCTCAAGTCCTGCAGCTTACTAAGTAGTCTCCTATGAGGTACAGAGTTGAAGGCCTTGCTGAAGTCCAGATAAAGGACATCATCTGCCTGGCCTCTGTTCACTGTCCTTGTGACCCAATCAAAAAGTCTATCAGATTGGTCTGGCTGGATCTCCCTAAAACAAGCCCATGTTGCCTTTCATCCTGGAGACCATTAACCTCCACAAAATCCACTAGTCTCTCCTTTAGTATGGTCTCCATTAATCTGCCTTAAATGGTGGTAAGGCTCACTGGTCTGTGGTTACCTGGTTCATCCCTGGGTCCACTTTTATGGAGAGGAACCACATGTGCCAATCTCTAGTCCTGAGGCATGCACCCTGTCTCCAGCGAGATGTTAAACAGGTCCACCAGGGGGCTAGCCAGGACTTCTGCCAACTCCCTCAGAACCCTCTGGTGCATGCCATCCAGTCTAGGATCTTTGTTAACCCTAAGGGCCACCCTAAGACCCTTTAAAACCTTGTCCTCCAGAATTGCTCCATCTGTTTCACCGTCCCCGACTTCCGAACCCCTATTTTTCCCTGTGGTACAGGTCCTTCCTTCTCCCTAGTGAAAACCAAGCTGAAGTATTCATTCAGTACTTCCACCTGTTTCTCACTACTCTCCGCCCATCCCTCCTCTCACTTTAATCTAACAATCCCATCCTTGGTATTCCTTTTCTTCCTTATGTACTTGAAAAAGTCCTTTTCACCTACTTTTACTCCCTGAGCTAATTTTAGTTCTTTCATGGCCTTTGCTGCCCTGACCGCTGTGCTTGCCTCTCTTGACTGCACTTAATAAACCTCCCTGACTTCAAAGTACGTTTGTACTTATGAAAGGTTGCTCTCTTTTCCCTCACTTTTGCTGCCGCCTCTTTGATGAACCAGCTTGGTTTTTTGATCCTGGCTTTCTTGCTCTGGGTCTTAGTATACATATTAGTGGCCTCAATCAGACTCATCTTTATAATGGACTATTTCTGCTCCACTTCCATTTCTGGACTGATTTTGTCAAGATGTCCCTCTAGGAGTTTGTCTTCCTTTCCAAAGTAAGCCTTCCTAAAGTCTACTACTCTCATTTCAGTCCTGGCTATTTCTTTGCCCAGATTTAGGTAGAACCACACTGTGCAGTGGTCGCTGCCTGCAAGAGAGTCTTCCACCTTTATTTCCTGGACATGCTCACCATTGGACAGTACTAAGTTAAGTAAGGCTTTGTCCCTGGTAGGCTCCATGACTCCCTGCACCAGTAAACTATCCTGGAAAGCCGCCAGAAGTACCTGCTCCCTGGAGCAGGAGGTAGCTGGGGTCCTGCAGTCCACTCCAGGTAGGTTAAAATCACCTGTTATGATTATGCTTCCTCTACTAGATACTGTTCTAATCTGCTCCCCCAACATTCTGTCCAACTCCTCATCCTGCGAAGGTGGTCTGTTATTACCATACTCTGTTATTATCACACTTCTCCCCCTGGTAATTGAAGAGCACTCAGCTAATGCCTCATGCCTCCAACCAACAGAGTGGGGTAGTGTGTAATTTATCTAATAGCTGCATGCCCTGTTGTGTGTTATTGCTTGCTTAATCACCCTATGGTCATGTGTCACTCAACTTTGCCTCATGCCACATCACACCCACATAGGGTGATTAACAGGACATTAACATAACCCCTGTTGTACCTTATGACTTAAGTAACAGAATATGAGCATGTATTTAAAAAACTGCTTCATCTGAAAATACAGGCTTGCAGATTAAATGCAGTTCTCTTTTAAAGCAGCAGTATTCGCTAGTGGGCATTGTTTGGCTGGCATCAATAGATTTTAATTTCTTCAAATTTGTTAATAGTTTCTACTACTCATTTTGTAATTGATGTATGGTTGCCACCAACAGTTTTTACAAAGTCTCTTTTCCTGAGATTACAAACTGACTGTGCATACTGCATACTGCTTTCATACTGTGGAGATGTGTCAGGATGGTGAGAGTACATATTTTAATGGCTGTAGTGGGCACAGCCCTGCAGCCATTTTGGGATGATAGAGAAAAAGGAGCTGACCGGAACCATCTACTCCTCTTTCTTTGGAGTTCTGGTAGTGGATGCACGTCCATTGCACTACTTTGTTCGTCAGCTGGAACACGGCACTGTCTGCCATGTCCGACATGGCCTATGGTGCTTACTGCGCGCGTACAATTTCCCGTGCATACACAGATAACTCCAGTGGCCATCTTTGGCACAGCAGACTCTGCCACTGGCTGTCCACCATGTTCAATAGCACCAGTAACCATGTTGGACATGGCAGACAGCTGGTGGTGCTCTGGAGTTGCCAAGCCCCATCAGCTGCAGCCGTGCTGGCTCTGGCCAGAGTTTGTTTATAGTAATCTACACGTTACCACACCAATATACTTCTTTTTGACGAGGTGGGCATACAATGCAGTAGCTGGCCTTTAAACATTCTAAAACCACATATCTTACTTCAGGGATTAAACAGAATGTCTGGGTATTAATGATGAGTGAATTCTGATTTTTGAATTTGGATACATCAGAATCTGATTTCACAGTTAGAATTTAGGAGGGATATAGTTTCCAAAAATCCTAAATCCTAGTCAATCGGATGCTGATCAGATTCCAGTTCTAAAATCCAAAATCCTATTCCAAATCTGAAGTTCTTAATGCAGGCAGGGAGTGGAAGCCGAAGGCATTCTATAATCTGATTGGAATCTGAATCAGAAACTCTGAAAATCTGAAAAAAGGTAAACACATTACATTTCAAGATATCTGATCGCAACTTCTGGGTATGTGTGTCAGTGTCAGTGGCTCAGTAGGTAGCACACTCGCCTCTGAGGCTGGGAGATCAGAGGGCTGTGGGTTCAGTTCCCACATCTGGCACTTGGGTTAATATCCCAGTACTGACACTGTAGTGCAGCATGAGAGGGGTGCTGCAATTCTGAGGTGCTGTCTTTCAGATGAGATGTTAAACCGAGGTCCCATCTGCCTGGATTGGTGGTAGTTCAGGTGGATGTTAAAGATCCCATGGCACTTATCGAAAAAGTAGGGGAATTTCCCCGGTGTCCTGGCCAAATTTCCCTCATTCACTAAAAATACCACCAACAACTTAATCTGGTTCAAGGTCAGTTAGAATTCATCTGTATCCCCTCCCCAGGTCGTGCCTGAAAATAGGCAGGATTTGTCTAATGCACTTACCTGGTCAACAAAACTAAATAAATGTTAATATTTTATTTGTGCTAATTGGCAACCATATTATCTAAGACAAACCTCTATTCATAGAACTGCTACTTTAAAATCATTGATTATGGCACTGAGAATGTCCCTCATCATTAACTTTGCTCATGTTTATTGTTTGTACATGACAAGAGCTGTTGCTCATTTAGCTTGAGGCTGCCAGTAGACTGCTGTTCAAAAACAGAACTGTGCTCAGATATTGTATTGTGTAACAAATATTTGAACTGATTGTGATTTCAAAATGGTCAGAACTTTCTAAGCCATAAAAGTTACTGTGAAGCCTTAAATGGGATAGTATGATATAGTTCCACAAGCAAGATTACATTTTAACAAACAAACTGTATCATGCAAATGAGCAATTAGAAAGAGATCAGAGTTAGGTGGTCAAGTGGTTCAAGTAACAGCTTTGGAACCAGGAGATCACAGATTCAAACCCCACTAAAGTCAATTACTCAGGATGTGACCTTGGGTAAGTCCCTTATCCTCTCAGTGCTCAAGTCCAGCCAGCTGTGCAAATGTGTAGAAGCAGGATCCCATTAGTAATGAGTTGTTGCATCTCAGTGGACTATCCTCGGAAATAATTTGTAAAACGTTTAAGAAAATTGAAAAATGAGGCATTTGGACCAATGGTGCTCAACAGTGTGTGTGGCATACTGCTGTGGTTTTAAGAATGCGGCAATTTTTACCACCAGGGATAAGGTCTGGAGGTTGAATGCTCAATTACTGAAATCTGAGAAGCTGGTTTCTCATCCCCGCACCTATATCTCCATTTTTCTAACAACTTTCCTTCTATGGCCAAGATGGATTTACTGTGGGGTGCAGTGAAATGTACTATGCGGGGAGAAATTATACGTTTAGCTTCTGTACAGAAGAAAATTACTGCTCAAGTTTCATCTGACCTCCTTTGTCAAATTAGACAGCAGGAACTATCTTTACCCCCCTCGCTCCCACTCCAGCAGAGCTTAATCAGTTGGAAATCCTTCTATCCCGTTATAATGCCCTTTTAAATGATAAGGCTGAACATTGTTTACTAAGATCCAGGGTTTGTTATTTCGATCAGGGAGACAAGGCGGGCAAATTACTTGCCTTATGGCTTCGGGCCCAAAACTGCAGGTAGGATAGTTCACTCCCTTCAAAATACAGAAGGGGAACTTGTCACATCCCCTCGTGAAATAGTTGCATGTTTTCAGGAATACTATCAAAAGCTATACTCCCAGCCCCCTGGGATTTTTAATACGAATCTTATGGATCAGTTTATACAAGATGTTCAGCTTCCACAATTAGGGACCCACCAGATGGATTACCTGAGTACCCATCTCACAACTGCAGAAATTGCAGCTGCCATTGACTCACTTACCATGGATAAGGTACCGAGCCTGATGGTTACACCTCTGAATTTTATAAAACGTTCAAAACACAATTAGTGCCATTACTATTAGATGTCTACAATTATATCTACAAATATGGCCTGTCTGATCTTGCTATAACTGAGGCCACAATTGTGGTCCTCTTCAAACCAGGAAGAGACCCTCCTTAGGTCTCCAATTATCAACCCATATGCCTGATCAATGTTTACGTTAAGATCCTTGAGAAGGTCCTGGCCAACTGAGTTAATAAAGTCTGGCATGATTTAATTGGTCCGAACAGGTTGGTTTTGTGACTGGTAGATTATCGGTGGACCATCTCTGAAACTTACTCACCTCATCTCTGTGTCCGGGGAGTCCAATACCCCTGTGGTCTTGGGCTCCCTGGATGCAGAGAAAGCCTTTGAAAGGGATTCGTGGGACTATCTCTTTCACCTCTTGCCAAAATATAATTTAGCCTCTCAGTTTGTCCACTGGCTACAAGTCTTATACTCATGCCCCAGAGCCTGAATACTTTGCAATGGAGTTTTATCACAACCTATAGATCTCAAAAAAGGCACCAGGCAAGGCTGCCCATTATCTCCTTTCTTGTTCAGTTTGTATCTTGAACCCTTAATCCATTGACTTAATATCTTGCCGAGGATTATAGGGATTTCCATTGGTACCTTTCAGTACAAGTTGTCTGTCTATGCAGATGACATACTTCTTCATGTAACACATCCCTCTGCTTCCCTCATGGCGCATAGATATAATCAAAGATTTTGGCAAAATCTCTAACTATAAATTGAACCCCTCTAAAATGGAGATAATGCCTCTCAATGTCTTTACTATACCGCTGACATTCGACATCTGGGATTAACTTGGATCAAGGACAAGATGAAGTATTTGGGGATATACCTTTCCCGATCCAAGGTTAAAATGAAGAAATACAATCTGGATGAGGTACTCTCTTGTATTAAAGTGGATCTCAATCACTGGACTTTACTCCCTTTTTCTCTTTGGGGACGTATTAGTATTATAAAAATGAATGTCCTTCCCCGTCTCTTGTACCCTCTTCAAATGCACAACTATTTCCTTCCAAAAAGCTGGTTTTCTTGGGTACACAGTGTTATCTCCAATCATATTTGGCAGGGTAAATCACAGAGATGAGCCTTCTCTAAATTACAATGTACTAAAACTAGAGGTGGTCTCCAAATTCCCAATTTTTATTACCTCTCCATTACCTGCACTATTATGTATCATTGGCTGGTTCTCTCCTCTTCGTTAGATTCTAATATGTATTCTCCGTTATGGCTACAGATAGAGAAATCTCTATGTACCTTACATAATGTTGATCTGGACTCTCTATTATATGTTCCCCTTAAACACATACCTAAACAGCTATGGAATTCTCCTATAATGGCAACACTTTGGACAGATATACAGTTAAACGTGCTCACACATACGTCCTTAGGTACGATACCTCCCTCCCAATACTACACAATCCCAATTTCAAGATAGGGGGAAAGATGTTGGGTTCCTCCTACTGACCCATAGATGAGAGAATTCTGGTTAAGAATCTGCTCGATAATCACAAGTTACTCCTGCTTCTGGAAGTTCAACATAAATTTAATCTTCCCTCCTCTTACAGTTTTAAATATATCCAATTATCTCACATGGTTCTTCATCATTTCGGGTCAGGTCTCAGGGATAAGTATTTAGATGGGCCCATCCTTTCTGTTATTCCCTCGTCGCCTTCATCTGATATCATTTCATTCTTTTACAACCATCTACGGGATTTTCTGGCAGACAAAGAAGGACCTCCCTGTTACAAGTGGGATTACACCCTACCTTCTGCCCCTCTACCACACGCTCCTGGAGTCAAGTATGGATGCACCTGTACAATGATATAAAATGGGATTGATACCGTTTACTCCAATTCTACATAATGCATGACTTATATTACACCCTGTCCAAGCTCTACAGAATGGGGAAGCTCCCAAATGGCATATGCTCCTGTTGTGGTGAACGATCTGCTACTCTACTCCATATTTTGTGGAGTAGCAGCAAAAACTTCCCAGTTTTGGTCAGCCATCAGAACTATATGGGATCTCCTTCTGGGTCTGTCTGATGCCTTTTACCAGAGATCTGTACCTGAGAGTACGGAAATGCTCTTATTGGAAATCAAAGGAAGCACATGGCCTTGATTTCTCTATGTGCTAAAAAGTGATACTCCGCCATTGGATGGATCAAATGATCCCCACTGTGACAGAATGGCTGTATGAGATTCTTTTGCTCTCCAAGTGGAGAATCTCTTGTGATCTCTCTAAGAAACAAAATATTATCAGAGAGTGCGGGCTCCTTTATACACATTGCTTACTTTATAGGCTATTAGATACTAGATTGGTACACCCTTATATAATAGCCATATGTTGTTTTAGGGTTTAGAAAACCCTGGGGTCATTCAACGGTGCAGCTGGGGTGGGGGTGGGAGTTGGAAGGTAGCATAGTTGTGTTGTTGATAAGTTTTCATTACATGTTCTATTTTATGTAGTACTGGTCATTATAGGACTAAGGTACACTGAAAATTGGAGCACTGCATTTCTTATTACTATACTGCTTCTGCTCCCATTGTTATGTATACTTGATACCATTGTGTGTACCGGTATATGATGAAGACTAAATAAAGTATACTCAAGTTGAAAAAAAAAAAGAATGTGGCCATTTTAAGGAGAACTGCCTTTAACCTGCACGTCAGTGTGTTTTGAAGAAGCTTAATTTCAAATACTGGTTCACATTCTATTACTGGTTTATCTCTACTGTTCTTTTACTGAATTTAGTAGATGTTTCTGATTTGTTCTCTTGTGGTAGCATTTCAAAGTATGGTGTGCCCAGATTAAAGGAGCTGTATTAGTAAGTTTTCATGTTGTTTTGTAGGAATAATGTATTTCTGGCAAAACATCACTCTCCATTTTCTTTTCATTTCATTTATTCCTAGACTGAGATACAGGATTTTGAAGTTTTAAAAGTTCTTGTTTCCTTGTAAATCCTACCTCAAAGCAATTAAACATCTTATATAGAAACATAGCCCATGTCAGCAGAAAAGACCATAAGTCCATCCAGTCTGCCCTACCCTTGACCTATGTCCAGACAGGGTTTTGTCCTCCTCTCCCTCCTTGCTCCGGCCTTACTGCTACACCCCGCGTAACTATTAAGCCCTTTATGATGCTCCAACCATGCTTGAATCCATTAATGTTATTTGGGCCTACTACCTCTGCAGGCAAACTGTTCTATGGCTCAACAACTGTCTCAGTAAAGTAAAACTTTCTTGTATCCTTCCAGAATCCCCCCACCAGCTAACATCCATGTCCTTGTTTTTGACCCACAGTTCCTGCTAAATAGTTTCTCACAGTTTACCTTGCTTACCCTTTTCAGGAACTGGAAGGTCTCTGTCATATTCCTCCTAACCCCTTTCCCTTCTGACCTCCAGCAAGTAAATGTTCAGTGTCCAAAACTGATCCTCATAGATCTGCCCTGTTGACCCTCAGTCATTTTGGTTACTTAACACCGCACTGCCTACAGCTTGTCTCTGTCTTTCCTCAGGTGAAGAGTTCAAAACTGGCACAATACTCAAGATGGGGTCTCACCAGTGATCTATAGAGAGGTGATATTATCTCTTTCCTCCTACTATCCAAACCCCTTCCAGTACACCCCAACATTCTGGTTGCCTTGATGTAGACCATGTTACATTGGCTAGTTTGTTTTAGAGAGCTGCTTATGATGACCTCCAGGTTCCGTTCCTCTGAAGCAGTGACAGTTTAACCCCTCCTGTTCATTGTTCCCTATGTTCATCATCTTGCACTTTTTGGTGTTGAATTTCAACAGCCAGACCTTTGACCACCCATCTACCCTCTGCTCGCCTGAAGTGCAGAACCAAAGCTTTTGACAAGGGTATACTAACACACATGGCCAGTTCAAACTATACGGTGTCATGGTCTTTGCAGGTCCCTCTGCAACTCCCTTCCCCCTCTTTGCTCATGGCCCATTCAAACCATATGGTGTTATGGCACGTCCAGGTTCCTTTGCCACTTTTTCCCCCTCTTTGATGTCTACCCTGCTAGAGAAGTTAGTGTCATCCACAAAGAGACAAACCTTGCCCTGTATTCCTTCTCCTAACGTATGTCACTGATGAACATATTGAAAAGAACTGGTCCCAGTACTGACCTCTCTCGTGACCTCCCTTCCCCAATTGCATAATGTTTACCATCACCCTCTGCTGTCCTCCCCAATCAACTTCCCACCCATTTAACTAGGTTCTTTCTTGCTCCCACCTCCTCTAATTTCTTCAATAACCTGTGTGGCATTGAGCCAAATGGCTTGCTAAAGTCTAAGTAGAGTAAATCTACTGCTTGTCCCTTATCCACCGCCATTATTATCCAATCCAAGAATACTATCAGGTTGCTCTGACAAGACCTCCCTGCCACAGACCCATGCTGCTTACTCTCCTGGAGCCCATTTCTCTCCAGGTAGTCCCCTAGGTCCTCTTTGACTAGTGTTTCGATCAGTTTTACTACTATGGAGGCAAGACTGATGGGCCTGTAAATTCCATGTTCTTTCCTGTCCCCTCTCTTGTTGAGTGGCACAACATCTCTTATCCTCCAGTGTTTTGGAACCAGCCCTGATTGTAATGAGCTACTGAATAGACCTGCCAGAAGTTCATCCAGTTGTGATGGCAATTCCCTGAGCACCCTCAGGTACATCACATCTGGCCCCGGAGCCTTGTTTATTTTCAGAACTGCAAGCAAGGGTTTTTCTAACCCTTTCTCCTGTATTACCAGCTATCACATTTTTGGAATCCTCCTGCAGCAGGCTTTATGTCACTTTTCAGAAGAGTCCTACTATCCTTCACTGTGAATACTGAACAGAAGTATTCATTTAGAACAGCTACCTTCTTCTCATCCTCCTCTACTACCCTGCCCCTATCACCCTCAGAATTCCCCGTCTCATCTTTCTTTTTTCCTTAATGTACCTGAAGAACTGTTTATCCCCTTCCTTAACCCCCTCTGCAATACGCAGCTCTGTATCTACTTTTGCCTCCCTCACTGCCTTCCTGGTCTCCATCAACTTCACCTGGAATATGCTCCATTCATCATTCCTCTGTTTCTCCTTGTAGCCACTGAAGACTTTTTTTTACCCTCATTGCCTCTCTGACCTTCACAGAGAACCACATTGGTTTGTTGTGCATATTTACTTTTGGTAACCATTCTCAAGCATTGTTTGCTTGCTTCAGGAGTGGTCCTTTAATTTCTCCCACCTTTCTTCCACCCCCTGATTTTGTCCACTCCAGTTAATTTGCCCTTGACTAATTTCCTCATCTGATCAATGTCTGCTCATCTGAAATCCAGAACCACAGCATTTGGCGAGGGTATATTGATATCCATGGCCAGTTCAAATCATATGGTGTTATGGTCACTGGACCCCAGTAGTTCCCCAACCTGCATTCCACCTACCATTTCTGAGCTGGTAACTACCACATCAAAAAACTGCAGTCTTTCTTCTAGGTTCCCTGACCAGCTGCACCAGCAGGCAGTCCAACAACATATCTAGCTTGGCCTGACGTCTGGTACTCGTAGCTGTTAGAATGTCCTAATCTGTGTCTGGTAGTCTGAGATCCCCCACACCTACTACCTCTCTCTTATGGCCCCCTTCTAAGCTTCAGCCCCTCATTCCTGATTCCACTTGTCTCCCTGTCCCAGTGGTCTATGGACCACCGCCATGCACAACTTCTTTCCCTATGTTGTCAACACCTGTACCCACAGCAATTCTGTTTCCCTGTTTCCTCCCCTGATGGACCCATCCTCTACTGTCTCTGTGCCTTGCTTGATATAGGGGGCTGCACTACCTCCTTTTCCATTACCTCTGACTGTCCTATTCATGGTATACCCAGGTACTGCCAAGTGCCAGTTGTTATTCTGTGTGTCAATGTTTCTGTAATGGCTATGAGTTTTAATGCAATATTTGCCACCATAGCCTGGAGCGCACTGATGTTGTTTCCTAGGCTTCTGGCATTTAGACTGACTACCTTCCACCTTGTGCCTCTACCATTCCCCCTCTTGTGAGCTCCTCTCCTTGTGTCCTTCATTGGTGTGGTGCCATGCTATTTACCACCAGAAACCTGTGCTAGCACCATCCTAATATAGACTCAGTATAAATGCAGTATTTACAGTCAAAAGGTGCTCTCAATGGAAGAAATGTTTACATATTGTGAGTGGTGGTGCTTTTAATGACTTGAGTTGTTAATTAGAAGACATGTAATAAAAGCTCTTTTACTTAAATGTCTGCTGAAACTTAAACAAATGCTGAATATGAATCTAAGGCTACCAGAAATACATTTTTGCTAAAAAAAACGATATGATGAAATTTTTGTTAACAAACAAATACAGTTACTTTAAGTTCTCCCATTGTTGTTGCAATGTATTTGGGTTTTATTACATAATGTTGTGGTTAAAATAGACATAAACTACATCACAGAAACATAGAATCTATTTGCAGAAAAAGGACCGCTTGGTCCAACCAATCTGCTCCATTGTTCCCTGCTTATTCTGTCACTGCACACCCTCTCTGGTCTACAGCGACCCTCCCACCTGCCTGCCTCTTTTCTAATGTACCCTATGTTTATCCCACGAATGCGTGAAACCTCTTACTGTTCTAACCTTAATCATACTGTTCTAAATTGGTGCAGACTGTGCCATTAGTGTGTAAATCAAAAGTTGAAGCTGAGTTTACTAAAAGGCCAGTAAAGCTCAAACAATAACAGAATGAGAATGAGTATTACACAAAACCAGATTTAACAGAAAAACATGTCATACAGGTTTACAGAACTTAATTAAACTTGGGTGAGGAACAGTAACAAATAAAGACCACCATCTCAGGGTGTGAGAAACTGTTTTGGCACTATCGTCCAATAATACATAGTGGTACAACATTTCTCAGTATTTAGTTTTCATAGTTTTCTACCATTTTGATATTCAAGTCCCAACAAAAGAAAGGATACACTTGTTCATGATAGCAGGCTCCTCAATATAGAAGGCACATTCATGTAACACCAGTGGTGAAACATATTCCTTGATAAATATATTTATATCACTGTCTACCTCCAGATATATGGGATATGCCATGGGCTGGCTAAATATAGTAACACCAACCTTGTGTCTCCCAGAGTTCCTTTTATATTCCTTTTATATGTAGTCAATATACGAGAACTGCTGGGGGAGCAAGAGTGAGTGGAGAACCAAAACCACAGTCAATTCAGGCTATCTCACTCAACCCCAAAAAGGCTGGAGTTATAGTAGAATTTTCCTGTATGGAGTTGAAATTGCAGCGTCACCCTAAAATGAAACCCAAGAATAAGAAGGGTTTGAATTTGTAGCGCTTTGGCTTTACCAACATGGCCACATTCTCTGAGCTGGGAAAATTAACTGATAATAGATCCACTGCTCTAACTATAAACCAAGATGAAGCAATAGAATAATGGGACTGGTTAACAGTAAATGACACATTGAGCGTGGGGAAACTCCTGAATTACCAAGGACATCAATAAACAAGTTAGAATCCTTAAAGGAGTGTGAAGTAAGCTAGACTGGCATGCTGTAACCCTTCTTGAACACATGAAACAAAAAAGAATCCCCAGGAGACTCAGAGTTCTACTAGAATCACATTTAGGTTTTATACCTGATGAGTTTCAGCCTAAATGGGATGGAATAAGAACAAAATGCTCCTCTGATTTTCCGTTACTTTTGATTGAAACTCTAACTACAGAACAAGGGAAATTTCTTGAAGAAATTAGTAACATAGAAATGAAAATAAATGAGGCAGTAGAGACTACACAATTGAAACACTTGTGAGAAAAAATAGAAAAGTCTCTGGTAGAATATGATAGGCATATTAGAAGTATAAAAATTAGCAAGTTCAAGAGAGACGTCAATGATACATAGATACATAGACAGTGTCAGCAGATAAGGGCCTATGGCCCACCTAGTCTGCCCATTTGAGCTTGTAAGTTCAGTTTGTTTTCCTAGAAGTCTGTTTCCCCTTACCCCTGCCCTCTAGAATTCCTTTATGTCTATCCCATGCATTCTTAAATCCTGTGATCGTTCAGCCCCCACCACTTCCTCTGGCAGGGTGTTCCACTTGTCCACCACCGTTCTGTGAAGAAATTCTTTCTCATGTTTCCTCTGAATCGTCCTCCTCTAACTTCATCCATGCCCTCTAGTCCTGAAACATCTTTTCGCTTAAAAATAGTGTTTTCCTGCACCCTGTTCTTCCCTGTAAGATACTTGTATGTCTCTATCATATCCCCTCTCCCTCCTCTCCTCCAGGGAGTACATGTTCAGTTCCTTCAACCTGTCTTCATAGGACTTGTGATGCAACCCATGCACCATCTTTGTTGCCCTCCTCTGAACCTTCTACCCTGTCTATGTCCTTACATAGGTATGGTCTCCAGAACTGTACACTGTACTCCAGGTGGGGCCTCACTAGTGTCTTGTATAGTGGAATTATGACCTCCCTTTTCCTGCTGGTGATGCCCTGCCTATACATCCCAGCATCCTATTTGCTTTACCTGATGCCTTGTCACGCTGTTTCCCTACCTTGAGGTCATCAGAGATGACAACCCCAAGATCCCTTTCCTGCTTGGTGCATGCTATTCCTCACCCCAACTGATATATTGTGCCAGGTTTTTGTGCCCCATATGCATTATCTTGCACTTCTTTGCACTGAATTTCAACTGCCAAACCCTTGACCATTCTTCAAGTTTCTGCAGGTCCTTCTCATTCTGTCTACACCCTCTGGTGTGTCTACTCTGTTACAGAGCTTTGTGTCATCAGCGAACAGTGAAATTCTGCCTTCTAGATCCTGTGCAATGTCACTGATGAAGATGTTGAATAGGACCGGTCCCAGCACTGATCCCTGTGGTACCCCACTGGTTACTCTTCCCTCTGTGGAGTGACAGCCATTTACCACCACCCTCTGTGTCCTGCCACCCAGCCAGTTACCTACCCACCACACTACTGTCCTGCCCACACCCATATTCCCCAGTTTGTGTAATAGTCTTCTATGTGGCACAGTGTCAAAGGCCTTGCTGAAGTCCAGATAGGCCATGTCCACTGCCCTCCTGTCCACCTCCCTAGTCACCCAGTCAAAAATTCAATGAGGTTGGTCTGACATGGCCTGCCCCTGGTGAAACCATGCTGCCTTGGGTCCTGTAGTCCATTGACAACCAGATGTTCCACCAATCTCTCCTTCAGTAGTGCTTCCATGATCTTTCCCACTACCGAGGTGAGGCTGACTGGTCTGTAGTTCCCTGCTTCCTCTTTGTTCCCACTTTTGTATAAGGGGACTACATCTGCTGTCCTCCAGTCTTTGGGTACCTCCCGTTTCCAGTGATTGGCTGAACAGGATAGCCAGAGGTTCAGCCACCACCTCTCTTAGTTCTTTAAGGACCCTGGGGTGCACCCCATCTGGCCCCATTGCTTTATCAGCTCTTATTACTTCCAGTTCCTTCAGGACCCTTTCTCGTGTAAAGGGACTTGTGTCCATTTCTGCACCATTCTCACCCCTTGTACTCCCTTCAGACCCATTACCCCCCTCTTCCTTAGTAAAGACTGAGCAGAAATACCTGTTCAATATGTCAGCTTTATTGTTTTCATCCTCCACGTGGCTCCCATCCTCCCCCTTCAGTCTCACTATCCCTCCCTTTGTCTTTCTTTTTTCACTTATGTACCTGTAAAAGGTTTTTTCCCCTTTACCCACTGATTTTGCAATGTGTTCTTCTGTCTGAGCTTTGGCTTCCTTACTGACTTCCCTGCCTCCCTTTGTTTCTCCTGGTACTTCTCCCTATCCCCTTCTGCCTGTGTCATTTGTATTGCCTGAATGCAATCTTTTTGGCTTTCACTTTCTTTTACCTCTTTGGAAAACCATAATGGTCTCCTCTTCCTTTTCCTCTTGCTAACCTGCTTAATGCATAATTCTGTTGTTCTTATAATCCCCATTTTAAATACTGCCCACTGTTCCTCAACCCTGATTCCTGTCCCATTCCCTTAATGCCTCTTTCAAGTATCTCCCCATTTTCCCAAAGTCTGCCCCTAAAATCCAGGATACGTGTTTTTGTGTGGTTTGGTTCTGCTCTTTCTGTGATTTCAAACCACAATGACTGGTGGTCACTGTTACCCAGGTGCTCCCCCACTGTTACCCCATCACACTGTCCCTGTTTGTGAGCAGAAGGTCCAGTGTTGCCTTCTGCCGAGTTGGTTCCATGACCAGTTGCTTGAGGAAGGCACCCTGAAGGGAGTCCAGGATAAATCTGCTCCTAGTTGATGCTGCTGCTGGGATGCTCCAGTCCACGTCTGGTATATTGAAGTCTCCAACCAGTACTACCTCACCCTTGTCTGCCATCCTTTGGATGGCTAGCATCAGCTCCCTATCTGTTTCTCCCTCCTGGGCTGGTGGTCTATAGACCACACCTGTGCGGATGGCTGGCCCCATTTTCCTTTCCAGCTTAACCCACAGTATCTCTCCCCCATTTTGTTCCTCCTAGATCTGTGTGGCCCTTATGTCATTTTTCACATACAGTGCCACTCCTCCTCCCTTCCTGCCTGCTCTGTCTCTTCTGAATATGTTGTAGCCAGGTATGGCTATCTCCCAGTCATGGTTATCATTACACCAGGTTTCAGTGATGGCCACAATGTCCAGGTCTGACTGTACCATGACAGCCTCCAGATCTTCCATCTTGTTGCTAAGGCTCCTGGCATTTGCCACATGGCTTTCCATGATTTGACCTCCTAGACTGTTTCACTGTTCTACTCCAGCCCCTTCCTTGGTTGTCATTTATCCCTTGTTCTCCTTGCTGTTTGCCCTTCTGCTGAATTTTGCCTTTTCTGCTTATCCACCTTTTGGACACTAATCTCCATCTTTGCACACTGCTTTGCAGAGATAGCACTCCTCTGGTCACTGGTTCCACTACTAGCTGTGGGGGTGAGCAAGTAGGTACCGTCCTTGCTGGCCTGCCACCCCTTCTAGTTTAAATGCTTGTCAATGTAGCATTTAAACTTATCATTGAGCACTTTGATTCCCTCCAGGATGGATGCAGGCACGTCAGGCTTGAACAAACCTCCATCCCTCCAGGTGGGTCCCCAGTCACCAATGAATCAAACCCTTCCTCACAGCTCCAGTTCTTCAACTATGAGTTAAAGTTCCTGGTGCATGCACTCCTATGCTCTCCCTTTGCCTCTCACAGGTAGTACTTCTGAGAAAGTGACAGAAGTAGCTACTTGCTTGAGACCCTCCCAGTTTCCTAAACTCTTCCTGAACTTCCTTTGGCTCCCATTTGCCAAGTCATTAGTACCTAGGTGGATAATGACATCCAGCTCACCCTCCATCTTGCCTTCCCAGTGATCCCCAGTATCTTCCTTCCATCCTCCATGCCGTGGCACCTGATAGGCACCTCACCTCCCTGTCCTCCCCTCCTGTGTTCCAGCTGGATCCCTCTTACGATGGAGTCCCCCACCAGGATTACTCCTCCTCCTCTGGGGTCCACTGCTTCCCCACTGAGGTCACCTCCTTGCCTAACCTCCACATCCTTTCCTTCCACTTCCCTGGTACCTCTATTTGGTTGTCCTCATTTGCCAGTGTGGCATATGAGTTCTTGAGAGGAATAGGATCTGGGATGTGCCTCTGCCTGACTGCTCTAACCCTCCCTGAGCCCACTGTCATCCAAGTGCTCCTCGTTCTCGGCATCCTTTGAGGCAGCTGCATTGGACTGGGTGGTCCCTGGATAGGGGTGATGGTACTCCTGACCCAGTTTACTTCCGCTCTGAGTTTGGCTACCTCATCCCGCAGTCCAGAGAGATGCATGCAGATAGGGCAGCACCTCAGTGTCTAGAAGGTCTGCCTGAATATGGCTGCCCCACAGCCACTGCATTGCACCACTCCCCACATTATACTGCAATTCCACTACTTATCTGCTACTGAAGCTCTCTTAGTTCTCTTTTTATTTATTTACAGTACTAAAAATCCTGTAACTGATCGTCAGATATATATTTTTTTTAAGGAAAAAGAAACCAATAAATAAATAAATGAGTCAAAACACTTGTCGTGCTGAGGGTGGTCTTCTTCCCCCTTATGCCCCTCCTACTTCACACCTCTTACTATACCCTGTGTTTAGCTCCTGTCAATCAGATTTATCAGGCATATAATTAAGAGTTGGGGAAGGGGAGGGGGCGAAATTCAGCAATTAAAGACAGCACAGAATACACCACCACTATGTTTTAAATTTTCAACAGCCCAAAAACAATTATAAGTAAAGACAACACAGAAAGAAAGTATAGTGTCACTACAAGCCTACAATCTAAGTTTAAAAGAAAAATACCAATTACCAGTTACTCTAAAGCACTGAATTGAATATGTTTCCTTCCTTCACCTTCTGGCTTCTTCTGAGAAGATGAACCTCTGTTTGCTGCTTTAACTGTGACTAAGCCCCACCTCCAGTTATCACGCAGCTGAGGTCAGAGGCCAGACAATTAACACCCTTCACCCAGCTACAGGACAGTCAGACAAGCCAAGATAAAATTTGCAGCAATTAAAGACACACAGAATTACACCACCACTATGTTTTAAATTTTCAACAGCCAAAAACAATTATAAGTAAAGACAACACAGAAAGAAAGTATAGTGTCACTACAAGCCTACAATCTAAGTTTAAAAGAAAATACCAATTACCGAATTACTCTAAAGCACTGAATTGAATATGTTTCCTTCCTTCACCTTCTGGCTTCTTCTGAGAAGATGAACCTCTGTTTGCTGCTTTAACTGTGACTAAGCCCCACCTCCAGTTATCACGTAGCTGAGGTCAGAGGCCAGACAATTAACACCCTTCACCCAGCTACAGGACAGTCAGACAAGCCAAGATAAAATTTGCAGCAATTAAAGACAGCACAGAATTACACCACCACTATGTTTTAAATTTTCAACAGCCCAAAAACAATTATAAGTAAAGACAACACAGAAAGAAAGTATAGTGTCACTACAAGCCTACAATCTAAGTTTAAAAGAAAAATACCAATTACCAGTTACTCTAAAGCACTGAATTGAATATGTTTCCTTCCTTCACCTTCTGGCTTCTTCTGAGAAGATGAACCTCTGTTTGCTGCTTTAACTGTGACTAAGCCCCACCTCCAGTTATCACGTAGCTGAGGTCAGAGGCCAGACAATTAACACCCTTCACCCAGCTACAGGACAGTCAGACAAGCCAAGATAAAATTTGCAGCAATTAAAGACAGCACAGAATTACACCACCACTATGTTTTAAATTTTCAACAGCCCAAAAACAATTATAAGTAAAGACAACACAGAAAGAAAGTATAGTGTCACTACAAGCCTACAATCTAAGTTTAAAAGAAAAATACCAATTACCAGTTACTCTAAAGCACTGAATTGAATATGTTTCCTTCCTTCACCTTCTGGCTTCTTCTGAGAAGATGAACCTCTGTTTGCTGCTTTAACTGTGACTAAGCCCCACCTCCAGTTATCACATAGCTGAGGTCAGAGGCCAGACAATTAACACCCTTCACCCAGCTACAGGACAGTCAGACAAGCCAAGATAAAATTTGCAGCAATTAAAGACAGCACAGAATTACACCACCACTATGTTTTAAATTTTCAACAGCCAAAAACAATTATAAGTAAAGACAACACAGAAAGAAAGTATAGTGTCACTACAAGCCTACAATCTAAGTTTAAAGAAAATACAATTACCAGTTACTCTAAAGCACTGAATTGAATATGTTTCCTTCCTTCACCTTCTGGCTTCTTCTGAGAAAGATGAACCTCTGTTTGCTGCTTTAACTGTGACTAAGCCCCACCTCCAGTTATCACGTAGCTGAGGTCAGAGGCCAGACAATTAACACCCTTCACCCAGCTACAGGACAGTCAGACAAGCCAAGATAAAATTTGCAGCAATTAAAGACAGCACAGAATTACACCACCACTATGTTTTAAATTTTCAACAGCCCAAAAACAATTATAAGTAAAGACAACACAGAAAGAAAGTATAGTGTCACTACAAGCCTACAATCTAAGTTTAAAAGAAAAATACCAATTACCAGTTACTCTAAAGCACTGAATTGAATATGTTTCCTTCCTTCACCTTCTGGCTTCTTCTGAGAAGATGAACTTCTGTTTGCTGCTTTAACTGTGACTAAGCCCCACCTCCAGTTATCACGTAGCTGAGGTCAGAGGCCAGACAATTAACACCCTTCACCCAGTACAGGACAGTCAGACAAGCCAAGATAAAATTTGCAGCAATTAAAGACAGCACAGAATTACACCACCACTATTTTTTAAATTTTCAACAGCCCAAAAACAATTATAAGTAAAGACAACACAGAAAGAAAGTATAGTGTCACTACAAGCCTACAGTCTAAGTTTAAAGAAAAATACCAATTACCAGTTACGCACTGAATTGAATGATATGTTCCTTCCTTCACCTTCTGGCTTCTTCTGAGAAGATGAACTCTGTTTGCTGCTTTAACTGTGACTAAGCCCACACCTCCAGTTATCACGTAGCTGAGGTCAGAGGCCAGACAATTAACACCTTCACCCAGCTACAGGACAGTCAGACAAGCCAAGATAAAATTTGCAGCAATTAAAGACAGCACAGAATTACACCACCACTATGTTTTAAATTTTCAACAGCCCAAAAACAATTATAAGTAAAGACAACACAGAAAGAAAGTATAGTGTCCTACAAGCCTACAATCTAAGTTTAAAAGAAAAATACCAATTACCAGTTACTCTAAAGCACTGAATTGAATATGTTTCCTTCCTTCACCTTCTGGCTTCTTCTGAGAAGATGAACCTCTGTTTGCTGCTTTAACTGTGACTAAGCCCCACCTCCAGTTATCACGTAGCTGAGGTCAGAGGCCAGACAATTAACACCCTTCACCCAGCTACAGGACAGTCAGACAAGCCAAGATAAAATTTGCAGCAATTAAAGACAGCACAGAATTACACCACCACTATGTTTTAAATTTCAACAGCCCAAAAACAATTATAAGTAAAGACAACACAGAAAGAAAGTATAGTGTCACTACAAGCCTACAATCTAAGTTTAAAGAAAAATACCAATTACCAGTTACTCTAAAGCACTGAATTGAATATGTTTCCTTCCTTCACCTTCTGGCTTCTTCTGAGAAGATGAACCTCTGTTTGCTGCTTTAACTGTGACTAAGCCCCACCTCCAGTTATCACGTAGCTGAGGTCAGAGGCCAGACAATTAACACCCTTCACCCAGCTACAGGACAGTCAGACAAGCCAAGATAAAATTTGCAGCAATTAAAGACAGCACAGAATTACACCACCACTATGTTTTAAATTTTCAACAGCCCAAAAACAATTATAAGTAAAGACAACACAGAAAGAAAGTATAGTGTCACTACAAGCCTACAATCTAAGTTTAAAAGAAAAATACCAATTACCAGTTACTCTAAAGCACTGAATTGAATATGCTTCCTTCCTTCACCTTCTGGCTTCTTCTAAGAAGATGAACCTCTGTTTGTGCTTTAACTGTGACTAAGCCCCACCTCCAGTTATCACGTAGCTGAGGTCAGAGGCCAGACAATTAACACCCTTCACCCAGCTACAGGACAGTCAGACAAGCCAAGATAAAATTTGCAGCAATTAAAGACAGCACAGAATTACACCACCACTATGTTTTAAATTTTCAACAGCCCAAAAACAATTATAAGTAAAGACAACACAGAAAGAAAGTATAGTGTCACTACAAGCCTACAATCTAAGTTTAAAAAAAATACCAATTACCAGTTACTCTAAAGCACTGAATTGAATATGTTTCCTTCCTTCACCTTCTGGCTTCTTCTGAGAAGATGAACCTCTGTTTGCTGCTTTAACTGTGACTAAGCCCCACCTCCAGTTATCACGTAGCTGAGGTCAGAGGCCAGACAATTAACACCCTTCACCCAGCTACAGGACAGTCAGACAAGCCAAGATAAAATTTGCAGCAATTAAAGACAGCACAGAATTACACCACCACTATGTTTTAAATTTTCAACAGCCCAAAAACAATTATAAGTAAAGACAACACAGAAAGAAAGTATAGTGTCACTTACAAGCCTACAATCTAAGTTTAAAAGAAAAATACCAATTACCAGTTACTCTAAAGCACTGAATTGAATATGTTTCCTTCTTCACCTTCTGGCTTCTCTCTGAGAAGATGAACCTCTGTTTGCTGCTTTAACTGTGACTAAGCCCCACCCTCCAGTTATCACGTAGCTGAGGTCAGAGGCCAGACAATTACACACCCTTCACCCAGCTACAGGACAGTCAGACAAGCCAAGATAAAATTTGCAGCAATTAAAGACAGCACAGAATTACACCACCACTATGTTTTAAATTTTCAACAGCCCAAAAACAATTATAAGTAAAGACAACACAGAAAGAAAGTATAGTGTCACTACAAGCCTACAATCTAAGTTTAAAAGAAAATACCAATTACCAGTTACTCTAAAGCACTGAATTGAATATGTTTCCTTCCTTCACCTTCTGGCTTCTTCTGAGAAGATGAACCTCTGTTTGCTGCTTTAACTGTGACTAAGCCCACCTCCAGTTATCACTGCAGCTGAGGTCAGAGGCCAGACAATTAACACCCTTCACCCAGCTACAGGACAGTCAGACAAGCCAAGATAAAATTTGCAGCAATTAAAGACAGCACAGAATTACACCACCACTATGTTTTTAAATTTTCAACAGCCCAAAAACAATTATAAGTAAAGACAACACAGAAAGAAAGTATAGTGTCACTACAAGCCTACAATCTAAGTTTAAAAGAAAAATACCAATTACCAGTTACTCTAAAGCACTGAATTGAATATGTCTCCTTCCTTCACCTTCTGGCTTCTTCTGAGAAGATGAACCTCTGTTTGCTGCTTTAACTGTGACTAAGCCCCACCTCCAGTTATCACGTAGCTGAGGTCAGAGGCCAGACAATTAACACCCTTCACCCAGCTACAGGACAGTCAGACAAGCCAAGATAAAATTTGCAGCAATTAAAGACAGCACAGAATTACACCACCACTATGTTTTAAATTTTCAACAGCCCAAAAACAATTATAAGTAAAGACAACACAGAAAGAAAGTATAGTGTCACTACAAGCCTACAATCTAAGTTTAAAAGAAAAATACCAATTACCAGTTACTCTAAAGCACTGAATTGAATATGTTTCCTTCCTTCACCTTCTGGCTTCTTCTGAGAAGATGAACCTCTGTTTGCTGCTTTAACTGTGACTAAGCCCCACCTCCAGTTATCACGTAGCTGAGGTCAGAGGCCAGACAATTAACACCCTTCACCCAGCTACAGGACAGTCAGACAAGCCAAGTTAAAATTTGCAGCAATTAAAGACAGCACAGAATTACACCACCACTATGTTTTAAATTTTCAACAGCCCAAAAACAATTATAAGTAAAGACAACACAGAAAGAAAGTATAGTGTCACTACAAGCCTACAATCTAAGTTTAAAAGAAAAATACCAATTACCAGTTACTCTAAAGCACTGAATTGAATATGTTTCCTTCCTTCACCTTCTGGCTTCTTCTGAGAAGATGAACCTCTGTTTGCTGCTTTAACTGTGACTAAGCCCCACCTCCAGTTATCACGTAGCTGAGGTCAGAGGCCAGACAATTAACACCCTCACCCAGCTACAGGACAGTCAGACAAGCCAAGATAAAATTTGCAGCAATTAAAGACAGCACAGAATTACACCACCACTATGTTTTAAATTTTCAACAGCCCAAAAACAATTATAAGTAAAGACAACACAGAAAGAAAGTATAGTGTCACTTCTAGCCTACAATCTAAGTTTAAAAGAAAAATACCAATTACCAGTTACTCTAAAGCACTGAATTGAATATGTTTCCTTCCTTCACCTTCTGGCTTCTTCTGAGAAGATGAACCTCTGTTTGCTGCTTTAACTGTGACTAAGCCACACCTCCAGTTATCACGTAGCTGAGGTCAGAGGCCAGACAATTAACACCCTTCACCCAGCTACAGGACAGTCAGACAAGCCAAGATAAAATTTGCAGCAATTAAAGACAGCACAGAATTACACCACCACTATAAGTTTAAATTCTCAACAGCCCAAAACAATTATAAGTAAAGACAACACAGAAAGAAAGTATAGTGTCACTACAAGCCTACAATCTAAGTTTAAAGAAAAATACCAATTACCAGTTACTCTAAAGCACTGAATTGAATATGTTTCCTTCCTTCACCTTCTAGCTTCTTCTGAGAAGATGAACCTCTGTTTGCTGCTTTAACTGTGACTAAGCCCCACCTCCAGTTATCACGTAGCAGAGGTCAGAGGCCAGACAATTAACACCCTTCACCCAGCTACAGGACAGTCAGACAAGCCAAGATAAAATTTGCAGCAATTAAAGACAGCACAGAATTACACCACCACTATGTTTTAAATTTTCAACAGCCCAAAAACAATTATAAGTAAAGACAACACAGAAAGAAAGTATAGTGTCACTACAAGCCTACAGTCTAAGTTTAAAAGAAAAATACCAATTACCAGTTACTCAAAAGCACTGAATTGAATATGTTTCCTTCCTTCACCTTCTGGCTTCTTCTGAGAAGATGAACTCTGTTTGCTGCTTTAACTGTGACTAGCCCCACCTCCAGTTATCAACGCAGCTGAGGTCAGAGGCCAGACACTAACACCCTTCACCCAGCTACAGGACAGTCAGACAAGCCAAGATAAAATTTGCAGCAATTAAAGACAGCACAGAATTACACCACCACTATGTTTTAAATTTTCAACAGCCCAAAAACAATTATAAGTAAAGACAACACAGAAAGAAAGTATAGTGTCACTACAAGCCTACAATCTAAGTTTAAAAGAAAAAATACCAATTACCAGTTACTCTAAAGCACTGAATTGAATATGTTTCCTTCCTTCACCTTCTGGCTTCTTCTGAGAAGATGAACCTCTGTTTGCTGCTTTAACTGTGACTAAGCCCCACCTCCAGTTATCACGTAGCTGAGGTCAGAGGCCAGACAATTAACACCCTTCACCCAGCTACAGGACAGTCAGACAAGCCAAGATAAAATTTGCAGCAATTAAAGACAGCACAGAATTACACCACCACTATGTTTTAAATTTTCAACAGCCCAAAAACAATTATAAGTAAAGACAACACAGAAAGAAAGTATAGTGTCACTACAAGCCTACAATCTAAGTTTAAAAGAAAAATACCAATTACCAGTTACTCTAAAGCACTGAATTGAATATACTTCCTTCCTTCACCTTCTGGCTTCTTCTGAGAAGATGAACCTCTGTTTGCTGCTTTAACTGTGACTAAGCCCCACCTCCAGTTATCACGTAGCTGAGGTCAGAGGCCAGACAATTAACACCCTTCACACAGCTACAGGACAGTCAGACAAGCCAAGATAAAATTTGCAGCAATTAAAGACAGCACACAATTACTCCACCACTATGTTTTAAATTTCTCAACAGCCCAAAACAATTATAAGTAAAGACAACACAGAAAGAAAGTATAGTGTCACTACAAGCCTACAGTCTAAGTTTAAAAAGAAAAATACCAATTACCAGTTACTCTAAAACCATTGAATTGAATATGTTTCCTTCCTTCACCTTCTGGCTTCTTCTGAGAAGATGAACTCTGTTTGCTGCTTTTAACTGTGACTAAGCCTACCTCCAGTTATCACGTAAGCTGAGGTCAGAGGCCGAGACAATTAACACCTCTCACCCAGCTACAGGACAGTCAGACAAGCCAAGATAAAATTTGCAGCAATTAAAGACAGCACAGAATTACACCACCACTATGTGTTAAATTTTCAACAGCCCAAAACAATTATAAGTAAAGACAACACAGAAAGAAAGTATAGTGTCACTACAAGCCTACACCAAGTTTAAAAGAAAAATACCAATTACCAGTTACTCTAAAGCACTGAATTGAATATGTTTTCCTTCACCTTCTGGCTTCTTCTGAGAAGATGAACCTCTGTTGCTGCTTTAACTGTGACTAGCCCCACCTCCAGTTATCACGTAGCTGAGGTCAGAGGAGCCAGACAATTAACACCCTTCACCCAGCTACAGGACAGTCAGACAAGCCAAGATAAAATTTGGCAATTAAAGACAGCAACAGAATTACACCACCACTATGGTTTGAAATTTTCAACAGCCCAAAAACAATTATAAGTAAAGACAACACACAAAGAAAGTATAGTGTCTACAAGCCTACAGTCTAAGTTTAAAAGAAAAATGCCAATTACCAGTTACTCTAAAGCACTGAATTGAATATGTTTCCTTCCTCGCAGCTACAGGCTTCTTCTGAGAAGATGAACCTCTGTTGCTAAGCTTTAACTGTGACTAAGCCCCACCTCCAGTTATCACGTAGCTGAGGTCAGAGGCCAGACAATTAACACCCTTCACCCAGCTACAGACAAATCAGACAAGCCAAGATAAAATTTGCAGCAATTAAAGACAGCACAGAATTACACCACCACTATGTTTTAAATTTTCAACAACCCAAAACAATTATAAGTAAAGACAACACAGAAAGAAAGTATATGTCACTACAAGCCTACAATCAAGTTTAAAGAAAATACCAATTACCAGTTACTCTAAAGCACTAGAATTGAATATGTTTCCTTCCTTCACCTTCTGGCTTCTTCTGAGAAGATGAACCTCTGTTTGCTGCTTTAACTGTGACTAAGCCCCACCTCCAGTTATCACGTAGCTGAGGTCAGAGGCCAGACAATTAACACCCTTCACCCAGCTACAGGACAGTCAGACAAGCCAAGATAAAATTTGCAGCAATTAAAGACAGCACAGAATTACACCACCACTATGTTTTAAATTTTCAACAGCCCAAAAACAATTATAAGTAAAGACAACACAGAAAGAAAGTATAGTGTCTCTACAAGCCTACAATCTAAGTTTAAAAGAAAAATACCAATTACCAGTTACTCTAAAGCACTGAATTGCATATGTTTCCTTCCTTCACCTTCTGGCTTCTTCTGAGAAGATGAACCTCTGTTTGCTGCTTTAACTGTGACTAAGCCACACCTCCAGTTATCACGTAGCTGAGGTCAGAGGCCAGACAATTAACACCTTCACCCAGCTACAGGACAGTCAGACAAGCCAAGATAAATTTGCAGCAATTAAAGACAGCACAGAATTACACCACCACTATGTTTTAAATTTTCAACAGCCCAAAACAATTATAAGTAAAGACAACACAGAAAGAAAAGTATAGTGTCACTACAAGCCTACAATCTAAGTTTAAAAGAAAATACCAATTACCAGTTACTCTAAAGCAATTGAATTGAATATGTTTCCTTCCTTCACCTTCTCGGCTTCTTCTGAGAAGATGAACCTCTGTTTGCTACTTTAACTGTGACTAAGCCCCACCCTCCAGTTATCACGTAGTTGAGGTCAGAGGCCAGACAACTAACACCCTTCACTCCAGCTACAGGACAGTCAGACAAGCCAAGATAAAATTTGCAACAAATTAAAGACAGCACAGAATTACACACCTATGTTTTAAATTTTCAACAGCCAAAACAATTATAAGTAAACAACCAGAAAGAAAGTATAGTGTCTACAGGCCTAAAATCTAAGTTTGAAAAAACAATTACAAGCTACCTAAGCACTGAATTGAATATGTTTCTTCCTTCACTGGCTTCTTCTGAGAAGATGAACCTCTGTTTGCTACAACTGTTAAGCCCCACCTCAGCCATCACGCTGAGGTCAGAGGCAGACAACACCCTTCACCCAGCTACAGGACAGCCAGACAAGCCAAGATAAAATTTGGAATTAAAGACACACAGAATTACACCACCACTATGTTTTAAACAGCCCAAAAACAATTATAAGTAAAGACAACAAAGAAAAGAAAGTATAGTGTCACTAAGCCTACAACCCAAGTTTAAAAGATAAATACCAATTAACAGTTACTCTAAAGCACTGAATTGAATGTTTCCTTCCTTCACCTTCTGGCACCTTCTGAGAAGATGAACCTCTGTTTGCTGCTTTAACTGTGACTAGCCCACCTCCAGTTACGAAGCGAGTCGAGGCCAACACCAACACCCTTCACCCAGCTACAGGACAGTCAGACAAGCCAAGATAAATTTGCAGCAATTAAAGACAGCACAGAATTACACCACCACTATGTTTTAAATTTCCAACAACCCAAAACAATTATAAGTAAAGACAACACAGAAAGAAAGAAAGGTCACCACAAGCCTACAATCTAAGCTTAAAGAAAATACCAATTACCAGTTACTCCAAGCACTGAATTGAATATGTTTCCTTCCTTCACCTTCTGGCTTCTTCTGGAAGATGAACTCTGTTGCTGCTTTAACTGTGATAAGCCCCACCTCCAGCACTGCTGAGGCCAGAGGCAGACAATTAACACCTTCACCCAGCCACAGGACAGTCAGACAAGCCAAGATAAAATTTGCAGCAATTAAAGACAGCACAGAATACCACCACTATGTTTTAAATTTTCAACAGCCCAAAACAATTATAAAAGACAAACAAAGAAAGAAGTATAGTGTCACTACAAGCCTACAGTCTGTTTAAAAAAAAAATTCCAAGTACAAGCCACTCTAAAGCACTGAATTGATATTTCCTTCCTTCCTTCTGACTTCTACAGAGAAGATGAACCTCTGTTGCTGTTTAACTGTGACTAGCCCACCTCCAGTTATCACGTAGCTGAGGTCAGAGGCCAGACAAGTAAACCCTTCACCCAGCTACAGGACAGTCAGACAAGCCAAGATAAAATTTGCAGCAATTAAAGACAGCACAGAATTACACCACCACTATGTTTTAAATTTTCAACAGCCCAAAACAAAAGAAAAGACAACACAGAAAAGTAGTGTCACAAACCTACAACTAAGTTTAAAAGAAAAATACCAATTACCAGTTACTCTAAAGCACTGATGAATATGTTTCTTCCTTCACCTTCTAGCTTCTTCCGAGAAGATGAACCTCTGTTGCTGCTTAACTGTGACTAAGCCCCACCTCCAGTGATCAAGCAGCTGAGGTCAGAGGCCAGACAACAAACACCCTTCACCCAGCTACAGGACAGTCAGACAAGCCAAGATAAAATTTGCAGCAATTAAAGACAGCACGAACTACCACCACTATGTTTCAAATTTTCAACAACCCAAAACAATTATAAGCAAAGACACAGAAAGAAAGCATAGGTCACTACAGCACAATCTAAGTTTAAAAAAAAATACCAATACCAGTTACTCTAAAGCACTGAATTGAATAGAACACCTTCACTTCTAGCTTCTTCTGAGAAGATGAACCCTATTTGCTGCTTTAACTTGACTAAGCCCACCTCCAGTTATCACGTAGCTGAGGTCAGAAGCCAACACTAACACCCTTCACCCAGCTACAGGACAGCCAGACAAGCCAAGACAAATTCGAAGCAATTAAAGAAAGCACAGAATTACACCACCACTGTTTTAAATTTCAACAGCCCAAAACAATTATAAGTAAAGACAACACAGAAAGAAAGGAGTGTCACTAACCTACAATCTAAGTTTAAAAGAAAATACCAATTACCAGTTACTCTAAAGCACTGAATTGCATATGTTTCCTCCTTCACCTTCAAGCTTCTTCTGAGAAGATGAACCCTGTTTGCTGCACAACTGTGACTAAGCCACTACAGTTATCACGTAGGGAGGTCAGGGCCAGACACCAACACCTTCACCCAGCTACAGGACAGTCAGACAAGCCAAGATAAAATTTGCAGCAATTAAGACAGCACAGAACACCACCACTATGTTTTAAATTTTAACAGCCCAAAAACAATTATAAGTAAAGACAACACAGAAAGAAAGTATAGTGTCACTACAAGCCTACACCTAATTTAAAGAAAAAATACCACTACCAGGTACTCAAAAGCACTGAATTGAATATGTTTCTTCCTTCACCGCCTGGCTTCTTCTGAGAAGATGAACCTCGTTTGCTGTAACTGTGACTAAGCCCCCACCTCCAGTTATCACGTAGCTGAGGTCAGAGGCCAGACAATTAACACCCTTCACCCAGCTACAGGACAGTCAGACAAGCCAAGATAAAATTTGCAGCAATTAAAAACAGCACAGAATTACTCCACCACTATGTTTTAATTTTCTTGGCCCAAAAACAATTATAATCCAAGACTTGGCACAGAAAGTCTATAGTGTCACTACAAAAGCTAGTCTAAGTTAAAAGAAAATACCAATTACCAGTTACTCTAAAGCACTGAATTGCCATTTCTTCCTCACCTTCTGGCTTTTCTGAGAAGATGAACTATTTGCCTTTAACTGACTAGCCCCACCTCCAGTTATCACGTAGCTGAGGCCAGAGCCAGACAATTAACACCTTCACCCAGCTACAGGACAGTCAGCAAGCCAAGATAAAATTTGCAGCAATTAAAGACAGCAGAAAATTACACCACCACTATACTTTAAATTTTCAACAGCCCAAAACAATATAGTAAGAAACACAGAAAGAAAGTAGTGTCACTACAAACCTACACCTGTTTAAAAAAAATACAAGTACCAATTATCTAAAGCACTGAATTAAATATGTTTCCTCTTCACCTTCTGCCTGCTTCGAGAAGTGAACCCTGCTTGCTGCTTTAACTGTGACTAAGCCCCACCTCCAGTTATCAATAGCTGAGGTCGAGGCCAACAATTAACACCCTTCACAACTACAGGATCAGACAAGCAAGATAAAATTTGCAGCAATTAAAACAACACAGAATTACACCACCACCTGTTTTAAATTTTCAACAGCCCAAAACAATTATAAGTAAAGACAACACAAAAGAAAGTATAGTCTCACTACAAGCCCCGTTAAGTTTAAAGAAAATACAATACAGTTACTCTAGCACTGAATTGATATGTTTCCTTCCTTCACCTTCTAGCTTTTTCTGAGAAGTGAACCTCTGTTTGCTGCTTTAACTGTGATAAGCCCCACTCCACAGTTATCAAGTGAGCTGAGGTCAGAGGCCAGACACTAACACCCTTCACCCATACAGGACAGTCAGACAAGCCAAGATAAAATTTGCAGCAATTAGACAGACAGAATTACCACCACTATGTTTTAAATTTTCAACAGCCCAAAACAATTATAAGTAAAACACAAAAGAAAGTAGAATGTCACTACAAACCTACAATCTAAGTTTAAAAAAAATACCAATTACCAGTTACTCTAAAACACTGAATTGAATATGTCTTCCTTCACCTTCGGCTTCTTCTGAGAAGATGACCTCTGTTTGCTTTCTTTTAACTGTTCATACCTCCAGTTATCCACGTAGTTGAGGTCAGAAGGCCGGACAATTAACACCTTCCACCCCAGCTACAGGACAGTCAGACAAGCCAGATAAATTGCAGCAATTAAAACAACAAATTACACCACCACCATGTTTCAATTTTCAACAGCCCAAAACAATTATAAATAAAAGACAACACAAAAAAGTATAGTGTCAATACAGCTACAATCAAGTTTAAAAAAAAATACCAATTACCAGTTACTCTAAAGCATGAACAATATGTTTCCCTTCACCTTCTGGCTTCTTCTGAGAAGATGAACCTCTGTTGCTGCTTCAACTGTGACTAAGCCCCACCTCCAGTTATCACGTAGCTCAGGTCAGAGGCCAGACAATTAACACCCTTCACAGCCACAGGACAGTCAGACAAGCAAGATAAAATTTGCAGCAATTAGACAGCACAGAATTACACCACCAATATGTTTTAAATTTTCAACAACCCAAAAACAATTATAAGTAAAGACAACACAGAAGAAATATAGTATCACAACAAGCCTACAATCTAGTTTAAAAGACAAATACAACTAACAGTTACTCTAAAGCACTGAATTGAATATGTTTCCTTCCTTCACCTTCTGACTTCTTCTGAAGATGAACTCTGTTTGCTGCTTCAACTGTGACTAAGCCCCACCTCCGTTAATGGCTGAGGTCAGGGCCAACAATTAACACCACCCAGCTACGGACAGTCAACAAGCCAAGATAAAATTTGGCAATTAAAGACAGCACAGAATTACACCACCACTATGTTTAAATTTTCAACAGCCCAAAAACAATTATAATAAAGACAACACAGAAAGAAAGTATAGTGTCTACAGCCTACAATCTAAGTTTAAAAAAAAATACCACTACCAGTTACTCTAAAGCACTGAATTGAATATGTTTCCCTCCTTCACCTTCTGGCTTCTTCTGAGAAGATGAACCTCTGTTTGCTGCTTTAACTGTGACTAAGCACCTCCAGTTATCACTAGCTGAGGTCAGAGGCCAGACAATTAACACCCTTCACCATACAGGACACAGACAAGCCAAGATAAAATTTGCAGCACTAAAGACAGCACAAATGCACCACCACTATGTTTTAAATTTTCAACAGCCCAAACAATTATAAGTAAAGACAACACAGAAAAGTATATGTCCTACAAACCTACAGTCTAAGTTTAAAGAAAAATTCACCACGCCACTCTAAGCACTGAATTGAATGTTTCCTTCCATTCACCTTCTGGCTTCTTCCAAGAAGATGAACCTCTGTTTGCTGCTTTAACTGTGACTAAGCCCCACCTCCAGCTATCACGCAGCTGAGGTCAGAGGCCAGAACACCAACACCCTCACCCAGCTACAGGACAGTCAGACAAGCCAGATAAATTTGCAGCAATTAAAGACAGCACAGAATTACACCACCACTATGTTTTAAATTTTCAACAGCCAAACAATTATAGTAAAGACAACACAGAAAGAAAGTATAGTGTCACTACAAGCCTAATCTAAGTTTAAAAGAAAATACCAATTACCAGTTACTCTAAAGCACTGAATTGAATATGTTTCCTTCCTTCACCCTGGCTTCTTCTGAGAAGATGAACTCTGTTTACTGCTTTAACTGCGACTAAGCCCACCTCCAGTTATCACGTGGCGGGGTCAGAGGCCAGACAATAAACCTCACCCAGCACAGGACAGTCAGACAAGCCAGATAAAATTTGCACAATAAAGACAGCACAGAATTACACCACTATGTTTAAAATTTTCAACAACCCAAAAACAATTATAAGTAAAGACAACACAGAAAGAAAGTATAGTGTCACTACAAGCCCACAATCTAAGTTTAAAAAAAATACCAATTACCAGTTAATCTAAACTGAATTGAATATGTTTCCTTCCTTCACCTTCTGGCTTCTTCTGAGAAGATGAACTCTGTTTGCTGCTGGAATGACTAAGCCCACCTCCAGTTATCACGTAGCTGAGGTCAGGGCCAGACAATTAACACCCTTCACCCAGCTACAGGACAGTCAGACAGCCAGATAAAATTTGCAGCAATTAAAGACAGCACAGAATTACACCACCACTATGTTTAAATTTTCAACAGCCCAAAACAATTATAAGTAAAGAACACAGAGAAAGTATAGTGTCACTACAAGCCTACAATCTAAGTTTAAAGAAAATACCACCAACAGTTACTCTAAAGCACTGAATTGCTATGTTTCTTCCTTCACCTTTGCTCTTCAGAAGATGAACTCTGTTGCTGCTTTAACCGTGACTAAGCCCCACCTCCAGTTATCACGTGCTGAGGTCAGGCAGACACTAACACCTTCACCCAGCTACAGGACAGTCAGACAAGCCAAGATAAAATGCAACAACTAAAGACAGCACAAATTACACCACCACTATGTTTAAAATTTCAACAGCCCAAAACAATTATAAAGACACAGAAGTATAGGTCACTACAAGCCTACAACCAAGTTTAAAGAAAATACACTACCAGTTACTCTAAAGCACTGAATTGAATATGTTCTTCCTTCACCTTCTGGCTTCTTCTGAGAAGATGAAACTCTTTTGCTGCTTTAACTGTGATAAGCCACCTCCAGTTATCCGTAGCCAAGGTCAGAGGCCAGACACTAACACCCTTCACCCAGCTACAGGACAGTCAGACAGCCAAGATAAAATTTGCAGCAATTAAGACAGCACAGAATACCCACACTATGTTTTAAATTTTCAACAGCCCAAAACAATTACAAGCAAAACAACACAGAAAGAAAATATAGTATCACACAACCTACAATTAAGTTTAAAAGAAAATACCAATTACAATTACTCTAAGCACTGAATTGAATATGTTTCTCCCTTCACCTTCAAGCTTCTTCTGAAGATGAACTCTGTTTGCTATAACCAGACTAAGCCCCACCTCCAGTTATCGTAGCTGAGGTCAGAGCCAGACAATTAACACCCTTCCCCCAGCTACAGGACAGTCAGACAAGCCAAGATAAAATTTGCAGAATAAAGACGCAGAATTACCACCACTATGTTTTAAATTTTCAACAGCCAAAAACAATTATAAGTAAAGACAACACAGAAAGAAAGTATAGTGTCACTACAATCCACACCTAAGCTTAAAAGAAAAATACCAATTACCAGTTACTCTAAAGCACTGAATTGAATATGTTTCCTTCCTTCACCTTCTGGCTTCTTCTGAGAAGATGAACCTCTGTTTGCTGCTTTAACTGTGACTAAGCCCCACCTCCAGTTATCACGTAGCTGAGGTCAGAGGCCAGACAATTAACACCCTTCACCCAGCTACAGGACAGTCAGACAAGCCAAGATAAAATTTAAAGCAATTAAAGACAGCACAGAATTACACCACCACTATGTTTTAAATTTTCAACAGCCCAAAAACAATTATAAGTAAAGACAACACAGAAAGAAAGTATAGTGTCACTACAAGCCTACAATCTAAGTTTAAAAAGAAAATACCACTACCAGTTACTCTAAAGCACTGAATTGAATATGTTTCCATTCCTTCACCTTCTAAGGCTTCTTCTGAGAAGATGAACCTCTGTTTGCTGCTTTAACTGTGACTAAGCCCCACCTCCAGTTATCACGTAGCTGAGGTCAGAGGCCAGACAACCAACCCTTCACCCAGCTACAGGACAGTCAGACAAGCCAAGATAAAATTTGCAGCAATTAAAGACAGCACAGAATTACACCACCACTATGTTTTAAATTTTCAACAACCCAAAACAATTATAAGTAAAGACAAACACAGAAAGAAAGTATAGTGTCACAAAATACACAATCTAAGTTTAAAAGAAAAATACCAATTACCAGTTACCTAAAGCACTGAATTGAATATGTTTCCTTCCCTTCACCTTCTGGCTTCTTCTGAGAAGATGAACCTCTGTTTGCTGCTTTAACTGTGACTAAGCCCCACCTCCATTATCACGTAGCGGAGGTCAGAGGCCAGACAATTAACACCCTTCACCCAGCTACAGGACAGTCAGACAAGCCAAGATAAAATTTGCAGCAATTAAAGACAGCACAGAATTACACCACCACTATGTTTTAAATTTCCAACAGCCCAAAAACAATTATAAGTAAAGACAACACAGAAAGAAAGTATAGTGTCACTACAAGCCTACAATCTAAGTTTAAAAGAAAAATACCAATTACCAGTTACTCAAAGCACTGAATTGCATATGTTTCTTCCTTCACCTTCTGGCTTACTACTGAGAAGATGAACTCTGTTTGCTACTTTAACTCTGACTAAGCCCCACCTCCAGTTATCACGTAGCTGAGGTCAGAGGCCAGACAATTAACACCCTTCACCCAGCTACAGGACAGTCAGACAAGCCAAGATAAAATTTGCAGCAATTAAAGACAGCACAGAATTACACCACCACTATGTTTTAAATTTTCAACAGCCCAAAACAATTATAAGTAAAGACAACAAAGAAAGAAAGTATAGTGTCACTACAAGCACACAATCTAAGTTTAAAAGAAAATACCAATTACCAGTTACTCTAAAGCACTGAATTGAATATGTTTCCTTCCTTCTCCTTCTGCTTCTTCTGAGAAAATGAACCTCTGTTTGCTACTTTAACTCTGACTAAGCCCCACTCCAGTTATCACGCAGCTGAGGTCAGAGGCCAGACAATTAACACCCTTCACCCAGCTACAGGACAGTCAGACAAGCCAAGATAAAATTTGCAGCAATTAAAGACAGCACAGAATTACACCACCACTATGTTTTAAATTTTCAACAGCCCAAAAACAATTATAAGTAAAGACAACACAGAAAGAAAGTATAGTGTCACTACAAGCCTACAATCTAAGTTTAAAAGAAAAATACCAATTACCAGTTACTCTAAAGCACTGAATTGAATATGTTTCCTTCCTTCACCTTCTGGCTTCTTCTGAGAAGATGAACCTCTGTTTGCTGCTTTAACTGTGACTAAGCCCCACCTCCAGTTATCCGTAGCTGAGGTCAGAGGCAGACAATTAACACCCTTCACCCAGCTACAGGACAGTCAGACAAGCCAAGATAAAATTTGCAGCAATTAAAGACAGCACAGAATTACACCACCACTATGTTTTAAATTTTCAACAGCCCAAAAACAATTATAAGTAAAGACAACACAGAAAGAAAGTATAGTGTCACTACAAGCCTACAATCTAAGTTTAAAAGAAAAATACCAATTACCAGTTACTCTAAAGCACTGAATTGAATATGTTTCCTTCCTTCACCTTCTGGCTTCTTCTGAGAAGATGAACCTCTGTTTGCTGCTTTAACTGTGACTAAGCCCCACCTCCAGTTATCACGTAGCTGAGGTCAGAGGCCAGACAATTAACACCCTTCACCCAGCTACAGGACAGTCAGACAAGCCAAGATAAAATTTGCAGCAATTAAAGACAGCACAGAATTACACCACCACTATGTTTTAAATTTTCAACAGCCCAAAAACAATTATAAGTAAAGACAACACAGAAAGAAAGTATAGTGTCACTACAAGCCTACAATCTAAGTTTAAAAGAAAAATACCAATTACCAGTTACTCTAAAGCACTGAATTGAATATGTTTCCTTCCTTCACCTTCTGGCTTCTTCTGAGAAGATGAACCTCTGTTTGCTGCTTTAACTGTGACTAAGCCCCACCTCCAGTTATCACGTAGCTGAGGTCAGAGCCAGACAATTAACACCCTTCACCCAGCTACAGGACAGTCAGACAAGCCAAGATAAAATTTGCAGCAATTAAAGACAGCACAGAATTACACCACCACTATGTTTTAAATTTTCAACAGCCCAAAACAATTATAAGTAAAGACAACACAGAAAGAAAGTATAGTGTCACTACAAGCCTACAATCTAAGTTTAAAAGAAAATACCAATTACCAGTTACTCTAAAGCACTGAATTGAATATGTTTCCTTCCTTCACCTTCTGGCTTCTTCTGAGAAGATGAACCTCTGTTTGCTGCTTTAACTGTGACTAAGCCCCACCTCCAGTTATCACGTAGCTGAGGTCAGAGGCCAGACAATTAACACCCTTCACCCAGCTACAGGACAGTCAGACAAGCCAAGATAAAATTTGCAGCAATTAAAGACAGCACAGAATTACACCACCACTATGTTTTAAATTTTCAACAGCCCAAAAACAATTATAAGTAAAGACAACACAGAAAGAAAGTATAGTGTCACTACAAGCCTACAATCTAAGTTTAAAGAAAAATACCAATTACCAGTTACTCTAAAGCACTGAATTGAATATGTTTCCTTCCTTCACCTTCTGGCTTCTTCTGAGAAGATGAACCTCTGTTTGCTGCTTTAACTGTGACTAAGCCCCACCTCCAGTTATCACGTAGCTGAGGTCAGAGGCCAGACAATTAACACCCTTCACCCAGCTACAGGACAGTCAGACAAGCCAAGATAAAATTTGCAGCAATTAAAGACAGCACAGAATTACACCACCACTATGTTTTAAATTTTCAACAGCCCAAAAACAATTATAAGTAAAGACAACACAGAAAGAAAGTATAGTGTCACTACAAGCCTACAATCTAAGTTTAAAAGAAAATACCAATTACCAGTTACTCTAAAGCACTGAATTGAATATGTTTCCTTCCTTCACCTTCTGGCTTCTTCTGAGAAGATGAACCTCTGTTTGCTGCTTTAACTGTGACTAAGCCCCACCTCCAGTTATCACGTAGCTGAGGTCAGAGGCCAGACAATTAACACCCTTCACCCAGCTACAGGACAGTCAGACAAGCCAAGATAAAATTTGCAGCAATTAAAGACAGCACAGAATTACACCACCACTATGTTTTAAATTTTCAACAGCCCAAAACAATTATAAGTAAAGACAACACAGAAAGAAAGTATAGTGTCACTACAAGCCTACAATCTAAGTTTAAAAGAAAAATACCAATTACCAGTTACTCTAAAGCACTGAATTGAATATGTTTCCTTCCTTCACCTTCTGGCTTCTTCTGAGAAGATGAACCTCTGTTTGCTGCTTTAACTGTGACTAAGCCCCACCTCCAGTTATCACGTAGCTGAGGTCAGAGGCCAGACAATTAACACCCTTCACCCAGCTACAGGACAGTCAGACAAGCCAAGATAAAATTTGCAGCAATTAAAGACAGCACAGAATTACACCACCACTATGTTTTAAATTTTCAACAGCCCAAAAACAATTATAAGTAAAGACAACACAGAAAGAAAGTATAGTGTCACTACAAGCCTACAATCTAAGTTTAAAAGAAAATACCAATTACCAGTTACTCTAAAGCACTGAATTGAATATGTTTCCTTCCTTCACCTTCTGGCTTCTTCTGAGAAGATGAACCTCTGTTTGCTGCTTTAACTGTGACTAAGCCCCACCTCCAGTTATCACGTAGCTGAGGTCAGAGGCCAGACAATTAACACCCTTCACCCAGCTACAGGACAGTCAGACAAGCCAAGATAAAATTTGCAGCAATTAAAGACAGCACAGAATTACACCACCACTATGTTTTAAATTTTCAACAGCCCAAAAACAATTATAAGTAAAGACAACACAGAAAGAAAGTATAGTGTCACTACAAGCCTACAATCTAAGTTTAAAGAAAAATACCAATTACCAGTTACTCTAAAGCACTGAATTGAATATGTTTCCTTCCTTCACCTTCTGGCTTCTTCTGAGAAGATGAACCTCTGTTTGCTGCTTTAACTGTGACTAAGCCCCACCTCCAGTTATCACGTAGCTGAGGTCAGAGGCCAGACAATTAACACCCTTCACCCAGCTACAGGACAGTCAGACAAGCCAAGATAAAATTTGCAGCAATTAAAGACAGCACAGAATTACACCACCACTATGTTTTAAATTTTCAACAGCCCAAAAACAATTATAAGTAAAGACAACACAGAAGAAAGTATAGTGTCACTACAAGCCTACAATCTAAGTTTAAAAGAAAAATACCAATTACCAGTTACTCTAAAGCACTGAATTGAATATGTTTCCTTCCTTCACCTTCTGGCTTCTTCTGAGAAGATGAACCTCTGTTTGCTGCTTTAACTGTGACTAAGCCCCACCTCCAGTTATCACGTAGCTGAGGTCAGAGGCCAGACAATTAACACCCTTCACCCAGCTACAGGACAGTCAGACAAGCCAAGATAAAAATTTGCAGCAATTAAAGACAGCACAGAATTACACCACCACTATGTTTTAAATTTTCAACAGCCCAAAAACAATTATAAGTAAAGACAACACAGAAAGAAAGTATAGTGTCACTACAAGCCTACAATCTAAGTTTAAAAGAAAAATACCAATTACCAGTTACTCTAAAGCACTGAATTGAATATGTTTCCTTCCTTCACCTTCTGGCTTCTTCTGAGAAGATGAACCTCTGTTTGCTGCTTTAACTGTGACTAAGCTCCACCTCCAGTTATCACGTAGCTGAGGTCAGAGGCCAGACAATTAACACCCTTCACCCAGCTACAGGACAGTCAGACAAGCCAAGATAAAATTTGCAGCAATTAAAGACAGCACAGAATTACACCACCACTATGTTTTAAATTTTCAACAGCCCAAAAACAATTATAAGTAAAGACAACACAGAAAGAAAGTATAGTGTCACTACAAGCCTACAATCTAAGTTTAAAAGAAAATACAATTACCAGTTACTCTAAAGCACTGAATTGAATATGTTTCCTTCCTTCACCTTCTGGCTTCTTCTGAGAAGATGAACCTCTGTTTGCTGCTTTAACTGTGACTAAGCCCCACCTCCAGTTATCACGTAGCTGAGGTCAGAGGCCAGACAATTAACACCCTTCACCCAGCTACAGGACAGTCAGACAAGCCAAGATAAAATTTGCAGCAATTAAAGACAGCACAGAATTACACCACCACTATGTTTTAAATTTTCAACAGCCCAAAACAATTATAAGTAAAGACAACACAGAAAGAAAGTATAGTGTCACTACAAGCCTACAATCTAAGTTTAAAAGAAAAATACCAATTACCAGTTACTCTAAAGCACTGAATTGAATATGTTTCCTTCCTTCACCTTCTGGCTTCTTCTGAGAAGATGAACCTCTGTTTGCTGCTTTAACTGTGACTAAGCCCCACCTCCAGTTATCACGTAGCTGAGGTCAGAGGCCAGACAATTAACACCCTTCACCCAGCTACAGGACAGTCAGACAAGCCAAGATAAAATTTGCAGCAATTAAAGACAGCACAGAATTACACCACCACTATGTTTTAAATTTTCAACAGCCCAAAAACAATTATAAGTAAAGACAACACAGAAAGAAAGTATAGTGTCACTACAAGCCTACAATCTAAGTTTAAAAGATAAATACCAATTACCAGTTACTCTAAAGCACTGAATTGAATATGTTTCCTTCCTTCACCTTCTGGCTTCTTCTGAGAAGATGAACCTCTGTTTGCTGCTTTAACTGTGACTAAGCCCCACCTCCAGTTATCACGTAGCTGTGGTCAGAGGCCAGACAATTAACACCCTTCACCCAGCTACAGGACAGTCAGACAAGCCAAGATAAAATTTGCAGCAATTAAAGACAGCACAGAATTACACCACCACTATGTTTTAAATTTTCAACAGCCCAAAAACAATTATAAGTAAAGACAACACAGAAAGAAAGTATAGTGTCACTACAAGCCTACAATCTAAGTTTAAAAGAAAAATACCAATTACCAGTTACTCTAAAGCACTGAATTGAATATGTTTCCTTCCTTCACCTTCTGGCTTCTTCTGAGAAGATGAACTTCTGTTTGCTGCTTTAACTGTGACTAAGCCCCACCTCCAGTTATCATGTAGCTGAGGTCAGAGGCCAGACAATTAACACCCTTCACCCAGCTACAGGACAGTCAGACAAGCCAAGATAAAATTTGCAGCAATTAAAGACAGCACAGAATTACACCACCACTATGTTTTAAATTTTCAACAGCCCAAAAACAATTATAAGTAAAGACAACACAGAAAGAAAGTATAGTGTCACTACAAGCCTACAATCTAAGTTTAAAAGAAAAATACCAATTACCAGTTACTCTAAAGCACTGAATTGAATATGTTTCCTTCCTTCACCTTCTGGCTTCTTCTAAGAAGATGAACCTCTGTTTGCTGCTTTAACTGTGACTAAGCCCCACCTCCAGTTATCACGTAGCTGAGGTCAGAGGCCAGACAATTAACACCCTTCACCCAGCTACAGGACAGTCAGACAAGCCAAGATAAAATTTGCAGCAATTAAAGACAGCACAGAATTACACCACCACTATGTTTTAAATTTTCAACAGCCCAAAAACAATTATAAGTAAAGACAACACAGAAAGAAAGTATAGTGTCACTACAAGCCTACAATCTAAGTTTAAAAGAAAAATACCAATTACCAGTTACTCTAAAGCACTGAATTGAATATGTTTCCTTCCTTCACCTTCTGGCTTCTTCTCAAGGAGGGCACAGTAAATTCTTGAAAAAAACTAGATTACCAGACTAACATCTATGACAGAAGATTCAGTAACATCATCAGGAACATCAGACTCAGAAAGTAATGAATTTAAATTAAACAGATGTAATAATATTAGGAGACACCACTATAGACGTACTAGATGACCATATTATAACAGGTTCTATATAAGAACTTATACTCCATACAGAGAGAGAGAGAGAGAGATGGGACTATTATGACGTGATATTTTGAACCATATAAATGGGACTGGCAGTCACAGATGAGATAGCCAGAAAAGGATTTTCACACGACATCATGGGAACCAGGCACCTCAGGAATAAGATTAAAGGAAAAAGAAAAAGATTCAGGATGATGAAAAGAAAGAGACAAAGACAAAATGCACGAACTGAGTTCTAGGAACCAGCAGAATTAATGCTTTAAAATTTGTCACAAGAATTGACACCTATTGAAACAAAGATTCTCAACAAAGGTCTATCATTTAGCCTAACAGAGAAAGTAAATGTGTTTGAATTTAAATTAGATTTGGAGAAATTTTATAGAAAATTAAGACATAAATATTTTTTGGTGTCAGAGAACCCTCCACTGAAAATTCTGAAAAATCAAGAGTCAGATCTTTACTTAAACAGGCTTTGGGAACAAAGTCTCATTTTGATCCACTTGGTCTTATACCAGCCAATATCACTAGTTATATAGAAAAAGTAAATAGAGAGATAGGATGTTTGCTGAGACAGAGTGAATCAAAATGTCCAAATTTTAATATAACTAAGGATGAGAAGGAGGCCTTAAATGATCTAAGTAAAACCAGCAGACAAAGGGGGAGGGATAATGATTCTGGACTATAATGACTATAGAGAAGAATGCATGAGACAGTTAAATGAAGCAACTACCTATGAGACAATATCAAGGATTCCTTTTGAATCACTAAGACAAAAGATAACTGAGGTAATGACTGAAGCTAGTGACAGGGGCCTTATAGAACAGTGGACAGTAGATGAACTTATTAAGAAAAAAGCCAGAGTACCTCTGTTCTATTGCCTTCCAAAAATACATATAAATCTGCAAAAACTGCATGGAAGGCCAACTATATCAGGTACAAGATCAATAACAGAGCCTCTTTCGACTTTTGTGGACCATTACTGTAAACAACTAGTACTGACAACATGGTCTCATCTAAAAGATAGTAAACATTGTATTCAGATTTTACAAGATTTGAATGAGAAAGAAAAAATAAGCAGAGAAATGAGAATAACATAACACAACTAATGAAAAGATTTGAGGCGAGGGGGTACACAACAGAAACCTTAAATAAAGCAAAAATGAAAGTTAATCAGAAAGCAAGAGAAGAATTACTTATAAATAAAAATCTTAGGGATAGGACAACAACAGAAAGGTTAATTATGTCTACCCAGTTCTCAGAATGTTTTGGGAAGATTAAAAATATTCTGCTAAAGAACTGGGTTACCTTACACTCAAGTGAGATTGGACAAAATATTTTAATAACAAACCTTGGGTAACAGCAAAAAAAAGCAATGACTATCTGGGACAAAATAGTGAAAATCCAGCACTGGACTCCAGAAGAACGAGGTACATCTTGGCTAAGATCAGCTACAAAAGGATTCTTTCCATGTGGGAATTGTGTTCACTGACACGGTGGTGTAAAAAGCAAACAGATTCAGAGTACATGGAATGATGTAAAATATGATATAAAGGATTTTATTACATACAATTCAGATTATGTTATGTACTGCATACTCTGCCCTTGTTCCCTATATTACATTGGACAAACTACAAGACCTTTAAAAACAGTGAATAATTGAACATAAAAGTAATATAAGGTGAGAAGATGTGAGATCACCAATCACAAGGCACTTTCTAGAACATTGGCAGCAAATATCTTTTATATATCCAACTTTTTTGGACTTGAAGGAGTAAAGGAACCCACAGGAGGAGGAGACAGAGAAACAGCACTGCTAAGAAGTGAAGCCTGGTGGATTTATATGGTAAGGATTTATAAAAATCTTTATGAACTTAATGGAAATTTAATTTGGATAAGTTTTGAGTGAAGAACAAGAGTACTGTTTAGAAGTTCTCTCTACACCTATTAGTAGGATGAAATAGAATCAGATACTATATAGGCAGTTCATTGCTATCATTTTTTTCTTTCTTGTATATATTATATTCTACTGTATATACATATATGTTCCAACTAGCTATTTTTTATGAGTGTTTTAATTTAGTATATAGTGCTTATTATTTCTAGTATAATGGACTTATGTATATTCAGTTTGTCCAAAACTTTCGCTCGTTTGTAAAATTAATGTAGTCCATAGTCCCCCCCACCCCCTCTGCTTTTTTTATTAATTTTATAACAGTATTGTTTATTTCCTGAAGTCCTGTCTTGTAGTGGTTGGAATGTTTGTATCTGTGAGGACTCCAACTTTCGTAATCTCAGAAAAAGTATTGATCTAAATAAAGGAAGAGAAAAAAGTTTGCAGTACCTCTGTTCGACTTTGTCGTCGTACGAGATTTTAATTGACCGGGCCGCTCAGGGTGACGTCACGTCGTGATGTAAACACACCTACAGGCGTACACACCTTCTTTGCCTCAGGTAGAAGGCCTGAGTAAAATCAGCATGTTGCGATAATGGCGGACGGTCACCGGAGAGAGAGAGAGAGAGAGAGACTAAGTAACGGCTAAATGAGCACCGGAACTGGGTGAGTTGCACTCATAATTGGGAATAAAGTGCACCTCTTAAGTTTCTTAAATTGAACAGGCAAAATAAAAGCTGAAAGCCTGTATGATATTTTTACCATTCTCAGGTAAATGGAGGTAAACCACTGAGGTGGTTGAAATCTTTGGCCTTGCAACTAGTAAAATAGAATTGTCACTGCAAGTGATAAGCACAAGGTAAAAGAACAATTCAAACAGATAGAGATTAAGATTTATAACCTGAAAAAGTTCTAGAATCAAGACAAAACAAATTTAAAAAGCATTTATGTTTGGATTTTTTGCAGAGAAGCTCCAAGCCACAAGATAATTGAAACTCTTCCCCCCACAACACTCCCAAGATGTGTTTGAACTGAACAGAAAAACGACACAATATTGTTTAGCAGGTTTCTTCCCCTGCATTCAAAATATAATTTGAGTTTAGGGTTAGTCAATATAGAGAATATGAAGTATAGATGTAGTAGATGAAGTGGGTAATAATACTAAAACGTGTTTATTTGTTTAAATCTTACAGAACATTTATAGAAGAAGAAGGAACAATATTTGTAAATGCTTAAAGTCTAATGAATGAACCCTAAGTTCTGAAATGTTACTATTTAAAGAAAAACAAAGCAGAATGAAAAATGAAGAAAGAAATTAATTGTCATAATTCACATCAGTTAATTGAGTGAATCTTGTTGGGGTTCAGTGAGATAGCCTGAACTGACTGTGGATCTGGCTAAATATAGCTCATTTATTTTTATCTGCAGGTTTTGACTGCTATGATCTCACGAGTGGCGGAGCCACAAGTACAGTCTATAGAGGTCAGTCTCTGCAGAGGAAAATACAGTAAATATGATGTTTTTTAACCAACCCACGGCATGCAGTATGTCATTTAAACAGTAACAAGGCCTCTCTGGCAAGATTAGTTCTTTCGATGAAGATTTAACTGTTTCTGTTGGATTGTACTGCTCTGTTTTTAATTGCAGTAGAGGCCTTTATGATGTCATTCAGCATTGTGCAAGCTGTTTTCATATTGGTTAGGAGCTCCTTTGTGGCCCACCTAAAGCTGAAATAGATGATGATGACCTACCTAATATTGAAATAAATGATTTCCACTTCAAGCCTGTCAAACATGAAAAAATATGCATTTATTTGCAAAATGTAATTCTCACAGTCAATGTGTATAACATTTATCTGAAATTTAGATATGTCACATTGACAACCCTCAACCTAAGAACCAATCAGAGAGCAGCTTTCAGAATGCTGATGACATCACAGTAGCCTTGTGCTTCCCCGAATCTAGCTGCTGAATTCAGAGAGAAACAGATGAATCATTATGCAAAGCTGATATAAAAGGTATAACTTAAACAACTGGTGTTGTACGAATTGAATACACAATAACTTGACTCAAAAATAAAGAATACTGGATGGGCAACTATGCATAACCAGTGTGTTCTCCCACAGAGGGATTCTGATTCCCCCTGACCTCGAGAAGGAAGCTCAAGAGGTCCATGGGAATCAGAGCCCCAAGGTGTCAGAATACACTGGTTCTGCATAAAGTTGCTCATCCTGTATTTTTATAGTGTATAGTATTAAGTGAAATGTATGCTTGGTTTCTTTTAACTTTCAGAATGAAACTGACTTGTGCAGTCTCTACGGATTTCAGAATGCTATTGTGCCACAGAAGGGTGCAATCATATTCCATGACCTTTGAAATGTGGTAAAACAACACTTTGAAAGGGATGAATTCTATACAGAACAATGCTCTACTATACACTATTATACAGTTTATCTCCATTTGTGAGGAATATGACTTTCATAATTCACTTGTGGCTATGCCCCTCACCGGGAAGATAAATTGAATATTTTGAGACAGGCCATTGTGTATCTCCTGAAGTTCATGATGAGTTGTTTTCAGTCTGGCAATATAAACTCTTTATTGCACATTAACCAAGATTCAGGGTGCAAACTGCCAAGATTCAGTTACAGTACACAGTTCAGGTACTGAGTTAAATGAAGACCTCACCATGACACTGCCTAACAGCAACAGCTTGTTACTCTAATAAACTTCCTCAAGAGGCCTAGGGCGAGATTCTAGAAGACACAATTGCGACATGTGGAAGGCATGCAAATCTGCAACATATGCCACCACAAATATGACAATGGAAATACGCCATATTCTACAAAACAGAGCAGTTGCGACAGTCATAAAAGCATAATGTCGCAGTTATGAAATGCATCATAAAGGGCATGCAAGCTGCAGGAACAGCAGCCAGCATAGCAAACGTGATGGTGGAGCAGGCAGTGCATACAGGGGGTCAGGAAAGGGCACAAATGGCCGCAAGGGCACATAAAAGGAAAAATAACTTTTCCCATGAGGAAACCACCACCATCCTCATAGAAGGGGTGCATGCCAAGGCAGCCCTACTGCTCAACAGGGGTGGTGAGAAGGCAATAAGGGAGAAGAGAAAGGGTGCCTGGGAGAAACTGGCCAGAAAAGTCAATGCAGTGGCCACACAGAGGTGCACGGTCCGCAACCTGCAGAAAAAGTACAGCAATGTGAAAAGGGTGGTGAAGCAAAAGCTGACACACAGTCATCAGGCTGCCCAGGGTACCGGTGGAGGACCAGCTGAGACACAGCCTCCGACAGCCACAGAGAAGCTGGTGGCCACACTCCTGGATGACTGCAGCATCAGTGGGGACAGCAGCCTGGACACCTACAGGATGCAGCATGCCAGAGGTAGGCGGAGGGGAAACATGAGGCTGTGGGCATGGACATGCATGCATGCATGTATGTGCGTGCCCACACAGGAACAACCACATAACAGCTAAATAACAACCTGCGTCCTCCCCACAGGTACCACAGTCCAGACAGCAACAGGCACACAACAGCAACCGCAGGAGGGGGACACAGACCACGAGGACAGTGCCAGTGACACCAGCAGCACCACAGCACCCTCTAGCCAGGAGGGCCCCAGTGACTCAGAGGAGGAAGCAGCATCGGCCATGGATGTTGGTGTGGGTGGTGCGGAGGACAGGGACAGTGACACAGCATGAGGCCAGGTGGGGTCCAGGGATGAACACAGGAATACAGAGGTGGACACCCAAGGGAGCACAGGTGGCACACCAAACACCACGACCTCTGGTGAATGAGTGCATCGGACGCCAGGGAAACTGTGCACACACCAAGCCTCCATGGGCATAGCACCGACCAGGAAAGCCCCCCACCACTGGAGATTGGAGGGGAACAACCTAATGACAGCAGATGGACAGAGCTTCTGGATAACGGCACACCACAATACCTCTGTCAGTACTGCGAGACAGTGGTAATGAAGCAGGCTGAGATGACAGTGGAACTTGGACTCCTGTGGAACAGCATTGAGGACCACCACACCCGGATGGAGGGGCAGATGTCTGGGATCCTCAATGCCATACAGGCAGGGACACATGCCAGCACCGTAGGCCTGGTGGACATTGCAGTGGCCCTGCATGGCCTAGTGCACCAGGTGCAGCTGCAGATGGAGGCACACCTGCGCTGCTCCACTGCCATAGAGCACTACATAAAACAGCAACAGCCGCACACAGAGGTCATGACAATTGCCCTGCAAGTCATGACACACACTCTGCTGGCCAGACAGCAAGAGCCCGCAACACAGCCACCACACATGGCAGCCATGCAGCACACAGCACAGCCAGCGTCCAGACCACCCAGGAACACTATGGCCACCCAGACAATGCCTGTAGATGTAAAGATGGGCAGCATACAGAAAGGGCACCATGTGCAACAGGAAGGCACAGCTGACCAAGGGGCCACAGTGCAGGTACAGAGCCACACACAATGGAACAGTCGCCAGACCTCCAGTGTACCCATCATAGCCGTTGCACTTGCAAGCACCACAAGGCAGCCACCACCGACCTGCACATGGAGCCCTGGGTGCGGACCAGCAGCAACCAGGGACCAGTGCCCCACCCAGGAAGCGTGGCAGGAAGCCAAGGGGCATGACAGGAGGTGCTCCGTGCAGGGACATGACATGGTGTGGCACAGGAGACACTCACAGAGGGGCCCAGGCATAGCACAAAGGGTACACCAGGCACAGACGATGCCTGCGGCAATGCACACCGATGCCAACATATGGAGCCAGACATCTGGCATGGGTACCAGCAGCGAGCGGCACATGAATGAGATGGGGATGATGCACAACAGTGTGCCACACTGCTGGCCCTGACAGACCATGGGGAGTGTGTAGAGTTGCACACCATTGAACATGAACACCATACTGTGGCAACACACATGGGACTGCACACATGGACACTGGTACAGCACCATATGTGGGTGTGGGCACATTGTGATGGGGACTAGGAAACGCCCATGCATGGGATGCACTGGGCACTGATGGGGTGGTATGCACGTATATATGGTGAAATGCACAGTGCACTAGTAAAGCATTGGTACTAAAACACTGTAGTCCATCTCAGTGTGTGCTGTGAATGGTGTGTGTGTGTGTGTGTGTGTGTGAGAGTGTGTGTGAGAGAGAATGTCTGATGGATGCCAGGCAGGACATACAGTGGTGGGGGTCAGTGCCGGTGAGCGTGACTGACAATGGTGAACATCTGCCCATGCCAGTGTGTGATGGCATGTGCACCACTGACATGTGGGAATATGCAGGAGACACATGGCTGCACATGGTAATGTTCGCTTGCCTGCACACACCATGCCCTGAACCCACAACAACACCACAGTGAAGCCCGTGCAGATCACACACACACATGGCACACAGTATGGGATGCTGCACAGTGGCCTGTGGTCTCCTCTCTATACTGGCCTCCCATGATGCTGTACATAACAACATGCCACCCCAGGTGCAGTGCTGCACACAGACTCCTCACTGCAATGTACCCATGGGCATCCTGCAATACATGCCTGGGCCCCAACACCGTTGGGCATGCACACCATATCTGATGGGCAGCAGACGCTACACGTGGGCCCCTGTCACATAGCACACAGTGTTCCAGCCTGTCATGCAGCTGCTGCCAACAGGCACCACACACCGGCGTTGTTAAGTCCTCTTTTTCCATCTGAGGAATATCGCTCAGGTAAAACACCTGGTTCCTCCATTGACCTTCCTACCCTGGTCCACGCCTTTGTGACCACTCGCCTTGATTACTGCAATTCCTTTACCTGGGGCTACCGGGGTTGAAATTTGTCACCTGCAGCTAGTGCAGAACGCAGCAGCCAGGCTTTTGACTGGAACATCTAGGTATAGTCATATTATGCCTGTTTTGCATGGGCTGCACTGGTTGCTGGTACAATATGCAATCACCTTCAAGATCGGGTTACTGACCTATAAAGCCTTACCGACCAGGGACCGCAGTATCTGAAGGAACTCCTTACTCCCTACTGCCCTTCTCGCTCACTCTGATCCGCCGACAAGGGATTGCTAAGAGATTCCCAGGGTTCGTTGAAAACATCAGGAACTCATGCATTTTCATATGCAGCCCGCCCTGTGGAATTCTATACCGTCGGATACGAAGCTGTCTGACCATCGAGAGTTTTAAAGTAGAGTTGAAAACCTTTTTATTTTCTAAAGCTTATGGCTTATGATTTTATATTATTAATATTGTATTGCTGTTTATTGTTTTGTAAAGCACGTTGATCATTGAAAGCGTTTTTAAATAAACTTTACTTTACTTACTGGCCATGGCAAGTAAGGTCGTGTAAAATTTTATTTAAAGAGCCCATTCCCTAGGAGGCTCTGGGCGCCGTACAGTAAATTAACATATATTCAAAATACATCAACAAGATAACATAAAAACAATTATATGCATAATTATATAAAAACATTAAACTGCAGCAAATGATTAACTATTCTTATTCTACTAAAATCAGAATTCATCAATCAGTAATTTAACCTAAAAATGCCTGGGTGAATAAGAGGTCCTTAAGGCGGGCCTTGAATACCTCCAAAGTGGGGCCCCTTAACTCCAGAAGGAGCGAGTTCCACAGGACCAGGACGGCAATACTGAATGCCCTATCACCAGCCGATTTCAGCCTTGACCTGGGAACTGCTAGGAGGCCTCCATAGGAGGAACAGAGGGGCGAGCTGAGACAGCAGGAACCAGAAGGTCTAACAGGTAACCAGGGCCCTGACCGCATAGGGCCCTATAGGCGAGAAGTCCCACCTTAAAGAGGATCCTGCACCTGACTGGCAGCCAGTGCAGCTCATGCTACACCGGTGTAATATGGCAGAACTTTGGCTGCCCAGTAAGTAACTGGGCAGCTGCATTCTGCACTAGCTGCAGTCTGCGGAGAGATCCTCCTGTGACCACGAGTGCACTACAGTAGTCAAGCCTCGATGTAACCAAGGCATGCATCAAAGAGGAGAGGTCCAGAATTGGAACAAGGGGCTTTATCCTGGAGATATTTCTAAGATGGAAAAAACAGGAGCGGACAACAGAGGAAATCTGCGCCTCCATAGTCAAACTTCTGTCAAATATAATGCCAAGATTCCGTACCCTTGAGGAGGCCTTCAATGAGACAGAACCCAGAGCTAGTCCAGTCTCTGAGTCAGAGGCCAACCTATGACGTTCTCTGTTTGACTCCACCACCAATACCCCCATCTTATCGGGGTTCATTCGCAACCAGCTAGATGCCATCCAGTCATTGATCTCAGTAAGGCAGCTGTTTAGCACATCCACCGTGCCGGATGTTCCTGGGGCAAAGGATAAGTATAGCTAGGTATCATCAGCATAGCAATGAAAACCCAAGCCATACCTCCTAATGATCCCTCCAGGGGCAGCATGTACACTGCAAACAACATTGGTGCTAGTACCGACCCCTGAGGTACGGCGCAAGAAAGGAGGCTAGCGGAGGGGGAAGAATTCCCCATCACAACCCGTTGCCTACTGTTGGATAAAAAGGACTCAGACCAGTAGATGACAGTGCTGGTGAGTCCTCAGAGTTCTCTGAGACAGTCAAGCAACACACCATGGTCCACAGTGTCAAAAGCTGAAGAGAGGTCAAGGAGGACAAGAATTGTCTTTTCTCCTCTATCTCTAGCCCTGAGGAGGTCATTCTACATCCGAGCAAGTGTGGTTTCTGTGCTATGCCTTGCCCGAAACCCTGACTTGAATTGTTCGTACAACTCATGGGTCATGAGGTGCTCCTCCAACTGAAGCGCCACTACCTTCTCCACAACCTTCGCTAAAAAGGGAAGATTGGAGATAGGTCAGTAATTTGCCCTGACCTCCGGGTCCAAGGATGGTTTCTTTAAGAGTGGTCTCACCAGTGCCTCCTTCAAGGCATCAGGAAAGACCCCCTCAGATAAGGAGCACCAGACTATCAGAGCAAACACCGGGCAACAGTGTCGATGCATCTCATCAAGAAACAGTTTGGCACGGATCCAGTTCACAAAAAGTGTGCTTCAGATTGTTTGCCACCTCAATAACCCCACTGGCATCCACTGGTTTAAACTCCACCCCAACCAGGTGGAGCACACTCAGAATACCTCTGGCGACCACTGCCAGATGTGACATACTGACTGCAGAAACTCCCTGCCAAATACTGGACACTCTGTTCGAGAAGAACCGAGCAAACTCTTCACATTCAAAGTCTGAAAAACCTTCTTCAGCTACAGAGAGGCAGGATGGAGTAGCCTGTCTACAGTCTGAAAAAGTATAGTTGGTCAGCTCTTCCCAGCAGCAATCTCCCTGGACAGGAACACTGCCCTCTTATGGTTGATTGCCCCTGGTATGCAATATAATGCACATGCAGGGCCAGTTTGTCTGCATTCAGGCTGGACTTCCTCCAGCAGCACTGTAACCTCTGACCCTTTCTCTTCATCTCCTGAAGTCCCCATCAAACCAAGGGGACCTCAGGTATGAATATTTGGTCATACACGTACAGGAGTGAGGGAGTCAGTGGCATTGGATAGGACTCTATTATAAGAGTCCACCATAGAACCAAAGTCTCCGGAGCATACATTTCCCACATCAGATAGATTGGCTGCTGCCAAAAAACCTTCCAGGGTCAATCCCTGTAGGCGACAGCTCATCATATCTGTAGGGGGAGGGCATCCAGTGGGAGCCCTGAACGTGAACTGCACCGTGCAGTGATCGGACCAACCCACCCGACCAATCCCGAGATTATCTATCTCAAGCCCCAGTGAGAACACCAGATCCAATGCATGGCCACTCTGATGGGTCGCAGCAGAAACAGCTTGTGACAGGCCCAAAGACATAATTTGGAGGCGGTTGTAACAGGCCGAGATGATGGCCACGATGAAGAATCACAGTGGTACCATGACAGGTACACAGCACTGGGAGGCACACCTCTGTGGATGGCATGTGGGGTGAACCCACTACACTGTGCCAATGGTGCCACCCGCTGGTCAATTGACACAGGCAGGTGGGGATATGCCTTGCAGGCCAATGTATCGTGGTGTACCACACGTGTGTGAACAGGGCAGGAGTACAGGCACATTGCAGTGCATCCCCGGCTGTGCACCGTGGCGTGCTGCACTGTACAACTGTGATGCGCCAACGACTGTGTAGAAACCAGCTGACACACAGGTGCCATACCTGGGGTGTGGCATGACATAGACCGCCATGGCTCCCTGCATGCAGACAGCCACATGTGAACAATGTCAGGGACACATGTAGGGTAGGTGGTATGTACCTGCAAGGATTACACAACACCAGCGAAGCAACATGTATATGGAAATGGTTTATTACCAAACTACAGTAACATGTACAAACGTGTACCAACCCCCCCCCCCATAGAACGGCAATGTACAGGGACACAGCAGGTACTACAAACAGTCATGGTGTCCTACATGCCAAACGCTACCCAGTGTAGTTGCCTCTCAGGTCATAACGCAACATACACTGTAGTGCGATGGACCGCCACAAGCAACAGGTCCACAGCACTGCCCATCCCCCATTGGCACTGCATTCTATGACTCACCACTACTGCTTATGTAGTGCAATGAGGAGGGTGCCAAGTGAACCATGTAGCCATGAAATATTGGCCATTCTGGCCCCAACTAGGTCTGCCAGTCTTCTGTCCCTGTCCATGGCCATTTGTCCCTGTGGTCTCTGTGCCACAACCCAAATCGCTGCCTCCATGGCCAGGCCATCATCTTCACCTCTGTGCGGACTGTCCATGGCACTTTGCCCTCCCTCAGACATCTCTGCAGTGCACACCCATGCACCATCATCCTGCCCCCATGCGTCAGTTGCCAGGCATGGTTCCTGTTGTGTGGCAGTGTCCTGTTGACTGGTGCCAGTGCTGTCCCCTGTGACGTCCACAGCACCAGCCATGGTAGCCTCACCATTGTCTGCACCACCTGTCTTACACGGCATGTCCTGTTCTGCCAGTGCTGCATCCACTGCCACCACAAGCAACACTGCCACGGGCACTGCCTCTGCTGAGTCGTCCACCACCTGATGACCATCATCCCCATCTGACTCCGATGTTTCGGGTGGCAGTGGCTGTGCCCTCCTTCTCCTCTGCATCTGCCTTGTCCATGCCCTGTAGGCAATGGTGTCCTGCTGCTTCTTCTCCGCCATGGCCTGGAGTAGGACCCTGTAGCATTTTGGGACCACTGGTTGCTCATCTGTGACAGGAGATCAGGACATGTTTTAGACTAACATGGCAGGGGTCACTTTGTGTTGTTACATGTGCTGGCACTATGTCCCTGGGGCATGCTGCACACAGGTCTGCCAGTGCACGTGGTCGATACCTACCTTTGTGGCGGTGGTGTCTGTGCTGACCTCCTGCTTGCCCATGGCATGTAGTGCTCAAACCTACAGTGTGAGAGGGGAGCACAGGTCAGTCTGACTATCACACCCATGCTCGTGGCAGTGCAACATTGCTGGGTGCCATTGTATGGTCAGGGGACTACTCACCTTCCCTGGGTGTACCACTGCTCTCATCTCAGCATCTCTTCTGGCAGCCATGTCCATGAGATGCACCAGGATGGGCATGTCCTCCTATGGAGGTCCTGCCAGCAGTGCTTCAGCTGCCTGATGGTCCTCCTCACACCTGTCAACCCCTTCAGGTGCCTCCTGATGGCCATCCACACCCTGTCCCTCTCTCTAGATGTGTGGGCCCTGCACCCTGGTGGTAGAAGTGTGGTGTGCCACTGCTGCACCAGGTTGATGAGCTGAACAGTCTCAGCTGCACTGTAATTGGGTGCCCTTCCACTTAATGTGGTCATTGTTCGGTACCTTACAGGCTTGCAGGCATATTGCAGGTTGTCAGTGGCCAGTGACTGCTGTGTGCAGGCTCCCCTCTACCTCTGCAGGCCTCTGGTGTTGGTATCATTCGACTACACGTGACTTCTGCATGTGCTGCTACACGTGTAGGCCTCAACCACATATTGCACTGGCCGCATAACAATTGCGGTATGCGCTGTACACAGTGCATTTTCATTATGTCGCAGTTGCGTACATTAGTAATGGCACTGCGGGCCCATTTGTGAAGTACTCTAGTAGTGCTTTGCAATGCCTGTCATTGGGATCCACTCACCCGCGTCATTCCTCACAGGCATACGCACTCTTGAATGTGTGACCTCTTGGTAGGCCTCTAGTGGTCTGTGCATGTCTCATCTTGAGTGCTGTCAGGTCATCTGTGCTCTACACCCTCGTCACATGTCTGCAATGGTCCGCAGATGTCATGGCACACACACAACACAGGCTGGGCAGGCTGTGCACTGCATCAGTGCCCATGTCCTGGTTGTGTGTTCTGTCACGTGCCACTGGGCACAGGGCTGGGGCACTGGCAGCAGTGTACAGTGCCATCCACGCATGTCCCCAGCACGGGCAGCATCTCCATGTGATGTTCCTCCCATGCTGTGTCACCTCCTTAGTGCTGCTGGTGCACTTTGCATGGTATTACTGGTCCTCTCCAAAGTGATGCTCAATCACAGCCCATCTGGCATGTCGTCCTGCTCGGCACAGTGCAGCTTTGCTCAGGCTGTCTCATGGGCCTGTCCTGCTGTTGTCCATCCATGTCATCATCCTCCATGTCTGGCAGGGACACATTATTCCTCAGTTCAAGGTTGTGCAGGATGTAACAAGCGAGGAATATCCTGCAGACCATCTCTGGACTGTACTGGAGTGAGTCACCAGAGTGGTCCAGGCACCCATCGTGCCTTCAGGATGCCAAAGGTGCATTCTATCATGGCCCTTGTGCATCATTGTAGCTCTGCTCTGTGGCCATCTGTGGATGGCAGAGGGTGTCATGACCCATGGCTGCTGTGGATATCCACTGTCACCTGTTGGTGGTATGGGCACATTGTTAGTGCTGTGCTGTGGGCGCCTACCATACCTGTGTGGTGTGTGGACATGTGTGCCAGGTATACCTACCAATGAGCCAACCTCCTCTGATGTATCCTGCCTCCCATGCCTCATGCAGGCCACAGTTCTGCAGTATGTACGAGTCATGGCAGGAACCAGGGTACTGTGTTATGACATCCAGGATACGGCACTGTGCATCACACATGACCTGCATATTCATTGTGAGTATCCCCTTCCTGTTCACATACACTTCTGCCTGCCCTGGTGGTGCCATGATGGCTACATGTGTGCAGTCTACTGCACCTAACACATGCAGGAACAGTGCCATGTCATGGAATGCCTGCTTGATGGACCGTTGCTTATGCTCGTCCCATGGGAACTGGATGTATGTGTCCACACACCGCACCATCACATCTGCGAACTGACTGCAGCATCGTGACATGGCAGGCTGTGAGATTCCCACTGTGTCACCTGTGGGGGTTTGGAAGGTCCCTGTGGCTAGGCAGCAGAGTGCTGTGGTCACCTTTACCTCCACAGGGACTGGGTTCCCCATACAGGTGGTGCTCTGGAGTTCTTCGATTAGACGTCTTTGCAGAACTCAGCTATAATTGCACTGGGCAGGTGGTATCGAGCAATACATTGCTCCTCTGTGTGGTCCAGATAAGACTTCCTGGGCCTGTATACCTGTGGTGCCATGTGCCTGGCTCTTCCTGGCTGCTGTTGTGGCTGCCTCTCCCTCTGGTTTATGCCCTCATGCACCCTGTGCCACAGACACTGCCTCTCTGCTCCCAGCAATATGCCCAGTATGGCTACTGGGGCTGCCATTACTCTCCTGCTCACTAGTCTCCTCTGCTTGCTGCACAGTACTGTGTTGCCACAGTGAGGCTCCTTGGTTGCCTTTACACTGTGCTTAGATACACCTGCTCACACCTGGTGTAACTTTTGCCACTTGCTCTTAACGTATGTTGTTGGTCCTGCCTTCTAAAATACCATTCCTGCACTGTCACCTGCTTTGTTTGGTGCATGTCGCACTACGCATCTGTGTATCTGGGGTTCTGTTGCAAGTGTGGCATACGGGGACTTTGGCGCAAGGTGTTGCGCCATGTTGTATGTCACTGTTGTAGAATACCACATGTCACAATTGCTGGTGTAGCTTGTGTCTTGCGCTATTACCTTTGGCGCAAGTGGCATTACACCTGGTGTAGCCCTTCTAGAATCCGGCCCCTAGTGTCCAACTGATTGTTAATGCCAGTACACATGATGTCAGCACTAACGTCATTGTAAAAGTGGTAAAACTAATGCTGGTCAGAGATCTATTCTCTCTGATCTGGGCTTTGTAACAAAGTCAGATAGTTGGCTGATGACCTTTCATGTTGACCTCCTGGTATTATTGTTGTGATTTCATTTAGGTTTGGATTGACATCTCCCTCTGGTGTTTCTTGAATTGCTTCTCCATTTGTGAGAATCCCATCTACCTTAAAGATCTTTTCCTTCTTCCTCCTTTTCCCCCAGCCCACTGTGACAACCTCCCTCCCTACCCTAGTTTATTTTTCTCTGTTTCCTTTGACAGATACCCTCAAACTTTACTCCAGGAAATCTGATCCCCCCCAATAGAATGGTATCTGATATGTCTATCTTTTGCCTAGTTGCAGTTGGATCCTGTAAGGTTGGCTACTTCAGCATTAAATGTATTACAGTGAAAAGTATTTGGAGCACTAGTTGCAGAACAGTCTGAAAAGTGGAAGGGCCAAGGATGTAATGAGTAAACTCTCCCCTTGTTGAATGGGTTCACCCATAAAATCATTTTTTTCTCATCCAGATTTGTAACCTGTGAAGTAACTCCCCTCACCCCTACTGACTGACTGCAGCTTCCAGTGTCTAGTTCTTTGATACCCACCTGAGGGCCTGGCCCTTCCTCTTCATTTTTAAAGTCTGACCACTGTGCCTTAACTCAGCAGGCCATGAACCCAGCCCAACCCCATCAACACTACTTAGGCCTTCACTTTTCAAAATTATGCCAACCACAATGGGAGTGATTAGAAAGTAACACTGCTTACTGCACTTGCTGTATTTTAAAGGCACAGCCCTCACTAGTAATAAATTAACATGATTGCAAAAACAGGTAGGGCTATGTCATGCCACTTTGAAAGTGGTAGGTCCCTGGTCGCAGTGATCCCCATTCTGGCATCTATGGGTTGGAGAGCTAACTCATTTTGAAATACCAGCACAGTGAGTGTCAGGCTATTCTGTCACACTTTAACTGCTGAGTTACACTGAAATCTGTGTGCCATTGAGCACATCAAGAATGCGCTCCATGTCGGAATCGAAGGCCTCAGGTAGATATTTTTCATACAGTTGGCCAGATTTAGACATAGTTCATGCAGCAGGTGCCCATTTTCTAAAAAGATCTCCCAGAGGACCGTCAGTTTGATGTAGGCTGACACCCGACTGTATCATTGCTCTGGCAAACTCATGAGCTATGTCCCGCTTGTCCTCTCTTTTGCGCCTGAACCTAGTAATGGTTTCAGTAAGTGAAATTTGGCTTAAGCAATGCTCTTCATTCTCAAGGGGCTGCTTCTGCTTAATGTGAGTCTTAGAAAGCACATGCTCAGTGAGCCGACTCACAGTTTTACCGGGGACAAGTGGCACCGTAACTCTGCAGAACTTACAAATTAGGGTTCGCTTGCTGTGGAGAAGCTCGACCATGAAATCTTTATGTTTAGCGGCATACTGCTTTGCCATCTTTGATTGTCGAGGCATTTTTACTTTGAATCTGGCATGCCTGGTGAGAACAAATGAAAAGCTCAGCCCTTCAGAAAAAGATCGCAAGCACCAGAGGTTAGTCAAAGTGTGAGGTTAACGGCACAACTACACAACTGAACTAAATAAGGTTGATCAAGTACTGACTACGTGCACTTCTATTAATTAATCTATTTAATCAAATTTAATTGATTGATCTGTATGAGAATGAAGGAACGGCATTTCTATTTAAGTATGAGGGGCAGTATCAGTGGTACTTGATTGCAGCTACATTAGCTCGTTTTCTACAATGCGTAGCGGTAACTGAGAGGTGCTGTAATGAGAACGAAGCATGCAGATGCAGGTTAAAAGAATTAACATGATGGGCAGACTGGGTAGCTTGTTTTATTCAATGTGTAGCTGTAACTGAGTGCTGTTATGATAAGATGAGATGTGTATGACATGATTGAGATGGGGGATGTATTTCAGTGCTTTTTGGTTTAAACCGAAATGATGAAAATATGTTGGTGGTGTTTTATTGGTTTTATCAATTAAAACCGAAAACTGAAAACCCTAGTTATATCATATAACTGTCCCTGTGGATATTATATTCCTTGACTTCAAAAGGCTTTCAATAAAGTTTCCTACTCGGTTCTTGTTCAAAAATGGAAAAGCTGGGGCTGGACTTATGAGTTATTAAATGGGTTCAAAACTGGCTATATGGCAGGACTCAAGTGGTATGCATAAAGGGTGTTATCATGCCAGGGGCATTACTAGTGGAGTCCCACAGGGCTCAGTTTTGGGCCCTGTTTTATTTTCTGTTTTTATAAGTGATATAAATGAAAACGTTGGAATTGTATTGTTAAATTTGCCAATGACATCAAATTAGGGGTCCGTCATAACTGCTGATGATAGGTTTAATCTTAAACAGGACCTGCTCAGAATTCAACAATGGGCCTTAGTAAACAAAATGAAGTTTAACAGTGAAAAAATGCTCATTGTTACACCTGGGTAAAAATAACGTAAACCAAGTCTACCACTTAAATCAAAATCCTATCAAACAGGTAGATACAGAAAAAGATTTGGATGTAATTATCGCTAAGGATTTGAAGTTCAATACACATTGTGCAAAGGTAGTACACAGAATTAATCACCTAGTAAATTGTATAAAGTAAGCATTTGTGATGAGGAATAGACAATGTATTATGCCTATCTAGCAAACATTTATATGATCCTATTTTTTTTTAAGTAGTAGTAAAATGTTATTTATACAAGCTATGAAGACAGCTTCAAACACCATAAGGGTTACAATAACCCTCTTTACAAGATGCATCTGTTTAGATGTCAGTACTAAGTTACAATAAAAAAATATACAAGCAATAAAAGCTTACACATAAACAGTACAATAAATTACATAGTACAGAACAACAATTTATATAATGCGCTTTACTACATCTTTAGGCAGTACAGGTCATCTGTTACATACACATCAAAAACATAATTCTTGCTTCATAGCAGAATTAAATTTAGCTATAGTCAGGTCTTGAGTTCTCAACATCAATGAAAGTTCATTCCAAGTAGCAGCAGCTCTATATTGGAAAGTCAAAGATATAAATCTATTTTTATGTTTGGGAACTATCGGGTCTCTGGCTCCACTTTTACATAGGTTAAACTGATGGGTGGGACTAATAAGTCTTTCATGAGGCCAGTGGAGTGACTGGACTTGTAAATTTTATAGACCAGATTTGTCCAAATTTGTTTACTCGAATCTCTAAAGAAATCCAATTTAGCTTAGTATACATATAACAATGGAAGTATCAGTTTTACACTTAATACAAACCTTGCTAACCTATTGTAACTTATGTTGAGCTTATGTAACATAGTTTTATTAGCACCTGAGTATAAATGACTTCCATAGTCAATCAATGGAATGATTAACTGGTTTGCTATAACATGTCTGTCTTTAATACTTACTATTCTTCTGAGTGCACCTATCCTAGAATGAACTTTTTATTACCATATTTAGGTGTTGTTTGAAAGATAATTTATGGTCTATAAGCACCTCTAGGTACTTGTAGACCCATACCCGTGTCAAACAGTTTCCATTTACAGTTTTTATTTGTAGTTTATAATTTTGTAGACCATTTTTAGTTGTATTTGAGCCTATTAACATAGTTTGGGTCTTCTTTATATTTAAAACGAGGCCCTAGGAGGTGAAGCAAGCCTGCAGAGCATTAAAGTCTGTCTGCAGGCTTGCTTCCACCTCCCTTGGGTCTACTCCATAAGAGACCAAGATGGTATCATCTGCATAAAGCCTAATATAAGTCAATTTTATGTAATGAGGGAGATCGTTTATAATATTAAATAACAGGGTCCTAATATGGACTCTGTGGGACACCACAAGTCACAGGAAGAAACCTTGAACCAATTTCCTCCACCATCACCATTTGGGATCGGTCTTCCAAATAAGATCGAAACCAGTTTAGGGGTTTGGATGCAATGCCTATCTGTTTCAACCTCTGTAGTAGTAACGAGTGGTTGACTAAATCAAATGCCTTGGATAGGTCGATGAACACTGCACCCACAGACCTTGACTCAACAAGTAGAGTAGCCACCAAGTCAATAACGTCAGTGAGTGCAGTGGTCGTCGACCTACCCCTTCTAAATCTAGATTGAAATTCATTCAATTTATTATATTTTTCCAAATATTCTATGGATTGGCTGTGAATTGACCTTTGATTCAACTTAGATAAGACAGATAATAGGGAAATTGGTCTATAATTAGTTGGCCTAAAATCCAATCCTCCCTTGTGAATTGGCACTAATTTAGCTTGTTTCCAAGATCTAGGAAAATTTCCTTCAATCAGGCTCCTGTTAAAGAGATTAGTTAAGGGTTGGGCCACCTCATATATAAAGTCTTTCAGAAATCTAATTTCTATATCAACCAGACCTTTAGCCTTATTTTTTCGTAATTTATTTATTTCTTTTATTACTTCCTTTTCTTGTTATTTGTTTAAACCTAAATATTGGGACTGGGTTTTGATTTATTTGATTATCTTTTACCACAACCCAACAGTGCCCCTTATGTTGTAATCCAGTGGGAATGTTTAGATCAGGAAGTTCAAGTGAAATATTTGTTTAGGATGTTTGCAGAATTGTCTGGATTTTGCAGGACCCCATTTCAGTAACTTTTATACTACTTAAATTATTTTGTGATTTAACAAGGGATTTCATTAGGGCCCAATATTTCTTAGGATCATTAGTACCATTAATTTTATGTTTCCAATAAAGTGCTTTTGTTTTCTATACCTCCTGAATATCTTTCTTATGTACCTTTTTGAAAAGATCACAAACAGCCTGATCCAGGGTTTTATTAGGTTTTTTCCATAGTTTCGTTTTATATGTTATCATTTTTTTTAAAGCATCATTTATCCATGGTGTTATTGTTTTTTTTATTCTCTTTTTGTATGGAGCACAGATAGTACATACCTCTAGGAACATTTTGTAAATTCCTCTACTGCCAGGTCCAATTCTGGGATGAGGGAACTGATATCACTTTGTTGTGACATTTTAAGTTGAAAGATGTGTTTATTATATTTCTATAACATCTTTTATTGAAAAGTTGTCTTTTAAAGGGTGAACTTTTAACTGTTTAATAGAAATGAAACAAGAGACTACATTGTAATCACCCATGTTTGGGGGACAGACCATTATATCTAGGACTGCAATGTCTGGAGGAAAAAAAAAACAAGATCTAATACGTTTCCAGGACTATCTATCTTACGTTTCCTTGTTGGTGTATTTACTATTTGGATCAGATTTAAGGTCTGAAATGCTTCCTCTAACTTCTGACCTCTTCCTTCCCCCCATGCAGCATTGAAATCACCCATTAATACAATATTTTTGTCTCTAACATGCAACCCTATGGTGTCAGCCAACTTCACAAAATGACTATTGCATGCAGTTGTCGAGTCCATATTTGAGAAGATATGTTGCTAGGGTGGAGAGGGTTCAGAGGAGAATAACTAAGTTGGTCTCTGGTCTGTAGCATGTGACATATGAAGACTGATTGAAAGCACTGGGATTATACACATATTGGAACAAAGGCGAGTAAGAGGTGATCTACATGATCAGGAATTGACAGATGAAATGGGGATCAAGATTCAAACCAAACCAGTGGAACTACGATCACACAAAATGCAGATACTGTTAGAGCACACTAAAAGGAATGGTAGATTATATTCACTTGTACACAGATCAGGTAGACTAGGGAATTCACTACCAGAAGAACTGGTTTTGAGTAGCAATAAAGACATCTTTAAAAAGAAACTCGATGATGACCTGCCAAGTAATAGGGTAAATTGGACCCACTGAAGTGGATGGACAGATTAGATGGACATCTTTGCCTTCTTCTGTCCAGAAACCAAGTGTAATAACTTGTATGTTTTGATATTGCTAAATAAATAGAAGATAAAAAGCAGAAAAAAGTGTCACATAATAGTCTAATTCACATATACGTGTGCCCTCCAATTGAAGATATAAAACCACAGTTAAAAAACAAATAATTTCTCAATGTGGCTAAAAAGTGGCCACTTACTTCAGCTGAATTGGAGCAGACCCATAGTCGGTGTCCAAACAGTCTTCACTCAGTTGTCACTAAGGGTTCTGTTAATTGTTATTTGGCAAAAGACTAAAATTTCCATGTATCAAAATGTTAAAGTTAGTCAAGTTTTGTGACATGAAAATACTGTACTTCCCATGTCCAATATTTGGAAGTAAATATTCTGCAAATGGATAGTTCAGGAAGACACAGCTCTCCAATAGAAAACAAGATAATGCTGTGGGGAGAAGATGGGTCTCTATGCAGCTGTAGACAACAAAAAGCACAATAATGAATGGATGGGTGTAGGAATTAATAAAAAAAATATTTTGAATTTGGATAAGACAGCCTATTTTTGATGCCGTCCTGAAATTTTTAATCCGTTACAGTATGCAATCTTGGTACACTGTACAGGAATATCTAGGATAGGGTATGGTAACCATACACTACAAGGCTATTCTTCCACCAAGTAGATACAATACTGACTGATGACCTTGAGAGTAAAGCTCGGGAGGTTCCTAAGTCGGCAATGTATCCCAGAGGAGGAAGAATACCTGAGTAGTGAATGTTTACCCCTACACTGTTCTGTATAGTGTATGGTGGGTCCCGATGTCTTCAGATGTCATAACAAATAAAAGAAATCATTCACTTTTTCCATTTTTAGGTTCAGTCTGCTGATCGCGCTTGATCAGCAACTGTCACAGGCCAGCACACGCCTCTCACACAGCAATGGACTAATTACAACAGCTGATGGAGTCCACTGTATTATGATGTCCTCACTAATGCAGAATGAAAAGTCGGTTCTGCGTAGTGAGGATGTCACTACTGCCGCAGAACAACTTTATGCGGTGTATGGTTTTCCATATACAACTTCATTCCACCATACACTATAAAGCGAGTATCCCATTTCCTGTCTGCCGTGAAATTGTTTTAAAGGTGATTATCCATATTTATGATTATGATAACATAGTCTATGAGGAGCTCTCAAATCCTCCCTTGCCAGACTGGATCCCTATTCCAGTCTTTTGCCACTTTGCTTTACATTGCTCCTCAGAAACACCATTGCTCATTCTACTCTGCTTTAACTCCTCTCTAATGCCTGGTGACCTTCTTAGTGTGCCTCCTTTATAGCTAAATTTTGGTTTGGTTCCTCTCCTCCTACCTTACTCTTACCATCTCCCTCAGCTTCCTCCTACCCTCAATGCAATAATACTTCCCATTCCCTCACTATTCCTTCCTGAAAACTACTGTTGGCCAGTCTGCTTTTCACTGCTTTCCTAAACTTGAGTCCTCCTTCTCTACCAGTTCACTTGCCTCTTTGGCTTGCTTCTAAAGTCAATCCTTCAAGACTTTTATTCTCCTCCTGCACCTGTCCATGACCCTCTTCCTCACCTCTCTCCCCCTCTTGTTCTGACCTGGAAATTGTACCCTTCATGATGTGTACATATGTTATCCTGATTTGTTTTCAGTTTTTGATTATGTTCCTTGATATATTGTATTCACTTTATATGATATTTATATCCCGTCCCCCCAGGAAAAATCTGAAAATAGCTGTTAGCAGCTCAGTATGTCTCTCCTGATGAAACTTTTGAACTAAATAAATAAATAAATAACTAAATAAGCAAATGCAATAAAACAGTATGGCATAAATAGAAAATAATATATGGGCAACTGTGTGTAACAAGTTTTTTTTACACAGCCAAGGTGTGTGATACCACATAAGCTATGAGGCTGAAGGTCAAGTGGTTTGTAATGGTATCACACCCCAAGGGCGTACACAAAAAACATTTTCACTGTTTCCCATTCTTTATTTTTTATAATCACTGGTAACAGAACCGAGGTCTGCATGTAACAGCTGAGCCGATTAAAAATGAAAGGAAATGTGGCTGCAGCAGTTGTGTCTCACACTCAGTGCTCTGTGCGAGAGTGAGGCAATTTTCTGTTACACACACGTGTGTAATGCAGTCTGTGTAACTGAGAATTTTAGGTACTGGTTTCAGGTTGCAATCAACCCTTACAGTAATTACGTAGAGACTAATGTAAGGGTAGGGGTGTGTAATGAAATTTCACACGTGTGAGATGTGTGATGCCACATACACCCGAGAGCAAAGCTTAAGGATTTATTGAAGCATCACACACACAGGGTATATGTAAAATCTCATTTCACAACCCCTATGCATACTTTACATTTACACGCTTTACTGACTACATAAGTAAAAGAAAAAAGTAAAGGCTTCATTTTCCTGCATGTGCTTTCGTTTCACATCTCCTCTAAGCCTGTTGCAGCTACAGTATTTCCCCAATCACTTACTTGTTTTACAGGTTGTAACTCAATCGTGACACGACGTTTAGCCTAACAACTTTTCACCTCATGACATTTCACCTTTGTCATTTAGCTTAATGACATTCAGTCTAACAACTTTTTCCCCATAATTTGTCCCAGTAACAAGTTTTGTCTAATGACTTTTCACCATATCTTGTTGTGCATTTTTCTTTCACGATGCAGTGCAGTAGGTATTAAGGTTCTTTAGGCTACTTGTTGCTTTAGACCAAATGTCTTTAGGCTAAAAGGCAAAGGCAAAATGTAATTTGGCCAAAAGTTGTTAGGTCAAACATTGTGGAGCTGTAACTAACCACTCAGTCCACAAGAGGCTGCAAAATTCTCCCAGCTATTTTCCCCACACTGACTCCACGTTAAAGGAGTTTAAAGAACAGCCTCAATATATAGACACAAAAGCATGTACATCTGCTTAATAACACAGCCACTTTTTTTTTTGTTTATTTTTTTTTTTGCTGCCTTACTTCTTCAGCTAGGGTGGTTGTATGGTTCCCAATCTGGTCTGTCCCTGGTGGCTCCTGCACCAGACGCCATGCCCAAGCGCCCACCTCCTCACCCTCTCACCTTATCTCAGGCCACACTGTGCATCCCTACAGCATGGAAGACCCTTGGGGAGTCAAGGCCAGAGGGAGCACCTGGGAGTGTCTGGTGTAGTGTTGTGGGCAGACCCTCACCGGAGGACTGGGGCTATTTTTCCCAGATCCCCACCTGGTACTGGCATACAGTGATGTTAATGATGTTATAGTACACACTTCTGTGCACCACACATCAGATATCTGCCCACACTGACCCTTCATTGCACTGTGGCTTGCACTGACCCCTAGCCACCTCCAGGAGCCAGCACGTTTGGGGGTGTCCCTCCCCACCCTCCCTGGAGGAGGACAGCAGTCCCTTGGATGCTCAATCCTCCTCCTCCTTCCCTGCCGACCTTCTGACACCCGAGGTTGCTCCTGACCCTGGGTTGTCGGTGTGGCACGACATGTGGCATCCAGTGCCTCAACCCTCAACACCACTGGGCTGGCAATAACACAGTAACTTTAAAGGGAAACATCCATGTCAGTATAGCCCACACCTCAGTGTGGGGCATTCCCCAATTAGCATTTTCACCCAGTGTTAAAAATAATTTGGGTACCTGCTTTTGGGGTATTATGTTTTATCTGGTTGATCCTGCCATCCCTCCTGCTGGCATTTTGAATGGAGAACCTCTAGTGGTGCATCCTACAATCTCCCACAGATTGTGTCAGAGGCAGGGAACAGCTGCTAGAGCATGTATAGTGACAGGGTGTGGATGGAGCTATTAACAGCTCCAGTTTGCCACGTAGATGTCTCTGCTATACTGAGACCAGGTATAGACTTGGCAGTCACTTCCAGCACAGTGTCCCTAGCTAACCCCCTTTAAATCTCCTGCCTCCACTCAATGTGCTTCAGCTCCACTCCCAGTCATGCACCTGTTTCATAGGTCATCATAACTAACTACTAAACCCACAAGAGGCTGCTATAGTCTCCCAGGTAGTTTCCCACACTGATTACTAGAAGTTTAAAGAACAGCCCCAAAACACTTACTCAGGTGCCTTTACTTTTACCTTCTCACTCACACTGCTACTTTAAGTATTGAATAGCACTGTAAATACTTAGCACTGTACAGCACAAAAGCTAGACAGTGAAATCAAACACACTGTTAAATCTTAAGAAAAGTACATCAGATCTAAAAGCTCTGTGTGGCACAACTCTGACAGTGTCGCCTCACAGAATTGTGCGTGCCAGACCATGCTAATGAGGGTCCCCCACTCATATGTGGGCAGTACAAGATTCAGAGATTTCAGAAATGCTAAATGCCCACATGCAAGGTGCAGTTTAACATTTCTGAAACCCAGCCCTTAATTGTGCACAGACAGGGTCGTTGCTACACACTCCATCCCCACCCTGTGTGACAGCACCATTGCCTGGTGGTCTAGCAGTCCCTCTCTATCCCCGATCTCCTCCCATAATATATTTCGGTAATCCCTGGTGGTCTAGCAGTCCCTCCCCATCCCCGATCCCCTCCCATACTATATGTCAGTACTCCCTGGTCATCCAGCAGTCTCTCCCTAGCCCCAGTCCCCTTCCCAATATATGTCAGTACTCCCTGGTGGTCTAGTGTTCCCTTGTCTCTAATCCCAACTTTACAATAGCATACATATATATGTCCCTGGTTATCTAGTAGAACCCCCATCCTCTCACCCAGGCAGGTGCTGTCCCTCACCCCGCTCCCCCCTTTCCAACCCCGGGAGCCGGTGACTGGTATAGCCCTCCGTTCACCACCACGGATGACCACAGACTGATCTCTCAAGTCACATTCTGTACAATCAGCCATCGGGATGGGCGGGGAGCGGGGTGGTGGGACAGTACCTGCTGGGTTGGGGGGTATACTAGACCACCAGAGACATATATATGTATGCTATGGGCAGGTCAGGATTAGGAGGGGACTGCTAGACCACCATGGAATGCTGACATTTATGGTGAGGGGTTCAGGGCTGGGGGGACTGCTGAACAGCCAGGAGTACTGAAATACAGCACGGGAGAGGATTGAGGCTGGGAGGGAATGCTAGACCACCAGTGATAATTGACATATACAGTGAAAGGGGAAATGGGGTTTGGGAGGGGGACCTGGTCCAGCACATTCGGCTGATGCAGCATGCAGACTAGTCCATAATTGGCATGCAAATGGCCCGTTATCACCAAGCATGTGCAAAGGGCTCGTCTGCATGTTTGGGTAGAATATTGCCCATGAGAGGCCGTGGCGCTAACACTAGTGCATGCTGCACTTTACCCCTTATAGGCAGTCTTCGGCCCAGTGCTCTGGCAGTACGGCACACAGCATTGCAACTGCCTGTTGTGCACCACGCTGTTATGGGCTCAATATTCAGACAGATAGACTGGTCAGTTTGGAACCGTGTTATCTGTTTGAATATTGCACCAGAGCCGCCAGCCCTATTTTTTCATTCGGTCACCTGTGTGCACGTTGGTAGCCAGCTCTGAATATGGGTCCCATAATGAGCACACTGGTGTTATATCGATAAGCTATGAAATGGTTTGACTAAAATACACCACTAACCATTACAAGTAAGAGTTCAGGACTTTCATAACTCACTCTCACTGGCTTCTGAAATATAATTCCAATCCACATCTATTTTACCAGGTTTATTCATTCTGCATAATTTGTAGCTGACTATCTTCATTTGACAGAAGTCATTCACATCTCACCATGACTTTTCCTATTTTGTCCACTTCCTCCATAGTGATCCATGACTAATGCAGATTGGCTGCCATCTCTAAAGAGAACTGCACTGAGACCACAAACTAATTTCTCCTGTGACCTGAGTCAATTTTGTAAACCTCTGACTAAAAGACTAGTGCATTACCCAATACATCACCACACTTACAATTTAAATACGGTATTGGAATCAGTGTGAAAATCCTATTTATTTTACACGACAAGAAAAGAACAAAGAATTCTCTTCAGCATGGCAGCAGTCCTCTGGTTTAAATAAAACATTAGTCACAAAGCAGAGTTCTTAAATCAACTTTATTATCGGTTGAACACATAGATTTTCAGGTGGGTGACTGACACGCAGAGACAAACAACTGCCTGCCATAATCAATATTTAATTTTTGCTTGTGTCAACAAGCATGGACCGCAAAAGTAATTTTCTAACAGAACAAGCATCATCTGACACATCAGAGTAACCCTTGTACGGCAAATAATCTCAGATAGTTCCTTACAATAACAAGTAAAAGTAAGTAAAAGCACCAATTTTTTCTTCCTTCTTGCCATCATTATTCCTTCTGTCTCCCATCATAGTAATCAGGGTCATCATGACCAAACCTGTCCTTCAGCCTGGAGAGTTGATCAGTGGCCGATGCAATATTATTTCTTGATCAGCTGTCCGAGGGAGTTTATATGCTGAGTGACTGATACCCTGCCTCCACAGGAGCCTAGTGCCATACTCTACTTATGAGTAAGACAATTGCAGCATCCTGACTGGTTAGAAGTTATGCATTGTGAGATCACTACACAAGGTTAAACAAGTGCTGGCCTTCTTTACAGAAAAGGTTGTAGCTAAGTGGACCAGCCTACTCAGAGAAGTGATCAATGCTAGCACTGGCATGGGTGTTCAGTACCTAGCTGGATAGCTACAGATGGGTAATTAGAAATAAGAGGGAGGTTAAAAGGAGCTCTGGGAGCTCTGAAAGTGGAAGGCCTGGAGAAATGAACCATGGGTAGCAGGGTAGGTCTTACAAGGAGAGACTGGAGACCGCCTCAATGTATATACTGTCTGGAGGACAGGAGGGAAAGAGTTTACATGACAAAAACATACAAATACAAATGAGGATATAATAGGATGGACTCAACAGAGTTGTAAAAGCTGAGGAACAGTACAACCACCAAGGGGTACCACCTCAAGCTGGAATGGGGGTTCCAAACATCAGAAAGTACTTTTTTTAAGAGAATCCGTGTTGGAGAGGTGGAACAATGTGATTAATGCTGGCACTATATAATGGTTCAAAGCCCAGTGGGACAATGTCAAAGGGGTTATCAGGAACATGGAGGTGACAGGGGCAGGAAGAACTCTGGAGGGGTAGAATAGTTCAACATAAATCATCAGGGCAGACTCAATGGATAGTTTTTTCTGTCCTTCTGCATCTGTGAAAGGATTGAGTAAGCCTAAAGTGGAGCCTGCCAGGATGCAAAGCAATACTGCAGCATTCTGCAGCAGAGTTACTGCAGGAAGCACAGCAATTTCAGTGGCAGCTAAGCTCTTTGCCATTGTCATGCAGTCATCTGAGACACTGCATTGCATCCTGGTGGCCTGTACTGTAGGTAGGAATAATAGAGCAGAGTGGATGGCTTTTGTCTTTATCTGTCCCCAGCCATCTATGTATGTATATATAGTGTCTGGTGAGGGTTTGTTTTGCATAGAAATTCATGCTAGCTGAAATGTTGTACCACAGTTCAAAGGTAATAGAACTCAGTAATACCCTACTGTGGTACAACAACATTTCAGATCTTCTGAGAAGCACATGAGCCACAGTTAAACTTGAACAACAGAAATGGCAGTATCAACTGGATAGACATTCACGGCGGCATGATCACATGAACCCATGACTTGAACAACTCCCGGAGATGCAGGATCAACCAGTTATGAAAAACCAAACAGGATCAACCAGATATAGAAAGAAATACACTGCAGGACCAACCAGACATTTTAAATTACTCACATAATCAAACAGAATTCGTCACAGTAACAATCCTCTCACTTTGAGAGACATACGGCTGCCATGTTTATTTTAAATCCCTCCCAAACGCAGCAGATAACCAATGAAGTCTTGTGCTATAGATGTAGGCATGCCTGGTTCCTAATGACCGCACCCCTGACCCTAGCAATCAGCCTTAAATCCCAGAATAAGATGCAGCAGCAACATTTTTTTCTATAAAAAAAAGATCAAAATTTTTTATATTATTCTTTGGGGCACCATACACTATAAAAATACTGGGGGTGGGATATTCAAAAGGGTTGCGCCATACGCAATAGGGTTGCGTATGCGCAAGTTCGAATTTGCGCCATTCTGCGATATTCAGCAGGAGGCAGTTGTGCCACTGAAAACAGGCTGAGCAACAGCGCAATGCAAATGAAGGAATGCACAACTGAAGGGGGTGGACCCATGCCTAAACAGCGCAATGCGATATTCAAAGACTTGCGCAATGCGCAACAGCGGATGAGCTGGAAGATGCGCCACGCCGAAAATGAGCCAAAATAAAAAGGCTCAAGGAAGAGGCTAAGAACGCCTACAGGGAAGCCACGAGAGGAGAAACCGAGTGCGACAGTGAAAGAGTGCAGGCCAGGAGTGCACAGGAGAGGAGAGGACAAGGGAGAGTGTGTTGGGCCACTGACTGCAGGGCCAGTAGGTGTATCCGGTGCAGTGGGTAGCAGGCAGGACAGCGGGGGTAGCACAGCAAGAACAGCCGGGGGGGAACACAAGCCAGGGACATGGACAGTGCCAGCTTCCACATGGAAGCTGTAATGAGGGGGGTGAGAAGGCATGCTGCAGGGGGGACGTGGCCGTGGAAGGGCCCGTCGGCGGTATGCCCCCAACAGGCAGTACCGTGCCCGCATCAGTTTTGAACTGTATCCAGACGTAGAGATTGTGGGCCGGTACCACCTGAACAGGGCAGTACTGAGGCGGCTCTGTGAGCTGTGCAGTGATATGATGTAGGCACCCTCACGACGGAGTCATGCTCTGTCAGTGGAGACAAAGGTAACAGCCTGCATGTGCCTGCTCACCATGGGTTCCTTCCAGAGGCCGACAGGGGACACCACAGGCATCACACAGTCGGCCACGCCACGCATCTTCACCCAATTCCTCAGCGCACTGCTGCCACATGCTGTGGAGTACATCCATTTCCCCAGCACCACAGCAGAGCGTACAGCAAACGTGCAGGAGTTCCACAGGGTAGCACGTATGCCTGGCATGCTAGAGCCATAGACTGCACCCATGTGGCTATTCGCACCCACCTGGCCCCAATGGGGCGCATACAGGAACAGGAAGGGCTTTTCCAGTGTTAACTGCCAGGTGGTGTGTGATGCCAGTGGCGCATAATCAATGTCTGTGCCACACACACCTGGTGGAGCATGATGCCTTCATATGGTATCAGTCCGCACTGTGCCATCGATTCGAGGTGGGGACATCCCACAGGCCATCTAGTGGGTGAGTACGCATGTAGGAATAAGCAAACTTGGGGCAAGGGTGGGAATGCCACAGGTGCCATGGTAGTGGCACACAGGGATATGGGCAATATGGACCTGAACATGATACTTATCTCCACACAGGTGACAGCGGATACCCACTCCGTCCCTGGCTGCTCACACTGTACCGGCGCCCCATGACCCCATCGCAGCAACGCTATAATGAGGCACATGCCGCCACACGCAACATCATTGAGCGGGTGTTTGGGATGCTTAAGGCACGCTTCTGATGCCTAGACACCTCTGGCGGTGCCCTCACAGTACAGCCCCTCAAAGGCCTGTGGGATATTTCTGGCCTGTTGTATCCTGCACAACATGGCCAAAGACTGTGGGATAGCCATACAGGTCGAGGAGGGGGACAGCGATGGGGACGCCAGTGACGCCGGTGATGATGGCGATGAGCAGCCCCCCCTTGGACGGCGGGACCCCCGACTGATCCGGCAGGCCCAGCTGCACTGGGACACCATCACGGAGGAGCAATTTGCACATCACAGGTAAGTCAAGGGGCCATGTGCAACCAACACTCTCCAGGTGCAACCCACAGGCACACAGGGTAACACACCAGGGGTGCATGACGGCAAGGGGAGTGTAAGGGTCCAGGCACACAAACACACCATCAGGGAGAGGTGAACAGTCATATGGACACACACACACACACACACACACACACACCAGGCACAAAGCGTACATGGGCAGGTGCACAGCAGAGCAGGAACAGACATGTCAAACACACAGATCCACAGACCACCCCCACCACCTGTACTGTCCAAGTATGTGTGTCAGATGCTGGGCACCCTTGCACCTTGGTGTACAGTACAATGCAGGCATCATCATGCACACACACCTGTGGACAGCAGTCGGGTGGGTGTGCAGGTGGTTCGTGTGTCGGCCTGTTGGGCAGGGCACCCACCAGTGCACTGTCCACCATGACACACATTGCACACAGGACAGCACCAGACAGGGCCCACACTGGGAGACAGGTCAGTCATGTTGCACTGTGCCACGGCCACCTCGGATGCATGGGCAGCCCCGCCGTGACCCAGCAGCACTGGCAGGCTGAGCATGGGCCATATGGGGTCGCACCGATGGACCACCAGGGGTCCCACTGTGCGATCGCGACCTTGTCCACACAGGGGTCTGCAGCATGCCAAACATACCTGCACCAGGGGTGCTCGGGATGGCCACATCAGAACTCGGCGTCGACAGGCTGGGTGTCGCACGACTCCGGGAACGGGGAGTGGAGAGCGTACTGTGTGGGGTGCGTGGTACAGGGGCACCTGACTGTGTGCCCAATGCAGCCACGACAGCGACCAATGCCTGGGTCTGCCTGTCAATGGCGGCGGTCACATCCATCCACATTTGGACCATCTCTGCAAGGATCAAAGCGTTGTCCCTGCTGTGCTGCTCCACAGCCATGCACAGTGCCTCCACGGATGTTGCAACCCGCCCCTGCTGCTGTACTGATTCCCGCAGCAGGCGGGTGTGCTCGTCAAATGGGTCCTGTGCCACATCGGCATCCTGTCCCCCAGGGTATGGAAGGTCCTGATGCTCAACACCCTTGAGGGTGGGCGCTGTTCACCAGGACCAGGTATGGGCATATCAGCAGGCGGTGTGCATGTGCCACGCTGGACACTGCCCCAGACCTGGTGGGTGACTGCTGCTGCTGCCCTCAACGCTGTGCCCCAGGGACCACTCGTTCCACTGCTGTGGCGCGGCGTGCCAGAGACCTGCACAGCCACGGTGCTGCCCCACGGTGCTGACAGGCACAGCCTGGGACTGTGCTGATGTGCTGGCACACACGTTGGAACCAGCTAGGTCCAGGGGCGTGCTGGCCTGCTGTGTGTCTGTCATGGGACACACACGTGTCACTGCCCATTGCAGTCCTTGCATCACCAATGGTGCAGGTACATGCAACAGCCACAGTCACAGCGTGCTGGCATGCTTGCATGCCAGACTGCTGAGACACAGGCTGAGCACCCCCCACACCTGACTCACTGACAACAGAGGTGGCAGCCAGGCTTGCATGCTGGTGCAGTGCATGCCGGCTGGTGACAGAGGTGGATGGACCCTCCTCCAACTCTGGCAGGTCTTCCTCACTGCATGGTCCCACCACCACCATCCCCTGCAGATGAACGGGATCTGTAACAGAAAGTGAGGACATCTTAGTGCATGTGATCAACCTTCCCCCCCCCCAAACACCACCACCATGTCATACCATGCAGTGATGGGCTTCCACCTGTCTGGAATCCACCTCCTGGTATGCCCTCTATAGCACTCCACTGCATTGATGCAGCCAGTCAGTCCTCAGCCAGGGTCAGCTCGCATACCGCTGGCTGGCCCCCTGTGCCAGCGTGCACGCCCTGAGGGCTGCCACCTTCTCCTTCACCCTTCTGCAGTCTGTCCCCATCTTCTTTTGCATTCCTGCCGGGGCTGGTGGCTTCCGTGCAGGTTCACTGCCGAGCTACCCCTCCCATGCAGCCGCTTGCGGGACTGAGGGTGCCCGCCGTCCACTCAGTAGTGGCTCCTCTTCCAGGTAGGCCTGGAAGGGCCTCTATCTCCGCCTTGGTGAAGTTGGGCCTCCTCCTTCACCCACCATCCTCACCCTCACCTTGGCTCTGCTCGGTCATGTCGGTCTGTATGGGTGGAAGTGGACACCTGTCACTGTGCAGTCTACAGCATTATCCCATGACCATTGGCCAGAACATCACACAGCATGCAACTCACCCCTCACCTGCAGTACCCAGAATCTGGCCAGTGCAGCCCAATGTCGCGTATTTATAGCACAATGCATGCAAATTAGGACTGGCTCAACTTTAATGACATGCAAATCGTGGCACTGCGCCTTTGAATGGCTGATCAGATGATTTGCATGTGTCGGCTGAATATCGCGCCGTTGCGCTTTGCGCAATACGGTTGAGCCGGCTGAGCCAATGGTGCATTTCTGTGACTGTGTAGTACACCGCATTGCACATGCCCAGGTAGCTTATGCAGGCGTCTGCTGCGCTGATGACATGCTGTGCGCGATCAGCAATTCAGGACACGGCCACCATTGTGCCAGTGGCGCTATAGCGCTGGGCACCAAATGGCGCTGTGGCACAACTGCACAATAGTCCACTGTGGCACTGGCACGCAGGTGACCGGTCGCGCAGGACGTGTAGATGTCCGATGGCGCTGTGCGTGGCTTTGCGTCACTGACCTCTGACCTTGTGCCCGACCTTTGCCCCCTGGCGCTGTACGTCTGGCATGTGTATGGCTCTATCGCGCTGTTCGGTGACAGCACGATAGGGAATGACAGCGCTGTACCGACAGCGCGATAGGGAATGGTGGCGTGTACCGTGCAGCACCTCCAAGTGGGGTTGCCGAGCTGCGGAGTGCCATATTGTCTACTATAGCATTAGAGATGGCATGCAGGAGAGCCCCTCAGTGGGGTGCCCTAGAGCTGGCCAACCTTGTGGCCACTGTGGAGCCACACTATGGCCCACTGTTTGGTGGGGTGCCACTGGACAGGGCCAGGACCCAGGTCTGGCAAGAGGTGGCCACTGACCTGGAGGCAGCCACTGGCCACAGGAGAACAGCCAAACAGTGCAGGCACCGGTATGGGGACCTGAGACTGAGGGAGCCAGAGCTACTTGCACGTCTGCGGTCGCGTGCCAGGAGGGGTGTGGTGCCTCGTCCAGGTGGGTGATACGTCTACACACTTGTATGGTCCATATGGGTAACACTGTCTTATGTGTCCAGCACATAGGGGAGAGATGGTCTAGGGTTGGCTGTGGTGGTGTTTACAGGGTATGGGATGGGTGGGTCTGGCTGGGTGGGTGGGCACACACATTGGGGCAGGGGAATATGCTTTGGGTTTGTACTGATGTGTTTCTCTCCTTTTGTCTCCACAGGCGTGGCCGGCGGAGGGAATATGGAGCAGCAGCATAGGGCGGGGGGCTGCGGGGCATGTCGGGGACCAACTCCAATGCCAGCAACATCCCAATAAGGGTGAGTGCCATGACACCATGATTGCTATTGCATGCTGTGTGACAGGGTGGGAAGCAGGGCATAGCCACCATCCATGGAAACCACTGCCATACACGCGACATGTGACAGTCAGCACTGTCTGGTGGCACTGCATGTCTGGGAGTGCGTCAGTAATGTGGTCCATCGTGCACTAGGCACATAACATGGCACTGCCTGCTCACTGCATAGCCACATGTTACTATGCGGCTTTGGCTTGTGCTGTGCTGGACATAGGCGGTGGGTGTGTGCAGTGGTACATGGCTGTTGCTGCCTGGTTGGGGATGTCTTGTGGACATGGTCATTGTGGGTGGTGCACACCATCACAGGAGGCGTGGCACATGGCTGTATGCCATGCATAATGGGTGGGCTGCAGGGGATGGACAGTCACACCAGTGACTCTGATCCTTGTCCTAGGTGTGCGGATACTCCTGCGAATTCAGCAGTCCATCCAGGATCTTGTGCGGGTGGCGCAAGAGTCCCTTGCCATCCTGAGGGATCTTCAGCAGCATGGGGTGAGGAGGAGGAGGCGACCCAGGCAGCAGAGGACCAGACTGGCCGCCAGTGAATACAGACAACCTCCCCCCCTTTGACCAATCCTCACACCCCACCTTCCCTCTCCCATATGTTCACCCCTGCCCCTTACCCACCCCACCTTGTTCCTGTCCCTCCACCCCATGTTTGTACATAATTGTAAATAGTTGTTGTTGTTATATTTTTTGAATACAGTTATTTTGATATGAATACTGTGGTGGTCTCTGATTTGCAGCTGGCTATAGGTGCTCAGTTGCAGTGGTGTGCATGGCATCTGGGATGGTTCAGTCATGGGTATGTGTGTGTGTGCGTGGGGAAGTGTCTCTGGTGTGGAAGTGGCTATCAGTCGGTATTTGTGGTGTGTGTGTTGTTCTCTGTGCATTGCATTACTGTGTGCAGTGGTCCATAGTGCCTGCTCTGTGTCCATTGTGCCCTGTCAATGCATCCTTGGCCTGTGCAGCTGACACCTGCATGTCTGTGGCTTCGCGAGGTCTGCTGCCCTTGTCCAGCAGTGGCTGTCCCTGCAGGTCATCCACTGTGACTGTCACAATGCTGAATTGCCTCCTGTCAATGATGTGGTGCATGTTTGCCTCAGGTGACACTATGGCCTCTGCAGTTGCTGTCCCACCTCCATGCTGTGGCTTGTGTGTATTACAGGGGCTGTGCACCACTGTCTGTGACTTGTGATCCAGGCATATGCTGGTGGCGTACAGGGCCACAGTTCATGCACAGGGTGGGTGTCACCCTGTGCCATGACTGCAGGCTGTGTGCACAGTTTTCATGGAGCCCACACTGGGGCTTAGTTTGCCACACTACTGCATCCCTGTGTTAGTGTCCCCGTGGGTATGGGTGTGTGTTTGCCCTTGCACTGTGTTGCATCCAGTGTGCTGCATGCTTCCACACACCACTGTGGGTGTCTGTGCTGCCTGCTGTGGGTCTGGCTTGTATGGTTCTGTGGTACACGAGGTTGCAGTGTGGCAGTGGGGAGGTGGTGGCATGCATGGGGATTCCCGCAGTGGTGGTCACTGCTCATGGGGGGTGTCTTGGGGTCACGGTGCAGGGTGTGCTGTGCACGGGGGGGGGCTGCTGTGCCATGGAGTGGTCCGCCCTCCTTGTGTGGCGGTTTCAGCTTGCGGTGGGTGTGCTGGGGCACCATGGCCCAGCTGTTGCTGTTTGCTTGTCCCCATGGGCCGGTGGATATTCCAGCCCTCCACCAGTTGTGCTGTGCTTGGGGTGTGGGGGTGCATTGTCAGTTCTGCAGTGTGTTCCTGTGCCCATCTGTGGCATGGGTGGTGGGCCCCTACCTACCTCCCTGGTTGTGCAGTTCCATTGCTCTGCTGCTGGGGGCTCCCTGCTTGCGCTATGGCACCTCTGGGCTGCTCAGCTGGGCAGCCCTTGTTGCTCATAAGCGCATCGTCTCTGCTCAGCTCCCCTTCCTGGTTGTGCTATAGCGCAGGTTGTGTGATATTCAGACTTTGGCTGGTTGCGCAATTTGGCTTGCTCCATGTTTGAATATCCCATCTATTGCGCATGTGCACAATTGACTTGTGCTTGCTCCTGCTGTTGCGCTCTTTTTGGGCGCAGTTTGAATATCCGGCCCTGGATGTGCAATTCTATGCACAACCTGTATATTCTGCCATCTCTGTGTTCTGACTCCCATGGACCTCTTGAGCTTTGCTCTTGAGGTCAGAGGGAATCAGAACCCTACTGTGGCAGAATACACTGGTTGTGCATAGTTGCCCATTCAGTATACTCTATATCTAAGTACGATCGTGCAGAAAAATTGGTCTTACCACATGGTGGCTATCAATAAAATTAGTGGTTGTTTTAGGCAACATTGCCTAGTTGCAAGAGCACAGATCTGTGGATCTGGAGATCAAGGTTTTAACTCCACAACTACCACCACTTACTTACTGAGTTATCCTGAGTAAGTCAGTTTACTTCTCTGTGCATGAATTTAAAACAAAATTTCTTGCACTTTATTCCAAGTCTATTCTTCTATACACACATGAGGGTTGGATTATGGTCTTTCACTCAGTGTCACTTCTTGCCACCTTCTGTGCCTTTAACCTTGTGTTCATTTTTATGTTGGCTCATGCTTGCACCGCCAACATACTGCAGTAGTAGCAGATTTGGAGGTGCGGTCACTGTGAGTGAATGCAGGGCACGCATCAGAAGGTGCATCCCGCATTCCCCAATAAGGAAGCTGCAGGCACCGACACCCTCAATACATAAACTAGCCACCAGATCTAAGGAAAGGTCTGCTGCAATGAGAGCCAAGCTTCTCACGCAGTGGTGTGCCTTTCCTTGTGACTAGTATACAAAACAAGGTGGCATGCCACTGCAGAGTGCCCCGACTCACTTCACACTTCATTGCCAAGGGGGCCCACTCCCCATCGGCATAATGCAGCCCTCTCCATTTAACATGTGTGCGGGGTGCCCAATCCCTCGGCATCATGTCCCCCTTCCCAGTTTAATTTGCCGATGGGGGTGCCCAATCCCCCGTTGGCTACAGAACCCTCCCCAAAAACAAACACTCAGGTGGCACACTGGGAGCCCGCCCCAGCGTGCCAAATGCCCCTGTAAAAGGAAAACCATCCTGTGATTTTTTTTAAAACCTGCAAAGCAGAAAATGGTCCCTCGTTGACTCCGGTGGCCCTCCCGCAGCCCGCGCCCACCCTCTGTGCACCCTTTCTACCCACACCCCCTCACCCCATACTTACCTCCGGAGCATGGCGCGACAATCTTCAGTGGACCGGGAACATGTCTGCACTCTTCAAAGCCGACCGCGAACTGAAGAAATGCAGGTAAGCTGTATAATGGCATAAACAGGGTTCTTTCAACTTTAGTGCATATCACAGGCATTTTTGGGAATTTTGGTACCAAAGTTTCATCATGGGATTATTGGGACCCCTTCTCATGAATTCAGTTGCTGTCATGGTGTTATTCAGTCCTGAAAGGTGATTTTGCGGTCACTGCGTGGAATCACCTTTCGACCGATTAACAAAATGACAGTGCCATTGTTCATGAGGTGGGCTCTCAAAAAGCCTATGTTGCAAATTTGGTGAAAACAATCGAAAAAATGGCTATTTTATAAGTGTGCATTGTGCAGTTTCCACTCATGCTCATAACTTCATGAATTTGTTATATTTACACTCCAGATTTTCAACATTAGCATTTTTCCACACCTCCTTATGAACAGTACAGCTGTCATTTTACATATCCTGTCCAAAATGTGTTTTTGCACGTCCGGTGCAGAATAGCGCAGTCGCTGTATGAAATCAGTTTTCAGGACAGTTTAAGACAATGACAGTGACACTGTTCATGCGCAGAGGTCCTAAAATGCCTATGTTGAAAATTTGATGATGAAAGTCCATAAAATGACTGTATTACAAGTGTGTGTTGTGCAGTTTCCATGCACCCTTGTAACTTCACAAATTTGCTATATTTTCATGCCAGATTTTCAACACTGGCATTTTTTCACATCTCCTTATGAACAGTACAGCTGTCATTTTTCACATCCTGCCCAAAATGTGTTTTCGCACCTGTGGCACAGGATGGCATGGTCACTGTGGGAAATCAACTTTTGGGACAGATTAACACAGTCACAGTGCAACTGTTCATGAGGGGAGGTCCCAAAATGCCTATGTTGAAAATGTGTCTCTTCAGTGTGGAAATGAGGTTGGCATCAGTTCAATACTTCACTGCCATTCCTATTATGCATCTCTAACTCCTGCACTACCAGTGCCAATGCCAACGAGACATCATTCAGCATTGACAAATGCTTGTTTTGCAATATCTTGCTATGAATAAATCACAATCTCTTGCGCAAAGGTCCGACTAGCCATTCCCAGCTGTAGTGAACTGATTACACCAATACTGTCAATGATACACTTTGTCTAAAATACTCTAGAGCAAATTCCCAACTAAGGAGGAAAGCACATCACAAAATGTCCATTTCACCATGTAGTAAAGGCCAAACTAACTCCGAAATGGAGTCACATTTTCTCTACAATACTCTTGCAATGAGTGTTTATTACATTTACTGAGTTGGTATAATGATGCAGTCATCAGCATCTTTCTTGAATGCCATTGTTGACTGCAGCAGAATTGTTATTTTTCATTTACATAAAATCTTTAGAGATGGAGGTAGGCTTTTGCCAACCAAGACCACCACCAGCATTCTCAGTAGTTATAGCATATGAGCTCTACCTCCCTCATACAATTATAAAACTCCTCCTTTTACTTACTGCTATAAAGACAGACATTAGAACTCAACAGACAAGCATTTGTCAATGCCGAATGTTGCTTGCTTCTATGTGCTGTTTAGGTATTTGGAAGTCATTGGAGTGGAAATATTGAAAATTTGCAAACTTACGAGCATGCGTAGGAACTGCTCAACGCATGCTCGTAAAACAGTCATTTTTAGGAATTTTTTCACCAAATTTTCAACATAGCCATTTTAAGACCTCTGCTCATGAACAGTGTCACTGTGATTTTGTTAATGTGTCCCATACATTGAGTTTGCACACCGACTGCGCCATTGTGCGCTACATGGGAGGAAACACGTTTTGGGCAGGATGTGAAAAATGACAGCTGTACTGCTCATAAGGAGGTGTGGTAAAATGGCAATGTTGAAAATCTGGAGTGGAAATATTGAAAATTCGCAAACCTACGAGCATGCGTGGGAACTGTGCAACGCACACTCGTAAAACAGTCATTTTTAGGAATTCTTTCACCAAATTGTCAACATTGCCATGTTAAGATCTCTGCTCATGAACAGTGACACTGTGATTTTCTTAATGTGTCCCATACACTGAGTTCACACACCGACTGCGCCATTGTGCGCTACATGGGCGGAAACATGTTTTGGGCAGGATGTGAAAAATGACAGCTGTACTGCTCATGAGGAGGTGTGGTAAAATGGCAATGTTGAAAATCTAAGGAAAATATTGAAAATTAAGAACTTACGAGCGCATGAGGAACCGCGCTAACCACACTCGTGAAAACAGTCATTTTTAGAATTTTTTCACCAAATTTTCAACACAGGCATTTTATTACCTCTGCTCATGATCAGTGTCACTGTGATTTTCTTAATATGTCCCATACATTGAGTTCGCACACCAACTGCGCCATTGTGAGCTACATGGGCGGAAACACATTTTGGGTGAGATGTGAAAAATGACAGCTGTACTACTCATAAGAAGGTGTGGTAAAATGGCAATGTTGAAAATCTGGAGTGAAAATATTGAAAATTTGCGAACTTACAAGCCTGCGTAGGAACTATAGCAGCCTAAAGTAAAACAGTCATTTTAGAATTTGTTCATCAAATTTTCAACATAGCCATTTTAAGACCTCTGCTCACAAACAGTGTCACTGTGATTTTCTTAATTTGTCCGCGATACGATTTTCCGCCCAATCGACTGCGCCCATTCTGCGCCAGCATATGGGCGGAAACACATTTTGGGTGAGATGTGAAAATGACAGCTGTACTACTCATAAGAAGGTGTGGTAAAATGGCAATGTTGAAAATCTGGAGTGAAAATATTGAAATTTACATGAACTACGGGCCTGCGTAGGAACTGTACAATACTGCACTTCATTAAAACAGTCATATTTTGGAATTTTGGCACAAATTTTCAACATGGGGTTTTGGGACCCTTCTCATGAATGATGTCACTGCCATGGTGTTTTTGAGCCCAAAGGGTGATTTCACAGTCACTGCGCAGTCACTGCGCGAAATCACCCTCTGGGCGGAATAACGCCATGACAGTGTCATCATTCATGAGAAAGGGTCCCAAAAACCCCATGTTGAAAATTTGGTGCAAAAATTCTCAAAATGCCTGAGATATGCAACAAAGTTGAAACCCCCCTATCTAGCCCATTATACAGCTTATCGGTATTTCCTCAGTTCGCGGTTGGCTTTGAAGAGTGCAGACGTGTTCCCGGTCCACCGAAGATCGTCGCGCCAGAGTCCGGAGGTAAGTATGGGGTGAGTGGGGTGTGTGGGGAGGCTGGAGTGCGCAGTGGGTGGAGTGCGGGTTGTGGGGGGCTGGGAGGCGTGCTGGGACCGTTTTCATTTTACAGGTTTAAAAAAAGCGTTGTGGGGCGTTTGCCACGCTGGGGTGGGCTCCCAGCTTAGCACAAGGATATTGAGGCGTTCAGCCGACGAGGATTGAGCACCCCGTCAGCCATATGTTGTTGCCATGCTGGGGTGGGCTCCCGCGTGGCACAAGGAGGCGATTCAGCCGGCGGGGGTTGGGCACCCCGTCGGCCGAGACTTCTTGCCATGCTGGGGTGGGCTCCCAGCATGGCACTACGGGGGCGCTGGCTCAACCGGCGGGGTTGGGCACCCCACCTTCGGCTACAGTCTTGCGTCTGTGGTGCATGCCTGCGTTGTGTCTGGGGAGCTGCACGTGAGCAGCCGATATCTTATTTGGTGCTCACTGAAGCGTAGCTTCCCCTTTCAACAGAGTGCCACTGCATTTTGGAGCATGTCATAGACAGCTCCAAAATGCATTGGCTTACAGGGCAGCGCCTGCCAGCACACTGACTGAATGGAGGAGGTGACACACCTCCGAAATCTCCGATGATGGCACTATGTTTCTTGCACATGCATGCAAGCAACGTAAAAATGTGTACATTATATCATGCAAGCATACCTCTCAAGCCTATGCCTTGCAAATTAGGAACAAGAGTTGAACAAAATCAGAGACAAAGGACCAGAGTCAGATATACATCTTAAAAATCTGTTATAAACAATTCAGGAATCTGGTAGTATAAGCAGTTTAGTGTAAAATGCCTTTTTTGAAGAAGTTGTTTGTAAATCTAATGTCTGACATTATTTTGTGCTTATAGTCACCTCTGTTCAGTCACAGAAACACAAATTCTTGAATCCCCAAGATTTGATGATATGTCCCACGTTTTTGCTCTCCTTCCCACAGTTTGTGGACCAGTGCTCCACATCTGGGTACAAATGGTTGAAAGGTACAGTATGTCTAGGAAAATGCTTTGTTTCAGAGAATACTACAGTGTGTCCTGCTCTGAGCTTGATGACACGCTGAACAATCCTGGCTTACATGCTTTCCAACAGCTTGCTGGCTGGCTTTGTACCACTAGAAGGCAGTAAAAGTCAAGTATCATATCTCACAGCCAAACTGTACACTGCTACCCTTTCTGGATGATTAAGCTTTTAGGACTTAAAACCTCCGCAATCCTCATTGCCATGGCAACTATCTCAGAATATGGCCGTAGTCACTACTCCTATGTAATTAGGTCAAAACCTGCAGCTCGTGAGTCTCAATTTTTTCCTGGAATCTCCTTAATGCATACACTGGGTCTAAGCTACTACTGTGTAAAATATTTGCAATCAGTTTAGAGCTATTTCAGCACAAAAATGCATTCTTCTCAGGAAGTTATCTCCTTTTTTTTTAAGTAACCATTATGCTTCTGTTACTTTTGTTTCAACTGTGAACCTTTTTCTTTGATTTTCATGCTCTGTGTTTTAATTTTTTCACTAGCCTTTGGATTTGAACTATTAAAATGTAAATTGAAATGCTGTTCCCAATAGCACAGTGGCTGGGAAACCACTTGCCACACTGGCAACCTGGATTTGGCCTCTCTGTCTGGGACACTGCTGTGGACCACCATGAGGAGGGTGAAGCATTTGTGAGAATGCCCTTCTCCTCCTCTGTGTGGGGGGGTTGGTGAAAGATACACTGATGTTGCACTAGCCCCTGCTGGCCACAGGATTTCCTTTGCATGATGAAGCAGATTCACTGCTTGAGGCCCACCTGGATGCCATGTCTCTGAGGAAGAAAATACAAACACAGGAAACCCACTCTGGGGCTGTATAGTTGCTCTCAGGTGAGTGGCATGATGTCACATAGTGCTTGTGGAGCTGATCCTGGGAGCCAGGCTAGGAGAGACATATGCCCGAAAAGAGCAAGGACTCACACCAATGAAATTATACTTCATGCTGTGTGTCCAAGAATCAAGCAGCCAGGAACATGCATGATTAAGCCCAGATTAAAGAGAAACATTGCAAGAAGCCTGTTATGAAATAAAATAATTGTGGATACTCATTCACAATTTTGGGGAGTTTGACACTGGTTGCAGAACTGACAGACTCTCTCAGTTTAAACAGCGTCAGAGAGTAATTAGGCAAGCCTGAAAGTATAAAGTTTTCCCTGGACAGTGTGCACTCCAGCTCTCTTGGGTCCCACGATGTTACCATCGTGAGGCTGGATTCAGTCTCAGAAAGAGGCTACTGGGGCTGGCCCATCAGAGTAGTGGTAGCATTACCGCTCATAAAGCTGGGGACCCGTGTTCAGGAATGAGCCTGGGATGTCAGGAGCCCCACAGTGGGGGGAGGAGGATTAAGCATTCCACGTGGATGATCCCCCCCCAACCCAGAAGGGAATGGTAGCACTGTGGGTGGCAGTGCAGTAGATGAGGTATAGGGGAGGGGGATGTTCTCAAGTGCATGGCAGGGCATGCGCATGCTTGTATTTCTGCTGGGACATTGTCCTAAAGCCAATGTCCACACAGGGAAGAAGAATCAGCAGCTGGGAGGAATCTGAGATGTAAATAACCATCGTCCATGCTCCATGATGGCCATTATGGCCAGAAGGTGGCAAATGCACCCTACCAGGTGAAGAACAAAAAACACCTGTCAAGAAAACAAAACAAAAGAAAGTCAGGGGTTGCTACCACTGACTGGCCATCATGGAAGGGTAATCTGTGGGAAAGTCACAAAATAAGATGGGCATTGAAGCTGAAAGGTGGTCAAGGCTGAGGCAGGTTGAGCCTGATAGTGGGAGCAAAAACAAATGTCAGTTAGAAAAAACACTGCAGTGATGTTCCAATCCCACACAATATGTTTGTGACGAGCTACTTTTACAGCTGTCTTTTCTTTAAATTATTTATTTTCTTCTGTTTTCATGTTGTCCTCTTGTCCCCTACCCTGATGATTAGGAGTTGCCATTGTGGAACACTTGCTTTGGCTTGGAAGGCGGGCAAGCAGCTGCCTTCACAGCTCATGTCAATACTGCTCCATTGCCATCCAGCGGCAGGCACATGACATCTAGATAACCTTTGCCCATCCGACCTGAGAGCAGGGGTGTAACTAGACAATAAAAATGTGTACACGGTGACTATTTTTGCACACAGTTTTTGAATACTACAGCACTGTTTGTTCCTCCCCCTCACCATGCACTAGTAAATTCAGTTAAAATACATTGCTTTCCTCAGATACCTAAATCCCTACATCCCATAATGCTGTATAGTCCCTGGGATGCAAAGACAATCTCAGTGGTCAATCCCTCTTGTTTAGACTCCCACACATAACATTTTAGAAAGGATCTACTGGCCACGTGATGTGTTGCATGGAACAATGGCAACACTGCAGACACTTGTTGCCCTCCTAAAAGAAAGTTATACACCATGGAGTAGAAAGAATGAGTTTTCCTAAATCTGTGCCTAGGAGTGGAGTGCCACACCTCCACAACTTGCTCCTCCCAGCCCTTTACAGTAGTTTACTGAGCTGACCATCATCAAAAGATGATGGGATAAATCCTGGCCCTCATAATGCCTAGGTTAGTAACAGCATGGAGGAGTACTAAATGCTTCCCTATATTGCTCCACCACTGTAACTCCGGTCTGCCAAGACAGTGAGTGAGCTGATCTTTCTGAACAACAAAGTTCAGTTTCTAGACTCGGCAAAGAGTGCCAAGCTGAATATTTTATACAACTCTACTGTTTATTTATGTATTTTATTATTCTGAAAATGGTGACTCCTTGTGCATCATAAGTTACAGTCATACCAAAAACAATTTCAGAGTCAGTTGCAGGATTACATCCAGTCAAACAACTAGAATGGAAGCAACTGGAATTTTGGAACGATTTACATAAATAGTTGGTATACAGAAATATATACTGTATACAGGAATTGCAGAACAAATGACTTTACATTATGTAAGTACTGTAGAAGCATACAAGAAGATGCATGCAGTATTACAGAATACATGACTATTTACATAGGTAGAACAGTACTGTATATGAAGATATATGTGGGTGTTCCAGAATAAGGCTATTTATAGTACATATGTTGTTCATATACAGGAAGGTATGTGCATGGTCTTACAGAATACAGGACTGTTTACATAGCTAGAAGTGCACGTGAAGATAAATACAGAATATTTATTTATTTATTTATTTAAAAGTTTTACCAGGAAAGACATACTGAGCAGACTACCGCTCGATTCCAGATGCGTCCTGGGTGTAGAAAGAACGGGATAAGTACATACAAGTAGACATACAGAAATTATATTACACAATACAGGTTTTTTTACAGTACATAGGCTGTAGGTACCAGGTATTACAGGATACAGGACTATTTACATAGTAGGTGTACAGGAAAATATATGCAGGGCATTGCAGTATATAGGACTATTTACATTGGTAGATGGTGTACTGGAAGCTATATGCAGCATATTACAGGATGCATGACTATCTGCATAGGTAGTAGGTTTACAGGAAGAAGCATGCAGAATGTTGCAGGATACAGGATTATTTATGTAAGTATTAGGTGTACAGGAAGATATATGCAGGGTGTTGCACTATAAAGGACTATCTACATAGGTAGTTGGTGTGCAGGAAGATATATGCAACATATTTATTTATTTGAATTTTGGTAACTGGGTGAGCCTACTGAGACCGAAGGTCCCTTTTCAGGGGCGACCCGGGGAGAGTAAAAGGACAGGTACATAGATACATTGAATAACAGCAACAGATAAGTGTGGAAAGACACTTTACAATAGTTTGTAGAACACAATATATATATATAATATGCATGTACAGTGTTTACAAATAAAAACAGTATAACAGGCACAGAAGTGGCAATTTACAAAATACACAAGATGCAGGAGCAGAACTACAGTTAATACAATAAATTTACAGCTACTACAGAAGATACAGGTGCAGTAGAGGAATTCTAAAAATTGACTATCCGAGAAAAACAGAGGGTAAAGGATAGCTCAAAATTGGCATCATGCATATTACAGTAGGTAGAAAATTACATGAAGATGTTTGCAGGGTATTGTAGGATGCAGGACCATTTACATATGCAGACATGTACAAAAGAAATATGCAGGGTATTACAGAATACATGACTATTTACATAGGTAGTAGTGGTACAGGATTATATAGGCAGGATATTATAGAATACAGATCTATTTATACAGGTAGTAGGTGTACAGGAAGACATATGAAGGGTATTACAGAATACAGGACTATTTACGTAGGTAGTAGGGGTACAAGATTATCTATGCAAGGTATAACAGAATACAGGACTATTTTCACAGGCAGTATATGTATGGGAAGATATACAGGACATAAGGCATTACAGAATACAGGACTATTTGAGAAGTTGTAGGCGTGCAGGATTATACATGCAAGGTATTATAGAATGCAGGACTTTTTCTGTAAGTAATAGCTGTACTGGAGGTTATATGCAGGACATTTCAAAATAGAAGACTATTTACATAGGTAGTAGGTGCACATGGAGACTAGTCTATGTAGGGTGGTGCAGCCGTGTGAAGGTGTACATTGGCTGGACACAAAGGCCCTTAAAAGAGAGGATCCAGGAGCATGTTTGTGCAGTTGTAAAAGTAAATGTGGACAGTGCTTTGGGTGAATATGTTTTGCTCTCCCACAGCTGCACCACCAGGGACTTTGCGTTCAGAGCAATAGGTAATGAGCCTAATATGCAGAGAGGAGGGGATATACAGAAGCTCCTTCTTGGGCATGAAACAGAATAGATACTGAAACTCCAAAGCCTGCAGCCAAAGGGACTGAACACTGAGATGTGTTATAAGCCCTCTTTATATGAAGTTAGGTCTTTCCAGGTTAGTTCCTATTGATTTTTGTTTTTGCTACTGTACACTGTTAGTGTTACTCCTGTTTGAAATTCACATTTGCTGTTAAAAGCACTGTGCCAAGTATGGTTATATGGAAGGTATTTTTTACATCACTATCAATTTACAATATAAGCAGCTTCTATACCCCTCCAAATTGCTTTTCCTCCAAGACGGGGTGTTTTTTGTTTCAAATCCCCAAAGAGTGTGCACAAGGATGTGGTGCTAGGAAACTCACCAAACAGTAAATAAACTGCATAAGGTTTTCTGCACACACTAACCCAAAAGGGCATACAGCAAAGTTGTGAATGCAACTACATTTATTATTAAAATGCAAGTACAGACAGACAAACGCCTGACTTGTTTTGGACTTAACGTCTTTTCAAGGGCGTTAACTCTGAAAACATGTCAGGCGTTATCTATTCGCGTTTAATAATAACTATGTTGCTGTGTTCTCAACTTTGCTGTGACGTCCTTTTTTGGGTTAGTGTGTGCAGGAAACCTTATGCATTTTACTGTTTTTTGTTTCATTTGTCTAAAGATTGGTGCCCTTATGTTCTCACATGACTGAAGGCAAATCATGCACTGAATTTGACTGACAATTTGGGCACACAGTTTTAAATTGTATAAAAAACATTTTGTAAATTGAAAGGAGGGTTTTGTTTGAAATGAAGGGTACAGGCAAACATAGAAGGATCCAGGATTAAAACGTTTCCTTGTCCAGCTCCACTCCTTATCAGCCAGAACACCCCCATTCCATCTTTATTTCCTTATTTAGTTGTAGCTTCTCAAGAATTAGTGTCCCTTCTGACCCCATATTGATTCAGAAATCTAATGCAACCAATATGAGGGACATTGTGGATAACACAGTGTGAAACTAGCAGCCGGTCTGGAAATTGGAGATACTTTCCCCTCCTTCCTCTTGCTACTTAAAACATCTGCTTATTTGCATTTAACTTTGCAAATGGTTCTATACTGGTTTTAAAATTATTCACTTTTGAAAAGGAAAACTTGTGCTTATTGTTTGCACATATCACGGTTGTTGTATGAATGCACATGCATGTACCCAGCCCGGCTTTGTGCATATGTTCCTATGACGTCATCAGAATCCCTTGATGGATGCACAGGCCTTTTATGCAACTTTTACTTAAGCAGTAAGTCCTATCCAGTGGGTGGTGGGGTGGGAGGCTAGGTAATCAAATCCCTTGCATGAGCAACTGCATGAGGTGAAGCCAAGTGTCATTCATATTGGGAGAGGGGTAGTGATTATGACACTATATTTTAACACCCTTGAATATAAAATATTATAAGGCATTTCTTTAAAAAATATATTTAATTATGACCCCCACAAAATTCATCACCATTTCTCCATATGAATGCAACTTCATGATGCAAGCATGACCGATATGGTTACAATGTGGCACCCAGTTGGTTTCCAGCCACCCAGCTGGCTGGATTTCCATCTCCAGTTTCATATCTACTATATTTACAAAGGTCAGTGGATTTGAATAAACACAAAACAGATAACACCATATTTTTACAGCCCTTCCAAAGGGCATTCACCTTTTTGTCTCATCCCAGTAGTGTGGTATCTTGTATCATGCTGATTTTTTAAGACCGCAGAAACATGAAAGAAATGCTGTATGTACAATGACACAGTCAGACAGAATTGGGTCACAAATCCACAGTAGCTCAAGGCTACCATTGCATTTCTCAGGCACCTAACACTGTAACTGTAATATTTTTTTTTAGTTGTTTTATTCATTTTATTCAGTACAGCAACTGAGGTGGAAGGCATTCTTTTCAGCTCATTCTGTATGTGTGTTAGAGAGGGCAGCAACAGCAATATGCATGATTTATGTTTTAAATTGGTAACCAGTGAAATCGTAAAGTATCAATCATGAGTCGATCAGCATAAATCAAGGAGCCCATTATAAACACAAATTGCCTTTTGTTCATTCTCATTTCAGGTAGGTCTGTCATAATTAATCATTCGAGTTACGTGACTATATGTTATCAAAAGGCTTCTTGTCTGCTGCATATGATTAAAATCATTAGAGCTGTATACTGTACAATGCTAAGTACCCAGATAGACAAATCTTTCCAACTGACTGGATTTTTATATGGCTTGAGTTGTTATCTTTGATATGTTTGGTATTGCTACTATATATTGTGTATTAGTGCCCAATCCTCATTGCTGGTATAGACCACCTCCTGACCCTTAACCAACAGTTGGTGACACCAAGGTGCCCACCCCCAGTGCCACCAAACATCAGGCTGACATTGGGGTACCCAATCCCCAGTGTCAGTATCTGTAATAAGGAAAACACTCCCTTGTCAGCTTTTTCTTTTGAAAAATTTTTAACCTGTAAAAATGAAAACAGTCCATCATTGTCTGTTGCCCTTGTGGCAGTCAATGAGTGGAGCAACTTGCCCCAAGAGGAGAGTGGGCCCAGGGATCCTAAATCCTGTCCATTTCCCCCATGCTGGCCTCCACTAGTGATGCAAGACCATTCCTGAACTCAGGTTGCTGCCATGGTATTGATATCTAGTCTCCCAACCAACCCACTTTAACCACGCCACCAAAATACAATCCCATTTCACCCAACACAGCTGATTGGTAATTTTATTAAATATACTGACCCATTTTTAACTTTGTCTACAGGCCCGGTGGAATAAAAAAGACAGCACAACAAACTCCGGCCCAGGCATTGCAGGACACTGACCATGTATATCAGGTAAGTATTGTTTTATATTTTGAGTACCTTGTTTGTCCTACTTAGTTACTAAAAAGCTGCAGATCCTTTGTGACCATGTTGATATTCTTATTTTACAGGTACGACTGGATGTACCCTCATGCTGACCAAGCCCCATCCCAAAATCCCCAGAACCCATGTAAGAAATCTTTATTTGTACTGGATCTAAGCTAGGATGGTACAGTATAAAGGTGTAGCTAAAGTATTAAGACACTTTCACTTGTTAGTTGATTGGTGAAGTAGGGCTAAAAATATCTCCAATATTCTGTTTATTTCATTTCGTGCAAGTCTAGTTGGATGATCTGAAACCTTAAACTTGCAGGTTTGATAAAGTTTGATCTAAGGTATCTACTTTTGTGGTTTTTATCTCCCAAACAAAAATAGTTTTTTTTTTTTAATATTTAAGAAAAGCAGTTTGATTCCTGAGCATATGTGGTTAGAAAAAAAGTATTCTAAGGATAATTGCATTTTTACGACTGCATTCCTTAATGTGGTCATTTTATGAGGATTCATTCATGTTTCAGATGGCAGGGCTATGTAGATGCTGCAAACAATGTTTGCATCTCTTTCTGCAGCATTTGTTCAGCAGTAGAGGGGCTACTCTTCAATGCATAGCCCCACTCCTGCTGAATGGAGCTGTGCAAGAGTTACATGTTTGCTGGCCCTTCGGCAGCCATCAGTCGCATCGGCAGCCTAATATTTTGTCAGCTGGACATTGGTGTTCTCAATCCTGGTACCAGCTAGATAATGTATTCTGACATGAGGGTGCCCTCCTGGTTCTGGTTCCGTCCCCACTGTAATGATTTCCCCTGCCCACCACTCCAACATCCTGACACTGGGGTGCTCTATCCCCAGTGTTGGCTCAGAACATCCCTCTCCCCACCCAACAGTCTGTGGCACTGGGGTGCTAACCCTTGTACTGCTGTAAATTTAGCTGACACTGGGGTGCCCAATCCCCAGTGTTGGTAATGGTAATAAAAAGTCCTCAATAACTTTTTCTTTTTAACCCAATAATAATGAAAATGATCCATCATCTGTTGCACCACTGTCCCTTCCCTACCCACCCCAACCCCCACTCAGCACTAACCACCTCACTCCCCCCACACCCCTCACTCACCTAAATTCTGTCCAGTACCATAATGCTCTCTGGACTGGAGACATATCTTCACTCTTCAGCGCTGGACTGGGAACTGAGGAATCAAGGTACTGTTAGTGTAATTAATGTATTTATTTATTTATTTATTTATTTTATTGAAATGTCTCACCAGGAAGGGTACACTGAGAAACTAAATGCTTGTCTCACGGTACGCTCCTGGGGAGGGAGTGGGAAGTTACAGCATGTTTAAATGATACAAAAATCAAAGCATAATACAGTACATTAATTAATACAGTATTTAAATGCATTTTGAACTTTTACTGATAAGTTTTCACAGGCTGTGGGTAGAGATGGACTGATAAGGCAGTGAGGCGATAGTAGTTCAAAACAAAATCAATGTTTATTCTTCACAGCAGAACAATAATAGGTAAAAGAAGCAAACTTAGGCAACAAAATAAAAGGAGGTAAATCAAAAATCCAAACTATATATATATATATATATATATATATATATATACATACATCAGCTAGAATAGACAAGGTGTTTACCCTGCTGCTATCTATCTGTTAGCTCTGATCTGTCTTATATAGAGCTTTGCACCCATGTGATGGCTAGCTGTGCCCATTAGTACTTCTTTTATTTTAAATTCTTTATTTACAACATATTTTCTATCAAGCAACACATTATACACATTCTTTCATCATAATAAAGGGTCGTTCAAACCATAATAATAATTTTGAGTACCAAGCAATTTTGTTCTGTGACCTAAGCACCTCCTCAAGCCATTTTCTGCATACATCTAGCAAGGGAGAGGCCGGCCTGCTCTATAGAAACATAGAGCTGAGGAGGGGCTGCATCCACAGGCCAGGCTACACTATGAGAAACAGTATTTTACAGGTAAGCGTTTGTTTTAATTCCCTGTTTTAACATAATAGCTCAGAATATGTGCCCAAATGCTTTTGTAGGCTGTTTCGCCTATTTTGTTACTTTCGAGGAGCTGTACTCAAACACTGTTTAAAGGGTGGTGCTCAAACTGCCACTTTTACACAAAGGAAAGAGCTTGAGAAGTCACACCAAAGAGGAAAGGTTAAAAAACAAACCAGGCGGTTGCTTCTCTTTAGTTTAGAGACCAGGATGCTTGTTTGTGCAGAAAATAGGCTTTGTCTGGCCATTGCTTTGTTTTTAGAGGTACCTAAAGCCATTGTTTTACTGCTTACAGGCTTTAGGATACCTGGTGGAACAAAAATCAGCATTTTTGCATAACAGCTGAAACAAACAGCCAAAAAGGAGCTGTGCGAACATGCACACAGTCATGGCTCTGCATGGCAGAGACTGGGGAATTTTACAGTCTGAAAAAAGCAGTGCAGCAGAGGAAAAAAGTTAGAAAACAACTTGTAGCTTTCTCTGGGCATCAGTACCTTGTTTTTCCTGGACCCGGCCTTTTTTTAAACAGCGACAACATTAACAATATAGATACCAGTATTTATTTTATTTACAAGTTTAAAGCCACAGTTTATATCAATGCATCAATGGCAAACCTTTCAAGGGCATTTTAAAATGGGAGTTAGGACAGTAACTCCATGGTATGCCTTGGCTTGCATATAAGCTTCAGCTAACTAAGGCCCCATCCACACTACACTGCTCAGACACCGTAATGGACAGAAACCGGTTACAGCCGGGAGGCGGTACAGTGTGTCCACACTACAGCAGTGACCAGTACCACCAGTCCACACCTCAGGAACCGGGCGACCATTACCATGGTGCCCAATCCCACAATGCAGCTCACGCTGCACTACAGGCCCTGCAGGGGACCATTACCGCCTGTCCACACTACCGCCGGAAACGTTACCGAGGCAGGACTGGTTTTATGACCGTTGTTGAAACCACCTCATATGTGGTTTCAACAATGGTTACGAAAATGCCTTCTGTAACATTACAGGTGTAAACGCAAACCACTGCGGTAACGGTTTGGGCACTCTGTAACGTTACAGAGGCGTAGTGTGGACAGGGCCTAACAGTGGCAAAACCCAGGGCTGTGAACATAAAACATATAGGGACAAACAACAAAGTAGGGGGCCAGCCCAATAAACAAAACATATAACGCACTACAACATATAACACAGGACACTCACAATCCAGGTATGCTAGCATTACCTTCCTTAGCATACTGCATTCAACAAAATGGGGGGGGGGAGGGACACCACATCCTTTCACAAAGTTGATAATTTTACAATATTTTTCTCCCAGATTTTCTGTGTGGCCTTTTTGGCACACCACCTCATGAACAAAGTCAGTGACATTTTTCAAATCTGGCCTGATAGGTGATTTCTCAGTTGCTCCATGAAATAACCTTTTGAATGGGAGTTGAACATTTTCATCTACTGGGTTCATGAGGTGGGGTCATAAGGAGACTATATTGAAATTCTGTGGTAGAAATATTTAAAACAACAAAGTTATGAACCTATGTTGAAAATTCTCAACCTTTGCCCATAACTTTGGTAATTTTCAATATTCTAACCCAAAATTTCAACAGTCATTTTTCACCCCACCTCATGAATGTGACGTGTCGTTTTTCAAATCTTGGCTAAAACATTTTTTTTTTTTCATACTTGTGATGTGAAATGACATTTTGGCCAGGATCTGAAAATTTTCACCTACTGGGCTCATGAGGTGGGGTCAGAAGAAGACCATGTTGCAAATTTGTGTCAAAATATTAAAAAACGACAAAGTTATGAAAATACACTGTAATTTTTCAATGCTTGCTCATAACTGGTTAGTTTTTGGTATTTTGACAGCAAATTTTCAACGTAGCAATTTTTCACACCACTTCATAAATGTGACACGTGATGTTTTTCAAATCCTGGCCAAACTGTTTTTTCACACTTATGTGCAAAATAACATTTTTGTCAATATTTTATAAACCACACTGCCATGTTCAAAAAGTGGAGCATAAAAAGACCATGTTGAAAGTTGGGGTCAAAATGCCACAAAAAAATTTATGAAGGGGCACTGTTTGCAGGGACGGCCATTGGCCCAGTGGAGACCATGCTGCCTTCCCATGTCAGCGACCCGAGTTTGGTTGCAAGCTCAGTGAGTCTGCTGAATGGGCCAAGGCTGTGGGAAAGGTGCTGCAGCGTACGGCACTGGCCCCTGCCTGGGTACAGATACAGTAGTGTTTTGGATCACAGCCAACACCTTGTGATGAGTCGGGAACTTTTTCTTACAAAAGGTTGAGGTGTGTGTCAAGGCCTGATGGGCCCATGCACTGCTTCGGGACTATCTCAACTGTTCCATTTCTTTTTCAGGACCTGTGTGAGAAAAAGAAGGGACATTGCAAAAAACTATGTTAATGCAGATATTAGGGTTGAAGAATGCAAAGCACACAAAGAAGGGAAATGAAAAAAATATTTTTGGGGAGTCTCCAGAGTCTTGGCGAAGTAGTGGTGGAGTGTTCCTTTAGGCTGTCATCCTTACTGCCCACCCCCATCCCCTGAGCAGATAAGTTCATACGTGATCTCCTTTGTATTCATGCGGGGCACACAGAGTCCTGTGTGAAGATAGCTATGACAGATTCTGTTAGCAACATGTGGCAAGTCATATTTCTCCACTTCTGAAGAGTATAGTTAGGGTTGAGTACTGTGTTAACTGTTAAAGCCCTATTTTTGCATCTTAATAACTGTGTTTGATTAAATTGCTTCAAATCTTGTACATGTTGTCCAGGTGGCACGTTTTCAAATTGTGGGAAGTTTTGTGATTGGTGCTTATCCAGTTTCTGAGATCAAGATGTGCACATTTACATAAAATTCTGTACTTTTTTGGCTCCTTTTTTTTTGCTCTCACCTAGAGCATAGCAAAAGGTGGGTTTTTGGATAACCCTTTGATATGAAACTAAAATTTTACTTTTGTGAGGGATTTCTTCAAGATTTGTGTTTTCATGCTGTGAAAAACATTTTGGGGTTGTGGACGGCTGCCATCTTGTGTCAAAATATTAAAACAAAGTTACGAAAATACATTGTAATTTTTCAAAGCTTTTCATGATCAACTGTGCTGTAAACTCCTAGGCATTTATATGTATTTATGCATATTTATTGTGTTTGTTAAATGATATGTTGCACTGATGATAATGTTTGCATATTTTTGATTTTGTAACTAAACCTATGATGTACTAAGGGCCTTGCTGAAATGAGCTTGTCTCAGTCGAGTATTGGAACCCACTTAGGAGGAGCAAACTTAGACCTAATACTCTCAAATGAGGACAGTGAGAGGATCTCAGATCTAGAAGTGGGTAGCCATCTGGGAACAAGTGACCACCAAACATTGTGGATCATGATAAACTCAGCTGCAGAGTCAAGCCTACAAAAGTGAGGGTACTGGACTTCAGGAGGGCTGACTTTGTCAAAATTGGAGCGTGCCTTAGAAAAGCACTAGCAAACAGATAAGAAGGAGGGGTGGAGCAACAATGGGGAACATCAAAACTGCCATCACAGAGGCAACACACCTTTGTGTGAAGCAAATAAACAAATCAAAATGAAAGAAAAAGCCACTATGGTTTTCGAAAGAGGTGGTGGGGAAGGTTAGGGAGAAAAAGATAGCATTTAGGAAGTATAAGGAAACACAGAAGGAGCAGGACAGAGAACTGTACCAGTTAAGGCAGAAGGAAGCAGGGAAGGCAGTCAGAATAGCAAACACCCAAACTGAGGAAAAGATAGCCAACTTGGTTAAGAAGGGGGATAAAACCTTTTATAGGTACATTATGGAGCATAGAAAGACAAAGGGAGGGATAGTGAGGCTGAATAGAATGGATGGTGGGTGGGCAGAGAGGGACAGTGAAAAAGCACGGATACTGAATGAATACTTCTGCTCAGTATTCACAAAAGAAGCAGGGGGGAGGTACCTAATCCAATTAACAGAAACACGCTGGATAGGGGGGTCGATCCCAGTCTTTTCACAGAAGAAAGGGTTCTTAAAGAACTCCTAAAACTGAAGGTGGACAAAGCAATGGGGCCTGATAGGATTTACCCCAGAATTCTAAAAGAATTAAGGAGAGAACTAGTGATGCCACTAACTACACTTTTTAACAAATCATGGGAGGATGGTGTGGTACCTGAGGACTGGAGGAAGGCAGATGTTATTCCCCTTCACAAAAGTGGGAGCAAGACAGAAGCAGGAAACTATAGACCTGTCAGTTTGGCCTCTGCAGTAGGGAAAATGATAGAATCACTTCCGAAGGAAAGAATTGTTAAGTACCTAGAGGCCAGTGGGGCACAGGACCCAAGGCAGCATGGATTCACAGTGGAAAGGTCATGTCAGACGAATCTAATCAATTTCTTTGACTGGGTGACCAAAGTAGTAGACCAGGGAGGGACTGTGGACATGACCTACATAGACTTTAGCAAGGCATTTGGCACAGTCCTACACAAAAGATTAATAAATAAATTAGCCAGCCTGGGAGTGGGCCCCAGGGTGGTAGCCTGGGTAAAACATTGGCTGGACAACAGAACACAGAAGGTAATAGTAAATGGAGTCCACTCTGAAGAAAGGGGGGTTACTAGTGGAGTACAACAGGGTTCAGTACTGGGTCCAGTCCTTTTTAATGTCTTTATAAGTGACATTGCACAGGGACTGGAAGGAAAAGTATGCTTCTTTGCAGATGACACAAACATCTGCAACAGGGTTGATACATGGGGGGTGGAAAGAATGAGAAGGGACTTGACAAGGTTGGAGGAATGGTCAGACATATGGCAGCTTGGATTCAATGCAAAGGAGTGCAAAGTAATGCACATGGGAAACATAAACACAGGGAAATGTACACAATGGAAAGGGGAGGTAGTAACAACAACAAAATGGAAAGGGACCTGGGGTAATCATATCAGATGACCTTAGCAAGCAATGTGGAGAAGGCAGTAGGAGGGCTGGGGGATACTGGGATGTATAGGGAGAGGCATCTCCAGTAGAAAACAAGATGTTGTTATCCTTCTGTACAGACAGTTGGTGATACCCCATCTGGAGTACTGCATCCAGTTCTGGAGACCCCATCTTCACAAAGACATAGACAGAATGGAGGCAGTCCAGAGGAGGGCAACTAAAATGGTGCAGGGTCTGCAAGAGGAGCCATATGAGAAGAGACTAAAAGAGCTTAATATATATATATATACTCTTGAGGAAAGAAGGGAGAGGGGGACATGACTGAAACTTCTAAGTACCTCAGTGGAATCAACAAAGTCCAAGAGGGTAGCATCATTCAGAAAAAGAGATGTGCAAGAACAAGGGACACAATTTGAAGATAGAGGGATGGCTCAGGGGCAATGTGAGGAAGTATTTTTTCACAGAGAGGATGGTGGATGCATGGAACCACCCTCCTGAGGAGATTGTGGGTCTACAACTGTGGGAGAATTCAGAATGCATGGGACAGACATAAGGCATTCTTGCGGGGTAGGAAGAAATAGGCTGTTGGCTGACTAGGATCTGCAGCTTATCCAGTAGGTAGGGAATGGGCAGACTAGGTGGGCCAAGCGGTCCTTATCTGCCATCAAAGTCTATGTTTCTATGTTCTACGACAGGATGTGCAGTAATGCTAAATTACCACACACCCCGGGTGGGTTCTGAGGCACGAGGCACAGCCTCAAAGTTTCAATAATGATGGCCTGTAACAATTTCCAGGTTGTGCTGAACTTCATGTCAAATAAATTTGGTAAACCAACCTCTCTACACTTTAATATTTGAGTGAGTTTTCAAGTGTTTTGATTTTTCTAAGCAACATTATATTATTTCTAGAGCAGTATTTACCTCAGCTAGAGCTTGAGTGGTCATTGTCTTAGTTTAAGTCTCTATTAACTCCTTGATGGTTTCTTTTTGTACTGTTTTCAACTCCTGCACATCGTCTTGTACATAAATACATTTTTTCCAAAAAGACTCTGTTTTTAATATAAAGCAGTCCATCTTTTAGGGAGAAAAGCAGTTAAGAATAACATGGGGCAGTTAAACACAGATCCTAGAGAGGAGACAATTCCAGGGGAGGCCTTGGTTGTAAAAAGGTTAACTTTATATTTCACCTCAGTATTTACTGTGGTGGTGTTGTGAAATCACTAGATCTAGATGACACATTTAAGAGACTGGCAGAGGACAACAGGTACTGTGCCATTGCTAGCTTAACTGATGTACAACTGGATAAGTTAAAAGTACTGTAAATAAATCAAATGCACCAGATGGCTCTTCCCTTCCTTCCTTCCTTCCTTCCTTCCTTCCTTCCTTCCTTCCTTCCTTCCTTCCTTCCTTCCTTCCTTCCTTCCTTCCTTCCTTCCCACAGTTAAGCAGCCCAAGTCATTTAAAAGGGAGCAATGGTCTGCCCTAGAGGACATTAACAATATATGCCTCCCAATTATGTTTACCAGTCTTTGTTTCAAGGGCATACTTTGCTTAGATCCTGAGTTTAAAACCTTTGTTTCATAATACAATATTGGTAGAAGTAGTCTCTATGTATTATTTGAGCTAATGTCCTTATGTACACAGTTTAACACCCTATAAAATCCACAGTTTTGTATGAATTTGTTTAGGGAATTCCATTTGGTGTTCTTCAGAATGTAGCCCCTTAGTCCAACCATACCCCTAGATGTTTAAATGTTGTAACTTACTCAAAGCAAGCTGCACCTTTTTCAACCACTTTTAATTTATGCTAGTTGGCCATATATAATACTTCACTGGGGGTTCCAAACAGCATATGTATTATTTTTTAAAGCTTTTGAGTTTTGGCAAGTCAGGAGGACACTCAGAGCAAGCTCTTGGGAAGAGGTTGCTGAGTTGTCTTAGTGGGGATTGGCTAGACCTGCTGACAGGACCCCACAAAGTGGTAAGACTCTGGATAAGGTCTTTGCTTCTAGCTCCAACAGCTTCTCATGTAAAGATGTAATAGTCAGGACTATGGGCTCATTAAAGACTACTGGTTGGGAAAAACTATGTAGCATGCATGCAAGAGTTATGATAGAGGTTAGTTATGATATACTGCAGAACAGATTATATTTGCTGTAAAAGTATTACAGCTATATATGCTCAAGTGATAACTGTGTAAAAATATAAAGGCACTAATTAACCCAAACTGAGAGATTTTCAATAGGTGAGAATTAGATGTTACTTGAAGAGCATGACATTAAATGTGCATAATCTGGCCAATTAGCATCATGTGCTAAATATAACTAGTGCAAAAATAAACAGTTGTACAGTAGTGTTGAATGACTGTTTTGTAATAGGAATACTAACATTGGTGTGTAGTTTAGTTGGGCTAACTTGCTCTGTATCTCAGATTAGAAGTCTTTGCTGGACTTAATAAATAGTAATTTGCTGATTGTTTTTGCTGGCTAAAGAAGAGAATAAGTTTGTCATGACATTTATAAAATTATTTTTTCTGATATGAGATTGTGAACATGTTTCCTTATGTTGTTTTGTGGTGTGGAAATACCTTAATAATAAAAAGTCACTTGAGTTATGCTAATATGCCCATATGTGTACTATAATATACATGTAAGCTGAGTACTCACATTGTGCCATACAAACCCTGGCATCAGCATCAGTTCTGGTTCTGGTTCTGGTACTGGTACTGGTTCTGGTGACAACTGATCCTTGTGGAACACCATGAGTCATATTATCTTTACTAGTCAAAAAATGTTCCTATCTTGACCATTTACATTCTCTCTTTCATGCAGCTTAAGCCAAGTGATCTGAGGCTGCACATGAGCTACATGATGTTATAGTGAGTACACTCGCATTGCTTTTCCAAAAGACAGTGGAAAGTAGCGAAGCACCCAGGAAATGGAGAAGGACAAATGTGACTCTTCTGTTGAAAAACAGAAGTAGAAGTGATCCAGATAATGACATACCAGTGTGCCTGCCTTCAATTGTAGGAAAGATTCTGGAGATGACTGTCAAAGATCAGCCTGTGGAACATCTAGACAAAATTTCAGTTGTTAAACGAGAATCAATATGGGGTTTTGAGATAATGCCAGTCTTATTTGTTGTTTTTTTTGAGTAAATAAATGAACTAGATGAGAAAAGGCAGTTGATATAATATACTTTGACTGTAATTAATAATTTGAAATAGCTTATTAGAAGTTGGTTCTGAAATTGGGGAAATTTGGAATTCCAGGCAATAAAGCATAATGGAGAGAGAGTTGTCTAAGAAATAAGGCTTAGTTGGTGATGCACCAGAAAACATCAGATTGGAAGTTAGTCAAGTCACCCTATTGTACAATATGCAATGGCAGCACAATAGATGAAGACAGATCAAATGCTGGACTGCATGAAAAGAGGCATACCATGCCATTAAAAGGATGTGATTCTGCCCCATTGTAGAAATAACCTAAAACCATCATCTCAGTGTAGTAATGCATTTGGGGAGGGTTAACAAGATGCTGTGATGCATTGGGAGAGGGATTACTGACAGGAGAAGGGAGGTGATATTGCTTCTGTATAGGTCAATGGTCAAGCCATATGAGGAGTACTGTGTGTGGTTCTGTGCTCCATATCTAAGGGAAGATAGGGATAAGGATCATCCATAGACAACAAAGCAAAATGTACAAGGAAAGACTAAAACATTTTAAAATGTACTCACTGGAAAATAGAAGGGAGAGAGGCAACATGATAGACTTTGAGGTTCATGTAAGGGTTCAATAGAGTGAACACAGCAATGGACTAGAGGGCAAATGATGTGGTATCCATGCACATGAGTGGGAGCAAGGATGAACCAGAGAATTAAAGGCCAGTTAGTTTGATGTCTATAGTGGTCAGATTACTTAGGGCCATTATTAAAGAGAGGATGGTAGAGTGTCTGGATGCCAGTGGATTCCAGGATGGAAAACAGCATGGATTCACAATGGGAGATTGTTTCAAGCAAATTTGATTGCCATTCTTGACTGGGTCACAAAGGCAGTATACTAAGGACAGGCAGTGGATGTACTGTAACTGGACTTTAAGTAAAGCCTTTGACTCAGTCCCACATTGGAGAATGGTTACAAAATTTGAGAACCTGGGTGAAGGTGGCAAGGTCACAGGATGGACCATGAATGGGCTGGTGGTGGGTTGGGGAAACACAAACAATAGTCTGACAGGGGAAATTCTCACAGGTAAGGAAGTCCTCAGTTTGGTTCTGTATGGATCACTCTAAGACCCAGTACTTTTCAACATCTTTATTTATGTCACCAGTGAAGGGATCCAAGGGAAGATGTGCCTACTTGCAAATTACACACAAATCTGTGGTAGAGTGGACAGTGATGAGGGCTCAGGACACTGAGGAAGACCTGAAGATAATGGAAAATGGACAAAGGTCTGATAGCTAAATTCCAGTGAAAAAGTGAAATGTTATGAAATGAGAGGTCAAAACCTGAAGATGGAATACAGAATGGGAGATATAGTGTAAGAAAAAATGACAGAAGAAAAGAATGTGGGGGTCTTAATGGTAGACAGCTAAAGCAGTCAGAGCAGTGCAACAGAGTAGTGGGGAAGGTAAATAGGATGCTGGGGAACATAGGCATCAGGATCAGCAGCAGAAGGATGGAAGTGATCCTGTCTCTTAACAAATCTCTGATGTGATCGCATTTGGAGTACTGCATGCAGTTATGCAGTTTTCCCTCAAAATAGAACAGTAATAGATAGGGTTGAGGTGGTGCAGAAGAGGGCAGTGAAAATTATTCAGGGGTAGCAATTAAATGTAGAGACTTGAGGACCTCAACATGTACTGTATATACAAGAGACCAGGAGGGAGAGGTGGCATGATTGGATTGGGACATGATTGAAATCTTTAAGTTTCTTCTTGGGATAAACATGGTAGACACCAGGAAATGGTTCACAATGAGCAGAAACATGGGCACATGGGCAGGAGAAAGAGAAGAGGTGAACACAGCAGAAGATGTTGCTAAGTGACAGTCATCTAGGGGTTGTGGAGAGTGTGAGATAGTTTACACTACCCCAAATAGTCCCTAAGTGTGCATAGTGTGGCTGAGTAGAAAACCAGAAAATACAAAAATAAATATATATGTTCTATCTATCTACCTACTACCATTTATCCTAGCAGCTACTTACTAACTGAGGCTGCAGAGGAGGTTGCTGGAGCTGTAGTTCCCGGATAGAGGGAAAATGAGTGACAAACCTAGCATTTATAGTGCTCGTTTTTTAGTAAAGGATGGCTGGACGGGCTAGCAGGTTATCCAAGGGATGGCTAGCACTACTCCTTTTAAAGAAAAATAATTTTTGAGCAAGGTGCACATAGCACATAGCACATGAGAAAGGCAACATAAGGGTGATGTTAGTGATAAAAGGCTTGACTCCTGCAAGCAGCAGATGAGCATGAGCAGAGGCCAGGCGAGCTGGGGAAGGCACCAGATATCTTGATTCAAACTTGTCACAATCAGGGTTTACATCATAACAATGACTATATTTTGCAAGTGAGTAGAAGTACTAGTATAGTTGTATCAAGCTTACTGTGTATTTGATTAAGAAATACAAGGTCTGAGCTAAGTATATTGCACTTAGTTACCTGCATTCTTCCCATTGCAGCTGCAGGTGCATTTAGAATTCATCACACAGTAGTACTATTACATACACTAGAACCAACATATCATTACCCTTTAACTAGAACTGGTGATTAGATTAGCAATGGATTAAAAAAACACTGAAAAAGTCAAGAATAGTACATACTTGTATAGTTTCCCTTTTAAGCCTTAAACTAATAAAAATGGGCAAGGAGAAAGTTGCAACTGAATGTGGGAAGTGTACTATGTTTGGAGGAAGTGAAAATGAGAGAAACAATGAGTTTGTTTGCTCAAAATGTCACTATGTTACGTCATTGGAAGAGGAATTAAGGGGATTAAGAGAATCAATAAAGGGACTAGAATCATTACCAATCTTGAAGCTTGTGTGGTCAGGATGCTAGATGTCTTCCAGCTGAGGGTGATAAAAGGAAGTGTAACAAAATTGAGGAGGAAGGTCATGAGGAAGAGTTGAAATAGAAGGTTTGCCATCATGGACCTATGCTGAGGGCTGTTGTAGTAACAAAGGGGAAGAACTGTTGATTCCTATTGCCAGTTAAACCTGAAATGGATATAGCCAACTACAATAGCAGGGCAACAGCATAGACCATCAGGAAGAGATGAAACAGGCAGTCACAGAAAAGAAAACAGAACCTAATTTGCTGATAATAGATGATTCTATAATTAGATTTACTTATACAACTATTTGTAGGGGAAGAAAAGATGGAACAACAGTGTGTTGCCTGTCAGGAGCCAAGAAAGTGAGGGAGACTCTCGAAGGCTTACTTTTTGGATGTGGATAGAAGTCAATAGCAACACTCCATGTCAGGGTGAATGACTTGGGCCACAGGATGGATGAGGGCATAAAAAAGATTTTGAAAGTATAGGCAATAGTTTGTAACAAAAAGGATGTGCGGAAGCTGTATTTTAAATACTGCATATATCGAGAGCAGTTGCAGGTAGGACTAAAGCAATAAGGAAGACAATAACTGGCTACAAACCTGGACAGAGAAAGAAGGTTTCAGATTTATTTAAAATTGGTACAACTTTTATAATTAGAAGGACTTATACATAAAGGTATCAGTACCTCTAAGGTGATAGACTTAGGCTAGGGGCAAGGATGCTGGAGGAGATAATAAATAAAAAGAGGAACATTTAAACTAATTGGGATGGGGATGGGGAGGAGTTATGATTGTGACCAAAGACTACACCCAACATGTGTACAGTTGGAAGATCTCGAAATGCGGAGGTAGTTTCTAAGATCACTAATCAGGATAAAGCAAACAACAAACATAGCAGAAATAGCAATAATAGTAATTGGACAATACTGCTATCCAATGCAAAGAGTTTGAAGAATAAATGTGCTGAAATTGAGTCACTTTTTTACTTAGAAAAATCAGGGGCCATGGGTATTACCGAGACATGGTGGAGCACAGATGATACACGGAGTAAAGAAACAGATGCTTAAACTCTCTTTTAGAAAGATAGGACTGGAAGAAAGGGTGGAGGAGTTGCCCTATATATTTCAAGTACATTATGAGTTGAAGAAATTTCACAGCCAAATGCATCAGAAAATTAAATAATCTGGGTTAAAACTGAAAAACATTGTAGCAACTTCATACTACTAAGGATCTGCTATAGACTATCAGACCAGTCAGAGAGTATGGATGAGTTGCTAATCATGGAAACAGAGCAATTTATAAATAAAAGAAATATCATCTTAATGGGATTTCAATCTACTGGGAATAGACTGGAGGACAACTGAAGTTGGGATCAATCAGGATAGATTACTAGCCCAAAGGGGTATACCATTATAATGGTGACTGAAGGAGTGACTCAAATATGAGTGACTCTCTTCAGCGCTGTTATGTGGGCTAACCTGCAAGGGTAGCGACGGTTATGTGGGCTATCCTTCAAGGGTAGCAACGGTTATAGCAGGGCAACAGAAAGAAGGGGAAGGGGACAGGAAGAGGAGGGAGGGTATCTAAGGGGTAGTGCAGTGGGAGGCTGCTGAGCTGGTGGCTTGGTGTATTGGCAAAAGTGGCTGGCTATAGTGGAGAGGGTGCAGGGTTTGGGGCTGGGGAGGGATAGAGTTTTGTAAGGGTTTTTTTTTGCTCTTTGTTTTTTTTTTTTCATTTTCCAGATTTTAACACCTCCTTGACATGCACCCTCCTGGAGTTAGCAATCCATATTTGGGAGGTGCAAGGCACAACCTCCACATAACCTTTTTAGTTTGTCACCCATTTCATCGTTGTGAGTGTACATCGCCTTTTTTTCGGTGATGTACACTCGCCGTAACGGTGGTCACTATTCCGCAATCGCCATTATGACATAGAACTGACAAAAGGCTAGCAGAACTCAACTTGGAACAATATGTCAGTGAGGCAACTTGGGTTCTAATATCCTGGATATTGTTCTAAGTGACTTAAGGCAATCATTAAGAAATTGCAAGGCTAGAGAACCTCTGAGGGACAGTTACAATGAGACGGTTTCCTTTTGTGTGGATAGGGAGGTGAGGAAGGTCAAAGGAAGAACTAATTGTAGCTGTTTTGGTAGGGCAGACTTCAAGACCATGAGGGAAGAGCTCAAAAAATGGAACTGGAGGGGGGAATTGGTAGACACAGATATAAACTTTGTTAGTAGATAAAATGAAAGAACTGGAGGATAAATGTGTGCCCCAGAAAGATAAATAGAATAAAGAGGGGAAAATACCAGTATGGCTAAACAGAAAATTGTTCAGAAAAATCTGAAAAATAGAAACTGTTTAAAAGACAATTTAAGGTCAATCCAGCCTTATGGATGGAGTACAACATTATAGCTGGGAACGGCAAAATTGATATTAGCAAGGCTGAAAACAAAAGGAACTCGACATAACTGTAAAATCTAAAAACAATAATAAGACTTTTTGGTCCTATGTAAGATCAAAAAAAGGGAGATACAAGGGTAGTAGGGCCACTGAAGGACAGACATAAAATAGTACAGTAGGAAGACCAAATGATCAATACAGTAAATACCTTATTTGGCTCTGCGTTTCAGACATCTAAATAGAGTTCCACAGGGAGGTGTACCAATAATGGTGGAAGAACAAGGAAGTGTTGAAGCTTCTTAATACCCATAAAATAAATCACCAACACATGATGGCCTGCATCCAAGGGTACTAAAATAAGGTTCTGTCTGGATCATTAACTCTAATATTTAATTCAAGCTTGGAACAGGGAAGTATTCCTGTAGCATGGAAAAAGTGATTGTAACACCAGAGTGAGGGAGGGGGAGCCACTGGACCAGCAGGGATGATGGCCACTGGGGGAGCAGCTGGGTGTTGACTGGGTCACCATGCAGTAAAACTACAAGGGGTTAAGGAGGCTGGAACCACTGGACCACCAGAGAATGAATACAGTTAGTGGAAGGTGGACAGACTGTGTGAAGGCTTGGAGCATTCCTTTAATAACATGGAGCTGGATTTTCAATGTGGGGTCCTAGACTTCCAGGCTCTTTGTAATGCAGTTTTGCAGCTTGTTGTAGTCTAAATTTTTGACACAATTGCAGCAGTGTGCACACAGAAAATAACATGTGTATCACTTTTGTGCTGTAAAGCAGGTAAAATGTCACAAAGGCACCCAAATGTCTGAAAGTAGCATTCAAACATTTTGGTGCATTTCAGATGACATAGGTGCAGCCCAAAATTGGGATTTGTGTCTGCATCATCACTTTTCAAAATCCAGCCCATGATCCTCAAAGACAATGAAATAATGTTCTATGCAATATACAATGTAATATGTACAAGTATCTTCAGCAAAAAAATAAAGGGCGTGTACAGTATTGGAAGAATTGGGCCTTGATATTGAAAAGGGGTATAGCGTGGTGCAAATAATTGCACTACACTTGTGCTAGCGCCCGGACCTAGCAGCTACTATGTTCAATTGGATAGCAGACTGGCACTATCTGCTTGAATATAGGACTGTGTCAGTGCAGCACTAAGTGAAACTGCTCTGCCCTGACATGGACCTGGGCTGTATATAGCTCACAAGGAATAGTGCTACTCAGAATGGATAGTGCTGTGACCTCTATGGGTTATAGTCAGTTGTCATGCAAATGGACCCAATGGGCATGCAAGGCACTAAGGGGCCATTTGCATGCCCATTATGTGCTCATTTGCATGTTGTGCAGCAGCCCATTAGTGCCCATCCTGGCAGTGTCTTGACACATTCTCTGGCAGCTAGTGGCCCTTCCTACCACTGATCACCCAGTCATTGTGAGCTACTGCAATCCCTGGTGTCCAGTGGCACTCTCCCCATACCCCAATCACCTGTACCATACACTGTCTGAAATCCCTGGTGTTCAGGGACACCCCCAACCCCAATCACCTGTACTCCGTACTGTTGGAAATCCCTGGTGTCTATTGGCACCCCCCCATCACCCATACCACGTACTGCCAGAAATCCCTGTGGCCCGATATTCAAAAACAGGCAAAGTGGAGGCAAAGTTTTGCACTGCACTTACCCATTGACCACATCCCTGAGGATGCCGTATTCAGTCGTATGGTGCACTTGCACTATCTGACTGAAAATAGGGGCATGTTGGCACAGTGCTAAGTCAATTAGCACTGCCCTGACATGGATTTGGGATGTGGGAATAGCACCTCTAGACCTAACAGTGCTGGGAGCCCAAGGTGTGACTTCCAGCTGGCTCCATACAAATGAGCCTATTGTGCATAAAAGGTGCAAAGGGGCCATATGCATGCCCATTATGGGCTCATTTGCATGGGAAGCAATAGCAGGTTGTGCCCCTGGGACCAGCCCTGCTCCCACTCCAATTTCCCATTCCCATTAGAGAAAATAATTCCCCAGTGTCCAGTGGTCCCACCACCCTCTGATCGCCATCCCAAACAGATGGCAATATATCCCTGGTGGTCCTTGGTGCCCTTGCCTCCAACTGCCAGCCCTGGTATAACATAATAATTCCCTGGTGCCTAGTGGTCCCCTTCAATTCTCTGACTGCTGGCCTTGGTATAACAAAATTATTCTCTGGTTCCTAGTGGTCCCCCCACCCTCCAATTGCCAGCCCAAATACAGAACTGTATGTCCCTGGTGATCCATGGTCTCCCTGCCCTCCAATCACTGGCCTGAATAGATGACTGTATATCCTTGGTGGTCCATGGTCCCTTGCCCTCCAATCACTGGCCCAAGTACAGAGCAATATATTTTTGGTGGTCCTTGGTCCCCTCACCCTCTGATAGCTGGCCCTGGTATAGCATAATAATTCCCTGGTATCTAGTGATCCCCCCACCCTCCGATCACTGGCCCCTGTAGAAAATAACTCCATGGTGACTAGTGGCACCCCCCCACCCACCAGTACCTATCCCTGTACACTATCACAGTCCATGGCTCACTGTACAGTACAGAGGCAGCATGCTCCTGTTAAAGTACAGAGGACTCATGCCCTGCACAGTGCATAGGATGCACGCTCCTTGTCTGTTGATAAAGAGGCCAGCTGAGGTGCTGTGAGGAGTGCTGTGCCGGTTGCTGTACTGGAGCCGCAGCACCACACGTCAGGTAAGGGGGGGGGGGAGTTGGCATGGTGGGTGGTCAGTGCCTGCAGTTCAGGTGGGGCTGCTAGACACCAGGGACTATGTGATAGCGTAAAGGGTCGGGGACTAGTGAGTGGGGGTTGCTACTAGATGCCAGGGAGTTATTTATTATTGGGTCTGATTATCACAGGGCGGGGAGACAACTAGGCACCAGGGTATTGGTATGCTACACTGGGGCCAGCAATTTGGAGGATGTGGGGGGGGTCCACTAGGCACCAGGAAATTATTATACTGCACCGGGGCCAGCGATCGGAAGGTAGGGGAAACCACAGACCACCAAGGATATATAGTCATCTATTGGGGCCAGCGACTGGAGGGCAGGAAGACCATGGACCACCAGGGATATACAGATCTGTATTCAGGAGGGCAATTGGAGGGTGGGGGAACCACTAGGCACCAAGGGGAAGGGAGCTTCCATAATTACTAACCTGGCTGTTGGCTGCAATGACTCTAGTGGCTGCTAGGGTTGCCTGCAGTAAGTTGCGGTTTTGATTGGTGGTATTTGTGCTGCTCAGAGTGACCTGTGCTTAGCCCTTTGTGTAGCACAAATGCATTGAGTATCATGCTGTGCTGCAATTCCATTCCCCACCCCTCCTTTTGCCCATTGCACACACTATTTCTTTTGTGTGTGTGCTAACTCTTTTAATACATGCAAAAGTTTCCTGAATATATCAAATGAGCACAAACCCCAGGCAAACAGGGTGTAATCACTTTGCTCACTGGGTAAAGTTTTGAATGTTTGGCTTCTGGTGTCTAGTGCCCCCCCCCCCGATCACCTATGCCATGTAAAGTCGGAAATCTCTGGTGTCTAGGGGCACCCCAGCCCCACTCCCCCAGTCATTCATGCAGAATGATATAGAATGTCCTGGATGGTGGATCCCTCTGCAGCCCCGAATGCCGGTTGACATATGTAAAGGTAATCATTGGTGGTCTAGCATCTCCCACCCACCCTGCCAACTCACATAACACTACCCACCACACTCCACCTTACCAGGGTGTCTGTGTATGTCCAGTGAAATCCTAATATGGTGACTGGCATAGCCCTCCTCTCACCTCCTCCACTGGCCACTGTGTGATCTGTCAGTGGTGCACTCACAGGATAAATACTCTACACACACCACTGAGAGCACATATGGTGGCTGGCTAAAAGGGTGGGAGGAGGGCTGTGCCAGTCACTGTATTAGGATTCACTGGACACCTACTAACACCCTGGTAAGGGGGGCTGTGATGGGTGGTGTTATGAGAGTGGGCAAGGTGGGTGGGGGTATGCCAGACCACCAATGATTACCTTTGCTTATGTCAAACTCGCAGTTGGGGGTGGGGAATCACCAGACACCAGGGCATTCTATATCATAGGCAACTGAGGGGTGCCACTGGACAGCAGGGGTATCAGACATTTCATGGTACAGGTGAGCAGGGGATGGGGAGGTGCCCATAGACACCAGGGACTTCGGACAGCACAAAGTATGGTGACCGGGAGGTGGAGGGGGGGTGCCATTAGACACCAGGAACTGCAGTTTAGTATGCATGGTGGATGGGGGTGTGCCACAAGACACCAGGAATTTCTGACAGTACATGGTATGGGTGATTGGGAATGGGGTGTCACTAGACACCACGTATTGCATTCTAGAAGGTATGATGGGTGATTGGGGATGAGGGTGCCATTAGACATGAGGGATTGCATTGTAGAACATGTGACAGGTGATCAGAGGTGGGCAGCTGAAGTACAGCTGCCCTGCCTTTGGTAGGGTGGGGGCTCAGGCTTAGCTCCCAATTAAGTAGTGTTTTTCAGTGGCACTAAATAGCACTGCTTTGAGTTGGTTACTGCCACCACAGAAGTTTAAAAATGTCACTTCACCTGTACGCAGGAGGGGAACCCCTCATTTGCTGTCCACAGTGATATTTTAGAATGTGGGTGCTGCTGGGTTTTGGGGGGGGGGATACTAACGGGGCCTCTGAATATGGCCCTTCCCTGAGCGCAAGCACAAACATATGATGAAGCCAGCAGAAGAAGGCCATTTGGTCTATTTGACCTGTTTTATAGTGGTTCTAGGCATCAAGCCAGAAACTGGCTGCCTGTTGCAATCATTTGTTGCATCTTGCCATCATTTGTACTCTTTTGTGCATTTTATAAAGATTAACGTTGCCTTTAAGTGTGTGTAAGCTGGCTGTGATTCAGTTTATAGTGACATGTTCAGCAGAATGTAGCATCAGTTGAGACGTTTCCTGCTCAGCACCCCCAAGATTTGCATTCCCATGATACTTTGAACTGGCTTTCAGGCTACTAATTGCGTGCATGTTGATGGGAGAGATTTAAAAAAAATCTCAACTATTGGTAATTTTGTAACATTTCTGCACCCTACATACTGCTTTACTTCCAAACTGTGTCATGCTGTGCTTCATCTCTTGGATGCTACTCCCAACTGTAAAAGTTGCATCATACATTGGTCTATAGAGGACTGAAAAGGCCAGTTTAGAAGCGATCACCTTGTGTTGCACTGGTGTGTTCCCCTTTTGTCAGCTGGCAGTGATTACACAGGGACTGCTCATTTTGATACTATGTTGAGGTGCTGTTGATTAGTCAAGTTAATACACATGGAATGAAGAGATGTAAGAAAATATGAAAATGAAGTAATAACTGCTTTGGCATGTGATTCAATACTGGTAGTGCATGCACTGTAGAACAGTACAGAATTTACAGTGATGTGAGACATTTCCTATTCAGCTTACCCCGCCCCAGATTTGCATACAAAATGGGCTTACCTGTAGAGGGGCTGGGGGAAAAAGAGCATGAATGGAGAGAGGACTGAGGGGAAGCTCTCTGGCTACCCCTCCCCCCTCCAAAAAACAAGAGCAGGAGGAAGGCTGATTGCTGGGTTGAAGGTTCTCTGGCTGCCTGTCCCCCACTCCAGGAAGTAAGAGAGGAGAAAGGCAGAGCTGCTGAGAGAAGGGGAGCAGGAGGTTTCCCTGGTGGGGGACTGGGGCTGACTGACTGGAACGGACAGCTAAAGTGAGCCTTGGGCTTTGGGGACTGCTCCACAAAGGGGCCCTTGAATTCCAGACAGGGGAAAGCCCTGGAAGCTGGGTGGCCACTAACCCAGGTCTGGCTGAGGGGAAGCTGATCCTCCCTGTGTCTTCAGTGTGAATCCGCTGCTGCAGTAGAGACCAGAGAGATAGAAGGACAAACAGGCCTGCCTGGTGAATACTGTATACAAAGGCCCTTGGACGAAGCTGGAAAGGCCAGGCAGGTGAAGAACAGTGCCTCCTCCACCCTCCGTGCATATCCTTGAATCAGGGAGACCGTCACCCTCCTGGGGAAGCCATGAATACCCCGAGCTGCAGCTCTGAGGATTCTTTGTTTGTATCAGCTTGGAGGGTTGGTGAGGAGCCCCACCCCCAATGACAGACTGATTTTCTTTGAACCTGTGTTGCTCTGCAAGGGCCCCAATGAGAGACTGCAGGCCTGCAACTAAGAACGGTGAGGTACCCACCATCTGGGATTGTTCTGGGTGCACCCAGGGGAGGGGGGAAGAGCTCTTACTGTGCTATGTGCATATTTTTATGGTGGCTCGAGGGAGTAGCTCTCACCTCCTTTGTCTAAGGTCATTTTAAATAAACAAGGGATTAATGTTTGCCATATTACATAAGTGTTTGTGTGTTGCTGTTCTCGTTATTGCGGCGTGGGGCTGTTGAACTAACTGTGCCAAAGGGGTCCGTCATTAGGGGGATATATCATTGTTCCTGGGCAGTGGTAACCTGTCTTGCCCACAGGAGGCCGCACCATTGCCCCAGATGGAGTCACCGAGTCACCATTGGAGATCTGTCCAGGACTCAGGCACGGCTCCCTGGAGAGGTATGGTGAGGACCCCCGAGGGCTCCAGGGCAGCCCAGGTGAGTGTGACAAGAGGGGCTGTTATACATCTAATGCTTTTAACTGGATTTTTGGCATTAGAATGCATCCGCATGGATGGTAGAGTTTTACAAAAAACAAACACGTTGAAAACTACCTATCTTCTTGTAACGTTAATGTGTGCTACAACTACATACTACTCAGTTTCCAAACTACTTCTTTTTATGCTGCTTCTCTTATATTCTACTCCTAAGTGTAAAATGTGTCTAATACATTGGTCTGTAGTAGACTGGCAGGATCAGTATGGAAGTGATAGCCTTATGCTGCATTTCTGAGTCTCACTGTGTGGGATGGCTATGATTCTATAGGGCGAGTTACTCACTTAGGACCCTCTGTTAAGGTTGTTGTTGGTTAGGTAAGCTAATACTTACTACAGTATGGTTGTATGTTCCAGAACATGGTGTGGAATGAGGAAAGTAAAGAATATATGAAAGTGAAGTGAAAATAATTGCTCTGGCAAATCTCAATTCATAGTGTGATCAAGAAGTGGTCATGCAATGACTGTAGAATATTCAACTCATTTCCCCTCCTCCCAAGGATTTGCCTATACCCGTGATGCTTTTCACTGTCTTCTGAATGCTTGCTTTTGGCTTGGAGAGATTGGGTGCCTTGTACATTGGAATGCAGTAGAATGGTTGCATTCCTAAATGGTCCTTTAATATAGCCTAACTGAAATACAATCATCTCATTTACCATGGGGTTCTGCTCCTGCTTGGGATAGCTTGACCGCTACCACTATTACCAGTACTTTGATTTTTTTACTTCAGAGAAAACCTGTTAGATAATTAGACAAAATATTTGATGGAAACTGTTTTTAGTTTGAAAAGAATTATTGCATTTTCTCTGATGTACTCTAGCTTTCCTTCACTTTCTATATCATCTTGAAAACACCACTCTAAATGTCTGCTTGCATGCTATTTCCAAAAGTCTATTTAGATACTGATGGAATTGAAAATGTCATCAAAACATAATTTTCAATCATACTTTATGGAATGACTTTTTTATGAAATGTGGCAAATTCTTACATGATTACATTTAAGAGCACTTCCTCGTGACAAGACTTCATTTCATGACAGAGTTGAAGTAGAGTCTTTATGAGCACAAATTGAACTGCAGTTTTTCAGCTTCTAAAGATTGCTTACTATAAATAAAATGTCCACCAGAAGTTGGAGCATTCCCAGTTTTTTTGACACTTTGGGGATCTTTACATGCTTGTGTCATGGATTAATAGTGGGGGCATGTCATAAAAGGTGCAGACAACAATTTACAATGTTGTGTCCCTGGATTGCCCAACTAAGGTGCAACATTTCATCTTAAGTGCAGTCCTTGTTTTACAGTGAGGAGGACTTAAACACAGTGAGGTCTGCTGGATTGTTCAAGATCACATAATGGGTCTAGGGATATGATGAGATTCAAACACTGATTTCCTGCTGATCACCATGCTCTGTTGTAACCAATGGACCACACAGATTCAAATGGGGATCAGGAGCCCTGGGACATTCAGCATCTCACCAGGAAGCAGCAGTGGGCTTGATTTAAAACATTAGGGGCCCGATATTCAAATATGTACAAAGCACAGCGCAAAAATTTGAGCTACGCTTTGTGCTTGCCTGGGTGCCCGAAGATGCTATATTCAGTGGAATAGTGCCGCTGGCCTATTAGACAGACTATAGGGCCATGTCAGGCCAGCACTAAGCCATGTAGCACTGCCCTAATAGGGCTCCCAAAGTACACCATCAGAATGGATAGAGCCAGATCGCTATTTCTAATATTCAAAGGGGCCCATACAAATCAGCATGCAAGGCATTAAGGGCCCATTTGCATGTCCAGTATGGGCTTATATGTATGGGTAGCAAGGCATGTTAGCATGGTGCTCCCCCCCCATTGCCCAGTCCCAGCCATGTATACATATCCCTGGTACTAGTGGTCCCCTTCCTCCACTGATAGCCAGCCCATTCTGTATATTAGAATTATTCATGCTGCTAATGGTCCCCCTCTGCCAATTGCTGGCCTGTTCTGTACCTTAAAAGTGTCCCTGGTGCTAGTGGTCCCCCTCTCCCACTGATCGATGGCCTGTTCTGTAACTTAAAGTTATCCCTTGTGCTAGTGGTAATCCCACTCCCTCCAATCCCAGCCCTGGCTTCAATAAGTATATCCTTGGTGCTAGCAGTACCCCCTGCCAATCCCAGCCTCAGCTTCAACAAGTATATCCCTGGTTCTAGTGGTAACCCTTCTCCCTCTGATTGCCAGCCTTGAAGTCCAGACAACCCCTTCCTGGTGTCCGGTGGTCCCCCCATGGCACAGGACACCCCGTGCTCATTGTATTCCCAGTGGTGATGACGCAGGTGCATACGGTGACTGGCACAGCCCTCACCTACTTGGCTAGTCACTGTATGTACAGCCAGGGAGCGTGCTTCTTATTTATAGGATGGGGTGATGCTCGGTGCAAAAGGATTCAGCACAGCATAGAAGAGTGCTATGCATCCCTAAGCAGGAATCTGGACCCCTGCCTATATATGTCAGAGAAGGTTTTGCAAAAATTAGGCAATGGAAACTGCCTACTGGACAGGTGGACTGTGCCTAGGAAACAAATGTATTCTCCGATCATGTTGCAAAGTCTCCTGTGTTCTCTTGTACTTCCAGGACATCAGAGAAAACCATAATAGAAGTACTAACAAAACCTGAAACCCCAGCCAAAATGTAGGATTTTCTGCGGACTTGCTGTCACTAAAGGTTGAATGTCAGGGATAACCACAAACACAGATTTATTCATAAATGAGAATTCCTGAGACAAGCCTACGGACATCAGCCAGAGACTATTCAACATCATTTTTTGATATACCTTTATTAACAGTTGTCACACTAACAGTTTCTAGAATATCCTAGCATACAGATGGAATGAACCAATGTTAAGAACTATGACACAAGATAATTTAATGTTTGGTGTCATAATGTAGGGTTGGGGGAAATGGCATATTGAGACATTATGGGTGATTTTTACTTGCATAAAATAGGTAATTTTGCAAGCATGCTGTCAATGGGTACTTCAATAAAAAGGCTGCTCTCTACAGGATTTATCACAAAGGGTGTATCATGATTTAAAAAAGGGTATGTCTTTGAGAATTTGAACTACCTCTCATGTACAGGCTTCTGGATACAGAGACCTCTGGGATAGGTGCCATGGCTGTGCCCACAGGCCGGGTCAGTTTTCCTGCCTGCCAACCCTCCTTGGACTGTCAGCCAATCGACTGCCAGTCATTGCAACATGCACCCTGGCTAAATGGCACATCACCATACGGGTCTTCTGCTGTCTTCCCTATGACCCCTAGAGCACCCCCTTGCTCCTTCCTGCCCCAGCCCACTACTGCCATGCAAAGTCACCCCCCCATGCCCTTTCTAGTGTAGAGCTGGGTGAAGACCAGATACCTGTGGCAATTTCTGCAGGTGTGCCAAATGTTTGGTGCTAGCCTGTGGTTGCGGTGACTTCTGGGTTTTTGGCGCAGCTCCCCCCCCCTTTATACAATTGGGCACAGGGTATCTGACACACGCAGAGTTCACTGCAGCCCTGGATTGACAAGAAGAGATAGACTTAGTAGGCCAAGTGGTTCTTATCTGCCAACAAATTCTGTATTCTTCTGTTTACAGTCTATGTGCGACCACTAACATCTGGATTAGTGAGCCACATAATGATGCCATGTGGCACTGCCACAGCGGGCACTCCACCCCTAGCAGACACTGACAGGCCTTTGTGTATAGCAGTTTTGGTGGGAGGCAGGTCAGAGAGCTGCCCCCAAAGCTTGATACTCACCAGTGTGACTGTGTTTAGGACCCCAGATATTTTAGACTACAAGTTTATGTGCTGCTGAGAGCTGTTATGTGCAGGTATGAGTATTATAACATAACATTTGTATTAATTCAAAAAAGGTCTGCATGAAAGCTATGCGTGTGTGTCTGAATTCAGTGAATGTACAGCCTCCCAGATGGCAAAGGTCTCATATTCTCAGATTCAGCTGCTTGACTCATTTCCCTAAGGGCTGAATATAAAATTGGCACACACTGGAGGGCAAACATGACATTTGTGCACAAAATATCAAAAAACGTAATTTGCTGGTTAACGTGTTTTACTATACAGCTTTGTTGCTTCAAGAAATGAATATAATTGTAATGACTGAGGGAAATAAGATTATTTTTTAACACTGTTCTCAATATGATTAAACCAGCAAGCAACCTTTTCAATGAGAGACCTGTACGAGAAACAACATGGAAATTTAATTTGAGCAACTTTAGATCAGATGCCTGTAGGGATATGGAGACCTTTCCTTTCACAAGTAAATATATTTATTCAGCATCAGTTATGCCATTTGTACAGCACAAAAGAGTCAATTAAAAAGAAGAGGACATTTGCTAAGAGGTTTGATGTTTTCCTTTTAAATTGGTTTTCCCTGTGAGAATTGAAAGTCAAATTTCAAAACCTAATTCATGATGATCTTCAAGCATTTTCACTCATATTGCCAGCTGTCGCTATGTGTCACTGACTCTTGTGTATGCATTTACTAAAGAGAATCTGGTGCTAATGAAATTCTAGCTTACTTGTAATATCATTGCAAGTGTTCGCATGATTCCTGTAAACAAAAATTCCAACAGATTAGAGTATAGGTATCAGAGGTTTTGTGGCACTAGATCATAAAACCCTTTTGTGCATTACTGATATATTACGACTTACAGAATTGATTAGAAAAATCTTGTATTATGATTGGTGGAATCCATGCACATGGTAGTGCAGTTATTTAAGTGACAACATTCAATTGGCTGCAGTATACGAAAGAATAACTGATTGATGTGGGTGATTAAATGCCTGAAGCCAAAGACTGAGGTGTGTAATTCATCGCAGAAGCCAGTTATTTTAAGTACACCCCCAGATAACTGAACGTTATTGCTATTATATGACTAGGAGTTTTGAAACCAGAATTTTCAAAGCTCTGTGGTAGTTGAAGTGGACAGTGAAAGTGATGACTTTTTTTTCCTTTTTCTGGACTACATGTGGATAAACTATCATGGGTGTGTCTTAAATGGTGATTATCTATTGTGGGTATGTCTTAAATGAGGAATACATGATGTGTGAAGGTAGAATATGGCAAATATCTGCATGCGTGCATAGGTGACCTCTGATAATATCATGAGTGGCAGAACCACGAGTGATATTATTAGAGGTCACTATACCCGAATGCAGATATTTGCTATATTTTACCCTCGCATATCATGTGTCCGGTTTATGCAATAGGGTTCTGTTTCTGGCTTTTATGTAGTTTGTGGTGTTTTATTTTGGGTTATTTGTTCTGTTTTCCGCTGCTCTGAGTTGAATTAGATGGGTGTTGTTGTGGCCGTCTGATGTGTGTGACATTCTGTCAGTTTATTGGTTTTGTTCCGGTTTCTGTGGGTTGTGCTGCATAGTGACTGATGATGTGGTGTGTAACTTATTTTGATTGATTGTTCTTTGTGGTAGTAGGCTGCTGTTGGTTGTTGTGTTTCTGTGGGGTGTGGCATTGTTTCAGTCAACTCATGTAGAAGGACATTGTATTTTTATATATTGTGAAGTCTTTATGCTGTTTATTTTTATTTTATTTTCTGTGGGACTTTGCTATGTCGGGCTTCACAGTGCTCTATTCAGTAGCTGCTCATGGAATATATAAGGTATGGTGTGTATTTTTGTGTGTGGGGACTTTACAATGGGTTTCTGGTGCTTTTTTATTTACTGCTTAATGCTTTTTATTTAGTGCTGCATGAGGAATCTGTGGTGCTTTTAAGTGTTCAAAGCTCGTCAGGTGTGTTTAATTTTTTAGTTTTATTTTGGGGAACATTTCCCTAGGTACATGGGGCGTGACGTAGCTGCAGTGGTTTATTTGGAGGTGATGTATCCAGAGTGGTTTATTTTTCAGTTTATTTCACTCTGGATATGTCATCACTAGGTTATACCATAGGGTGAGTTTATGCTTATTTACTTCATGGAAAATACTCTCACCCCTATTGTATAAATGTGCATAAACTATTGTGGGCTTCCTTAAATGTGGATAAAGTATTGTGGGCATGCCTTTAATATGGATAGTTGACTAAGGTAGTGAATTTAGTAGTTTGTGGGGTATTAAATGTGGGTTTTCCTCAATCTTGATTGGCTAACAAGTGATACTTGTTGTGTAACTAAATATAACCATTCCAGGTCAGTTAAAATGACTTGTGTGTATCACTGATTGACTTTGATTGTGTTGGCAATCCCTGCAAGAGTGAGCAGCAGCACAGTGCTGTGACGGATGATGAGTGAGCCATTCAAATATTCCTGTGAGACATGTAATTGTTTCATCTGTGTAGTGTAGAAAACTGCATGGTGACTTCTTTTGTGTGGCAAGTGCTCACAAGTGCATCTTGACCTAACTTAAGCACTGTCAGCAGTGCATATTCAGCTGAGTTCAGCACTGTCAGTTCCACAGTAGTTCTGCTGATGGCAGAACACATAATAAAGTTCTTATGTTTTGTTCAGTTAATCATGGCTTCCTCATAATTTTTTAACCTCTGGTGACACCCCATGTTATAAGTGCAATAACTCACTCCAGGGTGTGGGATTACTGGGGATTAATCAACACCCTGGGTGCTGTGAGGGCACTTGGCCTGTGGCCTCATGATTCACAATGCACCCGGGGTGCTGATTAATCCCCAGCAACCCCACACCCTGTCATGGGTTATTGCTTACCTACAGTATTCTGATTATTTCAGGCTTTGTTTGCCATTTTAGTGTGATATAATACACTCCAGGGTGCACAGTTATGCTGTAGGAACTGCATGTCCCGCATGGTTAAATCACTCAGTTATGCTTCTTGCCTCACAGCCTACCTGGGGCATGTAACCACCACAGTATAACTACACTCCTAGTCATGAATTATGTAGGCAATAACTCATGATAGGGCATGTGTTTTTAAGAGAATTAATGCATGTGCCAGGTGAATTGAAAGACACAAGGACAACTGTGGAGTGCCTTTCAGCACACCTGGGAAGTGCACTGATTCTCTAGAACTTCACACCATGGAGTGGGTTATTGTGCTTATAAAATGGAAAGAGTTTTTTTTTTATTTTACTAGGTATTAGATGTGAATTCGGCAGAGGAAAGCTGAATGCCCTTGAATTTACCATAAGAGTACATTATTTATGAAGAAACCTAAGCCCTGTTGAGGGGTATTGTGTTTACAAATAATTATTATTTTTAAGAAAAAGATGTTATTGTTATTAGTTACTAACTGTGCATTTACTGGGAATTAATGAGTTGTCAGGTGATGTTTGGATCAATAAAGTTGTTAGGATTCTGATGCCCATTTTATAATGTCCCTTATTTTAAATCACGTGACCTCAGACTATTTTCCAAAAGGGAAAGGGGTTTCTCTCATTTTTGTGCAGAATGCAAAGGTGTTTTGTCAGTAAGCCCCTTCAAATGCAATATTCTTCAGATTCACTGGGCCTTTACTTACAGCTGCATTATTTTATTTGATAACATAAAGGGCATTACATTTCTTAACTCATGTTGTCATGAAACTGCTGGTGTCCAAGTTACCCACTGCAGATAAAAATAGATTCTGCACTTTGCAAGTCCACATTGAATTTATGGTATACAGCCATTGTTTCCAATGTTGGGGCCTCTGTTGTTGGAAATTTCTAGTTTTACCAACCAAAGCTCTGTGGCATCAGGTGCAGGAGGTAAATTTTGTGAGGATGTCTTATCAATTAAACAAACATGAAGCTCAGTGTGCTAGGATTTGGTGATTGTCCCTGCAGTTAGAGCAAAGCCCACAAGTATATTATATTAGCTATCACAATAGCTATAATCCCTATTTTATTTATAGTCATCACATTGTTATTATAAATGTGCAGCTTAAAAATAACAGTGTATATAATTAATGGCTTCTCTTTTTCCGTAAGGAAACAGTGGCATAATTGCCATTATAAGGCGTTTATAACGGCAAACACAGCGCCACCAGTTTCCCCCTCTCTGCACATCGCCTGCTCAAACTCTGCCTCGCTTTTAGGATGGCAACAACGGAAATGGCCTTGATTTGTTATGGCAGAGAAAAGAGTGATGTTGAGCGAAAAACAGCTGCGGACTGCCTCCTCAGGTATTTGAAGGGATGGATGGGGAAACAGAGAGCGCTACTTCGGAATCAAAACTCGCCGCTTTTTATTTTATATAATTGCTGATGGAAAAAGAAAGCCAACAATTATAAAAATAAAATATGGGTGAGTGTGTAAAATTTGGTTTTACACCGCTATTGTCGGATGCTTGTCAAACCCCTCGGGCTTGCCTCTGGGGTTTATGTAGCATCCCACAACTTGGGTGTGTGTAAAATCTCGTTACACACCCCGACCCACACATTATCCTATATATTATTAGCGATTACAATAGTTATAATCCCCATTTTATTAGTAGTCATCACACTGTTATAAATATGCAGCTTAATAAGTATATCATTAGCTATTACAATAATTACAGTTTATGTTTTATTAACAGTTATCACTTTGGTACTATAAATATGCAGCTTAATCATAACAGTGCATTATTGGCTATTACAATAGTTATAATCCTTATTAATAATCATCACATTGTTATGATTAAGCTGTACAATAAATAAGATAGTTAAGGTTTTCATCATAAAACAATATTTCTTGGGTCATACTATTTCAGATACAATTAAACTGGGTATCAGCTCACCATAACTCAAGTGCTAAATTAGTAGGCTTAATGTGTTAACCATATTTCTAGTATAGTAGATCAAGGGCTAGTGAAATGGATACAACAAGGACATCATGTAACATCTATGAATGTAAAACAACTATCCAATGCAAATTATTATGGAGTATATTGTCTAGGGAGAATAGTCCTAGAACATATACTATAGTTATTTATATTTTGCTAGCTCTTTTCCATTTATCTATAGGATGGTCTAATAAAGAACCCTTTGCTCAACACTTACAGATCATTTTACGTAATTTTTGTAATAATAAATGTATTTGTCTTTACACATCAGTTTGTTACTCAGTGCCTTATTATATATATGCATGTCTGCCTGTCTGTTTCTGTCTGTCTATCTAGCTCTGCCTGTCTTTTGCCTGTTCTTTCCTTTCTGTATAGAAAGACTGCAAGTGCTAGATACTTTCTTTCTTTTCTTAAGCTGTAGTCTGAGTATGTTACAATGGTTTGACATAGTGTTTGCTTTGTGTTCCAAACATTTCAAAAATTGCAGACTGCAAAATAATATTTCACATAATTATACAAGCACAGACATAATTAAACAATATACCAGTATTGGAGTAAAATACTCATTTTACTAGAGTAGACAAAAAAGTTATCAGGTGTGTATTAGCTCCTAAGACATCAAGAATGATGCCTTCTTCAGGTAAGGAATGAAAAAAATGCAAAGAGATTGTGGTTAACCACATAGCAAAACTGAAGAAGTCTAAGTCAGGATGATGAGTGTATCCATTTATTTTCCAGAAAGTTAATACTCAGAATAATTAGTATAATAGTGTGTAACACAATATCTTAACAAAGGAGGCTTAGAGTAGCCTGTGGTGTAATTCAAGTATTGAGAAGAAAAATCTGAGGTACTTTATCATTTTGCTGTGGGACAGTTGAGAGGGCCATGGATTCTAGAGGCAAATCTTTGTACCCTGTGAGAGGGGAACAAGACAGATCAAAAGACAAAATGTTAACTTTAGACAGCTATTGTGAGGTGCAAGAAATTGTCTGCATCATCTGCTGCTACCAAACATGACAGCAGCTCAGGTGCAGTTTATCCCCACAAACTGGTGGCCGAGATTTTGGATGTGATTTCAGACACAGTTTCTGATTACTTCATAACTAACCACCTTTCCTCACTTCTCATCTGCTAATGATGATTCAACTGAAGAAGGGACCTGTGTGGCCCCAAAAGCTTGTGTATAATTCCATCTTTGTACAAGACACTTGCTGGTCCAATAAAAGGTATCAAACCTTCCATCTTCTCCAGATTAATTTGCACAAATTAAATGGGATTGCAGGGGCAAAGTTTCTGAATAATCTGTAGGAATGTAGAGAGTACTGAGTGCCACACTAATGTGAAACAGACAGGCAGTCAGGGCATGTCCATCACTAAGTGCGAGTCTCTGCAAAATCTTTTAATTAACAAAGATTTAATGTAGGGAATACATTTTAATTTCAAGCCACCACAGAGTTTGGGGGGTTGGGGGTCACAGAAAGCAACTACAGGCTGGAAACTTTAAAACTAAAATGTGAAAGAAGTTTTACATTCAGAGAGTGGTTCACATATGGAACTGTATACCAGCAGAGGTGGTGGAGAGTGGTACTTATAATATCTTTAAGAGCAGGTTGGATATACGTCTATCACTGGAAGGACTGATGGATTACTACCACTGATAAAGGGACAGCTCACATGGGCCTTTGGCTTTTTACTGTCTCAAAAATATCCAAGCACGATCCAAATAAGTCTTGGAGAATTCAGTGCTCTTTGGAGAGAGAAACCGCAGCAGCTCCCATAACAGCTAATGCTTCCGAGCCCTTGACACTTACAAACATATTTTAAACTAGAATCAGACAATTCCATTAAATTGTCCCCCACAATCGCATGCATTACTAATGCTGCTCACTGTTTATGTTTATGATTTAATTTTATACTGTCCCTTAATAAGCAGCTGACACATCCAGAAAAATCATGAGACACATGATGGGCCCAATTGTAAGCTGAAGTTTTATGGGCCGGAAAATGGGGTGCAAACTGTGCATGGTTGCACCGTGCCATAAAATTGTTACACTGATTACAAATGATTTGCACGTGGAGGTAATGGCCCTCTGGTGTAGATCTTTATATGCAAAATAAGCCCCCCCCCAAATGTTACTGCACACAAACATGGCCACACTGTCTTGTGCACACATTGTGGTACTATCATTAAAGATCCCCCAATCTATTTATTGATTTATTTATTTCAAATGTTTCACCAGGAAAGACATAATGAGCTGGTAACAGCTAATTTCCAGATGTGTCTTGGGGGATTAGGGGTGTTGGAGTAACCAATAAAAGATGTGGAAGAGAAGATACCATACCATAAGGTGCAATAGTAATAAAAATAAAATGGATTACACTTAAGCAGTCATAATATTCAGGCAGGCAGATGGCCTAACCCAAAATAAAGATAAAATATAATGCGCACAAAGAGTTGCAAGTGCAACACAATTCTTTGAACAAACACCAGATAATGAGCAGATTAATGTCACCCAGGTTATGCACAGGTGCGAGAGTATCAGTGCAAGTGCAGTAAAGAACAGTAGGTACAGGAGAAAAACATTACCAGATGTAAAATGCTGAATAGGAGCAGCTAAAGCCACATAGACTGGGGCTTAGGGTGGGCAGGAAATTGCTCCCAATTGGGGGGACAAGGGGGCACCAACCAAACAGGGAGGGGGAAGTGGTATACTAGGGTCTGGGGTCAGGTACAGTTGTAGGAAGGAGTAGTAGTCACAAAGAAGGGTTTTCAGGGAGGAGAAGGAAGATGCTGAGTGGATAGACAGGGGAAGAAAGGACAAGAGCTTAGGAAAACAATAGGAGAAAGAGCCAGGCCCATAGTTTTCCCAGAGAGGGGAAATTGTTTAACCAGGAAAGGCACACTAAGCCAGAGCTTGTGTAACCCCTCCCCCCCCCGCTACTTTGCACAGTAAGCTACCCCTTGGTACCGCTGACTGGGCACCCAAACTACTTTGGACAAATAGGTACCATCCCTAGCTTTGGGAATGTATAACAGGCTCATTATTTCTAGAGGTCAGAAAGGGGTGGGGGTGTACAAAAGCAAAACTACACAAATGACCATAATAAGCCCAGGTCCTGAGGAGAGAACATTTTGCTAGGGTTATGCTAGGTCTGTACTTCTGGAGGGGTACCCAGTAATTCCACACAGGAAGCAGTAATAAGAATGTCCAAACCAAGTTGGGGTTCTAGAGTGAGGCTTTATTCCAAAGATGGTACACTAAAGCAAAGGTGAACCCCCGAGGTTCACACATCGTGGCACAAGGCAATAGCAGAACAACAGAAATCTGTATTGGACAGAAACTCTACATATCCCATATTGCATAGGAACTTGAACTCTTTTCAGTGACAATGGCATCAGCTGAAACACATATTTTCTTCTAGTGGCACTGGCTACAACTTAGCACACAATTTCCATATGGCACAGGACTTAATATTTTAACAATGTGGCAACTGGCCACAACGGAGCACACTGGTGCTCAAAATTTGCACAACCCACACCAGGGGGTAGACTTTCTCTTCAGGCATTGGCCACCATATCCTGAATAAGCAGGCACCCTTACAGAACCAGTAGTGCTGAACTGGTCACTCCAGATGGGGGGGGGCTGCCCACCTTTTGCTTCCATGTCCATACCCAGCCATTCTTTCAGAGTTACACCTCAAATTTCTAGTAAAGCAGTTAGCAATATGCATCCTGGAATGCCTTTCACATCCTACATAAGAAAACACTACTTCTGAGTGTAGAATTAAAGTCTTGAACATTGTGACAAGTCACTCTGGGGACCCCACGATTGTCAGCCAACTTTAAAAACATGAGAACAGTCTCAAATTAGAACAGAACTGGTGTATATTTCCCTTTATCAGAGTATACCCCAAACAAGCAGGTATTTTTCTCCTGGGAAGCACAAAGTCAGATTACTCACAGTTGGTACACAAACAGGCAGCTTCAAATTCCTGAATCAAAATAGGGGATTGCCCCTCAGATCCATCCTGGCAGTCCTCCTCATCTCACAGGGGATGAAAAATCAGGAACTCCTGCTAGACAACAGTTTCCACCGCTTTTCTTGGCAGGCAGATGTTTCTCAGCACTAAGGTGAGAACATAGGCTCTCCTCACAGAGTCCACACTGCAGCTCCTCACTCCTCTAACTGCTCACACTGAACTCCACTCACAGACTAACTGTAGGTTCTAAAACTCCCCACTCACAGCCAGCTGCTGTGGCTTATGCTGCTGCGAGAGTTCTAAATGACATCACCTCTCTCATCTCAGCTGAGACCAAGTAAACAGAGAGGGAGGAGGTGAAAAAACATTTAACCAGTTATTCATCAGCTGCCTTCCCTACCTAGCACTGACACTGATGGGATTCTAGTAACCCCAGGGGACTGGGTGGTTACACTTGCCCCATGCCAGGTAAATGACTGTCCACAGTCATTTCTCTGCCCAGCACCAGGCCATCCTACCCTCTGTGTTACTTATGGGGAGGTAGCACTACTTCTCCTCTACCATGTGCTAGGCACAGGCAGGCAACACTAAAGGCACAGAGGCCGGCTGATGAAACTTCAGCCCCTATCCTATGATCTATCTATGGATAATCAGTGGCTCCAAGAAACTACCTGAAGCATTCCCTAATAGACCAGAACTGAGGCCCCTGCTGTAGATCAGGATCACAGCCTGTCTATTCCCCCTAGCCCTCTAGGGAAAATCTGACAAGGCTGCCCACCGGGGAACCCCCCCCCAAGCTCCCAGGGTACCTACAATCAAAAATAACAAGGAAACAACAGATTGCAATGCATTACATTTCCCAAAACGTCCCTTACAATCTCACTCCTGAGAAGGAAAAGCATGTTAACATCCTGTTAACTACAAACAATCCTAAAACTCTAAGAAAAAGAGGAACTCAGATGAGCTCCAGCATCCTCTTCTTTTCTTCCTCAGGAACACCTGCAAGAGAAGAAAGCACAAAACACATTCTGCATACCACACAGTGCCTACACCTCCACTTGAACACTAGAGAATCCCAAAAAGATTTTCTATAAAAGTACAAAAGTAAAAAATGGAAAGAAGATATTTATTTATTTTATTTATTTATTGTATAATCGGATTTACAACCTTTGAGCCAGTGGCTCGTTTACAAAGGTACCTCATCACAGAGAGGACACACATAGTTAACATAATTTACAGAGTACAGTCAAGACAGAATAATGTATTTTTTTTACATATTTACAGAATACAGACATACAGAATCACGTAGTTTTACATAGGTTGCATGAACAGAAATACATAGCATTACATACAAATGCTTGAACACATAAGTAATTAATAAACATTTCAAGTAGTACCAGCAGGTACTGGCAGAGGAGAGAGGCCTGGGGAGGAGTGGGGGTGAGTGGTGTTTAGCCCAGTGGGCCATGTCAATAGTGCCAGAAGAGCAGCAGAGCATCTTTTAGTGACAGGTGCAGCAGAGGGTGTTGAACAGCAGGTCTCGAAAGGCAGCTTTGAAGGGGGCAGTTTTGGTGGTGTTGGAAATGGCTGCAGGGAGTGAGTTGAACCAGGTAGAGGCTCTGTAGCTGAATGACCTCTGATCCCGGGTGGTCCTAGTTCTGGGCACTAGTAGAGTGACCTTGTCCGAAGTTCGGGTGGTGACTCTGGGGGGTGTAAATTGGATGGAGGCAGACACCTCGGGGGGGGGGAGAGCCCAAGAAGAATCTTCTTGGTTAGTAGGCTGGTTTGGTAGTGGATGCTTTCGTTGAGGTTTAGGAGTTTGGCCATGTCATAGAGTTGACAGGTGTGGGTGAGTCTAGGGGCACTGGTCAGCAGCCTGCAAGCCTTATTTAGCGTAAGTCTAATCTTGCTGAGGGCAATGGAGTCAGCAGCACCATATACTGGGAGGCTGTAATCAATAAGGGACATTACTGTGGACGTGATAGCAAGCCTGAGGGCATCAGATGGGAGGCAGTCCTTGTGCCGGTAGAGGATACCAAGATGCTAAGCAGGAAGCAAGGGCAGTAATGTGGGCATGAAAGGTGAGGACCCAGTCAAATGTGATTCCAAGGTATTTGTACAAGTAAACTTGTTTGAATGGTTGACAAGTGCTGGGGAAGATTTGGAAGGGACTTTTGCTGGCTTTGTTCTGGTGGTGGGCGAAGAGCATTGTCTTAGCTTTTTTGAGGTTCATTACTAGTCTGCTCTTCTTAAACCAATTCTCAGCATCATTGAAAGAGTGCTGGAGGGAGTCTTGGAGGGAGGTGAGATTTTTGTGAGCTGCATAAATCACAGCGTCATCAGTATATAGTAGAATATTGCCAGAACAGGCGCTAGGCAGGGCATTTAGGTACAGACTAAAGAGTAGTGGGCCCAGGATAGAGCCCTGGGGAACCCCTGAGTGGATGGGATGGGTTTCTGAGAGCACCCAATTGTTTTTGTCATGCTGGAAGCGGGCTGATAGGTAGCTTTCACACCAGGAGAGGGGGCCAGCAGAGAAACCCGTATGGTTGAGGGCATTTAGTAGGAGTGGGTGGGAGACAGTGTCAAAGGCCTTAGAGAGGTTTATACAACACATTCAGGAGTGGAAGGCCATAAAGAGTCCAAACTAGTGACAAAATGTTGTTGCCCGAAGGCAAGGTCCTTTAAAGAGTCTCTCCTGGTCCAGAGCCCGCTGAAGAACAGTCCTGGAACAGGACAGGGCCTGTATAATACTGCTATCCATGGGGAGAGTCTTTAGGGACAGTCTTCAAGTGTAGGGTGTGTTGTGTAAAGTCAGTTAAGTAAAATAAAATGTGGTCTTACCAGTCCTTTGAAGACCGAAAACAAAGGATCACTTTACTTCTCTGAGCTGCGGACCCTCTCCTTTCAGACCAGATGGCATCTTCGGATACAGCTGGCCTGATGTCATCTGTAAGGCCAGGCTATGAAACAGGAAAACACTGCTGGGTTGTCAAAACTGGATGCACCTGAAGAATCCCGGAATACCAGTACAGTTGTATCTACCTCCTTGGATACTGCTGCTGCTGCTGCTGCTGGATGACAGACACTGGGCTGCCACTGCTGTCTTCCCTCTAGGCATTCTGGTCATATTCACAGGGAGTGGCACTACTAAGGGTAGTACCACTCAGGGTGAGATGCAAGAACTATGACACCATCTGCGCGTTCAAAGTTGATATTGTGGAATGTCTCACTCCCTGCCTTGTCCACAGTTCGCACAGTGTCCATAAACAGAGTTCTGCTCAATTTCCAGAATTTAACTCGATCATGTATGTCTCTGTCCCTGACACATTCTGCTGCACCAGTGTACAAATTCTTGCTTACCTCTTCCAACAACCAGAATTGCCTGTTCTGTTCAATTTTCTCCCAGACTTTATGAGGGAAGGTAGGAAAGGACTGCCTACAGATGGCATCAGCCCTCCTATGTTTCAGTCTCTCCTCCTTGTTGCTCTTCACAAGTTTGCAGCCCATGGCCCGGCTTGGGGGTGGCCAGTCCTGGTTGAGCCAGTGACACATACTTAAAGACCCTGTCCCCGACTATCTCTGTGGACAGGTTACTGGAGCCTTCTTCTTCTCTCTCTGGCTCCTCTGAGGCAAGAGCTTGAGGTGACTCACAGGGACCCTCAACATGAAGATACATATCTTCATCCTCCTCTTCATCACTCAGGATCTGAGTCCAGGAGTGAGCAGATGTCCTCACTCCTGAGACAGTCCACTCCTCACTGGGCACAAAGGTAGACACCTCCCAGTTCAGTGTCTCTTGCAGTTCATCCTCCCCTATTAGGCTAGGACTTGGACCCTCCTTCCATGGGTCCACGGATCCTTCCGTTGCACTGTCAACCTGGGACACAGGTGTGGAAACCTCTTTCTATTCCTGCCCTTGCAGTAGATCAACGTTGCTCTCTCCTTCTGTGCCACACTCTATGGGGCTTCCCCCAACAGGTTCATCCTGGTGCTGCGTGCTGCTACTTGTAGAGTTTCCTACTCTGGTCCAAATGGGAGCCAAACGAATCTGTGATGCTCTCTCTGGTGCTGCACCCCTGCTCATACCATACTTCACAAGGCAATCCAAACTGGGGTATCAGAAACACATCCCTTCCAGCCTTAAGGCACATAATGCACAGTCTCACTGGATAGCTAGGGACTGCTACATCTGGAGGCAACCCTTCACCATAGAAAGTTATCTATTTCTCTTAGTGTTGCCACCTCCTCTGCGATCAGGAGAATGGAAAGGAGCGGGCAGATAGGGATAGTTGAGACTAGGAGATGCCCTGGGGCGAAATGGGATCAGGAGAGGGGTCCTCCCTTCCTGATTCTCATACCCAAGGGTTCTGCAGATTGTGGGCCAGTACTGCGCTCCTCCCTGAAAACTCATCCAACCCGGGCGGTATTATGTAATGCCAGGTCTATTAGGAACAAGACTGCAATTATTGCAGATCTTATTGCAACATCTGACCTGGCATGTATCACCGAGACCTGGTTTGATGAGAATGCAGGCCCTATATTAGCCTCTGCTGCTCCGGCTGGGTTCTTGGTGATACACCGCCCGAGATTGGATGCTAGAGGCGGGGGAGTAGCCATCTTTTTTAGAACGGAGCTGAGTCTTGTGGATATGCCAGTGGGTGGCACTCAATCCTTTGAGTGCATCTTGGGATCAGGTGCAGGGTTCAGGATCCTCCTCATCTACCGTCCACCCGGTGATGGTGGAGAATTCCTGAAGGAGTTCACGGATTTCATCGTCGACATGGCATTGGAGTCGCCCAGATGGTTAATACTGGGCGACTTCAATGCCTGGGTCGATGATGAACGCTCGCATTTTGGAAAGAATCTCCTCCAACTTATGACTATGTTGGGCCTTTCACAGGTAGTTACCTCTGCTACCCATATAGGGGGTAACTCATTGGATCTAGTGTTTCTACTGGATTTGGAGGTCACGCATTTGGCGGTGGAACCAAAGGCGTGGATGGACCATCATACCATAAAATTCAGCTTCGGGGCACCCCCAAATAGGCCTGCCTCTACGGAGATGGTCCAGTATCGCCCTTTAAGGGGAGTTACCCCAGAGGGTCTATTGGTGGTACTGGACCTATCGGGTATTTCAGGTGAGTGCATGGGTCCAGGGGACCTCGTTCTTGCCTATAATAAGGCGGTGGGAGAGGCCCTGGACTTAGTTGCTCCTGTCCATGTTCGCCCACTCACTCAGTGCCCGAAGACTCCATGGTTTGATGAGTCTTTAAAGGAACTGAAGAGAGTGGGGCGAAGGCTAGAGAGGGCTTGACGGAAACCTGGCCTGGATGCAGGCAGACTTGGGTTGATGGACCATTATGGTTTCTATCAATCAGCAATCACTGGTAAGAAGGCAGAATTCCTGTCCAGGGAGATTACTGCTGCGCGGAACCGACTGGCTCAACTCTTTCAGACTGTCGACAGACTGTGCAATCCTCTCTGTCTGCAGTCTGGAAGAGATTTTTCACAAATAAAATGTGATGAGCTTGCTCGGTTCTTCACAGATAAGATTGCCAGAATTAGGTTGGGTATCGGCCCAGCTCCCTCTTCAAGGGTTTGCAGTGATCGGTGAGAGGAAACAAACACCTGTGTTACCTCATCTGACTTTGGTAAGCCGGAGTTCATGGATATTGTGAGGACTGTCCAGACTGTACAACCAACCAGCTGTAGTTTGGATCCGGGCCCTATGTCACTATTATTAGGTTGCGTAGATACTATCTGCCCGATCCTTGCTGAAATTGTCTGGAAATCTTTGGAGCAGGGGGTCTTTCCTGATCCCCTAAAGGAGGCGGTCGTTTGACCACTCCTTAAAAAGCATTTATTGAATCCAGACTGCTTAGCTAACTTCAGACCTGTCTCTAACCTGTCCTTTGTGGGTAAGGTTATTGAAAAGGTGGTTGCACTACAACTGGATGACCATCTTATAAATCACAATGTCTATGATACTCTTCAATCGGGATTTAGGAAAAGACATAGCACTAAGACTGCCCTTGTCCGGGTTTTAAATGATCTCCTGATTGCGAGAGATCGAAAGGCTCATACTATTCTAGTCTTTCTTGATCTCTCTGCAGCATTTGATACTGTGGACCATGGTGTGCTTTTGGAGTGCCTGCGGCTTTATTGTGGACTGTCTGGTACAGTTCTGCATTGGTTTAGATCTTTCCTCATGGGTCGGAGGCAGAGGGTTGTCACTGGAACTTATTCCTCTGACGCCATCTCTCTGTCCTGTGGGGTGCCACAGGGCTCCATTTTAGCACCTGTTGTTCGCTGTTTATATGCTGCCATTGGGAGACATTATTAGGTGATACAGTCTGGGTTTTCACTGCTATGCAGATGATACCCAGCTGTATCTGTCCTTTAATCCCAGACAGGAAGATGCGCTCTCTATGCTTGACAGCTGTCTATCCAAAATCAAAGATTGGATGAGTGCCAGCTGGCTGAGGTTAAACCTGGATAAGACTGAGGTGTTGGCTATGGACCCAGGTCACCTTGAGGTGGGTTGTAGGGCTGGGTTCCATCGGGCATATGGCTTGATTGTGTCCAGCTCCCAACCTCAGACCAGGTACGTAATCTGGGCATTATTATAGACGACAGCCTGACCCTACAATCTAAGGTGTCAGCCATTGTCAAATCCTCATTTTACCATCTTAGGAATATAACCCGGTGAAACACCTAGTTCCTCTGGCTGACCTTCCTACCTTGGTCCATGCCTTTGTGACCACTCGCCTTGATTACTGCAATGCTCTGTACCTAGGGCTACCAGGGGTTGATATCCGCCGCTTGCAGCTGGTGCAGAACGCAGTGGCTAGGCTTTTGACTTGGACATCTAGAAGTAGTCATATTACGCCTGTGCTGCGTGGACTGGACTGGCTGCCGGTTCAGTGGCGGATCACCTTCAAGGTCAGGTTACTGGCCTATAAAGACCTACATGAACAGGGACCGTGGTATCTACAAGATCTCTTTACTCCCTACTGTCCCTCTTGCTCACTCTGATCCACCGATGAGGGATTGTTAGAGATTCCCAGGGTTTGTTTAAAGACATCTGGGGTGCATGCATTTTCTTACATTGCCCCTGCCCTGTGGAATTCTCTACCTCGCTGGATACGAGGCTGCCTGACCGTCGAGAGTTTCAAATTGGAGCTTAAAACTTTTTTGTTTTTAAAAACTTTTGGAGAATGATTTTGTGGTTAATATTATGTCTGTTATTTTAAATGTTGTTCCTTTGTACAGCGCTTTGGTTTCTGAAAAGCGCTTAAAAAATAAAATTTAATTTACTTACTTACTTACTTACATAGCTCGGTATGATCCGGTAGTGGGAGTTCCTAAAGCTATGTTTGAAAGCAAACATTCAAAAGTTTGTTGTTACTGAATTGCTCACTAGTCTCTTTACAGTCTCCACAAAATGGCTCCTGCTGCTGTGTTTACATTGCTAACCCGCCCTGTAATGGCTAACAGTAGCTCTCCTCATGCATCAAATCATCATTTCTGTAGTGCTTCTGGCTGTTACTGCATACCAAATGTTTTGTAATATGATCCATCAGTTTAGTGAAGAACAGCTGACTGAGTTATAGAGTTAAAAAACAAAGTCTAACAAAGATTTCAAGTATTGATAAAATAAAAAACTAAATTCCCTTTCTCATTCTAATTAGGTCAATAATAAATGATACTCAAAATGAACGTACTTGTTTATCAACATAGAAATATACTATTGTCCAGCTAGAACATATATTTTATTATCTTTGAGTATGTTGTTTTAACTGTGTCTGTTTGTATCAATATTGTATATTTTTTGTAAGACTTGTCACTTGTGAAAAGGAGCATTATTGCTCAGCTTGCCTACAAGTATAAAAAAATAAAAATAAAGATCCTTGGAAGGGCACAACACAGGTATAAAAAAAAATAATTTTGTCCTGTCCTTAAAATTGCCTGTTAATGAATACTATTTCATTACCCAAGGGATTTTCTCCATTAAAATTTACTGGAAAAAAAATAGATCCAGAAGCAAATGATTTGATACATTTTAATGGACCAACATAGGTGTAAAAACAAGAACAAATTGTTTTAGCTTTCGGACCAACCAGTCCTTCGTCAGAAGCCTAATGGCAGTTGTTTAGAAAAAAAACAATACTTTTAACAGCTAGATCATGCAGAAAAAAAACAGAAAAAATCCCCATTGGTTTAAAATACTCATTTGAAAAATACAGAAAATGATGTCAGAGAAGTTTAACAGCACCATAATACTTTCAGCTAGGAGTGTCCCAGGGTTAAAGGTGCTTGGTGGAACACACATACAAAGAATCCTACTGCATATAAATTTAATTGACATAAGATAACACTGCTGGAGCAGATGAGTCCTAAATCAAGCTATGGGTGTCACCGTGTGTGTAAGGATGTGATTACTGAAAAGCAGCCTCCACTCAGATTAAAGACATACTAAGATTGTCTTAGGACTCCCAAGAAGTTTCAATGCATGCATTATAAACAAGGAATTACCAGTAGAGTTGTCTTAAAAACATCAGTGCATACTCTGTGATGTGTAAAACTTAGCTGGACCTGCCACCCTGCTTTACTCTGCAGCTAGATATCATGCCCCATAAATTTAAAAAAAACCTCTAGTGTGGTGACAGGACTTTATAAATGACAATTTAAATATAAATTGACAGTATTAGTGTCAAACAAAAAACTCTAGTTGTGGACCTCCAAGGAATTAAGTCCATGTAGCCTGATATGCACTGATGTCAATCTACACTGAGCATGTAACAACTTGATGTATCATAAGTGTCTAAGGAATCTGAAAAAGAGATAAAAATGTAATTGCTCTCCTACTTCTCTTCACACAAATATTAAACCCTACCCCAACCCACATCCCCATAATGTGTGTGGGGGGAGGGGGGGGTACTAGCTTTAAGGAGATGTACACACACACACATTTCCAAGGATTCTGGATGCAACTACAATGAAAGAAACCTGTCACCCTCCCCAGGATAAGGTAACTAGAAGTAAATATAAAGTATGTGAGTAAGAACAGAGGTCTAACATACCTACATTTCCACAAATCACTACAACAGTAGCCTAATGTACAAAGATCTGTCCAGGACCCCCATGCAAATAAGATCTCATACCCTAATATGTACAGAGTTAAAAAAAAATATATATCACAGTCTATGATAACACTCCTGTATGTACAGTAACAGGCTAGGTAATCTGAATATGGTGTAACGGAATCCACCTCACTCCCAGGCAGAGATAAAAAGTAAAGAGGAATTAATATTCATTATGTGTGTGAAGTAAGAGTAGTAACACACTGTAGCTCCATGTATCTACATAGAGGCCTACCTCAATGTGACAGCAAGCCCCACACCTGTTATATCACGTACCTCACAACACATACCGACACACATACATACACACATGCACCCGCATCCCACACAAGCTGAAGTCCTATAATATGCCAGTCTGAAGAAGAAGAGATCTGTGGATGTCAATTTCTGTAACGCCCCATGAAACCCAGATCAAGATTCATCCCATCTGCTACCATATTGAGATGTAAAGTAAGTTTAATCTCAAAAGCTCATCTCTGTTGTGTGTTTTTGAGATTTCCTGATGTATCTGAAATTAAGTGGTCAGGCTGGGAGAAGTGGTGCCCCACTGGTTTTTCAGTCATCTCTCCTCTAATAGTATGTCTATGCAAGTTCATCCTAGTGCGGAACTGTTGGCTTGTCTCTCCAACATAACCTGTTTGTGGACATCTCTTGCACTGAATGAAATAAACAACATGTTGTGATGTGCATGTATAACTCTCATGCACCTTAAATTGTTTGTTTTGTGATGTAACCACACAGTCTGAGGTGGAAATGAGCTCACAAGTCTTACAGGTGCGTTGATTGCAGGGTTGTGTGCCATTGTGTGACATGGTATTCTGTTCTGGTGAAAGTTTGCTCCTAATAATTAGGCTGGCTAAATTTGATGTAGTAGTGGGAGTTCCTTAAAAATACAATGAAGGGTTTCATCCTCACTAAATATTGGGTGGAGGTCTTTAATAATCTTACGCAGACGTTCAAGGTCTGGATGATATGTGATTACTAAGGATATTCTGTCTGTAGTTGTCTTTTCTTTATATTGAAGTAATTGTTGTCTTGGTACTTGCGTTGCATGTTCTGTTATCCTGTCCATTTCTCTGGAAGAGTGTCCCTGCTCAATAAAGGTGTATTTCAACATAACCAAATGTGTATCTCTGTCATCCTCATTTGAACCAATATGGTGACACCGAAGTGCTTGACTGTACATGACAGATTTTTTTGTATGGTTTGGGTGATTACTTTTCTTGTGCTGGTATCTCTGTCTGTCTCTTGGCTTCCTGTAAATACATGTATGTAAGGTTCCATCCTTAATAGTGACCATGGTGTCCAGAAAATTAACATTGGTGGTAGAATACTTCAGGGTAAGCTTTATGGTAGGGTGGAGATTATTAAGTTCATGATGAAAATCTTTAAGTGCATCTGTGCCCTCCGTCCAGATGATAAACAAATCATCAATGTAACGGAAATAAGCTAGTGGTTTATGGGGACACTGCCTTAAAAAATCCTCCTTCAAGTCTGCCATAAAGAGGTTAGCATACTGTGGAGCCATTTTGGTGCTCATTGCTGTTCCCATAGTTTGAACATAATGTTTATCATTGAAGTTGAAGTTGTTATGTGTCAAAATGAATTCCATAAGTTTCCCCACCACTTCATGGTTGATGTTTTGTTCCGGTCCTTTCTTCTTTATGTGTTTAAGGCATGCTGTAATGCCATCTGTGTGTGGAATATTAGTGTAGAGGGATGTTACATCCATTGTCACTAAAATGGTATCAGGTGGTAAATCCTTGTAACCAGAAAGTACATGCAAAAAGTGCGTAGTGTCCTGGATATAACTGTCTCTTTCCATAACCAGCAGTTTGAAAATGGTCTCTACAAACCCTGAGATCCCCTCGGTCAAGGTACCATTACCAGAGACTATGGGTCTGGAAAAAAAATGAGATTTTACCAAGTATTCACTAAATGAAGGAATTCATAATTATAGAGCTTGTCATAAGAATGGACCATTGCATTAACAAAACTTTCAAAATGAAGCAGCAGGCCAGTAGTCAGACATAATGGAAGTCTTACAAATAAGGACCTAAAGTATTAACCGGTTGTTGTAAATTCCTTGATTTGAGAACTGTCTCAAAACCATTATTTCCCATTTCTGGTCTAGATTTTAGAGGGCAAAACACATTTCAGTAGGCACCAGCAGAAGTTAATTGAACAAAAATGATGGCAGATAACCCAGAGAATGAATGCTGCATATCTTGGTTGTGATAGTTGGTACTCTGTTTCAGTACCTGCTTATTGCTACTGTTTGGGTACCAGGATATGTATTCTTGGGAAGCTGCATTTCTTAAGCTTCTGGGAGAGGGAGTAATAATCCTCCTCCCAGAACATATAAATGAAACACCTTGTCACATCCCCTAGCTTCCCCCATCCACTCCATCTCCGAAACGCCTTGTGGTAATACCCCCCCCACATCCCTGAGGTGTTTCTGACTATCCCCACTTCCAAATCCCACTCCTCAAATTAATACCCCTCTTGCATTCCTCTAGGCTTCCAACTTCCCCTGTCCCATAGCCTGACCCCATCACTTAAGCAATAATGCATGACAGGGTGTGGGTTGTGCTGGGATAACCTCATGCCTGGGTGGTTGAGCACAAGGCCACCGGCCAAGTGCATCCAATGTCCCAGAAGTGAGGTAATCCCAGCACAACCTACACCCTGGAGTGCATTATTGCTATTATACAATGTCTTGTTGTTATACAAAATAAAACATTTAAAAAATGTTTTTAGTAGATTTTAAGTGTGGCAATATATCTTTGTTTCTGAAGAGAGGACACAACAATGCAGCTACACATCTATACAGTGAGGTTGTGCTCGGATAACCTTACTGCTGCCAAGGGCAGACAGCCAATCAGGTTCCAGGATTTTTTATTGCCATTGTATACTAACCTGCAATCCATGCCAGTCAGCTGGGATCCAACACTGTCTGCCCTGACTCCAACCCCATTTGATCAAATGCTGCATGATGTCTCCTTAAATTTGCACTGATAGCCACAACCAAGGCCACTGTACACTTTCCCTGTGTAGGAAAAATACTAGTAAAACAGCCAAATCTAGGATTTGATTGCACTCTATGCATCACAACCACTTCTTGTAGTTAATTCTTTTTACTAAAAGTTTTAAGAAAAGCAGAACACAGCAAGACAAGAATACACTCCAGGGAAGGTACAGAGGTTAACAAAGCAGTTACACAATGCACTTAATATGTAAAGTAGTACAGCACTATGAATTACAATTCAACATTATTTAGGGAAGCTGTGTGAGAAAAAGCATCATACAGTCAGAACAGAGTGTATAATGGCTAACAGGTCATTGGAGAGGAACAACTCACCTAGTCATCTGGGTGTGATCTAAGCTATGCATAAATACTATCTAAGCATTTGAATATTACGCTACTAGTACTACTCAGGCCCAGAGTCAAGGTGTCTGTCAGAGGAATCAGAAGTAGGTGGATCTTGTTGAGCGTACACTGAGGACAAAAAGGGGTCCCACAGGGCTTGGTAGGATGGCAAGAATTCCCAAGTGAAGTGAGACATTCTGTCTAGATTGGCATTATGGTCATCTTCTGACCATCTTTTAACTACACCAAATGTGGAGAACCATGGAAGACAACATATGAGACCAATTGCATCATAGACAAAAGTGAACTGATTGGTGGAAACAGAGTTAACAAGCATTTGTCAATGCCAAATGTTTGCGTGTATGGTGTGTGTGGCAGGCATGTATAGTGAAAGGAATAATTTGTGGTGGATCCTGGCTTCCTACCAACTGTAAGTCTTCACCTGCACTGTAATTTAAAACTGTCAGTATAGCACTGTGGTTTAGGGCACTGAGCTGCAAACCTGGAGACCTAGGTTTTAATACCACAGCCTCCACTTGCATACTGTGTGACCCTAAGCAAATCACTTAGCTTCCTTGTGCTCCCAGGTTGCACCTGGAAACAAGCTTTGGCTTAGTGTGCCTTTCCTGGTTAAACAATTTCCCTCTTCCCCTTCTCTACTTGTGCACTAAACTAAAGATTTTGGATTTGTTTAAACAAAAAGATATAGCTAGATTAGTCCATGCCCAAAATGTTACTGGGTATTGATGATTAAAATTAGTACATTGTATGGAAAGCCATATAAATGTATCTCATGATAACTTGTCATGTTAAAACACTGGCCCAACTAAGAACTGATGTAAATGGGGGGGCTCAGACTAGCTGGATATCATTCAGAAGAGGGTTAGATAGTAAGGGTGATTGCCAAGGGAAATGGTCCATTCAGAATATGTTGCTGAAATGTCTAATGTTGGAACTATTAAGGAAAAAATGGTTAGACCCTTGCTTGAAACCTGCAGCCCATTAATCAGTGTATGATAAGCATATAGTGTTATTGAACTCCTCTGAAATAGCCACATTGTTTTCTGTAGTGAAGTTTACCATTGCTGCCAATTTTAAAAGATTAGGGAGATTTGTTAGAATTAAGGTTAATAACTAATAATAGATTGCATACTGCCTCTCTATGTAAAGGAAACTTTGGAAAATTTGCAGTATAAAGTAATATATGTCCTGTATTTTAATCCCTGTTCCATAATGTATTTTAATTTGTATAGTTATCCTTTTGTTAGTCTATACAGATACATGTATAATACTGTACAAACTTTAAACTTTGAACTGACTAGGTGCTTCTACTTCTGGCTCTGGAGGGGTCTGGCACCCCCTGCCCCTCCCCCATGGGGGAACTTTGGAGGAGTAAGGACTATGAAAGGTGAGCGATGGGACTGCAGGTACCAAGGCAGAAGGTGGAAAGGTTAGAAAAAGGGGGCATAAACTGTTGATGCAGAAAAACACATATGCGTCATTTTATAATCCTGCTCTTGGCTTAAAAATAAATTGCTTTGCCAAAAAAAATCATCTACCACAGCATTTGCAGGTTTATTGAACAAATCATCTGAAGACATATTTATGTGTGGATGGCTTTTCTCATGAATAAAAGCAAATAAAACAATGTGTATTTTGGCACAATACAGTAGTGTAGCTAATTGTCATGCTGGTGACCTGACTTCATGACTGATGCCCAGATGCCATGAGCCATGTGGCTGAGACAGAGGGACATGAATTTGAGTTGGCTATCTCCTGTCTTAGTGAGAGAAGGTGGTTTATTTTAATTTTCTTGACTGCCCCGGTCATGCAGTAGGGATGAAGCTATGTGAGAAGGAAAATGTTGACACCATGTGACACCCAAGGGCCTCTTTAACTTGTCATGAGCTTGGTCCATTTATATTGAAGAGATGCAATTCTAGTGGTTAGAGCACCAATTTGGAAATTGGGAGTTCATAGGTTCAAATCACCCCATAGCTGAAAACACACTAGGTGACCAAAAGCCTAACCTCAGAGTACTTCACCATTCCACCCAACTATGGAATTGGGTAGAAGCAGGACCCCAGTTGAGACAAGATGTTTCATTACAGTCATGTTAGCCTGAGCAAATAAATTGTAACAAAAAAAGTGAATGAAAAGAACCAGGAGCAAAGTAGTCATGTTGTTAGTAAGAAATAATTTTGAGGAGTATGTAAGTTCATGGGCCTCTGAAATCACTAATTTTTAAAAAGAGATTCCTACTGTGTCTTGCATTTTGTGTTAAAACACACATTCTCACAAGCACTTACCTATATGCGCTGTAGGCATGCTACTGTCTGCAAATTGACAGTTTGGGCAGGAACTGGAAATGGACCCTCTTTGTAAGAGTAGGAGAATGAGTGAGATATACTGTATAGTATGTAGCATTGGTACCTGCACAATGAAAGGGCTTAATTAGTGGCTACCACATGAATAATTAGTGCGTGGTTGCATTGATACATTGAAACTAAATATTTTTTTAAACAGACAGAGTGATAATTTCCCATTAACTGTGAGTTCTCTTTTGCAATTACATCCAAATAGGAAGAGTACACATTAATAATGTGGACGCTTAATATACATGTTTAAACAGAGACTGAGAAAGAGTCCTTAAAACCAGTCAGAGTTTAGTCTAAAAATAACATGGTTAAGTTTTTTCTTAAAAAGAAAGATATGTTCACTGTATTGACATACATCATATAGAGGGAAAACAATAAGATGTATGGCTGAACTTTTTAGCACTACATAACTATTTTGACTGTGTCTAGAAATTAGTATATTAATTGTGTTTCTTATATTCTGGTTTCAAGGGAATACCACTTTATGATAGATTAATTTATAAAATGGGCAACGGATTTCAAGCAATCTGATTGATTGTTAGCCATGCATTAGAAGTGTCTAATACACAGCTAAAACTAGATACCCCATTTAGAATACAGAGACCTATTTTATAAGTGCAATAAGCCACTTCGGGGATGTGCATTAGACAGTTCTAATACACGGCTGGGGACTGGACGCACTCGGCCTGTGGCCTCGTGCCTCACTACGTCCCCCTAGCCTTGCATTAGAACTGTCTACTGCACACCCCATCATGTCTTATTGCCTACTGAATGAACAGGAATTGAAGTGAAATAAGAGAAATATTTTTTGTAAAAATCAGTAGGTAGTTCATATCGATGATCCATTAAGCATGTGTGTTGTTTGCCATTTATAGATAAGAGCAGAACAATGAAGACACATTCTAATTTTTAATTTCTAGATTGTAGATATAATTATTGGAATGCACAGCGACATGTACAAGTGAGACCAATTTATTCCAATGGTAACATATATGATTTAAAATTCAGTTTAGTCCACTGAATTTTTGGTATATATTTGAATTGTATGTTAAAGTCACAATTTTAATTTATGATATATATTATTTTACGGCTAACCACTAATCCCTAAAGAAGACAGACAATCAATTAAATGTTGGATTTTCTACAGTGGTTACAATAATTCAATTATTCTCCCAAGAGTTGAGTATTGTTCAGTTGTTTCATTATTTAGTAAAAAACAAAGTGACTCAGAAGCATCATATGTCTTAATGTATTGAACCATCAGCGGGGTTATGGAGGAAGAATGTGCTCATGCTGACCAATCATCCTAGGTAATGCCCACAGCAGCAATCAAAAGAGTACTCACAGGACTCTGAAACTTCTCTCATACAGGCAGACAATATAACATGGAATATACACAAGAAAACAATTAAAAACCAGCAGCAAACACTACAAAATAATTTTCATGACAAGTGTCACATATTTATTTGTGGAACCTAGGAACCATGTCCGTGACTGAAACCCCAGCGCTTTCCTCACTCTGAGATTTTCCCAAGGCAATGGACATAGGAGAAAGCACACTCCATAAATATATGGGAATTAAAGGGGAAATCCCCCCAGTTCATAATATTCAAGTACAGTTTAAGAGATGTATTCTATCGCTAATTAAAGTGATCCAGATACCTTCATATATGTATATGTTTTCTTCATTCAACAAAAGGAAGCAGCTTACCAGTAAATCACCACCAAAGTAAATCTCAGCTCAGTTAAAGACTCAAACCCTCCTTACCAGCTTCATCAGTCCAGCTCTGCTGATCAAATCAAGAATTGTTCTTGGGGATTTGGGCACACTAGTGATCCACTTGTAAAGGTTAAGCTGTAAATGATGGTAGTAGCTTGGATAGAGCTCTGGCAGCAAAACAATCAAACACTAGAGACAGCCCTAAAACAGTTGGAGTGACTGTTGGGGCAGTTCAGCAGCCAAATCCAGTTCTCCCTCCTCCTCAGTCCTCTCATAATACCAGCTAAAGGGTACAGTGACTCAGGAGCCCCCAGAAAAGGCACACTAGCCATCTGCTCATTGGGAGACACAGCACAGAGGCAAAAATCAGAAGGGTCAGGTATGTGGCCACAACAGGGAGGGAGCCACAGGACATTAAGGCATGATGTGATGAGCCTGAGTGGCAGGTCATGGCACAATGGAATGATTGACACAGTGACAGACCAACTGAGGATTCAGGAGGAATATTTACTGAGCCTGAGATGAGATGAGATGAGATGAGATGAAATGAGATGGGTCATGGCATGATGGACTCTTGAGACTGAGAGCCTACTATGAGGCCAGGAACCATGGATGCCAGACTGGGGTCTGTCAGGTTGGACAGTTTTGCAAACTGACTGAGCAGTTTACCTCAGTACCAGTTAGCTGCAAGGGGTGTGCTACAGCAAAAGACTAGCAGGCCGCTGCATGACTCTTGGAATCATTAGGGAGCAAGTTGCCAATATGAGACACATGATTTGCTGAGAACTTCAATACTGCAGGGCTACTTTATGCAAATGAAAGGAGCCAGCCACTCTGTGAATGGAGCAGTTGGCTGCTTTCAACTACACAACGTTTATGCCCCAAAACAGAAAAAATATGTCATGATCAGCATCACTAATCATTTGGTTGTCACTGCAGAGCCCATTGCAGCTTGAGCTGCATTGTACTCAACAGTGACACACCTCTGAAATGCTTTTCTTCCTAACAAAATGTTTGCCATGCATGCATGTGCATGCAAACATAAAAATGCAAAATTCAGTAAATTTGGGACTGTTATGAACTGCACAGTATGGAGGGCAGTAACCTCACTGCCCCACTCCCCCCCCCAAAAAATAGCAGCATGTACATAACAGCACAGTACATTTGCATGCATAGGGTGGAAGACAAAAACCAGTACCTGTACAGGATGAACAGTAATCCTTAACAGGTGATACCTTACAACTGATATGGTCAGTCTCTCAGAGGATGAGAGACCACTGGAAACATCCTCCATAATTATCAAAAAAGAATGGTTTGAGTTTGAATCCCTAGAAGAAGTGGATTTTTTTTAGTTCTGCCCTCCTGTCTGTCCATTTACCCCTGGACTTGCCCAGCCTGAAGAGTCTGAACCATACAGTTGAGAGAACAGACTTCTGGGCATCCCATTAAGGCTCCCTGAAAGGAACCTGATGTACAAAGTTGTCATGTTGGCATGCGAGAAGAGGAAAGACTGTACGCTGTGTTCAGTGAGCAACACTTTCTGTAAGACATCAGCCAAAGAGGAGGATGATTTGCCACTGCATCATCTCTCTGACATAAGAGGGATGTTCCTGACCAGGCTCCAGCTCCAGAGGTCATGAGGGAGATCGGGGCGATGAGGTCTGCATTCCAGTAGTTCTGGCCAGAGGAAGAGTCACCAGCTGATAGCAGTCGTGATGTCCAGTGGTTCTTCTTCTGCACTTCAAAACTGTTAGAGTTATGTTTTGTTAATTCTTAAATGTTACACCAGTTACACATACACACATGGTTACACAACTGATGGGTAATTTGGACAGTATTCTACCCTGGCTGAACTGGACACTTGGCCTGGACGCTTCCAGTGCAGTGTGCCCTTTCCCCAAAATTTGGAACTTACTACCTGTTCTCCAGAGACATTTTGTCATGGAAGTCCCAGCCCCAAGGACTTTCTTTTCCATATATGGACTTGTAGGGTTCTCCTTCCCTAGTTTGTACTGCTTTTATACTGTTTTACACACACACACACACACACACACACAAAAAAAACACAAGCACTGAAAAAAATTACTAAACATTTATAAAAACCTTTTTTTACTAAATGTTAGGATCAAGGAGTCATGTGATGCAGGCGTCTTGAAAGCAGCACTGGCTCAGAGCTTCCGCTCCATCCCTGCCATCACCGACCTCTTAATCGATAAAAATCGCTCCCAGCCACCAAATTCTACTTCAGGAATTAGAGCCTGTCTACAGTATTTGTTTTCATCGTTCACTGCGTCACTATTGGAGAGTTACCTCTCCACGATGGATGCTGAAATGAGGCAGGCCCAGCTGAAGCATACAACTCCTCTCTCACCAGAGAAATTACTTAAGAAGTCGAAGGCCCAAAGCGGCAAACAAGCAAGAAACATCTCCGGCGATTGCAGTCTGGTCCCCTCACGGAGGATTATTTTTGCAAGAATTACTCCTTTCTGAGAAACTCTACTGGAAATCTCATCTGAAATAAAATCTATTCAGGGTGACATGGCAGATCTCACTCAGAGAGTGGGTGATGCAGAAGCCAGAACATCCTTCGTGGAGAAATGGAAAAGCGAGTGAACCCGGAATTAATGCAGCTTAAACAACAACTACATAAACTACAGCTCAAAACTGAAGATTTAGAGTGGAGAAGTCAAAAGAATAACATCCTGATCCTGGGTTTACCAGAGTCTGAAGAAGGATCCAACATAATTTTGTTCATCCAAAAGCTTCTATTGAAGATTGTGGGCCCCTCTGCTCAGCACCAATTATCACACCGAGAGGGCCAACAGATCTCAGGCCTCGACCACAACCCAGAGCACCCCTCAGACAGTAATTCTTACATTTTTAAGCTATATTGAAAAGCAACATGTTATCTCAAAAGTTAAGGAGTTACAGTCCATTACCTGGGAGGGCACCAAACTTAGAATAGCTCAAGATCTTCCTTTTGAAGTTCGCCAAAAACGCATTGCATTCCACCCTACAGTCAGTAAGCTTATAGCAGCAGGAATTCCATTCAAAATGACTTACCCGGTGAAGTTACAGGTGTCTATTTCTGGGAAATGGATCTCCTTTGAATCTTCTATGCAAGCGGTAACAGATCTGGCATACAAGCTACCAGAACTTTTCAAGAACGACTGACTTTACTTTATTAATGCCTGAGGTCATTAAAATAGGAGGTTTATTCCTCACTAATCTCCAGGACTTGCTAAGGTGATATGTTCTTTCTCTTCTTATCTTTGTTAGAGATTTACCTGTGATGCCTTGGGTGTTGGCCCAGTAGGCCGTTTGGCTCCATAACATGGGGTTTTCAGGTCGGGTACTCTAGCAGGGGTTGTGAACTGAAATAACTCCAGAGACCAGGGAACCCTTTGTTACAGGTTTGTGCTTCATGGGACTGATCTCTTCACTGGACTATCTTCCTGTCCTGTCTCATAATCTTCCCCTGAATGGACTACCAATCATTACTTGCCTCCTCTGAATGCTGACTACCCTGGACTGTGAATATTTACCTTGCTGTTATGAGTTTTGAATTTCACAAGTTGACACTGGTTAATGTTTAATGTGTTTATAGAAGCTGCACCATTCTCTTTTCCTGGCTTAATATAAAGAAAATTTAGATAGTACAAAGGGGGGGCAGCGAACATATGTCTACACAGTCTATGATTGGGATGTAGGACCTGAAGTATCTCAAGTACCCAGTGGGATTAAGAATAAACATACAAGAATCGGGATCCTAATCAGATAAGATAACTCAAGGGGGCTAGTCTAAATAAGCATTAAAAAGACATGCTGGGCATCGGTATCAGAATGGTAAATACGCCTTATTTTCTGTATATAAATTTACCTCCAGCTCCCTTTTTGATATGGGGTCAGAGTTGGCGGGGGTGTGGGTGGAGGTTTGAACCATGCAGGCTTCTAGATGCTGCACTGTGTTCCAAGTAGTGGGGGTTCCAGCTCCTCAATGCATCCACAAATTTACTGCTACTGGATTTTGTTATATAGGATAAGCCTTAGTGTTACGCTTATATCAGGTATTAGGGAATTTCATGCCTGTTCCTTTTCTACGGATAGGCAGTCAGGTAAATGCAGTCAGTCAGGAGCTGGGGGCCATATGTCTTTTTTGGATTTAGGACTGATAACAAGGTCCCTTGTACATAGTTATTGGGATGGGTTGGAGGGAAGAGAGGGAGGAAGGGGCTAGGTTTTAAGGTCTTCATCGGTCCATGTACCTTATATATGGATAGAGCCTTGCTGGCTAATTGCTCTCAAAGATTAAAGCTGAAGGGAGTTCTAATAAGAGGATGAAGGATAATTAGTATCATAGTACGAGGGAAATTAAGGACTCTTGGAACGGGGGGAAGGGGTTTGGAGTGTGTCCTAAGATTGCTAAAAATGTTCTGAATGTTACTGGTAAAACTTTAAATATAAATGTCAATAATGGCTAATATAACAGTTAAAATAATAATGTGGAATGTTAGGGGAGTCAGAGACCCTGTGAAAAGAATTCAAATCTTAAAACACTGTGCATTACTTAATGCAGGTATTATCTTTTTACAAGAAACACACCTGCTGGGGACAGAAGCCATGTGGCTGTGCAGACAAGGGATTTCACAAGCTTTTGCTGCAGGAGATTCCACAGCAAGTAGGGGTGTGGCAATATTGATTAATCACAATATTTCTTTTCAAGCTGCTTCCTCCATAGTAGATCCAAATGGCAGATTTATTTTGGTTAAAGGCACATTACTGGGTAAGGAGATCATCCTGGGTTCCTTGTATGGTCCAGTAGGGGGGATCCTGCCTTTTTTGCAGGTCTCACTAACACACTTGCTCCATTTTTGCCACTTCCCCTGATTTTGGGGGGAGTCTGCAATATTCCTCCAACCCAAGATCTGGATAAATCACAATCACACTTAAAACCCCCATCACAGTCTCAAAGGGCTTTGAATGAATTCATGGACCTAATGGGACTTTGTGATCTCTGGCATCTTCTTAACCCTACACAAGTTCTTTTTTCTTATTCTACCATACATCAAACCTGGTCTAGATTGGATTATAATTTACTGAGTCTCCCACTCCTGCAAGGTCTATGTCACACTGGCCTTGAACCAATGGTTCTCTCAGATCACTCAATAGCTTGGGTGCAATTATTAATGGACCCCCACAATCAGAGGGATACAATCTGGAGATTAAACACTCAATTGCTAAAAGATGAATCCACTGTGTCTAAAATATATTCTGTTATCTAATCTTTCCTGCCAGATAACACAGGTTCAGTCCAAAGAGAGGATGTGTTATGGGGAGCCCTTAAATGTTACCTTAGGGGCGAATTCATAAAGCTTGTTTCATACAGGAAAAAAAAAGTCATGAGAAAGAGACAACCTCCCTTTTTTGCCCAAATTAGGGCGACGGAGTCTTCCTTCTCCTCGTCTATTTCTCCAGACTCGCTTGCCACCTTAATTTCCCTTAGGAATAAATATGCAGACTTAATGAAAGAAAAAGTGGAATATGCTGTCCTCAAAACAAAAACTACATATACTGACCAAGGAGAGACAGCTGGTAGGTTATAAGCTTTAAGGATGCTTAAGTTAGACTCTTCTAGGTTAATTACTTCCATCACAGCTCAAGATGCTACCAGTAAAACCACCCCTTGGGAAATTTCTGAAGTATTTGAAAAATTCTACCGTTTCTTATATGCTAAAAGGGCTAGCACACCACCCTCTCATGATATGGAGGCATATCTAGATTCTTTGAATCTACCTTCTCTCCCAGAGCATCTGAGTTCCTCCTTATCATCTCCTTTTACTCTTTCTGAGGTGACAGCAGCCATTAAAGACCTTGTTTCGGATAAAGCTCTGGGTCCTGATGGCTTTCCCTCCAACTTCTACAAAGTATTCTCTAAAGATTTAGCCTCCCTCTTGCTTAAATTGTACAAATATATTCTATCGACAGATTCCTTAGACCCGTCACTATTAGAAGCCACAATTGTTCTCCTCCTTAAACCAGATAAGCCACATTCTCAGTCCTCTAGTTGTCTTCCAGTTTCCCTCATGAACTATGACATTAAAATACTAATTAAGATTCTCTTATGGTGCATTAAATCAGTATGGTCTAGTTTGTTAAGTCCTGAACAAGTAGGATTTGTACCAGGTCACTCATCGCGAATCACATTAGGAAATTAAGCCACATTTTTCAGGCCACCCAGTCCTCCCAATCCCCTATTGCTCTGGTCTCATTAGATGCCGAAAAGGAATTTGATAGAGTGGATCTAAATTTTATCTGGTTGACATTAAAGAAAATGGGGTTCCCCTCTCTTTTTATCCAATGGCTCCAAGCAAATACTCTTTTCCTTCAGCTAAAATCTACTGTAACAGAGTTTTCTCCTCCAGATTTCCCCTCTTCAAGGGCTCTAGACAGGGTTGCCTACTCTCTCCCTTTCTCTTTAATCTTTATTTGGAACCTCTTCTGCATAGTATCAAAGTATCACCTCAGATACGGGGCATCTCTATACTTAATCAGGCCCTCTCTCTATCAGTCTATGCAGATGATAGTCTCCTCCACTTAGAAGATCCAGTCTCATTGTTAGAAGGAACTTTACAAGCCATAGAATTATTTGGCCGGTTTTCTAATTACAAACTTTATCACTCTAAAACTGTAATATTTCCCCTTAATTACCTTACACATAGATCTAATTTTGAACGGTTTGGCATGACATGGTCCCCACATTCATCAAATACCTGGGTATTTACCTTGCTATAGATCCTTTGAAAGTTAAAAAGTTAAATTTGGACAAACTGGTGACCATTATTCAACAAGACCTCCATAGATGGGAAGCATTTCTGCTGTCTTTATGGGGCCAAATAAGCATAATCAAAATGAATATTCTGCCTAGAATCTTTTATCCCTTAAATATGTTGCATATCTGGCTACCTCAATCCTTCTTTCAGCAGTTGCATTCAATCATTTCCAACTTTCTATGGCTAAATAAACATCCTAGATACTCATTTCATAAGTTAAGTCTCCCTAAGGAATTTGGGGGTTTACGTCTACCCAATTTTCTTCTATATTATTGGGCCAGCCATTTATCAAAAGCTTGTAGATGGCTTGTCACTACAAATGTGGAGTACATACCCATCTGGCTTCAAATTGAAAACCAACTTTTAAGATCACATAATTTGACTACTCCAACCATCTTTTTTTCTTCAGGGAAATCCTTCCCACCCCAGCTGTGCTATTCAGTGATAGGTACCTCAATAAGGATCTTTATTCACTGTTGTTCATATTTTAATATATCTCCACATCATGATGTAGCTCAGCCACTTATTTCCAACCCAAACATCAAATTGGGCAGCAAATGTATCACTCTGGGCTGGCTACCGCAAATAAGGGACGCCAGAGTAACTGACTTATACTCCCAAAATTCACTTTTCTCTTCCAGTGATATTCTCCTGAAATATAATGTACCTCATACACATCTCTTCAAAATTTTTCAATTAAGATATTTAGTGGGGCAGGTATTTGGCTATACCCCTCAGATACCCAAATTGGATACTATATTAACTCAGATTCAGAGTCTGACTAACCGACCACATTGTGTCTCTCTGATATGTGCTAGTCTTCTGGCTACCAAATTCCCAGAACTTCTTTCAGGTTCAAATGTGTGAAAATCTTTAATGCCAGATTTAAATATTAACTGGTCACAAATTTGGAAAGACCTATACTTGTACAATACCCAGGATAAACTACGCCTTACCCAATATTGCATACTAAATAATATGTACTACACCCCAATTAAATTATCCAAAATAGGACACCTTCCAATTCTACTTGCTTCAGATGTGGTAAGTTGGAGGGTACACTAGTACACATTTTCTGGGACTGTGAAAAAGTGGCTCCTTATGACAGGCTCTCCAAACAAGACTGGACCCCTTACTAGGTCTCCCGGATCTTTTCTCAGTAGAAGTCTGCATGTTGGGCACGTATAAAGGCATATTGGTCAAAGGGCATAAATTCGACATGGCTTTGGTCTCCATGGTAGTAAACAAACTTGTCCTTAAACATTGGCTAGATCAGTGGCTTGTCACATATAATGAATGGCTAAATGAGATTTCTATATGTCTTAGAACTGAACTTATGATTGCAAGTTCAAGAAAAAAACTCCACCTCTTTGATAAGAGATGGGGTAAGTTATATTCTCTATATCTACACTAGACATAGATTTTTATTCTGATTCCCCAGTATATTGTACACAGTCTCCGATGCACCATACTTCTTATAAATAGTGGCACACTCCAAGGGGATGGGGGTAGTAACTGGGTGGTGAGGGGGTTGGGGAGGGATAGATAAAGTGAGGGGGGGGTTAGTAGTTATACTGTTTATCCGATGTTGATCACCTGTATATGACATGGATATTGAGTTTGTTATTTAAAAACTCAATAAAGAAGTTGAATTTCAAATAAAAAATGTTGGGGTCAAGTAGTATGTATTTTGTGTGCTTTTGCATGCTGTATTTTAGGTGCATCCAGTGAAGAGGAGATGAAGCTTTGACCATAGCATCCATGGGTGCTACAGCTCCTGGTTTTACACTGTTTTAACTATGACATAGTTTGTACAGGTTTTAAAAGTTTAGCAAATTGTTATGTTTTCAGTTTTTAGTAAAATGCATAGCTATGCCATGTGCACATTCTTAAAAGGCACAAGGCTTTGCAGTATACAATATGGTTTATTTTTCACTTGTTTTGGTTTGTCACATTTAATGCATGTGTGACATGTGTCTGGGGAAAAGTTTTCTTTATGAGTAATACCTAGTTAGAGGTTTCACTAGTAGACATCCAGTGGTGGAACCAGGTGAATACCCCTTTGGTTGCTGACCAGCACTGTTCTAGTGAGCACATAGGATGGAGCCACCCTGGGCTATGGGATGTCATGTTTGGTAGCCTGACATGCCACCTGGTAGCCAGCTATGCTACTTGTGAGGGATCCCATAGTCAGCCACCCACAGTCAGCTTTGACTGATAATTCTCTTTATAGTTGCAACTTTCATGTCCCCTACGAGGTTCTGCCTATGCTGGTCAGAGGCAAAGGGTGGTTTGTGCAACCTCTCTTGTAGGACACCACGGGAAGAGATCTCTTGCATCTGAGACCCCCTGCTGAGGACAGCAATGTTTCTTGGTGGTGGTGAATGCAACCCTAATGTACCTCCTGGGTTACTAAAACTAAAGTGTATACTCAAATTGTTTTCAATAGCTGAGTGTTTATAATGTTTAGCAGTGTACTAGAATCCTATGTAGTGTAATGGATTTCTTTTTGTTGAAATACTCTGGGCAGCAAACAGTTAAACTTTCAGGTCTCCCTGAACCCCCTGTCAATCATCTGGAGAGAGGTTCCAAGTGGGAGGGGCTCCACACTAGCATAAGCCACAATCAAAAGTTGCAGCTGAAGGCAGTTTCTCACAGAGAGCTGAGCTTTACAGTCATCAGTCTGAGAGAGGGGGCTGCAGGAGAGGTTTCAGCTCTCTCCTGTCCTGATTTTCAGTCCCTAGTTTGGTCCCAGAGTAGCTGAGCATTGTGTCATTGTTGCAGCCTTTTCCAGTGATGTACCCCAGTGTGGGGTGAAGGACTTTTAACACAACTGGTCATGGGAACTGTGAGTAAAATGTGGGAAACATCCCTGAACTGTGAGAAACTTTTTTTTTGTATGGCAGCCCACAGTTGGCTCCTCCAGGATGGCCCCAGTGGGAATGTCAGCGAGGGTTTGAAAGCTAAACTCCAATTAGTCTGACAGGATGTTTTAAAGATAACAGTCTGAGTCATTCCTCCCTGGGAAAGCTTCTGTAGTAGATGGAGTGGATCACCCTGACTGGAAAATGGGACACTAGCCTCTCTGATCAGAAGATGGGGAAGGGCTTATGTATTACAAAAAGTTGTACATGTCACAGAATAAGTTTTCAACAAGAACATAAGCTGTCCCAAACATGTGCAGTTTCTAACAAGAAAGTGAAGCGTTTGCATTAGTTCCACCCTTGGAACGTGCCAGCGTTAGCTTGCTGAGTCACTATGGCGCCAAATGGCAATGTTGCCATCCACTGTTTTTGTGGGGTGCTGCGCCCTCTGCCCCCCTCACTCCCCCTAACTATAGATCCTAACTCTGGGGGGGTGGACCTCAGGGAGAGGGCAGCAAAGTCGAGTTTTGGCTCTGTAGCGACTCAGCACCCTAATGCTGGTACCCTGAAGCAGTGCAGTGGTTTGGATTTAAGGACAATAGCTCTCCCAATAACAGTTTTTCAGTTTCTTACAAAGGTATTCTCAGTAGGGGCACCAGCTGCCCCAAATGTGTTCTTCCTATGTGGAAAAATGTGCTTTGTAAATGCAAAGTGTTCAAATTCTGTGACGACATGCTCTGTCCTGGCTCTGATGTCAGAAGAGGGATGGGCAAAGAGACTTTTTCTTGATCCCTAAATTAGAGCCCTTCTTGAAGTTTTTGTACAGTGCAATGGACTTCATAGCCTTTGTACCTTTTGCATCTGTAGCCCCCCCAGTTAAAACATGTCGTTGGTTTTCCATCTTGTGTACAGAATAAACATATTACTTGACCCTATCTAAAGGTGAGGACATACCTTTGTGATTACTGTGTTTTACTGGTGCCCCATGATGACTGTCCAGGTCCCCAGTGCCATGACCCACCCCAGTTTCTCAGTTAAATGTATTTATTTATGACATTTTGATAACTGGGTGAGCCCACTGAGACCAGCAGTCCCTTTTTCAGGAATGACCTGGAATTAGTTATATGCAGTGCAAACAAGAAGTTCATGACATTTAGACTACATAATACAGAAAAGATACATCAAGGAAGTCATGAAAAAAACATGCTTATGCACAGGAAAAATAGTTACAAACACCAGATACACTTTAGCAGCAGCAGGATAGGCAAGATAGGTGTTTTGTGTAACACCCCCCTCAAGAGCAAAGTGCAGAAAAAGCAACCCCTAGCCATGGGGGGGGGGGGCAAGTGTCAGCAGCAAGGCAGACTGATACTGTAAGCAATGGTTACATTTCTAGGGTTGTATTGGTGTATTTAGCATGATCATGCTAACCAGTTAGTGACACTCTCTGTGACTGTTTGAATATACAGTGCAGACACGGCAATTAGATATTTGATGGGGGTCTCATCCTTATGGCCAAAAAGTGCATTACAAAAAGATGGCATTAGGGTGAAATACCATCCATAGAGGAGTGGATAGCTTTAGTCAAAAACACCTGTGATATGGAAATTCTCACATATTCCATCCATCAATAAAAGGACAAGGGGAGAAACAAATGGAGTAGGTGGATTATGTTTGTTACAGCCAGGGATCCCAGTTCTGTCCCATAAGAGAATGTTTCGATGTTTGGGGAATAGTGATGGGGTATTTAGTGCTTGTGTAACTTGTAGTACTATTTGTGGCTTTACTCTGTTCCCACCCTTGAGTAGTCGATATGTAGGTAGGAATTTGTAGGGAATAGAAGGCCCATGAACAAGGGCGAGAAGAGCACCAGAGAAGGAGGAGGAGGGGATGATGGTGGACAAAAAATGCTCCATAAGCAAGGGAGGTGCAGTATTGGAGGGTTTATGTAGAGGCTGTGGGAGGAGTTATTCCCCACATTGAACCTCGGGCTTAAGCCCTCCCACTCAATGTTTGGGGAATAGCGATGGGGTAGTTAGTGCTTGTGTAACTTGTTTTTTTTTTTTTAGTTGTTTAACCAGGTATAGCACACTAAGCTGAAAGCTTTTTTACAGGAGCAACCTGGGAGCACAAGGAGGTTAAGTGACTTGCTCAGGGTCACACAGTATGCAAGTGGAAGCTGTGGGATTCAAACCCAGGTCTGGTCTGCTGGATGTCACCAGATTTGCAGCTCAGAGCCTTAGACCACTGCGCTATACTGCCTCCCAGTAGTACTTTTTGTGGCTTTACTCTAGTCCCACCCTTGAGTAGTAAGTATGTAGGTAGGAATTTATAGGGACTAGAAGGCCCAAAAAGATACCTCCTCCAACTCACAGAGAGTATGACCCCTGGCACTCAGGAGAGAAAAAAACCCAGGTGGAGGAAACCTCTGAGGAACCATGTCCGTTGGTCAGCCCGTCCTCTGGGCATACTAAGAGAAGGATCTAGGTTCTAGTAGCCATAGCTAATTTGAGTAAGGTGAGCTTCTTGGAGAGATGATGGTCCATCCTGGAACCATGGACAATGCAGACTGAATGATGATCCTGAGGTTGAAGAGTAGGTCTTTTCTGAAGGAGTGGTAAAATCCTGAGTGTGAAGCAGATCCAGCTGAAGAAGGGTGAATGAAGCCCAGATTTCCACGGTGATGAAGGATGCTTGTCCAAAGGGATTGCAGGGGTGCAAAGAGCAAGGAGAGCATAATGTGATCGATATGCTGACAGACAGTGAACAGTGGAAAATGTGATGATTTGTGAAGTCATAGTCGAATGATCCAGCTTGAGTAAGGTTTGACATTCAAGGTAAAGTCTGGCGGTAAGGAATTCAGTAGTGAGCGACGAGTTGCTAAGTAAGCATCCATGAAGTAGAAAATGAGTAGAGGAGAGTCTTTGAGTGTCTGATGGGAGTAATGTCATAAGTGATTAGTAGATGAATAGAGGAAGATTTGCAGATGCAGTCCAGATGGTAACCAAATATATATCTATATAGAGAATGATTGGAAGTTTGATATAAGGAATTGGATGGCTTATTTGGGCATGATGTCGTAACTATACTTGTATATGCTCTGCTGGTATGCTGGCTGAAGTAAATACGGGTATTTCTGTGGTGTGATTGTCTGTGAGATGCACTGTGATAGCTTCTAGTTGGTTAGGTTTACAGGTAATCTGATGCCAAATAATAATAATAATAATCTTTATTTATTCTACGCCTTTCAATTATCAAGGCGCATTACAAAACTAAAAAAAAAAAGGATAGAAATTCAATTTATAAAACACAGTAAGATCCAAGAATAACAATACTAATTACAGTAAGCTTTGCTTCACAAATGGGTCTTCAATGCCTGTTTAAACTCCCCCATGGACGTGCACTCCTGAAGCTGGCATGGTAGAGAATTCCCAAGGGCAGGGGCCATGTACATGAATGTATAGACCCCTGAAGATTTCAAAACTACCCTTGGGATCTCTAGCAACCACTTGTCAGCCAAGCAGAGCATTTGCTCAAGGCAGTAAGGAGACAGAAGCTCTTTCAGGTAGTCAGGGCCAAATCCATGCAGGGCTTTATAAGTCAGTAATCTGACTTTAAAGGTGATCCTCCACTGAACTGGCAGCCCGTGCAGTTCGTGCAACACCGGTGTAACATGGGAAGTCCAAGGAGTTCCCATTAACAACTGGGCTGCAGCATTCTGTACCAGCTGAAGGTGGATATCAACCCCTGGAAGCCCAAAGTACAGGGAGTTGCAGAAATCAAGGCGCGAGGTCACAAAGGCGTGGATCAATGTAGGAAGGTGACCAGATGGAACAAGGTGCTTGATCCTAGCGATGTTCCTTACATGGTAAAAGGATGACTTAATGACGGCCGACACCTGGGATCAAAGTGTCAGCCCTTCGTCAATCATCATCCCTAGGTCCCGCACCAGTTCGGAGGTAAGGAGCTCAGAGCCCCCCAGGAAAAGTCCCGTGGGCTGACCAGCCCCCCCGATCTCCCTATCTGGCAACCAGGATCCACAACCATCACCTCCATCTTCCCTGAGTTCAACTTCAGCCAGCTAGAATTCATCCAATCCTGTATTTCAGCGAGGCAGTTATTAAATACTGAGAATGCTCTATCCTGGTCAGGTGCAAAAGACAGGTAGAGCTGGGTATCATCAGCATAGCAGTGAAATCTCAGCCCATACCATCTTACAATGTCTCTGAGGGGCAGCATATACACTGCAAATAACATGGGGGACAGCACAGAGCCCTGAGGAACCCCACATGACAGAGAGAGAGGGTCAGAGGAATAAATCCCCAACACCACCCTCTGAATTCTGCCAGTGAGAAAAGACCTAAACCATCTGAGGACTGAACCAGTCAGGCCACAGATGAACCTGAGGTGCTTGAGCAGCACCCCATGATCCACGGTGTCAAAAGCTGAAGAGAGATCCAGAAGCACTAAAATGGAGCGGCTCTTCTGATCTCTCTCACCATCAGGAGATCATTGAGCACCTCAACCACTGCAGTCTCGGTACTATGCCTCTTACAAAAAATGGATTGGAAAAGTTTGTAGATGTTATGGATGGTCAAATGGTTCTCCAGTTGTACAGCCACTACCTTCTCAATTACCTTCCCCAAAAAGGGGAAGTTAGAGAAAGGCCTGTAGTTTACCAGGCAGTCTGGGTCCAGAGAAGCTTTCTTCAAGAGCGGTGTTACCACCGCCTCCTTCAGGGATCTAGTAAACTCACCCAACTCAAGGGAACACCAGACTATCTGTACCAAGACCGGGCCTATGATGTCATAACAACCCAAGATCAGGCATGTTGGGCCTGGGATCTAAACTACATCACGTAGGGCACATACACTGGACAATCCGCATAACATCCACAATCTCTGGCCGGCCGAAGGTACTCCAAGAGAAGTGAGGGGCAGTGGCCAAGTACCGATCACCAGCATCACCAATAGAGTGTGTCGAATGGATCTCGGCCCTGATGTCTGCCACCTTATCAGCAAAAAACCAAGCAAGCTCATCACACTCTAATTGTGAAAAAGCTCTTTGAACCTGCAGACAAGCTGGGTTGCACAGCCTGTCCACAGTTTGAAAGAGCTGAGCCAGTCAGTTATGAGCAGCAGCAATCACCCCGGACAGGAAATCTGCCTTCTTATGGGAGATTGCTGACTGATACAGTTGATAATGCTCTTACTGTCTATGGTTGTTGGCCTCTAGGGCCAATTTCTGCCAACAACAGTCCAACCTGCCTCCTAAACACCGCAACTCCATCAAGCTCCCATTAAACCATGGGGACCAAGGGTGGAGGGAGAGAGGACAAATATGAACAGGAGTGATGGAATCCAGTGCTGAAGCAATGGTCTTATTATAAGCCAGAACCAAAGTCTCTGGATTCCCACTTGCCACAGGAAAATACGATAGATCAAGCACCGCCTCTAGGCCTTCAGGGCTCAAATCCCGTAAAGGGTGGTACCTGACCACCTCCACAGGGGCAGGCCCACGTGAGGGGGTGCAAAAATTGAATCTCACTGTGTAGTGATCGGACCATCCAACAGGTTCCATCCCCACATCAGAGGCTTCAATCCCTAAGAGGAAAACCAAGTCAAGGGAGTTACCGTGTTTATGAGTAGCAGAGGTAACGATCTGTGTAAGGCCCAGTGATGTCCAAATTGCAAAAGTTTGTCATCGATCCAGGCATTGAAGTCACCCAGGGCCATCAGCCTAGGTGACGCAAATGCCATATCGATCACGAGGTTCGCTACTTCCTTAAGGAATAGCTTCCCATTCCCGGGTGGATGGTAGATGAGGGCTATCCTACAACCCACACCTGCTACAATGGTGCAGTCGAAGGACCTGACATCCTCAACTGGTACACTCGTGGGGCTCAATTTAGTCTTGAAACAGACCACCAACCCCCCCTTCCCTGCGGTCCAATCTTGGGCAGTGTATCACCGAATACCCGACTGGAATCACAGCCTCAAATATGGGGCTAGTATTTTCCTCCAGCCAGGTTTCGGTGATGCACCCAGATCTGTTGTCTCCACAAGATCTGCAATAATTGCAGTCTTGTTCTTGACAGATCTGGCATTGCATAACACTGCTCAAGTTGGATGGGTCTCCTGGGCTGCCCTGACCACCTGCCCACCCATAATGGTGGTGCCCTTGGGCATGGAGACTAGACATGAAGGACCATGTTTCAGAATCCATTTCACCCCAGGGTGTCTTCTGGGCTTAATTACCTAGATGCAAGTGCCCCGCTCATCCATCCCCCACTGTCTCGTCCCTACCTACCACCCCACCCCTATGAACAATACCCAGTGCTCTACAGTTCTGGTAGGTGAAAATAAGAGGTAGGGGAAAAAGGCAGGAGGGTATGGAGGGCAGAGGATGAATAGCGCATGACCTGGAGGATAGATCTACAACACATATCACAGGCTAAAAAGACCCAGTGCAAAGAGAAAATACCCCACAAACAAAAACTTAAAATATAAATAAAATACACACTTCCACAACTCTCCCTCTAAAGAGAGATAACATAAAACAACCAAAACACATAGAATTATCCCCTTTTTAACTGTGAAATGCCCCCTTCCCTCTCACCAAAGGGAGAGGAACAGAGAACAAAAACAATTCAATTCAAACTCTTCCCACCCAAATAAATTATACAAAAATAAATTAAAACCAAAACTTGAGAGAAGGTCGGAGGCAGATATATGGAAGAGTCTGTAGGCTGGATTGGTAGTGAGGTCGAGTAGTGTGGAATGCCAGAGGATCTCAGTGCTATGGCTGATTAAGACTGGTTGGGAGGCAAGACATGGATAGTGAATTTGCCTTAATGGTTGTGGATTTCCGGAGAGAAAATCGGAAGAGCCTGTTCTCAGTGATAGTCTTTACCGGAGAGATTGGTGGAGATAATTTGTGAAGGATAGGCAGGAGGGTCCACTGGATGGGTGGCTAGCTCAACTGAAGGTAATACATGAAGAAACACAGATGACTGTATGAGGTACGGTGATGTCCAGGAACTACAAAACAGTGCTTTAGATAGCATGACGTTAGGAAGCAGCTAGGCACTGGAAATCCAATGAAGAATGTTCTGAGAAGGCAGCTGAGAAGGACATAGGACAAGCAACATCTGTTGGGGAAGTAGGAGTCTAGTAACATGGTCAGCAGAGTTGGTTGTGGTAGGTGAGGCTGCAGAAGGTAACTGGATGATGTCCGAGGTGGCATGAGGTATTTTATGAGTTCCAGTATCCATAGCAGCGATAATGGATACTAAGTTGGAGCATAACAGAAGAATGTAAGTTCTTCCATGTAGCAGGCTAGCCTGTGAGGCAAGGTAGACAGGGAAATCCACAGTGACTGAAGAGACAAGATTTATAGGGAGTATCCAATAGAGACAGAGAGATGGGAATCTTTCTAGTGTCCAGTTGAATGAGATTTTGGAATGATCGAGGGGAACTGATTGGGCAGCATAGAAAACTTTATGATGACGTAAGAGTTTATGAGGCATATTATCCAAGGGATGTGTGCTAGAAGTAGTTTCTTCAGGTGAAGTAAACAGTGATCCATTGAGTAGTGGATGGGAGCTGTTAGAATGGCCATAGTAAGAGTATAAGATGGATCACCAGGAGAGTAGTTGACTGGATAGAAATACTGGCCAGATATATAGTAGTATGCCCAAGACAGCCACAGCAAACAGGATGAAGCCCTAAGCCTGCAAGGCGGAGATGAAAAGACTGCTGTCCAAGGATGGCAGGAAAGTCCGGAGTGAATCCTGATGGACTGAAGGAATGAACCGGGAAGGTGCCAGACTAAGCGAAGCTGGATGACATATGTTGCAGGAAGGAACAGAACTGGGTCAGCTCCTCAGTGAATGGCAGCGGGATGCAGAAAGGCTGTAGCAAGTCACTAGGTGCGGATCCACAGAAGGCCAAGGAGCGAAGCCAGATACAGAGAGTTGAGGTACATGAGTCCCATGTCTGACGTAGGCTTCAAATGATGAGTGGAAAGGACTGAAGGTGCTGGAGTGGAGAAGAATCAGGTTCCACATCTGGAAGAGACAAACAAACCCGTGTTGCAGCTGGAAGGGGTGACACGTAATGAGGACGTCTATGAGGCAGTCGAACTGGAGTGAGATAGAGACTGAACGAGCAAGCAAGATCCAGATCCTGAGGGAAAGGAGGCCAAAGGGGATCATGTACTATAGTCAATGAAAGTGCAGGATGGAGACTGGTAAGGAATGAAGGAAGTCATTGGTAGCAGAGGGGTCCAGATTCTGGAGAGAAGCTGCAATCGGGTAGGAGGTAAAAATGCATAAGGATAAACTGACACCACAGACATAAGGTCCAATGTGAGGGAGTTGAGGTGAGATGATCTGGACATGACACATCAGATGATGGATGATGGTGGAAGCAGACTTGGTAAATGGTTCAGGTCCAGGAGGGAGCAGCAAGCAGTGATCTGGTAGGGAGAATGCAAGGTTGAAACAGGCAAATGAGGAAACGAGCTTCCAGTCCTATTAATCGAGGAGAGATGATCTGTATCCAATACCATCAGGCAGTGGGAGGAGGATGGAGGGAATTAAGTGGATTTGATTTCTCTCCAGACAGAAGCGGTCAGAGACAGAGACAGAAATTAACTAGTGGATTTGCAGAAACAGGCTAGCAAACTAGGTAGTCAGAGTGAGATAACTTAACAATGGTGTTAGATGGAGGTGGGAGGTGGAAGGCAACTGAGGTATAGAGGTCCTGGTCCCAAAGAGTAGTGGCATCCCTTATCAGGTATAGGATGCAGAAGGTAAAAACAATCAAATGCTGATTAAGGCTCCCAGCCATGGAAGGCAGTGTGGTAGTACCATGATTCGAGGCCGAGGCAAGGTAGGATGGAGAAGCTAAGAAGGACAAGGTCTTATTCTGGAGAGAAAGCGGCATTGGGGTAGCAGGCTGAGAATGCATAAAGCTGAAACAATGGAACATAGATTCAGGTATCCATCCATGACGGTTGAGGCAGAATGATCTTGACTTGAGGCAATTAGGCATAAGTAGGATGATGAGGGCACATTGGTTGAAGAAGTTCCATTCCTGAAGGGAAGCGGCAACAGGTGTGAGGTAGAGATGGCATGGTATGACTCAGTAGAGTGTAGACATGGCTCCCATCCCTGGTAGTCGGGACAAGCTAACCTTAACTTGATGCTGTCCAGCAGAGTTAGGGACAGAGGATGTCCTATTGGTAAGTAGTAGGAGGTAGTGAATGTAACCAAATCCCATCCCTGGTAGACAGGGGAAGCTTACCTTCACTTAGCACCTCAGAAGGCGTGAGTTAGGGATGGAGTCTGGAGTATTGCTAGTATGGACTGGCTGAAGGCGCAGAACACTGCTGTGGAAAGAGAGTGGAGTAGGGAACTAAAACGAGAGAAGCATGAGGAATGGTACACAAATATAGGAAGACATACGTAGCACGATAGGAATAGTTGGCACACATACAGGTATGATGTGGAGGAAGCGAGCAGTATGGAGTAGGACAACGGAAGGAATGAAAGACCCTGCTATAGGAGTGAGTTGTGGTAGGAGTCATGGAAGAGTAGTCATGGTATTTCAAATAGCAGCATAGACGAGATGTACCTTAAAGAGAAACCAAGTCCCAAACATTTCCAAATGGAGGAATGTGCTTCCAGGGACAGTGTAGTATTCGTTACATGAAGATAGTAACTGCACATTGGCTGTGGGATGTGGTCTTGGTAGGAGTACTGAGCATAGAAGGGCACAGATGTGTACTCACCATGTACTGAAGGAAAGGAAGCCAGCAAAAACAATAGTAAGATGGCAGTGTTAGGACAGTAAAGCTTGGGACAGAATAGATCGATCCAATATGGAAGCAGGCAAAAACAAGGAAGGTACATGGGTAGATTGCAAAGCCACTGCCCAGTTCAAAGGACAGGGAAAAGGTTGAATGAAATGCCAGTACAGAGGTACTCATTGTGTAAATGGAGCAGAAACTTGCTGACGCAGGGAAATAGTAGGGACACCAGGGAGAAAATCAGCAAACTAGAAGATTGGAATCTCAGAGAGACTGCATGGCGAGGTTCTGTGTTCAACCCAGCATAGCTGGAGGAGTCAAGGAGGAGAAGGGACATCCTAAGGGGATGGACAGGAAACATGTGCCTCAGGAAGGGGCCAGAGGGAAGTCCCGGGAACATGGTGGAGAAGGAGGGATGCCTGAAGGTGCCAATAGCAGGGACAGTCAAACGGCACCATCAGGCAGGGAAATGGAAGCTGGGTCAGGACAACTCAGTCCAAAGTGGAGGCAGTTTACAGCAAACAGAAAATGCCTGGAGAACAGGTACATCCATTATTGTATCCAAGGTATGCAGTGGGTTTGATGAAAAGATGAAAATACTTTCCAGGCAAGTATGGGAGAAGTAGAATCTGGTCGCGGTGCGGCGAGGGGTGTTTCGCACCAGCACTCTCTGGACAAGGAGACAGGGTCAGGCTTGCAGAGAGTTGGTCAGATGCCATGTGGGCTAGCAAGAGCAATGAAGAGTGTGGCCACATGTGAGTCGAGCGTGGTGCAGAGGAGCTCAAAAAGAAACAAGACAAGGGGAAGAACCCAGGAACAGAGGAAGGGAGAAGGGTGGAGGAAGCAAGCAGGGAGACAGAACAAGCCACTGAGAGAAAAGCAGCCAGGAGACAGATAGTAGGAGAAGCAAACGAACAACACAAAAGAGTGAGAGAGAACAACGGGAGGACGGGGGGCACAGCAATCAGTGAAAAGAATGAAACAGAGCAGCAGGAGGAGCAGAGACAGCACAGCCACACGAGCCATGCAGAGAGCCCACGGAACAAAAAACACTCCCTAAACAAGGAAGGTGCGTTAGTGGAGGGTTTAAGTAGAGGTTGTGAGAGGAGCTATTCCCCACATTGAACCTCGAGCTTAAAGAGCAACTGACATGTCTTAGTAGAGACGTGCCAGTAGTGCCCTATCCTGCCTACAGTATCGCCTGGTACAGAGGGTACCAGAAACAGAGGTATTGTAAGGCAATATTTTACTGTAAAGATGCAGCAGAGTGCAATGCATGCCCCCACCACAACATCATGTTCCCTTCCCGATCCAAACCTGAGGATGATGTCAGGTCAGCTTGAGGACCTGGCAAAATTCCATTTCGCCGGCAAAAGTGCTGCAGAATTAGCATTTCGCCGGCGAAAGTGGCATTTCACCAGTGAAATGCTATTCCATGGCACTTTCACTGGCAAAATGGAATTTCGCCAGGTCCCCATTCCCGACCTGAAATCATCCTCAGACTTGGATTGGGAAGTGGACCTGATGCTGCGGCCAGGGCAAGCATTGCTCTCTGCTGCATCTTTACAATAAATATTGCCTTACAGTACTTCCATTTGTGGTACTCTCTGTACCGGGAGGTACTGTAGGTAGATAGGCATTCACTGGCATGTCTCTACTGAGAAACATAAGCGAATAAGCATTAAATATCGATGGCGACCACGCCTGGGTGGTTAGCACGCAGGCTTCAGGCCGAGTGCGTCCAACAACCCAGGCGTGGCGTTATCCCAGCATGACACACACCCTGGAGTGCATTATTCCTATTATACAATGGCTAATTTTTTAATAAAAGAAAAAAAAACAATGAAATAAATATGTTTTAGAATAGTTTTTCACTTGATTTTGTGTGTGGAAGTATACTTATTTAAAAAGAAGATCCTTTATCCTGTTTGTCCTGTAGGTGGAGCTGTGTGGCCAGTAACTGGATTCTTTCTGTTTTGTATCTGCTTGGCAGTGTGACATATGGTTTCCTTTGTTTAATTTCCTGGCCCCTACCCCCCCCCCACCGCAATGTTAAAATATTGTACTGGTGATCTTTTTAAAGTGGGGCATTTCCTGAAAACAGTAACAGTTTGGAGCTGCCGCCCCATCCTCGATGCTGCTGCTGCTGCATGCCCGCTACTATTGTTGTCAAGGTTTGGAGCTCCCGCCCCATTCTCGGTACTGCCGCATGACTGTTAATATTGCTGTGAAATCCCTACAGGAAAGAACCTATGGAGGTGGTAGGGAGAATGTTTTTTTAAATGGGATAGAAAATGCAGCTTCAAGATGGAGCGAGTGAGCGTTATGAAAGGAGCCATGCGCCACTGTTTTCTTAAATCACTCACTTTCCATGTTTCATACCAGAAGCAAAAAAAAAAAGGGAAAGGATAGAAAAATATTTACAGATGTTTCGTGGCTTTTGGGGAAATTTTTTTGTTTTACTTATATGCCGTTTTGTTTGTTTGAAGTGAAGAGCGGGGCACAGTGACGCGGACTGGTGAGCAGTCAGTGAAGCTGACCGCGATGACGGCTGAGTGATTTTTTTTATATTAATAATGTGGTCATCTGTGTGATGGGACTAGAACCCTGGTGTTATGCCAGGATAACACCACGGGTCCAGTCCTACAGTGACCAATCAGAGCCAGAGATTCTTTCTTGCCATTGTATAATTGCTGTTTAAGCCCTCCCATAGATTACCAAAAAAGACTGCAGTCATTCCTGGAGGTACTTGACTTTCAATGTGCACACCCAGTGGAATGTGCCCTGCCCTCTGCACCATCAGTTTTGGCATAAAAAATTTCACTATTTACCAGTAATGCCACGAAACTTCTAGATGTTCTAATGGAATTCATTTAGTCCTAGGCTCTGTTTTGTTTGTTTGTCTGTGTATCCTAGTGTGTACATGTTTGTTGTATGTTTACTTGAAAACACAATAAAAAGTTTGAATATAAAAAAATGAATATACAGGGGAGCCTGCCAGGATGTGATGTCATAGATTCCTGCATGACAAAAGGGAGTAACTGACACTGAAACTGCACAGTTTCATGCAGTAAATCACAGGTATTCTGCACTGCGTCCTGGTTTGCTCTGCTAGAGCACTGATCACTCTAAGAGGCTGTTGGCCACGCTATATCCAGTTGGTGTAGTGCTAATCCTATTAACACCATGCTAAGTATTTGAATAAAGAGCTACTAGGATAAAACTTACGACAGCAAAAAACTAGGATGAAGCTGCAGTGGTCTATATTGTCAAAGGTTCCTTGAGATGATATCTCAGCTATACTGGGCTTTGTTTTACCATTTGTTATTTTTATAGTGTATGGTTGGTCACAGCCTAAAAATGGAATGCCAATTTCTGACACTGAAAGTGCATGTTTTTGAAAGTTTGTGTCACAGAGATCTGACTTCTGGTTGCTGTTGTACCATTGATCTTACATTGGAGTAATGGTACAGCAAGGCTGTGACGTCAACATTCCCCTATGGAAAAGGGACCATCCATACATTATATCTCATTTTCAGCTGGAATCCAGCTTCCACAATTTTAAGTATGGAAGCTGAGGGAAGTCAAAGACTTCTTTAAGTTTACATGATTAGTCATTGGCTATGGTATGACTCAAACCTCTACGTTTACAGCTATGTGCATGGATTTCTGCTTCACAGAATTAACTATACCTATCAAAAGTAAAGCAGACTTTTTAAAGACTCTACCTACCCAGCAACCGGTCTATTAAAACTAATATATTCATACTGATTTAGAACATCTTCTTTCTACATGTAAAATGAATGACACATTTGATTTTGAATGCATCTTTTTAAAAATAAAAACAAAAGATATTTACTTTCTTACCTGCCCCTTTTCTTTGGGGCAAGGGGGGGCATTCTCTACTTGTCCTCTTCATCTCTCAGCCACTTCTGTGTACTATCTTCCAAAAGCATTCATCTCATATTGTTCCTTTTCTGAACCCTAACTGTCCAGTTGAGTTGAGGAGAAAGCTTTACCTGTCCAAACTATTTAGAAATATAATCAGAAAACTGGTCTTTTTAGCCCAAGGACTATTTGTGATGTCATAGCAGACACCCATAGTATGATTTCTTCTTCTGCCTGTATGGATATGTCCAAAAGGGATTGTTCTTCTGGTGGTGAAAAGTATGCAAAACAGAAACAAAACATATAAATGAAACAGGTCTGTGCAAATTAAGGTTTATTTCAATAATAAGCTAAGATGTAGGTGGACAAATCAATCATGATTTTGACCCCCTCCCTTAGTGGAGTGCCTGTGATAACCTCAGATCATTAGCGTCAACTTTGTAAAGGACAACATGTGACAGGGTGTGCAGTTTTAAAGGAAAGCTGTCATTTGTAGGTGCTCCCACCTCTGCAAACAACACCCTCCGGTTAAGCTTTTCCCAGAAAAGGGCAGTTTTTTTATGCCCGGCTAAGTAGTTTCATTTAGAAAAGCAAAGTTCGCTATCCAGAAGTATGGCAGACTACCGGTCGGAAATATTAACTGTAACAGTGCAGCACCGCATCCTGCACTTCAATGCATTTGTATTGAAGTTCAGGGTGCCATGCCGCACCATTACAGTTAATGGTGCCACCTGATAGTCCGCCATACTTCTGGGTAGTGGACTTTGCTTTTCTAAATTAAACTACTTAGCCGGGCATAAAAAACTGCACTTTCTGGGAAAAGGGTGTCGTTTTCACTGGTGGGAGCCCCTGTAAATGACAGCTTTCCTTTAAGTAAACCACCCAAGATGTGCTTTATTCCCTTATGACCACACACCCTGGAGTGTTATCCCACATTTAAAATGGGCATTTATTGATTAAAGAATATGTAGTTTATGTGAGGAGTACGGTTATCAGAAAACAATCAACTGCCATGTGACATGTTTCAACCAATGCGGTTATAGAATTTTCATGGCCCAATTCATAAATGGAGACTCCATCTGCTTCAGCCCTGAATCTAAGTAGTCTCTCAGTGGTGTTGCCTTTACCCAACCATGTGGGAACATTCAGATTCAGCTCAGGAGGACATTCTCTGAGAGGGATTCCAATTGGCCTGCATCTTCCAGAATATGTTCCTTGAGTTATGGACCAGAAACTGAACCTGCTTGCTGACACTTTACACATGGAGAACTGGAAGGGAAGACACAAAGGGTAGTAATTAATGAGAAATTCTTGGTAATGAGGGAAATCCCCAGTGGATCCCACAATGGTCATATGGCTAGGCCCAGCACTTTTTAACATTTTCATTAGTATCATAGGAGAAAACATTATAGGCAAAATCTGATTATTTTTGGATAATACCAAGCTCAGTGGCTGAGCTGACTCTGAGGAAGGAGTCCGTCTCTTGAGGGAGGACCTGGAGAAGCTCAAGAGATGGCCAAAGATCTAGCAGCTGGGCTCCAGTGCAAAGAAGTACATGGTTATGCAAAAGGTAAACAAAAATGTATTTATTTAATTCGTTTTTGTTAACCGGGTAGGTGCACTAGCCATAACAATGACTATTTTCAGGCATGAACCGGGAGGGTACAGAACAAAACATCAAGAAACAATTACCGTACATAATAGACAATTGTCAAGTACATTAATACAGTGCCAACAGGAGAAATAAACAACAAGCAAGGTAAAAACATAGTGTAAAAAATATAGTAAACATACAAGAAGTGATGCATTAAAGCAACAGCTTGGATTACATAGTGGAAATAGGGCAGGATAGTACAATAATGACTGTAACACTATAATAGTCAATACAGGATATATTAAGTTTTAGGGAAAAGGGACGATGGAGAAGAGGGTGGGATACAGTAGAAATTGGAATAAGATAAGAGGTAAGAGTCAACAAGTAGTGAAAGTAGGACAAGTAGGTAGCAGGAAGGTGCCGGATGTTAAGTGGGGCTGTTAAGAAACTGGCAAGAGGGTGCTGAGATTTGGGAGAAAAGCATGCAAGCTAAGGAGGTTTGAAACAGGAACATGAGCAGGAAGTGGCGAGATGGTTACGTAGCACTTTTTACAACTGTGGGTGGAGCCTACAGGAGTATTGCATGTACAAAAGGAGTGATGTCATGTTTTCTGTCCATGGAACTGACTGAAGGTGTAAATAGTCTCTTCCACCTTACCCTCCTCCAAGCAATGTTTTCCGCCCTCAAATAAATACACTTTCATGTTAGTCAATGGTTGCAGGGTACTATTTTCTTTCTTAAATGGGTGGTACAAGAACTGGAACCTGAGTAGTGGGAGGCAGCATTGTTTTTTGGGGGAAAGTAAGGTCCACCTCACCTCCACTCAAGAAGCTCCAAAAGGTCCATCCCACCTTTTTTTTATTCATGTGGAAGGGGCATGAGGTGGATCTATCTTCCTGAAAGAAGACTCACATGTTTGGGATGTGGACCAAGGAACAGAAGTCTGTAGAGTCCCTGCATTTTGTTAAGGACTAGAACAGAAGATACTTAAAATGCCTTCACACTGACTTAAAAACCCTTGGAATAAATGATTATCGTGGTCACCTGGTGTCTCAAAAGGAAAGACTAAGAAGTGTCTAAAAACTAAGGAAAATAGACAGCTTTCAGGCATTTCTTAAACATTTATATACTAAAAACAAAGTTCAGCTTTTGGGATTAACAATATTTGTTTACCATATTCTACCTATCTATATATATAGTTTGTCTTTTTAGTAGTTTCAAAATCTTGAAAACATTGGTTTTACTAATACATTTAGAAATACATTTTTTTAATTGTCTTTACAGATAACCTTGAAAGCATTGGTGTTACTAATGCATTTAGAAATACATTTTTTTAATTGCCTTTACAGATAAATCATGCATCTTCATGTGAGGGCACATTTTTTGGGGGATGGGGTTCAAATTATTTTAATCATGGGCACAGTGCTTGGTAAACGCAGTCTGTGATGAAGTGTATTTTTCTTTTTAAGTTTGAAAAGTGGAGTTGACTTAAAGCTAGTAGAAGTAGAATGGGTTAAACACTTCCTGGAACTTTCTGCATAACAAGTTCCCCATGGCACCTCACAGCATTTCACACTACCATCCTAAGAGCAGTCAGTGCAGTTACTTTACAGGACATTGCATAGCAAGAGATCTAGCCTTCCCTTTTTCCAAATAATATACCAACTTCATTCTCAGGCAGGCAATTCTGGGCTACTATTTATATTCTACTGAATCTTCTTAAAGGAAAACTGCATGTTAAAATCAGGAATATATGTATTACTACCTGTTTTGAGTTCTCACTTCAATCCAGTGTTTTGTTTCTGCCTAGGCTGTTAGAGGAGTTTTTCTAATTCTCCCTGGGTGTTTTATGACGTCTGGGGGCTGTCATTCAAGTTTGTTTTATTGCATCTTCTCCAAGTTAGTCTTCACAGCGTACTCTTTGGTTTGATGTCTAATAGCCCCTACAGCAGGCCAGTGTCTTGTTACAGTGTCTTGCTTAGCCACAGCAGAGAAAAAACACTGCAGCCAGGATTCACAGTGCTATGCAATATACTATAGAAAGTTACATGTTTAAACACATACACACACACACACACACACACACACACACACACACAGAACACAGCTGGATAAGGTACCAGTATTTAGAAAACTTGTCATGCTTACCCAGAGTCTAGCAATGTGAATCCTGGCTGTGACTATAGGTGTTTACAACTGAATGATAATCACATTTGCTTCACTTGCAAATAGGTAGGCATTTGTGTCTAATTTCTGTTTGACTTACTGTAGGTTACACATAGAATCTGAAAAATTCATAACATGCTGTATTGTGATTCAATGAACTGATAAACGGGGATTTTGGTTTCTTTTACAAATTCATTTTTCCTGACCATGGATATACTAAAACAAAAATTCTCAACAAAAGGTTTTTAAATAAAGAGTTTAACTCACAGCAGCAGAAGAAGCATGTTGGCATTAAGAGCTTAGTGGTGTGGATGTAGAGGCACCAGTAATTAAGCATGACTTTGGTAGAGGATTAATTGTGACTGGGGGGTGAGGGAGGGAGTCTTGATATTTGTAGCATAATGGTTTTCTGAAACTTCAGCCTTCAATGGGTTAGACTGTGCAACCATCTGTACAGTATATCACTAAGCCATATGCAGTGTGGTATGGGTAAAACCCAGATCCCCAGACCAGGACCAGTGCTATAGAATCTGCACTGGGCACAGCTTGTGCAAATATTGCTGACCCAGTGGATCAAATAAATATGTACAAATAAATAAATAAATAAATACTTGGCTTCGCCTCATGCTTCAACCCACCCCCCAGGAGTGACGTTATTACATGATAACACACACCCCGATGTGCCTTATTGCTTAAATATGCCCTTCCTCAATGTACTATACTTTGATTCAGTTAGTGTATGCAACAGCCTTCATGTGAGCACTCTGGGCTTCTCTTTAACTCCTGATGTCTATTTGCTTTAGCTATTGTATATTGTTTGAACTGCTTTGGTCTTCTTGATGGGGTGGCTGTGTGCCTAAACTATGTAATTTGTTTATTTACTGCTACCCATGTATCTCCAGTGAATGATTGTTATAACTGTCTGCTCTCCAAGCCATTATTTTTGGACTTATTAACTGTGCTGTCTTTGTATTAGTTTAGACGAGGTGCCTTCGTAAATGAGTCTCTGACCCAAAGGTTTGTAAATCTGATATTTTTTAAATAAATAAATAAATGTTTATGTTTAAGCCCATGAAACACCCTTATCTAGTTAATGCAGTCACAGTTGTAATGGCTCTGCCAGAGCTTGTTTAAAAGAGGAATAAGATGAGGCTTGGTGTATGGTTAGTGGGAGGGAGTTACAGTATTGGTGGGGCATGACAGGAGGCAAAAGCGCTCACACCATTGGAGGTATTGTGTCTAGGGATACATACAGGGGCATTGTCCACCGAGCGTAAGCCATAGCTGGATGTCTGGTTTAGGAAGAGACCTGCCAAGGGCTTAGGTATTTGCAATCTAATAATGTCATCTATGACAGAGCCATAGGCATAGAACCTGGATGCATGAGGAGGAAGCCATCCCAGATTAGAGTAAAGGAGGCAGTGATGTTTCAGTCAATGAGAGGAGGATGCATAGTGACAGATGTTGTTGTAGGTAACATCCCACTTCCTAAAGTTCAATTTACATGCAGAGACATGGGTTGCAACACCATAGGTGAGGGATGGAAGGAGTATATCACACGCTATGGCAAGCCTAGCCGAAGGGGTGAGCACATAAATGGTTCGGTAGGCAATACTAAGTTTCATGTTGACCAGCTTGCAGGTCTGTTGAATATGGAGATCAAAGTTTAGTGACGGGTCAAGTGTGATGCCCAGACATTTAAATAAATTTACCACCCCTACAGATGTGCCACTTGAGGAGGAGACATTAAATTTTGGTTGGGAGTGTCTGAGTTTGATATTTGATCCAAATAGCATGGCTTGGGTCTTTGATTCATTTAATACAAGTTTATGGCTCAACAGCCACTGTTGTATTAGTTGAAAATCATGGGAGAGCCATTGATTGATGTCCTCAATGCTTTTTGCACTATTGTACAGAACAATGTCATTAGCGTATAACAGGGAGGCAGTCTGCAGGAGGTTAGAGGTGATGTTGTTTATAAATATAGCAAAAAGCAGAGGTCCAAGGATGGACCCTTGTGGCACACCAATGTTTATAGTAGCTTTATCCAAGAGGGTAGAGTTAAATGTAGCAATTTGTGTCCTGTCCAATAGGTAGCTGCCAAACCACCTGACAACATTGTGTGAAAAGCCTAGTGATGTAAGGGTGGATAAGAGGACGGAGTGGTAAACTAGGTCAAATGCCTTTGTCATGTCAATGAAAATGACCCCAGTGAGAAGACCAGCGTCCAAGGCCATTAGGGCATCTGACATAAATTTGAGTAGGGCAGTAGTGGTACCATGACCCTTACAGACACCATGCTGTGCAGATGTTAGAAGGTCATTTTTCAGGAGAAAGTCAATAGTTTGCATGGCTACAAGAATTTTACTGAGAACTGATAAGATAGCTATGGGCCTGTAATTTGAGGGATCTTTATGGTCTCCCTTTTTGAAAACTGGGGTAATCATAGCTATCTTCCATATGTCCGGGACATACCTTTGGCACAGGGAAAGAATAAAAATCCTAGCTAGAGGAGCAGCAATGTAAGGGGCAACAGGTTTTAGGAGCTTAGGTTCTAAATTGTCAGACCTAGCAGCAGTGAATTCAGAGATGTTGTTTTGCAGTCTTAGCACCTCATGGTTAGAGACTGATTTGAAAAAGAAATTTGGCCCTGAAGTAGGAGGCGGGGTGGTTATATTAGATTGGACAGGGAAAGAGGAGGTGTAATTAGCTACGTCAGAAAATTGTGCATTGAAAAAGTTTGCGATGGTTTGGGGATTGATACAGTGGACCCCATTTAGTGACATGTCATTAGGGGTGGGGGCTGGATTTGAACCAAGAAAGAACTTGATGTGGGACCAGAATGTTTTGGGATCACCATAGAAGTTTGTTAATAGGTCTAGGAACAGAGCATAGGTTGAAGGGGTATCAGTTACTGTGACTAAGGAAGAAAGGAATCTGGGGTTGGTGTTCTCAAATGACCTCATAAAAACATCAATACACTGTAATAAAGCAACAGCGGATGTGAACAGAATGTTGGGATTCATCAGTAGGGGTTGCAGCAGCAGTAAAAAGGAGGTCATGTTGCTCCTGTACAAGACAATGGTAAGACCACACTTGGAGTACTATAGGCCACACCCAGAGTACTATATACAGTTTTTAGAAACCTAATTTTAAAAAGGACATTAGCATGCTGCAGACAGTGATGAGGTGGAAAACCAAGATGATTCAGGGTCAACAGGGAAGGACATATAGGCAAAGATTAGAGTGCCTCTACATGTACTCATTGGAGACCAGAAATGGAGGGGGGGGGCATGATTGAAATGTTTAAATACATGCAGGGTATTGACAAAGTGGACTCCAGACTGATGTCCACAACTGACAGCAACAATAAAATGAGGGGTAATAGTAAGAAACTGGTTGGGGTCGATTTTAAAGGGAAGTGAGGAAGTATTACTTTATGGAGAGGGTGGAGATGGGGTGGAACAAGTTGTCTAATGCACTGTTGGTCATTGCAAACACAGTAACGGCTTTAAGAGAGGGTGGGATGTGCATTATACAAATATTGACCAGAGATAGGGAAATAGTAGGAAAATACTTGCCCAGAGGGATCACCTATTGCCTGACAACAGTTATATTGCCCAAACCTGAAGGCTGAGGGCAATATGATCATTGGAAGGCAGTTATTCATCCCAAGGTGTCTATATTTTATCATTATATCCTGATATATCTCTGGTCAGAATCTGTTTTATTAAACCTTGCCCAAGTTGTGAGAATTAGAACAGGCAAAAGCTGAAAAAACGTTTGCCCAGTTCCAATGAACTGTTGCCTGATTCTTTGATTTGAACTGGGCAATAGTTCAAAAACCTTCTATGTCATGTGATTGCCCCTGCTTCAATCAAAGACATGGATTTTTTCTAAGTTTTATTAAGAAGGCTGGTCAACGGATAAAGGGAGAGGTCGATCATGATCCCCTAGGGAGCATGTTTAGTTCAGTTCAAAGTTTATTGTTTGACAGTTCATGTCATTACAAACAAATAAATAAGTGAACATGTTAAAAACAATCTCATTCATATATATTCGATAAAACTATTTTGTTATAAACTGTCAGAAAGAGGCATAATTGCAAACATCATTCAGTCACATATAGTACTTAAATATTTCTGTTAAAACTCCTACAATTCGTTTAAAGGTTTATTTCTGCTTAAACTTCTTGGGCATTCATGTGCAATTTAAACTTATCAATGATGTTCAAAAATGAGATTACATATTCTAAAACTCTGTCTTGAGTGTGATTTTAACAAACTTGTGGCTAAGTCTCTGGATTCAAATTCAGCAGTCTTTTGAATATTTCCCAATAATTTGCTCCTGTATTGCTCATATAACGGACATAGAATCAATAAATGTAAAAAGTCATCAGGTCCCTTGTTACATCTACATCTACTTTTATTCGCTTCCTTTTTCATAAATATATCTTGTAATGTTTGACTACCAAAGTTTTCAAATTGAAATCTGGTTAACAGTTTTCTTCTTCTTGTTCTTCTGGGTTCCTTCATTATTATTAGATATTTTTCTAGTATATGGTTTATTTTTTTTTTAGCTAACCATTGTCTTGTTTTATATTGTTTACCTTGTCCTAAATATTTCTGTATGAAGATTTGCTTAATTCTGTTTTTAATCTCACTATAAACAGGCCATTTTGGTTTAATAAATATTTCAGCTAAACTTCTCAGGAGTCCATAAGGTTTAATGTATTTTTCATCTATTTGTATATTAGGGAAAGTCAAGTTTTGTTTGAGGTAATAGATTCGCTCTTCCATATAGATTCAAGGAAGTCTAGTTTCCTTCATGGTATATGCCTTTATTCAATATTTAATTAGTCTATTTTGGATCAGATGTTCTACGGGTAGTTGTCCAATCTCTGCCCTGATTAATGCAGACAGGGATCCCATTGGTAGTCCTAGTAATTTTTTATTGAACTTATTTAGTATACTTTTCACTTTGGGTTGCCTAGGGAGCATGTATCACCTGATGCGGCAGACATGAAAGACCATATAGCCTGCTTCTGCTGGTAGTTTTCTATGTTTCCATGTTCTATGGCTAGGACAGAAACTGCATTTTCAGAATGTCACTAGCCTGAAAAATTAGCAACAGAATAGCAGAAAGAAGTGTTTGATTGTATATTTAAACATGTTTTCCTTTATTTTTTCCTACAGGGGTAACTTTTTGCAAGCTGCCTCTCAGAGTGAATGGACTTACCTTCCTCAAGGTGGTGCCCAATCTACAACCCAATATTAGGAACAAATCTGGTGAGAGAGGGGTGGAGATATCTCCCAGAGAATGGATAGGCACCAAGGGACATCATTTTGGGTAGTTATCTTCCAGTGATCCCCCTCTTATTATTCTTCACACAACTCCACACCTGACCTCCAGGAAAATATGTACTGACATAAAATGACCATATAATATCCTCTGACTCTCTCTCAGCAAAAAGAAGTCCTAACTTCACCTCCAGTTGGGGTTACCCAAATAGCTTTAAAGCAGTATGAGTTACAGCATACCCTCTCTGGAATGGCTGAGCAGCCTCTGTGGTGCTCAGTCCTCACTTCAGCCTGCACCAGTGCTCTGACTTGGGACATGAACCCAGGTCACCAGTGGCATGGCAAGCAGCTCCCAGCCGCTGTACTGTTGTGCCAGCTTCTTGCATATTACCAGTAAAAAAAAATAAAACACTATCGTTTTGGCCAGCAGGTAGGATATATATAGGAGAGCAGTGATCTCCAAACTGTGAGGCTAACCTACCATCCCAGGGGAGACCTCAAACTATTCCAGAGGATTCTCAACCAAACCTGACAATACACCAGTCACTGTAAATGTTGCTTTGTGTAAAGTGTAATGACATGCCTTACACACTTGCTGTTGCACACTGAAATCAACTAGCTGGTGGAGGGAAGGGGATATCCTGATGACCCACTTCTAGAAACTGCATGATGAAGTTTGTATTCTTTTTGTAGACGTCAGTTTTAATGGTTGTACATATGTCTTGTGAATGAGCTCAGTCTTTTATTCAAATGCAACATATTTTAACTGTTTATTAAGTTCATATGATCCCGTCCAGGTCAGGCCCATGAAATACAACATCCTGTTTTCTAGGGTGTTCCAGTATGATGGCTGTTACAAGCAGTATTCTTGTTATACTCTGCAAAGTATTGTATAGTATATATTTTTTTGTGGGTGGAGGTGAGGGTGGAGTTTTATTTTCATAACACTGGGGAGGATACCTATTACAACATTTGAGAACTAATGTTTTTGAGACAAACAATTTAATTAACAAAGTCACACACTTTTAAATTCTATTCAGTTTAATTACATTTTATTTAGGGAATTATCCACTTAGACAAGCTCATCTGCAATGGTGTCCTTTCAGACTGTGCTAACAGTTTCAATTTTCACTAATACAATACAGTAAGAAAAACAGAATGCAAATACAATAAAAAATATGATACAAGGTAATGACACTATAAACAAAGCAATAGATTTAATGCTATAGCATACATTCAGACTCTTAAATTACAGAACATACACATTGACATTAGTATCAAATACACAATTCCTTTTTTTAACTCTATCATATTTACACTCAGAAGTCTAAGTATTTGGTAGTTGGTAGTCTGTGTTTGCTACCTTCTCAATACTCGTTTCTTAAACTTTATATTCAGTAGATTTTGTACAATGGAAGTACAAACTACTTCCCCTGTTTCCCTTGCATAAAAGAAATCACTGGGTTACATAAAGCACACCATACTGCACATTAATGCAAACAATCATTTTCCCATGCAATTTAATGCATGAAGTGGGGGGTTAAAAATAGTAAGATATTATACATTTTTCATTGTCACTCTGAGCTATACAGTGGCCACACTCAGCCCTAGTTATATCATTAGTTTTTGTGTTGGCTTACTAACTACTTACCGGTTACATAGGAGGGCTAAAAAAAACCCCCAGCAAAACACATGTTATTCTAACACTGAAACAACTCCGTATGTGGAACTTTACTAAAACATAATTTTTTAATACAGTCAATTAACCAATATATTGTTCCTTAGATAGGCAGTGTATATCACTAGTTATCCTTAGCTTTGTAAACATGTCACCCACTGTAAACCCATTATACAATACTTCAGATTTAAAGAAAAAGACAAAATATCTGATTATGCATTGTTGCACATTTAATTGTGAACAGGTGTGAAACATCACTGAAATATATACATAGCATGTTCTTTAACATACTCATTTAGTCTGAGCAACCCTTTATGATCCAAGTACTGTACAATGTGAAAATGCAGATAAAAGTATTTAAAAGGAAAAAAGATTTAAAAGGAAAATTCAAACCATAACCACATTCTACTGTGGATATGCTATAAGCACACTGATGTACGTAAGTGTTACTCTTCAAATGAATTGTGTTTAACTATAAATCCTTCTTGTACCCCACATCTAAGATATCAGCAATCTACACTTCTGAACCCCAGCACAATATATACAAATCCTCCCTTTCAACTGAACAATGCAATGTGTCAGATATCCTTCCTTTTGCAGCACAAAGGGAAATCAGAGTGTTAAAAATAATGATCCACCTAAAGGGAATATCTGAGGGGTTAGCACCTGACTCAGTTTTAAACCTACAGAAGCAAACAAGAAATGCACTTTCTTTTAAAAGCCTCAAATAAAAATAAAAAAAAACTGCACCATATGGATTATTCTGTTGAGAAGCCGGAGGCATTGACTTTTGTTATTGCATAAGTGCTGTAATAATTCCTATGAATTATTTCATTGAATAATAAATGCACACTGTGGCCATTTGGTTTCCTTTCAGTGAGTGCATATTTATTATTTTAAGTAATGAGAGGAGAGAGAGAGAGAGAGAAAGGGGGGGGCAGGCATTTACAAACGGTTTATTTCCATAACTGAGATCGCTGATACATAAGCCACATTGTCCCTTCTCCTTTGGAAATTCCCAGCTCAGCGCAGAGCTATTAACCAGGTCACACAAGCTTGTCCCATTCCTGCAGTTCACCTAATTGCCTTTTTATAGAGTATTATGTGACTTTTTATTATGCTGTCATGTTTTGCTCCAAGGGCCCTCTGGAGGAAAAAAACAAACTGAACGAAACTGTGCAGTGTGCAGCTACGTACACCTGACAGCCTTGAACATGGAGAAATGGAAAGCTGGAAGGGCTAGCTGATGCTAATAAAGGCAAACAACAGTATTCTGCTAAACATATTACATTTTGTGAGATTGTTGATACAGCTGGAATTGAAACAGCTCCTACCATCACAGGGGGGATCTTTGAAAAAAAGTATGATTTTTTGACATTCTCAGCAGATATTATGGATACTTTCCATATTTACTTTATTAATGATTCATTGATAAAAATTATTTAGATTGGCCCACTGAGATTAAACATTTTGTTAACAGGGGCATCCTGTTAGTGATGGCTGACAGTATAGCTAAGAGGTTAGAGCAATGAACTGTGAACAAGCTTGGTATTTCCAGCAAACAGTGTTAGTGGCTCAGCAGGTTGCACACTAGCCCCTGTGGCCAGAGGTTTGGAAGGCCGAAGGATTCTAGCCCCACACCAGAAACCTGGGGTATAGTTCCAATACTGACACATCATTTATGGCAGTTCACTGGACTCTCCCTCCAGCCAGTCCTCAAAATTTATCTAATTCCCTGGTATCAGGGTTCCCCCAACCTAGCCTTCCATAAAAACTGCTGAGTTGTGCCCTCCTCCAAACTCCTTTCCCTCCCTCTCCTCAAGTTTCATTGCAGCACTTTCACCCCCTTACTGCCTACCTGTTGGAATTTGTTCTACAGGCATGGGGGTTGAATAATGCTGCAAACAGTGGTGATGGGACTATGGACCATACAGGCATGACACTCCATTTATCTTTATTTGACAGATTTTTGGCTTGGAAAGGCACACAGAGGTAAAGTTCATTTGCAGGTGTGACCCAGGTGCACATGAACATTAAGTGACTTGTTCAGGGTCACATAGTATGCAAGTGGCAGTTACTGGCTTCAAACCCAGTTCTCTTGGTTCTCTGTTTCCACAGCTTCATTCTCTAAGCTTTAGGTGATTCTGCCTCCCTATTGAACAAAATGAAAATGTACAAACTATGCACCAATACATGAGCAACAGTTCCATCATACACATTTTGTGACCTAATCAAGTCAAGTTTATATGTTTGTCCACATGGCTATTACAAAATATAAAAGATAAATACATTCACCCTACAAAATACTGTGACATATTATGAGCATACAGTAACTGAAATTAATTGAGCAACATATCCATGGTATATTGGCTAATATTACAGGAACTATAAACAGAGTAATTTCTGGTCTTGCTAAACTTTTTTAATATTGAGACAAAAGAATTGTTCTACCACCAGGGATATTGGACAGATTAATCTTTATTATAATACAAATGCCCGCGATTGGGCAGTCATTTTTTTTTACAAATGCCCGCGATCGGGCATGGAGAAGTGCCGCCAGGTGCAGCTGGAGCTTGGGTCGCCACCCACAGGTGGCAGCTGCCGTGTTGTGCCCTGCAATGCAGCAGCTCACCTGTGAGTGACCATCAGTTGTTTCTTTTTTTTGGATCAACTTTGTGCTGGCGCAGGTAGGGGTTGCGCATGCATGGCTCTTCACATCCCAGGCTGAATATCGGGTATGCAGGGTATGCATGGGCACGCACCCCCTACCTGTGCTTGCATACATTACTGATGCGCTCTGGCGCATCGGAATCTATGCCTTGCACTTTTCCCTTTTGAATATCACACTGGGGTGTTGTGCCATGTGCAACCCTTTTGAATATCTGGGCCTTGGTGCACATCTTTCCTCTGCACTCAAGACACTCATTCTGTGAGGAGTACCTCAAGCGCAGCAGATTTTTTAAAATTCTAATATATTATTGATTCATCTTGATCAATATTATAATAATACTGCTGCTGAGACCACACTTACAGTTGTATGAGTAGTCTTACTTGCATCCTTAGAGTAACAGAACCTTCAGTCTGTTGTTCTCATACCCTAAGAATGCATGTGAGACCATTCATAAAAGTGATCTCGGTAGCAGTATTAGCATAAAGTTTAGCTTTCCTATACTGTACAGTATGTTTAGTTTTTTTTACTAACTGCATTTTAAGTTTTAGATATAGTAAAAGCTTTATTTTTATATAAGATAAACACAATTAGGATAGTAACCCTATTTACAAGGTGGGCCTGTATTTGTGAGATATAAAATACATGCAATAAAACATAGCGTACATGCATTTCATTAGTAACATAAATACACACATATATATATATATGTATACTGCAAATGTTTTGTACTACATTGCAAGCACAGCAGATTTCACTGATTACATTTACATAACACAGTATCTCTATGTACAGTGCATGATCTGTTGGTAAATTGCAGTCCTTTACTATGGTGGAGGTAGTTTTGAGGCATGCTTTACTGCAGTATTTCTTATGAAAACTTGATGTTTGGTTGTAAAGAACACCAAACTTTTTTCAATTTTATTTTATTCTTTGGTAACCGGGTAAGGCACAGATGCCTGTTTTCAGGGGTAACCCAGGAGCACTGGGGAGGTTAAATGACTTGCTCAGAGTCACACAGTATGCAAGTGGAAGTTGTAGGAGTCAAACCCAGGTCTTTCTGCTGGAGGTACCAAGCTCATTCACGGTTTGTTACTCTAACCTCTAGGCTATACTGCCAGCCTCTAAGGACATGAAGTGCTATATTTAACAGTGGATTACTTCCAACAACCACATAATGTATGCCTTGCAAGCACTTTTTGACCTATGGTAATATTTGCTAAGAACAAACTGAAAGGAGTAGCCAGGGCTCACCAGTATCATCAGTAGCTGGTGGGCTGTATATGGACATAACAAAGGAAAAGGATCAAGGACAACATCAAGAATAACATAGAAACTTGAGATAGTTAATACATTTTAACACAACTCAGTAGCCTATACACTATCATTCATTTCTTTCTATCTATCTATCTATCTATCTATCTATCTATCTATCTATCTATCTATCTATCTATCTATCTATCTATTGTATCTACATATATGGAAAAAGAAGGGAAACTGCCACTGCTGGTTATTCTCAGCATGAGGGAACTGGATCACATACTGTAAAACAAATCAAGGTTTACAAGACAAAAAACAACCAGTATGACTTCCATGCCTTGAATGATTTGAAAATCTCTTGAGTTATACAGCTTACAGTATTACACAGTTCAGGTGTACTCTACTAAAAACTCTCTGAAGAGGAACTAAACACTATTTAGATTAAGGAGTGCTCCTGATTAATTAGAGAGTTGTCACCTTTCTCTGTGGGCAAGCACTCCTACTCTGCAAAAGTGTATTATGCACATTTGCCTACACAAGCATGTTCAGTGCCTTTCCTTTTAAAATGTAGAACAATCATAGTCATGTGTGGCCTCACAATATGCTTATAGGTCCCTGAGAGCACTGTTACAACTGTACAAAGTACAGTCTGGGGGGCAGGGTTCAACGTCACTGTATCAGAGGAGGAAAAGGACTTGGAGATTGCCATTACCAGTCACCTAAAGCAGACCATGCAGTGTAGAAAGGCTGTGGCCAAGTCCAACAGAATGACAGGCTGCATTGCTAGAGATTCCCAAGCTGAAGAGAGGAGGTTATTCTGCTGTTGTACAGATCCTTGGTTCAACCACTTCTTGAGTATGGCATGCAGTACTGGAGTCCTTGCCTGAGAAAGGACATAAACCAGTTTCAGGCAGTGCAGAGGAGGGCAACAAAGATGATTCAGAGACAACAAGACAGGGCACATGAGGACAGAGTGCGAGAACTCATAACATACTTAACTAATTAGATAGAGCCACAGAAGGGTACCGGGTGCTCTGTGACTCCAAGTACATAAATATACCAAAATGCCACGGCATTCGTAACATACTCTGTGAAGGAAAGGAGGGAAAGAGGGGACATGATTGAAACCTTCAAGTACCTGAACAGTATAAACAAGGTGGATACTGGGGACCTTTTCCCATCTTAGTGATAACAAGACCGCAAAGGGGCACTGTTACAAACTGGTTGGAGGGAGCGCAAGGTGATCAGGTGATGCATCTGTGCAGAACTGTTGGTGGCATGCTGGAGCTTGTATCTGAAGAGGTCAGTCTGAAGACAGTGGGAGGAGGGTCAAGAAGGGATGGCACAGGGTGAAGGGTAGGGCCAAGAATGACAGGGAAGGGGGTAGGCCCACTGTAATCTTTAGAGCAGGGCCTGTGGAATCAAGCAGACTCGATAGACCAAAAGGACTTCTTCTGTTAGCTAATTCATATGTTTGGCTATAACAGTGGTATCACTCACATTTTTAATGTGTTAGAACTGTTCACCTTTGGTCTGAAGTGCTGCCACCAAACAAACTCTCATTAGGCCAGTCTTATAACAGGAAGACTGCCTTCAGTGAATACACATTCATACAGTATAGATATATTATAGGGGCATGGTAGCGTCCCTTTAGTTAGGGTGGAGCAAAAGGTTCTATGTTAACCCGTAACTTTGCATCTTAATAGCCTTGGCAGAGCTTGAAAAGATTAGCAGAAATTTATTGTGTTTTCTCTTGGAGGCAAGGAAAGTTTTGAGATGGCAATTTGTGCGGTTTCTGAGATCCGCGTATGTCATTTTCCTGTAGATGTCTAATTTTTTCACTATATAACATGGGATTTGGGTTCTCTCTCATGTACAACCTACATGGAGTGGATATTTTCCCCAAAACTTTCAGGGTAGAAGTGTGCTGTACCAAGGTAGTGCCTTTTGAAGACTTCATGAAAAAAAAAATGGTTCCAGAGTTATAAAGATTTAAAGTTTTGTTTTTCTCTGTTCTGAGCATGCTAGGTAGGGTTTTTGGGATAATATTCCGATATGACTTCAAAAATTCAGTGTCGCAAGACTGTCTTTGGTTCTTCACCATTTGCTTCTCACAGCACAAGGTTTTGTATTTTTCTGTTCCCAGCATGTGCAGTAGGATTTTGAGAATAACATTCTGATATGACTTCAAAAATTCTGTACAACAAGACCATTTTTGGTTTCTCACCATTTGCTTCTCACAGCACTAAAATGTTTTGTGTGTGTGCTCTGAGTACTGCCATCTTGTTTTATTCCCTCAAACTGAAAAACATAGAAAATACACAAAAACTGTGTAATTTCAAAAAAACAAACACTTGAAACTAGCTAAACAGCATTCGTTTAACTGGATTCTGATGGTTTTTTTTTTAATAATGGTCAGAAATACCTTTTCTTGGCACACCAAAATCCAGGGTGCCCAGCTTAGCAAGAGGAGCTGTTCACCCATGTGCTCTGTATGAGAACAGAGGGACTTTGATGAATGCTGAAGTCATAGCTAGAAGTCATGCTACTGGCTCCAGCTGAAGCAGTGAGATGATGATACCCTGTTCCTATCTCTCTGTGTGTTGTCTGTCTGTCTGTTCATCTGTCTGTCTGTCTGTCTGTCTATCTATCTATCTATCTATCTATCTATCTATCTATCTATCTATCTATCTATCTCTCTCCTCCCCAATATCTATGAAGGAAACTGGGGTGCCCATCCCCAGTACTACTTCTTTCTGCCCCCCCCCTCCAGGTCACCATTCACCCTTTCCAATGCTTATTTATTTTAATTTTATAAATAAGTGGACTGTGTGCCCTCTCCTGGTGCTGCTTCTTTCTCCCCTTCCATCCAGGTCACCTGCCTGCTCTTCAGGTGGTTCCTTTTTTTTCATTATATGTAAGTGGACCAGTGTGTGCCCTGGTACCATTACTCTGTAATCCCCTCAGTATTACCCCTTTCCTGAAGAGTAGCCTGACACTGGGGTGCCCAATCTCATTGTTGGAATGTCAGCTATTAAGTAAACTGTTCCTCGATAATTTTTTTTAAACCTGAAAAAAGAAAACAGTCCCTCACCAATCTGACCCCTCACTCTGACCTCTCACTCAGTATCCACTACCATACACACCCCCATTCCCCAACACACCCACACTCACCTGAAGATATCCCACAGTGCAAATCCACTACCCAATCGAAGACATGTCTTGCTGCTGGAACTGCTGACTGCAATATGAGTAAATAAGGCATGTACGGTATAATGTAGTTCAAAGGGAGTTTGAACTTTGATTCATAACTTTGTCATTACTGAGTATTTTATACCAAATTTTCAAAATGGCCTTTTTGGGATCCCATGTCATGCCCAATGCCTATGAAAATATGCAAATCTGGCAAAGAAGGCAATTTCATTGTTGTTTTGTGACATCACCTTCCAGGTGAGATTTGAACATTTGCATTGTCTTGTTCATGAGGTAGGGTCTTAAGAAGGCTATGTTGAAAATGTGGGGTCAAAATATTTTAAACTGACAAAGTTATCAGCGTATGTTGAAATTTTTTCTATGATCATATGTACGAACATACAAAAGAGACAGCAGAAAAAGGCCAATTTGGTCTATCCAGCCTGCTCGTTAGTAATGCAGTGTCTCTCACTTATGCCATTGATCCTGCCCCCCTCCCCTGCCAACCCTACCTTCATTACTCCTCCCCATTGTCCTATGGGTTCCCTTTATGCATATCTCAGGCCTTCTTAAAGCCTCCCATCATCTTTTTTGAGACCACCTTTTCTAACAGTGCATTCCATGTGTTCACCACCCTCTCCGTGAAAAAATGTTTCCTAACATCTTTCCTAAACCTCCCCCCAACTTCAAACTCTGCCTCCTCATGGATCTGTTGTCACTCAGTTTGAAGAGACCTTCCCTGTCTACTCTATTTATTTCGTTCAGGTACTTAAAAGTCTCTATCATATCCCCCCTCTCTCTCCTCTCTTCCAGGGAGTACATTCTCAGGGTTCCCAGCCTCTTTTCATAAGACTTTCCCTGTTGTCCCCCAATCATGTAGGTTGCCCTTCTTTAGACCTTCTTTGGACCCTCTCCAACAAGCTGATGTCCTTCTTATGATACATATTCCAATACCTTACACCATATTCTAAATTTGTTCTCACCAGTGGCCTGTATAAGAAGCATAATAACCTCTATCTGCCTACTGCTGAATCCTCTGGCTATATACCTCAACATCCTGTTCACATTTGCTGCTGCCTTCATGCATTGTGAGAAGTGTTTCAGATCTCTGGTGTTCACCACCACCAGATCTTTTTCTTCCTCTGATGCTGCTACCTGCCCCCTCCCCGGTGATACTCGGTCCTAGGATTTCTCACCCCAATGTGCATCACTTTGTATTTCTTGGCATTGAAGCCAAGTTGCCAGATTCCCAACCATCTCTCAAGTTTCCTGAGTTCTTTCTGTAGGTTTTGTACCCCTTCAACTGTGTCCATCCTCCTGCAGAGTTTGGAGTCATCCATAGACAGGCACATCTTGCCCTTTATGCTTTCCCCAATGTCATTTTTGCAAACATCAAATAACATTGGACCCAGCACCAAATTCCTGTGGGACCTCGCTGGTTACCTCCTTGGTACTGGATAACTCTCCTCCCCACCACCACCCTCTGGGTTCTGTTGCTCAGTCAGCTGGCTACCCACCTTATCATTCTCTCCCCAACCACAAGATGCCTTGGAGGCAGTATAGTGTAGTGGTTAAGGCTCTGAGTTGAAAACTTGGAGACCTGGGTTTGAATCCATCAGCCCCCTTACATACTGTGTGACCCTGAGCTAGTCATCCTTGTGCTCCCAGGTTGCACCTGGAAACAAGCTCTGGGTTAGTGTGCCTTTCCTGGTTAAACAATTTCTTCCCCCATTCCCCCTTCAGTTTGCTGATATGTCCTGCCTCTTGTGTGTGAGACCATTGTATTCTATGTAGTTTACCAACCTCTCCTTGGGAATGGTATCCATGAGTTTGCACACAATCAATGTCAGACTGGGCCTATAGTTCCCTGGATCATCCCAGGTTTAGCACTTGTGGAGATGCATCACATGTGCCAATTTTCCAGTCCCACAGCACCACTCAAAACTCCAGGGATTCATTGGAGAGGTCAGCCCATGGGCTCAGGGAGGGTTAGGGTGGTGGAACATAGGCACATCCCAAATCCCATACCACTATGGAATTCCTACACTGCACTGGCAGGGTGGGGCAGTCCCCCAGAGGTGCCTTAAGTAGTGGCTGTGAGAGATGGAGAGGTTCTCCAGGATGGAGAACTCAAGGAGGCAGAGGACCCCAGATGAGGAGGAAGCAACTCCTGGTGGGGGACTCTATAGCCTGGGGAGTGGAGTTGGGGTGAGGTAGTGGGATGGAGAGGAAGGTTAAGTGCCTGATGGGAGGCACAGCTCAAAGGAATGGAGAGCAGATCCTGAGGATCGCTAGAGCAACAACAAGGAGGGTGGAGCTGGATGTCATTGGCCATTTGGGGACAAATGACCTGGCTAGGGATGAGGCAGGGATAGGGAGAGTGCAGGAGGAGTTCAAGGAGTTGGGGAGGGGCCTTGGGAAGGTAGCAAGTCTCTGTGACCTTCCTGGAGGTGGCTGCCTGTCCATGACAAGGGGAGGCTAGGAACTTCTGCACCAGGGACTTCAACACATGGTTGAGGAACTGGCAAAGAGAGAAGGGTTTCAGCTTCATTGGGGACTGGGGACCTCCAGGGATGTAGGCATGTACAAGGATGATGGCCTGTATCCATCCAGGAGGGACTGTTGTCCCTAGTGAGCAGTTTAAATATTTCATTGGCAACCATTTGAACTAGCCAGGAGGGTGGCAGAAGGAAGCAGGAAGAATCAAACTACCCACCCCACAGGTTAATGTAGTCCGAGGAGGACCCTAACACTGGAAAATCACCAATGGTAACTAAACTAGGAAAAGGTTGAATGGTGAAGAAAAGAGAAAGAGATTAAAAGAGGGGGTTAATTAGGGAAGGCATGAGGATAAAAGGGTGATGACAGGAGGGAAGTAACAAAATATGGAAGGTATGCAAATGCTTGCAGCCTGTGAAATAAAATCCGGGATCTGGTGGTCTTGATAGCAGAGGCTGACCTGGACATTGTTGGTATTAGCGAGACACGGTATAATGGAAACCATGACTGGGATGTAGCTATACCAGGTTATACTCTATTCAGGAAAGACAGGGGTAAAAAGGGAAGAGGGGTAGCTCTTCATGTCAGAGAGGGTATAAAAGCAACTGAGGTACAGAGATTGCAGTGGGGACGGAGAGCCTGTGGGTCATCCTGGAGATGGGCAATGGCACTGCTGTTCACATGGGCATGATCTACAGACCTCCAGCACAAGAGGAAGAGTTGGAAAAGGTTGTAGTGGAAGCCATCCACAAGATGGTGACTAAAGGGGAAGTACTGCTGGTAGGTGACTAGTCTGCCAGATGTTGATTGGAGAATCCCAGCTGCAGCCTCAGACAGGAGCAGGGACATACTGGACTCCCTGCAGGGGCATGCCTCAGACAGCTAGTGCTAGAGCCCCCCATGACATTGTGATTTTAGAACTAGTACTCACTGACTGGGACAGAATTGCTGGGTGGATACCTGGGGTAGTGATCATCTCACAGTGTGGTTCAATGTGAGTACAATAGCAGAGTCAAGCCATATGAAAGCGAGGGTCCTGTACTTCAGGAGAGCAGACTTTTCTAAATTGGGGTATGTCTCAGAAAGCCCTAGCATGGAGGGAGGAAAGGGGAGTTGAGGAACAGGTGCCCATCATAAAAAAAAGCCATAGTGGAAGCAACAAACCTTTGCATTAAGCAAATAAACAAAGGCAACAGAAAAAGAAACCACTTTGGTTCTCAAAGGAAGTGACCGGAAAGTAAGAGTAAAAAGTTGGCTTTCAGAAAGTATAAGGAATCACAGAAGAAGGAGGACAAAGTAGTGTATTGGGATAAGTAGAGGGAGGCAGGGAAGGCAGTCAGGAATGCAAAGGTGCAAATGGAGGAAAAAATAGCACAGATAATAAAGAAAGGGGACAAGACATTTTATAGGTATGTTAGTGAAAGGAGAAAGACAAGGGGTGGGATTTTAAGGCTTAAGGGGGAAAAAGGGGAGTGTGTGGAGGGCGACTTGGAAAAGTGACAATCATGAACAAATATTTTTGTCCAGTATTCACAGAAGACGGCAAAGGTGAGGGACCACAGTTAAGTGGGAGGAACAATAAGGGGAGTGAGGTGGACACCAGTCCATTTACTGAGCAGAGAGTTCTAAAGGAACTTGCAAAGCTGAAAGTAGACAAGACAATGGGATCAGATGGGATACATCCTAGAATATTAAAGGAGCTTAGGGAGGTGCTGGCAGCACCACTGGCAGTCCTGTTCAATGAATCACTGGAAATGGGATTGGTTCCAGAGGACTGGCTGAGAGCAGATGTAGTCCCTCTACACAAAAGTGGAAGCAGGGAGGAAGCTGGAAGCTATAGACCAGTCAGCCTGACCTTGGTGGTGGGGAAAATAATAGAATCACTGCTAAAAGAAAGGATTGTGGAACATCTTGAATCCAGCGGAGCACAGGATCTGAGGCAGTATGGATTCATAGTGGGAAGGTCATGTCAAACAAATCTGATACATTTCTTTTACTGGATAACCAGGGAAGTGGATCAGGGAGGAGTAGTGGATGTGGCCGACCTGAATTTCAGCAAGTCCTTCTACACCATTCCACATAAGAGGCTTGTAAACAAGCTAGGCAGCCTGGGAATGGGTCCCAAAGTGGGTTAGGAACTGGTTGAGGGATGGAACACAGAAGGTGGTGGTAAATGGAGCTCAATCTGAGGAAAGATGGGTAACCAGTGGGGTGCCACAGGAATCAGTTCTAGAGACAGTCCTATTCAATGTCTTCATAAGTGGCATTGCAGAGGGGCTGGAAGGAAAGGTATGTCTCTTTGCGGATGACACTAAGATCTGCAACAGGGTAGACACTTTGGGAGGGTGTAAGCATGTGGGTTCAATAACAGATGTTCCAGTCAATCAGTATAGTGCATAAAAAATGCAAGTACCGCGTTTATCATTTTATTTCAAATGATAGATAAATAAATATAAGATATTTACAGAAAATAAATAAATGGTGTTAAAACTTTCACACCAAAATAAATCCAAAACAAAATCAGGCAAGTCTTCCTTCAATCCCTGTTCTCCTCTGTATATACAATGTCTTTTTCTAACTCTCAATACTGTGTGAAAACGCACACCTCCTTCTCACCTCATTTGATCAGCAGGTACTGACCAAATCTCACCAACTTGGACCACTAGTGGACAGGTTATATAACACAAAAATCATGACATCACTGACATGTTACTTAGTAATTATACTGAAAACCTTATTCCTCTGATCTGGAACAACAGGTTTAGGTTTTGAAATCTCCTGGCACATAGCTTCCTATGTCTTCTTACTGTTATGACATAAGTAACTCTAGCAAAAGTACTGTTATAAACTAGAAAAACCTTAATTAGCAGTATAACATCTTAAGGGGCCTTTAAGCTCCTCCCCTTTTAGTGACATCACCATCATCCTTCCTATAATTGCAGTCATTTCCAGGACTGCCAGCCCTATAGAAGACCTATAACCTGCCCTGTTTAGGTAAGGGATAAAACATTTTCAGAAATGCTGATCTCTATTTTTTATGTTGGCTCATACATGCGCAGCCAACATATTGCGGTAGTAGCAGATTTGGAGGCGCGGTCACTGTTGGGCGAATGCAGGGCATGCATCAGTAGGTGCGTCCCTCATTCCCCAATCAGCCTGCATGCCGGCACCACACCATGCATACTTAATGTGGCAATCACATCAAATGAAAGGTCCGCTGCAATGCGAGCAAAGCTCGTTCTACGCATCGGACCTCCCAACGAGCTTTCCCTGGTGAAAAAAGAACATAACATGGCAGCACACTGCCTGCCATAATGTTGACTTCGGGGGTGCCCAATCCTCTGATGGCATGCCCTGCCTCAATGTATGTGCCAACGGGGGAGCCCACTCTCCGTTGGAATCATGCACCCCCATTTGTTATGTGCTGAGGGGTGCCCAATCTCGGCTCTTGCCCTGTACGCCGTTGTTGTGCCGATGAGGGGTGCCCAATCTCCGTCGGCTATAGAACCCCCCAAAAAAACACTTAGGTGGCACGCTGGGAGCCCACCCCAGCGTGCCAAATCTCCCTGAAAAAGAAAAACCATCCCGCGATGTTTTTTTGTTTATTTTAACCCTGTGAAAGAAGAAAACGATCCCTCACAGTCTCCCAGCCCCCTTCCACAACCCGCACCCATCTTCTGTGAACCCTGCCTCCCCCACACCCCCCTCACCCCATACTTACCTCTGGAGCTGGTGTGACGATCTTCAATGGACCGGGAACATGTCTGCACTCTTCAAAGCCGACCGTGAACTGAGGAAATGCCGGTAAGCTGTATAATGGTATAAATAGGGGGTTTTCAACTTTGGTGCATATCTTGGGCATTTTTTGGAAATTTTGCACCAAATTTTCAACATGGGGTTATTGGGACCCCATCTCATGAATTCTGTCACCGTCATGGCGTTATTCGGTCCTGAAAGGTGATTTTGCAGTCACTGCATGGAATCACCTTTTGGGACTGAGTAATGAAACGAGAATGCCACTGTTCATGAGGGGGGCTCTCAAAAAGCCTATGTTACAAATTTGGTGAAAAAAAACCAAAAATGGCTGTTTTACGAGCATGCATTGCACTGTTTTCATCCACGCTCGTAACTTCATGAATCTGTAATATTTTCACTCCAGATTTTCAAAATTGCCATTTTTTCACACCTTCTTATGAACAGTACAGCAGTCATGTTACATATCCTGGCCAAAATGTGTTTTTGCACGTCCAGCACTGAAAGCGCGGTCGCTGTGTGAAATCCATTTTTGGGACAGTTTGAGAAAATGACAGTGACACTATTCATGAGCAGTGGTCCTAAAATGCCTATGTTGAAAATTTGGTGCTGAAAGTCCACAAAATGTCTGTGTTACAAGCATGCATTGCGCAGTTTCCACGCACCCTTGTAACTTCACAAATTTGCAATATTTTCATGCCAGATTTTCAACACTGTCCTTTTTTCACACCTCCTTATTAACAGTACAGCTGTCATTTTTCACAGCCTGCCCAAAATGTGTTTCCACACCTGTGGCACACAATGGCGTGGTCACTGTGGGAAATCAACTTTTGGGACAGATTAACAAAATCACAGCGCCACTGTTCATGAGGAGAGATCCCAAAATGCGTATGTTAAAAATGTGGCAAAAAATCTCCCAAACATAATTGGGTTATGGATGTGTGTTGCGCAGTTTCTATGCATGCTCATGACTTCACCAATTTTTCATATTTTCACTCCAGATTTTCAACGTTGCCGTTTTTTTACACCTCTTCATGAACAATACTGTCGTCATTTTCCACATCCTGCCCAAAATGTGTTTTCATCCCTGTGTCACCAAATGGCATAGCTGCTGTGCAAAACCAACTTTCAGCTAACAAACTGATTGTGCCGCTCTTCATAAGGTGGGGTCACAAACAGCCTATGTTGAAACTTTGGAGTGAAAATACCAACAAACGCCTACAATGTTAGGGTTTCCAACTGTAACATCCCACCTTGTAGAGACTGCCAGGCATCAGGGGTGTGACTTGGGATCATTGGCTGTAATGCTCACGCCATTCCACCCCCAACCCCACCCTGCAGCCAGTGACAGGAATTGCGGTCTGCCTTGGACTGTTCGGCCCTAACGTTCACCCCATTCTCCTATACTGCACCCACCTCAGCGTATTTCCTTATGGAATGGGGTAAGTATAATGCCCAAAGACCCCAAAGCACACTCCGACACTTGTCAGTGTCTACAGGGTAGGGTGAGGTACAATGGCATGCGCGTTATAGCTGACGCCCCAAAGGCACACCCCAATGCCTGTCGGTTTCTACAGGGTGGGGGTGGGGTTGGCGTCACTTCAATACTTCACTGCCATTCCTATTATGCATCTCTAACTCCGGCACTATCAATGCCAATGCCAGCGAGTCAACATTCAGCATTGACAAATGCTTGTTTTTATAGAGCACTCTAACCTTCCCTCTCTATTTACCCTGCAAAGGTAGAGTGTCTCTGATAAAAGAGACCTTTTTCTAGGTTGTTTTACTTTTTATTTTATGTTCACGAGTTTGTTTATGCTGCAAGACTGTTTCATTTCATTTTATTGCACAACTGAAACATATGCCAGAATCAGCCTCTTTCATATCCCATCATAATAGACTGACCTGCACATTATTGCTGCCTTATTTCTTATTTTGCAGCTTCCAGATGGCTTTGACTTTCAGCTATCAGCAAAATATTTCAGAAGACACTCCCTTTTTTGTACTTTCACTTTCCTTACTTACTTTCTCCTAAACCAGCAGGTTTAAACACATAAGAATATATTTATGGACATTACCAAGTCTGCACTCTCTCTTTGCAGCACTTCTTTAACTTTATTCAGTTTTTCCTTTTTTTTTTTTTTTCCAAAGTGCAGAGTGAGTGGTACAGCGAGCAGCTGCAGGGTCTGTTTACAACTCCCTGGCAACAGCCTGCTGGCTCGTTCTTCATTTTTCAGTGACTCTGCTGAAAACAGTTTAAAGCAGGGGAATGTTTGCCTTCTAAGAGCTCTATGGCTTGAAATTCACATATAACTGCACCAAGGTGAACACTTTCCTATAATGAACAAAGCACACTCCCGGGAGCTTATCGCGGGAGTGTGGACTGCACCAGCGCACGGAGGTTCGCTATTCAGTCGGAAACCATTTAGCAAATATCTCTGGGGATTATAACACTTGGGAAGGATGTCTGAATACAAGGATTCATCAGAAATCAATGGTTTAAACATGGTATAATGGTCTGTTTGCATGGGGAGACTGATTTTTAACATCATGTGGTAATTTAAAGTAATTAAAGAAATGTTATCAAAGAGACAGTAAAGATAAGATAAGAACCATCAGGTTGGCCACTCTGACAGGAATTTAGGATAGATAGAAGAGATATAAATGATAAGGCAGAGTGAAAAGAAAATAATTCTGGGGTCAAATTCTCATCCTGCCACAGAGGGGTGAAAAAAATGAGGAGGGATCTAGATAAACTAGGGGAATGGTCACGTGTGTGGCAGCTAAGATTCAATGCAAAAAAAAGTGCAAAATCAAGCATTTGGGGCACAGCACCCCAGGAGAAGCTTACATGATGGGAGGAGAGAGATGCTAATGGCTACCAAACAGGAAAGGGATCTGGGGGTAATCATAGCAGATGACCTAACGGTGGCCAAACAATGTGCCAAGGCCATGGGGAGAGCCAGTGAGGTACTGGGGTGCATAGGGAGAGGTATCACCAGCAGAAGGAAGGAGGTGGTGATGCCTTGGTATAAATCAATAGTGAGACCTCATCTGGAGTACTGTGTCCAGTACTGGATGCCATATCTCCATAAGGACATAGACAGAATGGAGGCAGTTCAGAGAAGGGCAGCAAAAATGGTTCAAATGCCTGCACCATAAGTCATAGGAGGAGAGACTGGAGGACCTCATTATGTATACCCTGGAGGAGAGGAGGGAAAGGGGTATATTATAGAGACCTTTAAATATCTCAAGGGCATACATAAGGTATAGGAGGGTAGCATCTTTCTGAAAAACAGATGTTTTAGAACAAGGGGTCATGGCATGAGGCTGGAAGGAGATTAGACTAAGAGGTACTATGAGGAAGTATTTCTTCACAGAAAGGGTGGTGGATGCATGGAACAGCTCCCAGTGAAGTTGGTGGGGGCAAATTTGGTACAGTAATTCAGAAATGCATGGAATAGGCAAAATGGATTCCAAGTGATAGGAAAGAGATCAAAGACGGAGATCAAGTAGGGTCTATGGTTTCTGCAGCAGGTAGGAAAACATGGACAGACTGGGTGGGCCTAGTGGCCCTTATCTGCTGTCATTTTCTATGTTTCTAAGTTTCTTCTGCTAGCTCTTTCAGTACCCTTGGGTGTAGACCATCTGGCCCTGGGGATTTGTCTGCCTTCAGTGCTAGTAGCCCTTCCCTCACTCTATCTACCTCTCTTACTATATCTGTGGTCTATTCCCCCTCTGCTTGCTCATAACTTTAGTAATTTTAAATATTTTGATGCAACATTTTCAACATAGCCATTTCTCCCACCACCTCATGAACATGATAGCTGTGATTTTTCAAATCCTTACCAAAATATGTTTTCCCACCTGCGGCACAGAACGACATTTCAGTGGAGCAGAATGATGTTTCAGTGAGGATTTGAAAAAGTTCACCTACTGGGTTCATGAGGTGGGGTAATAAGAAAGCTATGCTAAAATCCGGTGTATGAATGCAGTAAAATACCCAGGTTATAAGTGAACATTGCCATATTTCAACGTTTACTCATAACTTCACTAATTTTCAGTATTTTTACTCCAAACTTTTAACATAGTCATTTTTTTCACACCACCTTAGAAATGTGATGTGTCATTTTTTTTAAATCCTGGACGAAACATGTTTTCACACTTCTGGTACAAAATTACATTTCAGCCAATATACTAGGAGTGGGATATTCAGACTGTGCCAGGCTGTGGCGCTAGCCTGGGTGCAGCGCAACTTGGATGCATAGGGACGTGGACAGAGTGATATTCAACAGAGCTGCGCCATGGCACAGCATTGTTGAATATCACACCTTGGCCACCCACAGTGCGCATGGCGCAATGGCACCGCACCAGTGCAAGTGGCCAGAGTGGAGCAGGGGGATGCGCTAGCGCAAGTCCCGTTGCGATAGGCTCAACTACCATGATATTCAAAAGTGCTCATGCAAATGGGGCCATAATGTATGCAGGGTGCAAATGGAGCCATTTGCATGTCATTATGGCCCCATTTGCATGGAGGTGTGCTGATCCCCGGCGACTTGCGTCTGGCGCCTGCCAGGTTGCAGCCATCGGGACCGATGCTCCTCGCCGAGCGGCAAAAGTGCCGCACCGTTCGAAGAAGTATACAGTAAAATTAACACTCCATATCCCTGGTGGTTCATTGACTGCTCACAGCCCGATCAATGACATTTGTGATCAATTATAGTCCTATATTCCTGGTGGTCCAGTGGACCGCTTGCAGCCTGATCGGTATGCTGCACAGATTATACCATCTAATCTCCGCAGGATCGAAGCGTACTTTTCCATTACCACGAGCCTTTACCGCTGGGCTTCAGTCAGCAGCAGGCGCAGTTACCAATTGCTGCCGCCTCACCGCTTCGGTTAACTGATTTCCATACAGTAGGGTTGCATGCCCATTGGTCTACAGCGTGAGCAATGGGTGAACAGCCCTACCATATGGAGTCAGTCGGGTGGGTGGTGGGGTGGCAAGGTGTAGGGAGCTGCTGCTCACCACTGACCGGGGAGCGGGTGGTGGGGCTCATTGTGATGGGGAGGGGTACCACTGACCACCAGGTTGGATTGCAGTGTCATTATTTATTACTGATGCCTGCAATTATGCTGCGAGTGGTCCACTGGACCACCAGGGATATAGGACTATTATTATTCTACATATGCCCACAATCAGGCATGGGGGGGGTGCCACCACAAAGGTGCCTCCGGAGCTGGGTTGGCCACCCACAGGTGACAGCTGCTGTGTTGTGCCCTGCAATATGGCAGCTCACCTGTGGGTGGCCAGCTGTTGCTCCTATTTTTTTTGGCTCACCTGTCTGCAGCGCAAGTAGCGGTTGCACATGCATGGGCTCAGCAAATCCTGGGCTGAATATCAGGATGTGCGGAGTATGCATGGGCACGCCCCCTCTACCTGCGCCGCATATATTACTGATGCGCTCCGGTGCACCGGGATTTGTGCCAGACTCAATCCCCCTTTGAATATCACACCGGGGCACATCAGTGGGTTGCACATGGAGCAACTGTGTTGCGCCATGCACAACCCTTCTTAATATCCTGCCCAATAAATACTATATATCATAATTATAAGGGGAGTCATAAAATGACCATCTTGAAAATTTGGAGTCAAAATAAAAAATATATGTATTATTTTGGCAAGGTAGCGTCACTATAGTTAGGGTTGAGCAGGGGTTTCTATGTTAAATCCCAGACTTTGCACTTTAATAACTTTGCAACCATTCAATACATTTCCACAAAATTTGGCATGTGTGGTCTTATAGACCAAGATCTCTTAACATGCCAAGTTTCATTCTGATTGGGTTTGTGGATCACAAGACTTAGATAGTGAAAAAGTGAAAAAATCGGGGGGGGGGGGGTTGCTGTTTTTTGTCATTGCCTAGCACCCAGATGGTTTTGAATTTTGATTGGAAATTTTCAGGGTACACAGAGCTTGGCCCAGAGTGGTGCTTTTTACTGGTTTGGTGAAAACAGTATTAATCTGTTCCAAAGTTATAAGGATTTTAAATTTTAATTATGAGCATGCGCAGTTTGATCTTGAGGATAGCTGTTTGGAATGAAAAAAGAATGTGGCCCATACGAAAAAAGAGTCTGTTTCATATAGGGCTAATCTTTCTTCATGAGGAAAAAATTGTTTTTGTATGGCTGCTATTTTGTTTCCTTTTCTCAAAAAAAAATTCAAAACCTGTAAAAAGTGTATAAATCAAAGACACCAATACGTGTATCTTGCTAACTGGTACCGCATTAGGTGGATTCTTTAGTTAATTTTTAGAAAAAATGACCCTGAAATGTGTTTTAACACATTCTAAAATGTTTTTTCATGACTGGATTTTCTTTTTTTATATGGCCATATGAAAAAAGAATCAGCCATACAAAGCAAGATTGGCTTCATACGAAAAAGAATTTGGACTTATTTTTTTCCCTGATTCTTTTTTTCTTTTGAAGCATTCTTTTTCGTGAGTGCAACACAATCTCATGAAAAAGAATGCTTCATATGAAAAAAGAATTGGGGAAATAACTAAGTCCAAATTCTTTTTTTGTATGAACCATTCTTTTTTTGTGAGCATGACACAATCTCATGAAAAAACAATGCTTCATATGAAAAAATAATTTGGACCTAGTTGTTTTTCTGATTCTTTTTTTGTATGAAGGATTATTTTTATGTGAAATTGGGTCATACTCACAAATAAACAATGTTTCATATGAAAAAAGAATTTGGACTTAGTCTTTCTTCCGATTCTGTTTTCATATGAAGGATACTTTTATTGTGAGATTGAATCATACTCACGAAAAAGAATGCTTCATTCAAAAAAAGAATTTGGACTTAGTTTGTTTCCCATTTCTTTTTGTATGAAAGATTCTATTTTTTTGTGAAATGTTGTCATACTCACGAAAAAAGAACGCTTCAAAAGAAAAAAAGAATTTGGACATAGTGTTCACAATTCTTTTTTTGCATGAAGGATTCTTTCTTTGTGAGATTGGGTGGTACTCATGAAGAAAGAATGCTTCATACAAAAAAGAGTTTGGACTTTTTTGTATGAAGGATTATTTTTCTGTGAGATTGTTTCATTCTCACAAAAAAAGAATCCTTCATAAGAGAAAATACTTGGGACTTAGTTTTTTCATATTTCAGCTTTAACAAACCATAACTCCATGAATATTTGGAGTTAAGGGACAATGCATATATCAAAACAAGATTTACATATCATTCCCACCAATGTAAGGGTCATATAGAAAACCCTAAAATTAAACATGTCAAAATTTCATAGGATAACACTGGAGGTTTAACAAGCCATACAACCAGCAAATGCATTTCTTTTTTGAACAAATGGAAGCGCAGGGCCTGGAGGACCCTGCACTTCCGCATGAGCATGGATGTATACATCTATGGATGGAAGAAAGTGCAGGACCAGGAGGGACCTGTGCTTCCATCGGCAAATGGATATATTCACGCAGGTCCCACTGGGACCTGCGTGAATAAGGATATGATTATATTAACTCAAAAAGTAAGGAAATTATTTGCAAAAAAAAAATACTTTGTTAATGCAACTGTTAGCATTCAGACTAAACTGACAAAATTAGGGGAATGTGGTGTTCGGGTTCCCAACCCTAACACCCCACTCCCACCCTGCAGGCAACAAAAGGAAAAGCCATTACAACTTCACCTCTCCTGAGTCTTCACAAATCAAGCATGGGGGTCTTCTTGTGGTTGTCAACCCTAACAGACTTAGTTTTTTTGAAGATGATGATGATGATAATGATGGGCAGAGGAAGGAGAATGCTTGTGGACCAGACAGAGAGGAAGAGGAATAAAGTAATTCAAGTGTTAGCTGATGCACAGCTCAAACTTCTTCGATTCATAAGTTCTTTAGCCCATTGACTCCATAAACTGTGGGATGCTGCTCTGTTGTCTGCACTCACTCATCTTCAGATTAACATTTTATGAATTTTTGCAGGCATCCACAGGTCAGGCAAGCATTTTGGGGGCAACTTTATACATAAAACCAGTGTGTACAACACTTATCTAAATATCCATGACATAGAGGTACAAGGCAGGGGTGCCCACTTTCCCCCCTACTCTTCAACTTCTACCTGGAGCCCTTGATCAGGAAAATTCTCACCTCGCCAGATATTAAGGGCATCCTGACAGAGGGGAAGAGATACACCTTATCTGCCTATGCTGATGACCTTCTCCTGCATATTGAGGATTCAGAAACATTCATATCCGCCCTCAGGTCAGAGCTGGGTGCATTTTCTGCTGTTTCAAACCGTAAGTTGAATCTGTCCAAGATGAAGATTTTTCCTCTCTATGTCCATACCATAAAATCAAGCTGTGACAGATTCGGTCTGTCTTGGGAACCCAAAGCCCTCACTTATTTAGGGATCAGTGTTGCCAGACACACCCCCACTATGATTAAAAAGAACTTTGCCAACCTAGTGCAGATCATACAAGCAGACCTGGATCGGTGGGAAGTATTACCTCTTTCTATCTGGGGACATATTAATATCCTCAAAATGAATATCTTGCTGAGGTTACTCTACCCTTTGGGTATGCTGGGGTTTTTCTTTCCCAAGACCTGGTTTCAGAGGCTGCAGAGTCTCTTCAATTCCTTCCTCTGGAAAGGTAAGATAGTGAGAAGGACATATTCCAAGTTAACAGCCCCCAAATTGCAGGGTGGCCTGGCATTTCCCTTTCTCTTCAACTACTATTGTACTCAGCATATTAGTAAAGTAGCACTCTGGTCCAATGAGGGCACCCAAGGGACTGGAGACAGTTACCTCCCCATCTGGCTGGATATAGAAAAGGACCTGGCACATTGGTTTGTCAGCTCACTCCCCGCTTTAGCCTACATAACTCCTTCTTGTCTCCCATGCCCAGTTAGACCCTCCCCTGTGAGGTGGCCTCTGAAGGCTCTGCAGCAGACACAGAGGCATATGTCAGAGAATTGGTCCCATTCCTCCAACCAAACCCATCTTTAACAACTTACATTTTCAGATTGGGCACTGTCCCATCCCTCCTGCATTTCTTCCCAAATTGAAGGACACCATGCTGACTGATCTCCTCTCAAGACAGGAGTTCATCCCCTTTACCACCCTTCAATCTCGGTTCTGGCTAGATGCCAGTGACATTTTTAAGTACATGCAAATCAGGCACTCAATTTTCATCTTTTTGGGTCTGAAATTTTATATTTCAGAACCAGCAGTAGGACGGGTGCGGTATTCCAGGTGGCAGACCAGCCTCATGCAATCTATAAGGTATATAAGCAGTTGTTGGCAGCTGACTCCAGTCTATCATCAGGGGTCTGCTACTATTGGGTCCAAGAGCTTTCCCTTCTAGCAGAACCTGAATTCTGGTAGAAGGTGTGGCGTACTATCTACATGTACATCTAACAGGACAGACTACATCTGACCCAATTCAACATCATGCATAACCTATACTATACACCAATAAAGCTGTATAAAATAGGCCAGACCTCCTCCCCGGAATGCTCCCAGTGCAAACAAGCCCTTGGTTCATTATATCACCTATTATGGGATTGCCCCTGCACTCAGATTTTCTGGAATTCTATTAAACAAGTCTTGGACCCACTTCTTGGGCTCGAGTCATTTACTCCAGAATGCTATTTATTGACAATATACCCTCCAGGAACACCCAAAATAAGAAAGATCCACTTAGCCCTAGTGGCAGCAGTGGCAAAACTGGTTATGCTCAGACATTGGACAGAGGATTCCCTGCCTCCGGTCATAGAATGGTGTCGAGAGGCCCTCCTTGCCATACTGCTAGAGAAGCCTATTGCCTATAAGCGACGTAGGCCTCAAGTTTATCAGAAGGTTTGGGAGCCTCTGATGGCTCTGCTTGCCCCGTGGAAGCCTTAGATAAAGTTGAATTTCCCACATTGTGGCCATCCCAAATATCATTTATGTGCAGCTAGGGAGGAAGGGGGATGGGAGGGAGGGGTTACTGGGGGTAGTATGTAATGTATGTGTTTATTGTTGTACATTTTATTATTTGTGTATGCAGCACTAGTCTTCTGTAACCACACTATTCTAAAATGCTGCTTGTTTGTTTTAAAGTAAAAAGTCAATAAAGTACATTGAATTAAAAAAATAAATATCCATGACATAAGGAGAAGCCTTGATCACGTGTGGCACTGTCCCATATGGACACACAATTTTTTGGAACCAGTAGCCCGTGCTGTGGGATGCTGTACTGATATTGTATGGGCATACAGAGGCCTTGCAAACCGTTTTATTTTGAACATTGCTAACCATATGCTATTGTTTACTAGCCTTGTGCATGTTTGACACTGACTGAATGGACACAATTTTTGGAACCAGTAGCCTTCAGTTTTTCAAAAATAAAAGAGTCTTGTGACTCAAAATGCATCAGGTAATGTAGCCTGTGGGACTAGATTTTTTTAAACCCAGTTTTATTAGTGCAGATCATGGTAGTATATTATATTGAAAAAAAGTCAATAGCTGTAGTCTTACAAGCCAGTTAAATATTCTTACAGTCTTTAATCAGGTCACTTTGCCTTTGTAGGATGTCTTCTGAACAGTGTTGGGCCTATTTCCTGAGTTCACGATGAAGATTCATGAGGAGCAGAACAATAACCAGCAACTGAGCACAATAAATCAAATTCATTCGAACAAATCAGCGATTGCTTGTTTCATTATCCGGTTGTAGTATTGTACCGTTTAAGTCTTGCAAACCACCTTTAGGTTGCACTCAAAAAGGACTGAGAAAGGAACTAAGAACCAGCAAATGATAATAAGCTCAAATTTGTACATTTGTTGTGAGCCCACTAAACATGAAAGAATGTTGAAAAAGTTGCCTCGGCACCCCCTGACAAAGACCTAGCCGGTCAACGTGCCAGGACAACCTTTTCAGCAATCTTTCATTGTTTAGAAGGCTCACAATAAATATACAAATTTAAGCTTATTGTTACATGCTGGTTCTTAGTTTCTTTTTTTTCAGTCATTTTCGAGTGCTACCTACAGTTTTGCAGTCTGTGTGTGTGTGTGTGTGTGTGTGTGTGTGTGTGATTTGGCAGTCCAGTTCAGCACCTGCTCCGTGTTCTGTGTTTCCTTTTGGATTGGCCCTTTAACTCTTGACTAAGTGGTGCCCATGTTAACCTTTACTTCTTAGTAAGACCCCCGTGAGTTCCTTGCTTCCCCCCTCCGCCACTATACTGTGTGCCAACCACAAAATGTTGTCCATTCAATAGCGCATGGGCAGAAATGGAGGCTCACCGTCTAGAGGCTGGCCTGTAATCCTTGCCCCATTCTCATACAGATCCCACCTCTGCCAAAGCTCTGAGAGTTTCTCCAATGTCAGTATAAGGATGGCTGTGATTCATTCTATTTGTTGGAGCTCATGGACTTTGGATCTCCAGATATCCGGGGTAGGTGGTGTGTCTGACAGTCATTTCAGTGTTATACCTGTCATGGCTACTGTGCACAAGGCCCTGGGTAGCATCTGCTATGCTCTGTGTCCCACTTCAGGGTTCCTCTTCCCCAAGGTCATATTTTCAAATATGAGTGAGAGGCTAGCTCCCCAAATTTCTTCAAGGGCCTTGCGGATCTGTAACCAGTACACCTGGATTTCTGGGCAGCTCCAGAAAATATGGAAGTGTATTCCTATCAGGCTGCATTTCTTCCAACACAGGCCTGTGCTCCCTCCTCTAGTAAAATCTTTTGTAATGGTCGGGGTGTGGAAGTACTGAACAGGCATTTCCAGTGAATTTTTTGCCAGCTAGATGAAGCTGTTGTGTGCCAGCCTTGCTCCCACATTTTATTCCACTCTTCCTCCCCAGTAGCTACCTGGGTCTCGCTTTCCCAAGCTTCCTTCACTTGTCTAAACTCAGAGTGCACTGAGCCCTTCAATGCTTGATAAGCTTGAATGATAGTACCCCTTCTGTCCACCAACATGGCCACACAGTATAGGAAGCTCTTGAGCTCAGTGAAGTATCTACCCACTTTTGCAAGTCTGCTCTCCATCATGAGGTAGTGCCTGATCTGCAGGAAGTGGAACAAGTCTTGTCATGTGTAACTTATAACTTTGTTGTAGCACAGAAAATATGGTACAATGACCATCTTGGGCATAGTGACTAAATCACATAAGCGATTGGTGGTTCCAACACCAGCATCCCCTGTCCTTCTCTGGGGGAAATAATTCAGGGTCACCTACTATAACTGACAGGGAGCTCACCACATTTGGAGTACCTGTTATGGTCTTGGCCTTAAAGAGCCTCTGAAGTGTGTGTTTTGTTCATGAATTTTTAACACCGGTAAGGATGGCCAGGGTCATGTGTATATGTGGTAGAGTGAAGAGTGGGACTGGAAGGCTGAAGTCTGCCTCTAGAATGAGCCACCTGGAGTCCCTCCTTTGCCTTTTCCATGTTATTTAGCTGAGCTGCCAGATAACAGTGCTTCAGGCTGAGCATAGCCAGCCTGCCCTTTCTTTTGGGAGTGCAGGACTGTCATCTGGATTCTGTACCTGTGAGATGCCCATATGATCAATAGCATCATTTACTGTGTGCATTTCCAGAACGTCTCCACAATATACAGTAGGGCAGGAAAGCTTAAAACATGAACAGGAATATGAGCAGCAGATTCATTTTAAGGGTGGTTATTCTGCTCCCCAAACTCAGAGGCAGGAGGTTCCAATATACCACATTGGCCTGGATGTTTCCCATGAGCTTTTTGTAGTTAAGAGTGAACAGAGAGCTAAGCCTGGACAAAATATGTACTCCCAGATATCTATGTTCTGGGCAGTCCTGTGAAAGGAAAAGTTGGCTTTTTTGTACCTGTGGTCACTCAATAAATCATTTTTTTTAACATTATCTAGTTCATCCTTGTGTGGCCATATATGGGTAGTCAGTGTCTGATTTTTTTCTGTTTTCATGTTTGCTACCAAATCACAAGCACCCGGCTACCAGTGTTTATATGTGCTGTTTCCTGTTCCTCAGTATAAAGAACTCAATGGAGTCACAGCATAGAAACGCTGTGCATATTGAGACTTTTCAGTTTGTCCTCAGAAGGCTTACCCTGCTGTCCATGGCTAATTTTCATTACCTTGTGCTGTACAGTTTCCAACCTGTTCCTGTTAGAGCTGTGGGGAGTGTAGAGTTCCACCAATGAAATTCTTGCAAAATGACAATGCTGCCCCTGGGAAGGATCATCAGACAGTACCGTTTGAGTTTTCACTGCTATGCAGATGATACTCAACTGTACATGTCCTTTGTACCAGGGACAAGCGATGCTGTCAAAGTGCTGAATAAATGCCTCGCTGAGATCCAGGACTGGATGAATTCTAATTGGCTGGATTGGCTTAATCCAAGCCAATCCAGGATGCAGAGGGTAATACAAACATATGAACTTATGAATGTGCTAGCAGAAACAGACCATCCTGTCCAGAGTCCACTCTGAAGAAAGGGGGGTTACTTGCGGGGTACCGCAGGGTTCAGTACTGGGGACAGTCCTTTTTAATGTCTTTATAAGTGACATTGCAGAGGGACTTGAAGGAAAAGCATGTCTCTTTGCAGATGACACAAAGATCTGCAACAGGGTTAATGCACAACAGGGGGTGAAAAGGATGAAAAGGGACTTGGCAAGGTTGGAGGAATGGCCAAATGTATGGCAGCGTAGATTCAATGCAAAGAAGTGCAAAGTAAGGTACCTGGGAAACAAAAACCCAAGGGAAGAGTACACAATGGGGGGGGGTACTAACAACAACAAAAACAGAAAGGGATCTGGCAGCAGTCATATCAGATGACCTAAAGTTAGGCAGGCAATGTGAGAAGGCAGTAAGGAGGGCTGGGGGGATACTGGGATGCTTAGGGAGAGGCATCACCAGTAGAAAACAGGAAGTTGTCATCTCTCTGTACAGACAGTCGGTGAGACCCCATCTGGAGTACTGCATGCAGTTCTGGAGATCCCATCTCCGCAAAGACATAGACAGGTTGGAGGCAGTCCAGAGGAGGGCAACTAAAATGGTGCTGGGTCTGCACCAGAAACCGTACGATGTGAGACTAAAGAAGCTTAATATGTATACCCTCAAGGAAAGGAAGGAGAGGGAGAACATGATAGAAACTTTCAAGTACCTCAAGGGAATCAGCAAAGTCCAAGAGGGTAGCATCTTTCAGAAAAAGAGATGTGGAAGAACAAGGGGGCACAGTTTGAAGATAGAGGAGGGGGACAGCTCAGGGGCAACGTGATGAAGTATTTTTTCACAGAGAGGGTGGTGGACACATGGAATGGCCTTCATGAGGAGGTCGAGGGGTCAGAAACAGTGGGGGAATTCAGGAATGCATGGGACAGACATAAAGCAATTATAGTGGGGATAGGAGGAAGTAGGCTGTTGGTTAACTAGGATCTGCAGCTTATCCAATAGATAGGGAAATGGGCAGACTGGGTGGGCCAAGCGGTCCTTATCTGCCATCAAAGTTTATGTTTCTGTGGCTGAGGTTCAACCCTGGCAAGATGGAGGTACTAGTGATTGAGCCTGGCCGAGTGTGGAGTGATGATGCCTATGGGATGACAACAGGCTTAGTCCTGGGGTCAACACCATTGATGGCATCCTGTAGGGTGAGAAATCTTGGTGTGATCTTTGATGACAGGCTGACATTTGATGCTCTGGTATTGCCTGTCATCAAAAATAGTTTCTACCACCTGAGGAACATTGCTCAGATTAAGCCCCTATTTCTGCCTGAAGACCTGCAATCAGTGGTGCACACTTTTGTAACATTGAGGCTTGACTACTGTGATGCTCTGTATCTCAGGGTCAGTGGGGGAAACCTCCTCTGACTGCAGCTAGTGCAGAATGCAGCGGCCAGGCTGCTGACAGGATTACCCAGATTCTGTCATGTGACCTCAGTCCTGCAAGGTCTGCAATGGCTGCCAGGCAGGTGGTGGGTTCTCTTCAAGGTGGGCTTGCTCACCTCTAAGACCCTGTACAGACTGGGCCCTGGCTACCTGTCAGACCTCCTTACTCCAGCCATTCTGACTCACTCCCTCCATTCCTCCACCCAGGACCTCATTGTGGTTCTGAGGACTGGGCTGAAAACCTTGGGTAATCACTCATTCTGGGTGGCTGGCCTGGTCTTCTGGAATTTGCTTCCAAGATCCTTGAGGGAGGCTCCTACGGTGGAAGGATTCAGGAGGGGCCTAAAAACTCATTTATTTAAGCTAGCGTATCCTGATAATATATCTTAATGCTGCTTGAATTTTGGATTTTATTGTGTGTTCTATGATTTTATTGCAATTTTACTATGACACTGGAATTTTATGTACGGCGCCCAGAGCCTCCGGGATTGGGTACCTAAAAATAAACTCTTGCTTACAATTCTGCTTCCAAAATGCTTTTCAGAATTTCTTGTTTAATTCTTCAGAATTCAAAACAGCATGTCTGTGTAAACTTCAGATCATTCCACGGCTTGCGGAAAATGAATCTGAAGTTTATGTAAACTATGTATTACTAATCTGCAGTTTAAAAAAAAGCATTCTATTTTTGAATTTTCAGAATTCAGCTTCTGATGAAATTCTGCAGAATCAGGCTGAAATTACTAAATTCCACAGAATTCCAGCAGAAGCAGAATTAGAAAATTCCACACAACTCTAGCCCCTGTCTTTCCTCAGTTGTGGGTTCAAAATCTGCACATAATGCTACAGGTGTGGTCAAACCGGTAACCTGTGCAGTGGCAGTATTACTGCCCTTTTTTGACTGGTGAAATCCTGCCTGATGAATCCTAAAATGTCTTCTCATACACCTCACTGTACTGGAAAGCAGTATACAGACTATTGCTAGTTATTACACTCAGGTTCCTTTCCTCCTTAGTGTGTCCACCTTTAGCCCCATTGATGAAATAATCAACAAGTAGATTTCTGCTGCCAGTGTGCATTACTTTACATTTATTGGCACTGAAGTTTTGATGACAGATACTGAACCAATTACCCAGCCTCTCTACATCATTTATCATAATATTAATCCCTTCCCCTGTCCACTTTCTTGCAATGTTTTGTGTCATTTGTAAACAGACCCAATTTCCTCTGTATCCCCACCTTTGATATCACATATATATGATAAAGAGTTATGTCCTCAGGACAAATCTCTGAGGCACCCCTAGTTACTTCCTTGATATCAGAGAACTTTACATTCAAGACCACTTTGAATCAGATTTGTCATACAATTCCCATCACATCTAGTTAGCCCATTCTCTAATCCTAGTTCACTGAAATTCTTCACTAGCCTGTTATGTAGGTAATAAGCCATGACAGGGTGTGCATTATAGGATTTTAGTGCACACCCCACCGAGTGCATGCCCCCGGGGTGTATGAAGACACAAGGTCAAAGGCAAAGTGTCCTTACATCACTGGGAAGTGCATTAAAATCCTAAGGTGCACACCCTGGAGGGGCTTATTACATTTATATAATGGCTGAAAGTAGTTTTTTGGAGGAGGAAAATGAGATTTGGCATCTGATCGTGCATTTATTGAGATTTAAGGTTTAAAAAGATATAGGTGACATGTCTCGGCCAGTGAAAGTTCTAGATTGTTTCTTGCCATTTTAGAAGTGGTACTAAATCAAAGGGCTTACTGAAATCCTGGTACAGGATGTCACTGCCTGGTTCTGCTGATGCAAACTGTTATTTCGTTCCTGGTGAAGGTCCCCCTCAAAACTATTTAATAAATAGAATAACACAGTTCAGAGTGTTCTGTTGTGCTGGTTATATACTGTAGATACCTCTGGTGGCCAAAGGTATTTAGTGTTACCCCGTGCCTCACAACTTGCCTAGAATGTGTGGTTGAGCACAACCAGACACATATAAGTCAACAAAACATACCAAAAGTGTCTATAAGGACCACTTGGCCCACCCAGTCTGCCCATTTCACTTCCTATTGGATAAGCTGCAGATTCTAGTTAACCAACAGCCTACTTCCTGCAACCCCCCCCCCAAATACAATTGCCTTATGTCTGTCCCATGCATGTTTGAATTCCCCCACTGTTTTAGACCCAACAACCTCCCAGGAAGGTGGTTCCATGCATCCACCACTCTCTCCGTGAAAAAAATTTCCTCACATTACCCCTGAGCTGTCCTCCCTCTATCAGTAAATTGTGCCCCCTTGTTCTTACACATCTCTTTTTCTGAAAGATGCTACCCTCCTGGACTTTGTTCATTCCCTTAAGGTACTTGAATGTTTCTATCATGTCCCCCCATCCCTCCTTTCATCAAGGGTATACATATTAAGCTCTCTCAGTCTCTCTTCATATGGTTTCTGATGCAGACCCTGCACAATTTTAGTTGCCCTCCTCTGGACTGCTTCCATCCTGTCTATGTCCTTGTGTACTGTAGATGGGGTCTCCAAAACTGCACACAATATTCCAGATGGGGTCTCACCAACTGTCTGTACAGAGGGATAACCACTTCCCTTTTCTACTTGTGATGCCCCTTCCTAAGCATCCCAGTATCCCCCTGGCTCTCCTTACTGACTTCTCACATTGCTTACCCAACTTTAGGTCATCTGATATGACTACCCCTAAGTCCCTTTCCATTTTTGTTGTTGTTAGTACCTCCCCTGCTATTGTGTACTCTTCTGTTTTTTTTTCCCAGGTGCATTACTTGCACTTCTTTGCATTGAATCTAAGTTGCCACATGTCTGACCATTCCTCCAACCTTGCCAAGTCCCTTCTCATCCTTTCTGCCCCCCCCTTTGTGTATCAACTCTGTTACAGATCTTTGTGTCATCTGCAAAGAGGCATACCTTTCCCTCCAGACCCTCTGCAATGTCACCTATAAAGATGTTAAAGAGGACTGGACCCAGTACTGAGCCCTGAGGTACTCCACTAGTAACCCCCCTTTCTTCAGAATGTGTTCCATTCACTATTACCTTCTGTGTCCTGTTATGCAGCCAGTTTGCTACCCAGGCTACCACCCTGTAACCCACTCCCAAGCTGGCTAACTTGATTATTAGTCTTTTGTGCGGGGACTGTGTCAAATGCCTTGCTAAAGTCTAGGTAGGCCATATCCACAGCCCCTCCCTGGTCTATTACTTTGGTCACCCAGTCAAAGAAATCAATTAGATTCATCTGACATGACCTTCCTGCTGTAAATCCATGCTGCTTTGGGTCCTGTGCCCAGCTGGCCTCTAGGTACTCAACAATTCTTTCTTTCAGAAGTGATTCCATCATTTTCCCTACCACTGAGGTCAAACTTACAGGTCTGTAGTTTCCTGCTTCTGCCTTGCTCCCACTTTTGTGAAGGGGAATCACATCTGCCCTCCTCCTCCAGTCCTCAGGTGCCACCCCATCCTCCCATGATTTGATAAAAAGTGTGGTCAGTGGTGTCACTAGGTCCTCCATTATTTCTTTTAGGATTCTGGGGTGAAACCCGTCAGGCCTCATTGCTTTGTTCACCTTGAGTTTCAAGAGTTCTTTCAGGACTCTTTCTTCTGTAAATGGACTGGTGTTAACCCCCCTACCCAGAGTGCTTCTATTGTCTGACTTAGGTAACTCCTCCTCATCTTCTTTTGTGAATAAGCTGTAATTGTGATGCAGATTTTTCCATACCCAAACAATTTGCCGACTATTATCTGTCATTAAAGATTAGACATGTCTGACAGATGTGAAAGATATTTAATAAGACAAAAAGTTTATTATACATGCATATTCTACAGATTTACAAAGTGCAGCAAAGCAGCAGCATCATTTGGAAGGTAAAGAGAAAGACAACATAAAAATATCACACCAAAACACCAACTTTATAATGCAAACATAATGATGCTAGTTTTGAAATATTAAAAAACACACTCAAATATTTATTGTGTGTGTGTGTGTGTGTGTGTGTGTGTGTGTGTGTGTGTGTGTGTATGTGATATTCAGTATGTATGGAATATCACACACCAGGGCATGTGATTAGTTACAGACATCTGGACACTTCACAATGTTGACAATAGACTCTTAAACTGGATTGTTACAACCCATGCTATTTAAAGGTGTCAAAATTAAATCTACTTTTGTAACTTGAGCTTTTATTTGTACTAATTAGTAATGATGCAGTTATTCATATTGAGAATAAACTTTTAATGATAATGTAATCCAAATGAAATGCGTCCAGTGTTTCATCTAAAAGGATTATCAATGACAAACGTTTTGAGATTAATGCATTCCTGGTTCATGTTGATAATTATGATGACAAGACAATTAATGCTCTTACTGTGCATGCATGATACATGCCAAATACCTAAGGAATGGCTATACAGCCTAGTGGTTAAAGCACAGATATGTAAACCACGATTCTACAGTGCTGAATCCCACACAGCCACTGACCCAGTGTTGAACCTTCACAGTTGTTTGACATTCTTGTGCATCAGTCCCATGAACTCTAAAACTGGGAAGAAGTAGGAAGCCACTGAAAAAGGATGTTGCATTTTATTTCAGCTGCCATGTCCTGTGTAAATAAAATTGCAAACAACAGGCAAAACCTAGTTCTAACTACATTCAGAAAGGACACTTTTACATTTTGCAATCCATTTCCACAAAGGCATAATTTAACAGAAAAAATTTATGTGTATTTAGTTTACCCATATGCATACAACAACATACTGGTGAGAAAGTAAATACAAAATATACATGCAGGAACATATTATTACAATAGAAGAACTGATTTACTTTCAGACTGTTACAGCGGTATCCCCATATATTCTGTAATATACAGGTGGTATCCCTGTAGATTCTGTAACCTAAAGGCCACGGGACCCCACTCCCCAGCACATTTAACAGCCAGCACACAAGCGTCAGACCTGGGGAACAGAGCAGATTACAGCAGCCCTAAAGGTCGTGGGACCCCACTCCCCAGCACATTTAACAGCCGGCACACAAGCGTCAGACCTGGGGAACAGAGCAGACCACAGCAGCCTCAAAGGTAATTTAGGACCTCCTGGAGTGCTCCTTTGAGAGGGGTGTTTAAAGTATTTTGTGTCCTCCGACTTCAGCTGATTGTTTACTGGGACACCTCACAGGCCTCTGGGCATCAGGGATACCACCAGCATCTGCGAGGAGCTTTAAAACCATATCGTACTGCTCACTGGACATTTTCTAGCTTTAATGTTCTAGCGACTGCAGTTAACATTTCAGTTCTCTGTCCTGTTGTACCTTACACAGCTGAAGTCTAATCTCTGGGTCATCTGTAGTGTTCAGCCCCGAAGTGCATGCCAAGATTATGTGTTTTAGAGATATGTTACAGTTGTAGCAAGTGAACAAGTAGTGCTTACTGTGTTTGTTCTCTCTGGGAGTACTCACTCTGGTTACAGGCCCAGTCTCCATTGCTTTCCTCCAGCAGCTCAGCTCCTATCTTGCGCATGCGTAATGGGACTGTCTCTACCCTTAGCCCATGCACGCACACTAGCAACCGGTCAACCCCAGAATGCCAGACTCCGCTGCATACTAATTATCCCCTTTGTTTTCTCTCCCTATTTTAGGCTGTGGGACCCCACTCTCCAGCACATTTAACAGCTGGGGAACAGAGCAGACCACAGCAGCCCCTAAAGGTAATTTAGGACCTCCTGGAGTGCTCCTTTGGGAGGGGTGTTAGCCTGTCGACACTGTGCATCGACTGCCCCTCCCACCCAGAGGCCTCCCTTAATTTAAGGAACTCCCTGGTCACATGACTTCCTGCCTGAATTTTTCTAACTACCCACTTTCCCACTTATAGGGCTCCACCACTAGGTGGTAGCACACAACCCCTCGCTCCCTCATACTTTCTGCCCACTCTCCTCTCCCTTAAGCTCTACTCTTCTTCTTTTCCCATCCCTCCCATCCTCCTGTAACAGTGCACACTACCTGCAATTACTTCTAGGAGTCACTACTGCCCCCCTTTTTTCTCCACTGTTGCCCCCTTTTCCTCCTGGGGCCCCCTGCCAAGCTGTCCACTTTTTCTGTGTTCCTACCTGGTCTCCCCATCTGGATCTTGAACCTTGAGCCCTCCGCACCAAAGTCTGTGGCTCTACCACTGTACCAAATGGTCTACCACATCACTAGAAGCTTCTTACTCCTCATTATGTTACATCACAGGACCTCTCCCATTGCCTCCCCCTCAATCACATTGATGACCGTACTCACACTAATACTGCTACATGTCACCCTCCTAACTAACTCCACCAGTTTGGCACCTAACTCATCCCTGTCCACCCTCCAACACTACTCATACCCCATAGCCTGTCATCACTGTGCCCCTACCCAGACTACCCCCTCACCCCCTCAACCCCCACCAACATGTCCCATGCCGCCCCGCATCACTGGATGCCCATGGCCACCCTTGTTCCTTGCCATCCCTGCTCTCTGATCCCTCCCCATCCCTCGCCCCATGCCCCCCATCAAGGCACTGGCGCCACCCATCATAAACAAAACCGGGCGCTTTCCAGGATGATTGCACTGCTCCTATTACTATCTGGTAATGTCCACCCAAACCCAGGCCCTATCACAAACAGCCACACCCACCTCTCCCCCTCCAGCAATGGGACTCAAACTTGCCTCCATTAACGTCTGCAGCCTGCTAAGGAAGTTTGCAGATCTACAAGGCTGGGTTGCACAGCATCAACCTGATGTCTTGGTACTAGTCGAAATGTGGCTCTCCAAGTCAGCCCCTGACTCATTTATTTTCCTACCAGGATACTCTTTCTTTAGAGAAGACAGAGTCAGGAAATGTGGAGTGGGATGTGCCATTTATCTCCGGGACTCCTTCCTAAGTCACCCCCTCCCAGAACCCCAATTAGAGCATGGTGCCCATGCAATCTCCCTAACAATCACTCCTGTCACCTCAAAAGCCCCCTTATCATCACTGCTGCCTACATTCCTTCACGCAACCAAAATCTTGCCTTGCAATCTCTACTAGATTACATCTCCCTCCAATGAAGCAAAATGGAGCAGATTATAATGGGTGACTTTAACATTAACTGGCTTGCCAGCTCAATGACCCATGCTAAAGATGCTTTTGCTGCATTTGACCTCACCCAACTGGTTTCCTCCCCCACCCACGAGCATCCAACTAATGGTAATGCCACTCTACTGGCCCTTATACTCTCTAACAGGCCTCATAAAATCACTAATGTTGCAGTGCTGCCAAATGCCCATCGTGATCACTGCCCAGTCATTTGTGTCTGGTCCTGTAACCTGGAAAAAACAAAGCCTGTCTTTACCTTCAGGAGGCGTTTTCACCCTGGCAACCTGGCTCTACTCTGTGAGCACCTTGCCAGCTGGGACTGGTTCCCTATAAAACTTGCCTCCAATATTGACACTGCCCTCAGCTACTTCATACACTCCTTTAATCTGGCCTGCAACACCTACGCACCCCTCTCCAAATCTCTAGTTAAGAAACACAGCTCCTCCTGGATCACCCCCACGCTCATCAAGCAGATGTGCCTCAGGGATAACCTCTGGCACAGAGCTCTTGAGTCTGGGAAACCAGCCGATAGACAAGCCTACAGAGTTGCCTGTAACAAGTGTACCTGGGCTATCCATAGTGCAAAAGCAACATACTACAAAAACACCCTCGCTTCAACCTGGGGCTCTGCACATAAGTTCTGGGACAACCTAAAGGAACTTAATGGAAAAACTCAGTCCCTACCCCCCATCACAGCTTAATATTGGTGGTGCAATCTCCACAGACCCACAAAGTATTGCCAATGGCCTAAATGACGCATTTTTCCGACCTGTCTTCTACACTACCTGCAAACTTTTTTGACCCCACTGCCGACCCTCCTCAAACCACCCTCCAATACCCGCCTTTCCACTTCCAAATTCTCTCCCTGTCTGCTGTAAAACCCTATCTGCTTAAACAGCCCTAAACAGTGCCAGCCACAGCCGCAACACTCTTGATCGCAATCTCCTTCGCACTATGCTAGATGTTGTCCTCACCCCCCCTCACTGACCTTCTCAACTGCTCCCTCTGCCTCAGACAGTTCCCCCTAGCTTGGAAAATGGTGGTCATCACCCCTATACACAAGGGTGGTGATCAATTCTCCCCTGGAAACTATAGCCGATCACCATCCTCCCTCCCATCCAAAGCCTTGGAAAAAATAGTCGCAGACCAAATAATGGACTTCTATACCATGCACAGCCTCCTCTGCATGAAGCAACATGGTTTCCATCATGGTTTTAGCACCACAACCGCCCTCCTAGAATTTTCCACATTCATTCACATTGCCCTTGACAAAGGGTACCTTGCCGGTGCAGTCTTCATTGATCTGTTGAAGGCCTTTGACACGGTCTGCCAGCCCGTTCTCATAGACACCCTCACACAACTTGATATTGCCCCTGGCCCAGTGAGCTGGGTCACCGACTACCTCACTGCCTGAACACAATGTGTAAGAATCAACAATATACTCTCAAGCCCCCGTCAGGTCCACTCAGATTCCCTCAAGGCTCCATCCTTGGGCAGCTACTATTTAGCTTATACCTAAACACACTGCCCAACTCATGCTCAGAAAACATACTCCTTTACGCAGATGATGTGGTCCTTTTCACATCCCACCCTGACCCTGTCCAACTTCAGCGTGCACTACAAACTTTCTTTGCTCAAACCGAACAGTGGTTCCTAGACCACAGACTTGTAATCAATCTAAAAAAAAAAAAAAACTCTTTACTCACAACCAAAATATATTCAAGGGTGCTGTACTGTCTGTTCTGTCCCACTCCCACCACCCCCTTGAGCAGGTAAATACTTACAAATACCTTGGTGTTGTCTTTGACTCTGCTCTTACCTTTCATGAGCACATCCACACCCTCTGCTCAGCCATCAACACATACATAGGCCTTCTGTACCTTCCATAGGACCTGTCTCCTACCGGAGGTGCTAAAACTCACTATCGACTCTTCAGTTCTATCCCTTGTGGATTATGGACTGCTGGTATGTGATGTGGCTGACAACACCACGCTGGGCAAAATCAAGCTCTTGATCAGCAAAGCATGTCAGCTTCTCACAGGGGCTGATAGGCTCACCCATACCTGTACTCTATACTCCCTGTCAAACCTCCTCTCCTTTGATTAGTGACTGCACTACCAATCCCTTATACTCACCCAAAACATTCTCTTAGGACTGACCACCCCAGTCTGTCTATGATACTCAGCATTTCCCTTCTGATTGTCTCCACTCAAAGCTCCACCAAAACCTTATTACTAGTACCCAGGGTCAGGATGTCCCTGGCACAGTGGTGCTTCTGGTACAGAGCCCCCACTTGGTTTAACACCTTCCCCCCTAGCATCATGTCCGAACATAGAATTGGGCCATTTAAATCAGCCCTCCATAACTACTTGATCAACTCCCGCATCTGTGCCTGCACCTAAATCAGCTTCCGGTGGGTCCTGATCCACCACTGTGACCTCCATCTCTCTCACTGTATAAATGTTTCTGGGTACCCCATCCTGCATAGCTACAACCATGTATAGGCCCTTTTGCATGCAAAGATTGTTCCTGTTTGCATTTGTCTCTCACTGTTATTGTTACAATTTTTTGTATATAGTGTAAATAACTGTACATATCTGCACTAATGTCTGTAATTCCATGCACTGTTTGTAAACCTGCTCCATCCTGTATGTTGTATGATGAGGAGCCTTTGTAAATGAGTCCCAGACTCAAAGGTTTATAATTCCGATATAAATAAATAAACAAATAGAGTTCCACCAGTTTATCACAGAAACATCCCATAAAGCCAATGCTGCCAAGGGGCTAGGGGTCATATTCCATACATGAGTTTAGATAATGTAATGCTACCACAGCACTCATTACTGTCCCCCCCCAATTGTGTGTTAACTATGGCAAATTCAGCACAGCTATTACCCCTTTCCATTGCTCCGTATATAAAAATGCATTATCTGTTTTAAGATTAGCTTGCTTACTTATAACTCAAGTTCAAATTTATACTCAAATCATGAGATCCTAACCCACCCACCACCCCCATCACCCCAAATAAGTGTACCATATCACTAGCTTAATATATAAAAACTGTCAGGAGGCAAAGGGATAATACGTAATGAGAAAGGAGACTCCCACCAGTCAAAAAGCAGATCTGACCCAGAAAACAAAAAAAACAAACAAACAAACAAAAAAAAAACTACACAGTGAGCATTAAACCAGCTCTGTGGATGTCGTCTAAACTATTTTGCAAATGGTTTCTGAACCACAGTGGCCATCTTATCACGCTAGGCAGTATAAAAAAAACTTTAAGGAAAAAAGAAAATCAACTTTTATGTGCATAACAAACAAGCAAAGATTACAATTACAAGACATACACCATTTAATATAAACATGGGCAGTAAGCCTCAAAAATTCAAAAAGCACCTGCATCAGCTTTTAAATAAGAGACAAAACATTGGTAGAAGATGTCATTTTTTCAGCAAAAAAAAAATGTAAAAACTGGTGGGATTCAGTCTAACCTAGAACAGTTCTTCTATTGGTTAGTCACGTTAAATGTCTAGATAAAGCTGGTCTCTGAATTATGTAAACTGCTTTCCCCAAAAACAAACTCCCCCGGAACAGATGCGATCAAGGTGAGAGACAGAAAGTGGTACCTCTTTTCTAGACACTCACTGGAATAAATGCCTCCTGTTAGGCTGGGTTGTTACTGCTTTGCCCCTGTGACAAGAGTTCAGATGGAAAATTCTCATTAGGTATTTCTGAACACCAATGATCACAAAACTATTTAACACAACCTATACAGATTTGTTCTGGAGGCAATGTGGAGCCATGGGAACACACTACCATGTATTTTGGGATTACCCCATCCTCCACCCTTTTCGAAGGGATATAAATTCAAAACAACTTGTGACTCCCTAGCAGATACCAAACTTTTCTTCAGACCTAGTTCTCAGTTTCCCCACCTTACTGAAAGGGTCCAGAAAGCAGTGGAAACCTACACAAACTTTGAGAGTGGTGGCCCATCCTCCACCTCCCACAATTCCTTGAACTTTGGCAACCCTGGATACAACTTATGGTATAGCAGCTGGGAGAGGAGGGTTAGGCAGAGCCTGGTATGGTCTCACCTCCCCATGCTGAGTCAGTGGCCTGGTGAGGTACCCCTTCTCTCTTCCCCATCCCACTGGGTTCACTTGGTCCTGCAGACTCATGAATAACATTTACAAGAGCCACCCTTTGGAATTTCAATAATTGGTTTCTTGAAACAAATCCTAATGTATGGAATCTTAGTTCCTTTGTAGACCTGTATTTGTTCAATCTTATCATTCCTTATTTTTTAAACCATGGACTATATATCACATAAATACTACCTACAAGTTCACCATTAATTTATGTTCATAACCAGGGGATCTGTTGTCCTCCTGATTGTTCTCATTGCAGAAAAATGTGTGCTATTCTTACTTCATTTTTTTAGTAGATTCTGAATGACATTTCACAAGTAAAGATGTCTTTGACGCAACCAGATGTTTCCTTTTTATAACCATGTCTTGTCAGTTTGTGCTTAAATAAAGCTAACGTTTAAAAAAAAATTGTTGGTTTGAACAGCAGATGCCAACTGAGGTCATTTCATTTTAATCCTCCCCCCCCCCAAAAAAAACATGAAAACTGATAGTCAAAATATTTTTCAGTCATTTTCATCCACGAAAAGTCTATTTCATCCTTGTAAGTAAGATACAGGAATAACTTCCATATTGGAGCTGCTTGTGCCTGGTCCTTAAATGGTTATATTTATTACCGAGGATACATTGCATTAGGGGATATGTTTAATTTGGGCTTCTTTAAAATGTGTGGTTGCTGCCTATGCAGAACATATTTTGTGTAATCATTTCCCTAGTACTGTGTACTGAAATTCTTTTCTCTTAAACTGGGTAACTGCTTTGGGCTCACCATGACCCAACATATTGCCTCCATTGGTTGGCTGACCTTCTGTATTTGGTTGAAACACAGGTTATATCAAACTGATAAGTCCTGAAAAAGGATGGAATTCATGTCTGTTATTTGTTGATGCGTTGTATTAGGGGTATACAGCATGTATAATTTTGTGCAAGCATCAGTTGTTGCAAACACATCCAGATTACTTTAAAATGAGGGAGGACCCCATTAATCCGTGGCAGCACAGGCCAGTTTTATCATGAACTGTAAGTGCAAAGGGGCAGGAACACATGTATAAAGCATGTCTCTTCGCCTGTGTACCTAAAGGATCACCAGGGTAAGTTGAAAATCCATGAAACCAAAGTATTTTATTAAAAAAAAATACACTACATGCACACTTTAGCAAATAAATGCCGAGGTTGAAAGAAAGAAAAAGGAAAAAGTAAAGAACATTTAAGTAAACATTATTGCTATTCAAAATGACCTATGAGTAGCAAAAGCATGCATTGAAAATATTTTTGAATACAATGATGAATCACTGACTGATAAAATGCCTTGATGCTTGGGCATGAACTATATGTCTGATATTGCACTTTGGATGGGCGTTGTAAATCAGATGGCAGCTTCTTGATAATGATCCAGCAAAACAAAAAATGTTGGTACTACAGCGATTTCTACTTGTGTTAAGTCTGAGTGCAGTTTCTTGTAAAATAATGGTTCACATGTCAAGAAATTTGATTGGTCAAAGACCATTGCACTTAACATAATTAAAGATACACCTGACACTGCTCATAGTCTAATTCACCCTTTTCATGATACCCTCATTTGCTCTAGCTACAAAGAGAAAGACACTGATAATACTTAGTTTATATCAAGCTGAATAATATAACTAAAACACATGTGCTGTGTGTAGTTTGTTTATCTTCAAGGGAGAGGAATGGCCTGTCTCACTTGGTAGAATAAATGTAGGGTACCAAAGGCCACAATTTGTATTCTCTCTCTCTCTTCCACCCACCCCCCAACACACACAACTCCCTGCATCACACTGCATGCATGCACAAGCACTACACACTAGAATATCTATATCTAATTCATCTCTACCTACAGTTCAGGTTTTTTTTTTGTATTCCACACTCTGTTTCTTCTGAGAGTGTTGTCTCATTATCTAGTGTAATCTTTTGCCCATTTACTGAAATTTTAGACTGCTTTTCTGACAACTCAATGTCCTGATCCCTAGGGGAGGCATAGTTGTTATGTCACTATTGTTGGTATTTCCAATAACGCAGGAGATATCAGTTTAGGTGTTTGGTTGAGCAAGGAGAGGATGATGAGCTGTGACTGAATATTGCTGTTGCCATGCTAATGTATCATGCTCCTGTCTGCCACCTATTGTTTTAAGTGTTTTCCCTGTAACTTTCTAGGTTGGAGCTATTGATCTTTTACTGGCTGTCCAGTTTTCCTTTGACATTTCCATCTGTATAGTCTTGTTTTGGTGGTCCATAACAGATTCCAATGTTACTGCTCCCTTTTTTGTGGTTCTTGTATGATTTGCTATGAATGTAGACATTTTGGAATTACCCTCTAGTGGTAAAATATACTATTTGAGGTGTATAACTTGCTTTGTTTTACCTTGTTTTTGTTAGGCAAGTGAATATGTCCTCTTGGAAATCTCTCAAATATCAAGTTTTATTTGACTTGGCTTGTCAGTTTCAATGCTGATTACATTGCTTGTACAACAGTAATGATGATATGCTTCCTTAACTATCAGTGTTCCAGATCTATGTTGTTTCCTGTCATAGGCTGCTCTGTCCTGAAATGCCATTTCTCCTTCATTACCTCAACATCTATACAATCACAGTCATTACAGGACACTGAGTTGGCATGATTCTCATCAAACTGTATTATGATAGCAGTTTCTCTTTTGGTTTACATAGAATTGTTGCTTTATTCCAGTCCTCCGCTGTGCAACATTACTATTCAGTTTCTGTGCCATTTCATTTTCAGGGGCCAGTTGCAGTGTGAATGGAATGTTTTGTTGACGTCACTTCTCTGTTTTCAAGCTGCAGCAGTTTGCATTTGAATACATTTCTTGGAACCTTCTGAAGCCTCCATTGAGGACATCCACCTAGTTTTGAGTCATCTGTGGAGCATAGGTGTACTGCTCTGTTGACTAGATTTATCATTAATGTTGCAGGAGTCAGAGTGTAGGCAGTGACCTACTGTATGTGCAATTATACAATGGCAAGAAAATTTCCTGGACTCTGATTGGTTGGTGTGTGCCTGAGACAGTGATATATTACACAATAACCGCTCTGTGTTGATTTTATGGAGCATGCACCTTTTTTTTCAGAAATAAAGATATACTGCCTCACTAAAAATCTATTAAAAACATTTTTATTTTTGTTTTCTATAACATTGAGCCATTGTATAATTGCAATAAGGCACTCCAAGGTGTGTGTTATCGTGTAATAACGTCACTCCTGGGGTGGTGGAAGCACAATACAAATGCAGAATGCAAGGAAAAGGGGAAGGGGAGAATGAGAAAGAATGGTATTAAGCAGAAATCACCACACAAGGACAAACAAGTCATAAAGAAGAAACAAAAGGCATCCAGTAAGTGTAAAAATATGAAAAAAATGATACGCACAAACAAAGGTGTAAGAATAAAATGGTACTCCTAGCAAAGAGATAGCTGCCATTGAAGAAGCAGGGCCAAGTCCAGGAAACATCGAGGAAACACCTAAATCAGTATGGGGGGGCGTATAAGGAAAATAAGGTGCATGTACAAGAGAAATAAAGAAGCCCTGGCAGCTTACACATTTCAATAAATTTGTGAAAAAAATGGAAGGTACTGATTACATATTACCACTTTTCATTGTAGGAATTCTCCCCAATGAAACTGAATTAGATTTAAAGGGAAACGTCCATGTAGGATTCAATTTATCAATATTGTTACCAATGAAAATCTACTTTACATAAGCTCTTGACCGAACCCATAACACTGTTAGGGCCAGAATCATAACTCATATAGTTGCCCCTCCCTTTACAGCTGAGGCATCCATTTTATAAATCACAGGCACAGGAAATTACATCACATCGAGGAAAACACATGTAGCCGATAAATTATTTTACCAGGAAAGGAACACTAAGCTGAAGCTCGATTCCAGGTGTGACCTGAGAGCACAAGAAAGTTGAATGACTTGTTCAGGATCACACAATAATGCATGTGGAGACTGTGAGATTCAAACCCAGGTCTCCAGGTTTGCAGCTCAGAGCCTTACATCACTGCTCTATGCTGTTTCCTTGATGTTTAGTGAAATGTTTTGTGCCTGTGTGATTTGCAGAATATTCTGCTACTGTGGTAACACAGTAAATCATTTTTATATCTGTACCTATCTAGTTCCAGTATTTGTTAGCACTGAAGTAGTTGTGTTTTAATTTATTTTTTGGCATCATGTTCTATCATTTGTAGAAGTGTGATCCGATGGCTAGAGCACATGCTTGGAACCCAGGAGATGAGAGGTTCAAACCTCAGTAAAGTCAAATACTAACTGTGTGATCTTGAGTAAGTCACATAACCTCCCAGTGCTCCTGTCCACCTAGCAGTAGAAATGAATAGCAGCAGGACCCTACTGGAAATGAGGTGGCACATCTCAGCTGGAGTATCCTGTGTAAATAAGTTGTAAAAAAATAATTGTTTTGTGTTGGTGTATGATAGGATAGATTGCTGTCAGTAAAGGACCCTTCTGAACACAGGTACCAGAACATATAGGTGTGTGGAGGGGGCTAGACACCCCCCACTTTTGCCCATGAGCATTCAAAGTGCCCCTTTAATGTATGCAATGTCAGAAGGGAAGAAATCATGGTCTCTTATTACTACAGTGCTCCCCACACACACATATACACACACTCACTTTTCCCCATGTCCCGACACTACTTCTTCTGAAGGTTGCAAAATAAAAATAAATATTTATTTGAACACCATCCAGAAATAGGTCTTCATTCACCAAAGTAAAAGAAAAAAACAGAAGATTTTTTTTCATTTCATGATTCCAACTGTTTCACTCTGTCTTTCCAGCAGGAAATCTCTAGTAGCCCCCTTCTTTTTTTGATAAAACTTCTTCACTTCCCTGATGCTCTCAGGTGCAATCACTTAATTATTAAGTGACTTGTTGTGACAGCTTATCAACAGGCCTAACCCCTTCGGGATTAGAGACAAGTTCAGATCCACAGGGACTATTTTTTTCTTTTCCTCTTTCCCTCAAGGAGGCAGAATAGTGCAGTGGTTAAAGGCTCTGAGCTGCAAACCTGGAGACCTGGGTTTGAATCTCACAGTCTCCACTTGCATATTGTGTGATGCTGAGCAAGTCACTTAACTTTCTTGTGCTCTCAGGTCGCACCTGGAATCGAGCTTCACCTTAGTGTGTCTTTCCTGGTAAAACAATTTATTGACTACATGTGTTTTCCTCGATGTGATGCAATTTTCTGTGCCTGTGATTTTGAAAATGGATACCTGCAGCTGTAAAGGGAGGGGCAACTAAATGGGTTATAATTCTGGCCCTAACAGTGTTGCGGGTTCGGTCAAGAGCTTATGTAAAGCAAATTTCCATTGGCAACAATATTGATAAAAGTAATCCTACATGGACATTTCCCTTTAAATAAAAACATTAAGTCACTTCTTTCCACTATTATGAAGGGGGACCAGTTGCTGTTAAATTACCTAAAGCATAGTTAGATCTTTATCAGGGAAGAATGTGTACTTGTGGTCTCAAATCAGTTCTACATTCTAAGGGCTACAGAACATAAAAAATAAAACTTCAGCAGATGGGCATCACAAGTGACAGTATAGACACCCTATCCTGGTTATTCCCAGAATTTGTACAAATTTAGTGCAAATAAAAAGGTTGAAAATAATTTCAGAACTAGATCCATTTTTGGATTGAACCAGTTCCATAACAAAACAAAAAGAAATTTGAAAAACACGATGGGAGAAATACTGGAATCCATATTGAAGATTTCCCAGTTAAGGAAATATATCAGAAAGGCTACCAAATGGGAAGCAAATAACATTATGGATTGAGGGTGAAGAGATTATAAACAACTAATTCTTAGAGTAAAAGAACTAGATTATCTGGGGATATACATATACAAGGATTATAGCAAAGAACAATCTCTGGAACATATTGCCAATACACCAGGATGGGCCTATCTGCTGGAAACTGTTAAGAAGGGAAGGGGAAATTGTTTAACAAGGAAAGGCACAGTAATCCAAAGCTTGTTTCCAGGTGCAACCTGGGAGAACAAGGAAGTTGAGTGCCTTGCTCAGGGGCACACAGTATGCAAGTCAGGGCTGTGGGATTCAAACCCAGGTTTCCAGGTTTGCAGCTCAGAGCCCTAAACCTCTGTTCTGTACTGCCTCCAAAGGCAATAAAGAGGTTTTCTATATTGGAGAACCCAGCATCTAATTGACATTCTATAACAAAGTATTCTAATGTAAATACTGTGGAGGACAAACCTAACATGTTGTCATGGAATATTACAGGCTTCAAGAACAAATGGGTGATAAAGAATTTATTGCATACATCAATATTTTTGACTATGACAATCTACAAAACACGTGGATTAAGGAGGAGGTTAACATAAGTGGATATAGATAATATTTAAAAAAGCAAAGCAAACTAAAAAATATGGCAGAAGCTCTGGAGGCCTTCTCACATTATGTAAATTAAATGAAAATGTTACAACAGAAGAGACAGATTTGCAAAAAGGACAACATGTTGGGTGTTAGAATCCAGGGTAACAGACAGGAAGCTGTACTACTGAATGTGCATGTTCCTATATTCCACGAGTAAACAAAAATATGGTGAGGGAAGAAATATTGGGGAGATTTGAAAGTTTTTTAGATCAAGATATGCTTTGTAATCCATCCACAAGGTATAGTGATGGGGGATTGTATGCCTGTGTTGAGCACTTCCTGACAAACACAGGTGATGTCATGGATTTTATGTACAACTGTAGAAGTACACAGATAAAAAATAGTAGAAATTCCCTAGATAAGATGGGCAACAAAAAAGGTAGAAAATCATGTATAATATTTTCAAAAAGGAATTTCATTCTATTAAATGGAAGAGTCCCTTGAGATGAAAGGGGCAACTTTACTTTCTTAAACACCAAAGGGACCTTGGTGATAGATTTAGTCGGAATAAGCTTAAACCTAATTCAAAACTGCCGGAGTATGGCAGCTGGAAATAGGGGTGAGAGAGTGAACACCTGCCACTAGAGCTCAAAAGGAATCTGGGGGGTTGGCACCCTGAGGGGCACACTACCTGCCTGTCACGTATAGTTAAAACTAAAAAGTGCATTGGATGGTACCTAATAAACAGCAATAGTTTCAGGGAGGTATTTGATGAGAGGAGTGTACTTAACAAAATGACTGAATACATGGAAGTGGGGGCTAGCCAAGACTATATTATCCCTTATGAAAGTATTGTTAGGCCGGCCCGCTAGCATAGCAGCAAGTCAACTGCTTGCAACACTGATGCCCCGGGTTTGGGAATGGACCCAAGAGCCATAGGGCTGACCTGGCGAAAAGAATAGAGCACCCAAGGGGTGGCTCTCCTTCTCCAGGGGAAGGGGGGTAAGTGTCCAACCTGTTGGACAACATCTGCAAGAGGCAGGAAGAATCATTGGAAAGACTGGCACCTGCTAGCATGGGAGCCGGGACAGACGCTTGTGTCATTGCATGCCCCGCCTCCCAGAGGATCACAGCCACAGAAAAATTCCAGTTCCCGACCATGGTAACCCACACTCAACCACTCCTGCTGCCACTAGTGTCCACCAGGGGGGTCCGACTCCCATGGCCCCACCCTAGAGGGTAGGCCAAGGCCAGTTCCCATTGACCATTGGGAGGAACGCCCAACTGTCAGCTCTGCCTGGGGGGGTAAGCCTGGGGATGGTGGGTCAGTATCTGGGGCAGGGGTTGAGCTCCATTAGGAGCACCGGGGCTGGACCCAAAAAGCATAAAAAATTAAAATAAAAATATTGTTGCCCAAATGGCAGACATAATTGGGAAAGAAATCAAGATATATGAAAAAAAGGGAGCACCATCGTTTAACATGGAGTGCATTCAGGCCAAGAAATAATTAAACAAGCAATTCTGTTTGGTTAAAAAATAACCTTGTGTTGGAAACAGAAAAAAGTTGAACACATTAAGAAAGAACTACAATAAAACCATTAACAACCAAAAAGACAAATATAGGACAGCTCTATGAGAGAAGCTGGAAAGGGTGGCTTATAACAAGGATAATAAAACATTTTGGAGGATAGTGTCACAAGGCATGGGAGAATACACAGAAAATTTAGAGGCATACATAGAACCTACAGCCTGGATGGAACATTACAAAATATTTTTCTTTTAATCCAGAAGAAAAGGGATCCAAGTGCCCAGTGTCCAATATTTGGGAAACACAGGGGAAGGAAATATCAACAGAGGAGGTCATTAGCTCTATTCAAGCTTTTTTGAAACATAGGGCACCAGGACCAGATGGCATCCCCACTGATGCCATAATAAACTTAAAAGATGATGGGTGTCAATCCTCCAGAGATTATTTAACTATATTAACAGCTTTGGAAAGCTTCCAATATCTTGGCATGAATCAATTACAATTCCCATCTTTAAAAGAGGGGACAAACAAAACCACACTTGCTATAGGCCAATAAGTTTAATAGATACAACTCAAAAAATATTTGCACAAATTTTGAATTCCAGAATTGTAGATTGGACCCAAATAAATAAATTAATTGATGAGGCACAATCATTCCACAATAGACAAATGTTATACTCTTTTTCATCTAACCTATAAGTATACAGTTGTAAAAACGACAAAAATGATTTTGTTTATTTGTTGATTCAAATGTGGCTTTTGATATAATTAGTAGGAGTTTATTATGGGAGACACTAGAGAAGTTAGGAATGGATAAACCCTTTCTGAGGCTTCTGATTACTTTATACAATAACACGCAGATCCAAGTCAGGTATATCACAAGACGGGATAAAATTAAAAAATTCTTAGGAAATAGGGGAATGAGACAAGGGTGTGTCTTATCCCCAGTTCTTTTTAATTTATTTTTCAACCAGATCCTGATGAAGCTATATAACTCTGATTTTCATATGCTAAGGATTGGAGAATGGCATTGCCTATACTGGGTGTTTGCAGACAATGTAGTTCTCATTTCCAGTAGTTTTCTGGGAGTAAAAAGAATGCTGCGTAAATGTCAACAAGAATGCTATATGGTTTCTATATATATAAATTATGACAAAACCAAACTAATGGTGTTTGGAAATAAAAGGAAGAAAGGATACACAATTCACATAGAGAACTCTCAGATAGAACATGTAAAGGAGTTTTGCTATTTAGGAATACCTATGTCTGGAAATCTATCCTGGGAGCAACATATAAAAGAAACAGAAATTAAAATAAACAAGCATTTGTCAATGCCGAATGTTTGCTTGCTGGCATTGGCAGTGGTGGTGTAGAAGTTACAGAGCTGCGTAATAGGAATGGCAGTGAAGTATTGAACTGAAGCCAACCCCACCACCACCCTGCAGAGAGTGACAGGCATTGGGGTGAGTGTTTGGGTCGTCAGGCATAACGGCCACGCCATTTCACCACACCCCACCCTGCAGACACTGATTAGTGTAACGGTGTTCCTTGGGGTCTTTGGCCCTTATGCACACCCCATTTCATTAGGAAATATGGTAAGATGGGTGCGATATAGGAGAATGGGGTAAACTTTGGGGCCGAAGAGTCCAAGGCATACCTCGATGCCTCTGACTAGCTGCAGGGTGTGGAATGGTATGAGCATTACAGGCAAGAATCCCAAGTCACACCCCTGATGCCTGTCATTCTTTACAGGGTTGCGCGTTATGGTTGGAAACCCTAATACCTCAGGCATTCATTGGTATTTTCACTCCAAATTTTCTACATGTTTTTTTTGTGACCCCACCTCATGAACAGGGGGAATATCAGTTTGTTAGCTGAAAGCTGCTTATGCACAGTGACTACGGCATTTAGCACCACAGGTGCAAAAACATTCCGAACAGGATGTAAAAAATAACAGCTGTACTGTTCATGGGGAGGTGTAAAAAATGGCAATGTTGCAAATCTGCAGTAAAAATATTTAAAAAAATGAAGTCACGAGCGTACATAGAAACTGTGCAACGCACACCCATAATATAATTAGGTTGGGGATTTGTTACAGCAGATTGTCAACTCAGGCATTTTGGGACCTCCGATCATGAACAGTGTCACTGTGATTTTCTTTATCTGTGCCAAACAATGATTTACAACAGCGACCACGCATCTCTGCGCTGAAAGTGTGAAAACACGCTTCAGCCATGTTGTGAAAAATGACAGCTGTACTGTTCATAAGGAAGTGTGGAAAAATGCCACTGGTAAAAATCTGGACTGAAAATATTACAAAGTCATGAACTTACGAGGGTGCGTGGAAACCGCGCAATGCTCACTCGCCGTAATACAGTCATTTTATGGACTTTTGTCACCAAATTTTCAACATAGCCATTTTAAGACATCTGCTCATGAACAGTGTAACTGTGATTTTCTTAATCTGTCCTAAACATTGCTTTCGAGACACCAACAGCACCATTGTGCGCCTATATGTGAAAATACATTTTGGGTGACATATGAAAAATGGCAGCTGTACTGTTCATAAGGAAGTGTAATAAAATGGCAATGTTGAAAATCTGGAGGGAAAATATTAAATTCGCAAACTTATGAGCATGCATAGGAACTGTGCAACGCAAGCTCGTAAAACAGTGATTTTTAGGAATTTTTTCACCAAATTTTCAACATAGCCATTTTAAGACCTCTGCTCATGAACAGTGTCACTGTGATTTTCTTAATGTGTCCCATACATTGATTTCGCACATCGACTGCGCCATTGTGCGCAACATGGGTGGAAACACATTTTTGCAAGATGTGAAAATGATAGCTGTACTGCTCATAAGGAGGTGTGGTAAAATGGCAATGTTGAAAATCTGGAGTGAAAATATTGAAAATTATCAACTTACGAGCGCGTATAGGAACTGTACAATGCACGCTCGTAAAACAGTCATTTTTTGGAATTTTTTCACCAAATTTTCAACATAGCCATTTTAACACCTTTGCTCATGAACAGTGTCACTGTGATTTTCTTAATGTGTCCAATACATTGATTTTGCACATCGACTGCGCCATTATGCGCTACATGGGCAGAAACACATTTTGGGCAAGATGTGAAAAATGACAGCTGTACCGCTCATAAGGAGGTGTAGTAAAATGGCAATATTGAAAATCTGGAGTGAAAATATTGAAAATTCGCGAACTTATGACGTCTTGTAGAACTTCTTGTAATGCAGCTTGTAAAACAGTTATTTTGGAATTTTTGCACCAAATTTTCAACATGGGTTGTTGGACCCATTTTCGAATGATGTCACTGTCATGGTGTTATTTGCCTGAAGGGTGATTTTGGCAGTGACCGCGAAATCACCTTTGGCCTGAATAACGCCATGACAGTGACATCATTCATGAGAAGGGGTCCCAAAACCCCATGTTGAAAATTTGGTGCAAAAAGTCCAAAAAATGCCTGAGATATGCACTAAAGTTGAAAAAACCCTATCTAGCCCATTATACAGCTTACGGCATTTCCTCAGTTCGCGGTCGGCTTTGAAGAGTGAAGACATGTTCCCGGTCCACCGAAGATTGTCGCGCCGAGCTCCGGAGGTAAGTATGGGGTGAGGGGGGTGTAGGGAGGCAGGGTGCGCAGTGGGTGGGTGCAGGTTGTGGGATGGGGGTCTGGGAGAAGCGCCATGGGACCGTTTTTATTTTGCAGGTTAAAAAAAAAAAGATGATGTGGGACATTTGCCACGCTGGGGTGGGCTCCCAGCATGGCACAAGGATGGCTGGTGGGGGCCATGGAGCCAACGGGGGATTGGGCACCCCGTCGACCATATGATCAGTTGCCACACTGGGGTGGGCTCCAGCATGGCACCCAGTACTGGGGGTGAGGACAGTGGGCCGACAGAGTTGGGCACCCCTGGCCGGGTTATTCTAGGAGTTGCCACGCTGGGGTGGGCACCCAGCGTGGCATGTGGAAGGCTTTGGGGGCGCAGCACAAGCCGATGGGGATTGGGCACCCCTGTCAGCTACACGGTGTGCGGGGAGGGCAGCACCGCATGCATGCGTTCTGTGTGTGTGTGTGTGTGTGTGTGTGTGTGTGTGTGGGGAGTTGCGCATGAGCAGGCGATATCTTATCGCTGCTCACTGAAGCATAGCTCCCCTTTCAACTGTATGCCACTGCATTTTGGAGCTTGTCATAGACAGCTCCAGCATGCATTGGCTTACAGGGCCGCGCTTGCCAACACACTGACTGAATTGGAGGAGGAGGTGACACACCTCCTAAATCTTGGATAATGGCACTATGTTTCTTGCAAATGCGTGCAAGCAAACATAAAAATGTGTTACCGGCCATAACTAGTTTTTCTTATAACTATGGGGGGAGTTCAATGAAAGATTTTTGAAAGTAATAAATGTTAAAACAAGATTCCAGAAGTCACATGATGGCTGCCTGACTGGAAGGAAGCTCTCTCCTCTCCTGCTCTCCATCCTGCCTATAAAATCAATATTAAAAGTGATATTTTGCCCATTCTGATGGCTTTCTTCTACATTTGCTGACTGACTAGTGCATAGTGCAGTCTGTGGTTGCTCTTTACAGCTCAGAAATAAATGCAGAAATAAAAAAAAACACCGCCAAAGCATACCTCTCCGACGACTCCAGAAAAGGTTTCTAAGAGGCCTAAGGCTCAGGCCTCCACTAAGCCTGCTATGCCATCTACTTCTCTCTCTGAGGAGCGATTCCTGGAAGAAATTGAGCCCCTTAATACCTCGGTCCTCTCGATTACCGAGGTGCTACAATAAATGAAGGGGTCGATTGACTCACTTACCCGTCAGATGGGGGATGTTGAAGCCCGAACCTCATCACTGAAGACTGGCATCCCAGGGCTGAATCAGAGTTAGTCCAGTCCCAGCAATGGTGCAAAAAGCTAGAGGAATGCCTTGAAGACTTGGAAGCCAGAAGCTGCAGGAACATCTTGGTGGTGTTGGGACTCCCGGAATGCGCTGAAGGCCCCAATGCTATCCCCTTCATACAGAGACTGTGCGAACGTGTGGTGGGGCCCTCACCAAATGGCCCTGCTTATGTCATAGAAAGGGCCCATCACTCTTTACGGCCGATGTCACCGGAGGGGGCTGTGCCCAGGCCTATAATTTTCAAATGCTTAAACTTTCTGAATAAGCAGCACATTGTCTCTAAAGTGCGAGATGTGCAATCCATTACCTGGGAAAGTAAAACCCTGAGAATAGTCCAGGATCAGCCATTGTCCATTCATCAGAGACAGAAAGGTTTTCACTCGACAGTGTCAAAGATTATTGTGGCAGGTATTCTTTTCAGGATGAGATATTTATTTATTTATTTATTTATTCAATCTAATAAGACACTGGCAGTGGACTTCAGGGGGGCAGACTTTGTGGGCATGGGAAATATTCTCAAGGATCACTTGAAAGGGATTACATCAATGGTCAGGAGTACCATCACCCCTATCCAGGGACCACCCAGTCCAATGCAACTGCCTCAAAGGATGCCGAGAATGAGGAGCACTTGGATGACAGTGGGCTCAGGGAGGGTTAGAGTGGTCAGGCAGAGGTACATCCCAGATCCTATTCCACTCAAGAACTCATATGCCACACTGGCAAATGAGGACAACCAAATAGAGGTACCCAGAGAAGTGGAAGGAAAGGATGTGGAGGTTAGCCAAGGTGACCTCAGCGGGGAAAGCAGTGGACCCCAGAGGAGGAGGAAGCAAATCCTGGTGGGGGACTCCATCATAAGAGGGATCCAGCTAGGAACACAGGAGGGGGAGGACAGGGAGGTGAGGTGCCTACCAGGTGCCACGGCATGGAGGGATGGAAGGAAGATCCTGGGGATCACTGGGAAGGCAAGACGGGGGGGTGAGCTGGATGTCATTATCCACCTAGGTACTAATGACCTGGCAAATGGGGAGCCAAAGGAAGTTCAGGAAGAGTTTAGGAAACTGGGAAGGGGTCTCAAGCAAGTAGCTACTTCTGTCACTTTCTCAGAAGTACTACCTGTGAGAGGCAAGGAGAGCATAGAGTGAATGCACCAGGAACTTTAACTCATGGTTGAAGAACTGGTGCTGTGAGGAAGGTTTTGGATTCATTGGTGACTGGGGACCCACCTGGAGGATGGAGGTTTGTCAAGCCTGACGGCCTGCATCCATCCTGAGGGGAATCCAAGCACTCAATGATAAGTTTAAATGCTACATTGACAAGCATTTAAACTAGCAAAGGGGGGTGGCAGGCCAGCAAGGAGGGTACCTACTTGCTCACCCCCCACAGCTAGCAATGGAACCAGTTAACCAGAGGAGTGGCTATCTCTGCAAAACAGTGTGCAAAAGATGGAGATTAGTGCCCAAGAGGTGGATAAGCAGACAAGCGGCAAAATGCAGCAGAAGGGCAGACAGCAAGGAGAACCAGGGATAAATGACAACCAAGGAAGGGCTGGAGTAGAACAGTGAAACAGTCTAGGAGGTCAAATCATGGAAAGCCATGTGTGCAAATGCCAGGTGCCTTAGCAACAAGATGGAAGATCTGAGGCTGTCATGGTGCAGTCAGACCTGGACATTGTGGCCATCACTGAAACCTGGTGTAATGATAACCATGACTGGGAGATGGCCATACCTGGCTACAACATATTCAGAAGAGACAGAGCAGGCAGGAAGGGAGGAGGAGGGCACTGTATGTGAAAAATGACATAAGGGCCACAGAGATCCAGGAGGAACAAAATGGGGAGAGATACTGTGGGTTAAGCTGGAAAGGAAAATGGGACAGCCATCTGCACAGGTGTGGTCTATAGACCACCAGCCCAGGAGGAAGAAACAGATAGGGAGCTGATGCTAGCCATCCAAAGGATGGCAGACAAGGGTGAGGTAGTACTGGTTGGAGACTTCAATATTCCAGACGTGGACTGGAGCAACCCAGCAGCAGCATCAACTAGGAGCAGATTTATCCTGGACTCCCTTCAGGGTGCCTTCCTCAAGCAACTGGTCATGGAACCAACTCGGCAGAAGGCAATACTGGACCTTGTGCTCACAAACAGGGACAGTGTGATGGGGTAACAGTGGGGAGCACCTGGGAAACAGTGACCACCAGTCATTGTGGTTTGAAATCACAGAAAGAGCAGAACCAAACCACACAAAACACGATCCTGGATTTTAGGGGGGCAGACTTTGGGAAAATGGGGAGATACTTGAAAGAGGCATTAAGGGGAATGGGACAGGAATCAGGGTTGAGGAACAGTGGGCAGTATTTAAAATGGGGATTACAAGAACAACAGAATTGTGCATTAAGCAGGTTAGCAAGAGGAAAAGGAAGAGGAGACCATTATGGTTTTCCAAAGAGGTAGCAAAGAAAGTGAAAGCCAAAAAGATTGCATTCAGGCAATACAAAAAGACACAGGCAGAAGGGGATAGGGAGAAGTACCAGGAGAAGCAAAGGGAGGCAGGGAGGTCAGTAAGGGAAGCCAAAGCTCAGACAGAAGAACACATTGCAAAATCAGTGGGTAGAGGGGACAAAACCTTTTACAGGTACATAAGTGAAAAAAGAAAGACAAAGGGAGGATAGTGAGACTGAAGGGGAGGATGGGTGCCGATGGAGGATGACAACAGTAAAGCTGACATATTGAACAGGTATTTCTGTTCAGTCTTTACTGAGGAAGAGGAGGATAATGGGTCTGAAGGGAGTACAAGAGGTGAGAATGGTGCAGAAATGGACACAAGTCCCTTTACACGAGAAATGGTCCTGAAGGAACTGGAAGTAATGAGTTGATAAAGCAATGGGGCCAGATGGGGTGCACCCCAGGGTCCTTAAAGAACTAAGAGAGGTGGTGGCTGAACCTCTGGCTATCCTGTTTAGCCGATCACTGGAAACAGGGGAGGTACCCAAAGACTGGAGGACAGCAGATGTAGTCCCCTTATACAAAAGTGGGAACAAAGAGGAAGCAGGGAACTACAGACCAGTCAGCCTCACCTCGGTAGTGGGGAAGATCATGGAAGCACTACTGAAGGAGAGATTGGTGGAACATCTGGTTGTCAATGGACCACAGGACCCAAGGCAGCATGGTTTCACCAGGGGGAGGTCATGTCAGACCAACCTCATTGAATTTTTTGACTGGGTGACTAGGGAGGTGGATCTGGGAAGGGTAGTAGACATGGCCTATCTGGACTTCAGCAAGGCCTTTGACACTGTACCACATAGAAGAGTATTACACAAACTGGGGAATATGGGTGTGGGCAGGACAGTAGTGTGGTGGGTAGGTAACTGGCTGGGTGGCAGGACACAGAGGGTGGTGGTAAATGGCTGTCACTCCACAGAGGGAAGAGTAACCAGTGGGGTACCACAGGATCAGTGCTGGGACCGGTCCTATTCAACATCTTCATCAGTGACATTGGCGCAGGACCTAGAAGGCAGAATTTCACTGTTTGCTGATGACACAAAGCTCTGTAACAGAGTAGACACACCAGAGGGTGTAGACAGAATAAGAAGTGACCTGCAGAAACTTGAAGAATGGTCAGGGTTTGGCAGTTGAAATTCAATGCAAAGAAGTGCAAGATAATGCATATGGGGCACAAAAACCCTGGCGCAATATATCAGTTGGGGGTGAGGATATAGCATGCACCAAGCAGGAAAGGGATCTTGGGGTTATCATCTCTGGATGACCTCAAGGTAGGAAACAGTGTGACAAGGCAGCAGGTAAAGCAAATAGGATGCTGGGATGTATAGGTAGGGGCATCACCAGCAGGAAAAGGGAGGTCATAATTCCGCATACAAGACACTAGTGAGGCCCCACCTGGAGTGCAGTGTACAGTTCTGGAGACCATACCTCACGTAAGGACATAGACAGGGTAGAGAAGGTTCAGAGGAGGGCAACAAAGATGGTGCATGGATTGCATCACAAGTCCTATGAAGACAGGTTGAAGGAACTGAACATGTACTCCTGGAGGAGAGGAGGAGAGAGGATATGATAGAGACATACAAGTATCTTACAGGGAGGAACAGGGTGCAGGAAAACACTATTTTTAAGCAAAAAGATGTTCCAGGACTAGAGGGCATGGGATGAAGTTGGAGGGAGGATGATTCAGAGGAAACATGAGAAAGAATTTCTTCACAGAACGGGTGGTGGACAAGTGGAACACCCTGCCAGAGGAAGTGGTGGGGGCTGAAACAATCACGGGATTTAAGAATGCATGGGATAGACATAAAGGAATTCTGGAGGTCAGGGGTAAGGGGCAACAGACTTCTAGGAAAACAAACTGAACTTACAAGCTCAAATGGGCAGACTGGGTGGGCCATAGGCCCTTATCTGCTGACACTGTCTATGTATCTGTGTATCTATGTATCAATGACAAGTGTGGAAAGGAGATGGGAGGTCATAAAATGGGGACTTCATGAGGCAGTCAGGATCTGCACTAAGTTGAAACGTAAGCGAGCAAGGTCACATAAACCATGCTGGTGGTCCAGTGAGGTACAGGTAGTGGTCAGAGAAAAGAAGGTGGCCTACAAAATATATAAAACAACAAGAGGGGATAGGGATAAGGAAATGTACCATCTTGCATCTAGAAAAGTCACCCAGATGGTGAGGGGAGCAAAGTCTAGTAAAAAGCAGCGGCTGGCACAGGGGATACATAGAGGGGAAAAGGGGTTCTTCTGGTACATTGGGGAGTGGAGAAAAACTAAGGGCCATCTCAGCAGATTGAGATCAGAAGGAGGGTGGGTGAAAGAGGCGAGGGACCAGGCAGAGGTATTTAATGAGTACTTTGCCTCTGTGTTCACTAGGGAGGGGTATGGGATATCTACAAAGCAAGGCATGAAGGGGATAGAAGCAGCAGTGAGTGGGATCAGGGGAGCAACAGAAATGGAGCAAGAGGGAGGGAGAGGTACCCCAGGGGTGTCACATCTGGATAAGCATAAAAAGGCCAGTAAGGTGGAGGGGACGGATGATACTATCTCCGCCAAAAGGGTGTGGTTAGCCCTCAAGGCCCTAAAGAAGAAAATCTCCTGGGCCGGATGGCATTCATCCGAGAGTACTATGGGGAATTGGCGGACATACTGGCTGCACCCTGGTGGAGCTCTTCAACAGATCACTTGAGACAGGGAGGGTACCTAGGGATTGGCGAGAGGCACATGTGGTGCCAATCCATAAAGGAGGGTCGAGGGAAGTTCCAGGTAACTATAGACCCATCAGTTTGACCTCGGTGGTGGGAAAATTAATGGAGAGTATACTAAAGGAACGATTGGGGGTGTACTTGGAGGAGGTGGGAGGTCTGGATAGTCAGCAACATGAGTTTGTGCCAGGTAGATCATGTCAAACCAATCTTGTGGAGTTCTACGAATGGGTAACATCAGAACTGGACAGGGGAAAGCCTGTGGATGTATTATTCTTGGACTTCAGCAAGGCGTTTGACTCTGTCCCCCACAATGGTCTGGTGGAGAAACTGATGGGGTTAGGAGTAGGCCCTTTGATGGTCAGATGGATTGAAAACTGGCTAGCTAGATGCACCCAGAGAGTAGTGGTCTGTGGGGAGCTCTCGAACCCTAGAGAGGTTGGTAGTGGGCTACCGCAGGGCTCAGTCCTGGGTCCGATCCTGTTTAATGCATACATATCGGACATCAGGGAGGGTATAGGGTGTGAAATGAGCCTCTTCGCAGATGACTCCAAGTTGGGAGCAGTAGTTGAGGGAGAAGAGGGGAGGTTGGCCACGCAAGGGGACCTGGACACCCTGGAAAGCTGGGCTTACACATGGAAATTAAATTTCAATATCACCAAGTGCAAGGTGTTGCATCTTGGTCGGGGAAACCCTAAACACAGGTACACCCTGGGAGGGGAGGCACTGGAGGTCTCAATAGGGGAAAAAGACCTAGGGGTCATGGTGGATGCATGTATGAATAACTCTGAGCAGTGCAGGAGAGCGGCTAACAAGGCAAACAGGATGTTGGGATGCATCATAAGGGGGATCACCTCTAGGAACAAGGAAGTGATTCTGCCGCTGTACAATGGACTGGTTAGACCACACCTTGAGTACTGTGTACAGTATTAGAGACCACACTTGAAGAGGGACATACAGCTCCTGGAGACGGTACAGAGGAGGGCAACTAAGATGATACGAGGGCTAGGGGATTTGACGTATGAGGACAGACTTGAGGAGCTCTGCCTGTTTTCATTGGAGGAGAGGAGAGACGGGGGGACATGATTGAGGTCTTCAAGTACCTCAAGGGAATAAATAGGGTAAACATGGAGGGGATCTTTAGACTAAAGAAGGGAGGTATCACCAGAGGGCATAGTTTGAAGTTGGAAGGTGGAAGGGTGAGGGGGGAAAGGAGGAGGTTTTCACTGAGAGGGTGGTGGACCCTTGGAATGCACTGCCTGGCGAGCTGGTTCAGAGATTCACAGTGGAGGGCTTCAAGAGAGGGTGGGACAGACACAGAAAGTGGATGTATCAGATGATGGCCTGTCCCAGGGGGGTGGGGATGGATGATAGGGGTTTCTGGAGCACAAGGGATGGGAGGGCCTCGGCACCCAACTAAGGATCTGAGGTTCGAGCAGACTCTATAGACCATAAGGCCTAATCTGCTGGCAAATAGTATGTTAGTATGTAATTACAAATACCTTTGAGTGCTAAGCAGCTCATTTACAAAGGTTCCACGTCAATGGGGAGGGTACAGATCCATAATGGAAAACAGACTGGTTTCACGAACAATTAAGCAATTTGTATTACAAAATACAGAATAAGAGAACAGCAAATGAATATGCATTAGTTTAGTACATGATTCGAGGCAGGGAGTGAGAAGAGGAGGGAATTAGTAGTGGAGCCAGAGCAAGGAAGGGGAGAGCAACCAAGTGGCATTGTCAAGTAGCAGCGAGGATAGTAAGGGACGAAAAGCAAGGAAGACAGGGGGGGGAGAAAAAGAGAGGGAGATGGGAGGGCAGGAAGGGAGAGGAGAGTGAGAGGGCAAGACAAGTAGAGAGAACAGTGGAAGAACGGTTGGGGGGGTGAGGTCCTGGGTAGAGGGACAAGGATGTTAAGGGGTGCAATCACAGGAGTTTTCAGTTAGGATGTGCTGACGAAGTTTGAGTTTGAATTCACCGAGACTAGTAAGGTTAGCCAAACCACTGTGGAGGCCATTTAACCAGTATGGTGCTTTGATACAAAAGGAGCATTGGTATTGGGACTAGTAGGAGTGCAGAAGATGAGGTGCATGTATGTTGGGTCTTGGGGGATTTGTAAAGCAAGCATCCTAATCCCGAAGGCATGAGTCCAAGGAGAATCTTTTTGGTAAGTAAGCAGGTGTGGTATTTAATTCTCCCATGCAAGCTGAGCCACCCAGCCTGCATATAGACATCGAAGGTGTGGGTGAGGCATGGTGCACCAATTAGGAGTCTACAGGTCTTGTTTAGTGCCACAGTGAGCCTTTTGAGTGCAGTGGTGGAAGCAGTTCTGTAAATGACAAGGCCATAGTCGATTAAGGAGAGCACTGAGCTGTGGACAGCAAGATTTAGGGCTTCCGGTGTTAGAGACTTTCTCAGTCGATAGAGGAGCCCGATCCTGGTATTGATAGCTCTGGCAACATTTTCGATGTGCAGTGAGTAGGTAAGGTGTCTATCAAGGGTATCCCCTAGGTACTTGAAGTGCTGTATTTGTTCAAGGGGGTCACCTTGGGAATTTTGGATGGTAAGAGCATGCTCTTTATGTTGACTGCAGGCTGAGGAGAACAACAGGACTTTTGTCTTCCTGTAGTTTATTACTAGTTTATGGTTGCGGAACCAGTGCTCAACTTCCGTGAAGCCCTTTAGAATGTTACTTTCAAGGAGATAAGGGTCAGGGTGGCTTGCAAAAATGACAGCATCGTCTGCATAGAGCAGTGTTCGCTGGTGGCAGGCAATTCTGCAGGTCTATCATCAAGCAGAAGGGAGAAGTTATGACTCACCTGCTCAAGCAAATTTGGGTCTTAAAGACTGCTTCCCTGTCCTATTCAATACAAGGTGACACACCTTTTTATTCTGTTTCAATGGGGCTTTCGGTTAATGTCAGTGAGTATTGGAGTTACGTGACTGATCCCTGCCATCACTTACCAGTGGAGTGACTGTGTGGTTACCATTACTGGTTCCCCGTGGGGGAGCTCCTTTAGTTCTGCTCATCTCCACACCAGCATGGTGGATAAGCAGTGAGCTGGTGATCTGCACGGGCTGTGGTTTACGCCTTTTTCTTTTTTTTTTCTTTTACATTAATGAACTTGAGGACACTCTCCCACCTTGGCTGATTTTTCTGTAAGACTGCAACTGAACATTACCGCAGGGAGCCCTTATTCTTTTGCATCATCATGCATTTTTTTTTTCTTGTAAGGACTCTAAAGGTTACTGGAGGGGGCCTGGTGTTAGCACGAAAAGTGTGCCCTTTCTTTCTTCCTCTTTTCTTGCTGTGCCTGCCCTGTGGGTTTGTTGACCAGCTTACAGACTCTCACAGAACATGCCCAATACAATAACTGAACAGTTTTAATCTTTTGGTTTTTTCCTTCTTTTTTCGGGGAAGGGCACAGTCAGCCTGGGGGGGTGCTCCTCCATGGTTTAATGGCAATACCAAATGTTATGTTTTTCTATGATGTTACACTAACGTGGGTTAATATCTTATCTAACTGAGTTAGGGGATGGAGGGGTGGGAGTGGGGAGTGGGGAAGGCAGCTATTAACATCACAGGTGATAATTTTGGGAGTTCGGTCTCTGGGACTGGGGATTAAGTGTGTATATAGTTTTTGGTGTGAGCAGTTTAAGGTTTGAGAATTTGGGGAGATTTTGGTTGGGGAAGGGCTGGGGTGGTATTAATTGCACAATGGGGTCATGTGGTGTTTTCAACTCCATATAGCCCTTCACCTAAACAAAGCGGGATCAGCTGATGGGGTCTAATTATAGGTTTGTTTCCTGGAACATCAAAGGGGCCCAGTCCAAAATGAAACGACACATGGTACTGAAACATTTGAAACAACTCCAGCCCAATGTTGCCCTGCTACAGGAAACACATATATGTAAGGGGGACATCCTATTATTTCGGATAGAGTGGGTTGGACAGGCCTTTGGTGCAGGAGTTGGTAGCACACGGGGAGGAGTAGCTGTCCTTATAGACCGGAAAACCCCATTTGTCCTGTTAAAGGAGGTATGGGACCCAGAGGGTCATTTTGTTCTCGTTCATTGTAAATTGGGATTATCTGAGCTGCTTCTGGGATCCATTTGTGGCCCCAATGTTGAGTCTCCTCAGTTTTTCTCAGGCCTTTTACCCTACTTGGCTCCTTTCTTACATCTTTCCATTGTCCTGGGTGGGGACTGGAATTTAGTGTGTGACCCGGATCTAGATAGGTCGGGAACCACCAGGAAGGGTCTCTCACCAGGGCAATGTGGCCTGTGGGATCTTATGGATTCTGCAGGTCTAGTAGACCCTTGACGGCTTCTCCACCCGGGTACGCGTCAGTATACCTTTTATTCAGTTCCCCACAACTCTCAGTCTAGGATTGATTATTTCCTTATCAGTACTTCAAAATTATCTGGCCTTCAGGCTTGTGACGTACAGCCTCAGGTAGTATCAGATCATGCGCCTGTGCTCTTAGACCACAGTTTAAGTGGGTTGGAGGATTGAAATCCTTCCTGGAGGCTTAATGCCACCTTGCTAAGAGATCCAATGGTCCTGATGGAAATCAAATCTCTTTTTAAAAATTTTTTTCAGCTTAGTGAAGGTTCCACACCACATTTGGACATGGTGTGGGGGACATCCAAATGTACCCTACGGGGTGCACTGATACCAATGGCCTCCAGGTCAAAGAAACAAAGGGTGTCCAAATTGGACAGTCTGCTCCAGCAAATCAGGGCTCTGGAGAGAGCCCTCTTATCTGCCTCTAGTCCTGACACTTGGAGACACTTGCATGTTTTAAGGTCTCAGTATTTTAGCCTTTTAGCTACCAGGCTGATTTGGCCTTTCAATGTACAAAATTGCAGTACCTCGAATCAGGGGAAAGGGCCGGGAGGCTACTAGCTTTGCAGTTGCACCAAGCAGAGACACGGGCTACCATTACTTCTTTACAACCTGACCCCAATGGTGAGCTCCTCACTAACCCTTGAGAGATTGCTGATGCCTTTTGGCATTACTATCAAACCCTTTACCAGGTGTTGGACCCTTCTTCGAACCTGCCTGACAGCATAAGTACGTACCTTAATGCACTACACCTCCCATGCCTCTCCCCAACTCAGAGAGATTCTTTGGGAGCCCCTATCGGGAAAGAAGGAGTTTCCACAGCAATCTGGTCTCTCCCTAGAAACAAAGTGCCTGGCCCGGATGGCTTCCTTAATAATTTCTTTCTGGAATGCTGCACGGAAGTAACTCTGGTCCTCACCCATCTGTTCAGTTACCTCCATACTTCTGGGCTCTCTGATTATTCATTCACCTGGGCCTGGATCTCACTCATCCCAAAACCGGGAAGGGATACATGGTCTTCCAGTAATTATAGGCCCATTTCACTACTTAACTCTGATTTAAAGATTTTGGCAAAAGTATTGGCCTCTCGGATGCTTTGTGTTTGGTCCAGACATATTTGCTTGATGCAGGTAGGATTCATGACCAGTAGGGCATCCTCAGATCACCTCCAAAAGCTCTGGCACCTCATTTCTGCATCGGGGAAGAGTCAGGTCCCTGCTGTCCTGGTCTCCCTTGATACAGAAATGGCCATTGATCGGGTATCCTGGCCCTTTTTGTTTGCTTGCCTTCATGAGTTTGTCTTTTCTGATCATTTTTGTGACTGGGTGAGTGTGTTGTATACACAACCTTTGGGTAACATCTGGTGTAATGGTGTCCTTTCGGCCCCCTTCTCCCTTCAGTGTGGTACACATCAAGGTTGTCCCCTTCCCCCTTTTTGTTCAATCTCTATTTAGAACCTTACTCCACAACCTGCAGAATAACCCTGCGGTCGAAGGAATTCTGGTAGGGGGTATCAGTTGTAAGCTTTCAGCCTATGCTGATGATTTGCTGCTACACCTGTTAAAGCCTCACTCCTCTATCCCTGCAGTGCTCTCAGAAATCCACAGATTTGCAGCAGTGTTGGGATACAAATTGAACCTCAATAAATCCAAGGTGCTCCCACTTAATGTGCATGTTTCTTGTCAAGAGATCCTTGACCTTGGCTTAATGTGGGAACCGAACACACTCACATATCTGGGTATCAGGGTGTCTAGGAACCTGTCAGCCCTTGGTCGTGAAAATCTTGTTCCCCTCCTCAAAGAGATCGCAGATGACCTGCAGAGGTGGATGCACCTTCCCCTTTCCCCATGGGGGCAAGTGAAGGTAATTAAAATGAATGTATTGCCCCATATTCTTTACCCCCTAGGAATGCTTGGCTTACATCTACCTAAATCATGGTTTACCAAATTTAACTCATCTATTTCAGCATTTCTGTAGATGTGAGGGGCTCCTTGATGAGCCTATTTTAAACTAACTCTCACCCAGGAGAAAGGGGATCTCCGCCTTCCCAATTTCTTATTGTGCTTTACATAGCTCCAAATGTTTTCTCTAGCAGTCCCAACAGGGCTCGCAGGGCTCAGACGATTATCACCCACTATTGCTAGCAGTAGAAAAGGGACTCTGTGAGTGAGCAGGGCTATAGTTTGCTAGTCTCCTTTATCTTAAACCTTCTCAGCTTCCCTCTAACCTAAAAGATACTCTAATTGGGTGGTCCCTAAGGGCCCTTTGTCAGCTGACCTCCTACATGGGCTGGAACTGGTGTAAGGATTGGTCCCAACCAGTCCTTGGGAATCCCAATATACTAATTGCTAATTGGCCAATCCCCTTCCCTTTCTGTCCACAAATTGGTGCAGCTACCCTTTCAACTCTAGTTACTAGGGATTCCATACTTTCACATGTCGAAACACAGCATGAGTTTGGCATCCCGGTCCTCCATCCTTTCAAATATATGCAGCTTTCAGGGGCATTAAGGGCCCATTTAGGCACTCATCCCTGGCAGCAGCCCAGTGGGGGAGTTCTGTCAGACCGTCTCCTTCTGGCTAGACTACCTCATGCTGTGTCTGGTTTTTACAAGGCATTCCAAATGAGGGACCCTACTGGTTTGAAAGGAATATGCTATTACTGGAGGCAGGCTCTACAACTCCACCTAGAAGTTGAGTCATGGCGTAAGGTGTGGCTTCATCTGTACAAATGTATCAAACAAGACAGGTATCGTTTCCTCCAATTTTGTATTTTGCATAATTTGTACCATACGCCTGCCAGTGCGAGGAGATGAAGGAGGTGGACACCCTTTGCTTGCTGCCAGTTCTGTTAGCCAAGTTCCCAGCATTCTTCCAGACTTCAGCTTTTTGCCCCTGCCAAGATGCTGCTGCTGCAGCCACTAGGAGTCATCATTGGAGTCTGGAGTGAGGGCCATTTTTGGGGGGGGGAGCAGCATCTTTTGGATGAGTTTTGTCCATCATTGCAGGCCTAGGTCAGTGAACCTAAGAGTCAAACTGTGAGGTAGGTAACTTATAGTTGTGCCAGTGCCCAGCTATTAGCTCATCAACAACCACAGGGGTATAAACTGATAGATGTCCCCTTTGATGATGATCGCAGTTGGGCAGGGTAGCACAGAGATGTTTCTGCCCCTACGTGGTTTAGCTGTCATTTCAACTTGCCATATGCCTTCTGCCTGGCTGATAGTTTGGTTGAAAAGTGTTGATAGAAGGAGATCTGGTTGCCCTCTTAAGACAAGAGGCCTCTTTCCATTGTAAGGCAGAGAATGCTCTCCTTAATGGGTACTGTAGCAGCTTGAGCAGAATAGGTCTGGGAAGCTCATCCTGGTGAGTTTGGGAGACTAGGGAGCGATGAGCCCATTCAGTCACCAATGGTGGGCAGTTGGGGGCACTGAGGAGAGATGGGATGTCTCTTTGTAGAAATGGGATCATGTTGTTGCCTCCTATGCCCTTTGGCACGCCCACTAGATGGAGGATGTTCCTCCATGCCCAATCATCTAGGTCATCTATTTTCGAGAGCAGGTACCTGATAGCCCTGTCCTGCTCTCAAAGGTGGCTGGTGGCCTCCTCGTCCTTTGCTTTGAGGTGGGGGATGCACTGCTCCATGATCTCCACATGCTTACCCAGGGCTGTGAAGTCCTGATTTGTTTAGGCTGCTGATATCTTTAACTCCACTGTATACGAACATACAAATGTGCCAGCAGAAACAGACCACCCGGTCTATCTAAGTCTGCTCGAGTGTGCAGCTAGCACCCCTAGTTTGCAGCTGCCACACACCCCCATTTGTCATCCCACTGCTACCCCCCACCTTCCCCACCCTCACTCTCCCCTGTTCCCTGTCCCATGCCCTTTTGAAACTGTTCACAGATTTACATGATATCACCCCTTCTAGTAGGGCATTCCATTTTGCTACCACCCTCTCTGTGAAATAGTGTCTCCTCATTTCCTTCCTAAATCTTCCCCCTTCTATTCTTAGTGCATGCCCCCTGGTGACCCTCCCCCTCCTTTACTTAAAGACCCCATCTGCCCCATCCTTATTGATTCTCCTCAGATGCTTCAATGTTTCTATCATGTCCCCCCCATCCCTTCTATCCTCCAGGGTGTACATATTCAGGTCTCTCAGCCTGCTATAATAGTCTGTCCCTTCCATTCCACATATCATCTTTGTTGCCCTCCTCTGCACCCCCTCCAGTAACCTGATATCACGCTTTAGGTATGGCCTCCAAAACTGCACACAATACTCTAAGTGCATCCTTACCAGCGACCTGTACAGGGGCAAGATCACCTCTCTTCACCTGGATGAAAAACGCCTCACTATGTACCCCAGCATTTTGTTCACTTTTGTAGCCGTTCTCCTGCACTGGGCAGTGTTGTCCATGGTCCCTGTTATCATTACCCCTAGGTCCTTCTCCTCCTTAGTGATCCCCAGCTTAACCCCCTCCAAGCCAGTATTCTCTCCTTGGGTTCTTTGCCCCAAAGTGCATAACCTTACACTTCTTTGCATTGAACCCCAGCTGCCATCTCTCTGACCACTGCACTAGCTTGCTTAGGTCCCCCTGCAGCTGCTTCCATCCCTCCTCTCTATTCACCACTGCTCCGATTTTGGTGTCATCAGCGAACAGACTTATCTTGCTCACCACCCCATGTGCAATGTATCCTGGAAAATTCTGTGCAGTACAGCTGTAACATTGGCCAGGTTGGCAGAAGATCCTGATGTGGTAGCTACTATGTTCAGAGCTCCTTGTGTAGTGCGGCACTGCTATCTGAGTGAAAAACCACATGTCAGTCACTTTCACGTCTGACAGCAGTCAGGAAAGTACTGTACAGCACAAAATAATAAAGCAGAGTTGCAAGCCAGATTGGGCGTGACGGTAGACAAATAAGGTATCCCCAGAATCAGCCCACTATGGGCTTTCAGGAGGGGCTGTTTGTGAGTATGAATGGCCATCAAAATTTATGTATAAAACACAATTAATAGAAACCTAGAGTCTACAAATCAAGCTGCCAACTTGTCCATGGCTAGACATGACCCCCTCCCTCATGTGTGGATCAAAGTTGAACTGAAGTCTCCCATGATAATGTAGGGTGTGGGAAACTGAATCACATTGATGAAAAAAGTTTCTAAAGGAAACAGAGTTGTCTGGGGGAGAGCCAACCACCAACAACAGAAGACGTTCTCCCTGATGGCTGTCCCTCATGGAGCTCTTTATTGGATTTAATTACATATTTCTACTTACTTTTGGTAAAATTCCAGTTCAGTTAGTGCATTCAGTACAGGATGATTATACTAACTGGTGGTCTGAGTTTTGTTCGTCAGCACCATTTGCAATCTGGAAAAAGCATCTGGAGACAGTGGCAGCAACAAAGGACAGCAAATGACTTAGCCAAGTGGCACAGGGAAGGCAGCAGGTACTGGGCTACAGATTGATTGGGAGTCCGCTATGTGTGATGTGCTGAGGGCCATCTCAGCATTAGATGCCTGAGTGGTGGCCCTGGACAATTAGGTATAGGAGTTCCACACACAGTTGACTGCCTGTGAATCCAAGTCACAGCAGGCAGTCACTGAAGCTAAAGATGCAGTTACCACTGCAACATAGGCTTCTGAGACCTCAGCGTGGCTTGTGAAGGAAAACGAAACTTTGCAATTTTGACTGGAGTCTCTAAAATATCAGACAAGTGCCTCTAGTCTTCGAATCCTAGATCTCTTTGAAGCCATGGAGGTGGATGACCCGGTTATCCAGGAAGATGGCTGGGGGAAATGAAGCACCTGGACCCTTCTCTAGTAATACATTGAGCCTACTGGATCACAGACAGGATGAATAAGCAGGACAATGAAGCGGCATCATGGACACTGCTGACTGTTTTGGCTAGCACTCATGAATGAGATAGATTCTTGGATGCGGCTCAAAAGATGGACTCATTACTGCAAGACAACATTAAAATTTCAATATCTCTAGAACTGAGATTTGCAATGACGGACCATATGAGGGTTTTTGATGCCTTGTGTTCTACCCTGCGATTCCTCAGGGTGACACATGTCTTACAATATCCCACCTGGTTCAAAATCACATACACAAGCAAGTAATACCTGTTCCAGGATCCCAAGGAGGCAGGCACCTTGGTGAACTGCATCAAGGCTGACTTTGGGACTCAGGAATGCCACAAGGACTCAAATGCTGAGGAATTAATCATATGGGACTTTAATATTTCACAGTCAGTAGGGGCATGGGGTATGGAGGGAGCGGAAGTGTGTCGAGAGGTAGGTACTGGCACTTTTTGGAGAGCCCTATATTCACTGGTGAGGTATATCCTTTATTCCTCATATGACAAAAATTACTATGATCCCTGTAATATGGCTTGGTGAACAGATAAATTTGGTGGGAAGCAAGTGCTAAGCCTCTTTCCTCAATATGGCACTGACCGCATGGCCACACAGCTGATTCTTTCCCACTTGCACCCTGTTCCCTGCTCCTGGCAACAGCCAGTTTTTATCACTTGCTGCAAAGTTAAACCACAAATATTGTGAATCCTGTATCATTTGGAACTATGTACTCCATGACTTTTTGCCTTTCTTAGAACGTGGTTTACATCTCTGTTTTTGACTGTTCAGAAACTCTGTCCTGCCAAAGTTATATTAATGGGCATTAGGGACTATATAGTTTACCTTGCTCCACTCCTTACACAGAGCCTTTTAGAAGTCTTTATTTCAACCTGTTAAAGTGCAGTTTCCACATGAGTAGTTTAATGTATGACTATATTAAATATGTCAATTAGTTTTCTCTACAACTGAGGAGCTCTGGAGGTACTATGGGTTAAAGCTTATGGGTAGGAATTTCAAACAGCCGGATGCAGCACTTGTTTCCAAATTTCAGATATGTACTGTGTCCATGCAAATGCATCCTTCCTATTCTCGTAGTGAAGCCCACCATGATGCAACCCAATTCTGCAGAATACTGCAGCAGAGTTACAGCAGGAAACAAAGCAGTTTCAATGGGAGTTAATCTGTTTTGTCATGCAGGAAACTGTGATGCTGTGCTTAATCCTGACAGGCTTCACTGTACATTATAAGCCTTATTAATTTGTTCATGAGGCAAACATGCACTCTGATTGGCTGGTGTATAGGGCATTAATTCTTTAGCAATGCCCGGTACACATCAAAGTAGCGCACGCATTTATAAACTCTCTTTTAAAAAAAAATTTTTCCCTGTGTGTAACATGATTAGACTTATAATTGCAATAATGACCTCACAACCAGTCATTTCCTTTTGATTAATGACCGGCTAGGTGGGGTTGGCTCTCGGCTGCATCTTGAGCCACTCCCCCCCCCGCCAGTCATTAATTGCCAGGAAATGACCAGCTGTTCAGTTTTTATTGCTTAATCCTGATACATTTGTGAAATGTTCCACAGTTTACAGTACATTTGGATGGCACTGCAGACTTCCATCACAAAAGTTAGACCACCTTTTTATAGTCTAACTTGAGAGATGGAAGTGCAAACTTGCATCATGACAATTGATGCAAGTATTTGAAACCCCCCCCCCCACTCTGTGCATAGTCTATGTTGGATGTTAGGGACCCCTTGGCTGCACTACACAGCCCAAAAACCTAAGTCTGTATAACTATATGAAAACTGACTGCCTTTGTTGCTGGCACTAGTGAGACTCGTGTTATAAATGTTTTCTCATTTGCATCATCTTTACTCTCCTTATATAACGGCATATCCTTGGCAATTTCTATCAGGTATTCTACTGTAAGAAATCAAGTTGTGTCAATGATCTGTATAAGGATTGCTGTGACTGTATATTTTTAAACTGGTCTTTAATAGAAAGAATTAACAAAAAAGAAAAAAAAAGTGTTGTCTTCATTTAGTGCATGTACGCTTGTTTCCGTGAAGCTCTACGAGCCCTGATTTAATTTAATTATGGTGTATCTATGTTCGAGGTCTGTATAATAATCCTCAATAACAAATTTTGATTTTTTTTATGAAAATGGCAGAACCACAGAAATTAGATGTATGAGTAGAGTGAAGACCCTTTGCTTGAAACACATTAGAAAAATAGCTAAAATCTTTCTCAGAAAAATGTTTCCTGAAAAAAAAGGCACTTCAGTTTGTTTCATTTGCATGTATTTATGATTTCCCTAATTTTTATTCAACCCGTGCTCCTTTTAGATTCCATGACATAAATCATTTTTTTGTGTCATGCTTTGTTGCAGTATCTAAGGCTTCAAGCCAGAGAACGCTAGCCTTCCAAAAGAGTTGAATTATAATCTGTGTTTTTATTCCTATAGCTTTCATTGTTATTAAAGATAGGTATTTAATTAATCTTATTTTCTTTTATCCAGTGTGTGCCCCGGTTATGAAATCTAATCTCTCTACTCACAACTGCTGGACTTAGTTATGGGGCTGTCACTGCAGCTGTCCTGATGGCTGCCTGGGGCATTCAGGGTCAACAGCTCTCCTCCCTTCGACTCCGAAGGGGTCAGCCTCAGTTTTTTTTCAATAGTAGGACTTAAGCAGGATAATACAGTAGTGGTTTAGTGCCTGCACCTGGGGTAGCAGTGAATCATGGTACTGGCTTGAACCCTAAGCCACTCCCCAAGTAAAATGCAGTGTAAACCTCCCACACACAGGTAGATAACCCACAAACAATAAAACAGTGCCAAATAACAGTACACAACACATCAATAGCAAAATACATAAATAGCAATTTATTTAACAGGGAGTGGAAAAGAGAGCACAAGGGGATGTGAGGGAAAAATACATGCAAAAGGGGGAAATTCCTATGCTCTGCACAATATTTCAACAGCCCCACAATCTTATGGCAGTCCCAGTCCCAAACTGTGGGTGCATTCGGCTTGTTCCCCTCGAAGGCATTAGAGAGAGCTCTCTATGTTGCAGTGGGTACCTCATCGGGTTGCTGGTAGCTAACCAGGGTGATGATGAGTTGGCACACTTGCAGGAATTCAAACAACATTTTTTTACCGACAGACAGAAACTGAACACAAAAGGGCCTCTATTTATAATACAAACAGGGTTGGGCCAGATGGCCTTGTAGCTGTTCTGCCTGGGCCTATGTAGAAGATTGCACAGTCCTACCCAGAGCTTCTACCCCTCTTCCTATCTAACTACCCCAAGAAAACTCCCCAGAGCCGCAGCTCTGAGGTACTCACAGTTCAGACGTTTGACAGGTAGCTTGGTGTCCTTGCTGCGCTATGATGCTGGACTCAAACTCAGTGACTCTTCAGCTTTGGCTGGCACAGATGTTATCTGTGGAATCACCTGCTCAAGGGCCTTGGACTGGATGTGCTGTGGTCACCTTCACCTCTCAGGTCTTTAGTCATCTTTGCCTCTAAGGTCTTTTGATGTCTTCACCTCTAAGGACTTTTGACATTTTTGCTTTTAAGGTCTTTTGGCACACTTTGAGAGGGATGACTACAGCAGCACACAGCTATAGCTCTCCAAACCCCTCCTTTGGAGAGCTTATACACCACAACCAGATGTTGGATGAGGGATAGTAACCACTACTTTGGCTTTCTCCTCTGAGGGGGTTTTCACCTCAGGCTAAACTCCCCCCTCTGCTTTTCCTCTTCTCTCAGGTTCACCAGGAACAGTTGATGGTTTGGGTCCTGTGGAGACCAATGCCTAGACAACTTGATCTGATCCTGGCTTGGAATGCTATAAGGGCAGATTACCCACTTTCAACAGAAATTTCCTTTTCTCCTATGGTGTTTCACTGAAATGCCTTCCTCCCTGGATGATTCTTAGGGTGAAGTATACTTCTTTAAGTTGACAGACTCCTGAGAACCTGTTGGGAACATTCTCTGGCGTGGCTGTGAACTCCACCACTCACCCCTTCACTCTGCCTTTCCCAGCTCTGATGGACCCCAAGAGACAGTTCTCCATCTCTCTTAAGGGCTGAAACTCAGTGTTGGATTAGCTTATTCCTTGTTGCTGACTTCAGGGGATTGGCAAGGATTGCCCAGTCATTCGCAGTACTCAGTGTCCTAGTCCCATCATGCATGGTGGTCCTGTAGTTCACTGGGGGTCGCCAGGTTTGTTTACATTTTCAAAGGTCACTTTTTCGTTGTCCTGAAGTGTTTTGCTACCTTTTCTCTAGCCTCACTGGGCTGCTTTTTCAACCCTGATAGGAGTCCTGGGACTGGGACTGGGACTGGAACTGGGATTGATAGTGGGGGAAGTCACGATTCCAAATGCTTTTTTTTTTTTACTCAGTTTTTGACCCCTGTCATACTCCAGCCCCCTATCTCTCAAGGTACCCAAGGTACATGCTGACTGACTTCACAAAGTCAGTTCCTGATATCCCCTTTTGCCCACCTCAGCAGGGACAGGGGGATAAACCCTGAATATTCACTGGTTCATCAGGTGGCCGGCATAACAAACGTCAAGAGGACACAGATGCACCAGGGTCCTGTCCCCTCGGGATCCAGTGCTGGTCTTTTTCCTGGCTTTTTCCTATTGGATGATGTCACGCGAGGGCTCAGACATACTCATGCACGCACAAAGACATATGGTATGTGAGCTGGCCATCATTCATGCCCTAACCTGCTTACCCCTGCTGCCCTGCCATCCATTATCACCTAGGTGGCAGCAGTGTAGCAGAGGCAGAGACCCTCCCTGCCTGGAGGAGGAGGAGAGCATCCTCTGAGATGCTTAATCCTCCTCCCCCGGCTGACCCTGATGACCTGGGCTCACTTCCAAAACTGGATCGCACACTCCCTGACACTCTGTTTGAGCTTCAGCTCCAAGTTTGGGCCTCCTGCACATATGCAGAGGCCTGCTGCAGTGGTTGTGGCAGTCTGTTTTTCCTGGCTTCTCTGCTTGTTCTTTGGGCTGGGTCAATTCTCATGTCCTGCTCCTTTTCCTCTATTAGAGTTGGGATCATTGCTAGGCAGTGGGCACATAGCCCAGTTTAAATTTTGGAACTGCTACTCTGAGGTGTTCATGTGGGTATGTTTCTCAGTGGCTCTGCAGCACCACTGTTCCACTCCTGACCATTCTCTACAGTCCTTGGGGGTCAAGGAGCAACCTGCAAGCACCTGATGGTACTGATGTCCCCCTGCCCTAGTCCTGACCCTGCTTCCCATGTCCAGGGGCAGGGATCATGGGACACACAAGTGGCTACAGCCACATTGTTCAGGCAGAGAGTCCAGGCATGACTCCCATCATAGCCTCTGTTATTGCCTGCAGTGCCCTACCAGTCCCTGCCCACAGTCCATTGGGGACCGAAGGGTGAAGATCAGTGAGGATTATGGGGGGGAGCAGACACAGGACAAAGTGACAACCAGGTAATCCCCCATAAAATGGGGGAGGCTTACATTTGGGAAATCATAGTATTTACACAATTCTGTTTAGATTTCACCTATTGTCTGTGTTTATTGTCCACTCTTTCTTTATTAGTAAGGATGATGTAAGCCAAGTGACGTGAGAACCTTGAACTAACCAATCAACCTGGACTATATCTACACCAGATAAAGTGAGACAACATTCCTGAGTTAAATGAGATTTGCCAGCCTGTCAGGTCGATGATTGTCTTGGCTGGTTCATGGGTAAGGCGGTTCTTTGACTATTTGGCTACATGATGTAAGTTTCATTAAAATGGGGCAGCAGGAGACACAACTAACAAGCATTTGTCAATGCCGAATGTTGTCTTGCTGGCATTGACATTGGTAGTGCAGGAGTCAGAGAGATGTATAATAAGAATGGCAGTGAAGTATGGAACTGATGCCAACCCCACCCCACCCTGCAGAGACCGACAGGCATTGAGGTGTGTCTTTGTGTCATTGGCCATAACGCTCATGCCATTTCACCTCACCCTACCCCGCAGACTCCAAGTGTCGCATTGTGCCTTGAGGTCATCTGGCCGTATGCTCACCCCATTCCATAAGGAAATGTGTTGAGATGGGTGCAGTATTGGAAAATGGGGTGAATTTTGGGGCTGAAGCGTCAAAGGCACACCTTGATGCCTGTCACTGGCTACAGGGTGGGGGTTGGGGTGGAATGGCATGAGCATTACAGCCGACAATCCAAAATCACATCCCTGATGCCTGTCAGTCTCTACAGGGTTGGACGTTACAGTTAAAACCCTAATGTCCTGGGCGTTTGTTGATATTTGCACTCCAAATTTCCAACATGGGCTTTTTGTGACCCCACCTCATGAAAGCATTTGGGACCTCCGCTCATGAACTGTGGCACTGTGATTTTGTTAATCTGTCCCAAACATTGATTTCCCACACAGCGACCACGCCATTCTGCACCAGATGCGCGAAAACACATTTTGGGTAGGATGTAAAAACTGAAAGCTGCACCATTCATAAGGAGGTGTGAGGAAATGGCAATGCTGAAAATCTGGAGTGAAAATATTAACAATTCTCGACATTACGAGAGTGTGGAAACTGCGCAATGCACGCTCATAACACAGTCATATTTTGGAATTTTTTTCACTGAATTTTCAACATAGGCATTTTTGGACCTCTGTTCATGAATAGTGTCACTATTTTCAGATTTTCTTAATCTGTTCCGAACATTGATTTCCCACAGCGTCCATGCCATTGTGCTCCAGATGTTCGAAAACACATTTTGGGCAGGATGTGAAAAATGACAGTTGTACTGTTCATAAGGAAGTGTGAAAAAATGGCAATGTTGAAAATCTGGAGTGAAAATATTAAAAATGCTCGAAGTTAGGAGCGTGCATGGAAACTGCGCAATGCATGCTTGTAACAGTAATTATTTGGAATGTTTTACCAAATTTGCAACATAGGCTTTTTGGGAGCCCACCTAAGGAAGAGTGGCATTGTCATTTCATTACTCAGTCCCAAAAGGTGATTCCGTGCAGTGACCACGAAATCACCTCTCGGGACTGAATAACGAAATGACAGTGACTGATTTCATGAGATGGATGTGGTCCCAAGAACCCCATGTTGAAAATGTGGAGCCAAAAGTCAAAAAAATGGCTGAGATAGCCACCTAAGTTGCGCCCCCCCCCATTGATGCCATTATACAGCTTACTGGCATTTCTTCAGCTTGCGGTCGGCTTTGAAGACTGCAGACGTGTTCCTGCTCCAGCTAAGATCACGGTGCCAGATCTCCAGAGGTAAGTATGTGGTGAGGGGTTTGTGGGTAGGAGGGGTGCGCAGAGGGTGGATGAGGGTTGGGTGAGGGGGATGCTCCAGACTCAATGACGGACCATTTTCTTTTTTTCAGGAACGGACATCGTGGGAAGGTTTTCTTTATTTACAGGTCAAATAAAACAACTGTTGGGCACACTGGGGTGGGCTCACAGGGTGCCCCATGACTTTGGAGGGGGTTATGTTGACCACACTGGAGTAGGCTGCCAGTGTGGCACACAATGGGGGTGGGGCAAAGCAGGAACATGCCAACACGGTCGGCTTTGGAACACACGAAGCACACTGGGGAGGGCTCCCAGTGTGCCACACAATCTTGAGGGAGGTTATAAACATGCCAGCAGGGGGGATTGGGCACCCCCATAGTCGACTTTCTAAGGATTGTGAGAGGCGGACAGTGACAGCTGCCACCATTGTTTATCAAAATGTTTCAGCAGCCAAGGCACACCCTGCAATGATGGGGTGCTCCCTCATTGTGGCGGTGAATTTCTTTCAAGTTGGTGGGACGCTTCTCAACTGTTGTCATAGCGTGATCATTCATTGGTGCCACAGAGACAAGCCCAAAAAGCAATGGCGGCATTGGCCACAACACTGCCACACCTCCACAACCTGCTACTCCAGCAAGCTGCCACAAAATGTTGCTTGCACTGCACGTGCAAGACAACGTAAAAAGGGACCAGTTTATTGAGCAACTGAACTACAGAAATTAGGACATGAAAAAGGAGTTCAAACAACAACATTTTCACTTTCAACCACAACAATTCTAACATTATTACATTATTTCTTTAATCATTCCTATTGCCATAATTGTGTTAAAATCACTCTGTCACTATTCTGTACTGTAACTTTAAAATTTGTACAATGCCACACAAGCCCCTGTGGACCTGCTGGGAACTGTAGATGATGTGGTCAAGAAGAATGTAAACAGATGATCCTCCAGCATGTGCTTTCTGTTGGCTGGCTTGAAGAAATTATCAAGAACTAAGAACAATGGATTTGAACCACTGGCTGTCGACAAAACCCCCAGATGAGAACCACACAAATGTGTATTTCACAGGAGAGCCTCCTGCCATCACAATGGACTCCAGGGAAGGAACAGAATATTTCTATTTTCAAGGAACCTTAGCAAAATGAAGTGCTTCTGGGCCATCATTGGTGACCATGGGAAGAAATTTGATGAAAGTAGACATTACAAACTGAAGACATGGACAAAACCTTGAAGAACCTCAAGGCTGTAATAATAATGGACCCTGGGAAAGGATTTGAACATCCAACTTGGACTCCAGCCCACCAGTGCAGTGATAGCACTACCACTTGCAATGCTGAAGACCCAGGTTAGGAAGTGAATTCAGGACATCAGAGCACCAGCCGGGGGGAGGAGGATCGAGCATCTGTAGGGCTGCTCGCCTCCTCTGGGAAGAGGATGGACAGAGGCCAGTACTTGCCTAGCCCCTAGTGGAAACTGAAGGAAAGGAGCCCAGGCCAACACACAAGTGTGTGTGTGTGACAGGCATTGATGCACGTCACGGAGGAGTGCATATCATGCAGCATGATGCCATTGCATGCCACACCTCCCAGGGGGACAATAAAGGGAAAATGTCAGCAGCAGGATGGCACTGAATGCCTGCAGGCCCGACATCCAACTAGTTGGGCATGCAGCTGGAACTGGATCAGTTCTACAAGGGTGGTTGGGAAACCCTGCTGACCCTGCCAGGGGGCAAGTTAGGAGCAGTAAGTCCCAGTGGACATTATGGTGATGGGGCTGAGGCTCTCAGGCAAATGGGGGCCAACTTGTAGGAGAATAAAACCAAAAAAAAGACTCAACCTGGATGAAGCTGAAGATCTGTAATGCCTATGGGATGCCGACCTTGGGAGAATCACTGAAGAATCTAAACGAAAAAACCCAATCCCACTGGAAGTCAGAGCCTTATCTGAGAACTGGTGCAATTCCCTCCACTGCCTAGCTCTTTTTAGGGAGGGGTTGGCCTGAAGAATCTGAAGAAAGCAAGTGGCAAGGAATTCCTTAGGTGACTATGCTATTTCTATTCTGACAACCAGCTCCTAATTTTGTCAGGATGCAGTTGAATGGAATTGCTGCTGCTTTATGGGAAGGCTTTAAGCCTGTGGTTCAATGGTCGGAGCAACAACATCACTCCCCCATCAGGTCTTAAAAGGCCACTCTTCCTGGACTGTTTCAGGATTTGTTTCTTTGTTGAGGCTGGAGGTGCCGCCTTTCTTTGCTTCGAGCTATATTTTGTTTTTCTCCTCATGCCTCCAGACGTTCATTGCCATCTCACTGTTTTGCCCCCTTCATTTTGTTTGCAGCATTCTTTTCCTACTTTGTGGTTTTTCTCTTTGGCCGCCTGCTCATTTTGTCCTCTTGCTTCGCCCCCGCTTCCTCCTTCTCGTGGCCACTGGCTCTGCATCTATCTTCCCCTGTCTCCCCTCACTCTCCCCATTCTGGTTTCACTTCTCCAGCGCCCCCCCCCCACTCATTATTTTCTCCCTCCTGTCAGCCACTTCGCGGACCTGTTTTTCCTCCTCCCCATACCTTCCTGGCATTTTTGCTCTCCTTACCAGCTCTGCATGCTGGGCTTTGGCTACATCTTCCCTGCTTAGCTGTATTCTGCTTAGTGTCTGATGCTGACCTCCATGCCACACGCCTGTCCAGTGGACTTCCAGCTCCCAGTAGCTTGCACTTACGGTACATCAGCATTTCACTTTCCCTCTCCTGTGGGCTTGTGCACGGGCTCGCTCGGGTCTCTTCCACCCCCGCCTCAGCATTTGGCCTGTGCTCTACTTCAGCTCATGTACACAAAATGCTCACAGCCTGGGAAATAAGATCCCAGACCTTCAGGCAATAATGTCAGAGACTAAACTGGACATAGTAGCAATTAGTGAGACGTGGTTTACCAGTAACCACACTTGAGAGACTTCAGTACCTGGCTGTGTATTGTTCAGAAGAGACCGAGGTGCAAAAAGGGGAGGGGGGGAGTGGCCCTGTATGTCAATGAAAATATCAAAGCTACAGAAATTCAGAATACACATAGGGAGCCAGAAGAACTGTGGGTCACCCTGGAAACAGGAAATGGGACAGCCATAAGAACTGGGATTGTCTACAGGCCCCCAGACCAGGGGGAGGACACAGACACATTACTGCTAGAAGATATACAAAACATGACAACTAAAGGGGAGGTTCTGATAATGGGAGACTTCAACATGCCGGATACAGATTGGTCAATACCAGCAGGAACATCTGCCAGAACTAGACACATGGTGGATTCCCTGCAGGGGGAGGGCCTCAGACAACTGGTACAACAACCCACAAGAGACAGGGCTATTATAGATCTAGTACTGACTAACAGGGAAGGGATCACAGATCTCCAGGTAGAAGGTCACCTGGGGGCCAGTGACCATCACATGGTATGGTTCAATTTGGCCACTACATCTAAATCACCCCATTCCAAGGCAAACATATGGGACTTCAGAGGAGCTGACTTTGATAAGATGGCCAACAGAGTTAAGCTAGCCCTGGCAAAAAGAAACACAGGGAAGGGTGTACAGCCAAAGTGGACAAGCATTAAGGATGCAATACTTGAAGCAACACCCATTGTGTTAGACAGAAAAGGAAGTACAAAAGAAGAAGGAAATCACTTTGGTTCTCAAATACAGTAGCAGAAAAGGTCAGAGCCGAAAGGCTGGCCTTCGGAAAATATAAGGGAACACAGCGGGGTGAAGATAGGGAGGCATACCAAACTGCCCTAAGGGAAGCAGGGAAGGCAGTAAGGCAGGCAAAGTCGCAAACTGAGGAAACACTAGCACGAACAGTAAAAGAAGGTGGCAACACTTTCTATAGATACATTAGTGAAAGGAAAAAGTCCAGAGGGGGTATTGCTAAGATCAATGGAGAAAAGGGGGCATGTGAGGAGGAGGACACTGTAAAAGCATCTATCCTAAATATATACTTTTGCTCAGTATTTACTGAAGAGAAGATAGGGCAGGGCCCACAGCTCAGCACCATGGACACAGGGGGGAGGGAGGTGAGCACTACTCCCTTCACAAAAGAAAGGGTCCTACAAGAGCTCGCTAAGCTCAGGGTGGATAAGGCAATGGGACCTGATGGCATACATCCCAGGGTACTTAAGTAGCTAAGGTGGAACTAGCAGACCATTAGCAGAAGTGTTTAGTGAGTCTCTGGCGCAGGAGAGGTCCCAGAAGACTGGAGAAGGGCTCATGTGATCCCGCTCCACAAGAGTGGTAGCAGGGAGGAGGCAGGGAACTACATACCAGTCAGTCTTACCTCAGTAGTGGGCAAGATTATGGAGGCACTCATTAAGGAAAGGATAGTGCAACACCTGGAATCCATAGGAGCACAGGATCCAAGACAGCATGGGTTTACAAAAGGAAGGTCCTGTCAAACTAATCTCATAGATTTCTTTGACTGGGTAACCAGAGTGGTGGACCAAGGGGAGCAGTTGATGTTGCCTACCTTGACTTCAGCAAAGCTTTTGACACTGTTCCACATAGAAGATTGATAAATAAGCTGGGTAGGCTCGGGGTGGGTGAGAAGTTGGTCAACTGGGTGGCAAACTGGTTGACGGGCAGAAAACAGAGAGTGGTGGTAAATGGTATACAGTCAGAAGAGATGCAAGTCATAAGTAGGGTACCTCAGGGATCAGTCCTAGGGCCAGTCCTCTTCAATATCTTCATTAGTGACCTTGCAGATGAACTAGAGAGTAAGGCTTGTCTGTTTGCAGATGACACCAAGATCTGCAACAGAGTAGATGATCCAGATGGGGTGGGCAGAATGAGAAGAGATCTGGATAAACTAGCAAAATAGTCAGAAGAGTGGCAACTGGGATTTAATGCAAAGAAGTGCAAGATCATGCACATAGGGAAGAGAAACCCTGAAGCCACCTATAGGCTGGGAGGGGAGTTGCTGGCAGTCACAAAGGAAGAAAGAGACTTGGGCATCATCATCACTGATGACCTGAAATCATCCAAGCAGACCTCTAAAGCAGTAGGTAAGGCTAGGGGGATGTTAGGGTGTATTAGTAGGGGTATCACAAGTCGTAAGAGGGAGCTAATAATCCCTCTTTACAAGACACTGTTTAGGCCCCATCTGAAGTACTGCATGCAGTACTGGAGGCCACACCTTCACAAGGACATTAACCAAATTGAGGCAGTCCAGAGAAGGGCAACCAAAATGGTGCAGGGACTGCATCAGAAGACATATGAGGACAGATTAATGGAGCTCAATATGTATACCCTTGAGCAAAGGAGGGAGAGAGGTGATATGATCAGAGACATTCAAACACCTTAAGGGCATTAACAAGGTGAAAGAGTCTAACATGTTTAAATATAAGAAAAATAGCAGGACAAGAGGACACAGCATGAGATTAGAGGAGGCCGATTAAGGAGGAATGTGAGAAATTCTTTTTCACAGAAAGGGTGGTGGATGCATGGAACGGCCTACCTCAGGAAGTGGTGGCTATGAATACAGTGCAGGGCTTCAAACAGGCATGGGATAGGCATAAGGGAGCAATACAGATGAGTATGAATAGATAGACCACTGACAGAGCAAAAGCCAATGGCACATTTATAAGGTAGAAAAAGAAATGGGCAGACTGGATGGGCCTTGTGGTCCTTATCTGCCATCAACTTCTATGTTTCTATGCTTCTATGCCTGGTCCCCATCCAGCCTGCCCTGAACCTTCTTCCTACTCTGCCCGCTTCCGTGTTTTCTTTCCACTTGGTTCTCCCACTGCTGGCATTGCCGGCTTTCCTTTGGTCCTCGATCGCTCAGTCGCCCATTTCCTCACGACGCTACCATTGCTGGCTCAGTGCCATTCCTGTGCTGTGCTGCCTCAGCTTCAGTGCTGATTCTCTGCATTTTGTCTGGCTCTCCTTCCCAACCCATGTGGATTTTCTGGCTCTGCGTGCCCTGAGTTCTGGTCTTCTGTGGGCTGCTTCCTCCTTGCCTAATCGTACTGCTTTGCTCCCGGCCTCCCTTGCCTGTTCAAGCAACTCAATTTCCAGGGCCAGTCTTTATGTTCAGACCACATTTACTTTTCTTCCCAGGTGTTTTGGATCCTGCTATCCCGTATTGGTCCATGATTTCCATTTACAGTGGCAGTAGCTGTCTCTCGGGGCTGCACTTCCCGGTGTCGGTCCTTGTCTGGTCTCCTCGTACCTACCATTCTACCTTGATTTCTTCCTGGTGCTTGCACCTCAGTTTTGTTTGCGGGTTTTGCCCAGCCCTCTTGCTTTCTCACTTTCAACCCTACCTCTGCCTCATCCCTCTGCCTCCCACACTCCTGGGTCACTATATTCCTTGGCTAATGGTACGCTGTTTTTTTCTTATCTCAGCTGCTTCTCGTGGTCTCTTGTTCAACCCACTCTATCCTGATTTGTCTGCAGGTGTTTCGTGGCCTTCTTCTACTTGGTGAGCTCCCTTCTCACCAGTCCCCATTCCCCTCCTCTCCCCATCACTCATCTTTAGTTCTGGCCTTTGCCGCTCATTGCTCTTGGTTCTGCCCTGCTGCGCTTTCTTCTTTTCATCCCTCCTGTGCTTCCCCATGGTGGGCGCTCGCCCTCCTCCTCCTCCCATTCCCTCCACCCTCCATTCCTCTCTTTCTTTGCCTCTGCTTTCTTTTGGGGGCTTTCCTATCCTGCTGTCCCGCTATTCCGTCCTGCTACCACCATACCCTACTCATTCACATCGCCTACTATTCCCTCCTGCATATTGCCCTGCCTACTCATCTCCTCCTCTGACCCTATTCCCCCAATCTAGTCAAACCTATCCAGATGTCCTCCTGGTACTGCCTATCTCACCGTCTGTTGCCGGCTTCATCTGACCACTCTCTCACCCCTACCTTCATGCACTTCTATCCATTCCTAATTTGGCTCAGTGGACCCAGTTGGCATGCACTCCTGTGGTTACCAATCATGGGTAGCTTCCTCATGACATGAGGCTGGTTCTCCTTCACTCAGTTTGATCTCAGTGTCTTCTCATTCACATCGCTTAATCGAGCATACCTCTCATTGGGTCTATGCCACCTCATCGAACTGCTGCATTACCGTGGTTATTATCACCATCAATCTCCTCATGACTGCATTTGGGTCTCCCTTGCTCATCTGATCTCTCTCTGTGGGTCCATTCCTTCACATTGACTACTCAAGCATAACCCTCTCGGGTCCATGCTACCTTGACTCAACCTGCTGTCCACTTGAAGACATGCCTTCCATGTCCATTGACCCTTGGCTCGAGGCTGGTTGCACTGGCCTCTCATCAACAGGACCCCTTTAGCTTCCAGTCCCCTTTAGCTGCCCAAGTGGGTTTGGAGGCACCCTCTATGCCATTCTCTATCTTACCACCTCTGGTTCACCTGATCTGTTTCGTAGGTTCACATAGGCCAGCTGAGTGCCTTAGCAGTCATCTTTCTCCTCTCTTGCTTTGCATGTCTAGTTGCATTCCCTTTACAAGGACAGAGTGAGAGCTTCATCTTTATTGGAATCTTTTTCTATTCCCCTATATCAACTCTAGTTGCAGTAGCTAAGCTCTCACTAATCAAACCATCCTTCAGCCTGGAGGGAAGGCAACCTAGGCCTTGGATCCCCAGAGGCTTCCTCCTCAACAGTGTTTTTTTCCTCTCTTCCATGCCAATGGTCATAATGTTAGACAGGGTTAGTGCTTTCATAGGTTCTGTAGTTAGGTTCTGCTGTTGGATGGAGTTGGATGGTGGCCCCGGCAGTTCCCTCTCTCCTTAGGAAGTCCACCATTCTGCATCTTGTCAGCTTTTATTTCATTCAGTGTCCTCATCATATCTCATTCTTCTCCTGTCCTTCTCATCTATGTCTCTCTCCTTACTTTCCAATCTCAATATATTTTGATTTCTGACCTCTTCGATGCTCGCTACCCTTTTGGGTATTCTTTTTGGGCTTCTTCCTAAGCTACCTTTAGCCAAGGTAATTATTCCTGCAGCACCTGTAGGGGGAACCCTCCTCTAGGGTTCCTTGCATCATACCCCTACAGGGTGGTATATCCCACGGACAGAGAGGCGAAAAGCCACAATGTATCGAAGTCACACAAGCATACATCTCATCCAGTTGCATAAGCTCAATTGAACGAGAAGGCTTTAAGCCTGAGATTCAATGGGTGGAGCAACAACATCACTCCCCCATCAGACCTTAAAAGGCCACGCCTCCTGGACTGTTCCAGAATTAATTTCTTTGTTGCCCCACCATCCACCCCTCCTCCTCCTCCAGTGACTCATCTCTTTTTTCCCATAGGCTTCTTCCTAAGCTACCTTTAGCCAAGGGAATTATTCTTGTGGCACGTATGGGGGGGAATCCTCCTCTAGGGTTCCTTGTGTCATACCCCTACAGGGTGGTATATCCCACAGATAGAGAGGTGAACAGCCACAATGTATCAAAGTCACACAAGCATACATACCATCCAGTTGTGTAAGCACAATTGAACTTAAGTATTTTCTCTACATATTGCATGATGCATTCTTGTAATATTGCTGTACTTGTATGTAACTTCTTATGGCTGCTTTGTAAATATGGTCTCGGGTTGGTCCTAAAAATGGGCATTTGGCTCAGTGAACTTACCTGGTAAGCAAAATAAATAAATATAAATAAATTGTCTCTGGATCATGCAGGAGAACTTGTTAACATGCAGTGGGCAGAAATAGAGCTGAGTCTCCAATGTGTACTGTCTCTTTATTTGGGGTTGCTGGTTTTGGCAGTCTAGGGATTAAGCAACCATTACAGGACAATTAAGAAAATGCAGGGCAATTTGAGAACATGAAGGGGAAATGAACATTTTTGCAGCAAGTGTAGTAATTCCTGAAAGGGTTCACAGAATGCAAGCACAGTATCTCAGTCTCGGAGCATGCAGTGCCCATCCTGGGCAACTTCAGGACAATTCAAATAGTCTTGGAGCAAAACAAAGAAATTTTAGGGCAAATAGGACAAATGTTGGTGCATGCAGGCTGTTTCTCAGCTTCAAAGCATGCATTTGATTTGGGTGCTGTCCCTTTAAATAAACAGTTCTGGAAAAAAACAATTCTCCTTCAAAATCTGTTCACAGACAGTTCAGCACTGTCACTTTAAATGACTGACACTTTCATTTTAAAATGTTCATTCAAGATTCAGCACAGTCACTTGGAAAAACAGTTGCATTTGCAGTTTTTTAATACTTAAAATTTTATTAATAACATTTTCTTACAGACCATCAGACATGTCCAGTAAAATTATATAATAATCAGGAGAGGATGTTAACAATATCAAGATAAACTAAATGTATAGGTTCTCTTATCTTAATTCTATAAGAAATTAATGTCCCTTACTCTATATTTGAGAGTGTCCCTGGGACCTTCTGGATGTTCATCCCAACAAGTGATCTGAGAAGCATCCCTACACCACCGTCTGCTTATAAATTATCAACCCTGATCTGGAAATAATGTCTGATCTAATAGTAATATAGAGTACCCATGAGTTCCATCTGTTCTGAACCTCACCTTCTTTTTTCTGAAGATATTAAGTCATTTTTTCCTTCCTGTAAATATCCCACATACTATCTTGCCATTGGGTTAATGTAGGAGGTTCTGGTTTGAGGAAGAGGTGGGTAATCACTTTTTTAGCTGCAGTGAGGAAGATGCCTAATAGATATCGATATACAGACAGAAAACAAAAATGTCCAAAATATTTGGAAAAAAGGGTCTCAAAACAGGGAAGTGTACAATTACCCTTGGAGCTGAAAAATTCCTCATTCAAGCATAACAGACTGATGTGAGGTCAGCACAATACTTTATTTAACATCCGATAGTGACAGAACAACTTGAACATATAAAAAGGTTTGATCTCACCATTAGTTCCATTTCATCATAAAAGGCTTTTATGCCCAAGTCCATAAGGAAAAGAAGGTTCAGGAAAAATTCAGGAAAAAATCCAAACTATGTTGAAGGAGTCACTGCAATAAAGCATATGTTACAAGTGCAGGCACTATTTTACTTTATGTTCTAAAGAACAGAAATGGTGTGCAAATCTTCTGACTTCGGCTACAGCTCAATTTAAACTTACTCAGAAGCGGAATGCACAATTTAAAAAACTTTGAGAATGTCACACACCACACGCCGCAAAATCTCCATATTGGAAACACGTAGTAAGCTCTACGACACACTTACGTATCAACCAATCCGTGGTCTTCTTCAGAGCGTGACAGATCCCCGTATCTCCTCTCTTATGAGGAGTTGGAATTAAAGGAACAAAGCGCTTTATTCAAAGTCCCTATGTTGTATATATAGCGCCAACAGACAAAAAAAGGGAAACCTACTGAAAACTTGTACTAATATTACAAAAAGTAGAAAATATTATTTAAATATAACAGAACTACAATCTACTGGTAAAAAGGGAACAGAGCCGGACAAGTCATGTACCCTATTTGTGATCAGAGCACGACAAGTCTTAGTCACAAATTTGATTACCAGTGTGCACCTTATACCCGTACAACCAGTGTAATACTCTTGCAAATAGATAATCAAATGACAACTATGCAAATGTATAAATAAATAATCACCAAAAGGGAACAGAGCCGGAAAGTCATATTTCCATATGTGAAAAGAGCATGAAAAGTCATAATCACATATATATTACCCAAATGCCACATGTTGAACTAAACTATTTTACAAATAACTATACATAGGAATATCTTCATTCAGACCAAAAGGTGTGATGGTACTGAGTTCAAAGATCCAATAAGCTTCTCTTTGTAACAACTTCATATTCAGATCTCCACCTCTGAGTCCCACATCTACTTTTTCGAGACCCACAAATCTAAGGGTTGCGGGAGACCCATGTTGCATTTCTTGGTAATGGTGAGCCATCGCATAGTCCATGTTTCCATTTCTAATAGCCCCCTTATGTTCACCAATCTGGAGTTTCAAGGGTCTTTTAGTTTCACCTACATATGACATGCCACAGGGACACACCAACATGTATATCACTCCCTGTGTATTACAGTTGATAAAAGTTTTAATGTAATATTTCTTCCCCGATCTCAGATGAAGGAAACATTTCACATCAGATGTATTTGATCAGTGAACACAGTGTCCACACCTGAAATTCCCTTTAGGCAAAGAAGGGAGCCAAGTTTTATGCATATTGATGCTTTTTACAGGTATGTACGATCGTATCAGTATATCCTTTAAATTCTGACCTTTAGTATATGAAACCATAGGACAATTTTGTCCTATTTCCCTCAACCTTAAGTCAGAATTAATGACATTCCAATGTCTAAAAATAATCTTGCCAATTTTTGGTGCCAAAGGATTAAATTCTGTTATAAAAATCAGCTTGTTGTTCTCTTCTGTTTTCTGTCTTGGTTCCAGTAGTGAATCCCTCTCAATATTATCTACCATATGTAGACTATCCAAAAGTACTTCTGGCTGATAGCCTCTCATGATAAGTCTATCTGGTATTTCTTTTTTTTGCCTCCTTATAAGTTTCTGTTGTATAGCAAATCCGTTTTGCTCTAATATATTGTCCTTTTGGGATATTTATAATAACTGATCTTGGATGACAACTGTCATACAGAAGCAAAGTATTCCTAGACAAGGGCTTCCTATACAGTTTTGTAGAAAGACCATATCCATTTTTTTCTACCAAAATATCTAAATATGGAATACTATTTACACGGCTCTCATATGTAAATTTAAAATGCGGACTAGTGTGATTTATATACTCCATAAAATGACTCAGTTGTTCTATAGTCCCATTCCAAACCATCAGACAATCATCTATGTAGCGTAGCAGATGTATAGTTCAGTCTCCCAATTTTTTTTTTATTTTCAGTACATTCAAATCTAGAAATTGTTGTAAAGTATGACAGCAGAGACAGAGAGGAAGTGATCTGGCAAAGAAGTCCCTCTCAATATGAGGAGGATAAAATGGAATCATGGGGTTACCTGGACATAGTTGACCTGTAATCCCAGTTACGTAGCAAGGTGCATAGATACATGGAACGTGATGGCAGAAAAAGACTGACGGTCCATCAAGTCTTCTCAAAGTTTCTCGGGACCTGTGTCAATCTGGGGTCATATCTCCTCCCCTTCAGCTCATCCTTCCCTATCCCTGTACTTTGAGCAGAGCTTGTTTTATGTGCCCTTACTCTGTCTTCTGTGTATTATTTGTAAATACCTATAGTGTATTATTTTTGAATATCTATAGTGGTCCCACTGATCCAGATTAAACTCTTTGTGAAGCTGCATGAAGTATTATAATTGGCTTTCCATACAAAAATGAAATGCATGAGCTAAACCTCTATGGACCCAATTCTGAAATGTAAAATCTAATCTGGCTGGCAGGTACTGGGAGTTGCAGGCTGGAATGGATAGCCACCGCACACTATATGTGAATTTTTTCTGGGTGAGCAAATGATGCCATTCCTAAGGAGCATCCGTGTGGAACTGAGAAGTTTTGGCATCCTTTGAGTTGGTCCAGGGACCTAAATACTAGTCCTGCGCTATAAATCCAGTTTCACTGGTTACCCACTTAGGTGGAGGGGTGCTTCAACTGAGAACCATGAAAGGACATGCTTAATCAATGCTGCCTTGACATATAGGACCAAGTCTGGAAGGGCCAACCTTCCCCTGGTTTTAGGGAGCTTAAGCTTGCAATGAGCTTTACTTGGGTGCCCCCTCACAACGAAATCTAGATATACATTTATTCCATTTCAGAACATCTCCTGGCTGTGGGGGGAATGGCAAGGTCTAAAAAAGGTAAAGATACTGGGCACAATTCTCAAATTCTTTATATTGACTCAAAGTGCCTGTGCCAAACATGAATGATGCAACTGGCACCTTGCATCAAAAAATGCACCCTAAGTTATTCCCAAGAACAACCTCCATCAAACACAGACTGCATGCACCAAAGAGGGCTTGTGCCATAAAATGGGCTGTGTCATGGCACTAGGGTGCTTGTGGCAGATGCAGGCTGCCATAGTCCCTCATTTAGTGTTCTCAAAACACTCCCAGAGGACAATGGTCTAAGTACAGTTAGACCAGCCAAGGGCTGGTCTGGTGGTACTTAGAAATCCTCTGGGAGGGTGTGCCAATGTGCTGCCCCCCCCCAAGCTTTGATTTTCCATTATAATATAAAAATTATCCCTGGTAGTCTAGTTGCCCCCAAGCCTTGATTCCCGTTAGGATGGAAAATTATCCCTGGTAGTCTAGCAGCCCCCAGCTCCAAACCCCTGTTATGATGGAATAATTACCCTGGTAGTCTATTGCCCCCACAAGTCCCAATCCCCATAATAATAATGAAAATAACCTTGGTGGTCTAGTGGACCACCCGAGCCCTGATCCCCCATTATATCAACATTTTTTATACCTGGTGGTCTAGTGGACCCACACCCCACAGCGCCCAACCACCCTGCTCCCCCTCAACCCATAGCTGAGCCTTTGACTGGCACAGCCCACCACTCACCACTGCTGCCAGCTGCCGACTTGAGCTCTGAATGAGCATGTACTGTATATAGTATGTTCTCAGTGAGTGACTGTGCTGGGCCCTCACCATCCTCCTGATGATTTTGTATGTGTCCTGCAGTGTCTTTAAAATGGTTTCCAGCATAGTCTGTAGTCTACAGAGGCAGTCCTAGAAATCTTCAGTATGGTTTTCAGCTTCTGTCACTTCTGTAACCAACTGAGTGACCGTCTCTTAAGTTTCTTTGAATTCCTGTATTTTGGTCTAAATTGCCTACAGCTCTCAGAGTATCAGGCTGAATTTATCCCCTTCTTGGGACTTATTTTCATTTTCCTGGTGGAGATGGCCTGGACTGCCACCATGCTTGAAGCTTGAGAGAGCTCAGAGTCGGACCAATCTCTGCCCAATCCATCACAATCCATACCTTCTGATTGCAAGTTTCCCCATGTGGACTTCTTCATGACTGTAGACACCTCTATACACCATGAAAAATAATGTTTTTACTGAGATTTATCAATAAAAGAAGTGATAATTGAGGCATGGGGGGTCAGAGCCTCTTGCCTATGCTGCCATATAACACGTAACGTCACTGGAAGTCAGCACATGCACTTTAAAATGTTCATTTGGTAGCCATGGGAACTATAGCAGGGCAGACAATACATAAGGGGAAAGCTATGTCAGATTGCTTGGATATACCTATCTACACATGGAACATGGGCAATGTCATCCCTCCCATAGGCATACACTAAAACATTTAGGAAAAAAGCAGTTCTGCCCTCTTGGCTAAGGGCAGATGACCTAAAACCTGTGTGCTAGGGGTCCCATGTTAATTGTCCCTCCTTTGCTAGGGGCTGTGGGATACAATTAAAGCCCAGTGTACTGCCTAAAGTTAATGTGAGTTTTTAAAGTAGTCAACTATTACCTTTTATATCTGAGGTGCTTTTCCTGTTACCTTTGGGTAATTCGAAGATTTTTGACTGGATGTTGGTAGGTGGGATCTCTAGAACAGCACTCTGCCTGGCAGCTGACATGTCTAGTTCTATCCCCCCACCCGGCGACATCATCAGCATTGTGCCCTCACTGATTCTGAATCAGAGGTGCTCAGGGAGAGACACTCAGTAGCTGCCAGGTCAGTCATCTGTGATGTCACGGTCAGTGAGGTCACGGTGCTGATGATGTAGTGGGGGGGAATAGAACTAGATATGTTATTTGCCGGGCAGCATGCTATTCTACAAATCCAACATAATACTGTGCAATAGAAAATTTTCCAATGAGGAAATGGAACAAGAAAAATACTTCAGAAATTAAAAGTTACAACTGACTACTTCTTAAAATTTGTAACATTTCCCTGTCTGCTGTTTTTGGTTCTACTAGTTCTTAAAATACCTTGAAACAGTTAACTAGCCCTTAGCTAAGGCTGTGGCAGCTATGCTGCTGGGATGACTACTTGGGCCTGTCCACGCCCCTCCCCTGCTCCTGACCGGTGCTGGTGTCACAGTACACTTTAACTGATCAAACTAGCCCTTCTGCTTTGGACTGCTGGCGGCCCCGGGTTACTTGCCCACTTGATTGCAAGCCATTTGCTGGGCACTGATTACTGGGGCCTGCTGGCATCCCCCCCCCAGCCCACTTGGGCACTTTTTAATTACAGTAAGGCCTGCCTGCTCTTTACTCCTTGCCCACTGGAAGCTTTGATCTAAATAGATATTTACCCTGCACCTCTGCTTCACCCACTGAGAACTTGCACTATTAAAATTAAGGCCTCTTGACCACTGCTCCATCCTCTGGTTGGTTCTTTGCCTGCACCCCTAGCAGTCTGGCCACTGCCTGAGCTGCTGTCTGGTACTTTAATTATATATTTTTGTCCCTTTTTTCTTCGATATTGCTTTTTTCCTCTGAGGAAGGTGGGTGGCTCTCAGCCCTTTTCTCCCTCCATGACTGACGTATGTCTCCCTTGATTGCACCAGGGATCAAGTTCCCCATGGATTTCCTTCCATGGTTGAGCTGGGTGGAGGGCTACCTGCCCCACAGTCAAGTATCCAGATTTCACCTGGTGGTCAAGTGGCAATGGGGGCCATGAGGGAGCAAGCAGTGCTTCATGAAGCCTGCCCTTACCACTTTTTCCTGGTTGTCTCCCCCACTGAATCCTGCCACAGTGACATGTCAGTATGTTTATGTGGAGGTGTGCACGTTCAGCAGAACTGTGACCCTGCCGCTTGAGTCACTCCCTCACCTACACTACAACCAGGCTTCCACCCTGGCTGACCCCCTCTCCCAGGAAAGGAGAGCAGTCCTTGGAATGCTCGATCCTCTCCCATCCCAATGACCTCCAGCAACCTGTGCTCATTCCTGGACATGTCACAGGCATGACAGGAGGTAAGGCCTTCAGTGCATTAGCCCTCCACGCCACTGTGCTGGCCAATTATATATATTTTTTTAATGGTGCTGGAGCCGACTCACCACTTCAACCAGGGGTGAAGCTACTGTGGTGAATGGGGAGGTTTGCTGGTGCATGCTGGCACTGCTGGTGGCAGGTGGTGATTCTGTGGTTGGTCTTGCAGGCAGCCTCACTATGGTGCTGCTCTGTCTCTCTCACCCCCACTCACCATGTCACTGTTTTTTCTCCCAATCAGCCCCACCTCTCACCACCGCGGCCTGGATACTGTTGCTGCTGCCGTTAAGTGACCATAGAAACATTAATTAAACTAAAAAATGGGGCTGAATAGAGCCCATACCACAACCACCCAACTGACTGCTTCTCTTGACCACCACTAGCTGGAACCACCACCTGGCTCCTCTGCTCACCTTACCACAGCTGCTGCTTCAGAGGGAAAAGGAGGAGGAGAGCTGGGCACACTTCTAGAAGAGGTAAGCCTTCCCTTTCTTTTCTACTCAGACAGCTCTCTCTCAGTTGTTGGCATGACTGCCAATTCTCCTCCTTACTGCTACAGAGCACTCAATAAACAATGGCCTGATACTGATAAGTACATGATGGCCAATCTACTGCTCATTTCTGCTGCATGGACTTCTTATAGCCCCCAATGTTCATTATGCTGCGTCCCTGGCAATATGGAGGGCAACAAATGTCCAACGAGAACTAGACATTCAGATCTGGAACAGGGCTCATGCCATGCTAGCTGGGGTGGGGAAACTGCAGGGGAATTGCTTAAAATATAAAAAAGCTTACAGCAGGTAGTCTTTTCACTGTGTGGGGGAAAAATGGGTCTAAACTGCAGGCAAGCTGTTTCTGCTATGTAGGGTCTCTATGAATCATTTAATCCACCCTGTCCCTACCACCTTACTCTTAACTGCAAGGGCCACCTCGGCTAGGGGCACCTTTTTTGGGGGGTGGGGGGGTATTACAAGGACAGTTGCATAAAATAGGATCCTGTCCCTCAAACTTTTCCTGCTCCTTCTGCTTGTCTACACATGTTGTCATAAACCTGTTTTTGACTGCCTTGGAAATAATTATGATGTGGCTAGCAGAAGATTATGACAGCATGTGTAGGCAAAATGTAAGTATCTACTGGAGAAATATTTGCAAAATATTGTAAAGGGTGTTGCTTATCAATAAAGGTTTAAATGAAATGTGTGGACAAGCAGCAGGAACTGATGTAGTCCAAAAAACAAGGATAGTGTTTCCATACCAATACTCTTGCAAAAGAGAATGGGGGTGGGGGAGATAGAACATGTGGGAAATTCAACTAAAAAGTACAGTTGCCAAAGGTTTTCCGAGGGGCGCAGTGCCAGGTGGACGATTTAGCACTGTACCCAGTACACTTACAGGATGCCCTCTCTTGTAGGTTTTCTTATATGCACTGTTTGGTAGCTCTAGTTTAATAACTTTCATAGTGGGTATTTAATATGAAGCACTACACTGCTGCATTTGTAGCTAATACTGGGCTCCAAACACTACTGGAAACTATGAGTACTGGTCTGGTAATCCTAAGAAGAGCACACATACACGGCACCAAAATCCTTGATAAACCTGCAAAATTCAGGAGCGCTACGACTGTGCAGCAGTGGAGGTGACCTTCCTCATCAGCCCCCCGCCTCTCCGTTCCACTGGTTCTGTTCATTATGTATTGTATTCACTATTAAATCAGACCATTCGACTACAAATCACAACCATGCCTGGTCCTTCCAGATAAGCGCATCTCAGGTTAACTCTTCGAGGGCTCCGCAGTATTTCATGTGCAACATCTGACGGCTGGGAATATGCGGGCTGAGATAAGAGAGAATGTGCATACAGAAGGAGGGAATGGGCATCGGTGGGCTTTGATATGGGCGCTGTAATCAAGATTTGTACATTGATGCAACCAGGTTCCACTCCCCATTCGCTTATTGAATTGTGGAGATGGCAATCATTTAATTTGTATCAACTGAATATTGGTGGGGAGGGCTTCTCAGGCACTCGTACATTGTATGTGTTTAGAAACACGCGGCAGTATGGAAGTTTTCGAAGTACGTACGGTTTCAAATAAACAATAAAGAGGAGAAAGCGAAATTTATTCCAAGCGTTCAGCGGGACTTGATCTTCTTGAAATTGAGGCGCATATTTAGTGAATTCAAATATCCTGGTAAACGTGATGCAAATTTAAATGCTCCGAACCAGATTTGGATTCAAACAGAATCATATGTACAACGCAAACAGAACTTTTTGCTTTGAGCGAATTTTTGTTTTTATTATGGTGCAGTTGCTGTCGCTGAAAATAATAGGACGTTTTTTTGCAATCTGCAGCGTGAACCACAGAGTTTGGCGAATTGGTGGAAACATTCCAAAAACTTGGGCAAACATGGAGAAGAGACCAAACAAAAAAGCGTGTCTGAGCGACTGCCTGCTATGTGTCTAGCTGCCTGTACCCACCAGGCATGCATCTGCATGAGAAGCGTCCCTGTCCTGTTTATAATGGGTTTATGTTCAGCCCATTTGCACGAACAAGCTCCATCAAAGTTGTCTGTGTTTTACCCCAGTGAAGACGTGTGTGTGTGTGTGTGTGTGTGTGTGTGAGAGAGAGAGAGAGAAACTATAGACTGCCAAAAAATAAACGTCAGGCAGATGGAGGTAAAATAGGCTCTGATGGTAAACCGATTGCCTGCAAAAGAAGATGTAGGACAAATATATTTCTTGTTCAGTTAAATTTCGATGTAGCACTAACCACAGGAAAAGTGTGTAGCACCACCTGCTTCAGAGCAACATACTTTTGGTTGTGCCTCCAGTTTTGTGCAGTTTAGTATTATGAAGGGAAAGCAAATGCCTTTAAACGTGTTATCCCAAAAAGCATCAACGTGTATCAGAAAGAAACATACTTATATAGAACAAGCAACATATTCTGTTCAGTATATATGTTTATGATACACACTACAGATTTCAAAACGATATGGACGTATGTGGACACGCTAAGTATAATTTATACTTAATATCTTCACATAGTTTTGGTTAGAATTTGTAACCCGTTGACTACTTTACTGGAACATAGCTAGACTAAAATAGCAGCGGCCGACTTTGTGCATTTCTGTCTGCATCTGTACGTTATTAAAGCATATTAGCCTCTGCTGAGCACCTGAAACGCAAATTGTAACGAGAAAAATGGGACCTAACTGGGACCCATCTGTGGAAAAGGCGCAGCTTAATTCGGCCGTTTTCGACGGGGACATCATACTATTAAAGGAAGCAGTATGATATGGTGGCTAGAGCACAGCCTTGGGAACCAGGAGGCCAGGTTCGAATCCCACCGGTGCCACTGTGTGACCTGAAACAACTCCTTTAATCGCCCTGTGTTTCAGCAGCTGAAGCACAAGCGGGATCCCACTGAAAAGAAGATATTGTTGCACTTGTGGCACTAACGTGAAATGAGTGAATTAACTGTAGAATAAAAAAAATGTGTTCGATTTCAAAATGAAAAAAAAATGGCTTAACCCCCCCACACACACAACACACACACGGAATTTTTAGCCCAAAGTACTACTGTATATTTTAAATCAATTTAGAAGTCACGTTTCTCAGTGAAGGATAGTATTTAATAATAGGGACAATAAGCATTCTAGATCACACAAATATTAAACTGGAAATGTGAGGTGAGGACTACTAGTCTAGTTCGTTTTATTCAGAATTCCTACACACTATATAAGCGTTCAGTGTGATGCAAAAAAGGATCCGAAGGTACGATTATAAAACTGATGTCCGAAAGCTCAAGCGTGGCACTGGGACAATTTTTATAGTGGGTGTGCTGTAAGCCATTGAACAAAACTGCATAGGAAGCCATAGGGAATTGTACTTCAAGCAAGGGGGTGCGGCATCCTAGTTCCAGCACCTAGCGATTTATTTTTTCTACTCCCCATGCGGGGCTGGCAGGAGGCTCCTGACCCCTCTCGGAGGGCTCGTTTCGCTCCGGCACCCTGCTGCTGCAGGGGCTGTCATGGGGCCTGTCAGCAGCCCCATTTTCCAAAATATCACTGGTGCATATTTAATAACAAAACTTTGAAAAAAAATACATGAAGAATTAGTACCCCGCAACCGCTTATTGGCAAGATGGGACTGAGTCTTTGGCAGCTGCGAGTATTTGCAGAATCCCAGTTTACTATAAGGAGGAAAATCATGTGAATGAGGCAACATGTCCAGAGAATAAACAGACTATAAGCTATTTCTTTAGGAGTCCGAATGAACTTCTCATGAATAAAAAGCCGGACCAAGCTCACATGAGTAGATTTGTTATAATATATATTTTCTAATTGTGGTTTGCAAGTCTGTGAACTTCTTAGGTTTTACGTGCCAGCAGGCGGGTACAATTGGATAAGTAAACTGTACCTTCAAATAGCCCATCTGACTGTTCGATCTGGATATCTGGGTTCACAGAATGGTTATTCGCAGTATCCGGTGACTAATGCGCGTTATGCACAAACGAATATTATTTTAACTAATATTTCAGCCACAAAATGTTACAGTAGAGTTCGTCATATACTTGGTACATTGTGCAAAGGAATAACAGCGCAGTTCTTACTGGTGGTTTATAAGTTACCAGAACCAAATCACAGTTTTCACTCTATTTGGAAGACTTGTTCCCCTTTGATTCCTCGATGTGCATCTAACCGTGTATATACATACAATCCCGCATTTATATATGGAATATGTAATATACTGACCTGACAATTTCAGTAACCACGAAAGATTTAGGATGGGCTTTACAAAAATTCCAGCAATCTGTTGAACTAAATTGATCGTTTTATCTGTGTGTTTGTCCCTAAACGTTATTTGAAAAACATAGCTTCTCATTTTTTATGCGAAAAATTGCTCAGGGTTTTACCAGTAGACAAAATCTTAAAATCATAGAATCATAGAAGGTGATGCAGAAAAGGACCTCACGGCCCATCTAGTCTGTCCCTTACCCTACTATCCCAACCGCAACTTAAGGCACCCGCATACTGATACAATACTTGCAACGCCTTTTATTTTTCTCCTTCCACTGTTATATTTGACACTTTATCGCTGTCAAATAAAACAGTTTTTGTTTAGTAAACTTCTACATAGAATACTGTACACATCAAAAAGATTAAATGGACTGCGTGTATTATACCGTTTTGTTTTCAGATAATGCAAACCTGACAGTCGATTTCTTTTATTTAAATATCTGAAAGCAGTGCAACTCAGAGATCAATAAGGATCAGTTTTGGGAATGGTGAGCATATGTACTTGTATTCTGACTTTTTTTTTTGCTTTACCCTAACAATCACGTGCCTGCTGACGTCACTTCGAAATATGCCCTTGGCTTGTATTTAACCTACAGCACCTGTTCCCAAATTATAAAATGATTTGCAGAGATGATTACTTAGACTTATTTATCTAACTATCTATCTATCTGCCTGCGTCTGTCTGTCTGTCTGTCTAGCTCTCTATCGTTCTATTGCATTGGGTGAGCGGACCTTTTTGGATAATGCTTATTTTTTTTTGGGGGGGATGCTTAAAGTTTACAGACTATGAAATATTAGTATTTAAGCTAGAGTCGTCTTATAATGAACCCTATTTTGTTTTAAATTAGTCAGCTTTTTAATTTAAAAATACTAGTTACTGAATAAAACATGGTCAAATATTATTGCAATGTTTTTGTTAAATAACTTATATCACATCCCTCCGAGGACCCGACATAAAAGGACAGTATAACAAACTATTTATAGAAGTCGGATGAGATTATGTATCATTATAAACTCCAATAAAGCAATCCGATCTCAAACTATATATGTCTATTCGTGTGTCTGTTTCCAAGTTTACAGTTACAGGTGATTACATTATCACAGCTTTGAGAAAATCTACGATTTCTGCCGAATTTGTGGCCGTCTGAAAGAAGGTGATAGAGTTTTAATTCTTAATAGTTCATCCATATCCAAAGATTATCCGTTTGTCTGTCGGTCGGTGTGACTTTCAAGTGAGTATAGAGACATTTGAATGTCGCGGACCTGATAAGGTGTATATATGTCTTTAAAAAAACAACCTTAGGTGGGGACTGAAGTACCTCCCCCAGAAATGCAGCAGTCTCATACATTTCTATTTTAACAGAGCCAAGTGGAGCGACTGAGGAGACGTGCGGCATGTACAACCAAAGGCTTGCGTTGGCAGAATGATGATGACACGTCCTCCTCCTGCTCTGCTCCCCTTAGGCTGCTTTGCGCAGCACTGGCATCATTCAGGCTGAAGGAAAACAACTGGGGCTTCTGCCACTCCGTGTGGAGGGCCAAAAATCAACCAGAAACCCCCCAGATCCAGGCTGGTCTTTCCACTCAGCTCTGTAGTGCACTTCTAGTTTCTATTTTTCTCATACATATATGCAAAAAAGAAAGGGAAGGGTGTCGTCATGCAAGAACCAATGTCATAGATTGCAGAGTGGAAGGTGTCATGATACAAGGAATACAGAACGAGAGAAGGTCCACTTTTAACCATTTCTGGAGATAGCAGTGTTGAGAAGGGAAATAGCTAGTGTGTAGAACTTTATAGCTTACTGTAGGAAAGTGTTACCATATCAAAGTAAAAAGAAATGGCTACCCTGATCAGGAGCAAGATCTCTAATGTGGCGACCTCGGTGTCCAATAAATCCCAAGCGAAGGTGAGTGGAATGTTCGCCAGGATGGGCTTCCAGGCGGCTACCGATGAAGAAGCCATCGGCTTTGCTCATTGCGACGACTTGGACGTGGACCATCGTCAGGGGCTTCAGATGGACATCCTGAAGTCCGAAGTCGGGGGAGAAGGGTCTGAGCCTGTCACCGAGGGAGACATTCATTACCAGCGGGACGGGACTGGTCCCCCTACTTCCACCTCAAAGGATGATGGCATGTGCTCGGAGTTCTCCTGCCAAGGCAAGCCCAAAATCACAGCCTGGGAAGCTGGGTGGAACGTGACCAATGCTATCCAGGTAAGGAATTCATTCTCATAGAGTTCTTTCTGCTGGTTGACCAGTGATGCAATATTTAATTCTGGTATTTGTGCATGCCCCTGTTTATATTAACGCATCATCTGGACGTCCTTCCACCCCTCAGAACCTCCCCGCTAATAGCCCCCTTATTTTAGTTTCGTTTAAAAAACAATGAAGTGTACATGGCAAGCACATGCAGGAAAAAAAGTGTTACAATAAATGAGACAATCAAGTAATCGGATATCTAATGTGTTCATCGGTTGTATTGCTAATACTGGACTTACATAGTTGCTGCTTAGCTTTGTGCTTTTGTTTTTACCAGGGAAAAGAACAATACAAATTAGATTTGAATTGAGCCTGCCCCCAGCCCCCCTTAGCAAATTTGTTTCGTTTGAAAGGAAAAAAAAAAGACTTAAAATAAACAATTGACCATGGTGCCACCTCTCTTTTGCAACATATATGACGATTACATTTTGCATGGCAAAATGCTAGGAAAATAAAAAGACACGATGCATTACTGTTTGAGTACATTGCTTAACATGTCTTGCGCAGCGCTCTGTCTGTCTGACTCTCTCCCCCCACCCCTCATTCACTGGTCTATGCAGAACATAACTCTCCTTATAAACATTTTCAGTGTTGTCATCTTTGTCCTGTGTTTTCCCATAAGGTATCAGTGTACACTGAAGTATAAACACTTCTGTTGGAGAAGTGTGCAAGAATGATGAATTCGGTCACTTCAAAAAGCTACTTGATAAGTAAGTAAAGGTGACCCCAGGCTATGGCAGACCAGAGAGCAGATATGAGGAACCCTTCTATTCCTGCCTCAGCCCCTCCCCTGTTTTACACGTAATTTCAGTATGAGCGCGCCTATTCCTGTAGTCGAGTATCTGTAAATGCTGGTCATCAATTGATTGCATCTCAATACTGCCCTAATGGGACTTGTAAAATATTAGACAGCATTATGCTGGTATTTGATCATTTATTTGAATTTTTATCAAACAGATGGCAGGTTGACCCTCCTACAACGTATCTCGTTTTCTTGTGTGTGTGTGTGTTTGGGAGCCCTTGGTACCGCAGGAGTCACAGGGCCACAGTAGTCATTCCGATATTCCAAAGCCATATCGCGTTTTTCCGCACTATAACTGACGCTGAGATACACTGAATATTTCTTATCTAGTGCATCGAAATTCCCATCCCGTCCCTAGTGCAGGGATAGCAACGCAGACAACAAACTTTAACACAATCCACCAGCAGTAGCTCTACTTTAATTCGCCTTTATTAATCCCATTCAGCAATTTCCCCTGTGGCGTTCCATAGCAAGTAGCTGAATTTGGTTCCGGAAGGTAAAGTGATGTTAAGGCTGGAGGTGATGTTGGGAATAGGCCCGATATGCTAATGCAGTTAGTTGTTTCAGTTCCCAGAATCTGTTATTTTCCACATGCATTTGTTTATGCATCTCCTTCATTTGTACCTCTGAGCCCCTTTGGGTATGACATTATATCATCTTGACCACAATTACATTAAGATGCAATTCCCCTCCCTCCCGTCATTTGAACATTAAGATTAAATTACCTAAAGATGTGAAAATGCTGCCACCCTAGTTTTACTTATTTGGAAAATACACTAAATCATCATAGACGAATTTACAATTGCATGTGTTTGTAAAGAAAATGAAATGGAGACCGAAAACTGAATCTTTATTTTAGCAGACTTGTGTAACCCACTGGCCATACTAGTGCATGATTAATATCAAATTTAATTTTTATATTGTAAAATTCACGTCACAAATGGAAGGTTGCAGAAGTGGAAATGGGAAACTGATGTATCAGACCTCGGCTATTTGTAGCTCACCCTGCTTCTTTTATATAGCATTTATGTTGTAAACCTTATGTTTCTCTATGATGTTTATTTTGCTTGGAATGCGAACATAGATGGATGAGAAAGTCAGAAAGATTAGGGAAAGACACTGTTATATTGCATCGGTATACTTCCATTTTAACTGAAGTACTGTATAATCCTATAAAAATCAATGTAAAGGAATACTTACCCTAGACCGATCGTACAGTATTGAAATTGAGCATTGTTAATGTGTCATCAGAATTACTGAAATCGCTGAAAACACATATCAGTATGAAGAACAACGGAGTATAAAGATAAACTATGGGGTATGTTTGACTAACAAGGGAATATAAAATATGGGGTATGTTTTGTCAACAATATTTGATTAGAGGCCAGAGGGGCACAGGACCCAAGGCAGCATGGATTCACAGCGGGAAGGTCATGCCAGACAAATCTGATAGATTTCTTTGACTGGGTGACCAAAGTAGTAGATCAGGGAGGGGCTGTGGACATGGCCTACCTAGACTTTAGCAAGGCATTTGACACAGTCCCACACAAAAGATTAATATACAAGTTAGCCAGCCTGGGAGTGGGTCCCAAGATGACAGCCTGGGTAAAGAATTGGCTGGAGAATAGGACACAGAGAGTAATAGTAAATGGAGTCCACTCTGAAAAAAGGGGGGTTAGCAGTGGGGTACCACAGGGTTCAGTATTAGGACCAGTCCTCTTCAATGTCTTTATAAGCGACATTGCAGAGGGACTGGAAGGAAAAGTATGTCTCTTTGCAGATGACACAAAGATCTGCAACAGAGTTGATGCACAAGGTGGGGTGGAAAGGATGAGAAGGGACTTGGCAAGGTTAGAGGAATGGTCAAATGTATGGCAGCTTAGATTCAATGCTAAGAAGTGCAAGGTAATGTACCTGGGAAACAAAAACCCAGGGGAAGAGTACACAATGGGGGGTGAGATACTAACAACAACAAAAATGGAAAGGGACCTGGGGGTAGTCATATCAGATGACCTAAAGGTGGGCAAGCAATGTGAGAGGGCAGCAAGGAGGGCTGGGGGATACTGGGATACATAGGGAGAGGCATCACCAGCAGAAAACAAAGTTATTATCCCTCTGTACAGACAGCTGGTGAGACACATCTGGAGTACTGCGTGCAGTTCTGGAGACCCAATCTCCGCAAAGACATAGACAGGATGGAAGCTGTCAGAGGAGGGCAACTAAAATGGTGCAGGGTCTGCACCGGAAGACATATGAAGTGAGACTTAAGGAGCTTAATATGTATAGCCTCGAGGAAAGAAGGAGAGGGGGACATGATAGAAACTTTCAAGCACCTCAAGGAATCAACAAAGTCCAAGAGGGTAGCATCTTTCAAAAAAGAGGTGTGCAAGAACAAGGGGGCACAATTTGAAGATAGAAGGGGGCGGCTCAGAGGTAATTTAAGGAAGTATTTTTTCACAGAGAGGGTTGTGGATGCATGGAACAGCCTTCCAGAGGAGGTTGTGGAGTCAAAAACAGTGGTGGAATTCAAGCATGCATGGGACAGTCATAAGGCAATTCTATGGGGTGGGGGTAGGAAGAAGTAGGCTGCTGGTTAACTAGGATCTGCAGCTTATCCATCAGGTAGGGAAATGGGCAGACTGGGTGGGCCAAGCGGTCCTTATCTGCCGTCAAATTCTATGTTTCTATGACTACCCCCCGCCCTCAGCTCTTTGGCTGAAGCCTACTGTTCTTTCCTTCTGGCAAAACTTTAAAAAGGTAAGTAAACCGTGTCCTAATGCACAATTATTAGCAATATAGTTGCTGGCAAGTAGGTGCAAAACATGTTCAGCAATGTGTAAACAAATATCTTCATAGTAACGAACTATATTAAGCCGAAGTGCAAAGCATTTACGGTGTCCTAAACATTTGTGCCCTGCCATTTTTTAGGCTAAGTTGTAGGCTAACACATTAATAATGTATAATTTGGATATATAATTTGGTTTTAAAGAATATGTGACCGTGAATGTTCATTCAGTTATTTGACCGCGAGAAAACATAATTATATGGAAAAAATTGCAATTACCCATGCATTTCTTTCTTCTCTTCAAAACCAGATGATGTTGCTAGAAGAAATTCCTAACCTATGATACTTAGACACATTCTGGTTAATACTTTACATTCGTTTTGTATTTTCTCCTCTGATTTATTACTGAGACTATCTGCACGAAAACCGTCGTTGTTCTTTCAGAGTCCATCTGCTGTTGCCGTCCCCACTTGAGGTCATCATACACTGTGACATCACAGTTGTTCTCATGACAAAAAACTATGATGTCACAATAGAGGAATATGACTTTAGTTGGGAATAACATAAGGCCTGATGCACTACATAGGATAAGGATCCTGTTTTGGTGCAGATTTCCTCAGTAATAAGTAATAGTAAGGATACATCTGTTATATAAGAAGTAGGCGCTAAATTGTGCACAGATATATGTTTTCAAAGTTTCCCCTGAGGCATTGGCCCATCTTTAAGGTTTATTGTTATATTGTTTTTTTCTTTAATTTCGAAAACAATTGTACATATGTGTTTGTCTTTCAGGGGATGTTTGTCCTTGGCTTGCCCTATGCGATTCTCCATGGCGGATACCTGGGACTCTTTCTAATCATTTTTGCTGCAGTGGTGTGCTGCTACACAGGAAAAATTCTAATCGCCTGCCTTTATGAAGAGAATGAAGATGGCGATGTAGTCCGTGTAAGGGACTCGTACGTGGACATTGCCAATGCCTGCGGTGGTGCCAGATTCCCCAAACTTGGCGGCCGGATAGTGAATGTAGCACAGCTCATTGAGTTAGTCATGACCTGCATTTTATATGTGGTGGTTAGTGGGAACCTGATGTACAATAGCTTTCCTAACCTGCCCGTTTCTCAGAAGTCCTGGTCTATCATTGCCACCGCAGTGCTTCTGCCTTGCGCTTTCCTCAAGAACCTCAAAGCCGTCTCTAAGTTCAGTTTGCTCTGCACCCTTGCCCATTTTGTCATTAATATCTTGGTGATAGCCTACTGCCTGTCCAGAGCCCGGGACTGGGCCTGGGACAAGGTCAAGTTCTACATAGACGTCAAGAAATTCCCAATTTCTATTGGTATAATCGTCTTCAGCTACACTTCCCAGATCTTTCTGCCTTCCCTGGAGGGTAATATGCAGAACCCAAAGGAGTTTCATTGCATGATGAATTGGACTCACATAGCAGCCTGCATCCTCAAAGGACTTTTCGCCCTGGTTGCCTACCTGACGTGGGCAGATGAGACGAAAGAAGTCATAACAGACAACCTGCCATCCACCATCAGGGCAGTAGTCAACATATTTCTGGTGTCCAAAGCCCTGCTGTCCTACCCATTGCCCTTCTTCGCAGCGGTGGAAGTCTTGGAGAGGTCTCTGTTTCAAGACGGAAACAGGGCGATTTTTCCAAACTGTTACGGTGGCGATGGGAGGCTGAAATCCTGGGGGACTGTCCCTCAGATGTGCCCTGGTGGTATTAACCTTGCTGATGGGGATATACGTCCCCCATTTCGCCCTCTTGATGGGTCTTACGGGGAGCCTGACAGGCGCAGGTCTCTGCTTTCTGCTCCCAAGCCTCTTCCACCTTATACTTATGTGGAGGAAACTTCAGTGGCACCAAGTCTTCTTTGATGTGTCTATATTTGTTATAGGTTCCATATGCAGCATCTCTGGTTTCATCCACTCATTAGAAGGCCTAATAGAGGCTTTCGGAAGCAACCAAGAAGAATAGGGAAATGGTTGCAAAATATAAATAATATTTTCACGTCAACATATTGAAATTATAATATATCGTTTCACAATTTGGCGGGTTTTATTTCCATCAGCAAACTTCCAGAACATAGTAACTACTCCTATTAGTACAGTATAGTAGCTAAACTGATCAAGGTGTTTGCCTTACATTCAACCAGGTTTTGGCTTTTCCTTGATTTAAGAAACGGAGTAAAACAATCAAACGCCCCTATTCAGATAAAAAATAACTATGTGGCCAATATGACCAATTTTTAATTGTAAAATATATTTTAGAAACTCGAGCCTTAGCTATATTTTACTACGTCGGTATCCCCACGAGGTGCAATTTAAAGAATGTTCTCTATGAGGTAACTGGTTCTAAGATCAAAACGAAATATCAAAAACACTCTGAAACATGCATGCATGTAAATAACTATAATCCGAAATTTTGCTAAAACAGGTCATTACACTATAGTGCAGCAAAGGCAAATAAAATGGGGCAGAATACTGACTCCCATCATTGGTATGTTGCCTTGGGAACTGCAGAGGAATCCTTCAGTTGAGTTACTGTACCGCAACACTTCTTACATCAGTTCAGTGCCATTCTTGACAAAAAATGAAAAATAAGGCTGTAGAAAAAAGTCAAGGTATATAACTTTTTTTTTTCAGGTTTATCAAGCAACTGGCAGCCAAAGCGATCCCCCATTTTGATATATGAACGTTTTGGGTTCCAGATTAAGTAATGGAGGCCAGACTATCTAGGAAAATGCTTGGACTAGAATTGGAAGTGTCCAGGAATAAACTCCCACTCTGTGCAATCTACCAGATCTGTGGAAATGTTTCAAATGTATGTGTGGTGTAACTGTGGTTTAAAAAGATGGAATGTATATCGAAGAAAATTTATCTTTAACATATATTGTGGAAAAAAATCAGTATACTGAAAAATAAAGTCAAAAGGCGAACTCACAATGGCTGGTTTTGTTCATTATAACAGGGGCTGCAAAGAAAACAGAACTATTTTTATGTATCACAATTGTATAATTCTATTTTTGCAATAAAAACAACGGTGACATGGACACTGGATAATGTTTATACGTTCCTTTATAGTGTTTAGGTTCAATATTTCTCACCGAACTCCTATCTGAATTGTAACCCTGTAAGGACTATTTGTTTGTAATCAAATTGTTTCTACAATTGATTTTGCTCTTAATTATATTGGAATATGCGATACAATTTGTTTACTACTCGCCTTATATTTTATACTATCGAATGCACAATCATTAAACATATTGCAATTTATAAATATACATGAATAACCAAAATGATGACAATGAGTCTTCCATCAACCATGCAAAAACCATATGGAAAACCAAATACATCATAGCACTATGTGATTGTGGTGACGGAAGGGACTTACCTTGTGGTCCATCTTATCAATTGAACAAGACCGACAACAGTCTGAATTTCAGTATAAGGAAAATGTTAAAATTATTTCGTTTTAGAACGTTGAAATTCTGTATTATATAAATTCGGCACCCCTCGTGCACTGATACATTTTTATAGGTGGGCTTTTTTTTTCAAATCCAGAATTTGTCAGATTCATTTTGCGCAGGAAACCAATCAAGATAATAATGCAGCTACTATAGAATAAGTGCTGTACGCTATTTCGTGATGTTTCTATCTGCAAAATACATGCGGTACGATTCTTATCTTGCAAATTTCTTGCAAACTGTATTCCAACATGCTTTAAAGGATTTCTGCCAGTAAAACAATCCAAGAATGGTTAAGTAGAAAGATACATTGAAAGAAGTGTACCACACAAAACACTATTATAGGAATGTTTTATATATTATATAATTAGTCTGGCTGTCAATAATTTGTCGTTGGTGAGTAAAACAAATACAACTACACTACACAAACTTAATGGAACTGCAATATTCCAATAATAAAGAGATGCGGTTGTTAACCAAAGCTAAGCTGTTAACCAGAGCTATTGAAGTTTAATTTTATGAATTGTATGCAATACTGTAGCGAAAGATGGATAGATAGACAGACAGGCAGACAGATGGACGGATGAGTGGGTGTATGGATGGACGGATGGATAGACATATAGATAGAAAGAGTATGATACTGAGGAGGCGGACTTAACACTGTTTCCTCGATCCCATAAGGCATTTTCTTTCTCTGACCTTGCGGAATATAGGATGTGTCAGATATGTCCTAAATAATTATTGCAGAGATGATTCATTGGAAGATAAGAATCAGAGGAAAACCTGCAATGCGGTAAATACTGTACAGCAGAGAAGAAGGGACACCTGGTGGCAGACCAAGAGAATTGCTTTATAACACCACCAGTGGTCTCCTGGATTTCTTTACAGTTAACAAAGCTCCCTTTTACTGTCAAAGTTATAATCTCATTGTCTACAATTTAGCTAACCAGATCCTACTGATTTGCAGAATTAAAACCGACATTTATAGAGATGCTTGGCAAACACTGATGAGTTTTTCGGGTGCCCAAACACTGGTGAGTTTTTCAGGTGCCCTCCTTTTGCCCTTCTGCGATAGTTTGCCTTTTTAATGTGTGCACGACAAACCATTTAAAATGTATTTACCCAAGTGACCAACTGAGACGCGGCATCTTATTTTCACTGGGGTCCTCCTCCCATCCAATAGTAAAGTTGAAAGAATGGAAGGACAGGGAGCTTAAGACACTTGCTCAGGGCCACACAGTGAGTCGGGAACCCTGCCTGTTATTTGATTTCTCTCTGATAACTCCAGGTTAACATTTCTGTGCTCTAACATCTGGACCACATTGCCTTCAAACTATTGTTATTATTATGTAAGTATAATATCAACACAACATTTATCATATATTTGTCAAGCTATGGATCAGCTGTGTGACGGTTGTGGTTGAGTCTTTATCATTTTGTTCAAAACTATTCATGGTTAACTGCTCTTTTAACATTTGTTTTAAAATGTTCATCTTGGTATTACTGTCCGACTTTCAGTTGCCTCATCATAATACAAGATACATTTAGTCAACTACAGATCATGAGGTCTAGAGCAGCGTCCTACTGCTGCGCCAATGGGCTGGCTTAATGAAAGATAATTAGCCATGAGCTTAATTGTGCCTGAACATTACATTAAAAAAAAAAAAAAGCTTTTTTCACAATACTGGAAAAAAGATCATTCTACACAATATAGCCGAATTGTATACTGGGCATGAAATAATTTTTTAAAACAACTTTGAGTTGCCAGCCATATGTGGCTGGCAAACACGGATTTCACCTTCCTAACCCTGACCCAGGACACAGAGGTTGCTGTATTGCTGACTGAGCAAATCTGATAATAAGGTACTGTAATAATCATCCACGCAAAGCTGGAGACTGTCATTACCACAATCTGGGTCTGCCAATATCTGATGGCAGGCAGTTTAATTATTTCCTGTTCTTGCATTAGCAGATACAGTTGGGGAACTGTCTCTTGTGTTTAAGCATTCTACTTGGGAGAGTCGCACCATAGAAGACCCTTTTGGGTTGCACAAGGACTTTATAGAAGCAGCAAACTACCTCTACAGTATGCAGACATGCAGATGTAAACCAGTGTAACCCAACATGCAACAGACTATGTTCTGTTAAAAATAAAGGAAAACAAAAACTTATGGATCTGTGTTGTACTGTACTCTAACCAATGATACAACTTCCTAATATAGTTACAATATTTAATAAGGACTGGACATGTACTTGGGTGCTGTACTACACTGGTCTTTATGAAATATGGAATAGTCAATGTTTACTTCAATTATACTGCTGTCTTCTGAAGCCTACAGCTAGCTTAATTGTGTTGTCTGTTATTTTTAGTTTTATTTTTACAAGGTTTCCTTACAAAAGTGAAAAAAAAAAAAACCCAGAAAAATTATACTGCAGATCTTCAGTTGTTTGGGATTTTGCAAGATCTGTAAAGGTATGTTTCACTTTATATTACATTTACTGTAATTTGCTTTTATACAATAACATTTCAAGGTACAATGTACTATGGGGTGCAGGTATGTGTTACTATGAGATTTTTTGTTTTGAACATGTGGGTGAAAACAGAAGGAATTTTCCATTTAAATCAGTAAGTGAGATATCCTACCTGTCAACCTGTTTATTTTCTTTATTCCAGGTTTGGCTGCTTGTCTTCTGAGTTTCCACTAACTCTCACATTGACATTATTGGATTCACCTTCCGCCACTCTTCTGATACGACCTTCACAAATTCCAGAGCTCCCCCTTCTAGTGGGACTGCCAGCTTCTCCACCATCAGGATCTGACATGAGGCAGGATGGAGACAACCCAGCACACCACTGGTGCATGGGTGGTAATGTGATTATTATCCTGCCATGCCATGCTTCCTCTATTTCTACCCAGGTATGGCCCCTGCATACTATCCTTTATGCAGTGTGTCCTGTCTGTGCTGGCTTTAATTTGGGGAAGGCAGAACCTTGGCAGTTATCCATGCCATCCCAGAACTATCCAAATGTAGACACTGGAGGTGTTTGAATGTTAGGATAGCCATAACCCACCCTCCAAAGTCAGAGCACCATGCCTCCCATCCTCCAGCCTAGGAGTTGGAGTTGTGGTTATGAACCTGATGTAAACCCCAGTCATCAGCATGACAGCTTAATTCCCTGCTTCCAATGCCAACGGGCCCGACTACTCCATTCTACATGTATGCTATTGTACAAACTGCAGTTATTTGTACAAAATTATAAGGTCAATCTTTTTAATCTCAATGACCTGACATTTGATGAATTTCGGTCATACTACTGAAATACTTAGCTGGCAGCTTGAAATGATATGAAAACAAGCATTCAAAGCTGATGAGTTCATAATATTTTCAGCAGCTATACCACTTAAATGAGAACTATATTGAGCTTCCAAGTCATGTTTCCAGTAGAAACTGTTTTTAAATACTTGTTCAAATTTTGTTACTGGCATGTCTTCACTGGCCTTTTAATAGATTTAATTTATTTCTAGAAAATTGATAACTAGGAAAGGCACACTGAGCCAAGGTTCATTTCCAGGTGCAACATTGGGGATGGGAAGGGAGCAAAAAGTACTAAGTATTCAGACTAAAAAATATAAAAATATATTATATTAATGAATGCGTTTATTGTACACACTGATAGAACAATTTTGAACCCTTATGATGCGGGTTATGTCCTTCATAAGCTTCTCCATTTTCACAGTTTATCTGTGTTCTGCTGTAGAACTCTTTGGTTAAAAGGAACATCAGCTACATCATAGAGTTCTAAGTATGCAATAAGACATAATGGGATGTATATTGTGCTAAGATAAACATATGCCTAGGGGTGTAGTAAGTCTTGATGCCACAGACCGAGTGCCTTCTGCCCCTGGAAATGTGTTTATTATATCAGCATAATGCACATTGAAGAATGTCTTATTTCATTTATAAAAAGAGTATATAGGGAAATTTAAAACTATAAAAGCTCTACATGTTTGAAAATAGAGGCAGAGACAGTGGAGGGGTTCAAGAGGGGGTGGGACAGGTACAGGGGAAGGGTTCAGGAAGCAAAATCCAATGCAGCAAGAATATCCGGAACTGGGAAGGGAGAAGCCAGAGAAGGCGAGGGGGACAGCAAGGTCAGCACCCAGGGTGGGGGCTGACCAAACGAGCAGACACGAAAGACCATTAGGCCTATTCTGCTGGCATTTTAGTATGTTAGTATGTTAGTATGGTATGTATTGTGCAGAGATAAACACATGCCCAGGGGCACAGTAAGGCATGAGGCTACATGCTGAGTGGCTTCAGCCCTGGTAGTGCATGTATCTCAGCACAATGCACACCTCTGAATGTCTTATTGCACTTATAAAAAGAGTATACAGGGAAATTTAAAATTAAAAAAGGCTCTACATGTTGAAAATATACAAGAATATAATAGAATATTGCTAAGAAAATGTAAAATAGTCCCTCCATGGATGGCTTCCACATGTCAATCATCTGTTTTTCTACATAGTCAATAGAATTAAACATTTATTTATCATTTTATTCATTTATTTATTTAAAAATGTGTAACTGGGAGAGGCACACTGAGCAAAGGCTAATTTCCAGGTGTGGTCTGGGAGAAAGGGGAAAGGAAGAACACAATTACAAGGAAATACAGTCAGTCATGTGGTATGGTCACAAGGATGATGGCATAGAGTGGATAAGTTTAGTGCAGTGCAGATGAAATGGTAAAACATTGCACATGAAGAACAAAGAAATTAGCATACAAATCATTTGTGCTGTTGGGCACATACAAAAAGTGTCTAGTGCCAGTATGAAGGGAGGTTGAGGTGGTACTGAGAGGAAACACACTAGGCTGATAAACTTCAACAAAGTTTCCAAAATTGAAATACAAGAATTTAGAGCTCTGCAAAGTTCCACTAGTACAGTGCTCCTCCCAAGCATACACACACAAGTGCCCCTCCCCCCACACACCAAATGTTTACATAGAATGGTAGAATTCAACTGGAACACACACACACACACACACACACACACACACACACACACACACACACACACTCATATGGAGCCAGGATCTCAAATGTATCTGTGACAGGGTAAGCAGAAGATGTTTGACAGCCAGATTGACAAGGATAGGAGGTGGATTTTTCATGACCATCAAGAAAACACCAGAAATTAAATCTCTGAGTATGCTCTGAGTTTTTACTAATTATTTTATTTGTTGAAGGAGGGGATTATGAGAAGAAACAACATTCAGTTATTGGTTTATGTTTTTTAATTGAAGAAAGTTTTATTTTTAAGACTTAGTTGAATAGTTTTATGTACAAGAAAAGGTGGCAGCCATGTTTGCAATGGAAATCAGGGAAGAGTAAAGTGGCTCATTAATTATGTATGTGATTTGACCAAATTTCAAAACCCACTGCTTGAACTTGTTTTTCCTCATGCATTAAACAGCCAATGAGGATTTTCTTTACCTATTTTATAAAATGGTACTCAGCACCAGTATGAGAGTCAGAAACACTCACTGAGTTTGCTAAGAGACTATTAAAAATGGAAGTATACCAGAACTGGAATAAATATTTAAAAACAGTTTTTAGAGGGAATAAAGATATACAGGTTCAACAGATTTTCTAATTTAAGAGAAAATAAACATTGCTTCGCCATTTTAAACAGCCGAACATCTGGGCATGCATCTCCTTATTCTCCTTACTGTGCCTTTTCAGTTGTCTGTTTTGAAATAATCTTGTTTTTTTTTCTCCTGTTGTAGGGTTCTGTGATGGTGCTACCTTTTCTGGTCTGATACTCCTTTTTTTAACTATAGATCAAGGAAGTACTCCTGGCCAATTAGAGAAATTCTTTTGTTTTTTCTGTGCATGAGTCCCACTCTTATTACAGAACCACAGAAAAATGGAGAAAAGTCTTTCAATTTATCTATTCTGTCCAAGTAAGGAGTGTATCACACACACAGTAGTTGCCCTGGAAATGGGCAGATTCACAGGATTTATTTTGTTGATTGTTTACAAAAAATGTAAATGCCCTCATAGAAACATAGACTTTGACAGCAGATAATGACCTCTTGGCCCACCTAGTCTGACCATTTCCCCACCTACAGGATAAGCGGCAGATCCTAGTCAACCAACAGCCTATCTTTTCCTACCCCCCACAAGAATTGCCTTATGTCTGTCCCATGTATTCTTGAATTCTCCCACAGTTTTAGACCCCACAACCTCCTCAGGAAGGCTGTTCCATGCATCCACTATCCTCTCTGTGAAAAAAATACTTCCTCACATTGCCCCTGGACTGCCCCCCCATCTTTAAATTGTGTCCCCTAGTTCTTGCATGTCCCCTTGTTCTTGCATGTCTCTTTTTCTGAAAGATGATACCCTCTTGGACTTTGTTGATTCCACTTTGTTGTTTCTATCATGTCCTCCTTCTCCCTCCTTTCCTCAAGGGTATACATATTAAGCTGTTTTAGTCTCTTCTGATACAGTTTCTCTTGCAGACCCTGCACCATTCTAGTTGTCCTTCTCTGGACTGCCTCTATCCTGTCTATGTCCTTTCAGAGATGGGGTCTCCAGAATCAGTAATTTAGTGATAGCTCCCCCAATGGCACTCTTACAACTGTAAGACCATGTTCACTTATACTCCTTTGGTTTGCAGTTCTCTTGTTCTAAGAATAAATCTTATATCACTTACTATCATCAGCCATCAGGGAGATTAGAAATACATATACTGATCAGTTCCCAAACCCATCAATTGAGGAAGCCCACAGGGCAAGTTTCACTGTAGGACCTTCCCTAAATTGATATCATTAAGCACCTGGAGTAATTAGCAGTTATAAAAAAGGGATATCAAATGGGAAAGGGGTAGCATTAATAGACAATTGCTAATAATGATTGAAAATGAAGCTCCTTCATCACAAATCCAAATGTTTCAATTTTTTTTTCATAGTCAGTTAAATAACTACAAATGTTTTGTGCTAATGCACTTCATCAGGGAGAACTGTACACTGTAGGAATAAATAACGTAATACTATGTAATTCAAATGTTTCAATATTTATAACTTCACTTATTATAACCTATATATAATTATATACAAAATGTTTAAGGCCACTGATTGACTATTTTTCTCAAATAAAATTGCCAATGATAACCTTAGATATATTTAAATAAGTAACTGCTGCAATCAATTGTAATTAAATTTATTCAATGCATGGTTTATATTCACACATTATTATCAGCAAATAAATGTTTAAGTTTAGTAGTACCTTTCATTTATAATTTTGCCTTTTTCTCTTATCCAGAGCCTCTTTAAATCTCACACACCTAAAGGCACTATAAAATTAGTATTTATTTTGTAATATTGCCACTTCTCTTTTGTTTATGGTTAGAGTTTTAAAATATATTTTCTCACCTACTTTAAACATCACATCTGTTCCCCATTGCTTTCATCATATTGCTTTCATCTATTAAAGAGAGGTATCACTTTAAAGGGGTCAGAAAATACCTGTGAATTGGGAGACCTTTATAAAGTTCTTATTCTCAGAAATGATATACATTCCCCTAAATTATCCATATTTACCTGTATCTGAATAAAAAAGTGATATGAAAAACTGTATTTCACATTGTTTTGCTTATATGAGCAGCATTCTGTTACAGTTCTTTTCATGTAACCAGTCATTTGTAGCGTTTACTATGTCATGGTTGGTGTACAGAATGCTAATTATGATCTGTTAGCCTATCAGAACTATGCTTAGAGTTCTGGGCACAAACTGTGACATAGCTAAAACTCCATATTATCTAGTTTCATGAAGAGAACTGTAATAGAATACTACCCATAAAAATAAAACAATGCACAATACAGTTTTTTTGTATCACTTTTTATTCAGGTACAGTTAAATATGGAGAATTTAGGGGAATGCATACCATTTCTGAGACTAAGAACTTTATAATTAGGAATTATTTCCTATCCCCTTTAAATTAAAATATGTCACTTCAAACTATTTAGTTTCCCAAATTCAATATTTTCAATTTTTAGTACACATATATGTTGCTATGTGAGTCCCTCATTATTATTTTAACCAAATTCTGGCTTTTAAATATCCAAATATTCAGTTGTTTTAACTTTTATTATTGTCCTACTGATTAGTGGGACACACAAGAAAGCCTATTTTGCTTTTATCTAGTGTTTCAAAGAGATAAATCAAACATCATCATGCACCCCTTCATATAAGTTAATAAATTTCCCACCCTGTGGTTACACCTTCAAAACTGCACTAAGGGGATATAAACAAATCTATTTTTACTAGATTGTACATTTTTAAAGTCTCATATGTGAGCATACATGCTAAACAGTGTGACAAAATACCTTACTGTAGTTCCTTTCTTATTTAGGTTCTGGTTCCTCATGAGGCAAAGGGGAGACCTGCTCTGCTGGGGATCTATTTATATCCAGACACCCTGGGCCTGGAGTTCTCGCATGAGTGCCATGATGTAAGATACACCACCACTGGGTCATGACATCGCACACACCATGGTGTGCTCCAGTTGGCATCCAAAGCCACACTATGATAAACAGTTAGTGGCTACCAAATAATACCTATCCTCTCTCTTATCTAAGATGAAGATATTATTGATTCTACTGTACTAGTTCACTTGGAATCTTTTATAAAATAGACCACCAGTTAATTTCCTCATTCAAACCATAATATTTATTATTTATGAATTTATTTATTTGTTTAGTTATTTAGTTATGTATCTATTTAATATAGTTATATATATAATATACTATATATATATATATATATATATATATATAATATTTATCCAAAGTGCTCACTTTCACTATTCAATAAACTTTCCTAGTTGCAAGTAATCTGTCCCAATCCCCGTCACCTCCACCTCGGTGGCAGTGGTACTTTTTCAATATCAAAAAAAAGATTTGCTACTGTATGTCTCATGGCAGTAAAAGGTTGAACTACAGGAGAATTTGGATAATTTCTTCTTGTTGCACTTTTGTGCATTCCAGTCCTTGTTTTCAATTGTCTAGCTGTTTTATCCATTCATACAAGATCACAAAGACATTTAAACATCTACACAATATGATCAGTCTGATATGTAATAAGTTCCTCTATAACAATGTCCTCATCTGTAGCTATGTTTCACTGTACTTTTACTCTGTAACTGTTTGAGTAGTGGACACAATTCCCAAATGAGAACTGGCCTTGTGGTCTAAATAGAGTTAGACAATTAGAAAGTTCTCAGCTTGCATATTGGGAACTTGATGTTCAGATATGACCAGTTTATTTTTTTAAATTTGGTTCTCTCCTGGTCACCACCATCAGTTTGTCCTTACAAATGTGTTCACCTAGAGGCAGAGACTGTAGTACATTCCAGTTCTTATGTGTAACAAGTCTATTGTTATTAAAAGTACTGATAAAGGGAGAGCAATAGTTATAAAATATTATAATAGATATAAGGACACATGCATGAGACAATTAAACAACATGGATCCATACAGAAAACTACATGAAAACCCTGGTTTGAATACCTCTAGATTATTAAAAGAAGTGTTGGAAGAAACTCTAGACAAAGGGCAAATAAATGAATTGGAAACAGAAGCATTAATTCATAAAAATCCAATTATGCCAATCTTTTACACTCTGCCAAACATACACAGAAATGATAAATCCCCTCCTAGTACATCAATAATAGCAGGCATAGGGTCACTTATGAACACAATATCTATCTATGTAAAAACACAGAAAATCTGGGCACTCTCCACCTCCTTAAAAAAGCACTGTACCACTCTAAACATGCATACAACAATAATTAAGTTTATTCAGTACCGATAAAAATCTCCAAACTGGCTGATGTGTTTTGGACTGCATGCCCTTTATCAAAGGTCTTTGATAAAGAATACTCAGTACAAAACATGTTAGGCAGCTTGAAGATTTTTATTAGCACTGAATAAACCTAATTATTATTATTTAATACATGTTTAGGGTGGTGCTTTTTAAGGAGGCAGAGAATGCCTGAATTTTCAGTGTTATTGTTTTTGGTTTTTCATGAACCTCATCCTAGTGCATTACTGTTTTTGTTTGTTGATCTATCTATATAGAATGTTACACACACATTTTGATTCATCTGACACCTAGCTATGTTATTGAATTATTGGAAGACATGAACAAAGAAAACACTGGTAGCACTGACTTGTTAGTAACATTTAATGTGTGAAATTGGCATTCCTGTGTTCCTCACAGTGAGGGCTTGGAAGAACTAAAAACAGTTTTTACTTATGAGAACGAATGAGAAACCAGGGCTGAACCTGGAAATAAGCCTTGTCTCAGCATGCTTTTCCTGGTTACTACATTTTAAATAAATAAATGAAACCATCTAATGCATTACTTCTTAAGTTAGCAGCCCTAGTCTTAAATAACAATTTAATTTTGAAAACACACATTATTTTCAGCTGAATGGGACTGCAATGTGATCTAGTATGGTGCCCACATATGACAATCTCACCATGGCAGCATTTGAAAATGGTTTTGTACTCAATCTCCTTTATAACACTATTATATTAAAATCAAAAGGGGGGAGGGGTCATTTTATTGAAGACATCTTGGTGCTATTGACAGGCACAGCTGAGGAGTTACAAGACTTTCATAATTACTTAAATGGTAGCACAGAATACTGTGAATTTGTGATGGATTACAGCAGATGTAACATTGCAAGTCTGGATTCAGAAATCCAAAATGAGGGTGGGAAACTATATCCAGATTTATACAGAAAAGGCACATATCAAAGTCTTCCTTGACATTATCAGAGTTACCATCCTAGAATATTAAAGGGAGAGATCCCTACAGAACAATGTCTTAGAATAAAATGAAATTGCGCTAAGGAATGTAGTTTTGAAAAAGAGGCTAAAGAGTTTGCGTGTAAGTTCTTGGAATGGGGATATCCGCCAAAATGTCTTAATAAGGCCAGGGACAGAGCTGTGAGGACTCCCAGAAATGAACTGCTCAGACCTAGAGCAAAACAGGAAGGAACTAATAGGATTACTTTTCCTACAACATTTTCAGACTTTCACTGGAAACTTTGCAATGCTATGCCTAAGAACTGGCATGTCCTACAATCTCTGTTCGGAGACAACTGAAAGTTTGAAGAGAAACTGACCATGGTGGCACGGAGAGCATCAAATTTTAAAAATAAACTGTTCAGCTCTAAACATCAAGTTCCAGCTAGGCAAGCTGAGAACTTTCTAACTCTGCTCAGACCACAAGGTAATTTCCCCTGTGGGAATTATATTTAGTGCTCAAACACTTATAAAGTAAAGGTACTGAGGAGCATGTCAACAAATGAGGACACTAAAGGAACTCATTACATGTCAAAGTGATCATATTATATACATGTTAAAATGTCCTTGTCATCTTGTATACATGGGGAGAAGGCTAGCCACTTGAAAGCAAGGACTGGAGCGTGCAAAGGTGCAAAAAGAAGAAAGATCCAGATTCTCCAGTAGCTCAGCATTTTACTGCCATGAGTAAATCTATGCTTTTTTGGTATTGAAAAGGTGCCACTGCCACCAACAGGTGAGAATGGGACATATTTCTTTTAACTAGGGAAGCTTACAGGATAATTAAATTGAACACTTTAAATAAATGTTATGGTTTTAATGAGGAATTTAACTGGCAACTGCTTTTATAAAAGATTCCAAGTGGACTGGTACGGTAGAACCAATATTGTCTTTGGAGGCAGTATAGTGCAGTGGTCTAAGGCTCTAAGCTGCAAATCTGGTAACATCCAGCAGACCAGACCTGGGGTTGAATCCCACAACTTCCACTTGCATACTGTGTGACCCTGAACAAGTCACTTAACCTTCTTGTGCTTCCAGGTCACTCCTGTAAAAAAGCTTCCAGCTTAGTGTGCTGTACTATATGGTTAGAAAAATAAATAAAATCTTTCTCTTACATAACTGAGAGGATAGGCATTAATTGGTAGCCACTAACTAAAAAGCATTTATCCAAAAACAGTAATGTATATACTGTTTAAAATAAACTGAAAGCATACTGTTACAATCCAATTTAGAAAGAGACAGTTGAATCTATAAAAATACAATGATCTCTTATAGAAGAATGAATAATATTCTCATTTTAGATGAGATGGAGAAAGGAATTGATTGACTGGTACCTATACTGAAAAGTATTACTGGCAAACATACTGTACTCGTTTTTAAAAACATGGCAGCTATCTATACTTAAAAATATTACTGGTAAACATACTGGGCCAGATTTTTAAAGGGTCTGGCATTACCCAGAGACAAGAGCATCGAAAAAATGGCCACAAGCTGCTGTGAATTGGGGAGCCAGTTGTAAACTGGCTGCTGTTTTGAAAATATGGTGCCTGTAGGGAAAACTACAGCTCTGCAAGTAAAGGCCCACTTGTGGAAGTATTTCCCCACACTTGCACCGATTTTTGATGGGCTGAAAATCCAGCCCTAATCCCTGCTTGCAACCCCGTGGTGCAGGGAAAAATACCCACACCTCTGAAAATGCTGTCAGAATTTTATGCGCATAGATGTCATTTTCATTTTTTTCTGCAGCTGCGCAAACAATATCACACCTGGTAATACCATGCGTAGCATTTTTCCACAGCTGCGTAAAAAATATGCACAAGCTGCCATCAATTGTGGAAAAGGCTGCAAAAAGGCAACCTTTCAAGAACTGAGCAGAAAAAAATGCAGTTGTGCAAGAAAACACTCTGTTATGCAACTTTTTTTTCACATGCGTGCAATTTTTCCACTTCTGAAAATCTGGCCCACTGTCCCTATCCTATTCTAAAACCAGTTCCTATACCTTGGGAGATTGTAACAGGATGTCCTTGATGTTAGTTTATTTTAGTAGTAATTGTAAAATCATTGAAGGTTGTGTAAAAAATGAAAAACACTGTAAATAACAGCAGACCTTGTACATGGTTAGAATCCTGGAGATTAAGAACAATCAGCAGTTATAGAGCCTGTGGCCCTTTAAACATAGAAGCATAGAAACATAGACTCTGACAGCAGATAAGGAACACTTGGCCCAATTAGTCTGCCCATTTCCCCTACCTATTGGATAAGCTGCAGAGCCTAGTTAACCAACAGCCTACTTCTTCCTACACACCACCAGAATTGCCTTATGTCTGTCCCATGCATTCTTGAATTCCCCCACTGTTTTTGACCCCACAACCTCCTCAGGAAGGCCACTCCACGTGTCCACCTGTGAAAAAATACTTCCTCACATTGCCCCAAGCCGTCCCCCCTCTATCTTCAAATTGTGCTCCCTTATTCTTGCACATCTCATTTTCTGAAAGATGCTACCCTCTTGGACTTTGTTGATCCACTTGAGGTACTTGAAAGTTTCTATCATGTCCCCCCCTCTCGCTCCTTTCCTTGAGGGTATACATATTAAGCTGCTTTAGTCTCTCTTCATATGGCTTCTGTTGCAGACCCTGTACCATTTTAGTTGTCCTCCTCTGGACTGCCTCCATCTTGTCTATGCCCTTGCAGAGATGAGGTCTCCAGAACTGTATACAGTACTCCTGCTGGGGTCTCACCAACTATCTGTAAAGAGGAATAACAACTTCCTGTTTTCTACTGGGGATGCCTCTCCCTATACATCCCTGTATCCCTCCCAGCCCTCCTTACTGTCTTCTCACATTGCTTGCTTACCCTTAGGTCATCTGATATGACTATCCCCAGTTCCCTTTCCATTTTTTTTGTTGTTAATACCTCCCCTCCTCATTGTGTGCAAACAGCTTTACTGTTTCTGTTAGTAGGGCTTCAGTTGCCAGCTGGAGCACACCATGCTGCATGTGATGTCATGCTGTGGTAGTGGTGTATTTGACATTATTGTAAGGGTCTCAAGAATGCTGAAATCCGATTGGTTGTCAGCATTCTGAGAGCCTTATGTTAATCTCCTTATTAACATACTTGTACAGCCTGATCACTTGAGTATTGATTTAAAGAATCAAGGTCCTACTTACATTTTTAGCATTCTATGTCTGAAACTGATGGTAACCATTAGAGCTAGGCTGACAGTGTCAGGAATAATTTACCTATGTTTGAAAGAAATGTCAAATTAAACACTGAACTGTTACTCTTTCCTGTTTTTGAGCTGTGCTAGATGATGGGATACAGCATTTACTAAACTAAACTCTTTTGTAGGACACTCCTTTGAAGTACTGTTACCAGTGGGGCTAAAGAAATGGACTTCTGAATTTCTGTTTTCAATAAAAGAGTTGCAGCACAGCTGAGTAGAACGAAATCCCCACACACACAGCAGACTCACTGCTGACTCACAGCTAAAGAACATATTTGTTTTCCCCATGTTACCCTTTGGCGCAGGGACTGTTTTATGTCAAGGGTTAAGAATAACTAAAATAAATACCGTGTGTCATTAGAAAATGGCAATAAAAATGTAACCCAGTTATAATAATAGCAATAAGGTACTCCCAGGGGTTATGTTAATGTTCTAGTTAATCACCCCCGGGGCACTATGGCACTTGCCTGTGTCTTGTGCCACATTACACATCCAGGGGATGATTAACTAGAACATTAACATAAACCCTGGTTGTACCTTATTGCTTAATTATTGCATTCATGCTGGAACCCTGGTCCAACAACATCTGGATATAAAAAGGGTTCCAGCAGAGCGGTTCTCCCCTTTGCCTTATGAGGGACCAGGACATAAGCAAGAAAGTAACTACAGTATTTTGCAGCACTATTTAGCATGCATGCTCACATATGAGGCTTAAGTTTAGTTTAGTTCAGTTTTTTCACAAGGAAGAGGCTCTGTTGAGCAAGCTCATGTACAAGGAGGTCCTGGGTAGGACGTCATACAGTGTAAAAAGAAACAGTGGCTAAAAATATATACAACAGGTTGCAAAAGAATAGTTGTGCAATTGCAGTGCAGTAACTGATGGCAAGAGATAGAGTCATTTAGGATAATCTATAGTCTAGAGTAATACAATCACAGGAAGAACCTTTTAGTACAATAATTGTTAAGACAGGTGAACAAGAAGTGACAATTCAGTGAAGAAACACGTTTTGAAGAATCAGTGGAGAGAAAAATACAACTCTATACTAGTCATTTATACAGCAACTTGACAAATTATATAAAATAGATTATTTCAAAGCTATCTCACACATATACAAATGATGTTAATCATATTGTATACATTCTGCAATCATTTATAATTTATGCTTTTTGGTAACTGTAGGAACATGACTCTTTACAAACGTTTTCCAAGCGTGGTTTGAAGATGCTTGTACTTACTATAGTGGTGAGCTTAAGTGTATCTTGCAATTTGTTCCATGCCCTGGGGAGGCTGCTACTAGTGGCTGTTTTTCTGTAGAGAGAGGAGAATCTTGGTGTTTCTAGTAAGATGTAGGATTTTCTTCCCAATATGTAAGTGCTACTGGAGTGAGTAATGAGCTTTGAAATATAGAGTGGCAACTTATTAGCTAATGTTTTATATGCCCACATGTACAGATTTTTGAGTCTCATTGTGGCCAATGAAACCTAGCCCATGGAGCTGTATAGAGTATAATTAAGCAATTTATCCCTCCAGGGTGTGGGTACACTGGAGGATTTACCACAGCTGGTGTGATTCGGTCACGAGGCGCAGCCGAGTGACCAAATCACACCAGTGGTGTTAAATCCTCCAGTGTACCCACACCCTGGAGGGATAAATTTTTATTATACAATGCGGAATGTTGTTTTTTTATGTTTTTTAACTGTGTTCTAACTCACTGAGGTCCCTACGCTTCGAAAGAGGAGGTCATTTTGCTAAAAATTTACCGCAGTGTTTTAGCGAAGCGGCGACGGGACAAATCGCGGTAGTTTCATCTGAAGTGAAAGCGACGGGATTAACACGGTATAAGGTTGGCTGGCACTTCTTCCAGTGGGTACACTGGAGGATTTATCACGGTGGTCATTGTGCCAGCCAACCAATCAGGATGCAGGATTCGGCATATCGGATTTACCACATTGTATAATAGTGAATTGTGGGTGGAGAGTGTGTGATAAAATCGAAGGGCCCTGTAATGTAGTATGTCTAGCTTGTTTAGATGTGTAAGGGGGCAGCGACTAGAAATCAGGTCAGCGTAATCCAGTAAGGGGAGGAAAATTGCTTGAATTAACCTCTTTCTAACATTTAGTGGGAAACAACTCTTATTTCTGTAGAAAAACCCTAACCTGAATCTTAGTTTTTTTGCAGATTTGTTCAATGTGGGTAGCAAAGGACATGTGCGGTCGAGCCATGTGCCAAGGTACTTATAATGATCCACTACTTCAGTTGTGTCACCCAACACTGGGGGTATGGTGGGGGCAGATTTGGAGGATGATGCCATATTTGTAGACTGGAAGAATATGACTTTTGTCTTATTTGCATCTAAGATTAGTTTGGATTGGAACAGGTTCCTCTGTAGAAGGATAAATTCAGTATGAAGGTTGGTACAAGCACTGGCTAGTGTTGGACTGGATATGTACAGAACTGTGTCATCCACAAAGAAGTGCAATTTAGCATTGACAATATTCTATTGAGGTCATTTATGTAAATAAACAATAGAGGAACCAGGATTGAGCCTTGTGGTACTCCTCTTGGTAGGGGTAGTAGAGGAGAGAGTTCTCTTTTAACTTTGATTTGTTGGCATCTACCTGTGAGATAAGTACTGAACCAGGAGAGTACAGATATGCTCAAGCCATCTTTTTTCAATTTGTGTAACAGTATATTACGGTCTACTGTGTCGAAGGCCTTGCTTTGGTCCAGGAACACAGCTGCTGTGTGAAACTTATTATCTAAGGCTATTAACCAATCATTGGTGACTTTAGCTGATGCTGATGTGGTACTGTGCTTAGATCTGAATCCCAATTGCATAGAATTTATGCGATTTGTGTTCTCCAAATAAGTCGCTTAACTGGCTGTTAACTAAAGTTTCTAGAAGTTTGGCTAAGATGGGCAATATAGATATTGATTTATAATTATTTAAGCTGTATGGGTCACTGGCTTTAAAAAGAGATTTGCTGTTTTCCAGACTGTGGGGAATTCATTGCTGGCTAGCGATAGGTTAAAAAGATGTGTTATGGGTGCTGTGAGATACAGTGATAGCAGCTAATTTTCAAAAATAAGGAATCTAGTCCTCTGGCACCAGCACTTTTTTGATATTGAGGCTCAGCAGTAAGACTTCTACCTGTTTAAAGTTATGACTTGGAAGGTAAATGTGTTAGCCGGTCTTGAATGAGCAAAAATATAATCTAAATTGGGGACACAGGTTGGGTGCTTTGCAGTGGGTGAATAGTAGCAAGCCACACCTGCTGTGGAAAAGTGTGAGTTTAGAGTTTCTTAGATAATTTGCCTGTCAGTTAATGATGCACAAAAGCACAGCATGGGCTGCACATATCAGCAAATAAATTAAGCCACAAAGTCAAAGAGCATAAATGCCAAACTGTGAATTTTATTCTTGAGCCCAGGTGAGTACAGCAAACCTCAGCACTTCACATCTCACGTGATGCTTAATCAGGCAGTGGAATTTCAAACCAAAGTGCAAGTAAATTTAAAGTGCAATTTTAAAGTGACAATGCAAAAAAACTATATACTGAGTCATGGCCTTATAAAGAAAGAAGGCTATGAGATTAGGGGAAGGGGTTGGGGGGGGGGAAGGACATTTTCATCAGCTTCAAAAAACTTTTATGAAACTCTAATCAAATGGGTGCAAGCACCTTAGGGGACACACTCCAGATATTTAATTTTATAGTACAAGTTTATTATTTAAAACCTAGTTTCATTAGGTCACAAGACTCAGCATGGATTAAAACCCTAAAAGAAACCACAGTATAAAAGATTACACAAAACATGATACTGGGTTATATAAAATGTTCTGGAAATCAATTTTTAAACATTTACATTTTCCAATTGATTGTTAAATTCAATAATATTTATATTATTATATATAATCAAAAAACAAGAGAAAAAAGTGAACCATTTTAGTCATCTTCTAAAGATATTAATGAAAATAAATCATCTTCTCATTAGTTGTCATTACTGGGTACCATCTAGCACCACTAGACCTAGAAAAGAAGGCAAGTTAGTCACAATCTATAAATAGGAAATATTAATATTTCTGTTATTTAAGCCAAAAATGGCATTCACCTGTAAAGTGTAGATCCATCTAGCTTCATGTTGTAACAGACAATTACGCCTATCACCACCTCTTGGGTTTGTCCTATTGTGCTCAAGACCCAGGAAAGCAAAATCCTCCATTGTAGCACTGTGATAAGTCACAAAATGAGAACCCACTGAGCTGTCCAAATCCATATTGATAATGGAGCAAGCATGCTCTTGTATTCACTCCTTTAAGGGCCGTATCGTACAGCACACATACATTTCAGACAGTCACATGTTAAAACATAAAACACATAAGGTGTGGTACAGCTGATGAATTGTCTGATTTCTACTTTTTTGTTCAAAAAAGGATGCTTGAAAAATTTTGTCTGATTACAAAAATGGCAAATATTACACCTTCCACTCTATAACATCCTATGGGTGGAGGTGGCATCCAAAGGGTCCTAAGATTAGGTTTTTCTTTGTCGAATAAACTCTTTGTCAAAGTGTCTCTTAAATTTGGTTCACATCGAAAAGAGACATTAGGTGTTTCTCCTACCTCTGTAGAAAGTTTAGGATCACCCTTCAGTACATGCCAGTGGCCCTTAATGATAGAAGAAATCTGGTCAGATATACGATTGTATGTAGTTACCAATGTGACCGGTTGCTGTACATCTCTTTCTCTTGTTTTTGGTTGTAACAAACTATCTCTACTCAAGTTTCGGGCCCTATTAGGTGCCTCATCCAAAAGTTTTGCATAGTAACCTCTGTCTAAAAAACCTTTTTTCAGATCCTGTGCTTGTGTTTCAAAGGACTGTACATCTGAACAATTTCTTTGAACCCTAGCAAACTGACCATATGGTATGGATCATATTAAATGATGGGGATGGGCACTGGATGCATAAAAAAGCATGTTGGCTGATGCTGTTTTCCTGTGTGTAGAGCTAATAATGGGCAAACCATCTAGACCTTTTAATGTGAGATCCAAAAAGGAAATCACATTAGGATCACTCAAATGCGTAAAACTCATCCTAATGTTATTTAAACTCAAAAAATCCCCCAAAAAATTTTACTGAAGCATCATCACCCTTCTAGATAATTAGAACATCATATACTGTAAATATATCTTCCATACATAATTATGCAGGGAAGAAATGGATTCTGCTAATGGTTGAACAGGGTGGTCCCCTCCTACCATGCCAAAAAAAAAGACTGGCATAGGAGGGGGCTACCACTGTCCCTATCGCAGTTCTTCATGTTTGGAGGTAGTATTTTTGGTCAAAGAGAAAATAGTTTGTTTTCAAAATCAATTCCATTGCTTCCAAAATAAACAGAGCTGGCAAATTGCATGTTACATCCGAGTGGAAAAGATGGCAATCTAAAGCTTGTAGACCTAAGTCATATTTTATTGATGTGTACAAGCTTTCCACATCAGTAGTGACCCACCTATAATTATTGGACCAGACAAACCCACTCAGTTTTGATAGCACATCCATACTGTCTCTTATATAGGATTGTTGACATTGTGAAATTTGATTCAAAAACTGATCAATAAATTCTGAAATGCTTGCAGTAAGACTGTCATAACCAGACACAATGGGTCTACTGGGTGGGTTTGTCTGGTCCTTATGGATCTTGGAAGCATGTAAATGGTTAATACAACAAGAAATTTAACTTGCGTGAAGTCATGTTCTGCTTTTGTTATGAGACCTGTCTGAAGAAAATCCTGTAGAAAATGTTTTATTTTTTGTTTGAAAATTTCTCTGGGGTCACTCTGCAGTCTGTTATAACTGTTAGAATCATCAAGTTGCCTACGAATTTCATTTTCACAATTTTGTTTATCCATAATGACTACTCTTCCACCTTTGTCCACCTCCTTAATGATAACTGAGTTGTTTTCTTTAAGTTCCTTTAGGGCAGCTCATTCTTCTCGTGTGAGATTGTAGCTATGATATTTCCATTTGTTATGAAATAATACATCCACATCAGTTGGACTAGATTAGACTAGATTTTGGAAATTCACTAAGGTGGCACTATTAAAAGGTGGTGGGTTAAAGTTTAATAGTCCCTTAAAGATCATATCATGAGTAATAGTGCCACCTTAGTGAATTTCCTAAATCTAGTCCAACATGATATGGACGAATTATTAAATAATAGATGGAAATATCATAGCTACAATCTCACATGAGAAGAATGGGCTACCCTAAAGGAACTTAAAGAAAACAACTCGATTATCATCAAGGAGGTAGACAAATGTGTAAAAGTAGTCGCTATGGATAAACAAAATTATAAAAATGAAATTCATAGGCAACTTGATGATTCTAACAGTTATGCTAGACTGCAGAGCGACCCCACAGAAATTTTCAAACAAAAAAATAAAACATTTTCTACAGAATTCTCTTCAGACAGGTCCCATAACAAAAGCAGATCATGACTTCATGGAAGTTGAATTTCCTGTTGTATCAACAATTTACGTGCTTCCAAAGATCCATGAAGACTAGACAAACCCACCCAGTAGATCCATTGTGTCTGGTTGTGATAGTCTTACTGCAAATATTTTGGAATTTATTGATAATTTTTTGAAACAAATTGCACAGCATCTACAATCCTATATAAGAGACAGTATGCCTGTACTGTCAAAACTGAGTGGGTTTGTCTGATCCAGTAATTATAGGTTGATCACTATTGACATTGAAAGCTTGTACACATCAATAAAACATGACTTAGGTCTACACACTTTAGATTACCATCTTTTCCACTTGGTTGTAACACACAATTTGCCAGCTCTGTTTATTTTGAAAGCAATGAAATTGATTTTGAAAACAAACTGTTTTCTGTTTGACCAAAAATACTACCTCCAAACACGAGGAACTGCAATGGGGACCACAGTGGCCCCCTCCTATGCCAATCTTTTGTTTGGCATGGTGGGAGGGGGCCACCATGTTCAACCATTAGCAGAATCCATTTTCTCCCTGCATAATTATGTGGGGAAGATACATAGATGATGTTCTAATTATCTGGGAGGGTGATGAAGCTTCAGTAAATGCTTTTTTTGGATTTTTTGAATTTAAATGACATTGGGATGAGGTTTACACATTTGAGTGATTCTAATGTGCTTTCCTTTTTGGATCTCACATTAAAAGGTCTAGATGGTTTGCCCATTATTAACTCTACCTACGGGAAACCAACATCAGACAACATGCTTTTATATGCATCCAGTGCCCATCCCCATCATTTAATACAATCCCTATCATATGGTGAGTTTGCTAGGGTTTGAAGAAATTGTTCAGATTTACAGTCCTTTGAAATACAAGCACAGGATCTGAAAAAAAAATTTAGACAGAGGTTACTCTGAAAAACCTTTGGATAAGGCACTTAATAGGGCCAAAAACGTGAGTAGGGATAGTTTTTTACAACCTAAAACAAGAGAATGACATGTACAGCAGCCGGTCACATTGGTAAATACATACAATCGTATATCTGACCAGATTTCTTCTATCATTAAGGGCCACTGGCATGTGCTGAAAGGTGATCCTAAGCTTTTTGCAGAGGTAGGAGAACCACCTCGTATCTCTTTTCAACCTGGCCCAAATTTAAGAGACACTTTGACAAAAAGTATTTTTGTCAAAGACAAACCTAATCTTAGGCATCTTTGGATGCCACCTCCACCCATATGATGTTATAGATGTGGAAGGTGTAATGTTTGCCATTTTTGTAACCAGACAAACATTTCTGAGCATCCTCTTTTGAACAGAAAAAAAACAGAAATCAGACAATTCATCAGCTGTGCCACACCTTATGTGTTTATGTTTTAACATGTGCCTCTCCAAAAATTTATGTGGGCTGGACGACACTCCCCTTAAACAAGTGAATACAAGAGCATATTAGCTCCATTATTAATATGGATTTGGACAGCACAGTGGGTTCTCATTTTGTGAATTATCACAGTGCTGCAATAGAGGAGTTTGCTTTCCTGGGTCTTGAGCACATTAGGGCAAACCCAAGAGGTGATAATAGACGTAATTGTCTATTACAACATGAAGCTAGATGAATCTACACTTTACAAGTGAATACATTCTTTGGCTTAAATAACAGAATATTGATGTTTCCTCCTATTTATAGGTTGTGACTAACTTGCCTTCTTTTCCAGGGCTAATAGTGCTATATGGCACCCAGTAACGATAACTAATGAGAGGATATTTTATTTTCATTAATATATTTAGAATATGACTAAAATGGTTCACTTTTTGTCTTGTTTTTGGATTATATATCATAATATACATATTATTGAATTTAATAATCAATTGGGAAATGTAAATGTTTAAAAATTAATTTCAAGAACATTGTATATAGCCCAGCATCATTTGTTATATAATCTTTTATACTATGGTGTCTTTTAGGGTTTAAATCCATGCTGAGTCTTGTGATCTAAGGAAACTAGACTTGAAATAATAAACTTGTGGTATAAAATTAAATATTTGGAGTGCACCCCATAAGGTGCTTGCACCCATTTGATTAGAGGTTCATAAAAGTTTTTTGAAGCTGATGAACATTTCCTTCTTCCTCCCCACTTCCCCTAATCCCACAGTCTTCTTTCTTTATAAGGCCATGACTCAGCATATAGTTTTTTTGCACTGTCACTTTAAAATTGCACTTTAAATTTACTTGCACTTTGGTTTGAAACGCCACCTCCTGATGAAGCGTCACGTGAGACGTGAAGCACTGAGGTTTACTGTCCTCACCTGGGCTCAGGAATAAAATTCACAGTTTGGCATTTATGCTCTTTTATTTTGTGGCTTGATTTATTTACTGATATGTGCAGACTGTTCAGTGTTTTTGTGCATTCTGTTTTTTTGGGCTAGCACCTCCACCTTCCGTGGTACAGTGTTTGTTTGAGCATTTCCCAGTTAATGATGCACCTTGCCAGGTTATTTTGCTCAGGAGAGAGGGAGGGCTTCTTCTGCCTTAGATATATTTTATGCTTCTCCATACTTTGGTTGGGTTACCATTTGAGTTGTCCAGGGTATTTATGTAATAATTTGCTTTAGTTTCCCTAATTAGTTTGGTGCAAACTTTCCTTACCTCCTTAGATGCTGACCATTCAGATTTTGACTCAGTCTGCCTGGCTGTAGCCAAAAGGCCATCCCTGTTTTGCAGTACCCTTTTTAGGTCTCTGCTGAACCACGGGCAAGAAATATTTTTAACCCTCAGTTTAGTCAATGCGGCATGCCTATTTATTACTTCAATTACAAGTTTGTTAAATAGAGTGGTAGCTCATGAATTGTCTTAACAAGATAAAACTGCTGCCAATTTATGACTATCAGATAGCATAGGAAGTTAGCAGCAATAAATCTGGTAAATTTTATTTTTTGATGAATTTGGAGATAGTTTTGTGTTTTATGAACCCCCTAACACAGGTGACTACATTGTGATCACTTATGTCATTATGGAAAACCATTGCATGGGTGTACTGATGTGGCCAATTTGTTAAAATGAGGTCTAGTAAGGTGTTATTAGCAGGGTTCTTAGTATTAGGTCATGTGAACTCTGTGATAAGTTAAGTCAGACTTAACTTATTACATAGGGGGTGCATTCGCAGCCAGGTCCTGAATGGCAGCTTGAGTGCTTTGCTCCATTTGCCACTTTTTCATTTATTGCTTTAATTATCCAAACTGCCTTTGGTTTGTTCTCAAATGGTGTTAGGAAGACCCAGACTGTATCCTGACAAGTTTGGAGGCTTTTTGTCAAATCACCACTGCTTGTAAACAATAACTCCTCTTATTATACCACCTGGCAACCTATTCTTTGTTAAGTAACCTGTGTACGGTATGTTACTGTCTTGTGAACATCCTGAATATGCTTGTTGTTACCATCAACTCATTGACGTGGAACCTTTCTAAATGAGCCTCTGGCTCAAATGTACTTGCAATCTGAGATCTCAATAAAAGAAAAATGAAATAAAATTAAATAAATTGTGGTTTAAAAGTTAAATATTACCCTACATGGAACTGCTGCATTTGGAATGGTGGTCAGCCGATAACTGAGAACACTGATAGAATTGAGAGCCTCATAATTCTATCAGTGTGCCAGGCATTATTGGATTCCACTTTGGAGGCAAACATCACTGTTTCCACTATTCTTTGTTCTGCTACCTCCATCCTCTCATCTATTTGTGAGACTGACTCCTTAATATTTGGAATATTTTGAACTAAGGCCTGCAACATAGCCCTACTCTCCCAGAGGTCTGCTAGACCAACAACAGCATGGGTCTTGGATTCTGCCATCATTACAGCAGCAGACCACCACTCCAAATGCAACAGTTATTGGAAGCAAAACTGGAAGACCTCAAAAATGGTAACAGACATAATCACAGATTATTGGTGTACCTGTGGGCTCTGAGGTACCTAATATGTGCCTCTTTTTACACCAAATGCTGCCGCAGGTTCTAGATTTCTATTGGGACAATCCCCTTGAGGTAGAACCGGTCCAATAGATCCTTGGTCCCAACACCGGCAAGAGATCTATCTCCCTATCTGATAATAGCCTATTTTCTGCGCTTCTCAGTCAAGAAGCCGATACTATAATTAGCTAGAAAAAAGGGCTTACTTAAGTGGAATAGACGTCTATATATTTCAAGACTTTTCAAAGGATGTTGCTGCCTGAAGAAAAGCTTTTGCATGGTATGAAAGGAACTGACATGGAAACGGGTGCAATATGCAATGAGGTATCTTGCGTTTTTTTTCTGTGCACTGGGATAACTGTTGGCTCTGATTTGAAACACCACAAGAAGCCCAGTGGTTTTTGTCTTCAAAACATCATTCCTTGCAACCCTCTGGTAGTTCTAATGCTAGTGGGAATAATGTTAAGCCTTCACATTATGTGGAGTGGCCCTTGTTGAACTCAAAATCTGCTGGTTATTATCAGGACTCTTCTTTGGTCTCCAGTGACACCTGGCCTGCATGGAACCATGAGTCTAGCTCTCTGGTACCTGTTAAAGGGGATGCAGTTCAGCCTGCCAAAGTTAAATGGCATTGGGAATCGCAGAGAGCTTCGGCAATACAGCACTCCTTGTTTCAGCCAAGGGAAGGCACTCCCTCTTCCACACCCGGGTTATCATATTCTCCAATTCCCACATCCTTTAGCCCCTCAGGGTGGTCCTCAGACCACAAACCTAAGCATCCTCACTATTCATCATCTCTATCGCCAGGAGAACATCAACTGTTGGATATGGTCAGGGGGTGGACTATGTTGACGAAGATTAAGTTGGTTCTCTGCCAATGGATATACTTCACCTCGACATTTCAACACTAGCTCTTCAAGAACAGGAAGCACCGACTGCTGTAACTCATCCTTCTGGTCTGGACTCATCTGCCTTGACTGACTCTGACAAATCTAAAGGGTCTGGCTAGACTGCTGTTATTCATTTATGACTTTTCATTTTGTGATCACACTTTTACTATGGCCCCTGATATGGGATAACTGAATAGATGGGAACGGAAAGTGAAGGGGAAGGGGGATGACTATAATTAGTAGTTTAGTACTAAACGCTCCCTTTCATATTATCTAGGGATGCAGTCCACTACTTTGTTATCTTGACCACTCTCATTTCCTATGTATTTGTAATTTTGAGTCCCAGAGGTTAATGGGGCTTATATTTGGTTGCGTTATTTATTTTTTTGGCTGGCTGATGCGGGCGCAAATACAGATAGCTGCTCTTAGATCCTTTCAGTGGGGCTCTCTTCTCTTTTTTGTTTCTGTTGGTGATCATGGGCACATTTTCCTTTTTGGGTTGTGGAAGGAGCATTCTAAGTTTGTCAATCAATCTGCCTGCTCTGGTGTAAAGAATGCTGCACCTTACGCCCACTGGGAAGGGGGAGGATGTGGGTGGGTTTTCCCGCTAGCTCAAAGTTTCCTGTTCCTTGAAGTGTCTAAGCCTCGGTTGCTCAGGCCTTTGGGGAATTTTTTTATTACCTTTTGGGTATTTTTTCTATACTTTCCCTTATGGGACACATTTGGCTAACTTCTTATAGTTATAGGTGGAGTTTGTAGGTACTTATATGTCTTATGACACTGTTACAATGAGGCTTTTGCTACTCTAATTTTTTGCATTCTGTCATGGATTTTAGGGTATTACTGTTTCATTTTAACTGCATGTATGTTACTGAAAGACTATAGAGATGGGGGCTATATACACTTGTTACTGCTGGTATGGTTTGTCTGGTTAATTCCGGATTTTGTAGGGTAATAAGTATAAGCACACCATCTTCTGCTCTTAAATATATAGGTTATTTTTATGTATTGACTTCCTTAAGCTTTTACTGGAGATTTTTAGTTTTTTGGATAGCTGGCTAGTTTTAAATTCATATCATGGAATGTGCAAGGCATGAATCACCCCATTAAAAGTAGGAAGGTTATGTCCTGGCTTAGATCTACTGGATGTGAGCTTGCCTTCCAACAGGAGATGCACTCCTTAAAAAGAAGGCACACAAGTTATCGAAAGACTGGGCAAGGAAAACATACTCTAGTTCTTTTATTTAAAAAATAAAATGAGGTGTTTCTATTTTATTTAAAAGAAGGAGCCCTTTCCATGTGGTGCATACTTTGTCAGATAAAGAGGGTCATTGGCTCATTATCCTGGCCCAGCTGTATGGTGTAGATGTTTTGCTAGTTAACTTACATGCACCTAATGTAGATTCACCGGATTTTGTCTCCAGTTTAGTTCAAACAATTTTTGATTAGTGTAGTGCAAATATGGTTGTTATCATAGGGGGAGATTTTAATTTTGTGTGGGAACCTGTGTTAGGTAGAACCTCCCAAGAGAAGGGTCCTCCTTCTCACCATTGGTCAAGGAGTGTCCTTCAGCTGACCTGTCTTGACCTTGGTTTAAAGACCTCTGGAGTTAGGGCATTTTTATTTGTGGCCCCTACCATGTGAAACTCTTTACCTCATCAGATAAGAGAGTGCCTGACTGTGGAGGGCTTTAAAATTGCTTTAAAAATCTATTTATTTAAGATCGCCTTCTTGGAGTAGGAATGAATTATGGAGTACTATATTTTTTGATATTGATGTTCTTAATTATTATTTATTGTTTTATCTGCTGAATTTTCTTGCGATTCGGTACAAGCGGTTAGATACTTGTGTCATTTGCACTTTTTAAAAAATAAAATTTGATTGATTGATTGGTCTTGTTGATTGCTGGAGAACACTACATCCAGAGACTTGATCATTTACGTATTGTTCCCATTGCTTTCAGACCTGCAGTCATCTAAAATATTTGTAATATACTGTAGTTGGACTATTTTGGGGGACCTGTTAGTTGTGACTATTTTTCCTGTAGTCATTTCTGACCATGCTCCAATAGGTTTAATGTGGGTTCCTAAAGAGTGGGTACTTAGGTCTCCCTGATGGAGGTTTAACCTGGTACTCCTATATTCCGAAGAGTTTAAAAGTTGGCTCTAGGAGGAAATAACTTTCTATTTTAAATCTAATGTCTCCCCTGAGGTTTTAAGTTTTGTTTTATGGGGCACCTTCAAGGCCTTTGTTCCTGGTCAGATAATTTCTTATGCTTTGAAATTAAATAATTAAATAAATAATGGTGGCAAGAAATTGCAGATCTTACTGGTCAAATTCAAGTATTGGAAGGAACGATCTATGCATCCCCTTTAGATCAGGAATCTAAGATTGCAGAGGGTCTGTTTCTTAAATATAGGTTGAACTCAATTTATAATCAACAGGTATCTAGGGCTTTATTCTTTATGAAGCAGTCTTACTGGGAATCCTTTGATAAGGCCGAAAAATTGCTTGGCCATTGGCTGAAGTGCAAATCTATAGAAACCCAGATTCCATATGTAAAATCAGGAGATGCCCATCTTATTACTGATCCAGTCCAAATGGCCCATCAGTTTAGGGATTATTACTCCTCTCTGTACATTTCTACCATTAGATTATTACTCTTTTTTTCACTGGGTTAAATATCCCCTAGTTATCACCAGACATTGCCCAGACTTTAGAGAAAGACATTTGCCTAGTAGAAATATAGAAAGCCATCCATTCACTGGCTTTGGGGAAGGCCCCAGGCCCGGATGGTCTTAGTTAGGACTTTTTTCAGGACTTCAAACCACTTTTATCTCCTTGGCTACATAAACATTTTCAGGCTATTAAGAACTCCAGTAGATGCCACCCACTATGCAAGAAGCACATATCACTGTCCTACCGAAGCCAAATAAAGATCCCACTATGTGTTCTAACTTTAGGCCCATCTCTCTTTTGAACTTAGATTGTAAAATATTATCAAAAATTCTTGTCTCTAGGTTAGAGAAGATTTTATACTTACTTATATATGAATCACAAGCGGGTTTTATGCGTGGCAGGGCAGTGATAATATTCATCCTGTGCTAAACATAATACAACTTGCTATTAGGGGTCTAGATTCTGAGGCCTTAATACCTATCAACGCTGAAAAAGCAGTTGACTCAAATGAATGGAATTATCTTTTTTACACCCTATCAGCATTCAGTATTGGCACGGTTTTTCAGAAATGGGTACGATGTCTGTACTCTTCTGTGAATGCAAGAGTGTTGGTTAATGAGGTTCTGTCAGAACCTTTCTCTTTGTTTTGGGAATGAGGCAGGGCTGCCTGCTAAGTCTCTTACTGTTTTTGTCAGCTATTGTACCCCTTAACATGGCCTTAGACAACATACAGAGATTCATGATATCTGAGTAGGGGGCAAATCCTTTTCTACTCTATTGTATGCAGATGATTTACTTTTAATCTGACTAAGGTAGAGTCTTCATTGCCTAAAGTTTGGGTGGTACTTGATTCCTTCAGTGATGTGTTGTGGCTAAAAGCGAATTGGAATGAAACAGAGATTTTACCTCTCTATAATGCAAACCCTAATTGGATTTCTACCCAGCCACAGAAACTGACATGGGCCCTAAAGGTGTTATATATCTGGGGATGAACATTTCTAATGATTTGAAAGAAATTTGTTCCAGAAATTTACAGGATCTACTGACTGGCCTCAACACAGACATGAATAGATGGTCCAAGCTGAATTTATCTCTTCCCATAAAGATTGCAGCTATCAAATTGATGGCATTTCCAAAGCTTCTTTACTGTCATAGTAATTTATCAATGCCCATCTCCTCTGGGTGGTGGAATAAGATATACAGGAATTTTTTTAAATTTATTTGGGAAGGGAAAGTTCCCCATTTTAGTAGGAAAACCCCAAGAGCACCCACTGTTATGGGAGGGGGGAGATATGGCTTGGCCGTGGGCTTATCATCTCTGTATGGTTTTAAGCAAAGTCTTCATTGGCTATCTATAGACCATAGTCAGGCACCACTGCGGGTAAACTTGGAACAATCTATTTTAGGGAATGTCCCATTATCCACGGCCATGAGCGACCCCCTCCCCAATTCAATTTTCTGTACTTACCCTATGACATTTACTAGGTAGACTTGGAGGAAGGTGATGAGTGGGACCATCAATATCTTGGTCCTTATGAACACCTCTGGAATAACCAAAATATAACAATTTATGGTGTTCAAATTTGGTGGTCTAACTGGACCTCTAAAAGGATTCATTTAGTGGGAGATTTATTTGACCCTAAGTCTGGTATTTTACTACCTTTTGACCAGTTAAAAAAGAGTTTTGGGCTACCCTCTCATGATATTTGGAAATATTTTTTGACAGCTTGTGTAGTGAAAGATTGCAAGTTGAAACATACAGAACTGACATTGTTATTTACATTTGTGGTTGCCCTGTCTAAGGGCCACACAAGTATACTATATAAATTTCTTCAGAAAGCTCACCTCCCTGATTGGGAATTCCATAAATTAAAATGGGCTGTGGAACTCCAAGTACCTTTCGAGATGGAGCAATGGGTGCATTATTGGATAGAAGCTCACAGGGCTTCTCCTTACCCAAAGGCCCTGATGCTTCAAAAAAAGATTTTAGCTAGATGACATAGAGCACCAGTTAGGCTAATGCACATGGGCCTTGCTACTTCAAATAAATGTTGGAGATGTGGTGTGGCCCCCCTGGTATGTTATATCACATTTTGTGGGATCACCCTTTAGTTAGGGATGGCAGAAGAACATTTTTAAGACCCTAACACAAATCTTGGTAACAGAAGTACCAGGCTCTCCTTGCTTCTCAATTTTAGGGGACTCATCCTTTTTAGATGTCACAATGATACAGTTTTAAGGCCTTTCTACATACAGCTGCTTTGGAGGCCAAGACATTACTTCTTTCTTTTTGGCGAACCACTGCTCTTCCCCTCCCATAACTAGTGGTTGCAGACCTTCACTAGGGCTGCCTCCTACCAGCATGTACTATTTTGGAGGAGGAGGAAAGCTTTATTCAAATTCTATCATGCCTGGCACTCCTGGTTGAGTTACGTTGGGGTGAATGTCTGTATATCTGAGAATCTCTGAACATGCTGGAATATGGTTAGGTTGTACATGCTATATAGATTGAGTTGGTTGATAAGCACATTTATGTTTTAATTTGCTTATTATGATGTTAACTATTTACATATTGTAGGAGGAAGGTAGTACCTTTTCTAAAGGTTTTTCTTTTTTAATTCATGTTGACTGGGATTGATGGTGTAAAAGCAGTAGTTTTGTTTGTAAACATTCTTAAACCTACTTGTGCTACATCTGTTATTACTATCCTAGTTCTACTAGATGTTACTTGGATAGGGTTATTTTCAGCTGCCTTATATGCATAAATTTCTAGATTTCTGTATGTGGTGGTCATGGTTGTTAGTTAACCTTTTGTATTTGGACAACATTGTTATTGTTTTTGTATGCAATATTATTTTGGAAATGATAAAATGTTTATATACAAAATAACTTATCACATAGATTTTTTAAGTTGTTAAATTCAGGGGAATTCCAGTCCAGATTCAGGTCTCCTAGTAGGATTGATTCATTATTGTAAGAGTCTAGAATAGAATGGATGTGGCTGAAAAGTTCCAGTCCACCTTTAGGTGGCCTATACCATCCTATAATATTAATGGATTCAGCAATTGATAGGGAAACATTTATTGCTAGACATTCAAATTTGTTAGGGATCGAGAGCGAACTAATATCAGTAGCTTTAAACTTATTGTTACTGTAAATGACTACTCCACCTCCCCTAGTTGGTCTTTCTAATTGGAAATGGTTATATCAGGGCAATGCAATAGTTTGGTGTGGTACTGTCACATTTAGTCATGTTTCTGTCAATATGTGAACATCTGGGTTTGTACGTATAGTCCAAGCTTTGATGTTGTCTAGTTTTTTCAACAAGCTACACAAATTAATTAACATTATAGAAAGGGTCTGAGAGATGGAGCTTTCTGATTGGCTGCAAACATTCTAACAGACTTATGTTAATCTTTTATTAACATACATATAGAGCTTAGCCATATGCTGAACATGGTTTAACACTGGTTAAAAAACAGTTTTATTATAATAGCAATAAGGCACTCCCAGGGATTATGATAATGGTCAGTTAATCACCCTCTAGGGGCATGTGGTGCTCGACTACACCTCGTGCCACAGTACACCCCTAGAAGGTGATTAACAGACCACTAACATAACCCTTGGTCATGCCTTATTGCTTAATGAATGTCATTCCTCTAAGGGATGCAAATTCTGAGGGAGATGTAATTGGTAAGATAAGGCCTGGGTTACTTTCAATATTACCTGAACTTGTGTTATCATGTGCTATTTTTAGGGTTATATCATTGAGTCCATGGTTTGTTTCAGTGTCTCCACCAAGTATCATGATGGATATTTTGACTAACCCTTCATTGTGTAGGCTGTATAGCTGAATATCATTTAGATTTACAATTCCTGGTTTTATTGTTGATAGGTGTTGATTGTTCCAGTTATTTGTGAAAAGATTTTTCCTGGGCTGTTTGTAGGACCATTGTACTGGAATTATGCATGCAGCATGGATTTCTAACAAGAGGAGTGCATTGAGTTCAGTTGAGAACCTTTTGAATTTGATAACTAATTACTAAACACAGCCAGATTAAAGACAGCTTAATTTTCTGGGGTTTGTATTTGTGCTTTGAGGAATTGACTGTTCTTTGGCAGCTTGCCTTATGGACACTTTTTATATTGCTGCTTTCCTTTGTGTGTTGCTTGATGCAGCAGGTACTAGTAAATGGGGGCTTATTATGAGATTTGGCACAGGTGCTGCTCTTTGATGGCTTTCCCTAAGGCCATTTTTATGTTAGCTTGCCGCGCTTGCGCACAAGTCAACATCTTGCGGTAGTGCAGAGTTGGGGCGGCCACTGTTGGGCGAATACAGGGCACGCAGCAGTAGGTGCGTCCCTCATTCCCCAATCAGCCTGCATGCCTGGCGCCACACCATGCATACATAATGGGGTGAGCACATCTAAGCAAAGGTCCGCTGCAATCTGAGCAAAGCTCATCATACGCGGTCCTTTGCTACCGTCTTCGCCACCATATAAACGTAATTGGCTGACAGTAACCTCACATCTGCCGGACATCGGAGGTGCCCATCCCCTGTCATTAACCCCCACTGTCTTTGTGTGCCGGCAGAGCCCACTCCCCATGGGCATAAACCCCCAATGTTGAATGCCGAGAGGGTGCCCAATCCTCCTCGGCTTGCGGCCCCCCGCTGTCTTTGTGTGCTGAAGGGGAGTCCACTCCCCATGGCATCACCCCAGTTGTTGAATGCCAAGGAAGTGCCCAATCCCCTCGGCTCAGCGCCCCCACTTCTGTGTTTGCCGATGGGGTGCCCAATCCCCATCGGCATTACTCTCCCCCGTTGTGTGCAGCGAGGGTGCCCAATCCCCGTCGGCTACTGCACCCCCAAAACAGTTAGATGGCATGCTGGGAGCCCACCCCAGCATGCCAAATGCCCTGGAAAATGAAAACTGTCCCATGATGGTTTCTGTTTTATTTTCACCCTGTAAGCGAAAACCGTCCCTTGTAGTCTCGATGCCCCTCCCCACCCGCACCCACCCACTCGCACCTGCCTCCCTCACCCCCTCACCCCATACTTACCTCCGGAGTCTGGCACTACGATCTTCGGTGGACTGGGAACACGTCTGCACTCTTCAAAGTCGACCGCAAACTGAGGAAATGCCAGTAAGCTGTATAATGGAATGAATAGGGTTTTTTTCAACTTTGCTGCATATCTCAGGTATTTCTTGGAATTTTGGCACCAAATTTTCAACATTGGGTTTTTGGGGCCCCTCCTCATGAATTCTATCACTGTCAAGGCGTTAATTGGCCTTGAAAGGTGATTTTGCAGTCACTGCACCAATCACCTTTCAGGACCCATTAACGAAATGGCAGTGCCAGTGTTCATAAGGTGGCCTCTCAAAAAGCCTATGTTCCAAATTTGGTGGAAAACATCCAACAAATGCCTGTTTTGCGAGCGTGCATTGCGCAGTTGCTACGCAGGCTCGTAACTTCACGCATTCGCAATATTTTAATGCCAGATTTTCAGCATTGTCATTTTTGTACACGTCCTTGTGAACAGTACAACTGTCATTTTCCACATCCTGCCCGAAATGTGTTTCCACACGTCCGGCGCACAATAGCGCAGACGCTGTGGGAAATCAGTGTTTGGACCAGATTATGAAAATGACAGTGACACAGTTCATGAGAAGAGGTCCTAAATTGCCTATGTTGAAAATCTGGTGATGATACTCCATAAAATGACTGTGTTATGAGCGTGCGTTGGCAGATTGCACGCACGCTCGTACTGTCGTGCATTTGTGATATTTTCACTCTGAATTTTCACCATTGCCATTTTTCCACACCTTTTGATGAACAGTACAGCTGTCATTTCACATATCCTGCCCAAAATGTGTTTTCGCACTTCCAGCGCAGAATAGCATGGTCGCTACGCGAAATCACTTCTTGGGGCACTTTGAGGAAATAACAGCGACACTGTACATGAGCAGAGGTGCTAAAATGCTTATGTTGAAAATTTGAGTCTGAATGCCCATAAAATGGCAGTGTTGCAGCGTGCATTGCATATTTCCATGCACCTTGCATTTTTACACCTCCTTATGAACTGTGCAGCTGTCATTTTTCACATCCTGCCCAACATGTTTTCCCGCACTGCACTACCAAACACCCAAAGGGACACCCTAATGCCTGTCAATCTCTGCAGGGTGGGGGTGGGTTGGCATCAGTTCAATACTTCACTGCCATTCCTATGATGCATCTCTCTAACTCCTGCACTGCCAATGCCAGCAAGCCAACATTCGGCATTAACAAATTCTTGTTTAGATTGCTGTGTTCCTTTATGAGTTGCTGCATAAAGCAGGTACTTGTTAATGTGGGTTTAGTATAGGATTTGGGACAGGTGTAAGCCCTTACATGTGAGGTTGAAACAAGAAGTCAGTGGTGTGTAAGTTCAGTGTTTCACCATCAGAGGGAGGGTGGGTGGGCTAGCCTGTTTGACACCAAGTACCTAATGTTCTGTGTTCTTTGTCTGCTGCTTGTTGTTCATCCCACTTGCTGGGTGAGGGTGTCCAGCTTCTGGCTGGTGAGGGCAGGAGCCTTCACAATCCTATTGAAGTGAGATGAGGAGCAGCTGTGGTCAAAGAGCACAGGGCTAATGTCCTATGTTTTTTGTCTGTTGATTGTTGTTTGTCCTGCTTGCTGGGGGGTGTCTGGCTACTGATTGGGGAGGGTGGGAGCCCTTGTGAGCTTCTTCCAGCAAGATGAGGAGCTTCTGTGGTCAAAGAGCACAAGGGCTAATGTCGTGTGTTCTTTCTCTGCTGCTTCTTGTTTGTTCTTCTTGCTGTCTTGTGTTCTTTGTCTGCTGCTTGCTGTTTGTCCTGCTTGCTTGGGAGGCAGTCTGTCTTCTGTCTGTGGAAGGTGGGAGCCCTCATGATCCTCTTACAGCAAAATGAGGAGCAGCTGTGGTCAGAGAGCACAGGGGCTAATGTCTTGTGTTCTTTGTCTGCTGCTTGTTATTCATCCTGCTTGCTTGGGGGGGGAGGCTGGCTTCTGGCTGGGAGGCGGGAGTCCTCACAACCCTCTTGCAGTGAGATGAGTTGTGGCCATGGCTGGAGAGCATAGGAGTAAATGTCTTGTGTTCTTTGTCTGCTGCTTGTTGTTCATCCTGCTTGCTGGGGAGGGGGTTCTGGCTGGGGAGGGTGGGAGCCCTCACAATCCTCTTGCAGTGAGATGAGGCACGGCTGTGGTCAGAGAGCACAGGGGCTAATGTCCTGTGTTCTTTGTCTGCTGCTTGTTGTTCATCCTGCTTGCTGGGGTGGGGTGTCCAGCTCTGGCTGGGAAGGGCAAGAGCCCTCAAAGCCCTCTTACAGTGAGATGAGGAGTGACTATTGGTTGGACAGCACAGGACCTAGGGAGAAAAGGGTGAGCTTGATTAGTATGCATGTCTGGGAGTTTTTGGGCAGGTACTATGCATTGTTTAGCTTGTGAGCAGGTACTGTGCTTAGCTGAGATATCCCAAAATGTCCCCCCTATGAAACTCACAGGCAAAAAGCATGTAAATGACCCCTGTTTGAAAATCTTAGGCAAAAGCATGAAAATGATCCCTAGTTGAAAATCTCCGGCAAAAAATATAAAAATGACAACTCTTTGAAAATACCAGGTAAAGATTCAATCAGACCGAGCAGGCAGGGGGTCTGGCTTCTGGCTGGGGAGGGCGGGGACCCTCATGACCTCTTGCAGCAAGATGAGGAGTGGCTGAAAATATGTACATTTCAGTAAAATGGATTTTTCTTCTATCCCCATACTGCAACATTGAAGGTGCACCCAGAGAATGGGAAGTTTGATAACTGAAATAATTTGACGGGGTGAGTACTGATGTTTGAGTTATCTTTTTGAAACATTAGATAAGAGCAAAATGGGCTTTACTGTGTGTCCCACTTATCAGTAGGTAAAGAATGAAGGTTAAAATAACTTAATATTTGCTTATTGAAAAGCCAGAATTTGGTAAAAATAATAATGAGTAACCCATATAGCAACATAGTAGAACTGATATATGTGTATTAAAAGAGGAAAACAAATATTAAATTCATGGGGCTAAATAGTTTGAAGTGTCATATTTTAATTTAAAGTGATACTTACCTCTTTTAATAGATGAAACCAATATGAAGAGAGCAATGGGAAACAGATGTGATGTTTAAATTAGTTGAGTGAATATATCATAAAACGGTAACCATAAACAAAAGAGAAGTGGCACTATTAAAAAAATAAAAACTCATTTTACAGTTCCCTTAGGTCTGTGAGGTTTAAAGAAGCACTGGATATAACCTCCCAATCACCAAGCCACAGATTAGAACAAGCTTAGGGGAACCTCTTGAAACTGTGGACACATTTAAATAGGGTTCTGGCTTGACAGTAAGCTCTATTTTACTATACACATAAATGAACTCTCAAAACAATTAAGACAAAGGCTAGGACTCTTCTACCATATCAGGCACCTGCTAACCCATGAGGCTACATTAAGACTGTTTTGACAACTTTTCTCCCCTTTTTTGATTACGCAGACTTTCTTTATAGCCATAGTCCCAAAACAACCTTAGCAAAGCATTGTAAAACAGAGCGCTTAGGTTTATCACCAATGCCCCATATAACACCCATCACTGTTCCCTATAAATGCAGATAGGTTGGACTCTCTTGCCACAAGGTGATGGCAAAACGCCTCACTCTGGGCATACAGAGCTATCACTAATAACTTCCCCTCGAACATCACTGTCCTTTTCAATTGTACCCCCTGTGCATACTCACTTAGAAGATATGCATACATTATGCTTGATGTCCCCAGGATAAGATCCCGCTTTGGCACATAGTCTCTAAATCATGCTCTACCTACCCTATGTAACACACTCCAAAATTCCTTAACATTGATGCAACTTGTGTGAATTCCCTCCTTCAAGTCACTCCCAAGACATACCCTAAAGGAAAACTGCCATTGCTACTCCTAAATGGTTTTGTTACCATGGGATCACCATATGGCACTTACGAGTCAGCACTTGCCTAATTTGTCCTTCCCTTAGATGACACTCCCAACCTCTTCATCCCCTACCCTTAGTCTTGTCTGCTCGCCTCTTCCACTCCCTCCATATACTCCTTATAGCCCTCCTCTCTTTTCCATCTCATTATGAAAGTCCTTCCCCTCCCTTTTGCTCTGTCTCCATACCACCTCTGAACGTTATGCCCTACCTCTTTACACCTGTTACTATAGTTGATCATAGATGTTCTTTGCTAAAGTACACCTCATGTTCTAATTTTATTGTCATCATTAACTGCATTTTTTGCTATATGTAATTGTATTTTTGTATTTGTTATCTTTACTTTCTTTTGTTGAGTCCCTCCAGGACCACCTTGTAAATGAGAAACACAGAAACATAGAAGATGACAGCAGAAGGGGACCTGTGATCCATCGGGTCTTCCCACGCGAGGTATCCTGGGACCTACTGTGCATTGGTGTTCTGTCATCCTAGACACCCAGCCTAGCCCTTGCCAGTGCCATGTGTTTGTTCCCAATACTTGTCCCACCCATGCTTAAAGCTTGATACTGACATTGCAGCCACCATCTTGGGGGGTACTCTACTCCAAGGTTCCACCACCCTGTCTGAAAAGTAATACTTTCTGATGTTCCTCTTGAACACTGCACCCTTCAATTCCACTCGTGCCCTCTTGTAATTGAATTGACATTTCTGGTAAAAAGCTGCACTTCTAGCACCTTGTTGATGCCTTTAAGGAACTTGAAGGTCTTAATCATATCCTCCCACTCCCTCCTAGTCTCTAGAAAGTACAATTTCAGAGCCCCAAGCTGATTTTCTGAAGGCCATGCATCATTTTTGTTGCCCTTCTCTGGACCACTTCCAATTTATCACTGTCCTTTCTTAGGTGAGGCCTCCAGAATTGTACACAGCTCTCTAGATGAGGCATCACTAATGACTGGTAAAGTGGTAGTATCACCTCCCTTTTCCTGCTGTCTATCCCCCTGCCAATGCATCCTAACACCCTGCTAGCCCTGCTATAAGCCTTATTGCACTGACTTTGCTGCTTGAGGTCATCCCTAATGATAACTCCCAGATCATGTTCCTCAGCAGAGGAGCTCAGCTGTACTCCGTTTAGCCGGTATTTCTTCCTTGGGGTTGGCCCTACCTGGGTGCATCACCTTACACTTCTTAGCATTGAAGTTTAATGGCCATATTTGTGACCACCTTTCCAACTTCTTAAGGTCCTACTGCAGTTGTCTGACTCCCTCCGTACTATCCACTCTTTCAGTGAGTTTTGTGTCGTCCACAAACAGGGCAATGTTGCCATTTATGCCCTCACTGATTTCACTAATGAATACATTGAAGAGGACCAGTCCCAGCACTGACCCCTGACCCCTGAGGTACCCCACTTGTGACCTGCCTCTCATTAGATTTAACCCCATTTACTACCACCCATTGTTTTCTGTCTCTCAGCCAACTCAGTACCCACTTTATTATTTGTTCTGTTACCCCAAGGTCTTCTAGCTTTTTTAAGAGGCGTCTATGTGGGACTATGTCAAATGCCTTACTGAAGTCAAAGTAAAGTAAGTCCACCGCATGACCCCTGTTCAACTCCTTGGTCACTTAGTCAAAGAACATAATAAGGTTTATTTGACATGACTTGCCCATCACAAACTTGTGTTGTTTGTAGTTCTGGAGGTGATTTACTTCGAGGTATTCCGCTAGATCTTGCTTGATGAGGGCCTCCATAAGTTTACTCACTACTGATGTGAGGCTGACTGGCCTATAATTACCTGTATCTTTCATGTCTCCACTCTTGTGCAGTGGCACCACATCAGCCACCCTTCAGTTACCTGGAACTACGCCTGACTCTGGTGACCTGTTGAATAGGTGCATGAGAGGCGCTGCCAGCTCTTCTGCAAGCTCCCTGAGCACTCTAGAGTGTAAATCATCAGAGCCAGGGGCCTTGTCGTGTCTGATGTCTGAAAGGCCCTTCCTGACCCTGTCTGTGGTGAACTCCTGGATGCACATTCTCTGAATCCCTCTGGTCTTGGCTTTGATACCGCTGTCTGGCAGTGGGCCCTCATTCTCCTTTGTGAATACCGAGCAAAAGTATTAATTTTGGGCCTCATCTTTTTGTCTGCTGTCCTCCAGAGCCTCATGCCCCACTTTTAACCTTACAATTCCTCCCCCTTTCTTCCTTTTTTCACTGATATAGCAGAAAAAGATTTTCTCCCCTGATTTATCTCCACAAACAATTTGCAGCTGTGTTGCTGCCTTGGCCTCCCTCACTATTTTCCTTGCTTTTCTGAGTGTACTCCTCCCACTCTCTGTCCCCTTTATGTTGCCTGAACCATTTGTATGCATTCTGTTTGGTCCTGATTGCCTCTCTTACCGGATGGAAGAACCACAGTGGCCATTTAAACCTATTTTTCTTTGTTGTAGTCCTGGTGCAGAGTCGTGTTGCCTCTAGAATGGTATCCCTAATATCTTTCCATATTTCCTCCACATCTGGCTTATCGCTGATGTTTGTTAACTTATCCCTCACTACCTGCCTCAATCTACCTAAATCAGCCTTCTGAAAGCATAGCACTTCTGTGCTTGAGGTGGTATTAGTAGTGCCCAGTAGTTATCTAAATCAGACTGTATTGTGATTGCTATTTGCCAAGGATTCTTCCACCCTCATGGATCTAATTTCTTCAGAGTTTGTGAGGATCAGATCCATGATGGCATCTCCCCTGGTCGGGTCATTCACTAGTTGAGACAGGAGGCAGTCCTGGAATGTGTCCAGTAAAGCCTGACTTCTAGAGCTCTTGGCTGCTGGGATACTCCAGTCCATATCTGGCAGGTTAAGGTCCCCAACCACCACTATGTCACCTTTACCAGCCATCTTTTGTAACTCCTCATCTAATTGTTCATCTTTCCCCTCTCCCTGCCCTGGAGGTCTATATCACACTCATGTGCAATTTCTTTCCTACATTGGTGGCTAAGTGGACCCAGAGCGACTCCATGCTCCCTCCTCTAGCTTTGGTGCTTTGATCCTCTGTTGCTTTGATGCCCTCCCTCACATAGACGACAACCTCCCCGCCGCTCCCCACTTGTCTGTCCCTTCTAAACAGTGTGTAGCCTGGGATGGCCAGGTCCCATTCGTTGTTGTCTGTGGCCCAGCTTTTGGTAATAGCTACCAGATCAACCTTTGTGTCTGCCAATAGAGCCTGGTGGTCAGTGATCTTGTTGACCAGGCTCTTAGCATTGAGGTAGACTGCTCGCCATGAGCTAGCATCATGATTCTTGTTGGGCAATTTTGTTTTCGTTTTTCCTGCTGGTTGTTCCTTGTGTCATTTTTCTGATGATGCCCCTTTGTTATAGGCTTTGTTTGTCCTAATGTGATTGGCACACTTAAATTTGCTCTTAGTTTTCCTGTAGGGGAGGGTTTGGCACAGCACACTACCTGTTTCCATGCCATAGCCTCCCCTCCAATTAGTTTAAATGGTCCAAGTATACTTCCATTTTCTGGGCCAGTGTTCTTGTTCCCTCTTGTGTGAGATGAAGTCCATCCTGTTTGAAGAGTGATCTATACCAGAAATTCCCCCAGGATCTGATAAAATGGAAGCCTCTTGTCTGGCACCAGCCCTTCAACCAGTTGTTGAATTTGTCTATTTCCTTCAGTCTGATTCTTTCCATGCTGCCATCATTACCCCACATAGACAAGACTTCTGAGAAGGCTACTGCGGTCGCAATTGTTGAAAGTCTATCTCCCAGCTTCTCGATACACCATTTTGTATCCTCCACCATCTGCTCAGCCAGATCATTTGTTCCAGTGTGTACCGGTATTCTGTATCACCCCTTGTGGTCAACACACAGAAAAAGACCATTATGGCGACACTCGTGGTAATGGTCCTTTTTCTGTGTTTCGCCTTCCCCCAGTGTTCTGCCCCTTCAGGACCAACTTCGACCTGGAGTTGGAATCTGGAGTCTGGGGTGTGTGTGGGGGGTGGAACCCACAGAAAATAGTGATGACAGAGGCAGCACAATACCTGGATTGGTTTTGTGCTGTCACTGAGGGGGAAGCTCAGACTCACTACCTAGATATCCTAGTGCTTCCCCAGTATTCCCATGTCTCCTTCCACCCTGTCTGAAATTCTGCTGATGCGCTCGCAGTCTTTTGTTGCTGAGGTACTGAGAAGGCATCTGACTATCACTCTCTTCTGTGAGTACTTGTGCATCTGAGATTCCATTCCTCTGATCATGGAGTCACTGACTACCAGGCTCTTCTTGGTTCCTCGACTGGCCTGCTGAGGTCTACTACTGGTTGTTGAGGCTGCTGCACTCTTTGCCCCCTTGATGGTTCCTTGACTGTCCTGCTGAGGTCTGCTGCTGTTTGTTGAGGTTGCTGCAATCTTCACCCCTTGATAGGACTAGTAGCCCCCCTAAGTGGAGCTGACTGATTACCTTCTGTTAGTAGCTCAAAGCGATTTGTTGTCCTAGTTGGGGAGTCTCTAGTTGTGTTGTCTATTCTTTTTATTGATGGTTTCCCATATTCTCTTTCCACCAGCTTCCAGCCTCCCAGTTCTGTGCTCTTTGAGGGAGGGGGATGGAGTGCTCCAAGTCAAATGTTGCTGAAGCCTTTCAATTTCATTCAAGGCTGCTACCAGCTGGGCCTGCAGGTCATGTATCTCCATGCATACTGGGCAATGACCTGTCCTCTGGAGGTGCTCCTGTGAGATGAGTACTCCACAGATATCACAGTGTAGTATCCCCAAGCTGAACATTCTGGTGAGGTATTTCCTATATGATGATGAGATTCTGCAAGATTGGTGCTCTTTGTTTCAAATGCAGCTTCTTTGAACTATTTGCTTATTTTTTTCTTTGTTTTTCTGTTTCCCCTTTTCTTCTGTTTTGTTTTATGCTATAGTGACAGAAGTTGACCTTGTCTGTCACCAGGAAGTGTTCAGAAGGAGTGATGTCACAGGTCCCGCCTATAAAGGAAATATGGAGCTAGGGGTGGGTGGGACCAACACGCTGCTGCCAGAAACAATCAGTCACACACAAAGAGAAGAGAAGATGTTTCCCTCTTCCTCTCCAAAATGAGGTACTCTTAAAAGTAAATGCTAGCGCCCTTTCAGCTTCTAAAAATTGAAGTAAAATGGAGCTCTGCAGACAGTAAGTCTAGGGACTGGCCCACTCTTGGTGTATGCCTCTTACGGTTGCCTTTTGTGTCTGAGCTGTTGCTTCCAGCTGAGAGCTTTCTATTAGCAGACCACCATTTCAGTAATGGGTGTAGCAGTACAAATGCTGATTTACATACAGAAGCAAGGACTTCTGGCTAAGTGTTCTGCTGAGAGAGCAGCCGCTGACTGGGTCTGAGCAGAGTGAAGAAGGAGAGGAGTTGCCTCAGCAAAGAAAGGAGCCCTGACTGTGCACTCTGAGGGGGATTCTCCCAGGTAGAACTGCTGTCAAGGAATCCCGACTTCTGTGCCTGTCAGAGTCTGCCTTTCCTCCATGATTGGTCTCTCTCCTAGTTGGTGAAGATCAGTGGAACTCAGCAGACAGTAGGGCTAGGGGCTGGACCGCTCTTGGTGTATGCTTCTTAGGGTTGCCCTTTGTGTCTGAGCTGTTGCTTCCAGCTGAGAACTTTCTATTAGCTGACCACTATTTCAGCAGTGGGTGCAGCAGTACAAATGCTGATTTACATACAGCAGCCAGGAATTCTGGGTAAGTGCTCCAACTGCTCCTTATGCTGAGACAGCAGCCAATGGCTGGGTCTGAGCAGAGCGAGTGAAGAGAGAAGTCACCTCAGTGGAGAAAGGATCCCAGACTGTGAACTCCAAGGGGGATTCTTCCAGATAGAGCTGCTATCAAGGAATCCTTGCTTCTGTGCCTGCCAGAGTCTACCTTCCTTCCATGATTGGCCTCTCTCCTAGTTGATGAAGATGAGTGAAGCTCAGCAGACAGTAAGGCTAGGGTCTGGACCACTCTTGTCGTATGCCTCCTAGGGTTGCCCTTTGTGTCTGCTTCTGTGCCTGTCAGAGCCTGCCTTCCCTCCGTGATTGAGCTCTCTGAGTTGGTGAAGACCAGTGAAGCTAAGCAGACAGTAAGGCTAGAGGCTGGACCACTCTTGATGTATGCCTCCTAGGGTTGCCCTTTATGTGAGTTTTTCTCAGTGGTGTATTTCCTGGTAAAATAAAAACTGAATTGAATGAGACAAAGACAACATTATAAATGAAAGGTACTACAAAACTTAAACGTATTTCTTTAGTGGTAATAATGTGTCAATATAAACAATGCATTATATGAATTTTTTTTTCCATTAAGTTTTTATTCCATTTTTAGTTACAGAGATTAAGACCAATAACATCAAGTACATACATGTACAAATGCATACATACTTATGTTAACATGTAGGTTAATGCATTCCCTGTAACATACCCTAAAGACCCGCCACCCTCCCTTCCCTCCCTACCCTTTGCCACCCCAGCACAAGACTGATGAGAATGCATACCAACAATCAGCAAAGAAACCATGAGCTACTATAGCGAATAAATAGTATAAAAGGACCCCAGATCCTATCGAACCTAGTAGCTTATTCTGGAGGATAGCTATCATTATCTCAACCCTCAAACTGGCGAGCAATTCCTCCAGCCATTCTGTGAAACTGATCACGACAGAGTCCTTCCAGTGTCTGAGGATGATTTTCTTAAGAGTGGCCTCAATCAAAACCATATGGAACCTCCTACTCCTGACGGAAATATGAGAAACATCTCCCAGCAAGCATATTTCAGGAGTAAAAAGGTCCCCCAGTCCCAACATTGGATTCATTCTGTTTTTAATCTCTGTCCATAATGGGGTTATCTTTGGACAATTCCAGAAAATATGCATCAAATCCCCAACCCCAGCTTGGCACCTGTTACATGTAGATTCTTTGATTATTTTTAATCTAGCCAATTTTTGCGGGGAATAGTAAATATTATTGAGAATTTTGAACTGCATCAATCTTAACCTATCTTGTAGAAGAAATCTGTGACAGTTCAGCCATAGAGCCTTCCAGTGTAGTTCCACATTAGGAAACACTGAGGCCCCATATGAACCTTGAACTGAGTTTTGGGAGTAAGCCCATTCAAATAATACTGTGTATACTTTGGAAATTGCATGTGGTAGGCCTGCCAATGGCCCCAATGCATCATAGAAGTCCACTTTCGGACTCTGGATTGCCCTCGTACCCATCTTACTGAACAGGAGATGTCTGAGCTGATATACTTTAAAAACTGCCGTGGTGGACAACTCAAATTTATTCAGAATCTCAGAGGAGGAGAGTACTTTGCCATCCGATGTAAGAAAGTCTTTCAAACAACATGCACCGGGCAGGGGAAACCACTTGGGGTTGAGAATTTTATTATCAATTAAAAAATGCGGATTACCCCAAATAGGCTGCACCCAATCCTGAGATAGTCATATTTGAGAAGCCACAAAGCTGCGCGTGAGTTCTCACCGAAATCCCAATTGGGGAGCTTCGTAGCAGGGGAGGGAGGAGTTTCGGAGTAAGGTAGAGCAGGGCCTCAAGCTTCAACCTCTGTTTCTGGATGAGGGCCAGCTCAATTTGCAACCATAGAGGTGTATATGACTGTTGTGTAGAAACATCCGTACCCTTCACCCATCTCAGGTATTTGCAAGCATGGCCTGCCCAGAAATAAAGGGCAAAATGTGGCAGTCTTAGCCCTCCCAGTGATTTAGGTGCAGCCAGCCTATGGTAGGCCATTCGAGATTTCTTGTAACCCCACATGAAGTTAGCTATAATACTATGGAGTTTTCTAAACCATGAAACTGATATCCAGATATTCAACATGCTAAGAGGGTAAAACAGCCGGGGAAAGACATTCATTTTAACTAAATTAATCCTCCCCCATAATGAGATTGGAAGCCTTGCCCATCTTTTTAAATCCAGTTCAATGATACGCACCAGGGGATCCAGATTTAACTGGCGTATTCTAGTCCTATTCCTTGTTAGGCTAAGACCAAGGTATTTTATGGAATCTGATTTCCAGGTCAAGCCAAGTTCAGTGATTTCCTGCCTAAAAAGATTTTTATTAAGGGGAAATACCACAGATTTATCTAAATTTAGCCTGTAGTTGGCCAATCCACTGTATTTCTGAATAACTTCCAGAAGAGCAGGAATAGACGTCCTCGGGTTGGAAACGTATACCAAAAGGTCATCCGCATATGCTGTTATTTTCACAATATAGTCAAGAATTCTAATACCATTTATTTCTTGTTTATGCACTATTGTTCTGATGAGGGGTTCCAGGTATATATTAAAAAGAAGGAGGGACAAAGGGCAACCCTGTCTAGTACCTACATAAAGATTAGAGGGGTCCGAGGTGGCCCCATTACAACTAACTCTTGCTGTAGGGTTTGAATAAAGGGAACTTATCCATTTTAAGAATGAATCCGGAAACCCAAACTTCCCCATTGTGGCTAACAGAAACCCCCAATGGACCCTATAAAAAGCCTTCTTGGCGTCCAAAGACAGCAGAGCCATAGCGGAACTACTACCCTCGGACACCGAGAAGGCATGGGCCAGAGTTCTAAGGTGATCAGCGGAGGACCTGTCCTTCATAAAACCAACCTGTTCTGGGCCAATAAGGCTGGGTAATACCTGACTTATACGTTCAGCCAGCAATTTAGCCAAAATTTTAACATCGTAGTTAAGCAGGAAAATAGGTCTATAACTAGCTGGTTGTTCAGGAGGTTTGTCTGGCTTTGGTATTAAAACAATAAGTGCTTCAAACAATGATTGGTCCCTTGTTTGGTGACTTAGAATGTGCCTAAATGACATAAGGAGTAAAGGGGATAATTGTTTGGAAAACTTTTTATAAAAATTTGACGAGACCCCATCTGGCCCCGGTGTTTTATCCAATGGGAGACTCTGAATAATCAGTTCAATCTCCTTTGGATGATATCAGTATCCAACTGCATCTGTTGGGATTCAGTCAACGAGAGGAGATCCAATCCTTCTAAGAAGGTGAGTATTTCCCTCTCAGTGGGGGTTCTCCATTTACTATACAGGGATTTAAAGTAATATCTAAATTCCTGCGCTATCTCCCCTGCATGGTTTTCCTTGGCCATCTACCTTGGATTGAATCCCGAATTATATGAGAAGATTCCAACTGTTTGATTTGTCTGGCGAGGAGCCTACCGCCTTTTCTCCTGATCAGATAGTTAGCCTTAGTCTTGATCAACGCCAACTCAGCTTGTTCCCCGAACAATTTTAAATAAAGATCTCTCAGTTTAACAAGCTCAAGCTTCTCGTCATCTGAAGACTGTGGAGTCAATTTCGTTTCTCTATCCCTTATTCAGTTCAGCAATTCAGATAGAATTTGCACCCTCTCCCTCTTCCTTTTGGTTGCCTGTCCAATTAGTATCCCTCTCATGAAGGCTTTGAGCGCTCCCCATACCATATCGGGGCTGATATTGTCTTTCAGATTATTAGCTATAAATTCTTCTATTTGCGCTGAAATAAACTCTACTGTTTTGGGGTTACGCAGTATCTGATTGTTTATCCTCCACCTACTGCCCTTCTTAGGAAGAGAAGAGAAGGAGACTAACACCACCACAACTGCATGGTCAGAAGGGGGTCCCGGCAGAATTTCAGTGTCCAGCACTCCAGGAAGGAGACTACGAGAGATTAATATGTAATCTATACGGGATGCTGTACCGTGAACTTGAGAGGTGAACATGTATTCCCTAGCCTTCGGGTGAACAATCCTCCAGACGTCCACTAGACCGAGCTGGTCCAACAATTCTCCCAAGGCCCGCTGGGCCGGTGGAAGGGGCAAAATAATTTTTCTGGTTCTATCCATTAAGGGGTCTAAGACAAGGTTTAAATCGCCTCCTAGAATCATGGGGATCTGTACAAATGGAGTCAAGGCTTCCAGGAGTTTGACAAAAAACCTTTGGGATTCAGTATTGGGACCATAAACAGAACCAAGGAGAATTTCAGTATTTTGTAGCCTACCCCTGACAAAAACATATCTACCCTCAACGTCCTGAATAACCTGAAGAGGGGTAAAGGGAACGGACCTACGCATAAGCACCATAACACCTCGGCTTTGCGTAGTACCTTGTGAAGAAAAAACTGTGCCCATTTGTAAACGCCTCATGGAGCTACATTCCATTTGAAGCAAATGCGTCTCCTGTAAGAACGCTATATCTGCTTTTACCACCTCTAGGTGCTTCAATATACTGTACTGTTTGGCTTTCTGTCGTGCTCCCTTTATGTTCCAGCTTACAAATTTAATCGTCCCATATGACGCCATTATCCTGCATGTCTAGCTCAAACAATGGTATGCTTCCACTTATCCGGTACTCTCTATCACCAATCTTAGAGACTTGTACTCCCACCCCTCCCTTTATCCCCCCAAGCAACACCCATAAGTAATATATTCCTTCTTAGTCTCAGCCCCTATTACCGCCTCCCTCCTCCCTCATCTTCACGGTCCATGATGACAGCTCGTATCACTGTATACTCTCCTCCCTGCCCCCGTCCACATCTTCAGTTAGAGTTATGCCCAACATTGGTTTCCCCGTGTGTGGAAACATCCAACAGTAATGTATTTCCTATCTACATATCTTTAAACCATTATAATCTAGCATTTGCTAATATATCCCTAGAAGGAATGATTAGCCCCAACGCCCCGTCCCCAAAGAACCCAAGATAATGTCAAGCAAACCTGAACCTCAAGGGCAATCAGATACCCATTTTCTTAACCTACAGTAAACTATACTAGAATCTAAAAAAAACATCCTTTTTGCTAACAAACACATATTTCTGATGTCCCCCCCAGGTGCAGTATGATGAGAAGGCGAGGCTCCAGCGACTGATCCACAAACAGCATCGCCCCCCCCCATCAGTTCCACCCATGAATCCCTTCCTGCAGAGACCATAGTCCAGGCAATATACTGCAGTCAGTTGTGGCACCAACAGACAATACGATCCGCATTTTGACACATTAGGAGCTGCCACTAATTGTGTTGCAGATCTCCCTGGAAACTCCCAGAGTCCATAAAATTGTTCCACCAGCAAGCAAATATCTGCTATGAATAAAATGAGGTGACCATTTCAGATCCCTGGATCGATCAATGACTTGCATGCCATGGGCTTACCACGGTGAAACTAGGTCTCTGTCGAAATGCATAGAGAGTCCGCAAATACCAAAATAGGTGGCTATGAAGAGGTCACCTTTGCAAACAAATGCCCACATTATGCAAATCGCTATTGTCCGGGGATCACCAGGAAATTAAGCATAAGGTCTTTCCGATCCACGTTAGTAACGCAGCCTGTCTCATCTTTATAGGCCATCTAGGTAATCAAACATATTACTGGGAAAAGCTCTCATGAATTTTTTCAACTGCCATGGGAAACCAGTATGCCCAGGGAAGCTGAACCCTCACTTGGCTTTAAAAAGGTTGGGCAGTGCGAGCTGAAGTGCAGTTGAGGCCTTCTCTGGATCCTCAAACTTTTCCCACGACTCTGAGATGTAAACATGCAGCACAGCGGGGTATACCATTCTAAATTTAATACCCACTGCAATAATCTTCGAGATGAGGGGTTGAAAGGCTACTCTTCGCTGCCATACCGAAAGCGGCAAGTCCTGGGTAATCCTTAGGTTTGCCCCTTCCCATTGCAGGGCTTTAGTTTCCCTGACTTTCTGTAGAAAGACTTGCCTTTCTTGATAGTTAAGGAACTTGGCCATGAAGATACGAGGAGGCGCCCCTTGTAGCGGCACAGGACGGAGGGCTCGGTGCGCCCTTTCAATATTATAGGAGTGACCATAGGGTGAAGGGCCTGCAATCCTCTCGACAAATTTCTGAAAAAACTTCACTGGGTCATTTCCCTCTTCCCTTTCAGGCAAACCGATCACTACCACGTTGTTCCTTCTACTTCTGCCCTCGAGATCGTTAACTTTCGAGTCAAGACTGGCAATGCGTTGATTTAACTTGACAATCTCAGGATCGATCTTATCCGCACGGTTTTCCAGCGACCTGACTCTTGCCTCATTGTCTGATATTTTCCTGTTCAGGTCTTCCAGGGTGGAGGTGATATTCTTAATTTCGGTAGCCATTTCGACCATTTCGACTTTAAATGGTCTAAATTCTTCAAGAAACTTTGCCACAGTTAACAATTCTTCCCTTAGCTGCCATGGCAGATAGGCTGGAGCTGGCTGTAATAGCGAGGCCGAGGCTTCTTCGGGAGCCTTTTTCGGGGTAGCTGGAGGGTATGCTTAGCTGCCGCTTTAGGCATTTCTTCTTCCATCTGTGTCCCGACCAGCTACTCTGATGCTTCCAGACAGTGGATGTCTCCTTTGTAAGCGCCGATACGCCACTGATGACCAAAAGAGTGTGTATATGGACAGGGTTTAGGCAGAGCTCGTAGAGAGCACAGCTAGCAAGAGCACTGCATCACGTGACTCCCCGCATTATATGAATTTAATTGCAATTGATTGCAGTGGTTACATATTTATATATCTAAGGTCATTGTTCACAATTTTAAGTGAGAAAAATAGCCAATCAGCGAAATTAAATATTTTGTACATAGTCAGATATTGATTATAATAAGTGAAGTTATGGTAGTTATTTAACTGACTGTGAAAAATAAGGAAGCATTTGCAAATTTGGATTTGTGGTGGTGAGGAGTCCCATTTCTAACCTTTTTTAGCAATCTTTGGATATGTTGTTGGAACAGGCTTATTGCAGGTGTTCTTTGTATTATAGATTTGGAGACCACACTGGCTGATACCAGCATTAATAGAGGACCTTAAAAAGGCAAAAAAAAAAAGCAACATTTGTTCAAAACAAATACAAGAAACAGTAGAGCAGGGAGATTAAGGAGGCTAAACACATTTCCAAATTTCCTATTACTATATATTTAATAACAAGGTAAAACAAGGTTTTTGTAAGATTAAAGTTTCCATTAAACTGGAAAAAGGCAATGGAAAAGTAAAATATGAGCACATGTCATATTGGGATCCTATTTAATGTAAAAGTCCAGATTCCTGTATGTATCTTCTGTTAATTTTAGGTTTGTTTACATAATGGTATAATGCTTCCCAATTAGGTCTATCCACCAATTGATCTACCAATTGCGTGTCATAGTTGTTCAAAAGTTTCATTTGGAGTTCTTACCAAATTTAATAATCTATTTACTTAATAGCTTACCATTTCCAACAAAAGATAAATGTATTTCTCTGTTAATGAAACATGACAAACTGTTTGGATGAATTAGACCATAAGGCAATCAGTCAACTAAGGAAAAGTTACTGTATATAATATACAAATCTATAAACTTACCTCAGATCATCCTTGAGTATTGTGTAATTGATACCTGTTACACAGGATAAAGGAGAAAGTAAGATCTTTGCATAGGAACTGCAAACTATTTTCTTAATTTAACAGCTGTATTGCCATCTTAGTGCTGTGCATGTTATACTATTGAATAGAAGATATGCAATAGCCTCACTCAAAATCTACAATTTATCTACAAGTGTGAGGGGACATAACCAAAACCTGAAGCTAGTGCAGGAGTCACAAGTGGCAGCTATAAACGTCCTGCTTCTTCACAAGTAGTAATGTAAGCAATACGGCATAGCAGAGTGATGACCCAATGCCCAGGTATGTTTTGAAGCTCAAGCCATTTATCTGGAGTACCTTCAGCATTTGCACGTGTAGTCACCACATAACAACCCACATCCATGAGTGTCTTACTACACATTTATGAAACAAACACCAACTTTTTTCAATTAAATCAGTTTTCTTCTTTTGTTAAAAGCAACTTTCCCTGTTCATCCAGTTTGCCTGCTCTCCACTTCATAACTTTACAACTCCCCTCTGCAACTGCACCTGACACCTGACCTTAGTGTCCAACCTCCACTCTCCTCCCATGGATTGCTTATGCAGCTGATGCTCTTGAGTTCCCTCTAGACTTTTCCATTATGCCCTGGTTGGGATTGTTCACTACACCCAACAATGAACAACTGTATATAAATTAGGCGCCTTGCTGTACTGCTATCCCTGCACTGTATACTGTGTTTGTTCCTGCACTATTTATTGGTTTGTACATCTGTAATATACTGTACCTTGCACCTTGATGCATGTATTACTTGGCATTGACTGTTATTATCTCTAATATTGTACCAATTAATTATTGCATGTATCCTCCATACTCGTCCCAACCCCCCACCACCACCACTGGATGCATCTGGAAATGAGCTATTATTAGCTCAGTATGTCTTACTTGAAAAAATATTTGAAATAAATAAATTAAGAAATAGTGGAAAGTGTATCTTTCCCACCTGTGAATCATCTGCCTTTCATCGTCTTTAGTAAAGGGAATGTTTGTTTATTATGGAATACAGGAATTCAAAATTCTGTAGAATTCCCTGTCAGAATGTTCACCTCTTCATACACACGTGCGCGCACACACACACACACACACACACACACACACACACCAAAAGACCTCATATGATGCCAGGGCCTCATTTTTATCTGTGGCAGGGTAAGCATCAAAGATTACTAGGTAAGCAGCTAAGGACAGCAGGGGAATGTTTTTTATGGTTGGCATAAGAACTCCTGTAAATAAAACTAGGAGATGTAGCTCATTTTTATAATTTGTGTGTTTGTATAGGGAGGGTATTAGGATGGTAATGAACATTTTCAAATATAAATACATACATAGAAACATAGACTTTGATGGCAGATAAGTACCGCCTGGCCCACCTAATCTGCCCATTTCCCTACCTACTGGATAAGCTGCAGATCCTAGTTAACCAACAGCCTATTTCTTCCTACCCCCCACAAGAATTGCCTTATGTCTGTCCCATGCATTCTTGAATTCTCCCACAGTTTTAGACCCACAACCTCCTCAGGAAGGCAGTTCCATGCTACTACCATCCTCTCCATGAAAAAATACTTCCTCAATTTGCCCCTGAGATGTCCCCCCTCTATCTTCAAATTGTGTCCCCTTGTACTTGCACATCTTTTTTTCTGAAAGATACTACCCTCTTGGACTTTGTTGATTCCACTGAGGTACTTGAAAGTTTCAATCATGTCCCCATCTCCCTCCTTTCCTCAAGGGTATACATATTAAGCTCCTATAGTCTCTCCTTGTCTGGCTTCCCTTGCAGACCCTGCACCATTTTAGTTGTCCTCCTCTGGACTGCCTCCATCCTGTCTATTTCCTTGTGGAGATGGGATCTCCAGAACTGGATGCAGTACACCAGATGAGGTCTCACCAACTGTCTGTACAGAGGGATAACAACTTCCTGTTTTCTGCTGGTGATGCCTCTCCCTGTACATCCCAATATCCCCCAGCCCTCCCTACTGCCTTCTCACATTGCTTGCCTAACCTTAAGGTCATCTGATATGATTACCTCCTGGTCCCCTTTCATTTTTGTTGTTGTTACTACCTCCCCCCCATTGTGTACTCTTTCCCTGGTTTTTGTTTCCCAGGTGCATTATTTTGCACTTCTTTGCATTGAATCCAAGCTGCCATGCTTCTGACCAGTCCTCCAAACTTGCCAAGTCCCTTCTCATCCTTTCCACCCCCCCTTGTGTATCAACCCTGTTGCAGATCTTTGTGTCATCTGCAAAGAGACATACTTTTCTTTTCAGTCCCTCTGCAATGTCACTTATAAAGACATTAAAAAGGACTGGACCCAGTACTAAACCCTGCGGTACGACACTAGTAACCCCCCTTTCTTCAGAGTGGACTCTGTTTACTATTACCTTCTGTGTCCTGTTGTCCAGTCAATGTTTTACCCAGGCTACCACCCTGGGACCCACTCCCAGGCTGGCTAATTTGTTTATTAATCTTTTGTGTGGGACTGTGTCACATGCCTTGCTAAAGTCTAGGTAGGCCACATCCAGAGCCCCTCCCTGGTCTACTACTTTGGTCACCCAGTCAGTGAAATCGATTAGATTCATCTGACATGACCTTCCTACTGTGAATCCATGCTGTCTTGGGTCATGTGTCCTGCTGGCCTCTGGGTACTAAACAATTCTTTCCTTCAGAAATGGTTCCATCATTTTCCCTACCACAGAGGTCAAACTGACAGGTCTGTAGTTTCCTGCCTCTGTATTGCTCCCACTTTTGTGAAGGGGAATCACATCCACCCTCCTCCAGTCCTCAGGTACCACACCATCCTCCCATGATTTGTTAAAAAGGGTAGTCAATGGTGTCACTAGTTCTCCCCTTAATTCTTTTAGAATTCTGGGGTAAATCCCATCAGGCCCCATTGCTTTGTCCACCTTCAGTTTTAAGAGTTCTTTTAGAACCCTTTCTTCTGTGATAGGACTGTGATTGACCCCCCTATCCAGAGTGCTTCTGTTAATTGGATTAGGTACCTCCCTCTCCTCCTCTTTTGTGAATACTGAGCAGAAGTATTTGTTCAGTATCTCTGCTTTTTCACTGTCCCTCTCTGCCCACCCACCGTCCATTCTATTCAGCTTCACTATCCCTCCCTTTGTCTTTCTACGCTCCCTAATCTACCTATAAAAGGTTTTATCCCCCTTCTTAACTGAGTTGGCTATCTTTTCCTCAGTTTGAGCCTTTGCTATTTTGACTGCCTTCCCTGCTTCCTTCTGCATTAACTGGTACAGTTCTCTGTTCTGCTCCTTCTGTGTTTTCTTATACTTCCTAAATGCTATCTTTTTCTCCCTAAACTTCCTACCACCTCTTTTGAGAACCATTGTGGTTTTTTCTTTCATTTTGATTTGTTTATTTGCTTCACACAAAGGCTTGTTGCCTCTGTGATGGCAGTTTTGATGTTTCCCCATTGTTGCTCCACCTCTCCTTCTTGCCTGTTTGCTAGTGCTTTTCTAAGGCATGTTCCCATTTTAACAAAGTCAGCCCTCCTGAAGTCCAGTACTCTCACTTTTGTACGACTTGACTGTGCAGCTGAGTTTATTGTGAACCACACTGTTTGGTGGTCACTTGTTCCCAGATGGCTACCCACTTCTAGATCTGAGATCCTCTCACTGTCCCCATTTGAGAGTACAAGGTCTAAGATTGCTCCCTCCCGAGTGGGTTCCAACACTAGCTGTCTGAGGCATACTAACATACTAAAATGCCAGCAGAATAGACCTAATGGTCTTTCGTGTCTGCTTGTTTGGTCAGCCCCAACCCTGGTTGCTGACCTTGCTGCCCCCTCGCCTTCTCTGGCTTCTCCCTTCCCAGTTCCGGATATTCTTGCTGCATTGGATTTTGCTTCCAGAACCCTTACCCTGTACCTGTCCCACCCCCTCTTGAACCCCTCCACTGTCTCTGCCTCCACCAGCCCCCTAGGCAGTGCATTCCCTAGCTCCACCACCCTCTCAGTGAAGTAGCACCTCCTCCTTTCTCCCTGAATCTTCCCCTCCAGCTTCCACCCATGCCCTCTAGTGGCCCCCTCCTCCTTCCTTTGAAACACCCTGACTGTTCCTCCCCTATTTACCCTCTTCATGTACCTGAAGACCTCTATCATGTCCCCCAGTCCCTTCTCTCTTCCAATGTGTATATATTTAGCTCTTCGAGCCTCTCCTCATAGGTCCTGTCCCCCAAGCCCCAAATCATTTTGGTTGCCCTCCTCTGGACCCTCTCCAGGAGGTTAATGTCCCTCTTTAAGTGTGGCCTCCAAAACTGCACGCAGTACTCAAGGTGCAGCCTCACCAAGCAGTTATACAGAGGGAGTATCACTTCCCTCCTTCTGGAGGTGATCCCCCTAGCGATGCATCCCAGCATCCTGTTGGCCTTGGCTGCTGTCCTCCTACAAGTCTCAGAGCTGTTCATCTTGACATCACCACCACCCCAGGTCCCTATCAGCCATTGAGACTTGTGCATTCCCCAGGTGTCACTTGGCCGGTTTCTGGCCCCCTTACGAGTACCTTGCATTACCTTGCATTGAACCTCAGCTTCCACTTTCTAGACCATCTTTCCAGAGCCTCCAGGTCCCCTGTAGGCCACCTCCCTCCTCCCCATCCACCACCGCCCCCAGTTTTGAGACATCTGCAAAGAGACTCATCTCACTCCTGATTCCTGTCCTTATGTCAAAGACGTAGGCATTGAACAGAAGGGGCCCAAGGACTGATCCCTGTGGGACCCCACTAATGACCCTCCTTGGGGATGAGACTATCCCACCAACTACGACCCTCTGGATCTGGTCATGGAGCCAATTGCCTATCCATCTGATCATCTGGTTCCCCACCCCCATTTCTCCCAGCTTATCCAACAGGCCCACGTGAGGAACAGAGTCAAATGCCTTGCTGAAGTCTAGAAAGAGGACATCCACTGGTCTACCCAGGTCCAAGGCACTCGTCACCCAGTCATAGAACTCCACCAGGTTTGTCTGACACAATTTCCCGGGATGAATCCATGCTGTCTATCGTCCAGGCACCCTGACTTATCAGGTCCCCAGCCTCTCCTTGACAATGCCCTCCATCACCTTGCCCACCACCGATGTCAGGCTGACAGGCCTGTAGTTCCCTGCCACCTCCCTTGATCCCCCCTTGTGGATAGGCACTATATGCACCACCTTCCAGTCCTGGGGCACCCACCCTGTCCTCAGAGAGATGGTGAAAAGCTCCACCAGGGGTTTTGCCAGGACATCCGCAAGTTCCTTCAGCACTCTGGGTTGTAATTTATCTGGCCCAGGTGCTTTCTCCGTCTTAAGGGAGCTGAGGGCTTCCCTCACTCTCTCTGCTGTGATTTCCACTTCCAGTGCCTCTTCTCCCTGCTTAGCCCTCCCCCCTCCTGCCAGTGATGCCTCCCCCTCTCCCCAGACCTGCCGATCGGTAAGGGTCCCCCCCTCCTCAGTATCTCTGTCTCCTCCCATATGATGCAGCACCCCCCATTTTCCTTGGTGAAAACTGAGTGAGTACTCATTTAGTACCTCAGCCTGCTCCCCAGGTCTTGTGCCCATCTCTCCCCTGATTTAATCCTGCTAATCTGCCCCTTCACCCTTCATTTTTCCCCAATGTATCTAAAGAACCCCTTGTTCCCTCTCCTAATTTCCCTGGCCAGGTTCTTCTCCTTCCTTGCCTTAGCTGCCCTCACCACCCTAGTGGCCCTTCTAGCTATCAGCTCGTACTCCCCTCGATCCCTTTCACTCCTTGAGCACTTGAATTGCTTATAGGCTGCCTTCTTTCCACACCACCTCCTGGACCTCCCTGGTCCACCAGCAGGGTTTTTGGGCCCTACCGCATTTTCGTCTTACTCTTGCACAGGTGCTGGTAGCATCCTGCACCCCTCTCCTGATGATTTCCCACCTACTATCAGCATCCATATCTGACCCAATCCCATCCAAATGCTCCTTAAGGATCCTTCCCATTTCCTTAAAATCCGCTCCCCTGAAGTCAGTTACTTCTGTCTGCTTGCCCCCTGTAGGCACCGAGAATGGCCCTGCTCTTGCATGTGGCTGCAGCAAAGGTGCTCCAGTTAACATCTGGCATATTCAGGTTCCCCATCAACAATATCTCCCCTTTGTCTGCCATCCTAAGGATGTCTTCTCTCATATCCTTGTCCATTTCCTCCTCCTGAGATGGGGGTCTGTATGCAACCCCTGTGCGGATCGTGGTGCCATTTCCAGTCTCTGAGGTGACCCACTGTGCCTCCTCTCCTCCCTGTTTACTCTTTTGTTCCATTGCTTTTATCCTTTCCCTTACATAGAGAGCTACTCCTCCCCCTCTTCTACGTTCTCTGTCTCTCCTGCAGGTTGTGTACCCTGGTATGTTAACATCCCAGTCATGGTTCTCTGTGTACCATGTTTCTGTGACTGTCACAATATCCAGGCATCTCTCTTCCATCAAGGCCACCAGTTCAGGGATCTTGTTTTACCCTCCATTTCTTGATGGCCTTACCCATTTTTGCCCCATCCCTGTCCTTACTGCCTTTGTCATTTTCTCCATTTACCACTGCCCTTCTCCCTAGCAATGTCTCTATCTTGGTGTTTACCTCACTAACTACCCTGATATTTTGGAGGGGAGCTAGGATTTCCCTGCTCCTTTCCAGTGCCTCCCCCCTTGGCTAGTTTAAATGCTTGCCAATGAAGCATTTAAACCTATTACCTAGGATCCTAGTTCTCCTCCTGGACAGATGCAGACCATCGTGCCAGCATAGGCCTGCATCACTCCAGGTGGACCCCCAGTCCCAAATGAAGCCAAACTCCTGAGCTCTGCACCAGTTTTTCAACCACTGATTGAATCCCATGGTGTGGAGCACCCTAGCCTCACCCATGCCGTAGACAGGCAGCACCTCCGAGAAGGTTACGTGCATGCCACTTGTCTAAGGCCCCTCCTCAACTGCAAACTCCTCCTGTACTGTTCTGATCCCTTTCCTAGCCAGGTCATTTGTTCCTAGGTGGACAATGACATCCAGCTTCCTCCTCCGTGCAGCTGCTCCCGCAATCCTGAAGATTCACTCCCTGTCCCTCCAAGCCATGGTGCCTGGCAGGCACCTTACCTCCCTCTCCCTTCCCCTCCATCTCCCAGTACTACCTTCCTAACAATGGAATCTCCCACCAGGAGTTGTTTCCTTCCCTTGTGGGGTCCCATGCCACCCTCCTGTGGGTCTCCTTTTTGGAAGTTCCCAACATCCTCCTTGGTCTCCACTATGGGTGCCTCTATAGAGAAACCACACTCTGCCAGACTGGCATATGAATTGTGGAGAGGTACAACTAGAGAGATGTGCCTCTGTTCCACCACCCTCACCTTCCCTGAGCCCACTGTGGTCCAACTGCTCTTCTTTCTTGGTAACCTCTGAGGCAGCGGCGATGGCCCTGGTGGTCCCTGGGTGGGAGAGGAGTTCCCCAAATCCTGGCCAACTCAGCCTGGAGATGAGCAACCTCCTCCCTTAGCCCAGAGAGTTGCCTGCAGATGGGACAACACCGCATCCTCCAGAATGTCTACCGGAAGATTGCTGCTTCACAGCCACTGCACTGCACCACTCCCATCATGTCTTATTTCTGGCCCCTTAACTGTTGTTTTGAATATTTGCTCTTTCCTCTGTTTATTTATTTTCTATATATACATATATATATATATATATATATATATATATATATATACACACACACACACACACACACACATATATATATATATATATATCTATATCTATATACTGTATATATATATATATATATATATATTCCCCTACTTACCTACTGCCTCCATGCCCTTAAAGCTCCTGCTCTTCCTGTTCTGAGACAGGAATTTCCTATATTTCTCAGTAGTCTCCTTATTTGCTCAGAGTCAGACCTCCAGCAGCTGGGGGGGGGGGGCAGAGAGCTACTCTTTTCCTTCTAGGATGGTGAGTCTTTTGTGGCTCTGTGATCACTCCCTCACTGCTCCCAAATGGGAATTTCCTGTTGTTAGTCAAATCCTGTGCCTATAAAAGTAGAACTGGCTAAGGGTGGGGAGGGAAGGAGGGCAATATAGTCTCAGTAGAGAAGTATAGTTCTAGCAGCACCTCCGTCCTCTTGCTGTTCTCTGCTTGTTCTCTGCCAGAAGCTATCTGGTGCTGTTTTTAAATCCTAAACACCTGGCTTCCTTCTGGTTAAGCCACTCTCCCTAATTTACAGGAGTTTTATTTAATTATTTATTTTGGCTTAGCTGAAGTTTATTAGTTAATAAATGTGGTGGCCATGGAAATCAAGACGTGTTCTTGGAGGTATTACTATGTCAATATGCTGTGTCCTGGATGGTAAAAAAAGTCCCAGATCATTGGTTTTTGCTATATAAACACACGGCTTTGGAACCCATTTTACAAATCAGGATGCAGGATAATCCCTACCTATTTTATAAAAACTACATATTTTGAGTCAGGCCATTGTGTATTTAATTTATTATGCAACATCAATTTACTAGTTGTAATTTTCATATCTTCTGTTTATCTGAAGATTCAACTGTTTCTCATTGATTTCAAATGCTGACATTGATTCAGCATAGGGCTATTGTGATGTCATCGAAATTGAGAAATCTGCTCTCTGATTGGTTTAGTATTCCACTAAGATTTACCTAATCTTCAATATATTGACTTTGGCTTAACTAACAGCAAATATATAGTGATACCTTGAGGTTAGCTATGCCATCAAGAAAAATGACACTTATCTTTCCATTTTTACAGTAACTCCACTGGTGTTGTATAAATAGGCGATGTGGCATTGGTGGACTTAAGATATTATTTTTATCTTTATTAATGTGTATTGGTATACTCATATCTCATGAGTGGCTAAGCCATGAATGTGACAGCAATAGACCAGTACCCTCAAATGAAGATGAGAATGGTAACTTAAGTCAGCCCATGTCATTTTTGATTTATACAACAGGTATGTATGTGGTTTTGTGATAGAACTGGTAAAAAGTTAAAAAAGGAAAAAATAATAACATGTGAGCGGTGTCCCTCTGTTCAATGGCTGAGCATTAGAACTAATTCATAATCCAACTGAAGGTTCAATCAAAAATAAATGGCATCCCACAAGTGGGAATACATTTCTGAATATGCTCAGTGCGACCAAAATGAGATACATTTTTGAGCCTGCTCAGTGACCAACTTAATTTATCTTGCTATGCTGGGTTAAGGTAGCACATGAAATATTTTTATTTATCAGTACCCACGTGTTGTATAAATAGAGATTATCTAATGAGGTAGCACTAGATATGCATGCTATCTTATCTGGAATGTTGTTATTGCACACATGTATGAATGACACAGCCATAAGAGCACAGTGGCAATAGCAACTACATTTCAAATGAGATAATATGCATATCTGGGGCTACCTCATTGGATAATCAATGTATAGCATGGGAGCCCCAACTTTATTGGTATGCCCCTGTCAACTTCAGTGCAAAAAAGTGATGTGTAGAAAGACATTTTCAGGTAAAAATCAGGCTGTCTTATGTCCATGGATTATCTTTTCACAGATTATTTTTTTTTCTTTTCCACTTTATTAATGATGCAAACCTGAGACTTACTTTTATGGTTAAAGGGACAGCGCCACTGTTTGTTGTGCTGCTCACATGAAGCCAGTTCATGAGAAAAGCAAGGGTCATGGCTACTATGCAAATGACATAACTACTGCGCAAATAACATGCCATTCACCCAGTAGCTATGGCTCCAGTGGAAATAACAGCTTTTGTCTTCCAAATGTGTTTTCACTATCATGGTATACAAACAGATATCATGAAACAAATAGAAATAATAGTTGGCTAATGCCAACAAGCTTGCACAGTTATGTTAATAGGCTTTATAGTGGGGTTTAAGGCATGTTGGTGCTGTAATAAAGGAACACAGAGACCTACACAAGACTGTTTAAAGTGTAGTATATACTGCAAGCAGTGAAGTGCAAGGGGTAAAAAGTACAATGCACTCCTGCAGTAGGCAGGTCAGACAAGTAGATTAATAAAATGCTGTAGTCTGAGGTAATCTGTAATTGTTCCTGGATTACCCTGAACACTAACATCATGTTGTAAATGGCACTGCTTAATAAAGATGGACAATGTCACCTAGCTCTACTAGCACACACACACACACACACACACATACACACTCACAGGCATGCATGCATGCACACCAATTCACAAATACAAACACAGTCTGAGTCATCTGCAGGTGCCGCACAGACACAGATGACATAAATTTTCATGGCTGTGCAAAGTGTATACATTCAGTTATGCAGACAGCAATGTATTCACACAGAGCAGAGACATTCCCACATGGCACACAGATTTACATAAGAAACATAACATACAACACACAATGCAGACATTCACCATTCATGCATAAAGCCTACATTTATGAATGGCATTATTTATGAATGATATGAGGTACACACATTACATGCACATTAACAGAAGCACTGTGCGGGAGCACCACATCTTTATACTATGGTTTGCATTATGGTTCTATGAGCAGAAGAAAGCCAAGAAGACCAACAGGGCTGCCCCACCACTCAGTGTAATAGTTCAGTTTTTTCTTTTCCAATATTATCTTGTCTATGCACCCTTTAAAGCTTTTTTTGTTTATTTTCACTTTCAGACATATAGCTAGGCAAGTTGTTCTATACTCCTACCACCCACTAGCTGAAAAAAATTCCTCCTATTAGTTTTAACATACAATATTTTAATTAGTCTGCAATAGCCTCTCAAGATGTGTCCCCCATCTTTGTTTATTTGCTTCACACAAAGGCTTGTTGCCTCTGTGATGGCAGTTTTGATGATTCCCCATTGTTGCTCCCGGGGAGATCGTGTCAGACCAACCTCATAGATTTCTACAACTGGCTGATGGGGGCCCTGGACCATCATAGGCCAGTGGACATCCTATACCTGGACTTCAGTAAGGCGTTTGATTCAGTACCCCACAGGGAGGTGGTGAACAGGTCATTCAGCATCCCGGCCAACACCTCCACCATCTCCCTCAATACTCTAGGGTGAATGCCATCAGGACCTAGTGCCTTATCCACCGTATGTGCCTTCAGACCCTCAAATACCTTGCTTTCCAGAATCATCCCATCGGTCATCTCTCCCCCTTCCCTATCCTCCCAGTCCATGGAGGTAGTGGACCTCTTTCCTCCTTCATGAATACAGAGCAGAAGTATTCTTTCAGTACTTCTGCTTGTTTCTCCTCTTTCTCCACCCACCACTCACCATTCTTGATCCTGACTATCTGGTCCCTGCAGTTCCTTTTCTTCCTTATGTAGTTATAGAATTACTTCTCCCCCTCCCTGATGCCCTGAGTCAACCTTAGCTCCTTGGAGGCCTTGGCCTCTCTTACTAACTTGGCTACCTCCTTGGACCTCCTTGTGTGCATCTCCCTGTCTTCCTTCTCTCATGGTTCTTTTCAGTCTCCTAAAAGCCACTTTCTTAGCCCTCACCCCCTCCAACACATGCCTGGCCATCCAGCATGGCACCTTAGCCCTGGTCTTCTTGCTCAGAGTCCTGGTGCATGCTTCAGTAGCCTCCCTCAGCCCAGATTTTATGATATCCCACTTCTGCTGTGCATCCAGCTCTGACCAAATCCCCTCTAGGTGCCCTCTCATTATTTGCCTCATCCTCCCAAAGTCCACCTGTCTGAAATCCACTACCCTTCTTGAAGATCCCACAGCCTCCCTGCTGATGCTGTGCATGAACCACACTGAAAGGTGGTCAATCCCAGCTTGAGGGTCCTTCATCTGCAGCTCCCTCACTATCTCCCCATTTGATAGTACCAGGTGCAATATATTACCTAGCAGGGTTGGTTCGCCAACCATCTGAACTAGATAGTTGTCCTGGAATGCATCCAGAAGTACCTGTTCCCTGGCACTAGAGGTGGCATGGTTTCCCCAGTCCACCCCAGGTAGATGGAGGTCCCCCCACAATCACCACACTCCTCTTACTACAGACCCATTGAATCTGATCCACCAACTCCCTATCCAACTCCTTGGACTGCACCGGTGGCCTATACACCTCCCCCCAGCCTCAGTTTCCTACCCCTAGAATCCAGGAACTGCATCCACAGTGCCTCCATCCTTCCCTCCTCCCCCCTCATTCTTTGTGTATCTAATCCCATCCTTTATATAAATTGCCACCCCCTTTTCCCCACCCCTCTGTCTTTCCTATAAACCCTATACTGTACATGGGGACCACCAGATCCCAATCTTGGAGTTGGTTGGCCCATGTCTCTGTGATGGCTGCAACACCCACCATCACTATGTTTAAGAGAGCCTGTAGCTCAGCTACTTTGTTACCCAGGATCCTTGCATTCAGGGAAAGCACCCTCCACTCAGTTCCCACCTTCTTCTTACCCCACGCCCCCTCTACCTGAAACTTCCCCATGGCTCATCCTTGTTACAAACACTGCTGTCATGGGTCAGCTTGTTCGGCTCCCCTACTTGGCGACCTTGCATCCTAGCTGCACACTCACTTCCCCTTCTTAGTTTAAAACTCCCTTGGAGGCTATGTATTCCTCCAGCTTCCACTTCAAGACCCCCTGCCCAGCCCTACTCAAATGTAATCTGTCTGCTGTTTACAGGTCACTGTTGCTCCATGTGTTCCTCCAGCCTCCCATCAGCCCATACCCATGAGAGTGACACCAACACTCTAGCCAATAATTAAACTCCACAATCCTGTTCTTCCTTGCCCTGCTCACCCTGGGTACCAGTAGCACTTCCAAGAAGGCCACTGAGCACCCAACCTCCATCCACAATTTCCCTAGTTTCTCAAATCTCTCCCTAACCAGCTCCACTGGACCCTCCTCCAGGTCATTGGTGCCTACATGCACCACCACATGAGTTTTTTTTCTTCCCACCCTAACACACCTAAGCAAAGCCTACCCTGCCCCACCCGCTGTCAAGCCTCTGTGGATTCCACCCATATCCGACTGAGCAGTTCACCCTCCTCCTCCCCACCTGATCCCTTTAGTATAGAGTCCCTATCACTACTACTCCAGCCCCCCCTTCCCTACCTCTTGCCTGTAGCTGCCTGCAAACCCTGTCCCTCTCTCGAGTGTTTACCCTTCCCTGCCCACCAGTACCCGGACCCTCCCCTCTGCACTTTCCCCTCTACTTCCTCCTAGATCTCTCTTCCCCCTTGCTTGCCACCTCTTTCCTTGTGGCCAACACACCATCTATGATTCCCCCACCTCGCCAAGAGCCAATCCCTTCTGCCCTTGGCTGCATCCCCTCACCGCTTCCTCTGCCCTGTCCCCCCTCCCCTACCCCTACTTGTTGAACCTTCCCCCTTCTCCCCATCTAGACTGCTGTCCCCTGCATACTCCCTACCCTCACTGCTGCCTGCCACATTCCTGAGGGTCCCATCCCCCTCCTCCGCTACCAATGCCATGACCACATTTTACTTACTTCTACCCCCCTACTACTGGCATTGTCTCTGTTGCTACCCCACAAATCCGCATTGTGGTATGGATCCCTCTTCTCCTCCCCATCCACCTAGTCAATGCAAGTTTGGATTCCCTGTATGCCTAAGGGTGTGTCCAACCTACCCTCACTCTGCCCCTCTCCTCTCTTAACCTCCTTATCTCCCCTGCCAGCCAATTGACCTCTGTCTTCATTGCCCTCAGCCTGTGGCAAATGGGACATTCCCATAGCTTCCCCAATGTACCCATCCAGATGGCCGCCCCACAGTCATAACAGCTCACCAGCTGTCAGCCCTGGATACCCAGCTTAACTCCTGCCCCTTGCACCAGCCTCCCTTCTCCTGGAACCAACCCCATCTCCCATACATCCCATCCCTGTCCTGCCACCCCAAGCACCCAAGCCCCCCATCATTTCCATCATCCCATTCCACCCCCCTTCTTGTCCCCAGAATTCCTGCCATACATGGTGTAGCTGAACCCCCCCCCCAGCCTACTTCTGGTGTGCCTGTCCTGGTACCCAGGTGTGTAAGTATGGTCAATGGTCATCAGATAGAACCACCCCCTTAGGTTTGGACAATGATCATCAGATAGGGTATACCCTCTTACCCCCAAAAAAGTTGCACACAGCCCACAAACTAAAGCCCATAAGATCACATAACCCCAGCCAATACACCTGCATCCACACCCCCTAATCATCAATCCCACCCAAATGGCAGTGACCAGTGTCACAGATTAATATCCCCCAGTTCAGTTACAATCAGCCCAGAGAATTGCACTCTCACATAGTAAAACCTACCCAAAACAAATGTAAACAGCCCAGTTGGCATATAATAAAAAAAAATAGAAAACTAACAACAGTGATAAAAATAACCCCTTTCCAACTTACTCCAGTCCCTCCTGAACCCTGTTAACAGTAGAGCAAGACTATGAAACACCTTATAGGAGACCTCCCTCCCGATCTCAACCCAGTACAAAGTAATTAACCTGTATATGTCATGTTCAGCATTCAAAGGGGTTTCAACAATACCCCATCAACCATAAGAACAACCAAAACTCCTCCATCCCTCCCCAACATACCTCCCCCATTTCCCAGTGAGAAACTTCAGAAGAACAAACAAGCAAAACATTGTTAAAGTACCCCTTTTCCACCCACCCATGGTTAGCACATGAAGAGTGCAGCATCCCACCTGTACTCTGGTTGAAAAGAAAAGCATCAACGCTAAGCACCTATGAGAACCTCATTAGCAATGTGCTTCATTCATGGGTGTCAACAGCCATACTCAGTGTACTTTGCTGAGTACAGTAAAATCTGAAAAATCCAGGGGGCAACTTGAGCCTTAGGCCAGGACAACAAAGACAAACAGAGCCTGACGTTCCTGAAGAACTGTTTTTCTCCTCTATGGATGATTTTGTGTGAATTTGTGAATGATTTTTGGAAGATGTGTGGGCGCTAAACTTAGAGACCATGATTATATGAGTGACCAAGTCAAGTATGGCGTGAGTGCTGGTCAAGTATCTTACTACACACTGTAACTAAAAGCCTGCCAACTTCTGTGTGATTGTTGTGTGTGTTCGATAAAATATTCTATTGTGACTTTGTCAGGATCATTGGCTTACTACATATGGTTGACTGAAATGGGAGTGGAGCAATGTTATTGTGGCAGGGCAGCACATCTTTTGTTTTATGTTTATGGGGGAAGGGGCAACAGTTCTGTTAACTCTCGAGTACAAGTTTAAAATTGCTGGCTACACCCCTGGCTTCATTGGTGAGTGCAGCGTAATAATCAGTTAGATGGAGGTGGGGAATCCAGCCCAACCCCCCTCACGAGGTGGGAAAGGACGACACTTCCTCACATCAGACAAGTTGTATAGCCAGGATCAACAGCCAATCAGAGCTGACTGTGAGACAGCCAGTTTGTGCCTGTGGTTCTCTGGGAAAGTGACCTTTTGGTCTTAGAGAGCAAGGAGAACTGTTGGGAAATCAGAAGCTAAAATAATGCTATGGCAAATATCTCTTTTCCATTTAGTCTCAGCTCTGTTGAGGCTGTCATTTCTGGAAAATAGGGCATCTCTAGATCAACCGGTGTAGACGCTCATGAGAGCAAATGGGTAAAAGTACCCAGTATTAAGCACTGAGAAAAAAAGGGACATATATAACAATTATCATGCACATCAAATTATTACAGTTAAAAGAATAAAGTCTCATTGACCGAGTCCCATCATTTAAGGTAGAAACTGCCACCATCATCTAAGATGCTGTATGAATCCCCTCCCACCCCTCTGCACACAGCCAGACTGATGTTGCCGAAGAGTTAGTCTGAATGGGCATATAATAGACTTTACCCACAGTAGCATTCGTGAAATTAGGTAGAGATGTCCTTGTGAATGTAACATCTTGTGTTTAGATCTTGGAAGACATCCCCCTCTGCTGATACCTTCCATCCTTGCAGCAGTCAAAGAGATATCAAGGTGGGACTTGAACAATTCATCTCTTTCAGGGTAGTGCACTCAGTCAATCCACAAGGAGTGTATGTAATAGAGTCACCCTGCTGGATATAGTACATCAACATTGTTGAAAATTGTAATCCAGGGGATCAGGCAAGACCCCCCACAGTCGAGCAGCACTGACAGGTACCTAAATCCATTGTATTGCCAGGCAGGTTTGCCACTTTGTGCACAACAGGTTTCCAAGGCAACACATTTCATGCTGCCGTGCGGGAAGCCCCGTGGCAAGATGGATGCCACAGGGCTACCTGAGTTGTCATGCATAGCTTGTCATGATCCTGTCAAAATGGATACAGAAAACAACATTAAACACAATATATGTTGTAGTCAGGTCTGTCTTTTCTCATATACCACTGTCCTCTCAGCAAACATAGATATCAAGTCAGGCGTCAGATGTGACAACAGGGCTGCAGCACACAAAAGAGGGGAAGATGGAGATCCACACACCAGACATCCTTAGAGCAGTGCACAGTAGCCGTGTGGCAGACAGTCATATATGTAGCAGTGGCAAATGAAAGAGACCTTCCCCAGGACTTTGAGATAAGGAATTATTACAGATAAGATCTCATTATTTAAAGTGAAAAATGGCATCATCGATTAAAGATGCTGTATGAGTCTTCACATGCACCCCCCCCTGCACAGCCAGACTGATATTGCCAGATAGTTTGTTTGAGTGGGCATGTGGTAGACTTAACCCACAGCAGCGCACTTGAAATTAGGTAGTGATGACCTTGGCGTGTATGCAACACTGCTTTTAGATCAAGGGAGACATCTCCCCTCCGCTGATACCCATCGCCCTTGCCGCAGTCAGAGGGAGGCCATTGTGGAGTTCAAACAATGCATCTCCCACTGGCTAGTGCAGTTAGACAATTCAAAAGAAGAGTCTGTGTTAGTGCCACCTTGGTGGACTTAGCACACCAGCATTGTTGGAAAATTGTAATCCAGGGGATCAGGCAGGTCCCCCCCCACAGTTGAACAGTGCTGACATTCACACCATTCCATTGTGTTGCCATGCAGGTTTGCCACCTTGAGAATAATAGGTTTCCATGGCAACATAGTTTGCACTGCCATGTAGGAAGCCTCGTGGCAAGATGGGTGCTATGGGACTGCCCAAGTTGACATGCATGGCCTGTCATTGTCCCACCAAGATGGATTTGAAATTCAATGATAAACACAGTAAATTTTGTAAAGCCACATCTTATCATTTCACATGTACCATGGTCCCTTGCAGCATACACAGAAGCAAATTAAGTCATCAGATGTGACAAAAGTGCTGCAGTACACATAGAGTAGAAGTCAGAGTCCCACACACCAAGCACCCATAGGGCAGCAACAGTCACAGACAGAATAGCGGCAAATGAAAGGGACCTTCCTCAAATTTTGTGATAAAGAATTGTAGGTACCCAACATTCAGAAAGGAAAAATACAGAAGTCACTGAGAGCACCTTTCACCCATATCAGCCTTATGGCACATACCTTACCATACCAGACAATTGGACCTAGGCTGAGATCTGCCCTCTTGGGCAACTTCAATTGTATTCACATATTGTACAGCATCTAGAGGCTTGGAGAAGAACTTTTAAGGGGGGGGGATCAGGACAAGTGATCTTCAATTTGGCCAGGTAAAACAAGGCAAATTCTCATCCTAGAGCCCACAGCTAAGGTTTGACACAGGAGAATTTCTGCCTCTATACTTGAAGCTCTCTGTTAAAGTCTTGGTAGATAAATACCTCATCACAATTTACTTCCAAGGGACCATGCTTACTAGCTGCCCGAAAAATGTTTTTCTTCTCTTGGTACATCAGGTATTTGATTAAATAATGTTGTGGTTTGTCTTTCGGGTGAGGCTTTGGCCAGTACAGTGAGCTCTGAATTTAGTATTCTGCCATCCTGGGTTCAAGCCCCAGCTCTTCCATTAACATTCTTTTGACTGCACGGCTGCCTTCTTGATCTTCAACATTTTCTGGTAAGTCAATGAATCAGATATTTGACTGTCAGCACCTATTCTCCTGCTCACTTGTAAAGAGTATGTTCTTTATCCATTACTATCTTACGATCTCTTGAGAGATCTGCAACCAGTTCCTCCAGTTCAGCAATGCCAGTTTTGCCTTGTTGAGCTGCGTGGTGTGAGAAGTGATGGTCTCTGACAGTCTTGTCACAATGCACTGCAAATTCGTTATCTGTACTGTTACATTTTCTAAGCCTGCGTTGACCTCCTGCTGTAAATTTAATACAAGAGCTATGATCAATTTCTCCTGCCCGTTCTAGTGGGGAAGGTGAATGGAATGCTGGCATGCATAGGGAGAGGCATAACCAGCAAAAGAAAGGAGGTAATCATGCTGCTTTATAAGGCCATGGTGAGGCAGCGCCTGTAGTAAGGGGTCAAGTTCTGGAGATCACATCTGAAGAAGGACATTGATTATATTGAAAGGGTGCAGTGCAGGGCAACCAGGGTGGTGCATGGCATGTAGGGAAAGACATATGAACAGAAGGGGAGAGAACTGGAACTGTACCCATTGGAGACAAGAAGGGAGAGGGGAGACATGATTGACACATTCAAGTAAGTTAAAGGGATTGTCAAGGAATCTGGCATTTTAGACCAGAACAATAAATCTACACAACTTGTATTTTCCTAACTGTTTGCTATTTTCAGATTGCTTCATTTAATGCTTTATATATTAAGGCTTCTTTCATTCTGATTACTTACACGCATACTGAAAGCATGACGGTAGAATCCCATTAAAATCCAGAAATTAGACTAACAATCACTGGTGCAATTCCTGGAATTTCAAGTCTTTAAAATGGAATTTCATTATTTTAAACATCAAAAAAGCAGTGGCCTTGAATATGAGCATTTATATTCATCGATATTTAAATATCAAAAGAGATAAATATCTGTTTATATTAATGAAAAATACCCCAAATTTGTTAAAAAAGCTGTCAGATGTAACAAAGTATGGTCTGTAAAACTAGCTTACTGCTTAAAGAACCGAATCCTGTGTGGATTTAGTACAATAATCCCATACATCAAGGTGAAGGATGAAAGCTTAATTCTATTTAATGCTATCATGGCGATGGGGGAATATATTTCTGCAATGGGTGCAGACTCAGATAGCTGGTGATAAGCACATTTATCAGACCAACTATATAAATAAATCAGAGACCATGAATTTATTAGTATAGTACTGTCATCACAAATTTATTCATATAGTACTGTTGTCATAAGCTTCCCCTCCAGCCTGTGGACACCCTGTACTTCTTATACCTTACCCACTTTTGCTTTCTACCCAGCTTTCTAGCACTATCATCTAGCAACATTCAGACAGTTTTACTGGAACTTCCTTCTATTAAAGCACAAAAAAAATTCCAAATTATACAATAGCAAGAAAAAATCCTGGCCTCTGATTTGTCAGTCTTGGGCTGGACCCGTGCTGTTATCCCAGTACAACATCACAGGTCTAGTCTCAGCCTCACTGTGAACCTGGAGATGAGTGTTTACTTGATTTGTTTCTGCTTGATTGTTTCAACTTCTCTTAAAAAACAAAAATATTTTTCCACACAAAAACATCTTTAAAATTATTTTTTTATTCTGTATAGCAACAAGCCATTGTATAATAGCAATAATGCCCTCCAGGGTGTGTGTCGTTTGGGATAACATCATGCCTCAGTCGTTGGATGCACTCGGCCTGTGGCCTCGTGCCCAACCACCTGAGGCATGACGTTATCCCTGCATGACACACACCCTGTCGGGCATTATTGCTTTATTAACTTTCAACATTTTTAAACATAGTACATTTTTTCTTGTCTCCAGACTGCAGATCCTATTTCAAACTGCTTCTGCCTCATGTTTTTTTCCTCTGTTGTACTCGTCACCCCCTCGCTCCGGCTCCATTATCCGAATACCACTTCTCTCCACTGAATCTACTCTCTGATTCTCAGTAGAGTAGTGCATCAAAACAAAAACTCTTTCAAAATAAAATAAATAATGAACTGCAACATCCCGATACCAGCTGCCTCAGGAGCTGATGCCTGGACACCATGTCTTTCAAAAAATGTTTGTTAAGAGCCTTACATAGAAACACAGAAGTTGATGGCAGATAAGGACTGCAAGACCCATCTAGTCTATCCATTTTTTCTACCTCATGAATGTGCCATAGGCCTTTACCCTGTCAATGGCCTTTTTATTCATACTCATCTGTATTACTCCCTTATGCCTATCCCATGCCTCTTTGAAGCCCTGCACTGTATTTATATCCACTACTTTCTGAGGTAGGCTGTTCCATGCATCCACCACCCTTTCTGTGAAAAAGAACTTCCTCATTTTACCCCTTAATTGGCCTGCCTCTAATCTCATGTTATGTCTTCTTGTCCTGCTATTTTTCTTATATTGAAACACGTTAGACTCTTTCACCTTGTTAATGCCCTTAAGATGTTTGAATGTTTTGATCATATCACCTCTCTCCCTCCTTTGCTCTAGTTATACATATAGAGTCTGTTAATCTGTCCTCATTTGTTTTCTGATGTAGTCCCTGCACCATTTTGGTTGCCCTTCTCTGGACTGCCTCCATTTTGTTAATGTCCTTGTGCAGGAGTGGCCTCCAGGACTGCACGAAGTACTCCAGATGGGGCCTAATCAGTGTCTTGTAAAGAGGGATTATTACGTCTCTCTTACGATTTGTGATACCCCTAATAATGCACCCCAACATCTCGCTAGCCTTACCTACTGCTTTAGTGGCCTGCTTGGATGATGCCCAAGTCTCTTTCTTCTCTTGTGATTGCCAGCAACTCCTCTCCCAATCTATAGGTAGCATCAGGGTTTCTCTTCCCTATGTGCATGATCTTGCACTTCTTTGCATTAAACACCAGTTGCCACTCCTCAGACCATTTTGATAGTTTTTCCAAATCTCTTCTCATTCTGCCCACCCCATCTGGATCATCTACTCTGTTGCAGATCTTGGTGTCATCTGCAAACAGGCAAACCTTACCCTCCAGTCCATCTGCAATGTCACTGATGAAGATATTGAAGAAGGACTGGCCCCAGGACTGATCCCTGAGGCACCCCACATGTGAATTGTATCTTTTCTGACTGTATACCATTTATCACCACTCTCTGTTTTCTGCCCACCAACCAGTTTGCCACCCAGTTGACCAACTTCTGACCCACCCCAAGCCTACCCAGCTTATTAATCAATCTTCTATGTGAAACAGTATCGAAAGCTTTGCTAAAGTCAAGGTAGCAACATCAACTGCACCCCCATGGTCCACCATTTTGGTTACCCAGTCAAAGAAATCTATGAGATTAGTTTGACAGGACCTTCCTGTTGTAAACCCATGCTGTCTTGGATCCTGTGCTCCTATGAATTCTAGTTGTTGCACTATACTTTCCTTAAGAAGTGCCTCCATAATCTTACCCAATACTGAGGTAAGACTGACTGGTCTGTAGTTCCCTGCCTCCTCCCTGCTGCCACTGTTGTGGAGCAGGATCACATGACCCCTTCTCCAGTCTTCTGGGACCTCTCCTGTGCTGAGAGACTCACTAAACAGTTAGGCTAATGGCTCTGCTAAGTCTACCTTTATCTCCTTTAATACCCTGGGATGTATGCTATCGGGTCCCATTGCTTTGTCCACTCTGAGCTTAGCGAGCTCTTGTAGGACCCATTCTTTTGTAAAGGGACTAGTGCACACCTCCTTCCCCCCTGTGTCCATGGTGCTGAGCTGTGGGCCCTGCCCTACCTTCTCCTCAATAAATACCGAGCAGAAGTATCTATTTAGGATAGATGCATTTCTTTGGTCCTCCTCCACACACTTTCCCCCTTACTCCCTTTGATCTTAGCAATACCCCCTCTGGACTTTCTCCTTTCACTAATGTATTTATAGAAAGTCTTGTCCCCTTCTTTTAGTGTTCATGCTAGTGTTTCCTTGGTTTGGGCCTTTGCCTGCCTTACTGCCTTCCCTGCTTCCCTTAGGAAAGTTTGGTATGCCTCCCTATCTTCATCCTGCTGCATTCCCTTATATTTCCTGAAGGCCAACCTTTTGGCTTTGACCTTTTCTGCTACTGTTTTTGAGAACCAAAGTGGTTTCCTCCTTCATTTGCTCTTGCTTTTCTCCCTACCACAATGGGATGTTGCTTTAAGTATTGCATCCTTAATGCTTGCCCACTTTGCCTGTACCCCCTCACCTGTATTTCTTCTTGTCAGGGCTAGCTTAACTCTGTTAGCCATCTTATCAAAGTTAGCTCCTCTGAAGTCTCATATTTTTGCCTTGGAATGGGATGATTTAGTTCTAGTGGCCAAATTGAACCTTACCATGTGATGGTCACTGGCCCCCAGGTGACCTTCTACCTGGATATCTGTGATCCTTTCCCTGTTAGTCAGTACTAGATCCAGGATAGCCCTGTCTCTTGTGGGTTGTTGTACCAATTGTTTGAGTCCCTCCTCCTGCAGGGAATCCACTGTGTCTAGTTCTGGCGGATATTCCTGCTGGTATTGACCAATCTGTATCTGGCATGTTGAAGTCTCCCATTAGCAGAACCTCCCCTTTAGCTGTCATGTGTTGTATATCTTCTATCAGTAATGTGTCTATGTCTTCCCCCTGGTCCTGAGGCCTGTAGACAACCCCAGTTCGTATGGCTGTCCCATTTCCTGTTTCCAGGGTGACCCACAGTTCTTCTGGCTCCTTATGTGTATTTTGAATTTCTTTAGCTTTGATATTTTCATTGACATAAAGGGCCCCCCCCCCCCCTTTGCATCTTGGTCTCTTCTGAACAGTACATAGCCGGGTACTGAAGTCTCCCAAGTGTGGTTACTGGTGAATCATATATCACTAATGGCTGCTATTTCCAGTTTAGCCTCTCTCATTGTTGCCTCCAAGTCTGGGATCTTGTTTCCCAGACTGCGGGCATTTGTGTACATGATTTTCCATTGGCCAGATTTCAGTGTGTTAGTTGTCGGGCGATGTCCGGCTTTTCCTCTGCGTATCATATGGGGATCCAAACCTTTTTCCTTACCTGGTGATGCAAATGAACTACAAACATACTGAACTCCTGTTTAATCACTAACTGAGGGAAGGGGTGTTCTTCCTGTTCGATGCATCAACTGCTGCACCCCTCTCCCCATTTGCTAGTTTAAATATTCTGCAAAGACATCAAACTTCTGTCCCAATGCACTGACTCCCTCCTTAGTTAGATGCAGTCCATTGAATTTAAGGAACTTTTGCTCCCAAAACTGTTGCCAGTTACCTACAAATTTGTGTTCTTTTTCCTGGCACCAGCCCTTGAACCACATGTTTAGGTCCCCTATCTCCCCTTCTCTGACCTTTGACCATCTGCCCCCCTCTCCCAGACCAGCAGCATCTCAGAGAAGGGGATGCCAGATGAAATGAATGACAGTTTGTCTCCCAGCCTGGTCAGGTATTCCTTGGTCTCCACAACTGACTGGCTGGCGAGATCATTAGTCCCTAAGTGTACCAGGACATCAGTGTTCTCTCCTGCTTCCTGCATGATTTTAGCAATGCGGTCAGTGTCGCTCCATGCTGATGTGCCTGGGAGACATCTGACCATTACTCGCGGCTGGAGGTAGGTATCAACTCCCAGAATCATGGAGTCTCCTATGATCAGAAGTGTTTTGGATTTCCTTTTTTATTTTGGTCCCTGTTTTGGGCGAGTTTTGTATCGCGAGCTCCTGTGCAGCAGTGTCCTGTTCTGCAGAGTCCTCTACCCCTTTGTTTGATTTCGGAGATATCAGGCTTAATTTTCGCATCCCTGCAGCCTCCACTAATAGAAATGCGCGTGTCTACATCACAATGCCCAGACATCCTGAGAAGCACCTAGCAACGCTCACAATCGGTACATTACTGCAGAGCACAGCGCAAGAAAAAAACACCCTCTTCATTTTCTATTTAAAAAAAAATTAATAAAAAAAAACAACATTTTAAAAGCAGAGCTATCTCAGCTACATTAAATGGCCCATCCCCACTGCATAAATTTAATATAGAATGGGGACACCAGTATGATAACCATGTTATCTGCACACAAGGATTTTGACCTCGGGCATATCACTCATGGCTTATGCCATGCATGAGGTTACCCAAGGTCAGACTACTCTTATGCAGACAAAAAGGTTATTACTCTCATCCCCGTGGCATATCCCTTATTTATACAATGATGGTGAGAATAAAAATGGTCAGATTAATGCATTAATTAGAAGGATGAATAACAGGGCTGAATAAAAATGCTCACTCAGCCCTGTTATTCACCTTTGAGGTGAATAACATGTTTTGTACCACACCAATGGGGAATTCATTGGGTACGTAAATCATATTACTTTGGAACAAAATGCTTAGTTTCACTTAGAGCACACTTTAGTTCACTTAGAACATGTTATTTCCACTTTGAATGTGGAAATAACTTGGTGGAAATATTCTATGGCATAGCTTGCACTTGAATTTTGTTGTGACATGCATCCATAAACTTGCACTTTTACACTGTAAGTGGGCACACACTTTTTTTCTGTGTCACGTAGCATGAATTGCATTGTATTTTGTCTCAGTATTCCTCCTCTTTCTGTTTCCCCGGGTCCTCCTTTTTGGGTGTCCAATACTTCCTCTCATGAATTTTGAAGTCACATATTTTCAAAATGGGGTTAAAAAAGGCCTGACTAGGCCCACACATTAGTGTTACACAGTAGGTGGCATGCACACCTTAAGTGTGGTAGTCCATTCCACATACATTACAGCTGACATTTTATAACCCTACAAGTACAGTACCTTCTGCCTGCTTGTAAAGAAACATAAAAACATAATTTGATGGCAGATAAGGATAGCTTGGCCCATCCAGTCTGCCCATTTCTCCCAGCCTACACTAATACATCAGACCGTGCCAATTTACAGCTTTTTCTTCTCCCCACTTCCTTTCCACTATGATTCATTTGTTGCTTATCCCATGCATTCTTGAACCCCACCATTGTTTTTGCCCCCACCACCTCTGGAGGAAGGCTGTTCCAGGAATCCTCCACTCTTTCTGTGAAGAAGTACTTCCTCATATCTCTCCTGAATCTACCCCCCTCCAGAGTCATATCATGTCCCATTGTTCTTGAGCACCTTCTTCTGAAAAATACTCCCCTCCTGTATCTTATTTACCCCCATGAGGTATTTAAAGGTCTCTGCCATATCTCCCCTCCCTCCTCTGTTCCAGGGTGTACATATTGAGGTTTTGTAGTCTCTCCTCATAGGGCTTTTGATGCAGATCATGCACCATTTTAGTTGCCCTCCTCAGGACCACCTCTACTCTGTCTATGTCCTTCCAGAGATGAGGTTTCCAGAACTGGACACAATGCTCTAGGTGGGGTCTTTCCAGTGATCTATACAGAGACAACACCACCTCCCTCTTTCTGCTGGTGATACCCCACCTTATGCACTGCAGCATCTCACTTGCCCTTTCTACTGCCTTGTCGCATAGCCTGGCCAACTTTTAGTCATCCGATATTATTACCCCCAGGTCTCTTTCCTGCTTGACTGTCATCAATATCACTTCACCTATTTTTACTCCAGCCCTGGGTTTCTGTGCCCTAAGTGCTTTACCTTGCACTTTTTTACATTGAAACCCAGCTGCCATACCCTTGACCATTCCTCTAGTTTTCTCAAGTCTCTGTTCATACTTTCCATGCCCTGGAGTGTCTACCCTATTGCAAATGTTGGTGTCATCTGCAAAGAGGCAGACTTTTCATCCCAGCTCCTTGCAATGTCACTTATAAAGACATGAAAGAGGACTGGTCCCAGTACTGATCCCTGAGACACCCCACTGGTTACCCTCCCTTCCTTGGAGTGAACTCTGTTTACCACCACCCTCTGTCGCCTATCCCCTAACCAATCTCTTATCCAGTTTACCACCTTTGGACCCAATTCTAAGCTACCCAGCTTGCTTACTAGTCTCCTGTGCTGAATGGTGTCAAATGCCTTACTGAAATCTACTGTAGGTAGGCTACATCCACTGCCCCACCCTGATCTAGTTTCTTGGTCACCCAGTCAAAGAAATCTATCAGAATAATTTGACATGAGACCCCCCCATGAAACCATGCTGCCTTGGATCTTGTAACCCACTGGATTCAAGATATTCCACAATCCTTTCCTTCAGAAGTGATTCTATTAACTTTCCCATGATGTAAGACTGATTGGCCTATAATTGCTAGCCTCCTCACTGCTACCACTTTCGTACAGTGGGACTACATCCACCCTCCTCCAGTGCTCTGGAACCACTCCTGTTTCCAGTGGGCTGTTAAACAGAACTGTCAGCGGTGCAGCCAGTATTTCTCTGAGCTCCCTCAGTAACCTTGGATGCACCCTGTCTGGCCACATTGCTTTATCCACCTTCAGATTAGCAAGTCCCTTCTGGACTCTCACCTCCAAAAAAGGACTAATGTCCACCTCCCTCCCTCCAAAGATTTTGTGAATTTTTTCTGGCCTCTCCCTTTCTCTTTCCTCTGTGAACACTGAACAAAAGCATTTGTTCAAGATGTCTGCCTTTTCCTGGTCTCCCTCTGCACAGTCCCTCCCCTTCCCTTTTAACCTTACAATCCCACCCTTGGTCTTTGTCTTTTCACTTACATATCTAAACAAACTCTAGCCAGAGCCAATACATTTGTGGCGAGCTGCCAAATGACCAAAGTTACACATGTGCGTAGAAAACTTTGAACAACCAGGTGTAACTCAGCCATTTTTGGGAGTTGCTTCATCAAATTTTTCAACATGGCCTTTTTGGGACTCCACCTCATGAAGAGTGCCACTGTCATTTCATTCACTTGTCCCGAAAGGTGATTTTGAAGAGCGACCGTGCCATTCTGTGCCACAGCTGTGAAAACATGATTTGGGCAGGATGTGAAAAATGACAGCTATACTGTTAAAAAGGAGCTGTGCAAAAATGGCAATGTTGAAAATCTGGAGTGAAAATATTAAAAATTGGTGAAGTTAGGAGTGTGCATAGAAACTGAGCAATAACACAGTCATTTTCACCAAATTTGCAACTTGGGCTTTTTGGGTCCCCTCCTCATGAACAGTTACACTGTCATTTTGTTAATCAGTCCCAAAAGGTTATTCCATGCAGTGACTGAAAAATCACCTTTCGGGATCGAGTAATGAAATGACAGTGACAGTGTTCACAAGGTGGGGTCCTAAGAACCCCATATTGAAAATTTGGGGCCACACTTCCTAAAAAATGGCTGATGTATCAACATAAGTTGAAAACCCCATTGACTGCCATTATACCACACTTACCTTTGATTCTTCAGTTTGTGGTTTGGCTTTGAAGAGTCAGACATGTCCGGTCAGAGAAGATGACAGCGCTGACCTCCGGAGGTAAGTATGGTGTAAAGGGGATGCGGGAGGTGGGTGCTCAGTGGGAGGTGGGGATGGGGAGGGAGGACTGGGTGATGATGAGGACCATTTTCTTTTTATAGGTTAAAAAAGTTGGGGACAGTTTTCTTTGTTACAGAAAAAAAACATAAATTTGGACAGCTGGGGTAGGCTTCCAGTGTGCCACATGAACTGGGAGGTACATGATGCCGGCACAGGGATTGGGAACCCCGATATCATCACAGGGGGAACCTAAAGTTGGGCACACTGGGGTGGGTTCCCAGTGTGTCACATGAGTTGGGGGGGTACATGATACTAACACTGGGATTGGGCACCACGATGTCAGCTCAGGGACGGGGAATGGAGGGAGTGGGAGTACAGCAGCAGTGAGAGGGAGAGGGAGGGTTTTATTTGCTGCCAGTGCTGGGAGGGAATGGAGAGAGCAGGATGGACAGGAGCAATGGGGGGGTGCGGGAGGAGTGCCATCTGCAAGATGGCAGCGGTGCCACAACTGTGTGTGCATAGCATTCGCACATGCGTAGTTGTGGTGAATGGCAGTCTGGCATTCACAAGATGGCAGCACCAGCAGAACTGCGCATGTGTTGAGGTGCGCATGTGCAGTTCTTGTTCCGGAACATGGAAGTAACAGACAAAATAGTATAGCTGTTACACCGTAGAGGCTGATCATGGCAGAGTGTTAAGAGCACCATTGGATACTTCCAAAAATCCAACAGAAGGTGCCACGATTGGTCGTTTTAAGGCAACAAATCAATCCCAAAACAGCTGTAGGCTCCGCCCACAGCCGTAAACTTGTCTTTTCCCCTTTTGTTACCCCCTGGGCTATTCTCTCTTCAGTTTGTGCTTTTGTGCTCCTTACTGCTTTCCCTGCTTCCCTCTATTTTCCCAATACACCTCACTAACCTCATCCCTCTGCATTTCCTCTTACCTTCTGAATGCTACCCTTTTAGCTTTTACCTCTTCCTCCACATCTTTCGAGAACCATAGTGGTCTCTTTTTCCTCTTGCTTTTGCTCACTTGTTTGATGGAAAGGTTTGTTGCTTTTACTATGCTCCCTTTTATCTTCGCCCACTGTTCCTCCACCCCATCTAGGTCACCTACCCCTGCTAGGTCATCCCTGAGGTTTTCATCCTTCTTTTTAAAATCTTCCCTCCTGAAGTCCAGGACCATTGCCCTAGTGTGATTTGATTCTGCAGCTGTCCTTATACTGAACGATGCCATATGGTGATCACTGGTCCGCAAGTAACCTCCCACCTTGATGTCTGCGACACTGTCCCTGTTAGTGTGTACCAGGTCCAGTATTGCCTCATTATGAGGGGGTTCACTGACTAGTTGCCTGAGAATGCCCCCTCCATTTAGTCCAGGATATCCCTTCTTCTAGTTGAAGCTGCTGCTGGGAGGCTCCAATCCACATCAGGGAGGTTGAAGTCTCCCACCAGCAGCACTTCTCCCTTTCTGCCATCTTGCCTGTGACTTCCATCAGTATCTTATCTAATTTCTCTCTCTGTGCTGTAGGTCTGTAAATCACTCCAGTGCTCACATTAGCTCCATTCCCCATCTTCAGGGTGACCTATAGTACCTCTGCCTCCACCTGTATTCTCTGTGTCTCTGTGGCTTTTATGCTGTCCCTCACATAAAGCACCACACCTCCTCCCTTACTTCCCACTTGGTCCTTCCTGAACAGAGTTTAGCCAGATATGGCCATGTTATGGTCATGGTTTCCTGTGTACCATGACTTGGTAATGTCCACAATATCCAGGTCGGCCTTTGACATGATGGCCTCTAGGTCTGGAATCTTATTTCCTAGACTTCTAGCATTTGAACACATAGCCTTCCAGATTGTATTACCACTCTGCTTGTTGCCCCCTTTTTTCCTTTATGCCCTCCTTCCTTTCCACTTCTCTTTTTAATGTTCATGTTCCTTTCCCCCTTTATTTCTACCACTCTTCTCTCTTTATTAATCTGCACCATGGGGGATTCCTCTCCCCTCTGGTTCTTCTTGCTCTCTACTTCAGCCTGTAGGGGGAGGCAGTTTCTGACTCCCTAAATCCTTCTGCCACCCCCCCACTTGGATAGTTTAAATGTTCATTGAAGTAACATTTAAACCATCCACTGAAGACTGTGGTTCCCCAACTGGATGGATGCAGGCCATCACCCCTGTATAGTCCTTTATCCTCCCAGGTGGGTTTCCAGTCCCCAGTGTAGCTGAAACCTTTCTCTCTGCACCATTCCTTCAGCAATGAGCTAAAGCTCCTGCTGCAGAGTTCCCTTTCCTGTCCCCTGTCATAGACAGGCAGTACTTCAGCAAAGCCACCGAGCGAGCTACCTGTCTAAGACCCCTCCCCAGCTCCCTGAACTTCCCCTGCACTATCCTAGCCCTGTCCCTAGCCAGGTCATTAGTCCTCAGGTGGACAACGACATCCATCTCTCTCCCTCCCGTCCTGCTGCCATTGAGATCCCAGAATTTGCTTTCATCCCTCCAGACCATGGCACCAGGTAAGCACCTAACCTGCCTCTCCCCTCTTTTCTATTCCAAAAATCTATCCTCCTCACAATTGAGTACCCCACCAGAAGTTGCTTCCTCCTCCTCCTCCTCCTCCTCTTCTGGAGCCCATTACCACTCCTTGGGGTCTTCACTATGGAGGGTCCCCACATTCCCCTTGGTCACTACCAGAGGTGCTTCCTCCTTGCAGTCCCACCCCACCAGAGCAGCACAGGAATTTTGTAGTGGTACTGCTTGGTGAATGTGCTTCTGTCCCACCACCCCTTCCCTTCCAGAGCCCACCATAGTCCAGCCATTCCTCCTCACTGGCATCCTCTGAGGTAACAGTGGCAGACATGGTGGCCTCTTGGTGGATGGAGACATCTCCAAAATCCTAGCCAACTCTGCCTGGAGTCTAGAAACCTCCTCCCTCAACCCAGATATCTGTGTTCAGATGGGGAAGCACCACAGTCTCCAGCAGGTCTGTCTGAAAACTGCCACCTAACAGCAACTGCACTGCACCACCCCCACCATTCTCAACCTCTATTCTCCCTGTGTTATCTGGAGATACTTTTGTACCCTTAGCCCTGATAGGGTGCTTCTAGTTTCCCTTTTTTTGTTTATTTCTAGTTGTGCACCCCTGTACCTTATTTAAATCTGTATATACTCCTACCCTAGATAGGGTGTTGCTTCTATTCCCAATTTTGGCCTACCTTTGACCTTCCACTCTTCCCAGCAGAGATTGTTATACAGAAATGAACAGGTGCCTTGCCCTCATTGATAGGCAGAGTCCCCCACTTCTCCGCTTCCTTCTGTTGATGCCTGCTGACACCAGTCACCTGTTCCACTCCTTTGCTGTTCCACTCATTCGCTTTGGGACATGAACGTGTGGAACACATTGGCAGTGGCTGCTTTTATGCAGACCTTTTTCCTTACCTGGGAGAATACTATTGGCTGTGGGAGGTCAGTTATTAAGTAGCTGATACCAGAGGTCAGACAATTAGCATCCCTCCCCCAAACTACAGGGCTAGACACAGCTCTTATAATATAGTCCCAAAATGTGAGCTACTCTGGTTGCTCTCAAATGTATACTTCACTCAACAAGAAATACACTAGTTGGTTCAAGTTTCACCACAACTTCCCCCCCCTACTGTATGTTGTCTCCAAAAAACAAACCTTTTTTGTCAATCCTGTTGCAAATGCAAGCAGATTCTGCTTAAGGCTTAAAGACATCCTCAACTAATTTTAACTCAATTAACATTTCTTACATGTCAATAAAAAAAAAAAGATTATCTGCTCCTGCCCAGTTAATTTACACTTGTTTTATTACTATCACATATCACTATATACACAAATATTATAAAAAGTCAAAATAGTAAAGATCCCATCAGTTACTAATCAGATATTAAGCATAGCTTTTCCTTCAGTTATTTAGCAGTTTGCTATAAACCTGCCTCACTCCCTGTATCTCACAACAATACAAATTATTCCCCCAATTTTTTTTAAATACTTATCTTGCCAACTCTTTCAGATAGTGTCAGGCATGTATGCATTACACAGCATGCCTAGAGAGCAACAGAGTAACTACAGAGTGCTAGCTGCAAAATCAAGCAGACTCAATAGACCAAAAGGCCTTTTCTGCTGGCAGTTTTCGTATGTTAGTAAAACCTCAACTGCAGCTATTGAAACTGCCCTTGTCTCAAATACATATAACTATAAAAAAGGAAGATTATTCCAACATCAAACCTCCCTGTAACTAGAGATGTGCGAAATTGGAAAATTTCGCCTAGCGAAATGTTTCGCGTAATTCCCTCATTATGTGAAATTTTTCACCTAGGTGAAACCTAATTTCTCCTCTGATTCTGCTTTCATGTAATGTGAAATTTCACCCAATTTCACAAATTTTGCTTTTGCATAAAGTGAAATTTCACCATTGTCCTGAATTTTGCCAATATTTTTCAATTTTGCCAGCAAAATTGCAATTCATTGTGGGTAGATAGCTGAAATATCATGTGCAGGCTATTTCCTGCACAGTATATTGTCTGTTGAGTTGGACAGCAGTTCAATGTGGTGCATCACAGCCAATAAACCCTTCAAAAACCTCTTTATTTGTGATCTTTGAGAGTTAGTTGCTCCCAAAATCTCAATTTAGTTCCTTTTGCTGCTAGTGAACATTTTTTGGTTTTTGTATCTTTGGATAATATTTAGTTAAATTTAGGTAGTGTTTTCAGTTTTCTCTGTGTCTGTGTCTGTGAGGGAGTTGAGTGGGGGAGGGTCGACCGTGTGGTGTGTGTGTATGTGAAAGTAGAGCAGGCTAGTTCCTAATATATGACAGATTTCCCACAAGTTGTGAGTGAGTTTCTGTCATTTATTTTCAGTCTTAATATTTTTTATTCGTGTGCTACTTGTTATATTTTTCTTACATATTGACCCTTTTTAGGATAACTTTATCTGAACAGTTACTACTGAGTGGTTATGTTCCTGTTTCCCTTTGCTTAATCACTTTTGTGATTTATTTTTTTATTGAAAGTATTCATGTACATTGACTACTTGACTTGTCCAGCACCTCGATCCAGAGTCCACACATCCAGATGGAAGACTTGTATTTAGTCACCAATGCCGTACAGAGATGGGATACATAAGCAAATGTCCACCAGCAAACTAAACAACCATTACAATTGAAGTACTTTGTACCTGGCAATAAAAAAAAAGAAGACGACATTTTGAGCATTGTTACAACTAGGTGCCGCTCCACCCCACCAACATCATTACATGAAGCAATACTTACATCAGGGAATGGCAGTTAAACTTGAACCCTTGACATGAACAGACTGTCTGATGAGCATAGCCAGCAGTCAGATTGGGAGGCAACAGATGCACTCCAGCAGCAGAATTCCTGAATATTGACAGACCCATATAGAACATAGTTACTGTCAAAGTCTGACATCTCTGTATTGCAGTAACCACAAACTTAATACTTAACCATATTCACTAACCCAACACCAACCCTCAATCACCTCCTCCACCACTCTCCCATCAAAGACCATCACAAATTAAGAAATACTTACCACAAGTTAATGAATTGCATACATGCTGAGTTGCAGCAGTGCACCTGGAATTCACAGCATCTGAATTCCTGCATGTTGACAAAAGCAAAAATAATACAATTACAATCCAACTCAGATATCCGAGCTGTAGTCACCTATCCCTCCCAGTAATGAAAAATTAAGTACTTACCTTGTCCTTGTGCAATGTGAAATGTGGTGCATCTCAGCATCCCGTATCCAAATCCTGGCATGCATGTCATGATGATGTACTCCTCAGCACACTAGATAATATAAAATCAGTACAGACATATAACAACTCAAAACATCCCAGTAGCAACCCACCATCCTCCTTCTCTTGCACCCAAAAAAATAAATACAGACAGATACTTACGTTTGTAGCAGCAGCATCGATCAACTATGTGAAGAGGATCCCCATGAAGCAGACAAAGCATTACTTCTTGTGGCAGCTAGTCAGAGCAGCAGGCAGCAGCTAGAGGCAACAGTGGCAGCACACAAAATGTAATTCAATCCACAGTGACTTAAAACCACAGAGACAACAGAGACAACCAGGGCAGCATCATTGCGAAATGTGGGGGCATGTGTGATTTTGTATTATTTTGAAACTTGACTTCCCGGCCAAATGCTCTTTGGGGTAACCATTGCCTCAGTGCTTTCGCACAGAGGTTCGTTGTCTTTTAAATTGTTTTTTGTTTTAATTGGGTTCACCACAACATAACCCAGATAGACCATCTTAGGGTAGCTGGTTCATTCCATGGGGTGTCAAACAGATGAGGCATGCTGATGAGTCCTGGTAGGAAGAAGTACATGTCTATGTCTTCTGTTGGCACCCTTTGCAAACTGTGTGAGAGGCCTTTCAGCACCATGCATTTCTGCTTAAAGCTGAACCAGCATAATATTCTGTGGTGATTTGCATATGTAGTGCATGATGCTTTGCATTGTGGGGGCATGTGTGATTTTGTATTTCTTTGAAACTTGGCTTCCCGGCCAAATGCCCTTTGGGGTAATCATTGCCTCAGTGCTTTCACATAGAGGTTCTTTATCATTGTGAAATGAAAATTCCACAGTTCTCAATCAATTGAGAAACCAGCTGCAGGAGGAAGCAAGTGCAACTTCAAGTAGCAGGGCCATTTTGTATGAGGATTTATTTTTCTCAGCATGGCAAACTGGCTTATGTTATGTTGCACGTCAGGCAGTGGCAGCACCACGGTTTGGCCTAAAAAACATATTAAATGGTGCAGAAAATAGCAGATTTGGATCCTTTGTGGACGTGAACCATGTAACTGCATGTCTGACACCAAATTTCATTCTGAATTAAGGCCCCGTTCGCACTACAGCATGTTTCAGCAATCCGTTTTTGAAAATGGATTACAGCTTACTGTGTTGCAGGGTTCACACTGTATTCACTTCATTGGCCCATTTCAGCTGATGCACTAACGTTCTCACTAACTGTTAATCCATTTCCCCTTCTATTCGGATTCAGGAGCACTTGCACAGCTGCTTACCATGATGCTTTGTGTGATCAAGAGGTGGGAGGACAAACAAGCACAAATGGATCTGACCCTGTCTGTTCACATTGTGAGTAGCTCACTTCACTTTTGAAATGGATTTCTAGAAGCGTGCTCAAGCCCTGGTCTCATCAGGGTTTAAGCATGCTTCCAAAATTGCGAGCTACAACAGAGTTATGTGCGAATGCAATCCGAGCCAGCACGCATTTGAAACGGTTCAAGTGCTCAGAATCGTTTCAAATGCCCTAGTGCGAACGGGGCCTTAATGTACCATTTTTTAGGAAACATTTCTGGACATGTACTGCCTGTGCTGCCTCCCACAGAAACAAGATGTGGCCTAAAATCAATTGTGAACAGTGGACCAAAGACCATCATTTGGTCCGGGTGGGGGTTTGTGCTCCATAAAACATCATGGCTGAGACCTGATTTCAGTCTGAAGTTACTGTAACATTTTTTTGGGAAACATTTCTAGACTTCTGGACCATGTTAGGCAGTGTCAACACCATGATTAGGCATTAAACCATTGGTAAACAGTGGGCCAAACAACATGTTTTGGTCCTGGTGGAAGGCGTGCAACATATAATAGCATGTCTGACACCTGATTTCTGTTTGAATGTACTATGCAATTTTCTGGGAAACATTTCTGGACTTGTGTGGCATATTAGGCAGTGGCAGCACCACGGTTAGGCCTGAAAAGCATTTAAACAGTGCACAAAACAGCAGATTTGGGTCCTCATGGTGGATGTGAACCATGCAACTGCATGTCTGACATTTGATTTCTGTCTGAATGTATTCTGCAATTTTTTGGGAAACATTTCTGGACTTCTAGGCCATGTTAAGCAGTGTCAACACCATGATTAGGCCTTAAACCATTGGTAAACAGTGGGTCAAACAACATGTTTTAGTCCAGGTGGAAGGCGTGCAACATATAACAGCATGTCTGTCACCTGATTTCTGTCTGAATGTACTGTGCAATTTTTTGGGAAACATTTCTGGACATGCACTGACTGTACTGCACTTGCAGAAACAAGGTGTGGCCTAAAACCAATTGTAAACAGAGTCCAAAACAGCATTTTAATGTCTGGGTGCTGGGGGTGGGCACCGTAAAACATCAGGACTGACATCACATTTCAGTCTCAATTTGACGTACTATTTTTCCTGCAACATTTCTGGACATTTGCTGCCTTGGCTGTGCTGCACTTCAGAAACAAAATGTGGCCTAAAAACACCTGTAAACAGTGGACCAAAGACCATCGTTTGGTCCGGGTCGGGGTTTGGGTGCCATAAAACATCATGGCTGAGACCAGATTTCTGTCTGAATTTAATTTTTCCTGCAATGTTTCTGGACATTTACTGCCTGTGCTGCACTCGCAGAAACAAGATGTAGCCTAAAAACTATTGTAAACAGTGACCAAAACAGCATTTTAATGTCTGGTTGCTGGTGGGGCACCATAAAACATCAGGACTGACAGCAGATTTCAGTCTCAGTTTGATGTAACATTGTTTGGTAAACATTTCTGGACTTGTAGGCCCTGTTTGGCACCAGCAACAGTGCGTTTTAGGCAGAAATATTTGGCAAACAGGCCCTAAAACAGCTATTCAATGCCTGGATGGTAGTGGTGGTGGGGGGCACCATAAAACATCATGGCTGAGACCTGATTTTGGTCTTGATTTACTGTAACATTTTTTTGGAAACATTTCTGGATTTATGGGCCATGTTAGACAGTTGCAACACTGTCTCACTCTACATTCTCAATGTCATCCTGATTTTTTCCGGTCGTACTGTATTGCTCATCTTATTGTGCCCACTCTGCACAGCATGGCTTCAAGAAGCTGTGTTAAACTGTGGTCCTACTAGAGCACATTTTGGACCAGGTGGTGGGGTGTGATTGGGCACTATAACACCAAATTAATATTGTGGCAAGCCATGGGGACACGCATGTTAGGCACAAAAAAAAATTTGCATTATGTTTAACTTCACAATAGAAGTGCTTATGTTTCTATGATTGTTGTTTACATATTCAGTCAGACTGATCCTGCACACAGCCAAAACAACTGCCAGCCCACAACATCATACATTTCTTTGGGAAAAACATTTTGTTCATAGGAACAATTTACAAATTACAATACTTGACATTTGTGGATAGGAGGAGGAAATACATACAGAGGGACTAACATAAACCAAATAGAAAGGTACAGTGATTATGGGTAAAGACTAAAAGTGACTGATAGACAGTAACACATGACAGGGGGTGCGTGCAGGGTCAGGTCAGGGATAGGGTATACATATGAAAGAGGAAAGGGAGGAAGGGAGCATAAACATTGCATAACACACAAAAAAATGGACAAAAAGAAACAAAAGGATATAGAACAAGAAGAAGAGGACAGAATGAATATATATATATATATATATAATTTGCTTTTTGTTATTTTTAGAGGATGCAGATGAGGGATGAGTGACAGTAAGAAACCAAGAGCAGGAGAAAGGAAAGAAAAAAAAATACTGGGAGTGTTGCACTGACATCATCTTTTCTGGTCTGGACCATTACACTGCACTGACGCCAGGTACCAATTTTGCCCTGCCACCACCACCACCACCACCACCATGACGCAGCTCCGCCAGGAGTTCAAACATTTTATGTTGCTTCTCAAGGAGTTTTCTGAGGTCCTCCCTGACCTCCTGGCAGAAATCATTAAACTCACTGTGCAGAGCTCCCACTTCTCTGTGCACTGTTGTCAGGTCTTCTTGGCTGACTGCTACTGGTGCTGGAACATGAGAGGCTGGGGTGGATGCAGGCTGTGCTGGGTCACCACCATGAACCCGGCAATGCCTGTCTGTGGGGTGAGGGTGATGGGGCTCTGCAGCTGCCTCCTGCTGCTGCCACTGCTGCCTACTCATGCGGTGCCTCTGTTGGCTACTGGCCCCTTCCTGCTGCTGGCCCCCTTCCCCTTCTAACTGCTCAGCACCCCGGGCCCCTCTACCTGCTGCTGCCAACTCTTTTTATTTTTTTCAGCCAATCTGCAGGGTGGTGGTGCTGCAGATGACTCCTTTGGCCACCAGATCCAAAATGACCCCCGGTCTTGCCTCTTCGAACAGGTCTGCCACACAAGTTGCAGATGACTACTGTGTTGTCATAGGTATTTTTTGTGAAAAAACACCACACAACTGATGACACTTTCTGTGAGGGGGATCAACAGCTGATGTCCCGGGGCTGGTGGCCACATCATGCTCCTGCTTGGGGGAGGTAGGGAAGTGCATGCTCCAACTGGGGGGATGATGTCTGGAGGTGCCTGCTTCTGTTGCCTGGGGTGGGGGCCACATGCTGCTGCTGGACAACAGGAGGATCCTCACCCTGCTAGGTATCATGCTGCTACTGCTGGGAGGGGGCAAGGGGCTCATGCTGCTCCTAGGGAGTGGGGCCACATGCTGCTGCTGCTGGGAGGGTGAGGGGCTCATGCTGCTCCTAGGGAGTGGGGCCATATGCTGCTGCTGGGGAGTGGGGCTACATTCTCCTTCTGGGGAGTGGGGCTACATTCTCCTACTGGGGGTGGGGGCACATGCTCCTGCTGTTGGGGGGGTACAGACTGAAAGGACCACCTGTCAATGCGAACACTGGGTGGGGGTGGTCATGGTCCAACTGCCTTCTTCCCAGTCTCCACCTTGACCCTACCATTCCCATTCATTCTCCTGCACCTCACCTAACTCCTTACTACAAAAAAAATAATAAGAGAAAAAGAAAGGGGAGAGAGTGAGGGAGTTTTACACACACACACACACACACACACACACACACACACACACACATTCTCACTCACAGAAAGGAAATAATAAACACATACACCAGATAGACTAAAGAAAAGAGAACAACTCTATTTTTTTAAAACTATAGACTGTGTACCACACAGAACAATCTCTCTCTCTCTGCTGCTGCCTGCTTTCCCAAAATCTCCAGCCATGTAACAAAGGAACTAAATCTGTCACTTCCTTCCTGTTTAAAGTCACCCATGTGACCTACAAAGAGTAAATCATGTGACAAGCCCTATTTCACCTAATTTTGCCTAATATTAACACAAGGCGAAATTTACGGTGACATTTCGCCATGAGCATGTAATTGCGCGAAATTGGCGATTTTGCCGAGATTTCACCGGCAAAATTAAATTTTGCAACATCTCTACCTGTAACCATCACTTACCAGATCTGGAGCTCATATTTTTTCTCCTACAACATGCTATCTATCCTCCCATAACCTACAGATGAGGCAGCAGCAACCTAAAGGAGCCAAGCTAGGAAACAGCACCTACATCAGTACATCTTGCAGCATCAGTGTAATATTGTACCTCCTACCTGCATATAAAGACAGAATAAACTGGTTTCAACTTAATTAATATTTTTTTTTACATGCCAAATTTTAACAAAAAGTTATCTGTTTCTGTTCATTTGATTTTTGCTTATTTTAATGTTTTCTGTAACTGTCTTGCTTCTGTCTTTATGGTTCATGCACGGTGATTTAAAATTGAATATTCTGTTAACTCCAGATGAATGAAGCTGCCATCTTGTGCAGCTTTGTGTGTTCTTCTTTCTTGAGAGAGCACTGGTGAAGCTGCCACTAGCTGGGGCATTGTTTTGTGTCCCCCTCTCCTGAGGTGGGACCCCAGGAGCTGCTGCTGATTACAATTCTGTTGTGTGCAATGTTCCCTCTACTTTTTCGACTCTGTGGGTGGAAGTCTCATGTGCTTGTGTGGTACTGGGAGCAAAGGAAAAGATCCACGTGTGCAACAGTAAGACACTATTCAGCAGACATAAGGGAAGGACTTTACTGTGATGAACTCCAGCAAGTAAGGTAGTATTCAGCAGACATGGAGAAGGACCTTGTTCTGGCAAACTCCTAACAGGTAAGATACTATTTAGCAGACATGGGGGAGGACCTTGTCCTGGCAATCTCCAAACAGGTAAGATACTATTCAGGAGACATGGAGAAGGACCTTGTCCTGGCAAACTCCAAACAGGTAAGATAGTATCCATCAGACATGGAGAAGGACCTTGTCCTGGCAAACTCCAAACAGGTCAGATATTATTCAGCAGACATGGAGAAGGATCTTGTTCTAGTGAACACCAAACAGGTAAGATACTATTCAGCAGACATGGGGAAGGACCTTGTGCTGGTGAACACCAAACAGGTAAGATACTATTCAGCAGACATAGAGAATGACCTTGTCCTGGCAAACTCCAAACAGGTAAGTTACTATTCAGCAGACATGGAGAAGGACCTTATCCTGGCAAATTCCAAAGAGGTAAGATATTATTCAGTAGACATGGAGAAGGACCTTGTTCTGGTGAACACCAAACAGGTAAGATACTATTCAGCAGACATGGGGAAGTACCTTGCCATGGTTCTGCTGCTCACAATCTGTTGGGTAAGCTAACACTTTTCACATTCCCAGGGTTAGAAATAATGAAGAGAAGACACACACATACACGCACACACCATTTTTTGCCTAATTTAAGCTCTATCATATTACTCTACTTAGAGTTCTTACACTTTTCAGAGTTTTCTTTAGAAAATAAATAAAATAAAGCTCTCTCTGTTCTTTGATTTTAGGGTTGTTGAAACATTTTAACTTTACCAGACAATGGATTTCTTTCCAATTGCGATTTTCAACCGCAATGTTGATCCTGCTGTACATTTTTGTTTAAATTCCATGTATGCAACATGTGTTCACCATATTACCCGCACAGCACATCAGCTAGCATGTATTTAAGTCACACAGACCAAAAACAGCAAACTATTTCCCACACTTCATCACTGATCACCCCGGCCACAGTGTCTTATATTTTCAATTTCTTCTCTGAATCCTTTCCATTGGTTTTCCTTTTGTTTTTAGAGAACCAGATTCTCAACACAAACTGCCTTTCCCACATTGGGTTTAATTTTACAAATAAGAGATGGAGCTTAAAAACATTATGTGCGTCTCTCCCCCCAGTGCAAATACATTGATTTTATATTAATTGTAAACAATTAGCCAGATAAGGACCTAATTTCTTTGAAATAACAGTTTTATTAAGGTACATTTTTTTTCCACAAAGACAAGATACACAGAAATGAAAAATAGACAGATTATACCATAAATAAATAAAAACAGAATATGACAAAGAGCAGCAGTCTAAAATAACTTAACTAAATTAGTTATTAAGAAAAGGGATAGAACAACCTTAGACCTAATCTCGTGCAGCCAAAACATCTGTTAGGTCAAGTGTTATTGTGTTTCCATACTCTACATAATGCTTCAGAATTTAATCCTCACTCTGTACCCAAAATAACAAGGAGGTAAACACTCTCCCTTACCAGGTCATAAACTCCGTTACTTAAAACACATTACCAGTTACCCAGCCTATGCATCTTTTTTGTATATTATTTTTATCCCTCCTACCATACACGTCCCCGTCCACTCCTTCGGGCAGCCAGCCCTGCCGTTGCCTTCTCCACTGACTCACCATCCCCTGCTGCTTCATTGCTCCATTGTCCCGGCATATCCCTTCACCGGGGGGCCCGCCTACCCCAGGGGGACTACAGGAAGGGGAGATCAGAATGCTGTAGCATTCCCTTGTATCTAGGTGGAGCACAGAGAGTGCAGCCTGGAGGCATCATGGCAGAAAGGCGCGAGGAGGTAGGGCTGCCATCATCTGGTTGGCGACATGCTATTTTCACATATTTCCTTGTTGTCCCACATTGCGATGCTCTTGTAGTGCCTCTGGTCTCCACCGGGGGCTGCTACAGAGTGATACAAGACCCTAGCCCACCCCAGGAGAGGAGAGCAGTCCACCGGATGCTCAATCCTCTCCTCCCTCGCCAGCCCTCGACGACCCGAGTCCATTCCCGAACCCGGGTCACTGGCGTGGTTCGAGGTGTGGCGTCCAATGCCTCAACCCTCTGTGCCACTGGGTCAGCTCAGCTTATGCATTTTAAAGTATGTACTACAACCTTTGAAACATCATTATTCACAATAGACATAATGACTAAGACATCTGATTGAACTATAACCAAAAAACAAAATAAGAAATGAGAGAAAACAAGGAAAGAGATTCAACTGAGCTAGGCATCCTCCCCCAGTGGAGGGGGGGGGGCAAAATATGAATCTACAACCTTTAATGGCCCTAGACATCTCTGTGAGGGAAATAGTAATTAGACTTTTGTAAACAGGGAAATCTCTTATCTAGTATCGGGGGGGGGGAGGAGGTGGAGTCATTTGGAAGCCATCCATTAGGCATAACCTAAAATGAGATAACCTCTTGGATTAACCCCAAAGCTACATAGTATGAAAAGAGATAACCATGTATTAGGTATGATCTGCTAATATCTCCAAAGTAGTTATGTTCTCTTCTTCTGCTTGGTAGTGGAAAAATGGTAACCATCTGGATTTAAATTTTTCTGGATTCAATCTAAGTTTAACAGTTAATTTTTCCATCTCCAACAGACCAAGACATATGGAATACCATAAGTCAAGGGAAGGGGGGGGTCTCCAAGAGCCAGCTCTTGGTGATCTCTTTATGAGCTGCAGCCAAAAGGATAACAAATACATATTTCTGTGCTTGAGTTTTAATATCTGGGGGGGGGGCCCATAACCAAATCCTTGGGTCTCAGGATAGTTGTAGCTGAAATATCAACCCCACTTTATGTATTATTTGCTCCCAGAAACAATCCAATTTCCCACAGGCCCATAAAACATGTGTGTGATTACCCACCTCTCCGCACTTCCTCCTGCACAACTCCAAGGAAGAATTACAGTGTTTGGTGATTTGGGGGTGTGGAAATATCTAATAGTCACCTTCCACCAGAACACTTTCCATGTTGGAGACATTGTAATGGATTGCACTCCTTCCCAAATCTGATTCCAATCTTTTTCCTCTAGATTAACCCCAGACTCTTTGAACCACTTCTCTTCCACAGCTGTCAAAACCTGAAAATTTTTCAAGGACAAAAAAGCCACAATTTTAGAAATCTGATCTCTCTGTCCTTCTTGTGAGATTAAAAGAAGAAAAAGTTCCCGTAGGGGATTAATCTCTTTGACTGTCTGGGAGTTTAAGTTCTTACCCTTCAAAAAATGATGTAATTGCAAAAACCTAAAAAAAATCTTGCTTAGGTAAATTGAAGTCTCTGCTTAGTTAAGTAAAAGTCTTAAAGACCCACCCTCATGCAACTGACTTATATACTGTAAGCCAGATCTCAACCATCTGAGAAAACCTGTGTCCATCTGGAATAGGAGAAAATCAACACAGGCCCACAAGGGGGTCGAGGCAGAGACCCTGGGCTGAACTTCCATATGTCTGACTACCAGTAGCCAGATTTGTATCATAGTTAAAGACCAGGGATTAAGGGTAATAAATTTAGATAAACCCTCTTGGTCCCTCAAAATGATATCTGAAATTTTTGCAGCAGTGACTAAGGGTTTCTCTAACTTTGTCCATTGTGTGGAGTCAGACTTTGTGCAAATGGGGATTAGGGTTTGAAGTTGAGCTGCCCAAAAACATTTGACAAAGTCTGGAAGGCCTAAACCCATCCCTCTTTGCTCTTTGTAAAATCTGCCATTTGATCCTAGGTGATCTATGCCTCTGTAAAAATTTAGAAATAGATGTCTTTAGACTTTTCCAAAATGGGAAGGGGGAGGTCTAATAGGGAGCACATTAAATAAAAAAAGAAACGAGGGAGGACATTCATTCTAATAGCCTCAATATGTCCTGAAAGTGAGAGAGGGAGTTAGTTCCAATGGTTCAGATCTTCTTGAACATTTTTCAATAATTTCAGATGATTCATTTGGTATAGATTACTAATCTTGATAGATATCCAAAATCCTAGGTACCGAAATCCCTCTCTTGCTCATTTAAACTGGTCTATTTGAGGAAGTGAGCTTAGGGTAAAGGAATCCACTGGTAACATTTCTATTTTTGGGTCACTGATTTTAAATCCAGAGATTTTTCCCAAATTCCCACAGGAAAGTGGTCAAAATCGGTACAGAGTTTACTGGGTCTGCAAGATATAACAAGGTATCATCTGCATACAAGGAGATGTGTAACTTAGTTCCCTCCACCTTAATTCCCTTATATATCTCTGACTGTCTGATTAAGGCCACCAAGGGCTCCATACTCACTGCAAAAAAGGAGAGGAGAGTGCGGGCATTCCTGTCTTGTACCCCGTTGAATATTGAAGGATTCTGAAATTATTCCATTTACTTTTACATGAGCCCTGGGATGACTATACATATTCAGGATCCAATCCCTAAATTTTTCCCCAAACCCAAATTTAGCCAGTGTTAATTCCAGGAACAGCCAATTAAGGCGATCAAAGGCCTTTTCAGCATCTAAAGAAACAACCGCATTAAGTGTGTGAGGGGGGCAGGTTGCTTGAGGAAAGGGTGTTAAGTAAAAGGCATATATTGTCTTGAATATGACATCCAGGGATAAAGCCGGTCTGGTCTGGATGAACTAAATCAGGAATAAAAGCTTGAAGTCGTACCCCCACCAATTTAATAAATATTGTTGCGTCCACATTGAGAAGTGAAATTGGATGATAACTTGCACAACACTGGGAGTCTTTCCCTGGTTTAGGGATAAACTAAATCGTAGCTTCCCCCTCCGGTATCCGGGGTGGCCCCCAGCATATGCACTGCATTGCATACTTTTGTAAAAGTGGGGATCAAATCCCTCGCAAATAATTTATAAAATTCTACGATGAAGCCATCCGGGCCTGGGGCTCTGCCTGAGCTTAAAGAGTTAATTACTAACTGAATCTCATCCTCAGTAAACGGTCTCTCCAGCATTTTTACCTGGGAGACTGTCAATGAGGGAAGATTTATTTTGCCCCAAAATTGGGCTATTTTCCGTGCATGTTCAGGGGTCCTTTCCTTAGAATATAGTTGTTTAAAAAAATCAACAAACTCCTTTGCAATTTCCGGGGGTTTCATCGTCGCTTGATCTGGGGAATTCTAATTACGATTTTGGAACTATAGCGACCAAGGGTTTTGCCTCTGACATGAGGCCAACAGTCTGCCTGCTCTCTCCCCTTCATAATATCTTTGATTAGTAAATCGCATAGCATTAAGGGTACAACATTGCATTAAATCTTTGTAATTTTCTCTAGCTTCCTTAAGCTTTTTTAGAGTGGACTGATCCCTATTAACCTTTTAGTAATTTCTCTAGATCTTGGATGGTAGTCAATAAAAGTTCAACCTGGGCCTTATGCAATTTATTTTGGTGAGCAGAGTAACTAATAAATTTGCCTCTCAATACGGCTTTAAGACCATCCCATATAAATTTTAAAGGGGTGTCGGTCTCCCTGTTCTCATCAAAATATAACTTAATAGTATCTTTCACTGAAGCCAAAAAGGCCTTACCTGTTAAGACTCCTGGGTCCAGTCTCCAGAGCCCTCTCCTATTATACGAATCCAGTCAACCTTAACCTGGACCATAGCATGGTCTGAAAAGGAGACCGGATGGATAATAACATTATTAAAATGATGTACCTCAGTTTTCCAGGTATAAATTCGGTTTATTCTTGAATAGGAATTTGTAGCTGGGGAATAATATGTATAATCTTTCCCTGTGGGGTTTGCCAATGCTAAACATCTAATACCCCTAATTCTAAAGTTAAAGTCTGTGGGAGCCTGGAACTAGATGCCAGTCCCTTTTTAGTCAGGAGGTTCTTATCCAGGGCACAACTCTCCACACAGTTCCAGTCCCCCAAAAGAATCAACTGACCCACAGGGAGGACCACTATTTGGCAAAATAATGCCCTGAAAAAGACCCAGAAGAGGGGATAGGAGCATAAACTGAAATTATGTGTAAAGTCCGTCCACAAAAATCGCCTGTGAGAAGTACCCATCAACTATTTCCCTCCCTTTGAACTCTGGAAATTATAAATGGAAGACCCCTCCAAATCAAAATAGCTGTGCCTGATTTGGGTGCTGAGGGGTACGGGTCTGAGAAAACAGAGCCCACCCAGGATCATCTTAATTTGTCATGTTCAATTTTTGATAACTTAATCTCTTGAATGCATGCTATATCACAGTTCACCCTTTTGAATTCCTGTAACATTCTGGCTCTTTTCACTATGTTATTTAGACCCCCAACATTTAGTGAGCATAAATTACTGTAAGTGATGCCATTGGTACACTGCATAGTTATCATCCCAAAAGTCCCTCCCCTCCCTACACAAGAAGCCTGCCCTAGTTTAAGGACCTTTTTTAAAAAGCACAGTAACATGTCCCCATCCACTCCAGCTGATAAAAACATCTATGCTATGTTTTTTTAGGTTTATTTTCAACCACTCACAGAGAATGTGATTTATGCCCATAATATGCAAACAAAATTCCCCAGAAAAAGATACAAATTACAAAATACCTCAAACACATATTTGAAGTCTTACCTTTGCCTATCTACACAGGATCCTGCACTCCTCTGTGAGTTTCTCTCCATTTGGGCAAGCCAAGCAGTGTCTCTGGGCAGCTATGGTAAATGGAGTGCAGCCAAGGTGTCTTTTCTCCCCTGTAGTAATTAGTCCCCAAATGTAGGAGGCCCCATTTTTATAGCCACAGGGTGTCTAGCAAGTTTTTTGCATAGGTGGGAAGATTTAAAATGAAAGTTGATGTAACCCCTAGGTAGCTCTATTTCTAGAGTTACTACCCCTGCCTACTACCTAGGATGTAGGTTGAGGGGCCTGGGTTCCCAAACTTACATTAAACTGGATTTTTCCATGCTGTTACATTTGTGCAGTGCCTCCACCCAGAGTTTAGCTTTAAAGTAGGCAAGCGGTTACCTGGTACAACCCCCTGGGATGTCATACCACCCGCTATCACCTTTAACCACCCCAGCACATGACCCAATTAAGCATTTCCACACATTTCAACATTTTATTAAAGACTCTCTCTAATAATATACTCATGATCACATATTTGCCAAACAAAAGTAACAATATTTATTTAGGGGGCATTGGGATCAGGAATGCAGAAACAAAAGGAGCAGAGGTTTTGCAATCGATATCATTATTATTATTTACATATTACAGTTGATTGGTTTGGTTCTGGTGCTTGTGAAAACCCTCCAGCTGGGTAGATACCTGGTTTTGAATGAGAAAGAAATTGCATTACACCAACATGGATTCCCAGAGCCCTGGCTATCTAAACTGCATGGCATCAGATGGAACACAGAATCATTTTCCCACCACTGGCACCCGTTCCCCAAAATTTAGTATAAGACTCAGCAATCCCACACATTTACACCTGGGTACCCAGTTACCAGAAGTCCCTTGATGGTTGCAGGCCTGGTGGATGGTTCAGCTGTTTGTTAGCCGGCTTGATTAGCAGAACATTAGTGCTTAAACTTGGAAGCAATTAGGCAGACAACTATTTACAGTCTCTTTGGGGTGTGCAGGGATTGCCCTGCACTTTGTAGGCTGAACAAAGTCAGGAAGTAACCAGCCGGTTACGTTGGTTGGGAAATTGGCCACTATTTTTGAACATCCATCACATTTATATGGTCTGGTACATTCAGTACATTCACATTTCAGACACATCTGGTACATTCAATGAAAGGACAGCACCTTCAACCCGGGGCCAAGGTGGTCACCCATGTCATGTTTGCATAGAACAGTATTTTCCAGGTTACAATAGTCAAAAATAGTAGACATAGGATCTCAGTCCTGTTTGTGGTACATGGCTGTAGGCTGCAGCTTCACTGGATATCTTGACTGGATTTGTTAGACAACACTGGACCTCCCAGGTAAAGTCAGGATGATCCCCTGTACTGAGTGCTCCCCTTCCAGTCCTGTAGGCTCCATAACAGACATCACATATCAGCACATCTATACTATGTTTTGGGCTCACTTGGGTCCACCCAGAATAGTCAGGTCCACCTGCACTGGGCAAGACAAGTGCAGCAGATGCAAAGTGCAGACCAAGATTAGACAGTCTCGGTTAGCAAAAGTTCCAACAGAAGGGCCCACCCGTGCTGGGCTAAGGTTAGGCACAGCAGATGCGGGGTACAGAACAAAGAATGATCTAACATGGCACAGTCACATGAGCATAGACAGCCCCAATTAAGCAAGTTCTCTTTCATTCTTGCACCGGAGGTACAAGAGTATGCACTCAGGCTCCTCATGGTAGAATCTCCGCAATCAAGGTTCCTGAAATCTTCAGTCCTTTCACAACTGAGGTATGATCAGCTCTCTCACAGCTGGCTTGAAGTCATCAAGTTGCAGGTCCACACCTTTTCCCAATATGGAAGGGAAGGCTAGTACCTGGGGGACATTCTGGCAACCCCCAGGCTAGCAGGTACCATACAAACTAAATTACTTTAACTTTTAACTGTTAAAGAAGGCAACCACCCCCTCCTGAATGGAGAGGATTAGCTGGATACCAGGCCCAGTTGCATTGCTGAGGGCCTGAGCCCCAGACCCTGTGGGGGGGGGGCCTGCTCAACTCTGGAAAATTACTGAAAGACACAGTCTCTTATAGGGCTCTCCTGAGACTCCTGATTGGCTGAAGCTTTTGGTTGCTTAGCTTCTGATTGACTGGAGGGCCTGTCAGTCACGCAAATTAATTATGCATGAACCACACTTGATGCACAGTTGGTTTACTCTTTTGGCACCTGAAATTGGGTCCCTGCAGTTCCCCATGAGCACTTGATAAATGTCCCATGAGCTTTCGCTAATGTCCCACAAGTCCTGCCTTTAATATTCTAGCTTTCTGATTGGCTGTGGCTGCTTGTAATGGCTGCTGAAGCACACAGTCCCTTAAGAAGATCAGATACAGTCCCAAATCGAAGTCCTTGTGCAGCCAGAATAAATTAAGAATTTGCCCAATTACCCCACAGTTCAATAGCCCTGGATGTGTACTTGCTGTTGCTGCACAGATTAAATAAATTGCTCAGTCCTTTTTCTTGTTGCTACTGCCATTATTTAAGGATGCCTTGCAGCAGCAGACAGACTATCTCTCTGAGTCCCAACATTATACTGGTGCAGCCAGGAGTAGAGAATTTATTCATTTTAAACACTTTCCCCTTTTGTAGAACATTTTCCCCCAAAAATACAGTAATTACAAAATATTTATTTGCACCTTTCTTTTCCTTTTCAGCAGCAGCTGAAACACAGCTTCCCTGAGGCAGAACAGACCCTCAAGAATATTCAGCAGATCGGGGCTCTGGCTCATTAATATTCATGAGCCCCGGTCTTTACAGTCTCATGGATTTGTTTTATTTTTTAGATAAGCAGGCACTCAGGGCCCTCTCTGTGGTTGCCAGGTCCAACTGATTAGGTGGGGACATCAGGACCGCCAAAATACTCTCCCAATCGACTGCAAGTTGAGCGGTCAGGAGATCAAAGGCTCCACCAGCGCATGCGCGATCGCCACCAGCACCAGAGTGCCTTTTGTAGTGTGGGGGATCATGGTTCTGCTTCTTGATGCCCTGGAGGGCTAGATTTACACACAGGCATAGGGGCACAAACAAGAACTAGTGCAGAGGGCCAGGGGACCAAAACAAAATATCAGGCATTTGAGAAAACGCCTGAGGAGGAGAGCAAAATGGGAGCAGATGGGCTACAAGTAAGCCCCCAAATTTGTAGGAGGGTTACACTCTCCCCTGGCAATGAACCTTGGCATCTGCACCAAGGATGGGCTGGCCTGGTACACTTTAGTACCATCTAAGTAGTTAACAAAAACATTAAACACTTTAAACATTTTGTCTTAGGCATATAGCTTCCTAGTCAACATTGGTTATCATAACATCCTACCTAGACAATTGCATTTCTATTCTAAGCAGCAAAAACATTATTTAATAACTGTGAGCATGAACCAGGTGTTGCATACTTTGGGGGACCCTTGATAAAACAAGATTTTAAACTGCAAAATATTTTCAGTGCAATTTTGCTTTTGGCCACTAGGGGGCATGCGTTCACCAATAACATTCACTGAGCCAGCAGTGAACAGGCTTACAGCAGTTTTGGTGCCAAAACACATCTCTAGCAGCTAGGTGATGGCAGCCATCTTAAGGGTCCAAATGCATACAAAATGGGGGGTCCATGCTGGGTAGAAGTATGGCTAAACAGAAGAATCCCAGTGGCGCCTCCATCATGTAACCCCTAGGTGGTGCTATTCCTAGAGTTACTACTATTATCTACTACCTAGGATGTAGGTTGAGGGGCCTGGGTTCCCAAACTTACATTAAACTGGATTTTTCCATGCTGTTACATTTGCCCAGTGCCTCCACCCAGGGTTTAGCTTTAATGTGGGCAAGTTGTTACCTGGTATGACCCCCTGGGATGTCTTCCCACCCACTATCACCTTTAGCCACCCCAACACATGACCCAATTGAGCATTTCCCCACATTTCAACATTTTATTAACTACTCTCTCTAATAATATGCTCACAGCCACATATTTGCCAAACAACAATGATGTTTATTTAGGGGGCATAGGGATCAGGAATGGAGAAACAAAAGGAGTAGAGGTTATGCAATCAATATCATTATTATTCTTTACATATTTACAGTTGATTGGGTCTAGACATTGAAATCACATTCATTGGCTACTTAGTAATTGCCTGCTGGAGTAGCCTCTGTCCTTATAAGGTGCTCTTTGCAGCCCTTCTTCAGTACACAAGTCTGAGCCAATGTGCTGTTGCGGCGGTACCCTTTCAGCAGTGTGTGGCTGGTTTGTAGATGCTGTGTAGCTGCACAAGTGCACACCTTAGCGGGAACATAGGACTTGGGGCTGGTAGTATAGCCTAGAGGTTAGAGTAATGAGTTGTGAATGAGCTTGGTACTTCCAACAGACAGATCTGGGTTTGATTCCCACAACCTCCACTTGCATACTGTGTGACTCTAAACAAGTCACTTAACCTCCCCAGTGCTCCCAGGTCACCCCTGAAAACAGGCACCTGTGCCTAGTGGGCCTAACCCGGTTACCAAAGAATAAAATAAAAAAATAAAACTTGTGTGAGTCCTGTCTGTCCTGAGGGAGGAGTGAAGGAAGGGCCATTCATGGCATTACTGTGTGCTGCCGCTGCCCTGAGGGGGGACTGGAGAGTGTCTTGTGCCTGCAGCCTTCCTACCCAGCCATACTGATGACGAGACTTGAATCATGATGGGCAGGCTCTTCATTCACTTTGTAAAACAATACAACAGGTGTTACAATCTAGGACAGGAAACCTATGGATTTTGAATTGAACGGCTTCCCATTGAAACTGTGGACCTGGACATAATGCAAAAATATTGGAGACAAATAAAGTGCAGAAGTTTAATGTGCTCATGAGCAGGTAGTACTAATCCCAGTGCTTTGACTCTCACACAAGTCATCATCAGGGGTTAGGGCTGACACACATCACATTGCTGGCTTAATATCATATACTCTTAAAGACACAGTAATCATATAAAAAGAACAGGGATACATATATAGCATGTCTGCCTGCATTAATACTGGTGCAATAAAGTGTTAAAAAAAACTTGATGTAACTTATTTCAATGTGAAAGAGAAAAGTCAAAAGAGAGAAAAAAATAAAACAAATTGAAGTAAAATAAATGAAACAATAATACATGGCACAAAGCAAACGGGAAGTCAAGTATTCTCAAAACCCAGAGACTCTAATATGATGTTGAAAAAGTATGGACACCAGGTGGCAGGAAAAGGGTAAGTACATGTAGCCCACATGGTATCCCGTGACTTTGGCAACTGCGACTGGGAGTCTACCGAAAGGGTGACTCAATCGTGGTGCCTGTCATTGGGAGACTGTTGGAAGGTGGACGACCAGATGGGGGGTGTGAGAAATAGCGACATCCTGTCAGTACATGCTTATCTTGTGAGGGAGGGAGTGAGCACATAGGCGTGCAGGTGGGAGGTGAAGGAGGGGTTGTTGGGGGTGGTGCCAAGGTGAGCTGTTGAGCTGCTTCCATGGCGTGGTGGGTGGGTTCAGGGCTGTGGTGGGAATGGTGCTGGGTCTGGGTTTGGGTGCACGTACTTTTTGTTGTGCCCGGCTGAAATTTTATTTTTGCCTCATTTGCACCCCTCCTCCTGACGTGCACCCCCCTGGAGTTGAGAATCCTTAAGTAGGGGGATGCGGGGGACACAGCCCCATGCACAAAATGTAAAATCCCAACTCCCCGGTGCCGTTTTGCTGTTCCATTTTCCCTGGTGCCATCACCCTAATGGTGATCACTCATTGGTGATTGCCATTATCACATAGATCCAGCTCACGCATATTACGAAGTACCACTATCAATAAATTATTAGAATAGAATCAGGAAAAGTAATTCTCATGCAATAGACAGATAGTGGAGCAGTAAGGTTAAAAAACTCATAGATCAAACGACAATGAAAATGAGAAAAAAAGAATGCAATCAGAGTAACAAACAAAGGAAATGGTGGGGAGAAAGAGGAAGGGGGAACAGGTAAAAGGAATGTGGAGGGGTGGGAAAAAGGAACAAAAAATAACTCAGAAAGGGAAAAGGGTAAAGCAAGAGGGGAAGAAATAACGAAATAAAAAAATGCCAGGGTAATAGACCTGGGCTGGGTGGTGGATGTGGCCTACCTAGATTTCAGGAAGGCCTTTGATACCATCCCTCATAGGAGGCTGGTTATGAAATTGAGGAACCTAGGGATGGGAACTAGGATAGAGAAATGGGTGGAGAATTGGCTTAGGGATAGAAGCCAAAGGGTGATGGTGAATGGGGCTTGCTCAGGTGAGGGGAGGGTGATCAGTGGAATGCCTCAGGGGTCTGTGTTGGGACCAGTACTTTTTAACATCTATGTAGGTAACGTAACTGAGGGGGTGAGTGGGAAAGTATCCCTGTTTGATGACCATGCTAAACTATGTAACAAGGTGGACTTTCGGGGGGGGGTAGTGGAAACTGGCGTTCAATGCAAAGAAATGCATAATCATACATTTGGTGCATAGGAATCCAGGCGTGGAATGCACACTTGGCAGGGAGGTGCTAAAGGTCACAGGGGAGGAGAGGGACCTGGGAGTAATTATTACTGACGATCTTAAGGTGACAAAACAGTGTGGGAAAGCAGTTGGAAAGGCAAATCAGATGCTCGGATGCATAGGTAGAGGGATTACCAGCAGGAGGAGGGAGGTGCTTCTCCCTCTGTATCTATATTGGTGCAACCACATCTCAAGTATTGCATGCAGTTCTGGAGACCCTATGTCCACAAGGACAGGGATAGAGTGGAGGCGGTGCAGAGGAGGGTGACCAGGATGATGCTGGGTATGCAGTGGAAGACATATGAGGAGAAACTTTGGGAACCGAATCTGTACTTTCTGGAGGACAGTAGAAAAAGGGGAGATATGATCGAGACTTTTAAATACTTAAAGGGGATCAATGCAACTCAGGGGGATAGGCTGTTTCACTTGAGTGGAGCTTCTAACACTGGGGGCATTGCATTAAGCTTTTGGGTGGCAGGGTCAGGGGCAACGTGAGGAAGTTCTTCTTCATGGAGAGGGTGGTGAATGACTGGAATTGTTTACAAGAAGAAGTGGTGGGGGCTAAAAGAGTCATGCAGTTTAAGCATGTATGGGACAAATAGTCAAAGTCAAAGTCAAAGTCAACTTTATTTAAAAAGACGCCCAATCCCGAAGGCTCTGGGCGCCGTACAAAACCTTTACAGTTTATCATACTGTATACATTCAAGTTAAAATCACAAACATATAACTTAGACCCCAAAAGCCTGCACAAATAAAAAGGTCTTTAGACTACTCTTAAAAGCCTCTACAGTGGGGGCCTCTCTCACTTCAAGCGGCAACAAGTTCCAGAGAGCTGGAGCAGCAACTCCAAAGGAGCGATCCCTCAGCCGATTCAACCTAGCTCTCGAACTGTGAGGCTCACCACCGAGGAGCCAAGATCCCGGACAGAGGTGGACGGTACCAGTAGATCAGAAAGGTAACCAGGGCCCTGTCCATGTAGGGTCTTATAGGTGAGAAACCCCACCTGAACAAAACTCTCCACCTGACAGGCAGCCAGTGCAAACGCAATACCGAGTTATATGACAAAACTTGCTTTGTCGGTCAAAGCCTGGCAGCAGCGTTTGCACCAGCTGCAGTCTGCGAAGAAGTTCCAGAGACCCCGAGATAGAGCGCATTACAGTAGTCAAGTCTCGAAGTGACCAAGGCATGTACCAAAGTAGGGAGGTCCAGAGCCGGAACAAGCGGTTTAATCCTGGCGATATTCCTAAGATGAAAGAAACAGGAATGTACCACGGAGGATATTTGAGCCTCCATGGACAAGTTCCTGTCAAAGATCACACCTGAATACGCACCCTTGGGGATGCCATCAATGACACAGCTCCTAGCATAATGCAGTCGCTGAATCAGAGGCCATCCCATCACGAGCTCTGTTCGACTCCACCACCAGTACCTCAGTCTTATTAGGTTAAGTCGCAGCCAGCTGGAAGACATCCAGTCATTTATCTCAGCCAGACAGATATTCATCACATCCACTGCATTTGATGTTCCTGGTGCAAAGGATAGGTATAGCTGAGTATCATCAGCACAGCAATGAAAACTCAGACCATACCTCCTAATGATCTCCCAGGGCAGCATATACACTCCGAACAACATTGGGGCCAATACCGACCCTGAGGGACTCCACATGAAAGGAGGCAGGTCGTAGATGAGAAATTACCCATCACAACCCGCTGCCTCCTGTTGGTAAGAAATGACTCAAACCATTTGATGACAATACCGGTGAGTCCACACAACTCCCTCAGGCGGAGAAGCAACACACAATGGTCCACAGTGTCAAATGCTGAGGAGAGATCAAGGAGGACAAGAATTGTCTTTTCCCCCCGATCTCTAGCCCTAAGGAGATCATTTTGCACCCGAACTAATGCAGTTTCAGTGCTATGCCTGGCCGAAAAGCTGACTGGAAGGCATTGCAACACGTGGGTCATGAGATGCTCTCCCAACTGAAGTGATACCACCTTCTCAACAACCTTTCCCAAAATGGAAGATTGGAGACAGGACGATAATTTGCCCTAATCTCCGGGTCCAGAGAAGCTTTCTTTAAAAGGGGTCTCACCAGAGCCTCCTTCAAGGCATCCGGAAAGACACCCTGACTCAAGGAACACCGGACAATCAGAGCAAACACCGGGCCAACAGTGTCAATGCACCTCATCAAGAAGCGCGTTGGCACAGGGTCCAGTTCACAAAAGGTATACCTCAAGTTGGCCGCTATCTCAATGACCTCACGAACTTCCACTGGCTTAAACTCCCCCCACTCAGAATGAGTGCTCTTTGAACACGACTGACGACCACTGACAGCAAATACATGGGTATACTCGAGAAGGGAGGGCAGGGTTGGTGACCCCCAGGTAGACAACATACTGGAGGGTTCCCTCAGGCAGACTAGGTGGGCCATGTGGTCCTTATCAGCCAGCTACTTCTATGATTCTATGAAACAGTGAAATTAAAAGAGATAAGCAAACAAGAAGACAAGAAAATTGCCAAAGGTATGACAAGAAAATAATGTGCTTCTAGTATGAATGCAGGTGCAGAATTACAATCATTACCAGACCCAACCAATGGCAGCCAAAGAAAGTAGAACAATTAGCGTAGTATAAAAGGAAAACAAATGATATGCACATTGTTTAACCAATCAAAAAACATAAATACAGACTGTAAAAATTACATTTATATTCAACAGAATGTGCATTGTACAATACAACACATATAGAATAGCAGGTGAAAATAGCAAAATTATATCTGGGCACAAAGGCAGAATCAAAATGTATTAAATATTAAATCAGCAGTACTAGATAATTAGGAAGTGATTAGCAAAATTCTGCTTTTTGGCTGGAAGCATGCAGCCATACTTCTAGTTTCCATATCTGTAAATATTTTTTTCTAGTGCTTTTTAGTTTTTAGATATTTAAAATTTTATTCCATTGTTATGGATCCACAGTAAATATGGCTGCAGTCTACTTTGCTGCTAACCTCCCCCTTCACGTCGCATCATGTCTTTTGTTTACTTCCATGGAACCTTGTGCAGCAAATTCCCGCTGTCCCTGTATAGTACTGCAAGTCATGCACTGCGTGGTTGGCAGTATAAGGCTCCAGTTCAACATGGCGGGAGGGAGAAATGTAAAAAAAAACAAACAAAGAAATGTGGCACAAATTACGAGGTAATAGTACAGCGAAAACAAGAAAGATTACCAAGTAAGTGCTCAACAGAACACAGGAAACAAACTGTTGTAAAAGATCTGATTTTTTTTATCTAGTACTGCTGCTTTAAGTGCTGAATTAATATGAATTAATATGATTGCTCTGGAATTATTCAAAGGAAAACCAAAAGGTTCATCCAGGCAAAATTCGGGACAAAATTGCAGAGTTAATATAGGAAAGGTGGTACCTTTTATCTGGACCAGGGCTGGAAGGGGGGGGACAGATGAGGGTGCAATTCACTTTAACCATGGTCCTGCCTAGTCACCTTCTAGTCAGTTCTTCTCTCCCCCACTGATCTGACTCACACTCGTGACAGTCATCACAATCCTTACAAGTCGACTAGGAGTCAGGATTGACTCTTTGGAAATGCAGGCTTGAATACTGGTTAGGTCTGACAGCTGCTGCGTCCATTATTGGGCCAGCCTGGCCAAAAAAGGAGGACAAGGATTCACTGCCTGAGAGGTGTGGCTCAATCTCACTCCTGACAGCTGATCTTCGAATCCTTTCTTGGGCAGGGAAATGGAAAAGGTGTGGATATATTGTGGAACACAAACAATGGAGAGAGAAAAAAGTAAGTACTTCAGCTGGGACTTGAACTCAGGCCACCCAGAATACCATTCTGATTGCGCTACCAGCTATACTACTGAGGCAACTGGAAACTGGGCTGTCCCAGAACATGCTACTCTTTCTCCAAATTCACAACCCGGTGGCTGCACAGATAATTACATTTATACAATCACATGGGTGCCATTCTGATTGCGCTGCCAGCTGAGCTGCCGAGGAAGCAATGGAGAGAAGAAAAAATTACTCACCTTAGTAATTATGTTTCTTCTAATGGAGTCTTGTTGTATTCTGACTATTGCAGTTAGCCCCAGCACTCAAACTGCCCCGGAGAGTAGAGGGTTAATTTTCTATGCAGAGCATAGAACGTTGAGCTCAAGCTCGGTTCAAACCTCTGTCTGCTGCACTTTGATGCGCAACTGTCAGATTCTTACGAGCTAATACTTACCAACTACTATATGGAAATTGTAAAATTTTTACTAGCCAAATGGCAACCAAATATTTTGGATCCCCAAAAGACTCAAGGCAAGAAATCAAATCAAAAACCAGGTAGTGAACAATTTAAGACTGTTAAATTAATAATATAACCCACTCCCCCTCTCTAAAAGGAGGGAGTACTCAAATGCACCCCTGGGGTGCAACACTGCACCTGCCAGCCCACTTCCCAAAAACAGGTTCTGAGAGGGGAGGTAGGGAGAGAAGTCAGAATACAGCAAGACTCCATTAGAAGAAACATAATTACTAAGGTGAGTAATTTTTTCTTCAAACAACATAAAGTCTTGCTGTATTCTGACTATTGCAGACTACCAAGCAGTACCTCCATGGAGGAGGGAATCAAACCTAACTTGGGAATAGGCTCTGCAGTACTGCTGTACCAAACTGAGCATCACTCCTAGCCTGGATGTCCAGGGAGTAATGCTTGGTAAATCTATGGACTGTTTTCCAGGTGGCTGCTTTACATATCTCTAGCAATGGAATATCCCTGGCCACAGCCAGGGAAGCAGCTGTACCTGTAGTCGAATGAGCCCACAGGCCTGAGGGAGGTATTTTGCCTAGCTTCTCATAGCAGAATTGAATACAAGAGACAATCCACCTGGCAATAGTTCTCTTAGTGGCAGGTTTGCCCTTACCCACTTCCTTATAAGTGAGAAACAACTGAAGGGAGTCAAACCTGTGAGCCTTAGTATGATCAATGTAGTAACTAAGGGCTCTTTTTAACATCAAAACTGTGTAAACTTCTTTCTCCTGAAGAAGAATGATCAGCGAAGAACACAGGGAGAGACATAGATTGGTTCAGATGAAAATCTGAAACCACTTTAGGTAAAAACCTCCTATTAGTTCTAAGGACCATCTTATCTCTATGGAATGAGATAAAATCAGGCTCCACTGACAGAGCTTGCAATTCACTGATCCGCCTGGCAGAGGTAATAGCTACCAGGAACACAGTTTTCCAAGTCAAGTACTTAAGCTCTGCTGAAGACATAGGCTCAAAAGGGGGTTGCATAAGCTGAGCAATGCAAACATTAAGATCCCAAGCAGGGGTAGGATCCCTAAAGGGGGGGATTGGTATGAAGCAATCCATTGAAAAATGTACAGAATACAGGGTGAGATGACAGTGAGGAAGGCTTTCCCGCTGACAGAAAAGCAGAAACAGCTGACAAATGTACTTTGAGAGTAGCTAGTCTGAGGACTAGGCCAGTAATATGAACCATATAATCCAGAACTGTAGACAATTCAGCAGTGTCTGGGGATATATGCTTCTTGGAATGCCAAATGCTGAATCTTTTCCATTTGGAGTTGTAAGTTTTTCTGGTGGTAGGCTTTCGAGAGGCTTTGAGAATATCCAGAACCCCTTGAGACAGATGCAAATCTGCATACTCTAACTCTTCAAGAGCCATGCCTTGAGATTGAGCAACTGAAGATTTGGGTACCAAATCCTCCCCTGAGAGGAGGTTAACAGGTTGTAATTCCTGGGAAGAGACAGAGGAAGATGAGCTGCTAGGGATAGCAACAGGGGGTACCAAGGCTGCCTGGCCCAGTCTGAAGCAATCAGAATCACTTTGCAAGGTTGTGACCTTCCCTTGACCAGAACCTTGAACAGTAGAGGAAAGGGAGGGAAGGCATATAGAAATTTCCCTTCCCAGTTCAAAATAAGAGCATCCACAGGGACTGAGCCCAATACTGGGGGTCTGCAACAAAACAGAGGAAGTTGGTGATTGTCTGGGGCTGCAAAGAGATCTATCTCTGGAGTGCCCCACCTTGAAAAAATCACTTTCAACACCAGAGGGTCCAGGGACCATTCGTGATGGCCCTGGGAGATCCTGCTCAATGCATCTGCTAGCACATTGTCCTTCTCTGGAAGGTGGACTGCTGTCAGAGACGTCTGCAGAGAATAAGCTAGGGACCACAGTTTCATAGCTTTCGTGCACAAGACCGTGGACGGCGTGCCTCCCTGCTTGTTGATGCACCACATGGTGGTGGTGTTGTGTGTCCTGACCTGAACCACCTTGTTCTACACTGACTGACAGAAAGCTTGTAGGGCCAGAAAGATTGCCCTGAGTTCCAAGAGATTGATATGAAGAAGGGATTCCTGAGGGGACCACAGTCCCTGGGCTGTGAGAGCCCCCAGATGGCTCCCCACCCCAATAGAGAAGTTTCAGTGGTTAGGACCACAGAGTGAGACTGAGTGACGAATGGGACTCCTTGCCTGAGGTTGCCCTGATCCTGCCACCATTGGAAAGCCTGGATCAGAGTCTGGGTCACTGGAACTAGTTTGGTTAGAGAATCTTTCTTCTGAGATCAAAAGGCCCTCAGGTGAAACTGAATGTCCCTCATCTGAAATCTGGCCCCTTGGACCACTGCTGTAGAAGCTGCCATGTGGCCCAGAAGTTGAAGGAAGTGCCTTGCTGGCCGAGAGACCAGAAGGTGGAATGAAGAAGCCAGCTCTACAATAGCCCTTGCCCTTTCCAGGGGAAGAAAAGCTCTTGCTTTGACTGTATCCAACTATGCCCCTATGAAGGTGAGGAGATGTACAGGCTCGAGAACTGACTTGGGAAGATTGAGAAGGAATCCTAGGGAAGTGAGCACTTGCTGAGTCACTTGAAGGTCTGACTTGACTTGGTCTGGGGACTGACTCACAATGAGCCAGTCGTCCAGGTATGGAAATATGGAAATATTTTTCCTTCTTAAAAAGGCCACTTCTACTGCTAGGCATTTTGTGAATACCCCTGGAGCTGATGTCAGGCCGAAGGGCATAGCTTTGAACTGATAATGATCTGAAGACAATTCGAACCTGAGGTACTTTCTGTGGGAGCACCTGATGGGAATGTGAAAGTAAGCATCTTTTAAGTCCAGGGAGGCTAGCCAGTCCACTGGCCTTAGAGAGGGGAAGGATTATTCCCAGAGTCACTATTTTGAATTTTGGTTTTAAAAGATGTTTGTTCAGGTATCTTAAGTCTAGGATGGGTCGCCACTCCCCTGTCTTTTTTGAGGTAAGAAAGTACCTGGAGTACAGACCTTTGCCCCTGTGCAATGTAGGAATTCTCTCTACAGCTTTTAGAGCCAGTAGAGATGAAACCTCTGCCTCTTAGGGCAATGGTTTCGGAGATGCTTGCAGGTGGAAAAGATCTGGCCCTCAGCTTTGGAAATTTCTTGAAGCTGAGAACCAGCCCCTGGCTTACCACCTCCAGGACCCACTTGTCTGAGGTAACAGACATCCAGTCCTGGACGAAGTAAGCCAGCCTGCCTCCTACAGGAATGGGGGAGTTGACCCGGGGCTGACACATCCGGGTGTCTGCTTGGCAGAAGCCTTAGGTTGAGGGATGGATGCAGCCCTGCTCATCCCCCTTCTGCCTCTCCCTCTGAAGAACCCCCTCTGAGGAAAGGGAGAAGAGGCCTGTGCTTGGTAGAAAGGCCTATGAAAAGGCCTGCCCCTGCCCCTAGCCTGCTGCCTTTGAGGAGTTGCCTACCTTTCCTTGGCCTGTGCACTCCTATAGGTGGTCCTATACTCATCCATCTTTTTCACATAATTCTCTGTCTGCTCCCCAAACAGAGAATTACCCACCACAGGGAAATCCATGGCCTTAGCCTGGGTGTCATAGATATAAAGATACATAGACAGTGTTGGCAGATAAGGGCCTATGGCCCACCCAGTCTGCCCATTTGAGCTTGTAAGTTCAGTTTGTTTTCCTAGAAGTCTGTTGCCCCTTACCCCTGACCTCTAGAATTCCTTTATGTCTATCCCATGCATTCTTAAATCCCGTGATTGTTTCAGCCCCCACCACTTCCTCTGGCAGGGTATTCCACTTGTCCACCACCCGCTCGGTGAAGAAATTCTTTCTCATGTTTCCTCTGAATCGTCCTCCCTCCAACTTCATCCCATGCCCTCTAGTCTGTCCTGTGAGAGACTAGTACATCTGAGCCAAGCCATTCTCCGAAGAGCCACAGATGTAGCCATGACTCTACAGAACACATCATTGGAGTCCACAGCAGCATGGAACTGTACCTTAGATGCCTCAATTCCATCAGCAGCCACTCCCTCCAGCTCCAAGGCTAGCTGGGGGAGGCCTGCTTAGCCAGTGCCAGTACAGTGTCACACCTAGACTTCTGGTACCTGATTGCATAGGCCATATAATTAGCCTGCCTGAGTCCCAAGGCGGATGCCATGTACTGTTTCTTTGTCATGGCATCCAGCTTCCTAGAATCTTTATCTGGGGGGTGTGAAGCCAAGGGTATATTAGCCTTCTCACAGGCTGCAGCCTGCACAACTCCAACATGGCTGCATTATTGATACAAGTACTCTGTACCAGAACCTGATAAGGTGTACCTTTTGTCCATCCTTCTGTCGACAGGAGGTACAGAATTTGGAGTTTTTAAAATATTTTGTGTCTGTTTCCCAAAAGGCTTATGAAGGGGAATAGATAGTCTCGTGGACTCTGGGATGCCCATCATCTCCACATAATCAGGTTCCTCTTGTTCCTCTACAGCTTCTTCCACAGGGAGCTGGAGGGTTTCTGCCACTTTCCTGTAAAACATGTAGTGGGAAGGGGACTCAGAAAACCTAGGAGGGGAAACACCAGAAGGCCTGTCTGGGGAGATGTCCGGTTCAATGGGCTCAACCAGACCTCCCACACCATCGTCATCATCATAATCTTCATCCCCCTCCAAATCCAGTTCATAGAAATCTTCAGGGGCATAATCTTGAACTGGAGGAACTGACCGAACCGAGCGCCTGCCAGAAGGCGCCGGATCAAACGGAACTGGACGAAGCCATTCTACAATCCTTATTGCATTGGCAATCTCTTTGGTGGTCGGAAAATGGGTCTCTGGGACTGAACTGGCTGATTTTTCTTTTCTTTTCCTTTTTGTAGGAACCAATCCCTCAGGATCGGCTCTCCTCTTGCCTGAAGAAGTATCTCCCTGGTCAGAGGGCACTCCCTCAGGTTCGGTCGGAACTGAACCAGGCTGGCCATCCAGGTCAGCGGACTTCACAGCCTCCTTATCCCTGAGCCTGCCTAATCTTTTTTCCAGGGTAGACTTTGGGAAATTTTTTACAGATTTGGCAGTCTAGATCGAGGTGATCAAACCCCAGATAATAAAACACAGGTGGTGTGGGGATCAGCCTTAGCAAAGACCTCCCCGCACACACTGCAGTGTTGAAACCCAGTGGGCCCGGTTTTTCTTTTGGGTTTCTCAGACATTAGCCATCCTAACTACAACCAGGCAAGACACCCTTATCGGTTTCTAACTGTGACATGGGTATTGGAAAAAACACAGGAAAATGCAGTTTTTTTAAAACCGATAAGGACCGGTAATCACACTCTAAGTTTAAAAACAAAGACAGAATATATAAATCACTAAACGGCTGGCTCAGCCGAACCAGTTGAAAAATCAATTTTTACAATTTCCACAAGTTTACTATGTCTAGTTCACTATCTAGTACTTACTGTAACACAGACAGAGATCTGAACCGAAACTTGCGAAAAATAATTGGTAAAACCGAGGACTTTAACCGACTTACGAAGCATGAGCAAAGGAGAAATCTCCGGAGAGATTGTTCAGTTAGGTAGAGTAAAGAATCTGACAGTTGCACTTCAAAGTGCAGCAGACAGAGGTTTGAACCGAGCTCGAGCTCAACGTTCTATGCTCTGCATAGAAAATTAACCCTCTACTCTCCGGGGCAGTTTGAGTGCTGGGGCTAACTGCAATAGTCAGAATACAGCAAGACTTCATGTTGTTTGAAAAAAGTAAGTGCCTCTGCTGGGATTGTTTGTATGTGTTCCACAATATATGCACACCACACTCATGAGATTGTGAAAAGGTAATTATCTGTGCAGCCACCGGGTTGTGCATTTGGAGAAAGAGTAGTGTGCACGGGGACAGCCCATTTTCCAGTTGCTTCGATGACACAGCTGGTAGCGCAATTGGAATGGTATTCTGGGCAGCCTGGGTTCAAGTCCCAGCCGAGGTACTTACTTCTTTCTCTCCATTGTTTGACTGTGTTCCACAATATATGCACACTGCACCCATGTGATTGTATACCTCTATTTTCCATGCAGCCTGTTTTTTTCCCTGTAGCCTCATCACATGGCATTTAAAGTTCCATGTTATAAATAGAATTACCATTGTAAATGTTTACCACTGTAAATGAGCTTTTCACTGCTGTTTTAAGCCAATGTGACTGTTTCAACTGACATGACACTACCTCAGCAGTATTGACACATCCTTGTGTACCTACTTCTCCCCTTTTCTCTGCAAATGACCACTTTCACCCTAACGGCTCTGCCTTATTTCCTGCCTCCTTCCCCGATCCTTCTTTCACCTCACCCCTCTCACCCTCCACCTTCTTTCCACTGTTTATCTTCACTTACCTGAACTTTTGTTCACCCAAATCTAACTATACCTACTTGACAAAGCACCTTCAGCTGCCTTCTTTTATTAGGTTATTTTTGATTTCCTACCAATTCATAGTTTTAGTTGCAACATTAATGTCATATTGCCATTTAAAATATTTTCTTGTCAATATTTTATGCAATACCATCCGTTGTATGTTTGTCACCCTTCCCACTGATGTGGAACCTTTGCAAAAGAGCTGTTATGTGCTCAAAAGTATTGTAATCCGAGAATGAATGAATAAATAAAATGTACAGTACCCTGTATAATATACCTGTTCTATTCATGTTAAGTATGTTCAACTCTGAAGCAGAACCTTTGTAAATCAGCATTTAGCGCAAAGGTAGTAAATCCTAGCATTTAATAAATAAAATAAAATAAAAGAATATTCCATAGGACATCCAGAAATAAGTTTCGCATTCCCTGTGGAATGTTGCAAACAGTGCTGACCTAGAACTTGGGGCTTCTCTTCGCTTTGCCCACTTGTTGCTAGGCAGCATGGCTGGCAACATTCCAGAATGAATAAAAAACTTACTTCTGTTGCTCTATGGAATATCACCTGTTTATGTTGCACCTGAAGTGAAACTAAATCATTTATTTCCACACCAGCAGTTCTATAATAGCTATTTCAGCTTCTGAAGTGCCTTCAGATTACTGAACTATTGTTAGACTTCCTATGTGATGTAAGTCCTTACCAGGATTTATTTTATTTCAACTTATAGTTTGTGTGCCTCCACTCTCTCAGCCTGCAACATGCCCCCAACCCTGTCACCCCACCTTCTCCCAGGGATTACCTGCTCTCTGGTTGTGCAACCACAGTTTCGCCTCCCTATGGCAAAGGTCTTCTAGCTGGCTCAGTTCCCTCAGAAAGGCTGTAACTGTGTGCAGTAAGCCAGCATGGGTTGGGAAGTGCAGGGTGTCTGAACTCTGGGAGGGCTGTTATTCTGTGATGGCTGAGGTTCTTTTCTACTTTTCTAGCCATGCCCTCCAGGACGCACATGCTAGAACTGATGTGAATGCATGATGACAGTTTCGGCTCAACCAATGGCATCCTCCCTGCCCCTGCATACAGTCTTGCCTGGACTGCCACCTGTGGTCACCCAGATGGCATTTGTACAGTGGTAGTGGGTCCTCCCTCCCTCCCAGGAGAGGAGGACATCCTGTGGGATACTCCATCCTGCCCTCCGTATGGTCCTCCAACAACCCGGGCTTGTTTCTGAACCACGGTCACCAGTGCTGTGAGCAGTAGCACTACCACTGTGCTGATAGACCAGCTATCTTTAATTATATTCTGGGGGTATGGGTTCAATTCCCAATAGGTTACATTATTTCTTTCTCACTACAATTTGTGATTTAAATTAATTAGCTGTGGCCTCACAAGATTTGGTACTAGGACTGGTGCTATTTAGCATCTTCATTGCTAAATTACACCTATCACCTAATCACCTATTACAGCCTGCAAAGATCTACAAGCAGAATTCGACCTGCTGCAATATCAACTGCTGGGAAAGAAACTATTATTGAATGCAAAAAAAAAACAAGGCAATGTTTTTCTCCCCTCAGGTGCAGTCAGGATACACTATCCCTCTCAACCTTCCGAAGTTATCCACTGCCCTTGGTGAAAACCTAGACTATGTCACAAAATTCAAATACCTGGGGGTATGGTTAGATAATAAGGTTAGACTACCTAGAACATTTGGAAGAACTGTTAAAAAAACTCAGACAAAGACTTGGACTTTACTACAGAATAAGGCACTTCCTTACAAGTGATTCAAAAAAGAAGATGGTCCAGGCCACTTTCCTCTCAGTACTAGATTATGCTGACTTCTTATACAGTCGCTGCCCTACTGTATGTCTGAACAAGATAGATACACTATATCACAGAGCCTTGAGGTTCATCACAGACCTACCCTACAGCACTCACCACTGTCTGCTCTACTCTGCAGTGGGATGGACGTCGCTTCAAGCCAGAAGAGATAGAAATGCAATATTATGGACCTACAGAGCAATATCGCAGCAGCTTCCAAAATATATCTCTGACTGTTTTCTACAAGCCACATCAAATAGTTATGCATTAAGAAGTATGAACCTTATTACCCTCAAGGTGCCTAAATTCCACTCTCGACATGGTAGATATGCAGTTAGCTATGTGTTATCCACTTTATGGAACACAATGCAGAAGACATTGAAAGTGAAGAAGCTTATATCTATTTCAGCCTTCAAATACCTATACAATAGGATTTTCAAAGAAAAATGTAGCTGCTTCCATCAACACTAGTTTAACCCTCCATATTTAGATACACAAGACAAGCTCACCAGCACCAACTGTGAAACTACCCTATAGCTCACTATCCAGTGCCTTTTCAGCTCCCTATACCCTTAATACTTATATCTCCCTAATGCTCCCAGCTCATACCTCTCGCCTAACCCTCTCCTCTTGCTCCTATCCTACTCTGGATCCTCTTATTGCACCAACTCTACGATTCCTCCCTCCCCACCCAGTTCCCTACCCTGACCATTACTGCAGGGTACCAATCCTGCCACCCGCAGCCACAAAACACTCCTTTGTCCCCCTAGTACCCATCCTAGTGAGCTGGCTACCTATGAACCTTCTGAATCATGTACATATGTAATATATCCTTGTTTTTCCTAACATGTCAAATTATGTGTTCAATATCTGATTTATTGTTTTATTTCTGTCTTCACAATTTGGTGTATAATCTGATTGTTATATTATTGGGATCTGTTGTATAACTCACATTTTTGTATTCTTCTATTTGTAAATGTTCTGAATGCTATATTTCATGTAAATTGAACCTTGATCTTACCAGGTCCATCTTGCAAATGAGCCTTGCTCAACGATGTTCGCCTGGATAAATAAAGATTTGATTGATTGATTGATTGATTGCTGATATATCGGATGGGATTAGGAGTAAGATCAGCCTTTTTGCAGATGACATAAAGATCAGGGCAGAGGTGGATAGTGTGGAAGGGGGGCAGGTACTCCAAGAGGAACTGGCAAGAGTTGAGCGCTGGTCAGACATGTGGCATCTGGAGTTCAATGCTAAGAAGTGCAAATTCATGCATTTGGGAGCCTGGAACCCTGGGAATTGCTACTGACAGTGGGGAGTGCAGTTATCCACTTCATTGGAGGAGAAGGATCTGGGGGTACTAATCCCAGGGGACATGAATCACTCAGCACAGTGTTGGAAGGTGGCAACCAAGGCTAATAAGGTGCTGGGGTGCATTGCCAGGGGAATTACCTCTAGGAGAGAGGAAATCATTCTGCTGCTATACAGGTCTGTGGTGAGACCTCACTTGGAGTACTGGGTGCAGCTCTGGTGCCCCTATTTAAAGAAGGCTGTCAAACTACTAGAGGGGGGCCAGCACAGGGTGACAAAGATGATCCTTGGACTGGTGACAAACCATATGAGGAAAGACTGAGGGAGCTCAACATGTATTCCCTGGAGGATAGAAGGGAGAGAGGTGATATAATTGTGACCTTCAGATACTTACAGGGCATGAATAGGGTTAGTACTGAGGGCATGTTTAGATTAAAGAGGGGAAGGGACACAAGGGGACTCGATAGACTGTATGGTCTGTATCTGCTGGCATATTCGTATGTTCATAATACTGAACCAAAAACATCTAATTGTCATCTTGATTATTCCTTGTTGCAGGATAAGCAATACCAGGGAAAGGAAGTGTATCCATGGATTTCAGGTCCAACCATGTGAGTCTGTAGCTCAGTGGTTAGAGCACTAGGATGGTATTTTGGGGACGTGGGTTCAATTCCCAGAAGGTCACATTATTTCTTTCTCACTACAAATTGTGATTTTAATTGTGTAGCAGGGGCTAATGTTGTAGTAAAAGTAGTAGTAAAACAACTTTATTTATATAGGCAAATATTCAAACAAGGAAATATTACACAATAGATCCAAACAGGCCCTGTTTTCAAGGTATTCTTGTATTTAACATTATACGTTACATCAATAAGTTCCAGCACAGGGATAGACTAAAATTCAAGTACAAACTTATAGGATAGTAATTTACATAATAGGCAACATAGATTCCTGGAAATTTTGATTCAAGAGCAATATAAACATTATAAGCCCTTAATAACACAGACATTCATACAGTTTTGGTTTAACATATTGTTTAAACATAGCAACAGACAATGTCAGGTCACTCTGTTGGTTTGAAAAATTATTCCAGGCAGTCGCTGCTCGCTATTTAAAAGTAAATTCTCCAAACTTAGTTTTAGTTTTTGGAATCTTCATGGGCAATGTTTTGTCCCTCAGAGAAAATGTATGATTTGTCCACTAAATTGAGCTAACTAATCTAGTAGGCTCACTAGATTTTAAACATTTAAATAAAAGGATAGTCCATGCATTATCTCTTTTTTGTTGAAGTGAGATCCAGGCCAAATCGCAATAGAGTGTACAGTGGTGAACATTAAAGCCACTTTTTATCACAAATCTGGCTATTTTGTGATGTCATATCTAGCCTTCATAGTCATTTTTTTATACTATTATCAAATGCAGAATATGACTGCCATAGTCTAGGAGGAAATCAGCAACTGATTAACCACTGTCATGCGATCTTTCCTGGTCATGCAATGAGATGCACGTCTCATGGCCCACAGCTTTCTCCCAATCTTATTAACCAGGGAGTCAATGTGGAGCTCAAAATTTAAGTGATGGTTGAATTCCACTCCCAGGTACTTATAGCTTTGTACCTGGGATAGGATTTAGCCATCCTTTGCCCTGATTTTTAGAATTTGAGAGAAATTTACTTTATTCCCCTTATTTGTACAGAATAACATAGTTTGGGTCTTTTTTAAATTCATAAGCAATGCCTTTGAAGCAAACCACTGTTCCAAATTATCAAAGTCAGCCTGGAGTTTAGACTCAACATCTTGGGAATTTATTCCCTCTGCGACTTTTACTGTGTCGTCAGCATATAATGTTATATGTGTATTCTGTGTAAAACTGGGGAGGCTGTTCATGTACACCAAGAACATCAATGGGCCCAATATAGAGCCTTGGGGTACACCCCTGGTTATTGGTACCAGGTCAGAACTTATATTTCCTATGGATACCATTTGGGATTGATTTTCCAAATATGATTTGAACCAGACCAGAGATTCATTCTTTTCTCCAGTGGCTTCAAGGCAGGTCAAGAGTCTTCTATATTCTACCATGTCAAAGGCTTTGGACAGGTCCATGAAGACTGCACCCACGGACTGACCCTCTCCAAGGAGGGTAAACAATTGGTCACAAAAGTCCATGAACACAGTCACCGTGGACTGTCCCTTTCTAAACCTATAATGAACAGGTGTTATCCTCTTATGTTTTTCCAGATATCCCATGAGTTGGGAGTGGACTAAATATTCCATCAATTTTGAAATGATTGATAACAGGGCAATAGGCCTGTAATTTGTAGGATTGGAGGGGTCTGCCCCTTTAAAAATGGGAATAATCTTAGCCCTTTTCCATTTGCTAGGGAATATCCCCTGCACCAAAACATCTAATTGTCATCTTGATTATTCCTTGTCCCAGTAGGTCACATCATTTCTTTCTTACTACAATTTGTTCAATAGAATGTGCTCATTTGTACATGGCAACAGTGGGTTGATCTGCTGTGAAAGGGAATAAAGTCCTGGATCAAGGCTTTAAAAGTATTTTTTTTTCAATAAAATTCTAGGATTTGAGCATATGATCTACCTTACTAAAGAGGCACTGTCAATGTATAAATAACACATGTCATGAGCCGGCTAAAAATATCGAATATATTTTTATGTTTAGAATTTGACCTTTATAGACCTCACTCATGTCTATCCCACTTAGTAGGCCAGAGAGGGCAAAATCTGGTGAAAAAAAGAAATGTGATATTTTTTGCAAGCCCATGGCATAACCCCCTATCTACAGAATCATTCATTATGAAGGTAATTGTTAGGCAGCTTTAACAATACCCAACTTTCTTCTGGGGAGCATTCCTTCTGCCCACATGGTGAAGGCATTTAAAACCTCTTTGGAAACTTATTTACTTCAGCAAGCATTCCCCAGCTGGTTAGTTTTATTAAAACAGTATTTAAAAAAAAATATCTGCCAGATATTAAATTTTATTTGTGTTGCTGTTTTGTTTTCTTTGTACTGGGATTTGTTTTAAATCGAATGTAGAATACCCTGAGCCTTCGGGAAAGGGTGCTTTATAAAAACAGCTTGCTTTGCCTTCCCTAAAAATGGAGACCATGTACTGTACCATACTGAAGTGTAATGCTGATATGAGTGTATTACTAATGCCCCTCATATATTTTCCGGATGGGCCCCTGTACCAACTTTCCAGGTGGGCTCCCCACCTCCAATCTGATCCTGCAATAGGTGGTCTAAGAAGCATAGGAGTGTTAGTCACATAAAAAAAAATCATAATCTTGAAAAACAAAGTATTAAGGAAGTATATATTGTAGATTTTAAATAGAATAATGTGATTGTCGCTGACCTGGTAGACCTCGGGGTTCTTCACTTGGAGTGGTGAAGGGAACTGTCTCACTACCAGCAGCGCCAGCGACACCCTCAGTAGGTGGAATAGCGAGGGGCTGCTTAAGGTCCGAATGGGGTTCGGCTGGTGGAATCACCCGACAAAGAGAGGCAGGAGTCATACACAGAGATTGGATAAAGCAACAACATTTATTAGAGAGGAGGGGAAGGAAGACATGGTCGTACAGAAACATACCAACCACAAAAACAGTAGGGAGTATGGACAGCATTATAGATATCTAAACAGTAACCACTAAACTCTAAAATGTCTAAACTCTAGGTTATTCTTCTCTATGGGTGCACCACGGCCTATTGCTACTTATACTTCAAACATTCCTTACCAGTAACCTGTAAGTGAAACTAGTACTTAGACAGAAATCAGGTGTTATTCACTACCCACAATACAATATTTGGTTTTACAATGACCACAGAATTATTACAAAGTCCAAACGTCTGTCATCTTCGTGCACACCATCGTTCTTCATTGGTAGCTACAAGGGAAGTAACACAGAACTACAGAATCCTAAACACAATTCCCAGCAAGGACCTAGTTAAGGCCACTGAGGTGGTGAGAGGTTTTGTGAACAGACCATAGGTTTCTCAGCAAGAGCCCACTCTCTCCAAGGCTGTCAGAAAGAAAGAACCAGAGAAGCTGGTTCCTGGAATGAACCCACTTATGGGCTGTCGGATTCCACAATGGATGCAAAGGATCCCTCGGCCAAAACCCACTTCCAGGGCCGCCAAGGAAGAAGAGAAACCAGGAGATGTGTGGCGATGAATCTGCTGCAGGACTACCACGACCTGGATGATGTTGTAGCACTCCAAGGGCCAGCAAGACTTCAAAGGATCTGAGGTGAAGATCGATCTCTGATGCAACTAGGAACCAGAAGGATCTGAAGTGAAGATGGCTGATTCTGTAGTCTTGTCACAAGGAACTAGAACAAAACAAGGAAATGGCGGATGCATCTTGAACTGGGCTTCGACTTGTGGCGAACGACCAGGGGGTGCAGACCAGGTTCTTCCAGGATGTGCGCACTCTTCTGTGGAGGGTGACCAACTTCGGGACATCCGGAACAGGAACCATACGAAACAACACTAGCATGGTGGTCATGATACGCTTGAACTTTGGCGAACGTAACTTCGAAGTGCAGAACAGAAGAAACGGCGGATGCGACTTGAACAAACGGCGATGAACTTGGCTTCGGCGAACGACATGGACGGAGCAGATGATCTGGTGGTTGGACACTTTTCTGGTGAAGAATGACGATGAAGATGCCTTCCTCCAGGTAGAGACTGATTCTGGACTTGTAGAACGGCAGACCACACCATGGAACATCAATATGGTAGAAGATTGAGACTGTCCCCATACGCTGGCAATAATGTAGCTATGAGATACACCTTTCTGCAATACCAAGAGAACTGCGTATTGACTAGATAATTTGCCAGGAGAAGGGCAAATTATCACTTTTGGGGCAATTATTTACTTGTGGGGCAATTGTTCAGATGCACTGGGCAATAGTTCAGACACAAGGGCAATAGTTTGAATATACGGGGCAATAGTTCAAATGCACAGGGCAATAGTTCAGATGTTAGGGCAATAGTTCAGATACACGGGGCAACAGTTCATACAACCAAGGGCAAATAACCACAATCCTAATGTCACAATGCAGTCTTGGTGCTTGTAGCCAATACACAATTGTTCAGATGCTTGAGCAATAAACAGTGGCATGAATAGTACAGTCGTTACAGTTACTTTGTAGCATATTGTGAGCTAAGCACCCTTGAATGGATCCATTTCTGACTGTAGGGCCTACTTGAACAGGATCTGGCTACCCCTAAACATTTTGCTATGAATGCCCCAATCACTATACTAGGATGTGCCAGTTGCCCTTATTCTAGTTGCCCTAAGCACTAGAGACCTAAATGCCTTACTTGCTATAGGGCCTATATGCCCCGCTTACTACTAGGCTGGCTTGCCCTTACTCACAAGGCCGGGGCTCCCTTACTACTACTGGGCTGGCTTGCTCTTACTCACTAGGCCAGGGATCCCTTATTCTGGGCCTGGTAGCCCTGCTTTACCTTGGGCCTGGTGCCCTCTTTTACATCGGTCCTGATAGCCCTAAACACTGTGGACCTGGTGCCCTCTTTAATCTGGGCCTGGTGCCCTCTTAAAATGGGACTGGCACCCTCTTTATTTTGGGCCTGGTGCCCCACTCTATTCTAGGCATGGTAGACCTCTTTTTTATTGGGCCTGGTAGCCCTCTCTAAATGTGGGTCTGGTGCCCTCCCTTTAAATCCTGGGCCTGGTAGCCCTACCTTCAAACCACCGGCCTGGTAGCCCGTTTAATACTCTTGGGGCTGAGATATGGCTGGACCCCTTTAATTATGCAGCTCTCAGAGAGTTGTCACTCGATTTTGCCTGGAGAAGCCGATGGTGTTGGGAGTAGGGCCTTTGATGGTCAGATGGATTGAAAACTGGCTAGCTGGACGCACTCATAGAGTAGTGGTCAGTGGGGAGCTCTCGAACCCTAGAGAGGTCGGTAGTGGGGTACTACAGGGCTCGGTCCTGGGTCCGATCCTGTTTAATGCATACATATCAGACATCAGGGAGGGTATAGGGTGTGAAATGAGTCTCTTCACTGACGACTCCAAAGTGGGAGCAGTAGTTGAGGGGGAAGAGGGGAGTTTGACCCTGCAAGGGGACCTGGACACCCTGGAAAGGTGGGCTCACACATGGAAATTAAATTTCAACATCACCAAGTGCAAGGTGTTACATCTTGGGCGGGGAAACCCTAAACACAGGTACACCCTGGGAGGGGAGGCGCTGGAGGCCTCAACAGGGGAAAAAGACCTAGGGGTCATGGTGGATGCATGTATGAATAACTCTGAGCAGTGCAGGAGAGCGGCTAGCAAAGCAAACAGGATGTTGGGATGTATCATAAGGGTAACACATCTAGGAGCAGGGAAGTGATTCTGCCATTGTACAATGGACTGGTTAGACCACACCTTGAGTACTGTGTACAGTACTGGAGACCACACTTGAAGAGGGGCATACAGCTCCTGGAGAGGGTACAGAGGAGGGCAACTAAGATGATTTGAGGACTAGGGGATTTGACGTATGAGGACAGACTTGAGGAGCTCTGCCTGTTTTCATTGGAGGAGAGGAGAGGAGAGATGGGGGGACATGATTGAGGTCTTCAAGTACCTCAAGGGAATAAATAGGGTAAACACGGAGGGGATCTTTAGACTAAAGCAGGGAGGTATCACCAGAGGGCATGGTTTGAAGTTGGAAGGTGGAAGGGTGAGGGGGGAAGAGGAAGAGGTTTTTCACTGAGAGGGTGGTGGATCCTTGGAACGTGCTGCCTGGTGAGCTGGTTCAGAGATCCACAGTGGAGGGCTTCAAGAGAGGGTGGGACAGACACAGAAAGCGGATGGATCAGGTGATGGCCTGGCCTGGCCGGGGGGGGGGGGTGGATGGATGATAGGGGTTTCTGGAATACAAGGGAGGAGGGCCTCGGTACCCAACTAGGGATCTGAGGTTCGAGCAGACTCGATAGACCGTAAGGCCTAATCTGTTGGCAATTAGTATGTTAGCATGTTAGTAATTAACTTGTGAGGGGCCTCTTTTTATCTATCCCCTGCAGTCTACACCAGCAGCAGACACCCTTGACACCTGTAAACCCCCAGATTATCTATTGATTCCCCTCTTTTGTAGTGCCCCCAACTTTGGGGCATTACAATAAGCATTTATACCATCATATATAAGCTTAAGGCACTGCAGAATATAAAATGATGATCAGTCTGAAACCACCATAAGAAGCAAAGTGACATTCATAAGTGAGATGAACGGTAAACCAGAAAACTACTGATACAGTGATAAAATATAGGGTTCAAGATATTTCAGTGAGATATCACCATCATCTAACAACTTGAATAAATACATTGCAGAACTAAAGAATTTCTTTTTGCATTCAAAATCAGTCCACAAAAGTTGTTTTCAACTCTAAGACAGCCACCTGTGAACTCTTTTGTAAATTTATTTCAATGGAAAGATCTGAGAACTAATTTAAACTGGATATGGATTGGATTTGTTCCAAAGCATTATTACATAAAAGCCTTTGACATCTTAAGGAAAACATTGGAAAAACCATAATTTGTATGCATAATTCCAGTTTACAGCTGACAATTCCTGTAATTAGTCCTTCTGTTTACAGCTGCTTGTAAAATGTGTCTAAAATTAAAAATAAATCATTGGGTAAAACTAGTCAAGTGACTGTCCATTATTACAACAGTTAATACACAGTCATCCTGGTCTTAGGCTTGACCAAATTTTTTAGTAGCCACATCACACAATGAGAAAATGAATCCCCCTACACCCAGAACTGACCTTCCACCACAAATCCGGCAACCACCTTTGCTCACTAGAAACCTTCAACTATGCCCTAAAAATAAAACTACCTAAAATAAAAAAAAAGTTCCAATGTTGTTTCCATGATCAAGAAACAGAAAGTACTGCTCATAGTTTTCATTACTAGTGTTTCTTTGCTGTCAGTGACACATCCTGCTCCCATCTTTACCTGCTTACCAGGGAAATCTCTGCTGCTTACTCTGCTAAAGACAAAATTGCAGTGTCAGTGGCTCAGTAAGTAGCACACTCGCCTCTGAGGCTGGGAGTTCAGAGGGCTGTGGATTCAGTTACCACATCTGGCACTTGGGTTAATATCCCAGTATTGACACTGTAGTGCAGCATGAGAGGGGTGCTGCACTTCTGAGGTGCAGTCTTTCAGATGAGACATTAAACATCTGCCTGGATTGGTGGTAGTTCAGGTGGATGTTAAAGATCCCATGGCACTTCTTGAAAAAAGTAGGGGAATTTCCCCGGTGTCCTGGCCAACTTTCCCACATTCACAAAAAGGTCAATTGGCATTCATCTGTATCCCCCTCCCCTGGGTCGTGCATGAAAATAGGCAGAATTTGTCTAGTGCACTTACCCATTCAACAAAAACTAAATAAATAAAATAAAAACAAAGCTCTGGCTTCATATGAATCCTTTGTTGTGTGTGTTCAGTATGTAGGGAAAGCAACAGTCTACCAGTGGAACTTGCAGAATTTTTAATCCCTGTATTCCATGGTAAACATTCCAAAAGTTAAATGTGAGGAAAGACAGAGAGAAAAAAAGAAAGAGGATGAATAAACAACCCATAATATAAACCAAAGAGAAGACATTTTTATTTTGTTTTTGTTGACCGTTTAAGTGCATTAGACAAATCCTGCCTATTTTCAGGCACGACCCGGGGGAGGGGGATACAGATGAATGCCAACTGACCTTGAACCAGATTAAGCTGTTGGTGGTATTTTTTATGAATGGACGGAATTTGGCCATTGCGTCGGGGAAATTCCCCCTACTCTGTAGACGGGTGGCGCTGTCCATCTGTCTGCAGGGATGGAGGACCTCAGTTGGACGGAGGTGGTGGACGAGAAGGTTGTGGTTTTATAGCTCAGGAGCTAACCACGGTAGACGGTATGTTGGAAAGTGGAAATCGGTCTGGAGACAATAATGGAGCTGCGGCTTTGGAGCCTATGGAATTTGTATTGGATACGGACGTGGATACTACTGCAGAAGTTCTTCTTCAGGAAGAACTCGATAGGAAGAAACTTCAATTATTGGATCTAATTAATACAAGCGGAAAGGGATTTTCAGACTTGCCAGAAGAAGCTGGATGCTGAACGCAGCAAGAGAAAGCGCTCCCCGGCTAGCCCACTTAATAATGGAGGAAAGCGCTTTGGTCAACAAGACGGTGGTAATGGCAAGAACTCTCAACCTAAGACTGTCCTGCATGGAGAAGGTAACTCAGTGAATATGTCGGGGCACTCATGTTCTTTAACGGCTTGGTCTCCAGGAGATGCTTTGCAGCAAGCTGATTGGCTGTGGGTTGGAGATAAGTGGGTTCCGGACCCCTCAATTCCCATTCCCGGGGGTTCTAATATGCACTTACAGGATTTTGATGAACTGAAACAATCAACTGGAGATAGCAAACTTTCTAAGTCTGTGGACACTGATAGTGCGAATGCGCAACTTCAAGGTGAGGCTACTGATTTCTTAGGTGTGCAAGATGCCACTGGCAACCTAGAACTTCAGTCTCCTATTGTGGCTAACCGCTCTTCTTTGGATATTTCTATACCTGGATTAGATGTAACAGGGTCTGAGTTGGTCCCCTGCTCACCGCATTTGGACGAAGGAACTGTATTGGGCAAAACCGTGAGTACTGCAAGTCCAGTTGGTTTGGGCACTAAATCATTTGCGGGATTGTTTAAAAAACCTGTGGAATCAGCTAAACGCAGGTTTTTAGTTCGATTGAGATATCGAGGGTTGGCACCTACGGCTCCGGACAGACTTTGGGTGGGGAAGGTTTTGCTGATCGATTCTATGGGTTTCTCTCCTGCTGAAGTATATGCATTCATCCATCCTCCAGGAGATCATCATTATGACATTAGTTTTTGTTCAGTTATCTCCTTAGACAAGTTTTGGAGGCTGTATTATGATTTGAAGGATCAGGAAGACTGGAAAGATTTCCAAGCCATCCCTATTACGAAGCCCACGGTTAAAACTGTTACGATCCTTTTTAGGAATGAAGGAGCGAACATTAAGAATATTCTTTTTTGGTTGGAAAAAAGATGTTTTGTACAGGATAAACCTAGACCTATTATGGATGGGAATGTCTTTTGGACAGGGGGTTGGACTATTCGAGTTCAATTAAAGCAGGATGATGAGGGTATACAGCACCTGCCTAGTTCCTTCTTTTTGGGGAGGGACAGGGGCATAATTTTTTATGCTGGGCAGCCAAAAAGTTGTTTCAAATGCGGGTCTTTATCACATATGAATACTTCATGCGACCAAATAAAGTGTTTCCATTGTGGCATGTTGGGTCACTCAGCAGTTGACTGTATTGCACCTTCGGTTTGTAATTTATGCAACAAAATTAACCATTCCTTTTCAGATTGCCCTTGGAAATATACAGATACCGAAGAGTCCTCTGACCAGGAACACTTTTTAGCGCAAGCTAGAGATTCTCATCTTGACAAAGAAGGGATAGAGACTAGGCCCATGTTTCGGGGTAGACGCAGAGGCAGAGGGAGGGGAGGATTACTTTTGGATGATAGACACACTGGTTCACAAATTGCCCCAAACTTACTGATTTCTGTGAATCCTAATGAGGTGGATTCATTAGTGGAACAAATGATAGTTATTCCCTCAGACTTAATTCCAGAGCCCTGCAGGGAAGAAAAGGAAACTCCCTTTGCAACGCCACAGGGGTCCCCTCAATGGGCAACTGCAAAGCTAGGAAAAGATTCTCATTTTTTGACTAAAGTAGTAGCCTCTGGTAAGAAAGGGGAAGGCGAAGACGTACAGGAATCTAATCTTAGTTTATTTTCTCCTGAAGGGAGTGGTAATAGCGATATGCCTGCTTCCCCATTACCTTAAGAAAATAGATTTTCTGTCCTCTCTTCATGGGGTGATCAGGTAGAACTTGCTCTCCATATTCCTGCTTCTGTTGTGAAAATGATTAATACAGCTCCCTTACCCACTGTCCCTGGCAGCTCTTCAGGAAACAAACAACCAGAGGCCAGAAAAAGGGTGACTAGGTCCAGTAATAAAATATTTAAACCGCCACCTTAAAACCTTTTACGTTATTAGTTGCTTCCTTAAATGTGAATAGCATAAAATCACATACCAAACGTCAAACAATGTTTGGAATTCTTTCTTCATTAGGATATGATGTTTTTCTTCTTCTTCGGGATACTCGTTTTAATACGACTTCTGAGATAGTTAGAGATAGCAATCACTGGCGTTGGGGTACTTCTTTCTGGTCCTTTGGGGAAGAAAGATGTAGTGGAGTTGGTATCTGTTTTACTACGATGGATGTAACACTTATTAGATTGGTCGACACTGAACCTGGCCGGGTGTTGCTAGTAGATGTCATTGTAAATGGTATTACATGTAGGTTGATATCAATTTATGGTCCACAGATGAAGTCATTAAGGATAGAGTTATTACGTAAGATACAACCTTTTTTGCACACGAGAAGGCATTTTTTTTTGTGGAGATTTTAATATAAATTTTTTGCAAAAGAATGTAATGGGGAAACAGTATTGTGATAAGTCCTGTTTGTCAAACATTCTTTCTCTAGCTGGTTTGAGGGATTCCCATCAAACCGGGAGGAATTCAGCACAGCCTATCTTTTTTAAAGGAGGTTTAGCATCCCGTATAGATTTTATTTTTGTACCAAAATCTCTGCTCGTCAATAAGTTACTCTATGTACCAATTGAAACTTCAGACCATATTTTGATTGGAATAACATTGGATTTTCCTCAGTATAGGAGGAAAGGACCGGGATTTTGGAAGTTGAATGCTTCCTTTTTAAGTGTCCCGTCAATTATAAAAGACTTGGAAATAATTGTGCAGGATCATATCATGACAATTGGTCTGCATGAGGATAGGGTGGGTTGGTGGGAAGCCTTTAAACTTTGTTTAATAGGATATTTTCAGTCACAGGGTTGTTTTGCGGCTGAATCAAAAAGAAAGGAATATTTGTCACTTTGGCATTCTCTGCAATCTTTAATTTCCAGACAAAGTGAATATGGTTTAGATTTATCAAAAAGTATCACCCAGATTAAATTATCAATGTTACCGTATCAATACAACCGTATGGATTCTCTAATTAGGGAACAATCCTTTGGGACGCAAGGGAAAAATGCTCAAGTTAATCCTTTTTTAGCCTGTAAATCTGGGATAGATAAACGTCTATTTTCTAGTTTAAAAAGGAAGGACAATACATTAATATCTGATAATGAAGGTATTATGAATTTTTTGGATCACCATGTTAGCAAAGTTTTTGGGGTTTTACATCAGGACACTAATTTTACGCCGCAGTTGTTAGCAGCAGCGGACCTTCCGTGTGTAGAGCAAGATTTACAAACTGCAATGATAGCTGATTTTACGGAGGCAGAATTGGGGTCTGTAATTGCCTCTCTTAAAAATGGGGTTTCTCCGGCTCCAATGGTTTATCAGGAGAACTATATAAACTCTTATGGAAACTAATGCCGAAAGAATTATTGGCACTATATAACTCCTTCCTTTCGGATATGATTTTGCCAACTCAAATGTATGAAGGTTTATTAGTTTTTCTCTTTAAGAAGGGAGATCATTCTGATATAGGTAATTGGAGACCTTTGACTTTAATAAATGTGGATTTTAAAATATTTTCTAAACTATTAGGGAATCGATTATCCATAGTAATGCCTGACTTAATTAATGGTCAACAATATTGTGCCATTCCCAGGAGAAAAATAACTGATGCTTTGATTTTCCTCAGGGAAATCATGACTTTAGGGATGGGTAGCATTGGAGGACTAGGTGGCTTCTTAGTAAGCCTAGACCAAGCTAAGGCCTTTGGCGAGGTATCGCAGGACTATGTCTGGGAGTGTTTGAAGGTGTTTAGTATACCAACGCAGTTTGTTCAATGGGTGCAGTTGTGCTATGCATTGGCTAATGTAATTCCCCTAGAAATTGGGTGGAAGGGGAGGACACATAGAGTCATGAGGGGAGTTAGGCAGGGGTGCCCACTTAGTCCCTTATTATATGTTTTTGCTTTGGACCCGTTATTGAGGGTACTTAACAGGTCCCCTTTGATAAGAGCCATTACGTTGGACTCTATATGTTTGCCTAAATTTATCACCTATGCAGATGATATCTGTCTTATATTGCCTGATGAATCAGCAATAATGTTAGCTTGTGACACAATTACCAAATTAGGTTTGATTATGGGTACACGCATTAATAGTGTGAAAACTAAATGTATTAGCATTTCAGGGTTTCCCGAGTTTCCATCTAAAGTGGGAAATTTTTGGATTGAACACCAACCATGCAAAATTTTAGGACTATATTTCGGGGGTAGGGATGGTGCAATGGATAATTGGAAATTGGCCTTGCAGAAGGGTAATACTAAAGTGACTATTTGGAATAGGAATAAATTATCCAAAAAGAAACAGATTTATTTAATTAAAACTTATTTGATACCTGTCTTTTTATTTTTAAGTAATTTTTTTTATTTCCTAGGTCTATGGAAACTTCTTTAATGAGATGTTTTTTTTTGTGGGGTGTGGGTTAGCCGACTTAATCCAATCAAAAGAAATATTTTATATTTGGCTGTAAAAGATGGGGGTCTGGGAATGATAAACCCTGTCCTGTTTTTCTTTACGAATTTTTTATACCTAAATCTGATCCCTGTTATAAGAGGTTATCTCAAAGTATGGGATGTGTCACTTAAAGCTCATTTACAGGGTATATTATGTGAATGGAGGAATGGTATATTTCTACATCAAAATAAACAACGCCTTCCATTAATGAGCAGTTGGAGAGAAGCGTTTGATAAAATAAAGCATTGAGGTATACAGTGGGAAGTAGTTGAGACATTATCTAGGAAAGAACTGTATAACAAAATATTAGGGCAATTTTTCCATGACACCCTGTTTTCAACTTTTTCTAGGGAGATAAGTTTAAAGATATCTAGTTACATAACTAATCCCCATATTCCGCAACACATGTGGGATATTTCTTGGTTAGGCATCCATGGTAGAATAAATGTCCGTAGCAACCAGAAACATAAGTCAACACGGGAGCGTTTCTGCCCGAGAGAAAAGTGTGTATCTTTTTTAGAAACTATGGACCACATGTATTTTGACTGCTACTACGCTATGGAATTCTGGGATATACTTAAGGAACATTGGAAGAAGGGTCTGCTTCTTCCACCTATGAAAGAAAGTTTATATTATGGTTTCTTTCAAAAAGGAACACCTGAGGGTATTTATAGCACATTACAAGTCCTACATACCTTTTTTTTTGTATTGGATTTGGATTAGTAGATGCAGATTTTTGTTACAAGAGCAGATCATTCATCCCCTTAATTTGGTATATATAGTGGAGTCTGAAGTGGGGAAATTGAAGCTTATGGAAAGACATCAGCTTTCGTCGCAACGTTGGGGAACTTTTTGGAATGAATTTGATTATTTATGAAAATTTATGTTGGGACCTTTGCCACTCTGATAGATGTGTGTTGTTATTTATTTATTTTCTTTTTTTTGGGAGGGATAAACAACGAATTATGGTTTTTCTATATTATACAAATTGTCCCTGTTTTATAGTTATTGAAAGGAAAAGGGAAAACGAATCAAAAAAGGGATAGATTTTCCTTAATTATTTTTTTTGCAATTAGCTGCAATTAACAGTGCTATAAGGATATGTATTTGAATTGTTTACAAAATTGTTGTAATGTTTTATGATGCAGCCATGTATTATCATAGGATGTAATCCTGTTCTACACTATGTAGAATTATGCTTTCTTGTTTTTTGTGTAGAACAACACTGTTTTGTATATGTGCATTCTTGTTGAAAGTGTTAATAAAAATTCCCTTCAGTGGAACAATTTAAATGAGGATTAACATGCTATCTGTTTAAGAACCTTTTACTGACTGAGTTCTATCTGGAGCAGGTCAAGATGTGAGAATTTGGGAATGTGCAATATATGAAATGTACGTTACTTGGGGATATGTGATTAATGTTGGACATAGCTTAGGAACTGGAATGCTGCTTTATATTTAATTTTTGTATTTTGTAAAGTGCCCCAAGCCTGAGGGATATGGTGCCTATAAAATAAAATACTTATTCCTCACCTTGTGTGGAGGCTGGCTGTTGCCCTTATAAAGGCCAAGAGGCTCCTGGTGAAGTGATAGTGTGCAGAAGAGATTCTGACCATCATGGAGTGGGAGCAGAATATGCTCACTCTGTTTGGATATGAATATCTGGCACATATACTGTAGCTAAGGGCTCTGCATCTGCACATTGGAAAAGCTGGTGGGGAGAGGACTTTCTGGACCTCCCAATTTGGACTTTAAAGGTTAAGGTAACCAGAAGGGTACATGACACTGGGGAGGGGGGGTGGCTGTAATGGGGGAGGGGACGCAGGAACTCTGGCCATTCCAAGTAAGGAACATGATACTTATAAGGCTTTGTACACCCTTGGGAGGACTTGGATGTGATCCCACCACTTCCCTTTATGTATAGTGTGATGACGAGCCTGTTACCTAGTATCAAATAGCTTCACTGTTTATTTTTTTAATATGTGCGCTTGCGTATTTGTGCAAAGTGAACTAACTGGTGGTGCTTGGGCAGTGTGTGCATCTATGGAGGTGGGTGATGAATAAGCCAATGGATGTAGAAATGCAAGAGGCTTGCTACTCAGTAGTCATTGAGGAGAAAGCTGATGATGACAGTGTTGAGTTGGGCAATAGGCACAAACTCTGTGTAGTTCAAAGGATGCAGCCACACCTGTCACACTACTTTACACCCAGTAACTGGCTAACCAACATCATCTTTAGACTTTGAAGATGAACATGCAGCCTCACAGTCTCTTCTTGTTTTTTTCCCCACTTTTCGTCATTTCCCCTAGTTACAGATAGGAGTCTGGAGAGCTTCTCTTTGAAGGCACTAAACAAAGTAGGGGAAAACACTCAGCATGCAGAATGCAAATATATTGGCATCAGATTTGTTAACAGCATGTCAATAATAAAGAGGAAATACAAGAAATAGTTGATTCAAATTTCTAATTGTTTATGTTTCCTTCAAAGCATTATTCCACTGCACACAGACATTCAACATTGATAAATGCATGTTGTATCTTCTTACTAACTGCTTGGGTGTGTCATGTATACTGCTCACATCAACAATGTGCTGACCTTTGGTTTTATGTTAAAGTAGGGTTTTGAGTCCTAGGCATATAGAGGGAGATCTATGGACCCAGACTGTGATGCAAATGGGACACTCATGCGCTTAGATGGAGATTTGCAAGACTGTTCAGTGCCCCATTATGTGAATGTTGTACATGCTGTACTATGTGTGCAATTAGTTTGAATATCAAATAAAGTATAAATTATAAGTGCACACACACACACACATACACACACATATCCTGGTCAGGACCTTATGAAGATGTGGTGTTTAAATAAATTATGTTTGCAAAATGGAAAAATCTTGTATTATAACATATTACAACATATAAAAAAACTCTTACTGGGACAAAGTTGTTGGGACATTTCAGAGTTTTGATGACATCATAGTATTACTCAAACTTTACAATCATGGTTCTGTGATGTCATCAGAATCCTCAGTGTCCTAACAACCTGTTCTTCACACTCAGAGGTTAATTATTCTATATATTTGCCAGTGCAATGGATGATCGTGCACCTTTTCAATCTTAGTGGTCAGGATACCACTGAAGATTAATTAGGGTGTGTGGTAGCAAAGTAGGTAGGGACTTTAGGGCAGACTAGGTGGGCCAGGAGGTCCTCTTCTGCCAAGAGTTCTATGTTTCTATGTAAGTCAGCAGATACCATACTTAAGCATAATGTGCCTCTTTAAGAGACAATGGGTTCTACAGTATATAGCATCAGATATAAAGTGGTTTAAATCTACTGTAGAAAATCCTGCATAGTTTACATTACAGTTTCAGTATTATCAAATATGTTTGTCCACCTATGGAAGCTAAGCTTTCATGTACAAGATAAACAGCTAAACTGCAATAATAACCTTAAAAAGACAAAAGGGACTGAAATGGGAAAGAAGAAAATGAGAATATAATGCAGGTAGGGAAGGACATAGGTTTAAAGGCATCCAGACATAATGAAAGTAACAAACTCTGGCCAGAGCTGATAGGGCTGCAGGTGAGGAATGTTGGGTAAAAATATTGAAAACTACCAAAGTTATGAGCCCGTGTTAGCTAAATTTAATATAGGCTCATAACTTTGTTGTTTCGTAATATTTTTACATCAAATTTTACAAGATGCAGTGTTATTCATCACAGCACAATGTGTTGTGTATAATGACATCATATATTGTGTTAAACCCCAAATTAAACATCACATGGTAATGAAAGTAAAAAAAAAATTGGATTTATTTGTAAGGGGTGGCCATCAATGGCAACACATAGAGCAGTAATGTAGTGTGCATGGGAAGAACAGGGATCCCTTGATACTCATGTAAGTTTCATCCACATATATTTTCCCCCTCAGTGCCAGGATCCACATTACTGTTTTTCTTGCCCTGCAGTCTAAGCTATACTTGCTGTGGTTACAACTGCCAAGGCAGCAGGAGAAGGACTTTCTGGCCACAGCCTCTAGGATTTGGTTTTGTATCATGACTCCTGGGTTTCTTTGCGAGTAAATTTACTGGCCATTAAGGTTAGGGTTTGGTTAATGCCCTGAGACAGTGGAAAGGTTTTTGTTTTTATTGTTATATACTCTCGGGGAAGGGGGGATAGTGACCAATGAGAGGAGACTTGAGATATATATCTATTTTTTTTAACTGAGGGAGTCAATGATTTTTTTTTATTGTTTTGCTGAGCAAGTCAGTACTGAGTGAAAGAAAGAGAAACACACAGGGTAACAACTGGGTTCCCCCTTCAAAGAGCTTTGGGGGGAAAATGTGTGGAGGGGGCTGGGAATAGATGTATGCAGGATGGGAGAGAGAAGCACACACACACACACACACACACACACACATACAGAGCAAATGACGTCCTCCTTCGTCTACCTAATTAGACACCTGCAGAGAGGAAAAGTAAAGTGTGCGTGTGGGGGGGGGGGACAGATATGACGATTCACACTGGCTTGCTGTAGATACCACTCTATGAAGACTAGCTGTAGATCTTAAAAGTGTTCCAGTGGAAAAAATTTGCAAGTTTGATACTGATCCGGGGAAAAGTATTCACAAGTCTGATACTATTGCTGGGAAGACAGTTGCAAGTCTGACCTGTAGGGCTTGCTTTTGATAAGTGGGCTATTGGTAAATGTTAAAGTAAAGCTGACATATTTTGAGATAACATTTGAAAACACAGCACATCAGAACTGGCAGCAAAGTTACCTGCATAGCATTTTGTTCTTCTGCTACTTGGTGCACTAAACAAAAGGAGGTATCGTGAACAGTGAGCGATAAACCTGTGATTAATGCCCATATATGTTCTGTACCTCCAGTGTGCCCCCCAACCCCATCTCCTTGTAGGAGAACATGAAGCAGGCTGGGCTCGGTGATGCATGAATGGCTCAGTAATGCAGGCAGGCTGAGTAGTTGGAAGGCACACCTTCATGGAACACTACAGAGGACTGCCTTCATACTGGTATCCCAAGAGTCCTGACATCACAGGGGTCACCTCAAAATTGTAATCCCTATTTGCCCACTACAGCATAGAGCTAAATTGCAAGTGTAGTTTTGCCTCTATGGCTTTTACTGCACCTGGGTCTGCTAGTGTGGACCAATGGTATGCGTTTTCTGTGTCTTTGTTGCTTGCCGTATATTAAAACTTTATTTCCCTGCTAGCAAGTGATGTGTAGCGAGAAGCACAGATTTCAGTCTCAAAATTCCGACATAAAAAAAAATCATGCTTTCCCCAAAGAAGGCTCACAGAGTGCTGCAAAGTGCTCAAGAATAATTTAGTAAGTGGGCTAGCTGCACAAACACAATGAAAAAAACACCCTGATGCTGGCAATTCCACTTTTGGCTTGATTTGACTTTTGCATCCCACTATTTTGATGCAGTTACCTGAACTGTATGCTTCTGTTGTCGATGACTAAAAAGTATTGCTGTACTCCAGCACATCAAATTATTTATTTATTTTTTCCGGGGGGAGGGGCTTGGAAACAGAAGCATAATGTTCATGTAGCGGCATTAAAATAATGGGATTCAAAAGTTAAAGGGACACCGTCAACCCTTTTTGCATCATATTATTTCTAAGTAAAAATCCACGTTTTATGATTGCTTGCCTTCTCTAAAATTCACTGATGTTGCTGGTTGTTTTATCTGCCTCCTTTCTTGGTAGAAGTGAAATGCATGGTAATGTATAGTTCAACCCAGCCTTGTTTTGCTTCAAATCCTTGAGCTACTCTTATTGTATATACTTCCTGAACATTAAAAACACCGTTAAACGGTTGTGCAGCCACTCACTAAGTGGTAGGCTCCTTGACTACTGCTGCATAATGAGTGACTAGATTGTGTTGGGGGTGTTCCTAAATCCAGGAAAGATGCAGTAGGAGCTGGTCAAGAAATGTAAACAAACATGTTTTAGTGTGGTAACACCAGTATGGTGGCAGTCAGTTTTTCATTTTTTAAAAGAAAAAAGGAATCAGAATCAAACTACTAGCCACATTAGCAGTACCTACAGAATGTGAACAATCATAAAATGTATGTTTTAAACTAGGAACAGTTTGAGGCTTAAGAGGGTTGACAGTGTCCCTTTAAACACTAATGAAATACATCTGAGTGACGTGTAGTGAGAAGCACAGATTTCAGTCTCAAAATTCTGGCAAAAAAAATATGCTTTCCCCAAAGAAGGCTCCCAAAGTGATGTAAAGTGCTCAATAATAATTTAGTAAGTGGGCTAGCTATACAAACAGAATGAAAAAAACACTCCGACACTGGCGGTTTGAACCAGAAAAGTTCTTCCTCAGTGTGGTGGTGTTTTTTTCATGCAGTTAGTACAGCTTGCCCACTCACTAAATTATTCTTCATCAGTTTACATTGTTTTGAGAACATTCTTTGTAGAAAACACGGTTTCTGTTTTTTCAGAATTTTGCCATTGAAATCTATGCTTCTCATTACAGTTCACTTAAATGTATTTGACTGGCATTTGACTTTCGCATCCCACTGTTTTGATGCAGCCACCCGAACGGTATGCTTCTGTTGCCAATGCCCCCCCACCAAAAAAAGTTCATTGATGTGGTGGAGTACTTACTGGACACAATATAAAAGACATCTCATTTAAAAAAAAAGTCTCTGGGTCAGCAAATTACTCTGTCTGCTAGCTTCCTCTCCACAATTGATATACACAATATAAAAGACATCCTATCTAAAACAAGTTGGAATAGCACTCTTCCCTCTTTGCTGTCCAATGCCACCAGGGTGATCAACAGATCTAGAGCCAAAAGTCTGGCTAGCTGAACAGGGTGATCAACAGATCTAGAGCCAAAGTCTGGCTAGTTGAACAAAATAATCCAATGCATGGGGGGGGTGCTAATCTATATGCAAAGCCACTCCTCCTCCCATGCAGAAAAATGAATGCAGGATATACAAACAAGTTTTAATCACTTCTCTAGCATCCCCCCACCACTGCTGTTTAAAAGTTCTCACCGGCTGCTGGGGCATATAAGAGCGATTGCTAAACAAAGGTAAAACATACCATAACAGCAGGACCACTAAACTAGCCATTTCTACATTTGTATGCTAAAGTAATACATGAGGGAGAGTTCCAGACATGGAGCAAGTCCATTTTCCACAAAGCCCTAATAAACCTAGTAATTGGGCAAGTGAGACCACCACAGCTATACAAGGGATAAATACGCCGAGAAACAGAAGGGAGGGGGTGCACTCTGGCATAAATAACAAAGAAGTCAAGCACATGATGAAGGCTAAGAAGAGAGGCTAACATTGAAAGCCAAGTCCATGACCCCCCAGTTCCTCTGTGAATGTGTGCTGCCTGTACACAAGCAGTCCCACTTGAGTTCATCCTACATGAAACACCCTCTACAGTGTACTGAATCAAGGGACCTAAAGAGGTCCCAGAACAAAACAAAAAAAGAAACAAGCATAGGCAGTAGCCGTGCTGCTCAATATCCCATGGTGCAAATGAACTAGATATAAATGTCACAGCCAGATTTTGCAGTAGTAGCTGAGCTGTTACTTACTGTTAGCTTTCAAGAAACAAGGCCACTGAAAACTGCTGAGTTAGGAATTAGAGGAACAGTCGGCAGTGGTCAGAGTCACAAGCAGCAGTCGAAGGGGCGGCAGCAGCAGTGACAGGAGAGGGGACAATGCACTCAGGGAGGAGGCTGGTCAGGGCAATGGGAGTGACAGTCTTGGGCTACCAAATGAGGAGGGGGACAAGCGAGCTGAGCCTTATGTTGGAGGAGGGAGACCATCACTGCAGAAAAGGCAGATGGTGACTGCAGGGCTAAGCTGGGGGGCCTTGCTGTTCAACCCCCTCCACTGGTTTGAAGCACCAGCTGCTCGGTGCAGCCGGCTGCTCTCTGGGAATCAGATGGGTGGAAGTGCAGGACCTGCTCACCACCCACACACTAGGCCTTTGTCGACAGAACTCTCTGGACAGAGAGAGCAGGGGACCTGAGCAGTGACTTTTTTCGAAAACTAAGCTCCCCTGTGTGTCTCTCTCGATCTCTGCAGGGTGTTTCCCTGCTTGCTCAGTTTCTCTCCCTCTCTCTCTCTCTCCCTCCCTTTTGTGGCAGTTTACTCTGTTGTGGGGGAGGGGGAGGTATTTCAGCAGTGAAGGACTGTTGGGGGGGGGTATGTATTTCAGTGGTGATGAACCTCCAGAAATACACAAAATAAATAGTGTAAGCAAGGGTGCAGTGTTCGAATGTGCAGATGCGGCGGAGGTGACTTTTGTCACCTGATCATGTTGTTGGTCGGAAGAAATGTGGGAGTGCTTTTCTCGTACTCCTACCAAAAGGACTGCAGGGAGTTAGGAGGTAAGACTTGGAAGCAAAACAGCCATGAGTGGAAGGAAGCAGGGTAGTAGATGGTAAGAAAAATTTGGAAAATGATGTGCATTGATACAAGGAGCCTTGGAAACAAAATTCCAGAACTGGAAATCACCATGGCAAAGGTTAATCTAGATTTAGTGTAACAGAGTCATAGTGTACTGAGTACCACAACTGAGAAATGAATATACCAGGCTGCACTCTGTTCAGAAGAGACAGACAGGGAGGAAAGGAGGAGGGGTTGTATTATATGTGAGGGAGGGTATCAATGGCCTGGAGGTACAGTGGCACAAAGAGGAAAATGAAGGACTGGAAGTACTATGGCTAAACCTGGAGGCAGACTCTGGGTACACCATCCACACTGGAGTAGTGTATGGACCCAAGCACAGGGTGAGGAGAGGGATCTCTCCCAACTCATCCTAGGACCCACCTGCTTAAATCATAAAACCCTAAACCACTCCCTGATAGACTGGGCTCTCACCTCTCACCCCCACTGAGTCATTAAATCAGGCCTCCTTCTGGATGCCCTCAGCAATCATCACCAAATCTATCTAATTAGAAAGGTCCATAGACCCAAGCCGCCACATATACTCCTGCAGCTCCACTCTTTCAGTTCCCTGGACCTGAACTCCCTTCTTCATGATTTAGCCACCTCTGACTGGGCCCTGATAGCCTCCGCCTCTTCCATTGAATAAGCCATTGCATACTTCAAAGAAAAATTCCTGGCAACCTGGAACTCTTTTCCACCATTCAAACACACTAGAGTATGTGGAAACCATTACCCCTGGATCACTCCTGATTTGCTGACCTGTCTTAGGGAATGCGACAAAGCTTGGAGAAAACATAAGGCCACTCAGCTTCCAACAGATTACACCAAGTACCAAATGCTAAGAAATGCCTGTACAAAAGCTACCAGGCTGGCCAAGTCTGAATATTTTAAATCAACTTTCCTAAACAATATTAACACCTCCTCCAAATTCTGGAAAGTGGTCCATGCCTTCTTCTTCCCCCATCTCACCCCTTCCAGTGATTAAAATAAATAACATTAGTGTGCGACCCTAGCTTAGTGGCCAATGAGTTTAACTCATATTACACATCATGCACCTCTGCACTCCTTAAGTCCCTCTTACTAACCTCCCCTCCTGCTCCCTCCCCCGGTCTCCATCTCCCCATGCCCTCCTCCTCCTCCTTCTCTCTTCTGCTGTCTCTCCGGATGAAAGACTTTCCACCCTTCTTTCTCTCAGTTCAGCTGAAGGCTCTTCACCTGATGACCTCAACCCTAAACTTCTTTACCTATCAGCTCCGGCTATTGCCTGTCCCCTCTCTTTAATTCTAAACCTCTCCTTCTCATCCTATCAGTCCCTTTGTCCTGGAAACATGCAGTTGTTCTCCCTCTTCCAAAGGATGGGGACCCGTCCTCCCCTAGCAACTATATCCAATCTCTCTCCCCCCTCCCTTGCCAAGCTCCAAGAACACCTTGTTCTCTCTCAACTTGCCTCCTTTCTCTCTGACTCCTCATTTTTCACCCTGTTCCAATCTGGTTTTTGGAAGAACCACTCCACCACCACCTCCCTTCTCAGGCTCATGAACTCCATCTTACCGGGATGGACAAGGGCCTTATCACCTCTGCCATATCTGTCGACCTCGCCAAGGCTTTTGACACAGTCTTGCATGCTTCTTGATTCCCTCACGGCAGCTGGTCTGTCTACCCCTGTCTATAACTGGTTTAGAGCCTATTTCAAAGGCAGAACGCAGTCACTCAAGATTCAGGATGCAATCTCCCTTCCCTTCCCCATCTCCACAGGAATCCAACTGGGCTCTGTGCTAGGTCCCATTCTTTTTTCCGTCTTCCTCAATGTCTTACCCTCAGTCTGCTCCCCCTCCTTCTCTATCCACATGTCTGCTGATGACACTGTATTTTTTACCTCAGACATATGCCCTGCCGATGTAACAAACACCCTACAGCATGACTTCCATCAGGTTCAGCTCTGGTTTGCCTCACATCAATTACTCCTGAATGCCAAGAAGACTGTATCCATGACTTTTGGTGTGAGGCAGAGACTCTCTAGGCTTCATCCCCCTACCCTCCTTCCACACCTTGGATGGGACAATTCTCAAGGACACTTCCTCATTCAGATACCTTGGGGTTTGGTTGGACCAGCACCTCAACTTCTTCGGCCACATCGATGCTATCCTGAAAAAACTGTGTCCCAAGCTTGGTGCCCTATACAAGAATCATAGTTGCATCCCTCCTATGGCATGGTGTGAACTGGTCCAGAGGATGATACTCCCCATTTTAACTACTGTGATGTAGTCTATGATCCCACTGCCAAATCCACCCTGACCAGATTAGACTCTCTCTTTAATTCCTTCTGTCAATTTGCCCTTGATGCCCCTTCTCGTACTCATCATTGTGATCTCTACCATGCCCCATCCATTCTCCCGCTCGCAAACAGGTGCATCGCTCATTGTGCCAAACTCACTTCTAAATTTTGGCATGGGGAACTCCCCACCTACATCTCATGCTCCCTCTCTACTCCCCCCACCTCCTTCCCACTCCCTCAGATCTGCAGATACTTGCACCTTGCTGGTCTCCCACCGTTCCACTCTCATCGGACAGACTGGTTTCTCCCATCACTTCCCAAAAGTCTGGAACTCTCTGTCCCCCAAATACAGCACTTCTCCTCCTCCTACTCCCTTGCCTCTGCCTTACATAACCATCTCTCCTCCAGCTGCTTCTGCTTTAATCTTCCTTAAGCTCCTTCCCTGAACCTGTTCCCCAGCTTGATACCCACCCCCACCCATAAAGCCCCCCTTGCCTATACCCTGCTTCTCTCCAACCCACCGCATCTTCTCTTACTAATTATTCTTACCTGAGTTCTGCTCCCTTGCAGGGTTCTCAATATCCTGGAGGGGCTAGTTCTAGCATGTTTTTTTCTTCCTTTCTTCCTCACATCTACCCACCTTCCCTACCTACTGTTTTACTGCTATTCACCTGCCCCCCCCACCTTCTTCCTTCTCATCCAAATTGTCTTTGCCTGTCTCTGCCCTGGCAGGGTTCTCAGCATCCTAGAGGGGCTGGATCTAGGCAAGACTTGCCCCTCCCTCCTTCCCTAACTTCCTCCCTATTCCTTCTCAACTTAACTCAACTTAAATATCATCACCTGGTTCTGCCCCTGGCAGAGTTCTCTGCATCCTGGAGGGGTTAGATCTAGGCAAGTATTCCCTCCTCTCCCTAACCTCCACCTCTCCCCCTGCCCCTCTCATCCTATCTTTGTACCCCATTGCACTTATATAGCTTACTCTGTCCCTTTAGGTCCTGTGCTAAATTGATGTCTGCTAAAGCTGCTACCTCAGCTCTCCCTAGACTGGTTCTAAAATGCCTCACTCAACTGGACTTAGTACCTGCTACTGATAATAGCCCTGTCCCCCTCTGTTTTCATGCTTCTCCTTCCCCTAGTTAGCTCCCCTGTTCCCTCTTACTCCTCCTTCCACTAGTACTTTAATTGCTAAATGTACTGTTTATCTGTTCTTAATTGCAACGCCAACCCCACCAATGTGTTGACAATATTGTAGTTCTATTCTCTGTACCATATCCCCATGTAGGTTATCTGTAACTGTATGTATACTTAAGCAATTTATCCCTCCAGGGTGTGGGTACACTGGAGAATTTACCACGGCTGGTGTGATTCGGTCCCGAGGTGCAGCCGAGTGACCCAATCACACCAGTGGATAGAATCCTCCAGTGTACCCACACCCTGGAGGAGATACTTTATTATACAATGCCAAATGTTGATTCTTTAATGTTTTTAACATGTCTCAACTGACTGAGGTCCCTACACTTCGAAGAGGAGGTACTTTTTAAACAATTTACCACTGTATTTTAGCTTGAAGCGGCGACGGGACAAACCGCGGCAGTTTCGTTTGAAGTGAAAGCGACCGGATTAGCAGGCTATAAAGTTGGCTGGCACTTCCTTCAGTGGGTACACTGGATGATTTATCACGGTGGTAATTGTGCCAGCCAACCAATCAGGATGCAGGATTTGGGGCTTTGGATTTACCACATTGTATAATCACTGTTTTCATCCACTTGTAGCCCCCCCCCAGGTCGCACCGGAAGATGAGCAACTTGTTGTTCCGTGTGCCTTCCTGGTGAAACATTTCAATAAATAAATAAGGCACTTGTGGAAGTGATAATCAAAATGACAAGTTAGGGGGTGCTGCTAATTGGTGACTTCAATCTGCTAGACATGGAGTGGAGCTTTCTTACTGCATCTTTGCCAAGAGGAAGGGCCACCCTTGACTCCCTGCAAGGAACTTTTCTCAGGCAGTTAGTTAAGAAACCCATTAGGGAGATGGCAGTGCTGGATCTGGTGATTACAAACAGGGACGGCATTGAAGATGTCACAATCAGAAGTCTCATGGGTGCCAGTGATCACAGTACAGTGTGGCTGAACAGAAAGACAAGAGCACAGATGAACAACATGAGGGCGAGGGTTCTGGACTTTAAGAGGGCACATTTTAATGAAAAGGGTAACTGTCTCAGGGGCTGCCTAAGAGGGGTGGAGGAGTGCCAGGGTGGGGTGGAGCTGCAGTGGCAGAGAATAAGGGAGGGCATAACTAAAGCAACCAACCTATATCTAAAGGAATAAGGAAAAAGAGAAGGAAAACAAAATCTTTATGGTTCTCCGAAGAAGTGGCAAGGGTGGTAAAAGGAAAACAAAGTTGCATTCAAGAGGTATAAGGAACACACACAGGGTTGAGGAGAGGGTGGTATACATAGGAAAGCAGAAGGAAGGAGGCAAATTGTGAGGCGAGCAAAGCTGCAGAAAGAGGAAAGGATTGCCAAAGGGCTCATGACAGGGGATAAGATTTTCTTCAAGACATAAGGAAGAAGAGGAAAACAAGGGGAGAGTTACAGTAATTTATTTATTAATTTATTTGGATTTTGTTAATTGTGCAGACTTGTACTGGAAGCCCCTTTTTCAGGAGTGACCCGGAATTACATACAACAGTCATAGGTTTCATAGTATATATAGGAGCTATAGACAATAGAAATACATTGGAGTTCAAACTTTGCAAGGTCATACAAGTCCAGAAATCTATTACCTTACATTCATTTTAACAATACATTTTTAGGAGAGTACAAGTTTGCAACAGCAGTAAAACATTTTAGACAAAGCAGAGTAAAGATAAACAGTTGTTGAACTTAGAGAAGGCATCAACAAAGACATGTGTATTGGCAGCTAACAAATATTTAATTACAGGCTCTCAGGCGTTAACAACTGGATCCCTAGTTTCCTCTCCTATTCATTTTAATGGGGGACAAAATTTAACAACCACCTCTACAGAGCCTGTGAGATCCCCCTACAGAACATCACTGCTGTGTATGTTGCTATGTACTCTGCTAGCAATATCAAGGTTTTCTTATGGTGGCTTTATACAATAATTCCTTTTCCAAAGAAGATGGGCTACTGGCACCCTCAAGTGGTAAAGACAAGTATAGACATTTACTTAGAATTAAAAGGCTTTTCAATTTCCAATGTAAAGACTCATTACTATGAGACAGCAATATATTGGTTCTGCTCTTTGTTGCAGTAAAGTGCAACTAATAATTTATTTCATATTCAGATGATGAATGTTTTCACTACAGTCAGTAAAAAAGTTGAAAAAAGGAAAAATGTTAGGTGTGATGTATTGCAGTAATGTGCAGAAGACACTGCAAAACTATGGTGCAAAATACAGTCTGAAAAAGCATATACCTGGAGTAAGAAAAGGGCTGGGAGGGTGAAAGAGAGAAATGTTCAACTGGGGTATGGGGGAAGGGGGGGGTGTTAGACAGCTACATCAAGGTGGCAGAATATTCATGGAAAATAAAATCCAAAACTCAGGTATACATTGTTCTACATTCAGAAGTTTATGTAAGAGGAAATCAAACAGAGTAGCCCATCTTCTGAGTGAAAGAATGGTTTTCATTATGGGCAAAAAGGCACACTCATAGGTGGCCTGAACCCCCATCTAGTAAGCCAGGTAATAACAATTGAGGCATGAAGGGAGAAGATGGCCAATTACTGATTTACAAAGATTTTACACCACTATGCCCAATAGGTAGGCACAACTGGGCAAAACCAGAGGGCATTAAAAAGACAGTCATCTGGGCCTCAACATTCCCAACACACCAATTTACGCTGGTGCTCCCAGTAGAATTGCTTGTGATGGTTAGGTAACACTGTACCTTAAACCGAGTAAATATGCTGATGGTGTCTTTCATATCTGACTAAAACCTGGGATGATATTGGGCCCAGGAAATTTTTGTCTTTAATAGTGGTACTGAGCTTGGACTCTCAAGTTGACTTAACCTGAGTGACAGAGTCAGGAAGAAGGCTATAAAGGAGTTTATAATAACTTCTAAAGGGATGGGCAACAAGATGACCTCTGGAGCAACTCACCAACAGTCCAGGGTCCTGAAAAGCAAAGCCTTGCCCCAGCACCAAGCTCATGGCATGCTTAAGTTGAAAGTAATGTAAAAGGTGGGAGCCTGCATGGGAGAATATGGATAAAAATGCAAGGATATAGCCATATTAAAAAGAGCCCTCCTTTTAAAGAGCAAGTAGCTAGTAAGAGAAAAGACTAAAAACCATGATATTTACAGCAATAATGTTTAGCAGACTTAGGACAGGAAAATGGCATCTTACAAGACAGGAAAAGAAGGATAGTCTAAAATAGAATCAAAAGGTATGGGTTCAACATTTTCAACATCTTTTTTCAGTTTCTTTACCCAGGATAGCCCAGTCAAGATGCAACATTTCATTTTCAGTGGAATCCTGTTTCTACCCACTTCAGCAGCTGGGTGGAGTGAAACAATGGAAGACTACATGATTTAACCAAGGTCACCCAGGAGTATTTGGTTCTAAGGAAGACTGAATCTCTGATCTCCCAGTTCCCAAAAGGGTGCTCTGTAGCTACTAGACTACACTGCCTCTAACTGCTGCTTTAACGTTTATTCTACATGTACACATTTTGGTTTCATAGTACAGTTTAGTGCTTGTGAAAGTTTGATAGCATTTTAAAAGATAAAGTACTATGTTTATCTACTTAATAAGCACAGCACTTGTGACAGCTCCAGTGGGCCTGGAGCCACCTCCTCTAGTAGAGGAGAAGGAGATTTTGACTATAAACACATTCAGTTTTTGGTTTGTCTTGTGAAACTGACAACAAGGTTGAAAAGTAGTGTAGACTGTAATGGAGATTTTGTGTTGATGACACAAGTGACCCTGTACATGGCTGCAGTTGGGGGTGGGCTTCTGGGGCTCACAGAGGCTCACAATGCCACCAACCTTGGAAACACAAAGGGTCTTCCTAGATGACGGAGGAGGAGTCTCACTCAGTAGCTAAGTTGCAATGCAAATGTGGTCCACCACACCTTTATTTGTCCTAACAGGGTTTGTGACTGCAAACACTGGACTTGCAACACCCACAGGCATTTGGGCATAGCAGTACACCATTTGTATGGCATGCTACCATGCTCAAATGTCCATGACAGAGGAGCTCGGCTATCCTCATGACCCTGACCCCACACCATTTGGCCTGCTTGTTGGCCATTGATGTTAAATGGCAACATGTCCCACAATGTTCTGCTTTACTGGCCAATGGCAACCTGACCATCCCTGTTACTAACTCATTCCTTGCTGTCTAGTAGAACCCCCCTCCCCATCCCCATTCCTCCACTTGGCATTCTGCAACAGTGGTCTCTCAGCAATCTCTGGCCCATGATGTCACTTAAGTGGTGTGTCTCTCTCCTCTAATGCATGCATGCAGCAGCCTGTTGAAACTGCTTTCAACAGTTCTACTAGGATTCTGTCCTTTGCTGGGTGCAGCAGCAGGCATGGGGGCCAGGAAGTGACTATGCATAGCACAGTGCATCATCAGCATACTGGTCCCCACACCTTTGTCTGTGCCAGCACAATGGCTGTTCTGCCAGTACAGTGAAAGGCTTGCAAATCCTTTGTGTATTACACAAAGGGGTGCAAGGATGAACTGCACCACAAAGTGGTCCAGGCAGCCACTTTGCAGCACATCAGTGTGGCTGTGTATGGGACCCCAGTTTTCTAGGCACTGCAGCGAGATCTCATCAACTCATGCCACACAGGTCACTAAACAACCATCGGGTGAAAATGACATCCGGACACTACTGGCTGGTGCTGCAGTTTGAGCCAGTCTTACAGTAGGATGATGGTGAATGATGAATGAGCCTTTTACCTACCACCAAACAACTTATCCATCCAATATCATATAAAATAAATTGTAAACAAATTAGCTGTATTTTGTGCATCACATTTATTTAGAAATATTTCTGTGGGATTTGGTTGTCTTGTAAATTTCTTAAAACATGAATTCCACTTCAGCAAATGCCGAATGAAATTAGATATCTGACATCAGAAAAAATTGCCTTTGGTTGCCATCTTGTGGCAATCCAGCATACAGGATACCATGACATGCTCATTGACTAATATAAGGGGTACATAACATTTAAAAGGACTATCAACAACCCCTAAGATACCTTTATAAATTATTATTTAGATTTTTTTTTAACTTTTTATTTATAGTTTTCACATAATATACACATAAATAATACATACTGTATATGATGGGATCAAGTCCATGTCAGATGTGAGGAGGCAAGAGTAAATTCTGAAAACTGCAAATAAACAAGTAAACTTTGCATATCTACCTACAAATGGTACTTTTATTGGGTCTACTGTATAATGTTATTAATTATAATGGAAGATAATCAAGACCCATAAACCCTAATCACAATGATCTTTCATGTAAGAATATTGTGAAACAGACAACTTAGAGTGAATCATTTTGATTTCAAGACAATTATCAGCTCATATTTCATATATAATTTTGTGTTTATTGTCCATCCATTCTTTCTGACAAATGGAATTATCTTTATGCCAAAAACAAAATCAGCGATTAGCACTACACTGAATACAAAAAGAGCGACAATGACAAAACCATACTGCCTATATGGGGGGGGCATATGCACTTACCCTTTATACAGGGGGTTTTCCCCCACCCCAAATAGATATAATCAGCTCTGGGGGCAGACACTGGTGGAGGGAGAAAAACATGGAAGGGGGCGACTGTTGCAGGAGGGACAACCTGTGGGTAGGAGGAACAACCTTGGGGGAATGGGAGTTCTGAACAACTAAAATAAACTAAATTGCAACACCCAGAAAACAAAAATCAAGAAACCAACATGCAGTCCCAAACCCAGGTCCATGTGCTTCATAGGCAGTGACCATAACCACCATGCCAGGCGACTAGCTCAGCAGTCATCTGCTCAGTTCATCTATTTAGCCTACTACCTCTACACTCGTGAACCTCTTCATCCTTCACTATTCTGTCCCACCTAACTTGCTATTCATTCCCCCTTGCTATCATTTCACAGTCACTATTTACGCAGGTGTACAAACTGAGTTGCTCATTTTGAGATGCTCAGTTTGCTTCACTCATATCATGGGATACTGTGCTCTGGAAAAGGAAGAATCTATATATACATGCTAGGACTTGGACCATCAATGCCTGTGATGACTATTTAACAAATTATGGGACTTTCTTTTTGACTATTTGTCAACTGTGGCATTTTAGCTATCTTGGCAACATTTCTAATAGTTTAAAATATTTGGTGCCCCCAGGTGCGATGAAAATGTAAAACAAGGCAATATAGCACAGTGGGTTGGGGCTCTGAGCTGCAGAGCTGAAGATCTGGGTTTGAATCCCACAGCCACCTAGGTGCATACTGTGTAATCCTAAGCAAGTCACTTAACTTCCTTGTGCTCCCAGGTTGCATCTGGAAACAAGCTTCAGCTTAGTGTGCTACTCCTGGTTAAACAATGTTCCCTTCCCTCCCTCCCCAATCAAATACTACTGTAATGTCTCCTAAAATACAAAATACCATGCATGAACTTTTGCCTTGCATTAATTGTGAATGTAAGATCATAACAACAAAATATAAATGAAAAAACTTAATGTGGCTATGCCTGTGGTCTGATTCTGTTCCCCATAGCACTGTCACCTTCTCCAGCAGTCACTGTGCACTTCTTTAATAGTTACTCACTTATCTACATTTCATTGCTATGAGTCATGCTGTTGTCTTCCTGCTTGTTCATCTTAATGCTCTTGCACCTGTAAAGTTGTATATGTAACTGCTGAATGATGTTTTTTGTGTTTTTATTCTTTCTGTACTCACCTTCCTATCTCCCCCGGGTCACACCTCAAAAAGAACCTTGGCTCGGAGTGCCTTTCCCGGTTACCAATCTTTAAATCAATCAAATCACTCAAATCACTCAAGTCAATCAGTCAATCAATCGAATAGTATACTGTAACCCAAATTCTGAATCAAACCACAGCCAGAACATACTAGAACAGTGAAAATGATTGCAAGATCCAATACATTAGGGTGTTTAATATACATATATAAAAAAGTTTCTAAACACCTTTAAAGCATTATAGAGTATGCTCTATGCTTATCCCAGTGCCTTGAACAGCTTATAGATTAGAGGAATATAGCAAATATGAGACAAAAACAATTAATAATCTTGTTAGAGTTCTGCCATCCAGGCAGCTGCATTCCATAATATTATGAGGAGTAGTTGCTAATATTTTTTCACGATAGATATTGATACTGGCATAATTTTTTAATTTTAGATGTATCAAGAGGAAAATTGTCAGTGGCAGAAACTTCTACAACCATAGACCAAGTCAATTACAAGTAATAGAGTAACTTGCCTGTCCCTTGCCTTGTCCTGTAATTGAGTATTCTTGTGTACTAATCTCCTGTACCCCTGTGCATACTGTATCCACTTCTTAAATGTATTTGGCTTTGTATATCTAGGTAATGTATCCTTGTATCCTCTGACTCTGTATACACTTTCTTAAACGTATTCTATGTAAATATCTCTAGGTCACCCCTGAGAAAGGGACTGTTTGTTCCAGTGGGCCTACCTGGTTAACACAATTCTATAAATAAATAAAACAGGGATTATGAGGACTCAATAATGTTTGCATATTTGCACTTTACAGGTGTTAGCCATAGCCTAAATGCTAAAATAATGTACATGTGTTGATTGTGCACTTAAAGGGTTCATTCTAGCCCTGGTTCCAACATTTTGAAATGTTCTGGCTGTTCATAAGGTGCATCCCTTTTATCTCCTAATATGTTCTGCTTGGTGAAAGTATGTATCTGTGCAAGCTGCACATCAATTGCCCACTGGCTAGGATGGCTTCTGTGCCTGTTTTTCCACCCATGAGTGACACATAAGCAAGGGCTTCAGCCAGCCAAAATTAGTTCCAGAGTTCTTCTGTGTATTCCATTCTGGGGTGCTGGTATGTTCAACATCCAGCTTTAGGCCCTCCTGGTGTGCTTCTGTGGCTGTGACCAGCTGTGGGGGACATCTGGGGCAGGAATGGTAGCAGGGTTCCTGGGTCTGGGTGGTACTGTCTTCCTCCAGTGCAGGTCTCTGGAGACTTGGGCCCTGAATGGGGTACAAAATTGGGACAGTGGTAGCCTGTTGGAGGCCTTCTCTCAAGGAAGTCCTCCTGATGGCTTCTGCACCAACTGTGCATTGTTCCTGAAATGGTGAAAAAGTTGTGGATGAGATTCCTGTACTGGTGGGGGCCTGTGATTTTATGAGTCTGTGTATCTGTGGAAGACCAGAGCAGCTGGTACCAAGGATCCAAACCCCAGAGCCAAAGGACAGACCCAGTAACTGGTGAAAGGTAATTCATTGTTAATGTAACCAAGTAGCACTGACTCTGACCCCTGTGGAGGCACAGGCAAGGAGCAGGACATTAGAGGTAGCCAAATATCTAAGCTTGTGTGCATAATTAAGAAGGATAAACTACTTTGTTGACCTCCACCAGGGGTATGATTGTACCTTCTGTACCTTACAGGGCTGGGCACACCCCAGTGTCCTCACCCCTCTCGCAACCACACAGACACCGGAACTGTAATTTTGTCCTCTGACATATCTCTTAAGCAATAGAGATTCCTTTCAGAGCAGAAGAGTGGAACAGTGTGCTGTGACTTTGCTCTCAGGTATTGACTTATGTCACAGGAACCTACATATCGGCGCGGCTCTGTATTCTCTCTAACAGAGAAAGGTGTCACTGTTGTTTACAGAAGGTATTGTCAGGGTAGTAACTGAGATAAACTGTAAGTATATTGAAAGTACTCATACTGCTTGAATTGAAGTAGTGACCAGCTGGTCAGGGATGAGTACAGGACTGGGATTTATGCTGAATGATGTTGACCGTGATATCTGGTTTGGAGTGCTGATTGAAACTGGACCTAAAAACAGGAGCTACAGATTGGGGCTTTGGCTGCATGCTTGCCATCACTAATTTAAGTGTGTGCACTGCTTCTGTAAAAAAAAACAAAAAAACTGTTATGTATTGCAAGAAGGTATGCCCTGTGTCTCAAGTGATTTATAAAGGGTGCAATATTCAATACAATCACAACCAGTTAATGCAGATGGTAATAGAATTATGGGAGTTAAGGTTAAAGTAAGACAATGCCTAGAAACATAGAAACACAGACAATGATGGCAGAAAAAGACCAAAGGTCCAGCTTGTCTGCTCAGAGTTCCCTATCTGCCCCAGGAACTATTGTCCATAAAGGATTTTATCCCTCCTGGTCCTCCCCATGTTTCCCTTCCTACTGCTTCTGACCTGAGCAACATTAAGACCTTCAGTTTGTACCACCCATGCTTGAAACCATTTACTGTCTTGGTGCCCACCATCTCTGCTGGCAAACTGCTCCATGGTTCCACCACCCATTCTGTAAAATGGAGCTTCCTCACATCCCTCCTAAACCTTCCCCAGTGAGTTTCCACTCATGACCTTGGGTTCTTGACACTGTACTCCTACTAAATAGTTCCCTACAGTTCATCTTCTTTATTTCTTTCATAAACCCCCACCTGGTCTCTAGTGAGTACATGCTCAGTGTCTTGAGATGATCCTCATAAGATCTGCCCTGTTGGCCCTGAATCATTTTGGTCACCATACATAGCACCATCTCTAGCCTGTCCCTGCCCTTAATTAGGTGAGGACTCCAGAACTGAGCACTCTATTACAGGTGCAGCCTCACCAGTGGCCTATACAGAGGTAGTAGTACCTACTTTTTCCTGCTGTCAGTACCCCTCTCTGATACACCCCAAGTTGCCATGCAGGGAACATACTCACATACAGTGTGATGCACATTGAATTCTATCTTTTGACTAGCAAAGGTGAGTCTGTTTACTTGTGGAGCCAAAGGGAGGAAGAACATGGCAACTGTAGCAAATTAGCTTATTTTGATATTTTATATTATAAACAAGGTTTTTTTAAGCCTATTTTTTTGGTTAGTTTCATTTTGTTATCTGAAAAGATACCAGGTTCTGTGGATCAAGATGGATATATGTATAATGCTTAAAAAAATGGGCTTAATAGCTGAGCAAGGAAAACAAACTCCTTCAACTTAAGAAAAAACGTATAAAACCTTTGTTTCTCTGTGCCAATTGGAGACAGGCTCTGAGGAATGTTCATTAACGAGTCAGAGGTCACATATTTCTTAGCTTGCAGCCAAAGACTTTTAAAACCTCCTTAGAAAGAATACTAACAAAGCACACAAAGAAACAAACAAAAAAAATAAACAGGCCTCATTGTGTGGCTTCAAACTGAAAAATGCTGCCAGAACAAGACAAACACCATTTTAAAGAAGATGTTACCACAAATAGAAAGAATTAAATAATTTCTTACAGCAATGAAGAAGAAAGAAGTTGTGGAGGAAAAATATGTATATCTGTTCCATAAATCTTGAACTAGCTATTCCTGTACTTTTCTGAAATGGTAGTTCACCAGGACTGTGAAAATGTAACTTTTGTTCAAAAATAAGATTGCACCAAGATGTTGTAGGAAGCTTGAGAAAAGTGTAATTTGTTCCACTGTGTAAAGTTTGACATAATTTATGGGAGCTTGCATTCCTGAAAATAGACACTTCAAGCTGGGACAAAAGATTTGGGGCTGAACTCACAAAAGGTTTTGGAACTGAGTCCCACAACACAACTCCAGTTGTGGACCAAAATCTCCGCAGCTGCAGAGATTGCTATTCACATCAGCAGCAATTGTGGAAGATGTTACTGCTCCTCGCACTGGCTGTAATAGTTTTCCGCAGCTGCAGGGATTTTTATAGCAACGCCACCTGCAAGCCAACATAAATCATGGAGCCAGTCATAAACCAGCTCCATTTTTGTGAATACTGTAGCTGTGAGAAAAACTATGGTTCTGCAAGTGGCAACTCACTTGCTCTGAGTTTTTCCCATAGCTGTGTGATTTTACGGAGTTTTATCAATCCAGCCCTTGATGGCTAATGCTGTCAGAGCTTTTAGCTTCCAGTTATGAGAACTGTATTTGTAATACAGACAAACTTGAATATGTTATTATACTGCAAAAATTCCCACAGATAATATGCTGTATTTCAAGGCTTCAGCTATGTGTACAAAGTTGTTGTAAGAAGCTGGTTGTCAGACAACTTCAGAAGGTACAAATACAAGAGATGCTCCAAATCCTTCCCTGTGTTATAACTGACAAAAAACTGTCATTTGTTCAGATGTATCACTGTTGTATCAGAAGTTATACATGCATTAACACTGACAAAAAAAAGAGGTAGCCACATTAGTCCAGTTGATGATGTAGAAGAAAAAAGAAAAAAACAAAACAACAAGTATGCTGCAGGTGATACCTTTTATTGGATTAATGATATTTTTTCTGAGACAAGTTTTCAACAGATAATACTGTATTCTTCAGGTCAAAAGAAGAGAGTATTATCTTTTGAAAGCTAATTTCAGAAATAATTTTCTTATCCAATGAAACGTATCATCTGCAATATGTTTGTTATTTTTTTCTTCTACAGCATTAAAATTGTAAATTTAAAATGAACAAAGACATGAAACCCCTCCCCAAAGAAGTGGAAAATGAAGGGAAGAGGAAGATATTCTTGAGATTGGCAAATGTCCAATCAGTGTCACAAAATGTCCTGGGTGTGTTATTATTTATTTATTTATTTTTATTTTGTTAACTAGGTAAGGGCACTGGACAGAAGTCCTTTTTCAGGTCCAACCCAACATAAATACAAAAGGATATTACAATAGCAAATATTCAAGACACATTAAGAAAAACAACTGCAAACATCTACTGCCTGTAAATAAACTTTAAAATTAAGTTTTAAATTTTGTAATGAAGAAGCAGAGTGTAAATTGTCTGGTAAATTATTCCAAAACAAAGGGGCAACAACTGAAAAGGAGTGAGACCCAGACTTGGATTTATATGGAATGGTTTGAAGAACACCTTTAAATGATCTCAAATTAAGAACTGTAGTCCAAAATGTAACCATATCCCTCAAGGGAACTGCATTTCTTGCAAAAAAAAAAAAAAGACAAATATTTGACAACCAAAAAAAATAAGCAAACATTGATTCTGGGGATGACCAACCTAATTGAGAATATAAAGAACAGTGATGAGAACATACAGAAGAATCTAAAACAAAACAACAAACATTATTTTTATTTATTTTATTGAAGTCTTGGATACACCCATGAGTGAATACTTGTTGAGAGGTTCCACATCAAATACATTAAACAAGGCAAAAAAAAAAAGACGGAGGACAATTTACAGATAATACAACGAGAGTTCTGCAAACAGATAATGAGAGTATTAAACATATCGGGTACATAAAATCCAGACAGGAACAGGTAAGCTGTGGCATTGTACAAAGTATGCCTGCATCAGTAGGAGGAGCAGGAGAAGGACGGGGGAAAGAGGGGCAGTGTGGGAAGGGGCAGGGTTTTGACTGGGACAGGATATGGGTACAAGAGGTTGAGGGGATTGCTAAGTGCAGGGATTTTGCCTATCCCTAGGAACAGGGGCTGGGAAGTGCTGCTGGTAGTCAGTCAGTGTGAGGGGTGTCTTAGCGGTGGCACCTGCAGGAACTCCTTTCAATAAGGTGTTGGTGCAGTCTGAGTTTAAAGGATCCAAGAGTAGTAGCACCAGAGACAGCAGGTGGCAGCACTTTTGTGCAGAGTGATGCCTGGTAGGAGAATGCTCATTGTGCCATGTATGTGCGGCATCTGGGCACATGGAAGGTTTGTGTGGTGGAGCTCCTGATTTGTCTGGTGTTTAGCAGTAGGGTCAGTAGGCTCTGAACTCCAGGAAGAAGCCGGTTTAGCACAGCCTTTTTTGTGAAAAGGCAGGTTTGATAGCTTATCATCTAACATTATTATAAGCAATTGCAAGAATATTAATCTCCTTTACAGAAAACTTAAAATATAAGCTAGAAACACAATTAAAATGAGGCATCAATGTCCCAATGGCAATAGAACAGTGGGTTTCAAAGGAAAAACTGTTTCTAAATGTATATAACAGATCTTACTGTTGATTCACAACTCTATTCACAGCTTTTACCTGTGGGAAAAAAAGTCAAACATGAATCTAACAAAACTCCAAGATATTTAAATTCATAAACCTGTTCAATTGCTGCCCCTTTGTTGTCTTGAATTAAAAGAGTTTGTTGATCCTTTAACAACTGGGGCGAGCCAAACAAAATGGTTTTAGTTTTTTTTAACATTTTAAATTAAGGAATTATTACTAAACCAATCACAAATATCAATAAATTATTGCTGTACAAGAAAAGTCAACTGAAGAATAAATTTTGTTTGAGAAAATAAAATTAAATCATCAGCATACAATAAACAATCACAAGACTTGCAAAGTAAAGGTAGCTGATTAATTAATAAGGAAAACAATAAAGGGCCCACAATTGACCCATGTGGTACACCACAATCCACTGGACAAACAGAAGGTACAGCAGATCCAAAACTAACAAACTTGAGTCTGATTCTTCAGCTAATCACCACACCATCTGACCACATTCTTCAAAAACCCCAGTTGATCCAGTTTAATACAAAGCAAAGGAAAGAATGATCAATAAGATCAAATGCCTCGGCCAGGTCCATGAAAACCATCCCCGTCAAGAGACCATTGTCAATTCCCCTGAGGGTGTCATTCATGAACCTGACCAAAGTGATCTCAGTTCTGTAGTTTTTGTGGAAACCAAATTGTTGGGTACACATAACATTGTAGGCTTCGAGATATTTAGTGACTTGGTTTGCCACAATTTTTTCCAATAATTTACTCAACAGATTCCATATGGAAAGTGATCAGAAATCATCTGCACAATCACCCTTGGATTTTTAAGGGATCGGGACAACTCTGGCACATTTCTAAGTTGAGGGAAACCATCCCAAAATAAGACACACATTAAAAATTGAACATAAAGGGCCAACAATGGAGGGAGCTATTAACCTTAAAAATCACCTATCTAGTTCCCCCAATCACTAAATCTATTTGGAATAGTTGATAATAGTTGCAATACCTTGGATTTAGTAACTCCACAAAAATAAAAAGATGATCTCCCAGCTGAAGTTGCAACAGATCCATTAATACCATCTGAATTATAGCAGTTTTGTAACATGTCAAGTCATTATGAAGGTGTGACATCACTTTTGCTGTAAAGCTTTTGACAGCATGCCACACCATCAGACTCTGTGGAACCAAAAAAGAATCTTGTGTAACCCCCTTGTTACCTGGGGTTACCAGAATCCCAGTAAGACCTAGTGGTAGGCAGGGAAGGCAGCTTGCGAAACTCCAGTTAAATGGGTTTCACACTGTCTCACTCTGTTCTCAGTCTCAGCTGAGACTTAGGGATGACATCACCAATAGAACTTTTGCAGCTGCATGAGCCACATTGGAATCTGCAGCAAAGGGAGTTAGATAGAACGTTGGGAGTTTTTAAGTGAGAGTCTTCAGTTTGTCTTCAGTGAGTGAGTGAGAAGTAGGGAGCTTGCTGGTAAAGCAGCTCAGTGAAGGCTCTAGGAGCCTCAGCCCTGACAGATGGCCACTTTTAAGTCATAGGGTGTGTGTCTCCACCTTAAAGAGAGACACAGAAGATTACTGAAGTGTTGGAGAACGTTGTTTTCTGGTCTCAGTGCCCCCTCCCTCCGGGAAGGGGAAGATTTCCCTGCAGATTCCTGGGGCAAATCCCTTAGTTCTGCTTGAGGAGGAAAAACTGCCTATATGTTCCAGTATTTATTTGGGAGAAAAGAAGACTTGTGAGTCGCCTGTGGGGCACCTGCAATGTGAGGGTGAGTGTCTGCTCTGGCTAAAAGGGCCTATGTTTTCACCCTGGGACTTGTGTGACAATGTGGGGATTGAACTACTAAATATTGGGAAGCCTAGAGAAATGGGCTAAGCAAAGTAAAAGTAGTTTCAAGTTCCAGAGTTTGTTGGGATGCAAATAATATGTAGAGGTGATGTGACAGACGTCTACCTTTAATCTACATTTGAAAGTTCAGTACAGGAATTGTTCAGTTTCCAGACAAATGGCCGGGTATGGGCTGTGGGAGCTAGAGGTGGGTGGCCCCCCATCTTTAGTGACCAGGTCCACCTCTACGGATTTCTTCTGTGGATTTCTACTTTGCCTCAGGCACTTGGCCAGTGATGGGGGAAGTACCCAGATGTGGGAGTGTAAGGAAAATTCTCTTTAAGAGTCGTAGACTCTAGTGTGGTTTGGGGAGCCACAACAGGATAATTGGTTCATTCCTCAAATGGACTGCGGATCAAGTGGCCGGCGGGGGAGCCGGGCCCGTGGGGAAAACCCAAGTGTGTACAAGTCGGGCTGTGTACCCAAAGCTGCGTGCAAGTCCGGGCTGTGTGCCTGGTGGGTTTAGAGCCTGAGGGGTGGAAATAGTGATAAAGTGTTCTGTTGTCTCTAATCTGCATTACCAGGAAATGTAGTTCCATGGGGGTCCATCTATGCTTTGTTTATTTAGCTTGGATGTGAATAAAAGCCACACTGAAGAATCCCATTCCTGGTTCTGGACATTACAGTTATTGCTTCCTGTGTTCGGATTTACTTGGGTGCCCCTGACCAGAGTAGCCAAACCTAGGCTCCCCTGTGCCAAGTAACCTCATCCTCCCTGAACCCAGGTCCCCACCAGGTACTGCTGTCAGCTTCAACAGCATACCACCTGTCATTTTGCTAAAAAGGCAGGGGTGAGGGGTTACAAAAATGGAGGCACCGCTTTGGATTTTATTCTGGGAGGAAGGTGCTTGGGCAGGGGGGGCTAGCGTTTTGGCTATCTGGCAGTGGGTAGCCCAAAAAGCTGAAGCAATTTCCCTAGTGTGTTGTTGTGTGCTGTGGATCTCATGCTGCTGTTTAAAAATGCCAACTGTTTACCAAGGAGCAGTAAAGCCAAGGAGTGTGCCCGTGTCCTGCATCAAATTGTTTACAGCATTTGAAATGCTTTTAAAAATGAACTGTGGTAAACAAAAGTGTGGAAGACTAGGGGTAGCAACAGGAAAATTGTGCCCTGGATGTTTGAAATGCTTTTAAAATAAACTGTGGTAAAGAAAAGTGTGGAAGACTAGGGGTAGCAACAGGAAAATTGTGCCCTGGACATTGGAAATGCTTTTTGAATTGACTGAGAGACTGCAGTGTAAATGGCTATGTTAAATGGCTGAAATGGGCTCCCGCCGTGGAGTCATTTGGTGAAAAAAAAAAAGTTGCATTCTGCAGTTTAAATTTGCCTGCTCGACAATCGCCGTGAGGAGAAGAGCCCTCGCGAGGAAGAAGAGGCTCATTTGCATGGCATCGTGTGATTGGTCAGGCTGCAACCAGTCCTGCCCCTCAGCCAGCTCTACAGTGACTGCCCCAGCATTCGAGAGGGAGTGTGAGTGGAGTGCGTGTACTGGCAGTGGAGGAGCGTCGCGGAGTGTTAAAATCATTGTGAACAGTTTAAAAATTGACTTTCTTGTTTAAAATTGGGCTCAACCCGCTAATCGATCGTTGAAATTGCAAGAGTGGTGGTCGAAAAGATGATCGGTAGGACTGCCCACCCGTTTCTGTTCTGAGGCCTCCAAGAACTGGCTGCAGGCCGTTTTTCCCCATCACAGCAAACTGCTACTGATAACAGTAATTAACCACCTTAAAACTGCTCAAACAGTGATTTTCAGCCCTATGCCATGTAAATGTGTGTGCAGCAGTGTAGTCGCTTTGCAAGTAACGACTGTGTCAAGTCCTGCCAGCAAGTGCAAGTCTGTTAAGCCACTGACTGTGTGCACAGTAATAAATTCAGCCTTAGTTTAACGTTTGAAGCCAGAGAGAGACTGTGGGTTGTAGCCAAAGTGCAGCACTAGTTATACAGGCAATCCTGTGCTAAAAACCTGAAGCTTTAAGGGACTGTGAATAAAAGAAATGTTTCCAGCATGTAAAAAGTCTGTGGAAAATCCTGTAAATGTGTTTAAAGCAAGAACAAAGCAAGTTGTGCAGTTTGAGCAAAAGTTATCAGTAGTTTGTGTAAATCGGTGCGCAGTGGCTTGACTCAGATTCTGAATGTTGATGCACAGGAGTGCTGCCGCTGCCATTACAGGGTGGGGTAGTAAAGTAAACACAGCAGCAGAGGAGCAATTTTGCAACTAAAGAGATGTGTTCAGTAAAGTGGGACTTTCAGTTACAGTGAACTTTTGTTTATTTTTCTGCAGCTATGGCCTCAGGACCAGCTCTTTACTCGGATCATGCCCGGGTTGCAGTAACAGCAGCAGTGAATAGACTGAGGGACATTGAAAAGTGGTGCTATGGAGGGCAACTACCTCCTCATGTGGCGATTCCTGGTTTTCCAGTGCATGTATGTCAAATATGCTTGAGAGCTGGAAGGGACGTCTTCATGATTCCACACTGTGCTGGATGCCTAGAAAAATATGGCTTGTATAAAGTGCCTCAAATTCGGTTGGCTCCCACATGGACAAAGGTTCAGGAATCTGCAGTTGGCAGCACACAGCACCAGGCGGAGCCTGTGGAGGAAGGCCCTTTGGGGGAGTGTGGCACAAAGCTAGAGGGTGCAGAGTTAGAGACAGAACCAGAAGTTGAAGTTTCGGATGCTGGATCCCAGAAAGAAAGTTCGGATAAAGCATAAATCGACCCCTGGAGGGGGGGCCTAGCCCAAGTCTCTTAGACGAAGATGAGATGCAGGAGGCCTTTGAGTGGGAGGTGTCAACCTCCACACCTAGTGATGAGTGAATAGTCTCAGGAGTGAGAACGACTGCTCACTCCTGGGCTCAGATCCTCAGTGAAGAGGAAGATGAGGGGGAACCTATGTGGCTTTGTGAAAAAGGAACGGGTACACAGCCTCAAGATCTTGCCTCGGAGGAATGTATGGAAGAGAGTGGTGATGCCACAGCCCTGGCTTTACAGGAGGAAGAAGTCAGGGATCCATCTCTAATTTCTTTAAGGATGCGTAGCTGGCAGAACCAGGACTGGCCACCCCCAAGCCAGGCCAGCGGTCTCAGATTGACCAAAGCAAGTAAAGAGGAGAGACTGGTTCATAGAAAGGCAAATGAGATCTATGGTATGACCTTTCCTACCTTTCCTCGGAAGGTCTGGGAGGAGATTGAGAACTGCAGGAAATCCTGGATCTGGGATGAAGCCATGAAAAGTGTGCATCCTGGGGCCAACAAGCATTTAAAGAATAGACTGTTCCATGAAAAGTATACCCAGTGGAAGAGAGGCAGAACACTGTTTATAGACAGAGTGAGAATAGTGGACAGAGAGGGACGTGAAATCTCCCACTGTATGAATTATGTGCGCCCAGACAGGGTAATAATTCAAGCTCCTGATCCCCGGTACTATTGGCCTCAGTGCAAGGACCTCTCAGCAAATGTGCCCGTGCCTACAAAATGGAGAGCTGAGCAGTGGTAGTCAATACTGCCACACCAGACTGTGAAGTGCCTTTATTGATTCGCCAATATGGACATCCAGGACTCAGGTGCCCCACCTTCATCAGTCTACAGTGTACTGGCCTTTTCAGAAACCATCGACTGGCCCACCAGATGACTTCAGATCCAGAGAGGACACCATCCCAGCTGTATCCCGTTCATCGCCTGGTAATCAGATGACGTCGGACCAGCTGTTTTCTTTTTGTTCCTGTTCTAAGGTTCTGTCTCCAGAGATGACATCAACCCAGCAGTTCCCAGATGTGCCCTCCTGTGATTCCCAGAAGATGTCCGACCAACTGTATCAGAAGAAATGCTGCCAGGGAGAGTCTTTGTCAGAGGTGCAGGTCGGTTAAGAATTTTTCATACTACAAGTGGCTGGTAAGTCCGAACTTTTCTATCTTTATGACATTGCAGTACACACCCTACACTAACAGACTTCAAAATGTGTGAACTGTCCTCAAAGACTCTCCCCTTCGGGACTTTGGCCTGTTAGAACTGTACTTCACCAGGCTACGGTCCAGGAGAGACTCTTTGTTGGACTAGCCTTCGGGCATTGTGGTCACTAGTTGGGACTTTTAGGGCACTCCATCCCCCCAAATGTGTATTGTAAATAATGTCATTGTTTTCTAATGTAAATGCTGTTTTTCTACGGTTTTTTTTCTAAAAAAATCTTTTTGGGATTCTTTAGTGTTTTGATTGTAGGAGTTTAGGTAGACTGTGTATCCAGATTAGGAGAGTGTGTGTTGTTTTTCTTTTTCTTACAGGTGTTCCTGGGAGGACAGAAGAAAAGACAAGAAGAGGAGGAGGGGCTCATCGGAGTTCCTCATCAGTGCTTTAGTGTGTAGAAATTTAAAGTACTGTGGTGTTATTGTTATGGTTACTGTATTAACCCTTTCCTTCCACAGGTGTGGTTGTGGGGGTAGGGAGGAGACAGTAAAATGGTATAATGTGGTATTTTAATGGTGTGTGGTTGCAGGTTGCCCAAGGTCGGGGAGGTCCCTGGGTTGTTTTTGTTTTGGGGTATTAGGTTAGAAGCAGATAGGTTTTCCCTAGAGGGTTGGGGGGATAGACAGGTTGTGGCCCTGACCTGCAGTAGGGACCGCAGTGCTGATCTATTAGGGCTATGCTCTGGATGGTTCTACCAGAGCCACTAGGTGTCTATAGTAAGTGGATAGTGTAGAGGCTGATATGTCAGCTAAAGGCCTCTAGGCCCTTAGTGTTGCCTGCCTGTGCTTGCAGATGGTAGGAGGGGGCCTGATCACCCCCCTCTGCAGGTAGCACATAGGGTGGGATGGCCTAAGGCCGGGTAAATAATGACTGCAGACAGTCATTTTCCTGGTCAAGGGCGAGTGTAACCCCCTTGTTACCCGGGGTTACTAGAATCCCAGTAAGACCTAGTGGTAGGCAGGGAAGGCAGCTTGTGAAACTCCAGTTAAATGGGTTTCACACTGTCTCACTCTGTTCTCAGTCTCAGCTGAGACTGAGGGATGACATCACCAATAGAATTTTCGCAGCTGCATGAGCCACATTGGAATCTGCAGCAAAGGGAGTTAGATAGAACGTTGGGAGTTTTCAAGTGAGAGTCTTCAGTTTGTCTTCAGTGAGTGAGTGAGAAGTAGGGAGCTTGCTGGTAAAGCAGCTCAGTGGAGGCTCTGTGAGCTTCAGTCCTGACAGATGGCCACTTTTAAGTAATAGGGTGTGTGTCTCCACCTTAAAGAGAGACACAGAAGATTACTGAAGTGTTGGAGAACGTTGTTTTCTGGTCTCAGTGCCCCCTCCCTCCGGGGGGGAAGGTTTCCCTGCAGATTTCTGGGGCAAACCCCTTAGTTCTGCTTGAGGAGGAAAAACTGCCTATATGTTCCAGTATTTATTTGGGAGAAAAGAAGATTTGTGAGTCGCCTGTGGGGCACCTGCAACGTAAGGGTGAGTGTCTGCTCTGGCTAAAAGGGCCTATGTTTTCACCCTGGGACTTGTGTGACAATGTGGGGATTGAACTACTAAATATTGGGAAGCCTAGAGAAATGGGCTAAGCAAAGTAAAAGTAGTTTCAAGTTCCAGAGTTTGTTGGGATGCAAATAATATGTAGAGGTGATGTGACAGACGTCTACCTTTAATCTACATTTGAAAGTTCAGTACAGGAATTGTTCAGTTTCCAGAGAAATGGCCGGGTATGGGCTGTGGGAGCTGGAGGTGGGTGGCCCCCCATCTTTAGTGACCAGGTCCACCTCTACGGATTTCTTCTGTGGATTTCTACTTTGCCTCAGGCACTTGGCCAGTGATGGGGGAAGTACCCAGATGTGGGATTGTAAGGAAAATTCTCTCTAAGAATCGCAGACTCTAGTGTGGTTTGGGGAGCCACAACAGGATAATTGGTTCATTCTTCAAATGGACTGCGGATCAAGTGGCCGGCGGGGGAGCAGGGCCCGTGGGGAAAACCCAAGTGTGTACAAGTTGGGCTGTGTACTCAAAGCCGTGTGCAAGTCCGGGCTGTGTGCCTGGTGGGTTTAGAGCCTGAGGGCTAGAAATAGTGAAAAAGTGTTCTGTTGTCTCTAATCTGCATTACCAGGAAATGTAGTTCCATGGGGGTCCGTCTATGCTTTGTTTGTTCAGCTTGGATGTGAACAAAAAGCCACACTGAAGAATCCCATTCCTGGTTCTGGACATTAGAGTTATTGCTTCCTGTGTTCGGATTTACTTGGGTGCCCCTGACCAGAGTAGCCAAACCTAGGCTCCCCTGTGCTGAGTAACCTCATCTTCCCCGAACCCAGGTCCCCACCAGGTACTGCTGTCAGCTTCAACAGCATGCCACCTGTCATTTTGCTAAAAAGGCAGGGGTGAGAGGTTACACTTGCATTCCAGGAAAGAAGCTCCTAGAAAAGAAGGAAAGGAAAGGAAAGAAAAGGGCTGAAAGAACAGGTTTTATGAAAGCAACCGAAAGAAGCCCAGTGTTTGTCTGTGTGCTCCCTGCAATGAAAGTCTCCATCTTGTATATGCAGACTTTTGGAGGACCCCAACCTATTATCCTGCAGAATTGAGTATCTTTTTCAGATAGTTATATTCTATGCTATAGCATTGGGTGGTAATTGGTCAAGTGCACTAATTAATTAATTGGCTAATTAATTATTGCCAAGTTTTGTTTTGCTTTATTTTCCTTTCATTTTGTTTTTAAAGGTCTTTGGGTATACCAAATGATATCTAGTTCTTCAAAGTTTAGAACAATATAAGATGTTTTGGTTCTCTTTCACAAAATGTACTGAAAACTGTTTGCATTTTTGTTTTTGTTGTAGTGGTATATTGTTCTATCTCAAAATATATGCACTGTGTGTTGTACAATTATCTAATTATCTAAAATCACAACCATCTATGGTGATTGTTTTCACCGTTTTATACTAAATTGCTATTTTTTTATCATAGAAAAGTTTTTATTGAGTTTTCTTATAGCAGACAGTGTCAACAGGTCTACAATATACTATCACTTATGCTACCACCCCAATAATACATGTCATATCACAGGTTCACAAAATACAATTATTTTCTGTTACAGTGTGATTATTACAGCTATAATATTAGTCTATTAAACTACAATCTATGACACTGTAGGTCAATTACTAAACATTCCAACAGTCCTCCTCCTTAGAGAGCTCATATAAGCATAATAGGAAGCTTCTATCACTAAATAATGTCATAGACACATAGAAGTATCAGAGTACCAAGGAATAGAAAGGAAAGAAAAGTTCATAGGAAGGGAGTAAAGCTGAGGGATAGTGGTTAGAGAAGCACCATTTCTATCCAAGTATACACTCCTCACCCAGAACCGTCTAGGTACCTTCTGTTCAGTCTCTGGTTTCAGTATACCTGAGGGGGGTAGGTGGGTTACCTGGAGCTGGAAGGGGGGACTTTACACAGTGTAGAGTTTAGGAACAGTCCCCATTTCAGATAGTAAAAAGCCAGTTTTCAACTATTAGCACACGTGAGTCTTTCAAGTATGGCTAGTCTTGCCATAGCCAAGTGCCAGAGGGAAATGGGGGGGGGGGTTGTGCTTGTCTCCAAGATAGGAGCAGAATCCTCTTTGCCTCCAGAAGACTAGCCAAAAGCCAGCTTGAGGGAGGTCTCGGCAGATGGTCCAGAAGGGATAGATCCCCCAACAAAAGAAGGAGGCTGGAGATGTCAATGGGAGCTCCCAGGATCCTGAGCAGTCCATTGCAATAGCATTCCAAAAATTAGTCAGATTCTGACAGTCCCACATAATATGCAGCATATTTGCTAGGCTTTGTCTGCATCTCCAACACTGTGCATGGGGTAAAATACCCCATGAATGAAGGGCCACAGGTGTATGATACCATCTAAGAAGAATCTTAAGTTGGATCTGTTGGCTCCTGACATCAGGATATGCAGAGTGAGCTAGATGGAGGCATCTGGACCATGTATCCATAGTAATTGTGGTGTGGAGATCTTCACTCCAGGCCTTCCTACATGGATCAGTATAGTCTGGCTGTGCCTTCTGCCAGGTGCTGTAAAATTTACCAGCCAGACCCTGTAAAGAGATTCCATTATGTAGCTGTGACATCCAGTCCCATTTAGGATCTCTTGTGGGAGACTTCTTAATCTTATGAATTGCACTACGGATCTGTAAATATCTCTAAAAATCCCTGGAGGGTAGAGAATATTTAGCCCTTAATTGTGCAAAGGACATCGAATTACAAGAGTTATTCATATATAGGTCTTGAATGACATGTATCCCCTTGCTCTCCCATTCTAGCCAGTGAATCATTTTATTGTTCACTGTGAGAAGTGGATTATGCCAGAGCACCAGGTACCAGTGGGGCATAGATCTAGCCACCTTTGGAGTATCAGAGGCTGCCATGATCCTGAACCATGCCTGCCTTATTTTGGCCATAACTGGAGTAAGCTTACTAGTGTTCCTTGGGGCATTGGTCAGGAGTGTCCCCAAGGTTTTTTTTATCATTAACTGGGATTCCAATGAGACCCATTGTGGAGGAGTGGAGCGAGAAGGGACAAACCATTTGGTGGCCTGCACAGAGGTGTAAGCCCAGTGGTAGCCTTGCAGCTATGGGAGTCCTAAGCCTCCCTTGGTCCAGTGTGCTTGTAACTTTCTATGACTCCACTGGGGGTTTTTGCCTTCTCAGATAAAAGAAGCGATTATCTTGTCCAGTTTATGAAACACTTGGCAGGGTAGAGCAATTGGAAGATTGCTGAGCAAGTATGCCACTCTGGGCAGTAACAGCTTACGGATTGCTGCCACTTTTCCAGGGGGGGGAGAGAGAAATTAAGATGGTTCCATCAGTTAACCTCCACTGAAAGTGAGGATATTAGGGGGTTAAAGTTCTTCTGGACTAGATTGTCCCACTGGACAGGAATCTCAATACTAAAATAAGAGAAGCCAGTTGGGGCCCACGCACGTTTAAGGTCCTGTAGGCATAGCCTTGTACAGGCTGCATTGAGGGGGGTTGTACTGGTTTTACTTTGATTAATTCACAGTCAAGACAATTGTTCAAACTTGTTTAATATCTCTGGGACTCTAGGAAGTGATTCCTTTGGGTGGGTCGGTGTTAAAAGCAGATCATCTGTATATGTTTCTGTCAAATATTCCTGCTGGCCTACCTTTATGCCTTTAACCTTCTCTGTGACCAGCAACATTTGTATGAGCAGGTCTAGGGCCATGAGAAATAGCAAGGGGGATAAGGGGCAGCCTTGCCGAGTGCCCCTCTGCAGGAGAAAGGAAGGGGAGATATCCTTATTAGTTAGTATCTTAGCTGAGGGGGCGTTGTATAGCACCTTGACCCATTGTCGAAAATAATGGCCAAACCCATAATGTCGCAAGACTTCATGAAGGTAGGGCCATTCGACCAAGTCAAAAACTTCTGTAAACTCTATCACCAATGCAGCCATGGGGTCTTTGTAATGCAATGCAATCCATTTCAGGTCCAGTACCAGCCTGCTATTATCAGCTGCAGCTCGCCCTTTCGTGAAACCCACTTGGGAGGGATGGATACTAGATGGCAGTGCATCCATTAATCTCGTGGCCAGCACTTTGGCTGCAATTTTACTGTCCACAGAGATAAGGAAGATTGGCCGGTAGTTGGCCCAGTTAAGAGGATCATCTGCTTTTTTTGGCAAGAGGGTGATCAAAGCCTCCCTCATAGAAGATGGACGGATACCAGTCCCATGAGCTTGCTGTAATACAGAGAGCAAGGGAGTGCTAATTTCTGTACCCAGCATTTGATAAAGTTCCACAGTCATCCCATCTGGCCCTGGGGATTTACCGGAGACAACAGGGACAGGGCTTTCATCACTGCCTCCTCCTCCGTAAACAGCTGATCTAACGCCATTTGTACGCCTTCCGGTAGTTGAGGAACTTTGGCCTCTGTGCAGAAATCTGCCACCTGTGCCCCAAGCTGTTTGGGCTCTAGGGTGGAATGCATTTGATAAAGCCTTTTGTAAAAGTGCTGCATGCAAGCATTGATCTTCTGAAGGGAGGAGGAGGAGACCACCTGACCTTCCACATTTCTAAGTACATGTATCCTGGAGGATGCCTGCTGTTTTCTCAACTGATACACCAACAATTTCCCCCCTTCTCACCTCCTTCCCAATATGTATGCTTGGATCTAAGAAGTGCCAACTCAGCCTTCTGGTAGAGGATAGTATTGATATGGTACTTTAGCCCTACAATTTCTCGGAGAAGATTTGAATCTGATCCCCCTACTGTGGGGCTTCTGAACCTCATTTCAAGCATAGCCAGCTCTGTCTGTAACTTGTCCAGTTCTGCTCACCTCAGTTTGTTTCGGTGTGTTGAATAGGCTATGATGTGCCCCCATAGCACTGCTTTGAAAGCCTCCTAGACAGTGGCTGCGGAGGTATCGGCTGCGTGATTCAGGGAGAAGTAATCCTTAGCGACTTTCTGAATCATGGTACAGGAGTCTGGGTCACGTAGAAGTAGAGGGTTACACCTCCATCTGGTGCCTGACTCTCCCTGACCAGAGGGAGCATGGGGCAAGTAACTGGTACATGGTCCGATACCAAGATGTTGTGAATTTTGGTGTAGGAGATATCTTTGGCAGAGGAGGGGTTGGCCAGCCAGAAATCAATCTGGCTTGAAGTTGCGTGGACTGTGGAGAAAAAAAGAGTAATCATGTCCGGACGGGTGGTCTCTTCGCCACACGTTCAACATGCCCCATTTGTCTACTACTTCCCTCAAAGCCCTAGGGTGCGATTGGGGGGATCAGCTTAGATTTATCGAGGAAAGCATCCAGGGTGAGATTAAAATCTCCACCCCACATAATCAGAATCTGCAGACAGCTGATCGTTAGAGATTCTATGGCTTTATTAAGATCCAGCAGAACATCAGGCTGGTCTGTATTAGGTCCATAGAAATTAGCCAACACCACCCGCCCACCTGGATATGTGAATCAAGCCACAATCCAGCGGCCCTGTTTGCCAGTGGCAACCTGCTCCTGCACCCATGAGCACTATTTTTTGACCAGCATGGTCACCCCTTTAGACTTATTAGGCACAGAGCTCGCTAGAACAGTACCTACCCATGCCTTTTTAAGCCATTGTACATTTCTTGCAGTAAGGTGGGTCTCTTGGACTAATGCAACGTCTGCCTGCAAGGAATGTAAGTGCTTAAGGACCATAGTTCTTTTGACTGGGTGATTTAACCCTTTTACATTCCATGACACCAGGTTAATGCCAACATCAGTATTCTGCGTCATATTCCCCGACTTAGAAAAGAAGCCATTACTCACCATCTGAGTCTGGAAAGGGTAGAAAAGCAGCGGAGGGTCTGCCAAAACAGAGAGGAGAAACTGACAGAAGAGTTAAGAGGGTTTGATCTGTACACTTATACAGCTCCCAGGAAGAGCCTAATGTAGAAACAAAAACAGATATATTAAAACTTTAACTTGCCAGCCAAAGGCTGGTTATCCGAAGAACAGAGATCAACCAATGAGTTTCCAACTAGATAAAACAAATAACTTTTAAAATGATCAATACACTCTATGCCTAATAACATACTAACCTAACAGTGATAAGGTGTACGTGCGAGGTGTCAATCACATGGAGAGGCACTCAGCCGCACTGACCTATCACCTGCAGGAGAGATAAAGACAGAAAACAGCCAGAAACTATCCTCTCCATCCCCAGCAAAACACAACTGAGGAAAGTCCTCAGGGGGGAACAAAATCCCTGACAAGTAGGAAGGGGGGGTGGAAGGTAGGGAGTGGGCTTGAGGGGAAAAAGAAAAGAAAACAAAAAGGGGGGAGAGAGGGTGCCCCATAAAAAGGTGTCTATGTGGTCTCTTGTTCCACCCCATCCATCATCAAGGGTAACTGGCTGAGTGTAATGTTAGAGCACTCATCATCCTCCAATGCTCAGCCTACAGGTACTGCAAATATTGCACCTCTGGTGAGTGTCAACATATCTGACCAGGTTAGCCAGCTACCTATTGGGGGGGGTGGAGAGCTCCGGCCAACCTACAATAAACCGGAGAGACCTAGCTCTGGCAGCAGGCAGGAGGGTGGGCTTCAGAGCTGTAGAGATTTACTGTTCCATCAAAAAACTGTTTAAGATATAGCCCTTGTACTCTATACCATAAACATATAAAATAAGGCCTCAGTCCTTAACAGCACATTCTTCCACTTGGCTCAGTGGGGAAGCATCCGTGGACAGCACAGCCACATATGCCAAAAGTCCAGGTCTCATGGGGTAATCCAGAGAGTTCTGCAGGTTCTCAGGACCCAGTACCGTATTAGCCCATGATGAATCCTCAGCCTCTTCAATAATAATTTCGTCCAGAATTTCATCCGACTCACTGGAGCTGTGGAGTTCGTCTCTGGTTTGCTTGGCGGGTGACGCATCCTTTAGGTCACTGGTGGAAGAGCTTTGCCTGCTAAATGAGCGCTGCTGCACTCTAGTTGAGTGGATTACACCTCTCTGGGGTAGCGCAGATGGCAGCACGGTTACATTTCCTGCTTGGAGAGCTCTGCGATTAACGGTTCCAGCTGCTGCGCAACAAGGAGGCGGAGATGACCTGGGGAGGCATCTGGAAGTAGCACTGTCCAATCCACTCTCTTCTCCTCCCCTGGCACATCCCTCAAAATTTTGTTCCACTGAGCCCCAGGTTCGGGTCCAGGTCCTGGCACCCAGATCCTCTTGGGAACTGTAGTTTGGACATTCAATTTAGGCCAGTATTTGTGGACCCAGGGCTCAATTTCCTGAGGGGTTTCTGCAACAATATCTCTTCCTTCCCTGGACACATGAAGGCAAGCCAAATTTTTAAACCCATATTGGAATCCTTGTTCAGCCAGCAGCTTTTTAAGAGGTTGGAATGCTTTTCTCTGGGCACCTCGGGACATAGGCTATAATGGGCTGAGTGGGCCCCTGATGATATCTGGCCCTACTAGGGATCCGGTGCGCCCGTTCTATTTCAACTGGGCCTGTCCATCTTTCCCCAATAATCCTGAGGATTTCCTCATTAAGGAACCTGTCAGTGTTCTTGCCCTCAATTCCCTCACGAAACTTGATAATTTTAATATTATTTTGCCTCCCTCTGTTCTCCTGATCCTCTGCTCTCCTCCACAGGACGACTAGTTTTTCATCATATTCCAGCAGCTTTTGCCAAATTTTGGTGTTATCCATTTCCAAATCCTCCACTTGTTGCTCCACCATGTTCATTTTGTCACTGAGCACTTTAACCTCCATAATTGTGCCAGTTACTGTGGTGGATATTGTATCGACCCTTGTCAGGAGGGTTTCTAACATAAAAGTGAGATGTTGTAGAGAAGCACCTACATCCACTTGTTGTACGGCAATTTCCCCGGGAGTCGGGCTTTGGAGCAGCGCATTAACTGGTGGTGGATCCATACTATGACAAGGGAATCCAGACGTAGAGGTACAGCACACTGTATAAGGCCCACTATCTCTGGTTGTGTCACCGTATTTTAGCCACTACTGAGTGTCAGGTGCCAGGTTATTATCACCGCCAGAGTGCAGTCCAATGGTCTAATCAACACCGAAAGACAGTCGCGCGGTAACGGCACAACAGAACTATTGCTGAAGGACTAATCCTGCATAAAAGCCGTTTTCGAAACCGGGGCAGCACCAAGTAGATTTTGGGAGGGTGGGGACCCCTGAGTAACAACGGATGATGGCGAATTTAATTTGCTGGGGACCGAGGTCGCAGTCTAGGCGCCCATCTTCCTCTGCATCATAGCCACGCCCCCCCTAAATTCCTATGTTGGTACTTTTTGTATACTACATGCAATGCTCATTTACAAAATTATATGACCCCTTTTAAAGGAGAGACTGTAAAGGAAAAACCTGAGCCATTTTCCTATGAAACTTTTAAGTGTCTTATGTGACTGAAAACTAAACTGTAAACAGTTCCAGAACAAGTACTCTCACACATTGTGTCTTTTTGGTGGGAGGTATTAAATATAAATTTTGATATCATAGTTGTTTCTCTGGTTACAGAGAATCAGAAAGGAACCCTCTGAATCAGCAATAAGAGCAGCACAGGGACACAGAAGAAGAAGATATGTGATGTACCCTGAAGGGGCACAGTTGGCACGGCCAAAGAGCTCCAACTGGGTGCACAGAGGCCTTGGCAGGCCACATCTCAAGGAGTGTGAGTACACTTCAGGCACAAGAGTGCACAACACATGTGGGGTGGCCACTGGTGAGATGTTTCATCCTAAATACCCCTAGACATGAGAGTTGCTCCCAAGGTTATTGCCCTGCCCCTCCTCAAAAAGACAGTTTTGGTTGGGTGTATGAAGGATTGGGTTGTATTACAATAGTTCAGTAACTTACCAGTAACAGATCTTCCAGAGACCCTCCTCCATAGAGCCATACATTTTAACTTTAAGCTATCTGCATCAGGACAGCTTGGAAATTTTAGCCTAGCTGGGGCCATCCCCATTGCCATACAGTATATTGGTGCTGCCAGTATAATGTGGCTTGCCCTATTCCTCCTTAGTTTCCTGCTGGAAACTAGTTCAGAATTATACTACACCAACAGGAATGGAGTCCGATCCCCCAAGCATGTTTACTGAAATGTTTCTAAAAACTTATGAATAAACATGTAAGACAACCCCTCACTGTGCCATCTCTACCACCAAGCCTTGTGGAGAGAAGGGTTAGGAAATGACCTCAGATGCGACTCCTGTATCTATGGGTAAATTTGATGGTACTTTTTATCAGGAGCTACTTCTGCTTTTCTTTTTCCTAGACTGCCTTCCCATGCTTCTGGAGGCATGGCCCACCAAGGATTTGGCTATAAAGTCTCTGGACCTGGGTGGGAACTGGTATGGTCATGCTACCTGTGCCCTTTCAAGGGAAACTGTTTACTATTCTTATCCTCTTCATGGTTTCCATCCAGGTACCCAATGGTACTTTCACAATGCTGAGGCATACACCAGGCCTCGGCATCCATCACGCTGTTCTTTGCTTTGGTTTTGGGGACAAATGAAGCCCCTTTGGTTGGTAAAAAAATAGAATCAGCCTTGTACCACACTGTAGACTGTATCCCCACATGGAAACTTTGGGATCACATAATATTTTGTACTTTAAGCCATGACATCACTGCAGTGGCATTTAATGTTGTGATTGCTTGTTCGGTACTGTACCCTTTTAGCAAAACACTGGACACTGGTCATGACACTTAGGTAAAAACGTTTTTGCAGAGCTTCCAATAATTTATTTGTACAACATGTGCACACTGCTACTTAATGATAAAGAGCATGCAGCCAGGTCCCTGATAACATTTCCTGCCTATGGCTCAGGTTCAGTCAGCAATCAACAGTCATGGTAATTTGGCATAGATCACTTTACTGCACAATGTCCCTGACTAGCCAATCACAGGATCTATTGTTAGCAGCATCGCTAGATTCAGCATATTTACAATGAACACATTTGCACATATGGCAGGTAGGATGAACCATTGACCCTCGTTTCACAGCTGCAAGCAAGATGAGGAGACCCAAGGTGTACTTGTCCCTGTTAGGCACAGCATGCATTTAATGCCTCTGTTGGAGGTCAAATAAATGGAGAGGTATACCCTCCCAGGGTAAACACTGCATTCAACTTGGATGTTAACTAAATATGAGCTAGATTACCTGCTACTGGCTGCTACCCCCAACTCTATGGTTCCTGGTGGGTTCATAGTCCACAGCCAATGCAGTCACAGAGATAACGTCTTACCAGCTCACTGAGTCCTTCCCTTGTACTCAGATCATCAGTGCATGCCAACTGCCATAAATCTTCCACAACGCATGCCTTTCACCACAGGTTCTTTCAGGCCTCGGGCCTCTGTCAGAACAATTTTTCTCATCCGATGCTTTCACCTTAAGCAAAAACCAATACAGATGGTGCAAAAGCTATCTGGAGACCCTTCTTCAGTGGGGAACCTCTAATAGGTGCCCCTGACCCCAATCTTGCACCCCAGTCAGGACCAAGCCTTCAGAAACCCAAATCAGAGAGAGTAAGTGCTACCTGGGCCCAGGACTCTGCCACCATTCCTGGACTGGCAGGCCCCCTGTGGCCAGCTGCATCTAGAGAAACACACCTGGAGGTGCTCAGAACCCAGAGGGCTCTGTCTGAATACCGAAAGGGAAGTCAGATAATTGGAAGGCTTTAGCCTGAGGTTCATTGGGGGGGGGGTAGCTCCTCCCACATCCCCTTATTAAACCTTAGGCTTCCGCTTAGTCAGCTTTGAGCATTTTGAAATGCTCCAGTGCTACATGGCTGGTGGGGCTGGGTCCTTCCTCTTCTCCCCTCTGTGCTTCTTTTCTGGTGCCCCCTTTCTACTTCATGCTTTTCCCTTTGTCTTTGCCTTTGTTCTGCTATTTTTCCCCCCCCTTTCATTTGCTGTGTCTTTACTTCTTGCTCATTTTCCCTGCTGCCCCCATTCTGTTCTTACCTTTTGTGTTTTGTTGTCTATTAAAGGCGTGGGATAACAAATTATTAAGTTTAACACACCGTTTTTCTGGTGTGATGTTTATTTTGTTTCTTTTTTTTTCAATAAGAAAATTAAATACTTTGTACAGAAAACAAAAGTAAATTAAACTTCAATTAAACTTTAAAGCAAATAAAACAGTAAATCTTGTGGCAAACCAACACTGTTTCCACTACTGTTTTGCTTCCGTCTTTCGGATGAGACGTTAAACCGAGGTCCCATCTGCCTGGATTGGTGGTAGTTCAGGTGGATGTTAAAGATCCCATGGCACTTATCGAAAAAAAGAGTAGGGGAATTTCCCCCGGTGTCCTGGCCAAATTTCCCTCATTCACTATAAATACCACCAACAGCTTAATCTGGTTCAAGGTTGATTGGCATTCATCTGTATCCCCTTCCCCCGGGTCGTGCCTGAAAATAGGCAGGATTTGTCTAGTGCACTTACCCGGTCAACAAAAACTAACTAAACTAGTGTAGCATAGACCCACATAGTCCTTGGCCTACACTGATCAGCAACAACTGACCCTATCTGAATCTGGAACCACAGGAGGAGTTTTTATACCCATCACCCTGTGGTCAGGTGACTTTAGCATCACTTAAACACAAAATGTGCTTTTTAAGCCCTCTTTTTAAATTTATACGAATATTGAGGGCTTCCTAGACATACTACTAATATAAGTCCTTAAATCACAAGTAAATAAAATAGCTTAGGACCAGATTTAATAGTAAGGAAGGAAGTGGAAATTTCCACTCATTTTGATTGACAGTTTCCCTCCTATAAAACAAGAGGCCGCTGCTGGTCTAAAGTGCCCCTGGACTGGCACTTCACTGAGTCTCCCTGTTCAGGTAAGACTGGCTTGATTTTGCTTTCCAAAGTTGTAGGCCAAAATTTTATATTGTTGTTTTTAACAACCAACAGAAGTTAAAATCACTTCCTGGGCATTCTTCTAAAGGACCACATAAGACTGCCTAAGGTACTAGTAACGAATTCCCAGGTAACCTTAATTAGAAATATAACTCATTCTCTATTCTTTATCTTGCATTGTTTTAGTGTCCATTTTGTTTTTTTGTGTTTGTTTGTGTTTATTTTACTGCTCTTCTCCTTCCTGTTTCATTTGTTTCCTATGAAGAGCATTTTATATTGCAACATTTTCTTACAGTTCTTGCTGCACAAAACCATTTTACACAACAACAACAGGGGGTTCTTTGCACTATTAGAAACCAGTGTTCTATGCAAATGTAAATAGCCACACAAGGCTTTCTCTTGAGCTCATTCTTTATCTTTTAAGAACCTATATGTGACCAGGAGCAGCAGGGGTATGGAAACAAAAGGGAAAAAGGGTTGCTGCCCTGTCCACTAGTATAACAGTATACAGAAAAGGGAAAAGTTTACAAATGGGGGGACATTCTAGTTTTTCCAGCCCCAAAGGCTGTTCTTTCTTGTATTCTTCAGGCTACTCTAGGTAACCTTATGTGCTTAATGTTACTTCCTTTTGTACATGCCTGCATAAGGCCTTGGAGGTCATATGCACTTGACCTCCCTGTGAATTTGGACCAAAGAAGATATAAGAAAAAACAGAAAAGGGAGAGAGAGGGAAAAGTTCACCCGAATGTGGCCTACCCTCTGGACTAGTAAATAAAGAGATAGTAATAAGAAAGGGTGGTTATAAGCAGGAGATTTTTTAAATAAAAAAATGGTCTGTCTTCAGGGGCAGGGATGTTCCCTGTCACATTGTCCTTCTCTGTTCTTGTGTTTCTTTTGGGGTTCTCCTTTTCTTTCCTCACCAGAATCCACATAATCCATATTTTCTAGCAATTGGACCGCAGTAGCTTCAATCTCCCAGACTCCGTATTGGTCTGGACTGTTCTGTTGCTTTCAGGACTGCATTCTCCCTTGCCTGCTGCTTTCAGCCTCCTCCCTCTCCAGATTCCTGCGGTGCCTCCTCCTCGTGGCCAGCAAGCTGCCTACCTCTTTGTTCCTCTGGCCTTCTCCTGCACTGCTACCTGGGGTGGGGAGCATTTCAAACTTTCAAAGCCCCTCGACTTGCGGCCGGCATGCTGCCACCCTAATGCGCTTCCCAGACCCTTCAACCTGTTGCTCAGTGGGGTGGGGAACTTTGGATTGTCCTTCACCATGTCTTGGTGCCAACATGTCTGCTGACACTGTGGCTAGACCACTGCTTTCACTCTCCTATCCCTAGTTCCATATGACACCAGTGGGGCCGGGGTTCCTGCTCCTGCACTCTGCTGCCTCTCTGTTGGTACCCTCTTTTATTCCTCATTTGTCTTCACAACTACTGCATTATTGTTTTGACAGTTTTTTCAATAAGTTAAGCATCCTAGTGATGGATATCAGTCATGACAATAGGTATTATGTTATGACTTGTGCCAATTGCCTTCCTACCCATAGTGCATCATATTGAGGACACTGTATATGCCCTTCATCATACCACTGATGCCTTGCAGAATCATATAATTTCAAGCATGGTTTCCTCGGTACAGGTTTGTCATTTCTAGATCAAAGGAAGTCAGTGCTAAATTCTAGATGTTTTCTACTGACCTTAGCCCATGAGTATATTCCAAATATCTTTGTTTGTGTCACACAGAAATACACGTGTCAGCAGTGGACTCTAAACTTTTATTACATGTCTCATTCACTGCTCTCCCCTGCTGGGGTTTCCTACTACCCTCAAGAGACTCTTCTGAGAACAAGTGGCAAGTACTGGTCAGGTGACATTCCATGTTCTAACAGTGCGCCGTGCTTATCATAAATGATTGATAACACTATCGTAAGCGCTGGTGGACCTGCGGGGGTGGGGGGGTGTCCCACCATCCTAAATGACCAGGCCCCACGAAGGGTCCTTACTTGTCAATCACATGTCCTCCATATCACCAAGGCAGACTCCCGTTGGGGTCTCACCATTCTTGCCTGGGACCAACCATCAACTCGGTGATGGCAGATCACATGGGGTTCCGCAATCCCAACCAACCATTCCAACGAGGGGGCATCTACTTATCGCTCCTTCTCATTTCCATTTCCTGCAGGTGGCGCTCTTGCGGTCTCCTCATTACCTTGGACTATACACTATACTGCGATGGTGGACTGCAGGGGGTCCTGCCATCCTTAGCTCAGATAAGTGCAATACTATGGCGATGGTGGACCACGTGGGGTCCCACCATCCCAATCATACTTTAATCCATACCATAGTGATGGCAGACCACGTGGGGTCCCGCCATCTCAATTATGAACTACTCAGTGAAATGGTGATGGCAGACCATGTGGGGTCCCACCATCCCAATCACACACTACTCAATGAAATGGCAATGGCAGACCACATGCTGTCCCACCATCCCAAATGCACACACCTCACTATGGGGCCCTACTCATTGCTCAGATGTCTTTCTAATCACTACAGGCAGACTCACGCAGAGTCTCACCCTCCTTTCCTTGGACTATTCCATACTATGGTGATGGCAGACTGCATGGGGTCCCCCCATCCCAACCAACCATGCCTACGAGGAGGCATCTACTCTTGCTCACACCTCACTTCCGTTTCCTGCAAATGTACTCTTTTGAGGTCTCATCCTCCTACTATGTGCTAATACTGCAATGGCAGACCACGTGGGGTCCCGCCATTCTAAAACATGCATGCCCCACAAGGGGACCTACCCATAGCTCAAATGTCTGCCAAGTCACTGCAAGCAGATTCATGTAGGGGTCTTGCTGTCCTTACCTCGGACTATTCCATACTAGGTGATGGTAGACCATGTAGGTCCATCAACCCGATCACGCTTGCCCCACAAAGGGGCCTTACTCGTATTTCCATGTCATTACAGGCAACCATATGTGAGACTCTCAATCCCTTACAATGGACTATTCAAGACTACGGTGATGGTGGACCACGTGGGGTCCCGCCATCCCAACACTGGATCTCGCCTTCTTATCATGGATCACGTCATACTACAGTGACGGACCTGTGGAGGATGCCACCATCCCAACACAACAGGCCCATTACTTTGCTCAAATGTATTTCTCTATCATCTACAGGCAGTCTCAAGTGGGGGTTTCGCCCCTTACTTCAGATCATTCCATACCATGGCTGATGGAGAACCCACATGGGGGGGGGTCTCGTCATCTCGAATCCATCATACCCCCCAAAGGGGGCATTTCTTGTTACTCACATGTATTTCCATCTTCACTGAGGCAAACCCACGGGTCTTCCTTCCTTAGTCAGACAAACTGAGACCTATTCTATTGTTTAACATAGAAACATAGAATTTGACGGCAGATAAGGACCGCTTGGCCCACCCAGTCTGCCCATTTTCCTACCTAACAGATAAGCTGCAGATCCTAATTAACCAACAGCTTAGTCCCTCCTACCCCCCACTAGGACTGCCTTATGTCTGTCCCATGCATGTTTGAGCATTTGAACACTACATACATCAGACTGACAAAGGGGTTCCATGCTCCAGCTAGCCCACATCTGGGCCTACCTTACTTCAACATTCATTCACTTCTTCTACTGTAATCCACCTTCCTTGTTCCAGTTCCTGCCCTAGTTTCTATGCCAGACATCTCCTTGGAGCGCACCTTAATGCCTTGGTTGTCTTAAAACATTTTCTCCTTTCTGACATGGTACTCGATCATACCCTAATGTTTCAATGGATGTACAATAGCCATGCACGCCTCCCAGCTGGGCTACACTCCTACCTGATCATCTTCCCAGTCACGCAATGCTCCCAACCATTTCATCATCTATGATTTCTATGTCCTTCAAAATTTGTAACTTTGGCACACATTCTTTAGCCATGCTGACTGTATATGTACACTTAACATCTGCTTCACTCAAAGCTACCTTGGACACGCATTAACCATTGTCTCTCCATCCAGACATCATTCCAAGTTGGATCTGTTAATCTGCAGGAATCTTCAGCGTTGACTTCCTGCTCATCATCGACCTTGGAAACAGGAATCTTTGACTAACAAATCAGACCGAATCCTTGGACATAACCATAACTAAAACCTTGGCCACATTTAGGATCATTCTCCTCTTAGTATGCCCAGAGGATGGGCACGTCAGTAGCCATGGGTCCTCAGAGGTTCCCCCTAAGGGTGTTTGTCCTCTCCTGCATGCTACTTCACACTTTCTGGAGTTAGAGAAGATACTTGCTACGCTAAATCTCTTTTGGGGCTTAAATCTTACACCTACCCAGTATCTCACAGAGGGTGGGATATAGAGAAATGCCAAAGCTCAAGTTATAAACATCAAGCATATACCATTCAACTCATAAGTATACACAAGCACTGAGCTATGTACCACACATTGAAATGGAAGGCTTTAACCTGAAGTTCAATGGGGGGGATAGCTCCTCCCACATCCCCTTCTTAAACATCAGGCTTCTGCTCACTCAACTTCGAGCATTTCAAAACACTCTCCATCCTCCCCTGCCTCCTCCTCCTCCTTCTCCTCCAGCGCTCTTGTCTCACCCTCTATGCTGGGGCTTAAATCTTACGCCTACCTAGTATCCCACAAAGGGTGGGATATAGAGTAATGCCAAAGCTCAAGTTATAAACATCAAGCATATGCCATTCAGCTCATAAGAATACACAAGCACTGAGCTATGTACCACACATTAAACTGCCATTTGGCAGGCTAAAGTCCCCTTTATATGTCCCTAGTGGTGGGAAAAACACCCGGGGACCATCCCGGTCAATGAGCAATTGCTGTGCAAGGCACAGGGACATTTTATCACCAGTCTGAAATCACTGTGGGACAACAGGAAAAACTTTTTGAACATTTCTGGGACATTTCTGAAGGTCTAGGATTAAGCTGACACCTTAAAGTGATAAAATACCTTTGCTTACCAATTTTAATATTAATTTTAGGGCTACTTGTAATACCTATTTGGGATAGGTGGGTTACACCCCTCTTACAAGAAACCTTCATGCTGTCATCAAGCATATACCATTAGTAACATTTCAGACACTTAACATTCACGATCTGTGGTAAAGAACTGTTTCGAAATACTGTATACAATTGGGTAACTTCAGTTGCCTAAAGAAACACGATTGAGCAACAAAATGTTCACTTTTGAGTCTCTTCACTCTCTACTGAGAGTATAAATTTCTCTGAATGTGTGGACACAAAGCCCCATTAAATACATTTACTTATAAGAGCCCAACTGAGCTAGCATTATAAACATAACTCAACAGCATTTACATTTACAACTGAAAACTGCTTCCTAAAGCTGCTTTGCAAAAACAGTGTGCATAGAAACAATCCATCTTTTATTGTATTATGTTAAGAAAATTGATTACCATGTACAATACCAGTCCTTATTCTGTAATTTGGTCCTCTCTAATTTTTTATGGGGGGACTTCAAAGCTGCTCCCCTTCTGGTATGCTTTGGTGTCTTGCCACTGCTGCAGATGACGTGGCAGAAGAGTGGGCATGGAAAAAACACACTGACAGCAATTCTGCTTCTATTCCCTGATGGTTCTTCTCCAGGGTCGATGATGACTTCTGATGTCATTACAGGTGCTCCAATTATATGACACGTGGATCAGTTCATAGAAGTGCTGCAAATTGTTCTAGGGACAGCACCATGAGGACATGGTAGGCTGGGGGACCCTTACCAAAGGTGAATACAAATTAAGTGGCATTTTAGTCTTCAGAACATATTCTGAATACAGGTTTTTAAATTTTTTTGTGGTTCTTTGCATTCATGACTCTGATATTCAGAATGCATACAACAGCTGAATACTTAAGAAAACAATTTTCATGTTTCTAGTATTAAAATGATACATTTGAATACAGTTAAGATTCTGACTTTGAGTTACTTACAGAACAGATCATTTAGGATCCTGTGGGGATGCCATAGAATGTTTTTTGATGTAGGACACAGACTTCCTTCCTGCTTCTTCTTACTTACTGTTGAGTCAAGTGCAAGCATCAGAAGAGTGAAACTGTTCACAATACAATTCTTCAGCAGGTAAGACATTATGCTGCAAAAGTGAAATCTCTTATATGGATGTGTGACTGCTGTGTCTGCTGATGAGTGTTTACTAATGGGGGTGTGTGTGTGTGTGTGTGTGTGGGGGTAGGGTCTGTAACCTGCCACTTTTCCTCTGTTTTCCTGTTAGATGCAATGTTTCTGTGTAATGTGCCGGGTCTACAAAGACAAAGAACTTCTTTGGAAATGCAGTTTCTAAAAGTGCTTTATTCACTTGTTAAATACAGAACTCCTATGAGTCTGAGAGTCCTGTGCCTCTATATAATTAAAGCACACATTTTATTTTTGACTACAGGCTTTCTTTATTTTGTTAAACTATGATGGGACCATGATTAAAATACCTACAACTCAATCTTGTTGAATTTTAAAATAGTATTTATCTAGTCTCTTATCCAGGGGTGGGGGTGGGCAAATGTGTTTTATGCAGTTGTTTTTGGTGAGTTGAGGAGGGAAGGGTCCCCACCAGTGTAATTGGAAGGGGGGAAGTTTGAGCTTTGCAGACATACCAGGGTATCAGAAAATGGGGGGAGGGGTGCACCCTTTACTGACATTCTGAGGTGCTGGCATATTTCAAAAGGGAGGGGCTGGTGCTGTTAAAAATATGTTTTTTTCAGCTGATTATGCATCTAAAGTATTATTATTATTACAGAGCAGTTGTAACCATCATGTCTGTGGGTCAGGGAAGGAGCTGTCTACTTGAGGACCTAAATAAAGTGTCATTTGAATTGTTTTGTAAAGGTATATTTTAGATATTACTTTACTACTACAATCTCTCTTCTATGTTTTGCAGAGTTGCTGAGTGCCTACCACAGTCCCACCAATAACAACAGCATTTTAATGATGCAAAGTAGGAAAGTAGCTGCAGGGCTACTAATTAGCACAGACCATGGCTATTTAAATTTGCAGACACTTGCACATGTTAATGGGGGTGTGTATATAATATGGATATGTGTGAAAACCATACAACCAGACCCAGATGGGAACAGATCAGTCAAAGCCAGAATGACCCATTTGACCTGACTGGGTGCAAGTTACATGAAGTTTGCGAGTTTGACTAGTCTGGCTTTTACCAGTCTCATCTGGTCCAGTTCTGGTGGACAGGTTTTCAGCCAGACTTGGGCATGGTTGAAACTGGATTAACAGAACAAGATTGGTCTAGATCAAAAAAGCAGGGCCTAGAAAATTTCTACAACTTGTGCCCAGTCTGGTTGGTATAGCCAGTGGCATTCCACCTGGTGAGTTGGCAGAGGTGATGGTGGTAAACAGCTGAAATAATGTGCAGCCAGATGAGTGGACGGGAAGGGGTCACCAATCAAAATGGGTCTTGTGCATCCAGGAATATGTGTGTGTGTGGGGGGGGGGTGGAGAGATGTGGTCACTAGTTGAAATGAGCTTTATGCAGCCTCCACCATCAGGCTCAGAATGCAAGGGGTCACAAGGGAGATGCCTTCCACCTGCCCTCCACCATCTGGATCTGACTGCAAGGAGTAGCAAGGGGGATGCCTTCCACACTCCTTCCTGCCCCAAATGGACCCTGCTTCTCCCTGAATAACCAACACACTGAGATGGACCAGGATAGTTTAGTCTGCTTCTCAACCCCCTACCTCTCCTATTCATCAATTAGGTGGTCAAAGCAGAAGAGTGGGCAGAGCTTCAAAGGGGCACCAATTTTGAATTTTTGAATAACAGCCCATGCTCTTGGCATTTGGTTACATTCCACCAGCCTTCCACCATTGGGGATTGGACCACAAGGGATTGTGAGGGGCATGCCTTCCACATCCCTTCCCCACAAATGGATACCTCATCTCCTGGACTATTCAGCAAACTGAGAAGGACCAGGATGGCCCAGTCTGCATCTCCGCCCCTGCCTCTCCTATCCACAAATTGGGCAGTCAAAGTAGGAGAGTGGGCAGAGCTCCTTCTTTGTTCCTAGATGAACATGTCACTAGTGGTTCTCCTGGCTGTGGTCCAGAGCACAAAGGGCCACACAGCAAATGGCAACTACTCTTGCATGTACTGTGGGTGTCAGCAGTGGAGGCAGCCAGGAATTAGCCATGCTACCTGTATGGCCCTAGAATGCATCTATATAGTACATGACTGGATAATTCTACTGGAAACACTGCTGGTCTTTATAATTTTATTTTTATTTATTTATTTGTAATTGTTAGCCAGGAAAGGCACACTAAGCTGAGACAGCTTGTTTCTAGGTGCATCCTGGGAGTTGGCTGCATAAACCTGTTTCTACTTATAGGGAGCGTTTGGCCATGACACTGGGAAAACCTGTCTACTTTTCTTCAATAAGTGCCATGAGATATTTTACTTCCATCTGGACAGTGACCAGAGATGGGCAGAGGGGACTTTGGCTTAATGTTTCATACGAAGGATGGGTAATTAATTCTAGATGTTGTGAATATACCTCCTTGATAGTTTAAACACAGGTGGTGCTCAGATCTCCCATAATTGTCCACTAAGAGGCCATAGCTTCTTATTCTTACTCAGCCCTAGTCTATGCAGCTGCTCCCTATCAAGATGATTGCTTTAGGTTCTAACTGAACTGTGGCTGCTTTAATCGATGCTGCCCCTTCCTCCAGCCTCTGTTTGAACTGCAGCTACTCCCTAACTGGGTAACCCCTACATTGTGCTCAGGATATTGCAGCTGCTCACTTACTGGGTGGCCCCTACATAGTGTTCAGGTTATTGCAGCTTCTCCCTAAGTGGGTGTCCCCTTCATTGTGCTCAGGTTATTGCAACTGCTACCTTGCTGAATGGCCCCTACACTGTGTTCATGTTATTGCAGCTGCTCCCTAACTTGATGGACGTTACATTGTGTTCAGCTTATTGCAGTTGCTCTCACTCTGGGTAACGCCTATATTGAGTTTCTCATAATTTGTGACAACTTCCTGTCTGTGTGTCCCATAATCCAGTTTTTGCATTTGACACTAGCCTTCCTTATCTGATGTTGTTCCCCGTAGAGTTAGCTACCTGAATGGATATTACAGTTGCTCTCCAGCCTTCCTCATCATGGTTCCTAGCAATCTTTTATATTGTCTCCTTTGGCTACACAGACTGGTTGGTAGCTGTCTTGTCTGCTCCTTCCTATGTGGAACATGCTGTAAGCCCCTAGTCTCTACTGCCTAGCACTGATGCTGACATCCAATATGAAGACATCTTCTATGGTTTGCAGAAAATTGGCACCTTTTACAAGCTCTTTTTTTATGCAAAGCAAGCTAATCTATGGCTTTAGGCAATGGCCCTTGGCACCTTATCCAGGCTACTATTACTGCTGCTCTTACTTTCAGCAAAGCATATTAAACCTACCCAGGGCCTACCAACATCAATGTGTCTTCCCCCACGGACCCTACCTGATCACAGTCCAAAGGCCAAAAGCTAGTGCATATGGATACCAACAGCCTAAGGCCCAAGCTCCATGAGCTAGAAGTCTGGGCTAACCTCTACGCTCTTGATGTTATAGTTAACACTGAGACCTGGCTGGTTGTATGTCATAATGGTGAATGTACATCACCAAAATTAAAAACGGCTGTGTACATTCACAGCTACAATAACACACTTAAGTGTTTATGTACCCCCCTTACTAAAATAACTAACTCCGAGGGGGTACATGTTGGGAAATGGGGAGAACCAGGACATAAGGAAAAGAAAATGGGCACAGAAAATCACAAAAACATTGTCCTCTACCCCTGCCCCGAACCCTGCACCCTCACCATCAGAGCCAGCCTCCCTAACCACCATGCTACTAGGCCAGCTTGGCAGCTTCCCCTCTCGCCACCCCCCACATACCTCATGGATACCTTTTGGTATCCTGTCACTGTTCTCTCACCCTGCTCTTTCGTGTTGCTACCCTTTTAGAGTAGCCCACAATGCAGGTGCTGAGATTGAGTCACTCCTATTTGAGTCGCTCAATCTCAGTCACCCTTTTGATGGGATACCAACCTGGCTTAAGCCATGTGTCCTTCCACACAGAATTGAATTGTCTGGGTACAGTTCCTTTAGGACTGGGTGGGCAAAAGTGGTAGAAGTGTCCTACTGTTTATGAAATCCTCAATAAATGCTAAAGAAATCAACCTACCATCTCTGGTAAACTCCCCATGTGAAAGCCTTTTTGGCAAACCTCTCCTAGACAATACAAAGCCACTAGTCATGCTCTTACAGTGCTCATCACTGGCCTTGCAAAAAACCCAAACAAACAGGAGAAATGATTTTACTGGGTGACTTCAACCTAAACTGGTTGAGAGAGGAGAGCAATGGGCTTAAGTCTGCTTTGGAGGAAGTGCACCTAAAACAAATTATTGCAGGACCCACTAGATTAATATGTCTGGGAATCACTCACTCCTAGATTGGATTCTGGTTAACAAATCTAATAGAATCAGAGCTGCTAGAATCCTGGCTGACTCCCAAATTAACCACTCCCTAATATACTACATATGGAAACAATAACACCCCCCTCCCCAGAGTTATTATGATCCATGACTACTCGAAGCTGGATGAGCCTGCTTTCCTCAACAGCCTTGTTGCAGTATATTGGGAGATGTGGAACAGTACCCGACCATAGACCTCACTCTTCAATTTTCCATAAAAAAAAAAAACTTCCTTTGTGTGGTCAACAAATTTGCCCCCTTAGTTGAAAGAAGGGAAAAAGGGCCCATGCTCAAAGTGGTTAACAGGTGATTTGTGCAACGCAATGAAGCTCGCAGACAAAGCCTGGGATCACTTAAAAGTCATTGGAAATCATTCTGACTGGCAAAAGTACAGGGAACTTAGAAACGCCTGCAAAGCTAATCTCAAAAGGGCAAAAGTAGCAAATATGAAAAACCTCCAAGAGACGAGCCTCTCAAACCCAAAGCATTTCTCAATAGTGTCTTAAATGGTCACCCTGGCATTCCCTAGCAAGAAGTTATATGGGATGATAAACTTTTCTGTTACCCTGCATCCACTGTGGACATATTTAACCAATGTTTTACCAATCTTGACAGATTTAAGACCTCTTAAAAGGGCTATCACTAGGCCCCCCTCCTGTAAGAACCGCTTCTCCCCAACCCCCTGACTGTCCGCCAAGTTTTCCCTTCAGGCTCCTCACTAGGAAGGAGGTGCTTGCCCAACTGAAGCTAATATGGCCAACTAGCTCTGCTGCCTGTGACAATCTTGAGCCTAATCTTCTGATGAAGTTGTCTGCAGCTATCATCGCAGCTCCTCTCAGATCTCTGTTTGACATGTCCCTTATCCAAAGACCTATTTCTGAAAAATAAAAATAGAAAGGTGTCCTTGTGGTGCCAGTGCCTTAAGGGGGCCCAATGAACCAGTGGATAATTACCATCCAATTTTTTTCCCAGCCCCTTGGCAAAAATAATGGATGAGCTGGTTTACAATCAACTTCAGCAATACTTCGAGATGCATGCTGCCCTTGTTGATATCCAGCATGAATTCTGAAAAAAAAACTTGTCACTGATACAGCCCTGATGTGGCATACCACATATATCCTACGTGCCATTAACTCTGGGCTAGTAACTAGTGCAGTGTTCATTGACCTAACTAAAGCTTTCAGTCTGGTGAATCATGAGCTCCTAACAGATAAGTTGCAACTTGTGCACCTTGATAGCCTTTCCTGTCTTTGGTTCAAGCCTTACCTTTCTGATGAAAAGCAAATGGTTAAGTGGTGGGACAGTGCATCCTCACCTATACTCATAAGAGGTGGAGTTCCCCACAGGTCCATTCTAGGTCCCTTGCTCTTCTTTTTGTTTGTAAATGACTTACCTAAAACCTGCAGTGGGTTTAAGTTGCAATTGCATGCAGACAATGCTGTTCTGTACCAAAGTTACTCTGACATTACCTAGATTAACTCCTCCTTTGGTGATGATTTTTGGCAACTAGAAACATGGTTCTTAACAAATATGCTAATATTAAACACACAAAGAAAACTAAAGGCATGCTTTTTGGTACCAGGCACTTGGGTACTGGGAGGCAAAATCTTCTTAATCTGTGCACAGCTAATGATTCACAACGCGAGGCTGTAGACTCACTAAGATATCAAGGTTATCCAACTGGACCAAGAGCTTACACTGTAGCTCCAGCTACACTGCATAGAGAAATCCCTTCACCAGAAGCTTAGCCTGCTATACAGGTTTTGGGCCTTCCTCACTAAAGCTACGCAATTTGCTATCTCGTACAGTAACCTTTTTCCCTAACTACTCTATGGTGCCCCAGTCCTGCACTCCCTAAGAGAACAGAGCAAACAGTCTCAGGGTCCTTTACAATAAGATTGGTGTATTTTGCTGCTGACACCCACCCCAGAGACCCCCACTGCTATGCCATTTCCTCCCTCAGCTGGCCTTCCATTGATGGCTGACTGAGTTATCCAATACTCTGTCTGGAATACAAGCTAATTAAAGCCTCACCTCTGCTGAGCCTACATGGCTTTCTGGAGACAAAGCGTCAGCAGAGACACCTTCTCTCCTTTGCTTCCACATTGCTAGTCATCCCTAGGACCAAATCCAGCCCAGGTAGAAGGCCCTTCACCTATGCTACTCTACACCTTAAGAACAGTTTTCCAGCTGCTATACAGAACAGTGGTGACTCTAGTACCTTTAATGCCAGTCTCAAGGCCCATCTCATTGGGTGCAGTGTGCAGTCAATGTAGCAGCAATCACTGAACATCTTCTTGCTTGTTGTAATCTGTGTGATTCTAACCCACATTCTATGATCCCTGTTTACAGGTATAACATTACTGACTTGTATATTATTTACCTGTATGACAATACTGACTTGTATTCTGTTTCCCTGTATCACATCACTTACTTGTACGCTGTTGTTAAAGCTGTAGCCACATAATTGTCCTTGTTCTCCAACTTCTCACTGAATTGTTTCATGGATAATATCTGTATACTGTAAATGCTTGTGTCTCTCTGCCTCTGAAATTTTTGCAATTAATTCCTGGTCACCCCTGAAAAGGGGACATTGCCTCAGTGGGCTTACCTAGCTAATCAAAATCCAATACATCAATCAATCAATCAATTAATTAATAAATAAATTAGTATTGCACTACTTCTCTGCCAATATATAGTCACTCCTGCTCATAATCTCTTGTGGTAGACTCTGCTCCAATCTACACCTGCCAGCAGACCCCAATCCTTAGCCAGTGCCCCACAGATATGTTCCTCTACAGTGGGACCCAGGCTTACCAACACAGCAGTCAGCCCAAGAGCAACAGTGTGTATGCCACTATTGGATAGGAGGATGGGCTGAGACAGGTCTAATGGCATGTGCACGGGGAGCACCCATCATTATTGATAGTCAGGTGGGCATTTTTCCCCTTCCGTGCCCTGCACACCTTCCACTCCGGATGCTAACATTGTTATCTTTGTTGCTGCTCCAGTCTGCAGAGCAGGGGCCAATGTTGCATGGTAACTTATGATAGCAAGGTCTCCTCACTACCCACAGGAAGTGCTGGTGCACTCAGAATGGATCAGCCACCTTTCTAGAGCATCTGTAGTGCTCCCATGGCTCCACTGAATTGGAGTGGGTTAGTGGTTTAGTGCAGTAAACCCAGATTACTTAAATAGGAATGCAAAGTACTCTCTTTACAGCACTGAGCGAGGCTGGTCACCAGTTAGGCATGTGTTGTGTGTGCAGCTTTGTGTGCACGTGGCAGGTTGGTCATCACCAGGTTTTGTTTTAAACTAACTACTAAATACTAACTATACTAACTACCATGCTATTTCACGACAGAAAATTCATATTTTAGTTAACAAAATGCTTAGTTAGGGAACTGCCTGTCAGTAACCCCATATTCAGTCTAGTCTCTTTATTTTCCCTTTCACTCATCAGTTCATCTACATTTTTTCACTCTGATTTTAATTTTAACATTTTTAATTTCCTCTGCTTTTTTAAAATCTGTTTCCTGGAAAGTTTATCTAATCTATGGTTCATTTTGTTCATAGATCTAATTTGACATTTACACTTATCTATCAGATACGTGTCTGATTTTTAATAACAAATCATGTAAACCTTGTTTATTTGCTACTAAAGATTCTTTGTGTTTCCTGGAAATTATTGAATTTTAGTTTCTAGATACCCTCTGGTGGTGGGCCCACACTATGGACCCCTCTCTAGAACAGGTAAAAATCCAGTTTGTTCCATACATCAAGATTGGGACAGGGTTTGATAAGCTATGGGAGGGAGACCAAAAATGTCTGAGATCTAAACATAAAACAGGGAGCGGATATGTTAATCATTGATAGGCTTGGGTGGGGGATGTCAAATGGATGGCAACTCTAAAGATTGGAATTGAGGGTTTGATGGCTAAGAGCTACAAGGTAGGAGTGGGAATTTATACATAAAATTGTGCAAAGTATTTAAAACAAAACTGAAAAAGGGTTGGTAACCAGCAGTATTTGTTAGTTGGTAAAACATTCCATCATATTGTTTATTTTTTTTTACTTTATCCTCCGTTTCCAAGGGATCCCTCTTCTGGCTGCCCACTTCCCGTCCCCATCCTTATCTTCTCTAATATAACAGAATCATAGACATCTGATGGCAGAAAAGGACCTCACTGGCCCATCGAGCCTGCCCGTACCCCCCCAATTCATCTCCACTCTTGCGGCCCTCCCCTTCCCTTCATTTCCCAATCCTATGTGTCTGTCCCGTGCCCTCTTAAATCCTTCCACTGTTTCGGCCTCCACTATCTCTTCTGGTAGTCTATTCCAAGCCTCCACATGAAGAACCGTCCCCTCACATTGCCTCTATATCTTCCACCTTCCAATCTTAGGCTATGCCCTCTAGTTTTAGCCCCCTCCTTCCTTCTGAACAAGCTCCCTGCATTTACCTTATTGATTCCCTTCACATATTTAAAAGTTTCAATCATGTCCCCCCTCTCCCTTCTAGTCTCCAAAGGGTACAGATCCAGTTCCCTACATCTCTGTTCATATGGTTTCCCTTGCATGCAGTGCACCATCTTGGTTGCTCTTCTCTGAACCCTTTCCATCCCATCAATGTCCTTGTGTAGGTGTGGTCTCCAGAACTGGACCATGTACTCCAGGTGTAGTCTCACCATGGCCGTGTATAGAGGCATCAGCACCTCCCTCCTTCTGCTACTTATTCACCTCCCAATACATGCCAACATTCCATTTGGCTTCTCCACCACCTTGCTACACTGACTATCCACCTTAAGATTGCTTGATATTATGATCCCCAGATCCCTGTCTTGCTCTGTTCTTTTGATTTCCTCCCCTCCTAGAGTGTAAGCAGCTCTTGGGCTTTTGCACCCCAGATGCATCACAGCACACTTTTATGTATTGAATTTCAGCTGCCATGTTTCCAACCACTCCTCCAGCATCTTCAGGTCCTGCCTCATGGCCTCCACCTTCCCCCAGGAATGTCCACCCTATTGCAGATTTTTGTATAATTCACGAATAGGCACACCCTTCCCTCCTCTCCTTCTGCTATATCACTGATGTATATATTAAAAAGGAGTGGTCCTAGCACCGACACCTGGGGTACCCCACTCATCACCCCCCCATCATGAAATGTACTCCATTTACCACCACCCTCTGGCTTCTGCCTGCCAACCAGTTTTCCACCCATCTAGTTATTTTCTGCCCCACTCCTAAGCTTTCTAGCTTATTCACTAGCCTTCTGTGAGGGCCGGTGTTGAAGGCCTTATTGAAGTCCAGATAGGCCACGTCCACCACCCCCCGGTCAACCACCTGAGTCACCCAGTTGAAAACCTCTATCCAGTTCATCTGGAATGACCTCCCATTTGTGAATCCATGCTGCCTTTTGTCCTGCAGTCCTCTGTCCACCATGTAGTCCACCACCCTTTCCTTTATCAGTGCCTCCATCACCTTTCCCACTACTGAGGTGAGGCTGACCGGGTGATCATTTCCCACCACCTCCTTTCTGCCCTCTTCGTACAGTGGCACTACATGTGCAGTCCTCCAGACCCCTGTCACACAACCAGTATCCATGGACAAGTTAAACAGTCTCGTCAGTGGGACTACCATCTCCTCCCGCAGCTCCTGGAGTTCCCTTGGGTGCAAGCCATCCAGCCCCATCGCCTTGTCCACCTTCAACCTGCCCAGTTTCTCCCTTACCCTGTCTATGCTGAACATACTAGGATCCACCATTTTGCCTTCCCTTCCCCTCCCCCCAGCTCTGGTCCCCTACCCTCTCCCTCCTTCGTGAAGACAGAGCAGAAGTATTTATTCAACTCCTGTATCCCTTGCTTTGCCTTCCTTCTTTCTCCCATGTACCTGAAAAATGTTTTATCCCCCCCATTTTGTCCACTTAGCTAAATTCTCCTCAGTACCTACTTTAGCCCTCCTTATCTTCTGCCCTGTGATCCTCCTCATATCTATATAAGCCTTCCTGTCCTCCCCACTTTGTGTTTTATTATATTCCTTGAATGCTCTTTTCCTTTCCCTGACTGCCCCTGCCACCTTCCTTGTAAACCAGAGCAGTCTTCTCCTTTTTTTGTTCTTCCTCACCTTCTTAATGCAAATTTTAATGGCCTTCAATACCCCTCCTTTGATGGCTCCCCATAGCTCTTCAACATCCCCTATATTCTCCTTCCCTGCCATTTCTTCCTCATATATCCTCCTCATTCTGTTATGCCTTTCTGAAGTCCATCACCTTCATAATATTCTGATTTGTCTCCCTCCCCATTTTTACCCTGAACCTCACAACCCTGTGATCATTAGTTCCTAGTCCGTCACCCACCTCCACCTCTTCCGTACTCTCCCCATTTGTGAGGACCACATCCAGCATATTTTCTCCCCTAGTGGGCTCCCTGACCAGCTGTTGCATGAATATCCCTTGTAGCACCTCTAGGATCCCTCTACTCCTGGCTGATCCCTCTGTTACAGGTGTTTAGAGTCTCTGGAATCCATTCCATCTGGTACCTAGTTGGAATTTCAGAAATTGTGAGTTTGATTCCATTCCGCCTCTGATTAATGCATAGGAGTGGAATTGGAGACAGAATCCGAAGTTTCAGTTATGCAGCTGACTCTGCTTTTGTAGAGACAAACTTCTCCCACCCAGTAAACTAACCAGGGAACTTAGGGGAACAGAAAATTCCCCCCACCTTTTCTGCTCTCCCTTGCCTTGTTCCACTTATCTTAATCCATGCCATTGCTGCTAGGCTGGCTATAGTCCTTGGAGGCTCAGATAACTGTAGGTGAGAGGGGTATCAAGTGCCTTTAGCTGCCAAAAATGTGTTCTGTTGCTGTTATAAGATACTTACCTGTCTCTTTGGGACAGGGTACACATGTGTTGGTCTGGGTGGATGCTGTATGGATGCATGGAGGGCTGCCTGGCTTGCTTCTGAAGGACTTACTCTAATAAACTGGACTTAATGCTCTGGACACTCAGGGGCCAGGGAAGGGGGGATTGCACTCACTATTGACCAGTGAATGACTATTTGCCCAGCAGGCCAAAGGAAAGTGAATGACTACCACCAGCAGCTTTCACACTGAGTGACCACTAGACTTCTGCCCTGCAGATATGCCAGTGGCCACCAGCATCTGACTAAAGGTGCCCACCTGCCCTGCTGTGAAACCACACTGACCACTGTGCCACCAATAAAGAGGACAGCCAGGGGACTGCTGGCAAGCACTGAATTAATGTAAAGGGAGAGGGAGGCAAAAATGGAGGGCTTTTCAGATTCAGATTCGAACCTGGATTATGATTCCAAATCCACATCCAAGCATAATGTCGGATGGATTCTGAGCAACCCTAATAGAAAGTCAGCCCTACCCAATGTAATATGCAACACATATGGCTAGGATGCATGCATCCAGGGTGTCTCTGGACATCTGCAGGTGCAGTAACACCACTCCCACTAGAAATCCAGAACCTCCCACAGTACTGTGAAGGTTAAAGACAAAAACTCAGGGAGCAATCTGTTCCTATCAAGATCATTAGACTTTAGGTTATAGAAACAAACAGATAACTCAGCCAATTTTATTTATAATATTTTGAAATATTTACTTCAGCCACACAGGTAACTGTAAGGGTCCCCCACACACCACCAATGCTGTAGGGTGAGACCCCTTCCCCAGGGTGAAATGTGTTTATAAGCACCCATGGATGGTTGGGGGCTGTCTGTATAATCTTTCAAATGTTATTTTTTTTTTTTGATGGAATGAACATTACCCCCCACCCCCACCCCAGGTCGCCCCAAGAAACAATCCTCAGCTCAGTGTGCCTTTCCTGGTAATACTTTTCAAATAAATAAGTAATAAATAATATGGGATATAACAGTCCATAAAGGACTGCTGCATCCTATAACCCCCTGCTCCAAGAAGAGCGGGAATTCCACTCTAGTGCCAGGTCAGGCATCCAATTGGATGCCCACCATCCAGCCCCACTTCGCCCCATCCCCTCTTCTCAGCCCTTCCCGTCAGCTTTCTGTGCCTGGGGTGGGGAGACTGAGGGTTTTGGATCATGCCACAGGTGCATCCACCTGTGGCTGTAGAACATCCATACCAGGATACATGCCAAAGATGTGTATTCAGGTCAGTTTTGTAGATCAGGTCCTCTGTCTTATTTTACAGATCTAGACAGACATCATAAACTATCTGTCAGATAAGTATACATATTTTAATTAGGTAATTTACACGTTGTTTAAATCCTTTCTTTGTGTTTGTTCCTTTGTGTCCTATTAAATTTTAATATTTTCTTTTTTAGGAATCCTTTGGGATAACGTTCAAGAAACAGCTTCCCAACATGGATCAGTCACATAACAAATTTTACCGTTTTTAGCAAAAAAACACTATAACGGTGTGTAAATATCTGTTATAAGGTACTGGGTTGGGTAGTGAACTGGGTGAAGTACAGAAAGGGGTGAATGTGAAGCTCTGGGTAGGTACTGTATGAACAGGAACAGGGCTGGCAAGTGGTGAAAGGGTGAAAAGGGCCTGATGTTGAAGATATAGGGGTGAAATCAAAATTTGTGCAAGCAATAATACTTGACAAGGTGGGTGATACTGGGCTATTCCAGACCACCCCAGGGGTGTAATGAGGCCCGACGCTGTGGGTAGAGGGCCTTATAGCCTCTGGAAGTTCCAGTATAGCCCAATACCACCCGCCCTGGAGGGCATTATTGCTCTTAGAAAATGTTTTTTTGGTACACTGTAAGTAAAACGTGTAAAAAATACATAAAAAAATATACTAAAACATAATTAAAAAAAGATTAAAAAGAGCATTATTGTAAAACAGTTTCTCCACTGCTGCATGTGGCAGCAGAGAGTGCTATGTCTGGTAGTATTTATTTTGTTCTGTATTCTCCCAGGTAAACTATAGTATTGTTTGGCCACTGTCTTCATTCTTATCCTCTGTGCAGATGGTGCCCAACCCCTTCACTGGCATAACAGTAAAACTGACACTGCGGCGTGGTGTGCAGTTTGTAACACCAGCTTGGGCTGAAGTGGGAGTGTAGCATTTTGAGAGGTGGATTGGGAGTATAGTGCTGGAGTGGGATTGGAGTGTGGATGAAGCTACCATTTCCATGTTTGAAGACTGCTACCGAAATGAAAGAGGGCTTATGGATGAATGATTTTTTTTTATTTAGTGCTGAGCATTGTGACTGCAGAGGAATGGCTCAGAATATGTGGTCAGGATACTGGCTGAGCTCATGGCAAGACTGTGTTCGAGAGACAGTTGGTTCAGCAGCATGAGCTGAATGCAAATGGACAACAGCAAGGGTCATAGAAAAGGAAGGTTTTTTTTGTACTTCAGATGAAAGGGATATTGCATATGGAGTTGTGGGGAGGGATGGCTTAGTCACTGACTCGCTCTGGTAAGTGAGACTCAATCACTAAAGTACTGGAGACACTTTTGCAAGTTAAGCAGGGAAAACACTGGTGGCTTTTTAGGGTTTCAAATTTGTGGCCCATGAATACTAGCATGTGATAAGTCAGGGTGGCTGACACTTTTCATTTACTGGTCTCTATTGGCTCATAAATGTACCTCCTGGCAAGGGGTTTAGCCAGTCAGAGGCCAGGAAATCTTCCTGTCCATGTTCTAAATAGTATTAATGTACAGTCATGTTCATAGGTGTATGGGTGATTGTACACAAGGAACTACAACTCTTTTATTTGCAAAGATAAATTTATTAGCTGGCCCACGGTAGTGCTACCACTTGCAGTGCCGATGACCTAAGTTCAGAAACAAGCTCAAGATGATGGAGTATTGGCTGATGGAGGAGTACTGAGCACCCAGTGAACTACTGTACTTTCCTGGAGAGGAAAGGAAGCAGTGCATTGCTGTATTATGCCTGTGTGGCAATAAATCTGATATTTACAGTATACATTTTATGTCCCAACATTGTTTTTTTTCCTCTTATCTAGTGCAACTAAAATTGATATGTTGTGTTCTGAGCTGTGGGTTAGCCACTCCATTCAGCAGCACCTCCCTGGGAATACCTGCAGCATAGCTGCTTTGTTTGTATGTGTGCTCCTAGCAGCAGTTGGGGAGAAGGTAGCCAGGGGTTGAAATGTCACGAAGAGGGGGAGCAGTGTCTGTCAACATCCTGTCCATGAGAACAGGCACAGTGCTGTCTTGGATGACATTCCATCTGTAATCCTCCTGGGGAGAAACCAGGAGGGAATAAACATTCCAGCTTGGCAGGTGAAGGTCTGACACCCCCCCACCCCCGCAGGTCCTGCATCAGGCAACATGGCATGCCTCCTAACTGGGGAAACATTCCACAGCCATCAGGGTTGTTCCTTCGGCAGGAGAAGCTGTGGTGAAGGATTGAGCTGGATGGTAAGTCCATAGCATGACGGATCTAAATGGGTCCCATCTGGACTGGAGATAAATAGATTAAAAAGATAACTTTATTAGATATTATACTACATGAGAACCCTCTCCTCCAGCCAGGGTTACAAACTGTTTATTCCTTAACAAACTCGTAACAGTTATTTTATTCTCCATAAAATGACTGCTCATTACTCGGAAGTCATTTTGTCAATAAAATGACAGTAGTGACATAATCATCTTTTTTTGCATTCTGATTGGTCTATACCAAACACATGCATCATAATAGTCATAATGTCCTAGTTGAGTCATTATCCTTGGCAATAATTTGCTTGTCTTGTGAAGTTAAAATACTCAGTCTTTGGCCTCGTACTTTATTCACTCAACAATTAGAAGGTTTATCCTGTGGTTCAATGGGGGTTGCCAGACTCCTCCTGCCTCCTTGGTTATAAAAAAATCCACATGATTCAACAATTCCCTGCCTAGTGTTTCACGTGTCTCCTTTGTGCTGCTTGGCTCCATTTTCTCTTGCTATCTCCTGTGTTTTTGTGTTTTTTTTCCTGCTTTCTTCTTTCCTCAGCATTCATCCTGCCTTTTTGTTTTCTGGTCTCCTCCATCTGTCTTTGTAGCTCTGCCACCCCTTTTCATTTCATTGCTACCTGCCTCCCGTTCTGTTTTCCTTTTGATACCCTCTGTTCATTCCTGTCTCTGCACAGCTCTGCATCCCCTGCCTTCCTCCACAGCCTCACTGCTCCCTTCTTCTCCTCATTCCCTTACCCTGCCTGCCTTCCCATTTTGTCTCCATCCCCAAGGGGCTCTTCCATGACTTTTCCCCTCTGCAACCGCATTACACCTTGCATGCCTTCCTGTTGGCTGTGACTCCATACTTCTTGTGCCTCCTCATTCTGCTTTCCCCTTCTCCTGCTCTGCCTTTCTGCTTTCCTTCTACTCTGCTTACTTTCTGCTTTGCTACTTTGCTGGCTGGCATCCCAGCCATGCTTGTCTGCCTCTATTGCTTATTTTGATTTTTGTAAGTTCCCAGCTCTGCTCCTTCCCTGACCTGCTCCTTTTGATCCTTTCTATTATCTTCTTCTGTTCTTCCAGGGTATCAGTTTTCCGTCTCCCCTGCATCCTTCAGTTCTCTTTTACCTCCAGATTTTGTGTGCTTTTTTTATGTGCAATTTCTCTGCTTTTCACTTCATTCTCTAACAGGTTTGTCTTGTCCTCGCAACCATCCCTACTGTTATGTGGACAGCTCCAGTGTCTCTACAGCATTGTTCTCCACTGGACCTCCTACAACAGGCTCTGGTGGGTGCTGGTTTGGCACCCTTCTTTTAGTCCATCTTGTACCGAGGCATTCATCAGTCGCAAGACTCCTGAACGAGCAATGTAACAGCATTGCAGTGGCCTCAAGATGCATAATAGTGCTGCCAAGTGCCTAGCCATGCCTATACCTGGAACTGGTCCTCCCTTCAATCATTTCTCGGGATGCCAGTGGTCATCCCCACTTAGTGGTTACCTCAACGTGACAGGCTTAACACCTCAAGCACCTTATACATTTTATTTTCTCTTTCTTTTCTTTTCTTTTACACAACCTCCATGTCTTGACCCAAGGACGGAACTATTGGTTCTTTGGACCAAAAAGATTCAGATAGTTCTCAGGTTATTCAAGGAAAAGTCACTGCCAAATCTTGGCATAAGACAAAAAAATGTACTGTTCTTTTTTTTATTTATACTTTGTGCTCCTTCTTCCCTGGCTCCCCCTTCAAGCTGACCCCCCCAAGCCACATGGCCCCACTTCCCTGGGACTTACCTGGGGCATCCTCTGCAACAGGACTTGTGGTGTGTGCCCAACCACTGGTGAGGAGCCTGCAGGGGATTGGTCTTCATCCTGCCTCCTGGATTTTTTTCTCCTAGTTTGCTGTCCCCTTACTCTCTTCGGAGACTTGGCCATTAATGATTGTGCTTGTGCGTGGAGGCATGCATGCGTACTGGCACTGACAACAGCCCCAATTCACCCACTCAGCCTAGAACCAGCACCAGCACCCCGAGTGCCCGACGCTACCATCAAGCCTCCACTTGGTGGCAGCCAACAGCTAGGGAGGCCTACCACCCAATCTGGGAGAGGAGAGGAGAGCTGCCTGGTGGCTGCTTGAGTCACTGCCAGCTGACCCCCCCAGCTGACCCCCAGTGGCCTGTGCTTGTTCCTGAACATGGGTCGCCAGTGTGGTGGGAGGTAAGGCACCCAGTGCCTCAGCCCTCTGCACTACTGGGCTGGCTAAAATATACTATTGCCACTCTCCTAAATTTGAAGGTCCCCTTTTCTGCTTCTACCAAAAAGCAGGACCTTTTCAACTTCTACCTAACTGCAATTTCAGCAGACTCTACTCCTGTCAGTACACCTGTGGAATCTCAGACTGGACCAGACTCCTGCTGTTTCTCAGTTTTCTTTACTGTGTGACTTGTTCCTCCAGATCAATAGTTCCATATCAAACTTAGATTCCAGAGTAGCTGCCTTAGAATCCAGACTTTCTGGATCAAAAGAGCTGACACCTTCACACACTATCTTAAGCTCTTCTGTAGCTCCTCCAGTTCCTCAATCTGCTGCTTCAGTCCCTTACAACCTGCTACATCAGCACCATCTGAACCTTCAGTACCGACTGTATTTCCTCCTCCAGGTTCATCTACAGGTCCCAGCCTCTCTGTACCAAGTACTTCCATTACAGGTACTACTATCTCTTTTCTAATGCATTCACCAACTACAGCCATCAGGAAGGACATTATTGAAGGGAAAGACAGTAATCCTGTAGCCCTTCTTATATTACAAACAATTTAGAACAAGATCGTTAATTTTTTCAACAAAAAAAATGTGTTCAGAATTAAACTTCTCCTATTCAATCAGTTTCATAACATGGAGAAGTTGCTTCCATCCTTCAATGAGGTGAAGATATTTCTCATTTTAAAATGAGATGAAAATACAATTGTAAATCATATCACCCAATCTCATTATTAAATAAGGACTATAAAATGTTAACAAACATTTTAGCAAATTGATTTGCAAAGGTAATAAAAATTTTAGTACATCAGGATCAGAGAGGCTTCCTTGAGGGACAGAGGCTCCATCATAATATTAGGAAAGCACTGGACCTGATGTTGACTGCAAAGAACAGGGATGCATTTTGCTGATGCTGGATGCTGAGAAGGCCTTTGACAAGGTCTCTTGGAAGTTTTAGTTTAAGACCCTGTCAAAGACCGGAATAGGGTCAATGTATAAACAAGCATTTGTCAATGCTGAATGTTTAATTGCTTTACTCCGTTGAGCTTGCTCACTCCCCCTCTGTCACTCGCTCGTTCTGTTTCTCTTGGTGCTGCAGGCTGCACTTTTGTATTGGGCTCCTGTCTGCATTGGCACCTTTGTCTGCCCACAAAGAAATCTGCAGCTGTCCCGACAGAGCTCTGTTGAGGTCGCTCAGTCTCCCTCTCTCACGCGCTCATTCTGTTTCTCCTGGTGCTACAGGCTGCCCTTTTGTACTGGGCTTCTGCCTCTGTTGGTGCCTTTTTCTGCCCACAAAGAAATTTGCAGCAGTCCTGACAAAGTTTTGTTGAGCTTGCTCACTCCCCCTCTCTCACTCACTCATTCCGTTTCTGCTGGCACTGCAGGCTGCCCTTTTGTACTGGGTTCCTGCCTGCATTGCTGCCTTTTTTCTGCTCATAAAGAAATCCACAGCAGTCACGATAGAGCTCAGTTGAGTTTGCTCACTCCCCCTCTCTCAATTGCTCGTTCTGTTTCTCCCGCTGCTGCAGGCTGTCCTTTTGTACTGGGCCCCTGCCTGCATTGCTGCCTTTTTCTGCCCACAAAGAAATCCTCAGCAGTCCCAACAGAGCTCCATTGAGCTCACTCACTCTCCCCCCATCCGCTCATTCTGTTTCTTCTGGCGCTGCAGGCTGCCCTTTTATACTGGGCTCCTGCCTCCATTGGCGCCTTTTTCTGCCCACAAAGAAATCCGCAGCAGTCCCAACAGAGCTCCATTGAGCTCACTAGCTTGTTCCATTTCTCCCAGTGCTGCAGGCTGCCCTTTTGTACTGGGCCCCTGCCTGCATTGGTGCCTTTTTCTGCCCACAAAGAAATCCACAGCAGTCCTGATAGAGCTCCGTTGAGCTCATTCAGTCCCCCTCTCTCACTCGCTCATACTGTTTCGCCCACTGCTGCAGGCTACCCTTTTGTACTGGGCCCCTGCCTGCATTGACGCCTTTTTCTGCCCACAAAGAAATCCGCAGCAGTCCCGACAGAGCTCCGTTGAGTTCGCTCACTCCCCCTCCCTCACTCGCTCTCTTGCTCTGTTTCTCCCAGTGCTGCACGCTGCCTTTTTGTAATGGGCTCCTGCATTGGGGCCTTTTTCTGCCCCCAAAGAAATCCGCAGCAGTCCCGACAGAGCTCAGTTGTGCTCGGTCACTCACCCCTCTCACTCACTCGATCTTAATCTGTCCCAAACACTGATTTCCCACAGCGACCGTGCTATTCTGCGGCAGGAGTGCAAAAACATATTTTGGCCAGGATGTGAAAAATGACAGCTGTACTGTTCATAAGGAGGTGTGGAAAAATGCCAGTGTTGAAAATGTAGCGTGAAAATATTACAAATTTGCGAAGTTAGAAGGGTGTGTGGAAACAGTTGAACGCACGCTTGTAACACAGTCATTTTATGGACTTTCGTCACCAAATTTTCAACATAGGGATTTTTGGACCTCTGCTCATGAACAGTGTCACTGTCATTTTCTTAATCTGTCCCGAACACTGATTTCCCACAGTGACCGTGCTATTCTGCACCGGAAGTGTGAAAACACATTTCATTCAAGATGTGAAAAATGACAGCTGTACTGCTCATAAGGAGGTGTGAAAAAATGCCAGTGTTGAAAATCTGGCGTGACAATATTACAAATCTACAAAGTTACAAGGGTGTGTGGAAACTGCGCAACGCACACTTGTAACACAGTCATTTGATGGGCTATTGTCACAAAATTTTCAACATAGGCATTTTAGGACCTCTGCTCATGAACAGTATCACTGTCATGTTCTTAATCTGTCCCAAACACTGATTTCCCACAGAGACTGCGCTATTCTGCGCCAGAAGTGCGAACACATATTTCAGCCAGGATGGGAAAAATGACAGCTATACTGTTCATAAATAGGTGTAGAAAAATGGCAATGTTGAAAATCTGGAGTGAAAATATTATAAATTTGCGAAGTTATGAGCATGCGTGCAAACTGCGCAATGCACACTCGTAACACAGTCATTTCATAGCGTATCGTCACCAAATTTTCAACATAAACATTTTTGGACCTCTGGTCATGAACAGTGTCACTGTCATTTTCTTAATCTGTCCTGAACACTGATTTCCCACAGTGACCGTGCTATTCTGCGCCAGAAGTGCGAAACACATTTCAGCCAGGATGTGAAACATGACAACTGTACTGTTCATAAGGAGGTGTGAAAAATGTCAATGTTGAAAATCTGGCATGAAAATATTGCAATTATAAAGTAGCTGTGTGCACCAACTGTGCAACGCACGCTCGTAAAATAGTCATTTTTGGATCAAATTTGCAACATAGGCTTTTTGGCAGCCCACCTCATGAACACTGGCACTGATGTTTCATTAATCGGTCCCAAAAGGTGATTCCATGCAGTGACCGTGAAATCACCTTTCGGGCCGAATAACACCATGACAGTGGCAGAATTCATGAGGAGGGGTCCCAAAAACCCCATGTTGAAAATATGGTGCCAAAATTCCAAAAAATGCCAGCGATATGCACCAAAATTGAAAACCCCTATTTATGCCATTATACAGCTTACCAGCATTTCTTCAGTTTGCTGTCGGCTATGAAGAGTGCAGACGTGTTCCCGGTCCACCGAAGATCATTGAGCTGGACTTTGCAGGTAAGTATGGAGTAAGGGTGTGTGTGTGGGGAGGCAGGGTGTGCAGAGGGTGGGTGTGGGTTGTGGGAGGGGGCAGAGAGACCACAAGGGACTGTTTCCTTTTTTGACAGGGTAAAAAAAAACATCTCAGGACTTTTTTTTTTAAGCTACTGATTTTTCTGCTTTTTCTTTTCCTTGGCTGCCTCAGTTTGCCCCCTTCTCATCACCTCATGGGATTGGGGATCCCAGTCACTGTCTGCCTCTACCCACGTGGTCCCAGGCACCTGTATACCCCTGCAGTTGTACCCTCTGCAGCAGGACTGCAGGGAGCCCCCCAGACTCCCCACAGAACACAGATCCAGCTTTTTGGGTGCCCAGCCACAGGGGGGAAGCTCTCGGATGGCCATCAAGCTGCTCAACTGGGTGCCTTATTTTCTCCCCCTGGGAACTGGAGGCATGCAATGACGTCAGTGGAGGGGGCGAGCACACGTCCACACACACTCCCTTTGGACGTCTACCTTCAGCTCCACCCCTAAGTGCAGCAAGCGTATAGTCTCCCAGCCTCTACCAGGAGGCAACCATGCACTGACTGCCATGGACCCCCTCCCCAGAGAAGAAGAGCAGTCCTTCAGATGTGCAATCCTTCTCCTCCCCAGCCAACCCCTGGCGACCCGTGCTCGTTCCCGAACACCGGTCGCCGGCGTGGAGCGAGGTGCAGCAACCAGTGCCTCAGCTCTCAGCGCTACCGGGCTGGCTACAGGACTTTTTTTTTTAACAGGGCCATTTGGCATGCTGAGGTAGGCTCCCAGCATGCCAACAGAGTGCTTTTTTGGGGGGGGCAGCTCTAGCCAATGGGGGATTGGGCACCCCCATCGGCACAAAAAAGGGGGCACAAGAGCCAAAGGGGATTGAGCACCTCCTCGGCACAACTGTACTGCATGTTTGGGGGGGATTATGCCGACGGGGAGCGGGCTCCCCCCATTGGCAAATGAAACTGGGGGGGACATAATGCCAATGGGTAGTTGGCTCCCCCATCGGCAACATGAATCTCAGGGCACTGAAGCTGACAGGGATTGGGGCCCACGTCGGCAAACAAACATGGTGGGGGGGCACATGCTGCCAAGGGGGATTGGGCACTCCCTTGGCAGTGGGGTGCTTAATATTGTTTGTGAACATGGCGGCAAGCTGCCACCATGTTCACAAACAATATCACAGTAACAAGTTTCCGCCCAGCAATGACGGGTCTTCCTCATTGTAGTGAATGGGTTTACGCTGTAATGACGAGGTGGCCCTGATTGCAGCGGCTGAAATCTTACAAGGTTGTGACACTCTGGCTGAACTATTGTCAGGAGCAGCATGCCACCCCATTGGGAAAAGCGGGCCAAGCCTCCAAAGGCTGTGGGAGCATTGGCCACAACAGTGCCGTGCCTCCACAACCTGCTTCTGCAGCAAGCTGCCGCAATATGTTTCTTTCGCATGCGCGCAATCAACATAAAAAATGGGTGAATATGATATACACCTCTGCAGTGGCATGGATTAAGATGAATGCAGTTGTTTTGGATCAAATTAATTTGAAGTGGGACATGAAGCAAAGCTGCTCGCTTTCACAAATGCTTTATGAGATTTATCTGGAGCCGTTGGTGCAAGATGCACAGAACACTGAAAGTATCAGGGGTATCGCTGTAGGTAATGAAGAATAAAAGTTTCTGCAATATGCAGATGGCACCCTCATCTTTTTGAATAATATCTTGGAAGGATTACAGCCACTAACGTCCTAGCAACAATTCACAGTTTGGCTAGATGTAACAAATTTAGCTAAGTCAGAGGCAATGACCCTGAAGAGAGATCGATCTTACTCTCCCCAACGGTTCCCTGAATGGAATATTCAAAGATGATTAAATACCTAGGGGCTGATATTTCTCTGAATATTACAGAGTTGTATGAACTGAATGTGATCCCATTGCTTGGGTCACTTTGCTGAATATTAAATAGTGCAGGCAAAACCGCGCACCACGTATAGTGCGGTGCACTAGCGCGACATGGTACAAAACCCCGCAAGGCACAAATGTTGCATGCAGTTTTGTATAGTGCCATGCATGGCTGGTGGGGAGGAGTGACACAGAGGTGAAGACCTCTGTTGGGGAGGTGGTCCACCGAGCAGCCGTCATGGCTCACTAGGATGTGTAGCGGTGGTGCAGGACAGCTATGCATCTGTGGACCGGGGCTTAAATCTGTAATGGGGGGAGGGGGCAGAGCTTCCTGCAGAAAACAACAAACTGCCTTTCTTTTTTAGCTGAAATTGATTTTGGCATTCTGTCACAGCACTGGCAATGTATCTGCTGTATTTAAAGCACGGTACATTGCTGTGCTGTTTTTGCATAGGGCGACATAACCCCATACCGGATTTAAATAGGTGGTCTCTTCTTCCATTGACACTGATAAGGAGGGCTGATGTGATAAAGATGAATGTCTTATCAAAGTATTTTTTTGTTTCCGGCCCTCTCTATCAGAGTCCCAATCCCTTTTTTTAAGGATTGTGAAACAAATTTTGAGAATTTTTTATAGAGGGGAAAGCATGCTAGAAATAGCTCAGAAAAATGTTATGTAATCAAACAATATTCTGGTCTCCAAGTTACAAATGTGTACTGGTATTATATTACTTCCATGTTACACTGGCTACAAAGAGAGATACAAAGATTACAAACCCACAAAACAAAACAGAAATAGTCTTAACATATCTGAAGCAAAAGTACTATGAGGGGTATCTGAGAACCACCAAGTTCTTGGCATTTAGCTCAGGAAGCAAAATTCCCAAGCACTTATCTTTAAACTACAGTATATGATGAAAGGTCACAGCAACTGGGTCATAAAGCTAGTGAAATTCTAAGTCTCCTTAAGTGATATTATGAATGGTTATACCGTACAGCAGGCCAAGAAGTTAATTTAAATAAGTCTCCCACCCTTTTCCCAGACCTTATCCCTACCCACACTCTCGGAAGAGGATATACAGTCCTTAACAGTGGCAATTTACAGCACTGAACTAGAGTTCAGTCTTACTTAATGTAAAACCTGTAAGAGCCCTGGCCCAAATGGCTACATATCAGAATTTTACAAAACAATTTAAGGCTGATACCCTTCCATTACTCCCCAAAACTTTCAGCTATGTGCAACAAAAGGGCATACTCCCTGATTCCTGGAGATACGCATCCATCTCAGCTGTACTAAAGCCCAATAAAGACCGCCCCATCCAGAGTCATATAGACCAATACCAGTGCTTAACATCGATTATAAACTGCATGCCTCCATTCTTGCTAGTAGACTGGATGTGAATCTTCCCAAGCTGATTAATATGGACCAGACTGGCTTTGTGCGAACTAGACAGACACAAACCAATATTAAAAAAATGCTATACCTCATACAGAGCTTACAAACCACTAACCAGCCTCCTCTAGTCCTTAGTTTAGATGCAGAGAAGGCCTTTGACAGAGTGGCCTGGTTGTTTCTTTACTATAAACTCACTCAGTTCGGATTTCCGCCAGAATTTTGCAACAATGTCAAAGCCATATATTCCAACCCAGTGGCAAGTGTGAAGGTAAATGAATACTACTCCCAGATTTTCTCCCTTAATAGGGGAATACGTAAGGGGTGTCCCCTATCCCAGCTCCTGTTTGCACTATACATCAAACCTCTAGCAGCTGCTATTCACATGAATCCTAATATAACAGGAATTACGGTGGGCTCCACCCACCATAAGTTATCCTTGTATGCAAATGACTTACTAATTTATTTGGTGAACCTGGAATTCACGCTTGACCCACTATGGCAAATACTTGAAAACTTTCATAAGATTGCTGGCTGTAAGATTAACCAAAGCAAAACTGAAATTTTAATGCTGATTTATACACAGTTCCACCGTACAAAGACGTTACCGCTTTAAGTGAGAACTCAAGTCATTTAAATATTTAGGAGTTAACATATCAGGTGACCCAGCCCATCTGCATTCACTTAATTATATACCTATATCGAGACAAATTCAACAATGTCCACAAACCTGGAACTCTTTCACTTTGGGGCTCAGTCAGTGACTAGAAATTATGAGGATGAACATTTACCAAAACTGCTGTATTTTTTTTTGGTTTGTTTGCAATTTCTTCCCCAGGCCCCCTGGTAGGTTCCTCTTACCTGGCATCCTATTTCTCCAGCCACCGTCCATCCTGCACCATCCTCTACACTTCAGGCCATCACCATGCTACCACCACAGCTTACCTCCCATGGTGGGGTGGCAGGGAGCCCCTCACACTCCCCACGAGGACCGGATCCAGTACTGGTGATGCACTCTGGTGGTGGCACATTCCTGATGGATGGCCATCAAGCCACTCAACCAGGGCTGCCATTTTTCCATATTTTCTGTTGGCAACAGAGTGTGTAATGCCGATGGTGGGCATGCCACATATGCGTCCACATGCAGCATGCCCACCGGCTGCTCCACCTCCGTTCCCCACTGTACAGGGCCAGGCATGCCAACACCTATCCTCCTCTAGGTGTCAGGCAATTGCCAACCTCTGTTCCCAACCCTCCCTGGGAGAGGAGAGCTGTCCTCCGGATGCTCTATCCTCTCCCACCCTGGCCAGCCCCTGACGACCTGCTCACACAGTGAACATGGGTCATCAGCGTAGCAGGAGGTAAGGCATCACTGCCTCAGCCCTCCATGCCACTGGGCTGGCCTGTTGTATTTTTGTCAAATCCTTCCCATTGTGGTTCCCTTAAAAGACTTTGCATCATGAAATAGGGTCATATCACATTTTATATGACAGGGTAGAAACTCAGAGTAAAACTAAAATTCCTATAATTACCACATCTTAAAAGGGGGCTAGCCTTATCTAATCTATTCCTCTACTTTCTTGCTGAGCAAACTCGAACAGCCTTATACTGGTTGGCACCAAGGCATCAAAGTCACTGGAAATCAATTGAACTTTCCGAAGACCATTTTTGATCTCTAAGCAGGTTCTTTTTACTTATCCTAAAATACCAGTACTACCCCTAGGTGACTATCCCTACACTCATTCTATGATTGATAGCAGGAAGAAAGCCCTACACCCCCCCTCGAAGACACACCCCTTGCTTGATGTAATGCAGCCATCACATATGATGCAGACTTCTCTCCATCTAAGTTAGGCACAGGCTTCCATGTATGGGAAGAACTAGGCTTAATACATTATCATTAGTTCTTGGTGGATGGCCAAATTGTCCCCTTGTATGTACTTAAAACAAGATATGATCTTAGGCCAACTGACACGTACTGACATTTACAAGTAAAACATTATATGCAGATCTGAAGCACAAGCCGCCAATCTGCCCTTACACCCCTCCCCCTCAGAGCATACAAATTATTCAACAAACACAAACTGATAACTTATTACCTCATATGATAACCTGCTTATATTGAGCATTCCTTGAGCTGTAGATGGATCCTACTGTTGACCTCCAGACCAGGTGGTCCCAGGAACTTGATGCACACATTTCGCAATCACACTGGGATAAAGCAGCAGAGGAGTCTAGCAAGGCCTCCTCCTCACCCATCTTATGGGAATTTTCATGGAAACTCCAAGTTAGATATTTTAGAACACCTAGGACCAGATATTCAGACTAGCGCTGAAGGAGTGTGCAGTGATGGCACAGCGCAACTGAGATGCGCCATGTGGGACAGGACACCATATTCAGAAGATGCACCACCAAAATACTCTGGCACAAGCAGGCTGAATATAGCAAAGATGCACTGCGGCTGAACCACAGATGCGCAGGCACAACCAGGGATGTGCGGGACCAGGCCAGAACACACAACTTAGCGGGCTGAGCAAGGGCAACAGGCTGCAGGGACACACAGGCAAGGAAGCGCAGGGGCAGAGGGGCACAGGACCCCGCCAGTACAGCACAGCTGAGGACAGTGACACACCATCCCGGATGCCACACAGGGCACCAGGAGATGGTGCACAGAGAACCCCGGCCCACCAACCATGGAACATGCACCAGGTCAACACACTGGCACCACTGGCATACCAATGACAGAGCCATGCAAGAGACAACAACCAGGTTGTGCTGCAGGGAGCTGTGGCCATGATGCCAGGAGACCACACAAACACAGAGCACCATCATCAAGGGGCAAGAGAGGCACAGGCCACCCGGGGCACACAATCCACCAACTGGAGTGGGGAAGGGCACATCACTGTAGCCAACAGTGGAGATGGGCAGCACTACAGGAGAAATGAAGGGCAGGCAGACAGGTGCACAAGGTGCAGGGGCAGTTACAAGTCACCGTGAGACATACGACACAGGGCCACGCACAGGACAGGGCCATGGGGCACATGCCCCATGAACACATGCGCAGTGACCCAAGGGGACAGCAGCAGGACACCAGGGACATGACCAAGCACAGCACAACAGACACTTGCAGCATGGCTCCACACACTATCTGCAAAGGAAACACAGACACAGTGATGTAGCAATGTAAAAGCTTTACTATAAACAACAGTGCAACAATAAACAAATGTGAACAAAAGGTACGAGGGCAGGCACGGGTTGGGGAATAGGGTTTAGGGGCTATACAATGGGATGGGGGGATGGGTAGGGCAACAGGGGAAGGCCAGGACAAACAGGGGCTATAATACAACACACGAGGCTACTGACGGCCACAGCCCACCACCACCGGCTGCCATATCTCCCTTCTCAGTGCCACAGTCTCCCAGATCAGCAATTGTAGGAGCTGTGTCATCCTCCACTGCTGCATCAGCAAGCATCCCATAGCATGCAGCACTCTGCCCAATCTCCACCTTGGTGCTATCCTGGGAACACCTAGGAAAAGGGACAGAACAGGCAATAAGTGACATGACCAAATGATCCCCAGCCCACCCACAGTGTGTACTGGACAGCAGAGGCACACACCTCTGGATGGCCCACAAAGGACCCCGTGCACGGAGGGCTGCACCAGCCGTTCACACAGCACACCACACCAGTGCAGACAGGCACACAGGGCCACGCAGTGGGCGCATCAGCGCACAGGCAAGGCACACGACATGGACCACAGGCATCCATGGCAGCACACATGGTGGATGCTGTGTGCACCCCCCCAGGTGGCACATGGCCAGCACAAGCAGTGCAACACCGGCACGACCAATGGACAGCACACCCACCATGGCAGTTGCGGCACATGGCTGTGGTGACCATGTCCATACCCTGTGACCACCTGAGACCCACAGATACACAGTACAGCAGTGTGAACATGCCTACCTGGCTGATGCTGTCCTGCTGGCCCAGCTGCCGACCCACTATTGTGCCCTTGTGCCACGGGTGTGGCCGCTCTGGCCCTCCTGTGGTCCTCTGGTCCTGCAGAAGGAAATGAGAGAGGTGGACATGAGTGAACAGGCATGCACAGACAGTCCACTCGCAACACAGAGCCTGCATGGCACAGGGCGGGACACCGCCCGCCCTGTGGCCCTGGTGCCTGCATGACTGCAACACACACAGCAGCCCTGCAGGACATGTAGCGACCGCCAGGACCTTGAGGTCCCCTGGCAGTGGCATCTGCTGCGCATTCCTACACCCACCACAGTTATGCCCTGTGCATTTATGAGACATGCCCATACTAACCTGGCTGTGGCACTGCTCCACACTGCACATGTGTCTGCAGCTGTCGAAGTCAGTCTGGGTCCCTGCGGCACACGTCACTGTAACGGTGCCTACACTGCCCCGCACTGTGGTGCACCCCAGTGCGGTGCTCCAGGGCTGTGGCCACAGGGTCCCACACCTCGCTATGGGCCTACTGCAGAGGTACTTGCCCAAACAGCTGGGCCACATATGGCTGGACCAGTGCAATGAGTTTTCAGATTTCCACCTTGGTCCAGTTGAGCACCCTACAGGAGACAGTGATGCGTGCCATGGCTCCTGTATGATCCCCAGTCAGAGGCATTATGGCCTACTCAACAAGTAAGTGTTGTGGCATGCAGACATTACGTAATAGCATACCATCATATGCTACTGCGCAGCATGGGGAAGCACAATATATGTGTGCTGTGGCGGTGTATCACGCAGCACCATGCATGCAAATGGTGGCACGGTCTGCTGAGTGCCCAGGGTCATGTCTGTGACCCCAAGGGCACAGGGCGTGACCCGGCACAGTGCTGTTCAAGCTCCCTAGCCTGCACGGTATGTGGCATAGCATGACATGGGCAGCTTCTCCATAGGCCAGTGCACCATGATGCATGAGCATGCATGATAGATGACTGGCACCGCATGCGCATGGGGGCATATCATGCAATGCAGATGGTCATGCGATAGACTCCTGCAGTGGTGCACACACATGTGCACTGCAGGCCCACGCCACTGCGCATGCATGGACAATGCACCATACAAACGCTCCTGCACAACTCAATTGAGCATGCCGCAACTAGGTGATATTCAGCCTCCATTTGCAAATCACCTCATTAGCCTATGCGCAGTGCACTATGTTGCATTAGCATATCATTACCATTGAGGACATGCTCATTTGCATGCATTGTGCCTTATGAGTGCTATGGAACAGCACAGGTCATGGACCGGTATAGTAGCCTGTTAGGTAAGGAGATGCTAATGCTGGAATTGAGAGGCCCACAACAACATTGCACCGGGAGCACTGTACTGTGCCATGCTGCCACTGACCTCCTGTGCTGTCAATATCCACAGGTAGAAGAATGTCTGAGCCAGAGGGAGAGGAGAAGCGTGGGTCTGCCCACAAGCGCAGGCCCAATTTCACTAAAGAGGAGCAGCAGGCCCTGTCTGAGGCCTACCCCGACAGGGAAGACCTGCTGAGTGGTGCCAAGGGTACATCCCAGGAGAGGTCGGCTGGGTGGGATGCCATGGCCATATATGTAAATGCCCATGGCAGACACCAGTGGAGTGCACAGGAGTGCCACAAGAAGGTGGAGACAGACAGGTGCCGCATCAAGAAAAAGGTGGTGGACATCAGGGTGGCATGCAGCAGGACCAGCAGAGGACCATCCACCACACTGGCGCTGTCCGCAATGGAGGAGATAGTGGTGACCACCGTCAGCCGCACTGCCACAGAGGGCATTCCTGGTGGTGGATTTCAGATGGGTGGCAGCCCCTCACAGCATGGTGAGTTACTGCACTACATGCTTTGGTGGTGGGTATAGGATGTGCCATGCAAGTGGGGCTGCCGCCATGCTGCATGCCACATGCTTGCATTGCCTGCAGCTGTGCATGGTGCACCGGTGGACAGCAGCCACAGCAGCATGCACACCTGGTTGCAGGTACCACTTGCATGAGTGCTACAGCACCACTGATTCTGTGTTCCTCCTTTCCAGCACCATCAGGTCTCCACGGAGTGGTCCAGGAGGAGGAGGAAGATGTCGACATGGTCCCAGAGGAGGTTGTGCCATCAACATCCATGGGCATCTGTGGTAGGAACCGGATGCGATGCAGCAGTGTGGGGCTGTTGGATGTCCTGGGGATGGAGTCAGATAACGCACCATCAGAGATCCTACTGGGTGACAGCCTTCCTGTTCTTTGCACAGACACCCAGCTGGGAGGTGTGTCTGACTCCAATGATGATATCAGTCTGAGCCTGGACATCACCGGCCATGTGGTGCCAGCCATGATCCAGGGATGGACACAGGCACCATCAGGGTCCTGTGTTGTGCCTGCGGTTGCGCAGCCACCCCCTGTCCACACTGGCACAGCGGTGTGTGGTGCCACTGCCGTGCCTAGGGAGGGGGGTGCTGTAGAAGGCGCAGCCACGCTGGGCACTGTCCAGCAGATGGTTGAGCAGTGGTGGCAGGATGCAGACACCACTGGGCAGTGTGCCACAGGGGCCACCACCAGTGCACCTATTGCCAAACTACCCCCTGTGCGTTCCCCTGTGCAGGGTCCACCTGACCGAGGCACTGACCAGCATGCTGCATCACCCCCAGCAGGACGGCATCCAGGCCAGGATGCGCAGGATGCTGACCAGCTGGCAGAGCACACCCGGCTGTTGTGGGCATCCATAGACAACCAGGAACTGCTTGACATGGAGATGCGCGCACTGTGGGCTGAGGTGCGTCAGCTGGCTGAGTGTCAGGACAGAGGACATGTGCAGATTATCGATTGGCTTTGCCAGCTGTGGGAGGCCACAACCGCATCTCTGAACCACATGACCAGTACCATTGCAGATGGGTTTGCATCACTGGTAGCCACTGGGCATGGCTGTGTGCATATGATACCCCACAGTGCAATGTCTTCTCCACGGTCCTGGTGCATGGCGACTCCTGCACGGATGACGCGGGGCTCCAACGTGGCCATCCCCGACACCCCTGGTGCAGGCCTGTTTGGCCAGCTCTACACCCCAGCGAGAACCTGGTCATGTTCTTGGGCTTCCACCCCTGTGGGTGTGTTGGACATGTCCCCATTGGCCGTTGCACAGCCCTTGTCTGCTGACCGGCCTGGGCGTGGCTGCCCATGTGGCTGTGTTGGCCACGGTACCGTGTGGTTGCTCTGATGTGTGTGCTGCCCTTCCCTGCTGTCTGCCACTGCTGCCCAGTGCACACTTGGGTGGTGGTGGTGCCCCATGCATGTGGTGATGTGCATGTGTGGTGTGGCGCATGCCCCCTGTGTCTGCTGGCCAGGCTGCTGGGCCTTGTGGCATGGGTGTGATGAGGGTGGCTCTGCGCCGGCTGTGCCTGTGCACTAGTGTCATATATTTGATCCATGCCATGTCCTGCAGCCTGTGTGTGAGTGCCTGTGACTGTGCTGTGTGTGTCTGTGTGGAACTGCCTCCACTGTGCCTGCTGTGTGTGCCTCTGCCTTGCATGTATCCCTGTGTGCCCATCCAGCCCTGTTGGTGGGGTGGTGGTCTGTGAAGCCCCTGCATGCGTGGCATTGCACTTACCTCCACCACCAGCCTGGAGTCCCACCTCCCCATGGGTGGCTGCACACCCCCCTCTGGCCTGTCTTCACTGTCCTCCCCACTGCTGTCACCCTCATCCACCTTGACAGCTATCCCATGGTTAAAGGCCATATTGTGCAGCATGCACCAGGCCAGGAATAGGCCACAGGCTTTCGATGGGCTGTATTGTAGGGCACCACCTGACCTGTGTAGGCAATGGAACCGCATGTTGAGCTTGTCAAAGACACATTTGATGACATTGCGCATGGTGGTGTGTGCCTCATTGTATCTCTCTTCTGCAGGGGAGACCGGTCTCCGGTAGAGGGTGAGCAGCTAGGGCTTCAGCAGGTACGCACTGTCGCCTGTGTGGGGAGAGAACATGGTTATCTCTGTGCTGTGCTGGTGCAACTCCCTCACCCCTGCTGCCCACCTCCCCCTGTGCCCCACCCCCCGTGTTGTTGCCTTCCTCCCTCAGCATTGCTGCACCCACTTCCATCGCCATGCCTTGCTCACCTAACAGGTGCCCCATGGGGATATCCCCACACTTGAATCTCTGACACAGTATGGAGCTGTGCCAGATGTAGGCATCATGTGCACTTCCAGGGTGTGTGGTGCAGACACTGATGATGTGCCCCGTGGCATTGCACACCATCTGGCAGTTGATGGATGGGTATCCCTTATAGTTTTTGTATGCTGGCCCCTTGGAGCCAGATGGTATGCATCTATGACCCCTATCATGCCTGGCATGCATGCCACCCTGTGGAAGTCCTGTATGTTTACTGTATGCTCTGCCTGTGTGCTTGGGAATCATATGAACTCTGAAGCATGTGGCAGCAGAGCATTGAGGAACTGTGTGAGAAGGGGGGATGTGGCTGACTGGGTGATACTGGTGGTGCCATCTGTTGGTCTCTGGAAGGTGCCCATGAAGAGCAAGCACATCACTGCTGTCACCTTGGTCTCCATAGACATGGCATAACTCTGTCTGGTAGATACCTGCAGCTCATCACTGCACAGCTCACATAGCTGCCTCAGAATTGCCCTGTTCAGGCAGTACTAGCCCACAATCTCCACATCGCTGAAGTCCTCAAACATGAGGTGGGCATGGTACTGTCTGTGTTGGGCATACCGCTGACGGGCCCTTCATCAGCCATGTTGCTGTTCCTCCATCATCCTCACACTCCTCATTACCTGCTCCATTACAAATGGTGCTCCATCCACGTTATCCAGCTTTGTGCTCAGGGTTGCGCATCTGATGTGTCTGTGTTTGAGCCTGTTTTTATAGGCTCAAGTCTGACTGGCACATCCTGTAGTTTGCTTCTGACTTGTGCCATGGTTTTGGGTTGAATATGCCATTGCACCGCATTTTCATGGGAACACCCCCCTGCACTTGCACTGCATACATCACATTTGTGCTGCAGTGCAATGAGACTAGCACCGTGCAGTGGCGGTGGTTGAATATTGCTCTGTGGCACAAGTCTGTAGTTGCGCTGGTGCAACTCTGTTGCACTATGCATAAGTACTCTGAATATCTGGCCCCTATTATACAGGCTAAATACCAAACAAACTTTGTGATTACTTGTTGGAAGAGCTGTGGGGAATCCATTGTATACCTTATACATATACGATGATCTTTTCCAAAACTACAGCCCTTTAGAATGCAATACACAATGCTATTAACAACACTCTGCCTGTTACCCTTCCGCTAGAAGGATACATTTACATTCTTTTTTTATTCCCTACTGCTATTAAAAACTCCAAAATAAGATACAGTACCTATTAAGGATTATGATCACTATGGCCTGTAAAGCCATCACAAAGCACTGGCTGCAAACCCAGCTGCCCATGATCCAGAACTGGAACCAACTAGTAAACCAGATGGAATGAATTACATACAGTTTAGAGACATACAGTTTAGATAAAAACAGGCTTTATGTTTGGAGAAATGGACCCCATGAATTTATTACATTATGGTAGTAGACAACTCCTTTGTCCCTTAGTGGCCTGTGGTGGTCACAGAAGTGATCCTCCCCTCTAGTTCCCTATGGGGCAGGTGACAGAAATCAGTTAAGATCAGGTACTGAATTTATACATCTAGATGAGGTCACTGTACAGTCAGAGACTCCTCCATACCTTGTTCTTGCTGTTCCTTATATAGTTATTAAGTCCCCTAATCCAAGTTCTTTCTCCCTTCTGTAGCCTCTATTTTTTTCTTTTTTTAGTAGTAGATAGTAATGAAGTTGTATCTCATAATATACAATGCAGAATCCATTCTGTTAAAAAAGTGTAAAAGAATTAATCTTAAAAGAAACTGAATAGAATCACTTTTTTCTTTTGATAGATACTGTATCTTTTAATTATGTTAATTTGTGTTCCTAACATAATAACCATTTCTATGCATTGTGGTAGATCTCTTAAGTTTGGCAGAATGATATGGGATATTTTTTATTTACTTAAGTACAGTTAGTATTGTATCTCTATGGAGTGAACTTTCATTCTGGCCAGATTTGCTCTATTATATGAGTGGATATGAAAAATTTTAATAAATTTGTTAATAAAGTAAAGTAAACTTTGTAAAAAAAAAGTATTATATTGTTTGTCAACTTGAACCAATGCTATATTGGTTTAAGGAAACTGAAAACCTACCACAATAGGCCAAGATAGAGCAATCAATTTCCAATAAATGGCCGTTAAAATCCATACTGTATATTTGTTCTAAAACTAAAGAAAAAGAAGAGATATTATATCTACTGTAACTAGGTGGACTGTAGAAATTTGGTGGGACATCCATAAAAGTCTGGGTTGCTCATACACACTGTTTCTTACTTTACCCCACTGTTGGAAAATGATGAAATTCCAGCCTTGAAAATAAACATAAATATAAGAATTTGGAAACAGAAAGGAATACTATCTCTAGGCCATTTATGTGATAATGGTAAGTTAATTACGTTTGAAATGATGAAGCAAACTATGATTTACCAAATGGACATTATTTAAAATATTTACAGATTACAATTTTTTTGATCAAAAGAGTGAGTAGTGAACAACTACTGGATCCATCTCCCTTAGACGTGATATGATGCACACAAGAAATACAATTTAAGAAAGTTATTAGCAGGATCTATGCATTAATTATGTAAAGATAGGTAATCCTATGGAAAAAATAACAAAACGCTTGGAATAAGGAATTTAATCTGAATTTTAATGAAGAGAATTTTAAAGAAATATTATAGATACCTATGTCAATATCTAAGAATGTTAAATCATGCCAAATGCAATTTAATATAATACACAAAATTTACCTCATACTTATGAAATTGAAGAAATTTAGCCCAGCTCTATTGGATATATGTACAAAATGTAAACAAGAAGCAGGAACTTGAACTAACACATTTGTAAGTTGTGATAAACTGCAAATATTCTGGAATAAGAGTATATGATGATGGATTCTCAAGTGTGTGTTGTGGGTGGGAAATAATATACAAGAAGTAGAGCCTTCGGACCCCCACCCCTCATAAAAAAAATAAGAGAACAGGATCGATCAATTCATGCAGAATATATCTGCGGTCCTAAAATCCAAAGATACTCGCATACTAAAGAAATTAACCATAGCAGAATTTGTTGCTACCTTCAGTATCCATCATGACATTGTGTGGGAGGCATTTCCATCCAGGCATGAAGAATTAGATTGATACCTCTATCTCATCGCCATCATTAATGCCTCATTTCATGACCCTGCTAGCACATTATCACTTAAGGTGCTACTGATGCCTCAAAGAAAACTTAAAAAAAAAAACATAACAATTAGGTACAGTTCTGCCTGCATTCCATTTATATTTGTATATTTCTCCTCCCCATTATTTATTACTAAGGGAATTTGCATGGATATAAGATCTTTGTCCCTTAGAGTTCCTTCAGAGTCCATCTGCCTCTATAGCTGGCTCCCTACCTCAAGTCATAGTCCTCTGTTGTGACATCACAGTCTGTTGCTATGAGAGTAACAGTGACACCACAAGCAGTGCTCTATGACTTCAGGTAAGGAGAAAGCAGCAGGAATAGATGAACTCTTCTGGAGCAAAGATCCTGTTTTCATACAAATTAGCTCAGTAATAAATAATGGAAAGGAGGAATTCAGCACTAATGGGAAATACAAGCTGGATGATGTCTAAATATTAGGTTTTGTTAAAGTTCTCCTGATCGTGTCACCAGCTCTTTAAATAAAAGCCAAAATAGAAAAAAAGCACTATCTTCTCATATTACACATTTTATATTTTATGCTGTCCTGACTTTTTCATTACTATATATTTTTTCTATGTTCAACACCCCGACATCAGGGTTGGCTGTTTAAGAAATGACCTCCATGCATCTCTCCCACTGACATGCTTGTAAAGCACTTTGGGATACAGTGTGTTTGAAATACCCACTATGAATGCTAATTCTTCTTCTTCTTAAGTGATTTGCTCAAGACCACACAGTCAGTATTTGGCTTTAGTGGGATTTGGAGTGGTTATTTCCTTTTTCCCAAGATGATGCTCTAACCACTAGACCACAGTGCCTTACACAAAACATATCCAGTGAGGTGATACCATGAAGACAAGGGCAGTTGATATGGTTGCACTAGAAACTGGAACTGTTGTGAGGACACAGCTTTTACAGGAGGGCTATCAGGGAAATGCATAAAGCAAAGACCCTACAGACATGCAATGAAGTAGGATGGTTATGCATGGGCACTGAGTCCTATGGGGAAAGGGGTTTTATAATGAAAGGTGGTACAGTACTAGGGTGCTATATGGAACAATATAGGTCTGGGGCATAGAACCTCACAAGGGTTTAGGGGCATTGGACATTTGGAGCAGGGGCATGTGGTTGGGAGATGGGGGAGGCAAGCATACATGCAGGAATTACTGGTGTGAAGCTGGATAACTTCGCTTCATGAATTAATTTGCAAATTCGCCACAATTTGCGAAGTTAATCTGCCTTGCAAAGTTATAAATCACATTATAGGAATTTGATAACTTTGCTAGCAAAGTGGTGCTCACAGGCAAAGTTCCCTATATTCTATTGCATTGGAGGTCACATGATATTGAAATGAGCTGTATACCATGCAGATGCTATGTTCAGGGCAATCTTATAAAGAGAGTTGGAGAGAAGTTTGATCCTGCTTGTCTGAACAAAAAAGACTTTAAAATCAATCTGAAGGAGGAGGGACTATTTTGAACCAAATCACTCACAAAAAGAGTAACTTGTGCAGCTAGGTTAGGTTTTTTTTTTGTTTGTTTCAGATAGTGCCGATTTATTTAGCTTAAAGTATTTGTTTTGTCTAGTGAAGCACTGCTGTGTGGGGAAAAGGGAGGTGTTTTAGCTATCAAGGCAGTCCATCAATATCAGTGACTTGATATACTTTTACTGTGAGCACTAGTCTGATTTTGTTTCCTCTGTCTTTCTTGTTAATTTTGTGATCTGTAAGTCCTCATTTTATTTCTGCAGTACAGTTTTGTGTGGTTAAATGAATTATTGTGTCAATTCTTTTTCTATATTAGTTGCAGTTATTTTGTTTAGTTTGTAAAGTACCAGTGTTACAGTAACATTTGAATTACCTGTCACGTGTGCCTTCTTAATCCCTGCCATGTTAAACAGAAGTAAACATAAAAATACATTTTTGGCCTATTTTAAAAAGGTACATACCCTTTTCACCAAATTTATATGGAACAATAAAACTCCTAGGCTAGCTTATCACAAGTTAACTGCTCCAAAAATCAGAGGAGGGTTACGCCTCCATCATTTTGGGCTCTGCTTTTGGGCCAGCCATATTAATAAATATTTAAGATGGCTCCCAACGGAAGATCTTCACCACACCCCACACTGGCTCAAAATAGAAGTGACTCAGATACGTTCATGTGGCTTAGAACCAGAGGGCTTATTATATATTAGAGAGTGCCTTCTCCCCTCTAAACTTAAAAATTCTCCTATAGCAGTGTCTTTAAGGATTCATGCCCAACTTGGTCATTACCTTAAATATGAACACAGAACAGATATGAACCAACCTTTAGTAGGGAACCTTAATTTTAAAATTGATGGCAGGACTATTTAAACTGGCTACCATGTGTAAAGGATATGCAAATTACTAGCTTTATTAATGAAGGGGGGCTCATGGCTTCTGGTAAAAGATCTTAAAGATAAGTTTCGGTTTCCAAATAAATTTACCTTTAAGATCAACCAACTGAGACACCTTTTAATACAGGTATTTGATCAGAACCCCTCTTTAACAACTTGCAGCTCTTTTTCAAAAGAAATGTCCCATTTAGTTGGTCGTACAAAAGCAGTGTCAAAGATTTATAGTATATTATTTGATTGGAAACTCCCTGATTGTTCTGGTCCTACTCAATATTGGGCAGCCTTATTCCCAGACATTGCTATTGATTGGCCAAGACTATGGCATGATTGCCATACGTTCATGACTCAAGATAGATTAAGACTCATGCAGATGTACATCCTTCATAATGCATATTATTCACCGCATAAGCTTGCTAAATTAGGTTTAAAACTTTCACCATTATGTGTTCGATGCCTTCAAGGTGAAGGAACATTATATCATATATTCTAGTCATGTTCCAAAGTGACTTCACTATAGACCACTATCCAACAAGAATCGGACCCTTTATTGGGGCTGAAGGATCTGTTTACCCCCGAGATTTGCCTTATGGGTGACTTCTCGGGAATAAGGATACTTAACCGAAAATACTGCATGGCTCTTATATCTATGTCGGTTAAAAAACTGATATTAAGACATTGGGTAGACCAGGAGGATATTTCCTACAATGAGTGGCTGGCAGAATTGCTTGCAAATCTTCAGATGGAAAAAGCAATAGCCAACTTGTATAACAGAATGGGAATGTGGAAAAAAATGTGGGATCCTTTGTACACCTTATATTCATTATAAATTATAGTCCACATGTAACGATGTACTGGCTTAACAGATTGTATTGTTATCAGAAATGGCTGTGATAGAATGTTAATGGATAGGTTGAAGATCAATAGGAAGGGGGTGGGATAAATGGGGAGGAGGGCGGTGGGGGCAGATTCATACTGATATGATGTCTCATGCACCTTGTAACATGTGTATGTATATATGCCTTATGTGTATATAAAAAACCTCCTTTAATAAACTTTAAATTGAAAAAAAAATTTTTTTGGTTGCCTGATCATGGTTCTAAGGCCATTTGAACATGCAATATAGGCAGTGAGTGGTAGTGAGTGAGGATACCGCCTGTATAAGTCAGGCCATTCCACTTCTATAGGTGCTGAGGAAGACACTGTTGACTGTATACCAGGTGCTAGAGGCAGGTGTGAGGCAAGTGGTGACACAGGAAGCTGTGCCTTAATGGAACACAAGCGCCATGTCTTTGACTGCAGTGCTCATATTTCCTGCATTCTGCAGTCTGCAGATTTTGGGATTGCCGCCATGCTGGGCCCACTATTTAAACATGGCCTGTCATCAGTACTTGAAGGTGGGTGTGATCAGGTCCAAAATTTAAGAGATCACCTATGAAGACAGGTGCATAAGGCACGGATGTTAAAGTTACAGTTATGTAAGGCACAGCATGAAAGTGATGAGAGACTGAGTAGTGCTACTACCTCACATGGTAAATAGGCTGATAAAACATGCAAAGTAACAGAAAAACAACCACAAATCCACTTTGGGTTGTTTTGTCCAAGGCGGGAATTGAAATTGTGGAGGAAAAGCAGGAGGTAGCCGAAGAGGCAGCAGGACTGCGGGCAGTGTAATGTATGGTGGATACATATTCAGCTGACACCAGGCACCTTACCATCATGAAAGAGCCATTGCAGTACTAGAATATCAAGGTCACTGATTGGCCAGCACTATCTTCAGTTAAATAACTGAGCTGTTCACCCCTCGAATGTCATTGTTAAGAGGGTATTCAGTTCTGCAGATGCCATTGCATGGGACATGCATACAAATCTGTCCCCTAAAACGATGACATGCTAACATTTACTAAAATAAATGCAGGGCACATTCCATGCAACACAATCACATCTACATTCCTACCACACGATGGTAGCGGTGGCGGTGAAGATGAACCTGATGAGATCAGTATTAACAAATTGCCTTCTATTGAGGAAGATGAAGCATGGATGGAGAAAGAATTCCCATGTGAGGACAACTCCAGTCTGGAAGACTGTGAGGGCTGTTTCCTGATAAGGATGATTGAAGCATAAAAAGAAATGTGTTCTGTCCATCCTTCATACTCATCAGTTGAATCCTTTTCTGATTCAGTTTTGTTTTCCTGTCGTTATATTTTCCCCAAGTAGTGCTGCTGTTCCATACATCCATCTGATTACCACCCTTTGCCTTCTCCTTTGCCACGCCTAAAAACTAGAAAGTGAGTGAAAACTACATAATTAAATGACAAGTTTGCCAACAATAACACTAGCCGTTGCTTCATCCACCACATACATTCAGCATGAAAAACCCAGACTCTTAAAGCAGCATAAATACTGTTGCCAGCCATGCAGACCATGCATCCTCCAGCAATCAAGACAACTCCTCATCCTCTGACCTGCTTCTGTACACATCCATCAACAACATGGGCCACCACCCCCTCCACCATATGCATGCAGACTGAAAAAGATGGTCTTTAAAGCCAGTGTAAATGCCATTGCAGTGCAGACCTTTAGCCAGCAAGCCAGCCAGGCAGCCCTCAAGCTGAGCCTCTAGCCAGCCAGCCCATCAATACAGCAAGACCTGAGGTCCAGCAAGGTCCAAGTGTGTCTGCTGTAATGGTCAGTTACTTTCACTGTTGTTCATACTCCTTATCTCACTTTTGGTGGTGAGTCTGTCCTCACTCAGGAGGGCCTTCTATCTTGCTTGCAAGACAGTAAAATGTGTTTCTTTCATCTTGTCTCCTTTTTACTGTCAGCCAGTGATCTGTGTGGTGGAGTGGCCTGTGAGTTCAGTTATTAGCTGGAAGGAGGAAATATGAGAGGAGCCGCTTGGAACATCATGGCTTACAAACGTCTCCTCATGTGCTGCAGCACAGCGAATGGAGCAGCATTCAGTTCAATAGTAGCTGTGGTACAGCAAGATGATTGGGAGTCTTGGGACAGCAGATGCTAAGAACAGGAAAAAAACAAAAGAAAAAACTGTTTAAAGGAAATCCTCTTGTTCAACAGCAGGAGAGAGACTTAAGGTGGACATCGGCAGGTACACAGTGGAGAAAAGATGTTCCATGGGGAGTTAACCCTGAGAAAAGCATCAGCCCAACCAGTTTTAACAATAGTCTGTGACTGGGAAAAAAAATACAAATATCTAAACTGTGAGTACTTGTTGCACCAAGAAGTGCAGGTACACCAGTCAGCTAGACTTTTTGGAGTGCTCGAAAGCTGTGTCAAGGAAAAGATATCGTAGAAGGACAGATTTAGGGCTGGCCCAGTGGCATGGAGTGCCTTACCTCCTGCTATACCAGCCACCCATATTCAAAAATGAACATGGGTTGCTGGGGTGGGAGAGGATTGAGTGACCTAGTGACTGCTCTCCTCTCCTGGGAAGGGGTGGCCAGCCAACATGGCCTTTGATTGTCACTGGGTGGAGGACCGGTGGTAATGCAGGCAATGAGCGACTTGAAGGGAGGGGCTGTGGTTCTGCAGGGTGTGCACACCTCCACATGATGTGCTGCTATGGCAGGAGCACTTGGGAGAAAATGGAGAAAGGGACCCAAAGTGGACCACTGCTCTATGCACCTCTCCGGGCTTGTGCTGCCAACCAGATGCCTGCAACAACTCTAGATTATAGATGGGGGGGGGAATGGCCCTCTCTCTCCAACCCTACAACAGGAGGAAAACTGGGGAAACTCACTCCACGTAGGTCCAGAGGAGGTAGGTGCCAGCCGGGGGAAGGTGGGGACAGATGCAGGGTCTCCAGAGGGATAAAAAGCTATATAGAAAAAAAGAAAAAAAAAGTTGTGCCTCCATTCCCACTGGTAGAGGCAACAGGGATACCAAAGAGGAGCTGGACAGCCTGACATGTAGACCAGTGCCGACTGTCTGAAAGATATGGGCTGCCCTCAGGCTGACTGGCTCTGAGGTCACCAAAGACTGATCCAACTGAGGTACTGCCCCCACTCCCCTAAGGACAGAGCCTGTGAGGAAAGTTAAGAATGAGAAAAAGGAGGATCCTACTGCCATATGGTTAGCACACGGTCATCCTCGGGGCACCCTAATAAAATTGTGTTAGGCTGACCAGAAGTTGGTCTGAAAAATTAAAGAACTCTGTGGATACCATTACTAGTACCTGCCTATCTGGGCATGGAAAGAAATGGAGGGCTGTAGGGACCAGTGGCTGCTGGATCAAGCATTTGCAAGGCTGAAATTTGGGGATCTGGGTCATCAGCTGGAGGAGCACAGGTGGCAGAAAGTTTGAACTGTGATAACGGAGTAGCTCATTGGGTGAAATAGCCAAATAGGAATGGTAGTTGTGGAACTAAGATGGTTCAATTGCTGGAGACCTATCAAGTCACAGATAGTGAGAAGGTCTGGATGGCTCGATAGTAACTAAGCCCCAGCCAGACTTTAACAAATGGCTACCTTCTTAGATCAATGGGGAGTGTATTGTTGCTGTTTCTTGTTTCATCTTTGTGGTTCATGAAGATACAAGAAGATCCCATCAGCCCTGCCATTGCCATTGCCTGAGCCACTGCTTCTGTTGTGGTGTGTCAAAGGCTCTAGCATCAGCATAGGACTGGAGCAGAAATGCCTTAAGTAGCCTGCCTGCCAGCACAGCAGCAGAGCTATCGCTTATGGTGCTGACAACCTGGATTTGGAAGCAAACTCAGAGCATTGGAGGGCAGGCCAGGGGGAGTAGGATTGAGCTTCCACAGGACTGCTCTCCTCCTCCTCCTCTGGGGGGAGGGCTTACAGAGCTCTGTGATTGCCTGGCTGCTAGTAGAAGCTGGGGGAAAGACACCCTTGAAGCCTAGAAGAGAGGGGAGGTGTGGTAGACACCAATGTGTGGTGCACAGGAGCACATGGTGTATGTCATGGTGTCATTGCATGCCATGTCTCTTGGGGGGAACCACAAAGAGAAAAATGCTACCATCGGCAGGATACCACCAGACACCCGCAGGCCCCACACCTGACCAGCTAGGCTCACTGGCCAGGAACTGGATCCTTCTCCAACCGGGGTTGGGGAACACCCACATCCCCACTGGGGGAAGACTTGCTGGTGGGTACATCCCACTGGATGTCAGTGTGATGGGTTTGGGGTGTCTGGCAGATGGGGGCAGTCTGGTAAGGGGGCAGAAAAAGATTACCCCCAAAAAAGAAATGCCTTAACTTTTATTTTTATTATTGTTATGTAAAACTCTGGAAAACAAAAAGTATAAAATGTTGTTGGTGCATCATCTCACTCAAAGGCTGTGGTTTATGTAGCCCTTTCTTGGGTGAGGCATTGTTGGAGTAGATATGTTTGGGCAATGCCCACCATGATAATGTAGTTTAGTAATTGGCAGGCTATATAAATTGGTAAGAGTAGAGTTTGGTCCAGGGACACAGCCAGTGATGCTGGGCCCTTAGGAAAAGGGGTAAATAGCTGGATCCCCTTACATCCAGAGGCAGTTGAGAGTACATGCTCATAGAAAAATACAATTTGATGGCAGATAAGAACCGCTTGGCCCACCCAGTCTACCCATTTGTCCCTGCCTGTACTGTCGCCATGGACCCTACTTGATCTCTGGCTCCCTACTCTCTGCTTTCCAGCTAAGATTCCTTTGTGTCTCTCCAATGCATGCTTGAATCCCACCACTGTTTTTACCCCCACCACATGTGCTGGAAGACTGTTTCAGGCCTCCTCCACTCTTTTGGTGAACAAGTACTTCCTCACATCTTTCCTACATTGCCCCGTGCCAGCTTCATTGCATGTCCCCTTGTTTTTGTTCATCTTTTCCTCTGAAAAATACTCTCTTTCTGTACCTTGTACAACCTTGTGAGGTATTTATAGGTCCCTATCATGTCCCCCCTCTCCCTTCTGTCTTCCAGCATGTACTTACTGAGGTCCCTCAGTCTCTCTGCATAGTTCTTCTGATGCAGCTCCTACTCCATTTTAGTTTCCCTCCTCCGGACAGTCTTTACCCTGTCTGTGTCCTTCCTGAGATGTGGTCTCCAGAATTGGACACTACTCCAGGTGGGTTTTTACCACTGATCTGAACAGTGGCAACACCACCTCCCTCCTTCTACTGGCGATACTCCTCCCTATGTACCTCAGCATCCTGTTGACCCTACCTACTGCCTTGTTGCACTGTTTCACCACCCTGCGGTCATCTGATATTATTATTCCCAGGTCTCTTTCCTATTTGGTGACCGTTAATACCTATTCTCCCATTCTGTACTCTGCCTCTGGGTTTCTGTGCCCTAGGTGCACTATTATGCATTTTTTGCATTGAACTGCAGCTGCCATTCTCTTGACCACTCATTGAGTTTTCTCAGGTCTCTACACATTGTTTCCTCTACCTCTGACGTGTCTGCCTATTGAAGATTTTGGTGTTACCTGCAAAGAGGTTCCCCTCTGGCATGGGTGACTGTGGATTGCTAGATCTCTTGTATGTAGAGGTGTGAGCAAGGTTCCCAGTTGATGCCAGGTGTGACTGGCTGTAGGTCACTTCATCTCCTTCAGGGCTGGATGAGAGTGAATTCCTAGATTCACACCCTGAGAAGAAATCAGGCCACCTCACCTTTTAGGAAGAAGAAGAGATGGACTTTGTATTGGTCCGTGCCAGACATTAAGGGATTCCACTGATTTAGGATCAGTTTACTTCATCAGTAGAGGACACTGGGTACTTGTTTAGAGTGTCCTGCTGGGCACTTGGTGGAGATTAGGAGGAGGAGGATATTGGTTACTGCAGGGCCAAGGTGAGAGTGACCATGGTTCTCATCTTAGTTCACAGAGGCCCTGCTGGTCATGGGCAAGTGGATGGTTTAGCAACCACTCACAGACAATAGTGTGGTGCCATCCTTGCACCCCCACAATTGCAGAGGACAGTAGTGGTTTGGACAGGGGAGAGTGCAATACCCTCCTCATTCCACTAGATGGAGGAGGCCAGTACAAATCTTATGAATAACAGTGTACATAGTTAGCAATAACGGATTAATATAGTTTAGTGCTCCTTGGCAGAGGGCCTTAGGGTATAAGTAGGAGAGAACCAGCCATTTTAGGCAGTTGATGCCTAGCTTTTCTGTGAAAGAGGGTTTCCTAGGAACTGAGCAGAACAACACACCTGGCGTCCATCCCTTAGGAGGGGCCCTAAAAATCACAGACTGGTGGCATCAGAGATACTTACAGGAACATATAGAATGAGACAGTGAAGTCTAAACAGACTGTAGGGGTACAAACCCTAGATAGGTGCAAATTGCCAGGTGGTAGGGACTTGAGCCATATTGGGAGAGAGTAAGGAGTCATTTTCAATGCTGGACGGACTTGTGTAATGTATTTGCACCATAATTATTTGTGCTTCAGGGTCCCTGAAGACACCTGTGGCTGTTCTTCTGGCGCAATACTTCCACACCATGAGCCTGTTTATTAAAGATGAGTAATGATACTCTTGTGACACACCTGACTCATGTGTCCTGACTATGTATTGAACATGTATATTATACTGCTTTCATGAAAGTGGAAGGGACCACACAGCAACTGCCTGGCATAGATATGTGTCATTGGGATATCCCATCTAAGAGACCCAAGTAAGAGAGGGGAAAGTATACAGGAGAAGCTTGGAGACCCTGAGGCATCTTGAATGGCACCTGGTAAGTTGAAGAAGAGGAAGAAGGAAAAAAAAGAAGAAGAATGCGCATTTATATGTGAAGTGACGGCCATATCACACATCATCACCCACACACAGCCTGGATAATTGCATGAACCGGTTTATGGGAAGGGAAATGTTTGCCAGGACACTGGGAATTTTCCCTGCTCTTTGCGAAGAGTACCCCAGGTTCTTTTTCTTCCACCTGGACACCCACCAGGACAACACCAGGATGGGCAGAAGGGACCTAGGTTTAACATCTCATCCGAAAGACGGCACACCCCAGCAGTACAGCACCCCCAATACTGCACTCGGATGCCAGCAATTTCTAGGTGTGAGTCCAATCCCGGAGTGGGACGAGAAACCCACGGCCTTCTGGTCCAGGGGTGGGTGTGCTACCAACTGAGCTATGCTGACACCTAGTTGGGGAACATTCCAGATGGATGCCCCTCCCAATGAGCCTAGAAAGACCCCTAGTTGGGGAGGGGGCTTACACTGGTAAATCAATACATTAAATAAGTGAGAAGTTCCTTAAACTTGCAGTGTCTGGCTTTGTTACAACATGCTACTTTCAGCAATGCTTCTTTTTCTTTTATCTGCTCAATTCACTAAAGCGCCACAAGGTGGAACTATCGCTCTATAATTCTGTGCTCTGCCATATTTGCCCTACAGTCCTATTTCATGAGTTACACTCACACAAAGCAGTAGATTTTCACTGAATGAACCTTTGTCACATCAGGCATTGCTGCAACAGTCTCCCCTTTACAGTAAATGTGTTTCTTTATCTCCCATTATACAGTATGTCACAAAATGAAGCTGGAGGCCTCTTGAAATGGTCCCCTACTGTACATCCGCATGTATAAGAGATCACTTCCTAGGTCACCCCTGATATGTTAAGAAAGGGGAAGAGCTACAGTAGCATCTTTATCTTCATATTACAGCGCTCAGAATCAGGGAACAGCTGGGGAAGGGGAAGGCTTGGAACAGATTTTTTTTTTAATTCACTTTTTGTCCCCACTGACACCAATCTCCTTTTCCTCCCTGCTTTCAGGCATACATCATGGTTGCTGCCTATCTGGATCACAAGCCCTGGACAATGTAGTTTCAGCTAGCCCTGCCAGCCCCTGGCAGTGCCCTGAGAGCACCCCTTCCCCCCACCACCTTTGGCAAGGCCTGAGTTATAGCCCAGGAGGTTCTCTGTCAGCAGGGAGGAGCTGGGATGATTCTGTGCCCTGTGCAATGGAAGCCAGGGCTGTCACTATTGACTGTCCATTGTATTCCCCCTCAATGGTCCCATGCACCTACCCAGTGCTGTTACACTAGCCCACCCGATGGTGTCAGCCTGCAGGTGCAGGGAGGGGGATGCTGTGTGGTTACCCATTGTCAAAGCTCTTCACTAACTGCAGGATACTCTCAAGTAGCAGGACAGGCTTAAGGGATGCTCAGAACTGGCTGATTCTTGGACCTTTAGGAATTCAGGTTCTGGTCTTGAACCCCATTCCAATTTTGATTCTGAAAAGACCTTAGAATTGGAACTGGAAGCAGATTTGGAATCACAATTAATTCCTAAATCCTAAATTCCCATGCAAAACATGCTTTACCCTTTAATTTTGGAAGTAGGATTTTCTTACTGCAATTGCATAAATCCTAATTCTGAAAACTGGGCCGCAATCTGACAAAGCCAGTTCTGTGACTTGGAATCTGAACAATCCCGACAGGCATCCCCCTCCTCTCGGAGCCTGATCATGCTGCCTCCGCAGTCGGCCTGATGCTCCTGTGGCTTGGGGCTGGGAAGTTGGGACTGCGACATGAACATGGTTCTCCCACGTTGTACCTTTACACAGTACTGCTGGTACCACGAAGGTGGGGTGGAACAGAAAATATAATGGTTTACAGTAATTGTGCTTTCTTTGTAAAACTCAGTACCTGAATGATCTTATAGTCCAGCTGACTAATTATTAGTAATGATTCATTACTTGTTACAATTTTGGTCATGCGTTTTAGCCCAGGTGACTAATCATTAGTAATGATTAATTGCTTATTACAATTTTTGTCATACTTTTTAATTATTTTTGCCTGCACTGATATGTTGCCAGCACTGTATCATCTCTGACTTTATGCATGCCATGCTCATTACTGTATATCTGCACTTGTGGCACGTTTTTCTGTATGTTCCATATTTGGCATGTTTTCTTTAAGATTTTTTTTTATATACGCAGTTTTAGAACTTCTGAGTGGTTTTGGATGTTTTTCATTTGGCCACTGCAAATAAACATTTTTTGTCAGATCTCTTTGCCTGCTATGGCCCGCTGACTGGAACCTCTTTCAGCTTTCTGCTAATGTCACCTGCCCATCCTCAGAACTCATTCATGACTGGTTCCTCAGGGTCCCTGTGACACCCGTGACACACTGCTTTCCATTTGGAACACCAGTGGTGAGCATACCGGAGAAGCAGTTTGCATGGAAAGCACTGCAGTATATGAGATCTGTAACAGGATGTTAGGAGAGAAGAAATATTCAAATGTTTTGACTTTTCTATATCTCTCCATACAATACACATGCTCTCAATCCCCAGTCCTAGAGCAAGGGACCATGGACATGCAAATCCTTGTGCAAGCCAGTCTGACAAGGCTTCGCCAGAACAGACATGTTTATACTTTATCGTTCTTAGCCTATACTGGATCATATATGCAACACAAGCCTGTTTAAAAGGCAATGTAATGTCTCTGTATGTACATGCGAATGACTGGTACCGAAAAGATGATATCACCACAGAAAATTGAACTCTTGCTGATGATGGCTGCCACGAAGACCTTGCATGTGCACGCCTTTGAGGAGATTGCAATGGATAAGTGAACAAGAATTTGGCAGAGGTAATGAAACACATTAAAAAAACATATGGTTTGCAATGTAAAAATGAAACATTTGAGCACTATCTTTTCCACCTGTGTATGCAGCAGGATACAGAGTCAATTGAAGACTGTGTCACTGGTCTAAAGATTGATGCTCAAACATGTAATTTTGGGGGTCATTTGGAGCTCTGTGATAAAGGACCACATTGCCATGGGCTGCAATAATGATGAAGTTAAAGAGAGGTACAATAGGTGGGTGAAATGGACCTGACAATGGAAAAGGCAGTTATTATTTGTCAGGCAGCAGCAGAGTTGACATAGGGTTAAAATGAAAAATGCTGGTGAGGTGAACAGAGAAAATGGTCATGAATGTCAAAAAACAGCAGAGGAGGCAAAGAACTGAGAGAGCTGGAATGTGAATCTCCTGATACTAAGGGCACAATACAATTCAAAAAATATAGGTACGTGCAAGTGTATTGTACTGTCCAGTGTGTTGACAGGCATACAGTATCAGAAGTGTCGCAGACAGAATTCCTATGCCAAAATGTGCACTGCACAAAGAATAAGCCTGGACTGACTTCTTCCTGCTCATTTTTACATGGTTGAAACCTGAGTAGGTGGAACCATTGGAGCTATAGAAAGATGCCACACTAATTAAAAGTTATTCATTGTAAGTAAAGACATAAATATGGCATTAGAGTACCTACTTGATGCTTTTAGTTTTTTTTCTATGTAGAGGTTCAAGAAAGAATAAAAGTTTAAAAATGTTATAACGGGCTCAATGAACAACTCAGCACATTGCAGGAAGGCAGCTGCAAAGGCCAACAAAATGCTGGGTTGTATTGTCAGGGGTATATTTTCAAGAAGAGGGGAGGTGATCCTGCCATTGTATAGGTCACTGGTTAGGTCACACCTGGAGTACTGCATGCAGTACTGGCACCAATACCTGAAGAGGGGCATTAACCTACTGGAGGGGGTGCAGTGCAGGGCAACAAAGATGATCCATGGACTAGGGGACATACCCTACATGAGCAGGCTGAGGGAGTTAAACATGTACTCACTGGAGGAGAGGAGAGACAGGGGTGATGTGATTGAGACCTTCAAGTACATGAAGGGAATAAACAAGACAGGCATGGAAGGACTATTCAAGTTAAGGGGTGTAGGGACACTCAAGGTCATGATCTCAGATTGGAGGGAGGAAGCTTCAGGAGGGAAATGAGAAGATACTTTTTTATGGGGAGAGTAGTGTCTGGGTGAAATGCATTGCCTGTGGAAGTGGTATCCTGTAGAACAGTGGACTGCTTCAAAAGGGGACAGGATATGGTAAGCGGGAGGGTTGGGGAGGGAGGGAGGGAGGGGCAGCTGCAGTATAAGGGTTGCTAGCTGCACACTCGAGCAGACTCGATAGATCATAAGGCCTTTATCTGCTAGCAAATTCATATGTTCATATGTTATGTGCCAATGTGACCTTATCACCTGATTTGTGGGAGGTGTATAAAGTCAGTAAGGTTAAGAGGGTTAGTTGCTGCAGTCTGGATGTAGTCAGTCATGATGAGAGTTGCGTGGAAACAGGAACTAGCTTCAAGCAGCAGTACTAGATAATCAGGAAGTGATTATCACAATTCTGTTTTTTGGCTAGAAGCATGCAGCCATGGAAGCATGCAGTCATAGTTCAGGTTCCCATATCTATAAACATTTTTTTCTGGCGATCTTTAGTATTTTAGATATTTGAAATTTATTTCCATTGTTGCGGATCCACAGTAAATATTGCTGCTGCCTAATTTGCAGCCGAACTCCTCCCTCATGTCACATCATGACTTCTGTTCCGTTTACTTCTTTGGGACCCTGTGCTGCACATTCCCACTGTCCTTGTGTACTGCTACGAGTCATGTGCAAGTACGGTTTCCAGCAGAGGGTTCCAGTTCAACATGGTGGGTGGGAGACATGTAAACAAAAACAAAGAAAAATGGAGCAAATTACGGAGTGATAGTACAGCGAAAACAAGAAAGATTATCAGGTAAGTGCTCAGCAGAGCACAGGAAACAAACTGTTGCAAAAGATCAGATTTTTTATCTAGTACTGCTGCTTTCAAAGAGGGAGAAGAGTCTTGCAACAGATGCAAGTCTTATCTCATTGCTCGAGAAGAGAGAGAGAGAATCAGAGTCTCAGGGGATATAGCCATAGCCAAACCTCTTTAGAAATCTGAGGTAAACAGATGGTGATCACATCACATGGCACAGAAGTCATCCTGAAATACTGATAAAAAGACTTTATTCTGCACATAATAGTATCCTTCTTTGTAATTTTCACAGTAAATGCACACTAAGCCAAAAGTGTTTAAACATAATTTCCTGTCTGTCTGACTCTCTGACCTATTCTTCTTCCACACACCCAGAGTCACACTGACTCATTTTCCCCTGCAAGTGAATAGTGGAGACTCAATATCTACAAAGGGACTTGCTATCTGCAAGTCACCAGCAGAAACAAATCACTGTGGCAACAGTTTGTGATAGCAGAAAAAAAGAACAGCAGTTTATTTTGGAACAAATTACATTTAAGAATCTTGTACATACACATAGAATGATCACAGTGACAAGACAAACATTTAAGAATCTTGTATATACACAAAGAGTGAGCACAGTGACAAGACAAACAGTGCTAGGCAAACACAGGAAAAGCTTAAGCAATAATTCACAACAGGGTGTGGGTTATGCTGGGATTTACTCATGCCTAGCGCAGCTGAGTTACCAAATCTTCACCAGTCGGGAGTAAATCCCAGCATAATCCACACCCTGGAGTGGATTATTGCGATTATGCATATGGCATTAGTAATAGTATGAAGGAAGAGAATTTGAGTTTTTGTGGTTATTTTTTTTATTAGTCATATTTTTAAACTTAATATATTCTTCCACAAGATAAAACAGTTCCTAATGCATACATAAACTATCACGTTTGTTAATGAACTTTGTGTTTATTAGTACATAGACTTTTTCAACTGTTATTAAACTGGTGTGGTACTTATGCTACAGAATTAAACAAAAGTATGCAGAACTGCGGTAGAACTTCAACAGATATGCTACACAGTTAAAACACAACGCTTTTAAGAAGAATAATTATTTCTGTCCTTTTATTCTTTAAAGTGCATGTTGATTGTTCCGTGGTTGATGAATTTTGAGAACAGAGGAACTCTTGGTGGACTTTTCAGTGCCTCATCAGGTCTCGCAGGAGAGCGAGATGTTAATGTTTCTGTGGGCGTTTCAGGTATTTGCGGCGTGCTGCACGGTGCCTCGGGATCCATTTCTGCAAATTGCATTGCTTCTTCCAGAAACGCTGCATCTTCTTTGGGAATTTTCTGGATCTCTGTGAATTCTGTGTGAGGAAGGCAACTACTGGGATTGTATGCTGCCAGTTGGAAGTCAGCTGTGTTTTCACTCGGAATTTCCTTGCTTTGCTTGGTGGCTAATGTGTCCTGCTTTTTTTCCTGCGCAGCTAGAGTTGTAGGAGCTGCTGAACTTTGCAGGAGGGCTGTACTCATTTCTGGGCCTTTTTGTTTGGGTGTTTGTGCTTTTTTGGGTTTCTTTTGGACTGTAGGTCCTGGAATTGGAGCATTGTTAACTGTAGGAGCTGCTGCAAGGTTCAGGTTTGAGGGTAGGTTTTGGGGCTAGAATTGTACTCCATTGTTGGTGCTCCTCAAGATTTAGATGCCAGTATGAGTGTAGAGAAGCCTCATTTTTGTGTCCTGTCACAGACATAATTTGCTTAGATTCAAGCCCTGCACTGCTTAACATGGTCACAACTGTAGCTTGCAGGGAGTGATTTGTATAGGTGTAGGGGAGGCCGGCTTCTCGGTAGATGCGAGGCAACATTGAGCTGAGATGGTTTAGGCCCATTGGCTCAAGACTGTACCAGTAGTCCATTTTATCAAGAACTTCTTGAGGTTGCCTCTTTGGGTGGCAAAAAGAGGGTAGGAGCGTTTGGTGGTAATTTACTCAAATATTTCTTGTAGCTCTTGATTGGACATAAGGGGTTCCCAGGCTGCTCAAAATGGAATCCCCTGTTGTTTTCTTTATTGGGGTCATTGATTTTGTTTTGTCTCCTCATTGAATGTTTTGGTGAGGAATTTCAGTCTGTCAGCAGTTTCTTTGATTTTAAAAGCATCTCCTTTGAAAGACCACACCCCTTCATTACCATGTCTTGCCATTTGGAGCGGCAGGTCTAGCCAAACTTTTTTTACTAGACCTGGGGCAGTATTAAGGGAAAGACAGGCAGATCTTCTTAAGAAGTCTAGCTCTTCTGTTGTGAGCGGCAGGTGGTGGACCGCTTTGTCCTTCCCTTACCTATGCTGTCTCTTCACCAGACCTTTAAGTACATTATTTGAGGTGGTGAACTCTGGGTTATTCATTAGATTTATGCATCTACTGAGAGGAGGGTCATTCAGATGTCGCTGTAGACCTGAGTTTAGGCTTATGAAACTACTCAGCCCATACACCTTGCCTTCATTGTTTCTAACACTGCTATAATACTGGCGGAGCATTTTATTCAGCTCAGGAAGAGGTATTTCTTTTAGATTTACTTTATTTCTTTTTCAGAACACCAGCTTGTAAAAACATTTAATGCCCACTTGGTCTGTTTTAAAGTCATGGGCTCATTGTGCTCCATTTCTAGTTTCAGAATGTCCTTTTTGGAAATATCAGTGTGCCTTACTGTTTTTGCAGTACTTCTTTTTTTTGTTACAGCCTCCAGTATTGTATCCTGAGGAAAAATGCTTTGGATCATGTTGTCATTCTTGGTTTCTGCTGCTGCTCCTGCTGTGGTGTCCAAGGCCCCATCATCATCCCCAATGTCATCTTCTGCAGCTGCTGGCTCTTGGGATTCTGTGTTGGTATCTACTGACTTCAAGCTATGGTTGGGAGAAACGGCTGTTTCAATGTTCCCTGTAGTGGAGGTAGGTGACTCCGGTTCCATTAAATTGCTGAATAGTGCTTCAAGAGTTTCAGGGCTATCCATCATGAAGTATAGTGTAAAATCAGACATGTTGTGACACTTTACTGTCAGGAGTTTAGATGGCGCGTCAGATGGGATGCAGCGGGAGTTTTTTTTTTACACATGCTTGGGCTTCCAAGGCTGATTCTGATTGGTGCATTATTATTAATTGTAAACAAAGCTACTGTCATTAGCTGAGTCTTTTGCTATGAGTTACTAGGGGATTTACTCATGCTAGGAGAGGGTCTTAGCCAATGAGATTTTAGGATTTTAATCTGCCATTGTGTAATACTGAATTGCTTTCTGATGTTTTCACTAGTAGCAGGCCAGTTACTCATAGTGCAGAAGCTATGACTAAAAGAAGGCACAACCTCAGGGATACCTGTAACAAGAAGGGTACAACTGGTTTTATAAGCAAACCTGAAAGCTGTATTATAACAGATAATAGAAGACACGATTATACAGAGGATTGAGAAACCAGCTGAGTAGGTGATTTTGCTGGTTGCTAGTGGAACTTGGGTAGACTCTGCTGGTGTCAGATACCACTGGATACCACCTCTATTCTAGGATTTCAGATGCCATCAAATATTGGTGGCATTTCATCACCTTGGATTCCATGTATGGATCTAATCAGAACCATGGGATAAGATCAGATCTGTGGAACCTGAATATAAGATCCCTTCGGATTCCAACTATCTGACCCTCGGATCCAAAAATCTGACCTTGGTTATCAAAAACCAGACTGTCGATCCAGAATCTTAATTTGATTGGACAGAGCTCTGATCTAGAGACAGATAGCAGGACTGTCCATCGGAGGGCACTCAGATACCCCACAATTTCTGTTCAAGCACCACTAGTGATTACAGTTGAAAAAGAAGAGTGAAAACATGCAAAGAGTGCATATTCATCTGTCAACAAGGGAAGAAATGATGATAGAAATGGCTGGACCAACTTATTTTTCTAAATAGGATGCCTTGGCTGGCTTCCGGCAGATACCACTGAATGACAACAGCAGGCCCCCCTTCGCCCCACCATTTGGGCAGCTTTTTGCGTTCTCCTTGTGCTATGTGTTCTACAGTTCACAACAAAATGCCATGTCCTGTGAATTATGTGCTCACAATAAATATTGGAACTGGAACAAACAAAAACTGGGCACTGTACCTTCGTCTAACAAACTGCAAACACATCCAGTGTTGTGATGCTTCCAAATGAATGCATTTCTTTCCATATAGCAGCACCAGTAAATCTCCACACAGTTCTCTACCATATCACTCTACACAGCCACTTTCACAAGGCGGACTCTTTAAAAAAGTGCTTGTGTGGTGTAAAACATTGGAGGTTTGTGTGGAGATTCCCTGGTGCCGCCAGATAGAAATAAACACATTAGTTTGGAAGCATCACAGTGTTGGCTGTATATGCAGTTTGTTAGATGAAGGCACAGTGCCCAGTTTTTGCTTTTTTGGCACCTGTTTTACCCTGAGGTATTTAACAGGATAATTGGCCAGAGTGTGGAGGTCAGCCCAGGCATGAAAGTGTGTACAGATGGCATAACACTATGAAGCTCATCTTTACAGGAGTATACAGACAAACTGAGAAAGGTTTTGGACATAGCCAGAAAACATCATCACACAATCTAAATAGAGGTAAATGCTAGTTAGAAGTGCCTGAGATAGTCTATCTAGGAGAGTGGTTAACATGACAAGGAGCTGTGCCAGAAGCAGCCAACATGAAGGCCATCAAAGACATGCCCCAACCCACTGACAAGAAAGGGGTACAAAAATATTGGGCATATGAAATTATGCTTACATGTTTATCCCAAATGTATCAGGATACACAATAAAACTATGCAGACTCCTAAAACATGCATTAAAGTGTCGCTGGATGCATGAACATGATGCAGAGTTAAGAAAAAGCCTAATGACTTGCTGAGCTCATAATCAGTATTACATTGTTTTGACCAAGCAAAAGATGTGAAGATGTCTACACATTCATCTAATGATGGGCTGGGAGTACCTTTGCTACTGTAACAAGGAACACAAAGTATACTGGCCCCTGCACTAATGGGTGTAAGTTACACGCCAAAAACACATAGCCCACCCACCCAGCTCTGCACCTGTGGAAGGTGCGCACTGGTCTTTATTCACTAATGGCCACCACCTCTCCATGGATCAGCCCCCTGGTGTGCAGGTCCATGCAGAGTGGTTGCAGGTGGAGTTGCAGACCCATTCGGGCATCCAATCGGATGCCGAGCATGGGTCCCACAGTGGATCCCTTGTGCTACAGCATGGGTCCAGGTGTGTGAATGCCCACCGGAGGCACCCAGACACAAACGGAATGGCCCTGATGTCCTGTGGATGCCCCCCCACCAGCCCAAACTGCATGGCGCCATCCCGGCACACAAACAGACCCCAGTGGAACCTCACCCCTGTCCCACAGGCTACCCCCAGCACAGATGTACCCCTCCCTTGCCCAGCCCCCAAGACACCAACCCCATATCCGGTGCCCTTGAGCCCCAGTGGTGGTCTACGTAATCCCGTGCACTCAGGGCCCCTTTGCTGCCAGGCAGGGCTGCCCAATACCCCTACCCACAGTGGAGGTCAGTGTACCCCCCGGGACACCAACAACCCCCTGCCTCTATCTCGTCAGTGCTGCAGCCAGGAAAATGGCCAGTGGTGGTTCTTCCTCACATTCATTAGCCATCCAAGCACTGCTGGGAGCATGCTGCCTATTTAAAGGGCACAATCCCAGCAGCACTTGGATGGCTGGTGGCTGAGGAGGTGTGAGGAGGGCTGTGCTGCTGACCATTCCTGGCTGCAGAACCCATGGGACAGGGGCAGGGGGTTGTTGGTGCCATGGTGGTGGGGTTACACTGACCCACACTGTGGGGGTGGGGACTGGGGTGGACCATGGCCTAGCATCAAAGGGGCACCTATGTGCATGGGGGGGCAAGCTATCCTGCTGACTGGGGCACTGCTGGAAGGGAGGGCATTGCTGGGTCTGGTGGGGGATGCCATGCTGTGGGGTGGGGGACACTGGACCATGGGGGGGATGATTGGAGGGTCAAGGACCATGGAAATGGGAGCACCACCTGGGTGCAAATCTGTGGTGGCCAACCACATGTGCCATGGTATTGGGCACTGTCCTGATCAGCCGCACCAGCCCTCCCAGTCTGCTTTGTGGGATGGGGTGGCACAGAGTGCTGCTTCCCAGTCCACCATGTCCGGCAGGTGAATTTTGTGGGGGGAGGGCACAGTGGGTTATGGCAGGGTCCCAGCTACCGTAACCTGCTCCGCACTGCGCACCCTGTGGACAGCACTATGTGCCTTTGTGACTGGTGCATAGTGCCGGCACACCCCTGCTCACCCCCTACGCATTGATGTCTGCACAGCCAGGGGACTGGCTGCATAACTGCTGTGCATCCCATCTGTGAATGCTGCATGGGGTCCATGGGACCCTGCACCATGGCATTCATTCATAACAATGCTGACGTGCCCAGTTTATGCAGCGCATTGGCATTGTGCATAGGTCTCATTAGTAGTATATGCCTGTTGTGCAATGCCAGCAACAGCATGCCAATATGAGAAAACAGAAAAAGAAGACTTAGGGCTAGTTTTTGATATCAGAAGTTTCCTAACTACTGTATGTTTACAGATGACAGTGGCAGACCACAAACCCTTTATAACAATGTTGAAGAGTTACTTAAGAAGAGCTCCACCCCGTATTCACAGACTTCTTTTGAAGTTACAGGGTTATGATATTAACCTGGAGTACCTGCCAGGCAAATTCCAAGTTATGAAGGATGCACTGTTCTGTGCTTACCTCAGTGAGGATGAGGCTCAACCTGATGGGTTAGACCAAGAGGTGAACATTCTTGTGTAACCCTCCTGTTACCGGGGGTTACTAGAATCCCAGTAAGACCTAGTGGTAGGCAGGGAAGGCAGCTTGTGAAACTCCAGTTAAATGGATTTCACACTGTCTCACTCTGTTCTCAGTCTCAGCTGAGACTGAGGGATGACATCATTTAGAACTGTCGCAGCTGCATAATCCACACCGGAATATTGCAGTTGGAGGTTAGAGTAGAACCTTGGGGAATTTGAAGTCAGTCTGTGAGTTCAGTAGTGTCTGTGCAGTGAGTAGAAAAGGTGATCTGCTGTAAGCAGTCCTTCAGAGCTCTAAGCTCTGTCAAAAAGCTATTTTTTGTTGTATAGGTGTGTGTTCTCACCTGAAGAGGAACACAAGAAGAGCACATTGAAGTTGTGGAGACTACTTTCAGTGGCTCAGAGCCCCATCCCTGTGGGGATGGGGGAAAGGAATCAGCCTGCTTCAAGGGCAACCCCCCCAGGTCTGGCTAGGAAAAGAAGCTGCCTGATTTAAGTTCATGCTGAGGCACCAGAAGTTCAGAAAGAGTTCCACGAGGAGAAAACACCTGTGGGGCACGTGTAACCAAGGTGTGAGTTTGCTCTGCTAAAGGGCTATGTGTTTTCACCTGAATCAAGATGAAACTATAGGGATTGTTACTGTGGGATCAGGAAAAGACTGCCAAGTACAGTTTGGAAGATGTGGGGATTAGACTGCTTAACTCTGTGGGGGGTCTAGAGTAATGGACTAAGCCACTTACTAAGTATGTTCAAGTTCAGCACAAATGGGATGTAAAGACAGTAGATTGAATGTGGCATACATTTAAAAAGAATCTACACAGCAAAGTGTTTTAAAGGATGAGGTGCTACAGTCCGGAGGATGTGTTCTGGTCTCCTTAAATCTGCATTACCAGGAGTGTAACCCCGTGGGGGTCCATCTATGCTTTGTTTATTCTGTTGAATGTGAATAAAAGCCACACTTTAGAATCCCACTTCTGGTATTAGACATTACAGTTATTGCTTCCTTTGTCCGGAGTTACTGGGGTGCCCCTGTGCAGAGTAGCCAAACCTAGCCAATGTGCTGAGTGACATATTCCTCCCCAAACCCAGCCCACCAGGTAGAGCTGTCAAGATAGAAATGGCATACCTGGGTGGGGTTACAAAAATGGAGGAACCGCTGGGATTTGGGTTTGGAATTTAGGGAGGAATGTAAGAAAGGTCACTTGGATAATGGCTAGCATTTTGGTTATCTGGCAGTGGGTAGCCCAAAAAGATGAAGCAACATTTAACTAATGTGCCACTGTGTGCTGTTATCCATGTGCTGCTATTAACATGCCAACTGTTGTAGTAAAAGCAGTAAAGCCTGAGAGTGTATGCCCTTGTCCTGCATCAAATTACAGTGTTTGCCAGCTTTTAAAAGTGTTTGTGACAAAGAAAAGCATGGAAAACTGTAGGTAGTAAAAGGAAAATTGTGCCCTAGATGTTGGAAATGCTTTCTGTGTGAACTGAGAGACTTGTTGTGCTTAATGGCCATGAAAAATGGTTGAAATGGGCTCCCTCCAAGGAGTCAGTTGATAAAAATAAAAAGTGTGGTTTTGCAGTTTAAATTTGCCTGCTTGACGATAGCCGTGAGGAGAAGAGCATGAGAGGAAAGAGGCTCATTTGCATGGCATCGAGTGATTTGGTGAGACTGCAATCAATCCCGCCCTCAAGCCAGCTCTAGAGTGACTGCACAGCATTCAAGAGGGAGAGTGAGTGGAGTGTGTGAACTGGCTTACCAGGAGAAGCGTTGCGGTGACTGAAAGTGCTGTAAAAAGTTTAAAAACTGACTTTTCTGTTTGAATTCGGGCTCAACTCGCATCTCGATTGACCGGACTGTGAGTGTGGTTTTCCAAGGGATGATCGGCAGGACTGCCAACCCGCTTCTTTACAGAGGCCTCCAAGACTGGCTGCAGGCCATTTTTCCATTGCAGCAAACAGCTACTGATAACAGTGAGTACCAACAGAAATCGTTGCTCAAACTGTGTGATTTTGCCAAAAGCCAGCTGAATCTGTGTATAGCAGTGTAATCACTTTGCAAAGAAGGACTATGTTAAGTTTTACCAGCAAAAGCAAGAATTCTAAGCAATCAACTGTGAGCATAATTACAGGTTCAGTGTGAGTATAATTTTCAAAGCCATGAGAGAGACTGTGAGTTGTATCAGATATGCAGCAAGAAATACAGACAATCCTGTGCTATGAAATACTGAGGCTTTAAGGGACTGTAAGCTAGAGCAATGTCTTCAGTGAGTAAAGTCTGTGGTAAATCATATAAATGTGCTAGGAAAAAGAACAGTGCAAGTTTTTGCAGTTTGAGCAAAGTTATCAGTAGAGTGTGTAAATTGGATGCGCAGTGGCTTGACCCAATTACAGAATGTTGATGCATAGGAGTGCTGCTGCCACCATTACAGGGTGGGGTAGTAATGTAAACACAGTAGCAGAGGAGCCATTTTGAAAGAGAAAGAAAGTTTTCAGTGATGTGGGACTTGAAATAACAGTGAGCGTTGTTTGTGTTTTCTCTGCAGTTATGGCTTCAGGACCAGCCCACTACCCAGATCAGGCCCAGACTGTGATAGCAGTAGAAGTTAACAAGTTAAGGGACATTGAGAGATGTTACTATGGGGGATGACTGCCTCCTCATTTGGCGATTCCTGGATATCCAGTACAAGTATGTTTAATGTGCTTAAATGCTGGAAGGGACTTCTTCATGGTACCTCACTGTTCTGGGTGCCTAGAGAAATATGGCTTGTTAAAGTGCCCAAGATTTGTTTGGCTCCCACATGGACAAAAGTTCACAAATCTGCAGTTGGCAGCACACAGCACCAGGTGGAGCCTGTTGGAGAAGGCCCCTCAGAGTGTGGCACAAAGCAAGAGGGTGCAGATTTACAGACAGAACAATGTGCTGATGTTTCAGAGTCTGAGTCGCAGAGAGACAGTTCAGGAAGAGCATCAGTAGACCCTTGGAGAGAGGGGCCTAGTCCAAGTCTCATAGGTGAAGACAAGATGAGGGAGGCCTTTGAATGGGAGGTTTTGACCTCCGCGTCCAGCGAAGAGTAGACAGTCTCAGGAGTGAGGATGACTGATCACTCCTGGGCACAGATTCTCAGTGAGGAAGAAGAAGAGGGGGAACCTATGTGGCCTTGTGAAAAAGGAACTGGTACACAGCCTCAAGCTCTTGCCTCAGAGGGACGCATGGAAGAGAGTGGTGATTCCACTGCCCTGGCTGTGCAAGAAGAAGCCAGGGATCCATTTTTTGTGTCATTAAGAATGCGTAGCTGGCAGAACCAGGACTGGCCGCCCCCAAGCCAGGCCAGAGGTCTCAGGTTGACCAAAGCTAGTAAAGAGGAAAGACTGGTTCGTAGGAAAGCGAATGAAATCTATGAGATGTCCTTTCCTACCTTTCCTTGGAGAGTCTGGGAGGAGATTGAAAAAAGCAGGAAATCCTGGATTTGGGAAGAAGCAATGAAATGCATGCATCCTGGTGCAAACAAGCATGTCAAGAACAAAATGTTTAAAGAAAAATACAGCCAGTGGAAAAGAGGCAGGGCACTGTTTATGGACACTGTTTGAATTGTGGATGGATAGGGACATGAAACCTTTCACAGTGTGAATTATGAGTGCCCAGATGGGGTAATAATTCAAGCACCTGACCCGTTGTGCTATTGGCCACACAGCAAAGACCTTCCTGCGAATGTGCCCATGCCTACCAAATGGAAAGCAGAGCAGTGGTAGCCAGTGCTGCCACTCCAGTCATTGCTGTACCTATGTTGTTCCACCAGTCTGGACGGCCAGGAACCAGGTGCCCCACATTTATCGGTTCTACAGTGTATTGGCTTTCCAGAATCCATCGACTGGCCCACCAGATGACTTCAGATCCAAAGAGGACACCAGCCCAGCTGTATCCTGATTCATTGCCTGGGTGTCAGATGACTTCAGACCAGCTGTTTTCCTTTTTGTTCCTATTCCAGGGTTCCATCTCCAGATATGACATCAACCCAACAGTTTCCAGATGTGCCTTACTGTCATTTCCCGGAAGATGTCCGCCCAGCTGTATTGGAAAAATGCTGCCAGGGAGAGTCTTCGGCTGAGGACAAGGTGTGGTACCATTTTCATTCTACAAGGGACTTGTAAGTCCAGACTTTTCTATTCTTATGACATTGTAGTACACACCCTACACTAGCTGACTCCAGATGTTTGAAATATCCTCAAAGACTCTCCCTTTCGGTACTTTGGCCTGCTAGAACTGTGCTTCACTGGGCTCCGGCCAAGGAGAGACTCTTTAATGGACTTGCCTTTGGGCACTGTGGTCACTAGATGGGACTTTTAGGGCACTCCATCCCCCAAATATGGTGTATTGTAAATAATGTCATTGTTTTCTACTGTTTTCTAATGTTTATACTGTTTTTTCTACTTTTCTAAAAAAATATTTTTTGGGATTCTCCAGTGTTTAGATGGTAGGGGTTTAGATAGACTGTGTATGCAGATTAGGAGTGTGTGTTGTCTTTCTTTTTCTTGCAGGTGTTCCTGAAGAAGATAGAAGAGAAGACACAAAGAGGAGTAGGGACTCAGTGGAGTTCCTCAGTAGTACTTTAGAGTGTAGTGTTTAAAGTACTGTTGTTGTTGTTACTGTGTGTAACTTTTCCTTCCACAGGTAGGGCTGTGGAGGAGTGTGGGAGTAATGCATAGTGTATGGTATTAGCTCCTGGTGTGTGGTTGTATGGTGTCCAGAGTCGGGGAGATCCCCTGTTTGTTTTGTTTTGGAAATTCTAAGTTCGAGGCAGACAGTTTTTCCCTAGAGGGCTAGGGGGGATAGACAGGCTGTGGTCCTGACCTGCAGCAGGGGTTGCAGTACTGATCTATTAGGGCTATGCTCTGGACAATTCTACCACAGCCACTAGGTACCCATAGTCAGTGGGTAGAGTGGAGGCTGATGCATCGGCTTAAGGCCTCTAGGCCCTTAGTGTTGTCTGCCTGTGCTGGCACATGGTAGGGGAGTAGGTAGCACCACCTCCCCCTAGTCAACACATGGGGTGAGATGGCCTAAGCCAGGTGGTTAATGACTGCGTACAGTCATTTTCCTGGCCCAGGGTGAGTGTAACCCCCCTGTTACCCAGGGTTACTAGAATCCCAGTAAGACCTAGTGGTAGGCAGGGAAGGCAGCTTGTGAAACTCCAGTTAAAGAGATTTCACACTGTCTCACTCTGTTCTCAGTCTCAGCTGAGACTGAGGGATGACATCATTTAGAACTGTCGCAGCTGCATAAACCACACTGGAATGTTGCAGTTTGAGGTTAGAGTAGAATGTTTTGGAATTTGAAGTCAGTCTGTAAGTTCAGTAGAGTCTGTGCGGTGAGTAGAAGATGTGCTGTACTGTAAGCAGGCCCTCAGAGCTCTATGCTCTGTCAAAGAGCTATTTTTTGTTGTATAGGTGTGTGTTCTCACCTGAAGAGAAACACAAGAAGAGCACACTGAAGTGGTGGAGACCGCTTTCAGTGGTTCAGGGCCCCATCCCTGTGGGAATGGGGGAAGGAATCAGACTGCTTCCAGGGGTAACCCCCCTGGTCCAGCTAGGAAAAGAAGCTGCCTGCTTTAAGTTTGTGCTGAGGCACCAGAAGTTCAGGAAGAGTTCCATGAGGAGAAAATGCCTGTCGGGCACCTGCAACCAAGGGGGGAGTTTGCGCTGCTAAAGGGCCATGTGTTTTCACCTGAATCAAGATGAAACTAATGGGACTGTTACTGTGGGGTCAGGAAAAGACAGCCAAGTACAGTTTGGAAGATGTGGGGATTGGACTGCTTAACTCTGTGGTGGGTCTAGAGTAATGGACTAAGCCACTTATTAAGTATGTTCAAGTTCAGCACAAATGGGATGTAAAGACAGTAGATTGAATGTGGCATACATTTAAAAAGAATCTACACAGCAATGTATTTTAAAGGATGAGGTGTTGCAGTCCAGAGAAATGGCCGGGTATGAATTATGGGAGCAAGAGGTGGGAGACCCCCCATCAGTAGTAACCAAATTCACCTCTTTGGTTTTGCTCTGGGACACCTGTTAGCATTCTCTCAGGTACTTGGCCAGTGCCTGAGGAAAGTACCCAGACATGGGATTGATGAGGAAGATTCCCTTATGGAGCAGAAGTGCTCATAGGTGGTTTATGGAGCCACCAGTAAATGTTTCCATGCTATATGGAAAGGGTCCAAGTGGCTGGCAAGGGAGCTGGGCTAGGAAAAACCCAGAGCAGCATACAAGTTTGGGTTGTGTGCCCAGTGTGTTTCAGAGCCTGAGGGTTAAAGTGATGAGGATGTGTTCTGGTCTCCTTAAATCTGCATTACCAGGAGTGTAGCCCTGTGGTGGTCCAGCTATGCTTTGTTTATTCTGTTGGATGTGAATAAAATCCACACTTTAGAATCCCACTTCTGGTATTGGACATTACAGTTATTGCTTCCTTTGTCTGGAGTTACTGGGGAGCTCCTGTACAGAGTAGCCAAACCTAGCCAATGTGCCGAGTGACATATTCTTCCCTGAACCCAGCCCACCAGGTAGAGCTGTCAAGATAGAAATGGCATACCTGGGTGGGGTTTACACTTGTAAATGTGATACAGAAAACCAGGGTAGTTGCTAGTGCTATCTGGGAAAAGCTGGCACAGAAAACTGCAAAGAATGGCACACTTCAAGCAACTATGAGGGCATGCATGGGAAGCTGGCAACAGAACTGTATGTCACAAAAAGTGTTTCCCATATCAACATGAACTTTCCTCAGTAGTGTGAAGTCCTGCTTAAGGGAATAGGCCTTGCCATACCACTGACAATGCATAAACAAATATCTGTCAATGCCAAATGTTTGCCACTGATGGTACTGTTGTACCGAGTTTTGCTTGTCCACATTTTTACTGTATATTTACCCAGGATAGAGTAGATGAGATACAATGTTTCATTTTCAGTGGTGTCCTGATTTTACAAATTGTTAGATGTAATTACCCGGGATACTGCAGATAAGAGGAAATACCTACTTTTAAGCGGCTCCCACATTTTGACCCCAAATGTCCAACAGTCTTTTTATGACCTGACATTACGATCAAGGCAGGTGGAATTTTTAAAATCCCATCTGAAAGGTAATTTTGCTGTGTGACTGTGGAAACAACTTTCGGAGGGGATTTGAAAAATAACACCTTCCATGTTCAGGAGGTGGGGTAACACACGGGATATGTTGAACATTAGGGGTCAACATCTGCAAAAAATAAAGTTATGAGTAATTGTTGGAACAATTCAACATTTCCTAATCATAACAATTGTTTTTTCAAATTTGTACCCCACATTTTCAAGTAATATTTTTAAGATCACTCCTTCTGAACATGACAGGTGTCATTTACACAATAATGTCCAAAATATCATTTTGTACCACAAATGTGAAAATACATTTTAGGTAGGGTTTGAGAAATGACAGCTGTCACATTAATGTGGTGGTGTGAAAAAATGGCTATGTTGAAAATTTGGGGTCAAAATAATAAAAATTGCCACAGTTATGAGTGTGCTTTGAAAAATTGTAATGTAGGTTCATAACTTTGTTGTTTTCCCATAATTGAACCCCAGATTTTCAACATAACCTTCTTATGACCCCACATAGCCTTCTTATGAACCCACTTCATGAACAAAGGTGGAGAAGATTTTCATATTCTGCCCAAAAGGTGATTACATGCCACAAGTGCAAAAATACATTTTAGCCAGAATTTGAAAAATGATAGCTGTCACATTCATTAGGTGCTGTGAAGAAATGGCTATGTTGAAAATCTGAGATCAAAATATTGAAAATGATGACAGTTATGAGCCTGTGCATAAACGTCAATGTAGGTACATAACTGTTGTTTTTTAATATTTTTACCCCACATGTTCAACATAGCCTTATGGGTGGAAGACTAGGTTTGCTGGCCAAGGCACCTAGCTTCACCTGAGCTCTTTTCTTCTAGGTTGCTTCAGAGGATAGAGCAAAGGACCTTACAAGAGCAACAATAAGGATTAAGGCTTCTTTTGGCTAGGAAGGTTTACTGTGTGTTGTTATTTTTATTTTGTACTCACAGGGATTGTTATTGTTTGTTGCTAACATTTTATTGCTTTATTTTTCTCTGATTCAAATTGTTGTTGCTGGGTATACATTCTGCTGCATTATTACAGGGTGTGCCTACAGGTGTGTGCTTACAGATTACAGCTGTTATCTTCTGATTCAAATTGTCTTTTGCAAGGTATATCTTCTGTTACTGCTTTATTTTTCTCTATAGCAAAGTGTTTCTTACAGGGTATATCTTCTGTGAAATTATTACAGGTGGTGCTTTACAGGTTTCACAGTTGTATCTGTCATTAGGATCAGCTTTCAGGGCTACTGCATTTGTTGCTTGCTGATTGTTTCTGCTCTTACCTCCTTGTTTCTTTCGTCCGTGGTTCTTATATATTTCAGCAGGGGAAGGGCCCAACCACCCACCCCCATCCCCAACCACCCTACACTACACTCCTTTTATAGGGTAGCATAGTCATGACATTTCCTGTAGCAAAGCAGGAAGGGGTGGATCAGAGGGGTATCCACACAGTGACCTCATTTAGAGGGACACTTGTAATTTAACTTGTTATAACAAGTTATACAAAAACAAACAAAACACAAAATCAAACTTTTGCTTTCATTTTCTTCCTTCTAATTATTCTGACCAGGTTATAAACCCCACAACTTACCTAGAATGGATATCATTAACTGTAGGAATCGTGGAACACTTTTCAGAAGGGCAGTTTTACAGGATTTAGGACACTGTAATACATGCTGGGCCATTGGAGATCTTAGGGCTCAACACCAGGCAGCACGGGCAGAGATTGCACACCTCAAATTGCATATTCAAGAGGAAATATATTATAAGAATTACCCACCATTTCCCCAACATCCAACAGAAGTACCTCGACCGCAGAGGGTAGTTGGTCCGGGAGGTTGGCAGGTGGTTAGGAGGGGAAAATCGGGTGCCCCATCACTCAGTGCTCTCCAACATATCCCCTCCAAAAACCATATAAAAACTACAAACAGGTATCTGCCTCTATCTCCGAAATCAAACAAAGGGGCAGAGGACACTGCAGAGCAGGACACTGCATCACAGGAACTAGCACAACAAAACATGCCCAAAACAGGAACCAAAACAAAAAAAGCAAAAAGGAAATCCAAAAAAATTCTGATCATAGAAGACTCCATGATTCGGGGAGTTGATACATATCTCCAGCCAGGGGTAATGGTCAGATGTCTCCCAGGTACATCAGCACAGAGAGACACTGACAGCATTGCTAAAATTGTTCAGGAAGCAGGAGTAAACATTGATGTCCTGGTACACATAGGGACTAACGATCTTGCCAGCCGCTCAGTTGTGGAGACCAAGGAATACCTAACTAGGCTGCATGACAAACTATCATCCATTTCATCTGACATCTCCTTCTCTGAGATCCTGCCAGTCTGGGAGAGGGGGACAGATGGACGGAAGGTCAGAGAAGGGGAGACAGGAGAGCTAAACATGTGGTTAAAGGGCTGGTGCCGGGAAAATGTACACAAATTTGTAGGAAACTGGCAACAGTTTTGGGAGTGAAAGTTCTTTAAATTTGTTGGACTGCATCTGACTAAGGAGGGAGTCAGTGCATTAGGGCAGAAGTTTGATGTCTTTGCAGAATATTTAAACTAGCAAATGGGGAGATGGGGAGCACCCGAAACATCGAATAGGAAGAACACCCCTACCCCCTCAGCTAGTGGTCAAACAGGAGTTCAGCATGTTTGTAGTTCATTTGCATCACCAGGTAAAGAAAAAAGTCTGGCTCCCCATACGATGCACAGGGAAAACGCCAGACTTTGCTCAACGACTAACACACTGAAATCTGACCAATGGAAAATCATGCACACAAATGCGTGCAGTCTGGGAAACAAGATCCCAAACCTGCAGGCAATAATGACAGAGGCTAAACTGGACATAGTAGCCATTAGTGAGACATGGTTTACCAGTAACCACACTTGGGAGACTTCAGTACCTGGCTATGTATTGTTCAGAAGAGACCGAGGTGCAAAAGGGGGTGGAGTGGCCCTTTATGTCAATGAAAATATCAAAGCTACAGAAATTCAGAATACAAATAAGGAGCCAGAAGAACTGTGGGTCACCCTGGAAACAGGAAATGGGACAGCCATATGAACTGGGGTTGTGTACAGGCCTCCAGACCAGGGGGAGGGCATAGACATGTTACTGTTAGAAGATATACAAAACATGACTGCTAAAGAGGAGGTTCTGATAATGGGAGACTTCAACAAGCCAGATACAGATTGGTCAATACCAGCAGGGACATCTGCCAGAACTAGACACATGGTGGATTCCCTGCAGGGGGAGGGCCTCAAACAACTGGTACAACAACCCACAAGAGACTGGACTATCCTAGATCTAGTACTGACTAACAAGGAAAGGATCACAGATCTCCAGGTAAAAGGTCACCGGGGGGCCAGTGACAATCACATGGTATGGTTCAATTTGGCCACTAGAACAAAATCATCCCATTCCAAGGCAAAAATATGGGACTTCAGAGTAGCTGACTTTGATAAGATGGCCAACAGAGTTAAGCTAGCCCTGGCAAAAAGAAATACAGGTGAGGGGGTACAGGCAAAGGGGGCAAGAGTTAAAGATGCAATGCTTGAAGCAACATCCCATTGTGTTAGTGAGAAAAGGAAGTGCAAAAGAGGAAGGGAACCACTTTGGTTCTCAAACACAGTAGTAGAAAAGGTCAGAGCCAAAAGGCTGGCCTTCAGGAAATATAAGGGAACACAGCAGGATGAACATAGGGAGGCATACCAAACTTCCCTAAGGGAAGTAGGGAAGGCAGTAAGGCAGGCAAAGGCCCAAACAGAGGAAACACTAGCACGAACAGTAAAAGAAGTTGACAAGACTTTCTATAGCTACATTAATGAAAGGAGAAAGTCCAGAGGGGGTATTGCTAAGATCAAAGGGGATAAGGGGGCATGTGAGGAGGAGGACCATGTAAAAGCATCTATCCTAAATAGATACTTCTGCTCAGTATTTACTGAAGAGAAGGTAGGGCAGGGCCCACAACTCTGCACCATGGACACCAGGGGGAGGGAGGTGTGCACTAGTTCCTTCACAAAAGAAAGAGTCCTACAAGAACTTGATAAGCTCAGGGTGGACAAGGCAATGGGACCTGATGTCATACATCCCAGGGTACTAAAGGAACTAAGGATGGAACTAGCAGAGCCATTATCAGAACTATTTAGTGAGTCTCTGAGCACAGGAGAGGTCCCAGAAGACTGGAGAAGGGCTCATGTGATCCCGCTCCACAAGCTTGGTAGCAGGGGGGAGGCAGAGAACTACAGACCTGTTAGTCTTACCTCAGTAGTGGGCAAGATTATGGAGACACTCCTTAAGGAAAGGATAGTGCAACATCTGGAATTCATAGGAGCACAGGATCCAAGACAACATGGGTTTACAAAAGGAAGGTCCTGTCAAACTAATCTCATAGATTTCTTTGACTGGGTAACCAGAGTGGTGGACCAAGGGGGAGCAGATGATGTTATCTACCTTGACTTCAACAAAGCTTTCGATACTGTTCCACATAGAAGATTGATTAATAAGCAGGGTAGGCTCGGGGTGGGTCAGACGTTGGTCAACTGGGTGGCAAACTGGTTGATGGGCACAAAGCAGAGAGTGGTGGTAAATGGTATACAGTCAGAAGAGATGCAAGTCACAAGTGGGGTACCTCAGGGATCAGTCCTGGGGCCAGTCCTCTTCAATATCTTCATTAGTGATATTGCAGATGGACTGGAGGGTGAGGTTTACCTGTTTGCGGAAGACACCAAGATCTGCAACAGAGTAGATGATCCAATTGGGGTGGGCAAAATGAGAAGAGATCTGGATAAACTAGGAAAATGGTTGGAAGAGTGGCAACTGGGGTTTAACTCAAAGAAGTGCAAGATCATGCACATAGGGAAGAGAAACCCTGAAGCCACCTATAAGCTGGGAGGAGAGTTGCTGACAGTCACAAGGGAAGAAAGAGACTTGGGCGTCATCATCACCGATGACCTGAAATCATCCAAGCAGACCTCTAAAGCAGTAAGTAAGACTAGGGGGGTGTTAGGGTGTATTAGTAGGGGTATCACAAGTTGAAAATCCCTCTTTACAAGACACTGGTTAGGCCCCATCTGGAGTACTGTGTGCAGTACTGGGGGCCACACCTTCACAAGGACATTAACCAAATTGAGGCAGTTCAGAGAAGGGCAACCAAAATGGTGCAGGGACTGCATCAGAAAACATATGAGACAGATTAACTGAACTCAGTATGTATACCCTAGAGCAAAGGAGGGAGAGAGATGATATTATTGAAACATTCAAACACCTTAAGGGCATTAACAAGGTGATAGAGTCTAACATTTTTCAATATAAGAAAAATAGCAGGACAAGAGGACACAGCATGAGATTAGAGGGAGGCCGATTAAGGGGTAATGTGAGGAAGTTCTTTTTCACAGAAAGGATGGTGGATGCATGGAATGGCCTACCTCAGGAAGTGGTGGCTATGAACACAGTGCAGGGCTTCAAACAGGCATGGGGTAGGCATAAGGGAGCAATACAGATGAGTATGAATAGATAGGCCATTGACAGAGCAAAGGCCTATGGCACATTCATAAGGTAGAAAAAGAAATTGGCAGACTGGATGGGCCTTGCGGTCCTTATCTGCCATCAACTTCTGTGTTTCTATGACCCCACCTCATGAACCAGGGCAGAGAAAATTTTCATCCTCCGCTTGAAAGGTGATTTAGTGCAGTGACCACTAAATACCTTTTGGGACAGATTTGCCCAATTTCACTGCCATTGCTCATAAGATGGTGTCCAAAAAAAGGCATGTTGAAAATTTCGGGCACAAATATTACAAAATGACTACGTTATGATGACAAGTTCCAATCCCATTGTAATACATTGAATCCCATACCTGACGTACTCAGTTCACAGTCCAGCATTGAAGAGAGAAGATGTGTTTCCAGTCCAGAAAGGATTATGGCATTTGACCCCCAGTAGGTAAGTAAGGGTTTGGGGGTACGTGGGGTGGTGGGTGCTCAGTGGGAGAGTTGTGTGGGGGAACAGTAATGGCGGTGGCAGCAACAGACATGAATGGATGGTTTTCCTTTTTACAGGGTGTATTTCAGAAAAGAAAAAAAAAACTACAATCAATCAAAATTTTATTTCTAAAGTGCCCTATCCCAGTGGCTTGGAGCATTGTACTGTACAATTCACACATAAAAACATCACACATTCATAAAAACATTGTACATATACATATTTCAGAGCATTTACAATCAACTAATCATTATCAGTAGCAACTATTAGCCCTAACACATAAATTATATAAGGCTATATGCTTGTTCGAGTAATAGTGTCTTTAGACCCCTCTTAAAGGTTTCCACCAAGGGGACCTCTCTAAGATGTAGCAGCAGTGAGTTCCATAGGACAGATGTGGCCACCGAAAAAGCCTGGTTGCCTGATAGCCACAACCTCGTCCTGGGAACACTTAAGAGGCCACCCTCAGAGGAACAAAGGGTGCAGGATGGGCAGTGAGGGACCAGGAGATCTTGCAGGTAGTCAGGTCTCCATCCATGTAGGGCTTTGTATGCTATCAAACCTACCTTGAAGGCAATTCTTCACCTTACTGGCAATCAGTGCAGCCCATGGAGGACTGGCATGATATGTTCATATCTAGAAACACCCGACAGTAGCCTGGCCACCATGTTCTGCACCAGCTGCAGAAGGCAAAGGTTGCCTCCTGAAAGCCCCAGGTATAAGACATTGCAGTAGTCAAGCCTTGACATGACAAAGGTATGCACTGTTGTAGTCAGATCATCAGGCGGAATCAGTGCACGGATCCAGGCAATGTTTCTCAGATGATAAAGGCCAATTTGGATGATGGCTGGCACCTGTGTGTCAAGTGTCAAGAAGCTGTCGAGAACAATGCCCAGATCCCTAACCTGATCAGAGGAGATCAAGGCATGCCACTGCCACCCAGTGTAAACCCAGGCTGTTACCCTGTACCACTCCACCTCACAGATGACCTGACTCCACCACCTGTACCTCCGTCTTGTCTGGATTATGCGTCATCCAGTCCTGAATCTCGGCCAGGCTGGTGTTAAACACAGAGACCGCTATCTGGCTTTCGGGCGTGCAAGACAGGTATAGCTGGGTATCATCAGCATAACAATGAAAACCAAGCCATGCCACTGGATAATGTCTCCCAAGGACAGCATACGCACTGTGAACAAGAGGGGCAAAAGGACCGAACCCTGCACAATGGCATTGGGTCGGACAAGGATAATCCCACCATGACCCTCTGCACTCTGTCCGTGAGGTAGGACTTACACCTGCTGATGACATTGCTGGTCAGTCCACACCAGTTCTGCAGGTAGTCCAACAACACCTCATGATCCATAGTGTCAAACACTATAGAGATGGAGAAGAACAAGAATAGATCATTCAACTCTATCCCTCGCTCTTAGGAGATCATTAAACACCCTAACCAGAGTGGTTTCTGTGCTATGCCCAGGTTTAAACCAGGACTGTAATGATTTGAAAATGAATGAGGAAGTGAGATGGGTCTCAAGCTGAACAGCCACCACTTTTTCCAATACATTCCCTAAAAATGGTAGGTTTGAGACTGGTCTGTAGTTGGTGAGATAATCCAGGTCCAATGAGGGCTTGTTCAAAAGGGACATCACTAGGGCCTCCTTCAAGGACACTGGGAAGACCCCACTCCTCATGCAGCACCGGATGATCTCTGCAACCACAGGACCAATCAGGTCCATACATCTGAATAAAAGTTGGGTTGGGCCTGGGTCGAGATCACAATAAGTGGGGCGCAGCTTTGCTACTATCCGGCTCATCGCCTCCATTCCAACTGGGTCAAACATACTCCACACAAGAGGAGTGCCCTCACACATCACCAGCTCGACCCTGCAAGAAAATTGAGTGATTCTGGAGGAGATATTGGATCTGATGGAGGACACTTCATCAGCAAAGAACAGAGTAAACTTATTACACCTAGTGTTTGAAATAGCTCCGGGATGGTTTCCTTTATTTCAGGTGCCAACACGAGGGATTGGGCACCCCCAGTGTTATACATACATTCAAAGAAGCCAGTAGAAGGCCATTTGGTCTATCAAGTCTGCCTGTATTGCAGGGTCCACAGCTTGAACTACTGTCCCTGCCCTCCCTGTCCACTCCTCCCATCCTCTCTACCCATGATTCTTACTTTCTCCCATGCCTATCCCAGCCTCTGTTAAAGCTGCCCACTGTCTTCAATGAGATGATCTTTTCCAACAGCACATTCCGAGTGTCCACCACCCTCTCTGTGAAAAGTACTTCCTGACCTCCCTCCTAAACCTCCCACCCTGAAGCTTAAGAGTATGCCCCCTCATGTTATGGTTGCCACTCAGCTTAAAGAGACTCTCCTTATCAACCTTATTTATCCCTTTCAAGTACTTGAAGGTCCCAATCATGTCCCCTTTTTCTCTCCTGTCTTCCAGGGAGTACATGTTCAGTGCCCTCAATCTCTCCTCGTATGCCTTACCATGCTGACCTGCTATCATCTTTGTAGCCCTCCTCTGGACCTTCTTTAGCAGATTAATGTCCTTTTTGAGGTGTGGGCACCAGTACTGAACTCCATACTCTAGATGCGGCCTTACCAGTGACGTGTACAAGGGCAGTATAACCTCCTCTCTTCTGCTACTGATCCCCCTAGATATGCATCCCAGCATCTTGTTTGCCTTTGCTGCTGCTTTCTTGCACTGTGTGGAGTGCTTCAGGTCATTAGTGATCATCACTCCCAGGTTCTTCTCCTCCTCTGATGTAAATACTCAGACTCCACCCAGGTAGTACCCTGTCCTGGGATTCTTGGTTCCACTATGCATAACTTTGCATTTCTTGGCATTGAAGCCAAGCTGCCAGATCCTGGACCACTTCCCCAGCTTTTCCAAATCTTTCTGTAGGTCCTGTATCCCTTCAGCTATGTCCACTCTCCCACAGAGCTTCGTGTCATCTATGTATAGGCACATTCTGCAGTGTCATTTATGAATACACTGAACTACACCGGCCCCAGCACCGAGCCCTGCGGGGCCCCACTAGTTACCTCTCTGGTGCCAGATAACTCTCCCTACACAATCACCCTCTAGGTTCTGGTTCTGGTTCCGGGTGTCAATGTTATGTTTGGTGGCACTGGGTTGGGCTCCCAGTGTCACAGAATCAAAATGGGCAGGGTTTGGGTAGCAGCTGGCTTGGGGGATTGGGCACCCCCAAGCCAGAATACTAATGTGTGGGTTTTCTTCACATCTGGCAGCACTGGGGGTGGGCTCCCCAGTGTCACACAATGAAAATTGATGGATTGGGGGGTTGTTCCTGGCACTGAGGATTATGCTGATGGGGGAATGGCCCACAGCTGGCTGATTATGACAGATTAGCTGTGCTTTCTGAACATTATTATGTAAATCAAAGGAAAGAGCCATCCTTTGACTGGGTTGGCTCTCTCTCCTTTGAACTACACAAAGTTTTCACCCAACAAGCCAGAACAGTGTCACAATCAGCCTGGCTGATGATTGGTGTGACATTGATGAGCTCCTTGCAGACTGCTTTGCACTGAAGTGACAGTGTCACACCTCTCAAAACCCACTCATTACAAAATGTTCACTGCGTAAGCACATGACAAACATAAACATTGCTAGATCAGATACAAGGATGTCACATAGGAATTTAAAAGTGTAAATGGAGTGCAAGAGAGATTGTGTTCTGCCCCAACATGAACAAACAAATAAAGCATATTGTAGGAATTCTCAACAGATCAGCAGTTTTGGTCACACCTACCAACTTAACCAGTACTTGAAAACAGCAGCAGACTGGGAACCTGGGAGAAGAATGTTATGGATATTTTCACCTTATCAGGAAATAATTATCTTCTGGTCATTAACTATTACTGTAATGTTCCAGAGGTGGCAACCCTGCATGTTGTGAGAGCTGTAATTGTGGTTCAGCTAGTGTAGTGCAACAGCATCACTCTGTGACTTAGATCAGTTAGCATAGTGAAACGCTGTCACCTCATGGTGCATGCCACTGTACTACTAACAATGCTGTTTATGTTTGCATAGATTAATAAAGTTAATCCAAGTACCCTGAATAATGACTCCTGGCTGTTGCACTTCACATAGTGTTGAAACAAAATTAGCTTTTTTCACACTTTTTAGAGTTTGGCAGTTTTATGAGCCCTCATTCATCTCAATATGTCTTGAAGCAACATTCTGCTCCCTGCAACAATACAAATAAAAGCAGATATGTGTGAAAACTAGAAATGTTTTTGTGCTGCGAGGACACATTATAAAGTAGCTGCAAAACTGGACAAAGAAAATACGGCAGTCCGAGTGGCCTCACTGAATTTCTGCAGTGGGTAAGGATGGCTTTCTAATTAGTCAACTCATGTAGAAAGACATATCCAACATTCTCAGTGCTTTGGAAAAACATTGAATACCTGCAAGACATGTCATCAATGAGAGATACATTTTTAGTACATCTGAACAAACTGAAAAATAAAATGTCAGCCAGGCTGCTACAGCTGGTTTCTTTGTGCAGCTTTGGAACATTTACTGATGAAGACATTTCCAAAATTCTCAGTGCTTTGGAAAAACAAGACGTATTCTATGAGAGATACATTTTTAGTACATCTGAACAAACTGAAAAATAAAATGTCAGCCAGGCTGCTACAGCTGGTTTCTTTGTGCAGCTTTGGAACACTTACTGATGAACTTACTGAAGCCCATATAGTCCTGGACACAGGAGATAATGAAACCAAAGCTAATATGCTGTGTAAGTCAGAGCTGGGACTTAATCAAGCAACAGGTATTTGTCACTGAAGATGATAAGCTCAGCACAACTGGTACTGGTAGAATAAGCGTGATCATGCACGCCTTCATACTAATGCTAGCTAAAGTGACTTGCAGGCACGTAGATGTCCCCCATGGCTGTTTGTCAGTTGTGTCATCACAGAACTGACCGTGGGTGACACTGGGATGGATAGTTTATTAACATGGTGGGCGGAGGGTTACAGGATCAACCAGATAAGAAATGAAGTTACAAGCCAGTAAGTAAAAATAATCTCCTACTGAATTTTTCTCAATCAGGACCTAAAGGTCCTGCAACATTACTGCAGGAGAGCTGAGGGTTCTTCAATAGTGGAACATGATGGCAAGAGATAGCGCACACCCTTCCCCCACACTGCTCAGCTGGTTGCTGGGCAGCGTTATGTAGATGAAACAAGCCAACCACTGTCTGATAGGAGCAACTGACTCCTTTCAACTACACAAAGTTTCCACCCAGCAAGCAATGAGTAATGTCATGACCAAAGTTCCTGGTCATTGGTCTGTCACTGACAAGCCCATTGTAGCTTGAGCTGCAGTAAGTCTGGTAGTGACATACCTTTGAAATGCCATTTTTCTTAAAATGTTTGCTGTGCAAGCATGCACATGCAAACATAAAAACTGGTTGGGGATTCAGCCCTGCTCTTGCATGGCTGTGCACAGGTGTGCCTTGTGCATCAGTGCACATCACATCCCTTGGGGAGAAAACCACAGGTGAAAAGCTCCTGACGATGGCTGACTGATAACACTGTCTGTTGCAGATCCCTCATCACTGACAAGGTACCTCCTTAAACTGTGGGCTGTGCTTTAGAGAAGATTGGGCTACCCTGATGGCCCCATCATGGAGGTAATCAATGGAAAACTCTCAGACAGGAAAGACCTACAGAAGGTGAATGAGTGGACTGGAGGGACTGCTCAGAAGAGGGCCAGTCAGAGGTACATGGTATAAATAGATGAAGAAAAAAAAGTTGTTGGAAATATTTTTTCACAAACCCTCTTCATAAGGACAATCTTTTACTATGCACTATAAATGTTCAGTGTATACTGACTTAGCCAATTACATGGATAAATCAAAATATTCACTGTTGACAAAGAATTATTGGATACCCCTCTTGCATTTGCGACTAACAGCAGGAAAAATATATCATTCTTTGAAAGGCTGGTCAGTAGACTTAGGTATCCAGTTAATATTGCATGGCAATAAAAGGGCAGTTACATTCTTGCAGACATATTAGCATGAGTAAAAAGAGCTACATGGATATAATAGTATGCACGCATAACAGCGCTGTTCATGTAGCTGTCTTTACTCATGCCGATGACTCTAAGTCTACGAATGTGTGCTGCGTAACCATCCCGGCAGCATAACATAGCAAGTAGAGTCACAGCTTGTCAAGTGGGTTGTTCAACGCAGCTGATCCAGGTTCGACACTGACTACATGTGTTTTTGGCGTTTTTTTGGGTTTGGTGTTCTTGCTGTCATGGCTCCCTCCAACATCACCCCTTCCCCGAGTTGCATCCCCCTTGAGGTTTTTTATAATACATCTGCCCATCCCCCGGATCCGCTCCCCTGCCAGTGAGTCTGCCCATCACCCAGTATTCCCCTGTGTCCTGTGCTGTGCAGTGTGTAGTATGTTATATTTATTTCAGGGAGTATGAGTACAGAGCCCCTCATTTACTGTCATGAAAATGTTTGTTTGGAGGTTCATACCTTGGTATTATCCTCTAGCTGTGTCACACCTCTGTTTTGTCACCCACTATTTAGTCTTTGTGGTTTTGTCATGTGCTATATAGTACACGCTGTTTTCACCCTAAACCTCAGTCTTAACATACAGTGAGTAAATTGGAAAGCGGCTCTCCAGGCACATACTATTGCTTAATGTGGAAAAAAACTCAGACAATGGTCTCTGGCACTGCATCAAAACTAAGGTTGGCTCAAAGTCAACTAGGCATCTCCTGCCTTGATGGTTCTCTACTAAAGATGATAAGCTCTTTTAAATACCTTGGAGTCCTGCTCAGTGGTTCCCTCGACCTGGACCAACATATCATGCCCACATGTAAGGCTGTGAACTCCAAAATCGAGCTTGCTTAGAAGACTAATCATATCCTGATGCCTTCTGCCACATTGGCTATTGTTAGAGGCATTCTACTCCCCTCTCTGACTTATGGAGCAGCAACTTATTTTAATGCTTTGAAGGCATCCTTACTCAGATGGGATACAATGTATAACTCCATCCGTCACTATCCTTCTGCATCCCCTCGACTAACACATCGTTGTCAGCTCTATGCTGACTTAAACTGGCCTTCCCCCTCGAACTATCAACGGCTCTCCTTTGGTACACTGGTGGATAGCATTATCAGAACTAATGTCCCGGTATCTCTTGCCTCCCTTCTTCTTCCTTTGACCCCCTCCTATGGCCTCCAGTCCTCCGATCAATACCTACTCCAAGTGCTAAGATGCAAAACCTCCAAAGGAACCTGTGCTTTCTTTTGTGCTGTTCCCAAACTCTGGAACTCTCTTCCCCAGGTGTCTGGGCTGCACCCAGCCATCCCTGTTTTAAGAAAGCCAACCGGTTCCACCTATGTAAACTTATTCCTTGTACGTGCCTCAATCCCCCCCTAACTTTTCTGCTGCGATCTTCTACTCCTCCTACCCATGGCCCCTCATTTTTCTGCTCCCACTTTCATTAGCTGTTTTTTGATGTTAAAGAGTTTCTAGTTGTTTACTAGCTTAAGCACTTATGCAAAGTTTATATTTGATTGGCTTATGGCACATACCCTGGGCCGGTACTAGTCTCTTGTCAACCAGGTGATTATGGTTATTCACTGTTTGTACAATGTTACTGTAATCTGCATCCTACTGCTGTAATCTGACAGTTCATTTGCATTATGTTTAACTGTACCATGCTAGTTACTGTCTAAAGTCACATCCTACCACTACCTGTACTGTTTATTTCTGTAACCTCCTGGGTCGTGTCTGAAAATAGTCATTTCTATGGCTAGCACACTCACCCAGTAAACAAAAACTAAATAAATAAAATTGGCAACTATGCTGTGGATTAAAGTAACCAGAAAATGATCTCACTGTTACCAAACAGCGTATTATTTAAAAGGGAAGGGAGGGTTTTTCCCATGATTCTTTGTTGGCATAGACTAAGCATGCACCATGTTAGCTAGCTGTCTCCATATAAGGGAGGGAGAGGGAGGGGGAGGGAGAGGGAGGGAGGGAGGGAAAGAGAGAGAGAGAGAAGAGAGAAGAGAGAAGAGAGAGAGCGAGAGTTTGAGATGAGTGTCCTGCATGATATCATGTCATAAAAATTACCCAAAATGAGTGGCTTGAAATATAGTGACTCATATTGGGCGGTTTTATTGTGGGCTACCCTGCAGAATAGTGAGGGTATGGGACAGTGACCGAGGGAAGGGAGGGACAAGGGAGAGGTTTTCAGGCACTAGTGTACCTGCTGCTGCTGAACTAGCCATTTGGCATGGTGGTATGGGAGGCTAGCTCTAGCAGAGCAGGTACTGGGTTCGGGAGCGAGTTACATTTTGCCACAGCTGCGAGCTGTTGCAGTTAATTTTTTGCAAGATCTGGATTTTGCCCCCTCCCCGACATGCACCACCCTGAAGTTGAGAATCTTAATTCAGGGGGGGTGTGGGGGCTCAGCTCCCCCCCCACAAAAACACTTTTTTTTTATATCCGGATGTCAGGTTGCCTTAAAGTGTATATCACCAATTTACTTTTCGGCGATATACACTCGCCATATTAGTAATTGCTGTTTTGTGATCGCTGTTATGACATGGAACCATCATGCACTGCATCATGGTACACATGTTGTACAGTAATTTGCATCCATCAGCACTGAGATTTGCCATATAGTAGTAGCCCCATCAGGAAGTATGCAGGGAAGTTGTGCTAGCAGCAGTATATTAAAAGGAAAACAAGTTTTATTTTTGTTTTTTTCTGATGAGCCAGTAGCAGTACAAGTGCCCTGCTTATAAGGAGGTCCTGTGTTTTGTGCTTTAGCCTGATACATTTGCAGTGCTGTAATTACCATGTGTCAGCACTGAAATTTAGCACCGTCTGAAATTATACAGGGATGTTGTGCTAGCAGCTGTATCTTAAAAGGAAAATTAAAGTGCTTTTTGTGATCAGTCAGTAGCAGTACAAGTACCTTACTTATAAGGAGGTCCCGCGTTTCATGCTGCAGCATGTTACATTTGCAGTGCTCTTATTACCACGTGTCAGTACTGAAATTTGACATATAGCAGTAGTCCCATCAGAAATTATACATGGATGTTATGCTAGCAGCTATAGCTTAAAAGGAAAACTAAAGTGTTTTTTTTTCTGATCAACCAATAGCAGTACAAGTGGGCACCATACTTGGATTTGAGTACTCATTTTTTTCACGTGTCTACCTCTTTAAATCACATTTTTGGGCTTTCTGTTTGCTTTGTTTTTGTGCTTACCACTGAGTCAGTCTATTTTAACTTAGCTTGTTTCTGTACCTCCCATGCTTGTTTTAAAATGGGACTTAGTTTGCCTATACCAGTGCACCCGGGGTGTATATTGACTTGCTCATCATACCTCTCAACCTCCTACCTCATGAATCAGGGACAAGGCTTAAAAAACTCAAGGACAAAGACCCCAAATCAGGGACACAACTTAAAAATTGATACTATTCATTCAGAAAGCTGATGGAATAAGGGAATTTGTGTTAAGATGCATTTTCTGAAGAAAAGCAAGTCTGTAACTTTAATGTTTGGCATTATTTTATGATTTTAATCCTCACTGTTCTGTCACAAAAACACAAGTTTTATGAGGGACAGAGGAAAATTTTGAGGCAAAATTAGGGACGTCCCTGAAAATCAGGAACAGTTGAGAGGTATGTTGTTCATATGAGGGTAAGCTCCACAGCCTAGACTTCAAAATAACAGACACCTGTCAGCCACTGCTACTCTTAGCTAAATCTAATGAAAAGCTGGGGCTTTTATAAGTTATATAACAAGTAATGATATGTTATGCCATTGATAGCCCTATATGCCAATAACCAATGAACAAATGTTGAAACAATATGAGGATGTCTTCAGATGGCTGGATTGTCTGTAGGGAGAACAGCATTTGAAAATCAACCCTGAATGCAAACCACTGAAGCAACCACCTAACTAAGTAGCAGTCCGTCTAAAGAGAGAGCTAAAGAAATGGACTGATAGAATTATGGAAATAAAGGTACTGAAGAACGTTACTCCTAGCTGATTGGATCAGCAATATGGTGGCTGTAAAGAAACATGGAGAACTCTATATTTGTGTAGACCTACAGCAAATCAATAAAGCTCTTAAAATCTGCCATTACCCATTACCAACTCTTGAGGAAATATTATCATGATTCACCAAGCAAATGTATTTTTAGTGCTTGATGCCAAAATCAGAGTCTGGCAAGTGAAACTGGAAGAATTAAGCAGATACCTGATAAAAGATAGAAACATAGACTTTGACAGCAGATAAAGGACTGCTTGGCCCACCCAGTCTGCCCATTTCCCTACCCACCTATTGGATAAGCGGCAGATCCTAGTTTTACCAGGAGCCTATTTCCTCCTACCTCCCACTAGAATTGCCTTATGTCTGTCCAATGCATTCTTAAATTCTCCCACTGTTTTTGACCCCACAACCTCTTCAGGAGGGTGGTTCTATATGCCCACCATCCTCTCCGTGAAAAAATACTTCCTCACATTGCCCCTGGGTCATCCACCTTCTATCTTCAAATTGTGCCCTCTTGTTCTTGCACATGTCTTTTTCTGAAAGATGCTACCCTCTTGGAATTTGTTGATCCCCTTGAGGTACTTCAAAGTTTCTATCATGTCCCCACTCTCTCTCCTTTCCTCGAGGGTGTACGTATTAAGCTCTTTTAGTCTTTCTTCATATGGCTTCTGGTGCAGACCCTGTACCATTTACTTGCCCTCCTCTGGACTGCCTCCATCCTGTTTATGTCCTTGCAGAGATGGGGTCTACAGAATTGCATGCAGTGCTCCAGATGGGGTTTCACTAACTGTCTGTATAGAGGGATAACAACTTCCTATTTTCTACTGGCGATGCCTCTCCCTTTACATCCCAGTATTCCCCCAACCCTCCTTACTGCCTTCTCACATTGCTTGCCTACCTTTAGGTCATCTGATATGACTACCCCCAGGTATCTTTCCATTTTTATTGTCGTTAATACGTCCCCCCTCCATTGTGTATTCTTCCCTTGGGTTTTTGTTTCCCAGGTGTATTATTTTGCTTTTCTTTGCATTGAATCTAAGCTGCCATACTTTTGACCATTCCTCCAACCTTTTCAAGTCCCTTCTCATCCTTTCCACCCCACCTTGTGTATCAACCCTGTTGCATATCTTTGTGTCATCTGCAAAGAGGCATACTTTTCCTTCCAGTCTCTCTGCAATGTCACCTATAAAGATATAAAAGAGAATCGGTCCCAGTACTGAACCCTGTGATACCCTGCTAGTAACCCCTTTTCTTCAGAGTGGACTCCGTTTACTATTACCTCTGCATCCTGTTGTCCAGCCAATTGTTTACCCAGGTTACCACCCTGGGACCCACTCCCAGACTGGCTAACTTATTTATTAATCTTTTGTGTGGGACTGTGTCAAATGCCTTGCTGAAGTCTAGGTAGGCCACATCCACAGCCCCTCCCTGATCTACTACTTTGATCACGCAGTCAAAGAAGTATATTAGATTTGTCTGACATGACCTTCCAACTGTGAATCCTTGCTGCCTTGGGTCCTGTGCCTTTAGGTACTCAACAATTCTTTCTTTCAGAAGTGATTTGTTAATTTTCCCTACCACTGAGATCAAACTAACAGGTCTGTAGTTTCCTGCCTCCGGTTTGCTCCCACATTTGTGAAGGGGAATCCCATCTGCTCTCCTCCAGTCCTCAGGTACCATACCCTCCTCCCATGATTCGTTAAAAAGGGAAGTCAGGAGTGCTACTAGTTCTCCCCTTAGTTCTATCATTTTGGACTTCCTTTTGCAGATATGAGTGGCTGTGTATGCCATTTGGGACATAGGAAAAGAACCACTTTGACTCATGAAATACCTGACAAGCCATGGAGCAAAATGGGGATGGATGCATTTACACTGGACTAACAGGAATATCTTGTTGTGGTTGATTATTACTCTGATTACTGGGATGAGACCATTTACACACAATTGCGTCTGCTATCAATGAATGCTGCATAGCACAGTTTACCCATCAAGGAATCCCAGAGAAGGCAATCCTGGATAATGGACCCCAGTTTACCAGTGGTCAATTTGCACAGTTTTCTGCATCATCAGAATCTGAATATGTCACATCTTCCCCAGAGCACATTTGATCAAATTGCAAAGTGGAAGCAGCTGTAAATCAAGGCTTCGATTTTCCTGTGGCACTTTTGCTACAGAACTTCTGCTGTGGTGGTTTGTAATTTCTGTGGCAGTTCTGTGGCAACAATAAACTAGCAGGTTACAATGTCAGCTCATCATCCTGACACCACCTCCATGGCAACACTATGGCAACCGGAATGTGGGAATGTTCAAAACGACCAGTTCACAAAGCAAACCCATAGACTTTAATATAGTATTTAACAACAACAACAACAACAACTAAAAGCTTAAAAATATAGTCCTATTCGATTGCATAAATGAAATATGCAGAGGGGACTTTGTGTGATATATGATTTATTTATACTCTTGCTGTTTGTGCCACTCATGAGGTTACTCATGGTCAAACAGCACTTGTATAGATAAATAGTGTATCACACAGGTCCCCACTGCTAATCTGATATGTTTGCATTAATGCAGTTTTTTTTTGCAAATAATTTCCCTTCTTTTCATGATATTTGAATTGTATCCTCATTTGTAAAGGTCCCTTCAGGACCTGCAAGAAATGAAATAATTAGAATACCAGAGATAGTCCTGATGCAGTGCACGGGCACATCAGGCCTCGATGTGTATGTCAACACCTTGTGAGGAAAGCCTCCCCAACCTGATACATGTGTCATGTGTGTGCCAAAATACTGTTACATCCCTCCCCAGGCTGGGGCTGGTGCAGCACACCACAGCACCTCCCCCCAAGCCTCAGCCCAATCAGATGGGTCACAGAGCTCCTACTGGAACGCAGGTCACTGGCATGGGAAGGCAACATGGTCTCCTCTGGGCCAATGGACATCCCTGAAAACAATGTTAGAGTACTTCATTATTTTTTGTGACATTTTGACCCCCAAATTTCAACAGAGTCTTTTTATAACCCCTGCTTCTGAACATAATAGAAGTCATTTAATAAAATACTAGATGAAAAATAATTTTGCAACACATGTGCAAAATCACATTTTGGCTAGGATTTGAAAAACAACAGCTGTCACAATGAGGTGCTGTGAAAAAATGGCTGTTGAAAATTTGGGGTCAAAATATTGAAAACTACCAAAGTTATGAGTGTACATTGAAAATGTCATGCACATACATACTTTGTTGTTTTTTAATATTTCCCCCAAATTTTCAACATAGCAGTCTTATGATCACCTCATGAATTCATCACCTTTTGGCTGGAGTTGAATAATTTCACCTACCTTGTTCATGAGGTGGGGTCCAGAAAAGGCCACATCAAACATCTTGTGAAAAAAATATTAGAAAATTACAAAGTTGTTATTAAAAGTTCAAAACGCATTGAAAATACATTGACCGCACTTACCTTGTTTCTTCCATTCCCAGTGTGCATTGAAGAAGAAGCAGGGATGTATTCATTGGACTATTTCTAGGTGAGGGAGGGTGTGTGTGGGTGCTGGGTGCTGAGTGGGGAGTTGGATTGGGGCGATGTGGGGATTAAACAGAAAGCCAGAAAATACTTCATTGGATGGGATTCTGTTTTTCCAGTTTAAAAGTAAAAAACAAAATAAAATCAGAAGGATCAAGGATGACACTGCGGATTGGGTACCCCAGTGACCCAATGGGGTGGGTATTTTCAGATTTCATGATGGGTAGTGGGAAGGGGAGTCTCTGCAGGGTCTTTAAACCCAGGACGGGATTTTTCATTATTCAATATTTCTGCTAGGAGCAGATCTCAGCCCAGTAGGGCTATTTTCTTTACATATAGTCCCTGTTCTGAGCAGAGAAAAAAAACAAAAGGACCAAGGGTGACATTGGGGATTGGGTACCCCAGTGCAATAAGGGAAGTATTACCAAATTTCAGGATGGGAGGTTAAGGGGGGGGCCTCTGCTGGGTCTCTCGGTCCAGGGTGGGCTTTTCTGTTATTTAGTATTCCTTCTTGGAGCAGGTCTCAGTCCAGGAGGGCTATTTTCTTTATGTAAATTCCCTGCTTCAAGCGGGGCTGAGCCAGGAAGGCACACTGATTGTAAAGTCCCTCTGTGAGCAGGGCTTAGACAAGTGTGTGTGTGTGTGTGGGGGGTGTTAAATCTAGTAAAAGCAAGCAAGGGGTGATTGATTTCTTCTTACTCAATGCAGGTTTTCTCACAGGGAGATGCATCTGGTTTTAACAAGCCTACTCCAAGTGGGTCACAGTGTCCCATTTTGTCGGTGTGTTCCACAGTCAGCCACAACTTCTGTAGGCACCCATAACTTTTGTAGTTAATTCCATGGTTGGCCATAGCCACAGAACCACAGAAAACTCACAGTCATTCTGTAAATATTGCTAGCATGTGTGACATTTCAAAATTCCAAAAGCATAATATTTTTGTTAAATCTGCAGATCATATTCTGCAGTTTATGTAAACCATGGATACATTTTCTTCATGCTCCAGAATAATATTTAACAGACTACATAAATCAATCAATAAATCAATCAATCAATCTTTATTTAACCAGGTGAGCATCATGAAGAAGAACTCATTTACAAGATGTGCCTGGGCATTCGCATATGTAAGTACAGGCAACAGTATATACAACGTTACAACAATTGGGAGTCCAACAACACATTAATTCCAAAAAAGAAAAGAAAAAAAAGTAAATACACGATAGGTACAGGGCAGGGATATATACAATGTTACAACAAATTAGTGTTCATACCATGCAGTAATGCTAGCGTAAACAAGGAGAAAGTGCACGTATCTTAGATGAAAGTAGCATACATATTATGGTACAAAAACGTATGTACGTTAGCTGTGACAGGAACCTATGCGGCAGGAAAGTGTAAGGAGAAGGGGGAGTAGAAAGAGGTAGGGGGCAAAGCCAGAGGGGAAGGAAGACTGCATAAATATATTTACATAAAATATTATTCAATGGTTTCCATAGGCATGCTTTTCAGAATTTCACAGAATTAAAAAGGAAATCCCTCAGTAGAATTCCCCATTCTACATGGATCTAAAAATTGCCAGAAAGCTACTGAAAAAAGCTGCACACAACAACGGTGATCCATGGAAAGGGACACTGGACTGGATAAATGCACAAACAGAGAGCATGGACAGTAGCCCAGTATAACACCTCATGACTCGCCACACAGGTACATTGCTGTCCATGGCAAATAAACTCCGGAAACCAGCATTAGTCAAAAGTGTTACAGAATAAATACAGCAGTGGGAGAGGCAAGCCAAATACTAAGTATGAGAAAGGTTCCAAAGAACTCCCTGAATTCCAAACGTAACAATACATCACGGCACAACTGACATGCAAGGATATAAATAAAAGGTGGCAAGTATATATGTGTGACTGTGAAACAGATAGCACCAAGGTAATATATAGTGGAGGGAGAAGAGTAACAGCACCAACAGAAATTATTGTTTTATTAGAGTTACTAAGGACAAATCTCACAATCTTCAAATAATAGCCTAGTCAGCAAATCAGAGTACTTCATATCCTAAGATCTTAACAGAAACGTCTGGTGACTGTGACACAACCTCAGATAATAAGTACAGTACTTGTCTATGCTGACACACAGAATGTCTGACAAACAGCCCACAAGGAGGGTGAAATCTCCTGACTATGACTGCCAACAGAAAGCCGGTCAATGAGATGACCAAACAAGAACCACCTGAAGTAGTAGAGTAGTAAGAGTTTTTGGCAACCTCAGTGACTTTTTAGTTAATTGAAAAAATAAATACTGAGTTTGGAATAAATGTTCAGTTTAATTACTGGTGAGTTCAAGGTTTGTTTAATTCCTGTATTAGAAAGAGAGTTGTAGTTGTGGTTCAGCTAGTATAGGGCAACAGGACCACCCTGTGGCTTAGCTCAGCCAGAATAGTGTAACCCTGTCACCTCATGGCATATAATACTGTGAACACTGCTGTACATCTTTGCATAGATTAATACAAATTATCCAGTTAACCTGATTATGGTTTCTGGCTGTTGCACTTAACAGCATGCTGTAACTGCAAATGAAGTTGTTCTACATCTTTAAATCTATTTTCCCAGGCATGACATCAGTCACAGTAATCACTTATAATGGTCCACAATTTGCAAATGAGGACTTCAAAGATTTTGCATGAAAGAGTAGAGTAGAGCATCTGACTTCTAGTCTGAGGTGCTGTATATCCAGATAGCAGCATTAAATGATGTCTAATGGACAACCATCCTATTTTCAGGCAAATTTCTTTAGTAATAAAGAATGCTAGAGAGATCAATAAAAACATTTATAAAATATATACACATTTATATTTAATTACAGCCATTTGCCCCGAGATATCGGTAGCTGTTCAAGCATGGGGGTGGGGATGGGGGATCTGCCCACCTGAAAAAACTACTCTCCTGCTTGTGATTTCACAGTTGCTGTGACTGTGATGTCACAAGCAAGGCATCATGATTTTAGTTTCTGAATATACATCTGTTGTAGATAAAAATTAAGGGATACATCTTCTGGTTTCATGTAATAATGGAATGGCTTCAAGGACCCAACACAACAGTCACATAGGGTAGAGGGGCACAACTGGGGAAAACAGTGGCCCTGTTGTGCATCATCGTCATTTGGATACATTCACAGACCTTGTTCTTAGTCATGGGGGAGGAGCCTACCCTGTCATTAAGTCTCAGTACAAATGGATTTGCCAATATTTGTGGGTTCAAACAGAGATTGCACCTGCTGACATGTTGGAGTGCAACTCCCAGGAAGTTACAACACGGCAGTGAGCTTGCAGCAACCGGTACTGTTGCTGTACTTTTCCCACAGCTGCTTGCCTGTACTGTACCTTGAGGGCTGCTTCTAGGCGGGCAACTCCACAAATTTTCAGCAGCTACATTGGGTTTTCCTGATGGTCCTGTGATCCCCTATCCAGTTTTCATCACCAAATCTTTCCCTGGCATAGAACTGGACTCCATTTCCTAACTCAGTTCCCCCTGCATGGCTCCTTATACTTCTGATCCTATGTAGCTCTCTGTCTACCAAGGCTCCTCAGTGATGTGCCGTAGAGCTGCAGCAGCCTTATCTCCTGACCTGAGAAATTCTAAGGGTAGGGAACATCAGAAAACTGTGGCAGGGTTTGTTAGGGTCTCCATGCTTTGTGAATGCCCCTGCAAGCCATTTGTATGGTGACCCCATCCCCACATTGCCTCAGTGCGTTTCATGACTGCATGGGGAAACCATGTGACCCCTGTTGTGCATGGCAGCACAGTATTACACAGCCTAGTGACTGACACTAAACTGTCATCATGACTACTTAGTAACAGTCCCTAACAAATGTGTACCAGGACTTAGTTGTTATGAAAAGTAGTGCCACTGAATTCTGCTGTTGACAACTACTGAATGATCTTTTTTTTTTTTTTTTGGTGGTAGTCAGACCCTTTATCCCAGTTATGTTTGGCAATGTTTTGAAAAAGTATTTTTCTCAGCATCCCTTCCCCCCAAACAGACTAAGAACTATGCTACCTTATAAAGAATAAAATAAAATACTAAGCATGGCTGTCTTCCACAGTGTATGATTTTATTCTGACTACTTATTTAGGCTGAACTGAAGTTTCAGTTCACATGGCAATTACTTGAGATAACTCAAAGAAATGAGATCTGCATGCAAGTATGCAATTATTGAAACAGATAGCTATTAGATGAGCCCCATTACCTCACAGGCCTTTGTTAAAGTTAATGGTAATTGCACAATGGCTAACTCTGCATCCTTCATTCTGTTTGCTGCAAAGATGTATATAATGCATTAATATCACTGTAGTGTGTTACAATTCAACCCATTTGCAAAGTTCATTGTAAGAGCATGTAAGCAAAGTTGCAGGCGTATAAAACAAATCAGCTACAATATGGCTTTATTTTCTAAAGAACCATTTTGTTGAATTTATGTGTCCTATCTAATAAAGATGAATAAAGAATGTAGTAAGGCAGTACATGAATTTAGAAAATAGGTCCTGGAATGTACAAAGATTTGAGTGATGTGATATGACTGGAAATGAAATTTCAGAAAGTGGACTATAACCCCTTATGACATCATATTCTGCTCATTTGCTTATTTGTGTAACCACTAACCTACAGCAAGACAGTATGAGGTTTGCTACCGTAGATTACATCACAGTCAGCTTCACTCAAAATGAAAAAAGTGAAACAGTCAAATATAGTGTTACAAAGCATGTTTAAACAGTTATTAATGTGTGCTTTCCCTGATTAAGGGCTCGATCTACAATGGTGGTAAGGATACACTCAAATAGAGTATATCCTGACCATGCAACTGTGCATCCTCATGCCAGTCTGTGACTGACAGCATCAACAACAGCTTCCTCCTGTGCTCTGCATGTGTGGCTCTCTTCATAGGTGCAGGGGGTAGCATGGGTGCAGTGCTTTACAGGATGCTCGGCATTGAATCATATGCCTGGGTCAACACTGTAGTAGATCTTCCGCTCTGTATGGAGTGGAGGGCCATGGGATATGGCTGTCCATGGCAGTCCTCCACAGACTGTCAAATCCCCACTGGGACAACACTCATCCATGCCAGGTTGACCAGCCAGTGCCTGCAGGCCACACATCCCTCTCTGCCTACACAGGGGGCAAGGACTGGTATAAAGAGGGTCAATCGGTCCCCCAGAAAGTGGTACTATGGTGGGTCATCAGGCTGTTTAGCCTCTGCCTCCTCTGCTTAGTATTTCACTGGGATAGGGCACATGCATGCCCCATTCCCTTTTCCACCCATGAACTGTCTGGGCACATAGCAATGTACCTTGAAGCAACAGACCTGCAGGACATGGTTCCAGACCTGTAGCTTGACCTTGGGTTAGGGGGCTAGGTGTAGGGGGGAATGGACGTTGCCACATTTCTCTTCTTCTGTGAATATAAACCTTAATGATGCATAAATGTAACAAGTACAGGCGTAGCCAGACACAGCAGAGGCTAGTCTGCCAAAGAATGGATTAGTGGTCTAACACTCTCTAAAGTCTGTTATTCTGGTACCTACTATCAATACCTATCTTTAAGCTAACATTAAAACAAAACAGAAAAATATACTTTCTCCCTATTCTACACCTATCTCTATCGCTAAGTTCTGGATTGAGGGCTGATGGATTATGTAGTTCCGGCAGTCTGTTTGGAACTACAAAATTATGAGGGCACAGCTAGACTGAACTCAAAGAGTTCAGGAAGCAGTTTTGAACATTTATTGGCAGATGTGAGTCAGTGTATGAATCATGCTGAGCAGGCTTTTTTATTTGTCAGCTCTTACAGTGAATAGTGCAGGTTTTACCGTTCTGGGGACCAGCATGACCCCTCATAGGTCTCCCAGATCAATATAGTTAAAAGCACCAACCCTGTGAGCCATCGCCAAGCAGCGGCAGAGGACGACATGGCAGAGGCTGTTCTGCAAAAGAGTGCATTAGCAGTCTAACAATCTCTAAATTCTATTACTGTATCACCTAATATCTACACCTATCTCTAAACTAAAAGAAAAATAAAACAGAAAAAAATACTGTCTCCCTATTCTACACCTATCTCTATCTCTAAGGCTGGATTGAAGGCTGCTAGCAGCTTTAGTTCTGGCAGGGTCCATTTGGAACTACAAAATTATGAGGGCACAGCTAGACTGAACTCAAAAAGTTCAGATAGCAGTTTTTAGCATTCATTGGCAGATGTGAGTCAGTAGCTGACTCACACTGAGCAGGTTTTTATTTTTTAAGCATTTTTAGTGAACAGTGCAGGTTTTGCCATTCTGGGACCAGTGTGACCCTTCATAGGTCTTCTGGTCAGCATAGCTAAATACACCAGCCCTACAAGCCATTGGTTAGCACAGGCAGCCGGGGAGGGTGGGTTGGCAGTGGCATTCTGTTCAGGACAAGGTAAACAGAGCAGGCAATTACCGACACTCCAGTAATTAGTGATTAGTTACACTGAAAAGGTCACTTAAAATAAAGTATAACCCTGGTAGAATTGTTTCAGGCTTTTTTAGCAATTTCTTTACCTTGTGGATTTTGAGATAGAGTATTTTTCTTAAAACATCCAGGCATAACATTTGGGTGGTGTTTTGACAAATCAGTTAGTAAGCTGAGTCCTAAACAGGATAAATGCAGAACGAAAGTTACTGTGATTCCCTGTCTCTGAGATTTTTTTTAGACACCTACCTAAAATGAGCCACTTTTCTTTCTCTATCACTTTTTCACTCACGTAGTGGTTTTCCACTCCATGAAAGCAATCTGGTCTTTATTAAAAGTGGTCAAATAAAGCACTCCCTGTATTACCAGACTCAAAGCATTCCCCTGCTGAAATCAGATAATGGGAGATAGAATAAAAAAGAAGGAGATGGAGGTGACCATTAAAAAAAATGTAGAATATCAAGGAAAGGTGAAATTAACAATTACTGATTTCATTTGTGAAAAAATGTTTGTATATTAAGGCCCAAGAGCAGGAAATAAATGCAGTACAAAATATGATGAATGGAAGAACACATGTAGCAGATTTAGAGGCTTACATGAATGGAACTTATGAGTTAATTGTAAGTACTGTACTAGCAAACAAATTTCTCAAAATGTTGAAAATTAATAAACAGAAAAGAGATACCACCAGGAGAAGGATAAATCATGCATGCAAATTCCTGTAACCTAGAGGAATCTGAACATATGAGAATAGGAGAAAAAAAGGAAAAAGGACCAGAAGATTGATGATGATGAACATAGTTTAGAAGATATTCCTTTATTTACATTAGTAGACTGAAGAGGCAGAGCTAAAAATGGATGGTAGCAGAGGCATATAAACTCTCACTGGCAAACAAATACCAAGCTTTACTTCATCATGATGAGAAGCAATTGTGAATACTATAGCACACAGCAATTAACTAACAGTGACATTTCTAGCACCATCGGTCAAGGGCAGATCAAAGACAGACTGTAGATACTTATAACCCAGATGGGGGAGAAATAATAATGGAGACTGAAGTGTCATATAATAACCTGGTGGCTGTGACGTAGACAGTCAGATCTGAGTGCTGTATCACATTTTTTTATTACATATAAAATATGTGATGGGAAGGTCAGTTTGAGGAAACTACTGTCTTACTGGAACTGACACATCAAGACCCCCACAGGGATAAGTTCAAAGGACAGGACATAGCTAAACTGCAGATATCTGGGGTGCAATTAGCTTGTCAATTTGCTTTCATCCCAGGAAATAAGATTAGCCATTCCTAATTCCCTCAGGGAAAATCCTTTGATTTACAATAGTTGTCAGGAAGAACTTGAGAGGGATGGGTGTCAGAGAGAAGCCAGAATGGACATTGAAGAGAGGTTGATGTCTGGGCCAGGGAGGACCCAGAAAAATTTGGAAGGTCCAATATACTTTCCCAGGGAACCCTTCAATTACATCAGAGAGAACTTTGAGGTGTAGATTCCAATGTTCAGACAGGATTAAAGAGGCAAGTACACTTTTGCTTGAATACAGTGACTTAGATCAAAGAAACTTTTGAGATATATGTGTAGCAGAGCACAAACCAGTTTGTTCTGGTTAACCTGAGGGAGGAAATGCAGTGAGGTCACCTATTATGTTTTTTTAAATATTTTATTTGGACATCCTGTGAGATAAAATACAGATGTTGTTACACCAAGGCGGAGTTAGTGACCTCATGAGAAGGCCGTCTCAGAACTGTGTTTAATTGCTGAGAGAACCTGGACAGAGACACACAAGGAAATAATTCTAATGAGAGAAGAGAGACCCTCAAAGCACTGAAAGAAAGTAAGCATTAGATTAGACCAGTCTGAATGTATGTGTTGAAGGAACTGAACTTTTACCTGTTTATTTTAAGGCTGTATGTGCAGGGATATATATTTGTTCTGTATTTATTATTATATTTTGATATTTTAAACTAAAAAGAGATTTTACAGCTGAAACTGTCTGTAGTGCCTTGACATTTCTTTTATATTTTAAGTGGAACTTTCAAAGGTTATAAGTAACACTGTGTACGAGCTTATTGTATACCAAACTGGGAAATGGATACAGTTCTCTAAAGTCTTGCATAAAGTTTTAAGGGTTCATTTGAAAGACCTGGTTGGGTGCCTGTAGGCAAAGATATCCGACCCCCAGAAGACAGAATTATCTGAGCCTGATAATTGGGTACGCTAACAAGAGGTTATCAGTTTGAATCCCTCCAGAGCTTGAGACTAAGGTGACTTGAACTCAAAAAACAGAAAAGAGGGTTACATTGTTCTGTTCCTTGTACACAAATCAGATGCTCCGAGGTTGACACTTTGGAAGTAGAGGACTGACTGGCTGACCGAGTTTGTGACAGTGGTCACTGGTGACTCTAAAATAAGAAATACAGATAATATTATATGTAGAGGGAGAAAAGAAAGAGCAGCTGTTTGCTGTCTGCCAGGGGCAAAAATAAGTGAAGTTGAATCCATCTTAGAGGGTCTACTTAAAGGAGTGGGGCAACCCAACAACAGCGCTTCATGTTGACAATAATGATGTGAGGCATAGGTTGGATGAGGATATCAGATGAGACAGTGAGACAGTTGGTAAAATTCTAAAACAAAGGTGGAAAGTCATCATCATCAAGATCCTATACCCAGGGTAGGGACTGTTAGACTAAGGGCAATAAAAATAATACATAAATGGTGGATACCTGGCCACAGAAGGAGGTGGTTGAATTTATCTCAGATTGGCAAGTCTTCAGTAATAAAAAAGATATATACAAGAGGGATGGCTTGCATTTAAATAAGCTGGATGTGAGAGTGTTGGGGGACAGATTAAACAAATACATCAGCAACTATTTAAACTAGATGAAGTGAGACATGGGGTGGAGATAATTTGGACATAAATCACACCAGTCACTGTAGATTCATATTTTAGTAAAGAATTTAAGAACAATGGTAAAAGGAAGGGCAAGGATGACAACTGGAAATATATACTATTAAATACATGCATCTAAAACAATAAATTTGGTGAACTAGAGGCATTGACAGCAACAGAAAATATGGGCATTATAGGTGTCACAGAGACATGGTAGTCTAGTGAGGATGATTGGAACAAAGAGTTGGAATGTTTCTGATTATTTAGAAAAAACATAGTTGGTAAAAGAGTGGAAGGAGTTGCAATATATATATATATGTATATATATTATATATTTTATATATATATATATATATATATATAGAGAGAGAGATACAGTATATATAATGACTTATGGGCTGAGGAAATTGCAAGGCAGAGTGTTACTAATAATGAAACAATATTGGTCAGCATTCGGTCCAATAACCAAGATCATATAGCACTGGAACATGAATACAGGCCACTGAATCTGGAAGAATCACTGCATGAAGTCGTATTAAGTGACCTAGAATACTTTACAGGCAAAAACAACATTTTATCAATAGGTGACCTAAACCTACCTAGCCTAAACTGGGAAACTGGGAGAAAGTGGAAGTTCTAGGAATATTAATCTAGCAGTAAGCATTTTAAATTTGATCCTGGAGCTGCACGTAAAAGTTCCTACAAGGGAAAATATTTTGTATATTATCCTAACTGATTTACCTGAAGGAATAATACAATGTAATAGCACAGAACAATTAGGGGACAGTGACCATTCAACGGTCACCTTTAAGGTTAACAATAATAATAAGAAAGATAAAAGAAAAACCAAGTATAGATGCTAAGAAAGGGCAAACTTTGAATCAATGAAAAAAAAAAGAATTAGATGGGTGGAGATGGAAAGAGGATATGGATAATATGAACATTAATGTAATGTGGAGTACCCTAGAAACTAAAGTAAAGGAGATGGAGGACACATTTTTGCCCTCATTAAACAAGTATAACAGCAATGACAAAATCCCTAGTTTCCCTAAGAAGAACGTAATGGAAATAATCAGTCAAAAAAGGAGGCTATCCAAAAGGGAAAAAGAAACAGGTAATACTTGTTTGTTGTTTGTTTAAAAGTTTATTTTTATACAGGTTAGTTTGTTGGAGAATTAAATCCCCGTTTACAACAAATTCCTGTGAAACATAAATACATCAACAAAACAAAACAATGAATAAATACACACAATACAAAATCATATTAACCTAAAAACAACTACAACAAACATTTAAATAATCATATAATTCAAATTTAAACATGTGCAAATCGGAAATCTCAGTTATATGAAAAGATAAATCATTCCAAGTCTTTGCTAAACTATTCTGGAGAACTATATCCCCCATACGATTTAAAATTCAAGTCATAGGAAATTTTCTAGTTGTTTTCCTTAACCTATCCAAATATATTGAGTTAGAGTTCAAACATATTAAATAATTTAAAGAATGTGTTTTAGAATTAATTAAACCATGACATATCACTAACCATAAGTATGTTCTTCGAGCTATTGGATGTAACCAATCAAGTTCCTGGTAAACTAAACATCGATGAACTCAGAATTTTATTTTTTAGGATGTAATTCCCCAATCTATAGTAAGTCTGATCTAATTTATTTAAAAAATGTTGATAGGAATGCATGTATAATGGGAATCCATAATCCAGTACAGGCAACAACAATTGTTTTACCAATTTGATCTTAATTTCCTTAGTCAGACACCCTGCCAGCCTTCTTAAAGCTCCCAGTCTTTGGTTCACTTTTTTATCTGTGACAAAATATGTTCAGAAAAAGAAAAATGATAATCAACAAGAACCCCCAAATATTTATAAATATTTACTTTCTGAACCATTGCCCCATCCAAAAAATTAATCTGCAAGTCAATGAGATCTTTTTTTACATGTGGTCCCACAGAAAAAAATCATACTCTGTGTCTTCTCAGTACTCATTAAGAGTCCAGAGTCTCGTATCCAAGTCTCAATGTTGGAGAAATCTGTTTGGAGCCGCTGTCTCAGGTCTCCAGGATCATTTGCAGCTGCAACCAGTACTATGTCATCCATGTAAAGTCTGACATCAGTGTTGGTTACATGTTTTGGAAGACCATTTATATAGATATTAAATAACACAGTGCCCAAAATAGAGTCCTGGGGTACACCTCAATGTAGATCCAGGAGACCCGAGACAGTAGCACCACAGACCACCCTTTGCTTACGATTTGATAAATAAGATCTAAACTATTGCAAAGTCTTTTGATGTATCCCTATATTCTGTAATCTAAGCAAAAGGGTTTCATGATGAACCAAATCAAAGGCTTTGCTTAGGTCCACAGATACTTCCCCAGTATGTCTACCCTGGTTCAGTGATGTTGCCACTTATCTATGGGAGCTCTATTTAAAAAAGGCCAAGGAACGTAAAACATTAATAAAAAAAGGCAAGGAAAGAAAAGGAACAAGAAATAGCAAATAATGCCAGGAGCAACCTAAAAATGTCCTGGGCATATATTAAGTCTATGAAAAGGGGTTGTAAGACAATAGTTTCATTGAAAGAAAACAACACCATGATTAACAAAGACAGAGATACAACAAATCAGCTGAATGAGTTCTTTGGGTCAATTTACCAGTTGTCTTAACTAGATACTGTGGTAATAGATGATCAAGATATTGCCATTATGATCTCAGAAGAAGCATTCTATAAGGGACTAATGAATCTTAGTATAAATAAATCACAGGGTGCTGATTAGCTGCAACCAAGAATACCAAAAAGAATTTGCATATATATTAACAGGCCCAATTTGCTGTATGTTTAATAAACCAGTAGATATGGGAATAGCACCAGAGGCATGGTGATCTACCATAATAGTCCCAATTCACAAAAAGGGGAGCAGAGAGGAAAAGGGGAACTACATATCTGTAAGCCTCACATCGGTGGTAGGCAAGATCATGGAGGCTATTCTATGAAATCTTATTGACAGACATCTAAGCATGAAAAATGTATGGGATAAAACACAGTACGGTTTTAGAAAGGGACTGTAATGCTTAACTAACAATACATTTATTTGAAAACATAAGTGGTGCTTTGGATGAGGATAAATCAGTGGATGTGGTCTACCTGGATTTCAAAAAGACTTTTGACACTGTACCACATGTTGAATTTATAAGGTTCCTACAAAGAGCTAAACTACATAGTAAAATCATAGGGTGGATCAAATCTTGGCTGAGTAATAGGTCACAGAGAGTGGGAATAAATGGACAGGACTCTGAAAACATTGGGACTACTAGTCAAGTTCCACAAGGCTCTGTATTTGGACCAACTCTATTCAATATATATGTATCTAGCACGCTCACTTCCAGGGCAGGGTGGATATGTAAATTCCCAGGTGACACCAAAATTTGTTGCATTGTTGATACTATAGAGCAGGTGGAGTCACTACAAGCAGAATTAGATGAACTCCTCGACTGGTCTATCAGTTACAAAATGGGTTTTATTACCTTGACACATGTGTGGTGATGCACTTTGGGAGTAGTAATCCTGAGGTGGTTTGCAAATTGAGGAATACAGTACTCAAGGTGACAGAGTGCAAGAAAGATTTAAGTATATCAGAGACCAGTAATCTAAAACTTTCAAAACAGTCTAACGATGTAGCGGCCAAATGCAACAGAATTTTGGGGTGCATGAAGAAAAATATCAGCAGCAGAATGAGAGAGTTGATATGATCAATGTATAGGGCATTGGTGAAGCCCCACTTGAAATATTGTGGGCCGTTCTGGACACCTCATAATGCAAACAACATCAATAAGAGGATTCAACAAAGAATAACGTTGATAGAGGGTTTGGAGAAAGAATCATATGAACAAAGACTAAACAGTCAGGTTAAACTCACTTGGAATGAGAAGGCTAAGTGGTGATTTCATTATTGTGTATAAATCAATGGCACATAAGGATATAAGGAAATGTCTAAATCTGGTGCTCAGGAACCTAAGCAGACAAAGAAGGAGACATAAACTACAACTTGAAGGCAAAGATTATAGGACAGTGAAAAGGGGAGGCTAGTTTTCCCAGAGGATGGTTCATATCTGGACTGGATTACCTGAGTCTGTGGTGACTAGTGGAAGTTTAACTACATTCAAGTCCAGACTGGATAAACACCATATGGAGGGAGGGAGGGTTCTGTGGATTTCTCAGCTGAAATAGTGGTGAACAGACCTGATGGACATAAGCTCCCTCCAGTCCAAATTACCTATGCTCTTATGTTCCCATGTTGTTCTTTATAATGAATTTCCTTACTTTTTGAGGAAGTAGAGTTGTAACTTGCTTCTCACCAGGCTTTTCAGGTGTTGTCTTGCCAAATTTTAGAGGTAAGTATTTTTCTAGTTTTTAATTTTTTAATTTTTCATTCGTGCTGAACTTTAACTCAGAAGAAATGTTTGGTTCAGTGGTTCTTAGTGAAACTGCATAAAATCCCCCCTTTAAACTGCTTTTTTATATAATTTAGCACACAAACTAGACAATTTAAATTATGAAACTTACAAGACTATTAGATGTCATGCTTGACCAAGACCTTTTCCTGGTTTGGAAATGAAACAATTTCATGTTTTAATTTATTAGCTTTTAAGTTTTAAAATCAGACACAAATTTAGTACACCTCAAAAATAGATTAAAAATGTGAACATGTTTTGCCCTTGTGGTTTATAGTGTAATTGAACCCTGCCTATCTGTCTGGTCATCCCTAAATTTTTTTCCCCATATTCCTTTCTCTGCCTGTGGGAATGCAGTGGTCTTCTGACATGCTGGGTTGGCTGGGCATATACACCCACCAGTGCAGATCTGTATGGTGTCAGTAGCAAACTGGATGTTGACTTCTTTGCACTGTATGTTGACTTTTCAGGCTTTTGCTGATAGAAAAATGTGTAGTCTGGACATTGAAACCTTGTACACATAAATCACCCCCTTAGGCCACCAGAAGACAGTCATGCAGCATCAAAAGTCTCCTACCTTCTCTGAGACTGGAGGTATCCAAATCAGATGTCCTTCTGTGTCTCTGCTCACCAAGGTTTGGGTGTGAACTAGACCCCCCCATTGCTACAGAGATGGTAATACAGTGAAGACCATTACAGTGACAAAATTGGCAGTTCACTGTAATGGTCCGTGGTACACTGACACTGTGTTCTCCAGTGTGTATGCTCCCTCCCCGAAACAACTCTGACTCAGAGTTGATAATCATAAATTGTGGGAAGTGTGGGTGGAAGATACCCCACATGAGGGTGTAGGGGGTAAAGCCTCCTGCAAAAAACACTCTCTGTCACTGACAGCACAATGCCAGCTGTCGGCATTGTGCCATCGCTATAATGCTGTTCGACAAATTTCTTGTCGATGCGGCATGGTGGAACTGAGTCACCCACACTAAAAGCTGAAGTACATACTGCATAACCATCAGTCAACCCTATACATCCAAGACTGTTCTGTTTAATTATTTTACTAAATGCACTCTATTGATGGGTGAACCACAAAATGTTCTGAAGATCTGATAAGTCATGAAATTTCTTATAGTTATCCATGCCTTATCAGAACTTTCTTGTTTCAAGTACAACTGTTAACTATAATTTTCCCCTAATAAGCTGTTGTCAAAGAAAAGAATCTAAAAACAAATTTGATTGGTACCACAGTAAATACAATTAGTGTCATATATTTAGGTAGTACCCATTGTATAGCACCACTGTGAGTATAGCCACTTATTACAGATCAGGATCACTTGGTGCTTGATCCACCTCCAGCCTTCATTCTTTTCTTTTAACTCAGGTATAAGTTTATTAATCAATATGTCTACAATACCACTTACACAGACCACAATAAATCAGTTACTGGAGAATCTGATACCTATGAATTTAAGAGTTGGTAACTCTAAAATCATACAGTTGAGTTAAGTACCAATTAGTTTACAAAATAGAAAATAAGTGAGGAATACAACTGAACTAGCTTATCCTAAAGGAAACACTCATTGTAATATATGGATTATGAAAATAATACTCCCAAAATGCATACAAAAAATTCCTTGTAATACACTTCAGGTAAAGTGATAATGCTATCGTTGCCAAGTGATAATACCATAGTTTAAAACTCATAATACTATAGTTCGAGCTCTGAACGATAGTATAGTGTATGGTAGAACGCTGTTCCGCATGGAAATCCATGCCTGGAACAGCGTTGTTTTCCTGCACTGGTACGTTATTTATCTTGTTGTGCTGCACCGGTACGCCACTGGTGCAGCACAACAAGATCGAATACATTTGGCGCATGCGCATTGAGTGGCGCATCGGCAACGCCGAAGTGAGCGTAGGCAGAAACTGAAGTAAGCCGCTTTTTTTTTACAAAACTTGTCCCGTGTACCGCGATGGTTGCCCATACATTTTGAAGATTAGGTATGAGCAAGCATACACAAACAAGACAGTTGTGCGATCTTGAGGTTTCCGTGGTAACGGACCTCTCGAGCTACGCTCTCGAGGTCTCTGGTTACCACGGAAACCTCTCGATCGCAACTGCCTTGTTGTATATGCTTGCGCATACACAATCCTCTATATTATCACCAAACCAGACCAGCGCAATCTCAAAACCCTACAATACCGTACACTTAATGCATGCTGACGTACCACAAATTGTGCCTCCTCATTAGACACAGTGTCTCTGTGGGTGGGCAAAACAGTTAAAAAAAATGGCGTCTGTCTCTCGCTTAGCGAGAGAAAATGGTCCGTTCACTCTACTACTGATTCTTTGCTGCAAGACTGTTTCGATAATCCAGCATACAGCATTGCAAGAAATCAATGAAAGTTAGGACTGCCTTAAAAAATAAGTAGCTCAACAGAGACACTGAGCGAGCGAGCCAGCGAACGGGCGGGCGGAGGTGTATGGAGATGGAGAGAGTCACCGTCTGAGTCCTCCCTGCGATGGCAGCCTGCTCTGGAGTCACAGCACCTCACAAACTGCAAAGTAAACTCTCATTGATATATTACAAAAACTAAAATATAGGTGAGTGTCTATCACTCAAGAATTGTGCCATCTCGAGGTTCTGGGGGCAAGGGAACCTCTCGAGCTTCTCTCTTGAGGTTCTCTTGTCCCCAGAACCTCTCAAAGGTATAATTCCCTTGTAATAGACACTTGCCTATCTATTATTCTATTTATTATAGATGGGTGGAAGAGAAAGACATTCTTAGATAGTCCATATTATAGATGAAATCCTCCTAGAGCTGCAAAGTGAACCATAGTCACTAAACTATGTAAGTGGGGTATTACAGGAACCAGGACCAAGGAAAGAACAACATTGGTCTTCTTTCTGTTTTAGATCTAACAAGGGCACAAGAAAAACAGGGACCATAACACGAAAACACAAAAGCGGTGCACTTCTCCACCTCCCCCTCAAATGTCAATAGTCAGTATGGCCAGAGAAATGATAATAGACGCAGATGAGAGCAAGCAGAGAGTCCCAGTTATACTGTATGCTTAAAAAATTAGTCAACAGTGGCTTCTGCTTGGTGCCAAGGACACCAGACATCCCCAGACCTCTCCATAGTCTAGTGGATGCAGCTGGTAATACACTCCATTCTTTCTATTTCTGACACTCTTGCCCACCATTGTGCCACAGAGGGAGGTCTAGGGGTCAGCCAGTTAGTAGTAATAACACACTTAAGTGCTGCTACCCATAAAATTAAGCCCACTTTTTGAACAATACTGTAGCAAGACAGTAGGGCTGGAAAGCCCAGGACTAATTCCATGAAGGAAAACAGAAAAGAAATGCTAGTTAATCCTTGAATTTCAAAATGGATGGATTGCCAAAAGCCCAGAAGAACCAGAAACTCCCCAAAACTATAATAATAGGTCTCCCCGGGCCCCTCCACAATTATGCCAACAGAGCTCTGTGTGGCTAGAGTGGAAGTGTTTAATGATGACTGGCATCCTAAAAAAGTGGACTAGCACCTTCCAATTGAACTCCTGTATAGTCAGGGAAGTAGTGACCCGCCAACTTAGGCAAAGGCGACTTGACCACTGGTCTAGAGAAATCAGGGATCCACTTTCCTGCTCCCTTTTGAGCCTTATGGTGTCCAAGGGAGGTTTGATTGGTTGTAGCAGAATCTTATAAAGTTCTGCTAGATAATGAAATTTAATAATGTGATGGCATGATAAAAAAAAATCTTCTAGGCTGGTGTGGAATCTCTGCAGTGAGGGAAGACAGCCTGAAGACAATATAAAGTGCCAAACTTATAGAAAACGAAAGTGATCCTCCTTGTAGAGAAAGTATGTGTCTTGCAGCTTAGAGAATGGAAGGCAACCATGTTCATCTGTGCATTGTGTAAATGTGGTAAGGGTATACCATTCTCAGAATTCAAAACCTGGATCCAGTTTAGGGGGAGAGACGAGTTCCTATGCCCTATGAGAGAGAGAGAGGTCCGAGGGTGTTAATAGGGTATGCATTAATTTCCGGAGGCGTAGAAAGATGCACAGAGAGTATTTAAGCCAGTGATTATGTATCCAAGGTCAAATGCGGGGGTGGGGAGCCCAACTATGTTAGTAGTAGAGATGTTGTGAAATTAAATTTCGGTAGGGAAATTGCCACAAAACCAGAAATTTTGCTACGCAAAACACTGTGAAATTCTGTCATTCCGCAAAATTATTTGCTGAGTGCAAACTTTCGTCCATGGAATGTGAAATTTCAGCATGAAATGCACAATTTCACCTTAAATGGCAAAATTTCACCCAAATGTTGCTGTTTTGCAGGTGCAGTTTCACATTTCACAGTGAAATTTCACATTTTGGGGCAAAATTTCACATTTTGCCCATGGAATTTCGCATTTTGCACCCATGAAATATTTTGTGAAACATGCAAATTTCGCAAAATATTTTGCATAATGAAATTTCCTAATTTTGCACATCTCTAGTTAGTAGGTAGGGTCCAGAGGGCCCAGTCAGCATGGCAGCTTCAATCTGGTCCAGCCAGCGTCCACATGTCTCTTGGCCCAGGTGCAAAGCTGGGCACCTTGAGCTGCCAATTAGCAAAAGTTAAAGTTTGGGAGCGCCAAAACCCCACCAGACCATACAAAATGTTGTACGGCTTTATTTAAGTTATTCCAGTAGAACTTGGGGATAGAGATTGGCAGGGTCTGAAATAAAAATAGGAGATGGGGGAGGACGTTAATTTTAATTCTTCCATATAAGGTCTGGGGCAAAAGCGTCCATCAGGCCAGATTTGCCTGAAGGGTATTATATAACGTGAGGTAGTTATTTTTAAATAAGAGTGAAGTGTCCTTAGAAGCTTGAATCCTCAAGTAGTGAAACATGTTCTTCTTCGTCCACATGAAAGTAATGGAACGTTGGAAATCTGAGGTAGGGGTTCCACTGAGTATCATTGCCTCAATTTATTAAAATTAATTTTATATCCTGCTAAAGATCCAAACTCTTCTAGAGTCTGGAGATGATGAGGTATGGAGGACTGTGTGCCACTAAGGAAAAATAAAGAAATGCAAGATTGCAGATTGTCAGCAAGGACTCCAGTAATAATCTAAGTCTTCCAGGAGTAGAGAGATGGAGCAGTATGAGCCACATTCCTCATAGTCTTTATCAGGTTTTAATATTACTGATATTTGAGCAAGGTTCCACGAGGGACACACACCCTTTTCTCCCTCAAGAACTTCATTAAACACAGCCGTTAGGGGTTCCAGTATCAAAGGGGCAAAGGGTTAATAAAATTAGGACGTTAACCCATCCGTTTCGGGGGCTTTTCCATTTTTTAACTGCTTAACTTTAGCTAGAATTTCTGAGCCAGAAATGGGGGTATCAAGGTAGGCTCCCTTTTCTGGGGAAAGAGTTGGGAGTGGTAGTTGGTTCAAATATTTACAGACTTTGTCTTCATGATCTGGAACTTTGTTGGAGTCATAGAGAGAGGAATAATAGTGGGCAACAATCTGGGAGATTGCCACCGGACAGGTGGCGGAAGAGCAGGTAACTGGATCCTTAAGATGGACCTCCAGCCTACTTACAGCTTCATTTTGGGGTTGCCATGCCAAAGGTTTGCCAGCTTGATTACCCTGCTCATAGTATTTCTGCTGAGAATAATGAATGTGTCCCTCGATTTGGATGTCTAGCAGTTGGTTTAAGTGATGTCTCTCTCAATCCAACTCCTTTTTTCACCGTCTCATCCAGAGACACTTATTTATTTATTTTTTTATTTAGTTTTTGTTGACCGGGTAAGTGCACTAGACAAATCCTGCCTATTTTCAGGCACGACCCGGGGGAGGGATACAAATGAATGCCAACTGACCTTTAACCAGATGAAGCTGTTGATGCTGAAACTCTAAGTCTGTAATTGTTCTAATTCTAACCTAACCTGAATTTATTCTTTCTTGACCCATGAGGAGTATTTAATGATTTCCCCTTGAAGATAGCTTTTAAGAGTGTCCCACCACATACCCACCCCTATATCCCCCGGGGGGGAGGTGTTATTTTGGAGAAACATCTGAGTCGCAGACTTTATTAAATCTTGGAAATCAGTATGATTGAGCAGACTAATATTAAGGCATCAAATGGAGTCTGATGGTATTGGAGAGGTGTCCAACTGTATCTGAACTGGAGCATGATCAGATATTGTGATAAAGCCTATGAATGAACTATTTAGCCTAGATGCCCAATTCACTGCGATTAGGAAAAAATCTATCCAGGAGTATGTTTTGTACCTAGGGGCAAAATATGTATAGTCCCTCTCGCAGGGATGGTGAAAACTCTATCCTTCAATCAAGCCCATTTCTATATATAACCTGAAGAGTACATTCCATCCTAGAAACTCCCCCGTGTCCCCAAACCAGCCCGGTCTACTGCAGGGTTCATGACTGCATTAAAATCCCACCACCACCACTGCTAGGCTGCGGAAATTAACTACTGTCTCCCGCAAAACTTTTGTGAGAAAATCAGTGTGGTCTGACTCTTCCTTGGTTGCATAAATATTAAGAAGGATGCAACTCTGCACTTTACATTCAACAAATGGATAAATCTCATCTCCAGATCTGTGTCCACCATCTTTATAGTTAAAGGAACATTACAGTGTATTAAAATAGCAACCCCTCTACGATTTATTTATTTATTTTATTTATTTATTTGAGCATCAGTTTACAACCTTTGAGCCAGAGGCTCATTTCCAAAGGTACCTCGTCACATTGAGGACAAATACATTACATTACAGGCTCACTGTTATATCACATTGAGGACCATGAGGATGGACTACATAGTGTGAAGCATACACCTCTCCCACCCAACTACGTTGCAACTTAAGGTGCTCCTGAGGAGTCAAATGGGCCTGCTGCAGGAATGCCAAAGTCCCTTGCTGATGTTGCAGGTCCTGTAAAATATGGGCACATTTTACTGTACCAATAATACCTCTCACATTATGAGAAACTATATTGAGATCAGCCATTAGGGTCTAAATAGTGAAAACCTTCAGAGCCTCTTCGGGGGAGACAGAGAAGCACCACCAACAGTTGAACAACTAGCAAAACATTAAGAAAAATAATTAACAGTAATCTGAACCTGTAAGATCAAATTACTGAACAGCAAAAATTGGTACTTCAAGGCCAAACTTATCCGAACCACACCCTCCAAAGGGTTGTATGGTGGGGTGTGGAGAGGGGTCACTATATGTGACACCTCAATCTAGTTTATTGACCTGTTAGGGGAGAAACCAGGCAGGGATGAACTCCCACTTAGAAAGAGGGTTACAATATGGCAATTGATGCAGTACCTAGTATCTCCCTACATGGACTGGACTTCCCCCAGCGGATTACTAAGACAGTTGTTATCTTCACCAATAGACACTTCAATGAGGTCATACAAACTGGGCACAAACACTGCAGTAAAATTCAACAAATTAACAGTGTCTTTATTTAAGAACATAGGGCTGGAAGCTGGAAGGAAAGGAGGGGTTAGACAATTTCAAGTCACCTTTAACACTCCCTCCATAGCAATGCCCCTGGGAGCCACTGTACTGTGAGTCACTACCACCCTTTCAGATTTCACAGTCTGTAAAGCACCTGCCCAATCAAAGGGCATAAAGAGAAGAATTATATTACACAGGGTGCAGTAGCTCTGCAGCTGTACCAGCAGTAAAACTATAGTTTAAAATATGACAAATATACCAGTGACTCCGTATACTCAGGAATTACACTAGAGTTTTGATGCAGACCTAGTAGCTATGCTGCCTGGGTTTGTTTGGTGGTGCACTTGGCTGAAAACTGACAAACTTGCAGTTTAATCCTCCAACAACCCACAGTGTGAAAGCACTATTTAAAGAACTTGAAATCTAATAGGAAAATGCTTGAAACACAACTGTAATCCAAAGTAAGTAATGGTACTCCAAAATCGGTACAGCACAAAGGCCCCAGCCAGCAATGCCAGGACTCTTGTGACCCATGGATGCAGCAGCTCAGTCAAACAGGGGACAGCATACAGCAGCAGGCCAGGCATAAACCAGGACCAGGGCCCAGTAGCCTAGGGATGAGACACTTCAGACTCTTTTGAATGTTCTGCAACAGCGCAGCCCTTCCGCTACACGCAGCTCAGGATATAGCCCTTCTGACTTGGCTGTCAGTCACAGGAGCACTATGCAATGTCCTTCAAGTTCCCAAGGAGCCCAGATGCTAGGAATGATCACCATGGTCAAATTCCCTTCTTGGTTGAGAGTACCCACGTACTCAGGGCATGTGCCCCATGACTCTCTGTTCCACGATCCATCCAACTAGCTAAGGGCTGGAAGTCTCCTTAAATGGTTCCACAGGAACCTGAGTAGCATGCAGGTCTCTGTCTCCACTCAGTACAGCTCAGCAGCTTCGGTATGCGGCACTGGTGCACAGGCTCACACTCACAGCAATTTCTCCTCACAAATGCTCATCTGACACAGTCTTTGAACAATATAAGCCCAGGATATTGCTCACAGTGAGTTTACTGATTGAACCCTGGTGAGGGCCCATAGAATTTCTGACCTGGTAAGGCCTTTCATTTGTTCTCACCAGCAGCAGGTCTGAACACCTCAGTGTCCTTCTCAGACTGCTACAAGCTGCTTAAGAGCCCAGAAACTTATTTTCCTCTATTCCATATCTCATTGTACAGGCAGGACTGTCCATCAATCACTCTACCCTGTCCAGCCCTCTGATTAGCCCTTATAACCCCCACTCCACGTGGGAGTATCATATTGCATTATCCTCCCACAATCCCCTGTCTGTCTCTAAAGCTTCCTAGCCCTCTAATTGGGTCTATGCACTAAAACGCAGGTAAGGTGCAGGGTGTGTGGTATGCATGACCGCTAGCACCCATGGGGTGCCTATCCATGGCCACACACCCTCAGTGCTCAGGGTTGCGTAGATAGTTGGGGATGAAGTGGCAGACCTGCGTGGGCATCCAATTGGATGCCCATTCTGGGATTGGCTCATAAAGCAGCACCAAATGTACATCCTCTGAGCATTCACCCATGCCACTACCCCAACCCTCCCCTGCAGCCTACTGGGCTGTGGCAGCACAGATGTCCTTTTCTCAGTGCCGCCATAACAAGTGGCTAGAGAACACTGGAGCGCATACTGGGTTGTGCCTGGTCTCACCTGGCATATCCAGCACCCCCTGTGCCCGGCACTATGCTGTATAGTGAATGCCACATAGTGCAGGCACACCCCCAACATGTCCTCAGCATGGAGTTGTGCATGGGGCTAGGGCGGCACACGTGTAAATGTCCTGCACGCCTATACTGAATGCCACTGCAGGTCTATGGGACCCCTGCTGCACGTCATTCCAATGTACGGTTGCCTACATACTGTACCTTAGATATACAGCACGTAGGCAACTATTTCAGTCATGCATAGGGCTCATTGACCTTCTGGTGGAGTCAAAGGCATGTGCTGAAAGAGCTTTGTGCCCCAAACTTCTTTATTTTATGTTTACCTGTGCCCCTCTGTGTGTTCTGGCCCCAGTGTTCTGCTGCAGCCTTTCTGGACTGTTATCTGGTTGGTTGGTTTTGGCTGTGTGAGCACTGGGCCATTGGCTGACAGTTCTGGTAGGGTAGCATAAGTGAGGAGCACTGGGGAGGAGCCCCTGGCAACATGGGTTCCCACACATAGCAGAGATGCTGCTTCAGGTTGCACAGCAGTTACTAAAAATGAAGATGCAGTGGCAGTTCCCAATCCTCTCTACCAGAATTGGCAGATTGGGACAGAAAAGCCCAGATGCAGCTACTGGAATGAAAGGTGCATGAGACACCAAGTTCATCTATGCCATGCTCTCTGTCTCACTACTACACATGCGATCAAGCAGAAGGGAGTCGGCATCAACAACAGTTGGGAGCAGCCTTCATGAGGGCGGCAGCAGTAGGCAGTCCAGATAAGCTCCCCCCCAAGGTGGGGGTTATATTCACACCCTGTCATGTGTTATCCCCACTTCAACAACCTCGGGGTGTGGTTGTATTGAAACCTTTATTGTTCATCCCACATTAATGTCATCCATAAGAAGTTTCTACCCAAAATTGGTGCACTGTTCCCAAGTCCTGCCTTTCACTGACAGTCTGTCATGAGATTAGTGTCATGAGGGTCCTACTGGTCACCTACATAAATGTGGTCTGTAATGCTACCACCAAAACTTCCCTGGCCTGGCTAGAACCCCTCTTTCACTCCATCTTGTGGATTTGACCTTAACTGCCCTCCCCCATACACAGTATGGTATATATAGTATAATTAACCACCAAGTGTTAAGAACAAGCTGATTCTTAACACTGAATGGGTTCTGTGACATCATGTGATCTTAAGAGTGAAGCTTGAGATTTCCTGATGTCACAGAACCTGAGTGAATTAGGAATTAGGCCATTCTTAACATTTTGGTGTTATTAACTTTTTACAATACAGGGGTTACCTCATTTTGCAAACTGAATTGAGGAGTAAACAAAGATATTGTTTCCAAGACTGGAGAAAATTGAAACAAAAAGACCCCAAAACTACAGGTTGTGGTACAAAATGACAGCTACGCGCATACGCACAGTAATGAGATTTTTGACTGGCAGATGTATGAGGAAAATGTCATTCTTGATGACTTTAATTGACTGGCAAATTTGGGTTCAGAAAGTCATTCTTAACAGTTAGGGATTACGAATGACTTTTTGAAACCACTAGCAAAATGAGGTAACCATGTATTATATCAGTGTTTCCTGTATTTGAATCTCTCTGTCCCCTCTCTTGTGGGCAGACATCTCTATCCCTGTTCATCCTTTTTGCCAAATTCTGGTTCAGCTCCTTTCCCTACTATTTCTTGTCCCTCCTCGCTCCCTTCCACTCTCCTCTCTTCCTACTTCCTCCATTCCTTCAAGGCCTCTTTCTTCTCCGCACCCATTTTATAACCTCAGCTGGTTAGTCTCTGGAACAGCCTCTTCCCCAGCCATCTACTCTTCTTTTTTCTTCAGAGCTCACCTCCGATATACCTACATCCATAATTGCTACTGCAACTAGTCACCCTCCTGTCCCAACTTTGGTCATTGATTTGGTTTCCCACTCTTCCACACCCTTGCCTATTCTGCATCTCCTAAGCCACGACTATGTAATATTGTATATACTGGTTACCACCAGAGCCTCTGATCTGCCTATTTATTCTTTGCTACCTTTGCATATTATTGTGTTATTATTGCTCTTGCCCCACTTTTTCAATTCATAATACATAAGTTTGTTCTACTCTCATTAAATTGTTTTCATTGCCACATTGCACTGTATTACTTGTCTGTTATCCTTAGCTCTTTGTAACCCCCACCCCATGCCCCAGCCACATCTGAAATGTGCTTTGACTCAGTGTGCCTTTCCAGGACAACAGTTATGAATGACTAAAAAATGATTTGCACAACAAAGTCATCACAATGCTTAAATTGTTTCTTAAGAAAAATCCAGTTCCTGAAATATGCTGTATAATTGGGACATATAGCTGTAGTGGAGGATACTGAAGCAAATGCCTTAAAGCTCATACAGTACCTTTAACATACTGCTTTTAGTATTTGCCCATACAGTACGCTATATGCAAAATAGGTTTATGTAACCCAGGGCGTCATGATAAGTTATTGGATTTCACTGAAAATTTACTAATAGAGGAACCACTGAGGTAAGTGCCAAACAATCATCATTGAAAAACTGCATTTTCATTATCTCCTCTTTTACTGTCTGCAAAATGCTGGTGGACATATCAAATAAGAGTCTGAATGGACTCCAGTCAAAAGAACAGAAGGAACAGAATTCCCAGTGTCCCAAACTACAAAAATCAAGTGTTTAATGACTGAGCCAGAAATTGGGTAATAAAAGGGCACTTTTGCATGGATTAGCTAGGCATGAATAATGTCTTATGTCTTCAGATATGCTTTTTCATCTTAAATAAGAAGTTAAACATTATCCTGGCAGGAGAAGGAAAGTGATTTTGCTTCATATAGAGCCTTTCATACATACTGCATCCCAAAGCTCTTTACAGTCTGGGGGGGGGGGGCAAACATGGACATTAGAAGAGTAAGAACAATTTGCATTTATTTAGCATTTTTCATACACATTTTATTCCTAAGCACTTTGCAAGCAATGGGTCCTATGCACAAACCTGGAGCTATGTCTCTATACCATGCACAACACGGGCAAGCAGTATGCACGTAGGGCTCACAGTTGTGCACAAACAGGTCACACACATAGCTTTGCATTGGTCACACTATGTGCATGTCTGGGACATGGCTGCTGCATGTGCACAGCACAGTTACATGCATGCACGATGTGCACTACGGTACATGGAGTAGCATGTGCAGCACTACACCCTGTGGAGGGCTGCTGTAAACTGCAGGTGCACAAGACAGGCACACATGTTGCAGCATGAAATGCCCATTTTGCAAGGTCCCACAGGTACAGGACCAGACATACCCCCTTACCAATGGCCCACAGTGCCATTCAGGGGTGAATGGGCAAGAGGCCACTGTGTCTCCCTTCTGGCCCAGAGACATGGAGGGTGGCATGACATCAACAGTGGGTACAGAAAAATATCTTTAATAGAAAACACTGTGTCATGCAGAACATTTCCAAATGGGCTGCACGGGCATGTGCCCCATCATCATCTGTTCAGTTCTCCTAATCTTGGGAGTCATCACTGGACCCCTTTGGTGTACTGGTCATGTACCAGTGCTGTATCACTACCATTGGGTGGAGAGGGCCTTGATATCCCTGTAGCACAGGAACAAAAGAGGACAGTTATGAGTGCTCTGTACATGCAGGGCTGCTGCTGTGCACAGCTGGCACACACATTTCCACATAACACTACGGGTACATATCTTGGAGGGCTCCTCAATGGCCCTCAGCTCCCCCATGTTGTCCTTGTAGTAGACATTCTGGGATCCTACACACCATGACAGAAAATAGGGGAGATAGAGGGGCACATCCCTCCATCTTGCCACCACCACCAACACAGTACTGTCCAGCTGCTACACATCCGGAAACACCATCCTCTCTGGACAGCCATGGCAGTTCTGCATAGACATAAGAAGAGGAGAACACATCACTGACACAGAACCATACCCAACAGACATGCAAACAGGGCCCACAGTTGATGTACAGTGTATTATACCTAATCTAATGCTCCATTGAACTGGCCTCAATTACAAGGATGTCCTGGTTAGGAATAGGATAGGATTGGAGATTATAGTGACATGATAGGGCATGTACTATGGTTCTGGGGCACACAGCAATGATAGTACAATTCAGTAGAGTAAACTGAAATATAGGACTGTGGAAACATGGACAGTAACATTGCATACTGGTGTACTGGATGGATGTACACTTGTCTCTGCAGATTCGGTGACAGCTCTTCCCCCATTCAGGTCATCCTGATAGGATGTGGAGTACATCCTCCACAGCTTGCTGGGGTATATCTCAATGTGTCCAACCTCTGGCATGGTTGTGGTCCATGGTCATGGTACAGGTGCCTCCACCATTATTTGCATCTCCAGTGTACAGTGACCCTTTGGTACCCAATTATGTGGTGTCACCCCATGCCGTGCTGGGACACTGCCCACTTGAAGGGGGACCTGTCAACAATGGACACCTGAGCAGTGGAACAGACAATGCTTGGGTGTGGATTGAGAGATTGAGGGATTGTGGATATTACATACCATGGGTCATCCACAAGGGAGGGCCACAGGACGCACCCAGTCCTACTTCTAAATGTTTTCCTGATGAAGGGTTAAAGGGAGCAGAAAAGGACCATGAGGGCACACCCGAAGACACGTGCTGTATATTCAGACCATGACTGGATGACAGACAGCTCTGGGACACACACTGCATTGAAAAATTCTGCCTGGCCCACATCACAATTGCAGGGCTGTGTGACATACTCTGTGCACATTTAGCACCAAAAACACAAAGGTCATAGGTGATGTCTGGAGATGTAGGCGCTAAGTGCCTTGCCATAGTAGGCTACAAGCTCCTTCCAGAAAGTTACTGGTAGTGTCACTGGTATCAGCTAGTCATCTGTGTCCAGAGCCCTGCACCAGGTCATGGATGCCCTGCAACTGCATGTATATTAGCACATTTATTTATTTATTTAGTTTTTGTTAACCGTGCAGGTGCTCTAGTCATAGCACTGACTATTTATGGGCACGACCCGTAGCACACATAGCATATGTAGCATTCCCCACTGCAGAGGATGGCATACAGACCACAAAGGAGGCATTCCATGCCAAGTATGTCATGCTTAATGTACTTAGGGCATAGATTGTACACATGTGACAATTCTAGCACCAACCGTGGACAAGGCAGTCTGCAGAAACCACAAGGGGGTCCACGGCATAAACTGACAGATAGTGTGTGATGCAGGTGGTATCACCAGTGTGTGTGTGTGTGTGCGCCATGTACCCTGGGTCAGGTCATGACTTGTACATCTTTGATGTTTCTAGGCTGTGTGCCCTCCTCATGGCACACAGAGGTGCTAATGGATGGCTGAAAGGTGAGTATAGAGACACAGCAGGTGTAACACAAGTGGATGCAGTGCTGCATGACATTCACATTTCTGTTCTTTATCCACTGCATAGGTGACAGCGGATACTCACTATGGCCGTAACTGATGAGTTCGTTTCTGGTGGTGGCTGGTGCAGAGGAGGAGGCATACAACAAGGACCACAGAAAGTCCTGTTCTGTGATTGATAGGAATATTGCACTTCTAAACATGAGGTTCCAGTGCCTGGATCACACTGGTGGCACAATGATGCTTATCTCTGGGATGGCATGCAGGGTGATCACTACATGTGCCATGCTGCACAACATGGCTATGCACAAAATGCTATCCATACTGTGAGACATGTAGGGTGATATCTAACTGGGGGATGAGAGCAGTGCCATGGTACTGAGACACTGTCTGGCCAGGTGGCATGCCATGCACTTGTGCAGGGTGCATTCCTAGATAGGGGAGACACCATGATGGCACTATGATGAGCTTGGAACAACCTTAGTGCCTGTCCTCTGGAGGGAGGTGATTATGTGACCATTCCTGTGGCTGTTGTGCATAGCCATATGTGGCCATGTTCAGGGGTGTTTGTGGCTGTGTGCAGGGGGTTATGTTGCAGTGGTACAGGGGGTGTTTATGGCTATGTTTTGAGGGGTTATGTTGCTATGTATGGGGGGTGTTATGTGACTGAGCATCATTATCCTTGAAGGTGTGCACTATGTTTATGACTTTCACCTCATGGTAGTGGTGAGGTGCTGCTAACACAGCTCACTTCCTGCTGGCTTGTTGCCTTCCTAAGCATGTTGATCACTGTGTGTCCAAATGCTTGGTCTTGGCTGTTGCCTTGCCTCCCCTACACAGCTGTCTAGCAGGCTGCAGTCCAGAACATGCTGTTGTTGACTCTCCATAGGGACGTCCGGGATGCCTGGAATGGTTGGTACTTGCTGGCTGCTGGCTTCATCTGCACCATGGGTCCTGGGGGGCTGGTAGTTGCAGGCTGCAGGGTGTCATCTGTGTGTGCCATGAGGCCAGGGAGACTGGTGGAAGCTGGCTGGATGGTGGCATCCAGGTGTGGCATGGGGTTGGAAGGGCTGGTGGATGTTGACTAGATGGGGGGCATCTGGCTGTGGCATGTGGACAGAAGGGGGGAGTGTGGCAGGTATGCTTGCAGGTGTACAGTCAGCTACTCCAGTAGGTTGCTGATGCAGTCAGTGCCTTGGCACAGCCCTCTCACCTCAGTAGTTAGGTCATTCACAGTCTCTGTGCTTTCCCATGGTGCCTGCAAGCAATCATATTCAAGTTGGCACACCTCTGGATAGTACATGAGCACTATGCCACATGTGGATGCCCTCCTTGGCTGGCTTGGCAGGCAGTTTGAGAGGCTTAAGTCTCCACTGTCATATGGCCATTGTGCAGTGTCCCTGGGCACCCCTGTGTCTTCTGACTGTCTGCATGTGGCAGCAGGGTGTACTCAAGGGCCTTGCATTTGTGGCCATGCCACAGTGCCATCTGTAACCAGTATACCACCACACAGTGGATGACCTTGTTGTGATAGTGGGGTTATGCAGGGCTGAGTGTGGCTATGGGATGGTTGTCTGTGGTTGCTGTGTCCATGTCCTGCATGTCCTTCTGTGTCTCCTCCACAGTCTCCTTGTATGTGTCCTTGGGTGTGAACAGCACATCTAACATGACCACTGTCTCCTGCACTAGACCTGTGGGTTAGTGAAAGGGATTTTGTTAAGTGCGGCTTCACCATCATGAGGTTTCATTGTGGACATCTGGGCACAGTGAGACACACATACCTTAAAGCTGTGCAGAATATAAAATTCCACCCTTGGAATGTCCACAGAATGACCATTCTGATTCTGTGAAATTCCGCAGAATTGTCACAAAAATTCAGTGGAATTTCTCAAAAGTTTAAATATCAGTTATTTCACTATAATTTTAAAAGTGCATGTCCATATAACACCCAATTTGGAATGTAAACAGTACCCTATAGCTTACAAATGTGTACCAAATGTCAGAGTTGTACAGGTGAAAGGGGTAGAGTTATGGGTGGCCAAACATTTAATCAAAATTTAATTTTCAGTTATTTTGAGATAATTTTAAAATGTCCTATTCAAATTTCCCCACAGTATCAGAATTTAGAGAAGCACATAGAATGCATATATTCACCATGTTTTAAGTCTCAAGCTTCAATAGGAGTTGAGTTATAGGTAGTGAAATAGTTTGCCAAAATTTGGATTTCTGTAATTTTAGTATAATTTTGATAGTATTAATTCAAATGTTACAAAACTTGACAGTTGAACAGGATATCACTACATTTGTATATGCACACAGTTTCAGATTTCTAGCTTTAAATGGGACTGAGTTATAGCCTGCCAAACATATTGCACCATTTTAATTTCGGTAACTTCCCTCTAATTTTAAAACTACATATCCAAATTTAACCAGAGTTGAAACATTTAAACTACTATACCACATGATAATTTCTGAAAAAAAGTTTGTATTTGCAGCTTTAAATGGGACTGAATAAAAAGCAGTCAAACTTTCACAACATTTAAAAATTAAATTTTGTAAGAATGTAAACTACACATTTATAAACCCCTGAAACTTTAAAACTAGAGAATGCAATACCAATAAATCTGGCAGGTTCTTGGGCCTTACAAGGAGACTGTGTGTGCCAATTTTATTAATTGCTTGCTGCAAATAAATGCAAAATAACATCTGTACTTAAAGTCAAATCTCATGAGTTTTTGTGAAAATTGTAGAATTTTATGAAAAATTCCATAAAACTGGAATTTTCTAAATTCACTCAGACTTATCTGGGGATTCTAATTAAAGGATAGGAGTATAAAAGGCAGCTTCACTGTTGTGTTGTGCTTCCTGATTGTTAACTCAATTGCCATACAATATCCATGTCATGTACTAAGCCTGAACAAAGTATACTGAATTTAGAAAAAAAGGAGTATAAAAGGCAGGTAGCACAGGGGGTCACCAGGTTCTGGAGTTAGATGCACAGTTTCACAAAGAAATTGGACCATTCAAAAAGCAACTAAAAATGTATTGTTTCACCTTTTCTCTTTTTCATTTTGTTACAAGCAAGCCATTTTGTGCTTACAATAATGCACTTCAGGACATATGTCATGGGGATAAGTAACGATGGATTAAGTTGCTGAAATTCACGAAGTTCGCAGAATTCACAAAGTGGGAATTTTCCAGATTCACAAAATTACACACTTCACAAAGTGCCAATTTCTATGTGAACTTATCAAAATTCACTTACAAAGTAGCCACTTTGTGGGAAAAATTACCACTTTGCAGTGAAAACTTTGTGAATTTGTGCAAAGCTGAAGTTGCTGAGGCCAGTAGAAACTTTGTGAAGCTTTGCACAGGCAAATTTCAGTCACTTTGAGGTAACTTCTCTAGTAAAGTTTAAATTCACTGCCTCTCTATGTATGTCACTTCTTGAGTGCTGGACGCACTCATCTTGCGGCCTCATGCCGAACTTGACCAAGGCGTGACATTATTCCAGCACTACACATGTCCTGTCATACGTTATTGTTTAATTTTATATTGCTTTCCATCTGTAAAATTCATTAATGTTGCTGTTTGTTTTATCTACTTCCTTTCTTTGTAGAGCTGAAATGCATGCAAATGATGTCCTGGTTTTGCTCATTTCTTTCATTCAGATGTTTATTGTCTTCACTATGCCATTCCTTAATTTGGCCCATTATTCCTCCACCCCCCCTCCCCCAAGCAATCTCATCCTGCTAGGTTGTCTCTGAGGCATTTGCTCATTTTTTTTATCTGCCCTTCTGAAGTCCAGGATCCTCATCCTTGTGTGAACCACACTGTATGGTGATTGCTGGTCTCCAGGTGGCATCCCACCTTTATGTCTGCAATACTGTGTGTTTGTGAGCACCAGGTGCAGTGTTGCCCATCTTGAGTGGGTTCTCTGACTTGCTGCCTGAGAAATGCCCTCTGCAGGGAGTCTAGAATGGCCCTGCTTTTAGATGAGGCTGTGGCTGGGCGGTTCCAATCTACATCTAGCAGATTGAAGTCCACCATCAGCAACACCTCCCCTTTTTTTGCCATCATGCTGAAGGCCTCCCCATTGATTTATCCAATTCTTCCCCTAGGTTGGAGGTCTATATATCACCCCAGCATGAATAGTGGCTCCAGCTCTTGTCTCCAGAGTGACCCACTGCACCTTCAACCCATCCTTTCCCCTATGTTCCCTTGATTTCTGTTGCTCTGATACCTTCCATCACATGCAGCATAACCCCTCCACCCTTCCTACCCTCCCAATTCTTCCTGAACTGAATGCAGCCTGGTATGGTCATATCCCAGTCAAGGCTCCCTGTGTATCCTGACTCCTTAATGGCCCCAAGATTTAGGTTTGCCTCTGCCATAATGGCCTCCCGGTCTGGAATTCTGGAATTTTATTTCCCAAACTTCTTACGCTGGTGCACATGGCTCTCTACACCTTGCTTCTACTCTGCCTGCAAGCCCCCTTCCCCCTTCCTGCCTTTGCTGCCATTTGAAACTTCCCTCTCACCCCTTCCCCCTCACTACTCTCCTCACACCTTGCCTTCTCAGCATCTCTCTTTCCACCTCTTGGGTTCCCTTCTCCTTTGTCCCCTACTATACTTCTGCTTCCTTTATCTTGTGACCTGTGCAAGTTTCCTCCCCTCGGACCCTCTCTTGCTGTTGCTTCAATCTGTGTGTGTGGGGAGAATTTATGCCTCTCTTTGTATTTCTGCCTCCCCTCCGAGCTGTTTAAATGGTCACCAAAGTAACATCTAAACCTTCCACTGAGGACTGTGGTGCCCCTCCCAGATGGATGCAGGCCATCTCCTCTGTATCGAACCCTACCCTTCTAAGTCATCCCCTAGTCCCCAATAAAACTGAACCCCTCCTCCCTGCACCATTCCTTCAACTAAGTGTTGAAACTCCTGGTGGAGAGTACCCTATCTTGCCTCAGCAAATGTCCCCATTTGTGCTACTTGTCTTAGGCCTTTCCATGGTTCCCTGAACTCTCCTTGTACTAATCCAACCCTATCCTTTGCTAGGTCATTCATCTCCAGGTGGGCAATGACATCCAGCTCGCCACCCTGTTCAGCCACCCTAGCAAGCCTTAGGATCCACTATCTATCCCACCGAGCTGAGGCATCAGGCAGGCACCTAATCTCCTAACTGCTCCCAAATCTATTCCCCTGACAACTGGGTCCCCCACCAGAAGCTGCTTCCTCCTCTGCCTGGGTCCTGTACCTATCACATTGGGGTCTCCCCTTTGGAGGACACCCACATCCTCCCTTGCTGCCACTATGGATACCTCCTCACAGCAGTCCTTCACAGGCTGAGGAATGTGCCCCTGACCTGGAATCCCAACCCTCTGAGAGCTCAAGGTTCAGCCAGCTCTCCTCTGTATAGACAACCTCTGGGGGAAACAACCACAGACTTAGTGGCCCCTGGGTGGGGTAAGAGGTCCCCTGCATGCTGACCATCTTGGCACAGAGACCAGTGACCTCTGTCCTCAACCCAGAGAGGTGCGTGCAGATGGTACAGCATTTCAGTCTCCCGAGTGTTTCCCAGAAAACTGTAGCTCCACAGCCATTGCACTGCATGTCTGCTAATATCAGTCACTCCCTGTTTTTGGACTATAACTTGCCCTTACTGTCCTTCCCCTTTACTTTCTGCTTCACAGCTACACCTTCTTTTGTATCTACTGTAGCATCTTACCCTAGATAGGGTGTTACCTGCTTTCCTATAAAACAGTTGCTATTTCAAGGTAAAGCTCTCCATGTATCCTCCTGCCTTTTTACTCCTTCCTTTTACTAACTTTACCTTTTGTCCTACCTGAACTATTACTTTGCTCTACTACAGTTAGGGTGTTTGTTATCTGCCAGCTTCTTTCCCTACAATTACCCACTCTGTGTTTCTATGTTACAGTGATATATTGATTTTGGAATGACTGTTATCAGATGTCCAACCAAGGATGCATATTGCCTTGGATGACAACTGATGTGGCTAAATGCGTTGTGATTTATTCAACCCCTCTTAAACTACAAGTGAGGCAGAAAGATTTGCAGAATGCAGCACACAAATCTGGAAGATCGGCAAAAGTGAAACTGAAGGAACAAAAAGTGTTAGAACTTGCAGAGGATACCTGAGATTCATCCCTTTGAGGGCATGTTTGTGGGCAGCATGGAGTTTCTATGGGCTCATTACTGAAAGGTTGGTGCAAGCTGTGCCAATGGCAGCTTGCACTGACTCCTGGTACACCAGGGACCCTGTGCCCAATTCTGTGTTGGTAGGGTCCCAGTGGCAACGTCCAGCAGCTTGCAGCAAAGGTAGCCGTGTGACAAACAGAGGGTGCACCTGAGAGGTTTGCCACAAGCTGCTAGTGTGGTCAGGCATCACATAGACCAATATATACAGCTCCTGATGGTCTAGCTGTCCCCCCCATCCCCAATACCCTTATAAATAAAAAAAACTCTCTCCCAATCCCCATTTTGTGTAATAAATCCCCATCCCTGGTGGCTGGTGGTCCTCCTATCCCCAATCCCATTATAAATAAAACAACTTTCACCTGAATCCTCATTTTGTATAATAAATCCCCATACCTGCTGGTCTAGTGCCCCCCAAAAACCCAATCTGCCCATATCAGACTTGAAATAATTCCATGGTGGTCTAGTGGGTCCCACCCCAGCAGGCAGTGTCTGATCACTCCACTACCCCATCCCAATTCCAAGCCAGTGACTGGCACAGCCCACTGCTCACCACCATGGCCTGTATACAGCATGCGCTTATTGAGAGCTCAGTCGGTGGCTGGCTGTGGTGGTCTGTGCCAATCAACAGCTTGGGATCAGGATAGGGGGAACAGGGTGGTGGGGGGCCACTAGATGACCACTGAATTATTTCAAGTCTGATACGGGTAAGTCAGTGCTGGGGGTGGCTGCTAGACCACCGGGGGCAGAATCTTTTTTTTGTATAAGGGGATCAGGGATGGAGGGACCACTAGCCACCAGGGACAGGGATTTATTACATGACACAGGGATCAGGCAAGAGTTTTTTTATTTATAAGGGGATCGGGTTGGGGGAGTGGCACAGTGGTGCAAGGTTCACAACCCTCTCAGAGGATTTCTAAGTACCCTTAGACCAGTCCTTGGCTGATCTAATGGTTCTTAGACCTTGGCCCTCCAGGAGGGTTTTGTGAATGCCTAATTAGGGGATATGACAGCCTGCATCTGCCACAACCCCCTAGTGCTATGCCACAGCCCATTTTGTGGCACAAGGCTGGCACAAGCCACCCTTGGCACATGGAGCCTGTGTTTCATGTAGGCTGCTTTTCTGAATAGCTCCTGGTGCATCTTGTGGTGCAAGGTGCCCCTTGTGTCATTTATGTTTGCCACAGGCACCTTGCTTCATTCTATGGGCTTTGAGAATTGAGCCCTTTGTTTCTGTGGTAGATTAGCAATGTATGGGTTTGCTGAAGGGATTTAACATAGGGCAATCAAATTGAAAGGTATGCTAAAATAGTAAGAAGAAAATTGTCCAAACGCGTAGTGCCAAGATAAGAAATGCTGATGAGACACATGAGAAAACTGTTATAAAAGCAGGAATTAAGACAAAGAAAGAATCAAGAAAAAAATGCTCTTTTGGACAATGAACAACAGCAGATAACAACACATATGGTCATTAAAGGTGGCCCTTCATAAAATGTTAACACCCTATCACATTATTCTCAGGTAATTCAAAAAGCAAATATACCAAATTTCAAAGAACTTCCACCTCCCATTTGGTTGGACATAAAAAATGCTTAAAGAGCCTGTGATTTTTTTTTGAAAAGACAAGTCATTCTTTTGAACAGGTAATTTTGACAGGACAGCAAGCTTTAAGGGAGACTCAGTCCAGGTCAACCAGAGAAGATATCATCTTTAGAAACTCTGTAGAATTCAGTCCAGATTTTTTAATTGATTTCAACTCTAATGATGACAGAGGAGACAAGATGATGTACATTTGACAGGATTGTAGGTTTCTGAACCTGGGAAGTGAGGGACAAGCTCTTACAGATATTTTTAATACATTACCCTCTCAGAACTGTCATTACCTGCCAATATAGATATTCCTTTGCAAAAACCTGAAGTTTTGGATACCAAAGCTTCTTGTATGCAATATGTGAAGTTAAAACATTGTGATTTACCAGAAATCCTGATTGATTTACAACATGCAATGGAAGGCTTAAAGTTCTTGAATATTATAGACAAAAGAAAGAATCACATTTTTGCTGACAATGTTGGTAATTTGAAGAATAGTGTGAAGGACTGTCTGCTTTTTGGTATCCTATGATCATGGCATCCGCTATTGAGCACTTTCAAAAAGGGCTACTCGATAATGGTGACTGTTCACAGGGCAACTAGACTGGGAGGGCGAATATAGTGACAGGATGTCGCTATGTGTACACGTGCTTGGGGGGAGCGAGAACAATATGCAATGGGTGGAAGGGGAGGGAGGGTATATGAGGTATAGTGTGGCAGTGGGCTGCTGAGCTGGCCTTGTGGTGTGGTGGGTTGGTGGCAGGCTAGGGTTTGAAGGGTGTCGGGTTCGAATCTGGGTGCTTTGGATTTTTTGCGCTGGTCGGGATTTCTCTTTTTTTTTGTTTTCACCACCCCTGACATGCACCCCCCTGGAGTTGAGAATCCTTTAGTAGGGGGGTGTGGGTGGCAAAGACCCCCCATGGAGGGGCACAGCACCCCACATAAACAAAAATAATCTATGTTTTCTGTACCCTTTTGCTCTGAGCCGCTAGTGTACATCGCTGAGATTGATTTTTGGCGATGTACACTCACCCTAACAGTGATCGCTATTCTGCGATCACCGTTTTTACATAGAACCCTGCATTTCAACTCCTGTTATGGCACTAGCACAGAGTTTTCTAAAGAGAGAAAGCCCAATATATACAAAATAAAATCAGCAAAAGTATATGTATAGATATGTATATATATGTATTTTTTTTTAATATAATATGCTTTATTGAAGTTTTGTGTGAAAATACAAAAACAGAACAAGTACAAAATATAAAATATGCAAGAACATTCAAACCAGAAGAGAGAAAATAAATGAAACATAAAAACAGATAAGTAACCTAAATAACCCCCATGCTCCCAAGCAGCTCGGGATGCATGATTAGGAAAGCTAATGGGGGGCTCAAAGGGAGTCGGACATGAAATAAGTGAAGAGATGCTGGATAGCAGTAATTGAAAATAGGAAATTGTGAGGAAATGATGATTGGCAAGCAGTATGAAAGGCTATGGCCTGCTGGGCGAGATGGATAATAAAGTATAAAGAATCTCCCACCTTGTGAAACAGCTAAGGGTGCCTCACTCAGGTAGCAACATGTTTCTAGCAAAAAAGTATATTAAAATATCTCAATCATTGTGTTCAGAATCAGATAATAGACCACACGTCTTTGAGTAATGACCTCGTCAAAATACTTGGGAATCCACGTATACAGTAATGCATATCTTAATCATGGAACATTTTACAATACAGTATAAGCCATTCAAATGGAACAGTTCTGTGGAGAGCATTTCATCCCCTTTAAGCAGGTGTCTTGATTATTAGGAGTGGAACATTATCAGCATGGTCACAGACAATTGACACACACATACTGTACATAGAGCACACAAACAAAGTGAATTACAGCTCTTTTCTGATCATTTGTAATTTGTCATTTTAAGCCTTTTTGTTACTGTAATGGTTAAAAGTCCTTTAAGAACAGCAAACTTATCTCCAGTCTTTGGTTTCCTTTCGGTCTCTCTATATGTGCTGCCATCTGGTTTTAAACAAATTCACTATTTTTTTTTGTTTGTTTTGATTCAAGGGCCATTTGACTGATTACTAGTCACTCCAGATAAAACAAATGCTCCTATTCTTGGACCCACTCATGTTGAAGGCACCAGTTGTGAAGAGGTCCAGTGTGCTCATTCGCTTTCATGTTTGACACAGGCATAGTGTTGTCAATATCATCTTCTTCATTATCTGGTTCTGCTTCAGCATCTGAGTTATGAGTGACAGTTACACAGATAGATCTGAGTGTGAGATCTCCCTCTGTCTGCTTGTCAGCATCAAAATCAACAAACTCCTCAAACTCCTGAGCCCTGAAATGGGTGGATCTGTTATCATCTGCCATTGGGTTATTGCTCTTTGCCTCTTGTGCTGCAGCTACCACATTAGTAAGCTCACTGCTTTCATGAATGTAAAATCCTGATTTTTTTAAAGCAGTTATCTACTGTGTCAGGTTTTACAGTGGTCCACGCTTTGCGCATCATACAAGATAGCATCCAACAAATTCATCCTTTTGGCTATCTCCGATGCCAAAGCTGTGGTGTGGCTGTTAATTATGCCCACAAATCTCTTGGAAAAAACAGCCCTGTAGTGACCTTAAAGTTTTTTGTAACCCCTATGTATAGCAGCTGAATAAGGCTTGTAGTATTTTGGTGGAAACATTTAATGCTGATGTTTGAGAATCTAGCCACAAGGTCAAATGGGTGGGCACTATAATTGTCAATGAACAGTAAAACCTTGCACCTCTTTATTTTTATCTGGCACGTTCCAGCAACTCAAGTCAGTCAAAAAAAATTGTGACAGTTACCCAGGCATTAGCTAAGCTAACATACTTTACCAGTGGGCTGGATAAATCCTTAGGCAAGCAGTGAGGATGCTTACTTTTCCCTATCACAGCTAGGGGGAGTTTCTTGGTGCCCAGCATGTTTGTGCAGTGCAAAAGCAACACACAGTCCTTGGCTTTCTTTTCTCCAACAAGCTCGACCTCCTTATTGATAACCCAGTAAAAGGTGCCAGTTTCATTTGTGTTAAATATATTGACCGGGGCATATTCATTGAGCAGCATGAGGAGAACATTCCTTGACCATTCAGATGCAGAGGACTCATCTGCATCCATATGCTCCCTATGTTTCATCTTACAAACAATATTGTACCACCCTTACCAGCAAGATAGCCACCCACTAGTTGCATCAAAATCTATGTGTTGAAAATGGGTGATGTTGGCTTTTTTCTTTGGAACATGACTGGATAGATGGGCTACCTTGCTGACAGTGTGGGAAAACAGACATGCAGGACACCTTCCATCTCCAAGTCTTTTCCCTCCCTCTTGCATTTTTTGGTTGCAGTTGCTGTTGATATGCCACTCAGACAATAGGTGATCATTTTTTAGGCTGATACGTCCTACCTGGCTCTTGGAAATTGAAAATTCTTTGGCAACCTTTTTGAGAGATACACCTGGCTGCTGAAGCACCTCAATAACTTTAATGTTCTCTGAAAGAGGCAGATCAATCCACTTTTTTCCACAGTCCGTTAAATGTTTTCAGGAGAGCAGGAGGCCAATGCAGACCACAGTGTACTCCTTTTAGCAATGCAGATTAACAGCTCTGGTGGCAACAGCCATTTTTAAAGCACTTAACAATATGCTAATGAGCATCAAACTGGGGGACTGCTGAGTAAAATCATCCCAATAAAATGAAACACACATCCCTATTAAGGGAAGCACTGCTAATAGGATTCAATGGCCACTTAATTGGTGCCCAGGGGGTCATTCCATTTAAGCAAACTTCCCCTTTAAACGCATCCCAATTCAGTGACTTATACTGTAATGCAAAACAATATGCATGCTCTGAAAGCAGAGTCAGCATACATTAACATACGACTGTAACTGATAATAAATCATGTGCAGAGCCAGAAGAAACCACCAGTACCAGAAAATGAAATAAAATCAATAATTTTGGAAATTTTAATTATTGAATATTTTCCCATTCAAGACAGGGATATTTATCATTCTCATTAGTACTTTTTCAGGATAGTAAAATTCAGTGTAAAAAAGAACAAGAAACATTAAAAGGATGTAGGAGAAAAGTTATGAATGCCAAGGCCTGATTGATCAGGGTAAACAGGATGTAGAGTCATTAAGGTCTACCATAAAGGAGGATATAAATATTGAGACAGTAAAGGCACTGGAGTGGTGTAGAGTCATTAAGGTCTGCTATAAAGGAGGATACAAATAGTGAGACTGTAAAGGCATTGGAAGTAGTGGAAAAGGGAGATAATCTGCTACTGCCACTTAAAGGCAATTGTCATGAGACAAAGGGAAGAAATTCAGGTGACAGGAAAACGCTGGACTACCGAATGAGCAACTGAATAACAAATGGGTAGTTAAAATCTATAGGGTCTTTAAAAAAAGAATATAAAATTAAAAAGAACTTGGTATTCAGAATATACCAAAATATATGATTTCTCACTAGGACAGTTGAAAGAGGGCATTCTCCAGTTTGGATAAAAACTGAAAATAAAACATTGATACATGCGATTGCAAACATACAAAGCTATTTCAATAAGCTGGGGTTCTCACTAGTAGACATTTTTATTATTATTTTTAAAATAAGGCTTATTATAAAAAAGGACATGAAACAAGATGTTTTAATAGGTCTCACTACAAGGCTGAAAGAGCTTGCAGGATATAATTCTTCAGTACTTGCTTGATGTTCTGTATAAAAAACAGATGAAAGTGTAATTCACTCAATGTTTGGATTAAGAAAAAAACAATAACAGGGAAACAAATAATTATTGGCTATCATAAATATTTGGCATATTTACGAAACCTATAGGAAATATTTTTGGAACACAAGGTATCCAGGAAAAAGAAGGGATAAAATTATATATGATAATGGCTGCCAAACAGATATTTGTAACAAAAATGCAAATTTTGCTCATACCATTTTACATGAATCCAATACAACAAACTAGATCAATGAGCAATACTTAAAAGTAGACCTTCATGATCTGAATATCTCACAGAAGCATTTCTCCATGGAGGCAATGTATAATGATTTGAAAGGACATCAGAAAATGTAATTTGAAAATAGGTACCTCTTCATTGATACCTTGATTAAAGTGAATAATAACACTAACAATCAGATTTGCTCAATTGGAAAACCTTATAGCAAACTGACTATAGGATGCAAAATATAAAGCAAGTGCAATTCTTCAACTTAAAGAAGATTACAATATAGAACTTCTACCAAATTATCTAAAAATGATAAGTTGGAATATTGCAGAGCTTGCTAATAAATTCTCAGAAAATAACTTTGGTAGTTTTGTTTCAGACTTCGATACTCATTTGTCTTCAGGAAAAATGGCCACAGGATAAATTTTCATTTTCTTTAAATGACCATAAAACATTTACTGCTTCAGAATCAAAGCAAAATGACAATGGGAGAGTGTGTGGAAGTCTAATGATTTGCTGTAAGATAAGCAGTGATATTACAATATTGGAGGAATATGTTATGTCTCCTATACCTCTGTACCCCAAACATGAAGACTATGAACTATAGTTACAACCTTTTGTTGGAATTTAATAATCAGACAAGGCAGGCTAATGATGGAAATCAAGAAGCTGGTCTTCTAACCAAAGGAGACTACTGCTCCCATAGGATATGTTAATAACATGGAACAGGATCTCATGATCTGCAATTCCCGTTAGCTAATGATAGGCTCTAAAAAAGATATACTATGGATTAGAAAATAAACAACAATGATCTTAGGTTAATAGATCTTATGGAGGAACATATTTTGACCCCTGTGAGCAGTAGATTCCCAGGTAAGAAGAATGGTGCTGACTTTCACACATCAGCATTCAGGGTTTCCTTATTAAATTATTTCATTGTACTATTCTTTGATCTAGATAATTTTTATGATTTTAAAATAAATTCAAGACACCAGTCTCCCAGGTGTGGCAATGCCAGTCCAGGTCATTAATAAAAAAATGTTTTGAATCTTACAACCTGAAGGCTCAGTTAAAACTAAAATAAACTGGATTTTATTACAGTTGGAAATTCAAGATTTTCAGTCTTTTACCCAGGCACTGACTGTGTATAAAGAACTTGCTTTATGTTTTAAAAGGACTGTCCCAGTGTTATATGTAAATGTCATGAATAGAAAACATTTCTCTGGTTAGTTTGATGGAGAATACAGATGTTATAAAAATATATCTCTAGAATATTTAAAAAATTATTGAAATATCCCAACTAGAAAACATTAAACTCTAGTCAACAATGAAAGAAGATGCTATTGTAATTGTCTTGCATAAAAAAAGAAGGACTATAAAGATGCCATGGACATACATGTTTAATGTTATAGTAGAAAGAGATAGCAAAAAAGTTTGAACATAATTGCTAAGGGGGCCAAAAATTTTGAAAATGATCTGCATTCTGAAATTCACCTATTGGTTTGAGGCTAATATTTTTCAGAGCCTTTTTGGCTTGGAGCAACTCACTTCATTTTATCAGCTCACAAAATAGTAGTCATACTCTTAATTGCTGACTACAAGCTATAGTAAGACTGATAATTCTTGCATTCAAAAATAAAGCCTAACAAATGAGTTCAATCCCCATAGAGGTATATAACATAAATATTGAATGGTGATTAGAAGTCTTAACCCTGCTCTTCAATAATTGTATAAGAAATTACTATATTCCAAACAACTGGAGAGGCAACATTATCATACTGTACTTATTTTCAAAAAGGGTTTACGAAATGATCAATTAGTGCCATGCCCTCATAGATACTCACGGCTATGGCTTTCACCAAAATCATACCTGATAAATTTGAGGAGTGAATTAGCGAACATAATATCCTTTCAAATTATCAAGTCAGATTTTATAAGGGAAAGCCACGACTAACCACTGCTTTGTGTTTACCCACATATACCAAAACTATGTTAAAATTTCAAGGAAACCAACATATTTTCCTGTATTTATTTATTTAAGGGCAGCTCTTGACTCTGTATGTTAGGAAGTCATGTGGGATACCTTATAAAAATGGAAATTGATAGTCATCAAATAGAGTACACAAGGCTCTCTAACAGACATTTTTGAAACAAGCAGGGGTCTTAAACAGGGGTTTATCCTGCTTCCCACTCCTTTTTTTACTGTCTGTTCATACCCCCTTCCCCTCAGTTGCCCCTCAGCTGCACTGACCCAACTCCCAGCCCATCCTATCTATCTCTGTCTCTGACACTGCCCTTTCTTAGTTGTGGACTTTCCTCTTTAAGGAGGGCATTGGCGGAGTTGCCTCAGACTCCCTGCCAACTACTAGGTTCTGGGGGGGGCGCTGGGCTGTCAAAGAGTTGGTGCCTGAGATACTGGGGGCCCTTCATCCTGCAACACTGTGGGCAGTTTTGTTGTTTTGTCCCCACCCACTGGGATATACCAGGCATGGCTAGTGCAGATATGTGCATGCAGAGCATGTCCCTTGCCAGCCAACTGGCATCTTCCCCAAGCCAATGTGGTGCTCTGCCTGCAGGTGGTGGTCACATGGTGAAAGTTGGCTCACTCGATCCCTGGAGGAGACGAAGGTTCATGGGATGCTCAGTACTTCTCCCCCTGCTGGCCGTAATGACCTATGAAAATCATGATCCCAGGTCACTGGCATTGTGAACAGGAGCACTACCACTGCATTGATAGGCTGGTGTCCCCCTCCTTTTTAATCTCTATATAAATAATGTTGTCAAATCTTTTACATTTCATTAGTTCTCAGTAAAAAAGCATTATTGGCCTATGCAGATGATATTACTCTTTTCTCATTAATTCTCCAGGGATTGCAAGGATATTAAATCAGCTGCACAGCATGATCCCTGATCTGAGGTTAACTGTCAACACTGATAAAAGAAATAAATTGACAATTTGCAAAACAAGGGGAAAAAAAAGATTCTTAAATAATATTAAGGTAGAAGTTAGTAGTTCCATTTATCTGACATAACATTTTATAAAACAAAAACTGAAAAAAATGCTTATAAAATGTGAAACTAAAGCTATCTCAGACCCTACAGGGGCTTGCAAGGTTCAATAAGAAATATGGTGGCAACAAAGTGGTGACTGTAGTAAAAACGTTTCAGATAAAATGTAATGTTCAGGTAACCTATGGCTCAGAAATCTGGGATGTGAAAACCATCAGAATTGGAAGTAGCTGAGAAAAGTACAGTACTATGGTGCAGGGTAGGTCTTCCTTTCCACAATGCATTTTCTAGTGCACAGGGGAAACAGCTTTTCACCCTAGAAAGCACCCTAAGTTATACAAAGCCTTTGGAAATCCAGCTGCTGATGTGAGCTGTGCACTCCATGGACTGGTCAAGCAGCAAAGCCAGGTACTTGTAGGAAGTGGCATTATCAATGTAGGCACCTGACAAGGAGTGGATGTTTGATAATAGCCATAGATGTAGAATTTCTACAGGCAAAAGGAAGCTGCAAGTCCATCCAGACTGCCTGCTGGTTGTCGTTAACATCCTTCCACCCATATAATTGTCTAACCTGGCAAACAGTATCAAAAGCCTTAGCCAAATCAATAAATATTGCCTCTCTACCATTGCCAAGGTCCATTTGTATATGGATGTAATCAGAGATCCCAATAAGGGAGGTAATGGAGGAGTGGTTTTGGTGGAAACTGAATTATAAGGTAGTCAGTCCTGGAAATGGAGCTGAACAGTTGTTTCCTGACTCTTCTCTCCATAGCATTGGGCAGAACAGGCAGTAGAAGGATTGTGGTGGTAATTCCCGGAGATAGCAGTACCACTTTTGAGAAGTGGTATAGAGTGCTTCCAGGACAAGAGAAAGATTTATGTGGCCAAGGAGTGATTAAGGATGTGGGTAAGTAGATTTGCAATGGCTGAGGCTGCTAAAGAGAAGATCGTAGGGGGGAATGTCATCAGGATTACTGCTAGAGTGCACATTCAGTGTGGACAGTTCATTAGGGACAGCTTACACAGGGATAATAAAGAATGCAAAATCACCTGGGCTAGGGCGGACACTTTTGGTGGGTAGAAGGGAGACAGTGGAAGGGCAAATGAAGGCTTCAGGACATTCAAGAAAGTATCACATTAAAATATTGGTAAACAGAAGGGTGTGCCAGTTTTTTTTTTGCTCAGTAGAGACAGGAGGGCAAGTTCAGGGATAATAAAGAACAAATATTTACCTGGACTGGGCTCCTCCCATCACCTGCCCCACACGCCCCCTCTTCACAGCTTCGGTGCACTGTCCCCCAGCCTCTGCTAGGGGACAGCCATGTGCTGACCACTGGAGTCCCCCCTCCCAGAGGGGGAGAGCAGTCCTTCAGATGCTCAATCCCTCTCCTCCTCTGCCAACCCCCAGTGGCCCATGCTCATTCCCAAACATGGGTTGCCAGTGTAGCACGAGGAAAGGTGTCCAGCACCTCAGCCCTTAGTGCCACAGGGCCAGCCCACATTTTGTTTAAAAGATTAAAAAAGATTGGTATGTCACCTCAGGTAATCAGCTGGTTTTGTTCATTTTTAGTAGGTAGAACTCAACAAGTGAACATCAGCTTTACTTTCTCAAGCACAGGGTCACTATTTAGAAAGGTATCTCAAGGATCCATCTTAGGGACCCTTTTGTTCTTGATAGATGTAAATCCCCTACCACAATTCTTTACAAATCACTAGAGATGTGGGAGGTACCTGGGGAATGGAGGAGGGCAGAGGTGGTCCCTGTGCACAAGACTGGAAGTAGGGAGGAGGCAGGAAATTACAGACCTGTAAGCCTGACCTCAGTGGTGGGGAAGCTGATGGAGTCCCTGCTTAAGGAGAGGGTAGTGAAGTTCCTGGAGTAAAGTGGTGCAAAAGACCCAAGGCAGCATGGATTCACTGTCCTGTCAGACTAATCTTATCAATTTCTTTGACTGGGTGACCAGGGTGGTGGATCAGGGAAGGGCAGTGGATGTGGCCTACCTGGATTTCAGTAAGGCTTTCAACACCGTTCCTCTTAGAAGGTTGCTTAACAAATTGGGGAATCTGGATGTGGGCTCTAAAGTGGTAAAATGGGTTGGAAATTGACTAAAAGGCAAGACCCAGAGGGTGGTAGTAAATGGCATAAAATCAGAAGAGGGGAGGTGACCAACGGGGTTCCACAGGGATCATTGCCGGGTCCAGTTCTATTCAATGTCTTCATAAGCAACATTGCAGAGGGACTGGAGGGGAAAGTATGCCTGTTCACAGATGACACCAAGATCTATAAAAGAGTCAACACACAGGAGGGGCTAGACAAAATGAGAAATGACCTAAGATTACTTGAGGAGTGGTCAGGGGTTTGGCAGTTTGGTTTCAATGTTAAGAAGTGCAAGATAATGCACCTGAGACACAGAAACCCAAGAGAGGAATACAGCATTGGGGGCAGGTTCTAGCCACCACAAGTCAGGAGTGAGACCTGGTGGTTGTCATATCCGATGACCTGAAGTCAGCCAAACAATGTGAAAAAGCAGTGGGGAAGGCAAACAGAATGCTGGGGTGCATAGGAAGGTACATAACCAGTAGGAGGAGTGAAGTGGTGATGCCACTGTATAGATCACTGGTGAGGCCTCATCTAGAATACTGTGTCCAGTTCTGGAGACCGCATCTCAGGAAGGACGCAGACAGAATGGAAGCAGTCCAGAGAAGAGCCACAAAAATGATACATGGACTGCATGACAAGCCTTATGAGGAAAGACTCGAGGAACTAAACATCTATTCACTGGAAGAGAAAAGGGAGAGGGGATATGGTAGAGACTTTCAAATACCTTAGAGGAATAAACAGGGTATGGGAAGGGGGAGAGCATATTTCAGAGAAGAAAGTACACAAGGCAAGGGGACATAACATGAGGCTGGAGGGAGGGAGGGAGGCTTGGGGGAATGCTATAAAGTATTTTTTCACAGAGAGGGCGATGGATCCATGGAACAGCCTACCAGTGGAGGTGGTGGAAGCGAAAACAATACAGGGATTCAAAAATGCATGGGATAAGCATAAAGGCATCTTGCTGTACAGCAGAGTGGGGGGAAAGGCAGTCCAGATAAGAACAGGAATTGCCAAACCAAGTAGGGAAATGGGCTGACTAATTGGGCTGTTTGGTCCTTATCTGCCAACAGATTCTATGTTTCTATATCAGACAATAGGTAGAGGAAAAGGCCCTTTTTGGAAGAGCAAACAACACAAGTGAACTGGAAGATAAACTACAGACAGATTTTAATATTCTACAACAATGGTTTAAAGATTCAAAAATGGTATTAAGTGCTAAAAAGCACAGGTGATGCACTTAAAAAGCAAAAACTGTAGGCAAAAAGTAACTAGAGAGCTGGAGATTAAACTTTTAAATGGAACTAAAACACTAAATACTGACTTTTATAAATACTTAGGGGCTGAAGTTCATAGCTCCTTCACATTTGGTACCCAAATCAGTAAAACTATGAGTAAATACCAGACTAGGACTGTTACATTGTAAAGCATACATACTGCCAAAAGATGAAAGAACACTTGCCCAGCAACTCTTAATGCCAGTCTTAGAATACAGTTGCATTGTCTACCAAAATGCCAGCACTACCTTATTAAACAAAATGGATTCAACCTATAATAGTATGGCCCACTTTGTGATGGGGTGTTCACTTGACTTCCACCACAGTACTAGATATGAGTATGGACTTTGTAAGTCTAAGAAGAAAAAAAGTTATGTGTACTGGTGCAAATGAAGAGAATTAAGAGCCAAACAATTATCTCATCCCATGTAAGCTCTGCTGAAAATAAAGAATTATTTGTGCTAATAGCCTCCAACTCATACAGTAAAATGATATCTGCTTATTATATCCTTAAGATATGGAATGAACTACCAGCAACACAGAATATTGATAAATTAGCAATATTTAAAAATGCTCTAAATATAGAATTGGTTGTAAACTGTAATTGTGGCTAATCAAGGATTTATATAATATTGAGTCTGTATCCTTACTTTGGTCTTCATCAATAGATATTTAGTTATGTTTTAGATAAGTGTATTCTCGATGTATAGTAAGAACTTAGTCTACTTACCTTTCCAGTGTTTAGTGTTGAAATGACTTTTGCTAATTTATGTAACTAGATATGTCTATCATATGTTTACATTTTTATTATTATCTGTAATGTCTTAAAGGACTACTTTGTGAAATAGGACATTCTAAGACCTAAAAGTTACTTCGTTTAAAAAAAAAAAAAGATTTTCCATCTATTTATCTATATAGATAAAGAACAATAACCCTCATTTATAAATGAGCAATGTCTGAACAAAAGCATCAAGAAACTATTTTTGTTATGTAAGGATGGTGGTGTATAATGTTAAAGTTTGTGAGGCAGTGTAGCCTAGTAGTTAGAGCACAGAGCATAGAGGATGCATGGCATCAAGTCTGACTCCTCCAAGTCATTAAAGGTGTATAACAAGGCCCAGTATTTGGCCCCTTACTGTTTCCTTTATACCTAGAAGATATAGGTTAGCATTATGGAGGGTGAACTATATAGTTGTACCTGGATGATACTGTGCTTTATGCCCCTAGAGCCAACAGCCCTGCTATGCAAACTGTTTTGCAAAAGGGATTTCATTACCGGCAAACCTTTTCTCCTAAAGTCCAAACTGTCCCTTAGAAAAGGAAATTACATCTAGCACAAACATAAATGATTTTGTTGCCACTCAAAAAGAACTGTAAAATTTGGGAAATCAGCTATACTGTAAGAAGTTGTTTTTTGTTGACTTGCCCAAAATTTTGGACTCTGCTTTTTAAACTATTAGATATTAATAAAAATATGTCATGGCTAATGCTCTTTTCTCCCTCATGAACATCTTTCCATTCTAGTTAAGGCTTACCACATGGTTGCTGAAAAAGAACAAGATAAAAGTGATGATTTACAGTATCTGCAGTAAATGTATAGGCTGTAATCACAACAGAGAAGAGAAATTTTAAGCCTCATGCAATTTTTTGCACATTGTTATTTGAATCTGACAGAGACCTGTTCATGAGGACTGCACACGTCAGGGATAATACCCTACAAAACTGTACATTTTGAATATTTTTTTGATGTGTATTTCATTATTCAGATTAGGAAAAAAAAAGATTTCTGAACTTTTGTTCACATGTGGTTAAGCTTGGGGACAATTTCTCAGTAATAGAACCTGCAAAATGTTGAATAAAGCTGCAAGGAGAACTTTACATATTCTTCAAAAACTGACCATTTGGCAACCTTTTTATGGTAGACATGGGCTCAAGTTAAGCATGCTCTGCAAAGTTGTTGCACCGCTCTGTTTTCTTACAGAAGGTGTAATCCCTGAGGCACATTGGGGCAGGGAGGGAGCACCCTTCTCTGGTGTGAAGGATACACAAATCTGAGCATACTTCTTATTTGGTGTTTAGGTCAATATTTTGGAATTGCTCCTACCAATATATCCTACTGATCGCTCTGATTACTATTATATGGTGCAGCATACAATTTCATAGTATTGAATCTACTATATCCTTATAAATTAATTCCTTATGAATTTTACTATGAAAAATACTATAAATGAAAAGTTAAAAAGAGGAACCACCAATAAAAATGAAAGTCTAAACAAATGATTTAGATTACTGTACATTTGTGCAAAACATAACACTGAATATACCCTATTTATCTGAAGAATGTATTCTCACTGGTGTGGTATAAACTGTCTGAACACCAAACATGATGTTTAACCAGGATCTACTAAAGGCTGTTGAGTACTAGCCTCACCTAAATCCAAGAATATAAGTGTCATATTTTTGTGGATGTATTTAAGTTTGGTTGAGTGCAGGATACCCATTGTTGCTGCTGCTTCCATAAATGCAGCTGCTCCACAAGTTCTAAATCCGTTGGTTCTCCCTGGTATTTTCCTGGTAGCATCTGAAAACATACAAATAGAGTAGGTGGCTATCGGACAGTACCCATTTTCCGGGCTGCAGTAGGCGTAGCTCTGCAGACCTCTTGCTATGAAAAAAGGACTCAGCGCATTCCTTCCAACTGAACAACATGGAATTACACCACAGTCACCTCCATGTCCATGAAGCACTCTGCTCACTGTCTTCAATGGAAGGAGCACTGCACTATTTTTACAGTGTCAGCGGTCACACCAGAACACAGCACACTCTGCTGTGTCCAATATGGCTGCCAAACTGTATTGTGGATGTGTGACTACTAGTGCATGTGCAGTGGTGCTCAGTGGCCATCTTGGTCATGGCAGAGTGTGCTGTATTCTGCCATGACTGCAAAAAAAAAAAATAGTTTAAAGTATATATATATATATATATTATATATATATATCTCCACCTGACCTCCCTCTAAGCTCCCACCACCCCACCCCCAGAAACATATGAGTGACATTGGAGTACCTAATCCCCAGTGTTGGGAAACATATGAGTAACACTGGGAGTGCCCAACCCCCCCCAGTGTTGGTAAACATACAAGTGACACTGGGGTGACCAATCCCCCAGTGTCGTGATCAACATCCTCATTTTTTTAATGAAACATACCCTCCCACCTGATCCTCCCTCTCAGCACCCACCATCCACTCCCCCCCCTCAAAAAATGTAATAGTTACACTGGGGGCTGTCCAATACCCCAGTGCAGGAATTCTCACTCCTTTAAAAAAAAAACTTGGAAAAAAAACCATCCATCAATGTCTTTTGCACTTTTACCATCCCCCCACCAGACCCTCCCACTCAGCACCCACCATCCCGCACCTTCCCAAGCCCTTATTTACCCATCAGGGTCTAACACGGTAATCCTCTGTGGACTGCAGACATGTCTCTATTCTTCAAAGCTGGACCATGAACTGAAGAAACAGGTATGCGGTGCAATGTATTTCAATGGTGTTTTGAACTTAGTGGCATAACGTGGTCATTTTTGCATATTTGTGGCCCAAATTTTCAACATGCCTTTTTTGGGACCCTACCTCACGAACAATTGAACTGTCATTAGGCCGATCTGTCCTGAAAGATGATTTTGCAATCCCTGCATGAAATCACCTTTTTGGCTGAAGTTGGACATTTTCTTTGCCCTTGTTCATGAGGTGGGGTCATAAGAAGGCTATGTTGAAAATGTGATGTAAAAATATTAAAAAACAATAAAGTTATGAGCCTACATTGAATTTTTCGAACACAGGCTCGTAACTTTGGTAATTTCCAATATTTTTACCCCACATTCACAACATAGTCATATCTTTACAGCACCTCATGAATGTGACAGCTGTCATTTTTCAAATCCTGGCCAAAATGTTTTTTTTTTACATGCCGAAAGGTGATTTCACAGCCCCTGCCTGAAATCCACTTTTGAGCAGAGGTGGAATATTTTCTCTGCCTTTGTTCATGAGGTGGGGTAATAAGCAGTCTATGTTGAAAATGTGATGGAATATATATATATATATATATATATATATATATATATATATATATATATATATATATATATATACACACAATAAAGTTATGAGCCTACATTGAATTTTGTGAACTCAGGCTTGTAACTTTGGTAATTTTCAATATTTTTACCCTAATTTTTTATTTATTTTATTTATTGTTTTGGTAACCAGGTAAGACCCACTAGACACAAGTGACCATTTTCAGGGGTAACCCAGGAGCACTGGGGTTTTTAAGGTACTTGCTCAGAGTCACACAGTATGCAAGTGAAGGTCGTGGGGATCAAACCCAGGTCTGCTGGATATACCAAGCTCATTCACAGCTCGTTACTAACAACACAAATTTATAACACCTCCATTTATTTACAGCACCTCATGAGTGTAATAGCTGTCATTTTTCAACACCGGCCCAAAATGTGTTTTGCACCCTGAAAGTTGATTTTGCAGTCCCTGCACAAAATCATCATTAGCCTCAGAGTTGAACATTTTCTCTGCCTTTCTTCATGAGGCAGGGTATTAACAAGTCTTTTTTGAAAATTTAGTTTCAAAATATTAAAAATCAAATTTTCAGTATTTTCACCCCCACATTGTTTGACATATTTATAGCTGACATCTTACAGGGGATTAAAAAGAAGACCAGCCTTTCTGCAGATAACACGAAGATCGGAGCAGTGGTGGATGATGCAGAGGGGTGGCAAGGATTGCAGGGCAATCTAGCTAGACTTGAGCACTGGTCAGAAATATGGCAGCTGGGGTTTAACACAAAGAAATGCAAAGTCATGCACTTGGAAGCAAAAATCCTAGGAATAGTTATTGGTTGGGGGAGGTACAATTATTCACTGCAGAGGAGGAGAAGGATCTGGGGGTGCTTAAACAGGGCATATGAACCACTCAGCACAGTGCAGGAAAGCAGCAGCCAAGGCTAACAAGATGCTTGAGTGTATTGCAAGAGGAATCACCTCCAGGTGAAGGGAGGTCATCCTGCTACTGTACAGGTCATTGCTGAGGCCACACCTGGAGTACTGCATGCAGTTCTGGTGCCCCTATTTGAAGAAAGATGTCAAACTACTAGAAGGGGTCCAGCGCAGAGCAACCAGGATGATCTTTGGACTGGAGGACAAATCCTACAAGGAGCGACTGAGTGAGCTCAACATGTAGTCCCTGGAGGAACAGAGGGATAGGGGGACATGATAGAGACCTTCAACTATATGAAGGGCTTAAATAAGGTTGGTACAAAGGACATTCTTAGGTGGAAAGGAGGGAGGGACATGAGGGGGCACAGTCTGAGGTTGGAGGGCAGGAGATTCAGGAGGGATATGAGAAGGCATTACTTTATGGAAAGAGTGGTGACAGGGTGGAAAACAATACATGGGGAGGTGGTATTCCTAACATCAATGGGAAGCATTAAGAGAGAGTGGGACAAAGTCAAAGGGAAGGTCACACAGAGGGCTACAGAGGAAGAGATGTTGGTAGGCAGGGGCTTGACTTTGAATGGGTGGGTAAGGAAGGGAGGGTCAGCTGTAGTATAAGAGCTGCTAGCTGTATATTCCAGCAGACTTGATAGACCATATGGCCTGTATCTGCTGGCAGTTTTGTATGTTTGTACACTATGTTTGTACATTCCTCAGCTGCAGTCCTACTGGCTCTGGCCAGAGTTTGTTTTTCTAATTGCTTGCAGCAGTGCATCCTTTTAAAGAAGTGAAAAATATGATTGTTGTGCCTGAGATATCATTACCTTCTCCATTCTGAAAAACAATATTTTCTGCAGCAGCCACAAGGGCTTCACAATGAGGAAGAGAAAACATTCTAAGAGTGTTCTTTAGGCTGCTTTATTAAACATAGCAGTTTTGACTATATCAAATTACTAGACTTGTTGCTGAGGAGCTGGTTTGGGCCAGTCAGGCCCTTGTGGACTGATTCTGTGGACTGTTTGCTGTGTGTTCTATTAATCCCCTTGCACTTCCCTCCCCCACAGCACAGGGATTGAACATCCCTGGCTGGCTGCTTGTCTGTCACCAGCGCCCTCCAGTCTAGAGGAGTGGAGCTACAGTGAAGCTCTTCAGGATTAAATCCAATTCTGCAGCATGCTGCAGCAGAGTTACTGCAATAAACAATGTAATTTTAATGGGAATTAGTCTACAAGAGGCAAAACGTTCCTTTCCTTTAGCTCTTTGTCACCTGGGTGACCATTTTGTATCAGGTTAAGCAGGGGATAGATTGGACTTCATTCAGATTTATTTTAGGTAATGAGTTTTTAAGACTGTAGCCCTTTTAGCAGTCTTCCATTGTGGTCCATGGGCAAAGGGCCATAGTTTAAGGGCAACATACTGTGGGTGTCAGCGTGGGGGGGGCAGTCAGCAGGAGATGCTGCACTACTAAATTATATGAGATTAGAGGGTGGACAGTTTAGGAAGGAATTGAGAATGCACGTTTTTTCGGAGAGGGTAGTGGCAGAATGGAACACGCTACCAGCAGAGTTGGTATCCTGTAGAACAGTGGGATGCTTCAAGAGAGGCTGAGACAGGGCAAAAGGGAGCGTCATGAGAGGGGGGAGGGAGGGGTAGCTGCAGAATAGGGTGCTATCTGCCAAATCAAACAGACTCGATAGACCAAATGGCCTTTTCTTCTGGCAGTTTTTGTATGTTCGTACTAGTGTGACACTCTTAGAAGTATTGCATTGTATGTAAATCCACTTCTATGAGATTAGACCTGTTACCTTTTTCGGGCCATTGTTTAATATATGCACCCACAATCTGCTATTCATTGTGTCCTACTTTTGCACTGTTACCAGTTTGTATCTGAGTGACTGTTGTTAAGCTAACAAAATTTCCTTACTCACTCTTTGGTATGTATCCACAAAAAACAGAGGACAACAGGTGGGGGGAAGAGGCGGAAAAGGGCGTTAAATAAACAGTGGAGAGGAGACATTGAGAATTCAGCACAGAACAATGTTATTAATATTTCATCTAGAACACTTACCATTGCGGAGATCAAAGTTTTAGATAAAGGACTGTCTTTTGTGCCCACTAAAGGATTTAATGTCAGCCAAGCATTAACAGATTTTAATTTATTTGCCAGAAAGTTTACTTTAAAGACTATTTTCCAGAAAGAGATTTATCCCATCAGCCAAGTGGAAGAAGTGGAAGAAAATGAATGAGAATTTAAGGTGAAGTCCACCTTTTGCCCACAACATGGAGCAGCAGTTTCCACCCTTTTGAAAATGTGTGAAAATGATTTAATGAAGATGGATTTAGATTCTACCTGTGAAAGGCAAGTATATTGCTATCTTACTTTGTCTGAAAATGAAGCCTTGAAATCATTGCAAGATGACAAATCCATTGTAATCAAGTCCGCTGATAAGGGGGGAGCTGTGGTGGTCATGAACAGTTCTGATTATGAAGGGGAAATTTTGAATTAGTTGGCAGAGGTTACTTTTTATCGAAAACTTACAGGAAATCTTACAGGGGTATTCAAACAGCATAGAGACGAATATCTAGGTTGGGCAATAGAAATGGGCTGGTTGAACAAAAAGGAAAAAAGTTTTTTAACTGTGGACAAACCAGTAATACCAACCATATATATTCTTCCCAAAACACATAAAAGATTAGATAAACCACCTGGGCGCTCTATCATTTCAGGTATTGGGTGGTTAACTGAACCATTATCTATTTTCATTGATACGCATTTGAAACCACTTGTACAACAAATGCCTTCTTATATTAGGGACAAAACTGATTTACTGAATGTGGTGAATGATATCAATATGGACAGGGACTCAAGTTTTGCTACTCTTGATGTGCAGTCCCTATATACATGTATTCCACATGATGAAGGATTGGAAGCACTTAGGTTTTTTTTAGATCGAAGGGAAGATGTTAACAGTCCACCTACAGAATTGTTATTGGATCTATCACAGCTCATCCTTAAATTCAATGTTTGTTTTCAAAAGTAAATATTATTTGCAAGTGAGGGGACCACAATGGGTGCATCATTTGCACCAAGTTATGCAAATTTATTTTTGGTTAGATGTGAATATTGTGTGGTTAGGAGTGCCTCCACAAATCCTTTCCTGTTTGAGTTGGATTTGTGGAGGTGCTTTATTGACAATATTTTAATCATTTGGAAGGGGGTTAAAAAGAGACTTGAGGAATTTGCTGAGTTCCTTAATAATAGCAATCCAACCCCTAAAATTGTATTGACCACAGGTAAACATGAGATAGCTTTTTGGATGTTAGATTGTATAGGGACAATGATGGGAATATTCTGTCTGACCTTTTTTCAAAAAGTACAGATCGTAATACCTTGCTTCATGCTACTAGTTTTCATCCGAAACATGTTATGAAAGCTGTTCCCAAGGGACAGCGTATTCATGTGAAATGAAATTGCACTGATGTGGTCTATTTTGTCTACTGATCAGAGATTGTTACATGTGTCCCAAGAAAAGCCTAATGTTGTCTACAGAAGAGCCAATAATATTGGCAATAATGTAGTTTCAGCACTGTATAATCCGGATTTACAACAACAGATACATTGGGTAGTCACTAATATAAATAGAAAATGGGGACATTACATGTATTGTAATTTTTTGGTGCAAGGCAGCTCTGTAGCACACCCAAAGGGAAGTACATCTTTTGTAATGCATTTATTAATTGCAACACAGAAGGGGTGGTCTACATAATGATGTGTCAGTGAAAGGCAGTTTATATAGGCAGAACAATCTGTAATACGCATAGGTGAACATGTTAGGGCTTGGAGAGAGGACAAATTAAAATACACCACAGTAGACATGTACAAGGTGAAAACAAGAGTATGCACAAAATCAGTTTCTTTGGTATTCAAAAAGTTCAGAAAAATCCTCGGGGTGGAGACTGGCAAGCGTTGGTAAGCCAAATGGAAACAAAATGGATCTTTCAAACATGGGCTTGCCATCTGCCAGGACTCAATGACTCTGTTGAAATTGTGCATTATTTATAACTGTGTTTACGAGGTGTCATAAAAATCATAAAAGTGCTAAGTTTCTTTACTTTTCATTTTTCATTCATTTTTTTTAGCCCATCATGCTGATTAACTTTATGAATTTTAATATATGCCACACACACACACACACACACACACACACATATATACACACACACATATAAGGCTATTGAAATGTTAACTGTGCACTGTAAATATATACAAATGATTTAGGATCTACCCCTTTGTTGATGTGTTTCAGTATTGGCCCACTGATGTACTGCAGAAAGAAAAGAAAGAAAAAAGAAAAATTCAAAAGAAAAAAGAAAAACTGACGAAATGAGTGCAACATAAAAAATACTAGTAAGTTTGGGACTGCAAGAGTCTATTTGGACTATATAAATATATAAACAAACGAATGACATAGGGATACTTTGCAGGCATTTGTGATGAGATTGTGTATCTGATTTAATGGTTCTGATTTTAGAATTGTGACCATATTGTGTTTAGAATTGATGTTAAAACAGTAGATAAAATGAATTATAGAAAGCATTAAATATAATTAATTAGTAGCAACAAGTATATGCATGCTTGTATTTATATGGAAATGTTGTCTATTTGTGCTTTTTCTGTAGACTGAATTTAGGTAGATATGTAAGTACTCGTTTTGTGAAAAAATGCAATTAGGCTTTAAAGGTATAAAGCATTTTATATTGTGATAGCTCTGTGCTTTTCTTTTTAGAGTGTTGTGATTCATTATATTAATAGTTATTTCCCATGAAAATGCCTCTTAGTTTGATGAGGAAGGCTTAATTCATGTGGGCTTTTGAATTCTTTCATGTTAAATTAGTGGGTATAGTAGATGTTTAACTGAATTAGCATGAGAAGTATGCACCTTAAATCATTATTGTTAATTATCTGATTAATTGGTTGCACTATAAAATAAGGAACAAACTGTTAGCTCCTTAACCTCTGAAGAAGCTCCGCCCAGACATAGCGAAACAGAAGGTTTTTTCACCCATCAAGGTGATGCTGTAGCATCAGGAACTGCCGTCCCTTTATGCTCTTTACATTCTGTCTCTCTATGTAGCCACATAGCTATGTATTTAATTTTACTGCTATAATTGTCTTGCCATATACCAGCACTTTCATTTTGCACTGTTTTTATTATGTTTTGTATCATGTTTTTTTATACACTGTACTAAAATGTACTAAAATAAAAGGTGTTTTTGTATAACATGATGAATACAGTAGTTCTCCTTAATGTACAATGCTGATATTTCTTTACAAGCTGTTCAGAGTGGGTGCTTCATGTTTTCTGTTTTTGTTCTAGTAGGCTTCATGTGAGTACCACTCCATGTGGATGGCTCCCTGGAGCGCCTGTTTCTGGTGGTTTGAATATTAACTTGTAATATTAATGTTTGACCTTTAGAGTTTATGTACCAGCTCTGTTAGTATTAGAGCCTCCTCAGTTTTTTTTTTGCTTATTAGCCTCCCTTCTCATGAGGCTATTCCCCTTTTATCTTTTTATAATATGTTACTTTTTGTCTGCCTCCCTATCTTGGTGAGTCCTATATCTTCTCACAGTTTCCTTCTGTATAAGGTTACATCCCTGTTGCCTCCCCACTTGAGTCTGGTTAACATCCTCCTATCATCCCTATTCTCATTTAAGCCTTAACTCCACTAGTTTTTCTAGTTAAGGCCCACATCCCTGTTATTCTCCCTAACTGGTTCAGACCTAGTCCCTTTGGACTCCCTGTCGACTCAGACCTCTCACCCTGTAGTCTCAGTATCTGGGTAAGCCTCATTCCCTTGTTTATTCTAAGTATATTACCTCCTTCTACAGCCATACTTTTTGTGACTTCCCATTTACCTCCTACTTAAGTGTTTCAATATTCAGCACTAATATCTAACATTTCCCATATGCTGTTCCCTTGTCTTGCTTTCTTCCCCTCCTCTTCTCCCTCTCCTCACTTACACCATCTATTGCTCCTCCCCTCTCCTCTCCTACAAACTTCCTTTCTCCTCTTTCCCATCACTCCCCTCCTTCTCTCTTCCTTCCCATTCTCATTTTACATGGTGTTCTGGTTGTCATCTTTTACCCACTTATTGGCTTCATCTTGAAGCTCTCTAGCACTTTATGTCCCATTTTTTTCTCTTATATTCCCATCTTCCTTCCTCTCCCTCCTCCTTCTCAACCAGTGTATTATTTCCTTTAAGCTCCTTGTCTCTCTGTTGCTTTTAGTAGCAGGCGGCATTGAACTAAATCCTGGCCTCATCCCTGCTTCACCATTCCAGCTTCCCAAAGGACTGAGGGTTGCCCATTTGAATATATGCAGCTTGTCCCAAAAATTAACCAGCTACAACCTATCATGCATGGCCTCTATCCAGATGTCCTAGTGGTCTCTGAATTCTGGGTCTCCTCTAAGGTCTAGGATTCTGCTGTTGCTATCCCAGGTTACTCCTTATCAAGGCACCATTTCCCCAAGAGGGGCTGTGGCATTGCTATTTGCCTCTTCAGCAGCATCCAGTTTGTGCCTATGCTTACTGTCTTTTCTCCCTCCTGCTATGAGCTGCTTCTCCTTTAACTCTTCCTCCCCTTCTCTGCTCCCATCTTTATGGCTGGAGTTTACTGTTGTCCTGCTGTTTCTCCTGCTTTAGTTACTGAACTCCCTTCATCTGTCTGTTCTCATTTCTTCAAAGGGGAGTTGCTCATCTTTGGTGACTTTAATACTAATTGACTCTCCCCTTCTGCATATAAATTCTCCCAAAATGTAAAGTTCCCTCCAATTGCTTCAATTCATTTCTGACCAGCATGCCTACATTTTTAATCTTTAAACCACACTTTCTTGGACTGAGTCCTTTCATCCCACCCCCACTATATAATGGGTGTAAGTATCCTTCTTGATGTGCTCTGTGACCATTGTATGGTTTACTGTGTGCACAAAATTCCTTGCTCTAAAGCTAACACAAAATGCATCTGTCTCAGGTCGTTTAGGACACTGGATCTGTCCTCCCTCTTAATCCTATGCTCTGGCCAATTATCAATACCTTCGCAATGCCTGTACCGAAGCCACCAGGTTTGAGAAGTCTGAGTATTTTGCATTCACACTCTAGAAAAAACATTAATCACCCCTCCAAGTTCTGGAAGGTTATTCATTCTCTTTTCTCCCCTCCAGCTTAGTCTCTGTCCCCTGTTCTCAAGGCCAAAAACTCCTTCATCTCTGACCTTTCTTCTGTTGCCTCCTACTTTAACCTCTGATTCACCACATATCTGCTCTCTCATCCCCTACTCATCCTTCTCTTCCCCATTCCCTTCCACTCCCTCTGCCTTCCCCTATCCACTCTTTCTCCTTCTCTCCTGCCTCTTCCTCTGCTTCCTTTAAGGCACTACTTGCCTTTAACCCTCAAAAGGGAGGAAGTCCTGAAGGACGAAATCCTAAGCTCCTACTTCTCTCAGCTGTTTTCATCACTGTTCAGATTATCCTACTCCTTGATCTCTCTTTCTCCTCTGCCACTGTCCCTGAAGCCTGGAAACAGGCTACTGTCATCCCACTGCATAAAGGTTGTGATAATTCTTTTCCTGATAACTTCCATCTTATCTATCTCCTTCCCAATCTGGCTAAGTTACAAGAATACCTTGTTCTCTCGAAGGTTCATTCCTTCTTTGACTCCACCTTCTTTACTCCTTTCCAGTCTGGTTTCCAGAAATTTCACTCCACTTCCATCTCCCTCCTCCAGTTTACTGACTCCATCCTGTCAGGTATGGACCAGAGTCTGATCTCATGTGCCATCTTTGTTGATTTAGCTAAAGAATTTGACACTGTGATACACCCTATGGTTCTGGACAAGGGTAGGGTGGTCAGCGGGTTCAACTCCTATCTTGATGGTGGGTCTCAAGCTGTCCAGATTGGAAGTCCCCATCCCCCACTCACTGCCCATCTCTTTAGGCATCCCTCAAGGGTCTGTTCTAGGACCCATTCTCTTTTCCATATTCCTAAATAACCTCCCCTCTGCCTGTATCTTTGTGTCCATTCCTATGTATGCTGATGATACAGTGGTCTTTGCAAGTGGCTCCCCTCCCCAACACCTTACTGCCCCACTGGAGTTTGACAATATTCAGCCCTGGTTTTGGTCAAAACAAGAGTCCCTAAATGCCAAAAAAAAGTTTCTATGACATTTGGCACCTGACAGACGTTACCAACTCACCTCCCTCCCACCATTCCACACCCCTGGTGTTGCTATGATTGAGGATGTCTCCTACTTTAAGTACCTCAGGGTCTGGCTGAGCCATCATATTGATTTCTAAGCACACATTGATGCCATTCACCTCAAGCTTCACCCCAAGCTTGAGGCACTATACAGGGACAAAGTGAGTGTCCTGCTTCCTGACCACTGAGAGACTGGTTTGGAGATAATATTCCCTATTTTTACTATGGAAACATATTCTATAGTGCAGCTTCCAAATTCTCTCTTGCCAGACTGGATCCCTCTTTCACTCCTTTTGCAATTTTGTCTCAGACTGTCCCCCTCGTACCAATCCCCACTCGGTCTACTCTGCCCTTTCCCTCCCCTCCCTTGATTCCAGCTGCCTTTCCCATTGTGCCTCCTTTATATCTAAATTCTGGTTTGGTTCCCTTCTCTCCTACCTTATGTCCATCATATCCTCTTATCCTCTACCCCCTGATCTCCTATCCTCTCCACAGCAATGTTTCCCATTCCCTTTCTATACCATCCAGGAAATCTACTGCTGGTCAAGCTGCCTTCTCATATCACTTTCCTAAACTCTGGTACTATCTTCCCCTGTCTGTTCTGCATCTTCTCCCTTCTCCTATAAGTCACTTCTTCATGACTTTTCTACTCCGACCTGCAATTATCCATGACCCCTTACCTTAATTGATCCCCGTCCCCTACCTCCTCTACCCTGGTATGTTTGAGTAAGGTAATTCCCTTAGTCTATCCAAACTCAATTTTTTTATATCATGTACGTGTTGTATACTGTTTCGTCTTGCAGTTGTTTTTGATTATGTTCCTTTTGATGTATTGTTTTGCTTGTTTAGATTATTATTTTGCAAATCTGTCTATTACTATTTATATTTTCTCTTTTTGTACTACTGTATCTTCCGTATCTTCCCCTTTGATGCATCTGGAAACGAGTTTGATCAACTCAGTATGTCTTTCATGCTAAAACATTTGACATAAATCAATCAATAAATACATCTTGAGGGGCAGTGTCTCTCGGAGTATTTTGCAGTTTATTACTGGGTGCCTAAACTGCTACTGAAAGTCAGCATTAGAATCTGGTTCATACAATTCTCTCAGCACTGCATTAGCAAAATATTTAAATTATCTGCAAATGTTGTATTTTGATCGATTCTTTCACTCAGATGTACTGTATGTTAAAATTGTTCAGTTATTCTTATTTCTTAGGCCTGGTTTATATGCATTAAAATGCTGCATGTAAAGAGTTAAATTGTCACAGTTCTGCTGTAACATTGGGGAGCTTGTCTTAAGTACATCTGTATGAGTCCTCAGAGTGCCTTATTAGAAAGCCTTCAAGGCTAACCTTTAATCTAAGATAAGAGTGGGACAGCTAAGGTAAACCTTTCTCAGACCAAACCCAAGGGGAAAATAACCAATGCTTCTAAAACTAAAGAGTCAAGGGAGAGATGGTGCTATGTATGCCAGAAACTGAGGCATTTATCTTCTGATTGTCCAAAGAACAGAATCAGGTCTGAGACAATAGGGCTGCTCAGAGCAGCAAGACTGCATGAAAGAATACTTGGAGTTCTCACCATGCTGGAGCTTGCCATATCCAAGATGGCCACCATAACAGAATTGCGCTTACCTGATACTCACGCATGCACAGTTTGAGTTGTGGCCATCTTTCACACGGCGGCCATCACTTCTGTAGTTGCAGAAGAAAAAAGCAGTGCTCCACAAAGGGTGTGTGTTGATGAACCCATGGCAGGGAAGAGCCGTTACAACACAACCCACTGGAACTGTACCAGACCACTGTGGAAGCATGCTGGAGCGCTGTCTGGTCAGGTGATTCCACAGTGCTTTTTCCCAGAATGAGAGCAATATATCTGTGGAGCTCTACCCATGCAGTCTTAATAAACATGAGGGAAAAATTACAGAGAGAGGGAGTAACACTGTCAGAGAGGAATAGCTAGTGGCCTACATAGAGCCTACTGTTCATCTCCATAGGTTGCTTGTATAGCTTGTATATTTTAATCTATCTTTGACTGTGCAGTATTTTTTAAAAGGTACAGGTAATTTATTTTATTAGCAACTGTGTGGTCCATCTCTGAGAGCACGTACCAAATTAAATTAAGTTCTTTACTATTAGAGCCTGTCCAGGATTACCAGAAGCAAATAGGGGTCCCTATGTCCAGAGGCCTGGCACTGAGTGAGTAAGAGAATAAAGCTGGGCAAGATAGGAAAGCCCAAATGTGAATTTGCAACAGCTTGATGGCAGCATTAGTAAAGTATGTTTAGGCAGTTGTCAACCAGTGGATCTGTGACATTGACATTAAACAAAAAAAGGAGTTGGATGGCACCACCAATAGCTGGTCCAACATTTTAAAAGTTATATTAAAAGTGTAATGCCCCATCTCCAAATGGGGGCTTACCTTAATTGCCCATTTCTCTCATTCTGCTTCCACTTCTGGAGCACCTCCCGATGCCTGCCATTACCCATATTTGTCCCCATTCTTACTGCCACAGCCCCAGTCCAATATGTGCCCCCAGGTTCCCCAGCTTTGTGCTCCTGTGCTGTTTTGACCCTCCAGAGCTCACGGAGCAGGATTGAGAGCCACCATTATTTGTGCAGGCTAGTGGGCTCCCTTCATATGCAAAGAAATGTGCTTTAGATTCGTACCGCAACTGCAGTTAATGGGTGATTCCTCCAGTTGTCCCAGCCCTTAAATAGGCTAGTGTATGGGGCCGGTGATGTTGGTGGCCTGCAGGGACCTGATAAATTAATTAAATATATAACATCATACATGCTGAAGGTTCTGGCCCAGCATCATGAATATTAATGAGAAAGTTACACTAATATTCATGAGCGGGTCCATTTGGAGAAAGGGATACTGCAGGTTTCGGCAGCTGCTGCCAATGTAAATTATAAATAATAGTGTGTTAAATTCAGCAGCTGCAGGGACACTGAAGGGGTTAGTGTTGGGGGAAAATGATTTAAATAAAATAATTCTCCTGGTTGCACCAGGCAGTAAACATCGGGACTCAGATGGATTGCCTGTCTGCTGCATAGGGTCACTCTATTTCAGCAGCAGTGACAGGCTCATGACTGCATTAACCTGTCTGGACAGAGCAGCATTTAAGAGGGCACAATAATGGTCACTAAACTATGGAGCAAGTGTGAATAAATACTGTTTTTCCTGGCTGCACCAGGATGTTATATTTGGGACTATGTTAATACTGCAAAGGGACTGTGTTCCGCAGCCACAGTTATGAAGCAATAGCCAATCAGAGGGCCAGGATTTCTAGTGAGGAGTGCTGGGATAATTCCTGAGACTTATGGGACATTACCAAGTGCTTCTGGGGAAGATGCAGGGACCTAATTCAGGTGACAAAACAGGGAGCCTATTGTGCATGGAGGGAGGCTAATGAATATTCATTTTATGGACTGACAGAGACTTTCAGCCAATTATTGTGGGAGCAACAAGTGGTCTGAACCAATTGGGAACCACAGAAGGACTCCACAAAAGACAATGCTTTCCAGGCTGACCAGAGTTTGGGCAGAAGCCCCTCTCCTTCACAAGGCTGGGGGCTCAGATCCCCAGCAAACTGAATGGATCTAGCAATCCAGTGCAAGCCCCTCCACAGGGGAGGGGGCTTTTCTTCTGACAAAAAAGACAAGTGGCTGCAGGCAACAGATGTTGCTAGCCTGGGGGTTGCTCAGAAATTGTCCTTCAGGGCTGGCAAGTGTCTTTCCATGTTGTTGGGAAAACGTGGGTGAATCTGAACCTTCAGCTGTGAGAGAGCTGCATGCATGTTCTGCCTCAGCACTGAGAGTGCTTATGAAGCCTGAAACCATCAGAGAAAAAGAAAGCCATTCTGCAATTAATCTGAGTGAGTAAACCTCTACTTACAAGTGAACATTTGAGAAATCTTTAAGGGGTCAGTGAAGCCCAGCAAGTAAGAAAGTGACTGTCAGCACCCTGCATCTAACCAAGGCATAGAGAGGGTGGACATCTGCTAAGCAACCAGAGAAGGGTCCAGATTGAAAGTATTTATGTGACTGTTTTGCAGGTGCCTACAGGACTGGAAGGGGAATACCCAGAGCATGTAGTTCTCTCTGACTTTGCCTGTGAGGTCCAGTAATTGTCTAGTTGGAGCTGCTAATGCCAGCAATGCCACAAGGGACTGTGTAACTGTTGTATTGAGCCTGAGAGAGCTACAGAGATCAGTTTTACCAAAGGGTAAAGTGTCGCAAGTGTAAGAAAGTTACAGTTTCAGCTTTGCAACCAAGTGAAGTCTACTAAAAGGGTAGAAAGCCATGCCCCTGACTCTGTCTAGATCATTATTGTCTCCAGTGGTAGTGAGCCTTGCATCAGTCTCTGGTTGAAATGTAATAAAGTATCCGGATTTGTCTAGCATGGACTATAAGCAGTCGGGTCATGCTAGCCTTAGGGAGGAAAGTACCCAGCCTGATGAAAGTCTATTTTAAGATCTAAAGGAACCATGGTGGCCACACTGGCCAATGGTTGAAATGACTGTGAATAGAAAGCATAAATGTGCTGACCAATAAATATTCTGAGTGCAATGTATTCAACTCAGATTAGGCGTGGGACACAGCCTGGTAGTATGCCACCTAGGGCACTGCCATATGCCTTTCCCTGAGGGGTATAGCCCAGACATGGGGTTGAAATGTGCCAGACCCAGTCCCAGTCTAGTCTTTCTAGTGAGTGATTTCAGCCCAGACAAGGGGCACTGCCAACAGAAGTCAAGGTGTAAGTTTCCACCTCAAAAGCTGTAAGATCCTGCAGTCAGTACAGAGGGCTGGCTGTTAGCTTTTCCTGCATCCTAATCTCTGGAGTTAGAGCCTGTCTGCTGAAAGCACCTGATTCTGCCTTGTATAGTTCAAATATGATTTACTAATGAAGACGTCTAACTGTGAGTACACAGGGACCCATCCCTGTAATAGAGGTACTTGCAAGCAGTTAAAGTTGCCAAGTTCACTAATCATAGTCTAAGTTTTTTAATTCAAGCAAAGGTTTCACAGCCTGTCCTTCCACAGTCAGGATGTGATTCAAAAGTAAAATATAAATGTTAATCTGCATATTTCCTTTTAAGGACCCCAGCTAGCCAGCCAACAACAGCTGCACCGAACAACAGCCCTGCCCCTTAAAGAACTTTAGTATTGGGTACCCAGGATGAATGTATGGGATTGCAGGTTCCTGATACAGTTTGGGGACTGGTACCAGTGTGAGTTTTCTATTAACTGTGTCACCTTTGCTAGTTGCAGCTAGATTAGACAGCACCAGGTGTCTAAATGCCTCAGGTTGGTGGGTGGTCACAGTGATCGATGCCTAAAGGTAAAATGCCAGATTCTTTTTGTGATTTTATGCCAATCTAAACCAATCAAACCAAATGTGAATATTGGAAATAGCTTGACCTCTATTCTAATTCACCCATCCTAGCCCTTTCCCATGTAAATAAATTGTTGTTGTTGTTTTTTGCATAATGCTGTCTCATGAGCATATTATTATAGAGAGCCAATAATTACAAAAATGTCTGAATTGTGGGGAAACGTTTCTTGGGTCATGCTTGGGGTGACATTAAGGTAATGTGGGTGGGTACAGCACCCCAGAGGGTTGTAGTAGGTTTAAGCTAGCCCAAGTAAAGTATACTCTGGGTGGAGGCACTGTGCAAAATGTTATACCTTAGGAAGGAACCAGTTTAAAGTTAAAGTAAGGACCCAGGCCCCTCAGCCTTGTTCGGGGTAGTGTAGCCCTTCAGATACATGGCATCAGGTTTGTACCTGTTGGTAAAAAATTGGAACATGGCACACACTGACACACAGAGTAATCCATAGACACATAACTACATACACAGTGACATGTTTAGGTAAAACCGATATACCAATACACACAGATATAGGAAGATAGGCAACATGAATAAGTAATATTTTCTCCACCTTCACAAAAACCAAAGGTTGAAAACTATGTAATTTCTTCCCTATGTATGCTACTCGCAGTAGTACAGTCATTATCTTCCAATGCTTTCGTAGACTTTGCCTGTGAAAGCAAGGTACTGTACGGGTTGCTAGTGGGGAGAGTGAAATGTTCACAATGTGATTAAGGGCATAAGATAAATGAGCAATAAGTTGCAAACTAAACAAACCTCTTCACAAAGACCCATGCCATTTTTTTTGGCTGCACTGCAACTACAAAACATGTATTGATAATACACTCAATAAGCGCATTCAACAACATCAACACATATAGGGCCAGATATTTAAAACTGTGCTCCAGGGCTATAGTAGCACTGCCCAGTGAGCAAACTTAGCCCGGAGCAAAAAGCAAGCTATATTCAAAATGAATAGCCCAGAGCAAAACCAGCTGAATATAGCAAGCAAAGGAAGCCGGGCAAACAGGGCTAGGAGTGCAGGGCAAAAATGGCCCGGGAATAAGACAGCACTGAATATAGCAACAGGGAAGTGTACACTGCCACTGAAGTTCATTGAACCCTGGATAAAGCCAGTGTTGCAGGTAGAGAACATTGCATGTGATTGCACAGAGATGACTCACATCTACTACAAACAACAATGTAAGCCAGATGCTGCAGAACTGTGCTATGCTGAAGTGAGGTTTGCCCAGGCTAACCTGATTGCACAATGCTAACACATAGGCCTGGTGCAAACTGGTTAGTCCGGGGCAAATGGGAGCGATATTGAAAGCTCCCATGCAAATGAGCCTACTTAGGTAATCAGTGGGCAAACAGGCACATTTGCATCTCATTAACTGCTGCTTAACATACATTACCATGCAGTTTGCCCGGTGCTACTGCATGGAGCACACAGCACCAAGTTTTGGTCAGAGTGGAAGTATAGGCTGGATGCTGCAGGCCAAGCCATGCCCACAGCATCCCCTGTCGGTCGGAATGGAAGTACAGGCTGGATGCTGCAGGATATGGGTGCTGGAAGGCACAAGCGGTGCATACACCTGACCCCTGCAGCACTGCAAGCAGCCCAGAACAGTAGATAGAGACATGTCCATCAACATACAGACATAGATATGTAGCCATGTATATATATGGGTGTATATATATATATGAGTGAGGCAGTATAGCACAGTGTTTTAAGGCTGAGCTGCAAACCTGGAGATCTGGGTTTGAATCCCACAGCCACCACTTGCATACTGTGGACCCTGAGCAAGTCACTTAACTTCCTTGTGTTCCCAGGTCACACCTGTAAACAAGCTTTCAGCTTAGTGTGCCTCTCCTGGTAACAAAATAAAAAACAAATGTACTGCCTGCGTCCAAATGTGCACTGGGAGACAGCCCCGCCCCCACAACAGTGGCACCCCACAACTGTCATGGGTGCAATAACATGGACCTGCGTGGAACAGGCATGAGGCAAGGGGGGGGACATAGGCCATAGGAATACTAGGATCCACAATGGCACAATATTGTTGGGGACTGGGAAGGCTGGGTGGGCCAAGCAGTCTGTCCGAGCCATCAAGGCTCTGTTCCTATAGGTGCAAACACCCTGGTAGTCTAGTGCTCCAATTGTGATTCCTGACCCGGTTGCCACTCGAATGTCTGTATTCCCTGGCAGTCTAGTGGTTCCCCCAACCCCCAGCACATTTCCCAACCCCCGTTCTCCATAAAGTTTCATAACTTCCCTGGTAGTCTAGTGGTTCCCACCACCCCACCCCCTGTATGAATCCCGACCCCCGTTCACCATAGAATATCTTAATATCCCTGTGTAGTCTAGTAGTTCCCCCACCCAAGCACCTTTCCCGACCCCGTTGTCTGTAAAATTTCATAATTTCCCTGGTAGTCTAGTGGTTTCCCCCCACTCACCCCAGCACATTTCCCAACCCCTGTTCTCCGTAGAATATCATATTTTCCTGGTAGTCAAGTGGTCCCCCAACGGCAGTGCCACCCCACTCATCCACCCATCTGCCATGGATCAGGCCAGCGACTGGCTCAGCCCTCCTCACACCACCATGGCTGGCCTCGACTGAGGAATGAATGAGCTGTACTGCATTCATTACAGTACAGCTCATTCATTCCTCAGTCGGCTGCCAGCTGTGGTGTGTGAGGAGGACTGAGCCAGTCACCAGCTCAATTTGTGGCAGATGGGTGGGATGACTACCAGGGAAATCGGTGGAATCTACGGGGAACGGGGGTCAGGATATGGGCTGAGGTTGGGGGTAACCACTAGACTACCAGGGAAATTAAGATATTTTACGGGAATGGGAATTGGGATACATGCTGGGGGTGGGGTGACCACTAGACTACTAGGGATATTAAGATATTTTATGGGGAACAGGGGTTGGGACATGTGCTGGGGGTGGAGGGAACCACTAGACTACCAGGGAAATGAAGATATTCTACAGGGAAGGGGGGGTCAGATACGTGCTGGGGTGGGGAACCACTAGACTACCAGGGAAATGAAGATATCCTATGGGGAACAGGGGTCGGGATCATGCTGGGGATGGGAGAACCACTAGATTACCAGGAAATTAAGATATTCTATGGGGAATGGGGGTCAGGTATCATGCTGAGGGGTGGGGGACCACTAGACTACCAGGGAAATGAAGATGTTCTATGGGGAACAGGGTCGGGGATCATGCTGGGGGGGTGGAAGGACCACTAGATTACCAGGGAAGTGAAGATATTCTATGGGGAAAGGGGGTCAGGGATTGTGCTGAGGGTTGGGGGGACCACTAGAACACCAGGGATATGTATTGCTGTTACTGGACACGGGGTCAGGTTTTGTGATGGGGGGGCACTGCCGCCATTAGCGCTGCATTACCAGCAGCTTTTTTTCAGGGGTAACTAGCACCACCCTACAGGTCATGATAATGCCTGTAGCATGGCGCTATGCTTTTGAATATGCCAGTGTGCAGGCATTCAGGTCCCCTCTCCTCGTACCTCCCCAGCATACATTATGGTTTAGCATCGGCACTAACACCTAGTGCCGGCGCTAACTGTACCTTTCAATATTACAGTCAGGCGCAAGTTCGGTGCTAGTCCAGTGCAACAGCTTTGCACCCGGCACTGAGCTTTGAATATCTGGGCCATAGATTAGTACTAACACATAGAAGGTGTATCCATGGAACTAATGCTTAACAACGTGACTCCAAGCTTTCATTAAAAAAAAAAACACACACATTAACAACCTGATTTCAAGTTTTCATTAAAAAAATCATGAAGTCTCTAGCCCTAATGATTCCAAAGTTAGACCTTTTAATAGTTTATTTAAAATGGTATACCCTGGAACCGCTAGGGTTAAAAACTTTTTTTAGGTCAAAGCTTGGTGATAGCTAAGTTAATGTATCAACATTTGATGTTTGCCGCATTTTGTATATATCGATATATAAAAACAAAAAAAAAACTTCAATCCTGTAATTTTTGTCAACATACAGTAGATCAACATGCATGTACTATAGTGGCATGGTAGCACCACTTATAGTTAGGGTTGAACATGGGTTTTAATGTTAAACCCAGATTTTGCACCTAAATAACTTTGCCTTCCTTTAATGAATAAGCACCAGCTTTGGCAAGTGTGGTCAGGTTGTCAGAGTCTCAAGATGTGAAAAGTTTGGTAACAGCATCTTGTACAGTTTTTGAGATACAGAGGGTCAAAAAAGTGGAAAAAAACCCCACTTTTTTTCTATACTTAACATTGGGATTTTTGCTGTCACCTACATCCTAGACAGACTGGAATTTTTTCCATGAAATTTTCAGGGATGATGGGGTCTGTGCCAAGGATGTGCCTTTGGATGGTGTGGTGAAAAAATATTGTACAATTTTTGAATTATAACATTTTTTGGGGATACTATCAAAGTGCAATAGAAAAACTTTGATCGATAAATTCAAAAAATGGTCAAAGCTTAGATTGGTAAATTCAGAAAACCAGTTGAAGCTTCAATCAGTAAATTTAAAAAAAAAGGTTGAAATTAACTTAAACTTCAATAAGTAAATTAAAAAACGGTCGAATTTAACATAAACTTTGATCAGTAAATTCAATAATAATATTACATATTAAACAACTACACTCCCAGTCATGTTTGTCTCCTTCAGTCTTCACCAACATGCAGTTCCTCTCTCCAGACTAGTTACTTATGGCGATGCGCCGATGACCTTCTCAGTCTATTCCTCTCTGCTCTGGAATCAATTATCTGCAGAACTGTCTCTGTACTGCCCCTGACATTTGTAAAAGCAAGTTAAAAAGGTGTCCTATTGTTCTATTGTGGAGCCTACAATATGCCTTGATTATATACTTCATTTCCTTGTTAGAAAATGTATTGAGACTGTGTAAGGTGCAATATAAGCAAAGGCTATTACTAAATACAATATTTTATTTCTGTAACTGTTTAAGTGGCAAGCCTGTTCTGTTAAAGAATTGTGTTCTAATTCAAACTAGCTATTTATTGAAGAATATACTAGTAATTCAGTGTGTGACACCCTCAGCACAGTAAATGGTTGGAACCCTTTCTGGTACCAGCATGTCATGCTTGCATGCTGCTCCAGGTACCTGGAACCTGACATCACTGGCATGATGGCACAAGGACAAGTGCCCAGTACTTACACAGGCATATTGGAACTGGGCTGCATGCAGGTGTGGGTCGAAGGGTTTCAGCACTGGGATCAGCATGCCGGCAAGAAATGCTGGCACCTGAGAGGGAGCTGATCTGTACGTGCTCCAGAGTTCCATTTGCAGGATTCCAGTGATTCTGGCACTCCGGCTATTATCGCATCCCTCTCTCTGTTGAGCTCATCTATCCAATCAACTTAACAGCTTCCCAGCTTTCTCTGGTGGAATCAGGATGCTTCACTTCCTTTACAAATATATGTCCTCCTATGTGAGGAGAAATTCAGCAATGAAATGTCCTAGGATGGATGCTGTTTACTAATGTGAAGAATCAAGACTTTTTCATATACATTTTGTAGGATTTTTACTATTTTTCTCCTGACCCAATCCCACACATCCTTGATGTGACGTGTGCATGAGGAGGCATGCACGTGGATGCCTTACAGGGCTTCCCTCCCTTCCAGTTGCACCATTGACCACCTGCACCAGCCACCGGACCTCCATCCAGTGGTGGTGGGACTACTGGCGGGTGACCCCCCATCCCGGGAGAGGAAAGCCACCACTCAGTACTGCTCCCACCCTCCACCCATGCTGGCACCCCAGTGATCTGAGGTTGTTCCTGAACCTGGGTTGCTGGCATAGCATGAGGTAAGGCATCCAGTGCATCAACCCTCAGTACTACCAGGCTGGCCAGAATCAAGACTTTTTAAAGTGCTTCGTTGGTTGTTAAAATGCTAAAAATAAAGATCAGGTATGCCTTGAAAGTTCCACAACTGGAAAACTTAAAACCTGTTTTACTATCCCTATTGCAAAACATGCATTAATGTTTGGTAACACCCCACCCCAAGAAAAAAAGCAGAAAAACAAACAAACAACATGCCGTCTGTTTGCCATGGCAGTTAAAAGGTCTGGTATAGTGTTTCTACTGTACTAAGTTGGACATTAAAATTCTGTCTGCTACTGACTTTACATTGAGGACATGTATAGCTGTTAAAATAAAGTTCCCACTGTCTTCTGTAAGCAGCATTGCAAATAATACCAAAATCAGGTTTGTTTTCCTATCAACTGACTTGTTTTGGGGTGATCGAGTAGAAGGGGCTGTTCTTCCTCCTTGTCATTGCCACTATCTTCTGCATCATTCTTTAGTGGTCAGCCATGGATGCTCTGCCTAGCCAGCAAAGGCGAATCAGGAAAACAATGAAATCATGCTATGGAAGTGAATGCCCAGCTGGCATAAAGAACCAGGAACACATGGAGGACGTGTTATAAGTAAATGCCCAGTCATCAAAGGCAAGATAGGAAAATGACACGATCATGTTATAAGTTGAAATACAACCAAAATTCAAAAAAATGGCTGAAGCTTTGCTCGGTAAATTCAGAAAACTGGTGGAAGCTTTGATTAGTAAATTTAAAAAAAAGGTCGAAGTTACCATAAACTTCGATCAGTAAATTCAAAAACCATTCAAAGTTAACATAAACTTCAATCAGTAAATTTAAAAACTGGCCACAGTTTGATCTGAAAACTTTGATCAGTAAATTCAAAAACTGGTAGAAGTTAACATAAACTTCGATCAATAAATTCAGAAACCAGTCAAGGTTAACATAAACTTTGATCAGTAAATTCAAAAACTGATTGAAATTCGATCTGAAAACTTCAATCAGTAAATTCAGAAATTGGTCACAGGGGTTTTAAACACGTTTTTGCACCTAAATAACCATGCCTTTGTTTAATGAATTGGCACAGAATTTGTCACGTGTAATCAGAGTGGCACAGTCTTAAGATGTGGAAAGTTTTGTGACAGCATCTTGTACAGTTTCCGAGATACAGGGGGGTCAAAAAAGGGAAAAAACACTTTTTTTTCCTATATTTAACATTGGGGATTTTTGCTCTCACCTACAGCCTAGACAGTCTGTCATTTCTCCATGACATTTTCAGGGATGATGGCTTCTGTGACAAGGGTGTGCCTTTTGATGGTTTGGTGAACAAATATTGTACACGTCTTGAATTATAATATTTTTGGGGATAATGTTGAACTTCAACCGGAGGTCACAATGCTCACACATGAAAATAAGCATACGATTACACTATCTAACAAATTATGTATGGCTGCGAGTGTAGGGCCTAGAGGGCCATGCACTTCCACAGATAAATAGGGATACAATTTTACTGTCTCAAACAGTAAGGAAATAAATTGCAAACAATTTTATTAATTCACTAGTTAGGGTCAAAGTCACAAAAGTAAGGATATGTGACATTAGGGTTTGCAACATTGACACCCCCCTTCAGGCAACACAGCAGCTGTGGAGTGTGCCTTGGGGTTCTCAACCCTCATGCTCACCCCATTGGCATAGAGTGTACACATCTGACATTATCTATGGATGGGATGGGGTGAGCGTTAAGCTTGAGAACCCAAAGGCACATCTCACAGCTGCTGTACTATCTGGGAAGGGGGTGTTAGGGTTGGAAACCCTAATCCTACATTTCCCTACTTTTGTGGCTTTGACCTTAAGTAGTGCATTAACCAAGTTTTTTGCAATTAATATGTATGTATACGTAAGAACTATATTGCTATGCTTTATTAATGCTGATCAGGCTCCAAGCTTTCATTTTTTAAAAAAAATGTATGTTTCCAAGCCTAACAGTTCAAAACTTGCAGCTTTCAAAATATAATTTAAGCATTATAACATATCAAGCAAAATAGTTTTTGAGATAGTTGGAAGATTTTATTTATATTTAGTTTTTGTTGACCGGATAAGTGCACTAGACAAATCCTGCCTATTTTCAGGCATGGAGGGGGATACAGATGAATTCCAACTGACCTTGAATCAGATTAAGCTGTTAGTGGTTGTTTGGTTTAAGAATACACAGTCTTTTCTGGTTACATATCCAGGAGTTGCAGGATAGTTTGATACAATTTATTGGATCAACATATGTCTTGTAGAAAGATAGTATACTGTAGTTCACAAGCTTTTGGGACCGCATATGTCCCTTCATCAGGGTTATACCAGATGGAAGGATCTGTGTGGCCCTGAAAGCTTGTATTCTATACCATCTTTGTGCAAGACATATGTTGGTATAATAAAATGTATGACACCATCCAGCAACTCCCATTTTCCAAGCACTAATATGGTAACAATCTCTACTAATTACTTATCCAACATTCCGTCAGGCTTACATGATATCTGAGTTGATTTATGAACCCCAAACACACTTTTAAAATCCTGGAATGAAGAAAGTAGAAAAATCTTCAATGATTTACTGGCTGTTTTTGGCAGCTTCTTTTCTGGGGGGAGGTGCAGAATTATGTTTTTAACTGATATTAGCTACACAGTGTTAGTATCTCTACAGTCAAGGAATGGAGAAACAATGTGAGTAGTAAAGTAGAAAAACCTTAAATGAGTCGCACGTTCATTTTAGGCACCCTTTAATTTTTTTGGGGGGTGGGTTAAGGGACAATAGATTGGATATTTATTGAGATGAGTTATAAAAGATGGGACTGCTGAAGGTTCTGTACTGATTCTTGCCAAGAGGAACTAGTTTCCTAAATAGCTTACTACTTGGGCAGCACAGCTATTATAATACCAACACATATGTTGGTTAATATGTAATTATTTAGTAAAGACATTATGGGTTGGGATTTGTGTGGCCCTTTTTTTAGTCAGATTTGGTACTATAAATGGATGTATTAGTTTAGATTATGAAGGGGGTGCAATTGTTTGACAAACTTTGAATCATAATAAAGAAATTTAGTAGTCATCACATGCTCCCCTTTAACTTTAGATGCTCTCTGTGCCATTCAAGATTAATGCCTTTACCAAAGAATGATATATTAACCAAAATATTTGTCGGTATTATAATTTTGAATAGGCACTTTTTACATGAAGGCATCAAACAAATGTATGTTGGTGTGCTAAATATTTTTAGATTAGGGTGTGCTGGTATATTTATTATGAGTGTGTTTATGGTACTTGGTCACTATAAATTTATAATTATATAGTTAGAAATCTGCTATAAAACAGATTCATCCTAGAGGGCTATAACCTTTGAAAAAGATTTACTGTATCTGCTCCCTGTTGCTGTGGTTATTTGTATGCATGTTTTCTCACATGGAATAAAACAAGGAAGTTTATTTTCAAAAGTGGTGTGGGCTGCCTTTTTTTACAAGTTAGACGTGAGTGTCATGACTTTTTTCTGCCAGTACTTATTTCAGATTCTTGCATTTATTTTCAAATAAATACATGTCACTGATGTTTACTCTATCTTTTCTGCAAGTCATGCCAGAGGCATGGCATATACAGTAGTGTTTTACTATAATATTTGTATTGTATATTTATGAAAGTAATCCCAGAGGCATGGTATACAGTATCCTTGTATAATATTAATACTATAGCTTTGCCTTTTTCATTTCCATGTCTGGAGAAATATTGCTATTGTTTACATGATAAAACCAATAAAATATAAATGAAGTGAAAAATATCTGAATCTCCCCAGCTGTCATCATAGTTGCTGTGTTTTGGACATCATAGTCTGTTTGCTTCATGAGCAATATGATGTCATAAACAAAGATACAATGAGGTCAGTTGAAGAAAGTCAAATGCTTTTTATGTGGGAATTTTGGACAGACATGAGATATTTAAGATGTATTATAAACACTGGGATTAAAAACCAAAAATGAAACAATATGTTATGTAATACATTGCAATAGCTAAAACTTTGTGAAGTTACATAATGAAGTGAAGGACTGCTCTCCTAGCATGTCTATGTGCGCTTAATGGCTACTGCCAATTGTTCAAGGACTGAAAAACACTTTTTGATACAGTGTTCAAGGAAAGTGCAGTATAAAAACTGAATTCCCTTCTTCTTATTATGGGTATTGCAACAACTGGGCTTGCTTGCCTGATTGCAGGGTTTTAATTTTGGAGAACTTGGTTCTGCAGACTCATGAGAAAGAAGATGGTTAGATTCAAGGATCACATTTTACTGTGTCAGGAATCTCCTGGCCTGTTACTGCAAGGAGTGTTTCAACTCTCCTTCTGTGACGGAGGCTCTTAATGACTTGATGGTCTGCCTTGAAGAACCTCAGCTCTTCTGGTTCAATGGTATGGTGGCAGCAGATCATCCTGCCAGCTGGGACACCAAGGTTTGCATGATATCTGTGGAATTACACATTGAGGCCACCTGGGGGCCTGGGATGTCACAGAAGTCTGAGGTACCAGTTACTTGGGATGGAATAGGCTTTCTGACATTTAACCAAATAAAGTTTAGAACCTGTATTAAATGAAAGATTTGATTTTGTTGATTTCAGTTGTGAATCACACAACATGGATGAATTTTGTCTGAGAAATGGGCATTCACCCTGGATCCTTTTGATTGTGAATGTGTCTGTTGCTAAAATGTATGAACATTCCTTGTTTTCCATTTTGGCTGCTTCCCAACATAATTCAACAGTATTCTTGTGAGCGTCTTGTTCTTACACATGCCTTTTACATTATCTAACTGAAGTCAGCAGTATTCTTGTTAGAATTATGTTCTTACATATGCATTTCATGCATTGGACTGATAGCTCAGTGGCAGAGCACCATGACAGTATTCTGGGGGTCTAGATTCAGTTCCCATTTAGGTCATATTACTGCTTTCTCATTATAATTTATGTTTGAATTGTTCAGCAGTGGCTAATACCACAGCAACAATCAACAAACATGACCATCCCAAATCATTTTACAGAAAACTGCGTCAAATCTGTAATGCAGTAACTCTCTGAGGACAAATGTGGTAGCTAATATGTACCTGCAATATTCCCACATGTGCAGTTTCCTCACTCAGACCCCTGGGCAAATCATTTCATAATTTTGGCATTGTAGTTCTTCTACGTCTGGTATTTGTGATTGACCCTCTTCTTCCAGCAGTTTCAAAAAAATAGATGCTTACAACTTATTTATTTTTATTTTTATTTGAAAATTGATAACTGGGAGAGGTACACTGAGCCAATGCTTGTTTCTAGGTGAGACTCAGGGGAGAGGAACAGTGAAAGGACAGCAGTATAATACATAGGAACAAAACATTGAACAATATTTGATAAAATAAAATTAGAATAAAATACAAAAAGTAGAGTAGAGAATAAAACTTTAAGGCTGAGGTCTACTTTTCTTGTTTGATATTCAGTTGCCTCTTGCTTTGAAATATATTATGATTCCAGAATTCTGTGGCATACAGTGAAACAAAACAAAAAAAGTGCTGCACTATAGAACTCTGGATACATGGTTTCCATATTAATAAGGAAAGAATAGATATAAATGTCAAACTGGCTGTAACAGATATGATAGGCCATAGTAAAATAGAAGTGTCAGTCTTGAAATAACCCCAGTGGTGTTTTTAATACCTTTATCACATGATTCCTGCCTTCATTAACATTTTGAGTTGCATGACATTCATAATGATTTGGCTTCATGCATGACCCATTAAATGCAACTATAATTCAAACAAAATTACAATAAAAATTAAAATATCATATGAATGGTGCATTTCCAGATCTACAAACTGCATCCTCTTTCAAGAAACAGATGTTAGCAGTTTTAGAATCTCTATAATTCCTTATTGTTTTAGTCTTTCAAAAGAAGCCAGTTCAAAGGTACTGTAAAATTATAAGCCACTCTTTATAATACCATGAACACTTTTCAGATTTTCTTTAAAGAGACATTTTCCAAGAAGATGACGCTTGTGAGGAGAGTGGAGTGAGTTGCTTCAGGGAAGCTCTTGTCCAATTTCCTTCTTTTCAGCTGAATGGATGAGTGAAATATCATTTATTTGCCTGAAGAGACTTAAAGCAATTCTTGCTTAAGGAAGGAAGCAATGTCAGTGAATCCAATTGATTCCATGTACATAATTAAAAAGTTGCTATAATCCTTCATGATTTAAGGACTATAGCTGTTGAGTAAGCATGAGCTTCCTTTTGGGCCATGGCTCTCCCCCAAGCACAATATGTTCAAAAGACAGCAGAAGACAAGTGCCACACAAAGAATGTCACCTTACCCTGCAACAGTAACATTCTTAGCTAGGGTTTATTTAAGAAAAAAGAGGAGAAAGAGAATAAAGACTTAATATCTTCTCCAAAGGTCACACAGAAGGTGTGAAGAGCAGAACAAAACAAAACTGATCCTCATTCCCCATCATCAACACTAAAGCATCTGTTAAGTCCACTGAACCTCAACTGCACAGAGCAACAGATACTAGCAGAAGATATGATAGAAAATACTGGAGTCACTGGTGCTGAGTTTGCCAACACTCAGGAAAGGAAGTCACCTCAATTAGAAAAAATGGCACTGGAGCAAGGTGAGCATGCCAACAATGGAGTTCAGGAAGATGCCAGGCCAAAGCAACTGCAATCAAATTTTCAGCAACAGCAAACACAGGTTTCATTATTGGTAAAGCCAGCTGAAGCAGCGACAATTCAAGTTCTGAGAATGTTGAAGAGGGGGTGATTTCAGAGGGCCAGATGAAGCAGAATTTCAATGGTTGTAATCAAAAGGATGGGTCAATGGACTGAGCCCCAAACAGCAAGGACATCAAGAAGAAGAAGAAGAAGCAGTAGGCCTCTTAATCTGCTAATAGTCACATAGCTCAAAAATCTAAAGGTGCAATGTTTTTTGAGATTTTTCAAACACTGAAAACACCTAAAACCAGTCTTATGAAAACACAAAAACATTACAAACCAAATTTAGAGAACTAGTTACATTAGAGCAGAAGGAGGGATCATATATAACTACCTTGTACCAATTATCACTGAATCATTACAAACAAATGGTAATAAATTATAAGCTTCAGTAAGTTCTATAACTGTAACAGGTGATGATGGGGAGGAGAATGAACTATCAAAAAATTCAGAACTAGGTGAATACAATACATGCCCTGAATCAGGGCTGGATTCAGATGATGCCATTGGTACTACTAATCAAAAGCCTAATAACATGTGGTATAAGAATACAAAAGATTTAAGACAGTAGGAGAATTCAGTACCAGAATGGGCAAAATTAATATAAATGAAATTGAAGATCTTAAGAAAAAGCTGCACCTAGTACAGCAGTTAAAGAATAACTAAAAATATTGAATAAAAAAAAAATCAGACAAATGGCAGCCACAGTACAAGATGTGATACAGGTAACTGATGAAACAGATAAGAGAATTTCATAGTTAGAAGACAATATGACAACATCTCAGAGGATATATTAAGAGCAAGAATGCAACATGTTACGAGTTAAGAAACAAAATGATGGATTATAGATTTAAAGCCAGAAGGAAAAATATCTGGATTGTGGGAGTATCCGAACAGTGAGCTCAGAATACACCTAGCTATTAAACATTAGAAAAGGTGTTCTCTATTTTTACAGATTCTTCACTAGATACTTAAATCATGGCATTAGATAGAGTTAATAGATCCCTTTGAAACAGACAGGAAGATGGGCTCCCACCTTGAGCAATAGTTGCAAAGTTTGTGAGAAGTATGGGCAAAGACTGTATTATGCAAGTGGTTTATAGGAAGAAGACAACTGAGATGGAGGGTGCAACCATCACAACATTTCCTCACTTACCATATGAAACCATGCAAGCCAGGGAAAACATTTTCAAACTTGAGAACAATGCTTTGGAAAGCACATCTGTGGACTGCCATCATGCATCCTGCTAAATTTAGAGTTTATATACTGTAAATGCACAAATATCAACATATGACACACCTGAACACGTTTCATTTGATTTACATATATGTATGCCTCAGAATGCCTCAGATCTTTTTTGCAGGTTAAAGATTGGACTGGCTTTAACTATAACTGAACTTAAATTACAGTTGTTTTTCTTTGATGATTGCTGTGGGGGCAGGGGGGATTAAAATAAAGCCTGTGGAATTTATTCAATGACTGATATTTGGGGGGAGACAACCTATGGCCTGTGTATGTACCAGTCTTATTGGGGCAAATATAAGCTGAATTCTGAAATGTCTGGTTATGGTAAATAAAAATTTTGAAGTGGGGCTTGAAATGTCTTTTATTTCCTCTGCATGACTGAAGGGAAAACCAGTGTAACTTAACATCTGGTAGATGGATACTACACATGTCCTTAAATGTTATTTAGCAGTAAGGGAAAGGATAGACACAGTTTAATATTGATATTTTGTTTTTGCAAAAGACTCACTTAGATAACATAGAAATAGATAAATTGAAATCTAACTGTGTAAAGAAGATATATTTCTCAACAGGTTCATCTAATAGTAGAGATGTTGCCATTTTGGTAAACACAAACATATTTAAAATTTATTTCACAATACAAAGAACAAGAAAGCAGGATAATAATGGTAAAATGTATGATATTGGTAGTGTATTTTTTTTCAATTAATGCTTTATTAAACATTTTTAAGAACAAAAAATATATAATTACAATCAGGTGAATAACACAGTGGGCAATTCAACAATATCCACATCAAAATACATTTAATAAATCATAAGAACTAAAAATTGAAATTAAATGAAACCAACCATTTTATGCCACCCAAAACTGAATGAAAGAGTAAGACAAAATGTATCTAAAGTTAGTCACCCAAACAAATACACCCCAGCAAACCAATTATCTGCTGTCATAACAGTATCAAAGGAAATAACAAAACACCTGTTAAAGGAGAAAGAACAAACAACTGCAGTAAACTACAAAGAAAATGAAACAGGAAAAAGAGAAAAATGGGCAATAGAGGTCAAAAACTAAGGCCACCACCATAAAACGCAGACCATGACAGAACGGGGAGTGCACAGGCACAACTTGCCTGGGCAGCAAAGAAGCACTAAGGACAAATAGTAAACCAAAAATACCCCTTTCCACCAGTATCCAGATGGGGAGAGTCAGCTCAGATAGAATCACCACACTTGATCCTACAGAGCAGCCTTACCCACTGCCAAATAAGATAAACATTCCATACTAGCTAACCTACGCATACTCTTCTCCCATTCCTCCAAGGTGGGAATTATCTCTGATCTGCACTTCCTATAAATTGACATTTATCTTCTGAAGTAGCTGCCATAAACCAAAGATGAGGGGATCTGCACCGGATAGGTAGTCAATTAATGTTACCCAAAATCAGGAGAGAGGTGTCCAATGGAACCCTGCATTGAAGCACTACAGAAAGTCTGGCCTGCAGAGAAGACCACCTGCCCAAACATTTAGGACAGGACCAGAGGATATGCAATAAGGTGCCATTTGGCTGATGGCATCTCCAGCACTCAGAATGACTAATTAAACTCATTTTCCACAATATGTCGGGTGTCCTGTACAACAGCTGTAGTGTATTCCATGGCATGAGCTTCCCCTCAGCATCCCAGCAGGAACCAGTGACACCAGCCCAATCGCAGTCCCACTTGTCTTCAGTTAAAGGGTAACCAAGCTGTTTTTCTCATCTGACCTTCAAAGAAAGCATGGTGGGGGTATTTTCCTTCAGGAGTCCTTTATAGACTTGACCAAGTTTGGGGGGTTATAAAGTAGCAGAACCCCCACCTGCCAATCCCAAGGCATCATCCCAAATCCCCTTCAGGAGCAGGGAAAGTTGGGGGCCCATGAAAGACCAAATTAAATGAAGAAGTTGAAAATCTGTTGTGCTTGTATGCTTAAGTGGGATATAATTTTGATTTCATTAGAAGCACCCTTTGGGGCCCAATTTTCAGAGGGACTGCAGCCACCACAAGGGACTTGTGGCTGAGAATATGTCACAAGTGGTGACTTGCGGTAAACCTGTGCCACAGTGCAATTTTCAAAAAAGCATGCCGCAACCCCTCTGCCACAAGTCCCTTGTGGTGATGCAGCACAGTTCCGCCAGCTCTCCCTGGTATAACTTTGAAGCTGTGGGGGAGCCAGTTTATAAGGCTTGTGCAACTGCTTTGGTGCAAGCTGCTGTAAACTGAGGGTACTGTTACAACCTGCATCCAGGATTGTAAAATAGGGTGCAAGTTGCGTCACACCCTTGGATGCAGGTGTGTCAAACTTTATGGGGATGCAGGGCTTGGTTGCAAGCCCTGCGTCCCATTTGAAAATCAGGCCCAGGGTCTAATTCAGTTGGGTAATGGAATATTAATAGGTGGAGGAGACCCAAATGTTTGTCTAGATCCTGTCATGGATAAAATCTCCAAAGGTAATAAAATGATAAAGTTTCCAAAATGTACAACAGGTTTCTTCAGAATGGTCAATTGATATATATAGTACATCTCACACCCCAAAACCAGAGAGAATACATGTTTTTGGTGTCCAACAGGTACATCTTTAAGGTTAGATTATATATTATGCTCAAACTCTATGTATAAAAATGTTTTAACCATAGATATAAAATCAATACATATTTCAGATCGTGCAATGCTTCATGCTTCCTTTATCCCAACTAGAGAAATATTAAGAAAACCGCAATGGAGATTTGGTAATTCTCTACTTCGATGTTAAGATTCTGTAGACCATAAACACACAATGATTAAGAGTTCTGGCACTTTAATTCTGATGATACACAAAAGGCCATGGTGATCTGGGACACATTTAAAGTCACAATAAGAGCAAATATTGTATCCTACAAAATTAAGCATGGAAGAAAACAGAAAAATACAATTAAATTGGAAAAATAGATTGAACAGTTAAACACATGTATACAGCTTGGAGAGATTGATCTTACTGAAAAGAAAACAGAAAACATCATGTTATTGCAACAATACCTGAATATGCAAATAGAGAAATACATGCATACTCTTAAAAATCAACTATATGAAAATGGTGATAAATCTGGAAAATTGTTAATGCATATGTTGAAGAAAAATAAGATTAGAAATACTATTGTAGATATGCGGGATAGTACAGGTAATTTGGTGAAAGAAGACAAAAATATAGGTAGAAATTTCCTGGATTACTACAAAATCATATATCTAAAAATTACTCAGAACAACCACAAATAAATAAAGAAAAGAAAATAAAACAATGCATTTCAAATTCCCAGATTCCTAGATTTAATATACAATTGCAACCCCCCTACAAATGGGGGTCACTAAAAAGCCTTCCTTGGGTGAGCCTAAATGTTCTCCGCCCAGCTGGTGTCCTGTATTTCAACCAATTTAAAATATAATTGAGTAAGAGTGCATAATGCCTCCATGTACTGTCGCTTTAAGAGCTGCCAAACAGCAGTATAATTAATTTGAATTGGGGGGACTGTGTGTTTCCCTGCTCGAGTCCCACCTGGGCCACTGAGCAGATCTCTCCGTTCTGCAGTCGCTATATGTGCAGGGGGAGCCCTTTCAAAAGATGTAACTATCTGCTGGTAATTTGTTAGAGTGATAATGACAGTACAGTTTGTCTAACCTGCCTTTCTTGCAGCTGGGACTCTGTGTGTTTTGCCCCTCCATTTTGGATCCGAACTGCTAAAGAGGTCCAATCAATGGGGAGGGTTTCCTTAAAATGGAGCGTGCTGGCAAATCAGAACTTGGACTCTCAAGTGGAGCCAGTCACAAGGAGCTTGTATGAAGAGAGCCTCTGGGAAATGTTGTTTAGACCCTGGTGCCTTTTTTTGCCAATACAGGGAGCCTGTAGTGACTGACAAGGAGACTCAGCCAATGGAAACCTTTTGGATTTGAGGGAAATGCCTGGACTGCCTGCTGAGAGAGTCAGTCTGAGCATGGAGCTGGAAGAGTGAGCAGCTTGTGGGGCTACTGCCCATGGGGCAGCACGGGAACCGCGCCAGAGGCCTGAAAAAGGCCTGCCTGTCGTCAGCTCTCCTGAAGGGACAGGAAAGGACTGTGTTTTCTCGGACCAAGTATCCGAACTTGAGTGTAAAAGGAAAGCAGTTGTTGTTGCCTAGATCATGGGCAACCAAGTGTGGAGAAGAAGTGAAGAAGAGGAACCTTGATGCTTGGACTGAGATTCTGAAGAGGAACCTTGATGCTGAAGTGCCCTGAGGTTTGGGGCAGAAGAGAACTGTTCTGAAGTTGGAAGCGGGTGGAGAAACCACCCTGTGTGTTCATGCAGCCATTGTTGTGCAGTAGTTTCACGCGGGAAGCTTGTGTGAGGCACAAAGTAGGCCTGCAGCCATTAGTCAGAGTTGTTCGGACTGAATCCGAGCTGTTAGAGTGAAAGAAGAAGCCAAAGTCATTTTGGGACCAGACTTAACCTGAAGAAGACTGAAAGTGTGCAAAATTGCAATCTGCCTGTCAGGACTCTGTGGTCTGGTACAGTAAGTGACCTTTACATGTAAATGTGCGTAGTGCTTGTGGGGATTGAGATTCAAGTAATTCCCCATGTTCTGAACTGTGTGCTGTGCTGGGAGGGTGATTCCCTAGCAAGGTTTGGACTGAATCGAGTTTGAGTCAGAGAAGAATGCCTCTGTAGCCAGGCTCAATCTCCTGAAGTGACCAGCTGCTTGCCTGGTAGTGTTCTGTGTACATATCAAATGTGCGGTGAGCTGGAAGTCATAGCCAGCATCACTTGGACTGCATCTGCCTGCATTGAGTGCAAGTGAGCCCTGCCACAAGGGCTGGGCCAGCTATTCTGTTTCTCCTGGCAATCCGGAACAATTTGTAGCCCATATAGTTTTCAGCATTGAATCTGTGAGTACAAATCAGGGTAGCTCCCTGCCATCTGTCCATCTAATTGCAAGTGTTTCATCTGATTTATTTTCTTTCGTTCTTCATAAACTGAGTCAATTGGCTCCGGATTGCAATTGGGTATTGTGCAAGTGTTTTTCCATCACAGGGCCCCACCCAGCTGCACCAATCCTGGCTAGCCCCCCACCATCCTGGGTACCCAATAAAGTGACATTTTGGGACTCTGAATATGCACACAGTACTGTGATTATTAATGTGTCTATACTAATTAACCTGATTTCCCCCTGTCCTTGTTACAGCCCCTTAAATAAATCAGATCTGTTTGTTTCAGCAAAGTTACACTGACTGAGGTATTTGTTTATGTTGTTAAAGTATTGTACAGTGGCTATCGTATTACATCATCTTGTTTTACAGGGGGTCCCCAGAGTCAAGCTGACTGAACCAGTGCTGGGGGTAAGTATAAACAGTGAAGCTACTCATCATGGTGTATTGTGTGGGCCGCTAGTAGGAATTAAAGGAGGTTTTAGTGTCCCAGAGGGCTGTGACCAAGTTAGTCGAACTACTGTAAACCCTGACCTCTGGGTGGAGGCACCCGCTATAGAACCTAGGCCCCTCAACCTGTTAGCAGTTAGGCAGGCAGGGGTAGTAGCCCTTGGGATAGCGCCACCTGGGGGTTACACAATACAAAACTTTTAAGTTACAGAAAACAGTAGAAGTTATGAAAGATAAGCCCAAAGAAAAATCTTAAGGATGTGATAAGCTATCTCTAGAATATTTTTCAGTTTTGGTGAAGTATTAGCTCCATGGTTCTTAAAAATCCTTGAAGAAATAATGACATATACACATACACCACCAACTATGCAACAAGCATTAGTAATTTTATTACACAAAGAAGGTGAAGAAGAAGCACAGAAAACTATAGATTTATTGCATTATTGAATACAGATTATAAGATCATAGCAAAATTACTAGCAAAAAGAATTGAGAGTTGTGTACCAGCAACAGTCCATCACAGTCAAACTGAGTTTGTAAGAGGGTATACAATTTTTGAAGTCCTACAAAAAGTCCAGTTATTAATAAAGTATCATTCAACATCCAAAGAGCAGTCATTAGCTATGGTGCTAGATGCCTATAAGGCCTTTGATATATTAATTGAGGACTTTATAATGCCCTGCTTCTATTATCTGTCTTTACCACAACAATATATATATAATAAAGGCTCTTTATAAAGAACCAGTGGCCATATTTAAAATTAGTCCAATAACAACATCACCGTTATTAATGACAAATGGAGTTAGACAGGGATGCTCACTTTCCCCAGTCATATTTATTTTTTTCTTTAAGAACTACTGTTACAAAATATAAGACTTAACAGGAATATATCTGGTCTGGTTATGGAATAGAAATTATATTATCATTATCAAAGTCTTCTTCCATGTCACTCTGGTACCAGGCACTGGCACCATGCAAGGTAAGCAGAACAGTAGGAGGAGAATGACCAGGAAGTTTTGTATGCATATTCTTATTGGTTTCTTCAAGCTGTCCTTGCTGCACAACCATAAGTGGCAGCAACACTTTCTGTTTAGTATACAGTACTCTATTCATCCAAGAGGAATGAACACATCTTTATATCTGGGATCCAGTATGGTTGCCATGTCACATAGCATCTACAGTCTAATGCTGTCAAATCCGTCTACACATTGTCTCAGAAACATTTCTGCCAGTTTTCTAGTCAGTGTCGCATACTGCTGCTTTTTTTGAAATGACTCAGATGAATTTGTAGTGTTACCACCTCCACTTCCTCCACTGTCATCACCTCTGCTATTCCCACCTCTACCACCAGTGCCACTGCCTCAACTACTACCGGTGCCACCAGCCTTGCATTGTTGGGTGTTTGTAGAAGACTCCAGATAATGAAGTGTGTGTCTTTCAGGTAGACTCATGATGGGAAGGACAATATTAAACACTGCTGATTTAGCACTGACATCTTTGGTAGCCTGTTCAGATGATTACATAGGCATGAACAAGCTTCTGCAGAACACACCACTGAACACTGGACCAATTCACCCCACAGACCACATCATTGATTCCAGTAGCCCTGAACACAGTTTTCTGTTCCACTAATCTCTCTACCATATAAGAGATGGACTACCACTTTTTGGAAAAGTGTTTTAAGTAAACAGTTTTGAGGAACATTTGCTTCTGCTGGTACTAGCAGTGGAGCACATTGTATTTGGAGGAATGATGGAAATCTCTAGTGATGTCCCATACAATGTCAAGTGTTTCTTTTAGCTATTCATGATGATCAAGCTCACAATTCACCACCAGATTTAGTGCATGTGCAAAACAAGGTGTATGGGTGAAATCAACATTATTCATGGCCTTCAGTATGCGACTCCCACTGTCTGTCATGAAGATTCTCACCTTCAGATCACTAGGATGTATCAATATGTTTAGCACTGACTGGATGAACCGCAGAATATTTTCCCCACTTTGATTTCTCTCCATGACCGACACATGACATAAGGTACTTTCTTTTTTGCTGTGCCTCTGTGAATCTGACTGTTTCAATTTAACTCCTGTAAGCAGTGGTGACGGTGGTGGAGGTGGGATGAAAGTGGTGATGGTGCTTGATATGGACAGACCTCAATGGACAGTGAGATGTAAGGAGCTTTGATTCGCATTACTGCTTCAGATATCACTAGTGAAATGCACATAACCCCCTCTGCCTCCTACAGAAATCTCACTTTCTACATGTGCACTACTCATATGTTCTAGGGAGAACATGCCTGGAAACTGATAAGCATGATGGGATGTTGTATTTGGGCTTTTGCTCATGCAGGACTCATCAAAAGGCAATGACTTCTACAATGCAGAGTGGCTGAAAATCATGAGCCCTTATCTCTCTGATAAGTTGTATAATTTCAGCATCATTTGGGTGAGTAGATGACAGTTCAGTGTGAGCATTTAATGACTTGGACAGTGGAGTTTATTTTGTTGCAACAAGTTCAGGAGTAGTGCTGGTGGTGCAAACAGTGCTGGGACTGGACTCTCTGGCTGGTCGTGGTTGGAGTGGTGCCTTTGAAGCAGCACTGGTACCTGAGGATGCAGCATCAGTTAACTGCTTGTGGCTGTCATGGTGGCTGCATAATTTGAACAAACTGTCTTATCTGCCTACTTCCCATTCCTGACTGTCTCTGGTGTTGCTGACCCATGTGACCAGAATGGGGACTGGGAATTGATATGGTTGCTAGGAAGATGCAGCCAGAACATTAGTTCCCAAAGTTCAAACTAAGTGGCACAGACTGCTCTTTCTATCACACATACTGCTACATTATTTTAGTGGATTTGTGGGGTCATCTGTGAAATATTCCCACACAGTAAGACATAGCTTTGTATTTTTTATCTACAAAACTGGGCTGCTAAGGGGTACTTTTTGAGCAGTTGGGTGCAACTGCAACATGGTTTCTTTATTTTACCATGGTGGAATGGTAGACATGGCCAGTAACATGCAATGCCTGGGTAGGGTAGCAGCAGCAGGGGGTACATTACTTTGGTGCTGATGATCCTGTTCTTGGGGCTGGTCTTTATATGCCCTTGCCTGACAAAGGTGCTTTCTTGCTCATCTCTTTTTCATTAGGCAGTATAGCGCAGTGGTCTAAGGCTCTGAGCTGCAAATCTGGTGACATCCAGCAGACCAGACCTGGGTTTGAATCCCACAGCTTCTACTTGTGTACTGTGTGACCCTGCGCAAGTCACTTAACCTCCTTGTGCTCCCAGGTCGCTCCTGTAAAAAAGCTTTCAGCTTAGTGTGCTATACCTGGTTAAACAACTAAAATAAAAATGAATTTTTTTTCAGTTTTGCCATCTCCTCCAGTAATGGCTTGCACTTCCCTGTAGCACATTATTACACTTAGAAGTCACTGGTGTACTTAACATCACACTTTCGAGCTCAATTTGTTCATCCTCTCCTCCTTTTTCCCCGGTTCTACTCCTCATGTATGCCTTCTTCCTCCTGCTCCTCCTTCTTTTTACCTGTATCAGAATCCCCCAACCCCTTTGCCTCCTCCACCATGTGTGCGTCTACCTTCTCAACCCGTCACTCGAATGCCCTTGCTCTGACAGCTCCTCTTGAATATCCAGTTCACTGGCACTCTCCTCCACTATTAGGTGCTTTGGTGGTGGTGCTACAGCTTGCTTTTGCAGTATTTTTGGATTGAAATACTTTGCCTTGCCCATACTCTCACCACAAAAAACATCTCATTTTTCTCAGGTAACAAGTTAACTGTAGTTTCTGTGCCAGACCCAGAAGACTGTGTCACCTTCCTCAATCAGTGGCTGAGCATCAGCACTGGGCTTGGTGCTGCTACTGCTGCTTTCCTGCTTTGGGTGACAGGGCATCATAAAGTGCCTCAAGGTGGACTGGCATGTGTCCACACCCATGGTGCTGTGGATGTACAGTTGGCTGTGGTGGCCACCAATGTCATGTTGTTTATGTAAGATGAACAGGAGAAGGATGTCCCTTTATAAAACAGGATGGGTCTGTTTGTATTTTAAGTAGCTGAACTGGAAGCACTCGAGGAGGAAGTGGGGGAGACATGTGCATTTCTAGTTTGCTCAGGGTGGTTTCATCACCAGACACACTGGACCAACAGCTGGGAAAGGTGCTCACAGTGGGTGTGGAATTAGTGGACTTCTGGGGAGTAATGAACCATGGTTTCTTTTGGCGGACTGTCACACACCCATCCCTAGTTCTCTCAGCTCTACTACCATTACAACTACCTCTTCCACCACCTCTATGTCCGGCTTCTATGCAACCACCAATGCTTGCAGAACTGGTACTTGGCTGGGACTGACTGACATAGTGAAACCTTTCCCTTCTCCTTTCCTCCCTCTGAATCCCTTACACTTCTCTGGCCCAATTCTCAAAGCCCTGCATCTGACGCAAGGTGCTTGCACCAAACAGATATGGTGCAAGGTGCACCTTGCATCCAGGGCTGCCTCCATGCAATTCACAAAGCTAGCCTGTGTCGACCAGGGCCACCTGCCCCAAATGGGCTACAGACAGTCCCCGCGCCCAGAGATGGGCTGCGGCAAGGTGCAAGAGGCACTGCGGCAGATGCAAGCTGCCACAGCCCGGGAACGGGATTCACAAACTCTGCTGTGTGCATCCCCTGTATGCGGCACTATGTCGCAGTCCTCCAGTGTTGCCAGAGCCCATGTCATGCCCATGGTATTGTACAGCCCCCATCCTCTAAGCTGCCCATGGTATATATGTAAGTAGTGTCCCTTCCCCACCCCGAACCCTGATGCTGCACCAGTAACATGTACTGCTACTGCCTCCCACATGGTGGAATAGTGCCCCCCCACCCAAACAGGTAGTGCCCACCTCATGCCCAGATAGAGCAGAAGACCAGCATAGCCTTCCACACACCTCCACGGTGGTCCCCAACTGACCAGAATGTGCAGCAGACTGTATAGTGTACGCTAACATATAGCATGTGATGCTGTACATGTCCGCTGCATATCTCCAGCTGGGTCGGGGACCACCGCAGAGGGTGTGTGGAGGGCTATGCTGGCCTCTTTGCTCTATGTGGAGGATGGGGTGGACACTATCTGTTTGGTGGGGCTGACCACCACTGAGGTCAATGGCCTGCATTGGGGTCATTGGTGATAGGGGGACCAGCTGGGCATTACCGCAAGGGCTTGCGGCGCAACCCGTCCATGCACCATGTGTTAGATGCATGGGGGAGGCTGCCACACATAAGGGGACTTAGGCTCCAGGATGCGTCCTGTACCTGAATTGGGTGCAGCGTCCCTGGTGCAGGGGCCATAAGCTCAAACTGCTGTTTGCCGCAGCTTGCACTAGATGCAGCCCTGTTTGAGAATCGGGCCCCTCATGTTTTACTCAAGTGAATCATAGGCAAAAAAATAGAGATGGGTTTCTGTTTCCTGTGAAACAGTTTGTAAAAATATTTTTTGTTAAATAAATCTTTCGGAATGTTCCCACTTTTCCTGTCTACTCAAGTGAAGTCACTGCCCTAAGCCCTTGTGACCTGCTGCTGTAAAAATATGACACACTGCACACTCTTCCCCACTCCTCTGCAGCAGCTAATTCTCCCAGACCTGTCTGTCTGTAATTAAATTGCTGTGCTGTTAGCTAGCTAACTAAAATAATAATGCTCACTTTTCTGATGATTTCAAACTTCTGATCACAAATTACACTTTTTGAGAAGAAATGGACTGTTCCCAGAAGCCAGGTCCTTCGTCAGTGAGAGAGAACTGGAAATGGCACTGAGACATGCACAGAAGTTGGAGTTCTCAATCATCTGCATCACTGGCTGCGGCAGGTCATGTGACTTGCCAGAAACTTGCACTTGCTCAGTGTGTGCTCATTATAAAACATGGTGTGTCATGATGTCAGTCTGTCAAAATACTGATGGAAGACTGAATCCCTTGGGACCCACTTCAACCATAGCAAAAGTGCCGAATTGCATTGTGTTTATCCAGTGCAAATTTGGTATTGACCCACCCTTAACCATGAGTGGCTGGAGTGTTTGGGGGCATTCCTAAACTTCAGGAAGTATACATTGAGAAGATAAGAAGGAATACAAACAAAAAGGTTTGGTATGATTATGCTAATAGCATGATTTTTCATTTCATTAAGCAAATGGAAGCAGATAAACAACCAGAAATATCAACACATTTTAAAATGCATGAGCAATCATAAAATGTTTTTTTTTAACTAGAAACAATTTGCTAGCAATATGGCTGGTGGTGTCCCTTTCAATATCACAGCAAAAATTAAATGAGTTAGTTAAGGGGCCCTGAATTCTACTTACTATGTGTGAACATAACCAGGCTTTACAGTAAGACGATTTGAACTTGGTGTCTTAATTTCTAATGGCATATATACAAACTCTCACAGACTGTGAATGAGTCACGAATTAGGTCTCCCTTCAAGCCTCATATTGTATATGCAAGTTGAGTGCAATACACAGCATGATAATATTCTACTGACCCCTGCAAGAGATGTTTGACTCTTGCCATATTGTTGCGGTCAGATAAATGATATCCATGGGAATTCGTGAAACTGTGATAGCTGATCCAAAAACTGAGAAGCAGACATAACTTACCTCCTTAATGAGATGGGGGCATGCCAAACCGCTTCTTGTTTGTACTGTGTCTGACAAAGAAAGAAATGTTGCAGCTAAAGGTGCTCTTTAGAACAACATTGATTCTTAGAAACTTCCATTTGTCTTCAAAAAGAAGCTTCATTGAGAGCTACTGTACATGCAAATCCTTTAGTGAGTGACAGAGTTTTATTGCCTGCAACAGACTTTTACATTCTAGCCATTAAGGCTGACACCATCAGAAATAAATACTGCATTACCCAACATGATATTTAGCAGTCCAGTCCCTTCATCACTGTGCTAGCAAGAAATCAGATGCCACTGACAGACAGGCATATATTCTAGTCATTGTAATAACTATGGTAATGTACTAGATAGGGTCTATTGTTAAAGCTGCAAAAGTAAAGAAATACGACTTTAGGGTTTCTTGAGCCCTAACTCGGCCCACCCCATCCACCACCCCATGAACCCCATCAATCTCAATTCCAAAGAACAACACAGGTTTGATACATATGTTTTAACATTATAAATTATTTATTTAAAATTTGATAACCAGGAAAGACACACTGAGCCGAAGCTAGTTTCAAGGTGTGACCCGCAGAGGGGAACATTACAAATAAATAAATAAATTAAATGGTACGAGGAATATAGTTAAACACCATGATGAACACGGCACACATACATTATATTGTGACTTATATGCCTTTACTCAACATGAAAGGACCTAACATCTAGTTATCATATCCTTAGCATATCATTACTTGCCAATCATTGTGTAGGTATTACGTTACATTGCTCTGTGCAGCGGAGGAGGTTATGGTGTTGTGGAGTACAACAGAGCTTTCCAGTTTTACATGTGAGAAGGGTGAGATGTGATGACACAGCACAGCATTTGCCACAGTTTTGCCTGATAGGTCCCTGAGCAGTGCCGCAAGGCTCTGTCAACCAGGAGAACCAATTAATTTTTATTTCCCTCAAGCTCCAGTTAAGTGCTGATCCATGGTGGTGTGGAGCTGTAATAGTAACGCTACATTAAACTGGGCAGTGTAAGAATAAATGCTTCTTAAATAACAAAAATCTGTTTATCAGGTACGAGCATTTGTCACGGAGGAATCAATGTGGTACTGTGTTTAAGGAGGCTAGCATGTGAGTTATAAGTGCAAGTCCAAGGTCTACTAAATGACTATGCCCCCACCTGTACTCTCTACTAGAGATGGGTGCAGTTGGAAAACTTCACTCTGCAGATTAATCCGTGAATTCCGTGGCATTTTATGAATTCTGCATAAAAAGGTTTATGCCACGGAGTGCAGAATTTCATCCATGCGGAATTTTGCCCGCAAATTGTGGAATTTTGCTGAAATTCTGCTGCTCGTGGGTTAAATTCCGCACTTTGCAGTGGAACTTCACCAGAAGTTTGACGTCTTTGCAGAATATTTAAACTAGCAAATGGGGAGAGGGGTGCAGCACCCCATATGTCGAATGGGAAGAACACCCTTCCCCCCTCAGCTAGTGGTCAAACAGGAATTCAGCGTGTTTGCCGTTCATTTGCATCACCAGGTAAGAAAAAAGGTTTGTCTCCCCATACGATGCACAGGGTAATGCCAAACTTCACCCAACAACTAACACACCAAAATCTGGCCAATGGAAAGTCATGTACACAAATGCTCACAGACTGGGAAATAAGATCCCAGACCTGCAGGCAATAATGTCAGAGGCTAAACTGGACATAGTAGCATTAGTGAGACGTGGTTTACTAGTAACCACACTTGGGAGACTTCAGTACCTGGCTATGTATTGTCTAGAAGAGACCGAGGTGCAAAAAGGGGGGAGGAGTGGCCCTGTATGTTAATGAAAATATCAAAGCTACAGAAATTCAGAATACACATAAGGAGCCAGAAGAACTGTGGGTCACCCTGAAACAGGAAATGGGACAGCCATAAGAACTGGGTTGTCTACAGGCCCCAGACCAGAGGGAGGACATAGACACATTACTGTTAGAAGATATACAAAACATGACAGCTAAAGGGAGGTTCTGATAATGGGAGACTTCAACATGCCAGATACAGATTGATCAATACCAGCAGGAACATCTGCCAGAACTAGACTCATAGTGGATTCCTGCAGGGGAGGGCCTCAAACAACTGGTACAGCAACCCACAAGAGACAGGGCTATCCTAGATCTAGTACTGACTAACAAAGAAGGGATCACAGATCTCCAGGTAGAAAGGTCACCTGGGGGCCAGTGACCATCACATGGTATGGTTCAATTTGGCTACTACATATAAATCATCCCATCTCAAGGCAAAATATGGGACTTCAGAGGAGCTGACTTTGATAAGATGGCCGACAGAGTTAAGCTAGCCCTGGCAAAAAGAAACACAGGTGAGGAGGTACAGGCAAAGTGGGCAAGCATTAAGGATACAATACTTGAAGCAACATCCCATTGTGTTAGACAGAAAAGGAAGTGCAAAAGAAGAAGGAAACCACTTTGGTTCTCAAATACAGTAGCAGAAAAGGTCAGAACCAAAAGGCTGGCCTTCAGGAAATATAAGGGAACACAGCGGGATGAAGATAGGGAGGCATACCAAACTGCCCTAAGGGAAGCAGGTAAGGCAGTAAGGCAGGCAAAGTCCCAAACTGAGGAAACACTAGCATGAACAGTAAAAGAAGGTGACAACACTTCTATAGATACATTAGTGAAAGGAGAAAGTCCAGAGGGGGTATTGCTAAGCTTAATGGAGAAAAGGGAGCATGTGAGGAGGAGGACCCTGTAAAGGCATCTATCCCAAATAGATACTTTTGCTCAGTATTTACTGAAGAGAAGGTAGGGCAGGGCCCACAGCTCAGCATCATGGACACAGGGGAGGGAGGTGAGCACTACTCCCTTCACAAAAGAAAGGGTCCTACAAGAGCTTGCTAAGCTCAGGGTGGATAAGGCAATGGTACCTGATGGCATACATCCCAGGGTACTTAAGGAGCTAAAGGAGGAACTAGCAGAGCCATTAGCAGAATTGTTTAGTGAGTCTCTGAGCACAGGAGAGGTCCCAGAAGACTGGAGAAGGGTCATGTGATCCCGCCCACAAGAGTGGTAGCAGGGAGGAGGCGGGAACTACAGACCAGTCAGTCTTACCCTCAGTAATGGTCAAGATTATGGAGGCACTCATAAGGAAAGGATAGTGCAACACCTGGAATCCATAGGGCACAGGATCCAAGACAGCATGGGTTTACAAAGGAAGGTCCTGTCAAACTAATCTCATAGATTTCTTTGACTGGTAACCAGAGTGGTGGACCAAGGGAGCAGTTGATGTCGCCTACCTTGACTTCAGCAAAGCTTTTGACACTGTTCCACATAGACGATTGATAAATAAGCTAGGTAGGCTCGGGTGGTCAGAAGTTGGTCAACTGGGTGGCAAACTGGTTGACTGGCAGAAAACAGAGAGTGGTGGTAAATGGTATACAGTCAGAAGAGATGCAAGTCACAAGTGGGTACCTTCAGGATCAGTCCTGGGCAGTCCTATTCAACATCTTCATTAGTGACCTGCAGATGACTAGAGGGTAAGGCTTGTCTGTTTGCAGATGACACCAAGATCTGCAACAGAGTAGATGATCCAGATGGGGTGGGCAGAATGAGAAGAGATCTGGATAAACTAGCAAATGGTCAGAAGAGTGGCAACTGGGATTTAATGCAAAGAAGTGCAAAATCACGCACATAGGGAAGAGAAACCCTGAAGCCACTTATAGGCTGGGATGGGAGTTGCTAGCAGTCACAAGGAAGACAGAGACTTGGGCATCATCATCACTGATGACCTGAAATCATCCAAGCAGACCTCTAAAGCAGTAGGTAAGGCTAGGGGGTGTTAGGGGTGTATTAGTAGGGTATCACAAGTCGTAAGAGGGAGGTAATAATCCCTCTGTACAAGACATTGGTTAGGCCCCATCTGAGTACTGCGTGCAGTATTGGAGGCCACACCTTCACAAGGACATTAACCAAATTGAGGCAGTCCAGAGAAGGGCAACCAAAATGGTGCAGGGACTGCATCAGAAGACATATGAGGACAGATTAACGGAGCTCAATATGTATACCCTTGAGCAAAGGAGGAGAGAGGTGATATGATCGAGACATTTAAACACCTTAAGGCATAAACAAGGTGAAAAGAGTCTAACATGTTTAAATATAAGAAAAATAGCAGGACAAGAGGACACAGCATGAGATTAGAGGAGGCCGATTAAGGGGAATGAGGAAATTCTTTTCACAGAAAGGGTGGTAGATGCATGGAATAGCTTACCACAAGAAGTGGTGGCTATGAATACAGTGCAGGGCTTCAAACAGGCATGGGATAGGCATAAGGGAGCAATACAAATGACTATGAATAGATAGGTCACTGACAGAGCAAAGGCCGATGGCACATTTATAAGGTAGAAAAAGAAATGGGCAGACTGGATGGGCCTTGCGGTCCTTATCTGCCGTCAACTTCTATGTTTCTATGTTTCTATTTTTAATTTCTGAATGTAAGGAAAACTTTGCCGAGCACCACAGAGGCAGATTTTAGCCATTTTCCAGCAAATTCACCCACAAATTTATGATTGATGCCTCTTTACTCTCTGCCCCCATGTCTGTTGTCCCTCTAATCCAGTGGCACCCCCTTACCCCCTTCCTCTCCCAATCACCATGTATAATGTTCTTGGCATCCAATGGTACCTCCTTCCTCTTCTTGGCCTCATGTATACTGTCCCCAGCATCCGATAGTACCCCCCTTCTCTCTCCATCCCCATGTACAAGAGTGTCAGCCAGGATGCAACATAGCACCTTGCAGTAAATATTATGTCACAAAATGCTGCATGACAAAAGGGCTTAATTGCCATTGAATTGTACTGTTTCCTGAAGCATGCTGCAATACCATGGTTCCTCTATACCATTAAACCATGTACAGTGGTAGCCATTGCCACCCATACTGACACTGGACATGCCAGACACAACATCTGCTACTGTCTTATCAATATTCCATTCTATGCATTACCTAGCACAGGGCTAGCAACAACAATAGAAACATAGAACATAGAAACATTGTGTTATGACTTGCTGTAATTAACAATATCATTATAGACTGTGGTAACCACCAATGTATACATTGCGACACCTTTAATTTGCATGCACTTAAGGCATCCCTTTGTGCTGATGTGTAACTACTGTTTTATGCGGTGTAGACAGAGGTTTTGAATCTGGAAACTGGAGCACATCTCCAGTGCACAAAGCCTTGTTTGCACCACACAAGGCCACTTTGTGCCACTCAAAGTGTTCAATTATGGGGCCTAAAGGTGCTGACAGAGAACGTTTTTAACACAGGAAACTGCCAGGCGAAAGTGTTATAGTCTGGTAACTCTTCCCATCATTGCATTTTATCTATCGAGACAGTTTGACCTAGTGGATGGATCACAGATGCCAATCCCACAGCTACCACTTACTCACTACATCACTGTGAGCATGTAGTCAGTGGCCAGGTGTTTAGCCTTTCTGTATGCTCTCTATAATATACAGTATCTCTGTGATGTCTGAATTTCCCTATGTGACAAATAGCAGCAACATTCCCTATCCTCCCTCTCTTGGATTCTACAGCACTTTGGGATACAGTTTGTATAAAATGAATTACTGTATGTAAAGCCAAATTCCTTTTTCTGTACGTTTCTTTTAACACAAACATTGATGTGCCTTAGCTCTTTAAGATATGTTGCTGATGTTGTACTTTATTAAAGAAGAATGAGGCAGCAGTTATACTATGTTTAAGCCTGAAGCTCTAAACATTTCCAGATGAAGACTGTGAACTGAGCTTCTTCTTAGTTTTCCCTTTTGATACCACTTAATGGATTACAGGCAAAAAGATAATTGCTTTAAATTTATCTGCAAATGAAGCATTTTTGCAAATTAAGGGGGGATTCTGACAGCTCTGCTCAAGCTGTTACAAGCAGCATTGCCTCTCTTTCATTTGTAGTGTACCAAATAAAGTTTGGAGCCTGATGTCAATGGTGTAACTACTTTGTGTATCTGTGTGTGAAGTAGGGTGAGTACTGAACTCTCTCCATAGCCTCTCAATTGGTAATTTGGCTATGTGATTTGACTAGATTTGATCTACTGACTTGCACACGAGTAGTATCAGTTCTTTTTCAGTGCTTGTTCTGATCAATTGCAGATAGTTGTTAGCACTAAACGGTGTCTGTCCATTACCTGTCTACTAACTAACAGTAATTAGCATATCTAATGTGATGGGATGTGGGTTTGTTCAAAAACTGGTGTTTTGTTGTTAATTAAGGATTCGGTGTCATGAACTGCCTGCCTAGTGCTGATGATGTTTTCAGTCATCTCCTTTGTTGTGCCTGGCTAATCACATCATTGAAGCTGAACTTGCACTCAGTTTATCATTCCTGTCAGTTAGCAGACAGGGCTTGATTAACATTGTCATGGGCTCTATGCACAGCAGTAACCAAGGGCCCCTTCCCATGCTTTCCTACCCTCAATGGTTGTGCAGCAGCACCCACCAACCATGTCACGCAAACATCTAATACCTAAATCTGAGTAATCCATTTTACTTTTTACTTTACTACAGTTGTCAGTTTCAATAACTTAGATTAAAAATAGCACAATGACATGCACAGGAGCCACTTAGGCCACTCCCTTGGCTATAGACGGGCATTGCACAAAAATGAACTGAGAGAAAAACATGTTGAAGCAAAGAAAAGCTTTAACAAGCAAGCAAAACCAGATTCCATATGACAACTACTAGATCAACAGAAGGATGATAGCATATAATCCCCCTGAGTACCATGAGTTATTCTTCAGGAAATTAGTTTCCAACCTAATTGTAAAGACAATGTTCTAATATTAAAAGCGAGGTCGGGGGTGTAGTGAAGATAAATAGTTCACAAGCTGCCATCAAAATCAGGGAAGTAGTGAGGCTGTATAGCATAGGTTCACAACCACATTCAAGACTGGGGCTACTCATAGAATTTTGGTGCCTATTTAAATGCTTCTTTCTGTAAGTGTTCTTTATTGCACCATTTCTTACAAGTTCCCTGCACTTCATGTCGGCTTTTTATATTCTTTTTTAGAGTCTATTCTGCAAATATAATCATACATTATGCAAAAAACAAAACAAAAAACAAATACTGAATATTGATAAAGGGGCAATCACTTCTCTGCTGTGTGGCGTGCTGGTTGTAGTGGTTTTTATTCCGTTTCTTGCATAGCCTGATGATTACCAAGGTGCCAAGCCTCTGGAGCGTGACTGAATGTTGTGCCCAGACACAGTTATGCATGTGAGTGCCAGTTAAGGATTTCTGGGAGTTATTAAAAATATGAACAGAATTATATTTGCTGTGGAGGATTCTTTACTAGTCTGCACCGAATCAGTACAATATATAAATTGAGATTGCACTAATGCATATGTACATGAAAGTCCTCTCTCTTATTCACACAAATGTAAATAAAGTAAAAACTGATATGGGATGAGTTTTTTTTGTGGTCTGTTGGAGTAAATAAAGTAGCATAGGAAGTAAAATCATAAATCTCGCATTATGCAAATATTTGGTCTACCCGTAATGGGAGTTTCAGGCAGTCAGACTCCAACCATTCCGTATCTCTTTGCTCGGAGTGCTCATTGCCTTCAGTCACCCACATTATGTAGAGTGGAAAGCAACTTGTCAAATGACAGTAGACCAGGAGAAAGAAGTCAGTAGTGCGTGGAGCAAGCAGCAATAAAATTGAAAGCTACTTACCTCGGGAACAGGCACAATCAGCACCTGTGATAATGTACAAACCACCTGTCTTGAAACACACAAACACATTAGAGGAAATTGGTGCAATGCAGGGGGTGTAGCCCACCTAAATATATGTAACCAACTCCAGGCAGCACAGATAGTGGAGGAGGGCGGACAAGGAAGAGACAGCAAAGTATGGAGCCACACAATACAGACATCAGGTGCTATACTTCATTAGAAAGCATCCCACACAGTATGCGATACAGATCCCTCACACATGGTGGTGCACACAGCCAAAGGAAACAAACCAAGTAATGCACAGGAACTAGTGGCAATGCCAGCTCCATACCCATGTCCCATTAATAGTCACACTTGAAGTTGCAAATTGGCAGCATTCACTCTCAAGTACTCACTGAGACTCTGTGTACTATCCTACAATCTTCATAATTCTCCAGCTGTAATCTTTGTATTTGTTTTTTTCAGCTAGTCACAAAACTCCTGGAGGCACACGGCTGTATGTTGATCTCTGTCATCTTCTGCTGTGCCTTGAGAACATCAATGAACTTCCACACACTGGGATGTACAGCACCCATAAGCCAATTAAAACCCCTGTGCCAGGCTTCAACGGAATTGGTTGTACAAGGGAGACCGCACTTAGTAGTGCTGTAACAGTTCGAGAATTCTGGGTGGGTACAACAGTGTTTGTCAGACCCTCTATGTACAGGACAACTGAGCCATGTGTCCTCAAAATACTTCAGTACAGGAATCAGAACTTCATCCTCCATCACATAAAAATCTCAAGACCTGAGTTCTTCAAATGTGGCCACTTCATTCTGAGAGGCACAAAAGCCAGAACGGACAACAAATGTATATTACAAGCATGCTCCTCACCCTACATGTAGTGTGACAGAACTTGAGGAACCTGCTGGGTTTTCCTCCCCAGATCCTGGCACATACGTAAACAACAGCCATGGAGCTGGGCAGTAGGGAACACAATTTGAAAACCCTTATATGTAGCCTGTTCAAAATCAATCATGATGGACTGCGGGGTTGGGGACAAACCATCTTGCAACACAGTAAGCTGCCGAAACACATGAGAGTAGGCATTTATTAGCAGTGTGAGATGACATGAGAACACAGACAGTGGGGAAGAGTGAGGAATATTCAATGCCATGAATTGTATAGAGCTGGGCAAACAAAGGTGGACAACGTTTAAAGGTACCATTAGCATACCACTGTGAACACCCAGCCAGATAGCTCAGACTCTGTGTGGTGAAAAAAATAAAATATCTCTGTGTCCCTGCACCACTACCATACATCAGAAAAAGGTCACCTGAGTGAGTCCTTGTATAAGGTTCCAGAACCACCAAATCCCTCAGAGATGATAGTTGGGTCGGAGGCCTAGACACCCATTTTCATGCCCTCTGTACAGTCCACTTCAAATATTCAACTGGAGGCAGTTTACCAGCCACCACAGGAGCCACTCCACTGCAGCATGAAGCCACAACCTGCTGGGATGACTTGGAGGAACACGTAGCTGAATGTCTTATTTCAGTCACTGTCTCCTGAACTCTGATGTCCCCATGATCTGGCACATGGTTGTGCACATCCACAGGCTTGACCACCTCATCTCCCATGGCGTGTACCCTCACCAAGCACTTCTCCCACTTGTATTCCATGCACATCCAGTACACTGCTTCCCCATACTCCTGCTCTTTCCTAAACACAAAACTGTCAAACACAAGTAGCCAATTTCCCCATGCACTGCTTATAAACTCTAGAGATATCATACTGGATGGAACCGCACTGCACTATGAATCATACATGGAACACTGACCCACTCATCCACCAGCTGCTTGATCTAGACACACTTACAGTACAACTCATGAAACAACACACAAAATCACCAGTTCCAGACAGCCAGTACAGCATACACCTATGCAACCATCATCTACTCACATCACGCACATCTGTCTCTGCATAATCCATCATAGCGAGCTGAACAACTCACGCTCTGAAGTCCCACCTGCACACATACACTTTGTCCTCTTTCCTGAACTAACATCTCCTCATTGTAGAGTCTCTGCTCTATTGTTGGGATACCCATTGCGGGGTCATGGCTGCCTCAGTTCTCATCATTCAACTGTCTGATCTCCCAGTCTACTGCTGTTCCATCCTATCTAGCAGCATCAAGCCTGCAAGTCAACTGAGTCAATGCCAGATTCTCATCTCATGTCTCACCTCCCCTGGCCCCTGTGACTCAAAGCAATCTAAGTCTCTCTGTCCTCCCCTCTGGCTAGACCTGGCCTCAGCATATTGACCACACACGCATCTTTACCCATCCTTGGCCTCAGATTACTAGACCTGCCAAATGTTGTCACCCTGGAACAGTGTAATTGACTCTTCCTTTTCTCTGGCACTAATTCACTTTTGCTGTCACAGATCAATCACTCCTGGACCAGCATCAGACTCTCATCTCGTGTCTTGCCTCCCCTGGCCCCTGTGACTCAGCAATCTAAACCCCTTTATCCTCCTCACTGGCAGGGCCCTGGCCTCAGCACAGTGACCACACACACGCACACACCCTGACCCATCCTCAGCCTCCGAGTACTAGACCTGCTGAATGTTGCCACCCTGGCATGGTGATGTCAACTCTGTCTTTTCTCCAGCACTAATGCTTTTCTGCTGTCATAGTTCAACTGCTCTCAGCCACAGCTCCTTCTTCTCTGACTCTTAGTGAATCTCTCTCACTAGTCTCCACTCTGACTTGACTTCCTTGACACATCTACCACAGACAACAGTGACAATGAGAGAGAACCATGATTTCAGACTCTGATACTTCTCAGGCCAGATGACTGGTGTTAAATATGAACAGCAGCCATACTCTTGATCACTGAGCCTGTGCAGCTACAAAATGAACTTTCTACACACAGGCTGTCTGTACTTGATACCTGTTGGAATAATACACATGAGTGAGAGCAAGACCAACAGTCAGGTGCATGTTAACTCACATCAATGGCTCAGATGAGGGTCACCCCCCCCCCACTTCAAAGATGGAGAGTGAGGAGTCCTCCATGTCCAGGCAGCCTTGCAAAAAAAGGTCAAAGGTTTGCATGTGTGCACTGAAAAAAGCTCAGAAAAGGGTCCGTCAGAAAACCAGGTCCCTACACACAAGGGAACTAAGTATAAATGTAAAGTTAGCCCTGCTGGCAGGTATCAGTCAGTCTGAGCAGTGCTTGAAAAAAATGAGTCACACCAAAGCTGGTCTTAGTCTACTTGAAGCAATATTCACAGTTAATGAAATTAATAACTGTAGTGGCAGGGATTCTGTTAATGGAGAAAGTGCTGTAATGACAAGCTACTCTATCTCTAATCTGACAAATGTTGACATGGGGTGAGTTGATGTTCACATCAGAGGCTGTAGATTTGTTTCTATTGCACTAATAACTTTTGAATAAAATCTGGGAGGCTGTGATTATGGTTCTACCCAAGGAAGGGAAGGACATCTCACCTGAAAATTACAGCTCTATTTGGCTTATTAATGCAGATCAAAAATTCGGGCAAAGGCCTTATCTTGACTTGAGCTCATTCCCCCCACATTGGGTCACCCTTCCCTTTCAGGTTTTGTCAATGGTTGGCTGAGCACAGACCATTACAGGGCCCCATTCTCTGTCATAGCACAGGCCAAGGAGACCCTCGCCCCAGCTGCAGCTGTTGCCACTGATTTCAAAAAGACCTTTGACTTGGTAGAGTGGAGGAACCTTCACCTGGTCATGGAAAAGATGGGTTTAGCCTGACATTTGGAGGTTGCATTCAGGCACTATAAACTTCACCTATGGTAAAGGTCCTTACCATCTCCAAGGGAACTCACCAAGGCTGCCACCTCTCTCCCCTCTTATTTGTATTGGTCATTGAATCCCTGGAAGATGCCATCTGGCTACATCCTGGCCTAAGGGGGCATAGAAACTGGGAGGCAAGCCTCCCCCACTCTATCCAGATAACTGCCCAGTATTACTTATGGATGCCTTCAGGAGCATTTCCAATTGTAATGAGTCTCCCCATAGAATTTCAGGTAATATCAGGACTAAAAATGAATCCCAGCAAAACAGAGATATTGCTTCTAAGTTCTAAGTGCTCTCAGATGTGCCCCCCAGCTATTGACTGATGCGGTCTCCAGGTGGCATTAAGTATCTGGGGATTTGGATACATCCTGACCCCACAGGAACTGTCACAAATAACCTTGCACCACTGATGAAAAATATTAAGGAAGAGTGTAAAAGGTGGAAGCCTCTCCATCTGCACATATCTTTGGTTGGGAAGTTCTCAGCAGTCAAAATAATCACGGTCCCTAAGCTGCTACATTGTTTAGCACATCCTTTAGTAGAGCTCTCAGCCATGTGGTTTGTCATGATGGGCAAACTGTTTAGTGACTTTCTTTGGTAGGGTAAACCCTCCAGATATAGTAGAGTAAAACTGAGAACTCATTGGCATAGAGGGGATGATCAAAGCCTTGGTTTTTATTTTTATTACATTATCTTCAGGGGCATGCAGATGATGCAGTGGCTTTCTGCCACTTCTGACGCCACTCTTCAATGCCTGGAAATAGAAAAGGATGTGATCCATCAACTTTACTATACTCTGCACATGGCAGGCTGTTAAGCAATAGCCCTACTCTGTCTTCCTCTGTAAAGGCATGGAGCTAACTAGAACAGTGGGTGCATACCTCTCTCACTTCCAAATCACAGATCTCCCTCTGACCGAATCCGCAGATACAGCTGGAGGAAGGGTCAAGCTTTACACTTGCAGGTATGGAAAAGAGAGGGGAATACCCAGAGTGCTAGCCTTATTTCAGCTGTCAAATTCCCACCTTGATACATTCCAAAACCTCAGACACAGGTATCGGCTTCCTCCTGGGGACTTTTGGAAATATCTGCATATTTGCAGTGCCATAGATGCCCTCATGAGGAAACTTTCTTCCCAGATGCCCACCATTCCCACCCCCCTCCCATGGTCATGAGGTCTGGTCTGTGTTATGTAGAGGGAAAGCAGGGAAAATATATAGAACTATTTTTGGTAACATGCCAGATCTGAATGAAAGTGTAAGACAGAAGTGGGAGAAGCCTTGGGGATTCCAATCACTGAAAAGAAAAGAAAGCAATTATGATCCTTTGCTCATAGATCATGTCTGGACACTAGGAGCACATTTATTTAGAACACAATCATGCGTTGCTGGTGCCATACCCCAGCCCAGCTGAAAAGTCTTGGGTTGATGTCCCTGGATCAGTGCTGGAGACGTAAACACCCAGATGCTGACTTCATGTATATCCTTTTGGTCATGCACAAAACTTACTACATTTTGGCAAAGTATTCATAAGTGCTGCACAGCTATATTACAACAGACTGTACCACTGTACACCCCATTGCTCCTCTGTATTCTCTTCTAATTACAATAAAAATGGTACAACTCCACTTGCTCCTAATGGTAAGCATAGAAGCCAAACATCTGATACTGCAGAACTGGAGGTTAGATAAGATCACCACCAGTAACCATTGTCTATCAACTGTTTGCACCTTGCCCAGACTAGCAAGAGTGTCATATTTCATTAGAAAAACACTGACAATTAATCAGATGGTGTGGCCCCACTTTCAGAACTCTTGGTATGTGCTATCTAACTCAATTTGGTGACCAGCGCCTATGGTGTTATTCACAGGACCCAGATCCTTATCTCTGGAAGTTTCAATCCCACTCATTCCCTCCCCCCTCCTAACACATATGTTTTAGAGTTGGTATAGATCAGAAGTGCTCTGCTATTGCAGACTCTTTTGGGTTTACAAATATTTAATATACTGCATGTATATCTATATAATGCAAAATGTATGTAATAGTGTACCTTATGCTCTACTTGTTTTTCTTTTTTTTTAATTCAATAGACTTTATTAAAGTTATGAGGTCACATTATGGCATACATGGCTATTGACATGACACACAACCAGTTAATACATGACATTTTAGCAGTAAGGTTACATCGGCTCAATTACACTATAAACTCTACTACCTATTTACCTCCCCCTCCCCCTCCCCCTTCCTGGTAACATTCCCTCAATTACTTCCCTCCTCCCCCCTTTCGTCCTTAACCCCCCCTTCCCCTTCCCCTTCCCTAGGTTTACAGGATCATCTGGGGTTATTTACCCATGGACACTTAGGTAGGTAAGAGGGATTATTTTCCATTTCTTAGAGATCCATGGGTGATCATCCTTGGAGTCTGCCTGCAGATCTAGGTAGCATGAACCTCTATTGTCCACTATTAGTACTGAGGATAGAGTTTGTTTACCGATAAGGTTACACTTATTTCCTAGAGATAGAGTACAGTGTTTGAAGTTTGCCCCATTTCTTTTCAAAACTGAGAGAGTTATGTCTTAGACTAGCTATCATCTTTTCTATTTGTAGATTTGATAGGAGCTTGTTTAACCATTTCAAATAGGATATAGTAACAGAGTCCTTCCAGTGTTTCATTACCATTTTTTTTAACTGAATGTGAAATGAGGGACATACCATATCTCCTTTCCCTAACCGGAACTTAGGAGTAATCTCCCATTACACAAATCTCAGGTGTAAAGAGCACTTCTAGTCCCAACAGGGGATCAAGTTTGGCCTTAATTTCATTCCACAAAGGTCTGATTGTGGGGAAGTCCCAGAGAACATGAAGTAATGTACCTTCATCTTTACCACATCTATTGCACTTCGGATCCTGCAGTTTGCCCACGTCTGCTAGCTTGGGGGTGGGTAAAAAAAAGGAATATTGCATAACAGGGTGTGTGTGTTGTGCTGAGACAACACACACACCTGCGAGGAGACCCAGGCACAGGTCATGGCGGCCCAATGCCCCAGGCGGGCATTATCCCAGCACAACACACACCCTGGAGTGCATTATTCCTATTATACAATGGCTTGTTGTTATATATTAAATAAAAAAAAATAATTTTAAAGAATGTTTTTATTAGTGTGGAAAAATGTTTTTGTTTCTTAAGAGGAGATGCAAAAAAGAGGGCAGCCATAATGATCACAGTAGACCTGTGATGTTATGCTAGGATAATGCCATGGGTCCAGCCACAAACTGACCAATCACAGTCCAAGATTATTTCTTGCCATTGTATAATAAATGTTTTGCAGTATATAAAATTGCATGACGTGAAGTTTATCTTTAGATGTGTAGGAATATACTGCTTGCAAATTTTATCGCAGCATAGCTCTTTGTTTGGAAATTGAGCAGCCCAGTATTTGGGCACACCTTGAATTTCAGGGCAAGTTGCAGGGAATAAAGCTGATGTTATCTGGGAAACTGCATTAGGATTCCAAACCTGGTTACAGAGCAAATTAATGAAGTCTGACTGGTCAGCATTTCAGATCCCTGGCCCTAGTTTGCTAATCAGGAGATGTCTGATGTGGAATCCTCTGAATACTTGTTTGGCAGAGAGATGCAGGGAAGGTAGGAGTTCTTGGGTGGATTTGATTTTACCATGATCTAGCAAGTCAGACATCTTAACATCTGTTGGGGGCCTTCTTTAGGCTTGAAGTTAGGATTCAGGTATAGTGGCTGTGAGATATCCTTACTGTCATCATACTTGACAGCCTTACACAATTGGGCATGCACCTTAATAGACAAGTGGATCAACTAATTTTTTAACATTGGCGAGCTTGCTTTTGGAGTAGTATATAACAAGCTAAGAGGAGAGATACCTCTCTGATTATTTGGCACCCAGTTTGAAGAAGAAGAAGAAGAATCAGCATTTATATAGCGCTTTTCATACACGGTATCCAAAAGCACTTTACAAACAATGCTAGACTGGTACTGAAGTGACTGAATGTGTGGTGACGGCCATATCGCACATCATTACCCACACACAGCCCGGATAATTGCGTGAACCGGTTTTATGGGAAAGGAAATGTTGGCCAGGACACCGGGAATGTTCCCTGCTCTTTATGAAGAGTACCCTGGGTTCTTTTACTTCCACCTGGACACCCACCAGGATGGGCAGAAGCGACCTCGGTTTAATGTCTCATCCGAAGGATGGCACACCCCAGCAGTACAGCAACCCCCAATACTGCACTCGGATGCCAGCGAATTTTAGGTGCAAGTCCATCCCGGTGTGGGACAAGAACCCATGACCTTCTGGTCCAGAGGCGGATGTGCTACCAACTGAGCCACGCCGACACCTGCAGCCATATAGGTATATAGTCGGGGCCCTCTTGTGGAGAAGTGGGAGGTAGCCAATGTAGGTATTTAGCCATGTGACTTGCAAATAATAGTGGAAAAAGTTAGGAAAATTTATGGCCTCCCTGTTGTTTATTTGCTCCTAGTTGGACATAAGACCTTCTTGGGGTTTTTTTGTTCCAGAGAAATTTGGAGATTATGTTATGGAGTTTTTGAGACCAAGATTGGGGGAGGTAAAAATTAAGCATGTTTAAGGGGTAAAACCCTCTAGGGAGGATGTTAATTTTTATTACACTAATTCTCCCTTGTAAAGACAGATATAGTGGGGCCCATCTGTCTAAGTCTTGACTTATAGTTCCTAACAGGGCATCCAGATTGAGGTTTTTAACTTGTGACATATTTTGTAACAGTGTGAGCCCTAGATATTTAAGTTGGGATGACTAGTCTAACTGTAGGCCTGAAATCTTTGACTGACAAGTGTGGGGGTTTTAGTGACATTATTGTTGATTTTTCTTTATTCAATTTATAGTTAGAAAGTGCCCCATAGTAATCTATAATAGACAGTACTGCAGGGAGTGTGGTTGCCGGATCTGTGATGTGCAACATGATGTCATCTGCATATGCTGATAGACACAGGTTCAGGTCACCAACCTGGATACATTTCACTAGGGGGTATTTTTGGAGATGATATAATAATGGTTTGAGATATAAGTTAAAAAGCATCGGTGAAAGTGGACATCCTTGGCGTGTCCCTGAATAGAGGGGAAAGAAACTCAAGAAGACCCTGTTGCAGTAAATCTTTGCCGTGGGGCATGTATAAAGAACTTTTATGCACTGGATAAAAAGTTGAGGGAGTCCAAATTTACCCAAAACCTCAAACAGGAATGCCTAACTAGCTCTATCGAATGCCTTCTCTGCTTCCAGAGACACCAGTGCCATTGGATGTGGTGCCAGTCTGGACATGGAGAAGACGTGGAACAGCTTCCTTAGATGATCCACAGAGGAATGACCTGCAATGAGTCCTACATGTTTTGGACTTAATAGTTGGGTCCATACCCTTGCCAACCTGGTAGCTAAGATTTTAGCAAAGAGTTTGATGTCATAATTCATCAGGGATATTGGGTGGTAATTGCTAACTTTATTTCTGGGTTTGTTTAGCTTGGGTAACACTATTATAAGTGCTTCTAATAAGGAAGTATCCAAGATACCAGAGTCACCATAAGGTAGTTAAACATCTGAAGTAGTAAAGGACAAATTTGCTCTTCAAATGTTTTATAAAACCAGGGTGGGAAGCCATCTAGGCCAAGAGCTTTATCACCTGAGAGAGAGTGAATGGCCTCTGACAGCTCTTGATTGGTTATTTTACACAAAGGACTCTTTTTGTGGCTGCGATAGAGATGGGAGTGGGATGTCACTTAAGTAATTCTGTATCTCGATAGTTTGTGGGGTATTGTCTGGGGGGGTATAGAGCTCTGTAATATTCTTAAAATTTTCTTGAACTATTTCCCTTGGGGTAGTAAACAGGGAATTATCCTTAAGATAGTTGAGCGCTGCTATTATTCTGGACTCTTCCTGTTTTTTTAACCGAATGGCTAATAGGTGACTAGCCTTCTCTCACTGCTCGAGATATCGGGTCTGGGTCTTGAAGAGGGCATATTGGGCTTGTTCTCATAGGGTTTCTGAGTACTGGTTCCTTAACAGGGCCAGTGGTATCAAGGTTTCTTTATTCAGGCTTGATGGTAATTGTTCTTCCAAGGTTTTGATTTGTGAAGGAAGGAAGGGAGGAGGAAAGAGTATCTCTCTTTCTTTTTCTAATTGTACAGAGTCTGATGCACTCACCTCTTACCACGCACTTTAAGGCACACCATAACTTGTCTGTATGCTCTATAGCGTATTGGTTATGTTGAAGAAATTGTTCAATTATTTCTTCCAGGGAATGAACTATATTTGGGTCCTGGAGCATCTGAAGATTGAATTTCCAGGTACTTTCTTTACATTTATTAAAGGAAAGAGTTCCCTCTAGCCAGACTGGAACCTGGTCTGATAGGGTTCTTGGGGGCATACCAGTGCCTACTAATCCTGCTAGGACCATGCTGTTCACTGTAAAGTAATCTATATGGGAACAAGGCTTGTGTGCTGGGGAATAAAAGGTGTATTCCAGAGCCGTGGGGGTTAGCAGACACCATGGATCATTGAGACCATAAGCTGCCATTAGCTTTCTTAGGGCTATTTCTGCAGGAGAAAGACTAATTCCTCTATGAAGAGGTTTATCCAACTTCGGAGCATGAACCAGATTCCAGTCTCCAACCATAATAGTGGGTAACTCTGGGAAAGAATTTAGAGTGATTGATAAAGAAGTAAAAAATTTGAGAAAGTCAACACTGGGTCCATATACTGACCCCAATAATGTCTCCGTGTGATCCAAGAGCCTCTTCAAGATTATAAATCTTCCCTGTGGATCAGAGTGGCATTGCTGCAGTTGGAATTGTGTTACCCTTGTAATGAGGATTGCTACCCCTTTTTGTGCCGTAGCATTTCCAACGGCATAGACGTTGCCTAACATACTAATATACTAGACGCCAGCAGAGTAGGCCTATTGGTCTATCAAGCCTGCTTGTGCTTCAGCACCCTGATTGGGTACCATAGCCCTCTATCTGTCTCCTTCCACTGTTACTCCATCCCCCAGTCCTGCCCCCCCCGGGTAAACCAGCCTCTGCTTCACCCCTTGCCTATACCTGTCTCACCCTCTCTTGAATTCCTCCACCCTAGCAGCCTGTTCCAGCTCCCCAGGCAGTCCACAGTTCCACCACTCTCTTGGTGAAGTACCTCCTCCTCCTTTCCCCCCAATCCTACCACCCTCAATCTTCCAACTGCGTTCTTTGGTTATTCCACCTTCCTTCAGTAGAAGGATCATATCTCAGCTTACCTTATTTACTCCCCTGAGGTACTTGAAGACTGCAATCATGTCCCCCTGTTCCCTCCTGTCCTCCAGCAAGAACAGCTTGAGATCCCCTACTCATTCCTCATGTAACCCCCTTACAAATGGGGGTTCCTAAAAGCCTTCCCGGAGCTGCTTAAGAGCTCCTTGCCTAACTGGTGTTCGGCGCAATGCCGCCAAAATGCGGCCATTGTGAGTGTTTTTAAAGCCTCCAGTACTGTCTCTTTAAGAGCTGCATACTCGCAGGCTTCAGTGGTTTGTACAGAGGGGACTGGGATTTCCCTACTCGAATCCTGCCTGAGCTGCAGTGAAATTGCTCCCATTTTGTAGTCACTGTAAGTGCAAAAGGGAGCCTGACTGATAGATGGAACTGTTTGGCTATAATCATTTAGAGTATTAGTGAAATGACAGTTTGTCTAACCTGCCTTCCTTGCAGCTGGAGTTTTGTGTGCTTGGCCCCTCCATTTTGGACCTGGATTGTTGAACTGGACCAATGGGGTAAAGAGGGATACCTAAAATGAAGACCACTTGAGCCAACCAAAATTAGGACTCTCTTTGGAGCCGGCTGGCCATAGGGGATACAGCCAGTAATTTTGGGAAATGAAGTTCTGGACTGTGGTGCCTTTTTTGCACCAGTGAGGACCGAATTAAGTGAATGGCATCTGCAGCCCACCAATGGGATTGGGTGGCGCCAGAACTGAGATGCTCTGCCCAAACTGCTAAGGGGCAGAGTCATTGTGGCTGTGAGCGAGGAAGGAGCTCTGGGCTCCTGTGTCATTGAGTTTTCACATGGGAAGTGCATGTGGAAGGCCAGATTCAGGAGGCTTGAACGCCAGCAAGTGTCAGACCAAATCCGCTAGGCAATGGTCAGAGGAGGCTGTGCAAAAGCACAGCTACCTACCAGGCTCACCCTGTAGAGAACTGGAGAATCTGCTTCAATCGCACCCAGTCTGTCAGGACAAGTGAAGCTACGTTGTTGGGCTCAGTGTACTGTAGTGAAAGCGATCGGGATTATACAGCAGCTGCCTGGTATGGAACCCCTCTGCTCTTCATATAAATGTGTGGAGAAGTGTTTGAACTTCAGGCTGGGTCCTGCAAGTGGTGTGAGGGCGCTCTTTTGGTTGGAGTTGTGAGTATTAAATCAGGGTAGCTCCCTGTCAGATGTTCATAGTGAGGGCAAGATTAGCCTGGCTGCTTTATTGGCTACAAGAACTGAGCCTGCTGGCTCTGCTTAATCCTCTTAGGAATCAAGTGCTTATTTTCTGCATCAGGGCCCCAACCAGCTGCATTGAAAGGCTAGCCTTCTATGGCCTGGGTACCCAGAGACAGTGACTTATAGGGTTTGGCCTGTGCACAGTGCCCTAGATAGATATATAGATATATATGTATTAGAGTGGTAAGCTAATTAACCTGATCTCCCCCAGTCCTTGTTATCTCCCCCTAAATAAATCAGATTGGTTGTTTTGCAAAGGTATACTGACTGAACTGTGTGTCTATGTTGAATTACTGTACAGTGGTTATTGTATAACTGCATCTTACTTTACAGGGGGTCCCCAGAGCCAAACTGATTGAACCAAAGCTGGGGGTAAGTGTATATGGCAAGGGTACTGTGGTTGATGGGCGTGGGCCACTAGTGGGAAGAAAGAGGGGTCGCAGTGACCCAGAGGGCTGTAACCAAGTCGTAGTAGACTGTTTCAACCCCAACCTCTGGGTGGAGGTACCTGCCATCAGATCCAGGCCCCTCAACCTGTTAACGTCAGATCAGGCAGGGGTAGTGGCCCTTGGGATAGCGCCCCTTAGGGGTTACACTCATATGTCATATCCCCCAGACCCCGGATCATTCTGGTTGCTATCATCTGAACCCTGTCCAGGAGTTGGATGTCCCTTCTTAGGTGCAGCCTCCAGAACTGCACACAGTACTCAAGATGTGGTCTAACCAGGTTGTTGTGCAGTGGCAAAATCACCTCCCTGTTCCTTGAGGTAATCCTCCTAGCGATGCATCCCAGCCAACCTGACACATTCTAAAAAGGTCTCCTTCATTCTCTAGTAAATGTGTTTCCTGGAGGACAGCTATGTTACAGTGCAAAAATTCAAGATATCTCCTAGCCCCTTTCACATTCCAAGACACGTATCTCACAGCCATTGATAGGCAAAACTTTGGCTTGAAGAGAGAGAGGGACATAACCATAAAAAGGTTGTATTCTCAATTCCCTGGACTAATAAAAGTAGAAAACATACTAGTTCCAACAATCTGCAAGTTACTTGAACACATAGTATGCCCCATTTTTCAGCACATTAGAAAGATCCCATACCCTCTAACCCTCCCACCCATCCTTTAAGTGATTTCCGGCCTTGAACAGTCATTGCCCCCTTTTAGACAACATAAATCCCCCCAATGAAATAACCAAAATTCCCCAGTCCATACGACTGCTCTCCCAACATTTGTTCAGTTACAATTCTCTTCAACCGCCAGATAAACCATTGCCCTCCCCCCCTCTCCTGCTTTAAAGATGCATCGGTTGCAAAACCCCTAACACCTATATGACAGTTTGAGCAATTAATTAAACAAACTTGTAAACCATTTAGCAGTAAATTTTATTTAACCGGTGAGGCCAACAACTAGCCCCTTCAGAAATATAGCATAAAGATAATAAGGCATAATTGTAAACCAGACAGTGTTCCTTTCAGTATGCCCATGCAGTCTTAGCTACGATACTTTGGGTAGATGCCAAGAGATAAAGGTCTCCAAACAGTCTTTAAACACAGTCCCTCTTGTACCGTCATTTGCAGAAACACATGTACCATCGTTTCAGTTATTGTACGTGCTGGGACATTGTACATTCTGGGACATTAAGACCATGCGAGTTCTTCCTCGCTGTGGAACATCTGGTTCACTAGCCTGCATTTTAAATTGAAATTTCCCACAGCTCTTCCCTGCTATTTTCTATGGATCCCAGTTTCTTGCTATTCAGTCACTTAAACAGGTCGGGGTACTTTGTTCACTTGCAGCGTTGCTGGGTATCGCATTCTAAATCTGATACCAGCCGCTATAAGCTTTGTGACAAGGGGGTGCATTTCTGTACGTTTTTGCCTCACAGAGAGTGGGAGTCTTGTGTTATTCAAATCTTTTTGTTTTCCCACTGAATCTCCTTAGATTCTCTCACTTTGTCCAGTATCACTTGCTTATGTAGGTAGTTTAGTAAGCAGAATATTAGGGGACATGGAGGAGATCCTCGCGGTGGAGTGGGCCGAAGAGAGCGATGAGACCTTTCTACAATATACGCTGGGCCATTGGGAAAGGCCCAGTGATTTTGGTGCACAGTTTCTGTACAAAAAGGATGGGGTTCACCTCTTCCTCACCCTCCGGGAGACCTAGAACAACCAGGTTATTCCTCCTCAAGCAGCCTTCAAGGTCCTCTAGCTTATCCTCAGCTTTGCGTAGTCACTGCCTCAAGTTCACCACCTCTGGTTCCACTCGGCCCTTCCAATCATCAAGGGAGGATATTCTTGCTTCATTATCCCCAATTCTGATGGTTAGCTGGTTCATTGAGTTTTTAAGGGTTTGTAGTTCTCCAACAACCACTTGGAGGCACTCCTTTATTGGTGTTAGACCCTTGAATAAAGTCGCTTCAGTTAGTAGAGCCTGGGGAACAGATTGAGCTGTGTCTCCTGATCCACCCGCTTTGTTTCTTTTTGCTGGCTTATCCTTTCTGGGGATGGAGGCAGCGTATGTTTGGGTCACTGTGGTTTCATTTCCACATCCATAAATGGGACGATGAGTGGAATCTGATGCAGCAGAGTTTTGTTTAACTGCTTTTGCATCTCTGACCACAACTTTGGCAGATTTAGAGGTTTTTTAAGTGGTTTTAAATGGAGGGGGCAAGTGGAGCGATACACAGCATGTCTACCTGGTAGCCATTACAACCGGAAGACTTCTCTACTTGTTTTTTTTTTATGCTTGACTGTATAATGGATTAATACCATATCTGGGACTGCTAGAGAACCTTGTGCCAGTTGTTCATTTTGTTTCCTTTTAAAAACTCTAAAAATAATTATCTGCAAAAAAAAAAATAAAATAAAACTAGTCTCAGAATGCCGGCCCGCCGTCACAGCGGTTGGATTTCTGCTTTCGACGCCAGCGACCCAGGTTCGGGAACAAGCCCGGGGAGCTGGAGTGCCGGCTGGGAGAGAGAGGACTTGAGCATCCTAGGGACTGCTCGTCCTCTCCGGGGGGAGGGGGGCAGAGCTCGGCTCTTGTCTGGCCCCGGGTGGAGACCCGAGGTACAGCAAGTCCGATGCCGAATGGAGGGGCGACGTGCCAGACATCAGTGCCTTAGCGCCTTGACATCGGGGGACATGGCACATCCGAGAAAATGGGAAAATGCCTCGCAGCCTCCTGGTGGATGGAGCACCAGGCCCCGACCCTCAATGTCTCTACCAGGCCCGGGGACAGCGTCCCGATGAATATAGATGTTTCGGGGTGTGAAGCCCCTGCCCTGTACCTGCCTGGCGGGTACAGCCACGGCTCCATGGGGGATGGACTGCTCCGGTTACCTGGTAGGTGAGCGAGGGCAAAAAAGGCCTTAGGTGTCTCCCAAAGAGGTGGACAGTTGTGAGGAAAATTAAATTTTCCAGAAGGTTATCTTCTTTGCACTGTACCAAGACATTTACTTTTTTTATGGCAGGCATTGCACTAGAGCAGGAAATTTGTACAACTTCAAAATTCTGTATCCTAATTTAGGAAAGAAAAAAACTTCATGGTAACTAACAAATACTGCTGCTTTCCTCAGGTACAGGGTCCACTGATGTTGCCCATAATGTGTTGGTTGAGTATTTATTTCAAACCACAGACCATCACAGTCATCAGCTAGTACCACTGATCCTCCTTCCACATCATTGGTTGCTCTTGCATGCCCTTTTGCATTCCCCGTCCCTCAGTGTTCTCAACATAAATGTAAACCAAACACAATACTTTATGTAAACATTGTCAGTTAACCATACAGTACATGTCATACTTTTTCAAAAGCTGGAAAGAAGCTAAAAAAATGTAATCACATATACTGTACAGACGTAGATGACATGAATAAGAAAAGTAGATGTGCGTACAGTATAACGTGGCATATATGATATACTATGCATAGCAATGATTGCATCCTGATTGGTCAGAAGCTGTGCAATATCAGACTACTACTACTTGTTAAAAAAAGTCCTGGCAATCAGGACATTGTACACTAATGTATCAATGCATTTTGTAAAAAAATTCCTGTCTGCTATGGATGCTACCTTTAGTCTCTGTAAAAAAGTCAGGTGGACCTAAAAAATTAAACTCCCTCAAAATGTAAAAAAAAACCCTGAAATATAATGAAATGTTTTTTGTCTTTATAATTAGATATGGGCAAAATCCACAAATTTCACTCCATAAAATATTTAACGAAATTCACACATTTCGAAAAATATTTAATGAGTGCGAAATGCACAATTACGCCAGCAAAATGTGGAATTTCACTCATGAACGGCAGAATTTTGCCATTTGTGGGTGAAATTCCACCATTCGTGGGTGAAATTCTGCATTTCATACCTGCGAAATGTTTTGAGAAATGCACTAAATTCGTAAAATATTTTGTGGGGCGAAATTTCCAATTTTGCTGAAATTTCACCAGCTTTCTAGTTATAATCTCCTTTTTACACACATATACCAATTTAAAAATTAAGTACTGCTCATACTTTTTGGTGCTGGTTTCCTGACCATATGTGTCCCCTTCCTATCTATAACTGCCTACTATGGAAATCTTTCCTGCTTTTCCTGCCCAAATAAGATCAAATCTCTGGCTTTACTGAGGCTCTCACTTCTGTGTGTTTGTGTGGGGAGAGGAGCACATTTTGCTAGTGGACTTCTGTAGACATTTGAATTTCTGCATTCCATGATGAACAGACATTGCATCGACTGAATATGTGGAAAGACAGATGATATACAGGTAGAGGTGGTCTACTGGTAAGGTCTAACAAAAGAGAATACAGTTTTTAAATAAAAAAATTGCCGTTTTTTTAAAGTTTTTTTTAACTTCCCCATTGTATCAGCACAATAAGACGCATCAGGTTGTGAGTAGTTATGCAAGAATCACACTTTTTGGTGCTAAAGGCACTCAGCATTAATTCTGGGTGCCTCAAAATGCACCTGGGCATGCATTTATCACATAACTATATACACCATGGCCAGGACATTCAAAGCAGTTGTGCTGGCACAAGTGCGGACTTGTGCCAAGGAGCGATATTCAGTGGGAGCCAGTGCGCAGTGCAAATCTAATTGCGCCAATGCTCAACTATAATGAATGCAGGTATAAGTGCAGGGGGCATGCCCATGAATATCCAACGCAGTGTGATACTCAACCATGAAACCATGGCGCAAGTGTGGAGCAAATCAGAGATGCGCCAAGCAGACTTGCTCCTTTAAATACAGGGCACAAGCACAAAGAAGGCACTTGCGCCAGGCGAGAGGGAGTGAGTGAGTGAGAGAAAGAGAGAGAGAGAAAGAAAGAAAGAAAGAAAGAAAGAAAGAAAGAAAGAAAGAAAGAGAGAAAGAAAGAAAGAAAGAAAGAGAGAGAGACAGACCAAGGCTGGCACAGAGGGAGAGGGACAGAGGTGGCAGTGAAGAGGGAGACAGGGGCAGAGAGAGTGTGAGAGACAGGCAGACACACTGCCAGGAAATGCACCAGGGTGGCACACAGCCAGCAGCAGCCAACCACCCAGAGGGATACTGGACAGCAAGGGCCAAGGATAGTGCATCCTTCATGATGGAGGCCATAATGAGGGGTGTGTGGGGGCAGCAGGAACAGCAACGTGGCCATGGAAGGGCCAATCAGTGGTATGCCTGACACAGGTGGTACCGCACCCGCATTACCTTCGAGCAGTACAGTGACACAGAGATCGTGGGCTTGGCCACCTGTACAGGGTCATTCCAAGGCAGCTCTGTGAGTTGTGCAGTGAGGAGATGCAGGCACCCACCAGACAGAGCCAACCATGTCCGTGAAGACGAAGGTGACAGCCATCATGTGCCTGCTCGCCATAAGCACCTTCCAGAGACCAACAGGGGACACCACAGGCATAATCCATTGGGTCACATCCTACCTCTTCACACAGTTCCTCAATGCTCTGCTGCCACATGTGTTGGAATACATCTGTTTTCCCAGCACACAGGTGGAGCGTACAGCAACCATGCAGGACTTCCACAGGGTAGTCTGTATGCCTGGTGTGATTGGGGCCATTGACTGCACCCACGTAGGCATCCCCATGCCACCTGGCCCCGAGGGTGTGGTGTACATCGACAGAAAGGGGAGCCCCGAGTATCAACTGCCAGGTAGTGTGCGATGCCATGGGGTGCATAACCAATGTCTGCACCACACACCCTGGGAGTGCACATGATGCGTTCATCTGGCACTGATCTGTGCTGTGCCACAGGTTTGAACTTGGGGATACTCCCACATTCCGCCTAGTGGGTGAGTATGGCACAGGCAAGGGGCAAAGGGCAGAGCGTACCTTGGGATGGGGGGGCAGGGTGTGCATGTTGGCGTGGGCACCAGGGACAAGCAAGGGGCACAGCATAGTAGAGCAGAGGGCTAATCATGTCAATATCCACACAGGGGACAGCTCCTATCCTCTGCGGCTCTGGCTGCTCACCCCCTACCGGTGCCCATCATCCCCAGCAGAGGAACACTACAATGAGGCACATGCCAGCATGCGCAAAATCATTGAGTGAGTCTTTGGCATGCTGAAAGCATGGTTTCATTGCCTAGACAGGTCAGGAGGTGCCATACAGTACAGCCCCTCGAAAGCCTGTGGCCTATTCCTGGCCTGCTGCATACTGCACAATATGGCCGTTGACCATGGGATAGTTGTCGAGGCTGATGAGGGTGATAGTAGTGGAGATGATGGCAGCAGTGTGCTGGAGGGAGGTGGACAGCTACCCCCTGGGCGGAGGGATCCCCGGCTGATCCAGCAGGCAAGACGTCACCGGGACACCATAGCATGGGAGCACTATGGTGCACACAGGTAAGTGGTGCAATACACATGCATAGGCCACACAAACAGGTACAGCACATGTGCAGGGATGTGCATGGCAATGGGCATGCACACACTGAAGTGGGAAGCAGGGGTAAGGGTGACAGTGGCACACACCCACGCATAACCACACACAGCACCCCTCACAGCTCCCCCCACACACAGACATGCACCCATTCGCACAGGCATGGGTATGTGGTGTGGATCAGATGCCTCACACTGGTGCACAGGCACAACCGGTGCAAGACTGCTGTCATCACGCCCCACATCACATGGCCCAGTGGCCGGGCAAGCACACACACAGGCAGCGTGTGGTGCCACACACAGGTGCCACACCTGCAGTAGACACACACACACACAACACCTGTGTGTGCACACTGGGAAGCAGCTGCAGACTGCAGGTGGGGCAGCCCACACATCAGGTCCGCTGCATGGACCCATGGCCACCACGGCCATGGGGGCAGCCAGATCTGGGCCAGTCGGCAGCCACAGGCTGTGCATCAACCATGGGGGGTGTACAACAACCCCACAGGGGTGGAACCATGGGACCATGACCGTGCCTGCACGGGGCGTTGAGGCACCCAAACAGCCCAGCCTTGGGTGTGCTTGGGATGCTGACATCAGAGCCCCGTGTCAACTGCGCAGGGGTCACCTGACTCTGGATACATGGGGTGGACAGCACATTGCGGGGGGGGTCAATTGTGCCTGGCCACGCCCTGTGGTAGACAGCAGTGCAAAGCCATCCCAGATCACAGTGGCAATGTGATCCAGGGATGCAGTCATGGCCCTCTGCATGTGCTGCATCCCCACCAGGATTTGCACAGTGCCCCTCTCCTGCTGCTCGGCTAACTGGTGCACCTCCATGCGCAGTACGCGCACTTCAGTGATGAACAGCACTTGTTGCTGAATGGACTCCCACAGCAAACGGGTGTGCTCAGCCAGCGGGTCGGCATCCTGGGGCTCCCAGCCAGACGCCAATCCCCATGTGGTGACCGGCCATGCTGCACAGCCCCCATCTCTGGTGGACGCTGCACAGTGTGGTCTGCATGGGGATTGGGAATGGCAGGTGCACCAGCGGTGGACCCTGTGTTTGCTGTCACCCATCCGGCTGCTGCATGCCACCCAGCACCCATGCAGCTGCACCACCTCCACCGCAGGGCACAGCCAGGGCAGCACAGTGGTGGTGGGCAGCAGTTCCGCCACTGGCTGAGCGCTGGGTGTGCTACCTGTGTCAGCATCCAGCAGGGATGTCTCCTCCACAATGGTGGCCATGCTGTCCAGGATGAGTGTTACGTTGTCATCAGTGTCAGACCCCGCCCCATCTGTGTCTCTGTGTACAGGACCCCAAGGCTGGCATCCTGCAGGAACACATGCAGGGCCTCATCTGACCCTAGGTCCAGGACATCTGCCTGCACAGTGATGGTGAGCTGCAGCCTGTCAAGCCCCTGGATGCCCACGGAGGTGGACGTCTTGTCCTCCAGGGCTGATTCAGTGGCCATGGCTGCTGCTGCTGCCAGCGCCCCATCATATGCATGGAGATATGCTGGTGCTGCAAGAGAAAGAGAGGTATGTTAGTGATGCATTACCCACATGTGCCCCCCCACACTGCCACTGCACGTGTCCTGCAGCATAGCATGTGCGTGGGTGCACACACACGCACATGACATGCATGCCGGCTGCATGCACGCTAGCATGGCAGTGTATGCACACTTGTAGAGAGCTGTATGACTGGATAATTCATGACACAGTAGAAACGAGCAGTAACAGAAATTTAAATGGTAAATAAGTGAAAAGAGTTTTTTGAGCAAGCATAAATATGAAGGAATAAGATGTTCTGCAAAAATGAAACTATAGTATGAATATTAAAATTTATTTTCTGTTTAAAACAGATTTCAAATTCCCCGTGAACAAGCTCGAAGGAGCGAAACGTAGGAGATTTTAAACAATAATAAAAGAAATTAAAAACTACATGTGATTGAGTGAGCATTTGTTGAAATGAAAATTTGAACGCCCAGCTACAAGTAGTGAGCTGCAGCCTGTCTCGATGGCTGAGAGGGACCTAGGGATGGTGGTGGATGTCAAGATGAACAACTGGGAGACTTGAAGGAGGGCAGCAGCCAAGGCCAACAGGATGCTGGGATGCATCGCTAGGGGGGGACCACCTCCAGAAGGAGGGAAGTGATACTCCCTCTGTATAACTGCTTGGTGAGGCCACACCTCGAGTACTGTGTGCAGTTTTGGAGGCCACACTTAAAGAGGGACATTAAACTCCTGGAGAGGGTCCAGGGGAGGGCAACCAAAATGATTTGGGGCTTGGGGGACAGGATCTATGAGGAGAGGCTCGAAGAGCTAAATATGTACACATTGGAAGAGAGAAGGAACCGGGGGACATGATAGAGGTCTTCAGGTACATGAAGGGGTAAATAGGGAGGAGCAGTCAGGATGCTTGAAGGAAGGAGGAGGGGCAACTAGAGGAATGGGTGGAAGCTGGAGGGGAAGATTCAGGAGAAAGGAGGAGGTGCTACTTCACTGAGAGGGTGGTGGAGCCATGGAATGCGCTGCCCAGGGGGCTGGTGGGGGCAGAGATGGTGGAGGGGTTCAAGAGGGAGTGGGACAGGTGCAGGGGAAGGGTTCTGGAAGCAAAATCCAGTGCAGTAAGAATATCCAGAACTGGGAAGGGAGAAGCCAGAGAAGGTGAGGGGGGGCAGCAAGGTCAGCTCCCAGGGTGGGAGCTGACCAAACGAGCAGACATGAAAGACCATTAGGCCTATTCTGCTGGCATTTTAGTATGTTAGTATGTTAGCTGTGGAATTCCGGATTTTGACGATTATTGGACACCTTCAAGGGAGCTGATCTGAAGGAATCTAACACCATTACCCAACTGTATGATTGTTAAAATGTGTCTGCACCCTCCATGCCCGCAGCTGTGCATGGCTGACATACTTACCATGCAGTGAAGGGCTGCCACCCATCTGGAATCCACCACCAGGCACATCCTCCACCATGCTGTGGTGCATGGTGGCTGCCACCATCTCCTCCTGTGCCATGAGCGGTGGCACATCTGCAGGCCCCCTCCAGTGGCATTCCAGGATGCACAGATGGCTGTCGCCTTCTCCTTGATGTGCCTCTTATCTGTGCCCACCTTCTTCCTTCACTCCTGTGCTGACCACTGGTGGCGGCCATGCTGGTTGACGCGTGCCGCCACCTTCTTCCAGGCCCCAGCCCTGGCCTGTGGTGTGTCCGTGGCACCACTCAAGGGGCTCCCTATCAAGATAGTCATCAAACAGAGCCTCTGTCTCTGCCTTTGTGAAATTGGGCCTGCACTTGCGAGGAGGCCCACGATCCTCAGCTCCCTCACATTCTGACATGTTGCTTCCTGTGGACATGGACAGCACAGTGTGTCAGTGGCAGCATCACCCTGTACCGTCCCACCCTCCTGTGCTAGCTGCTCCCAGTGAGCTGCAGCTTCAGGTGCAACTTATCCCGAAAGGATGCATTACCAGTCCATGGCCTGTGGTGTTCTGTGGCACTTATGAATGCAACGCATGCAAATGAGCTGTGGCGCAACGGTAATGACATGCTAATACCCCCAGTGCACCACGCATTGGCTGATGAGATCATTTGCATGTGACATCTGAATATTGCAGTTTTGCAACGTGTGCACTGAAATTGCTCTGGAGCAAGTTGCAGAGCAATGCGCACCCATGTGCAGTGTGCAGGCCCACAGTGCGCATGCACCAAATGGTAACATGGTGTCAGTTGCACACTGCGTACTAACTGCATGATGGGGGGGCATGGCGCATGCTGTGCCAGGCCTGCTATCGCGCACATGTGCATTGCACAGAGTGGATGACCCCGACCCCTGCTGTGACCCCTGTACCCTGGGTCACCCCCTCACCCATGACCCTGCCTAGCCACTCCCATGCCACACATCTCTGAGACTGTGCAATGGGTGGATACAGTGCATGTTCCTTCCCATCGCGCATCTGGCGCATATCATGGCCACGTGTGCTTACTGATGTCATTTTGCTCACTGGCTGCTACTCACAGCATGGTGCAGCGAAGGGTACCGAGGGCACAAAACTGGACACAGGTGGAGCTGGTAAACCTGGTCACATGTGTCCAGCCCCACATTCCAACTGTTTGGCCAGGCGCCCCTGCAGCAGCTCAGGGTCACGGTGTGGCAGGGGATTGCTGCCACACTGCAGCAGCAGACTGGGGTGGCCAGGATGGGGGAGCAGTGCCACCACCAATATGGAGACCTAGTGAGAAGGGACCAAGAGTGCCTAAGGAGGCTGGATGTGTGTGTCAGATGTGGGGCTGTGCCACAGCCAAGTGAGTAGGCCGATACTGCATGTGTGCCCTGGTGCTGTACTGTGGTGTTGGCTAGGCTGCCTGGCATTTGTTGTAGAGTGGTGCACTGCCATCATGTGCATCGTGGGGTGGCAGTGCCAGTCACCGCTTGCATTGCAATGCAGCTGTGAGGGATGTGTCAGGCAGGGGCTCACCCTCTGCACATGGTGGGGGGTGAGCAGCTGCTGTGGATGTTTACTGATGTGTACCTGCCTATGTTCCATTCCTAGGGCCTGATAATCACTGCAGGGCGATGGCAGCAGCAGCAGCAGTGGCAGTGGCAGGGTGGCAGACCACAGCAGAACCTGTAGGTGGTGCAGGAGCGGCTCCAGCACCAGTGGGGCCACAGAGGGCAGGTAGACACTGTTGTAGTCCTTTGCACTTTACATGGGGGGTGGCAGGGGCATGGGTGCGGGCATGACTATCTGTGCCGCGTGCCATGGCAGCTGTGTCAATTGCACTGTACGTGGTGCTTGACACTGTGGCACATCCATTGGACACGTGTGCCAGTTGTTGGTGGGGTGGGTGTGCGCCCGGCTGCCACTGACATTGCTGTAGAGGTTCTGGTGCACTGTGCCATGTGACTGTCATTGCACAGTCGGGTGGTTATTGTGCAGCACGGACCACCACTGTGCGCTGTAGTGGTGTGCCACATTGCTGAAAGGCATTGGCCCACCCCCTGAGGGTGGCCTTTACGGGCCCTCCATGGGTGTATGTTTCCACAGCCCATTGCGCGCTATGGGTGGGCATGGTTCCTTGGGACATTGCACTGATCACCTATCCTGTCCCTTGTCATAGGTGTCCAGTGGAGAAGATGGAGGCCCATGTACTGCTGGCTGCTCCGGCATCTGATTCTGATATGTTCCACGACCATGGAGGTTGTGCTGCAGATTTGCTGCATGCTCCTCAATGATCAGAGGTGGCGAGGGTGCCAAGGGGTGGCAGGTTGTGGCAGCCGATGAATGGACCCCAGCATTCCCCTGTTTTCCCTGCTGTACCTCCCCCTACAGTCCCTCATCCCACTGTACAGTCCCTGTTCCCTGTCCCCTTCCCTTGCTTTCCTACCCTTTCCCAACCCCTTGTTGCTGTATATAGTTTTTTGAACTATATTTCTTTTGACTTACCTGCCTGTGTTAGTGTCTGCTTTTCAGGTGGCATGAGGAGCCATGCTGCAGTGGCCCAGTGCCTCTCTGTGTAGTGTGCATGTGTTGGGGCATATGTTGTGTTTCTGTGGTTCACTGTTGTATGCTGTGGTGATGTTCCTCCCCTCGGTCAGTGACTGTGCCTTGGGGTGCCCATGTGGTGGCTGTCAGGGGTAAGTGGTTGGTGTGTGTGTGGTGATGGCACAGGCCATGGTCTTTGGTCAGGTATTGGCCGCACACTGTGTTGAGGCCCCTGCTTGGCATTGTGCAGCCTTTCCCATGTGGTCTGCCATGCTATGTGGCTTCTGGCGCATTCTGTGCCTGCTGTGTAGGCCACCTCTGTGTCTGTGTGGTGCATGTGTGTGTGCTTGGCTGTGTGGTCTTGAGTGTGGCCTGCTCTGGTTTTGGTGTGTGGGGGGGGCACTGTCTGCAGCCTGTGGGGGGCTCCCTTGGTGGCCCTCCTTTGGCCATTCGCACCTCCTGTTGCCTACTATCTGTGGTGCTGTTGTGTTCTGGGGGGGTCTGGGTGCTTGTGTGTGCTCTGCTGGTGGTGGCATGTCACTGTGCTTCCCTGGCTCTGTCTCTGGATCTCTGCTCTGTGCCATGCCCCCCTCTATTGCTCTGATGCTCTGCTCCCACAGATGCACTGGGGCATCTCTTTCTGTGCCATGGCGCAACTGTATTTGCACAATGGGGCAACTGTGTTTGCACCATGGCACATGCCTGGTTGCATCATGGTGCAACTGTGCCATATTCAGCCATGTTGCACTGGTGCAGAGGAGCCAGTCCAACCTCTGAATATGGCTCCTGTTGCACCATAGTGCATCAGATTTGCACTGAACCAGACTTGTGCCGGCCTTTGGTGCATTTCTGAATATCTGGGCCCCTGTGTCTTATTGCTTACTAAAGAAATACATCAAAGACTGATCAAAACCAGTGTAATCAATGTTATGTATTCTGTAGTAATAAATTAAGAATAGCAGTATACAGGTAAACTAGAAAATTAATTCACAGTAATATTAAAACAATGTGCACAGCTTACAATCTAGTATGTCATTAGAGATTGCATTTTCATGATATATAAATCTACATACTGTATTTATTATTTATAAATCATTACAACTTTGACAACATGTGTGTGTGTGTGAGTTTGGAGGGAGGGGAGCTGGCTGTCTACCTGAGTGGCAGTACTCTTGTAGAGTTCCTGCACAGAGACTTGATTATAATGGTTTAAACCCCAAAAGCTGCAGAAAAAAATGTGATTTGCTTACTACAACTGAATAACTGTGAAAGAGAGGAGCAGTATAATGCTGCATTTGTCATATTTCTAGTGTGGGGTACCCCAGGAAAGCCATGGCACATAGTCAAAATACCCAGGACAGCAATAAGGCCTCATGCTGAGGAGGACGCAGGGATCCAATGGGGGCAGCCTTGGAGGCTCTCAGAAAGGCAGTGGGTCAACTCGCTTCATCAACAGCCACTATGGAGAAAACACTCAACTTGATCATATCAAGACTGGCTACTAAATCATGGACTTCATATCGTAGAATACAGAAGCAACGAAGACCGCTGACTAAGCCACGGCAACGGTGCATAACTTGGTAAAAGAGAATGTTCTTTTCTGTAGTAAGCTTGAAAACTCAAAAATGTTTTAAGAGCCACAAAAATCAGGGTCCTAGAACTGCTAGAGGGGATAGAGGGAGAAAAGATATTTGACACTAAGGCACAGTCTCTTTGAACAGAGCTACAACTCTGGGGGTCTGTTTTAAGACCTTGCCTTTTTAACATTTACATCTCCTTAATGACCACAAAAACTGTAGTTTGGGAATCTAAATTTGTTGATGACACCAGGATAGGAGTGGTAGTAAACAACTCAGACGAGGCCAGCATCTTACAGGAGCCATTGGGAGAACTGAAGGAGTGGACAAAGTACCATAAACTCACTTTTAATACTAACAAATGCACTGTGATGCATCTTGGTAAAAAAAAAAAAAGTCATTTTAGATATACCCTGGATGGATCAATACTGAGAGAAGTTAAAGAGGAAAGCGATCTTGGCATTATTATAAGTAATGATCTGAGTTTTAAACAGCATAGCATTGAGGTGGTTAAAAAAGCTAGCAACATACTATACAGTATCAGGAGACACATTAAGAGTAGAGATAAAGAGGTCATGCTTCCTCTGTATACTTCTCTGGTGAGGCCGCTTATGGAATATTGTGCCCAGTTTTGGCCACCTGGAGGTAAAACAGAAGTAAAAATACACTCAGAAAAGTTCAGAAGAGGGCTACATGCATGATAAAGGGTGTACAGGGTATGGAGTATAGTGAGAGATTGAAGGCTCTGGGGCTGTATTCCCTGGAACTTCGGAGGCTAAGGGGAGACATGTGTCTCATATTCAACACCTTAACAGACAAGGGACTATGGGAACAGCTTGGGCTGGTATGCTGAGAACAGAAATACTGCACAAGGGCCCACACATTACAGTTAGCAAAATAAATGTACCATCCTAACAAAAGGAAATACCGGTTCAGTTTAAGGGTGGTGAAGGCATGGAACGAGCTCTCAGTGGAGCTAGTAGCCAGTAACAAAATGACGGATTTCAAGAATAGACTAGACAAGCATTTGATTAGTAATAGAATCTTGGGGTATGGTTAGATCTCCTGGCGAGCTAAATTGGACTTCATGTTTTAAATGCTCTATATAGACCTATGACCTATGAGACCTAACTTACGGAAGCCCAAGGACTGGAGAACACATACAGGATTACTCTTTGGAGAGTGAATGATTGATCGTAATACACCACATCTGTCTTGGTATGTTTCTTATTAATGAGAGACAAGTAGAGGGTTTTCTGGCTGCAATATGATACACTGTGATGGTAGAGGATTGGAAAGTCCTCTTTGTTTCAGGACTGGCCATATGCCACCAGACAAATAAGCAAGGCTTTTGATGGAGTCAAGCAAGAACTTTGTGGAAAACAAATTCCATCTGCCTTGCTGCTGCCTGCCTGACTGCATGTCACTGTTCCCAACAGACCTTATTTTTTTTCAGATCCCAAGGAAATAATTACACTGTTGGAACAATGTGCTAAAGATGGCAGAAGGACCACATGGAATGAGAAGCTAGTAGTAGCCAAAGGGGTGGTGGACACTTGATATGGACATTTTGTAGCTGCTAAGAGTATTTCCATTTTAGCAGTTATTCTCATCTACTTTTTCCATTTTCTGTTTTCCATATTAATCCATGACTAGGTTTGTCTCACATGTGGGTTCTCTGTTACCCTGTGTAAGTGTGGTGGGATGGTATGTTGACACTGGGGGGATGGGGAATTTATTACTTGTCAAATATGCCTTTGTGTAATCCACTTTATTTACTCTTGCAATGGATGTATGATGTTTAAATGACATACTGGGTTATTATTTGGACAGTGTTATGCTAGACAAGGTGGCACTGATGTAGAGGGGACGTTCATGCCTCCCCTTCTCCATGAACTAAATATTGCCTTGGAAGTTTGCACTGACTAATAGCTGGGCTGTGGCATCATGTGGACTGAATTCCCAAAGACTGGTTGAAGTTTATGAACAGTATTACAAGTTACAGCAGTTAATCTATTGTACTGTGAACTTTTCATCCTGAACTTACTAATAATCTTGGGATAGCAATCTTTTTGTAGATCTACAGTTCCTGTTTTAGTAAATTCCAGCAGGGGCTTTGCATTTCTAAATGAAACATGAGGTTCACTGAAGTTTTGTGTGTATTATTATGTTAAGCTGACTAACCAGTCAAATTGTTTAATTACAATTGATGGCATTGTAGCTTAATGTGTTGTATGACTTCATTGCTAGCCCATAAGATTTAACACCTCACTGGAGTTGGGGCCGTACCCATAGGCTGGAGGACAGTACATGTTGCACTGCTGCACAAAATGGGCTAAGGGACAATCCTGGTAATTATAGACTGCTCAGTCTGACCTCAATAGAGGAGAAACTCATGGAAATCATACAGAAAGAAAGACTGGTAAGCCTTCTGGAAGAAAATGGGCTCCAGCAAAACAGGCAACACGGGTTTGTGTCAAGGAGGTCTTGCTAGACTAATCTGATTGATTTCTTTGATTGGGTAACTAGGACAGTGACCAAATAGTGAACATCCTGTATCTGGATTTCAGTAAGGCATCTGACTCTGTTCCCCATAGATTAATCAGGAAGCTGGAGGACCTGGTGGCTGGAAGACAACTAGTTCTGTGGATTAGAAACTGACTGCATGACAGAAGTTAAAGAGTAGTAGTCAGAGGGGGCAGTTCATGGGGCTAGGACAGTCATTAGTGGGGTCCCATAGGGCTTGGTGATTGGTCTGGTGTTATTTAACATCTTTCATCAGCGGTATTGTAGATGGGTAAAGGGTACAATATGCCTGTTTGCAGATAACACAAAGCTTTGTGGGGGAGTAGACATATAGAAGGGGAGACAGGACCTCAGAGAGGACCTGGCTAAGCTAGAGAACTGGTCATGTATTTGGCAACTGGGATTCAACAGCAACAAATGTAAAGTAATGCATTTGGGGATGAAGAACCCAGAGATCCAATACTGGCTATTGGAACTGTGTGGTATATAAAATTCCACCTGAGGAATGTCTGTTGAGTGATCATTCTGATTCCATGGAATTCTGCAGAATTTTCACTAACATTCAGCAGAATTTTGTAAAATTGTAAATTTCAATTATTTCACTATAGTTTCAAAAGTACATGTGAAAATAACACTGAATTTGGAACATAAGCAGTACCATATGGCACACAAGACAGTACCAAATCTCAGAGTTGTAGATTAGAAGTGGGCAGAGGTATGGGTACACAAACATTTAATCAAAATGTCATTTTCAGGTATTTTGAGATAATTTGAACATTTCTTATCCACATTTCTCCCAAACTGTAATCATAGACTAAATAAATAAAAAAATAAAATTAAAAAAAAACCTCAGGATTCAGAGAATCACCTAGAATATGTATATACACCATACTTAAAGTCTTGAGCTTTAATGGGACTTGAGTTATAGGTAGCCAAATATTTTGCAAACATTTGGATTTCTGTAATTTTAGTATAGTTTTGATATTATTAATTGTAATGTTACAAAAATTGATAGGTATACAGGTTATGACCACATTTGTATATGCACACAGTTTCAGAAGTCTAGCCTTAAATGGGACTGAGTTATAGCCTGTTAAACATGTTGCCAACATTAAAATTTTGGTTAGTTCCCTCTAATTTTAAAACTTCATATCCAAATTTAACCAGAGTTGAAACATTTAAACTACTATACCACATGATCATTTCTTAAAAAAGTTTGTATTAGCAGGTTTAAATGGAACTGAATAAAAAACAGTCAAACTTTCACAACATTTAAAAATTTAATTTGGAAGGTTCTTATGCCTTACAAGGAGACTGTGTGTGCCAATTTTATTAATTGCTTGCTGCGAGAAATTGGAAAATAACATCTGTACTTAAAGTCAAATCCCATGAGTCTTTCTGAAAATTGTAGAAGTTCATGAAAGATCCATAAAATTGGAATTTTCAAATTTCACTCAGCTTTATCTGGGGGCTTCTAATTAAAGATAGGAGCATAACAGGTAGGTAGCCTGGGGAAGGGGGTAACCAGGTTCTGAAGTTAGGTGCACAGTTTCACCAAGAAATGGACAGTTGAGCTGGGTATCACAACAGTGGTAGACCCCCAGGCTGGAGCAAGAAAGCACAAAGTGTCAATAATTCCAACCTGAATGCAGGATATTTAAAGATCACATCCAGTAGATTGGTTCTCTGTGACAAGGGCGACTGAATGTCAGCAACTGCTCATAAGGGCACACAGCCACAAGGGCGACTGAAAACAATATGTTGCTTAATGCAGGGGCTTTGCCCCCACACCCCCTCTTGTGGGGGGCTACACCCCCCACATCCCCCTTAATTAGGATTCCTACTCCGGTGGGGGTGCAACTCAGGGAAAGAGCTGAAATCCAAGGTCATCCACATTGTCAGCGACATTGTGTAGTCACCCTTATGACCAGTCACTGAGATTCAGTCACCCACATCACAGGATACCAGTAGATTTATGATCTGGGGAGCCTGGTGTACATGCAAGTTTAAGAATTAGAGGTACTCAAAAAGATGTAGTGGGGAAAGACAATGTCTTGGGCAGCAGAAATAAAGAATTCTGGCTATTCCAACAGGGCACGTCGATAGGAAAAGGAGTAGGTGACTCACGTTTAAGGGTGTTTGTCACTGTAAAGAACAAACAGCATATCAGTGGGATCAGTTGTTCTACTGAGTCAATCTGGCTATGTAAAATGAGAAAGGTAGGGGAATAGTCACCCAGAGAGGAACAGCAGGACTGCAAAAAACTCAGCCCAGCTTATCAAATGAAGTAGTGATATGTGCATTGTCAATGTTAAATTCCACAAAAAAATTCTGGATGCTTCATCTATAGTATATGCTATCATAAATATGTGAGAACATGTTACTAATATTTTTTTTTCTTCTGCAAAATTAGAACTGCTTAATCAATGTATCCAGTTGCGTTAGACACCAGGATATACTGACTATGGATATGCATGTTAAATGTTAACTCTATGCATGCAAGAGCAGAGATGTTACAAGCATCAATATTTTTGATAGTTTTTACAAAGTTTTGCAAATATTTACATATTAAACTATTGAACCCATATAACTTAGAAATATCTTATCTAATTCTCTCCATATTAGATCATTCTATATGCATTACAAAAAGGTTATCTGCGCTACTTTACACATGTCTAGCTCCAAAGGTGCATGAGTTATATATGCAGATGACATTTTTCACGAAATTTCTTTAAAAAAAAGAAGGACAGATGCTGAGCACATATCATTTTGAGACAATGCGTCATGCGGTCATGAAATCTGCCACATTTTTAGAACACCTATCATCAAGAAATTATGCCACATTTAAGACCCCTGACCCAATAGACATTTAAGGTATATGCAGCTAAAAATGTTTATGAAATGTCACACAAACAATAAAATGACAATATTGGATCACCTACAGTTTTAAAACTATCTATCCAATTTCATGATGTTTAGCACGTTTATACCCGTTTATCCAAAGAGTACATATTCCAAACGTCAGAGCTATGTTATAATCAAATAATTAAATTGTAAAAATTCAGTGAAATTCTGACGAAATTCAGCAACCTTTTTTGGAATTTAGTGACATTTCAGCAAAATTCCACAGATTTATTATTTTCCCATTCCACGCAGCTCTACTGGCTGTGTGGTGTGCAGCTTACCTGCTCAGAAGAGGAGAAGGACTTGGGAGTGATCTTCACAAGTGACCTGAAGTACTCAGCATGCTGCAAGAAAGCAGCAGCCAATGTGAATCGTATGCTGAATTACATAGCCAGGGATTAACCAGCAGGAAAGCAGAGATCATTCTGCCACTGTCAGACCCTTAGTATGGTCACACCTAAAGTACAGTGGGCAGTATTGGTGCCCTTATCTAAAGAAGGACATCAACCTACTGGAAACAGTTCAGAGAAGGGCAGCCAAAATGATCCAGACACAGTATGGCAAAACATATGAGGAGAGACTCTAAGATCTCAACATGTACTTCTTGGAAGATAGAAGGGAGAGGGGTGACATGATTGAAACCTTAAAGTACCTTAAGGGTTTCAACAGAACGAGCTCTGAGGGACTCTTCAACCTTAATGGGAACAGGACCACTAAAGGGTACTGCCTCAAGCTGGTGGGAGAAAATTCTGGAGAAAAGTGAGGCAGCACTTTTTCACGGAGAAGGTGATAGCTAAATGGAATTAGTTGCCACAGAAAGTAGTCTACCTGAAGATGGCAGACAGCTTCACGAGGGGCTGGGACACAGCAAAAGGGAAAGTTGCATGTACGGCAGGGGGAATGGGAGAGGGAAGACATAGGTGGGAGGGTGGAGCAGATAATGGGGTGGCAGACCCCTCAGTAGGCACTGAGGGGTCTGTAAACTCGAGCAGACATGATTGACCACAAGGCTTTTTTTCTACTGGCTCAATCGTATGTTCATGTGTATATGTTCGTAAGATGTATCTATTGCAAGGGATGCAATCACATACCTACAATTATATAACTGTTTTTCATATGACTATGCATAGTTTCTGGCAAGGAATTCATCTGTAGTTGTTTTACTGATACTGAATAAAAAGAAATAAAAAAAAAATTTGACACAGTGAGCTAATTATTAAAAAAAAATAAAGTGAGTGTTCAATATTGTGAGCAGGCCTCACTGTCATGTAGCATCTTAGTTGCATTTGTAACCATTAATGACATGGCAGTGCCGGCTCAGTGGTGTAGGAAGGAAGAGGACATTGTTAGGCACTGGGCTGAGGCAGGCATCAGCACGCTGCCAGCCTGGATATATTCCTCTAGCTGGCATCCTTGGGGGTAAGGAGGCAAGGGAAATCTAAGGCATAAATCCCCCAACACCAAAGCACCTTGGTGGTTATCAACCAAAGGGGGTGGGGGCAGACAACACAAGCTACATCCATTACTAACACCAGCAAAAGGAGCAAAAAGTATATCTAAAGAAAGAAAGAAAAACGTCCGTACCTTTTGCCATGACTTGTGGGATGTAACCAGAATAGATCATCACTGTATAATAAGTATTTTCTATTAAAAACAGAAAATTAAATTACCAATGGTACTGAAGGGCAGCAAACTAAATTCTGCAAAATTTTAGTTGATAGCTTGAATGGAGGGAGGCTCTAATTACCTGATAGTTGGTTAGTCGTCACACATTACTGTCACCCAATCAGCAGTACACTGCCCTTATGACAGCACTGACCCTCACCCCACCACAGCACTTCCTCTCTACCAGAGTTAGATTAAGGTTCTGCAGCTCAAATACAGTATATAAAATACGTTTTAAATTGTGTACACATGGGTACAGTATAGCTGTAGAGTCTGATCACCCACATAGGCCACTTCCCTCCATTCATTTCCTAGCAATTAGGTCTACTTAGTAATACAAGGGAACACATTTCTCTTTCCTCAGTACAGAGTTTTCATTGCATAACTGGGAAATGAGTGCAGTAAAGTGTGGTCAGAAAATTTCCATTGTCTTCTATACTCAGGTGTATGGGAACCAATTTTCATTAATATATGCAGAATTTGCATTGAAGTACTGCCATCTGACCCTGTTGGGAGGAAGTGCTGTGGTGGGAGTGAGGGACAATGCTGAGGTAGGTTGGGGAACAGTGCTGTGGTGAGGGCAGTATACTGGTGGAGAAAGAGGCAGTGATGTACAGCTAACCAGCTACTGTACCTGGATCGGGCAATAGAACCTGTCCCATTCATGCCACAAACTAATACTTTACAAAAATTCAGCTTGGCTCCTTTCAGTACCTTTGGCACATTGATTGCTATTTATTTTTAATATTTGAGCAGGAAAGGCATAATGAGGTGGAGTAAATCTCATTTACAGTGGTCTCTTGGTGGTAGTGGAGAGTAGTGACGTACTGTATAGTTGGGGACAAAACACTTTCTATGTCATTTCTTGTTGTCACTGCGGGTACCCTAGTGACATGGTTGGAATTAATAGCAAAAGAAATGGCTGATTTACTAGAACTTCTTCATTACATCAGATACTGTAGCAACATTTTCCAGTTACAAAGCATGATTAGACTGGCAATGCTGTACTGACACTGTATTTTTTATTGAATTTTTTTGTGCATGTTCTACTTTTTTTTTGGCAGCTCTGATGAGACTTCTGCCTGGCATACCATTGCTGCTTTTCAGAAAGGGCAGGTCACAGGTTAAAATGTCATTTGAGACCACTGATGTGACATTCCAGCCATCTTTCAGCTGCTCTCTCACTGCACCTGATGCAGAAGAAAAGCAGGTCAGAGAGCAGCAGTGAGAGGAAGGAAAGTATATCAATGTGCCCCTCATCTAGCTGCATACAACATTATATTTCACTAACAATGCTAGATGGAGCTGTAATTTCAAACTAGTGATAGGGGGACTATTTGGAAGGTCTTAAGTCCCATCCCCCACACTCCATGTTGATGCTTCATATAGAAACCTTTAAAACTGTCACTTAGCTGCAAAATGAACCCTGACAGTGATACCATGCCACTTGGGTGGCTTTGGATCTGTATTTCCCACTAGCAAGGCTAAGTAGAGCTGTACCTTTTAGCCTAGTGGTAGAGTTCTGATATGGCAGCTGCAGGATCATGAGTTCGATTACTGCCCCTGCTCATGCAGATGTTTTACATGATAATCTTCATAATGCCAAATAAAGGCACAGCACACAACATTTGTTGGGGATCACACAAAGTACTTCTCTAAAAAAAAAAAAGAATTTCTCTATGTAACGTTTTATAGTTCATTTACCTAGAGGATCCCAAATAGTATTTTCTTACAGTGTCTGTGGAGTCCTGCTTCTACCTCATTTATGCAGCTGAGGACAGTGAAGATCATAGAGGTCAAGTGATATGTTCAAAGTCTCACATAAACCAATAATTAGGGTATGATTGGAACCTAGGATTTCCAGTATAAAGTGATACGTATAGAGCATGTAAAATGAAATAAATCTGGTGTCGGAGCTAGCCATTTGACTGAGAAGAAGCAACTTTGTAGAGCTCCAGCATGGCTTTAACGTAACATCATTACAAAACCCTGATAATGGGCTGGCCCCATGGTGCCATGGGCTGAGGCACTGAGTGCCAAATCACCCACCACACCAGTGAACCGGGTATGGAAACAGGCTAGGATCACTGTGAGTCAGCCGAGGGAAGGAGGGCTGAGTGTTTGTAAACAGCTCTGCTCCTTCAGAGAGGGCAGACACATTGAGTCACTCCTTGCCTGCTACCCAGCAGAGGCTGAGTGGCATAGCATCAGCAGATGGTTCTTAAAGGGCTGAAGGGGCAAATGTTCAAGTACATATGGCATCTGCACACTGTATGCCTGTGGCCATGGCATGTATTTCTGACCTCAGGGACGGGGCAAAAACCAAGTTGGAAAAGCCCCATGAGCACCAGGATGATGACTGGTGACCCTGGAGGCTCCACTCCACTGACAGTGGCACCCACTCACCCACTGAGGTAAGCAAGTAGTTAGGGTAAGACCCAGGTTGGTGTGAGATGGAACACTGTCAGAAGGGGAGCTGTTCAGGCTGGTTCACTGGCACAAGGGCAGGGCACCTGTCTGCAATGCCAGTGACCTGGGTTTTGGAAACAGACCCAGAGCACTGGAGGGGTGGTGGGGGGATAAGGATTGAGCATCCTTGGGACTGCTCTCCATATCTGGGGGGGGTAGAGTGATCAGCATAACAAGGACCCCTGGTGGATGCTGGTGGTTCCTCCATGCCAACTCCATAACTTACAGGGATTGGGGTGGATGCAGGTTGTCACTGCAAATCCCCACCCCCCTGGGGAAAAAGCACTCAAAAATTGTTGGCTGTTCAGAATGAAGTCCATTTCCAGCACTTGGCCTCCCTGCCTACCAGTTATGACTCTGTGGCATCACCAGTCTTGAATCCCACCCTGGGGGGAAAGCCAGGGAGGCAATTGTCGATGGTTATCCATGCCGACACCTCTCATCTCAGATGGTTTGTCTGGTGCCATAGCCCTGCCCTGGTTGTAAGCCATGGGATATCTGCGGGAGTGAGTGTGGAAGTGGGAACAGGGCAGGTTGTTGGGTGGTCAGAGAGGTGCAGAGGGCAGCCAGCCCACCCAAAAAATGGGGGTCTGTTTGGGGAAAAAGAGGAGATAAACAAATGAAAAAAATCATCCTGATAACTGTGGGAAAATGCAATTTTAGAATAAAAGACTTAAAGGTGGTCTTTGGAGTAACACACAAATGATAATACTTGATTGTGGGGACTCTGAGGAAAACTGCAAGTCAAAATAACATGCAGAACTTTTTTTAACTGTGAGACTCACAATCAGAAGGAAAATGGCCTCAGCATCAGCTGTTTCAGAAGGCTGTATGGGAGTGGCACCTGAGGCACATCAAAAAACAGTGGCACAACTATGCACATTAATCCAAACACTGGATAGTAAACTATATATCATTAACATCAATTAACAAATGTGGAGCAGCCAGTTGAGGATATAGACTAGCACAGCGCAGTCTTCTAAAACAGTAGACTGTGCTATGGTAACAAACACTGCAATACTGCTGGAAAGCTATAACTTAGGAATGCACCTAGAGACTTCAGGAAATAAGCTCCTAGTCAGGAATTTAAGAGTTCGGGGACTTCCAGAAGAAAGAGAAGGCATGGACATGTTGACCTTCATGGAAGCATGGCTAAAATCAGAACTCCAGTTGATGAAGGTGATATAGCTTGAATGAGCATACGGGGGAATCCTACTTCGGCACTTCCAAGAGCAATCTTTCTCACCTTTATGATGACCCTGGGCAAGGGTTTTGTATTGCAGGCATCAAAATGGGTTCCCTTGATGGCAGGGGACTAGTACATATTTCTCTTCCAGGACTGATCATACACTACACGCCAGTGCCAAAGACCTTTGACAGACTTATAAGAGAACTTCTTCAAATGCAGGTTCCTTTGCCCTGTTACTGCTGATCCTTCTCCATATCACCATGGGGAACCAGCATTATTCCTAGAGAGATCTGAAGGACACTGAACATTTGTCAAACCTGATTTCCCCTTAACAAATCCATGCTGTGTTCTACTCTTAATGTCACTATTTTCCAATACAGTATCCAGATATTCCTTAATATTGGATTCCATAATTTTGCAAACTATTAAGTCAGACTAATTGGCCTAAAAATGATGGAATTAGATCAGATAAGTAAAAGTAAAATGATGAAAGTCCAATCATTAAGATATTGGTAAAGTTGATAAATAAACCAACAGGTATTCTCTTGGAGGGTACCTTCTTAACACTATGCCTGAAAGAAAAAAACTTGATTATTAAAATATGGTGTCAAGGACTTGTGGCTCAGGGAGACTGATAAACTGATTGAAAAGTATGACTTCCTTTTTGTTACAATATATAGAAAAGGGAATTGGCATCCATGAGACGTGTAAATTTATTACTAACAGAATTTAAGGGTAGAAGAGATAGAGCATAACGTAATAAAAAAAAACCTGAAGGGATCAGATTGAGTGGTAAAAAATGCTAGGGAACATACCTTCAAGCTGAGTGGGTGACCAAAGTAGTAGATCAGGGAGGGGCTGTGGACATGGCCTACCTAGACTTTAGCAAGGCATTTGACACAGTCCCACACAAAAGATTAATATACAAGTTAGCCAGCCTGGGAGTGGGTCCCAAGATGACAGCCTGGGTAAAAAATTGGCTGGAGAATAGGACACAGAGAGTAATAGTAAATGGAGTCCACTCAGAAGAAAGGAGGGTTACTAGTGAGGGTACCGCAGGAGTTCAGTATTAGGACCGGTCCTCTTCAATGTCTTTATAGCGACATTGCGGAAGGACTGGAAGAAAAGTATGTCTCTTTGCAGATGACATAGATCTGCAACAGAGTTGATGCACAGGGTGGGATGGAAAGGATGAGAAGGGACTTGGCAAGGTTAGAGGAATGGTCAAATGTATGGCAGCTTAGATTCAATGCTAAGAAGTGCAAGGTAATGCACCTGGGAAACAAAAACCAGGGAAGAGTACACAATGGGGTGAGATACTAACAACAACAAAATGGAAAGGGACCTGGGGTAGTCATATCAGATGACCTAAAAGTGGGCAAGCAATGTGAGAGGGCAGCAAGAAGGGCTGGGGGGATATTGGGATGCATAGGGAGAGGCATCACCAGTAGAAAACAGGAAGTTATTATCCCTCTGTACAGACAGCTGGTGAGACCCCATCTGGAGTACTGTGTGCAGTTCTGGAGACCCAATCTCCACAAAGACATAGACAGGATGGAAGCTGTCTAGAGGAGGGCAACTAAAATGGTGCAGGGTCTGCACCAGAAGACATATGAAGAGAGACTTAAGGAGCTTAATAAGTATAGCCTCGAGGAAAGGAGGGAGAGGGGGGACATGATAGAAACTTTAAGTACCCCAAGAGAATCAACAAAGTCCAAGAGGGTAGCATCTTTCAAAAAGAGGTGTGCAAGAACAAGAGGCACAATTTGAAGATAGAGAGGGCAGCTCAGAGGTAATTTAAGAAGTATTTTTTCACAGAGAGGGTTGTGGATGCATGGAGCAGCCTTCCGGAGGAGGTTGTGGAGTCAAAATCAGTGGTGGAATTCAAGCATGCATGGGACAGTCATAAGGCAATTCTGGGGGGTGGGGTTAAGAAGAAGTAGGCTGCTGGTTAACTAGGATCTGCAGCTTATCCAGTAGGTAGGGAAATGAGCAGACTGGGTGGGCCAAGTGGTCCTTATCTGCCGTCAAATTCTATGTTTCTATGTTTCTATGAGGCACTTTTTTCTTTCTCACTTCTAAAATAGTGTTTCAAACATACCCTCAAACCATATCTAAATACAGTCAAAAGCATGTTTTAGATTTGAGACTTTCACCAGTAATGTTTTAGGAATAAGATATGGAAAATGGGAAATGGGTGGTACCCCCAGATTGTGATTCTGGATTGAACATGCTGGAAAATCTTTTGAATGTGGTCATGCACTGCCCTGGTATAGTAATGGTAGAACTACAGTAATTGGTGAGGGGAAATATTGGTATCACTCTACATTCCACAACAATATATATGTATTTTTTTAACTTATATTTTATTATTTTAGTGTAATCAAACATTACAGCCACTTGCTTACAGGTAAACATACATACGTGTCTAAGCAATGCACATTGTTACAGTAACTATGAAATTAATGTCCCTGTTCCGTGGACAGCACTCAGGAGTTCTCTCAATATGCCTACTATTCTAGAAAAAGAAAAATAGCATTTCTATATAAGTTTTAGCAGTTAGATAAAATCCAATACATAGTCTTGCAGCCATGAGCCAGAATGATATAAAAAGAGACTACAAACATCGTGCACCCTGTCTAATTGTTAAACATCCTGCCCAAATAAGATCTTTAAACTAAATCCAAATGCCATCTTCCCCTGCAAACCTCCGAGGAGGCACCCCACATGATCTCTTGCTAGAGCTCAGTTTTAACCATTTGCACCCATTTTTTTATTTTATTTTAGTTTTTGTTGACTGGGTAAGTGCACTAGACAAATCCTGCCTATTTTTCTGGAACGACCTCGGGGGATACAGATGAATGCCAACCAACCTTGAACCAGATTAAGCTGTTGGTGGTGTTGTTAGTGAGTGAATAAAATTTGGCCAGGACACCAGAGAAATTCCCCTACTCTTTTCAATAAGTGCCATGGGATCTTTAACATCCACCAGTCCAGGCAGATGGGACCGCGGTTTAACGTCTCATCTGAAAGACAGCACCTCAGAATTTCAGCACCCCTCTCATGCTGCACTAGTGTCAGTACTGGGATATTAACTCAAGTGCCATATGTGGGAACTGAACCCACAGCCCTCTGATCTCCCGGCCTCAGAGGCCAGTGTGCTACCTACTGAGCCACTGATACTGTTTGTATAATCAGAGCTCATTTGGAACAGAAATTTATATAAAACAAACATTTGTTTAAACTGACACCAGGCTTTTATGGAAACCAGACTAAAAGTTTCTGGTAGGGAGAACATGAAGACAAAGAGGAGCATTCCCAAATTCTGTGTAAATGCACCTTACATGAAGAGCCTCCCCACTCAGGACCAATATATTCCCAGAAATGTTTAATCTAAGCAAGGGCAATATATGCAGTTTAAGTCCTAAGTCCACAGGAGATTAAATGATCAATTCCAGTCCAACAGAACAACAAATAATGTGCTATATTACTCCCTCTTCCACTCCCCTCCAGTAATTAACAGTTCCAGAGCCAATCATAAGTCAGGTATTTTGTTCTTCATCTGACTCAGAGGATTCCCCTCGAACAGCAAATTGTTTCTGGATTTTGTCCATTAATTTTGCTGCCTCTGCTGCCTCAGAAAACTGTCAAGTCTTACCTCCATACAGAATTCGGAGACTTGCTGGCATAAGGAGGACATGATGTATGCCCAGCTCTCGAAGTCTTTCTCGGATGCCATCAAAGGCCTTGCACCTCTTATGCGTAGCGTACCCTAAATCTGGAAAAATATGAATCTGGGAGTCTTGCCAGGTGATCGGGCTCATACTCTTAGCATACGGCAGGATCATGTCCCATTCCTGAGAAGACCGAAGCTCCACCATTATTGCTCGAGGAATAGGCATTCCGATGTTTGATCATGGCATGCTGCCATGTGGTGTGATACGGTGGGCTTTTATTATGGCAAATTCTGTTTGCAGCTTGAGCACCTCAGACAACCATTTTTGCAGAAATATTGCCAGGTGGCCTCCCTCCGTATCCTCCAGTAAGCCTAGCAGACGGATATGTGTAGCTCTGACTGAGTTTTCAAGATTTTCAAGGCACCATCGTAAAAGCCCATTTTCTTTTACCAAACCCACTGCAGTTACTAGCACTTTTCTGCTTGTTCTGTCACTCTTTTAGTGTCTTCTTCAAGCTTCCCAACTTTAGTATTTAGTAGTTTAAGGTCAGTTCCAAAAGTCTCCATTTTGCGATCCAGGCCCTGGATAGCATGAAGCAGTGCAGCATTGGTTGGTTGAGGACCCTCTGGTTCAGATGCATCGGTCTGAGGGTCTTGACTACTGTTCAGTGTAGGCTCTTTCAAATGGGCCCCCTGCTGTGGTTACTCCCGAGATGTTTGTTCAATCCAGTGTCGTTCCGGTTACCGGAGCCTTCCAAGTTTGGTATCAAAATGCAGATGGAAGGCTACTCTTCAGACTGGTGTTAGTCTTTATAAGAAATGTGACCAAAATTAATAGAAATTTATAAGATCTAGAAAGCTGCCCATGGAGCTGTTGGGAAAAGCTGTACACCGCTCGGCTGCTGGCCACGCCCCCCTTCCACAACAATATATGCTTGATATACTATTTAATTATGAAAGCCAAGGTATTTTAGAGAAACAGGTGAACTTTTTGACCCATAGGGTTAAAATTAGGAAAAGAGTGTAATAAGAGTATAGGTTAAAAGTGGTGTTAAAAAGGTTAAATATCAACACTCTGTAATTTCCATGAAATAGCAAAACAAAGGATTCGATTAAAAAGTAGTGAATGAGCTGGCCTGGTGGTACTGAAGGCAGAGGCACTGGTTGCCACACCTTGTGCCATACCAGCGACCAGGTTTGGGAATGAGCACAGGCGCTGGAGGCTAGCAGGGAAAGAGAGGGATCGAGCATCTGACGGACTGCTCTCCCTCTCCGGGGAGGGTGGTTCACGACAGTCGGTACCCGACTGATCCTGGCAGAGGCTGGGGGTCAGAAATGCATGCCGTACATTGGGGTGAAATCTGGGGGCAGATGCCAGGATGCGGGGCACGTGCTGACGCATGCATGCTCCCGGCCACTGGTGTCATTGCACGCCCACCAGGCTTAAAGGGGGATCAAGGAAAAAGTGGCATCTCTCGCATGGCTTGATGGCCATCTGTGAGTATCTGTTGACACCTGAACTGGATCTGTAATTGGTGGGGAGATAGGGAGAGGCTCCTTGCCACCCTGCTGCAGGGGGAAAGCCATAGGAGTTAAAGGGTGCTGACGAGATGGGCAGTGGCCGGATCCCCGGCGGGCTGCGCAGAAGCAACAGGATGCAGATAGGTGGCCAGGAGGATAAATAAATATTAAAAAAAAAGTAGTGAACAATATGGCATATAAGTCTCCATATACCATACTATATAATAATTTTTTATTATTACTATTTTTTATATTATGAATGTTTATGTCTAATGATGACAATAAATTAAAGGAATAGTTATTAAGTGTGTAGCCACCCATTCCACTGGGGTTGCTAGAATCCTATTAGTATTAGTGTTAGGCAGGTAGAACAGGCAGTTGGTAAGGAGCTCATTAGGGGCTTCTTACATAATGACATCACTGTTGCTCAGCTAGCCTGAGGGAAGAACTCTAGCAGCAGCATAACCTTTTCTGTGTACAGCTGTTTTGGGGAAGTTTTAGAATGTTCAGTTAACCTAAGTGTGGTAGTGAAAATGGCAGGAGCTCTGCCAGAGGGCTCTGTGTCTTGGGCCCTGGATTTCTCACCCTAGTTTTGGATTACAATCACCATATCCCAGTGAAGTGGTGGAGACCTTTCTTCAGCAGGATTTCCTGATTTTCACTACAGGAGGAGTGAAAGGGACGGCTAGTCAGTGGATCCAAAGGGCAATCCCCTGATGGTCCTTGTGTTTTTAAGCTGCCTTTGAAAGGACTTTATGTGAGACTGGTTCTGACAAGCTAAAAAGGGAAAAGGTGTCTACTACTTGTTCCCCAAGGAAATGGTACAGTACCGATCTTTAAGACAAGTAATGCCTGAAGGCCTTATGTCGGTATTGGACCTTTCAGAGGTTCTGTTTGATGGCAGTCACCCAGTGCCCCAGGTGTTGGCTTATAATAGGGTAGTGGCCCCAAATGTCATTGCTCCAGTTTGCGTTGGCCCTTTGTCCTCTCGCCCTGGTGTCCCATGATTTGATGGGTCACTAAGGGAATTAAGGAGGCAAGGGCGAAGGTTGGGGAGGCATTGGCGGAAAACTCACTTGGAGTTGGACAGGCTGGCTTGGATTGTTGGACCATTATGAGGTCTATCAATCAGCAATTTCCCATAAGAAGGCAGAGTTCTTGTCCAGGGAAATTGCTGCAGCAAAGAACAGACTAACTCAGCTCTTCTGGACCATGGACAGACTATGCAATCCAGCCTGTCTGTGAACTGGAGGAGCTTTGTCACAGGAAAAGTGTGGAAGAGTTTCCTCAGTTCTTTGTTGATAAGATGTCCTCAATCAGGATCAACCAATGCCTTCACATAGGGCATGATAGTGGCCCTCCGAGTGGTACTAATGCCTGGTTTGCCTGGTCTGCCTTTAGCCTGCCTGTAGTCATGGATATACTGAGGATCATCCAGATTCTGTGACCTGCTGTAATTTGAACCCGGGCCCAACTCGCCTTTTGGTGGGTTGTGCTGAAGTTATCAGCCCTGTCCTAGCTTGGATAGTCTGGCTTTCCTTGGAGACAGGGATCTTTCCTGATCCCTTAAAAGTAGCAGTGGTTAGGCCACTGCTGAAAAAACTCCTCCTTGGACCCAGACTTCCCTGCCAATTATAGACCAATCTCTATTACCTTTTGTAGGGAAGGTAATTAAGAAGGTTTTCACTCTGCAGCTGGATGACCATTTAGGTAGCCATAATATCTATGACCCTTTCCAGTCTGGTTTCCGGAAAAGGCACAGCACCGAGACTGCCCTGGTGCAAGTACTTCATGATCTCCTGGTGGCAAGAGATCAGACAGCCTGTTCCATCTTGGTTCTCCTTGATCTCTGAGTAGCATTTGACACTGTGGACCATGGGGTATTGCTGGAATGCCTGTGGTTCTTTTGTGGACTGGAGGGGGAATTCCTCAACTGGTTTTGAACTTTTCTAGAGGGCAGATCACAGAGAGTGGTATCAGGCATTTATTCCTTGTCCCCTTGGGGTCTGCCCTGTGGGGTACCACAGGGTTCTGTACTTTCCCTCATGTTGTTCGCAGTATACATGCTACCACTGGGTGAAATTATTAGGCAGTACAAGCTGAGTTTTCACTGTTATGCAGATGATACTCAGCTGTTCATGTTTTTTGTATCCACCCAGGAGTGTGATACTGTCTCGGTGTTTAACAACTGCCTGCAGGAGATACAGAACTGGATGAGTGCTAGCAGGCTGAGGTTAAACCTGGAGAAAACTGTGGTGTTGGTTGTGGACTCAGATGTGAGGACGGTTGAATCATGGGCAGGAAAACCATCTGGTTTACAGCTTGGTGGTGGCCCGCTCAGGCCCTTAAGCCAGGTGAGTAATCTAAGGGTGGTATTTGATGAAGGCCTGACTCTGAAAACTCAGGTGTCAACCGTAGTCAAGTCCACCTTTTATCACCTTAGAAATATTGCTAGGGTGAAGCAACTGGTTCTGTCCGAAGATCTGCAAACATTGGTCCATGCCTTTGTCACCACTCGGTTGCACTACTGTAATGCCTTTTACCTGGAGCTACCAGGAGTGGATATTCACTGTTTTCAGCTAGTGCAGAACGTGGTAGCCAGGTTGTTAACTGGAACCTCTAGATTCAGTCACATAACACCTGTGCTGCACAAACTGCACTGGCTGCCTATATAATGGTGAATCCCTTTCAAGGTCGCATTGCTGACGTATCAAGCCTTACACAAACTGGGACCCCAGTACCTGAAAGACATCCTACTTCCCTATTGCCCATCTCACTCACCATGATCCTCTGGCAAGGGATTGCTAGAGGTTCCCAGGGTGCACTTGAAGACCTTTGGAGGAAGATCCTTTGCCTTTATGGCACCAACCCTGTGGAACTCTCTACCTCGTCAGATACGTGGAAGCCTAACCATGGAGGGATTTACAAAATCCCTTAAAACACATTTTTTCGAGAATGCCTTTGTGGGGTCATAAATCATTTAATAAGTATATGTTTTTATATTAATTATGAATTGTTTTTAGATATTTTATTGTGCTGTATTGTACAGGCACTTTGAACACTGGAAAAGCGCATTTTATAAGTAAAAATTTGCTTGCTTGCATGCTCCATGCCTAGAGGAAGGAGCAACTGACCTGTGAGTACTGTTTTGGGAGACAAGTTCTCTAATTAGGGGTTTGTTCTGGGGTGTGTGTGTGCCCATAGATAAGGAGAGATCACACCCGTCAGTGCCTCTTGTTCACCCAAGTGAATGAAGCAAAGTGTTCATCCAAGTGTGTCAAGTACGGTAAAGTTGGAGTCTTTAGCATTTCAGTGGGAAATGGAGGCTTCTGTGGTGTAACCCTGAAGGAATGGCAGAGACTGTCGGTTGGGGCAAAGGGTGGGAGGAACGCCATCTAGATGCTTACAAGGCAGGGCTAACTTGTTCATGGAAGGCTGCCAGTTTTACCTGAGCAAAGGGCCAATACTGCAGGTTCAAGTGTGTGGTATGGATCCACAAGTATACAACTATTTCAGGGAAAGAAGATGTTCTGAGTGTGTGACTTAGTTTCACAATGATTTCACTCTGGGGAAATGGAAATGTATTCAGGTGTGTGGCACAGTCTAAGTGCATAACCCATGGGAAGAGAAAGGAATTGTTGTTTCACTGTATAACTACACTGCCTAGCAAGGAGGGTTTTGGAACTTTGTACCTGAGTGCCATGACCAACCTATGGAGGTCTATGCATGCTTTAGTAACATCTGTTGAATAAAGCCATACTGCAAAATCCCAGTTGCTGCTCTGGATATTCAAATCCTTGCTTCTGTGTGGAATTACTGGGGCCCACCTCATCAGTTTAGCTCTAGCATTTGCCTAGCATCCTCTGCCCTAGACCTGGTTGTAGTTACAGATGTTCGTGTTTTGTTCTTGTATCCCCCCTTCCTCTAAATAATGAACCTAGTATACATCCTTACACCAAGGGTGGTACCAAGTCTTTATTTTTGCTAAGAGTTAATGGTATGCCATATATGGGTACTAGTTCTGTTTTATGGGGGGTGTCCGACTTGCTAAAAGTGGCATCAGGGTTACAAATGAACAAAAGTGGACTCCTCTTTAATGGCTTAAAATTAGGTTCTTTATTCTATGTTAGATGTGATTACTGGTTACAACACATGGAGGGGGTGTCGATAACCAGACCCAAACTCCTTGGCATCTGGTCTACATCTTTAAGAAAAAGATCAGCAAAGAGTTGCTCCACTTTTGTCAACTTATCTGTTCATAACATGTGCTTTAAAACTGTAGCGATGGTACATGAAAACAAATTAATTATGTTGTTTGTCATTTTTATATAATTGTTGTTATAGGAATACTGTTTTTTCCCCTTTTAATGTTCTGCATTTATTAAAACAGTGTAATGACTTTAAGTCGAATAATAAACCAAGACAAATGGGCCTATGATTCCTGCTGATTGATGTATATAGGTAGAACTATAGCCTTTGTCCAGGCCTCTGGTATGGTACAGTACAGCACACTGCCTATAATAATAACATTTTTGAACACCATATACAGTTGGTCTACTATTTCCATAGCCACTTCCCACAGTAATCTGGGATGCACGTCATCAGGGCCTGCTGATTTGTTAATATCTAATGCATTTATTTTCTGTAAATATTTGTCAATGATATGTTCACCCATCACTGTTTTGTGGGCCATGTTGTTATTTACTCCCATGTCATCTGTGCTGCCTGTCACCCTCAATTCAGCCAGCTTCCTCACTGGTCGCAAGGGCCATTCTTGAATGTCCTCCCTGAAGCTGTGCTGCCCGTCACCCTCAATTCAGCCAGGTACGGAGATCTTGAATCGCGCAGTGCGAGTACCACTTTAGGCATCATTTTCAAATTTGGACTGTTCCATGCGAGCCTTCTATTGCTACTTTGAAGTTTTGCAAGCGGCTGAGGGATTTCAGTCAGTGCAGTTGTACTTTAACTACTAAATGTCTGCATTTATTCATTTTTAGAGGGAGCTTTAAGAAATGTGTCATAGGAGTTCTTTTAATCGGAGAGAGCTTCAAGTAATTTTGTGCAGTATTACAGACTGTTTCATGCTTGTTTTATCCTCAAAAGTCTGCATTTATATTGTTTGAAAAGTTAGTACAGTATTTGTTAAGTTATTTAACTTGTAAACATTTGCAGCACTGAGCTTTTAATGCAGCTAGACACAAACAAAATTAATATTTTGTTCTGGATGCTTTTGACTGAATTTTAAAGTAACAAGTTTAGAGAAGTTAGCTCTAAAGCTACAAGCTGTGAGAATTTAGCCCTAGGGAAGCTAAACAATTGATTTCTCCCAGCACACTCACAGTCCCTTCCCCCAAGCTTCAGGTATTAATTCTCCTTACCCTGCTCTTTCTGTTGCAGCTTCCCCACTGGATCACTCGACTGACTGGTACCAATATTCTACCACCCTCTTTTTGTGCTGCACTGTTAGCTCTGAAATTCTCAGTCAGGGACATTCTGTGCTTCCCTATCAACCCCCAGCCTCACATCACAAACCACTGCGGGCCATACATAATCTCAAGCTGCTATTGACACTACTACTCCTACAAGCAGGGGATGTAGAGCCAAACCCTGGGCCAAATACACTACTCAGATTAAACTCTTCCACCACCTTCCAGCTACTCCGGGGTTTAAAAATTGCTCACCTAAATATATGCAGCCTCCGACATAAGCTAATCTTGCTACAACCAAGTGTCCTAACTTTAAGACCGCATCACCCTGACGCTGGGTTATCAATTCCAGGATACACTATCCTTTGCCATGACTGACCAGGAACCAAAAGAGTTGGAGGCATTGCCATGTATATCTCCTCATCGATACAGTTCTCCTCAGTTCCACTACCTTTGCCCACACAAACCATTGATGCGTTATTAATAAAAATTGCTCTCCCACACTCAGCTCCTATATTTATAGTCGGTTCCTACTGCACCCCTGGCTCACCCTCATCCTATATCCTTGATCACCTGGCTACCCTAAAATCTCATGCATCCAGGGGTGAAATTTATATCTTAGGTGATTTCAGTTTGAACTGTCTTTCCAGTGCCAGCTCTAAGTTTTGCAATCAGGTGGCCTCTTTAAACGTATCCCAACAGATTACAGAGCCCACCTGCCTTAACACTAGATCCCTGAACCACTCCCTTCTTGATTGGGACCTTACCGCCCATCCTCATCATATAACTGCATCCAGCCTCTTGCCGGACTGCCTTAGAAATCACCACATGATATACCTGGTAAGAAAAATATGCAGACCTAAGGCACTTCTCCCTAGAGTAATACTTACCAGGTCCTTTAAATCCCTGGATCTTGCCTCACTCTTATACGATCTGACAAATACTGATTGGTCCTTTATCCCTTGTGCCATGTCTATAGATTCTACCCTGGACTACTTCAAATCTAGGTTCTTGGAGGTCTGGGACTGCTATGCACCTCTTAGACGAGCCCGTGTGAGGGGTGTTCATCTGCTCTGAACATCAGCTGACCATATGGACCACCTCAGGGCCAGGGACCAGGAATGGAAGTCCTTCAAGGCCTCTGGTAATCCAATGGATCACCTAAAATATAATTCTTTCTGTAATGCCTGCATGAGACTAATCCACCAGGCAAAAGCCAGTTACTTCAAAGCTTCCTTCCTTACTAATTTAACCCACCTATCTAAATTCTGGAAGGTGGTTAAATCGATATTCTCTCCTTGTCCAGCCTCCCACCCCTGTTCTCGTCATCAGTGGCTGCTCTGTTTCTGACCCCCTTGCAGTGGCCATCGAGTTTAACTAATTTTTTGCTAACTGTGCATTGGCACTTTTGTCTACTCATCTGACAGTCCCGCCTAAAGCCTCTAACCCCCCCATGCCCAATCTCCAACTCCCTCACCTTTCTTCACCTTTCGCCTTGTCACCACAGCAGACATACTTGCAGAACTCCTCACCCTTAACCACTCCAAAGGGAAATGCCCAGAACTGGATTCCAAAATGCTCTATTTGTCGTCCCCTACCATTGCCAGTCCCCTGGTTGCCCTAGTCAACCTCTCCTTCTCCCTCACTTCCATCCCATCAGAGTGGAAGCATGCCATGGTTATTGCCCTTCCTAAGGGCAGTGACCCCTCCTGTCCTGGTAACTACTGCCCCATCTCCCTCCTCCCTATAGTAGCTAAGATGCAGGAGCACCTTGTCCTCTCACAGCTCTCCTTCTTTCTTGGCCCCTCTTCTTTCCTCCCTCTCTCTTTACCAGTCTGGTTTTAGGAAATCCTACTCCACCACCACATCTCTCTCATAAGGCTCACTGATGCCATCCTTACAGGTATAGATAAAGGTCATATAACCTCAGCTATTTTTGACAATCTGGTGAAAGCGTTCAATGCTGTCTCTCACTCCATCTTCCTATTTAAGCTCTCTCTCTTGTAGGGCTCTCTAGCAAGGCCACCAACTGGTTCAACTCCTACATGGCTGGCAGGTCCCAATCTGTCAGAATTGGCAACAACACCTCTGCCACTCTCCTGGTGACCACCGGTGTACCATAAGGCTTGGTCCTTAGTCCGCTCCTGTTCTCCATTTTTCTTAATGATCTGCCCTATGCCTGCCCAAACTCTTCCATCCACATGTATGTGGACAATACTGTGCTGTATACATCTGGACCCACAACCTCTGATGTGGTGACCAGACTACAGAAGGACTTTGATGATGTCCAACTCTGGTTTTGCTCTAACCAGCTATTTCTCAATACCAAGAAAACAGTCTCACTAACCTTTGGCATGAAGCAGAAACTTTCTCAGCTCCCCTCCAGCCCCTCCTTCCACACCCTGGATGGGACTTCTCTGGAGGCCTGCTCTTCCTTTAGATATCACGGGGTATAGCTAGACCAGCAACTTGACTTTTCTGTATATGTCAAAGCTATCAATAGAAAGCTACATCCCAAGCTGGGTGTCTTATACTGCAACCGGGGTTGCATCCCACTGCCGGCTCACCGGTCAATTGTACAGAAAATAATTCTCCCTATGTTGGACTACTGTGATGTAGTCTGTAGTGTCCCTCATAAGTCCATCCTAGCCAGACTGGACTCCCTCATCCACTCCTTCTGTTGCTATACCTTTGAATGTCCTTCCTCCCCCATCACTGTGCCCTCTGCTGCTCTATGGACCTCTTCTCTCTCCAGAATCGGAGACAGTCCCACTACATAAATTTCATGGCAAAATTGTAGTCCAAGGCCCTTCCACCTTACCTCAGTGCAGTCCTGTCAGACCAAGCACCTCCAGTGTATGCACTTGGCTACTTTGACTCTTGCCTACTGTCTGTTTCACTCATGTCCACTGCCACTGGTCTGGGGCAATCTCATCTCGGATGCCCGAACTGTGGAACTCCCTTCCTGAGGCCCTTGTTGATACCCCTTTGTGCTTGCCCCTGACATATTAATTGGAGTCCCTCTCACTTTCTTCTGCAGATTTCAGCCCTCAGTGGGCTCTCGAGCACTGCAGCCCCAGAGAATCGCTGCCAGCCATGGGACCACACACAGTTGACCAGCAGAGCTCCAGGTATGAGATATTTTTCCTTCTTAGCCCTGGACCTCCCACAGATTGAAAGCTCCATTTACGATTGGACTCTTCCCTGGCTGCTTCCTGGACCCCATTGGCTGCCCCAACTATTTCACCGGCCTAATTGGGGCTTGCTGGGCATTCGGGACTGAGCTAGCATTTTGAGACTTTTAAATCTGCTGCTCAGCAGCAATTGCTAGACAAGCTGATTTTTACTGGCTTTAGAAAAAGAAAACAAAATACCGCTTGCCATTTCTAGCTTTCCTAGCTACTTCTAATTACACTTTTTTGGCCCCCCCCACACTCCCCCTCCTCCTGCCTTAATTAAATACTACTACTGGGGAGCCTGCCACTCCCACGCCCCTTCCCATTGGGCTACATCCCTGGCTACCTCCCTCCTTAAAAGGACCCAGCTCCTCTGTCTTGGTACTCATTCCTTAAAGGAGTTCTGCACAACTGTCTTGGCAGCTCCTTTACTGCCTGTACCCTGCTCTATGCAGTCCCCCCCAGTCTGATGGTTGCGCTAACAGCCATTATCATTTATGGATGGATCCTGCTTCTAAATACCAACTTGAAAGGAAAAATGGGTGATCCGCCACAACAGGACCCACTTAGGCAGTATGTTCCACCATCAACTCTGCCCAGAAGTGGATCCTGAACTTAGGGAATGCCAGAGCCTTTAAGAGGCCCTGAAGCAGCCCTCTCCCCTCACAACTCTGCCCAGCAGCGGAGCCTGAACTTGGGGATTGCCAGAGCCTTTAAGAGGCCCTGAAGCAGCCCTCTCCCCTCACAACTCTGCCCAGCAGCGGAGCCTGAACTTGGGGATTGCCAGAGCCTTTAAGAGGTAAAGCCTCCTGCATTACAGCCTGCCTGTTGTGTAGCTCTTCTAACCCTCATTGTCTGCTAAAATATTTTCTGAGTGTTACTGCAGGCTTTGAGCCCTGCTCCCTGCTGCTGCAGCTACTGTCTTGGGACCTTTTCTGTCACCCTAGGCAAGCCTTGAGCCTGGTGCCCTGTGCACTTGAGGCAGGGGCTCTGCCACTGTACCAAGGTGTCAACTACACTTATGGGTAGACCTTTCACCCTCTTCTACCCATCTCATTACTGCTATCTGCAAACCCATCCTGTGGTCCCCCCTTCCCCTCTTCTCACCTCTCCCACCCAAATCCAGTCCCTACCATCTTCCCCTCCATCATCTAAGTTCCCCAATTTTTCTTCACTTCAGCTCTCACACCCTTACCAATCATGCATGCACACCTCCTGCCTACCTGCCTCTCTCTTCTCTTCCTCCTCCTCCTATTGCCTTCCGCTAACCCTAATGTCCCTGTTAACCCTCATCCTCACTACTCTAGTGCTCCTATCTGCCCTCCCCTCCTTCTATGCCACTGCCCCTCCCTCTCCCTCCTCCTCCACTCACCCCATATGCTCCTCTCCACCTCACCCCCCATCTAGACCTTTCCTCCCCCCTTTGCTCCCTCAGGTATCTTATCACTCAAGCCTCCCCAGCCTGTGCTGCCCTACCCACCCACTGTGCTATGAACCCCCCCTTCTCCTCCTATCGCTCCCGGCGTAAACTCTCCTTCTGCCACCCTCTGTCCAGAGTGGCTGTCCTCCTTCTGCTCCTGACTGGTAACATACATCCCAATCCCAGTCCAGCTTGCAAAGGCTCCTCAAAGGAATCCACCGGACTTCATATTGCTTCCATGAACATATGTAGCCTCCTTAAAAAATTTGACTCTCTCAATTGCTGGGTTGCGGTTCATAAACCTGACGTTATCTCAATAGTTGAAACTTGGCTGTCAGACTCTACTCCTGACTCCCTGGTCTCACTCTCTGGCTACTCCCTCTACCGTGTTGGTAGGTGAGGTGGGGGTTGTGCCATTTATGTCAAAGACCCTCTCGTTGGACTAGCCCTCCCAGCCCTGGTCCTTGACTTCAGGGCTCAGGCCCTAACCCTAAAACTATCTCCTGATCCCTCTAGGGGTCCCATCTACCTGACTACAGTGTACATACCTCCAAAAAATCAAGCACAAGCACTTGGCCCACTAATTGATTATCTTACCTCCCTACCCCACTCCTCCGACCAAATCCTTGTGGGGGGACTTGAACATCAATTGGCTTAGCCCTTCATCCACTTCCTCCCGTGACGCCTTTGCAGCCATCGACCTAACCCAACTAGTCTCCCAACTCACTAGAGTGAATCCTAGAATGGGCTCTAGCACACTCCTGGATGTGGTCCTCACAAACCGCCCTAACCACATCCGCAATATCCAAATCCTCCCAGACTGCCTTAGCGATCACTCCCCGGTTCTCTTCTGTTGGTCAACCTCCTTGCCCAAACCCACAGCACAAACTACCCTTTGGCGATGTCTTAGACCTGGTGGGCTGAAAGACCTTAAGCAACTCCTAGCCCTCATAGACTGGTCCCCTATACTAAACGCCCCGGATATTGACACGGCCCTTACCTTCTTTATCCTCACCTTCAACTCTGCTTGCGACATTTTTGCACCCATAACTGCACGCCGGTCCAAAGTAAGGCATGACCCCTGGGTTACCCCCACCCTGCGCCAACTTCTTTAAGCACAGGGACAATCTATGGCACATTGCCATGGAAACAGGCCGCCCAGCTGACAGGCTGGCCTATGCTACTGCCTGGAACAAATGTACATGGGCCATCCGCAAAGCGAAGGCTGAGCACTATCAAGCCTCCCTCACTTCCTCATGGGGGAATGCTAGGACCTTCTGGGACAACATTAAGCAGCTGAATGGTGGCACGCGTTCCCCCCCACCTTCGCTTATCAACATTAATGGTTCGGTCTCCTCAGACCCTGTCCTTATTGCCAACCACCCCAACAAATCTTTCACAGACCTTAGCCTGGTGCTCCCAGATAATTTCTTCACTCCCCCTCCCTCCAGGTCTGTCCCTATTCTCCCATGCCCCTTGTTCTACCTGCACCGAGTCACTGCCCAGGAAGTCAGACCTTACCTACTCAAGGCCTTAAAGAGTAACACAATCGCAATGACTCCCTTGATCCCAGTCTTCCCCATCAGGTACTGGATCTGGTTATCTCACCAATCACCAGCCTCTTTAACAAATCTCTCTGCCTAGGGCAATTCCCCTCTGCCTGGAAGATAGCTACTGTCACCCCAATACACAAGGGTGGTGATAGGACCTACCTAGCAATTATCGACCTATTTCAATCCTCTCTCCTCTCTCTAAGGCCTTAGAAAAAATTGTGGCCACCCAAATCTCTGAATTCCTCGACAAATATAGCATCCTCTGCCCATAACAACATGGTTTCAGAGCAGGCCACAGCACCAATACTGCCGTCCTGGAGTTCTCTAACTTTCTTCACACCTCACTGGACTCTGGCTCCCTAGCAGGTGCAGTGTTCATTGACTTATCAAAAGCCTTTGATACTATCTCCCACACCCCCCGCTAGCTACCCTTAGTCACTTAGGCTTTGCCACTGGGCCTGTTTCCTGGTGCACCAGCTACTTGTCAGCCCGCTCACAATGTGTGAAAATCAACAGGAAACTTTCCAGCACCTGCCCTATCTACTCCAGAGTCCCTCAGGGCTCCATTCCTGGGCCCTTGCTCTTTTCACTTTTTTTCAACTCCGTGCCCAGTGTATGTACTGGTAAAATCCTTCTTTACACAGATGATGCTGTACTCTTTGCCTCCGACCGTAATCCCATCTCACTTCAGGATTCTCTGCAGGAATCCTACAAAGACTTGAAGCCTGGTTTACTGAGCACAGACTGGTAATTAATCTAAAGAAACCAAACCATGCTCTTTGCCCACCCCAAAATAAATCCAGTAACTATACTCCGCAGTCCACTCCACCTCTAAACTCCCTATTGAGCTAGTTTACTCTTATAAATACCTAGGTATAACCTTTGACCCTGCCCTCTCTTTTTCATGCCACATCTCTGCCTTGCCTCAGCCTCTAACACTTCGGCTGGGTATCCTCTATCGTCATAAAAACTGCCTCCCCACGGATGCCCTCCGACTTGCAGTCACATCCTCTGTTCTATCTCTGGTAGACTATGGCCTACCTGTGTATGGTGCAGCAGACCAGACTGCCCTGCACAAGATCTGCCTCACCTTAAACAAGGCCTGCAGGCTCATAACTGGGGCCCCTAGTCTAACCCACACTTGCCTTCTTTACTCCATGGCTAATCTACTCAACCTAGATGAGCACCTCAAATACCAAACCTGCCTCCTAACAAAAAAATCACTCCTTGGGCTATCCCCATCGGGTCTGTCATCCACTATCCACTGAGCAAACCCTACAGTGCATACCCGTATATCTCGCAAAACTGCACTGGTTTTACCGAGGGCAAAAACCTCGCAGGGTCAAAGGGCTTACCCCTACAGAGCTCCATGTTGGTATAATGCCCTCCCCGCCGGAATCACTGATGCCGCCTCGTTATCTTATTTTAAAACTAGCCTTAGAAATCACCTGCTTTCAACACGGAGCTCTACCTGCCTCTAAGCCTCCTCCTATCCTTCCAGACAACGCTCTCTGAGCCGCTCTCTGACCTCCTGTCCAGCTCTACCTTACTTGCTACTATCTTCCCCACACTCCTCTTCTGATGTCTTCCACCCAGCCTTACCTTTATCTGCCCACTGAATCAATCTCCATGTAACTACTGTATATTGTCTACTCTGTAAAGCGCGCATGTAAGCCTGTTGTATACTGTGTCTGACATATGCCTGTATTTTTGGCTGATTCCTAAATGTACTCTGATTTTTTGTCTGCCTTGATGTTTGTTTCTTGCACTGTTTTGTCCTCACTGTGACGAGGTACCTTTGTAAATGAGCTTCTGGCTTAAAGGTCGTTAAACTGATGTTCTAATAAATAAATAAATAAATAAAATAAAGATCATTTTTGCAAAATTCTCTACCCACTCAAAGAGTACTGACTCCCTCCTGCACTCGACTCTCTTTCCACAGCTCAGACTTTCTATCTACAATTGTATACCACTCCTCTTAACAGTTAGATTGGTGCTCTATGCCCTCTCTCTCCCCCACCACCTCACCGCCCCTAACAACATGTCCCACAAAGCTTCAAGTACCAAACATCAAAACAAAGCTGCCTTAAAAACAATTATATACTGTCTCAGGAAGTTGCTAGTATTTCTCCTACTCTGCTCAGGGAATGATGAACTTAACCCTGGCCACCTCTCCTGCTTGGAGCTCCATTGGACCTCTCACAAGTCAAGGGCCTTAGTTTCCTGCACATGAATGTTTGCAGCTTACCAAAAAAATTTGACCTAGTCCAGGTTTGGGTATTACACACAGTACCTGACATAGTTATGATTTCGGAGACATGGCTCTCCAGCTATATCCCTGACAAAATGGTCAATATACGTGGATATAACTTGTTCAGATGTGACAGACCCCGCTAAGGGAGGTGGAGTCGCTATCTATGCCAAGATCAAATACCATGCCTCAGACATTGTTTGGACCTCCCTACCTAAGGAATTCGAATGCTTTGTCCTTAAGTTAACCATTTCACCTGAAGTAGCCCACTTAATATTTGCCTGTTATAGGCAACCCACTGTGACACTTGACATTCTAAAACACCTCCACTCCATACTGGATAAGGTGAACCTAGAAAGCATAGTAATGGGAGATTTCAATGTGAACTGGAACGATACCTGCACTAACAAGTTTAAAGAGTTCTGCGATGTACACAGGTTAACCCAGATGACTCCAGAGAACACCCAACCTAACAAGAAAAACCCCAGCCACAGTACCCTACTGGATCTTATTCTTGTCAGTAAGTCTCACAACATCACCCATACAGGAGTTTTTCACAGTGACTTCAGTGATCACTGTGCCAATGCCTGCATTTGCTGGTCCCCTAACAGGTTGTCCACTTTTACCTTCAAACTAAAAAGAAGTCTAAAAAACTTCTGCCGGACCGACTTCCTGCTGGACCTTGGTAACATCAACTGGCAGAATTTCTATCTGGCCCCCTCTGTCACTGGGGCTTTCAATATTTTCCAAAACCTACTAGTGGGACTGATAAATAAACATGCTCCACTTAGGAGGATCAAAACAAGGAAAAGGTCCCTGGACTGGTTCACTCCTACCTTGAAGAAAGCTCTCCAGGACAGGGATGTACTGGGGAAAAGAGCTAGGAAAACAAAATTAGAAGCCAACTGGCTTGCGTTTCTGGTGGCTAGGAATGCCTGCACCAAGATAATAAGGGCAGAAAAATCATGCTATTTCCTGACTGCCCTTGAAGAAAATAAAAATTACTCTGCCAACTTTTGGAACATTCTTAAAGAGTTTGAAGGTCACTTGCCAGCCTCCCCCCTGCCCCCTAGAATAGTGCCAGGTAACATTTCTTATACGACCAGAGATGACATTCATGAACAACTCAACAATCATTTTGCCACAGCAGGCCTTGCTTTCAGTGATTCGCCCCTCAACAAGCTAAATGTCCACAGCAAAGCCACTGATGGATTATCCTCTGACATCACCACAAACCTCGGACACTCCTCCTTCTGCTTTCAACCAGTTACATTCAAACAGGTGGAGTACCTGCTAATATCTCTGGACACAAAAAAGTGTGGCAGTGCTGATCTTATAGAACACATTTTTCTTGAAAACAGGCTTTTACCATCTGACTGCCCAAATCACCTACTTATTTAATAGTTCCCTGATTCAGGGTGAATTACCTCCCCTTTGGAAAACAGCACACGTCATTCCCCTTTTCAAGTCTGGAGATCCTACTGAGCTGAACAACTACCATCCTATTTCACTGCTTCCTACCCTGTCAAAAATCCTGGAGAAAATTGCCAATTACCTAGTTAGGGATTATCTCGAATCCAAGAACCTCATGAACCCGGCCCAATCAGGTTTTAGACCCAAGCACAGTACTATAACTGCCCCGGCCAAAAGTCTCCAATGACTGGCAAAATGCTTTGGATACAAAAAAACATGTCTATGCCCTCTTTCTGGACCTTAGTAAGGCCTTTGATACCATGGATCATAGCTTTCTGATTAATATCCTGAACAGCCTTGACCTAGGCAATACTGCCCAAAAATGGTTTGAATGTTATCTCTCCAACAGACTGCAACAGATTAAAGCACAAGGGGAACTGTCTCTGCTTAAAACCCTTCCTCAGGGTGTGCTTCAAGGCTCCATCCTGGGCCCCATCTTATTCACCTTATACATAAACCATATTGACTCTCACATACACTCAGGCTACATACATCTGTTCACTGGCAATATGGTTCTGTACACTATTAATTCATCCCTAGACATCACTTATGATGAGCTACAACACAACTTTGTCACCCTCCAACACAATTTGCTAAAGCACAAGCTCCTGCTTAATGCTAAAAAAAACAAGGCTATGATCTTATCTCCACTTGCCACTCATATCCAGGGGCCACCATTGAACTGCCTGATTTATACTCTATTAGATGAACCCTTGGAAATAATAGACAAGTTTAAGTACCTGGGTGTTTGGTTGGATAACCAGCATAATTATATGGTACATCTGAATGAGCTTTCAAAAAATCTAAGACAATGTCTAGGTATCTTTTATCGCATAAGACATCTCCTCACACTAGAAGCCAGAAAGACACTGGTCCTTATGACCTTTATTCCACTGCTCGATTATGCAGACATTCTTTACAGCCACTGTTCAAATCAGGCATTATGTAAATGAGACACCCTCTATCACCGTGCCTTGCAGTTTATTCTGGATAATGCCAGTCGTACCACCATAACTCTGCCCAAAGAAACGCCTAGTCATCTCTTACATTGAGGAGGCAAAATAATGCCTTCCTGTGGTTCTATAGGGTTTTAACCAATAACCTACCAGATTATATCTCTGCTTTCTTTGTACACATACCAGTAGCATATGGTCTATGAAGCACATCCCTTGTATCCTTCAAAGTTCCAAGAATAAGCTCGCAGTATGGTAAGGTTTCTAGGAATTTCTCCCTTCCTACCCTGTGGAACAACATGCAAAAGACACTAAGGTTCTCATCCCTGCTGAGTTCCCATACCTTTAAGCTGTCTATCACATGCATCCTGAAGGACATATGTACCTGCTACAGGTGATTCTCCTACTGGTCTCCCTGCCCTGCTCTCAATTTACTTAGCAGTTACCTACAACTCCAGCACTTCTCTGCACATCTCCTTCTGTTTATTCTTCTTAGCCCTGATCTTACTATGTTCATGTCATCACTCCCCCTAGTGTTGTCATCCCCCTCCTGAATCCCCTTCCCCCACTCTTCTCATTTAAGGGTCGACCCTCCTGGTCAGTCCATTCATGCCTTCTTGTCCTATTGTGTGTATAATCAGCTTACCACACCCTGTTACTTCCTTGCCTTGTTAAGTATTCCTCAGACCTTGGTGTTCCCTTAATTTTAAATTGTTAACAATCTACACACTCTGTATTATCCAATGTTGTTGTTACTATTTTTTCACTGTATGTATCAGCCTGCTCTAATTGTCCAATTGTATTATTTGTATTATTGTGTAATTAATTCTGCCAGGATCATTTTGAAAATGGGCTTGCTCAATGATGACTCTGCCTGGTTAAATAAAGTTTTGATTGATTGATTGAGGCTAGTTGGAACTCTACCTCCTCAAAGCCTTAACTCCCTCTTTAAAATATACTTCACCACCACCTGCACATGCACCTGACCAGTTCTCAAAACTAGGGCTTACTTGTCCACATGTGGTGTGTTTACCAATTTACTGTGGTCACCACTTCTTTACAATGCATTTGATCCTGTAATTGTCCAGCTACTATTGTGCTATGTATTGTCTGTAATTGTCCAACTTTACTATTGCACTATGTAATGTATGAACTTTTTTGTATTGTTGAAATGACTTTATGGTGCACCTTAATTGTATATCCTCACCCATCTCCCCCAGGACACATTTGGAATTGAGTAGTAGTCTGCTCAGTATTCCTTCCTGGTAAAACTTTTAAATAAATAAATCTGTTAGTTGATCATAAGTGTTAAACACAAAACAAAAATATATGTTTAAAATAGAGGTCATGTGTGCTGGTGTGTCAGTTATTTCACCAATCTCTAACAGAGGTGCTACTGTCCTGTAAGACATCTTCTGTTTATATAGTCAACAATTATTTTTGGATTTCCCTTTGAATATCTCAAATAAAACTCAATTTGTGATTTTTCTTTCTTAGTTTCCTGCTTGCATTTATTTAGTGTCCTTTTATATGCTGTTATAGTTCTCTTATTTCTCACATTGCTCATTTTATGGTAGAACATGTTTTTTATCCTAATTTCCTTTTTCACCCTTCATGTTGACCATTTGCATTTTCCTTTTTTTATGGTATGGCTTGTGTAGGACTAAACTTCTCCTGCAGGTCCAATAATTTTATTTTAAGTAGTTGTCACTGTTGCTCAGTGTTTAGTGTTATGACCTCATTTTTCAAATTCCAACCCAGTAAATGAATTTTGATAGCAATAAAATTTACTTGATAATTAAATTAATATTTTATTTGCTGTTTTTCTATTATATTGTCTGGATATTGTGGCTTGAATCATAGTGTGGTTACTTGAAGACAGATAGTCACATACCATTATATTATTCACTTTATCAGAACCATTAGTTATTATCAAGTCAGGTATGTTATTTTCCTGTGTTGATCCTGTACTGTTGCGGTTAGGGAATCACTTAATGTTACATTAAAGGATTCTGCATTTAGATCACTGCTGATTATATCTTTGGCCCAATTAATCTCCAGGTAGTTGAACACTTTGGAAAAACATTTGTATATACAATTCTACTTATAATACATAGAATTTATATATTTAGCTTCAGCAATAGAAAAGTGTGCTTGTTTGTGAATGACATAAAAATCTGCAGCAGGGTGCACACTTAGGAAGGGGTGGAGAGAATACAAAGGAATGTGGGGAAACTAAAAGAGTTGTCTAGGGTGTGGCAGTTGGGTTTCAATAATACAAATTGCAAAATCATGCACCTGGGAGGCCTTGGTGCTTTGTATAAAAGAGGGGGGTGCTTACAGTCACCATGGAAGAAAAGGACCTCAGGGTAATGATATCTAATGATCTCAAGGTTGCAGGACAATCTGACAAGGTAGTAGATTGGGATGCTGGGGGGGGGGCATAAGGAGGGTGATTTCTAGCAGGAGAATGGAGATTTTGTTGCCACAGTATCATTCACTAGTGAGACCCCACCTTGAGTACTGCGTCCAGTTTTGGAGGCTGTACCTCTTCAAGGGACATTGTCAGAGTAGAAACTGTACAGAGGAGGGCTACTAAAAATGTGTGGGGTTGCATGTGAACTCCTATGAGGAGAGGCTGTGGGAACTCAACATGTACTCCATGGAGAAGATGAGAGGAAGAAGGGACATGATTGAGACATATATATATACCTCATGGGGTGAATGAGGTGAGTCTCTTTTAGAGGAGGAAAAGCCCCAGAACATGGGGGCATGCGATGAAGATAAAGGGGGAAGTTTAAGAGGGATGTGACGAAATACTTCTTCACAGAAAGGGTAGTGGATACCTGGAACAGCCTACTAGAAGAGGTGGGGGTGGGGACAGTGGGGAGCTTCAAGCATACATGGGATAAGCACACAGGCATAATAAGTAAAGGAAAGGGAGGTGGGTGGGACACTGGAAACCAAATAGGGTTCAAGGTGTAAGGAATTTGCAGGGTAAAACAGGGCAGACTGGATGGGTAGAGTGGCCTTTTTCTGCTGACAAATTCTATGTTTCTATATTTCTGTGATGCATCCAGGAGCCTCAGGATCCTAAATAAACAGAAATATGGGGGTTTGCCAGTGAATCCATATAATCCAAAAATAAGGAAAGACAAGAGAAACTCTCTCTCACACATATGGTTCATGTTTTATATTATCCGAATTCTTTCTTAGTTTACCAACAATCAGACATGGTAGTTCACCACCACACCAATGTTTCATTGCAAAAAATCTCTGAGCAAGTCCGTTATTATAATCCCTATCAAAGGTGCCACCAATTGCAAGAGCAGTTGTATGTTTGTGCGTGAGGCAGGGTGGAGTGATCGAGAAAGGAATGGGATCATGTCAAGGAGGGAGCAACTGCTTTTGTGGGGTTGTTAAACATTTGTAAATGTACAATACTGTGCTCTCAATAGTAAAAGGGTGGGAAGATGAACCAGGAAAATAAACACAAGACAATGCACTCAGGCCTTGTAATATTTGATCTGATTTTTTTAAAACCATGAGTTCCACTTAACCAAAAAACAGCAAAGGGTGAAGTACATTACAAAAGGTATGAGGCACAGTAGTTACAAATTCACAACTAGGATTGTAGTTCTATACTACCATGTACAAAAAGAGGCCAATGTACATTGAAAACCTAACAATGCATTTCTAATGCTGTCAAGTTACACATAACATACAAGAATACATTCATTTTTCAGGTAACCTTAAATCTCATACAGATAACAATTCAGTGTAAGTTTTGTTCTAATACATGCATTTTCCCAAAGTGCTTGGGTGTACAATTTATAATCCATATTACTCTTCCAAAATAACAATGCAGTCTATGGCCAGGGTTACATACATCAAGGAACAAGTTATTGGATGCCCTCTCTACCCTAATATTGAAAAGAAAATCCAAAAAGCTCATAAGACTGCTGGAAATGTATTGATAAGGTCACAGCAAAAGCAAATGAATGACCGGACTTTACGTATCACCATGCTTCATGGCTATGGCATGATGCTTCATCAAGGGGCTGACATTAAAAAAGTTAAACATTTGACAGAACATCACTACAACCCAGTGTCAGCTGTTTATATTAACTGCAACTACAGTTTTATTAAACTTAGGACATACTGTAGTGTTGCTGGCAGTGAAGATTAGGTGACGAGTTCTTGAGTTCACATCAACAGCTGTTTGAAGAGATCAACTTTTTTGAAAAGACAATGAAATCAAGGTTAAAGACTTGTATTTTTTATACAAAGTACATAACTTAAATAACTCAGCTTTGGCATACTATTTATTGGGATTTGATTATCCTAATTCTGAATTTATGTATGTTAGAAATATTGTGTGGAGTCTCAGTAAGGTTCACAGACAATGTCAAAAAGGAACAGCATTTAAAGTAAGGATTTAAAGACATAATCCAGGTCACACCACTGCATACAGCACAAACCTAATTGTTTATTTATTTTTAATTTGTTGACCTATAAAGGCACATTAAGCTGTGATAGCTTGTTTCCAGGTGCATCTGGGGGGGAGGGTTAAATGGATCTGATTTATTGACAGGTGTATGTTGACATAACATAGGGGATTCCCTATTCACATTTTCCATAGCATATTCACTAATCACACTATTAACCTAGTAGATACAGTGAAAGAAATCACAATGACACATTTAATTAGGGTTTGGCTTCATCCCTTATTTGCAAGCTGGAACAGATGCTGCTTGAAATTTCCAGGTTGCGGCAGAGATCCATATATATCAGTGTACATTAGGTATTTTAATGAATAAGGCTCAACATTGGAGAATAACCCTTACTCAACTGGTGATTAAAACCAGGCAAATATTCTATGATGCCATCACAACTTCTTAATTTACTGCACCAGTAATTTTTAAGGAGTACCCCCAGGAAACGGAAACAAAAGTACTACAGTATGTTAGTGAATAAAAGAGTTCCTGCATATATGTGTGAGGTAACATGGTTGAGTAGCAACTCTAAGTTTAGGTTAAAGGACTCCTTCAAGAATAAAGGGGAGAAGGAAAGACACTGTACTAGGCCTACTTTTTTATAGATACTGTACAAAAAAAACAGTCACATTTCTTGCTGAAGTGTCCCTTTGTTAAACAACATTGTTTTACTCTGGCTCAGGAATGTCATGAGTATTTATTTAGCACAGTGATATACAGAGAACTGGACTTAGGAATATACTCAGTGTGCTGGAGGAACTATGCTATAAGCACACTGAGGGTAATGGGGTCTATGAACCAATGCCTATGATTCGCATAAGGGCAGCAGACAGGTATTGCTATGACCGAATGCCATGCAGGGCTGAACTGCCCACCCACTGTGGCATTCATCATGAGTGCACTGGATCCCCCAGCTAGCCACACAGCATGACACCAAGGGCAGGACAGGGGCATGCCAGGGGGGTGTGTCCATGCCACATGTATGCATGATGACACTTGCATGCTGTGCTGGTGTGAGCATCCTATGGGAGGGGGGACCCTTCTGTAAGTCACTACATTCCACACTAAAGCACGACATCAGGACGCAGCAGTAATGGGACTCCCTATACACAGGGCTGCCACAGCCCACTCGGCTACCTGGGAGGCCGGGGGTGGTCATTCAGGTGAACATTCATTGTCTGAACATGGCTGGCTGCATACTGCTTCACATTTTCTAGCCCTGCTGCATAAGGGATCCACACAGGGGAACAGGGATGGATGTCCAATTGGATGCCTACCCATGGCTCACACTGCCACATTCCACTGCCACGTGGCTGAATGCTGGGGGGGGGCGTGGGCACATTTTGGTAGCTGGCGATTGTGTATGCTTGCATGTGCCCACCTGGGCACAGGTGCGGATCAGCATGGGCGGGATTCACACTATTCGTGCTTACGTCGCCCTCATTAGTACATAGACCCCAATATTTGCAACCTGCAAACACTACCTCTGGCAAGCACACTGTGTATTCACACTCCAGAGGAAATGTAACACAATACTAGTGGTTGTCCATACCATTACAAATAGAATCAACAAGATGTACAGTATTTGAAAGAATATGAACAGCAACAGATTAGACAGTTCTGTAGGCTATGAGTGAATTGTGATTGGTCATAGTTCACTACTGACAAATTGCATGTATATCTGTACCATTGTCTGTGCAGTACCTAGTGCTGCATATCTAAAATGCTAGTATTGCCTAACTGATCTTCTGTTGCCTATTGTGTATCATTGCACTCTTTGATTATATGTCATTTTGGTTTTTGTTTTGAGTGAGGGGACCTGATTTGACTGAATACTTGTTTATTATATTAAAATCTACTGCTGACCAACCTGATTTCTCATATCTTTTTCCTAAACTCTGGTCGTCCCTTCCCCTGACAATCCATTCTACTTTTTCTGCTTTTTCCCTTAAGTCTCTTCTTCTTCATGACTTTTCTTCTCCCTCTTCCAGCTGTTCATGATCTTTTACCTCTTGTCTTGCTCCCCCCAAGCCCACTAGTTGTCCTGGCCATTTTGTCCCCTCATCCCCAAACTATACCTGCATGAATAATTTCCCCCTGCCTGTCATAACCATGTTATCTACTGCATGCATCTATTGTATTGATTTGCCTTAATTAATTATGATTATGTTCCTTTCATTTAATGTATAGCTGTATATGACTTCTATTCTTGTAATGTAATTGTTATTATTGTTTAGTTCTTTTTCCAACTTGAACTATCTCCACTTCCCGTTACCCCCAGGATGCATCTGGAGACATGTGGCTAGCAGCCCAGTACATCTTTCCTGGTGAATGTTTTGAAATAAATAAATGAATATACTCTTGTATGATCATTTTATTTTTAATAGAATTCCTTTACTCTTCATTAATAAGTGCCATGGGATCTTTAACTCCCACCTGGTCAGTAACCAGAGATGGCAAAAAGAGGCCTCTATTTACTGTCTCATCCACAGGACGACACCTTAACTGTGCAATACCCACCTCATACTGCACTATAGTATCAGTTATGAGTACTACCCCCAGTACCCAGTCTGGGGCTAGAATCCACGAGTCACGACCTTCCAATTTTCCTGCCCCAGAGTTTATTTATAATAATACTGAAGTATTATATGCTCATGTGCTATAGCTTTCCGTATGATACAAGTTATCCGTTGTGGAAATACATCAAGCAGTTATGAATGTGAATCACAAACATTTAAACTCTAACTTGTTCCCATATTTTTGACATTGTCTGCAAACCCTAATGTTCCATTAACATAATATTTTTTATAGAATAGATAGACTGTTGCCCTTTTTTTAATTAGGTTTAACACAGCCAGACTGGATATACAGTACTTTCTCAATGCACACACATTTTTCTTTAGTTTCTTTCATCTTAAAAGTATTACAGAAATATCTGACATTAAGCTCTTCTTGGTTATAAACATTGCTGACAGGCTTGTTTATCTTTCAAGTCTGTATATCTTGTAAGCAACATGCTTCTTGAATTTGCATACATATCATCTTCAAGCAGGATGAAGGAAGTAGTCAGCAGTTTGTTCTGAATGCTGGGCATTAAAAGGATTTAAGCAGCTAAAAAATAATTTTATTAGTGCTTCAGGGGCATTCTTAATTTTTGTCTTTTTACTTTATATTATAAATATGATATGGAGTAGATTGAATTTAGTCTAAGCATGGGGATGAATGAAGCACCGATTTAGTATCTGCATATTTACCACATTTACATAGAAACATAGACTTTGATGGCAGATAAGGACCGCTTGGCCCACCTAGTCTGCCCATTTCCCTACCTACAGGATAAGCAGCAGATCCTATTTAACCAACAGCCTATTTCTTCCTACCCCCCACAAAAATTGCCTTATGTCTGTCCCATGCATTCTTGAATTCTCCCCCAGTTTTAGATCCCACAACCTCCTCAGGAAGGCTGTTCCATGTGTTCACCACCCTCACTGTGAAAAAATACTTCCTCACATTGCCCCTGAGCCATCCTTCCTCAATCTTCAAATTGTGTCCCCTTATTCTTGCACATCTCTTTTTCTGAAAGATGCTACCCTTTTGGACTTTGTTGATTCCACTGAGGTATTTAAATGTTTCTATCATATCCCTCCTCTCCATCCTTTCCTCAAGGGTATACATATTAAGCTCCTTTAGCCTCTCCTCGTATGGCTTCTCTTGCAGATCCTGCACCATTCTAGTTGCCCTCCTCTGGACTGCCTCTATCCTGTCTATTTTCTTGTGGAGATGGGGACTCCTGAACTGGACACAGTACTCCAGATGGGGTCTCACCAACTGTCTGTACAGGGGGATAACAACTTCCTGTTTTCTGCTGGTGATACCTCTCCCTACATCCCAGTAACCCCCAGCCCTCCCTCCCTACCGCCTTCTCACATTGCTTGCCAACCTTAAGGTCATCTGATATGATTACCCCCAGGTCCTTTTCCATTTTTGTTGCTGTTATTACCACCCCCCATTGTGTAATCTTCCCCTGGGGTTTTTGTTTCCCAGGTGCATTACTTTGCACTTCTTTGCATTGAATCCAAGCTGCCATACTTCTGACCATTCCTCCAACCTTGCCAAGTCCCTTCTCATCCTTTTTACGCCTCCTTGTGTATCAACACTGTTGAAGATCTTTGTGTCATCTGCAAAGAGGCATACTTTTCCTTCCAGTCCCTCTGCAATGTCACTTATGAAGACATTAAAAAGGACTGGACCCAGTACTGAACCCTGCGGTAACCCACTAGTAACACCTCTTTCTTCAGAGAGGACTCCATTTACAATTACCTTTTGTGTCCTGTTGTTCAGCTAATGTTTTACCCAGGCTACCACCCTGGGACCCACTCCAAGGCTGGTTAATTTAACTACTAATCTTTTGTGTGGGACTGTGTCAGATGCCTTACTAAAGTCTAGGTAGGCCATGTCCATAGCCCCTCCTTGGTCTACTACTTTGGTCACCCAGTCAAAGAAATCAATTAGATTTGTCTGACATGACCTTCCCACTGTGAACCCCTGCTGCATTGGGTCCTGTGCCCCACTGGCCTCTAGGTACTCAACAAATCTTTCTAAGAAGATGTAAGCCAAAAAAAAAACCTAGTGATTGTTTTGTTAATATTTTATAGTGCACAAGAATGTTCAGACTATCTATCTATCTGTCTGTCTGTTTGTCTGTCTGTCTGTTTATCTCTGTGTCTGTCTGTCAATATGTCTGTCTGTCTGTTTAGACACACACACACACACACACACACACACACACACACTCATTTCATGTTGCATAAGGATACTAGCTTAGGAGATATCAATAATATTTCACAAAACATTAGTTTTATCATTTGCATTACCCTGACATAATCATGTCAGCTGGTCATGTCAATAAAACAGGGCAAACAAAGGAACTGGAGCCCCATGTCCTGCAGAATGTAACAGCTGGGTATTTAAAAAGACTCCCAGTGAAGTTACTTCTGCTGTTTAACTTCCAAAGGGGAAGCTGGTATAAAAGCAAATGATACAGCTACTGCTCAACTTTGTCATGACTGTCATAAATAATATCCTTCCAGCCATCCCTAGCTCTTCAGGAAGTACTGTAGTTGCACATCATGCAACTTGAAACTATGTGGGAATCCAAAGCATTAGCTACCAAGCACATTCTGTGCATTACTGAATGCAGTTGTTTTGCAGTTCAGCTCAGTATGTCCACCTTTATAAATACTGTATACTGAATTTCACACTGACAGAACAGCTGTAATGGAATGAAAATAACCTATAATCACAATGCTGCTATTACTTCCAACAACTCACCCATTTGAAACCAGTGCTTTCTTCTAAAACAAGAGCCATGAAACATCAGGCATATTTAGATGTTTGTGCTAAAAGCATTCTTCCCCATTGCATCTGATTATTATATTCCCTTCCCCCGACACTTGAAAGATAAGAACTTGTTATTAGTCTTGTTTATCTGTTTGAATGGGATCCTTAAAACCTGGCGTATTCATTTTCTAGCGAAATATGACATTCACATGCACTTGCTAACAATCAAGTGTTATTACTTGTACAGTAAAGCTGTGCCATTTATAATATAATGCTCCCTGCTAGACTGAATTGAGCAGAAAGGAATCTAGGTACAAGCATATAACTACTCCTGAGACTATCTCCTTAGTATTTTGTAGCTCAGACTCAATAAGTACAGAGTATTAAAATTAGACTTACTCAGATCGTGCATGAACTATGCTGTTCATGCAACACAGGATTGCACAGTCAACTGAAAGTTATCTGTATCCACCTCAAATTGTTAACAATAAACTAAATTAAAACTTTATATGCCCAACAGCTATGGAAATTAGGTTGATTTGTGAAAGGAAAACAGATGAAATTGACAAAACTAAGTGTTTAGTCCTTCTCTTAATGAGAGTGCATAATTCTTCTTTTACAAAACAAAATCAATCTCTTGGGCTGTCTCCCCATGCTCAACCCCTTAAAAGAGTAGCGTTCTGGAGCAAAGCCTGTATGACACTGGACATCTCAAATTAAATCTTCTTCAGAGCTCTGAGGAAGAGGCAAACATCGAAATGCCAGCTGCTACACAGGTGTACCTCCAAAGGAGTGTGCACCCTATCATCATTTGAGCCACAGGTACAGTATTTTACATGTGTATTTATAAATGTAATAATGCCTGGCTAATTTCCAATGTAGATCTGAGTGATGCAGTTTTCCATCTGAGATCCTGTAACCCAGTTACAAACCTGGAGTATCTCAGGAACTGCATGCACTGCGCCCACTGCAAATGCTTGAGCTGGCACTCGCTTCATTATGCTTGCAACTGTACAATTTCTATCTTAATAGTGCCACAACTTATTTCAAAGGCAACTATTCCTACGGAACAGTTAAGGACAAGTCTGAAGGAAAGTTAAATACATGTTAGGAATTGGGTGGGGGGTAGGGAGGGGAGAAGAGCCGCAAATAATGCCTTTTTAAAATAAAGCTTTTATAAAGCTGTAGCAATTCTAAAGACATACAGTTACTACTTTTTATCTTACTTATGTCATGTTTTTTTACATTGTGTAGAACTAGATTTTGATAAAGATAATTTCTTCTGATCAAACACTGCTCTTCAAGAAGCATGTTTCCATCTTGTAGTTTGCAACATGCAAAGTATATGCTAGTGCATGGTGAGAAAACGAACACTGCAAAGGAATGTATTAGTGGAAACAACATATTGCAATGAAAGCCTATAATCTCTGAATACATCATTGGTTTAAACAGTGTTATACGTGCATTTGTCTTATCCAATAACATTTAATTGTTTTTGAAAATGCAATTAATTACCCCTAGATTAAAACCAAATGCTTACCCCAAGCCAACTGCCTTAGTGGTTGAGTGAGACTAGCCAAAAAAGATTCCAAAAGATTTGGACAAGGACAAAAACAGGTGAGAGTTGTTGGTCTAGCACTGGGCCCACACTTCCAAATTCTTTGCTAACAAATGTATCACTCTTGGAGAATAACTAGACTTTTAAAGAACACCTCTGCACAAATCTACATAACATATCCAGCTACAAATGTGGTACTAGCTGTAAATTTGCCTGTGTTAAACATATTTGGTAAAACTGTCTGTAACTATTACTTCACAGCTGATAAGTGTTCCTGAATGCAAAATATAAGATTATATAATTCAGTGTGCTCCGTGTACAGTAATTCAATAACTCAGGTGTGAGTGAAGATTGGCCCATGTGATTACCCAGCCCACCTCCTGGTCCAACAATGAATAAAATAAAACATAATTTGAAAATGTATAATTGCTTAATGGATACAGTAAGGTACAGTCATGTATCATTGTCTGTGTACATTTTAATCATCTTGGATAGGCCCTTATTTAAAAGAAGCTTCCAGACTTAGCAGGTCATCCTGTAAAAAATATATTTGACTAATTAACTAATCCACATATTAAAGTTATTCTACCTCAGCATATCACTTTCACACAGCTGCTGCTGTGGAGCAGACACAAGTCTGGGAAAAAGCCCTGTCACAAAAATGAAAAACACTTTGTTGTGCACAAATAATACTAAATATAGCGGGACGGATTTTTCAAAAGTCTGGACGCAGCACTTGCGTCAGTATTTCTGATGTGATGCATTATGTTGCATGAGCAGAATGTCTGCGCCCGGCTTTCAAACATTCTAACACATTTATTACACTTTATTCACTTTACATCAAAAAACAATGCATACATCAGAATTCTGAGAGACGCCTCATTTTTGATGTGCACTGTGTGGTAACTGCATCCAGAAATTTGACCACCTTTTAGGTATCCTAACGGTCTTGGTGAAATTAGCTCAACTGCATCACAATCATGAAACAAGTCTCTGAAAATCAGCCCTGTGTCTACAAACACTACATCTTACCACATAGGCCTGAAATCTAATGCATATAGAACCAAAAACAGATAGGACAAATATTCAATAACAAAATAAACAAAAAAAGAAAAACACAATTTCATAAAATCTACTCTTGTATATTCTGTCACAGTTTGAGTGTTTTTAGACAAGATTTAGCAAGTTAGACCTCTGACTGCCACAGAACATACAGTACAGCATGTGTCTTCAGTGTCTCTACCCGAGCAAGTGGTAGGATCACATTTCAACATAGGAGACAAATACCCATAGTCCAACAAGTTCTTTGCCAACCAACTCAGTGGGAATACACTGTAATCACTTTTATTCAGGGTACATATGATACCTATTTAAGCTTGGAGGTAGAAAAATGCTGACTTACACTACTTGTTCTGAAAGTCTATTTCAAGTGTTCACCACTGATTCTGTGAAGCAGTTCTTCCTCATATGTTCCTTGAATCATCTCCATTTCAAATACATTGAGTGTTCTTACCCTTGTACACATGGAGGTGTTGCATCAGGTATAATGGTGTTATCTTTTTCGGAAGTTTTAAAACTATAATCAAGTAATACTGGGTATTGTTCTTACAATGGAAAACAGACCCAGTTCTGCCAGTCAGTCCTTATAGGCCATGTTTTTACAAGTGGTAAACTACCTTTGTCTCTTTTCTCTGCATCTTCTCATTCCTGTCGATATCCTTCCTCAGAAATGGGGACCAGAATTCTACACTATAGTCAAGATGGATGTATAATATGTCAAGGTGACATGCTGTGACTTTAGTGACTTCCTGAAATGGCCTCTGGTTATCCAGGAACTTCCATGAGATTTTGAAGTCTTGCTGAATAGTGATTCCCAAATACCGCTAAACAGTAACTAATATTTGGTATTCAATTCTGACAAGCATTAAATATCCCATTATAAGGTATATTCAAGAATAAATAATCATTATTCTGGTGAACAAAGTAGGTGATTTGATACATTTTACTGAACAAATAAGAAATTATTAATACACAAGCTTCCAGGCTTACACAGAGCCCTTCTTCGGGTGAAGATGGGCTCTTTGTAAGCCTAAAAGCTCGTGCACTGAAAATAGTTTGTTGGTCCAATAAAATATATCAGAGCATTTACTTTATTCACCTGTTTGTACAAGGAACAGTAGGGCTGGAGACAATTGTTTGAATTCATTATTTGCACATCACAACCACATACAGTATCTGACATACGTAGCTTGCCTTTCATCTGGAAAGTGGGCATTAATAGTAGGTAATGAAATGGCAAATTATTCACCCACTGTGTAAAAGTGGGGCAATGGGAAGTTACTTTAAAGAACTGAACACACAAGCTAACCAAAGAGACAGCCTAACCATTATGGATAATAGGTAGCAGATAATGGAACAAACTTCCGAACAGTGCGATAAGAGATATAAATATAGAGTCACTGAGAAAGAACTGGATATACTTTGACAAGAAAGTGCATTTAAAGATGCTTGTCTAAGAAAAGAAGACAGATACCAAATATTTTATGAGATTTTAAAGTAGGTTGGTAGAGCTTAATTGAGTATTAAGAATGTGAAACAGTACCTGGGGAGAAGTATAAGTAGAGAGTGTTGTGAGACCCAAGATTGTTTTTATGCAAAGTATTATTTTAAAGGTTGAGGATAATGGGCTCAATGAGTTGATTAGCCTTTTCCCATTCTTCACACTGTTATGCCCTTGTACTGTGAGACAACACTTGTTTTTGTAGTCAGTCCTTTTTCTTCACTGATGTCAGCCAGCTACATTATATGCAAACATTTTTTTTCTGTACTCCCAGTGCTAGACATAACGATTTCTTATCCTTTCCATTTTCTAGGACTGAAAAAGAAACACTACAATGAAAGTGCCAACTACTGTATTACAATGGTTATCTTACCATGAAAAATGTTTATTTCCATTATCCTCGTTTAATATCTATGAAGACAAACACTGTTTTGCATATTACAGATGTGTATTTAGCAGATTACTTTTAATAAGAAACCACCCACAGATTTATTGTATTTATTTATTTAAAATGCTATTTGCTCTCCAGGAGAACTAGGACACGATTGCTTTCATTTTCATTTGGGCCCCGGAGGGACAACAGGAACACACATGCACATAGCAACAAGTGTACATAAACACACAGGTATAGGACAAAAATCTAAAAATGACAGGGATACAACGTAACTGTTAAAGTAGAGATGACTCTAGACTGAAAAGAAGTTGATGAAGGGGTTCACATTAACAAGGTAATACAAACATTTTTGTGAAGTAAATCCTTGGAAGCATAATTTAAAATATGATAGGATACAGAAAAACAAGCATTTGTCAATGCCGAATGTTGATTGTGTTGGTCTATTGCGCTCGCTCACTGCCCCTATGTCACTCACTCAGTCTGTTTCTCCCAGGGCTGCAGACTGCTGTTTTGTACTGGGCTCCTGCCTGCATTGGCAGCTTTTTCTGCCCACTAAGAAGTCCGCAGCTGTCCTGACAGAGCTTGGTTGAGATGGCTCACTCTCCCTCTCTCACTTGCTCATTCTGTTTCTCTTGGCGCAGCAAGCTGCCCTTGTGTACTGGGCTCCTGCCTCTTTTGGTGGCTTTTTCTGCCCACAAAGAAATCTGCAGCAGTCCTGACACAGGTCTGTTGAGCCTGCTCACTCCCCCCCTCACTCACTTATTCCATTTCTGCTGGCGCTGCAGGCTGGCCTTTTGTACTGGGCTCCTGCCTGTGTTGGTGCCTTTTTCTGCCAACAAAGAAATCTGCAGCAGTCACGATAGAGCTCTGTTGAGCTCGCTCGCTCCCCCTGTTTCACTCACTCATTGTGTTTCTCCTGGCGCTGCAGGATGCCCTTTTGTACTGGGCTCCTGCCTGCATTGGCATGTTTTTCTGCCCACAAAGAAATCTGCAGCTGTCCCGACAGAGCTCTGTTGAGGTCGCTCACTCCCCCTGTCTCACTCACTCATTCTGTTTCTCCTGGCGCTGCAGGCTGCCCTTTTGTACTGGGCTCCTGCCACTGTTCGTGCCTTTTTCTGCCCACAAAAAAATCTGTAGCAGTCCTGAAAAAGTTCCATTGAGCTCACTCACTCCCTCCCTCGTTCTGTGTCTCCCACCGCTGCAGGCTGCCCTTTTGTACTGGGCTCCTGCCTGTGTTGGCAGCTTTTTATGGCCATAAAGAAATCTGAAGCAGTTCTGACACAGCTCCATTGAGCTTGCTCACTCCCTTCTCTCACTCACTCATTCCGTTTCTGCCCGGTGCTGCAAGCTGGCCTTTTGTACTGGGCTCCTGCCTGCATTGTCACTTTTTTCTGCCCACAAATAAATCCACAACAGTCAAAATAGAGCTCTGTTGAGCCCGCTCACTACCGCTCTGTCACTCGCTTGTTCTGTTTCTCTTGGCACTGCAGGTTGCACTTTTGTACGGGGCTCCTGGCTGCATTGGCACCTTTGTCTGTCCACAGAGAAATATGCAGCTGTCCCGACAGAACTCCGTTGAGGTTGCTCAGTCTTCCTCTCTCACACGCTCATCCTGTTTGTCCTGGCACTGCAAACTGCCCTTTCTACGGGGCTCCTGCCTGCATTGGCGCCTTTTTCTGCCCACAAAGAAATCTGCAGCAGTCTTGATAGAGCTCCGTTGAGCTCACTCAGTCTCCCTGTCTCACTCACTCGTACTGTTTCTCCCACCGCTGCAGGCTGGCCTTTTGTACTGGGCCCCTGCCTACATTGACGTCTTTTTCTGCCCACAAACAAATCCACAGCAGTCCTGACAGAGCTCAGTTGAGATCGGTCACTTCCCCCTCTCACTCTCTCGATCTTAATCTGTCCCAAACATTGATTTCCCACAGTGACAGTGCTATTCTACGGCAGGAGTGCAAAAACATGTTTTAGCCAGGATGTGAAAAATGACAGCTGTACTGTTCATAAGGAAGTGTGAAAAAATGCCACTGTTGAAAATGTGGCGTTAAAATATTAAAAATTTGCGAAGTTACAAGGGTGTGTGGAAACAGTTCAACGTACGCTTGTAACACAGTCTTGTTATGGAGTTTCGTCACCGAATTTTCAACATAGAGATTTTAGGACCGCTGCTCATGAACAGTGCCACTGTCATTTTCTTAATCTGTCCCGAACACTGATTTCCCACAGTGACCCCGTTATTCTGCACCAGAACTGTGAAAACATATTTTCGGTCAGGATGTGAAAAATGACAGCTGTACTGCTCATAAGGAGGTCTGAAAAAGTGCCAGTGTTGAAAATCTGTTGTGACAATATTACAAATTTGCGAAGTTACAAGGGTGTATGGAAAGTGTGCAATGCACACTTGTAACACAGTCATTTGATGGTCTATCATTACCAAATTTACAACTTATGCATTTAGGACCTCTGCTCATGAACAGTATCACTGTAATTTTCTTAATCTGTCCCGAACAGTGATTTCCCATAGCGACCGCTCTATTCTGTGCCGGAAGTATGAAAACACATTTCGGCCAGGATGGGAACAATAACAGCTGTATTGTTCATAAGTAGGTGTGGGAAAATGGCAATGTTGAAAATCTGGAGTGAAAATATTACAAATTCGCAAAGTTACGAGCGTGCGTGCAAACTGCGCAACGCATGCTCGTAACACAGTAATTTTATGGAGTATCATCACCAAATTTTCAATATAGGCATTTTAGGATTTCTACTCATGAACAGTGTCACTGTCATTTTCTTAATCTGTCCCAAACACTAATTTCCCACAGCAACCGCTCTATTCTGTGCCGGAAGTGCGAAAACACATTTTGGCCAGGATGTGAACAATGACAGCTGTACTGTTCACAAGGAGTAGTGAGAAAATGCCAATGTTTTTTTTTTTTTTTGAAATTCAACTTCTTTATTAAATTTTAATATCAACAAAGGCATATACACAGTGTAACTACAGATAGCAAAATGAAGTGTATGCCCCCTTCCCCGCACCCCCCCCCGGAGGGTGCCACCTCAAACCACAGGGTAACAAATATGAGAAGGCTGGAGGTTTTGCTATATTTAAAGAAAAGGACAGTCAGAGGTAACTCTGGTATGAGATTTAGTGTAAGTATAGGGCGTATAACTGCCCCACTTCTGATTAAAGGAAGGCATACTATTCCGGGGCTCGCTATTAACCTTTCAATCCTGAAACAAAGAGATTTCACTTAACCATTCAGTATATGAGATAACCATTTGGTCCAACCAGTGTTTGAGAACCAGCCTTTTAACTGCAATGGAAATCAAGGCCATATGAGCAGCGTTCTTTGACACTAATCCCAGAATACAACCCCAGTATACAAATTTCAGCTGTAAATAACCCCTCCAACCCTAAAAGTGGATCCAGATTGGTTTGAATTGTATTCCATAGGGGGGCCACCTTATCACAGTACCAGAATATATGTAGTAAATTCCCTTCGCCTGCTCCACATCTTGTACAATTAGAAGAAGTCAACCTCCCAAGTTTAACCAGTCTAGCTGGCGTATAATACATATTGTTTAAAATATAGAACTGGATTAACCTATTTCTGTCCTGAGTGAGATATCTATGAGTATCACGCCAGATCTGGTTCCAAGGTAGGGGAGAGTCAGATAAAAGGGAGACCCAAACCTTGGAACCCGATAAAGTATCGGGCTATTTAGTATCTAGTAAATAAGAATAAATTCTAGCAATTCCATGGGGTTTGCTAGCTCTCTCCTGAATTTGATCTAAGAAAGGTTTGGTCTGAGAAGGAGTCATTACAGTCCCAAACAGCTTCCTAAAGGTGCTCAACTGAAAAACCCTAAATATAAGTTTCTGGAGATATTCAACTTAGTTAACAAATCGGTGGAGGAAAGAAGAAAGCCCTGAGAATAAAGGGCCTCCACTGACCAATCATGTGTTGCAGAATCCAGTTTGGAGTTAACAGGGAACCGCCTATTTAATGTTAGGATTAAGGGTGATAGGTTGCGCCACATCTTTGTAAGCAGGATATTAAAAAACTCCAGCATTGAGCGAGAATCTTTATGGAGAGCCCTATAACTGAATTTTGTATAACCTCTGGTAGTGTGGAATAGGTATAGTGAAAAATTCGGGAAGGGCAAAGATTGTATTTATCCAGCAAGTTGAGTTCTAACTTCAACCAAATAGGTTGATGACTACCTGACTGGGCGCTGATCCAATGCCCCATTTTGGCTAGATGACTAGCCCAATAGTAAAACAAAAAGTTAGGGAGGCGAAGACCTCCCCTGTCTTTAGGTAAATTGAGTTTGAGGAATGCTCGTCTGGGATGCTTACCCTTCCAGATGAAGTTGGATACGGCAGTGTGAATTTGTTTAAAATAGGAACTAGGGAGCCAAATATTGAGAAGGTTTAGGGGGTAAAAAATACGGGGTAATATGTTCATCTTAATGATGCTGATGCGACCCCACAGGGAGAGTGGGAGACTGTCCCATCCACACAGATCCTTCTGGACTCTCACCATCAGGTCATCTAAATTAAGCTTCTTAGTAATCTCTGGATCCCGAGCTAAATGTATACCTAAATATTTAAGGGAGTGCGGAGACCACCTCATGCCCAAATGGGAGAGTTTAGCTTGGGATGTAAGAGAATTAAGAGGGAAGATAACTGATTTGGTTAGATTCAGCCTGTAGTTGGATACCTGCCCAAACTGGTAAATAATCTGTAAAGCTTGCGGTAAAGAAGATTCTGGGTTGACAAGATGCAAGAGAATGTCGTCCGCAAAAACCGAGAGTGACAGGTCTTTCTGTGAAATAACACATCCAGTAACCTGAGGTGAGGCCTTAATACTGAGTAACAGGGGTTCCAGGTACAAATTAAATAAGTAAGGGGACAGAGGACAACAGCGGGTACCGAATACAAGAGGAAGCGAGATGAAAAGCAGCCATTACAATAAATCCTGGCAGAGGGTCAATTATAGACTGTTTTAACCCACTGGATAAGGTATTTGGAAAACCCATTCTCCCAGTGTGGACCACAAGAAATCCCAGTTAACCCGATCAAAGGCTTTTCAGCATCTAGGGCAATCAGACGCCATGGGAATCTGGCATCCTGTGCCACCTGGAAGATATGGGGAGGAGTGCGTGATGATCCACAGCAGATCTACCCTGGACAAACCCCACCTGCTCAGGACTCAACAAATGTTGCCAGACCTGTTTGATTCTAAGAGAAAGTATCTTGGTTAGGATTTTGATATCATAATTCAATAAAGAAATTGGTCGGTAACTAGCCGGCTCCAGCCGGGGTTTGTCTGGTTTTGGTATTAAAATTATTGTGGCCTCCAACAGTGAAGGGTCAAAGGAGTCCGATGAAAACAAATAATTGAACAGTTGGAGCAGGAGAGGAGAAATCTCCTTGCGAAAAGTTTTATAAAAATTAGGGGAAAAGCCATCAGGGCCTGGAGATTTATCCATGGGTAGCCCCTTAATTGCCTCCTCGATCTCAACTAAGGTAATAGGGAAGATAGCAATTCCAATGATGAGCCTGCAAGTGAGGAGAAAACACCGTCTAAGAATTGCTCCATGGCAGGAAGAGATACTTGGCGAAATCACTACCATACAATTCTTTGTAAAAGACTCAAAGAATGCTTGCGATATCTCTTGGTGCGGTTTTAATAGAGCCCTCGGTGACTTCAGAGCTGGTATTAACCTAGAGTTTCTACCTCCCTTAGTCTGAGGGCCAACAATCTGCCAGGTTTTCTCCTTGGTCTATATGGCGGGTTTTGGTTTAAGGATAGCATATTCAGTTTTTTCTTTAATCAGGCTCTCATATTCATTTCTGAGCTTACATAGTCCCTCCTGATCTTTTAAAGAGTTAGAGAGAGAAAATACTCTCGGCCACCCTGATTTAGTTAGACAGCGTTAAAATCTTATCTCTCTAATTTTTTCCTTCTGAAGCCAGTTTATGAACTCCCTCTAATAACACACTTCAGAGCACCAGATTAAGTCCTCCTAGCCGTAGAGCCCTGGTTAATTTCGAGAAAAGGCGAGATCAAAGATTTAATATGGAAACAATATGTTCATCTTTTAAAGTTGCGTTTTCAACTTCCATGAAGTGTCCCTCTGGCCAGATAATCCAGGAGACACCTTAATCCAAGCAAGAGAATGGTCAGATATACTAATTGGCTCTATACCTGAAGATGGGTATTTTCTAAAGGGTAGTACTAGTTAAAACATAGTCAATTCTTGACCATGTTTGGTGTACCTGAGAATAAAATGAGTATATCGCCAGAAGGATTAAGCAAGCGCCAAGGATCACATAACCCTAATAGGTTCATAGAAATCCCGGAGCGGCTTGAGATGGGAGAGGGTTTAACCGGTCTATAGGTTCTATCAACTCTTGATCTGGGGCAACATTCCAGTCACCTCCCAGAATAAAGCGGATGGCAGAAACCACTCAGTTTAACAGCTAACCTCCATGAAAAATTGGTGCGCCTCCACTGGGCCATATATTGCTCTAACACCACATAGCATTATTGAGCAGCCCCTGACTAAGGCAGATCTGCCCTCATGGTCTATTGAACTATCCTCAACCACAAAGGAATCCCATTTCTTATCAAAATAGCAACCCCCTGCTACCCGATGTACCCCGGATACAAATATCTAGAAAACCCCTGTCGTTGTAACCCACAGGTCTCTGTATCTAACAAGTGTGTTTCCTGTAAAAATAAAATATCAATATTTAGCAGGGAGCAGTTAAGCAGGACTTGATGCCTCTTAGTGGCATCCCTAATACCTCTGACATTCCAGGTAGCAATTTTAATAGGCCTCGCAGCCATACTGCATAAGAAAAGGATTGGAGAAAACGATATCCTGTAAGTCACCCACCAGCCTTAAAAATAAGTGGCACCCTCCAGGCCCCCCCCACCATCCCCCAACCCCTGTACATTGACAAAATGCCTTAATTCTTCAGTATTCAGGAAAAAAAAATATGAACAGCTAGCAACAATGTTTGGAAACCCTAGCAAATAAAAGCCTAGAGAAAATAACTGGATAACCCATGACCTCCCCTCCACCGCCTCCTATCTGCCCACCCTCTCCAAACCCCTCTAAACTATTTACAAAAGGCCCACTAAAACCGATAAATTGGATGCAAAAACCTGAGTAAGACTAGCAGGGGCCATCCCAAAAGGTTAACTGCCCAGGAGTAAGCAGCCTAAGACTAAAATACATTATATGAAGAAAAAAAAAACCACACCAAGTCGTAAATCTTCCTGCCCCAGAACAAGTAATGGCCTCTAGCTCTCCTGGAAACAGCAACCTCCCCCAGCTAGACCATGGCGCAGGTCACTCAGCGTCTACCCTCTCCCTGAGCTCCACACCCACCATCCATGTTAAGAGGAAGGAAAGCTTATCCTTGTGCCCCAATTAATAAAAGATATAACAAATGTAAAACAAAATAAAATTGGATCCCTACCAGGAGCTGCAAACACTTGTAATTATAACGACCCCATCCATCCATAATTTACCAATCTTCATTACTGGTCACCCAGTCGTGGGGAAGGCAGCCTACTGACAGGCATGCCTAACTGCTTCCAGCAAGGGAAAAAGAAAAGAAAATCAGGAATAAAACAAGGAGTCATTCGACTGAGCACATACCGCTCTAAGGTACAGGAACTAACCGGGGTAAAACTTAGCTGAAGGACCAACCAGTCCGTCTCTAAAGAGAAACGGAGGGAATTGCAACCTAAAATTTAGTACCACCCCCCCTTACCCCTTCCACGAGGCACAACGACTAGGCCTCTGGGGTTTACTCGGGCCTCACAGGCCTCGAACCGGACATCAACCCCAATCTTAACAAAGTGGAGCAGAAGGAGACTAGAGGGGGAACAACCGTCAGGTAAGAAATACAAAAAGGAAGCCATAGCATAGTCGAATTGTCACAAAAGAAAAAACTCTTTGACGGAGATATGTATCTTCCAACTCAGTTCACTTTGAAAAGGCTGGGTAGCTTGAGAGAGAGATCCGACATGGCCTGGCCTGGACTTTCGTAGGGATGCCAGACACCATCCAAAGCCACCAGAAGCTTAGAAGGGGTAGTTCATCCTGAATCGAATGCCTGCTGCAATAAGTTTATTCACAATTGGATGAAAGGCTGCTCGCTTTTGTCTAGTTTCATAAGGCAAGTCCTGAGACAATCGCAGCTTAGCGTTGCCCCAAAGAATTGACTCCAGCTCTTTTACTTTAGACAGGACATGTTGCTTCTCCAAAAAACTGAGAAACTTGACAATTATGGGTCGAGGGAGAGCACCAGGTGGAGGCTTAGGTTTTAAGGAGCGATGAGCTCTCTCAATGTGGTATTGCTGGTTGAGAGGTGAGGGACCAACAACTTTATCTAACAGCTTCTGGATGAACAAAATGGTATTGGTTCCCTCTTCAGATTCGGGCAAACCGAGTATCAATATGTTGTTTCTTCTACTCCTGCCCTCCAAATCCTCTGTCTTGAGTTGTAGCTTGGTGAGTTGCTGACCAGTAGTCCACGATCTCGGCTCCGTTTTCCCTTTCCAGCTCTCCAGCGAGGCCGTTTTAGCCTCCGTATCCCCCACTCTTCAGTAAGAGCACCAAGGTCATTCCTCATATTTTTATCTCAGAGGAGATATCTTGGAGGTTTCGAAAGGAAGCAGTTCCTGTAAGCGATCCTCCGTAAGCAAGTTAGCTGAGGCATTAGGGAGAAGCTGTTTAGATGTTTGCCCGAACCTTGATTCTTGGCTTTTTAGCAGATTTCGGGGTAGTAGGCGGAGTATGCCTCACTCCGGCCTGCTTCATCTTCGCTTCCATTCTATTAAGTACTTCCAAAGCGGCTGCTGGTCCAAAACGGATCGCTGCCTCCCCAGGCTGAAGGATCGATTCTTAGAAGCAAAGCTCTTAGTACCTCAGTTTTTAAAAGGGCAAAAACTTAGGTTTTGCTGGATGGTAGGAGGAGCTCCAGAAAAGGCAACCACTAATCGCTCTGCATCACGTGACTCTCGAGAAAATGCCAATGTTGAAAATCTGGTATGTAAATATTGCAAATTTGCAAAGTTATGAGCGTCTGTAGCAACTGCGCAACGCACGCTCGTAAAACAGTAATTTTTTTGGATTTTTTCCACCAAATTTGCAACATAGGCTTTTTGAGAGCCCACCTCATAAACACTGGCACTGTCATTACTTTAATCAGCCCTGAAAGGTGATTCCACGCAGTGACCACAAAATCACCTTTAAAGGCCGATTAACACCATGACAGTTCCAGAATTCATGAGAAGGGGTCCCAAAAAAACCCATGTTGAAAATTTGGTGCCAAAATTCCAAAAAATAACTGAGATATGCATTAAAGTTTAAAAAAATCCATTTATTCCATTGTACAGCTTACCGGCATTTCCTCAGTTTGTGGTCGGCTTTGAAGAGTGAAGACGTGTTGCTAGTCCACCGAAGATCATCGCACCGAGCTCCAGAGGTAAATATGGGGGTGATAGGGGTGTGAGGAGGCAGGGTGAGTGGTGGGTGGGTGTGGGTTGTGGGAGGGGTAGGGGAGACCGCCGAGGACAGTTTCCTTTGTTACAGGTTAAAAAAAAAAAAAGACACCTTGAACCGTTTTTATTTTACAGGGGCATGTGCCTTGTATGCCACTGGAGTCTTTATTTTGGAGGGCAAGCTGTAGTCAATGGAATTGGGCACCCCACTGGCAGACAATATTAGTGGGGAGTTTACATAATGCCAATCGGGGTAGGATCCCCCAACCAGCAACATAAACATTGAGGTACTGAAGCTGGCAGGGGATTAGGGCCCCCGTCATCAAATAAACACGGTGGGGGGTAATATTGTTTGTGAACATGGCGACAAACCAGCGCCATGTTCACAAGCAATATCAGTGTGTCAGGATCTCGCCCTGCAATGACGGGTCGCTCCCTCATTGCAGCGAATGGCTTACGCTGCAATGGCAAGGTGGCCCCTGATTGCAGCGGCTACATTTTTGCAAGCTGATGGCACGCTGGTTGAAATAGTGTCAGCAACAGCTTGTCACGGCATTGGGGGATGCTGGACAAGCCTTTAAAGGCTGTGGAGGCATTGGCTACAACAATGCTGCACCTCCACAACCTTCTTGTGGAGAAAGCTGCCGCAATATATTTCTTGAGCATGCATGCAATCAACATAACAAAGCAGTATGACAGGGCAGCAGAGATCCCATTACCATGCAGTGTTTTCTCCTGCAGATACTCTAAAGAGTTTGATGCTCTCCGATAATCTCTGGGGTTTATTCTGCTATCCTTAGTATCATAGATCTACCACTCATTTTGCAAGGAGTGTAAGAGATTTCTCCTCACTGTAAGCTAGCAGAATGTTCACACTTTCAGAACAGTAAGTAGTTCAAAGTTCACCACAAGAACAGACTGGAAACATACAGAGCTGAGTACAAGAAGGGAGTCATAAAACATGTTTTTTCATCAACAGTAAACTAAAACAAGATCCTTGACCAGATCTTGGGTAAAGAAAATGTTCACTGCATATTATGGTTTTTAGAATTTTTGATGGGTTTGAGAAAATACCATGTGTACAACATAAAGTGCCACCACACATAAAAACCAACACATACACTCAGACATACACACTTACACTCAAAAATAAAGAGACTGATATTCAGAGCAGTGCCCAGCAACTATGTGTGGTAGTAACAGAGCCCTCTGCAGGACAGTGACCTATAGGAGCAAAGGGAGATAGCGCATCCCAGCTGGTAGAGTGCCGTTGCTCCTATGAGCCATATTCAGCAGCCGGCATGCTAATGAACACATACAGTGGTGCCAGCCAAGATGCAATGCAGTGTTCCGGGTTACTGCATGACAAAACGGGTCAGCTGCCAATTGAAATTGCCTTGCTTACTGCAGTAACTCTACTACAGGATCCTGCAATATTGCACTGCATCCTGCCTAGAACCACTGAATAGAAGAATCCAAGGCAAAAGGGGCATTAACATGCCATCATGTGCCCATTAGCAGCTCTGCGCAATGCCCCCCCCCACAAATGTGTGGAGGCATTCTGTGGAGTCTTGACGGTTCCTACAAATGTATTTATTTATTGGAATTTCGGAAATGACCATTCAGTAAGAACTCTTACAAAGGGTCCACGTCCATTAAACAGTACAAATACAGCCATAATTGAATTCACAGTACAAATACAGACATAGTAGAATTATCAGTACAGGAAGTACCAAAAACATAGACAACAGTTAAGAGTTTCTTATGAGCTTCATTAAGGGTTTAATACTAAGTGCTGTATGACATAAGGAAGTATATGACAGAGGAACATGTACGAGAGAGGGAGAGAGTGGTTAGTGAATGGAGTGTGGGGATAGAGCATTGTCACATTGCATTAACATAGAAACATTGAATTTGATGGGAGATAAAGACGACTTGGCCCACCTAGTCTGCCCATTTCCCTACCTGATGGATAAGCTGCAGATTCTAGTTAAATCAACAGCTTACTTCCTCCTACCCCCCACGAGAATTGCCTTATGTCTATCTCATGCATTCTTGAATTGTTCTGCTGTTTCTGACTCCACAACCTCCTCAGGAAGGCTGTTCCATGCATCCACAACCCTCTCTGTGAAAAAATACTTTCTAACATTACCTCTGAGCCGTCCCCCCTCTATCTTCAAATTGTGCCCCCTTGTTCTTGCACATCTTTTCTTCTGAAAGATACTACCCTCTTGTACTTTGTTAATTTCCTTAAGATACTTGAAAGTTTCTATCGTGTCCCCCCCCCCTTTCCTCAAGGGTATACATATCAAGCTGCTTTAGTCTCTCTTCTTATGTCTTCTGGTGCAGACCCTGCACCATTTTGGTTGTCCTCCTCTGAACAGCCTTCACTCTGTCTATGTCTTTGCAGAGATGGGGTCTCCAGAATTGCATGTAGTACTCCAGATGGGGTCTCACTAACTGTCTGTATAGAGGGATAACAACTTCCTGTTTCTACTGTTGATGTCTCTCCCTATGCATCTCAGTATCCCCCAAGCTCTCCTTACTGCCTTCTCACATTGCTTGCCCACCTTTAGGTCATCTGATATAATTACTCCCAGGTCTCTTTTGATTTTTGTTGTTGTTATTAACTCACCCCCCATTATGTACTTTTCCCCTGGGTTTTTGTTTCCCAGATGCATTACCTTGCACTTCTTCGCATTGACTCTGAGCTGCCAAATATTTGACCATTTTTCCAACCTTGCCAAGTCCCTTTTCATTCTTTCCACCCCACCTTGTGTATCAACCCTGTTGCAGATCTTTGTGTCATCTGCAAAGAGACATACCGTTCCTTCCAGGTGCTCTCCAATGTCACTATAAAGACATTAAAGAGGACTGGTCCCAGTACCGAACCCTGTGGTACCCCACTAGTTACCCTCCTTTCTTCACTGTGGACTTCCGTTTACTATTACCCTTTGTGTCCAGTTGTCCAGCCAGTTTTTTATCCAGGCTACCACCTTGGGACCCACTCCAAGGCTGGCTAACTGTATATTAATCTTTTGTGTGAGACTGTGTCAAATGCCTGTAAAATCTAGGTAGGCCATATCCACAGCCCCTCCCTGGTCTACTACTTTGGCCACCCAGTCAAAGAAATCTATCAGGTTCATCTGACATGACCTTCCTGCTGTGAAACCATGTTGCCTTGAGTCCTGTGCCCCACTGGCTTCTAGGTACTCAACAACTTTTTCCTTCAGAAGTGATTCCATCATTTTCCCTACCACTGAAGTTAAACTAACTGGTCTATAGTTTCCTGCCTCTGCCCTGCTACCACTTTTGTGAAGTGAAATCACATTTGCCCTCCTCTAGTCCTCAGGTACCACCCTATCATCCCATGATTTGTTAAAGAGGGTAGTCAGTGGTGTTACTAGTTCTACCCTTAGTTCTTTTAGAATTCTTGGGTGAATCCCATCAGGCCCCATTGCTTTGTCCACCCTCAGTTTCAAGAGTTCTTTCAAAACCCTTTCTTCTGTGAATGGACTGGTATTGCCCCCATTCAGAGTTTCTCTCTTGTTTGGTTTAGGTACCTCCCCCGCTTCCATTGTGAATACTGAGCAGAAATATTCGTTCAGTAGCCCTGCTTTTTCACTGTCACCCTCTGCCCACATTCCCTCCCCTTTATTAAGTCTCTGTATCCCTCCCTTGGTCTTTCTTCTCTCCCTAATGTACCTATAAAAGGTTTTATTCCCCTTCTTAACAGAGTTGGCTATCTTTTCCTCAGTTTATACCTTTGCTATTCTGACTGCCTTCCCTGCCATCTTCTGCTTTAACTGATAAAGTTCTCTGTCCTGCTCCTTCTGTGTTTCCTTATATTTTCTGAATGCTATCCTTTTCTCCTTAACCGTCCCTGCCACCTCTTTTGAGAACCATAGTGTTTTTTTCCTTCATTTTGTTTTGTTGATTTGCTTCACACAAAGGCTTGCTGCCTCTGCGTTGGCTATTTTGATTATTCCCATTGTTCCTCCACCCCTCCTTCTTGCCCGTCTGCTAGTGCTTTTCTGAGGCACTCTCTCATGTTCCCAAAGTCAGCCTTCCTAAAGTCCAATACTCTTGGTTTTGTATGGCTTGACTCTATGCCTTTGTTTATTGTGAACCACACTGTTTGGTGGTCACTTGTTCCCAGATGGCTACCCACTTCTAAATCTGAGATCCTTTCTCCTTCCTCATTTGAGAGTATTACAGCTTTGGAGCTGAGGATAGTGCATGTTAGAGTGTGTGGTAAGGTGGGAGAAGGTGGTTAGAGAGAGAGAGAGTGAGTGGAGGGTGGAGAGATGGGGTGAGAGAGGGGAAGGAGGAAGAGACTAAGCGGGGAAGGGGAGGTATCATGAGAGTGGAGACTGATGGAGAAAAGGGGGGTGGGAGGGGATGGTAAACAGAGTGAGAGAGAAGGGCAATGAGGTGCGAGACAAATGAGAGAGTGCAACCACTAGTGGAATAAGAGCTATGAAGAAAGAAGTGCCAGAGTCTGGGGAACAGGGGTAGGGAGCGGGGAGGGGTGGCCTGTGTGAGTGAGTTCATGAGTAGTTGTTGGTAGGCAGGGTTGGTGCAAGCTCTGGAGACGTGCTATGAACAGTTTGGCACTCACAGTTTAGCTGTTTCTACAAGTACATGTGTGCTCACTCCTAGTCACTCAGATGATGGCTGGCTGAGGTGGTGGGCAGAAGTAATGTGATCTGTCCTTTCCATATGTAATATTTCCCTGGGGGTCTAGTGGTTCTACCACCCTGATCCCCATACTATCATGTATATATTTCAGAAACCAATTGCCTGTTAGTCTAGTGTTCTCCCATGCCCCCCCCCATCACCATATCAATCACATAAGTCCCGCAGATACTGATTTCCTGGTAGTATAGTGGATGCCCCACCCAATCACCATAAAAAAACACTCCTGCCACCCACACAGCACCCATCTTCCTTAGTCCTGTCAGCACCCAATTCCCTCCCGAATATAAAGGAGTATCCACAGCTATGCCCCCACATCATGACCGGCAGAGCACCTCGGCCCACTGCCTCAGCCAGGCACCATCTAAGTGACAAGGGGTGAGCACACATGTACTTGTAGAAACTGCTGTTTCTACAGTTATGGGCACACTTGCTCCTTGTCACTCAGACAACAGCTGGATGAGGTGGTGAGTGGAGGTGCTGTGCCAGTTACTATCTGCAGACATTACTAGGGCTACTTTTGTGATAGTGAATTTCTTTGTGTGTATGTAGCTCTACATACTGGAATCTATGTATATCTAACTGTGCATTCATATGTATCTAATATTTGTTATTGTGTATTGAGCTTGATGTACAATAAGTGTAAAAGTAACTGGAATCTTGCCTCTTGGACCTCACTGGAAATGAGCCTTAGCTCAGTCGAGATATCCAATCACTTGTTCGTGAAAAACTAATTTTTTACTACTGTGCTACTGCTACTTTTTACATTCAGAGGGTTATTGTAAGTCAGGTTCCAACAGGGGTTGGGTAAGATGGTAGGCTGGGAGGACTTGCAATAATTGTAAGGGGGTTGGGCAGTTCAATAGACTGCGGGGGGGGGGTTCTGAGATCTCTACACAATAAGTATGGCAATGGTAGGGTCAAGGGTCCTGTAGAGTAATAGAGAAGGGGATTCTGCTATATTTGTATGATTGGTGCAGCAGCTGGGGGAGGGGCTACTATTCTGCCATGGAATGAGATTCTGTTACTGTATATTTAAATCACCAGTGTGGCAGTCACGGGTGGGGGGACACTAGCAGGAACTGACAGCTCTTTCTGTCAGCCCGTTATCTGGCACTTGGCCACAGGGGTGGGTGGGTCAGGTGTTTGCACACCACTCAGCACTTTGAGAATTGTAAGGTTTTCAAAATGTTAAACAATGATGTGACAGAGGCTATTTAGTGCTTTTAAAACCTGTGACTATAGCACTGCACCCTGTTTGCAAGAGGGATCCATCATTTGCAAGGGCTCAGTGGTATATTCTGTGCATACATAGATACATAGATACATAGACAGTGTCGGCAGATAAGAGCCTATGGCCCACCCAGTCTGCCCATTTAAGTTTGTAAGTTCAGTTTATGTTTTCCAGGAAGTCTGTTGCCCCTAACCCCTGACCTCCAGAATTCCTTTATGTCTATCCCATGCATTCTTAAATCCGTGATTGTTTCCAGCCCCCACCACTTCCTCTGGCAGGGTGTTCCACTTGTCCACCACCCGTTCTGTGAAGAAATTCTTCCTCACGTTTCCTCTGAATCGTCCTCCCTCCAACTTCATCCCATGCCCTCTAGTCCTGGAACATCTTTTCGCTTAAAATAGTGCATTCCTGCACCCTGTTCCTCCTGTAAGATACTTGTATGTCTCTATCATATCCTCTCTCCCTCCTCTCCTCCAGGGAATTAACGTTCAGTGCCTTCAACCTGTCCTTATAGGACTTGTGATGCAATCCATGCACCATCTTTGTTGCCCTCCTCTGAACCTTCTCTACCCTGTCTATGTCCTTACGTAGGTAAGGTCTCCAGAACTGCACAGTGTACTCCAGGTGCGGCCTCACTAGTGTCTTGTATAGTGGAATTATGACCTCCCTTTTCCTGCTGGTGATGCCCCTGCCTATGCATCCCAGCATCCTATTTGCTTTACCTGCTGCCTTGTCACACTGTTTCCCTGCCTTGAGGTCATCAGAGATGATAACTCCAAGATCCTTTCCTGCTTGGTGCATGCTATATCCTCACCTCCAAATGATATGTGCCAGGGTTTTTGTGCCCCATATGCATTATCTTGCACTTCCTTGCATTGAATTTCAACTGCCAAACCCTGACCATTCTTCAAGTTTCTGCAGGTCCCTTCTCATTCTGTCTACACCCTCTGGTGTGTCTACTCTGTTACAGAGCTTTGTGTCATCAGCGAACAGTGAAATTCTGCCTTCTAGGTCCTGCGCAATGTCACTGATGAAGATATTGAATAGTACCGGTCCCAGCACTGATCCCTGTGGTACCCCACTGGTCACTCTTCCCTCTGTGGAGTGACAGCCATTTACCACCCCTCTGTGTCCTGCTGCCCAGCCAGTTACCTACCCACCGCACTACTGTCCTGCCCACACCCATATTCCCCAGTTTGTGCAATAGTCTTCTATGTGGCACAGTGTCAAAGGCCTTACTGAAGTCCAGATAGGCCATGTCCACTGCCCTCCCTGATCCACCTCCCTAGTCACCCAGTCAAAAATTCAATGAGGTTGGTCTGACATGACCTTCCCTGGTGAAACCATGCTGCCTTGGGTCCTGTAGTCCATTGACAACCAGATGTTCCACCAATCTCTCCTTCAGTAGTGCTTCCATGATCTTCCCCACTACAGAGGTGAGGCTGACTGGTCTGTAGTTCCCCGCTTCCTCTTTGTTCCCACTTTTGTATAAGGGGACTACATCTGCTATCCTCCAGTCTTTGGGTACCTTCCCTGTTTCTAGTGATTGGCTAAACAGGATAGCAAGAGGTTCAGCCACCACCTCTCTTAGTTCTTTAAGGACCCTGGGGTGGACCCCTTCTGGCCCCATTGCTTTATCAACTCTTATTACTTCCAGTTCCTTCAGGACCCATACATGTTGACTGTTTAGCACTGCACATTGGGGGCCACTGAATAGGGCCCAACCCTATCTAAACCCAGAAAACTTGGTTAGCATGTCACTAACATGTTTAGCAATGTGCTAAACTTCTGAATATGGTGCTCTTAAACCTTTACTCTCAGACATACTGTACACTCTCACACACACACTGTAGCAAACAATCCAAACTCAGTGCCCCATACACAAATAGCAACACTCACACTTTTTCACACACTTATTAACACACAGTAACACTGCTCTCTCTCTCTCTCCCAGAAACACACTGACACTATACAGATATGCACACACAGACAATCAATAACATACATAAGATACAGATACATAGGTGACAAGAGGAAGACCAAGGGCGGGATAGTTAGGCCATAGGGGGAAGGAGGGGTATACGCAGAAGAGGACCACCTAAAGGCTCATATACTGAACAAATATTTCTGTTCAGTGTTCACAGTGGAAAGGCGGGGGAGCAGGCCAGTAGTCAAGAAAAAGGCCATCCTGGGAATGGGAATGGACATGAGCCCCTTCACAATGGAAAAGGTGCTAGAGGAGCTTTCCTGGCTAAAAGTGGATAAATCAATGGGATCTGATGGGGTGCACCCTAGGGTATTGAGATAACTTAGGGAGAAGTACCTCTGACAACCTTGTTTAGCCTACCACTGGAATCAAGGGTGGTCCCAGGGGACTGGAGGAGGGCAGATGTAGCTCCACTCCACAAAAGTGGTAGTAAGGAGGAGCTGGGCAACTACAGGCCTGTCAGCCTGACTTTGGTAGTGGGAAAGATTATGGAATCACTACTGAAGTAAAGGTTGGTAGAATACCATCGGGACAATGGACTGCAGGATCCAAGGCAGCATGATTTCACCGGGGGGGGTCTTGTTAGACTAACCTGATCGAGTTCTTCGATAGGGTTACTAAAGTAGTGGATTGGGGGGTGCAGTGTATGTGGATTACCTGGATTTTAGTAAGGCCTTTGTCACCGTTCCCCTACAGAAGATTGGTGAACAAACTGAGCAGTCTGGGTGTTGATCTTAAATTAGCTAGGTGGGTAGAGAAGTGGCTTGAGAACAGGTGGTAGAGGGTGGTGTTAAATGGCTTTCACTCAGGGGTGGGTAAAGAAACCAGTGGGGTACTACAGGGGTCAGTACTGGGCCCAGTCCTCTTCAATGTCTTCATCTGTGACATTGAGGAAGGTCTGAAAGGGAAAGTATGCCTGTTTGGCGGATGATACAAAAATCTACTACAGAACGGACAAGCCTGGTGGGGTGGAAAGTATGAGAAAAGATCTGAAGAAGCTAGAGGACTGGTCATGAATCTGTGAACCAAAGTTGTGGCACTTAGAAAGTTGCAGCACAAAATCACACTGCAAAGTATTTCAAGTTTCAAACATGTTGTCGTTCATTTAAAGCAAATTTAACAGCACACACTATGGTGCTCTCCCTCGAGCTTCAGCTCTCCCAGCTTCCTAAGGGAGATCTCCCCTTAGAAAGCTGGGAGAGCCGAAGTGCAGCGGAGAGCACTTTAGCGTGTGCTGTTAAAATTGCTTTAAATAAACTACAACATGTTTGAAACTTGAAATACTTTGCAGTGTGATTCTGTGCTGCAACTTTCTGAGTGCCACACCTTTGGTTCATAGTTTACCAAAGTTGGCAGGCCTTGTGTGACCACCATCCAGAGTTGTTTACTCACAGCAGCTGTTCATTTGGATCTGGTCATAAATCTGGCAGCTGGGTTTCAACATGAAAAAAGTGCAGAATCATGCACGTGGCTCACAGGAACCCGACAGTGGCTTTTCAACTGGGTGGGGAAGAGCTAGCAGTAGCAAGACAGGAAAGGGACCTGGGGTGATCGTATCTGATGACCTGAAAGTGGCTAGACAGTGTGACAAGGTGGTGGGTAAGGCAAACCGGATGCTTGGATGCACAGGTAGAGGTATCATCAGCAGGAAGAGGGAAGTTATTACACTGCTGTATAAATCATTGGTGAGACCCCACCTGGAGTACTGTGTCCAGTTCTGGAGGCCCACCTTAGAAAGGACATAGACAGGGAGGAGGCGGTTCAGAGGAGGGCAACCAAAATGGTGAAGGGCCTACATCAGAGACTCTATGACAAAAGACTCAGGAAATTAAACATGTACTCACTGGAAGAGAGGAGGGAGAGGGGTGACATGATAGAGATGTTTAAATATCTCTGAGGTATAAATAAAGTGCAAGAGGAAAGCATCTTCCATCTTAAGAGATGCTCGCGGACAAGGGGGCATTCAATAAGGTTGGGGGGGTAGCTTAGGGGAAATGGGAGAAAGTTCTATTTCTCTGAGAGGGTGGTGGATGTGTGGAACAGCCTCCCCGGTGGAGGTGGTGGGGGCAAAGACGGTTAAGGGGTTTAACAATGCATGGGATAGGCCAGGGCCGCAGTAATGGGGGGGGTAAGTGGGGAAGTTGTCCGGGGCCCCGAGCTCAGGAGGGGCCCTCCTGAGGAGCTGGTATTACCTCTGTCATTAGCTGGTTTGGGAATTGGGGGCCCATTCCAAGTGACCTGTCCGGGGCCCCAGGATTCATAGCTGCAGCCCTGGGATAGGCACAAGGGACGTTTGGAAAGAAGGCAGAAGAGGGGGAATAGTAGAATGAGTAGGGATAGTGAGGGCAAGGTGGCCAGAGATATTGGGCAGTTTTGGCAGACTAGGTGGGCCATGTGGTCCTTATCTGCTGTTACCTTCTATATTTCTATGTATATGGACACACACCACCACTCAGCCTCACAAAGTCATATATTTACCTCCCCCCACTCACAATAAAGCTTCTTCAGGCTTCTAACAACATAGACAAAGCAGTTATTATGTTGATGGCCCCCCACCTTGCAATATCACTGCTTCATTACATCAGCCAGTTGAAAAGAAACCTTTTCTTTGTTTCTTATATCACTCAGTATGTTGGAAGTTATTTTTTTTTATTTTAGTTGTTTAACCAGGTGAGACACACTAAGCTGAAAGCTTTTTTACAGGTGCAACCTGGGAGCACAGTGAAGTTAAGTGATTTGCTCAGGGTCACACAGTATGCAAGTGGAAGCTGTGGGATTCAAACCCAGGTCTGGTCTGCTGGATGTCACCAGATTTGCAGCTTAGAGCCTTAAACCACTGCGTTATACTGCCTCCCAATTTGCAAGTAGGCTGAGGTGGTCCCAGCAGCTGATCAGATGACACCACTGCCGCACCGTCACTTGGTTGCTCATTTCCTATTTGGTCGCTGGCTGCTCCTGATCATGTTGATGTGTTGATGTGCAAATGTAATCACTGCTGTCTATACCGAAAATCAAGGCTACAATAGTTCTCGCTCATATATGCTGTGAATGTGTAACCCCCCCTACACATGGGGGTTCCCAAAAAGTCTTCCATGAGCTAGCCTAAATGCTAGCTGCCTGGTTGGTGTTTGGCGCTATAACCGTTTAAATGGTATTGCTAGAGAGCACCTGTAAAGCCTCTACATACTGTCTCTTTAAGAGCTGCTTAATTGCAATTATAATTACTCCGGAAGGGGGTCTGAGTGTTTCCCTGCTCGAGTCCCACCTGGGCTGCTGAATAATAGTTCAGTTTCTGCCATCGCTAGTTGTGCAGAGGGAGCTCTGTTGAAAGAAGTAATTATTTGCAGACAATAATTCAGAGTGCTAATGATAATGTGGTTTGTTATAACCTGCCTTCTTTGCAGCAAGGACCGTCTGATTGTCTCCACCATTTTGGTCCCGAACTGCTGAATTCGGCTAATCAGTAATAGGGGATTCTAAAATGGAGCCTGATAATAGGGGCTGTATGGACCCAACTCTGTGGGGATTGTAGTTTTGGACTGTTTGCGCCTTTTGCTACCGAAGGGGGGAGCTCTGGTTGTGACTGGCAGTTGTGCTGACCAACCAAACTGTTTGGATCTGAGGGAAATACCACAAGCTGTCTGCTGGCAAGCCAGATCTGAGTGGAGAGTTGAGGGAGAAACAGCTCGAGAGAGTCGAGCCAGCTTGTGCATAGTCTTCGAGCGGGAGAACTGTGGGAAGACCTGAGTTGAGGCCTGCGAGTCTGCCCATTAGCTTGAGAGAAAGGAGAAGAAGAGAGAGGGAGTCATTTTCGGACTAAATCCGAGTCTGGTGAACAAAGTAAACTTCTGAGGGTGATCAGGCTTTACCTGAGGAGGACTGAAGATTGTGCTGAATGCGATCAGTCTGCCAGAAACCCCCTTTTTCCTTCACTATGTCTGTGGGGTGCAGGGAATGAAGCGATTGTGACCAGAGAGTGCTGTGCCTGGTACAGTAAATTTCTCATTGCATATAAATATGATGTGAACTGGAAGGGGATCGTGATCTAGTTCCCCCTTGTGTAAACTGTGTGCTGAGGGCTGGAAGCTGTACCCAGCCCTAACGGACTGAATCCGCTGCTATCTCCATGCAGCTGGGCCTTGCTACGAGGGTCCTGCCAGCCTACCCTGCTGCACAGAGAAGAACCATCGATGAGAGACTGGTCTGGGGATCAGCCCCCTGCTCCACGCCTGAACAGAAATGACGCTGCAGCGCATCGTGTGGGCCCTGCTTCTCCTGGCAATCCAGAGAATTCATCTGCTGTCTCAATCTTCGTCCCTCCTGTGTCCAGTCTTGGGTAGCCATCAGGGTAGCTCCCTGCAACTATCTTTTAATCTGTGTGTGCCATCTGATTGTCATGTTGTTTTTTTCTTTCATGAACTGAGTCATCTGGCTCCGGATTACAAAAGCGTGTTGTGCAAGTTGTTTTTTCCATCACAGGGCCCCAACCAGCTGCAACGCCGGCCTACCCCGGGCAACGGTCCTGGCTAGCCCACCTTCCAACTCACCTGGGTACCCAGAAGTGTGACTGTTGGAGGGACTCTAACTGCATGCACAACTGTGTGATTGATAGAGAAAGTAAGCCAATTAACCTGATTGACCCCCTTCCTTGTTCAAACCCCCTGAATAAATCAGATCTACTTTTTTCTGCATTTCAACCAGTCTGTCGATCCTGTTTATGTCCGAAATATTATACTGTTGCTATTTGCTCTGTCTAACCTTGTTTTACAGGGGGTCCCCAGGGTCAAACTGGAGAAACCAGCCCTGGTGGTAAGTGCAAACTGTGTGTGTGTGTATGTGTAGGCCACTGGCAGGAGCTGAGGGGGGTTACAGTGTCCCAGAGGGCTGTGCCCAGTTTAGTTTGACCACTACTAACCCTGACCTCTGGGTGGAGGCACCCATTCCAGAACTCATGCCCCTTAACCTACAGGTTGCCTAGCAGGCAGGGGTGGTAGCCCTTGGGGTAGTGCTACCTATGGGTTGCAAATGTATTTATGCCTATCTAGTGGACAAGTCCTTGCAGGAAATGAACTGTTCTCCTCTAACGGATCTCCAAAGTCCTAAACACTGTCTCTTCTTGAAATACCTACGGTCAGAAGATCATTTTCTGTTGCTGCTCCCAGTCTCTGAAAGAGCCTCAGTAATGTGCTGTACTACCTGTCTTCTGACAACTTATTTAAAGCTCTATACCTTGATACCGAAATAGCAAACTCGGCCTGTAAGTGTTTCTCTTGACCATGGGCTTTAGTTGCTTATATTTGCTGCTATTTTTCAAAATGTCCATCAATGTTTCAATTTGACAACATGTACGTATAATGGTAGCTATACACGTTTATTTATACACTAAATATACCATTGTTCTTGTGCTGTCACTTTGAATACTCTTTTTGTGAGTAGCCTGTATCAAACGTCTGAAACATATTGTTAAGTTTTGTTATGTTGGCATTGGCCCCAAAATTGCACTATATGCTCAATGGCATCTGTGCTTGACCATCATCGGCCCGGGTCAAGCATGAAAACAGTCCCTGGGACCAGGGCACCCACCCAGTGAACAAAGAATGAAAGAAAGAAACTGTGGTCATTCCACGAGTATATTTGCACTCTCCCCTTCCCTCTCACCCAGGATGCATTTGGAAATGAGCTGCTACCAGCTCAATATACTATATCTTTCCTGGTAAAACTTTTGAAATAAATGAATGAATAAATAAATTATTAAATACATACATTCACTGTTGCCACCAGTCTGAATCATAGTCCATCATGCCACTTTTCTTATTTATTTATTTTATTGTATTTTCAAACGTTTCAACAGGAAAGGCACACTGAGCTGAATAACAGTTTGTTTCCAGATGCGTCCTGGTGGAATGGGCAAAGGGAGACAATAACCGAGTATTACAGGTCAGTATGTACAATAAATAGCTCATATACGGATCAGTATTTACAGTATTTACGGAATAGTTACAGTATAAGCAAAAAGGAGTAGGGTCAGCCAACTCAGCAAAATGTACAGGAAGAGGGGTTCAGTAATAGGGAGCTTAAAAGAGTTGAGGCTGGAAAGCACAGGAAGAGTATTCCAAGAACATTCTGATGTAAAACTGGAAACATCTGCCTATCAGGCTCGACTCCAGAGTCCAGCCAAGCTGCCAGAATGGCAACAATTTGTGTTCACACCCACTACCATAAGCTGAAATGGTGGTGGTATCAGTGGAGGTCATTCAGGGCTTCATTTAATGTATTTGTGGGTCTAGACATGAATAAATGAATGTAGTGATTTCCAAGAGAAAAATGGAAGACTCAGTCCTTTACTGTATACAGTGAAGCAGCAGGCTCCAGGTTTGCAGTAGTTCATGTAGCCACCTGCATCAGCCAGCAATGTCACCACTTTTGATATTGGCCACACACTTGTTTGACCATGACTATTGTACAAAATATGTACTGTACAACATGCTAGGCTGGGAATATGGCAGGGCTGTTATCACTGAGGCATGTAAGACACCACAGTGATAATAGTTACTCCAGGGCAGTAAACAGGCTGTATGTAAGGGAAGCTTTCTACTATGGTATCATACCATTAATAATGGCCCTACCTGCCACAGAAACTGCAGGTTGTGTGCATATTCAGGTACTGTGATTAATGCTGAATTACAGGATGCTTCTACTGCTTTGACTAGTACAAGCCTGGGAGCTCTACCACTAACCATATGCCATTTTGGAGCCAGTACAAAGTGGGGCCGACTTGAAACATTAGTGATATTGTGTTTATCCCATTCTGTTTATCAGATGTGCTCTGTTAGTGGTGGTCAAGGACTCCCTGGGTCCCATAATGTTCTCCTAGTCCTTCAATCTTCAGCTAATTCTGTCCAGCAACTAAAGCTGTCCCTAGCAGAGAGTTCTTGCTATTTGAGCAGCAAAATACATGTCAAAATAAGTTAAAAATAAAAACGAAATGCAGATTAAATAAGAGCCAAAGGAGAAAAGCTGAAATCTTGTTGCAGTAACCAATATTCCTTATTATAAATGTGTAAATGTTTTTGTTTCGCAGCCAGTTAGCTAACAAATTTGAAAGAGCTGCCAAACACCTGCAGGTTACTGATAAAGGTTTCCCAGTGTGTATGTGTCTGTGCATACGCGAATGCTTGACTCCTAGTCTGCCATGGATCTTTAGCATTGACTTTTAAAGAGAAGCACCAGTGCAAGCTAGAACAGTGCCCTTTGTCCATTTCTTCTGATTTGTAAATATCACAGTAATTGAACTACATGGTTGGATGAGAGATGAATTTAACTCCTTTTATAAGGTGCAGCAGAGCTCGATGAAAACATAAGAGTTAGCAAAAAGCAGCTAAGTTTGTTATGTACATGGTGTGCTAGGATTTTGTTATTGGTTAAAAGCTTATCACTTTCAGTATTGTAACAACCCTGAACCTAAACGCCCTCAGGTAGTGATGTAAGAAAAATCTGGTTACCAATACAAATAGGTACAGTATCTGGCAAGTTGTTAGCAAAGCTTTTTGCGTACTAAAAGGTGGGCTGTTAAGGCCAACCCAGGTAAAATATATTGTTTTCTTGGGAGCCTCATAATAAAACTCTTACCTGATGCCAGCCAGTCTGTGAACAGAGCCACTGTACCTTTTATGATGTGCACAGTGGTCTCTCCCATGCAGGAATGTTAGGCATGGAAGATTCCACTTTACAGCCCGTAGCAGGATGGCTTAATTTAATTTTTAAAACTAAAAAAATACTTTAGACTTATCATAAATCACTTTAGCTCATTCAAATGATTTATAATACATTAACAGGGCCTCCATGTGGTGTCTCTTATGGTATAAGAGACTCCTCTTTTGATACCTGGGCAGTTAAAACCACTCGGCTTTGCTGCATGGTTCACTTGCCCAGACCTCATGCTCTGATCCTCTTATACATTAAGAGAGGTATCCTGCAGAGGCCCAGTTAGCTTGTAACACCCCACAATGGGTCCAGCTGATAGTCTATATTGCACATGAGAGTGAGTGCTTAGCTCCAAGAGATGGAGGACATGTCCCACCTGGTATTTGTGTGTACCCTGATGACTGATCATGGAGCAGCTCAGTGCTGGCTGTGAAAGCAACCACTTGCCTGCCCTCCTGGCTTGGTGGGGGGGGAGGGTGTAGCCATAGGGCACGGTGTCATAAAGTCATAGAAAAAAAAAATAATGCACACAGCAACAATGCCACATGCAAAACAGCATGCAGCAGAATACTGTTGGCACAATACGCCGACCACTACCAATACAGTGCACACTGCAGGATTTTCTTTGTTTTGCAGGGGCTTTGCCTTTACCTGGACTTAAAATAATCAACGAGGGGGCTGTGGACTTCGGGGAAAAGAGAATCCTTGAAGCAGGGAAAAACTCATTTTAAAATTAAAAAAAAGCACCACACTACAGTGGGACCTGGGGAGAAGCAAACTGCAGCCCCAGGTTCCTGACGCCACCAGAGGCAGGTGCTCTAGCCACTCCACCAAGGGAGTGGCTCTGCCAGGCACCACCCTGGCAGCATCCTTGACATTCCACTATATAAGTGTACAGTGACAGGGGTAGCGGTTCTTAACGTACACTACAAAACCCCCTGTCACTGTATAGCTATGCGCCATATTCCATGCGCGGTATTGTTTGCGCAGTTTAGTTCACACTGTGTTGATCCGGTACCCAACTGTAGCAACTGCAAATGTCCAGGTGTATTACAGAGACAAACACAGAGGGAAAAACATAAATGTTATAAAGAACTGGGTAGAAAAAGTCCTAACATCTGATTGGCTGAGGCCACTTGGCACTCAAGCTTTTATTTCAGTACTGCACATGGCAAAAAAAGTGCTGGCTCCAGACTGCCCATTACCATAAATATCTCTCTACTACCTATGGAATTTTTAAGTTCCTAACATATATCATTTTTAAAAAAAAGGCAAGCATCATAAAATAAATGTAACCCCACTGCAGGAAGAAAGCCTAAAGTGGGTTAGTTTGGAAGCATTTGTCCCTTTTTAAGGTCCCTGGGCTTAAACCCTTCACAGGTTAAAATTTTTCATTCCTTCGGGGGAGCTAATTAGCCACTGGCTGGGAGTACCCCTGGAGGGTGGGGCTGGTTTGGGCTGTGTGGAAGAGCGCGGGCTGAAGGAGCCAGTCTGAAGGCAGGAGTGGGGCAAATAGCCCACTTCCAAGTGTCAGCTGGTTTTTGGTGTACAGAAAACAACAGAAACCTACTGAGGATGTGGCGGTGGCCATTGTGAATGAGACCCCTTTGGAGAGGTATGCTGACCATCTGGGAGGAGGAGTGGGAGAGTTGCCTGCCTCTAGCTGTGATGGGGTTTGAAGTTACAGAGAGGAAAAAAGGGACTTCACATCCAAGGTGGGAAGCACCACCAGCCATTGAGCCTCAGAGAGCAATGGAGGCATAGAGCTGATTCTGCAGCTAGGTAATGGTGAGCATTGAAGAGGACAACTCCTGGGGTCCATGATGTCTGCTTCAAGAGGAGTGAAGTAGCTCCACTGGGACCGTAGAAGATGTGGGTCAGTTGGCAGTAAGGGGGTTGCAGTCACCTTGAGTATGGGACTGCAGTCCGGAAATGGGATTCAAACCTGTGACTGTGTAGATGTCAGTGGGAGCCTGCCAGATAAAGAGTGTTGCCAGTGAAAAGGGAAGCTAGGTTCGAACCTGCCAGTCAGGAGCTGAAGCTGCCAGAATGTTTACAGTGTAAACTGCTAAAAGGGATTAATGGTATGCTGAATGTTGCCAGTGGTAATTACAAGGACAACCTTTGTTGAACAGGGACATTGGATACATGGACTCAAGGACAATGCATGGACATTGACATAGCAGACCCCTCGGTCCAGTGCCTTATTATTCCCCCCAATGGGATGTGTTGCTGCCCCTTTAAAAGAAAGCTCCATGGAGTGATCGAGTTCTGTATTGAAGGATCCTTTCACTGTTAGTAATTGTCTTTTGGATTTTAATGTCTGGCACGTTTGTTGTATCACTAACCCAGTTTGCTTCCTAGCCCAGCCCCCTGCGAATGAAGCCTGCACCCTGATCCCGAAGAACAAAACATAAGTCAGCTTTAAGATTTCCACTGTGGTCGCCCCCCCCCCCAGGAATGTCCCACCTGCATATCCCTAGACACATGGGAGTGTGGTAACACAAAGTAAACCAACAGAGAGAAACTCACAGCTCAAGTGTATTATCCAGCCTCACTCTGTGTTTGATAACAGCCATAGTCGGCTAGTAGAGGTTAGAGGAACAAGGTGTGAAGGAGCTTGATACATCCAGCAGACCAGACCTGCGTTTGATTGGGCTGGCAGTATAGCCTAGGGGTTAGAGGAATGAGGTATGAACGAGCTTGATACAGACCAGACCTGAGTTTGATTGGGCTGGCAGTATAGCCTAGGGGTTAGAGGAATGAGGTATGAACGAGCTTGATGCAGACCAGACCTGAGTTTGATTTTCACAACCTCCACTTGCATATTGTGTGACTCTGAGCAAGTCAGTTAACCACCCAGTGCTCCCAGGTCACCACTGAAAACAGGCACGTGGGCCTTACCCAGTTACCAAAGACTGAAAAAATATATATAGTTACTCCTACTGTCTCCCTGCTGCTTGTACCCAAAGTCCTGCAAGGTTCACTTTTTAATTAATGTTGTTATGCCCTGCTTCATACAATACACTTCCAAACTACATTATAGAAGCCAACAGTTACAGCAGTGACCACCCTAGCCTCTCATTGGGGTGGGGTAGCTTTGCACAGGGTCCCCTAACCAATGTGACTGACTGCCTTCAGGCCAGAAGTCAATCCTAGGCTTGCTCAGTCAGGTACAGAAGTACCTGGAGGGGCCAGCATAGGCCTCTCCAGAAGGGAGAGGCATGTGCACCTACAAAAACCTGGTGCAGAGAGGTTTTTGTCCTGTTTTGAACAGCACTGCAGAGTGACTTTTACCTGAGGATATCCCGTGCTCAGCAGTTCAGCAGCATTTCTCCTGCTAGGCCAGGTAAGCCTCCCCTTCATATTATTTTCATTCTTTCAGGATGTAGGGCATTTGTCCTGCCCCCTTTTACTCCTGTTCCCATGTTTTTCTTGGCAGCCCTCTCCTTTTAGTTTTCCATTTTCTTACCTGTTGTCCTGTTTGTCTCTGTTTTCAGTCCTGCTCATTCTTCATGTTCCTGAGGCTTTGCAGTTCATATATTTTCTTCTCCTTCTGGCACCTGCCTCCCACTCTGCTTTGGTTTTGTCCTATGCCCCTTTTTCTTCTCTTGGTTTGCCCCCTTTTAAGGTCGTTGTCCCTGGTTTTTCCCTTTCGTCACTCTGTCTCCGGCCTTCCCCCTCGTGCCTTGGTGTCCTTTCCCCCTTCACTCCCACACAGTCTCGGCGGTTTTTATTGTTTTCCATTTCTCTCACCCCCTTCCCTCCATTTGGCTTCTGTCGTGAGTTGATCTGCTTAAGTCTGGCGTGGTTCCCAGCTAATGGTTTTCAATTTTATTTTCATGTTGCCAGTTTATCAAAGTTTTTTTTATTGAGCTTAATTTTTATTGTCAGTAAGTTTCAGTATTTATAAACTGAATAGTAATAATCTCATATTTTTCTGTCGATTTCAGAGCTGCAGAATCCTGATATCCCTCATCGTTTTTGCCACTGTCCTCAGCACCCTGCCATTCTGATAGCTGTACATCAGCTTGTCGCATCATGGCTATGCTCTTCTCCTTCTTGGCTGTTTTTGTGCGGCCCCTTGTAAAGAGTTATTTTGAAGATAGAGTCGGCCTTTACCTTTGAATGCTGGACCTTTGTTGCTGCGTTTCTCCTAATGTAATTAATATGGGTGTCAGTTTTAGTGTTCTTCTGGCATTGGTTTTGTATATATTCTCAATTTCAGTATGTGTGCATCCCCCTTCCTGCATGCAGCCTTTTTTTTTTGCACTTTGGTCTGGATGCACCCTCCAATATTCAGCTTTATGGTGCTTTTGCTTTGTTAATGGGCAGCTTAGCACTGGTGCTGGTGTCCCCCCCCTGCCACTCTTGCTCCTCTGTTTGTTTTCCTGCAAGCTGCCTGGCCTTGTGGAATTTTGGCTCAGCTCTACCCCTTCCTCCCATCCACCACCCCCACTACTGTCTGCTTCACTTTTGTTTTTGGAAGCTTTCAGCAGGAGGTCAAGTTTGCAGCAGCAGCAGGTGTTTCTTTTTGAGGGGGTTGTCAAGATGGACTTTTTGGGAGAAGGGGGGGTCCTGCAGTGGGTGGTTTGCTCAATATATTGGCATTGCTTTTAAGCACACAGGTGAGGATGGGTCATAAAAGTGGGTGGGTCTTTTTCTGTGGCTGTTTTGGAAATCGCAGGAAGCAGGTGAGTTCCAGCAGTAGGTGGAGTTCTTTGTGTGGTGACATGGGGGTATCACTCGGGCTGTGGCAGCAATGGGATTTGATTTTTCTAGCTTTTCTTTTTAGAGAGCAGCTTACAGTTTTAAAACCAGAGAACAACTACAGATGACTTTCACTGTGAAATTTAAGTGCTTATCTACAATATGTTCTTAGCTCTCATTGTTGGCTTATATTTATAGTTTAAAAGGTTTTTGATAGAAGTTTCAGTACTTTGTAGGCCATCTGTATTTATGTGTCCTAGGACCTATCTTATCTATCAGGTAGTTATTTCTCCCCTTCTGTTTTTTCTAACTGTGCTCTGGAGAAGATAGAGATGGTACTTAATCTTGTTCTAATCTAGGGCTTGTCATATTTTGCAGCTTTATGCTATTTCAATATTTAGAGGCTATATCTGTTTCAGATGGTCTTGGGTGTAGTGCTGCACAATCATATTAAAGGCTATTCATGAATTTTAACGATACGGCACTCTTTTTATAGATGATACTGGCATTGTAAGGAATTTGTAATTGTTGACAGACGTAAATATTAAACAGTTTTTCTCCCCATTTTAATTTTCCTAGTAGGTATGCTGTCTGTTCTGCCTTTGTTCATGTTAAGTTCAATGCAAATAACTCACAAACCATGGCTTACCAGGTTCACCAGATGCACTGTGGCTGGGCTCCCCTTGCCTCTCCAGTAGTGTGAAGCAGAGGAACGAACCAAGCTTTCTTAGATTCTGTGCAACACATGAAAGATCATGGAGGTCCCAATCAGATGCAGAGATTTCCTGACCTGGAAACTGGTTTACAAATCATCACTGGGGTAGACATGAGGACACTGCCAGTGGTGGTGCAAAGACCGTGATGCAGAGCATCAATCCAGGTGCAGAGCAGGAGGGCTGCTCTTGCAGATGTAGACAACCATCTGCATGGCTGTTTGAGTTGGTAGCTAAAGATACTAGAAACAGTAGTAAATAGCAAAACAGGCCAGCAAACTGAAAAGGAATATCTCCAGTGGAGAGGAGATGGTGGGAAGCAGAGGTTGACTTCAAAGAGAGCAGCAGTGGGGCAACAAACAGTGCCATAAGAAGGAATAAAGAAACAAGACTGCAATCAAGAGCATCACTCCTTCATTGACCTGGAACAGGCAACGGACGCTGAGTACAAGGGTGAGGATGATGTCACAGGGCTTCAGTATGAGAATAACATACTGGTCTTTATTGCTGAAAGTGAACCCTTTTTATGGTGGAGCAGGACTCCAGTGGCCCAATGGACCACAGCTGGAGCAATGGCAGATGCAGGTTTCCCTTAACAAGGGACAACCCATGTTGGGGGCTAGCACTTGCTGAAAGAGCAGACCAGTGTGCAGTTATGATGTGCAGCAGTCCCATCAGGGTACAGGCAACTTCTTATCCTCACACTGGGGTTGAAAGCAGATATTTTCTGACAGAGGGTTAGCAGCCAAGGGGTGCAAACAACTTGGAAGCAGCAACAAGGGTTTTCTTAAGCCAACCAGCAGCCCACCACACAGCACCAGTGAATCTTCAAATGCCAGAGTGGCTGGGTTTTCCTTGGGGGCCCTTGTGGAATCCATGGATACACATGTGACCAGGTATCTTAGGTGTTGTAGGCAGATCGTTGCCAAAAACATACATTTTGAAAACATTGTGTCTCAGATTGAACTAGAGATCGTTTGCAACAAGAGCACTGAATGGTGAAGATGCACATAAGTAGTGAGTCAAGGGGAGGGGAAGGGGGTTCTGCAACATATACACACAAAATTCTGGAATTCGCCATTCATACTAAACATCTGTTCATTCTCTGGGACACCAAGATTAATTAAAAACCCTAAATAAATCTATTGTTTTTCCCTACACTCACTAGTGCAGTGCAGGTTTATGTGTTTGGGTTTTTTTGAACGTATTTATTTTTTTATTTTTTTATTTAAGAATCAGTTTACAACCTTTGAGCCAGAGGCTCGTTTCCAAAGGTACTTCATCACATAAAGACATACATTGTGTTTTGGTTACATAGCAAAGATTTGCAAAACAATAGGTGTTCAACAGAGGTGCCACGTCACATTGTGGACAGACAAATACAAATTGGGTACAGGGTACATGTAATTGATAACAGGTGTTCCACAAGTTGGTATCAAGTGAGCATTCTGGTAGGTAAACACTGAAACAGCTGGCACTGGCCAGGTTAAACATAGGCATGGTGTACAGGGAAGTGGTGATGGTTAGGTGGAGAGCTGCCCGGGGGGGCATTGTCAAGAGAAGCAGAGGTGGAGGCTATGTTCAGAGACAGGAGCAGTTACTTATTTCTTCTCTCGCCACTGGTCCTGCCCTCACCACTTGGTTACCTCACAGCCCCATCTGTCCCCTGCACCACCATTTACTGAGCCTCCAGGGGTCCATAGGGAGCCTTTCTCCTTATGGTTGATTTCTTTGGGGGGGGGATGGAAATGACTCCAGTCAAAGCTGAAGTACCTGGAGAAATGTTGTACAATTTTGCCTATATCCCTCTCTTTTTTTTGTGGGGGGGGTGTCTACTTGATTTGTGAGAATAAATCATTCATTTTCAAGAAAAGTACTGTTTGACTTAATATTTTTAATTATTTATCTTTCAGTGTGGGAGACCAATGGGTGACAGGGTTTGGCAAGGCCCATGACTGCCAGCATCATACTGCCATGCTATGGGGTTTTTCACCTTTCATTCCCATTCCCTCAGGATGCAGGCATTGAGATATCCAGGAGTGCATGTGCACTGGGTGTATGACTGGGTGTTTCAGAATCAGCTTGCATCCTCTCCTCTGAGACCATCTCTAGCTGCACTTCTACCTGTGGGCACCCAGGTGGTGACAGTATAGAAGTGGAGATTGCATTCCTCCATCCCTAAGGAGGACAGCACACTTTGGGATGCTCAGTACTCCTCCCCCAGCCAGCCCATGATGCCTCAGACATGTTTCTGAACCCGGGTTGCTAGGATCTTGAGTGGTAGCCCTACCACTGTATCAATGGGCTAAATGAGTGTTTTGTTTGCCCCCCCAAAAGTTTTGGAACAATTTTTTCCTGAATGACAATACATTAACTAAATACATACTAACAAACTAAATTGCCAGCAGAATAGGCCCAGTGGTTTATCGAGTCTACTAGAGTAACAGCCTACAGTTCACTCACTGCGGCTGCCCCCCCCTCCCCCTTTGTGACCCTTTGCGGACCATGTATATACCCAGCTCCCCCCACCCAGACTACACCCCTATGTCTGTCCCACCCTCTCTTGAATCCTCCCACTGTCTCCATCCTGACCAACTCTGATGGCAGTGCATTCCAGGGAACCACCACCCTCTCAGTGAAGTAGTGACGCCTCGTCTCCCCCTTAAACCCTCCCCCACCAATATCAGGTTATGCCCCCTTGTGGCTCTGTCCTTCCTCAACTGTAGCAGTCCATGAGAGCTGAGCCAGTTAATACCCTTCAGATATTTAAAGATTTTTAAAGACCTCTATCATATCCCCCCATTCCCTCTTCTCCAGAGTACATGTTCAAATCCCACAGTCTCTTCTCATAGGACAGGTCCCTTAGACCATGAATCATCATTGATGCCCTCCTCTGGACCCTCTCAAGAAGAGCTACATCCCTCCACAAGCATGGGTGCCAAAACTACACACAATACTCCAGGTGCAGCCTAACCAGGCAGTTGTACAGGGGCAGTAGGACCTCTCTCCTCCTTAATACTATCCCTGTGGCTATGCACCCCAGCATCCCATTCGACATTGCAGCTGCCTTCCTACACTGCTCAAAATTATTCATTTTGGTAACTATTGCCACCTGGAGACGGCCAGCTTTACCCTGTTATTTAAATAAATTATTCCTTTAGATAGCTTCAAAAGACTTTGTATGTTTGTTATCACAGATACACATTTTAAAAGCACAATAAGATTCTCTCTGTATACATGTACAACAATGTTACTTAGATTTTATGTAACTAGTAAGACATGAAAGGGTGTGCATGTGCTAAGATAAATGCACTGCTAAGGGCTGAAGACACTTGGCCTACTCCTGAGCATGCATTTATCTTAGCACAATGCATGCTCCATCATGACTTATTGCATACCTGAAATGTAGCTAAGATTTTTGTAAATCTATACAGAGAGACCGAATAAAAGAAGCAAAAAGAAATAAAGATCTAAGGCAAATGTAACCTGCTTCAAATAATGGTAAAATGGGCCCCATTATAAGTTGCAAATTCTGGTACAAAGTGGTCTCAGTGATTACTTTGATCCAGCACTGCCTCTGAAATATCATTGCGCCATACACAATGTGCAAGCACATGGAAAAGGATGCAAGGGTCACTAAGATGCAAATGGACCACAGCGCCATTCCCCAAGGTAAAGGGCTTGCAATCATGCAAACAGGTGCAACTGGCAGCTGCTGGCAAAATAGGCTCTTGGGTGAGAGGAGAAATGGGCTACAAGGGACTGCAGCAAAGGGTGGATGGTGGGGGTATCCATCCTATGGGGAGTAGAAGAGTTGTCCATTGGACCACAATGGAAATATGAAATGGGAACATAATTGGGGGTATATGGACTATCAAGCCCCTTCATTTGGGGGTATACCACTTGGCCAGATGGCTGTGTGCCCAGCACTACCAATAAAGCTTCATGTTGTTTATTGCAACACACACGAGATACATGTCACAGTGCAACACTGAGCTGCCTTTTCAGGCAAATGCTCGGTTGTTTGTGGTTACAGTCCCTGATCACACCTGCAAACATTTGGAATGGTGATTTACATTGTGCTGTTGTTGTGTGTGTATGTGTGTGTGAGGGGCATTTGTATGGAAAACAAATGCCCCCACACACACATACACACACACACAACAGCAGCACAATGAAAATTGGGCCTATGGGCTCAGTTCACTGAGACTTTGCATAAAAATGAACGGGGGAGCAAGCATGTAAGGTGACATTAACTCCTACTGAATTGTGACATAGGGGAGCGTGGTTGCCATGATGATCACCCCTTAACATATACAGATTTTAATGTTGTAGATTAAAAAAAGAGGTATGTTACCAGAGGGCCGGTACCTCTCCTCTGGATCTGTGATGATAATAAACACATTTTATTACCATGATGTACAGCTGTGATCTAATGAAATCTCACAAATCTGAGGCTGGGAAAGCTGATACAATCAAAGGACAACACATCTGTACTGTACATCCCAGCTCAGGCCCACGGCTCTCTAGTTTGGATCCTTTGGTCTGGTTTGCTTCTAATCTTGGGCTACATGGACGTTCTGCTTTGTAACAAAAATCACAGGAAATAAAATGATTAGGAAATGTTAGGATGCGTTTTTTTCACCCTGAGAATAGTAAACCAGTGGAACAAGCTCCCAGAAGAAGCACTACAAGTGAAGTGTGTTTAATCTTTTAATCTCTGGTGGGCCCATGTTAAAGTTCCCTCCTCCTCTGGGTCCCCACTGAGTTTATTTCCAGTCTCAGAGCTCAAGACTCCACAAGGTCTCCTGTGGAAATGGCAAGGCACTGTATAAACAGCTTTGTAACTCTTGTACTTGGCCCACCAGACTGACCAAATTCAAATACTTTGTTTCAAACATTAACAACACTTCAAAATTCAGTATGGTTATCCATACCCTTTCTCAACCCCCCAGCCCTCAGCCAGGAGTCCGCTCTCATCTGGGACCACCTAGAGCTTGCCGCTGCTTTTAACAGCTTTTTTTCCACATGTACTCTTTTTGCTTCTCTCCCCTTCCCCCCCTCTTTTCTATTTCCCTCTGTGCATACAATATCTCCCTCTCACCATCTCACAAGTCATTTTACTTTCCCAAACTACTGCTTGCGCTAACCTTTTGGTGCTTGACCCAACTAAAGCTGACAGTTCTGATGAGCTTGACCATACCATATATTTCACCATGTCTCTGTACCAGCTATATCCTTTCAGATTTCTGCCTTGCTCAACTTTTCCTTCCTCACCAGCAAAGACCCTGGCACTTTGGAAGTATCAGAGTTCCCCACTGTAGAAGGATGTTGAATGCTCCCTTCCCAGTAACAGGCCAGTGCAGAGCAAGCTGCATACAAAGCTGATAGTCTTTCAACTCTCCCCCTTCATTGACTCATTTCATTTCCTTAGCCCTTACCAGTCTAGTTTCAGGAAGATCCACTCCATAGTCTCCTCCCTTCTTAGGCTCACGGACACCATCTGGAAAGGAATAAATCCACTATCTCTGTCGACCTAGCGAAAGCATCTGACACTGTGGCTCACCCCTCCTTCTAGCCAAGCTTGCTATTTATTTATTTTTTGAATTCTCGAATTAAGACCTTTGAGCTAGCAAGCGTGTTTATAAAGGCTCCACTTCAAAATGGTACAGACAGCAATAGACAATAACACTTAACAAAATACAAGTAGTATACAGTGGTAAATAATTCAAACAACGAGTTGGTATGTCAACAGTAATGTACAAACAGTTTGTGGTTGATACAAAGTATAGCATCTGTGAACAGTGTAATATTATCAAAAGGGATAGACTAGTCACAGAGGTTAAAAGGATTTGAGCCTAAGGCTGCTAAGAACTAAATGCTTGGTGCAGGTAAAGTTCAAGAGAGGGATAGTTAGAAGTTAGCAAGACAAAATAGGTAGAGATAGGATAGCATAGGTGGGGAGTAGTAGCAATTTTGGAATCCACTCAGTGGGTTTCATAAGAAGGTGAGGAATGCAAGCAGGTTATTGGGTGATATGGGAGAGGGGTGAGAGAAATAAGTGAGGGAGGGAGCCCCAGTGGGTAAGGTATGTTGGGGTAGTATCAGTGGAGGGGATGATCAGGGAGGGAGAGGAAGGAAAGAGAGGCGCAAAAGAGAAAAGTGAGCTAGGGAGTTATAAATTAAGAAAGAAGAAGGGGAAGACAGGGGAGGAGGGGAAGGGGGGTTTTAAGGTTATCTGTTGCAGTTACACACCGCGAGAACAGCCAGGTACTTTTGTAATCTGGTTTTGAAGAGGCCTAGTTTTTGTTTCATAACTAGGGTCAGGTTCTTTGTCCTTGGGGTCAAGTGGTTACATTCCTACTGCACTGAGAGATCCCAAGCTGTCTTATTAGGACATACCCCCACCCATCGGGTCAGGTGTCCTTCAGGTCTCTTTCTTGGGCCCCATCCTGTTCTATATCTGTCTTAGTGACCTCCCAGTGCTTGTGTCTCTATGAACTTCCATATGTACTTGGATGACACCGTGCTTTATGCGTGTGTGTCTCTGCTCTGTCTCTGCATTGATGGAGCAGCTCTAGCAGAATTTTAGCAATTTCCATCAGTGTTTCTGCACAAACCAACTAAATCTAAATGCCGCAAAAATGTCTCCGTGCCCTTGGATGCCAAGCAGCAGCTGGCCACACTCCAGTCCTCCCCAGTCTTTAAGACATTGGATGGCTCCCTTTTTGAGAAAGTCTCCTTCTTTAAATACTGGGTTCTGAATGGATTATTACTTCAACTTTTACTGTCCTGTGGATGCTCACCACAGAAACTTCTGCCAAAACATGGCACACTGTACCAAAAAATCTTGTATACCCGTCCTTGCTTATCTTGAGACTATTATAAAAATGGATCTCCTCATGTTCAGCAACAACAATTCAATCTATAAGACTGTCCCTTAACACACCCTGGCCAAGTTCTTTCATTTCACTAGTCCATTTACAGTGGAACGGGTCCTAAAGGAACTCGAAAATTTGAAAGTTGACACGGCAACGGGACAAGATGGGATACATCCAAAAATATTGAAGGAGCTCAGAAAGGTGCTATTTGCACCTCTGATAGTCCTGTTCAACCACTCACTGGAGATGGGAGTGATACTGGAGGACTTGAAGAGGGCAGATGTAGTCCCACATTACAAAAGTGGTAGCAAAGAGGAGGCTGGCAATTACAAACCAGTCAGCCTGACTTCGGTGGTGGGGAAATTAATGGAATCCCTATTGAAGGAAAGGATTGTGAAATACCTTCAGTCCAGTGGCCCTGCTCAACCAGAAAAGAAGAGTTCACTGCACATGGCAAGCTGACATCTCATGCCAGCAAAAGAAAGAGTCATACCAGCAGCTCAAGGCAGAAGCTCAAAGGAAGATCCGAGACATCAAAAACAAATGGTGGCAAGACAAGGCCAAGGAGATCCAGCTCTATATTGACAAACATGACATGAGGAGCTTCTTCCAGACTACAAGGGCCATTTATGGTCTAAGCTCTCATGGCCCCACTCCCCTCTGATCTCAAGGTAACTTGATGCTCCTAAAGGGAAATGAAGGCATTTATGCTAGATGGAAGGAGCATTTTGAGACACTCCTGAACTGTGAGTCATCTGTGACAGATGTCACTATCAATTCTGTCCCTCAACACCCTGAACGAGAATCTGTCGTCAACCCTCCTACCATCGAAGAAGTAAGACATGCCATCAATTTGGCCAATAACAACAAAGCTGCGGGACCAGATGGCATACCAGCTGAAGTCTACAAGGCTGGGGGCGAGGAACTGGTACTAAAGCTCCACAAACTCATTCTCCGTATTTGGAACAATGAGGAGATTACAGAGGACTTGAGGAATGCCAACATTGTTACCATCTTCAAGAAGGGAGACTAGTCGGTGTGTGGAAATGATTGAGACATCACCTTACTCTGCACTGCAGGGAAAATCCTCACCCATATTCTTCTGAACTGTCTCCTTCCCATCGCCGAAGAAGTCCTCCCAGAATCTCAGTGTGGATTCAGACCATCTTGTGGAACAACTGACATGATCTTCGTTGCCAGGCAGATCCAAGAAAAGTGTCGGGAACAACATCCAGACCTGTACACGGCCTTCATCAACCTGACAAAGGCCTTTGACTCCATCAATCGTGAAGTCTTGTGGAAGGTGCTGGCCAGATTTGGCTGCCCTACAAAATTCATCAAGGTCCTGAGGCTTCTGCATGACCAGATGACCGCTAGTGTTCTTCACAATGGTTCAAAGACAGACCCATTCATCATCCAAACTGGGGTCAAGCAAGGGTGTGTCATTGCTCCAACCTTGTTCTCTATGTTCCTAGCAGTCATCCTAGTCCTCATCAGAGACCGCCTTCCCACTGGAATTGACATTGAATACAGAATGGATGGAGGGCTCTTTAATCTTGGATGTCTCCATTCAAAGACCAAAGTTTGCAAGGCATCCATCATTGACCTTCAGTATGCTGATGACTGTGCCATCCTTGCACACACCAGGAGCGACCTCCAGTCTGCGCTACATCTCTTTGCAGAAGCTTACCGAAGCCTGGGACTCTCACTCAACATCAAGAAGACCAAGGTGTTCTATCAGCCTGATCAAGGCCTTGTAAATGACCATCTACAATTCACCATCAAGGAACAGACCCTGGAGACAGTCAAGCACTTCTCTTACCTCGGTAGCCACCTCTCCCTAACAGCGAACATCGATGATGAGATTCAGCACAGGATCCATTGCACTAGTACCTCATTTGGGAAACTGCTTCGGCACATCTTCACTGACCATGACATACGAAAGGACACCAAGATCCAGGTATATAGTTCGGTTATCATCCCTACCCTTCTTTATGGATGTGAAACTTGGGTGACTTACCGACACCATCTAAAGAGCCTGGAGAGGTACCACCAATGATGTCTCCGGAAAATCCTCCGCAACAAGTGGGAAGACTACCGCACTAATGTCAGTGTTCTCACTGAGGCCAATGCCACTAGCTTTGTGGCAATGATCCTCAGACATCAATTCCGCTGGACTGGATACGGTGTAAGCATGCCCGACTCTTGACTCCCCAAACAAATTTTATACTCCCAGCTCAGTCATGGCCAGAGATCCCGTAGTGGTCAAAGGAAACTCTACAAAGACACACTGAAGGCATACCTCAAGAAAACAGATACAGATATCACAAGCTGGGAGGAGCTGGCCACCAACCGATTGCAATGGTGCCAGAACCTCCATCAAGCGGGGGCCTGCTTCGAAGAGAAATGCATTCCCCTCGAAGCTGAAAAAAGAGAGCGTAGGAAGAAAAGGGAAAGAAACCCCAGCCAGTGGGCAGCTCTCCCACATGGAAACATCTGCAATTTCAGCGGATGAATCTGTGGCTTTAGGATTGGATTACTGAGCCACCTCAGGACCCATCAGTGAACCATGGTAGAGATCATCCTCGAATCAGGATCACCAACAGCGACCTTCAATCCAGTGGCTTACAAGATCCAAAGCAGCACAGATTCACAAGGGGGAGGTCATGTCAAACAAATCTGATAGATTTCTTTGACTGGGTGACCAGGGAAGTGTATCAGGGTGGAGCAGTGGATGTAGCCTATCTAGATTTCAGTAAGGCCTTCAACACCATTCCACATAGGAGACTCATAAATAAGCTGGGTATCCTAGGAGTGAGTCCAAAGATGGTAAACTGGATAAGAAATTGGTTGGTGGATACTAGACAGAGGGTGGTGGTAAATGCAGTTCACTCCGAGGAAAGGAAGGTGATCAGTGGGGTGCCACATGGATTAGTACTGGGACCTGTCCACTTTGATGTCTTTATTAAGCAACATTGCAGAGGGACTAGAAGGGAAGGTATGCCTTTTTGCTTATGACACTAAGATCTGCAATAGGGTTGACACTCCGGTGGGGGGGAGTAAAAAATGAAGAGGGTTCTAAGAAAGCTTGAGGAGTGGTCAAGAGTGTAGCAACTAAATTTCAATGTGAAGAAGTCATGCACTGGGGGGTTAGAAACATTGGGGCAGAGTATAAAATATGAGGAGTGATACTGGCAACCACCAAACAGGAAAGAGGTCTGGGGGTCATCATATCTGATGATGTAAATGTGGTGAAACAGTGTGACTAGGCTGTTGGGTGAGCCAATGGAATGCTAGGGTGCTTAGGGAGGGGGTATCATCAGCAGAAAGACGGACATCATGATACCACTGTGTAAATCACTGGTAAGGCCTCACCTAGAGTACTGTATCCAGTTCTGGAGACCACATCTCAGGAAGGACATAGACAGAGTTGAGGCGGTCCAGAGGAGAGCAACTAAACTGCTGTGAGGTCTGCATTATAAGCCCTATGATGAGAGATTCAAGGACCTCACTATGTGTACCCTGAAGGAAAAGAGAGAGAGAGGGAGAGGAGATATGATGGAGACTTCCAAATACCTCAAGGGTATAAACAAAGTTCAAGAAGGAAGCCTTTTACAAAGCAAAAGATGTTCAAGAACCAGGGGTTATGCTATGAAGCTGGGGGGTAGACTCAGACGAGATGTAAGGAAGTACTTCATCACAGGAACAGTGGTGGATGCCTTGAACAGCCTCACAGTGGAGGTGGTGGGGGCAAAAATTGTAATGGAATTCAAGAAGGCAAGGGATAGGCAAAAGGGAACCTTGGTGGTAGGGAAACAGGGAAGTGAAGCCAGAGATGAAGTAGGGTCTGTAGTGTTACAGTAGGTAAGGAAAATGGGCAGACTAGGTGGGCCAAGCGGTTCTTATCTGTCATCAAACTCTGTGTTTCTATGTTTTAGCACTGATTGCTCTCCCCATACCCACCACTGCTGTTTGTACTCTCCTCTCCCTCACTCCCCTCTCTGGAGATTGAATGCTTCCCCCACTATGTTTTCCTCATTTCTAAATTCTGGCTCAGATCCCTCACCTGCTACTTTAGTCCTCTTTTTACCTGCCCCATTTCCTCCTCATACTGTCATAGAAGCTCTGACTCTCATTGATTCTCCATATATTTCTCCAGGACATCTGTGGGACAGGCTGTGTTCTTCCACGGCTTCCTAATCTTGGGTCCAGCCTCCCCCCCCCATCTCTGGTCAGTCTCCTCTCGCTTGCTTAGATTTTACAATTACCATTTTCCTCATGTTTGTTCTTGTTCCTAATCTCCCCTGCCCCGATCTGCTTCTCCTTTTTTCTCTCTCTCTATGTCACAGTTTTCTCGTTATAATTTTTTTTTATTTTTCAAAAAGGTAGACATGATACAGTATACATCCATATAGTCTGTACATACAGTTAGCCATCTGAGGTCATTATACAAGTACTAAGTGCCAGTAAAGAGAAAGAACAGAAAAAAGGGGGTGGGGTGGGGGAATAGGATTTAGGAGTACAGGAGTAAAGGAAAAAAGAGGTATGAAGAGGGGATAACAAGGAAGGAGGGGAAAAGAAAGGATTAAGAGGTAGAAGAGAAAAGATGAGAGGTAATAACATATATCAGTTTATTTTGTCAGAGATGTACCAGTATATTTAATGGTGATACCAACATTCTGGAATGGGTATCCAACATCCAGCTATATAGTAAAAGGGATCTATATCTAATATTACTGAGGGAGTTACCCTACGGAAGGACAGTTGTTCAGGAGAAGAAGTATTAGGTAAAGAAGGGGTTCACTACTGTGTCCTCACCACGTCTGAATAAGTATCAAGTAAATGTACTCACCAAGGCAGGGTGCCATCTCAGTAAATCATCTTTGCTGGACATAAACACATCAAACAATACCTCTGTGTATCAGCGGCCAAACATATCCCTTTTCACGGCATCTAGAGAAAAGTTGGGTAAGAGTGTGTATATGTTCTGCAAAAATCCGATCTGGCTCTGGAACAGAAACAAGTATATCCCAAGCTTAAATCTCAGTTTAGATGGATTAAAATATCTACACTTCATTGTATATTCAGCCACTTGACCATTAATTAGAAGGGCACCATAGTTATCTGTCACAGTTTTCTGATGTGTACAAAGGCTCCCCAGATATTCTTTTTTGTAGCCTGTATTTGCACTGTAAAATGGTATTTTCATTATCTGTAATACTGTTGTATGTATTAGTTATTTCATTAATTGATTTATATTTTGTAACCCCCAACCCCCAGGACACACCTAGCAATAAGCCAACTAGACTGTGTGCTCTCCTTGTCAAATTCTTTGAAATGGAATAAATAAACGCAGGTTGATCAGCTGTTCATGGGCAATAAAATGACTAGGTATAGCACTGAATACATCGAGGAGAGAAGGGTTTACTTTTTACATAATAGTTAATGCAGCAGCTTCATAGATGGTATTAAATGAACTGTACTGACCCCTGGTCTTTTTTCATCTGGTATTTTCTATGTTCCTGTGGAAAGTATGACTATAGTTTTCTCCTTGCTAATGGTGTTTTACCATGATTGAATTCATTTCCATGGCTGGGTCAAATATTTTTTTATGTGAGTTGGCTTTTTATACTTTGAACATATGTGTCTTTGTAATGACAGGAAAAAACTGTGTCTTGATCTAAGAAGGTTTGAGGTATTTTCCCTTGCAACTAAAAACGAACAGTGATATCTTCATCTAGATAAATCAAACCACTGCACATAAAGATCAAAGCTGAGCTCAGAGACATGCCACAGCCAGCTCACTCACTCATGATCTGTTGTTTATTTATTCATAATTATTTTCATAATTTTAGTTTCTTGGGGGTTTGAAGCAAGCTAAGTTGAGTTCTGGCAGGAGTGTAGCAGTAGCTTATTCAACATTCTGATTCTGGGAACATTAAAACATATTATTTATTGGAACAAAAAACACTCAGGCAGCACCTGACTAGAGAAAGAGAGAAAAGAGATCACATTTGTGATGCAAGGATTTGGTCCTGCTATCAGAGCAGCCTGCACCTAAATAAACACAGACAAAGGAGCATACTGAAACATACAATCTATTTACTGCAAGCTAAATTCAAAGAAACAAGTGCTACAGGGACTCTGATGAAACTCTGTTGCACAGTTTAGTCTAATATTGGTAGCATGTGAGGTGGGCGCCTAAGTTAAGGTGCCATCTAACAGGGCAATGCAATGTGGGCGAAAGCCCGAATGGTGAGGGGGGAGAGAGGTGACTGGATGTGGTGGGGTGGGTGACTGCAGCAACAGGATGTCACTATATGTATATGTGTGCACAAGGGGAGGGGAGCGAGCACGGCGAGCGTGGCCTGGGAGGGGGCAGACGGCATGTAGGGGTTGGCGCTGCGGTAGGCTGCAGAGCTGCGCCATGGTGTCAGGGGTTGGCCTCCGCTTGCGGTGCTGGGGTTCTGGGTTCGGGTCTGGGTCCGGGCGCTACTGTAGTTTTGTTGCACCCGGCCCAAAACTTGCATTTATTTTGCTTTCACCCCCCCCCGACATTCACCCCCCTGGAGCTGAGAATCCTTAAGTAGGGGGAGTGAAGGGCGAAGCCCTCCATGTGGGGTATATGTGGGGGAGTGCAGCCCCCCACAGAAAGCAAATGATGTAAGTCCCCGGTGACGTTCTTCCGTGCGCCAAGGATGTCAGGGTGGCAAAATTGTTTTCGCCGCCTTGACGTCGTGATACTGCGGGTTGCCGTTCAGCGCTCATCATTATCACATAGAATCCTACTATTTCGTATGACAGAAAATGGAAGTGTGAGTTTTATTCTCCTTTGCTTCTTTACTGATCCCACATGCACTGTGCACCCTTATGGAGTCATGAGCAGCTATTTGTTTGTTCTTTTATAGTATCTTAGTTAATCCAAAGTGCCACAGTAAACTGTTAATTCAACTTTCATATATAGGCTTCAAAGTTTGGTGCATAGGGTAGTGCTTGTGTATGCTTATGGATTTTTGAACTTTGGCCTTTCTCTATTCCCACCATTGGTAGGTAAGCCGGGTATCAAGTAGAAATAGAGGGCCCAGCACCAAGGGTGAGCAGAGCGCTGGGGGAAGAGTAGGCAGTGAAGGATGATGGATGTTTCACAATGCTCTAACCAAAAGCTGCTGGTGAGGCTGACCTTTATTTGGAATGTGAGAGGAGCTATTCCCCCACATTATACCTCATGCTTCAGCCCTCCCATTCAATGTTTGGTGCATAGTGTAGTGTTTATGTATACTTATGGATTTTTTAACTTTGACCTTTCTCTATTCCCACCCTTGGTAAGTAAGCTGGGTATTGAGTAGGGAATAGAGGGCCAAAAAATAATAATTTAGCAGTTCAAAAGATTACTTCCTGCAACTCACAGAGAGTGTGACCAGTAGCACATAGGAGAGGACCCCCCCCCCCATTGAGGAAACCTCTGGGGAACCATGGCTACTGATCTGCCTGTCCTCAGGGCAATCTAAGAGGAGATGATCCTAGATTCTTAAACTGAGTTCTGATTCTGGATTAAAATGTAGTGTTCACAGTGTGATGAAGTCCGCCTTCCACATCTTTGATGACTTGTGCAGGAAGGTCAGTTTCTTGTGGGTGATGAAGCAGATCCAATCCGAGAGGGTGTCCGAATTATGACTATGGATTAAGTAGTGCTGATGAAGGAAGGTTTGAACGAAATTCATGATTTCATTTGATATTGGTAATAATTTATCTGAGATACATAGAGGATATGGAGATCTGAGCATGAGGAAATCATAAGATTGTCCAGATGGGCTGCAGAACTCCAGTACAGTGATCATATGATGAGAAACAGGTTATGAGAATTCCTTACTTTAATCTGTCAGACCTTGAAGAAAGAAAAGGGAGGATACGATGATCAGCTCTTTTGTAGACTGGTGATTTTATAGATGCTGGCAAGGTTCTCAGACCTGCTTAAGGATGGTGAGATAGAAAGTCCTCAAGAGGCAGGAATCCATTGAAGGCTAGATAAATACCAGAATAAACCATGATGTTTGAAATAGAGTCAGATGGATTAGAGTACAGTAAATTCACTATGTTTCACTATGGAGGCATATGCTGGAGAGATGACAAGGAGTCCAAACAGTTGAAGCTCTTGGATACCTAAATGAATAGCATAACTGGAGGACTGGATGAGCAGTGAAGGTGAGGATGGAGTAGGTTGGAAGACAGTAGCTGGATACGAATATTGGAAATGTTCTGCATGAATTTTTGAGGCTTGATCACAAGTTGGAAATGCTAGTACTTGGTATATATGAGTAGATATTCAGGAAGGATTGCAATGGGCAAGATCATGGATGTGCTTCCTGCTGTAGTGCTCAGCAGCATTTGCTAGAGAAGTCCACATGGCATTGACTTGCTAGTGATTAGAGTCCAACATGTATGGGTATGCGAACAAAAATGGAGGAGTCTACACTTAATATTGACTGGGTCAGCTTGAATGATGGGCAATTAAAAAGGCCTGCTATCAGGAATGGTAAAACACATCAAGTGAGTCGATTGGATTTTCTTGGATAGTCTTGATGAGGAATGATTGCAGTGTCAAACTGTGATAAAGAGATAAACAAGTCAGGATAGCACATCAAAACAGCAAAGTCTTCACAGCTAAGTCAATACAGTGAGGTCTATTCAGTGAAAGACAGGTTAGTGACCATGTCAATATAGCGATGATCAATTTGTGCTAATTGGTCTTTTCAGTGACAACCCTGAGTCAATGTACGACTCGGAGTGGGAATCCTAGAGATGGGGTGGTTGGGGGCACAGCCCCCCATGGGGGGTGCTGAGGGGTGTAGCAATTCCATAGCATTTCAACATCCTGTTCTTACCTTAATTCACTTCTTCAAGGAAGCCTGTAACTGTTTCCATTGACAGCTACCATTTCTCCAGTCATTGGTGTCCTCCTGGAAGTTAGCCTCGTACCTTTTATCAAAATTCTGCCAGTATTCTCCAGTACCATTCTGCCCTCTCCATCCTTTTTGCTTCAATTCATACCATCCAAGGGTAATTGCTAACCACTTACTATCCTTTCCTCCCCCTCACCCTTCTAACCCTTCCCATTATACCACCCTAGCTTACCATATTAGTGTTCACATGGTGAGTGTTGCCATCATTTAGGAAAACTCACCCCTAATTAGCATGTATCCTTCCATGTTTACCCCTGCTCAGTGTTAGGGTCTATATGTAAATATTTATGCAGCTGTATGTGGTGGTTCTATTGCTATGTTCACAGATTCTTTCTTCCTTGATTGTCATTTTATTGTTAATTGTCCTGACCCTAGTTCAACTGTATTTGACTGGTACTATTGTAATCTTGATGTCCTTTATTGTCTTTTTGTTTTATGTCCAGGTCCATCTTGAAAATGAGCTTGCTCAATGATGTTTGCCTGGTTAAATAAAGATTTTTGATTTGATTTGATTTGATTTAATTGGAGCCAACTGCTGTAAGTTCTTAAAAGGTGCTCTGTTGCATGGTGGTACAGCTCGATGTTCCAGGATGTTGGCAAAATTTCTGAGGAGCCAGAGAGGAATGCCTATGATCCTTTATGGAGGGTTTGTGTATAGTAAGGATAAGGAGGTGGGCCATAAGATCCATTGACGCTGTACTGATTATCACTGATTTCAATGCCCTTACTCGTGTGCACATGGTAGCAGATAATGTGGTTGCTGTTACCCGTGTGCACTACCAAGTAGTGAATGCTGCTGAAGTGGGTGCCCACAGTGTAATGGAGGATTTGAGAGACTGTGCAAGGCACATGTCAGATAGCACTGCTCAGGTGGTGCTTGATAGCATTGCTGCCGCCCCTGATGCCATTGCGGGTGCCCTTCCACACATGCGGGTCATAAGGCGTACAGTGCAGAGGATTCAACAGTCAGAGCATGTTGCTCCAGTAACACCTGCAAGTTTGTCTGAGCTTGCGGTTCCAGATGAATTTTGCAGAACATTGGGAGGGGGAGTGCTTCTTGCTCTATGATAGTGGTTATGGCTGTGAAAGGATAATTATCTATGCTGCTGATAGGAGTTTAAACTTTCTAGGGATGTGCCAGGAATGGTTTCTAGATGGGACATTTTGTGCTTGTCCTAGTCTATTTTCACAACTCTATACTATCCATGGCTTTCGTGCAGGTACAGTGATACATGTAGTGTCTGTTCTAATGGGATCCCAGAAGTCCAGCAGCTATTATAGGGGTCTAGAGCACCTCAAGGGGTGCAGAGTCATTTTCAACCCTGGTTCAATCATGATGGATTTCAAAAAAGCAACATGGAGGTCTATATCTGCTGTGAGAGGATGTTTTTTTCATTTCTCACAGTCTAGTTGGCATCATATCTAACAGTGTCAGCAATACATACAAGGTATGTTAATGATGCTGAGTTTGCACTTAATGTGCAAATGCTGCTTTCACTTGCATTTCTGCCCAAAAGCGGTTATTCAAGCATTTGAGGAGCTGCAAGAGTTTCCGTTCTATGACACTAATGAGGAGATCCTACAGCCATTGATAGATTACTTTGAAGATGTGTGGGTCGGCCATCTGATGAGCAGGTCTGGAGAGCGCAGACCCATGTTTCTGATTACATTCTGGAACTGTCATTTGGCTATTGTTAATGGTCAGGCAAGAATGAATAACACAGTGGAAGGGTGGCACCACGGTTTTAACACTGAGCTCGGTGCCTCCCACCCAAATATTTGGAGATTTATCAACTGTATCTAGGATGAACAGAGGATGTCGGAGGTGCAGCGGGAGCAGATCATCTCGAGTGCAGGCTGTGAAAACCAGCAGATGCCATTATTGGGATCTTATAGAGTGATTGGAGCTCGTAGTCACAGAATATGCCAGTAGATCGTGTTTGGAATATTTGAGGGGATTGGCATATAAACTTCAGCTACAGGTTTAGATATAGTAGCTGAAATCGTGTGCGCTGATAATATCTATTCACTGAAAATGTATATTCGCTGAAATGTCCGGTCACTGAAAAAGTATGCACTGTAATAGATGCGCTGAAATTGCATTCGCTATTTAGGAGTTGCCGAAATGACATGGAGCCACAAGTTAGTTACGCATTGTGGAATGCTAGAGTGGAATGAAAATGGCTCTTGGTGATAGTATTTGCTGGAATGAGTATGAGGAAGGATTGCTGCTGTCTGGTGGGATCAGAAGACCCCTGGGAAGGCGACTAGCTTGACTGGTAAATCTTGAAAAGGAGATGCAGATGACATCATGAAGCATGAAGTATTAAGCTGTCCTGAGGCTAAGGAACAGGATTACTGATTGCATAAAATCGCAAGATAGCTGTGCGTTGGAGATATGTTGGTGCATATTCTGAGATGTTAGGGAGGAGAAGAGTCTTTGGGGAGCATTAGATAACTATACAAGGAAGATGTGAGTGAGATGACATGCTAAAATCTGGTCTGCCACTGTCAATGTTGGATCAATCAATCAATCAATCAATCAATCACTTTATTTAACCAGGCATAAACACCATTGAGCAAGCTCATTTTCAAGGTGGTCCTGGGCATAAATACGGTACAGTACACTTCATAAGATTACAATTACGGTTGACAACAGTGCAAAATAAAAAAAAAGAAAAAACATTGTGAAGGTGCCGGTCAATATGGGCCTATACATACCGGTCAACATAATTAACATGCAAAGGTACATAATGATAAGCTTTACTGAAATGAGAAGAGACAACAATCCCATACAGTCTCCGCTGAGTAAGAGCTCATACCTAAATGATAAAAAAAATAAGGAGGTATTAAGGAATAGGGTAGAAATTGGGGTGAAAGAGCAGGAAGCCAAAAGGGAGGCCAGAATAGGTAAAAGGTAGAGAATAGGCAGGGTCATCTTGGATTAAGGGAACTAGGCTTGTAGGTCCTAGGTTTCTGTTGTTAGGAATGTGGGGTGGATGAGATACTTAGGCGTAGGATTTGAGAGTGGCACCCGAGGCTTAGGGGTCATCGGCATCTGAAACAGTTGCATGATTCCTTCAGATAATCAGTTAATGGATATGGTGGTGCAATTCAAATGACTGATGTTGCTAGTGTCAATAGATAGGCTATGAAGGACTTCCTTTGAGAAATGTTGGTTAATAAGGCAATAATGAGGCATCCCAGTAAAACATATGTTCATGTTTCTGTTGGAAGAGGATCGTTTTGAAGAGAACGCCTTTATGCCTGGACCTGTATAGTAAATCAAGAGGTAATGGCTTCCATAAGGTTTGAATCCAATAGGATGTCTGGGGAATGGACCTGTATAGCAGATTATATTAGCTTTCTGTTTATATTAGCTATATTAGCTGAAAGCAAAAGAACGCTAATATAAACAGACTGCTAATATAATCTGCCATGCTAACTGTACTCCAGCAGTAATCACTGAGCGCTAATTATATCAGGCGCTAATATGTACAACTGGAGTCATCGCGCTAAATATATTAGGTGCTAATACTACCTGCTATACAGTACCTTATATGACATCCCTCTGCCATCCCCCACCTCCCCCACCCTCGCTCTCCCCCATTCCCTGTTCCATGCCCTTTTGAAGCTGTTCACAGATTTACATGATACCACCCATTCTAGTAGGGCATTCCCTTTTGCTACCACCCTCTCTGTGAAATAGTGTCTCCTCATTTCCTTCCTAAATCTTCCCCCTATTCTTAGCCCATTTCCCCTGGCGACCCTCCCCCTCCTTAACTTAAAGACCCCATCTGCCCCATCCTTATTCATTCCCCTCAGATACTTGAATGTCACTATCATGTCCCCCCTGTCCCTTCTATCCTCCAGGGTGTACATATTCAGGTCTCCCAGCCTGCTGTCATAGTCTCTCCCCTTCATTCGACATATCATCTTTGTTGCCCTTCTCTGCACCCCCTCCAGTAGCCTGATATCACGCTTTAGATATGGCCTCCAAAACTGCACGCAATACTCTAAGTGCGGCCTTACCAGCGACCTGTAGAGGGGCAAGATCACCTCTCTTCGCCTGGATGAAAAACTCCTCGCTATGCACCCCAGCATTTTGTTTGCTTTTACAGCCGCTCTCCTGCACTGGGCAGTGTTGTTCGTGGTCCCTATTATCATTACCCCTAGGTCCTTCTCCTTCTCAGTGATCCCCAGCTTAACCCCCCCCCCAGCCAGTTTTATCTCCTTGGGTTCTTCTCCCCACAGTGCATAACCTTACACTTCTTTGCATTGAACCCCAGCTGCCACCTCTCTGACCACTCCTCTACCTTGCATAGGTCCCCCTGCAGCTGCTTCCATCCCTCCTCTCCATTCACCACTGCTCCGATTTTGGTGTCATCAGCGAACAGACTTACTGTACCTTGCTCACCACCCCATGTGCAATGTCTGATATGAAGAGCCCAAACAATACTGGCCCCAACACAGAACCCTGTGGCACTCCACTCGTCATCGGCCTTGGAGTTGAGAGCTCACCTCTCACCACCACCAGTTGCAGCCTGCCACTCAGCCAACTTGTAATCCAACTCATCATTTTTGCCCCTACCCCTACCCCAGTTAGCTTCTCCCCAAGCCACCCATGGGACACTGAATCGAAGTCCAAGTAAAGAACATCCACCGCATGACCTTTATCCAGCTCACCTGTTACCCAGTCATAATATTGTATGAGGTTGGTTTGACAAGACTTCCCTGAAGCAAACCCATGCTGCCTCACATCCTGGAGGCCATTGTCCTCCAGGTATGACACCAGTCTTTCCTTTAATATCATTTCCATGAGTTTGCACACTATGGAGGTGAGACTTACCAGACAATAATTACCCGGTTCATCCATTGGCCGTCTCTTGTGTAATGGTACTACATGTGCCATCCTTCAGTCTAGTGGCACACATCCCGACTCTAGTGAGGTGCTGTGCAGATCCACCAGTGGCTCCACCAACACCTCCGTCATCTCCCTCAGCACCCTGGGGTGGATACCATCCGGCCCTGGTGCCTTGTCTACCTTCAGTGCCCTCAGTCCCTTTAGGACTCTACTTGCCTCAATTCTTCCATCTGTCGCCTCCTCTCCCCCTGTCCCCACCCTCCCAGCCCATGCTGGTAGCAGTCCCCTTTCTTCCGTGAACACTGAGCAAACATATTCATTCAGTGCTTCTGCCTGCTCCTCCCCCTTTTTCGTCCATTCCCCACCCCTTTTATCCTCACTATTGTCTCCTTGCACTTCCTTTTCTCCCTGATGTATCTGAAAAAGTCTTTCTCCTCCCCATTAATTCCCTGCTCTAATCTCAGCTCCCTCTGGGCCTTGGCTTCTCTCACTTTTCTGGTCACCTCCCTGGACCATCTTGCATATTCCTCCCTGTCCACTTCCTTCCCCATCCTCCTAAACCTCTGGTGCGCTACTCGTTTTGCCCTCACCACCTCCACAACCTCACTGTTCAACAAGCATGGTTTTCTTGCTCTTCTCCTCTTACTCTGTGCCTTCATGCAGGCTTCTGTTGCCTCTGTAACCCCCCGTTTAATAATATCCCATTTCTGCTCCACGTCCATCTCCTGCCTTATGCCCTCCAGTTTCCCTTTCAGCACTTCCTGCATCCTTCCAAAGTCTGCCCCAATGAAGTTTACCACCTGAGTAACTGATTTCTCTGGCTCACTGAACGTCGTGATATTAAACCACACCGTTTGGTGATCACTGTTGGCTAGTGGGTCCTCTACCTTTATTTCCCTCACTGCCTCCCCATTCGACAATACCAGATCTAAAGTGTTCTTTAGGCTAGTAGGTACAACAACCAACTTGTTCCCTAGCACTGGAGGTGACCGGAATGTTCCAGTCAACCCCCAGCAAGTTGAAATCCCCCAAGATGACCACTTTCCCTGTTCTAAATACCTTTTTGATTTGTCCCGCTAACTCCCTGTCAAGCTCCTCAGACTGGGAGGGCAGCCTGTATACCACCCCAAACCTCAATTTCCTATCCCTTGAGTCTAGGAGCTGCAGACAGATTGCTTCTGTTGTCCTTTCTTCTCCCTCGTCCCTTGTGCATTTGATCCCATCCCTCACATAGACTGCCCCCCCCCTTTACGGTCCTTCATATATAGAAACATAGAATTTGACGGCAGATAAGGACCGCTTGGCCCATCTAGTCTGCCCATTTTCCTACCTAACAGATAAGCTGCAGATCCTAGTTAACCAACAGCTTACTTCCTCCTACCCCCCACTAGGACTTCCTTATGTCTGTCCCATGCATTCTTGAATTCCCCACTGTTCTTGACTCCATGACCTCCTCAGGAGGCTGTTCCATCATCCACAACCTCTCTGTGAAAAAATACTTCCTCACATTACCTCTGGCCGTCCCCCTCTATCTTCAAATTGTGCCCCTTGTTCTTACATCTCTTTTTCTGAAAGATGCTACCCTCTTGGACTTTGTTGATTCTCTTGAGGTACTTGAAAGTTTCTATCATGTCCCCTCTCTCCCTTCTTTCCTCAAGGATATACATATTAAGCTCCTTTATTCTTTCTTCGTATGTCTTCTGGTGCAGACCCTGCACCATTTTGGTTGCCCTCCTCTGGACAGCCTCCACTCTGTCTATGTCTTTGTGGAGATGGGGTCTCCAGAACTGCACACAGTACTCCAGATGGGGTCTCACCAACTGTCTGTACAGAGGGATAACAACTTCCTGTTTTCTAGTATTGGTGCCTCTTCCTATGCATCCCAGTATCCCCCCTGCCTTCCTTACTGCCTTCTCACATTGCTTGCCCACCTTTAGGTCATCTGATATAATTACCCCCAGGTTCCTTTCCATTTTTACTGTTGTCAGTATCTCACCCTGCATTGTGTACTCTTCCCCTGGGTTTTTGTTTCCCATGTGCATTACCTTGCACTTCTTTGCATTGAATCTGAGCTGCCATACATTTGACCATTCCTCCAACCTTGCCAAGTCCATTCTCATCCTTTCCACTCCATCTTGTGTATCAACCCTGTTGCAGATCTTTGTGTCGTCTGCAAAGACAGACTTCTCTCCTTCCAGTTCCTCTGCAATGTCACTTATAAAGACATTAAAAAGGACTGGTCCCAGTACTGAATCCTGCGGTACCCCACTAGTAACCCTCCTTTCTTCACTGTGGACTCCATTTACTACTACTCTTTGCGTCCTGTTGTCTAGCCAATTTTTTATCCAGGCGACCACCTTGGGACCCACTCCAAGGCTGGCTAACTTGTGTATTAATCTTTTGTGTGGGACTGTATCAATGCCTTGCTAAAATCTAGGTAGGCCATGTCCACAGCCCCTCCCTGGTCTACTACTTTGGTCACCCAGTCAAAGAAATCTATTAGAGTCATATGACATGACCTTCCCATCATGAATCCATGCTGCCTTGGGTCCTGTGCCCCACTGGCCTCTAGGTACTCAACAATTCTTTCCTTCAGAAGTGATTCCATCATTTTCCCTACCACTGAGGTCAAACTAGCTGGTCTGTAGTTTCCTGCCTCTGTCCTGCTCCCACTTTTGTGAAGAGGAATCACATCTGCCTTCCTCCGGTCCTCAGGTACCACCCCATCCTCCCATGATTTGTTAAAGAGAGTAGTCAGCGGTGTCACTAGTTCTACCCTTAGTTCTTTTAGAATTCTTGGGTGAATCCCATCAGGCCCCATTGCTTTGTCCACCTTCAATTTTATTAGTTCTTTCAGAACCCTTTCTTCTGTGAATGGACTGGTATCGACCCCCGTCTTCAAAGTGTTTCTCTTGTTTGCTTTAGGTGCCTCCCCCTCCTCTTCCTTTGTGAATAGTGAGCAGAAATATTCGTTCAGTATCCCTGCTTTTTCACTGTCACCCTCTACCCACATTCCTTCCCCTTTATTAAGCCTCAGTATCCCTCCTTTGGTCTTTCTTCGCTCCCTAATGTACCTATAAATGGTCTTATCCCCTTCTTAACAGAATTGGCTATCCTTTCCTTGGTTTGGGCCTTTGCTATTCTGATTGTCTTCCCAGCCTCTTTCTGCTTTAACTGATAAAGTTCTCTGTCCTGCTCCTTCTGTGTTTCCTTATATTTCCTGAATGCTATCCTTTTCTCCTTAACCTTCCCTGCCACCTCTTTTGAGAACCATAGTGTTTTTTTCCTTCATTGTGTTTTGTTGATTGCTTTACACAAAGGCTTGCTGCCTCTGTGATGTTTGTATCCTGGGATTGCCAGATCCCAGTGCTGGTGCTCAGTTGCCCATGTTTCTTTGACAGCTGCAATTTCCACCCTCCACACTGCTAAGAGTGCCTGTAGCTCAGTGGATTTGTTTCCTAGGCTTCTTGTATTCAGTGAGACCACCCTCCATAATGCCCCCTTCCCTTCACTAGCCTCCATCTCCTCCCATCTACTCCCTCATTTTTGGGTGCCCCAAGTCCTTCCCTGCTAGCCTGGGGGGTAGGCTGTGACTCCACTCTATTGGATCCCTGCCTACCTGCTGTCCACTTGCCACCCCCCATCTAGTTTAAATCCACCCTTGTCACAATATACCTCCCCAGTCCTTGCCTTAATACCTCCTTCCCTTCCCCACTCAGGTGCAGCCTATCCCTTGCAAACAGATTGTTATTATCCCGTACTGCCCCAGCTGCCCAAAACCCCATACCCCTTAGTTCGACACCATTCTACCCACCATGTGTTCAACTCTCTAATCCTCTTCTTTCTCACTGTGCTTTCACAGGGTACTGGGAGCACTTCAGAGAAGGCCACAGACTCCCCAGTCTCCTCGCACAACCTTCCCACTACCTCCACCGTTTCCCCGCTAGGTCATTTGTCCCCACATGTACCACAATGTGTGGTTTCCTCCTACCCCTCTTTATGCACCTTAGGATTGCCTGTTCTGCCATGTCTGCCTTTAATCCTGGTATGGACTTCACCCATATCCGACTGTGCCTCTCCCCCTTGCTGCCCCATCTGATCGCCTTGATTATGGAGTCCCCCAACACCAGTACACCCCCCTCTTCTTTCCTTGAAAGCCATGTAGGCTGCAGGGGTAATGTATTTATTTATTTATTAGTTTTTGTTTGCCTGGTCAGTGCATTAGACATGATACTTGCCTATTTTCATACATGACCCAGGAGAGAACAAAATTCAAAGATGACAAACAAACAAACAATGCAAGAAATTACAATGCAAACAGTGCCAGAACAACAGTAGCATGTATCCACACAGGGTGAGACAGAACTTAGCAAAAGAAATGAACAGGCCATGCAGGGATGTTTAAAACTGGACTAAAGACAAGTCAAGTACAGCACATAGTTATACAGAAGTGCAACAGTAAGGCAGGCAGGAAACAAATGATAAAACAACAAATTATTAGGAACAATTACATGTACCAAGTGCTTTGAGGTGTGAGAACAGTGCATGCTTGAAAGTGGTGTGAGATAAGGAACTCTTTAGGTTGGGAGGTAGGGAATTCCAGAATTTGGGAGCAAAGTAAGAGAAGGCATGCTCACCCATCCTGGTTGAGCATAATGGGACAGAGAGCTGGGGAGAGGTTGAAGACCTTAGAGAGTGAGAGTGAGTCACAGGGTTTAGCATACCACCCAGGGAGTTGGGTCAGGGACTTCAGGTTAGGGAGTCAATGAAACAACCCAAAGTATAAGAGCGCAGGTCCATTGGGGACAGCCAGTGCAAGGCAGAGTAAAGCAAGCACTGGTGGGTAAGGCAAGGGGCCAACAGGGTGAATCTGCAGATATTGTTGTAAGCTGTATCCCACTTACAGAGTACACCAGCATTAACCTGAGAAAGGACAGGGAGGGCATAAATGAGTCCAGGGAGCAGGACACCCCGGGAAACTGAGATCCTGGCAGCAGGGCTAAGGGAGTGACACTCTGTATGCTACACCAGTCTTCGAGTTGACTGATTTACATACCTCATTGATGTGGGATGAGAAGTCAAGAGCAGGGTCAAGCTTCAACCCAAGGTATTTGGAGGAGTTGGTTGTCAAAACTGCTGTACTGTCACGGCATCAGACCTGAAACTTAGGGAATTCCACCTGGGCTTTTCTAGAGGCACCAAATAGCATGGCCTGAGTCTTCTATACATTAAGGATTGGGTAATTAGAAGTAAGCCAGGATGGAATAAGCTGAAAAGTGGAAGATAGGAGATTGTTAAGATTGTCAATGGGGGTGGTCACGTGATGCAGCGAGCCTGAAGAGACGCCTTCTGTCACCTCTCCCATCTACCGCAGTATTAATCCGAATTTAATTCACATAATTCAACTTGCTGAATGGAGAAAAGGCAAATAACAGGTGTAGAAAAGTCTGGGGTATCCAGGTGGAGTGTTTTTAAGGAGATGGAAGTGGATATGAGGAAAATACAGCCGAAACACACTCCGCCGGCCACGCCCGAAAAGGCACCTAAAAAACAAAGGGCCAACACTTTGCCTGGGCAAGCCACGCCACATCAGAGTCCCGAACAAGAGCTGTTAACTCTCTCAGGTTTTCTGGTGGAATTTAGACCTTTCAAGGAGGATTTAAAGGGTCTTACCTTAGAAATTAAATTGATTACCCAAGCCATAGAAGACATTGTATTGAGGACATCCGACAGTGAGGCACGGATCACCTCCTTAGAGAACAGGGCTGACAAATCGGAACCTGAGATAGTGACTATCAAACAAAAGCTGGTAAAAATGGAACAGAAACTGAAGAATTTAGAGGGTCATAGCCGCAGGAACAATGCGGTAATTATCGGCCTCCCCGAAGCTGAAGAAGAGCACGATTCAATTTTATTTGTTCAAAAATTTCTGGAGAAAACAGTGGGTCCTTCTCCTTACGGGATCCGGTACATTATAGAGCGGGCTCACAGGGCACTCCTCCCAACCCCACCAACCGGGGCTCCCCCCAGGCCCTTGATCTTTCGATTCTTAAACTACTTGGAGAAGCAACACTTTTTTCTTAAAATTCGAGAGATTCAAGATCTTCAGTGGGAGGGGGTAAGAATATGAGTTGCCCAGGATTTTCCACTATCAGTGCGCCAATGCAGGTCCTCCTTTCACTCTCTTGTTACTAAAATAATTGCAGCTGGAATTAAGTTCTGAATGATTTATCCAGCCAAGCTGCAGGTATTAATCTCTGGTACCTGGCATTCTTACGAGGACTTGGGGGCGGCAACCAAAGGCCTGAAGTCGGCTATGCCCGATCTATTCAAGGATACTTGAAGGAGGACTAACACTTTTTGGGGGAAAATAGCGGAGTAAAAGATCCATAAAGCGAATGAAGGAACAAAAAAAAAAAACAAGAAAAACAAAGAACTTTGATGTGCGGTTTTCGTTTTAGAATGGTCGGCTTCTAAAGTATTGGACTGTCTTGTGGACTTGGGCACTGGTCATGTTATTTTACCCTCTCTCTCTGTAAGGAGGGGAGTGAAGAAAGGGAGAGGCTTACATTTTTATACTGCAGGGAAGAAACAGGAATGTTTATTATAGCCAGAATTGTTGTTTTCTGCTTCCATGGTAACAAATTAACGAAAGTCACATATGCGGTTGTGTTCATTGTTGGGGATAGTATTAGTATAATGTCGAGTTGTTTTCATATGTTTTCCACGAAGATAGTACTCAAGAATGTAGCCCTGTGGTCTCTGGCATGCAGTCAGCAAGCAGGCGCATTAGCGCATTGCTATCTATTTTAAGGAGGAAAAGAGTTGCGTGCAAGGGTTTGTAGAGTTGCTTCATGGGTCGATATTACATCACAGTGAATTTAGGTGTTTAAATTAAGAGACAGAAATGAGCAGAGTTTACTCTCCTCCTCTTTTCTTTTTGTTTTTTCTTCTCGTTTTTCTTTCTTTTCTCTTCCCCATTTTTCCAGCAAGCAAAGTATAGCTTGTAGAGAACTAAGGTAGGGAGGCTGTTACGTGGAGTCGCCACAAGAGGGGGATGTTGTTCTGCTTTTCCACTAGATTAGCACTGGATTGAGCTGTACGAAAGGCTACTGTTGCAAAGTGGTTAAACATTATAACAATATAAGGTTACATGTTGCTTTGGGGGATGCAGGACAATCGATATGGTGGTACCCTGAATTTAGACTTAGTATTAGGGACTTATTATATAGCAGTCAGGGCAGATCTGATGCATTGAGATTTCTTTTGCTTTATTTTGGTGGGGTGCTATCCATTGCGTAGTAAAAACTTATAGGTTTATAGCAAAGTTTAGAACTGTTTGCCCTTCCCATTTTGTCTTCTTCCACTTTTGGATTTAGGAATAGTTTACCTTTAGGCAGTTCTATACTTCATAGATAATTTTTGCATGTAGGATTTATTAGATAGTGTGCATGGTTCAAAGGTTTAGACATATACTTAGATAAGGTGAGGTTCTATATTATATCCTAAGGATTTTGGGGGGATAAATCAGGGCGGATGGGCGGGGAAGGTGATGTGATGGTGTGCTGCAAAGCGTTTGCAGGATAGTAAGAGGTAGGGAGGGTAGGGGATGGGGTCACTCAAGGGATTTTTAGTTGTGGGTTTTTTCTGGTGGGTTTTTTTCTTTTCTGTTGTGGGTGGGTTCAACAGTCCAGTTTAACATTTTACAACGGTTCAAAAATAACAGGCATTAAGATAGAAACTGGCTTGGTGGGTGATTAGACAGAATGGCTAATGATGTGTGTATTTCCACTTGGAATGTTAAAGGGGTCCGTCAGAAACTAAAACAATACAAAATTCTGAAACATTTGAGCATCTTGTACTCTCATATTTCTTTTATTCAAGAATCTCATTTGTTAGACTCCGAGACCATTCAGTTGAGAAGATTGCAAATAGGGCAGGTTTTTTCAGCTCAAGGCTCCTCTAACTGTTGTGGGGTTTTAATTCTGATTAATAGAAATATTCCATTTACTGCCACACAGGTGGTTAAAGATCCACAGGACAGATTTGTATTGGTGAAAGGTACTCTTTTCTCCAAAGAATTTTTATTGGGGAGTATTTACGGTCCTAATAAGGAGGACCCTCTTTTTTTTATGCAGCTATTAAATTCTACATTCCCATTATTACCTGCATTAATAATTTTGGGGGGAGACCTTAATGTGGTGTTGGATCCAGATAAAGATCATACTGGTAATACCTCAGGAAGACCTTCTCCTGCTCTGCGAGCCGTTCACGATTTAATGGACCGCTTGGGCCTTTGCGATGTATGGAGGGTACTACATCCAGAAGCTAGGGAATACACCTTCATTTCCCCTGTCCATGGATCCATGTCTCGTATTGATTATTTATTGGTATCTCAACAAATTTTGCCTGGGGTAACAGTCTCCGTTATCCAACCGGGTCCTCCCTCATATCATTCAGTGGTGCAATCTAGTTTGTCTCTTCCATCCTTGCCTAAACGCCATACCCGATGGAAATTGAATGATCAATTACTTAAGGACTCTAAAACTGTTGAATGCATAAAAGATCATATTAAACAATTTTTTGAAACCAACTCCACTTAGGACATTAAACCTGATATTCTGTGGTGTGCCTTTAAAGCGTATCTTCATGGCATTTTAATTGGCTTGGCATCTAGTAGGAAGAAAAAACAAGAATTAAAGCAGAAAGCTATGTTATTTCAGATTAGATCAATGGAGGCTAATTTACATCCACAATCAACTGAAGAAGACAAACAAAAACTAGCAAAATTAAAGGACTCCTACATTAGCCTTCTGAATGAGAAGGCGGAATTTGCAATATTATGTGTATATTATATCATATGTAGACCATGGAGAAAAAGCAGGGAAACTATTAGCTCAGTGAATTAAACAACAGGAATCATCTTGATTTATCCCTCCAATTCGCTCTAAATTGAATGGATCTTTAAAATCTTCCCCTCAGGAAATAATATTGGAATTTACCAGTTATTACAAACAATTATATGGTGCTATGATTAATCCCCATCAATTCAACTCTTTCCTTTATTTAAAAGAGGCTCAACTACCTGAGCTTCAGGAATCCCAACAGAGGAAAGTAGTGGCTCCAATTTCATCACTGGAAGTAGAGGTAGTAATACAGGGATTACCTTCAGATAAATCTCCGGGACCTGATGGGTTCTCGTCTAATTTTTATAAATGTTTTAAGGATCAGATTATCCCACATCTTCTTTCTTTATACCATTTTATATTATCTGGTACACATGTAGATTCCACATTATTTGAGGCTCTCATTGTACTCTACCAAAGCCTGGTAAGAACCTAGAAGTTGTGGAAAGCTACAGACCCATCTCCCTATTAAACCAGGACATTAAGATATTAACTAAGATCTTAGCAGATAGACTTAGTCTAATCCTCCCAGATTTAACAGGTTTGCAACAGGTAGGTTTTATGAATGGTAGATCTTCTGTAGATCACTTACATTACTCTTTCCATGTATTCTCGGTGTCCATGGATGCCTCCTTTCCAGCAGTGTTGGTGTCCCTGGGCCTTAGAGAAGGCTTTGATAGAGTTAGTTGGAACTTCTTTTACAAACTCTTAAAGCCTTTGGTTTCCACAACAATTCCTAGTCTGGATCAAAGGCGCTTTGCAAAATCCTTCTGCCAAAATTTCAGGTAATGGGGTAATTTCAGACTCATTTTATTACATTCTGGTACCAGACAGGGCTGTCCCCTTTCCCCACTTCTTTTCAATTTATACCTAGAACCGTTAATCAGCAAATTGCTTTTATGTCCACAGGTACAGGGTATCACAATATTAGACACGGAAATTAAAGTGTCTGCTTATGCTGATGATTTACTCTTACAGCTTTCATATCCAGAGGCCTCCATTCCTGCTATGTTAGACCTAATAGAGGAATATAGTAAGTTGTCTAATTATAAGTTAAATGTTGGTAAGTCCACCGTGTTCCCTTTAAATCACAGAGTTCTTAAGCATGATATCACTGCTTTAGGCTTGGCGTGGTCATATGAATCTTTACGTTATCTTGGCATCGAATTAACTAGAACTACACAGCTTTCCATCAAGAAGAATTTAGATTCATTACTAACAATAGTGACACAGGATTTAGAACGCTGGGCAGCTCTTCCCATCTCGTTATGGGGCAGAATAAACTTAGTTAAAATGAACATACTGCCCAGGTTGCTTTACCCACTTCACTTATTGAACATTTATTTACCAGGTACCTGGTTTAAAAAGGTCCAAAGCCTAATAATGAAATTTATCTGGCTCATGAAACAACCAAGGTTAGCATGCCACAAACTAGCAGCCCCTAAATTCCAAGGGGGCCTACGGCTACCTCATTTTAGTCTGTACTATTGGGCTAGTCAGGCTTCCAAATATCTTCAGTGGTTAGTCCCAAATTCTATGCCTGTTTGTTCTCCATGGTTGAAAATTGAATTGGAAATGATTCATTCATGCAATATGGATTCTTCCACATTGTTATTTTTAAAAACCTCAATTTTACCAAGTAAGTTAAAAGGTTCCACGATAGAAACGTCCATAAGAATTCACACACAGTTATGTGGGTTTTTAAAATATAAACATTATGCAGATTCTTCTCAATCAATTTGGAATTCCCCTGCTTTCAGAATAGATAACAAGCCTTTACTATCTACATGGTTACCTCAATTAGGAGAAGGGAAGGTGTCTTTGTTTCTGAAGGAAGATGGAACATGGTTATCTGCAGAAGAACTTGTATGAAAATTTAGCTCACCACCAAAGGACCACTTTAGAATTCTTCAATTAAGGCACCTTTTGGTTAAAAAATTTGAAAGGATATCTCCCGTATCACCAATGTACTCTTTTCAACAGGATTTATGTCCCCTAATTACTTCTACAAAAGTAATTTCCAAATTGTATAATTTTTTATATCACTGGCACTTTCCCGACGCCTTTGGACCTTACAATTATTGGTCTGATCTTTTTCCACACCGGAACATAGACTGGCCTACCCTATGGAGAAACTGTCACCGTTTCGTATCTCAAGACAGGCTACGGTTGATGCAGTTTAATATTTTGCATAATCTCTATTATTCACCTCAAAGGTTGTTTACTTGGGGAGTAACAACATCTAATTTATGCACCAGGTGCCTACAGAGTGAGGGTACTTTGTTACATATTTTATGGGACTGTCCAAAGATAGCTCCATTTTGGAGGATGATACAGGACAGAGTTGATCCATTACTGGGGCTGTCTGATTTATTCTTGCCTGAGATATGTCTTCTTGGGGACTATTCTCAGATAACAGTGAATCAACGTAAATATCACATAGCCTTGATTTCCATGTCTGTTAAAAAGCTGGTCCTTAAATATTGGAAAAATCCACAATTGGTCCTCTATTCTGAATGGCTTAACGAGTTTCTAGCTAATCTTAGGACAGAAAAGACCATTTCTAGTCTTTATAATAATAATGTTAAGTATAAAAAGATATGGGCTCCTTTACATATGCTATATACCATCTAACCTGCAATGGGGGTCAGAATATACTATATTGAACTGATTGTATATTGGGACTGTGGGGGAGGAGGGGTGGGGAGGGGGGATGGGATCATGCATATTGAATTTTCCTTTCTCTTGTAACATATTGTTATCGAATAAGCATGATCCTGTCCATTGTAATGTTGAAAAGGTTAATAAACTTTAAATGAAAAAAAAAAAAGATTGTCAATGGGGCCTGCCCGGTGGCACTGAGGGTTGAGGTGCAGGTCACCACACCTCGCGCCATGCCAGTGACCCTGGTTCGGGAAAGGACACGGGATGCCGGTGGCTGTCAGGGGGAAGGAGAGGATTGAGCATCCACAGGACTGCTCTCCTCTTCTGGGGTGAGTTGCAGGGAAGCCTCACTCAGGAGCGGCCCCCAGTGGAGACTGGGAGCACTGCATGAAAGGCGCAACAAAGGAACACAGAAAAAGCAGAAACAGCTCCAGGACAGGCTGGATGATGGCTGCTGGTCCGCTGATGCCACTGAATTTCTGAAGGAGGCATGTCCACCTCAGCAGCACCCTAGAGCCAAGTAGTAGAGTGCATTGGCCAACCCCACTGGTGCCTTCCCCTCGGTGGAGAGGGACCCATCCAGCAATGGGTTACTCCAGGTTACCACGGGGATGACTGCAAATATGAGGAGGGAGGCTTTAACAGGGGTAGTAGGAGGGAAGTCGGGGTCCTTGGCAGCTCGAAGGAGTGGCGGGTCCTGAAGTATGTGGGGGGGGATAAGTAATACAAAAAAAACCAAAACAACAAGATTGTCAATGGACCGAGAGGCAGCAAAGAGGACCAAGTTGTCAGCATAAATAATGGTCCAGTAAGGGGGTGAAAGGGTGGATAAATCATTTATAAACAGTGAAAAGAGCAGGGGGTCAAGTACTGAGCCTTGAGAGACACTACAAGAGATTGGTGCAGAGGATGAGAGGACCTTGCAGAAAGGGACAGATTACGATCAGCCCTCAGGATAGCTACTGATCCAAGATAATGTGGAACCAGAAACACCAATCGTGTGATGCTTACTTAGTAGCAGGGGGTGGTTAACTAAATCAAATGCTTTGGTGATGTCAAGTTAACACAGCACCAGTTAATAGGCCTTGTCCATATTAGTCTAAACTTCACTAGTGAATAGTGTTGGAGCAGTAGTGGTACTATGCCCTGCCCTAAAACCATGCTGTGTTGGAGACTGAAGCTTGAGATTACATAAATGAGTAGATATCTGGCGATGGTCTCCCAGTTTAAATATCTGGGAATTATTCTTGACTCTGGATTATCTTATTCATATCATATAAAAATGTTATGTCGGAATATTAATCAATGGTTGGGAGCTTTGTTTAGATTACAAAACCTTCTTACTGAACAAGTTCGATTTGCTATTGCCAATAAAGTTCTGTTGTCTAATATGAATTATAACGCCTTTTTGTTCCAAGGCCTATCTAAATCCAACTTAACTTTATTTACTACATTTCACGCTATTTGCAGATTTGTACTAAAAAAACCTTTCTGTGCTCATCATTGCACACTATATCAACTAACAGGGTTGCTTCCACCTGTTTTGAGTCATATTTATAGTCTTAATTGCTTAACACATCATGTACTAAATTTAGGCCCTTAAACACCACTGTCAGTTTTGTTACACCAAAGGAAACTAGCCAGGGCCCTTCACTCCAACTCATCAATTTCACTTATGGTTCCTAGCGTGCGAACTTGTGTTGGGAAATGTGCCTACTCTGTCTCAGCTCCTATAAATTGAAATAAACTACCACAGAAATCCAAGATTTATAAAGTCATGATAGTTTTAAAGTCACTTTAAAGAAATATTATGTAGACTATTTTATATGTAAGTGTTAGTCTATTTGTAATTATGTGTTTGGTGTACTGTATTTGTAATTTTTTTGGTATCTGATATGTTTATTGTGTAAACATCTTGATTGTATTTTATGGTCACGGGTCATGTTTGAAAAAGGACCTTGGCCCATAACACGTACCCGGTTAACAAAAGTAAAATAACAATAATAAATAAATAATTTTTCAAGCAGCTTGCTTAGAGTAGGCAGCAACACTATAGGTTGGTAGTTGGTTAGGATCTTAGGGTCTCCTTTTTATGTTGGCTTGCGCCTGCGTGCCAGCCAGCATCTTGGGCGAATGCAAGGCACACTTTAGTAGGTGCATCCCTCATTCTCCAATAAGCCAGCATGCAAGCACTGACACGAAATGTGCTAAGTGGTCATGACATGTAAGGAGAGTGCCACTGCAATGAGAAACAAGCTCATCATGCAGCGGCACAACACGCCTCCGGACGTGCCTTTCCTGGTGAAGTATTTCAATAAACATGGTGGCACCTGCAGCCACTTGACACACAATGCCGACTTCAGGGGTGCCCAATTCCACTGTCGGCATGCTAAATAAACCCTCACAAGACTGTGTGGCATGCTGGGAGCCCACCCCAGTGTGCCTCCCCATAATCAAAGCCGACTGTCGTCGGCATGTTCCGCTCTGCCCCCATCTGTGCCACACTGGGAGCCCACTCCTGTGTGGCCAACATCACCCCCCCAAATTCATGGGGCACACTGGGAGCCCACCCCAGTGTGCAGAACAGTTTTACACACCTGTAAAAAAGAAAACGGTCTGCTGGGTTCTTTTTCTTTTTTTTTCAGTACCTGAAAGAAAAATTGGTCTTCGCAGCTGTCTGGCACCCCGCCCAACCTAAGCCCACCGTCTCGCACCCACCTCCCCACCCCGACCCATGCCTCCGGAGCTTGGTGCGACAATCTTTGGTGGACCAGGATCACGTCTGCACTCTTCAAAGCCGATCATGAACTGAAGAAATGCCGGTAAGCTGTATAATGGCACACATAGGTTTTTTTTTCAATTTAGGTGCATATCTCAGCCATTTTTTTTAATTTTCCCCCCAAATTTTCAACATGGAGTGCTTGGTACCCCACCTCATGAGCACATGCACTGTCATCTTGTTACTCAGCCCTGAAAGGTCATTTAGCAGTCACTGCATGAAATCATCTTTTGGGACTGATTAATGGAACAAAAATGCCACTGTTCATGAGGTGGGGCCCCAAAAACCCTATCTTGCAAATTTGGTGGAAAAATAAAAAACATTACCGTGTTACGAGCGTGCATAGTGCAGTTTCAATGCATGCTCATATCTTTGATCATTTTTAATGTTGTCACTCCAGATTTTCAGCATTGCCATTTTTTCACACCTCCTTATGAATAGTACAGCTGTCATTTTTCAGATCCTGCCTGAAATGTGTTTTCATGTATGTGGCGCACAATGGCGTGGTCGCTGTGCAAAATCAATGTTCAGGACACATTAGCAAAATCACAGTGACACTGTTCATGAGTGGAGGTCCTAAATACCTATGTAAAAAATTTGGTAAAATAAGTACCCAAAATAATTGCGTTACAGGTGTGCATTGTGCAGTTTCTACACGTTTATGATCACCAATTTCCCTATTTTCACTCCAGATTTTCACCATTGTCATTTTTGTACACCTCCTCATGAATAGTATAGCTGTCATTTTTCACATCCTGCCCAAAATGTGTTTTTGCACGTGTCACACAATGGTGCGGTCGCTGTGGGAAATCAATGTTCGAGCCAGATTAACAAAATCATAGTTACAATGTTCATGAATGGCATTCCCAAAATGCCTGTGTTGAAAATTTGGTTAAACAAATCCTCAAAATAATTGTGTTACGGGCGTGCTTTGCGCAGTTTCTGTGCACGCTCATGATGTCATCAATTTGTCATATTTTCACTCCAGATTTTTAACAATGCCATTTTTTACATCTCCTCATGCACAGTGCAGCTGTCATTTTTCACATCCTGCCCAAAATGTGTTTTCGCATCTGTGGCACCAAAATGCACACTCGTGGTACAAAATCACCTTTTGGCAAACAAACATAGTGCCACTGCTCATGAAATGGGGTCACAAATGGCCCATGTTGAAAATTTAGAGTGAAAATACCAACAAATGTCCTGGGCATTAGGGTTTTCACCCATAATGCCCCACCCTGTACAGACTGACAGGCATCAGGGGTGTGACTTGGCATTGTAGGCTGTAATGCTCATGCCATTCCACCCCGACCCTGCAGCCGCACTTGCATCAAGGTGTGTTTTGGACTCTTCAACCCCAACGTTCACCCCATTCTCCTACACTGCACCCATGTCAGTATATTTCCTTATGGAACGGGGTGAGTGTAAGGCCCGAGGAACCCAAGGCACATTATGGCACTTGTCTGTCTCTGCGGGGTAGGGTGGGGTGAAATGGCATGCACGTTATAGCCAACGACCCAAAGACACACCCCAATCATTCTCTGCATGGTGGGGCTGGGGTCAGCATCACTTCACTACTTCACTGCCAATCCTATTATGCATCTCTCTAACACCTGCACTACCAATGCCAGTGCCAACAAGCCAACATTCGGCATTGACAAATGCTTGTTTGAATACAGGAATAGTTCTGGCTGTTTTCCAGGCTATTGGAACAATGGAGGTGCAGATGGACATATTAAAGAGCCTAGTTACAGTTCTAGCTAGAAAAGAGACAGCAAGTCTTAGTATCCTGGACTCTAGTCCATCAGGCCCAGCCCAGCCATGGGGAGGGATGGTACTTAGCAACTTTAGGACCTTCTGTTGTGTATGAGAGCTAGCATCAAGGAGGGAGAGACATCAGTAGGAGCCAATAAGAGTGTGTGAGAACCATTGGTTAAAGAGGGAAAAGTACTGTGAAGTTTGGTGAAAAGGGAGTTGAAAGTGTTGGCAATAGCTGAAGGATTGTTACAGTTGACCCCATTTATAAGCAGTTCACTAGGAGTTTGTCGCCTATTGTTACTGAAGATCTCATTAATTTGAGACCAATATCTCTTAGGATTAGATGCTGAGAAATGAAGAAGGTCATGGTAATAATTACTCTTGGCACTACGGATCTCCTTTTTACAGGTGTTATGCAAGGCACGATATGCCTTAAAATCGTCAGGTAGAGAGGAGGATTTCCATTTTGCCCATAGCTTATCCCTGTGCTTGAGTAATTGTAAAAGAGGTCGCTTACGCCACTGATAACCAAAAAGCCATGCAGGTAAAGGAGTAGGGCATAATTCAAATAACTGCAGAATAAGTCAATTTGTCAGTGTCAGTGGCTCAGTAGGTAGCACACTCGCCTCTGAGGCCGGGAGATCAGAGGGCTGTGGGTTCAGTTCCCACATCTGGCACTTGGGTTAATATCTCAGTACTGACACTGTAGTGCAGCATGAGAGGGGTGCTGCACTTCTGAGGAGCCGTCTTTCGGATGAGATGTTAAACCGAGGTCCCATCTAACTGGATTGGTGGTAGTTCAGGTGGATGTTAAAGATCCCATGGCACTTATCGAAAAGAGTAGGGGAATTTCCCCAGTGTCCTGGCCAAATTTCCCTCATTCACTAAAAATACCACCAACAGCTTAATCCGGTTCAAGGTCAGTTGACATTCATCTGTATCCCCCTCCCCCGTGTCGTGCCTGAAAATAGGCAGGATTTGTCTAGTGCACTTACCCGGTCAACAAAAAAGCTAAAGCTAAAAGCTAAAGTCTGAGGAGAAATACAGGGATGACTGATCCATCAGTAGGAATGGCAGGCGCTGAAAAGGAGCTGGGAGGAATTGAGGGGGGGATGTCAGAGTGGGATTGATAATCATAGGAGGGTCCCTTACAGCAGACTGAAGAGACAGACTGAGGCAGGCGTAGGAAGAGCACAGGGAGATGCCACAAGGGTCCAAAAGTAATACAATGTGGAAGCTACACACAATGGGATGCTGACCCGACTGCGACACCAACACAGCGACATACCTTGCTGTTGGCAAAATTGACACTTTGCTGGCAGGTTGCTGTGTTGGTGCACCCGAGACAGGGGCACACTGTCTCCCAGTCCTGCACCCCTCCATGAATCAGCTCCATCTGGAGTTGATAATCCATAGTACAGGGAGCCCCCCAATAGAAAAACAGGACTGGGAGACATATGGGATTTATGTCTTGCGGTCAACATAAATCCCATTGCTGAGATGCCAGTCGACAAAAGTGCTTTCAAACTGGCATCATAGATCTGCACACAGCCGAAAGGCCAATACCATTCAGAAAGGAAGGAGTTCAGAACTGATCCTGTTGCTGAAGAGGCGGGCAGCAAGGATGAATGTTTGTGTTTCGTAAATTGCTTGTCACCTGTGAAAACAGGCAGTTTGCTCATCAGGCTCACAAGGATAAAAATTAAAAAATGAAATTAAATGAATGCAGACATAGACAAGTCCAGGATGAAAATTTGGAGGAGTAGGATGTCCGGAGCATCATTGAAGGAGGAGGAGGCAGCAGGAACTGAAGGCAAGAGACTGGAAGAGGTGGAGCAGGGAAGCAAACGGCCCACAATGAAGCAGAGCCAAGAGGCTAGAACAGGCCAGTCTTCAAAATAGGAAGCTGAGTCCAAAGCCCATGGATGGGAAGAAAGGGCAAAGGAATAAGGCAGGGGAGATCCAGTAGGACTGCCCACTGAAATTGGAAGCATGGGAACTGGTGACATGGCCAAGGCACAGGGAAGTGAACTGAACAATGCTGGAAGAAAATGGAATTGGTAGACGATGTGATTGGATGAAACAGACTCCCATCCCAGATAGATGGGTGAGCAACCTTCAGGTGATGCTTCCCCAGGTAAAGTCAGGGATGGAGACCATTAGAGGAGCTGTAATTAAATGTAGCTGGTCAAATGATGGGGTAGGATAGATGATATTAGGAAGTGAAAATGAGGACAGGGCAAGCCCACCTTTGCTCAATACCCCTTTTCAGGCAGAGCTAGGGATGGAGACTGAGGGTACAATGGTGCAGGATGGATTGATGTGAAAAACTGAAAATGAGGAACAGAACTCCCATCATCGGCAGGCAGGCAGGCCCACCTTCATTCGATACCTTGCTAGGCAGAATTAAGGATGGAGACTGTCAGACTGATTGTAGAGGCTGAAGGCAGCTGGAAACAGGACCCCAGCCCCTAGAGGAAAGGGGAAAACCCACCTACACTCAGTACCCGAAGGCAGAGTTAGATGGAGTACGTTGAACTGCTACATGGGCTGAGCAAGAAAAGGAGCAGCAGAAGCTGCAGTAATAGAAAGAGCAATGCTGAAGAAAGTCATAGGAGGGCAGGGGTGGATGAAAAAGAGGTTGGAGAGCAGAGAGGGGATAAAACATACATCACAGGGAAACAAACTGAAGGTACATGCATGAAAGCTAGGAGACAAAGTGGATTAATGAGGAAAGAAAGGGGAAGCAAATAAATCATGGATTACTTAAAGTGGAGAAAAACATGAAACTGAGAAATACAGTACTTGAACGAGGCACTGGTGAATAACAGGTACTGCATGGGTGGTTTGAGCAAATGGAGTTATGGTAGATGAAAGATAGTGACATCTAGGAAAATGGTATGGTTACGGAGTGATATTATGCAATGGCTTGCCATGGAGAAGCTGTTGAATCACACAAGAGTAGCATGGTGGGGATATCAGATGGTTCTAGGGAAAATCTTTCTCATGACTTCGAGTAGCAATTGTTGGTACTGGTTGCTGGAGGGGAGAGGAGGTCGAGTACTGAGAATGATCCTCCAACAAAACCTGAAGCAGTAGGAAACAGAGTAGTATAGTGCAGCTCTGATGTGGAGTTTGGGAAACAGACAGGGGTTGCAGCGGGACAAGGCACAACATAAATATCAGAAAAAAAATTAAACCATTTCCATGTACCATGATGCGGGAAGTTAGGCAATCCAAACAGTGTTCTCACAATGGAGTTTTCAACACATAGTGCTGGGGCACAGAAGTCGAGTGTGACCTGCAGAATGGAGTGCTAGGGGATTATGTCGCACTCTGGAAGGGCTGGTAGAGAGATGAAGCAGTCACTCCTGAACAGCGAGAAAAGCCCCCCAAAACAAAATGAAACAAAGGATCAATAATGGAGAACATAGAGAACCAAGGTACTGGGAAACTGTCAACAGGCAGGAGTGGGGAGGAAGCAGGGCACAGGAGACAGCACAAGTGAGACAATGGGGAAGGGTGCGACAACAAGCAAGAGGGTGGGGAGGGGGAACAGAACCACTGAATCAGACAGGAGGGAAATGAAGGGAGAAGGGCAACAGAGGAGAACCCGGAAACAAAGACCAAGGGGCAGGGAGATGAAAGCAGAAAATGAAGGAGGCACAGCTTGCAGCCACGCAGGAGCCCAGAGCATTGGGAAACAACCAACCAACCATTTCACAATGCTCTAAGCGAAAGCTGCTGGGAGGGGCTGAACTTTATTTGGAATGTGGGAGGAGCTATTCTCCCCTACATTGAACCTCAGGCTGCAGCCCTCCCAGAAAAGGGATAATCAGAAAGGTCAAATGATCAAGGATAAAATAATCCCATCACTAGAGTTATACAGCACTTTTCATAGTACTGTAAATGGTTTGGTCGTTTTGTGCATGGGAATCCATACTTTACCAGATGCTGTTGAACCACAGCAGAGATGTCAGCATACTGTTATGCCACACTAGATATGTCACAACTGTGGTACAGTAGCAAAGACTGTTATATCTATTAAGATTCCTAATGCTTACCTACACTGCAGAATCCTCATAAAGCTATCAGCAAGACTGAAAACACCCTGACGTAACTGTTTGTTCAAAGATGAACTACAATACTAGAAATGTTGACAGCACATGTAGCTATGGCTTAAATCACATTACATGGTTAAAATCTTATCCTGTTGTTTGTTGTGTTTTTTGCTAATTTTTACCACAGTTCAAGACAGAACTAAAAAGAAGGTAAATTAATTAAAATAAGCATATACTTTACAAAATAACATATGCACAACCATATGCAACAAGACTGGTGCTTCCATATAATATACAAAATAATATATGTGTAGCCATACACCACAAGGCTGTTATTTCCATCTAGGTCTGCAGTTAAATCATAGACTCCTCTCTGTCTTCATTCTTGAGGTCTATGATGTCATCTCACCACCTGATGGAAACACAGTCTTGCTGTAAGTTACAGTAAGTAAAATGTATTTGTCAAGCATCCATTCCCTGGGGTCAAAGCACTGTACATCAAAACAACTATCGTAAAAATATAATAAAAACAATAAAACCCATACAGAATAAATATGTGCAAAATGCAATACATCTAAAATAAATAATATGGTTTGACAGCATCACTTCAGGGACTGATTACGCTAGGCTAAAAGCCTCCTGAAACTGAAAGGACTTTAGGCTCCTCTTAAATGCCTCCACTGAGGTAGCCTCCTGAAGAGCTTGAAGAAGCCTGTTCAACAGGGCATGTCCCACAAGCACAGGTGTATGATTATCCATACATTACTTTATATTTTCAGTAAAGAAAATTAAAGTTCATACTACTTCTATATCAAGGATTGTCGATTCCACTCCTGTATCACCACAAGCTCATCCAAGTCCTTATCAGAGCCACTCAGCGATATAGCAAAATCTCTCTCATGACCTTTTGCATACTGCAGTTTAAGATATGCTGCCAATTGATTAGTATGAAAGAAGATAAACTTTTTACCATACTTAGCAACTTTAACTTTAGCCAGTCTGAGGAGTTTAAAGCAGCAGTGCACGTAACTGTGACAATTTTGACCCATACCTTTCCATTCTATTTTAGAATGCCCTCATTCTCTTTTGTTGTAAAATGCCTTTTCTCTGTTTTGAGACTACTTTATACAGGGCCTATACATGGGTGAGTGACTGCAACCATCTTGGATGGGAACTGCAGTCCCAGATGGTTTAAATGTTACTTTGATGAACATTTAAACTAGCCAAGGGGTAAGCAGAAGGAATCAGGGAGTCAGAAACTGCCTTCCCCCACAGGCTGAAGTATAGAGTAAGGAGAACCTAAGGGGAGAGGAATCCCCCAGGGTGACACTTAATAAATGGAGCAGGGTGGCATAGATAAAGGGGGAAAGGAACAGGAGCATGAAAAAGAGAGGTGGGAAGGAGGAAGGGCAAAAAGGAACAAAATGGGGCAACAAGAAGAGTGTAATTAAAATCTGGAAGGCCATGTGTGTGAATGCTAGAAGTCTAGGAAATAAGATTCTGGACCTAGAGACCATCATCACAGAGGCCAACCAGGATATTGTGGCCATTACAGACTCATGGTGCACTGAAAACTATGACTGGGACATGGCCATACTGGGCTATACTCTGTTCGGGAAGTACTGGGGTTAAGGAAAGGAGGAGGTGTGGTGCTTTATGTGAGGGAAAGCATAAAAGCCACAGAGATGCAGGGAATACAAGGGGAGGCAGAGGTACTGTGGGTCTCCCTGGAGATGGGGAATAGAGCCACTGTTCACACTGGAGTGATCTACATACCTCCAACACAGAAGGAGGAATTAGGTAAGGTACTGGGGAAGTCATTGGCAAGATGGCAGAAAAGGAGAAGATGCTGCTGGTGGGGACTTCTACCTGCTGGATATAGACTGAAGCCCCCCAGCAGTGTTTTCAGCTAGAAGCAGAGACATCCTGGACTCTGCAGAAGACATTCCTCAGGCAACTACTCCGTGAACCCACTCATGATAGGGTAATATTGTACCTGGTACTCAGTAACAGAGACAGTGTTGCATATGTCAAAATGGAAGGCCGCTTGGGAACCAGTGATCACTGTACAATGTGGCTCAATATTTATTTTTATTTTTTTTATTTTGGCCTTTGGTAACCGGGTAAGGCCCACTGGGCACAAGTGACTGACTTCAGGGGTGACCTGAGAGCAAGGGGCGGTTAAGTGACTTGCTCAGAGTCACACACAGTATGCAAGTGGAGGTTGTAAGAATCAAACTCAGGTCTGGCCTACTGGATGTATCAAGTTCATTCACAACTCGTTCCTCTAACCTCTAGGCTATACTGCCAGCCCCAATATAAGCAATATAAGGATGGCTGCAGAATAAAACCACACGAGGATGAGGGTCCTGGTCTCAGGAGTGCTATCATAGCAAATTTGTTAGTTTGTGAGTTATAAAAATATTTTATATTATTTGGTTACAGAAGTTGGTTATTTGGATGTCATGTGATACTGAAACATTGGTAGTTTGTTTAAAGCTCCAAATAGTTATTGATCTGGATGGACTCACAAAATCAAAAAGGGAAAACAAAGCTGATTTTTTAAAATTGCTGTCCCTCTGGTAGTAAGGGGAGCCTCAAGGTCACGGATTTCAGTTTGAGCTGGACACAGAGGTCAAAGGTGTGAGTTTTTTATTTTATTTATTGAATCTTGGATTAACTCCTTTGAGCTAAGAGCTCTTTTACATAGGTTCCATGTCAACAGGTTAACATATAGGATTAAGAACTTAACAAGAGATAGATTATACACAAAGTAAATAAACAGTTACAAATAGACAAGTTTACAGGCATTGTACAAAGTATGCCAGGCAAATTTGTCTAAAAATGTATACAATAAAGTATGGGTTAAAGAGGAACGAAGAGTAGCAGCCAGTGGGGCCTTGTCAAGCACAGGTAGATAGTAAGTGTGAGGTAAGATAGTAGGAGGGGGATATGAGTAAGTAAGGGATGAGGGATGAGGAGAGTTTGAGAGAAGAAAGAAGGGATAACTACAGGCTGTAAGATGAATTACAATACAGAGGAGTAGAGATGTGTTGCAGCCTAGCAGGCATTGTCAGGTAATGTCCAGCAAGAGAGAGGGAAGGATAAGTCAAATGGTGTAGAGTACAAGGGAAAGAATATGAGGGATAGTGATAGGAGAAGGGATAGTGGGATGAGGGGAGTAAGGGTGGGTAGGTCATGGAGGGGAAGAAGGTAGTTAATACATGTGAAAGGGAAGGGAGGTGATAGTTCCTAATACAGGTAGCTTCAGCAGAGCTGAAAGGGACAGCATATCCATATAGAAATGACATGAATAATGGAGTAATTTGGGTAACATTATATGATACAATCACAGCTGGTATTTACCATGAGGCATTGGTGCAATTTATATTTGAAAGGGCCCAGCTTGGTGACTGAGGAGACAGCAATGGGTAAAGAGTTAAGCCATAGTGGGACTCTATATGTAAATGACCATTGTCCTTCTGTTGTGTGACAGTGCGGGACAGCAAAGAGCCGATTATCTGAGCCTCTAGTACGTTGGGGATTACAGAAATGGCTTAGAATCTTTTGAACTCCAGGAGGTGTGAGTCCTAAGCTTACTTTCTTAACTAACAAACAGGATTGGTACTTTATTCTATCCTTTAACTGCAGTCAACTGAACTGGGTATAGAGATCATATGTGTGTCTATGAGACGTGCTGACCCTGTGAGGAGCCTACAGGCTTTAAGAGCCGTATTGATATGTGTAAGGGACGTAGCAGTTGCTGAGCCATAAACAACCAGTCCATAGTCTATGATAGAGATAAAAAAGCTGTGAAATGCAAGTCTAAGTACATCTGCAGTAAGACTTTGCCTGTGCCTATAAAGCAGTCCTATACGAGTGGTGACTGCTTCAGTAAGGTTTTCTATGTGTTGCGAAAAGGATAAGGTACTTGTGTTGCAAATAGGATAAGGTACTTTTAGCAAAATAAGTGAAGCTGTATCCATGGTAAACTGGGACTGATAAGGTGTGGTTACAACAACTAAGAATGTAATGCTTGGAAAAAAAGGACTTAATGTTCTTTAATACTGGACATGTATTTTGTTGCTTGTTCCTATGAAACTAAAAAGTGCTGCAAGTGTGAAAATGGCACAGTGTGATAGAACATGTTTCTACCTAATGAAAACCCACTATTTCTAAGAAACCTTAAACATCCGCTAAATGCAGGCCCAGCTATGCAGTGGGGACAGAGTCCTCCACTGTCCCACACTGCTCAGCTCTACAACAACAAAAGTCTAATAGGAGATAGGGTTGGGATATTTTCTTTTAATGTTTTTGTTCATTGTTCAGAGACAAAGAGTGAGACAGAGAGAGAGGTTTAAAATAATAAATACTTTGGCTTTCTTGTCCTCAGCAATCAATGCATGATAACACCCTGCAGCACTTCCCCCAGCTTCCAGTAGTAGTTACTTTTCTAAACAAAGACTCCATTTTTGTCCAGAGGGTCCATGGTGTCTCTGATGTGGGATCAGCAACCCAGAACATATAGTTGTAAGAAAAAATCCACAAATTGGGATACGTTCTGGGTCACAGATCCCACACTACAGAAAATGGGTCTAACAGGGGTGTCCAAAAGGTCCTTTTGGACCTTTGGAAGAACATACAGTGTTGGTACCACTGGAAAGTACACTTTTAGGTTTAGAAAATGGACTTGAAAAATAAAGCATCCTGACTGGCTGAAAGCCATAATGAGGCATGCATTTATTTTTCAATAGAGCCCTGTATGAAAGAAGTGCCAATTCAGGGTTCCCAATTACTTAGGATATCTGTGGACATCCGGAATTTTTAAAGTGAACAACCGCCATTTGCTTTTGCTCGCTAAGTGAGCCATAAAGTAGCGAACGGGCCTATCTCCCCCTTCTTACAATAGAAAATCCCCTTTCCAAAGGAACCACCCCAAAAATCAGCAAACAATTGTGATAGTAGAATAAAAAATGCAGCTACACTGTAGACTGCATTTATCAAGACAGTGAGAGAACAGTACCTCTGGAATTGCTATTTAAGCAATAATGCCCGACAGGGTGCATGTCGTGCTGGGATAACGTCACGCCTCAGGTGGTTGGGCACGAGGCAGCAGGCCGAGTGCGTCCAACAACTGAGGCGTGATGTTATCCCAAAGGACACACACCCTGGAGGGCATCATTGCTAGTATACAATGGCTCGTTGTTATATATAAAATAAAAAAAATAATTTTAAAGAATGTTTTTTAGTGTGTAAAAATAGTTTTGTTTCTTAAGAGGAGATGCAAAAAAAGAGGTGATCTAACTCATCATATAGCTCATCTCCAGGTTCACAGTGAGGCTGACACTAGACCCATGATGTTGAGCTGGGATAACAGCATGGGGCCAGCCCAAGACTGACCAATCAGAGTCCAGGATTTTTTCTTGCCATTGTATAATGTGCCTTAGAGAACCGGCACTTTCTTGGTTTTCCATACCACTGAAGGATGTCCATCTGCGATACAGAAAATAAAGAAAATACCAGTCTTCTCATGCACACCAGTGGTACTGGAGCTACTGCTCTCTCTCACTTACTTAATAAACATAGTTTATAGTACTACATGTAAACAACACTAAAACGCCAAACATCCCAACAAAAAGAGTTTTCTTTTTATTTGTTAAAATACAAAAGCCATACTCAACTCTTTGCAGTGCTGTTCTATGGCCACACACCATTTCAGCTTCTCCCACAAGGGGAGGTCATTCCATGCTGCAGAGAAGGCTCTTAGGCCCATTCTCATAGTTATGTTAGGGCGTTCTAGTTGGAGGTATGAAGGCTGACATAGATTGCAGCAGTAGGTTCTAGGCCAGATAAGAAGGGATAGTGGAGAGTAGGAGGAATTGTGCAAAGTATCAGCAACGGTCTGGGCCAGCAGGTAGGAGCGTCATGCTTGTGGAGGGAGCCAGTTAAGGGGCTGGTAAAGAGTGCAGTAGTGAGGGAGGAGAGGGACGCAGAAGGCAAGGTGACATATAAGATTGTAGGTAGCATCCAGGTGTTTAAGGTTGGTAATGAAGGTGAGGGAGTACACTGGGTAGCCATAGTCAAGGAGTGGAAGGAGGTTGCCATGGGCAATAGCAAGGTGGGCTTCTGGCGAGAGGTGGTCGATCATGCGATAGCAGAGTCCTATCTTCTGGTTGATGCACCTGATCAGTGAGGCAATGTGGTCAGTGTAGGTTAGAGATGGGTCCAGGATTACCCCCAGATACTTGAAGGAGGGAACAGTGTCAAGGGGAGATCCATCTGGGGATTTGGCAGTGAGAAAGCCACTGTTGTGGGTTACGGCAGAGAGTTTCAGTTTGGAACCGAAAAGCATGGCCTTTATTTTGGCAGCGTTGACCAACAGTTTGTAGGTGGAAAACCAAAAATGTGCCTTATAGAAATCATCAGTAAGAATGGTGGATAGAGAGGAGGGGTCCACTTTGGTATTGTATTAGGTCATCGGGGTAGAGGAGTGATTTACAGGATAGGCCTTCCAATAGGAGAAAGTTAATTAAGAGGGAAAAGAGGAATGGGCCAAGAACAGATCCCTGGGGGACACCCACAGAGACAGGCAAGAGGAGGGAGTTGACATCACCAAGGCAGATCATCTGTGCTCTACCAGAATGGTAGTTAGTGAGCCAGGCAGTGGAGGCAGGGGATAAACCAAGGGTGTTGAGTTTTGCTATCAGGATGTTGTGATTTACAAGGTCAAATGCCTTGGACAGATCAACAAGCACTGCACCAGTTAGCTTCCCTTCATCCATATTCCTCAGCACATGGTCAGTGAAGAGGGCAAGGGCTGTGGTATTGCTGTGTCCCTTCCAGAAACCATGTTGTGAGAACAAAGGAGATTATATTTGGAGCTATGCTCTGTAATTTGGTAGTTTACTTCCTTCTCTAGGAGCTTACCAAGATGGGGCAGAATGGAGATGGGACAGTAGTTATCCATAAGACTAGGGTCACCTGATTTATAAATGAGGAAAATGTTGGCTTGCTTCAAGACAGAGGGAATGGAGGCTGTATTAAGTGAGAGGTTAAAGATGGAGGTGAGTGGATAGACAATGTCCTGGGCCACTAGTTTTAAGAAGCAGGGGGATAGACCATCACTACCAGCACTCCCTCAAGATGTTTTTTTCTGGTTGCTATAGTCACCCCTTCTATTACATCTGTTACAGCAATTTCAAACATTTCTTTAGTTTCAGTCAACAATTTGGCAATATCAAACCTGTCAATTAAGTCCCTGTTATAATCACTTTTTATACTTTGAGCTGCAGATTCGTTTAAATCCAGGAACATTCCAATGTATTGTGTTCGTCCTGCAGTATTTCCAACTGCAACTTCCTCCAGTGCATCACACTAATCGACTATCATTTGTAGGTCATTAGCAAGAGAAAAAGTACCGTATGTTGGGTCAGAGTTCATGTACCCCATATTTACAGGTTGTTTGTCCAAAGCAAAATAATATGTAAGTTTGATCTTTCTCATTATTTTGTATACATCCACATTGATGTAATAAAATATCCACAGTCGGTGATGGGATGAATGAGAAGCCCCTAGGCAGTGCTTCTAGTTGTGGTTTTGATTATGTGACATCTCAGAGGTTGATCACTGTTTTGTTGAGCCCCCCAGAAGTAATTATCTTGGTGCTTGTACTAGCACTGGTCCCTCCTGCTCCTTCTCATCTTCCTATTCTTCCTTTTTGAGTTATTTACTTGTTTTTGCCCTGCGTTGTTTCCACTGCTCCTTTCAATTGTCTCTCTATCGCTAAAAAAGAAGCTGAGGTGGCAGGTTCAGGTTTCATGATTCCTCTGAGTCAGAGACAATTGTCATGCTTCTTAAATTAGTTTTATTTTGATGTTTTGCCACAGATTTTGATCTATTATGTCTTTGAATCCAACCCCTACTATGTGATGTGCCCTTATTTGCAAGTTTTTCAGGCTGGTCTGCTTTAAAGATTTCACCTTTTTAAGTCCTCAGAGTCACTAATTAATTTTGCTCATTTCCTGTTACCGAGTTCAGTTTCAAACATCTCTGTTTTGTTTCTGTACTGTTGGTCTAAGTCTGTAAATTCATAACTGGTTGTGAAACTTCTTAATTTTTCTTACCCCAGTTTGATTTCTTCCTGGACCATTGCTAGATCTCTCTCATCTTTCTGAATCAATGTTTTCATTAAGTCATTTTTGAATGCCTGCTCCCAATCTGATTTCAACATTTCATCATCCAGCCGACATGTTGGCTGTTTATCAAGCCACGATCAACATGGGGACCATCCCTTTTCCAAATACTTTTCTAATATTATTTTTGTTATATAATTTATGTAATTCTCTGGTTCTTAGTCTTTCTAGTTGTAAGAATACATCTTTGTGCTGATTTGTGTTCTGGCTTGTGCCACTATCCTCAGAAAACAGAACATTTCTCAAATGAGCCCTGCAAATAGAAACCAAATCCCTGTCCTCCAAACATTTGAACATGCTGGTTCTCTCAGAGCTTCCTTCCAATGAGGTAGTTGCTGCGGTCAGCTGACTCATAACTCAGAAGTGCTGGACATTCTCATACAGTTCAGTAAATCTGTATTAGGCTAAAACAAACTCCAGCCAGAGCCAAAACAGCTGTGGTGAGCTTGCAGAGCTCCGAAGAGTGAGTGCTGCCAACCGGCGGCAATGCGACTGCACCTGCATGGCATTCACGCATGTGTAGTTGTGGTGAATGGCATTCTGCCATTCACAAGATGGTGGCACCAGTGGAATTTGCGTGCATGTGCAGTTCTTGCCCTGGAATGTGGAAGTAACAGCCAAACTAGTGCATCTGTTACTCCAAAGCAGCTGATCATGGTGGACTGTTACAAGCTCCATTGGACATTCAGAAGGATACTTCCAAAAGCCCAACAGAAGGCGCCATGATCTGCTGTTTTATGGCAACAGCTGGCAAAATGGCTGTGGGCTCCACCCACAGAGATAAAAAAAGTATCAAATGGTCAGCAACTGCTATGTTAATGGCTGACTCTGTTCCACAAATGTTCACTCCACTGAGGGTCCGGCAGCAGCTGCAAAGGCAAATAAACAAGGGAGTTAACCGCAGCACATCCAGGAAATCTGTGGTGGTGCAGAAAGAGGCAGCTAGCGCCAGAACAACTTTAATGAACACAAACCTCACTCTGGAGTCAAAGATAGATGCAGGTGCTACATAGTGCACAGAACGTACTTTATTTTTTATCAAAGCAGGAGGAACCTGTGTCCCGGTGCTTCAACCAGTAATGACCTTTGTCAGGGGGCTGTCCCAAACACAGTTAGGAGGCACAGGGGAGGACATGGCAGAACTTTTTTTAATGGCAGATCTTTTCTATATGTAACACCGGTACAGGAGTATTTAATATATTTCAATTTAAACACTGTTTGAAAGTTAGCACTACTGCGTCTTTAAAAGTGAGCTTTGAAAAACTCATGGGTAACTGTGTTTGGGACAGCCCCCCTGACAAAGACCATTACTGATCAAAGTGCCAGGGCACAGGGTCCTCCTGCTTTGATGGAAATAATGTACATTCTGTGTGCTATGTAGCGCCTGTATCTATCTTTAACTCCAGAGAGCAGGTTTTGTTCATTGTGAAGTGGAAAAGATGCCTTTTCTCCACACACAGGCATCATCCAGATAGACAATGAAATCCCACCTCACCAGTCAACACCAGATGTCCCAGACAAAAAAAATAAAATACCTTATTCTGTGTAGCCAAGCTGCTCTGTTCTCTCCTCTTTTTCAGGTCTCCCAGAACAGTGGCACCAGCTAACTAACCCCTTAACTCTCCTGTCCCCTGTAAACTTAAGCCAACTCCTTCCCCAATCACGCACCTGTTTCATGGTTTATAACTAATCACCCTACCCACAAGAGTCTGCAATATTCTAGCCAGATAGTTTCTCCACACTGACTACTAAAAGTTAATGATGTTTAAAGGACTGACCCAAAACACTAACTGAAAAGCACTTATCTCAACCCACCCACCCACCCACACTGCTACTTTAGGTATTAAATTAAAGATCATATTAACTGTAGGCTAGCTTCTTTGTTCTCTCCTCTCTTTCAGGTCTCCCAGTGGTGTTATCTACCTACTGTAAATCTGGGGGGGGGAGCACTTGTGTGAGCATGATGGCTGCCGAATGTTGACCAGCTCTGCTGTTAAAATTTTATTTTTTGGCTTAATTTGCTTAAAATAGTATTGGTATTTATATTCAACACTCAACAGGCTCATTCAAGAAACATGCATGTAGCTGAAAGTAAAGTTGATTATACAGAAAAAAATTTTTTCTCCCAAAACTACAGGGAAAGTGGCTCCAACACAGGAACTGGTTGGTTCATTGGTTGTTGTCAGAATAATATCTTCTCCCCTGATACTGTGTCCTGATGTGGGTGCTAAGCTGAAAGCTCCTCAGAAACCAGCTTTAGCATTGGTTCATGTATCCCTCACTGACTTCCTGGGTGACATCTAAAATTAAATGGATAAAGTTCAGAACTCTGGCTAATGGGTTTATGTGATAACGGCAAATGCCTAAATGCGATTACCATTATCACTCAGTCAGAGTGCTGAAAACGTTTTCGGCACTCTGACAACCCTGGCGCCTCAGGACAACAGCGCCAGGACAGTATTTTACTGCTTTCTGTGGGGGGGCTGTGCCCCCACACACACATCCCTTGGGGGGGCTTCGCCCCCGGACCCCCCTACTTAAGGATTATCAACTCCGGGGGGGGGTGCATGTTGGGGGGATGAAAGCAGGAAGAAAAAGGTTCAGGCCAGGCGCTGTAAAATTGCACCAGTGCCCAGACCTGGTACCTCTCCCACAACATCCACTCGCCAAACCTCAATGCCACGATGCAGCTCAGCCAACCACTGCAGCACCACCCCCTATGGCCTCTCCACCCCCTCCCAGCCCACACTCGCCATGTTCGCTCCCCCCCCGTGTGCATATGCATAGTGAAATCCTGTCACCCAGTTCACCCACAGCCTCATCCAGTCACCCTACCCTCCCCACCACCATGAGGGATTGCGCCGGGAAGGAGTGGCCATAATGGACGGTGCCCTTCCTCATGCGCCCACCTCATGGGTTACCCTGGCGAATATTTCAACATGGTGCACTGTAAAAAATCTAGCGTGTAAGTGAAAGAGTACCATATCCCCACAATGGAGACTGATGCTATAGCTTTATCACCTAGGGTTCTGACAATGGAAAAGGCTATACATGCACCTTTGCATGAGCAGATTATGTTTCTTTTAAAACTTAAGAGAACTGAAAATACTCCTGCTGAAAACATTTTGACATCATTGGACTGCCAGTCTCTAATCCTTTACCAGAAGTGAAAAAAGAGATTTAAAGAAATACTCATGCTCATATTCTGCTTGGAGCATCTGTTAATTTTGGATTTGGCTTTTCAACCATCTATGAGACCTATGAGATTTAAACAAAGTCTAAATGTAAATCAGAATATTGAGGCAACTCAAGGGGGTCAGCTAGGTGATATGTTCTTTTAAAAACGTTAGCAAGAAGAAATTGCTTGTTGTTACTGGCCTGCCAGATAAATGAAATATTTCATGTGAAAGGGCTTGGTTACATATATATCGTGATTTGTGTTTGTAATGTGTTTGTATATGCTTTGAATTTATTGAAGCTGGTATTTCAGCAGTCCTGCAGTCTGCTGCTAAGCTTAAGATAAATATTCCGAGAAAGGATTTTGAGGATGTGGATTTTGTCAAGGCTTTCTATGAAAAGAATGTTCCTTTTCCCACTGAATGGTTATATTAAATGCACGCTGAAAATAGAAAATAGAGTTAAAAATCTACGTTTTGACCTTAGGTCTTCTTCAGGAAATATCTAAAAGAGAAAAAAAAACAAGTTTTCCCACTGATATGGGCTCTGACTTGTAAGAAGAACAAGTGGACAGCTTTCAATACCTTCCATTATAAAATGGGTAGGGAAATCATTGCATCCTGATTGGTCAGCAGCCATGAACTGTGCGACTACTACCATTGGCAAAAAATGCTGTCAAACAGGACATGGCATACTAACACAGTAATGCCCATTTAAAAAAATTAAAAAATAATAAAAAATTCTGACTTCTGTTTAAAACATGGCCACCACATTTACTCTCACTAAAAAAGTCAGCTAGCCCTTAAAAATGAAACTCCCTCAAATAAAAAAAATGAATTAAATATTCTTTCCATGTATTATGTACTTGTAATGGATGGAGGAAGATGGCCACCAGGCAGGGCTGCTGTCTAGCTGTCCTGTAGTTAGCACAGAAGAATACCTCCTATCTGCTCCCTTTTGTGTAATTCTCACCTATTTTAGGAGAATCCTAATGCAGTTAGCTGTTTTTGCCTCTCTGGACATTTGTTATAGTCCAGTGAGTGCTAATTTATTTTATTTTAACTGAGTAGTTAACCTTAGTGTTAAGATATAGGGTGTGAGATTATGCAGGGTTTTATAGTGAGTCAAATTAGGAGATAGTTTCATTATTTTTAGGTACTCCTTGTTTGTTATTCAAACATTCAAACACAGTACTGCTTTCAGCAGCAAACAGCTGAAGATGCTCGTCTGGAACCCAGAAGGAAGAATGGTGCAAAAAGAACGCTAGCTAGAAACCAGTGCTGAAGGAAAGGTTGCTAAAGGAAGTCTCCCTGGATTGGAATTGCATGCTGCAGTGTCCTGGTTGCTTGAGCAGACCGTGGAGCCATGAGCCGTGAAGCAGTGAGCTCAGGGTTCAAGGTCGCTGGGAAGGTTTGACTGGGCTCTGCCTTTCTGTTGGGCTGGGTTGACCCTGGGAAGACCTTGAAGATTGTGTGGCCATTGGAGTTTGGAGCTGCAGCTGCCGTAGGTAGCAGGCACGGGGGACAGACTATGCAGGGTTTTCCCCAAATTCATCTGCTGGTATTTCAGCCAGTGAACCCGATTCTCATGCCAAGCCTACTGGGTGGTGTATGCAAAGCCCAGTGAAGGACTTTATCCTTCTAAAATCTGTGGACTCTTGTGTTGCAGCACTGTGGTTCACTGTGGACTCTGATCTGGTAACTCTTTATCCCCATGTGGGTACTTTCCACTTTTCTATCTTCTCCCTCAGAGTGGTGGTGGGAGCTCCACTCTGTCAGGAGTATTTGTGGTTATATAACTACAGTTGGTTTCCTTAAAAACTACCTGAGGAAAGTGGTGAAAGCACTTTCCATACCAAGCACCACTGATCTCTTTGGCTTCAAACTCCATTTCTAGCAGTGGTGAGAGTGGTGCTGTGTCGGGTTTCTATGAATTTTGGATACTGGTTCTAACAACATTTTGTCAGTGACTGTTTTGGACTTGTCCTCTGAAATTTACAAATACAGATTCTTCTTTTAGCTTTATTGTTTGGGGGTTGTGTGAGGGATTGTAGATAGTATTGGAGTGTGGTGTGAATGTTGTTAGAGTGATAATTTTGTATTATAGTGTGTGTATGATGAATGTATGTATTGGGGTGTAGGTTATACTTAGGTTATGGAGGATTGTAGACATGAATATTGATTCACTGGTTTTAAAGGTGATTTTAGTGAGTTTTTTTAGCAGGATATTTTTAGTTTGTCAGACATACCTGCAGAATGTATCTTAGCTCCAGATCCCTTTGCATTACCTACTTGGAGTCTCCGCTGCTTGACCTTCACCCCTTTACTGACCCCCCCTCTTCCAGCTACAGCAGTAAGACACTGGTGGGAGGTGGGTATTGGTAGGGAGTAAGTGGGCTGGCAGTGGAGCACTGTAGGTAAAGTGGGGGTGAGAAGCATCATGGTGGTTAGGAGCAGGAGGCACTCTGTGGCTGTGCATGGGGGTCCAGGTGCAGGTTGCAGAATTCTCCTTGTTTACTGTCCCCCTAGGTGTGGGGGATATTTCCTGCAGGAGGTCATGGACTTCATTGCTGGCAGGGAGTTGGAGTCACCCAGATGGTTGATTCTAGGTGACTTTAATGCCTGGCTCAATGATAAAATGCTCGCATGTTGGACATGACTTCCTAAAGTTAATGACATTAATGGGCCTAGCACAAGTGATTGCTTCAGTGACTCACCACCACGGCCATACCTTGGACTTGTATTCTCACTGGGGCTTGAAGTCCTGACCTCAGGATTGATCGGGTCATTTGGTCCAATCATTGTATGGCGGAGTTCTCGTTTGAGGCCCCCATGATAGTCCCTTCCTTGTTGAGGTGGTCTTCCTCTGTCCATTGAGGGGATTGTCCCCAGAGGGACTTTTGATAGTGGTAGACTTTCTGTACTGTTGGCATGGGTGAGACGGTTGCAGCCTATAACAGGGCTGTCTCCAAGGTGTTCGATGCATCGCACCAGTCTGGATACAACCCAGGTATTCTCGCTTGAGACTCCCATGGCTTGATAGGGCTCTCAGAGAGATGAAGACCAGGAGTTGGAAGTTGGAGTGTTGGTGATGAAGAACCCAGTCCAAGGAGGATAAGCTGGCTTTGAAAGTTCATTAAGTTACCATCAAAGGGCACTTGACAATAAGAAGACAGAGTTCCTGTCAAGGAAGATTGCCACAGGGAGAAACAGACCAGCTCAGCTCTTTCGGACTGTGGACAGGCTACTTCACCCTGCCTGTCTACAGCTGAAAAGAGTATTTTCAGTCACTTTGTGTGAAGAGTTTGCTTAGTTCTTCTCTGACAGAGTGTCCTCTATTCGGTCCAGGATCTCCCCAGTGGGACAAGATCAGTCTTACAGTAGTAGACCTCATGGAAAAAGAGGCACTCCTATTGTCTGGGGGGAGTTTCAGCCAGTGGGGGTGGCTGAGATGGTTGACATAATCTTGAAGCTGCAGCCCAGCATTTGTGAACTGGACCCAGGCCCAACCTGTCTCCTAGTGGGATGCATCGAGTCTATTAGTCCAGTGTTCACTGAGATAGTCTGGTGTTCACTCTTGGAGGGGTTCTTTCACAATGCCCTGAAGGAGGTACTGGTGAAGCCCCTTCTGATGAAACCATCACTCGACCCTGGCATCTTGGCAAATTATCGACCTATCTCCAACTTCCCATTCCAGGGAAAGGTTGTTGAGGACATGATAGCTCTGCAACTTGAGGCACACCTCGCAGCCTTTGATATCTATGAGCCATTCCAGTCTAGATTTAGGTCTAGGCATAGCGCTGAGATGGCATTGGTCAGGGTGTAAAATTACCTTCTCTGGGTGAGGGGGTAGAGGAGACTGGCCAATTCTTGTTCTCCTGGATCTTTCCTCACCATTTGACACCATGGATCACACTGTGCTTCTGGATTGCCTTAGAGAGTATTGTGGACTTGCTGGTACTGTCATTAACTAGTCTGAGTCCTACCTCTTGGGCAGGATGCAACAGGTAGTGATGGGGAAGTTTTCCCTCCTGTCCATAGCTCCTGCCATGTGGAGTTCCTCACTCCTGTTGACAATGTTGTTTGCATTGTATATGCTGCTCCTGGGTGAGCTCAATAGATGCTGCAGTCAAGGTTTTCACTGTTATGCAAATGACACCCAGTTGTATATGTATTTTGCCCCAGGACAAATAACACCATGGAAGTGCTAAACAACTGTCTGTCTGAGATCCAAGACTGGATGTCCTCTAACTGGCTGAGGCTGAATCCTGGAAAGACAGAGGTACTAGTGATCAAGCTCGATCTCAGGCATGATGTAGATGCCACTGGGGTGACAACAGGGTTGTTCCTTGGGCCCACTCCATTGATTGCATCTACAAGGGTGAGAAACCTGGGTGTCATCCTTGATGACGGGCTGATGCTTGATGCACAGGTGTCATCTGTAATCCAAAGTGTTTTTTACCATATAAGGAATGTTGCCCGGACTAAACTCCTAATTCTGCCTGATGACCTGCCCCCACTGGTACAAGCCGTTGTCACATCAAGGCTGGATTACTGCAATGCTCTATATTTTGGAGTCAGTGGAGGGAACCTCAGTCATTTGCAGCTGGTGCAGAATGCAGCAACCAGGTTGCTGACGGGCCTGTCTTGTGACCCTGGTCCTGCAGGATCTGCACTGGCTGCCTGTCAGATAGAGAATCATCTTCAAGGCGGGCTTGCTCATGCATAGGAGCTTGGGCCCTGGCTACCTGATTGACCTCCTTACCCCTGCCCTTCCAGTGCGCTCCATTCTCTCCTCTACTGAGGGCCTCCTAGCAGTTCTGAGGGCCAGGCTGAAAACCTCAGGGGATCATGAATTTGAGGTAGCTGGCCTGGTCCTCAGGAACTCACTCACCAAATCCCTGAGGGAGGCTCCATTGGTGGAAGCTTTTAAGAGGGTTCTGAAAGTGTATCTTTTTAAAGAAGCATTTCCTGATAGCTGCAGCTTATTTTACTGTTATTTATTTATTATGGATTTTAAATTATTTGCTTGTTTGAGGACCCTGTATGTTTTGTTTTGCATAACTTTGCCACGTCTTACACATTCTGTAAGGCACCCAGACCCCTGGTTTGGGCACCATAAAAATAAAGTTTTACTTGACTTACTTACTACAATCTCCACCTGAAACTCATACACAAATAAAAAAAAAGTATACGTACTAGTCATAGTTTTACTTTCTTGAACTTCTTTCCTTACTATCAAAAAGACCCTTCCTATCCCTACCTACCTTCCTGGGAAATCTTTGCTGCTTTCCCAGCCCAGATAAATTTGAATCCATGGCTTTCTTGAGGCATTCTGTTGTGTGGGTTTATATGGGGAAGAGGTAAACATTCCACCAGTACACTTCTGCAAAAGTGTCAATTCCTGCATTTCATGACAAACATTCCATCTACTAAATGTGTGGAAAGACAGATGATGAACAGATGGGATGGCCTACTTTTTACTAATTACTTTTACCAGAAGGAAATATCCTTTTTTAATTGAAAAAGGTTGCCATTTTTGTAAGATATCTTAATTTACCCATTTTATAAGTGCTATGATACACACTTACAGGTGTTGGAGGCACTTGGTTTGAACATTTCATGCCTCACTACGCACCTGGGTGTGTGTTTATCACATACCTACTCATACCCTGTTGTGTCTTATTGCTTATGTGATAAACTGAACTTTAACTGATTACCTGAGACTTTAACCATGCTATTTAGATATACTAGGTGTACACTGTGCTTCATATCCATACATTTCTTGTTTGCCTGTTTGATGAACTTTTTTTTCTTGCTGGTAATGGCTTTCTGCTGAAAAAAGATAAGCTTATTAGTAATGCTTAAGAAGGGTGAATATGCTTGGGGCTTAAGACATTAAAACATTTCATCTATTGTTGCACAGAATACTCAAACTCTTTTGAAGGTAGCAAAATTCAAGTATTATTTTTTAACCCCTTGAAAAAAACAAAAAAACATTATTTTTGGTACATATCTCATCTTTTTTTTCCTGTTTGAATATGATTTCTTGTGAATGTACTTTTACTTTCTTTGTTTTTCCTCTTAATAAAAATAAAGTATAAAACAAATTAAATCCCTGATAAATTATTAAAGGTTTGCTCATGTCTATACCAAGGTTCACTAGTACATAAAGCCCAATGACTGTGTAGAGGATGAACCACTGAACTTTAAAATATATCATAAAAAAGGAATAGGCAGGGCTTTTAAGACCAATTGGACTTGTTTCTAATGCATCTCGACTTCACCTGGGGTTTGTATTTCTTTTATCCATGTGTTTTACAGAACACTAAATAATTGAAACCAAATAAAAATTTTAGTACCTAATCCATAATACATCTCTATGCATTCTTATGTATTTTAATATTACTTTAAAGCAGTGGATTTCGACCCAGTGCTTAACAACTGGCATGTATGCACATAATCTGGATGGCTGGACAAAGAGATTGCTTGCTTAGCATTAGACTGTTTTTAAGCCTGGATGTACAGGATAAAGTGTTGCAAATACTGGACTGACAAAGATAAAACCCTAGCATTTTTCTAATCAAATTTCAGTTCGTGCTTTGATATTTTAATGCCATCTACTGTCATTTGCAAAACATATTTAGTAGATTGAGTCACACAAATCTCTTAAAGAACTAGTGGAACATGAAACAAAAGGGATAACAGAAGAATCCATATTTAATGTGAAAAATGACACCAAAAGTATTCTGATCCAGACTGGAGTCTTACAGAATTATAAAGGTTTAATTTATTTTTCACTTTCAGTACAGGTTTTATTAAAAACATGCTTCACCGGATTAAACCTAGTAGTATACAAGAGCCAAGATGTGTTATTATTTATATAATTTAAAGGTTTTGACAGAACAAACATACTGAGCTGGGAACCTTGCATTTCCAGATTAGTCCAAAGGGAGGGAGGAAAGGGAACACTGCAAGACAAAAATATAACCAATTAGTAATGAGGTGTCATTAAATGCACCCTACAAATACCATAATTAAAAAAACATAATGTAGGTGAAATACAAAATAAATAAACACTACTACAATATAATTTAGATCTACACAGACCATTTAAAATAATTAATTTTCTTACTGATTTCTAAAAATGTATTACATCTTGTTTAAACATAAGTATAGTAGTTGGCAGTTGACATTCCATTATCATGGAAAGATTCTTAAGCAGACAATTCATTTCTTGGATATTTAGCTACACTGGCATATTTACAAATACATATTCACAATCCAACAACTCTGCAACTTCACAATCACAAAAAAGAAGTGCAGAACACATAATTAATTCCTTAGTACAGAAATTATATCTAAATGGATGCAGCTGGCCTAATGCTTAGAGCACAGAGGTGTAAACCTGGAGACCAAGGTCAAAATCCCACAATCACTACTATAAGTTTATAGGGCCCCTGAGGGATATCTCTTATGTTATAAGAGACTTCAACAGGGATGTTTAGGTGAGAGGACCACAAAGTGAAACAGAGCAGTTCTGTCTGTCCAAACAGTATGAGTGGAGGCCTTATACCATAACAGACATCCCTTAGAAGCCCTTGTTATCTTATTTATACCATAAGAGACATCCCTTGGAAGCCCTTGTTATCTTATTATAAATCACCTGAGTTTAGCTTGCGTGATTTATAGTAAGTTTGAAGCCTTTTTATTTTATTATTTTATTGTGCAGTCCTACCCCCTGGCACTGAAGTGGAGCACTCCCTGATAATGCTCCCTACACCAGGCACTTGGGTTAAATCCCACTACTGACACTGTGGTGCAGCATGAGGGGGGTGCTGCACTCCTGAAGTGCTGTCTTTTGGATGAGACGTTAAACCGTGGTCCCATCTGCCTGTTCTGGCGGTAGTTCAGGTGGATGTTAAAAATCTCTTGGCACTTCTCGAAAAGAATAGGGGAATTTCTCTGGTGTCCTGGCCAAATTCCCCCCATTCACTAAAAATACCACCAACAGCTTAATCTGATTCAATGTCAGTTGGCATCCATCTGTATCCCCCTCCCCAGGGACAAGGCTGAAAATAAGCAGAATTGTCTAGTCCTCCTTTCCCAGTCAACAAAAACTAAATAAATAAAAAATATGAGAGCACACTGTACACCCGATAAGTGGTACAATGGTTTTGCATGTCGATTGGCTGATGTCATGTCAGTGATTGGTAATTATAGTAGGTACTGGGTGTGACTGTAAGCAAGTCACTCAACCTCCCTGTGCTGAGCTCACTGGAATCTTACTTTGATTTCTTTCTGTGCTGTTTGACTCTCTCTCTCTAATAGCAGCAACCATCCTTCAGATGAGATGTTAAACCAAGGTCACTCTGCTCATCTCTGACCACTGTCCAGGTGGAAGTTAAAGATCCCATGGCACTTATCGAAGAAGAGTAGGGGAGTTGTTCTTGTGTCAAGGCTAACATTCCCCTATCAGTTAAATAAGTCAAAGTAATCCACCCCAGGACACACATGGAAACAACTAACGCAGCTTACTGTGCCTTTCTTAGAAAAATATTGCAAATAATAAATGCAGTACAAGGCACATTTAACTGTAACCCACCCTTTAACCCTGATCCTTGAGGGGTACACCAAAGGGTGCAATTTAATTTCCAAATTGTCTGTGGGTACACTAACTTATTTGATAATCCTACCAGCCCTTCCCTCCACATGCTAGCATCATAAAGATACCCCTATTCAACCTGCCATCCAGAACCAAGGACAATTCAGTACAAAGCCTTATTCACATCAATGAACTCTGAACTAATCCTCTATTATTGTTTACCTAGTGTCTCTTTAGGCCTGTTTACACAGTGGAGCAGAGTTGCTGATCCACTGTCAGAGGATAAATGAAGACACTTCTGAGTGCACTGTGCGCCAGTTCGTTTCAGCATCCATGAGATGCTACAGTGGTGAGGAGCTGAAACAGTATAGGTAGTTTCAGTCCCTGTTTGATGCTCCATACCACCTGCAGCAATTCACTTTGAAGGTTGTGAGCCAGCAGGGGAACATAAATAAAACACAGAGGAGAGGGAGTCAGGCTACTTACAACACTCCACAGCTATGTGTGGATATACTGGAAGTAGGTATAACATAACACTCCACACAAAAGGTGCTGTAACCATTCAAAAACCCATCATGTGTGTTCTAAACACACCTTATCATGCATTACCAACTTTGCAGCAATATAGGGTGTGCATAGACACTGATTTGCTATATACACAATTTCATGTGAACAGTGAGGTATGCTGTTGAGCTGCTTCAATGTGGCACCGGTGAACTGCTGTTGAGATTGGGAGCCATAATCCTGCAGACATTCTAATGCCTGGTATGAATAGTCCATGCCACTGGCAATGCTTACAAACTGCACCACTCCCATGAGCCCCACAGGGTATCCACTGATAATATCATTGTGAAAACATAACCGCAATAATATCGCAGATCAATATGTTGGGAGCTATTACAGTGACAGGAGTACTGCATTGTTACGATGTCACGCCTACTCCTGTCTCTGTATGTGTGGATGTGGAAGGGAAAAAAAGTAGTGGGGGAGGGATAAGGGAGCAGGAGTTGTGGTTATTGGCTGAACTGCTCCAATGGTGGAGTGGCAAGGCACTCACTCCTGCAGCAGAGTAGATGGGGGGACCAGGGTTTGGTTCCCTGTCTTCCAAAACTGACTATTTTTCTTTTTTTTTGTTAAAGACATCCCCCCCCCCGTTACTTTCTCTTCATCACCAAGGTCGACACCCCCTCAGAGTTGATTATAAAATTTCTGGGGGGTATGTGTGGAAGTGGTGGTGGTGGTTGTGGTGGTGGTGTGGGGGGCAGAGTCCCACACAAAACAAAGAAATCCTGTTGTTTTTTCTTTTGTTATATGTTGTTACAGTATTTGTGTAGTCGGTGTTTTTACTGACTTTGTAATTGACTCCTGATGTTATGGTTGCGGCGTATTGTGCCATGATGTTTTTGTTGGTGATGTTATCATCTAGAACCCCCCCCTCCACAGGCCTCCAGGAAATCCTCACATCCCACCCCCTTCTCCCAGACTCCAAACACTGGTTGCACTAGCCGCACAATAAAATGCTACAGGGTTCTTCAGTGGGGGAACTGGGGATATACAATTGGAGCACTCAGGCCAGCGCTGTAATGGCATGCATCATAGTGGGTAATGTAAACATGCTTTCACTAATGCTAGGCAGACCACAGTCCCTCCTCCTCTCTAGCACTGATAGGTGGCATTGGAGACTAGTAGCGGGGACCAACTTTGGAGCTAGTATGTGTCTCAGTCACTATGATGGGACATTGTATTGGTGGGCCCTGGTATTGGTAGGCCCCCTGGAGGCAGGGGGCAGGAGCTTTAGCTGGTGTTTGAATAGGATGATGTTGGGTGTGGTGGAAATGGCATTAGGACAACCAGATACATTATTATGCCCACCAGGCACTTGGAAATAAATTATGCTTCTTAGCATCTCCTGCCATCATGAATTTGGAGTTGGGGGATACAAATTTTGAAGGGGAAATGTGCCCCTTTTTATCATGGGATGTGGCATTAGGGTGGGGAAAAGTGTTTTGCAAAGATGGTGTTGACCAGAGGGAAGGACTGACAGGATGCCAAATGTAGTCTCATATAATGGGGATGCAATTACTGTGGGAGGTGCAGGTGGTCATGAGACACACATGGGCCACCTTGTCACATTTGTTGATGTTATTAAACAATTTTAATTCTTGAGTATGAATACACCAAATAGGGGCTGATGTTCATTATTTCGGTCTGAGTTATGAGTAGCCCATTTTTTGTAGTATTTATGAATTAATACTTATTAGTCACAAAGTCATAGTTTTAAGTACAGGACCACACTGCCTCTTTACTCTTTAACAATGTGGTGGCTGTAGTACTAGTTCTTTACTCTGGTGGTATGAAACAGATACAATACTACTACAAAGAAGCTAGATATCCATCTCAAAAAGTGTCGCTACCCCAGATCTGGTTAAAGAGCAGCTTCACAGATGCTTAGCAGCTGCCCCTCCCAAAAGCACATAACATAGCCTACCTGGCCCTAAGTTGATATCCACACTTTATATTCTTTAGTGCTGTCATTAAAAGTTATCACACATGTAAAATTGCCCAAGACAAAAAATAAGAAATGCCCACTCCCATGCAGGCACTGCCGCAGTCCCATTTTTGATGTCAGAATGAAGGCTGCATAAGAGCCATTGATTTGAATGGGTGATTTTTTCTAAACATTTTATTGCTATTTAGTCTTGTGATTTAAATAAATCAAAGCAACCGCAACACTAAATAGTAATAAAATGTTTAAGAAAATCACCCCCATTCAAGTCAATGGGAAGCGCACATGCAGCCTTCATTTTCTGACATCACAAAACGGGGCTGCGTGTGCCTGCATGGGGAGTGACAGTGGTTTATGGAAGTGGCTGCATTTCTGGACGTGTTGTCTCAGGGCAATTTTACGAGTGATGTAACTTTTTTTAATGACAGCACTAATTAAAACAATATATGGATATCAACGCTGGGCCAGGTAGGCTATGTTATGTGCATGGGGGAGCCCTTACTAGGAACCTGTTCTTTAACTACTGGATAAGTGCACTGTCTGTTGGAATGTTAACAGTGTGGTTAGTGCAGAAGCCAAGCAACTCTAGGTAAATATTAGAAGCAAGCAAAAAAAACTTTAACCTTTGTTCACTTCTCTTAAATTTTTTTCAAATTTTATTCAGAATGCTGTCTGGCATGTTAATACATGAGAAGAATCACACAATATCCTTACATTATCTGGAAATAAATTTAGGCATTTTCTGTTTAAAAAAGCACAAACAGAAACAAATGGAAATAGTTCGGGGCTAAGCTGTGTTGTTACTAATATCGGTTTGTTTTGGGGTCTGTTTATCACATTTAGCAACTAACTGGACCAGCCAGTTTTAGACCTAATGGCACCCCAAGCAGAAAGATTTGTGTGCCCCTTTCACTGTTCCCACCACTGTTCTCCTCCCTTTCACCCCACCCCACATCCAACAATTGGTAAATATGCTATGAATACAAAAGTGGCAACAACAATCTTAGTTTTTATAGTAACACTTTTTTGCATTGCAAGCTGGTCTCTGCTTGTATCTTTTAACTTAGTGTACCCTTTCTGTGCTGGCGCCCGAAGTGGTTGCTTGGTTCGCTTGTGCCTAACACCATCTCTGAACTGGACTTAAGTTAATGATTCCTGTTATAATGAAATATTATTTTGCAGCACGACTCTGTGACAGCCACTGGATAGTTACGTAAAGCATGTGGCAACTTGGAAAAGTGGGGAAACAGCAATGAATGCAGAAAGCAGTTGAAACAGCAGAAGCACAAATTATCTTGGAGGACAAAACTGGGACTGAATCAGCTCAGGAGTCTGCCAATTGAAAAGAACAGGAGGAGGTAGCTGTGTTGTTACACCATGAACTAGCTAGGCTGTTCAATGCAGCCCTTTTATCTTATTTAGTAAATATACTTGATGAAATTTTCAAATACTTCATGGAAACATAAACTTGGTTGTTTTCATTTTTTCATATTTTTGATAATCTGGACGTACAGCATGTGACGTTTGTTTAATTGCCAAGGTGTGTTGTTTTAAAATAGTCCCATTTTTTTGCTTATTTAGGGTCCTTTGTTAATGCTGTGTTTTTTCTACCCAGCAATAATTTTTAATTATTTATGTCACTGGGTACTGCTTAGTCCTCAGCTCAGCTGATGTCTCTGGGTTCCAGACTTGCCAAGTAATTAAAAATGAATATTGGGTGGGAAAAGAAGCAGCATTAACAAGGGACCCAAAACAAGGCAACAATAGGATTATCTTAAAACAAGGGCTCGATTTTCAAAGGACAAACTAAGATGCAAGGTGCTTGCACCAAAGGTTTATAATGCAAGTGGCACCTTGTGTCATAGTTTGTGGCATTTCTGATTTTCTAACGCAGGCTGTGGTGAAAGTGGGATGCCGTACAGCAAAGCCTCCCTGTGCCATCCTTGCAGCAGAGGAGCCATTGTGTCAGGTTGCAAGGTGGCTTGCACCAGGTTGGGGCTGCACCATTTCCTTATTTGGGATTTTAGAAGCCCAGCTGAGGTCACAAGAAGGGTCTAAGTTTATATCAGCCAAAAGGTGGTCTAAGGGCCCTGCACCACTGCTTTATGGGGTGGTGCATAAGCTGTGGGACTGCAAAAGGTAGAGAACTGGGGCTGCTGGGGCAGAGAGGGTACCATAGGGCACAAGGGGGGGATGGTGGCAGTTACTGGGAGTGGAGGAAACACCTGGCAGAGGTGCCATTTGGCGTATCTGACAGCTGAAGGGACCAGGTAGGGGGGTTGGCATGGCAAGACTATTTTGACATGGCCCCAGGTAGAAGCAGCCCTGGCACCTGCCCCACAGGACTGTGGGTTCTGTGAAGCAGGTGCCAGGGCTGCTTCCACCTGGAGCCATGTCATAATAGTCTCACCATGCTCACACCCCCTACCCCTGTCCCCTCAGCTGTCAGATACACCATAAGGTACCTCTGCCAGTTGCCTCCTCCACTCCCTGTAATTGCCACTGTGCCCTCACTCATGCCCTATGGCACTCTCACTGACCCAGCAGTCCCTGGTCCCCACCTTCCAGCCAGGGTTCTCTCCCCACCTTCATGGGTCATGTAGGCTTGTGCCAAGGGGTGTTGATGGATCCCTCCATCAAACTCCACAGGTGTACCCAATGTTTGGCACAGCCCTGTACTGTGGCAACTCCTGGGTCTTCTGAGCAAGGACCCCTACTTTTATAAAATTTTGCACAAGGTACTGATGCACTTGGAGTTCACCACAGCCCCAGATCACTGCAAATTTGACAATCTAAGGGCTCTTTGAAAATCAATCCCAAGGTGTTATTGGCAGACTAGGCCATTGGTCTTTTTCTGCTGTCATGTCTATGTTTCTCTATTTCTATATAACACACACAAAACAATACACTGAGATGATTAAACAGACTTCATACATGCCCAAATTAACAAGTGTATTAAACAATGTAAACAGCAGGGTTTATGTTCCCTTTAAAGAGCAGCTTTCTCAGTGCTGTAGAAAAGACAAGAAGAAGCTCCTTTACTTCTGTGGGAGCTCTTCTGTAGGAAAAACAGCCTTTGTAATTACACCCCCGAGGGAAGGGAAGGGAAGGGATCATAAATTGCCCTTGAGGGGTTAGCAGCTTGATCCCTTTCCACTTCCCTGTTGCTGGCCATGCCCCCTCACTCTGATGTTTTCTGACACGGCAATAGGAAGAACAGGGAGGGGGCACACCCCATTAAAGTGTATGGAGCATGACTTTAAAGCACAGTTTTCGGCCATTTAAGTGGACATTTGCTAAAACTGGAGCCAGGATTCAACTAACAGCCAGGGTGCAACTAACAAGACTCCTGTTAGTTGAACCCTGGCTCTGGATTTACCAAATGGCCACTTAAATGACCGAAAAATGTGGTTTAACATCATGCTCCATAAACTTCAATGGAGCACTCCCCTGCACTCTTCACATTGCCACATCAGTAAATGGGGCATGGCCAGCAACAGAAATGTGGAAAGGGATTGCACTGCTAGCCCCTTGTGGGCAATTTACGATTCCTTTCTCTTCCCTCAGGGAGAGAGGTATTTATAAAGACTGTTCTTACTACAGAGGAGCTCCCACTGAGGTAAGGGAGTTTCCTCTAGTTTTTGGGGGAATCTGAAAAATCACAAGAATGGTTCTCTTTCAGGACATAAAACACAATAACAAACATACTGTATATACTGTAAAAACAGAACCAAAACATGTCGCCTTGTTCAGATCATCACTCCTAGTATGCAGTATTTGTTTTGTTTCTGTGCCTCTCTACAAACCACTTGTACATATCCTAAAGATAAACCATGTGCAAGGAATGTTGAGTATGGGGATCCTTGTGTGGGACATGCTGACATGGATTCATCAAAATAGAAATTGCCCTCTAGACAGGCTTTTAACATTCTGAACCAGTTCTGGTGAAGCCTTGCAAGACTTCCCTGCACAAGGATTTGCATACCCATGATGCCTTGCACTGGGTTTGAGGTTTTAGAATGTATGCATGCAGTTAGGAGAGATGCACAGTCACCAAATAAATTGATAATTTCTTCTTTCCAAGCTTCTGTTTATGGATCCTACACACTGCTCTTCTTCCAGAATGCCTCTTCAGCATGGGTTTGCTAAATGCGCATAACTATCAATATTTACTGGAGCACAAGCATTGCATCTGTTTGTAATAATACTTATTGATAGTGATATCATGAAGTTAAGCTTCACTAGTGAACTTGGTGCAAAGTGGTGAACGTCACACTTCCCAAAACTTCATGAAGTTTTCCACTTTGTACAAACTTTGCACTTCACCAGTATGTGAAGTTTTCAGTAGGTGAAGTGGCACTTGTCAGGTGAAGGCTTTGCAAAGTCTTTCTGAAGTGGGAACTTCAATGGCGTCTTTTGCATGACTTCACTTGTAATTGTGCCACTTTGTTGGTGAAAGCTTTGTGAAGTCATCACTTCATGCTTTGAGAAGTTAGCAAACATGAATCAGTTCGCAAAGTGAGGTTTGCCAGCTTTGCACAGCTGTACTTATTAGGGCCTTTACGTTATCACCATAGTGCAAATTGTGAAATTTGTGCATCCTGTTGTGTTCACCTCTTGACGTCCTGCCCTAGATACCCTGGTTTGATGCTGACCATGGGCAGCTGAAGACTAACGGGGTGAAAGTTGGAGAATTCCTGGTGGAGAGCTGGGGTCTGAGGATTACAAGTTGGGGCTAAATAATCACTTTGGTGATTCTCAGCAGGTGATCACACCAAAAAAGACAGCATTCCTGTCACATGTGATCACTGAAGAGAAAAATAGACAACTCATCTCTTCAACACTGTCAACAGATTATTAAATCGTCTCTGTCTGCAGATGGGTAAAGTTTCTTCAGCAGAGAAATGCAATTAATTTAATCCTTTTTCCTGCACAAAGTGTCCTGTGTCAGAGTTGCTATCTCCTCAAGTGGCCTGTCATGGGCTGGCAGGGTTCATGTGGAGGGTAACATAATTATTCTGTTTTCATGGGTGGAGTTTGACCTAGTTCAGACTGAGTAGGACTTCTGAGTGGTCCTTGCGTTGTGCCATTTACACTGTATGCTTGATGTATAGGCACACACTACCACATGAATGAATTTTGTAACTACTTTTAGTGTGTGATCTTTTGCAGTGGAGGCCATAGTGAAGAAAAACTGGGACATTTTGTGCACTGAGCCAAACTGGACCCATATGTTACTGAACCCTGACATATGATGCTAAGAAGCTGTAAAACTTGGGAGACAGAGGTACTCATAGCTTACAGCCTTATGAGAGGCTCAGGACATGGTTGCCACCCCTCTCAAGTGGCTGCTTCAGGTGCGGGCACTGTAAGTATTGTGTGGTTACCAAACAGGGCAATGAATTTGCAAAGCCAGGTAAAGGCTTTAAGGTTCCCATCTCAAAATTTGTAAACTGTCACATGATCTACACGGTTTTCAAAGCCCAGTTACTACTGCATATAGACATGTTTACATAGCTAAAACTAAAAGGAAACTAAAAGTGAGGGTGGAGGTGGAAAGTGAAAGGGTAATTCCTCATGCAACATGGATTATGCCATTGCACTTCATATGCATACATCCCCTAACAAAGCTGAACACAGATTTAGCTACGTGGAAATAGAAACCATTGCCATGGGCCTCAGAGGTGATGACTTGGATGGCTTGCTCTCAAGGGGGGGTAGCATTTTGAATTTATCATTCCAAAGCCACCACAACTCCAGGCCTCAATGACAGATATGATTTGATAGCCTTTCTGTAAAAAGTTAACTGTGAATATGATTTTTTTTTTACTGTCATATTAACTTTGTTTCTTTTTGGATTTCAGAAATCGTTGATATAATTATGTGGATGATTACTTGAAGTCCATAAACTTTGCCACATGCATTTTTGCACTATATTTAAAATGAAAAGAATATTCAACAGGGACAATTGACTGGGTCTGATTTCACATCATTGGATGATGATAACATTACCCAATCTCAGGAAGAAGGTGTGACCAGAAAACCTTGACTAAAATCCAAGTACATGCCACCGGCCAATCAAGTTGTCTATACTTTTTTGAAAGCACATGAAAGAGATCTTGAAGCACTCAATAATAAAGACTTTGTTCCAAAATATGTTAATTTTTCAAGGAAAGAGTTTGAAGCTCTGAATCACCTTGAAAAGAATAAAGACATTACCATGAAACAGGCTGACAAGGGTGGCAGTGTGGTTGTCCTGAATACTACTAACTATATATTAGAGATATGTAGACAATTGGCAACTAAAAAAAAATATCATAGTTTGCCAGGTGACCCCACTGCCACCTTTAAAAAGTGAATTGACTGTTATGTAAATGAATCTTGGGCTAAGGGCATAATTGATGAGGATACTAAAAAATTTCTAATAAAACAAAATCCTATGAGAGCAACAATATATCTTTTACTGAAGGTACATAAGGCTTTGGTTTCACTCCCAGGGCACCCCATCATTTTGGGTATAAATTCCCTAACTGAATCATTGTCACAATATAGTAACCCTTTTATTAAGCCAATAGCGGGGGACCTTTGTTCTTATGCAAAGGACACTACAGAGAATTTAAGTTATGCAGGATCTCTACATCGAGGAGTCACATCTCTTAGTGACGCTTGATGTGGAATCACTAAATATTGTTATTCCTCATCAAGATGTGCTTATGGCAATGGCTTACTATTTGGATAGAAGAGACAGTGATTCAATGCCCCCTACTGACATTCTGACACAGTTGGCCCCATTTGTGTTAGAAGTTAATGTCTTTGTTTTTATGGGGGAGTTTTTTTCTACAGACATGTGGGACTGCAGTGGGGCCAACTTTTGCCCTCAACTTTGCGAATTTGATGTGTCATTGTGAGGAGCAGGTTATCTATCAACGGTCATTTAACCCCTACTACAGCAAAACGGAGTTATGGAGGTATTATATTGACAACATTCTGATGGTACAGTGGGCTCTGAGGAGGAATTAAATCAGTTTGTGAGTTATTTGCAAGCTAGCAACAAAAATTAGAAATTTTCAGTAAAAAGCAGTTATTCAAGTATATCATTTTTGGATATTTGCATCATAAAAAATCTGGATCAGGGAGTTGACACAGGCCTGTTCAGAAAACTAACTGGCAGAATTACAGTTTTGGAAGCTAGCTCATGTCATCCCTGCCAACCATTAGAAACATACCAACAGGACAATTCCTGCAAGTCCATCGCAATTGCAGTTGGGATGCCTCTTTTGAATCACATGTTGAAGAACTAGTCGATATGGTTGTCATGAGGGTACATGAAAGCAGGGATGTGGAATTGGCTTACAAAAGGGCAAGTGTGGCTAATAGGAATGATTTATTGTTACCACAACAAAAGAGGAAGGAGCATGCATGCCTAAATTTTGTGACCACTTTCAATACCCAATCCAATGCTGCTGAGGCAATAGTAAGAAAAAACTGGACATTTTTGAGAGCAGAAGAGAAGTTAGATAAGTTCACAGATCAGTTCCCATGCATGATCTACCATAGGCACAGGAATTTGGGAGACTGGGTTGCATACAGCCTACAACCATACACAAAATCTATAATTTGGTTGACACCACTGCCGAGAGGTTGCCATCATTGTGGCAGGTGCAAATACTGTAATGTGATAACAGTAGGTAATACATATTTTTTTACTATAAATCACTTTATGAATTATGTCACCACTTATTTGGTTTATAGGGCTGTCTGCTCCTGTGGTAATTTTTACATAGGGAAAACTAAAAGCAAGCTCAAAGAAAGGGTAGGGGACCATATGCATGCACTGGCCAGTGCAAATCTGGAATTTGTTTTGGCACAACACATTATAACTGCTGAGTCCTCCATAAACCACAACTTTTCATTCATGGGCATTGAAAAGTATGCATTGAACCTGGGGGGTATAGATGCCCTATTGTCAAAAAGAGAGGCATACTGGATTTTTTTATCAAAAGCTACAGACCCCCCAGGACTAAACCATTGACTTGATATTGTTGAGCTTCTATAAGTAGTTATGGTCTGTTTAGAATTGTCACTGCATTTTTTGGCTAATGTATTAATTAAATTGTGCATGTGTGTTCTTTGTATTCACCTAATTGTATTAAATAATTTGTGTATTTTTAATTATGCCATCATGATTCTGCAGTGGAGCAATCTGTTCATAGCAATAATTACCTCCACTTGTATTAAACCTTTGTAATGTGGGTATAAAATGGAGGGCTGCCTTTGAACCTCTCACTCTTGATAAGGCTTCTGGGTAGGAAGTAAAATGCTGAGGCTGATTTTTAACTTGTTTGACATGCGGAATAAAAGTTTGATGTTGAATCTCTAGCCTATGAGCTTTATTTACCATACTGTGAGTAGCCCAGTTTTTGTTTCTGTGCAACATTCAAGTCCTTGATAATCTACAATCTGAATCATCTGAATGTAAAGTGCAAGTATCAGTTCCAGTCTCTTCATCTAGGACCTCCAGCAATATTGAGGTGTCTTCTGAGGAGAGGTCTGACCCATGACTGCTCCACTAATGTTGTCTGCTCCTGGTGAGCCCCCCCTCCCAATCTCTTTTTTTTGCTTTCAAAAATATTTTGAATTTTTTTTTACAATATCTTGAAGATCTCCACTCATAAGTTAAGCTTGTTTACTTGTGTGGTTGGTATAAAATTAAGGACACACTTTAATACACTTGTTTCAACTTCTGTAAGTTTGTGATCAGATAAATTTAATTATTTCTTCTTCTCAGACTTGTTCTTTGTGAAGCCCTGGTGTTTGTCCTGTTGCTTTTTTCCTACCACTTTTCCCCTCCTTGTCCTCATTTTGGGTTTCCCCTGGGGTTCTGGGTGGTTGCTATATCTTTGTTTAGTTGCTGACTGGTTGTTGTATGGCCTGGTTCTAAAAACACCACAGACGTACTAGTGTTTGCAGCTACTGTTTTGTTGGTGTCAGAACTGACACTTTCAGTCACTTGGGCCAGAATGATGTATTTTACCTTTGGGATTGCTAGATCCCCCTCTTATTTGTGACTTACAAATATTTTTCCTTTTTCTGTGGAGTGTAAAGGTCTACTATAACTTCTACCCCAGCTGCAACTGACAGCAGTTACTGTATTTGATTTCAGCATAAGGGAGCATTTGTTTAAAGAGACATCAAAATTTTGCTCAGGCACAGAAGATCTGGCTAATTTCATTTTTTAGAAAAAAAGCGCTACAGGAAACTTGAAAACCTGTTTAACAAGAAATGGACATGGCAGCAGAAAAACCTAAAGCAGGAAGCAGTACTAGCACTAAAAAAGTCTAAAAAATGAACAGTTTAATTATTAGAGAGGCTGCAAAGGGTGGAAATTGGTTCTTTTAAACAGGACATATTACTTTACGGATGCCTTGAGGTTACTTGGTGACACCAATACTTATGGTTAACTAGGATTCAAAAAATAGGTTTAAATCTGTCTTGTGCCATATACAGTAGCTGATGATTCTTTACATTCTGGCAACATTACCTCCCAGGAAGCCATTTTTAGTAAGGATAAGGAACCAACCAACCATGGCAACTTTTTATTGCTTGCCAAAGACCCATAAAGAATTATCTAGACCACCTGAGATGGTTCCCTGTCAGAAAATGTATGTAAGCTCACTGAATTTTTCCTTCAACCTATTGTGCAAAAGTTGGAAGCCTATGTCAGAGACTCCAAGTATCTGTTACAAAAGTTGCATTCAGTCATTTGGCAGCCTGAATTCTTGTGAATAGGGATAGATGTTACTTCCCTATACACAAGCATTCAAAACTATCTGGGTCTAAATGCACTGGGCTATTTTCTCCATCAATATACCTGTACCACTGTACCACCACCAACCTTCACTCTTTAAGCTGTGGAATATATCCTCACTCATAATTTCTTTACATTCACTGGGGAGATATACCTCCAGAAATGTGACACAGTAATGGGACCATAATAGCTCCCTCATATGATAACCTTTACCTAGGTTAGTGGTAAAAATGATTCATGTTTGATGTAGCAAACAAAAAACATCTATGGCAAATCATGCACTGGTACAGGTACATTGATGATATACTAATAATTTGGAGTGGTAGTGAACAATCAGCCAGTTAATTTATCAGTGAGATGAATAAGAATGAACTAAATCCTAATCTTATAGCTAAAACTGACAGATCTACCATGGATTTTTTTTTTGAACCTGGAACTTTAACCTGAACCTGTCAAGAACATTGAGACAAAATGTTACCAAAAGGCAACAGCTGGCAACACTGTGCTACATGTCACCAGTCACTGCCAACCCACAATCATTTCATCCATCCATTATGGATAATTTATGTGTCTTTGCAGGAACTGTTCTAACCTGTCTGAGTTTGACAGCCAATCTGTTGAAATGTACCAGAGATTTTTGAGTAGATGTTATAGAGTGGACACCTTGGATACGGCTCTAGAACAAGTCAGACATATGTATAGGAATGAGCTTCTTAAACAAAACCTAGGAGAACAGAAGCTGAGTGACCAATGATATTTGTTCTAGAATTCAGCACAGAAGCACCTATAGTTACACAGATTTACACACATACATACATACAGTTGTCGGCAGATAAGGACCAATATGGCCCACCGAGTCTGCCCCATGAACAACTGGGGAAGTCTGAGCCATTGCAAAACAAATAATGTTTTTGTAAAAAAAGCCTATGGTCAGTTATAGAAGAGCTGCAAATTTACCCACAGCCACTTTAAAGAGGGAGTCTGGCCAAAATTTTTAGCATCAGTAAATTCAGAATTTGGATCAGCATATCCCCAGTTAGCCGCATGCCAAAAACAAGATCCCTAAGTTACTTTGTTTAAAAGTTACAAGTCATTTTATAACCCTACATTTCAAAATGTTCAAAAAAGCCAGTTTCAGTAAAGAGCTGTCACAACCAGGACTCACAGCCTAGTCCTTCTTGCAAACTACCTTACAAGACTTATTTCTCCCACTTTACATAAAACTGCAGTGGTATTAAACATCTGGAAAAGAAAAGCTAACAATGGGTGAGTCAGGGCATGCATTTTCATAATGTGCAGATGCAAGGTACAGTACTTAAGATTGTTGTGATGGGGGTTGGAATACAACAGCAAACATGGCTTTAGAATGACATTTATAATAGTGCAGGGATGAGATTTTGAAATGTCACCACACTGCAATTGTGGAATGCAGCAATGAATGACACAATCTCAGAAAGTAGGTGGGACCCACAGTTTTGGAAAGTGGCAGGGATGCTAAAATTATTAATGTGGCAGTGTCACACAGTTTTAGAATGTGGCATAGAAACACAATTTTGAAATGCGGGAGACATATAGTTGTGGAAGGTGGTAGGGATATGTAGTTTTGTAATGTGTCTTGGATGGATTAATTTGGCATGTGGTGTAGTGATGCAACACTTCAAATCATGGTTGGTATGCTTTATTTCAGATTGCAGTGGTAACATTCAATTTCAGAGTGCGGCGTGGACAAAATCTCAGAAAGTGGCAGTGACAGTTTCAGAATCTGGTAGTCGCATGTAATTTCAGAATGAGGCAGGGATGCATAATTTTAGAATGTAACTTGAGCATGCAATTGTTGAATGTGGCAGTGACACTCATCTTCAGAATGTGGTGGGGATGTGCAGTTTTGGAATATGGTGGGAATGTACATTTTCAGAATGTGACAATGACAGGAAATACTGGAACATGGAAGTTTAAACACAAATGGGAGTGGGTCCCAGGGTGGTAGCCTGGGTAAAACATTGGCTGCACAACAGGACACAGAAGGTAATTGTAAATGGAGTCCACTCTGAAGAAAGAGGGGTTACTAGTGGAGTACCGCAGGGTTCAGTATTGGGTCCAGTCCTTTTTAATGTCTTCATCAGTGACATTGCAGAGGGACTGGAAGGAAAAGTATGCCTTTTTGCAGATGACACAAAGATCTGCAACAGGGTTGATACACAAGGAGGTGTGGAAAGGATGAAAGGGACTTGGCAAGGTTGGAGGAATGGTCAGAAGTATGGCAGCTAGGATTCAATGCAAAGAAGTGCAAAATAATGCACCTGGGAAACAAGAACCCAGGGGAAGAATACACAATGGATGGGGAGGTAGTAACAACAACAAAAAAGGAAAGGGACCTGGGGGTAATCATATCGGAAGACCTTAAGGTTAGCAAGCAATGTGAGAAGGCAGTAGGGAGGGCTGGGGGTACACTGGGATGTATAGGGAGAGGCATCAGCAGCAGAAAACAGGAAGTTGTTATCCCTCTGTACAGGCAGTTGGTGAGACCCCATCTGGAGTACTGTGTCCAGTTCTGGAGACCCCATCTCCACAAGGACATAGACAGGATAGAGGTAGTCCAGAGGAGGGCAACTAAAATGGTGCAGGGTCTGCAAGAGAAGCCGTATGAGGAGAGACTAAAGGAGCTTAATATGTATACCCTTGAGGAAAGAAGGGAGAGGAGGGACATGATAGAAACTTTTAAGTACCTCAGTGGAATCAACAAAGTCCAAGAGGGTAGCATCTTTCAGAAAAAGAGATGTGCAAGAACAAGGGGACACAATTTAAAGATAGAAGGGGGGCGGTTCAGGGGCAATGTGAGGAAGTATTATTTCACAGAGAGGGTAGTGGATGCATGGAACAGCCTTCCTGAGGAGGTTGTGGGGCCTAAAACTGTGGGAGAATTCAAGAATGCATGGGACAGACATAAGGCAATTCTGGTGGGGAGTAGGAAGAAATAGGCTGTTGGTTAACTAGGATCTGTGGCCTAGCCTGTAGGTAGGGAAATGGGCAGACTAGATGGGCCAAGCGGTCCTTATCTGCCATCAAAGTCTATGTTTCTATCTATGTTTCTATGTAATTTCAGAATGTGGCAGGCAGGTACAGTTTTAGAATGTAGAAGACACACATGTAGTTTCAGAATGTGGCAGTGACACACAGTTCTGGAATGTGGTGCTGATGCAAATTTCAGAATGTGAAGATGATGCACAATTTCAGAATGGGGCAAGGATGCACAAATCCAGAATGTGGCGATGATGCACAATTTCAGAATGTGGCAGTGACTAGTAATATCAGAATGTGGCTGACATGCAGTTTCAGAATGTGGCTGACATGCAGTTTTGGAATGTGGCTGATGCACAATTTCAGAATGTGGCAATGACATGCAATTTCAGAATGTGGTGGCGATGTAGATATACAGTTTTGAAATGTGATGATGCACAGTTTCAGAATGTGGTAGTGGTGGCGGCATGCAGTTTCAGAATGTGGTGGTGAGACGTAGTTTCGGAATGAGATGGTGATGAACACTTCTGCAGTTTCAGAATGTGGTGGTGACACAAAATTTTGGAATGTGTCTGTGCCACACAGTTTTGGAATGTGTTGGTGGTGCGCGACTTCAGAATCAGTTGGTTCCATATGACTTTGAAATGTGGCAGTGCCATGTGACTTCAGAATGTGGTGGTGCTGCGCACCTACAGAATGTGATGGTGTCACACGAGTTCAGAATGTGGCAGTTCTGCACAACTTCAGAATGTGGTGGTGCTGCATGACTTCAGAATGTGGCAGTGCCATGCGACTTCAGAATGTGGTTATGCAGCATGACTTCAGAATGTTGCGGTACCGCATGACTTCGGAATGTGGTGGTGCCACATGACTTTGGAATGTGGCGGTGCCGCATGACTTTGGAATGTGGTGGTTCTGCATGACTTCAGAATGTGGCGGTGCTGCACAATTTCGGAATCTGGCAGTGACGCATGACTTTGGAATGTGGCAGTGATGCACGACTTTGGAATGTGGCAGTGATGCATGTCTTTGGAATGTGGCAATGACGTACAACTTTGGAATGTAGCAGTGATGCATGATTTCGGAATGTGGCGGTGCCTCTCGACCTTGGAATGTGGTGGTGCTGCACAACTTCAGAATGGTGACACATGACTTCAGAATGTGGCGGTGATGCACAGCTTTGGAATGTGGTGGCGCCGCATGACTTTGGAATGTGGCGGTGCTGCACATCTTCAGAATGATGACGCACTACTTTGGAATGTGGTGGTGATGCACAATTTCAGAATGCGGTGGTGACGCACAATTTCAGAATGTGACAGTGGCACACAGTTTTGGAATGCCGTGGTGGAGCACAGTTTTGGAATGCAGTGGTGATGCTCAGTTTCAGAATATGGCAGTGACACAATTTTGGAATGTGATGGTGACAGTTTCAGAATGTGGCAGTGAAATACAACTTTGGAACGTGGCGTGGATGTGCAACTTTGGAATGTGGCAAGGATGCACTATTTTAGACTATGACTGGGACGCACAATGCTGGATTGTGGTGGGGATGTGATGCACAATTTTAAAATGTGGTGGAAGCATACAATTCCAGAATGTAGTAAGGACAAGCAGTTTCAAAATAGAATGGCATGTCCTGCAATATTCCAACAGTGTACATCCTTTCTCATATTCCAGAATTGTCAGTCCCCACAAAATTCTTCAATGTGTGTCCCTCTCGCATTCTGAGATTGAGTGTCGCACCACACTGCGAGATGGCACATCCCTGCCACATGCCGAGATAACATGTCCCACCCAACATTCTAAAATTGTGCTCCACTTTGACAGTCTATACATTTGTTCAGCACTGCATTCCAAAACCACCTCCTGATGCATTCTAAAGTACAGTACCATGCATCTGAACATTCTGGAAATGCAAGCACTGCAGGCAACCCTGTGTCAGTTTTTGTTTTTTAAATACTACTGCTACAGTTTCAATAACTTTGAAGAAATAGATCCTATAAGGTTGCTGACAGGGAGGATTAGTCTGTGAATTCTGGTTGTGACATCCTCAGTGGCGTTTCACTGAAACTGGCTTTTTTGAACAGGGAGTGAAATCAGTGTTACAAAATAGCTCATAACTTTAAAAAGAAGTAACGCAGAAACCTATTTTTTGGTATGAGATTTATTGGGGGTAGGCTGATTCTAATTCTGCAATGTAGTACTTTGACTGGACTCCTTTTTAAGACCAATACTATTCCACATTTGTCCTGGCTGCCTCTAAAATCAAGGGCCCAATTCACAAAGGTCAGCGCAAGCTACACCCAAGGCCAATCGCCAGTGCATCAGGGATCCTGCACCCATTCACTGTCGGGTAGGGTTCTGGCAGCAAAGTTCTGAAGCTTGTTGCAACTGTGACCCTGCACCAAACAGAGGGTGCATCTGGAAGTTGTGCTGCAAGCCACAGGGTAGCCATATGGCAATAAAATCATTGACAGCAGTCCCTGGTGGCTAGTCCTCCCAGCCCCAATCCCGTCTTAATATAAAATATCACATCCCTGGTGTTCTAGCAGCCCTCCAGCCCCGATCCTCTTGTATTAAAAAAATCATGTCCATGGTGGCTAGTGGCCCCCCAACCCTGATTTATTTTTTTATTTTAGTCTTTGGTAATAGGGTAAGGCCCACTAGGCACAAGTGCCTATTTTCAGGGGTGACCTGGGAGCATTGGAAGATTAAGTGACTTGTTCAGAGTCACACTGTGTGCAAGTGGAGGTTGTGAGAATCAAACCCATGTCTGGTCTGCTGGATGTACCATGCTCATTCACAGCTCGTTACTCTAACCTATAGGCTATACTGCCAACTATACTGATCCCCTACTTATTACTGTTAATCACATCCCTGGTGGTCTAGTGGACCCCCTCCATATTGCTGAGCTACCCATGTAATTAAATAGATCCTTCCTTAGTGGTTCAGTGGACCCCCTTTCACCCACTCTGACAGGCAATGTCCTACCAGCCCCCTTGCTTCTGTCCCATCCTCAAGTTGGTGTCTGACACAACCATCCACTCTCCACCACAGTCGGCTGCTGACTGAGCTGTCAAGGAGTGTGAACTGTATACAGTACATGCTCCTTGACAGCTCAGTTGGCAGACTACCATGGTGGAGAATGGAGGATTGTGTCTGTTGCTGGCTCAGGGATGGGGTGGAGGGAAGTGGGTGGTGAGGCACTGCCAGTTGTGGGGGTCCCCTAGACCACCAGGGAAGGATCTATTTAAATTATGTGGGCAGATCGGGGATAGGGAGGGGGGGTCCACTAGACCACCAGGGACTTGATTACAGTAATAAGAAGAGGAGGATTAGGGATGGGGAGGCTGCTAGCCATCATGGACATGATTTTGTTGATTACAAGGGGATTGGGGCTGGGGGGGCCGCTAGCCACCAAGGACATGTTTTTTTATATTACTAGAGAATCGGGGTTGGGGAGTGTGTTAGCCACCATAGATGTGATTTTTTTTAATAAACATGGGATCATGGCTGGGGAGAGGTGACTGCTGCACATGGTACAAGTTCACTAACCCTACCAGAAGATACACTTCTAAGTTTCCTTAGACCAGCCCTGGCTGGTCTAAGGGTACTTAGAATTATGCCCTCTGGGATGGTCTAGTGAATCCTGATTTAGGGAATATGGCAGCTTGTATCTGCTGCAAGCCCCCTAGCACCATGCTGTAGCCCATTTTGTGGCACAAGGCTGGTGCAAGCCCCCTTTGGTTGATGCAGGCTGCTTTTGTGAACTGCTCCCAATATGTCTTTTGGTGCAAGCTACACCTTGCACCATTCCTTGTGGCACAAGCCTCTTGCACCATTTTTGGGAGCTTTGTGGGTCAGGTCCCAAGTGTTTTGTGAACACTGTTCTGTGTTGGCAAAAAAAAACAAAAAAAACCCTAAACACTACTGTTGAACTTCACCAATTCTGTTCTTGTTATACTCCTTTTGTTATGTTGTCTTGCGCATGTGCAAACAACATTTTATGACAGTAGGAGATGGTGGTAGGAGTTTTGGCGAATGCAAAGCATGCTTTAGAAGGTATAGCCCTCATTCACTAATTAGCGGGTATGCTAGCAGTGACACAAGTTTTATGCAGTGCTACCAACCTGAAACAAACTTGCCGCTGCAATCAAAGACAAGCTTGTCATGCAGTGGCACAGATGACATGCCTCCCCTATGTGCCTTGCCTGATGAAACATTTCAATAAACTTGGCGGCAGCTTGCACCATCCGCTTCTCAAAATCCTTAGAAACCTGACTTTGGGGGTGCTCAGTCCCCCGTCAGCATGTTTAATACCCTCCCCTAGATTGTTTGGCACACTGAGAGCCCACCCCAGTGTGCCTCCATGATGTTTGGAAGCCACCCGTGTCAGCATGTTCCTGCCTCACCCCAACCCCATTGTGTGCCACAGTGGGAGCCCACCCCAGTGTGGCCAACATCACCCCCCCAAGGTCTAGGGGCACACTGGACATTTGTTTTCGTACACCTGTAAAGAAAGAAAACCATCCACAGTGTACCTTTTTTTTTTTTAAAGTACCTGAAACAAAGAAAACAGTTCCTTAGCTGTCGGCTGTGCCCTTCCCCCAACCAGCACCCACCCTCTGTGCACCCCACCTCTCCACACCCACCCTCACCCCTTACCTCCGGAGGTCAGCGCCATGATCTTCGGTGGAGATGGAACATGTCTGCACTCCTCAAAGGCGACTGCAAACTGAAGAAATGACGGTAAGCTGTATAATGGCATCAATGGGGGAGCTTTTAACTTTAGGTGGATATCTCGGCCATTTTTTTTACCTTTGGCTCCAAATTTCTACTTGTGGTTCCTGGGACCCCACCTCATGAAATCAGTCACTGTCATTTCGTTATTTGGTCCAGAAAGGTGATTTAGCAGTCACTGCGTGAAATCACTTTTCAGGACCAATTAACAAAATGATAGTGCCACTGTTCATGAGGTGGGCTCTCAAAAAGTCTATGTTGCAAATTTGGTGAAAAAATTCCAAAAAATGACCGTGTTATGAGTGTTCATTGCACAGTTTCCATGCACGCTTGTAACTTCAAGAATGTTTTATATTTTCACTTCAGATTTTCAACATTGCCATTTTTTCACATCTCCTTATGAACAGTACAGCTGACATTTTTCACATCTTGCCTGAAATGTGTTTTCGCACATCTGGAGCACAATGGCGCGGTTGCTGTCAGAAATCAATGTTCAGGACAGATTAAGAAAATTGCAGTGACACTGTTCATGAGCAGAGGTCCCAAAATGCCTATGTTGAAAATTTGGTAAATAAATTCCAAACAATGACTGGTTGCGAGTGTGCATTACGCAGTTTCCACGCATGCTCGTAACTTTGAGAATTTTTTATATTTTCACTCCAGATTTTCAACATTGTCATTTCTTCAAACCTCCTTATGAATGGTACAGCTGTCATTTTTCACATCTTACCCAAAATGTGTTTTCGCACCTGTGGTGCCAAATGATACAGTCGCTGTGCAAAATCACCTTCCGGCTAATGAACTGATAGTACCACTGTTCATGAGGTGGGGTCACAAAAAGCCCATGTTGAAAATTTGGAGTGAAAATAACAACAAATACCTGGGGAGTTATGATTTCCAACTGCAACACCCCACCCTGTAGAGACTGATAGGCGTCAGGGGTGTGACTTGGGATTTTCGGCTGTAATGCTCACGCCATTCCACCCCCACCCCTAGCCTGCAGTCACTGACAGCACTCGAGGTGTGCCTTGGACTCTTTGGCCCCAAAGTTCACCCCATTCTTCTATACTGCACCCAACTCAACATATTTCCTTATGGAATGGAGCGAGCGTAAGGCCCAAAGACCCCAAGGCACACTGCAACACTTGTCGGTGTCTGTAGGGTGGGGTGAGGTGAAATGGCATGAGCTTTATGGCCGATGACCCAAAGGCACACTCCAATGCCTGTCACTCTCTGCAGGGTGGGGGTGGGGTTGGCATCGGTTCAATGCTTCACTGCCATTCCTATTATGCATCTCTCTAACTTCTGCACTACCAATGCCAATGCCAGCAAGACAACATTCGGCATCAACAAATGCTTGTTATTTATGTTATTATATGCCCATATTACAAGATTTATATCAGATGAACAATTAGACCTTTGAGAAAAAGGATAGGTGAATATATTTCTGACATCAGAGCAAGCAACAATGACTCATCTGTAGGTGTCCACTTCAACAACTGCCACTTAAGTAACACTATGGACATGTATTTCTGTATAATTGAACATGTACTAATGAAACAAAGAGATGGGGTTAGAGTTAAAACCCTACTGCAAAAAGAGACACATTGAATCTTCACATTGCAGGCCTTACTGAGGAAACTGATTGCTCTGTATTTCTTTAAATGATTGCCATCAACTGATATTTTCTTCTTGTACTTCCTGCTAGATTTGAGCCAGTGTATCTGCCTGCTCATTCATGGTTTGCACAGGTTGCAGTAAATACCAGCTTGGTCCCATTTCCTGACTGTGGCTATTCTATACATAGAGTACTTACTTAGCTTTGGTGCTAGTACTGTATGTGATATTCAACTGCATTAGGAGACTATTTTGAGATTATTTACATTGTATGCTGTAATATGAGTTCTCTGTTCTCCCACTCTTCAGACCCCTCCTTTTTGTCAGTTTTCACTTTCTCACTGATCTTTACTTGTTCCTAAACCTTCCATTTTGTCTACACTTTTCCTTACCTCTCTAACCCCACCCCCAGACACCCCTTTGGCCATCTCTTAGCATTTCTACATTCATCCTTTTCTGATACTTGTCCTGAGTTTAACAGCATTGTACTTTTTAACCCTTTATTTCACTGTTCCCTCCAGCTCAGTATTTTATAGAGTATGCTTGTGCTGCTATCTCATTCGTTCTACAACTTCTGCAATTGCGATTCATCATTACTGCATTTGGGAATTTTGTGCCACATGAGTAACATTGTACTTTTGAATTTCATGGATTATAGGAGGGTTTAATATGGATTAAGTATTTAATGTATACTTTGTGTTTTCAAGCCAACCTATTTGTGTTCCATGTCAGACATTGTGTCATTGTATACTGTGAGTTCCATCCTGTGTTTATTCATATCCAATTTAGTGTGATCGCTCTTAAATGGCAGACATACTTCCTAACACGTTATGCAATGTATTTACAACAGCAATAATATCTGCTATGCCTACCACTAGTACTTTAAAGTAACATACACATGAATGCCACTTTAACCACTCTGAGTGGGTGACATTTACTTCAGGTGAATCATGTGATGTGGTTTGTGTATTTATGGGTGTTTTTTGTCTTTAGCCAGACCTTCCCTGATGAAGGGTAAAAGTGTCATGAAGCACTGGGCAGTTGGCCTTTTGGTCAGCACTTTGGATCTCTAATTAGAGTTTAATTCCACGTTAACACAGTGTGCAATGTTTTCTTGTTTTTTTTTTTTTGCCAAGTGGAATGCACCCAAGTGTGCTCAGGAAACTGGCATCAGAACTGGCTGAACCCCTGGCAAGGCTATTGAAATGCTCAATACAGTCAATTCTGGATTCAAAAGACTGAAGAGTAGCAGCTGTAGCTCTGCACCACAGGCAGGAAACAAGAGTTACAGATCCATCAATCTTACCTCAACAGTGGATAAACTGATGGAGTCACTAGTCAAGGAGGACCTTGTGGACTACCTGGAGAGAAATGTTTTTCAGGACAGTAAAGATAATGCAATTGTGGCAGGGAGGTCTTGTCAGACCAACCTGATAGTATTCTTTGACTGGATAACTGAGGCAGTGGGTTTACTGTACTTTGACTTCAGCAAGGCATTCGACTCAGTGCCGCACATATTGCAGAAAATGTTAGAGGATCTGGGTGTAGTGAAGATAGATTGGTTGGTAGTTGTTTGGTGGGGAGCTAGCAGAGAGTGGTGGTAAATGGAGTCAAACTGAGAGAGAATGAAGTCACAAGTGTGGTGCTGCAGGGGTCAGTCCAGGGTCCAGTCCTTTACAATATGTTCAACAGCAACATAGGAGCAGGAATGCATGGCAAGATGTGTCTCTTCACAGATGACACTACACTCTGTGGTAGGGTTGTCAGCAAAGAGGGGTAAAGGAGTTGCAGTGGGACCTGTATAGGTTGGAAAGATGGTTCAAAGTTTGGCAGTTTAAACTCAATGCCAAAAGATGCAAGGTGAGGCACATAGGGAACAAGATTCCCAGACTGGAAAATTGGATAGGACGTGTTAAGCTGAGCACTACTTCTGAGGAAAGACACTTGGGAGTCATCATAAGTGACTCCCCAAAACAATATAGGTGAAGTAAATTGGCCTACAACAAGGCAACCAGGATGTTGGGATCATGGGGTGTATTGGGAGGGGTTTTGGTAATACTACTTCTCCATAGATCACTTGTAAGGCCCAATCTGGAATACTGTGCCCCAGTTCTGGAGTCCCCACCTAAGGATAAACAAAGAAAGGATGGAGACAGTGCAGCATGGGGTAACCAAAATGATTCATGCCCAGCAGAACAGATTCTTTAAGGAGTGACTGAGAGCACTGAGCTGGTACTCACTGGAGGCCAGAAGAGAGAGGGGCAATATGGTAGAGCTCTTCAAGTTCTTAAAAAGAATGAACAAGTTAAACTGTGATGAACTTTTCAGCCAAAATAGCAAGTCAGAAACACAGAGACATAAATGGAAACTGGCAGAGGGAGATTCAGAAGGGACATGAGAAAGTTTTATATTAAAAAGAAAGTGGCTAAGAAATGGAACAGGAACATACCAAATCCACATAATCAGAGTCACTGTCGGTCAGTGCTTATCCTAAAGTCAAAAGCAGCAGAAAACACACAGGTGATGGCACTTGGTCAAAATAAAGCTACTGAAATATAGTTGTAGACTAAACATCCATTGATTTTGAAAGATGTGGCACCAGGAGCCCAAGGGCTTCCAGTCTAGTGTGACTCTTCAGAAGAAATGAACAAGGTGAGCTGTGAGGATCCATTGAACATGAATAGCGAGTCAAAAATACAGGGGTATAAGTGGAAGCTGACAGGGGGAGGTTCAGGAGGGATGTAAGATAGTTTTTTTTTGTATTTAATACACTTTATTGAATTTCAGACCAAGATCAAAATGCAAACAAAGCAACTACAGAAAAAAATAGAGTCAAACATAGAACAGCAATCAAAAAATAAAATAAAAAAACAAACACAAAAAAAACCTCCCTCCATCCCCCCCAATTCCCAGAGTACCCCAATAGGAGAAACTAAAAACAGGGAGCTTCAGATATCCTTTAAATAATTAAAAAGAGACACAACATTGAATTAAATGTCCACTTGCTGCACAGTAGCAGTGAGAAAGGTATGTGGGTTCCCATCTGATCTGAAACAAATCACATCTGCCCTTGAGAGTGGCAATCTGTGTTTTTCTATGAGCAGTGCTTGAAGAAGTTCCTGATGCCATTCTTTAAAGGATGGGACACTATCGCCTAACCAGTGCTGCACAATAACACCTTTAGTGGTGACAGTTGTCAGAGCCATGTAGCACCTCCTGGGGCAGAGGGCAGCATCAGGAAATCAGCCCACCAAACTGAAGGAGTAAACAAGTCCTCAAGCTCCAGCAAGGGATCCAGATACATCTAGATAGTGGTCCAAAAAGGACGCACTTTCACACAGTCCCACAGAATGTGATGACTTGTCCCCTCGTTTAAGCCACATCGGTTACAGGTTGAGAAAGGCAAATGACCCATCCATGCCAAATGGAAGAGGGTAAAATAAAGATTATGTAAAATTTTAAATTGAATATAGTGATATCTATCCTGTTTGATATATTTGTATAATGACATCCAAACAGAATGCCACTCTTTGACATCCCAATTCACCCCAAGCAAAGATTGCCAGTAATAACAAGTCCCCTTTGGTACAGTCGGATCTGGGGATTGAAACATCTTATACAAATCAGAGATAGGGTGAGGTTGAGATGCAATATCAAAGAGGTTCCCAAACAACTCCCCAGCCCCATCATGTTTAGGGAGTAGGCTTAACATATACTGCAACGGTATGGGTAATTTGGAAATACTTGAATATCAAGGATCTAGGTACCTGGCACCAGTCCTTGAAAGCAAGGAAGGGGAAAAACACCCCTATGAATGCAGGGCATTCTCAGAAAGATGAACAAGTAAGAAAGTTTTATATTACAGAGATAGTGCTTGAGCCATGGAACAACCTGGCGCAGTGGTCCTGGGCACAAAAAACATTATTGGTTTCAAGCAAGTATGGGACAATTAAGGGCATAATAGTTACTCTGGAGTAGCAATAAGGAAGGGGGCAAGGGGAGAAGAGTAGGCAAGACTCTGTCTTGATAACACTTCTTTGTGTAGGAAAGGGTATAACAGCAGATATTGGATGGATCAATGGTCTTTTTCTGCCAACAATGTCTGTGATTCTGATTTCATCATAGTGCAGGAAGACTTCGGTGTACCTTCTTACTCAGTATCTGGCATGGACCTGCTCCCCTGTGGGGCCTCCATCTCCTACTCAAACCTACAATAGCAATGTACCTCCTGAAATGTCAACCGCCCTGCAATGGCTGTAGAAGCAGCCCCCCTGCCCTCCTTATGCAAGATGGTTTACATTGCACAGCCCTGGCAACACATAAGGTTTGTTTACCTCCTAGAGACCTAGATGCTAGCCTGCCCACCTGCACTTGAGTCCCCCCAGCTACCATTCTATACCTGTCTTGTGGATAAGCAAAGGGATGCAGTCTCCAATGTTGCCATTAAGTGTCTTACCTTTCCAAGCATTACATTTATCACAATATTGTAAAGCCCGCAATTTCCTTACTCTGAACTGTGCCTAGTCCTGTGCTTAGTAAATAGGCTTTAGTCTCCAGTACTGTCAGTCCCTCATCTTTCACAGCACTAGGCATATTTACAAAAAGAGAATGAAAAAAAAATCCTTGCCGGTTTTGTGACTGTCCATAACTTAACCTTAAACAAAATTCTGTTTGCCAGTGCAAAGTAAATTGTGTTATTTAGTAGTTGTTTTGATGTTAATTTCAACAGAAATCTGTCACTGTTTTGGATGCTATTTACCCAGTGGAGAGAATGTGGGCTTGTGTTCTCATTTAAGATAGTGATGCATACTTGCCATGCCTTAAATGAATGACAGCTACATTAAAATGTCCTGCTCTGCGTGTTTCATTAGAACTGGGAGAGGTGGACAACACTGCTCATTGAAACTTGAACTAAAAGCAATATCCAGAGGCTCAGGTATGTGCACTCTGCTAGTTTTATTTTATTTATTTATTTATTTCAACCAGGAAAGGCACACTAAACTGAAACTTGTTCACAGGTACAATCTGGGAGCACAAGGAAGGTTTCTAAGTTCTGGAGAGATTTACCACAGTTTTTCAATACTCTAGTTTTCACAAACAATATGTGATTCTTACAGAAATTATAGCTATCAAATGAAATCACACAGAACCCGCTCACTGTGTGCAGAGGTGTGCAAAGTTGCAGAAATTCACTCTACAAAACAAATCCACACATTTCTGCAAATTTATGAAGCTAAGGATTGCAGTTCTCATTGCTATTCACCAGGCAGGCAAATTGACCCAATTCACATGGCGAATGGCCAATTTGCCTGGAAAATGGCAATGCGAATTGTGTACTACACCCCTCCCAAACCCCAAACAATAGAATCCACCCTCCTCCACCCAAAAAAGGATAAAACCATGATACCTTCTCCCACCCCACCCCGACTGGCACCCTCCTCCTTCCTGCCTGACAAAATGCTGCACTGTGTGTGGAACTGTGCTTTCAAAAGTAATCCCTTCCCACCACACATGCAAAAAACACATTCCACCAGCCCCCCCACCCAAATCCCACTATCTTTATTTAATCAACACAGATCCGGTCCTCCAATGCCTTTCTTGTTCCTACCACACTCCCCCCCCCGTGCACCTCAGCACCCACAAATCAACCTGCAATAAAGAAAACAGTACCCCAGTGAAAAGCATCTGCTCTGTTAAGTGTCAGGGAATAAATGTATGGTGACATCCTTGTTTCTAGTAAAAGTTGATTGGATGAGTTTCCAGCCAGTCAGGTTTTACTAGGAGCAAAGACATCACTACCCATTCATTCCTGCCATTACGAGACAGAAACTGAAAAGAGAATACGCTGTGCACCAGGGGACTGTTTCCTTTATTCCAGTTTGCTTTTGTAGGTTCTGTGATGCTTGGCCAGCTGGTTGTGATTATTGTATGCTGTTTGTAATATAAAAATATAGTAGGTGATTGTCTCACATAAGACAGCCTGTGCTTATAGGTGCCCCCCCCTCCAATTTTCAGTGAAGCTACAGGATGTATTAACCTGAAAGCAGGAGGTAATTAAAAGACCAGAGACCTGATTAAAGGTCTCCTGTTTTTTTGTTTTAATTAAAACTGACCCAGCTGCCAGGATATAGGGCTCGTAAAGTTTTGAGATTCCAATAGGAAGAACATTGATACCACCATGGCACTATAAGTTGTAAAACCCTTTGATATGCCTTGGGAATAGGAACTACACCAGATCAAAGAGAAAATGTTTAATTAAGGAGTCATATTTAGGAAGTGGAATTTTTGCTGATGTCACATTATTTAATATATCTCCTGACAGGAAATCATTGTTTGTTTTTTTTTAATTCTAAAAAAGAGGAGCTAGATGACTCGACAAGGGGGTGAGGAGATGGAGTTGAAATGTATCCTTGTAACTGGGGAATAGAACATATTATTTTGAGACTCTAGAAAGACACATCTCTCTGATAAGCACTTAGAGGTAATACCTTAGACAGCAAAAGTCTAAATTTATTGTGTTAGGAGTTTTTGTTTTGCACTTTGCCCATGTTCTTTTAAGTGATTGTATGCTCTTTGATATGTTGTTCTGTGTTTACATTTTTCATGTTTTTATCATCTTTTAGTAAAGTACCCTTTATTTTGAAAGACTGCCTGGGTCTGCCAGTTCTTTTTTCACATGTGACGTATAGAGAGTTAAGACTGACAACAACTGTTCAAAAGCTTGATGGTGTTGCTAAACTGGGAAAAGGTAAGAATATACCTAAGGTCTTTTATAGAGTTTTAAGAGTTCATTTTGGAAGCCTGGCTTAGTGCCCCTGGCGAAAGATTGTACCGCAATCTCTGAAGAGGGTACATATCTGAGCCTGTACATTGGGTATGCTAGCATAACATTCACAGTTTGAATCCACCCAGAACTTGATACTAAAGGTGATTGGGACCCAAAAGTAGACCGGAGGGTTACCCTGTCTGTTACCTGTTCACATTATTGTGCTTTGAGGTTGGCACTGTGGGAGAAGAGGGCCTGACCTGCTAAGTGCATTTGTGACAGATTTGGTTGGCAGCGGTGCGATAAATTTGGTAACACAAGCTTTAACTGTTCAGTGTGTCAGCTTAATACTGTACAGCTCACTTGCAAAATAAGGCAGTGATTTATTTTTAAAAAAAGGAAACAGAACTATATCATTTTGCTTACAGTCAAGTTCCTACCTGTTTTATTTTTTCTCAAGTGCAAGTTAGAGTAGCCGTAGTTAGAGAAGAAGATGGCTTCCAACTACAGTGGATACACTGCAGACTACTTGAGGCAGTTGTGCCAGGAGAGAGGAGTCCTGCACGAGGTGAGAGCCACCAAGCACAACCTCATGGATGCCCTGATGGCAGCAGAAGCCCAGAACATCGAGTCACAGACTGTGACTGTAAAGGACCAAACCTTGGGTGTGGAGGGGCTAGCGGCCAGTGCAGTGTCCAGATCCGGTGAGGAGGGCAGCAGGGCCAGTGCAAGCGAAGGGCCACAGCAGCAGGGGAAGGTCACCAGCATTCTGGAGCCAGAAGCAATCAGGTTGCAGACTGAGTTGTGCAGAATGGAGCTGGAGTTCCAGAGAGACGCTGAGAGAGAGAAACGAGCTGCAGAGGAGAAGAGGGAGCGAGAACAGTGAGAAGCTGAACGTGAACAGAGAGAGTTGGGCCAAGAGGAGCGTGAGCACCAGAGATGACATGAACTGGAGAAGCTACGACTCCAATCACCAGCACCAGAGCAGGTAAGTGGCTTGGGTTTAACTGGAACTACTGGACTGGGTTACAAATTGAATTCAAAATTGATAGCGGAATTTAAAGAGGGGGAGGATATGGATGCCTTTTTAAATTCCTTTGAAAAAGTTTGTATTCAGGCATCAATTTCTAGAGGGTCCTGGAGCTTCCAGCTATCCCCGAGACTTACTGGGAAAGCTCAGGATGCATTGGGTCAAATGGACAATGAGGACAGTAATGATTACAGCAAACTTAAAGCTGCACTTTAAAAAAAGTTTGATTTAACTGCAGAAGCATACAGAGCTAAATTCTGTAGGCTTAGGAGAAGCCCTGACATGAGCTATGAGGAGCTAGCTATGAAACATCAGTGTTTAAAATGTTGGTGGGAAGGAATTGAAGCAAACTCTGTAGATAAAATTGAAAATGCTATTTTGTTAGAACAGTTTTTTGGGGCATGCCCAGCAGAGCTGAAAACCTGGCTGGAGTACTGAGATCCCAAAACTGTACAAGAGGCTGCTGAACTCCCAGATCACTATGCCAAGAGCAGACCTGCTCTGAGAGTGAATGGGGCAGGTGTGGCAGTGCAGAAAGGGATAAGCATGCCTTCAGGGCTGCTAAAACCCTCACTGCCTCCACTGAAACCAGTTAGCCCCAGGTTTCAAAGAAAAGATTTTTCTGAGAAAAGAAATGAATATTGAGTTTGTAAAGAAACTGGGCATATTGCCAGACAGTGTCCCAAAAGGACGAGCAATACACAACATGGGGCTAGGAAAGAAGTGAGTTGTTTATGTGTCCCTGGAAGCATGCCTGTGAACATGAGGGAACACATGCACCCAGTCACGGTGAATGGTGTACAGCTGCAAGGGATAAGGGACACAGGGGCATCCCTGACATTGGTAAAGGGGGATCTGGTAGAGCCTGGTCAGCTTATACCCAATAAATTTGTAACAGTACAAGATTTCACTGGTGAGGAGAAAACATTGCCACTCACTAGTGTTCTCCTAGACTGGGATGAAACAGGGGGAACTGTGCAACAAGTGGCTGTAGCCGAAACATTAGCAGTTGACGTCATCCTTGGCAACAATCTCAAACAGGGGATGGTGTGTGCAGTTACCCATAGCAAAGTGGGACAGGGAAATTGTAGTTCTCTGGACCCAACAGAAGCCATTGTGGAAACCACTGGGAGGCTGGTTCCCCAGCCTGTGTCTCCTGATATGGAGACTAATGAAAAGGGGGTAGAAATTTCCCCAGTAGCAGTTAACCACACAGCTATGGAGGGTTACTCTGAAGAAGAAGGGGTGACACATTGTGAGAGGGTTAGGGATGACAGTGATCCTGAGTGCCCTGATGCTAGTGCTAGGGGTCCTAGTTTAGAGACTGAAGGGGACCTATCCCATGCCTTGGGAATGTGTAAGGAGTTTGCAGCTGCTCAGAAAAGTGACCCTAGTCTAGAGAAGCCGAGGGTTTGGGCAGACTCTGACAGAGCACAGGGAGGTGATGGTAAACATAAAGTTTATTGGGAAAATGGATTAATGTATACTCAGGCTGTGAAGACAGAGGGAGGGGTGACAGGCAGGCAGCTTGTCATTCCCCAGGGGTACTGTGAGCATTTGCTCAAGATTGCACATGATATTCTCTTGTCTGGTCATCTGGGAATCATGCACACTATGCAGCGGTTGGCCCAGAATTTATATTGGCCCAACTTCACCCGGCAGGTGAAAGAGTAGTGCAGGTCTTGTCACCGGGGCCAAGAAATAGGGAAGGCAGGTAAGGAAACCCAAGCTGCCCTAATTCCATTGCCCATAGTGGAGGAGCCATTCCAGAGGGTGGGAATGGATATTGTGGGGCCTTTAAATACTCTCAGCTTCTCCAGGAAGAGGTTCATCCTGACTGTAGTGGATTATGCCACCCGGTATCCAGAGGCAATCACCCTATCCTCACTGAGGACAGAGAAAGTGGCAAATCCCTTACTTGGGATTTTCTCCCATGTTGGGTTTCTGCAGGAGGTTATCACCGATCGAAGGGGTTCCTTCATGTTGGACCTGATGAAATGTTTGTGGGAGAAGTGTAGGGTGGTGCAGAGGCATATGACACCTTATCACCCACAAGCCAATGGGCTTGTGGGAAGATTTAATGGTACCCTGAAGTCAATGCTCCAAGCATTTGCTGAACAGCATGGGAGGGACTGGGAGAAATACATTCCTCACCTGTTGTTTGCATACAGGGAGGCACCCCAAGAGTTGACAGGATTTTCCCCCTTTGAGCTCTTATATGGATGCTGGGTATGTGGGCCCCTAGTCTTGATCCAGGAGGACTGGGAAGGCAAGCACGCCACGCAGGGCACTCCCATAGTGGATTGCATCCTTAGGTTTAGGGAAAGGCTGAAGGAGCTTATGGGGACAGCCCAGAGCAACCTGGCAGCTGCCCAACAGAAACAAAAAGTGTGGTACAACCGCAGAGCCAGAGCTCGCTCATACACGGTGAGTCAGGAAGTCATGCTCCTTATTCCGGTCTGGAAAGATAAGTTGCAGACTGAGTGGGCAGGACCGTACAAAGTAGTTAGGAAGGTAAATGATGTGAACCATACCATAGAGTTACCTGACAGAAGACATACAGAAAGAATGTACCATGTCAACATGATGAAGCCATATGCTAATAGGGCTGACATGGTGTTTGTAGTATGTAGTCCTGGGGAAGGGACGGACGAAGGAGACCCCTTCTGGAGTTGCTGGAAGAAAGCAAGTGAGAGTCCTCTGTGGAGGCAGTTAAATTGTCTCCCCAGCTGGCCCCAGACAAGATCCAGGAAGTAAGGGATGTTTTAGCAGACTTTGCCCCAATGTTTAGCGCCAAGCCTGGACTAACTCCCTTAGCAACACACGATGTGGAGACAGGGACACAGACGCCCATATGGCGGACAGCATACCGGGTGTCAGAGGCTGTCCAAAAGGACATTAGGAGGGAGGTGGAGGAAATGCTGGATTTAGGGGTAATCCAGAGGTCCTAAAGCCCCTGGGCCTCAACTGTAGTCCTTGTGCCCAAGCCAGATGGCTATACTCATTTCTGTGTGGACTATCATAGACTGAATGCAGTCACAAAGTCAGATGCCCACCCGATACCCCGAACTGATGAACTCTTGGACAAGTTGGGAGGGGTGCAATACCTTATGACTACTGACCTGACAAAGGGGTATTGGCAGGTAGAGTTAACTGACAGAGCTAGGGAGAGGTCAGCCTTCATCACTCCAATAGGCTTATTTGAATTTAAAGTAATAACTTTCTGAATGAAGAAATCCCTGGCCACTTTCCAAAGGTTGGTGAACCAGGTGTTAAATGGTGCTGAGGAGTACGCCGTGGCATACTTGGATGACATTGCCATCTTTAGAGCCAGCTGGGAGGAACACCTGTCCCATCTTAGGGAAGTGCTGGATAGGATACAGAGGGCTGGGCTTACTGTCAAAGCTGAGAAGTGCCAGGTAGCCATGGTTGAAGTGGCATTCCTCAGGCATGTTGTAGGCTGGGGACAGCTCCATCCTAACCAAGTAAAAATAGAGGTGATCAAGGCATGGCTCAGACCAGAAATGCAGAAGCAGGTCAGGAGTTTTCTCGGGAGAGCAAGGTACTATAGGAAATCTGTACCCAATTACAGTGCCCTAGCTGTTCCCCTATCTGACCTGGTAAAGAAAAAGATGCCTAAGAAAATTACCTGGGAACCAGCCTGTGAAAAAGCCTTTACCAGACTGAAGAAGGCACTGTGTAGTGCTCATGTATTGATAAGTCCTGACTATAGCAGACCCTTTATGGTCCAGACTGATGCCTCAGACATGGGTATTGGGGCTGTACTGAGTCTGACATCCAACCAAGGGAAAGACCACCCTGTAGTGTACCTGAGTAAAAAGTTACTTTCCAGGGAGCAGGCTTACTCTAGTGTGGAAAAAGAGTGTCTTGCCATAGTGTGGGCCCTAAAGAAGTTAGAGCCATACAACTATGGGCAGCATTTTGAGGTATAAACTGACCACAACCCCCTGGTTTGGCTGACCCAAATGGGAAACACTAATAATAGACTGTTAGGATGGAGTCTTGCCTTGCAAGGGTATGATATGATGATCTTACATAGTGCTGGAGCGACCAATCAGATCTCAGATGGCTTATCACATTTAAATGAGGAGTGAACTGAATTGGGAAGCTCATCCCATGCAGGGGATAGAGACCCCAAATTCAGTTTAGGTGGGGAGGACTGTGACACTTGGCCAGCTGGTTATGATTATTGTTTGCTATTTGTAATATAAAAATATAGTTGGTGATTGTCTGACATAGGACAGCTTGTGCTTATGCCCCCCCTTTTCAGTGAAGTTACAGGATATATTAACCTGAAACCAGGAGGTAATTAAAATGACCAGAGACCTGATTAAAGGTCTCCTGTTTTTTTGTCTTAATTAGAACTGACCCAGATGCCAAGATATAGGGCTGGTAAAGTTTTATGATTCCTATAGGAAGAATATTGATACCACCATGGTGCTAAAAGTTGTAAAACCCTTTGATATGCCTTGGGAATAGGAACTACACCAGATCAAAGAGAAAATGTTTAATTAAGGAGTCATATTTAGGAAGTGGAATTTTTGCTGATGTCACATTATTTAATATATCTCCTGACAGGAAATCATTGTTTATATTTTTTTAATTCTAAAAAGGAGGAGCTAGATGACTCACCAAGTGGGTGGAGAGATGGAGTTGAAATGTATCCTTGTAACTGGGGAATAGGACATATTATTTTGGGACTCTAGAAAGACACATCTCTCTGATAAGCACTTAGAGGTAATACCTTAGACAGCAAAAGTCTAAATGTATTGTGGTAGGAGTTTGTTTTGCACTTTGCCCTTGTGCTTTTAAGTGACTGTATGCTCTTTGATATATTGTTCTGTGTTTACATTTTTCATGTTTTTATCATCTTTTAGTAAAGTACCCTTTATTTTGAAAGACTGCCTGGGTCTGCCAGTTCATTTTTGCATGTGACTTATAGAGGATTAAGACTGACAAAAACTGTTCAAAAGCTGATGGTGTTACTAAACTGGGAAAAGATAGGAATATACCTAAGGTCTTTTATAGAGTTTTAAGGGTTCATTTTGGAAGCCTGGCTTGGTGCCCCTGATGAAAGATTGTACGACAATCCCCGAAGAGGGTACATATCTGAGCCTGTACATTGGGTACGCTAGCATAAGGTTCACAGTTTGAATCCCCCCAGAACTTGAGACTAAAGGTGATTGGGACCCAAAAGCAGACATGAGGGTTACACTGTCTGTTACCTGTTCACATTATTGTGCTCTGAGGTTGGCACTGTGGGAGCAGAGGGCCTGACCTGCTGAGTACGTTTGTGACAGGTGCTGGTGGGGAAAGGAGGGTGGTATGGATCAGAGGAGATGGGTGGGTGGGAGTCAGGGGACTGGGTCTGTGCTGATTATTAATAAAGGCAGTGGGACTTGGGTGGGGAGGCTGGTGGAATATGTTTGGTGTGTGGTTGAGGGGAAGAGATTTCTTTTTCTAAGCGTGGTCACTCATGGTCATGGAGCACATTTCACAGGGGCGGGCGCAGAGGAGAGTGCCAACAAAATGTGGAGGGGGTGTTATGGTTGTAATTGTCTTTGAGTGGGGAAGGGGTGGTTTTTACAGCCCAGTGGGTGGGCATGGGAGGGGGGGTTATGTTAAAGTTTTAAAAAGTCTGCTGGTAAATTACTGTGGATTTGCACCAGCTTTGCTGGCAGATTAAACATTTGCAGTATCTCTAATTTTGTGCCATATAACTACAACATATCCTGCCCAACAATCCTTTACAATGGCACAGGTCATTGCCTGCTTTTGACCAGATCATTTAACAAGCTATACCGGGTAAATTCAGGAAAGGTTAACTGTTTTGTTGTCACAATTATAGATGACTTGATGTCCTCTTTGGCCAAATGCATGCTCATTCCAAAGGGAGGTTATTTATCTCCCACTGACCCAAATTATGTGGCCAACACTGTGACACTGAGTGGTGGGGTCCCCTCTGGTTTACTGGCAACCTGGTTTCACATTCAAGCCAGGATATCGGTAGAAGAGGCTGACTGGGAGCCTTGACGTGTTGAGGTGGTGGTGGACAGCTATAGTTTGGCTGTTGGGTCCACCACTGACACCCTTGCACTTGTTTGTGTGGGCCTTGCAGCCTCCAGTCAAAGCACACAATGGTATAATAAATAGTTGAGTGGAGACAGTTGAAGCAGTTAAGCATTAGCTAGATGATTCTTGGAAGAGGTCCCACTCTGAAGCCAACTGGTTATGGTGAGTACCAGTGGGCACTCACCGTAGGGAAGGCAGAATATCTGTTTGGGTCCTGGGGTGATTGCTGTGGGTAATAATAAGCCATTTTAGCTTTTAAACACCATTGATGGATTATTACATCTCAGTTGTCTGTGGTCCAGAGGACCAGTTGATGCAGTGATGTGTGATGAGTTCAGCAAATTCTTCCATGACAGGGATTTGACCAATAAGACTGTGATATCAGCAGGTGGTCAAGTTTCTTCTGTTGGTGGTTAGAGTTATAACATCTCAATTGCTTCAATGCCATAGGCTTAACTTTTCAGTTGCTCCAATGCCATAGGCTTAACATCAGCCAGTCATCTGTGAGCAGGTATTTCAGGTTGCAGCCGGGCTGCATCCCACCTTCTCTACTCTGGATCTGGGCTCCACTGTTAGTCAACTGACAGGATACCCAGGATTCAGTGTTCATGGGAATTGTGAAGTGTTTACTTGAGAAGGGCAAATACTGGGTTGCACTGAAGAACGTTGTAGTGACATCCCTTTTAAAAACCATCACAGAATTCATAAAATTATCAGGGTGCCTCAAACCTTCTCTTTTTAGGAAAGGTACAGTAGTTCTATTGTTGAAGCTCAAGTCTCACCTAGAGTATTTTGACATCTGTAAGTCAATTCAAGCTGGTTTCAGAGCTCAGTACAGAGCCAAGACAGATCTTGTTAGAGTGCCAAATGATCTCTTGTTTGCATGAGACAAGGGTGAATAATCTATTGTTGTTCTCCTTGACCTCTTCCCAACATTTGATATTGTGGACCACTAGACTGTGACAAATTGCCCCAAGTGACTGTTTTGGCCCAGTTGAAGTCCTTTGTCTGGCAGTGAGCTGCAGGTAGCAGTGAGAGGAATGTCATTAGAGCCTGTTGCCCTGAGCTGTGGAATGCTTCAGAGTTTGAATCATTCCCAGTGTTGTGCACATTGAACACAATGTCCTTGAATGAGATGTGTAGATGGCATAACTTTGGATTTCACTGCTTTGCAGATGACAGCAAGTTATAAGACCTCTTAGCAACAAGTGCCTATTGTCAATGGTGACCTCGGTCAATACAAGCAATAACAATGAGCTGTAGTACAGTGGTTCCCATTTATAAGAACACACTATCTGGCACAGCAAAATGTTTCTCTAAACAGGCTGTTACTAAGCATGGGCTTGCATGACACGTGTTACCACTGATGGACACTAGGTGGTGCCAGACTCCACAGTATGTAAAAAGAGACACATTACACTCTGTTTTTTATTGGTTTACTGTATTAAAAAGTATTAATGAATGACAGCTTTAAAAAACACAATCAATGACATTTAAAAACATTTAAAAATGTTAAAAACAGAAAAATGTTAAAAAGTTTGATCAAATTCTAACCTGTGGCCCTTTTTGGAAGAATAGTCTGGTATCTCAGTGGTTGTTTCTTCCTTTTGTGTTACCTGTTTTTGTGTTTGTGTACCTTGTTCTGTTCATATGATATGTCACCTGATAATTTATTGTCCAAGGTCCTCTCTATTCATTGCATGGGTAGGCACCTATGAACTTATGAATGGTCTGCTCTGTATGTCTCTGATATATTGTATCCACTTTAACTCATTGTATGCAAAACGCTTTACTTTGTATGTTCTGATATATTGTATCCTCTTTAACTCATTGCATGTAAAGCACTTATAAATTGTTATCCTGTTAAGTTTCTGCATGTCTGTACTCTCCCGGGTCCTGCTTGAAAATAGTCATTTTATGGCTAGTGTACTTACCCGGTTAACAAAAGCTAAATAAATAAATTAAAAAAAATGTGTTTTCTGTTTGTTGTGAGAAAGGGACAGTTCATCTAAAAATGAATCACATGCATGAAAGGTTGTCAGATCACTTTTCTTACTTAAAATATAATGTCTTAATTTGTCTATGCATGCCTTTTCCTCTCTCAACAATAGGGGTGTGGCTGCAGGCTGATCTTTATCATTACTGCTCTCTTCTTTTATGGATACAATGTCTTGGGAAATGTCCTCTTCTGTTATTGCTCTGGAGCATTCGATTTCCTCATCAATTGAAACATAATGCTCGAAGTCCTCAGCACTCATACCCCTTACCACATAGTTCTCCTCTGGGTTGCCTTGTTTGTTGCTTTCAGTGCATTCAGGGCTTTCTGAGTTTGTGAAGCCTGCTTTTTTAAAGCAGTTTGAGATAGTCTCTTCTTTCACTTGTCACCAGCCAGTGTCTGGCATTTGTATGCAGTCAAGGATTGTAATATCTCAGGTAAGCTCTCTAGCTTTAGCAACTCTGCAATATCTACCATGATCAGGAGTTTCTCAATGATTTTTATGTTTGCTTGCGTGCATGTGCAAGAAACATTATGTGACAGCTTAGGAGAGAAGCGGGTTGTGGAGGTGCAGCACTGTTACAGCCAAGGGAAGCACTGCATTTGGGGGCTTCGTAGTGGTGGACCAATAGAGGCACAGTGTGCCGATGACACTGTTCTTCCAAAAGTGCACCAAGTTGTAACATTTTCGCCACAGCAATCAGGGGCCTCCTCGTCATTGCAGCGTCAGTCATTCTGCTGCAATGAGGGAGTGACCCATCACTGCACGGTGGAATGTTAGCTAGCCTAATACTGTTTGTGAACATGGCGGGCAGCTTGTTGCCACGTTCACAAACAGTATTATGCAGCCCCATGCCGAGGGGGTGCCCAATCCCCCTTGGCAGCATGGGCCCTCCCCGCAAACAGTCTGTGTTTGCTGACAGGGGCCCCACTCCCTGTCCGCATAATCCCCCCCCAAAAGCTATGTGCTGAGGAGGTGCCCAATCCCCCTCAGCTACAGTGGCCACCTATCAAAAACGTAGGGTGGCACTCTAGAAGCCCATCCCAGCGTGCCAAATGTCCACTGAAATATCCCTATAAAGCAAAAACAGTCCCATGATGTTTTTTTTTTCTCTTCTGTAAAGAAGGAAATGGTTCCTTGGTGGTGTCCCTGCCCCCCTGCAACCTGCACCCACCCACTGTGCACCGTGCCTCCCCCCCACCTCATACTTACCTCCGGAGTCTGGCACGACGATCTTCGGTGGACCGGGAACACGTCTGCACTTTCAAAGCCGACCGCGAACTGAGGAAATGCCTGTAAGTTGTATAATGTAATAAATAGAGTTTTTTCAACTTTGATGCATATCTCGGACATTTTTTTGGAATTTTGGTACCAAATTTTCAACATGGGGTTTTTGGGACCCCTCCTCATGAATTCTTTCACTGTCATGGCGTTAATCGGCCCCAAAAGGCAATTTCGCGGCCACTGTGCAGAATCACCTTTCAGGACCAATTAACAAAATGACAGTGCCAGGGTTCATGAGGTGGGCTCTCAAAAAGTCTATGTCGCAAATTTGTGGGAAAATCAAAAAATGACTGCTTACTTTTGTTATGCCAGCAGTTACACACACGCTATAAGTTCACTTAATTTGCAATATTTTCACTCCAGATTTTCAACATTGGTATTTTAATGCATCTCCTTATGAACAGTGCAGCTGTCATTTTTCACAACCCAGCTGAAATGTGTTTTTGCGGTTCTGGCGCAGAATAACGTGGTCGCTGTGGGAAATCCATGTTTGGGACACAGTATGAAAATCACAGTGACACTGTTCATTAGCAGAGATCCTAAAATGCCTATGTTGAAAATTTGGTGAGAAAAGTCCATAAAATGACTGTGTTATGAGCGTGCGTTGCACAGTTTACACGCAAGCTCGTAACTTCGCACATTTACAATATTTGCACTCCAGATTGTCAACACTGCCATTTGTCTGCAGCTCCTTATGAACAGTACAGCTGTCATTTTTCACATCCCGGACGAAATGTGTTTTTGCACTTCCAGCGCAGAACAGCGCGCTCACTGTGGGAAATCTGTGTTCAGGACATATTAGGAAAATCACACTGATGCTGTTCATTAGCAGAGGTCCTAAAATGCCTATGTTGAAAATTTGGTGACAAACGTCCATAAAATGAATGTGTTATGAGCGTGCATTGCGCAGTTTCCACATACGCTCATTACTTTTCACTTTTGCAATATTTTCACTCCATATTTTCAACATTGCCATTTTTCTTCACCTCCTTATGAACAGTACAGCTGTCATTTTTCACATCCTGGCTGAAATGTGTTTTCGTACTTCTGACGCAGAATAGCGTGGTCGCTGTGGGAAATCACTGTTTGGGACACACAACAAAAATCACAGTGACACTGTCCATTAGCAGAGGTCCTAAAATGCCTATGTTGAAAATCTGGTGATGAAAGCCTATCAAATGACTGTGTTATGAATGTGTATTGCGCAGTTTCCACGCACGCTTATAACTTTGCACATTTGCAATATTTGAAGTCCAGATTTTCAACATTGCCATTTCTCCACACCTCCTTATGAACAGTACAGCTGTCATTTTTCACATCCTGGTTGAAATGTGTTTTTGCAGTTCCGGCACAGAATACTGTGGTTGCTGTGGGACATCAATGTTCAGGACACATTAAGAAAATCACAGTTACACAATTCATGAGCACAGGTTGTAAAATACCTATGTTGAAAATCTGGTGACAAAACTCCATAAAGTGACTGTGTTACGCGCATGCATTGTGCAGTCTCCACGTATACTCAGAACTGCAAGTATTTGTAATATTCCCACTACAGATTTTCAACATTGCCTTCTCTTCATACCTCTCTATGGATGGTACACCTGGCATTCTTCACATCCTGCCCAATCTGTGTTTTCATATATGTGGTGCAGAATGGCACTGTCGCTGTTGGAAGTCAGTTTACGGGACACATTGACAAAATCACACTGCCACTCTTCATGAGAAGAGGTCCCAAATACTTTCCTGACGTGGGGTCACAAAAAGGCCATGTACTGTAAATACCAACAAACGCCCGAGGCATTATGGTTTCTAACCATAACGTCCTACCCTCAACGACAGACAGGCATCGGGGTGTGCCTTTGGATTGCCGACTGTACTGCTCATGCCATCCAACCCCCACCCCACAGCCACTGACAGCCATCGAGGCGTACTTTGCACTCTTTGGCCCAAGACTTCATCCCACTCTCCTATGCTGCACCCATTTCACCATATGTCCTTATGGAATGGGGTGCCTGTAAAGCCAAACACCCTAAGGCACACCTCAACACGTGTCAATGTCTGCAGAATAGGGTGAAGTGACATGGCTTGACCATCACGGGCGATGACCCAAACACTTACCCCACATCCTGTCCATCTGTACAGGATGGAGGTGGGGTTCACGTGAAGTTCAATACTTCACTGTCACTCCTATTCTGCATCTCTCTAACTCCTGCATTTCCAATGCTAATACCAGCAAGCAAACATCCGGCATTGCCAAATGCTTGTTTTTACAGTAATGCTGCTTTAGGTTGCGTAAACTCCCTGATCCATAGGCTGAATCAGTGAGGTGGTGTTGGGGGAAGAAGGCTAATTTTATGTTGTTGAGTGAGAGAGCTGGATGTGCACTACAATTGTCCAAAATGAGACAAATTTTCTCTCTTTTTCTGTGAAGTTTGACATTCCATTTTATTGCTCTCTTGGTGAAAATTTGTCCTGTCATCCAGACATTGCTGTTGGTGTAGTAGTCCACAAGTAGTGATTTGAGTGCAATGCCTTGGAAGCAGCAAAGTTTCTTAGACTTGTCTATTATTAAAAGAGACATTTTAGTAAGATACAGACATGTTTAAAAGATCATATGCTATGAAATCTGCAGAAATTAACCTGCCAGCCTTATTCATTAAATATTGTTATAACAACAGAGTCTGCCTGGTGTTTTATATGAAAATCTACCATTTCATACCATTTTAGCCATTTGGGTGCTCTGCTTCTGTCACACTGCTAGATATAAAGACCTGCTAGTGCCTGTGGTAATCAATATGTCTCCACCCTGGTGATGTAATTTGGGGTGCTATTCTCATTCATCTATGAAGAAGCCTGGAAGATTGTGACACTGCTGAGGTCTGCAAAGATTATTTTTTCCCTTGCAAGATGCTGAAAGGTAATCACTTGTTTGTTTGTGGTTTTTGTCATGTTCAATGTCAGTAATACACAAAAATACTGTAGTTTAAATTGATCGTTTTTGCCTGTGCAGAAGTCAGGGAGAGTAGCACATTGCTGTGGGGTTTGCAGACTGTATAGCGTTCTGTTGTGGTGAAAGGCTATGATCTTTCACACCTGGCATTTAACAGAGGTGATTTCTCATGATGGCACTAAAACAGTTATCCCATCTCCCTGTAAATGGGGGTGGGTGGGAGAGGTAATGCTGCTTTGAAACCTTACTAAGAGTTTCTATGCATTAGCCTGCTCAGTGTTTTCTCCCTGTCAGGTTTCTACTCGACCTACATTCAGGCTCATTTGTTTTTTACTCTGCATTAAAATGATCATTTTACCAGGGCTAACACATCCATCCTTAGTAGGAATTAACACAGATAAGGCCCCTAGTAGAACTTATTGTAAAGCAGACACTGATCAACAGCAACAAAGTTACAGACAATACAGTAGTTGTAGCAGTACAACTTCTTAGAAGGCACAGCAGAGTAGCACCCCAAATTACATCAGCAGCCTGGAGGCATGTTGACTCAGTATACAGCAACCTTGGAGAAATGGACCACACCAGAAAGGCACTAAATACAAATGTGTCAACTTTTGTTACAAAACCTGGAACACACATAGTTTGTATAGCAATGTTTGTTGAGTGGTGGTGCCTGTTTTAGTTGTGAAAACCACTGCACATGATCTTGAACAAACTAATGCTGAAATCCTCTCCTCTGCTTTTTTCCAACCTGATGCTGGGTCACTATGGAATACCAGTGTGCCATTGAATATTGCTCAGACGTAAATTCCAGTCTCATCACAGTTGTAAATGGATTCAGGTTGGAATTTGTTAAGAAGCAAAGGGAGGATGGTTTCAGTCCAGTCTTGTTTCTCACCATGGCATTATTTAAAGAATTAAGGTGAGGCTGACACATTACCCAGATAGTGTGGCTGCACGGTACTTGTTAGAAGAGTTTGGGGCAGGTTTCTAGGTCCCATATGAAGGTTCACACTGCCGGTATCAGGCGGATAACCTGAAGTCTGCCAGGGAGTGGCTGGAAGCAGTGAGGGAGAAGCTCAGGAAGGAGACAGTTGCAGGGAGAGTAAGTAACCCATGTAAGGAAACCACAAGCCCATTGCTGTGGGTTTTGCCTATTGGGCTGGTCCCAAAGAAGACTCCCAGGGAATTTAGGATGATCAGCCATCTATCCTACCCCAAGGGCAGATCCATGAATCACTTCACAGATCCAACATATACAGCAGTATTGTATGCTCATTTTGATGACTCAATTAAGGTGATTCGGGCAGCATGGCAAAGGGCACTTTTGGGGAAGGCTGACATTGAGTCAGCTTTCAGGTTATTGCCTGTACACCCAGAAGACAGGGACTTATTGCGGATGAATTTGAGGGGCAGTATTATAGAGACAACTGCATGCCCATGGGCTGTACTGTGGCATGTTCCATGTTTGAGCAATTTAGTTTGGCATTACACTGGGCCACCATACAGCAAGCTGGGAGAGTCGAGGTGGTACACTACCTGGATGACTTTCTGTTTGTTGGGAAAGCAGGATTGGGCAATTGTGCCTGGCTCATGAGCACTTTCCAAGAGGTGTGCGCTGACCTAGGAGTGCCACCGGACCATGAAATAATGGAGGGTCCCACCACAATGCTGTCTTTTCTGAGCATTGAAATCGGCACAGTGACCCAAGAGTGCAGACTTCCCCAGCAGAAGTCAGATGCACTACAGATGCTGCTGGAAAACATAGCACAGGCATGGAAGACCACACTGCGTGAGTTGCAGAAGATGATGAGACACCTGAACTTTGCTTGTAGAATCATGCCCATGGGCAGGACGTTTATGCAGCATCTTGCCCAGGCTGGGTCAGGTTGCTCCATGTCAAATCATAGAATACAGGTAACTGAATCCATTAGGAGGGTCTGGATGTGTGGCTGGCTTTCTTGGGATGCTTTAATGGAAGGGCTATCTGGCAGACCCCTTCCAACAGCCAGGAGCTAGAGCTTTTCACCGGCACTGCAGGAGGGCTGGGATTCGGGACCTATTTTCAGGGCCAATGGTGTGCGAGCCAGTGGCCAGCATTGTGGGTAACAGGGTGTTTGCTGAGACAGGTTACCCTGCTGGAGTTCTTTCCCATTATGGTGGCCCTGGTAATATGGGGAGAGACTTTCAAGGATAGATCCATTGTTTTCCAGTCAGACAGTACTGGGATGGTACACACTATCAATCACCAGCTAGGGGGCAAAGGTCCAGTGGGTGATCTCATGAGGGTCTTTGTTCTAAAATGTCTGATACTGAACATTAAATTTAGGGCATTGCATGTCGCGGGTCTGGACAATGGTATTGCTGATGTTCTTTCTCATTCATATTGGCAGAGGTTTAAGCAGCTGGCACCAGCAGTGGCAAGATACCCCAGGGATGTATACATCTCTGACAGTGACATGTCAACAGTGACCAACACTACAGCGACTACAGCACCAGGTCACTGTAGTGTCAGCGCTGGACCCCGGCACTGTTTTTTTTGGGTTTTGCATCCCCTCCTCATATCAGCTCAGACTCAAAGTTGATTATTTTAAGTGGGGGATGCGAGGGGCATAGCCCTCACTTGGGTGGTTCTGGGGAGCGAATCCCCCCAAAGAATACATGGAAAACAGTGACCACTTTTATTCTGACCGTAAATGCGGTCGACATAAAGGTTCAGCTGTACCACCAGTCGACAAAATGTTTGTCGCTGTATGGTCCTAGATCCCCCAGGAAAGTCCCAGCACACCTGTGGGAGTTGGTGACATTGAAGCCTCGGAATTAATCAGTGGTTCATTGGCACCTAAAATGCATGCAGCTTATCAAAGGGGGCTGGATAGTTTTCCAAGCATTCACCATGAACAAGGTTGGAGTAATACATGGCTCATCCTAGTGGACCATCTGTGCACCTACGTCCTCCATAAGAGGAGAGGGGGGAGTTCAAGTGCTGTGGTTGGGCAGCACTTAGTGGACATTGACTGGTTTTCCAAGGTCATGGGGTTCACAGATCATACTGGTGTCTTTCCCTTGTGCAAGCTGCTAGAAGGGTAGGTCCAGGAGGCCGCGAAGAGTCCAGATGGCAGAAGGCCAATTAGCCGCGATCTCCTGGATCAGGTGTGGGGTGTGCTAGCGAGCATTTGCTCACCAGAGGCTCGTCTGTTCAGCACATCCCTTTTGGTGGCTTTCTGTAGCACATTAAGGGTATCTGAACTAGTGCAACCTAGCAAAGCAGCAGGGTTGCCAGTGGCATTGATGGATGAAGATGTGGCACTGACAAAAGTGGGCATCTTCATTTGGCTGTGCAAGAGCAAGACAGACAGCATGACATGAGGGTGCTGGTGCTGCTTTAGGTCCCCACCAGGAGTTCAGTGGGAGGTCTGTGCAACAGTCCAGGACTACTGTGATCACAGGATGGGTGTAGGAGTAGCATTCTTTTGTCACGAGGATGGGTACCCGGCTACAGCCTTTTGGTTTGGAAAAGTGTTGAGCAAGAACTTAGAAAGGTTGAGAATGAACTCAAAAGAGTTCAGCACCCATTCTTTTCTGATTGGGGCAGCATCACATGCTCAGGTAGAAGGGTATACAGATGAGCAGATTCCAGCATTAGGCAGATGGTGCTCACAAGCATTTGAAGATTATGTGAGGCCGAACATACTTTAACCTTTTTCCTTTGTTTTGGCAGATCCCAAGTTCCAGAAGGCTAAGATTTGTCTGTGCTGGCATTCTTTTGTGCTTGGGGCAGCCAGACATGCAGGGCAGAGCCATGATGGCAGCAACTTGTTCCTAGACCAGCGGGCCTTTAAAGTGGATTGGCTGGGCCGCAGTGGTATGCAATGGGAAGGGTTAGTCCCAATGATGTTGGCTGAAGCCTGATGGAAGGGGCTCCCACAGATCCTGCTGGTTCATTTGAGTGGTAACGACATGGGAGCAGAGTCTTCCATTGACCTGCTATGACAAGGAAAAAAGGACTTAAGTTATTTGAAGGGCATATGGCCCAATGTGCAGATCATATGGTCTAATGTGATTCAAAGAATGCAGTGGCACCATGCGCATGATCACAGGGCCTTGGAAAAATGCACCAGCTACACAATGCAGCCACGAGGACATTTATTGAAAGCACTGGGGGCACTGCAGTGAGGTATGATGGGATCAGAATTCAGGACCCAGGCTTGTATGCAAAAGATGGGGTGCATTTATCCAGTATAGGGTTAGATAGGTTTTTAGAAGATATACGCCAGGTGGTGGAGAGAAGCTTGGTCTGACGTGTATGTGAGGGCATGAGCAGGTAGGAAGCTCACCCTGTGGTGGCCAGGTGGTATTGGCTGGTTGATGCAGAGGGGTGACGGGGGGGGGTTATGGTCTCGTGCACACAGACCACCCTGAGGCTGATGGGAGTGCTGGGCCATCTGGCTGGGGCTCACCAATTTATGAATGAGTTGGCAGCCAGTGGGCAGCCTCTCCAGGTGAAGGCCAGCAACACTGGGGCATCCCCGAATGGGGGGGGGACCATAGCAGCTGGTCGAGAGCCACTCCTCATGCCTCAGAGGTTGGAGTCCCTCACATGGGCTTGCAGTATTGGACAGCTTCCTTTAGGTGAAGGGAAGGCCAGTGTTTGGCTGTAGAGTATAACAACTGAGACCACCTGTCAGCTACAGATGTTGCAAAATAACATTTCTCCAGTGAAATTGCCGCAAAATCAGCACTTTCGCTGCATGAAATATTTCAGAAAACTGCCGCAAATTTGCAGAATTTCACCTGCAATTTCACCCACAAATAGGCATCATTATTATCATTTCCCTGGTGTCTAGTAGTCCCACCCCCCCCAGCAGATCACAGCCCAAATTTAAGATAAAAAATCTCCCTGGTGTCTAGTGGGTCACCCCCCCATTGGTCACCTGCCCAAAATTGAAGAAAGCCCCCCACACCAAGATTTACCCTAATTTTTTCCCCATCCCTCAATCTGTAAAAATTAAAATAAATTCCAGTCCCCATTCCCTGGTGTCTAGTGGACCCCCCACCCTATCATCAGATAGCACCCCCCCACTCCCCCCACAGTATCCTGATCAGCCCACCAGCACAGCTCTCAACTCACCTCCTTGGCCAGCAGCCCAAATGAGCACTTCAATGAATGAATGCATGCTTACAACTGGGGGGAGAGATGGGGTTGGGCACTATCTGATGATAAGGTGGGGGGCTGGGGGGTCCACTGGACACCAAGGAGTGAGGACTGAAATTCATTTAAATTTTAACAGATTGGGGGATGGGGAAATAATGAGGGTAAATCTTGGTGGGGGATCTTTCTTCAATTTGGGCTGGTTATGATAGTGCCCCCCCTTGAGCAATTGCTGTGAAATTCTTAAGCTCTGGGGATAAAGACACACTAGTGTTGCAAGTTTGCAGACAAAAATAGTCAATATCACGGTTGTAAATGTTGTCATTTTTGAAGAACTAACTGCAGATGTTGCAGCAAGATGAAAGTGATTTGTTATGTAATACATTTTGGCAACACAAACTCAAAGCTGCCATGATTATGCCATGCAAAATGAGAATAGAGGCTCATTTATGAAACACCAAAAAAGTGGATGATGACTTGAGGACAAAGTGTCCTCAGTTATTCACTTAGTCCTTTGAACATATTACTAAATATCGGACTTTTATTGCCAGTTCAATCACAAATGTTCATAATATTAATACAGTATTTAAACAGAATTTTTTGGAAACACTGTAGTTCCTCCTATGTGATCTGTGGGGGGGGGCACTAGACATTGGGTCATGCATGGGCTACAGGGATGATGTGATATTTAAAATGGTGAAATTTCACCCTGGTGTGAATTTCACCATTTCTTTGAGTTTGCATTTCCCTACGCGTAATATTTTTGAAATGCACAAATTTCTCAAAATATTCCACGTAATGAAATGTGTTAATTTTACACAGCACTACTGGCAGCGCACATCTAGCCAACTGTATTGATGACTGGTTTGACTAATAAATACATAGCTATGGCCATTTCTCTCCATTGCTTGGTGTGTGTCTCAGTTTGTTCAGGTGGAGCAGGGGGAACTGTTCCTTAAAAGACAATAAAATGCTACTTGCAAATGTTACAACTGCTCTTGGTTTTCCTGTGCTTCCTGAACTATGCCTCAGTGACATAGCCTCAATGAAATCCACTACTAAATGTGCAGTGATTAGTCACCTAATGAACCACTTAACGAGGTGTGATCAACAGAGTACTTAACTATCAGTTATTGGCCATCAGACAGCACAGAGAAAAGTGCAGTCTAACAGAATCTGAGCAGAAACCTGTTCTTATAACCAATCTATATGTTCTTATCAATGGCTTTGCTCCCATAGAATATAATGAGGCAAGATCAGGACATGGGCAAAATGTTTTTATAAGTGGGATGTTCTTATAAGTGATGTTCCTATAAATGCTCTCCACTGTACATTATACCTGTCATTTTCACCTGATATGGTTAACGTGGCAGCTGTGATTTCTAAGTGTCTTAGATCAGTGGTGCGATGGTTGCAAACTGATTGAGCCTCCACTGTTGTAAAAGTAACTGCTGATTAAACTTGGTACTCTTTCATCAGCAACAACATGGGGTTGTGTTGGCATAGCTAAGGGGCTGATGTGGTGGTTCTATGACGAAAGGAAAGAAGAGAAAAACTACTCAAGCATATTTCCTTGGGTGGGGGGAGGTTGTGGATATGAATTTTCTTTGGTAATATTCCAGAAAGCCAACATTTTTGTTATTTCTTGGTGTAAAAAAGGTGAATTGTTTTCCATTCAAATGTGGGTAAGTGAGCATATCAAAATGTCATCTTCATTATTATTATTGTTATTATTATATAAAAATGTATTTTATGGGGAATGCACAATGAAGACACAAGTCTTCGTTTCAGTTTTTTTCCTTTTAAGACGGCATGCAATAGAAATTATGAACTAAATTACACAATCAATTAAACAGTCTTTCAAATGTACTCAATATCATAGCAGTATAAAATTTCAACACATGCATGTGTGGACACAGATGGATGTTTAACAGGACGAAAATAACAGAATGTATGTCCCTAGTAGAACACCTCAGACAATCAAAAATGTGTAACAAAATCATGCATTCCTTTTAACACTTAATAACACTCACATGTGCTAGTTTATATCTGCCAATAAAGAGAGTGTAAGTTATTTCTAGTTTTCATGCATTGTTCAGTGACAAGTGGACCCAAGTGCTTCCAAGAAAAAGGGTTAACATAGCCAAACGCTAATCTTTGGTAATGGTAACGGCAACTGATTTTCTATACATAGACTACTGTATAGTCACTAAAGGGTCCTATCTCATTTAAGTTCATCTGCCCCTGCTACTTATTCCCTACTTGAGGTCACCATTTTTTGCTTGTGCTATTTCACGCTATCACCATGGAATTTATTGTCATTTGACATACAGAAGATTATGACCTCAGGTGTGGAATACGTACTAAACAGCAGGATCAGATGCACTGGAAGGAACCAACAGAGTTTCTCCTAGTGGTTAAGTCAGAATTGTGCTGTGCAAATTTGACAGTTACTATGGATAGTTTGAACTACTGTATCTGTTGATATGAATGGATCAGAATCTATTATCCAGGCTGGACTGACTAGATACATTTGAATAGTGTATTATTCAAACTTTTGGATACCTTGTGAGATCAGATAGTACACTAGGCACACTGTCCTTGTCAAAACACAAGCCTGCAAACCAGTCTGGAGATCCTGGTTTCAAACCCGCAATTGCTGCTTTGCCACAATGACTTTAAGTGTCACTTATCCTGAATTTAAACCTCCAATCTAGCTGCATCATGGGAATGTATAAGCCAAATATTAAAATACATAAGTGTGTTTTAGGCAAATGGACTTGTTTATGAGTATATTGCAGTATGCTTAGCACTTGACTATGGTCTTTAAAGACATGGTACTGTTGTGCAAACTTGAACATAGGTCCGTACAGTATGCTTTTGCCTCATTCCTTCCAGATTACTGATGTACCATAAACAGGGCATAGTTCCGTGGGTTATTTCCAGTAATCAAAATCTAAATGAAAAAAAAAATCTTTCTCTGTGCTGTTTGGATCTCCATGTGTGCCTAGAGATGCAACATTCTCAGCCTCTATGGAATTGTAAAGCACTTGGGATACACTATATGAAAAGTGTCATATAAAACCAAATTTCACTCCTTGTCTTTTCAAGATAATGTGTTATCTCAAATTCTCTAAGTAATAAAGAACAAAGAGAAGAAAAATACAGAACAATATGAGAAAAATCAAACTCACTTTTGCCTTAGCATTACTTTTTTCACAGTTTTTCCCACAGGCATCAGTTGCTCTTTGTTAGGTCATTAGAAAGGGTTTATGTGTCTTACTGCTATATGAAGTTTAGTAGTTCCTTCATTTATTAAAATCTATATTTCACCTTTAGAAGTATGTCTGTCATTTTATGTTTCCCCATTCTTCAACTGTATACTTTGTAAGAATTCCCTTAAATAATATTTTATGTTAGAATGCCACACGTTTAATTTTTTTAGAAAACTGTGAGCTTTAAGATGTTACATTAAAAGCAACAGTGCAAATAATTCAATTTTATTTTTTTGCTAAGATGTACACTGAGCTGGACAGCTTGTTTCTTGGTGTATCGTTCTGGAAAATGAATGGATATATCACTAGAATAGTGCAATAGTATATGGCAATAGAAAAGTACAATACAATCAAGAACAAATTGTGCAGCAGTAAACAGAACAATACAATACAATACAATAAGATCCATCAAGGAAAGCAAACAGTACATTGAATGGGACAGAGCAGAGCAAACAACATTCAGAATGTAAAGTACATAAAGCCCCTCCCTTTCTCTCAGCTGTTCCTGCTTTAACCCACCTTAATACCTATCCCCAGTTTCTGCCTTCCTACCATGACCCCCCGCAGGGTTCTCAACATCCTGAAGGGGGAAATCAGGAAATGGCTACCCCTTCTCCTCATATTCAGTTCTTGCCTCTCCCCCCTCTCTTCTCCTCCTGCCCTTCTGGGTCACCAGTGTGCACAGCCTAACCCCATCCTTTTTACTCCAACAGCACTCGCGTACCACCTCGAGCCTGCTCCTGGTACACTCATGCACTATAAATGGTTCTATTGCATTATTACTGTTTTGTATGTTCATATGTTCTTTTTTATGATTTTGGACATGTAATTTACCCAATGTTCCACTACTGTTTATTGTACAATACCTTGTGTTCCAACTGTGCACAATTTTACAATGTTGTATTGTTTGTACTACCCACATACTATTGTAACTGATCATCCTTCACAATCCTATGTAACCCCTCCCTCCAGGTCGCACTGTGAGACGAGCAACTTGTTGTTCAGTGTGCCTTCCTGGTGAAACGTTTCAATAAATAAATAAATAAATAAATAAATAAATGAAGCCCCTAACGTGACATCAGTTTTGCAAATGCCACAGCATGTTGTCATGTTTTTGCCTTAGTCATGCAACCTTAATTGTAAAAAAAAAAAAAACACAGCTAGTGCAGCATAATAGAGGCGTTCAGTGCAAACACTATTTGTGAGTGCAACATATAGCATTTCCATTTTGCACTAAACTGTCCATAATGGCAGCTTCTCTTTGCCCATGCAAAGAGGTTTACTCTGCAGTGCAGAGGCACCACAGAGGCATGTGATAATGAGATGGCATCTCATTATGATGTGCAGAATGGGCAAATGGACGCCTTTTGCTCACACTAATTGCCTGCTGAACCAGTGCTAGTTTCCATGAACAAAAAACACCTTTTAACAGGGCACAAAGCACCAGCCACCATCATCTGAGCCCCCCCCAATCAGGTGATAGTGGATGGTGTTTTGTGCCCCATTAACACTCCCATGGCACATAGCACCCTCATCCACCCCTCAACCCTAAAGAATACATAAGCAGGCCCTTGTAAGAAAGAAAAGAGTTCTCTGCAACATCTGGGGTCTGTCCTCATCTCTCAGTGCCATTCCAGTAAAACTGACTGAACTGGTGCTGGTGTGAGCAGTAACCACTGATTGACTGACAGCAGAGAGCAACCAGCAGTTACTACTCATGCCAGCACTGATTCACTCAGTTTGACTGACTCGGTGCTGTGAGTGGATGGCTGTTTGCCTCTGATGGGGACTGTTTTCTTTATTACAAGTACTCACTCATATACAGTAGTAGTAGTACTTGCTCATGCATTCCTTGGCGTTTGGGGGGTTCTGGGTGCCAGTGTGTGTGTGGGGTGGGGGATACTGATTTATTTAATTGTATTTATTTATTGAAATGTTTCACTGGGCGAGCACATTGAACAACAAGTTGCCCATCTCACAGTGCGACCTGGGGGGAGGGGGTTACATAGGGCTGTGAAGGATGATCAGTTACAATAGTGTGTGGGTAGTACAAACAATACAACATTGTAAGATTATGCAACAGTTGGAGCACACGGTATTGTACAATAAACAGTAGTGGAACATTGGACAAATGACAATACATGTCTAGAATGGGAGGTTATGCACTCCAATGCCACTAGTATCCATGTTTGAATACTGAGTTTCCAAGATGGCAGCCATGCTGGGCTATCCGTGTCTACAGCTCTGCAGATTTTCGTGTCTTATAGTTTGATTTCGTTTCTTACATTGATATTTCTTTTGTTTTTAATATATTTTTATTTTTATTTATATTTGGAGTCCTTTTTGGAGTTGGGAGTTGGGAGCCGGGAGACTGCGATTTATGGACCTGGCGATTTGGAGGACCCGGTGTAATTCTGAAAGATTTCTTAGAAGTTTTTTTGAAGTTTGCTGTTGTTGGGTGAAACACTGTGAGTGCCTTGTAATCGGTGTGCTCACAGCAAAGGTGTTACCTGTTTCAGCTTTGGGAGTCAGGAGTCAGGAGCCGGGAGACTGCGGTTTATGGGCCTGGCGATTTGGAGGACCCGGTGTAATTTTGAAAGACTTCTCGGAAGTTTTTAAAGTTTGCCGTTGTCTGGTGAAACACTGTGAGTACCTTGTAATCGATGTGTTCACAGCAAAGGTGTTACCTACCTCAGCTTCTCAAAGGACAGCAGTCAGGGGGTTGCTTGGAGTGCAGCTGCTTACTATCTCTTGTTCCCTGTTCGTTGGAATTATTGGAGCCTCCAAGGTACATTTGCGGGTCTTTCGTTGGTGCCGACAGTGGATTTGTCAGTCCAGTCACTGCTGTGTGGAAGACTCCTGTGTATACATGGGAGTTATTTGGCTGCAATAGCGAATTTTGGAAAAACTGAGTGACCATCTGCCTGGATTTGGCTTGTGCTTGAGCCCTGTTTGATCTATCGTGTTGTGGAGTTTTGGAGAAGGAGGAGAGGTTCAGCCAGTCCAGCTGACCTAGAGGTGGGTGCAGGGTATGGCCGTTTGTCCCTGGGAGGGTCGGGTGTGCTTACTGGAGGGTTGGTGTTCTCGGGGCCTCCAGGAGTTGCCGGAATTGCCTGGCAGAGGTTGGGCTTTCTCCTGCATTCCAAGTGGGGATGAGCAGTTGTATATACCATGACCTGCGCTAGGTTGGCTTGGTTCTGGCTTTATCTGAACCGAGAGAGCTTTATCTCCACTTGTTAACTGTGAAAGTGTTTTACCTCCGTCACGTTAACTTTATTAACAAGAACTGTAAGTGAGAACCATTGGGGCTGGATTACTGATACCAGGAATTTTTGCTGTGAACAGAAATGTACTGGTAATTTGAACGGTAGTCTGCTGGTCCTCGATCCTTCATGACTTTTTGGACTTATATTGGTCTATTTGAAGCTGCTGTTGGATTTGCTATGACTTCTCCTACCGTTGGTTGACTTCTTTCCCAGACTTTTTAATTTGTTTTCGGTCTCCTGGTTGGTGAGAGGACCAGGACACCTGTATGTATTTTTAGTTTTGGTTTTTATTGTGTTGTTTATGTTTATTTTTATTTTTGTTTGATTATTGTGTGTATTCTGGGTAGTGGGAGTGCCCAGAATTCTCCCTTTCCCTCGGCTGTGAGAGGGTGGGGGGTGAATTTGTATTCGTATATGTATTTTATCCTGTGAGAGAGGATTTTACTTTATTATATTTTGTTTTTCTGGGTTTGAATTCTATCCAGTTGGGGAGGAGAGTGGTTTCACAGGTCTTGTTGGGTTGGGTTTATTGTTTAAGTTATTATTGCTTTGGAGGATTTCAGGATTTTAATTGTTAGTAATTCTGTTTTAGGCATTTAGAGTTTTTAGATTAGTTTAGTTTGATATTTGGTGTATATTGTTTAGTTTGAGCTAAAACATGTGCTGGCCTGCAGGTTCCATGGTGGTGCGCTATTCATCCTCCTCTCTTCGCGCCCTCCGCCCTTTTTATACTCCTCCCCTGCAGTTCGAGATTTACCAGTGCTGCAGAGCACTGGGGATTGTTCGTAGGAGAGTGTGGAGGGCGGGGGTGAGCGAACAGGAGAGGATGAAAGAGTGGGGCCACCCTATCGGGGTTACTAAGTCCAGAAGGCGCCCTGGGGCGAAATGGAATCCAGACCGGGGTTTCCCGTGTCTGGTGCCCATACCCAAGGGCACTACTGAATTTGGTGGGCAGATAGGCTGGACAGCTTCCAAGGTTTGTCCAACCCGGGCGGTGTTATGCAATGCCAGGTCTGTTAGGAATAAGACCACTATTATAGCCGATCTTATTAGTTTGGCTGACCTGGCTTGCATCAATGAGACCTGGCTGGATGAAAATTCAGGCCCCATATTGGAGGCCATGATTCCGGCCGTTCTCGGTGATACACCACCCGAGATTGGACCGCAGGGGTGGGGGGGGGTTGCAGTCTGTTTTAAGACTAAATTGGGCCTCACGAATGTGGTAGTAGGTGAGGCTGAATCCTTTGAGTGCACAGTTGTAGCAGGTGTAGGCGTTCGAATCATTCTCATCTACCGTCCACCCGGAGATGGGAAACGCTACTTACAGGAAGTAGCAGACTTCCTCGTCGATATGTCGTTTGAGTCACCCAGATTGATGGTTCTGGGCGACTGTAACGCCTGGGTCGATGATGAACTCTCACAATTTGGTAATTACTTCCTCCAACTTATGTCTTCTTTGGGCATCACACAGGTAGTTTCCACTGCTACACATAAATCTGGGCACTCTTTGGATTTAGTCTTCCTCTTAGGGATTGATTCATCTGACGTGGGGGTGGAACCAGTCACCTGGTCTGACCACCACACCATGAGGTTCAATTTTTACACCCCCCTGAGAAGTCCTTCCCCTGTGGAGATGGTCAGGTACCGCCCATTACGGAATATTACTTCCCAGGTCCTTGCAGCGGTCCTTGACCTCTCATCCCTCGTGTTGACTAGCAGTAACCCAGAGGCACTGGTGTCAGCCTATAATATGGCCGTTACGGTGACCCTGGATCTTATTGCTCCTGTTCGTGAGTGCCCCCTATCCCTTCACCCCAGGACCCCTTGGTTTGATGGGACACTGAGGGAGTTGCGGAGACAGGGGCGAAGGTTAGAGCATTCTTGGCGCAGATCCGCCCTTGATGCCGACCACCTTAGATTGATGGAACATTATTCTATCTATCAATCTGCAATCACCCATAAGAAGGCAGAATTCCTGTCTAGGGAGATTGCAGTTGCACAGAATCGACCGGCTCAGTTGTTTCAGACTGTAGACAGACTGTGCAACCCAGCCTGTCTGCAAGTCTGAAAAGCTTTTTCACAAGTAGAGTGCGAGGAGCTCGCTCGGTTCTTTGCAACTAAGGTGGCTGACATCAGGGCGGGCTTGCGTCCGAAAGTCTCTAAGGGTGATGTTGTGGAACAGTGCGAGTTCACAATACCTCAGTTCTCTTGGAGTTCCTTTTGCTGACTGGAAGTCGTGGATATTATGAGGATCATCCATAATATGCAGCCTACGAGCTGTAGTTTGGACCCTGGACCAACTCCCCTAATTTTGGGTTGTTTTGAGACCATCGGTCCAGGTGGTGCAAATAGTCCGGTGCTCCTTAGAGTCAGGTGAGTTTCCTAACTCCCTGAAAGAGGCAGTGGTGACACCCCTCTTGAAGAAACCTACTCTGGAACCAGACTGTTTTTCAAACTACAGACCTATCTCTAATCTTCCCTTTATTGGGAAGGTTATTGAGAAGGTAGTGGCAGCCCAATTGGAAGACCATTTAACCATACATAATGTCTACGAATCCTTCCAATCCGGTTTTCGTAAAAGACACAGCACCGAGACTGTGCTGGTTCGAGTGCTTAATGATCTTCTGAGGGCGAGAGATCAGAAGAGATGTTCCATTCTAGTTCTTCTTGATCTCTCATCAGCTTTTGACACTGTGGATCACCTGGTGTTGTTAGCATGCCTGAGGCTAATCTGTGGAATGTCGGGAACTGTTTTAAAATGGTTCACTTCATTTCTTACTGGGAGATCACAAAGAGTTGTGTCGGGGGTTCATTCCTCCGGCTCAACTCCTTTGTTGTGTGGGGTGCCTCAGGGTTCAGTGCTGTCACCCATGTTATTCACCATGTATATGCTGCCCCTCAGAGACATTATAAGATGGTATGGGCTGAGGTTTCACTACTATGCAGATGATACCCTGCTATACTTGTCTTTTGCACCTGACCAGGATGGAGCACTCTTGGTGTTTAATAACTGTCTGGAAGAAATCCAAGGGTGGATGGATTCTAGTTGGTTAAAGTTGAACTCAGAGAAGACAGATGTGTTAGTGGTGGACCCGGGTGGTCAGATAGCGAGGTCGCATGATGGCACGCCCTCTGGAATTTTTCTTGGCGGCATGTCACTTCCGACCTCTGAACAGGTGCGCAACCTTGAGATTGTCCTAGATGATTGGCTGATCCTTCAATCTCAAGTGTCAGCCATTGTCAGGACTTCCTTTTACCATCTTAGGAATATTGCCGGGGTGCGTTACCTTGTTCCGTCTGACTCTCTACCAACGTTGGTCCACGCTTTCGTGTCCTCGCGCTTGGACTACTGCAACGCCATTTACTTTGGGCTTTCTGGGGTTGAAATCCATCACCTACAGCTGGTGCAGAACGCTGCAGCCTGGGTTTTGACTGGGACAAGGAGATCCAGTCACATTACCCCGATGCTGTGCGAACTGCACTGGCTTCCTATACAGTGGTGGATCACCTTTAAAGTCATTTTATTGACTTTCAAAGCCCTTCATGATCAGGGTCCGACCTATCTGAAAGAACTTCTGGTGCCTTACTACCCCGGCCGATCGCTCCACTCGGCCGATGAGGGGTTGTTAGAAATTCCAAGAGTGAGTTTAAAATCTTCTTGTAGTAGAGCATTTTCTTATGCCGCACCCACTCTTTGGAATTCTCTACCACGCCAGTTAAGGGACTGCACCTCCATGGAGGTATTTAAGAAAGATTTGAAAACTTATTTGTGGCACTTGGCTTATCTGGATGATTAATGGAAGCTGTCTGTAAATATTTTGTTGATCGTATGAATGATTTTATAGTTTGTTTTTATGTGATGTTTTAATGAATTTTTTTTTATATGTTTGAAATTGGCATTGTATGTTGTGGTTTTGATATGTAAAGCGCCTTGATATTTTGAAAGGCACTCTAAAAATAAAGTTATTATTATTATTATTAAAATCATACAATGGAACATATAAACGTGCAAAACAGTAATAATGTGACAAAACCATTTATAGTGCATGAGTGTACCAGGAGCAGGCTCGAGGTAGTACGCAAGTGCTGTTGGAGTAAAAAGGATGGGGTAGGTTGTGCACACAGGTAATCCAGAAGGGCAGGTGGAGAAGAAAGTAGTAGAGGAGTAAGGGTAGCCATTTCCTGATTCCCCCTTCAGGATATTGAGAACCCTGCTAGGAGGGTCAGGGTAGGAAAGCAGAAACTAGGGATAAATATTAAGGGGGTTAAAGCAGGAACAGCTGAGAGAGAGGTAATTGTGTAGGGCAGAGGTAAGGGAGTAGTTGGAGGAGGAGTGTCATATTTCAGGGGGGAGGAAATTCCAGATTTTAGGGAAGCGATGGGCAAAACCAGTCTGACCGATGAGGGTGGAGTGCGAGGGACCATCAAGGTGTGGCTGTCATTAGATCTGAGAGAGTGGGTGGGGGAGGTGGAGTGGAGAGAGAGGATGAGAGATAGGAGGGGAGCACTCTGAACCAGAATTCAGAGGTTAGATTGGCACAGTGTGAGATGCATCTGTGAGATAGTGGAAGGAAGGTTAGAGAGTGGTAGAGTTCACAGTGGTGGCAGCAAGAAGGGTAGTCGAGAGCAAAATGGCAGAAGGAGTTAAAGAGAGTGTCCAACTTGGTCAGGGAAGATTTTGGAGCAGCACCATAGACTACGTTACAGTAGTCAGAGATGGGGAGTATCATCTTCTGGACAATTTCATGCCTCACAGTCAGCGGAATGCAACTACAATTCCAGTATAAAGCACCAAGCTTGGGGCGCAGTTTCTTCAGGATAGCATCGATATGCACAGGGGATATGCTGGGGTGCTGGTCCAGCCAAATCTCCAGATATCTAAATGAGGAGGCATCCTCCAGGATGGTCCCGTCAAGGGTATGGAAGGTGGGTAGGGCCGGGAGCCTAGAGAGTCTCTGCCTGATGCCAAAGGTCATTGAGACTGTCTTCTTGGCATTTAGAAAAAGCTGGTGAGAAGCAAACCAGAGCTGAACTTGATTGAAGTCATGCTGTAAGCTGGTTTCCACAGCAGCAGGGTTTTTGCCGGAACTGTATAAAATATTATCATCAGCATACATGTGGATAGACGAGGATGAGCAGTCTTAAGGAAAATGGAGAAGAGTAGGGGACCAAGCACTGATCCTGAGGAACACCAGTGTTGATGGGGAGTGGAGGGCAGATGGAATCAAGGATTCTCACCAATTGGGTCCTGCCAGTGAAGTAGGATTTAAACCAGTTGGTGGCTGATGGAGCAAGGCCAGCTGAGGAGAGGGAATCAAGAAGCAGGGGATGGGAAACAGTGTTGAAAGCTTTGGCTAGGTTGACAAAGATGGCCAAGTTGATCAGGCCATCATTCATCCCTGAAAGAATGAAGTCAGTAAGCCTGAGGAGGGAGGTGGTTGTTGTGTGGTTCTTCTGAAAACCAGACTGAAGGGGGTGAAGAAGGAGAAATCGGAGAAGAAGGGTGATGGTTGAGAGAGAACTAAATGTTCTTGAAGTTTTGCAAGGGTAGAAAGGAGGGAAATGGGCCGATAGTTGCCAGGAGTTGATGTGTCACCACCCTTGGGGAGAGGAAGGACTACTGCGTGTTTCCAGGATGAGGGTACTTGGGCAGAAATAAAGGAGAGGTTAAGGATTAGGGAGATAGGATAAGCAATTGCAGGAGCAGAAAGGTAGAGAAGTTTAGGATCGAGCTCATCTGGTGAGGAGCCTTTAGAGGAGTTGAGGGGTAGGAGGCCACTAAGAGCTTTGTCAGAGGAGACAATAGAAAAGGAGAAAGGAGGAGGGGATGGGCTGGGACCTGAGTAGAGGGAGGGGCCACTGGACACCAGGGATTATTATAATACAGTATGTGAAATATGGATTGGGTGGGGGAGCTACTGGACACCACTGATAATTATAATTTAGAAAATGGGCTTGAAAAATAATGCATACTGACTGGCTGAAAGCCACGATCAGGCATGCAGTTATTTTTCAATAGAGCCCGAGTAAAAACTGGAGACAGTGCCAGCATGCCCTTCAAGAAAAATGTTACTGTGCCAACAGAATTTTCATAAATGATAATCCACCATTTTTTCCCTCAGCAAATGCCCCCCACACACACACACACCCACACTAAATGCAACAGCAGTCTCCATTTTAATGTATCACATACTCGGCCAGACGTATTAGAGTTTTCAGCAACCAGAAAGAAAAGTTTTTTTTTAGTTTGTTTGAAATCAGTAGTGCTAGCATGTTGCATGCTCTGCACTAGTGACAACAGCTTCTCCCAGCTCACCCTGCCTCTGACAGGTTGCTCTAAAGTCTACCCCCGCCTAGTTTACTGTATGTGTATTTCTGCTGATTGTCCCACACTGTTTCATGTATCCTCCCATTTTCTCTTCCTCCAGAATGCATCTGGAATCGAGTGGTACTCCACTCAATATGCTTTCGTGGTAAAATGTTTAAATAAATAAATAAACAAACCCAGCTCGACCCAAGAACACAACAAAACACAAATGTGTCATTTTCTTTTGTACTGCACACAACCCAGTACCTTAATGTGTTCTTTTCTCCAGTTGTCTCCTTCTGGTATACTCTACCCTGTGCCCCAAAGTCACAACTTGCGCATCGTTTACATTACATGTGGGTGGCCAAGATGCGGGGGGGGGGGTCTCACTGATGTGAATGGGGTATAAAAAACTGAAACAAAAACCTTAGCTTAATCTCAAAATAAATAAAAGGGATAAATGCTGTGAAGGCTACTCTTGTCTATCTCTGACCTCTAGTCACTATAGCAACATAAAACATATGGATGCAGGGGGCTGCGACACAGAGAGAGAGCACTGCTTTCAAAACAATAACTACAGTGCCCTCTATTGTCAGTACTACCAGTAGGCAGACTGAATTAAAGAACTAGTATACTGCCTAAAACTAAAGCTGTGTTCACACGGTCACATTTGCACTGGAGTAACTGTGCGCTCAGGATGCTCCAGTGCAAATGTAACTGTGTGGACACGTACCCGATCGGGGTAAACCGCTCATTAAAATGCTCCCTGTCATCGAGGCATGGGTCAGGAAGCATAGAGAAAACCCAGGAGTTATAAAATTCTACAAAACTGTTTATTTGTAGTTGCAGTAACATAAAATAAAATAAACCTGTTCAGAATAACTATATACAGAAGCAAAAAAATAAATAATTTGTAAAAAAAATTTCCCTTGCAGCTCAGCTTATCTGTTTTTGTGTTGCTTGCACGCATGTGCAAGAAACACATTGCATCAGGCTTCCTTCACAAGCGGGTTGTGGAGGTGTGGCAGTGTTGTGCCGAATGGCAGCAGCCCATTCAGGGGCTGGTCTCTGCCTTGGCCAATAGAGGAGCATGCTGTCTATCACTGGCAGTTAATGAGCACGCCTCTAGGAGCAAAGAAACTGAACTGCTGCAATCAGGGAGCGCCCCGTCACTATGCAATTGGCTGTTTTTGCTGTGGGGCCTCCCTGACTGCAACAGGCAATTACACACCTGCATTGTGTTGTGTTCCCATGGTGACGGCTTCTCAGTCAGCCTATCACAGACCCCATGAAGCCGACGGAAAGCCACCACCCGCCGTTCAGTGTGCCTTCCTAGTGAAACACTTCAATAAATAAAAAGAAAGCCTACTGGGGGGTGCCTAACTCTGTCACATGCACCTCTACCCAGTTCGCCAAATGGAGTAGCCTAATCCCCATCGGCATGCCTCCCATTTGTTGTATGGCGAGGGAGTGCCCAATCCCCCAGCTAATGCACACCTCCCCAAGCACAAACATAGATGGCCAACGGGGTGCCCAACCCCGCCGGCTCCACAACCCCCCAAAAAGAAGCACCTAGGCATGCTGGCATGCTGGGAGCCCACTCCAGCATGCAAAAAAGTGTCCCACGTCATCTATTTATTTGCAAAGCCTGTAAAAACAGAAAACAGCCGCTTGCAGTCTTTCATGCCCCCTCCCCCAACCCGCATCCACCCACTGCATACCCACCTCCCCATACCCCCCTCACCCCATACTTACCTCCGTAAGCCCAGCGCAATGATCTTTGGTGGACTGGGAGCAAACTGAAGAAATGCCGGTAAGCTGTATAATGGAATAAATATGTTTTTTTCAACTTAGGTGGATATCTCAGCCATTTTGGGGATTTTTTTCACCAAATTTTCAACATGGGGATTTTGGGACCCAGCCTCAGGAACCCAGTCACTGTCATTTTGTTATTCCGTCCTGAAAGGTGATTTAGTGGTCACTGCATGGAACCACCTTTCAGGACCAATTAATGAACTGACAGTGTCACAGTTCATGAGATAGGCCCCCAAAAACCCTACGTTGAAAATTTGGTGAAAAAATTCCTAAAAATAACTGTTTTATGAGCTTGCGTTGCTCAGTTCCTTTGCATGTTCATAACTTCGAGATTTTTTAATATTTTCACTCCAGATTTTCAACACTGTCATTTTACTACACCTCTTATGAACAATACAGCTGTCATTTTTCACCTCTCACCCGAAATGTGTTTTTGCACATGTAGATCACAATAGTGCAGTCGGTGTGCGAAATCAATGTTTGGAACAGATTAAGAAAATCACAGTGACACTGTTCATAAGCAGAGGTCTTAAAATATCTATGTTGAAAATTTGGTGACAAAAGTCCATTAAATGAATCTGTTACGAGCGTGCATTGCGCAGTTTCCACTCATCCACGTAACTTCAAGAAATTATAAAATTTTCACTCCAGAGTTTCAGCACTGGTGTTTTTCCACACCTCCTTATGAACAGTACATCTGTCATTTTTCACATCCTGGCCAAAATGTGTTTTCACACTTCCGGTGCAGAATAGCGCAGTCACTGTGGGAAATCGGTGTTTGGGACAGATTAAACGTAAACATACCAGGATACACTATCTACAGGAGGGACAGGGAGGGTAAAAGAGGAGAAGGAGTAGCTCTCTATATAAGAGAAGGAATCAAAACAACAGAAAAAAAGGGTAAACAGGGAGGAGAAGAAGCACTGTGGGTCAATTTGGAGGCAGGCAATGGCACCACAATCCGCACAGGGGTTGTATACAGACCCCCCTCTCAGGGGGAGGAAATGGACAAGGAAATGATAGAAAGTATACTTAGAATGGCAGATAAAGGGGAGATATTGCTGATGGGTGATCTGAATATGCCAGATGTCAACTGGAGTGCAGTAGCAGCAGACACTTCTAAGAGTGGTGTTATTCTACATGCCCTACAGGGGGCATGCCTTAGACAACTAGTATTGGAACCCACTCAAGAGGGAGCAATCTTAGACCTGGTCCTCTCAAATGGAGATGGAGAAAGGATCACAGATGTTGAAGTGGGTAGCCATCTGGGAACTAGCGACCATCGAACAGTATGGTTCACAATAAACACAGCAATAGAGCCAAGCCATACAAAGGCAAAAGTACTGGACTTCAGGAGGGCTGACTTTGCCAAAATGGGTGCATGCCTAAGGAATGCACTAGCAATTGGGCATGAAGGAGGGGTGGAAGAACAATGGGGAATAATAAAAACTGCCATCACAGTGGTAACAAGCCTTTGTGTGAAGCAAATAAACAAAACAAAATGATGTAAGAAACCACTATGGTTCTCAAAGGAGGTGGCAGTGAAGGTTCAAGAGAAAAAGAAAGTATTCAGAAAGTACAAGGAATCACAGAAGGAGCAGGACAGAGAATTGTATCAGTTAAAGCAAAAGGAAGCTGGGAAGACAATCAGAATGGCAAAGGCCCGAACTGAGGAAAAGATAGCCAACTCAGTTAAGAAGGGGGATTAAACCTTTTTTAGGTACATCAGGGAGCGAAGGAAGACTAAGGGAGGATAGTGAGGCTTAATAAAGGGAGGGGGTGGGCAGAGGGTGACTGTGAAAGGCAGAGATACTAAACAAATATTTTTGCTCAGTATTTACAAATGAAGAGGGAGGTACCTAAAACAAACAATAGAAACACTCTGGATACAGAAGTTAATACCAGCCATTTACAGAAGAAAGGGTTCTGAAAGAACTCTCAAAACTGAAGGTGGACAAAGCAATGGGGCTTGATGGGATTCATCCCAGAATTCTAAAAGAACTAAGGGTAGAACTAGTGACACCACTGACTACCCTCTTTAACATATCATGGGAGGATGGGGTGGTACCTGAGGACTGGAGGAGGGCTGATGTGATTCCCCTTCACAAAAGTGAGAGCAGGGCAGAAGCAGGAGACTGCAGACCAGTTAGTTTAACCTCAGTGATAGGGAAAATGATGGAATCACTTCTGAAGGAAATAATTGTTGAGTACCTAGAGGCCAAAGGGGCACAGGACCCAAGGCAGCATGGATTCACAGCAGGAAGGTCATGCCAGACGAATCTAATAGATTTCTTTGACTGGGTTACCAAAGTAGTAGATCAGGGAGGGGCTGTGGACATGGCCTACCTAGACTTTAGCAAGGCATTTGACTCAGTCCCACACAAAGATTAATATACAAGTTAGCCAGCCGGGAGTGGGTCCCAAGATGATAGCCTGGGTAAAGAATTGACTGGAGAATAGGACACAGAGGGTAATAGTAAATGGAGTCCACTCTGAAGAAAGGGAGTTACTAGTAGGGTGCCTCAGGGTTCAGTATTAGGACTGGTCCTCTTCAATGTCTTTGCAAGAACAAGGGGGCACAATTTGAAGATGGGGGGGCTCAGAGGTAATGTAAGGAAGTATTTTTTCACAGAGAGGGTTGTGGATGCATGGAACGGCCTTCCGGAGGAGGCTGTGGAGTCAAAAACAGTGATTGAATTCAAGCATGCATGGGACAGCCATAAGGCAATTCTAGGGGTTGGGGGTAGAAAGAAATAGGCTGCTGATTCACTAGGATCTGCAGCTTATCCATTAGGTAGGGAATAGGGCAGACTGGGTGGGCCAAGCGGTCCTTATCTGCCGTCAAAAATTCAAATTCTTCTAAGAAAATCACAGTGACACTTTTCATGAGCGGAGGTCCCAAAATGCCTACGTTGAAAATCTGGTGTAAACAATCCCCAAAATAATTATGGGTGTGGGTTGCGCAGTTTCTACGCGCGCTCGTGACTTCACCAGGTTTTTTATATTTTTACTACAGATTTTCAACATTACCATTTTTTACACCTCCTCATGAACAGTACAGCTGTCATTTTTCACATCCTGTTCAAAATGTTGTTTTCACACCTGTGGCGCCAATGGTGCAGTCGCTGTGCAAAATCACCTTTCGGCTAACAAACTGTTAGTGTCACTGTTCATGCAGTGGGGTCACAAAAAGCCCATGTTGAAAACTTGGAGTAAAAATACCAAGAAACACCCAGGGCATTAGGGTTTCCGACCATAATGCCCTACCCTGTAGGGACTGACAGGCATCAGGGGTGTGACTTGGGATTGTCGACAGTAATGCTCATGCCATTCCACCCACACCCCCACCCTGCAGCCAGTGACAGGCATCGAGGTGCACCTTGGATGCTTTGGCCCCAGAGTTCACCCCATTCTCCTATACTGCATCCATTTCAGCATATTTCCTTATGGAATGAGGTGAGTGTAAAGCCCGAACACCCCAAGGCACACCTCGACACTTGTAATTGTCTACAGGGTAGGGTGAGGTGAAATGTCATGACCATTATGAGCGATGACCAAAAAGGCACACCCCAATGCCTGTCCATCTCTGCAGGGTGGGGGTGGAGTTGGCATCAGTTCAGTACTTCACTGTCATTCCTATACTGCATCTGTCTGACTTTTGCACTTTCACTGCTAATGCCAACAAGTAACCATTCAGTATTGACAAATGCATGTGTTCATTTGCAAGGCAAGCAAACATACTGGTATTGGTCTGAACTGTAAGATAGCTTCGGGGGCGAGGGGCCTTCCCCTCCTCAACCTATCAAAGCTTCAGAATACTGAATCTACTCCCTAATTACATCCACTGTCTACCTTTCTCTTCCTTTTCACATTGCTTGTGCTTGCACAAGAAATGTTTTTTTACAGAGAATGGCATTGCAGAGGTGTATCACTGACTAGCCCAATGCAGGTCAAGCTGCACTGGGCTCATCCTTGACAGACCAATTATCGTGCAAGCTAAGTATGACAATAGTTTACAGTTTATGGGTGGAAACTTTGTGTACTTGAAACAAATGAAGCGCTCCAATAAGAGAAAGTAGGCTGTTGGTTAACTAGCATCTGCAGCCTTTCCATTAGGTAGGGAAATGGGCAATCTAGGTGGGCCAAGCGGTCCTTATCTGCCATCAAATTCTATGTTTCTGTTTCTATGTTTCTTCCGTTTCATGTACATAAAGCTGTCCCTCCTCCTCTCCATTGCTTTGTTTTCCTTGCTGTCTCTCCCTCCTCCCCTGCACACACCTTTTGTCTCATATGTTCCCCATACCTCATTCCTCCCTTGTTGTCCCTCTGACCCTCCTGTCTCCTGATGTTTTGCATTTCTTTGAGCCAGGCTCCAGTGACCATGCTAACGTGACTGGCTGAGCTGTGCGGGAGGAACCAGAGAAGCTTTAGCTTAAACAGTGCACCACAAAACTGCCTAGTGCTCCATGGGACAAGCGTTGCTGTAAGAGCTGAAACCTGATATGCTCCGAGAGCCAGAGTGGATGGCTGACTCAGACTGTGCATGCATTTTGTGAACAGCAGAATATTCCGGTAGCGCTCCAAATATTCCCGCAGCTCTAAGAATACACTTTTTTCTTAAAGCGAATCTGTACAAATTCTTTTGAATGGATTTGAGTGACTGTGTGGCAGCACCTGACAGTGCAATAATGCAGACCTCCATGCAACCAGAGCACAGTTAAAAACTTCTGCGTACACACTCAGCCACCCCACGGCATACCTCTCAAGTGTCCCTGATTTTCAGGGTGTCCCTGATTTTGCCTCAAAATTTGACTTTGCCCCTCCTAAAATTTGTGTTTTTTTGGCTAAACAGTGTAGACTGTAAGCAGAAAACAATGTCAAGCATTAAAGTTACAGACTTGTTCTTCTTTAGAAAATGCATTTCGCACTAAGCCCCATCTTCTACCAGCCTTCTGGGGGGATATCTCTAATTTTGAAGATGTGTCCCTGATTTTGGTCCTTTGTCCCTGATTTTTTTAAGCCTTGTCCCTGATTTATGAGGCAGGAGGTTGAGAGGTATGCCCCACGGACCACCGGGCACCGAGTCCATTGTGAAATCAGTACCATCCTGCACAATTTGTAGCTTCTGAGGCCCCAGTCCATGCTGTGTACAGTCAGATTGCATTTTCAGACTGCAGTCCAGCAGCACAGACAGATTATGTCCCCAAGTTGGGGAAGTGCAATAGGGACAAGCCAGGTGAAGTGATCCCACTGTGCAGCCTGACACAGACAGAGAAAGAGTAACCAAGACAGAGACAATGTCAGGCAATGGAACAGCAATCTTATGTCTGTGTGACAAGCTGTTTATTTATTTATTTAGTTTTTATTGACTGGGTAAGTGCACTAGACAAGTTCTGCTTATTTTCAGGCATGATCCAGGAGAGGGGGATACAGATGAATGCCAACTGACTTTGAACCACACTAAGCTGTTAGTGGTATTTTTAGTGAATGGGAGGAAATTTGGCCAGAGCACTGGGTAAATTCCCCTACCCATCTGTAGGGGGACCATGCTGTTCTGAGTGAGAATGGCAGACGGTGCATGGAGCACATAGGTGGAACATGTGTATTTGCAGCAACAGTCCAGTGGCTGCAGAATCGCAGAGGGATTATGTGCACAGTGAGAGCAGAGTCGAGACTGGAGAGACCTGAGGAGATATGCATGGTGAAGTCCATGCAGCGGGGAGAATTTCTTCTAGGATTATATCAACGGATGTGGCTGAGATTCGAACTCACGATGCGAGTTCAGTGGACTGCCAAGGTGTAACATGCACTACAGAGGAGCCTTTGACTGGAGTGGGTGCAGTCTTTCAAACTCCGAGTGATGCAGCAACAGCTGAGCAGCACAGGAATGGGGAAGCTGGGCCTTCCAGGACGCACCTGGTGAGTCATTCAGAGACTATGCGGAAACTTCAATCAATCCAGATGGCTTTCCCTGATGCAATGTGGTCAAAAGAATCTGCTCTGTCACAAGCAGGGTGGATACAGAATGAAAATGGATAGTGGATTCCGGATAATAAATGGATTTCTTTCTCCTGTACTAATACTATGCAGCAGGACGTTCCGAGGGCTTCTGCATCTCATTCACAAACAGGTCAGGCTTCTTTTCCTTCTCATACTGCCGAGCTGCCTGTGGGAGAAGATACTCCTTTACCTGATGAATCTGAGTCAGAAGGTCAAATTCCTGATGTTTCTACCCCACCATCCCCTAACAGGGGTTCTGAGAAAACTGGGCCCCAGTTTTCTGATTTATTTCACCATAATAAACTAGATCAAGCCCCACGGTGAAATTTAGTGCATCTGTGATATAGGGGTGGGCTAGAAGAACACCCAAGTAGAACTTATGTGGCCAGAAGATTACTAAAAGACTTGATGCAGTTCCAAACTTCCAATATTTATGCACTTATTAACTTAAGGGGCGAAGACACTTTCGATGCGAGCTTCATGACTTTTGCTGGTTTGGACAGGTTTTGGAAGAAGTATGAGACTTGCAAATATCAACCTCTGTGGACCCCCTTCTGGGATATTCCCATCATGAAGCCCCTTTTTAAATTTATCAATATTATGTTTAGAAACAAGGGGGTCAATGTGGGTGATATTCTATTCTGGCTGGAGAAAAGGTGCGAGGTTCTAGGTCCACCAGAACCAATCATTGACTCAGAAAGGATTTGGACTGGGGGTTGGAGATTTAAAATTAAACTGAAAATGGTGGGAAATGAAGTGTAACATATTCAAAACAGCTTTTTATGGGGTAAAGATAGGGGGTATGCTTTTACCCTGGACAGTCCAGAGTTTGTTACAAATGTGGCAGCCCCAGACATTTAAGTAGTGTTTGTGACAAAGTAAAGTGTGCCTTGTGTAATGAATTTGACCTCGACACTGCAGTTTGCAGAAACACTTTCAAGTGTAATCTGTGTGAGGAAGCAGGACAGGCATATCACCAGTGTCCATGGGTAGGCCAGAATAGGCCTGGGAGATTGCAAAAAGAAGATTTAATCAATAAGGCTTGAGAAAGATTTAGACCTGCAGAGCAGGAAGGTGAGGATCAGAGGGCTGAGGATCAGATGGTCAAGAACCAGAGGGCTGAGGACACAGAGGGGGGAGCACATGACACGCACACAACAAACACTACACACATGAATACTGCAGAGCCAGACATGGGGCCTAGGCAACACAACATGGGTCAGACTGATGACAGGCCGAGTTCTCCTTCTAATCTCCAAATTATGGGCCCCCCAGCCTGTGAAGGACCCTAAGGCTAAACCCAGTTTTTTCCTCTTCTACAACAGATTTTCAGACGCCTCGCTATAAAAGAGTAACAAGAGCTTCCAGTAGAAAGACCCCTTCAAGTACCCCAATTATTACATCAAATGCTTTTCAAGTTTTAGAAGAGCAGGAGGGAGATTCCGAATCTAATCTCTCTACTTGATCAGAATTGGTCTCTGAGATGGAATATGAGGAGGAAGCAGTAGTAGAAACCAGGGAGGAAAAAAAGGAAAAAAGGTGAAGGAAAACTACATTTTGCCCCCCATGTCCTCGATTAACATTGCCACTTTGAATGCCTGCAGTATAAAGAACTTTAAGAAATGAATAGCTGCTCTGACTTTTTGTCAGCATTTAAAATCAGATATTTTTCTGCAAGAGACGAGGTTCAATACACTCCAGGACATTAATCAAGCCAAGAAAGCTTGGATATGGGGCCCTTCCTTCTGGGCCTTTGGACCTGCTGCTGCAGACGGGTTGGGGATTCTATTTAATCACATGGAGGTTATGGTTCACAGGCTTTTGGACATTGTTCCAGGAAAGGTATTACTGCCTGATTGTATTTTTAAGGGATTCCAGCTCCGTTTAATAAATACCTATGTGCCACAAGTAAAAACCGCAAGGACTAATATTGTCAACCATATTAAACCTTGGCTCTTTACCTCAAAACACGTTATATGGGCAGGAGATATGAACTGCACCTTAGATATTAAAATAAAGAATAATATCCAGCAGGAAGTCTATTGTGATTCCCATGCCTTAGCTAGTACAATAAATGTGGCAGATTGTAAGGATGCATATAAATATCTTCATAAAGATCCTGGTTATACATATCAAAGAAATATTTATTGTTCACGTATAGATTATGTATTTTTATCAAAAGACTTAATCGCACTTCAGTGTGTAATTACCCCTTGCAAATGTTTGGACCACAGGGTTTTAAATGTGAAATTGGCTTTGAAAATGTCCAACCGAGTTTTCCTGCGGTAGACAAATGCTGGAAACTAAATTCGACCTTATTAACTGATGAGGTGATTAAGAAAGGGCTTCAGGGTATTCTGTTGTTTAGGAACTCGGTGGCAGATTTCTACGATGAGTGGGGCTCCTGGTGGTCTGACACTAAAATGGCATTCAGGGAGTTCTTTATAAAACAAGGAAAGAGAAAAAGCACAGCTGACTATTTGCAGTATTTACATCATAGGAATCAATTGTATTCTTTACTTTCAAACCCAAACAGGGCTGATTCTAGGTTAAAATCACAAATAGATGAAATTAAAAAACAAATGCGTAAGTTTCAATATGATAGAGGCATATCACTACAGGCTGAAATGAAGTTTGGGACAGAAAAAACATCCTTTAAAGATCCTTTCTTTGCATGCAAAAGAAGAGTAGCGTCAAAACTCGTGGAGGGTTTAAATGATAATATGGGAAATAAGAAAGTATCGGTGGCAGGGATGTTACAAATCATTCAGGACCATTTAAATAATTTGTTTGGCATGTCTTTTCAGGCTCAAATTCAGTGGAGCGATTTTATTAGTTTTCCAGTACCTAAACTGGACACAGGAAAAACTAAGCTTTTAGAAGGAAAAATCACTAAGGGGGAAGTTTATTCAGCAATTTCCAACTTAAAATGTGGGGTCTCTCCCGTATTAGATGGACTCATGAATGAGTTCTATAAACATTAAAAGATGAGCTGAGTGAAATATTACCAAATATCTATAATGAACTGCTCTTTGATGGCATGGTATGTACAAATTTCACTGAGGTATTGGTAATTTTCTTTTCAAAACAGGGGACTCCTGTGATATTCAGAATTGGAGACCTAAAAGCCTCCTGAACACCAACTACAAATTATTATCAACAATTTTATGCAAAAGGATGCAATCTGTGGCAGGCAACATTATTCACCCGGCACAGACATGTTCAATCCCAAATAGATCGATTCAGCAGAATTTAAGATTATTGAGAAGTTGAGTGCATTTGGCAGACAGCACAAGGTACAAGGCTTTCTATTGACAGTGGAGCAAACTAAAGCTTTCGATAATGTGGCACACGGGTTTTTATTTCAAGTTTTAGAGAATTACGGATTTCCCTTGACAATTATAAATGGGATAACACTCCTATACACTGAGGCAACAATAAGATCTACAGTAAATGGGTTATGGGAGATGTGGTAACTTTATACAAAGGGGTCTGCCAGGGGTGCCCCCTTATGTACACTTTTGCACTGGACCCCCTGATAAGAGCTATATATTATGACCATAGCATACAATGGATAACTCTGTCTTTGTCGCTTCCCCCACAAAAAATTGCAGCATACGCAGACAATCTCTGTCTCATAATTAAAAACCTGGAATCAGGAGTAGAAGCAACAAAGAAACTAGATCTATATTCAAAAATAACAGGTGCAGGAGTGAATCTCAGGAAAAGTTCTGGGATTAAGCTAGAGCATACAAGCGGTGCACAACATATAGGGGACATAGGAATATCAGAGACCCCCATTAAGATTTTAGGTGTTCAGTCTGGGATAGGGGATTTGGCCACCCTTAATTGGGAGTTAGCCATACAGAAAGGGGAACGAAAAGTCCAGCAATGGAAATCCTGGCCTTATTCTAAAAAGAAAAGAATCCTAATTATTAAAACATTTTTGCTCTCACTCTTTTTACACCTCAGTGCAGTATACCCCATTCCCTTGGGTTTGGAAACCAGATTGCTAAGCACCTTTTTTCAAATGGTCTGGGGAAGCAGCCTTAACCCTGTGAAAAGAGACTTTACCTATCTATAGGTCAGGCAGGGTGGTTTGGGGATGATAAACCCGATTGTTTTCTTCTATTCTTTTTTTTACAATGCTTCCTTTAAGATTAAGCAAGGAGAGTCCTTACATCAGTGGGAAAAATGGACACAAGTTTTATTTCGACAGTTCTTTTGTCACTGGGAAGGGGAAGCACGGAAAAGATCAAATAATCTTTGTATACCTGAGTTTGCTATTTCAGCTGTTAAAAAACTGTGAATGTGGAAGGTGCACAAGGATAGAATACAAACTCTGAATTGCAAAGCCATCTATACAGAAATAATGGGAACTAACTGTGCTGTGAGGGTGGACTTTCCAAAATGTCTCCCATCGAAATTACAACTTGCATGTAAATTACTGAATGACAAGAGGGTACCTATGGAAATGTGGGGCGTAACATGATTGAGTTGTCATGATAAACTGGGGGTCAAGGGCAACTTAAAACATAAGCCCACAGCAGAAAGAGTATGCATCAGACCAGAGTGTATCGGTCTGGAAGAAACACAGGAACATTTCTTTTTTACATGTGGAGTGGCGGCTCAGTTTTGGACTGATCTTATTGGTAAATGGAAAGGGTCTCCCACCAGTTATGTCTCTTATGAAAGTTTAGTTCTAGGGGACTATTCAGGGTTTTTATGAAGATATGATGCAAGTACACTGAATATAATATTTGCTAGCATAAAATATTATATGTGGCAAACTCAATGTCAATTTTCTTTGCAATATAAAATTATACCGAACTCTATAATCATTAAACAGATAGAATCTGCTATTTTACGAGTAAAACAGAATGAAAGGGAATGGTTTGAACATGACCAACTTCAGAAATTATGGTGAAATATTAACTGGTTGAGAAAAAGGTATTGTACAATTTGTGTAAATAGGGCATGTGTGAATATAGGGTGAAAGGTATTTTTGGGGGAAAAATGTGTTTTTTTTGCCTTTTATGGGTTTTGAATTTTGATTTTGTAATATGCATTCTGTGTTGATTTTTCCTTTTGTTTTTCTTTCCTGAGATGTATTGTTTATTCCAATAAAAAATTCCCCTACTCTTTTCGAGAAGTGCCATGGGATCTTTAACATCCACCTGAACTACCACTAGAACAGGCAGATGGGACCTCGGTTTAACATCTCATCTGAAAGATGACACCTCAGGAGTGCAGCACCCCACCCTCATGCTGCACTGCAGTATCAGTATTGGGATATTAGCCCAAGTGCCTGGAGTGGCACTTGGGTTAATATCTAGTTGTGCCTAGGGGACACAGAAACACCACACAGTGCAAGACAGCAAGATGCACATAGCAGCTGTGTAGCCTGTGAGCTCAGAGACAGAGCATCTGTGTGTGTTCTGGCTGCCACTACCCTGTCCAATTTGCAGATAATTAGCAGTCGGAGTGGGCAAACAGGTAGTTGAGAGTGACAGTGGCCACATGGTCTGGCGTGTAAGAGAGAGAGAGAGAGAGAGAGACACACACACAGACAGTGGAGACAGTAAGTACCAAAGTTGTGGCAATGTGCTGCATCTCTGTCTGTCTGTCTGTCTATGTCTCTATCAGCAGAAACAGTGGAAGCAATGATCAGCAGTATACAGCCCTCTGGCAGGCTGTAATACAGGAGAGCAGAGGAAAGAGTAAGAAAGACAGTGGCCACCCAGAGTTTCCTTTCCTGGCATCCCCAACTGTGGCTGCCCTATTGCCCATTCCCCACCCTCAGTGCACAGATAATAGAGAGAGCGAGAGACAGCATCATTACTGTTCTGCACCTGCACCATGGCTGAAATGTCCCGTGAGACAGCAAGAGAGAGAAAACATTGGGATGATGTCTGTGGCCTCCCCTTGCTCCCTCGTACAGAACAGTGGTGCAGTTTGTGTGCAGGAGAGACCTGTGTATTTGCTGTGTCTCTCTCTTGCTCTCTCTCTCTCTCTCCCCCACTTAGTGTCTTTTTCTTTGGGAACCTCTGTGCTGCTTTCCCACCTCCCATACAACAACCTAGAAAAAAGGTATAACCTGCAGATGGGAAAGTGGGCTTATTGGTTCTTCAGCCTCATGTGACACTGCCTAGAAAACAAGGAGCTGACCAAGGGTGGTGGTGGGGGTGGTGGGGAGCCGGTATGCAGTGCCAGCGGGGTTAAAACTGCGTGCCTCCAACTGTCCTGCTTTGCTTCCTCTTGCCGCGTACCTGTGGTCCTGGGGGGGTGTGGCAGCAAGTCCCGCTGGGCTCCTGGTGCTGGGGAGGGTGGGCAGCTTCCTCTGGCCCTCGTGACCCAGTGAACTGATCTAGGGAGAGAGGAAAGATTGATAAGTACCCTACTGGGACAGGAGGTGGGTCAGGTAGGACAATGGACAGTTTTACTTGCTGCAGTCACGATTACGAGTTAAACTGAGATCCTAGTAAAATGCAGTGGCTACAGAATTCAAACAAGTGCTTTCCTAGGGATTAACACAGTGGTTGATTAAACAACAGTCTCTCTGTGCAAAAAACAATGGCTTTTCTACCAAGAAATGGCTTTTCAACAGTTGAACTGCATTAGCTAGCTAAGCATATATATATATTTTTTTCTTTTAGGCTTAGAAATGTCCACAGTTATGCAGCACAGTCACTTTTGTGAGCTGTTTGTTTGCATTTAGGTGCCAAAATCAAAACTGCGAGCCTCCAACTGTCCTGCTTTGCTTCCTCTTGCCATGTACCTGTGGTCCGGGAGGGGGTGCAGCAGTGAGTCCTGCTGGGCTCCTGATGCTGGGGAGGGTGGGCAGCTTCCTCTGGCCCTCGTGACCTGGTGAACTGATCTGTGGTCCAGGGGGTGCGGCAGCGAGTCCTACTGGGCTCCTTGTGCTGGGGAGGGCGGGCAGCTTCCTCCGGTCCTCGCGACACCAATAATACATACTCCAGGTGAAAAGAGACCTCGTAGTCCCAGGAGGAGGGCCATCCACTCCTCAATATGTACCCACAGGGAAGATACTTTCTCACAAGACCAAAAAACATGTAACGGGGTACCCTCCACCTTGCCACATCTGGTGCAGGTAGGAGAGGGGAGACAACCCATCTTAGCTAATTTAACTAGGGTATAGTACATATTATTTAAATTATGGTATTGAGTAAGTCTTAACTAATCCTGAGTCAGGTAAGTATAAAGATCCTTCCAGAGACGGGGCTAATTAAAGGCAAAATCTGGCATCAGGGATTCCCATATCTTGGAACCGGCCAAAGAAGAAGGTTGAGAAGTGGTAAGCAAGCACATATATAAAGAAGAGACACCATGGGGTTTAGAAGCTAGATCTTGGATCTGCTGAAGAAGGCCGCCAAGTAAAGATGGTTTTAAGGAAAGACCAAATTGTTGTACTAATAGGTGTCATAGCTGATAGATCTTAAAAATGCTAGTTAGACCCAGTCAAAATTTAACTAATAACTCTGGAGAGGTGAGTATAGAGGTCTGAGTATAAAAGTCTGATACTCTAAGTTCAGGAAGAATAGGAAGCCAGTTGGAAGATAGTGGTCAGTCTTCGATCCTGATGTTTAGATTAGAAAAGATAGGTTGAGAAAAATCTTTGTAAGGGGAAACCTTTAAATAAGAGCAGAGTTTTGAAAAGACTTTGATAGAAATACACACTGGGGAGGAGCCCAACACAGCCAGAAGAGATTTCCAGGGGGAGAAAACAATGGTGGTAGGAGACAGATTATGACTGGAGATTAACTTGGATTCTATTTGTAACCAGATGGGAATGTAGTCATATTCGGATACAGCTTGAGGCATAGACAGCAATTTTCCGCACTTGTGGAGGTGACTGGTCCAATAATACAGCAGAAAATTAGGAAGTCGCTGACTACCTGATTCTTTAGGGAGCCCCAGTTTGAGGTAAGAGTGTTTGGGGGATTTGTTTAACCAGATGAATGAAGTAATACTTGAAATAATACGTTTAAAGAAGAATAAGGGAAGACAGTTATTAAGCATATTTAAAGGATAAAAAAAAAACAAGGAAGAACATTCATTTTAATAATATTAATTCTGCCCCATAAGGATATTGGGAGATTCTTCCAACATGTTAAGTATTGTTGTATAATACCCAGGAGATCTTCTAAGTTCAATTTCCGCAGCAAGGAGGGATCAGTGGTTAAAAATATGCCAAGGTACTTGATACAGTGGGAAGACCACTTCATACCAAAGGGGGCAAATTCTTGACTGTGTACAAAGTTATTGAAAGGGGATATTTCTGTTTAATTGAGATTCAGTTTGTAGTTAGAACAGCTACCAAATTGTTTGATTATCTTTAGGGCCTGAGTGAGAGAAGGGACAGGGTTTGAGAGATGGAGTAAGATATCATCTGCATAAACTGAGAGAGATGGTGATAAGTTACCAATAGGGATGCCACGTATGCTGAAAAAAGATTTAGGATATCTGATAAGCAGTTTGAGATATAAGTTAAAGAAAAAGGGAGAAAGAGGACATCCCTGTCAAGTACCTGTGTAGAGAGGGGACAAGGAGGAGAACAAACTATTGCAGTAGATTTTAGCTTTTGGGGAAGAGTAAATCACTTGAAGCCATTGTAGAAAAGAAGGAGGGAATCCCATCTTCTGTAGGGTTGACCAAAAGAAGGGCCAATCAACTCTATCAAAGGTGTTTTTAGCGTTGAGAGAAATCAGAGCCATGGGGGTAGAAGAAGAGCTAGCTACCTGGAAGAAATTGGATATTTTGTGGAGATAATCAGCAGAAGACCTGCCAGAGACAAAGCCTACTTTTTCTGGACTGAGAAGACATGACCATACCTTCTCAATTCTTGTGGCTAGAGTCTTAGTTAGGATTTTGATGTTGCAGTTTAGTAAGGAAATAGGGCGATAGCTCGTGGGATAAGAGGATGACTTTTCTGGCTTGAGAAGGAGGAGTATAGTGGCCTCCAGAAGAGAGGGGCCTAATGATTCTGAAGATACCATGAAGTGATAGAGATGAAGCAGAAGAGGGACTAGATCTTTAAGGAAGAGTTTGTAGAAGTTCAAGGGAAAGCCATCAAGGACAGGAGCTTTGTTGAGTGCTAGGTTGTTTATAGCAGATTCCACCTCTACCAGGGAGGTAGGGGCAGATAGAAGGGCTCGATGGTGATTCAGGAGGTGAGGTAGTGAAGCGGAGTCTAGATAGGAAGACATTTCATCAATAGTTGGTGGGGATGAGCACTAACCATATAAGGTGGAGTAGAATTGCTCAAATACCAGTGCAATGTTCCTGGGGAGTGTCTTTATGAAGCCATCTAGAGCCAGGATGGAGGAAATGATTCTTGAAGCCTCCAACTTCTGTAAACAGAAAGCAAGTAACTTACCTGCTTTTTCACCTTATTCTATATATTTGGATTGAGTTTTTAAAATTGAGTATTCTGCTTTTTCCTCCAGTAAGGTGGAGTATTTATCTGGAAGAGATATCAAGGTCTGCAAAGAGTCTGGGGAGGAAATGGAAGAGAGAGAGTGCTCCAAGGTACGAATTTGAGTGAGTAAGGAAAGGGCTTCTGATTCTCTATGACTTTTCTGGATTGAGGCCAGAAGGATAAATTCCTCTCGCCAGAAACATTTTAAAGAACACCATTTGTGATCCACCCTCTGTACCATATTTTGGTTGGCTTGGATGAAGGACTGGATAAGAGATGAAATTCTGGAGAGCACATGGTCATCCTGATGATCTAAAGGTCGGTAAGCAATATGAGAAGTCAGTAAGGAGAGCCAGGGGGATACTGGGATGCATAGGAAGGGGCAGCACAAGTAGAAAAAGGGAAGTGGTTATCCCTCTGTACAGACAGTTGGGGAGACCCCATCTGGAGTACTCTGTGCAGTTTTGGAGACCTCATCTACACAAGGACATAGACAGGATGGAAGCAGTCCAGAGGAGGGCAACTAAAATGGTGCATAGTCTGCATCAGAAACCATATGAAGAGAGACTGAGAGAGCTTAATATGTATACCCTTGATGAAAGAAGGGACGGGGGGACATGATAGAAACATTCAAGTACCTCAAGGGAATCAACAAAGTCCAGGAGGGTATCATCTTTCAGAAAAAAATATGTGTAAGAACAAGGGGGCACAATTTGAAGATAATGGGGGACGGTTCAGGGGTAAAGTGAGGAAATTTTGTTTCACGGAGAGAGTAGTGGATGCATGGAACTGCCTTCCTGGAGAGACTGTGGGGTCTAAAACAGTGGAGGAATTCAAACATGCATGAGACAGACTTAAGGCAATTATAGTGGGGGGGGGGGTTGCAGGAAGTAGGCTGTTGGTTAACTAAAATCTGCAGCTTATCCAGTAGGTAGGGAAATGGGCAGACTGGGTGGGACAAGTGGTCCTTATCTGCCATCAAAGTCTATGTTTCTGTCCTTAAGAAGTTGAGTAATTTCCAAGTTGTATCTCATTGCAGATTGGTGTCAGGGGCAAGTACTGACGAAGCCACTGTGTGATCAGAAAGAAAGATGGGTTCTATACTGGCATTTCAAAGACCAGGGAGAAGAGAGTGACTGATAAGGACATAGTCCACTCTAGAAGAAGTGTGATGTACCATTGAATAGAAAGAGTAGGTGTGGGATAATGGGTTAAGAACTCTCCGGGGTTACAGAGACCTATTTTATCCATAAACTCTTGTAGGGCTCATCATGCAGCTGAGAGAGGTTTGAGGTGATAGTTAGAATGATTCAAATTTTGAGTGGGGGTGTTCCAATCACACCCCAAAATCAGTGGGAGGGAGAGAAACGAGTTTAGTTTCTCAGTTAGATCCATAAAAAAAGCTGGGTCTCCTCCCACTGGACCATAAATGCTACCCAGAACTAGCTCCCGGTGATCAAGAAGGCCCTTTAAGAATATGTATCTTCCCTGTGGGTCTGTAATAACTTGGTCTACTTGCAGGGAGACCGAATGATTCACAAAAATGGCTGCATCTTTACTTGAGGTTGAGTTTCCAGAGCAAGCAAGCAAGCAAATCTTTATTTATAAAGTGCCTTTCAAAATCAAGGTGCTTTACATAGTATAAACCATGAATATATAAAACAATCAGCAATATAAATTGTTTAAAAGCAGTCAGTCTGGGAAAGTCAGTGAAAATAACTATGTTTTTAACATAGATTTAAAACTGCTGATGGTCAGGCATTCTCTTAACAGATGAGGTAGAGAATTCCACAGGGTTGGTGCTGCAAATGAAAAAGCATGAGCTCCAGACATTTTCAGGTGAATCCTGGTACCCTCTAGCAATCCCTCATTGGTGGATCGGAAAGGACGACTCGGGGAGTAGGGAGTCAGGAAATCTTTCAGGTAGTCAGGTCCCTGTTCATGTAGGGCTTTAAAGATAAGCAAGCCTACCTTGTAGGTGATCTGCCACTGACCTGGAAGCCAGCGCAGTTCACACAGCACAGGCGTAATGCGGCTGGTCCTAGAAGCATTCTGCACTAGCTGCAAGTGGTGGATATCAATCCCAAACAGTCCTAGGTAGAGGGCATGGCAGTAGTCAAGACGGGTAGTAATGAAGGCATGGACCAGTGATGGAAGGTCACCTGGTAGAACCAGGCATTTCACCTGGGTGATATTCCTCAGATGGTAAAATGAGGATTTAACCACAGCTGACAACTGAAATTTCAGGGTCAAGCCATCGTCAAAAACAATGCCCAGGTTACGCACCCGATCTGAGGAAGTGAGCTGGATACCATCAAGCCATAGGCCTGACATGTGCCCAGTCCTCAAACTCACCCCCAGGCGACTGGGTTTACAACCAACACCTCAGTCTTATCTGGATTCAGGTTCAGCCAACTCAAGCTCATCCAGTCTTTGATCTCGGAGAGGCAACTATTTAGCACAGAGATCCCATCAACCTGTGCAGGCACAAAGGACATATACAGCTGAGTATCATCAGCATAGCAGTGAAAACTCAAGCCGTATCACCTGATGATATCTCCCAATGGCAGCGTATACACTGCGAACAACATGGGTGCCAATATGGATCCCTGCGGCACCCCACAAGACAAAGGAAGGGCATCAGAGGAATACATTCCAGTGACCATCCTCTGAGACCTGCCTACGAGGAACGATCAAAACAATTCGAGGACTGTATCTGACAGTCCACAAAGGAATTGCAGGGTCTCCAACAGCACCCCACAGTCCACATTTTCAAAGGCTGCTGAGAGATCAAGAAGGACCAAGATGGTATAAGCCTTTCAATCTCTAGCCATTAGGAGGTCATTTAATACCCGAACAAGGGCAGTCTCCATGCTATGCCTCTTTCTGAAACCAGACTGAAGAGTTTCATAGACACTGTAAGTTACAAGGTGATCATCCAGTTGCAGCACAACTACCTTCTCAATAACTTTCCCCACAAAGGGCAGGTTAGAGACAGGTCAGTACTAAGCTGGATCGTTAGGATCCAAGGAGGGATTTTTAAGGAGTGGTTGAATGACTGCCTCCTTTAGGGGGTCTGGAACCCCCCCCCTCCAAGAATCTCCATACAATTTCAGCTAGGGTCAGGCAGATAACATCTACACACCCCACTAAAAGGGGAGTAGAGCCCAGATCCAAACTACAGCAGGTTGGGCGCAAAGTATGGACAATCTTCACAATGTCCATGAATTCCAGTCAGCTGAAATCTGTCCAGACAGACCAGGTGATCACTACCTCCCATTGACCTCTGCAGCCCCTCATGGAGAGAGCTGGGCCAATTCCGGTCCTGATGCTGGCAACCATTTCTACAAAGAACTGAGCTAGCTCATCACACTTAATTTGTAAAAATGCTCTTCCAGACTGAAGACAGATTGGATTGCACAATCTGTCAACAGTTCAGAAAAGTTGAGCCAGTCGATTCTACACAGCAGAAATTTCCCTGGACAGGAACTCTGTCTTCTTATGGGTGATTTCTGATTGATAGCCCTCATAATGTTCCATCAATCTAAGCCTGTCAGCATCCAGGCTGTACTTTCACCATGCTCTCTCCAGCCTTCGACCAATTCACCTCAACTCCTTCAAGGACCCATCATACCAGGGGGACCTTGGCAAAGAGTCAGTGGTCGAACACAAAGAGGAGCAATCAAGTCCAAGGCATCTCCCACTGCCTTATTATAGACTAGTACGAGGTTCCCTGGACTTGTGCTTTCACCCAGCAATCCCAATAGGTCCAGAACCACTGGCAGACCATCTGGGGTAACTCCCCTTAAAGGGCGGTACCAGAGCATCTCTGAAGGGGTAGGTCCATTTGGGAGGCTCCGAAACTGAACCCTATGGTCTGATAGTCAGACCAACTGACTGATTCCACCCCCAAGTTAGATAGCTCCATCCCCAGGAGGCACAGCCGATCCAATGAGTGACCTCCTATATGGCTAGAGGAGGTAACCACCTATGTAAGGCCCGGCATTGCCATATGCTGGAGGAGATTTTGACCAAACTGTGAGAGTTCATTGTCAACCCAGGCATTGAAGTCCCCTAGAATTATCCATCTGGGAGACTCCATTACCATGTTGATGATGAAGTCCTCAATCGCCTGCAGGAATAAACTCCCATCACCTGGTGGATGGTAAATGAGGCAAATACTTGGCCAATATCCTGCCTGCAGAGTCTGTTTGCCTCCTGGGGAAGAAGATGTGTTTCTTGGATAAACATAATGTGAGCTAGAAGAAGGGAGATATGTTTAAGAGCTTGATACCTTTTGAGCTGTTCCCTAATACCTCGTACATTCCGGGTTGAAAACTTGATTAACCTATTAGCCATTTTCGTAACAACTAAGGTGGTTATTCAGGTACAGTATACAATAGTCCAAGGACACATTCTGCATCCCCCCCCGCCAGTCCCCTCACCCCCTTTCCTTGGCATGACAAACTTTAGAGATAAATGGATAACAAATAAGCACAATAACCTAGAAAACCCAGTACTACAGTAGTTATTAACTCCCTTTGAGCTGCCAGCAAGAGGGGTAAGGAGAGGTCCCCAACTACCTACCCAACCCCACCCCCACTCAGTTGACAAGGTTGATACAATCTTAGCATAAAGATTAATATATGACCCTCTCCAAACTCTCCCCCACTTCCTCCAAAAAAAACTCCCTCCTTCCCTTCCTCCCTCCCCCCTCCCCATCCAAAATATGGCTGGTATCAGGCAATACATTGAAACAACAATGACATGGTATTCTGAAATCCTGGTTATCCTTGACATAAAAATGGAACAATGAACATATAAAAATGCATTAAATGAACCCTTCATATCCAAATGTTGGCAGTCATCATGACTATGACCCCCCTCTGAATCCCATATATACTCATACGGCCCTCCCCTTTCCCCCTCCACCAAAACACAATGCCAGAAAAGTTGCAACATTAATACGCACAAGTACCCTCCCGCCTCAACCTTCCCACCTTCTTCATCCCAAAACTGTATACACTGGTCCCATTGGTCTTCAATGAGTGAAAGGGCAGAATGATCTCTAAAGGCCTGAAGGACCACCCTTTAGAGACCCAGACCCCCCTACCCCTGGAACTAGAGGCCTGGAAGAAGGACTATTACTGGATAAAAGCGCTGACACAGCACACCCTCACTGGCACAATTTAACATCACTTCCCTTTCTGATCCAGTGTAACAATTCCATCTCCAGCCTTCACAAGAATAGTATGGATGTCTTTAGGGGCGTAGTCAGGATCAATCCCCCATTATCCAGAACGAAAGGCTCAACATCCCCCACCTGGCTTCCCAGTCAGACTCTGCCCCCACCCTCCCAACCCCCAATCAGAATAACTGAATAAAATTGTCATTTAGTATATTTAACAGATTGAATAGCATCCTAAAACTGTCCAACCTGCCATACTAGTAGCTATCTATCCAGGCTACACTGCAGTCCAACGGAGCTATGGACGATCGTGTGGGGTTAAGCCCACTTAAGCCTTAATATACTAGTGTTGCAAAAGGCCAGAAAAGAGAGTGCTCCTTTAATTATGTAATGGGGACTCGAGGAGAAACAGGAAGTGTACTCCAATTCCCTGTACTACTCCTAGTTGGGGTGCTATCTCCCATAACTGATGCTATAGAAATATTAAATACCTGTCACAGTACTCTGAAGGGTAATCAGCAGTTATTCATTAAAAGTAGCCCAAAATTAGGCATACAATTTAAAGCTTCAGATCCCCAGGGTTTAGTTCCAATAGTTGAATTCCCCCCTTTAGTATATATTCATGATGGTTCGGTCTCTGGGGGAACCAAAATAGAGCAGGATCAGTCCTATCCCAGATCCGGTCCTCTTTGAAAAGTAATCCCAAACAAAACAGTTCCTAGCCTCACCTAGTGTCAGAAAGGACCAGTACAGCACTGGGAGGACTGGAGAAAGAAAATCCATTCAGTCCATGGGATCCAGGGGGCAAAAGTCAGCAGAAGCACAGTTCAGGTATCACCCGATGACATCAGGGTTCAGGGCCGTACTGGAGCCTTCCGATAACACCAGCACTTCACCATCCTAACCAGGTAAGAGAAAACACATGGCATTAAAAAGTTTTAAATGCAGATTAATTGCACTCAGGTCTGGATAAAGACCACAGCTCAGGGAGCTTTGAAGAGATCTGGCAGTCTGAGGGATAGGTCATCCGAAGCTTGTGACGGGGACTTGTAGGAGTACCAGGCTCCATCTATCGACACCTGCAGTTGGGCTTGGTAGGCCATCTTAAATTTCAGGCCGGCTGCAATAAGCTTGCTTACAATGGGATGGAATGCAGCCCTCTTCTGCCTGGTCTTCTGTGGGAGATCTTGTGTAAAGCGTAGACATTTGCCCTCCCAGGTAACGAACTGCAGTTCCCTGTTTTTTGTAAGGATATGCTGTTTCTCCAGGTAGTTTAAGAGCTTCCTTATGATGGGTCTGGGGGCCACAGTATCTGGTGGTCGAGGCCTGAGAGAGCGGTGGGCTCTTTCAATCAGGTAGACTGGATTATGAAGCGAAGGACCCACTACCTTGAGGAGTAGCTTCTGAAGAAAAGTTATCATTGACGGACCCTCTTTAGCCTCTGGCAGGCCAAAAAGTAAAATGTTATTTCGCCTACTGCACCTTCAAGATCTTCAGTTTTGAATTGAAGCTTATGTAATCCCCCTACAAACAGGGGTTCCCAAAAGTCTTCCTTGGGTGTGCTTAAATGCCCACTGCCAGGCTGGTATCCTGTGTCTTAGCATTTTAAAAGTGTTTGAATGAGAATGCCTTAATGCCTCTGTGCTCCATCTCTTTAAGAGTGGCCTATAATGTGGTGCTTATTTAATCTGGGAGGGGGCTGAATGTTTCTATGCTCGAGTCCTGCCCAGGCTGCCAGATAATCACTCTGTTCTGCCATCGCTATTTGTGCAGAGGGAGCTCTGTTAGAAGCTGTACTTATTTGCTGATTATCTATTGTAATAGTAATGACATTGTAGTTTGTCTAACCTGCCTTCTTTGTAGCATGGACAGTTCTGTTTCTCACCACCATCTTGGTCCTGGCCTGCTAGAATGGGCCAGTCAGTACCTTTGGGGTCCCTAAAATGGAGTCTGCCCCAGGGGTGTTGTGGGAGTGAATTTCTGTAAGAATTGTAGTTTTGAGACTTTGGTGCCTAAATGCACCTGGAGGGGGAGCTCTTGCTTTGACAGACAGATGAATCAGCTAATTGAACCTTTTGGACTGAAGGGAAATTCCCAAGCTGCCTGCTGCAGTGAGTCAGTCTGTCTGAGGAGTTGAAAGAGTAAACAGCTCGAGAGATTCAAGCACTCTGCTACTGCATAGTTTGCATGGGAGACTGGTGGAAAGGCTGTTTGGCCTGTCTACCTGCTGTCCCTGGAGAGGTAATCTGTGAATAATCCAGCCTGTATCCAAATTGACTGAGAGAAAAGCCACTGAAGTGTGACCAGGCTTAAACCTGAAGAAGATCGAAGATTTGCTGTATGAGAATGGGCTGTCAGGACATCTATTCACCATAGAACTCCTGGTTTTGTTCAGAGACACTGATATTGCTGCCAGACTGCTATCTACTTTGTGCTATGGTGACTGTTTACTATAAATGTGCTGTTTGCTGTTAGTGGGTTGCGATTTGGTTCCCCACTGTTTAATTGTGCCACGCTTGCTGGAAGCTACATCCAGCCTTCCTGGACTGATTTCCAAACGGTTTTACCTGGCCTGGGCCCTGCCACGCTGGCCCAGCCAGCTACTTCAGGTGCAGAGAAAACCATCAACGATAGACTCGCCCAGGGATCAGCCCCCTGCTCAACATCTCAAATAGGAATGACACCTCGGTGATTCGTGTGGGCTCTGCTTCTTCTGGCATACCAGTTGTCAACATGTAGTCTCTGTTTCCTCCCTCCTGTGTCTTGCATTGCTTAGCATGAGTAACAATCAGGGTAGCTCCCTGCAACAACAACTAAAATCACAACTGTTGTCATCTGATTGCATTGTTGTCTTCCTTTCATGAACTGAGCCTCCTGGCTCCGGATTACAAATTGTGTGGTTGTGCATGCCTTTTCTTTTCATCAAAGGGCTCCGACCAGCTGCAACGCCAGCCTACCCCAGGCACTGTGTTCCAGGCTAGCCCACCTTACTTCCAACTGGGTACCCATACTGTGTGACTGTGCAGGGACTAAAAATGCATGCATAATTGCCTGACTAGTTCAGTCTTAGAATCAATCAACCTGATTGCGTCCCTCCCTTGTTCAATTCCCCTGAATAAATCAGATCCAGCTCTTTTTGAATTTAATCTGACTGTGGTTCCAGTTTGTACCAAAAACACTGCACTGTTGTGATTTGCTGTATCTAACCTTGTTTTACAGGGGGTCTCCAGGGTCGAACTGGTGGAACCAGCCCTAGTGGTAAGTGCAAACAATGAGGGGATTTGTATGCAGTATAGGGGCTACTGTGAAAGTCTTTGTTGCTTATTGTCTAGGCCACTAGAGTGGAAAAAGGGGGGTTACAATGTCCCAGAGGGCTGTACCCAGGTTAGGCTTGCTATTAACAACCCTGTCCTCTGGGTGGAGGCACCCGTTTCAGTACCCAGGCCCCTTAACCTGCAACTAGCCAAGCAGGCAGGGTAGTAGCCCTTGGGATAGCGCCACCTAGGAGTTACACATATTTATCTGTTGTCTTAGTTTGTGTATCTCCAGGTCTACCTTGTCCTTCCATGATTCTATAGAGGCTGTGCGTGCCTCCGAGTCAGAGATTCTGTGGCCTAAGTCCCCCATGTCTGCCCGGATAGATTTTAATTTGGCAGCAACATTGGCTAGGGACTCTTTGAAAGGAGCCAGTTCCTGCAGAAATGTGTCTTCTGTAAGCGGGATGGCTGAAGGCAAAGCGCCAGTTTGTTTAGCTGGTTGCTAGTTTTGCATCCAAGATTTTTTGGCATGTTTCTCCGGCATGACTGGCAGAGTGTGTCGAGGAGGGGCCTGCTTCAGTTTCCATCGCGGACATAAATGCCAATAGCGTTGTTCCAAACTAGGAAATAACTGTGCAGCAAGCAATTGGATACAGTATTCCACGTCTTCTGGCCCTGAACTGTTTTAAAAGGTAGCTTAGTGAGGATTAGGAAGGCGGATGGTAGGAGCTGACTGAAGGAGCAGCTATGGAGTCAAGAGTGTCACGTGACCTCCCAAACTTATGCTTTTTTACAGTGCTTCTAAACACAATAATACCCTCCAGGGTGGGAGGTATTGGAGAATACTGGACCTTCCAAGGGCTATAAGGCCCTCCACCTGTGGTGTCAGGTCTCATTACACCACTGAGTGGTCTGGCATGCCCCAGTACTGCCCACCCTACTGGGTATTATTGCTTACACAGTATGTGTAATGGGGATCAGGTGGGGGACAATGGGGCACCAGGGTTTTTAAAATACAGTATCTGAAATGGGGATCAGGTGGGGGCCACTGGATGACAGGGATGCATGCAGCTATGGGGGTGCTCTAAACCTCAGCTGTGCTTTGTCCTGGCATGGACCAACACCACTGTCACCTGTAGTGTGGAGCAGTGAACCAGCATAGGTTTTGGGAAGTAAATGTTTTCTCCTCCAATTATAATGAGGGTATCCTGACATGCAAATGTCCTCTTTGCTCTGTCCATAGGCAAAGTGATCATTTGCAAATCACAGTTTCATTAAGGGGCAGTGTGTCCCAAGAGCAGACAGTTTTACCTAGGCAAATGTCTGCTTGCTCCTGTGACTGTGAGGCCTGACTATGCCTTTCCAGCAGCTGTTTCTTTTTCCTAGGTTAGCAGGGGGCTTTGGATGCACTTTGCTCCTTCACTGCCTTGCACTCTCATGGTGTTAGAATGGAACAGATTTTGCATGTGTAAACTTGGATCTGCACTTGTTGCATTATACCACTTTGAGCATATCCGGTAACTTTGCTCCCAGTAGGGGGCTTTGCCCTGTGCTTTGCTCCAGCTTCAAAAATGCTGCCACCAATGTTTAATGCTTAATTTCCATAAAAAAAGATAGCTGCAATGGCTGTGTGAAATGTAATTTTCACTGGCAGGAGTTCAGAAGGATTACTAATGCTGGTTTTTAGGGCTGGCCTGGTAACATTGAGGGTTGAAGTACTGGATACCTGACCTTGCTCTACGCCGGTGACCCATGTTCAGGAACGAGCACGGGCCACCGGGGTCGGCAGGGAAGGAGAAGGACTGAGCATCCGAGGGACTGCTCTCCTTCTCTGGGGAGGGGGGTCACCAGCAGTTGGTGTCGACTGGCTCCTAGCAGTGGCTCGAGGAAAGCACACTGATGCTTAGAAAGGGGAGGAGAAGAGGAAGACGCTTGGAGGAGCACGCGCGGACATGTGCATGCTCTCTCCATAGGGCATCATTGCATGCCTCTTCTCCTAAAGGGAGAAAAAGGGAGGAAAAAGAGTCCTGGGTATGGCATGATGAAAGTCAATCTCCACAGGCCCCGCTCCCGTGAATAGTAGTAACCTCTGCACCAGATCCATTCTGTCAGGTGAGGGATCCCCGCTGCCCTGCCATGGGGGGCAAGCCATGGAGGAAGTGGAAAGTAGGCCGCGAGTAGGGGACGGGGATGGGGGATCAGGCATGAAGGTGTGCCACCTGGTTAGGAGAAAGAAACTAACTGTAAAAAAAAAATGCTGCTTTTTACATAATTTACAAGAAAATTCCATGATGTACCACTAATTAAAACCTGAGTATTTCTGAAATGAAACTCTGCAAACTACAAAATATTTGTATTTTCCAATGTAAACCATGGAACTATTTCCCATGGATGTGAAAGGCTTGATCATGTTGTTACTCTTCAGTTTTAGGACATGGAAACCATGAAATTTATGTAAACTGGAATTTTTTTGATGTGGTTTATGTAAATTCCAGTTTTGTTTGCCATATACTGTTTATGCCCCTGTGGCTAGGACAGGCTAGACTACCCTTAGCTCTGCCCACTGATCCCCACCATGCTGCATCTACCAGGACTTGCCTGAGGGCCTGAGTAACCCCACGGATTCCCCAACCCCCATAACAAGGTCAGGAGGGGAGGACAGTCTTCCCCCTCCGAAGCCCAAATCCAGTCTTTGGCCACAGGGTCCTGGCAATGTGGTAGGTGAGGGATCGGCAGCATACCTCTCAACCTCTTGCCTCAGGAATCAGGGACAAGGCTTAAAAAAAATCAGGGACAAATACCCCAAATGAGGGCCATATCTTAAAAATGTGCACTATTCACTCAGAAAGCTGATAGAATTGAAGGGTTTGTGTTAAGATGCATTTTCTGAAGAAAACAAAGTCTGTAACTTTAATGTTTGACATTATTTTGTGCTTTTAATCACCACTGTTCTTTTGAAAAAGCACAAATTTTATGAGGGACAGAGGAAAATTCTGAGGCAAAATCAGGGATGTCCCTGAAAATCAGGGACAGTTGAGAGGTATGATCGGCAGGCAGGCTTCATAGATGCCTGTCCTGCCACCTTTTTTCCTTTGTCTTTCCTCCTGCCCCCACGGTGGGGTATGCTCATCAATGTGCACATGTGGAAGCATGCGCACACTGCAGAGTCCTGCAGAACCTCCCTTCTTCTGCTGCTCCCATTCCACACTATCACCAGGCCTCCAAATGGTGGCAGTCATTTGGTGGAGCATGCAGTCCTTCCTCCACGGGAGAAAAGAGTAGTCTTCCGGATGCTAGAGTCTCTCCATCCCCGGCCAACCCCCGGCAACCCGTGCTCATTCCCAAACACAGGTTGCAGGCATGGAGCAAGGAGTGGCATCCATTGCCTCAACCCTCAACACCACCAAGCCGGCCATAAATTCCATAGCTAATATGATTTTAATGTAAGGAAGGGAGTATTTAAATGAATTCTACAAAAAGTGGGGTGCTCCTTGAAAATGTCACTGAAGCAGAATTAACAAATTTAGCCCAGCCCTGGTGGCTGCCCACTTTTAACACCCTAATGCATTAATGCATATTACGATGAAAAGTTTGACCGATAAGTTTTGTATTCCATTGTAGATTGCTCTTTACCTCCTGTCTTGTGTAATACCCACTCCCCCATTTTAAGTTCAATGTAGGACTTTTTTGCATTTGAAATAAATAAAAGGAACACTCATTTTAATATGGCTCAGACCAGGTTTTCATCAATATTCTCAGCTGTTTTGTGCTTGTAACCCATGCCCCAGCCAGGCGCATACTGGGACCCCCCTAACTTGTGCCTCAGACAAGGCAACAGGATACAAGTTGGAAAAAACAATAGTCATCACCCCTAGCTCTGAGGTGAATACCCGGCTTGGCAGTCTAAAGGGGTCAGGGGTTTAGGGCACAAAATAACATTTATATTTACTCCAGGTTCTGGGGAGAGGTGCTAGGCCTATGGTAGGTCCAAAACTATTAGTAGGGGCCCCAATAACATCTCACATGGGAAGCAGAGATCTAATGTCCAAACACAATATGGGATTGTGAAGTATGGCTTTCTTCTGACAACAAGTTGGCGACAAATGCAGAACAGGGTGGTCCCCCAAGTTTGTCACTGTACACACAAGATCAAGACTTTTTTTCTTCTCAGAGCAACAACTGTTTAGGCAACATTAGAACAACCTTTCTCACACATTTTGAACTGTTCATCCCTCTGCACCAGCAATCTACTTGGACTTTACTTTCCTACAAAGTGTACATTTTGTGGTAGTTGCCACACACATTAGTACATTTCCCCTGGAGGGATGACATCCGTTAACATGCCCAGTTACTCTCGGCCTGGTGGTGCTGAGGGTTGAGGTGCTGGACACCACACCTCGCGCTACACCAGCAACCTGGGTTCAGGAATGACCCCGGACCACTGGGGGTCAGTAGAGGAGAGAGAGGATCGAGTGTCCGAAGGACTGCACTCCTCTCTCGGGGTGGGATCCAGAGGAAGTTCAGTGTGGCAGCGGCCCCCAGTGGAGACCAGCAGCACTGCTACACACAGGGGCTTGCTAGCAAGCTGGGGTAGACATTGGGTGGCTGCCTCCTGGACATGGGTGGGAGCACCAATGTCATGAGCTGGGTGGCATTGCACATCCCATGTCGGGCGCATAAACACCACGAAATACCCCTCAAGCCCTGGATAGGCGACGGCTCCTGCCAGTGCCACTGCCACACTCCCAATGCTGGTTCCCCGCCACTGCCCCCTGCAGTCTCTCTGGGTTGACCTTCCTGACCCGGGGAACCACAACAAACTTGAAGATGGTTGGGGAAACACAGCGGGAGGTAGAGTAAGCTGGTGAGTGCAGGGGACCTGAGAGAGTTCCAGGCTGAGGGCTATAAACATAATTGAAAAAAAAAAAATAAAACATGCCCAGTTAAACCTGGTGCCCATACGTGAACCAGTTAGCCCTGACTGAGGAATCGAGCTGGGGTTATTCCCATCCCTACCTCATGCCCAGTCTCTGCCATTCCTTCTGGGTTACACCAAATTGGATCCTCCAATACACTGGGATTGCAGAGGTATCCAAACTTTCATTTAAACACTCAGTGCACTTTTGTGGTAAAACAGGGACCCTGACAGGTGCACATACATCTCAGACCAACCCCAAAAACAGTCCCAATAATCTCTACTCATGGCTTTGTTTCTTCCTTTGATACAGACATGGAAACCCTAAAGAAAAACATCCTTTTCCCTTCACAGGTAGCTTTTGTCACAGATTCAGTCTGCATACCTTTCCTTTTGGGCAGCTGAAACCTCAGGATATTCCAGATGATTGCCACTTGGCTCCACTGAAACATAGTCCAACCCACAATTCTGTGGGAAAATGACCCACTGGGGTCTTGCAGGTGAATGGTTTCCACCACTTCTTCTGATTCTTGCTGGTCTCACACATTAGGGTGAGAAACTGCCAGGGGTCCTTCACCCAGTCTCATACCAGGAGACTGTCAGGCACCACCACACTGAGCCGTGCTGTGGCTCAGAGCTCGTCTTCACTCTACTGCTGACTACAGACTGAACTCCATTGACTGACTGCACTACTGTCTGAACATTCTAAACCTCCCCAGAGCAGTTGATTCCAAAGTGGCTTATGCTGCTGCGAGAACTCTAAATGACATAATCCATTCTTTGCTTAGCCTAGCTGAGTAAACAATGATGTCATCTACACAGAGCTCCTAATGAGCCCTCTACCATCCTAGGGCTAACCTGATGGGATTCTAGTAACGCCAGGGGGCTGGGCGGTTACATGTTAATCACCTGTTTCCCTGTAAGGCCAGGGAGCACTGCCTTCTGCATGACAGTTCATTTCCACCACAGGACAAGTGATGTTAAAGAATGGATGTTCATACACAACAGAGATCCTGATGAAAACCTGAACCAAGCTATATTAACAAGAATGCACCTTTTATTTTTTTTCAAATGTAAAACAAAAAACTGCAGATGCCGACTCAGAATGGGAGAAAAGGATATTATAAAAGACAAGAGATAAGAGTACTCTAAAACAGAATGAAAATATATAGGTCAACCTTTTCACTGCTGACATGTCTGGTTTACTCTTTAGCAGCTATGAGCTCTGGCACAAATGGAACGGAATGTTGCAAGGAGAAAGAAGAGCAGCCATCATTCTTTGCAAGAAATAAGTATTAAACTTTTTTTACAAGTTTTGTTTAACAAACATTTACTTTTACCATGTTACATGTTGCAATACTCAAAGGAAACATTAAAAAGTGACAGTAGTGCTTATATCATTCCATCATAGGATTTTATCATTATCAACAGTTAATCTCTTCTTGTCAAAGATAAACAGTTATGCACATTTCTATACAGGTTTACAATGCCCTTTTCTTGGGCACTGAATCTATACAACAGTCTTATACATTTACTTACAGTGCCCTAATACCCAGATTTTTTTATACATTGAAGATAATGTTGGGAACACGTCATTCTCTATCACAGCAGGGCTCTCCAAACTGCTTCAAATGTTGCATCTTGGCCATTTGCTTGGTGCAGCACCCTCTCAATTCTGAGACAGTCTACCAAGTTGCGTATAAAGAGAATTTCAAGTTTTCTGCACAAAATCACAGTTGCCATCAGCAGAATGCTGCTACACGAAATTCTCCCCCAATTTAAATAGTAGAACCTTCCATTTTTATTATTCAAGAAATTCCAGTAGAGCAACACATTTTTGGATCAGACTTCATCTGTTCAGGGTGTTTAGGTCTGGTTTAAAATCATAATTATGAACTGAGGAGCGTAAATAGAGGAATCTGATTGGCAGAGAGCTCGCTCTTTGAAGCCATAATGATATCGGGCCACATCATCATGGCTTCAAAAAAGTTCCAGCGCCACTAGCCTCCTTGCTCTGTTCTGTCTGAGAACTATTTTTTCAAAATGTACTCCTACATCACCAAAAAACTTGTTCATAAAATGTTTAAAAACCTGTTTGTTTTATTTTTTTATTTATGAAAATTTAAACTCAGTTCATAATAGCAATAAGTCACTCCAGGGTGTGGTATTTCATGGGATATCATCACTCCTCGGGTCGTTGGATGCACTTGGCCTGCGGCCTCGTGCCCAACCACCCAAGGCATGATGATATCCCATGATATAACACACCCTGTCATGCCTTATTGCTTAATTATACAGTGGTATGAAAAAATGTCCTGCCCTCTGATTGGTCAGTGGCCACCTTGAACAGTGGTGTTATCCCTGTACAATATCACTGTAGCAAGGTCAGGCACACCTGACCACACCAAAAAGAAAATAAATCACTCCATCCTGTCCCCTGCTCTCCCGTCCGGTGTTATCATTCTCATAGCGGTAAGTTGTCCAATCATCAACCACAACAATGTAAACATAGAACCTCTAAACATTTGACTTCCCCTAAAGAAGACCTGTTTTTTCACTATTTATTTATTTCTATTACTTGTTTGGAAAATGGGTGCTGCATGCAGCCCTGCTTCAATTTCAGTTCCGTAGTGGAGCATGCATTCAGTCATTTCCTCAGAAAGTTGCAGGCAACGGCCTTCTCCAAAATCACTTTAACTCATAATTGAATTTATTTGACACTGTTAGTAGCTCCCCCTCCTGACAGCTGGTGCAGTTTTACTAGCTCTTCCCTCACAACAGCCAGTCCAGGTGACTTGCCAATCTCAGGAAACAGGAAGTCTCCACAGATCATACTTCCTATATACTGTACCGCAGTAAAAAACAAAGACATCTTCACCTGCTCCCATTGCAGGCAACAGGATTGGCTGAATTAAACCAAAGGTGCAGTGGTGCTGGTTTTGAGGAGGGGAGTACAACACAAAAGACAACTCTGTCTCTGAGGAGTGGGGAGGCAGTGCAAGCCCATAGTAGCAGAAGATCAGTACCACCTACTGGACAAAAGAATACTGCAGCACTACGTTTTTTCCATGTGCACCTCCCCAACAATAAATTCATGAAAAACACACCTTTAAATATATTTCTTAGTAGCTTTTCATTTTTGCCATATGAGCCATTGTATAATAGCAACAATGCACTCCAGGATGTGGGTCAGTACTGGGATAATGCCACCTCTCGTGTGCTAGATGCACTCAGCCTGCGGCCACGTGCCCAACCACCCAAGGCATGATGTTATCCAAGCACAACGCATACCCTGTACTGTATTATTGCCTAATTGTCTTCTTATGACTTCACAGCCTGTTGTTACTGAAATTATTCTAATTTCACAAACAGAGGATTAAGATTTTAAGGCAGGGAAAAGGCAGGAGCAGAAGAAGTGTAAGGGACAAAAAGTCTGTTTTCATGCAGTTCTTGTTACTGATGAAGATTACAATGTCTTGAAATTCTAATTTGTTTTGAATGTTATGAGATATGAGTCATGCTGATGCCAACTTTAAGTATTTTTTTTTAGAAATGGGAAATCACTTTAAGGTTTCACAGCATAAGTATTAGCTCCCACCTACAGTATTGTCATCATGCATACTCTTTTGTGCAGATGTTAAGGATTATTGTTATAGTTTAGCATATGAATTGGTTGTAATGAGTTTGTAATAACTGGTAGTAAATATAGGAATTCTTTCTTAATCACCCCCAACTCCACATTCACTGTGCTGCGCACTTGGGATGGTATGCTCAGCTAGGACACCGCAGCCAGATGACCTGTGGAAAACTCTTGTGGTAGGAAAGGAACTGAAAGTGGCTGAGAATTGCCTGGTAGTGTACTGACCCACAGAGACTAGAGAACTTATGAGACAAAAGAACCAGCATCAGAGAAATGACTCACACAACAATTTCAAATGAGCAAATTTAAATATGACTGACTGTTCTCATGGTATCAGACGTGGTAGATTAAAGTACAAGCAAACAGAAATAATAACTTTATTTTCTACTAACATTTTCTAAAATTCTTACCACATTATTAATAAACTTTACTAATTTCTTCCACAGGTTAACTCACCTGCAAAATTATCCTGAGTGTCTATAGGCTTAAACCTCCCCAGCCCTTCCTCCTGACTGTATTGCATATGCCACAGGCTATTCACCTACCAATTTATCTTGAACAACTGTAGGCTTAAGCCTCCCCAGCCCTCCCTTGTGACTACTGGGAAAATCCCAGTTCACAGTTAGTTCATAAATATTATGCATGAGAGTGACTGCTTCATACTTTTCTGACCTAAGGCAGACCATTGACCCCTACCAGATACCCAACCTAAATATCTATCAATATATCACAATACTTATCACTCTAAATCTGTATCACTCTATGCCATAGCAATTGCACTCACTTTTTATTTATGAATTTATTCATTTATTAAAGAGATCAGAATTACAATCCTTTGAGTCAAAGACTCTTTTGCAAAGGCTCCACATCAGAAACTCACACACATAGCAAATACCAGACAGTACATAAATTATACAATACACATAAATTATACAATAAAAAAACTATACAATTGGCAGATTACAGCTTCAGGGGATCTTAAAAAGGATCCTGAGCCATAATTATGCATAGAAAAAGTAAAGAATACAAGAAATTAATCATTATATACAGAGAGGTCACCCAGTATGTGGGATGCAGAGATGGTGTAGCTGTGAGGGGGCATAGGTTAGGGGACTAGGTTAGTCGCAGTCGCAGGTGGATTGAGTGAGGAGCGCAGAATGGAGAGAGGACTTGTAAGGTCCCAATCACATTTCAGAAGTGATAGCCAGGGTAGTTCTATCACCCAGAGGGGGGGCCCTATGGTAGAAGGAGTGTTGACCCATGGAGGTCCTGAAGCAAGGAACAGTTAGGGTGGGTGACATTGAGCTTCTGGTAGCCCTTGGGTGTGGAGCGGGCTATGCCAGGCATCGTAGACCTGGGGTGGGGTTTGTGAGAGCTTTCTGACAAGGAGACAGATGTGGCATCTAAGTCTACCTTCAAAGTTGAGCCAGCTGGTGAGTCTTCAGAGCTCACATGTATGTGTCTGCCTGTTACATCCCTAGACAAGGTGACAGGCTTCATTAAGGGAGACCTTGATGCACCGGAGGGCAGAGGGGTCAGTTGAGCCATAGAAAATGATCCTATAGACAATTAGGGAGAGTACTGAGTAGAGCTGTATGAAACTGAAAAATTTCGCCCCGCGAAATGTGTGCATTACATGAAATATTTTGCAGGATGAAATGTGAAGGTTCACCCCCAGAGTGAGTAAAATTTGGTCCACAAACCGGTGAAATTTGCCACTCATGGATGCAATTTCACACCCTCAGGTGAAATAAAAGGATTTATAAAGACCTCCATGGTGTCTAGTGGTCCCCACCCCCCCAGCCACTCACCAGTCCACATTATTCTCCCTGGTGTCTAGTGGTCTCCCCAGCAGATCACCAGCTATGACTGAATAAAGCCCCCCAGAGTTTCCCTGGCCCCCTCATGTCCTGTGTAAAAAAAAAAATGAAACCCACACTCCCTGGTGTCTAGTGGTCCCACCCCATGGCGCTTGTGGCCCCAAATTATTCCCCTGGTGTCTAGTGGTCCTCCCCAGTTGATCACCAGCCATAATTGAATAAAGCCCCCACCCCAGTTACCTGGCCCCTCATTTCATTTAATTAAAAGATAAATAAATCAAACCCACACTTCTTGGTGTCTAATGGACCCCCACCCTGTCATCATGAGCTACTACCCACACCTCCCCAGTACCCCAATCAGACCACCAGCACAGCTCTCCACTCACCTCCACAGCTGGCAGCCTGACTGAGCGCTTCAATGAAAGAACGCATGCTTGTACAACCATGCACTCATTCATTCTAGCGCTCAGTCATACTCAGTCAGGCTGCTGGCCATAGAGGTGAGTGGAGGGCTCTGCCGGTGGCCCGATCAGGGTACTGGAGGGGGAGTGGGGTGGGCTCTAGCTCATGAAGACAGGGTGGGGATCCACTAGATACCAGGGAGTGTGGGTTTGATTTTTTTTAATAAAATGAAATGAGGGCCTAGGGTAACTGGGGGCAGGGGGACTTTATTCAATTATAGCTGATGATCAGCTTGGGGGAACCACTAGACACCAGGGAGAATAATTTTGGCTGGTGAGCAGCTGGGAGGGGTGAGACCACTAGACACCAGGGAGTGTGGGTTTCATTTTTTTTTTTTTTACAAAGGACATGAGGGAGCCAGGGTAACTCTTGGGGGGAGGCTTTATTCAATTACGTCTGGTGATCTGCCAGAGGGCCACTAGACACCAGGGAGAATAATTTGGGCCAGTGAGTGGTCAGGGCAGGGGGGGACCACTAGGCACCAGGGAGAGTTTTACATAATGGGAATGGAATATGCAAGGTGCAAAATTGTGGTGAAATTTTGCCACTTTGCTGCAATTTTGTGAAACATTTTGTGTGGCAAAATTGCCAATTTCGCCAGCTAAATCTAATTTTGCAACATCTCTAGTACCGAGTACACTTCAAAGCAATTTGATAAAAAATCACATTAGCAATAACAACCTAACAATATTTCTGATAGTCAAGTGACTGTGGGCCATTATATAATAATGGTGTACTTATGACAAAAGAGTCTGACGGTCACATGGTGGGAGCTATTAATGACCATTTTAGTAAGGTTTATGCAAATGAGTTCTCATTAGAGAGTATTGCTAACAGATGGAAGGGAACAAACAGCAGTATGGAGATAAGAAATTACCTGCAAACTGTGGAATGCAAGCATAGGAAGGTAGAGATTAAAACATCATTTGGGCCCCATGAATTCCCATTAGGCTTCATTAAATTGATTTACACTAAAATTATTGCACCACTCACTTTCTTATGTAACATATCATTGAAACAGAAGTGGCTACTTAGAACAACAAAAAGGCATCAGTGATTACTATCTACTAAAAATAGGATAAATCAGGCCCAGTAAATTACTGCATGATTAGTCTCCTGTCTGTATTGGGAAAAATTATGGAGGCTATATATCTCAGAACACTTCAAGCAACAAGGGGTGACTGATAAATAAACATGGTTTCACAGCAGGATGCTCATATGTTACCAATTTATTAACTTTTATGAACCAATTAGCAATTGTTTAGACCTATCAATACCAGTAGATGTAATATGTCTAGTCTCTCCAAAGGCATTTGACCTAGTACCTCATACGCTATACTAGAACAACTGTTAAAAATTGGCATTAATACAAACTTCATTGTCCAGATCAATAGCTGATTGTCTGGGCAGACACAAAAGGGTCAACTTAAATGGCAATTATTCATCAGAATGCCCATGTCTTTTGGAGTTCCCCATGGATCAGTACTGGGATCAATTCTGTTCAATGTATTTGTGAAGGATATGGCAACTGATATGAACAACTGGTTACAAAAGACCATCAATGACAGTAAATTGTGATGAGAGGGTAACACTGTAGAGGGAGTGCAGAGGATTAGTTTAATTTAGTTTAATGTTAAAAAGTGAAAAGTAATGCACCTGGGTAGAAAATAATGAACACACATATTACCAATTAGTAATTATTTGAAACTGCACCTGAAAAAGATCTAGGTATCCTGATAAATAACAGCCTAGGCTTTTCAGGTGATTGCACTAAAATGGTATGAAAGGTAAATCTGATCAGTGGATGCATGAAAAGAAGTAATTTGATCTCTTTATGGCAGACTGATTCGACCAGTACAGGACTATGGGTCAAAGTTTTGGTCACCCTTATCTATCAAAGGACAAATGTCTGTTAGGAAAATTCAGCAAAGATCAACTAAACACATTTGGCCATAGGCAAAATGCAATGTAAGGATATAACTGAAATCATGTGTCTATGGAGCTTTGCAACAGAAAGAATGAGGCGAGATCTAATAATGTATTATATTATTAAGGACAATGAATTACAAACTAGCATGGGACTGCAACTAAAAGATTCAGAAAAAATACTATGGGTCGCAATTTTCAAATTTAGCCCACTTATATTGTGATAATAGAAAGAAAATAATTTTTTATACAAAAGTTGTGGGAGTATGGAATGGATACCTCAGTAAGTGATTAGTGAAACTACTAAGGACACCTTTAGAAGTAGGGAATGGACAGACTCGATGGGCCAGGAAGGTCCTTTTCTGTCAACACATATCTATGAATCTATGAATCTTTAAAACACATCGATCACCTATACCTTTAACTATCACCACAGTGAAATGGCAGGAAGTGCCATTGAAGCATATGGCCTTTTCTTGCCACAAGTACTTAGTAATACCAATGCTCCCCCAAAGTCTCCAAAGCTTGGGTTCCTTTAGAAAATATGCCTTTTGGTTTAAGCAAATGTTCTTTTTTAAAGAAAGAGCAAATCCACACCACAATCCTTACCTGATGCCAGATAACGAAGCTGGAGATGAACAGTGGACCTATAGTGGTGATGATCCTCAGAGACAGATTGTTCAGAGCTTCATTTGGGCTGGGTTGCTAATAAAAGTCTACTGATCTTCCTGGGGAAAACATTTGAATCCAGGCTCCCCAGTGCAGCAGGCAACAGCTAACATTTCCTTGGTCTCCCTCATTTCCCTACTTTTCCTGTTCTGGGATATAGACGAGCTCCTCTTACATATGCCTTGCTATAGGGCTAGTCCCATAGGGCCTACCTTTGCTGTACACCTCTATAAGCTGAACTAGTCTCCCCTCTGGTTTGGTCAGTCTCAACTCACTGCATAGTCTCTCTGAATAGGGGTTGTGCAGCCCCTTTTAAAATCCAGAAAATTCTGAATAAAGTTAATCCTGGACTGTAAGATGCTAAAATCTCTCTCTCCCCATAGCACCAGTCAACTTTCACCCCCTCTGGTATTCTTCAGAAGGATAAGCCACAATGCAATGCTTAATCTGAAGCTCCTGAGGAACTGTCCTTTCGACTTTTTCCTCCTTGAAAAATGGAACAAATGTTACACTTGCATTTTAACATACTAAAACATATTTCAAAGTTCCTCCAAGCAACTTTACATAAATCTGGTTGCAAAATTTACCACTGTGGATTTCTGATGGATTTGTTTGGTAAACATTTTCCCCAGAGACTTCGAAGTCACTACTCAGTAAAACTCTCATGTCTGTCTAATTTGGATGCCATTTCATACTGTCAAAAACTCTGTGAGAAAATTATTTTAAAAGAAGCATCTTTTGTCTTGCAAAGCACTTTAATGTGCAGGTTCTAACCTTTAGTTACAAAAATAACTGTTTTATTTATTTAGGTCCACCCAGTGGCTGTCTCAAGGCTCTCTAACTAAAACCTGAGATCAGACACCAAACACATCCCCTAGGCAGCTTCTCTGTGACTTCCTACTAAGTCAGAACGACTGTCTCACTGTCCTCCTCAACTCCGAAAACACTGCTACTTCCAAGGCTAGCAACTCCCCTTTCCATGTGTCCTAGACTCCAGAATGTTTAACATAAGCGTCTACTCCTCAAATCTTCAAGTAATGTAGTCAAAGTTTGGTGCAAATCCATCAATATTTAGGATATTCATACCATCAGAAAAAAGTTTGCTGTTTTCTGCAATTTAAATTTGTCTGATTACTGCACCTTCTCTTGCTTCAAATAACTCAGTTTTTGTATTAAGGTATCTGGGAATGGCACTGTCTGCCCTACAAGGACCCTAGACTGCTATTTGTGCTCCCATTTGCTTATTTTAAATAATGTGCCTTTAGTTTGCTTTATTCATTTGTTTGTAATGTATTGTGCCTGCCTGCAGCACGTGTGTGGGTGTACATGACAGGAGCCTTATTGCACTGCTTGGGACTTTTCTCTGTTCACTAAAATGCTTTGATGACTTTTATTTAATTTATATATGCTGCCCAGTCACGAAATACAAAGCCTAGCACTTGTCCCATACCACGTACTGTGTTTAAATAAAGGAAAAACATCCCTCACCATTCATGGGAGAGAGAGGTGAATGCACAGTAGCTAACCTCCTCCCCACTCCTGCAGGCTTGAACCTGTTTTTCCAACAGCACTTGCAATTCAGCAAGAACAGGCACACCTGCTTTCTCCTGTGGAATGCTTTGCACCAGCAGCAGGGAAATCCCCTGCAATCACGATAGTGCTTGACTCACACAGGTGCTCACTTCTGTATAGCATGAAAGGTCCTGTACATGATGCAGCCACTCTGCATTAAACACATATTTAAACATAAGGGTCCTTCTTTTCCACAGCTGGGCATAGTAGATGTTGTTTGATTTAACAGGCTGCGTGATGCTGTAAATGGCTGGTCCTTAGCCACTGGGCATCCAGGGATAACAGTTACCACCAAAATAAACATCATTAGCATATATGTACAGTATATATTGACTTTATTGCAGCTCACAGCTGCGTCCTGTGTACGAGTGTGTGGATTTGGCACCAATTACTGATCTCAAGTGTCCTTGTTTCACTAACACCTTGAGGTACACAACAGCGCCGTAAATAAAGTGCTCCTTCCTTTATTCTTGCAGGGTTCCAAGCTAAAGTTTATCTCTCCACCATTGCAACCCCAAGTTCAACCTTAAATTATTATTATACATTAATATTTTCTACTGAGTTAAAAACATTGAAACATAGAAAGAATGATGGTAGAAGAAGAGCAAAGTCCACCTTGCCTTCCTAAGGAAAAATCTTACCCATTCTCTATTGACGTATAGCTAGATAGGGAAGTTACCCCATGCTCCGATACCTCTGTTCCCCTGCTACCTCCCAACCACTTCCACTTCCTCCTTGTGGAACTACCAGTCCACATAATTTGTCCCCGCCTTCCTTGAACTCCATTATAGACTGTTCCTTCAGCAACCTATTTCATTGTTCCATAACCCTCTCAGTAATGAAGAATTTTCTAACATTCCTTATAAATCTCCCCCCAACCAGCCTTGACCCATGCCTGGTCATCACTGTGTTATCGTGTCTTCTGAAAACGCCCTTACTGTCTCCCTTTTAATCCCCCCTGGTCATCACTGTGTTATTATGCCTTGTGAAAAAGCCCCCACTGTCTACCTTTTTTATTCCCCTCAGAAATTTGTAGGTCTAGATATTATCCCACCTCTCCCTCCTGGCTTAGATAGTGTACATGTTCAGGTCTGCCAGCCTCTCCTTATAGAATTTGGTGTGCTGAATGCACATTGAAACATTTACAGCAAAACCCCTCACAGCGACAATTTCAACAGATTTCGAAATTGTCGCTGTGGGGGACTTGAGAATGAAATTTCACCCTTTCGCTGTGTGTCACCCCCCGCCCCCATCTAATCAACTCTGACTCAGAGTTGAAAATCCTTTGAAGGGGGCACTTCAATGTCAGACAGGCAAAATTTCTTCTGTTGACATTGGGGATCTCGCTATGTCAAACTTCAACAATGGTGTTGTTCATTCGGCATAGGTGAACCATAGAATTTGTCTTGTGACCCTTAAATAATTTTAATGTCCCTGCTTTTTTACCACCTTGAGACTTTCCCTGTCCTTCCTTAGATGTGGACTGCAGAACTGTGCACAACACTCTAAGCTGGGCCTAACCAGGGACCTGTACAGAGGTTGCAACATCTCCTTCTTAGGGCTGTTGAATTCCATCCTTTTCACACCAAGCATCCTTGTCGCCTTAATGTACGCTTTGTTGCACGTACATGGGGTTTTGAGACTGTTACTAATGATAACCCCTACAGCAGGCCTCTCTTTTCAGTCATTGTGACTTTCTAGACCCCTCCCATCTAATTGTCTGTGCCTGGGATTTTCTTGCAAATATGCATCATTTTACACTTTTTGGCATTAAATGTCCACTGTCTGTCATCTGCGAAGAGACACATTTTTCCTTGAATACCCTCCCTGATGTTGCTAATGAACATATTAAATAGGATGGGACCCAGAAGATACTCTTGTGGCACTCCACTTGTAACTTTCCTGTCTATAGATGCAATCCCATTTACTATCATCTTCTGCTTCCTACCCCTCAACCAGCTCCCTAGGTATCCAATTGTATTACAGCTGTGGCTACTCCTGTTAAAAGGTTAGAGCAATGACATATGGGATTTCATACTGGAGATTTAGGACAGAAGAAGCAGATGCCCATTTTACTGCACCCCTGCCCACACACACACACACACACACACACTACTCAGTGGTAATAACTGTCACAACTGATCCCATCCATATATGTATTTATTGAGTTTTGGAATGTGTCAACATTACTACAAGCCAACAAATGCTCAATTAGTGAATTCCATAGATTGAAAATCCTCAGTGAAAAATAACATTTCCTCTTACTAGCCTTGCATTTATTTATTGTTAGTTGCTTTCTTTGGCCTCTCATGCCATTCAAGATTTTTTTCCCCAACTAACCCAAATGATTGTAACAGGTTGTTATATTCGAGTATTCCGAACATTAAACTAAGGTCATCTCTTATTCTGCACCTCTGCAAACTATGTAGCACCAGGTTGGACAAACGTTCCTAATAAGAAACATTATTCTTGTCTATAATTAATTTAGTAGCCACTTATAATTTCTTTCAGTTTGTCAGATGCCAGAATTGGTTGCAGTAATCAATACGTGGACTAATGCACATTCTGCACAAGGGGATAATAACCTCTCTTGTGTGACTAACAAAGGATTTCTTTATACAGTTTAATACTTGACTGTTGTTTTTAACATGTCATTGCACTGCTTTTGTTCTTAAAGTAATGGGTTATTATCACTCCCAGGTCTTGTTCTTCCTTAGGTTCTCTAATAACCCTACCTCCCAGGATGTAACTATAATTTGAACTGTTCTTTCCTAGATGCATTATGCAGCATTTATCCAAACTGAACCTCAAATCCCACGTTCTTGCCTGCTCATCAAGTTCGTTCAAATCTTCTTGTAACTCCTTATATTCTAACTCTGAGGTGATCTTCCAACCAATTTTGGTGTCATCTACAAATGTTGTGCACTAACAGTTTTAATTAGTATTGAGGTCACTTATGAACATACTGAACAATGTGGGGCCCAAAGTGGAACCTTGGTGCACCCCACTTGTTACAACACAACTGCTTGATTGGAAGTCATTGATTACTACCCTCTGACGTCTGTTCATTAGCCAGTCACATTCAATTTGGGTATTTAAACTTAATGGGACAGATATTCATACGTTAGTGCTGGTGCTAATGGGGTTTGCCTTGGCACTACCTGGTTTGTGGCATGTGCAGGGATGCCATATTTAGAGGCCCAGGTCATGAAGCCTAAACCTGTTAGTGCCCAGGCACTAACATAATGCTGCATTCATGCATATGGATGCAGCGGCATGCTCAGAGGTTTGCAATGTTAGTAAATGGCCCCCAAAGTGGTGCTATTTACTGCCACCGAAAACCATGACTCAATCAGGCACTAAGCCCTGCCCTCACCACTAATGGGAAAGTAACTGTACTGCAGCCACCCACCCTAATCACCATTCACGACTGCGAGGTTGCAGTCCCTGGTGTCTAGTGGCAGTCCCAACCCTGCAACACCCATCCCAAGTACTGTAAGCTATTCCTGGTGTCTAGCAGCACCCCTCACCCCTGAACACCCATCCCATGTACTGTAAGCTATCCCTGGTGTCTAGAAGCACCCCCACCCCTGAACACCCATCCCATGTACTGTAAATATCCCTGCATTTACTGGCACGCCCCAAACCCATACACCCATCCCATGTACTGAAAACATCTCTGCTATCTAGTGGTACCCCCAGCCCTGAACACCCATCCCATGTACTGCAAACTTGGCACTCCCACCCCAAACACCCATATCATATATGTACTACATATCACTGGTGTCCAGTGGCACCTATCCACCCCCTGAATACCCATCCCACATGCTGTAAACTATCCCTAGTGTCTAGCAACACCCCTACCCCTGAACATTCATCCTGTGTAAGCATTACATATCCCTGGTGCCTAGTGGCACCCCCACCCCTGAACCCCCATGTATAATGAGATAAAACACCCAGGTGTCCAGTGGTATCCCCTTCCTCACCCACTGAATGGCTTTCACATATGTAAGGGTGAACACTGGCAGTTCAGCATCCCCACCACCCCCCCCACCCACTACAAGAACACTACCCATCCAATCACCCCTTATCAGGGCATCTGGGGATGTGCTTAGAATCCCAATATGGTGACCAGCAAAACCATTATCTCACCTTCACAGCTGGCTGCTGTATGAGCTGACAGCAAGCACACATACTGTATACTGTACTCACGTTCACTGTCAGCTCATACAGCTTCCACACTGGAGGTGAGCAGAGGGTTGTGCTGCTCATTGTATTGTGTATTGGAATCGGTTCCACTATGCCGTGGTGACAGAAAGTTCCCCGACAGCCAATACAGCAACAAATTGCCATAGACAGTACCAACAGCACCACGTCCTAACACCAATTGGGAAATGGACCAACACTGACCCTGAGTCAATGCAGAGGGGTTGGGACCCCCCCTCATCCCCCCTACTATCGATTGCTAACTCCAGTCATGCAGGCAGTGGAGAAATGGCAAATCCCGCTGCCCACACACCAGTCACTGCAACATGTTGTCAGCAGCGAATATAGCTCACCGCTAGTGTGGTCGCTGTCAGGGAATTGCTGTTGGGGAGTCATTGTTACAGCATTGCTGTAATAACAGTATACCTTGGAATTCAATGCACATCTCTGGACACCCTGGTATGGGCAGGAGGGTTGATAGCTGGTGTTCTGGGAGCAGGCAGGGTAGGTAGGATGATGCAGGACTGCCAGTGTTGACTTATGTTGATGGGCAATCTGGTGTGGGGGTGGGTGTACCACTGGACACCAGGGCATTTTGTCTCATTGTGCACAGGTGTTTGGGGCTGGGGGTGCCACTACCCACAAGGGACATGTAAGATATGTAATGCTTACATGGAACAGGTGTTCAGAGGGTGGGGGTGTCACTAGACACCATGGATATGTAATGGTTACATGGGACAGGTGTTTGGGGGGATGCTGCTAAGCACAAGGGATATTTACAGTACATGGGACAGGTGTTCGGGAGTGGGTGTGCCACTGGACATGAGAGATATGTAGTACATACAAGGAGCGGTTGTTCAGAGGTGGGTGGGTGCCACTAGACACCAAGTATATTATATGGTTCATGGGCTGGGTGGTTAGGGGGTGGAGGTTGTCACTAGACAACAAGGATGTGTAGTGCATACATGTGATGGGTGTTCAGGGGTGGGGGTTTCCACTAGACATCAGGGATGTTGCCTGGCACAACCAGGATGGGTGCTTATTGGCTGTAGCACACCACGCAAATAAGGCCCTTAATGGGCATGCAAATGACTCCTCAACACCTTGCATGTCCAATGGGCTCATTTGAATATTGTGGCTGAATATAGCCTACAGGGGTCCTTGCACTCTTCGTTCTGCAAGCGCTTTTCCCTATGGGCTGGATACAGGCCAGTTCCATGTCAGGGCAGTGCAGTTTTACTTAGCACTGCACTGACATGAACCGATATTCAGGCAAATTGCACCAGTCTGCTATCTGACTGAGTATAGCAGCCGTTGGGTTGGGAACAGGCACAAGCGTGAAACAAGCCTTGACATCACACTTGCACTTCCTGTTGAATTTCTGGCTCAATATCTTCTATTTTGTTAATCAATTTGTTATGATTGACAGTATCAAAAGCTTTACAAAAGTCAAGGTGGATCACATTGACAGGGCATGCTTTATCCAGAGACTCACTAACAGTCTGATTAAATGAAATCAAGTTGGTCACACAAGGCCTCATACATTTGAACCTATGTTGAGCTTTAACATCAGCCCTTATGTTTTTTATATACTGTATTGGGTAATGAGATCCTTAAAGTAGCAAACAATTTCAATATATATAATTTTTTGGCAAAAATGTATTTCTGACATTGTTGAACTTGTCCTCAGTGTATTTTTAGCTTTGTTAGATATTGATAAAACAACTTTTGTAGCTAATTTTGTAACTAATAACTTATCTCATTAAAGATGGACACCACTCATAAATTTTAAAAACCTCTTCCATTGAGGTTGCTTATTGAACGTACATCCTATATTCATAATGTGGATGTATTAGGAGGGTGTTCCCACATGTTCTTGATTCTAAACAGCACAGCACTCTGCTTAAATATTATTTTTTTTCATAACAGACATGGCACAGGAGTGGAAGCATTTAAAAGCTTCAAAATCATGGCCGGAACAGTGGTGTGGAGGGCCGAGGTGCTATGCACCTTACCTCCTGCCACACCAATGACCCGAGTTTGAGAATGAGTTTGGGTTGTTGGGGTTTGGCCTAGGGGGGAGAGAACTGAGTGTCCAGAGGACTTCTCTCTTCTCTTAAAGTGGGGAGGTCTGCTGTCTCAGCTCTTGACTGTCCCCAGTTGGAGGCCTGAGAGTAGTATGGTGTCCAAGCACCAAGATGGGAGGGGCCATGGTTTAATGGTATGTGCCCACTTACACACACACACACACACACACTCATATACTGTAAAGGCAGAGGGCCCAAGGAGAACGCAGAAGGAGAAAGGTGGACTCAGGCTCCATGAAGTTTTGTTGCCTGCACCAACCAATACCACCACCTGGACCACCAATCCTCACTGGATAATGACTGTCCAGGTGAGGGGAGAATAGCCCTCTTCTTCATGGCCCCACCATGGGGAGGGGGCAAGCTGTGGGGGTCAAAGGATCCAGGTGGGTGTCAGGGGAGGTGGTGGCCAGTCGAGTGTGGGGCATGGCAGAATGGAATAACCCCTGCCTGAGTCAGCCAGGGAAAATAGGAATAGGAAAAAAATGTCAAAACCTCTTATCTTTTTTCAGGAATGAAAGAAACCAAAAATAAAAAATGGTATCTTGATATTTTTGCCAGACAAACATTATTGCTGGAAAAAACTATATAGTCACTAACAAATGCTTCTGCTTTTGTAGTGCATGATGCACCAGAATTTTACTGATTAGAGAAGTCATGCATGGACTGTATTCCTTCAGTTTCAGTTTTCCTTTAGTTCTGGAATGTATTACCTTTTTTGAAAATCATCTCCGCAATAGCAATTTTTCAACCTTTGGGCACTATACCAACAAACAGGCATTAAATATATCAATTAAAGAAAAAAACTATTTTATTTGCAATTTCTTTTAGAATTCTAACTGATATACTGTCATGCCTTATGGATTTGTTGACATCAAAAGGTTTTAATTTCAACAAAACAAAAGAACTATTTCAATTTGCTTTGCAGTTATCTACTAATCTTTCATTACTGGTACTGTACCTGTACTAAGTTGATATCCTTTCACCACTGGCTGAAGGACTGATTGAAGCATTCATAGACACATAGACACTGTCAGCAGATAAGGGTCTATGGCCCACCCAGTCTGCCCATTTGAGCTTGTAAATTCCCTTTATGTTTTTCTAGAAGTCTGTTGCCCCTTACCCCCGACCTCCAGAATTCCCTCATGTCTATCCTATTCATTCTTAAATCCCGTGATTGTTTCAGCTCCCACCACTTCCTCTGGCAGGGTGTTCCACTTGTCCCCCACCCTTTCTGTGAAGAAATTCTTCCTCACTTTTCCTCTGAATCACCCTCCCTCCAACTTCATCCCATGCCCTCTAGTCCTGGAACATCTTTTTCACTGGAAAATAATGTATTCCTGCACCCTGTCCCTCTCTGTAAGGTACTTATATGTCTCTATCATATCCCCTCTCTCCCTCCTCTCTTCCAGGAGGTACATATTCAAGTCCTTCAGCCTGTCCTCATAGGACTTGTGATGCAATCCCTGTACCATCTTTGTTGCCTTCCTCTGAACCTTCTCTACCCTGTCTATGTCCCTACATAGGTAAGGTCTCCAGAACTGTACACTGTACTCCAGGTGGGGCCTCACTAGCTGGTGAGACCCCTTCCTATGCATCTTAGCATTCTATTTGCTTTACCTGCTGCCTTGTCGCACTGTTTCTTTACCTTGAGGTCATCAGAGATGATAACCCCAAGGTCCCTTTCCTGCTTGGTGCATGCTATATCCTCACCCCCCAACTCATATGTTATTCCAGGGTTTTGTGCCCCAGAACATTCTGCCATTGCCTTGGGGTCTTGAGAAGGACAAAGGTGTTCTGCAGTTCATGTAATTTGTATTTGATAATAGCCCAGCAACTTTCTGGTTCTATTCCAGCCAGGTCTTTCTGCCATTTATTATAATTACTGGCCCTCATTTTTTACATTTGGATAACCAGACTTTTTAAATTGCATTACAACTGCCCAGTTAATATTTTGTGTTACAACCGGGTGGTTGTAATCAGTGCCTTTCATTCAAGCTCATGCTACTGAAAGAGCAAGTGCAAACAACTGTTCTTTGTATTTCCCTGCCTAACTCCTGCAAGACTTAGAGGTACAGATAAATTAAATATGTTCAAAAAAATCATCTGGTTGATCCTCCATTCCCCCACCTGCCATGCTGCCAAGATAAATATACTAGTATCCCCAGCAGTCAGCCCTTTTATGACAAGAATGGTGGGCTAAGCCACAGGGTGTGTCTGTGCCGGCATTTACTTAATGTAAATATGGATAGTCTACAAAATCCTCCCACACAGATCTTAGAACTACAGTATTAATATTGGAGATCCAGAAATTAGGGAACCATTGGCTGGGAGTGATCAAATATAGAACAATACATGGGTGGGGGTATGTGTAACCAGAATTTTTCACACACCCAAGGTGTGTGATGCTACACAAACCCCATGAGTGAAGCTCAAGGGTTTTATAAAAGCATCCTACACCAAGGTTGTGTGTGAAATTCTGGTTTTACACCCAATCACCCATGTTTTATTTTTTATAATTATTGGTCCTTAATTTTGATAAGAGTGTGTTGCTCAGTTTCCTTGCCTAAATACTGTGGGACCTAGAGATCCCAATTAAGCAAATCTGTTCAAGATATCATTTTTTATTACCTTACATTTACATCTTTAATATTTCATCTTGTTGATCCTGTATTCCCTTGTCTGCCATGCTGCCAAAATAAATGTGCTAGTATCCCCAGAGGCCAGCCCTTTGATGACAAGAATGGTGGCTAAGTCACAGGAGATGTCTGTGCCAGCATTTACTTATGAAGGCAAACACTCTGAAACAGCCTATCATCTTGCTTAGTCTACTGTTACTGACTGAGATGAGTCTGCATGATTAGTACTGGTAGACTAAGTGTGACAGCAGGCTGTTTCAGAGTGTTTGCCTTCATAAGTAAATGCCAGCACAGAAGTCCCCCACAACTTAGCCCACCGCTCTCGTTATCAAAGTGCTGACCCCAGGCAATACTAGCACATTTATTTTGGTGGCCTGGCGGACAAGGGAATGCAGGATCAACTAGATAAAATATTTAAGATCTGAAATGTAGTTACTAAAAAATAGTATATTGAACAGATTTGTTTAATTGGGATCTCTAGGTCCCAATGCATTTAAGCATGGAAACTGAGCAAAGCATTCCTATTAAAAATGAGGGCCAGTTATTATGAAAAAATAAAACATGGGTGGGTGTAAAACCAGAATTTTACACATACCCTTTGTGTGGGATGCTTATAAATGCCTCATCTTCACTGTGGGTTTATGTATCATCCCACACCTTGGGTGTGTGTAAAATACTGGTTACACACATCTACCCATGTGCCTTGTATTATTCTATACTTGATCACTCCCAGCCAGTGGTTCCCCAATTTCTGGATCTGCAATACTATTATTGTAATTTGCTAATAACAGGTTGAATAATGTGATACATTATGTAGCTACCTTACTGTATTGTTTGAGCCCTGATAAAAGGTTTAGTAATTCTTTGCCCATGACTGTGCTTACTTCAGTTTGCCAGTTGACATCTGGAAAATTGAAAACTCTCTCAACTATGCATTAGGTATATTAGCAACATGTGCAATTTCACTAAAAACTGCTCATGTGCAATGAATATCATCCTTGCGGGCTCTATAACATGCACCAAATGTAAATGGTATAGTAGTTGTGTTAGTAATTGGTACCATAAAGTCTCAATATCATGACCAGAGCTTATTCTGTCTTCAAGTAACCATTTCAGATTATTTCTAATATATATACAGTATATATATATATATATATATATATATATAAATCACATGACGCCTACAATGCAAAAGCATCATGGGCTGCATATAATCACCACAGAATATTATGCTAGGTCAATCTTATTAATGCATGGTGCCAAGGCCTCTCACACATTGCAAACTGTGTGAGAGACCTTTCGCACCATGCATTTTGCTTAAAGTTGAACCAGCATAATATTCTGTGATGATCTGCATATGTAGCCCATGATGCTTCGCATGGTAGGGGCATGTGAGATTTTGTATTTCCTTGAAACTTGGCTTCCCAGCCAAATGCCCATTGGGGTAACCATTGCCTCGGTGCTTGCACAAAGAGGTTCTTTGTCATATATATATATATATATATATATATATATATATATATATATACAGAGAGAGAGGGAGAGAGAGATTAAGTCTGCAACCTTTGCATGTTTTCCTGTCTTTTCTTAATAAGTTATAACCTTCAAAGTTCTTCCCCAAGTATCTTCTTTGTCAAATCACATTTCTGTGACTGATGTTGCATCAGATGAATTAACCTTAGTTATTAAGTACATTGAGTTTATTAGCGAGGCTTCTTACATTCAGTACCAACACAACCATTCTGTTATATTAATTTTCATTTATGTACTTGAAACATTTCCCAGTCTATTTATTACCTCAACACACAGAGGTTTGCATACACAAGATGCTTCATGCTGGGTTTGAGGCTTTTGACTGTATGTGTGTTTACAGAAACACACTTTGGAAAGTATCTGTATTCTTACATCATTTCTACATTCTAAATATTGTTCTTTTTTTCGTGTTAGCATTCAAATAACTTTCACACTTTCCACTCACTTCAACAATAAAAAGGGTTAAATTGTATCTGCTATTAGGGGGTTCAAGCAACAGTAACTGCCATCTTGTATGAGATTTAACTTCAGGCAAAAAGGAGTTGTTAAACATTTTGTAGTAGTTCTTCTTTATATTTGACCCTGGAATCCCAGGTGCTGGCTGTAGTTAGTGATTACCATTGCCAGATTTCATGCCTGCCTTAAACTGATGAAGTAAAACTGTGGTGGAGCCTAGTGCTTCCTCAAGTACAGTAGTGTAGTGCACTTGGCCAGATCACATGTCTGCAGCTAATGCGGAATGCCACAGTTTAACTACTTACTATAGAATTTTGCATCTTATTTTTGTGGCGATTAGTAAGACAATAGTTCAGATATTCCCTAGCCAGCTTACCTCCCTTCCGTCCCACACAAACACAGTACATATGGATTTGAATAAGTTTGGTGCTTTGTACTGGGGTTGAGGAGTTGGATTGTATGTGAGTTATAGAAACCACTCAACCTGGAATATATGTCTTTGTTTATCATTTATGCAAGCTACATTTGATTTTTCTTTCATTTCAGCACTTTAATTACTTCACATCTTAACACTCATAATGATAATAAAAAGGGTTCAAATCTTTCTGCTCCCAGGAGGCTCACTCAACAGTAGTGGGCCATCTTTATGACTCTCAATTTGTGGCAAAAAAGAGGTGTCAGCAAATTGGGAATTGGTTATACAAGGCTAAACCTGGACTCACGGGTTTTGGGAATAGTTAGGGACTTCTTTTAACACTGCCAAATTTCATCCTTTTATTGAAACTGAGTGTGCAAAAAGTGGTGGAACCCTATGTTGTTATAGGTAGAATGGTTTACTTGGCCAGGTCAGCCACCTGCAGATGGTGCAGAATGTTTCAGCTTGTCTCATGTCTTTGCATCTTATTCTTGTAGATTTTAGTAGAAAAAAACAGAAGAGCAAACAAACAATCTTAGCTCCAATCCAGACTGTACCCTGCCCTGTCCAACATCTGACAAGTCTTAAAACTGTTTCTAGAGCATTGGATACAAGTGTTAGAGTTACCCACCTACTCAAAAGCCTTTTGTGCAGTTTGTAGAGGTAAACTGTCTCTCAAAAAAAATTCAGCAAAACAAAAGCTAACTTAAAAACAAATGTGGTAACAGAGGGTAGTGGGGAAGGCAGAAAAGATGAGCACACAAACAAGTGACCTGCATCTACAAAACACTTGTCAAGTTTGAAGGAAAGCTTAGTGAGATGATCCAGTCAACAATGGAGGTTACAGGGCATGTAGAAGGTGCAAAACAGATTGATATGCCTGATGTTCAGGGAAAAAAATAACCAGAAACATGAAAAGGTTACTTCATCCTAACATCAGTCAGTCCACCTTTGTTAAAATTCCCAAAACAAAAGCAAGTTATCATTAATACACAAGAAGGGTGTTCAGAAGGAAAAATGTAAAGAAGACAATCAGTAAGGGAAACAAGAGGAGCTAGAAGAAGATTTATCCAAATGAAAAAGAAAGACAAGGATAATGAGTCTGAGGCAGGTACAGAGTGTAAAGAAATTAATGTATACCATCTTGGGTAAAAGTTCTGTTAAATTAAATCTTACTGCTGCAAAAGGAAACTTAGACATGGAAGGATATTAAAAATCATATTGATAAACTGAACAATAAAGTGGATGAAGTTAAATCTTCAGTGAAACAACAGATTGGGGAAGGAGCATTAGAGATTGATATCAACCTTGGAGGATGATGATCTGATCATAAAATAAGGTGTTAATAACCAAGAAAAAGACATAAAAGATATTGAAGCAAGAATGGTAGACTCAAAATTATGTGCCCAAAGGAAACATTTCTGAGTCGTTGGAGCCCCAAAGAGTTGTTGGGATAAGGAGAGCTAACTTTAGGACACTACTGCCCAGATGTTTCCTGCATAAATGGACAAAATATAGACCTAAAAGATCTAGAACTGGATAGAGTGCATCAGACACTTAAACAGAAGCCAAAAGAGAACAACCCTGAATAAACTATTGTGGTATCATTTCTAAATTTCAGTGGCAAGAACATGCTTATGCAGTCTATTTATAGGAAGAAAGTAAAAAAGGTTAAGGGGTTTAAAATTGCCATATACCATGACCTACCTTTGATGTCATTCATACTCAAAACAAGTTAGTGTGCTTAAAAAACCTACTATGAACTGGATAAAAAATTCTACAAAGCTGATTGGCTGAGAGGTATATGAAGCCATTATGATATCGAGCTACGTCATCACAGATTCAAAAAGCCTCTGGCCACCAGACTCCTTACCCACAAGAAACGAATCTGAGTGCAACTAGCAGCCTCGGTAAAATCATGCTTCACAATAACAGCTACTCACTCAATCCCACCAGTACTTTTGACAACAGCAGCACGTCAGTTGCAGCAATGGGCGACTCTGAATTTTTTTCTCTTCCTAAAACTTCTACCACACATTCACTTCTTTTAAATACAAAGCAGAGCTCCACCACCACCACCACCATGGCTGCTCGTGAGCACAGATCAGTGGAGCAATACCAACAATGGCCACATGCTTTCTCTCCTGATTAACAACAAAAACCTATTTTCATAAAGTCACTAAATTCAATTGCAGAAACATGAACAGCAACAAGAAAGTACCTGTTTTTTGCCCTTGATTGGCCAGCTTCAAGTTTTAAGACCCGTTCTCTCCCGCCAATGGCAACAACAGGACAACTTCCCACAGCCAGATCAGGGGAAAATGACTGCAGCGGCACAAAAAAAAATAAAAGTAATTATATATTTTACCTAAAAGAAAAAATATACAGACAACACAGTTAATATCCAGAACTAGTCCTGACAGAGTGAAAGTTCACCACTGCTCCTCCTCCATGGACTCCACTTACAGCAGTGACACCTGCTACCAGGAACTATTTTTTCTAGAAATATTCCTCCAACACCACAAGGAATTCTTAAAAAGGATTTAAAAGTTTTTTTTTTGTATTTTACTTATAGACTTTCAAGCCAGTTCATAATAACAATAAGTCCCTCCAGGGTATGGTATATCATGGGATATTGTCACTTCTCACGTGCTTGGATGCACTCGGCCTGCGGCCTCATGCCCAACCACCCGAGACATGATGCTATCACATGATATACCACACCCTGTAATGCCTTATTGCTTAATTATGAAAGCATTATGATAAATATTCTTTTGCCCATGCTAAAATGTTATGGGTGAACCTGAATGATTAAATTCTATTTTTTGAAACTGTGGAAAATACTAATCAAGAAATTAAATACAGTTACCCCATATGTTTTTCTCTTAAATTTCATCACACATGAAATGTCTATAGTAGTGCTGTGTGGAATTTTCAAATTCTGGTGGAACAAAATTTCGGGGAATTTGTGAAATTCTGCCAAAATTCCACCAAATATTTCTGGTAGGGGAATGGTGGAATTCTGTGGCAGAAAATGGTTGTGGAATGATTTTCCACTGAAAAATGTTGTTCCATGGATCTCAATATTTTCTGTGGAAATGGTTGTGGAATGATTTCCATGGAAAAATGGTGTTCCACTGGATATTATTCTGCAGATTGCAGCAGGTGGAATTTAAGGACCAGTGAAATTCCGGCATAAATTCTGCCGTGGAATGGTCATTCCATGTTAATTTCACTTGCAGAATTTCGCACTCCGCACAACAGTGCAAGCCATGTATTTTGTGTGAACTTGTGAGACAGATGTAGAATTAACAGACACTTTAACATATTGTGTGGCATGGTTTATATAAACACAGAGGTCCGGATATTCAGACTGTGCCAGGCTGTGGCACAAGCCTGGGCACAGCTCAACTTGGCTGCACAGGGGCATTGACAGGGTGATATTCAATGGAGCTGCGCCGTGGCACAGCAGTGTTGAATATTGCACTGCACCAGCACAAGTGGCCAGAGTGGAGCAGGGGGATGCCCTAGCGCAAGTTCCATTGCGCTAGGTGCAACAACCGCGATATTCAAAAGTGCACATGCAAATGGGGCCATAATGCATACAAGGTACAAATGGAGCCATTTGCATGTTGTTATGGCCCCTTTTGCATGCAGGCATACTGATCCCCGGTGACTTGCACCTGGCACCCTGCCAGGCTGCAGCCATCGGGGACCGACACCCCCTGCACATCGCGGCAAGTGCCCCACTGCCCGATCACAGGCATATGTTGAATATTAAAATTGTCCTATATCCTTGGTAATCGAGTGGACTGCTCACAGCCTGATCGCGGGCATATGTTATAATAGAATTAGTCCTATATCCCTGGTAGTCCAGTGGACCTCTTGAAGCCCGATCACGGGCATCAGTAAAAAATGAATGCCACATCAATCCAGCCCTGGTGGTATAGTGGTAACCTCCTCCCCACCCGCCCACTAAGCTCCACTACCCCGGTCCCCCAGGTCAGTGAAGGGCGGTAGCTCCCCACCCACTTGCCACACCACTGCCCGCCAACTGACACTGTATAGTAGAGCTGTACGTCCATTGGTACACAGTGTCAGTAAGCAGGCGGTGGTGCAGCAAGCGGGTGGGAGCTGCTGCCCACTGCTGACTGGGGGAGCGGGGCGGTGGGGCCCAGTGGGTGGGGGGGGGGGTACCACTAGACCACCAGGATTGGATTGTGTGGCATTCATTTTTACTGATGCCCGCGATTGGGCTGCGAGAGGTTCACTGGACCACCAGGGATATAGGACTGCTTTTATTTTAACATATGCCCGCGACCAGGCTGTGAGAGGCCCACTGGACCACCAGGGATATGGGACTATCCTATTTCTACATATGCCTGCGATCGGGCATGGGGGGGCACCACCACGAAGGTGCAGCCGGAACTCGGGTGGCCACCCACAGGTGGCAGCTGCTGTGTTGTGCCCTGCAATATGGCAGCTCACCTGTGGGTGGCCAGCTGTTGCTCCTTTTTTTTTGGCTCACCTGTGTGCAGTGCAGGAAGGGGTTGTGCATGCATGAGCTCAGCACATCGCAGGCTGAATATTGGGATGTGCGGAGTATGCATGGGCATGCCCCCCCCTGCTGCCCCGCATACATTACTGAAGCGCTCTGGTGCATCGGGATTTGTGCCAGGCTCAATCCCCATTTGAATATCGTGCCAGAGCACATCAGTGGGTTGTGCATGGTGAAACTCTGTTGTGCCATGAACAACCCTTCTGAATATCCCAGCCAGGATGTATATTTATAGATTGGCTGTAATTTTGTCATTTGCAAAATTGGGGTAAGGTTTAAAAATTCCAAAGTTAACCTTTTTTCTATTGCTCCGCACTTTTACTTTATGTTGTGCTTGAGTACCTTTGAGGGGTTATTCAGTAAACAATGAATATGGGGATGGGTAGGTACAGATTCCACCCATGCACTAAGTAACCTTGGGGTTTCCACACTGGCAAGTTGTGCCTTTATTATTGGCACATGTTTCATATTACTGAATATTGTGAGTAGGTCCTATCAGTATGCTATATGAAAACAGTTGGATTTAAGAATACACAAAGTTATTTTTCATCTCAAAAGGCCCAAAAGGTAATATTTTTGTTTGGATTATTATTTGTTGTTACAATCCAAAATAATACAATAAGGGGGAATGGAAAACAGTACAAGCAAACATGGGCTGTATACTATATACTCCGCCACACCAGCAGCCAGTGTAGACCATGGAGCTCAGGTGTACCTGAAGAACTGGCACCCATACATGGAGAAGGACATTAAGTTACTGGAGGGGGTGCAGCACAGGGCAACAAAGGTGATCCAGGGACATGGGGACATACCCTACATGAGCAGGCTGAGGGAGTTGAACATGTACTCACTGGAGGAGAGGAGAAAGGGGGGATATGATTGAAACCTTCAAGTACATGAAGAGAATAAACAAGAAAGGCACGGAGGGACTGTTCAGGTTAAGGGGGGTAGGGACACTTGAGGTCACGATCTCGGATTGAAGGGGGGAAGGTTCAGGAAGGAAATGAGAAGACACTTTTTTACAGAATGAGTGGTGTCTGAGTGGAACACATCACCTGCAGAAGTGGTATCCTGTAGAACAGTGGATTGCTTCAAAAGGTGATGGGATAGGGTAAGAGGGAGGGTCACGTGAGGGGAGGGAAGGGCAACTGCAGTATGAGGGTTACAAGCTGCACACTTGAGCAAACTCGATAGACCATAAGGCCTTTATCTGCTGACAAATATATATGTTCATATGTATGTTTGTAAAATAGAAAGATATTAGTGATTATGTCACATAATCAGAGTGTTATGCTTGATAGCGAGCTGACACTTAAGTTTCAGGTGTCAGCTGTTGTCAAGACCTCATTTTACCATCTGAGGAATATTGCCCAGATAAAACACCTAGTCCCACCTGATGACCTTCCAACACTGGTCCATGCCTTTAATGACCTTTCACCTTGATTACAACAATGCCCTATACTTAGGACTACCAGGTGTGGACCTTCACCATCTGCAGCTGGTGCAGAAAGCGGTACCCAGGTTGTTGACTGGCTTATCAAGACCTTGCCATGTCACACCTGTGCTCTGCAGCCTGCACTGGCTGCTGGTGTGGTGTAGGAGCACCTTCATGGTTGGATTACTGACCTTTAAGGACGTACAGGGGTAGGGACTGTGGTATCTGCAAGATCTCCTCTGTCCCTACCACTCCCTTTGTCCACTCTGCTCCACCAATAATGGATTGCTAGAGATTCCCAGGGTCTGTTTGACAACTTCAGGAGCCATATTGTTTGCTTTTGCAGCTCCAACACTGTGGAATTCTCTACCTCACCGGGTTAGGGAGTGCCCGTCCATTGATGCCTTCAAATCTGCCTTAAAAACCTATTTATTTAAATTAGCATTCTCTAATATTTAAAGTCCTGCTGTTTTATAATCTGTTTTATGTTTATAATTTTGTTGAATTGTTGTTTGATGATTTTGTGTACAATGCTATGATCTTATTGGAATGGCATTTTATAACAAAAGATTGCTTGCTTGCTTGCTGTCACTAGGTGCATGGAATATTAATGGAATGAAATACAGTGTGTACACTCACCTACTAAAATGATATTTACATATTTCAAGAGGTTCATTTAAAGAAAAAGAAAATCAGAAAATCAGAAAATTAAAGATGTTATCTATAAAAGTTATGTAGTATTCAGTAGGAACCAGTAAGAATAGGGAATGTGCTAAACTAGTCAAAACAGGGTTGGATGTCAAGCCTGCCAGATTAGTATTCCAGTACATAGGGTAAGATCATTTTGATTAAAGTCAATATACTGGATATACCTTATATTATAGGTTCATGATATGCCCCATGTGTGGCACATTCTAACTTCTTGGTCAGTATTTTACATTATATTATAGGTTCATGATATGCCCCATTTGTGATGTACTTTGACTTTCTTACCAGTATTGTACAGGGCTGAAAACGTTTTGGGAAAATAACTATACTGGGGAGGGGCGCGACTTAAATGCACATCTTAATGTAAATATGGATAAGTCTACAAAATCCTTCCATGCAGATTTTAGAACTGCAACAATTCTGGAAGAGTTCATGATCAACTTTTAATTAATAGATATATGGTGAAATAAATAACAATCCCGCTACAACACAGTTTACCCACCATTCCATTCTGACTGGAGCTTTCTATAGATTAGACTATATTATGTGTAAAAACACAATTATTAAGGATATATTTTATTTAAATATCAACATGGTGGTCATCTCTGACCAAGGTATGGTTAAATGTAAAATAATTCCCAATGAAGATGAAGTAAGGTCTTATAATCAAAAGATAGGTAATTCATTATTGAGATGCCTTGAGTTTATTTTAACTGTTAAAATGCAAAGAGAGCATTTTGGTTCTTCAGTTCTAATGGCTCACAAAATATTATGGGGGAATTTTCAAAGCCCCAGAACTGGAGGTGACTGCATCAAACAGGCGAGATGCAACTTGCACCTTGCATCATACTTTGTAGCATTCCTGATTCAGAAATGCATCTGCATCTGAATCGGGACCCACTGCAGGCAACAGGCACTGCACTCCCTTTGCCCCTACAAGCAGGGTGTGTCATGCTGCAAGGGGGCTTGCGCCATGGTGGGGGCAGCAGCATCCCCTTCCAGAAGCCTCACCATGGCCGCAGTAAGCGGATGGAGTTAGACCATTGAAAAGGTGGTCTAATCCCCTTATGCTACTGTGTCTGCCATGGAGATGTGTCTGTTGGGGGCTCTGATGGGCATGAAGGGAGTCAGCATGGGCACAGGGAGGCATGGATTCCTATGGGAAAGGGGTGGGTGAGCATCAGATGGAAGTAGCAACCATTAGGGGTGCCAATTTGTTCACAGTGCTGTGATGGACAGGGAATGGCATTTGAGGAGTAAGGAGACTCAGAGTGCCATGACCCCACAAGTACATGGCCCTGGAGGCTGCTGCCTGGGCTGTGCCCATGTGGTGCCATGGCACTGTCTGTTTCCATACCCCCATGCCATTCAGTGTCCATCTCAGTGCACAAATTGGTACCCCTGATGGGTGCTACTGCCATCAGATGCTCACCCACCCCTTTCCAAAGGCATCCGTGCCACCCCCACCTATGCTAAACTTGTACTCTGCCTGTCTGCCCTGCGTGTGTGACCCCCACCCCTCAACCATTCCAGCACCTCCGTAGTTGCAGCGAAGGGGCGACGACTGGAACCCTGTGGCATTACCCACAGGTGCATCATTGTCTTTACTACATGACTGTGAGTGTGGCACATCCTGGAGTTCTGGTGCAGGGACCCTGTTCTACCTGAATATGGTGCAGGATCCCTGATGCAGCCAGAATGTGGCAAAGCCCCTAGATCACTGCAACTTGTGTCGATCTAGTGGGTCTTTGAAAATACAGCCCTATGTCTCTGTGGGATACATTTAAGACCTCTGTTCAGGCAACTAGTATTTTATTCTATATAAAACATAAAATGAAATAAATAGAACATAGAAATAATATAGAAAAGGAAATAATAAAAGTAGGCCAACAAATCATGCTTGCTGAATGAGACCCCCCACACACACACAATAATCAGAAACAAGAGCCATTACAGAATTTATTAATAGTTCAGATAGAGTAAAGACCTAAAATTACTGAAGACTAATATGTACCTTAATGGAAAAAAGTCTGGTGGGTTACACGTTTTTATGCTTAAAAAATTAAAAGAAAGAAACGTAATAACTGATATTGCCAATAGTCAAGGAGAAATGCAATCTCAGGATGAGAAAATTGGAGACTTTCCAAATTAATGCTATCAAGCTATTTATAATGAGAAAATAATGGTAAAGAAAAGGAAATTAGGGCCCCACCTCCCTCATGTTGGGCTCTCAAAACCCTTCTCCTCTTGATGGGAGATATCACACCCAATCCTGGGCTCTTAGTCTCCCCCTCTTCATCACTCCACTGGGTGGGATGTAAGGGAACCAAAATCACCCAACTTACTGTATGAAGCCTCCTAGGTAGCAAGCTAGACCTCAACTCCTGGATAGCTCTCTACTCCCCTGACATTCTGGGTGTCTCAAAAACATGGCTAAAGCCAAATATCCACAACTCTGCCTGTGCCATTGGCAGCTACAGCCTTATATAGGTGGACAGGCCTCTTCCCAGGTGTTCTTCTTCTGTACTACAGGACCTACCTCAATGTTAGTACACAGCCCACACCTATCCTTGAGTCTTCATGTGAAGTACTTCACTGCACTCTTTTATTGGGAAGGTAAAAACACTCCATTTTATTTGCTTCTTCAGCCCCCTCAAAATAGGACTGCCGGCCTCACTGCCCTCTCCAGGGTCACCTCCCCCAAGATCCAGCAAAACAAGGTGATATTTGTGGGAGATTTCACCCTTAATTGGCTAGGCCCCCAAATTAAATCCTGTAACACCTTCATCAGTAAGCTTGATTTAACTCAGGTTACCTCTGACCTAATCCATCTCTCACTCACTAATGGGCAGCACACTCTCCTGGACTGGATGCTGTTTAATAAACCTGACAGAATTCTTTTTGTAGAGGTAATGTCCAATGTACTGAGTGACCACTCTCCCACCTTCTACGTATGAAGAGTCATAACCTAAGGAGTGCCTCCAAGATTACTCTCCTTGCGTGATCCCACATGCCTTGAAACCCCCTCCCTCCTCCTTTAATTGGAACTCTTTGACTGTCATCCTATGCTGTCCTCCAATGAGGTGAACTCTGTCCTTGGTCTCTTGCAATCCTGTCTGTCTCAAATCCAAGACAAGTTGGCTTCTATCACCAGGAAAAAGATTAAAAGGATCCCTACGAGGTGGCTTCAGAGGGACCTCTTCACTCTGATCAAATTCAGGGACAAAAGCTGTCTGGATGACTTTCAACATTTTTGGAAACCAGCAGACTGGCTTGCCTACGTACATCTAAACAATCTATGTAAAACGTCCACATGTCTTGCCAAAAGCCAATACTGTCATGAGCAGCTAACTGTCCCTGCTGGGAACCCACAATGTTTCTGAAGGCATACCAAAGGCCTCTTCGGTTGCCTATCAAAGATCTAAGCAATTCATTTGTTAATTGATAGGGTACGCTTCAATAACCCTGAAACAGTTGCTGACTTCTTTAACTTCCATTTTTCAGATGCCCTCATCCTCAACGACTATAACCCCTTCTTGTCCCCCAGCCCCACTCCCTCAAAACCCATCCTTTTCTCTAAGGCATGTGTCCCCAGGGAAGGTTTTCAAGTTTTTAAGGTTCCTTCCTAATGAGAGCAGCATGGGACCTGATGGGCTCCTACCAAGTCTGCATTGTCTGGGAGTCCCCATACTCACCTCTCCTATTATGCACATTTTTAACTTATCCCTTTCCTCTGGCATAGTCCTCAATGATTGGAAAATTGCTAAAATTACCCTGGTTCTACAAAAAGGTGGCCCCCAAACTTCCTAACTCTTGATCCATTTCTATTACTTCTACTACTTAATAAATTACTTGAAAGGGTTTTAACCTCCCAATTGTCTGACTTTCTTCAGGCATATAACAAACTTACACCCAACCAGCATGGATTTAGAAAAGATTACAGCACCGTTACAACTGTGACCCATCTTAACAGTGACTTCAAATATGCCATAGATAGGAGCTCCCTCACCAGAGACATTATTATTTGACCAATCCAAGGCTTTTGACAATGTTAATCACATGTTGGTCCACTCCGAATTAGTTTCTGTGAGCCTCTCACCCCAGCTTCTTGGTCCATGAGTTATCTTCATGGGAGGCATCAGTACATCCACTTTAATAATGCAGTTTCCATCCACACCTCAATAAATCTTGGTGTCCCTAAGGGTTCCATTCTTGATTCGCTTCTCTTCTCTGTTATTATAAATGACCTTCCTTTAGTACTCTTACAGTGTGCATTGATCATGTACTCAGATGACATTGTTTTGTATCTGTATCTGTAGAGGAACTTACCAGAGCAAGGGAAAAGGATTAAGACTTATTTTGGCTAAGCAGATTTACTGTGTGGTGGTGTTATTTTTTACTCATAGAGATTGCTACTGTTTGTTGCTAACATTTCATTGTTTTATTTTTCTCTGTAGCAAAGTGTTTCTTACAGCATAAATCTTCTCTGAAATTATTACAGGTGGTGCTTTACAGGTTTTACAGTTTTATCTAACATTAGGATAAGCTTTCAGGGTTACTGCATTTGTTGTTGACTGATTGTTTCTGCCTACCTCCTTTTTCTTTCGTCCGTGGTTTTTCATTTTCGGCAGGGGAAGGGCCCAGCCACCCACCCTTATCCCCAACCACCCCACACTACACTCCTTTTATAGGGTACCACAGTTGTGACATTTACTGTGGTAGAGCAGGAAGGGTGGATCAGTGGGGCCTCCACAAGGTGAGCTCATTTACAGGGGGACTAGTAATTTAACTTGTTATAACAAGTTAAACAAAACACAATCAAACCATTACTTGCATGTTTTTTCCTTTTCTTTTTCCATCTAATTACTCTGACTAGGTTATAAACCCTACAATTTATCTGGAATGGATATCATTAACTGCAGGTACTGTGGAACATTTTTCAGAAGGACATTCTTGCAGGATTTAGGACACTGTCCTACACGCTGGGCCTTTGGAGATCTTAGGGCTCAGCTCCGGGCAGCATGGGCAGAGATTGCACGCCTCAAATTTCATATTCAAGAGGAAATACATTATAAGAACCACCCGTCATTTCCCCAGCATCCAACAGAAAAACCTCGACCGCAGAGGGTAGTTGGTTCTAGAGGTTGGCAGGTGGTTAGGAGGGGCAAATCGGGTGCCCAATCACTCTCTGCTCTCCAACATATTACCTCCAAAAACCATATAAACACTACAAACAGGTATCTGCCTCTATCTCTGAAATCAAACAAAGAGGCAGAAGACACTGCAGAGCAGGACACTGCAGCACAGGAGCTAGCACAACAAAACTCACCCAAATCAGGAACCAAAACAAAAAACAAAAGGAAATCCAAAAACTCTTATCATAGGAGACTCCATGATTCGGGAGTTGATACCCATCTCCAGCCAGGGTAATGGTCAGATGTCTCCCAGGTACATCAGCATGAGAGACACTGACCGCGATTGCTAAATTGCTCACAAAGCAGGAGAAAACATTGATGTCCTAGTACACATAGGGACTAATGATCTCACCAGCCAGTCAGTTGTGGAGACCAAGGAACACCTGACCAGGCTGGGTGACAAACTATCATTTATTTCGTCTGGCATCTCATTCTCTGAGATCCTGCCAGTCTGGGAGAGGGGAGCAGATGGACGGAAGGTCAGAGAAGGGGAGATAGGGGAGCTAAACACATGGCTCAAGGGCTGGTGCCAGGAAAAAGGACACAGATTTGTAGGGAACTGGCAACAGTTCTGGGAGCGAAAGTTCTTTAAATTTGATGGACTGCATCTGACTAAGGAGGGAGTCAGTGCATTGGGGCAGAAGTTTGATGTCTTTGCAGAATATTTAAACTAGCAAATGGGGAGAGGGGTGCAGCACCCCATATGTCGAATGGGAAGAACCCCCCCCAGCTGGTGGTCAAACAGGGATTCAGCATGTTTGCAGTTCATTTGCATCACCAGGTAAGAAAAAAGGTTTATCTCCCCATACGATGCACAGGGGTAATGCCAAACCTCACCCAACAACTAACACACCAAAATCTGGCCAATGGAAAATCATGTACACAAATGCTCACAGCCTGGGAAATAAGATTCCAGACCTGCAGACACAATGTCAGAGGCTAAACTGGACATAGTAGCAATTAGTGAGATGTGGTTTACCAGTAACCACACTTGGGAGACTTCAGTACCTGGCTGTATTGTTCAGAAGAGACCGAGGTGAAAAGGGGGAGGAGGCCATGTATGTCAATGAAAATATCAAAGCTACAGAAATTCAGAATACACATAAGGAGCCAGAAGAACTGTGGGTCACCCTGGAAACAGGAAATGGGACAGCCATAAGAACTGGGGTTGTCTACAGGCCCCCAGACCAGGGGGAGGACATAGACACATTACTGTTAGAAGATATACAAAACATGACAGCTAAAGGGGAGGTTCTGATAATGGGAGACTTCAACATGCCGGATACAGATTGGTCAATACCAGCAGGAATATCTGCCATAACTAGACACATAGTGGATTCCCTGCAGGGGGAGGGCCTCAAACAACTGGTACAGCAACCCACGAGAGACAGGGTGATCCTAGATCTAGTACTGACTAATAAGGAAGGGATCACAGATCTCCAGGTAGAAGGTCACCTGGGGGCCAGTGACCATCACATGGTATGGTTCAATTTGGCTACTACATCTAAATCATCCCATTCCAAGGAAAAATATGGGACTTCGAGGAGCTGACTTGATAAGATGGCCAACAGAGTTAAGCTAGCCTGGCAAAAAGAAACACAGGTGAGGGGGTACAGGCAAAGTGGGCAAGCATTAAGGATGCAATACTTGAAGCAACATCCCATTGTGTTAGACAGAAAAGGAAGTGCAAAAGAAGAAGGAAACCACTTTGGTTCTCAAATACAGTAGCAGAAAAGGTCAGAGCCAAAAGGCTGGCCTTCAGGAAATATAAGGGAACACAACGGGATGAAGATAGGAGGCATACCAAACTGCCCTATGGGAAGCAGGAAGGCAGTAAGGCAGGCAAAGTCCCAAACTGAGGAAAACTAGCACCAACAGTAAAAGAAGGTGACAAGATTTTCTATAGATACATTAGTGAAAGGAGAAAGTCCAGAGGGGTATTGCTAAGCTTAATGGAGAAAAGGGAGCATGTGAGGAGGAAGACCCCTGTAAAGGCATCTATCCTAAATAGATACTTTTGCTCAGTATTTACTGAAGAGAAGGTAGAGCAGGGCCCACAGCTCAGCATCATGGACACAGGGGGGAGGGAGGTGAGAACTACTCCTTCACAAAAGAAAGGGTCCTACAAGAGCTTGCTAAGATCAGGGTGATAAGGCAATGGGACCTGATGGCATACATCCCAGGGTACTTAAGGAGCTAAAGGTGGAACTAGCAGAGCCGTTAGCAGAACTGTTTAGTGAGTCTCTGAGCACAGGAGAGGTCCCAGAAGACTGGAGAAGGGTTTGTGATCCCGCCTACAAGAGTGGTAGCAGGGAGGAGGCGGGAACTACAGACCAGTCAGTCTTACCTCAGTAGTGGGCAAGATTATGGAGGCACTCCTTAAGGAAAGGATAGTGCAACACCTGGAATCCATAGGGCACAGGATCCAAGACAGCATGGGTTTACAAAGGAAGGTCCTGTCAAACTAATCTCATAAATTTCTTTGACTGGGTAACCAGAGTGGTGGACCAAGGAGAGCAGTTGATGTCGCCTACTGACTTCAGCAAAGCTTTTGACACTGTTCCACATAGAAGATTGATAAATAAGCTGGGTAGGCTAGGGTGGGCGAAGTTGGTCAACTGGGTGGCAAACTGGTTGATGGGCAGAAAACAGAGAGTGGTGGTAAATGGTATACAGTCAGAAGAGATGCAAGTCACAAGTGGGGTACCTCAGGGATCAGTCCTGGGGCCAGTCCTCTTCAACATCTTCATTAGTGACCTTGCAGATGGACTAGAGGTAGGCTTGTCTGTTTGCAGATGACACCAAGATCTGCAACAGAGTAGATGATCCAGATGGGGTGGGCAGAATGAGAAGAGATCTGGATAAACTAGCAAAATGGTCAGAAGAGTGGCAACTGGGATTTAATGCAAAGAAGTGCAAGATCATGCACATAGGGAAGAGAACTGAAGCCACCTATAGGCTGGGAGAGGAGTTGCTAGCAGTCACAAAGGAAGAAAGAGACTTAGTGCATCATCATCACTGATGACCTGAAATCATCCAAGCAGACCTCTAAAGCAGTAGGTAAGGCTTGGGGGTGTTAGGGTGTATTAGCAGGTATCACAAGTCAGAAGAGGGAGTGTAATAATCCTCTTTACAAGACACTGGTTAGGCCCCATCTGGAGTACTGCGGGTATTGAGGCCACACCTTCACAAGGACATTAACCAAATTGAGGCAGTCCAGAGAAGGCAACCAAAATGGTGCAGAGACTGCATCAGAAGACATATGAGGACAGATTAACAGAGCTCAATATGTATACCCTTGAGCAAAGGAGGGAGAGAGGTGATATGACCGAGGCATTCAAACACCTTAAGGGCATTAATAAGGTGAATGAGTCTAACATGTTTAAATATAAGAAAAATAGCAGGACAAGAGGACACAGCATGAGATTAGAGGGGGGCTGATTAAGGGGGAATGTGAGGAAATTATTTTTCACAGAAAGGGTGGTGGATGGCATGAATGGCTTACCACAAGAAGTGGTGGCTATGAATACAGTGCAGGGCTTCAAACAGGCATGGGATAGGCATAAGGGAGCAATACAAATGACTATGAATAGATGGGCCACTGACAGAGCAAAGGCCAAAGGCACATTTATAAGGTAGAAAAAAGAAATGGGCAGACTGGATGGGCCTTGCGGTCCTTATCTGCCATCAACTTCTATGTTTCTATGTTTCTATGTTTCAACTCTCCCTCCATCACCATGATTAACTGGCAGCTACAGGATGATTTCTCCCAGTTTCAGGACTGGATCATCAAAAACAAATTGATCCTGAACTCTTCTAAGACCCAAACTATGCCAGTTGGGTCACAGGCCAGACTCTGATCATGTACCATACCCCTTTCTTTCCCTTGTCAAGATGGGTCATCAATACTAAAAGTGACTGACTTTATCTTGGGAATCACTTTGGACCCTGCTCTGGAGCTCTTCCTTCATATTTCCCTTGCTAGCAATGTAGTTAACACAGGACTTGGCCCAGCTTACCATGCTCGATTCAAGCCTGAATTGTCATCGCACAGGGTGTCCTTCTCCTGTGTCTTCAATATGGTCAGATGATCTTCTCCTATCTTGTCTTCTATATGATCAGGTGATCTTCCCCCATGTTGTACCTCCAAAACTGATCTAAGCAAATGGGAGGTATCCTACAACAACATCTGTCACTTATCTGTAGCCCACAACTCATGTATCACTGTGCCCTGTATGCCTCCCTTGGATGGCTCTTTCCCTCTGCAGCTCAGTCCTATTCTCTAGGGTGCTTTATTAATAAATTATTAAGATCTCTCACATCACGCCTTTCCCTCCCCATTGTACTGTGCTAGGCCTATTTGCTCAGAGCCAGTGATGCTGCCCTGTTCCAAGTTCTCAGGTGCTTATCTAAAATAGGGGAACAGGCATTTGCAGTCTTTGTACCAAAATTTTAGAACTCACTTCCATCAGAGCTTCATAGTCTTCCCTCACATGGGCTCTTTAAAGGTGCTCTCTTTGGCATCTTTCCACTGTGTCGATTAATTCCCTCCATTCTACATGCTGAGCTATCCATTTTTGAGCACCTACTTGGCCTGGAGCACTTCCCCCAGGTTCGGTATACCTATGTAAACTATCCAATGCCTGTGTATTGTATAACTATGTATATTGCATAATCAATTACAAACTTTGGTGTGTATATATTTTGAACTGTGCATTGCCCTTCTTGTATGCTGTTTGCCTGACCCTAGGATATTTTTCTGTACTATGATTTTTGTGTTTATTGCTCATACTGTTGTATCCTCCCTGGTTGTACCTGAAAATAGGCATTTACCTGCCTAGTGTACCCTACCTGGTAAACAAAAACTAAATAACATAAACATATGGATTGAACACCTTTCACCAAATTACAAATTCGCCTTGAGCCTTTTTCTAAACAAGAGATCATTAAAGCTATTAATAACATAAAGAAAAACAAAATACCTGATATGGATGGTTTGCAGTATTTTCTGTTGCATTTGGAGAAGAAATAGCTCTGTGGTTTGAGCGTTTGGTGTATGAAATATCCAATGGGGAGGAAGTAACTCCGCTTATGCTGGATGCTTATGTTCTGTTACTGTACACGGAGAATAAAGACCTATTTTCCAATGCAAGCATAGACCAATAGCTCTACTTAACCACAATTACAAAATAGTTGCTAACCTAATAATAAACAGACTAAAGGAGAGCATTTCTGACACCAATAGTAGACCCATTTTTGATGGACTAAGAACAATTCAACAGTATTTGTAATCTTTAAAAATCAGAAGATTGAATCTATTGTTTGGCTGTTGATACATCCACAGCATTTGACCTTTAAAATGGAACCATCTCTTTATCTGTCTCTAAATATATGGTATCTCATACCACATTCTTTTTTCCTTCATTTATTTCACTGTTTACCATTTCCATTCCTGGTAGCATTTCCCCAACCCCATCGCTGACCTGTCTCATTGACTTATAAGTTAACTACCACTTACACAGAGTAATACCTGCAGGTGGTCTGCCACATAGAGTCATGTGGCACCAGCAGGGGATGTCACTCAAGCCAGGGCATTTTCCACCATTTCCTCCCCAAGATCTATGAATGACACGTGTACACATGTGTGTACTGATACACATGAATGCTGCATCAGCATAGGTCCCACTACATCAGTTGGTACCATCAACACTGCCATCCAGCCTCTGCTAAGTGGTAGGCAAGTGGCAGAACTCATAATTCCCCCTCCCAGAGGGATGATAACTGTTTTAGGACACTAAATCCTCCCTCATTCAGCCAGCTTCCAACTGACCTTGGTCCATTCTTGAACCTGGGTCACCAGCATGACTAGATTTAAGAAGGCAGCACCTCAGCCATCCATGCCACTGGGCTGGCTCCCCAGACCATATTCTTACATTATAGGTTTTTTTTTACAGTCCCCAAAGAGCATATTTTAAGGTCAGTTCCTATACTACAAAACCATTAACAATGGAGAATGGTGTGGGGCAGGGGTGCCCTCTCTCATTACTCCTTTTTCTTCTAGAGCTGGTGCCATTACTGTCCCATATTAAACTGAATAAGGAAATAAGCAGGTTGAGCTTGGTTCGTGAAAAACTTAAAAGCTTATTTATTTTATTTAATTTAAAATATTGGTGACTGGGAAAGGCACACTGAGACGAACCTCATTTCCAGGTGCAACATGGAGGTACAATATAGTAATCAAATACAATACATGGAGATCAATGCAGTTGGTGTACATACAGTATACAAAATAAAAATTCAAAACCAGAAAGCAAAATAGGACATACAGTAGTTCAAAGCAGCAGTTTAAAGGGGGATACATGTGACGACAACAGCTAAAGTGCGTTTATGGGGTAAATTCATGCATAGAGATTCACATACGAAATCTTTCTGACTTGAGAGGCTGGGCAAGGGAGAGAAGACCTAAAGGGGTGCCAAACTGAGTAAAGGAGTTGAAAGGGAGTTGAAGGGTAGGGGTGTGACCATGCTGAGGTGGATGGGAGACTGGTGCAGGGTGGTGTTGGGAGGAGGTGGACACATTTTTTAAGAGAGAGGTAGGTTGTTGAATTTCAAAGTTCTGTGTTGAGTTTCTTCCATAGAAGAGGTAGACAGTAGGAGAAAGGACTCTGGCCCACCATGGAGTAGCGGTGGGGGATAGAGAAGGAGTGGGGGTCTCAGGAGCTAAGAGATTACATAGGTGGGGATGCAGGGCTGAAGCAGGAGGAGAGGTGGGGGCAAGGAGCTCAAACCAGAATTTGGCTATGAAGGTTATTGAGTGAACATACTTCCTGTGTGAGAGGGGAGTGATAGAGAGAGCAGAATACAGGGAGCAGTGGTGCAAGTGAGGTGGAGAGTTTGAGGCAAATCTGCAGAAGGAGTATAGTATGGTGTCTAATTTAGAGAGGGATGTGGCAGGGGCTGTAGTGTGGACAATGTAGCATAGTCAAGGGATGGGAGGATCATTTTAGAGACAAGCTCATGCCTAATAGAGAGTGAGAGGGAGTCCTTATTTTGATAGAGGAAACCCACCTTGGGTTAGAGCTTGGAGACTAGAGTATCAATATGCATAGAGAAATTAAGGTGACTATCAAGTTATGCTCCCAGGTATTTATATGCCTGTACTGTATCTAGGAGGAGTTGTCATGGGAGTGAAATACTGGTAGGGACCAGAGCTTGCAGAGCTTTTGAACAGAGCCAAAGGTCATTAAGACTGTCTTCTTATTGTTTACTTTAAGATCGTTAGCTTCAAATCAAGCCAAGACATTGTTGAAGTCATGCTCGAGGAGTGGCTGTAAGTCCTTAGTGGGGTGTCCCAAGGTGAAGATGACTGTGTCATCTACACACATATGAATGAGGGAGTTGGAGAAGATAGTGGGGAGATCATTGATAAATATAAAGAAGAGTATAGGGCTAAGTATCAACCCCTGGGGGATGCCTGCCAAGATAGGGAGAGGAGGAGTTACTGAGTTGTACAGTTTACTGTGTGCCGATAAGACAGAAGTTACACCATCTGATGAAGGGGGGTGCCAGACCTGTGGAATGAAGTTTGTTCAGTAAGAGCTTGTGCGAGACAGAATCAAAGGCCTTGGCAAGGTCTACAAAGATGATGGCTGTAAAATGGCCTTTGTCCATGGCAGAGTTAATAGCATTAGTGACACGCAGTAAGGAAGAGACAGTGGAGCAATGTTTTCAAAACCCTGATTGGTAAGGGGACAGAATATTAAATGAGGTGATGAAGTCCAATAGTCTTGAGTATACTAGTGATTCCTGTACTTTGGGGAGTGAGTGGAGAAGACAGATGTTTCTGGGGGATGATGGGTCACACCCCACTCTTGTGAAGAGGATTAACACAGACTGTTTTCCAGAGGATGGGTACAGTGCAGGTAGTGATAGACAGGTTAAAAATGTGTGCAAGGGGTGCAGCAATGATGGCTGCAGATAGATGAAGCAGTTTAGGATGTAGCCCATCTGGGCTAGATTTGTTAGGGTGTAGTAAGTTTAAGGCCAGGAGGACTTTGTCAGTGGTGATTGTGGGGAATCAGTAACAATTGTTTGATGAAGAGAGGGGAGCAGGAGAACTTTGGGGCAAGGGGTGGTCAGGAAGGGCACATGTTTATTGTAAAATGTAAACCTTTGCTTTGTCACATATAAAAACACTGTTATTTACTATAATGTTTTTATTCCAAAACCTAATTATGACAATTTTATCAACGCACTCTCCAATACTTGGTTACAATTCACTTTTAAAGGTTTTGTTAGTATACAACTGTTTTTAATTATCTTTTTGCTACTAACACTTTACTGTCTTTGGCACACTCTAAAACAACACTGTTAAGTCTCAAATTCCTTTACAGATTTCCTTTACAGAGCTCGAATGTTGGGTCTGTAAACTATACTGCTGCCCACACAATGCACTCAATACTGTGTTGCCTTTTCAGTAAGGCAACAAGGGGGGGGGGAATGTTACACGTGGTCCCCACAACCTAATTAGCCTCCCACTGTGCACCTTAGACAAACTTTATATTATACATATTACTGTATGACAAATCACTACTAACTTGCAGGGCATTGGCACTTCCCGTACAAGTGCAAGTAGCGAGGGAAACATTATGATTCCATTGTGCTCTGCTTACTAACAGCATGTAGTAGGCCAAGACACTTGTATTTTTATCTTCTAAAAAGTTATTATACAGTTTGCACTGCCATCTTTTGGATTTGTGTAATACTACACTTAATTATGTAATAGTGCACATGTTCTCCTGTACTATGTATAAGCTCTTTGCTCATTTTCAGCTGACATTGCATTTTCTGCAATATATTTTCTACACTGTGGAGCCACCTAGCTACTTTGGCCAATAGGGCTTATCTGTAAACTCTAACAGTAATTATAATATATGCATGGAGTAGCTGTTGCCATAGTCACTATCACACTGCAAGAACTGTTGCATTACATATTCTCACTGAGACCATCTTGTTGGGGTTAATAAACTGAGGCTCCCAGTATCCACTTGGCTGAAAATACTGTTTAGGGTGTATGTCTAATCCTTTTAAGTAATAAATGAGTTATTACTGCTTTTGCCACTTGCCTGTCATTTCTTCTGCTCGGTTATTACCATCTAGAATCTAAGGAGGGCTTGGTGTTCCCTAACAAACCTATTAAAGATTTCTGCCACTGAAGAGAGATCTGAGAAGGATGCACCATATACTTTTAGGAAAGGGGGGCATGAGGGTTGATAAGTGAGTGTACTGTCTTTCAGAAGGAAGAAGGAGTGCTGGCATACTTATGTAGATGTTTTTTAAAATAGGTGGATTTGGTGAGATGAGTGGCCTTTGTGCACCTATTTCTGATGGTTCTATAGGCAAGGAGATTTATTTGAGATTGGGAGGACTTATGACAAGCCCAGACCTGATCATAGGATTTGCACAGGGAAGTGAGCTGGGGCGAGATCCAGTGGTGATGAGATTGCTTGACTCTAATTTTTCTCATTGGGGTATGGGGGTTCCAAACTTACTGAAACATAGTCAAGAAGTGATTGAAGGTGGTGTCAGTATCGAGTACGGTGTAGATGGGGGACCAGTTGGCTCATGCAGATTGTCTAGTGCACTTACCCAGTCAACAAAAACTAAATAAAAACTAAATAAAAAAATAATGGTAACCATGTGTAATTCAAAAACCTCTTACCCAGTGCTCTTAAAGGAATTTAAGAGATTTTCTCTACTACTCAGATATATGCTGAATCCAAACTGAAATTCATTTTCTTGCCCATCTTGACTAATCAGAACCCACTAAAACACTGTTAAATAATATACCCACTGTGAACACAATCAATTATTTGGGCATTCTCTTAATGAACATGTCACACTTTATTTTAGTGTCAGTTTCAATGTCACTGCAGGGTAGGTAATCATTAATTACATGCAACAGGGGTGATTATGCTGTAGTCACATGTTTGTTACACGTAAGTACATTGCAGTTGCAATGTAGTTACAGTGTTGTTACACTTTAACTGTTAATTTAAAATTAGATGGACTATATGCCCTGGTTGATATATATATATATATATATATATATATATATATATATATATATATATATATATATAGTTATTAAAAATCTTGATGTCACACCAATGATTACCTGGATAGCTAAATTACACAAGATCTGGCCAGAGCCCACATGGCTACAGCCACGATTGCTGTGCCTATCATGAAACAGTCTGCCATGTCCAAGATGACCAAGGTGCAGTTGCACATGTACAACTACTCACACATGTGCACTAAACATTGGTGTCCATCTTACACACAGCGGGTGACTGGCAGCTGACATAGTGCACCCATGGTGGGGGGACAGGGAGTGACCGGACCATTCTGGAGTTGTGGAATGATCATTCTGCAACTTCAAATTGGAACTGTTGTTCAGTGTTAATCCTGTTCTCATTTTTTGAGCTAATGCAAGATGGCTGCAGGCTCCACCTGCTGCTGCTGTGAAAATGTATAGTGAGCAGATTCAAAATCATACTAAGAAGGCTATTTCTAAGTGCACAACTGATATGTGGGATCAGTCGTACACACATTGTAAACTAAAAATAAATAGAATTGAAATGGAAGGAGGAACTAGACTTCACATTAGATACAGTAGCTTGGTGTATGAGTTAATATAATTGCAATAAATACTGTAGTTACACCAAAAAGAAGGCTATTCAGTACTAAATCATTGCCCAGGCATATCATACCCCAAAATAATTAAATAGAATGAGTATATGTCTAAATACAGACTGGTGGCACAGCTGTATGACAGAAGGGAATCTAATTAATTTATGATGGTTTTATCCAACAATATGGAGGGCTTTCAGAAAATTTAAGATGATACTCAGTGAGGAAGATAAGGAAGAGTACAGGGAAAAGAGGAGTCTGGCAGGGAAGAAGATCAGAATGGCAAAAACAGATACTGAGGAAAAAACAGCAAAAAAGGCCAAAAGGGGGAAATAAAACCTTTTTCAGATATGTGAGGGACAGGAGGAGGGGAAGGTGGGGAATTACTAGGCTGATGGGGAGGGAGGAAGAGAATTGGAAAGGGACTGTGAAAAAGCAGCTTTACTAAATAAATACTTTAGCTTGGTATTCACAGAGGAGGAGGATGGTAGGGAACCTGAGCTGAAGTCAAAGGGGAAGCAGGAGAAATGGGTGGAGCTGAGACCATTCACTGTGGATATGGTTAGGGCAGAGCTAAATAGACTGAGGGAGGACAAGGCAATGAGGCTGACTGGTCACACCCCAGTGTGACCAGGGAATTGAAGGAGGAGTTGGCTGCACCATTGACAAGACTCTTCAACTTGTCCACGGATATGGGGAGAGTGCCAGAAGACTTTAAGAGGGCAGACATAGTGCCTTTACACAAGGGAGGTAATAAGGAGGTGAAGGAGAACTACCAACCTGTCAGCCTCACATCAGTAGTGGGGAAGGTAATGGAGGCATTAATCAAGGAGAGGGTGGTGGATTACCTGGAGGAGAGCAGCTTGCAGGACAGCAGGCAGCATGGCTTCATGAAGGGGAAGTCTTGTCAGACAAACCTATTTGAGTTCTTTGGTTGGGTGACTCAGGTGATTGACCTGGGGGGTGGTGGATGTGGCCAATCTGGACTTCAGTAAGGCCTTCAACATCATCCCCCATCAGAGGCTGGTGAGCAAGATGGAAAGCCTGGGGTTGGGTGGGAAAATAACAAGCTGGATGGAGGCCTGTCTGGCAGGAAGAATTCAGAGGGTGGTGCTAAATGGGGTGCACTCCAGGATAGTGAGGGTGAAGAGTGGAGTGCCACAGGAGTCAGTTTTGGGTCTGCTTCTCTTCAATATCTACATCAGTGATAATGCAGAGGGTTTGGGGGTTGCCTATTTGCTAATGATATGAAAATATGCAATAGGGTGGACAACCCAGGGGGGTGGAAGACATGAGGGAGGACTTACAATGTTTAAGAAATGGTCTGGAACATGGCAGCTGAAATTTAATGGCAAGTGCACTACGATGCACTTGGTGAGTATGAACAGAAGAGCAAGGTACACCCTAGGTGGGGAGGAAATCAAAGTATCAGAGCAGGAGATGGATCTGGGGATCATAGTCTCCTCAAACCTTAAGGTAGGAATCCAATGTGGCGGGGCAGTGGGAAAGGCCAATGGAATGTTGGCATGCATAGGCAGGGGCATTGCTAGCAGAAGGAGGGAAGTAAAAATGCCCCTTTACAGTGCCATGGTTGAGGCCACATCTCCTCAAGGATATAGATGCATTGGAGAGGGTTCAGGGAGGGGCAACCAAGATGGTGCAGGGTACGCAGGGAAAGTCATATGAGCAGAAGTGTAAGGAGCTGGATCTGTACATGCTGGAGACAAGGAAGAAAAGGGGAGACATAATTTAAACTTTTAAATATGTAAAGGGGATCAATATAGTAGGAGAAGATGGTTTACTTAAGAAAAATGAGGGGATCAGAACTAGAGGGCACAGCTTCAGACTGCAAGGAAAAAGATACAGGGGCAATGTAAAAGGGTGTTTCTTCATTGAGAGGGTGGTGGAGCCCTGGAACAGACTACCAGAGGGAGTGGTGGGGACTAAATTGGTGGAAGAATTCAAGAGGGTATGGGACAAGCATATGGGACTGAGTATCAGGGGGAGGGTGGGAGCTGGCAGGGAGGGGGAGGTATAGGGGGGAAAAGGGCATACTAGATGGGCCAGTATGGTCCTTTTCTGCCATCATGCTTCAATGATTCTATGACTCTATGAATATGCACGTGGTGGAAATATGCACATTATGAGATCTGCATATTTCTACAATGACCCATCCCATTAGACATTAATACCCTCTTATTTAATAACTTCTCAAAAAATTACATTTTAGTAAGTAAGACATGACACTGGTGGCACTTATGACAATGACAACAAAAAAGGCAAACACTAGTGAACTGGAACTCCCCAAGTTAAAAATGTTTTGTGCACCTAAATGGAATAATACCTTATTAAATATATTCAGTAAAGAGAAGTTATTTCTGAACTCGGAAGAATCATATGATAAAAACAGCCCGATATGGTGAAAGATTATGTTAATGCCTCCCTTGAGACTAAACAGAGTGTTTTGTGTCCATATGGCTTAAAGCAGCAGTGCAATGAAAAATTATTTTTCAAAAAAGCTAATTTCAGCTGCACTTAAGAAAAATATTACCATACCTGTTGAATGTACTTGTTTAGGTACCTTCTATGTGGTGCACCATGAAGCTTGTTTTGTTTTTTCTGTCCTAACCCTTGCCAGGTCTACAATGTTACTTATATGGAAAATGTGGTGGCCATCATTTTTCTTGAGAAAAAAAATCACTTAAAACATTTATGAAATACTCAGTTTTTGTGAATTTAGAAAACTGTACCACCAAATTAAACTGAAAGATGCCTGGAATATTTTCCAGTGAAAAAATGTAGGTTCAAATTTTTGCCCAATTTTGTTGCACTGCTGCTTTAATGTTTAAAAGGACCACTTTATTTATGGAGGTTGTTTTATATGCAATATTCATGCATAAGCATTCCAGGCATGTATTTTTTTTTGTATTAGACTACAAAGGGAAAGTTGAGGTATTACATTCAGTAGAATAAATTATAACAGATTTTTGTCAGGTTATATTTTCAGTTATATACAGTAATACAGTAAAGCACCTCTAGAAGACTATTGATTAGCTGTTTGTATGAAATATATACATGGTGCTTGTATAAAAATACTATTGTAAAATAATAATTTACTATATAATACACTGTATAGCTATATGAATTAAAAACATATAAAAATGTTCTTTTAAAAGGAATATTTACAGTAGCAGAACACTTTCAAAAAGTTAAAAAAGTTCTTTTGCATAAGGAAATGATTTCACCCCATCACTACATGGCTGCTTTCCTGTCTCATTTTAAAACCATTTCAAACGGTTATGTTAATTTTTTTCTGAAGTACAATGTCAGAAACAAAATTTTCATTAGAAGAGGGAACAAAGATTTTCTGTAAGATATTTACTGTGTGTGGAAAATGTTCACCATCCTAAAGGAACAGACAGCTGCCTTTTTCAGATGAGGCCACCTAACAAAATGACAGGCAACCTTTGAAGAGTTTAAAAAAGTGATGCACGATTCTAATATTTCATTTGTGACCCCCCATAATATTTTTTTGTTCCTTAATTAATCTATTTTTGTTAAATAAGAGTAGTTGTGTGTCAGAAGATACAATAAGCACTACTTTCACCAGTCAGATGTGACTCATCTGTTATTTACTTTATTAGCCTTTACTTGTGCTTTTTCATATAAGTAATCTTTTCTAGTATTTTTTTGTTTTGAAAAAAAAAAACAAAAACCAATATAAACAACATAGTTACCAGTAGATCAAAAATAAATGTACCTAAAGAAGATAAACTAATTTTCAGTCTGCATTATTGTCCCAGATATTGAGTTTATATCCGAGATGAGCAGAACATCATAACAAGTGCATCAGAATTTGGCAAACAGTATTTAGATTTTAGAAGGATGCTACATCTCATCTTTATCGAATATAATTTCATTTTAACATATTGCTCAGCTCCTGAGTTATTATCTCCACTATACCCAGAGAAATAAATTACATTGAAGTCTTCCCATCTGACCCATGACATCAATATATGCCATGGACAGATTCCCAAATCTGATCAGCCTCGGTTAAGATGCGCAGCTATTAAATTACAATGGCAAACAAATCTCATTAGAAATGAAAAATGTTTTTGCTGCTTTGACCTCTTGGGTTTCCAACTCAGAAAAAGATGATAGAAAATGAGAAGTACTGATCAAAAATCTGTTACCTTAATCATCCACTGTCTTTTCTACACTAAGAAGAACACAGCATAGAGTGCCTAGCAAACTTTGGTCTTGGAAAAAGTTTTCCATTTCAAAGCAGATTGTCTTAATAGCACTGATGTTAATTGTTATGATCATTAAAGCAGACCTTTACTAGAACAGATGGACAGACTCTTTTATGCAGACAGAATTACAAATTTGGTAACTATGTTTCCATGAAAATATTTTCCAACAAATGTTTGGACCCTGCTGCCACCAGTGCTGTTTAGAAAAAGAAGTGGCAGTATATAATGTTGTAGTGGTACACAGTGGTGTTCACAGAAATGTTCCATATTAACTGAAGATATCTGGATGCTATTAACATGATCCCCCTAGTCTGAACTAGCTTTAGCATTAGGAATTGTTATTGTTTGAAATGCATTAAACTGATGGATTTAACCACTGGCAACTGGTGTTACTGGGACTTACTGCTTGACATGTTATGACATGGCACAAATGATCACTGAGCACCATTGTATACTGCATGTATCTTAATAGGAAATTATCTGATAGTTTCAAACTTTCTACAGTAGAGTTTGCTTGCAGCAAAAAAAAAGTTTATATAATTGATTCCTGCAACTCTTTGGAAAAAAAAAAACAATGAAGACTACAATGTATTCATCTTTTTAAACTATTTTATGTGCTTGACTCCCTTTTTCTCCCTCTTGAGCCCCCACCACAATCTAGCCCCATCACCTCACTTTCTCCAAGGTCTACCTTCTTCCTGCATTACCATTGTGGTTTACCCTCCTACCCACAATAGAGCCCTCAGGCTGGGCCGGGTCTTGTGGGAACTAATATCCAGTTTAATGGGCAGACTAGGTGGGCCAAGTGGTCCTTATCTGCCATCGAAGTCTATGTTTCTTGTCTGGGAGTTTGCCCAGGTTGGAGAGTGTGAGGCCTGCAGGTACAGCAGGGTTATCATGCTGCACAGGGGGTTGTTTTCCTCTTTTGCTACTGCTTTCCCTCAAGACACAGGTGGCTTGAGTGTCCATGTGCATGCATGCAAGTGTGCATAGTGCAGCACCATCCTGAGTCTTTCCTCCTCAAAGCTGCTGCATTGCACAGCAATCTGGGATCACCCAGGTGGCAATATAGCCACAGAGCTGGCTGCACTCCTTTCCTGGAGGAGGAGGAGGACAGTGTCCTCTGGAATGCTAAGTCCTCTTCCCCCAGTCATGCCTCACTGACCCACACTCATTTCTGAATGTGGATTGCCAGTGTAGGGAGTAGTAGTGCTACCACTGCAGTGACGGGCTGGCCCTACCATACATTCTTATAATAGAAATAATAATTCATTATTTTGTGTCATGCAAGTAATAAGTTGTAATTTCCTATTCAGGTCTCTAAGCTGTTATCTGTGGCACTTGCCAAAGACAGAGTAAATCAATCAAGGCAGGGCCTCTCACCCATCTCAACATGAAGTTGCCTTGACATCTCAACATGTCTGGAAAAACTCTGTGCTGAACTCTGCCTCTGTGTGTACACATGCTTTAGAGATGAATACCACAATGGACAGGTATACATGAGTGCATACTATCAACATCCTTACCACACAATCAGGCTTATCTGCTGAGGACAAGAGACAGAAGCCACCTAAACTAATAAAATATAGGTTATAAGATACACACAAAAAAGAAGTGTTCTGCTGTAATGTTGATTGGGTTTAACTGCTCTGATGCTGTTTTTTGGTGGGAGACTAAAGCAGTGAGAGGTCAAGTGACTTGCTTAAGGTCACCAAATGAACCAGTAGTTTTGGAGGGATTCTAACCTATGCCCCATCACCGTTCAGCACTCTAAGATACTCACCAATAATGGGGTGAAAAATGTGTTATGATCTCAAAATTATTTATTTAGCTTTTGTTGACCAGGTTAAGCACACTAGACAAACATATGTTTATTTTTAGGTGCGACCTGGGATTCTTATCTGGTTTAGATGGCAGTGTGCTGAATGTTTTCAGTATTCCAGGAAATGTCCTTATCAGAGCTAAACTATGATACTGCCCAAAACACCAAGGGCAACAAAGTTTCTGCTGATGCTAGAGACTCTAGATAGTAACAATAAGTGTTGCAAAAGCAAACAAAAGAAAGACTGTATTGGCATGGTGTGGTTTAAGTAATAAATGAATGCAGTTATAGGATTTGTTTTGTCTGATTCTGAGTACTGTATGACTGCAACAGCACATAAGATGTGAGGGTATGTGATGACTGTTAAACGTTTTATGTATAACAAGTGTGTGTGTGTGTGTATATGTGTGATCATTTATTGATTTATGTATGTATTCATTTATCTTCCAAAGTTTTCACAATCAAGGAAGAATGGGATTACTACACATTAACTTTAAGCTTGCCTGCATTTTGTTGAAGCAGCTGGCCAAACTCCCTCACACATTATAAAAATATCAAGCATTCCATCCCTACTTTCCTTAGCTGCTTCACTCCCCCATTCTACCCATCTCCTGTGGGGCTCTGACATTCTCTGCCCTGTGGGCCTCTGCAGTCTCCATCATTTTCTTTAGCCTTGAGATCCATTCACTTGGCACCTTTTCAAAGGATGGGAGTTCAGAGAGAGCAAGGCCAAAGTAACATTTCCAAGCACTTACACACAACCTTATGCATGGCCAGCTGTCACACCGAAATGAAGAAGTTTGCCATTTTAGAGACATAAACGTAGTACTGTACTTTAAAGATGGGTTATGGTTATAAAAATTGACTGTTATTTTGTGGCTTTGAACATGACTCAGAATCAAAAAAGGTGAAACAGGTTTTGTCAAATGAAAACAAAAATCCATCAGGTAAAATATATATCAATATTCTTCAATATATAAGGGATATGCAGTGGGTGGGGTGGAAATAAACCATTTATTTCCAGGAAGGAAGGGCACAACCATATGAAAGTCCCTCCTCTTCTTTAGTCCTTCCCCATGCCTCTTCAATTTTTTTTTTATTAATTGGAGTTATGTTTTTTTAATTGTTCTTTCTAGTGCTGCAGTTCATACATTGTAGAAATAGTTTTGGCAACAGAGAGAGAGAGAGAGAGAGAGAGAGAGCAACAGATTGTTCACATTGAAGTCAGAGCAGGCAGAGACAGCAAAACGGTTCTGCAGGTGTGACCATTCAGAGAGTGCATTGGTGCTGTTGGGTAGGCTGCAGGATAAGGTGGAAGTGGAAATGGATTAGCGATGGCTGTAGAATCAGAAGGAACTTTTTTTTGTAAAATCAGTGGAGCCAGAAAACCAGAGCTAAGCCATTAGTTTTTAAAAAGAAAAGATTTTCAGAGATTGTGGGTAAAGCTGGGAGCTGTTTCATCTTTGGCAGTATGCAGTATTTGTAGCCATTAGAACTGGAATCAAATTATTGAGGATTGATTTGAGCAAAAACAGATTTCAGAAACAAAGTAAAAACAAAAAAAATTGAAACACCTGGACTACATATGTGGGCAGTAGACTGTGTTGGTAGCCTAAAACAGGGTTGTTTATAATTCAAAGCAGAGGACAAGATGGGTGTGCTTTACACTGTATAACTGAAGAAACAGTGTTTACATTAGTTCACAGGACTGCCATGAGTTGGGGATTGTTAGATAAAGCTGTCAATTACTTTTAAAATGTACTGATATTTCATTATATCGATACATGAAGACTGTATTGGACAACTCATGTTTATGTTGGCAGGATTCCAAGTTTTAATTTAAACAAAAAATTAAGTTTCAAGCTGTAATGGTTAAAAGTTGAAGAAGAATTGCACTAAATCTGCAAAAAGATGAACCAAGTGGGTGATTTGATACCTTTTATTGGACCAACAAGAGATTTACAGAATGTTAAGCTTTTGAGCGACACAAAGCTCTTTATCAGAAAATGAAAGACTATACAAAAAAAAAACTACCCTACATACATAAAATGGTTTCATCATATAGACTGCCATTTTTTGATGAAGAGCTCTGTATAGCCTGAAAGCTTAAAAATCCTGTAAATCTTTTGCTGGTCCAATAAAGGGCATAACATATCCCACTTGGTTCATCTTCCTATAAAAGGACCAATATGGCAACATACAGTTCATTATTAAATCTGCAGGTCATTTTTCTCAGCAGAAGCTGATTTTTAGGGTTGCAGTGGGTGGAGCCCTGCAGGCCTCTTGCTATGTGAAAAAGGACTCTGGCATTCCTTGCAAATGAACAACATGTTGCAGTGATAAAAAAAAAGTAACCTCTGCATCTGTGGAACAGTCCGTGTTCACACTATTTCTACACTCAAATGATTTTTTTTTATTTTCGGTGGTCCATGACCACTGAAATACATAACCCCCCATCCAACCCTCCCTCTCAGCACTCACCACCCCACACCCTTCCAGAAACAAAATAGTGACACTCAGGGTGCCCTATCCCCCTGAGCCCCCTCCCAATCATAAAAAATTACCCCCTCCACTACCATGCATCACGGTTTATTTTTTGTTTTTTAATATGTATATTAATAGTTGCCACCCCCTACCCTCCCTATCAGTACCTGCAACCCCACTCACCCCAGAAACATAACAGTGGCACAGGGGTGTGCCCAATCCCTCAGTGCAGGAATCCTAGCCCCCCCACTACCATGCATGTGTGGTTATTTGTTTTTTTTTCCCTCCCTCTCAGCACCCGCCACCTCCACAGAAACATAACAGTGACACTGGGGGTGCTTAATCCCCCAGTGATACTATTAGCATCTCAATCCTGTTTCTTTTTTGTTTGTTTGTTCTAACCTGTAATAAGAAAACTGCCCATCAATGCCTTATGTGCCATTTCTGACACCACACCTGACCCTCCCACTTACCACTTGCCACTCACCACTCAACACCCCCCAAGTACTTGACTCCCCATTGGGGGTACAATGCCATAATCCTGTCTGGACTGCAGACAAGTCTTCACTCTTTAAAGATGGACCATGAACTGAAGAAACAGGTATGCTGTTCAATGTATTTCAATGGGGTTTTGAACTAAGAGGCATAACTTGGCCATTTTTGCATATGTTTGGCCCAAATTTTCAACATGCCTTCTTTGGGACCCCACCTCATGAACAATGGCACTGTTGCTGGGCAAATATGTCCTGAAAGATGATTTTGCTGTGCCTGCATGATATTACGTTTTGGGCAGGAGTTAACAATTTTCTCAGCCCTTGTTCATGAGGTGGGATCATAGGAAGGCTGTGTTGAAAATTTGGTGTAAAAATATATAAAAAAAAAACAAAAGAACAACAAAGTTAAGAGCCTTGAATTCTGTGAATGCAGCCTTGTAACTTTGGTAACTGACAATACTTTTACCCCAAAGTTACATCATAGCCATATCTTTCCAGCACCTCATGAATGTGGCAGCTGTCATTTTTCAAATCCTGTCCAAAATTATCTTTTTTTTACATTCCAAAAGTTGATTTCATGGTCCATGTACAAAATCATCTTTCAGGCAAGAGCTGAAAATTTCCTCTGCCCTTGTTCATGAGGTGGAGTCATAAGAAGACTTTGTGGAAAATTTGGCGTAAAAATATTAAGACTCAACAAAGTTATGAGCCTATGTTGAATTTTGCAGCCTAGTACTTTGGGTAATACTCAATATTTTGATCCCACATTTTCAGCATAACCATTTCATGTCAGCACCTCATGAATGTGACAGCTGTAATTTTTCAATTCCTGCCAGAATGTGTTTTACCATCCCAAAAGTTGATTTTGTATTCCCTGCGCAAAATCACCTTTAAGCCAGGAGTTGAATATTTTCACTGCCTGTCTTCATAAGGCAGATCATAACAAGGTTTTGTTGAAAATTCAGCGTAAAAATATTAAAAAACTATTTACAATATTTTTACCCCAAATTCCTCAGCTGCAGCCCTATCGGTTCTGGTCAGAGTTTGTTAAATATGGGTTGAAATTTTATTCTTGTTGCAGTTATATAGGCTGATTAGTTATTCCATTGAGTACCTCTAATTTACACACAGTAGGTAAGGAACATTTTCAGAACTGTGTGATGTATTGTATATTATGTCATTGCCCTCTCTGCTATTGTTGTCACAATGCATCCAAATCTGCTTTAAAACACTGTTGATGGAAGAGACATGAACAACATCATACAGTTCTAAAATGGAACTTACCATCAGAGTGTAAATCAAAAATGCCTGCTGTGTTTAATGAAAGACCTGTTTAGATTAAACGAGAGCACAGATGGAACCAGTTCTTAAAAACAAATTCTGCAGGGAAAATGACTTGAAGGTTCAGTGCAGTTTTCATTTAACCATTGTCAGAGACTATGCCTTTTGAAAAGGCTGACTTGAGTACTGTTATGGCAGAAAACATGTATATTTTTTTAAATGAAAGCATGGAGCGAGGATAAAATGGATATATTTTATCTGTGCTGGTTTCATGTGCTGAAATATTAAAATAATGTTGTCATAGCGGACAAATGGCAATTCACTGTATAGCTAGCATCAGCTATGCAAAGTATACTAGTAGTACTCAGTCTAGGAGAACAGCATTTGTCCAATATTTTTATGAGATTTACATGCATAAAAAAACGCAGAAATTCAAAACATACAGTATGTATTTATTTGATTTACACTGTACAGTAGCTTTGTATTATTTGTGTGGGATTGCAGTGCTTTAGAAGATGCTATTGGTTTTTGGCTAAGGAGTCCTACATACTTTTTTCTAGTTTACTTTTATTTTAAAAAGAGCAATCTACTGAGAGGCTACCTCTTCTACAAGGGAATCTGTTAGGATGGAAGGTGTCATCACATATTGCAGGAATGGTAAACATGCACAGCCAGCTATTAACACCTGTGATATAGTTCTTTATCCAGATTATTATTGGACTTTATGATTGATTTTTATTTTAAAAAACTTTTTCTCATGTACCTATGCCCTAAAAAGAACAATAAAATAAAAGCCTCATTCACAGCCACTATCAGGGGTGGAGCAAAATATGTGCATTTTGGTCACATCATTGCATCACCACCCATTAGCTTTATTCACAAAATTGTGGCACATGCCACTGTCTCCCCAGTGGCTGAAGCACAATGCAAAATGGTAACCAAACTGTGATTGGGTGACTGATATGCCTGCAGCCAGGTCAAAATGGCATGACACCAGACACAAGGTACAGTGCCATACTGTGATTTATTTATTTTATTTATTCAAAAGTTTCACCAGGAAGGCATACTGAGCTGAGAAGCTTGTTTCCAGAAGCGGCCTTGGGGGGTGGGGGAGAGTGGGAAAAGTCCAAGGTCACATGAATACATGAACATAAGGGGAAAGCCCATGGTACATTACAGATAAATACAAAGTCACACATATCCCCATTATGCAAAACATCATGGGCTGTATATGCAAATTACCACAAAATATTATGCTGGTTCAACTTTAAGCAGAAATGCATGGTGCCAAAAGGCCTCTCACACAGACTGCAGAGTGCCAACAGAAGACACAGACACGTGTTTCATCCAACCAGGACTCTTTAGTGTGCCTCATCTGTATGACACCGCAGTGGAATGAGCCAGCTACCCTAAGTTGGTCTATCTGGGTTGGGTTGTGGTGAGCCCAATAAAAACAAAAAAACAAGCTAAAAGACAAAGAACCATAGTGTGCAAGCACTGAGGCAAGGGTTATCCGAAAGGGCATTGGCCAGGAAGCCAAGTTTCAAAGAAATACAAAATCAGACATACCCTCATAATCAGGGACACTGGTTTACTGCATATGCGGTGACACAGACAGAAAAGCAGAATTCTGATTGGTCCATAGAACATGGTGCCAAAAACAGAAACAGCCTTTGTTCTCAGGAGCTCTGTGCATACAGCGCTATAAAATGTGAAGTAGTGTTGTTGCCTCCTGCTGTTGTGTGAACTGTTTGCCAACCTTTTTCTGCTCCACTGATCTGTTCCTGCTCAGAAGGCCCCTCTGAAACCTGGACATCCATTAAAAAAACAGAACAAGCAAGTTGGCTTTTCTGTTACTACGTTGCGGCTACGTTATTTAAGAAAATGCACTGTGGAGGGTCTGTTCTGCTGCAATGTATGGCTTTCCTCAAGCTCTGGGGACTTTCAGCAGTGGTGGGGGTGGGGGGAACTGAACTGAAGACTGAAGAATACTTTATCTTCTCCTTTTTTTATTATTCTTTGCTGCCCGATCTCGTGGAGAAACTGTAAGGTTGTTAATAAGTAAGGTGGGGCCTGAATGTTGGACGATGATCTGCTCTACTGGCTTGAAATTGAAAGGTTTTTATACATTTTATGAAGTGATCCATACAGTACTGAAGCTTCATTATGTTTATATTAATTCATATTTTAAAGAAAGTGCATTGTTGAGTCTATACAGTCTCGGGTTGGGGGGAGGCACGCTGGACACCGAGACTGACTGAAGACTTTATTGTTCCTATTTCTTTTTTCTTTGATGCCCTTGTAAATTCTGATGTGCAGTGATGTGAGCCCTTGTGCAGCTCCATGGGGAAGGGGGAGCTGGTGACCAGAGACCCGGAGACCCGGAGTGGTTAAAAAATTCATCCTTAATCGAGTAATTTTTTTTTCCTTTTTCTTCATTGCCCAATATGATAAACTGTGACTGTGATGTGAGCAAATGTCTGCCCTTAATGAGAAAGAAAGACTAAAGTCTATCCATCATGGAGTGTTTGCATTGGAGCCTCCCAATTGGGTGCCCATACTACTTCATACAGTCCTGAAGCTTGGTGGTGGACCCAACACTAGATCTCTGAGTGATCTGCTCTTCTTTAATTTTTATTGTTGCCCTGAGAAAGTCCTTGTTTGCAGTCTGAGCTGGACAAATGTGTGGCCTTAATAGAAAGGGGGATTGCGTTTATTGTTATTATCTGGTGCTGGGGTGGTGGGTTGGGGAGAGTGGCCATGCTGGTGTGGTGGAGAGAGTGGGCATGCTGGTGTGGTTGGGTGAGGAGAGTAGCCATGCAGGTGGGGTGGGGTTGGGACAGCGACCTTGCAGATGGCATAAGATGAGGGGTGTGAAAGTGGCTGTGCTGGTGTGGTGGGATGGTGAGAGTGGCTGTGCTGGTGTGGTGGGGTGAGGAGAGTGGCCATGCTGGTGTGGTGGGGTGAGGAGAGTGGCCATGCTGGTGTGTTGGGGTGGGGAGAGTGGCCATGTTGGTGTGGTGGGGTGGGAGAGTGGCCATGCTGGTGTGGTGGGGTGGGAGAGTGGCATGCTGGTGTGGTGGAATGGGGAGAGTGGCTTTGCTGGTGTGTTGGGGTGGGAGAGTGGCCATGCTGGTGTGGTGGGGTGGGAGGTGGCCATGCTGGTGTGGTGGGATGGGAGAGTGGCTGTGCTGGTGTGGTGTGGTGAGGTGAGGAGTGGCTGTGCTAGTGTGTGTGGGGTGGGGAGTGGCCATGCTAGTGTGGTGGAGTGGGGAGTGGCCATGCTGGTGTGGTGTGGTGGGGTTGGGAGTGGCCATGTTGGTGTGGTGGGGTGGGAGAGTGGCCATGTTGGTGTGGTGGGGTGGGGAGAGTGGCCATGCTGGTGTGTTGGGTGGGGAGAGTGGCCATGCTGGTGTGGTGGTGGGGTGGGGAGAGTGGCCATGCTGGTGTGGTGGGGTGGGAGAGGGCCAAGCTGGTGTGGTGGGGTGGGGAGGGCCATGCTGGAAGGATGGGGTGAGTGGCCATGCTGGTAGTTTGGGGACAGTGGCCATGCTGGTGGATCAGGGTGGTGAGTGGCAGTGCTGGTGTGGTGGGGAGAGTGGCCGTGTGGGTTGGCTGGTGTGGGGAGAGTGGTCATGTTGGTGGGCTGGGGTGGGGAGAGTGTCCGTGCTGTTGGGTTGTGGTGGGGAGAGTGGCCATGCTGGTATGTCAGGATGGGGAGAGTGGCAGTGTTGGTGTGTTGGGGTGCCATGCCTGTGTGTCAGTGTGGGGAGAGCAGCCATGTTAGTCTATTGGGATGGGGAGAGTGGCCATGCTGGTGTGGTGGGATGGGGAGAGTGGCTGAGCTGGTGTGGTGTGGTGAGGTGAGGAGAGTGGCCATGCTGGTGTGGTGGGGTGGGGGGAGTGGCCATGCTGGTGTGGTGGGGTGGGAGAGTGGCCATGCTGGTGTGGTGGGGTGGGGAGTGGGCATGCTGGTGTGGTGGGGTGGGGAGAGTGGCCATGCTGGTGTGGTGGGTTGGGGAGAGTGGCCATGCTGGTGGATCAGGGTGGTGAGTGGCAGTGCTGGTGTGGTGGGGAGAGTGGCCATGCGGGTTGGCTGGTGTGGGGAGAGTGGTCATGTTGCTGGGCTGGGGTGGGGACAGTGGCCATGCTGGTATGTCAGGATGGGGAGAGTGGCAGTGCAGGTGTGTTGGGGTGCCATGCCAGTGTGTCAGTGTGGGGAGAGCAGCTGTGTTATTCCATCGAGATGGGTAGAGTGGCCATGCTAGGTGTAGGGACTGACGACCATTCATGTTGGTGAGGTGGGGGGATGGGATGGCCACCCATGCTGTGCTATGGTGTGGAAGGAATGGTCATGTTTTCTTGGGTGAAGTGAGGGAACTATCCATGTGGGTGTGGTAGGCTGACAGTAATTCCTGGGACTGTCCATTAGTATAGGAGTTCTCTGTGTTGGAGATGTGGTTTGTGAGTTGGCCAGGCTTGCTTGGGTAAGGGGACCTGGCAGTGTTTCATAAAGGGCTGTATATTAACACAGGGTCAGCCTTTGCTGTGGCTGCAGGCAGGGGAGCTAGACAGATTTGACTGGGAGGGATGGAAGGAGCTAGCAGTGTTGCAGCAAGGTTTGTCTGTATTGCACTTAAGGGGTCTAAATTAGCTTTTACAACCTCTAGCCAGCAAGGCTAGTCACTGACTGAGAAAGTCGCCAACCCCACAGACTTTTCCTCTGGTCCAGCTACTGTACTTATGTTTGCCTTCTCCAACACAAGCCTGCAGGGCAAGTTAAAGGAACATTTTACTAGCCCAATACAAAATCTGCCAGCATTTGGCTAGTGAGCTAGGGCCAATGTTTACCCCAGTGCTAGGGAAGGGGCACTCACTGTTATATTCAGGGAAGCTGGCCTTGTGGACTGGGATAAAAGTGCTTTAAAGGGACACTGTCAACTTTGGTGTCTGTTTTTATGGTGTAGGCAATGAGTGTGCCTCAAGCCGGCACTAGCGATATAAAATCCATAAACAGTACCAGATTTGTACAACAGTGCAAGATTAGATACTCATTATGTAAAAAATATATTTCAGGGGACCGAACCGAAATGTCAAGCCCGCATACACGAGCTGGAATGATACTGGCAGCACACTGCCACCAGCATCAGTTGGACAGTGGTCAACTAAGGAGGTGTGCAGAGGGATGTGCTGCTCACTGCACATTGCTGTAGCACTGACTTGCAGGTATGGGGGTCAAGTGGTGGTGGTGTCAGTGCCATTGGGGGGTGGGGTGGTCACTGGCCACAAATGAAGGGTCGGGGTGGGACAGTGACTTGTGGTCAGTGGTCAGAGCAGTGTTGTGGGGGGTGCTCACTGCTAGGAATGGGGACAGAGGGTATTGGTGTATATGTGTGTGTGTGTGTGTGTGTGTGTGTGTGTGTGTGTGTGTTGGGGTTGTCTCAGTACCAGGACCAGGAATGCAGCATTGGTGTGTGTGTGTGTGGGGGGGGGTTGCAGTTGGTTGCTGGGACTGGGCAGGGGTTCTTTGTAGGCACAGCTGATATGGCATTTGTGGCAGTGTCCCCCCTGCTGTAACTGGTGCTCTCCTACTGCCCCCTGTACACAGCACTATGTGTACCATTGTGAATGGTGTGTAGTGTGGGCATGCCCCCTCTTCCCCCAGACCACCTTAGTGCATAGCTGGCTGTGCAGACAGGAAATCGGAGTACACACCTGGCAAGCGCACATTTAGTGAATGCCACCAAGGATCTATGAGACCCCCGCTGTGTGGCATTCATGGGTATGTATGCCTACTCACCCGGTTTCCGCTGCAGGATGGCATAGTGCATAGGGTCCATAATGGGTATCTTGTGCTACTGCGCAAATCTGGTACCATTTATGCATTTTAAATTGCTAGTGCCTTCTCTAGGCACACTTAATGCATACGCCATAAAAACAGACACAAAAGCTGATGGTGTCCCTTTAAAAAGCACAGTACCACTGCTGCACACAACAGTAATTCATCATTTTTCTTCAAAATGCCTTTGTTCATTCTTTACATTACATAAGCAAGGTATAGAATAAAAGTCAATTTTTTTGTATTATTTTAATTTTGAGCTGATGCCCATATGCTGAGGGATCACTGTCCTGTGCTCCCTGCTGTCCCTAGCTACAACTGCTTGCATAAGGAATTGATCACATAATATGTTGTGTAAGCCAAGCTCAAGTACAGTATGTAGATATTTTTGTTTTAGGAACATTTGTGTGCAATGCAATGTTGGTGGGGGTGTTTACTGTCCATCTGTCAGGGGATTGCTGGCTGTGTTACTGGGGTAGGGTTGCTGGCTGTGTGTCTGGGGTGATGGAGTTGCTGGCTGCGTTTGTCTTGGGTGGTGGGATTGTTGGCCATGGGGTTTGGGAGTGGGGTTGCTGGCAGTGTGTTTGGGGGCGGGGATGTTGCTGGCCATTTTTGGTGGGGCAGGAGACTGTCTTTGGGGCTGTGTCATTTGAGAACTGGATGCTTGGATGGGGGCTCACTGGGGACTGATTGAATGTGTTGGTGGGTACTGGCTTCTTTGTGTGCAAGGGCTGTAGGTGGTAGTTGCTGTGCGGGTATTTGCTTGGATAGGGTGTAGGTGCTATCTGTGTCTGTTGGGGTGGTGAAACTTTCCATGCCAGGTGGTGTGGTGGGACTGTCTGTTTCTGGTGGGTGGAGGGATTGTCTGTGTCTGGAGGGCAGTGGTGGGGGGCTGTCCTTGCCTAGTAGTGTGTACTGCATGATATTACACATGACTGTTCTGGCCAAAAGTTGTTAAAATATTTTTTTTTTGCTGCAGAGATCAAGATTTGTCTATGGGATGTGACTATTTAGGGGTAGTGTAGAGGTTGGTTGTGTTGGGGTGTGGTGGAGACACTGGTCGTGGTGGAGTAGGGATGCTGGGCATGTTGGGATGGGAACACTGGCCATCTGCTGTCACAGGACAATTACTGCCTTTCTAAGGGCCTGCCATAGTCTGTTAGCTTTTTGGGGGGAGATAACCCCGCTGCTGTTGTTTGAATGGGAAAATGCAAGGGAGGGAAGATGAGGGGATATGTGCATAAGCTGGTATACTTAATTAAAAAAAATGGCACTCATGGGAGGAAAATGTTCAGCTGCGTGGCCAGGTGTCCACTAAATGCACCATTTGGGAAATGGGGAAGAAGATGTTTATCTGTGTGTTCATGAACTGTACAGCATGCAAGGAGAGTTCATGAAATTTATTTATTCATTTGTACAAGTCAGATTTACAAACTTTGAGTCAGGGACTCATTCACAAAGGCACCTTGTCACAGGGGAAGGCAAACAATGTTACATAGTGCAGGTTACAACAGAGAAAACAGTACAGGTGCAAAACATTGAACAAAGAGTACACTTGGGTTGCATATGGTTACAAAAAATAAGTTACAGTCATATATGTACTTGATTAACAGATGTTACAGTAGGGGTGCACTCCTGTAAATACCTAGTGAGGGTAGAGGTAGCAATGGGGGTGGGGGGGAGAGACAGGCAGTCCAGAGGATGTTGTCAAGTCAGGGGAGGCCTGATGGGAAGGTCTCACAGGGAGGACGTGGGGGGGCAGGGTTAGGTGCATCTACAGCAATGAGCATTGAAGAGATGGTTCCAAAGGGTGGATTTGAAGGGACCAATTTTGGCAATGTAAGTGATATAGATTTGGAGGGAGTTGAACCAAGTGGGGGGCACTACAGTAGAAGGAACTCTGGGCTAAGGAGGTCTTGGTCCTGGCACCAGGAAGGTGGACTTAACAGAGTTATGGGTGGCAACGGATGAGGACGCTTGCCAGAGGGAGGCAGAGACCCCAGGGGGAGAGCCCTAGAAGAGATTTTTTAGCAAGTAGGCAGTTCTGATAGTGCAGTTGCTCCTCAAAGTTGAGCAGGTTGGTGATGGAGTAGAGCAGGCAGCTGTGTGTGCAGCTAGAGGCTCCGGTCAGGAGCCTACAGGCCTTACTGATGGAGAGCTGGATTTTGGTGGAGGGCAGTATTGTCCACCACAGCATAAATGGGCAAGCCATGGTCCACAAGAGACAAGACGGAGGAGGTGATGGCCAGCCGGAGGGCAACTTGGGGGAGGCAATCTCTATGATGGTATGGTAGGCCTATACGAGAGTTTATGGTGGAAGAAAGGGCATTGATGTGGGTGTGGAAGTTGAGGGCAGAGTCAAAGGTGATGTCTAGGTATTTGTAGGTGGTCACTTGTTCTATTTGTTGAAGTGTGCTGGGGAGAATCAAGAGAGGGGCATTTGTGGCCTTGTTTGAGTGGTGGGAGAAGAGCATTGACTTGGTCTTCTTTAGGTTAATGACAAGTCTGTGATCAAGGAACCATCTTTCTGCTTGGTTGTAAGTGTGCTGGAGGGATAACTGGAGAGAGGAGGGATCAGGATGAGAGGCAAAGAGAATGGCATTGTCAGCATGGAGGAGCTTTTTTCCAGTACAGGAGCTGGGGAGAGTGTTGAGGTAGAGATTGAAAAGTACAGGACCCAGGATGGAGCCCTGAAGTACCCCAGAGTGATTGAGCCTGGCACTGGATAGGGAGCCATTGATCTTTACACACTGGGATCTAGCTGAGAGGTAGCCAGAAAACTAGGTAAGGGGACCAGCAGAAAAGAGGAGTCGGTGGAGGGAGTCGAGCAGGAGGGGGTGACAAACAGTGTCAAAGCCTTGGAGAGGTCAATGAACACTGCTCCAGCAAGATTGCCAGAGTCGATAGCAGAGTGTAGGTATTGACAGAACTCCAGGAGAGAAGTAGTGTTACTGTGTTTCTGGGTGGAAGCCATTTTGCTCTGGGCACATTATGTCATATTTGGACAGGTACTTCGAGAGTTGGATAGATACCACTTTCTCAAGGGCTTTGAAGGGAAGGGGGAGGGGGAGGATGGAGATCGGCCGGTAGTTGTTGGGGGTGAACCAATATCTGCTCTTGTGTATAGGGGTGACTTTGGCTGATTTCCAAGCACTGAAAAACTGATAAAGGCATAGGGACCGGTTTAGTAGGTCCGTCAGGGGGGACTAGGACAAACGTACCTGTCCTGCCTACACCAACCGTTGCGGGTGTACTTCTGCATTGAGCTTCCATCTGTTGAATAAAGCCATACTGCACAATCCCAGTTACTGTTCTGGACATTCTGATTATTGCTTCTGGTGGTGTGGATTTACTGGGGCCCACTCGGCAGGTTAGATCTAGCATATGCCTACTGTGGCTGCCTCCACCCAGGACCTGGGTTGTAATGTTTACACAAGGTTCATGTTGTTTTGTTTCTGTACCCCCACCCATCTCTTCCTCTAGAAAATGAGCCTGGTATACATCCTAATGCCAAGGGTGGTACCAATCCTTTTGTACAGTAAAATGATATGCCAGTAAGTGGGCATCAATGTTCCAGATTTTAATGGGGGATGTGCTTGCTAGTTAAAAAGTGGCTGGGGGGTTACACACATGCTGGGGGAAATGGTTCTGGCCTTTGGTGATGGAGGAGGGAGGGGCGGATGGGCACAGAACCATTTTTCCCCCACATGAATGCCAGTCCGCTGGGTCCGTGCCATGATCCAGTGGTTGGTCATTGATGGCTGGTGGAGGGATGGGCTGGGTTGGCTGGTACACTTACTGAAAATAAATGGTTTGGGCCTCTGGTGATGGAGGAGGGAGGGGTGGATGGGTAGAGTGGCACAGAACCATTTTCCCCACATGTATACCAGTCTACTGGGTCTGTGCCATGCTCCAGTGGCTGGTTGTTGATGGTCAATGGAAGGACGGGCTGGGTGGACTCGTACACATGCTATAAAAAATGGTTCTGGCCTCTGGTGATGGAGGAGGGTAGAGTGGACAGGCAGAGTGGCACAGAACCATTTTTCCCACATGTTTGCCAGTCCACTGGGTCCATGCCATGCTCCAGTAGTTGATCGTTGATGGACAATGGAAGGTGTTCTGCCAACTCAAACCAGGCAGCTATTTACTCACTCACACTCACATACACACAATAACAATACAATAAGTACAGCAAGCCAAAGCTTTATTATAACAAAATATAATACAAAAGGTTATACATCACCGATTCAATAAAGCATCATCCAAGCCCTCTTCCAATGGCTGGGAAGCCCTCTTGTCAGCCTGGCTAGGAGTCTCTCGAACCGGGAACTGGCCCCACAGTGATGCGTCCACCCTGCAGGAGAGGCTTCTAACCAGGCATTGAGAAAGCTACATTTATATCTTATTCTATGCTAAAAATAATCATGCAGCCCTCATAGTGTTGTTTTCCCACATTCTAGAAGCTGGCCGGGCTCCCAGGATGCGCAAATTCACACCATAAGGACTGCTCAGAATTCCCTACACCTGCTAGGTCACTGTGCTCCAAACACTGGCCGGGTGCCTAGAACACTATGAGCTAAGCAGGAGTTTAAACAAAACTACAAAAACAGGTTGCCTGATAATATGCACCTTCAAGTCAGCAAAATACACCGCCTGAAGCAAAACATAATAATGAGGCTATCTAAAGAGCAAAACACCAATTAAATGAAGCAGCATGTAAAATGGAGTCACACAATACAAAATGGAGTATAAAATGACATACATTACATGAAATAGCATACAAAATGGAGTGACAATAATCAACATATTATACTATCACTACATTCGTCCTTTGATTATTGTAAATACGATTTGTATGATATTGGTACCATAGCAAAATTACTACGAATATAACATGATAAGTAACAAGTCCAAATAAGCAAGATAATTGTCACTACAGCAATGATTATGATAGGATGTATCAGAATATTTAACACTTTTGTAGCTGATGGAGACCATCCTGTAAAAATATCCCACCAATAATGAGTTGAATCTTGGAACTTAAATCAATCATTTTATTTTTAACTATTGTAGTTTGCACCTGACTTTGCACTAATGATTTATTTCTTATTGCCAAATGAGCCTGCATTACATCTGTTTCCTGAATTATCTGTTTAATTTTATTTAACGAGATATTCAATCTTGATTGATCTAAAATATTGGGCTGCCAATACAAAATAAGCTTCTGCTCATTATCAGGGACCTGTGCATTTTACTGTGGTGGATGACATTACAATCCAATGATTACTAGGAATCCATGATTTGAACACGGTCCTCCACACATATTCATTACTACTCATTAAATCACTCTGGGCCTTATTTCTTTGCATTATAGAATACATATGTCGCATTGTGCATTCTGTCCAATCAATAAATCGCGAAATATTTTCTGCTTCTCCCATTCCCCATACCTGTGAAGCATTAAATAACTGCAAGAACTCAAAATCATAATTCAAAGTTAATCTTTGGGATAAGAAAACAGTTGGCATCCATTGAGCTTGTGTTAATTAAGCTAAATACATCAATTCCTACTGCCTGAAGCCTGTTAGTCAATGTTTCTATATCAACACTATTTAAAATTTCCATGCCTGCCCCTGCTCCACCTAATAGCTATCATACCAAGCTCTTTTATATTTGCATTTTCTACTAAACATAAACGTTATGTTAAAATGGATTACATTTTTCTGATACCTGCGCTACTGATGTACATGTGGATGGAACCTTAACTATACTATCATTGCTAATTACAGGATGATTTTTCAACACTGTAATGTGATCTGCCCAAGTAGTTCTAATAGTTATTGCAGTCGCATCCATGCAGAATAACGTGTCTATGTCAATCAAAGTAATACTTGCATTGAAAATGTCTGTTTGATTCATGCAGCAATCAAGTCTATGTTGTACAGTCACCATGCAACTATTCAGTAAGTTGCAGCATTTAATAGCAGTCTTATTCTGCAAAGAGATTTCATCTGTTTCATAGGCATATTGTCCTGGGCCACCAGTTGTCATCCAGAGATTGACCCCCTGGTGAAAATGTCATGTTCAGTACCACACACTTCTGTCTGGATGGGCAGCTAAAGTTCCCCTGGGTTCTATCTTTGGTATCATTTTTTCAACTCCAGGTTCCTTTACAACCAGTGTCATTACAGTTAACCCTTTGAATCCTTCCTCCAGGGGTAACTAGCTCTGCCAAATGGACCATAAGACACACCAGCATTCCTTTTAAAATCCATTGCTGGACCTAGAAAGACACACATTTCATTATTCTTGAAGATAACATTTATGTGCAGGCATGTATTCCCATTTTTCTTTCCCTGATCTGATAATTAACACTGTGTTGTCTCGTCTGGTGGCTATCACCTCAGCTGGTTCAGGAGGGCCATTTGGGTTTGTAACCCATATTTTGGCACCATTGTTAAAACCTCCTGTAGATCTAAAACCTTTATCCCCCCTTGCTGTTAAGAGTGTGGGGGCTTGTCCCTTTATAGGGGTCACTTTGTTAACTGGAATAATTAACAATTGAGCCACTCTGTCATACTGTTGAATTAACAGATTTTGTTCTCTACTATTCAACAAAATTACGTTCACTTCTCCTTGATAATCACAATCAATCACCCCTCCCAAAATTTGTATTCCCTTGAGGGCTAGTTCTGATTTAGGTGCTATCCAACCAAAATGTCTCGGTGGAATTTGTATTCCAATACCAATTTCTATCACTTGAATGTTTCTGCTGTTTATTCTGTATTCTTGAAGGGCATGTAAATCAAGTCCAGCAGCTTCTGGGGTTGCCCTGCAAGAGACAGAGCTCCTGGTGTAATTTCCCAATATAACACTGTTTCTGTAGTTGAGTAAGCCTGCACTTGCAAATTAGGAGTTATCATTCGCATTAAGGGGTCTCAGATTCTCCAATTGGTCTATTATTTAAAATCTGTAATGCTTCATGCAAATTCTCTTCCATTTCCGTAGGCTCTCCCCCATTGTCCTTTCACAATATGAGGGATTGGTCTTTGTTGCCCATGTTGGCATATAAGGACACTGAGCAATAACAGTTTTAACCAAATCCAATGTTAGGGGTACACCCCTACTATATGCCCACCTGTAAGTGGCTTTCTCTCCCAAATGTCCACATTTTTGATGTGCCCATTTTGCCAGCCTTGATAACTGCTGACTTTGAGTTTCTTCAATATCCACTGGAAGAATCTTAGCTTTTTCATCTGCAATAGAATTATACCATTGTTCCAGTGTATCTGAAGCACAATGAGCATCAACATGAAATACAGTGGTCTAAGTATTTTGCACCATAGTCCATATTTCCTGCCACAGTTCTTTTCCCATATTTTTCTCGAATAAATTTTCCACTCATCCTTAGCTCGTGGCAGCCAGGTTGTTAAACCATTGGCTACAGACCATGAATCAGTATAAATATGACATGTACCTTGCAACCTTTGTGGGTATTACACTGGAAGGAGGAAGGAAGCTTACCCTCCTCCAAGCTCCTACTGGTGGAAGACACAGCTCGAGGTGCAAGAGACAGCTCTGAATACTGTAGCAATAAAAGGTTAGCTGTGAAACACAGACAAACAACAAAACAAACACACATCAGTTTAAAATAAAACAAGATTATTTCCATAGGATAAAAGAAGCCAGTCCTGGGTTCCCTTTATCCTAAGCATGACAAAATGTCCAGATTGATGGTAATACCATACGACGTATCTCTGTAGATGGTAAACTCTCAAAAACAGCTGTAATAGTCCTTTTTCAAAATTGTAAAAGTTTGTTCCTCTTCACTTAGAATACTAGTTTTGCAATAAAAGTCAAATTACATGGTTCACTCTTGGTGTGCTTTCATGAAAACATACATTTTGTGTGAAAAGTTGTGCTTTAGGCATGGAATACACATCAAGTTTGAACTGTAGTAACATAAAATGTTGAAACACAAGAAGGTCAAATAACGTGCAAAGGTCACAGTGTGCATGCAAGGGTCATTCAAACCCAGCCATTCCTGTAGTGTCCTTGAACACCACCAATATTAAAATATCTTTACACAATAAAACTGCTGGCCAAGACAGTACACACACATACATACACAAAAAGAAATACTTAACACAAAATAAGACTGACATTGTTTCACACCAATTTGCTGAGGTAATGCCCATATTCCCATTAGAAAACTGTACGTGGTTTAGATATATGTGCTGCCTCCTGCCTGTCTTGTAACACTGACAATTTTTAAACCAACACATTAATACATATTGCCACGCCAAATCTTTCCAGAACAAAACACTGTTTAAACACATCATCTGTAAGTGGACACATCTCGTATAACATGATTACACCTTTTGGCACATAACTAAAATATGGCACTCTGCCATTTTGCAAAAGTTTCTGGTTTTAACTAGAAGTATGATAAAGCCATTTATAGCTGTTAACACACTACATTTTCACCTAGCAGTGGCTTGGCACGTTGCTTGCAAACTACAACTCTTTCTGCACATTGCAATCTATATGATCATAATTCTTCACCATCAACACTACCTGCTCCACCAAACAAAAGTTCTTCACTGACCCTATCTAGGCAGCACAAATGTTCCATTAAAAATAAAGCCAATTAAAACAGTCAGCTATGAGGCAAAGAAGCTTCTCTCTTTTTTTCTGTAACCTGTTGTGCACTGAAGGCAGTCAATCCTATCTCGCAACCTTGACAATAGAACATAATTACAGAACACAGATATAAGCTAGAAAATATGCATGAGAAAGACGGAGCATTACCTTGTTTAGTATACATATTACAGAAATAAAACAGACAGACATAAAACAACTTTGAATAAAAAAAATTCAGACTTACCCAGTGCCAAGGTATTTTTCTTCTTCTTTTCTGATATACTAGTCTAAGTAAGAAAACTGACTGCAGGACCTTCGTGATAATTTCCAAACGCTGCAGCTATTAACTCTTTCAAAGGTTTTAACCTTTCAAAGGTTTTCTTTTGGCCATTTTAGTAACCTGCCAAACCAAGTCTTTTTCCAGAGCTCTGGTTTGCAGTTTAAAAACAAAACAAACAAAAATCTCTAACAGTACTAGGTTGAGATCCATCTGGTAGAGGTCCCCAGTACTTGGGTTTAGGATCAAATGTTTCAGCCTCTATAGGAGGCAAGGAAACTTGAAATTGATACAGAAAACTTGAAACTACACAGATAGGCAACATGGGGGGATTTTCAAATCATCCCATCTAGAATCCTACTGTGCTACATCCACAGTAGTTTATTTTTCTTTTCTAGATGTTGCTTATCTAACTTTACTTAATCCAGCCGCTGCTTTTCTCCTAAAGCAGCCTGAACTGTGAAAGCCATCATTGGCTCTAACAGTATATACTTGCAGCAAGCACAAATTAAAGTACAAAGGGCAGTTGCCTTTGCTTGTTTGAGCCTTAATACACCTTTAAAAAAAGAACTCATCCTTTTTCCTAAAATAGACATTTTATTTTGAATCCTGCCGACTACGCCAAAAATGTTCTGCCAACTCAAACCAGGCAGCTATTTACTCACTCACACTCACATACACACAATAATAAGTAAGTACAGCAAGCCAAAGCTTTATTATAACAAAATATAATACAAAAGGTTATACATCACCGATTCAATAAAGCATCATCCAAGCCCTCTTCCAATGGCTGGAAGCCCTTGTCAGCCTGGCTAGGAGTCTCTCGAACCGAACTGGCCCCACAGCGATGCGCCCACCCTGCAGGAGAGGCTTCTAACCAGGCATTGGGAAAGCTACATTTATATCTTATTCTATGCTGAAATAATCATGCAGCCCTCATAGTGTTGTTTTCCCACATTCTAGAAGCTGGCCGGGCTCCCAGGATGCAATTCACACCATAAGGACTGCTCAGGACTTCTTTACACCTGCTAGGTCACTGTGCTCAAACACTAGCCGGTGCTCAGAACACTATGAGCCAAGCAGGAGTTTAAACAAAACTACAAAACAGGTTGCCTGATAATATGCAACCTTCAAGTCAGCAAAATACACTGTCTGAAGCAAAACATAATAATGAGGCTATCTAAAGAGCAAAACACCAATTAAATGAAGCAGCATGTAAAGTGGAGTCACACAATACAAAATGGAGTATAAAATGACATACATTACATGAAATAGCATACAAAATGGAGTGACAATAATCAACATATTATACTATCACTACAGAAGGACGGGCTGGGCAGACTGGTACACATGCTGAAAAAATGGTTCTGGCCTCTGGTGATGGAGGAGGAAGGGGTGCATGGACAGAGTGGCACAGAACCATTTTTCCCACATGTATCCCAGTTCACTGGGTTCATGCCATGCTCCAGTGCTTGGTCATTGATGGTTGATTGAAGGACGAGCTGGACAGACTGGTACACATGCTGAAAAAATGGTGCTGGCATCTGGTAATGGAGAAAGGTGGGGTGGACAGGCACAGTGGCACAGAACCATTTTTTTCCACATGTATGCCAGTCCTCTGTGTCCATGCCATGCTTACCCTCCTTGTAAAAGGCACTACTGAGCACTGAAGATAAGTTTCTGTGTCAAAATTAGGGACTGTTAGGAGATATGAAATCCTACAGTAGAAAAGTTGTGTATGTTTATGTAGTTTCACATTACTATGTGGCACAACAAGTTGTTTTGTGGCCTGTCTTTATTTAGCAGCCCGGCCTTTGACCCAGCTAGTCCCCACTGGGGCAGGGGGAAGGTCCGTTATTTGGAGATCTTAGGGTGGTTTTCTGGGCATGTGTCTTTAATTATAAAATGCATTATTTCATTTACTGTGTTGTACTGCCTGGACCTGCTTCACCATCTCTATCCTGAATGTAAATATGGATGATTTAAAAAACAAAAGTTAGTTTGTGAGTGGTGTGGGTGTGTCTGTCTGTGTCTGTGTGTAGAAGAATAGAGACAAACACTCTGACAAAAAAACTATTCAACCACATCAAACTGAATCAACTATGTTTCATCTGTGCCCTTCAAAATTGTCAGACTAGACAATTTTGAAGTAGTTGTTGGAGGAACTCATTCATGGCAATCTGGGTACCACAACCAGGCCCACCACTAATGGTTATAGGTGATGTTAATAAAAATCACCAAGTACTTACCTTTCAGGGTGCATCCTGTATGACTGTGCATGGGTATCTGGAAGTGTAGTTCCAATAAATTTCCTGTGGTGTCTGTTCTCTTAGGTGGTGTGGTGGGAACACCTTGGTGCCAGGGCATTCCTTGTTTGCTTGGATGGGGTTGTCCATGGAGCCTACAGATGTTTTGCAAGTACAAAAGTAGTGATGTCATGTTTTCTGTCCATGGAACTGACTGAAGGTGTAAATAGTTTCTTCCACCTTACCCTCCTTCAAGCAATGTTGTCTACCATATGGGTATTCCATAAAGAAGAGCTTCCCCTTCCTAATCCACTGACAGGTAAAGTGACCCAGTGGTCCCCCATTTATTGGCCCAATGGTCAGTCACCTGGTAGTCTAGTGGACCCCCATCTGTTTCCCCAAATGTCACTATACTGGTGGTCTAGTGGTACCTCCTAACTACCCTCAGTGTTCCCAAAAATCTGGAGGTACAATGGTACCCCATGCCTACCCCCAGTGTTCACAAAAACATGCTGGTCCATTGGAGTACCCCCAGTTCTGTCCAATATTCCAGCTACAGCTCTTGACTGCAGCACTACTCCCCCCATTACCACTTGCTTTTATCAGCCAGTTACTTGGCAGGAGACAGAAACATTTTGTAAAGGCTACCATGACTGTCAGACATGGCCTAGAAGCTCCCACACCTTTTTCTGACCAGTTACAAAGATGGTTGTGATCCTTCAGGATGGGGCTGTTACCCACACCAAGCATTACTCAGTGGGACTGCAATGTGAGCAGTGGTATTATTTGGTCAGAACAATTGCTTAACATCACATTTCATGGCTAAAAATGGGTCCCACAGTATGGTGGGTTTAACAAAACTATGTTGAGAGGCTTTAAAATCAATGTCCTTTAGAATCATAGCCTGCTGGTTCTACAGTCCAATTGGCTGATTGCAGACATGATAGTTATAAATATATTTAAACAAACATCATTGTAATCCCAAAGTCATCTATTGTATTTCTCCTAAATTGCCCTGCCCAGGGAATATGATGAGCAAATGCACTACAAAATCAAAATGGAAAAAGCAAACTAACCTCCCCCTATATAGGCCTCCTTAGGCAATGAACGTACAGTATACTGTTTGACTGTACAGGCTTTCAAGGTAAGCCTGGACAAATGAATGCTTACCAAGGGACCCACGGAGTAGTAGGATGAGTAGGGGGTCCCTGAAAACTAGCACATATGTGCACTACATACTTAGTCCCTGCTTCTGAAGCATCATGGGCAGACCTGATGGACCTAGAACTCTTCTGGTCTTAAATTACTATTATGTGTTACCATATATGTTATACCTCACACCAGGAATGAGGGGTGCAATCCCAATACTGACACTGTAGTGCAGCATGAGAGGGTGCTGCACCTCTGAGGTGTTATCTTTCAGATGAGATGTAAAACTGAGATCCTGTCTGCCTGTTCTGCTGGTTGTTCTGGTGGACATCAAAGATCCCATGGCACTTCTTAAAAACAGTAGGTGAATTTCCCAGGTGTCCTTCCCAAATCCCACCCCCCAGTCACTAAAAATACCACCTACAGCTTATCTTGGTTCAATTTCAGTTGGTTTCCATCTATATCTACCCCCTCCACCTGGGGCAAGGCTGAAAATAGAATTGCCTAGCTCTCCTTTCCTGGTCAACAAAAACTAAATACTTAAACAGGGATATCTTTTATAGTATAAGAGACTCCTAGCTTGAAGGTTGCCAAGAGGACTGCAGAGCAAAGCTGAGCAGTTCTGTCTGCCCAAACCTCATGAGAGGAGTCTCTTATACCATAAGAGACATCTCTTGGAAGCCCTTGTATCTTACTATAAATCACTTGAGTTTAGTTTAAGGAATTTGTTAGTTTAACTCATGTAATTTAAAACATGTTCAGAGTCTCTTTTTTAATTTTATTGAGCTATCTCCTCCCTGGTGCTGACAAGACATGCTTCCTTGTAATGCTTCTACACAAGAGCACACTGTACCCAGGATAAGAGGTACAGTGGCCCGGTATGCTGATTGGCTGAAATCATGTTAGTGATTTAGAATATGTGTGTATACCATTTACTTGTTGAGCCACCACTTGGATGCTACCATGCTACTTCTGATGGCCAGATATGTTAATATCCCAAAAGACGGTTAACCTTGGTATCTCAAGTCATTGAGCACACATTAAGCAAGTATTTGTCAATGAAACAAAAAACTATACATAGATTCCTAATGTAAGGCATCGTGGGTAACATATGTAAATCATTCAGAAAGCATTTAGGCTGGCTATTCCTAAAGCAATATTGTAAGGTGTCAAAACACTCAAAAGTATTGTGTAAAATTTGAAAACAGCAATTATAAAATGAATAAGATAAACCAAGGCCTGTGATTAGTCAGATGTGATCACATGACCATGTAATGTTATTTCAACACAGCAACACTTGTTAGAAATACTTACCTTTTTTAAATCTTAGTACTCAGTTTTCAAAGTAAAAACCAGAGGGGCTGTTGTATAATTGCACTAAGGCACTACAGAGTGTGTGTAATTCTGGGATAATGGCATTTCTTATGTGCATAAGACACTCAGTTCTGCCTTGTGCCTCATTTCCTGAGGTGTGCTGTTATTCCACAGTAATGCACACCCTATCATGCCCCATTGCTTAAACCACAGCCACATCCTTTTTAAGACTCATTAGTATGATAGAGCAATTATCTCAACCCAGTCTAAGAGATCAACTACCCAAATGTTGCCACTAGATGAAGCATAACAATATGGTGTGAAATATTAAGGTGCCCTGTGCATGACTCCTGATGCTATAGTTGTTTTGTTTTCACTAAATAGAATTATTTTTGATTCACACTACTTAGTTTGGATCATTATTTGACTTCAGGTGCACTGCCTCTGCACCCGTTCTTGGTTGTTTAGCAGTTGCAGTAGTACACTTCAGTGCACACCTTGCAGTATGGAGTCCTACAGTTCACACTATGTCTTGAGCAGCTCTAAACCTGTCTTCTTTAAGAATGAGAGGAGTGCCACCATTAAGGAAAGGGGGCAATGTGGAAAACATATCTTACAACCTGAGAACTGTGAAACTATTTGGACCTTCTGAAAAAGACTAGTCCTTGGACGTCCAGGTGGCACTGAGGGTTGAGGTGCTGGAAGCCACACCTCGTGCTATGCCAGCTACCTAAGTTTGAGAATGAGCCTAGGATGTTGGGAGTCACAGGGGTGGGTGGGTGGAGTTCTGCTGAGCCACTGCATGGCAGCACTCCTCTTCTGGAGATGGTTCAGGTTCCACTATGTTGGGGTGTGGTGTGGAGAGGAGAGGACACCATTAGGTGCTTGGCTGAAGTCATGTCCTCAGCACGGCTTCATGCCTGGATCAGGCAATCAATCAATCAATCAAAATCTTTATTTATCCAGGTGGGCACCATTGAGCAGGGCTCATTTGCAAGATGGACCTAGTCATACAGGACCATAGGGCCATCTATCTGTGGTGTCAGGCCTGGATCATGCCTGGATCATGCCTGGATCCTTTGTGCTGGCATCTTCAGGGGTGGGGATATGGGGCCACACAACTACTTCCACAACTACAAAAAATCCCACCCCCACTGCTATGCAGTATGATCCCTGTGAGGGGGGGACAGAGCCCTGGATGATCGACACACCAACACCAAGCCCTTGCCAGCAAGTGGGTGATAAAATGTGCCATAAAAAAGACTAGTCCTTTTTCTAACTCCCCATACCTATGGTGTTCTACTGATTGCAGGTTATGTGAATAATGTAACAGAAAATGTAACTGACATTGATAGTCTATGTAAGCAATAATACCCAAGAGGATGGGTGGAATTGAAATATACTGGACTGCCCAGGGGGCATAATTGGGCTGGCAGTATAGCCTAGAGGTTAGAGGAATGAGGTGTGAATGAGCTTGGCACATCCAGCAGACTAAACCTGAGTTTGATTCTCATAACCTCCACTTGCATACTGTGTGATTCTGAGCAAGTTACTTAACCACCCAGTGCTCCCAAGTCACCCTGAAAACATGCACTTGTGCCTAGTGGGCCTTATCCGGTTACCAAAGACTAAAATAATTAAAAAAAAAATAAAAAATAAAATAAAATAATGAGGCCTGACACCACAGATAGATGGCCCTATGGTCCTGGAAGGTCCAGTATAGCCTATACTGCCCACCCTGAAGAAAATGAGCTACAATCAATCAATCAATCAATCAAAATCTTTATTTATCCAGGTGGGCACCATTGAGCAGGGCTCATTTGCAAGATGGACCTAGTCATACAAAAATCATAGTACAGTAACATGGTAAAACGTCATGCAATATTATACAAAGAAGAGAAATATATATATATATATATATATATATATATATGTATATCAACATTTGAGTGAGAGGGCCTTTACAACAGATAGACTCATAACTGGGTACATGTGGCATTTTTGTGTGAGAAATAAAAATTATCAAGAAAACACACACAATACAAAATATACATATGATTACAGAAAAAATGGACACAGAGCACCAGGAAAAAATGCTTTGGTGCCCAATAAAGCAGCAGTAAACAGACACAAGATAATTTGAGCACCCAGAGCAAACAGCAATCACCAGGACTCCAAAGTCAAGTATAAAGCCCTTTAATTAAGTAAAAGTGCACATTTTCACTCACATCATGTAAGCCCCATTCAATCGGTAGACTAGGCACTCTGAGACTCCTGTTTCTCCTGGCCACTGCCAGGCATCATCAGAGAGAATCTAGTTAAATCCCAGTAAAGGCCTGATATATACAGTGACATTATAAAAGACATGTGACACGTCAACCAATCAGATGTAACAAAATAGCAATTTAAAAACACGTGTAATATAAAAATATTCACAACTGATGCTAATACTTGAAACTATTTAAATAAAAACTGTTACTGATCATCACAGGCTTGTCATGCAATATTTTATACTTTATATTTATCAGATAATTCTATACACAGTGCAAATATAGCTTCTCATTCTGATATATGCTTAATTGCACTAGAGTTCTATTGCAAAGCATATGACTTCCCAGGCACAATACTTATAGACTAAATGTGTGTGTGATAAAGTCAGATATTGTGAACAACATTATATATGTGCATGCCTTTAGACAAAAAAGAAAATATTTTTTTATAATGTAGTCAGAAGGCTACAAGCTGACATACAAATCACTACACACCTAAACTGGAACTGGATTAGGAAAACGCCATCATGGATGGATGTCAACAGTTATATTTTAATTCTTTCTGAATTTTTTCAGGAATGATACCAGGTCAATATTTTCATTTAACCCATCATTCCTCCTTGCTCCTAATTCATGTATCCAAAAACTGTCCCTTCTCCCTATTTTTTGTTTGATGTCACCTCCCCTTGGGCCCACTGTGATCATTTCCACACCTGTGAAATGAATCTTGTGGATACCACGCGGATTGTCTTTGACATGTTTTACTATAGCATAAGTGTCATCTCCTCTGGCTAGGGCACAGACATGCTCACCTACCTGTATTTTAAAGCTGCCTGTTATGCATCCTAAATAATAACGTCCACAACTGCAGCTTAGGAGATACACCATGCCTTTGGTGTCATAGTTAATGAAATGTTTAATTATAACAGTGGCTGCAGTTCTGGGATTGGTAAACATATGGTATGTGTGCATAAATTCACAATAGGTGCACTTTCCACATCTATACATACCCTATGGGGGGGACTTAAATGGGCTCTGGATGGTTCTGGATCTGGTGTAATATTAGACACTATCATATCCTTCGATGTTTTACATTTTCTGAACACTGTTTTGGGGCCCTCCTTTACAAGGTGCCAATTTGAGTTTCAGTTGGAGAATGGACCAGTTACCTGTGATAATTTCCCTTATTATATTGGACCTCCTGGAATATATGGTGACAAAAGGGCACGGGGTAAACACATCCCTCTTAGTATCTCTATACTGTAGGACCTGTCCCCTATCCATAGACTCTGTACTCTCTATTGCATTAAGTATACTTCTATTGCTGTATCCCCTGTCTTTAAATCTTTTAATTTTGGTACTACGTTTTATCTCAAATTCTTCCTTCTCTGTTCAGTTTCTCAATGTACATATCAATAGTTCCTTCAGTATGATAAATTTGACATGGTATGGATGACAACTTTCAAAATGTAGCAGACTGTTACAGACTGTTACAGTCTGTAGATTTTTGAAACAAAGTGGTGCATACATCTCCCATGTCATTATGATAGATTTTTAAATCCAAAAAGGTGATTTTTTTCTAATGTACTGTATGTGTGTATCTAAGACAGCTGCTAGTGCTTTCTATCCACAATAGGAAATTTTAAAAGTCTTCTATGGTGCCCCTCCATATAATAAGTATATCATCTACAAAGGGCCACCACAAATCCACCACATCAAAGAATGGATTTGTGGCAGCGCTGTACAGATACTGGTGCTCCCATCTGCCAACAAACACATTTGCATAACTGGGGGCCATAGTGGCCCCCACAGCCAACCCCCTAGTCTGGAGGTACAGGTGGTTCTGGAACATGAAAATATTATTGGTAAGGACTTTTTTAGCAGGTTGAACCAAATATGATGTAGGAACTTCAACCATTTGTTCTTCTGTTCTAGCATTCAAAAAGAACTCCATTGCTTCTAAACCTTCCTCACGTGGTATAACTGTGTGCAATGAGTTCATATCAACAGTTGCAAAACAACAATTATTCCCCATGTCCAGGTTTTCCATCGGGCAAATTATTTCTATGGAATATCAGACATGGGAGTGTAAATTCTGAGCTAAGGGTTGTAGATGTTGGTCCACAACTACGAAAGTGATTCAGTGACCCACCCATGGCCAGATATAACTGACCTTCCTTGGGGTTTGTCCAAACCTTTATGTATCTTGAGCAATGCGTAAATCATAGGTATAATGGGATGTGCCACAGCAATGGAGTTTTTTGAATACTAGAACAGAAAAACAAATGACTACAGTTCCTGCATCATATTTGGTTCAACTTGCTAAAAAAGTCCTTATCAATAATGTTTTCCTGTTCCAGAACCACCTGTACCTCCAGACTAGGGGTACGGCTAATAGTGTCACTATGGCCCCCAGTTATGCAAATGTGTTTGTTGGCCAATGGGAGCACCAGTATCTGTACAGCGCTGCCACAAATTCATTCTTTGATAAGGTGGATTTGTGGCAGCCCTTTATAGATAAAATACTTATTATATGGAGGGGTACCACAGAAGACTTTGAAAATTTCATATTGTGGATAGAAAGCACTAGCAGCTGTCTTAGATACAAACATGCAATACAGTCGAAGGAAATCACCTTTTTTGATTTAAAAGTGTATCATGGTGACAGGGGAGATGTATGTACCACTTTGTTTCAAAAATCTACAGACCGTAACAGTTTGCTTCCTTGCAGAAACATTCCTTTCCCCTCCCAACACACTGCTCCATTTTTACGGCTGCAGTAGGTGGAGCCTACAGATGTTTTGCATGTACAAAAGTAGTGATGTCATGTTTTCTGTCCATGGAACTGACTGAAGGTGTAAATAGTTTCTTCTACCTTACCCTCCTTCAAGCAGTGTTTTCCGCCCTCAAATAAATACGCTTTCATGTTAGTCAATGATTGTAGGGTACTATTTTCTTTCTTAAATGGGTGGTACTAAAACTGGAACCTGAGTAGTGGGAAGCAGCATTAGTTTTTTGAGGGGAGTAAGATCCAGCCCCCCTCCACCCGAGAAGCTCCTAAAGATCCACCACCATTTTTTTTTATTCATGTGGAAGGGGCATGAGGTAACTGTACCATGTTGTAACAAGACACACTAGTTTGGGACCTGTATCAAGCAACAGAACAAGTCTGTGAAGTTGTGGAGCCCCTGCATTTTGTTAAGGGCCAGGAAAATAGAAGATACTTAATGCCTTTATTTAGGACTAGGAAAACATAAGCTTTCTAATGCCTTCAAACTGACTTAAAAAACCTTTGGAGCAAATGATTATCAGAGCCACATAGGGCCTCAGAAGGAGACAGCAAGTGAAACTACATCTCCAAAGGAAAACAAAGACACAACATTTTAATTTACAGTAAGAGCCACATGTTTTTCTTAAACATATATATACTAAAACATAAAGTTCAGCTTTTGGGATTAACAATATTTGTTTACCATATTCAATCTATAGTTTATATGTAGTTTGTCTTTTTAGTAGTGTCAAAACTTTGAAAGCATTGGTGTTAGTAATACATTTAGAAATACATTTTTTAATTATCTTTAAGTTAAACATGCAGTTTCACGTCAGGGCACATATTTTGGGGAAGGGGGTTCAAATTATTTTAGTCCTGTGCACAGTACTTGACAAATACAAACTTTGATGACGAAGTGTGTTTTTTCTTTTAAGTTTGAGAACTACGTATTAGAAAACATTCTATAAGAAAATAATTGTTGATTTTAAAAGCTATTCTGATCAGAGCTGACACTAAAACAAATCTCAACTGTATTTTTTATTTCATTTTATTAGTGGCACTAGAGACAGTATGGTAACATTTACTCCCAGAAATCTGTTATTCAGGTTTTTTATTACATCTTGTCCAAGGCAATCTTCCCAGAGTGCAGTTTGTTAGAGCACATTTTTTGGAGGGGTTCAAATTATTTTAATCATGAAGCATTGGTGTTAGTAATGCATTTAGAAATACATTTTTTAATTGTCTTTACAGTTAAACAAGCAATTTCATGTCAGGGCACATTTTTTGGGGGAGGGGGTTCAAACTATTTTAATCCTGGGCACAGTACTTGGTAAACACAAACGTTGATGATAAAGTGTGTTTTTTATTTTTGGGGGTTGAAGAAATAAAGAACTCCCTGTTGTGGTGGTGGCAAGTTCAAAATTAGAAATGCTGCTATGACACATAATGGGACAGCACACATCTCATTTCAATGAAGTAATCAGACCTCCTTCATTTTCCATTTATGTGGGTTCAGTGATTACCGTTAGCACATCTTGTGATACTAGTACAAAGACAGTTCTTTATTGAAAATATAGGTGTCTCAATACAAGATGATAAAGAGCAGCTAGGAAAAATAACATCCATGTAGAATTCTTGCAGATTTGTTTAAGACACTAGCTCAGTGTCCAGTGTTAAAATTCCCAACTGATGTTTTACACTTTTTACACATTGCACATCTTTAAAGTACTATGCAGCAATTTGTTAGCTATAATTTAAGTTCTGCCAATGTGTATAATAACCTGGCAATGGCCGTCCATTAATCCAGTTCTTAATTACATGCCTACATTGCTTTGGCATACAATTGCGAGGTAACCATAATGTCACATGTTACACATTCATTCTTTGGCTCCTAAATGGCAAAACAGTCCACTATGCACACTTAAAACAGCCATTTAAAATATGTTATTTTCAGGCTAGAACAGGAGACAAGATCAACATGAATTTTTTTCTGATTCAAAAATGGAAGCTGAAGTCCCAAACAACTCTTGCCCTCCCTCCCAATTGTTGTACCTCCACGTGTCTTATTGGTAGAATGACTGATCTGTGTGTTTTTAATTTTTTTTTTTTTTTATAACAGCCTGCTGTCCAGCCAGCAAAGGAGCACACCTTGCTCCTGGGGACACTCGGCACATCCCAAACCACTGACTGTCATAATTTACATTAGTCTGGTCAGAAAAAAAGGTGCTACTTCTTTTTATCATTAAATTAAAAAAAAAAGAGGAAAGGCCTAATATCTTGAAACAGATTTCAGAAAAATTATTCTGCACTTACTTTGAGACACATTTTTTCAGCTCTCCTCTTTATAATCAGAGCTGCTGATGCCACAGTGAAAACTTTGAAACAACTAATAACTTGGTGCAACTCAGATTACATTTCAAATATAGTCTCTAGATTTCTCCTGCCTATCATTTATTACAGAGGAAATTTGATTGAATAAATGATCTTTATCTGTTAGAGTTCATCTGCCTCTGTAGCTTACTCCCTACTTCAAGTCATAATGCTATGTTGTGACATCATAGTCTGCTGTCATGGGAGTAACTGTGATGTCACAAGCCATGCATTATGACCTCAGGTAGGGAGAAAGCACCATGAATAAATGAACGCTTCAGGAGCAGCGGTCCTCTTTTCATACAAATGGCCTCAGTAAAAAATAATGGGGGGAAAATACAGAACTAATGTGAAACATAAACTGATCTGTGTCTAAATATATTGTTTTCCCTTCTCTTATCCTGAAGGAGTCAGATGCTCTTTAAGACAGGCACTTTGCTTGGGGGGAGGGTGCTCATTGGAGCAAGGGGGAACCAGATGATCAGATGGCTAGGCAATTGGCTCCAGGACTGGACCCAGAGGGTCGTAGTTGGCGGGATAATCTTATCCCCAAGGAGGGTCATTAGTGGGGTCCCACAGGGATCAGTCATTGGGCCCCCCCCTATTCAATGCCTATGTCTCTGACATAAGGACAGGTGTCAGGAGTGAGATGAGTCTCTCTGCAGATGACTTAAAACTGGGGGCGGTGGTGGATGAGGAGGAGGAGGTGAGGGTGGCCCTACTGGGGAACCTGGAGGATCTGGAAAGATGGTCTAGAAAGTGGAAGCTGAGGTTCAATGCAGGGAAATGCAAGGTACTGCACCTGGGGGTCAGAAACCAGGGCCAAATATACACCCTGGGGGGGAAATACTATGCGTTTTGATGGCTGAGAGGGACCTGGGGGTGGTGGTGGATGTCAAGAGGAACAACTCGGAGACTTGTAGGAGGGCAGCAGCCAAGGCCAACAGGATGCTTGGATGCATCACTAGGGGGATCACTTCCAGAGGGAGGGAAGTGATACTCCCTCTGTATAACTGCTTGGTGAGGCCACACCTCGAGTACTTCTTGCAGTTTTGGAGGCCACACTTAAAGACGGACATTAAACTCCTGGAGAGGGTCCAGAGGTGGGCAACCAAAATGATTTGGGGCTTGGGGGACAGGACCTATGAGGAGAGGCTCAAAGAGCTAAATATGTACACATTGGAAGAGAGAAGGGACCAGGGGGGGGACATGATAGAGGTCTTCAGGTACATGATGGGGGTGAATAGGGGAAGAACAGTCAGGGTGCTTTGAAGGAAGGAGGAGGGGTCCACTAGACGGCATGGGTTGAAGCTGGAGGGGGGAAGATTCAGGGGAGAAAGGAGGAGGTGCTACTTCACTGAGAGGGTGGGGCCATGGAATGCACTGCCTAGGGGCTGGTGGAGGAGAGATGGAGGAGGGTTCAAGAGGGTGGGACAGGTACAGGGAAGGGTTCTGGAAGCAAAATCCAATGCAGTGAGAATATCCGGAACTGGGAAGGGAGAAGCCAGAGGAGGTGAGGTGGGCAGCAAGGTCAGCTCCCAGGGTGGGAGCTGACCAAACGAGCAGACGCGAAAGACCGTTAGGCCTATTCTGCTGCCATTTTAGTATATTAGTAAGGTGGCAACATGTATGTCACATGTATGTATCAGTGCTAAACTATAACACAATTGCTTTCATTGTTTTTCCCTGTACTATGACTGTTTTAAGAAATTCCAATACATGCTTAAACCCATAGACAATTACTGACAGCAAAATAGTGCTGCTTGAAAAGTTTTTCAACCCAAATTAGTGAGCATGACTGTGACTCTAGGGGCAGTTGCCTCTCCAAAGACTGTCATGACTATAACTTCTCACCGTGTCTGTCTGTCTTTCTATCTGTATGTCTATCTATGTAAATATCTATATTTCTATCAGGTGCCTCTATCCCTATTTTTACCTACTGTATAGGTAAAATAAACCTGCATATCACATTTACCTGCTCTTTGAACACATACTTATGATGCAGTGCATATTCGTACTCCACTCCTGTATAGACGTCATACTGTCCTGATATTCCCATTTGCACAGGCATAACTACCTTAGCCTTACCAACAGCGACATAGAAACATAGAAGATGATGGCAGATAAGGACCGCAAGGTCTATTCAGTCTGCCCATTTCTTTTTCTACCTTATGGATGTGTCATCGGCTTTTGCTCTGTCACTGGCCTATCTATTCATACTCATCTGTATTGCTCCCTTATGCCTAGCCCATGCCTGTTTGAAGCCATGCATTGCATTCATATCCCCCACTTCCTGGGGTAAGCTGATCCATGCATCCACGACCCTTTCTGTGAAAAAGAACTTCCTCACCTTACCCCTTAATCGGTCTCCCTCTAATCTCATGCTGTGTCCTCATGTCCTACTATTTTTCTATATTGAAACATGTTAGATTCTTTCACCTTGTTAATACCCTCAAGGTGTTTGAATGTTTAGATCATATTATCTCTCTCCCTCCTTTGCTGTAGGGTATACATATTGAGCTCCGTTAATCTGTCCGCATATGTTTTCTGATGCAGTCCCTGCACCATTTTGGTTCTCCTTCTCTGGATTGCCTCAATTTGGTTAATGTTCTTGTGAAGGTGTGGCCTCCAGTACTGCACGCAGTACTCCAGATGGGGCCTAACCAGTCTCTTGTAAAGAGGGATTATTACCTTCCTCTTCCGACTTGAGATACCCCTACTAATAAACCCCAACATTCCCCTAGCTTTACCTACTGCTTTAGTAGCCTGCTTAGATTATTTCAGGTCGATCCCTTACAAAAGTTACTATCACATTTTTTCTCCTAATGAAGTCCATCATTACACCTGACTGCCTGACATCAACACATTACTTAAATATAACTTACATCAACACATGGACAAACCCTGTTTTCTCTATAAAACTGTGTAACTAATCCCACGACTGAAGAAATACCAGCCATCACTTTTTCCATGTACTGCCACCAATTCTACCTGTCAAACTTATATTGCTTACCATACCTTTCATTGAAATCTACACATCCATATCTTTTCCCGATAATGTGTCTGCCTTCCTTAGAATGCAAACGAAAACAAATCTTACTAGTTAAAAATCATTGTGTTGTTTCTCCATGTCTCCATAACAGTTCCACACAACCTCACTAACTTCATTATGCAGCCGTGGTGGATCTGACCAGAATCTATTTCTCTTTACTGACACCATTCTGTTACCCCTCCCAGGTGCTCTATTTCTATGTGATAGGCATACCTCTCAACAGCTGAGAAGGTCTGTACTGGGATAGGGAAGAACACCTGTGTGCAGTTGAGCAACAGAAGTGCAGAAGTAGTAGTTTTTTATGTTTTTTTTTTTAAATGTTGAAGCTGCTTTGGTTTTTAATTCTTTCTAGTTGTTTCTCAGCAGGGAAAAGTGCCAGGGGAAACAGAGGAATAGCGTAAGACTGCCATTGTCAAGAATGGTTGCGATTATTCTGGCAGTTTAATTAAAAGTAAATAAAAGACTTGATTATTCCATGTGTTTGCTTCACTGATTAAATGGATTTGTATGGGTAGCATAACAGGTTAAAAACAAGCATTTGTCCATGCCAAATATTGATTGCGTTGGTGTGTTGAGCTCACTCAATGCCCCACTGTTACTCACTCAGCCTGTTTCTCCCCGTGCTGCAGGCTACTCTTTTGTACTGGGCTCCTGCCTGTGTTAGCACCTTGTTCTGCCCACTAAGAAATCTGCAGCTGTCCCAACAGAGCTCTTTTGAGGTGGCTCACTCCCCCTCTCTCACGCGTTCATTCTGCTTCTCCTGGCACTGCAGGCTGCCCTTTTGTACTGGGCTTCTGCCTCTGTTGGTGGCTTTTTCTGCCCACAAAGAAATCTGCAGCAGTCCCAACACAGGTCTGTTGAGCCTGCTGAATCCCCCCTCTCTCACTCACTCATTCCGTTTCTGCCGGCGCTGCGGCTGGCCTTTTGTACTGGGTGCCTGCCTGCTTTGCCGCCTTTTTCTGCCGACAAAGAAATCCACAGCAGTCACGATAGAGCTCCACTGAGCTCACTCACTCCCCCTCCCTCACACGCTCATTGTGTTTCTCCCAGCGGTGCAGGCTGCCCTTTGGTACTGGGCTCCTGCCTGTGTTGGCACCTTTTTCTGCCCACAAAGAAATTCGCAGCTGTCCTGACAGAGCTCAGTTGAGGTCGCTCACTCCCCCTGTGTCACTCCACTCATTCTGTTTCTCCTGGCGCTGCAGGCTGCCCTTTGTACTGGGCTCTTGCCTCTGTTGGCACCTTTTCTGCCCACAAGAAATATGCAGCAGTCCCGACAAAGCCCTTTGAGCTTGCTCACTCCCTCTCTCAGTCACTCATTCCGCTTTCTGGCACTGCAGGCTGCCCTTTCTATTGGGCTCCTGCCTGTGTTGCAGCTTCTTCTGCCCACAAAAATTTGCAGCAGTTACAATAGAGTCCGTTGAGCTCATTCACTCCCCCTCTCTCACTCGCTCATTCTAGTTCCCTGCCACTGCAGGCTGCCCTTTTGTACCGGGCCCCCGTGTGCATTGCTGTCTTTTTCTGCCCATAAACAAATCTGCAGCAGTCCCAACACAGCTTCGTTGAGCTCACTCACTTCCCCTCCCTCACTTGCTCATTCTGTGTGTCCTGCCGCTGCAGGCTGCCCTCTTGAACTGGGCTCCTGTCTGCATTGGCGGCTTGTTCTGGCCAGAAAGAAATCCACAGCAGTCACAATAGAGCTCTGTTGAGCTCGCTCACTACCGCTCTGTCACTTCTGCATTCTGTTTCTCTTGGTGCTGCAGGCTACGCTTGTGTACGGGGCTCCTGGGTACATTGGCACCTTTGTCTGTCCACAAAGAAATCTGCAGCTGTTCCGACAGAGGTCCATTGAGGTCGCTAAGTCTCCCTCTCTCACGCGCTCATTCTGTTTGTCCTGGTGCTGCATGCGACCCTTTTGTACGGAGCTCCTGCTTGCATTGGCACCTTTTTCTGCCCACAAAGAAATCTGCAGCAGTCCTGATGGAATTCTGTTGAGCTCACTCAGTCCCCCGCCTCACTCGCTCATACTGTTACTCCCACTGCTTCAGGCTGGCCTTTTTTACTGTGCCCCTGCCTGCATTAATGCCTTTTTCTGCCCACAAAGAAATCTGCAGCAGTCCTGACAGTGCTCCGGTGAGTTCGCTCACTCCCCGTCTGTCACTCACTCTCTCATTCTGTTTCTCTCAGTGCTGCAGGCTGCTCTTTTGTACTGGGCTCTTGCTTTGGGGCATTTTTCTGCCCACAAACAAATCCACAGCAGTTCCAACAGAGCTCAGTTGAGTTTGGTCACTCCCCCTCTCACTCTTTCCATCTTAATCTGTCCCAGATAGTGATTTCCCACAGCAATCATGCTATTCTCTGGCAGGACTGCAAAAACATATTTTAGCCAGGATGTGAAAAATGGCAGCTGTACTGTTCATAAGGAGGTGTGGAAAAATGCCACTGTTGAAAATATGGAGTGAAAATATTACAAAATTGCGAAGTTACAAGGCTGCTTGGAAACAGTTCAATGCACACTTGTAACACAGTCATGTTATGGAATTTCGTCACCAAATTTTCAACATAGGCATTTTAGGACCTCTGCTCATGAACAGTGCCACTGTCATTTTCTTAATCTGTCCCGAACAGTGATTTCCCACAGCGACCACGCTATTCTGTGCTGGAACTGTGAAAAGACATTTTGTTCAGGATGTGAAAAATGACAGCTGTACTGCTCATAAGGAGGTGTGAAAAAATGCCAGTGTTGAAAATCTGGCATGACAATATTACAAATTTGTGAAGTTACAAGTGTGTGTGTAAAAAGTGTGCAATGCACATTTGTAACACAGTCATTTGATGGGCTATCATCACCAAATTTTCAACATAGACATTTTAGGACCTCTGCTCATGAACAGTATCACTGTCATTTTCTTAAACTGTCCCAGACAGTGATTTCCCACAGCGACCGCTCTATTCTGTGCCGGAAGTGAGAAAACAAATTTTGTCCAGGATGGGAAAAATGACAGCTGTACTGTTCATAAGTAGGTGTGGGAAAATGGCAATGTTGGAAATCTGGAGTGAAAATATTATAATTTCATGAAGGTGAGCGCATACAAATTTAATGCATTGCACAGTATTTTATGGAGATCGTAACCAAATTTGCAACATAGGCTTTTTGAGAGCCCACCTCATGAACACTGGCACTGTTGTTTCATTAATCAGCCCTGGAAGGTGATTCCACTCAGTGACCGCAAAATCATCTTTCAGCACAGATTAACACCATGACAGTTCAAGAATTCATGAGGAGAGGTCCCAAAAACCCCAAGTTGAAAATTTGGTGGGAAAATTCCAAAAAATGACTGAGATATGCATTAAAATTTGAAAAAAACCCATACATTTATTCCATTATACAGCTTACCGGCATATCCTCAGTTAGTGGTCAGCTTTGAAGAGTGCAGGCATGTTCCCGGTCCACTGAAGATCATCACATTGAGCTCCACAGGTAAGTCTAGGGTGAGGGGGGTGTGGGGAGGCAGGGTGCGCAGTGGGTGGGTGCAGGTTGTGGGTGGGGGGCAGGGAGAGCACTGAGGGACAGTTTCCTTTTTTTCAGGGTAAAAAAAAAGATGTTGCAGGACTGTTTTAAACATTACATGGGGCATGTAGCATGCTGGGGTGGCCTCCCAGCATGCCAAAAGACTCGGAGGCAGCAGTAGCCAACAGGGGATTGGGCACTCTGAGACAACAAAAGGGGAGGAGCTTAGATTATGCTGAGGATTGGGCACCCCTGGCAGACAATAAAAAGCGGGGTTGTTACAGATGCCAACGGGAGTGGGCCTCATCAGCAAATCAATAGTATGGTACTGCAGCCAATGGGGATTGGGGCCTCATTGGCAAATAAATGTTGGTGGGTTATATTGTTTGTGAACACGGCAGCAAGCCACCGCCTTGTTCACAAACAATATCAGTGTTTGGAAGTTCCGCCCTGCAACGACAGGTCACTCCCTCATTGCAGCAGATGGCTGATGCTGCAATGACGAGGAGGTCCCTCATTGCAGCGGCAAAATTGTCACCAGTTGGTTCCAATGTTCCAAACTTGTGTCACCAGCAGCGTGTGATGGCATTGGGGGAAGCAGGACAAGCCTTTGCAGGCTGTGGGGGCATTAGCCACAACAGTGCCACGCCTCCACGACCTGCTTCCCAGAAAGCTGTCCCAATATGTTTCTTGCGCTGCATGCAATCAACATAAAAATAAATTAATAACAGTGATTGGTTACTGTGTGGCCTCACTTGCTAGGCTAGGGGAAACAAATGGCTGCCAATTAGTTTTTAAATGGAATGTGGCACAAGGATATTTTTACATAAGTGGGCAATGCCAGCTGGCACTTGTTTTCACCATGCATTGTTGGAAAATAAATGTATGCTTGGACCATGCTTTCAGCCAACCAGCATACAGTATTTTCAAGCCCATTTTCTAAATATTTTTTGTTGAATTTCTTTATTTTTTTTCTCTTGGTAACTTTGTCAAGTTTCTTTTAATCCGTTTAATATTTTCCAAGTATTTTCATGAGAGGATATGCAGTAGTGTTTTGATTTAGCCAGTCTATGTGAAACAACAGTTTGAAGTAGACTTTCCCTCTATAAAAGATTTATTAGATTGATTGTTTTGCCCTTTTGTTTAACACATAGGGGGTATTTTGAATGTTAAACAGTATGATCCCAACCCGACAACATTCTGTTTCAATTTACTGCATGTGCCACTATCCCCATAGAAAACAAGGAGAAAATGGGAATGTATATCGTGCAAAAATATTACTGGAGAGAATACTGTGACTACCGTGTAGTAACTTACTTTTCTGCACTAAGATATTTAGGAAACTATTTGTTTGACCATATTTTTTGAATTCATGAAGCTTTTTCACTGGAAGATAACTGCCTAGACTGGAATTAATGTCCTTTTCTGTGACTGGAGACATTAATCGTTTGGTTTGCAGTTGTCATAGAAACATATGTGGAAGCCAGAATTAGTGTTTCAACACTTGAGTGTTTGCAACATAAACATGCACCATTAATTCCCTATCCCTATTCATTCCATTTCAAAATACATTTTTTTTCTTTCATATAAGGCAATTAATCTTAACTCCTACTTGCCACTACCAAAGATGTGATGGTAGAACCCAGTTATTAATCAAGGATCATTACTTGCTGTTTCCTACTGCTTTGGGTACCTTTGTTCTATTTAACTACAGCAACCGCTACATTTTCTGTGTCACTCCACAATATCACCAGGTTTAATGATAAGTGCTGTGTTATTACAAAGAGAGGTTGACATCAAAGTTATGACATCATCATAGAATCCATATACCGTCAGCACATAGAAACATAGAATTTGAAGGCAGATAAGGATGGCTGGACCCACCTAGTCTGCCCATAATGAACCTATCACAGTGAAGACCATTATAGCAACAAATATCGCCAGGTCACTGTAATGGTCCCACTGTACACTGGCACTGTTTCTCCTGGTGTTTCTCCCCAACCCTGAAACAACTATTATTTCAAGTTTATTTAAGGAAGGGGAGGTGTGGGGGGCACAGCCTCCCGCAAAAAAAAAGTTTAATCCTGACGGCACAATGCCAGCTGTCGTCATTGTACCTGCCACTGTGCCAGATGTCAGCAACTATGTTGTCACTGTAGCATGGTAGATCCCATAGAATCCACCCTCCTTAGTATTCTGACTGACAACTGGGAGTTTGTTCAGTTCAAAAGTAAGTCTCTGAGAGAGAAGTTGTTTCACTTGTTAGCTTTTCAGAAAACTGGAGGAGATTTCTCTGTTGAGATTACTTAACCAGCTTGGCGCCCTGTAGGCAAATGAGCGTTGACCCATTGATGTTCATCAGCAAGGAATCAGAAGGAGTTGAGAGTCAGATCCCTTGGTATGGCGAGGATTTCTTCTTGGGCTGAGGAGAGCTTGGACACCAGGGGGAGCAAGTCCCAAGGTTATCTTCTTTATCATAATGCAGGTTTGGTATTTTAGTTTGTTTATTTTATTGGTCTCAAACTCACAGCAGTGACACCTCTGTTTTTCCCAAAGTATTCTGGAAAACTCAGAATTTGCCTGTTCTGCTTATAATTGCATCCTGCTGTTTTCATAACCCTGGCCACCCAGATGATGGGTGTTAGCCTGCTGCTTACAGCTGGTTAATTCCTGACTAGCATAAGTCCAAAAGAAGGATGATAAGATAAGTATTCAGTACTAAGGTATGAGATAGTGGGTGGGCTGGGGTAGGGTTTGGGACAATAGTGAGCTGTTCACAGGGGGCAGATGACACTTGAGTAGGGAGGGGCAGAGGGTGTTAAAACAGGAAATAGAGGGGTACATGGGGACAAAGGTTAATTTAAACTAGACAGGGGGGTGTTGAGTGGCCACCTAGAAGTAGAGGTCTCCAAAGGGGGGAGCGAAAGGAGCCTACCCCCATACCAACAGGGATGGATCCAGAGTAGGGTCGATGGAGGGGGTTAGGAGGGCAGGACAAGGAGTATAGAAGGAAGGGGAGCAACCTGGAATGTTGTCTGCTTAAATGCTAGAAGCCTAGAAGACAAAAAGAAGAAGACAAAACTGCAGAACTTCAGGCCCTATTGGCAGGGGAGTGGGGGTGGACATAGTGGTGTCACCAAAGTATGGGACAACCAATACCTGGACGGGGACCTAATGATCCCAAGGTATAGGATCTTCCAGAAGGTTAGGGGCAGGGGAAAAGGGGGAGGGGTGGCGATATGCATGAGGGTGAGGATTAGCTGTGCAAGGGAGCAGGGTAGAACTGAAGCCTAGTGGGTGCAGTTCTAGGGCACAAGACATAGGACTCTCAGGATGGGGGTGGTATACAGTCCTCCTGCTTAGGGGGGAGGACTTGAATAGGGTGCTAGCAGAGCAAATTAGGAAGGTGTGCAGGAAGGGTAATATAGTGATCATGGGGGACTTCAATCTGCCAGGAGTGAATTGGGGTACCCCAGTCACATCGAGTTCTAAGGAACAGATTCTCCTGGATGCATTCCAGAACAGCTTCCTGGCAGAGTTGGTTACCAAGCCAACTAGATTGGGTAATACAATGGATCTAGTTCTGTCCAATGGGGAGGTAGTAAAGGACATGGCGGTGGCGGACCCACTGGCAGGGAGTCACCACCTATCCATGTGGTTCACGCTCAACATGGGCAGGGTGGCAGTGGGAATGGGGAACAGGGTGGTTGACTTCAGAAAGGCTGACTTCAGAAAGATGGGTGAAATCTTAGGGGAGTCCCTGGCAGGAATTCAGTCACACTGGCATGCAAACCAGAAATGGGATAAAATCTAATTTGGACTTGTGGAGGCTACTGGGTCCTGTACCAAACTGCAGAAAAAGAAGGGAAGAGCTTAGAAGCCAAGCTGGATGAGTAAGGAAGTTTTAGAAAAATGAGGGCAAAAAGAGCAGCATTCATAGATACAAGAAATCTAGGAGGGAGGAAGATAAGGAGGAGTATGTGAAGAAGTCCAGAGAAGTTTCCAAGGGTGTTAGAGTATCCAGGGCCTCCAGGGAACTGAGGCTGGCTTAGGGAATCAAAGTTGGGGAAAAGGACTTCTTCCCATACATAAAGGAAAGAAGGAACTGCAAGGAACGGATAGTGAGGATCAAAAAGGACGGGGAGTGGGTAGAGAAAGGAGCAGAATAGGCTTAAGCACTAAATGAGTACTTCTGTTCCATATTCACGAGGCAGAAGGAAAGGGTGGGTCATTCTGCAGGGCTGGGGAGGTGGGAGGAGGGGTGACAGATGGGGCAGTCACTGTAGGCAGGGCATTGGAGAGTCTGAGGGCTCTGAGGGTGGATAAGAAACCAGGACCAGATGGCATACGTCCCAGAGTGCTGAAGGAACTTGCAGAGGTACTGGCTGGACCGCTGGTAGACCTATTCAAGTCCTCCCTGGATACAGGGTGCATGCTGCAGGACTAGTGGATGACCAGTGTAGTGCCCCTCCATAAAGGTGGCCCTAAGCATGAACCAGGCAAATACAGACCTGTAAGCCTGACATCCATTGTAGGGAAGCTGATGGAGACAATCTTAAAGGAGAGGCTGGTGACATTTCTGGAGGATAATGGACTCCAGGACAGTCATCAGCATGGGTTTGTCTCAGGAAGGTCCTGTCAGACCAATCTAGTTGAATATTATGACTGGGCAATGAGAGAACTGGACAAAGGTCATGCGGTGGATGTCATATTTTTGGACTTCAGCAAGGCCTTTGATTCAATGCCGAATGAGAGGTTGCGAGGCAAATTAAGGTATGTGGGGGTTGGGACTAAGAAGGTTAACTGGATCAAAAGTTTGCTACAGGGAAGACAGCAGAGGGAAGTGGTGGTGGTGGGGCTCTTGTCTCAAAGGCCAGTGATGAGTGGGGTGCCGCAGCGATTGGGGCTGGGGCCGGTGTTGCTTGGGAAATTGATAACGGACATCTCAGACATCAGGAATAAGATCAGCATCTACACTGATGGTAGTAAGTTGGGGTAGTGGTGAGCAACAGAGAGGGATGGTGAGTACTGTAGAACAACCTGACTAAACTGAAGGAGTGGTCAGAAGAGTGGCAGCTGGGTTCAATGTAAAAAGTGCAAGGTGATGCAATTTGAGCAAGTGTCCTAGGAGTGAGCTATTGTGGCTGGGTGCACAGCTAGGTACTCACTGAGGAGGATAAGGATCTAGAGGTGGGTAATTGGGAATGAACAACTAGGCAATGAAGTTGGCGCGGCAGCAGAATGTCTAGTATTGCAAGAGGAATCTCCTCCAGGAACAGGGAGGTGATCCTGTCTCTGTACAGGTCACTGATCAGGCCACACCTGGAGTACTGCATGCAGTACTGGTGCCCATTTCTAAAGAAGGATATCAGACTACTGGAATGGGTACAGCAGAGCAACAAAGATGATCCAGGGACTGAGGAAAGGCCATGTGAGGAGCAGCTGCATGAGTTGAATATGTACTCCCTGGAGGAGAGGAGAGATCGGGGGGATGAAAATTGAGACCTTCAAGTACTTAAAGGGGATTAACAAGACAGGTGCAGAAGGGATATTTAAGTTAAGGGGGGAGGGACATGAGAGGTCATGGTCTTAGACTGGAGGGGGAAGATATAGGAGGGAAATGAGGAGACACTTTTTCATGGAGAGGGTTGTGGTGAAATAGAACTCTCTGCCATTGGGAGGTGGTATCATGCAAATCAATCGGGGGTTTCAAAAGGGGATGGGACAGGGTGAGGGGGGGTTTGTAAAGGGGGGAGGAGGAGGAGGGGCAGATGCAATGTAGGGGTGCTAGCTGCACATTTGAGCAGACTTGATAGACCATGTGGTCTGTTTCTGCTGGTTAATTTCGTATGTTCATAATACTCATACAATATTATTTTATTATGTTCACCCCTCCACTTACACAAAGTAAACATTTTAGTATGTTGCCGGCTTTTGAGAGGTGTGTCACTGTTGGTCTAATGCAAGGCAGTCTGCAGAGACAGACCAATCATCAGCCAGGCTGATCATGGCACTGTTTTGGGCTTGCCTGGCAGAAACTTTGTGTAGTTCAAAGGAAAGGGTGGCTCTTTCCATTGATCTGGATAAGGCTGTCCAGTAAGCAGAGCTGACTAACATCATGATCAGCCTTCTGTGGTTCTCCTCAATGTAAAAGCAATCCCTCCCACCCTTTACCAAGTATCCCTCCCATCTTTCATTGCTTCCCCTTCCTTCTTAATTTTCTGACAACAGGGTGCCCAATCCTCAGTGCCGGATAGTACCCCAACCCCTACTGTTTTCACTCTGCAACACTGGGGAGCCCACCTCTGGTTCTGCCAAACATAACACCAGCACTGGGGTGCTCAATCCCCAATGTCAGTACCTGAAATAAAGAAAACTGTCCCTCATAGTTTTTTAATTTATTTTTTTAACTTGCTGTAATCCCACCTTCTGCCATGTATCCTTCCCACCTCCCCATCACTTCCCATGCCCCTACAAGTTAAACCGACATTGGGTTGCCCAATTCTCTTGTTGGTATCTGAAATAAAGAAAACCATCCCTCATAGTCTTTTATTATTTTTATACACCATTACACGCTTTTTATATACCTCGTAAAAATGAAAACCATCCATTGATGTGTCCTACTGCCATCGACCCACTGCTACCGTTACCCTCCCCGCACCCAACCCTCCCACTCAGCACCCCTACCACGGGTCCAGCACCACAATCCTCCCAGGACTGGAAACATGTCTTCACTCTTCAATGCCACACCAGGAAGTGAGGAAATCAGGTTTGTGGTTCAATGTTTTTCAATGTGTTTTGAACTTGTTTTCATAACGTGGTAATTTTTAATATTTTTCTTCCAAATTTTAAACATGGCCTTTCAGGGACCCCACCTCAAGAACAAGAGCGGTGAAATTATTCAAATCCATCCTGAAAGGTGATTTCATGGATACTGCACAAAATCACCTTTCAGGTAGGATTTGAAAATGTTCCCCACTCTCGTTCATGAGGTGGAATCATAAGAAGGCTATTTTGAAAATTTGGGGTAAAAATATTCAAATAACAATAAAGTTATTAGTGTACATTGAACTGTTTCATCGCATGCTCATAACTCTGACATTTTCAATATTTTGACTGCAGATTTTCAACATAACCATTTTTTCATGCCACCGCATGAACATGGCAGCTGACATTTTTCAAATCCTGGCCAAAATGTGTTTTTGCACTTATGGTGCGAAATGACGTTTTAGTTATTTATTTATTTATTTATTTAAGAGTTTCACCAGGAAGGCTTACTGAGCAGAGTACTGCTCGAGTCCAGATGCTTCCTGGGGGTAAAGGGGTGTAGACAACATTGGATGATACACAGAAAATTACAGTACAATACAGTAGCAGTGCAGGTGTTATAGAGACATGGGTACAACAACAAGAACAATAGCTTAGAGTGCCAGGCACCCAGTTAGTACAGGTTGCAGTAAATAAGGGTCAGTGACCAGCACAGTCCAATGCACACCTCTGTGGCTGGCCGCTGACTGAACTGTTAAAGAGCCTACTGTAATGTGTATGCATGTACATGCTACAGTAGGCTCTTTTAAAATTCAGTCGGTGGCCAGATGTGGAGGTGTGAGGTGGGCTGTGCTGGTCACTGCCCCTGATTAATGATATTAGTGCTGGCACCTTTGGGGTTGGGGAGGGTGGCATGGGAACTAGTTATTATTGATAATGGCAACATCGGGGTTCGGGTAGGGAGGCGTGTGTTCTTAATACCGGCAACATCTGGGGATTGGGGATAGGGGCATGTGTCATTCATTGTAAAACTAAGGGTGATATCATCGGGGGCTCAGGGAGGTGATGCATGTGTAATACTAAGGGTGCATTATCAGGGATCAGGAAGGGGGCATGGCTTATTCTTTTATGTATTGCTGTTGGCACCATCGGGGATCAGGGTGGGGGGACCGCTGGACCATCAGGGTCTAAATCAGCTCACTGCTGTGCCGCAGTTTGCAGCACAGCCTCCCAGTGCACCAACTGTTTGGCGCACATCCATGTGTGCCGCAAGCCATGGGACTTAGCCACCAGGACCCTGCCCCTTAGAGAATCGGGCGCAGGGTCTCTAGCACATAGGGCTTCGGACCAAGCTGCTGTTTGCTGCGCTTGCACCAATCCAAGCCCAGTTTGAGAATTAAGCCCCTAATGTTTAACATGTCCCTTGTGTTACCCCACCTCCTGAACATGACAGGTGCTATTTTTCAAATACCATCTGAAACATGTTTTGCAGTCACAATGTAAAAATCACTTTTTGGATGGGATTTAAAAAATTCCAGCTGCCTTGATTATGACATCAAGTCATAAAAAGACTGTTGGAAATGTGGGTCAAAATGTGGGAGCCCACTGAAAAAAAGGGGTTGTATATTAATTAACCCTTAGAAGACTGTGGACGTATATATATGTCCAGAATCTATATACGTTCACACATATTCAGTTCTCAAAGTTAAAAAGGCAGCCTTGGTTGTCAGGGGTCATCTAAGTACAAAATGGCGGGGGATAGGGAGGATAGGCAGAGGACTAGGGGGAGGGGTGAAAAGAGAGAGAGAGAGAGAGACAGGAACAAGAGGTGCTGGGAAAAAGGTAGAGTCGGCTCAGAAGGGGAGGGCCTTGGAGCAGAAGGAAAGTGATTAGTGGAAAGTGAACAAAAGAATAAAGGGTTTAAAAGGGGCTGCTCAGGAAGGTTCCCTATCTGTTTTGCTAGAATGTTGACTACCACATCAGTTAGTTGTAGTCATAGATAGATTCATAGAGTTGTATTAGCAGAAAAGGACCTTCTTAGCCCATCTAGTCTGCCCATTCCTTCCCTCTTTGCTTCCCCCCTCCCCCATAGATTCCACCTTCCACTCCCTAGTCAGTCCCTTGTGTTTGTCCCATGCCCTTTTGAATCCCTCCACAGTTTTGGCCCCCTTCACTTCCTCTGGCAGACTGTTCCAGGGTGCCACAACCCTTTCAGAGAAGAAACACCCCCTCATATTCCCCTTTAACCTACCCCCTTCACCCTCAGTCCATGTTCTCTAGTTCTAGCACCTACCTTTCCTGTGAGTAAGCTCCACCCTGCTTTATTAATCCCCTTCACATATTTGAATGTCTCTATCATGTCACCCCTCTCCCTCCTGATCTCCAGCGGGTACAAATCCAACACCTTCAACCTGTCTTTGTATGGCTTCCCACTTAGCCCATCCACCATCTTGGTGGCCCTTCTCTGTACTCTTTCCTTGCCATCTATATCCTTTCATAGGTGAGGTCTCCAGAACTGATCCTCGTACTCCAGGTGGGGCCTCACCATTGGTTTGTAGAATGGCAGCAGCACCTCTCACATTCTACTACTTATCCCACTCCCTCTGCATGGGGGGGGATAGGGAGGATAGGCAGGGGGCTAGGGGAAGGGATGAAAAAAGAGAGAGAGAGACAGGAACAAGAGGTGCTGGGGAAAAGGTAGAGTCAGCTCAGAAGGGGAGGGCCTTGGAGCAGAAGGAAAGTGATTAGTGGAAAGTGAACAAAAGAATAAAGGGTTTAAAAGGGGCTGCTCAGGAAGGTTCCCTATCTGTTTTGCTAGAGCGTTGGCTACCACATCAGTTAGCTGTAGTCATAGATAGATTCATAGAGATGTATCAGCAGAAAAGGACCTTCTTAGCCCATCTAGTCTGCCCATTTCTTCCCTCTTTGCTTCCCCCCTCCCCCATAGATTCCACCCTCCACTCCCTAGTCAGTCCCTAGTGTTTGTCCCATGCCCTTTTGAATCCCTCCACAGTTTTGGCCCCCTTCACTTCCTCTGGCAGACTGTTCCAGGGTGCCATGACCCTTTCAGAGAAGAAACACCCCCTCATATTCCCCTTTAACCTACCCCCTTCACCCTCAGTCCATGTTCTCTAGTTCTAGCACCTACCTTTCCTGTGAGTAAGCTCCACCCTGCTTTATTAATCCCCTTCACATATTTGAATATCTCTATCATGTCACCCCTCTCCCTCCTGATCTCCAGCGGGTACAAATCCAACACCTTCAACCTGTCTTTGTATGGCTTCCCACTTAGCCCATCCACCATCTTGGTGGCCCTTCTCTGTACTCTTTCCTTGCCATCTATATCCTTTCATAGGTGAGGTCTCCAGAACTGATCCTCGTACTCCAGGTGGGGCCTCACCATGGGATTGTAGAATGGCAGCAGCACCTCTTACATTCTACTACTTATCCCACTCCCTCTGCATGCCAGCATTCTGTTCACTTTGCCCACCATCTTGCTGCATTGTGTCCCCACCTTGAGGTTGCTTGCAATTATGATTCCTAGATCCTTCTCCTGCTCAGTTGCTTTCACCCCCCCCAGTGTATACTTTGCTTGAGGAATATTCCACTCCATGTGCATCACTGCATTTTTTGGCATTAAATTTGGGGGTTATTTTGGGGCAGGGGATCCCATGCAATTAGATATTGCCTGTCAGCTCGCCTGTCCTGGGTAGCACCAATCTAAAAGTGTGTAAAAGCAGGACACCACTGAACATGAAATATTGCATTTCATCCGGTCTGTCCTGTACAAATATTTTGTAAAAATGTGTAAAAGCTGGACTTCAATACAGCAGACCCCCCCCCACTGAACTGTGTCTGGGAAAATACGTTGTAAAAGCTGAATCCCACCGAACATGTAACTTACCTTTCAGCTAGGCTATCTTGGGTAAATAAATCATAAAAATGAATAAAAGAAGGTCCCATCGAAAACCAGATATTGCATCTCGGCAGTGCTGTCCTGAAGAAATACAGAGTAAGCACTGGGAAATGCAGGATACCACTGAAAACAAGATAGCATCTGAGCTGTGCTATCCTGGGTAAATAGAGTACAAAGATGTGTTAAAGCAGGGCTGCATTGAAAATGAGATATTGCATCTCACCTGCGTTATCCTGAGTAAATATATTGCAAAACTGTGTAAAAACAGGACCCTACAACAGAACTCAACTGAAAAGATGTTCCATCTAAAATGATCTATCCTAGAAAATACATTATAAAAGCAGGACCACATCTATCTTGAATAAGTGCAGTATAAAAATGTGTAAAATCAGGACTCCATTGCAAATGACATATTACATCTCATCTGGTCCTTTTGGGTAAATGTGTAGTAAAAATGTGTACAAGCAAGACCCAGTACAACAGCAATCCAAGCAATGAACATTTGGCACTGTCAAATGCTTGATTATATAGTGTCATAAGACATTTAATGTAAAACACTGCATGAACATACTTTGCTGACACAAGAGAGACAGGATTTGGTCTCAAGATGGCATAAAGTGCTTCAGTTCCATTTATGACTTAGTACATTATGGCTTTAAATTGTTCAAATTTTATATCACTATTAATACCTCAAAGAAGGGGATATTTCAAATACATTTAAGTACCTCTTATATTAGAGAAATGCTGTGCAATGTTGTCATATGTTCTATCAAAGGATGTTTACTGGCAAGCTACAGTAAAGTTTAAAAAGTAAAAAGTGAGCAAAAGCAGTGTGAAAAATATAAAATTTATCTCCAACTTTCTTGTCCATCAAGATAATTTATGTAAGGTTTTATTATACTGGAATGGTAGTGCCGCCATAGTTAGGGTTGAGTAGATATGTTTATATTATACATCTATTTTTGGCTGCTTATGCTGGAACTTAGCCTCCAAGCTGGCCTATCAGCATATCAGCAGCATCACCTCCTGCAGCTCTGGTGATCTGGGCCAGGAATGAACCCTGGGTGTTGAAGAGCAGCTGGGCAGAGGGTATCTTACAGGATGCTGTCATCCTCTCTGTGGAGGCATCCATGTAAGTATATTAAGCACAATAGATATAATTTGATTCAGTTTCAGGTGTTGCACAATATGTACTATACTCCTGTGTGCTTGTGTCAGATGGGAAGGCTTCCCTCCTTGCTACACTAGGTGTAAATCTGCAGACTTCCACCTTTGAACATATACTATGGGATTGTGCTAAGGTGGTTCCCTTCTAGACAGATATTCAAGCTTTTCTGGACCTTTTTGGGGGTTGGAAGCTTTTTTTCATTCAAGAGGTCTGTTTGGAGGGTCTTAATTACTTTCCAAACCTGCCTACTAGCAAAAAAGTCATTGATGGGAGTCATGCCCCCTGGGGTTCAGTCTCTCTCTTAAGCCCAGCCAACCACCCCCGTTACACAAGAAGCTTTGACAACTATTCTCTGGCTGTTCCCCGCTGTTGCACTGCCCAAGGCTAGTGGTCTTTTGCAGGTAGAGCCCCTAAGATGTTTAACTTCCTAGGCAGTGAACTCACCAACTTAGGCACTCTCTGCTTGTTCAAACACAAGCTACGTCAAACACTTGTGTCCAGAGTCACCTGTGACTGTTTCTCCTAAACTCCCAGGTAGTCACTTCTGTTCTTTGCACCTCTCTACTATCACTACCTTTGCCTGCCACCACCCTCCCCATATCTACCCCTGCCTCTCTCCCTAGCCCAGGTCCACCACTTTCCTCTCTTACCCTCTTTCAACTCCCTTCCTCTCTCCCTCTCTCCCTTTTCTAATCTTCTCACCCCACCCAATGTTGCACTTGTTCCCCGATCCTTGCCTCCCACCCACCTCTCCTTCTACCTCCTCCCTCCCTCCCTCCCAGTTACCCCTCTACACCCACTCTCTTCCACTTTCCTATGCTACATGGCACAATTGGTAGCAATTCAATTTTTTCCAGTCTACCTTTCCTTTGACAATGCCCTTCTGGCAGCTTTAATTCATGTAAATATTATTTGTTGTGACTCATCATTCTTAAATGTATGCCTGATTATGTTGTTCTAACTGTTATTTATATCACCTGTAGCTTTAGGTCATGTATACCCTGTACTGAATTTTGTATTCAAATTGCTTGCCTGCTAGTCTCACACAAACTGTACTTTTATTGCCCGCAGGAGGATGGGGGGGCGGGGGGTGTGAACAGTGGAGAGTGGATGAGAGGGGCATTCGCATTGGGGTGGTTAAGCCCAGAAGACGCCCTGGGGCGAAATGGAGTCTAGAACATGGGCCTCCTTGTCTGGTTTCCATACCCAAAGGCACCACCACCATAAATGGTGGGCAGGTGGCTGGGGCATCCTTGGAGTTCTGTCCAACTTGGGTGGTGTTATGCAATGCCAGATCTGTTGTGAACAAGACTGCTATTGTTGCAGACTTGGTGGGTACAGCAGATCTGGCTTGCATCACCGAAGCCTGGCTGGATGGTAATGCTGGCCCCGTACTCGAGGCAGCAGTTCCGGCCGGGTATTCGGTGATACACCATCCGAGATTGGATCGCAGGGTTGGGGGGGTTGCAGTCTGTTTTAAGGCTGAATTGGATCTCACTAATGTCCCAGTTGAGGAGACCAGATCATTTGAATGTGTCATAGTGGCAGGTGGGAGCTATAGGCTGACTCTCGTCCATCATCCACCCGGAGATGAGAAGCTATTCCTTAAGGAAGTGGCGGACTTCATGGTCGACCTGGTGTTTGAGTAGCTCAGGCTGATGGTGCTGGGTGACTTTAATGCCTGGATCAACGACGAACTCTCACAATTTGGACAGCACTTCCTCCAATTGACGAATTCATTGGGCATCTCAGGTGGTTACCTCTGCCACTCATAAACATGGCCATTCCCTTGACCTGGTCTTCCTCCTGGGGATGGAAGCCCCGGACGTGGGGGTGGAACCCATCAGATGGTCTTATCATTACACTTTGAGATTCAATTTTTGCACCCCTCTGCGTAGGCCAGCCCCTGTGGAGATGGTCAAGTACCGCCCTTTATGGGATGTGACTCCCGATGGCCTAACTGCGATGCTTGATCTATCAGAATTTCCAGTGGCGAGCTTGGATCCAGTGGTTTTGGTTCTGGCTTATAATAAGGCCATTACCTCTGCTCTGGATTCCATTGCTTCAATCTATGTGCATCCTCTCTCCCTTTGCCCTTGGTTGCCATGGTTTGACAGGGACTTGAGGGAGATGCGGCGACTAGGACGCAGGTTAGAGAGGCATTGGTATAAATCCGGCTTAGAGGCTGACCATCTTAGACTGCTGGAGCACTACCGACTCTATCAGTCAGCAATTGCCTGTAAGAAGGCAGTATTCCTATCCGGGAAAATTGCTGCTGCTCAGAACTGACCGGCCCAGCTCTTTCGAACCGTAGACAAGCTGTGCAACCCAGCCTGTCTACAGGTTCGTAGAGCTTTTTCACAACTGCAGTGTGAGGAGCTTGTTCGGTTCTTTGCAGATAAGGTGGATGACATCAGGGCGGAGACTCGCGCAGCACTCTCTACGGGAGTTGCCGTAGACCAGCCACTGGTCACCATCCCTCTTTTTTCCTGGAGTTCCTTCGAAAGGCTGGAAATCATGGATGTTATGAGGATTCTCCAGGGTATGCGCACTACATGCTGTAGTTTAGACCCAGGTCCTACAGCCCTGATAATGGGCTGTGGGGAGGTTATCATCCCGGTTATGGCACAGATAGTCTGCTGCTCCTTAGACTCTGGTGAGTACCCCTGCTCCCTGAAGGAGGCAGTGGTGACACCAGTGTTGAAGAAGACTTCTTTGGACCCAGACTCTCTTGCTAACTATAGGCCTATCTCTAACCTTCCCTATGTGGGGAAGGTAATTGAGAAAGTAGTGGCTGCTCAGTTGGACAACCATTTGACCATCCATAGCATTTACGATCCTCTTCAATCTGGTTTTCGAAAGGGGCACAGCACTGAGACTGTGCTGGATTGGGTGCTCAATGATCTCCTGATGGCGAAAGACCAGAAAAAATGGTCCATTTTGGTTCTGCTTGATCTGTCATCAGCATTTGACACCGTGGACCATGGGGTGCTGCTTGAGCACCTGAGATGAATCTGTGGGCTTTCAGGTTTGGTTCACAGATGGTTTACTTCTTTCCTCACTGGTAGAACTCAGAGGGTGGTGTCGGGGGTGTTTTCCTCCGATCCTACCTCTCTGTTCTGTGGGGTGCCTCAGGGCTCAGTGCTGTCTCCCATGTTGTTTGCAGTGTACATGCTTCCCCTCAGAGACATTGTAAGACAGTATGGGCTGGAGTTTCATTGTTATGCCAATGATACCCAGCTCTACTTGCCTTTTTCACCAGACCACAATGGAGCACTCTTGGTGTTTAATAACTGCCTTGGTGAGATCCAAGGTTGGATGAGGTCCAGCTGGCTGAAGTTGAATTCTGGGAAGATGGAGGTGATGGTTGTGGATCCTGGTCACCAGATAGGGGGTTGGGGAGCAAATCATCCCACAGGTTTATTCCTTGGGGATGTTGAGCTCCCTATCTCTGAACAGGTGCGCAACCTAGGGGTGATTCTTGACAACTGGCTGACATTACGTTCTCAGGTGTCGGCTGTTGTTAAGTTATCCTTTTACCATCTGAGGAACATCGCTAGGATCAAGCACCTTGTTCTGTCTGGGGACTTGCCTACACTGATCCACGCCTTTGTGACCTCGCGTTTGGATTATTGCAACTCCCTTTACTTTGGGCTTCCAGGGGTTGATATCCTCTGCTTGCAGCTGGTGCAGAACTCCGCAGCCTGGTTGTTAATGAAGATTCCTCGTTCCTCCCACATTACACTGGTGCTGCAGGAACTGCACTGGCTGCCAGTTCAGTGGTGGATCACCTTTAAAGTTGGTTTACTGACTTATAAAGCCCTACACGGACTGGCCCTGACTACCTGAAAGAGCTTCTGGTTCCTTACCTCCTGGAGCGACCACTCCGCTCGGCCAACGAGGGGTTGCTGGAGATTCTGAGGGTAGTTTTAAAATCTTCTGGTGCCTGGGCTTTTATGTTCATGGCACCGACCCTCTGGAATTCTCTACCTCGTTGGATTAGAGAGTGCATGACTGTGGGGGGCTTTAAACAAGCACTGAAGTCTTTTTTATGGAATAAGGCATATGGGGATGGTGTCGACATAGATTGATTGAACTTGTTTTTGCTATTTTATCATGATGTTTTATTGTGAATTTATTTTAAATATGTACTGCGCCTTGATTTTGAAAGGCGCATTATAAATAAAGATTATTATTATTATTCTTTGTATACTGACGTGGAACCTTTGTAAAAGAGCCATTGGCTCAAAGGTATTTATCTGAATTTCTAATAAATAAATAAATTATCTGGCCACTCTTTTTGGTCCACGTAAAGCCTATATGGTGTTGATTTCTATTACTGCTAAATTAATAACATTATGTCATAGGCTAAATGATGTTGTGTATCCTCTTCTAGGGAACGGCACCAAAAAATTCTGCAGGCCTTAACTGTTGAAAAGCAGCCTAGAGGCCTTCCAAGCCAGTTGGGAACTACTTTGGGCTGGCAGTATAGCCTAGAGGTTAGAGGAAGAAGGTGTGAACGAGCTTGGTACATCCAGCAGACCAGACCTTGGTTTGATTCTCACAACCTCCACTTGCATATTGTGTGACTTTGAGCAGTCACTTAACTGCCCAGTGCTCCCAGGTCGCCCCTGAAAACAGGCACTTGTTCCTAGTGGGCCTTACCCGGTTACCTTTGGATGAGACGTTAAACCAAGGTCCCTTCTGCCCATCCTGGTGTTGTCCTGGTGGGTGTCCAGGTGGAAGTAAAAGAACCCAGGGCACTCTTCGCAAAAGAGTAGGGAACATTCCCAGTGTCCTGGCCAACATTCCCCTTCCCATAAACCGGTTCATGCAATTATCCAGGCTGTGTGTGGGTGATGATGTGCGATATGGCCGCCACCACACATTCAGTCACTTCACTACCAGTCTAACATTGCTTGTAAAGCGCTTTGGATGTATGAAAAGCGCTATATAAATGCTGATTCTTCTTCTTCTTCTTCTTCTACCAAAGACTAAAATAAAAATAAAAAAATACTTTACGCATTACTAGTGGTCGCTGAGCAATCGTAGTGAGGGAATCTCATTTCTTGTTGTTCACCATACCCCTTATTTCTTGAGCTCCTCTTGAGTTTCATGAGATTCCTACTGTTATGTTATTTTTTTTATATTTATAATGGATCCACATTTCTAAGCTCCTAAATTTAGGTGTTATGCCCTGAGAGGGAGGGTTGGGTGTTGTCGGGGGGAGGAGGATGGGTGGTCGGTTATGTTTTTTTTGTTCTTATTTCGGTAATGTGTTATTTGTTGTTTCTGAATTTTTTTTTGTATGATTGCTGCTCATTTGTTTATAACTTTAATAAAGTATATTCAATAAAATAAAAGGATGCTGTCATCCTCATTGGGAGAGAGAGTCATTGTCTCTGCTGTAGTACTGTCACCTGGGTGACCATGAGTAGCACTGCAGAGGAGGCAAAAAAGAATGGGTGGAGGTCTACTTGGTTTGGTGTTGAGAATGTTCTTGTGTGCTAATGCCCCCTTGAGCTCTGTTTCTGCCGATGTCCAGGGAGTTTGGGAAGAAACAAAGGAAAAACTCCCCCCTGACAAGATGAAAAAATTGATAGACCTAGGATCCTGACAACTGGTGTGCAGAAACTATGGATCAGTATCTCTGAGCCCCAAACATTTCATAAAATACTGTTTAACCGTTTTCAAGTTGCAGAGTATTATGGCATAAGGGACTCTGAGCGTGAGGATTGGGTGAGAGGACTACCAAGTGAAGCTGAGCTGGTCTTTCTGTCCAAACCGCCCAAGAGTTGTCTCTTGTATCATAAGAGACATTCCTTGGAGGCTCTATTATCTTATTATAAATCACTTGAGTTTAACTCAGGTGAATTATATAGAGAATAATGGATAGGCAAGTGTGTGTTATGATTTTTTTTATACAGCTGAGGTGTGTGATGACCCATAAACATTGAGAGCAAAGCTCAAGAGGTTTATAAGGTCATCACACACTGAGGGTATGAAAAAATCCATAAACACACATTTGCCTAGCCTTTATTTTTATTTTTTAATTACTGGCACATGGACTTCCTATGTAGAACTACTTTAAGAGAGTCAAAAAATGTTTCCTGTTAATGTTATGCTGTTTTATTTTCATGGAACAGTAAAGATTTGGCTGTAAGAAACAGAATCATCTAATATAGCAAAACAAAACACAAACAGAACAAAATAACTGCTGTGTTTTGGTTTTGTTGTTCCATAATGAAGGCTTCTGTCTTGTTTTCTGCCTGTAGCTTGAATCTGCTTTCCATTTTTATTTATTTTCATTTTTAACAGGATTCACCTAGACTGACAGTGAGATGGACTAATGAAGCGCGTCTTACAGGGAAGCGAAGATCACTGTGAAGTCTATGCACTGTGAGTACACACTCGAGTTGTCTCGAGCCACCGTGGCCCACTTGAGGACAATGCTACTGAGAAGAAGTTTTGAGAATGCTGTGAACCGTGTGATAAAGGGGGTCCCCAGTAATTATAATAAATTGAGTCTCTTTATTTTATTATGCTGTCCCCCTCCCTGGTGCTGAAGTGGACTGCTCTCTCCTAACACTCCTGCACAAGAGCACACTTTACACTGGATAAGAGGTACAGTGGCTGTAGTCTGCATGATGACTGACTAAAATTGCATTAGTGATTTATTAAAGAGGATACATGATTGAGACCTACAAGTACCTCACAGGGGTGAACAGGGTGCAGGAAGGGAGCCTCCTCCAAATGAAGACAAGCATTGGGACTAGGGGGCATGTGATAAAGCTGAAGGGGGGGTGCTCAGGAACAATGTGAGAAAATATTTCTTCACTGAAAAGGAGGTAGATGTCTGGAACATCCTGCCAGCCAAAGTGGTGGAGGCTCAACTGGTGGGGGGCTTGAAGCATGCATCAGTTAAACATGAGCAGAGGAAGGGAGCTGGGTCGCTGGAGACCACATCGGATCTGTGGATTTATAAAAAGCAGGGAACACTTGGGCAGACTGGATGGGCCAAGCAGTCCTGTTGATGATAAATTCTATGGTACTATGTTTCTATTATAGTAAATACAGTAATTAATATAACATTTCCTGAACACTTGCCCTCCCCACTAAATAAGGCTGCCACCAGGAGCTCAACCCTGATGTGCAGAGGATGCACCCTCTAGAGACAGTGGTCGGCACAAGTCAACCATTTACCACTTTGACTGGCCACCATGTGAATAACATTATCACGATCATGAAAAAGACAAAAATGCATCTTATTTAATGATCAGAGTCCATCATAATGAAATGGACATACAGTATTTCATCTTTTTCATGATCGCAGCAAAGTTACACAGCAGCTGACTAAGAAAGTGAGAGGAGAATTTATTCCAGCCATTGTCAGCAGTGGGAGAAGGGGAAAGTTGGACCACTGGACACTATGGACTGATGAGATGAGAAAGTAGTAGAGTTGTTAGCAGACACCAGGGGCTGTATTTTCAAAGATAATGCAGGGAATGGGTCAAACCTTGAGTCACCCCCTTGCATTGATGTAATTGCACCAAGTTCAAATGCTGCAAATACCCCCCACTGTACAATTTCAGATGCAGTTGCAACACTTTGACCTCCTTCATGGCAACTTGTGGTAGGGCCCATCACTGATGCATGCTACACCACAGAAAAGTGGTCTAGCGGGTGATAAAATGATGCACAGAACAGAAAATTCATTTTGTTCCAAACTTGTCTGGTGTACCATACTGTATCTTTGATGCATCTGGCAGCAACCTCTGTTTGAAAATTTAGCCCAAGGAGTTACTTGGATTAGGGCTGGGGAAAGGGAGGTGGGGCCACTGGATGCCAGGGACTACTTGGATAAGGGCTGGGGAGAAAGAGGGGGTGCCAGCGGATGCCAGTGACATTTTGGCTTGGGCAAGCCGAGGCAAGAGGTACCACTAGTCATTAGGAACTACTTGACATGGGACTTGGGAGAGGTTGGGGAATTCCACTGGATGCCAGGGACTATTTGGCTTGGATGTGAAACTGGGAGTTAGTGAATAGAACAAGGTTATAAGCTCCCTTTATTGTAAATCTGTTGCCTGTAATTCCATTCTGAGGGCTGAGAGCTATCACCCACAGGACCTGGTTGATAGCATCTCATGTGGCCAATTCTTAATAATCATGAGAAATTCTACAAAAATCTCAACATATGAATGGAATGCCGGGATGCTGTCAGCCAGGTTCAGGGATTAAACCAGAACAGTTCAGGGTGCTTATCAGAAAGCAGAAAAAGTGGAAAGGAGAACACTGCTGGTGAACAATTCTAAGAAAGAAATAATCTCCGATTACAATAAAGTTACTGTGGTCTTAGACTATAACCATGAGTAACACCAAGTGAGGAAAATAATTAATGAAACATTGCAGATTCTGAAAAATGACCCAGAAAAAGGTCCATTGGTGTGTAATAGACCCCGTATTACTTTCCACAGGGGAAAAAATCTCTGAGACCAGTTGGTTAACAGTCCTTTTGTGAATCTGAATACAATGCTTAAATGGAACAGGTCAGGCTTTTTTTGTTGCAGAAGACATAACGTATGCAAATATGTGAAAGCTGGGCAAGTTTTTGAGCACCCTATTACGAAAGAGAAATATTACCTCCACCACTGTGTTGACTGTTGTACCTCTTTTACTGTCTATGTGGGCTGGTGTACATGTGACAGTACCTATGTGGGTCAAATGATCAGACCCCTAGAAGTAAGGATACAAGAGCACTTTTACGCTATTGTGAAAGGCAAATAAAACAATGCCTTACGGTCACATTTTTGTGCAGTCCACAATTGTAACCCATCTGGTTTTCATTTTCACATATTGGATCATGTCCTTGAACTGCCGAAGGGAGGGGATCGAATCCTTATTCTCCTCCAGCGAGAGACATACTGGATCACCACTTTAAAAGCATTACATCCATTTAGACTTAACAGGGAGATCCATTTCAAACCCTTTCTAGATAGAACATAGGCAGAAATATAACACTTAATTTGGAATTCAACTGACGTTCTATTTCATTTTACCCCACCCCTAATCTGCCCTATTGCTCATTTGGAAAGACAAGCTGCAGTTCCATCCTTTACATATAAATCAGTTTCTGTTGATAAGAGAGACAGTCTTACTTACTGTTCTTCAAAAGAATATATGCACATTAGTGTTTTATGTTCTGACTGATATCTTCATTTTCAATGAATCTGGGGGCCAGATATTCAAAATGTTGCGCTGGGCGCAAACCGTTTGTGCTTAGTTTGCACTGGGTTTGCGCGGGTCCACTATATTCAAAAGGCCAAATAGCATGGGCAAACTGTATTAGTGCCAGGCAACAGTATAATGTATACAAGGGGCAAAAAGAGGGGGCGTGTACATGAATATAGGCTCAATGCTATAGTCAGTGCATTAGCATCTCACAAAATATTTTTGCGTGACTTAACACGACACTTTGCGCAGTGCAAATTACCACCAAGGAAAAGGTAGTCTTAACTCTGGGCAAACCAGCTATGTGTGACTTGGTGGTATTGTGCAGCTTTGTGTGGCTTACATTGCGCAACATAAAACCATGGTTTATGGAACTCTGTAATTCACAAGTTGAATTATGGAGTTTGCAAGGGTCTGCCAGTGGTGGTTTATTGACCCTAACCCGTAAATATTAAATATAGAAAGAAACCAGACATGGAAGAAACATGCTGCATACGGGTGGCACCGCCTATGTTGCCATCATCTGCCACCAGTCCCAACCATGCCAGGCATTAATTGGTGACCCAGCGCCCAGTGGACATCATGGCAGTGTGTCCATACAGCACACACCTGCAGATCACCCTTCGGTGGACACCAACAGAATCCAGCATACATATGCATCACTTGGGGTGTGGAGGGTGTTGAGGGGAGGGTGTACAGGTGGCCAGTCTGCACCACATACTGGGTGCTGCCACAAGGCTGGAACAATACACGCAGTGCAAATGGTCCAGTGTAGGGAATACCCCAACACCAGTGTGCCTGTCTGATGGTATGTGCCCCCCAGCCACAATCCGCACATCTGTACAGACACCACAGCACACACAGCCAGCCATGTATATGTCACTGTGAGTATCCCATGCCAGTGGTGCACCATCTGTGGGTCACACAACAGCATAACAGTAATGTCCACTGTTAGTACACACCTGCAAGATGGGCCTTTCACTGTGTAAAGTGCAGCAGTCATTGATGCCCTACACACCATAGGCATTGCTGTGTCCCTCACACTACTGGCCCCATTGTTACTGTAGTGTCTGCTGTGCACTGTAGCAGGAACTACAGTTTGACTATTGCATGCAGCACCATCACCTGTGCCTATACTGTGCAGTCCCCTGGGGCACAATATTCTATGCAGTTCTGAACAAATGTAGCTTGCAGCTGCCACTATACACTTCCAGACTGACCTACAGGTGGAGCTATAGGCAGACCCAGCCAGTCCCTATACTTCCAGACTGACCTACAGGTGGAGCTGTGGGACCCTGCAATGGCGCTGGGCAAACTGCATGCAAATCAGTACATAATGAGTTGCTAATCTGGGTGTTTGCCCACATACTGCCTAAGTAGGCTCATTTGCATGTCACTTTTGAATATAGCACATTTTTGCCCCGGACAAACGTGATAGTGCCAGGCAAACATCTTAGCTCCATGGAAAACCTGAGTAAATGTGTCTGCTCTGTGCAGGCATTTTGGAAATATGGTACATTTCTGCAGAATTTAACACGCGCTGGTGCTTGTAGCTTTAATGAATCCACTCCTTTGCTAGCACACACATTGGCAACATAGTTCACCTTTACCTTCCTTCACGTCGCTGTGCACTGGGCTGCTGTTGTGGTTTGCACTTCCTGGTTGCTATTTTCAGAGCTTCCTTTTTTCCTGGGCTATTTTTGCACTGCACTCCCAGACCAGTTTTCCCAGCTTCCTTAGCACGCTATATTCAGCAGGTTTAGCACCAGTGCTATCCCTTTTGAATATAGCAGGTTATTGGTTCCAGGCTAATTTAGCACGCCGGGCAGTGCTAATTTAGCCCCAGGGCAAAGTTTTGAATATCTGGCCCCTGGTGCAATAAAACATGTCCGAGCCCATATTTTGTAATACTCATATTAAAGATGAATTAAACATGTACATGGGTCCTCTTCTTTAGCCATTGGATTGATTTTGTTCACTTTTGGGCTGTAATAGGTCATATCTTTTGTTCAACAAATTTTGAAATGGGCAAGTCCTTGTGTTTGATTATCACCAGGATTAGGTGAGAAAATAGCTGCGAATTTGATGTTTTTAAATCACACATTTTGCCAGTTGTTATTCATATTTGGTCTTTAATGGCAAAATTATGAGTTTTATCCTATTGCAAAGCTTTACATTGTCCAAATATGATTTATATGATAATGTATTAATATGAAAATTATATTTTCAAATGAAATATATCAGATGAGTGTACTAGAAATATTTCACTGTTTTCAAATATATTGTGTTTTTGTATGACTGTACTATGAACATTTAATGGCTTTTGGAACTTTATATGCACTGATCTCAAGCATACAATAAGTTAACTAATGAATATGTAAATATCTGACTGTAAATACACTGTTTGTGATATTGCATGCTCCCCATGATGAAGCCCTGTATGTAGGTGGCTACATAAGGAATTCACACCTGCATCCTGCACTTTATGGCTTTACTCAAATAAAGACATTAATTTATACTCCATGGGTGAGTGCTGTACTGTTTGTTGCTTTTATTATCATGTACAGCTTTAGTTTAGTATACATGGCACTAGCACCTATAGAGGTGGGACTGCTCTGGTTCTCTTTGTTTTACTGTATGGGGTGGGAGCACTGGATGTCAAAGACTACTTGAAATGGGTCTGAAGAGAGGAAGGGGGTACCACTGGACACCACAGAATACAGCTTTTGACAGATTGTTGGGAGTGTGGTTGCCAATAGATGCCACGGACTACTTAGCCTGTGACAGAGTGAAGGAGGGGAGATCCATAGGCAAACAGTAACTATGTGGTTCTGTGCAAATAATTAAATACTCCTTTCAAAAGGGATGAAAATGAATTGCAAGATGCTTCATTCAGGTATTAGTCTGAGTTGTAGCACAGTCACAAAAGCATGGAAATGCAATGTTAGGATCAAAGGTCCACTGAAAGGTCAGCCTGCTGGCAAAGTGGTAGAGATACTGCTCATAGCACCAGAGACCTGGGTTTGGGAACAAACCAGGCATGATGGAGCCACTTGGGAGGATGATCTAGTATCCCAGGGTTGCTTTCCTCCTCCTCTGGCAAGTGTGAGAACAACACCTCGCTCTACCTCTGCCGCCTGTGGGTGCACAGATAGTGGTATCCTGTGATGACAGTGAGTGATCAGGAGCAACCATCAAAATGGCAACTCATATTCAGTGCTATCGTCATGTGCTACCCACAAGAGTAGCAATGCTATGCTATGGTGAGGATAGTGGAGGGTGACCAGAAGGGGAGGATAGCGAGGGGATGTGAAGGGATAGGGAAGAAGGTTTTCAGTAGGTAGGGTGCCTGCTGCAGCTGAGCTAGCCATGTGGTGTGGTGGTGAGGGTAGCTAGCTCTGGCGCAGCAGGTACTTGGCTTGGGGCTGGGGACTGTGGGCAAAACTTTTACTGCTGGCTGCCTTTTATTTTTTTACATCCGGAGTGTTGCCCCTTCCCCGACATGCACCCCCATGGAATTAGGAATCCTTTAGTAGGGGGTGCGGGTGGTAGCCCCCCCTCATAAACACTAAGTCTAATTGTCTGCTGTGTATTTACCAGCATGTGTATATCACCGTTTTTCTTTTCGGTGAAATACACTCTCCATAACGGCGATCGCTGTTTTGCATTCGCTGTTATGAGACAGAACCCAGATAGTGGCTCATAAGCCATGTTGCTGGGGGAAGGCTAGTGTCAGGCACTTCCGTGGGCATACTCACACATTCAGTAGCCTGGACTCTGATCCTTGTGCTGCCATCCTCACTGGGATAAGGATCAGGAGAAATTGAAGTGTAAATCCCCTCCACTGGCAAGCAGGATGGCAAGAAAATGATGTGGGTCAGATCTGCCCACTGATGGAGGTGCATAAAATATTGATTAATAAAAAAAGTCCCTTAAACTTCATGGCTGTGTACTGTGGTGTGGCATTCATTGACATTCGAACAATTGTTTGAGACAATGTTGGCATTACCCAAACTTTGGCACCCGCTCTTAAAGCTCTGGTGTGCAATTACATTCCCATGTCTTGAAAGACTGTGGAAGTTAGAGTAACTCAAATGCTGCTTCGAGCCATTGTTCAAATTGGGATGAACACCACATTAAGCAATCATAGAAACATAGGATTTTTCAGCAGAAATAGACTGTTTGGATCACCCTGTATGCCCAGCTGGTCCCTCCCTAGTGTGTCTCTGCAGACTGTAACTGGATTCTGGTGACCTTCCCTCCTCTCTCTTTACTAAGATTCCCCTATGTCTATTCCATGCATGCTTAAAGTCCCTTACTGTTTTCGCCTCCATCCTGGCAGTCTCTTCCAGGTGTCTACCACTCTTACAGTAAACAAGTGAAATAGTACTTCCTCACATTCCTCTTAAACTTTCGACTTCCAGCGTCATGACATGTTCTCTGGTCCTGGTGCTGTTTCTCATTTGACAGAGGTTCCCCCCATATCTGGTTCACCTGTATGAGGTACTTGTAGGTCTTTATCATGTCCCCTTTCACTCTGCTCTCCTTTAGGGTGTACATGTTGTGATTCCACAGTCTTTCTTCATAGGAATTTTGATGCAACCCTTAACCATTTTAGCTGCCTTCCTCTGGACTGCTTACACCCCAGCCTCCAAAACAGGACACAATGCTCCAGTTGGGGTCTCACCAACGAGTGATACAGTGGTAACACCACCTCTTTCCTGCTGCTGGTGATACCTTTCCCTATGCATCCCAACATCTCACAGGCTCTACCCACTGCTTTGTTACACTGCCATTCCACTTTGTGGTCATCAGATAAGATATCCCTTCCTGCTTAGTGACTCTCAATGCCTCCCACCCATTCTATACTCAGCTCCTTGATTTCTATGCCCTAGGTGCATGAATTTCCACTTTTTGGCATCAAACCACAGCTGCCATACTCTCAACCACTCCTTGAGGTTTCTGAGGTACCTACTCATTTTCTCCACCCTTTCCTGAGTGTCCACCTTATTACAAAGTTTGGTGTCATCTGCAAAAAGGAATACCTTTCCTTCCAGTTTTTCTGCAATGTCACTTATGAAGACGCTGAAGAAGACTGGTCCCAGTACTGAGCCCAGTGGCAGCCCACTGGTCACTCTTCCCTCATTAGCATGAGTGCCACTAACAACAACTCTTTGTTGCATATCCATTAACCAGTTTCTTACCCAGTTTGCCCCTTTGGGATCCCACCCTTAGGCAACTCAGTTTCTTCATCAGACTTCTGCTTGGCACAGTGTTGAAGGTCTTGCTAAAGTCCATAGGCCACATCCTCTGCCCTCCCCGATGTATTTCACTGGTCAGCCAGTCAATGAAATCAATCAGATTCATCTGCCCCCCCCCCCGCCTATGAATCCATACTGCCTTTGGTCTTGTAGCCCATTAGATTCAAGATACTCTGCTACTCTTTCCTTTAACAGGGTTTCCATTAATTTCTCCACCACTAATTTGAGACTGCCTAGCCTACAGCTGCTAGCCTCCTCCCTGTTGCCACTCTTATGGAGCGGGACCATATCTGCTCTCCTCTGTTCCTCTGGACCTACAACTGTTTCCAGTAAGGCTTTGAATAAGGTTGTCAGTGCCCTGAGTGCCTTTAGTGTATCCCGTCCAGTCCCATAACCTTGTCCACTTTCAGAGCTGTAAGTCCATGCAGGATGTTTTCCTCTGAAAAAGGAACTGTGTCCATCCTCCCCCCCATTGTTCCTGCTGCTCCCTGCTGGTGTGCCCCCCCCATCTGCTGTGAAGACTGAGCAGAAGTACTTGTTTAGGATGTCTGCCTTTTCGTAATACTTGTCTGTGTAGCCTCCCTCTGTTGTCCTCCTTATCCTCCCTATCCCTCCCCTTGCTTTTGTCTTCTTGCTTATGTACCCGAAGAATGTATCATCCCCTTTAGTTACCCCTTTGGCTATCCTTTCCTATGTCTGCACCTTTGCTCTCCTCGCTGCCTTACCTGCTTCCATTGGTTTTACTTGGTACACCTCCATATCTTCCTCCTTCTGTGTTTCCTTGTACCTTCTGAATGCCACACTTTTTTCTTTCACCACCATGGTGACTTCCCTAAAGTACCACAATGGACTTTTTTCCCTTTTGCCTTTGCTCACTTTCTTCACACAGTCACAGGTTGCCTTAATTATGCCCTTCTTTATTTTCCTCCACTCTTCCTCTATCCCTCCATGGCATCCTCCTGTACTAGGTGGTTTCTGAGGCAGTCTTCCATTCCTTTCAAATCTACTTTCCTAAGGTCCAAGACCCTTATCCTTGTTTGGTTTGCCTCTGCTCCCGTCTTCATGTTGAACCACACTGGGCAGTGACTGCTTGTACCAAGGGGACTGTCCACTATGGTGTCTGCAGTGCTGTCCCTGTTTGTAAGCACCAGGTCTGGCATGGCCCTAACAAAATGTCCCCACCATGACATTTTTGGCGGTTTTATACCCCTAATGTTGCATTACCATACATTTGCGAATTTGTGCCACAACTGTAACAGATGCCTAATCAAAGTTTTTTGCACTTAAAATACTTAATAAATTAATTAATTAATTAACATAGCACTATCACTGCATTGGCCAAGGTCACAAATGACTGGCAAACCAAATTGGATAAAAAGAACAATGTCTGTGCAGTATTCCTGGACCTGAGCAAAGCATTCGATACTGTGGACCATGAACTGCTACTCTCATCCCTACACTCCATTGGCCTAGATCCACCCTCCCTTAAGTGGTTCAGCTGCTACCTCTCCGGTAGGTCACAGCAGGTAAAAGCTGAAGGTGACCTATCCCCATTAAGACCACTGTCAAGAGGAGTTCCCCAAGACTCTATTCTGGGTCCTATCCTTTTTGCCATTTATATAAATACAATTGATTCAACCCTTACCAAGTCCTCAGTACACCTCTTTGCTGATGACACTGTTCTGTATGTCAGCAACCCTTCACCTACAGTGGCTCATGAAATCCTACAAACAGAATTCTCCTTGTTACAATATCAGCTACTCGAGAAAAAGCTTCTTCTAAATGCAAAGAAAACTAAAGCAATGATGTTCACAACTCAAAACTCCACCAACACATCCTCTTCAATCAATCTCCCCCAGCTATGCACTATACTTGGAGAAAATCTGGAGTATGTTGAAAATTTCAAATACCTAGGTGTGTGGATTGACAACAGACTTGACTTCACTCAGCATCTGAACAAATGTTAACTTACGCTAAGGCTTGGCCTCTCTAAAGATTAAACCCTTCCTTAACAGAGACTCAAAGATGAGGTTAGTCCAGGCCATCTTTCTATCAGTCATTGACTATGCAGACTTCCTCTATAGTCACTGCCCCATCTCCTACCTTCAAACGTTGGATACCTTATATCATAGAGCAATAAGGTTCATTACAGACCTGCCATGTAATACCTACCATTGTTCTCTCTATGACGCAGTTGGGTGGGTTTCCCTTCATGTCAGGAGGAGCAGAAATGCAGCTCTATGGATCTACAGAGCTTTATCAAAAAAACTCCCAAGCTATATCCTGGACTGCTTCAACCAGACCACTCCTAGCTCCTATGCCCTAAGAAGCAACAATATAATCCTGCTCAAATTGCCCAAAGTCAACACCAAAATAGGGAGGGCAGCAATCAGCTATTCTCTAGCTATAGCATGGAACACCCTACAAAAATCCCTAAAACTGTCCATTATAATTCCATTTACAGCCTTTAAGCAGCACTGTACAGCCTTCTTCACAGAGAAATGCAGTTGCTACCACTAGAGATAGAATAGTCATCCCACAAACCTATATTCCAATCATATATGACATATTCCTTCCAGTCAGACACCCCCAGTCTATGGCACCCAATATTTCCTTCACCGTCCTTGTACTCATTATGTGTGTGACTGTCCTGACCCTCATTAGGATATATATGTACTGTACATATAGTAGATATTAGTTTAACCTTCTCTTAACCGAGTTTCAACATGTGAATTCACTGTATATCATTGTGTTATAAACATCATTTTTTCTGTATGTATAACTGTCTTATCAGTGTGTGATGTAATTGCTGTGTATCAACTTGAAACTTGACCTTATCAGGTCCATCTTGTAAATGAGCCTTGCTCAATGATGATCGCCTGAATAAATAAAGATTTGATTGATTGATTGATTGATTGATTTAGTGTCTCGGTTTACAACATTTGAGCTGAAAGACTCTTTTACAGGGGTTCCATGTCATGGTAACAAAAATACATAACTATAGCCAGTAATACAGGGTATGGGGAGAGAAACAAAATACAAAAAGTATAAAAGAGACAGTAAAATACGAACAATAAGGCAGAGGCCAATTAAACACCGGCAATTACAAATTAACTTTTTACATTTGTGCAGGCTAAGGTATAACCAAATTAAAGCGATCAATTGGTGTTGATCTTGTCAGAAACAATTAGAACAAAGGCAGTTACAGATGTAATAGTACAAATTGTGTAGGATGAGGCATGGCCATTAAAGGGCAGTCAGTAGATGTTGAACTTGTCTGTTAAAACCAGAGTGGAGATGGTGGGCTAGGTGGGACAGTCACATCTATGGAGTGTTACGAGGTGTTCCTTAAGCATCCGCTTAAAGAGGCCCAGGGTAGAGGTATCAAGAATGTTGGGGAAGGGGTGGCATTAATCAGGCTTGGAGCCAGGTACCTGAAAGACCATTGGGCCTGGGATGTGTGGCAGAAAGGAGTCTGGTCACAGTTTGCTCAATCATGTTGCATCAGTCAAAGGTATTTATTCAAAACTTTGTTCATAAGGACAGGTCCATATTTTCAATGTATGTTTAGATGGGTGCTTATTTAGATATCTTGAATATTTCTTTATACATCAATAGGGATAAAACAGGGACTTCTTTTGGCTTCAGTCTGCTTTACTTTCTCTTTTTAAATCCCATCGACTAAACATTTATATTCAAATTTTAAATGTTTGCTTTGTTTTTTTTAATTATAGATATTTAGCATGTTACCTTACTGGTTTATCAATTTGTTGATGCTTCTAAACAAACTATGTTAGAATTAAAATTGGTATTTACATCTGTGATTTTATTGCCTGCACCCTAAGAATCAACATGTGTTAAGAATGAGGCTTACTTCTAATTGAAATGCAAATTCAGGGGCCAGATTCACAAAAAATTGCACAGACAACGCAAAATTTTGCGTTGCGCTTTGTGAATGCCCAGGTGTTTAAAAATATTATGCATAGACGGATAGCATACCATGCTATCCGACTGTGAATAGGGCTAGGAAGAGTCAGCAATAACCCCTCACTTCTGCAGCAGGGCTCCTTGTCTTCTGCAGCAGCAGTTTCAGATTTCTGTAGCATGATTTATTAATTTCTGTGGCAGAATGCAGTCTTGCCATTGGTCCTTTTTCAGGACCGAGCCTGACCAGGCAATCCACCGCTGCATAGCGGCCACGGAACGGAGCTCCATCAGTCACCCACTCTCCTTGTCACCAGCCAAACTAAGGCATCAGGTACGGCATCCTGAGGTTTGGAACCCTGGAATTCAATTGGCCCTTGCGGCCTCTGCCTTCTCTGCTATTGGCTGCCGATTTTGCTCCTGGCCCGAAATTGGCTGTGGCAGTTTTGGACAGAGCCTGGCTTTTTTAAAAGTTTTCTGCCAGTTCTCTGCACTACAATTCAACTGTAAAACCTATATTTTGGTCATTGTATGTTTCTTGCCACTTTGCCGTATGCTGAAATTTAAAGTTTTAAGTGTGGCTAGGCAGACTAATATCTATATACTTTACCCTTCGATTTAAAGTTTATGTGTGGATAGGCTGACTAATTATCTTTTATTACTAACTAGCTTGCCAGCTTGTAATTACTTGATATCCACTGATACGGTTTTAGTTCTGCTTTTCTCTCACTGTAATTCCTAAACTCAAACTGCTTTTGTTTTCTGCCAAGCTGTAGCCTGAACTGCCATAATTTTCCTGCTTATTCTGAATAGTCTTGACTGCTGAGATTTCTTTTTTATTTTATTTTTGCTACTGTGCTAAACAATTTCCCGATTACAGCAAACTGAAATTTGAACTGCTACCCTGTCTCTGATATTAACTTCCTTCCTATCCTCCATTGCCTACCTTTCCCCACCCTGCTACAACCACACTTTCATACTTTAGCAATCTAACTTCCTCCTCTAACCTTTCTCAGACTCCCTATCATCCCACCATATCTCTCCTTATCTTTCTTACTGTTCTCCTCTACACCTCGCCCTCTGTGTTTTTTTATCCTGCAATCTTTTGGCACCAAGCTCCTCCTCCTCCTTCCATGCCTCAAATTTTAACTGCCCTCCAGCTCACTTAATTGCTGTCCCTCTCACCTCCATTGTCTTGCTAGAGGTGCCTCTTGTCTGCCCCACCCACCGATTACTCTACGTGTCGGCTCCGTGGAGCTTTCCTTATTTGTAGCTAACCCTGTCCTTTTCGTCCTTCTTTCAGGACCGAGCCCGACCGGGCAATCCACCGCTGCATAGTGGCAGCGGCGCAGAGCTCCATTGGCTGCCTGCTCTCCTTTCTCTGCCTGCCGAACTATGGCATCAGGTATGGCATACCGAGGTTTGAAACCCTGGAATTTGATTGGCCCTTGCGGCCTCTGCCTTCTCTGCCATTGGCCGCCGATTTTGCTCTTGGCCCGCAATTGGCCGTGGCAGTTTTGGAAAGAGCCCAGCTTTTTTAAAAGTTTTCTGCCAATTCTATGTACTGCAATTCTACTGTAAAACCTATATTTTGTCCCATGCCACCCTCCCGACCCCGCTCTCGACCTCCATTAAATACACCATAACCCCTCCTTCCAAAATTTCTCCTTATCGACTATTGGTTCCTATCTTTTCTCACATAGCCAACAGATACGGGCTTCCTACTTACAGCTCCTCTCTCTCTCTCTCTCTCTCTCTCTCTCTCTCTCTCTCTGCTGTTTATTTTCTTCCCTTGCTGATTTTCACAGTTCCCTCTCTCACTGTAGTTGCTTTAGTCCTTAGTTTAGTATCTATATACCCCTCCATCCCTTTGTATTTCTCTGTCTTTCACACTTCCCTAGATGCCTACACCCATTATATACTTCAGGTTCTATAACTAGTCCGGGTTTTCCTCACTTCACCCACGCAATTCTTTGCTATCTAACCAGGCCCCCTTATCCTGCTCTGTGCTTCTATCTATTGAAACACCTTGCCCCATTGTTCTCCTGGTGGTGCTTGTGCAATCTAAGTCTTTCACTGCTCTCTGAGTGTGTTGCACAGGCTTAACATTATAGTTTAAGTTCTCTGCTCAGTCTTTCTCTCTCCCTGTGCCTTTACCCTTCTCTCCTCCTTGTCCCCGAAATAGCTTATGTCTCTCTCTAAAGCCTACACCCTAATCTATTGTTTTCTGCAACCTTCCCCTAGCCTATCTGTACTCACTTTCCCTATTTGGCCTTTTATAACCCTAACTGCTAGAGGCTCCTATACCCCATAGTAGTTAAGTCTGTTCCAGGAATTTCTGATCTGCTCTACCCTGAGCTCTTTATTGTTGCAGCAACTACTTAGGCAATGACCTCAAATAGGGCCTTTCTGCTTATCTATATCTTAGGGTCCCTACTTGGCCCGGTAAGCATCCTATATCATGGGTCACCTAAAACACCTAATCATCATGGCCATGGTTTAATCACTGGGAGGCAGTATAGCGCAGTGGTCTAAGGCTCTGAGCTGCAAATCTGGTAACATCCAGCAGACCAGACCTGGGTTTGAATCCCACATCTTCCACTTGCATACTGCGTGACCCTGAGCAAGTCACTTAACCTCCTTGTGCTCCCAGGTTGCTCCTGTAAAAAAGCTTTAAGCTTAGTGTGCTATACCTGGTTAAACAACAAAAAAAAAAAAAAAAAACTGCTTTACTTATCATCCTCTAGTGTCAGCAACGTTAATACTTTCCACTCTGCCACCATCCAATCTCTAGATGACTTCCATTTCTCCAGTCTCCTCCTCTTCTATGACTCACTACAGGACTTGACCCCACTTCTGATAAACAGGGGTATAATCTACCTAACTATATGCGATCCTAAAAAATGCTTCCTCAGCCACCTAATTCTCTCCCCTTTTATCCACCAGAAGTGTTGGTACTTCTTGCTCCTGGCTACCCTGCTGATATATTGGTGATATTGAAACAATCTCTGGCCCTGCAGGCCATCTCTTTCACTTTGATGTTCTACTAAGCACCACAAAAGGTCTCCTTATAGCCCATCACAACATTAGACACCTTGAGCACAACTTTGCTGAATTTGAGGCCTGGATTTCCCTCTACAAACCGGACATACCGTGCCTGTCCAAAACATGGCTAAAATCCTCTATCTTTGATTCATGAAGTTTGATACCCTCCTATAGCCTCCTATGGAAGGGCAGACCATCCACCAAAAGAGGGGGTAGCGTAGCCATCTATTTCAAGGAACACCTTCATCTCACTGCCCTAAACACTGATCCTCTGAGTCACTACGTGCACTCCTTACCCTTGGGACAAACAAATTGCATATTGTATGTGCCTACAATCCCCCTAACAGTAGCCTCACTGACCTAGATGAGCTACTAAACCAGACGTCCCTACTCACCGCCAAAAATGAAGTGAACATCTTAGGTGACATTAACCTAAACTGACTAGGGAAATGCCAGGCCATCTTGCTGTCTAAAATTCAGAGCCATAACCTCCATCAACTGATCACTGAACCCACTAAGATTGCTTCTCCTTCTAACTCTAGCACCCTTATCGACTGGATGTTAGAAAACCACCCCGAGCACATCCAGTCTGCTGACACACTTGCAGATGCCATTACTGACCACTCCCCTATCTTTGGCATTTGGGGATTGACCACCCCCCTTCCTGTAAAACCGCCCCTCGTCACCTTTTGAAACTATGCCAACCAGGATCCTCAAAATTTTCTTTGCAACGTGGCCAACATTGACTGGTCTGGTCTTTACAATGCTCAAGGTGTGCAGTCCGCTCTGAGCATCTTCATTACTAAATTCATAGCAATGCAGAATCTTCCCTCCCCTCTTATAATCTGCCGAGTTAAGGGGGAACATGCTAGATGTCTCAAAAAGGATCTACTAGCTAAAATAAGAGTGAGAGAGACAAGAACTAGAGCTGTTTCAAATCCTCTGGTCTACCAGTGGACTATAATACCTATATGATGCAAAAGAATGCCTGCAAAAAGGATATAAAGACTGCAAAAAGCTCTTACTATAAAAACCTACTAACAGATGCCTTGGATGACTCCAAAAAGTTCTGATCCCTCAATAAAACCTTCTTGGGATGTACTCACTCCTCTACCCCTAATGATATGATTCTCAAAGGAACTCACTACAACAATCCTCAGATCACAGCCAACTTCTTTAATAATCAATTCTCTGACCTAACCAAATTCATATCCTCCTTCCCTGCCTCACAACAAGTGGGCTCTCCAGCTTCTTCCAGCTGAGCACTTTGAGGCCATTATTCTGAAGGAGTTTACAAAACTCCTTAGCTCGATCTTGGACAGTACAGCCACAGGCTCAGACAGCATTGAGCCCAGGCTGCTAAAAATAACTGCCCCACTCATTGCCGCTCCTCTGGCCAAAATTTTTATTCTTTCTCTGTGTCAAAGTAGTGTTCCTGACATTTGGAATATAGCGAGAGTCACTCCTATATTTAAAAAGGGTGACCCCAGAGACCCCCTCAAACTATAAGCCCATAGCCATCCTGTCAGTGCTAAGCAAAATCTTAGAAAAACGAGTTGCTACACAAACCATTGAATTCCTTCTCAAATATGACTTTCTAACAACTGCCCAGCAAGGCTTTTGCAAAGGTCACAGCACCTCTGCAGCCCTTCTTAAATTTACTACAGATACTCTCACTACTATGGACTCAGGTCTTCTAACAGGGGCTGTTTTCATTGATATGATGAATGCCTTTGACCTGGTGAACCACTTCTTTCTCCTGGCCACCCTATAATCTATAGGCTTTGCATCTAATGTAGTCAGCTGGTTCAGCAGCTACCTGTCTAACAGGGTCCACGCTGTTAAGTTCAACTCATCCTATTTGGATCAGGCTACAGTAAATATTGGAGTACCACAAGGCTCCATCCTGGGGTCACTTCTCTTCTCAATATTTATTAATAACATCACCTCCAATCTCTCTGCCACCTCCTCTATACTCTATGCAGATGACATTGTCCTCTACACCAGTGCGAAAAACGTATGTGACATCAATCTATGGCTCTCTGCTTCCAACACACACAGACATGGCTCTCAGATCATAAACTTGTTCTTAATGAGGCCAAAACCCAGCCCATGCTATTTGGAACCCTTTCAAAACTCAAATCATACCAAAACAACTTTAGGGTCTCCTGCTTAGATGGCTCACCCATTGGCTTAGTTACCTCATTTAAGTACCTAGGGGTAACTTTGGATCAATCCTTAAACCTCAAACTTCACATATTGAACAAGTGTAAATCGGTGAACTCTAAACTAGGTGTAGCATACCGAACTAGCTATGTTTTAACCCCCTCAGCAAGACTAGCTACTGCCTGAGGTATATTTCTGCTGACCCTAACCTATGGGGTAGCTTCATATGCTGCCATACCTAAATCAAATCTCCATAGATGGGACATTGCCTATAATAATATCTGTTGGTATGCCTCTTCATCCCTTATGCTGAAACACCATTGCCTCCTCTACGCTAATCTTAATTGGCCACCTCCTAATGCAACCAGACTCTACTCCCTTGGCTCCACTGTAGATAGTATTATGAGGTCTCAAACCCCTAAAACACTGCTGGAACTGCTCACTCCACAGACCTCCAACTACGGCCTGTGCTCGACTGATAAATCCTTCTTATGCATGCCAAAATGCACAAGCACCAAAGGTTCTAGTGCTTTTGCCCAACATGCTCCTTGGCTGTGGAACTCCCTCTCTCTAGATGTTCACCTAGCACCCGCACATTACACCTTCAAAAAAGTACTCCGCCACTACCTCATCTCATCAAATCAATGCTCCTGCTTTAAACCTCCTTAGTACTCTGTCCTCCTCCCTTGCTGCAGTTCTTAACCTGCCTTCTGCTAATATACCCTTGTGATGTAAATCCTCTTACGCCTTGTCCCCAGCCGCACCCCCTACTTGCCTGACCAGCATCTGTAAAACTTGCCCTGTTCCAACCCAACCAACTTGCCCTGTTCCAACTAAACCAATCTCAGCCATCCTATCCCCTGCATCTAACCACCTTTGCACTTATTTGTTTTTGTTCTTATATCTTTTTGGGTCTGTATAAAATTGTTTTTCCCTAGGGGTATACCTGATGCATGTTTATTTTTTGTATTTTGCTCACTTATCGCTGGTTTATTCCTTGCATGTTGTGACTTCACTGTTTTTGCTCTACCAGCCTAAATGTCTCATCCCAATGTTATAACTGAAACGATATGTTCTGTATCCTGCTCTCAACACCTTGTATTTTGTTTATGCTGCATAATATGCTGTGAAACACCATTGTTTTTATCTTTCTGTATAACCCTCTGTTGTGTCTCTGTAATGCTACCCTGTGACCTCTGGGGTAGTGCCTGAAAATAGTCATCTCTATAGCTAGCACACCTACCCACTAAACAAAAACTAAATAAATAATAAAATAAATAAAATATGATGATGATGTCATTGATGGCATCACATGCTGAGCATAGAGGAGGAGCTTCAGTATAAAAGAGATGAGGTAGGGCGGTAGGGAGCTGAGCACTATGGAAAAACTGAATATTTGAATGAAAGTCCACCAAGAGCAATTACTTCTTTTGCACTATACATATTCTGCGACATGATGCAAAATCTGTGGACAATTTTGCAAATTTGCCAAATAGGAGTGTCCCCCTTGATATCCAATTTCTCTGCCATACTCTGAGAGAAAACTTATAGCATAAACCTTCAAAATTGCTTTAAATACATATATAAGAATGGCTGGCTTTGAGTCAGGCAGAAGGAGAAAACCAATGAATTACAGTATACAATCTCCAACCAGTCTCTGCAGACAAACTGCTCTTTTCCTTGAACTGTCCACTATAATATGATCCTCTCTTGCACTTTCCATGACTGCTATACTTTTGTCTCTCATGACCTAACCTTCCTGGCCACCAGTTTCTACCAAAGGCGCTACAAGTGTGAGTTAATACATTCATTAACATGTAAATACGGTGCATGTTTGTTAATATCTAGTTACTTTTCCTTGTCAGAGAAAATAAGTTATACTTTTCTTGTACTTTAAAATAACATAAATGACTACCTGCCTGCAGCACTGTGCCTCCATTTAGTTTTATTTTTGTACTGTGCTCAAGGGAGTGATCTACCTACCCTACCATCTGCCCCAAATTATGTCTTCATGGGGTTTATGTAATATATTTGCCCCCTTTGTGTGTTTATGAGTGCTATAACTGTGGATTGGATGCTGAGTGCTTTCCCTATGTGCGCTTAAGTAATCTGGTTCACTTTCCTTACCTCTCTGCATCCTCTTTATTATTTTATATTTGCAGCCAGTCCATAATAGTTTCTTCTGTTGCTAGCCTCCTACGCAATAAGTTTTTTAATTGATTTAATCATCCCTCAGTTACATGTGGGGGCAAGGCAACCCCCCCGCTCTAACTACAGCTACTGGCTGCAGCCTTCATCTTTGACCACTCATGGTTCAACTCTGCAACAGAATTCACACTCCCCTAACAGCACAAGTGACACTCACTTCACAAGAAAGTTACCCCTCAGTACTAAAGCTCTAACTTTCTCTCTGTCTCTTTGTCTCTGTCTCTCTCTCTCTCTCTCTCTCTCTGTCTCGCTCTCTATCTCTGCAACAAAATGCTAACAGTGCAGTAACTTGTGTAATTATAAATTACTAAGTTGATTTCAGACAATCTGAGTGCAGAGCCACTGTACCACTTATTCTGTGTACAGTGTATTCTCATGCAGAAGCGGTAGGAGGGAGCACTCCACTTCAATGCCGGGGGGAGGATGGCAAACTAAAATTTAAAAAAAGACTCTAAATGTATTATAAATCACTCAAGCTGATCTCGAGTGATTTATGATAAGATAATAAGGCCTCCAAGAGATGTCTCTTACACTATGAGACTCCTCTTGTGAGGTTTGGGCAAACAGAACCACTTAGCTTCGCTTCATGGTCCTCTTGCTGAAACCTCACACTTAGAGACTCTTGTACCTTAAGGGACATCCCTCAGAAACCCAATTAACTTATAAACATATGGGCCCTATTTGAATACAAGCTTGTATACAGATTGCCTATTGGCAGCAACTGTATGGCACTGAACCATTTGACCAAAAGGGATTACATTACATTAGTCAACTGGGCTACCAAAATCTAATACCCGAACCCTTTTAAAGTAATCCATAGTGACAAGTACAACATTCTCAGATTTACATGTATCTATTCCAGCTGGGGTGTGGGCACATATTCACCTTTAGCTTGCACCCTGGAGTGGCAACGTTTATTTGAGTGTGCTTGTTTTATTTTCACAGGGCCCCAGGCTCTCTCCACTATGGTACCAGGTCAATACTGTGCATGTATGACAGTGTGGTATTATCCACACTGTATAGTGAGTGCCTGTGATTACAGTGACAGGGGTAAAGCAGAGGTAGCAGAATACTGCTACTCCTGTCACTGCATACAGACTGGGAGGCTGTACAAGTTGCCATGTGCTGGGTGCCTGGTCAAGCCATTCCCATGGAGGAGTGTCTATGGCACCAGTGCACGGTGTAGTCAGGAGACCTGGGACTGTGGTATGGATCCCCCCCAGGTCTCCCCTGCAACAACTTTTTGCCACATTAAAAAAAAAACTACCTCCCTCCTGAGTTTCTCCCCATCCCCGAGGTCCTCCCCGGAGTTAGTTATTTATGTTCCAGGGACGAGAGGGCATGAGGGGGGCAAAGCCCCCTGCAAAAACACATGAAGACCCATGGTGATCAATGGGTATTGTGTGTGTAACAGGTCGGTGTTTTGCCCAACTCTGTTTTTGTCTGGCGGTGTTTCGCATTTTTAGCCACACTGTTTTGTCATGCACGGTAATGACCTGGTGCCCTCTTCTACAAACATCCCTGCACCATTTTTCTTGCCTCCATTATTGACTAATCTGGTCACCATTACTGTTTCAAATATCTTCAAATGGAAGTGATGTGTGATGCCCCCCTTAAAAGGGGCTTACTTGGGGTCTATAAAAACTGTTGCAACCCACCATCTGCATCACTTGTCTCTTCTGGCTACCTAGGAGTCATGCTATGTGGACATGGGACTGGAAAGAGAAGTGAGGACATGGGAGGGGTTGACGTTCATCAGCACTTCCTTCAGCTTTTTGAGGAGCATGTTGTTTACAATTTATAGTGCCTTGAGTAGCACATCAAGGATGGTTGGTTGCCACCAATGGGGATTGCACTGGCCTCTGCCTTGCTACAACTAAAGATTTTCTCCCACCCCAGACACCAAAATCAAGAGGGTGGGAACTGTGAAATAAGGGCAGAAGCCCAGGAGAATGGAACATTGGGGCCAATGCCCCTTGATGGCATGATGTTGGCAATTCCTAACATCTGGGACAGCCAATCAGGTGGGCTGGGGCTCACAGTTAGCTCTTGTAGATTTCTGGGAGAGGGAAGTACTGTGTTTCTAGTGCCCTTTCCTGGACCTATCAAGCAATGTAATTCCAGAGTGACAGCAGCATGAACCAATTGGAGCTGGCCCTGGTGTGTGTTGACAAAAAGGAGACTGGGCTGTAAACTGGCAGATCTGAGAGAGATCTCAAATGGGACAAAACCTGCTCCCTGTATCAGAATTCAGGTTGTACCATGTGGGGCCTTATGCCTGGCAAACAAACTGTGAAAGAAGCTGCCAAAGTTCCAGAGTGGAAGAAAGCGGTAACCGCATGTAAGCCAGCATGAGCATAACACTGAAGAGCCAGCACAGAATTGAAGACTAAAATTCAGGGGTGTTGATCCATGTCCCGTAATAGGCACCACAGCTAGGTGTTGGGTTGACATCAACCTGTGGGTTTGAAGGCTTAGATGAGTGGGGCCTCAGGAGCCAAAAGAGTAGAGGACAGAAGAACCTGTGATCAGCTCTGCAGTAAGCTGAGCAGAAAGACCCTGTGAAAGGTGGAGAGTCCAAGAAGGGAGCACCAATAAAATCAGAAGTACCATGGGAGACTGGAGCAGTAAGGGGGCTGCAAAAACAGAAAGAACCATCCAGTTAGGAATTGGGACTAAGGTTGGGGCCTGCCCTGCTGTCTGAAAATACTGTTTGGAATGTCTTTTCAAGTTGGCCATCGGCCAGATTTACAGATATCTTAGTTTTAGAGTACTTAAAACCATTGCAGCACTGCATATGTGCATTTGGGGGAATTGTTAAGGAGCCCATTGCTTTTTGTTTAAAGGGAAAGTCCCATCAACCTATTTTCTGTATTTCGGTGTGGTCTGTAGGCATGAACAGAGATTCCTTCTCCTTCATCCCCCTAATATCATTCTAGTTTAAATATAAATGAGATTGCTTCACTCCATTCCGTGTGGTGTGAAAACTTGCTTGTCACCATTGCAAAGGTCATGACCCAACTCATGTAAGGCATCTTGAAATTTTATGATGCTTTAGTGCTGAAGTCTGCAGTAGTTATACTGTATTAGTCAGCACTGTTGCTGTTCTCTGTAGTTCCTGTGTTCTTGTCTTGGCATATTAAGTGCCCTGTTGTTTTCTGTACTTTAAACTGTATCTGAGTTAGAACAAAATGCTTTCAGAGAATACAGGGACTTTACAAGACATGTTACAGAACTGAATGAGAGTATAACTTTTGATGGCTTTTGCAGGTATGCATCATCATCTCCCATGATGCCTTACACGAGTGGGGTCATGACCTTTGCAATGGAGACAAACAGGTTTTCATACAAGGGCAAAACAGAGTGAAGAAAACTCATTTATATTTAAATTAGCATGAAATTAAGGAGATGCATGAGAGGGGCTCATTGTTCATGTCTAAAAACTACACAGGGACATAGAAAATAGGTTGAGGGGGGTCTTTCCCTTTAAACCTGTAAGTACGCCAACACTGTACAACCCACTGCAGCTTCACTGGGCCTGCAGTGCTTCAACACCTGAAGTGCCCTGGGACTCAGTGTTAGGGAGTCCCTATTAAGCTTAAGGGTTAATTCCTGTTTCCAGGTGGGAGGGGGGGTAGTGGCCTCTAGTACTGGAGGACCATCTAGCTACATTGCCATTTTTTGCTGTGTGGGGTTTGGAGGGTGGAAGGCTACCACCTGGCTCGGCTTGACTAAATATAGCCCAAGTAATTGGTCATCTTGTCAAGTCCACATGGATGTGGAGTGGTTGGACCTGTCCTAGCAGAGCAATTAAGAGTCATGTATTAGGCCCATCTAGAAGGGTGCCAAACAAGGGCTTCTTTTGAAACTGTGGGTGTATTTATATATATTCCATTTCAGACGGTTTGGTTCTGGAAAATAAAGTTGCGTTTTACTGCTACCATATTTCCAATCGTCTGCCATAACACTGTGCGTGTCAATTGGAGGAAACAGTTGCATTTGTGTGGGGTCTGTGGGAGATGTGATCATAGTAGGGAGGCAGACAAGAGTGACAACTCAGGTGGCTGCACTGATACATCACCAAGCCCCCTGTAGTCTTTCTCTGGGTGAAGGCAACACACATTTATTTTCTCTTGAATATGACCCCCTCTCATTACTCAGAGAGAAAAGAAGCCAGGAGCCCTTGAAGATGTTTATGGCAGCTCAGTGTCAATGTAAAGTAGAGGCATTTCAATCCCTAACCCAAATGCAAAGGCGTTCTGATCTACAGGGACCTTACAGATGTGCTATGGCAGTTACACCTTCCAAGTTGGTTGAATGTGAATTAACTTCAGATTAAAATCAATAGTAATCTTCTCATGTTCAAACCATAGATGCCCCACAGTTGTACAAAGGAAGCATATGCTCCATTCCAGGAAGGACTATTCCAGACAGGACATTGCCATTTCTGGAGCCTTTCCACCAGTTCTGAGACTAGTGAATGGCACTTCTTTATTCACTTCAATCAGAGATGTTCCAACTACTGTGCCTTACATCAGAATACAATTGTCCCCTGATCCCCCTTCCAGAAAAAAATCTCTCCACACCTGTTTTCTGTTGGATGCATGCAGGCAATATTTATTAAGGCACTCAAATTATATTTATATTCCCAGCTTCATATTTCAACAGTATACAGTAGAGTACAGTACCACCAAAATAATTAATTCTGCTTCTTCTTTCTGGAAACCTTCTTCTGACTTGATCCTCTTCTCCTTGCTTGTAGCACTTCTGGGTCCGGACACAGTCTGATACAGCCCCCCCATCATCACCAGAACCAGGTACTACCACCAGGTACACCCACTTGGTACCACCACCAGATACCACCACCACTTGGTACAACTACCAGGTACCCCCATTTACCCGGGCCTGACCCACACAGGGTCAGTTTCTGGTCCATACCCCACTAGGTCCGGACACGTGATCTAGCCCCTAGTTTCTATCCCCTCTCCCTCCCCCTTTACTTCCATGCAGGTTCCTCTGCCCCAGCCTGTGCTGCCTACCCCCTCTCCTGCCCCCTTTTTCCTTTCCTTACCCCTTTTCTTCTTCTTTTTCTCCTTTCTGTGGGCAACCTGTGCCCCCTGCCAGGGCTCCTTCCAGCCCCAAGGACCATACACTGCCCTCCTGCAGCTCCCCTGACCCTGTACCAGGGCCCACCGGGGACCGTGTTTTATACCCTCAACTTCCTGTGCAGTACCAGCCAGCGGCAAAACCTCTCTACTTAGTACAGGGCGGGTGGTGGGGAATCATTTTCCCAGCAAAAGAGGGAGACCAGAAGGCTGCAGGCCCTCACATAGCCCAAAGTGGCCCCCCCTACCATCCCCCTCTTTAGCCCCTCTCCTTAACCAATTAGGAAGCTCTCCTATCCCCTAGTCATTTGACCCTCCCTGACGTCCCATTCCTTCCCCTTTCCTATCCCCCTTCACCCTTCCCCTTTGCTTTTCTGGCAGGGGGACATTAGACAAACTGGCCTGCCTTTTATTGGCAAGCCTTATTGTCCCCTGATCCCCTCCCAGAAATAAGTCTCTCCATACCTGTTTTCTGTTGGATGCACACTGGCAATATTTATTAAGGCACACAAATTATATTTACATTCCCAACTTCATATTTCAACAGTATACAGTACAGTACCGCCAAAATAATTCATTCTGCTTCTTCTTTCTGAAAACCTTTTTCCGACTTGATCCTCTTCTCCTTTCTTGTAGCACTTTGGGGTCCGGACACAGTCTGATCCGGCCCCACCATCATCACCAGAACAAGGTACCACCACCAGGTGCCCCCACTTGGTACCACCACCACATGGTACCACTACCATGTACCTCCACTTACCCGGGCCTGACCCACACAGGGTCAGTTCCCGGTCCATACCCTACTAGGTCTGGATATGTAATACAGCCCTAGTTTCTATCCCTTCCCCCCTTTACTTCCATACCTGGGTTTCTCTGCCCCCAGCCCATGCTGCCTACCTCCCCCCTCTCCTGCACCCCTTTCCCTTTCATTCCACCTATTTCCACTGACCCATCTCCAGCTTGTGAAGGACAATGGGGCTCCTCTTGTGGCTAGAAACATGGTACCCTCCACTCTCCTTAGCACCCTTCCCCCCATATCTCCAGCATGCCTCAGTAGGGGTGCCTGCCTCACGACAGACCCACCCCCTCTGCCTTGTAGACATCCTCTACTCATACAAAATGTCCCTGGGATGGGCCTGGACCCCCACACTTTCTACTCAGCCTCACACACTGCTGCCCAGGCTGTTGTGGCCTGCCAGCACCCACCCTAGGGTGCACCACCCCCATGGTGCCGCCTATGGAGCTGGTCATGCATGCTGGTGCACCCCATCCCCTCATTATGTCTGCCGGGATGAGAACGGGCCCCCACATGCCTCTAATGCAACAGTTCTCAAACTTTATCATAGTGAGCCTCCCCTAAGCCATGAAAAAGATCTTGAGCCTCCCCCAAAATACTGAAGTATTTTTGGGCCTCCCCATAGAAAAATAGCCTACTTTTCACAGTACATCAGGAATAAATTGAAACCTCTTTGCATAGCTGGCGCTCATGTTATTAAGCTTATAATAACACCTCCCAACAGGACAACCTACTTGCTCCAATATTTTGACTCTTGAACGATTGTTGCCCTTTATGCCATACCTTCATGGGTCAGACTGTTTTTTCTGTTGCCCATCTAACTGGAATAACCTTCCTGCCGACCTCTGCCTCTCCCTCTCTCACCCTGCTCTTAAGCAACTTCTCAGGGATAATTTTGCTCCCTTCTGCTCTTATTCCTAGTACCTGTATGGTTAACTCTTGTATTTGGACAGCTCTGCTGCCAGTCTTATTAATCAACTGTTCTTTGCATTGTTGGTTTATTGTTCTTAATTTGTTTGCACTTTTATTCATTTTGTATTGCTTAAGTGTTTTGCAGTTACATTTTGAATTGTATTCTCTCATTACCCTTCCCTGGGTACACCTGAAATAAGCCATGGCTCAGTGTACAGTACCTTCCCTGGTCACTGACTTGTGAATAAATACAGTACATACATTCACTTGCTATTATCCTCTTTCAGTTTGCCTTATCCCTTCACTCAAACTCTATGAAGTTCAAAATTTAAATACAGTACTTTTTCAAGACTTGCTTGAGCCTCCTCTAGAACAGGTTGGGGCCTCCCAAGGGAGGCTGGCCTCACCATTTGAGAACCCCTGCTCTAATGAAGTGTCCATGCCCTGCTGTGGCCGAGGCCTGACCCCGCTGTGCACTCTCCCCGATGAGGGGAAAGCATGCCCCTGGATCCCCTGCAGTCTGCCCTTGGACCAGTGCCCCTTCATAGCTCCTTGGGCCTGCCCCTCCAGGACCCCTGTAGCCCCGGCCACCCAGTGCCTTATCTGCTCTGCACACCTCTGGCCAGACTCCCCCTTGTGCCCCTGTGCTGGCCCCTACCGGTGCGACTGCACCCCTGTCCCAGATGCCTCTCCTCCTTTCTGGGCCCAGGCAGGTTGCCACCTGTATTTGGCACCTACCCCACCTCCCTTAACAATTCCTGTGGCCGGGTCCTCCTGGTGCCCGCATATACCCCAGATGTGTTGCCTCTTGTCCTTACTCTCACCTGTCCTCTATGTTCCTTGCAGCTCCACCACCGCTCCACCAGTGGGGACATGCAGCCAACCCATGGCTATCCCCCAGCCCTTGTATGCCTGCCTCTGGGCCCACGGGGTGGCCAGGGCTCTCTGTTCTGTCTCCATCAACAGCCATCCTGATCCGTGGCCCTTCTTCATCCTATCCCATACTACTGCTCACTGCTCCCATCTACCCTGACTACCTGGGTTCAGAAACCTTCAGACACATGTCCTGACCCTCCCCTGTAGCCCCGTGCCACAGCCTGGGCCATCTGTTTTTCCTTCCGCTACTCGGGGTCCCACTCACCGTCATGCCCCTCTCCTTGAGGCTTCCCCCATGGCCCCCGCAGTATAAGTTGCCAATAGTTTGCCACTGCCCTGGCTTCCACGTTTGCTCCTGCCCTTCCGCTCCACAAGTCTCGTGCTGGTGGGCCCCCATTTCTGGTGTGCTTCCCTGTTCAGCCCCCGTGGTTCACCAGCCCAGGGCTCAGAACGCACACCCTTGTTGCACAACCTACTGCCAGTGCCCCTCTCACTCCGCTTAGAGGGGAACTACCTGGTGTAGGAGCTGGCACACCTTCTGTACTGCCATGGCCAGCTAGTTTTTCCAAGGGATCTCCTTCATGATCTGGTTGATCAACACCTTCTTGACCCACCTTCGATAGCCCCACTTCCACCCACTGTTACTCAGCTGGCCTCTCTCACTGAATCCCCATTCTCAGCCCAGACTGACTGCCTGGTCTGCCCTTTCTCCTTCCCAAGCCTGAAGCCCCTTTGGAATCACTCCTCCTTCCCGGGGGATCCCCCCACTACAAAACCACTTGGGCTCACCTAGCTACGTGGTTCAAAGATCCTTCCCCTCCCGCTGAGTTGGTGCACCAGTCCCCAGCTCCACTCTGGACCAGGTAGCCCCAGTTGAGGCCCCTGCTCCCAGAGGAATGCAGGGCACCCATCCATGCATGCCCCTTTGCCCCTAGGTCCCACTTTGTATAAGCCTGTCCTTGCCCAGGACTGAGGACATGCCATGCCTCTGGGCCTATCCGGGCCACCATGACCTCAGGTATCCCCACCTGCCAGTACTATTTTCCGTTGGCCTGCGGCTCTCCCTCAGCGTGCTCTTGCTGTCCATGAACACAAAACAGTGGGTGGATTCACCTAGTCTAATTCCCTAACCCCATCTCTGTGCTGTCCCCTTCCCCTAGGTTCTGCCCGCCTGGGGTCCTAGGGCCCTCGCCCACTCCTGCTAGCCCTTCCCTCCAAACTGGGAATCCCCACAAGGTTAGCCTGGGGGGATCTCTATTAACTAAGGGCCTTGCTTGAGGGCACGCCAGTGCATGAGGGGCCTGTGGGCTTCCAAAACCCAGGGCTCCGGCCCTCGCAGCTCTGATCCCCCTGACCTCTGCACTATATTGCCTCCCCAAATTAATTCCTGAGACTGTAGGGCCTCCTGCAAGTCAATCCTAGCTGGATTAAGCCTTCCCTCATCTGTCCTTCCCCTGGATCCCTCAACACCTTGCCAGTGTGACTGAGGTTTCCGAGTACCCTGTGGGACATCTGTCTGTGCCCTACCCCAGTCTTCCCAAACCTGGGACACGGATGCCCCAAGTGAATTCCCCTGCCATCTCAGGCAATCATTGCAGATAGTTGTTTTTGTTGCCCCCATAAAAACCTCTTGCCCATTACCTTTTACCTGGATATGGTGAAACGTTCCAGCCATGGCCAGTGGGGGCCACTGGTACTTTCCCTTCGTACTCAACTATGCGCACCACTGGCCTGCCTGGCCTTGGTGTTCAGAAGGGGCTGCATCACAGTGTGTATGCCTCCCTTACTGTCCCAGGCCCTGCGTTTTGTGGGCAGATCCCGTCCATATTGGATTGGGAACAAACTCCCTCCAGCTGCTAAAAGCTGAAACCCATTAGGCCTCCTACCCTGCCCTGACATCACCCAAATGCTCCATCTGCCCCTACTATGCCCCCTCTGGAGAAATTGACCTGGCTCGATTCTGCCCCATTCCACCCTATTTTTACAACCCCCCCAAAGCTGCACTCACAAAGGTGCCCTCACACAGGCCACCTCATTCCATCTTGATGACTCTCCGGGAAGAGGTTTTCACTCCTCCAGGGCATTTGAGGGCATGCCCAACATGACCTGCTGAATGCACCACCTAGCACGTTGCACATGAGTACTGGGCTGGAACCACCACCCCCTTACCATTTTTTTTTTTTGATACCTCTTGAAACTATTCACACTCCCCATGCCCCTAGCCCTGGGACCGTCATTCCTCAGACTAAAATAGGCCTTTTCTCCCCTAAAATGTGTCTATTTTGACCCCCTGCAGTAGCAACTCGGGGTTATTACGTCTATGGCAGGTACCTCCATGGAAAGCCCACTGTTGGCTATACGCCGTGCACTCTATACACCTTCACACCACCAGCCCTGGAGGACCTGAGTCAAACCCCCCCCCATTTTCCGCCTACCGGGCCGGTGCAGGCACAACGGCAGAAACATTCCCCTGTACCCCATGTGTCCCCGTTATATTTAGGGCTTGCATTCTTCTGATGTGTACTGATCAGTATCTCGCCCACCTGCCCCACTTGACCTGCATGACTTGCCCTGCTGCTGTGCCGGCAGGGCCCACCCCTCCTGCCAACTCTGCCTGAGCAGCCTTGGGGCATGCCCTGCCCTTGGTGACCACCATCACCCTCTTCAGTTCGCAGCACCCCAACCTGTCTAGCCACATATATCCAGGTGAATAATCCCTTTAAATATGACTGCCAGCCATACCTCAGCATCTAGTAACTGATAGGACCAGGTTACTTGTTGTTGTCATTCTTAATTCGCTAACCTAATAAGCATTGGGGGAGTGGGGGTGAGATCTAGGACACTGGCAGTGGACTTCAGGGGGCCAGACTTTATGGGCATGGGAAATATTTTCAAGGATCACTTGAAGGGGATTACCTCAATGACAAGTGTGGAAAGGAGATGGGAGGTCATAAACGGGACTTCATGAGGCAGTCAGGATCTGCGCTAAGTTGAAGCGTAAGGGAGCAAGGTCACATAAACCATGCTGGTGGTCCAGTGAGGTCCAGGTAGCAGTCAGAGAAAAGAAGGCGGCTTACAAAAATATAAAACAACAAGAGGGATAGGATAAGTGAGATGTACCAGCTTGCATCTAGAAAAGTCACCCGTATGGTGAGGGGAGCAAAGTCCAGTAAAGAGCAACGGCTGGCACAGGGATACATGAGGGAAAAGGGGTTCTTCCGTACATTGGGGGAGCGGAGAAAACTAAGGCCATCTCAGCAGATTGAGATCAGAAGGAGGGTGGGTGGAAGAGGCGAGGGACCAGGCAGAGGTATTTAATCGAGTACTTTGCCTCTGTGTTCACTAGGGAGGGGATGGGATATCTACAAAGCAAGGCACAAAGGGTATAGAAGCGGAGGAGTGGGATCAGGAGCAACAGAAATGGAGCAAAGGGAGGGAAAGGTACCCCAGGGTGTCACATCTGGATAAAGATAAAAAGACCAGTAAGGTGGAGGACGGATGATGCCATCCACAAAGGTGTGGTTTGCCCTCAAGGCCCTAAAGAAAGACAAATCTCCTGGGCCGGATGGCATTCATCCGAGAGTACTATGGGAATTGGCGGACATACTGGCTGCACCCCTGGCGGAGCTTTTCAACAGGTCACTTGAGACAGGGAGGGTACCTAGGGATTGGCGAGAGGCACATGTGGTACCAATCCATAAAGGGGGTCGAAGGAAGTACCAGGAAACTATAGACCCATCAGTTTAACCTCGGTGGTGGGAAAATAATGGAGAGTATACTAAAGGAAATCGATTGGGGGTTTACTTGGGGAGGTGGGAGGTCTGGATAGTCGGCAGCATGGGTTTGTGCCAGGTAGATCATGTCAAACCAACCTTGTGGAGTTCTATGAATGGGTAACATCAGAACTGGACAGGGGTAAGCCTGTGGATGTATTATTCTTGGATTTCAGCAAAGCGTTTGACTCTGTCCCTAACAATGGTCTGGTGGAGAAACTGATGGGGTTAGGAGTAGGCCCTTTGATGGTCAGATGGATTGAAAACTGACTAGCTGGATGCACTCAGAGAGTAGTGGTCTGTGGGGAGCTCTCAAACCCTAGAGAGGTTGGTAGTGGGGTACCGCAGGGCTCGGTCCTGGGTCCAATCCTGTTTAATGCATACATATCGACATCAGGGATGGTATAGGTGTGAAATGAGTCTCTTCATGGATGACTCCAAGATGAGGGCAGTAGTTGAGGGAGAAGAGGGAGGTTGGCCCTGCAAGGGACCTGGACACCCTGGAAAGCTGGGCTCACACATGGAAATTAAATTTCAATATCACCAAGTGCAAGGTGTTGCATCTTGGTGGGAACCCTAAACACAGGTACACCCCTGGGAGGGAGGTGCTGGAAGCCTCAATAGGGAAAAAGACCTAGGGGTCATGGTGGATACATGTATGAATAACTCTGAGCAGTGCAGGAGAGCAGCTAGCAAGGCAAACAGGATGTTGGGATGCATCGTAAGGGGATCACCTCTAGGAGCAAGGAAGTGATTCTGCCACTGTACAATGGACTGGTTAGACCACACCTTGAGTACTGTGTACAGTACTGGAGACCACACTTGAAGAGGGACATACAGCTCCTGGAGAGGGTACAGAGGAGGGCAACAAAGATGATACCAGGGCTAGGGGATTTGACTTACGAGGATAGACTTGAGGAGCTCTGCCTGTTTTCATTGGAGGAGAGGAGAGACAGGGGGGACATGACTGAGATCTTCAAGTACCTCAAGGGAATAAATAGGGTAAACATGGAGGGGATCTTTAGACTAAAGCAGGGAGGCATCACCAGAGGGCATGGTTTGAAGTTGGAAGGTGGAAGGGTGAGGAGGGAAAAGAGGAGGAGGTTTTTCACTGAGAGGGTGGTGGACCCATGGAATGCTCTGCCTGGTGAGCTGGTTCAGAGATCCACAGTGGAGGGCTTTAAGAGAGGGTGGGACAGACACAGAAAGTGGATGTATCAGATGATGGCCTCTCCCGGGGGGGTGGGGATGGATGATAGGGGTTTCTGGAGCACAAGGGATGGGAGGGTCTCGGCACCCAACTAAGGATCTAGGTTCGAGCAGACTTGATAGACCATAAGGCCTAATCTGCTGGCAAATAGTATGTTAGTATGTTAGTATGTTAACCTATCAAATTAAGTTATCATAAAAGATTTCTTTTTTTTGGTGTCACCCCTGCACAGTAGGCAAAACAGGTGTCGATTTCCTTCCCTTCTGAATGCTAGGACCAGCATGAAATGCATACTTCAGTGATATAATGATAATGATTAGATAGCCAAACGTACCTAAGTGAGAGGTCCTCACCAGACATCCTCCCACTGACGCACCCTTACTGGTGCAGTACCGGTGCGTTCTGTCCATGGATGTTACTTGAGCTACCACTGAATGTTCTGCCTGAGCACTTCTTTAATTAAGTTGGAAAATGCCGCTTCTAAGCTGAGAGGGCCCAATCTATAGTGGAGGCACCTCTTTTAGCGACATACGCAGAGTCCCAAAAATGCCTCCTTTCAATCTGACGTTCAAGGATAGCAATTAAAATTACCCATAATATCTACTACTTTGTCCCAGCTCTATTAATTTTCATGTCCTTTGTGTCCTTAGATCTTCTTGGGAATCTACCACTCGGTGTCCCAATATACATCCGGATAGAATTATCTAATAGGCCCTCGTAGGAGTCAATAGATGCGTTAACATCACCCAGGAATAAACTATCTGCCTGGGGATATAGCTGATGCTTCTGTAATAACATTAGATACATCCTCCTAAGAACAGGGGAGAGGAAATTTGAATTTTCAGGCAGAATACACCCGCTGATCCTAATCAGAATCAATTCTTAGTGCCCAACAACAAAGCTATAAACTTACTGCGTACTTTCCACCGTGAGCATTGGTAAATGCACCCATTTCCAACAAATATAATAAGTCCACCAGAGTATCTACCAATACGATTAAGTCTTTTACCTGTCAAAATGCAAACATTCATAACCATTGAAACTAATAACAATCTGAGGCACTGTACCATGTCTCTTGTAGGCACAAAAAATCAAAAACCCTGAATATATTCCTTCCAGCCATCATCTGCACTTTTACCATTCCATCCAGTAATGCTCCAGGGTAACAGGGTTATACCTGTTAACTTAGCCAAGGATTTGCTGCTGGGTATATGTTGTGATTCGAAAAAAATCACATCCTACCCTGTAGTACCATCAATCTGCTGCTCAAAGGTAGATCTGCATATACAATCCATTTCTCTTGTAATAATATAGACATCTATTTGAACATTCTGTTCTACCTTCTGACTATGATGTAGCCCGAGGTCACCTTCTGGCAGCAATACTCCCCCACCAAACCTGAACCTGCGAAATGTTGACTGCTGTGCCCCTGCTTGATTTTGTTCTGAGATCAACCTATGAAAAAAGGGGCCTGCCTCACTCTGGAACATCGCCTCATGTCCCCCCAGCTCCAGCGTGCGGCCTCAACTCCCTCCCCCGCTATTACCCACTAGCCCCGTTGGGGCCCCATTGCTTGGGCTTAGTGCCAGAAGGCCTAAGACAAAATGTTTTTTTTTTTAGAAACCGATCACCATACTGGAGATCCCCCCTCCTTCCTGCTTAGCCCACATGGCTCGGATATTCCCTGGATGCCCTGGTGGCATCCAGCACTTCCCCCAGGGATGCATTTCCTACCCATGCTGCTGAGACTTGGACTGAGCCACACAAACCCCACAGTGTTGCTGCTTTGGCCCCCTCACCTGCCTTTCCCTCTTGCTGACCTCTGCCTTACAGGAGGCCCACCAGCACAGAGTTCCACCGAACATCCTTCCTGTCCTAGCCACCGTCTGGCCCACAGCCCACATGGCACACCCTCCCCCAATAGCCCCAAGCAGCTGCCGCCCTGAAACAGTGCCTGTCCACTGCAACCCTGTTCTCCTCTCGAGAATGCTGCCTGGCAGCACCGGCAGCCAACCCGCATGGTTTCTCTGCATTATCGGCCCCTTCCACACACTGCTACTGCTTGCAAGTCTTCCAGCTCACTCCCAGGAAACTATCACTGGCCACCATCAAACCAACAACCAACTTGTGTGAGCCCCACAACTTCTCGTCTAGACCTTGCAAGCAACGTAAAAGTCCCTTCCCACTCCAGCTTCTCTATTCAGCCCCGGCGGGCCCCCATGCTTCAGCATAATTCCCCTCACGAGCTTCCTTGAAATTCAAGCTCCTATACTTTAAGCAAAAGTTGCTTTTTCAGACACAGCTGCCATGGCCACCACTGTGAGCTTTCAAACCTATTTTAAGTGATTTTAACTCAGTCAGCCCCGTAGATAACTGGTGGCCGAGAGATTCAAACCCAGTTCCAGGTTTACCTAGCACAGCTCTTAACCCCTGCCTTCTGCAGCTCACATATGCCCTATGGCTACGTGTTAGGCCTCTAACCACTCATTCCCAGATCCCTGATCCACACAATAAACCAGGGTTGTCCACATGGCCTAAGGCCTAGGTTCCCTGGATAGTGCCTTACCTCTGTAGAGTGCCAACGAAGTGCTGAGAATCATTTTCCCAGCAAAAGAGGGAGATCAGATGGCTGCAGGCCTTACATAGCCCAGTGGCCCCTCCCATCCCCCTCTTAGCCCTCCCATTAACCAATTGGGAAGCTCTCCTATGCCCTAGTCATTTGACCCTCCTGACATCCCATTCCTTCCCCTTTCCTATCCCCCCCTCCCTCCTCTCCTTTGCTTTTCTGGCAGGGGGACATTGTACAAGCTGGCCTGCCCTTTATTGGCAAGCCTTATCGGCAAGACAGCAAGTAAAATGCTGTTGGGTACTGTGCCCTTGAATCACACTGTGAAAGAAGAAACCTGATATTCTTCCTTTACTAATATCAATTCCTTTGTGAGCTGTCAAATCAAATATTGCACAAATGCACTGCTTTTAATAAAGACTCTCCAGCTTCTCATGGGGGTGGTATCTATGGAAGAACTAAACATGAAAGGTTCTTCTCATATTAGCTCAGGGTTATGCTCAAATGAGTCAACAGTAATATGATTAGTATAATGTATTATTCATTGTTTATGAGAGAAAATGTATGTGTGGCACCTGAGAATGAGACGTGAGCCTTCTAAACAATTCTGAGTGCTGTCGAAGATGACACTTAAATGTTTCTAACAGGTAGCTGTGCAAAGCTCTTAGCAGCTTATTTGACATTCAGAAGTAAAACTGATTCAATAGGTATTGTAATAAAGAAATGTTTACAGAACATAATCGTTTAACTTAATAAAAGTCATTTTTTTCTCCAGACCCCAAAATATGTATACAGAAAAATAAAGAAGGCAGAATGACCCTTCTTGTAAAAACAGAACCTTGCAATAATAGGTAACATTTTTGGGCTACCTAAATTTGAAGACTTTACCAGTGTTCTTTATTAATACTGTTTTCTGAAATTGCCTATGGCAACAGGGTATAATAAGCACATATTGCCTTGGGTAATCGACAGAATCATTTTTAAAGGAAACCATCAAATTAGGATTCTGGTAGGAAAGCTTCCCAATTGATGCTGTCCCTCTTGAAAAAAAAAACACTGTAAACAGGAAACTGTGTTTGGCTGCAACCAATTAAACCAATTTAATGCTGTTATGATGTGAATGTATGCAGCTGGAAAAAATGGAAAAGGGAATGAGTAGTGGCAAAATTTGTGTGGATAAGCTTATTTAAAAAAGTTAGTAAGTCAAGTTGAGGGTTTTTGTATAAATTAGTAGAGCAAAAAAGGATATGAATAATATGATAAAGAGGTAGTTTGGGAAGGGGGTTACTAGTTGACTACACCACTATATGAGTCCCTCTAAACTCATCCACATGCAACTGTTTTGTCACTCTCAGTCTCCACAACTTTGAAAGTAAAAGCCTGTGTTCAGGTAACATTCAGTGCTGGTGAAAACTTGTCAGCATACCTGAGATGGAAATTACAAACTGCTGCTCACAATGCTTTGCCCTGGATGTTGTGCTTTAGAGAGAGAGAGAGAGAATGAGGGGAGAGAGAAAGGGGAGAGAGAAGAGAGAAGAGAAGAGAAGAGAAGAGAAGAGAAGAGAAGAGAAGAGAAGAGAAGAGAAGAGAAGAGTAGAGTAGAGTAGAGTAGAGTAGAGTAGAGTAGAGTAGAGTAGAGTAGAGTAGAGCAATGGTTCTTAGACTTTGTCACAGTGAGCCTCCCAAATCCATGGAAAAGATTCTGAGCCTCCCCCAAAAACTGAAATAATCTTGGGCCTCCCCAAGGAAAAATAACATGCTGTACTTTGTGCAGTACACCATGAGTAAATTGAAACCCCTTTGAGTACTTGGCTCACATTCAGTTCTTTGTCTTATACTGATGTGGAACCTTTGAAAAAGAACTCCTGTGCTCAAAGGTGTTGTTTGAATAACAAGTAAATAAAATGAACAAATATTATTCAGTTTATGGTACCCCCCCCCCCGGCCAGCCTACTTGCTCCACTATTTTCATTCTTGAATCATTGTTACCCCCTCGTTGCAGTACCTTCATGGGTCAGACTACTTTCTCGGTTTCCTCCCTCTATATGAAATAACCTTCCACATACTTTGCCTCTCCCCTCCTTCCCTGCTCCTAAGCAACTTCTCTGGGATTACTTTGCTCCTTCCTGCTATTGCTGTTAGCACTTCCATGCTCAACCCTTGTATTTGGGCTGTTCTGCCATCAGTCTACAAACTGATCAATTACCACCACTCATTATTAGTTTATTGTTCATATTTGTTTGCACTATTGTTCATTGTGTATTTCTTGATTGTTTTGCAGTTACCTTTTTGAAATATATTCACTACCTGCCCTTCCCCGGGTACACCTGAAATGAGCCTTGGCTCATTCACCTTCCCTTGTCACCTATTAGTAAATAAATACATAAAATTCACCTACTATTATCCTCTTTCATTTTGCTTCATCTCTTCACACAAAATACATAAAACTCAAAATTTAAATACTGTACTTTTTCAGACTCGCTTGAGCCTCCCCTGGAACAGTTTGGGGCCTCCCAAGGGAGGCTGGCCTCACCATTTGAGAACCCCTGGAGTAGAGAATAGAATAGAATAGAGAATAGAGAAAGCTGAGTGTGTGTTCTTTTTGGATACAAATTCAGGGATGGATTTTCAGAAGCCTGGGCACTGCACTTGTAGTTTTACTGCCACAGCTATGCCCCTATAAATGCTCCAGAATACTTGCGAATAATTTGTAAACATTTGATGCATGTACAACACGAGTCATTTTACAGCAAAAGATTATGCATGCTTCAGAATGTTGCCATATGCACATAAGTTTGACCACCTTTTTGTGATATAAGAGTCTTGGCACAAGAAGCAGAACTGTGGTAAAATTGTTCCATGAGTGTTTGAAAATCCAGCCTATAGAAATCATATAATGTAACTTTTGTTCTGTCCCTGTATTCTTTTAAAGGGTCCCACACTCTGCTTTTCAGGGAATAGGAATCTTCTGCGTGCTATTTCTAAGTAAGCTGAATGTCTGCTGTCATGTTAGTACCACCAAGAAGCAGACAGTCTTGATATTTTTTAAAAGTCATCACTTGTTGCTTTTAATTTATAAAATTTATGAAGCACTGGCTTTCTGTGTTTGTCAGATTGTTGATTATTTTAATTTTTAATATTATTATGATGAGGTGATGGAAGAAGATACTCTCTCTCCAGATTTTACATGGGAGAAATATATTGGTTCACCTCCAAGACTATTAGAAAAGTATGTTCCTTCTTGTCAGCTGTTTTATCCTTGCATGAAAAACTGCCACAAGAAGAGAAGTTGCACCACTATGAACCATGATGCAGGGAACAATCCTACAGATCCTTACTGAAGGGAACTATAGAGACTTGGACAAATGTCAGATTATATGGTAGGGGAATTATATATATGAGTCAGACAAGTAGAACCCATCCCAATCAAAACATCACTGTAACAAGTGATGCTACCTAACAAAAAAGTGAAAGAAGAGGTATGCAGGGTAGCACAAATGTAGAGCACATATTATTGAGTGCTACAATGTGAGCGACTCAATAATACCGCTCTCAGTAATTGTGAGTGGTGAATAACATTACTATATCTTGTACAGCGAGGATAGCAAGGAGCTATTCTCGCTAGTACATGATATAGGATCTTATATGCCAGGGTTCTGCTAAGCTGGCTGCATAGTGTAGTGGAATACACTATGGCCTGTGATGCCAGTGGACCTGGGTTTGGGTCTGGCTATGGACTGAATTATTTAAAAAAAAACAATAACCTGCCCCATGGTCCATACCCTCTTGGAGTTGATTATTTATTTTGAGGGTGGGGCAGGCCCCCTCATAAAAAGAATGTTTCTGTGTGTGCGGATTGCAAGTGTTGTAGCGTCTATCACTATTTGCGACTGTCACTACAATATGGGGTGCTCTTTTGACCACAGGGTTTTTTGTGGTCGCTTTATGTGATAGGCGATCTTTAAGACTTGCCTTTATCACATAAAACAGTATGCAGAAAATTACCTCTTCATCACATAGAAACATAATAACATAGACAATGACATCAGAAAAAGACCATTGGTCAATCCAGTCTGCCTATAATCCCTAACAAACCCGGGACCTATTGTTCTTACAGGGTTGTAACCCACACTATCCACCCCCATGCTTCCCACACTATTGCAACCATCTTGAGCAACCATTATGCACTAGCCTCTGTCCCAGTCGTGTTTGCAACTATTGATAGTTTTGGTGCCCACCACATCAGCTAGCAGGTTGTTTCATGGCTCCATCACCTTTTCTGTAAAATAAAGTTTTCTCAGTTCTCTCTTGAACCCACCCCCGTCATTTTCCACTCGTGTCCCCATGTTCATGAACCACTACTTATACTAGATAGTTCCTAGCAATTTATTTTGTTCATTCCATTCAGGAACTTTAAAGTCTCTATCATATTTCCCCTCTCCTATCTGGCCTGCAGTGAATGCATGTTCAATGTCTTTAGCCAGTCCTCTAATATCTGCCCAGCTGGCTCTGAATCCTTTTGGGTCAACCTATGTTGCACTGTCTCCAGCCTGTTCTTATCTTTCCTTGGGTGAGTTCTCCAGATCTGGGCACAGTACTCCAGGTTGGACCTCACCAGTGATCTACAAAGAGATAGTAACTCCTTCTTTCTGCTGCCAATACATCTTCCTATACACCAAGTCCTATCAACTACCTCTCTTCAGTGCAATCCCTGCCTTTTGTGTTCCTACTGCCACCTTGCCATAGGGTCCAACAGTAAAATGAAATCTCTTCTATGACCTCAGCTCATGGGAAAGAATAGCATGACGCATCACCAGTGGAGGCACTCCACTCTCGACTGAGTCAGTTTAAGTGGCGCTCTTGGGTCTCAGTTAGATACAAATTACATCAGTAGGGATCGAGACACAGTCACACAGTAGTTCAATCAGTTTTCATAAATGCTCCAAGGCAATGATTTATTATAGTACTTTTCAAAATCATTCTCTGGACGCCAAACCATTTCCAAATATTTTGCTAACTACTATTAACTTTATCATGGGAGATGTTCTTAATATAAAATATGAACACACATTAATTTATTGCTGCCTAATAGTGACTGCCCCATTAAACCAGGTATCTTGTAACCCCACTATAAACTCTGAGTCAAGCATCCATAAACATAAACTACAAATTCATGAACTTTTATGTTCATTAAAAAGATTGTCAGTACCTAAAATAAAAAGTTTGATTGCTCCAAACTGTGCCACATAAGCACTATTAACATAGATATCCTCTGTGTACCACTTAGCCTATCAGAAATGAAGTGTGTAATTCTAAAATCTGCCCCTCTTGTCATATCAAACCAGCACACACATTGGATGCCAAAGAGCAGCAGCAGCAGTGCAACCTTTGCCTTGTGTCTAATGTGCTATGAGGTGTTATGTCCAGTAGGGAAGACGGGCCATGTCCCGGCCTACCAAAAAAGAGATATCCTCCCTATCATACAAACAAAACATGGTGGTATCTTGAAAGCCAAACTTAATTCACATTATAAAATGGAAATTACTCAATTCTGACTCCTCATTGGTTGGAACCTCATCACATGATACTGCACAACAATAGTAAATAGCCCTGCTGGAGAAGGTCACGGGGTGCACTAGCTGAGAACATAACCTGTCAGGTTCATAAGGTCACCATTTAAACTCCTATTCAAGTTTCAAGTTTCAGTTTTATTAATCAACATTATGTCATTACAAACAGTACAACCATCACGGATCACTATAAACAGTATAAGTATTGAATATCAATAAAACATAAATACAAGTCCACTTTCTGTTAAAATTACATACCAGAGAAAAAATTCATAAATGTCTCTTAATTATATCAAATCAGATTATGTGGTTCAGTGATAAAGGATTATAGAGGCATGAATCTGTAGACAAGAAGAGGGGTCTGAGAGGACTTGGTCTTTAATAATCATGTCAGCTGGCAGGAGTGAATGGGACTTGTCTGGGTCTGAGTCTGGCTACCTACATCCCCATCAGAATACTGTAGCCCATAGCCTCTAGAGTTCTAACCAGATGACACCGCGATGTACTCCTCTGGCTCCCCCACTGACAACATATTTACCCCCCTACAGCAAGACTCTGCCAAAGGAGAAATTTGGTTTCAGGACAACCAGCTGAAACTTAACACAAAAAAAATGTTTCTATGGTATTTGGCTCCAGACAGAGGCTGGCTCACCTCCAGTCCTCCCCTACTTTCATCACACTGAATGGCTCTTCCCTAGAGGTGGTCAATACCTTCAAATACTTTGGGGTTTGGCTGGACACCCATCCAGATTTTTCCTCCCATGTAGATGTCATTTGTACCAAACTCTGCTAAAAACTTGGCATCCTTTACCAAAACAGAGACTTCCTCCATTTGCCTACTTGCTATGATCTGATTACAAAAGCAATTCTGCCCATATTTGATTTAGCCAATGTTGTCTACACTTCTGCTCCTGTTACCTCCCTCTCTAGACTTGATATACTCCTAAACACATTCTGCTGATTTGCTATCTCCTCCTCTCCCCCCCACTCACCACTGTCTCCTCTCCTCTACTCCTCCCTCTCTATCACCCCTCTTTCCCACAGATGGGTTGTCCACTGCCTCTCTCTTATTGCCAAATACTGGCTCAGGAATCTTCCCCCCATTTCCTCTCATGCTTATCTCCTGCTCAACCTTCTACCTACTCCCTCCACTCCAGGAATTCTCATTCTTTCTCCTTCCCCTACCCCCACTCTAGGGAAGGGCAGTATGCATTTTATTATCGCCTCCCCCTTCTCTGGAATCATCTCCCCCTGGATACTTGCCACTCCCCCTCTCTTGCCTCCTTAAAGTCCAACCTTCTTCTCCTTCCTAGCTCCAATTGATGCGTCCCCTCATCCTCACTGCCCCCTCCCTCCTAGCCTATTTATTTCCTCTCTATTCCCTGCACTTCCCTCCTGCTGCTACTTCACCTCCTTTTACGCATTTATGGCACTTAATTTATTTACATAGTTGCAGTATTCATAAAAATGCTGAAATGTCCTGATGTTAACTCTGCTTGTACAAAAAGATTGTCATTGCAATCCCAACACTTGCCTAGGGGCTGTTCTCACATCCAGATGAAATGCAATGTAATGTCCTGATTTTATGTCTTTATGTATATTTAATCTTGTATCTTCCACATTATTGTTCTTCTGGGTCACACCTGGAAACAAGCTTTGGCTGATGTGTGCCTTTCCTAGTCACACACTTTTCAATAAATAAATAAATAAAAATAACTATATATATATATATATATATATAATTTAGAACAAAAAAGCCAAATAAGGCAAAAAGGGGGTTGTCCTCTTGTACTCCTTGAATACACAATACACCTAATAAAGTTTTAAAAATCATACCAAAGACCACTGTAAAATAGTGTAATTAAAGTTTATAAATTTAAGCATAGCAAAAAGTGTGCATGGCAATACAAAACAGCCAGATCAAGAGAATTGCACAAGACACATATTATTTGGTCTGATGGAAGAAAAAACTTGGCCAAAATTGGTTCCAACCAATAACTTCTTTTACTCTTGTACAGTGATAAGGGTGACCTATTTTAAATCATCATCAATGTCAGCACCACATTTACAAAATACCGTAGTTGCTCCGGGACATCTTTGCCTATGGTATATGAAATTAGCCACATAGCATTCCATTCTAAACCTTCTTATTAGTTTTAGTTCATGTGGGTTGGATAAATAATTTAAGTAAGGTTGTAAACAATGATGGGTTTTGAGATGCTTATACCATTTATGCAATTTCAGAGTCAATTCTTGAACGAGCTAGACTAACTGCAATATCCCAAACTCTAGACCTAATTTTACTAACAATTTCCTGTTTAGGCCTAAGACAAATTTCATGAAGTGAATTGCCCAGGTCCAGTGGGAACAGGTGATTTTTGATAAGTCTAATGAACGGAAAGATAAAATTGTTCAGGGTGTACTTGATCTGGTCCTCAACACTTTGTCTAGGTAGGCATTCCTCTGGTAGGAGAAAAAGGCTCAAAAGGAAAATTAAGCATCTGTCTTTTACCAGAGAAGATAGAGGAAACTGGCCTAACTCAGCTTTTAAAATTACTGCTGGAACTGAATTCAGTATACCTAAGATGTAACAGAATATTTTATTCTGAATAATTTCCAATGATGTGATATTGGAGGAACCCCAAATTTCAGCAACATAAAGGATGCATGATTTAAATTTTGCATTTATAACTGTGAGACTGGCTTTAATAGTACCCTTCCTCAGTTTACAATTTCATTTCTTAAAAGCATTAAATGCACTTTTCATTTTGATTTCTAATAGGTTCAAATGTTTGTTCCATGAGGAGTTATCTGAGAACCTTATACCCAGGTAGTCATAGTATGTTTCAGTTCCAACAGACTGATTCCCTATAAATAACTTTGGAACCTTACTGCACTTGTTCCTAAAGATAACCAATTTTGTCTTATCTCTATTTATGTGTAGGTTGTTTTCATTACACAATTTAACAAAAAGGTCCAATTTCCTTTGTAGGCTAAGCAGTGATGAAGAGAGTAAGACAATGCCATCAGCATAAGCAAGGAAACTAACAGTTCTAGCAAACACCTTTGGAGAATGGAAATCTGGACTATAAAATTGAGTGATTGTTGAATTAATGTACAAGTTGAACAGTAAAGGAGCCAGAATACAACCTTGGTGGACTCCAGGATTTGTTCTGGTTTTTGAGGTCAAATTACCAGATTGATTATATTGCACATGCACCCACATATTAAGGTGAAGTCTTATTAGAGTATCCTGCAGAAGTGGATCTATGCCTAATGCCCACATCTTATGCTACAAAAGTTTGTAGTTAATGATACTGAAAGCTGCTTTAAGATCTACAAAACAGCAGTAAAGCTTATCTTTTTGATGGGAACGTATTTATGAAGAAGATGAGATAATACATAACATGTTGAATGTTAGACCGATTACATCTGAAACCATTTTGTGCCTCATCTAAAAGATGATTCTTGTGAACCCAAAACTCTAATTTCCAGATTAACATTTTGCAGAATATCTTTTCTAATGCATCTGGAAGGCTAATAGGTCTATGCATGCTTGGGTCAGTAACGTGTCCCTTTTTATATATTGAACAGGTGATACTACCCTTCAATGTGTTAGGGAAGTCTTCACTTTGTAAAAGCCTATTAAATACTGTATATTTACAAAAATAGAGGTCCACCAATCAAGGAATGCTTTACAAACATCAGCTAGAATTTGGTCAGGGTCTGGGGCTTTGTTAGCTTTGATTGAAAGTAAAAAGCTTGCATAATTTCTTTAGGACATAAAATAATTGGTCTAGGAAATGCATAGAGCCACATTAGGTCATTCAGTTCAGCCGAGATTGAATGTCTTTGGTCTTCTGCCAAAGAAAAATATAAGGCCTCAAAATGAGCAACCCAAATATTGGGCATAACATAGGCTTCAATCTTAGTGGTATATTGGTTACAATCAAAACTGACTAGTGTCCAAACTAATTGAATATCTTGATCTAGCACAGCCTTTTTTTAGTTTATTCCACATCTTGATTTGCTACTTCTTGTTTTTCTATCTCAAGAAGCTTCCTGCAGTCTTTCCTTAATTTATATAGGAACCTAAGGTTTTCAATTGTCCTGTACCTTTTGGTGTACCTAACAAATATATTTATTTCTGCTTTAGCAGCCTTACACTTTGTGTTGAGCCAGGACTGTTTGATAAGATCTAGCTATTTTGTTTATCCTGAATAAAGGTTTTAAAAAGTTGTTAATTTCCAGCCATGTACTAATAGGGTTGATATTACCATTGTCTATATTAGAAATTATTCCCAGTCTCAAAGTATATAAAGGATATGAACTAAGAATTGTAGAAAACAAGTTGGCCACATCAGCCTGCCATCTTAGTCTCTTAGTATTTAATACTTCTATTGCATTCCCGGTTGGGAGTTCATAGTCAGTTTCCCTGATGAGCTTTGAAAAGCAGAAAGTAATGGAAATCAGAAAGTGAGCAGATTCTGAATGGCCCAGTACTTTAAAGTCTAGTAAATGTTCCAGTGCATATGGCATGACTCATGCCAAATCAATGATCAGTGCCTCTATAGGGCCAATAAGGGTGAATTCTCACTCCAGTTCTCCATGGGTCCAACCATTCACAAGGAAAAGATTCAAACTGGTCAGCATTTCATTAAGTATTTGCCCTGGATGATTAAATTTGGTATCATTGGACTTCCTTCTTAAGTTTAATCTTGGATTAATTAAATTAAGTCTGAAGTCAAGCTCATTCTTGAATTCAATGGATTCAGATAGTTTGGAAATTCTAGTGTTAAAATTGGCAACAATTATAATAGAGTAATTCTCAAATTTGGACATCAGTTCCTTCAATATTTCTGCCAGTTGTTGTCATATAGAATGGCTATGTATTTTACTAGTTTTAGGAAGAATATTTCCATTAACTAAAATAGTTTTAGTGCTGTTGTTCACTAGTTTGAGGATAAAAGCTGAAGACTGATTACAGGTGATTTCTGAAATAAAAAGAAAAACCAAGAAAGTTCTAAGCAAGATAATCAAACCAACTTGATGCTTTCCTAACCAATTTGTTTTTGTAGCAGGACTCAAATAAGATGAAAAACCAGGAATATTGAGGGATGCATCATGCCACCACATTTCTTCAAAAAACAAAATATCATAGGAAGTCAAAAAGTTATAAACTTCATGATCTGCCAGTTTAGACGCTATTCTCTGAATATTTCAAGAAAGACGGTTCAGGCTGTTAAGGTGATTAATTAATGACTGTTGAACTGCAATTTGGCAGTATTCTAGTCAGTTGGCAGAAGATTCCTGCAACAAGGAAAATCTATTATGGGTAGGGATTTCAAAATCTTTGTGGAGAGGAGGTGCAAGGATATTCTAAGTGATGTGACTGGAATCTGGCCTGTGTCCTACTGTATGGCTCAAGTTCCATTCCCTCCCTAGACTATTCATGTCTGCTAAAAGAATATTAATACTATAAAGTAGTGGGCTGACTTCTAAAACTTAGGCTGCAAGCTGTGACTCTCTAAATGTAACATTTATATTGGGGTTATAAAAAATGCCATTATGTATCATTATCCAATCTATTCTATCCCTTCCCTGATCACTATTAAGAGAATGGGAGAAGAATGTTGCTACATCCCTCTTTATTTTACCAGTTGTTTCTCTAAGGAAAATCTTCCAACCAAAAAGGGAAAGAGTCCTGCCTCTTCAGAACATCTCCCAATCTGCAATATATTTGTTAATTGCTGCTATTACCCTATTCAGCCTAATCATGTCAGCCTCCATTTCCCTGTTAGAATCAGGCAATTGTTCTTCAGAATAGACTGGAACCCTCTGTGGCGGTAGGATATTTATACCAACTGATTTTAATAAAGTTTGTATAGACCAGATCTGTGCTGTTAAATCTTGAGAGTCAAAATTCATACTGTAAGTACACAATTAGTGAATTCAGGATTTTGAGGTCACCTGGCAAATATTTCTTCTGCATTAGAAGACATATGAAGGAGATGGTAGACCCATTCCTTCAGTTTTCCTGACGTTTCTGCTGCCAGTTTCTTGATGACATGAATTTCTATTAATATTTCAGAATTATCTTTTGTTTTCCCAATTATTTAACCAGGTGAGACACACTAAGCTGAAAACTTGTTTATAGGTGCAACCTGGGAACATGAGGAAGTTAAGTGACTTGCTCAGGGTCATACAGTATCCAAGTAGAGCTGTGGGATTCAAACCCAGGCCTCCAGATTTGCAGCTCAGAGCCTTAAACCACTGCGCCATACTGCCTCCAAATTATCTGGGTCAAAGTAAGTCAATGAATAGTTATTTACACTATTCATGGGTTGTAAACTATGTACATTGTTAGCATCATTTCTTGTTTCTTGTGAAATTGCAGATTACTTCAGTAATGGAGGTAAATTAGAATTTAGGTTTTCCTCTACCATAAAACTTATATTAGAATTACCATTTCAAGCTTCCACCCAGTGGTTACTGTCATCACGACACAGGCCAGGAGGCATAGGAAAACCAGGAACAGTTTCAAAATTCGCAAATAACGTTTTAATATTAACAGTAAAATAAAAAAAATAAAAATTGTTCAGTATATCTATTTTCAATGGCAGTACAAATATAGAAAACAGAGTCCTTCTTCTGAGTTTTTTCTTCTCAATTTCAAATCTCAGTCTCTGTCTCTCCCTTGTGCAAGCATTGCTGCTCTTTTTATAAGTCTGTGCCTGGAAACTCATTAAGAAAACGTCATGCTTCTCACACAGTGTTCTTGTAAGTTTCTTATGTTCTTGCATGTGCAGCAAAAAGAACATAATGATCCAGAAGTGACCTCTTGTAGCCAGCTCTGCAGAGATTCTTCATCCGGCAGTCTCAGGTTAATCCCTTGAGTTCCAAATAGCTTTGCAATCATTTCTACAGTATAACTATATGCATTTTTAAACAAAGGGAGTTCGGCATCAGTTACATTTCCACAAAATGATTTACACATATTTTAATAACTGCAGATATGCAAGGGGGAGAAAAGACAGAAACAGCAAGGGACAGCAGAGAGATAGTGAGAGGTGGAGAACTGTGAATCCATCAGTGTGATCAGTTCCTAGGTCTCACAAGAAAATTTGGTTGTGCAACCAGAAAGGAAAGAGACAAAAAAAGGAGATAAAAGAACAGACCCATGCATTTCAACTCTTTCTGCATAACAAATGGGACAGGGTCTTGTTTAACCCTATCACAGTTACTATACCTGCTGCCACATGTGACTAGTATAGAGCTAGGATGACACCTAAACCCTACAACACTGCTGTCCTGTGACTCACTAAGCTTCTAGCCAATCAGCAGATATGTTAGGCTGCAAGCCCTACTGGAAGTTACTCCCCCAGCAGCACATCAGAAAATGCCACAGAAGAGCTGAAAGCAAGTATGGGAGAGAGCGAAAGAGAGACAGTAGCCAGGGGGGAGAGAGAGCTAGCCAGTGATGAAAGACAGGCTGGGGCTGAAGTGACAGCAATAGTCTTGATTCCTTTTTTTTTAATGACAGAAGAGAGTCAGCAGAGACAGAGGGCAGGCAGGGGAGATAGACAGTTAGTGAGTGGGGGGGAGAGAGAAAGACAGCAGGTAGGGCACAGTATTAAGTTTACAACCTGCTGGCCAGGGGACACAGAGACAATTGATGGGTGGGGGAGAGACAGAAAGTGAAATAGTTGGTAGGTCACTGCATTGAGTTTGCAACTCATTTTATTAGTGGAATAAGGCAGTTCCATCGGGGGAATATGCTTGTTAATGTACCTCAGAGTTGTTGAAGAACCTCAGCCTTCGGGCTTGGGACTGCAACCCACCTCTTGGTACATTGGTATCATGTCAATTTTGTGTGGAACAAAGAAGCATGGTCAAAAGTGCGTAGACTTAATGTTGAAATACTGAAGACCTATGCAGGGAAAATAGTGTTTGTGTCAGACTGTGTAGTTATGAGGTGCTTGAACCATGCACTGTTGAAGAATTTCACTTGAACGGTGGTCCAAGGTGGCATGGTGTTAGAATTATAAATGTGAGTGAGAAGCGACTTATTTGTGGAAAAAGTAAACAAGGTGCTGCTGTAGGGGTGGGTAGTGTGTGAGGTTTTTCCCTTAGCTGTTGTGCAGGGACATGGTTTTGCCTTGCTAGTTTTTGTCTGCTCTGTTTTTTTACCACACTGTTTTATTTTTAGCAGTATTGATGTGTAACCGGTACATTAACATAGCATAACCCCCCCCCCCAGTGGTACAGTAATATAGCATAATCCCTCATATCATACCTTTTTCTTACTTCTAAAATGGATAGGAAAACCTTGCATTTTGATTGGCTAATAGCCGTGTAGTGACTCCTACTGGTGCACATGAAAAAACAAGGCCTGGCCAAATGACCTGTGTGCAACCTAGAAATAACTCCTCACAGTGCCTAGACTTTTCCCAGTCACAACACATTTATTTAGTTTCCCAATGAAGTGAACTCCACACCCATTAGCCATGTCAAGCATTCCTGAAGTGAATTTTGAACTTAACATGACAAGAGGTTCAACATTTTTTTGGGAGAAGATGACCAGTCAGAAATCCCTCAGAACATGCCAGCTAAGATACTGATCACAGTGAGTACAGATATGCAAGTTTAACTGCTGAAGAACTACAGGAAACACTATAGAGGAGGGCAGACATGAACAGAATATTTTAAGGAAAACAACCTGTGCAGTTTAAGTATTCAATGACAGGAAAACTGCCAAAAATATCAACATTGACCTAAAAACTGCCCCTCCTGAAGACCTGAACACAGTTTTTCATTCTTTCTATGCTGAAGTCAGAACATCAGTGGACACTTAATATGTCCTAAGTAGATACTCAAGTCTGTATGCTGCTCTGAATCGGCATTTAAATTCATTAGCTGTGGGGAGAAACATTAACATACCTATGGACCCCACCTTCAAGAGAAGCAATAATGTTTTTGTCAGTGTTTATGAAATGCTGCTGTAAAGCTGTAAAGGACTCAACAAAATATCACCCTCCAGCTTCAGCCCCAGCCTTACAGAAGCTGTAATCATCAATTGCCCTGTCTCCTGATAACACGCCAGGGTTTAGTAACATAGAAACATAGAGTTTGATGGCAAATAATGACTACTTGGCCTATCTAATCTGCCCATTTTTATTACCTGTTTTATATATCCTGAAAGAAAGCTCAGCATTCATGGTTCGCTGATTCAAAATGTTTGGCATAAGTTTATTTTCTGGCAAGATGCCTGAATAGCACCCTACAGCCCCAACGTTTCAACCCTAACCCGCCCCCTGAGGAAGACCCGTAGAAACATAGAAACATAGAAATTGATGTCAGAAGGGGACTGCAAGATCCTTCTAGTCTGCCCGATATGGGTAACTACCCCCCCCATCTTTTCTGTTACCTGACACCCTTTTGCCTGTCCCAGGTGTTTTTGAATCCATTTACCATTTTGGCCTTCACCACTTCCTGGAGCAGGCAATTCCATGGATCGGCCACCCTCTCAGTGAAGAAGAACTTCCTAACATTGCTCCTGAATCACTCACCCTTGAGCCTCATATCATGTTCTCTAGTTCTGATGCTTTTCTTCTCCTGAAGGAGCCCCTGTACCCTTACCTTATTTATACCCTTGATATACATGAATGTCTCAGTCATGTCCCTCCTTTCCCTCCTCTGCCCCAGGGAGTAGATGTTGAGCTCTTAACCTATCCTCATATGCCATTTGATGCAGACCCTGAATCATTTTTGTGGCTCTCCTCTACACTGTCTCAATCCTATTGATGTCTTTCCTAAGGTGCAGCTCCCAGAACTGTATGCAGTACTCCAGGTGGGGGGTGCACCAGCACCCTGTAAAGTGGCAGCATCACCTTTCTTCTGCAATTCATGATTCCCCTCCCTATGCAGTCCAGCATACCACTGCCATTTAGCACCACCTTTTCACACTGCTTTCCTATCTTTCAGCCATCTGATATAATGACTCCTAGATCTCACTCCTGGTTGGTGCATGCCAGCTGCTCCCCTACCAGGTAGTATACCACATTGGGGTTTCCCATGCCTAAGTGCATGACTTTGCATGTTTTGCCATTGAACTTCAACTGCCAGGCATCTGACTACTCCTTGAGATTTCCCTGCTCTGATTCCATGCTCTTGACTCCTTCTGGGGTGTCCACTCCATTGCAAGTGAAGGGTTGAAACGTTAGGGCTGTAGGATGCTATTCAGGTATCTTGCCAGAAAATAAACTTGCACCAAGCTTTTTGAATCACTTTACCATGAAAGCTGAACTTTCTTTCAGAGTTTGAACTATTGGCTGGCAGCCATGCTCTATCAGTGCCAAATATTGTACACATTTCATTTATCTTGTTTGTTTCATATACTGCAGATCCAAAATGATCTGTGGTTCATCCTTTCTTTCCTATTGCTAGAGTTCCTTTATGTCTTTCCCATGTGTTTTTGAATTCCCCTACCATTTTTGCCCCTACAACCTCTGCAGGGAGGCTGTTCCATGGATCCACCACCCTTTCTGTGAAAAAATACTTTCTCACTACGTCTACCTAGCTCTATCTTCATATCATTGTCCCTTGTTCTTAAACATCTTTTTTTTGAAAGATGCTACCCTCTTGTACCTTATTTACACCCCTGAGGTATTTTAAAGTCTCTATCATACCCCCTGTCTCTCCTCTCCTCCAGAGAATACATATTGAGATCCTCCAGTGTCCCCTCATATGACTTTTGGTGCAGCCATATGAAGTGTGGAGAGACATACCACTTTACATGGCCCAACATGGCAGGGAGGGCCTGAGAATCCTAACAACAGTCAGCTTTGTATTTGAGACTGACAACCACAGTGATAAGTATGATACATTAAGTTTTAACCAACATACCAAGAATCATTTGAACCCCAACAAGCCAAACAAGCAAGCAAATCATGGGTTCATGTGTGCAATCCCTGGCTCATCTTATTGCCCAGTTGCCAGTTTTAAAAAATACTTAAACAAACTGCCTACCGATACCAAGTCCCTTTGCTGTCACCTGAAGCAGCTCCCTGAAGGATTTCTGAACAGCACACCTGCCTGATATTCACGAGAACCCATGGTTCTGAATTCGCCATCCACCTTGATGAGACAAATCATAAGTAGTGAGGCAGGCTTAAGTCGGAGATACATGAATCTGTGGATTTGTGCCATGGCAGTACAGTCACATTCAGATGTGGGACTTGAAAACTGCAAAATAATGGCAGCAATGAGGCACTGGGGTAAAGCAAGCCTCTGGTCATAGTGGTGTGCCTCTGCCACCAATCACAAAGAGTGGCACTCAATCCTTGCTTCTCAACCTGCAAAGTCAAACTCCAGTGCTCAACCCAGAATTTTGGACACCAGTATGAATGAGTAACCTACTGACAACACTCCCTGCCCTGCAACAGGAAACACCCTGTCTCACTCTGCAACTTCTTCCTGTACAACCAGAACAAGTATGTTGTTAGACACTACTACTTCTATCAACACAGTGCCATCTAGAGTTAGCAGTGCAACCTTCACTCAAGGTCCATTCAGCTTTAATGCTGCAGTCAGTTTGAATGGTTCTGTGAATTTTATTAACTTTGTCAAATGAATGTATTCTTTTCTGCTGACCTCTGCTGATGTGCAACATGCAGTTCAATAGCATTTTGGTTTATTTAGATTCCTAGAGAAGTTGTTGTTTTACCCCCTCAAATGATGAGGGACTATTTTTTTCTGAAGAAAGAATATATAAAGAAATACATTTTTACTGAAATTTAAAGAAATTGCCAGTGTCTTTTTCCATAAATGAGTTACCATTCCATTTTATAAGTGCAATAAGACATGACAGGGTATGCATTGATAAAATCTGACCACACTTCCAGGGGCTGTAGGCACTTGGCCTGCAACTTCTTACCATACTGTGCCCCTGGACATGCGGTCAGATCTGTTCAATGCATACCTTGTCATGCCTACCTTATGCATTTGTAATATACACTGTAAATCAATTTCTGTCATAGAGGGGGCTACAAAGATAGTCCAGGAGAACAGAGTAGCCCTTATTTTATTTTATTTATTTATTTAGTCTTTGGTAATGGGTAAGGCCCACTAGGCACAAGTGCCTTTTTTCAGGGGTGACCTGGAAGCACTGGGTGGTTAAGTGATTTGCTGAGTCACACAGTATACAAGTGGAGGTTGTGAGAATCAAACTCAAGTCTGGTCTGCTGAATGTACCAAGTTCGTTCACACCTTGCTCCTCTAACCTCTAGGCTATACTGCCAGCCCAAATAAGAAAATAGAATGAATAGAGACTAGTGAACATGAACATGTACATGTTTCATGAGAGGAGGGAGAGGGCAGGACATGATCAAGGGCATCAAATACCTCAAAGGTATTGCCAAAATCAACCTTGGGGATCCCTTTAACATTAGGGAAAATAGGAAACCAGAGGGCACACTACAAGCTGGTGGGTGGTATCCATAAGAAGGATGTCAGAAGGCACTTCTTCGGCCAGCTCCATGGCACAGTGGTTGGATTTCCGCTTGTGATGCCAGTGACCAGGGTTCGGGAACGGACCTGGGTCATAGGAAGACTGGCCAGGGGAGAAGGATCGAGCGTCCCATGGACTGCTCTCCTTTTCTGGGGGGAGGGTGTGGGGCATGTCCAGTACTGGAGGGACCCCTGGTGGAGGCTAGGGGTGCCACAGCAGCCAGCGTCAGCAAGTTCCTGAGGGGCGGAATGGATGCAGGCATCATTGCACGCTCCCTCCCCTCCTTACAGAGGGAAAAAAATCACCGCTCCAGTGCTTAGATGGCGCCCGCCTCACTGTGCCCACAATTGCTCTCAGGCTGACTCCCCCCGACCTATCCCATAGTCTGCGGTGCTTCAGGGCTGGTGCCACAGCCCTGCCCTGGGAGGAAAGCCAGGAGGTATCGTGGGGAGTAGCAGCTCATGTGGGCAGCAAGGGCTGGCGAGGGCTGTGACCGGGCAGAGGTACCGGCACTGGATGGGGCCCAAAAAGTAATAAATAAAAAAAAAAAAAGGCACTTATTCACAGAAAGAGTGGTGAAACAGTGGGATGCACTACAAGAAGGCTTAGTAAATAACAAAACAGTTGGTAATTTTACAAAGGAGTGGAATAAATGTAAGGAGAAGGTTAGGATAACAGTGGAGGGGAGTGGAGCAACATATAATAAAATGTATGATTTCTGCAATGAGCAGACCTTGTAGATCATTTGAACCTTTTTCTGCTGGCATTGTGTCTGTTTACATGCTTGCATTAATGTGAATTATGTTCGGCTTTCAGGGTACAGTATCTTGGCACTTTTTGTGATATAGAGGCTCTTTTTAATAGGCTGGGACATGGCTCACCTTTCCCGCTGGGCATAATACGTCCTAGCCCATTAGTTGGAAGTCTACTTTGTTTTTCAAATGCTGAATGTACGCAGGGGATGTCTGTGTTAATAGTGCTTACATAGCATGGTTTGGATCAAGCTTCTCATTTCAGGCTTTAACAGTATTCTTTTAAAAATGTAATTGTTTATGAACTTGTTATCTATGTATATGATGTCTGATTCAGTGTAGACAGTAGGGTTAAGAGACACAAGTTTTAAACATAGAAACATAGAAGTTGATGTCAGATAAGAACCGCAAGGCCCATCCAGTCTACCCATTTTTTCTACCTTATGAATGTGCCATAGGCCTTTACTCTGTCAGTAGCCTATTTAATTCATACTCATCTGTATTGCTCACTTATTCCTATCCCACGCCTGTTTGAAGCCCTGCACTGCATTCATATCCACCACTTCCTGAAGTTGGCTGTTCCATGCATCCACCACCATTTCTATGAAAAAGAACTTCCTCACATTACCCCTTAATCATCCTCCCTCTAATCTCATGCTGAGTCCTCTTGTCCTGCTATTTTTCTTATATTGAAACATGTTAGACTCTTTCACCTTGTTAATGCCCTTAAGATATTTGACTGTTTCAATCATATCACCTCTCTCCCTCCTTTGCTCTAGGGTATACATATTGAGCTCTGTTAATCTGTCCTCATATGTTTTTTGATGCAGTCCCTGCACCATTTGGTTGCCCTTCTCTAGACTGCCTCCATTTTGTTAATGTTCTTGTCCAGGTATGGCCTCCAGTACTGTACGCAATACTCCAGATGGGGCCTAACCAGTGTCTTGTAAAGAGGGATTATTACCTCCCTCTTATAACTTGTGATAAAGAGGCAGTCACTATTAGGCTGCAATAAATTAATGTGTATTTACATTTTTTTATATTAAGAAACACATCCCTTGGTAGGTAGCAAAGCACTGGGAAATTGATTTGGTGTCCAGAGAATGATTGTGAACCCACTATAATAATTAATAAATCATTGCCTTGAAGTATTTATGAAAACTGATTGGCTTGTGGTATAATGGTGTCTCAAACAGTACTGATATGAATGAATAACTTTAGACATATTGTTCCTGGAGGTGGGTAAGAAAGGAGTTGTGCCTACATTTTCAGATATTACCTGATCTGAATAAAGTGAGAACCTTCAAAATTACATTTGGATGCAATACAATATCTCAGTCTGAATGTAGTAGAAAATGTTCCTTCCAATCAAATAAATAAACATGGGTTTCTTTTGGGGGTAGTTCTTAACAATGAAGAACACTTGGGATTGATAAACAATAATAGATTTTGAATTCTGAAAATGTATCTGAAAAAAGTACAAATCAGAATGGTATCTTTACAGACTATAAATCCACTCTTGGAGATGGGGCTGTTCTCTAGATGTGAAAGATGCTTATTTCCACATTTCAGGCAGGGAATACCACACAGAATATTTAAGACTTACAGTTGCCTGGAAACAATATCATGTCAGAGCAATGCCCTTGTCTAAAGAATGCCTGTCAGCAGCTGCAGCTTATCTATGAAGAGAAGGAAGAACAGTCTTACCAATATTTGTATGACTATCTTTTACTGTACGTGGTGGCATTGCAAGGAGAAAGCTTTTATCTTTTTCCTTAAAACTCATTTGCTCCTGAACTCATACAGTATATGAATCAAAACTCTCTATTCTCAATTTTATTCAAAATGGATGCCACAGTTAACAATATTCTGGGGTTCATGCTTACTTTAGGGAATTCAAATCATTATTCTCAGTATCTGGAATGCGTAGAGAAAGAGCTAAGGTAAAAGCATTCCTACCTCTAAAATATTCCACTAAATTATTTGGCTCCTCTTTTCAGGTGGGCAAAAGCAGCACTGCTTAGGAATTTTTCAGACTACTGGGCCCTGATGTCTCCAATTACTATAGTAGTTCCAAGGTTAAGGCAGGGAGAAGCAATAGCAACTAAAGGGGTGCTGATCTCTGAGGAGTGCTGATCTCTGAGGAGTGTTAATATGGTCTCTGAGGAGTGCTCTGTTAATATGGTCTCTGAGGAGTGTTCTGTTAATATCTCTGTGAACACATATCTATTGTAAAACCTATCATGCCTTCAACAAATGGGAACTCTCTGGAAATTAGTTCATTTTCTTCAACTACAAACCAGTGTATCACTAACAAAGGATACATCACTGCTAATTTTGGGAGGCCTTCTGCAGTGAAACACAGTATGAAAAAAGAACAAATACTGCATTCCTAATGGAGATGAGGGCAGCTTATTTCTCACTAAAAGCATTTTCATGTACACTGTAACTGTCCACAAAGCAGTTGAAGTAAATTTAGGAAATAAAACAGCATTAGTTTTCACTTTCAAGCAGTGTGGGAGCCAACCATTCTTAAAGTAATGCAAAGAAATGTAATTTGCCTGCTCTGTTCTCAATATCAAAGAAGTGAACTTTGCAGAAAAGTACAATGTACTGTACAGTATTGTCCTAGCAGACTCATTTGTTGGGTGGGCCATGCCACCTACAAGTGGTCCCTGATCAGAGATGTCATAAACAATATTTTCAGGCCATGGAATCTCAAGACACAGTTCGCATTGCTTCCTTGGTGAACAGACCATTGCGTCAAGTCTCTCTCCCTGAAATGGTGGTTAGATGGGCTTCTTTATGCCTTTCCCCATTTCATCTTATTCAAAGGGCTCTCTTCAATCTCTAGCGGGAGAAGAGAAAACTAATTATAGTAGCTCTAGATTGCCTGAATCAGAACTTCCTGACAACCTGCTTTTGTTTTTTTTCAGTCTTCACTCTGACAGTGACCCTCTATAATCCAACTCTGTTGCACCTAACTTTCAGTCAGAGGATCTAGTACTGTGGAATTGTAAAATTCTGCTTTCGTGAGTTGGAGTTACTGTGGTAAGAAGTCCCTTGCAAGTCTAGATTAAGGCCAAAAAAAAGTGCCACCTGAGTTTTAAAGAATTTGTAGGTGGAAGAAAGTACAAAGTCAGTGATAAGAAAAGAAAAATGACAGGAAGTCCATTTTTGCACATGAAATACTCATGAAATGAAGCAGAATCTCACAAAATATTGTCAGTATTTCCTGGAAATTCTGACCATGCGGGAAGGTAAAATTCCATGAAGCACAGAAACATAGAATTTGTTGGCAGAAAAAGATGGCTTGGCCCACTCAGTATGCCCTCATATTCCCTTCTTAGTCTATTTCCGCAGACCCTAACTGGTCTCCGGTGAACCTCCCTACTCCCTGCCTATTTACTAACATTTTCCTCTGTCTATCCAATGCACGTGTGAAGCCTTCTACTTTTTTTTACCACCACCACTGCAACGGGCAGTCTATTCCAGGCATCTACCACTCTTTCAGTGAAGTGGTATTTCCTCACATCCCACTTAAACTTCCCTCCTCTCCAGCTTCATCACATGCCTGGGGTCATGGTGAGCTCCCCCATTTGAAAGAGGCTCCTTCCTGTACCCTGTTCACCTCTGTGATGTACTTGTAGGGCTCTCTATTATGTCCCCTCCCACTCTTCTGCCTTCCAGGGTGTACATTTTGAACATCCCTCTGTCTCTGTTTCTTAGAGCTTTTATTGCAATTCTGGTACCATGTAAGTTGCCCTCCTCTGGACTGCCCCCCACCATGATTATGTCCTTTCTGAGGTGCAGCCTCCAGATTTGGACAAGATACTCCAGGTGGGGTCTCACCAGAAAGCAACACAGTGGCAACACCACCTCTCTCCTTCTGCTGGAGATACCTCCCCTATGCATCCCAGCATCCCACTGGCCCTACCCACTGATGTGTCACACTACCCTGCCACTTTGAGGTCATCAGATATGATAACCCAAGGTCCCTTTCCTGACTCCTCCATCATATATTGAGCTCCTGGGTTTCTAGCCCTAGGTAATGATTTTTTACTTTTTTGGTATTGAACCCCAACTGCCATGCTACACATTCTTTCCAACCCTTCCTGACTGCTCACCCAATTACAGATTTTGGTGTCATCTGCAAAAATGCATACCTTCCTTTCCAATTCTTCTACAATGTCACTTATGAACATATTGAAGAGGACTGGTCCTAGTACCGAGCTCTGCAGCACTCCGCTAGTATCTGTCCCATCTTCAGATTGAGTGCCATTAACCACCACCCTCTGTTGCCTATTATTCACTAGTTTTAAACCCAATTCACCACTTTGGATCCCACCTTTAGGCTACTCAGTTTCACTATCAGTTTCCTGTGCAGCACTGTGACAAAGGCCTTGCTAATGTCCATATTGGTCACGTGCAGTGCCCTCCCCTGATTTATTTATCTGGTTACTCAGTCCAAAAAAAAATCAATCAGATTTGTCTGGCATAACCTCCCCTCCCATGAATTCATGGTACCTTTGGTCTTGCAGCCCATCAGATTCAAGATACTGTAACAACCTTTCTTTTAGCAGTGTTTTTATTAGTTTCCACACCACTGACATGTGACTGACCAGTTTATAGTTGCTACCTCTTCCCTGCTACCACTCCTATGAAGAAGAACCATGTCGGCTCTCCTTCCACTCTCAAGAGCCATGCTGGTTTCCAGTAATCTGTTGAATAAGTCCATCAGTGGAGTAGCCAGCACCTACCTGAGTTCCTTTAGTACCCTTTATTGTATTTCTTTTGGTCCCATTGCCCTGTCTACATTTAGAGCAGCAAGTCCCTTCTTGTCTTTTTCCTCTGAAAATGGACTTGTGTCCACAGCATCCCCCCCCTTTGTTCCTGCTGCTGTCTGGCGGTCTGTCCTCCCCCCCCCCATCTCCACTGTAAACACTGAGCAGATATACCTGATCAGGTTGTCTGCTTTTTCTTGGTCCTTTTCTGTGCAGTCTCCCCCTGCTGCTCTCCTTATCCTCACTTTCTTTCCCCTTGTTTTCCTCTTCTCACTTATATAGCTGAAGAAAGTCTTATCCCCATTACCTACCCATTTGGCTATCCTTTACTTACTCTGCATCTTTCCTACCCTCACTGCCTTACCTGCTTTCCTCTGTTTTACTTGGTACATCTCCCTGTATTCCTCCTTCTGTGTTTCAATATACCTCCTGAATGCCGTCTTTTTCCCTTCACCACCATGGCCACTTCCCTAAAGTACCATAATGGTTTCTTTTTTCCTTCTGCTTTTACTCACTTCCCTCATGCATAGGCTGGTTGCCTTAGTTATACCCACCCTTATTTTTACCCATGGTTTCCCCACCCATCCTTTGCAATCCCCTCCCATTAGGCCATTTCTAAGACAGTCTTCCACTTCTTTAAAATTCACTCTCCTAAAGTCCAAGACCCTCATCCTTGTGTGGTTGCCTCTGCTCCTGTCTTAATGTTTAACCACACTTTATGGCAATCACTGGTATCTAGAGGACTTCCCATTGTAACACTCATAATGCTATCCTTGTTTGTAAGCAGCAGGTCCAGCACTGCCCCATTTCTAGTGGGTTTATTCACTAGTTGCCTGAGAGAAGACATTTGTATGGAGTCAAGAATGACCTTGCTCCTTGCCAAAGCTGCAATTGCAAGTGTCCAGTCCTCATCTAGTCAATCGAGGTCACCAACTAGCAGCACATCCCCCTTACTTTCTATTCTAATGATGATGCCCCAAGTGCCTTATCCAACTCCTCTCCCTGAGCTGGAGGTCTGTCTGTATACACCCCTTTAAGGAGAGCAGCCCCAACACCTGTCTCCAAAGTGACCCACAGCACCTTCAGTCCTTCCTTTTCCTCTGGGTGCCCCTGTGCTTCCATAGCCTTGATGTTGTCCCTCACATAGAGTAAAACTCCTCCTCCCTTCTCTGTCTCTGCTGAACAAAGAGTAGCCCAGTATGGCCATATCTCAGTCATAGCTGCCAGTGCAGGGTTTCTTTGTTATGGCCACCAAATCAAGATTAGCCTTCATAATGATGGCCTCCAGGTATCTAAATTTTATGATGATGAAAACTGCATGTAGATTTTTTTCATATAGACCTTTCTCTAACAGTCTCATGCACCCACACCTTTCATGCTGAATCTCTTTATGTTTGCCCTGACTTTGGGAATACATATTTTGTGATTTGACATGTAAAAAGGAAACAGGAAGCTGATGCAAGCTGAAGCATAAGCATTTGGACTGCTATCATCATGACATCATAACAGGTGATTCCCAGATGAGCTTAGAATAATTGTGGGGGTATTATTTAAGTTATCCTGTAACCATTGTACAGTTGTTAGGAATTCAACTGACTAGCACACTTACCTGCTTAGCAAAATGTAATAAATAAATTGGTTCCAACTTTTAAATGTTTTAAATGTTTTTGCTTATTACTTTTGTAACACAGATTATTAAAAGTATTCACACAGAATGATAACAGATATGCATTTGATGATCAAAGTATTCTCTTACAAAGGGCACTGTCATAGACCCCTTCCCTCTCATTATGACAAAGAGGAATAAGTAAGCTGAATAATACATCAATAAGTGGAAATACTGTTCTGCAGCATAGGAATACTAAGAGGATATAAAAAAAGAATATACCTAAGACAATTGCTAATTATCATAAAGGACCTTCCATATGTCTACAGTATCCACAATTTCTAAAACTCTTTTGCAAATAACCTATCCTTCTCCTGTTCAGAGAGACATTAATTGATTCATTTAGTCCAAACACACTATATTGAAAATCCCAACATACAATTAATAGACATGAGCAAATGTCTTGATACTACTAGATGAAACCACCAGTATACAATAATTATGCTGACAACCCCCTCCTCCCCCATAAAAGGGTCTGGCCAACATATTAAACACAAATTGACTCCACATTCTTAAATGAACCATAGGTGTGCTGAATACTAAATTTAATAACCAGTTCAGTGAGAAATAATAGGTGGCACATGGTGGGAGGAAGAGTCATCTTGCCTGACCTCATTTAAAGTAAGATATTGTCATAAGTCTTGAAATCATCCAGTGAAACAGCCTATTTTGTTGGCCAATCACAAACACTTTAGCATACATCAGGCAAACACACCCACTGAAATGGGAAAGGGTCAATTCCATGAAAAGGGGTTACCAAAGTGTGCCGAGAGTGTCAATTTTTAAAATGCAAAGTAGATGAATTTTGTTATATGTTTTATGATGCTGCTCCCAACCACTTATTAAGTGAATATATTGGGAGGTAAATCCCTGATTGGTACATGAGAAAATGGATCGTGAAAGTTGCACATGTAACAAGGGACACCAAAGAATTGTGACGTGCGTGTGTGTGTTTTTGTAACTCATATTAGGAAACATTTGTTAGTAGGTTTAACATGTGTACTCTACTAGTGAATATGAGATGTGGAATTTGGTAACTCCCTTATATGGGCATGAGGTTAATGCATCTTTAAGGTTGCACACGTAACATGGACACCAAAGACCTTTTTGAGGGGAAAAGGTTTTACTAAAGCTACCATTCATTACATAATACTAACACTATCCATCACACAATACAAAACATCCAACATCAAGCAATAGAAATGTGAAATATTTGCAAGTTCTGTTTCAAATCATCCTTCCCTGCCCTGCTGTGCATTTAAGTCCATTGTGTAAGGCTGGAAAACAAACTGTTTTTGTCCTGCAAGCAAATGAAAATTATTTCAGTGCATTTTAGCTAAGTGTATTTCATTTAATTTGTACAAGATTGTTAATTGTTCTGGTGAGCAGACATGTCTTTCAACTCTTGTGACAAGCTCCAATTCACTCCTAATCCCATATCTGCCTCAGTCTGGAATACTTTCCACATATTTCTTCCATACTTCAGTGTTGATTTTAAAGTTTCTATCTCCCTGAAGCTGTAGTTGCCCATAAAATATTTGGGTACATTTTACATTGTTGTAGTCATGAAGCCATTGCCATGTAAATGTTGAATCCCCACACTGGTGCAGGAATTTGAAGGTGTACAGCTGTTTACGTACTGCTGTGACCTCACCAATGTAGAATGCATTTGATTAATAAACAGCATACAGTTTGTTGACTTCAATTGGGACTGAGGGCATGATTTTTGTTTTTGCTGGCTGTGCACTGTGTGTGGTGGTCTCTGATAGCAGAACACATGGGTTCTAGGGAAGATCAGTTTGGACGCTTGTTGGGGGGGCTACATCATTTGAGGCAATGTCATTCTGATTAGTACAAATGGCCACTGATGTAGGGATGCTGGAAATAGTTTCAGCTGAGTGACCAGTGGTTTCAGAAGATTCTGGTGTTAGCTTATGTGACTCTTCAGTGTGCAGCAGGCAAACAGGGGTCTTCTGTGAAGTGGGCACAGAAGTTCTTGTTAAATATTTGACTGTCCACTGTTCTACATACCTTCTGTTGTCACCATGGTAGCTCTCCTTGACATTGTCTGCAGAAGCATGTTAAGTCTCTGACTACATACACTCCCGCTTTCACTGACTTTACACTTTGTATTTGGTGGGTCCCTGGTATGGTTTTGATGTTATCAAGCATGTTTCATTTAATGCCATTGCTGCCAACCCAGAAGAAAGTGTTAACGGAATGGCTACACCCATCACTGGCTGGTTCTTTGGTTAGATAGTTCTTGCAGTATGTATACAGGACTTCTGCATTAGCAATGACAACACACAGTTAAGGAGGAGACGACACTACATTTTGTTAAGAAATGTTACAAGACGCACATGCAAGAAAGTGGCAATGCTTTTAACAACACACAGTTAAGGAGGAGAGAACACAATGTTTTGTTAAGAACCACTACAAGACGCACATGCAAGAAAGTGGCAATGGATTCCTACTTGGCGAACACACAGATAAGGAGGAGACTGCATGTTTGTTAAAAATCATTACAAGATGTGCATGCGAGAACGTGGTAAAGGTTTTCCACTTGAAGACATAAAGATAAAGAGCTACTGGAGCCAAAACAGGAAGCCAGGAAAACACAAATTTTAACTAGTAGCCCATAGTAACTTTATATTCTCTGAAGTATATTTCTTTTCTCATTAGAAAGTCGTGATGTGATAATACTGTGCTGGATGTGTTTAACAGCTGTTAGCCTGGCAGTTGACAACTCTACGGCCCCACAATACGCCATCAGCATTATGATCTCAGTGACATCACAGGCGAGTGCCCCGCCAGTCATTTACTTGCTGTTCCTGAGTAGCACTGATGTCACAGTCAGCGAGGTCATATTGCTGATGTACTGTGGGGCAGTAGATCATCAGCTACCATGCTAACCACTGTTCCACACATTTTGCAGTCCAAGTACTCCCCCAGCCTCACACCTTGGGTGATGTGGGGCAAATGTGTGTGGTTACATTTACATTTCGGCATCTTGTCACACCAGAAGCAGGGTTTTCATGATATTTCACACATAAAGCATAAGCCATTCATAGTAAATCCATGCCCTCCATGCTCAGGGAATATTGTGCTAATTCAAGAATGAATGGCACCAAACCACTCACAAGCCCCACCTTGTTTGTATGCAAGCCTTGGCATGAATACCATAGAAAAATCATTATGGGTCACAGAAGAAGGGTGGTGGTGTGAAATAGCATCAATCAATCAATCAATCAATCAATCAATCAATCTATCGAACTTTATTTAACCAGACAAGTTACATCATTGAGCAAGCTCATTTTCAAGATGGTCCTGGAATCGTCTACAATCTTCACTGAAACTTTCAAAATTAGTCTCTTCAAAAATTTAATGGCAGGAAAAATAAAAGACGTTTGTAATTGTCATTGAAATCATTTTTTCCTATGACTGTGTAGCCTATTGTTAGACACAAAGTCCATATGGACTGTATCCACACTTTGTATATGAGTATGATGACCTACTCTATGATATATAGTGTAATGCCTGTATAACTGCTACTGATATACTTTATCAGCACTTGTAACCTTGTTGTGTGCTGTTGTTGTATCCTTCTGTGAGTCTTCTAGTATATGTATCATAGGACCTCCTTGTGAATGAGCTTGCTCAATAGATTTTTTCCCTAAAATAAACTTGAACTTGAACATAGGACAAATTCATACACAATAACGTAATAGTTTATGGTACACTAGACAGTAATACAGGAAATTATAACAATACAAGGTCAGTAAGCATAAACAACACTCCCTGTGAGCAGAAAGATGATAAAATACCACAGCAATCAACACATTAGCAAAACATTGCATGAGGTAGGGGTGTTGTGGTAATTCTTGGACTTCTGCAAGCACATGGTGCCTAAAGTAACCAAGACCACAAAAGCAGGCCAAAGTGCAAACTCTGAAACAAATAAAACACAGATAATTGCTGAATCAAGCCCCTAATTAACAGAAGGCTGCAATATACCATCCCACCAACACAGTTTACTTGGAGGGTTCTTTAGTTTAATAAAATACAGTTTATGGGTGGCTAACATAATGGGGACACAAAGCAAATGGTGCCTAAAGTAACCAAGACCACAAAAAGCATTCCAAAATGCAAACTCTGAAAAAATAAACCACAGATAATTGCTGAATCAAGCCCCAAATAAACAGAAATCTGACATACACCATCCCAATAGCTCAGTTTACATGAAGGGTTCTTTATTTTAATAAAATATACTGTATGGGCGGCTAACATAATGGGGATCCCAAGCACATGGTGCTTAAAGTAACAAGGGCTAAGCATATTGACAAAAAGCAACAAATTTGCATAAAAAACATTTAGTAATAACACAGAAAGCATCTGTAGGTTACATTTCTCATGCAAGACAATTACTGTATCATTTTTGTTAGAAAACCATTTCAAATAGGGACTACAACTGCACGATTGGTACAAGAACAAGGAGGTCCAAACTTCAGCCAAATCACACAGCTTTAGAAATAATGTGAAAAAAATAATTTACCAAGAACAAAATCACTTCTGTGAACACAATTATTTTTTGTTAAGGCTACATTTGGAAACCACACAAGCACACATACACACACACACACACACACACACACACACACACACTCACTCACACCTGGGTGCTTGCAAACAAAGCATGGCCATTGGGGCCCATTAAAACTGCACCACCAAATCTCCCTCAAAAAAACAACTTAACTTGCCCAAAAGAAATGTGCCACTGATTAAAACTGCTGTATAATGCTAGACTGCATTTGTACAATATAACTGCCCATAGGAAGTTTGTAAAAGAGAAAGGAGCCAGAGCCACGTAATGTTGGGGGTCTCCATTGCTTAAACTGTGCCTCACTCCAATAACACAATACCCCCAAGCCTCATTTCACCAGAAAAAATATATTTAAATGTTCACATTTGTACTGCACAGTAAGTGCACAGAAACATTTTCTTCCACCAACCTCACAGCCTGATACACACAGCAGTACTGAGAATGAGCCCCATTTGGTGGTGAACACACAAAGACTGCAATTCATTTGTAGTCCCCAAACACTGCATTGGGGCTTTAATGCTCATTAAAACCACAAAATCACAATACTATTTGCTAGAATTTGCTATTTGCTGGAATAAGCCCCCCAGAATATGTACAGATGTACATTGTACTCTAAGCAACATCCGATTTGTACAAGACATTCTGTAGCTGTTTTCTTAGACCTGAAAGTAACAATTGCCTACCCAGGCTCCATGTGGCTGCTCACATAACTGAGGTGCTGCTGGTTGGACTCTGGGATTGTTTTGCGAGCTGGCAAGAGTAAGAATGGGGGTCCGACACAAGTTCTTGTGCTTTTAAGCACTTTAAGAGCCTTCCCCACTCTTGGTGCATGTAGGTGCATTAACGTGATTATTGGGGGCTGGGGAGGGGCACCAGGGTGGGAGTGAACACACACATCCAGGACTTTTGGACACCAGGAGACAGTAGGGACAAAGGTCAGGCACAGCGCTCCTGTGGTACAGTATTCTCCAGTGAAACTTAGCACTGTGTCTATTGCAGAAGCTCCCTGATCAAAACACAATGCAATTTCCGGAGGACTTATTAAAATAAATATATTTTGGGGGCAAAGGATGAATATAACCACTGTAGACAAAAGTGGTTATTTTAGCTACCACATTTACTCTGCTCTGTAAGTGCTATACAGGCACATTTAACATTAACTAAATGGTCTGCAAACAAAGTCTGGACACAGGATAATAAGTCAAAGCAGTTTACTGTGGTAAAGAACATTATATTATTAAAATAATAAATACTGTTTACAGTGTGTGCCACAATGTCACAAATCATGCACAAAAAATTACAGGTTTTATCACAAGTCATGTTTCTTTCTTGAGGAAATCAACAACTGGCAGCATTCATATTATGTAATTTATCTCTCCACACTACATATTGTTCTATGGCATAGTCATTCACTGGGCACAGGGTTTTACATAGTTACAGATGGCATGTACATTTTTGGACACCATTGGTAACCCCTTTTCATGGAGTCACCCAAACGTCAGCACTCCACAAGTTTCCAAATAAATATTCTGAATTTTAATTCCACATTCGTTGAACAGCAGCAGTAAGCTCCAAGGCTTAAAAGCTCAAAATCAGGCTCACAGAAACACTGAGCAGTCTAAACATGGTTAAAGACTTTGTATAGTTCATTTCTCCCAGGGACCATCTACAGGCTGCGCCATCTGAACACATGATCATTTACGTTTCAATGTCACCACTGACACCAATATTCCCTTATGTCTGTCTTATGCATGCCTGAAGCTCCCCACTGTTTTCACTCTCATCACCTCAGCTAGCAGACTGTTCCAGGTGTCCCCTACTCTGTCAGTGAAGTAGTACTTTCAGTACCTGGTCAATATGCAGCTGTTAATACAGCGCGGAAAGAACTGTGCTGTGTAAAATGCGGACACATTTAGAGTGAAAGGGGTATAATACCGGTAGGGAATTACTGCTACCCCTGTTGCTGTGTGCTTAAACTGGGAAGGGATCAAGTTGCCATGTGGTATGGTGCCTGGTCAAGCCACTCCCATGGTAGAGTGGCTAAGGCACCAGCACATAGCAGGGTTGGAGACCTGGGACCATGGTTCGGTTCCCCCAGGTCTCCTGGTGTTGCTACTTTTTTTGTTAAAAGTGAATTTCCCCTCCTGAGTTTCTCCATCCCCAAAGTCCACCCCCAAGAGTTGATTATTTTATGTCCAGGGGTGTGTGTGTGTGGGGGGGGAGAAGCCCCCCATGTTGCGGGGTAGTGGGGGTCAAGCCCACGGAAAAACAAGGAGGTCCCATTATTGTTAGTGGTGTGCACTGTTGTTACAGTTGGTGTTGTTACTGAAGTTGTTTTGGGGCACAGCTTTTTGCTTGCAGTATTGATTGGCACGCTCTTTTCATTTTCAACATTATGACCCCATGCCGTACTTCCTCACATCACTCTTAAACTCCCCCTGCCCCACTTCTAGCTTCATTGCATGCCCTCTTGTCCAGGTCCAATTCCTCATTTGAAATAGACTCCTCTCTTGTACTCTCTGCACCCCTGTCAGGTACTTGTAGGTCTCTGTCGTGCCCCCCACCTCCTCGCTTCTAGGGTGTATATGTAGAGATCAATCAGTCTCCTCACAGGGCTTTTTATGTAACCTTAAACTATTTTAGTTGCCCTGCTCTGCACTGCTTACACCATGTCTATGTCCTTTCAGATATGGGGCCTCTAAAAGTGGACATAGTACTACAGGTGACGTCTCATCAGCAACCAATACAATGGTAACACCATCTCCCTCCTCCTGCTGGTGATACCTCTCCCTATGCACCCATGTATCCAATTGGCTTGACCCACTGCCTTATATACTGCTCCACCACCTTGAGGTTATTACATATTGTGACCCCAAGGACTACTTCCTGCAGAGTGACCATCAGTACCCACCCTCCATTTTATCCTCAGCTCGTGGTTTTCTATGCCATAGAAGAAGAAGAAGAAAATCAGCATTTATATAGTGCTTTTCATACACCATGTATCCCAAAGTGCTAGGCAAATAAGTTTGCACTTTTTGACATTGAACTCTAGCTTCCATGCCCTCAACCACTCCTTAAGTTGTCTAGGGGCCCTACTCATTTTCTCCACCCCCTCCAGAGGATCTACCCTATTATAGATTTTGGTGTCATCCACAAAAAGGTATACCTTCCCTTCCAGTTCTTCTGCAATGTCACTTATGAAGACGTTGAAGAGGACCTGCCCAGCACTGAGCCTTGCGACACCCCATTGGTCATTCTGCCCTCATTAGAGAGAGTGCCATTTACCATCACCTTCTGTCACATATCCATTAACCTTTTGTTTACCCAGTTTACCACTTTGGATCCTACCCAATGCTCAATTTCTTTATCAATCTCCTGTGTGGCACAGTGTTGAAGGCATTGCTGAAATCCAGGTAGACCACATCCACTGTCCTTCCTTGACCTATATCCCTGGTCACCCAGTCAAATAAATCAATCAGATTTGTCTGGCATGACCTCCACCCATGAATCCATGCTGTGTTTGGTCTTGTAACCCCTTGGATTCAAGATACTCTACTAGCCATTCCTTTAACAGTGTTTCCATTAATTTCCCCACCACTGATGTCAGACTCACTGACCTATAGTTACTAGCTTCCTCCCTGCTGATGCTCTTATGAAATGGGACAATGTCTGATTTCCTTCAGTCCTGTGGCAATGCTTCTGTTTCCAATGAGCTGTTGAAAAAAGCCATCAATGGTACAGGAAGCAACTCACTGAGTTCCCTTAACACCCTTGCTGTTATCCCATCCAGTTCCCTGGCCTTATCCACTTTCAGATTTGCAAGTCCCTTCAGGACTCCTTCCTCTGAAAATGGACTTGTGTCTACCTCCTTCCCCCAAGTGTTCTCAAAGTAGATGAGAAAGGCTATGAAGGCAAACTTGCATGCCTTCAAAAAGTACAAGGGAAATACAGGTGAGGAACACTAGAAAGAATACCAGATCAGACTCAAGAGGCAAGGATTTTGGTCAGGACAGCAAAGGCAGACACAGATCTGAGGATAGCTGAGGGTGTGAAGTAAGGGGAAAAATTAATTTCTAGATACATTTAGCATCAAAAGGAAAACTGGGGGGAGGGATTATCAGGTTAGTTGAAGGGGAGGGTAGTAGAAGAAGACAAGCAGAAAGCAAATGTACTAACAATTACTTTTGTTCAATTTTCATGGTTAAAGATGACAGACTTCTGGAGACTGGGATCAGGTTATCTACACAAGCAGTTCAGGATGTAGAGAGAGTAGAGATCAAGTCTGAAATGGTAAAAAATAATTGGAGGCCCTCCAGGTGGATAAAGCTCTATGCAGATGATACCATTCTGTATAGATCTTCGAAGAGCATCTCTTGCCTCAACTCCTGCCTGTAAATGGACTTCCACTTGGAGGCATGGTTAAAAAATAATTAGCTTATACTCTACATAAAAAAAACAACGCGGGGGGCGTGGCTTGGACCCGATGAAGATGGCAGCTTAGCTCTTTCACTCTGCCCCAGCCTGGCAATAAATCACACAGAATCCGCTACAATGCTGGACTGAATTATTATTCTGACAACTGGAAATACCCTCCCCACCTCTGTCACCACTAACGGAATGCTTTTTGCTCAGGAAAGCCACGCTCTTTTGATACAAACCGCAAAGCGCATATCTCAGGGCCGTTATGCTAAGGTAGGCCATAGAGGCCCGAGCACGAGGGTACGAGTTCTGCTACAACCCCTCCTGTCAGTGTACTAGTGCCTGACTCTTCAGACAATGGGCTGCGATCGCCAGACGATTCTAATATACAGGGGAGAGATTTTTTCAAGCTGCTAAATAGAAATCAGAACTACCTAATTCTTCAGCACAGGGCCAGACAGGGTGATGGAGGCCACGGGGGACAAGACGCCAGGGTCGCATGCTCAAACCATCCATTCGCCTCACAATCAGGACCAACTAGGAGAAGCCCTCTGAAACATCACGAAAATGCTTGAGGCTCTCCTCACCAGAGTGGATGCTATCGGAGCGTCGCTAGCGGGGAATGTTGCTGATATGCGCAGGCTGGAAGACCAGCACAATGTCTTGGAACAGAGGACGGAGGAGTTAGAAAGACAACATATCACTGTGTTGCAAATGCTCAGGGACCATGAAGCCAAGCTGTCCAGATTATGGTGTAGAGCTGAGGATCAGGAGAACAGGAGTAGAAGGAACAACATTAGGATACTAGGGTTCCCGGAAGGGACCGAAGGTCTCAACATGGAAAAATTCCTAAACGAATGGCTGCCACAACTGCTAGGGGAGAGATGAAGAGAACCAGTGGGAGTGGAATGAGCACATCGGGTGTTTGGCAGACCAGACAGTACAAAAGGCCCTAGAACAATAATCGCCTATCTCTTACGATTTTCAGTTAAGGAGAAACTGCTTCGAGCCACAAGGGACATGGGAGAGATCACTTGGAAGGGCAACACTATTTCCTTCTACCGGGACTTTACCCAGGAGGTAGCTGCTAAATGGAGAGAGTACAACCCTTTGAAAAAACTACTAACAGCCAACTCCTTCCAGTACCGATTCAAAAGACTCACTGCATTATATCTTTCAAAAGATGGCAAATCCTTTCTCACAGAATCGCCCAGAGATGCTGAAGCCTGGCTTCATAACCAATAGCCTGAACTTTTGCTGAGAACTACATCTCCCAGACACCTCTGGGCACCGAGGGATCAAGCAGAGCAGGGAACATTTAAAGGAGGGAGACGCTCACAAGGGGACAACAATATCAGCCGGACTGGTCCGAACACAAGGGAGTCCTCCTTATCTCTCCCACCACTGTCCTCACAATCTAAAAATGGGAGACACTCGCAGGCAAATCCAGTGCTGACCACAACCCAGGGTGTGACTGGAGGAAATGGAATGTGCAAAAAGCAAGATTATGCCAAAATTTCTACTCCAGCCCGGCAACGCCAGCGATCGAGAAGCTCTAATCTGTTGGTGGCAGGTAACTCTACAGCCTCCCCCCCTGCCAGACTCCCAAGAGCTGACCTGCCCATGTCAGAAAGGGCTGAGGCTCCAGTCTATTTTGGGAAAGATCCTGAGGAACCCATGGATGACGTGGTCTCTTTAGACTGGGCTACTACAACAAAGGAGAGTGAAGAAACAGTAGCGGTGGCTGCCCAGTCTATTAAAGCCTGGAACCAAATCCTTTGCTGAGGCACTGATAACTTCCTCCAGACCTGCTAGAACTGAAAAGTTCTGTAAGGACCAACTTGCCACATGTGTAGAAGACGGCTGATTTAATAAAGGACTGGACTTTGTTTGGAACTGCAGTTACAGTTTACCATGGTCCTCGTGTCGGTGCTTTTGCTCTGAACTACTCCTGTTGATGGCATACTTTCTCCCCGGTGGGTGTTTTCACTGGTGAAGCAAGGGTGGCACATGAAGCCCATTCTCTCCGTTGTTGCGCTGTTCTTCCCCTTCCTCTCTCCCCATTTCTTTCTCCCTATGTGTTCTCTCTCCCCTCAGTAATAGGTAACAGCTTGTTTGATGTCTAAATGCAGAGCAATAGGGTTTACCCCTGAACCATCCACTTTTTGATGGCATTCTAACCTCAGCATACCTCTTCGCATGCTGCTGATGGTATGAGCGGCTCTTGCCCCGGAACGTTCGATGGGGCATCTGGCATCATTTAAGGGGGCTGGCAACCCCTTAGCATGTCCTGACATTCTCATGCCCCTATACTAGGCTTTGGCTACCCTCAATCAAGCACATAGAAACAGAACTAAGTGGCTGACAGAGGTCCCTCTCCCCCCCCAGTTCCTTTCCCTTCTAACACCAGGCTGCACCCCGCCTATTTCCAGTTGGCACACATTCATTTTGTGCCATATTGGCAGTCTGTCGATAGGCACTCCTGGCCTCTCCAGACCCATTCTTTTATATGATCTACAAGGCCAGGTTGGGACAGCTCACCCATGTTAGGTTTGACCTCTCCCCTTACTCATTTGGTGTCTGAAGCAGTGTGGCGTGGAGCACTCTGTCATTCCTTTACACACACACACCTTGGCATCAGTAACCTTAATCGTTTAGTGTTTGATAAACTTAGAGCAATAGCTCTTTTTGTTAGGTTGTTATATTGTTGTTAATCTTTGATAATATAATACAATATATAATTTTCCTTTCTTCTGTTTGACCAGGCTCTTCCTAAGTGGAGACAATAACTACTGCTACTCTCTAACTTCTCTCAGTATATCAGTTTCCTTTTCTGGGACACCAAATAGGTGCGCTTGTATACGAACCAACACCCAGGTGAACCCTCTTAGCTGTCTGCTGTTTGACTTATTGCTGTCTCCTGGGTGAGTACCCCATCTTCTTTCTAATCAAACTCGTAGTAACTAATAATGGCAGTGGCACCCTCCACACCGCATGGATGGAGGTGCATCTCCTGGAATGTCAAGGGGCTAAATCATCCAGCCAAATGAGCCAAAGTCCTGCAATTCTTGAACACTATGGGTGCTGACATAGCCTTACTCCAGGAGATGCACCTTACCAACCGCACTGTCTATTGGCTTAAAAAACTGTGGGTAGGATCAATGATTGCCAGCTGCACCACCACAAAATCTAGAGGAGTGGCTATTTTGCTCCAAAAATCAGTGCCCTGAGCAGTTGAGGATAAGCACCTGGACTCCCAAGGGCGATGGATAGAGGTCAGACTTTCCTACCCGGGAGGCAGAGCAATAGTGGCCAACATGTATGGCCATAACACAGACTCTGGGGAGGTATACTCTGATTTGAGCCAAGCCTTCGCAGAGCTCATGGAGGGTATAGCTGACGTACCAATATTATTGGGAGGGGATCATAACCTAGTCCTAGATGTTTTCCTGGACAAATCCCTCCCCACTCCACAGACCCATCCCATGGTGCTAGCGACCCTAACCAATTTAATGACAGAATGGACCCTCTATGACCCCTGGAGAAGGAGTAATCCGCAGGGGCGTGACTACTCTTTCTACTCAGCGGTACATCGCACCCACAGCAGGCTGGACTTCTGGCTTGCCAAACATGTAGCTGCTCCAGGGGTCATGGATGTTTCAATTAGTAGCATTGTGATCTCTGACCATACCCCAGTATCGATTCTATTCTCCCCACTGGGCCAGGGTGCCCCCTCCACAAGATGGAGATGCAAATCCTTTGCTGCTGCGGGACCCATCCTTTCGAACCTACATAAAGGAAGAAACCCACTCCTACTTTTCCCTCAACTCCCCTCGAGAGACTCGAGCATCCATGGTGTGGGAAGCTTTCAAGGCTGTTATTAGGGGGAGAATTATCTCCTTTTCAGCAGCTAGAAATAAGGCCCGGGCAGAAAATATACGCTCTCTACAAGCTGAACGTGCGACTCTGGAGAGACAATTTTAAAGTTTCTGTCCAGAACCCACTTAACTCCCCCCTGCTAGCTACCATCACAGGCCTAAAATATCGGATAAACATCTGTTGAACAAAAAAGTGGAATGGCAATTACTCCATGCTAAACATAAACCATGGGGGGGGGGGCAAGTGAGGCAAGCTACTGGCTTGCTACTTCCACAAGCAACAAGCCTCATCCAGGATACTTGCCCTGAAGAATAAGCAGGGCAAAATAGTCTCAGCACCCAAGGCCATTAATGAGGTGATGCAGAGCTTCTATCAAGAGCTTTATCAAACCCAGAATACACTCTCAGATACAGAGCTCTCCTGACGGCTGTCCACACTATGTAAAGGGATTTCTCTTCCTAGAATTTCCTCGGAGCAATGTCATGCTTTGGATGCTCCAGTCACTCCTGAGGAGCTGCAGTCTGCCCTGTCCCAAATGGCAAAAGGGAAAGCTCCAGGACCAGATGGAATGACTATAGAACTCTACCAACTTCTTAAAGCCAAAATGATCATCCCCTTTTGCGAGCTCTACAAGAAGCCCAGAATACTGCAGCTCTTCTCCCTACCATGCGGGAAGCCCTAATAACCCTAATTCCCAAGAAATCTTCAGATGCTCTACAATGTGCCAACTTCCTAGCCCATTTCTCTGCTCTCTGTAGACACCAAGCTATTAGCCAAAGTCATGGCAAATAGGCTAACTCAAGTCCTACCTACCCTGATACACCCATCACAATCTGGTTTCTTGAAAGGGAAGTCAGGAGCAGATAACTTACGCCTAGTCCTTAACCTAAAAAGGCTGGCACTCCACTCTAAAACCTCAAAGGCAGCTTTGGCTATCAATTTTGCCAAGGCATTTGACTCATTAGAATGGGGTTACCTCCATAAGGTCTTAAACCTGTATGGGTTTGGGTCCTATTTCTGTTCCTGGGTTTCCACATTATACCACCTACCAACAGCCAGAATTGTCACCAACTGGGACATCCCCCCTTCCGCTACAAAGGGGCACTAGGCAGGGCTATACCCTCTCCCCTCTTCTTTTTATTATAGCCCTGGACCCTCTGATTAGAAAAGTCATGGGCACCCCAGGTATTACAGGCATTCCTGCTAAAGAGAAATCCTTTTTGGTTAATGCCTATGCAAATTACATGTTATTCGCACTATCCAACCCAGAGCTCTCCATACCCACAATACTGCCTGTACTGCAGGAGTTCGCGTCTCTCTCTGGCCTGCTAATCAACCAAAAGAAAACAATTATTTCCCCGCTGAATGCGAGATGTGGTAGAAATTGCCTCATTGGTACTGACATCACCTGGGCCCCTCAAGGGTTTTCTTACCTTGGGGTCTTTATCTCCTCAGCTTGGAAAGATCTAGAAAAGGCCAATTTCTCCCCTCTCTTGGCAACCCTAGTGGCTGAAGTCCAGAGATGGAGAAAATTGCAGTTAACTCTTAAAGGCAAAATAGAGGCTATCTGAATGTTTATTTTCTCCAGAGTCTCCTACCTTCTAAATAATCTCTCAATTCCACTTTCCCAGAAGACATTTAACGCCTTGGACAAAGTTATCTTATCATTCCTGTGGGAGGGCAAATCTGCAAGATGGGGGTGCACAAAACTACAGGCCCACTGGACCAGGGGTGGACTGGGGCTCCCTTGGTTCACAGGTTACCATTTAGCCTTTCATATTGCCCAAGCCACTGTCTGGTTCATCTCTTACTCTGCCTCCCCAATGGGCACTACTGGAAGTTGCCCTTATACCAGGCAATTCATGTTTCTCTCTATTATCCAGCAGAAAACCTCCCGGGGTCCAGCTTACACACATCATGATTGAAACTTGTAGATCTTGGCACTGGGCTATGGCACTTACTGGGGTTCCAGGTACAGGTTATCTCCCACCAATCTCCTACGCCCCCTATGGAATAACAAACTCATTATGGTAGACCACAGACCCCTGAAGTGGCCCCATTGGGCATCCAAAGGCATTCGTGTGGTGGGAGACCTCCTTCTCCCAAATAACAAAATATTGATGTCCTTTGAGCAGCTTCGGGACACCTATGGGTTGGGAGCACCAGATTTCTGGAGATACCTCCAGATACGGAGTGCACTAGCTCCCCTCTTAACTGCCTCCACTGCTAAGGAAAATTGTAGCTGCTTGACCACTCTCCATCAGCCCAGGAAAGGCCAAGGCCTGGTGGGTACTTTCTATAAAATACTCAGAGATCTGCAGCCTGATACTACCTCTGCATGTCGCATAACCTGGGAAGCGGAACTTAACCACCCCCTGTCCCCACAGCAATGGTTGGACTGCCTTAAGGCTACACATACAGCATATGAAGATTCCAGGAGTCAGCTGATACAACTAAAAATCCTTCTCAGATAATACAAGACTCCTGCAGTGCTTCATAAGCTTAAGATATTGAAACATGATAAATGTTGGATGTGTCAAGCCTCACCTGCCCACTTGCTGCACATTCTGTGGATGTGCCCAGTTCTTCAGGGGTTCTGGACACTGGTGCTGGAAGACTGTTCAAAGATTGTAAGCAAACCGCTCTCACACTGCCAGTACTCCCTGTTGCTGGGAAATGTCTCTATACTAGACCCCCTGGCTGTCCCAACTAAAGTATGGATTCTGGCAGCTGTAATGGAGGCTAAGAGGGCCATTCTTATGAAGTGGAGATAACCCTCTGCCCCTACGATCTCGCAGTGGTGAGCGGCCATGGCTTGGCTGGCCATATTCGAGAGGCTTACAGTGGTAGTGAAAGGTCACCTCCCCAGATACCACAAGAAGTGGGACACATATCTGCATTCCCATATCTGTGCTGTCTCACCCCCCCTCCGCAAACCCCCCCCTGCTGCTATGACTAGAGGTACTTCTTTCCCCCTCTCCTACCCTTCTCATTTCTGCCCAGTGGTAGGGAACATGAGCGCTCTAGTCACTCAGTCAGTACCACCCCCACATTCTGCCTATTCTATATCTTTCTATACACTTTTTTTGCTGCCTATTCATTCTTAGAAACCCATTTTGGGTTACTTGCTATAATATATGTTTGGGATTTGATCTTAACTAATTGCACAATCTATAGAATGATAGTGAATGGTTATGTCACAATCCAGTAGTTAGGGAGTAGTGGGAACATGTGTGATATTTCAGGGATGACTTATGTTAGCTCTACTAGACACTTAGTCTCCCCAGACTGTAAAGAATACTGAATGTCTCACTTTTATTTCTCTCTAATATCTGATGTGTTATACTAACCTATGGTTTGTATGTGATGCTCAATACTACCGTATTTGTGTAATGATATAGGTGTATGCCTGGTTCACAGATGCCATTATTATGGCTATTTGTAACTGGAAAACTCAATAAAATCTTATATGATAAAAAAAAAAAAATATATATTGTTCCACCACACCTCATGTGACCTAACTATCCATCCTCCCCCGGTAGTCAGGACCTTAGAAGGCATGGCACTCGAAGGGGTAAGCTCATTCAAATATCTAGGCATAATTTTCGATGAGCCCCTATCATTCGAAACACATGTAAATAAAGTTATAAAATCCACTCATCAGAAGCTCGGCCTTTTACACCGTATATCCTCCTACCTTATACCGCATTCCTATAAGACATTAGCCTCTGCAACCCTACTCCCAGGCCTCCTCCATGGAGTTCTGCTCCTCATCACTGCTAAGCCTTCTGTCATAAACAGACTAAGGCAAACATATCATAGGATAGCCCAATTTGCTGCAACTGCCCAAGCTTGAATCCACCATTGTGAAGTGCTTGCCAGCCTAAACTGGCCCTCCTTCGAAGCTAAACTAGATTTCCCAATGGTATGTACAATGTTTAAACTAATCCACCTCCCCCCACTAGCCTCTTCAATTTTCTCACAATGAAACCAGTCACCAGGGACTTTAGATCCTCCCGTTATCCTTTGCCATGTCTACCAAAGACTCACTTAGCAGTCAGCAACAGATCCTTCACTTATGCAGCCCCTCAAAAATGGAACTCCCACATGGTTTACTTTCATGTACGTCTCTCCCTCAGTTCAAAAAATATTTTAAAGAAATATTCTTTCCCCCACCAACCTGTAACTGTAATTAACCTCTACTGTCACCGTAGTTACTCCTCCCCTCCTCCCCTCACCCCTTCTACTCCCATTCTTCTTGAAGTGAGTGAACCCAGTTCCGCTACTATTTCCAAAACCTCTCCTCCTATTACCTCACTCTACGTGTATGTTTTACTAAAAATGTATATACATTACACCAAATCTATGTATTTAAACTACCCTTGGTTGTTTCCATACATGTTGCAGCATAAGCTCTTGTAATCTATGCTCTTACTGGATTTGTGCATATTTATTTTTTGTCAATTTTTATTCTGTATATGTGAGTTGTTTATGCTTATACCTCAATACTGTTTTGTATACACTGGAATGAGTAAGTTCCTCGGGTTGCCCCTGAAAAGGGACAACATTGTCTCAGTGGGCCTATTCGGTCATCAAAATTCAAATAAATGAATAAATACATAAAGCACCAGGCTCAGCTGGCCTGCATCTGTGGATACTGAGGGAACTGGATACAGAACTGGCTGAACCTTAAGCAGCTACTTAATGAAAAAGTTTGGAATAATGCCAGGTGAATGGAGGTATGCAAAGTAGTGCCGTGTCACAAGGGTGGTAGGATAGGGAGGATCCAGACAACTACAGGCTATTAAGGCTTACCTCCATAGTATTTAAGCTGATGGAGACAAGGGTTAAGGAAAATCTATTCTCCTACTTAGAGGACAACAGGCTGCAGGATGCTAAGCAGCATGGGCTTGTGATGGGGAGGTCATGCCAGACCAACCTGCTGAGGTTTTTCAAATTTGTCCCAACCATGTTCACCCACTCTAGTGGGACCCAGAGGGCTGCAACACGGGGCGGCTAACCCCAGTATTCGAAACCAAAGTCCTAGAGTTGCACACCAACAGGCAACAAATAATGGCTCACTCGATATTATTAATCAAATTTTCATTTATTTGGCACAATGCTTGAGTAGGTGATGCTCAGCCAGTCACCCCAGTGGAACAACAACCCCAGTGCTTTGCCTTCAAACAAGGCTTCATTAGGGGGCCTCTTTCTCTCTCTTTCTGAGGTTACTATGTTCAAATCCTGGGTCTTTTTCTCTTGAAATTGTACACTTGGTTTTCTGCCTTCTGATGTTGATTAGCCCCTTTTGTTGTAGCTACGGTTCCTGCTCCTTTGTCTTCCTTTACTATAGGAGTGGTTTCTTGTGGTTTCACTCTGAGGTCAGCTTGAAGATGTTTCCTGACTTGTAGTTGGCCTGATCTCTAATCAGTTTGCTCTGTTCCCTTTCAATTAGATCCTTCTCATGCTTGTTTACTTTAATTTTTAATGATTTGTCTAAACTTTTAAATTCAGGCAGTTCTTTAAATGAAGACATAAGTTCTCTTGCTTTAGTAATTTCCTTTGTTAAGTCTTCATATTTTTTATGTTTTCATTAGTTATTAGTTTTACAAATCCATTTGAAAAGTCTTTTTTTTTATATTTCTTTTTCTCCCCTCCTACATCCCTACCAGAGCCACCCCTTAAGGAGTCACCAATGAAACTCCTCCCTACCACCGACTTACCTGCTGCCTGAGTGGAGGCTGTTCAGAGGAGGGTAACCAAAATGGTGCAAGGTCTGCACCAGAAGACATATGGGGAGAGACTAAAGCAGCTTAATATGTATACCCTTGAGGAAAGGAAGGAGAGGGGGGACACAATAGAAACTTTCAAGTATCTCAAGGGAATTAACAAAGTACAAGAGGGCAGTATCTTTCAGCAGAAGAGATGTGCAAGAACAAGGGGGCACAATTTGAAGATAGAGGTGGGACGGCTCAGAGGTAATGTTAGAAAGTATTTTTTCACAGAGAGAGTTGTGGATGCATGGAACAGCCTTCCTGAGGAGGTTGTGGAGTCAGGAACAGTGTGAGAATTCAAGAATGCATGGGACAGGCATAAGGCAATTCTAGTGGGGGCAGGAGGAAGTAAGCTGTTGATTAACTAGAATCTGCAGCTTATCTGTCAGGTAGGGAAGTGGGCAGACTGGGTGGGCCAAGCGGTCCTTATCTGCCGTCAAATTTTATGTTTCTATGTTTCTATGCCTAGGGTCCATCATCCTGCCATGGATTACCCCCCCCGGGTGGGGTTCATGTTGGGGTGAAACCCCTGTACCTTAGTGTCTTCTCCAGTCCCTATGACAGCGGCAGTCAGTGGCACATCAGGACTGGGTTTGGCACTCCATCTACCCGGTTCTGGAGGGTGTTTTTTCTCTGTTCTGTGGGGACATTGCTAGCCCATGACGTCAAGGCGCAGGTGCCAACATCTGCAATGTCCTCCCCCCTTAATAATTCAGCCCCTAAAGGTGATTACATAGATACATAGATACATAGACAGTGTCGGCAGATAAGGGCCTATGGCCCACCTAGTCTGCCCATTTGAGCTTGTAAGTTCAGTTTGTTTTCCTAGAAGTCTATTTCCCCTTACTCCTGACCTCTAGAATTCCTTTATGTCTATCCCATGCATTCTTAAATCCCGTGATTGTTTCAGCCCCCACCACTTCCTCTGGCAGGGTGTTCCACTTGTCCACCACCCGTTCTGTGAAGAAATTCTTTCTCATGTTTCCTCTGAATCGTCCTCCCTCCAACTTCATCCCATGCCCTCTAGTCCTGAAACATCTTTTTCGCTTAAAAATAGTGTTTTCCTGCACCCTGTTCCTCCCTGTAAGATACTTGTATGTCTCTATCATATCCCCTCTCTCCCTCCTCTCCTCCAGGGAGTAAATGTTCAGTTCCTTCAACCTGTCTTTATAGGACTTGTGATGCAACCCATGCACCATCTTTGTTGCCCTCCTCTGAACCTTCTCTACCCTGTCTATGTCCTTACGTAGGTATGGTCTCCAGAACTGTACACTGTACTCCAGGTGGGGCCTCACTAGTGTCTTGTATAGCGGATTGGTTCACCGGCCACCGCCCATGACCAATCGAACCCCTGAGGTGCCGACCAACTGTCGTGCCCCCAGCCTCTGCCAGAGGTCATCATTCACTGATATAGATCCCCATCCTCCCCCCGGAGAAGGTGAGCTGTCATCCGACTCTCAGCCTTTCTCCCACTGGCCAACCCCCTGCAACCCGAGTCTGCTCCCGAACCCGGGTCACTGTCGTGATCCAAGGTGTGGCATCCAGTGCCTCAACCTTCAGCACCACCGGGCTGGCCCACCCATTTGAAAAGTCTTGAGCTAATTTAGTCCATGCCTCATGGTTTAACATTTTCAACACCACAAGATGGGCTTTTCAAAACCTGTAGTCTATGAGAGACTTGTCCTTTTCAATGTATGTTTCAAGTGTCACAGTATTATAGAATATGTTCAGTTCATTAATTAAAAGTTTCTCCAAACCAAAAAATGCTTTTTTAATGTATGCCTCAATGGTATCCACTGTATCACTTTAACCTTCTCCACTCTTAGCAGCTGTGAGTAATTTGCATGCTTGTTTTCTCCATTCCTGTAAGGTTGGAGGTATCTCCAAGCTGAAGCTAATAGGCATTGAACTTGTAGAAGGTGTTGCATCATTCCTTGACATCTTCCCCACTGCCTTTTGTGAGTTGTATTGAAGTATTTTCTTCTATTTGTTGGAACACAATAATGCACCTCTAAATGAGTTTTGTTCCTTTTGTCTGGTTTCAGTATATTGGTGTTCTGGCTCTCCCTTCTCTCATACAGGTACACCCATACCTACCACATTTGCATGAACTGAAACTCCTCAAACTTGTCCCAACCATGTTCACGTGCCTTGGCAAGACCCAGAGGGGTACAACAAGGGGTGGCTAACCCCAGTAATTGAAAGCAAAGTCCAAAGAGTTGCACTCCAATGGGGAATAAATAACATCTGACTCGATATTCTTAATCAAATTTTCATTTATTTAGCATAATGCTCAGGTAGGTGAGCCTCAGCCAGTTACCCAAGTGGAACAACAACCCCAGCACTTCACCTTCAAAAAGGCTCTGTTAACCGGCCTTGTTTGAGAATAAAGCCTTCAGGGTTGTTATTCCACTGAGTGACTAGCTGAGATCACCTGCTCGAGCATTATGCCAAATAAATGAAAATTTGATGAAGAGTATCGAGTGAGCCATTGTTTGCTCCCGGTTGGCATGTAACTCTTTGATTTCTGTTAATATTTTTGTCTGGATCACTAGGGTGATAGATGGAGGGCAGATTATGGACTTGCTATACTCTGATTTCAGCAAAGCTTTTGATTCAGTCCCACACAAGAGACTACCAAAACATTGGAAGGACTTACGTGTACAGAAGGATTTAATTAGATGGATAAGGAACTACTCTGTAGGAGGCAATGGTAATAGAAAGCATGGCCAAATCAAGAAACAGAGAGGTCACAAGCATGACACAACAGGGATCACTGGATCAGTCCTGGGACCTGCACTTTTCAATATGCTCATAAGTGATATAAGGGAGTGTATCCAAGGCAATATTTGTCTTTCTCCTGACAACACAAAGCTATATGGCAAGATAGACAGCATTAAAGGGGTAAGGGAACATGAGAAGGAAATAGTGATGTTGGAGAGGTGGTGAAAGAAAGGATGGTTGTGATTTAACACCAAGACATGTAAGGTGATGCACCTAATGAGAAGGAATCCATACATGGAAAATTGGATGGGCGGGGTTAGACTGGTCCCTACAATACAGGAGAAGAACCTGGAGGTCATCATCCATGATGCCCCCAAACAAACCAAGTAATGTAACAAAGCATGCAGAAAAGCAACACGGAAGTTGGGGTGTAAAAGGAGAGATTTTGACAGCTGAAAAGAGTTAAGTAATTTTGCTCCTATACAAGGCACTTTTCAGATCTCACTTGGAATACTGTACCCAGTTCTGAAACCCTCACCTAACAATGGCCACAGACTGAATAGAGTCAGTACAGAGAAGGATCACTAAAATGATTCAGGGCCAGCAGGGTAGATTTAATGAGGAATGGCTTGAGGTCCTGATCATGTACTCGTTGGAGGCTAGTAGAGGTTGACAGTCTTAGTTCTGTGAACAACCACACTTAGAAAAATGGGGGCATATCACATCTGTTTACTTTTCTGACCAATAAAAGCATGACACCATTCTGCTTATATACCTGGTACATGTTTATGATGACATAATCAGCGGAAGAACAGCTGAGTAACAATCAGTTTAATTAGAGATGTATTCTCAATGTAAAACTGGACAGAGCTGACTATCATTCTATCAGCTACATCATAGCCGACATTAAACTATCACACAAAGATCTGTTTTTGCATTGTTTTCTTCTTAAGCTGCCATTTCAGTGGTGATTTATATTGTGTTGTTTTGCAGCAATTAGTTCAAGAGCAGGGTTCATGAAGCATTGTTCTAGCTCAACTGGTATACATCTGATGCTCTGTCACAACACAATGCAAAATTTTGTTGCAGCTCATAAGGAATGGTTTGTAGAGACTTTGTACTGGATCCAGCAACACTTACACAACTTGTTGAGAAATACAGAAGCAATTTTTTTTGTGCAACATTTTAAAAGACTGCAATTAAAAAAAGGGGCAAATATGCAGGAATGGCAATATAGCTAGCCAAGATGATCATAATTCCTCCTCCCCACCTGAAATGGGGGTGGTGCTGGAGGGAGGGTGTGTATTCTAAGGATATAATCTGGCTTATTATGAAGGGTTGGGGCTGGCTGAGGAAAGGGGTAGAATTAATTTTAATATGGGAAAAGACAGTGTCAGATTTGTGGAGGGAAGAGGGATAATTACAGGCAGGAGTACTTGGGGGGGGGGGAGGAGTTCTGTCCTGTTCCTGTTCATGTAAGCAAGAATTTAAATATTGCACAATAGATTTCATTGTACAACACTTACATATCTGAGCCAAAAAGTAACCTAAACAGATATTTAATGAATGTTGGGCTCCCCAAACCAAATGTCATGAGGAATGTGAATGTAACACCCCTCCCATAATGTACATATAAATAAGTCTCTTATGACTTATTTCAAACAATTATGCATTTTTCAAAGCTTCTAAAACTTCTGTTTTAACTGACTGTGGAGATTTAAAATTAAACTTCAGTATGTTAAAACTACTCCCTTCCAACCAATCTTTAACACTGGGAAGTCTCTTGTTTGATATAGTGATGAGTTCCATTACTAATCCTCCTGTATATGTCTTTAATGTCCCTTCATTTAAGGAACACTGCTGACAACTTGGTATATTATTAAACTGTCTATAAATGTTTCATTTCCTTTAGTCCTTTTATTTACTTTTTTCTTTGCACTGCCCTGTCTCTCTTATTCTGATTTTGTATGGTCTGTAGCTTACACACTATCTATAAAAACTCTTCCCATTGTCTCATAACATTTAGCTAATTTCCGCTCACTGTTTATCTGAGTGCACCCTTTGTGCTCCTTTTCATTATCACTTGCCACTTCTCAAGCCATCTCATTCCCTTTAATTTCCTAATTTCCATATCTTTCCTTTGGACTTCTTGTCTATCCTTTAATTTCCTTTTCCTTTTATTTCCTCAGTGAACTTTTCTCCCCTTAAATTCAGACAGACTATTGCCTTTGTTCTCTTATCAGTTATTTAAAATGTATTTTCCTATGTGATCTCATTCTTTTTTCTCACTCTTTAGATATTTTCTTATATTTTTATTCATTTTATGCTCTTTCTGTTTATGAAAAAATATCTGGAGCCCCTTACAATGTCACAAAAGACTACTGAGTTGTGCCAAGGAACAAATAAGTTACATGTATGTTTTATACATGCGCCATATAGACATCATATGCTTTCTTAATATTTCATATATTTAAAATGTCCAAAAATGGGGTTCATTTTGGTATTTGTTAAGTGCATATTTTCTCTATAGTTAGTAGTCCACATGGAAGGACATACAGTAAATCTCTACTACTGACTCTGTTGAAGAGATCCTGCAATGTGAAGCTTATGAATAGCTTTTAAAGCTGTAAAGAACAAAAGTGGTGTGAAATTTGTCGAGGGATGGTTTGGTAATTTACGGGGGCAGTTTATACTGGGCTGGCAAGGGGGGGTCAGTTGGGGTAGGGGGTTTCTAATTAAAACTTAGGAGCTAGGAAATTCTTTTGAACTTTATGGTTCCTAGAATTCTTATTTAATTCTAGGGGCTATAGGATCAAGTGCGTGCAAATTGCCAGGGCTTATGAAATCACTGTAGCTGGTTGCTTGAAGCATGGCTATGTTGCTAAGAGAGAGTTTCTAACTGGGTGATGTAGTTCACTGTCTAATAAGTCAAACAGCGTGTAAGGCAGTGCAAATGGTCCCAGTGATGAAGGGCCATAAGGCAAATAGAGTTGGTTTAATGTGACTGGATAAAAGGACTAACTGCTATTTCATGGTAAGGGCAGCCTTAAAGGATAAAGCCTCTCTCTGAGCACTGTCAGGAATGTGTGATATGTGACATCCTGCTTGCAGAATCATGTGTGTGTGTGTGTGTGTGTGTGTGTGTGTGTGTGTGTGCAGGGGGTTGCATCTGCTGTTACTGCAACTTGAAGGCATGATGCTGGATAGCAGTGATGACTGAGCAGTGGGGTCATGGTAATGAAGAAAAAGCAACTGGGGTGAATGCTGAGGAGGGTGTGGATAGGGGGAGGAGGCTAGCATGCAGAAAACTGGGACAGAGACACAAATGGTGCCCTGTCATTGTTTTGTGATGTATACCATCCTGCCTTTGGAGGGCAGAGGAAATACATTTGTAGTCATTGCAAGGAAGTCAATCCTCTGAGTAGGTACATTGCCAGACTTGAGTTGCAGTTGGAAGCACCAAAGGGGTGCAGGGAGGTGAGCAGCCATATGATGGAGAGAGACAAGACTAAGGACTTAAACATTAGGCCTGGGGAGGCAGTTGGCTGGGATGGGAAGGGGGTAGGAGGAGGAGGGTATGAGTAGCTGTAATCTCTAGAGGTTGGGATGAAGATGGATCAGAAAGGAGAAAGAGGTAGCAGACAGGGCTATTAGTCAGCCCTATTGGCAGTGGACATGAGCAACAAGTATCAGCATCTGTCTGGCCAAGTTGAGGAGGGGACAACAATTGATTGGGTTGTTTTGATGCAGTTCAAGCACCACAACACTCAACCGGCTATGAGGAGGAAGGAAACATTTGGGATGAGTGGTAGGAAGAAAGTAGCCATTAGGGACTTCATAGTTAAGGTGGTGTTGAGGTGGCATTGCTGGACCAGGGTGGTAGTTTGGATGAAGTGATCAGCTTGCCTGCAGCACAGCCTAATTGAGTGCTATTCGGGGAAAGCAACCCAGCAGATGGTAAGAGCAGATCTCCATTGTCTGTGTTGGCATGAACAACATTAGACGTCCCAAGGACATGGGGTCATTCATGGAATGAGGGATGTCCCTGAAAGAAAATGCATCTAGGGTGATCTCTTCTGAGATCCTTTTTGTACTAAAGACTAGCAAGGAGTTGCAGCAGATAATTAGGCAGGCAGAAGATTGATTAGGAGTCTTGTCTTGTGGAAGATTAAGAGTTTCACTGCTCTGTCCAACTGGTATTCCTTATAAGGCAAGGGATGCCTGTCTGCTCAGGATGTACTGCACCTGCACCAGTAGAGTGTTGGGTACTGGACAAAGGAATGGATAGGGAAATCATGGGGGAATTAAACTAGAGGACAGTGGGAGGGGGCTGGTGCAAGTTCTCCCTAGGGACAGCAGGTAGCTACATAGGAGTGCAAAATGAAGGATCACAGAATGTGCGAGTGCCTAGAGGAAAGAACCCTAGGATGCTAGGAAGTATAGAGAGACAACTATCCTCACACTGAATGCAGACCAATATGAGGGGCACACCTAGCGACATTGGTGAGCTCTAAAGCTTAATTCATTTCAAAGACCAGGACTTCGTTCACTCACAGAGACTATTGGAGGAATGACTGTGACACCAGGATGAGGTGGTGCAGACTCTTCAAAATGGATAAGAATGGCAGGAAAAGGGGATGAGATGGTTGTCTTTTTAAGAAAGGGAAATCACTGTGGAAGACAAAAAAGACATCTGGGGGAGCAAAAGTGTCATGAAGTTCATCTATAGTGGAGCCCACCAGAATGCAATGCAATATACTGCAGAATTCTGCAGCAGAGTTACTGTAGTAATCAAGGCAATTTCAATGGTAGTTAATACTTTATGTAATGCAGTGTCCTGTGACACTACATCACATCCTGGCAGGCTCCACTGTAAGTTGAGCTATGATAACAGAGGGTAAAAGAGTCAGGCTTGGGGTGAGGAACCTGCTTCCAAACAACTCAGAGGAGCACAATGCCTAGCTGATAAGGGAAATTACCAAAGCAGCCAAATTGGATAAAGGGGTGATCCTGTGGGATGTCACTCATTGAGAGATAGACTGTTATCTTAAGAGTGCTAACGGTAGGGCTGAAACAGAGTATCCATCTTCAAGGACTGCTTCCTAGAACAGCACATCTAATGCAGGACTAGTCTTGAGGGCAGCCTTGTTCTGAGCAGTAGGGATGGGTTCATCTCCAGCATTAACTTTTAAGAACCAGAGGGAGGCAGTTATCACATGGGGTAAATTTCTCCCTGATGACAAGGAAATCTAGCCATGCCTCATCCAACAGAAACTGAAACTTCAAAGGGATGAACTTTGCCAAACAGCATCAAAACCTACTGTACTTCCAATAATATAAATGGAAGGTAGAAGGTGAGGGAGAAAATTGGGTTCCTGAAAACAGGGGTAGGAGGTGATGAACCTTTGAGGCTGGGATCAATGGCCAAGCTACTGAATGAATATTTAATTTTAGTGTTTACGAAATGGCTCCTAGAGGGGGAGGGGGCAAATTACATGGACCATTGGCTTCATGGGCCATGATGTAGTCTGTAGATGTAATTCCCACCCTGGTAACTGACAACCTGGTGAAGATCAAGCTTGATAAGCTACAATGGTCAAATGGTATGCACCACAATACCTTAGTGGATCTAAGGATCAGTTAAGGGGCTGCTTGCAGTTATCTTTCATAAGTCTGTCTGTACAGGACTGAAAAAATCAGTGTTCTTCCTGTCTTCAATAAAGGGCTAGATGAGACCCAGACAGTTGCCAACAGGTCAGCCTGTCATCACTGCTGGTCCTGTAATCTATTATTAAGGACTGAAAAATGGAGCACTTGACTGAGGTTAAGGTTTTAGCCCCATCTCAGCATGGCATTGTGAGGGGGTTGATCATGCAAAAACCTACCTGATCACCTTTTTTAAGTGGGTGACCAGTGAGGTGGATACAGAGAGAGACATGGACATGCAACTGGTCTGCCGGAACTACTAAGGACTTTGACACTGTGGCATATGTCAAGCTTGTGGTCAAAGTACACAAGTGAAGTATATAGGAGGTATGCACAAGGCGGATTGTTGACTGAATTGGGATCAGGAAGCAGATTGTTGTGGTTGATGGCATTTTTCTAAGTGTAGAGTGGTATTTGGCAGCATCCCTCTTGGATCAGTGCTGAGGCTACTGCTGCTCAACATTTTTATCAATGGTCAGCAAGCTGGGGTCTCAAGCAGACAATGATATAGTTCACAGCCAGCTTACTGTTAACATGGATTAAGGCTACCATGTTTGTCTAAAACTATGCTAAAGACTACCACCCTAGTAGGGTTTTAGCACAGTTGTAACACAGTTTTAACCGTGTTACACTATGAAGAAAAACTGTGTTTGAAGGACTTAACATTTTTTAAGGCAGTTAAACTGTTTTAAGTTTCCTAGTGCACACAGTGCCAAAATTTGCAAGGGTGTCGGACTTCCTCAAAGATGGGGACAAACATCAGGAGGGCCTAAAAAGGATGGACGATTGGACATTCTGTTGTAGTTTCATGATAGCAAAAACCAAGGTACTACATTTGTAAGACTACTACCTTTGTAGAATCCCAAATCAGGACATTTCCTAGCAAAACAGCATTTTTACAAGGAAAAATGTAATTGTTCTCATTTCAAAAAGTATTGTTGATTAAGACAATCAAAATCCAGGATCTTAGTTTTAGTTTTTTATTTAATAACTAATGTAACCATGTTCCATACCCTTAATCACTCTTCATGTTTTCTAAGGTCCCTCCTCATTTTCTCTACCCCCTACTGAGTATCCACCCTATTACAGATCTTGGTGTCATCTGCAAAAAGGCATATCTTCTCTTCAAGTTCTTTTGCAGTCTCACTTACGAATGCTTTGAACAGGACCGGTCTCAATACTGAACCATGTTGCACCCCACCAGTCATTCTCCCCTCATTGGAGTCAATGCTATTTACCACCAACCACTGCTGCTTAAAAATTATAAATAAAGAGCAGATAATAAAGAACAGATTCATTTTTTTGGACAAAGCTCGTGTTATCATGGAGCTGTCCTTCATAGTGAAGAATGAGGGGTAAGAAATAATCAAACATTATGAAACAGAATCAGATGAATTGTGTTTAAATGTTATGTTTTTGAATATTTACCCAAAGACATCAGGAGGTCACTTATGCAGCAGTAAACATATAGCAAACCTATAATAATCTTTTAATGAGGTTTTATTATATTCATGTTTGGCTGCTTTGATGTGCATTTAACACTCCAATACAGTATATTTGTCTAACCTATTTCTTACATTTTGTGGATAAACATGCAAATATAAATGTAAAATTCTTTATTTACCTTCTAGAACTTTTTGAGAGGATGTGAAGGGAATTTAAAGTATGTATTTTGGGGACAGAAACAGGAGTCTACATATGAATAATCATATCACATGCAGCGTTTTGAGTCCAGCACAGTCAAGAATGATCCAAGTGAATGCTGTGATAATCTAGTGTATTTATAGGTACTATCTAAGCATGATGATTTAATGTGCAGCATCATATTAACTGTACAGAGCTATGCACACTGTATTCAGTAAAAGCTATATATTGTGCAGTAATTATAGACATTTGTTTGCCTCAGCAACATCAGAATAAGAATTCTGACTTTCTGCCTTTGACATTTTCAGTTCATTGATCACAATTAAATTCAACATGCTTCAGTGGGTTCCAGCGTTTTCTTACATTTCTGCAAGGGGAGTATGTTTATTAGAATCAAAGCAAAATTAGATTTGATGCAATAATCTTAGTTAAGAGAGCCCACACTGATATGTTTAACAATGGAAGCCTAAACATGATAGGATAATCTAAAACCATGGAGGACATTTACTGCCCTTCATTGAACTACATGGTCCTAGTGCTACTTTCTTTTTTTAGGAGGCAGCATAGTGCAGTGGTTTAGGGCTATGAGTTGCAAAACTGCAAAACCTGGAGACCTGGATTTGAATTCCACAGCCCCCACTTGCATCCTGTGTGACCCTGAGCAAGTCACTTAACTTCCTTGTGCTTCCAGGTCACACCTGGAAACAAACTTCGGCTTAGTGTGTCTTTCCTGGTTAAACAGTTTACCCTTTCCCTAGTGCTACTTTAATATCTTTCTAATCATACTCCGTATGAACATACGAAGACACCAGCAGAAGAAGGCCATTTGGTCTATCTAGTCTGCTCATACTGCAGGGTCCACAGCTTGAGATACTGCCCCCCGCAGCTTGAGCTACTGACCCTGCTCCCCCACTCCTCCCAACCTTTCCATCCTCCCTACCCATGATCCTTACCTTCCTGCTATGCCTATTCTGGCTTCTCTTGAAGCTGCCCACCATCTTCAACAAGACCACCTCTTCTGGCAGTGCATTCCAAGTGTCTACCACCCTCTCTGTGAAGAAGTGCTTCCTGACCTTCCTCCTAGACCATCCCCTCGCCAACTAAAGACTGTGCCCCTTCATGTTATGGTTGCCACTTAGCTTAAAGAGACCCTCCTTATTCCCCTTATTTATCCATTTCAAGTACTTGAAGGTCTTAGTCATGTCCTCTCTCTCTCTCTCTCTCTCTTCTGTCCTCCAGGGAGTACATGTTCAGTGCCTTCAACCTCTCCTTGTATGTCTTACACTGCTGACCCAGTATCATCTTTGTAGCCCCTTTCTGGACCTTGTCCAGCAGGTTAATGTCCTTTTTGAGGTGTGTGCACCAGTACTAAACTACATACTCTAGATATGGCCTCACCAGTGACCTGTACATGGGCTGTATAACCTCCTCTCTCCTACTACTGATCCCCTACTATGCATCCCAGCATCTTGTGTGCCCTTGCTGCTGCTGCTTTCTTGCACTGTGTGGAGTGCTTTAGGTCCCTAGTGATCATCATTCCCAGGTCCTTCTCCTCTTCTGATGCAGATACCTGGACTCCACTCAGCTAATACTCCATCCTGGGATTCTTGTCTCCAGTGTGCATAACTTTGCATGTCATGGCATTGAAACCAAGCTGCCAGATCCTGAACCACCTCCCCAGCTTTTCCAGATCATCTTGTATGTCCTGTATGCCTTCAGCTGTGTCCACTCTCCCGCAGACCCTGGAGTCATCCATGAATAGGCACATTTTGCCCTTAATGCCATCCCTAATGTCATTGATGAAGGCATTGGATAACACTGGCCACGTCACTGAGCCCTGTGGGACCCCACTTGTGACCTCTCTGGTGCCAGATAATGCTCCCCCACAACCAATCTCTGGGTTCTGTCCCTCAGCTAATTCTCCACCCATCTGGTCATCTTCTCTGCAACCCTGAGAAACACCAACTTCTGGGTCAACCTTTTGTGGGGCACAGAGTCAAAGGCATTGCTGAAATCCAGAAAGAGGATGTCTAAAACTCGGCCCCTGTCTACTGACTTAGTGACTCAGACTAAGAAATCAATTAGATTCATTTGACACAATTGCCCCCCCCCCTTCATTAACCTGTGCTGCCTTGCATCCTGGAGATCATGCTTCTCTATATATTCTACCAACCTTTCCTTACGTATGGTCTCCATGAGCTTGAATATGATTGAGATCAGACTGACTGGTCTGTAATTCCCTGGATCATCCTTAAGATGGCTTTTGTGGAGGGCACCACATGTGCTGTTCCGCAGTACTGTAGTACCACACCTGACTCCAGTGAACTATTAAATAGGCCTTTTAGTGACCCTGCCAGATCCTCAGCCAGTTCCTCTAGCACCTTTGGATATACTATGTCCAGGCCTGGTGAATTGTCCACCTTCAGTGCTAACAGCCCCTCCCTCATTCTATCCTCCTCTATCACTGCATCTATGTTCCTGTCCCCTGGTGAAGATGGAATAGAAGTATTTATTTAGTATCTCTGCTCCCCTCCTTTATCCTCCACCCATTCCTCCCCTTTCTTAAGCCTAACAATCCTGTCCTTCTTGTCCCTTTTTTCACTTATATAGTGAAAGAAGGCCTTCTCCCTCTTTTAATTCCTTAAGCTATTCTGCAACTCCTTCTGTGCCTTAACTCAGTGGACTTCCTTGCTTGCTTCACTAGCCAGCCTTAGGTAATTTTCCCTATCTGCCTCTCTCTTGGTCTTCCTGAATTTCCTATAGGCTAACCTCTTTTACCTTACTGCCTGAACAATCCCAGAACTGAACCAGCTGGGTGCTTTGGCCCTTGTGTTCTTCCCCTGAGCCTAATGCACTGCTCTGTGATAACCAGTAATCCTACCTTAATGATGAATCACTTTTTCTCCAGCCCATATCTTGCAAAGCTTCAGCACACTGCCTTCTGAAGTTCTACTTTGCTATAAAAGGATAATTCCTAATTCTTCATTTGGCTGATGCCCCATATATTGAAATGGATAATACAACTCTTTGGCTATTATCAGAACAGCAAAAGCCAGTCCCAGCATGCTGTAGGAAGTAACTTGAATATGCAGATTTCTCAGAACTAATCTGGTGACTAGTCTTAGGACAAGAACAGAGTCTTTTTCTAATACATGATCTGTAATAGTAGGTATATTGACCCATTTAGCATTATAAGATTCAAAAATATTTTACTGAGTCCAAAGTACCAGACCTGCCTAATCTGCCAATGTTTTGCCAGTGTACTGACTTCCTCAAGGCTGCAGGGTATACAATAAGATACTGTACATCAATAACAAATATTTTATCATTAATTATTCATTTTGAAAAGATGATCCATCCAATATAATGTTAATGCAGTGTTGATACTGTATAAAAGGCATACCTGATATAATACTCTGTATTTTTATAGGCATTTTAAAAATTGTTTTTTCTAAAAACAATGCAACTCTTCAGTAACAATACTTTCCCCTCAAGAAAAACACTTAGTCACAACATCACTGTATAATGAAAAAAATGAACTTATAGTTCCTAGATTGTTTTCAATTCAAGTTAGTTTTATTTTTTACCAGGAACTACACCATGGAGATACTCATTTGCAAGGTGGTGCTGCAGGGACATCGCATGGTTATACAAAACAACAACAGGGTTTATATAATACAGAGTATGTAATACATATCAGAATAGACAATACAATTGCACAGTGAGAAAGTACCTACACAACTGCTAAAACAACGTAATGTATATTTAAGATACAGAACAGGGTGGTAAAGGGTGAAGGTGGAGCATGAAGTTTAGGGATGGGGTAGGGCAATGACTGGAGAACTAAACAGTGAGACGGAGAAAATACAAGGGCTAGTGGATAAGCGGAGGGGGGGTGTAGCAAGAGCAGGGGCAGATGGAGGAGTGTAAAAAGGGGAGACAAGGAGAGCTGGAGGGCAAGTGCACTGGTATAAGTGCCGAATAAATACCTCTTGAGAGGAATGGCTAGGAGTAACACTGGCAATTCTCCTTCAAGAGAGGTTTTAGAAGTGATTTTGAAGGAGGCTAAACTAACAAAATGAGTCAGTTTTAGGGTACTTCGAAGGGAATTCCATAATGCAGGTAAAGCATGGCTAACTGATGAGGTGCCAAAACAGGATCTGATTCTAGGGGTGTCAACCAACATATAAGTACATCTCCTAAGAGAGTACGTACAGAGTGTAAACTTGAAGAGGCTGGATATGTAAAAGGGGAGTAGTTTGGTGAGGGCTTTAAAGGTCCAGATAGAGGCATTTCACCACCTTCTGGTAGATAATGAGGTCCAGCCTAGTTGGGAGTAGAGTGAGCAGTGGTGTGTTTTGAATGGGGAATCTGTCACAAATTCTAAGGCCCTATGATAACAATACATCCAGCTTAGTTAGAACAGTTTTGGGGCAATGACTATAAAGAAAGTCTGCATAGTCAATAAGTGGAAGGAACGTTGTTTAGACTAATCTTAATTTTGCTTCACAGGTGTGCAACTGCTTGATACAGAAAACAAATCCCAGCCTTTGTTTTAACTTCTTAGTGAGCTCCTCAACATGGGGGATGCCCAGCCAAAAACCTAGATACATAGATTTGTCCATTTTTTCCAGAGATTCTCCCATCATGGTTGAGATATGTATGGTGACAGGCTGATCCTTTATGGTAGCTGCTTTAGTTCAAGAGTAAGCTTATTGTAGGAAAACTCCATTGAGCAAGCTCAATCACAAGGAGGTCCTTTGACATAGACAGGTAGTTATAGATTGCATAATCGAAAAAACAGTACAAATTCATGTACAGAATTATGGGCAAGCATTAACATGTTGCATAAAAACGATAGTGACATAGAAAAATACAAGTACAGAAAAAGGTACAAAGTGCTTGTTTTGGAGTATCATGTCAGCTAATTTCTCGGTAAGTAAGAGGAAGCAGTGGGCTAGGGTTAGAGCAGTGCACTAGGATTTAGAAGCAGCTGCACATATCTTTTATTTTTGCTGCAGCCAACTCTTTAAATAGGCTGACAGAGGCAGTACTGGGAAGCCTGGGAAGCTTCAGTATGCCTTGGAGCTTGTTCCAGATAGTTGGGAGTACGCTCAATATGGCCCGCTTGCTGAGTGAGGTGCGAGTTCTCGGTACATAGAGAAGGAGGAGGTAATTTTTCCCTATGAGAGTAGGTGCGATGGGAAATATGAAAAAGGGCTGTGAGATAGTTCGGGAGCTTGTTCAGGAGTAGCTTAAGAATCCAGATATCAGCATGAAGCATGTGTCTAGTTGAGAGTGATGTCCAGCCATCAGTTAGGTACAAATCACAATGGTGGGTTCGGTAGAGTAGGTTTGTCATGAACTGTATGGTGTGGTGGTAAAGGATGTCTAGTTTGTTGAGTCCTGAGGCTGCTGCGGAGGAATAGATTAGATCTCCATAGTCGAGTTGGGGCAAGAAAGTGGCCTAGACCAGCCTAGTTCTGGTATCCAATGGAAAGAGGGACTTGTTACGGAAGAAGAAACCAAGCCTAATTTTTAACCTCTTTGCCAGATCATCGATGTGGTCATGAAAGAAAAGCTTGTTGTCTAGCCACATGCCAAGATATTTGAACTTGGAAGTGATTTCAAGGGGGTCACCTAGGGAGGTAGTGATGAATTCTTTGTGCATGTTTGCAAGGGAAGCAGAGATGCTGTTTGGGGCAAAGATCATGGCTTTAGTTTTCTTGGCATTGAGGAGTAATTTGGCATTGATTAGGCTGATTTCTAATTGTGCAAAGTTGGCTTGGAGTACATCCCTCACTTCAGCTAGTGTAGGCCTGATGTATACAGTACAGTATCATCAGCAAAGAAATGCAGATGGGACTGGGATATATGTGCGTCAAGGTTATTGATGTACAGGAAGAAGAGGATGGGACCTAATATGAAGCCTTTCAGGACTCCCCTGACAACTGGGAGGGATGCAGAAAAGAGGCCACCAGCTTTTACTTTCTGGGTCCTTCCAGATAGGTAGCAGGTAAACCACTGGGCAGCAGGGGGGGTGGCACCTACTTTTATTAGGCTTGAGACTAACAGATTGTGGTCGACAGTGTCAAATGCTTTGCTGAGATCTAAAAATGCTGCACCAGTAACTTTCTTGGAGTCCATGGCTGTGATCCATTCATTGGTAACTTTGGCTAGAGCAGTGACTGTACTATGGTTGGGCCAGAAGCCAGATTGCAGAGGGTTGAGGGTTGAGGATTGAAGATGATTCAATATGGAGTTTCATTTGGGAGTAAACTAGCTTTTTGAGGACTTTGGAGAGGACAGGCAAGATTGAGATGGGCCTATAATTGTTTAGGTCACATGGGTCCCCTGACTTGAATAATGGGAGGACGTGGGCAGATTTCCAGCAGGAGGGAACAGTGGCAGTGGAAATGGCAAGATTGAATATGTGGAGGATAGGGACACTGAGGTCAAGATAGCCTAGTTTAAGAAAAAAAGGTTCTAGACCATCGTTCCCTGCACTTTTTTGAATGTCTATGTTAAGAAGTGAATCTTTGACTTGTTTATAGCTAAGCGGGCACAACTGGAGCATGTGGGTCAAAGTTTGCGAGTCAGTGTTATTACAGTCTTGGTTGCTACCACAGGCTGCATAAGGAGAAGAGTTGAAAGCTAGGCCAGCAGTTCCAAAGTGATTGTTGATTTCCTCAAGGATTAGGCAGCTGCTTTCCACAGCCCTACCTTTTCTGAGGCTCTTCAGAGGGATGGAGGGGGCTACAGGCCGACCTTCGATGGACTTGAGTGTCTTCCAGATTTTTTGGGAATTCCCTTTTGCCTGTTGAAGGGTGGAGACATAATAGTTGGCTTTGCTTGCTCAGGTTTGTTTAACACAGGTGTTTCTAGCTGCTCTGAATGCTTGCCAGTCAGCTGCGCTTTTGGATTTTCTAGCCTTAGTCCAAAGTTTATCACGGTGTAGGAGTGTAGCCTTGAGATCTGATGTAAACCATGGGTTGGATGTTTTACACACCCTGACTTTGATCAAAGGAGCATGCTTGTTGGCCAGTGTGGTGAGGTTGTCGTTAAGGACAGTGACCCCCTCATCGATCGTTTTGGCAAGGTAGAGGTCTTGCCATCTAATTTTGCTCAAGTTGGATAAGTAGTCTGATTCATTAAACTTGCAAAAGGACCGCTTAGTTATGAGTGTGGTTGCTGTCAGGCTATAATTTGTGATCTTTTACAAACAACCACCCCATGATCACTCATGTCATTGTGAAAGACTGCAGAGTGAAGAATTTTGTGGGGATGTGTAGAAAGTATGACATCAAGGAGAAAACTGTTGCTGGGATTGGATTTATTGGTTCTAGTGAGTTCACTGTCTAACTGGGCTAAGCCGACTTTGTCACAGAAGGATTTCAGGCTATGCGACTTGGGGGTAAGCCAGTCCATATTAAAATCCCCTAGTATTAAAGTTTCAGTGTTGACAGAGGCAATTAAGGATGTAAGTATGGTGAGGATGTCAGTGTCACCAGATGGGGGCAATAACCACCAATAATAGTGAGACATTCAGTGGATGGAAGGTGTAATTTGAGAGATACGATTTTGTACTCCTTATGTTTAGATTTACAGTGAATATCACTGACTGTAAACTTAGCTTTAGTGTAGATAGCCACATTGCCCCCTCTGGCTTCCCTATCTGCCCTGTGCAGATTGTAGCCAGGAAGGGAGACTTGTTGATCACTGTTTGACTTTTTGAGCCAAGATTTGGTTATAATAATGAGGTCCGGCTCAGTATGGGCAGCCCATACTTGGAGCTGATCAAACTTTTTTGCGAGGCTCAATATGTTGACTGACATTAACTTAAGTCTGGGTGCAGATGCAAATTCTGCTGGAGATGCAAGTGGTAATGGGGGTCCAGGGTTTAGCTCCACATTGCCTGAACAAAGAAGAAGCAAGAGAAGCAGTTTCTTGATCCAGTTTTTGCAGGATAGGAGCGCTTTTTTCCTTTACGACCTTCCGCAAGGTGATGATGGTTGCGATGTAATGCTAGGGTGGCAGTGAAGAGAAGCTAAGGTGAATGCTCAGATTGACATATATGAAGAGAGCAGAAAGTATAAGCATGAAGGATATGGGCTGAGGATAAAGGGAGGTGGACATATTAAATAAGGGGCGGTGCAGTGGAATGAGGTTCTGATTACAGGATTGGAAAGTTCCAGAGGTGGATCTGATCCTTATTCTTTGTTGTGGTGAGCCGCTATGGATAAAGTAGTTAGGAATAAGAAAAGGCATGAGTATAAGGAGTGAGCCATGGCACTGCAAATACGGGGGCTAGGAGAGTTATGGACACAGTCAGTTACATGGATAGGAAAAGACAGGATTAGGAAGTGTTGTAACTGCCAGAGACAGCAAGTCTGGTGTGCAGATCAGTAGCTCTAAGGAGGACTGGAAGCGCACAGAAGGATTGGGTAGGAACTTGGCCGGGTGTGGCCAATCAATCAGTAGAAGAGGGAGGGGGCAAAGACTGATGAAAAGTGACACACTGGCCACACAATAAGTGAACTGAGACAGGAATTGTATTGTATTGTATTGGGTTGGATTGGGTAAGTGTGCTTATAACTGGGCCTTCTAGTGGCTAAAAGATATATTCTGCTAATGGAAAAGTCAGCACTCAAAAAAAAAAAAGAAGGGGAACAGGGCTCAGGGCAGATAGCATCACACTACCTTAAAATCTCTCTCTCAAAACTTAAATCAGCTCTAAGAAATCTCTACATCAGACTAAACATTACGTAAAGTGAGAAATCAAAAACATTTCAAGCAGAGATCAGTCCTAGTATTAATTTCTTGGCCGCAGTTCCTAGAAGACTTCTGGATTGCTGCACATAGTGTGAGTAACACTGGCAAACAGGAGCAAGTGAGATTCCTCCAGGGGTAGATGCTAAAATTCAGAGTTCCAACCTGTACCTTGCTTGGAGGGTGAGCTTCAGGCAGCTTCTCCTTAGTCTGCTTATCAAACTGCAGAATGCAGTTTGCTTGAGAGAAAACAGCATGAAAGAGCACAGTAGTCCCCTTGCTTGGAGGGTGAGCTTTGGGCAGCTTCTCCTTAGTCTGCTTATCAGACTGCTGAATGGTGGGGAGATAAGCATGATTTTGGTCTTTTTGGCATTGAGTAGAAGTTTCAGGTGTAACAGATGTTGTTGTTGTAGTACAGTATATTAAATTCCTTTTGTAATTCCATGCAAATGGCTTCAATGGAAGGCAGAGCAACCAAAAGCACAGTATCATCTGCAAATAGGTGAACACTGACAGTATTAATATTGTGGTCAGCATTGTTGATATAAACTGCAGATAATAAGGGGCCCAAGATTAAACCTTGTGGCACCCCTCTCAGGAGTGTTTTAATAGATGAGAGTTTACTCTGCGCTTTCACCTGTTGCTGCCTGTCAATAAGGTAACAGCAAAACCATTTAAGGGCAGTGCCATCTAACCCAATGCTACATGATTCTTAGCATCAAAGGCAGTTTGCCAGTTGTTAGTGACCTTGGCTAGTGCAGAGACCGTGCTGTGATTAGGCATAACTCCAGACTGTAGTGTGTTTAATAGATTATAAATTTCCAAGACTTCTCTTAATTGAGAATTTACCAGTTTTTCAAGGTGCTTAGACAAAATGGGTAACAGAGAAATTGGTCTGTAGTTCTTTAAGTCAGTCGGGTCACCAGATTTAAGTAGTGGGATAACATGGGTTGTTTTCCACACTGGTGGAAGAGCCCCTTCAATGAGGGACGTGTTAAAGAGGTGAGTAACAGGTGGGGCTAGTTGTTAATAGCCTAAGTTTAAGAAGAAGGGGTCAATTTGATCAGCCTCTGCACTTTGTTTTTATCTAAGGAGGTTAGGAGGTCTTCTATCTGTTTGAGTGTGACTGGAGTGAAGCTAAAATTGGCTGAGTGGGTGGAGGTATTGGTAGAAGACCAAGGTATATCATTATTAGTAGTATGCTGGTGTAGTAGTTTGCTTACTGGGGAGGTATTGAAGGCTAGACCAGCAGTAGTGAAGTGATTATTGAGAGCTTCTAAGATGTCTTGTTTATTTGTGCAAGCACTGTCTCCAGAGATAATTTTGGTTGGCAATGAAGATGGAGGTTTATGTCCTTCTACTTCATTCAAGATCTGCCAGAATTTGGCACTGTTGTTTCTGGAGGACTCCAGTGCACTTTGGAAATATTTTGCCTTTTCAGAGCTGATAAGTTTAGTACAGTGATTCCTAGCCATTCTAACAGCAGCCCAGTCAGCTTCTAATTTAGCTTTTCTTGCCTTTTTCCAGAGAGCATCCCTGTAGCGTAATGCAGTTTTTAAGGTGCTATTGAACTAGGGTCGGTTTTTTTTCTTGATCTGTTTTTTACAGCAGGTGCATTGGTGTCGATCACCTTTAGGACTAGATCCTGAAATGTATTATAGGCATCAGAGACTGAGGATTCAGAAACTGCATTCAGGAACTGATATGTATAGTGCCTTTTTTGTTATTTCTTTAACAATTATCTTATGATTTCATATTATAAAGCACTTCTGGAACAGTAATAATTCACTATAACTTGTACAGCATTAGCTTAAGCTAGAAACTAGTATGAGCTAATGTACAAGTTATAGTGAATATAAAATAGAAAACATTGGCAAAATATGCAGTTCTCATCACTTATGAAGAGGGCAGGACTTTCATAACTCAGTCATGGCTCTATCACTCAGGAGTTATGGTCTTGCCCTGTATCACCCCTTGTGGTCGACACCCTGATGGTGAAACACAGAAAAAGACCATTACGGCGGCATTCGCGGTAATGGTCCCTTTTCTGTGTTTTGCCTTCACCTAGTGTTCCACCCCCTCCCCGGACCAACTCTGACCTGGAGTTGGAATCTTAGAGTCCAGGGGGTGCGGGGGTTAGACCTCCCCACATGGGGGTGTGGAGGGTGCAGCCCCCATAGAAATCAGTGAAGGAAGAGGTGGCACAATACCTGCACCAGTATTGTGCCGTCGCTGTGGGGGAGGTCGGCATTCTCGCTGATGAGATATCTTGGTGCTTCCATCTTGACCTATTAACATGTGGAAATAAATTGCATATTTTAAGTCAGGTCATTCCATATCCCATATATATAACAGTACAATAGAAGTGCTCAAGGTTTCCCAGCAAGAGTATGGTGACATGCTTAGATGTCAGCCAAGGAGAGTGCATAAATTTCATGTTTCATGTGTGCAAAGAGCATTTAATGACACCTCAGAGAAATTCTCTAATTAAATAAGAGTCAACATCTAATTCATATATTTTCTGTATTTCTGTTTCCTTTATTCTTAGCTACTGGGGTTATTTGGTTGCTAATAGGGTCTTTATCCTTGGATTGCATCCCATACTGCTGCATATCTACATAAAAAATCATAATCTTGCTATTATCTACATGAAAAATCATAATCTTGCTATTCACTCTTATATTACTGTCTGGCACATGGTTGATGGTTGCTGTGTATTGAAATCCATACAGTCAGAAAGCTATAGCTCCACAGTTCAGATGTCAAAGACATTGATTCACCATGTTTCAAAGGTCACGAAAGTTGTTGTACCACAATAGTAATGTCACTACAATAGGTGAACAACTTTTCAACCATGTGCCTTTCTGGGAAAGAAGGGCCATGCAATTTTGCCTAGTTTAATACTTGTATGGGGGGGGGTACAGATATAAACTGAAATATTAAAGAGCTGTTGTACTGCCTAAAAATAATATTAGATTTTAAAAGCAGCCAACCATTACATTTTATATCTGAGGTACTTTTTCTTTTCCCTTTCTTTAATTTGAAGATTATTTACCTGATACTAGTAGGTGTGATGTATTAAACAGCAATCTGCCTGACAGCTGACATATTTTGATCTACTGCCCCCCCCACTACATCATCAGCTTTGTGACCTCACTGCTGCTTAGGAACAGCCATTCTGTGACTGCCAGGCCATTCATTTGTGATGTCACTGTCAGTGAGATCACAATGCTAATGATGTAGTGAAGGGCGATAGAGATAGACATATCAGCTGCCAGGCTAAGAGCTGTTCCACACATCAAGCACAATATTATCACATAGAAGATTTTTTAATAAGCAAAAGGAAAAAGAAAGTTACACCTGCCTACTTCTTAAAATTTGTATTTTTTTCCTGTCTGCCTGTTTTGGCCCTACTATCTTATAATGAGATTAAACAGCTGGTGGTACTTTTTAGCGCATGAGGGAAACTTGGGCCAGGACACCAGGGGAAGTCCCTTCCCCTACTCTTTTCTGACAGTCAAGATGGCAGACGTGGCTGATGAAGGAGGAGGAAGAGGCGATGGTAGTTCGGATCCAGGCATGGTCCTCCTTACACATACAGTCTCTGCAGTGGTGCATATTAGTGAGGTTAATTGTGAAACAGTTAAAGTACTTGGACAAATTATGAATGCTCCTTTTTGCCTACGGATTACACAATGACTGCAGATGGATAAATGGTTTCCAGTCTGCAGAAGGAGGGAAATTTTAACTTCAGCAGTGATGAAGGCTTGTCTGTCAAGATCTATGCACCAGAGCTAAGCCAACATTTCCTTCAGCTATTAGCTGAAGAAGAAATAAGGCTGGCAAAAGATAGACTTATAAAGTGTCCGACGTCTACAATTGCTGCAAAAAAAGATGTCAACCGCAGCTGACACTCTGAATCTGTTCTGACAGCACTGCCATGTCAGCTGCTCAACCCACTAAGAAAAAGCAGTCAGTTGTGAGTAAAACCTTTGACTTCAGAGGGGCAGACTGGAGATGTCTACAGGCTGGTCAGCTGAGAATGCATTCGAAGCTGCAGGGCGGGAGTATTCTCCTGATGGCAGATCTTGGTTCCTAGCAAGTCTCCAGCTGCTGCTCAAATAATTGGTGGCTTCCCCAGTAAGAAGTTCATGTTCTACTGTCCTGGTTACTGCCACTCCTCCTGTTACATGCAAACGTACTGCATCCTGTAAGCCAGTGTCTGCCTCCCCCAAAGCTGCTGGTTTACAAATTAATGTCTTTCCTGGATGCCTTTGCTTTAAAAACTACTGTATTGCCTGATACCTTGTCTCAGGATATAGAGACACACTTGCTTTATACAGACATTGTAGAGTGGACTGAAACCACAGTTGGGGGAAGTGGAAGATATTACTACAGGTGCTGCCCAGAAGCATATCTCTAAGGGGAAAAACATTCTCCTGCAGAAACTTTTGTTGGAGGGGACAAAATATTATATGAACCTGAACTGACAAAAATGGTTGATGACTTAATAAATCCATAAGCTGATAATGTTCAGACCATAAGCACACTACTCTAGTCTGCCTACAAAATCTGGTCCCACCTCTGATATTTCTAATGAGCCACACAATCATTCCAGTAATTCTGATCAGTTCAATAGGCAGACACCTGAACGGGGGAACCCCACAGTATCCATTCCCTTACCGCCCCACCAGGACAGACACTGCCAGAATCAGGTGCCTTGAAGGAGAGGCCCTGAGGTGATGAAGCCATGCCATGCTATACCAAGCAGGTAGGGGTGCTATTGGTCCCTGAAGGAGGGTGGGCCTTGATGCCACAAACTGGAGGGCATTTTTCTGCTAATAGTGGTCATAGACCGGAAACTGGTAGCACTAGTACTGCAGATGCCCCAGAATAAACGGGATTTTCCACATGATGGACCTGTTTTATACCTAGGGGAATTGACACAGTGCTGAAACTCCATCTGCCTCTGATATCTAGGAGGCTCAAAGGAACCCCCTGATACAGTGCATGTGGCATGGGCACTGCATACAAACTCAATGGATTTCTTCCCCACAGAACTGTGTGCACTTTTTCATATCTCTGGTGACAATATACAGTATATGATATTAGTTTGGTCACAATATATATCCCAATATATATGATATTAATTTTAAAACTATGGGTTCTCTGCACAGGTTTTGGGACAAATACAAAAACTTCAAGGATGAATCTCTATCATCTTTATTGCCATCCCAGGAACCAAACATGTTGTTTAAACAATCACTATTATATTTCAAATTGAAGGGGTAAATGTGGCAGACATTTCATATTGGTCGAGTCAGAGATGTGAAATACTGAATAGGTCACTTCCTTTCTTGGATTCTGAACTAATCTGGATGGAAGAGTGGAAATTCAAAACAAAACTGCATACTACCAATACTGGGGTACACTACCTATTGAACAGCTTCTACCTGGGCAAAGACAGAGGTTTCTATTTCCACTCTGGCCAACCCAAGTCTAGCCACAAATGTGGGGAAAGGTCCAACCAGAGCATGGTTTGTGATAAACCTCATTGCAATTTATGTTTTGATGATGAGCACACAAGACCAGAGTGCCTGAACCCATTTCAGTGTAACTTATGTGAGAAACAAGTCATTCTTTTAACCAATGCCCTTGTGCCTCACACACTAGGGAAGACATAATGAATCAAAAACAAATTATCTCTAAGGGTCATCAAAATGAGTCAAAACATTGGCTGCTAAAGCCCAGAATCTAAGGAAGGAATAGGATAAGTAATGGGACGAACACTCCTATCCATGTGCATCTGGGCAGGAACAGGCCCTCCCAGCTCCTCCCCAGAAGGAGAGGTGACAGGTGGCTGAGAGTGAGATGCCTCCTTCACCCATGGCCCTCGGAGAGGAACAACAATCCTCTAAACCTCCCCTTGAAAGAATCCAGATATGAATGTTCTAGGATTGTCTGCTGTATTGCAAAGTTTCTCATTCCTGAGAATGTAGAGAAAGAGATAAATGCCCCAACTGATATCACAGACATACCCCCCTCCACCATCACAGCATGAGTATATGAGCATTGTTGGCCCAAGGAAAAGGGAATCAAACAGAAAAGCCACATCTAAACCTCCTTGGCATGCGACTCTGAGAAACAGATTTGCTATGCTGCAGGAGGAAAGACAGGGTGGATGTGGATGAAGAAGAGGGAGACTCCAGAACGTCTGTCTCTTCCTCCCTTAAGGATTTCTCTTCAAATGTTCAGGGCTCTGCATCTGAAACAAGTGTGGCCAAAAGAACATGACACAGGACCAGATCTGTGATGAGAAAGACCTGATCTCTGCAAACATACAAATTAATGTGTGTAGGAAATATTCTAACAGTATCCCTTAATATCATTTATATAAAAAACTTTTAAGAAAAGTGACTACATTCTTTCTTGTAGATACTATGCCTAGCAATGTTTACTTTCTCCAGGACACAAGGCTGAAAATGCACTTTGAAGTAATACAACCTAGCAAGCAGTTGGTCTCAGCTCTGGGGTATCTTACTAATCTGTAGGTGAAGTCACACTTGGTAGGGTAGGGAACCTGTTTCAGGGGCATGGTTTCTCAGTTAGAGGGCAGTAGAGGTCTTCCCTGGGAAGGCTGTTATATAGTGCTGTGTGGAATGCGGAATTCTGTATGTGGAATTTGTGCAGAATATTCCACCAGCAGAATTTCCACCAGAATTTCATTGGTTCTTCTGTGGAATTCTACCTGCTCACTTTTTCCACAGAAAATTGTTTCACAACCATTTATGTGAAAATATTGAGATGCACTGAATAAAATTCTGTGGAAATGTTGCAGCAAAACCCATTCCATATTTTTCTGCTGCAGAATTCTGCTACTCCATTTCCAGTAAAGGTCAGTCGAATTTTGGCAGAATTTTGAAAATTATGTGAAATTTTATTCCGTTGGAATTTGAAAATACTGCATAGCACTACTCTTATGTAGAGATGCAGCGAATTTAAAATCCGCCTGCGAAGTGAACACGAAGTGGCCACTTCATGTTGGCACTTCGCTATAGGAAATTCTCACTTCGCCTTGTTATTATTACTTTGCATTGTCATTCTGCTTTAAACGAGAAGTAAGGCGGAGTGACAACAATATTGGCACCACCCCACCCACACAGTCAACAGAATTAATGTGCATCCCCAAAGTGCTACTGTCTTGTGTCCAGAAAACTCCCCAGTGCTGACCAAGTGAAATGAGAGCATAACAAGAAATGTAAAGTCTCTCAGAATTAATGGCACACTCAGTCATGCATGCAGTGGTCACACACAGAGTCACCAGAATTAATGTTCATCCCCAAAATGCTACTGTCTTGTGTCTAGAAACTTCCCCAGTGCTGACGAGGTGAAATGAGAGCGTAACAAGAAATACAGTCTCCCAGAATTAATGGTGCACTGCAAATGCACAGACAGATTAAGATTGCGCTGCACACTCAAGGGATGCATACAAAAAGGCACAACAACACCTAACTAGTGCACACAAGTCACAAGTCCAAATCTGGAAAAGCAATATATTTTGCCATTTGGGGGATTAGTGCACGTCAGTAACAATCCACTACCAGTAACAGTAAAGATACCACAAAGCAGAATAAAAAATTCATGCAGGTGCGGTGGATAGCAGGTTCACACTGCTGCAATTACTCTATGGCACAATAAAAGGTGTCTGATTTAATGGCACGCATCGCACACACACACACACACACACACACACACACACACTACAAGTAGTGCGTAGCAAACTGAAAACCTTTAGTAATATAACCAAATGGTTTAAATAGACAAATTATACACTACTGCACCACAGCAATCAGAAAAAATTGTAAAGAATTACTGAAAATATTACTGTGTGTACATTAACACAGTTATACAAGAAAAACATAACCAAAACAGAAATACTGCCTTTTTCTCCCAGTTAATGTACCTACACCACAAATACTCCCCTCCCCAAAGCATAGTTCACAGTACACAGACTGACTGTTCTAAATTAACATTCAAAATCCACACACAACAATAATCACTCGATGATATGAGCACAGAAGGGTTTCCTACAATCGATGTAGTAAATTTTGAGCAAAGAAAATGACTCAAAAAGGCATTTTAAACAGCTTTTAGAGGTTTTGAATTGCAGAGCTCTGAGAGCAAACTTTCTCCAGCTACCACTACACACACACTACCCAGGCCAGAACTGAGGCTGTGCAGAACAATCTAGAGCCCATGTGATCTGCAATCCCATGAATCACTGCAGAATTTCATTTGGAGTTCAATTACAAGGCAAAGTGAGGCAAATTACATTGATTTCTATGTACTTCACCTTAAAATTGGTAGAGAAGTGGTTTGGGGAAGGCAGAATAATGCAAATTCATTGGCTTCAATGGACTTTGTGTTCCTGATTATGAAGAGAAATACTCTGCTTCACATTGTGGAGTACTCCGCGGGTTCCACGTTACTCCATGAATCACTTTGTGGAGTGAATTGGGGCCACTTCGCCCACCACTACTTATAGTACTGTAACTCACATGCTGTATAGGAAGGAACGCAAATGCCTATGGCTTTACTTCCCGCGATGAGCTGCAGCACAAAACTCCCCAAATTAAAAACACATATCAATGAGTACAATGGTGGGGTGGTGAAGCCTGGAGAGATACTACAAAACAGGCTTACAATACATCCAAGTAACTAGAAAAAAAATTAATGTTGTGATTCATGACATGATCGTGAATCATGATTTGTGACTGCATTTATGACCATGATAATGAAGTACATGATTCGGTGTTGATGGTGTGAGATAACCAGTATGAAACTGTATTGGGAATGAGAATGCCTATGGCTGTACTTCCTCGATGAGCTGTAGCTTAAAACTCCCAGACTTAAAAACACGTATCAATGAGTACAATGGTGGGGTGGTGAGACATTATAAAACAGGCTTACAATACATCCAAGTAACTAGAAAAAAAATTAATGTTGTGATTCGTGACGTGATCGTGAATCATGATTTGTGACTGCATTTGTGACCGTGATGATGAAGAATGTGATTTGTATCACGAGTGGCTCGTGATGATAGTCCTGACTTACAAATGCATATTAATGAGTACAATGTTCATGCAGAATTATGCACCACACCTGTCCAATACTCTGAAGTGAGGCCAAAGAAACAACTGTGACTTAAGTTACAGATGGAGATTGGGCCCTAAAGAGATGCAAAGCACAGACAGATTAAGATTGCACTGCACACTGAAGAGATACAGACACAAAGGCACAACACCTAACCAGTGCTCACCATCATAAATTTAAATCTGGAAAAGAATACTTGGTTTGCTGGGGCCCATGAAGGACTGCACTGCTGCAGTAACAGTCACTAGTAGTAGCACCAGTAAAGATACCACAAAGAAGTACAAAAATCACACAGATGCAGTGGATGGCAGGTTCACATTGCTGAAATTATTATATGGCACAATAAAAGGTGACTGTTTTGATGACACGCGTCACACACATACTCACACACACACACTAAATAATGGATAGCAAATTGAAAATGTGTGTAATATAACCCCATATTTAAAAAAAAAATTATGCACTGCTGCACCACAACAATCAGCAAAAAATGGCAAGAATTATTGAAAATATTACTGTGTGTACATTAACACAGTTATACAAGAAAAACATCACCAAAACAGAAAGCTCTATCTTTTTCTCCAAGTTAATCTACCTATACCAGAGATACGCCCCTCCCCAAAGTACACTTCCACTGTCTCTCAATACACAGACTGAATGTTGAATTAGCATTCAAATCCATACACAAACAATAAATGCTCAATGATATGAGCACAGGAGGGTTTCCTATAATTGATGAAGTAAAGTTTCAGCAAAAAAAGAGACTCAAAAAGGCTTTTTTAACAGCTTTTAGAACGTTTGAATTACAGAGAGCTCTCAGAGCAGATTGTCTCCTACAGCTTCCTACACACACTACTTCAAACTGAGGCTGTGCAGAACAATCTAGAGCCCATGTGACCTGAAATCCCATGAAACACTGCAAAATTCGCCTTTGGTGCTTAAAAACAAGGTGAAGTGAGGCGAAGTACATTGTTTTCTATGTACTTCACCTTAAGGATTGGTGGAGTAGTGGTATGGAAAGGCAGAGTAACGTGAAGTCATTGTTTTCAATGGACTTCTCGTTACCCATTACAATGTGAAGTACTCTGCTTCGCATTGCAGAGCACTCAGTGAATTCGCCTTCACTCAGTGAATCACTTCGCAGAGTGAATTGGGGCCACTTCGCCCATCTCTACTCTTATGGTAGATGCAGATTATTGAAAAGCCTCCTACAGGTTCTTGAGAATCTATGCACCCCAGACAAAGTTCTCTAGGACATCGTTGTTTGAAGAGATTAGGCCTGTTTTGCACACTAATAAAACTGTCATCATAGGAGGACATTTTAATTGTGGATTGCCTCTACAAATGAATCCTCAAGGCACTGCTAAAGCTAATTGTGACACACATTATCTCCTGGACATGGTAAAAACCACTATTATAGGTCCCTACATCCACAGGGCTGAGCAACTATGTAAAAAACACCTTGTCCACACTTAATGATCATTTTTATGCAGAGGAGAAAACATAAACAAAATGAGTATTTTAAGTATATTGGTCTATGGAAAAAAATGCAGGCACTAATATCACAAGAGGTAGCTAGTTAGCTAATCAGTAAAAAACATATTTCTGACATCAAGGTACAGATGAAAACAGTCCAGTATGATAGAAGGAAATCCTTCAGGTATAGAAACATAGACTTTGATGGCAGATAAGGACCGCTTGGCCCACCTAGTCTGCCCATTTCCCTACCTAGAGGATAAGCTGCAAATCCCATTTAACCAACAGCCTGTTTCTTCCTATAAGTATGAGCTGCAGACAGGTACACAGGATCCATTTATGGGATAGGAGGATATGGTGTGACACAGAATAATTAAGAATTTTAAGAATGACAGAGGAGAGGTAACATCTTATCCACAGGAAGTTCAGCAGGTTATGGAAAACTGTGCCTATCGCACATTTGAGATACCGCTATCTATAAATTCTGCTAAAAATGTCCTAGCAAATTTAGACATGCCCAATGTTTCAGAGCACATACTCTATAAAATGACTGGCCCAGTTATGCTGGAACAAGCTTTGGAAGCTATTAAGAGCTAAAACTTAAGTATATGGCACCAGGCCCAGATGTCCCAGCATGTGAGTTTTACAAGAAGCTCAGCTCACTACTAGGACTTGATTTGGTTATTTAATATAATGAAATTCTTAGCAGCAGCAAACTGTCCCCTACTATGCTATACTCCTTTTTGATATATATTTTCTAAAAAGGGGAAAAAATGATCTACAAAATTGGTAGCCATTATGCCTTTTGAACATTGACTTAAAAATTCTACTAAAGTTCATATGCACCAGGTTGTTGCTTTTGGCTTCTACGGTGATCTTACCTTTTCAAACGTGTTCACTACTAAATAGTTTCATTCAAGATAATCTGTTTTTTTTGTTGTTTTTTTTTTCAAAATATTTTTTGAAAGGATGTTGAGCTTAGATCACTATAATTACATTTCATAGCATAAGACCAGTCATACATATAATAAACAATGTGTGAACAGTTCAAAAGTTATAAAGTTGAGGTACACAGTAATATAACAGTATGTTAGGCTATGAAGACAGATAGTAGAAGGAGGCATGTAGAGCGGATTAATACCAAGAAGTCATGAAACAACTTATTAGCTAGGTACATTAGAAACAATTATTATAACAGGCATGCTTGAGGGCTAGGCCAAGTCATCATCCACAGCTAGGGCCAAACTCTGAATCAAGAGTGGCTCAGGTGACCGCAGCTAGGGGCAGAGGGCTGCGCAAGTCTGTAGAGCTACATGGCAAGTCACCTAAGTGGGCAGCACACCTGATTCAATAGCTGATGTGAGAGGCTGCCAGACCAGCAAAAAGCCAGAGTGCTTACCCATTGCTTGGTGCTGTATCCTTTCCAAGGTCATGCTCATCTTAAGGTTATTATCCCACTGGGATATCATGGGAGGGGAGGGGAAGGAGACATCCAGGTTTGCGCCACTGTTTTCCTGGCATTAATCAAGGCGAGAGACCATAGGGGATTGTGCAACCTTTTACCCTGGTATTGTGGGTCAGCACTTAACAACAGTTCAAGATGAGACTTTGAGGGGCTATAGCCAAGGACTCTGCTCGGTATTTGATGCAGGGTGTGCCAAAAGGGGATCTCCTTAGGACACGGCAGTGCTGCCTTGTGCAAAAAGTCTCCTTCCTGACTGGCACATTTTGGGCATTGGTCAGACCTGGCAAGGTCCATAGCATTCAGCCTCTTGGAGGTACGGTAGGTTTGATACATTAAATTCTGCTGGATTTGCCTGAGCTTATTGCTACGGGATCATAGCTGTAGATGTTGACCTGCCATGTGCCATACAGTACTTTAGAGCCTATGGGCACCTGAAGATCCTGGCTCTATTTGTCCCTGACCCCCACTGACACCTGGTCAGATCTACCACGAATGATGCAGTAGTATATAAAGAATGGCCTGGAACCAGGTTGCCGGTTAAACAGTTCCTCCTCTAGGTGTGTGTGGGGGGAGACTAGCCCAGCTCCGATGACAAGTAGGCTCCACACCATTGTCTGAGTCTGAGATAGACAAAGAAATCCTCCGGCTGTATGCCCCATTCATCACATATTGTGGCAAAATGTTTGAAAGTACCCCCAGTATAGCGTTATCCCACATAGGCCAGACCCCTATGACTCCATTCCAGCAACCTCTGAATTACGGGAAATGGACAGGAGCCTTTCATTTTGATAAAGGGTATAATATCCACAAAAAGGGAGAGGTGCCTAAGGAGTCCAATGCGCCTGTGCACCTCTGACCAGATCCATAAAAGATGTATTTATTTATTTTATTTAGTTTTTGTTGACCAGGTAAGTGCACTAGACAAATCCTGCCTATTTTCAGGCCTGACCCAGGGAAGGGGGATACAGATGAATACCATCTGACCTTGAACCAGATTAAGCTGTCAGTGGTATTTTTAGTGAATGAGGGAAATTTGGTCAGGACACCAGGAAATTCCCCACTGCTTGGCCAGTAGGGGACTTCTGTCGACTGACCACAGGATCAGTTGGTGGCCTGCTCTGCTGGAGGATGGATGGTGAGGAGTTACTGGAGCAGCCGAGGGCTGCAAGTGAAACAATGAGTATGGCTGTACAAGAGGACATCACCCTGAAGAACACTGAAACGGAAGATGTGGAGTTACTTGATTCTCTGGATAATTTAACGGATGCAGAAATGGTGAGCAGTAGCTTGGCTACAGTACAACGTTACGGAGGCGAGGAATTTACAATTAAAATTGGAAGCATTACGAGAACAGAGGACTGTAGTGGAGCAATTGCAAGAGTCAAATAATGTGGAATCTATGAAGCTTACCAAGTTAGAAGACGTTTCGAACGCTGTAGCAGATGTAACCCTCCCTGATCAAAGAGAATCTCTACTGGTCTGCCGTGCTTACAGTACAATGGAACATGAGGTTAACAGAAAAAAAAAATACACAAGCTGTGGCTGGCAGTTCTTTGGGAGTAAAATCCCTGTGCAGAGAACCAGCAGAGAGAACAGCACACAAGAAAAATGCACCTTCTGATTACAAGTTGCATGACAACATCCAGGAGGAAAAGGAAGTGAGACAGGGGAACGGTTTCAGTGGACGCAGAACAGTCCGCAAAGAAATCATCCAGATTTACTTTTTCAGCTACTACTGGGGCTGCAGTGAGAGTACTACACCACTGAAACATTGTATTTTTCAAACTGATCCCAGGACACAGGTTGGAGTGTCGGGTTTTCTTTTTCAAAATGACAACTGATAAGGTAGGAGAGGAGGAAAGGAGAAAAGAATGGCCTTGACATTTGCAAAAAGACATTTAGTATTACCTATTGCTGGGATAGGTGAGAAGTTACCAGAAAAGAGCAGTGTGGGGAAAGGAAGTTCAAACTAACGCTGAGACTGAGCCTCTCAATGATGAGAACTGGTCCCCACAGAGAGCTCTTAGTGAGGCTGGTTGGACTTTGGACAGTGGGGCTTGGAAGCCCACTCCTGATTGGGACCCAAAATTAAACTTCTCCCAGAATGAACCAGCATGGAGACCCAAGCTACAAGACATTACTGTTTTAAGTGGGGTTAAAGAGGTGGTGGGTGGAAATGAGGAGACTATTCCTTTGTAGTTTCATCTCCTGAGCGGCAGAGCCAGAGGCTAAGCCTGTCGCCGAGTTACAGGTAGAGGCACAGGACCAGAGGGAGGAAAAGGGAAGAAACCATTGATGTCAGAATTGTTTTCAAAAATTAAGCAGGATGCTGCACCTCGCAGAAATGCGTGCGTCTTCACGTTAAAGGAGGTTTAGAGGTTAGACCTGATAGACAATATGTTGGTAAATGTTTATTGAAAGATTCTTTGCACTTCTCTCCTAGGGAAGTGTTTGCATTTATTAATATTTCTGGGAAGACAATTTTGATGTTAGTTTTCGTCAGCATATGCTCTTGACCTTTTTGGGAAAGATATACTCAGGTTAAGTTTTCCCTTTGACACCCTTTTAGTGATACCATTAACAAAACCTTTAATAAAGTATGCAACTGTTATGTTTAGGAATGAAGGGTTCATATTGATGATATTACTTATTGGTTAGGCCAAAATGCGAGATTTTAAGTTCCCAGAAGCAATTCTGGATGCAGAACAATTTTGGACAGGGGCTGGCGGTTTAAAATTAAACTACGACAACAGCTGCAGGAATTGAGCATATCCAATTCCTTTATGTTGGGTAGGGACAGAGGGGTATGTTTTTATGCTGGGCAACCTCGGCTTGTTATAAATGTGGTGCTAAAACTCATTTATCAAGTTCCTGTGACAAACCAAGATGTGATAACTGTGGAGAAGTAGGACATTACTTTCAATGTGCTAACGCCACAAAATGTGATCTCTGTGATGAGACAGGACATGTGTTTGCAGAATGTACATGGGCAGCCAAAATAAAGAGTGTTGTGGTAATCCAGACCTATTAATACAAAAGCCCAGGATTTGATAATAGGGAAGGTCATGGGTCACGAGCAGCCAGTTGGAAAAGTACCTTCTGTTATTGAAGTGAGGGAGATGTGGTAGAGGTGGAAGATTTAGTAGTTCTTGACAAGGAGTCTGAACCTACTGGGGTAGGAATTTTGCCTGAAGAAGAGAAACAACCAAAGGAGTCTTTTAGGGCACCTGTGGTGTCTGCAGTTCGAAGGTCTTCCAGAAATATTAAGGGCCTTCCACAGCAGTCTGCTATGAGTGTAGAAATAAGTAATTTTTGCCTTGCTATCAAGTCCGTGGGGAATCGGATATGGATTGCCCAGATAATGATTCGCAGCAGACGTTGGATAGTCCACCGTCCCCATTAAGGATTCAGGAGGATTATAAGGGAAAAGAAGAAACGACGAAGAAAGATAGGTGATGGGCTGGAATTGACTGTACCTGATGCACTTTAGGTTGGGTTCGGTGAATGTTCATAGTATAGTGAATTATAAGAGACGACAGATAGTTTATGACTTTGTTCATGCTAATCAGATTGATGTCTGTTTATTACAAGAAACATGGATGTATACTATGGAACAAACCAGGTGTTTTCAACGGAATGGTGCTGGGGCCTTCAGATTGGTCCTTTGGCCAGCAGTCGGCAGATGGCATAGGGTTTCTGTTTCACTCGTATGACTTCTTAATTAAATTGATGGATCTAATACCGGACGGTTAATGATTTTAGATGGTTTGTGGAAATCAAGATTGTGCCGGTTTATTAATGTCTATGGGTCACAGCTCAAGGCAGAAAAGGGTGGCGCCTGTAATATGATACAACCTTATTTACTGACCTCCTTTGAGGTGTTTTTGTGTGGGATTTTAACTGTGCATTAATAAATGCTGGTGATTCTATGGTGGGAGTAGGTAGGAAAATTTACTGTGATTCCAGGGCTTTATACAAACTGGTACACTCAGTGGGTTTAATAAATGGGAGTAGTAAACAAAGCTCAGGGCCTAAATTTACTTATAAAAGGAACCGGTTTACTTTACGATAGATTATATTTTTATCTGACAAAATTCCTTTATATTTGAAACATGTCCTGTCGCATTTTCTGACCATCTCTTGTTGCTCTGTACCGTTTCTCCTCATGCCAGACTGATAGGTAGCGGGCGAGATGGAAGTTGAATCCTCTATTATTAAACTCTGGGAGGCAGGATAGAGTTCAAGCATTGCTGATGGCAAGGCTTTCAGTAGCCTTTTATATGACTCAGTGGGTGAGTGGTGGAAGATTCTAAGGACGACCTTTGTCACCTATTAAAACAACAACGGAAGGTTAAAGCAAACAATGATTTTCTCCAATATTTGAAATTAAGACAACAATTATATTATTTATTTTCAGTAGCCAATACTTCTACTTTGGATTATAGTTCACAGATTAGATCAATAAAAGATCAACTCCTAGAGGTTCAGTACAATAGGCTCGGACCCTTACTGCTCTTCTACAATATGGGGTGAAGAAAAGCGGAGGGTGATCCATATGAGGCCTTTAAAGTTTATACACAATCTACTACCTTAAATGCCCTACGGAATAAGGTGGGAAAATTGGTACAGGATCAGAAGTCACTACAACATATTATTAAACAATTTTTTCTGGATTATGAGCCAGTAAGGGCCCAGAATGATCAGGACATTTGGGACTTTCTAAACCGGATTGAGGTACCCAGACATGTATTTGATACATTAATATTGATACAGCCTATCACTACACAGGAAATAATTACGGCTATTAAAAATCAAAATAAGGGTACTTCTCCTGGAATTGATGGTCTGACAACAGATTTATATAAAGCCTTTCCAGTGGAATTTGCAAATTGTTTAGTGTTAGTTTTTAATGCTTTTATGGGACAATCAGATTTTCCAAGTTGGTTTGCCGAAGGGCTGTTGATTTTTTTACATAAAGTGGGTGATACATTTGACTTGAATAACTGGAGACCAATTACACTATTGAATTCCGATTATAAACTCTTTATGAGTATTTTGAACACCAGATTAAAACAATTTGCAGTCAAAGTTCTTTCCCCATTTCAGTTTTGTGGAGTACCTGGGAAAAATATATCAGGCTCATATGGTACTGAGAGACATTGTGGAGATAGCCGTTTTCAAAGAATTTCAGGATGCATTGTCTCTGTGGACCAGATGAAAGCATTTGATAGAGTTTACCATCCATTTTTATTTGCAACGTTGAGACATTATGGATTCGGAAGTTTTCTTAACCACCATTCAATCAATTTACAATTCGCTATTACCCACCCAGTGATTCAACTGGAGATTGGGGAAGGGTTTCACGTTCCGACAGGGGTACGTCAAGGTTGTCCATTGAGTCCCCTGTTATATGCTTTTACTATTGATACTTTAATTAGATCATTAACACAAATCCCTCGTTGGGTAGGGATAGGTTGGGCTGCTGGTGAAGATAGGTTGTATGTGCAAGCTTATGCGGATGATTTTGTGTATTCTTCTCTGATAGTACACAAGTAAGCATTTTTTTAGATTTTATGGATGATTATGCTTTGTTAGCAAATTCTACTATTAACAAGAATAAGAGTAAAGGTTTGTTTATAGGTACAGATGGTCTCCCAGAACTCATAATACAAGGTATTTGTATTTCTTGTGACCCGATAAAAATTCTAGGATTATTTTACGGACCAAAAAATGTACCAGAACTTAACTGGGGATTAGCTTTGACTTCAATAGACAAAAAAATCCAGATTTGGAAACAATGGAAATTGGATAAAATTAAACGGGTCTCAATCATTAAAAAATTTATTATTCCGAAGTTATTGTATACAGCACTGATTTTTCCCTTGCCACTGAATTTGGAAACCAGAATATATAGCTTATTTTTCAGATGTTATGGGGTAGTAGACTTAATCCAATTAAAAGACAATTTACATATCTAGATAAAAAGAAGGAGGTTTAGGAATGATAGATCCGGTTATCTTTTTTTCACCCTATTTATTTCAACAAATGTAAAGTTCGGTTGGGGGTACCCAGAAAGATGTGGTATGCTACATCGCCAGGTAATGGGGCAGTATTATGGTTGTTGGGATGAGAGACCCCAGAAACCAATTCCTAAGTTGTTTCTGCCGACATATTTTATACCTATTGCAAAAAGTATTTAAATGGGGTTGGTAGCACAGGTGGTTAAGTAAGTACGGGTCCACAGTTATACAAATCAGTAATGCTTCAACTGTATCCCAGTGAACCGTGTTTAAGAACTGTCCTCTACGGTGTGTGGATATAGTTTTAAGTAAATTAAACAACCCAAGGTTACCTACTTATATGTGGGAAACGCTATGGCTTATGGTATATGGTCGAATTCGAGTAACGAGGAACGCCAAGCATAAACCGATACAAGACAGAAATTGTCCATTTTGGAGTGTGTGCACAAGAAGAGTGGTTGATCACTTTCTTTTAAGTGTTCTTATGCTGTTTCTCTGTGGAAATTCTTGGCAGTACAATGGAGTATGAAATGGTTAGAATACATTGATTATGATACATTGGTATTGGGTCATTCTCACAGTTTCGATTAATATATCATGTTGACACTTTACAAATCTTTGTAGCACATTGATATACTACTTGTGGCAAGCTAGGTGCCAGTGGGTGCTATATCAGAAGTTGATGCCCTATGACAATGTCCGAGGTTGATTCACGGGCAATGTACAGGATTTATGTTCAAGACACAGCATTCTTCTCATCAAGGAAGGTGAAGGAATGGTGGAAAGGGTTTTTGAAGTTTATTAAATATAAATAAAAAGTTAAGTAATGTGCCTTTGTTCACCTATGGCTGAGTGGGTTACATATGGGGAGAGGTCATGATTGTTAGTTGGGAGTATGTATAGGATAGTATTAGTTAGATGTGCAATGTTACATGATAATAGAAACTTTTGTTACCTAATATTTGGGGGGTTTATTATATATATAAAAAAAAAAAAAAAAAAAGGTTTCTTTGTGAATATATGGCGGTAATGATTGTTTCGAATTCTTTTTTTGATTTCAATATTTGTTAGTATAGTTTCACAATATGGGTATTTATTACATGTTTTCTTGATGTACAAGGGTTTGTGGAGTGAATCTTACACTGTATGTAATTTTTGAATTTTGATGTTATTCTAATAAAATATTCCCCTACTCTTTCCGATAAGTGCCATGGGATCTTTAAAATCCACCTGAACTAAAACCAATCCAGGCAGATGGGACCTCGGTTTAACGTCTCATCTGAAAGACAGCACCTCAGAAGTGCAGCACACCTCTCATGCTGCACTACAGTGTCAATACTGGTATACTAACCCAAGTGCCATATGTGGGAACTGAACCCACAGCCCTCTGATCTCCCAGCCTCAGAGGCGAGTGTGCTACCTACTAAGCCACTGATACATTTGCTGTAAATGGATTTAATACTATGTGAGAGGTGTCTGAGACCAGAGCCATAGCTAGATTGTCTTCTTTTAGAGGGCCCAATAAGGTATCTTCCTCCAGTCCAAGCCACCCTATTCCCTTTACCTGACTTCCCCACAGGGACAAAAGAAAGCTGAGCAGCCAGATAGTAGGCCTGAAAGTCAGGGAGACCAACCCCCCCCCCAGCTATGTGGTAACTGCAGAATAGCCTTTTTAATTCTAGTACTTTTACCCCTCCATAGGAATCTATGAAGGACAGCTCCCAGTCACTTAAAGTGTGCTTTAGGCACCTTAATGGGCAACGACTGGTACAGGTACAAGCATTTGGGTAAAATATTAATTTTCACTACTGCTACTCACCCTAGTAAAGAAAGAAGTAATGCCACCCATCCCTCATAGGCCTCTGAAATTTTAGACAAAAGGGGCTTATAATCCACAGCATAAAGGGAACTGATCTTAGTTGAAATGGTGACACCCAAGTACTTCAGTGATTTAACTAATTGCAGACCACCCAGATTGGAGATCAAGAGTGCCCTGTCCCATAGCCCCAGGGGGAGAAGCTCACTATTGGTCCAGTTTACCTTATGACCAGATAGCCTCCCATACTCCCCTACTAATTGATGCACCCAGGGTAGGTCCTGAGCAGGGTGTTGTAGATATGAAAGCAGGTTGTTTACGTACAATGTAATTTTGTATTCTGAACCCTTCCCCCATTCAGCCCTCTGATTTTCTTATACATTCTCAGGGCAGCTGCAAGAGGTTCCAGAGACAAAACATACAGTAAGTGGGAGAGAGGACAGCCCTGCCTGGTGCCATGCTCCAGGGCAAAAGAAGGGGTAACCATGCCATTGACTGCTATTTGGGCTTGTGGCACGTTATAAAGGGTGCGGATCCATGCCCTGATACTCAGCTCAAGGTCAAATCTTTTTAAAGTTTAAAAAAGGTATCCCCATTCCACACGGTCAAAGGCCTTTTCAGCATCAATTGCAAGGATAGCTACCCCATGGTTCTGCTGGCCTTTATTCCATCTGTGGACCACATTCAGTGTACAGTGAATATTGTGCTTCCTCCATCACCCCTTAACAAAGCCAAGTTGATTAGGATGGACCAGGAAGGGGAGAACGGGGTCCAACCTGGTGGCCAATATCTTCACCAGTATTTTATAATCAGATGTCAGCAATGATATCTGCCTGTAGGAGGCACACCAGGAAGGATCCTTCCCAGGTTTGGGGAGCACGGTGATTGTGGCTGATAGTATGGGGGGGGGGCAGCTCTCCTGTCTCCAAGCCTTCTGTAACCATCTCGAAAAGTGGTTCAAGCAGCAGAGGAGCGAAGGTTTTAAAAAAATGGATAGGGAGACCATCCGGCCTGGGAGCTTTCCCACCCCGAGTGCCCTCAGAGCAGACTTAACTTCCTCTGTAGTAATGGGAAGGTCCAGCTCCCTGGCCACTTTCTCCCCACCACAGGGATGGGAGCCTTGGCAAAAAACTGGTCCAGCTCCTGGGGGGATGGGATGATCTCTGAAGTGTACAGCTTTGTATAGAAGGCATTGAAAGCCTTTTCTATGGCAACCAGATCCTGCACCAGGGTTCCAGACTCATCATGGATCTGTCCCACAGCTCTGTCTCCCTCACGATGACAGAGTTGTCACGCAAGTATCTTCCCCCAAAATCCCCATCAAAGTACACCCCAGCCTGAGTTAAGAGGATGGCTTGCTCTATTTTGGCAATACTAAGAATATTATAGTGCCATTTTAATTTTTGAATTAGCCTGTACAGAGAGGAGGTTGGCCTTGATCTATGTGCAGCTTCCCAGGCTTCAATTTTCTCCCTAAGGTGGGTGATCTCAGCTTCCTCCTGTCTATTAGCATTGGCCATAAAAGCTATAGTTTGCCCTCCAATGTATGCCTTCAGGGCTGTAAAGATCAAACCTTGTATATCAGACCACAACATTTTTTTTTTTTTTTAAGTCTGTTGCAACAGCACTTTATCTTTTCCCCTTTCTCCTTCTGTTTTTCCTCTAACTTTATATAGGATGGCCACCTATATATATATTTTTTTTCTCTTTCTTTCATTTCTCCAAATCGGGTTCTGATGTATCAGGGTTTGACCCCCCCCCCCGAGGATATGCAAATATTTAGTGGTTCAAACGCAATGCATAACAAAAGAATCTGAACCCCCTCTGTGTTACCTTTGTAAGATGGTAGGTGGTAAATTAACTGCCATACATGTCCATGTTTATTATAAATACCTTCTTTTTATTTTGTTTATGAGGGTTCCTTTTGGAGAAATAGCTCTCCGGGAAGCTTATTGTAAGACGCTCCTTAATTTGCTGAGTTAAGCGCTGTTTAGCCGTTTTTATTTCTCCGAGGGTTTGTTTACGTACATAAATGAAGTTAAGTTTAAAACCCTCCCTTCCTTTCCCCTCATTATGCCATTTTAGCAGGAGCTCCTAGAATAAAAGGCTTTATGCAAGAGCTCTTGCCCGACTGTGCGCACACTAGCGCTAGTTTTTTTTTTTATGTCTTCGCGAATGTGCGCACGGTCATGAGGACATTTATTCCCGTAAATTTACCTGCGGAGAGTTTTCTCTGCCAAGAAGGATTGTTTGCAAGTCTACATACTTCCCATAGCCGAATGAGAGCATTGTCAGACTGTTTTGGGGTATAAGGAAAAACGAGGGATTTCTTACTTCTCTCTACTTTGGAATCGGTCCTCCTTCTTCTGCAGCACCTATCTAAGAGCCGGCCGGGCCATAACCTGTATGCTTTTATGTTGCTGTTAGAAGGGGTGGTACTTCCTAAGGTCAGAAATAAGATTTAAACCCTCTAACTCTTAAGTTATTGTCTTATATGATGGTATAGAGGTCATTATATAGATTTAAAGGTGCATTACTGCTTTGAATATTGAAAATGGTTTGTAAATAAAGAAATATAATCTGATGTAAAATACAGGGGTGGAGCTAGGTTGCCACCTGACCCCTGTCCTGTATAAGTTCAGAGTGCCTAAATCAAATGGTCAGATAGTCTGAGAGGTACAGACCTGTGCTGACCTGAAGGAGTGTAGTACACTAGCCTATTCTAGTGCTACTGAAAGGCAATTTTATTTTATTTGTATTGGTGAATCATTTTCTTTTCGCTTGAAAGTTCGGCTTTGTATTTTCATTTTTGTTAATAAATTTATTTCTGGATTATCTCCATCTGTGAACAAGCGTCCTCCTTACAATTCCCACTCCTCACAAGGGCCTCCCGTCTGCAGCATTGACAAGTGGGACCCGGTCTGTTAAAATGTAAACACTCCTTAATGTTCTCGGACATACTGTTTGTATAGTCCTGATTTTTCATCAACAGTGGATCTAGTCTCCATTGTAGTACCACTGGGGGTGAATCCGGAACAATCAAACCCATAGACTGGGAGGCACGGTCTGACAGGATAATGGCAGAATAGTACACCTCATCCACCGAAGCTAGTAGGGTTGGGCTAATCCAAAACCTGTCTAGCCTAGCATAGGACTGATGTGAGTGGGAGTAGACACTATAGTCCCTACCGGTGGGGTGTCTGTACCTCCACACATCCCCTAAATTAAACTCATGTTGCAACTCCCCCTGTGCCCTAGTATTCTTCGATAATGGGATGGGGTGATGTTAGATCTGTCTAGGACTGTGTCCCTCACACAATTGTAATCGCCCCCCAGGATCCATGGACCAGCCCACCCTGCCATATCTAGTGCCAGCTTCTGAAAAAAGCCAGGATCCTCCACATTAGGCTTATAAATGGAGCCAAATGAAAAGGTACCAAGGCCACTTAACTCAGCTATGACCAGTGTATATCTGCCAGCGGAGTCTGTAATCTGCCCTAAAATCTTAACTCGAGCACCCTGAGGGAACCAGATTACGGTGCCTCTGGCCTTGGAGGAAACGGTGGAGGATATCCACGTGCCCCTCCATGGAAGCACTGGTCCATAAGGTCTCACATATGGGTCTCCTGGAGTAAAATTCAGCCAACACCTTGTTTTGCTTAATTGCTGTTTTTAGGCTGTTAATATTCCAGGTAGCCAAACGGGTTGTGTTAGCCATTGCATATTGAGAGCCATGCAATTCCACAAACATACTGTAGTTAGTAGTGGGTGACCAAGCCAGGCATTGCTGTAGCGTATCTGCCCACCCCTTCTTCAAGTAAATCCAAGCCTCCCTGTAACAGAACACCAGGCACTCACCATGCATCAACATCCTAATTTTCCTTATTATATAACTATCTAAACATTTTCTACTTCTCTCCTTGTGATGTGGGTGGAAAAGATGTCACTGCTCCATGACACAGGTATCTCAACGTATTTCAGTCCTGGTAGCCAAGGAGCATCTCTGCCCCACCCATCCTCTATAAGTACCCCCTAGCCCCTAATTAGGTAACAGTTAACCCATACCACCTCATACCCCTTAGAAAAATTAACATTTTGAACAACATGAACAATGGTAGCATCTGGAACCCTCCACCCCCTCCTCCATCACACGAGCCAAACAGGGCCTGAGTAAGTTTCCCATACAAACAACTGGTAACCAGTAACAGAATTAGAGTGATTGTATACATTTGTGCAAGTTTCAGGCAATAAGTGAATAAGAACAACAGAAATTAAGGCCTTCAGTGGATAAAACATTATAGGAGGCAACCATGACTCAGACCCCGAGCCAGAAACCAAGAAATGTCAATATTTTAGCTGCATATTGTCCCTGTGCAACAGGAAGAGGACTCAAGCCTGTATTGAAGAATGCCCACAGGAAAGTGTGCAGAGAATCACCTAGTCAGGCCAAGGTCTCCCCCAAGGCATTCATTCCCCCAACCCCATCGGTACCCATGTCCCTAGACATGATCGGGGGGGGCAGTTCTCATACAGGTGTGAAGCGGATAAAGCATAACGTATGTGCTGGGCCTATGATAATATTCCATAGTCAACGGAACCATGCAGGAAAGGACCACCCAGAGTCCTCACTTCATAGGGCACCAGACAGTTCCACGCATCCCCGGAGCACCAGTGAGGTAAAAACTCAAAACCAGAGAGAGAGAGAGTTTGTTGTAAACACACTTATCTGAGTGCAACTTTGTCTTGTGCTGGGGAAGCGCTGGCATGCTTTCTTCTGGCCTTAACCTCAACCACCCACTTCTCCACCAATTTCAGGCAAGTGAAAATCATGGGTGGCTGTCCAGGTTTGTCAATTTTAAGCTTTGCAGGATATAAGAAGGTGAAAGACCAGCCAAGTTTATATAGCTTCGATTTGACCTCATTAAATCTCTGCCTTTGCTGTTGCAATTCTCGACTGTAATCCTGAAAGTTATAGACCTTAGTGTTCTTATATGGTATGGGCCTCTTAGATTTAACGCTGCACAGGATAACCTCTTTGTCTACGTACTGCAGATATTTTATGAGACAATGTCTAGGTTTATCTCCAGTACAAAAGGCTTGTAAGCTCAACCCCTGTATTTACAATACAATTTAATAAATTTAGTAGGGTGGCTCCTGGTGTGTGACCAAACAGAAACATACTGTATGACTATAGTTCCAGGGCCTTAAACCCCTCCCCATTTTGCTGCATCAAAGCCTGCTTTTTCCAAATTAACTCTAATATTCCTACTTTTCATACTTTGATGCAGCAAAATGGGGGGGGGGCTATAAGGCCCCGGAACTATAGCCATAGGTTTATCTCCAGGCTTCGGTGGTGGGCCCACCCTGTGTGCGTATTCGATCTCGAAGTTGGAGGCCTGTTCAGGAAGCTCCAGATGCTCAATCAGCCATTTGTGCAGCTCATTTTTAGGATTGTGCCCCTCCATCCCCTCTGGGAGGCCCACTATGTGGAAGTTAGAGCACCTTGACCGATTCTCCTGATCATCCACTTGTGCCATGAGATTTGCCATCACCTTTTTCAGGATTTCTCTTTCATTTGTGACCGCGTGTAGAGAGTTCTATAGATCACTAACCTGGTGCTCAAGATTGGATATTTGTGTTGAATGCAAGGCAGAGGTTTCTGACAGGTCCGAGCCCATGCTCTGTAAGTGAGTAATCTGTGCCGGTATGTTAGTGAACCCAGCCTTCATCTCATATAGTATCTGGGCAAGGGTGGTGGGGACACCCCACAAGCGAGTGCTGAAGGTCTAACATGCCAGGGCCTGAGGGAACAACAGAGTTGGCAGCTTGGGGAGCCTGCAAGCTGACACAGGCCTCTGATTCTGTACATGGCCCTTTCAAAGCTGTTGCAAGTCCAAACTTTAATTTAGCCTGGCAACTTTTAAATTTTACAGAAGCCAGGTAGATTAGGTTGCCCCCAAACAAAGTATTTATAAGCTGCCTTTAGAATGGATGCCTTATAGATGATTTTAAATGTAGTGCCTGTAGGAGCTGGCTAGAAAGCGACTGCCATCTTCAGAAGCTAGCCACACCCCGCCCCAAGATAATCTGTTTTTAATCAGGGAAATATTTTAGAAAGCACAAACCCAAAAGACTATAGGATATTTCCTAACCTTAGACCAGGAAAAGGCATTTGACTGGGTGATGCATAATTTTCTTTTCCAGGTTCAGGGACAATATGAGGTGCCAAACCAATTTATTAACTGCATGAAGAATTAGACGTTGCCATAATTTCCTTTATTAATGGTTGGGTAGGATATCTGGACAAAACAGCATTGGGAGTTACTGTATATGAGGTTGCCCAATAAGTCCACTAATATACAGTTTTGTAATAGACTTGGTTTTGTTCAAGATTCAGGTAAACCAGAAAGTAACTGGACTCTGCATAGGCCCAGGCAATATCTACAAGTACAGGCCTATGCAGATGATAATCTGTTTGTTTTTATGGCCAGTGAAAAAAGGGAAGGAGGCGCTATCAACAAGTGTCATAAATATTCAGTAGTCTGTGGTGCTAAGATAAACATTTAAGAGAGTAAAGACGTCCATATTGCAGCTGACAAAAAAAGAGATTGTCTTGTACTGCAGTGGGAGGCAATCCAATAGTGGAACAAAAGGTGAAGGCGTGAGCGATTCATTTGGGGAGAGCAGATACAGCCCACATGACTTGGAAATATTGTTTAGCTATAGCACAGAATAAAACTGATGAATGGAAAGGGAAAACCATCACTAAACTGAAAAGAATTTATTTGGTTAAAGCAATTCATATACTGTATTTTCTTATGTTATGCATTCCCCCCTCCCCACAGAGCTGGAACAAAACTATATAATGTTGTCTCCAAGTTTTATGGGTTAGTAGAGAGAACCAAATCAAAAAGGACATCACATATTTGGCAGTGCCTTCTGAGGATCTGGGTATGATAACTACGTCAAATTTTCATGTCACTTTTCTTAAAGCAAACCTTAGGATGCCCATTTCATGGGTAAACAAACTGTGGATTTCCTTGGTTCATAAGTCATTGGAATAATAGACGCAGGCCTGTAAGGCAGGCAAGCCGAAACTCCCTTACCCAAAATGGGAACAGACGTTACCTTCGTATGGGCGTATTGCCCTGGTCAAAATTTACCAACGGAATGTCCAGTATGACACAGTGATAGGTCAGCATAGAAAAATGCTCTGTAATAGCAGTTTAGATTCCTATTTCCTCCCTAAAATTCAATTCCCTTTTTGCTCACCGGGATCAGAAGCTGATGTCCTTAACATACTCATCGACACCTATATTCCCAGACATATGTGGGACTTGCAATGGCTGTGTTCTAATAATAGGTTTGGAGTCAGGAATTTGTTATAACATAAATCACTGGATGAACGATACTACCCCAGGGATACTTGCCAACTCATCTTGAAAACATAAGCCCATCGTTTTCATGAATGTCCATATGTCAAATAGTTTTTGCTCTTAGTCATAAGTGGGGAAATAGGATAAGGTGTACTATCGTTTAGGAGGAAGTGATACTTGGTATTTACAGTAGGAAGTGGTTTAATTTTCATGTTAGCACTTTAAGAGTGTGTTTGCAATACTGAAATGTTATTTTTTACAAGGAAGATGCAATTTAAATATCCAACAGAAACTTGATCTACGTCAGAGGTGCTGAGAATGATCTGTGTCCTCCATAGTTCATATTTATGAATTTGAATTTTGGTCATATAAGAGAACTTGTTTTTTAACACTCTGGCAAACAATTGCATGGTTACAAAACTGAGTCTGCTCCATAAGAAGCAGTTATCTTGTTCCCATATTATTAGGAAATGCATCACATACTGTATATGGTAGTGGAAGTTTACTGTGTCCTTTTTTCATGTTTTTTTCCTTCTCTTTGTTGTCATGCTCCTTTCTGACATTTGATTCATGGTTTCTTGTTTCCCTTGGAAAAGTTATGGCTTTTTTCCTTCGGTTCTTGTTTTTTCATGACATAAATCAAGTTCTAGGTATTGTTACATATGTTATTCACTGACATTTAATTTTTTGGGGAGAAATTCTTTTAAATAACATTCCCTTACTTTTTTCAAGAAGTGAAATGAGATCTTTAACTTTCAAATGAACAACTTCCAGAACAAGCAGAAAGGATAACGGTTTTACCTCTCATCCAAAGGATGGCACCTCAGGAGTGCAGCAACCCCCTCATGCTGCAAAGCAGTTTTGGTATTCTGATTTACCCCAAGTTCCTGGTGTGGGACTAGAATCCACAGCCTTCTGATCTTCAGGCCTCAGAGGCGAGTGTGCAACTTTCAGAATTTCTGAGACTTAAAATTTATGTACTCTAGACAATTTAACTTGTATCCATGCTGCCTGTTTCCAGCAAGCTTTTCAAAAAACATGTACATAAGTGTACAGGGCCTGATATTCAAAAGTTTGCATGGGCGCTAATGAGTCTTTGCCCATGCAAACTGGGGTTTGTGCTGAAGCCCCATATTCAAAAGGGGCTGTTGCACAGGCAAAGAGGGCTAGCGCCCATGGAAAACATAATGTATGTGTGAGGGCAAGGGGAGTGTCATGGAACTGAATATATGCACTACCCCATATTCAGCAGCACTGTACTGCACAAAAGGGTTTAGCATAGTCCTTTTGTGCAGTACAAATGCCACTGAACAGAACCCCGATGGAACTCTGGGCAGCCCTAGTGGTTGCTGGAGGTAATACAGCCACTGAGATGGTTGGCCATTGGGGGAACACAAATGCCCACTGTGGTCCTTGACACCTTCCCGACGGATGCCAGCCCATTATATAACATAATACTATCCTTGGTGTTAGTGGCCCCACCACCGATCACCAGCTTGTTCTGTAAAATACTACTATCCCAGGTGCCAAAGGTCCCCTCTGACAATCACTGGCCCATTCTGTAAAATAAAACTATCACTGGTGCTAGTGGTAACCCCCTTCCCTCAGATTGTCAGCCCCAGCAGAAAGAATGAAATACCTGGTACTAGTAGGTAACCCCCCCCTACTGCCAATTGCCAGCCCCAGCTGAAATAATAGAATCCCTAGTGCTAGTGGTAAGCCCTCTCCCTCTAATTGCCAGCTTGGAAGTAAAACAAAAAAATTCTCTGGTATCCAGTGATTCCCCCCCATGGCACTGGGCATACCCAACCACTCAACTTTGCATTATCCGCAGTGCCACGGGAGCATACGGCAACCAGAACAGCACTCCTCAAACCTCCTCAGCTGGCCACTGTATGTACAGGCAGGGAGTATGCCTCTCATTTATAGGAGAGGGCAGGTCACCCTGCCCTATAAATAAGAGGCATGCTCTCTGCTTGCACATACAGCTGCTGGCTAAGGAGGTGTAAGGAGGGCTGTGCCAGTCCCCGTATGCTCCTAAGGCACTGCAGATAATACAATGGTGAATAGGGTGACCCACTGGACACCAAGGAGTCTTTTTGTTTTACTTCCAGGCTGACAAGCGGAGGGAGATGGTGCTACCTTTTAACTTTACTACATGATTGTATGTATATTCATTGCAAAAACACTTTTTTTAATGCACCAGTTAGGGTTAAAACAATGAAAGTAGGAAATTGTGATGTTAGGGTTCCCAACCCTAACACCCCACCACCCTTCAGACAGCAACATGAAAATCACTATGGTTTCACCTCTCCTGCATCTTCACAAATCAGGCGTGGGGTGTGTCTTGGGGTTGTTAACCCTAACGCTCACCCCATTCTATCAGTAAATAAACTGAGATGTGTAGAGTATATGAGAATGGGGTGAGTGTTAGGGTTAACAACCCCAAGGTACACCTCAAGCCTGATTTGTAAAGATGCAGGAGAGGTGAAATCATAATGGCTTTTCTTGTTGCCACCTGCAGGGTGGGGGTGCAGTGTTAGAGTTGGGAACCCTAACACCACATTTCATTACTTTTGTCACTTTAACCCTAACTGGTGCATTAACAAAGTTTTCTGCAATGAATTTCCTTATTTTTTGAGATAGTATAATCGTATAGTCATTTGCCTGTGGGAGCGCAGGGCCCTCTGGGCCCTGCCCTTCCATTCCTCCATAGATGCATACATCTATATTGGTGTGCATGGTTCCATTTCTGGCAAAAGAGGAATTTATTTGCTTGGCTGTATGGCTTGTTAAAAGAGAGACCAACTTATACGCCCTTGTATACAGTAACTTTCTGGTGAAGCCATGTCTACAATATGGACTTTGTTTCTGGTGCCCACAACTCAGAAAGCACATTAGCCTACTGGAGAAGTTCCAGAGGATGGTTACAAAGATGACAGTGGATCACCATGGTAAGGGATAGTATGAGAGGTTTAGGGCACTGGACATCTACTCAGTACAGAACAGGACAGAGAGAGGAGACATGACTGAGACCTTCAAGTACTAGAAACAGATAAATAACATGGATATGGAAGCTCTCTTTAACTTATGTGGCAACCATAACATGAGAGGCCACAGTGTTAAAATACAGGAAGGGAGGTATAGGAGCAAACTGACAATGCACTTCTTCGCACATAGGGAGGTGGACATTTGCAACATGCTGTGCTTCAAGAGGAATTAAAATAGCCATGGGGGAAGTATTATCCATGAATAGTAAAGATGGGAAGCATGGGAGGAGTGAGGAGGTGGAGCAGACCCAGTACGTCAACCTCAGGACACTGCAGTAGGAGCAGACTACATACTGTATACCAAATTAACTTCTTCTCTTAGCTTCTTCATATTTTCTACTTCACCAACCAAAAGCTGAACTTAGAAACATAGAAGCATAGAAGCTGTCAGCAGATAAGGACCTCCTGGCTCACCCAGCCTGCCCTATTTCCCTACCTATTGTGACACCGCAGACCCTGCTCGGTCTTCAGCCTCTCCTCCCTTACTTCTAAGATCCCTTTGTGTCTATCCTATGCAATCTTGACTCCTGTAACCATTTCAGCCTCCACCACCTCTGCTGGCAGGCTGTTCCATGCATCCACCACTCTCTCCATGAAGAAGTATTTATTGTCATTTTTTCTGAACCTCCCCCCTCTTCTACCTTCATAGTGCGACCCCTTGTCCTCAAGCATCTTTTTCTTTGGAAAATGCTACCTTCTTATATCTTGTTTTTACCTGTGAGGTATTTAAATGTTTCCATCATATCCACCCTTTCCCTCCTTTGCTCCAGTGAGTACATATTTAATTCTTAAGCCTTTCCCCATAGGGCTTTAGATGCAGGCAATGCACCACTTTGGTTGCCCTCCTTTGTACTGCCTCAACCCTATCTATGTCCTTACAGAGATAAGGCCTCCAGTACTGTACACAGTACTTGAGGTGTGGTCTCGCCAGTGATCTATACAGGGGTATTGTAACCTCCCTCTTTCTTCTGGCCATTCTTCTGCCTTTGCAGCCCAGCATCCTGCCAGCCTTCCCTACTGCCTTATCACATTGCTTAGCTATCTTCAGGTCATCAGAATTGATCACCCGCAGGTTACTTTCCTGCGTTGTGACTGTTAATACCTCTCTTTCCAGTTGGTAAGTTGCCTCCAGGTTTTTGTGCCCCATGTGCATGACTTTGCACTTTTTAGCATTAAAACTCAGCTACCAAATCTGTGACCATTCTTCTAGTTTTTTTTGATTGTCCATCATTCTTTCCACCCTCCCTCCCTCCATGTTTCCATTCTGTTGCAGAGTTTTGTGTCATCTGCAAACAGGCATACTTTCCCTTCCAGTCTTTCTGTAATGTCACTAATAAAGACACTGAAGAGGACTGGCTCTAGTACTGATCCTTATGGCATCACACTGGTCACTTTGCTACTCCAGAGTGGATGCCATTTACCACCACCATCTGACTCCTATTGCCCAGTCAACTTCCTACCCATTTTACTACTTTAGGACCTACTCCTATGCTCCCCAGTTTGCTTATCATTCTTCTATGTGGAATGATGTTGAACATCTTGCTGAACTTTGAACCACATTTTGTGCTTCACAAACCATAAATAGTAGTTTGAACTACATTTTTTTTGGTTCATGAACTAAACATAGCACGATGGAGCAGATTTTCTTCTTTGAGAACCAAAGGCACTAGTTGAAATCACATTTTCTGGGTCACGAATCAGAATACCAAGCTAGAACAATGTTTTCTGGTTTGTGAAGTAGAATTCATAGTTCAAATCGAAATGTTTACTTTGAACTTGGTTTGAACCCAGCAGTTGCTCAGGAGAGATCATTAATGTGTGAAATATAAAATGTTGGCAAATTTCCCCATAAACAGACTATACAATCTTGCTTAGGGAAAACATTGTACATCAGGGATGTTTTAGTTTTGTTAAAACTATCCCTTTACAATCATTTCCCAACTTCAGTAGTAACAGATATAAAGAAACAAGATGGCGGCCATCGCACACCCCACCCCCTCAAAAAAAAAGTGGTTCATGAAATCTATTTTTGGTTTGTGATACATCAAATTTGCCAACCAAAACAACACTCTTATGAACCAAAAATTTCTGGTTCATATGGCGCATCTATCTGAAACCAATTTTTAAATCCTTATAACTCAGGAACCATTTAACATTTTTTCAGCAAACCTTTGAAGGGCATTACCTCAGCACAGGCCACATATGCCTTGAACATTTTGTGCAGAAATTCAGTACCATGTAGCCTGTACATAAGAGCAAAAAATAAACAAAGAAAAAAAAACCCATTAAGTACAGGGAAAAATGTGACCTTTTTATAAAATAAGGGTTATCTAGATCTTGGCAACCACACAAGGAGCTGTCATGAAACTCTACACATTTTCTCAACATGGTACATCCATGGAAAATACAAATTTGTGGGCTATTCCTGCAAACTCTATCAAAGTTATTAAACTGCAAAGTTAGGAGGTTAACATTGAGCGCCCTTACTCAACCTTAACTATGGGGTGCAACCATTCCCCTATAATAACAGAAACATTATTAGTATTTTAATATCTGTATTAATTTTGTGCATTTTTGTCAAACATGTGTAACCAATAATTATTATAAACAACCTGCATGTAGTAATTGTCCACTCTGGGACCCACTTGAAAATTAGGCTCAACTGCCTAATTGTGGACTTTTGGGTATGTACAATTTTAAATAAAAATAAACAAGTATCTTACTTCATCCATCAGCGTCTCAGCACAAGTCTCTACATATCAAAATATGAGTGTGTATGATCAACTGTGTCTACAACACAATCTATCCTATATTTCCCTGAGTATCTTTTACCATACCTTCATTCTGTAAGCAGTATTTCAAAGCATCAGTTTATCTTTTAGTAACAGTTTTGTACCTACAGGTATACCTTTTTAGTCTGTTAGATAACCCTTTTTTATTCTATCTTATACAATGCCCTTTTCCCCTGTGTTTTTAGTCGGATTCCACATTTTTGTTAGATTTAAAATAATTACTAGTGGACATTATTAAATGTGACTGGTGTGCTATTTTAGTGCACAGATTTAACTGAAATTACCATTCAGCTTCCATGACCACAACATTTTGTCAAAATGTTATTTTCAGTGTTTTTTGACGAATTATAACACTGCCAAACAGAAATTCACAATATTTGACAGGCTTGCAGGACATTACCTAACAGGAATGTGAACCAAGCTTGCAGGCTCTAGTTAAGAGGCTGGGGGCGGGGGCAGTGGTTGTTATAAGCCACCACATGTCACAAATTGTCACAGAATTTTGCAAACAAGTAAACTATACCCTTTTGAGCACTTGTAACCTGAGAACAACTAAACAAAATGTAACTAAAAAAATGTCAAACCATTTGGAAAGCTCATTGTTTGTAGAGTGAAGGGTATGCATATTAATAATCTTGTCCCTAGCTGTAATGGGGCAGAGTTATAAGCAGCCACATTTTCTTGAACTTTTTACTAAATTTTGTATGTAAGTAAACAATGAGATTTTATGCCCCTGCAACTTTCAAACTATAAATCAGGATGTCACCAAATTGTGCAGCTGCATAGACACATAAAATTAGTGTGTGGGTGTACTTACTTAAAGGATGACAAAGCAAGAGTATAAGCAGTGAAAACTTGCAATTTAACAAAAGTACTTAAGGTGGAGTTCAGCAAACTTTTACAAAAGTCATGGAATTTCATGATAACTTTTCAAAAGCCATAACCACTAATTTTGCACAGCCATAAACCTTACTGGCAATGGAGGAGAAAGGAAAAGACTGAATGGAGTGATAAGAAGGTAGTGCTCTTTGAGGACTCCATAGTAAGGGCAGTGGTGAAGTGGTGGGGTACTTCATTAGCATGATGATAGTACAGATGAGAGGATATACCTGCCTGCCTACCTGCAGCACAGTTCAAGTAAGTGCTAGCTGTGGCAAGGTAATACAGTTGGAGAGAAGTGCAGACTATTATTGTCTGCATTGATATGAATGACATAGGGAGCACATGTCCTGAGGACATGTGGAGGTCATACAAAGAACTAGGGATGTTCCTAATTGGAAAAGTATCTAGGGTGATCTTTTTCATAATCCTCATGGTCCTGGGGGCCATTGAGGAATGACAGCAGACCACTAGACAGGCTAGCTCTTGCTAAGGGTCTGTTATAAGAGAAAGGATATTTAGGTTTTGGGGCCAACTGGAAGATATTATTGGGCAAGGAGTGCCTGCACATCAAAGACTGACTGGACCTGCACCAGGTAAGAGTGAGGGTACTAGACAAGAGTATGGGAAAGGCACTCAAGGGGGATTTAAACTACAGGACAGGTGAGGGTACTGCTGCAGGGGCTCACCAAGAGCATGAATAAGATGCAGAAGGTCACCAAGAAGAAGAGGAGACCCCCAGGAGAGCTAGAAAGGACAGTATATACTGTAGGTGCAGCAATTTTTACTTGAATGCAAGCCTGTATGAGGATCAAGCAAAGAGAGTACCAGGATCTCCCACGATACTGCAAAAATAAATCTAAAATTAGGGACCAGTCTGTTCCTATCAGTGTCACTAATAAAGGTAAAGAGCATAGAAAATAAGTGATCACTCATCCAGTTTTTAATACAGATTGTACTTTAATTTATTTATTGGTACAACTAAACACATCTTTTCAGGTTGCCCTTAACATCACCAATGTTTCAGGGTCAGAACCCTCTCCTCAGGCTGGAAACGGGTTACCTTAAATAAGATTATCCAGTAGCTTATGAATTTGATAGCTTTGCCCAGAACTCCTTTTACTAGTACACCACTCCTACAAAAACTCCTCATACACCAAGAATATTTTTACATACCCAGACATTGTATTCAAAATCTTATGTGCAGCTTCTAGCTTGCTATATGCTGTAATACTAGAGTTAAAACAAACAATACCAAAATAAAAAGTACTTAAAATGCTGCAGCCTCAGGGCACATCCAATACAGTTCCAAAATACAACATGCATTCAAGCTAGCCAGTGTTACTTTTATTTATATTCAATTTATTTGCCCAGTATTTACTTTTTAAACAAAACATCTATTGTTAGCATTTCTAACACATTTACATTGTCCTGTTACTTACTCAGTCTTTTCATTTTGTCCCTTTGTGCCCTCTGGCTCAAAGCAAAAGACAAGCCATAATGAATATATTTCAGAATTTTATCCTCCTTTGGCACCTCTATGTACCTACAAAGTTTCACCCTAATAGTATTGTTATAAACTAATTTTTATGGCTGTGTGGGAAGAGCTTTGAAGATGTATTGCTGTCATTCTGGGAAAGAGCACTGTGGAAGCACATGACCAGACAGCATTCCTGTGTACTTCCACAGTGCTCTGGTACAGTTACAGTGGGTTGTGTTTTGATGGCCCTTCCCAACCGCGAGGAACTACTTTTTTCTCCTGCAACTGCAGAAGTGATGGCCACCATGTCCAAGACAGCCTCCAACTCAAACTGTGCATGTGTGGGTATCGTAAATGCATAGTTCTGTTATGAGCCATCTTGGATACAGCAAGCTCCAGCATGGCGAGAGCTCCTAGTATTCTTTCACTCGGTCTTGATGCTCTGAGCAGCCGCATCAGCTCTCTCCAGAGATAGTTTGTTGTGCTGTGCCGTAGCTCCCCTCCTTCTCTTCACAGAGCAAAAGCTCCCATATTATGCAGCTAGGGATTTAAATACCTGCCCATTGTACATCCGTGTGTGTAATGTCATGATGTTTTCTGCATAGGGTAGGCTGTAAAATATTGGTAACCTTGTGGTGTTATTCATCAATACATTTTTTTCCATTCTGTTATCCACCCTTCTTCGGACCTGCATGAAATTCTCTCACAACTCCTTTTACCTCCTCAACTGGGTTATTTCTAACTTTTCCATTACCCCCCCCCCACCCGTAGTAAGCTGTCTTACACATTCTTTTCTGTAGTTGTCATAATTCATCACTACTGTAGCAGCCCCTTATGTGTACACTTAATAATGATACTAGCATCATTCTCTAGATTTCTTAGGACAAAAAATTCAGCAGTGGTTAGGTTAAATCTATGTCCCTGGTCCATTTTGTGTTCCCTTTTAGTGAAACCTTACACTTCTTTATCTAACAAATTACAATATGTTTGAACATTTGCTGGCAGATGCCCCGGGAGGAGAAAGAAAGATTTTGTATCAAAAGTACATGATAGTTCCATTTTCCTTAGTTTTTCCCTATCCACGATAATTTGTGCCACAATACACAGATACATAGATACATAGATACATAGATACATAGACAGTGTAGGCAGATAAGGGCCTATGGCCCACTCAGTCTGCCCATTTGAGCTTGTAAGTTCAGTTTATGTTTTCTTGGAAGTCTGTTGCCCCTAAAAATCTGAGTTTTAGGTTTCTGTAAAACATTTAGAGGTCTAATTTCAAATAGAAAAAGTTAGCTAGGTTGTGGAAGCTAAAAGTTAAACCTCCAGCCAAAAGTTTCTTTTTCTTCTTCTGTAAGAATATGTTTAGATAAATTAAACACTAAGTTGTTTTTTTTTTCTTTAGATGTTGCCATTTTTGACATATCTCACCATGTCCCCCTCAGGTTCCACTTTGCTCACTTTCAGATCTTTCTTTTTCTTTGTTCCTTGTTCTTTGCCTGTTTCTATGTCTACTTCATCTTCCACAAAATCTACTCCTTAGGATCCTTCTACAGGGTCCTCCTTGCACCTGACATGCTGTCTACCTCTGTCTCCCCTGCCTCACTGATGTCTTCTGTATGACACCCTTCTCTGCCTAAGAAACATCTTGGTTGGCATCTATAATATGTATTCCACCCTCTCTGTCTGTGGAATACAGAGAAGAATCAAAATCTATAATATAAATTCCCCTTGGTATGCAATTTGTCTTGTTCTTTGCTTATGTGTAGACTTCTCTCTCTCTCTCTCTCTCTCTCTCTCTAGTTGAATCGATCCCTTTTAAAGGTTTTTATTTTACTTACTCATATCTTCCATGAATTCCTTCAGTTTTTTTATTTTGTCAGAGAAACTAGATTTATTCACTCTGGAGTACAAGAGATTAAGGGGAGACATGATGTGCCTGCTATATAGAGCTTTTGAGAATTTCAACCATTGGGAATTCCTGGGATTAGAATTAAGGTGCCAACAACATATTACAAGGGGTCATGCATTACAACTAAAAGGAGAGATCATTTTTACAAATAAAGGAGTTCATGGTTCAATCAGAGAGGGATTCCTGTATTGAATTCACTCCCACATGATGTAGGAGGGAGCTACAGTATAAATGAATTGAAGACAAATTTGATGAATACTGTAAAAAAATAATAATATCTAGGGTTGCCGTCTTTAAGATGATAGTGAGCAGTTATGGGCATATGCCTCACTTTTCTTGTTCAGTACCTATGAACCTAATGACTGCTATTCATCCAATGTATTTTTTCTTTAATCTGGTTTTCTATAGTTCCAATTTCTGTTTCAACTACCTTCATCTCCCCGTTTATGCTTCTGTGATGAGAAGCATGAAATCCTTAGAAGCACTATTCCTAACTCTGTCCCATCTTTTTTCAAATTCCTGATTTGTAAAGTCCATATTTGCTTCCAAATACAGTATATCCTGGGCCATCTTGAGATTTGTTTCTACTTTATATACACTGGGTTAGTGTTAGAATATTTCACCCCCCCCCACACTTTGTATATCACTGCTTTAAATATTCTAGTCTATTTGTTAGATTCATTGTGCTTCCTGTACCTGTCAGACTCCTATTTGTTTTAAATCCTTGTAATATTCTCTTTTTAGTTTCTATAATATTGAAGGGCACTGACATTTTGTCTGCAAAACTATCTAAATCATAAAATGTTTCCATGTTATTGATAGTCCCTTCAGAGATTAAAAGGTATGTTATTTTGATGGTCCTTTCTGCAAGTTATTACTGCAGATGGACCTGTCACTGGTAAAAAGGGTGTCTTGTGCTGAGTTCCCATCAAAAGTTCCTAGGTCTTAGTATAATTGTCCCTTTAAATGTTTTGGTCTCCTCTGGAGAATGTTGGCTCTGTTGCCTTAAAGGGACAGTAAACATTGCAGGGGTCACTCAAATTGTGAAAGCCCATGAAAAGATATTTCAAATGAGGCACTGGACTTCCTTGTAGGTGTCAGGAGTCCTGAGATATGACTTTCTAATTAATCTGTAAATCAAAACATGGCAGCAGCCATTTTACAACAGGAAGTGATGTCACTGATGGGCAAGTTGCATGTTGTTAATTACAACTTGCCCCTCAGTGACATCACTGTTGGTCTCATGATTCAATGAAATGGCTGCTGCCTTGTTTTGATTTACAGATGACTTAGATATTCAAAACTCAAGACTCCTGACACCTATTGGTAAGCCCCATACCTCATTTAAAATATCTTTTTATAGGCTTTCATAATTTGAGTGACCCCTGCAGTGTTTACCGTCCCTTTAATGTTCTGAGATCTCAAGCTATGCACCCAACTAGGTGCTCTCTATACAATCAGAGAGAGTTCCAGGACCTCCCACAGTACTGCAAAAATAAACATACAGATCAGGTAGCAGTCCGTTTTATGAGTAGCATTACAATATCTTATGTGTAGTTTAGTTTGTTGTATGTTGTACTATTAGAATTAAAACAAAGAATATAAAAATAAAAAGTATTTAATATGCAGCAGCCTTAGGGCACATCCTGTATAGTTCCAAAATACAACATTTACAGGATGCGCCCTAAGGCCATAACATTTTAAGTACTTTTAAGTTTTATATTCCTTGTTTTAACTCTAGTATTACATCATATAGCAAGCTAGAAACTGCACATAAGATTTTGAACTTAGTGACAAGGTATGTAAAAATGTTTGTGGTATGTGAGGAGTGTTTATAGTAGTTGTACACCATTGGCAGGAATTCTGGGTAAAGCTAATACATTAATTAAGCTATCAAATAATCTTATTTAAGATAACCCATTTTCACTCTGAGAAAGGGGTTATGTCCCCAAAACGTTGATGGTGAAAGGCTGAGTATAGCTGAGCAAAAACATAATTACAATTTATATTCAAAACTGGGTGAGTTGTCACTGTTTTCCTATGCTTTTTACCTGTATGAGGATCAGAGTTATCATAATTGGCAATCACAAGTGCCTGATACACTTGGAAGGCTGAAACTTAGTGGCACTCCCTGAGACATGGTGGGTGGAAGAAAATGAGTGGGATTAAAAAAAGGAGTTATTTGGGCAATTCTGAAGATACAGGTCTAATAGGAAAGTGAGTAGGAAACTCTCTTTTTATAACTGCAGTGGGTAAAGCCCTGTAGTCATTTTGCTGTTATAGTAGAAAAAGGGAGTTCTTCTGATTCCTAATGGACTAGATAAAATTAGAGGTTCTGTGGTATTATTCCATTTCCATTCAGCAGTGCAGGGCTTCAAAGCACTATTTTGTGTGCTAAGCTTCAATCTGGTTAGTACTGTGTTTCAAGAAAGATTCATATATCATAAACAGATCAGCTCAGTTAGCATTTCTCAGCTAAGGGAGATAAGCAGACAACCCTGGGACTAGCTGTGCATACTTCAAATGCCACAGAATGGACTGTTTTATGTAATAAATCATCTGATGTTACAACTCCCACTGACGATAAGTTAATGGACCCCTAAACACAGTTCATTTAAGTTACAGTTTTTCTGTTTACAGTGGAGGTTTGAAATGAACTGTTCATATGTACTTTTTCATCTTAAAGAGCAGCTAGCACATCTCAGTAGAGATGTGCCAGTATTGGCCTACCCTGCCTACAGTACCTCCAGCTACAGAAAGTACTGCAAACTGAGGTACTATAAGGCAGTATTTTACTGTACAGATGCAGCGGAGCACAATGTGCACCCCCACCACAGCCTCAGTTCCCCTTCCCATGAATGAGATAAACATAGGAGTATATTAGAAAAGAGATAGGTGGGTGGAAGGGTCACCAGAGACCAGATTAGATCTGCAGAGGCAGAATAGGCAGGGAACATCTGGGCAGGCGGGTGACCCAAGTGATCCTTTTCTACGAACAAATTCTGTTTCCATGTAAGATAAGATACATCAGCATACCATAAAAATAGCAGAAATAGATGAAAAGATAGTAGGTAGTTTAGCATACAAGCAAAAAGGGATCACCTGTAGGAGGACAGCCTCCAGTGAAGCAGATAAAGAAGATGTACCAGATAAAAGACTAGTAGGCAGACAGAATGCTGTTGATGACAGACTTTTAATAAAGGAAAGGTAAGCATGTTTTCGGTTTTATACTTTACCTATTTTGCTTACACTAGTGTCTTTATGCTATTTTTTTATGGCATCTTATTTCAATATCCTGGGGGAAGGCTTTGCGGTAGCAGCAACACTTTCCACCAACCCATCTACCTTTTTATGTCAGGTACTCTGATCCTGTCCCAGACAGAGGGAGTCATTCAGGGGGATCTTGTCATAGATCCAAATCCCAGCTTCTATTTCAATGTCAGAGCTGATACTTGAACCCCATTGGTAGAAGAGTGTGCACCATGTCCCTCCCCCAGTTTCTGGTGCTTTGAGGTCACATGCCACAGTGAAAAAGCACTATGTTTTACCCTTCAACCACAGCAGGAAAGTCTCCAATGATGACATCCTGATGCCACTCAATTCATTTTTTTTTATTGTTTTTCCCCTTCTACTCTGACTGGCCCCCTTAAGCTTGGACCCCTCAGACATCTGCCAGGACTTACCTACTAGCCTCAGGGCTTGCCCCCCAGTGGGGTAGACAGTGTCCCCCAATCCCCATCAGGAAAAGGATCTGATATTTGGAGTGGTGAACCCAGACAGTCAGGTTCAAGGTCTGCGAGGGTCCAAGCACCATCCTGCCACCGAAGATTGTTTTCTTCTTTTTTTCCCCTAAGTCGCATGGTGTCCACTGATGCCATGGCATGAGGTGTGCACTCCTACAAGCCACACACTGGCATCTGCCCCCACTCCTGTCTAGTCTAGGCAGTCCCAGGTGCCTTCCCCCAGCATACCACTAGGGGCCAGGCAAACACCCGGGCTCTGCAAGCCCGTCCCTTCCCTCCTAGAGGAGGAGAGCAGTCCTCTAGATGCTCCATCCTCCCCTGGATGGCCCTCTGATGCCCCAAGCTTGCTACTGAACTTGGGCTGCTGGCAACGCAAGTGGTAGCAATGCCAGTCAATTCTGATCATGGAAATGACCACAGAACAGAGGGCCTGGGACATTTAATAAACTGCTGGTGCCAGCCTAGTTGTGCAGTGGTAGTGCAACTGCTCACTGCATCAGTGACCTATGTCCAGGGACAGACTTGAGTCATCAGGGGATGACTAAGAAAGGATGACTAAGCATACAACAGACTGCTCTCCTCCTTCAAAGTGAAGGGGTGGAATGCACTCCATGATTTGGCTGCCAATTGACTGAAGTTGAGTAGCAGGGAAGCAGGAGGCACCCTGCTGCTCATGTATAACTTTATTTGTTTATAATATGAAGATCGGATAAAAGAGAAGCTTGATGAGAATTCTTAGGAGACACGTCTTATAAGCATATAGATAGTTACATGTAGTATTTATTTTTATTTAGTTTTTGTTGACCAGGTAAGTGCACTAGACAAATCCTGCCTATTTTCAGGCACGACCTGGGGAGGGGGATACAGATGAATGCCAACTGACCTTGAACCAGATTAAGCTGTTGGTGGTATTTTTAGTGAATGAGGGAGATTTGGCCAGGACACCGGGGAAATTCCCCTACTGTGCTGTAGGGGGGGAACCTATGGCCACAGCTATGGCCAGTCCTGACTTGCAGGAGGAAAGGATGGACCTGCAATCGCTGGATGAGAACAAGGTCTACATAGGTAACAAACCTATGGTTTCGGAAGACATTGTGGAACATATTATTCATCCAGAAGACAGGGGAAAAACCCCAGTTAAGTTTTTTTCAACAGAGGATTTAACAATTACTAGTGAAACCAAGGAAACTGAAGCAGGTAATTCTGCCATTTTGGAAGAACACGAATGAGCGTTGCAACTTCTAATACAAGAGGAAGATATACAGCATGCTCAGGAAATATTCAGATTGAAAACCCAGCTGGAGGGCTTGCAAGGTAAAAATTCAGATGTCAGTGTATCAGAGGATGCTGTCAGAATACACGCTGATGTGGCAAGATCATAGGCCCAGTCTGGGCTGGGTGAGTCATCTGCTAAATGTACCGATACTAAAGTAAGAGACAGGGATAGTAAGCTGGCTAGCAGTGTAGATTTGGATAATGTGTGCCTAAAGCCAAACCCCATAGAGTACTATTTTGAGGTAAAATTCGGGTCTAAGGAACAGAGTCCCCACGTTCCTGGAGGAGAGGAGGGAGAGAGGGGATATGATAGAGACATACAAGTATCTCACAGGGAGGAACAGGGTGCAGGAATACACTATTTGTAAGCAAAAAAGATGTTCCAGGACTAGAGGGCATGGGATGAAGTTGGAGGAAGGATGATTCAGAGGAAACATGAGGAAGAATTTCTTCACAGAACGGGTGGTGGACAAGTGAAACACCCTGCCGGAGGAAGTGGTGGGGGCTGAAACAATCACGGGATCTAAGAATGCATGGGATAGGCATAAAGGAATTCTGGAGGTCAGGCATAAGGGGCAACAGACTTCTAGGAAAACATAAACTGAACTTACAAGCTCAAATGGGCAGACTGGGTGGGCCATAGGCCCTTATCTACCGACACTGTCTATGTATCTATGTATCTATGTTCCTAAAGAGGTAACACCTGAAACGGAGAAAGGTCACTGTAGTCAAGGCCCTGAAACCATTCACCCAATTACTGAACTAACTCACCCACTGTCGAAAAAATCAGGATTTGTCAATACATACTGCTTTCTTCATAAATAACCCGGCAGAAATAGGAAATTTAAGGTTTCAATCTGACGTCCCAGAATCTCAAGCTATGGCAACACAGTTTTCTTTTAAAAATGCAATGAAATTGGGCCAAAGGAAAGATAAAAGAGATAAAAGGCTTGCTATGACTTTGGCAAAATGCCATATTGACGTAGGATTTACAGAGGTGAATCAGAAAACGCAATCAATGGTTAAACTGACTTCTGGTCATCAGAATACAACAGCCTCAGTTATAAAAAAAGCATTTTCTATTGATTCTAAACAAGAAGACTCTGTTGACAATTGGCCACTGATTAAGCCTTAAGTGATTCGGGCTGGAAACAAAACCCAGAGGGGATATGGATTCCAGACCCAAACTGGGATATTAATTTACAGTTTACTCCTACATCACATATGTGGACTCCAGGTTCTAAACCCTCACAACTTTACAACATTCAGCAAATGAGGATAATCTCATTAACTCAATATTAGTTAATCAAACAGCAGAAATAAAAGGGGAACCTCTGCCTATTCAAGCTTCGATGGAGGGGGTTGAATCTGAGACCTCAGCCACAGTATCCAATATGACAGAGGTTACTGAAACAGTGAAAGATCCATCTCAGGAGCAGCCTCAGCAACAAAAACCTCTGCTCTCAGAATTATTTGCTAATATAAAGAAAGAAGCAGCTCCAAGATGAAATACAGTTAGAATTAGATATAAAGGAGGCATGGAGGAGAGACCTGACAGACATTTTGGGGTGAAAACCTTATTAAAGGACTCATTGAAGTCCCCCCCCGGGAGGTGTTTGCATTCATAAATATCTCTGGGGAGGATAATTTCGAAGTGAGCTTTCATTCAGCTCATTACCTAGATCTATTTTGGGAACGCTATACACAAGTAAAATGTTCTCTCATTTGGACTCCTTTTGTAATCATTCCATTATCTAAACCTTTGATTAAATATGTCACAATAATGTTTAGAAACGAAGGGGTACATGTGGCAGACATTTCTTACTGGTTGTCACAATAATGTGATGCTTTGGAGGACCCAGAGCTTGTTTTGGATGCCGAATTATTTTGGACGGGAGGGTGGAACTGTAAAGTAAAGTTGTGGAACTCAGAGACAGGAATCACTCATATCCCAAATGCATTTATGTTGGGAAGGGACCATGCTGTGTGTTTTTACGCTGGCAGCCTCGAGCTTGCTATAAATGTAGATCCAGGACCCATATTTCCGGTACATGTGACAGGCCTTGGTGTGGTAATTGTGGTGATGGTGGTCATGTGTCATTTCAATGTGCTTCACACACAAAATGTGACCTTTGTAAAGACTTTGGGCATACTTTTAAAGATTGTCCTTGGGCAGCAAAGAATGCTGCAAGTAATATTAGTCCTGAGTAATTAATTCAACAAGCACAGGACACAGCAGTAATGCAGGAGACACCATCTCCACAGGTGCCTTGTTTTGAGTCTCACCCCCTTCCTCCCCCACCCCGTTCCCCCTCCTCCCCCCCATTTCCATTGAAGTAGTTGATTTAAGTGACAAGGAAGGTAGTAACAAACCAGAAGTCCATTTGAATCCACAAGACTCTATTTCTATGATAGGACAGGAATTGTAAACTCCAGTTTGTTATAAAGATATAGTGCAAGTTACAGAGTCTTCCCCTGCACCTGTCTCTCCACAACACAGACGTAGATCTTCAAGAAATATGAAGTCTATATCTATCCCTCCCCCCATCTTCCCCCACTGAAACTGTGAATTCAAAGAATCCCTTTGAGGTCTTGACCCCTGAATGGGGAGATTCAGAAATGGAACAAGATGAAATTCAATAAATAAATAAATAAATTAATAAATGTAAGATGAAGGAGATTCACAATCCAGGGAACTGGAAATGGAGGTCCAGAAACGAGATTCCATGGGATATAAAGGCAAAAAGAAAAAAAGCAGGGAAAAAAAGTTAAAATTGTTGGGTGTTTGGGTATAACAATGTAACTTTTAGCAGCATTGAAAATTGGTACTGTAAATGTACATAGTTTATTAAATACCAGAAAACATCAAGTTGTTTTTGATTTTATATGAAGGATAAAACTGGATATTTGTTTCCTTCAGGAGACTTGGGCATTTTCTTCTGATGTCATAAGAAGTTTTCAAGAAGAATGGGCCTGGGGACCCTCGTATTGGTCCTTTGGTCAAGCAACTGCAAATGGGATAGGTATTTTATTTAATTCATTTTCACTCCAACTATTGAAGCTGGTGGATATTCTTCCTGCAAGGGCATTAATGTTAGACAGGATATGGAAAAAGATGACCTGTCATTTATTTACTGTTTATGGACCCCAACCAAAGGCAGAAAGAGTATTATTGTTTAATGCATTAGACCGTATTTGGTAACATCTTATATTATCTTATGTGGGGATTTTAATTGTGAGATAACATCTCAGGTTAAGAAAACCAAACAGAAAGGAAAGATTTATTGTGATTCAAATGCTTTATCAGAAATGGTGATGTCTGCAAATTTATTGGATTGTGTAGATTTTCAGGTTAAAGGTTCAAAATTTACATATAACAGAGGTAAATATGTTTTGTCTATAGACCATGTATTTATTTCCAAAACTTTCCCTCGAGCAATGATGGAAACATACCCAGTGGAGTTTTCAGACCATGTTGCAGTATTGGTTACCTTTGCAACTATGCCCTTGACAAATGCATCAGTTTCTAGATGGAAATTAAATATTAAAGTCCTAGAGCAAACCTGGGTCCAGCAATGAATCAGAGATATAATTAAGGCTAGGTGTTCAGTTTATTTTTTATACTCAGATATTGGACAAAGGTGGTTAGACATAAAATCTGATTTCCAAAATTGGTTAAAGCAATATGGGAAACGTAAAGAAAATAATAATTTCTTAAAATATCTTTCTTTATGACAGCAATTCTTTAAGTTATTTACATGGTCTAACACATCTAGTTATGATTACTCTGAACAAATAAAAAATATAAAAGAACAAATGATGATATACCAATATGACCGAGCACATACTTTGAAAATCTTATTTCAAAATGGCATAAAAAAAAAACCAGTAGGGGATCCATATCAGGCCTGTAAAAAATTCAGAGACAATACTGAAATGGATTCATTACAGGAGTCTCAAGGGATATTATATACCTCAGAGAAAGATTTACATAAAATAATAAAAGATCATAATGCTACCTTAGAGCAAGAAATAGAACACAGGGCCCATGAAATCAAGGCTTACTTAGACCAAATACATATCCCAACAGCATCATTGAATTTAGGAAATCAGAACCCTAGGATAAATTCACAAGATATTATTTCAGCTATCAATAATATCACATCAGGTAAATCTCCAGGGTTAGACGGGTTACCAATAGAATTTTATAAAACGTTTGTGGTAGAACTTTCTGATTGTTTAGAGCCAGTATTTGACTACTTTCTTCAGACTAGCAAAATTTCATCTTCCTTTTTAGAGGGTATATTGATGTATATTTACAAATCAGGAGATAGGTAGTTAATTACTAACTGGAGACCTATAACTATTATAAACACAGACTACAAGATTTTAGCACATATCTTAATAGACTAAAATCAGTGGCTAGAGAGGTAATTTCTTCGGTGCAATTTTGTGGGCTCCCTTCTCGGAAGATTCAACATGCTCTAATGGTTATTAGAGATGTAAAAGACTATTTATCCCTTTCAGGAAAACATGGTGCCATCATTTCTGTGGACCAAGAAAAAACATTTGATCGGGTCTCTCATTCATACTTTTTTTGGTTTTGCAACACTACCAAATTCCAGATTATCTGATTAAGTTTATTAAATTAATGTACTCATCCACGAGAGTTTATCCTAAGATACGCAGGTCTATCACTTCTAGCTTTAGGACTCAGGTTGGTGTATGGCAAGGCTGTCCACTTAGCCCCCTCCTTTATGTGTTTTCTCTGGACCAATTTTTGAGGCTTTTAACAGATGTTCCTCGATAGCAAGGGATAACTGGTACAGGAATCAGGAAAGAGTTACTTTTGCAGGCCTATGCAGATGATGTATGTCTTTTTTTCCCCAATGCTACGTGATTTCCTAATTTTTTGGAACAAATGTTTAAATTTACAAGAATATCCAATTCAAAAATGAATTCAGATAAGAGTAAAGGACTGTTTAGAGGGGTTGGTTCTCCAGACTCCCTTCAGATAGAGGGTCTCCGGATCTCCTCAGAACCAATAAAAATCATTGGAATCATGTTTGGACCTCAAAATTTAGCATATTTTAATTGGGAACAATCCTTATCTAAATTAGAATTAAAAGTAAACAGATGAAAAAAAAATAGAGTATCTCTAAACTATAAAGAATTCAAATTATAAAAAAATTCCTAATCTCAGGATTACAGTATGTAGCCATCATTTTTCCCTCACCTCAGATATTAGAAACCAAAATAAATAATTTTGTTTTCCAAATGTTGTGGGCAAATAGGCTAAACCCCATACGTCGGTGTCTTATATGTCTCCCTGTTCGAAAGGGAGATCTGGGTATGATTGATCCAGTTACATTTTTTCATAAGCTATTTCTTTCACAAACTGTGAAATGTGGACTGGGGATAGAAGACACCCCTCATGCCGCTTGGTGTAAGCTGAATTTAGGTTGATATTTTACTATATGGGGGTGGTACCCCCAAGATTGGGGAATTATTTAAATGTTCCAGAATATTTTAAATCTGTAGTGTCTAAATTATATAAATGGAATCTAACAGAGATACAAATTTTGTCTCAATCTGGACATAGTCTTTATCAGACAGTGATGGTACAGTGTTTCCCTATAGAACCAAGTTTTAAACATAGCCCACTGAATAAAAATAAGTGGGTTATAGCACAATTGAGTAATTCCAGGATCCCTACTTATATGTGGGAGCATTTATGGCTCTCAGTTTATTGGAGAATATCAATCAGAGGTAATGCAAAGCATAAATCTTTGGACGAAAGAAATTGTCCAATCCTGGCAGTATTAATTTAGAAGAGGCAATGGAACATTATTTATTTGCCTGCTCTTATTCTAGGAAATTATGGCCTGTTTTAGCAGCAAAATGGAATATGCCCTGGCTTACTAGTATGATTTATGAATTACTTATCTTAGGTCAGTATTCAGAGTTGAGATCCAGGTTTCATCAGGAGACACTTAAGATTTTTCTCTGTTGTCTTAAATTGTATCTTTTGCAAGCAAGATGCAGATGGGTATTGACCCAGAATAATATGTCATATGATTCTGTTCACATTCTAGTGAGTCAAGCAATGAGAAATGCATATGAAAAATATATTAAAAATATGACACCTCAAAAGGTACATAGGTGGTGAAAGGGGTTTCTATATTTTATAAAGTATAAATGATTTTCTAAGATGGTAGTACAAATAGAAGTTCATATTATTCTGCATAGTTTAAAAAAGAATTCCAGTTTGGGTTCAAGAGAAGATGGGTGGGGATGGTTGAACTAAAAGGGATGGGGCTTACAGATTAACTAAAGGAATTGTTGTATATACTGTCTGTATATGATTATGCTTATTATTTTTGATTTGTATCCCATGTTTATGTACAATGTCATTTTAACAAAACTTACTAACATACTATTTGCCAGCAGATTAGGCCTTATGGTCTATCAAGTCTGCTCGAACCTCAGATCCCTAGTTGGGTGCCAGGTGCCTCCCCGTGTTCCAGAAACCCCTATCATCCATCCCCACCACCCTGGGGCAGGCCATCATCTGATACATCCACTTTCTGTGTCTGTCCCACCCTCTGTTGAAGCCCTCCACTGTGGATCTCTGAACCAGCTCACCAGGCAGTGCATTCCAAGGGTCCACCACCCTCTCAGTGAAAAACCTCCTCCTCTTTTCCCCCCTCACCCTTCCACCTTCCAACTTCAAACCATGCCCTCTGGTGATACCTCCCTGCTTTAGTCTAAAGATCTACTCCATGTTTACTCTATTTATTCCCTTGAGGTACTTGAAGACCTCAATCATGTCCCCCCGTCTCTCCTCTCCTCCAATGAAAACAGGCAGAGCTTCTCAAGTCTGTCCTCATACGTTAAATCCCCTAGTCCTCATATCACCTTAGTTGCACTCCTCTGTACCCTCTCCAGGAGCTGTATGTCCCTCTTCAAGTGTGGTCTCCAGTACTGTACACAGTACTCAAGGTGTGGTCTAACCAGTCCATTGTACAGCTGCAGAATCACTTCCTTGTTCCTAGAGGTGATCCCCCTTACGATGCATCCCAACATCCTGTTTGCCTTGCTAGACACTTTCCTGCACTGCTCAGAGTTATTCATACATGCATCCACCATGACCCCTAGGTCTTTTTCCCTTATTGAGGCCTCCAGCCCCTCTCCTACCAGGGTGTACCTGTGTTTAGGGTTTCCCCACCCAAGATGTAACACCTTGCACTTGGTGATATTGAAATTTAATTTCCATGTGTGAGACCAGCTTTCCAGGGTGTCCAGGTCCCCTTGCAGGGCCAACCTCCCCGTTCTCCCTCAACTACTGCTCCCATCTTGGAGTCATCAGTGAAGAGACTCATTTCACACCCTATACCCTCCCTGTTGTCCGATATATATGCATTAAACAGGAATGGACCCAGGAACGAGCCCTGCAGTGCCCCACTACCAACCTCTCTAGGGTTCAAGAGCTCCCCACTGACCACTACTCTCTGGGTGCATCCAGTTAGCCAGTTTTAAATCCATCTGACCATCAAAGGGCCTACTCCCAACCCCATCAGTTTCTCCACCAGACCATTGTGGGGGACAGAGTCAAACGCCTTGCTGAAGTCCAAGAATAATACAACCAGAGGCTTTCCCCTGTCCAGTTCTGATGTTATCCATTCGTAGAACTTCCCCTACTCTTTTCGATAAGTGCCATGGGATCTGTAACATCACCTGAACTACCACCAATCCAGGCAGATGGGACCTCAGTTTAATGTCTCATCTGAAAGACGACACCTCAGAAGTGCAGCACCCCTCTCATGCTGCACTATAGTGTCAGTACTGAGATATTAACCCAAGTGCCAGATGTGGGAACTGAACCCACAGCCCTCTGATCTCCCGGCCTCAGAGGTGAGCGTGCTACCTACTGAGCCACTGACACTGCTATACAGACCAGATGGTGACACCATTAGCATCCCATGATTGGCAGATCTCAGAAGATCAGAAAGCTGCAACTTCACCAGAAGGTCCTTTATATATGAAAGTTCCCAATCCATGAATAGCTCATTACACTAGTAACAGAGTTGTGACCAACTTGCAACAGGGTTTCTGTATAATGTTGGCTTCCTGTTATCTAAAAACCTAAAATACAAACACATAAAGGCAAACAGTTGTTTATCCTGGAGCATTTATACAGTACATTGAAATACTGTATAACTGCAATAACTGTTTGACAAGTCACGTACCCACACAGACATGAATAGAAAGGTAAACCATTAACTATAAGACTGTAGATGTAGATCTTCTCAGCTGGAAGTGACAATAATTTCTTAGTTTTAAAAGATGAAATCTTGATTTAATGTTAGCCATATTGATCCTAGTAAGAACAGATCCAGAAGCAAATGATTTGATACCTTTCAATGGACCAACATAGATGTAACAAGAACAGAGTGCTCTAGCTTTCAGATTAACCAGTCCTTCATCAGAAGCATAATGACAGTTATTTAGAAAAAACAAGCATTTGTCAATGCCAAATGTTTGCTTGCTGGCATTGGCATTGATAGTGTAGGAGTTAGAGAGCTGCATAATAGAAATAGCAGTGAAGTATTGGACTGAAGCCAACCCCGCCACCATCCTGCAGAGACTGACAGGCATTGGGGTCTGCCTTTGGGTCATCAGGCATAACGGCCACACCATTTCACCACACCCTACCCTGCAGACACCAGCAAGTGTCACGGTGTGCCTTGGGGTCTTTGGCCCCTTATGCTCACCCCATTCCATCAGGAAATATGGTGAGATGAGTGCTGTATAGGAGAATGGGGTGAACTTTGGGGCCGAAGAGTCCAAGGCACATCTCAATGCCTTTCACTGGCTGTAGGGTGTGGAATGGTATGAGCATTACAGGCGAGAATCCCAAGTCACTCCCCTGATGCTTGTTAATCTCTACAGGGTGGGGCGTTATGGTCAGAAACCCTAATGTCTCAGGTGTTCATTGGCATTTTCACTCCAAATTTTCAACATGGGTTTTTTGTGACCCCCACCTTATGAACAGTGGCAATATCAGTTTGTTAGCTGAAAGCTGATTTTGCACAGCGACTACGCCATTTGGCACCACAGGTGTAAAACACATTTCAAACAGGATGGGAAAAATGACAGCTGTACTGTTCATGGGGAGGTGGAAAAAATGGCAATGTTGAAAACCTTCAGTGAAAATATTAAAAAAACTGGTGAAGTCACGAGCGTGTATAGAAACTGCGCAACGCACACCCATAATGCAATTAGTTTGGGAATTTTTTACAGCAGATTGTCAACACAGGCATTTTGGAACCTCCGCTAATGAACAGTGTCACTGTGATTTTCCTAATCTGTCCTGAACAGTGATTTCCCACAGCGACAATGCATTTCTGCGTTGGAAGTGTGAAAACACATTTCGACCATGGTGTGAAAAATGACAGCTGTACTATTCATAAGGAAGTGTGGAAAAATGTCAGTGGCGAAAATCTGGACTGAAAATTTTAGAAATCCATGAACTTACGAGGGTGTGTGGAAACTGCGCAATGGTCACTCGTAACACAATCATTTTATGAACTTTTCTCACCAAATTTTTAACATAGCCATTGTAACACCTCTGCTCATGAACAGTGTCACTGTGATTTTCTTACTCTGTCCCGAACATTGATTTCACACACCGACTGCGCCGTTGTGTGCTGCATGTGTGAAAACACATTTTGGGCAAGATGTGAAAAATGACAGCTGTACTGCTCATAAGGAGGTGTGGTAAAATGGTAATGTTGAAAATCTGGAGTGAAAATAGTGAAAAATTCATGAACTTATGAGCCTGCATAGGAACAGTGCAATGCATGCTCGTAAAACAGTCATTTTGAGGAATTTTTTCACCAAATTTTAAACATAGGGTTTTTGGGGGCCTACCTCATGAACTGTGACACTGTCATTTCATAAGTCAGCCCCAAAAGGTGGTTCCACGCAGTGACCGCAAAATCACCTTTCGGGGCCGATTAACAAAATGACAATGACCGAATTCATGAGGTGGGGTCCCAAAAAACCCATGTTGAAAATTTGGTGAAACAATTCCCAAAAATTCCTGAGATATGCATCAAAGTTGAAAAAAAAAAACTATTTAATACATTATACAGCTTACTGGCATTTCCTCAGTTCGCGGTCGGCTTTGAAGAGTGCAGACGTGTTCCCAGTTCACTTAAGACTGTCGCGCCGGACTCTGGAGCTAAGTATGGGTTGGGGGTGTGGGGAGGCAGGGTGCACAGAGGATGGGCATGGGTGGGAAGAGCAGGGGTCAGGACAGTCAGCGAGGGAAGGTTTTCTCTTTCAGGTGACTTTTTTTTTTCTTGGACGACATGGGACTTGTGTCACACTGGGGTGGGCTCCCAGCATGGCAGCTGGAAGGCTGTTTGGGATTGGGGGCAGTGGAGCCGACAGGGGATTGGGCACCCCCGTTGGCCATATGGACTGTTGCCATGCTGGGGTGGGCTCCCAGTGTGGCACCCGGTCGTCTGTTGGGGGGGACATTGGAGCCAACAGGGGATTGGGCACCTCTGTCGGCCATACAGTGTGTGTGTGGGGGAGTGCATTAACATGCAATATGCATGCATGCGTGCGTGTGTGTGTGGGGGGAAACGCATGTGCAGGCAGTAGCTTCTCGCTGCTCACTGAAGCAGAGCTCTGCCTTTCAACTGTATGGCATTGCATTTTCAACTACTGTCTTAGACAGCTTCAGCATTCATTGGCGAACTGTAGCCACACCTGCAAACACACAGACTGCATTGGAAGATGGGTGCCACACCTATGAAAACTCGGATGATGGCACTATGTTTCTTGCACATGCGTGCAAGCAAACATAACAATACTTTTAACAACTAGATCATGCAGAAAAAAAAAACAGAAAAAATCCCCATTGGTTTAAAATACTCATTTAAAAAAACATGATGATGGAAAAAAAAAAAGATGATGTCAGAGTAGTCTAATAGTACCATGTTACCTTCAGCTGGGAGGGTCCCAGGGTCAAAGGTGCTTGGTGCAAAACACATGCAAAGAATTCTACTGCACATAAATTTAATTGACAAGAAATAACACTACTTGAGCAGATGGCTCTTCAATCAAGCTATGAGTTTCACAATGTGTATAAGAATGCAATTACTGAAAAACAATCCCTAACCAGATTAAGGACATACTAAGATTGTTTTAGGATTCCAAGAAGTTTCAATGTATGTATTACAAACAAGAAATTACCAGTAAAGCTGTCTTGAAAAGATCAGTATGTAGATCAGTGTATGATGTGTAAAACTTAGCTGGACCCATTACCCAGCTATACTCTCCAGCTAGATATTATGCCCCATAAACTTCAAAAGCCCCTAGTGTAGTAACATGACTTTATAAATGATAATATAACTATAAATTGACAGTATTAGTGTCAAACAAAAAACTCGTGTCAAGGACCACCAAGGAATTAAGACCATACAGCATGATATGTACTGATGTCAATAAATTCTCAGTGTATAACAATGTGATGTACCAAAAATGTCTAAGGAATCTGAATAAGAGATAGAAATTAAATTCTCTCCTCCTCTTCACACACACAACACACCCTACCCCATCACACATCTCTATAATGTGTGTGTGTGTGGGAGGGGAGGGGGTAACTACTTTTAAGGACACACACACACACACAGACACACACACTCTTAATGCACCTTCATTCACATCAGTCACTGCAATTGTTCCCCAAAGGAATTCAACTTGTTATGAAATCTGAAGTAAAAGGGACAATGTATCCTAATATTTCAGAGCAGAAATGTGACCCTATTTATCCTTTTCCTCCTATCTGTGTAGTGACATCTCCAAGGATTCTGGATAGAACCACAATGAAATAAAACTGCCACCCTCCCCAGGGGAAGGTAACTAGAAGTAAATATAAAGTATGTGTGTAAGACAAGAGTCCTAATGTACCTATAGTTCCACAAATCACTACAATATTAACCTAATGTAAATAGATCTGTCAAGGACCCCCATGCAAATGAGATCTCGCATCCCAATATGTTCAGAGTTTAAAAAAAAATAGTGGTAGTCTACAATAAACCTGCTGTATGTACAGTAACAGGCTAGGGAATCTGAATATGGTGCAATGGAATCAACCCCACTCCCAGGTGAAGGTAAATAGTAAGGAGGAATTAATATTCATTATGTGTGTGAAGTAAGAGTAATAACACACTTTAACTCCACGTATCTAAACAGAAGCCTACCTCAATGTGAGAGTAAGCCACACACCTGCTATATTCACATACCTCCCAAAGCATACACACACACACACCAGCACCCCACACGTGCTGAAGTCCTATAATATGCCAGTCTGAAGAAGAAGAGGTCTGTGGATGTTAAGTTCTATAATGTCCCATGAAACCCAGATCTATGTTCATCCCATCTGCTACCATATTGAGATGTAAAATAAGTTTAATCTCAAAAGCTCGTCTCTGTTGTGTGTTTTTGAGATTTCCTTTCAAGACCATTACTAACATATCCAAAATTGAGTGGTCAGGCTGGAAGAAGTGTTGCCCCACTGTTTTTTCAGTCTTCTTTGTTTTAATAGTATGTCTATGTGAGTTCATCCTAGTGCGGAGCTGTTGGCTTGTCTCTCCAACATAGCCTGTTTGTGGACATCTCTTGCACTGAAAGAAATAAATAACATGTTGTGATGTACATGTATAACTCCCATGTACCTTGAATTGTCTGTTTTGTGATGTAACCATGCAGTCTGAGGTGGAAATGAGCTCACAAGTCTTACAGGTGCGTTAATTGCAGGGTCGTGTGCCTTTTTGTGTCATGGTATTCTGTTCTGGTGAAAGCTTGCTCCTAATAATCAGGCTGGCTAAATCTGGTGGCTGTTTAAAAGCTAGTAGTGGGAGTTCCTTAAAAATACAATTAAGGGCCTTGTCCTCCCTAAATATTGGTTGGAGGTCTTTAATAATCTTACGCAGAAGTTCAAGGTCTGGATGATAAGTGACTATTAAGGATATTCTGTCTGTAGCTGTCTTTTCTTTATACTAAAGTAGTTGTTGTCTTGGTACTTATGTTGCACCTTCTATTGTCCTGTCAATTTCTCTGGAAGAGTGTCCCTGCTCAATAAAGGTGTTTTTCAATATAGCCAAATGTGTATCTCTGTCATCCTCATTAGAACAAATACGGTGACATCAGAGTGCTTGACTGTACATGACTTATTTATTGGTGCGGTTTGGGTGATTACTTTTCTTGTGTAGGTATCTCTGTCTCTCTGTTGGATTCCTGTAAATACATGTATGTAAGGTTCCATCCTTAATGGTGACTGTGGTGTCCAGAAAATTAAGTTTTAAAAGATCATGTACAGTGCCGACAAAGATCATCAGATAAGTAGTCTAAAGGGCTAGCACAAAACATATTATCTGACAAGAACGTTTCTTGAGACTCTTTACATTGACGTACTACAGCTAAAAAAGCTATAATAAAAGAAATAATCTCACATATGCTGAAGGGTCATGTGTGAGCCCATATATCCAGTGCACTGAAACCTAAGGAGTAAGACCCTTGTAGCATTTCACAGTACTGATGACCTTTCTGTGCACCCTTTTAGTATAAAACTTTTTAACCAATTTTATTCCATTAGCAGCCTTTTCTCAAAACCATTTACACTTCTGTCATGAGACAGAAAAGCTGGGTTCCAATTAGATATGATTAAACAAGCATGTGCCTATTACTGTGTAGGGAGGCTGTAACATTTAGAGGGAAGAAAACCATTTTAACATATAAGTGATACCAGACCCACACTGGAGAATACATAGTCTAGCATTATGTAAAGTATCAGCAGTGAAATTAATTTACATAGCTAACCAGTGAAATAGACATGCTGCAAACAGAATATGCAAATAAAACTGTATAATTAGTGGGCCTTATGCACTAATGGGGTTTGGCTTATTCACTGTGAAATGTGATGTATAGATCGTAGTTATGTGCATCACTTTTGTCAATTCGACACCCACAGATGTACTAACAACCCTCCTCTGCCTTGTTGGCCTTTCAAGACCCAACCTGGTATGAACACATACAGCTGTGTTACTAGTCATTGTGGCTAGGATGGGATGGGGGTATGTCAGGGGCTGGCTCAGCAGAGCATGGCATGCATTAAACCATTTGCACTCTGTTGGTCCAATGTCAAGGAAGGGCTTAGGTTATGCCAACAACAGGGATGTCATAATTGGTGTGCACCCCACTGACAAATGTCCAGAGGTCTCTCTTGGGACCCAGTGCTGCAGATTACCCCTTTCTCCTCCTCCTTACCCTGGAAGGATGGGGCAACCAGGACACTTGGTGTGATTTGTTCATAAAAAAGTTGGAATCAATACCAACTTGAAATGGTAGTCCATATGCCAGCTGCCATATCCCATGATCCCCTGCTCCCATGGAGCAGGGGATCCACTTTGGTACAATACAGTGCACTGCTTCCTACTGGAAGCCTGTTGTTCTTTCCTCAGCAGGCCCTTTCCCTTGCATGGAGTTGTGCTTTCATGCATTGGGCCAACCAGGAATTGTGCATTCTGGCCCTATGTGTTTGTCTGGGGTAAACTGCATAGTCCTTACTTGCACAAACTGGTATATGTCTTTTTTGGTGTGTACCAGGGCAGATAGTGCATAAGGCCCTATATCTGTTGCAACTATGACCATTACATTAGTAAACTGATTAAATAGTTATTCAGAACAATCATTTTAGTTATTTCACCTTGTTAAACATTCACTTGCTTATATTTTTACTGCAATATCTGCATTTATACAAGATCTCTAGTTTGCAAGCAGGCCTAGGGGGCATTCACAGCATCAGAGGTTTCTACCAGTTGTCACGGGGTCATTATGTCGAATGACATAATGCCACATGGCACAATCACGTTGCACGATTTATGCAAAGAGGCATCTGTCTTTGTTCTGACGTGGGCTCCGCTCCCACCTCCCCTGTTATGGGGACTAGCCCTGGACCCCCCACTAAAGATTCTCAACTCCAGGGGGTCCAACTCGGGGTGCGCACAAGTCTGGGTTCACCATAATGCCATATGCTATTATGTCATGCGGCATTATGACCCAGTACCCTACTGTTTGAGGTTTAAGACAATAATACAATGCATGTAAATGTTACATTTATGATGAAAATGTATTTACACTTATATCTACACTGTCTATATCACTTGACTAGAAGCAGCAAATGGTTGGGAAGATAAGTAGGGGAACATATGAAGAGTACATAGTCAGGACAGGGAGCTTAGTCTTTCAATCATTGCAGAGGTCAGTAGGTATCTGTAAGATCTGAGAACATTGTTTACATGATATGCTTGAAATCTTTTACAATAGTAGAGCCTTTTGAAATAGGAGAGAATTTCATGTGCTTGTATCATTTATGGAAACGGACATCCTTCCAATGGTCCTGTTATTGCTGGGATCATAGAAGAGATGATTGAAAGGTTGCCCCAGTGGTTCAGTGGTAGCTCATCACTCTACTATGCAGGTGACCCAAGTTCAGGAGAGAGCTCGGGTTGCCACATTGGTAGGCAAGTCAGGCCAAGGCAGCTGCCACATGGCAGTGTACCTCAGCCAATGAGGATTGTCAGCAAGCACCAATGCCACAGCAACCCTTGCAGCAGGGGCAGGGGCAGGAAGCTTACTCCCACTGCAGGATTAGCTGTGTGTGACCAAGGCATAGGAACTAGGTTCACAATGGAGGAGGTAGGTGGGGACCAACATACTGTAAAAGGAGGAAATTCCCCACTTCTGTCTAAATGATGGACTGGATCTTATGGACTCCTCTAGGTCCTGCTTTCTGGTACTGGATCTAGACTGCCTCAGAGGGAAGGACAGTCCTCCACCTGGAGTGCTGGCCTTGGAGGGCAAGCCATGATGGTAACTGGTGGGTTATCTAGTTAATACAATTGTTAGTACTATTATATGTAGGGGTAGTGTTGGGCCATGTAGCCCATGTAAACTACCTCTCACTTCTCAGTGGCAGAGTTTTTGTTTATGCAGGACCATATAAATATCCACTTTCTTTTTGAATTCCTTTTTTTAAATTAGTATTTATGAATATTTCTGGTACTGAATTCCAGGTGCCTATTATTCTCTGGGTATAACAAAGCATTTTTTTCTGTTGTGAAATTGGATCCTTAAGGATGTTTACTATGGCATCTGAGATTATGGTTAACAATACTGTATTTCATTCAGTTCCCATAGTATGTGTCAAATTTTCATCCTTTATGATGCCAAACATCAAGAACAAATCATCCCTTTCCCTTCTATCCTCAAGATTGTGCGTGTGTTGGGTTTGTAATTTATTTATTTATTTATTTAGCTTTTGTTGACCGGGTAAGTGCACTAGACAAATCCTGCCTATTTTCAGGCACGACCTGGGGAAGGGGGATACAGATGAATGTCAACTGACCTTGAACTAGATTAAGCTGTTGGTGGTATTTTTAGTGAATGAGGGAGATTTGGCCAGGACACCGGGGAAATTCCCCTACTGTGCTGTAGGGGGAACCTATGGCCATGGCTATGGCCAGTCCTGACTTGCAGGAGGAAAGGATGGACCTGCAAGCGCTGGATGAGAAGGAGGTCTGCATAGGTATATATGTTAGATAGATATGTTCTGTATATTCTGCTCCATATGTTACTGTTTCTAGTGTTTATTGCTTTTTTCGTGTTGTATAAAAAAGTAGTTAATTTTTTTTGATTAAGTCATTATAGTGTGCCCTCATGGTAAATCTGCTATTTATAATTGTATGAAGCTCTCTGTCTGAGTTTCTACTATTTAGTTTTCTACTGCTTAAGTAATAACTGACTTTTGGGTTATTCTGATCTACTGTATATGTATTACAATGCAGTTTGAGACATCAAATCTCATGCCCTTCATAGCTGTCAATAGTTTGGGCTTGTTCAGATCATTTTGTAAGATCTTACTATGTGTTGGTGTTACAATACTTCAAAGCTAGGTATTTTCAGTGTATTTAATAAGCCAACTATTTATGCTATTATGCATGTCTTGCCCATAAATCTGGAAGTGGATAGGTCCCAATACAGATCCTTGGGAAACTCCAATTATGACATGAAGTTTGTTATGTGAGAAGCCATTTATTTTTTTCAGTAAATACTTTTTATTGCAGATGAAACATTCAAGTAGTACAGTACAGCATGTTATGAACTGTTCAGAGTACATAATAATGTAGCACGTGAATAAGGCAACAGCAAAAAGGCGACAATAACGGCAACAGCAAAATACTGAAAACACTAATGGTGACCACCAATAAATGGTGACAGGTAGGAACCGGTGACTATGCTGCCATAACCTACCGCAGTGTCAAGGAGCACCTTAGAGTAGGATAATTAGAAATAGCAGGGGGTATGGGGGCAGATCCCCCATGTAGATGAAAGGCTGACAGGTGTGCAGGTGTGTAGTTCAGTAAAGATGTCTGTCGCATACTTTGGATAATGGATAATGGATATTCATCTCATGTGCCTGAAACTGCATCCTCACAACAATGAACCGAGCAGTCAGAACAGCTACCTGTTACAGCTTTCTTTCAATAATATTTGCAGTTGCATGTGATAACAGCTAACTGGATATCAGTTGCAAATTTGATGTATATGTCAGTCGCCATAATTTTAGGGTGCCGTTAATGCATTCGCCTTTTCATTTTCACCCTTTTGACTTTCACTGTTAATTATTAGCCATTATCACATGGAACCCATAATAATATAAAATATATTTCAAACAGGCTATCAATGTTTTACCACATTGGGACAGTAGCTGTTTATCTTTAAACTTAGCTTGCAAGGTCTCTCTTTATTTTCAGATGGAGCAGTGGACTAGGAATGGCACCCGTTGTGGTCTGTTTTACAGAATGGCAAGTTAAAGTAAGGGAACCACATAGCATAGTATTGGTGTAAGTTCCCCTTAGATATGTGGGACATACAGGAGAAAGCAATTACTTGCTGGATGGCTTGCTGCCAGTCGAGTAGCCGGGGAAATGTCCATAGTGCACCATTTCCTAAGGAGCAGGCATTTTGCCTCTATGCCAGTCTGAGTGCACCATCTTATCTGAGGGTCTGTGAAGTGTATGTGTGGGGAGGAAGCCTAGCATCATCAGCTGAGGGTGAGAGGATTAGAATTACCTACCACTTGTTTACAGGTGGCCAAGACCCCCTTCAAATATACTTGGATCTTGGGGCAAGACCATAGAATGTGTAGGAGACCCCCCCGAGAGGTTATGCCACCATCAGAAATCCTGAGTAAAGAGGCCAATTGCATGTAATTTAGCTGGAGTTCTATATACTCTGTGGATAATCTTATTTTGGATGAGTAGGCTTGAAAAGCCATTTATCGTTACTGTTTGAGTATGGTCTTTCAGGTAAACCTCCACCCATTTCACTAATTTCCTATCTAGTCCCACTGGTTTTAGTTGATTAGTTATGTCCATATGTGGTGTGATGGCAGCAGCTTTCCTAAAGTCTAACAAGATTACATCTGCAGGCTTACCCTCATTTAAGGATTTGCTTAACTACTCATAAAAGCTAATACAATTTATTATTGTTATGATGTGTCCAGAATGTTACTGATGGCCAGATGCTTTTCTGTTCTGTCTTTTATAAGTGAGTTTGTTAATTTGCCCTCAAACAGAAGTCAGACTGATAGGGCAATAATTTTCAGTGAGATCTTTCTTTCCTTTTTAGTGAATTTGGGTTATGTTTCGATGTGTCCAGTCCCTTGGAACTTCCATGTCAATAACGATTTGTTTATAAGTAGTGGTTTCATAATATTGTTAATTTTGAAGGAATTTTGTCTGGTCCCATAGACTTATTAATGTCTAAGTTTTTAATTTTACATGATAATTCTGATTCTGTGATTTCTTTACCTACTATAATAGAGCTATTTCTATTATCAATTTCTAATTGTTCCATTTTATCTAAGTTAACATAAACTGATGCTAAGTATTTATTAAAAGCTTTGGTCAGTAGAGGTTCATTACTTAATTTTTATTTTTTTTAAACTTGAATTTTATTTAACAAAAACATAGTAACAAGGAACAAGAACAGGACAATGGACAGATTAATTTAAGTACATAATAGCATTAGCACATAAATAAAGGAAAGTAGACCAGTCATGAGGACATACAGTTTCTGATAAAATGCAATGGATAATATAAATGCTGTCATAGGTCAGTTTTGAAGGTATTACAGAAGACTGGTGGACAGCACTGAACAGCAGAATGGCAAATACAAACAGTTTACCAACCAACATGGTTGCATTGTGCAAATGAAGAGAAGATACCACTTTTCCAAGTCCATCACATGAAGTAATAGAGTCAATGTATGCCAATCCAATAAAATGGTTCTGTCCATTTGACAGGATGTGAAGAAAGAGAGATGGGCTAGTAGAAAGTGATACAGATAATTTGTGGGCAACAAGAAAAGGAGAGAGAGAATCAAAAACAAAATGAAAAGAAGAAGAAAGGCAAAGTGGCCCTGAAGGAAGGAGTTAGTGATGAGGAAGAAGGAGGAGGAGGAGATAATAATTCAGACCTATGGGATGAAGTCAAGATAGATCTCCACTTGAAACATTACCCACCTGTGCCATTGTATTTTGAAGACATAGGTAACATTGGTAAACACAAGCTTAGATAAACTTTCATTCTTAGCGCTTGCCATCTACAAAATTTGTTTTAGACTAGCTCAGTTTTGTTTGTACAAAAATGATCTAGTCTTTTTTTAAAGGTATCCATTGGCCTGCTCATTACCACCTCTATTGGCAAACTATTCCAGAAGTGGACCACCCTTTGGCTAAACCACTGCTTTCTTTTTAACCAGTTCCATCTCCCCAGAGTGCGTTGCAGTGGGTGCCCTCTAGGTTCGTGAACACAGTTTATTTAGTGATAATGCTAACTCCTCCCATAATGAATTATAGTATAGGGTTCTATATACAGTAACATACACATATCCCCCCCAATCCTTCTGTAGTGGAGTGTGTAAATATTTAGCCTGACTAACCTCTTCTCATAAGGGACATATTTAAGGCCTTTAACTGACTCGGTGGCTCTTTTCTGTATATGTTCTACCTTGTATATCTCACCCTTTTTATAGGGTGACCAAACCTGTGCACAGTACTCAAGTTGTGGCCTCGCCAAGGACCCATATAGTGGCATTAATACATCAGTGTCCTTACTTTCAATATGACTTTTAAGGTCTGGTTTGCCTTTTTAGCTATGTTTTTGCAATGTGTACTAGACTGCAGATCTGCGCTAATTGTGATTCCCAGATCTCTTTCTTCTCCCGAATTTTTTAAGCTGTGGCCCCCTATATTATACCCATAATTTACATTCTGCTTCCCCATGTGCATCACAGTGCATTTCCTCAAATTCAGTTCTAGTTTATGTATGATAGTCCAACTGTGAATATCGTCTAAAGCATGTTGCAAGTTTATATTATCATTTAGGCTATTTACTACTGCCCCTATTCTGCAATCACCTGCAAATTTAGACAACCAAATATTTGGCTGTTCATTTTTTAAAGAAGAAACATAAATATTGAAAAAACAAGGATCCAGCACCGACCCCAGGGGAACTCCACTTTTCACCTGTGCCCAGTCTGATAATGTACCATTTATTGTCACCCTCTGTCTCCTCCCTCCCAACCATTCCTCTATCCATTTTATTATATTGTTGTTTAATTTGATCTCATGTAGGGTGTTCACTAATTCAATATGGGGAGTTTATTGAAGACTTTAGAAAAGTCTAAAAAAACTACATCCACTGAGCAGCCCTTATCCAATACCCTGCTTACCTTCTCATAGAAGACAAGCATATTTGTTTGGTATGACCTGGATTTGGTAAATCCATGTTGTACTGGATCTGTAAGATCATGTATGTCCAAATGAGATAATATGTGACTTTTTAGTATGCTTTCTAAAATTTTACCCATTACGGATGTTAAGCTTACAGGTCTAACATTTTCAGGTTTTGATTTTGGGCCTTTTTTAATAGGGAGACTATCATAACTTCTCTCCACCCCTGATGCACCACCCCCTATCAAATGATATTTGGAATATATAGGTGAGTGGTGGGGCTAGATAATTTGACAGTTCCTTGAGCACCCTTGCATGTATGTTGCCTGGACCTGGTGACTTATTTATATCTAATTTTTGAAGTTTTTCCAAAACCTCATATTGACAGATTTTTATTTGTCCTGAGACTGGTTCAATAATGCTTTTTTTGGTTACTCAGACTGTTATTATGTCTATGAAGTTCTCCAGTCTGGTTTTAGGAAGAGGCATAGCACTGAGACAGCCCTTGTTCGGGTACTTATTGACCTCCTAATGGTGAGCGATCAAAAGGCTTGTACCATCTTGGAACTTCTTGATCTCTCCGCAACCTTTGACACTGTGGATCATGGGTGCTTTGGGAGTCCCTGTGGTTCTTTTTGCAGACTGTCAGGTACAGTCCTTGAATGGTTTTGATCTTTTCTCATCTTTCCTCATAGGTAGGTCTCAGAAGGTGATCACTGGAATTTATTCCTCTGATGCCCTCCCTCTATCCTGTGGGGTGCTGCAGGGCTCCATATTGGTGCCCGTGTTGTTCACAGTGTATTTGCAGCACCGACCCTGTGGAACTCTCTACCTGATCGGTTAAGAGAATGCCTGACTATCAGTAGTTTTAAAACTATGTTAAAAACATATGTATTTTCTCAGGCTTATCCAGACTGATTTTAAATATTTATACTGTTGATGTTTTTATATGACTGTGCAGTGTCTTGATTTTGAAAGGTGCTTAATAAATAAAGCATTGATTGATCGATTATTAAACATTGAACAAAAATAACTATTTTGTATGTCAGCCATCTCCTTACCATCTGCTGTGTGTCCTTCCTTATTTTGAAAGGGACCTATTGTATAAGATTTTTCTTTTTTTGCTGTTTATATAGGTATAATATGCTTTATAATTATCCCTTACTTTGGATGCTAATGCTATTTCATAGTGAGATTTTGCTTTTTTGATTTCCCTTTTTACTCGTTTGATCATATCTCTGTAAATCATGCTATTTTCCTGATTTAAACTTTCTTTTATTTCTTTGTACTTTTTATTCATTTTCTTAATCATTTTTTTATGTTGGAATTTAACCAACCTGGAGTAATTATTTTTTGTTCCCCTTTTCCTGGGGTATATACAGTTTTACCTCTTCTTTTATCTTATCCAGCAGAATATTCCACATCATGTCTACAGTTTTAGTATGAAAGTCTTTTTCCCAATTCCATCATTGCATATTTGGTTTAATAGTACTGAAATCAGCACACCTAAAATTTAATCTGTTTTACCTATATTTGCTTCATATTGCACTTCTAGTATTTTGAAGTTAACTGCATAATGATCACTATTACCCAGTGGAGTATCCACTACAGCTTCACCAACTGCCTCACCCATATTGGTCGGTATAATATCAAAGGTGTTCTTCCCTCTGGTATGTTCCAACACTTTTTGCTCCAGTCCAATTTGGTCGAAAACCTCCAAATAATCTTTTTCAAATTTGGAACTCCCTTTTAATTCCTGCCAATTTATCCTGGGCATATTAAAATCTCCCATCAATAATATTCTTTCTGCTGGGTCTAAATTTCCTATATGATTGAGCAATAAGGTATTATTATTGGCTGATATTGAGGGTGACCTATACAGTAGTCCCAGGTTAATTTTAGTTGAAGCTTGTGGTAATAATTTCAGCCATAGTATTTCCAGATTTTTCTGCTCCACCTGAACGTCTTCACATTTAGGTGATTTATCTATGTATATGGCAACACCTCCTCCTCTCCTGTGTACTCTACATTTGGAGAATAGGTTGTGCCCATGGATATTTTTGTCCCATATATCATCCTTTTCCCACCAGGTTTCTGTTATTAGTGCTACTTGAATGTCTTGGGTATCCAGGAGATGCTGAAACTCTTTAAATTTGTTTTCCAAGCTCCTAGAATTTATAAGTATGCCATTCCAACCTTTTTGCACTATTTAACTTTTGTATCTTTTATTTTCTCTATCCTGTTTCTTAATAGTCCCTTCATTTTCCAGTTTAAATGAAAGTTTACCACCTCATTAATTTTTTTCCCCCAATATTCTTGCTCCTGCTCTGTTTAAGTGAAGTCCATCATGTTTGAACAGTGCTCTGTTTCAGAACATTGTAGAGTTACATTGTAGAGTTATCCATAGATCCAATATGGTTTAATAAGCAAAATGAATGCAGGGGGCCTGGTTCACAAAGTGGTCTTAGCTCGGCACAAGCAGTGGCAAACAGCAGCTTGTGCTGAAGCCCAGTGCACCAGGGACCCTGTGGAGGCTGTCCAGAGGAGGGTAACCAAAATGAGGCAGGGACTGCATCAGAAGACATATGAAGAAAGACTAAAAGAACTAAAGATGTATACCTCAAGGGAATCAACAAAGTCCAAGTGGGTAGCATCTTTCAGAAAAAGAGATGTGCAAAAACAAGGGGCACAATTTGAAGATAGAGGGGGGATGGATCAGAGGTAATGTGAGGAAGTATTTATTCAAAGAGAGGGTTGTGGATACATGGAACAGCCATCCTGAGGAGGTCATAGAGTCAAAAACAGTGGGAGAATTCAAGAATGCATGGGACAGACATAAGGTAATTCTAGTGGGGGGATATGAGGAAGTAGGCTGTTGGTTAACTAGGATCTGCAGCTTATCTATTAGGTAGGGATATGGGAAGACTAGGTGGGTCAAGCAGTCCTTATCTGCCATCAAATTCTATGTTTCTATGTTTCTATGCACCATATTCTGGTTCAGGAGGGGTCCCAGCACCCAAGTCACCACACTTGCCACAACCCCTCCCATGCAACAAACACAATGCACATGGGAGAGGTTTGCTGCAGGCTCCATGTGGCAAAGGCTAGCAGTCCCCCCATTGCTGATCCCCATATACATTAAATTAAGTTCCAGCCCTAGTTGTCTAGTACCCCCCAAACCCCAAGGAAGTTGGTAGGAATACTTGATAAATACAATACTGTTTCCAATCCCTGTAGCTCCAGGTTATAGAACTTATTAAGATCCCCTTTTCTGGTGGTCTAGTGGTCCCCCTCACTGATCCCCAATGTCAGGTGTAATAGGATTGAATACCCCCCATTCTCTGGTGGTATAGTGGCTGCCCCTCCCCCATCTCTGATGCTGATGGTATTGATACTTAAATAAACTCCCCTTTTCAATTCCTGTTGCTGCTGCTTTCAATAAATAATACACCCCTCATCCCTGGTGGTCTAGAGGAACCTCAGCCCCCCACCTCAGGAGAATGTGCCCAACATCCCACTCCCCATCCCAAAAAGAGCCCATGTGGGTGGGGGTTATTATTTATTTATAATGGCAGCATCAGGGATTGGGAAAGAGAGCTTATTGCAGTATTACTATGAGTGGCATTGGGGATTGGGAAGGGGAGCCACTACACCACCAAGGAATGGGTGGTATTCAATCCTATTACATCTGACACTGGGTATTGGAAAGGGGGTCCACTAGATCACCAGAAAAGGGGGTCTTAATAAGTCCTATAACCTGGGACTACAGCGATTGGGAATGGCATTTTATTTAACATGTATTCTCACCTGTGGCATTAGGGTTCAGGGGGAGCATTACACCACCACAGAAGGATTGCATTTCTTCCTTACTATCATTATAGGGGATCAGGAGGACAGTTGCACATTACCACATTGCTCAACTGTCCCAGTGGGACATATTCTAAGTACCCTTAGACCAGTCCTGGCTGGTACTTAGAAATTCTTCCTCTGGGAGAATTTTGTAAATTTCACTTTTGGGGATATGGCTCTGGTGACTGCTGCAAGCTTCCTGGCACCATGCTGCAGTCCATTTTGTGGTGCATGGCTGGCACAATTCCCCTTTAATGCATGCCAACTGTGTTTGTCACAGGCTGCATTTGTAACTAGCTCAAGGGGCATTGTTTGACACAAGGTGCCACTTGTGCCATTTATGTTTGGTGCAGGCACCTTGTGTCATTGTCAGGGCTTTGTGAATCAAGCCCAGGTACTCTATCTTGGAATGTATAGGTCATTCATTCCATTTTATAAATGTCATGCATAATGCTTCATAAGGCCTCCACTGAGATAACTTTCCACGTGCACCATTGTCTTTTAATTGCTTTTTTTAGTGGCTACTACAGAAGGTAAACTCAGTTTAAGTGTTGAGCATCTGAACCACCTCCTGTCTTGTGGGATGGCCATAAGAATTCAGGAGTGTGTTAATGCCCCTGGACAATTAAAAGTATTTTCAATTTCCTGAATAATGGCTGACCAGTATGTTTGTATTTTGGGGCACTCCCAAAAAATGTGAGTGTGTGTGGCTGGGTGATGGCTTCACCCCATCCAGCAAACATCCCTCTATGATCCCATGAATTTTGCAGCTATATCTGGAGTTTAAAAGAATCGTGATCTACATTTCCAAGAGTATTCGTACCAATATGTGGCTGAGTTGAGACACAGGGCTGGGGATGTGAACTTGGTCCATGTGTCAAGAGGATGGTTAGTGTGCAGCTCCAGTTTCCATTTCAGGAGAATGGAGTTAGTATCCTCTTTGGTGGTTTCCTGCAATGTTTTATACAGATATTCCATGAAAAGGGACCAGGTATCCCCTCAAAGAGAAGATGTTCAAATTTGGAATAATTGAAGGGGTTTATCCGGCAGCCAGAAATATTGCTCTGGATGTTCTGCTAGATAGGACTGGATCTGGTGGTATCTATAATAGTCTGAGGCTGGGGACAAAATTTAGCTTGTAGTGAAAAAAAAATGGAAGAATGTCTTGTGAGTCAAGTAATTGAAAGACGTGTGTTAATCCCACTCAGCTCCACCTCCAAATGGAAAAGTCCATTTTGTTAGGAGGATAGTGAGCAAGTGCCTGAAACTGGAAGTGAGTGGGGGAGGGGGCTGGTAAGAGCTGATGTAGTACTATGAGACAGTGATTAAACATGTCTGCTGTGTGCTGGTAACATTTTGGCTGAGAAGTACATTCTGGGGGGGTACTAGATAGATATTTATCCCAGTTATGAATATTGTTTAACGTGAATTCTATTTGTTTCCAATATGGCTGAAGTGAAGACACTATCCAAGTACAGATGGTTCTCAGATGAATGGCTAAGTCATACCAATGTAAATTAGGTTGACTGACACCACCCTTATCCCTGGGAAGATGAAAAATGACCCGTCTGATGCGAGGCGTTCTCCATTGCCAGATAAAATGGGATATAGCTTTATCCAATGCCTTAAAATAGATTTTATCTGGCATTAATGGAAGGGTCTGCAAATAGTAAAAAGTCAGGAAAGAATATTTTGATGAATGACTTCTACTCATTAGAAAAACCTAAGATGGAGTAGGGACTAATAGGACAATTTTTCAGATATCTGCTGGGTGAGGGCTTCACATTCAATAGCTTGAGACTGGCCAAGTTCTTGGTAATCTTTATGCCTAAATATTAATATGCCAACTTGTGCCACTTGAATGGGAAGCATCATTTAAGATGAGGAGAAGGACGGAAATTATATAAGAGCTCTTCTGCCTTTTGTAAATTTAATCTGTAACTGGAACAGTTACCAATGATAAGCATGACACCTCAGACTGCAGGAATAAAGTCTTCTGACAAAGTAAGGGTCAAAAGGATATCGGCAGCAAATAAAGCAATTTTATAATGTTTACCCCAGTTGAATCCTTGTTATTATTGGTGTGTTATGAATTTGAAGAGCCAGAAGCTCAAAGTATAGGCCAAAAAATAATTAAGTAGATCTGATAGTGCTCCACTGATGCAGAGGTAGGCTTGCACAGACATATAGATATGTTTCAGGGGCTGAATGAATTGATCTGGGAATCCGAAGGTCAACAGAATGGCCCACAGAAAAGGTCAGGCCACTCTGTTGAATGCCTTCACTGCATTCAAACTCTGTGAGATGATGGGGATCCAATGGTCACAAATGTGATCCAGCAGCAACAGGGTGCACCTGACATTTACATGAACTTGCTGGACTGGAAAAAGCCCATTTGATCTGGGTTAATAAGAGATGGTAGAAAGGACCAGAGTCTTTTGGCCAAGATGGACATAAACAATTTATAATCATAGCTGAGGATGGAAATAGGTCAGTAGGAGGGCGCATACTGAGGATCCTTGTGTGGTTTTGGGAGAGTAGAAATATGTTTCAGAGTCCTGGATCACATGAAGAGACTCAGCCTCCGAGACTGGAGACATTAATCTCTGTGCTGTTTCTTTGCTAGGTTTGGGTAATGACAAGTCATGAATAAATTCTTGGAACTGGTGGTTTTATGTGATATGGGCGAGTCTATAAGACAGTCAATTACATAACGTGACTCAACAACTGCCCGACGTCATAAGGTAGAACCGAACAGCACCGACCATCGCAAATAGTGATTGTCACTTACTTAATAACAAATCAAAAATAAAAACATCACATGGGCAAAGCCACCTGCACCCCCCAAAATATGTGTTGTAAACTCCAGAGGGAGCTGACATAGAAGAAAATAGAAACTCCCCCAGGAAGCAAAATAGCTTCCTGCACCAGGATCTAAACCCAGCACCACAGGCTCCAGGGGCAGTGGCTCAAGCCACTACGCCACACTGTCAGCTCAGCAGATCTTGGCCATATGGTCTATTTATCTCCTTTCTCATGAGTGTAGCACGTGTCCCTCAGTACTACACTCGTTATAATCATTCGGTACTTTTTTTCTCCACTCGCTCTAGAGGTGAGAGGTATTATTGAGTCACTCATTAAGAGCCACTCAATAATACCCGCTCTCATTACATGATACTGAACTGGTCAGTGGAGATGGAACAATCAGTGACATAGAGCTTTTGATAGAACCTGCCAACACTTCTCTGACCCCTGAGGGGTGTGTGATCAAACAGCCCGTTTATATATCGAATAATTGAGGGAACAGGGCTTGTGCATGTCACCCTGAGCTTTTTGGCCAGGTTGCAGGTGCCTAGATCCCCTCTTTCATAGTGATAATGTTTCAGGTGGAGAAGTGTTTGGTCCACCTTTTAACTGAGGATCTTTTGGATTTGCTGCCTGATAGTGTTGACCTGTGGGAGAACAAAGAGGTGGTCTTGTTGTAGGAAGGCTTAGAGGGCATGAAGAGTTTGCTGAAGTTTGGAGAAACCTTTTTAATGTTTTCTCTTCTTCCAGGTAGAGTAGGCAATGATTTCTGTACTGAGAACAGTTTTAACTTTATCCCAAAGGATAGAGGCTCAATGTCTCGATGAAGATTATCGCTGAATATTTCTAAAAGCCAATCTTCAACCAGTTATATAAAAGACAAATCTCACAGGAGAGATAGGTTGAGTCTCCACTGAGTTATTTGGAAAGGGCATCCTGAATTGAGTTTGGCAACCACTGGAGCATGATCAGACAAGATGGTTGCACCATAAAAGACATCCTGTACAGAATCCTGGTGTTCAGCCATTGTGAATATATAGTCAAGCCTGGCTGATGAGCCAGTTCTATAGAAGTAAAGAGTGAACTCACGCTGGGTTTGAAAGGTATGTCTCCATATATCTATTAGTTCTAGGTGGGCCAGCATCATATTTAAGTATTTGCATGGAGGTTGTTCTGTATCGGGTATGTTCAGTGGCATCTAATGAAGGGGAGATAGTGACATTCAGGATGCCAGCCATTATGAGTGGACCTTGAAGATTTAGCAATAGATGGTTAAAAAGGTTTGAGCTGCCTTCTTATCAGAGCCAGTGGGTAGATAGATACTAGCCAGCATGACTGATGAGTCATAGAGGGTGCTGGTGGCGATAACAAACTGATGATCTGAATCTATAATTTGCTCCTGAAGAGAAAAGGGGATCCCTCTGGGAATGAGAATCATGACCCCTTGTCAATGACCAGATTTATGGGAGGATGCTGTCACTGTGGAGAAACACATGGACAAAAATTTAACATGCTCTGACTACAGGAGATGGGTTTCCAGAAGGAAAATGATTTCAGGCTTTTCTTTTAGTATTGGAGCAGGCAGTAACATTTGACTGGGTTATGGATTCCATTAATGTTTAGAGAAAGGACTTTTGAAGAGTTAGTCTTGAGCAAAGGTAAAGGGGAGCTATGGAAATTGGAGGATCTGAGAGGCCCCAACCCCCATGGAAAAAACAAAGTAGATAGAAAGATCATAGTTGAAATGTAATAGAGCAGAACAGAGCTAGTGGAATAAAATCACATCTGGGAAAGGACAGTGGAGAAAAAGGACAGAGAAGGAATGAGCTTGGTAGCATGTAGAAGTACACTGATAATAAAATGCCATTGTCAATGTAAACATCTACACAATACAACCTGAAGTTAAGCCAAAAAATAGATAATGCATTCCCCATTCACCAACCAGGCGCTATGGGGGTAATCAAAACAATAAGCATGTTAACAGGAAATGATTAAAGACTGGCACTTGTTATTATTGTATAGTTGGTTTAAAGCATTCTGTGACTTCCAAGGATGGGGAAGGCTAAGGACAGCTTCCCTATGCTGGGAAAGATGGAAAGTTCCTTAGGGGGAGGTGCAGACAAAAAGTGTGGGCCCTCTGAGCAGCCCGACTGCCACCAGAGGGAGAGGGGTGGGCATGTGAATAGCCCAGTACTCTCTCCCAACAGAAAAGGTGTCAGGTACTGAGGAGTGAGCTCAACCAGAGAAATTCTCTCCAGTTCTTACCCCAACCTGAAGATGTTTGTTTGTAAAAATGTATTCCTTACAAATTCAGGAAAAGGATAGCCCTTTGAGTGGTTAGACTCATTTTCAATGGGGTCCAATACAAGATGGAGGGATTGACCCAGGGAAAAAGGAAAGGGTGACAGGTTCAGGCAGCTGTCCCCCAATCTAGCACCAATAACAATCATGAGACTAGGCGAGCAGAGTCCAGGAACAGTTAAAGACTGACTGTTAATAATTAGATAGGGCTGAGACTCAGTAGTGTCCATGGGTAGTAGAAAGACCTATAGAAATAATGTTGCCCATGAAATATCTTTTATCTTCTGTTTTTTTTTTTGGGGGGGGGGGCAAAGAGCAGGCCAAGGGTGTGAGAGCAAGGAGCATGCACAGCCACAATTACTTACTTTTTCATTATATATGATAAGTCATCCTGTTACTGTGTCACATCTTTCTAATGAGTTGATGTATCAAAAAATTATATTTTGTTTCCTTTCAGTGCTAAGTTATTTTCTAATTTTCTTTTCTTATGCCTGATTTTCTTGTTGCAATTTTTAACTGCAATTTTATATTCTGACCTTTTCCCTTCAGTTTTTAATTGCACATATGATTTATTGTCCCTTTCCTTTACCATAATAACCCTTCTAACTTTTTTATTTAACCACAGCAGCAATTTTCTTTCTTATTATATTTATTCTTATGTGGAACACACTTGTTCTGTAATTTCAATAACTCATTTTTGAATGTGTTCCAAGCTGAATGTGTTTCATGGTTAGCTAATGCAGTAGTGAAATTCACATTTTGTATTGTAGTAGTAATTAATTCCCAGTATGCCATACTATTATACACAGCTGTGTATCCCTTTATTTTATGGTTTGTTTTACTGTTAATCATAAATAACACTGAGTTGTGGTCAGTATTACATAGTAGCACTGGTACCCAGCAATTATTTATAGATATCCCTGGTGAAGACAGGATGATGTTCAAAATATTATTGCCTCAAGTAGTTTTTTACATGCTGTGTTTAGTTTTTTTTATTTAGTATCTCACAGAACACTATTTCATTCTGTCCTGTGGTGTTCTCTATATTTTTCCAATCAATATTTGCGAAATTTAGATCCACATAGTAATAACTTCACCTAAATCACTTGCTTTGTGGATTTTGTTTATGATATTTGAGTTTTCTAATATTGTAGTGTCTAGTGGTCTGTATATTAATCCTACAGTAAATGATTTTGTAGCTGACAGTTTAGATTTAATCCATAGAGATTCAATGTTTACTTTTTGACTTTTTATGTTATCAGATATATTGTGACATATTGTATTATGTCACTTTTCACAAATATTGCTACACTTTTACCATTGTTTTCTCTTCTGTCCCTTATTCCCTTCTAAAACTGGTTTAAACATATAAATTTGTATTCCTGACATCCTATTCCCTCCACCATGCTTCAGTGACTACTATTAACCCCAGTCTGTTCATATGTGCGAATGCTTCCAGGTTCTCCCATTTGTTCCTAATGCCTTTCACATTAATCAAGATACCAGTAATGCCTTGACATTTTGTTACCTTTTTTATGTGACTATGGGCAGAGCCTACAGCCATTCTGCTTTCACTTGAAAAAAGGAGTTTCCATGGAACTCATCTTTTAGGAGTTTTCAGTGTATCCTTCCATTCTGCAAATCTCTATGGCAGATACTCCCTTCTTTCTGCTAAACTACTGTTGCATTTCAGACAGCCTGCTTTGTGAAATTATTATGCTGAGACCAAGATATGGTTTATATCTTGTCATGCCTAATTTAACAGCAGTTCATGAGTTATAACTTTGAAGTTGGCTGGATGGAGGAGAGTTTTATGACTGTAATTTATCAGTCAGTTGCTAGTTCTTCTTAATAGCCTTCAAAGCAGTCTAGGGAGGGGTTTAAAATGAATCGCTGCTCTTTTATGGAGTAATACTGGTAAAACTGAACATATATTACTAATCTTGACCACTAAATTGAAACAAAATATTGTTTTTAAACATAAAAAGGCAAGAAAAACATCATACAAAAGATGTACACAAAAATGCAAATTGCCCCTCCTCATTCACTTCTCTAAGCAAGCTTAAAATGTTGGTGGAAGAGGTTAGCTAAACAAAGACAGTCTCACAGGACCACAAGGAAAATGTCTTTAGGTTGACTTAACCCTTTGAGAACAGCACATTGTTAACAGGTGACTGTCTTCATTTTCATCTGCTTTCTCAACTGTTAACCTGTGTTTCTTTTTAAATAAAGGTTTTCCCTGCAGCAATATGTTTTTCTAAAGTTGAATGAATCAAAGCCCAACAAAGGCAATCGTGAATGGTGCATTAATAAATAAATACACTTATTGGGCCCTATGCACTATTCGGGTGGAATGGCTATGCGCACGTATCTGGGGCACGCAGCCACTCCGCACCCTACACACACCCTGCATGGGATGCACCAAGGGGGTGCACAGCACCTATGCACACGATCTGCTGGTGGCATGAAGAGCAACACACTGGGGGTGGGTGAAGGGTGTGCCAGCAATGCGCTCCATGCACCAAAGTGAATAGTGCTGGCTGCGAGGGTGTACAGGAGGTGAAGGGTATGCCAGGGAGAACCCTGCCATTAGTCCCCTATGCACCCCATGAATACACGGCAGCCCCCTCTCTGTATGTCTGGAAGCACCCAACCTGCACAGCATCCTTGACCACAGAGCTGGCAGACTTCACCTGACCCAACTCTGTGGACCCCAGTCATGATACTGTGATCCCCCCCAACACCAATACTCAGAAGCCCAGTGCCCTGTGTCCTGCTGTTCCCATGGTGGCCTGTGCCCCCACCACCTGTGGCACCATCATTCCCCCTACTCCCCAATCCCCATGCCTGCATGGTGGTGTACATGGGTATTGCTGGTGGCACTGCCCTCCACTCACCCCCTCAGCCATCGGCCATTGGACATTCACAGGGCATGCTGCCAATGCATGCCCTGTCATGTAGGGGATCCACTGTGTAACACATTCTATACATCCAATTGGATGCCTGCCTGGGTCTGTGACTCTGCTCCCAGCTGCCCTGTGGTGTCCTGCATGCTGGGGGGGTGGGGTCATGGACAAGTGGTGGCCTGTAGTGGCTACCGGCCAGGTGCACTTGTTCGCAGGTGTGGAGCTCCGTGGGTGAGTAATGCACCACTGGTGCATCTTACCTGCCCATTGGTGCATAGGGCCCATTGAAAGGATATTTTTCTGACACTTCCACCATGATTTTTGCTGTATTAAAAGGCCATATAGGTGGTACTGAAAATGAGATCCAGTGATGGTTTAATTTTGATATAGATGCAAAAATGCCTTTGTGAAATATGGAAATCATCACCTTTATAAGACCTTGTAATCACTTTAATATTTTTTTAGCATGAATGACAAACAGAATTATATTTGTAGTACTTAATGTTATACACAATCCGATGCACTTATTTTCTTTCACATCTGGCTGCCTCCAATATGGCTTTATTTGTCATCTTTCTTATACATACCAGCTTCCTGATATAACCCCAACAGATATATGGAAAGGAAAAGGGGATATTGTTTAATCAGGAAAGGCACACTAAGCCAGAGTTTGTTTCCAAGTGTGACCTGGGAGCACAGGGAAGTTAAGTGACTTGCTGAGGGTCACACAGTATGCAAGTGGAGGCTGATGGGATTCAAACCCAACTCTCCAGGTTTGCAGCTTGGTGCTCTTAACCATAATACTATACTGCCTACTTGTATAGACAATATACATTTTCTGTTTTGGTTCAGACATGTATCCACTACATGCAGCATTTCTCTTGCAAAAAATTTTTTTGTTCTTCAATATGCTATTACACTACATTAAGTCCTGAATGTCCTAGCAAGAGCTCTTATTTATAGCCAAAATTCATTTAGCAAGCCAATGTATAGTAAAGGGGAAGGGGCTTGTTTAACCAGGGAAGGCACACCAATCCAGATCTTGTTTCCAGGTGGAACCTGGGAGCACAAGAAAATTACATGGCTTGTTCCGGGTCACGCAGTATGCAAGTGGGAGCTGATGGGATTCAAACCCAGGTCTTTAGCTTTGTAGAACAGTGCTCTTAACCACTATGCTATACTGCCTTCTAATAAGAAAAATGCAGTATTTCTGTCTGAATCTGAAGGAAGTCACATTTGTTATAACAAAAGTAGTATAATGATGTAAACATGCCTTTCCAGCAATGTCATATTGTGCGATTGCTGGTACGATTTAGGATAGCCTCCTGTATTAATTTTCACTAAGGGGCCGATTCCAAGACGTCTGTCACAACTCAGAGGCATATGTGAGTTGTGACATTCTCTTCTACATCGGGGACCCTGTGCCATATTCCAAGAGTGGCAGGGTCCCGACACTTATGACCTGTGACTTGTGGAAGGCGTAGGCTAATGGCACAGGCTTGGCATAATAGCACCAGTTGCCGCAAGTTGCAGCCCACTGCAAACTGCCCCTCCAGAGCTCCCCCACCATGGAACACCATGGTAAGCACCAGGGGCATGGGGGGCTGGACAGGTGGCACAGGCATCTGGGGGCACTATCATAAATGTACCCCAGGGGTCCCCAACATTTGGGGGTGAGGGACATGGACCTGTTTGGGGGCACACGGAGCACAGCAGGACCTTTGTCATGGTGCTGCAGAGTGGGCATCCATTGATTGGCACAGTCAGATGCCACTTACACCACCTCCTTATGGTGTAACTCTGCTGTGCCAATGCAGCTCTTATAATTGCATAAGTGGGTTATGGCAGCCGCCCTTCTGGAATAGGACGCAGTTGCTGCCATAACCCACCCTTTCACCATGGCATTGCAGGTTGCAGCTTAATGGGTGGCACAACCCACATTTGGTGCAACCCGCATAGGGCATGGTGCAAGGCACCTTTTGGAATACCAAATGGTGTATTGCATGGCGCAGCTGCATGTTACGCCATGGAGTTTGGTGTAATTTGGCTTGCACCATGCATAAATCATCTTGGAATCAGCCCCTACATCTTTATGCATTACTGGACTAGGGGCACCATGATCATTTCACACCTCAGAGTAAAATTTCAAAGCATTGCTCATATTTGCTTAACACATTTGTGTGCGTGTGCGCGCATGTGTGTGTGTGTGTTTGTGTGTGTACTTACTTACTTACTGCTTGCTAGCAGAAACAGACCACACAGTCTATCAAGTCTGCTTGAGTTTGCAGATAGCACCCCACTTGCAGCTGCCCTTCCCCCCTTGACCTTCCCACACAGATGAGTGCCAAATGACCTTGAACCAGGTTAAGCAGTTGATGGTATTTCCAGTGAATGAGGGAAATTTTACCAGGACACTGGGGAAATTCCCCTACTCTGCCAGCAGGGGGCTTGACTCCCTGTGAGTGGTATGGAGGAACCCAGTCCAAGACTCACTGTTGAGAAGGAAGGAGGTGTTTCTGCTGTGCTGAAGGGGTTATACAGATACATTGGTTTAGGATATTTGATGAAATTAATATGGATTATGAAGAGAAAATGGCATCTACAGAAGTTGCAGTCCTGCCTGAGGAGTCTGATGTATAGATAGCACAGGAGGTGCTAGCAGAAATGGATATTGCAATGGAAATTTTGTTGGAAGAATTGAAATTACAACAGCGATTGGATACTAAAAAGAAACATCTTTTGGACATGATGGCAGATGCGGAGAAAGAGTTCCAGGTAAATAAAGCTAAACTAGAAGAAGAAAAGAAAAGGAAATGATCTGCAGTCAGCCCTAAATCCTTGCCAGGGAAATGGGTTACCTTGCAGTCAATTGAGGCATGTGATCTATCTGTGAAGACAGCAGAGGGGTCAGAAGCAGTAGCTGCAGCAGTGGACATGAGTCCAAAAACATCCATATGTGATTTTACTTCCTCCACCGAATGATCCCCAGAATAAGCAATACAGCCATCTGGATGGTCCTTTGTGAATGATTGCTAGGTCCCTGACCTGAAGATTTATATCCTGGGTTCACCCAAATGGAAAAGAGGTGCACTGGTGGTTACCCAAGGGCTGACTTAAGGCCCTGTTCTGACAGCTGATGTTTCATCTGTTTTGCCGGCAGTGGCTCTTGTGCATGACAAGGGTGCTGCTGCTCCTTTTCCAGCTGCACCAGATGTGGTGGACTGCAGTAAGGTGTGACAACTGGATACTAGGGAAGCTAGTCAGTTGAACAGCTTGCCGATTGATGTAGAACTTACTCAGAATGCTGCCTCCCACTTCCAGGGAGGCCAGGTAACTTTAGATGGTACTGGCTGTGATGCTGTTTTTGAAAATGTGGGGGGGTTCACCCTATGAGGCTCAAAGTGATAGGGGTAGGAATGGAACCCCCAGCTATGCCAGCCTTTTGAAACTGCCAGCTGAGGCTGCAAAAAGGTGATCTGTGGTCAGAATAAGATTTAGAGGGAGTATTAGTAAAATCCCTGACAGACACTTCGTGGGCAAAACTTTATTGAAGGATTCTATGTATTTTACCCCAGCTGAGATGTATGCCTTCATACACTCAACAGGAGATAGTAACTATGATGTGAGCTTTTGTTCATCTGCTCTTCTGGACAAATTTTGGAAGTTATATTATACATTGAAGGATACTCCTGATTGGCAACATTTTTTTTTATTTGCTTCTATTTTTGTCCCCCAGGGCCACTGATCTGCTTACCTGCCATGTCCTGGCATCCCCCACAGGTCTGTCTGGCCGCCGTCCCCTTAGAGTCCCCCCCAGCCACCTAATTAGGCCACGCGGCTACCCCCGCGGCTTGCCCCCCGTGGCGGGGGGGTGGGGAGCACTCCCTCCAGAGCTCAACCCACCCATTCCGGATCCAGTATTGCCAAGCACCCAGGTACCGGGAGAGTCCGCAAGGAGACGGCCATCATGCCGCCGCAACCAGTGCCCTCCTTTTTCCACTTTTTCCCCCCGGAGCCGGCAGGCGTGCACTGACACCAATGGCCATGAGCGTGCACGCATCCACCCCACTGCTCTGGCCAGGCGCCTGCCTCCGGCTGAGCTTGTGCTCAAGCAGCAGAAAGTACCTCCGGTCTCCACGGGGTCCTCCTGCGCGGGATGCCTGGACCCCCAGGAGAGAGGAGGCTGGCTGTTCTACGGACGCCGATCCTACTCCTCCTCGCTCATTGACTCTGCACCTGGCTCGCTCCCCAACCCGGCTGTTGCGGACGGAGGTGTGGCACTCAGCCACCGGCCACAATTGGCAACATTTTTATGCTAGTCCAATCACCAAACCCTCTATAAAAATGGTGGCTATTTTGTTCCATAATGAGGGGGTTAGCATAAATGACATTGTGTTTCGGCTGGAGAAGTGATGTGACATCCAAGGGCATCCTAACCCCATTATAGATAATAATGGGTTTTGGATGGGGGGCTGAACCTTCAGAGTTCAGTTGAAATATATGGATGAAGGTTATCAGGCACCTTCTGAACTAATGTTTTCTAGGGAGGGACTGTTTTTTTTTTTTTACCCTGGCTAACCAAAGAGTTGTTATTGGTGCGGTTCTTCTATGCACTTAAATTCAGACTGCACCCAGGTCAGGAGTTTTCAGTGTGGTGAACTTGGACATACAGCAAACTGTGTACTGTCCCCCCAGTGTGTAATCTGTGTGGGGATGATGAACATTATTTCCTTTCTTGCCCATGGGCAGCCCACAATTTGGAGGAGCCCTTGGAACAAGAGTATTATCTATGACAGGCAAAGAGAGTTTATAGAACAGAAGGTTCCCCAACCTCATTCTCCTCCTATGGTAGCTCTACATGTGCAAGAGGACAGTATGCAGACAGTTCATCTAGTCCACCCTCTGGAAAACCTTGTAGTCCCTGAGGTCCAGGAGGCACAAGGTGCTATGTCTATAGTAGTTGTTTCTCAGTATGAGGAAGTTATTGCCCATCCTCCTCCCCTACCTGTTTTGGTTTCCATTGAGCCTGACCTTTTGATGGATGGTTTTCAGCCAATTCCAAAAGGGGCTGAAGGGTGCTTCATGGAAGCACAGGCCCCCAGTTGCATGAGGCCCACTACCTGTTACTAAACCATATGATGTGCTCCAATGTTGGAGCGACCAGATGTAAGGAACTAATTCTGACATCACTTCTCATTCCTCTGTGGCTAATACCTGTAAGGAGGGTATGGTAACCCAGCCTGTTCCAAAACCAGTGGTTAAACAAAAGAGTGTTACTAGGACAAGCTCAAAGAAAAAAGACTCCCCTCAAACATAATTTGATTTCAGGATTAAGGCTTGCTAGCCTAAATGTGAACAGCATTAAGTCTGATGTTAAGAGGGATACTACATTTGGTGTTCTACAACAACTCCATTATGATGGGTTTTTTTACAGGATGCCCAGCTTAGAACAATAGGTGATAGTGGAAAGGTTCAAGATGCATGGTATAAGGGGGCATCTCACTGGTCTCTTAGGGAGGATCTGTGTAGTGGGCTGGGGTTATGTTTTGCTAACACTGGGATTAAGGTTCACAAATTGGTTGATGTCTCCCCAGGGAGAGCTTTGGTACTAGATGTGGGGCTTGAAGATCATCCTTATGGTATGCCCCATGTATGGTGACACCAACACAGTGAACTACAACCCTGTTGGCAAAATTGACACTTTGCCAATGGTGTTCCTGAGACAGGGGCACACTGTCTCCTGATCCTGCAGCCCTGTCCTGAATCAACTCTGACTGGACTGGGAGACACACAGGAATCATATAAAACACAACTTGCGGTCAGCATGATTCCTGTCGGTGAGATGCCGATTGACAAAAGGGTTGTTGAACCAGCATCGTAGAGCCCATGCTTATAGGCTAATCAATTTATATGTGTCTCAGACCAAAGATCTTATGATGGAGCTCTTAAAATTGGTACAGCCTTATTTATGCACCAATAAAATGGTCTTATTAGGGGGTGATTTCAATATTAATTTATTGACCTCAGATACCCAGGCACGGAAGATCAAGACTTATAGTGATATGACCTTTCTTCAAAATTTGATCAAACAAAGTGGGCTTAAGGATGCTCAGGCTTCAGTTTTTCAGAGACCTGCTCATACTTGTTTTCCAGGGTCCCTGTCAATGCGCATTGATTTTTGGTTGTCTCCAAATATCTTCCTATCTCTTTTTCAGAAATGAACCGAGTAGAAATATTGGACCATGCTATGATTGGAATCACAATTTCATCAACACCCCCCCCCCGGGTTGGGAGTGGGGTGTTGGTGGTTAAATTCCAGTTTACTATAGGATCCTTTGATACGGTAAGAACTTTTTACTTTGTTGGATGATAGAAAATGGCTTGGTGGGAGGATACTAAGTTGTTTATCACAGCCGTACTACAAACTTTAGCAGCTCAAAGAGGTGCTGAACAGCAACAAAATTATGTTACGCTGCAGACTCAGTTTTTTGAACTGGTGTCACAGCAGGTTGCGAGGGAGTGGATCTGAGTAATGAGATAGTGACACTTAACAGGAAATGTTTATTCTGCAATATATGATAAATACAAATCTTTGGTGATGGAACAAAGGTTTGATACTCAGGGTTTTAAGTGCCAGACCACCCCTCTTGACAACTATTGCTTCCAAGTTCAACAAAACAAGATGTCAGGTATTCAAAATAGGGCAGATAACTTGCTCACAGATAATAAGGGGATCTTGAGGGAAATGGGACAACAAGTAACAGAACAACAGGTTAACCCAGTTGCAAATACTGTTTATTTTGCTGAAATTCTGCAAGCTGCAGATGTTCCCAGATTAGGTGTTGAATACTCTGAACAGCTTTTGGCTCTTGTGTTAGTGGAGGAACTGTCAGCTGTTACAGGATCCTTAAAAAAGGAACTGCATCTGAATCAGATGGACTACTGGGTGAGCAGTACCTGGCCTTAATGGAAATTATGCCACAAAATTTGGCTCAAATTTTCTAATCTTTTTTGATGGAACTTTTATTGAATACACAAATGTTTGAAAGCCTATTTATTTATTTATTTATTTAAAAAAGAGGATAAGACTAATCTTCTGAATTGGAAGCAGATTACTTTATTAACTATCAATTTTAAAATTTTTGCTAAAATCTTGAGTAGTCAGCTCTCGAAGTATTGCATCTGATAGTCCATCCATCTCAATTTTGTGCAGTTCCAGGGAGGAAATTTATGGAGGCTTTGTTTTTACTCTGTGAAATTATGGAAAAGGGTGCTCAGGGGGTGATGGATGGTTTTCTGATTAATTTACATCAGACAAGGACCTTTGGCAGGGTCTCTCATGTTTTTTTGTGGCAATGCCTACAGGCATGTGGTTTTCACAACAGTTCATTGCCTGGATTAGGTTGTGTTATTCTGAAGCTTTTGTTAGGCCATAGTCACTGTGCAAAATCACCCTTCGGGCCCAAATAACGCCATGACAGTGACAACATTCATGAGAAGGGGTCCCAAAAATCCCATGTTAAAAAAATGGGGCAAAAATTCCTAAAAAATGACTGTTTTACGAGCGTGCGATGCGCAGTTCCTACGCACGCTCGTAGGGTTGTGAATTTTCAATATTTCCACTCCAGATTTTCAACATTGCCATTTTACCACACCTTCTTATGAGTAGTACAGCTGTCATTTTTCACATCTCACCCAAAATGTGTTTCCGCCCATGTAGCGCACAATGGCACAGTCGGTGTGCGAAATCAATGTATGGGACACATTAAGAAAATCACAGTGACACTGTTCATGAGCAGAGGTCTTAAAATGGCTATGTTGAAAATTTGGTGAAAAAATTCCTAAAAATGACTGTTTTACGAGCGTGCATTGCGCAGTTCCTACGCACGCTCGTACGTTTGCGAATTTTCAATATTTGCACTCCAGATTTTCAACATTGCCATTTTACCACACCTCCTCATGAGCAGTACAGCTGTCATTTTTCACATCCTGCCCAAAACATGTTTCCGCCCATGTAGCACATACTGGCGCAGTCTGTGCGTAACTCAATGTATGGGACATTAAGAAAATCACAGTGACACTGTTCATGAGCAGAGGTCTTAAAATGGCTGTGTTGAAAATTTGGTGACAAAATTCCTAAAAATGACTGTTTTATGAGAGTTCATTGCGCAGTTCCTATGCATGCTCGTAAGTTTGTGAATTTTCAATATTTTCACTCCACATTTTCAACATTGCCATTTTACCACACCTCCTTATGAGCAGTGCAGCTGTCATTTTTCACATCTTGCCCAAAACATGTTTCCACCCATGTAGTGCACAATGGCACAGTCGCTGTGTGAACTCAGTGTATGGGACACATTAAGAAAATCACAGTGCCACTGTTCACGAGCAGAGATCTTAAAATGGTTATGTTGAAAATTTGGTGAACAAATTCCTAAAAATAACTGTTTTACGAGCGTGCGTTGTGCAGTTCCTTCACACGCTCGTAAGTTTGCAAATTTTCAATATTTTCACTCCACATTTTCAACATTGCCATTTTACCACACCTCCTTATGAGCAGTACAGCTGTCATTTTTCACATCCTGCCCAAAACATGTTTCCGCCCATGTAGTGCATAATGGTGCAGTCAGTGTGCAAAATCAATGTATGGCACACAGTAAGACAATCACGGTGACACTGTTCATTAGCAGAGGTTTTAAAATGTCAATGTTGGCAATTTGATGAAAAAATTCCTGACAATGACTGTTTTATGAGCGTGCATTGCACAGTTCCCACGCACGCTCGTAGGTTTGCGAATTTTCAATATTTCCACTCCAGATTTTCAACATTGCCATTTTACCACACTTCCTTATGAGCAGTACAGCTGTCATTTTTCACATCCTGCCCAAAATGTGTTTCCACCTATGTAGCGCACAATGGGGGTAACAAAAAGGTCATGCTGAAAATTTATTGTGCAAATACCAGCAATTGCACAGGGCATTAGAGTAAAGCACCATACATGCCAAACACCACTGCAAATACCTGCAAGTGAACGTTCGGCATTGACAAATGCTTGTTTATTAGTGACATCCAGGCGATTCGTGTATAAACAGATATGCACACACAGATCAGGGCTGACACAGGCAAGGAAGCACCTCCAATCTTCTGCTACAAATAGCATTACCTTTATTGGAACTCCATCTGGTGGAGAAGCCCCTTCTATGACTTTCATTGGCCTTACACTGACTGGGATTTCCATGGGTGGGGAACATCCTCCTGTCACAAAAGACAGAACCAGGAACTGCTTTCAGTGAGGGAAAAAATGCCACCCAGATAGCAAAAGAAACTTCCACTCAGTGACAGAACAAAGCAGCCCAGGGTGGTATACAAACACATTATTTAGTTGGAAATTAAAGCAGCCACCAGGGGTGGCACATGAATGCACTAGCAGGAAAACAAAGCTGCCACTCTGTGTAGCTGTCAGACAGCACAGGAAGCCCTCATTTAGCCAAAATACTATGTTCACAATTGTAAGGCTTTAGCCCATGGTTCAGTGGGGCAATGGGTGATGCTTGCTGTGCCCCTGTTGCTTTAGTTATGAAGATTACTAAGGCATGTTAGGAACAGGATTAGTGCTATGATGATCCTTCAGGCCCGTTCCTCTGCTACTCAGTGGTCAAATCAGTCCAACTATTTCTGAAATCATCCAACAGGTTCTTAAAACCATCCATACTTGGTGCTGTGACAGTATTTTCTGGTAGCCTATTCTGGTATTTGATCACTCTTTATGTGTATGAGTCTCTAACTTGTGTTCTGTACATGCCTCACTAAAGCTGTTTACTATGTACGCTAGTATTGTGATTATACTCTTTTTGTATTAGAACCATTTCAGCGCACATAAGTGTATCATTTATTATGTTGTACAGCAGGGTCATGCCTCCTCTTATCCTCCTTCTTTCCAGGTTATGTAGACACAGGACCTTCTTTTTGTAGCACTGGTGACCAAAACTGTGAACAAAAATCCATACAGGGTCTGGCTAATGATCTGTACAAAGGCAATATTAAGTCCCTCCATCTGCTGCTGACATTTCTATTAATATTTCCCAAAAGACAAAGTGCCTTGGTTGTATTATGATTGATTTTTGTAGTGAATGTAAGGCTGGATTGTATAATCACTTCAGGTCCTTTTCCTCTACCACACTTCTAAGTTTAGTGCTTCCAAGGTAACATTGGACTTTAGGGATATGTTTACCCATGTGTATTAGCACACATGTTTCTTCATTAAAGAACATCCCCCTATTGTCTGGCCCATGTGTAGACCAATGCCCCCATCCCATCCTTGAGCCAGTGACCAGCACATCCCTCCTCTCTCCACCATGGCTGGCCACCAACTGAGATCTCAATGAGTGCATACTGTATACAGGAGGGCTGTGCTGGTCGCTGGCTCATGATGGAATTGGGGAGCAGTGTGGAGGGGCACTGCCTGATGGGGTGGGGGGTCCACCAGGCCATTAGGGAATAGTTTACAATTCATTATACAAGGGATCAGGGATAGGGGAGTTCACTAGACACCTTGGTAATGTTTATATTTACTATACTGGGGATTGGGATGAGGGCTTACACAGGGCACCAGGGTATAGGACATCAATGTCGGGCGAGTGACTGGGTGGATAGGAGGGACCACTGGACACCAGGAAAATGGTTGTTATATTTCAAGTGGATGATCAGGTGGGGGGAGGGACCACTGGACACCAGGGGAAACTTATATTTGTAATATCAGGTGGTGATCAGTGATCACGGTGGGGGTCAAAACGCTACCATCAGGGAAATTAATTCTTTATATCAGGTGGCAATTGGGGTGGGACCACTACTGCCAGGAAAGTATCATTTGTTAATCAGGCTGGTGGTTGGTGAGGGGGAGAACCACTAGACCACCAGAGAATATCTGCATTTTATATAGGGCCAGCGATAGCGATAGACGAGGAAGGGGACAACTAGATCACCAGGGACTATCCTTTTTTTCATCAGGCTGACAATCGGTAATCATTTGTTTATTTAGCTTTTGTTTACCGGGTAAGTGCACTAGGCAAAAACCTACCTATTTTCAGGCACGGCCCAGGAGAGTACATTACAGGTAACAAGCAAATAAGCACAAAGAACTGTAAACAGATATTTAGAGCATTGATAATTACATTATGTCTTAGGAGATATACAGACAACATTTTAATGTCTAGTGCTTGCACTAGTACAAAACAGAATACAGTGATATAGATCAGATGGTATTGCCTAGTATAGCATAGGAACAGTGTAAAACAAAGAGCAGAAGTGCATAGGCAACAGTCTAGGAAGGTGTGCAAAGTATCTAGTTTTATAGAGAAACAATTTTAAATAAACATGTCATGACACTAACAGTGAAACAAATGAGCCAGAGTTTAAACAGTTCAAGGGGAGAAGATAGGAGAATGATGAGTAATGCAACATTTGCAGACAGGCAAGACAGTCACTGTTTACAGTCACTGTTTAGGTAAGGTAGGAGAGATATAGCAAGGAGGGAGAAGAATAATGGTAGCATAAGACTTAGGGCAAAATAAGAAACATGAACATATATCCTGATATCTAAGGTAATTGTAAAATTAGTTCTTGAAGTTAAGGTGGGATTTAGCGATGCAGAGGTTATAAGGTAAGGAATTCCAGAAGTAGGGGATGGAGTGGGCGAATGCCTGGGAAACCCATCCTAGTTGAGCATTTTGGGACTGCTAGGAGGGCCTGAGTGGAAGACCATGGAGGACAGGTATGACCAACAGGGGAAAACATTGAGGACAAGGAGGCAGGTTGTGATCTTCAAATAATATTATCTATAAAACATCCGAAGATGTAAGATTGCCAAGAGAAGTGGGATAGCCAGTTAAAACTTTGGTAGAGCAGACAGTGGTGAGTTCGTTGAGGAGCTGAAGAAGTGAACCTGCATTTATTATTGTAAGCAACATCCCATTTTAGTAAACTACTGGTGCTGGCCTGGAAAAATTAGGGTAGTGCATACCACATCTTAGGGAGAAGAACTCCCTGGGCAATTCCAAGTCTTGTTGCAGGGGTACAGGCATGCTGAATTTGGTAGGCCAGTTCAAGCTTGGAGTTTATGGATCTACAGATATCATTAATGTAAAGAGAGAAATCTAGGGCTGAGCTAAGTGAGACTCTGAGGTATCTAAGGGAGAGGGTTGAGGAGACAAGGGAACCATCCATGTGCCAAAGGGCTAGGTTAGGAGTCAGTGTTCATGTCTTATGGGTGGATACAAACAGCATAGTCTGGGTCTTGGTTATATACTGTGGATGTGACAATTTTGAGTTAGTCAAGCTTGAGTAGAGTGAAGGTCCTCAGTAAGTTTGGATTTTATGTCAATTAAGGATTTTGAGTCATGGTAGAGTACACAGTCATCTGCATATAGTAGGATCCAACAATGGAAGGGGGAGTGTGGTAGGTCATTTATAAACGTAGTAAATAGCAGCAGACCCAGTATAGAGCCTTGGGGACACCTATACTTATGAGGCAGGAGATGAGAGGGCTCTGTTAAATGAGACAAACTGAGAGCGGTAGCAAAGATAACTTGTGAACCAGAGAAGAGCTGAGTGACAGAAGCCGAGGGATTCCAACTTTTGCAACAAGGGGGGGTAACTAACCAAATCAAAAATGTTTGTAAAGTCAATGAAAGTAGCACCTTTTAGCAGACCTTTATCCATGTTGGACTTGATATGACTGGTAAACTGGGTAAGGGCGGTGGAAGTACTATGTCCAGTCCTAAAACCATGCTGGGCAGGTGAAAGAAGATTAGAACTGAGTAGCTGGTCAGAGACCCTGGAGTGTACTCGCTTTTTGAGAAGTTTACTGAAGGTAGATATGATAGCAATTGGGTGGAAGTTAGAGATTGATCTTGGGTCACCCTTTTTAAATACCAGAACAATCCTGGCAGATTTCCAAATGGAAGGCACCATGGAGTGGAGGAGAGCTAGGTTAAAAATATGCATGACAGGAGTGGCAAGGGGAGGTGCAGCGAATTTCAGTATTTTGGATTCTGTCCTATCAAGGCTAGTGCTCCAGTGAGGTGAGATATTTTTAAGGAGACACAGGACTTCCAGATGTGAGACACAGTAAATGTGCAGGAACAAATCAGAATAGGGGGAAGTGGTAGAGGTAGAAGTAGAGGAGGTGGGGTTGGGGTTGGGGTGGGACATTAGGGATTCATAGCAAGATAAATCTGAGAAAAGGGAATTGAAGGAGTTAGCTATGGTAGAGAGGTAGTTGCAGCTAACATTGTTAATTGACATCTTGCAAGGGGTTTGACTTCCATTTTCCATAGAATGCCATTGATATGGGACCAAAATTTCTTTGGGTCTTTGGACATGGTAGCAAGAAAGTGTCTGTAGTACCTGCCTTTAGCCGATCAGAATTCATGTTTGCAGCTCTTTTGCAAGGTACAGTAGGTCACCCAGTCCACAGGTAGGAAAGAGAATTTATACTTAGCTGATTGCTTCTATCAGGTCTTTAACATGGTGAGGAGGGGTCAGTTTAGCCATTTGGTGGTCAATCCTGTCAGCCTTTACCTAGTGGTTGGAATATATGGAGATAAGGTATTCGGCAGCGAAGCTGACATCAGGTGAGGAGAAGAGAGTAGACCAGTCAACATGTACAAGATCTTCAAGAAAAGCATTAGGGTTAAAAGCAGAGAAATCTGTAATATTAATAGTCTTATGGGGGCAGGAAGGGGGAGTAATGTCCCACACACAGTAGGCAGAGGACTGGTCACGGATGGAATCAGCAAGAACCCCAGTTGTAGTAATCCTATCTTTCCTATTAGTTACCATCCAATTAAGAAGGGTATGGTGGGAACCCTTACTGGAGTGCCTGGTGGGATCATAAATGAGTTAAGGAAGGTGGGCCTTGCTAATGACGTATTCAACATTATTAGTGCTGGGCCCAAGCAAGTCTAGATTAAAATCACCCATGATAATGACATAATTTTTTTGAACAGCCAGTGGAAGGTGGTCCACCAATTCCATTAGTCCTGTTGTGCCTTTTTTAGGAGGCATATAGACACACAAGATATGTATCTTTTTTGCTCCACCAAAAAGCAACAAAGAGCAAAGTAGCTCACAGGATTAAACAGTGGGGGTGGGCAAGAGAGTAACACTGAGGTGGTGCTTAAAAATATGGCAAGTCTACCCCCACTTTTAGGCAAAGGACAATTGACTTGCAACATGCTGCATCCAGCGATGGAGCACACCTTGTCTGGAATAGATAGCTTTAACCACATTTCAGTGATGCTGAGAATGTCAGGATTGTGAAGTGATGCCCATGCCTCAAGTTCTGGGAGGTTTGCCATCAAGCTCCTGACATTAAAGTGTACAATTTTCAGGCCTTGTACTTGGGGCCAGGGGTTGGCGCTAGGAAGGTTAGGTATGGTTCTACATCACCTGACAGGGATATGGAGAGGGCAATGATCTAGGTAGTAGCTGTCACAATCACTTTGGGCATCTGGGAAGTTGAGATGACCCTTTTCTTAGTGAGATATCTAATGAGGAAGCCAAGAAGCCTAGGTCCATAGCATGGCATAGGGATGAAGGACAGTACTGCTGTAGCCATCATGTTAGAGAAAGTGAAGTCAAAATTGGGCTCAGATTGGGGGTTACGGGGTATATCGGGGGGGTCAGGGAGTCTAAAGATGTCATAAGGGCAATCGCTGAAAGGCGATTGTCATTATGGTGAGTGTACATCACCAAAAATCTATTTTGGTGATGTACACCCCACAAAGAAAATGATGCAAAGGACTCTAAATTTTCATTGGTTATTTGGGGGTCTATGCTCCCCACACCACTTATGGGAGCTTCATCCCCTGCACCCCCTACTATTAAATTCTCAACTCCAGGGGGGTGGATGTCAGGGGAAGGTGAAACAGTGTAAAATAAAAAAAAAAATACTCAGGCCAGGCACAACAAAACATACCTACGCCCAGACCCAAACCCTGCATCTTATCCACCTCAGGCCAGCACCCACCCACCATGCCAGAGAGCCAGCTTGGCAGCTCACCGTGGCACCACCCCTCACACACCCTCCCACCACTCATTCAGCATGCTCACTCCCCCCTGCATGAATGTATGTATAGCAACATCCTGTCACCATTCATGAACCCACCCATCCACTCACCCTCCCTATTCCCTCACCCTGTTCATATGTGCCGCAAGTGCCATTTGGGTAGGTGCCCACTTTCGACTAGTGCATATTACAGGATACCAGTAGGGATAAGACAGGCTACAGTGAGTGGAGTGGAAGCCATATTAAATGAAGTGATCCAATGCAGCTGGTCTACAGATCAAGGACCAAAACTCCAGCAGCAGCTCTTTTCAAGGATAGGGATGCAAACAATAGTGCAGACACATTTTCTGGGGGCACGAGATAGCAGGTGGCAGACAGTAGATGCTAAAAATATATGCCAGCCAGGGATTCCCATTCTAATGATAAATTGGAGTAAGCCAATGTGAGGCTGGGACTGCAGGAAGGAATATCTGACTCTAGTTCAGCCGCAGGAAGATGGTAAGTCGCGGTGAAATGTTTAAAGCATAGAGTCCACCTCACCAGAGATCACTGTATATTAATATAAAACTGCCATTTATCAATAAATTTACATGGCAACATTTAATATTGTTCATGTTAGTTAACCCCTGTTAATGGTGTGCACTAATGGAGGGGGTAGATTAATGCACCAGAATGGAAGCTACCACAATCATTGAGGGGGGGGGGAGGGACATACCAAAAGTGTGCTACCAGCAGGTGCATAGAATTCCACTGATTGTTTTGCAGACACACGTACCCCTATAAATGCAACACCAGCTTAGGGTGTGAGGGTGGGTGAGACGCGCTTAGCAGTGCTGGGCTTTGCGTGGCACCACTCCTGCAAACATTGTATGAGCTACATACCTGGGTTGCTGTCTGGTGGGAGGGAGGGCAGCTGCAGATAGGAGCCCTCAAGACTCATTCAGGCAGAAAATGTACCACTGGATGGTATGAGGAGAAGCTGTGGAAGAAGAGAAAAAAGAGCATGTAAGGGGCAAGCAGGCTAGTGGGAGGAGTGGGTGATGCAATCATGGGGTGGGGGACCTCTGGCACCAGGGACTATTCTTTTGTTTTGCTTGGGCCAGTAATAAGTGGGGGAGCACCCTAAACTCCATTAAGGCCTATGTAAATGGACCCATAATGGGCATGCAAATGGCCAGCTAGTGCCTTGCATGTCCAATGGGCTCATTTGCATGGCTGCTTTTGTGAGTACCAAATAGCGCACCTGCACTATTCATTTTAGGGCCATTCCCTGGGATGTAAGTCAAGGCAGCTCTAGTGAGGTTAGAGGTAACAGTAATGGGGTTACCGCTGACTCGATACAGCCCTATTCACAGTTGAACAGTGTGTTATGCTATCCCATCTGTGAATAGCATTTTTTAACACCTCAGCAATCACAAAGCACAACACAACACAAAATGTTATGTTGCCTTTGTGATCTTTTGTGAATCTAGCCCTGATGTCAAAATACCCTGCTTGTGACATCACAGTTACTGCCATGGCAACAGACTGTAATATCACAACAGAACATTATAATGACAAGGAGGGAATACGCTATAGAGACAGGTGGGCTATAAGGGATAACAATCTTGTTTTCATGGCCATTTCTTCCATAATAATTAATGGCGAGGAAAATCTGTAGAAGATATATGAAATACAATCTGGACTGTGTTTAAATATTATGTTTTTGATAGCTTTCCCAAAGGGATCATTTGATCTTAAATTAATCCAAAGAAATGTTTGTGCAGTGTTCAGTGCCACAGATTCATGGCACAGAATCTAGTTTGTGTGGATAATCCTTTATATTTTGTGTTGGTTTATTTAAAGTAGCTTTGCAGTTTCTTGTTCTTGTTTTGCATTCTAGCTTCAGTGGGGGAGAGGCAGCAGTACAGGGCAGGGCAGGGAGCAGTGTGCTTGCCATTTGCTGGCTCCTGTGTTCTCAGCTCAACTTTGAACATTCTGATATGTAGTGCTTCATTTATATTTCAAGCACCATTTTGATTAACAGTGTTGGTAATATGGGCTTATTTAATGTTTTATTTTATTTCTTTATTTTTATTTTACTAAGACTTGTTAGGTGTTGGTCTATTTACAGTCATCACCAATTCAGTATTAGGACAAACAAATTAAAGTGTCTTTGGGGTCCGCCATCATCCTTTGTCACTGTATTTATGCCATCTCATGCCATACAGCATCATGTTGTCTATGCCTATCTTAGCTGCCCCATTCTATTTTAAGTAGGCAAAGCTTATTGTACTGTTATACTTCTCAAATTCATAGTAAAAACAAATTGCATTGATTACCTACAGTATCTCCCTTATCCTCATATTTAGTCTTGGTTATCACCCCCACTCCATGATCCACCTAGTCACAGCAGTCTCCGCCCAGGTACAGCAGTGCCTCTCAAATAGCAGCAGTCTCTCCATCTCACCAGTTACCGCATTGCCTCCTCCCTGTTAAAGCAATGTTTCCTCCAAAATATAGCTTGCCTTTATCCTACATGGACAAAAGTTTCAGAGGAAGAAATATCTGCAGTTTACTGAAAATAATATTGTGGTTCGCTGTTGGGTGGAATTGCCCAGAATTTCATGGGCAGAATGGAAAACTGAAAACTGAAAAAAGTATTCTATAGTGAATTGTATTAACTGAAACATTATGTTTAGGTTCATAAAAGTACATAATGGAATGCTGAGTTGCTCTTTAATGACCAACTATAATGTTGCTGAACACATTTTCATCCTTAAATTGTATACTTGAGATAGAACATTTCTCACAGCATTGATAGATGACAGATTAAAACTGGGGCAGAAGGGTCCTGCACATGCCAAGTCTAGTACAAACAAAAACAATCATCTTATTATTTGATGAGTTGAAAGAAAAACATTCTCTGGATGTTTTACACTTTTGCAGAGACTTACAACTGCAGTACAACATTTAATACTCTGTCAACTCAATTTGCATTTGAAAAAATATGGATAGAGCTTTCTATTAAACTACATTTTGTTTTGTCAGGGCAGCATATCATCTGAGGGTTCTACAAGGCAATTCAAGGAAAGTACTCAGGATAGCATTATTAATAAAAAATAAACTGAAAACTCTAAAACAGCATGCAGCACGGAGCACGCAGCAATTGAGGCAGCACAGGCACTAGGTTGTTTCAGGCATAACTGTAAGTAGGTCTAAAGAGATTACAGTTCCCCTCCACAGGGCATCCGTGAGGCAACAAATGGAATATTGTTGTCAATTCTGGGCACTGTATCACAGGAAGGATTCAGGCAGATTGGGGAGGGTTCAGAGAAAAGCAATTGAAATGATAGTGGGAGGAGACAATATGATTTATTGGCATAAACTGACAAGTGAAGTCATGCTTAGTCTACAGCAGCAGAGAATAAGAGCAAATTTGTAAGAGTTGTATGAGTTTTAAGGATTTTGAGCTGTGTCTGAGGATGGGATAACTCCAAAAGGGCCAGGGATGATTACAAAGGGCATGAAAAATAAGTTTAACTGGAGCAGTTTAAGGGTGACAGGATGGAATATTGCTTTTCTCAAAGAGTGATAGAGGTATAAAACAGACATCCAAGCCATGTGATAAACTCCAGGAACATAAATGAATTCAAGTGGAGCATGGATGATGTATGAAGGCAGATATTATAACTGGATGTTATAACTTAGCAAGTGGGAGATAGTCTTGATGGGCCACATGCATCTTCTGTATCACTTTTGTATATTGTTTATATGTAAAACATTGCTATTATGTCAGAAGAATCTTGGTAAAATAGGTGTTGCTGATGACATTTAGTAACTAGCTCTCCACAGTAGGAGGAGTTTGTTTGGGGGAAACCAACTTTACACGTTCCAAACCAGTCTACCAGGAAACATTCTCTGTAATAGTTAACCCAGCATGCTGGAGGCTGTGTGAAAAGTTACATGTGAACCAAATGCATTTTGTTGTTTTGCAGCACATTGAACACTTTTTTGCAACAGGTGACTATGATATCAATATTCCAGATACCCATGGATGTTAGTTATGGAGACTGTAGAAGAAATCTTGAAAGAGAACAATAAAAAATGTATATATTGGACATAGCGATAATCACAGCAAGGAAAGTTGTCAAAAACGTTGGCTTAACAGGGAATGGCATTCAGAAGTAAATCAAATCCACAGAATGGAGAAAATGATATAGAGATATTCTGTAACACTCTTCGAACACACAAACTGTATATCATTGGTATCTTGTACATGGAAAAAGAATGTCCTGGCTTGATTTCATAGAGGGTTAAATTCTTCACTAACAAAGAAGTGTTACCTATTTAAAATCAAACTCATGCAAAACATGTGGAGGGATGCAGAGGGTGTTAACATTAGGCTAGACGGACACTAATGTAATGTGTAAAAACCCTTCCAGCACCAACCCTCCGGACCTTTCTGTGGTCTGATTGTCCTCATCCCAGCTGTGGCTCCCAACCCTCCAATATGGCATGGATTGCTGTTGCCCCCAATCCTCCAGTATGGCATGAATGACCACAGGGGTGGAAAGTGAAATTTTTCTGTTTTTAACATTTTGTCCTATTTGAGAAGATAGTAGTTCTTGGAAGTCTACCATATTCACCCAGTCTCGTTTTCTGTATGGAGCAGAGAATGCACTCTGGCACTGACCTAGGCATTCATTTTGTGTCTGCCTTGCTCTGTCCCCTGGAATGGCATTCACCCCCTGCTGTGATCTTCACATACAAATATCAGAGTGGCTAGGTTTGGGGATTTTGATAAGTGTACCTGGGGTGCACAGCTGGGCTTCAAAGGTTATAATAAGATTATAAACTCACATTCTTTGCTAATTTTAAAGGAAGCATTCTGACCGGACCTCTAACCTGTCCAGTATTAGGATGACATCCCTTATTTTATTCCTTGGCAACTCCATGTACCTCATGCAGAGTGCACTGTTCCTCAAGATGAACTGAAGCATTAAGCTTTTTTATTTATTCAACATAAAATGTATTTGACATGAGACCACTTATTTCCCCCAAGGCCTGATATACTATTTCCATTTCATGATACTGTGCCTAACATTGGAACCAATTTTCCCAGATGGTGTCCCCCATTTGAGTAATGAAAGGTCGAGAGGTAAAAGTTTTATTTTTATTTTAAAAAGTGTCACAAATAATTTATTCATAACTGTAAAGTTTTACTTACAGTATATCAATATTTAAAATGCACATGTAGGGAATAGTATAGCCTAGAGGACAGAGTAATAAGCTATGAATAAGCTTAGTGCATCCAGCAGACCTAGGTTTGATTCCCACAACCTCCACATGCACACTGTGTGACCCTGACCAAGTTACTTAACTTCCCCAGTGCTCCTGGGTCATCCCTGAAAACAGGCCATGAGCCTAGTGGGCCTTACCTGGTTGCCAAAAGAATAACATAGATAATGTCTTTTTATCATTAATTTCTTAACAGTATAATGACTGGACCTCCGTCTGGGGAAACCCTTTCTTCTTAGAAAGAAAATATGCTCAGCAACCAATTGTTTTCCAACAGTTTAAGTAGACTGAATGTTAACATGCAGGGAATAACCAGGCATTGGCTGATGGCTAGGCATTCATTTGGATTCAAACATTTTGACCAAATATGCCTCAACTCAGCTATCAATGTATACCTATGTTTCCTAAGCAGCATTCACCTATGCTTGGGCTTTCAGTTTCTGTAATCTTGGTAATTCCCCAGACAGGGACATAAACAAGACTCTGTAAAATAGCTTTTATCTGATACTAGCATGCAGGGTCCAGAAGGATAAGTACAAATTGCAGATTGCAAAAATATTACATATGCCATTAACACAAATGGCAGTTTTGAAAGCATTTCATTATTTATCTGTTGGGGATTTCAGACTTCATTAGAATTTGTCTAACCCATTTTGACAATTTTTAATGCAACAGAGCCAATAGCTTCAATTCTCTACCACTGGCCTACATAGTACATGAACTATAAACCACAATTAATTCATTTTAAACTCAGTTCTGGTCCTTTAGTGAGCAAACACTCATGTTTGACAATTTAGGCTGTCACTCAACTAATACAGTGCATCTGGCTGACAATTTGCAAGAATGTAAGGAAAACCTAAAGAGCTGGCCCCACAAATGCAATGTACTCTCCAGTGGCTTCATAAAGATGAGACCCAAGGATCCTCAGGCAGTACAGAATATGATTGACAGCATCTTGTATACTACGTACAGATGTTATATTGCAGTGGAGTAATGTAAATGCTGTGCTATTTCCATGCTGCTGCACAGTAGTAAATCAGGCAAACTATAGTAAGTGCAAACAGGAGTTTAAATAGTACATTTTAAGACCTTTTACTAAAGTACCTACAGAAGAATTTGCATTTATATAGCGTTTTACATAAACCTTGCATCCAAAAGCACTTTTAAAAGCAATGAGATACGAGTGAGGGAGAAACACAGAGACTGATGGTTAAGTGCCTGCACAGTGTACACATAACAGTAGCCATTCCACTTATAAACATCCAGACACAGTCAGAGGCAATTGCCTGAACCAGTTTTTAGTGGGAAGGGGAATGTTGTCCAGTACACCATGGAAAAACCCCATCTCTTGTGAAGAGTGCAAGTGGTTGACTTTCACAGGGACACCCAAAAGGACAACACCAGACATAGGCAGCAAGATCCTTGGTTTATCATTTCAGACTGACAATAAGTATAGTTATTATCCCATCCTCCGGAACTTCACTGCAGTACTAGCTAGATATGATACAAAGCAGACAGGTGGGACTAGAACCTACAACCTTCTGGCCCAGAGGTAAGATTTGTATCAAGTGAATGATTCTGATACCCCTTTATAGCATGCAAAACACACAGTGTAATGATCTGAACTCTAAACTGAATAAGAACTCATGCCAGAGATTACCAGCTGCATTGAAATGCAGGTTCTGGAGTGTGCTCCATTGTTTGCATCCCAGAAGATATCTGCTGACTGCTTTTATTCTGTCTTTATCTCTTACTCACTCCAAGGGCAGGCACCCAGTCCCATTGGGCCAGACTCTAACTCTATCCAAGGGCTCATTTCTGGCCCTTGGATACTCTGTGGCTACCCCCACAGTAGGGCTACCTGCTGTGCCAATTGCAGGATGGTTTTCAGCATGAAGTTCTTGATGAGCCATGAGGGCTTTCAGGCTCCTGGTGTGGTGACATTAGGCTGACCGTTGCCCCAAAGGAGGAGCTGCTTTCTGTTTCTTGTTGTGCACTTCACTCTGGCTTCTATTTATTTTTTATTTGCTTTCTTATTTCACTTTACCGGGAAGGAAGATTGGATCAAAGTTATCATGTCACAGCTCAGTTAAATTTAATAACTAGACAGAACAATTACACCTAGAAATATGTTGCAGGTAATTCATTAGATTTTGTTCATACATATAATTTCCTTGTTCTAACCCTGTAATGGAAGACAGTGGATTCAAAAATTTGGTGATGCCTCTTCCAGTCTATTACCCATTATTTGTGGCATCCTCAATGGATCCATGTTAGTCACACTTCTTTTTCAATCTTCTTAAGCAACCTCCCCTCTGCCTTCACCAAATGTTGTATAGCTATGTCTGCTGATAATATCACTCTCTAACTTTAGTGCCCCAAACCCCGTCACAAATCAATGCCTAGATTAAGACTTTGGCCACATTTAAAAGAGGCTTGCACTCAATAACCTAGCTTCAATGCTACCAATATTTAAGCTATGTTATTGGGATTTGAAGCATGCAGAACATCTTGGCCCTGCCTGCTGTCCATCCTTTGTTTGGATGGCACTCCTTGTGCCACAGTGAGTAAATTTAAATTCCTTAGTGTCACCCTAGACCCTGCCCTGGACTTTTCCTCTAACATCTCTGCCATTACCAAATCCATGAACTCCAAGCTTGGCATGGCATAACACCTCTGCCACTACTCACTTTGGAAGCACATACAGCTATCTCACAAGGCATTCATCTCTCCTGCCTTCAGTACAGCTCACTTATTTTTATTTATTTACTTGTTAACTGGGTTGGTGCACTGATCCCAGGGACCATTTTCAGACACGACCCGGGCTATCAAAATGGCACATCAAACATGGTACAAGAACATATTCAGGTAGGTACAAGTAAACGAGCACACTAGCAGAAACAGTACAATTAGTGCAAAAAGAGTGCATATAGTGATAACAGTACATACAATTGAAAGTGCACAGTGATGCTAGGCAGCACAGGCTCACAACAAGTCATGCAGTACAGCATTGATACATTATCCAAATACATATACAGAACATAATAAATCTAGGTACGGTAGTAGACTGGGGGTCATTATCCTCACAAACACCCCCAAAACCTTGATCCATAAATAGGATATGGCTTACAACAACATCTGCTGCTTTGCCCTATCCATTCCCATTCCACCTAACTAATAATTGCTCCTGGTACTCCACTCTGGGCTGGTTGTCCACCTCTGCCTCATGTTCCTATGCCCCAGGATGTTGTCTTTTCAAAATTCTCAGGTCTCCCCCCTCCCACTAATATATCACAATTACATGGAGCTCGCCTTCCATACTGACATCAATCGACTAATACCACCTCCCTGGTCATTCCCAAGTGCTTGACAAAATGGGTGAACAGGCCTCCTCCTCTTATGCCTCAAGACTGTGGAACTCCCTTCCTACCAATGTTTGTTACTCTCCAACCCTGCCATCCTTCAAGACAGCTGTGAAGGCTCATTTCCTTCTATCTCTGGCCTGCACCTACACCTGTCTCCCCTAGTTCATTAGATATTCTCACTCCGAGTGAGTTCAGACTCTCCAGTCTGACCAGGTTACTGCTTTTATCTCATTAACCTATTTATGGAAACATGGTTGCACCTTTGTGTTTACTGCTGCACTTATTGTGTTTGTTCTTGGCACCCTGCCTTGCTCTACCTTGGCTGATGTGCTCCTCACACATATCTCATTGTGTGTTTTTGATTGTTTTATGTTGTGCTTTGTTATATCCTCTTTGTGCTTTTTGCTTTGTTCAGTATTTTGTATTGCTGATAACTTGTCTTGTACCCTCCCAGTTCGTACCAGAAAATAGGCATTGTATTGTCTAGTGTACTTATTTGATCCCAAAAACCAAATCAATTAATCAGAAAACAAGCAAATATCCTGTGAACCTAGTAACTGAAAGAAAATTCTGTAATTTTTGCCTGGATCATTTTCTCATGTATAACATTTTTTTGCTGAATCGTGTAGGATGTAAGTGCTATTTTTACTGTTAAATTATAGTTACTTCATTAGATCTGATGGCATCTTTATGGTTAAAAGCCTGTGAATAGTTGAATCCAATCTGTAATGGATTCTGAATTTTGCCAGTAGCAGTGGTGCATTTTATATGGGTCCAATACTGTGAATTGACATATGTTATTAAATGTTGTTCTATATTTTACAATTTCATCCACCTTGGCTCCCAGCAGCCCTCTGGTTTAAATGATAGACTTATTTTCCACTAACATCTTTCAGCCACCCCTTATTTTCCCTAACGTCTGTTTGTATCTGTACACATTTAATTTCTTTTACATTTTCACCATATGTCTCCATCTCTGTCTCCTTCCCACACATTTGTCACCTTTCAGCCTTCTTTCTAGGCCCTGTTAATTAGGCCCCACCTGGGGACTCCTTTAGCTCTTTCACTCCTGTTATGCTTTATTTTTCCCATCATCACCTTTTTGTTTCACAGAGTCTCCTTAGCCCTGCCATTTCTCACATCTTCTCCCTGAGCCTCCCATTTTTTCTTTCCCCACATATAAATATCCCTCATTTAACCTCCCCTGTACTCTAACTTAATTTTTTTCTCTTTTCGATATTTCCTGAAGAAGACCTAAGGTTGAAACATAGATTTTTAACTCTATTTTCTATTTTCAGAGTGCATTTATATATAACCATTTTGCTTTGCTTTTAGACCACATGCTGATGCAGCGCCTTTTTTTTCTTTATATTTTACAAAGGTTACATTTGGAAGATTAAAAAATAATGCTGACCCAAACTCATGTCCAGTCAGTAGGACCTGTTTAGCTATGTCCTTTTTTTTATCTTTCTGATCAATTTATTCCTGTTTCTATGTAAGAAACCTAATTTCCTGTTTACATTTTTAACCAGTGTCTATGTGAGTATTTAAATTAATATTTTAACCAAGTACTACACCTAAATATTTAAAGGGGAACTAACACAAACAGAGACAGTTATCAATATTGTTGCCAAGAGAAATTTGTTTTAAATAAGCTATCAACAAACCTGCAACTTGTTTAAGACCAGAAACATAGCACATTTAGTGCTTCCTCTCTTCAGAGCTACAAGCATTCATTTTCTAAATCACTAGTACAGGAAATGAGATCATATCAAGGAAAATAGAGCTATAATACAGTTTTGCCATTAATGTCTAATGAAGAGTTTTTGATCCCCACAATTCTGAATGTCATTTTTGATAAATTGAACTGACATTCCAGAGACCAGCCTCGCTGTTATCTTGCAATTTGTGAAATCGTTGTTTCATAGAAGTACAGTATATTGTACTATTGTGAAAAATTAATTTTGCTGTCAGTGCCAGCAGTTTCCAAAACTCTTTGTGGTTATTTTGCTTTACACAGTGTTTTGTGATAACTAAATTTAATGAAATGTCTTGTGACTGTGTGGTTTGCAGAACCACTCTAATTCATTTTTGTACATGTGCCTTTTTAAATATTTGTTTGCATTGAAGCAGTTATAATTTAAATTTGCTGGCTGCAGTCATTTTCTGTAATTAGAGGCTGTGTGATCTAGTATATAGAACACCAGTTTGGAACCTGGGAGATCATGGGTTCAAGCCTCAGTACAGTTAAATACTGATGAAGTGTTCATGAGCAAGTCACTTAACCTCTCAGTGCTCCAGTTCACCCAGTAGTAGAATTTGACAGAACACCACTGGAAATGAGGTTTTACATCTTAGCGGGCTGTCCTGGGTAATTAAGTTGTAAAATAACATAATTATTTTGTACTTGTGTGTGATAGGGTAGTTGATTGTTATAAGCAGTTTTGGAAACACTCGACAGGGACCTTTCTGAAGGATGGAAAATAAAAAAAAAGTCTAACTGTATACAATCTTGAAATACCCTTTTTAGTGCTAAGTAAAAAAAAACACAGGTTTTATTTTCATTCATAATTTTAAAGCAGCAGTGCAATGAACACATCTCAAAATGAAGTGTAACATTCTAAATGTCAGCTGCAGTCATTAAGACTTCTGGTTTCTGCTAACTTTTGTTTTGCTAAAAATGGGACTATTCAATCAATCCATCATGAAATCAATTTTATTGTGTGCAGCAAAATAAGCTATTACAATCATATACAGTCTACATTTAGACAATAAATACAGTAAATACACATATTAAGAATGAGAAATCTCTCAGATAACATACATTTGTAATAAAAAGAGAGAACAAAAAGTACGCAATATTCAGATTATTGCACTTAAAAGCCACAAGAAGTCTAATGGGATAAATCTTCCAGAAAGGCAATCACATACTCAGAGCAGCATTAAGCAGATCAAATAATCAGGGCAGCATTATGGAGATCACATAGCAAACACAGTCCCAAAGTTCTCCGGTACCTACCCTTAGATAATTTCGAGATGTACAAAGAAATAACAACTAGTTCAATCGGCAGGGCCAGATAGTAACTTAACAAGCAGAATAAAGAAACATGACTGGCATATATGTGTTATATATCACAATTACCAGCCAGATTTTATACTACCAGAATTCTACTTCTTATTTGATTCATTTCCTTCAGATATTTACCAAAACGTTCTATTGTCCAAACATCCATAGTATGAAAAAGAAATGATGCAAGGGTTTCATTATCAATCTGATATAGATTAGCTTTAAAAGGACTTAACCAATAGTTCTGGATATTTACATACCATGAACATTCTCAGATAATGTGTATGAGATTTTCTTCATCTCCTTTATTACAGTCACATTCGCCTGAAGTTAAACCTTTTTTCTTATAGCAATATGATAACATGTTACTAGGGCATTGTTCAAATTTGTAGTTTGAAACTAAAGATCTGGTTTAGGGTCTATCAGTATTTCAAGATATGGCTTGAAACCAAAATAATAGATTGTTTGAAGCAAACCATATAGAATAGTGAGAATTCTTAATCATTTCCGGGTCCTCATGATTCCAACTAGATGTTATTCTTTTAGCAATATATTTCCTATATTTACCACTAATTACTATACCCCGATCTACTGCTCTTTTAAGAGTCATCATCTTATAATTCTGTAAGATATTGATTAATGTTGTGAACCAAAGACCAGTTTTATATCCCAGATTGAACCAAACTTATTTTCCTTTGAATGCCTTCTTTGCTAAATTTGGACCTTGTCTAGTTAATCTTGTCCAATAATTTACTTTCCTAATTTCTGTTTTTGCCTCTATATTTTCAATACCTAATTCTGATCTGAAGTACAAAGCCGGGCAAGAATGCTCTACTTTAAGAGCAGTAGATAGGAGTTTGTAAAGTGGTGACATTAATCTATTTATGTTTTGACACTCCCATATGTCAGATCCATATAATAACTGCATCTCAAACTTTGATCTAATAACTTGGATTAGTGGTTTAATAGTCAAACCCCCATACTTTAGGTTGAACCGAACAAGTCCTGCCACTGTTTTCTTTAGTTTATCAAGAAGCAAGTCTGCATGCAGAGTCCACTTACCATTCTCTTGAAATAATATACCCAAATAAAGATAGCTAGTTACTTTCTGTATCCTAGCTTTTCCTACAAGCCAGAAAGTTGAATCTTTTCTCCTTTCCTTGTCGAATATGACAACTTTGGTCTTAGTTATATAAATTTTTTGTTCAGTTCAGAGGATTTGTGACATATGTAATCAAGCTTCTTCTGTAATTCTGATTTAGTGAGGGAAGGAAGCACAATGTCATCAGCATAGGCATGCAGGGGGCATGACTTTGCCTCTATTTTTGGAGAGTCAGACATGTTAATGTCAGAATGAGATGTCATATCATCAATATGTAATGAAAATAACAATGGGGCCAAGACACAGCACTGTCTAACTTCTCTATTAATATTAAAAGAGGCAGATAAACCTCCTTGCCTACCTATCCTAATTTTTTCCCAATTATTTTTATATAACTGTGAAATTAGGGACATTAAGTTCTTATCTATACCCCTTTTCTCTAGGATCATCCACAGAATGTTTCTAGAAACAAAAAAAAATGCTGATGTATAGTCAATGAACACTGTATGCACTTTCTGCTGTCTGATAATAACATATTTTTCAATTAGATGCTTCAATACAAATACATCTAATGTGGAGTAGTTAGCGCTAAAACCTGCCTGGTAGTCTGCTAGACCTCCCATTCTTATTACTTCATTCTCCAATCTTCCTAACAAAACTCTAGACAAAATTTTCAGATCTACATTAAGGAGACTAATAGGTCTATACATACATGAATCAGACAGACTACCTTTCTTATGTATGGGGATAATGCTCGCTCTCTTCCATGAATCCGGAAAAATATTTAAATTAATACGTCTATCAAAGTAAACTATCAAACATTTTGCCCAACTTAGTGGTAGACATTGTACATTTCTGCAGGAATCCCATTTGGTCCTGCAGCCTTGTTCTTTTTTATACCAGCAGTTGATAAAAGAAGCTCCATGGTAGTAATTATTATGGAGTCATTCTGTACAGTCCTATTGTCCTGTGTCATTTCTTGTTCAGGGGCATAAAAAGTAGATGTAAAATATGTAATCCACACCTCTTAAAATATGTATGTATCAATTTCATATTTGGAGTCTGAACAACCCTTAGCAACCAGATTCAGTAGAGTAGCAAATTCCCAGAGGGCCTGGGTGCAAGATGATGTTACAGGGCTTCTCCCCAGTTTTGAATAAACATCAAAATTATGATTTGGGCCCCTCAAACCTCATGGGCCTGGGTGCCACTGCACCCCCTGCACCCTTGTAGCTACACCCCTGACCAAATTCCAGAAAGATTTAGAGTCCCTCTCTTCTACCACAGTTAGCACTTTTTGCCACAGTTTTTTATGACATTTGATTTTTTTTGTTTTATTATTTGCTTAAAATCCTTTTTTTCTTGATTTAATTCTGTCAGTATCTGTTTAGATCTGGTATTCCTGTAATTTCTGTTTAGCCTTCTGATGGTGGCTTTTTCCTTTTTACATTCATTATCAAACCTATTACCAGATAAAACAGGATAGTTTTTTTGAATACGTGAAAGATGAATATGTATCTCTGCAAAAAGCTGACTTTGCATTGTTAATAAAGTATGGACATCTTTTTTCCAAAGATTCACAGAATTTTCAGAAATACAAGAGTTAAGCAGCAGTGGGACTATAATCTCGCCAGAATCATGTTGCCAAATAATTCTTTTGTCCCCTCTAATTTTAGTGTGGAGGAAAGTAGATATGCATTGGCCAGAACACTATCCCAAAGAATTAAAGCTTAGGAGAAGAGGAAAATGATCACTCTCTGAATATACTGGTATATTTTAGGAGTTCCAGCATTCTGGATTATCTGACCAAATGGCAAAGTCTACCACTGAAGCTCCTCTTGTGGGCAGGGATGTAATTTCTCCAGCTGTATAACCCTGCAGTCTACCATTTAGTGGGTATAACATATTATCTATCATAAGATCTATTATTTTTTTCCCATTATTATTTAACTTAGTATTCCTGGAGTTCCTAGTAGGGAGAATTATATCACAAAACATGTATGCAAACATCAGGTTATCTTTCAGACCATCAAACATGGCAATTCTCACATTAAAGTCACCCAGTAAAAGAATATTAGCTGTTAGCAAACCCTGATAGGCATTTAAGACTGTGTTTGCTATAACATTCCACAAATCATTACAGTACTATCCAGAGTTCTCAGGTGGAACATAACAGTTCAATACACAAATATCTATGTTCCCAACCTTAATATCCACTGCAATTATATTATTATGATACGATTTTAATCTTGCTTGTCTAAACTGTCCTACTTTCAAGAAAAAAAAACAATTAAACCACCTCAATTTCTGCCAAACTTAGAATGCCTAATACCTGGGACCTGGAAACATTCATAGCCATTTAATTAAATTTCATCACTATTTTTATGCCAAGTTTCCTGTAGACAAATAAGATCTGATTTCCTGAGAACATTTTTAAAATCTGCATCTGCTATGTGATTTGTTCACCCTGTAATGTTCCAAGTCATACAACTTAATCCTGAATTCTCAGCAATGCCCTCTGAGGATAATGAATAATTTACTTGTAGTCAGTTTTCCTCATATCTAGCCAGCTGCAAGAATCTGTTTTTAGTGGTACACCAGAGGTTCTAGTTTTACTAGAGTTTCCAATCATTGTATTTCCTGATATATTAAGACAGTCTGAATTTACCAGGTTAAGCCCCAAACTATCTAAGATGAGGTCTTTCCCAATTATATCCACTTGACTCTCCATGCCAACTCTACTCGCTGATATATCTCCCAGATCTTGAAGAGGTATTCTTAGGAAGTACATCAGCAAATCTTTTATGGCATTTGTTAATTTTGTATCATTTTCTTGTTGAAGTAAAGACATTCCGAACATACTGAGAGCAAACTGCATATCCTGGCACTCTATCATTTTGTTAAATAAAATTTGGTTCAGAAAAGTAATGATTAAATCTCTATCTTGAAACAGCCAGTTAATCACCCAGATGTAGTTAGCTACTCTAGAAAGGGAGACATATAATATCTATCAGGTTTGCTTCTACAATTGGTATATTCTTAATTTCTAAGATGTAATTTTCTGTAAAATTAGAATCAAGGTTTTTATTTAGATATTGTAGAACCTCAGACTCAAACTGCTTAAAGTTCCCCTAGTTAACTGGCCCATAAAGTCTTATCAGAGGATAAGATTCTGCCAAGTTAGTTTGTCTAGTTTGCCTAGGGTTAATCTTTTTCCCCAGAACATTGTCTGGCCTAGGGATATTCTGCTCACAGGTCTTTTCAAAAAAATGTAACCCCTGAGCTTTCTTTTCCTTATGTTGTATATTGGCCATACAATCTGTAAAGCCTTTTCCAGCTGCCTCCTTTGGGTTAGTTAAATTCACACATTGCTCATTAAGTTTCAGAATTTCCTTTTCTAGAGTATCCAATTTAGCCAAAAGGTCAGGGTTAACTGAAGCAACCTGCAGGTTAACCTCCCATTGTCCATTATCTGAAACTTTTATAGATCCTTCTTGCTGGCTATTCTAACTTTCTTTAGTCACCCCAATGTAAGTCCTTTTCTCTTTCACTTGATTTTCCTCCCTAGATTCCCCTTTCCCTTTTTTCTTTTTTCTTTTTTTTCTTTTTTTACCTCTTTTTTCGTTACTGACTTTTCTGGGCTTTCTATTAAACTAAAGTCAGGTCTCTGATTTTTACTAATACTATCCTGTTTTTGCTCCATCTGCAATGTATTTTCCCTTGTACTTATAGTAACATTTGAATCCAGCGTTTTATCCCCCAAGCTAATAACAGTGTCTAATTTAACTCTATTAGCTGCTACATCTGCCCTTAGGCTCTCCAATAAGGACCTGTTGATAACAAGTTGTTCCATTAATAATAAGTGTGCATTCTGGGGATTTTTTAATGATCCTACTAGGGACTCACTTAAACAGGATGAGTGCCTGCTAGTGTGTTTATTTATTTTATTTTGAAGTGTTTTGCTGCGTACACTTGTTGTACAACCTTGACCTCAAGTGTTAATCAGAGTAGGCCCGCATAAAGCTACACCATTATGAGTGCTCTGCCACACCATAAGGTACTAAAATGGTCAGCATATGGTAGCACTGGTTAATGAGCAGGGAGCTATATAATATCAGTAAAACAGTATTGCACAATTATCCTGGGAGCCCTGGTACTTCTGTGCTGGGTAGAAAGAGAGTAGTTTGATTGGAAGTTACCCAAAGTACATAAACGTCTAGCCTGTGTACTTTTAAATCAGTAGTTTTGCAATCTTGCATTGTGGACACACATGAGTGCCTGCTAGTGTGTTTATTTATTTTATTTTTAAGTGTTTTGTTGTGTACACTTGCTGTACAACCTTGACCTCAAGCGAGCACTTCCAGGGTAGGCTCAGCATAAAGCTAAGCACCGCTGTGAGTGAGGTGAGCTGAGTGGGGCATGCATCTCCATTGAAAACCACAAGGTAAAGAATTGGTTAACAATTAAACTAAACCAAAGTACGCAAGCAAAAATAAAAAAGCAACAAAGAAAAGGGAAAACAATACCAAAGACAAAACAAATAACACTGCAAAACAAATATAATGTTTTAGATACTGAATTAATAATAGTGCATCATGACTCAAAAGTTGAAGCTGAAGATACTAGTTTAGCAAATACCCAAGACCAGACTTGTATAATAACCCCCCCATGAAGAATCCAAAGTGAATTATAGCTCCATCGAAAACAAAGAAACTAAAATAGTATCAAAAACAATGAAAGGGGATACAAACTACAATGAGGGAAAAGTAAAGCAACAAAAATCAGACTATAGCCACAAGGAAGTAAGAGACATTATAATTATAGAGGATTCCATTACAACAGGCACAAATGCTATTATATGTAAAGGGAGAAAGATGAACACAGTAGTAAGTACTCTCCCAGGGGTTAGGCTGTCCAATGTAGATACATTATTAAATGGATTATTAGACGGTACCCCAAATCTCCTGGTCATACTACATGTGGGAATAAATGACATAGGAAGAAGTAGTAGAACATCTATACAAAGTAATTATAATAATCTAGTAAAGAGAATAAAAGATTGGGGGTCAAATTAATTATCTCAGGAGTATTACCTACACATGGTACACACCATTATAAAAACAAAACAATTGATTAAATCAATACATGGCTGCGACAGTTTTGTTTAATAAATAAACTGGGATACATGAATAACTCTGTAACATTTTTGAATAAAGTTATATTAAAAGAAGATGGCATACATTTAAATAGAGCTGGGACTAGACTGCTGGGTAAGGGAATAAATGAAGTGATTAAACTGCATTTTAAACTGGTTCCTGAGGGGAAGAAACACCTGACGTAACATCTATAAATAAAGAAAAGTGTAACAGTAAACAGACTACTGATTGGAATGGGGGTACTTATGAATGCAAGAAGATTAACCAACAAATTTGAGGAATTTAAATATCTACTGGAGTCTCAAAATATCCATCTTGCCCTAGTAACTGAGACCTGGTGGGAGGACTTGGATCCATATAATAAAAATATTGAGGGTTATACTTTGTACACTAAATCTAGAACATATAGGAGAGGGGGAGGAGTAGCTATTTATATTAAGAATACAACAAATAGTGAAGAAGTAATTCTGGAACATAATTTAGAAATGCTCTGGCTAAAGATTATTTTGAAAAAAGGACCCCATATAAATTTAGGGCTAGTCTACAGACCTCCTTAGAAACATAGAAACATAGAATTTGATGGCAGATAAGGACCGCTTGGCCCACCCAGTCTGCCCATTTCCCTACCTACTGGATAAGCTGCAGATCCTAGTTAACCAGCAGCCTACTTCTTTCTAGCCCCACCCCCCAGAATTGCCTTATGACTATCCCATGCATGCTTGAATTCCACCACTGATTTTGACTCCACAACCTCCTCCGGAAGGCCATTCCATGCATCCACAACCCTCTCTGTGAAAAAATACTTCCTTAAATTACCTCTGAGCCGCCCCCCCTCTATCTTCAAATTGTGCCCTCTTGTTCTTGCACACCCCTTTTTTTGAAAGATGCTACCCTCTTGGACTTTGTTGATTCCCTTGAGGTACTTGAAAGTTTCTATCATGTCCCCTCTCCTCCTTTCCTCGAGGCTAACATATTAAGCTCCTTAAGTCTCTCTTCATATGTCCTCCGTGCAGACCCTGCACCATTTTAGTTGCCCTCCTCTGACAGCTTCCATCCTGTCTATGTCTTTATGGAGATTGGGTCTCCAGAACTGCACACAGTACTCCAGATGGGGTCTCACCAGCTGTCTGTACAGAGGGATAATAATCTCCTGTTTTCTACTGGTGATGCCTCCCTATGCATCCCAGTATCCCCCCAGCCCTCCTTGCTGCCTTCTCACATTGTTTGCCCACCTTTGGGTCATCTGATATGACTACCCCAGGTCCCTTTCCATTTTGTTGTTGTTAGTATCTCACCCCATTGTGTACTCTTCCCTGGTTTTTGTTTCCCAGGTGCATTACCTGCACTTCTTAGCATTGAATCTAAGCTGCCATACATTTGACCATTCCTCTAACCTTGCCAAGTCCCTTCTCATCCTTTGCACCCCACCTGTGCATCAACTCTGTTGCAGATCTTAGTGTCATCTGCAAGAGACATATTTTTCTTCCAGTCCTTCTGCAATGTCGCTTATAAAGACATTGAAGAGGACTGGTCCTAATATTGAACCTCATGTACATTCGCTAGTAACCCTCCTTTCTTCTGAGTGACTCCATTTACTATTACTCTCTGTGTCCTATTCTCCAGCCAATTCTTTACCCAGGCTGTCATCTTGGGACCCACCCCAGGCTGGCTAACTTATATATTAATCTTTGTGTGGGACTGTGTCAAGTGCCTTGCTAAAGTCTAGGTAGACCATGTCCACAGCCCTCCCTGATCTACTACTTTGGTCACCCAGTCAAAGAAATCTATCAGATTCATCTGGCATGACCTTCCCACTGTGAATCCATGCTGCCTAGGGTCTTGTGCCCCTCTGGCCTCTAGATACTCGACAATTCTTTCCTTTAGAAGTGATTCCATCATTTTCCCTATCACTGAGGTTAAACTAACAGGTCTATAGTTTCCTGCTTCTGCCTTGCTCCCACTTTTGTGAAGGGGAATCACATCTGCCCTCCTCCAGTCCTCGGGTACCACCCCATCCTCCCATGATTTGTTAAAGAGGGTAGTCAGTGGTGTCACTAGTTCTACCCTTAGTTCTTTAGAATTCTGGGATGAATCCCATCAGGCCCCATTGCTTTGTCCACCTTCAGTTTTAAGAGTTCTTTCAGAACCCTTTCTTCTGTAAATGGGCTGGTATCAACTTCTGTATCCAGAGTGTTACTACTGTTTGTTTTATGTACCTCCCTCTTCCTTTGTAAATACTGAGCAAAAATATTTGTTTAGTATCTCTGCCTTTTCACATTCTCCTCTGCCCACCCTCCCTCCCCTTGATTAAGCCTCACTATCCCTCCCTTGGTCTTCCTTTGTCTCCTGATGTACCTATAAAGGTTTTATTCCCTTCTTAACTGAGTTGGCTATCTTTTCCTCAGTTTGGGCCTTTGCTGTTCTGACTGCCTTCCCAGCCTCCTTTTGCTTTAACTGATACAGTTCTCTGTCCTGCTCCTGCTGCGATTCCTTATACTTCCTGAATGCTTTCTTTTTCTCTTGAACCTTCACTGCCACTTCCTTTGAGAACCATAGTGGTTTCCTTCAAATTCATCAGATGAAGATCACCTGCTACTAAACTGTATATCAAAATTGGATCCAGGTAAGAAAAATATAATAATGGTTGATTTTAATCTACCAGGAATTGATTGGGTCAATCACAGTGGTTCCACTACCATTGATAAAAACTTTTATTGAAGTCATAGACCAAATAGGTCTTGAGCGAAAAGTGACCAAAGACACCAGAGGTAGAAACATACTGGACCTCATTCTGACCAACAGTGAAAAAGTTAATAATGTAGAAGTCTCATTTCCCCTTGGAAGTAACGATCATCAGATGGTCCTTTTCCAAATAAAGGAAAATCCCCCACTAGAAGTTACAAATCAGTATACAAATAAACTACACTTTGGAAAGGCAGATTTAGAATTCCTTAGAAAAACTATTGATAGATGGGACTGGCATAAACATTTTAATAACAAAAGTGTAGAAGACATGTGGGAGACACTATTAACTAAACTAAGGACTGAAATATCTAGATTCACACCTAGCAGTAATAAATGTAAGGGTAAAAAAATATACAGGTTGGTTTAATGCAGAAATAAAGAAATTAATAAAAAGGAAAAACACAATGTTTAGGACGCTTTTAAAATCTAATGATCCTAAGGATATGATAAAATACAGGGGTTTAGTTAAGGAAGTAAAAACAGCAGTAAAGGGAGCGAAAGCAAATTATGAAGTGGGATTTGTTGCAAAAACAAAGGATAATTATAAAATGTTTTACACATACATTAATAGTAGTAAGCAATCTACTCACATGTTTGGCCATTATATTAACCCCAATGGAACTAAAACCAATGATATAGAAATGGCTAATATTCAGAATTATTACTTTTGTTCAGTATTCAACAAGCAAGATACTAAAGATGATACCCCCATGGTCGGTTTACAAACTAGTCCTGGTAATATTAAAATTGATATGGATGAGGTTAAAGATAGATTATACAAACTCAAAATTAATAAATCCCCTGGACCAGATAATATTCATCCTAGAATATCAGTAGAATTTTCAGAATGTTTAGCAGCTCCCATTACATATACCTTTCAGAAAATCCATAGATATGGGTGAAGTGGTACAAAGGTGGAGAGAGGCCTTTGTAGTTCCAATTTGGAAGAAAGCCCCAAGGATCATCCCAGAAAATGTTCGACCAGTTAGGCTGACATCACAAATATGTAAAATCTTAGAAGGTATAATAAAGGACATTATACTAGAACATCTAGAGGCAACAGAACAACTAGATTCTACCCAACATGGATTTACAAAATCTTATTCATGTCAGACTAATATGTTAGTTTTCTACGAACAAGCAAGTAAAGCACTGAATGAAGGCAATGCCGTCGATGTGGCTTTTATAGATTTTTCTAAGGCATTTGATAAACTGCCCCATTCAGAAATGGTGTGTACCCTTCATAAAGCAGGTTTGAACTCCAAATTGGTAAACTGTATAGCCTCATGGCTGAGAGTAAGGAGACAGAGGGTAACTGTGAATGGAGTCCTGTCTGACTGGGTTCAAGTGACAGGTGGGGTCCTGCAGGGATCTGTGTTGGGCCTGTGTCTTTTTAACATATATATATAACACCATTGAGGTGCAAGCATAGTAACATCTGGTTAACAAAGTTTGCAGATGATTGTAGAATAGGGTCTATAGTTAATACCTTGGAGGAACAAAAAAATATGCAGGATGCCCTACTAGACTTAGCATTCTGGACTACAAAGTACAAACTTGAACTCAATGTGAGCAAATGTGTAGTTATGCATTTGGGAAAGCATAACTCAAACATTGCTTATAAAATTAACAACACAGTCCTACCTATCAAAACTGAGGAAAGAGATCTTGGAATAACAATATCCTCAAGATTTACAATTCACAACCCACTGCACCAATGTCTCTAAAATTGCAAACCAATGACTCAACTGTATTCTTTGTCATATAAAAAGTAGCGATAAGAGGGTCATTATTCCACTTTATTAGGCACTGGTGCTACCGCACTTTGAGTATGGAGTCCATATATGGGTCCCATATAAGAAGGGTGATATTTTAAAGCTAGAGTGGGTCCAACATACAGCCACTAAGGAAGTAATAGGTAACAATGAATTAACTTATCAGGAAAGGTTAAAAGGCCTTGATATCTATATATTACAGTATAGGAGACTCAGGGGCGATATGTGCATGCTTTACAGGGCATTACATGACAATATTCTGTGGAAAGAATATGGTCTTAAAAATCAAGTAATGTAAACACACAACCAGGGGGCACCATCTTCAACTAGTGACATCCAAATGGAATTTGATGAAAAGAAAATACTGGTTTAGTCAAAGGGTGCCTTCCATCTGGAATAGTTTGCCTAGGGAAGTGGTATCTAGCACCTCTATTGAATTATTCAAAACAAGACTAGACAGATTTTATGTTAACAAATATGAGATGGTTAATTGGGCACACAATTAAAGGACGCAAGTCTACTATGTTTGAAAAACCTATGAAACCTATGAAGGATAGTTTAATTTGCACATCCAGCTCCTGATCTTTTTGTAAGGGTCTCCTACAGCTTTTACAAAATGGGGATGCCATCAATGTATCATTCAACTGTTTAGGGCCAATGATGGTCTTCTGTAACTCCATAATTACCTCTCCTAACTTGGGAGTTTAACCCTTCTTTAGCAAAATCCTTTGGTGCATTTACTGAATTAAATGATTCACAGTAATTTAGGTTCCACAATTTTGGTGAATTTTAATTACTAGGATTCAGTATAACATTTTCCCTGTGTTGCACACTCAATAACAAAAGTAGCCTCATTTTTTCCTTATTTCATTAGGTAAAATTGTTGACTTATCTGTTAAGTGTACATCATGTATCTCATAATCAGAGCTGGAATCAGGGTCAGAGTCAACAATATATATAGGATGCCTAGTATTAAACAGCTCACTATTAGTACTATGAAGAGAACCTAAATTACTGCTTAGTAGCCATGACACAGATTGTAAACCCTTAAGTCTTCCTTCCTGTTGTGTTGATGACACATTTATACCATTTGTATTATTTGTACCATTTCTAGGTGTTGAAGTCTTAGTGTTATTATATAATGGTACCATATGATCTGGTATTTTCGATTGTCTACTATTAGATTTTCTCAGCAACAACTGCAGAGGTAACACATTGTTATTCTGCATTCTTTGCAACCTAGTATGCACCATTCTTACTACGTTCCCTACTTAGTTCCAGACCCTATTGATAAAATTGATACATTTTCCCACTACAACTTAGTACAGGCAAAATATTCAAAGGATTCAAAAAAAGAAAAAAAAATTCCAGACCCTATTAGTGGAATTGATAACTTCTCCCACTACAAGCTAGTATAACAAAGTTTGAATTCAAATTTAGAAGAAAGTTCATATGTTTCAGATGTTTCAAAGTTTCTACTGTAGGCAGATGTTAACAGGAGACACCCCTTCTGTTTCTTCATCTACAATCTAATATAGAAGTGTTCAAGATGCCAAGTACAAGTACATATATCAATCCAACAATCCAGCAGACCAGAGAGTCACTGAGTAAAGGGAACAATTCTCACAATGGCAATGCCCATAAGATTCTGCAGTCCAGAAAGTTCTAACAGTCAAACCTCCTTCTTATTGGAGACCAAGTTCAAAATTAAATCTGTAGTAGGCCCTGGGAAGACTCCAGGTACGATATCCCAATGTCTCGATATCTCAGCAGTTAAAAAATAAATATTGCCTCCAATAAATTCCCAAATGCAACACTAAAATCAGAAAAATAAATTATCTTAGTAAAAAAATAAGAAAGCATTTAACCAAAAGTAATATCTTATTACACAGTGTTAAACAAAGGCTAGGTAGGCCTAAAATATATGACATTCAGAGCAGGTAAAAATATTAGAGGAGAACTCACCAGTATCTTTAAAAGTGACTAGAAATAAAACAGAACAAGCGGCAAGCCAGTAGATCACAGTACATAAAACAGGGGGGAGCATACAGCATGGTTCAGCTCAACCATGATATCTGGTAGTCGATTTTCTTACAAAGGAAAATCAGAAAGAGTGGAACAGGCCGTCAGAATATCAACAGCCAGCTCAGACACTAGACAGCACTTTAAAAATAAAAAAGCTGTAGCGTCTGAAATTAAAAGGCAGGATAAAGACAGAAAACTGCTTGATGAACTTTTCACTGCTCCTAAACAACATACTGCTTGCTCAAAGTGGCACTGGATGAGTATGAAATGCCCAAACCAGCACGTGCACTTTTAAGTGCACGGTCAGATGATTAGCCTGATCTGTTGGCATGAAAGTTATTTTTTTTTAATTTAAAACTAAATAAAATAAATGTGAAATCTCAATAAGGGGTTTTAATCAGAAGATAAAACAAATAAACCAACAAGTTATTAGAACTGTTAAATAACTAAATTAAAGCTCTCCATTCTTAAATTAATTTGTTTTTAATCTATTATCATTCTATTAACAATTCTGTTCTATTATTCTGTTGTTTTCAGTAATATTTATACTCCCCTAAAAATACCTTCCCAGAGGGAAAAGGAATTAGTCCATTCTTTCTCTCTTTCCCTCTTTCAGCTGTCTCTCCACCACTGAGTCACTGAACTGCTGATTAACAGATTTACACTGGGGCTCTTTTTTTTGATACGCGTAACCTGTTTTTTTTTTCCAAACTCTCCTTCAACCATTTAACCAGGTGTCTGCACAAAATATTTCAGCCTGAGTTTCCCATTCCTTTCCTGTTCCTCACCACTGCAATACAGCTCTCTTGCACTGAAGCACACTCAAGGGAACCAGGCTGCAGCCAACTACAGGAGCCTGCTACTACCTGCAGGAAGCAGAACAGAGGGGAGACAGGAGACAGCAAATTGAAGACTGCAGTCACAATTAGGTGAACTGGAAAGGTTACACACATACATACAGGCAGGCACTAGGTATCATACCTTTTTGTAAAATAAAACACTCTGTGTAATCCTGCTTCCTATGCCTACTAAACAAACATAGGAGCACGTAGCAACTAATGACCGTCAGCTTCCCGTGACATGAAAGAACTACCTCCACTGACATATTTGTAGTCCAAACCTTTTTACTCCAACAATGCTACTGGGAGTGGATGATGTTGTTCGGAAGTGCTCGTCCCCGCACTCTCAGTGGGAAAAACAAAAGCTGAATTCACAGAAAGACTTCAGTCCACGTGTATTACTTTGTAATTCACTATCCTTTCACAAGTAATACATCTTAGAATCCATTTCTTTAAATATTTTCTCATCTAATGTAGTACTGATTCAGAGTAAAAAAAGTAGTGAAGAAAAAAATTATGCCTGTACATTACCGAAAGTACTTGATCTTTTTAGCCCATCGTGAATGAATATTGTAAACCAATCATCCTCCAACCCACAATTTCTATGCACCATGATCTTTATTTTACTGACTTCCCCATATCTAACCCTAAACATTCGTTACCATCCCTCCCTTCCTCCTCTCTATCTACCCTGTCTTTCATTTATCGTTGACCAGCACATACCTTCCTTTTGCCATCACGGCAGGCCATAGAATGACACTTTACAATCATGCATACTGTATCAGAGTTTTCCAGTTGGTTATAAGTTGAATAGTCATAATTGAAAGCAGAACTCCGTAACACGGACTGGTCTTCCGTTTATGGGGCCAGTGATGTTGACTCTGCGCTTGACCGTTTCATCCTTCTTTTTAACCTGGACTGTGACAAACATGCTTCAGTCAAGAAGCATAAAATCAAAGGCTATTGCAATCCCTGGTTGAGCCATGACATAATTGAGCTCTTGCATAACAGGGACCATCTCTGGCATGTAGCCAGGGCCACAGGGAAACTGGCTGATGTTCTCAGCTACAAAAGGGCAAGGAACAACTGAAATAGGCAATCTGAGTAGTAAAAAAAAACTACTTTGAAGAAGCCCTAGCATCAAACTGGAGCGATGGCAAAAAATTCTGGGCAAACCTAAAAGAGGTCACTGGTCAGGAGCCCAAATTCACCCCACCATGCTCAGCATTGATGGGACCCCTATCCTTGATCCTTTGTCCATATCCAACACACTCAACCACACTTTTACAGATCTCAGTGGTGTATTCCCTGATGGCTTCTTCACCTATACCAGCTCTAATGAGCCCATTCAGCTTTTCAAGCATCCTCCTTTTTATTTTGAGGCTATTACCCTGGGAGAAACCAGAAAATACCTTCCCAAAGTGCTTGGTAAAGGATGATATAGCAGGGACACCCTTGACCTTAAACTTGTCTCCCTCACATTGGAAGAAATCCTAACTTCTCTCACACGTATCCTCAACCTTTCACTTCAGCTTGCAAAATTTCCGCAAAGATGGAAAGCAACGGTAGTTACTCCAGTGTTCAAGAATGGTGTTCTGGCCCTGCCTGGGAATTATAGACCTAATTACATCCTACCACCCCTCTCAAAGGCCCTTGAGCGTATTGTGACTGACCAGTTTGTAGAATACTTGGAAAAATACCAACTGCTTTGCAAGAAGCAACATGGCTTTAGATCTGGGCACAGCACTACTACAGCACTTCTGGAGTTCACTGGCTCCATCCACAAGTATCTTGACCTTGGTCAATTGGTGGGGGCTATTTATATCGATCTGATGAAACCCTTTGATATGGTAAACCACGCTCTTCTTTCTGACCAACCAACTGCCCTTGGACTCTCCCAGGATACCACCACATGGTTCCGCAGTTACCTAGAATGCCACTCTCAACAAGTAAGGATAAACAATGTCCTTTCAGACAGCAAACCTGTCCACTCAGGTGTCCCACAAGGGGCAATTCTGGACCCACTACTATTCAGTTTGTTTTTGAATAGCCTGCCCCAAGACTGTAAGAATAGCATCCTCCTCTATGCAGACGATGCTGTAATCTTCCACAATGGCCCAGATCCATGCACCCTTGAATGGAAACTGCAAGATGATTTCTCCTGTGCTGAAAAATGGTTCAGTGACCGCAAACTAGTCATGAACAACAAAAAGACTAAAACCACGCTGTTTTCCAGCCCTCACAACAAACACCAAAAATACCTCCTCCCCATAACCAATAGCTCTGAGTCCTCCCTGGAACTAGTACAACACTTCAAATACCTTGGTATTACAATACACAACATGCTTACCTATGCCCCCCATTGATAATACCGTCAACACTATTAATTCATGCATTGGGCTACTGAATAGATATAAAATCAGTCTGACTCCTGAAGCCCTAAGCATAGCTGTCCACAGCTCTGTCATCTCTCTCTCATGGACTACAGTCTGGCCATATATGGCTCTTCCACAGACACTACTCTCCAGTGCCTAAAAACTGCACTCAACCGACCCTGCTGTCTCACCACAGGTGCGCTCCAGCTGACACATACCTGTGATCTCTATGCCAGTGCAAACTGGCTACCACTTAGCAGCTGTTTAAAATAGCAAACCTGCCTCCTAGCTAAAAAAGTCTGCCTTGGCAACATGCCTCCCAGGGTCACACAACTCCTTGTCCTATGCATTAACCCACGTCCTACTTGTTACTCGGAACACCAGTTCTTCCTAACCCCCATATAAAGAACATCCCAAGGACAAAAGTCATTTGCTTGCCAAGCACCACTCTGGTTTAACTCCCTACATGATAACATTGCTAACCTGCCTACACTTAGTGCCTTTAAAGTGAGCCTCAAGCATCAGATGGTACTGAACTCCCAATGTGACTGTCTTCATTAGTCCTACATCCTGATCTGCATCGTCTACCACCTCTCTCTCTCTCTCCCTCTCTCTCTATGCTTCTTGCCACCTTGACCCTCTGGTGCCCAGTTACACTTTCCTCCTATAAGACAATCAGGGCCCTGTTCCCCTGAGCACCCAAGTGTTTTTCTTATTATTACTCTCCTTGCTCTGGATTGACAAGTACATAGTAACCCTTCATAACCTTGTTTATATTTTGCTTGATGTACTATTATTCTCCCTTATCTTGTTATTTTATCCTGTATTAACTTTATCTCCCTGTATAATTATTCACATTACTCAAATCGTTTTCAGCTTTTTTCTTTATTGTACACTAAGTGGATCCTATGTAAAGAGCTTCCAGCTCAAATGATATTCCAAGACTGTAATAAATGAATAAATGGGTAAATAAATAAACTGTCATTCAGAGGTCAGTCTTGGAGGGTAGAGGTGGGGATGTGCCAGTCTGTAGCTGATTCTGTTGAATATTAGCATTTGTAAGGATGATGGGAGTGGTGGGGATTTGAACTGGAAATTAATGTAAAGTAATGTGCGGAGACACGATTCAGACCAGTGGGGTAGGGTTGTCTTGAAAATACCATTTTTTTTATTTTAACATTTCAGTTATTTTATTTTTTTTGTAAATGAATAATGTTTTCATGGGATGTTGATGCAGAGTACCAATTTTATAGTCCACTGACATGTGTTACACAGACCGGGAGATTGTTGGTGCTCTTTTATGTTTTTCATTGTCTTACTAGTTTTCAAATTTCTCAGTACACGTGTTTTACTCTGCCACCTTACGCTTCCTATAGGGCTTGGGTTATTAGCCCATATCCAACTCACCACCACAAATTATACCCTATTGTCATACCCATCCCCAAACCAGAGTAATCTGCTACATAATTCAGCACCCCCACTGTCTTTTATATATCAGTGAGTGGCACATACCCTGTTGCTGCCACAACTGCTGGCCACTGAATGATGGGCAGTTCATGATTGTGTGCAGTGATGGGACTCAAACTGTTGGGGTGGTGTTTAGAAACTACAGAATTTTTTTTGGTAATTTTTTTCATTTTTCAAAATGGTGATCATAAACTGGTCATGAAAGGTAGAGGAGGGCTTGTGCTGGTCTCTAGCCAGTTCTGTTGATGAGCATTTGTGAGGATGATGGGAATGGAGGGAATATGAATCAGGTGTTACTGCAAAGTGACTGTGTTCAAAACATGTGTGGGGAATCTTGAACATACAGATTTTTTTTAACCTCTTCTTTTTTAATTTTTGAAAATGACTTTTGTTTGCATGGGAAGATGAGGTATGGTGCCGCTATGCAGTCCATCACAGTCATAAACTGCTGGTGCTGTTGTTTGTTATTTTTCATTTTCTTGCTAGTTGTCCTATTTGCTCCTTACAGTTGTTTTACTCTGCCACCTTTCACTATCTATAGGGCTTATGTTATTAGCCCATACCCAGCTCCCCACCACCAACTCTATCATATAGTCTTCCCCAACCCAAATCACTCATCAGCTAAAGAATTCAGCTTCCCTCCTATCCTTTATATATTGATGTCTGGTACATACGCTTCACTCATAACCACAGCCAACTACTGAATGGCAATCAACGATCATGCTTACTATCTGAGATGTTGCAGTATACAGTGCTCAATAAACTGTCAATCAAGAGCTAGCTGTGGAGGGTAGAGGAGGGCATGTGCCTGTCTCTAAATGGAACAGGAGCTGGTTATGGTTGGCTTTGCCCTAAACATGTAATGCTTAGCACAATGTGCTACTATATTTACAATGCTGGATTTGCTTTAAGACAACATTAGAACTCATGTTTGTGTAACCTAATGGTTACTATTGCTTCAAAACACTGCACAAAGTATGTGGTCTCATCTGCCTGTGCCTTTAATCAAAGCAATGAGCACACACACAGGCACAAATTTCAGGTCAACACACTACATGCTGGAGGTATCATCTGTGAGTTTAGCCACTGACACCAAACAGTGGAACTAATAATTAGAGAATGGGTGGTCTGTCTGCCTGTGCTTAGTAGAGACCATGCACACATACCATTCTTTCAAACAGCCTGGACCAAGTTTCACCAATAATATGTTTTTGTAAGTTTACACAAAACAGATATTCCATTCCTCTATAATTTTTTTTAACATGCTCAGACTCTGGAGGGAGGTTTGCTTGTTCCCCTAATTTCACACCATAAAGCATGATATGAGGTAGCACTAGATAATACAACCAGACACAGTTCAAATCCCGTCAGTGTGCGTAACTTTGGAGTAGCACCTGGCTTGAATCTCCCCACTCCCAACATTCAACATAAACAGCTCCAATTCCATCTAGAGACCAGCACATACCCTCCTCTACCTTCCATGGCTGGCTGCTGATTGGCAAATTATGATCACCTGCATATTGCAGCATCTGATACAGTATGTGTGATCATAAACTGTAATTCGGCCACTGGCAGTAGTGGTAAGAGGAGGGTGTGTGCCTGTGGCTAATATGAAAAAGCTGTGCAGAAAGTGAACTAGTTAGCAGATTACTCTGAATTGGGGATGTGGATGACAGTGAGGTGGAGTTTGTGGGGGACAGTTGGATGTGGGCTAATAACAAGTCCAATAGGCAGTGTAAGGTGGTAGAGTAAAATGAATGGGAAAAATATGAACATTATCAAGAAAATGAATACCATACTAGAGCACCTGCAGTCTTCTGCAGCCTGTGAAACAGAAAAAAAAGTGGCTAAAGAAAATCTGTAGTTTCAAGACCATCCCCCTAATCAGTTTGAATCCCATCACTCTGCGCATTACTTTGCATTAGCACCCTGTTCATATCCCACACTCCCATTGTCTCCAACAGTGTTCACAGTCAAGAGAACCATCTCCCTTTACAACTAAAGACAGGCACATACCCTTTTCTAGCCTCCATGGCCAGAATCTACATGGCAATTTACAATTGCCTGCCTATTGCAATATAATCAACTGCATATTGCAACATGTGATACTGTATGTGCAATCATAAACTGTGTTTCGGTGGCCATCAGTGGTAGTGAGAGGAGGATATATGCTGGTCTCTGAAGATTAACAGAAAGTGAAGGGTTGGGAAGTGGGTGGGGGGGTTGTTTGAAAATTCTGTTTGTAGAAGAGGGGATCTCCAAGATACAGCTTGCAATAGGTAGTGGGGTGATTAAATAATACTTGCAAGATGGTCAGATGGATAGAGTAAATTTGACATACAATTTTTAGTACTGAAAACAATAGCATCCTATTGCAAAAAATATACAGTATCTTCAAAGTTAATTACATCAGACTTTACTCTGTATACCAGTGGGGGGAAAGATTAATTTCATACATCATCTTGAGGTACCAAAAGTTCAAGAAGTCTGTCAGAGATCAGCTTTTAATCACTTTAAGGTTTATCTAATGCACCCAATATATAAAGGATATGACCATAGCAATTATTGCACAATATCATTACAAATTAGTAGCAGACATGAATCATCATGTATTTCATTATAAGAATTAAATTGCAGCTTTTGAGCATAGCAGTAAAATGTCTTTCACACATGTTTTAGTCCCCTAAAACAACTGTTGGCGGCTGACTTGGTAGCACTGAGGGCTAGGCACTGGATGCCACACCTCATGTCACTCCAGTGACCAAGGTTTGGGCACAAGCTCAGGCTGCTGGGGGAGGACAGGGGGATGAGAAGCAGATTGAGTAGCCAGCAGACAGCTCTCCTCCTATGGGAGGGATGAGAGGTTTCCCTGGCACTTGGCTGCCACCCACTGAAGGCTAAGTGGCAGTGCCACAGCAGAGAGTGAATCTGGCAATAGTCTGGGAGGGTGGAAGGGGCTGTCACCAGAGTGGCGGTGTGCATGCATGCCTCCATGCACATGGGCAACTGCATTCTGGGGCCACAGGTAACAGGGGAGAAAATGACAAAAATCAGGGGCATGGCTGGATGTTGCCTCCATTCTGACTCTGGTGGTCCACCAGGGCATGAGAGGGAGGGTGTCTCAAATGACTACGGCAGTCCGGTACTGTCATCCAACACAGGCTGAGGATAAACAATGGTTGGGAAAAAATAACTGTTGAAGCTGTAACTGTCCTTTAATGATTGTAGTAAAAAAATAATAAAAGATAAGTCTAAACAGTACACTGACAAAGAACGGAATGCATTTTTTCATGTTTATTTATTACTGAAGGGCGAACTTGTGCTGCCTTATGAAACTGAGTCTTCAGCTGTAATGTTTACAGCCTTCTCAGGAATGCACATTCTGATGGCATTGTACTATGGGGGAGCAGCGGTGTATCATGATACACTCCTCCTTTAGCAAGAATTCCCATGATGCAGCTTGAATCAACATGGCCATCCTGGCAAGGGTCCATGTTTCTGATGGAGTAATTAAAACTAATAAAATTGCAATGAAAAGCTTATTTGAATTGAAACTAGAAGCTGGTCTCCCTTAAATTAAAATACATCATGTATACTGAGTACTAACTACAACTCTAATTGAATGTGCTACTGTTATAACTTTTTCTTTCTATTTGTCTTTCCAGAGTAAATCTACAATAGTGTGTCTTCTCCTTAAGGCATGACCTTTTCAGTTCCCTAACCTGTCAGTGTACAATTTTTGAATTACTAAGTGGCTTGCTTACACATTTTGTGCAGGTGCATGATACTTCAGAATGTTCAGGGGAGTGGGTTTTGGATTGCAGCAGTGGACATAACTTTGGAATGCCTAGATTGTGTGCAATTGCAAAATGTGGTAGCCTCACAATATTCAATTGCTACTGGGATACAATTTCAAAATATGGTGGGAAGACACATTTTTGAAACAGGGCAGGGATATTAAAAATTTGGAATGTGTCCAGGATCACAGAATTTTTCAACATGGCAAGGATGTGCAATTTACAAATATGGCAAGTATTATATTTTTCAGAATGTTGTCAGGATGCACAATTTCAGAATGTGGCAGTATGCACCTTAAATTTCAGGATGCAGTGTAGGTGACAATTTTCTAGTGTGATGGGGAGCAGGTGAGTGAGTCCCCAGTGTTTCTGAACTATAAGAAATTGGCACTTGGCAATTAGCAGGCAATGCCTCCCATACTGTAGAAGGCAGTGCAGTCTAATGGTTTGAGTGCAGCCTTAGAAACTAGGAGACCCAAGTTCAAATCTCACCAGAGCCACTAACATACAGTGGCACCCTAATCAAGTCGCTTGACACCCTACCGTATATAGTCCTTCCTAGACTGAGAAGAAACCTTGTCCTACTCTAAATGAGCTGATACGTCTGAGTTGACCTGTTCTGGGTAAATGAAGAGATTATGTGGGTACATTTACAGCATTATATATTTGGAGGAGACCTCTTTTCATTTGTTTTGGTTAACTGTATGCACAGGAAGTATCAAGTGTGGAAGGCTGCATGAAAAGAAAAGTATAAGAAAGTAAGATGTACTGTACTTCAATAGCAATTGTTAGGTCTGCTAATATTAGGGAAAATCTCACAAGGATTAAAATGTACTTTACATGCTGGGCATTGAATCCCCATGAGACATGCTGGAGTACTTTTTCACAGGACTGGCAGAGCAGAAGTACATATAATTAGTTTGCCTCTGTACTAAATTTAGATGAGTTGTTACATTTAGATGGGGCTAAGACTAGGGCTGTTTTTCTTAGTTAAACAGATTACAGTACACTTTAAAGGATACCTAAACAACATTTTGACAACAAACTATTCAAAAATCTGACTCTATAGGTGACTAAAGGAAAGGCTGCTGCATTCATTAACGCTAAAACTACATTTACATAATTTACCTAAATGTTGTTCCAGAGTATTTGCATAATTTACCTAAATGTTGTTCCAGAGTATTTGAAAATTGTAAAATCAGCCTTCCAATTAAAAAAAAAAAAAACTATCTTACCTGCTTCCTAAAATGGCCACCAAATGTGTTATGTGATGACATCATTTGAGCCAAAGTCAAAGAGATATATGGCTCTCTATAGTGCTATTTCTTTTTTAGCTTTGTATAGAATAGTTTCACCCAAATGGTCAAAACCATGTGCATTATTTTGTATAATGTGCATGATAGACTATGGTTCTATACATTTTGTTTACTTTAACATGCTGAAAATGTGTTTGAATCCAAATGACTTTCTCTGTGGCAAACCGCAGTGTGGTACAAATCTTGAATAACCTGGTGGTCTAGTGGTTATGGTGGATCCAGGATGCTACAATGGGGGAGCTGGGGTGGTGTGCATGCATAATATGCACTTTTTAACATTTTTATTACATCTTTGTATTCACTGCTATTATTCTTTTCTAGTATGTTTTTGACAGAACCTACAAATGTAATCCATAGTTTGAATGTAAACATTTGTACAACCAATAAATCAGACTTCTTCAACAAAGTGAAATGCAGGAGCTAGTAAGTATGTTACTATGTGGGGGTGCAGCCACACCCTTCACCACTCCTAGAGTCAACACTGTTTTGTAGCGAAGTTCTTGTGAAGTATAATGTTAGAGTTCATACTTTCTCAAAACTCAAATATATGCTTGTCTTGTCTTCTTTCTCTATGGGAAATAATAATAATCATAATAAGAAGAATCAGCATTTATATAGTGATTTTCATACACATTGTATCCCAAAGTGCTTTACAAGCAATACTAGACTGGTAGAAAAGTGACTGAACATGTAGTGGCAACAATTTCATACACAGCCTTGGACAATTGCATGAACTGTTTTTTTGGGAAGGGGAATGTTTGACAGGACAACGGGGTCAGGTAGTGATCAAGGTGTTGGCAGCCCCACATCTTATTTCTCATAGTAATCTGCTCATATTTCTCTCCTTCTGTCTTCTCCCTTCCCTCAATATAGCAGTACATTGCAAGAGTGGCCTTCTCAGTCCCCCTCTGGTATTCATTCTTCACTATTCCTCCTCACACCAAAAACTGGTGAGCTCATCACCCTTTTGCATCATGAATGCAAGCAGTACAGTCCCCGTTTTATTTTGACATATCAAATATAAACATATCTTTCCAGTAAGTCAGGCCCATAGCAGCATGGACAAGGGGAATGATGGACTTTCTTATCCTTAAAAGATCTTGGCTACCTTTGATTAGGCACTATTAAATGATGGGTGTGCATGTCATTATGCACGTCATATAATAGTGCCTAATCATAGGTGTCTTAGATCTTATATGGATAGGAAAGCCTATTTTTCCACTTATGCCATGTTGCTATCAGCCTGGCTTACCAAAAGATCATGTTTATTATTAATATGTAAATATAACACGGGAGACTGTACTAAACACATTCATGATGTGCAAGGGTAGTGAACTCACCAGTTTCTGGTGTGGGGAGCAGGTGAGAAGAATGAATGCCAGAGGGACTGAAGAGGCCATTCCAGCAGGGTACAGCTATATTTAAGTTAGTTGACGACATGAAGGAGGACGCTGAGCAGATCACGGTGAGATCTGATATGTGGGGCTGCCAGCATTGTGATCACTACCTGGCTGTGGATGAGAACATACAGTGATGACAAATACTGCATCTAAACTGTTATTTGAATTCAGTGTAGGGAGATTACTCTCGGGTGGGGGGTGTTGACGTTGGTTAGGACAGTATTGAGGGAGTTGTGTATAACTCATTCAAGATTTGGAAGGTTGGTAGCCAGCCAACTCGCATTGTGGAGCAGAGCACAGAAAAGTACTGAAGAGGAATTGCTGGCAACTGTCCTGTGTGGTTCTGCATATCACAGGTAAAGGAGTAGACTGACACTGGAAGTCAGGTGGATTCGCTCAACGTATTAGTATGCCTCTCCTACTAATAATATTGTTATCCATTTTAAGTGCAGCCCTAATGAGGGCATGAACAGCAGTTTTTCTGGTGGGTCATGATGCTTATTTCTTGGCCCTCCAGGAAGACCTAGTTGTTGGTTAATGAGGTGGGAAAAAACACAACAGGGAATTGTTCATACTACCTTCACTGTGCAGAAGGGTGGTGATCCACTCAATGTTTACTCTGGGCTCAGAAGTCAAACATTGAGAATGTGGACTGGAGAGTGATCTGGGAGGCATTTTTAACAGTACCAGCTGATGATGCATATCAGTATAGATGTGCACAACTTTCTGAGGTACAAGATTACAATCTGAGGTGTGATAATTCTCTTCATGAGACCGCAAGCTTATATGTGGCCCCAGGCAGTACTAAGGACAAGATATGGATGGTGGGGTGTTTAACAGAAGGCAGATTAGGTGCAGGGAGTTCACATGGAAGAAGAAAGTCTTATTTGTGGATTAACAAGAGAGCATGAGCTTTGGAACTGAAAAAGACCGGTACTTTACTGGGTGACCCTAAGAAAGTCACTAAACTTCCTTGTGCTCCCAGGCCACACCTGTAAACAAGCTTTCAGCTTAGTGTGTCTCTCCTGGTTAACAAAAAAACAAAATTCAGTGCATCATACAACCACTAGATCATCAGGTATTTAAAGTGTTGTACTGTAATGCATTTTGCCAAATAAAAAGTCAGCTAGATTGCAAAACATTTTCTGCAAGTTAAAGTAAACAAAATTAACAAAATCAAAGCCTAACATATGTACTGATCAAAATAATCCACAAATTAATACATGGTGTTGATCATTCAGGTACAACAATTCAAAACAAAGAGGGAAAGAATAACTAATTAGCACTATAGAAATATAAGTGGATCTCTGTCTCTGACTCCAATGATGTCATCACGACTCATCACTTAACACACTTGGCAGACATCTTAGGGAGAAACCAAGGCTGTTTTTTGAAAGTGAAAGGCTGACGTTTACATTTTTTCAAAAGCTATGAAACTACATTTATGTTATTTGCATAAATGCAGTTTTAGCATAAATGTAAACAACATCCTTTACTTTACCTTTGTATGAAGCCAGATTTTGGAGTTTGCAGTTTAAAAAAAACTGCTTGTTTAGGTGCCCTTTAATTCAAATGTACCTAAACAGCCACCTGAGTTGCCTTGCTGCCTGGATCATAAACCATTTTTGCTGAGACAAGGAAATTATGACATGAACACCAGTAGCAATGGAAGGCAGTGCAGCCTGGTGGTTATAGCTCAGAACCGAGTGGTCCCAGGTTCAAACACTTTATAAAGTTGCCTAAACTTGCACTAAATATAAAATATATGTGCAACGATTAAGGTGAGTCACATCTCAAATAAGCTTTTAACATAACAGTTATATATTTTTTAAAGTATGAGGAGGGAACAGAATGTGCTTTTGTTCATAAGTAAATTTTTGTCTTGTCTTTTTATTAGATTGTATTGTTTCATATGTGGAACTTTTTATACAGCAGGACCATCTTGAAAATAGGTCTATGACCTAATGGTGTGCATATGATATCAATTCATGAATAAAAATAAAGATGTTCTACTATTACTACAACTCTAACCAGAGCTTTCATACTGCTTGAAATTAATATTCACCTTAAATGTAGTCAACTATTACTTCTGTCTGAAGTAATTTTGTTTCTTTTCTTACTTTGCTAGTTAATAGATTCTCCACATGACTATACTTGACATTTGTAGAACAACCCTCTGCCTGGGGTTTGAAATATCTATTTTTTATTCTCTTCATATTATATCAGCCTGATGATCTTAATCACTATGACGTCACAAATGAACAAGAAGAGACAATCCCTCACTGCTAGGTTACTTACTTGTGATGCCACAGAAAATGAGGTCACAATGCTGATGTATTTTGGAAGGAAGTACAACTAGATATGTTATCCTACAAGTAAAGTACTCCTCTTAAAATCTATTAGAGGTGTGCGAAAGTTGATATTTCTGCCTTAGTGGAACTTTTGAGAAATTTGGGAACTTTTGCAGAAGTTTCTGAGCTTCCTCCTATGGTGGATCGGGAAACTTCTGAATATTTGTGGCTAAATTTTGCCCAGTTCTGCCCCCCCAATATGTTACATACCTCTCTCCCGTGGCTAGCACCCTCCCCCCACTGGTCACCACCTGATTAAATGAATAAAAAACTGCCTGGTGACTAGTGGTCCCTCCCACCACCCCATCCCCCACTGGTGTCCAGACAAGAGTCATACTTATATTAACCCCCATACCTATTCCCCTCCATATTATAGTGAAATATCTCTGGTGGTCTAGTGGTAATGAGCCCTCCTCCCTCCCTATGCCCAATCTATGTATGTAGTATTATATTATTATTTATTTTAACTTATTCCCTGCCAAATTCCAGTCCCTGGTGGTCTGTTGCCCCCCCACCCTGGCAGGTAGTGTCCCACCCCACTCCTCCATCCCATAATTGAGTGGGCCACCAGCACAGTTCTTCACTCTCCTCCATGGCTGGCATCCCACTGAGCTATCAATGAATGAGTGAGTGCTTGTTCAAGCACATGCTCATTCACTGACATGCCAGCTCATGTTCATTGTTGGAGGTTTTTCAGGGGTGCAGAGAAAGGGAGGCTACTCTGGTCACCAGTAGGGGGGCAGGATTGGGGGAACAGCACTGTGGACCCCAGAAGGGTCCACAATGCCTTTCCCCATCCTGCCTCCCAACAGAAACTGGAACAGGCCCCTTTCTGATTTCCCCTGAAAAAACTCTAACAATGACTGCAAGCTGGCAATGAATGAGCACATGCTTGTTTAGACACTTGCTAATTCATTGATAGCTCAGTGGGCTTCCAGCTGTGGAGGAGAGCAGAGGGCTGTGCCAGTGGCCTGTTCCATTTTGGGAAATGGGAGCCTGGTGAGACATTACCTGCCAGGGTTGGGGGTGAGGGGCCACTAGACCACCAGTGATTGGAATCTGGCAGGGAATAAGTAAAAACAAAATAATTGTATACTACATATCAGGATCAGGGACAGGGAGGGATGAAGGTTCATTACCACTAGAACACCAGGAATATACCATAATATGGGGGATAAGGATGGGGGTTACTACAAGTATGACTCTAGTCTGGACATGGGTGGGTGATTGTGTAGGGGGAGGGACCACTAGCCACCAGGTTTTTATTTTGAAATACACATTGGGTGGGGCACTACAGGTGGGTGATCAGATGGGGGGAGGGACCGCTAGCCACCAGGGAATTAATTTAATTTGTGATTATGCATTTTTTAGTATTATCAGGCAGGCAGAATTTCTGTGAAAGTTCAGAAATGGATTTACGAGCTTTTGTGAAAGTGAAAGCCTGACTTCTGCATCAATTCTGCCAGTGAAAGTTTTTTTCACACATCTCTACAAATCATACCTAATACTGTTAGCTGAAAAAGCTAATATGCAAATGGTGAGAAAAACATCTCAGAATTAAAAAAAAAGTAGCAACTGATTATTTGTAAAAATTAACAACATTTTCTGCATAATACTATTGATATTATTAGCTCTTTAAGGATATCCTCTGGTGTTTCTGCACCCTTATGTTAATGTTACATTTTTTGCCCAGTTCATTATATGGGAACATATAAAATCCTCCAAATAAAGCATGGGCTACTTTTTTTAGTGTTATGTGGCGATACTTAATGTCTCTTGCCTGAAACAAAACTGGTAAGGGGTCAGTTTATATTTAATAGTTATAATAAAATGGCAAGAAAAATCTAGATATTTCATTGGCCGAGTGATGTCATCTGACCATTAATATAGCTCTACGAACACATGGTCAGGTGCTGAGTCTAATATTCCTCCCCAAAAAAACTACTTAAAAACACTCATAAATTAAATCACCAGATTTGGGCAAGACCTGTGCAGCAAAATAATTCAATCACTATAGTGATAAATACCTGCACAGAGGAAAAACAGTAATGACAGATGGCTTGAAATACAATATAATCTCCCATCCCCCTCCTCCCAAAAAAGACAAATAAATGCATTTGCTAGTAGGTCACAACAAGCTGATACTCAAGTTGAAGATCATCATCTGGATCCAGTTGTTGTAGACTACTTTTGCAATGTACACCAGCAGCAGGAAATACAATTTCTGGCAGCACATACTATTTCTGGGCCTCATGAGAATTTTTCCAGCCATGAAAATTCACTTTTACTTTTGGGACACTAAAGTGCATTTTGACAGTTGCAGTGGAGACTCACACAGCACAGCAACAGCTAGCAGCAGCAGCAGCAGCAGCAGCACATCAAATTTAAGGCAGTGCATCTAATTTTGGGGCATCATGAGAATTTTTCTAGCCATAAGAATTCACTTCTATTTTCAGGGCACTAAAGTGCATCTTGACAGTTGCTGTGTTGAGTTGCACAGCACAGCATCAGCAAGAAACAGCAGTAGCATATAAGATTTATGGTAGCACATCTCATTTTTGGGTGTTATAAGAATTTTTCCAGCCATGATAATTGCCTTTTATTTTCTGGGAACTAAAGTGCATCTTGAGTTCTTCAAGTTGAAGTTCAAGTATGTTTTATTGTTCTACTACAAGCCTTTATAAAAGTTTCAGGCACATACCTTACAAAGAAATAATCATAAAACTGTTAAAATATTCATGTACAACATTATACAATATAATGAACATTGAGATACTATAAATTCAGTACAAAGCTAAAACCAATCATACATCCATGTTAGCGTAATACCCACAAAAATGCCCTTCTCTACAGTTAATTCTGATATTATAAGCAAATTCCATTTCCTAATCATTTAGAATTATAATACTAATTACACCAGATAAATCTTCTCTATACATTCAGTCATAAACATAGTTGAGGCTTTACCTGAAATATATTGAGTGAAGAAGTAGCATAGATATCACTTGTTACAAAGATTCAATCTAGTCCAACAATGACAATTACTTATATTAATCTCCAATATCCCTTAGTTTACAGATGTACTGTAGATATAAATCATGAAAGCCTATGTAGAATTCTACTATCTGTTGTATTAAAAAGAAAAATAATTGTTTGATTGGGGGGAGACTGAGGTTACCTCTAATACTTCTTAACCACTCTTTCCTTCATTTAGGAAAAAATGGCATAGTAACAACATATGTTTCAAATCATCTCCACAGTGATGACCACATCTACAATATGGGCTCAAGATTAAAGGGCTCAATTCTCAAAGCCCTCGGGGCACTGCCAGGAGCTTACATCCCAGTGATTTGCGCAAAGTACCCCATGCACCAAACTATGGCTCAGGAGAGATTCAGAAAGGCAGCCTGAGTCAATTGCAGGCTGCCTGCACCAAACAGGGCTTGCACTGCCGGTGCACCCAAAAATGGACTACAACATGGTGCTAGGGGGCATGTGGCAGACCCAAGTTACCACATCCCTGAATGTAGGATTCTCAGACCTCTCCCAGAGGGAGAAATTCCAGCCTGGGCTGGTCTACGGGTACTTAGAAAATTCTCCTCTTGGAGAGTTGTCTGTTTGTGGCAATGTGCTTTGGGAAGTGGTCCCCCCTCCCAATCCCCGATGTGACCCATTTTTAAATAATTTAATATTGACCCCTTCCTTGGTGCTCTAGTGGTCCCCCCTCCCCAATCCCTGATGTGACCCCATTTTATATAATATATAATTATGACCCCAGTCTTGGTTGTTTTGTGTTTCCCTCGCCAATCCCTGATGTGATCCCATTTTATAATATATAATTATGTGGTTGTTTTGCATCCCCTCCCCAATCAATAATTTTACCCCATTTTATAATATATAATTATGACTCCATCCCTGGTTGTTTTGCGTCCCCCCTCCCCGATCCCTGATGTGACCCCATTTTATAATATATATTAATGACCCCTTCCCTGGTGGTTTTGTGTCTCCCTCACCAGGAGGTAGTGCCCACCACCCCACCCCCCTCATCCCAAAACAAAGCCAGCACTGGCACAACCCTCCTCTCACCTCTGCAGCTGGTGCCATCTCAACTGTCACTAAGCGGTAACATAAAGTGTATGCACACTTTATCAATGAACGCATACACTTTACATTATCACTTACTGACTGTTGAGTTAGCACTAGCCGTGGAGGTGAAAGGAGGGTTGTGTACCATGAGTAGCCCCTTCACTGAGCTTTTACCCAGTTTTGCATTAAAAATTTTGAAAGCATTAACAACTATCTTCATTTTAAATTGAAGGTTAAGAAGATGGCTATTCCATTGAAAATACTGCACAAATCTAATGCCTAAATAATCACAGTACTTATCAGTTTTTATCTTTATCTTATCAATAGAAATGGATGAAAGTGATTTACTGCTATTACTGAAAATTGCTAATTTTGTCTTTTCTCTGCTAATGGTTAAACCATCTACCTTAAATAGCTCAGTGAAAAGGTTTAACTTTGTTTGTTGTCCCAGTAGGAAGGTGGACATCAGAACTAGATCATCTGTGTATGCAAGACATGGAATTTTCTTGTCAGTAAACCTGGGGGAGTGAACATCTGAGTGTTCCAGTCTGTTCAGAATTGTGTTTATATAAAGATTAAATGGAGTGGTGGCAAGAAGGCATCCTTGCCATACCCCAAGATTGGTGTGAGTGGACAATGTCATTTTGCCTTGTTGTTTATACTGAACCCTAATTTAAGTGTCTTGATGTAATCTAATAAGAATATCTAATAAAACCAGATCAATTTTATAACTTTCCAATTTTTTCCATAATAAAGTTTGACTAATGCTACCGAAAGCAAATGTTAAATCAACAAAACAGCAATAGAGTCTGCTCTTTTTAATATTCACATATTTCCACATCTTAACAGTTGCTGTGGAGACTCACACAGCACTGAACCGACTAGCAGCAGCAGAATATAAAATTTAAGGAAGTACATCTAATTTCTGGGCATCATGAGGACTTTTCCAGCCATGAACTTCACTTTTATTTTTAGGCAGTAAGTGTATCTTGACAGTTACTGTGGAGATTCACACAGCACAACACCAGCTAACAGCAGCATAAAAGATTTATGGGAGCACATCTCATTTTTGGGTATCATGAGAATTTTTTCCAGCCTTGAGAATTCACTTTTGTTTTTTGAACACTAAAGTACATCTTGCAGTTGCTATGAAGACTCATACAACACAGCACCAACTAGCAGCAGCACCAGATAAGATTTATGGGAGCACATCTAATTCAGGGTATCATCAGAATGCTTCCAGTCATGAGAACTCCCTTTTTTTTTCTTGGCACTAGAGTGCATCTTGACAGTTGTTGTGGAGACTCACACAGCACAACACCAGCTAGCAACAGCAGCAGCATATATAACCTGGGGGAGCAAGCACATCTCATTTAATGGTGTCATAAGAAAAATCCACAGCAGCAATGCATGTAACAGAATGACCTATTTATTCTGTCACTCATGATTCAAAGTATTGGAATACAGAATTTATGTATATTATGGTTCTTGTAGAAGACAAAGAATATGAATTGTGATTTATGCCCAATTAACACAAAGTGCATTACAGCAAGAGTGTTTGTGGCAATTACACACTGTGAACTACCATGAGCAGCATGTAGCACTTGTCCAGTTTTTTTGTTGCACATCAGAAAAATTCTGGAATTCATACAGTTAACACAAAGTGTGCCACAGCAAGAGTTTTTGGGGCAGTTACATACTGTGAACTACTGTGTGGCAGCATGTAGTAGTCTATCAAATTTTTTGGTGCAAATGAGAAAAATTCCGGGAGACGAGAATTTATGTAAATTCTGATTTGTTGCACAGTTAACATTAGGTGAGTCACAACAACAGTGCTGAGACAGTAAAAACTCACAGCACAGTACCATGTAGCACTACCTGTAGCAACCTGGCATATTTATTCTGGTAACTGAGAAAAATTAAGAAAATAGATTGAAATAGTGCTGTGCAGAATTGTCAAATTCTGGCAGAATGAAATTTTGCGGAATTCTTTTTCTGCAGAAAAAATGCTGTTCTGCAGAATATTATTCTGTGGTTCTCAACATTTTCAGTGGAAATGGTTGCAGAATACTTTTCAGTGGAAAACAGATGTTCCACAGAATATTCTTTTGCAGATCACAGCAGGTGTAATACTATGGAACAAGTGGTGAAATTGCTGTAGAAAGTCTGCCAGTGGAATGGTCATTCTGTGTCAATTTTTGCTGGCAGAATTCTGCATTCCGCACAGCACTAGACTGAAATAGAGAGGAACAGCATAAAAAATATAGATTGGAAGCATACATTTTTATTTAAGACAGTAGCAAGAGTATAGAAACTATAACGTTAAATAGATAGTAAAGACAGAGTAAGTTTTTGTGTATTTTTGAATTTTTTTGATATTTGCTGTTTCTGAAACAAATTAATAGGAAAGGTTGATGGAAAGACAAGTAACAGGATAGGAAATAGTTAAAGTAAAACATTAATATGGATTTGAACTGCTTTAATATTTTTAAGCAAGTGCCAACTGCCAAGCTCACTGACTGCCACTACCATCAGCACCCGCACCACCGCAGCAGAGCTCATTCATCTCATTGAGCAACTTCTCCTGATTGGAAAGGATAATTTTAATATCCTGCTTCACTGAGATGAGCCACTGATAGAGGTTCCCTTCTTCCTTCCTTAAACCAGCGAGCTCCAGTGATGATGTTGTTGCTGCTGGAGGTGTGGGTGCCGATGGTTACGCTGCTTGAAGTGGAACTGGGGGCAGCTGCTTCAAGATGGTTTGCCTCCCACCCCACCATGTGATGGGAACTTCCCTGATGCACTGTTCATCTGACCAGTGCCCACACAGACCAACCACCATCTCCATCACCACCACCACTCTTTGCTTCCCTCTGTTACTTCTTCCACGCTGCACAACATTTTATTTTTAAATGAGTTCTGTCATCACCAGTACCCAAGTGTGTATCCTGCTTGTCAAACCAAGATAGTTTCTTACACACACCACCTCTAAAAAGGGATGCCAAAACCAAAATATTTGCTTATTTAAAACCACATTTATTAATAAATACACATAGACCAACTCCCGCCTGACATGTTTCGGATTCAAGTCTTTTTTCAAAGGCTAAGGAGTAAATATCTATCAACAGTAATATAGGTGCATAGAAAACATGTGATGTGATGATACCTAGTGACACCCAAATCTGTGATTGGTTAAAAACTATTTAATATTTTTCCTTATGGCCCATATCCTCAAAAGGTAGCAACTAGGATTCAACAGTTTTAACAACAGTCATTAATACTACACATTAGATACAGTTTGTGCTTACCAACTGCAGTTAGATTGTTAACGCTCCTTCTGAGTTTCCTGCAAAACTGCTGACAATCCCAAACTCCTCGTGGTTGCAGACCTTTAGACTCCCCCCCACAGAACTGCATACATAATCCTATTGCTCCTGTGGTCCTCCAGTTCCTATGGATCACAAGCTCCTGGGGTCAACTGGAATTGTGAGTAAGAAATACCTGTCCAGGTTCTGCAATCTCTCTCCCCTTTAGCTGCTTCTGGTGCAAGGTGGAAGGGGTGAGGGAACTTCAGCTAGCTCTGCACCTCTGCTCTCACTAATGCATTGCATTTGAAAGCATGATCAAAATGTATCTTGAAAAAAAAAAACTGAAACTACTTTCCCAGGCCCCAGATCCCTCCCCTTTAGGTGCCTCAGGTTCAAAATGGAATGGGAAGGGGGAACTCTCCACAATGCACTGCTTCTGAAAGAAGAATCAAAACTGTGTTTTTAGTTATTTTCATTTTATGGACAACATGCTGCACAGTTCTTTTCATGGAACTGGCAGTTTGAAGTTTTGACTATGCTATGATTTGCATACAGAATACCAATTATGAGCTGTTGACCAATCAGAATTATGCTTTGAGTTCTGTGTATAAACTGTGACCTGGTAAAAACTCCAGATCATTGGTTCCATAAAGAGAACTGTAGCAGAATGCTGCCCATAAAAAAAGCAGTTTTCATATCACGTTTTATTCAGGTACAGTTAAATAATAGTAATTTAGAGGAATGTAATTTCTGAAAGTAAGAACATTATAAACCCCCAGTGGTGTAATCACCACCCCAGTAGACATAGCAGAAGCATTCAACGTAGCATTCACTGATCTAAGCTTAATACGTTTAACCAACCTGTCATACACACAGATAGCCACTGAAGACAATGAGCATTCTAGCCCTGCTAGTGTTATGCGAAATGTAAAAATTTCACTTAGCAAAATATTTTGTGTAATCCCTGAATTACGTGAAAGATTTCGAGGGTGCAAAATGCAAAATCCCCCAGGTGAAATGTAGAAGTTCACCTGCGAAATACTAATTTCACTACCCATGGGTGAAATTCCGCATTTGCGACAGAGCCAGAGGGGAACAGCTTGACAAAAAAATGAAAAAAACAGTGTTTTCCCCCCTCCCGAAGACCCCACATCCCTCGTGTCTAGTGAGCCCATCCTCTGGCCTACAATAGGAAGAATCCCCCCCTCTGAGATTCAGCCCTGTCCCCATTCAGATAATTTAAAATAAAAATACATTTCCCTGGTGTCTAGTGGCCCCACCCTCCTGGCCAATGCTGGACAAATGAAGAATGCACCCCCACCCCGAGATTCACACCCATCCCCCCTCCTGAGTTCATTAAATAATGAAAAAAAAACCTTCCCTGGTGTCTTGTGGAACCCCCCCCCCACCCTGTCTGGTAGTATACATTAACACCAACCCACCCTGCACCCCCTTATTCCTGTGGGCCACCGACACAGCCCTCCACTCACTCCATGGCTGGCAGCCCTACTGAACTCTTTTACAAATGATCCTGCATGTGAGTGAGCCCTTTTCATTGAATGAGGGTGTGCACATGCTCATTCATTGAAAAGGGCTCACTCACACTTGAGCTCATTTGTAAAGAGCTCAGTCAGGCTGCCAGCCATGGAGGTGAGTGGAGGGCTGTGCCAGTAGCCCAAGGGGGTACAGGGGAGTGCGGGGTTGGGGTGGGGTTACTGTATACTACTGGACATGGTGGGGGTTGGGGGTCCACTAGGCACCAGGGAATGTTTTTGTTATTATTTAATGAACTCGGGAGGGGTGACGGGTGTGAGTCTCAAGGTAGGAGGTGTATTCTTCATTTGGCTGGAGATTGGCCAAGGGGGTGGGGCCACTAGACACAAGGGAAATGTATTTTTATTTTAAATTATCTGGATGGGATGGGGCTGAATCTTGGCGGGGGATTTCTTCCTATTGTTGGCCAGGAGGGGGGACCACTAGACACCAGGGATGTGGGGTCTTCAGGAGGGGGGGCACTGTTTTCTTTAAATATCCCTGAAATTCTGCATTTTGCACTGGCAAAATGCTCAAATTTCATGAGATATTTCATTGTGCAAATTCTCTATTTCACCAAAATTTCACTAGTGAAATAAAATGTTGCTGCATCTCTAAACTCTACCACCCCTAAGTTTTACTTTAGGTGTGTTAGTGTCAAGGAAGCCATCAAATATGTCAAATGTGTTCTAACTAAAACAGGAATTTGGAGTGATGGAGTCAATATGAAACTGTTAGCTATTGCTCTGAATGAATTGACTCTGCCCCTTAAAAAAATCTTCAACCTCTCGCTAAGACTCTCCCAATTCACCCAGGTCTGGAAGAGTGCCTTAGTAACACCTGTCTTCAATAGCGGGGACAACACTAGTGTCACAAACTATAGACCTATCTTTATGCTCTTCCTCTGTCTAAAGTACTCAAAGGATGGTGTCAGATCAGCTTGTGGAATATTTAAATAAATATAACCTAATGTGTGCTGAACAGCATGGATTTAGAAAGAGGCATAGAACAGTCATGACTCTCACTGAATGCACCAACTCTTATCCATGAAACCTAGACAAATGGATAGTAGTTGGAGCTATTTATGTAGACGTAACAAAAGCATTTGATCTTGTAGATCACATACTGATGATCTCCAAGCTACTCACACTTGGATTCTGAGGAAGCCACATCATGGTTCAACTGCTATCTCTATGATTGCACACAAAAAGTAAAAATAAATGGGGTCCTTTCTAGTGCATGGAATGTCACCATCAGAGTCCTACAGGGGACAATCCTAGGCCCACTACTATTCAATCTCTTTGTTTATGGCCTGCCTGAGGCATGCACTGAGTCAAATGTGCTGTTATATGCAGATGATGCAGTCATCTACAACAACAATGCACTGCACAACAACCTTACACATGATCTTCAACACAGCTTTGAGGATCTGGAATCATGGTCTAAGATCAATAAACTAATTCTCAAGTATAAAAAACCAAAAACAATGCTCTTCTCAGAAGTCCATCTTAAGAATAAACTAACCTCTCTTCCATATACATAATGCACTGGGCACCACTCTTAAACAAGTACAATCCTTCAGGTACCTGTGTATTACCCTCAATGACACTTTATCCTTTGCTGAACATGTTGATACCATTGTAATAGAAACATAGAAACATAGAATTTGATGGCAGATAAGGACCGCTTGGCCCACCCAGTCTGCCCATTTCCCTACCTACTGGATGAGCTGCAGATCCTGGTTAACCAGCAGCCTACTTCTTCCTACCCCCATCCCCCAGAACTGCCTTATGACTATCCCATGCATGCTTGAATTCCACCACTGATTTTGACTCCACAACCTCCTTCGGAAGGCCGTTCCATGCATCCACAACCCTCTCTGTAAAAAAATACTTCCTTAAATTACCTCTGAGCCGCCCCCTCTATTTTCAAATTGTGCCCTCTTGTTCTTGCACCTCTTTTTTGAAAGATGCTACCCTCTTGGACTTTGTTGATTCCCTTGAGGTACTTGAATGTTTCTATCATGTCCCCCTCCCTTCTTTCCTCGAGGCTATACATATTAAGCTCCTTAAGTCTCTCTTCATATGTCTTCTGGTGCAGACCCTGCACCATTTTAGCTGCCCTCCTCTGGACAGCTTCCATCCTGTCTATGTCTTTTCGGAGATTGGGTCTCCAGAACTGCACACAATACTCCAGATGGGGTCTCACCAGCTGTCTGTACAGAGGGATAATAACTTCCTGTTTTCTACTGGTGATGCCTCTCCCTATGCATCCCAGTATCCTCCCAGCCCTCCTTGCTGCCCTCTCACATTGCTTGCCCGTCTTTAGGTCATCTGATATGACTACCCCCAGGTCCCTTTCCATTTTTGTTGTTGTTAGTATCTCACCCCCCATTGTGTACTCTTCCCCTGGGTTTTTGTTTCCCAGGTGCATTACCTTGCACTTCTTAGCATTGAATCTAAGCTGCCATACATTTGACCATTCCTCTAACCTTGCCAAGTCCTTTCTCATCCTTTCCACCCCACCCTGTGCATCAACTCTGTTGCAGATCTTAGTGTCATCTGCAAAGAGACATACTTTTCCTTCCAGTCCTTCTGCAATGTCGCTTATAATGACATTGAAGAGGACCGGTCCTAATACTGAACCCTGCGGTACCCCACTAGCAACCCTCCTTTCTTCTGAGTGGACTCCATTTACTATTACTCTCTGTGTCCTATTCTCCAGCCAATTCTTTACCCAGGCTGTCATCTTGGGACCCACTCCCAGGCTGGCTAACTTGCATATTAATCTTTTGTGTGGGACTGTGTCAAATGCCTTGCTAAAGTCTAGGTAGGCCATGTCCACAGCCCCTCCCTGATCTACTACTTTGGTCACCCAGTCAAAGAAATCTATCAGATTCGTCTGGCATGATCTTCCCGCTGTGAATCCATGCTGCCTAGGGTCCTGTGCCCCTCTGGCCTCTAGATACTCGACAATTCTTTCCTTTAGAAGTGATTCCATCATTTTCCTACCACTGAGGTTAAACTAACAGGTCTATAGTTTCCTGCTTCTGCCTTGCTCCCACTTTTGTGAAGGGGAATCACATCTGCCCTCCTCCAGTCCTCGGTACCACCCCATCCTCCCATGATTTGTTAAAAGGGTAGTCAGTGGTGTCACTAGTTCTACCCTTAGTTCTTTTAGAATTCTGGGATGAATTCCATCAGGCCCCATTGCTTTGTCCACCTTCAGTTTTAAGAGTTCTTTCAAACCCTTTGTTCTGTAAATGGGCGGTATCAACTTCTGTATCCAGAGTGTTACTACTGTTTGTTTTATGTACCTCCCCTCTTCCTTTGTAAATACTGAGCAAAATATTTGTTTAGTATCTCTGCCTTTTCACAGTCTCCTCTGCCCACCCTCCCTCCCTTGATTAGCCTCACTATCCCTCCCTTGGTCTTCCTTAGCTCCCTGATGTACCTATAAAGGTTTTATCCCCTTCTTAACTGAGTTGGCTATCTTTTCCTCGGTTTGGGCCTTTGCTGTTCTGACTGCCTTCCCAGCCTCCTTTTGCTTTAACTGATACAGTTCTCTGTCCTGCTCCTTCTACGATTCCTTGTACTTCCTGAATGCTTTCTTTCTCTTGAACCTTCACTGCCACTTCCTTTGAGAACCATAGTGGTTTCTTACATCATCTTGTTTTGTTTATTTGCTTCACACAAGGCTCGTTACCTCTGTGATGGCAGTTTTATTATTCCCCATTGTTCTTCCACCCTCCTTCCTGCCCATTTGCTAGTGCGTTCCTTAGGCACTCACCCATTTAGCAAAGTCAGCCCTCCTAAAGTCCAGTACTTTTGTCTTTGTATGGCTTGACTCTATTGCTGTGTTTATTGTGAACCATACTGTTCAATGGTCGCTAGTTCCCAGATGGCTACCCACTTCTACATCTGTAATCCTCTCACCATCTCCATTTGAGAGAATCAAGTCTAATATTGCTCCCTCTCAGGTGGGCTCCAGTACTAGTTGTCTAAGGCATGCCCCTGTAGGGCATCTAGAATAACTGCACTCTTCGAAGTGGCAGCTGCAACTGCACTCCAGTTAACATCTGGCATATTCAGATCACCCATCAGCAATATCTCCCCTTTTTCTGCCATTCTAAGTATACTTTCTATCATTTCCCTGTCCATTTCCTCCCCCTGAGAAGAGGGTCTGTATACAACCCCTCTGCGTATTGTGGTGCCATTGCCTGTCTCCAAATTTACCCACAGTGCTTCTTCTCCTCCCTGTGTACCTTTTGTTCTGTTGCTTTAATTCCTTCCTTATGTAAAGAACTACTCCTCCTCTCTTTACCCTTCCTGTCCCTCCCATACAGTGTATCCTGGTATGTTTATGTCCCAGTCATGGTTTTGTGTGTACCATGTGTCTGTGACTGCCACGATATCCAGATGTTCTTCCTCCATGAAGGCCACTAATTCAGGAAGCTTGTTACCCAGACTACGGGCATTAGTACTCATTGCTGTCCATTTTTTGATGGCTTTACCTTCCTGTGCAGCATCCCCCACTGACCATTCTACCTCTGTCTTTTTCTCATTTAGTACCCTGTTTTGTAGGGAGAGGCTGGGATTTTTCTGCTGCTTGTCAGTGCCTCCCCCTTTGACTAGTTTAAAGCTTGTCAATGAAGCATTTAAACCGATTGCTCAAAGACTTGTTCCCTTCCTGGACAGATGCAGACCATCCTGCCAGTATAGGCTGGTGTCCCTCCAGGTGGAACCCCAGTCCCCAATGAAGCCAAACCCCTGTGCTCTGCACCATTTTTTCAACCATTCATTAAACTGCATGGTGCCAATTACCCTCGCCTCCCCCATGCTTTTGACAGGCAGCACCTCTGAGAAGGAAACTGTGTGTGCTACTCGTCTTAGGGACTGTAGGGACTGGAATCAGGAAAATTGGCCCACTCTTTAGACAGAGACAGAATCTAACCACTGAAGCCAAATGCCTGGCCGTCAAAAGCTCTGTGCTCTTACTCATTGATTATGGGCTCCCAATTTATGGCTCAGCCATAGATATGGTATTGGATAGAGTTACGATGCTGCTCAGTAAAGCTTGCCATTTTTCTGGTTCTGAGAAATACATGGATACCTGCAAACTATATACCCTTACAAATTGGCTCCCCCCAGCTGCTCAGCTTCACTTTCAAACTCTCTTACTGGCCAAAAAAGCTCTAATAGGCTGTACGCCACCCAGTGTTAGCTCCCTCCTCAGACCCATCCACAGCCTATACACCACGCGGACAGTGGCCCGTCAGGCACTAACCATTCCCCAATGTAAAATTAGCCTAGGTCAGTGATCCTTCACTAATCACAGTTATTTGGTACAATGAACTTCCAGCCAGCATTGCCTGCCTCCCCAAGATCTCACAATTCAAGCAGCCTGCCTAGGACACATCTGGCCCTGAATTCAGGCTGTTGCTGCTCTGACCCATCATGAGCTATATTTTCTCCCTCTTCTCTCCCTGACACTCACATCAACTCCCCTCTTCCCCCTCCCCACTATGTGGAGTCCCAGTCAACTTGCAGTGTGAGCCCTATGAAAGCGCCAGTAACTTAACCCATTTTGTGGAAACCTATTTGCAGTTTGCACTGTGAGCCCCAATGTTGCAGTAGAGACTCAACCCATGCCCTCTGCCAATCATATTTTAATGCACTGGTTGCTTTATAACTGTATTCCACCATGATGGACTACACTGTGCCCCTTTTACCATTTCTTCTCCCCCTGAAAGCTGCTTGTACTGACCTGTGTAAATACCTGAATGTTTACATATGTGTTAATTAGCTGGTCTCTTACTTGTACATATTGTTTGACATGCTATTTTGTAACATCTATGACAAAGGCCCTGACAGAGCTGTGTAAAAACATTTCATCTACGGTATTGTTCTCCATCTGATGTGGAACCTTTGAAAATGAACAAGTTGTGCTCAAAGGCTGTTACCAAATAGTGCAATAAATAAATAAAATAATAAACAATTGCCATCTAGAAATGATTTTGTGTCCTGTTTAACCTTCTCTTCCCTAGTAGAGCTGTGCAGAATTCCGTGGACTTTCAAAAATTCCACATTAGTTTGTGGGATTCATTTGTGGCAATATTCAAAAATTCACAACCAGAACTGCACCATTTTATTTAGTCTGTTGACTGATTTACATAAAATAAGGATGGTTGTTCCATAGTTTATGTAAACCAGGGATTCATTTGCTGCAAATTACAGAAAACTAATCCACAGTTAATGTAAACCATGGAAAAGTAATCCATGGTCTAAATTAAAACACTTGAATTCTTAAGAATTTAATGTAAAAGTATGAAAATCATTTTGGATGTGGAAGTGCTATTCTAACTGAATTCTGCTGGTGGAATTCCACATTTGCATACTCTACCTACCACTTGTTAACAACATTGAAATGTATTGATCAACTCCATGTAAATTACAAAAGCTGCTACTGTATGACGCTGAGTGCAGGTCAGCTTAGCTTAAAAGTTAAAAAAGTAAAAACAACCTTTAGCTCACTATCAAGAAATATACAATCTCTCCTATAATATTTTTATTTAAACATGCATTTCTGACTAAAGAAACAAATAGTAAAGAAGGAAAGAAATTGCATCCCATTATTTTGGTACTTGAAGAAGAAAAAAAAGCAGTGGGATCAAAAAGAGATAAGGTAATAAAATGATTCCGTCATATGGGCAATCTTGACAAGCAAATCTTTAAGATGATGTAAAGTCTGAAATTGTCATGTTTTCTGCCTCCATGAGCTCAGGCAAAAGGACCTTTGTTGCAGGTTCTACTGCATCTCTTGTTGCATATAGAAACATTGGGGAATTGCAGACAGCATATTTAAATCCACTTAATTTGAAATAGTAAGTGTAGCTGATTCTTAGTAGAACCTTTTCAAAGATCTTGATGGGAATTAAAAAAATCACCAAGTTGATATGTGTAAAGAAAATACAGTATATACTGTACAACCTATGTTCTTCCTTTAATTTATCATGGCACTTTGCTGGATCCATTGTACTGTAGAGTAGACTTTCGGAATGCAGAAATCCATTAGCAAAATTCATGCAGAATGGCAATCCTGTTTCTGTGAAGCCTTATGAAATTCTATTTCAAATTGCTCCAAATTCCAAAAGGCATGTCTATGTAAACCATGATATTATGTCCTGCAGATTATGTAATGTAGAATATCAATCTGTGGTTTGCAGAAAAAATAATCCACAGTTTACATAAATTACTGAATACTATACCATGGGTTATGTGAACTGTGGATTACTAATCCAGTTAAAAAATAATTCTGCTTTCAGAATTTCTGACTTCCACTTTTTTCTTTTTACAAAGCTGTTTATCTTTTTCAGCACCCAGACCTGGCACCCCTGGACGGTCTCCTTGACCCCCATCTGGATAGGTCTCCCAGGCCCCATCATCTGACTTCTCTGGGACTTACCTTTCCCGGTGATCTTGCCACAGGACCCTGGATCACAGGCACCCAATCATCAGTGTGGGGCCTGTAGGAGACCAGGCCATCACTGTACTATGGCTAGAGAGTTTTCTATCCTATTTTCTCCCCTATTGGTCCTACATATGTACAATAACACATGTGCATACTCCACCTCCCTAGAAATTCACCCATTATTCACTGTGGTGACTCTTCCCATGCTGTCCCACAGTGCTGCCACCTAGATTCCTCTAAGTGGCAACACTGTGGGAGTCTACTAGGTGGCAGGCAATCCATGGGATGTGCTGTACCTTATCCCTGAGGGAGGAGAGCTCCCTATGAATGCTCAATCCTCACTTCAAGGTAGGCCCCCAAGCCATCCAGGTGCATTCTCAAACCTGGGTCACTGGCATGGTGCTAGGTTATGTGCCCAGCACCTCAGCCCTTCACAGCACTGAGATGGCTCTGATTTCAGCTTCTGCTGGAATTCTGTGGAGTTAGGTAGAATTCTGAAGACTCCATGGAATTCCAGATGAAGCAGAATTGGAAACTACACTATAGCTCCATTGTAGAGTAGCCACTTCCAGATTTCACAATGTGATTGCAAAAAGCTGGATATATTCTTTTTCCATTGTTGGTGGTAAAGTGAAAATCTGCAAATATTTCAACCCTACAGTCCTTATGCGCAGTAATCTTCATCGTATGGGCAGACCTGACAATAAAATCCCTAGAGAGTGGGACTCTGAGTTATAAAATAGGAATGTACATCTTACTGTTGGACAGTTGTGATATATGGTTAAATGGTTCTGATTGGATCAAAAATGATTCCCCCCCCACCTTATTGAGATGGGGGTAGTGCTAGTTCAGCAATATGAAGGATTGTTATTAAAACAGTCATCGGAGAAGCCTAAAGAATTCCCCAGCCTCACCAGCACTACTTTTTTTTAACTGGATATTAACATTTTTTCCTGATATATTGATGGCACTTAATCAAAGCTACAGTAGCTGTTGGTCTGCTTCTAGATGAGTGCTTGAAGCACTGGAACAAGCAGAGTCAATTATAAGAAATAACTGGGAAGAAATTAATTGCTTTAAGCTATTAATTACCATAGCAATTGATTTAGGTGCAGTGAAACATCTATCAGTGAGCTTTTTTTTGTTTGTTAGTTTCTGCATGGGATATGTAACTGCAATCATTGTGTTTAATTGACTTTACAACAGTATTTAGTAAGCAACACACCAATTAACAGAGTGAGAGGAACTTGCAAACCTGAAACACAAACATGCCTAAGGTATTGGGTGAAATGAAGTTGTTGATATTAAAGGATTAGACATCAAGAGTTGAAATACAATACATTATAAAACAACTTTGTTTAATAAACCATTTTCACTACTAGCATTCCAAAATGCTTTATTGAGGTGAGAACTTTAAGGAGGTGAGACAATGGGACTCTTGTGAATTTTGCATGAGCTCACATATGCATGTTTAATGAAATAGGACAAGAAATCTCCATTTATAAACTTATCTTCAAATAGGTGACAGAAGTACTACAATATATAAAAATTCAACAAGGTTGGGTTTATTTTCCTATCAAGCACCCTTCCAAAACACAGGACACTGTATAATAGAAGCATGTATGAGAATGTACAACAAAGCAGATACAGATAAATAATGCAATGTCACCCTAAATATATAACTGCTACAGTAAGACAGTGCTGCATTAAACAGTACAATGAGAATTGGAACTGACTGGAAATACTAGATGAAGATGTACTGTAAATGCAAAGGTTTGCTTGTAAAAACTGGACAGAGAAGGTACAAAATATGTCTAATGATAAGGTATCCAAGAAGGTCAGGCTTGCACATTAAATGTCATTATCTCCAGCTGATTTTATTTGCAGTACTGAGACATGACATAGCCTCTGAGCAGAAACTTTAGTAGCTCAACCCAGTAGATAGGGGTTCAAGAGCACACAAATATAATGAGATCTCAATCCATTAAGGGTTTTAAGGGTAGGAAAAAGTTATATGCGATCAATTCTCTAACAGCCAGACAGTGCAGATTGTGTAGCATTGGAGGGTTATCATTTGACTTATAATGAGAAGTTAGAAGTATCACTGCTGCACTCTATACCAGCTGCAGCTGTCTGATCTGGCCACATGTCAAGCAATTGAAGAGCATTTTCAAGTAATAAAGATGTGATTCGGCAAACGCCTGCCCAAGTTTTCTCAGAATGTAGGGTTCTACATAAAGGCAAACTCCCCATACCCATTTTTTCTACAGAAGTTCATAGAACTGATTTTTCTTCAGAAGTTCATAGAACTCTAAAGAAATGTGATAGAAAAATGCTACAGATTTCCAATAAGTAATTGGAACAGCTTGTCCTTAGAGTAGCTTAGAGAATAATTCTGCCACATTTATGGAAATGTGTCTGTATGTTTCTGAACAACCAAAGAAATAATTAAAAAGGAACATGCTATTCATTTATACCTGGGTCTCCCACTTACCAGCTCAGTGCTCCAAGCACTAGACCAAATTGCCCATATGGAAATGTTCAGTAGAAAAAAATGTGAGCTTAGCAGAAGCCAATGATGACAATTTGACTGAAAGCAAATTACTTTTTCAGAAAACAAGCATTCCTAGATAAAATACAAATATAATTACTGGAACTTGATAGAGTTCTTTGATTGGGTCACCAGGGTAGTGAATCAAGGAGGAATGGTGGACATTGCATACCTTGACTTTAGCAAACCATTTGACTCAGTGCCGCACAGGAGGCTGTTGAACAAAATGAGATGCTTAGGGCTGGATCCCAGTAGTAGTGAGGTGGGTGGGTAACTGGCTTAGGGACAGAAAGCAAAGGGTAGTTGTAACTGGAGTGTCCTCAAAGGCAGCTAAGGCACTAGTGGGGTGCCTCAGGAGTCGGTGCTGGGGCCACTCCTGTTAAACGTCTTTATAGGGGACATAGCGGAGGGGCTGGAGCGAAAGGTATGTCTTTTTGCAGATGATACAAAGATCTGTAATACAGTGGATACTGAGTAAGTGGTTGAAAAAAATGTGCATGGACCTGTATAGACTGGAGCAGTGGTCAAGGGAGTGGCAGTTGTCATTCAACACAAAAAAGTGCAGGATCATGCACGTTGGGAAAAAAATGGAGAGGCAGAGTACAGGATGGGGGGGGGGGGGGCAAGTCCTAGAGGCAATTAAGATAGAAAGGAACCTAGGCATAATCATTTCACAGGACCTCAAGCTGGCAAAGCAGTGTGAGAGGGCAGTGGCAAGGTCCAGTAGAATGCTGGGATGTATTGTCAGAGGGTTCACTAGTAGGAAGAGGGAGGTCATAATGCCTCTGTACAAGCAACTGGTGTGATCATACCTGGAGTATGGGGTTCAGTTCTGGAGGCCACACCTTAGAAAGGATGCAGAGAGGGTGGAGAGGGTCTAGAGAAGGGAAACAAAAATGGTAGGGGTCTTAGTCAGTTGTCATATGAGGACAGACTTAGGGACCTTAACATCTACTCCCTGGAGCAAAGAAGGAAGAGAGGGGACATGATTAAGACCTTCAAGTACCTCAGGAGCATAAATAGGGTACCAGTGAGTGAAATGTTCCAGCTGAAGAGACACTTGATAACTAGGGGTTGTGAGATGCAGATAGAGGGGGGAAGGTTCAGAGGAAACATTAGAAAATGTTATTTTATGGAGAGGGTGGTGGACAGCTGGAATAGACTCTTAGAGGCAGTGGTGGGGTCAAGGATAATGGGGGGATTTAAAACAGCATGGGATAGGCACACAGGTATTATTAGAAGGCCTAGTCTGGAAGGCTAGCTCCCTAGAGCTGGCTTTAAGGTAGAGAGTTTTGAGCAGACTGGGTGGGCCTGGTGGTCCTTTTCCGCCGACGCGTTCTATGTTTCTATGTAACACATTTTTACAACTATAACATCTTAGAGCAGCCTATTTGAGCAATTTGTGCTGGTAAAACTGTATTTGTATCATGCAAACTGAGATATTAACACCTGGATATTAGTTAGCAAGCCAGTCCCTATATTGTGTGATGCAGGTTGCATGGCACAAAGCTGTTTGCACAGCAGCACACCAGAAGAGCTGGAGTACATGCTAATGAAAGGCAGAGTCATGCATACATGGCACAGTGGCATATTGGAACCTGGTGAATGCACAACATGGCTTTTTTTCTCTCCCCCAAATAGGTAATGTTTGGCAAAAGAATATTTTAGCAGCATGCAAAAGGTGAGGACCATAACAAACAAATTACTGGTAACTTGTACAAGTCAGTTAAGATGCAGGGGAGAACCAATGGGGATTAGAAGAAGATATTTAAATGAGCTCCATGCAGTACTAAGATGGAGGATAGACTAGAGTACATTGATTCAAAACCTGTGGTCCACAGAACATTGATGTTCCAGTTCAAGTTCAAGTTTATTGCAGGAAAGACTCAGTTGAGCAAGCTCATTCACAAAGAGGTCCTGAGGCACATACACATACAGTTTGCAATTACATAGACAGGAGATATAAAATGTAGAACAACAAAGAAAACATATATAATGCAAGAGGTATACACAATAGAAGTCCTTATGCTATATATGCAGTACATTCCAGCTTGATGTGCTATCATACTGCTGCAATAGACCTTGAATTAACACATTGGAATTGTCTTTCTGGACTCCTTAAACACTCCAGAACATTTCTTTCACCATGTACAAACATGTGTTGCATCCTCATGTATCACCTATTTTCACATGGGAATTTAGATTGCTCGATTGTTCCATGAAGCACAAAGCCTCAGTCAAATGCAAGAAGAAATGTGCCTTGATAATTATGTAAATGACAAGTAATGACATGGTAAGGACTGTTTGGTACCGGCAGGATGAGTAGAGGCATAAGGCTTCTTTGAGCATATTCAACCATCTACCTTTTTCAAAGTTTGGAATGATTAGGGAGTTCTATCTCTCCAACATTAAAAGAGCCCCCAACACCTCAAGAAGAACTTTGAGAAATATAATATTTGGACACAAAGCAGCTTTATATTCATCATTAACTTTGTATTTCATATCCCCATTACTTATTACTGAGGTCATATACATGAAAGCAAGATTTCTGTTCCTTGAGGGTTCATCAGCTCCTATTGCTTCTTCCCAGCCTGATGTCATAATATTCTGCTTGTGACATCACCGTTATTCCCATGGCAACAGACTGTGATGTCACAACAGAGCATTATAATTTCAACTAGGGATAACCTATAGAGGTAGGTTAACTCTAAGGGATAAAGATCTTGGACTCTATTCTCAAAGCCCTGATTTTGACACAAGGTGCCTGTGCCAAACAGATATGGTGCAAGTGGCACCTTGCATCACAAAATGCCGCCAGAGCTATTCTCAAATGCAGTCTGCATCAGCCACTGGCTGCTTGCCCCAAACAGGGCATGCACCACCTGTGTGCCCACAACTGGGCTGCAACACACTGCAAGGGGTGATGTGGCTGACGCAAGCTACCACATCCCATAAATTGGTATTCTCAGTACTATCCCTGAGAGAGAATTTTAAAGTACCCTTAGACCAGATAGTGCTGGTCTAAAGGTACCTAGACAATCTTGCTCTGGGAGAGTCAACCTCCTCCCCAGCCCCAATTGTGCCATGTTCTGTACTGAATAACTGTATCATGCCCCCCCATCCCGGATAGTGCTATTAATATAACTGCTTATGTAAACTCATGTTCCCTTCCCCGATCCCCGATATGCACATTGATACATATAGGTTGTACCCATGCCCACCACCCAATCCCCAATGTTGTCACCATTTACAGTGATGACTCTCAAGTCCCCAGCCCCAATCCCTGATTCTGACATCATTGTAAATAAGTATAGCCTATGTCCCCATCCCACACCCCGATGGCACCGGTAGTACTTTACAATACTTATCATGTCCCCCACCCCAAAAGTGCCAGCACTAATAGTAATACAAGGAGCCAGCAACCAGCACATCCCACCTCACACCTCCACATCTGGCCACTGGCTGAACAGTCAATGGGCATACTGTAATATTACAGTGGGCTCATTGATTGTTCGGTCAGTGGTCAGCCATGGAGGCATGCGGTGGGCTGTGCTGGTTGCCAGCTCTTTATACTACTATTAGTGCTGGCACCTTTGGGATGGGGGGCTTTGATAGGACCTGAGCAGCATTTACGGGTTTGCTGGGGAAATCTTTATGTGTTCTATTTATGTAAACCCTGTTGTTTGTTTATGTGTGTATGTCTCGCATGGACTGGCCACTCATGTAAAATATTTGTTCTTTGTTTAAGTGTTTTGTTCCACCCCCCCCCCCCAGCATCCTGTTGATTAGGCTACACTTTGAACACACTCTAATAATACACCTATGGTCAGATGAGTTAGATAGCAACTCATTAAAAATAAAAGATTAAAACGTTGAACACTGAATAAATAAGAGGGAAAGGTGCTCAGGTTAAAAATGTTCCCTATTTAGAGGCTGTGAATACCTCTTTATGCTGCATCTTTTGCTGACAAACCTAAGAAAATACTGTTTGTTTTCTGTTATAGTTTATCAGGATATAAGGTATCAGGACATTAAAGGCAGATATCATGTTTGTTTCGTGCTGGTATTTTTAGCCTCTTTTCATTTTCATAGCGTTCTGTGTTGGGTTCTGTGTAGTTCTGTGAACTACCTCTCGAACATATGCAGAGTCACATCGGTAGAAAACCACAGATTAAGAAGAGCGCTTTGTGGAGCAAAATGCATACTAAATTAGAAATACAGTATCCATTTGTAGAGGAGAGCCCCGAGGTTAAAATTATGGTTATTAAGCTGAGTATCTTGAAAACAACATTATGTAGGCAGGAGTGCTTTTCTCAACTTAAAAACTTCTCGGAGCCACACAAAGCTGCAACGTTTAGTCACTGCATTTTAAAAGGGAACCGAGGAAAGTTTCAAACCTCAGCAAAGTAAAGCGCATGAAACTAATTGCATTCAGCAGGCATGTGTTTAAGTAAACATTTTGTTTTTATTGTATTTTGTTATACTTACCATGGTAAACGAAGTCTTATGTTGAACTCTCCTCCCCAGTAATGTTCTTAAGAGCTGGCCGGCCTCATTCCTATTACTTTTATACAGAGCAGAGTGGGAGGAGAGACTTACAGAATGGCTTTTCGAGAGAAAACGGGATCTAGTGGTTAAAATTACAATGCCAATGTATTGTTTGGATACATATAAAGTATTAGATATGTATATAACATTATAACTGAGAAAGGAATTAATAGGGGAAAGTAAAATGTAAAACCTCAACATTTGTATGATTGACAGCTGGGTGGACCAACGTTAAAGTCCAACCCCCTTTATATTGCAAGCAGAGAGTGCTGGCAAGTTAGAATCGAAAAGGGTGTTGGAGGTACAACACCTTTCAGCCTAGTACCTTCTAACGCTGTATGTGGTAACATGTTAATTTGCTGAATTTAAGCCTTTATTTTGTTTCCTTCAAATTTTATTTTGTTTGTATTGAATGTTTCCAGTCCATTTGTATTTGGTCCTGTAAATTATTTCAATAAATACTGAACTATTGAGAATCACTTCAGTGCAAGCATCCATCTGTTATCCTACAACCCTTCACAGGGGCATGCAAGGTATTGTGAAGTACTAGTGGTGCCATCGCAGTGCAGGGTGGGGACCATGGGCTGTACCGATTTGCACTGATGTCAGCATTGGGGAATGAGGCAAGGGATTTGGGTGTTATCTCTGTAAATGGTGCTGTCATCAGGGATCAGGGTGGAGGCATGGGTACACATAATTCTTCAGAGGACTGGCACCATTGGGGCTCAGGGTGGGGGGGGCACTGGACCTCTAAGGATGCAGGACATAGCATTATAATTACAAACAGGCAGGATCAGGGATAGGGGGATTACTTGCCCCAGCCATAGGAAGCCTGCAGCAAGCCCCTCTCGTGCGCCCTGTGTTTCTTGCATGGGAGGGGTTGCTGTAGGTATGGGGTCTTAGGCACCAGGACCCCTCATGCATAAGAATCCTGTGCTGGGTGCCTGGTGCACTGGGCTTCAGCACAAGCTGCTGTTTGCCACAGCTTGCACTGATCTAAGCCCAGTCTGAGAATTGAGCCCCTTGTTTCTGTTGGTATTTCTTCAGTAATACATAAAGGAGATGAGAAATCTATAGAAAACTATAGTGGATGTATGGAATAACAACTGAATTGCATCTAAATATTATGTTTACTAATGTTTTCACAAAGCTACAGGACCTAGGGCAAATATATTTTCTTGTATTGCTCTCATAGATGTCATTTCAGTATTGTTGAAATGAAACAACTCAGATCTTAAAGACAGATCCATTCCTAAGGTTTGCTTAATTAATTTTCATGCTTCATCCCACCAACTGAGACATTGCCATAGACAAAGTGTTAAGTTCTCAAATCATTGAGGAAGGATAAAGCTCCAGGGCCAGATGGCATTCACTGAAGGGTTCTGAAGGAACTGGCAGATGTCCTGGTGGTTCCAATGATGGAACTATTCATTTCCTACCTCCAGTCAGGATGGGTCTCTCGAGACTTTAGGGTGGACCATGTTGTGCTCCTCCACAAGAGTGGACCTCATGATGATCCAGGGAACTACAGACTGATCAACCTGACATCCATAGTAGTGAAAATGGTGGTGGCCATCTTCAAAGAATGGATGGTGGAGCTTCTGGAGGCAAATGGTTTTCAGGATGAAAACCAACATGGCTTTGTCTGGGGAAAATCATGTCAAACAAACCTGGTTGAATTCTTTGACTGGGTGACAAGGTCACTGGATGGAGGAAAGCCAGTTGATGTCCTCTACCTGGACTTCAGCAAGGCTTTTGATTCAGTCCTGCATGGAAGACTAACTTGAAAACTGAGGGAACTGGGGGTGGGAGATGGTACTAAATTGGGGCCTGTGGAAGATAGTGATGAGGGAAGGGAGGGCACTACAGGATGACCTGCAGAAACTGGAAAACTTGGCCCACACATGGCAGTTGTGGTTTAACACACACTAATGCAGTATTCTGCACCTGGGTGTTAGGAACCATGGGTATACCTATCACTTGGGGGAGGGGTTACAGCTGACTGCTGTGATGATAGCAAAGGATCTGGGGGTTATGACTGATGCCAAGGGGAACCACTTGGAGCATTGCAGGAGAGCAGCAGCTAAGGCAAACAAAATGCTTGGGTGTATTGCCAGAGGGAGACCTGGCTGAAACCTTATAACCAGGAGGCAGAACTTCATATCCCCGGATACTCCCTCATCTGGCATGACTGCCCGGGCAACAAAAAGGGTGGGGGCATTGCCATATTCATCTCCTCCCAGCTCCAGTTCACCTCAGTCCTGCTTCCTGAGCTTATGGTCACCATAGACACCCTGCTAATCAAAGTCGCTCTCCCCCATTCAGTTCCCGTTTTTGTAGCTGGGTCCTACTATTCCCCTGACACCCCTCTGCCTGTCATCCTAGACCACCTGGGCACCCTAAAGACCCTTGCATCGGGGGGAGTCAGTTGCATATACTTGGGAACTTCAACATAAATTGGTTCTGTAGCACCAATGCCAAGTTCTGAAGCCAAGTGATTGCAATAAACATGTTCTAACAAACCTCTAAACCCACACGCCTGAACCAGATTCCTTTAGAGGCTTGTACCTCATTCAGGTACCTGGGGGTCTGGCTCAACCAGCACCTTGACTTTTCTGTCCATATAGATACAATGGCTATCTTAGCCATTTCTTTTTGATTAGATGGTTCCATAATATTTAATGTTTTCTAACTGGCTGTGAAAGTCTTCTGTCTTGTATAAAGCCCATCTGGTCTGGTGCAATCAGAACCTGCATTACTTTAAGATGATCAGCCAGAATTCTAGTGAAAATTTTATAATCACTATTTAGTAGTGATATAGGTCTATAAGATGATGAGTCATTTAGATCTTTATTAGGTTTTGGAATCAAAATTAAATGGCCATCATTAAATGATTTTGGCATAGTTTTTTCTCTTGCAATTAGGTTAAAAATTATTTTAAGCTTAGGAGTAAGGAAATCTTGAAATTTTATATAAAAAGTTATGGTAAATCCATCAGGACCCAGTAAGGATTTAGCAGGCAGACTATAAATGGCCTCCAAGATTTCCTGTTCAGTAATTTCCTGATTCAAATCTATCGATTGATTTATTGTTAATTTGGGCAATTTAACTTCATCCGGAAAAGCATTGATTTTGCATACGTCTGATTCATTCTCTTTTGTATATAGATCCTGGCAGAAATGTTTTAATGTTGTTATAATTTTATCCTGTTCTGTACATAAATTTCCTTCCTTATCTTTTATTTTAGCGATAAGCTTGCTTGCTTCTTCAGTTTTCAGTTGCTATGCCAGGAATTTATTAGGAGTTTCTCCCATATAGTAGTATTTCATTTTTGTTCTATGTAGTGCTGCTCTTGCTTCTTTTTCTAATAGAGCACTATATGTATTTTCCATCATTAATAATGTATGTAAGTCTAACTCTGACTCTGACAATATGTAGTCCTCTACTTCTTTTTTTAATCTAATTTCAAGATCCTGAAACTATCCCTTATATTTTTTATTCCTATATGTGGTATATGTAATGATGTAAGATTTTAAAGTTAATTTTAGTGCTTCCCATATACTGAACCATGAGGTATCATCTTCTTTATTTTCTGCAAAATAAATGCTTCAGATATCTTTGATCTTTAAAAAGATCTCTTGATATTCAAGAATCATATGATCCAGTATCCAGATTTGTTCCCTCCTAAAACTGCTAGCAAATTCTTGATCCCAAGTCATTAAAGCATGGTCTGAGATTGTTATAGGCTCATATTCTGTTTTTTATATTAGTCGAAACTGTAGCTGAAATTAACATAAAGTCAATGTGAGAGTGTACTTTATGTGTTAGAGAGAAATAGGAATATGCTTCTTTTTGGAGGTCAGTTTTCTGTAAGGGATCCAGAAGGTTTAGTTCTCGAATAAAATTAGCAATTATTTGTGGGTCTCTTTTCTTTGTTTCCAGACTACCAGGGGGTTTATCTAGTTTATGTAAAGTCAGATTATAGTCACCTAGTACTATATAGGGCCCAGAAAACTGAGTTAGATTCAAAAACATTTCTGAGAAGAAACGTGGGTCATCCTCATTCGGGCCATAAAATCCTAAAATCGTATATTCTTCATTTTTACCATTTGTGTCTGTTTTCACATTTTTACAAATAATTGGTAAGTTTTTCTTAATAAAGAAGGCCACCCTTCTCTCAGCTGAGTCATAGAATGCATAACATCCATGGCCCTTCATTAGGTTTGTGCAATATTTCCCATCCTGTTGGCTGAAGTGGGTCTCTTGTAGTATTAATAATTCTATTTTCTTTGCTTTTCAGATTTGTACAATGCTTCTCATTTTCACTCTGTTCTTTAGTCCTCTGACATTCCAAGATGCACACCCACAGCCACCCGACTCCCTTAGATTAAGCAAATTTGCCATATTTATAAGTTCCAATCTGTGAGTATTTGGGGCACTTTATATTATAGTAAGCCATGACTGAGCAATGTTTCATACTGTTTCTTAGTCCTACCTGGAGTAATGCAACCAAATATGTTATTTTCCTATTCCTTTCATATTTTATGCCTCCCCACCTCCCTCCTCCTCCCTTACCTAAATCACAAATCTCCACTTGGAGAGTAAATTCACTTCTTACCTTCAAGATGAGGGTGTGGGCCTTCCTCATGCCTGCTAGTTGAGCACCTGAAAGCAGAATTAATCTGCCTGCTAGACAGGTCTGTCAGCCAAAGAAATATGAAACCAAAAAAGGCAAAATCTCAGAAATAGTGACAGAAATTCCTCACTCTTACCACCATCAAGTGTTAACTAGATCCAAACCAACATGTCCACTTTCAATTATCTATTTATCTAAGTGTTGAATCTAATAACCTATGTTTTTCTCCTGCGTACACTATTTTCTACTATAGGTCAAAAGAAATAAAACAACTCCACTTTAAATCAGGTTATTCTATGCTATTTTTTCTTGAATCCATCCAACCCATATCCACCATTCACCATCCACAGATGGCCCCCCATAGAAATGTGAGCCAAACAACCTATCACTTCCTCTCACCCTATACTAGATACTTTGGCTTTCTTAAAATATCTCCTCTCTCTCTCTCTCTGTCCTCTTTTTTTCCGTCTTGTTTTTTCCTTTCTGTCTTCCTTCCCCCTTCTGTTCATTCATTTCTTTCCCTCTTTCTCTCCTTTTAATATTTCCCCTTCCCCTTTTCTCCTGTCTCCCAACCTTTATCTTATCCTTCCTTTTCTGACTTATCTTCAGATCCAGTGTCAATTTTCCATTTAGTAAATACAGTAGCAGCCACAGATGCTGCCGGCTATTTCCTGAAGTTTCTGTGATATTTCCAGATATATCTAATGCTTTCTCTATTTCTACAGTAGGTGCAGCAGAGAGAAACTCTTTAGAAATGTCATGAAATATCCGAAAATAGCTAGCAATGTCTGTGGCTACTACTGTAGTACTAAGGAAGGGATGAGGGGCCTGCCATAGACTCAGTGGTGTCTGTAAGGTTTGAAACAATAATGTTTTCTTTAGCAGGGGCAGTGGATGTCTTTAAGTTAGAGATAATTATCTCTTCAAAATTAAAACTTGCATCAGCCCAATCCTCATTTTTGGTATGTCCCAATTCTTCTTTTCTTCTAGGAGGGGAACCCCCTGACTGTTTTTACAAGGCCTGCTAATGAAGTTTCCAATTTTAATTCTGATAGAACTCTTTTAACAGCTAGTTCAGCTACCTGAGGGGTTGTAAAAATCTGGAGCCATCCACTTAGGGTAACTTTTAATTTAGCAGGGGGTAACATTGTGAATCTTATATTGTTTTTCCATAACAGTTCTTTCACAGTTCTGAATTCCTTTTGTTTTTGAAATATTTGTAAGGGCAGGTCTGGAGACACTTGCAGCTTCAGATTTCTGATCTGGATTCCCTTATTAATCCTTGCTTTTCTTATCAGTTCCTCCCTATCTTGATAATGTAAAGGTTTGATAAATACAAATCGTGGGGCATTTCCTTTATAGTTAGTATTTTTGAAAGCTCTGTGTGCACAATCCAAATTTACTTTATTTTCTGGATATTTTCTACCCAGTGCTTCTGACATTAGAGCTTTTCAAAATATTTCATTTAATTGGAGACGTCCAGGCCTAGCAGAACCCCTCCTAGCTTCAAATTGCATCTTCTAGCTCTTGTTTCTAAGTTGTCTATTTTTTCTTGTAACAATCTGAGTTAATCTGTATGTTCGTTAACTTTTTTTAAATATAAGGTTAGCATTGTCTTCCATTTTAGAGACCTTTTCTACCAGCTCATTCATTCTTAGATTTAAGGTTTCAGGTTGTTTAGCTATAGCTGAAACCTGTTCTGAGAGTTCCCCAAACAGGTTTTTCATGGAGTCAAAACCAGTTCTCATTTCCCACAATAAAGCTGCAGACTAAGTTTCTCTGATTTCTACATTTTGCTGTCACTTTCATTCATAGATATAGTTGCTGATTTATCTTCTTTTCTGTTTTGTTGCCTTTTAGATTCTGGTTTTGTTTTGCCCCTTTATTTTCTGCCATATTTAACTATGTTCCCAAAAGCCCCTCTAAGGGGTGTTCTGTACTAGCAGAAGGAGTCAGATGCAGCCTTGAGATATAATTGGTAATTCTGTTTGCCAGTTTTGAATTGATTTGATTATCTCTTACTTCTTGTGACCTCATTTCTGCTAGCTATCAGTGTTCTTCCTTAAAGTTTTTTTTACTACAAATATCTTCAGAACTATTTCCCTCACATAGAAAGTTAAAATTCTTTTTAGATTTCCAGGCTCTCAGGTGGCTTACTGTTCAAAAGTCTTTTAACATCCCTCTGTCTTTATAAATATTTGTTATTAAGTTTTCCCCCTTCTTCCCCCCTCCTTTTATGTTAAGTTAGCACCCCCCCGATGTCCAGAATCAGGCCCATACTCTTTGTACCACAGTAATAAATCAAAGGTTTTTAAATAGCCCCTCCCATATGCTGAACCATGCCCAGTTTATATTTAAGAAAACATATCAGACATTTCCATCAGGGGCCATTTTGTATATTTGCTCAATCTTATCCACACAGTCAGCAATACTCCTTTTTACTCACATAAAAATGATTGAGGAAAATAAAAGGAGCTACTTAGCTTTTAAATTGCACATTAAAACAAAGCAGCTGAGGTGTCTTAATTGAGGTTGTCGAGGATAATAAGCAATCTATGGTCCAAAGGGCCAGAAGACAAAAGCATAGCCATAGTTGGATCATCTTTAATTGCTTATTACATCTAGAAAAGAGAGAATTTAGAAGATTTATTTAACTTGGCTAATCTATGTTCCCAATGGACTAACTACATTACATCTGTTTTACTTATCTGTATGGTTGCAATTGGCTGATGCTGTGGATCCTGGTCCAGCAGCCCTGTTCTTTATTTTTTGGTGCTGTCTCAAGTCAGAATCCAAAATGTTCTAGGTCTGGTCCCAAAGCAGCTTTTAAACTGGCAATCTCAGTCTTCATGGATAGAAGCCGTGCAGTTTAGCCACAGAAAAGCCACCCCGCACAGGCCACTTTCTGGGAGAGCACTTGCTTTCCAGCAAATAAGCAAGCAATGGGAAAAATCAGGAGAGATTCCTCCTGCTAGAATGGTGACCTGTTTAAACAAGCATTGTCAGTCACAAGAGAAAAAAAAAGAAAACCAGCATTATGTCTGATAGTTAGGATTTTCATCACATTTGGAGAGTGAGGAACTGCTCTGTTCAGAGCAGACAGATGAGCTTCCTCTCACTCAGCCAGTGTGTCCACCATCTTGCCCTGTACACCTCACTAGTGAGACAGCATTTGGAGTACTGTGGGAAGTTCTAGTGATCCTGCCTAAAAAAAGGACATCACACTGCTGGAAAGAGTCCAGAGAAGGGCAATGATGATGATCAGTTTTCTGGAAGGGTTTGTCATATGAGGATAGACTTAGAGAGTTCAACGCGTACTCTCTGGAGGACAGAAGGTATAGGGGGATATGACAGAGACCTTGAAATACCTGAAGGGGTTCAACAGAGGGAACAATGAGTGTCTGTTTAAATTGAGAGAGAAGGGGACTATGAGAGACCATAACCTAATGTTAGCAGGGGGGAAGTACAGGTGATGAGAGAGGGCATTATTTCACAGATAGGGTGGTGGTACCCTGAAATGCACTGCCAGATGATCTGGTAAAAATGGGAACTGTGGAAGGTTTCAAGAAGGGTTGGGACAGGCACAGGGGCATGGTATGGAGTGGGGGTAAGATGAACACCAGAGCTGTACAGGGTGGGGAAGTAAGTGGGAGGGTGGAATCATAGGAGGAAGTAGAGCAGCTACTGTGCACTACCAGTGAGCTGCATTGGGCAGACAAGATAGACCATTAGGCCTAATCTGCTGGGAACTATATATACATGTATGTAAGTTCCTTATTCCTCTACTGTTATACCAACAACTGTTAAAATAGTCGGGTTAATTTTTAGTATTTTTTTTTCAGATGTATAGTAGGCTTGATCTATGATTTTTCCACCAAATTGTTTTATTTTTGGCTGACATATAATTTCTGTTAGTTTTTATCTGTAATTCAGCCATTGCTGATGTGAAATGTAATACTGGCTTCTTTATCCCATTTCATATTAATTTTCATTCTATGATATTTATCTCTCTTTTCAAAATTCTATAGCTAATAATTTCTCTGTACCTTTGTTAATAATTTTCTCTTGTTGTTTAAGTAATACAGAGAAATCTTTGCTGTTGGAGCAAGAAAATATTTTAACAAGGTTATCAAATTTAGCTTTTAGTCTATAATATCTAAAAACAATGGTTGATGGACTTTTAATTATTTTTTCAACCAACTCTCTAAGTTAAAAATGTCCCATTATATAGTAAGTCTTTTCATTTATTATAGTTCACCACTTTGAAAGGGTTTAAATGTATATTTGCCTCTGCACCCATATTTTAATACTCCCCCAAATATTAAGGTGTAACCATGGTAACTATTTTTTATCAGTCTTATCCATAACTTTATTAAGAGTTTTTATAAATCATTCAAAAAAGGTAGATATGTCATATATCTTACTAAAAATCCATCAAGAAAAAGATTGTTTATTGTTCTGTTTTCCAAGATTGTTTATTGTTATATTTGTCAATACTTAGGCCACAATTAATTCCTTATATACTTTATGATCAGTATTTGAGAGAAAGTACCACTTCTATATTGTTCCTACTTTATGTGACTGGTTGTATATTTCAGGATCAGGGTAGCATAAACCTCCTGGATTGGTTAGAGTAGTTACCAAAGACCACAATTTTTGTGGTTTTCTACCCCACCATAAACATTTTGTAATCCTCATTATGTCGCGGAACCTAGATTTTGATAGGGGAAAAGGATATTCTATAATACATTAATAAAGTGTAGCATTGTCATAATTTTTATTGTATCCACACATCCCCATAGGGATAGTGATAGGTTTTAGCAGTTGCCTATAAGCATTTTTATTTTATTTCTTGAATTGCATAATTGAGTTCAACATTCTTACCTTGGTTATTATTGTGATACCTAAGTAGTTTATACTTGCATCTAATTTAAAGTGTTTCTCAAATTCCATAAAGGTATTGACCCTGATTTAAATAACTGCATAATGACTGACTTGCTTCTATTCAGTCTGTAACCAAAAATTTGAGAAAATATTTCAACTTCTTTCAAAAAGTTTTCTGACGTTTCTTTAATTTCTTGATAATTAACAGGACACTGTCCACAAACACACTAAATGTAATGTATTCTTCTCCCATCTTGACTCCCTCATTCTTTTGGTTCAGTTTAACATTTTGCAAAAAGGGCGCTAGGCTGTGATGGAACAAGGCTGGTGACAGTGTGGGCTGGCAGTATAGCCTAGAGGTTAGGGTAATGAGATGTGAATGAGCTTGGTACTTCCAGCAGATCTGTGTTTGAGTCCCACAACTCCACTTGTTTATTGTGTGACTCTGAGCAATTATTTAACCACCCCAGTGCTCCCAGGTCACCCATGAAAACAGGCACTTGTGTGTAAAGTAGATGACAGTCACATATGCATTAATCTGGAATTTCTGGTGGTATTGTTATACAGTATAGTTATTAATTTAGTGAGGCATCTGGAATGTTTCATGCTTATAAAACTTGTTCTGTCAATAATATTGAAATATTTGCTAGTATCCAAAGCTATTGCAAAGTAATGATTGTTCTCAACATTTTCCTGAGTTTATATAGTCAAACAATGCTTGTAATTTTTTTAGTTGCTTGGGGATTGTTCTCCCCCCTTGATGAATCTATATTGATTTGGGTTGATGGAGTTGGGCAAGACTTCATTTATTTTATCAACAATTAGTTTTGCTATAAGCCTGTAATCAGTATTTATTAATGCTATAAGCATGTAATTATTAGGGTCATGTGATGGTTGTCCCTCTTACGTATCAAAACAACTTTAACCTCCTGAACAGATTTTAGTAATTGCCCAACTCCATCCACCAGTTCTTAAATTCTCAAGAAACAGCGTGTTAGTTGTTCAGCAAAGAGGTACATGAATGTATTGGTTAAACCATCTAGCACCAGGAATTTCCCTCTTTAGTGGGAAGCTATTGTATCTTTAATTTCTTGAAATGTAAACAGGTTAGTATTACAATTAAGGGAATGTAAATTTGCTTTATCTATTAACCCTTCTGCTTTGTTTTTATACTTTGGATTGTAAAATTTTCAAACTATGCCCCCCATATCGTTATCATTTGTTTGTTAATTCCATTCTCATCTTCTAAGATTATTATGATGTTTTTCTCTCTTTAAGTGACTTGCCAAAAGTTTCTCATAGTTATCTCTATGGAGAGATTTGGTACATTTTATATGTTTTAATGGTATCATTACTATCCTGATTTGTTTAGTTCTGTTATTAATTTCTATTTAATTCCATTCATGTGCAGTATTCACTTACCATGATCTATCAGTATTCATCTGTCTAGCTGTTGTAGTCTATTCTCTGATTTCATTTTTTTCTTGATTTCATTTCTTATTCCTACCAGCTTGGAAAGAAATTGTGGCTCCTCATAGAGTAGCTTTCATAGCATCCCAAAGCTTAAATACAGGATCTAGTGTACTATAATTGTAGAACCAGAATTCACTAATCATGTTCCTGATCATTTCAATAAACTCTGTATAATTCAGTAAATTCTTAAAGTACCATATTAATTGCACATCAGGGGCCAGATATTCAAAACTTTGCACCGGGCAAAAACCATTTGCGCAGGTTTAGTGCAGGATTAGCACGGGTCTGCTATATTCAAAAGGCCAAATAGCACGGGCAAACTGCATTAGTGCTGGACAAAATTATAATGTATGCAAGGGGCAAACTGACAATTGCTGTGACCAGCTTATATACAAATATCAAACACTGGGAGGGACTGGATGCAGTAAAATGCTTTTAAAAAAAGCCATGCATAGGGGATAATATTCTAATAGCGTTCCTCTTGCAGAAATTGGATTTTATACTTCACCATAATTATTTCATCTTCAATGGTGATTTTTTTAAACAAAAATGTGACACAGCAATGGGCACTTCTAATGTGCCCTCTTGCTCAAGCCTCTTTATGGGTTTGTGGTAAGAAAGATTTCTCTGTCATGAAAGCCACAATAAATTTGACAATAACATTGTGGCATGGTACAGATTTATTGATGACATAGTTTGTATCTGGTGAGGCACAGAGGAACAGATACATGAACTCATGCAGTACCTTAATGAAGAAAATGTGAAAAGAAAATGTGTCCCCTCTACATTTCATTACATTACATTAATGAAACTTTAGAAAATCTGACATTTCCATGATTTTGATTGCAGCAAGTGTCATTTTCTGGACGTTGTCCTCTGTGCCTCACCAGGACAAATTGTCATGCAGCCAGTTCACATCCCAATTACTGTAAGAAGTAATCAACTCTGTTCCCCATACCCAGTTATTAAGAGGAAGACAAAAATGTTCCAACAATGTTTATTCTGAAAAGCAAGCAGAGGAAATGTTATGCAGATTTAGGGCTAGAAGATATGAAGAAAGAATATTTAAGGGTGGCTTTCTAAAAAGTCAAAAATTGTGAGAGACATGCACTATTGATTCCTAAAAGAAAATCATCCTAGATGCTAGAATAGCAATATTTTCAATGGCTTTTAACAATCAAGCTGGAAAGGTGGGAAGCTTGGTACATAAATACTGGCCAATCTTAAAACATATACAGTAAGTAAAGAGACTGGTAATACACCAAAAGTAACTTTCAGAAAGGACAATAATTTAGGGGATATATTGACTGTCAGTCATTTTGTGGCTAGTAAGGCAGGAAACCCACATCTAAACTGGCTCCCTCCCTATGAAACCTAAAGTTTTTCACAAATATGGGCACTGTAGAACCTGCAAACATGATAAAGAGGGGAAATATTTTGTACATCCTTTTGCAGGACACAAGGTCGAGATTCCACAATTTATTAGTTGTGTTACCCCTTTTATGGTATATATAGCTCGGTGTCCTTCTAATGTTTTTTACATTGGATGAACTGTTATACCTTTGAATATGTACATCCAGGAGCATATTAAAGCAATAGCAGCTTAAAATTAAAGGAATGCCCTTGTTGCACACTGCCTTAGTGCCCACAGTTTGAATGCCTCTTCTCTACCATTCAGTGATCTACTAAAAACCAAAAAGGAAAATTAAGTGAAATGCTTTGTTTTTGTCAGTGTACAGAAGGTTCCACCATGTCACGGACATAAGAAAGACTGCAACTATCATTAGGGTGCAAGCACAATGCCGACAGTGAACATTGCGCCTGGCAATTGTGCTGCTCAACCCCCATTGCACCCAATACTCGGAGGTAAGTTCCATCTGTTTGCTGGGAGCTGCACCCCCTGTACTTTAATATAATCACCTCTAGGTCAGAGGTGTATGGGGGAAGGGGTGCAACACCTGGACAGTGCCATTCCTGTGAAGTGCCACAAAACCCAGTTCACCAGCATGACAGGTAAACTGGTTGTGGTGCCATAACATAACATATGTCATATATGATAATGATAACCATATAATATATATATATATATATATATATACACACATATCTATATCTATCTATCTATCTATCTATCTATCTATCTATCTATCTATCTATCTATCTATCTATATATATCTTAATGTATTTGAATATATGTTTGTTTTGTATTCTTGCTATACAGTGCTTTGAAATTCTGAAAAGAGCTTTATTAAATACATTTTATTATTATTATTTTTATTATAATTGCAGCACCATAATTATGGTGCCTGCATAACGGTACGCCTTACAGAAAGACCAAATTCTGGAATTTTATTAAATTTTCTGGTAAAAAACAAACACCAGTGCACTTGCCAATACGGAATTGGAACAACTTATCCTTAGAGTACCTTACAGAATAGTTCTGTCACCTTTATGGAAATTAGTTCTGTAGATTTCTGTACAAAGAAGTCATTAAAAAGGAACATGATCTTGATTTTACACCTGTCTCCAGCTTTCCAGCTCAGTGCTCTAACCACTAGACCAAATTGCCCATATGGAAATTTTCTGTAGAAAAGAAATGTGAGCTTAGATGCCAATTATGGCTACTTGACTGAAAGCAAATTTATTGTTCCCAAAACAAGCATTCCTAGATATAATTTCAGAAATAATTACTGGAACACTGGAACACATTGACACAACTATAAAGTCTTAAGGCAGCATATTTAAACAGTTTGTGCTTGGCAAACCGTGTTTTTATCTATTTATTTATTTAAAATTTGTTGACTGGGAAAAGCACACTGAGTAGAAACTCGTTTCCAGGTGCGACTCAGGGACAGGGGTTAAAAATACAACAAAGGGCTAACAAAAAATCAGATATAGTATAATACAGAAAAAAACAGAATATACAGTATAATACAGAATACATTTATCATTATGGTACAATGCAGTGAGCTGATAAATTTACATTATAGGATTACTTTACAGAGTATTGTACAGGAGATTCAATAAGCATGGTGAGACAACAAGAGCAAAAACATGTGATCACTGATTAAATAGGAGATGGATGAGGGGAACAGTAGTATGGTTGTGGGTTAGGGAAGTGGACAGCTACAGGATGTAACAGGGGATGGAATGAGGAGGCCCTTTAGTGCTGGGACAGTAGCACTTGGATATTAGTGATCCAGTCCTATGTTGGATGCTGCAGGTTGCATGTCACAAAGCTGTTTACATAGCATTTTAACATAGAAACATCGAATTTGACAGCAGATAAGGACCAGTTAGCCCATCCAGTCTGCTTATTCCTCACACTTACACTATTACTGCAGACTGTATCCAAACTACAGCTCTTTCTCCCCCCCCTTCCTTTCCACTATGATTCCCTTGTGCTTGTTCCATGCATTCTTGGGCCACACCACTGTTTTTGCCCCCACAACATCTGCTGGAAAGTTGTTCCAGGAATCCACCACTCTTTCTATTAAGAAGTATTTCTTCACATCTCACCTGAATCTACCCCCTCCAGTTTCATAGCATGTCCCCTTGTTCTTAAGCACCTTTTCTTTTGATAATAGTTACCTCCTTTACCTTATTTTCCCCTGTGAGATATTTAAAGTTCTGTATTATATACCCCCTCTCCCTCTTCTGTTCCAGGATGTACATACTGAGGTCCTTTAGTCTTTCCTCATGGAGTTTTTGATGCAGACCCTGCACCATTTTAATTGCCCTTCTCTAGACCACCTCTACTCTGTCTATGTCCTTCCGGAGATGTGGTCTCCAGAACTGAACACAGTACTCTAGGTGGGGTACTAATAGTGATCTATTCAGAGGCAACACTACTTCCCTCTTCCTGCTGGTGATACCCCTCCCTATGCACCTCAGCATCCCATTAGCCCACCTGAGTGCCTAGTTACACTGCCTGATCACCTTTAGGTCATCCAATATGATTACCCCATGTCTCTTTCCTGCTTGGTGGTCATCAATACCACTCCATCCATTTTGTACTCCACCACTGGGTTTCTGTGTCATAAGTGCATTATTTTGACATTTTCTCATGGAAACCCAGTTGTTGTACCCTAGACCAATCGTCTAGCTTTCCCAGGTCTGTGCTTATCCCCCACCCCAACCAGAGTGTTCATCCTCCTGCAGATTTTAGTGTCATCTGCAGTGAGGCAAACCTTCCCCTCCAGCTCCTTTGCAATGTCACTTATAAAGACATTGACGAGGACTAGTCCCAGCACTGATTCCTGAGGCATCCTGCTGGTCACCCTCTCTTCCTCGGAGAGGACTCCATGTACTACAACCCTCTCTCACCTATCCCTTAACTCATTTCTTATCCAGTTTATGACTTTTGGACCCACTTCAAAGCTACCCAGCTTGCTTACTAGTCTCCTGTGTGGAATGGTGTTGAAAACCTTACTGAAATTTAGGTAGACCACGTCCACCGCTCCATGTTGATCTGAATCCTTTGTCACCCTCTCTAAGAAATCTATCAGATTCATTTGACATGATCTTCCCCCATGAAACCATGCTGCCTCAGGTCTTATAACCCACTGGATTCAAAATATTATTATACTGGGAGATAGAACAGGAGAAGGTATTACTGCCCATTTTACCATTCCCCACATAGTGGGATCAATATTATCAATTTAAACATATCAGTTGATCTATTTCCCTTTTGAATATATCCAAACTATCACTTAGGACAACTTACTCTGGTAGAGCATTCCATATTCTTGCTGTTCTATGTAAAAAAGAATAATATCTTGTATTGGTTTTTACAGTATCTAATTTTATTTGAAATTTATGTGCCCTTAGACCTTCTGGTTTTTCTTTCAGCTGTATACCCATTTCATTTTTTAATTCAGGATCTTTCATAATTTTAAACAACTGTAAAAGATCTCCTCTCTTCTTTCTATTCTCCAAGCTAAATAAACCCAGCTTCTTCAACCTATCTTATAACTATCCTTTTTATGGACCATATTGTTTTTGTAAAGGTCCTTTATATTTTTCCTATCCTATTTAGTTCTCCTTTTGTGTAGGGACTCCACAAAGATGAACCATAGTCAATATGTGGTCTCATAAATGTTACATACAAAGGAAGTAGACATTCTTTTGATCTGTTTATAAATTCTGCTTAATGTTTCTAATCATATAATTAGTTTTACTAACTACCTCTGATCTCTGTGGCCTAAAAGTCATACCATCATCTGTTATTATCCCACAGTCCTTTTCCATTTCTGAGGATTCTATTTTTTGACTGTTCAAATAATTATGTGTGCCTGGGATTATTTTTCCCCATATACAGTACTCTGCAATTCTCTAAGCCAAATGGCATTCCATTCTCTGAGGCCCATTTTTTCCAATTTTTTTAAATTGTCTTCAAGATCCTGAATACTCTCCATAGTGTTACTTTTCCCCCCAGTTTTACATCATCCACAAACTTAACCAGAATATTCTTTATATTATGTTGTATGTCCCCTAGATATAATGAAAACAACATAGGGCCCAGCACTGACCCCCTGTGGCACCCTGCTTGTCACTTCAGATGATCTGGAGTATATACCCCAATCCTAACTGTCTGCTTTCTCTTCCCTAGCCAATTTTGCACCCATTCAATCAGTTTACTATCTATACCCAGTATTTCCATTTTTCGAATAAGCTGACCGTGAGGTACCTTACCGAATGCTTTCTGGAAATCCAGAAGAAAAATGTCCACTGGATTGTTTTCATATAACTTTCTATTTATTTTCTCCTAACAAATAAGTTGGTTTGTCTTGCGTGATCTATTTTTCTTGAATCCATGCTGTCTTGCATCATTTGCATCTAGTTCCTTAAGACTGTGTTTCAACCTATCTTTTAGAAATGTTTCTGCAATTTTACACAATATTACAGTTAGACTAACTGGTCTATAGCTAGTCATTGATGTTTTGGCCCCTTTTCGTTTGTACAGTGAAGTCACAGTAGCTTTTTTCCAATCCTCGGGTACCTCTCCTGAGGAAAAGGACTGATTGAATAGGTATGCCGGGGGGGCTACTATATACTCCCTTACTTCACTCAACAACCTAGGGTGCAACAAATCAGGCCCTGCCGATTTGTGAGGTTTCGACTCACTCAACAATATTTCAAAGTGATCTACACTAATATCTAGGTCCAAATTCCTGCTGCAATTTTGCTAAATTGCTATCTTATTTTGCTCATTCTTATCATATACTAAACAGAAATACTGATTTAATTTTTCTGCCATTTCTGCTATTTCAACCACCTCCTCCCCTCCTGCATTAAGGGGCCCTATCTGTGTTGTAGATATACTACTTTTATTATTATTTATATAGCAATAAAATCCCTTTCTATTGTCTTTTCTATAGACTAAATGTGTTTCTAATCTCTTTCTTTCTGCCCTTATTGTTAATTTTAACTTCCTCAGTAGCTTTCTATATTCTGCATTGGCCTCAGGATCCTTTTGTTTTTTCATTTTATTATAAGCTCTTTTTTTTCTTTGCACACCTTTATAATTTTATTTGTTCACCACATTGTTTTTTTTTCCTCTTTTCATATGCAGCCTTTTTTGGGAATGTATTTATCTTCCAAGTCAAGCAATTTATATGTAAACATGTCCCACATGTCTCCTACATTATTTCCTCTAAACGTTTCTTTCCAGTTCCAGCCTGCAAGTTCCCTTTTAATTTTGTCAAACTGCTCCTTGTTAAAGTCTCTTATGATGGTATTTCCTTTTTCACACACCAACTTTCTTTTTAAATAGAATTGTACAATACTGTGATCAATGTTGCTTAAGTTATCAATAATACTCAATTTAGTTAATGTGTTTTCTTTATTTGTGATTACCTAATCCAGTATGTTTTCCCCTCTTGTGAGCTTATGTACCAGCTGAGTTAACCCCATCTCTTCCATCATCTTTACATACCTATTATGTGTTGCATCCTTTGCAGTTTTTGTTGCCACATTTATATCTGGTACATTAAAATCCCCTAGAATTACTACTTCTTCCAACACTGCTATTTACCTAATTTGAACATCTATCAGTTCATCTTGGATTTTACTTGTGTTAGGTGGTCGATAAAACAATCCAAGCAATATTTTTTTTTGAGTTTGTGTAATTTGTAATGCTAATCATAAAGATGCACTCTTTTCACTTTGATCATATTTTTATATAGTGTACTTTTTATTCATTGCTTTGTATATACTACAATACCTCCTCCTTTTGTGTTTTCTCTTTCTTTTGAAAACAGTTCATACCCCACTATGTCCCTATTCCATAATATTTCTTTCTCCCACCAGGTCTCGGTAATGCAGCATATATCATCACCCTCTGACATTAACCTTATCTCTAATTCTGATTTTTTGTCATATTCACACTCCTTGCATTCAAATCCCATATTTTTAATCCATTATACGTTTTTGTATTGCTTAATTTTTGCTTCGTTGGTACTTTTCTTGTAGGGTTCACTTTCAAATTACTTTTCTCATCTTCTTTTTTCTCCCTCCCCTTATTTTTCATTTTAAATGTGTATCTATTACTCTTTTTATTGTCATCCCCAACTTTCTACTATCTTTTTTGCTCAAATGCAAGCCATCACTGCAAAAGAATCCTGGATCATTTATAAATTGCTCCCAGTGACAAATACATCCTACACCTTCCTGTAGTGTCCAACACCTCAACCAGTTGTTTAGATCCTTTATTTTCTTTTGATTTTTCACATTTTCTTTTGGTACTGGAAGTATTTTGGAAAAATAAATATCACACCCTAATTTCCTAGCTTCCTCTTTTATATCTCTATATCCCTGTTCAATATCATCTATGTTTTGAATTTTCATATTATTTACACCAAAATGCAAAATTAGTACATTATTCCTGTTTTTATCTTCTTTAATATTTGGCAACATTCCCTGTATATCCCTAACCTTTGCCCTGGGAAATAATGTGTTGTTATTCATTCTTTGTTTCCTCTTTATTTATACCTATCTGTATATTTTAATATTGAGTTGCCCAATACATAAGCATAGATTTCACCATTTGTCTGATGTACTGTATTACCTACATTTCCTGTTTCCATATCTTCCACCCCCAATGATATGTGTTCTCTCATTTTGTGACTGTAATGTTGTACATTCCACTTGATTTACCATATTACTCTGTTGTTGAATGCTCATCTCAGTATTCTCCCCACTATACAATATATTACTCTCAGAGACTTCTTCTGGTTCCCTACCTGAGCCTTCGAACCCTCTCTCATGTGGGGCTTATATATCTGATCCCGTATTATCCTTATGATTTTTCATATTACCCTGTAGAATTCCACCTAACTTAATGTTGTCCCCAGTACAGACATCCTGTACTACAACTGTTCCATCTATATATAGATTTACATCAACATCCAGATCTATTAACTGTTTATATCTGTTTGTAGTATCTAAAGTAAATCTCACAGCCCTTCTACCTTTCTTATATTTTCTTGTTTCTATTTGCCAGTCTTCCCCTTCTGAATTTCTATCCCTGTTTTACTCCTTTGAGCTTCAGAACTAGTGTTTATTTCTCCACTATTCTTTTCTATGACGGCTTAATTGTCTGCCTGAATAATATCTTTCTGCTGTATGGAAATCAGTTTCATTTCTAGGGCTAAACTGATTTGTCTTAATTTCTTTATAAATATACATTCATTACAAGTGTATATTAAAACTTAATTCGCTACTTCAGTAAAGATTTTTTTACAGATGATACATCGTAAGCCCAACTCACCCCCCCCCAACCTTACCATGTTTGTGTCCATGTTCTACTATTGGGTTTGTTCTTTATTTTTTGTTGATTATTTGTTTTCCCTTTTTTTTTATTTTTAACTCTTTGCTAGGAAGCTTTATGTGTTTCTCTTGTACGTAACTGTACTGGACTTATAACATGTTTCTTGTATTATATGTAAACTTCCCCTTTTTAGTTTAATTACAGTCCTCTGTATTTCATGTCCCACTTCCTTATAACTGTTTGTTCCTTTTGTCCTAGGCCTCTCTCTCTTATACACTGTATTCTTCCCCATAATAGGCCTATTTAAACAAACCTCTACTGCTTCCCCTGCTTCCCTGTCTGACACTGTCAGACACTGCTGGCCTCTGCCTGCGTCGTCTCCACTCCATGCTTAACTCTGTTTTCTGGAACTGAGCATTAAATAGTGTAAGCAAGTCACATCATCATTGCTGTGGCAACGCTCACTTGTTTAAAACAAAATTTACCTCCTTGTGGGGCTAAACAATGTACATGAGCTGCCTTTGAAAAGGCAGCTCAGTCAACACTCGAGAGGGCTTAAGCAGCCTCCCTGAAGCCCTAAACACCAGTGCCTGTTTATGTTCCTGTCCCCTCAAAGAACAGGGGGGTCAGGAACACCTCCATGCAGGTACAATACCTTTCAGCGATTTAAAAAGTGGCTCCCGAAGAACCTGGTGCCTGTTGGTACAGTAGCAGCTACAGACACTGCCAGCTATTTCCCAAAATTTATGTGATATTTCCAGAAATATCTCCTGCTTTTTGCATTTCCACAGTAGGGGCAGCAGAGAGAAACTCTTCAGAAATTTAACAAAATATCTGGAAATAGCTGTCAATGTCTGTGGCTACTACTGTAGTCTGGGCAAGCAGTTTCCTCCCATAATCCTATCCTTCAGCAGTGATCACATTAACTTTACCACCACTGATGTCAGGCTGAATGGCCTATAATTGCTAGCCTCCTCCCTGCTCCCACTTTTGTGTAGTGGGACTAAATCCAACCTCTTCCAGTCCTCCAGAACCACTCTTGTTTCCAGTTAGATGTTAAATAGAACTGTTAGAGGTGCAGCCAGTATTCCCTGAGCTCTCTGAATACTTTTGGGTGCACCCTATCTGGCCCCATTGCTTATTCCTCCTTCAGACTAGCAAGTCCCTTCAGGACTCTCACCTCCAAATAAGGACCATTGTCTACATCCCTCCTTCCAAAGCTTCTCTTACTTCTTTTGTGACCCCTCCCCTCCTTCCTCTGTGAACACTGAACAAAATAATTTGTTCAGGATATCTGTCTTTCCTTGTCCCCCTCGGCAGAGTCCCCCCTTCTCTTTTTAACCTTACAATCCCACCCCAATTGTCTTCTTTTCATTTACATACCTAAAAAATTTATTGTCCCTATTTGTTACCGCCTGGGCTATTCTCTCTTCAGTTTGCACTTTTGTGCTTCTTGCTGCTTTCCCTGCTTTCCTCAGTTTCCCATGATACACTTTCCTATCCTCCTACCTCTGTCTCCTTGTACCTTCTGAATGCTACCTTTTTAGCTTTTACCTCTTCTGCCACCTCTTTTAAGGACCATAGAAGTTTAGTTTTCCTCTTGCTTTCACTCACTTGCCTTTAGTATTCTCCCTTTTAGCTTCACCCACTGTTTCTCAACACTGCCCAGGCCATCCCCCACCAGGTCATCCCTGAAATATTCACCCATCTTTACAAAGCCTACCCTCTTGAAGTCCAGAACCCTCACCCTTGTGTTGTTCAATTCTGTCCTTATATTGAGCCACACCACACAGTGATTGCTGTTCCCCAGGTGGCCTCCTACCTTGCCAGTTGCAAGGCCATCCTGTTAGTAAGTACCAGGTTCAGTATTGCCCCATCATGAATGGGTCACTGACAAGCTGCCTGAGGAATGCCCCCGGCAGAGAGTCCAGGATGAACCTGATTCTAGATGAAGCCACTGCTGGGAGGCTCCAATCTGCACCTGGCAGGTTGAGGTTCCTCACCAGTAGCACCACCCCCCCTTTTCTGCCATCTTGCCAATGACTACCACCAGTACCTTATCTAATTCCTCCCTTGTGCTGGAGGTCTGTAGAGCACTCCAGTCTGAATAGTGGCTCCATTTTCCTTCTCCAGGGTGACCCACAATACCTCTGCCTCCCCTGTATTCCAGGTATCTCCATTGCTTTTATGCTTTCCCTCACACAAAGCACCACACCCCCTCCTTTCCTTCCCACCAGGTCCTACCTGAACAGACTATAGTTTGTTATGACCATGTCCCATTCATGGTTTTCAGTGCACCTTGACTCAGTAATGGCCACAATATCCAGACTGACCTCTACCATGATGGCCTCTAAGTCTGGAATCTTATTTACCAGACTTCTAGTGTTCGCACACATGAACTTCCAGATATTGTTCTCTGCTTGTTGCCCCCTTTTGCTCTGCCTCCTTCCCCCCTTTTTTCAATGCTACCATTCCCATCCCCCTTTATATCAACCAACCTTCTTCCTTTATTATTCTGCACCCTGGGGGATTCACAGCTTCTCATTACTCTCCACTTCAGCCTATGGGAGGGAGGGGGCAGTTTATGCCTCCTTGATTCCTTTCACCACCACCCTCAGCTAGTGTAAATGTTCATTGAGGTAACATTTAAATCATCCACTGAGGACTGCGGTTTCCCTCCTGGATGATGAAGGCCATCACCCCTGTATAGGCCCTCATCCTCCCAAGTAGGTCTCCAGTCCCTAATGTAGCTGAACCTTTCCTCTCTGCACCATTCCATCAGCCATAAGTTTAAGCTCCTGGTGCAGAGATCCCAGTCCTTTCCCTGTTGTAGACAAGCAGCACCTCAATGAAAGCCACTGTGTGAGCCACCTGTCTAGGACCCCTGCCTCGCTCCATAAACCCACTGTGTACTACCCAGCCCTGTTCCTAGTCAGGTCATTAGACCCCAGGTGGGAAATGGCATTCAGCTCTCCCTCCCATCCTGCTGCCCTAGCAATCCTCTGTATCTGCTTTCCATCGCACTGGGCTGTGGCTCTGGGTAGACACCTAACCTGCCTCCCCCCTTTCCTCCTCCCAAATCTTCCCCCTGCCACTAGTCCCCCACCAGAAGATACACTGGAACACATGGAGGGGTCTGGCTCAAACATCCAAGGAGATGACAAATCTACTGTTAGGATACTATACATAGATACATGGATACATAGCCAGTGTTGGCAGATAAGGGCATATGGCCCACCCAGTCTGCCCATTTGAGCTTGTAAGTTCAGTTTATGTTTTCCTAGAAGTCTGTTGCCCCTTACCCCTGACCTCCAGAATTCCTTTATGTCTATCCCATGCATTCTTAAATCCTGTGATTGTTTCAGCCCCCACCGCTTCCTCTGCAGGGCGTTCCACTTGTCCAACTTTCATTTATTCAATACAAATGCAGGTAAAAGATTTAATTTATCTAGGTATATACAACAGGTAGCACCTCCCCACATGAGCTCATTCCCTGCATGTCTTCTTGGATGTTTGAGCCGGACCCGTCCTTGTGTTGCAGCATACTTTTACATTCTGGCTCTGTCCTGTGTGTCCTGATCTGCCCTTCTTTGTTTTACCCCACCAGAAGTTTCTTCCTCTTCCTCTGGGGTCCTCTACCACTGCCCTTGGGGTTTTTACTAAGAAGGGCCCCCGCATCATCCCTGGTCACTACCGTGGGTCCCACCTCCCAGCAATCTTGCCCCACCAGAGTGGTGTAGGAGTTATGTAGTGGTACTCATTGAGGAATGTGCCTCTGTCCCACCACCCCCACCCTTCCAGACCCCACCATAGTCCAGTCATTCCTCCTCCCTGGCATCCTCTGAGGTAGTGGTGGCAGACTTGGTGGCCTCTGGGTGGGGGAAGAGGTCCCTTGAATCCTAGCCAACTCAGTTTGGAGTGTAATTACCTCCTACCTCAACCCAGAGAAGTATGTGCTGATGGGGCAGCATGCAGTCTCCAGAAAGTCTGTTTGAAAACTGCTGCCCCACAGTCACGGCACTGCACCACAACTAGCATTCTAATCTTCTATTCTTCCTGTGTTACCTGGAGATACCTTTGTGTCTCTACCGCTGATATGGTGTTTCCTAGTTTTCCCCTTTCTTTTTGTTTCTGTTTGTATTCTCCTGTACTTTGTTTAAATCTTTTTATATTCCTACCCTAGACTGATGTTGCTCTTATTCCCAGATTTGGCATACCTTAGACCTTTCACCTTTCCCAGCAGTGAATGTTACACAGTAGTAAACAGGTCTGTCCCAGGGTGTGGGTATAAAAGCTAGACACTGATTCAGTTCATGTAAGGTACACCATGCTTCCTGCATGATTTTATTTCAACAAGATTCCATGAATGAAAAACCACAAGGAAATAAAAATAAATAAAAGAAAATAAATCATTGCATAGCATTTGTCAGAATGCAACAGCCAGGCTCACATAACATCACTGGGATCATTTTCTCATCTGTGCTTCAGCTTGTTTTGAGGACATGAAGACTGCATGTCCTTCCCTATCTCATGCTTCAGGTAGACTGAAAAAGAAAGGCTGCTTACAACTGTTCTAAGGCTGTTTGCAACTGGCTTCAGGCAGTCTGCAAAACCAAGGCTGTTTACAATATGCTGTGGGCAGTCTGCAAAGCCAAGGCTGTTTATATCAGATAGCATTATGAATTTAAAATAAAACAAATACATTCTCCAGCCTTTTCCCTATTGAGAGAAATATGTCCTTTATACTAAATCTGGCTTTCTCAGACACCAAACCACTGCACAGTTTATAACATTTTCACTGTACTTTAGGCAATCAAACATATTTTATACTATATGTGCTGCATAATAATAGTGCAGCAAAAACCGGCTCGTATTTTAAATGTGCAAATGTTTATCAATGGTTATCTGTTTTTATAATTGCAAATGAAACTGTGCTAGCAAGCTATTTCATTATTTGGTCCCTTTGAGCCATACAGGATGCATTTTAGAGGGACTTGAAAAGGAAACAGAATAAAGAAGAAAAAAAGGGGGTTCTGTTACTGGCCATCGTGACAGAACAGGGAGAGAATAGTACAGTATAGCATAGTTAGGATGCTGTTACAACAGGCTTTAGAAAATGAAATTAGAATAAAGTCCCTCTAATTACAAGGTAGGACAATCAGCCCTACCACAAGGTGCCTTGCCTCAGTCAACCAGTAGAATCACCCACTTATCCGCTTCCTTCTGTTGATGCCTGCCAGTGCTTATGACACCAATCACCTGTTCTACCCTTTCGCTGTTCTACTCACAACAATACACAGAACGAGCTGGAGTACATACTAATGAAAGACAGAGGCATGTATAAATGGCACAATGCATATTTTATGTATTTATTTATTGAAGTTTGTTGACCTGGTAGGCCCACTGAGACTAGAAGTCCCTTTTTTCAGGGTCGATGGGGGGAAGGGGGATACAGATGGTAACCAACTGAAACTGAACCAGATTAAGCTGTTGATGGTATTATTAGTGATATTTATGTAAATTGGAACCTGGTGAGTGCATTAACTGATTGTTTGTACCAACATAGGTGCTGTTTGGCAAAAGTATGTTGTAACAGCATGCAAAAGGTGCAAACCATAACAAACAAATTATTGATACCATGTACAAGCAAGATAAGATGTGGTGGAGAATCAATGGGGATAGATGAAAACATTTAATTGTGCTCCATGCAATACTAGGATTGAAGATGGAGTACATTGATTTGAAACCTGTGGTTCATAGACATTGATATGATCTTATACTGCTGCAGTGTGCCGTAACACCTTTGAATTGTCTTTCTGGACTCCTTAAACACACCAAATAATTAATTTCACCATGTGCAGAGAAGTGCTACATCTTCATGTATCAGTTTTGTTCACATGGGGATCTAGATTACTTGGATGAACTGTGAAGCCCATAGCCTCAATTTAATGCAAGGAACTATGTTCCTTGATAATTGTGTAAATGACAGGTAATGAGATGCCAAGGAAGGTTTAGTGCCTTGTATGATGAGTAGACTCATTTGCATTTTTACCTTCAAATTTAGCAAGTGTGCTCTCATAAACAAACACCTTAGGGCCTCACAAACATGTTAGTGTATCAGTGTTCCTTGCTGCTTCCACGTAGCAGCCCTGTAAGTCTTTTGCACAAGTGTGTATTGCACCTGCACTCTTGTGTGTGCCTTGTACAATACTGCTCTTACTCAGCATACATTCAAACAGCAATTCCACAAACACACATTACACTGTGCATGTTCGAACATACTGAACAGCTCCTCACACTGATGTGCTATTTTGTGGACACTGTTAGATCTTTGCAGGGGGGCTGTGCACATTGTTTGAACATGTTACCCTTATAATTTATAGTCTTATTAAATACAAAGTGTGCAAGCTGTCTATAGCTAATTGAAGCTTTAAACAATTGCCTCATGCCAGGGACTGTCAGCTGATCTCACTACTTTGTAAACTCCGAAGACTGCTCCACTGAACTGCTAACTTCCAACCTCCAGAACAACCACAACTCTCCAGCCAAATTCTTGAAAATAATACATGTTCTTTTTCACCCCAACCTAGTCTGCCTCACCTGTCCTCAGGGTTTCTGAATCACTTCTCAGAGCCTACTGGGTATCATCTTGGCAGATGCCTTTGCAATCTGCTGCGATTAGTGAAATTGGCTGATAACTGCCACATTGAAGGGGGTCTTTCCCCGGTTCAGGGATGAGAGAGATTACTGCTATACACATAGAGGCAGGAAGGGACCCTCTCTGAGTGGCCTCATTGAGGGCCACCATCAGATGATTTAGGAGGACTTGTTTAAAATGCTTAAGAAATTCCAAAAGGAGGCTGACACTACCTGGGGCTTTTTACAGGTGGTATTGAACTGACTGCCTCATGTAACTGCCTCAGGGTAAAAGGCATATCCAGCTTCTCACAGATCTCTGAAGTTATTTTGGGCAAGCCCGGGTTGATGTGAAGGAGTCCCATTCCTCCTGATTAGGATTCATTTCTTGCTCATGGAGGGTCTCACAGAACCTCTGGAAGGCTGTGTTGATGCCCTCCAGTTTCCTATGAACCTTCCCATATGCATCCTTGATCCTTGGAATTCAAGACTTTTCTTGTTCCTTAGGAAGTTGATAAACAAGAATCATGGGCTGCTCCCCAGATATCTCACAATTTTGGCGGAGCCTGAAAAAGGCAAACTCAGCTTGTTAGCGCAGATGTTAATTGATTTTGTACCATGTGCCCACGATTTTGACCAGCAGTTCAGGAGAGTGGCAAGAAGTTGCCCAGTACTTCTCCTCTAGTTTCCAGAGAGCTGATATTTGCTCCTCCGGCTTCTTTGCCTTCCATCTTTTAATGTGTCAGGCATAGCCAATACACCAACTTCTAATATAAGCCTTGAGAGCATCCCATCAAGTAGTGGCAGAGGTGTCTCCAGGGTGAATAGTTTCCAGAAAGGCTGTAATCTCTTTCTTGAGCAGCGCACAGAATGTGGGATCTTATAGAAGGGAGGTGTTGAACCTCCTTTGTTTTGTGGGGATGCATCTGACACAATAGAGAGCCAGGTAAAGGACTCTGGTGCATGATCAGATATAATATTGGTGCCAATAGAAGCTTAGAGAACTTCTGGAACCCAGTGATGTGGTAACAAGTTCAAGTTCAAGTTCAAGTTTGTTGCAGGAAAACTCCATTGAGCAAGCTCATTCACAAGGAGGTCCTGTGACATAAACACTTAAAGTACAAACACAGATAGGTAATAACAGTATATACATGAAATACATGTTACATGATACAGGCTGGATATACATACAAGGGTACCACATAGGGTGACCGCAGGTGGTAAACATTGATATGAGACAGGGAAGCGACTTATAGGTCGCATACTGATAAATGAAACATGATGACTGGTGTGATTTGATTTAATCAAATCAAATCAAATCAAATATACAGTATTTTGGCAGCTAGAACAAACAACAGTCTACAACTGATATGGGAGGAGGAGAGATTTGATAGAGTAGCAGTGGGCGTAAGCAAAGATAAAAGCCAGGAGTAGAAGGGAAGGAAAGCAGTTAATATGACAAATCAATTATACCTTACCAGTGGATAAATATGGCACACATGGGGAAGGAAGAGACTTAATGACAGTTACAGGTGTCTTTTATTTGGCTGAACTTAGCAATTTGTAGAAGTTTATTGAAACTGTGCTAGTTAGTTTCAATACGGTTTGTAATTGGTTCCAAATGGAGGGAAGGGCATATGCAATAGCACGTTTACCAAAGGAAGTCCGCGTCCTTGGTATGTCAAGCATAATAAAGTCAGATTTTCTTAACGAGTATGCACTATGTGAGATACTAATAAGGGAAGAGATAGCTTGGCAATTTCTGCAGGAGCAGTTTAAGAGTCCATAGCCCAGCATGGAGCAGGCGTCTAGTAGTAAGGGATGTCCAACCAGCAGCTGCATGAAGTCACAGTGGTGCGAGCAGTGGGGGTTGGTAATGAACCGTAATGCACGGTGATAAAGGATGTCCAGTTTACTTACAGTCAAAGTCGCAGGTAACGGTAACGGTAACAGTCACAGGTCAATACAGGAGTAGGTACGACATGGATTTGAAAAGAAGGTGTAGTCTCTGTCATGATGGTACACCAAGTACCAGATATCCATGAGCCATAGGTCAGCCACCAAGTTACCAAGAGCCTATGAGGTTGGTGATCTCAGACCTGTCAGAGTTGAACTCCTGTCCAGGAAATCATCTAGGGTAACATTCGCATCCCCTCCCAGGCCAAGAGAGCCTTTTCAGTGAGTTAATAGAGTCTGTGCCAGGTTGGTAAAGAAATCAAGTTCAGCAAAGTTAGGGCCATATATATTGTACATGGTCACCTCCTGATTATCTAGGGTGCCCTGTACTATGACATACCTGCCTTCAGGGTCACTAATAGTTGTTGTGGCTTGAAAGGTGATATTCTTATGCATGAGCATCGCTACAGCCCTACTTTTGGTAGTATATAAACTGCCAAAGACCTGTGCAACCTGATCAATTTTAAGTTTTAAGCACCTTTTGTAGGAAGGCTACACTGGCCCCTTCCCTCCAGAGGTGATCCAGAATTTTCCTCTGCTTAACTGGAGAGTGAAGACCTTTGACATTGCAGGACATCCACTTTATGGGACCTGCAGCCTTAGCAACGGCTTAAGAAAATATAGGGTGCATGTTACAGGGTATAATATCCATTTAAGGCCATGTCTTCCTGATAAGCATAAAAAGCATCTAATGACTGTGTTATGAGAAAATGGAGTGGGTGCATATCTAATTTGGCTACTCCATCTGCTCCTACTCTTGTGATCAGTGCTCCGTGCTTGACCAAAGGCAATAGCATTGCTGTTTACTAGCACATTTGTAGCTTGAATTAATACAGTAAACAAAGCAAAAACAGCAGGTTAAGCATCCAAGGATTAGCTTCTTGAAAGGAACTGTATAAATGGCAGTAGACATTTGGACCAAATGTCCATAAGTAGCAAGAGGTTCTATTGTGTAGGTGACTCTATCTTGACCCATGCAGGGGTGAAGACTCATGAAATGATCAATCTCACCACTCGGCACTACCTCCCATAAGGAAGGAAGATCTTGTCACTGAGACTGGCATTGTACTACCAAGTTGTAGGTGATCCAATAGCAGCAGCTTAAGGATGGATTGTGGTGTGGGGGAAGTGATCAATGTTTGATGTACTGTATAGGGCATGGTGAGGCTGTGGGGATATAATGGGAGCTGGGGGTGAGAAGAGGAATCATATCCCAGGGAATGCGTATACCCTAAGGTTACTGCATGGGGGCAGCTAGTGAGCTCACCACCAGTTAGTAGCTTTTAACTGTGGATCAGTCAAATGTAAACAAATCTACTCAATTGTACTGTTGTGGTAATTCTGCCAGCTCTGTATTAGAGCCCAATCTGCTACAGTCAATCTTCTCCATAATTGCTGCCACTAACCTAAAAGGCGAGGATTTGTTTACATTTTAGGTTACCTCTCAGGCTGGGACCTCAAGGCAAGTAACATTCTAGAGTATAGAGGGAAGTATTGAGAGGCGCGTAAGCCCAAGGGAGGATTAATGAGAGGAGGTTCAAGAATGTGGGGGTCAAGTAAGGGGGCCTCCACTCTACATACATGCAGCAATGTTCACACTGCTGTGCAGCTCACTTGCTCCAGTGTATTCATTTGTTACAAACTTACATTTTTAACAATGTGAGCTACTTGCACTGTATGAGTAACTGATTGCTTCTTTTCAAAGACACCCACATCCCTTGTCCAATTCCCAAATACCTAAAATAGCTTTCTCTAATAGTTGACCTCTTTCCAACTCCTGATCCATAATTTGCAGTGAGGGCAATATTCCAAAATCTAGTTAGTTTAATTACATCCTTCCACTACCGACCTACTCCTATTAAATCATTCATTTATATGAATGATTGTATGAATGGGTCATGTAACCATGGGGGCAGTGTGCCCTGTATCACTGATGGTGTTAGGCAGATTTATTGGTCAGAAAAATAATTCTGCATTCTATATAATTCAGTTATGGGTAATTAGAATATTGTCAGAAACATAAGTCACAAATGTAGTAATACGCTTTAAGATGAAAAAGACACACAGTGTGCCAGAGTTTCTCTGTGAGTGCAAGGTAACGCATATATTGCCTCTTGATGAGGGACCACCAGTACTAAATTGTTTTCCAGTACCAAGAAAAACATTTTGAAATATAATATTCAGATACTGTTAAATGTACATTTAATTCATTCTATCTTTGTATGTATGTCCCCATACTTCATTTTTTAAGACATTTGCATGAAAACATTATCTTCTCCAAACATTATGTCATCCTCCTGCTGTACCCTGCCACCATCACCATTAAAGCTGTAATTCTTTTTGTGACATCACACTTTGTTTCTGTGGATCTGATCCTGATCTCACAACCAAAGGATTGTGACTTTATCAGTAGGTAACAGCAGGAGGATAAGATGAAGTCTGAATTGCAAAGATCCTGTCTTATGTAAATGTCCTCAGTAATAAATAATGATAGAAGCTCAATACAGACCATTTACAAAATATGCACAGAATTGTGTCAGAATACTGCAATTACAAAAGTGTACCTGGATACTGAAAATATGCTTTAAGCATTGCCATTCAGACTAAACTGGTCCAAAAAGGTCTTTGAAGGATTTTGCTTGGAAACTCAATCACTATTGAATGTCATGAGTTATTATGCAGGATTTTTGAATCTATAGTCAGAAATGCTGCTTTCATATATCATAATTAGTAATTCTGTAGTCTGAAATATCCAGAAACATTGCTGTCTAGAGTTCTTACCCATAGGCTTAGCCATTTAGGGCTAATTTTGACTTAACTGTGGCAAAGTTTTACCACAGTTGTGTTACTTGTGACTGTATTGTTAGACCTCAAAAAAATGTGATTTAACTTCATACCACAAGTGCCACAAATTGTGCATCAAAAATCATGACTGCATCAAATAAATGAGGCATGTGCCATTTTTTTCTGCCATAAAGAGATCAGTGTGTCCCAAATGCATAAAAATCAATATTATGTAGCATTTGCAGTGATGCAACTGCAACAGAACAGCTACTGCAGCACCAGCATCCATAGTTCTGAAAATTCAGCCTTTGTCATTCTTGAAATTCAGGTACTGTGTTGCTCCACAGAAAGACCAGAGGATTATCCAGTTTTGATACTCCACCACATCCATTAGCTCACAGTGTGACCTTGAGCATATATTGTTGTTTCTATATATTTCTGTCCTTCCAGCTATAAAACAGAGTAGAGCAAGTCCACATTCAAAATGACAAGTTGCATCTTCGATCTTAGACTGCTCTTAGCAAATAAAAAAATACAGTAAAGGACAGACTGTGTAGGTGAAGTGGCTCCTGCAGACAGACTCATTATATAAAGCATTGTGGAGTATATCAAACTAAATTAGGGAAACTTCATGAGAGAGGACAGGCCTGCCATAGACATATGTTTTACTACATGATAATGCTGTTAGCAGTATTTTTATCATCATAGTCACAGCTGTAATTGAGCAATAAAACTCAATGGAGTGGGCACATGCCACCCTGATAATGACCCTGACAAAGTTAATAACCCTGCTGCTGTTCATGGGCTCCTCATGGAGTCAAACTCATTATCAAAGTGGCATATGGTTTCTCCAGAGCCTTTTGTTATTAATATAGTCTTTTGTTACTATTACAAACTGGCAAAAAAAAAAAAAAAGAAACAACTTTGCATCCTTTTGTGTAGTTTTAAAATAGTTTTAGTGTGCTGTTTCATACACAATTTTAAAACTAGAAGTCATTTTGTACTGAGGTTATCATCTGATGCTTCTTAATTCTGTTTGACTGGAACAAATATTAATAACCTGTCAGGTTTATAATGGAGGCCATGCTGGTGATACCCAGAAGTGTAAGTAGAATATGTGTTAGTATATACAGTATTTTTAAAACATTACTGCCAGAGTTGCAAAACTAGTTCATATAGTTTCTACTGGATTACAGCAGATAATTTATTTCTTCTGAAACTGGCATTTAAAGAAATATAAACTGAAATAAAATTAGTATACATATAAATAGTTTCCATGAGATTTTGATAAAGAACATTAGAGAAAAAGAATTGTATTTCACCAAAAGGTTTTATTATCGACCAAGTGGTGCTGATTTGAAGGTACACTAAAAAGCATATCACTGACAGAACACAAACTATATATATTCTTCACAAAAAAACTTTGCTACTGCACTAGTTAGGGTTCATGCTAACCCCACAAAAGTAAGAAATGTATTGTTAGGGTAGCAAACCTAATTCCCCATCCAACCCCAAGCCACAATAGGGAAAAACATTAGGGTTTGGGGTCTCTGGAGTCTTGGTGAATTAGTGGTGGGGTCTTACTTGGGGTAGTGAAACCCTAATGCTCACCAATCCCCACAGTCCATAGCCTCCTGTCTAAAGCAGAAGGTACAGCTCCAAGCCAGTGCCTTATAGTGATGCAGTCTTAAAAAGTAGAGAACTATTTCTTACTACATGTTGCAACACAACCTTTTATAGCTTTCTTCACACAGGGCCCTGCATGAAGAAAGGAGATCACATCTGGCATTCTTTGCTCAAGGAATGGGGTGGGCATCAGGGTTGACAACCCCAAGGAGGATCCCACAACAAATTCACCAAGACTCTGGAGACCCAAAACATTAATGTTTTTCTTGTTTAGATGCCTGGGAGATTTGGTGGGGCGTTAGGGATGGAAACCCTAACACCACATTTTCATACTTTTGTGACATTAACTTGAACCCTAACTGGATCATTAGTAAAGTTTACCTTGCAGTGAATTTCCTATCTTTTTGAGATAGTGGAATTGTATTCACATTTATAAAGGCCCCTTCAGGGCCCACATGAACAGATGCAGACATTGCAAGATCTAAAACCCTATTGTTTTTCCTTCTGCTGTTTGGGAGTGCGGTGGGGAGTTAGGGTTATAAACCCTAATGCCACACTTCCTTACTTTTGCGGCATTAAGTTGAACTGTAACTGGTGCATTAATGAAGTTATTTTTTTTCAAAGAATTCCTTTTCTTTTTGAGATAGTGGAATTCTATCTTCATTCATGCCAGTCCATTCAGGACTTGTGTGAACAGATGCAAATGTATAAAGCCCAAAGGGAAGACACTGTTCACCTACGGAAATGTGGAGCCCTTGTAGACCCTGCAGTTCTGTGCAGTAAGGGATGTCAAGAATTCAGTGGGATGTCTGGTGGGCTGGGGAAGTGGAAGGCCCTCTGGTTCCTGTGCTTCTATGTGGATGGAGATACAGATGCACAGGGCAAAGAGTCAATCTGTCAGCCAATGCACAGGGCCCTCTGCCACCCATGGGTGCAGAGGTGTAGGGCCCTCTGCCAAGAGAAGAGCTGTCTTTTCTATATGGTACCCAAGCCCATGCAGCAAGGTGTTGCATACCACCACCATCCCAGCACCCTCAGCCCATGTAGCTGGGTCACTGAGCTTGTCCCCAAACTCAGGTCACTGGCATGGGATCACAAAGCATACCCATGGTGGGGGGGGTGAAGAATAGCACTGCTCACAAACTTTCTTAATAATTATCATTTTTTTTATTTTTGTCCCCAAGTTTTCTTGATAGCTTATAAACTGACTCCTCTTATTAAAATGGCAGGTGGCATTTACAGTATATTGTCCAAAGATCATTTCACACCACAAGTGGGAAAACACCTCTCATCCACATTTATGAGGTGATGTGGGAAGGCTTTGTTGAATGCTTGGAGTTCAAATATTAAAAATTAGCAAGGTTATGAGTGAACATTAAAATACTGCAATGTTCACTCATAACCTAGGCATTTTACCATATTTGTACACCAAATGTTAAGCATAATCCTTGTATTAACTCACTTCATAAACTAAGTGAAACTGTTCAAATCCCTGCCAAAACATCATTCTGCACTGCAGGTGTGAAGGCACATTTTGGCCAGGATTTGAAAATCAGCAGGTGTCATGTTCATGAGGTGGTGTCAAAAAATGACCATGTTGAAAATTTGGTGTCAACAATTACCAAAGTTATGAGTGAGTATAGAAAATAGTCAAAGTACATACATAACTTTGTTGTTCTAAGATATTTTGACCCCAGATGTTCAACATAGCCTTCTTATGACCCCACCTCATTAACAAGGGTAATGAAAGGTTTCAAATCCTGCCCAAAATGGGATTTCACAAAGCAACCATGAAATCACCTTTCAGGACAGATTTGCATAATTCCATCAGCATTGGTCACAAGGTGGTGTCTCAAAAAGGCCATGTTGAAAATGTGGTATAAACATTTTCAAAAATGACAAACTTGTAAATAAAAGTTCAAACCTCATTGAAATGCACTAAACTGCACTTACCTTATTTTCTCATATCGCAGTCACTGGTTCCAGCAGCAAGAGAGTGGATGCACCCCATGGAACATGTTCAGGTGAGTGAGGGTATGTGGGGCATGTGGTAGGGTGTAGGGGTGTGGGTGCTAAGTGGAAGGGTGGTGGGGCAGTGGGGTGTGTGGGGGATCAGATTGGTGAGGGACTGTTTTCTTTTTTACAGCTTCAGAAAAAATTTGGGCACCGCAGTGTTGGGCTACTCTTCAGTTAACAGAAACAGGCAACCTGGGAAGCAATAGAAAAGGTATCAGGGGTGGGCACCCTGGTCCACTTATAGTAAATATAAAAATGCAGAAATACTGCAAAGGGTAGGCAGGTGACTGGGAGGGAGGAATGGAGGGAGAGAGAGAAAGAAGTAGTACCTGGGGTGGGCACCCCAGTCTGCTTAACACATATTTAAGATAGATAGATAGATAGATAGATAGATAGATAGATAGATAGATAGATAGATAGATAGGGGGAAAGAGGCAGCACCGGGGATGGGCACTCCAGTCTGCTTAACAAATACTTAAATTAATTGATACAGACACATATTTATTTATGTCTTTGTTAACCGGGTAGGTGCACTGCTCCAAAGGACTGTTTACAGGCACAACCCAGGCCACAGGGTGGTGTAAACAAGAAAATCAGATAGATGAACAATACATACAGGTTCACAGAAAGCAATACACAGTCCGAGCATGAGGAGGTGGGGAGAAAACAATAGTATATACAAAGGTACAGCTGACATTCTTTGTTACAACAGTGTGCAAGTGTAAGACACTTTATAGGATCAAAACAAGTGTGTGAGTGCACAAATTTACAGCTGGTGGCACTAGGCCCTGGCTAGATAGACAGACAGACAAAACAGGAGCTCACTGGCTTACTGCTTCAAATGAAGCCAGCAGCATGACTCTAGCTGTGGCTTCATCATTCATGAAAACCTTGCTGTTATCACAGAGAACATGGGTGAACAGCTTTTCTTGGTAAGCTGGGTACCATGGATTTTGAGCAACCCAGAAAAGGTATTTCTTGCTGTTTAACAACAAAAAAACAAAGAATGTAGCTAAATGGATCCCTTTTAGATATGTTCAGGTGTTTGTTTTTTAAAATTACATATTTTTATGAATTTTCCATGTTTTTTATTTCAGTTCAGGGAGGACAAGATGGTGACTGTCTTCATAGGAAATCTTGTTTTCACATATACTTTGTTGGTTTTTCAGAGCAGGCATACTTATAAAGTAACCAAATATTCCTTCCTGAAATTACAGACCAAGCATAAGGTATTTATTCAGTAGTAATTAACAGTAGGTGTTTTACACTCTAAGGGCCTCTAACAACTATGATAGTTACTATCATCAAAAAACTAAATTATCTTATTAACATACTATACATAGATCCTAAATGTAATTCATACAACAACCTGCACTCCAACTGTGAGTGTGTAACATGCACTCTGTAAAGAATCTGTTCATCATAAGTATAGTGTCAGTTACTGTATGTGTCTCCCTTCCCCCATTTGTCCATCACATATTCTTCCGATATACAGTAGTTAATTTAGGTCCTCTATTCAAAAATTCTTCAATTGCAAGCCATCTTTTGACATAAGTGGCATTATTACAACTGTTCCTATAGATCAGTTTCTCTATAACTGCACATTCTCCTAACTGCTTAAGCCATACCTCAGCTACTGGAGTGTCCTCCTTCTTCCAATTAGTAAGAATGCCAAGTTTCCCACACGTGATAGCAATATAAATGCATTTTCTTTGCCCCTCCCTTAGACTATCAAGATGTTCCAGATCACTTAAGAATATTGCTTGGGGCTTAGCTCTATAGGAGTGGATACAATCTGTGAGATCACATTTTCAGTTTTCCCTGTAATACCCTTCCAGGTGTTGGCATGTAATCATCATATCATGTGGATCAGATCCCCTTTGTATGTTTTACAGTGAAGGCAACAGCTATTGTAGCCTTTTAAAAATCTAGACAACTGCTCTGGGGTATAATATGGTAGCCAGACAGTAAAATATTGGATCAATTTAAATTTACATGGAATTGGTACCATCCATCCTTCCTGCATAATGTCCCCCCATTCCTCTTCTGATATATTTTCATTTAACTCATTGCCTCCACAGGCTCACTCTGAGATTACACCACTTGCCTCCTGAATCTCCTGTATACTTTTAACAGTGAATCCTGGGCCTTTCTAAGCAAAATCAAGCCATAGTCAGTATGTTGCAAACAAATGCTAATAGCTCAATAACTATACATGCTAGACACAAAGTATGAGTGACAGAGTTATTCAGCACAAAATTGCCTTTCCAATGGTGGCATGCATCTAATAATAAGTCATTTTGTATTTTTTCTATGCTGGTTGAAAGAGCAAACTAAATATTTTTTTCACTAAAAAGGGTAACATAATCCATTTTTTGTTGGAAAATATGTAAAATATCAACACCAAATTAAGCATACAGACATTAAATGGTGTTTTGATATTATGTTTGCTAAAAAAAGATATCTTTTTACTATAAAATGTAATTTTTCCCCATTTTAGTCAAGGTGCTTTGATGAGATTTGAGGGCTAAATCTCAACCACACACACCATATCATAAACAAATGCGTATAACTCCAAAAGTATACATGATACACACTAAGTATCAGCATGAAAGTTGATGAGCACAAAAATGCCTTTCCAATGGTGCTATGCAACCAGTTGTAATCAATATGGTTTTTATTTTATACCTGCTGAAGTGCCAAAACAGTGAATTTTATTCAAGCTACTTAGGTGAATCTTGATGGAAAACATGTCAGCCATACACACCATACCATAAACAAATGCAAATAACTCCCAAAGTATACATGGGCCCAGATATTCAAACTGCGCCAGTCTGAGGCGCAAGCCCTTGCGCTGCTCAAAATAGTTGCACAGGGGTGGGGCCGGGGTGATATTCAAAGGAGTTGCGCTGTTGAGCAACTCCTTTGAATAACGCCAACCGCACTTAGTGCATGGCACAGTGGAACTTGCGCTACCGCAAGTTGCCAGAGTTGAGCATTCAACTTGCGGTGGCGCAAGTACCATTTACCATGTGCAAATTTCCGATATTCAAAGGTGACATGCAAATGGGGCCATAATTTATACAAACGGGGGGAGCCATTTGCATCTCTTTATAGCCCCATTGCATGCCACTTGCATGTAGTGGCGCCGATCGAGGACTTGCTCTGGCCACCCTGCCAGGCAGCCGTCGAGGACCAGCCTTACTGCAACCGATCGCGGGCATCACAGTACATGCCCCCACCTCCCACAGCCCGATCGCGGGCAGAACACATACATGTCACCCCAACATCACCCACAGCCGATGAGCAGGCAGAACCTGTACTCGATCCCCAAGTGCCCGATCGCGGGCAGAACCTGCATAAAACCCCCAGTGCCCGATCGCGGGCAGATGTAACCCTCCCCAACCCGAATAACTCCTGGTGGTCCAGTGGACCGTAAAGCCAGTCGCGGGCAGAATGTCATAGCAGACCCCCAAACATCTCCCTGGTGTCTAGTGTCCCCCCACCCACCCACGAGCCCCTCCACCTCCCCCCACCACAGCCGGTGAGAGGCAGCATACCACCAGCCTGCCGCCCCGCCGCCCGCCCGACTGACTGTCGGTAGGGCTGCGCCCAGTGGTGCAGAGCTACAGCCAATGGGCGTGCAGCCCATACCGACACATGACAGTCAGATTTGTGAATGATCCCTCGCCTCTTGCCTCTTTGCAAACTGTATGAGAGGCCTTTTGGCACCATGCATCTGCTTAAAGTTGAACCAGCATAACATTCTGTGGTGATTTGCAGATGCAGCCCATGATGCATTGCATTGTGTGGGCATGTGTGATTTTGTATTTTCTTGAAACTTGGCTTCCCAGACAAATGCCCTTTGGGGTAACCCTTGCCTCAGTGTTTGCGCACAGAGGTTCTTTGTCTTTTAAATAGTTTTTTATTTTAATGGGTTCACCACAACATATCCAAGACACACTGTCTTAGGGTAGCTGGTCCATTCCACTGGGGTGTCAAACAGACGAGGCATACTGATGAGTCCTGGTAGGATGAAACACGTGCTTATGTCATCTGTTAGCACCCTTTGCAAACTGTGAGAGGCCTTTCGGCACTATGCAATTCTGCTTAAAGTTGAACCAGCATAACATTCTGTGGTGCTTTGCATTGTGTGGGCATGTGTGATTTTGTATTTTCTTGAAACTTTGCTTCCCAGCCAAATGCCCTTTGGGATAACCCTTGCCTCAGTGTTTGCACACAGAGGTTCTTTGTCTTTTTATATATATATATATATATATATATATATATATATATGGGATACATGATGGGCAGGGTGTGATATGGCAAATAGTTTCACTCCTGCATAATGACCTCTGGATACTCACGAGTGGTGAAGCCACGAGTGAGAGAGTGAGAGTATCCGGAGGTCACTCTGCAGGAGTGAAAATATTTTCCATATCACATGATCTGCACATCATGTGTCTGATTTATAATAGGGGTTTCCAGAACTTTTTGTTTTATTTCAGTTTACCTAGTGGAATAAACAAAGAAGACACAGGAGAGAAAAGGAAAATTCTGCTAAAACAAGCCGGAACACTGTCTTGCTATTTGGGATGAAGCAAGCTGTATTCTTGGTAGTTGAGGTATTTGTGGATGTGGAAGGCTTTACTCTTTTTTGGCTTCTTTTCCCAGTGTGAAACTCAGGCTATTGTTTGCTTGCTTTGGGGCTTTCATAGAGTGCACAATATGAAAACAAAAGAGGGGAATTGTAGGTGCAGGTCTGACAGGTGAGCTACATTCTTGTCATTAACCATGAAAGCAGTTCAAACACTGAGTGTTGCTGGATGAGATCAGCACGGTTGAAATAAATGCTGATTATCTCACTGAGAAAGTAATCAACATGTGACCTTTGCACTGTGTGATATTTACAAGTGACCTTTGCACTGTGTATAAATGTAAGCTTTTGTCACAGTGTAGACATCAGTACTGTGTGTTCCTGCAGGGAGGAGCTATGCATTTTTATTCCACTGCATATCACTTCACCCCTATTGTATAAATATTTATACAAACATATGCACACACACATAAACAAGAGTACACACACACACACACACACACACACACACACACACACACACACACACATATAGACTCACATACTCCTGACACCTGAAGTGTTTCACCAGCTGTAGCTAAAAGGCACATTTACATAGCTGTACACAAGGCTGCAGCTCTTGGCTCCGGTTGTCCATTCTTCACCTAAGCTGATACAAGTGTGCCGTTATAAGGTCCTTCTCAGTGCCGATTCAAGCTGTGCTCAATAGGGGCCATAAGTTCAAGGAAGGGTAGGTGTGAGCCATGCTGCTGTTACTGGTAATCGTGAGTTCGGGGGCAGGCGGGTGTGAGCCATGCTGCTGTTACTGGTAATCGTGAGTTTGGGGGCAGGCGGGTGTGAGCCATGCTGCTGTTACCAGTAATCAAACTGCACACATATTTTAAAATAAGAGATGTGTTCTCTGTCTGTTCTACTAGCTGCTGACAGCATATGCATGTGGTGGGGAGCAGTACTGCTCAAACACACACAGAAACATCATGCATCAGCATAAGTCAAGCATCACTACCAGCACACTACAAACACGAAGCATAGCTCAAAGGACTGCAGAAGCAGTCATCATTGCACTCACAATGTGAACTTCAATTTTACTTTTTTTGGTATACAAAAAATGGAAATGCTACTGTGATGGCATATGCTGCCACTGACTACAAACAGGTTTGTATTATAATATCACTTAGTGCCCTTTCACCATTCCTGTCACCATTGAAATGAGATCACTAAAAATGGCCTATTATATGGGGTGATAACACACAACAGGGTGTGTGTTCATTTTAAGATACATATACTCCTCCCGGGTGTGCTGACTGAGGCACAAGGCTGGAGGCCAAGTGCTCCTAAGCACACACTAGAAGAGTGCCTATTGCTCCATCTCTCAGTAATAACTACACTTTGTTGTGTGTTATTGTACTTATAAAATAGCCTGTATTATATGTTTTGACTTAGAAAACTCAGCACTGAGTGTTCATGAATATGTATAAATGAGATACATGGCCTCATTTGTCCAATCAGAGAGAAGTATTTCTAATGCCCATCTTAACCCATTTTACAAGAAGATGTTTTCTGTTTCTTTTGTAGATCATTGATTTAGTCAGAATGTAGCACAGGCTCTTTGCAATGTCATCCAGCATTGTGACAACTGTTCACCCGCTGGTTGAGTATTCCATTTTGACACTCTGTACTGGGTGTGTTTTGCTTGTTGTGACAAATTGACTGTATGTGCATCAAACTATATGCTCGCTGTAGACTAAACATCATCAGAAAAATGTTATTGTTATATAGTGTCATTTCCTTTTACTGGAATGTAGCTAGATGGAGAGGTAGATAGATAGACAGACAGACAGACAGATAGAAGACAGACAAAAATATCAATCTAGCTTACATCAAGAATAATATAGAAAGCAACATACTCTATTGTTTTGTAATATGAATTCTACCTCTGCATCGTACCACTCAGCTGTTCCTGATTTTAGCGACACCCCTAATTTTACTTCAGAAATGTCCTCTGTCCTTTCTAAAGCTGGCATTTTGTAACTGAAGGATAATATATCATTAATGATAATATATCATTAATGTCAGCTACTGATGTTACATGCTAGTTCTAATTAAGAAAATGCTACTTACACCAAGTAGCATATTTTGTAAACAGCTTCTTAAGCTGATGTTACATTTTTATTTCCAAATGTGTCCCTGATTTTGATCACTTGTCCTCATTTTCTTCAGTTTTGTCCCTGATTTGTGAGGAAGCAGGTTGAGAGGTGTGCTTTGCGTCATCTACAAAAATTTTCAGCTTTCATTTGAATGCAAAGGTAGTATGTTTTCTTGAGCTGCTCTTAGTTGTATCTCATTAAATTACTAATGAATAATAATGTTCTAATTCAAACTATTTCCTCAGTCAATTAGACAAATCCTCTAAGTAGGTTCTGTGAAGTGAATTGTATCCAAGAACCTAATTAGTAGTTAATTCAAGAACTTACATTTTCTATTCCTAGACATTATGTAACATAAGAAATAGAAGTACTACAGGCAAATATGCCAACATCAAGCACTGAGGAAAGGGTACATTTTTAATTTGAAAAAAATGTACTTATCCATACCCAGAAGCAATTGGTTATTCAATGTAGTACATGTGTTGAATTAAATCTGTATTAATTTCAAAGAGTAAATCCTGAATGTAAGCCTTAAACCTTGTGGCAATGTTCTTTTTTTGTCAAATATAGTTTTGATAATTTATTTTCTGTATTTTAATTTTTTCTCAAAATGAAAAGTCCATGTAAAACACATAGAACAAAAAGTAGATGTTCTATCCAATTTATTTATTAAGGAATGGAACATTTTCACAGTTTTGTAAGGAGATGTGCCAGAATTAGATTTTATTTCCACTTACCTTCTCCAGCACTTTACTCTTTTGGGCCATCGAACGCCTGCATACCTGACTGGAAAATGTGATGCCCTCTTTTGGCCACCCCTCCAGATAACCCTGGGGAGCTCCATCTGCCTAAGCATCTTGCCTGTCTCTCTCACCATAGGCTCCCCTGTTGGTGCTATACAAAATAAGCTGAGTAAGTTAGGTGTTGACTAGAGGGGATCTAAGGCATGGCATAAGCCCTGTGATCTAGTGGGAGAATTGTTCAATTGTGCATTATTCATCATCCAATGTGGCAGGCTGTCCTATTTTGAGATTTCTACCACAACTCCCACCCACCTCCCCAGACAGGGTATTGTGCTGCCAGCCAGCACCGTACCCTATAAGCAGAGCCCAGACCAACAGTGGGCGATCACCCTTTCAATAAGGCTATACCATCACTTGTCATAAGAGGTGCTGAAGTGGAGGATACTGCACCACCACCCCAGTCTAAACATGTTATTTTTATAGTTTGGCCTAGACTCCAGTGGGCCAGTGAGGACACAGTGCTTGAGACATGACCCAGCTCTTCAACATAGTAACTAGATAACTTGTTTTTAGGAATTCCTAATCCTTGTGTGCAAGCAGGATTCTGATTGGTCAGCTGGTGGCCCCAGTTTCATTAGTAAAGGATGACAGAAACCAACAAACCATATTCAGGGGTAGAAATTAAGAAAATAATCTGGTTGTGTATGCAGAATACCAAAAACCCGAATGTGATATTCTGTCACAGATTTGGTATTTCACCTATCAAAAAGAGAATGTTAAAGATTTCATTGCAGAGTGGAGGCATGGAGTGGTATTCCAGTTATAACTGATGCTCATATTTTTCCAATAGGGAAACTGAGTTGTAATTTAGCCGTTATAACCAGCTGGTTATAACAGCAAACAAGCACCCAGTTTCCCCTAGCTTGGCACATGTGCCAGCTGCAGTCTTCCTCCACTGGATGCTTTTTGCCACTGCTCACAGTGTGCCACACTCTGACTCAGCGGTAGCTATCTTTATTTTATATAATTGCTGTGGTGAAAAAAATTAGCACTAGCAATTATATAAAATAAAGGTTGTGTAGAGGGTGTAAACTTAGAATTTTACGTACACCCTCATTGTGGGATGCCTTAATAAACCCCTCGAGCTTCACTCCTGGGGTTTATGTGACATCCCACACCTCGGGGGGGGGTGTAAAATCCTCCTTATAATCCTCTACCCAGCCATTATTCTCTATGCAATACTAGAATGATGAAAATGGTATTCTATCTTGAAAACTGGTAGGCAAACAGGGCAAAATACCATTAATTTCTAGCCCTGATATTGTAGCAACATAAGTGACAACTCACTTTCCAAAATTTGGAAAAAAACAAAACTAGAAAAAGAGTATGGTTTTCCTTTACGGAATATAACTACAGTAGCATCTTCTGATTTGTCACGCATGAACACATTTCTCTATCTACAGATATTAAAACATGGAATAATGCATGGGGAAGAGTGTATCATGAGAATTTTATGCACAGCCAATGTGTGGGCTGCTACATAAACCCTGAGGGTGAAGCCTGAGGGGTCAATCACAGCATCCCACACCGAGGGTGTGCATAACATTCTAGTTTTAAACTCCTTCCCATGTGTTGTTTCATGTAATTGTTGGGGAATTTTTTTTTTTTGCCAACCAGTTCTATTGAAATAAGTCATATGAAAAATAGGAGATGTGCCTAGTGTGGCTTATTTTACTATCTTTCTTTTCATGAGTGTAACTGATTGCTGAAGTATACAGCGATTATGACTGTGAAGAGAAGAAATATTTTTTTTTGGGCATTTATTTCAAGATCAAAAGACTAGTTTTTTTCTGCTTCTAGCAGTAGTAACAACTGTTACAAGAAGAAAAGTTTGAGAAGTGCATGTAAATGCTAACAGTGTTAGAAGTTTAGACTTGTGCTTACCTTTTTTAAGGCAAAAAGTAAAGCAAGTTTTTAAGTCCCCAGAACTGTGAAAATGCCTTTTATCATGCTTCGCTCCGAAATGGTATCCATGGCAATAATTTTATGAGGTTCAGCGGTCACTGATTTCTATGGGGAGAGAGAAAGGGATGGAGGGGGAATGTAGGTCACTAACCTAAAATCATCCTGCCGTCGTAATTTAGAAATTGTGGGGGAAATGCTGTTTTTCTGCTCTACTGAGCTAAGGTTTTCACATGGAAGCAGTCTGAGAGAAAAGCTGGAAAGGAAGTCAGTGTGACTGTCATACTGACAGCTGCACAGCAGAGCAAGTGCGAGCTGTCGCTTTAATTTTATATAGGGATAGCTGGTGCATGTTCACTGTTATAACCAGCTAATTATAATGGAAAATTATAACCAGCTTTCTCTATGGAAAAAAAACAGTATCCAGTTGTTGCATTCATATTATACATGTCTTTCTATCTGTACATAATATAAAGGATTCGATATTTAGTGTTTTAAAGCACATTCTTTTATACACTTACATAATACTATTTCACATAGTTTTTCTTTGTCTCAAATTGTTCATGTATTGTGCCAGATAGTAATCAGTAAAAAGTAAAGTTCTACAGGATGTGTCTTTCCAAGTTACACATACCGTATATTGATATACTGAGACTACTTCTTTCTGTCAATATAGTGGAAGGGCATCATTACATTATAACAAGCAGCTCATAATGAAGTGTCAGTGGTAGATATTTTGGTATGAGGCAATGTTGTTTATGGGCAATTATCTGCCATAATAGTAGAGGGCATAAATGGAGTATACTAATGCAGCTGGAATACTCATTCACAGAGCAGTCCAGTATGTAGTGCACACTGAATTACTTTATATCATTGCAATAATAATGCACTTCTATTATACTGACAGAAAGCTACTTAAAATAATATTTAAAACATTTTTTAAACATTTTTGGATTTTTATTTCATGCACACACAGAATAAATAACAGTGGAATGTGTTTCAGTATGAAAATAGGTTTATAAAGTAGTTTGGTCATGTTATATAAAATCTTAATTTCCCCCTAGAGTAACCCTAAATCTTTCCATGTTTTTACAGGCATCAGAAAATAATAAATGGATGAAGAAGACAAATTAGACTCATAGTAAGGAACTTTAATTGTGGCCATTTACCAGTATATAATGACCCGAGAGTGTACTGGAAACTAGCTCACATGCTTAGGGCCTTTTCATATTCAGTCAGGTCATTATCTTTAGTTCTATTTGCTTACAGATTTATTTTAATAATTTATTTAATGAGGATAGCCCAACTAATTTTAGTACGGTTTCTGTTTCTACCTACTTTTAGAGTTGGGGGATTAGAACTCTAAGGGCCAGATATTCAAAACTTTGCCCCGGGGCTAAATTAGCACTGCCCGGCAGGCAAACTTAGCCCGGAGCAGAAAGCAAGCTATATTGAAAAGGAAATAGCCCGGTGCTAATCCTGCTGAATATAGCAGTCTTAGGAAGCCGGGCAAACCGGTCTGGGAGTGCAGGGCAAAAATAGCCCAGGAATAAGACAGCACTGAATATAGCAATATGGAAGTGCAAACTGCAACTACAGCTCATTAGACTCTGTAGCAAGCCAGTGTTGCAGGTGGAGAACATTGTGTGTGATTGCACAGAGATATCTCACAGCTACTGCTAACACACCTCTCAACCCCCTGCCTCATCAATCAGGGTCAAGGCTTAAAAACATCAGGGACAAAGGTTTAAAATCAGGGACACATCCTAAAAATTGGTGATATCCACTCAGGAAGCTGGTAGGATAAGTGGTGTAGTGTAAAATGCATTTTCTAAGGAAGAATACGTCAGTAACATTAATGTTTGACATTATTTTATGCTTACAACCCCCACTGTTTGGCCACAGAAACACAATGTTTAGGAGGGACAGAGTAAGATTTTGAGGTAAAATCAGGGACGTCCCTGAAAATCAGGGACAGTTGAGTGGTATGACTGCAAACAACAATGTAAGCCACACACTGCAGAACTGTGCTATGCTGAAGTGAGGTTTGCCTGGGGCTAACCTGATTGCACAGTGCTAACACATTAGCCCGGTATAAACTGGTTAGCCCGGGGCAAATGGGAGCTATATTCAAAGCTCCCATGCAAATGAGCCTACTTAGGTAATCCGTGGGCAAACAGGTACATTTGCATCTCATTAAGTGCTGCTTAGCATACAGTACCAAGCAGTTTGCCCAGTGCTACTGCATGGAGCACAAAGCTCCCCCTATTGGTTGGAATGGAAGTACAGGCTGGAAGCAGCAGGAACTATGTGCTGCCAGGCACAGTTGGTACAGTCCTGACCCATTCACATTCAAATGGAAAGTAATGTCCTTGGTAGTCTAGTGATCCCCCAACCCCCCTGCACGAATCCCCACCTGGTTTGAAAAGAAATAACATCACTTTCCCTGGTAGTCTAGTGGTCCCCCCACCCTCCTGCACAAATTCCAATCTGGTTTGAAAAGAACATCACTTTCCCTGGCAGTCTAGTGGTCTGCACCCCTGCATGAATCGACCCAGTTTGAAAATAAATAACATCACTCTCCTGGTAGTCTAGTGGTCCCCACCAGCAGTAATGCCCCAGCTTCCAGGAACACTTCTGAACAGGCGGTGACTGGCTCAGCCCTCCCTCTCACCACCATGGCGGCCAGCAGCTGAGGTACAAATGCCATGGTGGTGAGAGGAGGGCTGAGCCAGTCGCCCTCTGTTTGTAAAGTGCCCTGGGCATGCGGGGCATCACTTCTGGGTGGGGGGCCACTAGACTATCAGGAAAAGTGATGTTATTTCTTTCAAACCAGGTCCGATACATGCAGGGGTGAGGGGACCACTAGACTGCCAGGGAAAGTGATGTAATTTTTGCAAACCGGTCAGGATTCATGCAGCGGGTGGGGGACCACTAGACTGCCAAGGAGTTTACTGTAGTACCGAGGATACGGGGGTCCATGATTGGGGGGCACCACAGCATTACTGCCAGCTTTAGTTAGGTGGTATCCAGTGCCGCGCTACAGGTTGCGCTAATGCCTGTAGCGCGGCCCTAGACCTTTGAATATGCCGTGCTGCTGGCATTCATGGGTGCTTTCTTCACCCCACCCCTACATACTGTTATCTATTAGCGTCGGCGCTGCCACACAGCACTGGCACTAATAGGCTTTTGAATATTGCAGCCTCGCACAAATCCAGCACTATTCCAGCGCTATGGTTTTGCGCTAGGTCCAATTGTTTGAATATCTGGCCCTAGGAGTTTAAAGGAGAACTCCATAAAAGTAAATGGTCCCCCTTCCCAAAGTTGCCCTCCTGATTAGGGTTTCCACTTCAACTAAAATAATTTTTATTACCTTGAAAGACATTTAGGGTACTTAGTTCAACACTGCTCCATAGCTTCTGTTTAAACTGCTGCCTGCCACATTCCCAATAGCAACTGCATGCTTACAACCTCTGCTCTGCTCTGTGTCAATGTGTCCCTCTGAACTCTGCCATTAGTTTGCAGGGAAATTAACATACAGCAGGCAGTGAAAATGTACAGCTGTCAACAAGACAGTAATGAGTAGTGGTTGAAATGGAAGTTAAAAAGCAAAACTAAGTAACCATTTGTTAAGTTAATAAAAAATATATATTTCTAACTGAAGCCCCTAACTTGGAAGGTAATTTGGGGCAGGCGGGCCATTTGATTTTTTGGCATTCTCCTTTAAGTCAGGTCACATGTGTCAAATGGCACTGGTATGGTTTGAAATTACTGTAGATATCCTTAATATAAAGCCTATACTCCAACTGCTAAGCCGACTCCTCCATCTTAAGTATTATACTTCTGTCCAATATCTCAAATGTAATTTTTTTCCCCTCATAGGTCCTACCTCCCCCTGTGCCCCCTGTTACTTTCCTTGGCCAGTCTGCTCCTCATTTCCTTCAGTCGATTCCCACAGGGGCTCAGTGGGTCACCACTCCCAACAGCCACAGGCTAACTGACCCTTTTGCTCAGTGGCTTACTGAACCCAATCCCCTGTAGAAATGAGTGGTATGTATCATTCCATGGTGACTGGTGGCAACACTCAGCACTCAGCAGGTCCCGTACAAAGCAATGATGCCAGAAAGCATGAGTGGGGAAAGCAGCAAATTTCACAGATATGTCTCAACCATCCTAAAACTGGGTTTTTAAGAGGTCTTTTAGAATGATACATAGCATAGGATTGTGCAAGTATTTGGGCCACAGTGCAGCTTGCCTGTGTTGGTCCCCACCTTTAAAGAATAGAGTGATTGTTAGATGGGCTGTAAAAAGACATTTACTCAAAAGTTCAAAAAAGTAATGACTGAGAAAGACTGTTCATTAACCCTGACATTTTTGCAGCAGGGCCCTACTCTGTAATTTAATTTAAAACTATCTGAGAAAACCTACACCTTACAAGGCTTGCCATAGTCAGAGAGGGCAGTGCAAATGGATCATACGAGAACTTCATGACTGCTTCAACCACTGGGACAAGGCCTGAGAGACTTTCAAATCCATGCACAGGGACCAAGACTGGGATACCTACGAGCATCTTAGAAATGCAGCAGTAACTCTAACTAGAAATGAAAAATCTGCATATTACTCCTGACACTGAGATATGCAAGTTCCCCCAAAATTTATGGTCTGGCTTTAACACTCTTTTGGGGAAAAGAACAGACTTAGTCTTTGTCACATCTGCATTATGACTGGAAGTTGATTTCTGACAATGCTGAAAGTAGTAATGCCCTAAACAAGCACATAGCAAACCTCAGGCTCCCAACACCACTGAAAGAATGGCAGAACCAGATCTATCCAACACATCTGACAATATTTACAACTCCGTATACAAACCATTCTCCTCCTTCTACTTCAGATAAAGAAAAAGCACTCCAAAGGTCTGGCTCTGGCAGGATTGAGCTTTGACTACTAAAAACAGGTGCTGAACCTGCAGCATATGTTGTTGCACCTCTGTATAACATCTCCATCTATATAGAGCAAATCATAACTCCATGTTACAGCATGAGACTCACAACAAACTCTAATAACTACTGACCGATAGCCAGGGGGAACAGCTATAATACACAACAAACCTTTTAACTCAAAATGGGGCCCGAGATTTCAAACAAGATTCCATTTTGTTTACACAATGTACATCACTTCTTGTTAGTATGGTAACTAACAGCATGCAGCTTCTCTCAGTTCATTATCTGGACTTCAAACAGATTGTAAAAAATATACTGATTTGTAATAAACAAGTAAATATCTCATACAAATTAGTGTGTGTTTCTGCTGTTTGTAAATGTTCTTATCTCTTGGTCTTGTACTGTATATGGTATGATGTCATTTTACTTTTATTATTACAAGTGGGGGCTCGGTCCCCATGCCCCATTTCCTAGTTAAACAACAACATATCATTAAATAGTAGAAGGAAAAACAATATTGTATGTTTATGATCAGGGTCTCTCCCCTCTGAACCAACACCACCCTCACCAGAGTAGTAAAGCCATCAGAAAGAACATTCAAAAAGTGCAGATACAAACTGCTGAAGAAACTAAATAGAAATTATTTATCTTTCTTTACCTGCAATGGTGTTATATACTGTAATTTTACTGTGTTTTGGCAGAACTGCGTAGATTCACAAGATAGACATGACATAGAAACATAGAAACATAGAAGTTGACAGCAGATAAGGACCACGAGGCCCATCCAGTCTGCCCATTTCTTTTTCTAACTTATGAACGTGCCATAGGCCTTTACTCTGTCAATGGCCTAGCTATTCATACTTATCTGTATTGCTCCCTTATGCCTATCCCATGCCTGTTTGAAGCCCTGCACTGTATTCATATCCATCACTTCCTGAGGTGTGAAAAAGAACTTCTCCACATTCCCCCTTAATCGGCCTCCCTCTAATCTAATGCTGTGTCCTCTTGTCCTGCCATTTTTATTATATTGAAACATGTTAGACTTTTTGACCTTGTTAATGCCCTTAAAGTGTTTGCATGTTTTGATCATATCACCTCTTTCCCTCCTTTGCTCTAGGGTATACATATTGAGCTCCATTAATCTGTCCTCATATGTTTTCTGATGCAATTCCTGCACCATTTTGGTTGCCCTTGTCTGGACTGCCTCCATTTTGTTAATGTCCTTGTGAAGGTGCAGCCTCCAGTACTGCATGCAGTATTCTGGATGGGGCCTAACCAGTGTCTTGTAAAGAGGGATTATTACCTCCCTCTTATGACTTATGTTATCCCTACTAATACACCCCAACATACCCATAGCTTTATCTACTGCTTTAGTGGCCTGCTTGGATGATTTGAGGTCATCTGTGATGATGATGATGCCCAAGTCTGTTTCTTCCCTTGTGATTTCCAGCAACTCCCCTCCCAACCTATAGGTGGCTTCAGGGTTTCTCTTCCCCATGTGCATGATCTTGCACTTTGACCTAAGCATGTAAGTAATGACAGAGTGGGATAGCATTATTACATTCAGTAATTCCAAAATGCCATTTGGATTATGGTATGTCATACTCTGTAGACTATTCTGTCCATGCTATTCTTTTTGAATAAGATGGTTGAGAAGCGGGTATGTAGGCAGCAAATGGACTAAAGTATATCCTGGAATGCAGCCTCTGTATTTGCTTCACTGTATAGTGTCTAAACCTGCTCTTTGTTGTATACTTGCCCTATATCACATTGGCATCCTAGTCACACCTGTAAAATAACCTCATTTCAGTAAACCTACTAAGTGACCAGATGAATAAAAAAATAAAAAAAATATCCTCACACATCCCCAATCAGGCTTTCACCCCAATCATTCAGACTTCACTGCTCTGCTAAAGGTATTATAAAATTTACTAACCTAATTGTATTCTTCTCTACAAATGCCGCAAACTGGGTCTTTCACATATCCCCCTGCTCTAGTCTGGATTAAAAATGATCTCAAAGACAAGACCCTGGTAGTCAAAGTGAATGGATAATCCTCTGTGAAAAACATCTACTCAGTCTTGGTGTTTTGAATAGGTCCATTCTAGACCCCTTACATTTCAGCATTTTCATTAAATGACCTGCCTTCTGTTATCTCATACTTGGACACCTATACATCTTTATGCAGATGACACAGTCATTTACACCAAATCTAAATCCATTAATGAATTCTACAATAAACGTCATACAGTCATTAACACTATGTAAAGTGGGATGTCCACCAACAATTTTCTATGAAATAATGCAAAATAAGAAGCCATGTTCATTAGGGGCAAAGCAACTTTACCCAATCCACTTCATCTCTCCCTAATAAATGGCCTTCCACTTCAATATGTACAATACTTTAAATATCTAAATATGTCTGGAACCTACACATCTCTAGAAACATCTGCAGATGTATTCGAAGTGCCCATCAAAACCCTGATCTGCTTTACCATAACAAATTGTCAAAATACTCCTCTGTCAGTCCTTACTACCTGCCTAAGAGTGTGGATGTGAAATATACAGAACAGCAAATGCCACTGCATTATAAAAAGTCACTGCAATTATAAGTGTATGGGCCCATTTGGAGGGCCTCTTATGGATATGAGTGCTGTGTTGCGTATTCTTTGGACCTGAGGACTGTGTACTGAGGTGAGCAATTCTGTGGTCCTAAAGATACAGGAAGGGACACTCTTAGATCCATAAGAGGTCTTCCAAATGGACATATAAAATTATTGTAGATTGCTAATTGTATTAAAAAAAATATATATATTTTTTTATTTAAAATGCTGATGGCATGAGTGGTCAGTGAGAAGCCTGTTACAATGGCTCAGAGCATGAGGTACACTTTCGGTAACAAGAGTACCTCACGCACAACTAAAGGGAGGGCTGTGCTTGGTCGGGGACATGTCCACAATCTACAATGTCAATAATATGTATAGGTATACAAATGGCTGTGACAAAAGAACCCACCATCGCATCCTTGACAGCAGCCTAGATCTCCTCCCTCTGGACAACAGGAGACAACCGAAATCAGTCTTCACTATATTCTACTACATAAATGGTCTCTTTCCTGCCTACTTACAGCAGATCCAGGCAAGATGCAATCTGCAAAGTGCTGCAGTATGTTCCAAGGAACAGAATAAATCAATGGCAGTTACGTCCTTTTGTCATGCAATATTTTGTGACGTGTCATTTACTGCAAGGTATTGTGTGGCATCCTGACTGCCTCTGCTCTGTGCAATCTCCTAACTAAATGGATACAGTCCTGTGACCTTCACTAACAATTCAGAATTCTCCTGCATCAACTGAGAGCAAAAATACCTTTCTGAGAGAAGGCCTTGACCACTGCAGCTCTGACAACCTGGAAATGCTCTTTCGGAGGACATCATGGTCATCAACAACCCATGTACCTTCAACGCAACCCTGTCTAAGCACTGCCAAAGCCTTTGTGTCTGCTAATCTCTTTCATACTCTCCTCCCCTCATGCACTACTAGTCTTCCTTCTTTTTTATCTTATGTATGTTTAGCCAGACTCATTCCAATGTAATGTAATCATCCCACTAACTTCTATATTACTTTTGTAAATACATACATAATACATTTTTTTTAATTTTGCTAACTAGTTTCCTTGTTTAGTTAATCCTGTAGCACTGTAAAACCCTGCTGCTGTAACTTGTACCACAGAACCCTTTTGAAATGTAGGCGTTACAACTAAATGAGGCTAAACTGGTGTGCATAATATTAACTAAAAATAATAAATAAAAATTCAGAATTTATCTCAGCAGTAGTTTGGAAAAACTGGGTGCAAGCTGCAATTGATCCTACAAGGAAAACTGAAATTATTTTTATGCTCTTCATTTATATTCCCAGTTGGAAGACACTGAAAGTGGTACTAATCAAAGGTTCCAACCCCCAAGAGTTCTATCTATGTGGTCCTATTTATAGCATTAATATTTTGTCTAACTCATTGCAAGTTTGTTTCACATTCTCTTTATATAACCTCCTGGGGTATCCAGGTCTTCTTTCTGCCTTCTGCTGTTCTACTGCCATTCAGCTCATCTTTGACCAAGATAGAAATCTATAATGTTAAGGGAAATGCTGATGAAGCCCCAGCAGGCATGATGGGTATAGAAGTATTATCTATTTGAGTCATTTTCCCATCCCACCCCCACCACAAATTTCTCTACCAGTCCACCCTCTCCATCTCCATGGCCTGATCAAACATCTGCAGGTTCGAAAGGATTAGAGCAAAATAAGCAGTGTCAACAAAAATGTGATTAAATACATTTTCTCAGTAGAGGTATGTAGAGTGTGACATCACTTTGTCAAAATAATCATTTAAAGAACTGCATTGGACCCGTAAGACATTTTTCCTTTGTAGAAATCTTTTTATTTAAGATTGGTTCCCTTTCTATTACTGTTCAGTCTCTGCTGGTCTGTAATAAACTCAATAGAGTTTTTAGCCCTAGAAACTGATGGCAAGTACCATTTTAGAACTGAATGATACAGTTCATTCCTCTATCACCCTTGCTCTCTATAGTAATGTAGATCATTGATGCTTTTTGCCAGCACTACAAAAGCGTATCAATGACATGCTCATTTATTTTGTGAACATAATGGAAATACCAAAGCTGCTTCTCAGAACGAAATTGCATGGATTTACTACATTGCATGGACAAAAAATGTTTCTGGAGAAGATATTATTGTAACAAATGGCATCTCAAAGACAGTTGTAGTGAGGGCATACTCAAGTAACATGTGTCATGGAGGGTTTCCTCTCTCTCTCTCTCTCTCTCTCTCTTCTCTCTCTCTCTCTCTCTCTCTCTCTCTCTCTCTCTCTCTATTTAATTGCTGTCTTTCATTAAATTGTGTTTCTGTATTCCACTTTGTGCCTTGTTCATTTCTTTTGAACTTCTTCCTACATTATTAAGACTCTTACCTGTTCCTAAGCTGGTAACATCTGAAATACTCAGTGCTAGCTTAAACAAATACTACTTCAACTGACCATACTCCAGCAGACAGTGACCTGAAATTGCTTACAACCACATTTTTAATATCAGGACCTTACTAAGTTTGGGATTTCAAATTGAGTCTAGGGGAAGTAATATTTTTTTAAACACTAGCAATGTCTTCAACACTGTGTCTCATTCAGAACCCTGGAGTACATTGAGGTTATATGTAAAGGCTTTGGAGTCAACATGTGGCCCCTGGGCTTTATTTGGAGCACCACTGGCCTGCAGGCAGGACCTGAAGCCCCTTTCTCACAGCAGTTGGCATAGTGTTACACCTTGGAACTGCTCTAGGCCGAATAATATTTGAAACACTTTCACAGCACTTACAAGAGTTCACATAGCAGTAAGAAAAGGAAACAGAATAATCAGTTTCAGAATGATTTTGACCTCATCTGTTCATATGAGTTGGACTACTGTTTTTTAATCATCAGTTAAGTTAGCTTGCAATTATCTGAAACAATGTACAGAGGATGTTGGCTTCATTCTAATGCAGTATATTTCAAAGTTGGCATAGATTTCTAACATGGAAAAAGTTAAGTAATCCTGAAAAGCAACATTTAGCAAATCTAATCTTATGGTCAGTTGAGGAAGTTCAGAAAAAAGACAAATTATGTTGAAATCTGTCTTGATAAAAATTAAAAAATAAAAGTTACTAATGCATTTTTTTTATTTAATGTTCTGGCACTCTGTGTTCATACAAATTCCATCTAAGTCATTACAAGTTAAAAATCTACCTCAGTCTTCTAAAATACAGTGAAGGATTAATTAGCTAAATGGCAGAAATGGCTGAAGCAAATAGTCTAAACATTTAAGTAACCGCCAAAAAGTATTTCTAGGTTCTCATCAGAGATAAAATAATAGGTTATGTGTGGCTCATAGCTCAGTGCTTGTGCTGCATACAGCAGAGCTGAATGATGTAAGTTGTGCTTGGATACATAGGCCAGACCAGTAGGTGGGACAATGCCGGCAAGGTACAAGTTGTATGAAATGATTAGTGCTTAGATACTTCAGCACAGACATGAGCAAGTCAGTGATTGTAGTACATATGAGCTGGATAGTATATGCATAGTGCTTAGGTGCTTTGACTGATGAGTAACTTGTAAAGACTTGATGTTTTGGCCTTTCTCTGTATCCCACCTTAGGAAGGATGCATAATCAAGTAGGGTGAGACCCCCCCCCCCCCCCAAAAAGAAATAATTATTTAAGTACGATTATCTCCTCCAACTCTGGAGAGTGTGGCCAGTAGCAAGCAGGAGAGGAAAAAAACCCTTGGGGGGAACCTCTGAGGACCTACGGCTACTGACCTGCCCACGCTTCTGGGCATACTAAAGGAGAATAATCCTAAAGAGCAATATATAAACAACTGGTCTAAAACCCCAAAGAAGAGGATCCAAAGGTAGGAAGGAACAAGGGATCCAATAACAATGCTGAACATCCAGCGAAGCTGGTAGCAGATCCTGAGCAAAGTCCCAGACCGAAGTCAAAGTCCATGAGAAACATCAACAGAAGGTCATCAGGAATCCACTTGAAGGCACAGGCAAACTGGAAGCGATGGTCCGAGTTCCAATAGACTAGGAGATGGAGCACAAGTCAGTGAAGAGGAGGTGAGTAAGCTGGAAGCAAATCGGGCATCTGAAGAAAGTAGAGCAAAGGAATATCTGGTCCTGAGTGGGTGAAGCAGTGAATGGACAATAGGCCAGAAAGCTCTGAAATCCACCAATCATTCAGTGAAGCAAGTATGGTAAGAAACAGTACCTCCATGCCCTGAACAGGGCGAGGCAGGTGTAGTGTACAAAGGTTGAACCTCCAGGCCCCAATGTTGGGTGAGGCAGGGTAGAGTAGAATTCAAACCTTCAGGCCCCGATGCTGGGTGAGGCAGGCATAGAGTAGAAACAGTCAAACCTCAAGGCCCCGATGCTGGGTGAGGCAGATGTAGAGTAGAAAGTAAAACCCCCAGGCCTCGATGTTGGGCGAGGCAGGTGCAGGCTAGGTCCCCACGTGTCCAGTGGAAACAGCCGTACCCCACGTAGACCAGGTGGAAGGGATATGGAGCAGCCAAGCCAGCCTCTATGAAGGCTAGCAGGACCGGGGAATGCCACCACGGAGGGGCCACTTGGTGCAGCAGACATCCCAGAGGCTGAAGTCGAGGGGATGGCAGTGTTGCATATGATTGAGCAGCCAGTGCTATAGGCGGGATGTAAAACTGTAGTTTAGAAGAAGCAGGGTCCTGAATGGCAGCATTTAGGCAGAAGTAGTAGTACAGCATGTGTGCAGGAGTGGCCAAAGCAAGGAAGTACCCAAAAGGCAGCAGTAGCACAGGGTCCAGGCAACAGCAGCGACAGTAAAAGCTAAGGCTGAAAGTGAGGGTAGAAACCAGGAAACACAGCCGAAGAGGAGAAGAGACATACAGGCTCCGGCAGCAGGGCTGGCATTCTATGTATCTGCTGATTAGCTCAGTATGACTGCCCAGTGGCCTGGGTAGGTCTTGCAAATGTATGCTCATAATAAATGTATAATAAACCCACAATTTAAGTGCATAACAAGCATAGCAGTAGCAAGCACTGCTATGAAGAGAAAAGTCATTTAAACCTAGCTGCTGTTCAACCTGTCTGGTAAGCGTACAGAAGCCAGTCTCTCCCTGGTTTAAGTAATGAATGACTGACATACTGAACAGTTGCTGGTGATTAGTGACAGGCTGCAGGAGTTGTTTCAGGTCCTTAACCCAGACAGTTGTTAACTTGCCAGGAAATGCCTGGAGCAAAGGTCATTAAAGGTATTGTTATAAATGTTTAAAAGGAAATAAAAATGAATTTATTTTGCCTTTTTCTGGAAAGAGCTCCAGGTGCGTTAGATTTCTGAAGAGTTGCAGTAGCAATAACAACCCATAACTGCAAGGTTAGCAATCCAATAGCCCATAAAATTTAGAATGATTATGATGCTGTGTATCATACTGTGGTCACGAGGGAATCCAAGGATGAGTCCATGGAAGTAAACATACTGGAATGAGAGCACGCAGCTGCCAGAGCAGCCTCAGAGCGAACAGCACCCATGGGAAAGTCAGAATGGATTGGTTGAAAATCGTTGGATCCTTCATGACAATGATATCATGCTCAGATGCTGCAGTACACAAGTTTCTGGGGCTTCACAGGTTGTTTTACCAGATGCATATGTCACTGTCCAAACGGCAAGGTGGGGGAGTGCAGGATGTCATTGCAGAGGAGGTCCACAGAGGGAGTGGAAAGAGAGCGAAATAAGGTGGCATGAACTGTGTTACTGCAGAGCTGGAGGCAAGACAGAAGAAAAAACAAGAAAAGGTAAAGAACGAATAGAGAGGAAGAGCAGGGGGAACAGACAAAAGCAAAGGCAGCAGAGGAAGGCATGGGAGTGAAAGGGGGGATACAGAACAGAGGAAGAAGCCAGCCCAGCATGCAGCATGGAGCAAGTGCAATGAGAGCAACTCGCTCTAAGCAAAGTGGTGGAGCCTGATGCTTTATGTAGGATGTGAGGGAGGAGCTCTTCCCCCGCATAACTACAGGCATGCGCCTTACCATTATCACAGACTGCCTACAGAATCAGGCAATCTGATGTTGTGAATAAGGATGTGACAGTTTTGTATCAGGATATTTAAAAGGAACAGATTTTTTTAAATTCTATGTTTATCTATTTATTAACCCCGTCTGCTCCATCTGCTGGCATCCTTCTGCCCAGTCACCCACCTTATCTTGGACATACCTCACCACTTACACAGGGCTAGCTTCTGCTGGGTAAGTGGCATGGTTGGTGGTGCAAGGCCTGCAAGGATGCCAGTATCATCCAGCCGGGGGGGAGGGACTCCTCCAGGTTTCTGGTTTGAGGGCTGCCAGCATGCATTGATAGAGATGTGTGTTTGTGCATGGAGGGGTACTATTGAAGTCCAACGGCAGACCCACCCTACATGAGTTTTCCTGCTGTGCTGCCAACCGACCACCACTAAGTGGCAGACAAGCAGTGGGTTGCAGTGCCCTCTCCCGAGCCATCCATGGAATGCTTAGTCCTCCCTCCCTGGCCAACCCAAATAACCCGAGTCCATTCCCAAACCCAGGCCACAAGTGTAGTGAGAGGTAACTCTACTGCTTTGTTACCATCAGCAATTTTCTTTATCACTGGTGCTGTGCTGCCTTTCACTTATACTGCTATAGTACCCCAGTCCCCCAACATAACCTGCTTTGTATTCCAATGGGATATTTTTGAATGTACACAGAAAGAGATTTTAATACAGTGAATTGTCAGGGGTGTCATTAAAATGTATTGGTGCCTAGGCTTTAGTGTCCAAGATCTGTCAGACATAGGTAACCCTTTTTTGTCAGTAGTATTAAAAAGGTCTTCCTGCACTTAATCAATCAGGCATAAAGAGGAACATTACAGTTTGACAGGAAAATGAAAAACATAGGCTTATCCTCACGCTAGCTCCAGATGGGATACACTAGCAGCTGTTTACATTCTGTAGTATGCTTTGTTGCCCAAATATTCCTGAAAGTCTGTGTGGATCTATTAAAGATTAAAACACAATAAATTTCTTATTTCAATGTGTCACTAAATATTTTAGTATGCGTTCTGTAGAAAACAAGAAGAGTGCTTTTTTTATACCATTATTGATATAATAAAACATCCAGAAGCCTTCCAAATTGTTTATTTCCACACTGAGGAAGCCACCATTTGGCGCATTATCCTGTTTACAAGAGGGCCCCAGAGTGACAGGCAGTAGCAACAATCATTGCTCAAATTCACATAAAAGTCTTAGGATACTGCATGTAGTGTACATTGCAAACATATTTGTCATTAATAAGGGCACCAGAGAGAACGATACATGCACATTCACAAGATTATCCTTAGGAATAAATATGTTCTTCAAATAAAAGTTGTTTACATCCAGCCATAAGAAAATAGAGCAATTAAATGAAGGTGATACAGGAGGTGTGGCCTAACCGGGGACCATGGTGGACATCTAGGCTTATATCCCTGTAGGAATCAGCCCCAAATCTTAAGCATTACTTCATCTTGCCCCGATTTTCTACCTAATGTCCTTAGATTGTTGCTCTTATATGCTGCAGGCAGCAAAATTGTCTGAAAAAAAACCCAACTGCCATTTAAACATATGAATGATACCTGCAAGGGCCTGTGGCCTACCGATCCTACATGCCATGTGGCAGGGAATCTGGCAGGAGGGGAGTAAGCTGATAAAGACAGCAGCACTATGTTAGCTCCACCATTGCTCAAACAGACAACTGAATCCCTCCTATTTGAACTTCAAAATGAGATGGGGCAGGGTTTGCCAACCTAAATCCATGATTTGCTCAACTGCAGCAGATTGTAAATGGACTGGGGTAGATGGCAGAAACACACTCCAAGTGCCTAGATGATGTGGAATCTTGACTGTGGGAGCAGGAAGAGCATAGTACGGACCTGGCAACAGAGCTCAAAGTGGCCCACAAAGAAGCTAAGGAAACCTCAGCTACCCTGAACATTCATGAAATCCATGAAAGGCGGGAAAATGTCTGGGTGATTGGCCTACTAGAGGAGACCAACAGCTCAGATCGCCTTACTTTCCTCAAAACACAGCTCCAAAAGCTCTCAGCCTAGAGGCTGGCACTCAACTTGAAATTCAGCTTGCTCATCAATCCCCAGGGAAGAGCTCAGGGCCAGCAGAGAAACTAAGACATTTTCTAATTAAATTTCTCTATTGCTCAGATCATGAGCTGGTGCTACAGTGAGCACAGAGAAAGGGCCAAATCCATATTGGCAATCAGCTTGTCAGCTTCAACCCAGACTAGAGTCACCAGTTGTAGACCCTGAGGCAGGGATTCAATGAGGTGAAGAAAGGGCTGCATGAGCACCAGTGGCAATTTGTTCATATATACCGCCCCATTACGAACATTCGCTGACCCAGCCTTCCTCCAAAAACATTCATCCAGCCAGAGTTTGCAGCAGCATTTCTCAATCTTGAGATGGCAGCAAAAGACAGTTGCTCAGACACCCTCCAGAATGGCCACAATGCCTGCACTGGGGGCCTGTACATGGCCTTGAAGTTGTCTAACTGCTCAATAAGTGAGGGTTCAGGAGGGGGGGATCTTGTATCCCCAAGACTGGGTCAGCTTGCTTAAACTGAAAGACTTTTTAAAACTAGCTAATTTGCTCCTGTTTCACTATGCTTTAGACTTTGTTAACCTTTTACGGTGTAACATTGACAGACGTTCTATGCTTTATATAGTTTCTTGGAGCTGGTAAACTCCCCTGGTGAGCTCCCATGCCTATATGTCAGCGAGATGTGTGGTTTTTAACCGGTGTGGGGGCATGACTGCATTCCAAGCAATGTGACTCTGAAGAGCAGTTATACTATATTTACAGTAGCTGCCCCCCCCCCACCTCATGTAATCTGATATAATTGAGCACTGTCTTGGGTACTATCACTAGGCTGATGAACAAATTTAAGGTACTGACTTGAGTTTTTCAGAGTGCCTGTACATGACCATGACATGACCTACCTAGACTTTAGCAAGGCATTTGACACATTCCTGCACAAAAGATTAATAAACAAATTAGCCAGCCTGGGAGCGGGTCCCAGGGTGGTAGCCTGCATAGAACACTGGCTGGACAACAGGACATAGTGGGTATTAGTAAATGGAGTCCACAGTGAAGAAAGGAGGGTTACTAGTGGGGTACCACAGGGTTCAGTACTGGGGCTGGTCCTTTTTAATGTCTTTAAAGTGACATTGCAGAGGGACTGGAGGGGAAGGTATGTCTCTTTGCAGATGACACAAAGATCTGCATCAGGATTGATACGCAAGGTGGGGTGGAAAGGATGAAAAGGGACTTGGCAAGGCTGGAGGAGTGATCAAATGTATGGCAGTTTAGCTTCAACGCAAAGAAGTGCCAAGTAATGCACCTGGGAAACAAAAACCCAGGGCAAGAGTACACAAAGGGGGGTGAGATACTGACAACAAAAATGGAAAGGGACCTCGAGATAGTCATATCAGATGACCTTAAGGTGGGCCAGCAATGAAAGAAGGCAGTAAGGAGGGCTGGGGGATACTGGGATGCATAGGGAGAAGTATCACCAGTAGAAAACAGTAAGTTTTTGGTCCTCTGTACAGACAGTTGGTAAGACCACATCTGGAGTACTGTGTACAGTTCTGGAGATCCCATCTCTGCAAAGACATAGACAGGGTGGAGGCTGTCCAGAGGAGGGCAACCAATATGGTGCAGGGTCTGCACCAGAAGACATATGAAGAAAGACTAAAGGAGCTTAAGATGTATAGCCTTAAAGAAAGGAGGAAGGGGGGAACATGATAGAAACTTTCAAATACCTCAAGGGAATCAACAAAGTCCAAGAGGGTGGCATCTTTCAAAAAAAGAGATGTGCAAGAACAAGGGGGCACAATTTGAAGATAGAGGGGGGATGTCTTAGAGGTAATGTGAGGAAGCATTTCTTCACAGAAAGGGTTGTAGATGCATGGAACAGCCTTCCTGAGGAGGTCATAGAGTCAAAATCAATGGGGGAATTCAAGAATGCATGGGACAGACATAAGGCAATTCTAGTGGGGTGGGTAGGAGGAAGAAGGCTGTTGGTTAACTAGGATCTGCAACTTATCCGTTAGGTAGGGAATGGGCAGACTTGGTGGGCCAAGCGGTCCTTATCTGCCATCAAATTCTATGTTTCTGTATTTCTATTAAGCACCTGATGGTAACTCCTTGTAAGTGTTATTTTCTGGACAACTTCCACGTCCATTGACCTAATAAGATTTAATTGGTATTTCTGCACTGCGATCCTGTGTGGTGGATATGGCATTAAAGTGACAGTGCAACATATGAACAAAGCTGTTACATGTATTACTTGATTCCTGCACTGTGGGGGGGGGGGGAGCAGTACTGAGTGGACCAAAAGCAGGGGTTTGACAGTAGTGGTGGAGTCCCCCATGCCAATGATCATCTAACCCAGTGTATTTCTCTGCAATGGAAGCAAGGCTAATGATCACCACGGTGTGTAGTTGTGAGGAGACACTTGTCAGAATGGGGCTTGGTCTTGCCTACTCTGGCAGATGCTGATAATTTTCAGTCTGGCCCTCTTGTGGTTTATCATTCCAGCAGCAGCCTAAATAATGGGAAATAGCAAAATTATCAAATGATATCATGTGATATGGCAGGAAGTGTTTATTTCTTGCACCAGCTCCTGCCATAAAGTGAGCAAGGGACTTGTAAACCCTTTGGTGTTCTGAGAGGGGGGGGTGAGAGAAGGGTGTGGGATCAATTGGGTATTCACTGTCTTGTTTAATGTGTACCTCTTGTTCTCATACATGGGTGGGAGGAGGGCATATATCTGTTGAGCGAGCCTGTTGCTCTGGGGGTTATTTATAGGGGGCAAGCGAGTTTCTCTTCAGAAGGGTGGGGCCAGTTGGGGGATTGTTCTAGTTCTTCTGTTTTTTATGTCCTACTTTTAACTGGAAAATAGCAAGAAACGGTTACCTTTTAAGGCTGCATGGGGGAGAAAGGGCTGGCCCACTGCACACTTCCAGACTGTGGCACTCCTTAACCCTGAGTAGAGATGCAGCGAAATTTAATTTTGCTGGTGAAATTCTGGTGAAATCACCAATTTTGCCACACAAAACATTTCACATAATTGGACCCTTATGGTGACATTTCACCGGTAAATTTACAGTGAAATTTCACTGTCAGTTTCGTCTTTTGCCGGCACATTTCGCTGCATGTTAGTATCAGGCAAAATTGGACAAAAAAATGCTTCTCACATGACTTTCACTCTAGCAGACTGCTGGTCTCATGGGTGACTGCACTTAGGCAGGAAGCCAGACTAAATTTACTTCCTTTAGAGCTATTTCAGCCTAGTAGCAGGAGACTAGAGCAGGAGAGCTAAAAGTTTGATTTCTAAAAAACAGTGTTTGTGTGTATTTTGATCTGTTCTCCATTAGTTTAAAAAGTAAATATTTTCTGTTAGTGTTTTTTCTGCATTGTTATATTTATCTGTATTTATAGTTTGTGTGTGAGTGTGTGTTTGTGTGTTTGACTCCTCGTCCCCAGTCCCCCTTTCTTTCTTTCTTTCCTCCCTTTAGTTTTATATTAAAGAAAAATGTCCTTTATGATGGAGAGGGAGACTGGTAGTGAGCCACCAGCAGCAGAAGGATCTGCAGTCCACCTTAACAGGCTGGCATTTTCCAAGTGCTCCCCGCCAAGAGAAAGATGTACCCGTTGCCCCCAGCAGCAGCAGCCCCCCACCAGCAGCAGAAACAGGAGCACCATGTGCCTCCTGACAACAAGAGTAGCAGGAGCCCATTACTCCCCCTGGAACATGTGCAGCCCATGCCCGCCCCACTACCAGCAAGAACAGCAGCAGCAGCATGTCTTAGAAGAGGTGGCTGCTGCAGATGCAGCAGAGAGATTGGCTGATGAGCTCCTCTTCTCCACAAGGTCTCTCCTTCTACTGTTTGGATGTTGTTTTCCATAAAGGTTGGAGATAACAGTATTCTGATCTGCAACCTTTGTGGCAAAGTTGTATGGCATGGAAAATGAGGGTCCCACTTTGGGACGGGTGGACAGAGGAGCCACCTGCAGTACCACCATGCCACAGAGTGGCTCTCCAAGCTGCAAGAAGATGCAGCAGCAGGAGGCAGCGATGGGTCCAAGCATCGGGGCATCCAGCGTCCCAGCAGGCGCCGCAGTAGCAGAAGCACAAGGAGTGATGAGACACCCCACACCCACTGGTGCAGGCATGCTTCAACTGTTCCTAGTTTGGCATCACAGCCTGCAGCAGCTCCTCCAGGACCAGGTAACATCAGGATGGAGGATCTTGAGGCCGTGCGCCAAGATATGGTGGCAGTGCACACAGAGTTGTAAGATCTCCAGCAGGAGGTGGACCAGTTCTGCCAGGAGGTCAGGGGAGAACTGAAGAAAATAAGGAATGACCAAAAGAAGGTCTTGGACATTCTGGCAGGGCTGCATCGTGGGGGTGGTGGTAGTGGTGTCGGCGGCAGTGGCACTGGTACAAGTGATTAAAACTGCTATGTATACAGCAATTTGTTTTTGTGTCCTTTTTCTTTTGCAAGTCTTGCTCTTTTTTCCTCTTCACCCCTAAAAATAAGAAAAACACCAAAAAAAGAAAAAAAAGTAAAAAAAAAAACCTCAAAAAATCTTTTCTGTCCTCTTTACCTTCCGTTATATATCCTCTTTGTTCTTTATCTCGTCCTGTAGTTTTCTGTCTTATATGTTATGTTTTATGTAATGTTTATGCTCCCTCCATTTCCCCTCTGTCTCACAATTGAATACCCTTACCCTGAGTCTAACCCTGCATATCTCCCCAAGTACTATGCCCGTAAACAGTGTGCCTTCTTGCTTGTTTTATGTTACTCCTTTATTTGTTTCCTCCTATCCACAAATGTCAAGTATTGTAATTTGTTCATATGAACAAAGATTTTTTCCCAAAGCTATGTGATGTTGTTGTCTGTTGTGTGTGTGTGTGTGTGTGTGCTAAGGGCTGGTGGCTGCTGCTTTGGCTGTGTGCAGCATCAGTCCGAATATGTACACAAAAGTCATAGAATGAAATAGTTAAATAAGCACTTTTTTGTGAAGTTAAACATGAATAGTTTTTTTATGCTGAACAACATGTGTCCCCCCAATCATGCCACCTTCAGGAATGTTGACATTGCGACCTCCTCTCCTCCAGTCATAATGTTTTATTAGTGCCTCACTACAACCACCACCACACGTTCACAGCCCTGGACCAAAATGTGCACCTTGGCCATAGTTTAACACAGCCTTTTGCCACCATACTGTGTAGACTAGAGCAGGAACGGTAAAAGGAGAAATATGACAGGAGAAAAGTTTGATAAAATTCAGACTGAAATATGGTCTGAGTCAAGATGTGAATGATGTGCCTCCCCCCAGAACCACCACCACTACCCATACATTTTGCACAGTATTTCAGCCAGAATTTCAGTGTTGATCATGCCAAACAGGGCCTACGAGTCCAGAAATGTTTCCCAAAAAATGTTACATTAAACTCAGACAGAAATCTTGTCCCAGCCATGACGTTTTATGGTGCCCAAACCCCCACCTGGATTAAACGATGGTCTTTGGTCCACTGTTTACAATTGTTTTTAGGCCATATCTTGTTTCCACAAGTGCAGCACAGGCAGCAAATGTACAGAAATGTTTCCTAAAAAATGGAATATTAAATTCAGACTGAAATGTGGTGTCAGTCCTGATGTTTTACTGTGCCCCACTGGCACTCAGACATTAAAATGCTGTTTTGGCCACTATTTACAATTGTTTTTAGGCCACATCTTGTTTCTGCAAGTGCAGCACAGGCAGTAAATATCCAGAAATGTTTCCTTAAAAATGGTACATTAAATTCAGACAGAAATCTGGTCTCTGCCATGATGTTTTATGGTGCCCAAACCCCCACCCGGACCAAACGATGGTCTTTGGTCCACTGTTTACAAGTCATCACATGCTGAATCTCTGTTCTTTGAGTGCATGACAGGCTGTACATGTCCAGAAATGTGACACCTGAAATGGGAGATAAAATTGAGAATGACATATGGTCTGAGTCAGGATGTGATGTGGCCCCCCACCTCTAAGACATTAAATAGCTGTTTCCAGGCCTATTTACCAAGTATTTCAGCCTGAAACTCACTGCTGCTGGTGCCAAACAGGGCCTACAAGTCCAGCAATGTTTACCAAAAAGAATGCTGCATCAAACTGAGACTGAACTGTGGAATAAGTCCTAATGTTTTATGGTGTGCCACCACCTCAGAGACCTGAAAAGGGGTGCCAACTGCCAACCCATGCAAAGAAAATGAATTCCTCCTGCAAAATGCTGCTGCTACGTGCAGTTCTTTTCTCCTGCTGCTGCTCTTTCAATTGATTAAAATAGAAATATACAATTATCATTTCCCTGTGCTGCTGTACTGATTGTCTGCCTGTGTTGATTGACTGACTCTGTAGTTGCTTGTCTGGCGGTGGGGAGTGAATTAAATTTTGGGGCACTGTAGCTTGCTGCCTGTTGCTGTCTCTGACTACTACTTGCCAAGTTGCCACAAGAACTACTGTTCTGGAAGGTTGATGGTGGATTATCTTCACACAGTCCATACTGCTGCTGCTGAACACGTAAGTATCTGTCTTTATTTTTTTTTTTCTGGCAAGATCAGGGTGTTGGTGGATTAGTATTATGGTGTCTCGAGTTCTAAGATGCTTGCACTGCTCTCATATTATTTTTCAGTGTGCTGTGGATGACATCATCATGCCAGGCTGGGCCTGGGAGATCTATGGATCTTTGAACGCACTGCATTTCCCAATTTCCCAACGCAGATGGTAAGTATTGGAATTGTCATTACTAGTGGGGTATGTCTGTTACTGCCATCTGGATGTCTGAGTTTGATAGTAATTAGGTCATGTTTTCGCTTTTGTCAACATCAGGAATTCCAGTGAAGTTAATTCTCATTCCATCCTGCTGTCGCTGCTGCTGCTGGCTGCTCAACCAGATCTGGGGGACTTATTTAATTGTCCGATGGTTCCACTTTCACAGTCCCTGAGGTAAGTATTTCTTCATTTTTTATGGTCTTCTGTGGTTGGGGGGGGATGATGTTGGTGGTGGTGGGAGGGGTGGAACTTTTTAACAATCTTCAAAATTTGTTCTTATATTTATCTTATTTCAAGGTATGCAGTGCTGATAGGGGAAAGGAAGTGCCTGCTAGTGCTACTGTGCTTCATCATGGACCCTTGGTCTGGAATCATGTGCACTGCACAGCATGTTACTGGGGGAAATTTCCACAGTTTAATGACATCACGGGGTACGGTAAGTATACATTTTTTTTCTCTGCTTGTTCTTCCAACTTGCTTGCTAAAACCAGGTATGCAGATTGACGAGTATTCGTCATTGTTTATGTTTGCTTGCACGCATGTGCAAGAAACATAGTGCCATCATCCTAAATGTATTGCCATACAACTGAAAGGGAGAGCTACGCTTCAGTGAGCAGCGATAAGATCGTGTCTGCTCATGCGCTCCTCACACACACACACACACACACACACACACACGCATGCATTTTGCGTGCTCATGCACTCCCCCCACTCACACACTGTATGGCCGATGGGGGTGCCCAATACCCCATCTGCTCTTCTATGCTCCCCCACCCAACAAAGTTCCAGGTGCCATGCTGGGAGCCCACCCCAGCATGGCAACATTCTGTATGGCCGACGGGGGTGCCCAATCCCCCATCAGCTCCACTGTTTACCCTCCCCCCAAGAGACTACCTAGTGCTACGCTGGGAGCCCATCCCAGTGAGGCAACAGTCCGTATGGCCAACTGGGGTGCCCAATCCCCCATCGGCTCCACTGCCCCCCCAAACAGTCTTCCAGCTGCCACACTGGGAGCCCACCCCAGCATGGCACAAGTCCAGCATCGTCCTCCTAAAAAGAAAAGCACCTGAAAAGAAAAAACCTTCCCTCGCTGACTGTCCTGGCCCCTCCCCACCCGCACCTTCCCCCTGCACCCCCTGCCTCCCTACACCACCACCTCACCCAACACTTACTTCTGGAGTCTGGAGGGATGATCTTCGGTTGACCAGGAACACATCTGCACTCTTCAAAGCCGACCACGAACTGAGGAAATGCCGGTAAGCTGTATAATGTAATAAATAGGGGGTTTTCAACTTTGATGCATATTTCAAGGATTTTTGGGAATTTATTCACCAAATTTTCAACATGGGGTTTTTGGGACCCCACCTCATGAATTCTGTCACTGCCATTTTGTTAATTGGGCCTGAAAGGTGATTTCGCGGTCACTGCGCTGAACCACCTTTTCATCGAAGCTTATTTAAACAACAGTATCACAGTTTATGCGAGGTAAGCACCAAAACCCTAGTTGAAAATCTGGTGAAAAAATTTTCAAAATGACTGTTTTACGAGCATCCACAGTACTGTTCCTACGCGACAGAAGTTCAAGGAATTTTCAATGTTTTCACTCCAGATTTTCAACATTAGAAACATAGAAACATAGAATTTGATGGCAGATAAGGACTGCTTGGCCCACCCAGTCTGCCCATTCCCTACTTGATGGATAAGCTGCAGATTCTAGTTAATCAACAGCTTACTTCCTCCTACCCCCCCACTAGAATTGCCTTATGCCTGTCCCATGCATTCTTGAATTCTCCCACTGTTCCTGACTCTACACCTCCTCAGGAAGGCTGTTCCATGCATCTACAACCCTTTCTGTGAAGAAATGCTTTCTAACATTACCTCTGAGCCATTTCCCCCATCCTCAAATTGTGCCCCCTTGTTCTTGCACATCTCTTCTTCTGAAAGATACTACTCTCTTGTACTTTGTTAATTCCCTTGAGATACTTGAAAGTTTCTATCATGTCTCCCTCCCTCTCCCTCCTTTCCTCAAGGGTATACATATTAAGCTAACATACTGTTTGCCAGCAGATTAGGCCTCAAGGTCTATTGAGTCCGCTTGAACCTCAGATCCCTAGTTGGGTGCCGAGGCCCTCCCCTCTCTTGTGTTCCAGAAACCCCTATCATCCATCCCCATCCCCCTGGGACAGGCCATCATCTGATACATCCACTTTCTGTGTCTGTCCCACCCTCTCTTGAAGCCCTCCACTGTGGATCTCTGAACCAGCTTGCCAGGCAGTGCATTCCAAGGGTCCACCACCCTCTCAATGAAAAACCTCCTCCTCTTTCCCCCCTCACCCTTCCACCTTCCAACTTCAAACCATGCCCTATGGTGATACCTCCCTGCTTTAGTCTAAAGATCCCCTCCATGTTTACCCTATTTATTCCCTTGATGTACTTGAAGACCTCAATCATGTCCCCTGTCTCTCCTCTCCTCCAATGAAAACAGGCAGAGCTCCTCAAGTCTGTCCTCATACGTCAAATCCCCTAGCCCTCGTATCATCTTAGTTGCCCTCCTCTGTACCCTCTCCAGGAGCTGTATGTCCCTCTTCAAGTGTGGTCTCCAGTACTGTACACAGTACTCAAGGTGTGGCCTGACCAGTCCATTGTACAGCAGCAGAATCACTTCCTTGCTCCAAGAGGTGATCCCCCTTATGATGCATCCCAACATCCTGTTTGCCTTGCTAACCGCTCTCCTGCACTGCTCAGAGTTATTCATACATGCATCCACCATGACCCCTAGGTCTTTTTCCCCCTATTGAGGCCTCCAGCGCTTCCCCTCCCAGGGTGTACCTGTGTTTAGGGTTTCCCGGCCCAAGATGCAACACCTTGCACTTGGTGATATTGAAATTTAATTTCCATGTATGAGCCTAGCTTTCCAGGGTGTCCAGGTCCCCTTGCAGGGCCAATCTCCCCTCTTCTCCCTCAACTACTGCTCCCATCTTGGAGTCATCAGTGAAGAGACTCATTTCACACCCTATACCCTCCCTGATGTCCGATATGTATGCATTAAACAGGATGGACCAGGACCCGAGCCCTCTTGGTACCCACTACCACCTCTCTAGGGTTCGAGGCTCCCCGCAGACCTACTCTCTGGGTGCGTCCAGCTAGCCAGTTTTCAATCCATCTGACCATCAAAGGGCCTACTCCTAACCCCATCAGTTTCTCCACCAGACCATTGTGAGGCACAGAGTCAAACACCTTGCTGAAGTCCAAGAATAATACATCCACAGGCTTTCCCCTGTCCAGTTCTGATGTTACCCATTCGTAGAACTCCACAAGATTGGTTTGACATGATCTACCTGGCACAAACCCATGTTGCCGACTATCCAGACTACCCACCTCCTCCAAGTACACCCCCAATCGTTCCTTTAGTATACTCTCCAATAATTTTCCCACCACCGAGGTCAAACACTTGGGTCTGTAGTTACCTGGTACTTCCCTCAACCCCCCTTTATGGATTGGTACCACATGTGCCTCTCGCCAATCCCTAGGTACCCTCCCTGTCTCAAGTGACCTGTTGAAGAGCTCCGCCAGGGGTGCAGCCAGTATGTTCGCCAATTCCCATAGTACTCTCGCATGAATGCCATCTGGCCGAGGAGATTTGTCTTTCTTTAGGGTCTTGAGGGCTAACCACACCTTTTTGGCAGAGATAGCATAATCTGTCCCCTCCACCTTACTGGCCTTTTTATCCTTATCCAGATGTGACACCCCTGGGGTACCTCTCCCACCCTCTTGCTCCATTTCAGTTGCTCCCCTGATCCCACTCACTGCCGCTTCTATCCCCATAATGCCTTGCTTTGTAGATATCCCATCCCCCTCCCTAGTGAACACAGAGGCAAAGTACTCATTAAATACCTCTGCCTGGTCCCTCGCCTCTTCCACCCACCCTCCTTCTGATCTCAATCTGCTGAGATGGCCCTTAGTTTTTCTCCGCTCCCCAATGTACCGGAAGAACCCCTTTTCCCCTCCATGTATTCCCTGTGCCAGCCGCTGTTTTACTGAACTTTGCTCCTCACCATTTGGGTGACTTTTCTAGATGCAAGATGGTACATTTCCTTATCCCTATCCCCTCTTGTTGTTTTATATTTTTTATAGGCCGCCTTCTTTTCTCTGACAGCTACCTGTACCTCACTGGACCACCAGCATGGTTTATGTGACCTTGCTCCCTTACGTTCCAACTTAGCGCAGATCCTGACTGCCTCATGAAGTCCCCGTTTTATGACCTCCCATCTCTTTTCCACACTTGTCAATGATGTAATCCCCTTCAAGTGATCCTTGAGAATATTTCCCATGCCCACAAAGTCTGGCCCCCTGAAGTCCACTGCCAGTGTCCTAGATCTCCCCCCCCCATGCTTATTTGAAACCAGACAGTATGTAGTCGCTCCCAGTCAGGGGGTCCTCTACAACCAGGTCCCTTACCAGATCCCCATCTGCCAGAACCACATCCAGGACATGCCCCTCCCTTGTGGGCTCCATCACATGCTGTGTTAAGAACACATCCTGGAAGCCATCCAGCAGCCCCTGCTTCTTGGCCACCTTAGAGGACATGGTTCCCCAGTTTGTACCTGGCATATTAAGGTCCCCCATCAACACCACTCTTTCCCCTTTTGGTCCACACTGGGCAATGATGTTGTCCAGCAAACCATCCTCTAGAACATCACTTATCCCAGGGGGCCTATATACTACACCCAGCTTGACCTTATCTCCTGCTGGGATCGTTGGAGTGACCATAAAGGCCCCACATTTCCCTCTACCTCTTCTACCTAGCAATTTCTATGTCATCTCTAATGAACATAGCCACTCCACCCCTCTGCCCTCCTTTCATCCTTCCTAAGCATAGTGTGCCCCATGCGTTTGGGTCCCAGTCATGGTTTTGTTGGTCCGTCTCCGTGTTTACTACCACATCCACCCCTTGAACATGGCCTGGAACTCTGGCAACTTGTTTCCCAAGCTCCTGGCATTTACTAACACAACTCCACCTTATCCCTGATCCCTTTGTTGAACCCACCCAGGTTCCTTATACTTCCATCCTCCTCTCGCCTCCTGAAACCTCCACCCCAGTCTGTTTCCCCTCCCCTTGGGTTTGAAGGCTACTCCCCTCATCTGGAGGACTTCTGGTCAAGCCCCTCCCTTATCCCTCCCCTCACAAGTTTAAATCCCACCTTTCTTGAATGTAGTCAGCTATCCCCTGTTTAAGGACTTCCTTCCCTAATGGGGCAAGATGAAGCCTGTCCTTGGCATACAGTCCCTTATCCTCCCAAACTCCTTTCCAGTTCCCTAACGCCCCCAACCCACTCTCTTCACCCACTTCCTGAGCCAGTCATTAACCTCTGTGATCTTCATTTTTTTCTCCACTGAGGCATTTGGTACTGGCAATATCTCGAAAGAGAAATGTTGCATCCATTATCCAGACAGACTCTGGCAAGTTCTTGGAACCTTGCTTGGATTTCCAAAATGCTATTTCCTCTAGATCATTAGTTCCCAAATGCACAGAAATCCGGTTTCTCTCCACAATCCCTAACCAGTTCATACACCATGAACTTTGCTCTGTGCACTGTCAGCCCAGAGATACTCACTACCTTCACCTGGCTATGGCATCCACCCCCCTGTCCCTCCCACTGGATACCCCTACTCATTGAGTCTCCCAATAACAGAACCTTAACACCGCCATCATCCTTATGGTTACCTCCACTATGCCCTCTCAGCCCCCCATCCCCTTTATTCGTGATCTCAATTCCATGGGAAGGGGCAACATCAGCCTCCACCAAGTGGAAAGCAATGAAAGCCTTTGCCTGGGATATAGCTAATGTGGGAGTGGCACCTAAAAATAAAGAGTGGGCCCAGAAACAGCAGGACTTGGATGCTCAAAGTTAGGTAAAGAAGGGGCTCACATGACTAGCCCTTCCCAATCCCTGTTGAGAGACATTAGAACTTTAAATGCCAAATTGAACCAAATGGTAACTTGCTGCTTGGAGAGGCACATACTTGTCAGCCATGCAGGCTCATTCTTCAAATGGGATAAAAGTGGCCTTTGGTTGGCATGGTGCCTAAAGAAATGAGAGGTGATAGATCTATCCTTGCCATGAGCATGGGTATGGGGTCCATATCTGCCCATCAGGGGAATATTAGTCAGGAATTTCAGAGATTCTATGAGGCCCTATACAACTTGGTGGTCTCTGCCACCACCACCACCTTAAGCATTTTTTAGACCCTCTGCTCTACCAACTTATCTGCTAGATCTTGATACCAAGCAAGAGGAGTTTACCTATTGAGGATGAATTGAGGATGTTTTTTGAATTACAGTTTAATTGTAAATATTTTTTATGATTATTTTCTTTTGTAACAAAGACATTTTTGGTCTGCTATATTTGTATTGTATATGTATGTTTTTTATGTGGGTTGCACCTGTAAAAGGAACTAGTTTTCCAGTGTGCTTACCCGTGAAGCGAATAAACAAACAAACAAACCTAAGCAGTCCATGCTCTTACCTCCAGCATGCCACCTGGCCCACATAACTTCCCAGCCAAAATTTAGAAGGCCTTCTGGAATGTGCTCCTCAAACCTTTCATGGCCATAGCCCTGGAGGCATGACATGGAGGGACCATTGGCTACCATCACTGTCCTCACCAAGCCTGGTAAGGACCCACTCTCTGCAGTTCAATCACAACATTTCCCTGCTTAACATAAACTATAAGACCTTGGCTAAAGATTTAGCAGCTAGACTAGAGAGGGTCCTGACCAGGCTTGATCCATCCAGACCCAGGTGGGGTTCTATCAATAACCAACTTTGCCAGCTACACAACAACTTTCTTTGTAGGGTTTATTTTGCACCTATTTTGGCCCATCATATAGATGAGTCCATCTTGGACCAGTGTCCTAGTGCCTCAGCCAGGAGGGTATCTTTTCCATCTGGTGTATCAGTGCTCAAAGATATAACAATTTGGGGTGGGAATTATGGATTTAACAGCAAAAATATTGAATTACATCCCAGTTCTTATGCTGGAGAGAATCTTGTTGGGAGTCAAGCCAGAGGCAGCAAAATTAATTTTATTTGTTTTACATGAAAATGAGAGGCACACTGAGTCAAGGCACATCTCCAGATGCAACTCCAGGCAGAGGGAACAGCAACTGCAATAATACAATCATATACAGTAATAATGAATGGCATAAAATAAAGTACAAACAGAGTATAAATTAATATAGTACAAATACACTTAAAAAGGTAACATAGCTAAGCAATGGATAGCTTTGAGGTACAAATAAAGAGACTAAAACAGATGGAATGAATGACAGTGCAGATGAAGAAAAGGAAGGAGCCTGATACATGCTGAGGTAAAACCCAGGTGGAGGCCCAACAACAGGGATGGTAGGGGCTCCAACAGGGAAGGATCTGAGAGAGTAATGACAAGAGCAGGTAGTGGCAGGGAGAAGTTTTATTTGGTGCCTAAGGGAGACAGAAAAGGGGAAAGATAGAGAGAGGAGGGAAGCAGGCTCCAGAGGGAAAGAAGGTGATAGAAGAAGGATATGACAATTCTCTCTGGAGACGGCATAGTGATAGCCCAAAAACATATCCAAAATTGGAATTCCCACAAAGCCTGTAAGTGTGACACACGGTATAACTGGCCTATTAGAGAGTATAAAGCTATAGAGGGCCCAATACACCTTTCTGGACCAAAGATCTAAATATCAATTGATCTGGTCCCAAATAAAAGTTGCATTGTATGCCCTATGTTCCCTGTCATCAATTGCATAGTGAACGAAATCACACTTTATGGGGATTTTACATGCCATACTAATAAGGTAGGATGTCTTACTGCCTGGATACAGTTGCAAAGGCTCTTACAAAACTGTTGTTTTCAGTAGGTGTTTGGGGACCATGGGGTGGTGGGGGGGGTAGAGCCCACTACTCTGTACCTTCTCTCAAGTGTAGCCTATTTTGGTATATCATGTAGTCTTTATGTTGCGTTCTGTAAAGTAATAGATAATCTTTGCTTACCAATAAAAATATTTTACAAAAAAAAAAAAGGTGGAATAAGTGAGTGACAAGTACAAGGACATCTCACTAAGTTATCTTATTCTATTCTGAAGTGATTACTTAGAAAATAGTGGTACCCATCCAAGAAGTGTTGGGTTCTTCTAGTAACAACTAAATGTTTGTCAGGTAGACAACTGTTAGACCCCACAGCATTACTTCAGTAACACTAGTATGGAAAGGGTGATGGTATTGCAAAGGTGAGTATGTTATTCCAAGCATGTTATTTAAAACACTTGACAGTAGGTGCTTGTTAACACTGTGCTTTAACTGTTAAATTTCTTGAATACTTGTCTGTAGCGACTAAATATCCCAGTCAACCCCTGTTTGTACCCAGGACTGTATGGTTTTCTCCAGATTTTTCTATCTTACACTATTTCCCCAACAGAATAAACACTGAATGGAATAGCTGCTATTTAGTAGTTATATAGATCCCTCTTGCTTCTTAAAATTGGTTGGATAAGGATATCACCTGCGTAGTGACAATATCTGATGAGTATCAAATGGAGTAAGTAGTTTCCTATTCAAGCGTTTATGCTTATGTTTCTGCAAAATGTCTAATTTTTAGTATTGGAGATGTACAGAGCCCTGCCAAAGCAATACACAGTGGTCGTAAGACATCAGTATTACGCCAGCATCAGTCCATGGGTTTTTGAGAGAACAAGGTATAAGGGGGGAAAATGATATAAACAATGCTATCATGATGTAAATACCATCAGGGCAAGCACTGCTGACGGCAATGCTCCTCCAGTTGGGTGGGATGGTGCTGATGGTCCAATGTCACAAAAAAACAAGTATCTTTCTCCACTGCAATTGGAAATGCTGCATCACTCGCTGTTGCATTGTGCCGGGGGTAGATGGTAGGATCATGGAACAGGGAAGGACAAGAGAGGGGAACCCACAATGGCACAGGCAACATAATGCTCTTGAGCCCTCTTATATCAGCCTCCATTGGAAAGAAAGTGAGGTAATGGATGAGGGGAGGTCTCTGGTAAAATCTCAGAACTGAAATTCAGGCAGACAGGTACCAAAGGATAAAACGCTTCAGTATATGAGAATAAAAAGATTTTCACTACTTAAAATGTAATTATTTATCTCAATAATTGAGTCAGCCTCTCACACAATGAAAAAATAAGCACAAAGTACCTCTTCAATAATTCCACAAGTATAAGGGATTAAGGATAGCATAGGTACTCTAAAAAAAAGTGTGGTCACTATTACAAGTATCAAAAGACAAATTAGCTCATGCTTACATAAAGGTTTACACATGTTCCATTTTTTATACACAGTCATTCACCCAGTTTATTATAAAATGGAGAATGAGTAAATGTTTTAAATGTTGCCACAGGGACATATATTTTTTAAACAACAATGTATTTATTTGAATTTTGATAACCGGGTAGGCCCACTGAGATATAATGTTCCTTTTGCAGGGGCAACCTAAAGTTAATAAGACATACAGTAGGCAAATCTATACCCATACAGAAGGTAACATACAGTCATACAAGTACAGCAGGCAAATACAAACCCATACAGCAGATAACATACAAAGTCATTCATGGTGCAGTGTGAACTTCAATAGGACATCATCGTGATAGGGTAGGGGTCAGTTGATATTAGTTAAACAGAACAATACAATAGGGAGACAAGAACAATGCAGCTGAGTAACCAGAAGCACTTACATTAGGAATAAAGCACTGCATAACAGAACCGTAGCTGAGACAATGGATATGTTGAGACCATTAGCTAAGTGTAGGTTTACTACAGGAAGTAGTTGCTCAGATAATCTGGATAGAGTGGAGTAATGTTAGTGGGTTATCAGGGAGGCAGTTTATAAATCGCTGCCCAGTTACATCTGCAGTGATGCACCGTCATTGCGTTGGCTTTTAGTTTTTTCGTGAATGCAACCAATGTGTCACAAAGTATAATTTCATTCGGGAGAGTGTTCCAAAGGGAGGGGCAAATGTAGGAGAAGGCAGAGCTATGAGCTCTGGGAATTTCAAGTGGGGGGGTGGAGGTGGACCAAAGGTGTCTGATATGCTGCTTGAACTTGAGGACCCCTTCTGGCAGGGAGGGGTGGGACCTTTTGCCAATCTGAAGGCTAGACAAAGCAGGGGGGCCTGTATACAGTACGTGCAGTGAAATGGGGCCAGCCATGGAAGCTGATACATCATAGTGGTGCATCCAGAGTGGTGGGGCCTGCAGCAAAGCAACTAATTTTGTTGTACAGGCAGTTAAGCTTATTGTAGTCAACAACTTGCAAGGAATAATTTAGTAGTCTCCTTGATGACATTTTCAAATAGGGAGTTGTGAATCAGTGCAAAATGTCTCATTGGTCCAGTAACTGGGGGACACCAGTGACAAGGTGGCTGATGATGTCACTCCCAAAGATGAAGTAGGTCACTTCTGAGTTGTGTCATTGTGTCCAGCTACTACTGGTCTTACTACTGCAGAGCCAAGTGCTCCTGGACAAATCACACAGGAAGAAGATGCATAAGGCTTCAAAAGTTTATTGCTCTTTGTATCATGTAATTTCTGATATGCCAAGATATCTGAATGTTTAGATAGCATACTACCCACATGGTCTGATGTGCTTAGCCTGGATAGTATATAGAGAACAATGGATGGGTAGGTGGTTATAATGAGGATTTTACACCCCCCTCGAGGGGTGGGATGCCACATAAACCCCAAGAGCAAAGTTCGAGGGGTTTATGTCATCCCACCATGTGTTGGTATGTAAAATCTGAGTTTTAACTCCTATCCATCCGTTATTTTGTATAATTTCTGGTTTCTATTTTTTTGCCAATGCAATCTTAATCTGGAGTCCAGAAAGAGAAATAGTGGTGGTACTTCGTTGGTTGAATTTTTATTGCTCAGCATAAGAAAGAGAACATGAGGAAATGTGTACATCAGAACAGCTGTGGTGGTAATGGATAACTTTTGCATGAACTAGGATGAAATGAAAATTTAAAAATGTTAAGTTTTAAACTTATATTTGCAGTGCAGTCTGACAGTTCAGGAACTTCCTTCGTGGCACACAGAAACAACGTTTTCTAAAGGGGGGCAGTATAGCGCAGCAGTTTAAGGCTCTGAGCTGTAAATCTGGAGACCTGGGTTTGAATCCCACATCCTCCACTTGCATACTGTGTGACCCTGAGCAAGTCACTTAGCTTCTTTGTGCTCTCAGGTTGCACCTGTAAACAAGCTTTCAGCTTAATGTGTCTCACCTGGTTAAACAATTGGAAAAAAAAATGGTATGCTAGAACTTGTAACTGTGGTTAACTTTTTATTAAGTAAACTTTTGTTAGTGTTTTTAAAGTTAAAATGTCTATTTATATATTGTTTGGGGGCTCCATCTTCATCCCGTTGCTATGTGAGCAGCATGGACTTGAGAGAGCGAGCAGTGGTACAGAAGATGAGAGACCGACTGTGGCTGTGAGTGTTAAGCATTTGCCTTCGAGGCATGTGTGGCTCACGCTGCTCCATAGAGAAAGCTAGCATGTGAATGCCATTATGACCAGCTTGTTATAACGACAGAATTACAACTAGTTTTTTCTATGGGAAAAAATTGAAACCAGATATTATATTTGAGTAGTGTACTTTTTGCTTAATATTCAACAATATCCAAAACTAAATGTATAGTGCCAGCACAACCCTAGTTTATTCATAGAACATATAAGGGGTGCAAGCAACTTTACAGAACACTTTGCACCTGTCCTGTAATATTATTAGTACATATCTACTGTAGTAGCTGAACATTTCAGTTAGTTATTTATGTATGTATGTATGTATTTATTTATGTAGTTATTCTATTCATTTATGTGTTTGTTTATTCAGTGTGTTCCAACCAGGATAGCTCCTTGAGATACAGAATCTCCTTGCCGTTAATGCTGTAATGTAATAGCAGATAATTCATAGTTAGTCCTGTATTACTGTGCCACTGCTCCTATTAGTAACTATGGTATGATATATGGTATGATATGATACATCGCCAAGACCGTGGTAGGTGTGGTGGAGGTGTTGTCATGAACATACATGACTCTATCACCAGCTCCACAACCTCACACGAATCTAACACTGATATCCCTGGGTATCTGATCTCACACCTTACCTTTCCCTCCTCCCTTCCTATCTATGTCTTAGTCACTTATGCCGCTTACAAAATCTCCACAGAAGCACTGTTAAAGTTATTCTCCTCTATTATCTTCCTCACTAGTGATGGTGAGAGCATACTGTTGGGCAACTTTAACATGGACTGGCTTGTTCCCCCTTCCAAGCCCTCTATCCCAAAAACTGAATCTCTAATCCTTTTACAGCTAATAAAAGAACCCACCAGACTCAACTCCCACTTTCCTAACCAAACGCTCCTCAATTAGATCCTCACTTCACACCCACACTGGATCTCAGCTGCTGGCGTCCTTCCAGATGCACTAAGAGACCATTGCATAACCTAGTGCATCAGAAAAATCAATTTCCCTGGCCAATGCCCCAAAATATGTCAGTATCTACCCAATCCGGTCCCTCGATCCAAATACTCTTCTAAATGATGTAACTCTCGCCAGTTGGTCCCCTGTCTTCTCAGCTTCCGACAGACACCGCCTTTGAACATTTCCTGACTACTTTCCACCAAGTCTGAGACCATCACCCACTGAGAAAAATGTGAGTAAAGAAATCCCATCACCCATGGATCTCACCACAACTTCTTTCCATTTGCAAATCCTGTGATCAGGCCTGGGCCCGATATAAGTCCTCCCAATCACAAACTGACCTTCTTGCCTATATAACAATCAGAAACAAATGAAGTAAGGTCACGCGCATTGCCAGATCCACCTATTTTAAAAAACAAATACACATAAATTCCAGCAATCCCTCCTCCTTCTGGAAAACAGTACACTGTCTTGTTGAACCAAGCACCTCCCCCCACCCTCAAGGTAGATGGTACTTCCATCTCTAATCAAGTTACAGTGGCAGATATATTCAATCAGTTCTTCACAACCTGTGCCCTGCCTGACCTTCCCCTACCCCAACCCCCCCAGCTCCACCTTCTCCCACAAACAATGGTTACCATTTCCCCCAAATCTCTGCCCAGGAAGATTTTGATGCCCTGCGCTCACTAAACCCCAACAAATCTGGCCCGGACATACTTCAATCTAAACTGCTCCATCTGTTGACAGCAGCCATTGCTGCACTTCTTGCCCACATTTTTAACCTTTCAAGCTCTACCTGTTCAGTCCTCATCTTATGGAAAACAGCATAAGTGATCCCTGTCCATAAGGAAGGTGACTCATCATCGTCTGGAAACTATCACTCCATCTCCTTTCTCCCATCACTTGCCAAAGTTCAGGAGACACTGATATACTCATGATTTCTAGATTTCATCACTTCTTCAAACACTCTTTCCCTTTATCAGTCAGGGTTTCACAAACAACACTCTACAGTCTCTTCTCTACTGTGTGTCACTAATGTGGTCCACTCAGCCATGGATGCAGGCCATATCACAGCAAACATACACATAGACCTTGCAAAGGCCTTTAATTCTGTCTCATACACACTCCTCTTAAACAAACTGCATTCCATTGCTCTAGCACCCCCTTCATCCTTTGGTTCACCTCCTATCTAATCGGAAGTCAACAAGCAGTTTAAATTGGCAACTCCTCCTCCTCCTCCCCCTATCCACCAATCCTGGCAGGCATCCCCCAAGGGTTGATACTCAGCCTATTATTGTTCTCCATTTTCATTAACAATCTCCCCCCAATCTGCTCCCACTCCCAGATCCATATGTACATGGACGACACTGTCATCTTCACCACAGGTCCAGCTACTAAGGAAGTACAGGCACTCCTCCAACATGAGTTCGGCAATGTCTTAGCTTGGTTCAAAGCCAATCATCCTAAAGTAAACCAGAAGAAAATGATCTCTGTGACATTCAGATTGGCTCAAAAGCTCTGAAGGCTCACTGGCTGTATTTCACTCCCAGGACAACTCCCCTCTTGAATCGGTACAGGCCTACAAATACCTTGGTGTATAGCTGGATCAGCACCTGAACATCTCTACTCATATTGATACCTTAATCTCCAAGCTCTGATCTAAATTGAGCTTCCTATATTGAAATAAGGACTCTCTCTCTTTCCCTGTTTGGCACTATCTTATCTCCAAGTTGATTCTGCCATCCCTCGACTACGCCAACATCATATACAGCACTGCCACAGTCACATCCCTCTCAAAACTTGACACCACACTGAATTCCTTCTGCAGATTTGCCCTCAATTCTCAGCCATGGGAGCACCACTGCTCCCTGTACTCCTCCCTTTCTATAACTCCACTCTCACATGGAAGGTACATTCACTCAACGGCCTTCATATTCAAATTTTGGTTCGACCTCCTTCACCCCTACCTCTCCTCTTGCCTCAGCCCTGCTCCTACTTACTCTCTTTACTCATGGGATTCCCACTGTTTCTGTATCCCCAACCCTCGTACTTTGGTGGGTCAGAGTATCTTCTCTTATCACCTCTCCCTTGCTTGGAATAATCTCTCCCCTATACTCCACAACACCTCAACTTACCAGTCTCTCAAAAATCTTTTACACCTGCTACTGTCACCTCCCTGAATCTACACCCCCCACTCTGGGGTGATCACTCCCATTTCACTATCTGACCCACAGTATTTTTGTTCCTTTTCAGTCCCCTGGGCTAATTTAATGTATTTGTCTATATATCAAACAATTTGCACTTGTAACCCTGTTATGCACTTATCTCTACATAGTCACAAACTTTTATTGTTTGTTCTGCTGCTTTATGTCATGCTCTCTAAAAACTGTGTTATTTTTCCAATTGTCTGTATCTGCCATGTACCTGTCTCTGTATTTTTGCTTTGTATAATGTAACCCAGGTCGCACCTGGAAATGAGCCTCGGCTCAGTGTGCTTTTTCCGGTCACCAAAGTTTAAATAAATAAATGATAAGATATGATATGATATGATATGATATGATATGATATGATATGATATGATATGATATAACATAATGCTGCAATAAATACATTTATTAGAGTACAGAGCAAATATAGTATGACAACTAAGTGCCATAATTAGTCATGTAAGGTCTTGCTTCACATATGAGAGTTCATGTATATAAACTGCAGAAGTGTGGATATCACAAAAATTAATGAATAAACATACTAATTAGACACCAAGGAATAAATTATACTCACTCATTTTATTTTTCCATTCTCTTAAAACTGGCAAAGAGTACAAAGTACATCCATAAAAACAGCAAGTTGTCCCTTACATGATGAGACATCGGGATAAGGCATGGAAAACATATAAAAGTAGGAATTCTGTGTCTGATTATCAGATTTACAGAACCCTACAGAATCAATGCAAAGTCCAGATAAAAAAACGCTAAAACAGAATTTATTCACCAGAAACAACGTGTAGGTTTGTCTAATACTAAAACTGTTTGGGAAACAATCAATACACTTATTAAACCTAATGTTGCTCAACATAGTTCTATGAAATTGAATGATGATTTGTTGACCTGTCCCATTGAAATAGCTAATGAGTTTAATAAAAGATTTACTGATCATGGGAACTTCTGCACAGAGCAGCAAGTCGTGGACCATCAAGATTCTTGTGCTGAACTTGCCAACATCTGTATATTTTACTTAAAGATTACTACTCCTAAAGAAGTTGAGAAATTACTAAGACAAATCAAATGAGATAGCTCAGCTGGCTCGGATGGTTTATGTCCTGGCGTTTTTGAAAGATGCTGCTTCAGTGTTAGCATACCCAATTAGTATTATTTTCAATTTGTCTTTTTCTACAGGCGTTGTGCCTGAAATTTGGAAACATGCTTTGGTGACTCCCATTCACAAGTCTGGTTCATACCAGGATTTTGGAAATTACAGGCCAATTTCAATTTTGTCTGTTTTAACTAAAGTACAGGAAAGATAGTCTATAAACAGCTGAATATATAAATACATTAGGTCTATTGTCTCAAAATCAACATGGTTTTCATAAAGGAAGAAGTACTGAGACTGCCTTGGTTGAGTTCACGAACACGGCCCTAGGTGGTATGGATAAAGGTTGTTTGACTGGGGCTGTGTTCATGGACTTAACCAAGGCATTTGACTTGGTGAATCACCAGTTGTTGATTGCTAGGCTGAGGTTCTTGGGAGCAGGAAGATCTTATTTGATTTGCATTGGGGACTGTTTAAAGGATCGCTCACAAAGGGTTAAATGTGGTGGTGCTACTTCTGAATCTGCAGGGGTTAAGTGTGGGATCCCTCAGGGCTCCATACTAGGACAACTTTTGTTTTCCTTATTTTTTTGATCAGCATGTGTCAGCAATTAATAATGCTTTCTTAACTCTTTATGCAGATGATGCAGTAGTATATATGCAAGGCCTTTTTGTTAGTGAGTTAAGTGACTCCTTAACAAAAGAAATTATTAATTTTCAATCATCCCTTATATCTAGTAGTATGGTACTAAATAATCCCTGCCCTTACTCGGTCCTCCCCCTCCTATGCTGGCTTTAAAACCTCCTTTTGGAACTACTTGAAGGGATCCTCCACTTGTCCATGTACCTCGTAGTGCACCAGCCCAGGTATGCTGGGGCAGTCTCTGCACCCACAGGGACCACTGCACTTATCCTCCTGCCAGCTGGTCAAGTAACTGTTAAATGTTACCCTTGCACCAGTCCTATGCCCCCCTCCTCCTTCCCTGATTAGTTCACCAGGCCCTCGCTCCCCCCCCCCCGGTTGGTTCATCCTACCTGCTGGCACTTACTTCTGTTTGCATTGACTAAACCTGTTTATATAATTTTGTGCACTGTACTTATCTTATGCTAAATCGCTTCTATTGTTGTTAGTTACCTACTCTAACCCTGTTAAGCTTGTCATTTTTCTGGATGTCAATCTCTGATATTGCCTGATATCTCACTGTATGTAAGCTCGACTTCCTCACTGTTCTTGTGTGATCTAGCTTGTAACCCTCCCAGGTCTCACCTAAAAATAGGCACTTGGCTGTCTAGTGTGACTTACCCGGTTAACAAAAGCAAATAAATAAATAAATAAAGCAAAGACCAAAGTGATGCTTTTTGGTACTGCGGCAAGATTAAGAACTATGGACCATTGCCTGCAGGTCAAATCTTTAGATTTTTTTATTTATTTATGAATATTCGGAAAACCTTTGAGCGTGAGCTCTTTTACAAAGGTTCCACGTCAGGGTGGACAAATATTATAAAACACAAATACAGTAGTTACAGATTTCGGAACAAGTTCAGTTACAAAGGTTCCACGTCAGAGAGGACAAACGATACAAAACACCAGTACAGTAATTACAGATTTCAGAGCAAATACGTTTTTTACATGATTTAGCACAAATACAGTGGTTACAGACTACAGAACAAATACAGTCATACCGGGTTCAGCGCATTAGGCAGCTTAAGAGTCACGGTTTCAGTGCTGGGTTTAAACGGTGGTAGTGGGTGGGTCTTTCAGGTTTGGCCTGGGGAGCATGTGCATCGTGAGTTAGACTGTAGGTGCTGTTTGAGGCCAGTTTTGAACTTAGGCAGGCTGTGGGTATATAGTTTCTGTGGGAGTTCATTTAGCCAGAGGGGGGCTCGGTAGGAGAAGGTACGCTGACCAAGTGAGATTCACCAGAATGGGATGGACAGTGCTCCATTTTTCTTTCCTCTGGTGATATGTGATGAGAGAGAGACCTCGAGCAGGTTTTCTATGCAGGGTGGTGTTTTTCCGAGGAGTGCTTTTTTACCCAATAGACAAGTTTGGTATTTGAGCCTGTCTTTTAGGCTCATTCAGTTAGTGCTCTTATAAAGGGTGCAAGTGTGAGTGTAATGGTCTGCACTCAGGGTTAGGCGGCATGCCTTATTTAATGCAAATTGGACCCTGTTGAGTGCAGTGTCAGTGGCAGCTCCATAGACCACAAGCCCGTAGTCTATAGTGGGAAGTATTGAGCTGGAGACTGAGAGTCGGAGTGCTTCTGGAGTGAGGGATTTCTTATGTCTGTAGATGACCCCGATCTTTGTATTTACTGATCTGACAAGGAAGTCAATATGGTTTGTATACGTATATAGATGGGCCTAGGTTTGAGCAAGTGGATACATTTCAGTATTTTGGGGTCATATTAGACCCTAGTTTAAGTTATGAAGCTCACTTTGCAAAGGTTACTACTAGAATACATTGTAGAATGGCCTTTTTATATAGAATACGTTAATTTCTTATCAGGGAATCCAGGTTAGCTATTTCAAATCATTGTTTGGCCCCAATTGTAAACTATGCCACTATCATAACTGATAATGCTTCTTCTACAGTAATATCAAAAAAATCTACTTTACTACAACTGATTGCAAAATTTTCTTTAAGTTACCCAAAATTGTCTCATCATTGTAAAATCTAGAAAGAAATAGGTTGGTTACCGGTTTTGTTAAACTTTCATTTTTGTGTGGCTAAATTTACACACAGAATTGTTAATTCTGGGGTCCCACAAAAACTTAGTAATTTACTGAGATCTCATGATGAAGGTTACTTCTCTTGGCATAGGACAGACGGTTTGGTCTTTATCATACCTTTCAAGAGAATGAAATGTGGACAGATGGCCTTTGCTTATGCTGCTCCATCAATTTGGAATGAATTACCTTGTGTCATACGACAAATGCATTCTGGCAAATTATTTGTAAATGAACTAAGTTAGTTCTTTGAATTACCATTTAATTGTAATTGTTTTATATGATGTTTAGTTTTTTGTAACAAAGACTTTTTAGTCTGATATTTATTACTGTACATTTTTGTATGTATGTTTTCTATGTGGGTTGCACCTGAAAAAGGAACTAGTTTTCCAGTGTGCCTATCTGTTAAATGAATAAACAAACAAACAAACAAACAAACACGAATAAAAGACAGTTGAAGAGCAGTACCACTAGCAACAGCAACACCAGTGAAAATTGGCACAAAAACGCCCTTACATTTTCAATCTGACATCATATAAGGGATGTCTTGTGGTTTTTCATGGATGCACTTTGCCCTCTTTGCTATTTTTTATAAGTTTAACAATTTTTATTATTTTATTTGATAGACACACACACATCTCAAGATACTAATCAAAGCCTGGCCAGGCCCTGTCTATTGAAGGGAGCAGGACCGCAAGGATATAGAAAACAATACATTACAGTACATACAAAGATCCATAGGTACAGGCCACAGGAATACATAGGAGGACCTAACATCACATATTAAAAAAGAGAAACGGTTAATGCAAAATCAGCCTGGGTATTTTGCACCTCAAAAACAGACAATACATGATACACTTAATAGCCATCTGGCTAGGATAAATAAGATGAATTGCCGGATCAGAGCCATAGCAGGTACAGCATGTGTGTGCTTAAACAGGATCCAGTGACCACATCAACTATATACAAAATGGCAATCTTCACTAACTGAAGGGCAGTAAAAAGGAGTAGCCTGGAGTCATGAGAAGAAGGGGGCACCACCTCCACAAAAAGTTAGCAACCTGAGACAGTAGGACCGGCATGTTGAGGGGTTATTTGAGAGGGGACATTGTGGCAGAATTTAGATTGCAGGAAGGGTGACCAGCATTTCTCAAAAAGGGATATAGAGCCAGCCACGACGCTGGAGATCCTTTCAAACATAGCCCCCTGGGCTAGTGCCAATAAAAAATCTTGAAAGGATGGCGTCGCAGAGGATTTCCAATTAATTAAAATGAATAGTTTGGCCACCGCCCCAACAGCAGTAACCCATAGGGCCCCAGGATTGGATTTAGGGACATTCAGTTGTGCACATCCAAGAAGCAAAAGGGGTGGATCTGGATTTGTGTCTGGGAAGATTTGCTGGCACATACTCCTAACTGAAGACCAGACTCTTTGCTACTTTTAAGAAAAGTGTAAATAAAATGAGTATGATTTATTCCTTGGTGGCTAATTAGTGTGTTTATTCATTTATTTTGGTGATATCCACACTAGTGCATGCATATTTAGTCTGTGGTAGGTGCATCAGCTTCATTGTTTTTTGTCTGCAGTTTTTTGTTTGAGTGCAACACCACTGTGCAGACAGCCAGTGGAGCACTTGTCTTTGTTATGATGTATATAAACTAACAGAACAGGTTTTGAGTTTAAAATAAAGAAAAATGTATGTCTGGGGCATAAGAAATCATTGAAGACTGGGTTGATAAGTTGTAGATTTAATAATGCCTTGCTAATATGCCCTACTGATTATTTTAAACATCTTAATAAGATTCTAGTTCCCTTATATTACCTGTTTTACAAAACAACAAACCCATGCATCAACTCTGATATCTTGCTTGCCTCCAGCAGAAACCTGCTGTATAATGCTGTCATTGTAATTTTAATAGACATCTTCTGCTGTTCCTGTTTTAATTGCAAAGTCTTTATTTTCCTCCAGGTGCAGTCACTTATCTCTAAACTCTTCTGTGCATAGAAAGAATGGCCAAACATTCATTAGTTGATAAAATGAACATTATTTTCATTTTAATAGGTTTGAGTATCTTTGATTCATCTTAGCCTAACATTTGAGGTATATCAAATTATGTAGCTAGAATAAAAGCAACTAGTATACAGTTTCAATGGGCAATATTTAATCCCCTGACAATATCTATCCCTGTTACCAAATTACCTTCATTTTACTTTCCTATAATAGTCATATCATATTTTTCACTTTCAAAAATGCTCATCAAAGCATGGGACACCATGCCGAAAGGGCAGAATGTTATACTGTAGTTTCATACCTAAGAAATAACCAGTACTGTTCAGTATACTAGGGGAAACACTGTCAGTGCACCTTATCTAACATGCATTTTTGTGTGTGTGTGTATGCTTCAAATAACTCCTTGTACCATAGTCATAAAAGACAAACTCAAATTTTGGAAAACTTTTTTTTCCTATTATTATTGCAATTAGGCATGCATTATACTTTCTAAAAAGAATGACAATAGTCTTTGCATGACTGTGTCAGAAGCACCTGCCATCCAGAAGAGGGAAATATGTGAGGAGGAACAACATACAACTGAGTGTGAGCTATGCTAGGTTAATTGAACAGACCTCCTAGTACTGTTGGCTAGCACTGCATAATTCATAAACTCTGCAGTATGTTATTCCACCTCTTAAATATGTAATAACAGTGAAGAAAAAACAAACAATCAGATTTCTTATTTTATTAGTCTTCTCAATCTAATGTAGTCATATTCACTTTTGGTAATCCCAATAAAAAGGCAGATACTGTTGTCATTAATGTTAAAAAAAATTTTTTATGATAATTTACTTTTCTTTTTTTATTAAGGGCACATTAAGCCATATGTTCTATCTGTAGCTACTTTAAGTAATTTCACAGTTCTGCCTTTTTTTTTTTGATTACAGGTCTGCTGTTTTGGTATGGGTAAATGACATGCTGTGTACTAGGTATGCTTTTTATACTATACACTGTAGGTATTTGTCAAGAGGTTGTCACTGACTTGCATACTAAAATGATATTTTTACCACATAGGTAAGTATTGCACTTGACAAGACTGGACCCTCTCTATTACTCATTCTGTTGATTTGCTTTAAACTGCCCTATAGCACTATTTCCTAAATTCCTCCATCTCTTTTTTTCCTCCCCTAAGGGTACAAATCTCTCTCACAGTATATCCCTCATCTCTAAATTCTGTCCTGGATCCCTCCACTGCTACTTGGTTCTATGTCATAATAGTGATTGCCGAATGGCGATAGCTATTATGGTGAGTGCATATTGCCGAAAACCAAATCATCGATACGCACTTGTAGGTGACCAGACATCTGACATTACAAGGAGTGTTTTTTTGGGGGGGCTATGTTCCCCCCTCTGCCCCCTCTCATGGAGGGTGCTGCCCCACCCCCACCCTGCTTTTAGATTCTCAATTCCAGGGGGATGCATGTCGAGGGGGGGCACAGTCCAGACCCGCAAAAAATTAAAAAAAGTCCCGCAGCCACAGGCACCAGCAAAACTACAATCCTGCTGGCACTAGCCCAGGACCTGCTACACCAGGGCCAGCCTCCCTCACCACTACACCACATGGCTGGCTCGGTGGCAGCAGGTCCAATACAGTCTCTTAAACCACTTCCCTATCCCTCCCCTTCCCTTGCTAATCTCCCTTTCTGGTCGCCCTCTTCTTCCTTCCCCGTCACAGTGGGTCACTTCCCTTGTAGTCACTCTGTGATAAAAGCACTAAATATGAGTTACCATTTTTGCGGTCACCCATATTCTGTCACTGTTATCACTGGATATCCTGCTACTTCAGCATTCCTTAACAATCCACTTTAGAACTTGTACATTCTTAGGCAATCTTATGTACATTCCATCCCTTTATTTTGACCTAGGACCTCATTTGGGCAAGCCAGTTTCTCTTACAGGCCCCATTCTTCTCTGGTCTAGCCCCCTATTATCCCCCGCAGACTGTCCTAAAAACTTTCCTCCATGAACATACTATCTATATCTGCAACTGAATCAAACCCTTCCTCCTTCTATCCCTTTTATCCTAACCCCTATCCCACTTCTTTTTTCTCATCCCCATACCATCCCCTTGCTCCCTCCTGCTCAACACCACCTCTCCTTGTTTCCCTGGTAATGCCCCCCTTCCCCAAAGTGAAATCATTTCCTTGGTAATCTGATTTTAACTGTGTACATTTGAAATGTCTCACCAGACAGTCATGTTTTCTGTAAAATTGCAAGAAAGTGTATTCTCTGTTATATTATCTGTCTAATCTCCCCTTTCCCCATGCAGAGAAACATAGCTAATGGTGGCAGAAAAAGACCATCAATCCATCCAGTCTGCTCATAATACCATATCTTATCCTAGGGCCTGTTGTTTATACAGAGTTTTGCCTGCACTACCCACCCTTTGTTTCCTGCTTTACTGCTACCCCACAACATCAACTACTAAGCCCTCTACTCTGTCCCAGCCATGTCTGAAGGTTTTGGCACCCATCACCTCAGGCAGCAGACTGTTGCACAGCTCAATCACTGTCTCCGTAAAATAAAACTTCCTCATGTTCCTCCAGAATCCCCCCCACGTGCGACAGCTTCTACTCATGTCCCTGCATTCTAGAGTCACTATTGCTGTTTAATAGTTCCTCACTGTTTACCTTATTCATTCTTTTTAGGAACCCAAAAGTCTCAATCATTGAAGGTCTCACTTATATTACCCACCTGTTGTCTGGTCTCCAGTAAGTATATGTTCAGTGCCCTAAGATGAGCCTCATAGGATCTGCCCTTGGTGCCGAATCATTTTGGTAACCCTATGCTGCACCGTCTCCAGCATGTCTTTGTCTTTCCTTAGGTGAGGATTCCAGAACTGGGAACAGTACCCAGGTGTGGCCTGACAAGTGATCTACAGAGCGGCAGTAATACCTCTGTCCTCCTCCTACTATCAATTCCCCTTCCCAACATCTTGGTTGCCTTACTGCAGGTGTTATTACATTGGCTTGATTGTTTACGGGAGTCACTTATGATGACTTCTAGGTCCCTTTCCTCAGAAGTGGTGCCCAACATAACCCCATCCATCCAGTACTCTTTCCTGGGTATCTTGTTCTCTATGTGTATCACCCTACACTTTATGTTCATTGAGTTTCAACTGCAAATCCTTGGACCACCTCTCCACTGGGAGAGTGCACTGAGTGCACCAGCAAAGGAGCTCATATGAGCTCTGTGTGTCCTTTGGGCCAAATATTATAAATCAACATAAATAATCAAATATTATTAACAGACTCTAAGGGAAGGTTAAATCATATGTGAACCTACATCCATGTTACTGGATTTTGATCACTTGAGGCTGGACTGGTCAGATACAATCGGATACATAAAAAAATGCACTTTGAAGGAGATACTCTATTGAGGTTCCTGACAATCCTTGGCAAGAACTCATACTACTGCATATCATAAGTATATATTATGAGTGATTTTTTCTGCTGTACCATTACCATTTTTGCCAATATAAGAATGTGACTTCATTTATTAAGAAATGCTGGGGGAGAGAATTTTCTTATGGTTCATTTTAATGAATCACTCACATGGACTAAAGGAGTTCATCCTGATAATACCTTGCTGTTGGCTTATTGCCACTAAATGAATTTTGGAGAAAGGGCCATTCTGAGTCAAATATAACCACTCAAGGTGTGCTTGGACTCTTCTTCTTTTTTTTTGAGAATAGTAAATTTTATTAGTATAGATAATAATACATACATACATACATACGTAGTGTTACAACAGTAAGGTGTGCAGAGAAAAAAGCACATGATATTATATAAAGTAATATAACAAGGTAATAAGCATATACGGTACCAATGATCAGTGAATTTTGTGGCACAGAACTGCCTTCCTTCCACCAATGCCTAGGGGAGCGGTTAGGTGTATTTTGCTGGGGACTTCAGACATGTGCACTTGAGCGTGTCTGGACTCTGATCAGGCAAGAGGGGAGCCCCTGGAGTCTCGCGCCTGGCTGGGATTGGCTGGTCTGTTCTGGGCCAGTTAGGCTAGTGACAGCAGTGCTTCCAGTGGCCCCCATCTGTCTCGGTAGGCCTCCAGCAAGTGGCGCTTGTGGTATATTATTTTTCCCATGCGTAGGGTCTCCAGCATTGCATTATGCCATTCTGCATATGAGGGGACTAGTTCATCCATCCAATGTTTCAAGATTCATTTCTTTGCCGTGGCTGAGATGAGGGAGATGTGGTATATTCTCCAGCCCAGGACTGCCTCCGTGTTGATTCCCAACAGAAACATTTGTGGGGTAAAAGCATTATCCAGCCCCAGCAGGGGGTTCATACAGGACTCTATCTCTTCCTACAGTGGTCTAGCCTTAGGGCAATCCCAGAGGATGTGCCTAAGGAAGCCCTTGTCTTGTTTGCATCTGGTGCTTGTGTCGCTGGTGAGTTTGCCCATTTTGAAGAGCCTAACCGGGGTGTAGTAGAGGCTGTGGGTTATTTTGTATTGCATCAGCCTCAAGCCATCAAATTTGAGATATTTGTACACTCCCTTCCATACTGAGGGGTTGGTTGTGGGGTGTTCAGTTCATTGAACTCCAAGCTCCAGTATGTGCTAACAGTGTTGGGGGGGGGCATTGATAGAGACTAGTGTCTTGTATACTTGGGAGATGGCATGTCTCTGGGAGGCCAGACCATGTAGTTCATCCCAGATTTCAAATCAGTTTGTGTTCCAGGGTCTGGGTCCTAAGGCCACAGACACCATGTGCTGGAGCTGGAGGTAGGGAAATGCTGGGACTCTGGCATATCCTGTCATTTGCTGGAACTGGGGTAAGGGCATAAGTGACTTCCCTTTAATCAGGGAGATGACTGGGCTGAGGTCCAATGTTCCTAGCCAGCGCAGTGGGAGTGTCTTGTTTTGTATTCTAAAGTTTGGGTTTCTGTAGAGTGGTTGAGTTGGATCTAGTCTGGGGTGCGGCCTAGGAGATTATGAAGCTGCTTGCTGACCATGTGCGCCATATCAATTGGGGTGTTTTTCAAGGAGGTCAAAAGGTTAGTGTGGGGTATTGAGGTGACAGCCTGCATGCTAAGTGTGGCTCTGTCACATAGATGCCTTTCCATGCCTTTCTACCAGGGGGCATAGACCACTCAGTCTTGATGTGTCTCATTCTTCCTACACCATAGAAAGTGGGTGGCATGGGCCACCAAGTAGTATAACTTGAAATCAGGCAGCTGTCGACCGCTCTGTTCCTTGGAGGTGGTAAGTCTGTGGTAGGCTCTACACGGTGGCTTACCATTCCAGAGGAAGTTGGACTGGGAGGTTTTTTAACTTTACAAACCAGTTATTCGTGAGTATGCATTCTGTCACCATTATGGCATATAACAGCCTAGGGAGTACATTCATCTTAATGATGTTTATGCATTCCCAGAAGGTCAGGGAGTGAGGCGCAGCAGTTTAGGTCCTGTGGGATCTGGGTCCGGAAAGAGGTGAGGTTTAGTGCAATCATGGTGCTTTGGGATTGGGAGATGTGTATGCCTAGATATTTTATAGAGGTGGTGCACCATGTGCCCCCCATTGCGTTGTTTGTGGTTTGAATGTATCAGTTGAGGGGCATGACATATGACTTGCCTAGGTTAATCCTGTAACTGGCCACCTGTTCAAATTCTTGTAGGATTGAGAGTCAGGGAGGGAATGGAGTGTGTCAGGTTATCAAGATGCAGCAAGATGTCATTTGCATAGGTGGAGATTTTATATTCAGCCTTTCCCACTCCAGTCCCCCTGATACATTGCTTCTCCAAGATTCTCCTAGCGAGGGGTTCTAGGTACAAGTTGAATGGGAAGGGTGAGGGGGGCAGCCTTATCTAATGTATTTGCATAGCTCAAAGGAGGCTGAAAGGGACCCATTACAGAAAATTCTAGCTGTGGGGTTGGAGTATAACAGTTTTATCCACTCTATGAGGGAGGCGGGGAAGTTGAATTCTCATAGGGTTTCAAATAGGAATGGCCACACTACTCTATCAAAGGTCTTTTCTGCATCCAGGGACAGCAGAGCAGATAGAGTGTTGGAGTCTTTCACTGCTGCAAGGATGTGTGCAAGCTTCCTTGTTTTGTCTGATGGTAAGCACCCTTGCATGAAGCCCATCTGTTGGTGTCCTATCAAGGGCCCCCAAACTTCATTGAGTCGAGATGCCAGGATCTTGGCCAGTATTTTGAGGTCCGTGTTAAGGAGAGAGAGAGAGAGATTGGTCTATAGCTATCCATGAGGGTTGGGTCCTTATGGGGTTTAGGGATCAATGTGATAAATGCTTCCTGCAGGGTGGGGTTTAGGTGGGAGTTATCGTATGCTTCATTGAAGAGGTGTGCCAGGATCCCTCAAGGCTTGGTGCCATATCTTTGTAAAAATTAGTGGAGAATCCATCTGGCCCAGGGGCTCTATCCAAGGTCAGGGAGTTGATGGCCTTCCTGACCTCCTCCATGGCTATGGGAGCACCCAGTCTGTCATGGAGGATTGGGTCAAGCTTGGTCAAGTTTGCTTTCTGTAAGAATTGACTAATAGCTTTGGGGGATGCTGGTGCATCTCTCGAGCATAGGTCCATGTTGAACTTTCTGAAGGTTGAGGCCATATCTGTGGGATGGGACAATGTGATCCCTGCTTTGGGTGTATCAGCGGTATGGCTCTTTTGGTTTCCTGTTGCTTAAGTCGGAGGGCTAGTAATTTTCCAATTTTTTCCCCTTGGTCAACATAGTTGGTTTTATCTCAAAAGATGGTGAATTGCACCTACTCCCTTAGGAGTTCCCCGTATTTTGCCCTAGCTGAGTTCAGCTGAAGGTCAATGGGATCTCCAGCCCCTCCTGACACCCTCCTCTCGAGGTCTCAGATAGTGTGCAGCAGTGACATGCTCTCGGCCTCCTTATTCCTTTTCCTGGTGGAGGTCAGGTGTATTAGCTCCCTCTGCAGGGTGCATTTGAAAGTGCCCCATAGGTGTTTGTGGGATTTGACTGAGTTAGTATTGAGGTTAAAGTAGGCCTGGACACTGTTCTTGATTTTAGCAAGACATGTTGGGTCCATAAGTAGCTTATTGTTGATCCTCCATATTCTATCCCTATGTGTCTGGTTTGGGGGGAGGAAAGCTAGAGTGACAGGTGAGTGGTCTGAGATAACCATCAGCCTGATCTCGCAGAGAGAGGTAGAGTTGAGTACTGTTTGGTTTATGAAAAGAAAGTCTAGTCTACAGTGAGTGTTGTGGGCAGGTGACCAAAATGTATAGTCTGTGGTGGATGGGTGCAGTATTCTCCATACCTCCACCAGGGCTAATGAGTCCTGCAGTTCCTTAAGCACTATCTGGGGGGGGGGGGGTTATGAGGCCAATTCTTTTAGGTTTGGACTTGTCTGCCATGTTATCCAGGACCACGTTCCAGTCCTCGGCCAGAATGATGGGGAGATTGGCCATAGCTGATAGAATGGCTAGAAGCTTTGTGAAGAACTGTGGGTCATCAGCATTAGGACCATAGATTGACACCAGTATAATCTCCAACTGTCCCAGCCACTCTCTGATAATTATGTATCTTCCATCTGGGTCTAAATGTTGTTCACTGATCTAAAACTGGAGCTGCCTGTTTATCAGAATGGCTACCACTGCTGTTTTGTTACTCACTCCTGCTGCAAAGACCTGTCTTACCCACTCCCGTCTCCAGAGTAGTGCCTGGGAGGTGATAGTGTGGGTGTCCTGAAGGAAGGAAGGGGGGGGACCCTTACCGATCGGCGGGTCTGGGGAGAGGGGGAGGCATCACTGGCAGGTGGGGGGAGGGCTAAGCAGGGAGAAGAGGTACCGGAAGTAGAAAACCCAGCAGAGAGAGTGAGGGAAGCCCTCAGCTCCCTTAAGATGGAGAAAGCACCGGGGCTGGATAAATTACATCCCAGAGTGCTGAAGGAACTTGCGGATGTCCTGGTGAAACCCCTGGTGGAGCTTTTCACTATCTCTCTGAGGACAAGGTGGGTGCCCCAAGACTGGAAGGTGGTGCATATAGTGCCTATCCACAAGGGGGGATCAAGGGAGGTGGCAGGGAACTACAGGGCTGTCAGCCTGACATCGGTGGTGGGCAAGGTGATGGAAGGCATTGTCAAGGAGAGGCTGGGGGACCTGGATAAGTCAGGGTGCCTGACGATAGACAGCATGGATTCATCCCGGGGAAATCGTGTCAGACAAACCTGGTGGAGTTCTATGACTGGGTGACAAGTGCCTTGGACCTGGGTAGACCAGTGGATGTCCTCTTTCTAGACTTCAGCAAGGCATTTGACTCTGTTCCTCACGTGGGCCTGTTGGATAAGCTGGGAGAAATGGGGGTGGGGAACCAGATGATCAGATGGATAGTCTATTGGCTCCAGGACTGGACCCAGAGGGTCGTAGTTGGTGGGATAGTCTCATCCCCAAGGAGGGTCATTAGTGGGGTCCCACAGGGATCAGTCCTTGGGCCTCTTCTGTTCAACGCCTGTGTATCTGACATAAGGACAGGAATCAGGAGTGAGATGAGTCTCTTTGCAGATGACTCGAAACTGGGAGCGGTGGTGGATGGGGAGGAGGGGAGGGTGGCCCTACAGGAGGACCTGGAGGCTCTGGAAAGATGATCTAGAAAGTGGAAGCTGAGGTTCAATGCAGGGAAATGCAAGGTACTCCACCTGGGGGACAGAAACCCAGGCCAAGTGTACACCGGGGGAAATGCTACAAGTCTCGATGGCTGAGAGGGACCTGGGGGTGGTGGTGGATGTCAAGATGAACAACTCTGAGACTTGTAGGAGGGCAGCAGCCAAGGCCAACAGGATGCTGGGATGCATTGCTAGGGGATCACCTCCAGAAGAAGGAAGTGATACTCCCTCTGTATAACTGCTTGGTGAGGCGCCTTGAGTACTGTGTGCAGTTTGGAGGCCACACTAAAGAGGGACATTAACCTCCTGGAGAGGGTTCAGAGGAGGGCAACCAAAATGATTTGGGGCTTGGGGACAGGACCTATGAAGAGAGGCTCGAAGAGCTAAATATGTACACATTGGAAGAGAGAAGGGACCGGGGACATGATGAGGTCTCAGGTACATGAAGAGGGTAAATAGGGAGGAACAGTCAGGGTGCTTCAAAGGAAGGAGGAGGGGGCCACTAGAGGGCATGGGTGGAAGCTGGAGGGGAAGATTCAGGGGAGAAAGGAGGAGTGCTACTTCACTGAGAGGGTGGTGGAGCCATGGAATGCACTGCCTAGGGGCTGGTGGAGGCAGAGACAGTGGAGGGAGAGGGGGTGGGACAGGTACAGGGGAAGGGTTCTGGAAGCAAAATCCAATGCAGCAAGAATATCCGGAACTGGGAAGAGAGAAGCCAGAGAAGGCGAGGGGGACAGCAAGGTCAGTACCCAGGGTGGGGGCTGACCAAACGAGCAGACACGAAAGACCATTAGGCCCATTCTGCTGGCATTTTAGTATGTTAGTATGAAGGTGATGTGCGCTCCCTGGGATTTGAGGTGTCTGAGTATTTGGTATTGTTTTGGTTTGTTTGGGCCCCTTTGATATTCTAGGATATGCTTATGTGGGGGGTAGCCATCTCTTTTACTGTGATTTGATTGTAGATGTGATTGGGAGCACAGATGGCTCCAGTGAGTCAATTTGTGGCGTGCTGATACAGCTGTCCTGGGTTCAAGAAGGCCACATCTCACTAGATTGGTCCTCAGCGAGCTGAGGTTGTATTCTGTTACTACATTCCAGTGCAATTCTCTGGTATAAAACATACATAAAACTAGTCTAAAAAAACATATATATTCTACCAAAACTAAATCTAACAACAGTGTAAAGTCTGTTTACAACCTGTATGAGGATGACAGGGCTTGGGGGGCCCATCTAAGCCCACTGTCTGAGCCATTGTGAGCTCGGGGTTAGTGGGTGGGGCCGGGAAACCAGTTCCAAAGGTCTGTGAAGGGCTCTCTCAAGAACTCCATGCGCCTTTGTCCATGGTATCATGTTTCATTAATGGAGTAGTTCTTTCAAGTATTTAATTGATTGTCCTGCAGGGTCGAGCTATGTTCCTTCATGTTGGGTCACATATGCATTGGTATTGAAGTATTGAGTATTGGTGTGTGGGTGCAGGGGGTGGGCCTCCGGGTTATAAGTCCCACATGCCAAGTCTGGCCCCTGTGTTGTTAGCGTGGTGGCTGAGGGGAACCTAGCGGGTACCCACCCCAGGTTTTCTTGAATGTCTCATTGCAGTCCCTGTTGCAGTTCTGGTAACCCTTGTCTGAGGTTCAGGCTCCCACTGATCGGCTTGGATGGATAGGGGTACAGACCCACCAGGTGCAGGTATGGGTAGGGAGCCTGCCTTAAGCAATTGGAGGTGGGGTCTGGGTGCTCTGTAGGGTTGAATGGGAGCTGGTTAGCTCGTAGCACAGCCCACTAATATTCTAGCCCTCCTCTCCCTTCCCTGTGTCCTGGGAGCCTCCCTGTTGGTTGCATTAGTGTGTCTTCACTACCACGACTGCTACCTTGGTGTGGTATGCTATGGGGGGGGGGTGTCTCCGGTTGCAGGATAGTGAAAGGGAGAGCCCTGTGGTGGTCCCATCATTTGCCTGGTTCTGTTTTCTGATCAGGGTCTGTGCTAGTTACACAGGTTTTTGCTCTGTGTTTCGTGCTTGCTTATGCCTGACAGTAGTAATGCGGCTATATGCTTTGAGGAGGTCTTCCACAGGTTTCCATAGGGGTGTCTGCTCAGTTGCCCTGGTTACCTGCAGTGAGCTGTCTAGTGATTGGGGGTCATTTGGCAGATGTGCCCGCTTATCCCAGCTGCTTGGTGTACAGGGGGTTATTATCATGTGCTGGTTAATTGGTCTGTATCTAAGCCCAGTCTCACCTTATATCACCCTCCCCACCGGTTAGCACATGTCGCTTTCCTTTCATCCCCTTTTTGGATACGAGTGGGCACTGTGGGTTGTGGGTTACAAATCATTCACTGCCACAGAGAAACACACCATGCATAATATAAAAGCACAATAGTAAGTGTCTGCTAGCTCGCCCCCCACAGAGACCCACACTGCCGTTGGTCTCCTGATGCATGTGAAGGGATATGGAGGCATGGAAGATAGGCCGTGGCAACAGTTGACCCCGTGGGGGGGAGCGAGCATTTGACAGCAGTCCTCACTGAATTTTGCCAGTGTCATCCACTGTCTGAGACCTGTGTGTTCAGTCGCCACGGGTCCAGCTCGTTGCACTGCATTAGCAACAGCAGTCCGAGGCAGGGGTTCCCATGACCAGTGAAGTCTGCACAGTTACTCTTAGGCTTGTATCAGGGCTGGGGCCTGAATACTCTGACCCTATTACTGGGATCTTAGGTCAGTGTCATTTTCTAAATTGTTTGAGAAGAAGCATCTCTGGAGACTCCCCCCATACAATGTAATACAGTGTAAAATAGCATCTATAAAGTGGGAACAACTTACAAATGAATATGGTTACTGGTGAGAAAAAGACAGTCTATTAACCTTGAGACAGGTTAGGAGCAGCCCTTCAGTCTGGCATCTCTGCAGAGACTCTGTCCCCGGTCTGCGTTTGCCACTGCACATCTGGTGTTAAAAAGTTAGCATTCTGGTTCTGTGTCTGTAACAGTCGGGAATCATGTCTTTCTCTGGGCTGACATCTTCGGAGTTAATTTACTGATGTCCTGTGGAAACTGTCGTCAGGTCGGCATTGGATTAGCCGGCTGTTCAGTATGCTCAGTTTTATGCCAGGGTTCTCCGAGGCTGTGGGCTGGCATGTAGGTGAAGGGATGTTGTCGTACGAGTGGACCTTGGGGAGTTTGAGAGGCCATTGGTGCTCATCATCGCCGGGCCGATGGTGGGTTGGATCCTGGGTGATTTGTAACTGTTCAACAGACAAAGGACTGAGTTTGGTGGTGGGAATGCAGAGGGTTTTGAGAAGAAGATCATCCATAAATCCATCAGGTTTCCTTGGCCATTCACCATTTCCTCGTAAGAAAAAAAAACAGGAAAAAAGGGGGGTGGTAGCTGCGCATGGCCCCCCTGTCTCTGCATAACCATGGGGCAAAAAGGTCATCTCCCTCCCTTCAGCCAAAAGGTCAGGATCCTACCTTGGTCAGTTGGTTTGGTGTGGGGTTTGACATTTCCACCAGGGCTATTTGGGGTGCATGAGTTCTCCTTGTTTGAGTGACCAGTTCTGCTGGTATCCTGATGTGGAACATGACTGGGCATCAGGAATTGTGTCTGGATATGGTTGCTGGAGATATGATGAGGTTGCCCCTTTACATCCTGTGCACTGACCCTTTTTGCTGTTGTGTAGGTGGTGGAAAAACTTTGGGGAGCAGCCGTCTCAGCTCTTTACGGGCAATGTCTACGTTTTGAAATTCTTTGTTCCCTAATGGGGTAGTGACTATCAGGTGGGTGGGGTGAAGCATTCTGTAAGGAGTGTTTGCTTGGTGGAGGGCTTTCTTCACATCCTGGTAGGCTTTTTGCCTATCCCTGTCAGCCGGCGTCACATCACTGTAGATGTGTTTGCAATGCCCATTCCACTGGAAGGCACCTTTTTTCCTTGCCTGGGTTTGTATGAGCACCTTGTTCTGTAGGCTCTGGCAGCGGGCGATGATGACTCTCGGTTTCTCTCCCTGTTGTGCTGGGGATCTGAATGATCTGTGTGCATAGTCTTGTTGTATTGCTGTTCCTAGTACTGGGGATCTGGCTATATCCTGTAAGATGTTTTGAACAAATGTGCTTAAGTTGGAGCCTTCTGATCTTTCCAGTACCCTAATGATGACCAGATTATTTCTTCCAGAGTTTACTTTCTTGGTCCCTGATTCTATCCTCAAGTTTGGCAAGTTTTTTGCGGTTATCCATCAGTTCCTTATTCTCCCTGAGCTGTTGGTCCTCCACCAAGCTGACCCATGTCTCAACATCCAATACCCTACTGGATAGGCTCTCCATTGCCGGTTTGAATGACTTAAAGTCTGTGGCTAGGTCGGTCATGGATAGCACCATAGAGGCTAGTTTGGCAAAGAATAAATCTAGTTTTTCCATTATCAGCTCAGCCAACGGGATAGTGGGTGGTGTGACTAGGGGGGATTCTTGTTTTGCTCGCTTGCTAGGCTGCCCACTGGTTTGTGAGGACAGTTGCACACATACTTCCATTTGTTGTTCTTGGGGATTCATGGTTTGTTTTCACCCCGATTTAGTTTCTGCTAATGTTCCCAAAATGAATTCTTGGTTCCTTGTTTCAAGAGATTTTATTTAAAATAGTTGAAAAAGACACTTTTTAAGTGATATCCACAGAGCTCAGAGGATTGCTGCTGTTCAAGTCGAGCATATCACGTGACTCCTTTGATTGGACTCTTCTTGAAGATTCAGGAGACTTCAGATATTCTTTGACACTTAGGGAAGGTTATGGCCAAACCATCTGAATAATGCTGTAGTACAATGAGCTGATCCTTCAGCAACCATTGCCAAAGACTATGGGATTACCACATGCCAAGAATGTACACTGAAGTGGGATGCAGCACTAAGTTGGGTGGGCTTGCAGTGCTGTATCTGGAGTTACAAATGAAGTCAAGAAGAGAATGATCAAAGCTGGCCTGCCAGCATACCGGTAGGGCTACTGCTTGCGATGCCAATGACCCAAGTTCAGGAACGAGCTTGGGCAGCTGGAGGGCCAGAAGGGGAGAGAAGGATCAAGCACCCATAGGCTGCTCTTCTTCTCCAGGTTGGGGTGCTTGTCCCACTGCTCTACTGCCACCTGAGTGACCACGGTTGGAGGTGCAGTGCAACAGCACGAAGATGGGAGGAAGGAAGTTGGCCGTGAGCCGGGACAACAGCACATCGCTACATGCCCCGCCCCTTGGCTCTCCAAGTGCGTCGGAATCCTGAGGGCAGACCAGAAAAATGGAAAACCCCTGCAATGGATGCCTGGAGATGGGACCTGGCTGCCCAAGAGAAATCCACAGTCAGGCTTCAGGAAGGGCCTAGCCAGCATACCCAATGCACACTAATGGACTGGAGGGGACTATAGCGGGGAGTCCCTCTCCTTCCTGCCCAGGGGGGGCAATCTAAGGTCAGATGGGGGCAGTGCTGACAAGGGTCCAAAATAAAGATACCTGGTGAGGACCTACGGGATGTGCACACAGCCTAGGGATCTCTGAGGATAGGGTCCGGAACGGTGAATAAGGGGGCATAAACAGAGAATGTTAAAAAAAAAAAGAAGAGAATGATCAGAGGTAATGGAGAATCTTTGGGCTCAAGTTACACAAAAATGGCCTTTGGCAAATCTCAGAGATATATATGTATCTAGATTGCCCTGCTGTGCCTATCATTCCCTTCAATGCAGCAAGTGTGATTTTCTAAATCATATCCACTTGATATGGTTAAAGGCAGCATGTGACACAATAAGGAAGCATTTGCTATTCTGAGTATAAATCAGCCACTATAGAAACAGAGAAACATAGAAACTGTTGGCCCACCTAGTCTGCCACAGAGTCCCTACCTGCTGTATTACCATAGACCCTAATTGATCTCCGGCCCTACACCCCCACGAGCTCTGTTACTAGGGCCCCCATGTCAATCCCATGCATGTTTGAAACCTGTTACCATTTCAGTACCCACCACCTCTGCTGGGAGGCTGTTCCAGGTAAGGATGCAGTGAAATTTGGGTGAAATCAGGAATTTCGCCCAGCCAAATGTTTTGCAAACGTCACTAATTTTGTATAATATTTTGCAAGTGTGAAATGCAGAATTTTGAGTACACATTTATTAAAAAAAAAAAAAATTAAAAAGTCTTTTCCCCCCTCCTGTTCAGGCCAACAGTAAAATCTTTATCTATTGGTGTCTAGTGGTCCTAACCCCCTGGCCGATTGCTGGCCCAATATGAAGAACCCTTCCCCCCACTGAGATTCAGCCCTGTCCCCCATCCAGAATTTGAAATAAAAGTAAATTTCCCTGGTGTCTAGTCGTCCCATGATTGGCAGCCCAACATCAGTCATCATGTATGTAATTTAAAAAATAAAAAAACTTTCCCTGGTGTCTAGTGGCTCCCCCAACCCCACCCTGTCTGGTAGTGACCCCACCCCCCACACACCCCCATCTAGGATCCCAGCAGGCCACCGGCACAGCCCTCCACTCACCTCCATGGATGGCAGACAGACTGAGTGCTTTTACAAATGAGCCCGAGTGAGTCCTTTCAATGAATGAGCATGTGCATGAAGACCGATGTTGGCCCAGATGTTGGCGGCGGCACTTACGGACAATGAGGGGGTGGGGGTGAATCTCGGGGGGTCATTCTTCATTTGGCCGGCGATCAGCCAGGGGTGGGAACTACTAAAACACCAGGGATGTAGATAAAAACTTTAATATTGGCCTGGACAGGAAGGGGAAACACCTTTTTTTTTTTAATACTATCATTCCCTAGCTATCAAATGCCATGGGTGGTGGAAGTCCACATTTCATTGTTGAAATTAGCATTTCATGGGCAAAATTCACTGTGCCAGGGAATTTCAAGATTAAGACTCGTGGAAATATTTTGCAAAATGCGATAATGTAAAATATTTCACTGGCAAAATGTTTTCATTTTACACATCTCTTGTTCCAGGCATCCACCACCCTTTCCATGAAGAAATATTTCCCCTTACAGCTTCATATTATGCCCCCTCATCCTTGAGCATCTCTTTCTGAGCAATTTATCACCCTCCTGCACCTTATTTGAATGTTTCTATCATGTCTCCCCTTTTCTATCCTTTCCTCCAGTGAGTACATATTTAATTCCCTGATTCTTTCCTCGTAAGGTGTCTGATGCAGGCCATGCACCATTTTGATTGCCCTTTTCTGTACCGCTTCCACCCTGTCTATGCCCTTCCTGACATGAGGCCTTCAGAACTGGACACACTATTCCATGTGTGGCCTCGCCATTGATCTATATAGGGGTAGCTCTACCTCCCTTTTTCCGTTGGTGATACCCCTCCCAATGCATCCCACATCCTACTAGCCTTTCCTACTGCCTTATCACACTGATTTGCTACCTTCAGGTCATCAGATATAATGACCCCCAGATCCCTTTCCTGTTTTGTTGTTTTCAACACCTCCCCCCCAAATGATAGGTTGCCCTTGGTTTTCTGTGCCACATGTGCATTATTTTAAATTTTTTGGCATTGAAGCCCAGCTGCCAAACCATTGACCAGTCTTCCAGTTTTTTTTAGATCTTCCTTCATTTGCCCCCCCCCAGTGTGTCCACTCTGTTGCAGATGTTTGTGTCATCTGCGAACAGGCATACCTTTTCTTACAGCCCCTCTGCAGTGTTGCTAATAAAGAGGTCCCAGTACTGACCCCTGTGGCACCCCGCTGGTTACCTTACCTTCCTCTGAGTGAACTCCATTTACCATCACCCTCCGAGTTCAGTTACTTAGCCAACTTTGTACCCATTTTACTATCTCTGGACCCATGCCCACACTGCCTAGCTTGTTTACCAGTCTTCTGTGTGGAACAGTGTTGAAGGCCTTACTGAAATCCAGGTAGGCCACATGTACTGCTCCTTCCTGATCCACCTCCCTGGTAACCAAGTCAAAAAACTCTATCAGGTTTGTTTGGCAAGATCCACCCCTGTGAACCCATGCTGCCTCGGATCCTGCAATCCGCTGGAGTTAAGATATTCCCCAATACTTTTTTTAAGTAGAGTTTCCATAACCTTGCCCACCACCAAAGTCAGATTTATGGGTCAGTAGTTTCCTGCCTCCTCCCAATTCCCACTTTTGTGTAGTGGGACCACATCCGCCCACCTCCAGTCCTCAGAACCTTCCCCGAATCTAGTGATAGATTGAGCAGGGCCGTCAGAGGCACAGACAGTTCCTCCTTTAGTTCCTTCAGTATCCTAGGGTGAACCCTGTCGTGCCCCATAGCCATGTCTACTTTTAGTTTTGCTAGCTCCCCGAGGACTCTATCTTCAATAAAGGGGCTAATGTCCACTTCCCTTTCCTTAATGCCCTCTCCACTATCTGTGGCCTGTCACCTACCCCTTCCTTTGTTAATACAGAACAAAAGTATTTATTCAGTATGTCAGCTTTCTTCTGCCCTTCTGGCCCTCTTCCACACTTCCCCTTCTCCCTTTAGTCTTACTATCCCTGCCTTGCTTTTCATCTTTTCGCTTATGTACCTGAAGAAGGTTTTATCCCCCTTTTTTGCTGATTTGGCAATGTTTTCCTCCACTTGTGCTTTAGCTCTCCTAACTGCCTTTCCTGCCTCCCTTTGTTTCTCCTGATAACTCTCCCAATCCTCTTCTTTCTGTGTCATCTTATACCTTTTGAATGCCTACTTCTTTTACTTTACCATCTCTGCTACTTCCCTGGAGAACCCTTTGACTACCTGACTGTGTGTTTGGGCACTTCATGAGCAAAAAACTATAGTGGCTATTGTGCTCTCCCCAGCCATATCCTTTATTTGGGAGCAATTATAGATCATGCCTGCTAACAAATCAGATCCACTTCCTCATCGTTCTCCCTCGCAAGACACAACTCAGCAGAGTTTTCTGTAGATGATGTTAGCAGACAGTCCTTCAGACAAACAGATTTCTCCAACTGCAAATTCCAACATGGATAAAAACACTAAATTGAGTTAAAAAAAAACAACTTATCATGTTTGGCATGCTGCAGCCAGCCTGTCAGCACAGTGGTAGAGCTATCACTTGTGATACCAGTGACCCAGGTTCAGGAACAAATCTGGGGCACAGGTGGACTGGGTGGGGGAAAGGGCCTGGATGTACCACTAGATTCCCACCATCTGAGGGGGAGGGCAGTTGTCAATGCCATTGCATGAGCACCTGCTGTAGTAGTAGAAGTAGCATCATTACAGCCAGCTAGTAGGCAAGAGTGTCATTCAGCTTGCCCATGTGCATACCTGTTGCATGCCTCTAAGTATACATTGATGCTGCCAACTCCAGGGAAGGGGGCAAAGTGGTGGAAAAAAATGGCAGGGCTGCAGGATTATTTGGACATCCCACAGGCCCCACACATGCTGATGAAGTTCTTCTCTGATCATAGTTTCAGTCACTGCTGAAGTATGAGCCCACCCTAATGGCTTCACCATGAACGTCATGCCATGAAGCACGTGACAGGGTTGGGTAAGACCCTGTCACATTTGTTATGCAGAGACAGTTTAAAGTAAGGATCTATTTTGTCCCCTCCTATTCTGTCTTTTGCCTGTCTGATTGTGCAAACAGATTTTTCTTGTGGCACCTAGGAACTGGTCACTCCAATGGTCCCATGATTTTCCTATTATCTCCTTTCCTTCACTTGCTGTTTTTTTTTTCTTTCTTTCTCCCCTTGCTTATCTGTGATTTAAAAAAAAATATATGTGAATCTTCATGAGAAACTGGGATCACTTGGTTTGAAAATGTATGAAATTATATTGTAGAAATGACTGTAGAAAGCCATCTGTTTTTTTTTTAAAGATAATAGTTTGTAATGCAGGGGATGACCGGGAGATATATTTTGACTTCCACAAGCTTATTAATGGAATTGACAACATGAAAATCATCTCTGGGACAGAGTGTTCTGTTTTATTGCACCTGTTAAAGACTAGATGTTCTCTTCAGGTTGGCCTCAGGAAAGAAATTGATAAAGTTATGGTACATTTTGTTAGAAACAGAAGATGCAACTTACAACAGTGAGATTCAAAATTAAAACTGTCAGGAAGAGACATCTTATACAAGGAGAGCAATGTTTTGTTGACAAAGATGGAGATTTAAATTGAGAGACTTTCAGACATAGGACTTTGTTTGTACAGTTTGTATGAAGAGCTGTCCTGTACAATTTATTTTTTTAATTTTATTGTTATTGATAGTAATAAAGCACTAGCAAATTTTATAATTTCTCCTGGTTTTCCTATACTTCCTGATTGTTACCCCTACAATTGTTGGTGTCATGTGAAGTGGGATTTATGTCATGCATACTTTGCACCATGAGCTTTGTGTGTGGGTACCAGATCTGGTACCAGGGAAACATGGAAGAAAGGTATGGATCCTGCAACAGCCAGCTAAGGAGTGATTACCCGAAGAATGGCAGCCAAACTAAAAGCAGAACCAAAACTCCAAAATCAGACTGTATAACCAGCACCAGTGATGAAAGAAGAAAAACAGGCAAAGGAAGAACCTGAAAGCATATCTTCCTTCTTCAATTGGTGGGCTATACAACAAACAGAGACTGAGAAACAGAGAAGAGATGCAGTGACAGAAGCAGTAATGGCTGGATGCCGTGCAAGCTATCAAAGCTGGAGGACCTTGTACAGGTCCAAAAGATCAATAAAACACAAACAACTTAAAATACATTAAACTTAGAAAACCTGTGTCCATCAGGTGATATAAAAGCATGCTTGACAACCTTTGAAATGATCACTGGAGCCTGCCAGTGGCCAAAGCAGCAATAGGCAATCAGACTGCTCCCTTATCTGACAGGTAAAGCCCAACTTGCCTGCAGCAAAATGGACACTGCACAGTCATAAAACTATGACCTTGTATAAAGAGAAATCCTTTAAACATATGGCATCTCAGGAGAAACCTACAGGCAGAGAATCTGGTCTCTGAAGTACTACTCAGCCATCGATCTTTGGGAAGCCTTCACCTGACTCAAATAACTCCTCATTAAATGGCTCCAACTAGATCACAAAACAGTTCTACAAATCATCAGCATATTTGCAATGGAACAATTCATCAACATCTTTCCTACAAATGTGCAGTTTTGGATAAAAGAACACTGACCAGAAAGTGTAGAAAAGGCAGTTTCTTTGTCTGAGGACTATCAGATGGCCAGACAGATCCTCTTTTTTCCAGTTTTAACTCCAGATCAGATAAAAACTCTGATCGGGGTAACAGATGTGCACCCAAAGACTTTGTTTGCTACAACAGTAGTAATCCAGGCCATATTGCAGGAAACTGCCATGAATATAAGGAGGGTAACACTGGAGCACATTTGGCCTTGGCAAATAAGGGCAAGTATTTAACAGATGTCAAGTTGGGAGCTAAGACTGTGAAGAGATGTATAGCTCCGGGAAGCAGACAGATCTGCTGCATGTTAAAGTTCTTGGAAAAGGCTGTATAAAAGGATGAGGTACTGGGTGATCTGCTTCTACTGAGACACTCGATACTATCCCACCGCCTAAGTGACTCTGAATATTAATGAAGTGTCACAACAAGTGAATGTGAGGGTAGTACCAAAGTTACCTCTAACTGTGATTATTGGAAATGATATACCAGGATTTGCTAAGTTAATCACTGAGGGAGCAAACCCTGCTGTTTCAGCAGCTATGATGACAAGAGCATGGGCAAAGAAAATCTCAGATGTTTGGTACTCTTTTTCTTTTGGTGACTTTGATTCAGACTTCTTTGAGTATAACTCCAAGCTCCAGAAGTCCAGGAAAGAAAGAAGACACCGGAAAAAACAGCGGCAACAAGAAATTGATGGTCATAAGAGATTAATATATGAAAATGCTGAAATTAAACTGATAACAGATTGTGATTTTGTTTTGAAGCAAACTAACAATGTTTCACTCCAAGGTTATTTTAAGCAGCTGGTTTGAAACAAAAACAGTGTGAACCAATGTTTAAAAACATGTAATGGCTACTGTACAGAGTTTGATCTAATCCTGAGATACAGGAACAGACAGAAAAATTGGTCATACCAAAGAAGGATAAAGCTGATTTGTTACAGATCATACATGATAGTCCTAAGGCTGCTCTCTTGGTCACAGAGAAGGGGAGGGGCTGCATGAGGTCACCCCAGGGGAGGGGCATGGAAGGATGAGGTGGCAGCCTGTGAATGGTGAGAGCAGACCCAGGGAGGCAGGTCATACAGGGGTATTTTAGCCCAAAAATAGGGAAGGGAGCTCACAATTTTTCTCCCCAGAGAATTTCCCACCCACCACTCTGATAGAATAAGGAAGAGGAGGGCACTGTGGTAGGTGAAGTGCAGTGCATTGTAGTGGGACTGCCAAAGATGGATGGCAGGGTAAGGCAACTATGAGTCAGAGAAATAAGGGAAGAGGACAGAAAAAAGGGGGACAAAATAAGGTAAAGCACAAAAGTGGTGACAGAGGACAAGCCAGCAAGAACCAGGGGTACGGGTATATGCCCATACCCCCCTACTCGAATGGAGGGAAAAAAAGTTCTGCCCCCCATGATGTACATCTGAGGGGCAGAAGAAAGAAGGAAGATGAGAAAAAGCAGTAGCATGAATTTATGATTGAAAGTTATTTGAAATGAATAAATTGTGTAATGAAAAGTGTAAGTGTGAAAATTGTAAAATGGAATTTATGGATATGTATATCGCAAGAAAATTTATAATTTTAAGATTAAGTAAATTAATTGCCAAATCTGAGCACCCACACAGAACTTGTCAGTGTTTTTATTTGTGGGGCTCTGGGGGACAAAGAGGTTTGCCAATTAAAAGGGCAGACCCCATTGTCCCCAGGCCTGGCAAGCAAGTGTGGAAGAGCCAGGAGGCAGGAAAAGGGGAAGGTGGAGGGGAAGGGAAAGGAAAGTAAGGACAGAAAATAAGGTCACAGAGAAGGGGAGGGGCCGCATGAGGTCACCCCAGAGGAGGGGCATGGAAGGATGAGGTGGCAGCCTGTGAACGGTCAAAGCAGGCCCGGGGGGAAGGTCATACAGAGGTATTTTAGCCCAAAAACAGGGAAGGGAGCTCACAATTTTGCTCCCCAGAGAATTTCCCACCCACCCACCCACCCTGATAGGATAAGGAAGAGGAGGGCACTGTGGTAGATGAAGTGCAGTGCATTGTAGTGGGGACTGCCGAAGATGGACGGCAGGGTACGGCAATTATGAGAGTCAGAGAAATAAGGGAAGAGGACAGAAAAAAGGGGGACAAAATAAGGTAAAGCACAAAAGTGGTGACAGAGGACAAGCCAGCAAGAACCAGGGGTACGGGTGTATGCCCATACCCCCTCTGCTCGAATGGAGGGAAAACATTTCTGCCCCCCATAATGTACATCTGAGGGGTAGAAGAAAAAAGGAAGATGCGAAAAAGCTGTAGCATGAATTTATGATTGAAAGTTATTTGAAATGAATAAATTGTGTAATGAAAAGTTTAAGAGTGAAAATTGTAAAATGGAATTTATGGATATGTATATCGCAAGAAAATTTATAATTTTAAGATTAAGTAAATTAATTGCCAGATCTGAGCACCCACACAGAACTTGTCAGTGTCTTTATTTGTGGGGCTCTGGGGGACAAGTAGCAATTACCAGAGGGGATGTTCAAAATCTGTGAAAAGAACAAAATGGAATCAGTCTGTTAATCCTAAGAACAGAACACTGACTTTTTACCCCAAGGACAGTTGCCCCAGCTCAAGAAATATTTCACCTGCAGCAACTCAGTAGACAAGGTCATAGGACCAGAAGAGGGGAGAAGGGGACAAGGCAAGTGGAAACAGAGGTACCAACAAAACAGTAGCAAGACACAGAAATATAAAGTGCCAAACCTATCACAAGTCCAACTCACGGAAACATAGTTACAGCTAAGAAAAGCTTTAAATTGTGTTCCTGATCACCAGTTAATCCATTTGAAATATGCATTAATCTCCAAAGTTTTTTTCAGAAACTGAACTTGAAGTACGTCAATCGAAATGAAAATACTATGGGGTATATTGACGACACTAATGAATCAAGAGTCCAGGATCAGGACTTACAACTCTTAATTAAGTTGTTCCAAGAAAATCAGCAACAACAAAATACTACAGAACAGATACTTCCCACTGATAATGTGAATCCAAAATTTTCAGAAATTGTTGCAACTCGTGCACAAGGCAAAAGTGGTTGTTTTAAGCCTCAGTCCATCTTTTCACCATCCATTGTGACCTCTCCAGCCCTTCAAATATTTCAGTCTGGTACTCCAACAAGTGGACGGAATGTGCGGTAGAAAATGGGATTATCATCAAAATGTAAGCAAAAGTGAAAAACAGGCATTACATAAATTACAGAATTTAAAAACTGTAGAAATGAAACAGGCAAACAAAGGGGGAATGATCATCAGTCTCGACAAAGATAAATATGAATTGGAAGTAAATAGACGGTTGATGGACAGACACAGCTACAGGACATTGCCATCTGACCTGACAGGGAACCTACAGAACAGGAGTTTTGAATTCCTTGAAATATCTCATCAACAAAAGTTGATATCTGCAGAAAAAAAGTACTATATTAAGAGATGAAGGTTTACACACCTACAATTTCAACTTTTTACAGACTCCACAAACTTCATATGTACCAGAGCAACCCTTCCCCCCCCGATCATCCAATTGTTTCAGGACAGCCTGTTTTCTTAACCATCGAATCCCTTTAGAGCCACTCATGTTAATACCTAGGTCTTTCTTGCCCTGATCTGTCTTCCACCTTAATTTTTAGGAGAGTGCTAGTGATTGATGCATAGTGTCTTTTATTCTGATTTCATGCACATTTTCCATAATGTTTTTTTTAAAGAAAAAAAATATGCTTTGCCACTTTCTATGAGTATGGCCTGATTGTCGCTTTGACTTGAGCCAGACATGTTTACTAATATCTCTTTAAGATACATGTATAAATTAGAAGTGCTGTGCCTTAGGCTCCACCCCTTAATGAAGCTGCATGCAACAGAGGGAAACACCTTGGTTTATCATTACTGTTTCATGCAAGCCACTTTGCTAACACATTTTTGATTGCCACTGATACTGTCTAGTATCTGCATTGCCTTCTTTTTGTGCATTGTTTAGCATTTCTTTTTTAAACTTTATTTATCTCCTGGGTTGCAGGTGGGGGATGTGCCCCCTCTACAGTGCCTGGACCTCGCACACGACATCCCCCCTAGGCTGCCCTGATTGGGAGGCCTGCTGCTTACCCCTGACAGTGGGGCTCATTGAGGGGAGAGACCAAGATTCACCTGAGGCCCTAGCCGAGGCTTACGCCTGGGTCCCATTCAGGTGGAGGACCAGGGGCTTCACTGAACAACCGACCCAAGGGGTTTTCCATGAATTTCCCCCAGGAGGCACAGACATGCAATGATGTCAGCCCAGTTTTAGTGCACTCCCATGCCTGACCTACAGACATCCATTGTCACCTCTGCCCACTGAAGAGTGGTCCTAGCTGTTGTACACCCAGTCTCCACTGGGTGTTACTGGCATGCTGGGAAGCCACAACCTCCTCCCACTGGAGGAGGAGAAGAGCTGTCCATGAGATGCTCATCCTACCTCCACCTGTCTGACCCTGTGGCACACCATGCTTGTTCCTGAACATGGGTCCTCAGTGCCACAGGTGGAGCACTACTGCTGCACTGGTGAGCTGGCTAGTATTTTTTTTTACTGCCCGCACCATTATTATGAAAGCGTGCAGCCCCAGTGAATTTGTTTGCTTGAATAAGTATCCTTTTTTACATAATTAGGGGTGTGGCAGGACCAGAACCTCTCCTTTTCAACCACACTGATGCCATGCATAAGAAACTTTACCCTACTTATGGTGTGCTGCACCAAAACAAATTCTGCCTTTCTCTCCTGTTTCACAAAGAGGTCATCCTCAAGATGATCTTACTGGTGTCTGACTAGGCAGGTATAGTCTATAGCACTATCTCAAAATTTTCACTTGCCAGGCTTGACCCCCTATATCCTTCCTTCTTCCCCTTAAAGTAGTGTAATTTCACCAGATCATAAGGGTTGCAATGTCCTATTTCAGCAGCGTCACAGGGGTTGTAAAGCTCTTCCAACTATTAAATGTATGTAAATAAATGCCAGAGAAAACTTGTTTTAGTGGTTCCTAGGAGTTGCAATGGACATCATAGGGGTTGCAAAAAAAATCATACAGGTCTCGACTGTAGCAATCCCTGGTTACCACTAAATGATGCCCCTGTGGCCAGGTTAACATCTCATTCCACTTCGTATAGGTCCAGTGTCTCTCATACTGTTCCTTGTTCCTGGTCAAATACTGGTTTGCCACTTTTCCCACTTACTTCTCCTCTCTCTTTAATGCTGCCATTTCATCTTTCTCTACTCTCTGATCACCCACTGCTCATTCCTTTCATATCCCTCACATCAAATTTGTAACAGTCCAGTCTGCTTTCACTATCTACCTCCAGCACTGTGGAACAACTTCCTTCTCCCTAACCATCTCTCATCCTCTCTGCACTCCATCAAACCAATCTTACTGGCACAGTTCCTAAAAGTATGTACCTGGAGCCAGCTTTCTTGCTATTCTTTCCACATTATGACAGCCCATTCCTTATCCACCCACAACAATTTACACATTCTTGCCTCTTATCATATTGTATAGCTTAAAATTGACTGTAATCTGTAATCTGAATTTTATACCACAATGTTTCTGTTATAAATATCTTGCCATATGCTTTTCGCAAACTCCCTGAGCCTTCACCTTAATTACTGCACCGCGATAACTGATGTAATGTACTGTATATGCTTTCTGCTTTGTTTTGTCTTTTTATGAAATGTATTACTTGTACCTTGCTTTTATTGTTAATGGACTGTAGATGCACCTGTTGTCACCTTATTTGTCACTGCTGCAGAGGTGGTGGGGCAAAAATGGTAGGGGAATTCAAGAATACATAGGATAAAGATAAGAGTACCCTCACAATAAGGAATAAAGGCCAAGACACAGATCAACTAGGGTGTGCGATATTGCATTAAGTAAGGGAAAAGGGGCAGACTAGGTGGGCCACATGGTCCTTGTCTGCTGTCACCTTCTATGTTTCTGTGCTGTTTCATACCCTATTGTATCCCTTCCCCTGGGTTACACCTGGAAATGAGCTCTGGTTCAGAGTGCCTATCCTGGTCACCAAATTTAAAAATAAAATAAATGGCACTACTTGTAAAATTTTTGTCAATAATAAAGTAGACTAAATTCTTGAGGCAAATCCAGTAAATAAAAAGAAGTTTAAAAGAAACATTCAGAAAGCTAAGCGTTGTATTTACAGAGATGAGGGAATGCATCTGAGAAAACCTGGTGGGGGGAGATGGGGGTGTAGACAGAAGATGGGCCAAAATAAAAGCGAGCATAGTGAAAGCTACAAACTTGCATGCCAGGCAAATAAGCAAAAGTAGAAGGAGGAGGAGACCATTTTGATTCTTGAGGAAAGTGGCAGAAAAGTTAAGGGCAAAAACAGTGGCATTCAGAAGCTATAAGGAGACCCAGAGAGAGGAGGACAGAGAAGTGTATCTGGGAAAATGGAGGGAGGCAGGTAAGACAGTAAGGAGTGCAAACACACAAGCTGAGGAAAGAATTGCCTAGACAGTATCAAAGGGGGACAGGACATTTTTCAGGTATATCAATGAGAAAAGGAAGACCAAGGGAGAGATTGCATGGTTAATAAAGGAGGCAGGAGGCTACACTGAGGAGGACCAAGAAAAGGCAAATGTCTTAAACAAATATTTCTATACAGTATTCACAGTTGAGGGGGAAGGGGGTGTACCACAAATAAGCACCAAGAGATTGGGGGGAGGAAAATGGACACCAGTCCCTTTTCTGAGTAGAGGGTCAGGAAAGCACTCACTAATCTGAGGGTGGACACCAGCATGGGGCCAGATGGGGTACATCCAGGAGTGTTAAAGGAACTTAGGGAGGTGTTAGCTGCACCCCTGACAGACTTGTTTAACAGTTCACTGGAGACCAGCATGGTCACAGAGGACTGGAGAACTGTGGACGTAGTCCCACTTCACAAAAATGGCAGCAAGGAAGAGACAGGAAACTGCAAGACTGTCAGCCTGACATCTGTAGCAGAGAAACTGATAGAAACACTATTAATGGAAAGAATCATGGAACACCTGGAATCCAATGGACTGCAGGACCCAAAGCAGTATGACTTTAAGGAGGGGAGGTCATGCCAAACAAATCTGATATTTTTTTTGACTGGGTAACCAGGGTGTTGGATCAAGGCCTACTTGGACTTCAGCAAGGCCTTTGACACCGTTCTTCATAGGAGGCTAGTAAACAAGTTGGTATCATCAGGGTAGTAAGGTGGTAACCTGGGTAAGAAACTGGTTAGTGGATAGGGGGGCAGAGGGAGGTGGTAAATGCAGTTCACTCTGAGGAGGGCAGAGTGACCAGTGGGGTACTGCAGGGGTCAGTACTTGGACCAGTCCTCTTTAATGTCTTCATTAATGACATAGCAGAGGATGTGGAATGAAGATCTGCCTCTTTGTGGATGACACCAAGATCTGTAAAAGGGTGGACACTCGGTGCAAAGGATGGAAAAAGATGTTAAAAACAACTGGAGGAGTGGCCAAAAGTTTGGCAGCTAAGGTTTAGTGCAAAAAAGTGCAAAATAATGCATATGGGTCACAAAAACCTGGAGATACAGTACAAAATGGGGGGGAGATATATTAGCAGTGGCCAAGCTGGAGGAAGACCTGGGAGTAATCATATCAGATGACCTGAAGGTGGCCAGACAATGCAACAAAGCGATCGGGAGACCTAGTTGGATGCTGGAATGTATAGATAGGGTAATTACCACCAGGAAGAGGGAATTGATACTGCCACTATATAGCTCTTTAGTAAGACCCCGCCTGGAGTACTGTGTCCAGTTTTGGAGACTACATCTCAGGAAGGAACTAGACAGGATTGAGGCCATCCAAAGGAGGACTACCAAGATGGTACAGGGTCTACATCAAATATCCTATGAGGAGAAGCTAAAGGTACTAAATGTGTACACACTGGAGGCGATGAGTGAGATGGGGGGATATGAATGACACTTTTAAATACCTCATGGGGGTGAATACAGTACAAGTAGGAGGCATTTTTCAGTGGAAAGGGTGCACCAGAACAAGGGGCCACAATTTGAAGCTGGGGTAAGTAGATTTAGGAGATATGTGAGCAAATACTTCTTCACAGAAAGGTGAACAGTCTTCCAGCAGAAGTTGTGGGTGTGAAAACAATGGTGGGATTTGAGAAATCTTTGGATAAGTACAAAAGAGTCATAAGGGATAGGTAAGGGGTGGCCGAGAAAGTGCCATAGACCTGGAGGGGTCTACAATGTAAGCAATGCAACAAAAAAGAGCAGACTGCATGGCCCATGCGGCCCTTATCTGCCATCAGCTTCGATGTTTCTATGTTTCTGTTTCTCCAAAAGGAAGGTTGGAACAGCAGTGGTGCTTGGGTTTCAAAATATTCCTGCCCTATTTTGTTTGGGAGGGGGATGGAGAGAGTCCTGCCTGAAGAAAATTGTACAAGCAGACAAAATAATTCATATTATGAATGATAATGCTAGCATCTTTTGTTTTTTTAAATCTGTAGTTTATTATCACCAATTTCATGTAATGAATGACTAGTACTGCACTACAGTAACTCATTCATGAGCAACTCAGTAGCACCTCTTCCTCATAATGAACTTGGCTTATTAAAAAAAAAAGTAATGAGCTATTAATTAACTGTGCACTCATACAAAGACTGTTTAATTCTCAATCCAATTAGCAGCAATCTGTTAAATGATTTTAAAAGTTATTTTAGATTTCCTTACTCAAATCATTAACTTTTCTGGTAATTCCTGCAACAGAGGATAAGTTCACACCATACCCTGCTTTAAACAATTAAAAGTATTCATGCTAATTTTGTTTCTAAGTATTTTTTTTTAATTTCAAGAAACTAAGTGCAAAATAGTTCATCCATGGCAAGGAAAGTGCTTAATTTTCTTCATTTTTCATAGCCTACAACTTCTTTAGTTTGACTTTCACCTTTGTAAGTAATGAATTTTACAGTGATTATAATTATCACTGATGGAATGGAAACAGGTCATACAAGACCCACTGAAAGGGAAGCAGGCCACATAAGTTAAACTATTTTTAAATCTCATGAATTACTGCAAATGTATAAACCAACTTTTCCTTTCAAAATTGATTCACACATTGCCCTTTGTTAAAGTAACGAGATTAAAGTAAGTGTGTGTGTGTATGTGTCTGTGTGTTGTGTGTGTGTGTGTGTGTGTGTGTATATATATATATATAAAAATACACATGCTCACACATAAAGATCATTTACACACAGCAGAACCACTTGACAGAATTGTATGGTGCCGAAGCCTTTTGGGCACCATACAATTCTGCTTAAAGTTGGACCAGCATAACATTCTGTGGTGATTTGCATATGTAGCCCATGATGCTTTGCATTGTGTGGCATGTGATTTTTGTATTTTCTGAAACTTGGCTTACCAGCCAAATACCCCTTTGGGGTAACCCTTGCCTCAGTGTTTGTGCACAGAGGTTCTTTGTCTTATATATATATATATATATATATATATATATATATATATATATTCTTGACTTCAGTTCTATGTACTTTTGGCTGGATTTTTCTGAGAGAGCTAGAAAAAATAAACTGAGCCATCTGCACAACCCAGTGCATAATCAACATATATCAAGTATATCAATCACACATTACACATTTATTCTGTAAGGAATAAGGCATGACAGAGGGTGGAGGGGTTGGGGGAATTATGCCATGTTAATGTACCGCATGATGAGTTGGAGTCCCAAGCCTGAAGGGTGAGTAATGTTGACCAACATGAGCTACATTAATGTAGCATAATCCCCCCAATGTAGTTGCCTTATTCCACTTATAAAATGTTTAGTTATGTTAGTTTTTAGCACTGTAGTAGTGTCATAATTTGGTGCTGTATCCTTAAATGGCTACCTTTAGGGCATTAGCATAATTAGATATGTGGCAGGGGTTAGGTTGCAGCTGGCATGCTGCACTAGTTGGGTGCGGTTGCATTGGGAATGGGTCATTTTGTTGCTTTAAATAAGTATTTCTGGGTTTTTAACTTCCTGTACTTCCCATATGATCAGTGAGGCTAAGCTGGAAGCTTGGTCTGTGCTTACTGTTCTTTCAATATGATCAGAGTCAAACCTGGTAGCCTAAGCTATGGGTCAGATGTCATGGGACCTCATTCTGGTACACTTCTAGGCAATTGCGATGTAAGCAGAAAATTTGAGCTGTCATTTGTTTCTAGGTATGCATAACTTGTATTACCTTTTAGAGCAATTTTTGTAGAAGTTTTGCTGATGGTTTAGCTATGTACGCCTGCATGTTTCTGTTGTGTTTAAAATGTTTTTTTTGTGAGCAGCACTGAGACTTTTTTGGGGTTGGATTTGCATGTAGGAAGTGCTATATGCCTTTTCAGAGTTGTTGGATGAATTTTCTTTACAGTTTGTGATTGTTGAGCAATGTTGCTGGTGGAGGAGGGGTCATTTTTTTTTATTTGCCTAATTTATTTTTGATGATGTGTTATTTGATTAGCACTATAGCTTTTTTGACCCTGAGGATATGTAATTAGCATAGTAACCTTTTTGACCCCAACTGGTTATGTTCTCAATAAATGTATCCCATTCCTATCTTCTGAGCAGAAGTATATGCTAGATTAACACAGTACCATGTGATGGAATTCTGACAAATGAAAAATCAGTACAGAGCAGACACTATTTTATAAACATTGAATAGTCACTTCTTCCACAGGGGGACAATAACTTTTAAATTCTTGTTTTCTACAACAGCTGCTTTTCTAATCACCCTAACACACAGATGTATGCTTCCTAGCTGCAAAGTCAGATAAGCATACGTAGTAAGACAAGATACAGGATATGAAACCTACCAAAGTTCTAAACCTTGTTTAGCTGAAGAACACATTCTGATGCAAACAACTTAAGTGATATTTTTAAACAGGCTCAAATCTCCTAAATACATAATACCTTTCTCTATATTAGAAAACATTCATGAATATAAAGATTTTAGAAAACTTAAGGGTCTAAATAATCTAGGGCACAGTAGGAGTTTATTTGATCCCATTGAGCTTGCTATCTTGTTTCACCTACTACTCACTCATGGAACAACCAGAAGCTCACCTGGGCCATTAGAACTTGTATCCCTGACCCAGTCATTGCAACAGCAAACTTGATCATGCTACTTGGGGCATATTATTTAGCCTTGAGATTGATTGAGTATGGCTTTAGAGTGTGTAGACACAACAGAAGAAGAAAACAACTCAGCATCTCCTAGACATGTATCTCAGCTCCAAAGCACCACCAGGGCCCATAACTACCTCAACATGCTTTCCATCCATCCCTTTTCACTGCTTGTACTTTTCTCTGAAACAGGTGTCCCCCCAGTGAATATTTCCCACCCATATGGTTAACCACCATCATTATCTAGCTTGGGAAGCTCAGCATAAATGCAAGGATTGAACAGAACCCAAACTACTCATACACAAATTAGATTTAGCATCGACTAATTACTTTTAGTGTTCCGATGTGCTTCTGTGACTTCATGACCACCCTTCAAAATATGGTGCCCACTTGCAAAATCCAACTTAATCAGCTAGACCTCAACCTTCTTCAAAGTTGTGTCCCCTCAAAACCAAATGGTCAAGGACAAACACAAGACCTCTTCCTTGTTCTGTTGAGGTGAACAATCTCACAGAAAAAGCTCAGACTCCCTGGTTCCAATCAAATGATCTCAGTGTCACACTACCTATGCTGCTAAAACCTATCTTCAAAGTTGCTGAAATGTTCAGTTTGCAACTCCACACTGCACATATGTCAGTGTAACACCCGACCACCCTCAGAATTGTACATGTACCACCATAGGGTTGTTAACTGCAGCACACATCCCCCTGAATACCACACACTTAATTGCAGGCATCAGAAATGTCAAATTTTGACTGTAGGTAAAAAATATACTACTATCTTTTCATCTCCTTGCTCTGTTCAAGCTCAGTTTCACAAGTGTATTACAGGAATTTTAAACTGTAAAATGATATACAGTATGTACTAATGCAACCTTAGTATAATAGGGAAATTAACTTAATGCACTAGAGGAATCAACTGTGTGGGCTACATCAGATGTTGTGATTTATCTTCACATTTTTTCTTTCTGTTTCCTCCTCACCTGCTACATATACATTTTCAAATGCTGTTGCTGTACTTCAGGATCTTCTTTGTGTCAAACTGCATCCTTAACACTATTGCCAATGTACAGTGCCAGAACTAGTGCTCAGAGAAATGGTTATATTATTATTAGTGCCAAACTGCTATTTCGAAATTTTCATAGTTTAAGTGAAATAAGTCCAAAATCTGTCATAATTTGCCTGTGCTTTTTATTCAGATTGTGCCACTTCCCACAACTTGTTCACTTTCAAAAATTTGATTTTTAAACATGTGCAGTTTCAAGAAATAGCATAATTTTCCCCAAAGCACATACTTAAAAAATGTACAGTTTGAACTAACACTGTACATGTTTATATTTTCTAATCTGCAAAATTGTGTACAGGAACCCAACATGAACCATCAGTGAGTCTAACTCCCAGTATAAATAGCCAACTGAAATACAAGACAATCCATCATGACTCTTTGTGACTATTGACTTACATAATAGGCAAGGCAAACAAAAGCATTTTCAAAATCAATCCCAATCATTCTGCTGTAATAAATGGTGTTGAATGCCTTCGACAGGTCTATAAACTGTGTAGCACATTTCCCCCCATTCATCATGACACTTTGTGACTGTTGACTGAAATGAGTAACTAACCAAGGTAAAGCATTATTTCCAAAATCAGCCTCACAAAAGTCACTGTAATCAATGCCATTGAATGTCCTTGACAGGTCTATAAACAGTCAAACCATTTCTGCTGTCTGTCTAAAGTATGGTGGGCAATAAAGTCAAAGAAGGCACTGCTTTGTATGCATGAAAAAAACAGCAAGATGATGATTCTCTGATCATCCCCAATGCACACAGTGGTGGCTGTGGAAATAAACTAACTTCTAGCAGTCAAAATTATAGAGCAGAACACAAATGTAGACCCCCTGCACAGGATACAAGTCAAACAGAAAAAGATTCTTTCCATCAATGATATTCTAAAGGAAGCTGCCACAGGCACTCTAAAGATGAAGATAAAATGTTCTCGATATTTTATTTATTATTTGAAAGGTGTGGTAGAAATCCAGTCATTCAGAAGCTGTTAAATTATGCTGTCCTTTTCCTAAACTCTCCACCCTCCCAAACTCTAACCCCCACAATTAGGGTTATCACAACAAAAGATATTTTTTTAACCAGTGCAACTTACTCCTCTCTCATTTTGTAAAGACTGCATTCAGGAAACATGGTGGGTGCTGTGTGGTGCCATCTCTGATTATGGTGTGGCTCTGCACCACTTACTTATATTGAAAAGCATACAAATGAGTGATTTGGAGCTGCACCTTAACCTGAAATGTTACAGTGCAGCACCCACCATGCTTCATAATCACAGTCATTATAAAATGAGAATTAAGTAAGTTGCACTGGTTAAAAAAATATATTTTGTTGCTAAACCCCTAATTGGGGGTTAAGTCCTTGGGGGTTGGGGAGTTTAGGACAAGACCAAAAAAAAGAAAGAGGAAATCCACAGGAAATGAACTGTCCTTTTAAAAGTACTTGAAGCAGCCTCTCCCGGTGTGAAAAGAGTGCAAACAGTCTCCGAGTCAGAATGGGGATGGGGGGCGCTAAACAAATATTGCTGCAGGCGATTATTTCTGATGTTCACATTATTTTCCTTTTATTATAAATTTGGCAAATGTCTCAACATTTCACCTACAGAGCAGGCTTTTTCAAGAGATGCCTTCTATATGCTTATTTATGTAGGCCAAATGATTCACTGTATATTTCTACAATTAATCAAAGTCCTTTCAAATTCCAGGTTATGCACTCATTATGCTTCACAACATTTCAGACCTTTGCTGTTGTTTTTGTTGAGTTTAGGACAAGGACAGCTTTCCTTTAACAAATGTGGCAGGATATCATGAAACTGCACCAGTGCTGAGCATAGGTTTGCCCTACTTTACTTACTATAACAAGATCTAGCCAGACTAGAACTGTGTAGAAAGGCAGGATTCCACCAGTGGAATTCTGACAGAGTGGCAGTTGTGCTTCTGAAATGCTTTTCAAAATTTTGTGATAAATTATTTGAGATTCCAAAAGTGTTTTAATTTAAACTGTGGCTTAGCATGCATCCTCTGAATATGTAATATATTGAAAAGTATATAAATAAAAAGTAAAAAAAATGCAGCGTAGGTTTCCACTGTTTGCATAAACCATGGAAAACTACTCTGCAGTTTATGTGCACCACAAATTGCCAGTTCACAGGTAATACACAAACTCATAATCCATAAAACTGCAAATCACTTTTAGAGTTTCAAAACTGTGCTTCCAATGGAATTCCACAGAATTTCCAGCATTCTGCTTAATTATGTCTTAAGTACAATTTGAAAATTATTCCCAGCTCTAACCTAGACTGTTAACCTAGAGTTCCAGACAGCTAAACCAGTAAGCATACAAATGCCCCATTCTTTCTTATTTTGAGCAGAATACCACACTGACCTAAAGGAAGAACTGGAGAAAACTATAAAGACACTGGATTCGGAGAGAGTATGAGGTCATCATGTTGTACACAAAAACAGTGCAGCAATGTACCGCGCTGTCAATACCGCAGATACATTGCAAGTGCCGGGACAAGACTAAAGCAACATGATATTCCTTTATTTTTGAGGAAGGGGGCTCCATACCCTTCATTAAGGGGGGCTGCACCCCCGAACTCCACCAATTAATATAATCAACTTCAAGGGGGTAGCCAACACCGAGATGGAGAGAAACATGGCCATCGTGAAAAATGCCAGGTGCAACACTTAAAAAAAATTAAATACAAAAAAGCACACCACTAGTCTGTGACTAGAATTTGAGCCCCGGCCCACAGACCACCACTCCCCTCCACTGCTGTCGACTTATCCCTGTGAGCCACAGCAGTTGCTTGATGGACTGACCCCCCGGCAGAGGACTTATTCTCTGCATCACTACCTCCCTGCTGTCAGCTACAGGGAACAAAACCACATCTGTACCATATCATCTTTGTGGTATTTTCTACCCTGTAGCTGCATTCCCCAGTGTGTTAGCTGTTGCGTGGTTTTGTCTTCACCATCTTTGAAACAGCATATTGGTCCTCAGAGACTTGATAAGTTGAACCTCCAGAGCCAAACTAATCTCAGGCAGACTGAAGACCTGTCAAGGGTGCTTCAGTTGGCATACGATCAAAACTACATTGGAATAGTCACGAAGTGAAAGCCACACTGAAGAAATAGCGTTGGTGAAAAAAACAACCAGGACGGAACAATGTAAGGATATTACAGCGATTCATCTCCCTCCACCCGACTTCCCCCCTCCTGGGGTTGTAAGTTGCAACCCCCCTAAGCTGCTCCCTTGAATTGCAATTTTAAATTACCCCCGAGAATCTCCCCCTCCCTTGAGTTGCCCCCCCAGGAGTTGCAATTGTAAATCAGCCCCTGAGAATTGCCCCTCCCTCGAGTTGCTCCCTGGAATTGTAACTGTAAATTGCCCCCGAGAATGGCCCCCTTCTGGTGAGATTCCCTCCAAGAGTTGTAATCGTAAATCGGACCCCCTCCAATTGCCTCCCCTCCAGAGTTCTCACCATAAATCGCCACATTATTCTTTCCTTTTGTTGTCTTTCTGAGGCACATTATTTCCTGTCAGCGATTTGTCTGTGCGGTTATTGACTATGCTGCATTTTTTTAGCAGTCCTGTCGTGGACCAGCTTCAGTCCTCCCTAAAACAATTCAAATATTAAGGCTAGTTCAAAGAAATTCCTTGATTAGGAAGAAGTCAAACTGACCTAGATCCAATAGAGCAGTGTGACCAAATCTGGAGAACAAGCAGGAGAACTTTCAAAGGCAGCTGGAAGTAATTTACAGAGGTCAGAAACAACATTTTGAGAGTACCATGAAGACCTACAGCCTGGCAAATTACACTTCCCTTGAAAGAAAATAAGGTCTACACTTAAAAGTCATCTCATAAGGATGAAAACGTGGAAGCTAGGCTGAAGTGAGCAATAGCAGAAAGTTAACAAATGGTGCCCTTCTTACCATTGAGTTCAAATTCCAGTATTCACTGAGTTACCCAGAATTTATTTACTTACTGTACGTCAATATCATCCAATGGAACTTCGTGTGGTTTATATTTTCTCTCCCAATGAAGTTGATACAAGTGACGCCTATTGTGATGCTGTAGGTCAAGAACACCTACCAGCACTATTGAAAAGAATATCTGAGATAAAATAATATATAGGACCAATTCGGGAATCAAATCCACTATGAACTCAGACTACTGTTGCTAACAAGATCTACACAGTAGCAGAGGGGGAAGCAAGCACCAGTGTGTCCAGGCCATTAATCCGGAGTTTAGCACCCAAGACTCATGCTTCAAAGAATCAGTATTAGGCACAGTGGGATAAAGAAGATGAATTCACATTCATGTAGCACTTTAAATACTCACTGTACTTCATCTCAAAGCACTTTACAAGTAATGGGAGCTATTCACTAATGCAGGCTGGAAATGCACGGTTCACAGATACCCAGCATGCATAGCTACACACCCAGGGACAGGTGCAGAGTGCAGTGTATACATAATTGTGCTTCTCCACAGGGCACCGTCCCTGGCACCGCCACTGGCATGCATGATCGGGGGGGGTGAGTTAGTTCACAGGACAAGAGTGAGCATCCATTTGGATGCCCTTCCTGGGTCCCCTAGTGGATCCTCTGCAGGGAATTCTGGGAAGGTAGAGACTGCACATATTTTAAAGTATGGATGAGTGCCTACATGGCTGCCCCCAGCTTTCCCTGTCAGCCTGGTGGGCTGAGGCAGTATGGTGGAGGAATTCCCTGTCCCACCACAGCTGGCAGATGTCATGGGGTTGTAAAAGATACAGCAGGGTCCCTGCTGCCATATCCTGCACCCACTTTGCCCCATATTCCACACCTTCATGAATGGTGTGGAGTACAAACTCCCAGACATGCTTCTGGACCAGCCGTGTACATAGCTGTGTGATCAGCCAGTAATCAGGTGTGGAAGCGACATGCATCCCTTCTGTGCATGACACCAGGGATCCTCAGGACCCCCAATGCGCAGCTCAGGGACTTAGGTTTGCCTACACATCATAGATTTATGGCAAGTACAGATGTAGGCAACCCACACCCAAATGCATAGGGCCCAATGAGAGAGATGACAGTAAAGTGAATATATATGTTTAGCATTTCACTTATTAAGACTCACAAATAGCCATGAGCAATTAACTTTTTTTATGAAAAGAGGAATGTTAGGCAGTACACATTAGGGAAAATCCCCTACTCTTGTGAAAAGTGCCAGGAATTCTTTGACTTCCATCTGGACACCCATCAGAACAGCACCACAGATGGGCAAAAGAGACTGCTGTTTAACATCTCATCTGACAGATGACACACGCTGACAGTACAGCACTCCTACAGTACTGCCATGAAGTGTCATGTTTGGGGCATAAGTCCAAGTGCCATTTTAAAAGAATTCACATTAAGGTGAAAACTTCAGTACTTGATACAAATAACAGACAACCTTTCTCAAGGCATAGGTAGTGCATTAGTGGGTTCAAAGCCAAAATGGAAATTTTAGCTAGGAAACCCAATCAGGCCTAAAAGGGGCATAGACTACAAGTGGGCACCACCACACTAAAGAAAGTTGGGATCCTGAGTACAACTGCTGTGTGTTTAAAAAACCATCTAACAGTAATCTGCTATGCTTTCAGAGGAAGAATGAAAGATTACCCTGGTAAGACACTAAAGAGATGAAGACTAGCAATTCAGGAAGAGGGCCATAACAAAGCCAGTCTCTGGATTTTATGTCAGGCATGCAGACCAGGGAAAGATGAGCCTTCAAAGCCAGGTTCTGTCAAACAATGTAGTTTGTCATTGAGTAAAATCATCAGTATTTTCATCAGGAGCGTAACTGCAGTTGGCTACTGTATGCATTCTGTTTATACACAATTAACACACAGTATGTGATTCATCACATTTCAGTCACTGGTTTGCCTGCTATGCTTTTTATATCCAGATGATATAACAAGGATATCCACTGAACAAAATGCTTAACTCTTCTCAGTGGCACAGCTATGCCACTTTACACAAAAAAATCCATGCCAGCTTGTAGTTAAAATGTTGAGAGGCATTGTAGTTTAGAGTTTAGCGCAGTTGGTGGTTAAAGACCTAGATCTGAATCCAACTTACTCCCTGTGTGACCTTGAGTAACTACACCTCCCTGTGCTTAACTGCCTGGCACAGTATTTCAAAGGCATCTATCAGATGTGCATGTGTCTGTCAACACTTGCTTTACACGTTGCCATTTGGATGAAGTGAGTACTGATTATGACACTTGGGTACCGTTTATGGCAGCATACATCAAATTTGGATTCATCTGCCAATCTGGGACAGTGTCAGAAAGTAAATTAGCCTGACTTAGTTCTTAGCCACCAGCATCTGTAGATGGGCTCACAGACTTGTCTTGGGACCCCAGTGCCCAGCCATTGAAAACTGTGCTTAGGCACATTGGGGCCAGTGTGGCCTGTTGAAGGTGTGTCCATACACAATGCTTTGAAAAACTGTTCCCACTCTCTCTTTCTCCCAATGCTCAGTCTCTTCTCTCTTTCTCTGTAGTTAAAGGGATCTGTCCACCTGCGATCACGCCCCACCTCAGTGTGAGGTGGGGCCTGATTAGCATTTTTGCAAAGTGTTTCATTTCTTTTGCTCACAGTCTGTGTAGTAACTTGATGTATGAGGTGGGGAGCAGCTGCAGTAGCCTGCATAGGACTCCTGTATAGACAGAGCTATTAATAGCTCCAGTTCACAATTTGCATATGTCAGTGCTATACTGAGACAATGCATGGACTGCTAGTTGGCTGCCAGTCTTTTTTTCCCAATTGTTTAACCAGGTGAGACACACTAAGCTGAAAGCTTGTTTACAGGTGCAACCTGGAAGCACAGGAAAGTTAAGTGACTTGCTCAGGGTCACACAGTTTGCAAGTGGGGGCTGTGGGATTCAAACCCAGGTCTCGAGATTTGCAGCTCAGAGCCTTAAACCACTGCGCTATACTGAGTCCCAGTCTATACTTGGTCTTGGTGTAGCACTGAGACAAGTAAATTGCAAACTGGAGCTACTACTAGCTCCATCTATAAAAGAGTTCTATGCACACTCCAGTGGTTGCTCCCCAACTCATATGTCTTTCTCTGGACATCCACAGGAGGTTGTCATACATAGCTAGGACTGCTTTGCTCCAAGTGTCAGTGGGAGGGATGACAGGATCAACCAGATAAAATCTAAATTATTACACAGACTGTGAGTAAAAAAAAAAATGTAAACACTTTGTGAAAATGCTAATCAGCCCTGCCTTACACTGAGGGTCCAATTACAGGTGGACATGTCCCTTTAACCTACCTAACCTTTCCTAAACCTCCCTCAGTCTCACTTTACCACTTTACCTCTCTTTCTGCATACCTGGTGGTTGTTTCTAACTGTTCATGGATTGTAAAACACTTACTGATACAATGTCTATAAAAGGTGCTATATAAAACTGAATTCCTTCCTTCCCCTTACTTTATCACCATATTTTTGCTAACCATTATAGCATTTTTGGCCCACAATCATAAAGCTCAAATTTCATCTGTGCCTATGTTTTCATTTAAACATTCTTGGCATATCTAGTACCAGGGTCTTCTGTAAGGAATACTCCTTACTGGTTTGCTTTTTTCTTATCACCAGTGTTGGTTTTAATGTTCCATGATGGGAACTTCATGCACTGTAGCCAGGATCAAATCATAGATTTTTGGATTTGATACTCAACTACTCTTTTAACAGACAGAAAGGTATACAATTGATGCTTTGCCATTTAGGGTAGTAGCAACAATAAATGCTTCAGTTGTCTGATATCTCCGTTTCTGGTTCTAAGACATCCAATCAATAAATAGTTATGTCACTAGTCCATGTCTTCAGTGGCTACAGCAGAAGACCATATAAATATTGCAGGTACACCTTTGGCATACCATATTACATATACATAATGAGACTTTTCTCCATCAGAAGACTGCAAGTTTATTAGGCCATAATATACAGTAGTTTTATCTATAATACACACTAAAAAATCATTTGAGACATCATCAATACACTAATTAATCACTTACTGAATGACATCATCAACTGAAAATATTTTGAAGTTTTTTTAAATATATTTTTAATAAAGCCTATTCTGGGTTGGATTTGAAAGCTCTTTAAAGATCAGTTTTCCTATTTTTCAAATTGCCCCCCCCCCAAGAACCATGAAGGACCCTTACCTGCCCCAATTCATATGGTGCCAATTTCTCAGTTGTTATTTGCCCCTATTTTGTAAGGGAAGGGATCATATTTTGGCTCTGTGGAGCCCAGCCACTGATCCTTTCCACTTCCTGATACTGCAATCCACCAAGTTTTATAATGTCACTATATGGAGATGGTAAACATGAATAGGGCAATTTTTAAGCTCTATTTTTCATATTTTAGATGGCCATCATGAACAAATCAATGGCTCAACTAACAAGGACCTTGTTAGCTGAGCAGTGCCTGCTATTCATAATGTGGTCCATCAAAAAGTATGGCCCCATTCATGCCTATGAAGCATGCCCGTTCTTCCTTATAATGACATTACAAGACGTGCTAGCACGGGGGCGGATCACAGTTATCAGGATGTGGAAGAGATCAGTGGCTCAGTTCCATGGAACCAAAATTCGATCCCTTCCCTTCCAAAATGGGACAAATAAAAATGTAGATATTGGCGCCATATGAGCTGGAGGCAGGTAAGGGTTCTTAATAGTACTGTATTTGGTGTGAGCACCAGGAAAGTTGCTGTTTAAAAGACAGTGCCAGTTCTGGTGAAGCCTTGTCATCCTGATTTGCACAAGGATTTGCATTCACGGCATGCTTTGCACTGGGGCTGAGACTTAAGAGTATGTGTATAATTTGGAGAGAGGCACAAGACACAAACAATTAGGATATTTCTTCTCTCCTGTCATCCTATTATGGATCCCATGTACAACTCTTCCTGAAAACTGACTCTTCGTTATTTTCACTCTGGGTGTTTATTAGCAACTTTTTAAAATTTCCGCATCAACCTGAAAACCCAGACTTTCATAGAAAAAGAATATATTTCTCGGCATTTTGCTTACCCCCCACCCCACCACTCCAGCACAACCGAAAAGCAAGATATTTCATTTTGGAAACATTGCATGTCCCAAAGCCAGATTTTCATTAAAAAAGGCTATTTCAGCAGTGTGGGACCCCTATAGCAACCCCCTCCCCCCCATACACACATGCAAATACACAACACACATTCTAAAATAAAATGTGAAAATTCAGCTTTCAAATCATTATTTAAATGTAGGTAAGCAAACAACATGAATCAATTTGAGAACACATCTAAGGAAGGACATAGAGTAGAGGGTGGTCTTGAGGAAAGCAATGAAAATGGTGAAGGGTCTGCATCAAAATCCCTATGACGACAGACTAAAGGACCTCAATATGTACACCCTGTAGAAATGGAGAGAGAGAGAGGGAGAGGGGATATGATAGCATTTCAAACACTTCATGGGTATAAATAAGGTTCAAGAAGAAAGTCTTTTTAAGAGCAAAAGATGTTCAAGACCTAGGGGCCATACTATGAAGCTGGGGGGGTAGACTCAGGGGAGATGTAAGAAAGTACTTCTTCACAGAAAGAGTGGTGGATACCCGGAATAGCCTCCCAGAAGAGGTGGTAGGGGTATAAACTGTAATGGGATTCAAGAAGGCATGGGATTGGCATAACGGAACCTTGTGGCAAGGGAAGGTGGGGTAAAGCCGGAGATCAAGTAGGCTCTGTGGTGTTGCAGTAGGTAGAGAAAATGGGTAGCCTGGGTTAGGCAAGTGGTCCTTATCTGCTATCATTTCTATGTTTCTAACATGAAACTACTAGGGATTTCAAATAGTTTTCTTCATGCTATCTGCAGTCATGTGACAAGGAAAACAGAAAAACTTTCTACTCTACAGTAGAAATACATTTTAATCTGGCAGCACATATTTTCACACTCAGTAAAAGTACTGTTTATTTTTCAACAGCCATAAAATACTATTTGAAAAGCATGCCACTAACCTGAATAATTATTATTGCAAACAGAGACAAAGTACAGTCTTACCTCACTGCTGTTAGCAATATTGTGTGGTGAAACAGAAAAACTGTTTACCACACAGATCTTTTAAACCTTGAGGACACATTTCAGACTTAGTCAAATGAATATGCACATTAGGGCTGGCAAATTTTTTGTTTGCTGGGAGAATTCTGGTGATGTTATGATTTTGCTTCTGTGAAATTTTGCAAAATTTCCACAACAATGTTGTGAACGTTTCCCAAAATTGGAATTCCAGTTGTTTTTGTCTAATTTAAAAAAGTATTTCTTTGATTGGCACAAGATTTGGTATGATGTTTTTTCCATTTCTTCTAAGCAGTTGTACCATGTTTCAGATCTCTGTATTTAAAAGTGACTGCGGTACAAGCCGCCAAACATTCCCGACATTTTTAAATTACATGTCATAAGTATGTACATGGCAGAATGTTAAGCCCCTATAACTTCAAAACTAAGGCAAGGAATATATCCAATTGTGTTACGTTCATTGACCTTGAAATTGAGTGTGTGTGTGTGTGTGTGTGTGTGTGTACTCTCCAATCTGTTGCTCAAAGACTGGCAAAATAATAAGCAAGCAGCCAAAGATCGTAAAATAACATCAGTAATTAAAGTTGAATTTCATGGGCCCAATTTTCAAACCATTGGGAATGGCACACAGTACTTGTACCAACAAGGATTGATGTAAGCAGCATCTTGTGCCACACTGTGAGCTATTCCCAATTTTCATTCAGATGCCCCCTACACTGGTAGCATGTAATGATGGCTAAGTCTAAATGGCTGTTCAATAAAGGCAAAGGCATAATGGCAAAAACAATAACAGCAACTGTGGAATTACAGTGTCTGGTAGTAAAGGACGACCGTGGCTATCCAGGTGTGACTCAGAGTAGAATATTTATAGATGGGGGGGTTTGGGAGGCACAGACCCCCAAGGGGGGTGGGGGTGGAGCCCCCCACAATAATAAATAGGAGTCTGAATCTGCTGTGAAGCTGTTTGGGTCTGGGAGTGGGTCGATCTGGGGAGCAACAGGTGCTGGGGAGGGCAGGGTGGATTAAGCCCTATAATGCTGCTGTGAAGAACACAAAGCGATGTCCTGGGACCAGGCACAGCACCCTTGCAAGGCAGGTACACTAGCTAAATCTGGTGGTAATGACTAGGAAATGCACCCTTATCTGACAATCACCATATATTGCTGTCACCGTTATTGCATGTGCCGTTATGGAGCTGCTGTACAAATGGTTGCCATTATTCCATTGCCATAATAACATGGAAACCCCTGCACCAACTGGGCAGCCACCTGTGCTGTCTGGGCTTGTGTTGTCTCTATGATGGAAGCACTAATGTAGCAAGGTGAGGGGGGCTTGCACCAGGGCTGCAGTACAGTATCCACTTAACTGAAATTCTGCAAACCCTTCTGACTAGCGCACAGGCTGCCAGAGTTAGACAAGCCAGGAGCTAATCTAACGGTCCATGTGACAATCAAAGTGCTCTGGCATGGTGGGAAGTAGTCCATCCCCCCATTTCAGCCATCACCAGTGGACTTCTGCAGACATCCTGCACCCATCCAACTGTCCCTGCACTTATGCAGGCATGAGAGATGTCCTCCAAGCACCTCACTGTCAGTCATACAACTGCTCCCGCCCCCCAACACCCTCTCCATGGCACTGACCCTGCTGTGCCCTGTCCCAGTCCAGGGTCCCTCACCACCTCCCATTGGTAAAGCACATGTGTACACAGCATTGTTTCTGTGCAATACCACCTTCTGACTCTTTAACAATCCTGTAGATAATAATGAATATTTTAAGCATTTGAAAACCATGGTACCCAGTAATGCCAATCATTTCAACTAGTTGTGACTGTGACAGAAGTATCTGGATATCTTTAGTCATGATGTAGGATGGTGCTGGGCATCATTGTTGCAGTCATATTGGAAGAGCATTGCAGTAGGGCCATGATGCTAGTGCTGGTAAGGAGATTTGTCTAATAAATGTGATCATAGCCAACCCAAGACTAACTTGATGTTCTGCAAAGAGGGAGGGGCTACAACTATTTCAATAGAAAAGGAAGTTAAGGTGATTTGAACTATAGGATATGGGAGGTAGCTAATGCAGGGGTCACCAGTGGCAGACATTAGATGTATGGTTTCACCGAGGGACTGGCAACTGAGCTAAGTAGCAAAAGAATAGTAGACTTGCAGTTGGCACAAGAAAGCACACAGGGTCAATTCTCACTTCAAGGCAGGACATTGAGAATCAAACCCCTCAAAACTGACTTCTCTGATCGCCACATACACTCAGAAGTCCAGATCTTGCAGCATCTCACAGAGACATTTTGGGAGAACAACATGATTGGGGAGCCAAGACGGAGACATTCTGGCTACTCCAGAATGATAGGTACTGCAGGAAAAGGAGTAGGAGTCCCTTTTTTGAAGACAACCTATCTGTGAAAAAGAAGGAGAAAACCAGTGTGGCAAGCAGGTCCACAGAGTCCATCTGATCAAGCTCAGAACAAAACGAAGGGGCGAAAGAATAGTCAACCAGAAAGGAGCTACATGAATGCAAACAGCTCAGCACAGCTAAATGGATTCAGTGGTGATAAATGATTTGTGAAATTTAAATTCCAGTGGCATTACCTATTACGTGTCCATGAATTTTTGAGCAAATTTTGCCAATCAGTAATTTCTGAAATTTCCTTTGTACAGTAAATTTAAACCTGCTAAACTTATTTATCCAGCTTTATTAGATTCTAGGGCATATTTACATTGGGTCTGCATGCCAAATTTGGGGTGTATACCTGCAATAGCAGCAGAACAACAAACATGCAAATATTTTGAAAATGTTCGCATATTTTTATTTACCTCCCTCTTCCCCCACAACTCCCTCCTGCCTGGTGAACCCCAGTCTCATTACCCCCTGAACCAGGATTTACCTCATCTGCTGCTTTCCACCACCGTAGGTGAGTCAATGATTTAGGAGGTGGTGCAGGGCCTGCAGAGTTGCCAGCATGATCCTGTCAGTGGCAGTGTTTTAGCCCTCTTACTCTCCCTGACCCAAACTGGAAAGCATGATATGGTGTACACATACTGAGTCAAGATACAACACACCTCTGTGCCTGCTTTCATTCAACTAGATACAAGATCACTGCTGTTCCACCTAAACTCCACTAGGTCAGATCAGATACAATTTTATTGTTCTTCCAGAACACGTTAGTCTGGACATTATAACATTACAATAACAAAATACATTAATTTACAAAAGACAACACTATACACATTCATTAGATAATATAGCAAAATAGATCAGGATAGATATTGCACATCCTTTTAGCATTAGGTAAATTCATAGTCTGATTGCATAATCAGTCTCAGTACTACAATACAGATCCCTATGATCTTTGATAAATTCAGCACATACCTCTCTGCTTTTTATAGCTGAGGAAATTCTTCTTTTTTAAGCTGATTGCAGAGATTACAAAACTGGCAATCCTTTCTGCCTCATCATTATTCATTGGATGCATTAAAATAAATAGTACATCATAGTTTGTGTTTGCATATTTAAGCAAGGTATCTTTTAAGTTACTATCTCTGTATCTGCTGTACAGAGGACACTGAATTACAACATGAAACAATGTTTCCTGGAAATCGTGATTACAAGGACATACATTTTCTTTGGATTCCGAGGAAGAGGAATATTGATTAAAATACGAATATTTAGAAATTAGAATACCTAGTCTTGCCCAGGAAATCGTCCTCCCCTTCTAGGGCTATAGTGGTATTAAAAGATAATCTGTGATCAATGAGTCTATTTTGTTTTGACCAAACCAAGGAGTTTGTTTTTGTCATCTTACTTGTTGCATCTGGGATTCTTGTGCTAGAGAAAACATTTTTGCCTTACATCTGGCTCTATAGGTTGGGGCAATAGATATGCCAAGTTGAAAATCTCTCCAGAGATGTAAAACATCAATTTTAGCCATGATCGGGGGGCACTAGAGAGCCATCTTCCAGGCTGGTTGAACTTCTTTGCACTTCCTCACTACGTGGCAATAAAAACAGTTAAAACTGCAGCAAAAGTTGTTCAGTTCCACAAACTAACTCCAGAAATTGACATAGAGCATCACCAGGAACAGACTGATCTATTTTTTAAAGATGGAAAGGCAGAAAATGCAACCCCAGGGCCATCCAAAAGATCCACAGCAGTCGCAGACAAGCAGGGCCCTGGAATCCACAGGTGCGAATAGTGGTGGAGCCAAAGATCTACCTGAGCCACCATAGAGTGCCATGATCAAGTCTATGTGGGCCATGGACTCCAAAATAGAGAAAACTCTCCAAAAGTTGGAGATACATGACGCAGCAATCCAAAAGTTAATGGGAATGGTATCAGAGGTGGAGAAGTGGTCGATATGTACCCTGATGATGGCAGCTACTCTGACGAAAGAAAATGGGCAGCTCTGCAGCCATATGGAGACAATTAAGAACGAACTCCTCTCAGGGAACATAAGACTGATTGGAGTTCCCAAAGGAGTGGAGAGGACTGGTCTTTTAACATTCTTGGTGTCTTGGCTACAAGAAACCCTCAAGCTACCTGAGAACTTTCAGTGGTCCTTGTTGTTAAAGGTCTACCGAGTTAACCCTCAAATTTGCACAGCAACAACAAGTGAGCCACTCACTATAATTTTAAAATCACCTGACTCAGGAATAAAGAATGAGGTGATCCATGCTACTCAAGTTGTTTATTTGCTTGATATTAATGTCTCAGATGTTAAGCTGTTCCCTGATCTTTCTTACCAGATGAAGGCAAGAAGAAAGAGTTTCAATGTGGTGAGACAATGTCTGAGGACTTTTGCCGGATCAACTCCAGGTAGTCTATGGGGAAAAATCATGGCAATTCAGCAAGCCCAAGATGCTGGACAATGGCTTGAGAAGGTGGAAGGGGAATTCCAGACCCAGAAAAGCTGACCTGAATTAGCCCACTCTGATTCGGAAACGGAGGACTGAGTTGTGAGTAGTGGGTTGCTGCATGAAGCAGAACAGTTGTGCCTTGATTTTCTTAGCAGTTTACTGCATCACCACACAAATTTAGGAGAGACAGACTATTTCTTTGTTCTAAGACATTTATGGAATTTGGGGAGGAAGCATAGAGGGTACATGAGGAACTTTTCTTGATTCACTACATTATTACAGCTCACAATACAGTGAGAGTGTGGAATCCACCATTTTGAAGTGTTCCCTTGTGTTTATTTTCCCTACCCCATGGGCGATTGCCACAAATATTTGCTGCTGTGGTTGATGTTTAGACTACTTCGAGTTGGAATTAGAGTTAAAGTGTTGTAATGCATTAATAATTATACTTAAAGTGCTGCCATTTGCAGTTCTAGACTGAGTGAACTGTTTATTATTTAGTCCACATGGGGTGTAGGAGTGTTGCAAGGGGGTCCAACATTTTTGTATATATAATCCCTAACTAATGTACAGGTTAAATATTGATCTAATGATTGTATTACTGCTTTCTTTGATATTCTCCCTAATGGACATACCTCTGCCTTTGAAGAGGCTGGCATTTATTGAACATCTTGGACTTGAATGTTTTATTGGACACTCCCAACTCCTTCTGTAACAGACTACAGGATGTTGTGGTCTATGTTCTCTATATTAATTGTTATAGGGGTCAAAAGACTCTCTACAACTGTGCTCTTTATTATCCTGTACAGGAAATGTACTAGTATGTATGTTTATACAGAAAGCTAATAAATACAAAGTAAAAAAAAAAAAAAAATTAGCCAGGATTGAAATTAGTTCTTGGAGCCAAAGCAGACGAAAGCCACTTTTGTGCCACTGCCTTTTTTCATTCAGACAAGCTAAAGGAAGCCTATTGATGCATTATTTATGATTTTTAACCAATAAGAAACTATACGTAATTTGAGGACACATAAGATTGAGATTCTGCCAAGCTCAGATCTAACATTTACGTTAGCTGTACCTTTTGGGACCTGCAATATAGATCTGTAATAGTAAGATAAAGGAAGTTTTAGATTAGGCCAATCTTTATTTCCCCATATCTCAGTCCCATATAAGAGAATCAGTGTAGTTTTGGATTCTCCTACTGCAGTAGCGGGGGCAGCAGAAAGACCACCATACTTAGAATTGAATCGCTGCAGAGCTTTCGCTTCCTGCTTCACCTTGGCAATTTGCTCTCTGATATGTATTGTCCAATGACCATTAGAAGTAAACTTTATTCCCAGGTAAACATAAGAAGATACTGGCCCAGATATTCAAACTGCGCCAGTCTGAGGTGCAAGCCCCTGCGCTGCTCAAAATAGTTGCGCAGGGGTGTGGCGGGGTGATATTCAAAGGAGTTCGCTGCTTACACTTTGATCCAACCACAACACTTGCGCGTAGCGCAGTGGAACTAGCGCTACCATAGTTACGAAGTTGAGCATTAAACTTGCGGTGGCACAAGTACCATTGCACCATCGCCAAATTTCCGATATTCAAAGGTGACATGCAAATGGGGCCATAATTTATACCAAGCGCAGGGGGCCATTTGCATCTATTTATGGCCCCCGATTGCATTACCATTTGCATGTGAGGTCGCCGATCCCGAGGACTTGCTCCTGGCCACCCTGCCAAGCCCAGCAGCGACCGAGAGACCAGCGCCTGTGCAACCGATCGCGGGCATCACGGTTACATGACACCCCACATCTCCCTGGCCAATCGCGGGCAGAACGTGCCCCCAGTGCCCGATCACGGGCAGAATGTAACCCTCCCCAGCGAATAACTCCCTGGTGGTCCAGTGGACCGTAAAGCCCGATCGCGGGCAGAATGTCCAACACAACCCCCAAAACATCTCCTGGTGTCTAGTGTCCCCCACCCACCCACAGCCCTCACCCGCTCCCCCGCGGCCGGCGAGCGACAGCCTCCACCCGCCTGCCTCCCGCCGCCCGCCGACTGACTGTCCAGTAGGGCTGCCATTACCATTGAGAGCTACAGCCAATGGGCGTGCAGCCATACCGTACGCCAGTTTGCAAAGAGCAAGAGACGAGGCATACTGATGAGTCCTGGTGGTCGCAAACACGGTTCATGTCATCTGTCTCACCCCGCAAACTGTGTGAGAGGCCTTTCGCACCATGCAATTCTGCTTAAAGTTGAACCAGCATAACATTCTGTGGTGATTTGCATATGCAGCCCATGATGCTTTGCATTGTGTGGGCATGTGTGATTTTGTATTTTCTTGAAACTTGGCTTCCCAGCCAAATGTCCTTTGGGGTAACCCTTGCCTCAGTGTTTGCGCACAGAGGTTCTCTGTCTTTTAAATAGTTTTTTATTTTAATGGGTTCACCACAACATATCCAAGACACACTGTCTTAGGGTAGCTGGTCCATTCCACTGGGGTGTCAAACAGATGAGGCATACTGATGAGTCCTGGTAGGATGAAACACGTGTCTATGTTATCTGTTAGCACCCTTTGCAAACTGTGTGAGAGGCCTTTTGGCACCATGCAATTCTGCTTAAAGTTGAACCAGCATAACATTCTGGGGTGAATTGCGTATGCAGCCCATGATGCTTTGCATTGTGTGGGCATGTGTGATTTTGTATTTATATGTATGTATGTGTGTGTGTGTGTGTGTGTTTTATATATATATATATATATATATATATATATATATATATATACATAAAATACATGATGGGCAGAAGTGGGATATGGAAAATATTCTCACTCCTGCAGAGTGAGCTCTGGATATTCATGAGTGCTGAAGGCATGAGTGAGAGTATCCAGAGCTCACTCTGCAGGAGTGATAATGTGATCTGAGTAAGAGTAAGTTTTTCTGAATGGCCTGGGAATCTCAGAAACACCATGGCAGACAGGGTGAGTGTGCTTTGCAATGCTAATTGAGTGAGTTGCAGGCAGCAGTGAGAAAGAGAAACTGTTTTCTGAAGCAGTTCCATTTAGAATGCAGGCTGTAGTGAAGCTGACATCAGCTCAGTAATGTGCTGGGAGTTTTAGAACCACTGTGGCACACAGGTGAGTGTTCTTTCAGTACTAATTAAGTAAGTTGCAGGCAACAGTGAGAAACAGAAACTATTTTGTGAAGCAGTTCCATTTAGAATGCAGGCTGTAGTGAAGATGACATCCACGGAGTGTAGATATTTGTTAGATATCCTCACTCTGCTGTTGTCATCATGAGATATCCTCACTCCAGTGGAAATAACACAGGTTATCACACTAGTAAAGCTTCCACCCTCATTGTAGATATATATATATATATATATATATATATATATATATACTGGTGTGGTAGTGCCAGTATATTAGGGTTGAGTGCAAACTTCTATGTTAAACCCCAAACTTTGAACCTTAATAACTTTGGAACTACTCAATGGATTTGCACACAATTTGGCACGCATAATACTCAGGGGTAAGTTCCTTGACCTGCATAATGTTGTGCAAATCCATAGTGTGGTTTGTGAGATGGAAACTGTCAAACAATCCTACATTTTTTCATGTTTTTTTGTCTATGTGTATCTCAGAAATGTATTTATTTTGTGGTCTGAAATTTTCAGGGTAGAAAGCCTTTGGGTCACAGATGTGTCTTTTGAAGGTTTGGTGAAAAAATATTAATCCATTCTAAAGTTATTACTTTTTTAATTTCCTATTATTTCCTATGGAAAAATGTATATATAATGAAAGTGAAAGTACTTTTCGCACACTGTCTTCCAGTTTTGCATACTTTGCACCTTAACCACTTTTCAACCCTTCAATGGATTTGCATGCTATTTGGCATGCCTAAGCTCTGGTGGTAGTTCTCTTGATGTGGTAAATTTCATGCAAATCCATTGTGTGTTTCTGAGATACTGTGTCTCAAACATCCTTAAACTTAAATGTTTTATTCCCATTTCGCAGACAGTCTTAGTTTTGCATATTTGCACCTTAATAACTTTAGAACACTTAAACAAATGTATATGAATGTTTGCATGCATAATCCCAGGGGGTATGTCTATAAATGTGATAAATCTCATTTGAGCCTCTTGTGTGATTTGTGAGACATTGTGTCTCAAACATCATTAAACTTGCATGTTTTTTTCCATTACCAACAGTCTTCCAGTTTTGCATAATTTGTACTTTAATAACTCTGGAGCCCTACATTTGTGTATAAAAGTTTGCATGCATCATTTTGTTGGGTTGGTCTGATGAGATCATTAATTCCATTTGAATCACTTGTGTGGTTTTGAAGGTGCTATGTCTCTAATATCTTTAAATGTACGTGTGTTTACCATTTTTGCAAACATTCATTTTTGCATACTTTGCACTCAATAACTTTATTTATTTATTTAGTTAGTTAGCTTTTGTTTACCAGGTAAGCACACTAGACAGTCAGGAGCCTATTTTCTGGTGCGACCCGGGAGAATTACAAGGCACGGGCAAATAACAGTACAGAGACAAGGCACAGGGGAATTACAAGGCACAGGCAATAACAGAACGAAGTCAAGGCACAGCAGTCATCAAGGAACAGTCAGGTACAGGTTAAACATTACAGAATCAGCATAGCAATCATTAAGGAACAGACAAGAAATAACATCAGAAACAATATCATATAGCACCAGGGCAGGCAGGTGGGGGTACCCTGCTAGAGCACACAGGGGATAAGAGTAGGGAACATGAGCAGCAGGGAGGGGAGACATTTGGGAGTTGTTCCAAGAAGAGGGGGGGTGTGAGAGAACAACTCAAAGGCTACAAGTCTGACAGGGGACACTTGCCCCTAGGAGGGTGAAGCAGAGTAGATCGAGTGCTAGGCAGGAACAGATGTCTTAGACATCAAGCAAAGACAGGCCAGGGAGCATGGGGATACACAGTGTAGAGTTCCTGGCCCAAGATGAAGCTGCTTGGAGACCAGGAGCTTTTTGGCCCATCACTGTGGGTGGGGACACTAGGTGCAGGTGCAGGCGGATGCATGCTTCAGGTGGCTTCAGAGGCAGGACCTGAAACTGGTGTGTGAGGAAATATCTCTTACCTGGGTTGGGAGAAAGTTCCAGGTTCTAGGAGCAAGGGCAGGAAAGGCCCAATCCCCAGCAAGGGAGTGAGTTTTGGGGACCTTAAGGGCCTGGGAATCACTTGATTTCAGCTGATTAACAGGGGGACAGGCTTGAGCAGTTCAGCCAGTGCCGGGGTGGGGTGAACATTCTGACAATGTTCTCAATGACGTTTCCCATAACAAAAGTTCAGTGGTTATCAGGGGAGAGCCATCCGAGCCTGGAGTAGAGCTGACAGTAATGCGTTGGGTGGGGGGCTGACAGGGCGAAATGACAAATGTTATTGTACGCTGTGTCCCATTTGGAGAGCCAGGTTTAGGAGCTTTCAGGAAGGAGGGACAGAGCACCTTGCACCCATTCAGCAGATATGCAATAATTTTGTGAGCTAGATCTGTTATTGTTGCTAATTTCATTTGAATTGTGTTTGTGGTTTCTGAGTTATCGTGTCTTAACCATTCTTACATTTACATGTTTTTTTCCATTTTTGCAGTTTCCCAGTTTTGCATACTTTGCACCTTAATAAGTTAGCAACCTTTCAATGGACGTGCATGAAATTTTGCATGCATGATCTCATAGGGTAGTTCTGTTGATGGTGGCTAACTTAGTTTGAACAGCTTAATTGCAAAATTGTTTGTCAAAAGAACTAGGGTACTGCTGCAGTTTGTGACACAACTTTTCCATATACAGTATGTCTGTTTCTTTGTCACTTCATAACTAAACAAGCATTTGTCAATGCCGAACATTCGCTTGCAGGTATTTGCAGTGGTGTTTGGCATGTATGGTGCTTTACCCTAATGCCCTGTGCGATTGCTGGTATTTGCACAATAAATTGTCAGCATGATCTTTTTGTTACCCCCATTGTGCGCTACATAGGCGGAAACACGTCTTGGGCAGGATGTGAAAAATGCCTGCTGTACAGCTCATAAGGAAGTGTGGTAAAATGCCAATGTTGAAAATCTGCAGTGGAAATATTGAAAATTCGCAAATCTACAAGCATGTGTGGTAACTGTGCAACGCACGCTCGAAAAACAGTCATTTTTAGGAATTTTTTCACCAAATTTTCAACATTGCCATTTTAGAACCTCTGCTAATGAACAGTGTCACTGTAATTTTCTTACTGTGTCCCATACATTGATTTCACACACCGACTGCGCCATTGTGCACTACATGGGGTAAAGACATTTTGGGCAGGATGTGAAAAATGACAGCTGTACTGCTCACAAGAAGGTGTGGTAAAATGGCAATGTTGAAAATCTGGAGAGAAAATATTGGAAATTCGCGAACTTAGGAGCGTGTGTAGGAACTGCACAACGCACGCTCGAAAAACAGTTATTTGTAGGAATTTTTTTGCCAAATTTTCAACATAGCCATTTTAAGATCTATGCTTATGAACAGAAACACTGTGATTTTCTTAATGTGTCCCATACACTGAGTTCGCACACTGACTGCGCCATTGTGCGCTACATGGGCAGAAACACATTTTGGGCAGGATGTGAAAAATGACAGCTGTACTGCTCATGAGGAGGTGTGGTAAAATGACAATGTTGAAAATCTGGAGTGCAAATATTGAAAATTGGCAACATACGAAAGCGCAGCGTGAACTTAACGACGCTCGTAAAACAGTCATTTTTAGGAATTTTTTCACCAAATTTTCAACATAGCCATTTTAAGACCTCTGCTCATGAACAGTGTCACTGTGATTTTCTTAATGTGTTCCATACATTGATTTCACACACCGACTGCGCCATTGTGCGCTACATGGGTGGAAAGACATTTTGGGTGAGATGTGAAAAATGACAGCTATACAACTCATAAGAAGGTGTGATAAAATGGCAATGTTGAAAATCTGGAGTGAAAATATTGAAAATTCGCGAACTTACGAGCCTGCGTAGGAACTGCGCAAGCACGCGACGCTAAACAGTCAGTTTTGAATTTTGTACCAGATTAATGATGGTGCATCTTTCATGAATGATGTCACCGTCATGGCATTATTTGAGGCGAAGGGGGATTTTGCAGTGACCGCGGCGCTCATGAAATCAACCTTCGGGCCTGAATAACACCATGACAGTGACATCATTCATGAGAAGGGGTCCCAAAAACCCCATGTTGAAAATTTGGTGCAAAAATTCCAAAAAATGACTTAGATATGTAATAAAGTTGAAACCCCCCATGTAGCCCATTATACAGCTTACCGGCATTTCCTCAGTTCGCGGTCGGCTTTGAAGAGTGCAGACGTGTTCCCGGTCCACCGAAGATCATCGCGACCGGAGTCCGGAGGTAAGTATGGGGTGGAGGTGGTGGGGAAGCTGGGTGCGCAGTGGGTGGGTGCGGGTTGTGGGAGGGGAGTTGGAGACGCGTCAAGGGACCGCTTTTTGTTTTGCTAGGAAAAACAAAGACGACAGACGCTTTGCCATGCTGGGTGGGCCTCAGCATGGCAGAAGATGTGTGGGGGGGCCAAGGAGCCGACAGGGGATTGGGCACCCCCGTCGGCAAAACAGACCAACGGTTTGCCACGCTGGGGTGGGCTTCCAGCGTGGCAGCAGGATGGCTTGGGAGGCCTTGGAGCTGACGGGGGATTGGGCACCCCCGTCGGCAAAACAAACAATGTTTGCCATGCTGGGGTGGGCTCCCAGCATGGCAGGAAAGCTTTGGGGGGCGGCGTGATGCGCGCGTGGGGAGCGCGTGATTGAGGGAACAGCAGCGGTGCATAGTATGGCAGCGGTGTTTTCCTTTGAAGCAGAGGAACACCGCTGTCATACTGAGCTCCTGCACCCATTGGTGCAGGACCGCCACGCCTGCTCAAGGGAGCAGTGCATTGGATGGGAGAGGCACACCTCCAAGTGTGCTACTCTCCCAAAATGTTCCTTGCGCATGCGCGCAAGTGAACGTAAAAATGGTTTGGGATTTTAGGCTGAAATTTTCAGGGTACAAAGGACTTGCCCCAAAGATATGCCTTTAGCTGGTTTGGTGGAAAAATGTTACTGTGCAGCAGAATTATAACACTTTGAAGTTTCAGAATTTCTCTCAGGGTAACACTGTGATGGGGTACTTTTCAGATGCTATATCACCAAAACACTTTGAGATACAGCTTTGGTTATATGGGTAGTTTAGTATACTTTTGGGTGCACTAAGTTGTTTTTCATGTTACCAGGCCCTGTTTTAAACTATTGGTGAATTATAATGAATGGGGCACATATGACCTGTACTATGGCATGCATTATCAACATGGCAGCAGTATTGCTTTGCAGTGCACAGTGGCATCACAACACACTATGCACTTATGGGAGTTCCACATGCACATGAGAGGCAATTACATACAGTATGCATAGACTGGGCCCTGTGCTCCCACTACTCACTATGGACTGATGGGAGAGCAGGACCTGAAGGGCCCTACAGTCCCACGTGGAAACGAGGGACAAGAACAATAGGCATGGATGAGAGCACAGGGCCATACCACTCACAATAGACTGATAGGAGCACTTGGCCTGGAGGTCTCTGCGCTTTCACATGGAAATGAGGGACAATTACAAAAGGCATGGATGGAAACTACCATTCCCATAATCAAATAAGGCTACATTTATACTTTCTCAAAACATAAAGAAATTCATTAATGCATCATTAGGGTTGAAACATCAAAAGTAGGAAAATACGACTTTAGGGCTCCCAAGCCTAAGAACCCACCCACACTGTACATGCAGGAAAAGGCATAAGGGGTCTGTTTGGGGGTTGTGAGCCCTAATGCTCACCCCATTCTCCTATGCAGTATCCATCTTACCTTACTTACTCATGGAATGGAGTAAGCATTAGGGTTCCCAATCCCAAATCACACCCCTCTTGTCTGTTCCTGCATGCACAGGGGGGTGGGGTCTTAGGCTTGGGAGCCCTATAGTCGTATTTCCCTACTTTTGATGCTTCAACCCTAATGATGCATTAAGTTCTTTTTGCAATATATATATATGTATGTATATATATGTATATATATATATATATATATATATATATTATGGTAGCACGGTAGTGCTACCATAGTTAGGGTTGAGGAGCCATTTCTATGTTAAACCCAAAATTTTGCACCTTAATAACTTTGCAACCATTAAATGGATTTGCCTGAAATTTGGAATACACAATCAAGAATCATAGGCCTTGGGATCTGCCAAGTTTCATACTGCCGGATATACGGCTGCGGAGTTATTAAGCGTGATCTGTGCGCGCATTTACGCTTTTCTGGAATTCTACGGTCGCGCCTACAGGTCGTACGGTTTGTGCGACCGGTCCTAAATCTTCAGGGAGCGTGCATCTGGGGTCCCCAATGTGCCTTTCAAAGATTTCGTGAAAAAATATTAAACGGTTCAAAAGTTATTCAAAAAACAGTTTCCCATTATAAGTCAATGGGAAAAGTTAACAAAAAGTTTAACAGTGTCGCAAATGCACTTTTTAGTGTCGCAAATGGCCCTGTTAGTGTCGCAAATCTGCCATCTTGTTTTCAGTTGGTGATCAGAAAAATGGTTGGCATTTAAAATTGAGACCCTCTAGCAACCTAATTCTTTTTGTATTCACCTAGTCGGGCCCTGAGGATGCTAGCCATGTCTTTATTTTGGGGTAAAACACCCCAGAAATATGTTTTTCAAATTTCTGGAAAAAGTAGTGTCGCAAAGTAGTGTCGCACTTGCGAAAGTGTCGCAAATTTTTGGGGAAAGCTTTAAATCACGATACTACTTTAAGCATACTATGCCCAAAATAATAGTAATTCTTTGGCTCTCCGCTGCAAAAGAACGGTTGGGAGTTTTAGGCTGAAATTTGGAGGGAACGCTGAAGACATCTCACAGATGTGCTTTTCAGTGTTGTTTTGAAAAAATATTACATGGCGGCAAAGTTGCGGCACTCCAAAGTTGACATTTTCTCCCATAGGATAACATTACGGCGCCCAACGCATTGCAGAAATCATTTGGCACCCTGCTGCAAAATAACAGTTTGGTCTTTTTTCCTGAAATTTGGAGGGAAGACAGCCAACAGCCCACAGATGTGCCTTTCAGTAGTTTTGTGAAAAAACATTACAGGGAGGCAAAGTTATGGCACTCCAAACTTTTCTTTTTTTCCCATAGGATAACATTACGGCATTCGCCGCGCATTTCAGGGCCCGTATCTCGGAAACGGTGTGAGATACGACTTTTCGTTGGAAAATTTCTTAGCCTACTAATAGGGGCTAAGATTCAAATTAGCTAGGACAGTTGTAAATAATATGGCTTTTAAATTTTTTTTCCACGTCATACAGTTCCTGAGATATAATGTATTTAGTATTCCAAGATCTCATTTTCTGCGCCGATACTCATTATTATGCATACATTATTTGTACTCACTGTCTTTCTGTATGCAGGTTTTGGGGAAAACCAGCCTGTGCGCTTACATTACTGTTACTGTTGCCCTTTCCGCTTGTGGTTCTGTACCCGTTTCACTTACCATTGACGTCTACGCCACCATGTGCGTTATCCCTTATGCTTCCATTTGCGCTATGCTTGTTATTTTTGCCATTTTCTGTCTACGGTACTGTTTATCTTTCTGTTTCACTTTAGTCACCATGCCCATTGACATTTCTGTTTGCAGGCACCATGTTACTATGTGACAACACATCACGTGGCAGACCATTCCCGTCTACGCCACCATGTGCGTTACCCTTTCTGTTCTCATTCGTGCTTGTGTTACCATGTGCGCCACTGTTAGCATTTCTGTTTGCATTGCTGTCCCTGTTAGTATGCCACAATGCATTATGGTGGGCCCCGCTCCTGCCGCTGCATTACATTCACTATTTCTCGTTATCATTCTCAAAAATAAGGGAAATTAGAGGCAAAAAACTCCATTTAATGCATTAGTTAGGGTTGTTCCACAGTGACAAAAGTGAGAAAATTCACTGTTAGGGTTGAAAACCCCTTGCACCCCCACCCACCCTCAACCGGCATTGTGATGTGCATTTGGATCCTGGGTCCTAACTCTCACCCCCATTTTCCTATACTTCTGCTGCTTTACACATGTCATGGGGTGAGAGTTAGGGCTGATGATCCCAATGCACACCCCAATGCCACCACGTGCGTCATCCTTTGCATTTTCATTTGCGCTTGCGTTTCTGTTACTTTTTTGCCATTTGTGTGTACCGTACTGTTTCTCTTTCTGTTTCACTTTGCGTCACCATGCCCATTGACATTTCCATTTACAGGCACCATGTTACTATGTGACAAGACATTACGTGGCACACCGTTCCCGTCTACGCCACCATGTGCATTACCCTTTCTGTTCTGATTCACGCTTGTGTTACCATGTGTGCCACTGTTAGCATTTCTGTTTGCGTTGCTGCTCCTGTTAGTATGCCACAAGACATCACGTAGGCGGGAATACCGGGGCGCTAGATACGCTCCGTCACCGCTGTCCCATTCACTATTTCTCATTATCATTCTCAAAAAGAAGGGAAATTAGAGGCAAAAACTCCATTTAATGCATTAGTTAGGGTTGTTCCACAGCAACAAAGTGAGGAATTTTCGCTGTTAGGGTTGAAACCCTAACTCCGAATTCACCCCCAGCACCACACACACATTCAAGTATGGGGGAGGACCAAGTCAACACAACCAATGACAGACATCCAGCAGCAGGTGACAGAAATAACAAACAATTGTCTAAATGTACTACGAGACATCCCCACCCACCTGACCAGGTACTGCATGCTCAGTGGAGATCAACAGCAAAACTGAGGCCATGTACACCAAATGTACACATCCCTGATTGCAGCTGCACACAACGTACCACACTTAGTAGTTGCATGGCCTTACCTACCGATGCCCCACACCGGACCACACCACTTGTGGTGGGCCATCTGAGCAATAGAGTTCAGCAAAACCAAAGAGTTGTACAGGTATAATATCTCTAATTATAACAAGGGTTTGAGAAATGCAGCTTTCTAATTGACTGTAAACATTGTAACAGCCTTATGTTTAGTTTTTATTAACATACATGTAGAGCCTAACCATATGATGAACATGGTTTAATGTTGTTTAAAAAACAGTTTTATTATGATAGCAATAAGCCGCTCCCAGGTATTATGTCAATGGTCAGTTTATCACTGTCTAGCGACATGTGGCACTCGGCTATGCCTCATTCAACATTAAACCCCTACAAGGTGATTAACAGACCATTTAACATAACTGTTGGTCATGCCTTATTGCTAATTGTCTTTATGAGTAGATACTCTCCCTCTGCTGGGCACTGCAGCAGCTTTGCAACACAGTGTCCCACCCAGTTACACCATACACTGTCTAGTTACTGCAGAATGGCTGTGAATATGAACTCATGGAGATGAACAGTGTAACTTGATCATTACAGTCATCTAAACCCTAGTGTGATTATAACTGACAGAGTCAGTGATAGAGGATAACCCCTGCTGTCCTAGTACACTTACCCCATTGTGAGTTAAATCAATACTAAAAGACATTCTGTTTATATCTACACCATACCTACTTGATTCCTGTTGTACCACAATTAACATAGATTATCACTTTGATAGCATCAGTGACAGAGTGTAGCAAACCCAAACAGTAGGCATACAGCCTGAGTATGAAACAACTGTTAAAAAAATCACACTGTGTCCATAAGTGGCATAGATCACTCATTGCAACAATTGTAAATGTATTACTATTTGAATAAGTTAGTCATCACAGATGCAATGAGATTGTCTTTATCAGGTACAACAGACTCAGTAAGTGCCTACAGGAAAATCTATCCTATATACATCTCCGATACAGGTACATCATTGTTGGCTCAGTAGTGCTATGATATTTAGAAGTTGCTTGGCCTGATCCATGCAATTACAATGTTTCTTACAAAGAATACTTACTGCATCTTTAGTATTGAAACACACTGAAGGTCTATGTATGTACATCAGCAGTACACCTTCATCAGTAAGAATGCATGTGATACTGGCAGTACAATTTCACGTTGAACAGGCAATGTTTTTCCATACGTTTATATCAGCCTCTCTATGTTGAGTAAACCATTGCAGTAAATATACTACTATGTAAATCACCTACTAAATGTATCACTACTTTTATCTTGAGCATGCTAGTGTCTTGTAGTTAATTTATGTGCTTCTCTTAATTAATGTATACTCACTAGTGTTAAAACCTTTCTACAACTGCCATCATGCACCGTCAGCATTTATATTGAATAACGGCACAGTACCAGTTGTGGTGTGGTGTAGAGGCATCAGTAGGTAAGGCCATGCAACTACTAAGTGTAGTCGTTTGTGCAGCTGCAGTCAGGATGTGTACGTTTGGTGTACATGGCCTCAGTTTTGCTGTTGATCTCCACTGAGCATGCAGTACCTGGTCAGGTGGGTGGGGATGTCTCGTAGTACATTTAGACAATTGTTTGTTATTTCTGTCACCTGCTGCTGGATGTCTGTCATTGGTTGTGTTGACTTGGTCCTCCCCCATACTTGAATGTGTGTGTGTGTGGTGCTGGGGGGGGGGGTGAATTTGGAGTTAGGGTTTTTAACCCTAACAGTGAAATTCCTCACTTTTGTCGCAGTGGAACAACCTAACTAATGCATTAAACGGAGTTTTTTGCCTCTAATATATATATATATATATATATATATATACACACACACACACATATACATATGCACACACACACACATACTGCAGGCATACATTCTGAAACCTGTTTATTATCATAAGTCAAGCACCACAACTTCAGTGCCACAGACAGGAAGCAGGACTCAAAGGAATGCAAAAGGAGAAAAACAGAAATAACTAAGGTTACTACAAAGTCACTAAATTCATATTTTACCTTTCATGCACCATTTAAAGTAGCAGGGGATGTTAATGGGAACATGTTTTACCTACAGTGCAGACTGCATTTATGTAATTTTGTATTTTGGTGGACATAATCTGTCTTTTGAGCTACAAATGCACTAATCGCAGAAACACCAGTGAGTTTTCAATGATTAGGCCATGAAGTCAGATTTCAGAGATGTTACTAATCAGCCCATAGGCTATGTAAATGTGCCTTTTAGCCACAACATTTTCAATAGAATATGCAACAATATGCAAAAATACATATAACTATATAGCATAAATGTGACATGATTCTCAATTTAACATTTTTCACATAATAAAAACAGTCCCATAGGGGACATCAAGCCTACAGAAATTGCAATACCTTTATCTCAATCGTATGTTACCTGGAAATGAAATTTATCCCTTAAGCTGTATTGATTTCCATTTAAGAATTAGACTAATTAATTTTGCCGCCACCTTAGTTACGATCTCATATTGAGCTGAAAGAATGAAATCCAGTTTCTCATCATCATCTGAGCCTTTGAGATAATTATCTAGTTGAATGAGGGATTTTTCCCTTAAATCTCTATAGAATGAGTAATGAAATAGAACATGCGTTGTAGTTTCGATTTGCCTAGGGGAGCACAGGCATTCTCTTTTCTTTATAGTTAAACATCTGCCACGTATAAAGCTGAGTTGAATATTGAAGAAGGTAATGCCACAAAGTCTTTCTCCTCTGTGTGGTATTTCATTAAGAAGAGATAAGGCTCTTAGTTGACAGTAGTTTTGTTTATTGCCAGCCATGGTGGAATTTATGGGATGCATAAAACCTTAGTATCCCTTTGGTGGACAATAATGGCTAATCAAATTTTTAAGTTGCTTTTTTTTATAAGCATTTTCTCCTCCTTTTCACCTGGAGACCCTTTATCCACCTGTGCATCCAGCCCCATCACCCACTGGGGACTTACTGGCTCTGTCATACCCCAGTGGATTGTCCCTTGTGGTGGGGCTGGTGAGGGGAAGGCTGTCCTGCCCCTTGTCCACATCCACATGTGACGTATTGCCTCAGTAGGTGGTGCAGGGCCTGAGGTGGTTGGGTGCTTCATCCTGGAGGGCTTTACACCCATTTTTTCCCCTGACTGGTAATGTGCTGATGTAATCACATGCATGTGGAGGCACTCACGCTATTGATGTCAGCTGACAGCCCATCTCCTACTTGTCAGACTTACTGCCCTGCCACCCAGTCTCTAACTGGTGGCAGTACAGGAGCAGTAAAACAGGCCCACCCTGCCTCCCTCCCAGGGACAGGACAGTAGTCCATGGGCTGCTTGATCCTTGCCATGACAGCCAACCCTCTACCACTAAGCCACTGGGTTGGCTCACAATTTCAAGTTCTACTTCAAACTGTTAACATCTGATCGTTGACCAAGTAAGTGGGTCACCCAGATTTATGCCATGCAGTGAGATTTTAAAATATTTAAACATTTTTACCTATGCCCACATATAGCCTGCTTTATTCTTGTTGGGAGCTATGCACAAAAGGGATTCAGGTACATGTAAGAGGTGCGGCCCTGGCCTGCACATCTCCCCATCTGTAGACAGGCATGTGGTGTCTGGCATTCACTATCAGTGGTCACCACAGGGTGCTTATCTACAGCCCTGCCCCATTGTGCTGGTGTGCAGGAGCAGATTGAAGGAAACAGGAGAGCAACAAACTGGATGCCCATTTTGGTCCTAGAGTAGATCCTCTGCTCCACACAAAGCAGAGGATTATGGGTAACCTGACTCCTCTGATGATGGAAAAGATGGGCAAGCACCCAAATGGCTGCCCCCAGCTCTCCCTTCCTGACCAGAGTTCTACAGCAGCATTGCTTAGGGAGTGCTGATTCCATTATAGCTGGCAGGATCCTTCCATTGGAGGGTGCAAAGGGATATGACAGGGTGCCTGTTGTACCATATCCTGCACTCCCCTCACCCAGCACCCTGTGCCTCTGTGAATGGCGTGGAGTGCAGGCTCGCCCCCAGATACTCCCCCAGACCAACCACATGCATAGCTGATTGACCAGATGAAAGATTGAGTGCAAAGCAGTGTGCACCAGGTAGAATGTGAACCCCATCCCCTCCCCTCTATCAACAGCCTAGTCACACCCTCCTCTCTCCAGTACCTTTGTTATAATATTTATACAGTAAAATAGTAATTAAATCCCTCAATGAGTGATAGGCTCAACCCCACAACCTCCAAGGCTGGCTCCTGTTCTGCTCCCTGCACAGCACCCAACTACCTCCCACCCAACAGCACCCATTTCTTAACATGATCTTGAGAAGGTGACCAGTTCAATCCACCTGCCTCCATGGCTGGCACCTTCTCATGAATGAAAGCACTCACGTGCTTGCTATAGTATAATCAGATTATGGTTTTACCATAGCAAGCACGCAAGAGCTTTTATTCATGAGAAAGCAACTGACTGTGGAGGATGGTGAGTTGAGCTGGTCACCTTCTTGAGATCGTATAAAGAACTGGGTGTTGTTGGGTTGGAGAATGTAGGGTGCTGTGTAGGGGGGGTACATCATATTTTTTTAAAGCGCAAACAAGTGCTTTACATTAAAGATGGTGGCCATCCTTGGAGGTGGGTAGGCTGAGCTGGTCGCTCATTGGTAGATTTTATTGCTATTGACTGTATAGATATTATAAAACATTGTGGGTGCTGGGGTACAGGAGGGTGAATTTGGGCTGTTGACAGAGAGTGGGGGATGGGGTTTACATTTTACTTTTTGGGGGAGCTGGGGGATGAGGTTGGGAGGGGCTATTTCTTTTTTTTTCTTTTTAATTTTGCGGGTGGCTGAATACTCTTTCCTCAATATGAATAGTCCCCCATTCAAGAACAGATCCCAAATATTCAGAAGCCCTACTATTCATGGTATTCAGGAAATACTACTTGGCTCCTGCACAGCCCTACTTCCTATGGGCTGATGCTAGTAAGTAGGTAGCTGTACCACTGCCATTTTGTGGCACTATTGCATAGTTGTGCAGCCCTGTGCTATTGAAAGGGTGCTTGAGGACCCTCTTATTTAGTGCAGCAGAGCCAGTGCGCTCTTTGCTTTTTGCATGATGTGCTACAATGTTCTGGGGTGTGGCTAGTATGCTAATCATGGCCACACTAGTAAAGGCAGCTCCTTTCACAGCAGTTTTGTGTGCTGCAGTGACTCCATCGATCATGAACTGTACCATGTACATGTTGTGTTCCCATGCCTGCATTGCTGGCTGTGATTTTGTTCTAAGTGGCAGTGGTATCCCGCCCTGCTGTCCTTCCATTGATGTACCCCTGTAGTTAGCATGTGCTACTCTTACGTTCTTGGGTTGGAGTGCTGCTGTGTTTGTATCCCTGCTAATTGCTGCTGTTTCCTCCCAGAGCTATTTCCCAAATCAGGAGGTAAGAAATAACATACACTACCTGAAGTAGCGTGTATTTACTGTGCGGTATTTCTTCCATTAATCTAGTCCATGGAGTTTTTTTTCTAAAGCTATTTTCCACAAGTCTTGAGTGTGTCAAATATATGATGCATGGAACTTGTTAAAAAAATAAGGTTTTTACCTTCCTATATTGCACTGATGCCCACTAGAACACATTTGCATGGTCAATCATGCATTAGTGTTGGGGACGCTTGCATTCCTCTTGAAGAGCAACTTTGCACTTCAGCATGCATCTTTCATAAGTTAGATGCTTCAGCTATTCCATTTACCAGAGAATGCAGTTTTTCATTTTCAATGTTCCTTTCTAAGATTTGCAGCACATCTTGGTAGTATATCTGAATATATAAAATACATTTGCCTCTCCCCTGTTAACCTCACAGTACTTTTGTTTATGTCATCATAGCGTTCACCATGGTAACAGACTATGATGTCACAAAAGAGGAATTGTGGGGTGAGCAGAGGAGAGTCAGATACATGTTGAAAGGCTCAAAGACACAAGTGCTGCATTACCTACAATATTAAGTAGCCCAACAACAAGGGAAAGTAAACAAAAAATAACTGGAAAACAATAAAGTTAAAACATAATTGGTGGAAATCTAGTGTTTTTAAGATTTTTTGTTATAGTAGAGAGTTGCTTTTTAAGGCCACTTGTGAGTAATCCACAAATGCAAGCTTTTGTAAGCATATCATAGTCCCATAAATATGCAAGAGAATGGAAAATCATGTACAGTAGCAGCTGACAGGCATTCTGCACCAGCCGTGATAATGTCCATAGCTGCACCACTGGCTGCAGGCCTATGCCTGCTTTGCAAAACCCATCCTATAATTTTGTAACCCAATAATGATTGGCAGAATAGTTTGGGATGTCATGATGCTTTATGCAGGGTTGGATTCCCTTAGATGTCAACTACATAGAGCAGAACTATATGCACTTTGGATTCTATGACTTTTTCAGCAGCACTATAAAACTCTTCCCAAACCCTGTAATTGAATCTCTGTACGCCAGTGTGTTATTGTTTACTGTGATACACTGTAGGTGTTGTTTAAATGATCTAACAAGTATTTCTTGTCAAATATTTTAATCTTCAGTAAACAAAATGTGATACTTCTTCCAACTTTACATTCTTACTGGCGGAAGTACTGGCTGCCCAACTGGCAGACCTGTTTAACACCTCGCTGGAGAAGGGGTGCATGCCACAGGACTGGAGGATGGCACATGTGGTGTCACTCAACAAGAAAGGACCCAGAGATGTGCCGGGTAACTACAAGCCAGTCAGCCTATCCTCTGTAGTAGGCATGTTAATGGAGACCATTCTAAAGGAAAGGCTGGTGACCTTCCTAGAGGCAAATAACTCCAGGATGAAAGGCAGCATGGGTTTGTAAAGGGGAGATCCTGTCAAACAAACATGATAGACTTTTATAACTGGGTCATGAGGTCTTTAGGAAGGGGTCAGGCAGTGGATGTCCTATACCTGGACTTCAGCAAGGTGTTTGATTCCGTACCACATGGCAGGTTGATCAGCAAGATGAGTAACCTTGGAATTGGGGACAAGCTGCTGGGGTGAGTCAGGAGCTGGCTGTATGACAGGAACCAGAGCATGGCAGTAAGGGTAGGACTATCCAAACCTAGACCTGGCACCAGTGGGGTCCTGCAGGGCTCAGTACTCAGACCGGTATTATTCAGCACCTTTATTGGTGATATAGCAGATGGGCTCAAAAGTTAAATCTGCCTTTTTGCAGATGATACTAAGTTCTGTGGGAAGGTGTCAGATAATAGAGATGCCCGCTTTATTAGGACATGCTGCCGGGAACCGATTAAGTGGTTATGCATTTCAATGGAGATAATCTCCTTATAATTATTGGTGAAGTGACAACTGGATTACAAGTATCTTCAAATGCCTTAACAACCGGATTTCAGGTTATTATATTCCCAAAAACTGTAATAACCCCAAATCTGATCATTAGGGTATTCCAAACAACTTTCACTTTCCTGCAGTTTTCTCGTTTCCTGTAGCGTGTCCGAGCGGTGTTCGCTCTTTTAAACAATATTGTAGAAATTGTACAGAAAGAGCAGTGTTTAGTATAAAGAATATGCCAGCTTTGCCTCCTAAGCTTACTTTTTTAAATTTCTTAGGAAAGGAGCCACCGAATGCAGAGAAAATGACTTGGCGGCTTCAGAAGACTTGATGAAAGCATTAGCGAATGTTGCTATAACCACACTCACTAACCTGTCAAGTCTTCTGAAGCTGCCGAGTCACTTTCTCTGCACCTGGTGGCTTCTTTCCTAGGAAACTTAAAAAACTAAGCTTAGGGAATAAAGCTGGAATATTCTTTGCACTACACACTGCTCTTTCTATACAATTTCTACAGTACTTTTTAGAAGAGCGAATACCACTCTGTCATGCTACAGTCACCAGTGAAACTGCGGGAAACTGAAACTTAAGAAAATGATCACCACATGACTTACATGGTCAGAAAAAATTTACAGGCCCAAGGTGCCTCCCCTTCCCCACATCCTCCTGGCCAGGTCCTACAAATCCCTGGACCTTGTCTCCCTTCTACACAACCCGACCTCTACAGACTAGTCCTTCTTCCATCATGCTTCCTTCACTGTAGATGCTCTGGAGGGTTTCAAAACTAGGTTCCTTGCTATCTGGAACCACTATGCTCAACTTAGACAGTCCAGGGTGCATGGTGCCCACCTCCCCTGGATCACAGCTGACATCATAGCCAACCTCAAAGCAAGAGACCTGGCCTGGAAAGCATTTAAGGAATCAGGCTTACCCCAAACCCACCTAAAGTACCGTGCTCTATGCACCGCTTGCACTAGGGTAATCCATCATGCAGAAACTAAGTACTTCAGTACTACCTTTCACATAAATATAAACCATCCTGCTAATTTCTGGAAGGTTGTCAAATTGCTCTTTGCCCCTCCTCCCAACCACCAACGCTTACCCTAAACATAGACACATCCACCGTTACTGATCCTCCAGCTGTAGCCACAGCTTTCAACTCCTACTGTACAAGTTGCACTGCTGCACTAACATCCTTGCTCCATTCCCCCCAACCCCTCCTTCCCATCCCATCGCAATTGAACAACCCCCGCCACCCACCTACTCCTTCTCCTTCCATCCACTTACACCCCTAGAGGTGTACAATGTCCTTCTTGCTCTCAACCCGACCAAGGGCAAATGCCCCTCCACCCTTGACTCCAAAATGTTGTACCTATCGGCCCCTGCTATTGCCACCCCCCCTAGCAGCGTTTTTCAATTTATCCTTCTCTCTAGCCCTGGTACCAGCTGAGTGGAACCACGCCACAGTCATTCCGCTCCCTAAAGGGGGTGATCCATCTGCCCTGGGAAACTACTGCCCTATTTCCCTCCATCCCATACTGGCAAAAATCCAGGAAAAACTTGTCCTCTCTCAGCTCTCCTCCTTCCTCAGCTCCTCTTCCTTCTACACCCCTTACTAGTCTGGTTTCAGGAAGTCCCATTCCACCACCACCTCCATGCTGAGGATTTTGGACTCCATCCTCTCTGCCATGGATAAAGGACACATCACCTCAGCCATCTTTGTCGACCTAGCAAAAGCATTTGACACAGTATCTCACACCCCTCCTCCTGGCAAAGCTTGCCAATGCAGGGGCTCTCTATTAAGGTCACCGACTGGTTTTGATCCTACCTGGTTGGTCAAATGCAATTGGTCAGGATTGGTAACTCCATCTCTGCTCCTCTCCCTGTCTCATTGGGGGTGCCCCAGGGCTGCATCCTAGGTCTACTCCTGTTCTCCATCTTCCTAAATGATCTGCCCTCTGCCTGCCACATACCTCCATTCACATGTATGCAGACAACACGGTGCTGTACTTATCTGGCCCCTCTGCTACTGATGAGTCTACCACACTGCAGCAGGACTTCAACATTTTCCAGCTATGGTTTTGCTCCAATCAGCTTCACCTCAATGCCAAAAAGACAGACTCCATGACCTTTGGCACTAGGCATGCTTCATGCATCATGCTTCCTTCACTGTAGATGCTCTGGAGGGTTTCAAAACTAGGTTTCTTGCTATCTGGAACCACTATGCTCCACTTAGACAGTCCAGGGTGCATGGTGCCCACCTCCCCTGGATCACAGCTGACATCATAGCCAACCTCACGGCTCCCACCCCCCCTTAATTTCCACACCCTGGATGGGACATCACTGGAGGCCTGCCCCTTCTTCAGATACCCTGGGGTCTGGCTCGACCAGCACCTTGACTTTTCTGTGCACATTGATGATCTCCACAGAAAACTCCACCCCAGACTGGGTGCACTTTACTATAATCATGGTTGCATCCCCTTGCCAGTCCACTGTGCAATCATAGAGAAAATGATTCTACCAATTTTAGACTACAGAGATGTGGTCTACAGTGCCGGCCCCAAGTCCACCCTGACCAGACTGGACTCCTTCATCCATTCCTTCTGTTGTTTCATCCTAGTCTGCCCCTACTCCACCCATCATTGTACCCTTTATCAGTCCCTAGGCCTGCCCTCCCTACAGGACCGCAGATCCTCACATTGTGCACTCCTCACTGCCAAGTTCTGGGACTAGTCCATGCCACCCTACCTCACCTCAGTCCTGTCCATCCACTCCCCCCTGCCTACGAGCTCAGGCAAAAAGACACGCATCTTCTACATATTCCCCTTAGGTTCACCTTGAAAGGCCAGGCTGCTTTCAGCTACTGAATGCCCAAGCTATGGAGCTCCCTCCCCACAAACATTCAGAGCACCTCTCCCTCCCAGCACCTGAACGGTCTTCTCTCAGTGCATTTCTTCTCCACCTGCTCATGCGCCTAACAAATCATCAGCACCTAGGCTAATTAACCCCTCCTCTGCTTGCTCTGTGTCACTACCTGTATCAATCTTAGGTTGTCAAGCACTAGTCTCATGTTGCAGCTCCCTCTGTTTTATGTGCGGCACTGTTATGGCTGCACTATTTTGTTTGTAAAAGTCTGCATTTGTCCTAATTTTCACTGCTGTACCTTTATTATCTTACCATATTTGAACACTGCTGTATTTATTATTGTATTCCTCTGTTTACTGTAGTTCTGTCCCCAGGACACATCTGGAATCAAGCAGTACTCTGCTCAGCATGCCTTCCTGGTTAAACTCTTAAATAAATAAATAAAATAAAATCCATGCACCCGCGATTATAAAAAATAAAGCATTGGTATGTGTGTATTGAACAATTTTTTTTTTTACACACCCTCAGTATGTGAGGACCACATACTGTAAACCTCTCAAGCTTTGCTCTTGAGGTTTGTGGGTCATCAGCCACCTTGGGTATGTAAAATAAAATCCATAATACACATGTACCTATCCATTATTCTCTATTTAATGGGGAGGAGATGCCAGTTATATTGGATGAATCTTCCATCACTGTAGTGCTCCACTGCATTAATTAACTGACAATTAGGTGCTTATCTCTGACACATCCTGCATGCCATATCCTGGCTCCTATTCACCCACTGTGACCCTGATCTGCCCTTTCCCAAAACTGCACTGCCTGCCAACCAGAAACGCTCAGTGACATTTAGTTGTTTGAAGCACTAATCAGCCCAAAGCCCTGCCCAAAAACTGCACCGTACTGCTTGCTGAAAATGATCCAGCTACACTTTCCGGAATTGGAAATCACAGTACTTCACAAGACCCTTTATCTACCTCTCTTGGACAGCTGTTTTTCCTTTCCTTCTTTTATTCTCACTTAAAGCTACCCAGCGAGTCCATGCAAAAGAAAGCAACAAGTGAAAGTAAAATGCAGAGTACGTGCGGTTGGTATCTATAATGCAGAGTGTATGTGGTTGGCATCTTAAACCACGTGGCCAGCCAAAAATGATCCAACTCAACTTACCAAGACAACTCCAGAACATCTCGGGCAGGTGTGGATGTCTCTCCTCACATTTAGGTGGCTTTCATTTTAAGGGTTATAAAAGATGAGCTGGGTAAGGCATGGCAGAGGGAGTGTTTGTAAAATCACAACAGAACGCAAAACAGAGGAGAAATCAGCATTTTAAATGCCTTCTGTTAAAGGGGACAACCACTTAATGGGGACAAAAAAACGACCACAGAATTGTCCCTATTAAGCAACTTTATCTGTATATGCTACTAAGTGCTGGAATGATCTCCCATTTTTGATTCACTTAGCACAGAGCCACATTTTTTTTAAATCATATGAAGAATTATTTGCTAGAATGCTTAGTTTGTAAATGTTTTTAGCTAACTTCATCTATTGGTACTTACTTTTGGTGTATTTTTTATATTTGCATATTGCAAGATTTATATTATTTTGCATTTTGTATTTTAGTAGTTTGCCTTTTGTATGCATACCAACAGTATCTACTCATGTAACTCAGCTTTGGGTTGCTCCTGAAGAAGGGCCTTTTGCCCAATGTGCTTACACAGTTGATAAATAAATGAAATAAAAAATAAATAAAAGAATCAAAGGCTCAGAAAAAAGCCACCAGTTTCAGCATGACTAAGGTGATGTAGGAGTGGTCTTAATTTGGTCACATTTCCTGCATAATAACATTTGAAAATGCAGCCTAATTAATTCATTGAGTCTGTTCTGATGTTCCTACATTGTTTTAACTTGCCCATTCAGACCCGAATATTCAAAGGGGTTACGCCTGGTGCAACAGAGTTGCACGGGCGCAACCCTGCATTGCACCCCGGCGGGAAATTAAAGGGCTGCCCAGTGTAGTGGAAGTCCTGATGTGCTAGGGCACAATGTAATCCTATGTGGTGCAGATGCAGGGGGCATGCCCATGCATAAGCAGAACATCCCGATATTCAACCCGGGATATGCGGCACATATGCTGGCGCAGCCCTGCACTGCACCACATAGGGGGGCTCAAAGTTGAGCCCATGCAGAGTGGGAACATCTCCTGGCCATGCACAGGCAGGCTGCAGTATTGCAGGATGCAACACAGCAGCCCAGCCGTGGATAGCCACCCGCCTGCCCAGAACACCGTCCGCAAGCACATACTGATCCCTGGTGGTCATGGAACTCTCACCAGAAGTTTTTCACGATTGCACGGTATATGTTGAAAGATATATCCTGGTAGTGTAGTGGCCCCCAAGTTCCTGGGTCCCTGATAAAGAAAAGACATGATCATCCCTGGTGGTCTAGTGGTCCCCCCTCCCACCCGAGTCCCCGATTCCCCGATCTATGTCATTATGACCATCCCTAGTGGTCTAGTAGAACCCTCCATGCCCGGTGCCATGATTGCAGTAAAACCACATAATATAATGTCCTGGTGATCCAGTGGCACCCGCCCATACAGAACCCCTTGCTAGCCCCGCTCCCCCCATCATTGGTGGGCGGCAGCATCCCGTCCGCATACCACCTGACCGCCCACTGAATGACAGGTACAGTAAGGGCTGTAAGCCCATTGGTCCCCAGTGTGGACTGATGGGCTTGCAGAGCATACTGTTCTAGACAGTCCCAAATCTGTGAACAGAATATATGAAACCCAGACAAACAGAAGAGAAAAACAAAGAAGTGTATCAGATGGGATTTGAACCCAGGCCACTAGGAAAACCATTCTGGTTGTGCTACCATCTGCATCAGCAAGGCAATATTAAACCTGGGAATCCCAGAAGCACCTTACTCTTTTTCTAATGCACAACCTGGTGCTTCACAGATAAGTACATTTACATACACTGTTTCAGCATGCAATTTCCATGATGGAGGTTTAGCAGCATGTATTGTCAGCTGAAAGCTTCAGTTTTGATTCTGATACAGTAAGCACTATGTTTGTTATTTAAAGCACTTGAAAATTGTTAAAAAGCCAGTACATCTTTAAATGTGAACAGTTACCAATATATTTAGATCTGTTTGTTTGAGGAGCAGTTTAAAACTGAGGAACTGGTGAGACAAGGTTGAGTGTGTACAACTTTTAATTATAAAATGGGCAAGAAAATACTGGTTCCTGATTGGCTGACTGGCACAATTTACATTGTGTAAATCCTGCCATCACCCAACATAAAGAAGTGCTAGCCAGTCATGGTACATGACTTCAAAGCCGCCGGCCACCATATTGTTTTCTCACGGTAACCGGAATGCATGAAACTCAAAATAGAAAAATTAAAACTTCTCTCTCCTACTTTTCTACATTGTATAATCACAATATACCATGAGCGTCTGTGGGTGGTGGCAGGATTTACCCACGCCTGGTGTGGTTTCCTCACTCGGCCAGCAACCTCGTGAAAGACACCACCACACCAGGTGTGGATAAATCCTACCATCACCCATAGCCACTCTTGGTATATTGCTTAATTTGAAAATGGTGTATCACTGTGACTTCAGTGTTAGGCTCTACATATCTTTACTGATTACAACATTTTAAACATGATGCATTTTTAGTGCTATAGTGTTGTATGCTGTGGGTTTTCATCATTCTCTGTGTTGGGAGTGATAAAATTTCACATGCCTATAAAATGTAATGCTTTGATTTATTAATTTTTTTTGTTTTAGATTTGACTGTTCTAGCAGAGATACAAGTCCTTCTTAGACTTGTGGGTCTGGTTTTGGACCATTTATTCAGCTCTACGCATTGTAACAGTAGAGGGCAAGTAAAATGCAGAAGGTCACCAAGTATTTTAACAGGGTTTGTCTAAACTGTGTGTTTTTGGCTTTGTTGGAGGTTAAAATAAAACGTTAGGCTTTGTTTTTTATTAAAGTATGGTTTTAAAGCTTAGTTAAAGAAATTTCAAAAGTTTTTTGAATCTGTGACAATGGAGTTATTATTTTAGTATTACTGCTTTAGATTTGGTTAGTGTTAGTGCTTCGTGATGTGACAATTGATTTTTTAGGTTTATACTGTGCATTTTTTAGATATTCTTTTCAATAGGGAGATTGATCTACCAACATAACATAACATAACGTAACGTAACGTAACGTAACGTAACGTAACATAACATAACATAACATAGCATAGCATAGCATAGCATAACATAACATAACATAACATAACATAACATAGCACCACAGTATAATTATTGTTAAACAAAGAAAGAGTTCATAACAATGAAACATTATTCAAAAAACTGTGAACATTACAGAATTTGCAGTGGCATATTATATACAGTAATTCACTATTCTTGTTTAGTCTAAAGAAATGACAGTAGTGAGATGAGAATACCAATTTTGCATTTATTAAATGTTTAAGACAAATTTGAATACCCGCTGTTATGATTGTATGTTTCAGAACATAACCTTCTGAAGAAATTACTTATTGCCCCTACAGCCTTTCATTCCTACATACTTTTATCTTCACAATTTCTCTATTCTAAAAACCGAAACGAGGTCACCTCAGGTAAATTCTCTTTTGTGTAGCATACACTAACAATACACATCTAAACCACTGCAAAAGGGCCTTGTTATTACAAAATGTATGAGGATCATGTCTTGCTTATACATATTTAAAATCCAAAGTGGGCATCTTAAACTCCTGAATTATTAACCATATACATTGCATAAATCAAAGATTAACATTTTTATGAGAGTTTACTGAGTGTTTTAAAGATACTGTATCTGCCATACTCCCTTCCATCTCGCATGTATCCAGTACATTAACCCTTAAAGCACTGTTGAGCCACAATGTACTTACTACTAGAAATCTGGAAAATGCATCCAGAGATTCCCTTTTCGAAGACTTGAATACATACATTCATATGCACAGTAGCTGAGGGAATTCTACATAGAAAATTAATTTGTATCCCCTCCTTTTGCTAAATGTTGGGATGGGAAATCAGACAACAATGGTGTTTCACAGCATTATTTCACTGTGCTTTGGATGAGTTTGGTCATGTCATGTCATATCATAAATGGTGAATGGACAGAATGTTATTGACCAGTCCTGTCAGTTTCAAGATGCATTACTCCAATGCAACTTGCCCTGTCTCTTTCACTTCTAATGAAACCGTATAGGATTTACTACAGTCATATGGGTAACACATTGCTGTTATGACAGTTCTTGTAGATGGCCCTCTGGAGACCAAATAAATCATTTTCTTGTAAATACATGAGCTGTACATCCAAACAGATGATTAAATTAGACGTTGGTTGTTACTGCACATTAGCCTATACCATATAACTTCATGGTTTAATGGCTGACTGACTTTTGATCACTGGATTTAATGTGACTTAAAAGTAGAAGACATTCATTTTGATCTCTTAGAGATGCAGTATCCCTCTCTTCACACTTACAGTATAGTATACTGAAGTGAAATAAATGGCCATCCACCCAGCCAGTCATAGAAGGTAACAGAGTGAATTACTTGCTGCTTCTGCCTTGGGGAGGTTGTAAGCTCACTTCAAAGACTGAATTCACGCACTCATGAAAGTCTAAAATTTGTAATTTGCCATTGGTTTCCAATTTTAGTCCAAGGGAGTAAGAGAAGTGTGTCTAACCCAGGTTGTAGAAACTGCTTGTGTCAGTGCATCTACAGTTATGCGTTGGGGGCCGTGGTGGTCAATAATGCTGCTGTGTACTGTGATTATTAATTGAACATTTTAAATGGACATCCTTTAAAGAGACACACCAGTCATTAGAGTGAACAACTCAAATTGCTTTTTTATACAACCACTCAGAAATGGTACACTGTTTACAAATATTGGGCCCTATACAATATTGGAGCAGAGTGGCTATGCACATGTATCATGGGCATGCAGCCACTCCACACCCTACATGCCCCCCGCATGGGATGCCCTAATGGGGGGGTGCAGAATCAATGCACTGATCCTCCTGGGTATAAGGACTGCACTGGGCTGGGTGGTGGGCTGTGGGCATGACAGCACTATGTGCCATACACAAAGGTATGTAGTACTGGCCGTGGGTGTGTGGAGGGAGCACAGGGTACACCAGGAGGAATCCTGCCATTAGCCCCTTATACACCATGCACAACCATCAAGACTCTGCTGGGGCAGGGCAGATAGCCCACCCACCTGGACCGCTGCATTCTGCCCCTGTATACGTTGGTGCAAGGCTCCTACCAGGTGCCCCCCACAGGGGGGCACCAGACTAAGTATGCTGCCCCATCACACCCCAAGGGCACCACTGGGCCACCCCATAACCAGCCCTGTTGCTTCGCATGGGAGCTAGGTGTGGGGTACATCCCCTGCACCACCTACAGAACCCCATCCCCATCCCTGCACACCACTCATGTGCTGTATTGGAGGGCCGGAGACTTTGCCTTCCTCTCACCACCACAGTCACTGGCTGTTGGTCATCCAGGGGGTGCACTGCCAATGCATGCCCCACCGTGGAAGGGATCAACTGAGTGACCCAGATGGGGCATCCAATTGGATGCCTGGCCAGGTCCATGGCCCCACCCCAACCACCCCGCAGAGTCCTGAGTGCTGGGGGCAGGACCACAGACAGGTGGCACACAGTGGTGAATACTACTGGTGCGCACCTGTCCGCATGTGCAGCCCTATGGAGGTGGGATACATGCCTTTGGCACATATATCCCACCCATTCATGCATAGGGCCCATTGTCTTGCTAGTTTTACTGGCTACTGCAAACTTGACACCATTCACCTCACTGACCTCAATGTAATTTGGCTACAACTCAATGGGGATACAAATAAAAAATCAATAATTCATTTGAACCTGGCAAAAATCATTGATAATATTACTGTTTTCAATGATAAAACAGACATTCATAGTCTCCTTGACATGATCCTTGTCAGTAAGACTACCAAAGGATCTGCCACTGTAGTTCTCTCAAACAATTGCAGTGACCTCTCAATCACCTACTGCTTCAGGAAATCCCACAAACGTCTAGCCTCCTCTCCCATGCAATAGTTACTACCTGCTTTTGCTGAGAATTTGATGTCAACAGATTAACTGCTTACTTCAGCAGCGTGCCATGGAGTAACCTAGACATTATCTCTGATGTAGACTCTTCCTAGATCTTCTTCAAAAGTCAGTTTTTGAGATCTGTGACTTGTTTTCACCTGGATGGACATTAGGAGTCAAGGCATACTACCACCCATAAGTCTTCAAGGAGCTCTTGGAGGATTTCACTTTAAGGGAAACCTCCTGGGCTAGATTTAGAAACCTGGCATGGTAATGATGCCCTGCATTACTGCTGTTAGCTTAATAATGCATGTGTGCCACCCACAAGAAAAAAGCATATTTCTTCATGAACCGCTGTGAAGAAATAAGGCAACTTCAGGAATTTCTATAAAGTAGTTAAACACCTGTGCATGCTGCAACACAGTGGAACACTCTTACAAGACAAATTTCTGATGGTGCCCACACCTTTGATCCCACTTCCACAGCCAAATACCTAAACAGCCACTTTAACAATCTAGGCATTTATAACAACTCAGCTCTCATTTCAGGTCACATGTTGGTGAATTACTCTCCCTCCTCACACCTATTCATACAACCCAATCTCTCAATTAAGTCATTCTTAATCTATGAAGCATTTAAAGCTCTACAATTTATTAATCTGCACAAAGGTGCAAGTGCAAACAAACTTAAGCTAAAATAGCTTAAACTAGTTTACCAGTCATTGCCACACCAGTCACCAAATCTTTCATTTATCCCTCCTGACAGACATGCTCCCTGCAATGGGGAAATTTGCAAAGATTATTCAACTGTTACAAGGAAGAAATAAACTTGATTCTAGCATTTACAGACCCACTTTATCATTAGCAGTTCTTTGTAATCAATCCTATACCATATTACAGGGGAGGATATTTTCCATGTTTGATTAAAACTCTGTGCTGAAGGGAAAAGAAACTAGTAGCCTAGCTGGAAGTATTGAATGTTACACTTATCTTAAACATTGTATCTAGAGGGTGTTATCAAATGTTCCACTTGTCTTAAGCATTCTAGGGAGCGTTACCTATACCCCATTGGGGTGATCCACCCCCTAATTCCCTCAACCAACCTACAGTACTGTACCTCACATTATGTCAGGTCAAATTTTGTTCTATGCCACCCTCTAAACTGGCTAGCATCAGTACTATTGTATCCTTTATGGTAGGAGAGTATTCTACCTCTTAAAGGTTATTGTGTACACTCCTGTGTAGAGAAGATACTCTCCCATTTTAAGTCAGCCTTCCCACCCTTTCACAGTGATGGCCTTACAGGGATTAGCTGCAACATCATTTTATGTACTTGCTGTTCTGGTTATGGACTGGGTTATATTAGCCCTTCCTGTCCTCCAACAAGTGCATTTCACTAAGGAGACCCCCCCACCACCACCACCTCTTCTCTCATATATAAATGAAAGTGGCACACTTCTGCTAATACTCTATGGCCTTTTGTTTCACAAGGGCAACTGCTATCTTTTTTTTTGACATGGAGGAAGCTACCATTATGGCTACTCCAGTATGTCCTGTGCTCCCCTGTAGGACCTTGTCCTGTATCTAGCTACTGTTATCTGTAGATATCAAATTGAATAGAGGTCCCACTTCCCCAAATCACAGGGTCTGTGTCCCAGATGATGTTTGTTGGACAAAAATATATAGTCTAAAGTTAGTTCATTTGAACATAAGCAGCCTTAGGCCCAAGCTCCAAGAGCTAGAAGATTGAGCTAATCTACATGCTCCTGACATAGTTACAATTTCAATACCTGGCTAAAACTTTGCATATTTCCTCATGAGGCAGAACTTCCTAAGTACTCCACTTTTAGGTGGGATAGGATCATAAAGAAGGGAGGAGACATTCTTTTGTATGTTTGATCCTCCCTCAATGCCTCCTTATTAACTGCACCTGGCCTAGGAAATTCTGATAAGGAGGCTCTACTAGTTAAACTACTTCTCAGTGGTACAAATCCACTATATGTGGGCTGTGCTTATAACCATCTCCCCCCCCCAGCTGGTTAACTCTGCCTTTGATTCACTTATTAAAGCCTTCTCCTACTTGGCAACAGGGGATCTAATAGTGCTGGGGGATTTGAACATCAGTTGGATTTCTGAGTCAGGGGTGGACCTATGACTACCCTGTAGGAGGCCCATCTTACCCAAATAATCTCTGACTTGAATGAATCACAAAACTGGCAATCACCTTGCTTCCAGACCAGTTCGGATAGGCTGCAGGCATATTTGTAGACTCCTTCAGTGACCAATCCCCCATCTTCTGTATGTGGAGTAATGACTCCCCTAAACTTCCACCCAGGGTATTCATGGTCTGTGACTACTCTAAATTTAACTCCAGCTCTTTTCTGGTCACACTGTTGGGCATCAAGTGGTCCACAATTAGTGTTCTTCCTGGCATGGATTCTGCCCTGCATTTCTTTGTGTATAACTTCCTCTCTGCTGTTAAAACTGATGCCCCTTTTAAGCAGTATGGGGTAAAGGGCCAACAATCAAAGTGGCTTGACCACACCCTTAAGAAGTCCATATAAGTTCATTGTCAAAAATTCATGAAAGGCTAGTTTGCAATCACTTTCGGGAGTATTTGGAACAATGCCAGCTGCTGACAGACAGGCAGCATGGTTTCAGGAAAAATCACGGTACAGACATCGCTTTAATCTGGCAGTCAACAGATATAGTGGAGGTCATGGAGAAAGGGCCTCAACTGTTGCTTTATTTATAGACCTCACTAAACCCTTTGATTTAATACCATAACCTTCTGTTAGAAAACTAAAACTGCTTGGTCTTGATAATATATCCTGTCATTGGTTCTCCTGCTTCTTGTCGAACAGATATCGACAGGTAAAGTGAAAAGGTTTTCAGTCCTTGAAAAGGCCTATAATAGACAGTGTTTCCCAAGGCTCCAATTTGGGCCCATTGCTCTTTTTCCTATTTGTTAATGACTTGCCAGATAATTGTTATAGAGGTAATGTGCTGCTGTACGTGGATGATGCTGTCCTATACAGATGCTCTAGTTTTGTTTGGTTCCAGGCATTTTGGTACTTCCAGGCAACATTTGATATCCATTGTCATGTCCACTGGTGTTCCTATTGGGGTGGTGGACTTAGTCAAATATCTTAGAGTGCACATAGACCAGGAATTCTCCCTGAAGTGCCATGTTGATCAGGCCTCAAAGTACCTGCACCAGAAAATTGGGTTGCTTTCTCCCCTGAGTAGTGTTCTGACTAATGATTCACGTAACGCTATTGCTAACTCTGCACTGCTACCAGCCTTAATGTATGGAGCACCAATTCTACAGTCTCTAAGATCCTCAGAAGTTAATAAGCAAATGGTCCTGTACAATAAAATAGGTCAGTTTGCTGATGATGCTCCACCAATGGCACACCATGGTGAAGTCTTCCACTCCCTAAACTGGCACTCCTTTGACGGGAGATTCAACTACCCCATTCTTTGTTTATCTCACAAACTTGTCCATGGTGCTTCCCCTCCTGACCTTAGGGATGTTTTAGCTAAAAAACCCTCTTAGGAAAACACTTAGGTCATTCACTAATACTCTTTTTGAGTTACCAAGAACAAAATCTTGTGTGAGCAAAAGATCCTCTGCTTTCTCTGCCCACTCCAAATGGAATGCATTCCTAGCAGCAATCCAAGATTGTTTCTCCCTTGGTGGCTTCAAAAAAGGGCTCACATCATTTCTCTTTGAGCATAGTCTATTTGCTTGTATTTGCTGAATGGTTATGTTATAGCCAGTATTTGCATTCCTCTGTTTTGCTACTCCAAATCCATTTGAACCAGCTCTACCATGTATGTCCTATGACTTATCTTTTACCTTAATTCATTGTTGTGATTCTGTGATACTTATGAAACATTTTTGTTTAACCTTTGTGACCTTATGTTCATTGTCTTGTTGTTGTCAGAGGTTGTATCATTCATTGGCTTCCTGCTTTTATTTTGATATGTATCACTTCTTGACTTTGTGCTTGTGTGTTATGTTTCTATATGTTTAATTAATTTTATGTCACCCCTGAAAAAGGGACTTCTAGTTTCAGTGGGGCTGGTCAACAAAGTTCAATAAATAAATAAATAAATAAATACATACATGCATAAATGAAAGAATTATTGAACAGTTCAATGAACATGACTTCCAGAACCCTTTACAGTCTGGTTTCAGAGTTGGCCACTCCATTATAATTGGTCTCCTTAAATTTACAAATGGAAGCAACCTTGCTATGGATCAAAAACTAGTACACTGGTGCTGTCATTGTTGACTTATCCTATGCCTTGAACCTACTTAACCACAATCTCCATCTTAGGAACATAAAGACCATAGGGTCTGATGACCAAGCAGTGGACTGGTGCAATGGCTGCCTCAGTAGTCAGACATAAATTATTCATTTCCCGATCTGTACTCAGTCACTAGGGGATTTCCTCAAGGCTTCATCCTCTAGCCACTTTTGTACATTCTCTTTCTTTCTCCTCTCTCCTTCCCTCTCTCTCTGTCACTTATACCATAGTCTATAGGTATGCATATGATATTATCCCATATAACAGTGCAGTCTTCCTGGACCATATAGTACACAACATACAAACTCAGGGTTTTAAATAATTGATTAGCAGTTTTTTTCTTGGGACAATACTAACTGTACAGAAACTATTTATATAGGTTTTCTAGAAGTGTTGTTTGTTAAACACAGTGAGGCAAGTGCTATGCATTTTCACAATGTTTTAGAACTTTTAAGAGCAAAACGCTAATCAATTTTTAGAGTTAAATAAAACCCTGAAACTGATTTCAACAGAGCTGAACTCTGGCTTGAACCAAACAACCTTGTTCTCAATGCCAGAAAAACAAGACAATACTCTTTGCCAGCCCTACCTAATAAGAATGAAACCCATCCCTTCAAATTCTCATCAGTGACCATATTTCATTAGATCAGGTTAACAAATTCAGATTCCTTGGTGTAAGTCTTGACTTCACCCTAACCTACAACAGGTAATGTACAAAGACTGCATACTTTTTCCAAGGCTACATACACTATATAGATCCAAATTTCAACTGTGGATAAGCTAGAAAGCAGATTTACAGTAGTTCACCCTCACTGTCCTAGACTCTGGTGACATAATATACAAAACAGCAAACAAAATATCTTGAAAAAGCTAGATACTCTGTATATTAAGTTATGCAAAAGTATGTTTCAATGTAATACCATGGCACACCATTGTGATGTTTATAGCAACATTCAGTGGCTGAGCCCAACATCCAGGCAGACTCTCCTGATTCATATTCCTGAACAGATGCACTTTTGTACATACCTCTCAACCTTGTGTCATTGAAATGAAGGACAAGTGCACCCAAATGAGGGACAGTGAGGCACACCCTCATTAGTTCTCTGCCTCCTGCACCCAGTATTAACCATATATGCCTGAAACTTTTGGCGACTCTAGTGCTACAAGATACCCATCACCCTAAATGTTCCTCCACTTACTGGTCCTGTGCTCTCGCCCTGGCCGAAGTCAAGTGCTACAGGTGTTCCCTGCCCATAGACATGGGATTTTTGGTCATCGGGTGTTCGATGCTTCCTTAGCCACCGCATGAGTCCCCAAACCCAGATTCCCCTCCAGCAAAGCACGGCTAAAGCCACTAACCAATCAAAAGGTGAGCACTCTTCGGCTCTGGCCTCCGACTGGCTCCTATAGTCTGCCCCTGTGATCTCAATAAACTCTGCAAAAACTCTAATTTTCTCATTGTACCTTATCTAACATGATAAAATCACTTAACTGTGGTTCAGAGCTCAGTGCCTATGTTACATACTGTAGCTGGATGCTGTAGGTTGTGCTTTGATACAGAGGCCAGACCAGTAAGTAGGATAATGCTTGCGGGTACTAGTAGTATGAAATAGTGTGTGCTTAGGTACTTTAGCATAGACATGAGCAAGTCAGTGATTTAAGTACATATGAACTGGGCAATATATGCGAAGTGCTTAGATGCTTGAACTGATGAGTTACTTGTTATGATTTAATTGTGTTTTGGCCTTTCTTTGTATCCCACCTGTAGGAAGGAAGCTTAGTCCAGTATAATGAGACCCCCCCCCGGTGGGATAAGACTACCTCAGAAGGAGGAAGTGTCAGGGGAGGATGGTGGGGAGTGTGACTTGCTCTAAGCAGGGTGGTGCACAGCCTGCTAGTTTAAATAGGGTGTGGGAGAGGAGCTCTTCCCCCACTTAACTAGGGGCATGGCCCTAAATTTAACTGTGGTTCAGAGCTCAGTGCTTATGTTACATACTGTAGCTGGATGCTGTAGGTTGTGCTTGGATACAGAGGCCAGACCAGTAAGTAAGATAAAGCTTGCAAGGTACTAGTAGTATGAAATGGTTCATGCTTAGGTACTTTAGCATAGACATGAGCAAGTCAGTGATTAAGTACATATGAACTGGGCAATAGCGAGGTGCTTAGATACTTGAACTGATGAGTCACTTGTTATGATTTGATAGTGTTTTGGCCTTTCTCTGTATCCCACCTGTAGGAAGGAAGCTTAGTCCAGTATAATGAGACCCCAAAAAATAAAGATATCAATGATTGTTCTGTATCCGACTGTAAAGAAGTTGAGTAGGATGACACCCTCAGGAAAAAGATTTGCAGTTTGATCACCTCCTCCAACTCCGGAGAGTGTGACCAGTAGCACGCAGGAGAGGAAAAACACCCTTGGGGGGAAACCTCTGAGGACCCATGGCTACTGACCTGCCTGTCCTTCTGGGCATACTAAAGGAGAGTAATCCAAATATTTTAATCGGCTAATCTGAACCCCAAAGCAGTAGAACCCAATCCAGAGAAATGGAGAACTGAAGACGTATTGAATCGTGACATGAAGTTGAACAGAGCAAGCATCCATCAAGTAAACTCCAAGTCCGAGAATCCATGAGCAGGCCAGAATGATAGTATAGTGACATCCATGGTTGATATGAATTTGAAGCGATGAGTTGCAGTGGTGAAGCATTTCAGCAGGTGAGGCTGACTACTCAGAGGAGAACCAGGATTCAAAGGCTCAAAATCCATGTCTAGAAGGAGAACTGCTGGGTCATGTTCTGCTTGGCAAGCTTTGCAAAATGAAGGCCGTGGCGATGAAGCACAAGAACTGGCGTATGCTGAGTGATCAGGAGGATGGAGCAGTAGGAACCTCTAATCCTAAGAAGGGATGCAAGTATGTGAAGTAGGTAGAGATTGTAGTGAATAGGTAGACATGGGTCAGATGTATTTCCAGCTCCCAAGGAGTGCGGTAGATAGTAGATGGTGAGTTAGTCATGATGCCCTCTAGACCTGGTAGGGGCGAAGCAGACAGTATGAAAAAGTAATGTAAATAAGTGGACCTGTACATAGGTCAGTTGTAGTAGGAAGTAAAGCTGCATGATGCAAACATAGTAGCTGGGAAGTAGTAGTGCAAGATTACATACAGTATAAAGTGAGGGGTATGAAAAATGGTACTAGCAAGGGAATCGGAGAGCTCTGTGTGGATCCAGATGGTTGCGTAATAATGTTGACATCTACGTTTCAAAGCCAGAATGATACCATAGCTAGAATTGACTTGAGAAGACTATTCTGATGAGTCCTAAATAGTCGAGTGTAGGAGTCCTAGATGGTGGTAACTGAAGAGGCTGAGTCAAATGAAGTAGCATTGTCACAGGGTCCGAGAAGCCTTAGAGCATAAATTAGAATAGTGGAGGCCTTCAGGATAAGCTTGACAAAGTGTCCCGGTAAGAATGTAGCGATAGTAATTTCATGAGACTGAAATGGCAGGGCAAAAGCATCCAAAGAATAGATGATGAATGTCTAAACATCCAGATAAGAGTCCATAGTAAAGGAGCTCCTGCAGCTAGACTGACATGGCAGCAGGTAGGCATATAGTAGAATATGTGAATCTCTAGGCCCCGAGCTGGGAGAGGCAGGTGTGGAGTAGAAGTAGTTAAATCCCAGCCTGATGGGTGAAAGCAGGTCATAGAAGTATGCAAATATGGTGCAGTAATATATAGGAGCAAATGACCTCTGGACCCATAGGGGTGCAGGTCAGGCGAATGTGATGGCAAACCTCCGGCCCCACGGGGCAAGGCAGGTTGCAGGGCAGTGGCAGATAACATATTGGAAATTGAACTGCATGCAATGCAGAAAGGCAGCGAAGTAGTGAGGAATAAATTGTAATTGGTATCATAGCGGTGACATGTCCTGAGTCAGTTTAGTGTGGAGTAGTACTGTAGTCTTAGGGCAGACTTATGAAAGTGGAACGGTGCTGTAGACTGGCGTATTCTGTAGATCAAGAATGGCAGGGATTGCAGTGAAGAGACTGTGACGGAAGAGATGGCAACTCGACGAGGCAATAAGCATCCTGAAACTGTAGTTACTCAATGATTGAGGCATTAGTTCAATCAAGGAAGACAATATGGAATAAAGGTCAGCAGAGTGTCCTCGCGGAGATGGTAGTAGTAACTCTGGGAAGTTGAAGTAGCCAGGTGAGGAGCATCCAAATATTGAGAGGAACATCAGATGTACTCCAGAAATAATCCAATGTAAGGCGGAGCTTAGGGAGCATATTGGAAGGGTAGGTCTGAATGAAAAGCAGCTCTGTGGAAGCATCCATGAGAACAGAAGGGGGCCAGCCCAATGAGATAAGAAAGTGCGGCCAGACTACATGTGAGTAAGACGATGGACCGTAGATAGTACGATTGAATGAGTATGTCAGCCGGTGAGTAAATAGAAGTAGTAGCTAAACCCAAGAAGGCCAGCACGCACCAAGACCATGAGGTCAACTGGTAAGGGAAGTAAGAGTGGTTGCTAGCCCCATATAAGCTAGCATGTGCAGCTGGACCACAACTAGGTCAGCTGGTACGGTAAGTAGATAGTAACAGCTAAACCCCAGGAAGAATAGCCAGTATGGTTGGAACACACGTAGGTCAACTGGAGTAAGGCAGAAGGAATAAGCTGAATGTAGGAGCAGTGACATGTCACAGCAGTAATATGCAAAGTAGAATATACAGTTTGAGTGCGACGGTTCGAAGATCCAGAAGAAATTCCATGGTCATGCTGAACATTGACAGATATGCTGAAGCAAATACACAGCTAAATAGAAATGAGATGAGTCTCAGACGAAAGAGCGACAGACCATATAAAGGTGTCACAGTAATGGAGTAGCCAATGCAGAAGGATTCGGTAGTCCAGTAATAGACCCATACATGGTAGCAAACAGTAACTAAAGGCGATGATGGCTGGTCAGGGCTGAGCTCTCCAGATCTGAGAAGGATGGATGCTCAAGTACAGCGGAGGGAGGAGACAGCTCAGGCAACTTGAGCAGTGGAACAACAGAACTGGGTACATGCAAGTGGTGTAGCAGCTGTAACCGTCATGCATGTTCATCTTTGTTGATGCTGGAAACTGTTCCAAGTGTATCATCTGATTAATAAAGATCTTGTTTGTATGATACTGTTGTGCCCTTAAGGACAGAGACAAATCCCACTATAGAATGGGGAAGCAATACAACCCATGACTGGATAATTTTCCATATAACAGTGAGGAACCCATTGTGTCTGATTTATACTACAAGGGTTTATTGTACATTACGCTCAAGCAAACAGTATCTGTATTATGTCATCGCAGGTACAAAAGCAACAAATACTAGAGTTGCGGTTCTTGCAATGGTCCAGTTACATATATTTGTACTATATCACATCATTTGATTCCTGATAGATCAGATTCAGCAAAGCTCCAGCTGTAAGTCCTACAATTAAATGAACTGTGGTGCTGATTCAGGGTGGCGGCAGCAGTACAGGACAACAGGAGATATGAATGGGAAGGCACGTAATGTTAAGGGCCCTGCAGATGCAATGTAGCGTGGTGCTGCAGATTAGACAGCAAACCCATGCCTTAGGCAGTAAAGTGAAAAAGCAGATAGCGTAGGAATGGATGGTAGAGAAACCCAGATTCCAGGAGGTGGTAAATGGTGTAGGTATGGCAGAAGCAGCAGCTGTCCCAAATGACAGCGTAGAGTGAGCCCAGGCCTGTCAGTGGCAGAGCGTAGTGCAATGTGGTGGAACACCGTGGAGCAGAAGGCTGAGTCGACAGAAAGAAGTATAAGCAGCATGCAAGCTGCAGTAGGCAGACAAAGTGGGGGTCAGCTCAGGCAAGCAGTTCAGGAAACTGGAGAGGACTCGACGAAGTGGAGAAGCACGGTGCCAGACAATGGACTAATGCTGGCAAGGACGACAGGAGACCTGAAAAGTGGAGGAAAAGTGGCAGCCGAACATGGAGATGCAGCACGCTAGAGACAGGTAGGAAGACCCTCAGAGAAGGTAAAAAGAAAACAAAAGGAGGGAGCAGACTACAACAGGACAGGAGGAAAGGGAAGAGAGGCAGGCAGAAGGCAGGGAACACAGACAAACACGGGGGGGCAGAATAGAGGAGGAAGCCAGCGCAAGAATGCAGCACAAAGTGAGCTCAGTGAGTGCAACTCGCTCTAAGCAGGGTGGTGCGCAGCCTGCTTGTTTAAATAGGGTGTGGGGGAGGAGCTCTTCCCCCACTTAACTACTGGCATGGCCTTAAATTTATTTGCCTGACTGCATGACCCATATTTGACATTGCTTAGTGTGTTAGAGTGACTCGGGTGATTACACTCCTTCTGTAAATCTGTATTTGAGCTGAACTTTTAGGTGCCAGTGGAATTACACTTCTTGTCTTGCTGTTCCACTTCTCCATGGGTGCAGTCAGTCCTGGACTCCTTCTCCTCCTCCCTGCCATATGCAAGACCCCTGTGGGCTCCCTGTCCCACAAGCGCAGGGAAACTTAGTCACCAGGTGTGCGGCACTGCTTTAGCCACCTCGGTAGACAACTAGCCTGGATCCATCACCAGCTAGACATGGCAATAGCCTTCAGCCAATCAGAACGTGAGCACTCTTTGTTGCTGGTTTCTGACTGGTTCTCCCAGTCCGCTTCTGTGTTCCTTCTAAACCAAATTTAAATCCAATCTTTTGCCTAAGTGTGCTTAGAAGGAGCTGTAATCACTTACTTGCCTGGCAATAGAATACTTATCCTTATGGAATACCACAAGTTCACACTCTCTTCTAAACTTCTGTGCTAGCGCCAGCTCTCTTGTTGGGCTGTTGACCACTTTATCCAACTGATGATTCCATTAAGCTGTAACGATTGATGTTATATTGTGTACTTTCTTGTATTATTGTTATCCACTGTATTATTGCACTCATTGTAAATATTTAATAAGTACTTTACTATTTGGCCTGGTCTTAACCAGGTCCATCTTGAAAATGAGCTTGCTCAACAATGTTCACCTAGATAAATAAAGATTTTGATTGATTGATTGATTGATTGATTGATAATGAGGGACACAACCTCAAACATGGAAATAAAAGCTCTGAACACTGCAGAATCCATTTCCTGAACTTTAACAAAGTTTATTTTTTATTTAGCATCTTAGAATGGTATGAAATGTTGCTTTAATGCCTGCATTTACATAACTTTTATCTGCGTGGGGAGTACCTTTTCCGTGAGGGAAGAGCAATGGACAAAGCAATTTTGAGAGATGAAATGAGGGACGGTTGAGAGGTATGCCTTTGTATTACCTGTTGAACTATCCAAAGACCTTTGATAAATTAAAGAACCCGCATACTCCTCTTCTCCGAATTTCTCTGTGCTATAGTTCCAAAACAGTTACCAAAAGGCTTTATTTTGCACTTAGAGCTCCTTACATGTAGCATAAGCTTCACGGTCAGCTAAAACACACCTCTATCACTTGCACTTTGAAATGTATATTATTGCTACAGTGCCTTAGAAAATGATATTCTTGTTGCAAGGATTTACTGTGCCATACTCTGACATCTACTGCCCAAATACATGTTGGTCTCTGGATTAACAAATGCATCTCTTGAACCTAATGATTAAGCAATGCCTGTACAATATGTTACATTATTGAAACTATGGCATCTGCATTTCGTTAGCCTGCTGTCACCCTGGGACCCATAAATAAATGAGATGTCTATCCTCAAAGGGCTATTCTGGTGGAAAACATTTCTGATAAAGAGGTATTAAAAGAGAATTTAACGAGCAAGCCTATATTTTTTTATAGAAGCTTCAATTCAAATAGTGGTTCACATTCCATTATTGCATCATATTTACTGGCCTTTAAGTAAATTATATTGATGTATCTTGTTTATGCACTGGTGGTAAGGAACAGTTTAGAACCATATCATGTACAGTAGTTTATGTCCTTGTTATGTTCTTACATTGTGGGCACAATGCATTTATGTTCTACTGTAGATCTTTAGCTGAAAGGGATGTAAACTACTTCACACAGGTGTAAAATGGTACTAAATAGCAGTATGTAAATCAGAAACATCTACTGACTTTAGTTAAGGATCAGTAAAGATGGAATGATAATAGATTTGGAATACGTATTTAAACAAGATTTGGCTGGTGAAACAGACTGGTCTTGCTTTTGTATAGTGTCATTGTTTATTTTGTAGCAGATCTTATTACCTCACCAGTCTCACTGTTTTAATTGTAGTTACCTAAGGACCAGATCCAATGTAAACTTGGCCAATTGTTTTGGATTCAGTGCCCATTGGAAGGGCTTTGTCACAGCAGCAGCACTGCTTTACACTACTGCTCCCTACACTGTTCAAAGTGGTTTAAGTCCATCTAAAATCAAGAAATTGATTTTAGCCCCCCCAACAGCAAACACATTTGTAGCCCCCCTCCATATTACCATTTTTTTAATCTATGATGGTCTGGGTTGGACACCAGACACATGAGGTAGATGCGGGGGAAAGTGGAAGATTATTTTTATTCCTTGATGCATAATGTTGGGCACTGGATCTGTCTGGTAAATGGGAGAGAGGGCCAGATTTGTTTTATTCACTGATGGGCCAGTTTGGCATCAGACTTGTCAGGACATTTGAGAAAAGCAGACAGATTTTCTTTTTTCTTCATTGACAGGCCAGGTTGGGCTTTGGATTCATCAGGTTGTGATGGTAGGATTACGTATTTCATTTATTCCCTGATGGGTAAAATTGGGTCCTGAACTCATCAGATAATTGAGAGTTAGAATAAGCTGAGCATTTTGTTTTGTTTCCTGAGGGCCAAGTTGTGCACCAGACCCATCAGATAGTTGGGGAGGTGAATAGGTGTTTTTTATTGCCAGACTGATCAAGGTGTGCTGCAAACCCATCAGGTAGTTTGGGGAACAGGGCCAGATTGTTTTTATTCCCAGATGGATTGTGCACTGGATTTGTCAGGTAGTTGGGGAAGGAGGACACATTTATTTTATTCTCTGATGGGCTGAGTTGGACCCTGGACTTATTAGGTAGTTGAGGGAGGATGGGACAGCTTTTTTCTCTTGATGAGCCAGGCTGGGCACTGGACCCATCAGGTAGTTGGTGGAGAAGTACCATTTTTTTTAATTCCCTGGCTGGCTATGTTTGGCACCAGATCCACCAGGCAGCTGGAGGAAGGGGCCATATTTTTATTTATTCCCTTACTGGCCAGTTTGGGGAGCAGCCCCAAACCTCCCATGAAGTGCTTGTGCCCTTCACTGCAACCTGGATAGATGGGCATTGGTAGAGAAGCATTTTACTACCCAGGGGCTGAGTGTCACATTTTCTACTCTCTGCTCACTGCTTTGCTGCTGTTCACCCTCATCCTTATCTCTTTTTTGACTGAATTCAGGTATGGTGCTATTAACTTCCACACAGTGGTTTTATAACCTTTTGCCACTTTGGCTTGATGCATCCTTGTGTTGCAGGGACAGGGGTGTGGACAAAGACACTTGTTGCCGCCCTTTTTTTAATGAAAGCTACTAAAATAGAGTGGGTGGGCAAAGTGATGTTACTGTTGATTGTATTTGTGCTGCAAATTAATTATGATCTGTTCTGCAAATTAAAAGATATGTTACATAAAAATAGATTTGATTGATGCCTTACTGTTTTTGACAGACACTTGGTTTAGTTCAATTGAAATAATTAAAAGTGCATCAAGATTTCTAATGTCTAAAACTAATTTTTAAATAAAGAGGAGATTGAGTACTTCCACCCTGTGTAATGTAGCATAACATAAAATCATAATATTTTGTTTTCTTGCATTTTGATACAGTAGCATGAGGCCAAAAGAAACCTTGTTTAAACATTTAGAATACTAGTGGGGCCATATTCACATTCTGTCACTTCACCATCAGTTTCTCATTGCTTGTAAAGCACTCCGGGATACAATGTGTGTGTGAAAAGTGCTATATAGATGCTAGGGGGTTCACCACCAGGTTGGTAAACAGGCATATATAAATAGAACATTCAATAAGAAAATTACATTCCTATTAAGTAACGTTTGAAGCTTAAATAATAAATTTATTGAACTTGAAAGCATTTTACATACAGATAGCATTGCGTTGCCCTATTAACGGAAACATGGTGGGAAGAAAGAGATGATTGGGCCAAAATATTGCTGGCTATAATCTGATTAGATGAAACAGACTAAGCAGAAAGGGTGGTGGACTAACTATCTACACCACAAAAATACTAAATGTTGTAAACATCTCATTAAAAATAAAAGACACCAACATCAATACAGAAGCAGAATGGATTCTGATAATAAATAATAAGAGCACAAATTTAATCTTGGGACTCTGTTATAGAGCCCCTGTCCCATTGAAGGAAATTAACAGACAATAATGAACAGAATCGTTAGGGCCCTTGATTTAGGAAGAGTTATCATAACAGGGTACTTTAATTACTCAAACATAGACTGGAAAGCAAACAGGGCTTGTAAAAGAGAAAGCAATGATTTTTTACAGATGTGTTTAGAACACAATCTAACACAACATGTCACTAAGCTGACTGGATTGAACAATATCCTAAATCTGGTTTTGACAACAGAAGAAATCATTATTACGGTGTGTCCTGTTCAAGCACCAATAGGCAAAAGCAATCAAGCAACAGTAAAATTTGTATAGGTATACCCACACCAAAGAGTCAAAGGATTCACCAAAATATATCTATATAAAACAGCCAGTACAGAGGGGATATCTACAGATTTACAAAATATAGACTGGACAGAGATTCTGGAAGAAAAATCAATAGATGAGGGATGGAAGTACATTAAAAACACCATATTATCAGTCACAAAAAACATATTAAATGTATAAATAAATACAATTATAAAGGTCTTAAAAGTGGCTCACTAATAGTATAATGAAGTTAATTAAAAAGAAAAACAAAGCATATGGTGTGTATAAAAGAGATAGCTCTGAAATGAACTGGCATACCTTCAAGGAGTTACAAAAAAGGTGCAAAAATAAAATTAATAAAACAAAGAAAAGATATGAGTACAAATTAACCTCTACAGCTAACAAATCAAATAACACACAATTCTACAGCTATATAAAAAAGTAACAAAGAAGAACGAATGTCAATCATTGACAAAAATGAATATATCACTGACCCTGTCCAAATGGCAAATTTATTCAATACATACTTTTGCTCAGTATTTAAGCAACAGAAGCTAGTTACAAAGGATAAAACAAATATAGGGAAAGGGAATCATACATTCAAAACAGATGAAATTGAGAAAATCATTGAAAATTTAACAGCACATAGTGCACCTGGACTTGATAACATAACATTGTCAATGCTGAAAATCATGAAACATTATATTTGTGTGCCACTGAAGATCATATATGAAAAATCAATAAACAGTCATATAATACCTGATGAATGGAAAATAAAATCTAAAATCACCCCAATCTTTAAAAATGGAAATAAAGTGTAAAGAATTACAAACCAATCAGCCTGACATCTGTCACATGTAAAATTTTAGAAACATTAGTTAAGGACAAAATACAACAACAGTTATTAAGCACCCCCTATTTTGACAGTAATCAACATGGTTTTAAAAGTGGACTGTCATGTACTACAAATTTAATCTGTTTTTATGAATATAGAAGTCAAAACCTGGATAAAACTGTTCCGATGACTGTAATATTATTAGACTTTAGTTGTGCTTTTCACAGCATTTCACATTGGGCAATTCATGAAAAAATGGCTAATATAATTTTGATGACTTCCTCATTAGACGGGTAGATGCATGGTTGAAGAACAGAACACAAAGGGTGTGCATCAGAGGAGATTTATTGGTAGAGGGCAGTGTTACAAGTGGAGTACCACAGGATCAGTTCTTGGTCCTGTGCTTTTTCAAATATTCATTGCTGACTTGGAAGATAATATAACAAATAACCTCACTAAATATGCAGATGATGCAAAGTTAAGGAGGACCATGTTACATGGCAGAACAAAGAGATTCAATCCAGAAAGATATAGATTCAATAGTCTTGTGGACCAATAAATGGGGGATGAATCTGAAACTTGATAAATGTTGTGTCCTACATTTTGGGAAGAAAAACTCTGGTCATAACTATATCTTAAAGAATCAAATAATATAGAAAAAAGACATAGGAAAACACCTTGGAATTCTAATAGACAATAAACTGGATTTAAAAGAACATTGAGTAATCAAAGTAACTAGAGCAAACAGAACTTTAGGATCAGTAAGGAGAACCATCAAAAGCAACTCAATGGAGGTCTTGATGCTACTGTTTCTTTCTTATGTAAGACCACAATCAGACTTTGGTAGCCAAATCTGGAGTCCATATTACAAATGGCAGATAGCACAAACAGAAAAAGTCCAACGCAGGTTCACTAAAACCATAAAAAATCTGAAAGAGCTAACATATGTAGACAGACTGAACGATCTTGGTTTAAATAACCATGAACTATGAAGAGAGAGGGGGGGGACATACTCTTTTATTTCAAAATCATGAATGATATTATTTTATTTTCAGACTTGGGTATTGAATTTGAATCAGATGTAATGACTCCTAGAGGACATCCATTTCAGGTTAAAATTGATCAGTACAAAACCCCAAAAAAGAAATACAAAGAATAGCAAATGTATTGAATAAATTACCTGAATCCATTATTATAAGTGAAAATAAAGACATTTTCAAACTAAAATTAGACACATATGTAGCGAATAGAGGAAATATGAGTTACTATAAATTTTTCTTAAAAGGAGCTGATGCGGGCCTCTGCCTTTTTTGCTCCTTACATTTCATGTGACATTTCAAGTGACATTATTCTTATTCAAAGATGACTATCACCATGAACTCAAAATCTACTAAGGTATGTGTAATTTTGCTATTTTCAAGCTTAGTTACAACCCGAAATAGAATAGTTTCTTAGCTTCTGATTGTATTACCCCCATCCATTTGAAACTTCGTCCTATTAAAAAATCATGTTTCTTCACTAGCATGAGAATACTCAAAGGTCATTTTCCCTAAATGTTTAGTTCTGAAACATAATTTTTAAACATTATTTTAATATAATTACACTATACAGGGTTAGGAAACTGTTACTCTGCTCCAGAAATGGGCTTTTTCAATTTGTTTGAACTGAGCTGGGAACAGCCTGTGTTCCAGCTCGATAAACAAACAACCACCCTCACCCTGGGTCCTGACCAGCCATAAAAATTAGCTCAGTTTGCTTGACCAGTATCATTGACCTTTTGTTCAACTGAGTCATGCATGCTTTGCCTCTGTCTCAAATACATTAGCTTGATTAAACCTATTTTTATGTTGCCTAAGTGTTGTTTTGCAAATTACTTCTCCCTAGAACCTCTTGCTTCAGCAATGGTATCCTCCCCCCATTATACTTGTCCCTGGCAAAACTATTCAGATTGACTGGAACTTCGGCTTTCTTTTTTTCATTATACTGAGATGCTGGAAGAGATGCTATATGTCCTAACTCCTACAAGCATTATACCGTGTTCCAGTTCTGCTATTCTTTGTCCTTTTGTATTGCAATAATTGATTAGCATGTAAACTGTTTTAAATAGGCAATTTCATTCTTTTTTTCAGAAGAAATTATGGTATCTTTCCATTCCTAAAATTGTGCAGGCTGAGAGTTTATTAGTACTTCCTCTCAGAGTTCATTTATTGTCACTCAAGTCATCACAGTGGGGGGGGGCTAGTATAAATACCCCATTGCCGTCTTCAGTGTATCACCTAGGTCAGCATGGAAATCCTTCATTTTAAATAGGTAATTTCTTTTTTTTTCCAGAAAAATATAAAGGCTAGCTTTGCATTCACAAAGTCATGTAGACTGAGCGTATTAGTACTTCCTTGCTTAGCTCATTCATTGACATTCCTGTCATCCCAGTGAGTGAGGGCTAGGCTAAACAATCCAAAGACTTCTTCAGTGTATCACCTAGGTCAGCTGCACATTCACATAAAATTGTCCACTTGCTCATCAGGCTCTTCTGCACTGTTTTCCATACATCTGTTAGGGTTGAAGCACAAAACAAAAAAAGGGAAATAAAACTGTTCCAATGGACGTAATATTATTTGACTTTAGTTGTGCTTTCGACAGTGTTCCACATTGGGCAATAAGGGGCTGAATGGTCAAATAACACAGTGTTACTCTAATTTTGGCACACTCTATACCAGCATTATTGTTTTAGTATGTTACTTCTGTCTGACAAGACAGTGCTGAAGTTAGAGTAACATCAGTGCTGTGTTGTATGATCATTCAAACACCAAGGAACAGAACACCACAAATAAAATGCTATTTCATTTCTTCATTTTGTCAATATATGCACAAAAAATAAATAATTCAAAATTCTTGCCATAGATAGCTGTATGTGATAATAGATGTATGCTGAGGTACTATCTTGACTTTCTAACAGACCCTGTTGAAAGGAGGTTTTATACTCTCTACAGATTTGAACTGCTCCAAATCACTGTTCTCCCTGCAAGGTATACTGAAGTAACTGATCCAAATACTAAGAAATTTAGCTGTAACAAAACAGGAACTGAAACCTTATTTCATGTTATCTTTGACTGAACATGGTACACCAAGGTTAGAACAACTTGGCCAATGACGAATTAGAACTCAATACAATCGACTGATAAAAAATAACTTGTAATGCTACTATTTATAATGGAGGACAACATTACTGTCATCAATATTGTAAATTACTTGTATATAATTATTAAAATTTGTGCCAAAAAAGATCATGAGCTGGTTGCTCTACCATTTTGTCCTTCTGATGGATAAGTTGACTTTGTATTCTATGTCTTGTGCATTTCGTTGACTCGCAAGGGAGTGCTCCTTTAGCCTGGTTTTGAACTGTCAGTGATTTTTCTAGGGATGTGCAATAAATACTCTGTAATTTTGTTATTTTATATTTCTTATTACAAGGTGATTTTATTTCATGTGTATAGTGTAATGATCTTTTCCTGATCAAACAATTAAGACAATTAACTAAAAACACAAATTAACCAAGGCTTGTAGGACTTTTCCTCCAAACTTTTCATTTCTCTACTTTTTTATATTTTGTGCTTCAACCACTAACAGTTGCACTATCAAAGTTATTTGCAATTTATTTCATTATGTTTTGAAAAAATATATGTAAGAACACAGACATTTTGCTCCCTTCGGTCATGGCAGTGGACCTGTAGCTTGCTTTGCACAGTTCACTGTGAGCTGTGCATAAAACAGAAGGCCCATTAAAGATGGACTCATAGCTTCCTTTCCAAATTACCCTGCTTGTGCTATGGAAAGTAGTTGACCCATTGGGCATGATGACATGCGTACAGTTTGCTTTGCAGTAGGTACTGCTGTCTCTACATGAAGCCATAGACTTGTAGGACATGGGCCAGATTTGTAACCCACTTATGCAGGCCCTACAGGTGATATGTTTAGCAACAGAACTGTCATGCATGGCACCAATCCATAACTTGCTTTGCGCAGGGCCATGTGGGTCCTGTGCAAGATGAAAGACCCATTGGGCAGATCTTAAAGATGCCACTTAGGTGGTCATGAAGGTGTTAGGTACACAGGCATTAACCTAATTTGCGCTTGAAATGTTAACAAATGGTAACATATGGGTCATAGAAAAAAACAACGGGGAAAAAAGTTCCAGTGCATGGGCAGTTCATGTTTTCTGGGTCTTCATTTTTTGGGGGGACTAAATCACCCAGAACTGTTTTTGTTTAAGTTTTTCATTTTCAGATTTGAGATTCAGGGTGTTTACCATCCCTAACATAAGCACACAATATTGGGGTTTGAATTTTGGCCCTGAAATACATTGTTGCAGACACCAAATTCAGACTTTCGTTTGCTAAAAGTCCCTTTGCATTCATAGTTTTTTTTTCAGATATAATTTTTCTTGGGGGGGGTATTTTCTTTTCTTTTAGGTTCATAATCAGTGGTGTGAGAGTGAAGCAGAAGATGGTGACTGATAAAGTTATATAGAAGGTTATGCCAGTTGCGAACCATAGGAAAACAAGTAATGTATATACTGGGATTGCAGTGGGGGTAGAGCAAATGCTAGAAGGCAAACAAGGGTGTGGGATTGTTTTAATTCTATGAGCTGGGAGGGTGCAGAGGGTTAGGGGAGATTTTCCAGACAGTGGAGGTGGATGCTGTTTGTGTTGCAGGTGGGGAGTTGGGGGTACCACCAGAATGCTTGGATACCCATCCACCAGCCAGTTTAATGATCAGGAGTTTGGGCAGTACTAGCAGTAGGGCTGGGTACCCAATCCACAGGTATGAGTACTGGTGGAGGATAGGAGGAAACATTTTTTTTATATACATGATTAACTTGGAACTGCACCTCTCTAATAAATTCATACAGCAGGCATGAGAACAAATTAGCCAAGCTGAAAATGGTATGGAAAAATTAGCAGAATAAATGAAGTTGGTCACTGCGAATGCTCAGAAATTTATTTCACTCATTTTGACCACACTGAGCATGTTCATTTAGTCTCACCCATGAGATGCAATTTTTGTATGCTGTTGCCAGGCTAGCTATATACTGTATATGTGTATATATATATATATATGTACACATATATATATAGATATATATATATCTTATCTAGATATATATATATATATATATATATATATATATATATATATATATCTATATATAGATATATAGATATATATCAAAAAACATCATTAATGCATCAGTTAGGGTCAAAGAGACAAAAGTAGGGAAATGAGGCATTAGGGTTTTCAACCCTAGCACCCCATTGCCCACCCTGCACAGACTCACAGATGAGGGCAGAGTCTGTCTTGGGGCCCCATGAACCTTAACGCTAACCCCATTCACCTATACTGTAGCCATGTCACCTAACTGTGTACTGGAATGGAGTGAGCATTAGGATTCATGGTTCCCAAGACAGACCCTACCTCCACCTGTGGGTCTGTGCAGGGTGAGCACTGTGGTGTTAGAGCTGGAAGCCCTAACACCACATTTCCCTACTTTTGTCACTTTGACCCTAACTGGTGCATTAAAAAATGTTTTGCTATTTGTTTTCTTACTTTTTGAGATAGTATAAAGAATCCTTATTTTATGGCAGGAGCGCAGGGTCCTTTGTACCCTGTGCTCACATCTCTCCATTGACGTAGTATAACAATATCTGTATGTTACAGTGGGAGTGCAGGGTTGACATAGTAAAGCAGCATCTGTATGTTATGATGTAAAGGATCCTGCACTCCCATCCCTCCATTGATGTAATATAGCAGTATGCATATGTTACAGTGTACTCCCATCCCTCCATTGAGATAGTATAACAGTATCCTTATTTGACCCCAAATTTTCAACATAGCCTTCTTATGACTTCATCACATGTACCCAGGACAGAAAATTTTCAAATCCCCTCCAAAACATAATTCTGTGCAACTGCAGTGCCATTCTATGCCACAGGTGCGAAAACACATTTTGGGCAGGATTTGAGAAATGGCGGCTGTGACACACATGAGGCATGGTAATAAGAAGAGTACCTTAAAAAAAGGGGGTGAATTTCAACAACTGTGAGTGTGCTTAGCGAGATTGCAATGAATGCCCATAACACAGCCATTTTTCAAAATTTTGACCCCAGATTTTCAACATACCCTTCTTATGACTCCACCTCATGAACGCTATGAATGTTGTTATGCAAATCACTCTGGAAAGGTGATTTCACCAACTGACTGCAAAAATCACTTTTCTGGCAAGAGTTTCCTAATGACAGTCATATTGTTCATGAAGTGGGGTCCCCAAATGGCCATGTTGAAAATGTGGGGCTAAATGTTAAAAAATGGCTGAGTTATGGCCATATGTTCACCCCCCATTGAAATACATTGAAGCACATTTACCTTAGTTTATACGGCAGTCATTGGTTCCAGCAGCAAGATGCTTCCTTGATTGGTGGAGTGGGTCATGAACCTGGGACCTCCTCAGGTGAGTGACAGTCTGGGGGGATGTGAGGGGGTGTGGGGAGGTATTTGCAGAGTGGGGGGTTCAGGTGGGTGTACAGGCACACTTGGCAGTGGATGTTTTGTTTTTCACAGCCGCAAATGAGCAAAAGACAATGAGGGATGGTTTTCTTCTTTGCAGGGAAAAAATACAAATAATGAGAGATCCCACTGCCACCAATGATAACTTGGGCAGTGGAGGGTGGGGGTTAAAAGACAACGAGGGATGGTTTTCTTTTCAGGGAAAAATAAATACAAATGACAGAGGATCCCACTGTCACCAATGATAACTGGGCAATAGAGGGTGGGGGTACTTCTGGACACCAGGGAGACGTGGCAAAAAAAACACAAAAATATATTAATTATATATATATATATATATATATATATATATATATATATATATATATATATATATATATAAATAAAAAATAAAACAATAAGTAAATATATGGGGATACAGGGTAAGGGGTGCCACTAGACACCAAGGATATAAAGGGGGCACAAAACTGGAAATGGGAAAAAATTCCCGACCATTTCGCCCCATTGTTTGAACCAGATGGCCACTTTAAAATCCTGGTTTGCCAAAGAATATCCCTGTCCACCACCCAGATTCATCAGTGGCGAACAAGGAAATCAGCTGCCTGACAAAGATCCTTGATCTGGCTATCTGGTCAATGAATTTTGCTGACCAGATGGCCAGACAGGAATCCTTGTCTACTAGCTGAATTCCTTGTCCACCACCCTGATTCATCACTGGCGAACAAGGATCCTGGTCTGGTCATCTGGTCATCAAAATCTATGACCAGATGTGCAAGCTGGGTATCCTTGTCCACCAGCTGAATTCCTTGTTCGCCACTGAGGAACCATGATGGTGAACAATGAAGTTAGTGAGTGGTGAACCAGGATTTAAAAAGTGCTAAAAATAGATAAATGGCACTGAACAAACACAGGAAGCCATAGAGGACAGCTCATCAAGCCGTGATTAGCAAAAGACATCCATAGATGTGTTAAACAGACATCCTTGGACAGAGGTATCAGGGTTTATTTGGGGCAAAAACAAAATTCAAGATGGCAGCTCATGAACAAAGAATTTTATTCTGGTGAACCAGGACTGGCAACTGGCATGCAAAGAATGGCCCCTGGTGAATCAGGATCTTGGTTCGTACCGTGCAGCTATCCTGAAAAATAAAATTCCCATTGAAAATAATGGGACCTTAAAAATGCTGTAACTTTTGAATGGATTCATATTTTTTCACCAAATAAATGCTGGACTGTTCTATAACTAAAGCTCTTTTTACCATAACATTTTCAGACCAAAATCCAGCACCATCACTGTGCAGTGTGACAAGAAATAAACTGCTAAAAGTGGCACATTTTTTTTTTCACTATCTAGATATCAGAATCTGCAAATCCGATCAGAACAAAACTTGGAATGTCAAGAGACTTACCCTCAAGAGACCACACATGCAACATTTTGTGTACATTGGTTGAACGGTTGCAAAGTTATTAAAGTGCAAAATTTGAGGTTTAACATTAAACTGCCTACTCAACCCTAACTATAGTGGCACTACCGCACTATCTATACATATATATATATATATATATATATATATATATATATATTCATTGCAAAAATCTTTGTTAATGCATCAGTTAGGATTGATAGTACACTGATAAAAGTTTTGAAATTTGGTGTTAGGGTTACCAACCCCTAACACCCCATCCCCACCCTCCTCACACCAACAGGCTTCTGGGTTGTCAGCCTAACTCTTACCCCATTCAATGTGTAAACAAGCTGAGGTGGTGCAGTATAGGAGAATGGGGTGAGAGTTAGGTGTGATGACCCCAATACACACCCTGATGCCTGTTGGTGTGAGGAGGGTGGGGATGGGGTGGTAAGGGTTGATAACCCTAACACCGAATTACCAAACTTTTGTTGGTGTACTAGAAACCCTAACTGATGCATTAATGAAGTTTTTTCAATGAATTTCCCTTCTTTTTGAGAAAGTGTAATGTAACTGGTATGTGGTTATGGTAGCGCGGGCCCTCCAAGCCCTGCGCTCCCCTTAAGCTGCCCATTTTTGCATAATGGTATGCATGTATGGGAGCGTGGGCCCTCTTGGCCCTGTGCTTCCACTTACACATAAGTACGGAGTCATACAGCAGCCCTGTAGTACTGAAAAGGAACCCTTGTAACACTAATTTGGCAATATGTCAGTAACTGTAGCAACTACAAAAAAAATTCTACTGCAGTGGTATTCATGGCTTCAAAACCTCCACACAAGTCCACTAAACTGCAGAGAACAAAAAAATCATGTCTCACACTGTTTCCAAGATACTGGTATCAAAAGTCGCCGCAGGCACCACAGTGCTAGCCTAAGGGAAATATCTCAACTTTGGAGCACTGTAACTATGGGCTCGTTGAATGCTTTGGGAACAAATCACCAAAGAGCACATCTGTGGGACCAGGGCTTGCCACCCTGCAAATTGCAGCCCAATAGCCCAAACCATTTTGATGCTGTGGGGTGGCAAACAATTGTTGTTTTTGGCTTATGTTCTGTCGCAAATCGTGACAGTTTCATAAAATTGTGTGAAATAAAGGGGACAACACTTTTGTGATTTGCAAAAGTGTTGCATCTGTTTTGTCGCATTTTGCGACAGTACAAGAGTTCCAATCACCAAAAAGGCATTTCTGTTTTTTTTCCCCAAAAAAAAGATAGTGTTGTGATCCTCAGGACCCCACTAGGTAAACACAACAGTCAGTGTTTACCTAGGGGGTCCCAAGTGTAAACGCCAGGCATTTTTCTCTCTCGCTAACTGAAAACAAGATGACTATAGCACGACAGTAAAAGGGCCATTTGCGACAGTAAAATGTAGTGGTGGCAGCTTTTGAGAGACACATATATTTTTTTTCCCTTTCACTATAATGGGAAACCTGTTTATTTGAATAACTTTTGAATGGTTTAATATTTTTTCACCAAATCTTCAGTGACCCAGACTGCATCTTCCCTGCCCGTGTAACAGATATATATATGTGTGTGTGTGTGTGTGTGTGTGTGTGTATATATATATATATATATCTATAGATGTATATATATATATATGTATATGTATACATATATTGAGTTAAAATGTATTGATGCACATTCTCTATTGTGCCTTTTTGCTGGTTGTATATCAAAGAAGACAAATTTTATTCTTCAGTTTTGACCTGAAGCAACAAATAGTTTCAGTTCAGAGCATTTTATGATATTTAAAGTAAAGTAAGGTAAACTTTTATTTGTGTGAGGTGCCTTTCCAAAGCTCAGGGTGCCTTTACAATATACTTTACAATAATATCACAGCATTATATATAAAAACAGATAAAACATTAATAACCACTCAGTGAGTCCCTGCAAATGCCTTGTTAAACAGGTGTGTTTTCAAGGATTTTTAAATCCTTCCACGGTCAGGCTTTCTCGTATCAGGCGAGGTAAAGAATTCCACAGGGTAGGTGCCATAAAGGCAAAAGATCTTCCTCTAGATGTTTTCTGGGATTCCTTGAAAATCTCTAGCAATCCATCACCAGAGGATCGAAGTGAGCGGGTGGGGGGGGGTACAGTAAGAGTACAGGAGTTCTTTCAGGTAGTGAGGTCCCTCCTAGTGTAGGGCCTTATGGGTCAGCAATGCAGTCTTGAAGGTGATCTGCCACTGTATTAGCAGAGACTGCAGTTCACGCAGCACAGGTTTTATATGACTGGATCTAAGGGTTCCAATCAACAACCTGGCCATCGCGTTCTGCATTAGCTGCAAGTGGCGGATATCCACCCCCGGAAGCCGTAGGTAGAGGGCGTTGCAGTAATCAAAATGACTGGTGACAAAGGCATGGACCAAGGTAGGAAGATCTTTGGGCAGGACCAGGTGTTTCACCCAAGCTATATTCCATAGATGGTAAAAGGAGGATTTGACTACAGCTGAAACCTGCACCCTCAGGGTCAGGCCTTTATCAAATACCATACCCAGGTTATGCACCTGGCCTGAGGCAATAAATGGGGTCTCCCCAAGATATAAACCTGAGGGTTTCTCCACCCATGTCCCTGTCATCCTATAACCAGGGTCCACTACCAATACCTCTGTTTTACTCGAGTTCAACCAAAGCCAGCTAGTACTCATCCAGTTCAGTATCTCCAACAGGCAGTTTTAAATACCATGACAGAGCCTAACTCCTGTTCAGGCACAAAAGACATGTAGAGGTGAGAATCATCAGTGTAGCAATGAAAACTCAACCCATACCATCTTGTAATGTCCCCTAATGGGAGCATAAACAGTACACCGAAAATAGCATGGGGGACAGCACCGAACCCTGTGGAATCCCACAGGGTAGCCAGTGAGGGGCTGAGGAATAAATCTCCGACACCAATCTCTGGGATCTGCCCTTGAGGAAAGATCGAAACCAATGGGGGACCACCCCCGCTCAGCCCACAGAAGTACCACAGGCATCCGAGCAGCACCCCATGATCAATGGTGTCAAATGTCACTGAGAGATCAAGGAGAACCAAGATGGAATGGATTCTCTGATCTCTCACCATCAGAAGGTCATTTAGTACCCTCACCAGGGCTGTCTCAGTGCTGTGCCTTTTCATGAAGCCAGACTGGAGGGGGTCATAGATGTTGTGGTTGGTTAAATGATCCTCCAGCTGCAAGGTGACCACTTTCTCAATAACTTTCCCTATGAAGGGCAAGTTCAAGACTGGTCTGTAGTTTGCTGGGCAGTCGGGGTCAAGGGAGGTTTTTTCAAGAGGGGGCGTACTACCACCTCCTTTAAGGGATCTGGAAAGGTCCCTCTCGCCAATGAAACTGCCGCTATCCCAGAAAGGACTGGGCCGATAACCTCTACACACCCCACTAGTAGGTGTGTAGGGCCCAGATCCAAACTACAGTAGGTTGGCCGCAAAGTCTGGATAATCCTCACTATATCTAAGACTGCCGGTTGGCTAAAGGTGAACCATGTCAACTGGGCATTAGTACCAACCAAGTGATTAGTGCAAGATCCAATGGGAAGACACTGGCTGATCTTCTCCCTGATGGTGGATACCTTATCACTGAAAAATTGTGCAAACCCCTTACACTGTACTTGTGACAATGCTCGACTGGGATGGAGACAGGTTGGATTGCACAGTCTGTCCTCAGTATGGAAGAGCTGGGCTGGCCTGTTCTTCACTGTAGCAATTTCCCTGGACAGGAACTCTGCCTTCTTATGGGAAATTGCTGATTGGTAGATCTTATAATGATCCAGCAATCCAAGTTTATCCACCTCCAGGCAAGTTTTCCACTAGTGTCTCTCCAACCTTCACCCTTGCCTCTTCAGCTCTCAGATTTCCCCATTAAACCAGGGGGCACCCAGGTGAAGAGTAAGAGAGTGAACATGAGTTGAAGCAATGATATCCAGGGCTCCTGTAACAGCCCTATTATAGGCCAACACCAGGGGCCCTGGATCAGTGCTATCCTTTGGAAATCCTGAGAGGTCCAGCACCGTCATTAGGCCTTCTGAGGTAACTTCTCTCCAAGGACGGAACTATACCAACTCCTTTGGGGCAGGCCTATTTCAGGGGGCTGCAAAACTGAATCTCAGAGCGTGATGGCCAGACCAACTGACTGACTCCACCTCCACATCGGAGATCTCCATCCTCAGGTGGAACTCCAAGTCCAATGAGTGCCTCCTCTTGTGAGTTGCAGTGGTAATAACCCATGTCAGGCCAATGAATCTATCAGTTGGAGGAGGTTTTGTCCAAGAAATCAAACATTTCCATTACCAAATTTCCTTAACTACCATATGTGTGGAACTTTCTCCAGCTGACATATGTTTCTTTGTAATAACATTTCTACTCATGCTGCTCTTTAAGTTTAATTGCATGTGGTTTATTCCGCCATACCCCACCACTGACACTTTACAAAGCATACCACTCAGGAACATTCTAGGATGCCCTGTGGCTGGTATCAACCATAGGATGTACTCACAGAGGAGTTACTCACTTTAATGATGGTGTGCAGACTAAACTCAACCTCAGGAGTACAGTGGTGCAGAATGAGGAATTTGTGTGGAATGGTAATTCCACTTCCAAAAATACTTTCCACAATTTCTTTTTTAATTAATCCCATGGAATTCTGAAAAGTTGTTCTATGTAAACCATGGAGTATTACATAATTTGTGGAAAATGAATCTGCAGTTTACCTAAACTACAGAGTACAGGTCCACAGCTAACATTCCACTTTCTGAATTTTAGAATTATGCTACTGACAGAATTCCACAGAATTAGGCAGAACTTCCAAAATGCCACAGAATTCTGTCAGCAGTGGAATTTAAAAATTCTGCACAGCTCTATTCAGGAGTGAACCCAAACCAGCAACTCACAAAGTGGAACTTTTAAAAGCTCAGAGTCACTATAAAAGTAATTATATGTCTAATTAATTATTCATAAGCCTAGCTAGGCTCCTGATTAGCCACTGGATCGGTCATTAACATCTTAGAAATGACCAATCCAGCTACCAAATGACTGTCTGTGGCAGGCAGGGCTTGTGCCACACTACTTAAAACCTTAAATAACTGGTAAAAATAACATTGTTACTGCAATTAGACTTCTAATCACAATAATAAACTCGAAGGCAGTAATTTCCTTGTATTAACGACCGACTAGAGGGAGGTAGCCCTCAGCTGTGCCTCATGCCACCCATGCCCCACATGGTCATTAATCTCTTGGAAATGACCAGCCTCTCAGTCATTATTGCTTAATTAAAGCTCCTGTGACTGCAGCGTATTTTACACAGCACACTGCGTTATGCGTGTCTGCCTCGCACATATTTGTAGGGATTCAGTGATAAGAGTTCCACTTTCAGTTTAGCTGGTTTTCAGCACTTTTTCTGTAAAGCTGAAAATGTTCCTGAAATGTTTGATTATACCACTGAACTAACATGATGTAAAAATTGCCATTTTTTGCACTTCTTTCATAATGATGATAATAACAAGGGCACCATTTAGGGGTTGTCTTGCCAGAGGTTGCAGGTGAGATCTCACTGGCTTCTTTGCATCCCCTTTTATGTCTCTTGCAGCAACTATGAACCCCTAACATATAGAACCATAGAAACATAGACAGTGATGGCAGATAAGGGCAACTAGGCCCTCCCAGTCTGCCCATTTTTGTTAACCTTTTTTTTTTGCTGCAGACCCTACTTGATCCTACTTGATCTATGGAGTAATCTCTTACCCCCCTTCCTCACCCCTATGATTCTCTTGTGCCTAGGGGTGTGTGAAAAAAATTCTGCTGGCGGAACTTCTGAAAAAGTGTGAATTTCCCTTCAGCAGTGGCGGCTCTACACCAGGGCACGTGCCCCGGTAAACAAATGCTGTGCCCCAGTTGGTGCCCCATATGCTGCAGAGCTTCCCCCATTGTAACAATATATCAGTGCCCTGGCTGCAATTTGCTGTGCCCCAGCTGTGCCCTGGTAACCATTTGTGGCTAGAGCCGCTGCTGCCCTTCAGCAAAAATTCGGAAATCATTTTTGCAACTTTCACTGAAATTCCACCTTAAAACTGCGGAATAAATATTTTTTATTTCTTTATTTGACTTTTGGTGACTGGGTAAGTCCACTGAGACAATTGCAGTTCCTTTTTCAGAGTCAACCCCGGGAGGGGTAGAGAACAAAGCAGTACAAGAAATAGAAATGAGTTATACAAGGTACAGAAGCAAGGTTGCTGTTAAATATGCAGAACAAGGTACAGAAACATATGATACAAAGCACAGGCAAGGCAATATCAAATATATACATTATATACAATAGCCGCAAAAACTTACAGGCAGTATGGTACAGAGTAAAAGTATCAGCGTGCTGAGGCTAGCAAGCGGGAAGGTTATGCTTTATGAACACAACACATTTTATACGAAGTACAGACTCAGGATCATGAGAACAACTGCACGGGAGTCTGAGCTGGACGTCATTGTCCACCTAGGGACAAATGACTTGGCTAATCATGAGATTAGAGCAGTGCAGAAGGACTTTGTAGACTTGGGGAGGGGCCTAAAACAAGTAGCACACACAATATCCTTCTCTGAGGTGCTGCCTGTCAATGGCATGAGTGAGGCGAGGGTACTTTGCACCATGCAGTTTAATGAATGGTTGAAAAAATGGTGTGGAGCACAGGGGTTTGGCTTCATTGGGGACTGGGGTTCCACCTGGAAGGACACCAGCCTATACTGGCAGGATGGTCTGCATCTGTCCAGGAAGGGAACAAGTCTTTTGAGCAATCGGTTTAAATGCTTCATTGGCAAGCTTTTAAACTAGTCAAGAGGGGAGGCACTGATAAGCAGCAGGAAAATCCCAGCCTCTCCCTACAAACAAGGTACTAAATGAGAAAAAGACCAAGGTAGACAGGTCAGTGGGGGATGCTGCAAAAGAAGGTAAAGCCATCAAAAAATGGAGAGCAATGAGTACCAATGCCCGTAGTCTGAGTAACAAGCTTCCTGAATTAGTGGCCTTGATGGAGGAGGAACATCTGGATATCGTGGCAGTCACAGAAACATGGTACACACAAACCATGACTGGGACATAAACATACCAGGATACACTATCTACAGGAGGGACAGGGAGGGTAAAAGAGGAGGAGGAGTAGCTCCTCACATAAGGGAAGGAATCAAAGCAACAGAACAAAAGGGAAAACAGGGAGGAGGAGAAGAAGCACTGTGGGTAAATTTGGAGACCGGCAATGGCACCACAATCCGCACAGGGGTTGTATACAGACCCCCTTCTCAGGGGGAGGAAATGGACAAGGAAATGATAGAAAGAATATTTAGAATGGCAGAAAAAGGGGAGATATTGCTGATGGGTGATCTGAATATGTCAGATGTTAACTGGAGTGCAGTTGCAGCAGCCACTTCAAAGAGTGGGGTTATTCTAGATGCCCTACAAGGGGCATGCCTTAGACAACTAGTATTGGAGCCCACTCAAGAGGGAGCAATCGTAGACCTGGTTCTCTCAAATGGAGATGAAGAGAGGATCACAGATGTAGAAGTGGGTAGCCATCTGGAAACTAGCGACCATCGAACAGTATGGTTCACAATAAACACAGCAATAGAGTCAAGCCATACAAAGGCAAAAGTACTGGACTTTAGGAGGGCTGACTTTGCCAAAATGGGTGAGTGCCTAAGGAATGCACTAGCAAATGGGCAGGAAGGAGGGGTGGAAGAACAATGGGGAATAATAAAAACTGCCATCACAGAGGTAACAAGCCTTGTGTGAAGCAAATTAACAAAATGAAACGATGTAAAACCACTATGGTTCTCAAAGGAAGTGGTAGGAAGGCTCAAGAGAAAAAGAAAGCATTCAGGAAGTACAAGGAATCACAGAAGGAGCAGGACAGGGAACTGTATCAGTTAAAGCAAAGGAAGCTGGGAAGGCAGTCAGAACAGCAAAGGCCCAAACCGAGGAAAAGATAGCCAACCTCAATTAAGAAGGGGATAAAACCTTTATAGGTACATCAGGGAGCGAAGGAAGACCAAGGGAGGGCTAGTGAGGCTTAATAAAGAGGAGGGAGGGAGGGTGGGCAGAGGGTGACTGTGAAAAGGCAGAGATACTAAACAAATATTTTTGCTCAGTATTTACAAAGGAAGTGGGGAGGTACCTAAAACAAACAGTAGAAACACTCTGGATACAGAAGTTGATACCAGCCCATTTACAGAAGAAAGGGTTCTGAAAGAACTCTTAAAACTGAAGGTGGACAAAGCAATGGGGCCTGATGGGATTCATCCCAGAATTCTAAAAGAACTAAGGGTAGAACTAGTGACACCACTGACTACCTTCTTTAACAAATCATGGGAGGATGGGGTGGTACCCGAGGACTGGAGAAGGGCAGATGTGATTCCCCTTCACAAAAGTGGGAGTAAGGCAGAAGCAGAAAACTACAGACCTGTTAGTTTAACCTCAGTGGTAGGGAAAATGATGGAATCACTTCTGAAGGAAAGAATTGTTGAGTATCTAGAGGCCAGAGGGGCTCAGGACCCAAGACAGCATGGATTCATAGCGGGAAGGTCATGCCAGACAAATCTGACAGATTTCTTTGACTGGGTGACCAAAGTAGTAGATCAGGGAAGGGCTGTGGACATGGCCTACCTAGACTTTAGCAAGGCATTTGACACAGTCCCACACAAAAGATTAATATACAAGTTAGCCAGCCTGGGAGTGGGTACCAAGATGACAGCCTGGGTAAAGAATTGGCTGGAGAATAGGACACAGAGTAATAGTAAATGGAGTCCACTCTGAAGAAGGGGTTACTAGTGGGTACTGCAGGGTTCAGTATAGACTCAGTCCTCTCAATGTCTTTATAAGTGACATTGCAGAGGGACTGGAAGGAAAAGTATGTCTCTTTGCAGATGACACAAAGATCTGCAACAGAGTTGATGCACAAGGTGGGGTGGAAAGGATGAGAAGGGACTTGGCAAGGTTAGAGGAATGGTCAAATGTATGGCAGCTTAGATTCAATGCAAAGAAGTGCAAGGTAATGCACCTGGGAAACAAAAAACCAGGGGAAGAGTACACAATGGGGGGTGAGATACTAACAACAACAAAAATGGAAAGGGACCTGGGGGTAGTCATATCAGATGACCTAAAGGTGGGACAGCAATGTGAGAGGGCAGCAAGGAGGGCTGGGGGGATGCTGGGATGCATAGGGAGAGGCATCACCAGTAGAAAACAGGAAGTTATTATCCCTCTGTACAGACAGTTGGTGAGACCCCATCTGGAGTACTGCGTGCAGTTCTGGAGACCCAATCTCCGCAAGGACATAGACAGGATGGAGGCTGTCCAGAGGAGGGCAACTAAAATGGTGCAGGGTCTGCACCGGAAGACATATGAAGAGAGACTTAAGGAGCTGAATATGTATAGCCTCGAGGAAAGGAGGGAGAGGGGGGACATGATAGAAACTTTCAAGTATCTCAAGGGAATCAACAAAGTCCAAGAGGGTAGCATCTTTCAAAAAAAGAGGTGTGCAAGAACAAGGGGGCACAATTTGAAGATAGAAGGGGGGCGGCTCAGAGGTAATTTAAGGAAGTATTTTTTCACAGAGAGGGTTGTGGATGCATGGAACGGCCTTCCGGAGGAGGTTGTGGAGTCAAAAACAGTGGTGGAATTCAAGCATGCATGGGACAGTCATAAGGCAATTCTAGGGGGTAGGAAGAAGTAGGCTGCTGGTTAACTAGGATCTGCAGCTTATCCATTAGGTAGGGAAATGGGCAGACTGGGTGGGCCAAGCGGTCCTTATCTGCTGTCAAAATCTATGTTTCTATGTTTCTATAGTATTAACATATGTATAAATTATGCCTGATAGACATAGTATCCATACAGGACAGTCTCACACTTGAAGCTGCAACCCAATGAAAAGGAGGCTGGTGTAGGAAAAGAGATATCAGGTGAGACAGGAACAGGTCATCAAGGCTACAGACTACAGGTTAATTTATTAAACTGCGGGGAAAAAAAATCTGCAGAATTGGATCACTGCCAGTGGTGAGTTCTGAGGCTTTTTTAACTGCAGTTTAATTCATTAATCCACCCCCCCCACTGATCAGGGGTCCCAGTAAATACATTAATACCTACAATCCCTCCCATGGATCCTTCTGGTGTCTAGTGGCCCCTCCACCCACCGATCATGGGTCTCAAGCAAAAAATCCCTGATCCCTGGTATTTAGTGGTTCCCACCCCCCACCTGGCGATCACGGCCTATGGTCCCGGTAAAGAAGAAACAAAAATTATGATCCCTCCTTGGTGTCTAGTAGCCCCCCACCCCACCGATCATGGCTCTCAAAACATTTTATTTCTCTGGTGTCTAGTGGACCTCCTCCTATCCTGGATTCCTTAATCCACAAAACAGCCGTCAGTCCACCGACTCATCCCCTCTATTCCCAGTATTCCTTGGTGTCTAGTGGATCCCCATCCCCAATCCCTTATAAAAATAGTAATTCCAATTCCTGGTGTTTAGTGGACCCCCACCCCGACATTTCATCTGCCACCAGCCCGCTCCCCCACCCTGCCCTTGAGTGGGCCACCGGTGCAGCCCTCCCGCTCCTCCACTACCGGTGGCCCAGTGAATTGTCAGTGAATGACTTTTTTTCTGAAAAATATCCCCTGCTGTACCTTATTTACCACTGTGAGGTATTCAAAGGTCTCTATCATATCCCCCCCCTTCCTCTTCTCCTCCAGGGTGTACATATTTAGCTCCTTTAGGCTCTCTGTGTAGGGTTTTTGACAAAGACAAAGTTTCCCCAGGATATGATTATATGAAATATGAGGGAAGGTGCTTTCAAACCCTTATGATTGTGGTGAAAATACATTACTGGATGTTGAATGTTGATCAGGTTAATTGATGTGCTTCTGGGGCCAGATTTTTCAAGGTGGATAAACTAAGCACATGAGGAAAAATGTTATGCAAGAGATAGTTACTTGAGCAACCGCAATTTTATCTGCATGCACTCAATTTTCAAAAAGCTTGCCTTTTTCAACTGTTGTCACAATTTATGGCAGCTTGTGTGTATTTTTTGTGCAGCTGTTTCAAAATTGCAAAATGCCACCTGTACACTTAAAACACTAAAAATATCATTTTTGCAGGTGAATGGATTGTTCCCCACACCGGGAAGTTGTGCACAGGGATTCACATCAGGGCCTTTGAAAATCGGGGGCCAGGTATTGAAAAAAGCATAAAAGCAAAGTGCAAAGGTTTGCACTACACTTGTGCCTGTGCCTGACCCAAGGGTTAAAATAGTCAGTTGGAGAGTGCACCAGCACTCTCCAACTGAATATCTGGCCAAGATGGCGCAAAGTCACTTTTTACTGCCCTACTGACAGGGACCTGGGCTGCATCCGGCCCCCAGTAAAGTGTGTCCCCAGACTGGATAGTGCTGGAAGCTGTGGCATGATATTCATCCACAGAATGCAAATTATCCCATTGGGCATGCAAGGTGCTAAGGTGCCATAGGCATGCCCATTATGGGCCCTTTTGCATGGGCAGTGGTGGCAGGTTTGCACCCATCCCATGGTCACCTGTGATGGCAGCCAAGGTGGCAAGCAGCCCCCCCACACCCTGAACTCCTGTCCCCTCTCTGATAATGTACTCGCTGCTAACTAGTGGTACCCACCACCCTCCAATTACCTGCCTTGTAATGTACCCATCCACTCTGGTGTCTAGTGGTACCCCCCCAAACACCTGCCTCAGTGGTGGACCCATAATCCCTGGTTTCCAGCGGCACACCCCATCCCCTGATCACCCATCCCCCATACAAGTCCGCAGTGTCCCTCGGTACCCCCCACCCACCGATCACCCATCCCGGTGCCCACACATAGACCCTAGTGTCTAGTGGAACCCCCCAAATGCTAATCCTCAGCATGATGAGTAATACCCTGGTGTCTAAGGATAGCCCCCCCCCGTGAGCAGAGCACTCATTTTGGTGCATCTGCTAACTCCCTGTGGCTACAAAACCTCCTGCACTGGCATCCTGGCCCATACAGTCCCTTGCCACCCAGATGTAGACTGGCATCCCCTTCCCAACTTACAGCCTAGGTAGCTGAGGGATCCCTGGCATCCAGTGACCCCCCCCCCGACTACTAGTCACCAACTGGATAATGATTATTCTCATTAGGTTTAGCTAGATAATGAAAGCTACTGCCTTCAGTACTTGGGGTCACTGGTGTGATTCCAGCATGTATTATGGTGAACCAGCCAACAGTATGGTAATCATATACACATTGGGAATTCAGGTCCAGAGTTGACTGATTCAGACACTGTGTTTATGGAAGTCATTGATGCCACCTTATGTAGTGAAGCAGGACAGGTGAACACCGGTGTATCTGCAGACCCATGCCCACTCCACCTGCACCCATCACTCCGCTCAGCCAACCCCCCCATACCTCTGTGAGGTGGTGAAAGGAGGGCTGTATCAGTCATCATATTGGTCTTCTCATATGGCCCCACCAGTACAGGTATAGGGGGTTGTCTGGGTGGAGTGTTGGGTGCAAGTGGAGCAGGTGGGGGTCCGCAAACATGCTGGTGTTCATTGGACCCACTTATCTACATATGGCACCATCACTCATTATATACACCCAGCGATTGAAACAATCACCCAAGGACCTGAGTTCTCAATGTCTGTATGATTACCACTCTGTAGGTTGACTCACTGTAACACGTGATGAGATCACACCAGTGATCTCAAGTACTGATAGCAGTTGTTTTCATTCTTTAGCTAATGGAAATACTCAGTCTGGTTGGCAATTGGTGGAAGGGGGGGGGTTCCACTGGATGCTAAAGATTGCTCGGCTACCTGGTTCAGGAGTTGGGAGGGGGGTGCTATTCTACACCAGGATGGCAGAGGACGATGGTCCAGGATGCCAGAGCGGGGGGGGGGTCCGATAGCCATAGGGGAATCACCAGAAGCACCAAGATGGGTGCTGCATGGGTGGGGGACCATGAGACACAAGGGCATTGCTTGGTATGTCAGAGATGGATGTTCAAGGGATGTGGGGTTCTCCTAGACATCAAGGTCTATATTTGGGCACCAGGATGGGTGATCGGCTGGTGGTAAGTACCACAGGATGCCAAAGACTTGTATGGGGGCAGGGGATAGGTGATCAGAGGGTGGTGGTGCCACTGGACACCAGGGCATCCATTGTTACCCTGGGATGGGGTTTGGAGGGTGGGAGGTGGTGGTTCCAGTAATGTTGTCCCGCCACAAGGGTCTTGTTAAGACTAGGTTTGCAAAGACGATAAATAGCAATCATGTGAGTGTCATTTACCATTGGCACAAACTGCTGAATTTGCTGCTGCACTGTATATAGTGGAGACCCCCTTATTTGCATGGGTGCAGTGGTATGTTAGTGCTCGGGCAATAATGGGTTTTGCCATTGCTGTGGGAGTCTCTGAACATAGACCACACCCACAAATCGGGTGCAAAACCCAGTCAGCATGGGCAAACTCCCCTTAGTGTCCATGCTAACTTTTGAATATCTGGTCCCTGGTGGTAGTCATGTAGCAGAAAGGGAGACTGTTTCCTCCATATTTTGCAAAGAGATGGCCATCTCTGTGTCGTGAGGACAATCTGAAACATATAGCATTGGAGAGAAGTTGGTATTTGGGACTGGGGGGAGGGGTGGCATCTGGCAGATTAACAGATGACCAAGCCTGACATGCTAAAAATATTTGATGAAAGACATTTGTGTTTTTGCAAGCTCACCAGCTGTCATGGAAGTAACACTTGAGCAGTCCAAGCAGGCAGCTGTGAAGGTTGGGGAGTAGGATTTTTTGACAGAACTCCCATTCTGATGGGCTGAAGTGGTCTACAAATGACAGTTCTCCTTTAGAATCAACAGGAATGCCAATTCTGGGACTGCAGCTGCAGAAGAGCTAGCAGATGTAGTGATGACTTCAGAATACCAGCCGTTCTCTCATTGTCTTTCCTGCTAAATAACTAAAATGCTGGGTTTTACTTTGCATATTTCCAGGCAAACATTGCAGAATGACATTTCAAAGCTATGCGTTTGCATTGGATTTAAAGCATTTCATTGTTTAGGGATGAATGAGACTATGGATGTATTTTACTTGTGGAGACTGCTTATTGATTTGTGTTCCATGTGAGGATCCTGCCAGTGAGTTAGTACCAACCTTCTTGTTGTCCCCATAGAACTGCTTTGTCTGTTTCAATGACTGCATGAGAGAATGTGAAATGCTGTCTGCTCAACTGAAGGGAAATGGACTGTGAACTGTCTCTTGCCAGAAAGCGATTCTCTTTTATACCTCCCTTAGCGACAGTGTCTGCGAGTTAGAATCACACAAACAAAACAATCTTTTCAGCAGGAAGCCCTTTATAATGTAATAGACCAATTGATATTGCCAGTGCTGTAAATAACTTCCCACTGTGACTGGTGCTCCAGCTATGCTTTGTCTTTGCCATATGGCTTCTTCTAGCAGTGAAAGAAATGAAAAGACCCATGTCTGTGCCCCCCGAAGCAAGCATCATTCTCATCTACTACACCTCCTGCCCACATAGCGTTTGAAACTTGGCTGAGTTGAGATAAACTTCAAGCAGATGAAATGCAATTTGTTACTAAATCAAGGGCAGCTTGCTTTGATGTTGAATGATTACTTGATCAATTTGGGTACTAGGGCATAGGAGCTGGAACGAGGGGCACCAGGGCCATGGCCCTACCACTTTCATAAGTGGCGCTATCAGTTTTTGTAATCATGTTAATGTATTTAATAGGGGAGAATTTACCCCTTACATCTTCGGCCCTACCACTTTTCAAACTGTTCCGGCACCAATGTACAGGGGGTGCGGGACCAGGTTTCCTCTTGTGCTGTGAAAACAGGAACAGAAATTAGTTTTGACAAGCTGAGTGTTAAGCAGTGAAAACATGCAAATGGTGTCTACGTTTCTTAAAAAACACACACAGAGTACCTTTAATCATCAAGGTTCTTGTTCCTGTAATCAGGAAATCTGTGGTGGACATAAAAAACACATGGCTTAAGCAGTTCTTTCATACTGTTTGAAGAAGTACTAAGCAGTCTGTTTAACTATTGGTGAGATGGTCATGGGTGGATGATCAGCTGGCTACAAGTCAGTGGCTCGTGGATTTTGATCAGATGGCTATCATTTTACAAACACAGGGATGTGGGAAAGATGAGTGATGATGAAAGATTTGAAGGGGGAATGGGATAATAAGACAAGCTTACAGGGGCACAGCCAACTCCAGTTAAGCCTTACATTGTCTCCAGGTTTGTCCTTTGGTGGCATTTGCTAATGCATTTGATTGTTTTGCATCTGTTTCTTTAAAAAAAAACAAGCATTTGTCAATGCCGAATGTTTGCTTGCTGGCATTGGCATTGATAGTGTACAAGTTAGAGAGACACATAATAGAAATGGCAGTGAAGTATTGAACTGAAGCCAACCTCACCACCACCCTGCAGAGACTGACAGGCCTTGGGGTGTGCCTTTGGGTCATCAGGCATAACAGCCACGCCATTTCGCCTCACCCTACCCTGCAGATACCAAGTGTCACGGTGTGCCTTGGGGTCTTTGGGCCTTATGCTCACCCCATTCCATAAGGAAATACAGTGAGATGGGTACAGTATAGGAGAATGGGGTGAACTTTGGGGCGAAGAGTCCAAGGCGCACTTCGATGCCTGTCACTGGCTGCAGGGTGTGGGTGGGGGTGGAATGGTATGAGCATTACAGGCGAGAATCCCAAGTCACACCCCTGATGCCTGTCAGTCTCTACAGGGTGGGGTGTTATGGATGGAAATCCTAACATCCCAGGCGTTCATTGGTATCTTCAATCAAATTTTTCAACACAGGTTTTTTGTGACCCCCACCTCATGAACAGTGGCAATATCAGTTTGTTAGCCGAAAGCTGATTTTGCACAGCTACTATGCCATTTGGCACCACAGGTGCGAAAACACATTTAGAACATGATGTGACAAATGACAGCTGTACTGTTCATGAGGAGGTGCAAAAATGGCAATGTTGAAAATCTGGAGTGAAAATATAAAAAAAAAATGGTGATGTCACAAGCGTGCTTAGAAACTGCGCAACACACACCCATAATGTAATTAGTTTGGGGATTATTTATAGGAGATTGTCAACACAGGCATTTTGGGACCTCTGCTTATGAACAGTATCACTGTGATTTTTGTAATCTGTCCCGGACACTGATTTCCCATAGGGACCACGCATTTCTGTGCCGGAAGTGTGACAACACAGTTTGGCCAGGGTGTGAAAAATGACAGCTGTACTGTTCATAAGGAGGTGTGGAAAAATGCCACTGTAGAAAATCTGGACTGAAAATATTACAAATTTGTGAACTTATGAGGGTGCATGGAAACTGCGCAATGCACGCTCGTAACAGTTATTTTATGGACTTTTGTCACCAAATTTTCAACATAGCCATTTTAAGACCTCTGCTCATGAACAGTGTCACTGTGATTTTCTTAATCTGTCCGAAACATTGATTTTGCACACCGACCATGCCATTGTACGCTACATCCGCAAAAACATATTTTAGGTGAGATGTGAAAAATGACAGTTATACTGCTCATACGGAGGTGTGGTGAAATGGCAACATTGAAAATCTGGAGTGAAAATATAAAAAATGTGCAAAGTTACGAGCATGAGTAGGAACTGCGCAATGCACGCTCATAAAACAGTCATTTTTGGTAATATTTTCACTAAATTTTCAACATAGGGTTTTGGGAGGCCTACCTCATGAACTGTGACACTGTCGTTTCATTACACAAGTCCCAAAAGGTGGCTCTCCACAGTGACCGCAAAATCACCTTTCGGGATGGAATAACAAAATTACAGTGACTGAGTTCATGAGGTGGGGCATCAAGAACCCCATGTTGAAAATTTGGTGAAAAAATTCCCCCAAATGGCTGAGATATGCAACAAAGTTGGAAAAAAACCGTTCATGCCATTATACAGCTTACCGGCATTTCTTCAGTTCTCGGTCGGCTTTGAAGAGTACAGATGTGTTCACAGTTCACTGAAGATCATTGTGCTGGGCTCTGGAGGTAAGCATGGGGTGTGGGGGGTGTGGGGAGGTGGGTTTGCAGAGGGTGAGTGTTGGTTGGAAGGAGGGGGCAAGACAGTCAGTGAGGGACCTTTTTTTTTTTGAAACGACAGGACTTTTGTCACGCTGGGGTGGGCTCAGTGGCAGCTGGAAGTTTACTTTTGGGGTAATGTATGGCCAAGAAGGGGCATTGGGCACCCCATTGACCATAGGATGTTTGCAATGCTGGGGTGGACTCCCAGCATGGTAACTGAAGTCATTTTGTTTTCCTGGGGGATTCAGTGGATTCGATGGGGATTGGGCACCCGTCACCATACAGACTTTGCCACTCTGGGTGGGCTCCCAGTGTGGCACCTGAAATCTGTTTTGGGGGGCAGGCGGAGCAGACTGGGATTGAGCACCCCCATCGGCCATCTGATGTCAGTGGGGGAGTGCATGAGCATGCTGGGGTGGCTCCAGTGCTACATAGGTGTTCGGGCAGGGGGAAGAACTGTCTATGACAGTTCAGATGCAGTATGATATGTAGGCAATTGGCATACTGCCAGCGACGGTATGCCAGTGCCTACATGTTACCACCGCTGATTGCAGTGGTTTTTCGTTTTCAACTGTACGCCACTGCATCTGAACTGCTGTCATAGACAGCTCCAACATTTATTGGTGTGGTGAGACAGCACCTGCAAAAAGGAGCAGGGCATTGGAAGGTGAGTGGCACTGCTATGAAAATTTGTATGGTGGCACTATGTTTCTTGCACATGCGTGCAAGCAAACATAAAATGATAAAAAGGCAAGGCAAAGTAATTTTATTTGTTTAGTGCTCTATCCAGTTGCTCAAGGCACACTTCAGTTCAAAGACACATTGAAAACAATTCCAGAATGCTAATTCAAAGGTATGCCATCTACTACATTGGTGTTAGCATGCAGAAACCTGTCTCTTTACAGTCCCTGGTCTACTTACACTGCACCCTTCCCGAACATTGGGAGCACGCTTTCACACCATCTAGCTAATCTTAATGCAGTGGGAGAAGTCTACTACATCATGAGTGGTTGGACTGGATCAGCATAAAATTTGAAAAAGACTAGAATGGCAATCATACATCTCAGTGAATGTGATGGCCTAAATGATATCAGGAGAGCATAATGATTTCCACTGAATAGGGCAACAATTAAAATTCTTTCCTCCTCCTCTTTCCTTTATCCAAAGAGCTTGTTCTCCATCAGCTGGTCATCGACTGTGTTGCCATGGAGCAGAGAACAGAAACTTGATTCACTGTAAAACATTGAGTCACTGCTGCTCTAATCCTTTTAAATCTTTTTTGAGGGCATCTTACTCCATGGAAGAGACACACCTTTGGAACTAAAAGCTGTTGACCTCAAGACCACTCTGAAACATTTGCATAGCAAGGGCCACCCAAGTTGACATATGTCAGTGCCACCTTTATAATGTGGGCAGCCCTATACCTCCTCAGTCTTTTTTTTTTCTCCCAAGGTCAGCAGTTCTTCTCATCATGGAAAATGCTTTCATTGATGTTGGTCAATCAAAGGTCAGTTTCTTTACTTTTACTTACTTTTATCATTATTGTGTGCTATCATCCCTTCCCTCGAAAAAGCCTCAACATTTTTGCTTCTGTCATTGTGGCATGAAGATATTTAGAGACAATGATTCTGCATTTTGTGTTTGCTGCTTGTGCCTCTTGCATGAAGTGAAAAACTGTTCAATTTGTCAAGGCTTCGGTTAGACCATGTGAGACATGGGCAGAAGTCATTGGAGAATTTCTTGCAGAAAATGGAGAATGTCAGCCACTCAGCATTGATATCTACCCTGGGGACTCTAGCTCACTCCACCAAATTCGACAGTTTGTGAACCCCACAGGACTCTTTGCCAGGCAACCATACTGTTGCCTTCAAGGAACAAATGACATTCATTAAAGGAGAAGTAAAAAAAGCCTCTGACAGAGCAGCACTGCTAGCACCTCTAATTGTCATTCTGGTCTAAGTCACCATTGAATCCCTGTGAGGGTGAGTTTCAGGCCACTTCATCAGCCTTCATTGCCTGCTCTACCATTGTTCAGTCACAATGTTCAGGAGTAGGCTCTAGCTTTCCCATTGTAAGTGGTGTGCAACCTGTTCGGAGTGCATCATCAGTAAGCATTGTCCCGTCATTGCTTTTTTCATTGACTCCACCGGCTATTGTCATCAACCCTAACATACTTGTTTTGACTACTGTCTCTGAATTATTTCAGCAACTTTGTCTACCCCTGCCATCAACATTTACTTCATTATTGGTTCAGCAGTTTCCATTGATGTCAACTGAGGATTCCTTTGGGATAATGGTCACTGACCCTGTGCTGCTCCTGCCACTGACTCAACAGACTGTAGCCTCTGAGGTCCTTATTACTTTTCTTCAGCCAGAGAGGAAGGAGGAGGAGGAGGAGGAGTAATCCTGACCTTTTGGATGTTCAGGAATAGCAACCTGTGTATGGGTTTTACTCTGGTTCCACTGTCTCCTCCTGTAGTGAAGGAACTGTGGTCTATACAACCAGATTATCTCTTGAGGATTTCTTATTTTAGATTTTACTTCAACTCTTGTTGAGCAAGTTAGGCTTTACTGCTGAGGAAGAGGACTCCACAAAGAGGAATCTGTTTGGATTCCTGGAGGTCGCCACATATCTTTCCTTGAAAAATCATCCCATATACCCTACTTTGGAGGATGCTACCAAGGCTGCTGGGCACATACCAAGTACATTATCGGTTGTTCCCCACAAGGCATATAAGCAACATATATTTCCCCCTCTACCAAAGTTATTTATACATCCAGCCTGAAACTGACTGAGTGGTCATTATGACCACTCATGATAGGTCTTGGGATCCCCATCATATTAGCTGTTTGTTCCCTGGCTAAGAATCCAGAACATTGGACATTATGGGCAAATGGACTTAAGCATCTGCCTCACTGGACCTCTGTGTTGCCAATAACCAAGCTTAAATTGCTAATGTCACAATAACATATGAAAGCCTTTATCTACTATGGTGGATAAGTTACCTAAAGGCTCTGCTAAGACTGAAGTTTAGCAGTGTGTTGCACACAGATTGGAGGCCAGTAAGTATTTACTGCATTCCATATACAGCGTCTCTGATGTTTTCACTTATGCAGCTACATCTGCCTTTGCTGATATTGATGGTAGCGTGTTGCTGGTTTTGCTACTAGTGCTCTCAGTCAGTTCTTAACTCAGAAGTTTGTGACCAGACATTATTTTCCCATATCATGGATCTTATGATAAAGGACTTACAGTCTTCAAAAATTACTCTTGGCTCCTTAAAGTTTCTTACTCCCCAGCCCTCATGTTGGTGTGGTGGTGGTGGTTCTTTTTGCAGATGCTCTCACTCCTCCCACTCCCTGGGTCCTGGCTCATCTGGCCTCTGCCCTAACCTGTAGTCCTTGGGTGCTTATTTTAAGATCCCTTATGGTCCAGGTGAAATTGGTACCCCTGCCACCCCTCTGCCTTCTGACTCTTTACTGCCCTCACCTCTTACCTGGAGATTTAGATAAGAGGTAAGAGCTCCTTGTTTCTGACAAAATGTCTGTAGATTACATCAGATGGGTGGCCCCTTAGTATTATTCAAGAGGGTCATGTGCTGAAAGTGATAGCACCCCTTTTTTGCATCCTCCCATCCATTGTCACTATAGCAATGAGCAAATATCTGTTCTCCTAAACAAAGTCAATATTCTCTTCTAAAAAAGGAATATTCAGACTTTGCCCTTGGGCAAAATGAACTGGTATTTCTACTCAAGATATTTATGAGTCCTGACAAAGACAAAGATATTCCCCATCAGGGACTGCAGAGACCCGAATGAATACATTGCATACAAAAAGTGAGACATGGTCTCCTTTCCGTCCCCCTCTGTGTTCTCTCACAAGGGGATTGGCTTTGCACTCTAGAAATACAGGTTGCATATTTGCATTTTAAGATGTGGTGCAGCCATTGGCAATACCATTTCTTCTAATTGAAGGGCTAGCAATACAAATTTTTTGTCGTGCCTTTTGACTTATCCTCAGTGTTGTAGATTCTCACTTTGTTGTGGCTGCAGCCTTATGCTAAAAAACACTATATGTGTTCTCTTACCATGTTGATTTGGTCCTCAAGTCATTCTTAAAGACAGTGTCTTTACAGAGTTTGTACTAGACTCACTATTTGTTCAGTTGCTTGTTGTCTATTGCTTAGTTGTTTGTTTTTTTCTACTTGTGCTGTCCTCTTGATGCAGAACCTTTGTAAATTGTAAACCTGTTGTAGATTTTGTACCTTTGTAAATTGACATGGAAACTTTGTAAATGAGCTGTTAGCTCAAAGGTGTTAAATCCTAGTATTCAATATAATAAAATAAAAAATTAAAAACAACTGAGTATCCTGGATAATGAACCCAAATCAATTCTGAATACTTACCAACACCTTTAGTTTATCAGTGCTAGCTTGGACAGGGCTGAGGCATAGGCATTCCCTCTGGACTGCCATGCCGACTTACTGATAGCTCAGGCAATGCCGGTTCCTTCCAGCACCCAGGTCCCTGTAAGATCAATGCATCAGCTCCAGGGCATCACAGTGACTGCTACTGTGAGTGTTCCCATGGCCCACTTCCACTTGTGCATTTTCCAGTGGATGCTTCATGCCCAGTTGGTCTAGGCTTTCCAATCCCCGGATCACCATGTTATTGTGATAGACCCCCTTTTACAAGGCTGTTTGCTGGTGGCAAGACTACTCCAATCTGTTTCAGGTGCCAATATTTAGGTGTCCATCACTATAGGAGGTCCTTTCTATGCAGGCCTCCAGGATGGGATGGGGGCCAATTTGGGTGTACTCAAGACCTAGAGTGTGTGGTCCCCCTCAAACCACTCTATCTACATCCATATTCTGAAATAAGGGCTGTTCTTCTTGGCCTATGGTAATTTTCCTCTCACAATCAGGACTATCCTCTGATAGTATGAAGGATAATCTTCTGTCATGTACTTCCTCAACAAACAAGGAGGTATACACTTCTAACCCCTCTGTTGGGAAGCTATGCAAGTATGAGAGTGAGACCTTTCACACAAGGTATGCATTGTTGCCACATTTGTTTTATACAGCTGTTTGCTCCACATGACCACCTACTCCTTCATCAGGCTCCCCACCTTGGGGGTGCCATCACAAATGGCCATGGGGAGAAATACATGTTTTGTCATTTTCTTCCCTCTCCCCCTGAAGCACTGGTGCTCAGGAAGCATGTGCATGGGGAGGTATGCACATGACCCAGAAGCAACTGCTTCCTTCACCCTCCCTACATCAGCCCTTGACTCTGCTCTGACAGCTGGATTCCACTGGGTGTCAGCCAAGAGTGAGGGACTGATTCTCCCCAATCCAGCAGCTGAAAGCAGCCCATTGGCCACTATAATCAGCTCCTGGCCCTCCCCCCAGACAACCCCTGGCAACCCAAGCTCACTTCCAAACTCAGGTCACCGGCATGGTGTGAGGTGTGGCATCCAGCACTTCAACCCTCAGTGCCATGGGGTAGACCATTGTTGCCACATTTTTAACAGGCTCTTGAAACATCCCGCAAAGTCTCTCAGCAAATGGGATGCTCAGTTTCATGAGTGGGAACTCCTGAATTCTGTGATCGAGGACCTCTTCAAGGACCTCTCCATCTAATGGGGTCATCCAGGGTTGGATCTTTTTGTATTCACACAGTATGAAAAACTACTGTTTTTAGTTGCTTCCTATAGGGCATGGAGTTTTTATTTTTTGAAAGACATGTCCTTCTCTTTTTTTCCCCCTCCTCCCCCACAGAACTCCCTCCCTCTCTTTGGGAGACACCCATCAGCCTGATCAGTTTCCACTCATCTGCCAGAACCTCTGGTGCTGTCCATCCCCCATGGAGCTGTGGTTGTACCTCCCAGGCAGGTACGGGCCCTTGCACCCTGACATGTCTGTCTTTCATCGGGATGCGTCGCCAGGGTCAGTAGGGGCATTGGGGGATCGGGGCCTTGGTGCTCCATCTACTGGGAGCACTGCAGGTGTCTTTCAGTGTTCTTGGATATGCTGTATGCCCTCATGTCAAGGCACTGAAGAGCTGATGTCCAGCACATCAACCCCATTTGTGGCCCTGACCTTGTTGTTCCTCGAGTCTCTACCCGAGGTCAGACAAGAGCCAGGCTCTGAGACCCCCTTTCCCCTGGAGAAGGTGAGCCATCCATGGGATGCTCAAGCCTCCTCCCCCTGGCCGGCCCTCCAGCTCCTGGGTCCATTCTCGAACCTGGGTCACTGGCATTGCAAGCGTAAATCCAGTCGCTGCGCTGGTGGGTCAGCCATGTCCCTCTCTTTGAAGGAGAGTTTCTGTCTGCCTTTTCTCCAGTCTCTCTAAATCATTGGTCATTGGTCAAGCTTTGGGCAGACGAGGCCACAGTGATACTGGTGACCACCATCTGGCACAGACTAATTTTATTCCCCCTGCTCTGGCAGATTGCAGTGGAACCTTCTATTCTGCTCTTCTATGAATGGGGTTACTGTCAAAGGACAACATCAGTCTGTTGCACCCAAACCTTTGGTCCTTTCCACTTCATAACTGGCTCCTGCGGACATAGAATGGTCCAGCTTAGGGATCTCACAGGCAGTTTTGGATGTTCTACTGGCAGCTCATAAGCTGTTACCCAGCACACTTACTTCTTGAATTTGAAACATTTCAGTATTTGGTGAGCCTCTCACTCCCTGGACCTTTTTTTGTGTCCAGTGCAGCATGTCTTGGACTACCTTCTGTTCCTATTAGACTCAAACCTCCAGTATTCTTCTTTTAAGGGACATCTTTTGGCTTTTCTTTTGGATTTTCATGCCCTATTAGGGGCAAATCTGTGGCCCAGTTGGAGGTGTCTTGCAGGTTCCACAAAGGGCTCCAGCAACTGCATTCCCTGGTCCATAGGCCAGTTCTGGTGTGTGACCTTAACTTGATTCTACAGCCCATTATACATGCGTCTTTTAAATCTGATGCCACTTGTCACATTCATTTCCTTTCATGGCAATGTTTTTTTCTTGTGGTCATTACCACTGCTCTGTACAGACAGTTGGTGAGACCCCATCTGGAGTACTGTGTGCAGTTCTGGAGACCCCATCTCCGCAAAGACATAGACAAAGTGGAGGCTGTCCAGAGGAGGGCAACCAAAATGGTGCAGGGTCTGCACCAGAAGACATACGAAGAAAGACTAAAGGAGCTTAATATGTATACTCTTGAGGAAAGGAGGAGACAGGGACATGATAGAAACTTTCAAGTACCTCAAGGAATCAACAAAGTCCAAGAGGGTGGCATCTTTCAGAAAAAGAGATGTGCACGAACAAGGGGGCACAATTTGAAGATAGAGGGAGGATGGCTCAGAGGTAATGTGAGAAAATATTTTTTCACAGAGAGGGTTGTGGATGCGTGGAACAGCCTCCCTGAGGAGGTTGTGGAGTCAAGAACAGTGAGGGAATTCTAGAATGCATGGGACAGACATAAGGCAGCCTTAGTGGGGGGTAGGAGGAAGTAAGCTGTTGGTTAATTAGGATCTGCAGCTTATCTGTTAGGTAGGAAAATGGGCAGACTAGGTGGGCCAAGCAGTCCTTATCTGCCATCAAATTCTATGTTTGTATGAGAGTTTCTGAGCTGCAGGCTTCAGTTTTGGATCCCTCGTACCTTGCTTTTCACCAGGAATGGGATTCATTATGTACCCATCCTTGGTCCCTTGCTAAGGTGGTTTCTGAGTCCACATTCATCCAGATTATCTGACTGCATATGCTTCTTCCTTCCTTTCAGAATGCTGGTGAATTTATCCTGCATTCTGTCAAGATCTATAGGAATTTACAATTCTACATGGACTTCACAAGGCTGCAGAAAGTCCTTACAGCTTTTTTTTTTCATTCATCCCCTGGATGATGGGCACCTGTCTTTAAGCAGTGCTCTTCCAAATGTGTGGCATCCTGCATTTATTTATTTGCTGGAAACACGATAGGAACTCATGGTTCTGTCCGTGGGCATGCCAACCATGGCATGGTCACTTTTGTTGTTTATTTTTGTTCAATCTTGGCAGCCAAAATATGCTCTGTCACCAAAATATGCTCTGTCATCACATGGAGATTTGTCCATACTTTCATTAAACACTGAAGTATGGATCTGATAACCTATAGATGGGTTAGCTTCTCCCTTGCTGTCTTCCAAAGCCTGCTGTCTTAAGGGTCTTCTATGTCCCTGCTGTCTGGCCTTCCTCCTACTGTTTTGTACTACTTGGGAATCATTCTAAGGATGTGACTGCATTGATAGAGATTTCTTCACAAAGGATAGTTTAGTTACTCACAAGTATCAGTAGATCTTCAAGAAACTCTCCTCATGCAGCCATAGCTCACCCTCTCTCCTGTAACCTTCTGCATTTCAGATCGCATACTCTGGAAGACATACCACTTACTGCAGGCATTGTCGTCTCCTTTTCTGCAATCTGTTAAATGGGCCTGTTTCAGGAACCACTGCTTCTCATGTCAGACTGGTCAGGGTTCTTGTCTTCCATTCCTATTGCTATGATGCAACTTCAAACTTGCCTCTGGCATGAAGCTAAGAAGGTACAGGACTGTCCATATGACTTAGGCTGTCCCGATACATGTCAATATAGGTGACCTCAGCCAGGTAAAGGTTTCTTAGTGGTCCTGACACTGACAGCTTACAGTTCAAATGTGTGGTTCTACAGAGGTGATTCTCTTGAAGATCCACAGTTACTGTTATTTAAATAAACTTTGGTTTTGATGATTTTCTGAAAATTCAGGCAGGCTACATTGAGAGGACAACAAGAACTATTCACACAAACTGGAAGGAATTACTGCATCGTAAGTGACTGGCATTCATATGGATATTTTTCACATTTAAGAAGAATACAGTGAAAGGTTTTTCAAGATTTGATACCAGACACATTTGGATACAATTGCACCAGTATTTTTTTCATTTTTACTAAGGAAAGGGAAGAAGAGAAAAAAAAAATAACCAGCTACATCATCAAATTCTACAGCATTTGAGCAATTATTAAGTAGGTTTTTAAAACATAAAAAAATAAGGCCTGAGGGATTGATAATGTTACCTTACGATTCAAGAACTTATGCTATGCTCAAGGAGCTTGTTGATGTAGTCACTTACAAAGAGTAAATAAGCAGGCAGACTGCATAAGATAAAGATAGAACAGCGATAACTCAAGACAAAAGAATGCAGCCTACACATTGTACACTACTATGTTTAATTGTCACTCCTTCCAGACTACTAGCTGATGTACTGCTGTATGTAGTGCATCAGTTGCCCACCAAGTGAATCTAAGCATGCTGCATAATAAGGCAAGCAAATATTCAGGATATATACTCATAAAGTCAGTAACAAAATATGGCCACATGTTCATGAAATATATTTATTCAAGGCACCATGTGGAAGATTGCCAGATTAGACCTCTTAGCCATAGCACTTTAACCCACATTCAGGGTCTTTGTTGGGGGGGGGGGTGTCAAAGCTGTTTCAGGAAAGAGCACCTTTTATAATGCAGTTCAATGCATTTTAAAAGGTGGTCTTTCCTAGCACATCTTAGACATGCCCCCTAACGAAGACCCTGAGAATGGGTTGAACCACCAGGCTGAGGGCTCTAATCTGGCTTTCTTCCATATGGTGCCTTTAATAAATACATTTTCATGAACTAGATTGTGAGACCATACTTTGTTACTGACTCCAGGAGTGCAGCACTTTTGTGTTTTTCTGTTGTAACAGACTGGCTGTCTTGCTCTGTACTGCCTCCAGACACCAGAATTAAAGGTGTGTGAAAAAAAAAAAAACTTCTGCTGGTGGAATTGCCATGAGAGTCATTATTTGTTTCTGTGAAATTTTGGAAATCAAAATAGCAACTTTCATGGAAATACCAATTTAGAATGACAGAATAAATACATATATTGAGGATTATTGTAGTAACTACAGAAAAAAACTCAGCAGAATGATCACTGTCAATGGTCTGCTCTGTGGATTTTTTTTTCCTCAGTTTAATACAATAATCCACAGTTCATACATCTATTCCACAGTTCAGTGAGCCACTGAACTGCAGAATGAATGAATGTATTAATTGTGGTTTAACATATTAAACTGTGAGATAAAAAGTCAGCAGACCTGATCACTGAACTGCGGAATAAGTACATGTATTGCGGAATAATCCATTAAACTGCAGAATAAAATTCCTCAGTACTATTATTCCACAGTTCATGTGTATTATTTCGCAGTTCAGACAAAAAATTCCATGGAACAGGGTGAAAATCCACCAAACTCATTCAGAAGATTCGGATCTCACTAACGGCGGAAGTTTGGAAAACTTTGCGAAGGTTCTGTAAAAGCTGAATTCACAACTTTTGCCCACCTCTATCCAGAATGCACATTCATTGTTTCTGAACTTCAAGATATACAGTAGCATAACACTTGTCCCTGTGTGCGTGCCCTATCCTTTTTTTTTTTTGACAGAATGGTTAATATTTGTCCACAGTGTAGTCCTTAGGCTTCATGGAAGATCACTTACTGTGCATCTTTGGCTTTTCCACTTTATCATGCAAGCAACCAATCAAGATGCTGTCTTGCAACCAAGAGGCAGCTTCAGTGATACGCACTAAAATCAGATCGGAGGGCCAGTGATGCCGGACGCCTTTCCCAACCAGTGCCTCCAGCCAGAAGAAGGAGTTGAGAGGGTGACTCAGAGCAAGCTGAACTGCACCCCCGACCTCAAGACTTGCCTGGGACTGTTGAGAAGGGACTTGGAGGTCCTGACAGCATGCCACACCCCCTCCGATGTAAGCAGCCAATAAAGCACCCCCACACCTCAAAAGCCTCTTGTGACTAGTGGTCCTCCATGCTGCAGTCTAGAATGTGAAGGGCCGCAGCACAAACGGCATTGCAAAGGAGTCATCCTGAGGGAGGCAGCTGTAGGAGGGTACTGACTGCTGAATACATTGCTGGATGTCACCTATACTGAAGGCAACAAGGTAAAAGACTCAGACGATTATATAGGAGTTGTTCTGCTAGTATCCTGTTTGTAGCCACTGGGCCCAATTCTAGAAGCACCCCTATGGATGTTGCAAGTTGTGACATGCAAGGGGTGCAGTTGTGACAAGGACCCTGTGCCCGATTCTGTAAGGGGAAGGGTCCCCGCCGCTAAGTCCTGTGACTTGCTGCAGTCCCACATGTACACCAAATGAAAGGCATACCTGAAGGGCTTGTCACAAGCTGTAACCCCAGATGTGAAGGGCACAAGTGCTCCCCCCATGCTCTGAACCCAAAGTGCAGTAATTAAAGCCCTGCAGGGCTAAGAATGCCCCCCCCAATGCCCCTATCCCCAAGTTGTGGTAATCATAGCCTCATAGGGCTAAGAATGCTCCCCCAATACCCCAATCCACAAACTGCAATAATGAAATCCCTGCAGGGTTACTTGTACCCCTCCAGGCCCCAATCACCAGCCACCCGCAATTGGCATATCCTGTGGAATAAAATACCCCAACTTGTCATCCCTGGTAGGTAAGTGGCCCCCCACCCAGCAGTGCCAGACCACCCTGCACCCCTGGACCCATACCCATCCAGCGACTGGCACAGCCCACCTCTCAACACCTTGAACAGCCGCCGACTGAGCTCTGTCTGAATGTGTACTCCTGTATATAGTACATGATCAATGAATGAACTGTCATTCATTCATTGAGCAAGTACTATATAAAGTACATGCTCACATGGGGCTCAGTCGGTGTCTGGCTGTGGTTGTGAGAGGTGGGGAGTGCCAGTTGCTGGCTGGGTAGGGGTGGGGGTGCTGGGTGATCTGGCACTGCTGGGTGGCTGGGTGGGGGGTCACTAGCCTACCAGGGATGACAGGTTTGGGTATTTTATTCCACAGGATGTGCCAATTGAAGGCGGCTCGTGATCAGGGCCTGGAAGGGCATGAGTAGCCCTGTGGGACTTTAATTACTGCACTTTGGGGATCAGGGCATTGGGGGGAGGAGGGCGACATGTCATCGGGGATGTGCTGGTGGCACAGTTGAGCAATCCCCGGAGGGAGAAACTACACATACACCAGCTAAAAGCTGGTGTAACTGTACTTTGGCAGGTGTCCTCCAGGAGTTGTTTGAGAACAGTGCCTTGGAGAACTTGGTTCCTGCCCTTTCCGGAATAGGGTGCAACTGCTGCCATAAACCCCCTAGCGTCATGTCACAGGGGATGTAGGGCGTAACTGGTGGTGTATGTCCACTTTGGCGCAAGCAGCCAGCGACATGTCACAGGCTGCTTTGCAGAATACCGTATGTCACAATTGCTGGTGTAACTTGCTACTTGCACCATTTATTTTGGTGCATGTTGAGTTACACCAGGTGTAACTGTTTGAGAATTGGGCCCACTATGTATATGTCACTTCTGAAAGAAGAAAATGTAATATCCATTATTAATGTCCTATACTAATGTAACTGTTACTGTATGAAGTAAAATGTTTTGCTGCTTTGCCATAATGCCCCTTGGTGGTATAAACCATTGACCAGCACTTTGCTTCACTGAGCTTATCTGGGTAGTACTCACATTAACACTTCAATGGGTGCTTAGCATTCTCCCTATCCAGGTTGCCTTTATATTAGCGATGGAAGGGTCACCTGTGACCTGGTTCTGATTCTTATTCTGATCTGTTTCCAACAGGTTCTGGTTTACTCTTATTTACTCTGGCTGGTCAAAACAGGTAACTCTTTTGAGATCAAATCAAAACCAGGTCAGAAGCAGATCTGGACTGAATCAAATTACATAGTTATGTTGCCCCTACACTCTCATTTTAAGCCTTTTCTTTGTGTCATTTCTTTTTCAAAATAATTATTGTATGTCTTTTCCCACCAATTACTTAATTATAACAAGAATAAAGCTTCACAGTTACGTTATTCGGACCAGATCAAAACCGGACCTTCTTAATACTCTGGACTAGGTCAAATCAGAGTTGAGCAGAGTCAAGCAGAGGCAGACAATCTCTGGGAAGTCCTGAACTGACACAGAGCCGACCCTGCCATCCAACTATATATACATAGTTCAAGTGTTGCCTAGTGAATTCACTATCTAGTTTTTACATGGTATAAGTGTAACCTGGTGAACTCCCTATTTCGGTGGCATGAACTCTAAAAGCTCAAGGGTTGCCTATCATATTTCCATAACTCCTCATAGCTGGAGATAAAGAACCTAATCCTGGGCCACTACAGTCTACCCAGTCAGCTCATCTCAGCAGCCTTGGAATGGAGGCAAGGGTCTAAACATTGCTCATATGAACATCAGGAGCCTTATCTCAAACCACACTGACCTCACAGCATGGGTCAATTATTACAGTTGTGATCTATTCACTGTGTCGGAGACCTGACTTAAGCCATCTGTTCCTGACAGCCTCTGTGCTCTGCCTGGGTACAATTTTATAAGAAACAATTGTACCTGATCTAAGTGGGGAGGAGGTACCATGGTGTATGTTAGGACTCATCTTAATAGCTCCTCCAAAAAACACACTCTTTCTCTGATATTGGTTTTTAACATTGCCATGCTATTGTCCTGCTAGGGGGCACCAACAAATTGCACCTCTTTGCACCTACAATACTGTGTATCCCTCCAGCTTGTAGTGACCAAGCATTCCAACCCCTCATGACTATTGGACTCCTAGAAAAACATAATGGGCCTGGTTTTCAAAAGATCGGGACTGACACAAGGGGCTTGCATCAAGGAGAAATGGCACAATGTTTTCCTTGAACTGCACCTTGTGCCAGTCCAAGTTTTGAAACATACCCTGAACCAATGAGGGGATGGTTTGCACAAAGTGGACTTGTCTGTCCTTGTGATAGCCACACCAGTGTGCTATAGTGGAAGTGGGCTTGCACCAGGGCAGCATTGCAGTATCCCGTAACCTGGGATTTTAGAAACACCCCCAGAAGGCGCATAGCCCTTGGCTATTAGACCAGTCGAGAACTGATCTAACATGCCATGCTCCACTCATGGAGCTGTCCCGGGGGGGCTGACCCTGTGCCCCCAAGGGAAGGTGCCCTCACAGCCCCCGACACCTGCCAGACCACTGCCCCATCCTAGACAAACCTCGGCTGTGTAGTGGCAGCCATGCACTGGCCCCTTCAGGAGCAGTTGCCAACCCCCCTATCACTGGTTGAAAGTTGTGTATTCTGCTTGAGTGGAACGTTCGTGCACGCACACTAACTTTCATAGAATTTTCAAAACTTCCACCTTTGGTGGATCAGAAATCTTCCAAATATGTTTGACAAATTTTTGCCCTGTTCTGCGGAATTTTCTTGCTGAACTGCAGACTAATACACGTGAACTGCAGAACTAATTCACAATTGATGTAATTATTCTGCAGGTCAGACAGAAAAAAAAATCATTACCTGGTTTATCTAGTGGCAGCCCCCACCCTCTGGTTGCTGGCCCCATAAGAACTGAAAGGTTCCCTGATGTCTAGTGGCACCCCACACAGTCCGGTCACCAGCCTTATGAAAATTTTAAGTTTCCCTGGTGTCTAGTAGAACCCCCACCCTCCAATCACTGACCCCATAAAAGTTTAAAGTTTCCATGGTGTCTAGTGGGCACCCCACCCTCTGATCATCAGCCCAATAAAAGCTTAAAGTTTCCATGGTGTGTAGTGGGCATCCCACCTTCTGATCGCCGGTCCCATCCCCTGAAACCACTGTGGCCCACTCTCATTGTCCACGCATGACGCCAGAGCATGCTCACAGCTGTAAATGGTGCCGAGGATTGTGCATGGAACACTGTACCCACCTTATAAAAGTTTCAGATTTCGCTGGTGTCTAGTGACCAGTCCCATGAATGTTTTACATTTCTCTGGTGTCTAGTGGCACCCTCCACAATGCGATTACCAGCCCCATAAAAGTTTAAAGTTTCCATGGTGTCTATGGGCACCCCAACCTCTGCTCGCCGGCCCCAAAAAAGTTGAAACTTTTCATGGACTGTCTAGTGGACACCCCACCCTCTGATTTCTGGCCCCCATCCCCTGAAACCACTGTGGCCCGCTCCCTTTGTCCACGCATGACGCCAAAGCATGCTCACAGCTGTAAATGGTGCTGAGGCTTGTGCGTGGACCACTGTACCCAAGTTCAGCTAAATATGCTTCCAGGTACTAGAAAGAAAGCTGCACTCAGAAAATTAGTTAGTTTTTGGAAATGTTGTTAAAAAGTACTTTAAGCACACTCCAAAAGTGGAGCCGTGATACTGGTCATGCATGTATGCATATTCATATCCCAAGGGTAATCCCAAGGGATATGAATATGCATATGTGCATGCCCAGGAAGTGTGCAATAGTGTGAAATAGAATGGCTCCCCTGGTGGTCTAGCAAACCACCCTCCCTAGCTCCGACCCCCTTGGAGTGTGAAATAGCCCAGAGGTTCAGTCCCTACATATAGTTCTATTGCCGTGTTACATGTCTTGATATATGAAACAGAACAAAATCAATACAGTATCAAACACATCGACTATTTTACAATAAACTGTTTGTTTTAAAATAAGCAACACATTATATACTGTATTAATCCTGTACTGTTTCATATATTGAGATGTGTAAGACAAACTGCAATCTGCGAGGGGTGTGTGTGTCGCAGTGTGCTGGCACTGCATGGTCACGTACAGACAAAAAATGATTCATCTTCAGTTTTGCGTCATATCTCTGTTGACAACATATATGTGTGTGAAACAAAACAAGAAGTGTCCCCCCCATCCCCAGTTCCCTGTAGTGAAATATATATCCTTCCCTGGTGGTCTAGAAGACCCCCTTCCTATCCCCGATCCCCTTGGAGTGTGAAATAGAATGACTTCCCTGGTGCTCTAGTGGACCCCCCAACCTGTCAGGTAGTGCCCCACACCCCACTGCCCCCTTTCTATCCCCAAACCAGTGACCAGCACAGTCCTCTGCTCACCACCATGGCTGGCAACCGACTGAGTTTTTAATGAGCATGTACTGCATACCATACATGCTCATTGACTGACAACTCACTGACTGAGCTGTCAGTCAAAGAGTGCATACTGTATACAGTACATGCTCATTGACAGCTCAGTCGGTGACCGGCCATGGTGGTGAGCAGAGTGCTGTGCCAGTCACCGGTTTGGGGTAGGAAGGGGGGGAGGGGGGTGGAGTGGTCCACTAGCCACCAGGAATGCCATTCTATTTCACACTCCAATGGGATTGAGGATACAGAGAGGGGTCTGCTAGACCACCAGGGAAGCCATTCGACTATGCATTCCAAGGGGGTCAGGGATAGGGATGGGGTCTGCTAGATCAGCAGGGAAGGATGGATATTGCATAATAGGGGCTAGGGGATGGGGCGGCACTTGACTCTTGTTTTGTTTTGAAATACATCAGAATCTACCTGTGCATGGGTGGTTTTGTAGTACAGATGCAGTTGGAGCTGATGTAAAGTCTTAAAGGTCTAGCAAAAAGATTATTTTATTATTATTTGCATTTTCAGTATGTAAGTAATCAAGTGATTTACAAACACTCAGTTATCTGCAATTATGGTAGAATACAGAATAAAAAAAAAAAAATAAAAAGCACTTTTAAAACAAAGACTCAACCAAAGCTTGTCAGTGACCAGCACAAGATACAAATGGGGTGAGGGTTGTAAGTTCCTTTTTATGTTTGCTTGCACGCATGTGAAAGAAACATAGTGCCACCATATGAGTTTTCGTAGGTTTGTAGGTGTGGCACCCCCACTTCCAATGCTCTGATAGTTTTTGCAGGTGAGGCAGCAGGGCACCAGTGAATGTCCGAGCTGTCTATGACAGCAGTTCAGATGCAGTGGCGTACAGTTGAAAGAGAAAGACCGCTACAATCAGCAGTGGTAACGTGTAGGCAATTTACATACTGCCGTGCTGTCCGCAGTACGCAAATTGCCTACACGTCACCACCTTAGCAGTCATTTTCTTTCAGCTATACGCCACTGCATCTCCCAGCATGATGCGCCCCCCCCAATTTTTGTGTGCTGAAGGGGTGCCCAATCCCCCACGGACAATGCACACCCCCAGCAAGCACACTGTATGTAATGGCGGGATGCCCAATCCCCATCAGCTCCAGTGCCCCCAAAAGTAATCTCAAGGTGCCACACTTGGAGCCCACCCAGTGACAAAGTCCCATATCATCATGTGCTCCCCTGCACACTGGAGGGCAATGGGGTGCCTAACCCTATTGGCTCCACTGCCCCCAAACAACTTCCAGGTGCCATGCTGGAAGCCCACCCCAGCATGGCAAAAGTCCCGTGTTGTCTTTTTAAAATAAAACCTGTAATAAAGAAAATGGTCACTGCTGACTCTCATGCCCCCAACCCGCGCCCACCCTCTGCACTCCCCACCTCCCACACACCCCTCACCCCATACTTACATCTGGAGCCTGGTGCGATGATCTTTGGTGGACCAGGAACATGTCTGCACTCTTCAAAGCCGACTGCGAACTGAAGAAATGCCGGTAAGCTGTATAATGTCATAAATAGGGTTTTTTAAACTTTGGTTCATATCACGATCATTTTTTTCAAATTTTTGCACCAAATTTTCAACTTGGGGTTCTTCGGACCCCATTTCATGAATTCAGTCACTCTCATCTGGTTATTCAGTCCTGAAAGGTGATTTCGGGGTCACTGCGTGGAACCACCTTTCGGGACCGATTAATGAAAAGCCAGTGTCACAGTTCGTGAGGTAGGCCCCCAAAAACCATATGTTGAAAATTTGGCGAAAAAATTCCCCAAAAATGACTGTTTTATGAGAGTGTGTTGAGCAGTTCTTACGCACTCTCATAACTTCGAGAATTTTTAGTATTTTCACTCCAGATTTTCAACATTGCCATTTTACCACACCTCCTTCTGAACAGTACAGCTGTCATTGTTCACATCTTGCACGAAATGTGTTTTTGCACACGTAGCACACAATGGCGCGGTCAGTGTGTGAAATCAATGTTTGGGACAAAGTAAGAAAATCACAGTGACATTGTTCATGAGCAGAGGTCTTAAAATGGCTATGTTGAAAATCTGGTGACAAAAGTCATAAAATGACAGTGTTACAAGTATGCATTGCACAGTTTCCATGCACCCTTGTAAGTTCACAAATTTGTAATATTTTCAGTCCAGATTTTCAACATTGGCATTTTTCCACACCTCCTTATGAACAGTACAGTTGTCATTTTTCACACCCTGGCTGAAATGTGTTTTCACACTTCCGGCACAGAATAGGGGGGTCACTGTGGGAAATCAGTGTTCGGGACACATTGTTTTTTTTTTTTTTACTTTATCTATTTTTGTCTCCTTCCTACTCTCAGAGCCCACTCATTCCTTCCTCTCATCCTCCATTCCACCTCCAGTGGGATCTGCCCCTAGAGTGCCTCTTTCTCCCCTCCTGCACAGTGGGGTCTGTCCCTCTTTTTGGTGGTCCGGATGGTACCCAAGAGGCTATCATCTAGGGCTGCCGAGAGGGTTTTTCCGTTTTTCTCCCATGGTTTCCCCTGCCCTCTGAGACGTCGGGCGCTAGGACGACATCCCGAGTGGCGGGCGCTGATGCATGCCAGCCTCATGTGCCACCCACGCCTCCTCCCGGCCCGCGAATGGAGCCGCCTCATCCCTCATTGTCGGTGCTTCCACCGCTGCAGGAGATGTAGAACGCGAAAGCTGCTTGGTTCCCACCCCTGAGGGAGGAGAGCATCCGCTAGACGCCGATCCTCCTTTCCCTGCCAACCCCGCCACCCAAGTCCGCTCCTAAAACTCCGGGTCGCCGGGCGAGCGAGGTGTGGCATCCAGCGCCTCAACCCTCAGCGCCACCGGGCCGGCATAGTGTTCAGGACACATTAACAAAATTACAGTGACACTGTTCATGAGCGGAGGTCCCAAAATGTCTGTGTTGAAAATCTGCTGTAAAGAATCCCCAAACTAATTACATTACGGGTGTGCATTGCGCAGTTTCTACGCACGCGTGTGCCTTCACCAGTTGTTTTATAATTTCACTCCAGATTTTCAACATTGTCATTTTTTACACCTCCTCACGAACAGTAAAGTTGTCATTTTTCACATCCTGTTTGAAATGTGATTTCACACCTGAGACGCCAAATGGCGCAGTCACTATGCAAAATCACCTTTTGGCAAACAAACTGATAGTGTTACTGTTCATGCGGTGGGGTCACAAAAAGCCCATGGTGAAAACTAGAGTAAAAATTCCAAGAAACGCACAGGGCATTAGGGTTTTCAACCATAGTGCCCTACCCTGTAGGGACTGACAGGAATTGGCGTGTGACTTGGGATTGTCGACAGTAATGCTCATGCCATTCCACCCCACCCCCACCCTGCAGCCAGTGACAGGCATCGAGGTGCGCCTAGGACCCTTTGACCCCAGAGTTCACCCCATTCTCCTATACTGCACCCATTTCAGTGTGTTTCCTTATGGAATGAGGTGAATGTAAAGCCCAAACACCCTAAGCACACCTCGACACTTGTCAGTGTCTGCAGGGTAGGGTGAGGTGAAATGTCATGACTGTTATGGGCTACGACCCAAAGCCACACCCCAATGCCTGTCCATCTCTGCAAGTTGGGGGTGGAGTTGGCGACAGTTCAGTACTTCACTGCCATTCCTGTACTGCATCTGTCTAACTCCTGCACTTCCACTGCTAATGTCAGCAAGCAAACATTCGGCATTGACAAATGCTTGTTTAATAGTACACCATCCTTTATGCCTCAGGCATTTGTAAAGGAATGACACCTTTGTAAAGCCCAGTTTTATAAAGCAATGAAGCCTTTGCAAAGTCCAGCTAGACTACCTGCACTGCAGTGCTAATTAACTACAGTGATTTCCACAATCTAAATATGTCAGGGGGACTAGAAAGTGGGAAATTAGCTGACTTGAGAAAAGTAATGGCACCCCACCTCATGTATAGTATGTGCATGCACCACATTCTATTTTCCTTTAAAATTGTTCTTCAGTGTACCAAATAAAAATAAAATATATTTATACACTCTTCTACTTATATTTCATTAATGTTCTGCATTTATTCATTTATAAAAACTGGTGATTTTTTTTTTCAATGGGTTCAACCAGATGTTATTTCCCATAATAACCAGCTGCTTGTTATGGTCGACATGCACTGCCTCAGACACTGATAGCGCAAGCCCATTCTCACAGCTGCATAGTTGCTGTGCCTTTTACCTTCCCACTGCAATCGTGAGAATCAACATGCTTGACAGTTGAAAGAAAAGTTCACTCTTCTTTATTATATTTGGACATTTTTTATCCTGTTATGACCATAAAATCGAAAGGCTAACAACAATATTCCATCCACAGTGTAGTTTCTCAAGTTTAAAAAAATCTGAATAAGTTCCAGTGTTTCCTATGACTTACATTAGTAAGCAGTCTCACAATGCACTGCTTAGGTTTTAATAGCTTCTGCTTGGAAAAAATTGCTACACTAGAAATGATAAAAACTAATGCATAAGCGGAAGTGATCACTTGAATTTTAATACACACACTTGTGTGATGCTGCATAAACTGCTTGAGCTTGACTCTTGGGTTCAGGGAACATCGCACACTTCAGGTGTGTATTAAAGGAGTAGTACGGTCAGAATTTGCTAAAACATATGTTGTGCAGAGTGTTTTTTATTTGTTTGTGTAGTACTCGTGTGTTCTTCCTTTGTCTGTGGTTCAGATTTTTTTCTAAATTAGCCTGCTAGTTTCACAGTAGTTTTATGGCTCCTGGAGATCTCCATCTTAGCATGGTTTATTGCTCTTCTTGCTCCTACAATGCCTCCTGTCCCATGTGACAGTGATGTATCCTGGACCATGGATTCAGCAGCAAGCACTAGTTTAGAGTCAATTTACAACAGCAGAGCTGTGGTATTAAGGAACTTTCCTTATCCAGTGAACACTAATGGCTACATATACAGTTTAGCAAATACTTGAGGGCTACTTGAGTGGGATATTCTGTAAGAAAGCAGCTAGAGTCTTTACTAATTATAGCATTGATGATCTGGGGTGATTTGTGTTCTTTTTATGGCTGTGTGTAGTCTGATGAAATGAAAATGTTTAAATTAAAAGTAAACCATTTACTCCTGATGGCTAGACCTGACACATGCACGCACGCACGCACGCACACACACACACACACACACACACACACGCACACACCAAAAATATTGAATCAGAGCCATTTAGTGGAGGCCAGAACATCAGGATCCCATTTCTAGTACTTGGTGAATCAGTAGTCCTGGACACTTCACTGTCACATAGGACAGGAGACACTGCAGGAAAAGGAAAACAAATAAACCTTGCTAAGATGGAAATCCCCAGGGGCCATAGAACTACTAAATAACTAACAGGCTTATTTAGAAAGAAACTCTTAATAGCAAACAAAGTGAAGGATACACCATGACTACACACATACATCAGAATACTGTACAACATATGTTTTTGCAGATTTTTGACTATACTACTTTAAATTCTTTTAGTGCACTCCAGCCCATGCATTATTCTCTATATACTTACTGGTGAACCTGTTTAATGACTGCACTGGCATCAGTTTCTTTCTTTTTTTTTTTAGATTGTTTCACCTCCCCGGTGGTCCACGTTCTAGTGGCACTCCAGCCCCATCCCCCAATGTCCACTGGCACCAGCTGTGACCCTCTGGGCTTACCCCCTTGGTGGGATTTGGGGAGAGGAATGCTCACCTCTGCTTCAGCATGGATCCAGTCCACCGGTCCGACTGGCCAGGATTGGGACCTGCAAATGCCGCCATTGCCCAACCACCAGCATTTTCCCTTTTCTCTCCTGCAGAGGGGGGCATGTGAGGACTCCAGTGGTGATGCTGTGCATGCACCTGGAGTCTGCTGCACCTCTGCCCCTCTTTCTTCAGTGTCAGTGTGCCAGCCCCTAGCCTCTGCTAGGGGTCAGTCTAACATCAACTGCTGCAACCCCCCCCCCCCGGAGGAGCAGAGCTGTTCTGGGGATGCTCAATCCTCCTCCTCCCCAGACAACCCCATACCTCTCAAGTGTCCCTGATTTTCAGGGACGTCCCTGATTTTGCCACAAAATGTTACTCTGTCCCTCCTAAAATTTGTGTTTTTGTGGAAAAACAGTGGGGACTGTAAGCACAAAACAATATCAAGCATTATATTTACAGACTTGTTCTTCTTTAGAAAATGTATTTTGCACTAAGCTCCATATTCTACCAGCTTTCTGGGTGGATATCTTTAATTTTGAAGATGTGTCCCTGATTTTGGTCCTTTGTCCCTGATTTTTTTAAGCTTTGTCCCTGATTTATGAGGCAGGGGGTTGAGAGGTATGGACAACCCATGGTGACCTGCTCGCACCACGAACATGGGTCATCGGCATGGTGTGAGGTATGGCATCCAGTGCCTCAACCCTCAGCACCACTGGGCCGGCACTGGCACCAGTTTCAAATGCCATAATAACCAGGTTCCATTCCATTATAACCAGCTAGTTGTTACAGCATTTGGTGCCAGAGGTATACCATTAGGACGGTGACTTAATATTGCCACCATCATTACAGTGACAGCAGGTTGGTGTATGGCACTGTTGCAGCCTTGGCTTTAGAGAGCTGAGTAGTTTTGGCATTTGGCAGGAGGTGGAATGTTTTGGCGTGTATCAGTAGAGAACTCCTGAGTTGTGTCAGGTGTCTGTCTGTCTGCACTCTTGGTGTGGCTGTTACATATTGCCATCCCATGGTAAAGGGTGACTTTGCACCATCTGAGCCTCCTGTCTTTTTTCCATCCTCTACCTGTGTGCACCCTTTAACACTTATTACTCCTTGTCAACTTTGGTGTGACTTGGAATTGGTTACATTAATTTGGGTGGTGCAGCAGTGTGGTGGGTGGAGCCCCCGTAATATGCTAGTTTTGCCTGTCTTGCTGTGTGGGGTATTCTAGGATATGCTGGGGTGTTTGGGGCATCATCTCTCTCCTTTTGCCATGTTTTTCAGCCAGGTGAACTTTGCCCTTATTGTTGGGTGCAGAGGTTCCCTATTGCAGTTTTTGCTATTGGCAAAATGCTGGCACTGTAATTGCTGTCGAAAATATTATTGTCACACTGACATGGATGAACCAGTGCCAGGCCAGTCTGAAAGAGTAAGAAAGAAGGCAAAATTAAATCTGAAAATAATGTCAGTAATCACATATCTTAGCTGTCATGCTGAAACACTGCCCCAGCCCCTCATGAGTTTCTCAGAAATCATGTTTTTACTAAACAAGAACATTTTTTACTGGGGAAAAAAAAAATCTCAAGTAATGGCAGAAACATTTTATTTAAAGATTAATACAAAAAGGTTAAGCTTGAACAGCTATTCAGACAGCAGGCTGAGGGCAAGCACACAAACTAAGAAAAGTCATCAGCTACATTCTCTCTCTGTCCAGATCTTGTTTTATATTAAAGATGTCAATACATTAAAATGTCTGTTTTTTTTTTTTGGTGGGGTGGTCAGCAAGTCCCACAATCCTACTTGCACATTTTGCAAGCATCTCTCTGCAAAATCTAATTTATTTTCTCCATGCTCAGTTAACAGTTTCCTCTCTCCTCGTGTCCCCATCTTCTTCATTTTCTAATGGTGTTTTTTCTAGTCACAATTACATCAGCAATTAAATAAAAGAAAGGATGGGTTGTTACATCATTTGTTTTTGGTTTTTACACACCCTCAGTGCGTAATGCCATCACAAACAACTCTTGCTTTACACTTGCCATTTATGTGGCTGGGTGTAAAAAAAAACAACAACGTATAGGCTCAGATATTCAAAGGGGTTGTGCATGGTACAAGAAAGTTGCGCCAGTGCAACCCCGCATAGTGCTCTGGTGGAATATTGAAAGGGCTGCCTGGCACAACACAAGTCCCGATGCGCCAGGATGCAAAGTAATTGTATGCGGCACAGATGCAGGGGGCGTGCCCATGCATATGTGGCACATCCCGATATTCAGCCTGGGATGTGCGGTGCATATGCTGGCACAACCCTGCATTGCACCGCATAGGGGGGCTCAAGGTTGAGCTCATGAAGTGGTGGAACAACTCCTGGCCACCCACTAGTGGGCTGCTGTATTACAGGGCACAACACAGCAGCCACCAGCCGTGGGTGGCCACTCGCCCACCCAGAACACTGTCCACTAGCACCCGCATCACCCTGGTAGTCTAGTGGTACCCCCCACCCACCCGAGTCTCTGATCACCTGTAAATGGCACATAATTCATTCCCTGGTAGATTAGTGTGCCTCCCTCCTCCCTCCCGATACCCCGAGAAATGTCTAGTAATACAGTCCCTGGTGTTCTAGTGCCCCTCCTGATTCCCTGATATATGTCCAGTATTTTTCCTGGTAGTTCAGTGGGCCCCCTCCATCCCGATTCCTTGATCACAGTAAATCACCATATTACTATTGCCTGGTGATCCAGTGGCCCCCCACCCTCCCACCAAACAGGACCTTGCCCACCCCACTCCCCCACCCTGTCATCGGTGGGTGGCTGCAACCTGCCCACATACCGCCTGGCCGCCCGCCGAATGACAGGTACAGTGTGGGCTGTGAGCCCATTGGTAAACAATGTGGACCAATGGGCTTGCAGGGCATACTGAACTAGACAGTCCCAAATATGTGAATAAAGTAATTTGCATATTTGGAACTGCCTAGTACAGTATGCCCTGCAAGCCCATACTGTACCTGTCTTTCGGTTGGTGGCCGGGCAGTATGTGGGCGGGAGCCAGTCACCCACCAATGACCGGGGTAGTAGGTGGGCAAGAGGTCCTGTATGGGTGGAGGGGTGGGGTAGCCATTGGATCACCAGGGAATAGTATTATGACAAATTACTGCGATCAGGGAATCGGGGCCACTAGAACACCAGGGACTATATTAGCCGCTTTCAGGGTATCGGGAGGAAGGGGCCTCTATTCTACCCAGGAATTAATTATGTGCCATTTATAGGTGATCAGGGACTTGGGTGGGAGGGTGGGTACCACTAGACTACCAGGGAGGGTATTAATGGACTTATATTGGGATTCAGGAGGAGGGTCCACTAGACCACCAGGGCGCGGTTGTAACAGACAGCTATTGTGGAATCGGGGAGGGGGGGTACCACTGACTACCAAGGAGTCCTTCTAAGGTGATTTACTACAATCGCTCCAGGGCGGGGGATGCCCATGACCCCCCACTGTAACACGCCATGCTGTGCACAAGTCACAAGGCTCCTATGCAAGGCATGTAAATGAGGCCATAATGACATGCAAATTGCCCCATTTGCACCTTGCATATATTATGGCCTCATTTGCACGCCCTCTGCTGAATTTCACGGATGATGCGCCTAGCACAACTGCATTTGTGCTGGCGCAACCCCATGCTCCCTATCTTCAGCTTGCACCAGCACAGTTCCACAGTACCATTTGCAGTCTGTGCCATATTCAACGGTATTGCACCATGACACATCACCATTGAATATCACCTGGTCCTGGCCCCGGTGCATCCCAGTTGCACTGCACCCAGGCTTGAGCCACTGCCAGGCACAGTCTGAATATCCGGGCCGTAGTGTACAACACCCCATCCTTTATTCTATATATAATCTTTTTATTTGTACTGAGTACATCTGCATGAATACATTACCTTTTTTCCCTCAGATCTCATCTGCGTCTCATGCTTTCCTTCTGCTGAAGTCATATTTATTTCTTTGTGAGATCATAATTGTTTGCTGTGAAAACAATTCTGATGAAAAAAAAAGAGTTGTGACTTGAGACAGTTATGAATAGGAAGATGAGATTAAGGCTAAAATGCAGATATCCTGGGTTGGATTTTGAGCCCAGCTGAGATTGGCTCAGTTGTGGGGTTTCACTTGTGGAGTCACAGTTTTCCCCGCAAGTGACGTATTTTCAAAGTGGGGGAGCTGGTTCATGACCGGTTCCCCATTTTATGGTAGCTTGCAGCTGGTTTTTTTTTCAGTGCAGCTGTGCCAAAATGTTATGCCTGGTGGGACCAGCGGTGGCTGCTGAGTGGGATTTCGTCCTCAAATATTCTAAAAATCTAGCCACATTTGCAGGAAAATATCTTCATTAAAAAGAAATAATTCTTACAATGGTAATAGTACTTTCTAAAATAAGGAGGCAGTATTGCTTAGAGTGTTGAAATAGTAAGCTACTGTATAAATCTGGAGATCCATCAGACGTGGCCTTAACCCAACAACTTCTCTTTGCATACAGGGTAACCTCCTAGTGCTCCCAGGATGGACTCGGAAAGAAGCTTCAGTTCAGTGTGCCTTTGCCAGCCAGAAAGTTTTTAAAAAATACAAGGGCAGAGAGGTACAAATCAGAAACAAAAGATGCATTTTGTATAAATACTGTGTATTAAACAGGGCTTGAAACTGACTTTTTCAGTCATTAGGCAACAGGGCTAATGACTGGGAAAATCCATCAGTCCACCAGACTTTTACTAGCCCAACACAAAAACTACCAAAAATTTAATTATTTCCACTCTCTTAAGAGAGTCCCTTTACTGGTATGGGAAAGGCAAGCAGTATAATGACTTAGCTCCGCTGGAGTTAATCCAGCATGCCAGTTTAATTTTTAGAGCCAGGGTTAATGGAAGAGAAGGTATCATATATTGACTCCTTAGAGCTGAGAAGCAGATCCTTTCCACTTCTGTATCTTCAGCGTTGTCCTCGCTTTTGCATGTTTTGTGATGTAATTACATGGATGGTGCAGGGACACACTCCTTCGACTACTATAGGGGCTGACTTTTATATGTTTTTTTTAATAGTTCAAGGTTATGATTCAGATAAATCAATGCTATTGCTCAACTAACAAGAGCCTTCTTAGTTGAGCAGTGCCTTTGAGTTATCCAAATCTGAACAATGAACTATTGAAAAAACACATAAACGTCAGCCCCTGTAGTACTCTGTGGAGCATGTCCCCACGCTCTCCATATAATACATCGCAGTAGGTGCTAGCGTGGGGGTGGCACTGAATACAAGGAAGTAGAAGGAATTGGTAGCTCAGCTCCACGTAGCCAAACTATGATCCCTTTCCTTTTATTAACCGTGTCTCTAAAAATATTACTGTTTGTGTGGACCAACTCCTGGGCAGGTAAGGAATACTAACAAGTTAAGAAGGGCTTTGGGAATAAATGCCAGGAAATCTGCTCTTTGTGTTTGGTAGTACCTTCACAAACTTCCTCCCTTCCTCCCCCTTATTCTGTTTAACATGCCTTGATTTTATCATTCTTGCACTCAGCCTTCTCTCTTCCTCATGGTTTCTTTCTGCAGCCTGACTCTTATAGATGGGCGAGAACCACACTGCTCTGAAGCTTTTGTTAGCATCCAGTCAATCACTAGTGCTCAGAAAGTCATTTGTCATTCAGTATAAATTGCAGTACAGTTCAAGGGGATTAGGTAGCTACTAGCTACTCCATTTGTTGCAGATGGGGGGTTGGTTGCTTTCTATTCTAAACTATTGCACATCATAGTTTAGAAATCTTACTGCTTCAAAAGTCTTTGAGAAACAGTATAACAAGAAAGGAATGTAAAACGTGCATTATAGGTGTAGAATTTCAATGTTAAGATGAGGCATACACATCCTAACCATGTACTTAATCCATTTTTACAAAAAAAGGCTTGACCTCCTCATTCTTCTTCACCTTAACAGAAAGGAGTAAGAGGGCAGAGTAGAATAAGACTACACGATACCCAGTCCTGCCTTTTACCCTTTCGTTAACTTCACCTTTCTTACTAGATTTTATTATTTTGCTTGCAGGTAGTTGGTTCAACTTTTTATGTTGCACAAATTCCGTTTTCCATTTTTTTGGACTGCTACAGTACCCCCCCCCGCCCCCAGCTCAAGCCACAGTGTTTAATTCAACTTCCTTCCCTCTTCACAACCCACAGTGCTCAATCTAGACCCTCTTGTCTCTCAGCAGCCATCTCTTTTCCAGTGTTCCCATTGCATCCTAAACCTGCCTCAGCAAGTTCACTATGCTTTTTTAAGCATGGGATAACACTCACATCATTGTTCCATCTTCATTGCTCTGCTTAAACCGTACCTAAATCCTGGAAAAAACACACATGACTATTTATATAACATTTTTGGCAAAAAAAGGCCAAAAATGTTATTTCAACAGGATTGTCATCACTAATACATTGTACGTGCCTAATTCAAGTAATTTGATTATAACATACAAAACAACTTGTAAAATCATATACAAAATTGATCCAAAACAATATTAGCATGTAAAAATTATTGTATGGTATTCCCCTGGGGCAGCAGAATGACATTGGCTACTAATAAACATCCATGACTTACTCAAACACTCAGCCAAGAAAAGCCTGGGAAACCCCGCAGGGTCACCCAGCTGCCCTGACTAGACTGCTCCAACGGATCCGTACTGCTATGCCACAGCTGTGCAGTAGCACCCTCACCGGGCCTCAGCCACTTGACTGTCACCCCACACAGTAGCAGGCTCTGCCCAAACTGTGCAATGTCTCTTCTGGGATGTGCTCTTATTGGGCCACCCCCATTAACATCTTCAAGTAACGTGTCGTCTTAGCCAAAAATTGCATGATCGTCCACCACAAGATCCATAAATTCATCTTTGAATCTCCCCACAATGCCCCAGGGTGATACTATACCCATGATTCCAGCACTTCTTGAATGCTCAGATTAAAAATTGCCTGCCCTATCTCTGACAGGTGTACCCCATCCAAATCAAAATAAGTACCCCTTCCTGGTGCTAGATCCCGGTGATACAGGACTAGTATGTCCCTGGTAAAACAAAAACATGACACTACCTTGTTTACTTCCCTATGAGCCTTCCAAAGTGGTCTGCCCACTTGTCCCTTTTGCCATTTCTGCCAGGGTATTATCTTAGACCAAGCTAGCCTTACACCAGGAATGTGCCTCTTTATCCACCCTAGATCCACCATTATTCTCTTCATCACATCTATAGATGATATACTGCCCAGGTTGTTACCCTCAGATGAATAACTAAACCCTGAGGTGGATTCCTGATTAGACCCAGATTTTTTAGTACCAGCTTGAGGTTACCCCCCCCCCCATTCTGGTGATGCCACACCAGCACAGGCTTGCTTTATCCTCTGGGATGCCCAGTTGATCTCCTTGGCCCTGTCATGTTGCCCATGAGTGTGCTGTACTGATAAAGCAGTAGCCCACCATGTAAAATTGTTTGATTTCTAGCGGTGCACCTGTAAGACAAATCAAGCTGTTACTGTAACATGCCCCTTCATAACTCTCCCTACAAGTCCCCTGTTACCGGCCTAATATAGGATTTATCTGCCTTAGACTGTCAGCAACCAATCCTTTTTATCTCCGCTTCTTGGTACCCCAGCCTCGTGGCCTCGGTGGCTGCCCCAATCCTAAAGGAATATGTGCTAAAGTAGCTAGGGTCCTGCCCAGCTGCTCTAACCTCTTTCTTAAAGACTGCCCCAAACTGGTACCTGGTGACAGGATTTCCATTTGCATGGTGAAAAATGTGCCCTGGCCCACCCCTCTATGCAGCATGTAATCCTTAATAAGGGCCCATGGGCAGAGGGAGCTCCCAAGGGCCCTGTGAAAATTGATTACACTCTTGGGTCCCACTTATGCCATCTTTGAATGATGCAGTACCAGCTGAAGCATCTCCACCGTTTGACTGACATTCCACCACTGTAGACTGTGTCCCAACTGCATGGACAGATCCTCCACCAATTCAGACACCCTGAAAGCACCGAAAAAGGTGCAGGTGAATAGTCCCTTGAAAAGCCTTACTTCATCTGCAGATGAGCATTTTCCTGCCAGTTTGTCCAGTATAATGGCAAGCAGTTGGCTGTCCACTGGTCGCCTCTGATCCTTCCTTGCTCTCCTGATTCTGTGCATCCTTCTATCATTTTTTCTTATGGTAAGGGATCCCATCATGTCCTGAAAACCGTGCATCTTTGCCGTGAAGGCAGTACCCGCCAAATGACTGTGGATATATGGTGGGACTCTGTCCTCCTCCATCAGGTGATGCACAAATTGTTAGAGTAGAGGTGCCCTCTGCAACAGCTTATAGTTGTGGTGACTCTCCCCACAGGAATACCAGTAGGATTGTAAGTGTGCCCTATACTATGCCATGTCACAGGGGCCAGAGCGTGTCGAACCAATTCAGCCATTCTTGGGTCACTGCTTGCCACAGAAAAGCTGGTACTCTGGCAGGCTTCATGTGATAATAGCACATCGATAAGAGTGAGTGTCAGAACAGCGAATCCAAAATAGCGACGGCAACAACAGCATATACACATGATAGTGCAGCATTTAACAGCTACTGCAGCTCACACAGCAACATTTATACCATTCCAGCCAGCAGTTTTGTATTATATTTAATGCAGGGGGCTGTGCCCCCCTGAACCCCTATCTCTAGGATTCTTACTCCATGCCGCTCACTGATGATGGTGTTATTGGCTACTTACAGTCGCTCATATGTGACAGTTGCTCTAATGTGCCAGTCGCTATTTAGTGCATCACTATTATTGAGTCGCTGTTATTGTTTCACTATTTTGTATTCGCTGTTATTACATGTTACCACTCTGGCTCGGTGTTTGTCTGCTGCCGGAGCCATCTGCCTGAAGTGTTCGAACTGCAATCAAGACAGTGCATCTGCAATTACATTTACAACCCCTGGCACATGGCTTCCCCTAAAGGATACATTGATCTGCAGGCACCTCAGGACGAAGATCCTTAGCAGCCTCATCACCTCCTTGGAACTGGATGATTGTGTGTTTAAGACAGACACTTCCCCCAGATTATCAGAATGAAAAAGAACCTTCTTGTTTCTGGGTCTGTACCCCCAAAACAAACACGGCTATCAGAATAGGGAAAAACTCCAACAGGGTTACATTTTTGGTGAGCCCTGCCTCCACCCAGCTGGTGTCCCATGGACCAACAAACCATGACCCCTGGAAGTAGGCCCGTAGCCACCTCCCCTGCAGTGTCTGTGTACATTTTGCAATCTGGGCTGAAATCCAGGCCGGACTGCCACACTGCCACACTGACACCCCATTAAACTCCTGTAAGAGGGTGTCCCACACTGCCAGGTCAGCTCTCATTTCTGCTGATACACTGATGTGGTGGTGCGGTTGTAGACTGCCTCTAGTGGCCCAGGACAAATGCCTCATGAAAGGTCTACCAGGCAACACAGCTTTGCAAGCAAAATTTAAATGCCCGATCAGGGACTGAAGCATCTTAAGTGTTATCTTGTTGGATGCCCGAACATCCACCACCAACTGCACCAGTTGGGACACTTTGTCAAAAGGCAAATGGGATATCATGTTGACTGTGTCTGATTCTATACCCAGGTAAGTGATCAGGGGGGACTGGCCCCTCCATTTTTTCATGTGCCAGTGGCACTCCAAACCAGTCCATGAGCTGGGCAAAAGAAGCCAAAGTGGCTTCACACTGCATCATGTTGGGGGCCCCTATGAACAAGAAATCATCCAAATAATGTGTGATTGACTGATTGCCACTGTGCAGCCTGGTTGCCAATTCCAAGAAGTGGCTAAACATCTCAAATGCTGAGCATGAGACTGAATAACCCATCGGCATGAACATATCATAGTAAAACTGCCTGTCGAAGGTAAACCCCAATAGGTCGAAATCCTCTGGACAGACAGGCATCAGCCAAATAGCAGATTTAATGTTATTTTTGGCTAATTGAGCACCCTTGCCTACTTTCTGAATGACCTTGGCCACTGAATCGAAAGACTCATAGCACACAACACTGTCCTCTGGACTGATGAAATCATTCACTGAGGCCCCTTTTGGGTATGATAGGTGATGTATCGGCCTAAATTCACCAGGGCTCTTTTTGGGAACCACCCCCAGTGGTGAGATTCTTAGGGGACTCAGTGGAGGATTTGTAAAAGGGCCTGCCACCCTACCGGTGACCACTTCCTTGTGTTCCTTTTCGGCCACCACCTGCTGTAAAACCTTGGCGGACTTGAGGTTGCATGCCATGGTGGTGACCCGGGGCCCCTCATAGGGTATGCAGAACCCGTCGGAGAAGCTGGCTAACAAATACTGGGCATCTTTCTTGCAAGGGTAGCGGTCAAGCCAAGACTTCAAATACTCAATTCCTATTGGTGTTTTCGCCAGGCCTCTTGGAGTACTTGTCCCTTGTTTACTATTGTCCGCCAGTCCCTCACCCCTTTTGTAGCTCCCACCCCCTTGGCAAGTGCTTGCTTTGTGCTTACCTCCACAGTTGCTGCACTTGTGCCTGAATTTACAAAAGTCCTGAAAACATTTGGATGTGTTATACTGCCTAAATGTGCCCACACCCTTTTGCCCTGACCAGGTAGACTTGTTGACCATGTGCCCACTGACCGTATAGGTGACATTGGCAGGTCTGGCCTGTTTCAGGTGCCTACACCACAAATCATGGTCTATCTTATCCCAGCGCATCTCTGGGGATCGGGAAAACCTCATGCAGAATAGCTCATTGTACCTCTGCCATGCATTCCCTTCGAATGCTAGTAGGCCATTTTTATGTTATCCCTGTATTTGAGCATTTGCCCAATCTTCTTTGGGAACTTGGCACAGAAGATGGATATGAAAAAATCGAATGCTGCCGCCCAGTTTTCAAACATGCATGGCACCTTTGGCCGCCGCAACCTTTCTTGCTTTAACTTATCCTTGTCCCCTGAGTCTGGCAGCTCTCTGTGGAGTAACTCGAAAATCTCACTGTACTCCCCTTTCCATATCGTTTCCCTTATGGTGGATGACAGGTAAGTATCCATTGGATCATCCGCCCCCATATGGGCCCAGTGGTCCACCACCACCGTTGCTGGCGTGGCCCCACTGGGCTCCTGGTGAATCATGGAAGCAGTGGTTGAGGAGGCCTCCCCCACCTGATACTCAGCCCCACCCCTATCGATGATGCAACTGTGGAACTTCCCACTCCCTAGACCTGCCAGATGGTGTTGTCCACCGTGGGCTGTGATGTTGTCTTGCCAGCCTGAGGAGGCACCTCTCCCATCGCTGGTGGATGGCCACCATCCTGCCCCAGAGCTGTGGTGTGGGCAACTGCTAGAGTTGGAACTTGGGACATGGCCACATTGTTGCCCATGTTGCCTCCCCCCTGAAAAATTGCTGTCCCCCCCCCACAGGGCACATGGCCACCACTGGGATGCAGTAGGTGTAGCTGGGGGGGGGGCATAAACCCTCCAACTGGTGCTGACAGCCCAGCTCCCTGAGGAAGGGAGCTCTGAATGTATAGGGAAAACCATGGCATTAACCAAGGCTACCATCCCTGTTGCCCAGTGACCCCCCCAACCTGGGCCACCCCCGTGGTACCCTGTGCCAGGCTGTCAACCTGTCAGCTGACTCCTCTGATGTTCCCGTGAAGTGACCTACCCTTCCCAATGGCATGAACTCTGTTTATGGCTTTACCCAGTAAACACCTGCCTACCCATGATGTGGCCTTCACTATATCACCCTTCGGCCTGAGTGTAGTGGACCTGGTTGGCCGTGCCTCTCCCTGAGATCCACCTGTCCCATTTTGCTTCACATGATGTCTGCCCTAAACCAGACTTACCCATCACTGTGGTCAATGGAGGCTGTACGGTGGCTCCCTTGCCAGCCATATTGCCCCCTTCTGCATCCCTGGCCATCAGCTCGGGTGTCACAATACCTTGGTCATCAGCAATTCCTTCTGTCTGTGTCTCTTGGTGCTCTTCCCGTAGCTACCATCTTCCATGTGTCCCTAGTCACCATGGCCTCCTGCATCTTCCTGGAGGGCTTCCTCATCATCCTGTGCACTTGAGCGGCCGTGTCACCCTGGGATGTTGTGTTGGCATGCTTTGCATGGCTATCTGGAGCCCGTTGGGACCTCCCACTGACATGAGCCACTGCAGTGCGTCCATGAACTCCAAGGGTGGGTCACACAGGCCTGTCTACGTCAAGGCCAGGGCCTCCATGTCCCCCTGCCCAGCTGCCTCTCTCACATCAGTCATGTTCACCTGGCTGCTACCTGATAATGACACCTGCGAAGACAAAAAACACTGGCCTGTTATTGGTTGGACAGTTGCCGAGTATATGTCCACCCTCTCCCTCCTGTGCCATTGTCGGCCCCAGAGGATTAGATGCCAAGGTTTGTATCTGTGACACAAAAACCAAAAAGTCCTGTACACCCAGCCTTAGCCCCCTCCCTGGGGTATAGGGGAACCTGGCAACCCCCACCCCTGGCCTGGTCCCCTGAGCTGCAACCCCAGCTGCTGGCCACCACCCCTAGGGACCAAGTAGCACACCTAACGAGGCACACCAGACCCCACTAAAGAGGGGCTTGCTTAGAGGCTATGCAGAGATACACTGGCTGTTTTCATTAACATACTCCTTTTCTTTCCCCCAAACACTTATCTATATTTATTTATACATTTATTTGTTTATAATATTATATTTTTTTATTTTATTATTTTTTATTAAAAAAAGTTCTCCTGATCGCTGCCTACCCAGATGAGAGAGAAAACCACCCTCGTCCCAAGACAAAATGGCCACGCCGGACATGCAAGGATGTGCATGCCCAGAAACCATCCCATGAACTTAACTGGCCCCAGGCAAGATGGCGCTTCCCAGACAGTGCAAGATTCGCTTTCTGCCCCCTCAAAAACAGAGCTCCTAAGACCCAACACTCGAGCTTCCATGAGATCCAGCAGGAAAGAGGTGCCTGTGCTGTCCCACAGTCCTCTACGAGTTTCCCCTGATGAGCCAACCCCCAGACCCTGTCCCATGTCCGCCCCTTGGAGCCAAAATGGCAAGATCGAGAGTTACCAACCTCCCCCTCTCCCTGTGCCTCCAGGACTTCCATGATCTCCTCATCCGTTAATCCCTTCCCAGCCTTTACTGCCCCCCACACCCCATTGGGTAGCACTCCCCCTCTCTCTCCTTCATAAATACAGAGCAGAAGTAGTCATTGAGTGCTTCTGCCTTTTCTCCCCCCTTCTCTACCCATCCTCCATCCTTCTTAATCCTCACTATCTGTTCTTTTATTTATTTATTTATTTATTGAACAACCGGAATTGCAACCTTTGAGCTAAAAGCTCATTTACAAAGGATCCATGTCATACAAGGAAGGGAAAACATGAGTAGGGTAGACAGTGGCAGCTAAATAAAGCATTGTCAAGTTAAGGCAAGGAGTAAACAGTTGAAAGGGGGGAAAAAACAAAAAACTGGCCAAGGCAACACATAATCTAAGAGCATCAAATAATCAGTAGTGAGGACAAGATAAGACAAATATCATATAATACACTGCAAAAATGTCACATGGTGTATTGCATGCACACATAATACTAGCAGATGTATATTCAGCAGACCTAGTTCATCTTTGATAGAGGGCTCTAAAGCAACTGCATAACATCCTTGTTAACACCTAAGGAAGCACCAAGAAGCACCAGTCATAGAGTGTAGATGCAGTTGTAGTGGGGAAGTGGCAATTAGGTAGGGAAAAGCTAAGAGTGTCACAGGTGGGATCAGATATGGTGCTAGGAGTGAAGTTAGGGGGATTGGAAAGGGGTAGATGAGGAAGGATGGGAGAATGCTGGCAGATAGGTAGGTGGGTTGGTAGGTAGGTAGGTGGATGGGTAGGATGGGGTCTATCCATGCCTAGGCACTCTTCATATCAGCATAGCATGATTAGGAGTGGCAGAAGCAGTGACTGGGGGGGGAAGAGTTTTCTGAGTTCAGACTTGAAGGGGCCAAGGCATGCGAGGCCTGTGGTAGTAGGCAGAAGCTCATTTATCCAGATAGGAGCCCTTACCACAAATGCTGGCATCTCCAACATGGTCCTTCTTTATGGCACTGCTAGGGCTTGCTTGGTGACACTTCTAGTGGTGTGCCCTGAAGGTGCAGGGCAGAATAAGGCTTGTAGGGAAGGGGTGCAAGGCCAAGGAGGGCCTTCTTCCTTAGCAGGCAGGCATGGAGTTTAATGTGATCCACAAATGGGAGCCAGTGTGTCCTAATGTACAGATCACACGTATATGTAAGGAGATCTGCACCAAGCACAAATCTGGCAGCTTTATTGAGGGTCATTTGAACTCTGACTAGGCTAGAGTCAGAAGCAGCTCCATATATTACATTCCCATAATCAAAGGTTGGCAGGATTGTACCTGTGATAACCTGAGCCCTAGCCTCTGCTGTGAGGCAGTACCGGAGTCTACATAGTGTTCCAAGCTTCCTGTTGGTGGTGGTGGTAATATTGTGAATGTGCTCATTGAAGACATGCTCTCATCAAAGGTTATGCCAAGATAATGGAATGAGGTCACCTGTTCCAGAGTGGAGTGACCGCTGCAGGTAATTGAGAGGGGTATAACAGATCTCCTTTTTTGATGCCCGGCAAAGAGCATAATCTTGTTCTTTTTGCTATTAAGCACCATCAGACTACCTTTGAGCCACTCCTGTAGCAAACTGAAGTTGTGCTGCAAGTTCCTAGTGAGGGTTTCTTGGCAAGAGTTGCGGGAGAATACAACCATGTCATCTACATACAGTAGGATCTTGGCCATGGGGCATGCATAAGGGAGATTGTTGACAAAAAGGCAGAACAAGACTGGGCCCAGTAAGGACCCCTGGAGGCCCCTACTGTTACCTCACAGGAGTCTGAGACTAAACCATTGATCTTTACTTTCTGAGACTGCCCAGTTAAGTAGCTGGAAAACCATTTGACCATGATGGGAGATAGCCCTAGACCACATAGCCTGTGTAACAGCAGCTGGTGATCTACGAGTTCGAAGGCCTTGGTTAGGTCAATAAAGATTGCCCTGACCAGGTTGCCTAGGTTGAGTGCGTCATACACATATCCAGAGAAGTTGATTTGTGTGATGTTAGTTCTATGTTGCTTGCGGAAGCCATGCTGTTTGGAGCAGAGGAGGTTGTATTTATGTAGATGTTCCATAAGCTGGTTGGCAATGATTCTTTCCAGTGCTTTGGATAGCAGGGATAAGATTGAAATGGGTCTGTAGTTGGTTACTAGTGAGCGGTCACCCCCTTTGTGCACTGGGGTGACCATAACGGTTTTCCAGATGGAAGGGAAAATGGATAGGTATAGAGACAGATTGAACAGCTTGGTAATAGGTCCTATGAACTCAGTTAGGGCGATGGAGAATAGTTTCATGTCAATCCCATCACCTCCCATTCTTGTTTTGCACAGGACTCTTTCTACATATTTTCTGATGGAGACCCATCTAAAGTAGAAGACTGGGAAGGTCCTGTCATTGGGGTGGGAGGACAGGTGGTCTGTGTCTTGATCTCCCTCAGGATAGGTAGCCAGCTTAGAGGGGCGGACTTCGCTGTAGTCCATGAAGGCCTTCTTGAAGACATTGGCCACAGAGTTATCATCAAGTATGACCTCTTCATGGTGGTGAAGCATGGAGGAGAGGATCTGTCTCCTGTTCTGGTGAGGTTTTTTTTTATTGAGGCCCAGATTTTCTTCCCATCACCCCAACATTGTGATTGTTGGTTCCCGTGGTAGGAAGCCTTGGTCTGTCTGATTGCCAAGGTGCACTTGTTGCGGGCTGTCTTGTATGATTGGACATCTGTTGCTGACCCAGTGGCCCTAGCTCTGTTTCAGAGTAGGCCCCTTTGTCTCCTCATACTTGGTAGTTGAGGCATGACCCAATCCATGCTACAACCCTTAATCAACTTTTTACGATATAGTGCAAACTTATCATCTGCTGCATTGAATTGTTTGAGGAAGAGCTGTAGTGCTGTGTCTACTGAGAAGCATGAGTCAAGGAAGCTCCAATCTATTTCTTTAAGGTGTTTTCTGAAGTCAGCCATCAAGCTTTTTTTAATGACACTGTTCCTCACCATTCTTGGGGGAGGTTTGGGCTGTTTAGTTGACCACCCACACTGGATGGGTGAGTGGTCACTAAGGGTGTCAGGTAGTACATGTACATCCTTCAGTCACTCTGGGTGGATCGTCAGTACCCAGTCAATCAGTGTACTGGAGCCTGTTCGGTACTTTGCATGGGTATAGCTCTTGACCATCTGTGTCAGGTAGAGACCTGAAATCAATTCCCCTTGTCTTGTGCTGGAGCTGGCAATCCACTTTGTGTTGAAATCACCCATTTCAATAGTTTCTTTCTTTTGACTTGCCTGGGAGTAGAGGTTAACAAAGCCTTCAAGGCCTGCTTGTTGCCATCCTGGTGGGATGTAGACTGCCATGACAATCAGACCTTTAAGCCCCTTACCTATCAGGATTTTGATTGCTAGGCATTCATAGTCATTGCTGGTGGCCATGAGTTGAACTCTGTGACATTGCAGGTGGCTGCAGGTATATTTTAAGCATCCACCACCTTTTCCCATGCAGGTCCAGCCTGCACAGGTTGTATCCCGGTATAGATACTGTAGAGTCAGGTGTACACGAAGAGAGCCAGGTCTCGCTAGCGCAGTGATGTTTGGCTGTGTTTGTGCCATCCAGGCTTCAAACTGTGTCAGCTTGGCTAGGAAGCTGACAGTGTTCATTGCTATGATCTTTAGTGGCCCATTGGGCATGGGGCCATGGGTATGGGTAGCCAGGGGGGTCTGGGTTAGGATGGATGTTTCCAGACATCAGCAGGAGGATTAGGATGTGTTCCCTGCATATTGTAGGGAAGTGAAGTTTTCCTTTTGGCAACCGCATTTCCTGGTTGTGGCTGCTAAGACTGGGGGTTCTAAGGGTAAGGTAGAGACCAGGAAATAGCCCAATGTTTGAGATAGAAAACCCTATCTTAATTGGGGAGCAGTAGGATTGTTGCAGGGGGCCAGTGAAAGGAGGCCCTCTACTGCTAGTTTTCCATTGCACCGGCTTTCCATTTTGTAAGACTGTGTGGTAACTGCAGTGAGTGGGCACTACGGTAGTGTGGTTATCTGTCAGGATGAACACCAGGTGAATGAGAAAATTTGGATAAGGAGGCTTCTCATTGCAGGGAGGTGGATCACTCTAGTGGTCATTATATGGGTGGGTAGGGGATCTACTAGAGCACTCCTTTCTGCCTGGGTCGTACAGCAGTTTACTCTATATAAAATGGGATATTGGTGTCAAGCACACTTCCTCACTCTTGATAACCCAGCAGCTTTCTCAATTTAAAGTGTACGTTCCTTCCTAAGTATTTCTTGCACTCTTGTATACCCAGGGGTTTAAAATGGGAAGTGAAGTCAAACCTGTGACAGTACGAGTTTATGAAGGGAAGTAATCACACATAGTTGATAGCAGGTGTACACTAAGAATTGTGGGTGTACCTTTAAGAGGTGGTCTGCAACCATATGTCAGTATCAATAGGATGGGTTTAGAGGGTGGAGCAAGCTATGGGAAAACAGCATTTAACAGAGGTCAGGGCCAGGGAGGGTGGCTGGGAGAAAATATTGCAGTGGTATGATAGACAGGAGATGCCTTTTATTTTAAAATAGGCACCTGGAGCAAGTGAGAAAGTCTATTAGGCCAAGATTCCCGGTCGTCCAAAGGGGCACAGCTTAAAAGCCAAATGCTCCAATCGGATCAACGGCTTTCATACTGAGCTTTTCCAGGTGTTACAACTGGCAAGTGGCGGGTGGTCCGAGGAGAGCTCACAGCCCGCTGAAGACAGGGCCAGAGCAACTCCTCCTCTCCCTGATGTACCTGAAGAAGCTCCCCCCCTTATGCCTTGTGCCAGCCTAAGCTGTTTAGTGGCTTTTGCTCTTCTTACTGCCCATGTCACCTCTCTTGCCTCCTGCAGGTACTCCTCCCAATCTGCCCCCTTCCTGATTTCCTGTATCTCCTAAAGGCCACACTTTTTTACTCACCTTTCCACAACCCCCACTGCTCACCCAGCTAGGCTTTTTTGTTGTGGCCTTTTTACTCCGAGTCCTGCTTCGGGAATTGGTAGCCTCCAGAATCACCTTCTTTATGAGCTCCCATCTGTGGTCCGTGCCCATACTAGGCTGGATCCCAACCAGGTACCCCTGCACTACCTCCCCCATCTTTGCAAAATCTGTCTTCTTGAAATCCATCATAATCATGTTGGATGCCACCCCTCTTTGCCCATAATCAAGTTGAACCATACTGAGAGATGGTCACTCCCGCTAATGGTTCATCCACGTTGATATCCATCACAAATTCCCCATTTGTGAGCACTAGGTCTAGGGTGTCTCCCCCCTTCCAGTTGGTTTGCTGATCACCTGTGACAGGAAGCTTTCTTGAAAGGCAGCCAGTAGTATCGGCTCCCTTTTACTGCTTGTGGCTGGGGTTCCCCAGTCAACTCCCGGAAGGCTGACGTCTCCCACAACCACCACACTCCCTTTCCTGCATTTCTTTTTAATCTGCCTCGCAAGTTCCTTGTCCAACTTCCCTGTCTGGTAGGGTGGCCTGTACACCACACTGCTTGCTGACTTGAACACTGTCTGCTGCCTGCGGATTGACATTAAAAAAATACCCTAAAACTTGGAGGCGACTGGCAATTCTTTAAATTGCTGATTCAACCCACTCAATGGAAAATCTTCCCCCATGCGGCAGAAAAATGACAACTTCAAACCCTGTTAAAATATTTTCACTGGTGCTACAAAATCTTTTAATAAGCCATCAATCGAATTGGCAAGCCAGCATGAGCCGAAATAAATGTAGCTCATAAGTTTCAAATCATCTCAAGCAGATTTTTATCTCCTGGCTAGTAATGCTTACTTTCTGCCCTCCTTTGTGTTACAGCTATGTTTCTGTGTTTCTCTATAACTGCTTTTGGATTCCAATGAGCCCTTTAATTAAGACCAAAAGGAAAGGTTTGCTATCGTACTGGGTCATAATGTTGTACGCTTAATAACGTACGGCATTATGCGTGAACCCCGGACCTGTGCGCTCTCCGTGTTGGACCCCATCGGAGTTAGAATCATAAGTGGGGGCTGGGGTGCAGCCCCCTGTAACAGGGGGTGTGGGGGGCAGAGCCCCCCACAGAATGTAAAATAACAAGAAATCGCACAATGCGATAAGTCATACAGCATTCTGCTGTACGACATTTTGACCCCAGCGCAGTTTGCTATTGTAGCTTTTGACTTTCCTGATGGTCTTTATTTGATCTAGGATGTCATCCTTCAGTTATTTCAATGATATATTTACTGGTTGGCCATCATTATCAACTGCTGGCACTGGCTGGCAAACTCCGTTATTCACACGTGTGAATAATGAACCTTGAATAATGGAGTTTGCCCAAGCGCCTCTCACTAATGTTCTGCCAGCAGTTCCCATAGCAAGCAAACACCTAGAGCTCTGAATTGCCTAGTGCTGCCAATACGCTTGCTCCACAACTGAAGCCACCAGCATGACAAACAGTTTTTCTGTTAGGCACCACAGAAAAAAACATACCATCGCCATTTAAATTAATTTACATTAAAAGAAGTAAAATAAATGGCAGCATCATCCCGATTCACACCAGGCACTGAATCAGAACTTCAAAAGTTCATAGAGGAACTCTAGGGTACATTTTTTTCTGTGGTGTCTGACAGAAAAACTGTTCACTGACGGCTTCAGGTGCAGCAGGAGCGTGTTAGCAACATGAGGCTATTCAGAGCTGCAAGTATTTGCTTGTTATGGGACCTGCTGATAGAACGTTAGTGAAAGGTGCCTGTTAAAAAGTGCTGAAAATGTTAAAAAAAATTTTTGACAATATTCATTTAAACAGTTCCCTATAAAAAAGTAATCATTCTGTTCTTTGTTTTACAATAAACTTACAGAACAGTTCAACACTGCTGTCTCACTAATGATTCCATATTACAGAAAAAAATGCAGGTCAAAGAACCAGTAAATATAAAAAATAAAACACAGCAAACTGTTTAAATTTGGATTTTATGCACACCCTCGGTGTGCGATGCCCTCATAAACCCCTTGGGCTTCACTGTCGGGATTTTTGGAGCATCGCACACCTCGTGTGTGCATAAAATCCTTATTGTACACACTCCCCCATGTATTATTCTATATGTTATATATGACCTAAAAGAGAAAATGTGATAAACTCAGTGACCTGGTAGATAGCAAGCTCACTTCAGGGGCTGGAAAAAATCAGAATGTTGTGAGTGCTACCCCACACTAGGTACTTGGGATAATACCCATAACCGACTCTGTAATGCAAACTGGGGGGGGGGGGGGCTGCACTGGTGAGATGCTGTCCTTTGGATGAGATGTTTAATGGAGGTCTCTTCTGCCTATCTCTGGTCACTGTCCAGGTGGAAGTAAATGATCCCATGGCACTTATCAAAGAAGAGCAGGGGAATTTTATTAAAGTATTAAAATCATACGGTTCATACTTGAAGGACATATATACTTTCTAGGAACAATGCACATTGTACAAGGAAAACAAAATATCTGTCACCTAAACAATATTTTCTAATGTTAGCATCAATCAAAGTACTTACACTTTCCACACAGTAAATTACATCCAATGACATGAGATCCAATAGGCCTTAAACAATAGTGGGCCACATCTCTTTACTTCAGAGTGATGAGTCTCTTGTAATGCCTTAAAAATCGTAAGCACTACTGCTTCCGGTGAATATAGTTTCTATTATATTTAGAAAGAGTACCAAGCCTGCCATAAATAATATCTGCAGCATACAAAGATTAATTATAAAGCAGATGTATGAAACTTCTTCCAGTCTCCCTGATATAAAGCTAAGTCTACAACAAAATAGGTCACATTCCTAAATAATGTCTCCTCCCACATATTACTCAGCACCTGCCAAAATGAGATAGCAAAGGAGCACTCAAAAAGAAGATAACTGTGTTTCTGGAATATTTATACATGATTCTCTAGGGCATACTCTTTCTTTTATACATTGATGCTTGAAAGAGTCTTCCATTAGAGGGACACTCATGTTGCCATTATTTATTGTTCAGAAGATGATACTCCCCATCTTTGACTACTGTGACGTAGTTTATGGTGCTGCTCCCAAATCTTCCCTGAACAAGTTGGACACTCTCTTTAATTCCTTCTGCCGTTTTGCTCTCAACTCCCCTTCCCACTCCCACCACTGTGAACTCTATCACTCTCTAACCTTCCTTCCACTATCTCACAGAAGCATCTCTCACTGTGCCAAACTAACCTCCAAATTCTAGTTCAGGGGGCTCCTCTCCTGTCTCTCATCATCTCTCCACTCCACCTCCTCCCACCCACTCTCTCTGATCAAATGACGCCTGCACCATGATGGTCCCTTGCAGCTCCACCCTTATCAGTCAGACTGGTTTCACTCATCGCTCCCCTAAAATCAAGAATTCCCTCCCCCCTGAAATACGACCCTCCTCCTCCAACTACTCCCTTACCTCTGCCCTACACAATTACCTGTCCCTCAGCTGTTTCTGCTTTAACCCTCCTTAATACCTATCCCCAGTTTCTGCCTTCCTACCATGATCCCCTGGCAGGGTTCTCAACATCCTGTAGGGGAAAATCAGGAAATGGCTATCCCTTCTCCTCATATTCAGTTCTTGCCTCTCCACCTGCCCTTCTGGGTCACCAGTGTGCACAACCTACCCCATCCTTTTTACTCCAATAGCACTTGCGTACTACCTCAAACCTGCTTCTAGTACACTCATGCACTATCTATAAATGGTTCTATCGCATTATTACTGTTTTGTATGTTTATATGTTCTTTTGTATGATTTTGGACATGTACTGTAATTTACCCAATGTTCCACTACTGTTTATTGTACAATACTGTGTGTTCCAACTGTTGCACAATCTTACAATGTTGTATTGTTTGCTCTACCCACATACTATTGTAACAGATCATCCTTCACAACCCTATGTAACCTCCTTCCTCCAGGTTACACTGTGAGATGAGCGACTTGTTGTTCATTGTGCCCTCCTGGTGAAACATTTTAATAAATAAATTTGAAGTCTTTTACTGCCATCCTCCCATGCAGACTTAACCATGTAATGTCCCCCATTTTCACATGGATTTTTTTATTCTGCAGTTGCCAGATTGCATCATGTTCCCTCCCTTTTGGGCAGAATTTCAAGTGCACAGTGATAGAAAAGTTTGTAATGAAAATATGATTGGACAATTGCTTTCTAGGCACTGAGGTGACTTCGCCTAAGTCTAATTTTAATGCCCATCTTCAACTGCTGTGATGTAGTCTACAGTACTGCTCCGAAGTCCTCTCTGGCCAGACTGGATACCCTCTTCAATGCATTCTGCCATTTTGCCCTTGATGCTCCCTCTCGCACCCACCACTGTGATCTTTATCATGCCCTATCCTTACCCTCTCTTACAAACAGATGACTCTCCAACTGCACTAAATTTACCTCCAAGCACTGGCTGGGTGTACTCCCTTCCTACCTCTCTCCTCATTTATAACACCCCCCACTCCATCTCACTCCCTTAGATCATCTGACTTCCATACTCTGGCGGTCCCCCACAGGGCCACCCTCATTGGTCAATCCGGTTACTCTCACCGCCTCCCAAAAATGTGGAATTCCCTCCCCCCTCAAATTCGTCACTCATCCTCCTACTACTCCATCAGCTCTGTCCTTAAAAATGTCCTTGCACCTAGCTGTTCCTGCTACAACCCTCTCTAACTCCCACCTCTAAGCCCTTAACAAACTCTTCCCCTCCTCAGTACCCATGCAATGCCCCTGCTGCAGCTCCACCCCCCCACCCACCTAAAAACCAGCATTCCTTCCTTTCTCCCAATTCCTTCTCTTCAGACCTTCCATTGTTCTCTTACTGTGATTTCTGAATCATCCAAAGTTATACCAAGGGCCAGTCCCTACCCTACCCTACCCTACCCTATACTTACACCAGTAATCAAACTCTTCCCTCAACTTCTCCACATCCTGAAGGGCTGAGATTCGGCCTCTCTTCTGTTTTTCTGAAGCTTATCCCCCCTCACTGCCTGCAACCTGCTTCCCTCCTACCATACTCTAACTCTCACTGCCACTACCTGCTCCCTTCCTGTCATGCTTGACCCCTACCTTGTGCAGGCAGGATCCTCAGCATACTGGAGGGGTCAGGCCCCCGCAGACCTTTCTCCTCCTACCTCTTCCTTCGCCTCCTCATTTCATCCCCTTCCACCTCCCTCCCCTGCTTCTCTGCCTACAGACATACCAACCTCTCTCTCACCTTCCCTTCTTCCCCTTACGTAGCCCTAGCTATGGCTGACCCCTAATCTCTATTGCACTTGTAGTTAACTTGCACTTCTGTTATACCTTAGTCAACCTGTTCTGCCTGTGTTTACTGCTCACTAACTTCCCTAGATCAAACTACAACAATTCTATTCAGCCATTTTCTAGATACACAGTTATGTGTCATTTAGTGTATGCCGAAATGTTATTTTGTGTTGTTGCATCTATCTAGTCCAAAAGTGTTGGTGTAGTATCTATCTAGTTCAAAACTGTTAGCATCCCACTATTTCATTACTCCTGTACAACCTGCTCAAATTATTTAAATGCAATCTACTGTAAATGTATATTGTGCACCAAATCTCTATAAACTATCCTCATGCCCCCCACAGTCACATTGGGAGATTAGCAACGTGTTGCTCAGAGTGCCTTCCTGGTGAAACATTTCAATAAATAAATAAATAATTTCCACCCTCAGGTTTTTTTCTGATGTACAAATCGCATATTGTGGATCAATATGACTATGTGTTGATATCCTACTTAACCATTTCTTTTCCTGTTATTCAATCAGGAATGGATTGATCTAATTCCAGGAGGCAGTAAAGTGCAGTGGTTTAAGGTTCTGAACTGCAAACCTGGAGACCTGGGTTTGAATCTCACCCCCCCACTTGCATACTGTGTGACCCTGAGCAAGTCACTTAACTTCCTCGTGCTCCCAGGTTGCACCTGGAAACAAGTTTCAGAGTAGTGTGTCTCTCCTGGTAAAAAAAAAAAATCTTCTACCAAGGATCTCCAAATTTTTCTAGCTTCCCTTAGGGCTGCTGCAAAGTTATAATGGATTAATAATGGAAAAAAAATGAAAGCTATTGGATACCTACCCCTCACTCCTTGCAATTCCTGTACATAACTTCCCTTTTAATGAGATTCAGTCGACTCCCCCATAAATCCTGAAATAATATACTGTAAATTTTCACTTCCAAGCATTTGGGTAGTGGAAAACTTACACTAATATATAAAAAAACAGGGAAGCAATAGTGGCTTTATTAAATAAACCCTCCTTCTTTTTGATAATGTTCTATTTTTCCACTATATTAAATTCCTTTCTGCTGTTGCAATACATTCTGATCAATTATCCATATATATACCCCTGCTCCCAAATTTTGCCTCTAAAATTTTGATTGGTCCCTCACTAATCTGTACTCCAGCAACACTTTCCAGCTGCCTTAGTTCAGTCATTTGACCTATTCAAATTTCAACACATTTATTATAGTTAATCTTGGCTCCTGCCATCTTTTAACAAGCATTTGTCAATGCCGAATGTTTGCTTGCTGGCATTGTCATTGGTAGTGCAGAAGTTACAGAGCTGCATAACAGAAATGGCAGTGAAGTATTGAACTGAAGCCAACCCCACCACCACCCTGCAGAGAGTTACAGGCAATGGGGTGTGCCTTTGGGTCGTCAGGCATAACTCCCATGCCATTTCACCACACCCTACCCTGCAGATACTGACAAGTATCACGGAGTGCCTTGGGTTCTTTGGCCCTTATGCGCACCCCATTCCATTAGGAAATACAGTGAGATGGGTGCGGTATAGGAGAATGGGGTGAACTTTGGGGCTGAAGAGTCCAAGGCATACCTCGATGCCTCTCACTGGCTGCAGGGTGTGGAATGGTATGAGCATTACAGGCAAGAATCCCAAGTCACACCCCTGATGCCTGTCATTCTCTACAGGGTGGGGTGTTATGGTTGGAAACCCTAACACCTCAGGCATTCGTTGGTATTTTCACTCCAAATTGTGAACATGTTTTTTTTGTGACCTCCCACCTCATGAACAGTGGCAATATCAGTTTGTTAGCCGAAAGCTGCTTATGCACAGCGACTACGGCATTTAGCACCACAGGTGCAAAAACACATTCCGAACAGGATGTGAAAAATGAGAGCTATACTGTTCATGGGGAGGTGTAAAATGGCAATGTTGCAAATCTGCAGTAAAATATTAAAAAACTGGTGAAGTCATGAGGTATAGAAACTGTGCAATGCACACCCGTAATGTAATTATTAGTTTGGGATTTTTACAGCAGATTGTCAACACAGGCATTTTGGGACCTCGATCATGAACAGTGTTACTGTGATTTTCTTTATCTGTCCCAAACAATGATTTCCCACAGTGACTACGTACCTCGGTGCTGAAAGTGTGAAAACACATTTCGGCCATGTTGTGAAAAATGAGAGCTGTACTGTTCATAAGGAAGTGTGGAAAAATGCCACTGGTGAAAATCTGGACTGAAAATATTACAAGGTCATGAACTTACGATGATGCATGGAAACTGCGCAGTGCTCACTCGTAACACAGTCATTTTATGGACTTTTGTCACCAAATTTTCAACATAGCCATTTTAAGACCTCTGCACATGAACAGTGTAACTGTGATTTTCTTAATCTGTCCCAAACATTGCTTTCGCACACCGACTGCACCATTGTGTGCTACATGTGCGGAAACACATTTTGGGCGACATGTGAAAAATGGCAGCTGTACTGTTCATAAGAAAGTGTAATAAAATGGTAATGTGGAAAATCTGTAGTGAAAATATAGAAAATTCGCAAACTTACGAGCGTGCGTAGGAACTGCGCAATGCACGCTCGTAAAACAGTCATTTCTAGGAATTTTTTCACCAAATTTTCAACATAGCCATTTTAAGATCTCTGCTCATGAACAGTGTCACTGTGATTTTATTAATGTGTCCCATACATTGATTTCGCACACCAACTGCACCATTGTGCGCTACATGGGCGGAAACACGTTTTGGGCAAGATGTGAAAACTGACAGCTACACTGCTCATAAAGAAGTGTAATAAAATGGCAATGTTGAAAATCTGGAGTGAAAATATTGAAAATTCGCAAACTTACGAGCGTGCTTAGGAACTGCGAACGTGCTCGTGAAACAGTCATTTTAGAATTTTTCCACCAAATTTCAACATAGCCATTTTAAGACCTCTGCTCATGAACAGTGTCACTGTGATTTTCTTAATGTGTCCCATACATTGATTTAGACACCCAATTGCGCCATTGTGCGCTATATGGCGGAAACACATTATGGGCAAGATGTGAAAAATGACAGCTGCACTTCTCATAAGGAAGTGTAATAAAATGGCAATGTTGAAAATCTGGAGTGAAAATATTGAAAATTTGCAAACTTACGAGCATGCGTAGGAACTGCGCAATGCGCGCTCATAAAACAGTCATTTTTAGGAATTTTTTCACCAAAGTTTTAACATAGCCATTTTAAGACCTCTGCTCGTGAACAGTGTCACTGTGATTTTCTTAATCTGTCCCATACATTGATTTCGTAGACCAACTGCGCCATTGTGCGCTACCTGGGCAGAAACATGTTTTGGGCAAGATGTGAAAAATGATGGCTATACTGCTCATAAGGAGGTGTGGTAAAATGGCAATGTTGAAAATCTAGAGTGAAAATATTGAAAATTTGCGAACTTACAAGCGTGCGTAGGAACTGCGCAACGTACGCTCGTAAAACAGTTATTTTTAGGAATTTTTCCACCAAATTTTCAACATAGGCTTTTTGAGAGCCCACCTTATGAACAGTGGCAGTGTTGTTTCATTACTCGGTCCTGAAAGGTGATTTCATGCAGCGACTTTGAAATCACCCTTCAGGGCCGATTAACGCCATGACAGTGAGATCGTTCATGAGAAGGTGTTCCAAAAACCCCATGTTGAAAATTTGGTGCAGACATTCCTAAAAATGACTGAGATATGCAGCAAAGTTGAAAAAACCCTATCTATCCCATTATACAGCTTACCAGCATTTCCTCAGTTCGCTGTCAGCTTTGAAGAGTGCAGATGTGTTCCCGGTCCACCGAAGATCATCGCGCCGGAGTCCGGAGGTAAGTATGGGGTGAGGGGGGTGTGGGGCGGCAGGGTTCACAGTGGGTGGGCGCAGGTGGGGGCAGAGACACCGAGGGACTGTTTTTGAATTTCAGGTATTTTTTTTTTTTAAATGATGACAACGCGGGACGTTTGCCACGCTGGGGTGAGCTCCCAGTGTGGCACAAGGACGGCTGGTGGGGCCCTGGGAGGGGGCATGGAGCTGACGGGGGATTGGGCACCCCCGTCGGTGATAGCATGTGTTGTCACGCTGGGGTGGGCTCCCAGCGTGGCACCCTGTACTCTGGGGGGGGACCAGTGGACCCGACAGGGGATTGGGCACCCCCTTCGGCTATACTGATGTGTAGCCACGCTGGGGTGGGCACCCAGTGTGGCATATAGAACTGTGTTTTTTGGGGGGGTGCAGCACAGCCGACGGGGGATTGGGCACCCCCCGTTGCTACACAGTGTGGGGGGGGCGAGCTAGCAGTATTCGTGCATGTGTGTGTGTGTGTGTGTGTAGGGGGAGACGCGCATGAGCAGGCGATATCTTATCGCTGCTCACTGATGCATAGCTCCCCCTTTCAACTGTACACCACTGCATTTTGTCTGCTGTCATAGACAGCTCGAACAGGCATTGAAGAACTGTGGCTGCGCCTGCAAACATACTGCTTGAATTGGAAGAGGGCTGCCACACCTCCAAAAACTCGGATGATGGCACTATGTTTCTTGCACATGCGTGCAAGCAAACATAAAAAGCTGCAATAATATCCTGCATAATTAGACCTGAATCCCTTTTATTCATAATAATACATAAATCATCTGCATAGGCTGATGTGGTAATTGCAGGCATATCCTCTGTTAACTGAATACCCCTAATGCTCAAGTGTTGTTTAATAAGACAAAACGGGATCTGGTGTGAAAACATATAGCAAGGGGCTTAAGGGACATCCTGTCTAACCCCGCTTTCTAACTAGTATTGCATTCCCGTAGTTTAAATTGCTAAAATGTTCAAATACAGTGCTCTTATACGTTACCATAAAGCATTGTACCAGCTGTCTTGGGAAACCATGCTTCAATAAAATAAAATGCAAATAGTTATGTGGGACCCTGTCAAGTGCTTTCTCTTGGTCCATAGCTAAAATAAATGATTCAGCCAAACCTCTATACCCTCTTTCAACTATTTTTTTAAGAATCATCAAATGATCTGTAATGTTTCTTTGCTGTATTGCACAGCTTTGTTTCACATAAATTACTATGGCAGCAATCTTCTGTAGTCTATGCACTAAAATTTTAGACAACATTTCAGGTCACAGTTTAATAAACTTAAAAGCTTCCAATTACCAATTTCAGCCTTATTGCCTTTCTTATGTATAATAATTCAGAACACTATCTGCAAAAATTGTGGCAACAAACTTTTTCCAAGATCTCATTATACAAAATCTGTACTACAGGAACTAAAAATTCTCAAAAGGTTTCAAAAAACTCTGTTGACAGTCCCTCTGACCAACAGACAGCGTTGTTCCTACGATGAGCTATAGCTTATTCTACTTCAGACAGCATAATTAGTCTTATGACTTATTCCAAAACATTAATAGGGATACAGGGAATATATAATCCCTCCCTCCAGTATCTGGCTATCTCCACTTGAGGCTCATTGCACCCCAAACGGGTCTTCAAAGTGTGACTGTACTGCTTCTAATATTTCTTCTGGTTCCAAAACTATTGTCCCATCAGATTTCCAACCCACCTCTGCCATAAATCTTTTATCTACCGTACTCCATCTTTGCAGCCAGAGAATACATCTAAAGACTATGGACTGGATTCACAAAGCTTTCTGAAGGTGCAAAACCTTCCCTAAGTCCCCAAAACTGCTGTAGCTATGGAAACAAAGGGGAATTTTCATTGGGTGCTATTCACAAAACCCTCGGCAGCTGCGGAAAACAACACTAAGGACTGTGGAAAAAAGTGCAGCTGCAGAAGTCCCTGAGGAAAAAAAGGTGTGAGATAAGTAAAGCACAGCCCCTGAAAGGCTATTCACAACCAGTTTTTTTCTGCAGCTGCCAAAAAAATGTTACACACAGTGGAATGAGGTGTAACTCTCCCTCAGCAAACTGCAGTAGTGCCCCAGCAATTGGAATCAATTAAGGTGTTTGTGAGGCACATATAATAGCATCCCAGATAGTATAACAGTGGCTGCTGTAACAGCAACAAAAGCACACATTGCCATGTAATGGCAACAGGCAACAACCACCAGACACAGTGAAACCCATGACAGAGCCCCACAGGCAGTAGAGCCTGGCCAGCCTGCAGTGAGTGCTACCCATGCAGGCAACAGGAACACCCCAAGGAGGGAGGATCAGCAGTGACAGTTGGCCACTGTGGTGCCATGGTATTGCTGGTACCTGTGGTGCTCCAGTGGTTCCAGTTGAAGGACTGGTTGCTGGTCTCTTTGTGGGTGCTTTCAGCTTCAATCTATGGCAGCCCTGTTAAAGTCTGCTGTTCTAGCTAATTAAGTTCACTGTTGTTGTGCCTCCTAAGCTATTTCTGCAGCTGTGGATCCACAGTTGCGGATTTTCAGCATGTGCGCAATTTCCGCAGCTGCTGAATTTCTGCAGCTGCCGGGATTTTATGAAATTCCGCACCTGCTCAAAATTTCTTTATGAATATCACGCAACTGTGTTTCTGCAGTGCTGCAGGTCTTTTTCCCGCAGGTGCGGGATTTTTTGGCTTTCTTTGTGAATCCTGCCCAAGAAGTTATCTTATGTTCCAAATGTTGGTTCTGGCTCAAGGGAAGACAATCTGTCATATTGAAACTGGTTAATTTCCTCCATTGTATTATTAATTTGTTCAGGCAAGTCTAACTCAGACTCCTGACTTTAAGAAATAACATGATGCAGTTTTACCCCTAAGAGATTAGTATTGCAGATATTGAGTATTATGTCAAGCTTGTGAAGTTTCTTGCTTAGTTTTAATTCTAGCGTCTTGTAGGAAAGTGATATCATTCATTAATTCTTTCAAAATCTGAAAAGTAGTAAGACTTTTTGTTTAATAATTTTTCATACTGTTGATATTAATGGTCAGGGAAGTTATGTTTGGTCCCAAACACATGAGGAAGAGAAAAGAAAGGGGTGCATCAAACTGTTGTATTTTTCACATTCACCTTAACCCTGTCTTTTTTGCCTTAGAGATGTCGGACGGGGGATCAGTAGTACAATCCTTGGTAAATGATGCAACCAAGGGGGCATCTGAATCATTGTCTTCCTCCTTGGTATTCCACAATTGCTTTCTTTTCAACAGAGCATTACACTGCTTATATTAGGTTTCATGATTCTGATAGGCCCAGGTTTTTTCTTGAAGCACCCTTTTTTGAGTATTTATAGATGTAGGGACCTCCAAAGCTGTTGGGGGGGGGGGGGGTCATGTCATCAGGCTGCTCACAAACCTGTCGAGAAGAGGGTCTCTCAGCAATAGTACTTACATGAACCGAGACAGAGGCAATAATAGAAATAGGCATTGTGCTTGTACTGGGTACAGTGGTGTTCTGCCTAACAGAAATATGTTCTAGAGGGGTGGGAGAACTTGAAACAAGCATGGGACATACACAGGGTGCAGGTGAGGGATGGGGCCCTGATTCCATAGCTTGCAGGGCCTTAACTTGAGATTCTGTGGTAAGTTTTTCCTGGTCCTGCAGAACCCTGTCAAGGTGATTGTAAGCTGCTTAAGGACATTGTCTATAAGAATGTCCAGCTTCATCATATAAATCATACTGGAATGAATTTGGACATTCTAGACTGACATGTCCATAGTCTAGACAAAGATTACATCTAGGTTTGTCACAGACAGAGCTTAGATGAGTCCTGGAAACACATTTTGGGTTGTTCGAGGTAGAAGCATAGCCATATATCCCTCCTTATATGAAAGCTGTTGTGTAGGTGACAGATCCCTGTATTGTTTTGTTTTCATTGCACTTTAACCTTCCACCACCCAGTCCAAATCAGGTTGCCATTCAAAACTGTGTTGGGACTCTCCAGGATGTCACACCATTGTCAAAACCAATACTGAACATCAGCAATGTTAACCTCCTTATTCCTAAATAGAGTCACTTCCACTTGTATGCCATTCAGATGTATGCCTTTTCCCTTAACCTTAGGCTGCTGACATAATTTGTATGTATAGGGATTTTGGACTGATACATCAGTTTTCGGCCTTGCAAGGGTTAATATGCCTATTATTTCACAGTCCCAATTTATTTCCTATCTCAGCAATGTTAAAAAAATGTGTTTGTATGCCTTGTGATTTTCACATGTATGCCTATTCATCAGTTGAATGTGCTGTGTGAATTGTTGTTTTGTGTGAGATTCACGGCTACCTAATCACCTAATTCGGTGTGAACTCAGTTGTAAGTTGTTTAGATCAGTGGTTAAAAGTGGTGAGGTGTGCTATTCCTTTAAATGTTTCATTATTTCAGCTCAGAAAGGCAGAGAAATTGATAAAAACAAGAGAAATGTTTTTCTGTAGCACAAAAAGCTTCTCTTATGCAGAAGGCAGCTCTGCCAGGAGTTTCGCGCAACTAACTTGCTGCCGAATTTGAAGCTGAGATTTCCAGTGTTGGCAGATTTATACATAACCATGAGCAGATCCTTCAAGAGTGGAGCAGCTGTGGTAACATTAACAGAAAAAGAGATAGCAAAGATCCAGAACTTGAAAAGGCGTTGCTTAAATGGTTCACTGCCTCCAGGGATCGAGGGATGCAGCTTTCATGCAACCTTTTAATGGAAACAGCAGACAGCCTGTCTCTATTATTAGGTGTTCAGTTTGAGCCAACCATGGGATGGCTATCTCACTAGAAAGAGAGACATAAGATCCGCTACTCCAGAATTCATTTCAAAAAGGCAGAAAATGACACTACTGTAGCTGAAGACTGGGTCAGTATTGTTCTGCCAACAATATTTTTTTTGTTTTATACTTTCCCTTCCTCATCAGGTCTGGCAGGTGGTTCCAGCCACCCTCTCAGAGGGCTTGTCCTTCAGGACCCCAGTCTCGCCAATCCCATTCATTCCCATTTGTTCCCCCATGGATTACCGTGGTGGGGCCAGAGAGATGAGTGCCAGCATCCCCCCCAGAGTACAATCTAGAGGCCGGGTAGAGCAAGAATTGGGGATGAACCAGGCCATCCCAGAGCCTGCAAAATCCACTTTTTTCTCCCTGCCCCCTCGCCCTCATGGTATGAGCGTGTGGAGGCATGTGAAAATCATGTAGCGGCACTCCTGTGCCTCCCTGGCTCTGGTGCTGCCCTCCAGCTTCCACTACGGGGCAGCCAGGAACAGAATGACAGTGCTTCCCTTCCCAAGAAAGGAGAGCAGTCCATTGGATGCTCAATCCTCTCCTTCCCCTGCCAACCCCTGGCAACCCATGGTCACTCCCGACACCTAGTCACTGATGTGGTGTGAGATGTGGCATCCAGTGCCTCAAACCTCAGTTCCTCTGGGCTGGATTTCTGCTAACAATTTTAAATGAATATGCACCCTGTGACATTTTTAAAGTTGACAAGACTGCTTTGTTCTTCAGAGCAACCCCAGACAGTACCCTGGCATTCCATGACCAGATCCCTTCAGGACACAAAAAGGTTAAGGAGACAGTCTCAATAATGGTGTGTTCCAACAGCATCAGAACTGAATAACTTCCTCTCCTTGTGATCTGGAAGTCACAAAAGCCAAGATATTTCAAAGGGATCAATATAGCAGCAATGCCCATGCAGTACAACAGTAAGGGAATGCCTGGATGACTATAGAAATTTTTCATGACTGGTTGCATGATCTCAGTAAGAAAATGCATCTCTGTAGATGGAAGACTGCAATGATTGTAGACTACTGTCCGGCACACAAGCACCTAATCCTTTCAAACATTACCCTTATTTTCCTTCCCCCTAACTGCACAGCCCTAATCCAGCCAGTAGATCAGAGTGTCATTCACAATTTGAAGGTGCATTACCATAAGAGTATTGCCAGCAGGCTATTAGATGACATTGATGGCTCCACAGAAATCTTCCACGATAAAGCAAGGAAAATGTCCATTCTGGATGCAATCCACCTGGTTCACTATGCATGGACTGAAGTGAAAACAGAACCAATTAAAAATTGCTTTGTCAAAGCAGGCATCCTATGTGGAGAAGAGCTTGCAAATGAGGAAATTGTGTCTCCACCAACTGGAATGCAGCAATCCAATTCTCTACCTATGTGACTGTAGACCAGGGAGAGCCAACAACAGGAGAAGTGATGGAAGCAGAGATTTTCCAGGACATCCTCAGTCAGAACAACTCTACTGGTGAGGAAGAAGAAGATGATGAGGAGGAACAAGAATGTGTCCCAACAACCGCTGAGGTATGGGGTATGACTGGAAAAATAAGGCATTATGTTGCCACGAGAGAACAGACAGATTGCAACTGATTTTATGCTTTTGAAAAGCAAGTCAAACTCCTAGCTACCAGAGGTACAAAGCAGATGACAGTTTCAGTTTGGCTAATACAGGACACTGAGAGTGACAGTGTCGAGTAATATCAAAGTTTTAATGCTGAAAGTGAAGCCATACACGAGCAGTAATGAGAGACTTTTAATCATAGTGTATTACTGCATCATATCTGTTTATGATTTTAACTACTGAAATCCAGAAGGTGTCTGTATCTGTTTATGATTTTAACTGCTGAAATCCAGACAGTATCTGTATCTGTTTATGATTTTAACTGCAGAAATCCAAAGGTTACAGCAGCACCCCTGCAAGACTTTTTAATCATTTTATTGGATCATTTTTAATTTTAGATGCTGATAGTAATAACGCATAGTACAGCACTGCACAAGTTTTTACTTTTTTACTTTTTGTTAATTACTCTGTTGCCTTAATAATGTTATCTTTTTTAATACAGAACTGTATGTACACAGAATAAAATGTTATTTTTGTGCATTTCTGTTCCTTTCTGACTGCATAAGTACCAATACCATTGAAGGCTTGCTTGCCGAAAGCAGTTCCCACATGTATGCCATTCTGCTTGTATGCACAAATTCTCATGGTCCATCTCTTGTGCATACAAGCAGAATTGACTGTTGCAGCAAAATAGTCTTTTCAGTCAGTTTGATAAGGGGGATAGGAAAAAACGGCGTATCTTTAACCAAACTGTACTTCTGCCAAAACTTCTCTAAAGAGCAGACCTGTTTAAAACTAATATCATATGTTGCTGCCCCCTTAACATTTTATGTTGATAACCAGATAAGGCCCACTAGGCACAAGTGCCTGTTTTCAGGGGTGACCCAGGAGCGCTGGGGTGGTTAAGCGACTTATTAAGAGTCACAGAGTTTTCAAGTGGAGGTTGTGGGAATCAAACTGGGTCTGCTGGATGTACCAAGCTCATCCACAACTCGTTACTCTAATCTCCAGGCTATACTGCCAGGATAAAAGCAGAAAGCTTGTTTACTTCCATACCCTTAGTCACTTTCAACAGTTTATGTATCTCACATTTCCTATCAAGAAACAAGTCATCACATCCAGTATACGTTACTGTAACAGCATTATGCCTTTGGGCAGGTTCCACTACCTTGGCAAATAAGTCAGATATTTTAAACATCTCAGGCTGTTGCTCAAAGTCATTTTGATCTGCACAGGCTCGATCACCATTCATTTGATGTCCTGAGTCTTGCAGAGGTGGGAAGAGTTCATTAAAAACATCACACTCAGAATCAGAATTGTTAACCTCAGAAAGAGTCTTCTCTCTTCTAGTAGTGGGTGAAAGTGGGTTTTTTCAGAGTGGTGGAACTTTTGGGAAAATTAGGTAACTTTCACGGAAGTTTCCAAACTTCCACCTGTGGCGGAGCGGAAAACTTCTGTGAATGTTAAGGGGTAAAATTTTGCCCTTTTACATTATTAAAAGTGCTGGTGGCTAGTGGTCCCTTCTCCCACCTGCCCCACAAGTACATCAACTATCCCTGGTGGCAAGAGGTCCCTCCCCCCACCAGATTCCCTGCCACTGGACCTAAAAAAAAGAAAATACCCCACCCCTGTGGTTGCAAATGCAATTCCTGCCCCCACCCCATCCCTGCCCTACAAATGCCATGGTGGCTAGTGGTCCCTCCTCTCTACCTCACCTAAACTGTCCAGTTAGTAGTAGTCACCCCCATCCCCATCTCCAGCTGTAAAAAATCCCCAATCCTACCACAGTCCAGTCTCTGAATAAAAATTATTTCCCTTGTGGTCTAGTGCCCCCACCCCCCCCAGCAGGTGCCCTACCACCCTGCTCCCACCGCCATCCCAAACCCCAGCGGGCAGATCAGTACAGCCCTCCTCTCTCCACCATGGCCAGCCCACCCGCTGAGCTGTCAATGAATGAGCATGTTCTTGTTCACCTGCTGGGGTGGGGGTGTGGGGGGCAGTATACCACCAGGGAAATAATTTTTATTCAGGGACTGGACTGGGGTTGTATTGGGGAGGGGGGTTGTCTCTCTTGATTTTGAATCAGCTTTAACCAAGCAAATGTTTTATGGACGGAGATGGGGATTGGTTGCTGACTACTACTAACTGGATACTTTGGGTGAGGTGGAGGGGAGGAACCACTAGCCACCAGGGCATTTGTGGGCAGAGATGGGGTGGGGGGAGGAATTGCCAGGGCATTTTTATTTTTAGGTCCAGCAGTGGGTGATCAGATGGGGGGAGGGACTGCTAGCCACCAGGGATAGTTGATATACTTGTAGGGCAGGTGGGAAGAGGGACCACTAGCCACCAAGACTTTTTTGTGGCAACTGGGTGGGTGGGTGGCAATCACAGGCAGAATTTCTGCAGAAGTTCGGAAATGGATTTCTGAACTTCTTAAGAAGCAAAAGTCAGACTTTCGCTTGAATTCTGCCTGTGGATTTTTTTTTCATGCATGGCTACTCACTTCTAATGAGATTGTTGATGTGTACACTGGGCCCAGTAGAGTCTGGTTTGATTGCAGCATCAATCACAGTGCTAGCAAAAACAGTACCCAAAGGAGTAGGTAAAGGTAATTTAGTGTCCAAATGTACTGAAGGTGTGTGAGAAGTTGGAAGCAGGAAGATGTCCATAGCAGAAGCTCCATCTGTTGCATGCAAAGTGATGCAGTGAGAGACTGCATCCAGAGCATCAGAAGAAGGTGAAATAACAAAATTAGAGGGAAATTGCAGGGCTAAGCTGAATGACTGAATCCATATGTCAAGCTGCAATGATAATCTCCGATTCGGACACCTGTCCGGGTGAAACCCAGCCCTTGCCATCCGACGTCGGGATACAGCCAACAGCCTGGAGTGTGTTGGATGGCCTCCAAGCCCAGTCGAAGTGCCCGACTGAAACCAATTGGAGTGGCCCCTCTGAAGACCCAACAGCTCCGAAGAGGCAGAGCTACACTTTAGGGAGTAGGTTGCTGCAATTTCCCATTATCGGGATTTAAAGACAGAGGGTCATCTGGAGTAAAGTTTGGCAAAGAAGGTAATTCATACTGATCATGTGTACAATGTTGTCAAGCTGGGGAGGTACAGGAGCAGAGTCTAGTGGTAGCTGAACATCCGAGGATGAATCTTATTTTTTCTTATCACAGATTTTAACAAGACGCATCTAGCTTTGTTGGAACATAGCCCAAATCAGATGGCATGCCACTGTGCTCAGCAGTAGTTGTCTTTTGAGTCATGCTACACACTAGCAATTCAGGCATCTGAGAAACGAATCCATGTTGCATGCCCATAGTCCTGTACCAATGTCAATCACTGTTTCAAAAACATCAGTCACTGTATTTGCAATGTCACAACTACTGTAGAAAGAGAATGAGGGAGAAGAAGTCCCCCTACAACACCTCCTCCATCACCTTCATCAGCAGTATCTTCCATCTTGTCACAATGGACAAGGGTTCCCCATACTAGAAGGAGTAGGGAAATTTTTTATTTAAGACTTCAGAATCAAATACAACATGTTAACTTCTCATCAAATTAATTATATAAATCAGAATAAATCAAATAAGTATTAATTGATACCCCTTTCCCACCTTCCCCTACTTTAGAGTAGAGAATATTACTGTATGTTATAGCTTTCAACTAAATCATAAGAGCTACACATTAACATCATGTGGAAAAAATATACGTGTGAAACATTTCATACTATAAGACCTAACTCATAAAGTTTCTTCCTTTCCCTCCATAAGACCATATCCAAAACAACATATCTTGCAGGCATATCAATCGATCAATCAATCAGTCAATCAATCTTTCTTTAACCAGGTGAAACACCATTGAGTGAGACTCATTTACAAAATGGGCCTGGTCAGCACTGCAACACTGAGATATGTCAACTAAGATAATACAGTGACAAGGTAAAAACATAGTAGCAGTAACAACAACAGTGCAAGAATACAAACTTTTTACAATATTTACAGAATATGCAGTTTCATATAGGCCTATGGCAACTGTAACCTAATGTAGCAGGGGGAGAGAGCAGTTACGAATAATGAGAGATTAGCAGCACACCAGCATATGGTAACAGGGGATCGGGGAAGGGATTGGAGGAGAATAACAAAGTAGGGAGGTGGAGATGGTAGTAGTAATACGAGGATTTTGGTTATGTCAGCAGTAGCGTAGGCAAGAGGGGAAGTAAGCAACATATCAGCTGAAGGACTAAATGTAATCACCTGGAAGGCTAAGCGGGAAGTTAGAGGTACCAGTTGCAGGAGTCTCTGATATATTGTCTTGTCAAAGATGTAAAGGTTGCCGATTTAACAAAAGTGTCAATCATGACTAGAAACATAGAAACAGAAGATGACGGCAGATAAGGACCGCAAGGCCTATCCAGACTGCCCATTTCTTTTTCTACCTTATAAATGTGCCATCAGCCTTTGCTCTGTCAGTGGCCTATCTATTCACACTCATCTGTACTGCTCCCTTATGCCTATCCCATGCCTGTTTGAAGCCCTGCACTGTATTCATATCCACCACTTCCTGAGGTAGGCCGTTCCATGCATCCACCACCCTTTCTGTGAAAAAGAATTTCCACACATTCTCCCTTAATTGGCCTCCCTCTAGTCTCATGCTGTGTCCTCTTGTCCTGCTAGTTTTCTTATATTTAAACATGTTAGACTCTTTCACCTTGTTAATACCCTTAAGGTATTTGAATGTTTCGATCATATCACCTCTCTCCCTCCTTTGCTCAAGGGTATACATATTGAGCTCCGTTAATCTGTCCTCATATTTCTTCTGATGCAGTCCCTGCACCATTTTGGTCGCCCTTCTCTGGACTGTCTCAATTTGGTTAATGTCCTTGTGAAGGTGTGGCCTCCAGTACTGCATGCAGTACTCTAGATGGGGCCTAAACAGTGTCTTGTAAAGAGGGATTATTAGCTCCCTCTTACGACTTGTGATACCCCTACTAATACACCCTAACATCCCCCTAGCCTTACCTACTGCTTTACAGGTCTGCTTGGATGATTTCAGGTCATCGGTGGTAATGATGCCCAAGTCTCTTTCTTCCTTTGTGACTGCCAGCAACTCCTCTCCCAGTCTATAGGTGGCTTCAAGGTTTCTCTTCCCTATGTGCATGATCTTGCACTTCTTTGCATTAAATCCCAGTTGCCACTCTTCTGACCATTTTGCTGGTTAATCCAGATCTCTTTTCCTTCTGCCCACCCCATTTGGATCATCTACTCTGTTGCAGATTTTGGTGTCATCTGCAAACAGACAAGCCTTACCCTATAGTCCATCTGCAATGTCACTAATGAAGATATGAAAGAGGACTGGCCCCAGGACTGCTCCCTGAGGTACCCCACTTGTGACTTGCATCTCTTCTGACTGTATACCATTTACCACCACTCTCTGTTTTCTACCCGACAACCAGTTTACCACCCAGTTGACCAACTTCTGACCCAACCCGAGCATACCCAGCTTATTTATCAATCTTCTATGTGGAACAGTGTTGAAAGCTTTGATGAAGTCAAGGTAGGCGACATTAACTGCTCCCCCTTTGTCCACCACTCTGGTTACCCAGTCAAAGAAATTTATGAGATTAGTTTGACAGGCTCTTCCTTTTGTAAACCCATGCTGTCTTGGATCCTGTGCCCCTATGGATTCCAGGTGTTGCACTATCCTTTCCTTAAGGAGTGCCTCCATAATCTTGCCCACTACTGAGGTAAGACTGACTGGTCTGTAGTTCCCTGCCTCCTCCCTGCTACCACTCTTGTGGAGCAGGATCACATGAGCCCTTCTCCAGTCTTCTGGGACCTCTCCTGTGCTCAGAGACTCACTAAACAGTTCTCCTAATGGCTCTGCTAGTTCCACCCTTAGCTCCTTAAGTACCCTGGGATGTATGCCTTCAGGTCCCATTGCCTTGTCCACCCTGAGCTTTCTTTTGTGAAGGGAGTAGTGCTCTCCTCCCTCGCCCCTGTGTACATGGTGCTGAGCTGTGGGCCCTGCCCCACCTTCTCTTCAGTAAATACTGAGCAAAAGTATCTCTTTAGGATAGATGCTTTTACAGGGTCCTCCTCCTCACATGCCCCCTTTTCTCCTTTGAGCTTAGCAATACCCCCTCTGGACTTTCTCCTTTCACTAATGTATCTATAGAAAGTCTTGTTACCTTCTTTTACTGTTCGTGCTAGTGTTTCCTCAGTTTGGGACTTATGCCTGCCTTATTGCCTTCCTTGCTTCCCTTAGGGCAGTTTGGTATGCCTCCCTATCTTCATCCTGCTATGTTCCCTTATATTTCCTGAAGGCCAGCCTTTTGGCTCTGACCTTTTCTGCTACTATATTTGAGAACCAAAGTGGTTTCCTTCTTCTTTTGCGCTTCCTTTTCTGTCTAACACAATGGGATGTTGCTTCAAGTATTGCATCCTTAATGCTTGCCCACTTTGCCTGTACTCCTCCCCTGTGTTTCTTTTGCCAGGGCTAGCTTAACTCTGTTGGCCATCTTATCAAAGTCAGCTCCTCTGAAGTCCCATATTTTGCCTTGGAATGGGATGATTTAGATGTAGCGGCCAAATTGAACCATACCATGTGATGGTCACTGGTCCCCAGGTGACCTTCTACCTGGAGATCTGTGATCCCTTCCCTGTTTGTCAGTACTAGATCTAGGATAGCCCTGTCTCTCATGGGTTGTTGTACCAGTTGTTTGAGGCCCTCCCCCTGCAGATAATCCACCATGTGTTTAGTTCTGGCAGATGTTCCTGCTGGTATTGACCAATCTGTATCTGGCATGTTGAAGTCTCCCATTATAAGAACCTCCCCTTTAGCTGTCATGTTTTGTATATCTTCTAACAGTAATGTGTCTATGTCCTCCCCCTAGTCTGGGGGCCTATAGACAACCCCAGTTCTTATGGCTGTCCCATTTCCTGTTTCCAGGGTGGCCCACAGTTCTTCTGGCTCCTTATGTGTATTCTGAATTTCTGTAGCTTTGATATTTACAAGGAAAGAAATTAGAAGGGGGAAATAAATTATCAAATAAATCAGTATCCAATTCATACTTTAAATTGTAAGAAGGTGTGGGAGTCCCCTTTCCCTAAGTTTATATCAATGTCCAACACAGAAAGAGAGCACAGTGCTCTGCTCTATTTCCCCTTTTACTTAAGCCAAGCCAGTGTAGACCATCTCTCAGAGTATTGTACCTGAGTGCATGTTCTTTTGTCTTTCTATTTTATACCATGTATGTTTTCCAAAATTAAGTAAAGTATTTGTTCTGGTTGCCATTCTATTTGTTATATGGTGAGCCTGCATCTAACTTGCCATACCCAATACTTTTTGTGTGTAGTTATTAATCTTAGAGAGCTGTTATTAAAAGAGGGTTCTTTCTGAGGAAATATTCCCAAAAATAGTGTTTTGGGAGTAGTAATATAAATAGGGAATTGTACCCATCCATTTTTAAGGAGGTACCAAAAAGCTCTGATGAAGAGATACTCGGAAAATAGATGTTGCACAGTTTCTGGTTGTCCTGTACAAGATGCCCTGGGCAGTTCCTTTCTGTTTTATCTTTGTGCTTTAAATTATCCTTTACCCTGGAGTTCCCCATGTGCACTTAACCATACTTGGTCCCACATGTTGGGAGGGGTCCCTTTATCTGTTAACATGGTTGAGATGACTTTTACTTCCTGTAATGGAGTGGTTGAAAAAAAATGAAGCGACTATATAGCAGGTATTTTTGATATAAGTATAAACTTGCTTCCTATCTTTTGTGGTTAGGGAAGTTTTTGTAATTTTCCAGAGCTTTAGTTTGCCTGTGCAGTCTCTTAGGTACTTGGGTAAATCTGTCATTCTTGTTTGTTTACTTGCAGCAGTTGTTGGTCCCCAAGCTTTAGTACCTGGGACAGCTGGTCTGTTACCCATGGAGTCCATAGGACAGACATCCTGATAATATGGGTTTTAAATTTGAATAGTTAAAAGTACTGTGGTAGAATACTACCAGGTTAACCATTTTTAGGCTTCCCAGGCCTGTGTCTAAATATGAGGTACCTCTTGATTGGGTTTAGATGGCTTCCCCACATACAAAGGAAAAAGCAGCTAATAGGTTTTGTTTCTAGCTTCTGGTATGGTGGGAAAACATAACTTAAGTATAAGAACATGGGTATGAGGTAGGTTTTAACTGTGTATACCTGTTGTTTCTTGCTCATCCTCTACTTGTTCCATTGATCAACTCTATCTAATGCTGTATTGATTGTGTAGTTCCAGTTAAAGTACGCGGAGTCTGGGTGTCCAAAATATATCCCCAATATTTTTTCTTCCTTACTGCCGATGGAAATACCTGAGATTTCTGTAGTATGTATAGGGGGTTGCCCAATAGGCAAGCATTTTCTTTTCTGTAGATTCATTGTGGATCCTGAAATATCTGCAAAGGAAGCAAGTATGGGTTCTACCAAGGCTTCTGATTGCTTGTCAGCTATGATAATGCAGAGGTCATCCACGTAGGCCAAAGATTTTACCTCAGTATCTTGACTGGAAACAGAAAGTCCTTGTATGTGCGGGTCTGCATTTATTCTGGGAATTAAAGGATCTAGTGACAATATGTATAAGATAGGACTTAGTGGACATCCCTGTCATACCCCACCTTCACTGCAGGTGTTGCCTATCCATCCGTTAGTGTATGGGGAGATAGAAGCATATTTGTAACATAACTTATCCATGCAATGAAATTCTAGGGGAACCCATAATCTGTCATGCAGGCCCATAGGTATTCATGGGATACCCTACCAAATGCCTTGGTTTGATCCATGGTTACCATGTACCCTGAAATTTCTTCGTTTTGACGTCTTTCTAGGATTTCTCTTAATATAATTAAAATATCTGAAATTTTCCTACCTGGAAGTGCACATGCCTGTGTGGGGTGGATAAGGGAGGTCAGAACAGAGGTCAGTCTGTTGTTGAGCAGTTTGTTAATATTTTGAAGTCTGAGTTTAATGGTGTTATGGGTCTCCTATTTTTAAGTTGCTCTTTGTCTCCTGATTTATGTATAAGGATCATTAATCCTGAGTACATGCCCTGTGATAATACTCTGTTACTGAGAATAAAATTATAATGCTCTGCAAGTTCAGGAAGTAAATGAAGGACTATTTGTTTATAAAAGGTATGGGGGTAGCCCATCAGGACCTGGTGCTGTTCCTATAGTGAGCTGTAAGATAACACTGAGCAGTTCTTGTGTAGTTATTGGACTGTTTAAGAGTCTGGTGTCTAGAGTGGATAGTTGGGGTAAATGACCATGTTTTAGCCATTCTGTAGTTCTGACAGAGCTGGGCTGGGCTGTGCCAAACAAAGTAGAAACATAATGATCCAATTCAGCCATTATCTTACCATTCCCTGTAACTGCTCCTTTCTGGGATGTTTTAATAGCTGAGACAGTTTCATTTTTTTGTACATGTAAGACAGCTTTCAAAGGAGTTAGCCTGGAATTGGTTCCCTTGTGTACTATACCTCTGCTTGAACTCCAAAGACTTTAGTCTGTCATACTGGTGTGATGCTAGTTCTTGCTTAGTGTTTGTACTTTGAGTTATATAGTCTTGCCCCGTTTCTACTTGTAAGAAAAAAAGTTTGTATAGCCGTTGCCATAGTGCTTCATAAGTAGAATTCCTATGGTGTCCTAGCAGTTTCTCTATTTGTTTAAAAATGGTGGTAAAGTCTGCTGTACTCTGTTCCCACCAACTGATACGTGTATTGTATAAAAAAAAGCACAGATTTCCTAGATCCAATGGTGTCTGCCATGCCTTGTAAGATGTTCTCTTCTAATAGAGCTGTGTTTAATCTCCAGTACTCCTTCCCCATTGTTAGATCTAGGGAAGAGGAAATCCTGATTTCTAACAGACCATGGTCTGAGGTAACTACTGGTACTACTGCTGCAGATGTTACTGGGAAGTAAGGTGACAGAAACCAGTAGTCAATTCTTGTTTTTAAATTTCCCCTAAAGTATGTAAATTGTGGCACTTTATGATGAGTGTGAAAAACATATGTTAAATTAGTTTTTGTCAGAATTTTATTCAAAAAGGCTGCATCACAGAAAACTTTATTGGTTGCTGAACCTCTATCACATTTAAATCTGCTGCAATTGAAATCGCTACCTAGCAAAATGGCCCTAGATGTAAAAAGGTATGGTTGTATCAGGGTAAGGAGCTGTACCCTTCCTGCCTTATCCTGAGGAGCATATACATTAATGACTCTAAAACCTTGTTCTTCTAAGGATATATCCAGCAATTGTGCCCTACCTGGAAAGATAGCCACTATTTTAAAGACTTTTATAGAGGGGTTATTTATACATACCCCTACAGCCACTATTTTAGAGACTTTTATAGAGGGTTATTTATACATACCCCTACCCCACTACACCTCTTTTCTCCTATGGACCAGTAGGTGACCCCCTATAGCCAGTCAGCACTTGCTGCATGAATTTCATGTGTAGTGGCCAACCAAGTGTCCCGAAAAAGAACTAGATCATATTTGTTTTCTGTAAAACCTGCAAAAGTGCCTTTCCTTTTCCTATCAGTCTTAATGGTATTAACATTTAGAGAAGCAATCAGTAACTCCATAGTCATAGGGTTCAGTGTCAGTAAGGTTTTTTTTTCATAAACTGAATCTTGTCCCCATTTGTCTCTTTTTCTTTGCTTCCTTTTTGGGTAAGGGGTCTCCTTCTTCTCCCTCAGAGATATCATCTACCTGAGAGGAGTGTCCTGATGTAGCATCAGAGTCTATATCCATGTCCGTCTCTCCCCACTGAAGTGTGGAGAATTTGTTTTGTAGGGTGATGGGATCTTCTTGGTCTGGTTTGTCCTTAGATTTCCTTGCTTTCCCTTTTGGGATTGTTTGAAAGGCTGCCTCCGGAGGATTGGGGGGGCATTTCATTTTCTGTTGGAGCTAACCCAGCTGGGAGGGATCCACCACTGGGGTCTGGTGTGCCATAGGGTTAGTTGTACCTGTGATTACTGTGGGAGCTACTGGGATATCTTCAGTTACTGGGGTGGTGTTTAAGATCTGAGGGGGTGCTGGTCTGGTGAATACCTGGGTGGGCTTGTCTAGTCTCTGTGTTTGTTGAGTTGCTCTGTTTATGTATAGGTCCTATATTGCAAAATTTGCATTGTCTGTGTTGTGCGCAGCCCAGGAGTATGTTAAGAAGGAATGTTCTGCATCACACAAATGACATAGTGGTGGGGCAGTACAATGAAACCCTGAATGTCCATTAGATCCACACTGTAGACATTTCATAGCCTCACAAGAGTTACTTATATGTCGATGTGACCCACATTTGTAGCAGGAGCAGGGCTGCCCTGATAGAACAAAATATCCTTGTCTCACCCCAAGCAAAGGCAGTTGGGAAGGTGTTTGATGCTGGTATCATCTGAATAAGTTCCACTCTGACCTTCTATCCCCCTGTCCAGAACTCCTTCCCATCCACAATAGGGTCTGGTGTTTTTTCCACATCACATTTTTCCCCCAGCCAAAAGATAATGGGCAGGATTCACAAAGAAAGCCAAAAATCCCACATATGCTGGAAAAAGGCCTGCAGCACTGCAGAAATGTAGTTGAATGATATTCATATAGAAATTTTGAGCAGGTGCAGAATTTTGTAAAATCCCTGCAGCTGTGGAAATTGTGCGTGTGCTGAAAATCCGCAACTGCGGATCCGTAGCTGCAGAAATACCTTAGGGTGCAGAGCAACAGTGAACTTAATTAGCTGGAACAGCAGACTTTAACAGGGCTGCCATAGAATGAAGCTGAAAGCATCCACAAAGAGACCAGCAACCAGTCCCTCAACTGGGACCACTGCAGCACCACAGGTACCAGCAATATCAAGGCACTACAGTGATCAACTGTCACTGCTGGCCCTCCCTCCCTGGGGTGTTCCTGTTGCCTGCAGGGGTAGCACTCACTGCAGACTGACCAGGCTCTACTGCCTGTGGGTCTCCGTCATGGGCTGCACTGTGTCTGGTGGTTGTTGCCTGTTGCCATATCATGGCAATGTGTGCTTTTGCTGCTGTTACAGCAGCCACAGTTATACTATCTGGGATACTTTTACCAGTGCCTCACCTCCACCTTAAATGATTCCAATTGCTGGGGCACTACTGCAGTTTGCTGAGGGAGAGTTACACCTCATTCCACAGTGTGGAACATTTTTTCCGCACCTGTGGAAAAAAACTGGTTGTGAATAGCCTTTCAGGGCTGTGCCTTACTTATCTCACATTTGTTTTTCCTCAGGGACTTCCGCAGCTGCACTTTTTTCCACAGTCCTTAGTGTTGTTTTCCACAGCTGAGGAGGGTTTTGTGAATAGCTCTCAGTGCAAGTTCCCCATTGTTTCCATAGCTGCGGCAGTTTTGGGGACTTACAGAAGGTTTTGCACCTTCAGAAAACTTTGTGAATCCAGTCCAATGTCTGAGATGTTAACCCATTCATTCCAGAATAGGATTGTCACCAGCTTAAATGTGAGCTTTGTTAGGGAAATTGCTTGAAACAGAGCCCATAGAGGTGATTGCTTGCACATAGTAAAGGTAGTCAGAACCTGTCTAACAGATGTGCTGACCTAAAAATAATGTCAAAGTTAGATTCTCCTGGGGCGTGGATTAAAGTGTACACTTCTGCTGGGAAGAATCCACTGTCTTGTTTTAGTAGTTGCCTGCCCATATAAAATCTACCTGGGGAAGTTCTAACCCCGCTATATACCTTAGTCTCACTGCATTCCTACACTTGACCTACTCCAGTGGCTTTTGTAGCAGGCTTGCATAAGTCACTGCTGGTACAGTACAGGTATTGGGATCTGTAGTTGCCCCTCTTATTTCAGGCTCAGCAACAGCTGTTGGGGCTTCCCCTTGTGATGAAATATCTCTAAGGGCTTCAAAAAAGACCACTGCCCCCATGTCTGGGGGGTGGGATGAGATATCATTTGAGTCATTTATATTATTATCATAGTGTCATAGTAATGTGTCAGCAGAAAAGGACCATCCTGGTCCATCTAGTCTGCCCATTTCTCACCCACCCTACTAGTCTCCACTTCCCAGGAATATTTTCCTCTGCCCACTAGCCAACCCCTTGTGTCTGTCCCATGGCCTCTTGAATTCGTCCACTGTTTCTGCACATACCACCTCTTCAGGTAATTTGTTCCAGGGTTCTACTACCCTCTCAGTGAAGTAACAGCTCCTTACATTGCTTTTAAATCTTCCCCCTTTCAATCTTAAATTATGACCCCTTGTTTTAACTCCTGCTTTCCTTTTGAATAAGCTACATTCTTTCACTTTATTTATTCCCCTCATGTACTTAAATGTCTCTATGTCACCTCTATCTCTTCTGACAGTCAGCAGGTTTAGCTTTAATTCTCCCCATCTAGTCTTGTATGACTTTTCTTGCATACCTTGTACCATCTTTGTTGCCCTTCTCTGAACCTTCTCCAGTCCATCTACTGTATATCCTTTCCTAAATGAGGCCTCCAGAACTGTACTCCATACTCCTGGTGATCTCTGACCATGGTCTTATATAAAGACATCAAAACCTTCCTCTTCCTACTTGTTATACCCCTTTTCTATGCACACCATCATTCTATTAGCTTTATCTACCATCTTACTACATTGGTCACCTACCTTAAGGTTCTTTGAGATTATAATCCCCAGGTCCCTTTCCTGTTCTGATTGCTTTATCAGTTCTCCTCCCAGTGAGTACTCAGCCAGCAGATTTTTATGCCCCACATGCATCACTGCACACTTCTTAGCATTGAACTTCAGCTACCATATGTCCAACCACTTCTCTAGGATGCTCAGATCTCTCCTCATGGCCTCATCCCACCTGCTATGTCAACTCTGTTATATAACTTTGTATCATCTGCAAAAAGACACAGTTTCCCTTCAAGTTCTTCTGACATATCACTGATATATATATACGTTAAAAAGGATTGGTCCCAGTACTGACCCCTGAGGAACACTGCTTGTCACCTTCATTATCCTAGAATGCACACCATTTACTATTACATTCTGACTTCTGTTCTTCAGCCAGTTTTCCACCCATCTAGTTAGTTTCTGTCTCAATCCCAGGCTCTCTGTCTTATTTACTAGCCTATGGTGAGGATCAGAATCAAAGACCTTACTGACGTCCAGTGTGCAACATCAACTGTCCCCCCTTGATCAACAACCTTTGTTACCCTGTCAAAAAAATTTGATTAGATTTGTCTGGCAAGATCTCCCACTAGTGAAGTCATGTTGCTTATCATCTAACAGTTTATTGTCCATTAAGTATTTTACCACTCTTTCTTTTATTAACACCTCCATCTCTTTACCCACCACTGATGTGAGGCTGACTGGGTGGTAATTCCCTGCCTCTTCCCTGCAGCCCCTCTTATGAATTGGAAATAGGTTCGCCATCGTCAAGTCACTTGGACCCCCCCTTGTATCCAGGGACAAATTAAATAACTTTGCCAGATGTGATGCCATCTCATCCCTCAACTCTCTAAGAACTCTTGGATGCAAACCATCTGGATCCATTGCCTTATCTACCCGTAATTTTCCAAGTTCTTCCTTTACTCAGTCCCCATTTGATGGTCTTTGATCCACCCTACATTCTTCTCCTCCTTTCCTCTTTAACTCAGTTCCCTTCCCTTCTCTTCTCCCTTCACTGTGAATACAGAGCAAAAATAAGTATTTAGAACCTCTGCTTTCTCTTAGTCATTCTCAACATTAAACCCCTATCTTCCCTCAACTTCACAATCCCCTGTCTTGTTCTCCTCTTCTCTCCCACATATCTAAAAAAAGTTTTATCCCCTCTCTTGGCATGTTTAGCAGTTCTCTCCTTTGTTTCTGCTTTTGCTCTCCTAATCAATTTCCTGCCTGTTTCAGTTTCTCTTTATAATTAACTCTGCCTATCTCACTCTGAGTTTTTTTATATCTTCCGAATGCTATCTTTTTATCCCTTAATCCCCAAACAACATCCCTATTAAATAAAAGAGGCCTCCTTTTTTCCAATTCTCCTTATACATAGTTCTGTGGCTTTTAGTACCACCCCCTTAATACAGTTCCACAATTCCTCAACATCCTCTATCTGGTCTTTGCCTTCCATTCCTTCTGTGAAAATCTCCCTCATTCTTTCAAAGTCCAGCTGCCTGAAGTCCAAAACCTTTGTACTGGTCTTATTTGTTCTTCTCCCTGTTTGTATCCTGAAACTTACTGTGCTATGATCACTTATACCCAGGTGGTCTCCCACCACCGCATCTTCAGCATTATCCCCGTTTGTGAGTACCACATCCAGTATATTCCCCCCCTTGTGGGCTCCTTAACCAGCTGTTGTAGAACCGGTCCCTGCAATGCTTCAAGTACTTTCCTACTCCTGGTAGATGTTACCTTTGGGATTCCTGTTCTATGGTAGGGATATTAAGGTCTCCTGTAGTACAAACTCCCCTTTCATTGACACCCTTTGAATTATCTGCATCATTTGCCTATCTACCTCCTCCCCCTGGCTTGGAGGGATTCCACCATGCCGTATCAACATGAAATTTGTTGATCAGCATTACAGTGACAGCACAATGCCGACAGGAGGCCTTGTGCTATCAGGAGCAGAAGGTATTTTTTGAGGGGGTTCTGCCTTCTGCACCACCACATTTTAGATTATCAACTCTGAGTCAGAGTTGTTTTGAAGAAGGGGCAGAATCACGGCAGATAGCAATGTTGGCAATATAATGGACCATTACAGCAAACTACAGATGTTGTCGCTGTAATGGCCTTCACAGTATTGTCGTCACTATGGGAACAGTATACCATTTGGAGGCCTATATATTACTCCTACTCTTAATATAGTACCAGGCCTCTTCTCTAATGTGACACACAGGATCTCTATCCCACCATTTTCACCATGTCCTTCTGTTGCTTTAATGGTCTCCTTGACACACAATGCCACCCTCCCACTCCCTACCCACCCTGTCCCTTCTGAATAGACTGTAACCCGGAACACTAACTTCCTAAGAATGATGATACAACCACCAGGTCTCCGTTATAGCCACAATATCTAGTCATTCATCCATCGTTATGGTCTTTAGATCCACCATTTTATTCCCCAGACTCCTGGCATTTACAGACTACCCTCTTCACCTTAAACACCCTGTTCAGTTATACCATCAAAATAAATTCCCTACCACATTATAATGGGGATTGCTAGCTAGGCTATTCCCTGTTGCTCACCCACTAATCAGTTGAAATTTAATCTTTCCCTTGCATAGCTATATAATTTTTCACTCAGATCCATTGTTTCCTCTCTGCCTAAGTGCAATCCATCTGGTGCATACAGTTCTCCTTTATTCCATGTCCTACCCCATTCCCCCACCAAAGCAAACCCCTGTTCATAACACCACCCCCTTAACCATATATTGAACTCATCAGTTCTCCCCATTCTATCCATGTTGCCCCTTGGCACTGGCAGTACTTCTGAAAAGGAGACAGATTCCTTTTCCAGCTTCCAGACTCTTGCCAAATCCCTGAATCCAGCTTGCATTTCCATGAGGCTGCTGTTCACCAGGTCATTTGTGCTGAAATGTACCACAATGTGGGTGATCCCCCCATGTTTCCTGGATAGGGAGTAAAGGAGACATGAGGCTTTTAATGCAGTCATACTCGGCATGCACTATCATCATCAATGCCTGTATTTTTTTTTTAAACTTTATATTTATTGTTTTTATTTGTTAATACACAAATAACCATAGCATATCTGATACAGTCCTTTACAGAATGATATACCACAGCGAGATAAAGTACATTCTCCTTAATCAAAGGATTATTGTATCCCAGATATTGTAATACCTCATCAGGAGGTATATTTAAATTAACATTAAAAGATTTGCTAACTATAAGCTCTTGTAATGAGTCTGTCAGCAGTATGACGACTGTGAATTGCTAAAAGTCCATAACTAATATCGTACATGTCGCACCCTATGTGGGTTCATGGCATCACACTATATATCTAAAGAAAAATAGTCTTCCTCTTAACAATCTGTAAAGGCATATAACTTCTATATAAATGTTTTAAACATCATTGCATTGAAATAAATCATTAAACTTAGGGCTAATTCTAGCATGAGTAATGGCAGCAGGAAAACATGAAAATTAAACAGAATTAAGCCCCCCTTCAACTACAGCCCCATTATCAGAGCAAGTTCAGACCAAGTTCGTGGAAAAATAAAACAGTGTATCAGAAGAGGGGACAGCTTATTAAATGGTAGTCCAGCCCAAGCCACCACTACGAGTCTTTCAGAAAGGAACCCCCATACTTTAAAGTCACTCAATAAAAACTTAAAAGTCACTTACAATGAGGTCCCCCAAAAAAGGAAGTAGACAAGATATTGCACAGTACTTTAAGCAGTTCAATAGCCCTCTATCTCCTCCAGTACCCCATCTTCCACATCTAGATCCCAGGAAGAACACTGTTGTCTTGTAGCAAACATGGAGGCCCATTTACGGGCTTCATTTGGATTGGAAAATACACAGACTTTTCCGTTGTGCACTACTCTGAGATGGGCCGGATAGACCATGGCGTGTGCGACAGAAGCCTCTCAGAGTTGTTTATGAACACTGTCAAAATTCTTATGGTGCATTCTAGTAGAGTAGCTAATGTTGGGGAATAAATAAATGTAATGGTCACCCTGAGTAAGGGGTCCCATCTGTCTTGCCATCCTCAAAATCTTGTCCCAGGTCCCCACACTGACAGGAACCAGGAGAAGAGTGCGTGGGGTTTCACAATCTTCTCTATACTCTCTAGGTGTAATACGGTATGCTTTTTGTAACCCAAACTGCATATTTTGACATTCTGAGACAATTTTATCCATCAACCAGTCCTGCAGAAACATGAGGGGGTGATCCCCTTAACTTCCTTCTGGTAGTCCGAGGATCCGCACATGAGATGATCAGGCTTGGTTCTCGAGGGTTTCTAACACGCCCGCTAGGTGGGTATTTTCTCTAACCAACATCATGGTGGCCACTGAGGAAGACTCAGAGCTCCTCTTCATATCAGACATTTCTGTTTGTAAAACTTTGACTGTTTTCTCCACTGCTGTTACTCTTGTGCCAAAAGCATCCATTTTGGTGTTTTAGTGAGACACCGATGAGATTAACTGTTGTAACTTTATGCCAATGGAAGACATAGTTTCTTCCATCTAAGGCATCTGGGTGACCTGCGCTTCAGGGCCTGACCGTATGGACTGGGAAGTTCCAGATGATTTCCCGCCTGTACCGTTGCCTTTATCTTTTCATGGGTTGCCCATCTCAACTTTTCACCACTCATCTTTTTGATGGTATAAAAAATATCTCCAAATTTTAACTCCAAAGTTAGTGTTTTAAGTAATATTAACATACTCTCTGAGAGCAGTTAGAAGTTACTGCCACCTAGCTCAGGCTCCACAGCACCCCCAACCCCACCAAGTACCTGTATTTTGCAATTGCCTCTGTCTCATTCTGTCCCATATCTGCTGTTTCAGGGAGTTGAATCTTGGGGAATACCAAGTTCTCCACTCCGTGTGCTGTCTCTGTTTTGTCTGTTCCTGCTAACAGGATGAGTGGGTCTGGAATCCAGCACCTGATTCTGATAGTATCCAGCCTGCTTTTTGCAATGCCAACTTAGGAGACCAGACAGCTGTGTTAGAAGTGCCAGGATGTGCTGGCAACTATGTCTGGTCATCTGGGGTATTTTGAGCTCAGAAAATGAAGATTTGGCTCTGTCACTCCCGTTTCTCCAGAGACATATCTCTTTGGTGTTTTCTTTTTTTTCTTCTTCAAGGCAAACTTTCTCCCGATTGTATCTTTCTTCAGCCTCCAATATCGGAGCAAGTAGGTCTGATCTTCTGTTTTCTAATTCAAAGCGCTTGTCATTTCTTGGCTTCTTGTACCTCTGCATCTGTGGTTTGATCCATTTGTTCTGTTTCATCTGGTTTTTCCATTTGTCCAGCATTAATATTACTGCCATCCTTAGTATGCATGGCTTTTTGTAAGACACTATGCTGGTCACCTGCTGGGTGCAATCCACCCATCTTTCTCCTCCTCCTCCTTCATTGCCATCCAGCTGTCCACTGGATTCCTCCATCTTACACACAGGAAGCAAAGCCCCCTGCAGGAGAGCGGAGGAATTTCCCCAGTATCATGGACAACATTCCCCCTGTCAATAAGACAGGTCCTTGCAACCCATCTCACAGGATACACCTGTAAACAAGCTGTAATAGCTTAGTGTGACTTTCCTGGTCAAACATTACAAATCAATAAAATAAATAAAACATAACAAGAGGATGTGGCACTAGGGACCAATATTTCCAATCAACGCTGGCATTTAGTGCCTCTTTGGAGCTTAGGGCTTGAGTAAGATGGTTACAATTTCTCCACACCTATCTTTCCCTGTTGTAGTCTTCTCTCACAGTTTGCTATTGGTGGTCTGAATTCAATGTGGAAGGCATGAAGGGATACAAATGATATTTTTTTATCTGATTTTCTATTAGAATATTGTAACTGTTCTTAAGAGCTAGAATGGCTGTAGTCTGCTAAATCCATGATGGAAAAAAGACAGTTTAGTTGAGCTCTCAGGAACACAAGCTGTAAAATAATTGCGAATGCACATGGAAAGGGTCTCTATTAGATAACGTTGATAAAGCAAGTAGTGCGAGTTCTAAAACAAACCTTTTTACATACTCAAACTGCACTTACAATGCTAGGGAATAATTAGTGTCATAAATGAAGCCATGGGGCCATTTCAAAAATGTTTGCCATGTTCACTTGTTAGATTTCTGCACATTTTTTTTTTCATTTTTACCCCTCATGGTTATTCTTCTTTCTCATTGAAAAAGGTGAGTTTTATCACTCTGTTGATCATGTTTGGCCCCTCACTGTACTACCTACCATTCAAAAGCCCCCATCTCATATTCATCACAGTTCCTCCCAACTTTCCAGTCTATTACTGTATGCTAGCTTAATTTCTACAGTACTTTGCTGCTCCTTCTTGACCCTTTTATAGCTACCTACAGTTCTAAGAAACGGTGAATTAGAACCCAGCAAGAATCTGTCAAGGCAAACTCAGTCTTCTGCAACTTGAAGTCCCCATTTGATACTGACCAGCTCTAGCCCCCGAGACTCCCAAATCAGTCTGACATTTCCCCTGCAGCTCCATGTTATTTTCCATATATTGTCCTGTAGAATGCATTATTTCCTGTTACTTTTCCTGCACAACCAGTTCAAGTCTACTGGAGCAAGTTCCCTTCAGATTGCTCCATTGCCCTGCAAAGTACAATACTTTTTTGTAAATTTGCAAGCCCCGAGTGCCTCAAAGACTGATGCCACAGTAAACAGTGGTGTAGAGGGAATCACATAGCTTCTTTAATGGGATACAAATATTAAATGTTATACTTTGCTTATTTTCAAGGTCATTTTTCACCACTCTGTTCCATAACAGTATAGCCTAGAGGTTAGAGTAATGAGCTGTGAATGAGCTTGTCATCCAGCAGCCTGGGTTTGATTCCCACAACCTCCACTTGCATACTGTGTGACTTTGAGCAAGTCACTTAACTGCCCAATGCTCCCAGGTTGCCCCTGAAAATAGGCACTTGTGCCTATTGGGCCTTACCTGGCTTGCTGGCCAAGGCACCTAGCTTGACCTGAGCTCTTTTCTTCTAAGATTGCTTGAAAGGACAGAGCAGAGAATCTTACTAGAGCAAGGGAAAAAGATTAAGACTTCTTTTGGCTAAGCAGATTTACAGTATGTTGTTATTTTTATTTTGTACTCACAGGGATTGCTACTGTTTGTTGCTAATATTTCATTGCTTTATTTTTCTCTGATTCATATTGTTGTTGCTGGTATACCTTCTTCTACATTATTACAAGGTGTGCCTACAGGTATGTGCTAACAGATTACTGCTGTAATCTTCTGATTCAAATTGTCTTTTGCAAGGTATATCTTCTGTTAGTGCTTTATTTTTCTGCAGCAAAGTGTTTCTTACAGGGTATATCTTTCTGAAATTATTACAGGTGGTGCTTTAAAGGTTTTACAGTTTTATCTAACATCAGGATAAGCTTTCGGTTACTGCATTTGTTGTTGACTGATTGTTTCTGCTCTTACCTCCTTGTTCTTTCATCCATGGTTCTTCTTTTCAGCAGGGGAAGGCCCAGCCACCCACCCCATCCCCAACCACCCCACACTACACTCTTTTAGGGTACCACAGTTGTGACATTTCCTGTGGCAAAGCAGGAAGGGACGGATCAGTGGGGCATCCACAAAGTGAGCCTATTTACAGAGGCATCAGTAATTTAACTTGTTATAACAAGTTATATGAAAACAAAACACAAAATCAAACCATTACTTGCATTTTTTTCCTTCTAATTACTCTGACCAGGTTATAAACCCAGCAACTTATCTGGAATGGCTATTATTAACTGCAGGTACTGTAGAACACTTTTCAGAAGGACAGTCTTATAGGATTTAGGACACTGTCCTACATGCTGAGCCATTGGAGATCTTAGGGCTCGGCTCCGGGCAGCATGGGCAGAAATTGCGCGCCTCAAATATCATATTCAAGAGGAAATACATTATAAGAACCACCCACCATTTCCCCAACATCCAACAGAAGAACCTCGACCTCAGAGGGTAGTTGGTCCAGGAGGTTGGCAGATGGTTAGGAAGGGCAAATCAGGTGCCCCATCACTCTGTGCTCTCCAACATATTACCTCCAAAAACCATATAAACACTACAAACAGGTATCTGCCTCTATCTCCGAAATCAAACAAAGGGACAGGGGACACTGCAGAGCAGGACACTGCAGCACAGGAGCTAACACAACAAAACTCACCCAAATCAGGAACCAAAACAAAAAAAGCAAAAAGGAAATCCAAAAAACTTCTGATCATAGGAGACTCCATGATTCGAGGAGTTGATACCCATCTCCAGCCAGGGGTAATGGTCAGATGTCTCCCAGGTACATCTGCATGGAGAGACACTGACCACATTGCTAAAATTGTTCACAAAGCAGGAGAAACATTGACGTCCTGGTACACACAGGGACTAATGATCTCACCAGCCGGTCAGTTGTGGAGACCAAGGAACACCTGACCAGGCTGGGTGACAAACTATCATCCATTTCATCCGACATCTCCTTCTCTGAGATTCTGCCAGTCCGGGAGAGGGGAGCAGATGGATGGAAGGTCAGAGAAGGGGAGATAGGGGAGCTAAATATGTGGTTCAAGGGCTGGTGCCAGGAAAAAGGACACAGATTTGTAGGGAACTGGCAACAGTTCTGGGAGCAAAAGTTCTTTAAATTTGATGGACTGCATCTGACTAAGGAGGGAGTCAGTGCATTGGGGCAGAAGTTTGATGTCTTTGCAGAATATTTAAACTAGCAAATGGGGAGAGGGGTGCAGCACCCCATACGTTGAATGGGAAGAACACCCCTACCCCCTCAGCTAGTGGTCAAACAGGGATTCAGCATGTTTGCAGTTCATTTGCATCACCAGGTAAGAAAAAAGGTCCGTCTCCCAAAAGACGCACAGGAGAAATGCCAAACCTCACCCAACAACTAACGCACCGAAATCTGGCCGATGGAAAATCATGTACACAAATGCTCACAGCCTGGGAAATAAGATCCCAGACCTGCAGACAATAATGTCAGAGGCTAAACTGGACATTGTAGCAATTAGTGAAACATGGTTTACCAGTAACCACAGTTGGGAGACTTCAGTACCTGGCTATGTACTGTTCAGAAGAGACCGAGGTGCAAAAAAGGTGGGGGGGAGGGGTGTGGAGTGGCCCTGTATGTCAATGAAAATGTCAAAGCTACAGAAATTCAGAATACACATAAGGAGCCAGAAGAACTGTGGGTCAGCCTGGAAACAGGAAATGGGACAGCCATAAGAACGGGGGTTGTCTACAGGCCCCCAGATCAGGGGGAGGACATAGACACATTACTGTTAGAAGATATACAAAACATGACAGCTAAAGGGGAGGTGGTGATTATGGGAGACTTCAACATGCCAGATACAGATTGGTCAATACCAGCAGGAACATCTGCCAGCACTAAACACATGGTGGATTCCCTGCAGGGGGATGGCCTCAAACAACTGGTACAACATCCCACAAGAGACAGGGCTATCCTAGATCTAGTACTGACAAACAATGAAGGGATCACAGATCTTCAGGTAGAAGGTCACATGGGGGCCAGTGACGTCACATGGTATGGTTCAATTTGGCCACTACATCTAAATCACCCCATTCCAAGGCAAAAATATGGGACTTCATAGGAGCTGACTTTGATAAGATGGCCACCAGAGTTAAGCTAGCCCTGGCAAAAAGAAACACGGGGGTACAGGAAAAGTGGGCAAGCATTAAGGATGCAATACTTGAAGCAACATCCCATTGTGTTAGACAGAAAAGGAAGTGCAAAAGAAGAAGAAGGAAACCACTTTGGTTCTCAAATACAGTAGCAGAAAAGGTCAGAGCCAAAAGGCTGGCATTCAGGAAATATAAGGGTACACAGCAGGATGAAGATAGGGAGGCATACCAAACTGCCCTAAGGGAAGCAAGGAAGGCAGTAAGGCAGGCAAAGTCCCAAACTGAGGGAATACTAGCATGAACAGTAACATAAATATGCAAGACTTTCTGTAACTACATTAGTGAAAGGAGAAAGTCCAGAGGGGGGTATTGCTAAGCTCAAAGGAGAAAAGGGGGCATGTGAGGTGGACGACCCTGTAAAAGCATCTATCCTAAATAGATACTTTTCCTTAGTATTTACTGAAGAGAAGGTAGGACAGGGCCCACAGCTCAGCACCATGTACACAGGGGGGAGGGAGGTGAGCACTACTCTCTTCACAAAAGAAAGGGTCCTACAAGAGCTTGCTAAGCTCAGGGTGGACAAGGCAATGGGACCTGATGGCATACATTCCAGGGTACTTAAGGAGCTAAGGCTGGAACTAGCAGAGCCATTAGCAGAACTGTTTAGTGAGTCTCTGAGCACAGGAGAGGTCCCAGAAGACTGGAGAAGGGCTCATGTGATTCAGCTCCACAAGAGTGGTAGCAGAGAGGAGGCAGGGAACTACAGACCAGTCAGTCTTACCTCAGTAGTGGGCAAGATTATGGAGGCACTCCTTAAGGAAAGGATAGTGCAACACCTGGAATCCATAGGGGCACGGGATCCAAGACAGCATGGGTTTACAAAAGGAAGGTCCTGTCAAACTAATCTCATAGATTTCTTTGACTGGGTAACCAGAGTGGTGGACCAAGGGGGAGCAGTTGATGTCGCCTACCTTGACTTCAGCAAAGCTTTAGACACTGTTCCACATAGAAGATTGATAAATAAGCTGGGTAGGCTCGGGGTAGGTCAGAAGTTGGTCAACTGGGTGGCAAACTGGTTGACGGGTAGAAAACAGAGTGGTGGTAAATGGTATACAGTCAGAAGAGATGCAAGTCACAAGTGGGGTACCTCAGGGATCAGTCCTGGGGCCAGTCCTCTTCAATATCTTCATTAGTGACATTGCAGATGGACTAGCGGGTAAGGCTTGTCTTTTTGCAGATGACACCAAAATCTGCAACAGAGTAGATGATCCAGATGGGGTGGGCAGAATGAAAAGAGATCTGGATAAACTAGCAAAATGGTCAGAAGAGTTCAACTGGGATTTAATGCAAAGAAGTGCAAGATCATGCACATAGGGAAGAGTAACCCTGAAGCCACCTATAGGCTGGGAGGGGAGTTGCTGGCAGTCACAAAGGAAGAAAGAGACTTGGGCATCATCATCACCAATGACCTGAAATCATCCAAGCAGACTTCTAAAGCAGTAGGTAATGCTAGGGGGATGTTAGGGTGTATTAGTAGGGGTATCATAAGTCGTAAGGGGGGGGTAATAATCCCTCTTTACAAGACACTGGTTAGGCCCCATCTGGAGTACTGCATGCGGTACTGGAGACCACACCTTCACAAGGACATTGACCAAATTGATGCAGTCCAGAGAAGGGCAACCAAAATGGTGCGGGGACTGCATCAGAAGACAGATGAGGACATATTAACAGAGATCAATATGTATACCCTTGAGCAAAGGAAGGAGAGAGGTGATATGATCAAAACATTCAAACACCTTAAGGGCATTAACAAGGTGAAAGACTCTAACATGTTTAAATATGAGAAAAATAGCAGGACAAGAGGCACAGCATGAGACCAGAGGGAGGCCGATTAAGGGGGAATGTGAGGAAATTCTTTTTCACAGAAAGGGTGGTGGATACATGGAACAGCCTACCTCAGGAACTGGTGGCTATGAATACAGTGCAGGGCTTCAAACAGGCATGGGATAGGCATAAGGGAGCAATACAGATGAGTACGAATAGATAGGCCACTGACAGCAAAGGCCAATGGCACATTTATAAGGTAGAAAAAGAAATGGGCAGACTGGGTGGGCCTTGCGGTTCTTATCTGCCGTCAACTTCTGTGTTTCTATGTTTCTAAAAAAAAAAATATTAACAACTACTGCCTTTACTTGCCAGGTATATTAATTTCCTGTATTAGAGTCCTCTGCTCATCAAAGCATTAAAACTTTGCAGTTTCATTTTTCACGTGCAAATTTATCTTGATGCAGGGCATTATTTTCTCCTGCACCTTCCAGTCCCATATAAGCTTCATGACTTTGTCCTGTCTCATGGGGAAAACAACTGATATTTGGAACTCTCTGCTCCTCTCATTAATACTTTTAATCACTCCTGTGCTTCTGATACCTCCCTGACTTACTACAAGGGTGAATATTTTTTCAAACAGTTTCTACCAAGCAAGAGTTATTGAAGTTACAAGGGCAGAGATTGTTTTCCAGCTTATATCAATGTGTGCCCATAATCACAACCTTTGATAACTCGTAGTCAGCATTTACAACACTAACACTGACATGAACTCATCTTTTGAAAACTACCAAAGATTATTTTGAAGATGATTTCATCTTACTAAACAAAGATACTCTCATGATCTGTTGCAGACACTCATGCTGTGCTGTGAGTCAAACTCTGAAGACCCATGCTGTGCTTGATGCTGTGCATGACTCTGTTACAAATTCCTTGTTATACATAGACTGCACACTACCCCAGCTATCATACTTGTTTCCTCCATAATCTATGTATTTTGCACACTTTCTACTTTGATTTCTTTTTCTTTTTCTGGGCTCTAATACTTCTGCCTTACTTTTAATTTATCATGTATATGCAGCCATTGTTTAATTATTTTAAAATTGCCAACTGGGTGAGGCACACTGAGCTGAGCATCATATACAGGTGTGACCCAGGGAGGGGAACAGGAGAAACAGCAGTACAATGCATGAAACAAAGCAATAGGGCAACATTTGGTAAAGACGTTGATACAACATGAGCAGGGACTAAAATAAAATTGTTACAGAAAAAAGTGGAGTCAAAACTCAAATATGAGATGCCAGTTCAAGTGGCAAGTAAAATGTCAATACACAGCATACAGTTACTAAACTGACAACAGGCAAGAGGCCTGTAGATGAGCTTATGCCTAACCCCATGATAGAGGGAAGATCAGTTGTGGTGAGGAGGTGCAACAGTCGGCAGGTAGTGAAGAACCAGGCCGGGGCTCAACCGAGGATGTTGGTGGCAAAACTGGGAAGGTGTGAGATGGAAGGTTATCAGGAGCAGATGGGATGGGGTTGGAGTTTCAACTGGTGCCTGAGGGAACCAGGGGAGGAGGAGAGGTAGAAAAAGGAGGGAAGTTTGTTCCAGAGTGAGGTAAATCAATCAGAAAAGACAGATTTCTCAGCAGAGGAGTGGAGAAAGTGCAATGATGCCTAGAAGAGAAGGAACAGGAAGCAGTGGGGCATTGGGAGAAGAGCGAGGAGATGTAGGAGGGAAGGGAGCTAAACCAGTATTTGGAAATGAAGGCCATAGAGTGAGCCTATAATGTGAGAGCAGAGGGAGGGTGGAAAGAAAGGAGTAGAGGGAGCGGTGTTCTGAGTATGAGGGGTGTGTTTTTTGCAAAAGGAGTTACAGGGGGTTTTTAGTCTGGCAATAGAAGTGGAGGGGACAGTGCAAGGACTGCATCTGTGTAGTCAAAGACAGGGAGCACCATTTTGCTAACATGCTCCCTGCAGACCTACATAGATAAGCAGCCTTTGTTGCATACAGGGCACCAAGCTTGGGATGGAGTTCAGTATTGATGGCATCAATGTGGGTTGAGAAGGCAAATGTACTGTCAAGCCACACACTGAGGTGCTTGAAGGACAGTACAGCTTCAAGAAGGGGTGCCATCCAGTGTGGTGAAAACCAGGGGGTCCAAAAGTCTGTCCTGTAAGTGTTGACCCAGAGTTTGTTTGACTGAAACCAGTGCAGTTTGTTGTTGAAGTCCTGCTAGTGCAGATCTTCAACAGCTGTGGTGGAGGGATTGGAGGTGAAGATGACTGTGCCATCAGCATACATATGATATGTGAGTTGGCACAAGAAGAGGGGAGGTCATTCAGCAAGAGGGAGAAGAGGATTGCATCCAGAATGGAGCCCTGTGGGACCACAGCATGGATGGGTAGAGCAGGTGACAGGATGCCTCCTACCTGTACCAATTGTTAATGACCCATGAAGTAAGAATGAAACCAATCAACAGCGGAAGCTGTGAGGCCAGCAGAGGTCAGTTTGTCCTGTAGGAATGGATGGAACACCAAATTGAAGGTTTTGACCAAATCAATGACAATGGCAGCCGTAACATGCCCCTCATCCATTCCAGTGAAGATAGAATCAATGATACACAGCAGGGAGTAGACAGTGGAATCATGCTTCTAGAAGTCAGACTGGAAGGAGGAGAGGAAGTTGGAGGATGAGAGGTAGTCATGGAGTCTGGGTTGGACCATGTTCTCTTGCAGTATTGATAGGGAGTGGAAGAGGGTGATGGGACAGAAGTTGCCAGTGAAGAAGGTGTCACTCCCCCCTTTATGAAGTGGAATGACTTTGATCAAGTTATAGGACTGAGGAACAACACAGAAGGAGATGGAAATTTTGAGCAGGTGAGTAAGGGGAGTTACAATGGCTGGAGCTGACAAGTGGAGGAGACTGGAGTTCAGCTGGGTTGAGGGAAGAAAGGGCAAGCAGCATTTCTGGGGTGATGATAGGGGGAAATGAAAAACAGGGATGGATGGATGGGTAGGGGAGGAAGGAGGAACAGGAGGGGAAGGAGAGGAGCTGGGGAAGAGAAGGTGTTAGTTGTGAAGAACTCATTGACTTGAGCAGCAACTGCCAGAGGGTCAGACACAGGTGAACCATTAACCATGAGGACTGGGGAGTGGACTGAGTGGAGGGGGGTCAAAAAGGGAGTGGCTATCCCTCCAGCATGTTGCTGGGGTGTTAAGGGTTTTCTGGAGGTTGGTCGTGTGCGATTGCACAGCTTGGACAGCCTTTGTATAGTTGTTCATCAGAGCCCTGTAAGAGATGAGATCAGGAAGGGAGTGGGATAATTTATAGTGGCCCCAGGCAAAATCATGGAAATTACACAGATAGATGATTTTGGATGTAATCAAGGGATGACAGGAAGTTTTGACTCTGGATTTCCTCAGTGGGGAGCATGCGTGTTCCAAATGGAGAAACTGGAATGAAATAGGGCTAGGGGCATGCCAATATCTGAGGCAGACAGGATGGCTGACCAGACTATTGCAGAGAGATTGATGTATTTGGGGGAGGAGGGGGGAAACATATTCTTCTGACACAGAATGTCATACAGTGGTTACTAAATAAATCCAGCAGTATACCTGCTGCAACAATACAATGAGGGTGAGAGGTTAGAATCCCATCCAAAAGGGTATGATTGGCTGAGTGGGGACTGAGCTATGTGGGTTCTGGAATTAAAGATTAATGGACTCAGTCCTATGAATGGTAGATTTGGAGACAGAGCAAGCCAGTTTATGTTGAATCCCCAAGGAAGATGAGTTCACCTGTGGAGGAATAAGAATAGATGGTGGAAAGGGAGTCCAGCAGGGAGGAAGGTGAGATTTTAGGAGAGGCTTAAAAAAACAGTGAAAATGGGTACAGAGGAGGGGAATGAGAGCCTGACTAGAGGAAATTCACTGGAGGAGGGTATGGCCTCTTTGATGGTCATAGTACAAGAGAGGCTCAGGTGAACATAGATAGCAATGCCTCCTCCAGGTTTTCTCTTGTTCTGCCTGAAAAGATGGTACTTAGAAAAGGACTGAGTGAGGAGTCCTAGAAAAGAGACAGGATTCTGAAATACAGAGGACATCAAGAATGTGTAGCTGAATGCAGACAGGGAGGAGGTCAAATTTAGAGAGAAGGCTCCTAGCATTCAGATGGAAGATGCTAAGACCCTTGGGAGTAGTGGATGAGGGGGGGAGGAGGAAGGGAGGGAGGGAAGGACCATGGTTGGTCTCCACATCACCAGAGAGGAGGAGGAGCAGGAAAATGAGAAGAAGATTGGAATGAGGCTTCCTACCCTTGTAGCAGGTAGAGGGGCAGGGAGGAAGACAGCTGTGAGAAGAAAGGAAGGCACGGTCCAGAAACTCCAGATTAAGGGAGAAGAGGGGAAGAGACCAGGGTGGATGGGGTGACATAATGGGAGAGGGATGGGGAGATGGCTGTAGGGGGTAGAGAAAGGAGAGTAGGAAAATTGGATATGGAAGGGAGGTGTAGGTGGTAAGAGAAGAAGGGGGAAATGGAGAAGGCAGAGGAGTGCAAGGAACATAGCAGTCAGGAGGTGGGATGCAAAAAAACATTAGCAACAGATGCACTGTATAAGTAAGCAGCTAGGCAGTGCAGTCTACAGTTAGGTGAAGCCAATAAACAGCAGCAAGTGGCTATGCAGTAAACCGTTTGTAAAGCTGACCCAACTGGAAGTAGCTGAAACAACAAATACTATAGCTGATGGATTGTGCTATGCAATATATAACTAGGCAGTACAAAATAAACTGTGCTTTGAAAAATATGCAATAGCAGGTGGCTAAGGCTAAAAAAGTTTACAGAGGAGACTCAGATATGGAGCAATCATTTTTTTCTCTCCTTGTTGTGTGTCCTGTGAATTTGCACAACCCAGTATAGAAGTTCAGTGTTCACTTAGAGCAACTTAAGGATATGAGTTATGAATGTTCTTGGTTCTTTTATGTTAATGTATGGTTTTATTGTTGTCTGTTAAATGTATGTTAAATATTGGAATATTTTATAACATTATAATTGCCCCCCCAAAAATGAATGAAAATACATCTGAAGGGTAAGGCTGTGCTGGATAAGGTTAGGCTGAGCAGTAAACAAATAGGCTATGTAACTATACTGAGGTGCCATAGGTGGCTATGGGGAAGCAGTGTGCAGGGATGACCCAGAAAGGAAGTAAGCTCAGCAAGTAGGTTTAACAAGCTACTGATGCCTCAAAGAAAACATTAAAAAAAATAATTAGGTATAATTCTGCTTGCATTCCATTTCTGTTTTATACATTTCTCCTCCCCATAACTTATTACTAAGGAAATGTGTATGATCTGCATCCCTTAGAGTTCATTTTGAGTTCATCTGCCTCTGTAACTTACTCCCTACCACAAGTCATACTCCTCTGTTGTGACATCACAATCTGTTGCCATGGGAGTAAATGCGAGGTCACAAGCAGTGCTCTATGACTTCAGGCAGGGAGAAAGCAGCACAAATAGATGAGCTCTTCAGGACCACGTATCTTGTTTTTATGCAAATAACCGAAGTAATAAATAATGGGGAGGAGGAATACAGAACTAATAGGAAATACAAGCTGGACTGTATTTAAATATTATGTTTTTTTTTAAGTTCTCCTGAACATGTCACCAGCTCTTTAAATACCAGTAGAGCTAATTAGGCAATATACAGCAAGGCAGTACAAACGGGTAGCAGGTGGCTAAAAGGAAGCAGTGTGATAAATTTATTTAGAGGTACCGAAGGAGCAGGAGAGATCAAACCAGTCAGTGTTAAACTTACTGTATATGGAGCAACATGGCTGACCGATGGCTGATACCAGGCTGACTTCAAGGAAGACTCTTCAGAGATGATGCCCTTTGCACACAGTCCTTAGCACCAAGAGCCACAGCAAGGAGGGCAGCTTGTAGAAAACTGAAGTAAAAGGAAGCCATCGTCTGCCCATGAAGATTGGTTATTACTGAAATGCAGGAGGAACAAATACAAGAGGTTGAGTCAGGCAGGGGGTCCAGTAGCTACTGGTAGGGGAGAAGGAGACCCCAAGACAGTGGCTGGATCCCACTCAGCCCCAGGTGCCCAGCTTGTAAGTTGTAAGGCTGGAAGCAGTCTGAATCCTAAATGGCAGCTAAGTGCATTTTAAAAATAATGCTGACTACCAAAGCCCACCCACAAAGCCACCCGATTGGTGGGAGAACAAATGCAGCATGCTGAGTCAGGCAGGGGGTCCAGAGGCTACTGGCAGGGGGGGATGGAGAGCCCAAGATGGTGGCTGGCTCCCACTCAGTCCCTTGTGGCTTTTATTGTTGCTACTACATTTAATATTGTTATATCCACTCCCCACAGGCCACACATGGAAATGAGCTACAGCTCATTGTTTCTATTCTGGTCACCACATTTTTTATATTATAGTGCATTACCGTGCCACTATAGTTATGGTTCAGTGGGTTGCTCAGTGTTAAACCCCTAACTTTGTACATTAATTTATTTGGTACCGTTTGATGAAATCAGCCAAAATTGCATGTGTTGTCTAGAAATGAGGCCTTAATCTGTGGAAAATTTTGTGAAGGCAGCACATGCAGTTTCTGAGATCTGCATATGTCATTCTCTGTAAATGTCTATTTCTTTTTCCTATACTTAATATGCTTTTTGCTTTCTCCTAAAGCCTACGTGGAATGGAATTTTTTCCTGAAACATGCAGGGCACTGGTGTAATCTCCTAAGGTAGTGCCTTTGAAAGGTCTGATGAAAAAATATTAAATGGTTCCAGAGTTATAAAGCTTTAACGTTTTGTGTTTTCCCATTCTGATCATGCACAGTAGGGTTTTTGAGATAACATTCGGGTTGGAAATGGAAAATTGGAATGTTGCAGAACCCTTTTTCGGTTTCTCAATGCTTGCTTGGTATGGCCAAACATTTTTTTATGCTGTGAGAACCACCACCTTGTTGCTTTTGGCCACAAAAAAAAACTAGCATGGAAAATACACAAAAATGCTGGTATTTTATAAAATAAACACCAGAACCTAGATAAATGGGCCCCGACTAGCTAGATTCTGATGTTTGCTTTTTATAGTAATATCCAGAAATACATTTTCTGGTCACTCAAAATCCAGGGTGCCCAGTTTAGTGAGAAGAGACGTACATCCACATTCTGTAAATGAGAACAGAGGGACTTTCTTGACTTCTGCAACTGCAGCTGAAACTTGTGCTACAGGCTGCAGTGGCAGCAATGAACCTCCATTTTTCTGGTGTCTAGTGACACCCCCCCATTGCCATCCCGTTATGTATGTGATATTGTCCTGGTGTCTAATGGCACCTGTCATCTTCAGATTATCATCCAAATGTTTATTTAATATTTCCCTGCTGTCTAGTGGCATTGTCACCCTCTGATTGCTGTTCCCATAATGCCTTTGTCTTTCCCTGGTGTTTTGTGAAACCCCCATCCACCAGTTACCATTCCTAGAATTTATTTCCCTTTTCCTGGTGTTTAGTGGCACCCCCACCCTCCTATCACTCCCCGTATCTATTTGTCTTTCCCTAGTGTCTAGTGGCACTCCCCACCCTCCTGATCACTATCCCCATAATATTGTTGTTCTTTCCCTGGTGTCTAGTGACACCCCCCAATCACCCTCCCCATAATAAGTTGTTCTTTCCCTGGTGTCTAGTGGTAACCCCCACCCTCCTGATCTCCATCCCCATAATAATTTGTTCTTTTCCCGGTTTCTAGAGAGACCCTCACCTCATCCTCCAAACACCATCCCTAAAATAATTTATTCTTTCCCTAGTGTCAAGTGGTACCCACACCCTCCAATCACCATCCCTGTATTTTTTTTTGTCTTTTCCTGATGTCTAGTGGTACCCCCTTTCCATTCGCCTTCCCTGATTCAAATAAAGAAAATGGTCCCTCAATGTATTTTTTCTTCTTAAACCATAAAAAAGGCCCTCAGCGATCTGACCCCAGCTCCACCTCCTGCTCAGCACCCATCTCACACCCCTAGTACATCTCCACACACCCTCACTCACCAGAAAAAGTAACAGGGTGAAGATCCACTCTCCAATCGAAGACACATCTTGTTGCTGAAACCTCCGACTGCAATATGAGAAACTAAGGTAAGTGTGGTTCAATGTATTTCAATGGGGTTTTCAACTCTGATGCATATTTTGAGCTCAAATTTTCAACATGGCCTTTTTGGGACCTCACCTCGGGAACAATTATGGTGGAATAATGCACATTCAGCCCAAAAGGCAAATTTGGTGTCACTTGAAAAAAATCACCTTTCAGGCAGGATTTGAAAACTTTCAATACCCTTGTTTATGAGGTTATATAATAAGAAGACTATGTTGAAAATTTGGGGTCCAAATATGTAAAAATGGCATAGTTATGTGCGTATGTTGAAATGTTACTGTGCTCACATATAACTTTGGTAATTTTAAATATTTTGACTCCAAATTTTCAGCATAGCCATTTTTTACACCACCTCATGAACGTGTCAGCTGTCATTTTTCAAATCCTGGCCAAAATGTGTGTGGTACAGAATGACATTTCAATGCTGTGGAATGACATTTCGGTGGGGATTTGAAATTTTTCACTACCAGGTTCCTGACAATTTGGTGTACAAATGTGAAAAAATTCCCAGGTTATGAGTGAATGTTGTAGTATTTCAATGTTCACTCATAACTTCACAAAATTTTACTATTTTGACTCCAAACTTTCAACATAGCCAATTTTCCACACCACCTCATAAATGAGTGTAACCCTCCCCCACTGGCCCCCCTTGTTTAACTAGCAGAGCTTCTCCTCTCACCACAATGTCTGGGGGGGTTAGAGAGAAGGGTGGGGGGTTACATTTTAAAGTCTATCTACACGTGCACTCTCTGCAGCTACAACAGCCACCATATACAAGGTGGACTAGTCTGTTATACAACACAGACAATCGTGTGTGGCAACTACCTGGTACATACCTGATAGGGACCAATTGCCATGGTCATCAACCTGGATCCCTGGGAGAAAACATTTGCTTAGGACTATGCTAGGTTTGCACTTCTGGACAGGGGCACCCAAGTAACTCCAGACACAAGGAAGCAATAACATTACTGTCCAAACTAGGCTGGGATTCTAGAGTGTGTCTTTTATTCATGTAACTGAGTAGGAATAAGCACAAAGCGAAGATGGAGAGGGCTACACATACTGGTAATGGAGATTTCTCAGGTAAAGACATTCCTGAATTCCCATTTAGCTTAGGACGAAGAAAGCACACACTGGTGAACACACTGGTTCTTACTGGAAATTGGCACATTCAGCCAGGTACTGGTACTGTTCCCATATTTCACAGGACTCGAGGTGGTACACACGACCACCAAGGAGCACATACAGGATCAGAACTTTCAGAACCCACTATACTGGGGTAAACTGAAAGAAAATAGCCCACATACAGGGGTAGACAGTCTTCTCAGGCATTGGCCAATTGCACTGAAGAAAAAGTAAAAGGTGCCCTTCAGAACCTGTAGAGGTAAACTGGTTACTCCAGATGGGGGGGAGTCTGCCACCTTTTGCTTTCAGGCTTATACTCAGTCATTCATCTGGTTAATAACACCACACAACTGTAGAAAACCGTAGCTGTTGTCTTAAGTGTTTATCACACTTAACATACTACACATACCCTCGGGGGTCAGAATTAAAAGTTCTGTACTTGGACAGTCACATACAGGACTCCAACATAGACAGAAAGCTTTTGAACCAAAGTCTAGTTGACAGGGTCCCTTTGTCAGAGAAAATCACCTCACAGAGCAGTTATCACAAGACAGCTTCAATAGTCCAAAAAGGACCAGGGGATTACCTCTGCATCCTGAAGTTCACCCCCTCTCTCCCTCCTGGGATTGGGCACTGGGAAAACCATAGGACAAGGTCTCCACTACTTCCAGAACTGGTACAGTTGTCAATCACCAGAGTGAGAACTTAAAAAACACAAACTGGTAGCTCTCTGATAGAGCTGAAGGAGGAGCTGCCTAACACTGCAGCCTCTCCACTGAACTCCAACTGTAGACTCACAAACATTCTCAAGCTAGCTCCGTAGTAGCTGGCCCGTGTGGCTCATGCTGCTGTGACAGTTCTATATGACATCATCCCTCCAGAGCTCAGCAGTGACTGAGAACAGAAAGAGACAGAGTGAAACCCATTTAACTGGCATTTCACTAGCTGCCTTCCCTGCCTACCACTGATTCTAACTGGGATTCTAGTAACCCCTGGGAATGAAGGGGTTACACAAGACGTGTCATCTTTTAAATCCTGGATGAAATGTGTTTTTTGTACTTCTGGTGTGAAATTACATTTTATCCACTATACTATAAATGGTACATGTTATGTTTGTAAGGTGAATCATAAAATGAGTATCTTGAACATTTGGAGCTAAAATTGAAAAATATAAAATTAACAAACTTTGTGTGGTACCACTCTTGACTCCAATGGGTATGCTTTGTGATGCCATGCTGGTGAGTTGAGTTTGGGGGTGAGCTCAGCAACCCATCTGGGTCGGGTGAGGGTGGTGGGATGGTGTAGTTATACAACACCCTCCCAACCAGGGAATGAAAGGTGACATCTGAATCACACCCCATGAAGTGTATACAAACTTTGTGAGCTGTTGCCTGTGTGAATTGTTGCTAATGTGTGCCAAGGTTCATCGTAGTCCAAGATTATATAGCTGCCTACCTCAAACACATTGATTTTATTCTGCTCCATCGAGTGTTTATCTATTTGTTATTAAACAGGATTGCAAATGTTTGTTCTATAAAGTTGTGGTCTCCAATTATTTAATTGATTGTTATTGGGACTAACTCTATTGCTTTCACAGCTCAGCACTTGAAGAACCTTGCACCCATGTGTGACTGTTACAACCTGCAAATGCTAGCCATTTCTGGAACAATTCTTCTGGTGACTGCCTCTTCCCACAGACAGTTAACACCAGCATACCCCTAGACACTGGGAAGGGGGTGGGACACATGTGGTGTCAAAGGTTAGTGTGCTGTCCAGAAGGATGCCTAGGCATTTAAACTACACAGCAGTGTCAGTGGCTCAGCAGCCTGCACACTCACCTCTGAGGCCAGAAGATCAGAAGGTTGTGGGTTCTAGCCACACACCAGAAACGGGGTTAAACACAATACTGGCACTGTAGTGTAACGTGAGGGGGATGCTCTACTCTTAATGGAGCTGTCTTTCAGATGAGATGTTAAACCCAGGTCCCATCTGCCTATTCAGGTGGACATTAAAGATCCCATGCCACTTCTCAAAAAGAGCAGGGGAACTTTTTATTAAAAGAAAAAAAAACAGAATAATGCAATAATACAGACATTAAAACAATCACATCAAAGAAAAACAAAATAAATAAAATAAAATAAAGATATATATATATATATATAAATACATAAAAACAAGAACAAAACCATAATTCAATTAACAAGTCCCCTAGTCATGCATAGAGTTTCATCCAACGGCAAAAGTTCTCCCCGGTGCCCTGGCCAAATTTGACCCCTCATTAAAAATGCCACTAACAGCTTAATCTAGTTCAATTTCACTTTGCTCCCATCTGTATCTCTCCACCCCCTCCTCCACCCAATGAGGCTGAAAATAGGCAAAGGTTTCTAGCCCTCCTTTCCCGGTCAACAAAACTAAGTAAATAAATTAACTGTGAGGCAAGCTCCACATCATTACCTTCTAAACTGTGGATATGGAAAGGAAAGTGGGCTGCTTTCTTATGTATCCTGCAAAAAAACATAGATTTAGGTTTCTTTTTTAGTATGGAGGACCATCTTATTGTTTAAGAACCAAGTTTGGAGGAGATCAAAATTATGTTTTATGATTTTGTTTAAGGTTGCCAGGTCCCTGCCGGAGCTGAAGATGACAGCATCATCGGCATACAGTAGGGTTTTGGTGGATGTGCAAGCATTAGGGAGTGAGTTAAGAAAAGCTAGAAAAGTAGAAAACCAAGGGTAGAACCTTGTGGGACTCTGCAGTTGATAGGATGAAATTTTGGGTGGGCATTGTCAATTGCAGTCTTGCACACCCTTCCAGATAGGTAGTGACTGAACCAAAAGGTGGCATTGGGAGAGAAATTAGATGAGGAAAAGAGACAAAGCAGCAATTCAAGGTCTACAGTGTCGAAGGTGTTGGTGAGGTCACAAATATTTTGGCAACAAATTTCCCAGAGTCTTAAGCTTGATGCACATGGCCTGTGAGTCTCACCAAAGCAGTCTCAGTATTGTGCATACAGTGGAATCCATGATGGGCACTTGTCAGCAAGTCATGCTGCTAGATGTAGGCAGATGTATGGTCAAAAACTATCCATTCAAAGACTTTGGAGAGGGGGACAAGGAGGGAGGTGGGACGTAGTTGAAGGTGAGGTGTTTAGTCCCAAAATTCTGTATGGGGATTATGGTGGCCATCTTTCACAATTTACGGTAGGCACTCATGCAAAGGGAGAAGTTAAAAACATGTGTGATGGGGTAAGCCACCGCCTTGCTGGCCAGTTTAGCAAAGTGGTTTAATCAGTCTCATCAGGCCCAGAAACAGGTTTGGGTGTGGAATGTCTCAGGTATTTGGCTATCTGCCCCACAGTCAGGTGCTTGAATTAGAATTTCAGTGGGGAGGTGCCATGTGATAAAACAGATAAGCCCTAAGAAGGGGGGGGGGGCTTCAGAAAACATTGCAGTATTAAGATCTCCAAATAAATTATTAAACAGGGAAGCAATGATCTTGAGGCAACAGGCAACTCCATCCTTATCCCCATGGTCCAAGAGTGGGTACCCTTGATCCACCAGTGATGTTGTTAATATTGTCTACAATTTATTTGGATTCCCAAGATTGGAGGTGAGTCTGAGTTTAATATGGTTAATTTATGCTTTGCAAACTACTGATTTACTGTTGTGACACAAAGTGTTATCGTCATGCAAGTGGGTCAGGTCTTTCATTTTCTTATATTGGGCCCACATTTTGTCACTAGTTTTGAAGGGTATCACATTGCCATAGCGATGGGAAAGAAGTGAAGACCATCACAGTGACATTTTCAACAGTTTGCTATGATGGTTCGCTGGGTTCCTGATGCAGCTGGTGTTCGCCCTCAGACTCAGAGTTGGTTATCTAAAGTGTGGGGGGTGTGAGGGGTGAAGACCTCCACAAAAAACACACTTTTCCCTAGCAATGGCACAATACCAATTGGTGGTGTTGTGCCATCGGTGTTCTGATGGTCGCCGTGATTCATGTCGCTGCAGCATGGTGGAACCATTTTGAAGAGCCTAAGGAGATTTCCAGCAACCCACTCTTGCTTTTGCCTTGAATTCTGAATTGCTTCATAAGACAGAGGCTATCATAAATCCTAGTGAAGATCTTAAGGAAGTCATCAATGGCCAAGTAAATGGCCACTTTTTTTGTCTAGGAAAGACCAGCCTCCAAGTTTAAATACTTGAGTCATCTGGAAATTATATAAATTGGGGTCACAAGGGAGTCTAGAAGACCAGTCACAGAAGACTGGACTGTGGTCACTTATCGAGTTTGGTACTACCCCAGAGTTGCAGATGTTGGAGCGGTTAGGAACTGCGATCCAGTCAAAGGTAGATTCATACCCAGATGTGGTTTACCCTGGTGGGGGTCAGTGATAATCTGACTCACACTAAGGTTCACAAATAAAGCTCAGGCTTTGTCAGCTTGGTTTGTGGGCCAGTCCATATTCAAGTCACCAGGAAGTATCCATTCCCTACTTTTGGGTGGAGAATCTCCAAAGTGAAACATGGCAGTCAAGCCCTCTTCTGCATGATTGCAGGGATGTATATGGTGGTAACAGTGAGGATTTCCAATAAACATTAAAGTTGCTGAGACAGCTTACCTTCTGGCAGTGAAACATTTATTGCTTATGTGCCACAGTACATACAGTGTCCCAAGTGCTGATGCAAAATGCCAATCTGATCTCTATCCATGTACAGATGTCACAGCAATCAGAAACCAGCTAATGCAGCATTTTACAATTTAAAAACAACACCTACAAATGTTTCTTTTATCCCTAAAACATTTAGGTAGCCAACAATAAGGAAAAAATCAATATACAGGTGAAATGTTTCACTGCCAGAAGGCATACTGCTTCTGCATCTTTAATGTTTATTAGAGATCCTGAACTGGGGTGATCTGTGCCTTATGTGCCAGTATATTGGTGCTTGCACCAACTTTTGTATGAAATGACCAGGTGTTTGGTCAGTCTGCTGAATTATAAGTTGAATAACAAATTCATGAATCCTTCCCCATGCAAATGGACCCATAGCACAGGCAAGGCATAATAGGGTTATTTGCATCTTATTATGGCCTCATTACAGGTCAAGGAGCACACAGTCACTCCATGAGCAGCACCCTAATTCCCTTCCAGTCTCCATTTTGTTGAACATTACAGGTGTCTCTGGTAGTCTAGTAGCCCTGCCCGGTTGCTGTTTTGATGCATGTATCTTTTAGATTTCCTTGCTAGTGTATTCCCCTGAATGATCACCATTCCCATGTATCTTTTAGATTTCTCTGATAATCTCTCTCCCCAACCCCATTGTTGTTCTGGCATGTCTTTCTGATTTCAGTGGTAGTTTTGTGGCCCTCACTTAATCGCCATAAAGATATATGTTTTAGATTTCTCTGCCGCTGGTAGTCAAGTGCCCCATCCACCAATAGGCATTTTAATGTATCTTTTAGTTGTCCCTGATGGTCTAGTGGCCCATTGCTCAATTGCCATGCTGATGTATGTTTCAGGTTTCCCTGGTAGTCTAGTGTCCACCCCACTCTGTCACTGTTCTGATGTATTGCTCATCATTCTGGCATAGTGTTTCTTGGGACTTGAGTAATCATGTGGTGCAGCCTTCATGTTGTCCTAGAATTGGTACCCTTGCACCAAGCAGTGGTGTGTGAGTATTTTTTTGTGCTTGAAAAGACAGTGCCAAAGTTAGGGTGCTATAATGTTGCCCAATCATTCAAACTCCAAGAAGCACCATACCACAGATTCACCAAGGCTCAGGAAACTTTACACCCTATCATTGCATTTCCATACTTTAGGGCATTAAGCTTCAACCCTAGCTGATTCTATGCTGTAGTTTTTTTGCAATGACTTTGTGTCATAACTAGATAGCCAGAAAACAAACACTGAGGCCCTGCACACACTAGTGAAAATGTTTTTAAAATGTTTCTTAAACCAGTTATAAGCACAGTGCTTGGAGCATCCAGACTGCACTTTGACACAGTGATATATTGAGAGTTCCCAGACATCATAGCAGCTCCAAAATAAAATAAAGCATTGTGGGTACTGAGGTGCATGCTGAAATATTGGAGATTGAGAGTATCACTGATGATAGTGGTAAAGATGACCACTCTTTTCTGTAACTCATACAAAGCTTACCAATCTGTCTCTGGTAAGTTTTTCTATCTGTTCATGTTCAGTTTTTATAGCAGTAACTTGCAATCAGTTTTCCTTATCTGAGTTACAATATGGTGTGAGCCCCCACTGCTTTTACCTATGGTTCTTGGAAACGGTGTGGCTCTGAAGCCATGCTCTAATCTGCCTCCAACCAGGGCTAAAGCAGGGTTTTGGAACATGAACGCTAGCATAGTTTTTACCTTACTGCAACCACGAGGCAAAGCTTTTAAACCGTATTTTAAATGCTTAACAAGGCAACATGTGGAGAGCGCCTTAAGGTGACTTAATGCAATTACCTTTGTTATCTGTTAAGAAACCTGTCAACAACTGCAGTGCTGCATAGTATGCTCAAAAGAATGACAGATGGTTGGAGTGTTGTTTGTTAATATCTCACTCATCTACTTTTTAATAGCTTTATGTCATGAGTGACAGTGATGCCCACAGCAACAGTGATGTGTTGAAGCTACAGTGAGCTTCCACGTCTTGGCACCCACCACTCTTCCTTAGAATCTAGCAGTGGGGTCACCAACCCTGTTGAGATGTGCTTTTCTGTGACAGCTTGCAGTCCATTTGTCCAATATTGTTTGTTTGCAAAATATTTACACAGGGTAGCACAGCTGAGATGCAATATCTTGTTTCTAGGAGGGTCCTGCTTCTATCCATTTATGCAGCTGGGTTGAATAGAGCACTGATAGGTTAAATGATTTGCTAAAGGTCATATGCTGAGTATTTGGCTCCAGCAGAGATTGAACCTGCAATATTCTGGTTCCCAAATTGGCACTCTAACCACTAGACAAGAAACAATACCCAATGAAGGAAAATCTGTGTACTTGATTGACCAAGATTAGAATCTTGACGAGTGGATGAAACCCAACTTGAACAATGGCTTTAAGGGTCTAGTAGGCTGAGCCACTTTGCCAGTGCTGCAGACTTTCTATATTATCTTTATCCCCCAGCTGCACCGTAATCCCCCTTACTCCTGCCCACATCTTACAAGTCATTGCTGATCTCTTCCCATCATTGCTCCTTGCCTCAGACCTCCAGATCCCCTTAAGCCTTGCCACCTCCTACCCAAACACCCAAGAAGGACCCCCCCCCCATGGTGGTGGTGCCCTGCTAAACAAGAAGTTGGAACTCACATCCTGTTTAGTGGTTGGACTCACAAGAGACAGGGTTGGTCATAAATCATGGTGCTGTGGGGGACTGAATGCAAACACCATCATAAGACACACTAAACTTCTAACCCTTTAAGTCTGCCTACAATGAACCCCTTTGTGATGGTGCCCTGGTGAAGCTTGGTCATGAAGCTCACACCCTGTTTGACTGTAGTAGGCAGGGGAGACAGTGCAGTGGTAATGTGGGGCTCAGTGCAGACATCATCATTGTGGTGTGCTGGATTGTTAACCCCCTTAAACTTGCCCACACTGATGCCTAACGTCTGAGGGGAGGACCAATGTCCTGCACTCATGCACAATGTCAGGGCCTTATATCAACCCATCAGAGGAAGCACTCACATAGCAGAGTGGGTGGATCACTCCCTCCCCAGAGTCTGGGCATGCTGCTTCTGTAGTGCCTCTGTGACACTACTTTCCCAGTAGTGGGCACTGGTTTGAGCCATCGGCCTCGAGTTCCCATCCTGGATGTACAATGTAGAGCTGTGCAAAATGTTCAAAATCGGCTTCTACCAGAATTCCGTGGTATTTTTGAAATCCTATTTAATTCCACTGAATTCTAATAGCAGTAGAATTCCAAAATTCTAAAATAATTAAAAAAAACCTGCAGATTAGTAAACCATGCTTTACATAAACTGTGGAATAGGATTCCACAGATAAAGTAAACTATGAACTCATCCCGCAATCTATAGAATAATATTTTGCAGATTACATAATCTGCAGAATGTTATTCTGCAGTTTGCATAAAAATGCGTTTCAGAATTTTTTTGGAAATTCTGAAAAGCATTTTGGAAGCAGAATTGCCATTCTGCTCAAATTCCACTAGTGGAATTCTGCTTTCCACACTGGTATAGCACAATGTACTTTGCTTGTATCACCTGGCTGGGTGTTGTATGTTTAGATAACTGGGAGGGTAATGCTTTCATATGTATTCCACTAAAGTAATTACTATCTCAATTGTTCCCAGCTACAGAATTTGCTATCTGAGAAAGAAAGGGACTATGGGAAATAGAGCCTACATTCGAACATACAAATGTGCCAGCAGAAACAGACCACCCAGTCTCTCTAAGTCTGCTCGAGTGTGCAGCAACACCCCTAGTTTGCAGCTGCCCCACCCCCCTCCCCTTTGTCATCCCACTACCAACCTCCACCTCCCCCACCCTCACTCTCCCCTGTTCCCTGTCCTTTTGAAGCTGTTCACAGATTTACATGATACCGTCCTCTCTGAGAAATAGTGTCTCCTTATTTCCTTCCTAAATCTTCCCCCTCTATCCTTAGCCCATGCCCCCGGTGACCCTCCCCTTCCTTAACTTAAAGACCCCATCTGCCCCATCCTTATTGATTACCCTCAGATACTTGAATGTCTCTATCATGTTCACCCTGTCCCTTCTATTCTCCAGGGTGTACAAGTAGGCCAGATAACTCACTGTTATATCATAGGGGCAATATTCCGGGGGGAGGGTTCTACTCCGAGTTTGGTCATACTATTTATTTCTTATTAGAATTTTAATCACAAGTACTTAGCAGTATCTTCTACAGCACCAATGATTAATTACCATATATGTAGTCCACTGACTACAAATGCTACTCTGTGCTGTCCATTCTGTATAATTTGACAGACCTTTGTTGCAAGTTTCTTAGAAATCATGTCAAGGGTTGCTAATAACTATTGCAGTAAAACTGTTTGGAAGGACAAGAGAAATGCTTGCATTCAGAGATAGGAAAAAAAAGTTATATGATGTGTAAGAGTGCGCTGTGAAAAAAAAAAAACTAGGACTGTCAAGTTATGAAAAAGTATGTGAATTATGCATTGATTCTGCCAGTTTTATGATAGCACTCTTGAGTTAGTCTAGGTGAGATTGTCTGAAAGCTTGACTTTGCTGTTGATTTTTACAGCCAGCATTAGTGCCACAGAGACATAACATTGAGATTAATTTTAGCTTCACCTTCAGTGCTGTACTACATTCATTCCAATGCCATTTATTGTTTGCTATAATAGCAGGGATGTTCATATTGTTTAGATTCTGCATGCATGTCAAACTGAATATATTTCCTAGTATTTGAAAATAAATTGAACCTTCTCATTTATTCTGGAAAATTTTTTCAGCAAAAAATGAAACTATCTTTTTATCATTCAAGCAGTTAAACACATAACTTAGCAGTGATCTCTAAATGCTGTATGCTTAGTATCACAATAGATACCCTTGCATAGTCTAAATTTGCACCTGTATTCTAAGGGGGAGACATGTCCCTGAGTCAAATATTAATTGAAAAAAAAATATTCATAATACCTTTTTCTGAACTTCCCATGCAAGCATCATCCTAGGATAACTTGGGAGACAGCCTGGTACCACAATGAGAGCTCTTCCTCCATGTTGGCTACTGAATGCTTACTTTGGTGAACATCCTGTATCAAAAGCTGCTTGATCACTGGGTGTGTAATAATTTTCATCATAACTGACTAATAATGTAAATATTGTTGCCACCTTATATAGAAAATGAATATTTAAAAGGGGAGGTGACTCTAAAAAAATTATTGTAGAAATGTTTGAAATTTTTTTTTTTTGGTCTCCTAGTACCATGACTGATGTCGTTTTTTGCCCCACCCTCAGTTTAATTTTCCAGGTCACGATACTGAGGTACATGGTTCATTATCTGATCAAATTCACCCAAGGATCCATTATCTGTAGCAAACTATCTTGGGATAGTGATTCAAGCCAAAAAATACAATATCTGAGCATGTGCAGTTTATTGTTTTGCTCTCTTGAAATGTGTAACCCCTTTATCAAGTTGGGCATTACTAACATATGCAAACCATTCTGAACAGAAAGGGTGCAGGTAATAAGGTGGCAAAGGCTAGCTTCCTCTGAAAGGTGTGCTGGGTGGATGTCTCCAAGTGTGCTTAGAGCTTGCTGTGGGGGGCAGAATATTCACACTGGGTAAAACATGTCCAGTAAGCCCTATATCCATTTTGGGCTACTAAAAGGTTGCTGTCCAATGAACCTGTCCAGAAGGGGTCAAGAATGTGTTTACCAGCAGTACCTGTAATAGGAACTGGGAGGCCCCAGCTGCAGTATTATGCATGAGTGGAGCTACTGTAATATGCTAGGGAGTTCTAGCTAGTGCAAAGACAGAGGAGGCTGCCTGTCTACTCTGCACATCCCTAAGGCTCAGAAAGCAAACCATAGAGAGGGAGCATGGAAGTGGCCGTGGCCTAAACCAGTATTCCCCGGGTTTGTAAAGAGGGTCACCCATCCAGGTGGACCCTTGGAACCAGCTATGTGATTAGCCACCAGTATCCAGAGGCAGTTCTGAGAACCTGAGAAACTATCTGCAAATAAAGGCACTGATAGTGACTTTGGGACCCTTGCTTAGTGTTCCCTGAGAGACTGTGAAAGAATAATCTGTGGGGGAGCTGATGACTGAGGGTAGGATATAAGAGTAAGGATCAGATGAAAATGGAAAAAAAAAATCTGCCTCTGTGAAATGTACAGCTGGGAACTGAAATCTTGCATGCTGAGTATGTCTCACATGTTCTCCAGTGAGGGAGCAGTTGGGAAGTTAAGAAATGATCAGAGAATTAGTATTTGGCACTGAAAAAAAAAACCTACTGCTTGACTGGAAACTTCAGTGAGAGCGATGGTCTTGTTAAAAAGCAGATACAAAGTCATTTCCATATTTCCTGTAACAAATTAACTTCCCCATTGTCCCAACAAACCTACAAGTCCCCAGGCTGTTCACTTCCCATGGAAGAGGGTCCATTAATTCCCAACTATTAGGGGCTGGTTACACAGGGAACATTGGTCAAATTGAGCAAAGCAATTCATTTAAAGGGACACTGTCAGCTCTATTTGGATCATATTGTTTCTAGCTGAAAACCCATATTTTATCATTGCTTACCTCCTCTAAAACTCTCAGAAGTTGTTGGTTGTTTTAGCTGCTTCCTTTCCTAATAAAACTATATGCATGGGGATGGTACAATTATACCCAATTTGTTTGGTTTCAAATCCTTGATCTACAATTATTGCATACATCCTGAACATTAGGAATATTACCAAACATTGCAGCCAGTCATGATACAATAGTCCCCTCTCCTCTGACAGTATTATGAGTGGCTAGACTGTGTTAGAGGTGTTCTCAAGTCCAGGAAAGATGCAGTGGAAGCTGATCAAAGAATGCAAACAAACACATTTTTGTGTGGTAACACCAGTATTGTGGGCAGTCTTTTACTTTTAAAAAGAAAAAAAAAAAAGAGTCAGAATGAAACTACCAGCTACATCAACAATCTCTGCAGAATGTGAACAATTATTATGTGTTTTTTTAAACAAGACACATTCTGAGGCCTAAGGGGGTTGACAGTGTCCCTTTAAAAATAAATGGCAAGTTGTATGTTTTTATGGGATGATGGAATGCCGAGGGTGAGGTGCAGTGTGAGGCACAAAGCACTGCAGAGTACCATCAACCACCAGAGAAATGTTGTTAACCCACACCAGCACAGATCCTGGAGTGTCTTATTGGGATTATAAATTGGTCTTAATTGAACAATAAGTAAAAGACAAATTTGGGTTAAAAATATTGTAATTTCAAAATATATCATTACACCATAGAGAAAGTAGCTCCTCTAACATTTGGTTAAGTAGAATTCCTCCAAGAAGAACACATTTCTCACCATAGTAATCTTCTTTCTTCCGAGAGGTCCATTAGCATCAGTATTTTTTTTTTGCACTTAGCTGGCTAGGTGCAACTACCCCGGAGGTGTGCCTTTAAGAGATATTTAAATGAGCTTATGGCCAAACCAATCAAAAAACAGGATGGGGAGTGAGCTGAGTGAGAGTTGTTGAAGGCTTCATAATTTTTTTGAGGAAAAACGAGGGCAAATGCCCTGAAATAAAATCAACAGGATTCAAAAACATGAAAATGTCCACAAAAGTAGAAATAGAAACAACAGCAACATGAGCTAAAACTCATCAATAAGAAACTCCAAATTTGGTAAAAGGTGACATAAAAACCCCCTCTCCAACAGGTGAACCAGGGAGGAAAGGTGGGAGCTTACTGATGCTAAAGGACCCCTTGGAAGAAAGAAGATTACTGTTGTGAGTAATTTTTTCTTCTTACCGCAGGAGTCCTTTAGCATTAGTAATTTTTTTGCAGACTACCAAGCAGTACCAAGTGGGAGGTGGGCAGAGAACCTACTTAGGAAAGAGACTCTGAAGAACCGCCCTGCCAAATTTGGCATCAGATCTGGTCTGCACATCCAAACTGTAGTGTTTCACAAAGGTGTGCACAGATTTCCAGGTAGCTGCTTTGTAGACATCCAGTAGGGGAATGTCCCTTGCTGCTGCAAGTGAGGCTGCAGTGCCCCTGGTGGAGTGGGCCCCGAGCCCCACTGAAGGTTGTTCACCAGCTTTCTCATAGCAGAATCTAATACAAGAGACCAACCAAAGAGAAATGGTTCTCTTGGTAGCTGGTCTTCCTCTGCTTACATCCCCATAGGTGAGGAACAACTGAGTGGAAGAGCCTCTGGACTGTCTAGTATGCTCTACGAAGTGAAAGATGGCTCTTTTGACATCCAAGCTGTGGAGCTTTTTCTTGCCAGGAGTAGATGGCCCCATAAAGAAGACAGGCAGAGCAATGAACTGGTTCAAGTGAAACTCTGAAACCACGTTTGGCAGAAATTTCCTATTTGTCTTGAGCTCAACTTTATTGCTGTGAGGGATGATGTAATTTGGCTGAGTGCACAGGGCCTATAGCTCTGAAATCCTCCTGGCAGATGTAATGGCTACCAGGAAGATGGTCTTCCAAGTTACTAACTTGATGTGGGCCATGGACATAGGCTCGAAGGGTGGCTCCAGGAGCCCATCTATGCAAAGGTTCAGGCTCCAAGGAGGAATGGGCTCCCTGGCTGGAGGTTGGCAGTGCAAGAAGCCTTTGAAAAACTGATTTCTTCTTTTCCACTGCAAGGTAGGCTGAAATTGTCACCAGGTGTAGCTTGAGTGAAGATGGTTTCAAGCCTGATGCCTGTAGGTGTACCAGGTAGTCTAGCAGCTGAGGGTCTGAAGCTGATAGGGATTTGACCTTTTCGCTCTTGCACCAGAGGGAAAACCTTTTCCATTTGGAAGCATAAGTCTTCTTAGTGTTTGTTTTTTTAGCCATCCTCAGGATCTTAAGGACCTGTTCAAAGTACTGTGAGGATGGAAACTCTAACTCCTCAAGAACCAGGCCTTGAGGTGACAAGAGTGTATGTCTGGGTACTGCACTCCCGTCTGAGGAAGGGTCAGCAGGGAGTGAATTGGAGGCAGGTGAATGGGCCTGTTGCAGGACATTAAGAGAAGGACAGGGTACCAGGCTTGCCTGGGCCAGTCCGGAGACACTGGGATCATCAATGCAGGCTGCTGTCTGAGTTTCAGTAAAACCCTGAATATCAGGGGAAAGGAGGAAATGCGTATAGGAACCTCCCTGACCAGTCCAGGATCAGTGCATCCAGAGGAAGTGTTCCTGGAACTGGGGACCTGCAACAGTACTGAGGAAGCTAGAAATTGAGAGTAGAGGCAAACAGGTCCACATCTGGTGTGCCCCACCACCTGAACACTGTGGCTAGTACTTGCTTGTTCAGTGTCCATTCACTCTGGCCTTGACTGATGCAACTTAGAGCATCCAACACAGTATTGAGTTTGCCTGGGAGGTGAATAGCCAAAAGGCTGACTCCCAGGGAGAATGATAGAGACCAGAGCTTCAGAACTTCCAAACAGAGAATTCCTGATCTGGTACCACCCTGCTTGTTTATGTAGAACATTGCAGTGGTGTTGACCATTTGAATTTGAACTGCCTGCCCTTCTATGCTGGGAGCGAAAGCTTTGAGAGCTAGTAAGACTGCTCTGAGTTCCAAAAGATTTATGTGCAACTGTGACTCTTTGGGAGTCCAGTCGCCACTTGCCGAGGCACTGACCAAATGAGCTCCCCAGCCCAAAATGGGAGGCATCTGTGGTGATCGCCTTTGTGGGAAGAGGAGCATGAAAGGGAAACACTGCCTGCAAATTTGCAGGGTTCTTCCACCACAGCAAGTTTTGGAGGAACTGCTCCGACACAGGTATCGACTTTGAAAATTTGTTGCTTCTCTGAGACCACTGACCTCTGAGGTAGGCTTGCAGGAGTCTCATCCTGTACCTGACCCCTGGGACTACTGCAGTCATAGAGGCCATATGTCCCAGAAGTTTGAGGAAATGTCTGGCTGGTCTTGGCTGTCCCTGGGTGAAATAATCTGCCACTGAAAGGAAACACTGAATTCTTTCCTGTGGGAGGAAGGCATATCCCTTCTGAGTGTCCAGCTGGGCCCCTATGAAGGTGAGCAGCTGGGTTGGTTCTGAGTGAGATTTCTTTAGATTTACCAGGAAACCCAGAGACTCCAGAGTGCGTTCTGTGAGGGAAAGAGATTCATTGACCTGGCAATGAGACTTTGCTACTATGAGCCAGTCATCCATATAGGGGTAGAGAGTGATACCCAGTCTCCTGAGATGTGCTGCTACCACTGCGAGACACTTGATAAAGACTCTTGGGGCCGAGGACCGACTGAAGGGCATTGCAGTGAACTGCTAGTGACCCAAAGGAAGTTTGAACCTGAGATACTTCCTGTGAGATCTCCTTATGGGTATGTGGAAGTAGGCATCCTTTAAGTCTAGGGAGGCTAGCCAGTCTCCCTGCTGTAAGGACTGTATGACCAGTGACAGAGTGACCATTTTGAATTTGGATTTTTTCAGTTATTTGTTTAAATATCTGAGATCTAAGATAGGTCACCACTCCCTAGTTTTCTTTTGTGTCAGAAAATACCTGGAGTAGAGACCCTTTGCCAGTCTTGTGGGTGGGGACCCTCTCCACTGCTTATAAAGCCAGAAGGTTTTGTACCTCCATTTCCAACAGTGTTATCTGTGTTGGGGTTAGAAGTCTTGACACCTGGGTATGCTTGCTGTCTGGTAGCTGCTTGAATTGTAATGACAGACCCTTCTCCACTATCTCCAGCACCCACTTGTCCGACATGATGAGGGACCAGTGCTGAAGATAGTGGGATAGTCTGCCTCCAACTGGAAGCAGGAAGGTGACCTGGATGCTCACATCAGGACTTAGACTGAGAGGCAGATGGCTGGGTAGAGGTGGCTCTTTTTTGGCACCTTCTGCCCCTTCCTCTGAAAGACCCACTGTACTGGCTGCAGTCAGACTGGGGATAGGGATTGTAAGGCCTGGGAATAAAACCTCTGCCCCTTCCATCCCTGGGATGGGATCTCTGAGGGGTGGTGGGCTTAGGCTTGGATGAGTGGCTCTGCCAGGAGGCCTTGTACTCTTTGACTTTTATCATGGCCTTGTTCTTAGTGTCTGTAGTCAGACTGGTTGTTCTAAGCCATGCGAAGCATCTCAGAGAGATGGCATGGGTCATTGCCCTAGTGACTGCATCATTGTTGTCATCTGCCATGTGGAATTGATACATAGTAGCTTCCAGGGCAGCTTTTGACGTATCCACCAGCTCCTGCACTATAGAATCTGGTCCATTGTGGGCGATAGCCTGGATAGATTTCTGAAATGCTTTCTGATATTTGACTGTGAATGCTATGTAAGAAGAAAGTCTGGGAAGCAGGGAAGCTGTGGCATACATTTTGTTTGCTATAAAGTCAATTTTCTTGGAATCCTTGTCAGGGGGAGAGGGGGATAAGGAGACTCCAGCTTTCTCACAAGCTGTGTGCTGCACTATAGTCTCTTGGCTAGGGTGTGTGCAGACAGGAACTCGGTACCATTTTTAGATCATTTATGTTTTCTCTCGAGCCGCTTACCAACTCCTGATACTGAAGTGGGGTGTTGAAGCACCTTCATGGTATTTTTTCTGAATGCATTATAGATAGGGATGACCAGGGTCTTTCAGAATGAAGACTCTTCATCTCCCTATAATCTTCATCTTCATTGACATCCTGGTTGGGCTCCTACATAGGGAGGTCCAGGGTGTCTAGCATATTTTGTATAAATGTAAACATAGAGGAAGGATCCACATAGTCACCTGGGGGATACCCAAGATGAGGGTCTGGGGACTACAGGGGCTCAAGGCCCTCAAAATCCATGTCGAGGCATCATAAAATTGATCATCTTCTGCATCACCCTCACAGTCTAGAGGAGAGAGAACTGTGAAAGAGTGCTTGCCAGCCCCAGTAAATCGAGGACCCATCTTTTGAAGGGTCTGAAACAGTTGCCATGCTTTTTCCATATCTTGCACTGATGGAAGAACCTGCACAGTTTGTAAGTGTTTTGTTTTTTCTGTATGCTTCAAGCTGCCTGTTGTCTCACTATTGGCTTTCCCATGAGCAACGGGAGCATATTTGTCATGACAGAGTTTCTTTTTAGTCACTTCATCAGAGGCTTGATCAAGCTTCATTTTTTCATCACTCATTATTTTTCAATTTGTGAGGAACTTCATGTTTGGAAGCCTTATTTTTTGGCTGGGATCTGGAGGGTTCCTCAGCACCTCTGCTTTGGGTATCAGTACTTTTGAATGGCCCCTCATCAGAAGCCTTTAATTTATTCTCAGCCATAATAATCAAAAGTTTGTCTGCTATATTTGCCAATTTAAGCAAAGCAAACCAGTCCTGGACCTACAAACTGAGTGCAGGATTCTGTGAACTTGCCACTGGACAGTCCTGCCCAAGTTAATAAACTCTGTCTATTACTAGTTCCTTTTTTTCGGAGGGGGGGTTGTAGAACTGGGATCTATACCAGTGTCAATCTTAACAGAAACCCAGTAATACTCAAATGTGCACAGGTGGCTGCTGGACCCTTATGGACAGTCCTGACACAGATAATACCAAGGTCCAGTAATATAACAAAAAAGGTTTCCTCATAATTGCCAATCTAGAGAGAAAACTCCCAGGCACTCTTGAATTTGAAATCCACTGCAGGTGCCTCGAGGTAAACCCCATGAGGTTTGAGGTAAAAACAAGGCAAATGTCCTTAATTCAATGGTTCCCACAAAAATTTGCCCAAAAATGAAGGAAACCATCGGAAATAAGCACCCGCAATAAAATTAGGATTTAAAACTTAATAGTCGCAGTAAAAATAAAGTCAAAATAGCACAGTCACGCTAAAAATAAAAAATTTGCACGGTGCTAATGAAAAAGTAAAACTTTCACTCAGCACACTAAAATAAATAATTTATGAGGAAAGCTTTATCCAGATAAGCACTAGGAGGCTGTCAACAAGGAAAGTTGGGAGACACCTCAGAGGCAATATTGCTCAGTGCAGTGGAGAAAAATTCTGATGCCTTTAACAGCTCTACTCAGCTCACACCCCTTCCTGTCTTTTGATTGTCTTGGCCCTAAGCTCATTTAAATATCTATTTAAGGCACACCTCCAGGGTTGTTGCACCTAGCCAGCTAAGTGCAAAAAGGTTACTGTTGCTAAAGGTCTCTTGGGGTAAGAATGTATGGATGCCAGTGACTACAGTACAAGAATTCAAAATTCTGCTCAGTTCCATGGGTGAAAAGTCTTGTAACGGAGCCATTGTCTCAATTTTATCTGAAGCAGTGTAAGCAGAATAGATTGCTTTCAAAGCTGATGAGGACAAGAGAGGGATTTCTCATGACCACCAAAGAAACACCACATATTAAAACTGTGAATATTGCTTTCTTTTTTAACATGTTTATGTGTATGATGAGGGGATTATGAGAGGAAAGAACACTGAATTATTTTTTTATTAGTTAAAGGGGGCAGGAAATGTCTACAGATTGGTAGATGTACTTTTGAACATATGAACATACAAAGAAGCCAGCAGAAAAAGGCCATTTGGTCTATCCAGTCTGCTCGTATTGCAGGGTGCACAGTTTGAGCTAATGTCCCTGCCCCCTCTCCCAACTCCTCCCATTCTCCCTACCCATGATCCTGACCTTACCCCATGCCTATCCCAGCCTCTCTTAAAGTTGCCCACTGTCTTCAATGAGATGACCTCTTCCGGCAGCACATTCCAAGTGTCCACCAACCTCTCTATGAAGAAGTGCTTCCTGACCAACCTCCTAAACCTCCCACCCTCCAGCTTAAGACTGTGCCCCCTTGTGTCATGGTTGCCACTCAGCTTAAATAAACTCTTCATATCAACCTTATTTATCCCTTTCAAGTACTTGAAGGTCCCAATCATGTTCTCTCTCTCCTGTCTTCCAGGGAGTACATGTTCAGTGCCCTCAACCTCTCCTTGTATGCCTTACCCTGCTGACCAGCTATCATCTTTGTAGCCCTCCTGTGGACCTTGTCCAGTAGGTTAGTGTCCTTTTTGAGGTGTGGGCACCAGTACTGAACTCCATACTCTAGATGCAGCCTTACCGATGACCTGTACAAGGGCAGTATAACCTCCTTTCTCCTACTACTGATCCCCCTAGATATGCATCCCAGCATCTTGTTTGCTTTTCCTGTTGCGTCCTTGCACTGTGTGGAGTGCTTCAGGTTACTAATGATCATCTCTCCCAGGTCCGTCTCTTCCTCTGATGCAGATACTCGGACTCCATGCAGGTAGTACTCTGTCCTGGGATTCTTGGCTCCAATATGCATATCTTTGCATTTCTTGACATTGAAGCCAAGCTGCCAGATCCTGGACCACCTCCTCAGCTTTTCCAGATCTTCCTGTAGGTCCTGTATCCCATTCAGTTCCCCCAGATCCTCCACTCCATTTTGCCTGCTTCTTCTTCCCTGCCCACACTGATTAGTTCCCTCCCCCTGTAGTCCTGCTCTCAGCCCTGGCTCAACCTGATCTCCTACCTCACCTCCTGCTGCCACCTCCCTCCTTCCAGACTGTTGTGCAAATCTATTCAATAAAGGCACTCCTTTAGAATTTCCCACCCCTGATGTTACTCTTACATTCCCAACCCTTCCCCTTATCACTTGCCATTCCTCCATCCTGGGATCTCTACCTCTGAGGAAGAGATACTCCTGTATATTGGGTGCTCCTCCCCACTCCCATCCCCTGCTTGATGGCGTCACTCTGCTGGGCATCACCCCTTTGCCTTTCTCTCTACTGCTCTACTCCTCTGACTTACCACACCATCCTCCCCAGTTTCCATCTAAGCAGCTTTATTTCAGCTCTTAGCTTACACACAGGACATCCCCCTTTACTCCACATCACCTCCGGAAAGCCTCCTGTCCCACAGCTGTTGCAGTTTACCACTCTCCTGCTTCCTATACATGTACCTATTCTCCCATATCCTCCCAGCCCAACTTTTCCTAGCCTCCAATTATACATAACTATAAAATAACTATAAAATTCAAAAATATATAAATTACTATCTTACTTTACCATCAAAATGTAACAACAATCTCAATAATCTAGAACTCAGTAGGCTGTTATTTCCAGTGTTCCATCAATACTAGAACACTATGCCAAGGAAGCTGTTTCTTACCAACCACTTGATTCTAGCTAAATACAGTATTATTAATAAAAGCCTTTTAATTCATCAGCCCAGAAATTCCATGGAACATTGACAAAGTAAGTCAAAGTACCACCTTAAACAACATGCCACCACCCAGCAAGAAGAAGAAGAATCAGCATTCCTATAGCACTTTTTATACAAGTGTATCCCAAAGCACTTTACAAGCAATGCTAGATTGGTAGTGAAGTGACTGAATGTGTGGTGGCAGCCATATCGCACGTCATCACCCACACAGCCTGGATAATTGCTTGAACCAGTTTATAGGAAGGGGAATGTTGGCCAGGACACTGGGAATGTTCCCTACTCTTTACGAAGAGTGCCCTGGGTCCTTTTACTTCCACCTGGACACCCACCAGGACAACACCAGGATGGGCAGAAGAGACCTCGGTTTAACATCCTATCCAAAAGATGGCACACCCCAGCAGTACAGCACCCCCCAATACTGCACTTGGATGCCAGTGATTTTAGGTGCAAGTCCAATCCCGGTGTGGGATGAGAACCCATAACCTTCTGGTCCAGAGGCGGATGTGCTACCAACTGAGCCACGCTGACACCTGACAGCAACTAGCCAGCTAATCCTTGTGACAAGGACAACCCCACAAAAATCTCAAACTGCCTATCTACTGTACAAAATAAAACCTACACAAGATATGATTCACCACAGAACAAACATGTTGACTATACTGTTCCCAACTGACATGAAATACACACATCCCATACCTTCATGTAGGCAACAGCAATACCCTCCTTCTCAGTCCACAAACTGTACACAAAAAATATTGAAAAACTAGAAAAAATATAGAAAATGTTCACTTCTCTAAGGAGCTCCACATAGACATAGCCACTCTGCTGTCAGCATTCTTGTCTTGTCATGTTTCTATTTATGGAAATAAATGTTATATCTCCAAAATGATCCATATTTAACTGTGCTGGAATACACACATGAGAAAACATTTTTATGTTTGCTTGCGCATGTAACCACAGGTGCGGGTGTTATTTAGTTATTATTGCACGGTGCTTCCATTTTTTGTAACCCGCTACCTGGCTAGCCTAAGTTCGGGGAGAAAGCAATCACTCAGCATCAGGGCTAGGTTTGCACTTCTGGTCAGGGGCACCCAAGTAATTCTGGACAAAAGAAGCAATAACTGAAAATGTTCAAACTAGGAGTGGGATTCTAAAGTGGGGCTTTTATTTACTTCAGCACAAGAACACAAAACAAGATGGACCCCCATGGGGCTACACTCACTGGATATGCATTCAGATCTATAGATGTTAGAACACATCTTCTTCATCACACAACAACCCTCAGGTTCTGAACACATCTGGGCTCCCACGCCCAAACTGGTACTCTCACTCTTGGATTCCCTGGCATGGCACTCAGTCAGCACTAGTACACTTTTCCATATGTCATGGACTTTTAGTGGTGGCTCCCTCAACCACCCATGAGCGCTTCTAGCTCCAAAGGGAACAAAAACACATCCTTAATCCCACATCTGGGTACTTTCTGCAGACACTGGTCAAGTGCCTTGGAGAAAGCTATAGGTGCCCAAAGTGAATCTGTAGAGGTAAATCTGGTTACTCCAGATGGGGGGGGGTCTCCCACCTCTTGTTCCCAAATCCATAACAAGCCATTCATTTGGAGTCAGCACCTTTCCTTGAACTCTTTGTCTGTAGCTGCTATCTCGAAATATATATCACATTTAAGAATCTACTCTCCATGTAACTGGTGTCCTGACTTGCAACGTTCTCTAAGTCGCTATGTCCATCCTTGTAGACCCCCACTGGTTAGATGCATATCAATCCATACACATATCTTAAAGTACTGCACTGGGCTGTCCTTTCCTGACCCCACAGAAGCAGATACTTTTACACAACTCTCTTGGTGAAAACATGGGCTCTATGTCAGGGCAGACTCACCATGGTTTGCAGGTGCCTCAGGGCTTCTCACACAGAAAACACACATTTGGTACCTCAGTACAAATTCTCTAGTCAGGCAGCTTTCTCTCTTTCAGCAGGGCCAGGGGATTGCCCCTGAAATGCTGGTCTCCCCCCCCATCCCACCAGGGATGGGGCACTGGAACAAACCGGGGAACGGTCTCAACCACTTCTATTGGTTTCTTCTGTGTCCTTCTCTAGGGCGAGAACACACACCCTCTTCCTTTTGTAGCTCTATTACAGAGCTAGGCTCTGAGGGGGCACCAACTGCAGCACACCTCCTCCTTCCACTGAGTCTCCCACTAGACTGACTATGAAAACCCCAACATTCTAACCTAACTCCCTGCTGCAACATTCCACTGTGGTGTATGCTGCTGTGAGAATTCTAAGTGATGTCATCCCTCCAGCTCAACTGAGACTGAGGACAGAGTGAGACAGTGTGAAACCCATTTAACTGGTGTCTCACAAGCTGCCTTTCCCTGCCTGCCACTAGTTCTAAGTGGGATTCTAGTAACCCCGGGTGACAGGGGGATGACATGCGCATTCGCAAGAAACATTTCATGACAGCTTAGGAGAGAAGTGGGGTTTTGGAGGTGGGGCACTGTGGGGTCCAATGCCCCCAGTGCCTTTTGAGGCTTGGCCCACTTTTCCCAATGTGGTGGCATGCTGCTGCTGACACTAGTTCAGCCAGCATGACATCACTTTGAAAGGAATCCGCCACTGCAATGAGGGAGTGACCCGTCATTGCAGGGCAGTCCCTTGTCTGGTGTAAAATTTCTTTTAACATAGCGGTGGGCGGTGACTCTTGCTGCCCATCTCAGAGTCATGATGAAAGCCAACTTGGGGGTTTCCAATCCCCCTGTCAGCATGTCCCCATCCCCAGTTTATTTGCCGATGGGGTAGACCAATCCCCATTGGCATGATGTACCCCATTTGTTTTGTGCAAAGTGGGTACCCAATCTCCCTCAGCTCCTGTGCTCCCACTCCCCCCCACCACCACACTGTATGGCCGATGGGGTGCCCAATCCACGTATTCTCCAGTATCTACCTCTCCAACAAACACCCGGCCAGGTGACATTCTGAGAGCCCACCCCAGTGTACTAAAAGTGTCCCACGATGTCTTTGTTTAATTTTAAATGCTGTACAAAAAGAAAACGGTCCCTTGTTCAGCCCCATTCCCTCTCCCCAACCCGCACCCACCTGTTGCGTATTCTACCTCCCCACACCCCCTCTCACCCCATACTGAACTCTGAAGCCTGGCATGACGATCTTCAGTGGACCGGGAACACATTTGCACTCTTCAAAGACAACCGTGAACTGAAGAAATGACAGTAAGCTGTATAATAGCATAAATGTTTTTTTTTTACAGCTTTGGTGTATATCTCGGCCATTTTTCTTGAATGTTGGCACCAAATTTTCAACATGGGGTTCTTGGAACCCCACCTCTTGAATTCCGTCACTGTCATCTCATTATTTGGTCCCAAAAGGTGATTTTGCGTTCACTGTGTGGAATTACCTTTCCAGACCGATTAATGAAATGACAGTGTCACTGTCCATGAGGTGGGCTCTCAAAAAGCCTATGTTGCAAATTTGGTGAAAAAATTCCCAAAAATGACTGCGTTATGAGCGTGCGTTACGCTGTTTCTATGTATGCTTGTAACTTCATGAATCTGCAACATTTTCACTCCAGGTTTTCAACATTGGCATTTTCCATACCTCCTTATGCTGTCATTTTTCACATCCTGGCCGAAATGTGTTTACATACTCCCGGCACAGAATAGTGTGATTGCTTGCGGAAAATCAGTGTTTGGGACAAATTAAGAAAATCACAGTGACACTGTTCATGAGCAGAGGTCCTAAAATGCCTATGTTGAAAATTTGGTGACAAAAGTCCAAAAAATGACTATGTTACAAGCGTGTGTTGCGCAGTTTCCACGCACCCTCATAACTTCACAAATTTGTAATATTTTCTCTCCAGATTTTCAACATTGGCATTTTGCCACACCTCCTTATGAACAGTATAGCTGTCATTTTTCATATCCTGCCCAAAACATGCATTTGCACATCTGGTGCACAATGGCACGGTCGCAGTGGGAAATTAATGTTTGGACAGATTAAGAAAATCATAGTGACAGTATTCATGAGCAGAGGTCACAAAATGCCTATGTTGAAAATTTGCTGAAATAATTCTACTAAATGACTGCAGCACAAGCATGTGTTGCGCAGCCTCCACGTACGCTTGGAACTTCAAGCATTTTTAATATTTACACTACAGATTTTCAACATTGCCATCTCTTCACACCTCCCTATTAATAGTACAGCTGTCATTCTTCATATCCTGCTTGATCTGTGTTTTCGCACATCTGGTGCAGAATGGTACGGTTGCAGTGGGAACTTGAAGTTCGGGACACATTAACAAAATCGCAGTGCCACTGTTCATGAGAAGAGATCCCACATGCTTTCATGAGGTGGGGGTCACAAAAAGGTCATGTTGAAAATTTGTACTGCAAATATAAACACAGGCCAGGCGCCTTAGAGTTTCTAACCATAATGTTCCACCCTGTACAGATTGACAGACATCAGAGGTGTAACTTTGGATCACCGACTGTAATGCTCATGCCGTCCCACCCCCACTCTGAAGCCAGTGACAAGCAAGGTGTGCCTTGCACTCTTCAGACCCAGACTTCACCCCATTCCCCTGTACTGCACCCATTTCAGCATATGTCCTTATGAAATGGGGTGACTGTGAAGCCGAACACCCCAAGGCACACCTCAACACTTGTCGGTGTCTACAGGATAGGTGAGGTGAAATGCCATGAGCATTATGGGCAGTTACCCACAGGAACACCCTAATGCCTGTCCATCTCTGCAGGGTGGAGGTGGGATTGGCATGAGTTCAATACTTCACTGCCACTCCTATTCTGCATCTGTCTAACTCCTGCACGTCCAATGCTAATATCGGCAAGCAAACATTTGGCATTGCCAAATGCTTGTTTTTTATTGTTCTCTTTTTATGGGCAACAACTGATATAGTTTTCTTCCTGGAACCAGTGAGTGAAGGCAAATGTTATTTACATAGCACCCAATCAAATAAGGCTAAGGGTGCAGACACTGTACAATCTAAACATACATTAAAACACAGACAGATAAAAATATTGCATTAATTTAAAACCATGGGCAAGCAGTGATGCTAATAGCTTATACATCACAAACCAAAATTAATAAAGAATTGACTTCTGCAGTTCTCACAGTTCAGCTGTCCCCAAAATCTTGCTTGAAAGGGTAAAACTTAAGCATCTTTTTAAATGCCTCCACTAATTAAAAGATTGGTAGACTGGTACTAAGTAAAATAAGGCATTCTAAACTGATGGAACTGCAATGGAAAAGATACTCTTTCCCAACTGCCTTAAATAGAATCTAGGGATGGAAAGCAAATTTGCCTTGGTGGAGTGTAAAGGGTTTCCCAGACTATTTAAACCTAAAAATGCTTTTAGGTAGTTAGGACCCAGACTGTGCAAGGCTGCGTAAGTTAACATTGACAATGAGGCACCACTGAATTGGCATCAACTGCAGGACCCCTAGGGCAGGAGTGATCTGGATGTAGAGTTTGTTCTGGCAATGATATTTGTTGCAGCATTCTACAACAGTTGCATATAGCACACCAACCTTTCAGATAGCACTAGGTACAGTGTATTGTAGGAAGCAAGTTTCGGTACCACAAAGGCATGTACCAGGGTCTCAAGATCATCATCCATTAGCTAGATCTTGATTCAGGAGATATTCCTTAATTGGAATAATCCACTGCACTTCAGCCACCACTTGATGTTCTAGGCACAGTTTATTGTCCATAATAAATCTCAGGTCCTTAACCTTATCCACTACTTGTAGAGGTATGCTGTTAAGGGATGAACCAATCAGCAAGTCACCCAATTTTACCAACCCACAATGGCCTTCACTAGTAGCAGCTCTGTCTTCTCTGGGTTAGGGTTGTGCCAGCTGACATCCATCTAGTGTATAATTTCCATAAGGCATCAGTCTAGCACAGAAATCACACCAGGCCTGTCAGTTGCAAAAGACAAGTACAGCTGGGTATAATCTGCATAGCAATGAAGTTCCAGCACATACTGTACTTTATAATGACCTTTCCCAATGAGCATGCACGTGACAAATACCATGGATGACAGAATCAACCCCCTGAGGTGCTCCACAGCTTGACCAAGGTCAGCTGAGAGAAACAAGTTCCCCAAAATAACCCACTGGAGTCTGCCTGATAGGAAAGACTCAAACCACTTCAGCACTATCCTGTTATGTTCTCTGTATTGCCTCAGGCAACGCATCAACGCCCCATGATCAACCATATCCGATACCAACAAGAGAGTGGTAAAACAGCAATACAGCATTCCCCTCCATCTTTTGCCAGGAGAAAGTTATTCTGCACCTGTACAACTGTGAGTTCTGTGCTATGCTGAGTCCTGAACCCAGACTAGGTGGGCCAAGCGGTTCTTATCTGCCGTCAAATTCTATGTTTCTATGTTTCTATATCTCATAGATGTTATATTTTTCAAGATGTCCCTGAAGCTACTTCAACACTACCTTCTTAGTTACTTTCCCTAGAAAAGAAAGGTTTGAGACAGGCCTGTAATTTGCAAGAAGGTCTGGGTCCTGAGACATTTAGATGTTGTTTTTAGGACAGTCTTCACTACTACCATTTTAATGCCACAGGGAAAACAACTCTCCTCAAAGGAACACTATAAAATCCCCATAACAACCAAGCCCAAAGCCTCCCGACATCCACTAACAGTCAGGTAAGCCATGATCCAGAAGACAAAAGGCCTTGTATAGAGCCATGACATTAATTTTATCTGCAACATGATAATTAGCAGAGATTACCTGTTAAGCAAGTAAAGATGGAGGGGGGATTTCTCACGGCATGCAGATGGACACTCTAATTAGAACTTAAAGTAGTACTTGATTTTTTATTAATTTGTATATATGTATAGGGAGGGAATGATGAGTAGAGATGGGCAAAATTGGGAAACTTCACTACGCATAACACTACATGAAGTTTCCTGACTCGGTACTACTAACTCCAGACAGACTACTTGAAGAGACATCTGCCCTAATGGATTACATGCTATCCAAGAAGAACACCCTAAACTGTTCACACTTTTCTACAGACAAAGCTTTCCTTTTCTGCAGACAAGGTGGATATACTGTAGCAACCTGTTTACAGTGTGAAAGAGTTCAGCTGGGCAGTTCTTGCAGAAGAAATCACCTGTGTCAAGTATTCTGACTTTTCAGAGAAATCACACTCTGATAACAATTTGTAAAAAACTCTCAGAGCCAGTCTGTCTTTCGTCAGAGAGGATGGGAGGAATGAGGAGGGAGGGCAGGAACATTAGATCAAGCTGTGGACCCTGCAATGCAAGCAGACTTGATAGACCAAATGGCCTTCTTCTGCGGGCTTCTTCACATGTTCATATCAGGCAAGACCTCCTCCAAGAATGCTCCAACCTCTGTCTTGTTGTTTTCATCTGATGCAGCTCATCCTTGTACCACAACAAGCTGCACCAGGAGGTCAGCAGGCAGACATGGACTGGCACAAGGGAGTCCAGGGCCAACAGGCTGGCCCTGATTGTAATCATCCTTGGCAGCCTCAGCATCTTCTTTGCATGCTGGTACTATCCTCAAAATGTCCAGTACAGTCAAGAGCCTTAACAATTCATGATTGTGCTTTGGGCTGTACTGATCCAGCTGCACGGTGGTGGTGGTGGTGGGGGGGGGCAGAGGCACAACTTGGAGGCCCCAGCAAGGAACTTCACATTGTGATGGACTATCAACCAACAGGAATCACCCTGACATCAGGAATGTCTAGGGAATGTCTAGCTCCAGTCCGTTGACAAGGTATAAGGTGTGGCCCATCTCATGGGGGCAGAAGTAATTCCCAGTGTGAGGCCCAGTAATGACATTAGCTATATGAATTGCTGAGTATATTGCAAGGTCTCTTCCACCACCTAGGCATTAAAGTCCTCCACAGCAAGTAAACTGGCATACTCCAATGCCAACGAGGACCACAGATTCCTATAGCAACTTCTGCTCCTGCCTAGGAAGGCAGAAAACAAGGAGAATCCAGCACCCCACACCTTCCCCACTTTCTACCAACACACATTCAAATGGACCCCAGTTCCCCAACTACGTGTGCCACAAGCCCCAAGGTGGATCTGAAACAGATGACACCCCACCTCCACTGCACTCCCACCTACCGTATTGCACCACAAAGAGGCCAGGAGGAATTAAAATGTGTACGGGAGGAGTGAGATGAGGGAGATACAGAAGCACTGTGGGTGCAACTACAGGATCCCAAAAATAGATCACTAAGACTGGGGGTGGTGTACAGGCCACCCTCTGTCTGAAGGGATGGACAGGGTACTGGCAGAACAGATCAGAAGGAACTGTGGGAAGGAGGGGTGGTGACATTAGGGGACTTCAAACTGCCAGGGATGGAGTGGGACACACCTACCAAAAAGAACAGAAGGGAGCAGGTAATGCTGTACGCCCTCCAGGAAAGCTTTCTAGTACAGTTGGTCAAGGAACCAACTAGAGAAAGGAACACACTTGACCTTGTACTGATGAACGGGGAGTAGTTGAGGGATGTGAGGGTGTAGGAACCACTGGAGGAGGGAGTGACCACTTGACAGCATGGTTCCAGTTAAAGATGGCTAAAGAAAGGGGGCATCTGGCACAAGAGTGCTGGATTTCTGGAACGCCAATTTTAAGATGATGAGGGAAGTGGTATAAGGGTTCCTGTGCAAAATTCAACCAGGTATGGACACACAGCAAAGGTGGAAACTGATAAGACAGGGGATAGTGAAGGCAACATAAACTTGCCATAAGGCCCAGACTAAGAAGGCTAGAGGAAAGAAACCCAGCTGGATAATTAAAGGGGTGTTAAACAGGGTGAGGAGGAAAAGGGCAGCTTACAGGAGATACAGAAAATCTGGGAGGGAGGAGGATAGGGAGGAATATCTGCAAGAAGCAAAGGAAGTGACCAGGAGGCAAGGGCAGCCAAGCCAAGGCGGCAAGAGGACTCTGGCTGGTGCAGGGCATAAAAAAAGGGTAAAAAGACTTCTTTAGGTATATCTGGGAGAAAAGAAACTGTAAGGACCAAATTGTAAGAATTAAGAAGGAGGGGGGATGGGTGGAAGAGGGGGTGAAAAGGCAGAAGTGCTTAATGACTACTTCTGTTCAGTCTTTATGAAAGAAAGGGATGGGTGCTACCCATAGTAGGAGGGAGAATAGAAACAGATGGGGGGATGATGGATGGAGAAATCACAGTTGGGAGGGTGCTGGAGGGGTTAAGGACATTGAAGGTGGACAGGGCACCAGGACCTTATGGAGTACATCCAAAAGTGCTGAAGGAGCTGACAGAGGTCCTGGAAGGACCCTTGGCAGAATTATTTCATTCACCTCTAGACACAGGATGTGTACCCTATGACTGGAGACTGCCTCACATGGTTCCCCTCCACAAGAGTGGTCCCAAGGATGACCGGGGAACTATAGGCCAGTAAGTCTAATGTCCAGACTGGGGAAGCTAATGGAGACCATCCTAAAGGAGAGGCTAGTGGCACTACTGGAGGTGAACAGGGTGCAGGATGGGAGGCAGCATGGCTTCGTCAAGGGCAGGTCATGCCAGATCAACCTGCTGGAATACTATGACTGGTTGACCAGGCAAATTGATGGGGGGCCATGCAGTGGATGTCCTGTACCCAGACTTCAGTAAGGCCTTCGATTCAGTACTACATGAGAGACTTGAAAGCAAGCTACTGGGCACAGGAGCAGGAGCAAAACTGGTGGAGTGGGTGGAGACCTGGCAAAAAGATAGGCAGCAGAGCATGGTGGTAGGTGGGAAACACTCATCCCCTAAGCCTGTGACAAGTGGCGTTCCACAGAGGTCGGTGTTGGGCCCAGTGCTTTATGGCATATTAGTAGCAGACATCTCAGCGGGCATCAGCAGCAAAATCAGCCTATTTGCAGATGACACCAAGATGGGAGGATGGTGGATGACCAGCATGGGTGGAGGGCGCTACAGGAGGATCTGGCAAGGCTACAGGCATGGTCTGACAGATGGCAGCTGGGGTTCAGTGCAAAAAAATGCAAGGTACTGCACTTCAGAACAAAAAATCCAAGAAGAAACCACCATCCGGGAGGGGTGCGGCTGGAGGTAACAGAAGAGGAAAAGGATCTGGGGGTGCTCATCACAGGAGCAATGAACAATTTCATGCAATGCAGAAAGGTAGCAGCAATGGGCAACAAAATGCTGGGGTACATTGCAAAGGGCATTACCTCAAGGAGAAGGGAGGTTATTCTACTGTTATACAGATTGCTGGTTAGACCCGACCTGGAATATTGCGTGCAGTACTGGTGCACGTACCTACAAAAGGTCATTAGGCTGCTTGAGGGGGTGCAGTGTAGGGCAACAAAGATGATTCAGGGCCTGGGGGAATTTCCATATGAGGTCAGACTAAGAGAGTTAAACATGTACACACTGGAGGAGAGAAGGGATGGGGGGACATGATTGAGACCTTCAAATACATGAAGAGGATAATCAAAATAGACACAGAGGGTCTATTCAGTAGGAGGGTGGGGAGAGAAACTAGGGGCCATGACATGAGATTGGAGGGAGTAGATTTAGGAGGGAGGGGAGGAGGCATTTCTTTACAGAGAGGGTGGTGGCAAAGTAGAAAGCACTACCGGTTGAGGTGGTGGCATGTAACACAGTGGAATGCTTCAAGAAAGGTGGGACAGGACAAAGGGGTGGGTAAAGGGAGGGAAGGGGAGGGGGTTGGGGAAACTGCTGAATAGGGAGCTAACTGCAATCTCGAGCAACCTAGATAGACCAGAATGGCCTTTTGCTGCTGTCAACTTTCGTATGTTCGTATGTTGATCCAAGATAACCATCTTGAGAACAGTCCTGGAATTATCACCCAGCCAGATCTGAATGATACATACCAAGTCAAGTGAAGAATCAGTGATGAAATCCATCACCACTGCTATTTTATTCCTCAGGGACTTATTACTATAAGGAATTGCCCAAACGGGGGGAGTATGGGTAGCTGGTCCTCTGACTACTGTACTTGTTACTTGTTCATGAGGGACAACCTTGGGACAGGTACTAGACAGGTAAAATCCCTAACTCCATTAATCTTAGGACCAGTGCATCTTCGTGGCCTAATGGTCCAGATCCAGCCCTCACCAATGTCTAACCCGGGATCATATCTACTGTACATCTTGTGCCCTGTTTCCTCAGAATCCCTAGTTTCTTGCAATAGTTCCATACTAGTGCCAGTTTTCCAGGACTGGGTGTCCTATTCTCACAGTTTTCTGGTCCACAGTTCAATAAAACAAACAAACAAACAAAAAATCAGTACTGATAAATAATTTTTTAAAGGTTAAAAACATTTTGAGCAGTAGTTCATTCAGAGCATGTCAGCTCTGGGCCTGGCACAAGCAGATGCTGCTTGAATTCACCAACATGGGCACACATTGGACCTGGTGATCCACACAGGGCTTGAGGTGGTGAACCTCAGGATTGATCCAATCAGTTGGTCAGATCATTGCACCATAATATCTGAGTTCAGGGCACCCCTCTGTAGCCCACCCACTGTGGAGGTAGTCAGATGCTGCCCTTTGAGAGGTCTGAGCCCTGAGGAACTCCTGGTGGTACTGGAGACCTCAGGTATGTGGACAGCCTGTGCTGAGGGTATGGAGGAAGCAGTGTCAGTCTATAATAGGGCCATCAGGGCAGCCTTTGACGTAATAGCTCCAATTCATGTCCATCCTCTGGTTTCATGCCTTGGCTCACTGTGGTTTGATGGTGAGCAGAGGGCAATAGAGGCTATGAGATGGAGCTTGGAATCATGTTGGAGGAGGTCCAGGACACAGCAGGACAAATGGGCTTTGAATACTCGCTATGATGAGTATCAAGGGGCACTGTCTCTTTAAGAAGGCAGAATTCCTGTCCAGAGAGACCGTGGATGGCAAGAACCAAGCAGCTCAGCTTCTTCTGGCACTAGACAGGTGTCTACACCTGGCCCGTCTGGAGCCTGTGAAAGTTGCATAATCTGCAAAATCTGACGAGTTTGCTAATTTTTCCTTAGACAGGGTGTCCTCTGTTAGAGCTGGGATCTCCTCTTTCGGATGTTATCATCCAGCAGTGGAGGGACTGGATGTTACATTGGTGGTCAGTGATCATGGAGTGAGTTTCAGCCAGTCACAATGGAGGAGGTCCTCAGGATGATCTCTGGGGGTTCCACGTGATAACGGTGATCGCAGAAAGGCGATCGCTGTTTGGGCGAGTGTACCTCGCCAAAAATCAATTTTGGCAATGTATACCCGGCAAGCAGCAAAAGAGCACTGTAGACTTAAATTTTTTTTATGCAGGAAGCTGCGCCCCCCACCCACACCTTCCTAATAAAGGAATCTCAAATCTGGAGGGTGCATGTTGGGGTGGGGGTGTGAAAAAAAAAATGATAAAATCCTGAACTGGCGCAAAAACGAGCTTGCCCAGAACAGAACCCGCACCCTCCAACCCTTGCCTGCTACCAGCCCACCACACCACATGGCCAGCTCAGCAACCCACTGCTGCACTACACCCCACAAACCATCCTTCCCCTTCCACCTGTTGCACAGTGTGGTACATCCCACCCCACCGCTTGTATATAGCAACATCTTGTTGCTATATTTTTAGACCCCCTATTTGGTCACCATCCCTGCCTAGTAGCCCTGTGCACAGGTACTGTGATTGAGTCACCCTTTTTGAAAGCAATCAGTCAAGGTCACCATCATCACAGGCTACCATCTCAGGGCTGTGATCAAACTACTGTGGCCTGGACCCTGGCCTAAAGTAGCTCTTAGTGGGCTGTGCTGAACAGTTGGATCCAGTGTTTGCTGGGATTGTTCGATGATCCTTGTTGGACCAGGTCATACCAGCCAAACTGAAAAGTGCACTAGCCCCTTTTGAAAAATACAACTTTGTATGCAGATGTGCTAGCGAACTACAGGCCTGTCTCTAATCTGCCTTCTTTAGGCAAGATTCTAGAGAAGGTTGTTGCGCTGAAGCTAGAGACTCACCTGGAGACCTTTGATCTATATTAGCTTTTCCTGTCGAGGTTTTCGTCAAGGTTCAGCACTAAGACTGCTCTGATAAAGGTGCCCAATGATTTGCTCATGGCAAGGGATAGAGATGAGTGATCAGATCTCATTCTCCTGGATCTCTCCTCAACATTTGACACCACAGACCATGGACCATTACTGGACTGTCTCAGGGAATATGTAGGACTCACTGGAAGAGTTATTACCTGGTTTGAGTCCTTCCTTAGAGGCAGGTCTCAGTGGGTTGTAATGGGTAATTTCTCATCATGCCCAAGGGACCTGCACTGTGAGGAACCCCAGGAATCAGTCTTTTCGCCAGTGTTGTTTTTGGTGTACATACTACCCCTGGGCAACATCATTAGACAATATGGATTTGGGTCTCACTGTTATGTAGATGACACCCATCTCTATCTGTCCTTTGCACCTCATGACCGGGGAGTGGTGGATGTGCCAAGCAAATGTTTGTCCGAGATTCTGGGCTGGATGTCCTGGAGCTAGCTGAAGCTCAACCCTGACAAAACTGAAGTACTGGTGTTTGAGCCTGGTATGAGGGGGATGAGCAGTGTCCAAGAGGATATCATTACCTCTAGCCTTGATACTGCCCAAAAGGAGAAGAATCTAGGCATCATTCTAGAATATGGGCTGACATTTGAGGCTCAGGTTTCAGTAATCATCTGTAGTGGTTTCTATCACCTTAGAAATATCATCTGGATTCATTTCCATGTCTCTCCTGATGATCTGCCTTCACTGCTGCATGCCTTTGTGCCGTCTTGCCTCGATTACTTCAACACCCTCTACCTTGGGGTCAGTGGAGGTGTGGTACAATGCTTGCAGCTAGGGCAGAACACTGCTGTGAGACTGCTGTCAGGCCTTGCTTGGCCAAGTCACAATACTTCCGCGCGCTGTGGGAACTGCACTGGTTACTGTTTAAGTAGTGTATCTGGGTCCGGGATAACTGCATGACCTTCTACATCCATATCTTTCTGCTCACTCTCTTTATTCTTCCAGTGAAGGCCTCCTAGTTGTCCCAAAGACTAGACTTAAAACATCAGGGAACTGCACCTTCGGAGTGGCATGTCCAACACTGAGAAACTTACTACCAAGAGTTCTGAGGGGAGGCTCCATCAGTAGAAACATTTATAAAAGGCCTTAAAACCTATTTGCACAGGCATTTGGTACTAATATGGATATTAGCTAATTTAATTATATTCATGATTTTGTTGATTATTATTGGCCAGTGGTGGTGTTTTATCTTACTGTAATGGTGCTCTGGGCCTCCGGGGAAGCGTAGCAAAAACAAATAAAATTACTGCTACTTCTACTGAAACAAGAAAACAATATCTTGTCTCTATCTAAAGAAAAATAATGCAGCACTAATAAAGAATTGTAATCACTGCTTAAGCTCCACCACAGCCTCTGATCATGGCTCCAACTCCACGAAAGTGACATACCCAAATAAAACATAAAAACTCCCACTCTGTTGCATTAAATCATCCCAGAGCTGGTAGCGGGGGCAGTGCATAGGCAGCAAATGGAAACAATGAGACTGCTTTTTTATTGAAAACACAAAAAAGCTATTTTTTTAATTGAACAGATGTCTTTTTTCAACTTTTTGCAAGACCCATTTCAAGAGCAAATTAAAACAATTCTGGGATGTAAAAATATGATCAATAATCATAGTTTTCTTCTCTGTTTAAAGGCACTCAATGCATGAGCCTTGTGCCTAACAGCACAGTCAAGATATGTGCAAATATTAACCCCAAATTACATGCCCCGGCAATGTCTTCTTGCATACATGTATCTCTTTAGAAGCCAGAAAAGGATCACAGTGTCCAGGGCTACATTATCAGCATACTGTTATACCTCTCTTGTGACTATTTTTTTAATTTTGTTTCATTTTTATTTGTCTTATCTCTGCATGGTAGCTAGTGATGGGCGAAGTGGCCCCAATTCGCTCTGCTAAGTGATTCGTGGAGTGAAGTGGTCAGGGTGCTCTGCAATGTGAGCAGAGTGCTACGTTATAATGGGTAACATGAACCCATTGAAAACAATGACTTTGCGTTACTCCGTCTTCCACTTCGCCTCACTTCAGCTTGTTTTTAAGCTCCAAAGGTGAATTTTGCAGTGATTCATGGGATTTCGGATCACATGGGCTCTAGATTGTTCTGCACAGCCTCAGTTTGGGGTTGTGTGTCAGGAAGATGTAGGAGACAATCTGATCTGAGAGCTCTCTGTGATTCAAACCTTCAAAAAGCTGTTAAAAAAGCCTTTTTGAGTCATTTTTTTTTGCTGAAACTTTAGTTAATCGATTATAGGAAACGCTCCTTTGCTCATATCATCGAGCGTTTATTGTTTGTGTATTGATTTTGAATGTTAATGTACAACATTCAGTCTGTGTACTGAGAGACAGTGGAAGTGTGCTTTGGGGCAGGAGTGTATCTGTGGTGTAGGTAGATTAACTTGGAGAAAAAGACAGTTCTGTTTTGGTGATATTTTTCTTGTATAACTGTTTTAATGTACACACAGTAATATTTTCAATATTTCTTGCCATTTTTTTGCTGATTGTTGTGGTGCAGCAGTGCATAATTTTAGAGTGTTTAAAATATGTGGTTATATTACTGAAGTTGTCAATTTGCAATGCATTACTTAGTGCGTGTGTGAGTATGTGTGACACGTGTCATCAAATCAGACACCTTTTATTGTGCCACATAATAATTTCAGCAATGTGAACCTGCTAACCACTGCAGCTGTGTGATTTTTGTACTTCTTTGTGGTATCTTTACTGGTTCTAGTACTAGAGACTGTTACTGCAGCAGTACAGTACACTGCCCCCCCCCCCGCGGCCCGCCTCAAATGGCAAAGTATTCTTTTCAGATTTGAATTTCTGATGGAGAGCACTAGTTAGGTGTTGTGCCTTTGTGTCTGCATTTCTTCAGTGCACAGCGCAATCTTTGTCTGTGCATTTGCATCTTTTTAAGGCCCAATCTCCATCTGTAACTTAAGTCTCAGTTGTTTCTTTGGCTTCCCTTCAGAGTACTGGACAGGTGTGGTGCTTAATTCTGCCTGAACATTGTTCTCATTGATATAGGTTTTTAAGTCTGGGAGTTTTAAGCTACAGCTCATCGGGGAAGCACAGCCGTAGGCAGTAGGCATTCACATTTCTTCATCATCATGGTCACAAATGCAGTCACAAATCACGATTTATGATCATGTCACGAATCACAGCATTAATTTTTTTTACTAGTTACTTGGATGTATTCTAAGTCCATTTTGTAGTATCTCTCCATGCTTCACCACCCCACCATTGTACTCATTAATGTTTGTTTTTAAGTCAGGGAGTTGGACATTGTCTGCAGTACATACACAGACTGGAAAGAAGACTGACTGCACACATGCAGTTTAGCACAGTATACTTGCACTGCAAAGAATACAAAGTGTCACGCATATGGAAGACAACAAAACAAGGGCATAATTACATACAAGGGTTGGGGATGGTGGAGGAATACATTTTATAACACAGCAAGGAAGGTGTCAGGGGGCACATGGTGTGAGGACAAAAAAAAATAATGTGGGATCCAATGGTGATCCAGCAGCAGTTCCAGCATGGGCATAATTTGCAACTGATGTCCCTCTGTGTGATCCAGTCACTGCTCCACAGCACTCACCCTCTCGTTGTTCTCCTCAACAGCCCTCCAGAGAACTGCCAAGTTAGCCTGTGTTACACACAGTTCTCTGGGGTCCACATGTTCTACAGGCTGACCTGCTTGTGGTGATGGTGGTGGTGGTGGTGGGGGTGTCTGTGGAGCAGCAGGTGCTGATGTGGCCCTCCTCTTCTTAGGGATGCCACAATGCACAGCTGCACCCTCTATCACAGAATGGCCAGCAGGTGCAGGCATGGTCTGTTCTGTGGCAGCCTGCCACTCCAACTGCTGGTGACTGAGCATATGGGTGTGCTGGCCCCCAGTCCCCAGGTGAGTCCCCTGGGGCCACAGCGCACCTCCACCTCACATAGGTGGCACTTGACCACACTGCTGTCTCCCCTGACACAGTAAAAAAAACTGACAAACAACAGAGGTGTGGGGAGAACCAGGAACAGGCAGGGGATGGCCAGATGAACTGGCAGTTAACTGGTCACAGTGATGAACAGGGATGGGATCCACACCTGGGCCCAGGGGAACAGGTACATCCTGCTCCAGAGGACCTGGTGCTGCACTTGGTGGTGGTGGTGGTGGTTCAATTGCCTCAGAGTCAGGACAGGAGGCGGTGATGGTCCTGCTTCTGGGGGAGGGCACTCACAAGTTTTGAGTGGTCCAACAGGAATGACGCCCATGCCCTCCACACATGCACATGGTACAATGCTTACCACTACCACGCTCTCTCAGAGCTGCTCCCGCCCCAGACATTCAGTCACCCTGGCCCATCTCTCCCCCTGAGCTCCCTCAGTCTGGGCAATCACTACTCACACTGTCACACAACACACACATACAGTCACACAGATACAGACAAACAGCTACTTATAAAGGTAAGAAAAATAACATTTACAGAAGGAACAAATTAAGTAAAAAAGAGTGCAGAAAAGACAAAAAAATGTAGCTTTTAAAAAAGTTGTCGGGTCTAAATCAAAGTTTAAATCTCCTCCTTGCTCTGATCTAAAAGTATCAGCAGTCACAAAACACACTACTCTCTCTCTGTCTGCACAGGCGAAAGTAAAGGTGTCTACTTGGTATGACTCACTATCTTCCTGCCTAGCTAAAGAGCATGTGACTTACAGTATTGTAAGCCATGTGATGTGTGTGGGGGCTGCCAAATCTGAAACACCAAGTGAATCACTTAGAATCCTAATGAGGAATGCGAAGTCCATTAAAAACAATGACTTCGCCTTACTTCACATTGCCATTCTGCCTTAACGTGAAGTGGTAATGACAAGGCGGAGTGAGTACTTTTCATTGCCCGCAATGCAAAGTGCCCACTTCGTGTTCACTTCGCCAGCCGAATTTAAATTCGCTGCATCTCTAATGGTAGCATGACTGAGTTTGGCTATTTTATTTAAATTAAAAATACAGATATTGGGCAGCAGTGCCTTGTAATATGTCTTGTATTTGAGATTCAACGGAGTAAACAATAACAGCTTTCATCTGTTTCCTTATGGAGACAAATGCAGCTTTCGGAAGTAGTTGCAGGGAGGGTGGGTTTTTTATGCCTAGCACTAAATGTTATGTGTTATTTTTTTAACTGCATGCATTTGAAAAGGGAAATAAACTGTATATTCAAAGCATTGCTTTTTTTAAATGTAACAGTTTTCTTCAAAATAAGGTATGAAATGTTAACCCTGTATTTGTCTTTTTTTGAAGGTTCCACGTTATAACAGCACACACAAAATCGCAACTGGGAAAACAGCTGACAGCAATAAATGAGGCATAAAGACAGACTGGGATCCACAACCATTGCCAAAATGGTGACAGTGTGTTTCTGCAGGAGGCTTTGCCCCCTGCACCCCTTTACTTTAGATAACTAACGGGGGGGGGGGCACAACTTGTGGAGGTGGAGAAACACACTGTCACCATTTTGGTGATCGCTGTGTATCCCGGTTGCCCCTTGTGCCTCGCTGTATTGCCGTCACCATTGTCCCAGTCACAATTTTGCATTTGCTAACTTGACAGGACACCAATTTGAACAATATACACTTACAGATAGAAAATGTTAGAGGGAAGGAAAGGCTTACAACATTCCCAATGCATATTGGGTTAACCCCTACCACATTTTGTTTCTGAGTACCTTTCTCTTTTGTTTTCTAGCTTTCTGGTTTGTGAAACCTGCTCTGAAAGTAGCTCCAATTTTGTACCATTAGTGATGCTTAAGCTAGTGACATCATATCTAGCAATCAGTCGGTGGCTGCTAACACATACCTGTAATTGCATCAGTTGCACAAAGATGAAAATGGAAATCCTCAATGCAGTCATCAAAGTACTATAACTTTGCAAGCAGCAGGTTTGGCATCATAACTCATGACATTATTTTTAGCCAATCAGGATTGTTTATTTCTAAACATTCCAGCAACTGATTTAACCGCAAGAGGGGAACTCATGTTAATACAGTAGTTCTAATCTCTGAAGCTCTAAGTTCAGTTAAAATAGTCAATTTCTTCTCTCAGGGAATTCTCTAAATTGTTTGCAAAATAAAACATTTAGATTTTAAATTCAAGTGCTATTATAAAAATCTAAATCTTCAACGTGAATTATAATATGTTTACTGTATATGCACAGTTAATGTGTCTCTTATGGTTATGAGAGTTTTTTTCTGAAGTCCTTTGGGTACCAGAATTGCTCAGCTTTGCTTTGTAGTTTTCCCATTCATAGAATTAAGCAATAAGGCATGACAGGGTGTGGGTTATTGAGGGATTTACCCATGCCTTGTGTGGTGTGTCACGGTGCAACCCGGTGACTTAACTCCCACCAGAAGTGCATCAGCAACCCACCCCTAGAGTGCATTATGATTATGCAATGTACCCATGTGTAAAATACATTAAAAATGTGTTTAAGTATGTTTTTTATAAATGCCATTTCTCAGCCATGGGTTATTGCAGGATATACCACAGTCATGTGATGTGTTTTGACTAATGAGGTTACAGGATTTTCATACTCCATTGTATAATGCAAGAATACACTCTTATAACCATAGGAAATGGGAGGCCTATATTAGCCTGACAAATACTTGCCTGGCAGGTGACTGCCGGCATTGTTTGGCCAACATGCCATTCCTTTTAGGTTTACAATACTGACATGGGATTGACTGACATTGGTAATGTCAGTGACCTGGAGTTTGTCCTATTTAGTCCAGGGGTGGGGGGAGCCCCCTGCAGTAATGCACTGTGTGTTGTAATATGGTTCTGTAGGGAGTTGCTGCCTGAGTATCCATGCATCATCATAACTCAGTTATTGCATATTCATCCCTCTTGTCTGTGGTCAACAGTTTGAGTCTAAGTATGTCATGTTGTAGGTGGTTTATTTCTGATGGTTTATGTGTTCTTTAGTGATTGGGTGAGGCATGGATATGAGGTAGAAAAAGCATGGAGGTGTGATTTATGCATGGTTTTGTGTGGCAGTGAGGTGGAGAGAGCATGGAGGTGTGAGTATCATGCTATGTTTATTTTGTTGTTTCCTCATTGGAATGGTAGGACTTGGCTTGTCTCAGCCATTTGTGACTTTTGTTACAGTTTTGTGTGTAGTTTTCAATTGTTGTTCAGTTCTTCGTTTCTCATGTGGTCAGTGCCTGTTTCTCTATTTGGTGTTGTTGGTTTGGGTTTCAGATGTGATGGTGTTTGCTTACGTAGGGCAGCAGGTGTATCAGAGTTTTTCTAGAGGTCTCAAGAGATTTCTAGTGTTTGCATTTTGTCTGGCACTTGTTTGTTGGGATATAGTGGTGGCCTGTTTAGTAATTGCCAGGACTGTGAAGTCGGGCAAGTGTTTGTCAGTGAAGTGTTTTTCAGGATTTTGTAGTTGGACATAAGAAATTTGGGAACTATATAAACATACAGGAGACACTGACTGATGGCTACCAATGAAATCAGTGGTTGGAGCATGTATACAAGAGCTGCTTTAAAGACAAAAATAAATATGTATATAAAGAGAAAAGAGTGTAAACAGATGTGAGTGCTGTAATGATCCTTCTTTCCCACTTGGCAGAATGCTTTATAGAGGTGTATTAAGTGTTGTTCATTTCACAAACTCCCATCATGTGCATTAACATATTCGGAAATGGATATAGCACAAGAAAAAATACCTAACTTAATAAAATGAATGTGACACATAGCAAAATTGGTAAACAGATGGTAAAGTAGGTGCAATGTGCAGTGAAATGGATGTGATGCATGCAAAAATGTGTGCAAATGCCAAAAAAATAGATATAATTGTTAAGAAATTAAAACGGACATGACCTAGAAATAGAAACAGCAAACAAATGTGGCCATATACTAACTTATATTACTAAGGGAAAAATGGCTGAAACTCACTAAGACTAATGTATCATAGAAAAATATGGGCAAGTTGAAAAATAAGGAGAGTGATGGGCTGAATAAAATGTGACTCAGTGAAATACTATAGTACTCTTGCATTATGTTGCAGGTTTCAGTCCTACAACCATGGACTTGGGCCCAGTGCATTTATTTATAGAGATTAGAATTACAACCCTTTGAGTCAGAGACTCCTTTACAAAGGCTCCACATCATGGTGAGAATAATAACAAAGGAAGTGAAAATAACATTCTAACATAGGTAGGGACAACATAATAACAAAGGCAGAGAACATTGTTAAAAACACTGTAAATACACATTATTGACACTGCAGTGTGGCACTAGTGCTGTGGTGCACTGCTAGAGGTGCTGTCATTTGGATGAAAGAATTATACCTAGAGCTGTGCAAAATGGGAAAATTCCACATCCACAGAGTTTTGATGAAATTTCACAAAATTTTGCTAAGTTTTGCGGAATTCCATCGGACTTTTGTGGAATTTTTAAAATGTAGTAATTTGTTTATAACTCAAAAACTGTTCATGCTAGAGCTCTGAAATGTGGCAGATCTACTCTGTGGGTATATAGCCACAAACATATTGAGTATCATATAATTTGGTCAGATTGTTGCAAAACTATAGGTGCTCAAATGTTGTCATGTTATTATTTGTGCAAAATTTCATGAAGATTTTTTATCTGCATATACCTTAACCATCTAGTGGGTCAGGGATCTTAAATTTGGCATGATATCTTAATGATAGGTGTTCTAACAATATGCCAGATTTCATGACAATATGATGCATTGTCTCAAAATTATATGTGCTCAAAATCTGTTATTCTATTTTTTTCAGGAAATGTCATAAAAAAATCATCTGCATATAACTCAGGCACCTTTAGAGCTAGCCATGTGTAAATTAGTATGGCTAACCTTTTTGTAATGCTTATTGAACAGTCTAAATATGGAGAGAATTAGATAAGAGATTTTTAAGTTACAGGGGTTCAAACCTTTACTACGTAGATATTTGTAAAACTTTGTGAAAACTATCAAAAATGTGTATGTTTGTAACTTCTCTGCTCTTGCATACATAGAGTTAACATTTGACATGCATATCCATAGTGTGTATATCCTGGTGTCTAACACAACTGGATAAATTGGTTAAGCAGTTTTAATTTTGCAGAAGAAAAAAAATTATTAGTAATATTTTCTCACGTATTTATGAAAGCATATTCTGCAGATGAAGCATCCAGGATTTTTTTTGTGGAATTTAACATTAACAATGCACATATCACTACTTCATTTGACAAGCTGGGCTGAGCTTTTTGCAGTCCTGCTGTTCCTCACTGGTTGACTATTCTCCCCCCCCTCTCTTTTGGCATAGCCAGATTGACTCAGTAGAACTACTGATCCCACTGATATCCTCTTTGTTCTTTACAGTGACAAACTCCCTTAAAACATGAGTCACCTACTCCTTTTCTTATTGACCTACCCTGTTGGAATAGCCAGAATTCTTTCTTCCTGCTGCCCAATACATTGTCTTCCCTCTCTGCATCTTTTTGAGTACATCTAAGTCCTAGACTTGCATCTACACCAGGCTCCCTTAATCATATATTTACTGAATGTGATCCTTAAATATCCTGCATTCAGGTTGGAATTGCTTGCATTCTGTGCTTTCTTGCTCCTACCTGGGAGTTTACCACTGTTGTGCTACCCAGCTCAGCTGTCCATTGCTTGGTGAAACTGTGCATCTAAATCCAGAACCTGGTGACCACCTGTGCTACCTGCCTCTTATACCTCATACTTAAATTAGATCCCCCCGGATAAGGTTGAGTGAAATTAGAAAATTCCAATTTTATGGAATTTTTCATGAAATTCTGCAATTTTCACAGTCTCATGGGATTTGACTTTAAGTACAGATGTTATTTTGCAGTTTCTCACAGCATGCAATTGATAAAATTGGTACACACATCCTTCTTGTAAGGTCTAAGAACCTGCAAATTTAATGGTATTACATTCTCTAGTTTTAAAGTTTCAGGGGTTTATGCATTTGCAGTTTGCATTCTTACAAAATTAAAATTTTAAATGTGAAAGCTTGACAACTTTTAATTCAATCCCATGTAAAGCTGAAAATATCAACTTTTTCAGAAAACACCATGTGGTATAATAGTTTAAATGTTTCAGCTCTAGTTAAATTTGAATATGTAGTTTTAAAATTAGAGCACACTAACCAAAATTTAAATTTTGGCAACATGTTTGTCAGGCTATAACCCAGTCCCATCTAAAGCTAGAAATCTGAAACTATGTGAATATACAAATGCAGTGTTAACCTCTATACCTGGCCATTTTTTTTTATGTTTCAATGACTACTATCAACGTTATACTAAAAGTACAGAAATCCAAATGTTGGTCAAATATTTGGCTACCTATAACTCAGCTCCTATTAAAGCTTGAGACTATGCATTCTGTATGCTTCTCTAACTCCTGATATTCTGGAGAAATTTGGACAAGAAATTTTAAAAGTATCTCAAAATAACTGAACATGAACATTTATTTAAATGTTTGGCATTGCATAACTGTGCCCTCTTTCAATCTACAACTCTGAAATTTGGTACATTTTTGTAAGCCATGGAGTACTGATAATGCTCTAAATTTGGTGTTATTTGAGAGCATGCCTTTAAAATTGTAGTGAAATAACTGAAATTTAAAAGTTTGCAAAATTCTGCAGAATTGTAGCAAAAAATCTGAGGAATTCCATGGAACTGTAATGGTCATTCCATGGGTATTCTGAAGCAGAATTTTACATTCTACAAGCTCTAATTAAACCAAGTTCTGTCCTGCTATTTTCCAGTTAGAAAGCTTTCATGAGCCATGTATTAAGTGATGGAAATATGTCCTAGATCGTGTGTAGCATTCCAATTTGGAAATTGTCTGTGGTTAGTTTATATCGCTCAGTATCTGTAGCAACATGGGGATTATTGTTGAGTGCTAAATTGCTGCCATATTTTTCTGTAGTCTGAGCACTTTCATTATTTGTCTCTCAGGTCTGCAAAGGACTTTGTCATACCCTATATAATAAAGTGTTCCATGGGACCAATACAGCATCTTATTAGCCAACTGGATATCTTTGAGTATTTGGAAGAAGTACACTGTGCTGACTGAATAACCATAATACAAAGCTCTGGACATCAGTATGCACTTTCATAAACATACTATTTCAGAAATTATAATTTGTTTCAGAATACATTGTTTCATTTAATTTTAATTTTTTTTTTCTTATTCCTTTTTCTCCCAGCTGGCTCCTGGTCAGCACCCTTGTCAGCACTTCTCTTCAGTCTCTGGCCACTGCCCGGTCTACCCCTAGCTCCTTAGGGCCCTCGCCATCTTCCCCCATGGCTTGCCTCCCACAGCGGGGTGGTGGGGAGCCCCCAACTCTCCCACCAGGTCTGGATCTAGTTCTGGCAATGCCACTGAAGCCATCAAGTTGCCACAACTGAGGATGTCATTTCCCTTTTTGCCCCTTGTTATGGTGGTGTGGCATGCAATGACACCTGTGACAAGGTCTTGGATGCTCCCGTACATGCCATGTCAAGTATCTGCCGTGCTCCTACCCCTTGTGTTTATGACTCCATGTCACTGACCTCCAGCCTCTGCTAGGGGTCAGGTGTGTCCCAGTCACAGGTTCCCTCCTCCCTGGAGATGGAGAGCAGTCCATCAGATGTTCAATTCAAGGTCATGAATGCTTCCGTACATGCCATGTCATTTATTTGTGGAATAGTTTCTTTTTGGGAAGAGACTGGGGTGTCTGATTGTATCCAGGTCAGCCAAAAGCTTACTATTTGTGCAAGTACATATACTATATGTTACTATATGTGCTGTATGCCCATTGGTCCACAAGCGTGGGCCAATGGGCATGCAATTTTAATGCTATACTACACCAGTCCAGATATGTGAATGATCCATTCACATATCTGGACTAATAATAATGCTCTGATCTGCACACCATTAGTCCCTCTGTGGACCAATGGGTGTACACCGTACTATGCATGATCAGTCAGTGGGCGGCTGGGCAGCTTGCGGGTGGGAGCTGCTACCCACCACTGACTGGCGGTGGGGTGGTGGGGCACAGTGGGTGGGTGGGGAGGAGGGTACCGCTGGGCCACCAGGGATGGTTCGGACATTCTAGTTTAATACTTATGCCCGCGATCGGGCTGGAAGTGGTCCACTGGACCACCAGGGATATAGGATGATTTAATTCAATACTGAAGCCCACGATTGGGCTGATAGCAGTCCACTGGACCACCAGGGATATTGGACAATTTAATTCAATACTGAAGCCCGCGATCAGGCTGGTAGTGGTCCACTGGACCACCAGGGATATTGGATGTTTGATTTCAATACTGAAGCCCATGATTGGGTGTTGGAATGTGCTGCCGGAGGGGGCAGGGGGCATCAGTCCCCAGCAGCTGCTGCCTGGCAGGGTGCCAGGGGCAAGTAGCCAGGGATCAGTGCACCTATATGCAGATGGGGTCATAATGACATGCTGGTGGTCCCATTTGCACCTTGCATGCATTATGGCCCCATTTGCATGTCCACCACTGAATATCATGGTTGATGCACCTAGCGCAACCGCTCTTGCACTAGCGCATCCCCCTGCTCCTCTCTGGCCACTTGCGCTGGTGCAGTGCCACTGCACCATGCACAATGTGGGTGGCCACAGTGCCATATTCAACAGTGCTGAGTCATGGCGCAGCACCGTTGAATATCACCCAGGCCACACCCTGGCACATCCCAGTTGCACTGTTCCCTGCTTGCACCCCTGACAGGTGCAGTTCTGAATATCCCACCCCATATATATACTTTGTGATGTGTTAGAACAAGCAAACCAACACTCTATTGATGGGTATTTTCTTTGAAAAGACCTGGAGAAGGATTTTAATAAAGTATCTCATACTTATCTTTTTGAAGTTTTAGCCTATTATGGGATTCCAAAGGAGTTTTTTGCCTGCATTACATTTTTATACACAGAAGCCACAGTAACACCAGTAATGAATGGCATACAGGGTAAAATGTTTCCTATAAAATTCAAGATTCTACAGGCTGTCCGTTAAGTCCACTTTTATATGTTTTCTCTTTAGACCCACTTTTAAAGTGCATCATGAGTGATCATAATATTGCAGGTATCATTCCCCATTTATTTACTACACAACTGAAAATCCCAGCTTACGTCCCCATCTATGTAAATGATGTCTGCCCGTATTTGGCAGATGTCCTCTCAAGTCAAGAAGTTTTAAAGGTGCTTCATTCTTATTCCCAGATATCAGGAGCAAAGATTAATACTTCTAAAAGTGCAAGCATACATTCTGGTCAAGCACAACCTGGAATACAAAATATTGCTTGGATTCCAAGTCTTGAATATACCTATTAGAGTATTTGGGTTAAGGTTTGGTCAGGGAGACGTGCCACTTCTAAACTGGGAAAAATAAATTTGAGATATGAATGGCTTAAGTAAATGTTTGGAAGTCCTGGAAATTTTCCAAACAAAAAGGGTCCATATTATTAAAACATTTTTACTGCCTGTTTTCACATTTTTGAGTTGTGTATGTTTTTCTTCCACCTACATTCTTGAGGCGTGAATTATGAGTGTATTTTTTATTATTGTGGGGAAGCTGCTTGAACCCGATAAAAATAGATTATAGAAGGAAAGAGAAAGCTGGACAACTCACACTACACACTTCTCATCTGAAAAATCAACTCAGAAAGCAGGAGTTGTAATACTCATGAAGCTTTAATTCATCAAGGTAAACAGGTACAATGAAAAAAGCCTCCACATTTCACTCCAGCACTTGGAGCTTTGTCAAGAGTGCCACCATCCCAAATGTTGTATCTTAAATACATCATCTAAAGGGAATGGTGCTAGCTTCTCCACCATCATAATACCATAATCCATACAAGCGAATAAAGTAAAAAAAAAGACAGAAAAATGTTAAAAAAGTGGAGAATCTGTCTTCTTGGACTATGCATGATAACAGTACTTGCAGATCTGTAACAGATGAACAGAAAATATATTTTATTTATATATTTATTCAGATCTAAGATTATCAATACCTTTGAGCCAAGGCTCTTTTACAAAGATTCCACATTAGAGAAATACAGAAAGGGAGAACAAAACATTTCAAAGGAACAAAACATTTCACAGAATGATAACACTGTAGTGGTTACAGACAGTATATGTATTAGGATCTTCAGTTTGACCATAGGGGCAGAGAGGAGGGTGAAACAATGAAGCGGCCAGAGGCATTTGTCCGGCAAGATTTGCCAGTAAGTGCTATTTCCGTGGGGGGGAAGGGGTATGAAGAGGAAAGAGTATGTAGCACATAGAGGGAAGGGATAAGAAAAGATGGAAGAGGAGGCAGGGGACAAGGGGGAAAGGAAAAAAATGCATTGGGTACATGATTGCAAGGTGTGGCAGTTTGGACTGGTGTATGATGGGGGTGCCACAAACTGGCTTGGAAAGTCATTCCTTAGCTTTAGGTGAAACAATCACAAGAGCTAGAGGTAGTGAGATGGTGCTGGAGACTGGTTTTGAACATCCCAAATGTTTTGGCTGAGGACATAGTGTGGCTGAGGTAATTTAGCAAAAGTGGAGCTTTGTAGGCAAAGGAGCATTGGCCCAGGCCAGTGCAACAGTGGGGGACTTTCAGAAGCTGCCACTTTGATCTCCTAGAGGTCCGTCAACTGGTGCTTTCAGGTAATAGGGCTAGGATGCCAGGGGGTGCCAGGCCAAGGTGGATTTTCTTCGCTATAGTACAAGTGAGGCACTTGATATGGTTTGATAATTGGAGCCAACCGGTCTGAGCATACAGGTTACAGTTGTGAGTAACATGGTGGACACCAGCAATAAGTCAACTGGCCTTATTTAAGGCAACTGATATCCATCTGAGGGTTGTCATCGTGGCAGAGCTGTAAATGATGAGACCATAGTCGATGACCGAGACCACAAAGCTCTGTACGGCTGTCTTCAGTGCCTCAGGGCTAAGATGTCTGTGTTTATAAAGTAGACCAAGTTGTATATTAGCAGCTCTGGCAACATTGTCAACATGAGGAACATATGAGAGGCAAGGATCCAGTATGATCCTTAGATATTTGAAAAACTGGACCTGATCAAGGGTGTTACCGTTTGCAGTGGAGATAACCAGATGGTGTTGCTTGTGCAGGTTTTGGGGGCTGTGAAAAAGCATTGATTTAGTTTTCTTGTGATTAAGCACTAGCTTGTGTTTATGGAACCAGGACTAAATGGAGCTAAATCCATGCTGGAGAGAACATTGCAGTAGCGAGGGATCTTTGTGAGATGAAAAGACTACTGCATCATCCGCATACAGTATAATGGGCTTAGAACAGGATTGTGGTAGTGAGTTCAAAAAGAGGCTGAAAAGGAGTGGGCCCAGGATGGAACTCTGTGGGACACCTGAGCAGATGGGCAGGGTATCAGAGAGAGCACTGGCAATTTTTACTCTTTGCCTGTGGAGATCTAGGTAGCTGTTGTACCATAGTGCAGAGTCAGGTGACAGGCTGGTGATTAGTAGTTGGTCAATAAGGAGCCCATGGTGGACAGTGTCAAAGACCTTGGATAGGTCAATGAAAACTGCCCCAGTGAGCTGTCCATTGTCAAGGGAGTTGTAAACTGCTCCGGTGAGCTCAAGGAGGGCAGTGGTGGTACTGTGTCCTTTCCAGAAACCATGTTGTTTTGCAGTTAAGATACTGTATTTCTCCAAATGGTGTTGTATGTTAATGTGCATAAGTTTATGTTTAAATATGTAGTGCATATTATGTAAAATAGACGCTTTCTATTCACATTAACAAAAATGGAGTCAGGCCAAATCTGTCCTTTAATCAAGGCACATTTCTAGAATTAGTATGATAAATCAAAAATGCCTCTCTTTTGGATAAAATGGCATCAATGCTACCTCCCTTTGGGCCAGTGATCACTTTCTTTGATACCCATAGCACTTAGTTTAATATTACAATGGTCACCAGAGGTCAGGACATGGTTGGCCACAACATAATCCATGTTGGTACTTGTTACTGCCCTCATGTGGTCACCCACCCTGTCCATCAGCTTCCTCTTGATTTTACCAATGTAAAATTTACCACAACTTCATTTTGCCTTATAAACCATGTAAGTGGTGTAGTTGCCGAACTTGCTAAGGGGTACAATCAGTCATGTACAAGGGTTAACAAATGAGCTCCCAACCATGATCACCAAACAGTATTTGCACCTTGCACATCAAAAACACCACCTTGGTTGTCGTGGTTACCAGGTCCCTGGTTTTATGTAAGGTTGCAAACTGTGAGTAAGGTGGTCACCTAAATTTCTCTGTCTATGAAAAACCATATGGGGTGGGTCCTCAGAATATACCTCTAACTGCGGCTCTGCATGCACAGTGCCCCATTTTGTTCTGACTATTGACTCCATAGCACTTCACTGAACATTATACAGGGTTGCAAAGTTCATACAAGTGTTCCTATTGCTGGTATTCTTTTGTGGAGCAAATAAGGTTCACCATTCTGCCCCTACTGCTCTATTAAATGCCACCTTAATGTCCATCTCAGCATAGCCTCCAGCTCTGAACCTGTTGGACAGGTCCTTGGCCTGCTCATGGAATGTGATGTCCTGGCTGCAACTGTGTTTGCCCCTTACTAACAGTCCAGAGTGAATATTTCTGATAGTGCGGCAGGAAAGACATGAGTTAGTCAACAGAATAGTGCTTCTATTGGAGGGTTTGTGGAACAGATTCATTTTAACAGGTTGTTATTGGTTCTTAATGATGCAGATACCCAGGAATGAGATGTTTATGTTACTGCTTCTAACCACAAACCTCAAGTACTGATTGCCGTGGTGCAGATAATCTACAAATTCTGCTAGCTCATCAGTAGTACCCCACCACACCACCAGGATGTCATCAATATATCTTCCTCAAAGAGCTATCTTGGAAAAGTACAAATTGTTGGTCTGATTGTAGATGATGTGTTCTTCCTCGAGCCCCATATAGAAATTAACAAAATTGAGGGCAAAAGCTGCCCCATTGCTGCACTGCTAAATTGTGAATAAAAGCAATTAAGAAAGCAGAAGGTGTTAAATTCAAGAACAAAACCTTGCTAGTGTGACTAAAAATTCAGTTTGTGATAGTTCCCCCTCTTCCCGCCATTTCAGATAACTAGCTAGGGCAAACAGCCCCTCTTGGTGGGGATATTTTTTATACAGCGATTCCATGCCCAGTTTCACAAGGATGTGTGACTCCTCAATGTGGATATCCTGCAACAGCGCTAGCATCACTGTTGAATCCCTCACATAAGATCTTAAATTGAACACAAAAGGTTTAAAGAAGCTATCGACGTTGGTGATAAGTGCTCTGTTAATGAACTGACACCTAATATAATTATGCATCCAGGAGGAGAGATATCAAAGATTTATCCACCTTTGGTAACAGATGCATCATTACCCTCATTGGATACTCAAAAATCAGGAAATTGATTGTATCCAGATCAATGACACCACTAGCATGTTCTTGAATAATATATTGATCAATGTCTTTCTTAAAAGTAGTAATGGGGCTGCTAGACAGGGCACAATAAAATTCTATTTTCCAAACTGTCATTAAAATTCAGCAGTATTGTCCCCAGTGTATAACATGACCACTCTGCCAGCTTTGTCAGCCTGCTTGATCAAGATCAAGATTTGTTCATTGTTTTCCAAACTATTCAGGGCTTTGAGCTTGATTTTGCTTACGTTCACAATCCTGGGTCTAAAATTACATTTTTAAGGGCTTCTAGATCCCTCTCACATGCCTTGATGAATATGCTGATAGCACCATTCATTGGTGGCATGTATGTCAATTGGAGATGGAATTTTTGAGATGTTGATTCGTGTCCCGATTGCGTCTGTATCTCCATCACAGTAGAGATCTCTGGATCCAAGTGGCACATTGTATTCTGCTGGTAAAAGATACACTTGAGATTTAAATTACGTAAAAGTCTCTGAAAGTCAGTAGCTGTTTTGAAAAAGTATTTGTTAATTGTAGGCACAAACCCCAGTCTCTTTTCAAGTACTGATGGTTAAGAATCAAAAAGCTGATATGATGAAAGGTTAATGACATTCAAGATTGGTGAAGGAACAGTTAATGACTGGCCTCCTTCCCAGACTTTTTCCAATAGGGCCTGTTCTTTTGGGCTTCTTTCACTTGCCTCTTCTTTGTGTACTGCCTGCCACCCCTTCCTGTACCTTTTTTGGTGCAAACTTGATGATTCTTGGGCTGTGCCTTGGACAATTCTCTGGGCTTGATGGCTCCAACACTTCTGACTCATCAGTTTGCTGACCACTCTTTGTTTCTGTGTCTTTTTCAAAATAGAGGTAGGAGTGTTAGACTATTTATTCTGCTTCTTCCAGTCGAAAACACAACCAGTCTAATAACCCTGTTCATCACAGAGAAATGTATTTTCTTTGTAGTTTCTCATTCTGATGTGTTTTTTCAATTGCGTTGTTAAGAGTTTCCTCTAGAATGTTAAATTCTGCAGATTGTTCAAACTGCAAAAGCACTTGTTTTTTTTTTCCTTCAATTCAACAGCCAGTCTCTGTTGTACATGTTTAGAGTATTTCATAATCAGCTGAATCGGCATCAAGGAGAAATCAAATTTCAGTGTCTTCCAAGGGCTAAGCAGTTTCTCCTGGTCTCTGCTGAAGGACAGAAATGTTAGGATCCTCAACCTGCGAGGGACATGACCGATCTGAAGGTAACTCTAGAGACTTATCTGCTGCCAAGCAATTTGGTGTGCATTTAATGCCACTGTCTCATACAGCACGAAAGGCTGCTTGATAGTTAATGTCTATCACTGTTCCAACTACAGGGGCTTCAACCACAGATTCTGAAGAACAAGCTTCAGCAGGATGGCTGCTATTCTAAAAGAGATTATAATCATCTATCAGAGGAGAATGTTGAGCTTAATATAATCAACCAAACTGTCTTTTTTCGTACTCTTTTTTTTTTTTTTTTTTTTTAATTCTTCAATGAAAATAAGCTTCCTAAACTGAAATAAGCTATGTCATGATTGGCTTTGGTCTGGGGTTTATACATTTTTTGCCATTTGGCAGGCTTCTTCTCCAAGAAATTTAAAAAATGTACAGGTCCATACATGTACAGTCCCTGTTCTAAAAAAAGCTCTATGTATGGAAAATTACTGAACAGTCAATTTTGTCTAGGATGTGGTTACAGCTAAATAAAGAAGTGATGGTACAGTCATTCATTCAAGCTCCAGAATTTAAGCACTGTCCTCCAGCTAAAGCCAGTTTACTTCTTGCACAGTTAAATGATAAGAGAATCCCTTGTAAGATGTGAGATATTTTATGGATATGCAGTTATGGGCAACTTGGGGTAAGGGGTATCATGAAGCATAAATCCATAGAAGATAGAATGTGCTGCCACCTGGAATGTGATTTACAAGTTAAAACCTTGGATTTTTGTTTTTAGAATGTCTTTACATTAAAAGGTTCTGGCAGTTTTTGGCAGTCAGATGGAAACGTTTGTGGACCGAACGTCTAACATACCTCGAGCTGGTACTTAATTTTCCTCTACAGTGCAAGAAATACAATAAAAGCACAATCACAGTGATTTTTGCTTGTCCAAAATTGTATGTGATGCAGGCAATAAGCTAATATATGTTGCAACAGTTACAATCCACTGACGTATCTACAGCAACTTGCATTTGTCAATGCTGAATGTTTGTTTGCATGCTGTTGTACATGGTCCTGCTTGTACACGTTGGTTCATTCATGCATCAGTTAGTGTCAAGGAAGAATGTGACAAAAGTAAGGCATGCCGAAGAAAAATGAAGATGGCAATCAGTGAGTTGCTCGCGTGAGCAGACACACTGAAAGTGAAAATGAAGCAATGTGAGAAGGCAGTAGGGAGGGCCGGGGGTATACTGGGATGTATAGGGAGAGGCATCAGCAGCAGAAAACAGGAAGTTGTTATCCCTCTGTACAGACAGTTGGTGAGACCCCATCTGGAATACTGTGTCCAGTTCTGGAGACCCCATCTCCGCAAGGACAAAAACAGGATAGAGGCAGTCCAGAGGAGGGCAACTAAGATGGTGCAGGGTCTGCAAAAGAGGCCGTATGAGGAGAGACTAAAGGAGCTTAATATGTATACCCTTGAGGAAAGAAGGGAGAGGGGGGACATGATAGAAACTTTCAAGTACCTCAAGGAATCAACAAAGTCCAAGAGGGTAGCATCTTTCAGAAAAGAGACTTGCAAGAACAAGGGACACAATTTAAAGATAGAAGGAGGGTGGTTCAGGGGCAATGTGAGAAGTATTATTTCACAGAGAGGTGGTGGATGCATGGAACAGCCTTCCTGAGGAAGTTGTGGGGTCTAAAACTGTGGGAGAATTCAAGAATGCATGGGACAGACATAAGGCAATTCTTGTGGGGGACAGGAAGATATAGGCTGTTGGTTAACTAGGATCTGCGGCCTATCCTGTAGGTAGGGAAATGGGCAGACTAGATGGGCCTAGCGGTCCTTATCTGCCATCAAAGTCTATGTTTCTATGTTTCTATGACTGAGAGCAGACCAGCTTTGTTTTTCAGTTTCTCTGTTCCACTTCAGAAGCATGTCAGGGGCTTGGCTGTATTTAAAATGGCAACAATACTTTAATTAAATAAATCAATACTGCAAAAAATTAATTTTACAAATGGAAAGTTTGCAATGGGCACAGACGGCCCATAGCCGTCAACCCACCAAAATATATGTAAAAGGGAGAGACTTACCTGAGCGCAATGTGCCATGTGGTAGTCCTGGGGAGATGTCACTGCCACACCTGTAAAAGAAGAGACAAGGGGGTCATAAAGGATCCACAGTTCTTAGGGGTGTTAAACAGGGCAAAAAGGACAGGAAAGAAATAAAATTATACTTATCTGATGGGGTCAGAGTTCATGTCCTGTCAGACCTATAGAGACAAAAAAAAAATAGGTTAGCTAAGAAGGAAAAACATGGAAGATGAGCAAAAGCAGAGTAAAGGGAACGTGGTTTGGGGACAGGAGCTCAGCTAAAAAACCCTTTGCCCATAATGCTGGCCGAGTGGCCAGTAACTATTTAGTAGCCCAGGTGGCTAGTGATGGCTGGTGGGGGCCGAGAAGCCCTTTTTGTCTAAATAAGGAGTGGCATTGGAGGTTGTGTGGGCTAGGAAATGTCTGGGGGGGGGCCACTGTGAAAAAGTATGCCCTGGTAGTCTAGTGGGCTAGTTCCCTATGGGAAGAGGCTAGCATTCTTTTAAATACATTAATATCCTCCCTGGGGGTCTAGTGGGAGCTCTCTGAACCCTTAAATATTGTGCAGGCATTGTTGGAGGGCATATTGGTGGCAGCAATAGCAGGAGGATACACTGGGGCTATGGCCTGTTGCTAGTGCTGTTGCTTTGATAGTGAGAGTGCCTGCGGGCACTGAAAACTCCCAGCCCATATGGAGATTAGGCTGTGGCCTACTCTGCATGGGTGGGAGACATGAAGGAAAAAGAAGTCAGGAGGTAGAAGAGGCATGGGATGAAGCAACTCCTCCCACCCTCCTGAATCACCACTCCAAGGGTACTGTTTATGCCCTATGGGGTTTAAAATATGTCATGGGATCGCTAACGTCCACCTGAATAACCACAAAAACAGGCAGACGAGACTTCATTTTAACATCTCATCCAAAATAAGGCCCTTCAGTATAGTACCCCTCGCATGCTGTACTACAGTGTTAGAAGTGGATTTATCCCAGATTCCTGGTGTGGGGTTGGAACCCACAGCCTTCCGATCTTCTGACCTCAAAGGGAAGGGTGCAACTTGCTGAGCCACTGACACTTTTCAAATACAAAAACCCTCATCAGGGCATAGGTTTCTTCAGGATAAATGCACTTCCCAGGTTTATTCAAAGTCGCTCCGCCTTTGTTACCAAACTCGTATATTCTACCTAGTAACAACCTAATTAAAGAAAAATATAACCTGTCTCTATTAAAAAAATCCATTTTATAAGTGCAATAACCCTTACATGGCATGGGTTTCTTGAGAATTAATGCACTTCCCAGGTGCATTGAAAGTCACCCGATAATTGGCCTCATGCCTTTCAGTTCACCCAGGACTTGTACTAATTCTTCAGAAACGCATGCCCTGTTGTGGGTTATTGCTTACTTGCACAACACATGTTATTTGCCTATGGTGTAACACTGCATTTTTCCACATTAAATCTAAGCCCCCTGCTTGACCCATAACCCTAACCTGTGTGTCATGAACCTTGTTGGCACTTTGTCCTCCAACTCAAGTCACTGTTAATCAATTTAGTTTAGTTTTGGCCCATATGCTATAGTTGATACAAACAAAACTCCACTGATGAAGAGGCAGGTATGCCTCGAAGCACTGGGACTTAGGACTGATTATATGTCTCTGTATCTATGTACCATATTTATAGTTATAAATTACCTTTACTGTCCGGCAGTAATGCTGCATCAAAAATACACACTTTGGCCCTGATTTGAGTGGTTGAATGCTCTTTCTTTTGTTCCAGTTCATGTTTGAAACTTCAGGAATACCTGGATTTGCCTGGCTTTGTGCCCTTCTCTCTGATGCAAATATCAGGATAATAGATAGTGAAATGATCCCCAAGAAAGGAAATTACCTGAAAATGTGACCCATAGAGAATGCTCCCTGTATAAGGTTACTCCCCCCCCCCAACTATCCAGGGAATCACCTGGAGTATGCATAATATGATTAAGACAATATCCAATAAACTCCAGTTCTGATACGGTATGGTTCTACAAGGCATAGGTTTCTGAAAGGTCTCTATACTTAGCATGTTTCATATTGAATGTGGCAAAGAAACTGGATGAAGAAAATAATTAGATATATTGCTTAGCATCAGAAGTACTTAGAAAAGCAAATTTAGGAGATTGGCTAATATTTATATTAATTTTATATGGCACAATGGTATATAACAACTGTACAGCTGCTTTAAAAATAACATTTACTTGCTTGGGATTATAAAAAGCATGTGCAAGGCAAACGTGGTTAACATTTCTATTATCAAAATGTAGAAGAAATGTTATCTGGTGTATACAGTATATCATTTTTTGCATGGCATCATCACGTGGATACTGAAAATTGAAAAGTACATTTGTGTGCCAGCATTGTCACTAAATTCCAGGAAACAGCAGCTGCGAAACTGACAGTACATTGTTTCATAAGGACTCCCTCAAGTGTTTTAATAGTACTTAACAGCTGTGAACCACTCAATGTGCAAACCATTTACTGCAACCAAAATGAGCATGCACTTTGACGGATTTCATTTTGGTGCCCAAAAAAGGATAGAGTCAGTGTTTTTTTTTTTTTTTTTACAGTTTAAAAAACTGAAGTTCATTTAGTATTTTGCAGTGTGGGGCAAACAAAAAAAACAACAGCTTTGATGTGGCTTGTAGCATTACTAAGAAGCAGCTCTAAACCTTAGAATTGCACTGGGAAGCCGAAAATGTATGTGAAACCACTGCAATCTTTTTTGGAATACAAGAGAATCATAAGAAATATTAAATGAAAGAAGATCATGGCTCCATCATGTTTGTTTCCTGCCATTCAGAAAGCTGCAGCATTGACTAGTATTTATTTGTCATTTTTTGATCAGGAAAGGTACACTGATCAGTGACAGCTGGGGGGAGGAGTAACACATGGACATTTTATTTAGAGGGGGATTGTTGGCTAGGACACAGGACAAAATCCCATACTGTTACCATACATCCATGGGATCTTTAACTTCCACCTGGATAGCCAGCACAGATGGGCAGAAGGGACTTTGGTTTAATGTATGGCACCTTAGCAGGGCAGCATTCCCATAGTCCGACTCCCACAGCAATCCAACTTTTTCTCCCAGGTATACTTATTCCGTTCTAAAATATGTTCATATCTCACTTTCTCAGTGAATTAGATGCCGTAACCAGTAATGTTATTCTGCCAAATGAACTAATCAAACTTGAGTTTAGTTTAACAGGTTCAATACCCCCTACTGGCACTGCTTCCTCTGGGAGATGGTCAGTAGGCTTACCACTCTCCGCATGAAAAAAGTGGTCTTCACATCACACATAATTCTACCCTACTTAGAATGTCAAGGCTTTCAAATAAGGGCCCCTTCTCCCAAAAAGGAAGGGATCCACTCATTGGCTGACTTGACCCAGCTTCATCCCATGTATTTGTGTGATGCTCAGCACATGATGCCAGGGTGGTCAGGGGATAAAAATGCCATCTGCTGCAGAACAGAGCTGTGTGGGTTGGATAATGCCAGGCTGGCCATGGATCACGATCTAGTTTAAAAACAAATCCAGGATTCTAGCTGATAAGCTTGGCTATAGAGCTGTTCAAATGTTCCAGAGCTTGATCTTGTGAACTCTGAACAAGGCAACCTTTCTTATGGTTTGAATAGGTTCACAGTTCTCAAGAGCAAACTAAAAAATGTTTTGAAAAAATAAAAACCTTTCCAATCCTTTCACCAATCAATCGAATTAAATTGATAGAAAAAGAAGTGCACTTTATGCAGGCTAGTCTAGCATTCATTTGAAATTTCTAATCCAAAGACTCAGTGTAAAAGTAAAGAACTCAACAATAAAACCATGGTAACTGATAAGAATAAGCAGTCCACCCGAGGAAGAGGCATTCGGCCTCTAAGCACTACAGCACACCATTCCACTCTCCTTCTCCAACCTTAGATGTATTAATTGTGAACTGTAGAAGAGCCCACAGTAACAGGCGCTGCCCCCCCCCACACCATCCCGGCTGGTGGCCATCTAACTCATAATATAAAATGGGTATGATATTTCCTGCATCATGATTGGTTGAGAAGATTATGAAGCCATGTAGTATAGATAAATAAAACTCGGCTTTGGACTTCTTCTGGTAACCAGGAAGCTGTGTGCTTGGATATCAAATGCCTCTTTATAACGTTAAAAAAATGTGGCAGTCATGCTTGAATGGTATAGATCAGTGGTAATCTCAGGCTGTAAAATTTACCAATAAAAAAATAATGTGGGCCCCCCACATTCATCCATCAAACAAAAGTCTAGTAAGTGGCACAGAAGAGTGGCTGCAGGAACTGTTGTTTAATCTTTGCTTAGAAAAGATGATAGCAAGTGTCCACAACAAGCTCAAGTCATACAATAAAAGGTGGAGCAGGCTGCACACTCTTTACATGGTTTAAACCTGGTAGGAGCAGCACCTGTTTGGGTACAGGATATCTATCATACTACCTTTTGGAATTATTTTTCATGATATATCTTTGTTTGAGTTGTGAATACCCTCCTCATAGTGTATGAGACTTTCTGTATATTTACGTCTTTCCAGTACTGGTCCATTCCACTCTGTTGTGCTGGCAAGGAACCCCCTCAGGAAGCCCTCTAGTTTGTGTGGCTATACTAGCTACATGCGTTGCTACTTGAACATCTACTTTCAACAATTAAATGTTTGGAACTACAGTTTACTGAGTTTTGAAGCTTATTTACTAGCCTGCTGACAGCTCTCATGAGTGCTTTGCTAGTCTGGACTGATTTTATTTGCATTGGCTGCTGCTTAACAACACTGTGCAGGGTGTTTCATGTCAATGTCACCCCTGACTATCACCCCTAGATCCTTTTCCTCCTTTAAGCTGGACACCTATACCCTCCAAACCAGAAGCTGGCCCCTGGGTTCCTAGCTCCCTGGTGGATGACCTTGCACTTCTTAGCATTAAACCCCAACTGCCAGATTCCAGACCATTTCTCCATTCTGGCCAGATCCTCCTGAGTTCCTGTTTCCCCTCCTCTATGTCCTCCCTCCCACAGATTTTACTAACATCTGCAAAAAGACAGATCTTACTTTTGACCCCTACTGCTATGTTGCCATAAAGATGTTGAATAATACTGGACCAAGCATTGATCCCTGGGGTACCCCATTGGTTACAGGTCTAGGCTTGGATAGTTCACCCCCTACTGTTACTCTCTGTTTCCTTTCCTGCAGCCAGATCCTGACCCACCCCAACAGCTTAACCCCAACTCCCAGGTTACTTAGTTTGCTAAGCAGCCTACCATGCAGCACAGAGTCAAAGGCCTTACAGATGTCCAGGTATAGTAGAATCACTGCATAGCCTTTGTCTAATGACCTTGTGACCCAGTCAAATAATTCTATCTTGTTTGTTTGGCAGGATCTCCCCATGACAAACCCATGCTGCCTATATCCTAGAGACCATTAACCTCCAGAATATTTACCAACCTTTCTTTTAGAATGATCTCCATTAATTTACCAATAATGGACATTAGACTGACTGGTCTGTAGTTGCCAAACGCATCTCTGGGACCAATCTTGTGGAGTGGCACCACATGAACCATTCTCCAATCCCAAGGCACATACCCCGTCTTTAGTAAGGTGTTAAACAGATCCACCCGGGAGGGCCACCAGTACCTCTGCCAGTTCTCTCAGGACCCTCGTGTGTATGCCATCTCAGCCAGGTGCCTTGTTCACTCAAAAGGACCTGAGACCTTCCAAAACCCTATCTATCTTGACGTCCCTATCAGTTTCATCCCACCCCCATTCTTATCCCCATAATCCCCTGCGGCATAGGTACATTCCTTTCCCTAGTGAATACAGACCTGAAGTACTCATTCAGTGCCTCAGACTGATCTTCACTGTTTTCCACCCATCCTCCTCCTTCTTGATCGTAACAGTCTCTTCCTTACTACTTCTTCTCTCCCTTACATATCTGGAGAAGTCCTTTATCCCCTCCCAGATCCCCTGTGCTAGCCTTCGTTCCTTTGCAGCTTTAGCTTCCCGGAGCACTATACCTGCCTGTCAAGATTTCCCTAAAAAAACCTCTATGTCCTCCTCACTCATAGTATACCTGTACTTCTGATAGGCTGCCTCTTCTCTCTTACATTCACTGCCATTTTTTTGTTGAACCAGCTTGGTCTCTTGGCACTGGACTTCTTATTCTGGGTCTTTGTGCAGTCTTTTGTGGCCTCATTCACACCCAACTTAATAATGGACCATTTCTGATCTGCATCCATCCCCAGTCTGATTTCTGCAAGATGCCCTACAAGTATATCCTCCATTCTTCTGAAGTCTGCTATCTTGAAGTCTACTACCCCCATTTTGATCTTAGCTAATTCTTTACCCATAGTGAGGTAAAACCACACTGTATGGTGGTAACTACCGGCAAGGGGTTCCTCCATGGCTATCTCTTGGACATGCTCTCCATCTGAAAACACCAGGTCCAGTATGGCATGTTGGTTCCATTGTTTTACTACCCTCGGGGGTGTGGAGGTGGGGGTCCCAGTTATGCTATCCACACTCACACTGTCAAAGTGAAGTGCAGTCTTACCCCACTTCCTGCCCACCTATCAAAGGCATGCTCATGCTTTCACTGTCTATTTTCAGTGTTTCTGAGACAGCAAAAGAAGTGATGTACCCTCAGTAGATCATTTAATGGTTAGGTACAAGGGGGGAGGAAAGGAGGGAGGAAGGCAGGGATGGAGGGAGAAGATCACTTGCACACACATAGATGGGAAGGAGATTCAGGGGGATCAACAACCTATCCTGCCTCAACATAGTGCATCTTGCTCTACTACACAACTCCATCTAGAGACTAAATAAAAAACAGCGCACAATAACATAGTCTAAACAAGGACTTTTTTAATCGTTTATCTTTTTTCATTTGTATCTTTTATCAAAATTATTTTTTTTTGTTTTAAATTGGTTGACTATTTTAAAAGTACATTACCCATTTTATAAGTGCAATAGGACACTTCAAGGTGTGGGTTTATTTTTTTAAACCACACTTACAGGTAACTGAAGGTACTCTGTGCAAGCACCTCATGCCTCACATTGCACCTGGGCATGTGGTTTACAAAAATAAACTCACACCCTGTCACATCTTATTGCTTACAGCACCCTATATTTCTAAACCAACATGTATATCAATACAGTAGTGAGAAGTGAAATCACATTAACTGCTGACTTTCCTTAGTGATTGGAGTGGTTACATGGGTTGGAGGAAGGGGAGGTGCATTTTATATATATATATATATATATATATATATATATATATATATATATATATATATATATATATATATATATTGCAAAAAACTGCCCTTGGGGTCATCAGGCCTCTCACCCCATTCCATGTGTAAGAAAGTTGACATGGTACAATATATGAGAATGGGGTGAGAGTTAGGCCAGATGACCCCAAGGCACACCCTGACATGTGTTGGTTTGTGGAGGGTGGATGTGGGGTGGACTGGTTGGGTTGGGTGTGAGGGGGTGTTAGGAGCTCAACCCTAATGTCTCATTTCTTTGTCTTTGTTGCCTCAGTCCTAACTGATGCATTTATGGCAATTTATTTCCTTACTTTTTGAGATAGCATAACATTATCTTTATTTATCTATGAGAGAACAGGGTCCTTCGGACCCTGCAATCCCATCCCTCCATAGATGCACATATGTATGTAGCTGTGGAAACACAGGGGTCTCCAGCCTCTGCGCCTTCATACATTAAGTTATGAGCAGGCGTAGAGAAATTGCAACAGTCATAACTACATATGAACATACGAATTTGCCAGCAGAAATAGGCCACCTGGTCTATCAAGTCTGCTTGAGTGTGCAGCTAGCACCCTCACCTTGCAGCTACCCCACCCCCTTCCCTTCCAAATTACCCCCCCACCTTGTTCCATCCCCTTTTGAAACTACCAACTGTCTTACAGGCTACCACCTCCTCCAGTAGAGCATTCCATTCTGCCATGACCCTCTCAGTGAACAAGTGTCTCCTCATTTCTGTCCTAAATCTTCCCCCTTTCAATCTAAGACCATGCCCTCTCATGTCCCTCGCCCTCCTCAGCCTGAGTATTACTTCAGTGCCTGCTTTGGTTATCCCCTTTATGTACTTAGAGGTCTCAATCGTATCACCACAGTCCCGTCTCTCCTTCAAGGAGTACATGTTCAGCTCTCTCAGCATCTCCTTGTATGGTATAACCTACAATTCCTGGATCATCCTTGTTGCCCTGTATTGTACCCCTTCCAGTAATTTCACATCCTTCTTCAGAGATGAGCAACAGAATTGCGCACAGTACCCAGGTGTGACCTGACCCATGCACTGTAGAGAGGCAGGATCACCTCCCTTCTCCTGGAGGAGATCACTCTTGTGATACAACCCAGCATCCTTTTGGCTTTTGCTGCCACCCTCCTGCACTGCTCTGTGTTGTTCATCTTCCCTGTTACAACCACCCCTAGATCCTTCTCCTCTTTGGCAGAACCTAACTGCACCTCTCCTAGCTGATAACTGTGCCATCTTAAATAATTGCCACCTCAAATGTTCTACATAACCATCTTATCACCTCACCATATGAACCCAGTACAGAAAATTTTCAAATCCCCATCGAAATGTAATTCTGTGCAACTGTAATGCCATTCTGTGCCACAGATGTGGAAAAACATTTTTTGTAGGATTTGAAAAATGACAGCTGTACTGTTCATGAGGTGGTGTGAAAAAATGGTAATGTTGAAAATTTGGAGTGAAAATATGATAAACTATGAAAGTTACGTGTGTACGTAGAAAAACTCCAATGACCACGTGTAACTTGGGCATTTTTAGGTATTTTTTCACCAAATTTTCAACATGACCTTTTGTGGAACCCTCTTCATGAACACTGACACTGTCATTTTGTTACTCAGTCCTGAAAGGGGATTTCATGCAGCAACTTTGTCATTCCACACCACTGCTGCGTAAATATGTTTTGAGCAGGATGTGAGAAATGACAGCTATATTGTTCATGAGGTGGTGTGAAAAACTGGCACTGTTGAACATTTAAAGTGAAAATATTAAAATTGGCCAAAATTACATGCGTACGGAGCTAAATTTCAACAACCACGGTAACTCAAGCGTTTTGGGTATATTTGCACCAAATTTTCAGCATGGCCTTTTTGGGACCCCACCTCATGAACAGTGGCACTGTCATTTTGTTAATTGGTCCTGAAAGGTGATTCCTTGCAGTGACCACAAAATCACCTTTCATGACTGAGTAATGAAATGACAGTGACAGTGATCATGAGGTGGGGTCCCAAGAACCCCATGTTGAAGAGTTGGGGCCATAATTTCTAAAAATGGCTGAGATAGCAACATAAGTTAAAAACCCCATTGCCTACCATTATACGGCACTTACCTTAATTCCTCAGTTCACAGTTCGGCTTTGAAGAGTGCAGACATGTCCCGGTCCAGAGAAGATCACAGCCACTGGCCTCCAGCGGTAAGTATGTGGTAACGGGGGGGGTGCAGGTAGGTGGGTGTGCAGAGTGAGGGGCAGGATGGGGAGGGGCAGCTGGGACGACAAAAGGCGTTTTTCCTTTTTTCAAGTAAAAAAAGACATTGGGGACTGTTTTTCTTTTTTCAGGAACATATACAAAACACATTTCAGGACACTGGGGGTGGGCTCCTCAGTGTACAACAGTACTGGGGGGTTCAGGGGGTAAAGCCCAACATGGGGATTGGGTCCTTATGTCAGCACATTTGAAAAATAATGGGCTGTGGGTAGGGGTTATCTGACACCGGTGGTGGGCATCTCAGTGTCAGAAAAACATAAATAAAACAAGGGGAGGGTGATCAGAGGGTGGCGGGCCACTAGACACCAGGGACCGAATTTTAAAAGGGAGTCAAGGATCCACTAGACACCAGGGAAAATGGAGCAGGGACCTTTAAAATCCATTTTCGCAATCCCTTTTCACCAGCTAATCTGGTGAAAAAGGATCGGCTGGTGAAAAGGGATTTTAAAGTTTAAAAAAATATCATTAAAAAAAAAAAACAAAGGCGTGGGTAGAGGACATCACCATCACCACAACCCATGCCTTTACAAAAGACTTCTCTGGGGCAAGTTACAAGGTTATGTTTTCTCCCCCCGATAAGTGACAAAACAGAATGGTTACTGATGAACAGGGATTTTCTCACAAAATGGGATCCCTTTTTGCAATCCCTTTTTGCAAGCCATTCACGAATCCTTAATTGAAACTGTGCATTTATTCCAAAGACTGAGATGAGAATGCTCAGGACCCATGTTCTTAAAATTCAATAACTTTGGAACAGACTAATATTTTTCACCACACCACTGCTGGATTATTCCTTAGTGTAACCTCTTTTAACCCTGACAATGTCAGGCCAAAATATCAAAAGGTATAGTTGCAACATGATAAGGAAAAAAACAGGAAAAGTTGGAAAAAATTGCCGAAAAATTAGTTTTTTCACAATTCGCTGCATGAAATCCACAAACACAATCACAAGGCAACTTGGTAAATCAAGAAATCTACCACCCAACACCGTCTATTCAAAATTTCATGACAATCCATTGAAGGGTTGCAAAGTTATTAATGTGCAAAATTTGGGGTTTAACATTAAAGTGCCTGCTCAACCTTAACTATAGAGGCATAACCATGCCTCTATAATATATATATATATATATATATATATATAATAACTGGTAGTGCCAGTATAGTTAGGGTTGCCTGGCCACTTCTATGTTAAACACCAAAGTTGTACTTTGATAACTTTGCAAACCATTTGACCCGATTTGCCTGAAATCTTGCATGTGCAGTCTAGTGCCATAGAGCTCTGGATCCGGCAAGTTTTGTTCTGGTCGGATATGTAGTTACAGAACTGCAGAGTGACAAAAAATGTGAAAAATATCACTTTTTAGCAAATTATTTGCTCGGGGCTATGGCCAAAATGGTTTGGGTGTCTGGTCTGAAATGTTCAGTGCATGTGGGATCAGGGTCACTGATGTGCCTTTTGATGATCTGGTGAAAAAATATTAATCCTTTCAAAAGTTATTAACAATTTAAGTTTCCCATTATAGCCTATGGGAAAAGAGTATACAGTATGTGCCGTATGAAAGCACATTTTACTTTCGCGAAAGCATCTTTTTCTGTTGCAAATGGGTTCAGTACTGTCTTGCGGCCACCATCTTGTTTTCAGTTAGCGATGGAGAAAAAAACGTATAATTGAAAAAATAATGACCTTGGTAAACACCAACAATCTTGGCTTCAGATGTGTAAAATAATGCTCAGAAATAATTTTTTTTTTTTTTTTCCCAGTTGATAGTGTCACAATTTATGAAAGTTCATGTGTGACAATTTCACAAATTTGAGAAAGTGTCACACCATTCTTTTCAGAAATTGAAACAGTCTTTCAATAAAGCATTTGCAAAATTAATGAAACTGTCACAAATCTGTGACTGTACTTGGAAAAAGTAGCTGTTTCTTTGCCACTTCACTGCAGCTAAATGGTTTGGACTTTTGGGCTGAAATGTTCAAGGTAGAACGGGCTTGCACCACAGATGTGCCTTTTGCTGATTGGCTGATAAGAGTTAAATTGGTTCCATAGTTATAACATTATGAAGTTTGGAAATTTCCCATAGGATAACATTGTGGTGGTCTCAGTACATTTCAGTGCCTATATCTCGAAAACAGTTCAAGATACAGATTTTTCAGTAAGCAGTACTAAGCACTTATGCAGGTTGTCAGGTTATGATTACAACTGCGGTGGAATTTTTCCCAAAGTTCCTATGGTAACTGAGATATTGCCATATTTGCAGCAAAAAGGCTACTTGGAATGTCTCTATGCCTGAGCTATGTCTCTATACTTCTGGGTAGATGGGAGCACAGGGCCCAGAGGGCCTAGAGCTCCCACATATGCATTCCATTATGCAATAATGGGAGCACAGGGCTCTTCATTATGCAGTACTGGGAGGTGATGAGGGTTAATTACAAGGTCTGTACACTTATGGATAGATGGATTCCATTATGGAGTGATGGCAGCATGATGGCAGCACAGGGCCCCATGCACTCCAACAACCACATATGGGTAAGATTACACTTTCTCAAGAAGAAGGGGGGAATTCATTGTAAAAAAAAAAAACTCCATTAATGCATCAGTTAGGGTTTCTATTACAGTGACAAAAGTCTGGAAATGCAATGTTAGGGTTCTCAACCGTACCACCCCCCACACCCCCACCATCCATGTACCAACAGGTATTGGGGTATGCCTTGGGTTTGTTGGGCCTAACTCTCACCCCATTCTCTTATACTGTACCATCTGAACTTCCTTTCACATGGAACAGGGTGAGAGTTAGGGCTGATGGCCCCGAGGCACATCCCAACCCCTGTTGGTGTGTGCAGGGTGGAGTGGGGTGGGGTAGTAGGTTTTGTAACCCTATCATTGTGAGGGAGCTGGTTGTTTTTTATTGCTTTTAATGTTTTGTACTTTAATAAAGAACCACTTGTTTATACACATCTTATTGTGTCTGGTGAGTTCCTTGCTTTACTTTGGACTTTCATGGCTGACATATATTGAGAAATTGAAAAACAGAAAATTTTTGTTCTTGCCTTGGCAAAGGTGCCAGTCTTATATTTGTTTTATTGCTGTATTTTTTTACCTAGAGCACAGCCGTTCTCTGGTGCGGTCATACCTCACATTATTTCCTAATAACCCTAACATCGAATTTCCAGACTTTTCTCGTTATAATAGAAATCCTAATGGATGCATTAACTGAGTTTTTTGCAATGAATACATATATTATACTGGTGCAGTAGTGCCAGTATAGTTTTGGTTGATAAGAGTATTTTGCAGGTTAATTACTTTTTGATGGTTTAAGAGATTTGCATGGCATTTGGGATGTAGAGGCTCTGATTGCAGGTCTCATTGTGTGGCAAATATTGTTTAAATTGCATGTGTAATGTTTGAGTTACAGAGTGTTGAAAATACAGAAGGGTTTGTGTTTTTTGGCTGTTTTTTTGCTCACTTGTATCTCAGAAATGGCTTTAGGTTTTAGGCTGAAATTGTCAGGGTACAAATTGTATTCCTCACAGATGTGCTTTTTGAAGATTTGGTGTAAAAATATTAATTTGTTGTAAAGTTATGAAAAATTGGAATTCCCCATTATTTTCTATGGGAAAAAATTAAATGTCAGACACGAAATAGGATCTTGCTTCGGAGGAGCTGTATGGAGCGGGATTCTGCATTGAACAAGGATTGTACATCGCAGCTCCACAGTGATAATCCATGCTACCCCAGAGGGATTGTGCATCGAAGAAGGATTGTATGTCAGAGCTCCACAGTGGAAAGCCATGCTGCCCCCATATGCAGTAACCCCCCAAAAACCTGATGAAGTAACTCCCTGAAAACCTGACTCATTTTAATATTTTATCCTCCCCCTGCCCAGCACTGTGGGACACTGGGGAGCCCACTCCCAGTGTATCAAAATGATTTTAACATTTTATCCTCCCCAAGCAGTGTGGGACACTGCAGAACCCACTCCCTGTGTCCCCAAATTATTTTTATATTTATCCCCCCAGGCAGTGTGGGACACTGGGGAGCCCACACTCAGTGCCCTTTCAATTAATAATTTATTGCCAACATTGGGGTGCCCAATCCCTGTGTCAGCATTTACACCCCCCAGCAGTGTGGGACACTGGGGAGCCCACTCCTAGTGTCCCCAAATTATTTTAATATTTATTCCACCCCTGGCAGTGTGGAACACTGAGGAGCCCACACCTAGTGTCCCCAAATGCATATGTTCCCTGCCAAAAAAAATTGTCCTGGGATGTCTTTATATTTTTTTAACCTGAAACAAAGAAAACCATTACTTTTCATCGCCGCTGACATCCTCCCTCCATCCTGACCCTCCCACTGAGCACCCACCTCCCCGCATGCCCCCTTACCCTATACATACCTCTGGAGGCTATTGGGTGTCATCTTCTGTGAACCAGAACACATCTGCACTCTACAAAACCTATCTGAGAACTGAAGAATCAAGGTAAGTACCGTATAATGGCTGTCGATGTTGGTGTGAACTGATGTTTATATCTTGGCCATTTTTAGATATTTTTGCACCAGATTTTCAACATGGGCATTTTGGGACCCACCTGACCTCATGAACACTGGCACTGTCATTTCATTACTCGTTCCTGAAAGGTGATTTCGCAGTTGCTGCACAGAATCCTCTTTCTGGACTGAGTAATGAAATGACAGTGTCAGTGTTTATGAGGTGGAGTCCCAGAAAGCTCACATTGAAAGTTTGGTGCAAATATACCAAAACATGCCAGAGTTACGTGTGGTCATTGAAAGTTTCATACACACACATGTAACTTTGCCAATTTATAATAATTTCAGTCCAAATTTTCAATTTAGCCATTTTTCACACCACCTCATGAACAGAATAGCTGTCATTTCTCACTTCCTGCCCAAAATGTGTTTTCACACCTGTGACACAAAATGGCATGGGCACCGTGCAAAATCGCCTTTTGAGATCGACTAATGAAATGACAGTGTGGGGTTTTATTTAATAACAGTGACTCCTAATGAATGCCAATCACATTCATTGAACCAGAAACCACCAAACAGAAGCAGGGCAACAGACCCCAGGATGACCGTTGCAAATGGTGACGGTTCCTTCCTGCACCAAAGAAACATCACCAAATCTATTTTTATGTGGTGGGGCTATGCTCCCACACCCTAATCTGTGGAGGCAAGCCCCTCACACCCCCCAAAATAGATATAATCAACTTTGAGGGGGGCACAGACTTAAAGCATAGCAAAGGACGGAAAAAAAAAAAACACACATTTTTTTTCATCTGGCAGTAGATCTGAGCCTGGGTCTCTGGCTTCTCAGCCGGTAGCATACTCTGCTACAATACATGGCCAGCTTGGCAGAGTTCAGCAAACCTTCATCTCATATCCTGCAGTAGCGAGTGTAGATCCCTGCTACACTCGCTCTGCAGGATATAGTGACATTTTTCACCAGTCGCTGTCCTTATGAGTGCTATTATTGAGTTGCTCATCTTGAGTTGCTCAATAATTGTCACTCATATTGGATGCTACCTTTATGACGTAAGGTCCCCAAAAAAACCATGTTAAAAATTTGGACCAAAAAAAATGCCAGAGTTACATGTAGTTGTTGAAATTTTCCTATGCACGCATTTAACTTTATAGTTTATAATATTTTTCAGTCCCAATTTTCAATATAGCCATTTTTTCACAGCACCTCATGAACAGTACAGCTGACATTTCTTACATCTTTCCCTAAATGTGTTTTCTCACCTGTGGCAACGAATGGAGCAGTCACTGTGAGAAATTGCCTTTCAGGATTCAGTGACACAATGAGAGTGCCAGTGTTCATGAGGTAGGATCCCAAAAAGCCCATCTTGAAAATTTTGAGCATAAATAACAAAAAATGCCAGAATTATGTGCGATCGTTAAAATTGTCCTACGCATGCACGTAACTTTGCCAATTTTTAATACTTTGAAAAAAGGAGGATTCCAGGTTGCCATTATTAAAAATCATTATGATTGGGTCATCCATTAACACCAGAGTAATTGTGAAAAAAGTTAATTAAAAGTAGAGATCATCCATTTATTTTATTTTTTTCACAATTTTTAATGCTTTCCCTTCAAAGTCTGAACACAACCATTTTTTCTCAGCACCTCATGAACACTACAGCTGTCATTTCTCACATCCTGCCTGAAATGAGTTTCTGCAGCTGTGGTGCAGAATGGTGATTTGCCACGGATTAAGAAATTTACACCTATGGGGTTTATGAGGTGGGGTAATAAGAAGACCATGTTGAAAATTTGGGGGCACAGTGTGAAAAAATGCCAAAGTTATGAGCATTCATTGCATTTTTGCTATTCACCTATCTCAGAAACTAAGGAAATTAATTGCAAACAACTTCATTAATGCATCAGTTAGGGTTGAACTAAAGTGACAAAGGCAGGGAAATAGGGTGTTAGGGTTTCCAACCCTAAACCCTCCCACCCTGCAGAGACTGATGGGCATCGGGAGGTGCCTTGTAATTGTCAGCCCCTAATGCCCCCTCCTGCAGACACTGACAGGTCTGGGAGTTTTACTGTCATCAGCCCCTTCTCTCACCCCTGCTCTCTCCTATACTGCACCCATCTCAGCTTAGTTACTTATGGAATGGGGTGAGTGTTAGGGCTGACGACAGTAAGGCACTCCCCCGACACTTGTCAGTGTTTGTAGGGTGGGGGTATGGGCATTTGGGCTGACAACTCCAAGGCAGCCCCTGATGCCTGTCAGTCTCTGCAGGCTGGGGTGGGGTGGTATTGCTGGAAACCCTAACACCCCATTACCCTGCCTTTAGTTCAACTCTAAATGATGCATTAACATCAGGCAGTATAGCCTAGAGGTTAGAGGAATGAGGTGTGAATGAGCTTGGTACATCCAGCAGACCAGACCTGAGTTTGATTCTCACAACCTCCATTTGCATACCGCGTGACTCTGAGCAAGTCACTTAACCACCCAGTGCTCCCAGGTCACCCCTGAAAATAGGCTATTGTGCTTAGTGGGCCTTACCCGGTTACCAAAGACTAAAATAAAATAAATAATAGTCATTGCAAAAACCTCTGTTAATGCATCAGTTAGGGATGATGTCACAGCGACAAATGTTTGGAAATTCGATGTTAGGGTTACCACCCCTACCACCCCACACCCCCACTCTACAGGCACCAACAGGCATTGGGGCATGCCATGGAGTTGCCAGACCCAACTCTCACCCCATTCCTTGTGTAAACAAGCTGACACTCTGTAGTATAGGAGAATGGGGTAAGAGTTAGGTCTGGCAACCCCTATGGCACACCCCAATGCCTGTTGGTGCCTGTAGGGTGGGGGCTGGGGTGGTGAGGGTGGTAACCATAACATCGAATTTCAAACTTTTGTCACTGTGACATCAACCCTAACTGATGCATTAATGGAATTTTTTGCAATGAATTTCCCTTCTTTTTGAGAAAGTGTAATGTAAGTGGTTAGTGGTATGTGTTTGTGGGAGCATGGGCCTTCTGGGCCCTGAGCACCCTTCACGTTGCTCATTTTTTGTGTAATGGTAAGCGCATGTGGTTGCGCAGGCCTGACTTACACTTACACTTAAATACGGAGCCATACAGCAGCCCCATAGTACTGAAAAGTCACCCTCGTAACACTTATTTGGCAATATCTCAGTTACCGTAGCAACTATGAAAAAAATTCCAGTGCAGTTATAATCATGACTTCGAAACCTCCACACATGCTTAGTCCTAAGTTGCAAGTAGCAAAAAATCCATATCTCAAATGGTTTTCAAGACATGGGTGCCAATAGGTGCAGTGGGTGCCGCAATGTTATCCTATGTGAAATTTCTCAACTTTGGAATGCTGTAACTGTGGGTCCGTTGAATGTTTTTTGACCAAACCACCAAAAGACACATCTGCAAGATCAGTGCTTGGCCACCCTGCAAATTTCAGCCCAAAAGCACAATCCACCTTGTCACAATGAAATGACAAAGAAAACAACACATGGGGCAGTATTTTCGAGCATTGTTATCATGAAAACAAAAATGTTTTCGCAATACCCCTATACCTTATAATGAAATGCTTTCATGCACAAAAAATGTTCTCAAGGTATCTTTTTATTTTATTGCGATCATTGCCGTGACAACAACAATTTTTGTTGCAACAACAAAATGGCAGAATGGTGGAAAAACTTTGAAAAACCTTTTTACAGACCACCTGCTGAAAAACTAATGCCAGGGTCATGTTTCTAAGAGCCTGATTAGGTAAACACAGCTGTTGGTGTTTACCCAAGGGCATTATTTTTCGAGTTACTTTTTTTTGTCTCTCACTAACTGAAAACAAGATGGTGGCAGCATGAAAACAAAATTAGGGAGCATGACAACAAAAATGTGACTGTGTATGTTTTTGCAATGCACATATAAATGTTCTCATAGGCTAAAATGGGACATGAAAAACTTGCATAAACTTGCATAATCTTTGAACGGATTTTTTCATCACATCTTCAGAAGGCACCAGTTTAACCCAGGCCAATATAGACATGCAAATTTGAATCCACTCAGAAGCATTTTTCAGTCCTTTAAGCCCAACCGAATAATGCACAAAAGTTGAATATTTTTCTCTTGTTTGATGCTCTACAGGTCCGTAACTGTATATCTGACCGGAACAAATCTTTCCAGATCCAGAGATATATGGGTGAATGCCATGCATGCAAACCTTCAGGCAAATTGGACAAAATGGTTGCAAAGTTATTAAAGTGCAGACTTTGGGGTTTAACATAGAAGTGGCCATGCAAGCCTAATTATACTGGCCCTACTGGGCCAGTATAATATATATATGTAAGCAATAATACCAAACAGGGTGGACTTTATTGGGAAATACTGGACCACCCAGGCTCATAATGAGGCCTGACGCCGCAGGCGGAGGACCTTATAGCCCCTGGAAGGTCCAGTATTTCACAATAAAGCCCACCTTGGAGGGTATTATTGCATTTAGAAAATGGACAGGTGTAGATTTATATATGGCTAAATAAATAATGTTATATTTAACTGCTAGAACTGCTTGTTCTTTAGTTTATTATGTTCTACAATAGTTCCTCCACCTGTATTAGAAAGCAGTATTTTTTTTTTATCTGGGGACTATTGTCCTACTGGAGCCTCTGTAGTTTGTCTTTATAACTGGTTTCTATGGTTATGCTGTCCATTACACACACTGATTTTATTTTTGTTTTACTTGTTAAATGCTTCCAAGCACTAAGTTGTGGATGGTAGAGCCTGCTGAGGTGAAAACAATAATGTATTTTGTAGATGTAGACAAGAATGCCATTTTTCCATGTGTTGCACTTTTTACTTTTAGATCTGTGGCAGTCATGATGAGGACCAGATAGGAATGCCACTTAGGAATAGTCACTGGGTAAATGATTTATTTATGTGAAATTTACAGAAGCAGCTTGACTAACCGTGGGGCCAGTGATGTGAGGGAGTCACTTGCAGCCATTTAAAAGCCACGCTTCCCGCCATGAAGCAGATAGGACCAATGGCTTCTGTTTACTTTTTGTTCAGCGCAGTAGTACGAGACCATGATCAGGAGAGTGGTGCCATAGTAAAAGAATATGGCTGTGAGAAATAGGTATTTCCTCACTGTTCCTGACTTCAAAATCAATGTGCTGTCTTTTTTTTTATTAACACTGAAGCAAGTACTGTTGGGGGGACCTGTAGCTCTCGCTAAGTGAGAGAAAAAACATGGTGGGCATTCCAGATTTTCTTGGATGCATTCAGCCAATTAGAAAGCAGGCTGGGTGCCACTGGAGAATGCTACATGGTGAAGTGGCACTTGGACTAGCTCTTATTTTTTGCTGGGCATCTACTGAAAAGTAGATGTCCAGGTTGTAAGTAGTTTTAGCCAGTCAGGAAACAGTATGCATTCTTGCCATTTTCTAAATATATATATATATATATATATATATATATATATATATATATATATATATATATATATTATAGAAGTGCAGCCGTACCTCAATAGGTGGGTTTAGTAGGCATTTAATGTTAAACCCCAATTTTTGTGCATTAATAACTTTGCAACCGTTCAACGGATTTGCACGAACTTTGGAATGTGCAGTCTCGTATGGTAGATCTCTTGATTTGTTAAGTTGTGTTTCAGTCAGAGTTATGGATTTTGCTCAGTAAAGCACTGAAAAACGTGTTTTTCACCACTTTTGACACATCTTGTTCCCATGGCACTGCGACCACTCCGTTTGATGTTTTGGTCTGAAATTAGGAACATAGAAAGAGTTTGGGTCAAAGAACAATCCAGCATTGGCTTGGTTAAAAAATATTAATCCATTCCAAAGTTATTTAATTTTTAATTTTTGTGTTCTGACATGATCAGTTCACTCCAAAATATATATGTATGTTTAGCGAAAGAGGATTGGGCTCACGGTCAAGGATTTTGTCTGCTCATGAATGAGGATTAAAAAAATCCTCATCCCTCAGAAAAATTCCTTGTCCACAAGCTGCCATCTTGTTTTCATTTTTCCCCCCGAACAAAATGTCATAGCTTCCTCCACGGGTGACTTCTTGTTGTAATAAGGCATGGATTTTGTTAAGGGTGACACCGTCTACAAATCCATATCTTTGGTTTGTTTTGTTTTGTCCAAAAAACAGCAGTTTGAAATTTACAAATAATTTTTCCGTGACTTGCTTCCAATCCTCTTTCGTGAGCTGACAAAATCCCAGTCTGCGAGCTGATCCTCTTTTGCCAGGCTACAAAATCCTTGACTGTCACTTTGTGACCAGACGGCCTTTCTCACAGACGAGGATTGACTTGACGGTCAAGGATTTTGCTATCTTGAAAAGGGGATCATGTGATGGACTGTGATTTTGTCAGCTCATGAAAGGGGATGGATTTTATAAATCCTCTTTTGTGAGTTGATAAAATCGCAGTCCATGAGCTGTCTCAACCCTAACATCTAATTTCCCCACTTTTGTCACTTTAACCCTAACTGGTGCATTAAACAAAGTTTTTTGCAATGAAAAAAAAAAATTATATATATATATTCATTGCAGAAAACTATGTTAAATGCATCAGTTAAGGTTTTTATTAAAATGTAAAAAGTTGGGAAATTCGATGTTAGGGTTACTAACCCTACCACCCACACCCACTCCCCACCCTCTACACACCAACAGGCATCAGGTTGTGCCTTGGGGTTGTCGGCTGTGATTCTCACCCCATTCCTTGTGTAAATAAGATGAGATGGTATAGTATAGGAGAATGAAGTGAGAGTTAGGCCTAACAACTCTAAGGAACACCACGATGCCTGTTGGTGTGTGGAGGGTGGGGTGGAGTGGTAGGGTTGGTAACCCTAATGTCAAATTTCTCAGCTTTTTACATTTTAATAAAAACCCTAACTGATGCATTAATGTAGTTTTTTTTGCAGTGAATTTCCCTTCTTTTTGAGAACGTGTAATGTAACTGATATGTGGTTGGGGAGCGTGGGCCCTCCGGGCCCTACACTCCTCTCACTCTACCCATTGTTGCATAATGATATGCATAAGTGGGAGTGCAGGCGCTCTGGGCACTGTGCTCCCACTTACACATAAGTACGGATTTACCACAGCCTTACAGTCATGAAAAGTTACCCTTGTAACACTAATTTGGCAATATCTCAGTAACCGTAGCAATTTTTGAGATATAGGTGCTGAAAGGCACCATGGGCACAACAAATCAATGGACACACATAACTCACCTAATTTTCAGCAGCGCATTCTGGGGACCCCACCTCATGAACAATGTCACTGTCATTTTGTTAATCTGTCCCAAAAGATGAGTTTGCACAGCAAATGCACCATTCTGCGCCACAGGTGCAAAATCATGTTTTGGGCATGATGTGAAAAATGACAGCTGTATACTGTTCATGAGGAGATGTGGGAAAAGGGTAATGTTGAAAGTCAGGAGGGAAAATATGAAAAATTGGTGAAGTTATGAGCGCACATAGAAACTGCACAGTGCACACTTGTAATGTGGCCATTTTTGGGACTTTTTTAACCAAATTTTCAGCATGGGTTTTTTGGGAAATCCCCTCATGAACACTGGCACTGTGATTTTGTTAATCCATCCCAAAAGTTGATTTCACACAGCGACTGTGCCATTCTGTGCCAGAAGTGCAAAAACTCCTTTCAGGCAAGATGTGAGAAATGACAGCTGTACTGTCTACGAGGTGTGAAAAAATGGCAATGTTGAAAATCTGGAGGGAAAATATTAAAAATTATCAAAATTACGAGCGTGCATAGAAATTGCGCAATGCACGCTTGTAACACTGCCAATTTTTGGATTGTTTGCACCAGATTGTCAACATGGGCTTTTTGGGACCTCCCCTCATGAACACTAGGACTGTCATTTCATTAATCGGTCCCAAAAGGTGATGCCGCTCAGTTACTGCAAAATCATCCTTCGGGGCTGAGTAACAAAATGACAGTGCCAGTGTTCCCTGCGGTGGGGTCCCAAAATGCTATGCTGAAAAATCTGGTGAGGGAAATACCAAAAAATGGCTGAGATATCCACATTTAAATTCTTTGTATTGGAGTCACCTGAAGAAGGATCTTAGTTTGTATGACGAGATATGAACTAAGATCCTACGTCGTATGACACCGATATGAACAAAGAATTTATTTTATTTTTATTTTATTTATTTATTCTAGGATTACAAGTACCTTTGAGCCAAGGCTCTTTTACAAAGGTTCCACGTCAAGTGGGGAAAAAATACAAACATGACAATAATTGCAATTGGCATGTACCAAGCAGTTGAGTACATACATTTGGGGGAGGTAGGTAACAGGACAGAAATTTGTATAAACAATGCAAGCATGGGATTCTAAACAGTCTCAAGGATTTGAGATACAGACAGTTGAGGGAAGGAAGGTACAAAGCCAGGACAGGGTTAACAGGGAAGAGTTGAGGGAAATGAAGGGACCCAGGAGTGAGGAGCAGCCATAGGCTTTGTCAGACTTCAAGAAAGTGCAAATTCATGGGAGAGGGTGGGGGGTAGTGAAGGGGAAGGGTGTGAAAAACAGGGAGAGGTAAGTTCTAGCAAAGATAGCAGATTGTGAGTGACAGTCACAGGAGCTGGAGGCAGAGAATTTAAATGTTAAATAACACACATTTTAACAGCATTTTCCTAACAATAAAGTACAGAATGCATCTAGGGGGTTACAGTAAGCAAGCTACATGTGTTGGTTCCTCCCCAGAATATCATTTTGTGAGGTTTCCAAATTTTAATTTTGGGCAAACTGGAAACAAGATGGTGGCCATACGAAAGAGGAATTTTCTAATACAATGCAGGATTCCTCTTTCATATCATACAGCTATATTGAAGTGCCTACTGAGCATGCTCAAAACTATTTTTTAAATATTTTTAATTGCAATAACTTAAAATTGCCTTATTGTTTTTTTCACCAGACTATCAAAAGGCACATATGTGGGTAGTCCCTTTCTGTCCTGAAAATTTCATGCCAAACAAACAAACCCTGTGGGCTCTAGGCAAGTTCAAAGAAAAATCCCAGCAAAGTCAATGGGTAAAAACATGTTTTTTTCACCTCTCTATATCTCAGAGACTGCACATCCACATCTGACCAGAATGAAACTTGCCAGATTAAGAGATATACACCACAGGAAAGCACATACCAAATTCCCTGCAAATCCGCTCAGTGGTTGCAAAGTTAATACAGTGCAAAATTTTGAGTTTAACATTGAAGCACCCCTATAATAGATAGACAGATAGATAGATAGAAATGGATATATATAATAAATTATATCTAGGAATGGTTGTGCCCCTATAGTTAGGGTTCAGTAGGCAGTATAATGGGAAACCCAAAATTTTGCACGTTAATAACATTGCAACCATTCAACAGATTTGCACAAAATTCAGAATATGCTATCATGTCGGATATATCTCTTGACATGCCAAGTTGTGTTTTGATCGGATTTGTGGTTTTCGTGTAGCAAAGCACCTCAAAACGTGCTTTGTACTTTTTTCCCCATTTTTGTTGATTTTTGCCCATCACAATGTGGCCACACCATTTGGAATTTTGGTCTGACATTTTCAGGGTTGAAAAAGGTTGCCCCAAAGAACAATCCCTCATTAATGTGGTGAAAAATTATGAATTTGTACCAAAGTAATTTAATTTTGAATTTTCAGGTTCTGAGCATGCTGAGTTCAATTTGTGGACTAGGTGTACGTTTTGTGAAAGAAGATTTGCCTCACGATCAAGGATTTTGTCACCTCAGGATCAAGGATTTATAAAATCCCCATTTGAGAGGAAAAATTCCCTTTTTGCGAGCCACCAGCTTTTTATAATTTTTTCCCACAAATAAAATGTTGTAATTTGCTACACAGATGTGTTCTGAGGTAATTGAAGTATGGGTTTTGTTCAGGGCAATACCCTGTACAACCCCATTGCTTTGGGTTTCTTTAGTTTTATGAAAACACGTCCAATTTTAATTTTAAAATTCCTTGTTCGTCACTCGCTTCCAATCCTTGTTCGTGAGGTGACAAAATCCTTGTTCGCGAGCTGATCCTTGTTCATAAGCTATCAAAATCCTGGATCTCAGTTTCCAGACTACATGGCCCTATCTCATGAACAAGAACTGGCTTGCAAAAAAGGAATCTGTCAGCTCACGAAAGGGGATCAACTCACGGAAGGGGATTTTGACAGCTCGCATAAAGGGATTGTTTTTTTGAATCCGTTTTCGCAAGCTGACAAAATCCTCTAGTGTGAGCAGTGAAAATCCCTTTGCATGAGCCAATCCTTATTAGTGAGCTGACAAAGTCCTTGTTTGCGATTTCCGAATCAGGTGGCCCTATCTCGCAAACAAGGATTGGGTCGAGAATATGGATTTTGTCACCTCACGAAAAAGGATCGACTCGTGAAAGGTGATTTTGACAGCTCGCGTAAAGGGATTTGTTTTTTAAATCCCTTTTTAGGAGCTGTCAAAATCCCCTTTCGCAAGCTGTCAAAATCCCATTTAGTGAGCCAATCCCTTTTTGTGAGCTGTCAAATTCCTTGTTTGTCAGATCAGGACCAGGTGGACAAAATTTCATGAATGAGGAATTCTCACAAATGGGGATTTTGACACCTCACGATCAAGGAATTTAAAAACCTTCCCAGGGTACTGCTAGTAAATGGTTGGGTCTTTTGGCTTGTACTTTGCAGGATACAAAGGGGGTGTCACACAGATGTGAATTATGCTATTTAGGTGCAGACATTTTCATCAGTTCCACAGCTATGCCATTATGAAGTTCAGAAATTTCCCATAGGATAATATTGTGGTGATCATGGCACCTTTCAGTGCCTATATCTCAAATGCTTTGAGATATGGATTTTTTGCTAAACACAGCTTAGTACACCATAGGTACACTAAGCATTTGTGCAGTTTACCAGTCCATGATTACAACTGCAGTGGAATTTTTTCAAACGTTGCTACGGTTATTGAGATATTGCGCCATTTGCAGAACAGGGGTTACTTGGAATGTGTCTAGGCCTGCACTATGTCTCAATAATTATAGGTAGGTGGGAGCGCAGAGCCTGCATGGTTAACAATATGCAGTAATGGGATTGCTGGGTCATCCGTTATGCAATAATGGGGGCGCAGGGCCTGGAGAGATGACAGTTCATTACATTCTCAAAAAGTAAGGAATTTCATTGCAAAAAAATTTGTTAATGCATTGGTTAGGGTTAAAGCAACAAAAGTAGGGAAATGTGGCATTAGTGTTGACACCCTAACACCTCCCCATCCTACCACCCTACCCCACCCCCAACCACCACAGGCCAACCCAGGTGACAGGGTGTGCTGCCTTGTGGTTGCTGAGCCTAAATCTCACCTCATTCTCCTATACTGTATCATGTGAGCTTTGTATGTACGGAATGGGGTGAGAGTTAGGGCTGAAGACCCCTAGGCACACCCTGTCACCTGCTGGTTGGTGGTGATTGAGAGTGAGGGGTGGTAACAGGTAATGAAGGTGTTAAGAGTGTTAACCCTAATGCTTCATTTCCTGCATTTGTCTTCAACCCTAACTGATGCATTAATGATTTTTGCAATATATATATATATATATATATATATATATAGACATATGCATATAGTGGCTGGGAAAGGACAGTCATCAGAGTTTGGGGAAGGGGGTATTTTTATATCTATCAGGGTAGGGAGTAGATTGGGGGGTTTGGAGTTAACTAGTTTGACTGGTACAACTGGTTTGCACCAGTTCAACTAGTCAAACCAAAGTTTATGTATGACACCAAATGTTCAGAAGTGTTCAGGAGAATTGAACACCCAATGTTTGAGATGTTCAGTGTTATAGCAGAACCAAACTTGCAATTCTAATTGGATGTGTATGAGATTGGTTACATTCTGTGCCACATGGCAGGAACAGCAGACAATATGGACCCTAAGATCTTAAGTACCACACAATACCATGTTGCTTTCTTACCATGTTTAAAAATGGTTTGGGCATGTATAAACCAAAATTATTCCAGTTCTGCCTGCCAGTACTATCACCTCATCTTTTCTGTAAAGAAGGATGTACCCATTAAGACTTCATAGGATCACATAGGGTAGAACTTAACATGACAGGAATTTGGTCTTATATAGCACCTTTAATTCCAACTGCACGCCAAAGGAATTTTAAATCTAAGAGAGAGAGGGGAGAAAATGTTGTTACTCACCTCCAAATTGACAGCTTTGTGCTCTTACCCTTAGACCAATGATGAGGCATTTAATTCCCCCCCATGGAGCCATGCTTTATATACCCAGTATTGTAATAATAATAAGCTAAAGGACATGATAAACATTGCTAGGAGATCCAAGTCTTCAGTATTTACTAACTCGCCATCCCTATCTTCAAGAGCATTACATTTTTATTTAGCAAAGATACATGAGCCCTTTATTGTTATTAAGGAATTCTTCAGTAGCACCCTAAATGAGTGAGTATTATTGAGCAGCTCAATATCAGTGACTCAATAATACTGCTTCTACTTTCGGTGAATGGTACAAGATGTCGAGCTATCCTGTATAGCTAGTGTAGCAGGGAGCTACACTCACTATAGCAGGATAAAGGAAGGATGTTGGCCAAGCCCTGCCAAGCTGGCCATTTAGTATAGTGGCTAGAGCCACCATCTATGAAACCAGTGGATCCAGGTTCGGGTCCTGGTGCAGAATAAATTATTTAGCTGCTGTTTTTTTTTTTATTGCTTCTAAGTCCGTCCCCCATGGAGTTGATAATCCATTAGTCGGGGGCAGGGTGCAGGAGCATAATCCCCCTCATGAAAAATAGTTTTGTATTGTTTTGCCATGAGAAGAGTAGTGACCATTGCTGTTTGCAGCAGTCAATGTTATTTCAGGTGCCCTTTTGACATTGGGCAGTTTTTCCTTCGCGCTTTGTATTCTGAGAGATAAGGGATTCGCTCTTATCACATAAAACCAATTCTTCGCTACTTAATGGATTTTCACTTTTGACTTTAATATTTTTTATTTGCACTTGCTTCACTTTGCTTTTGCAATGTTTCCAGTTTTCTATTGTGAGTTTTTCCAAATAGAAGTTTTTCCTCTGGCCCAGCCATTCTCATCTGGTCCCACTGGAGATCTTCCAGCCATACCAACCAACTACCCCAGATCAGTGTCCTTCAACCCCAAAGTGTATCCCCCCTTCAAAGCAGGGTCTAATAATGTGGGGTAGAGGTGGAGCAGCAATAGTGCCTGGGTCATCTTACAGCTTGTGTTTCAGACTATAATTTGTACCCCTTCCCCAGGGATATCAAGCACATGGCTCTGAATGTGCTATGCAGTGGTGTGCCAAAGCAGATCAAGTCAATTTATCTTTCATATGGCACCATGCACACACTGTTCCTTTGAGCACAACTGGACAGTGGCATAGCAGGCAAACTAGCCTCCATCCCCCTGAAGTCTGATAGCATCCAGATGGATTCTTCCACAGCATCCTGCTAGCCCATTGTAGCGATCAAGACTGGGTGCACTAACTCTGGTCACTGAAATAGGAAACACCTCCTCTTAGCTGCAACATTATCTGGCTGGCTCCATTCATGGTTTAACATGCTTTTCTTTGTCACCACTATTTTTTCACTTGAAGGGAGGGGTTTATTTATAATTTGAAACATCTGTCCAACACAAGATTTTAACATAACAATAAACATGTCCAAAAACAATTCTGTGAGATGCTGAATTCTGTGTATCTCAATCCTTACTACATACTAAACTGCATTTTGAAGGATTACACACATACAGTGAGGAGGAAATACAATTATTCTAGTTCTTAAAATATATGAGAACAGCATCCATATGAGCACAATGCCCTTACCAAGATTTAGATCCTGTGCTTTAAATTGAAGGGTGGGGCAAGGTATCTCAGACCCCATTAATACAAACAATGGGTCTAAAAGGGAAGGTGGGAGAAATTGTACTGATCACATTTTCCTATGCATATTCCAAAGCCCAGGTTTTGAGGGAAACTCTAAAACAACATAATTTCGATGTGCACTCTGGTTAATACTTCTCCTGTATTTTCTTTCTTTAACTTCCCCTTTCAGTATATCTGTTATTTCTCTGTAGATATCTAATTAAATGTTCACATTCATTGTATGGGTCAGAGTTTAAATGCAGTAGCACATTTTTCTCCCTTGAGAATCCTCTAGCCAATTTGCCTCCTGAGGATTTTAGAAAATGTCCATTTGACCAAGGATATCTGTATTAAGTCATGACAGGATAAAGGATCACCAGTTGCCAAGCCATCTAATCACCACTAGGAATGTCATTTTCTGCCTCTTGGTAAAACTAAGGTCAGGGAATAAGATGATTGTAAGCATATTTAGTTGTTTCTGCACCAAGATAGCCTAATTTAGGCATAGGATCTCATTTCCAAGAGTATCCTAGATGGTCCAGGGTGGGCAGAGAGCGCCAGTGGCAATTATACAGAAAGCTACATACAGTGAATATAGGGTACACAATGGCCTGACTCAGAATATGTCATATTTATAAAACAGATGTAGAGAGAAATGCCAAAGAATAAAAGTAATATTTTTTGACCCACTGCATTTTGGTGTAAGTCAAAACTGATACCTAGAAAAGCTGGGATCATCACAGTGGAATACTGAACAAATCAGAGAGCAGCATTCAAAACACGAATGACATTGCAATAGCCTTGTGCAGCACTGAAGCCAGCAGCTGAATAAAAAGAGATTGTTTCTCAGCACTGTATGCAAATGAAGTTTACTGCAACATTATCCAATGGCCACCTTTACGTTGATGTTTCGCTGAGTGGTGGTCCTCAATTTTTTTGTACACTGTAAAAATGTCCTGCCGATTTTTGTGCAATCCCTTATCTCTTTTATGTTTTTCCCTTTGACTGTGTGAGTGGACAACCTTCTAAGACCCTGTCTTATATAGCTCTGAAAATATGCGGAGGCAGTGTTCCATACCACAATGAGAGAGCAACGACTGCCTCTCTGCACCAGCAACTCCTTTGGCAGCCTAAATATAATCTTGTTTTTTGGGATGATCATTCCATACACCACCAATCCCTGTCATAGGTCTATCAGTTCCGCATGTATGGGGATTCTGTTAGATAATGAAGGTGTAAAGAAAAGGGGGAATCAGTGTGGATGCCAGCATGTAGGAAGATGCTGGTAGCAGGCTCTCTATGTTTTAGCAACCCAAGTGTGTAAACATTGGGGTGGCATGTTGACTCTTGATTTGTAGATGTCAGCAGTTGTCTGCAGTGGCTATTGCTACCATATAAACATTGCTAGGCTGTGCTCCTTCCTGACACCTGAAGGTCTATGAATGTTACAGGTGCAGGATATTGTCAGTTCTTACTTCCTGCACAAATGTGGACATACCTAAGTATCACTCTGAACTAGTACAAAATGCAGTCAGTAGCCTATTGACTTCCCTTTTGATTCTGCTTCATATTACTCCTGCGTATTGGCTGAGCTGCAGTGACATCTGGTGACATTAAGGTCTGACTTCACTTTTCTGGTATTTCATAAAAAAGCCCTGAACAGAACCAGCTTGGGCCATTCCTAGCATAGCAATTCTCTGAACAACCACTTAACCCCCCCCCCACCACCACCACATACACACACACACATACTTCAAACCCTCTGTACACTTCTGGACAGTATTTATTTCTTTTTTATTCACTTTTTACTCACAATTCTTTTGGCAAGGGCTAAGACATCCATTAGTGTAATAAAAAGGCAGTCATGTTATACTCTTGGTCCTGCCTAACTGTCTCCTCCCAGTCTGCCACAGTGAGTATAGGACATGCCAGAACAACTTCCCTCCACCACCCACTCTGCACTGCTGGCTGGTTTCGTTGACCTTGAATTACCCAAACACTGATCCTTCATTGGGAAAGCAGAAAGCATTACATAGCTTCCTCCTTAACCTGGAGGTGGAGACCACCTCCTGGGATGCTTGATCCACTTCTGACAGCCAGTATTGAAGACCTAGGGCTGGACTTTTGAAGGTGGATGCAGGGCTTGTGTCAAACCCTGCATCCACTGCAGTGTTTGGTGCAACTGCACCAAACAGTTTGCTACAACCTGCACCTGATTTTAGTACATTGGGTGTGGTTGTGACATTTTACACAATTTACGGCAGCTTGCACCAAAGCACTGGTCAAGCCTCATAAAAAGTGTCCCCGGACTGAAAACGCATTCTGTGTCAGGTGGATGCTGCAAGTCCCCTGCGCCATTTGTTTGATGCACCAGAGGCTTGCGGTATGCACGACGTATTTGAAAATCTGGCCCCTAGTCTCAGGATGCAAAAGCAAGCCTCTGACTTGGTAAATGGCTCCCCTACAGCTATACAAGTAATGGGACAGTCCAGGGTAGAATGTATTGATTCTATTAAACAGCAGCATCTGTAAAGTGAGCAAGTGACTTGGCATTTTTGGATGCTGTGCCTCCCGTAGTGATATACTTGCCATTATTTGTTTGCTGTACTATCTGAAACTGCTTTCAAAAGCAGCACTTACATGCAATGATTTTAACATAATAGACTAACTTGTACACCTCAGCTGCACCATTTGCACACCTCAAACATACTGTGTAATTCAACTGCACCTTACAAACTCATGTTTTTACTAATGTACACATCATTAACACCTTAAAAACTTGACAGTTAACAGTATGTACCTCTGCTTCACCATAACAAAACATAAGAGTAAGCAATATACACCTTATGTTTACTTTAGGAACTTAAATTTTGTCAGCATACACCTCAACTACACCTTGATCCCTGTCTTAAGTTACTGAGAGGAAAACTATCCTTTTTAGCACTTTAGGAACAATATTGACCAGCCTGATTTGAACTCCCATTCAGTATGTGCCTATTTAGTTGCAGTTTGATCTTGGGCAACAGTTGAAGCTCAGTATATTTTGCTGGGCATTGCTTGCTAAGAAACCATCTTTTTCAGAGTACTATGAGACAATTTCTTGTCTATTGTTTGAAGAGACATTTGGAGATAATGTTGCAGAAAGTAACAAGATTTCACTAGGGTATGCAAACGTGTGTCTCTTGTGTGGAAGGGAAGGGGTTGAAACTCCTTGGCACTTTTCCAATTTTTTATAAGGTTCACTATAATTACTGACAAATATTTGAAAAATCAATATATTTGGATTACTGTTACTGCAAATACTGCTCCATTTACCTATTTAATGTAGGACGTCCAAGGGGTTTTGTCATGTGCGATTTCTGTAATCAGGCAGAGGGGTCAAGGTATAAGGCTAAGAAAACTCCCCCCTTTGTTTAGATACATTTTAACGTTCAGTTTAAAATCCTTAAGTTAAGCAATTACTGTTTACATCTTTCATTTGGACAAGATCTCTGCTCTGTACATAGAGTTACTTTTAAAGCTGCACTGACCATGTTGATGTGTGCACCTCAAATACACCTCATGACTACCCCTTTGGTGGAGGTGTATACATCTCTGAGGTGTACCTATTTAGCATTTTTAGATGCACGTCAACTACTCTTTCTGAATGCACTTCTCATCGAGGTGTAGTTCTCCTCACTATGGTGTACCTAATTACCTTTTTAAATGCACATTACCTACAGCACAGCTCCTGATTAGACTGTTGTTGAGTTATGCACCTCCCTGAGGTGTGCAGTACCTGACAAGCATTTTTCAGATGCATGTGTATGACACCTTTGACTAACACCTCCAGTGAGGTACAGTTAGACCTAAATAGCAATTTTTATATGCACATCAGCTACACCTAAATTACACTGGACTTTAACTGCACTGCTTTTGAAACCTCATGGATACATCTCAGACACTGATATAGTTGAGGTGCACATCTTGAGGTGTACTGAGGTGTGTAGCTCATTTAAACCTTAACAGCATATCAAATCTACTTCAGTTGGGTCAGGTTTGACTGATTTTATTATTTTCTCTCTGTTGGTATTTTGTTTGATATAATGTAGTGCTACTCTCAAATAATTGTGTACGCAGAATATCCATTGATAAAAACTCAGCAAATAATTTGGTTGCTTCAAAAATGGGCATGTTGTAAATGGAACTGTAGCCAAGTTATAATCATCTGCTAAAACATACTAATAAAGAATATACTAAGAGTAAAAACAAATACCCAGTTTCTTTGTCTGTTGTAGGTAAAAACATTATGCAGTTAGGCCTTGCTCTGCAAAAAAAAAAAGAGTCATTTGAACCCTGGTCTACAATAGATTGCTTATAGTTATCCCGCAAGTAGAACTTTATTTCCCTGTAGGATCATTATTACTGTACAGCCACTCACATGAGCTTTTCAGATTAGACTGATAATTTTCTTTTTTTTTAACCAGGTATAGCACACTAAGCTGAAAGCTTTTTTACAGGAGCGACCTGGGAGCACAAGGAGGTTAAGTGACTTGCTCAGGGTCACACAGTATGCACGTGGAAGCTGTGGGATTCAAACCCAGGTCTGGTCTACTGGATGTCACCAGATTTGCAGCTCAGAACCTTAGACCACTGCGCTATACCGCCTAATTGGTTTTGATATACACCAGTTCCTGCCATACTAAATATGCCTGGCTCATTTCTTACTTTTTCCACTCTGTGACTGTTGCTTTGTTGCCTATGACCAGCCCCTCTCTGGCCCACCACCACCAGCCACATCTCTCAACTTTCCTGGGGCTTACCTACTTCTCTGTCATCCTGTCACTGGACATGGCTATAGGTGCCCAGTCATTGGTGCAGGGCATATGAGAGTCTAGCACATGACTGCATGCAGTGATGTGACATACAGGCTTCACTTCACCAGTGGGGTGCCCCTCTCTTGCTTTCCTAAGGTGCTGCTACCCAGATTGCTCTAGGTGGTATTCAAGCCACAGGACAGACTGTCTTCCCTTTCCCAGCCAGCCACTGAGTGACCCACGTCTGTTCCCAAATTCAATTTACTAGTGTGGCAGGCAGTGAGGCAGCCAATGCCTTAGCCAGCCACACCACTGGGCTGGCTCCCTGGCTCATTTCTAAGGACCAGTTGGCACCTGACCTTGTTGGCAGTCTAGGTAACCACATAAAGAAATGATTCTATTCTCAGCATGACAGCACTGTGGCTGGGAGCTGGTTGCCATACAAGTGGCCTAGGTTTACAGCTAAACCTAGAAACTCTGCAAGGGGCTACCCGCGGGGTGGCAACCATACATTCCACAAGACTGTAAGTGCTGCTGCACATAGGAAATCCCTACCATGAATGGGGTGGATGTGGTCCCACTTCACAGGGGTGGGAATAGGGAGGAGGCAGGAAACTACAGACCAATCAGCCTGACTTTGGTGGTGTGCAAAGGAAACACCACTAAAGGAAAGGATTGGGGAACACCTTGTGATCAGTGAATTACAGGGTGTGAGGCAGCATGGGTTTACAGGGGAAAGATCTTACAAAACAAACCTGATCAAGTTCTTTGACTGGGTGACCAGGGAAGTGGATCAGGGAAGGGCAGTGGATGTGGCCTACCTGGATTTCAGTAAGGTCTTCAACACTGTTACACACAGAAGGCTGGTAAGCAAGCTGGGCGCCAGGGTGTGGTTGCAAAAGTAGTAAAGTGGGTGCAAAGTTGACTAAGTAACGGGAGTCAGTGGGTGGTGGTAAATGGGGTTCACTCAGAAGAAGGCATGGTAACCAGCGGGGTGCCACAGGGGTCAGCACTGGGCCCAGTTCTCTTCAAAGTCTTTGTTAGCAACATTACAGAGGGGCCAGAAAGGAATGTATGCCTGTTTGCAGAGGACACAAAAATCTGCAGCAGAGTGAGACACATCAGGGTGGGGGTGGGGAAAAAATGAGGGACGATCTGAAAAAGCTGGAGAACTGGTCAAGTGTTTGGCAACTGTGCTTCAATGCCAAAAAGTGCAAAATGATGCACATGGGGCACAGAAATCCAAGGGCAACGTACCAGTTGGGTGGGGAAAGATATTGTCAACCACAAAGCCGGAAAGGAACCTGGGGGTCATCATGTCTGATGACCTGAAGGTAGCAAAGCAGTGTGATAAGGCAGAGGGGAAAAACTAGTAGAATGCTCGGGTGCATAGGGAGGGGTATCGCCAGCAGAAAGAAAGAGGTAGTGTTACCACTGTATAGATCGATGGTGAGGCCCCACCTAGAATACTATGTTCAGTTCTGGCGGCTCCATCTCCATAAAGACAGGTAATCTGTGAACAAGGCGACCGCAATTGAGTGCCTACAAAAACAGTGACTTAATTAAGGCACCTGTGTTCAGGGCTACCTGGCAGGGGGGCGACCGGATACTGGAGTGGGCAACATACGGTGACGAGAAGTATGCGCATACACACGCATGTGCACACGCGCAGGGGGAAAAGGCAGGGGAGGGAAGGTATGTGTGAGGGGGTGTGGTGGGCAGCTGCCAAGCTGGTCCACTAGAGTGGTGGGGAGGGTGGTCACTTGGGGGGTGCAGGGTTCAGATCTGGCATGGTGTTTCTTTTTTTTTTTTTGCCAGTAGGTGGCTTTACATTTTTCTAAGTTTTTACCACCCCCGGAGTGAGAATCCATTAGTAGGGGGATGCGGGGGGCTTGGGGGGCACAGCCCCCTGCATTAAAAAAAAATACCCTAGGTCTCAGATGCTCTCTTGCTCCTTGCCATGAGTGTGCATTGCTAAAATTCATTTTTAGCAACGTACACTCGTCCTAACAGTGATCGCTATTCCACGATCTCCGTTATGACATACAACCGTAAAGACAAAGATTGTGTGGAGGTGATACAGAAGAGGGCAACCAACATGGTGTATGACTTGTATCAGAAACCCTACAAGAAAGACTCTAGGAGTTAAATATGTACTCTTTAGAGGAAAGGAGGAAAAGGGGAGAAATGATAGAAACATTTAAATACCTCAAAAGTATAAATAAGGTATAGGAGGGTAGCATTTTAGATAGAAAGAGAAGAAGGGACATGTGATACATCTGCAGAATATGACATGTTGAACTGTAACACAGGAGTCCTTATAACTGTACAGTGATACAGACATCACTGTACAGTAGTGAGGTCAGCCATGTTACAGTTCAATATGGTGTCATATTCTGCAGATGTATCATTTGTCCCATGTACGTTGTGGTTGTGTAGGACTGGTTCTGAATGTACAGTATCGGTACTTGTTACTGTACATTGTTAGTCCTGTACGATTACATGCTGGCATGTATGATATTTATACAGATATAAACTCACCCCACTGAGTGCCATGTCACTAACAGTCTGTCCTAGCTGTCCCCCCCTGACTCCCCCATGCCTCCTTCCGTGCTCCTCATGCTCCCAGCTGCCCATTGTCCACCCTGTCCCACTGGCGCAAGCCACATAGACCACCTCCTGGCAGGTCTAAGTGGTTCCTCTTGTTGAGTCCACAGCTGTGCTTGCAAACTTCCAAATAAGAGGGTGTTGCAGCTCCATCATGGCACAAGCCCCTTTGTGACCAGGCACACCACCATGTTGGGCACAAGTGTGAAACAGGAACACTTTGGCACAAGTGGTCCCAGGTGGGTCACAGCGATTGATAGAAAATTGAGAATGATGCAAAATGTGATGCAAGGAGCCACTTCAGTCAATTTTAATTGACACATGCTCCTTGTGTCATTCTGTGGGCTTTGAAAATTGAGCCCCTGGTCTGCTGCTGGCATTGGAATCAAATCTCTGACCCTTTGCTTGTAAAGCCAGGACCATCCAGTGTACCACATAAGGCACTGGTTTGACTGGTTTGACTATTTTGGCATTAAACAGCAGGGCCCGTTTCAGTGAAGAAGAAGAAACAGCATTTATATAGTGCCTTTCACACACATTGTGTTCCAAAGCACTTTACAAGCAATGCTAAACTGGTAGTGAAGTGCTTGAACAATGACAGCCATTCTGCACATTAGCATCCACACACAGTCTTGGAGAATTGCATGAACTGTTTTTTATGGGAAGGGGAATGTTGGCTAGAATACCGGGGAAAATCCCCTACTCTTGGGAAAATTGCCTTGGGTTCTTTTACTTCCACTTGGATACCCACCAGGACAGCACCAGAGATGGGTAGAAGGGATCTCAGTGTAATGTCTCATCCAAAGGATGGCACAACCCGACAATACAGCACTCCCCCCCTAGCACTGCAGTCAGGTGCCAGCAATAAGGTATGAGCCAAGTCCTAGTATGGGACTAGAACACATGATCTTCTGGCCCAGAAGTGGATGTGCTTACCAACTGAGCCATGCTGACACTACATCTGACTGGTTGGCCTCTGTTGACCCAGTCACACCAAAATTTTAAATTATGCTATTAAAGATCATGAGAGTCTACAACAGAACAACAGAAGTTTGAGGTGTTTAATTCTTTGATGGACCCAAACTTGCAGCTCTTTTGTGGATACACAAAAGATTATATATTGCATAGTAGAGCATTGTTCTGTATAGAATGCCATCCCTTTCAACAAGCTGTTGTACCATAGTTCAAAGGTCATGTAATGTGATTGTACCCTTCTGTGGTACAACATCATTCTGAACCTCTCGAGGCTGCACAAGTCAGTTTTATTCTGAAAGCAAAAGAACCACTATGCATGCATTTCACATAATGATAACAATAATAATATACTTTATTTTTAATGTGCCTTTTAGATATCAAGGCGCAGTACAATTAAAACAGTTAAAACAAATAAAAACAATATCATAATCCCATTAAAATATAAAGTACAATCAGAATCTGCAATCTTCATCACCGTATGCCTTTTTCCAAAGAATGGTTTTTAAGGCCTGTTTGAATCCCCCCACTTTCATGCACTCCCTATTCCGACGGGGTACAGAATTCCAGAGGGTAGGGGACACGAACATAAATGCCTGGGCCCCAGCAGATTTTAAAGACACCCTTGGAATCTCCAGCAACCCCTCATCGGCTGAGCTGAGTGGATGCTCAGGGCAATAAGGAACCAGAAGCTCTTTCAGATAGTCAGGGCCCAGTCCGTGTAGGGCTTTATATGTCAGTAAACCGACTTTGAAGGTGATCCGCTACTGAACAGGCAGCCAGTGCAGTTCCCGCAGCACCGGCATGATATGGGAAGATCTAGGAATCCCCATCAACAAACAGGCTGCGGAATTCTGCACCAGCTGCAAGTGGCAGATATCAACCCCCGGTAGCCCAAAGTAAAGCGAGTTGCAATAATCCAAACTCGAGGTCACAAAGGCATGGATCAATGTAGGAAAGTTACTGGATGGTACAAGGTGCTTGATCCTAGTGATGTTTCTCAGATGGTAGAAAGATGACTTAATGACAGCTGACACCTGTGCTTGAAGTGTCAACCCCGCATCAAGTTATCACCCCTAGGTCTTGCACCTGTTCAGAGGAAGGAAGCTCGGAGTCCCCAAGGAATAATCCTAAAGGTAGACCTGCCCCCAACCCTCCTATCCAGTGATCTGGATCCACAACCATCATCTCTGTCTTCCCAGGGTTCAACTTCAGCCAACTGGACTTCATCCAGTCCTGGATTTTAATGAGGCAGTTGTTAAATACTGAGAGTGCTCCTTCCTGGTCGGGTGCGAAAGACAGGTAGAGTTGGGTATCATCAACAATGAAACCTAAGCCCATACCATCTTACAATGTCTCCGAGGGGAAGCATGTACACCGGCAAACAACATGGGGGACAGCACTGAGCCCTGAGGAATCCCACAAGACAGAGAGATAAGATCAGAGGAAAAAAAAAAACGACACCACCCTCTGAGTTCTTCCAGTGAGAAAAGATGTAAACCATCTGTGGACCAAACCAGAGAGCCCACAGACGAATCTCAGGTGCTCAAGCAGAACCCCATGGTCAATGGTGTCAAAAGCTGATGACAGATCTAAAAGTACCAAAATGGACTGTTTTCTCTGGTCTCTCGCCATCAGGATCACATTGAGTACCCAAACCAGTGCAGTCTTGGTACTGTGCCTCTTTCAGAAACTGGATTGGAGAGGTTCATAGATGCTATGGATGGTCAAATGGTTCTCCAGCTGAGCAGCCACGACTTTCTCAATCACTTTCCCTACAAAGGGAAGGTTAGAGATAGGCCTGTAGTTTGCAAGAGAGTCTGGGTCCAATGAAGCTTTCTTCAACTAAGGTATCACCACTGCTTCTTTCAAAGAGCAGGGGTACTCACCAGAGTCAAGGGAGCACCAGACTATCTGTGCCAGAACCGGGCTGATAGAATCACCAGAACCCATTATCAGGGATGTAGGGCCCAGATCTAAACTACAGCATGTAGGAGGCATCCCCTGGACAATCCACATAACATCCACGATTTCCGGCCGGTCGAAAGTACTCCAGGAGAATGGGAGGATAGTGGCCAAGCCCTGATCATCAACAACTCGCATAGAATGTGTCACATGGATCTCCAACTTGATGTCGGCCACCTTATCAGCAAAGAGCCGAGCAAGCTCTTCACACTGCAATTGAGAAAAGCTCTTCCAACCTGCAGACAGGCTGGGTTGCACAGCCTGTCCACAGTTCTGAAGAGTTGGGCTGGTCGGTTCTGAGCGGCAGCGATTTCCCCGGACAGGAACTCTGCCTTCTTACTGGAAAATTCTGACTGATATAGCTGATAATGCTCTAGCAGTCTAAGATGGTTGGCATGTAAACCGGAGTTCCACCAACAACGTTCTAACCTGCGTCCTAGTCGCCGCAACTCCCTCAAGGTTCCATCATGCCACGGAGACCGAGGGCGAAGGGAGAGAGGATGCACACGTACTGGAGCAATATAATCCAGGGCTGAGGTAATGGCCTTATTATAGGCCAGAACCAAAACCTCCAGATCACTGCTAGCAACAAGAAATTCTGAAAGATCAAGCACCACTGCTAGGCCATCGGGAGTAACATCCCATAAAGGACGGTACTTGACCATCTCCACAGGGGTTGGCCTACGAGGGGGGGTGCAAATATTGAATCACACCGTGTAGTGATCAGACCATCTGACTGGTTTCACCCCCACATCAGAGGCCTCGATCCCCAGTAGGAAAACCAGGTCAAGAGAATGGCCACATTTATGGGTTGCAGTGGTAACCACCTGTGTAAGGCCCAGTGAATTCATCAACTGGAGGAAGTGTTGTCCAAATTGCTAGAGTTCATCGTCGATCCAGGCATTGAAGTCACTCAGGACCATCGGCCTGGGTGACTCAAATGACATGTCGACCACAAAGTCTGCCACTTCCTTAAGGAATTGCTTCTTATCTCCGGGTAGATGGTAGATGAGAGCTATCCTATAGCCCACACCTGCTATCACAGCACATTCAAATGATCTGGCCACCTCATCTGGAACACCGGTAAAATCCAATTCAGACTTGAAACAAATCGCAACACCCTCCCGCCGAGGTCCAGTCTTGAGTGGTGTATCACCGCATACCCAGCCTGAATTGTGGCCTCTAATATGGGGCCCGCATTATCATCCAGCCAGATTTTGGTGATGCACACCAGATCTGCCGACCCAACAAGATCCAAAATAACTGCAGTCTTGTTTTTGACAGATCTGGCATTGTACAACACCGCCCAAGTTGGACAGAGCTCCTGGGCTGCCCAACTCCCTGCTCATCCCCAATGATGGTGCCCTTGGGTACGGAGACTAGACAAGGTGGCCCACATTCTAGACTCCACTTCGCCCCAGGGCATCTTCTGGGCTTAACAACCCCGATGTGAGCACCCCGGTCTTCCAGCCCCTGCTGTTCAAATCCCCACCCGCCCCCTCCTGCAAACAATACCCAAGGCCCAACAATGTTGATAGGTGGAAAAAGACAACAGAGGAGGGAAAAAAGGGCGGAGGGCATGGACAACAGAAGCTGAATAGTGCACGACCGAGGGGGTAACACGCTGACATGTGTCCCAGGCCCAAAACATAACAATATGATACAAATATAACTGCTCAGTTTACAACCGTAAATAATATATTAAACCCCAAAAATCTCAGCCTATCCTAAACTTCTCCTTACACTTCCCACAACTAAATGATCTATACCCACACCAAATTAAAATAACAGACAACTAAATTAAAAATAAACTAAACCAACTAAATACATAAACCTCCCTAACACATTTATTTATTTAGCCCACAGGTCCTCTCAATACCTGGGGGCCAACCAAATTTAAATTAACCAAAAATATAGCACACAGGTCCTCTCACTACTTGGTGCCCTACTTAAACTAAGCACGCTTACTACTTATTATAAAACAAATAAATAAACATCAAAATAATAATAAAATAATAAACAGAAAAAAGATTTGAGGAAATTACATAGAAACCCCCCTCCAGACAATGTCTCTCACATATATCTGGAAGATAGGTGGATTCACAGATGTTACTGAGCACTATCACTGCTCACACAATTTCCACAAAAATACAATAGATCACAAAGTACTTGCAGTCAGCAGAGGTCCAGTCTGGATATGGAAACATCAGGAGCACAGCCTTATACAAACTCTGGAAACAAAGTACAGTATACCAGCTCCAGTGTCATTGGGAAAACTCGCAGACAGCGTAATTCCCAGTCTTCCAGTCTCAGGCTTCCAATTCCATATCGAAACGGGCTATCAGCAGGCCGCAGGTTCCTTAATACTATACACTATAAAAAATACAGGATGAACAACTTTATGCACAACCAGTGTGTTCTGCCACCTGGGGGTTCTGGTTCCCAAGGACCTCTTGAGCTTCACTCTCGAGGTAAGAGAGGATCAGAACCCCTCTGTGGCAAAGCACAGTGGTTGTGCATAGTTGCCCATGTGCAGTATTCTCTCTATATATGTTAATAATCAAGGGACACAATAATCAGAAAAAGGTGAAAAAAAAAAAGAAATTGGTACTACTTGGCAGGTCAAAATCTGAGAAATGGTAAACACTTCGTAGTTAACTAGCACTGCTTTTTTTAAAGTGAGACAATGTGTTTTTTTTTATACAATATATTCTGCTTTTTTTCTTGGTGTAGAAGACTGATATCATAATATTCATTTTTATCTTGCACCGTGATGCAGCCTCGCTTCCCTCTCCAGTTGTTTTCCTTGGAGCATCAGCTGCTCTGATTTATAATCAAGTGTCTTTTAGCCTTAATTGAGTCTTATTCATATTTCTGTAACTGCCTCGAAGCCCTAAAAACATGAACATCAAATCTTCAAGACTTTAGGTCCAAATAATTCATAATTTCCTAATTGTAATTCAATCTATGTTTTACTCAAGGCTGAAATAGAAACTAAACATTCTTATAACAAAACCTGTGTCTAAGATTTGTTAAAGCCAACTGCAAAAATCATAAAAAAAATAAAAAATTATGACTTTAGAGGTTGCACATTGTTATGGGATAACAGCATGCCTCAGATATTTGTAAGGCACAAGGCATTGCCAAGTGCCTTCTTTCATGACCCAAAAAGTACTAGTATCCAATAGCAACACATCCTTTACAGTGTCTTACTGAAATTACAAAACTGGTGCAAAGATTTAATAAGTGACAGACAAATTTGGAGTTAAAAAACCTATGTTCTGTAATTCTAAAATGCATACTTACATTAAAGAGCAAATGGTTCCTCTAACATTATGTGAAGTAGAAGTTCCCTGGAATATATGCATACCATGGAATACAATCATTCAGAATATTACTCAATTCCACTAGCACGCATTTATGCCCCCCCACACGCACATACACACTAGTAAGCCTCGTATGGAACCATGGCCCTTAGTTTTATCTGTGGCAGGATAAGCAGCAGGGATTTCCCTCATAAGTGTTCACCAGAAATCCACAGGAAATGAAAACTGAATAGTACTTTATTATTTAAATTTGTTTATGGTTGCAAAGAAGAGACCATGAGAGGAAATAATATTTAATGTTAATTAGGAAATGTGAGGAAATAGTTCTTCATGGAGAGGGTGATGGATGAGTGGAACAGCCTTCCAGTGGAGGTAGTGGGGGTGGAAATGGTTACAGGATTCAAGAATGCATGGGACAGGCACAAAGTGATCTAAGAAGTGAAGGGTGGGAGGGAGACTGGAGATGGAATAAGGTCTGGAGTGTCACTGTAAGTGGGGAAATAGGGCAGACTAGGTGAGCCAGGAACTCTTTGCTGATAACTTCTATGTTTCTATGTTAATTATTATAACTGCAGTAGGCAGAGCCCTGCAAGTGTGTTGCAATCATAGCAGTAAAAGGGAGGTTACAGGATACCAAACAGACTTGTAAATAGTTGCGGTGAACTGCAATCATTGCACGTCCACCATACTACTTTGTCCACTGGTGGAACATGACACATTCCACCATGTCCAAGATGGCTGCTGGAGCCCTGTGAGCACGCACGACAACTTGGGCACGCACACTGAACTCTGGCAGCACAGTCTGCAATGTCCAAGATGGCTGCCAGAGCCCAGTGCGCAAGTGTGAGTCATCACACATGCTCAGAGAACTCCAGCGGCCATCTAGGACATGGTGGATAGTGATGTGTTCCGCCATGACCACAGTTGCAGTTGTACTGGCACTGGCCAGAGTTTGTTAGTTTCTGTTTTCAGTTAGGGGAGTTGTACTTCGTATGGCCTGCTTGAATGTTTTCTGTGAGTAAATGTGGCAGCCATGTTTATAATTGCAATTAAAGATGAGTGATGTGGCTGTTTTACTCTATATGTTATTTGCCCAAATTCTGAATCCCACTACCTGAATGTGTGTATTTGTGGGGATTAACATATAAGTCTTGGAACTTATTTAGTCAACCAGGAAGCAGTAAAATTCCAACCATTTTATAATATTGAAACAAGGGGAGGCTTTCCATCCTGAGAAGAAAAGTATAGTAAAATGTTTCTTTTAACACCCAACATCATAACAACAGAGATGAGGAATGTTATGCCTGGTAGTGCTGTAGACTGATATATCAGTCCAGAATTCCTATAGGTTCAAATTCTGCTGTCAGCCTAAGGGCTGCGAGAATGAGAACAAAAATAGCCAACAGCACCGAAACGGGATGTTGCAGGAAATGTATTCAAAGCATTTGTGATGCTGCAGCAAACAATCATTCCAGTATGCAGAAGCAGTTCATCCATGAAGTTTGTTGTATGAGATTCACCTTAATAGAACTTGTAAAGTACCAGTAATCTAGTTAACTGGCCACAGACTAACCAGCCAACCTAACCATGTTCATGTAACCAGTGAGTGAAGAACTGTATATTTTCACTATTTTTTTAAACAAAGGGACAAAAAAGACCTGGTAGAAGATAACCATGCCTGACAGAAAGTTTAACCCATGGCAGCAAGAAGCATGACTGCAGTGCAGTCTTACCAGCCAAAAGAGGCGACAGAATGGACTAGTACATGTACAGCACTTTTCTGAAAAATGTAATTGGTCATAACATTGTAAATATTACAGCTAGAGATCTAAAATTTGGCACACATGTTGTTTGGGACAGACTCTAAAAGTTTGCCTTGTTTCATTACTTTTGCATGATGGGAGGAAGGGTGCATGTTTCATGACATTTGAATGAGGGGAGGAGAGGCTATAGGGGTTCAAAATCTGGCAATTTATTATTCATATGAAACTTTTTCTATGCTTAAAATGTCGGCACCTTTGAAGCTACGCAATAGAAAGTTTATGTTCATACCTTCTTGATAGAATCATAGAAACCGCTAAATAGAGACACAAGTGATTATGTAAATTGTAAGAGGCATTTAAAATTTCACAGTTTATTTGTTAAATTGTTTTAAATTTTTCAAAATATTTTGATGTTTATAGCTCCACTGCTATTGCAGGTATATACACAAGATTTGACATTTACACCAAAGTAAATCTGTCCTTGAATCTAATTAAGCTGGATAAATGTTGTTTAGTAGTTTAAAATTTATTGTTGATACTTTAGAAATTGATAATTGGAAAAATTTGCTCAAAACTTTATTGCCGCATAATAGATAATGCCACTAGAATTCCACCTGTGGAATTTAACCTGAACTACCCCTTGCACACTCCTGCAACAGTGATGCACAGCATTATGCTCCATCGTGACTAAAGATATAAGACACATGTGTCACAGTGGCCAGAGTCACAACTAGTTGTAAGACTTTGTGTCATTTGGTACCACTATTCTCAAATAGTGGAAATATACATTGTTATCTACAGGGTTATTAAATAGTCAGCAGCAAGCACTGTACAGAAACAATGCAGCATGTGTATGTGCTTCCACAAGTCATTGAGTTAGTGAGCTCTAGTGGTTTTCTGGCATATTTCAAGAATTCAGGGTACAGCACAGTGATGCCCATGACCATTCTCCATGGTTCATCACCCAAGACAGTGGCTTGACACTTGGCACCACTGTACTTTTACTATGGAGCCTCCTATGAATGCTAACTTATTGCCACTTTAACCAGCCTTTATCTTCCTCTAGAGTGGCAATTCAAGTGTATGACTGTACAAAATGTGTGGTCATGTATTTCAGAAAAGCTCATGAAATTCAACCGTAAATAGTGATGTTGTTTTGGAATATTTGGTTGCTTATAACTTGGTCAGCCCAATAGATCTGAGAGTTGATAAACACAGACTCTTTAACATCCATATTGTTTTTCTCCCTGCCAGCAGCTCGTCTTTCGGGATATAGCCTGTTCACCAGGGTATACCCTGGTCAGGCTGAACAAAGCCAAAATTCAGTTGGCTGCCGGGTTCTTTTCAAGCTAGTGACCTGACACTTGGCACCACTCTACTTTTACTATGGAGCCTCTTATAAATGCTATCTTATTGCCATTTTACCTAGGCTTTACCTTCCTCTACAGTGGCAACTCAAGTGTATGACTAGGCAAAATGTATGGACATGAGTTTGATAAAAGCATCACAACATTCTGCACTTTCGCAAAAGCTCATGAAATTCAATTTTAATTACTGACGTTATTTTTGGAATATTTGGCTGCATGTAACTTACCTAGCCCAAGAGATTTGAAAGTTGAGACACACACAGACCCTTTTTTTCATATTGTTTTATCTCCCAGCTGACAGCTTGTCTCTTAGGGATATACCTTGTTCATAGGTGTATACCCTGATCAGGATGAACAAAGCCATCATTCTGTTGGCTACCAGGATTTTCTCCAGCATGTTTTTCTCTCCAAACTCCCCTGGTGGGGATGGTGCCTCCAACAGCCTTGCACAGCCACAGCTTTCCCTGTGGCAGGAGAAAGCTCCCTGGTCCAGCCACATGAGTCACTATGTTAGTGGAACCTGCTACTAACCCTCCCCATCTAAGATGCACTGTGAAGTGGCAGCTGTTTCAGCTATGGCCTGCCTCCCGACGTGATTTCTTTGGCTCGCTTCCAAACCCAGTTTATCTGCACAGCAGTGTGATGCTCTGCTGCTGGCCCATGGGGTTTGCCTGAAAGCTTAAATATCTGGATCAATGAACCTAAGAAAATTGGTGATATTCTGTTCTCTAGTTTTAAAATTATAGGGGCTTAAAATTCTGCAGCTTACATAATTGCAAAATGTAATTTAAAAATTTCTGCCAGTTCAGAGGCTTGTAACTCAGTCACCTTTAAAGACAGAGACATAAAATGTGGTACACGTACAGTATATATGTGACTTGTTAAGGTCAGCTTGATAAATGTGGTGCAGTTTGAGCTAATACTTTTTAAATATTCTGCAGTTTACATAACTGTGAAATGTAATTTTAAAATTTCTGAAAGTTTGGAGGCTTATAACTCAGTCACCTCTAAAGATAGTGATCTGAAACTTAGAACTCATCTATCTGTATGGGCCTTGGTAACTTCAGTATACCAAACGTGGTGCCAGTTGTACTAATAATTTTGAAATTAGATGGAAATAACTGAAATCACAATTCTGGTGAAATTTCACAAAATTTCATGGACACAAAATCAGCATTTCACCAGAATTTCACTTGTGGAAGATTAATTTTCTCCAGCCTTAGAGTTAACTTATTCAGAAACCAGAAGCATGAAGTCAGCTAAGAATTCTTCATTAAAAAGCCTGCTGAGTTGACCGCAATAATTCCTACCTGATATAAGTTGGACTTGATGGGTATTTTGTTCAGTCTTTGGAGGGGATGGGGTCTCATACTTCATGATGACACAAACTCTAAGGCCTGTGTTTAAATCATTGATTATCTGGGGGGAGATATATATATATATGTACATTTCGTAATAGTTTTGGATTAAACAATGTATTCAGAACATTAATGTTAATACTACAGAACGTACAAGTGCCTCACCATGGCACTGTCTGGTAATAAAGCTATAAATATACTGTGAAATAACTGAAAGGACATATCTGCTGTGTTTTTAATAGAGTAGATATATTTTGTTGAATCAAACCAGAAATACTAATTTCTTTCCTGTGGTCTAATAATCAACATTCGCAACAGATGAACACATAGCATTGCCTCCATGTAACTCAGAATTACAGTAAAAACAAAAATGTGTAAATGCTGAACTACCCTGGCAAGGAAATGTTTTACTGAAAATGCATCCCTGGTACTGAGTGGTGAGTTTAAAATATAGTTTTTATTTAAATTGTCTGCTGCTAAACAAATTAATTAATTAGTTACAACTTCTACACAACTGTTACAAGACAGTCCTAACAAAAGATTATATTGATTTAATGAAAAAAGCAAAAAGTAGTTTGTACTTTGTATGGACTCTTTTTAGTCCCATATCATGTCTGTTTCAAGGCACTGTATAGCAGGGCATAATGCATAAAGCAAGGGTGGTCCTTCACTAACAGTGAGGTAAACTAATACCTATATGCACTTCTTGTTTTGGTGTTGTTACACCTTCCTCAGAGCTGAAATGTCAGCAGGCACGTGACGCGTGCACATGCATGTGTTTATGTTTGGGTCTCCAGGAGTGTCTACAGTGTAAATGGCTCATAGCATCGGGTTCACAGGAGAATGAAAATTGAAAAGGTGCAATATTAACTTCAGTGTGATTTTGTGCCAAAAGCTATCAATCACTAGCGGCTGGGAAACACATTAAATACTTTTTTTCACTTGGATATATGTGGATTTAGACAATTGAGCCAGGAAGAAAGTTTGAGACTTGAATAAATGAAAAACAGCTTTTGTATTACTACATTGCACTGTAGGGCAGTGGCCTTTCTGTCAAGTAAAAATTGGCTATGGTAAGATAATTTATGGTCTCCTACCTGTTTATTGAAGTAATTATATATATAGAATAATGCATGGGGTGGTGTGTTTAACAGGATTTTACACACAACCCGAGGTGTGGGATGTTACATAGACCCCGAGAGTGAAGCCCGTGGGGTTTATTTAAGCATCCAACATTGAGGGGGGTGTGTGCGTAAAATCTCGAATTAAACACACCACCCCATGTTTTATTTTATATAATTACTAAGGATTGTTTTTTCACCACAGCAACTATATAAAATAAAAACATCCTCCCTGTGCAGTCCAGTTCAGTTTTAGCACATTTTCATGTAGTCAGAAAGTGACTGGTGAAGGGGAATGTTCATCTTACTTTTTTTTATTTATATTTTAAGCTCTGTGAATTTTCTAGGCTGAATTGTCTCTGTTACTTCTTTTTTTTGTTTGTTTAAATATACTTATCAGCAAGGGCAGTGTCCAGCATGGAGGACTGGCACAGAGGTAAGGAAGATCTGCTGCTGGGGCATGCACACAACAGAAACCAGGTGCCTGTTCACCATTATAATCAGTGGGTTATAACGGTGAATTGTAACCCAGTTTCCCCTAGGGAAAAAAGGAACCCCAGTTATTATATATATTTTTTTGGCTCCTCACCATGCCTAGCACTCCTGTTTTCTACCTCCTGCAAGGAACATGTGCCCTGACTTCCACCCTGGATACCACTACAGATCTGCTGTGGGCCATTGCCCATTATCGGTGCATTAAGCTGGTTGGGTATAGCCTGACCTAACTAGATGGGCCAACAACCAGGTTACAGCTGGTCTGACTTCATTTTGCTGCCCTTCCCCAGAGTGATTAAGAATGCCACTCTCTCCTCCCTTCTTTATAAAACCAGCTAGCACCATTTTAATCTTCTCCTATATCATTAAAATTTACTTATGTGGAAGTACAGCAATGTGTGCTCACATCCTCTGACCCTCCACCTCCAATGTTTGTGAGGTAATTCTGTTTCAGTTAATTAGACACTTATGGTGTATATTGTAAAATAAAGTGTCCAATATTCAAGGGCCAAAGTGAAGTATTCAACATCCTACAGTATTTTTCCCCCATGTCTTAACTACCACTCCCAATTTCCTATTCTGTGGGAAAACAGTGTGGTGAGTCTGGTGTAGCCAGGTGTGCATTTGGGGTGGAGAATCACTAATGATTCAGTTTTGGATTGGACTGATATAAAAGCAGCCAACTGCAAATGATACTCTGTTTTCAGCAGCCTCCACACTACATCAGCTATGCTCTGCCAGCCATACCATGCCCGCCAATCTGCTCCCACAGGTATTTGGCATCAGAGAGAATAGCTAATGAGGGGATCAGGGAGGATGAGAGCACATATTGCTGTTCTCCCCTGCTGAAGAATAGACCTATGTTTTGTTGTTATTGCAAAATATACCAGGAGGGTGAAACAGGATCCACCCTCCCCACCTTCATGGACAGCAAGTAGGGCGTATATTGCTGTGCCATGTGAATGACACTTTTAGTGGTAGGGAGCAAGGAGTTGGACAATACAGAGTGACTCGGGTGAAAGATGCTTGGATAATCTGTGGTATCTTCAGAATACCCACATTTTCTGTCAGAAGTGGACTGTGAGGTATCTGGTTAATTATTCTGATACATTAAATGGAAGCTCTTGGACTATCTGGGCAAATTATACATTATATGGGTCAATCAACCTGGATAGGCATACTTGAGTTTGTGTATCTGCAGACAGTGATCCAGAGCAGCTAGTGCTATATGTGATCATCTTCCATTAGCGTTTGAGTTGAGTTTCAAAAATGAAAGGAGTGAGCTAGTATTATTACAAATGTAGTGAAGAGGTGAATTGGGGCCCAATAGCCCCTCCAAGAGGAAATCAATATACCTCTGTGATGTCATACCCCAGGTGGGAAGCTGATAGTTCTTACTACTATGTCCTATAACTACACCTTAGACTTTTGATGGGGGTTTCCCCAACAAGAATAGAAATCCCCAGATGCTACATACATAGGTAGGGGATCCCCTACAGTATTTATGGATATTTTAGGGTGCTTGTGGTGGTCCCTTGGAATTGCTCACCCTGCCACCACCTAAACTGGTAGTTATCATGTAAGCCCAATTTCTGTACAGTAAACGTGCATCCCCAAGGGCAGAGATGTTGCATTTGTTTAAGTTTCTGCTGCTGCTAGAGGAATGGCTGCATGGTAGGGACTTTCTGAAAAACAAGCCCGATCAACAACTCTGGCTTCTATTTGTAACTGGTGTCTCTAAGCTAACCTCACTGGCAACAGCAATGGAGCCAGCAATGCTTTTACTAGACTACACTGGCTGAGCTTATATTGGCTGCCAGTTTGTGTCCACTGCAACATTGTACACAAATGTAGCAATAACTGCCACACTAATTCATGGTCACCATGGCTGCACTCTCCTACCTGCCAACACTATGTTTCCATAATTGTCACCACAGCCTCTCTTTGCTGCCATAACTCTGGTCTCTCCTACCCAGTGGATGTGTTCTACCTGTAGTCACTCACTCATGAGCACACTCTGTTGCTCACCATGAACTTCATTTCTCTCTCTTTCTCTCTCTCTGTCTATCACTCTCTCTCATTCCTCTGCTGCTTGAGTGGAAGAGGAAACTGGACAGGTGTGTAAGTGACCCTTCTATCTATTGGATGTGCCATACCTGCAGTCACTCGTTTGCAGCCATGCAATCCTGCCACAGTCAGAGAGTTCAGGCACAATAGGGCAGAGTCTAGTTTCTGTCACAGAGCCACTTTGTCCACACTCCTGGTCTCAGAATTCAGTTCTATACCTGCCACCACAACCTCTCTCTCTCTCTCTCTCTCTCTCTGTCTCTCTCTCTCTGTTTCTTTTTCTCTCTCTCTCCATCCATAGTCCAGGTTAGTGCCACGCCTACCACCTGCAACATCTCCCTCTCTCAGTGGTTCTGGTCTCAGAACTTGGTGCTGTACCTGCTGCTGCAACCTCTATCTCTGTGTTTCTGGTCTCAGAAACTGGTGCTGTACCTGCTACCGTATCCTTTGTCTCTGTACAGTCCTGGATGGTGCTCTACCTGCCATCAGAACCTCTCTTCCCATAGTCATGGTCATAGAGACTTGTACCACTATAAAAACAAGTTGTCTGGCTGCACTCTGCTGTCAGAAGCTGAGACCTCAGAGCAGATGGCAGCATTAAAGGGAAGGTCCCCACAGCCTTTTTTCTGTTTATCTGTGTAGTTTGTAGTCATGAACAGTAATTGCCTCTATTGCACTCTTCTAATTTCATCAGGATTTAAATGTAATTGAAGTTACTTAAGTCTGATGTGAAAACCTGTTTGATTCCATTGCAAAGGTAATGACCTGACTCATGTAAGGCATCCTGGGATTTTATGATGCCTTAGAGCTAAAGTCTGTAGTAGTTCTACTGTATCAGTCAGTGCTGTTCATGTCCTCTGCAGTCCCTCTGTACTTGTCTTGTAGTGACCATCACATTTTTAAGGTATAGTACATGCCCTCCTGTTTTCTATAGCTTAAAGAATATCTGTGTTGGAACAAATGCTTTTAGAGAAGGCTTGTGTTTGTGAAGTTTTGTTTCTGCTTTGTTAAATAGTTTTGTGTTACAAATTCTGATTTTGTAGACTGAGCTTGCAGTTTCTTTGTTCTCATTGTTTTTTTCTGGTGCTGGCTCAGGCTAACAAACAAGGCTGATGGGCAGCACAAGACAAAAACACATGAGACCTGATTTTTAAAGGGCTGAGAATGCCACAGGCCTCAGCTGCATCTGTCTCGTGCACCGATTGTGATAAGTTACACCAACTTGTTCTGCTTTAGCTTGTGGCAATCCTGGGTACCTTTTTACAGAGCTTGCGCCAAATATTTGGCACAAGCTGCCATAAATCAGGTAAAGTGTCACAACTGTGTCTGACCTACCAAACGTGGGCACACTTGCAGCAAAGGTGTTTTGTGCAGCTGTGACAAGAAAAGGGTTTGACACAGGGCCTGATGCAAGCCCGGTGTCGCCTTTGAAAATTGGGCCCAGGGATGTCAGAGGACTTCAACAGTATTGATTGATATAGTAGTATAATTGCAAACTTTAGCTCTAAAGCATCATCAAATACCATGATGCCTTGCATGGCCTAGGTCATGACCTTTGTAATGGAGTGAAGTAGGTTATTACACCAGACTTAAGTAACTTGATTTACTGTACATTTAAATCTTGATAAAATTAGGAGGGTGCATTAGAAGCATTGTTCATGTCCGCAAACTACACAGATAAACAGATAAAAGGACTGAGGGGTCCTTCCCTTTAAATCCAAAGGCTATTATCACCTCATCAGCACATGGAGAGGTGTACAGACCTGTTTCTAACACATTTATCTGCAGAATCAAGCAGACTTTATAGACCATAAGGCCTTTTTCTGCTGGCAATTTTCATGTTTCATATCTGTATTGAGCTGATGTAAGGCTAAGTACAGTACTATTAAAACATGGTGCTGCAGTATATGATTTAAGCATTAATGCACAACAGGGTGTGGGTTGTGCTGGGATAACCTCACGCCTAGGGTGGTTGTGCACAAGGCCGCAGGCCGAGTGCATCCAATGCCACAGGTATGATATTATCCCAGCACAACCCACACCCTGGAGTGCATTACTGCTATTATATAATGACTCATTTTTTAATAAAAGAATGAAGTGTTAAAAATATATATTTTTGGTGTGTGGAGGTATACCTTTTAAATAAAATGTCTACAGTTTCTATTGTGGCCACTAGATGGTGCAGCCAGTATGTGTACTGCATTTTGTTCCCCTCACCACTGCTTTTCTCTTAAAGGTCTGAGTCTGTGCCTCACTGTATACATGCTAGCCATGTTTTTCATTGTATTCCCAAGTGTAGCAGAATTGTGCAACTGTTTTATGTTAGTATCAGAGATTGGAGACAGGAGCTTCCATGGTGCTGCTGTGAGGCAAGAAACATAGCTGCAGAATCGATCAGACAATGGTGAGAGGTACCGAGTGGGAGCTGATCGGCAAGTGGAGTAACAACGGCTTTCTTGTTGAGGGGAAAGTCAGTCTACGTATGGGTTTGTTGTGCTCACTTTTCTTTTTTTTAAGAAGGCTTTCATGTGTGGTGATTGACTTGTGGAACGAGCATGCTGCTGTTCTGTGCACGCGTTGCAACATCTGCTTTTCCATTATAATGGGGTGCTTAGCTACACTACAAAACAAGAAAAAAAAATAGATTTTCTGTTCCATGGACAGTTTGTAGTATGGTGGATGGGAGGCTTTATGTTTTAAATGTACATCCTCAGTGGCGGGGTGTTGCTGACAGCAGAGGCCTTTACTGCAGACTGGGACAGATGCAACTGAAAGAAAGGTATTTTTTTATGGAATGGAATCTTTGGGGATTTTGGGGCATGTCTGTGGGCTGCTGGCTTGATTTGGGTTGTTTTTTGAATCAGAGACACTGAAGGTGGATGCCCTTCAGCAATCACAGAAGCATGCTGTCCAGTGGGGATATCTGTAGCAGGCTGCATGGAGTGATTCTTGGAACAGTTGATGTGGTTATCTGTGGCCTGGGACTAGAGCCGTAATGTTGTATTGGGATAACATCACGGCTCTAGTCCCAGATGGACCAGTCAGAGTCCATGATTGTTTTATGCCATTGTATAATGCTGTTTAATGCTGTATGAAGCTTCTTAGTTTGAGTCAGTCATACTGGTAACACCACATGAATTGTGAAAATCTTCTTTATGATTTGCGACTGCTTGAATAGCAATGCACTTATTGCTGCTACCTTCATCTGAGTGTTGATCTCGCCATAACTTTACCATAGTGCTGTGTCATGTCTAAGTAATCTATGAAGAAAGGATATTTAGAAATATTATAACCAGAGAAAAATTGATAACCAAGTAATAGTGCAGGATAATCTTTCTGCATATGCAAGTAATGTTGATGCTGTAAAAAAAGACTAAGTTCAAAGACATAACTCCAATTTTATTGGATAATATACAAAACGATCTCAAGTCAATATAACAACCTGTATTTCAGTCGATGGCTCCCTTGTATTGTCTGCCTTGTGATATACTTAACATCAATTAATCAGTTGACAGGTGCATATCTCCTCCTGAGCTAGAGGGTTTATGAATGAGCAAATGTGGGATATTACAGCCTGCAGGTGAGCATGAGAGTGTCTTTGCAGACACGTAAGCGCAATATGTCTGTATAGTTGTGAATTTCTGTTTGCATGTGTGCATGTACTATAAATGCTTGCAGCCAAATAAATAGGATGATGTAACAACAGATATTTGTAGCTGAAAAAACAACTGAAAGAGCATTCACTAGCAGACCCTACAGCAACAGAAACTGAGCTTTGTCTATAAATGAGCAGCAGTTTGCATGTAAGTAAAGGAGATGATTGAAACATTTATATTTATTATTCTTCACTTACTAAGTATAACAATTTAACTATCAAAGCTTGCAAGCAAACATAATTGGCTTTCACCAGTTCCCTGTTGGTTTTGTTTCTACTTCCAGTTTTCCTATCCTGACCGTATTCAATTTGACCTGAAGAAAATGGAAATGTTGATCAACACATCACTAGGTACAACTCCTCTGAAGATTTTCCACATTGGGCCTGTGATGTGCTGATTGACAGAAGGGCTTTGTAAGTGTCCTTTCTAGGGCGGGCACTGTGTACGAAAGTCATGTTGGCTGTTGTTCTGCAAATTGCCTCAGCCTGGCCCACTCTTGCTTCAGTAACTGATCCCCCCCTTGCCCTTTGTTTCCCAGTCCCTGGTCAGGCTACTCAAATTAACTGGAAATGTAGCTATGTTTTAATTATACAGAGAGGCTGAGAGAGACATTTCCTCATTCCTGCAAGCATGAAATGGTGCCACAGCTATACTGCTCTTTGTCCTTTTGCATTTCAGTAATTTAGCAGCACAAAAACTCTCAGTTTATATAGCCAATTTATTTTTTCCAGAAAAAATAAAGGTTAGCTTTCCATTCACAAAGTTAATTCTGCTATGACCACCTTCATTGTCAACAGTGTCATCATGTGTAATCATGAGAGCCTATTCTGTAGTTGCAGCAACAAAATGAAATCATTTACCAGCATCTTTACAACAAGGTTTGGGACATGAGACATTTAAAAAAACTTAAGAAATATTATCTTAGTCTCTTGACATGTAAATGCTTTCACTGAAATTGTGTTTTGTACTTGATGCATTGTACTGTAATTGTTGTCTTCTGTTGTCATTATTATTTAACATCTTCACTGTATCTTTTTATGGTCTTGGGTCATGTATGAAAAAAGGACTTGGTTCATTACACTTACCTGATCAACAAAATTTAAATAAATAAAAAATAAATCATAGGGAGGGTTGGCTAGGCTTAACAACCCAAGGCATTATTCACCTAGGTCACCTGCATGTTCACAATACATCTGCCACTTTCTCAATAGTTTCTCATGCACTCACCTCCTTGCAGCCAGCAGAAAGTTAGCAAAACATTGTAGATAGCTGTGAGGTGCAATAAGAAGGCACAGCTCACTCACTGATTGCTATAAAAAGGCATATCCCAGTCCCCCATTGCATTTCTACAGGACAGTTGCAAAACTCTTTCTGACTGATGTCAATAGGAACTGGTGTGCTATGCAGACCAGCCGTAAAAAACAAATTTTGTAGTTCAAATCTGTAAGAGCCAAAAAGGTTCTATACATTCTGATGAGGCTGAAATAGCTGTCAGAATATTCAATGATTTTTCTAATTCTTTCCAAGCTTTAGACACTTTTCCAGTCCACCCCTACATTATGCATTATAACCTAATTTTCTTCTGATCAATTACATTACTGTCTGTCTCCAATCCAGTATTTGTTTAACTAACTCTCTGTCTCTTTTTTCTCTCTGTCTCTCTGTCTCACCAGGGAGAGCTTGGTCTATTTTCATTAAGTAGAACCTGGAACTGTCAAGGTGGTTTGACCTTTCCAGAAGTGCTGTAAAAGGCGATATTCTATTAAGGTGTTTGCTTGATAACTGAATGAATGCTTGTTTGGAACATGTTTGTCCTGGAGCTACATCTGTACTGAGATGGTTCTGTAACAAAATTGTTCTGCTGCTTTATGGAGAAAGAAAAGCACCTGCTGTGTCTTTTCATTTTATTCCTTTCCCAAGTAGTGGTGTGGAATTCTAAGTGGGTTTACCATAGGAAAAAAAGTATGTTCAGAACCCTAACATTAAAGTGAGCTTCCTTTTTCACAAAACTTAAAAAAAACATATTTAGGCAATGTTCAGTTTGTGTTTTGTAATCTTCCTATAATTCTGTCCATTTTGTTCTTCATTACTAGGTTTATTTACATGGACAGATGATCCATGTCCCTTACAGCTGATATATTCTGAGGGCCAGATTTCTAAGCAAGTGGAAAAATGTGCACAAGTGGCAGAAATTATGCACAAGAGGGGCTTCCCTTGTGCACCTGCACGGTTCTCTGAAATTGCCTGATTTTTTGAAGGGGGGCCATTTCGTGACAATTTCCACAATTTATGGCATGTTGTATATGATTTCCATGTACCGCTGTCAAACTTCTATGCCTGTTGGACTTGGGGGTTGATCTTATGCCCGTGATTGGGCCAGTCGGGGGGTTCAGTACAGTATGCCCGTGATCGGGCCCAGTGGAGATTCACTACTGTTATGCCCACAATCAGGCCAGTGGGGGGTTTCAGTACAGTTATGCCGCGATCGGGTCAGTGGGGGTTCACTACTGTTATGCGCGATTGGGCCAGTGGGAGGTTCACTACTGTGTATGCCACGATCAGGCCAGTCGGAAATTTACGTCATGCCTGCGATCTGGCTGCAGGGGCGTCCGGTCCCCGGCGGCTGCACGCCTGGCAGAACACCAGGCGCCAGTTGTCGGGATCGGCGCGCCTGCATGCCAATGGCATGCAAATGGGACTCAAGTAGATGCAAATGGCCCCTGCACCTTGCATGAATTTATGGCCCCATTTGCATGTCACCTTTTGAATATCGGAAAGTTGCGCATGGCGCAATGGAACGTGCCACCGCATCTTGAATGCTCCACTCTGACCACTTGCGGTGGTGCAAGTTCCAGTGCGCCATGCACAGTGGCTGTGGCCGGGGGGCGATATTCAAAGGAGTTGCTCAATAGCTCAACTCCGTTGAATATCACCCCGGCCACACCCCAGCGCAACCTTTTTGAGCAGCGCAAGGGCTTGCGCCACAGAATGGCACAGTTTGAATATCCATCCCCTTGTGTTTACACTACTAGATCTGCACTGTTGCAGGGGTGCAGATGAGTTGCACAGGTACAAATCTGGCAGCGTAAACATCTGCCTGAGCATTGCAAGCTGCTCTGTTGTGGCACGCAGCATTCCCTGTTTTGTTGGGAGTGTAAACATGCTGCTTTGCTTGAACTGGTGCAGCCCTACAGCAGAGCACACCACGCTGCCTTCCTCCCTTACCTGCATGACAAATCCCGGGACACATCACGGACTGATGCCACAGTACAGTTAATACGCAGACATTTTTAAATACCATGTATACTCACTTAAAGGTCGGTCTGTGTATAAGTTAGGGACTGCATTTCAGACCAAACAAAGTGCCTTTTCCTTTGACCCGCATATAAGTCAGGTGTATAAAACCCAAGACACATAATCAGGCTAATTTTAAATAAACAGCATGAAATTGCAAAAAAAAAAAATAGTATTTATTTATTGGATTTTTAATAAGATTAAAAAGATAAAACTGATTCAGAAAAGAGAAAACACATTAACACAAATGCACTCGTGGGGGAGCACCAATCACAACATAGAAACATTGCGAGTGCAGGATACAGTTGTTCAGCTCAGTTGCAATGGAGAGACACAATCAGGAACCTAAAAATTCTTCATCCTCCTCATCCTCTGTTTTGAACAGCATGTTCAACTGTAACTTGAAGAGGGGGATGTCATCATAAATTCTCTTGTCCTCTTTGTGGCTTTCGGCACTTGTGGTGGTTGCACAGGGTTCACCAACCAGATCCTCATACAGCATTTCATCCTATATGCCATCCATGCAGTTTGAGATTCCACACTTTTTAAAGGATTTGATTACTGCTTCAGCAGGAAGGGAGTGCCATGCAACAATGACCTACTGGCAAACGAGGTTGTAGATTGTTTTTTTAACATTTCCAACAGCAGTGAATTGCTTTGTACCACTAATCATCCATTTTTGCCACAGTTCTCTCATATTAGCCTTGAATGGTTTATTCAGGCTGATATCTAGGGACTGCAACAGCGAGGTGCAGCTACCTGGAATGACAGCTTGGTGTGTTTGGTGCTGCCAAAGATTGTTTTTGACAGAACCCATCAGAGCTTACAAGCCAGCATGTTCAAGAACAACTTTTCTTCTTTGCAAGTGGGCTTCATTGTCTGTCTGCAGGAAAGTCATTGGCAGTGTGGGAACACCAGTCCATGCCATGCAGGATGAAAAGTCAATTAATGTCGAATCAGATCAGGAGGGTCATAGCCAATGACTTCTCTGTATTGTGGCATCGGCAATAGAATGACTGAGGTCTCATGCTCATGTGCTCCTGAAACTAACATACAATCTGTGCTAACTAAACATTTGCACAGGGTCTTCCTGAGGACTTCAGTATCTCTTTTTGTATACTTATTCTGTGTCTGCTTAATAGGACAGGATTTATTTTACATGGAGTCTGTGTAGTCTAGGAACTTGTATTCATTTAATCAAGGTCTTTCTAGCCCTACTATAAGGTCTTCAAATTGCTCCCCGTGACCTCCCAGTCTCTCTCTCCTCCATGCTCCTGGCTCCACTAATCTCCCCATACCCCTGGTGGAAATTTATGTGCAAAATGCAGGAAATGCAGTGGGACACAACAGCTTCAGTCTGCACTGATGCAGGAAACTGTAGTGTGAACGCACTGCTGCATCGCACAGGTGGCAGTGATGCAGACAACAATGCAACGGGACTGCAAAATGGAAGGTCATGTAAACATAAACTGAATCATGTCAAGCCCTTTGAGAATTGGGTCCTTACTGTTTAAGCATTTGCTCAACTCACAATCCCCTGTTTGTGACATAGATAATAATTAACACTGAAGTGTTGAGAGCAAGCAGGTTCACACACCTGGTTGGTGTTTTGACATAATTTAGCATCAGAGCAAAGTTCAGGTGCCTCAACAATGATGTCACAGCAACAACAAGATGTGAGCCAGGGAATTCTTGACTAGAGATGCAGCTAATTTAAATTCTGCCAGCGAAGTGAACGTGAAGTGGGCACTTCAAGTAGCCACTCTGCTATGCGGAGTGGGCAATGGAAAGTGCTTGCTCTGCCTTGTCATTGCCACTTCGCTTTAAGGCTGAATGGCAATGCGAAGTAAGGTGAAGTCATTGTTTTTAATGGCCTTCGCATTCCTCATTATGATTCTAAGTGATCCACTTGGTGTTTCAGATTTGGCAGCCCCCCCACACATCACATGGCTTACAGTACTGTAAGTCACATGCTCTTTAGCTAGGCAGGAAGAAAGTGAGTCATACAAGCAGACACTTTTACTTTCTCCTGTGCAGATGGAGAGAGAGTAATATGTTTTGTGACTGCTGATACTTTTAGACCTGAGTGAAGAGGAGATTTAAACTTTGATTTAGACCCAACAGCTTTTTTAAAAACTACATTTTTTTGTCTTTTCTGTACTCTTTTTTACTTAATTTGTTCTTTCTGTCAATTTTATTTTTCTTACCTTTATAAGTAGTTAGTTGTTTGTGATGATGAAGAAACATGAATGCCTTCGACTGTACTTTCCCGGGCCCCGATGAGCCGTAGCTTAAAAATTCCAGACTTAAAAACATGTATCAATGAGTACAATGGTGGGGTGGTGAAGCCTGGAGAGATACTACAAAACAGGCTTACAATACATCCAAGTAACTAGAAAAAAATTAATGTTGTGATTCATAAAGTGAATGATCGTGAATTGTGATTTGTGACTACATTTGTGACTATGATGAGAAGAACGTGATTTGTATCACGAGTGACTCATGATGATGGTCCTGACTTAAAAATGCATATTAATGAGTACAATGTTCATGCAGAATTAAGCACCACACCTGTCCAGTACTCTGAAGGGAAACCAAAGAAACAACTGTGACTTAAGTTACAGATGGGGATCGGGCCCTAAAGAGATGCAAATGCACAGACATAATAAGATTGTGCTGTGCACTGAAGAGATGCAGACACAAAGGCACAACACCTAACCAGTGCTCACCATCAGAAATTCAAAAAAAGGATACCTTTGCCGGTTGGGGCAGGCTGCGGGGGGGGGGGGCAGTGTACTGTACTGCTGCAGTAACAGTCACTAGTACTAGTACCAGTAAAGATACCACAAAGAAGTATAAAAATCACACAGCTGCAGTGGATAGCAGGTTCACATTGCTGAAATTATTATGTGCCACAATAAAAGGTGTCTGATTTAATGACACGTGTCACACACATACTCACACACACATTAATTAAACTAAAATTATACACTACGGCAGTTACAGTCACTAGTACTAGTACCAGTAAAGATACCACAAAGAAGCATAAGAATCACACAGCTGCAGTGGATAGCAGCTTCACATTGCTGAAATTATTATGTGGCACAATAAAAAGGTGTCTGATTTGATGACACGCATCACACAGATACTCACACATACACTAAGTAATGCATAGCAAATCGAAAACTTCAGTAATATAAACATATATTTTAAACAAACTAAAATTATGCACTGCTGCACCACAACAATCACCAAAAACATGGCAAGAAATATTGAAAATATTACTGTGTGTACATTAACACAGTTAACCAAGAAAAATATCACCAAAACAGAAAGCACTGTCTTTTTCTCCAAGTTAATCTACCTACACCACATTTACGCCCCTCCACCAAAGCACACTTGCACTGTCTCTCAGTACACAGACTGAATGTTGTACATTAACATTCAAAATTCATACACAAACAATAAACGCTCAATGATATGAGCACAGGAGGGTTTCCTATAATCAACGAACTAAAGTTTCAGCAAAAAAAATGACTCAAAAATGCTTTTTTAACAGCTTTTAGAAGGTTTGAATCGCAGAGAGCTCTCAGAGCAGATTGTCTCCTACAGCTTCCTATACACTACCCCCAAACTGAGGCTGTGCAGAACACTCTAGAGCCCATGTGACCTGAAATCCCATGAATCACTGCAAAATTCGCTTTGAGCTTAAAAACAAGAAGCGAAGTGGAAGGCGAATGTAGCGAAGTCATTGTTTTCAATGGACTTGGCGTTACCTCTGCAGAATACTCCGCCGTGTTGTGGAGCACTCCGCGAATTCACCTTCACTCCGGGAATCACTTCACGGAGCGAATTGGGGCCACTTCGCCCATCACTATTGTTAACCCAGTGTTTATTATTTGTTATATAAACTAAAGTTAGCATGCCTTTTAAACCTTTTCTTTTTAACCGAATGAACTTGAAACTGAAACTGAATTGTTACTGCGTTCACAGCTCCAATGGCACAGCTAAGACTCCAGCTGATCTCACACTCTAGTGTGCTGTAGTTCAGTAGTGAGCGAGTAGCTCTGATTCAGGCAGCTGAGCTAAGTTGTTCTAAACATTCTGAAAAAGTTGTTCTCAATGTGTGTTGAGAACAATTTCTTCAGGTCATAGTAAAAACATGCCAACTAATTATCATTAAACTATCATAATGATGTCCATAGCAGTCAACAAACTGGGATTTCACAAGCAACAGATTAAAGGGAATCAATGTATTAGCAGAAATACTAGTAGTAGTAAGCTTTAGTCATAATATTATGAACAGGGATGATGTTATAAACTCCATTAAGCAAAGCTCATTTCCAAGAAGATCCCCTACAATCATATGGTTGCCTATACAATAGTCTATAAATAAATACACAATTATACATAAGCTTGTATAGTACTAAGTCAATTACATAATACCATCACAGAACACACAACAAAGTGCATAGAAGACATATCATCAATATTCAATTATACAATGGCAAGAAAAAAATCCTGGACTCTGATTGGTCAGTCTTGGGCTGGACCCATGCTGGTATCTCAGTACAACATCACAGGTCTAGTCTCAGCCTCACTGAACTGCAGATGAGCATTTTATGGAGCTTTTGATTGATTGTTTCATCTTCTCCTTAAAAACAAAAATATTTTTCCGCACAAAAACATCTTTAAAATTATTTTTTTATTCTGTATAACAATGAGCCATTATATAATAGCAATAATGCCCTCCAGAGTATGTGTCATTTGGGATAACGTCATGCCTCAGTCATTGGATGCACTCAGCCTGTGGCCTCGCGCCCAACCACGTGAGGCGTGACGTTATCCCAGTACGACACACACCCTGTCGGGCATTATTGCTTAAATTTACCAGCTTTAGGTTATACCCTCAAGGCAGCATTGCAATGGTGACATAGCCCTATCATGAAAGCATTGTTTTAACGGGCACAGGCAGATGATTGAACTTACACCTCTTAAACTAATGGGCATAGAGTTCCATAAAACAGGTCCTCTGTACCATACTGATGACCTCCCAGTTCCTAAATTACATTTCAGGACTACATACTCCAAACCTTGTGCAGATCTCTGGGACGCCCTTGTACCTCTGATATTGAAAGTAAACAGGACATACCGGGGCATATCTTTCTTTTGTAATTTAAACATATATGTCAAAAGATGCCAATTTCTCCTTTCCTCCAGACTCAGCCAATTTAAGGCTCTATATAAATTATAATGAGGTGTTCTCCTAGGGGAACTGAGGATGGTGCAAGACTACCTGTTATACATTACATCCAACTTGGTTAAACCTGTCCAGTTCTGAGAACATGAACTTTACAGAAATAAGACCCTTAACCCCCCCCCCCAATCTAAACTTAGATTAAAACATTCTGGACCAACTTGAACTTCTACAGATACATTTTATTACTTTTACCTCCTCCCTGTACCCTGCCATTTTTCCACAATACTGAGGAACAGAGAAAACTATGGGCCATCTTGATGCTGTCCATGCCTCACTATCTGGTGAGAAAATAAACATTATTTGCATAGACTGCAGCCTAATTGGTCTCACTGTGTGAACCCATATTACATTTTGAGCTCAGCAATGCCTACCAGAATAACAGGCACTACTCCTCGTTTATGCCCAGTGCCAATGTTTTCAGTGGTGGATGGAATTTGAAGACTCTACTTCACTTTCAGTTCTGGAAATAAGCTTTACTCTGATGCTGCCATGCACCCGCCAATGGCTCTGACTGTGTTCTAAAGTGAACACGCATGTTCCTTCTCACCGGCAGCTTGGGGCACTATTAACCTAATAGGGGACAATAATCATACTGCTATGAAAAGTGCAGATATAGGTATCAGACACGTAAGTAAACTGCTAGATTAGGGCCTGCACTGAAAACAAGCACACATTTTTCCAGAAAGCTTTTTGCTCCCCTGTTACCCCTGCACCTTATTTGGCCATGGTGGAGCTGGATATACTATGTTATCTAGAAACTCAGTATCCTGACACTCAGATACCGAGTCCAGATAACCAAAATCCACTGTCCCGACAGCACCACTTGCCTGATGTAATGTTGGCAACATGGCAACATATACTCTATCTTACAATGCGGGGTGCTGTGCTCCCTGCTCCCCCCCATGTGTGGGGCTTCACCCCACACCTCCTGTAACCAAAATAACTAACTCTGAGGGGGAGCAGACTCCAGAGTAAAAACTAACAGTTACAGGGGGCAAAAGGATGTGGCCAGACCAGAGCCCAGGTCAAACAGTGCATGCTGGCTGAGCTGCCTGTGGTTTAGACCACCACACCATGGGGCAGCTTGGCCAGCTTCCAGATCCAGCAGTGTTTTCAGGGGTAAGGTAGCAAGCCATCACATCCACTACCTTGTCTCCTCCAATAACACTGTTGGGCATGTATCTGTCAGGATCATCTCTATCGGGACACTGCACCTGTCAGGCAATAGTGCCCGGGCAGGTGCATGTCAGGATAATGAACCATGGGAACCTGTAAGGGTACCATGGAGCCATGGTTTTTCTGCTTTTCTCCCCTGTTACCTGGAACCCCAGATCGCAGAGTGGCAGATGTGGGCCTAGGTGGCCCGAAGGAGTGGCTGGCCAGGGTAACCTGGGAAGGAGCAACCCCCCCCAAAAAAAAAAACACTTCAGCTTTTAGGAGACTAGATTGCTCCCAAACCAAACCCCCAATGTATTAGTATATTCACAGGAGACCCCACCATTACACATTTCCCATGCCCACAGGACTTGTTAATTCAGCCCTGAAGCCACAGCTTTGTTTTGTTGTTGCTAAGTGCAGATGCATCCATGTTTCTACTGTTGTTAGTGTGTCAGAAGCTGAAAATAGTCCTCACAGTAATGCGGTCATAACTTGAACAAAACGCCTCTTAGGGTTCCAGTCAACCTACACTAATATGATCCCAGCAAGTGCATCCTGACTACATTATGCAGCCTCAGAAAATAGATTCCTCAATAAACTGTACTGGATGAAAATACTGAGTTTATAAAAGGACATCCTGAATTGTATACCATCTCTATAATTTGTAAATGAAATCCACAATTGGTTAAGGAGACAGAATATGGATGAATGGCTTAAAACCACTGTAAAAAAAAACATGAGAAAAGATAACAGGGATAAGAGAAACATGGAAGACATGGCAAATAAAATATTTCAGCAATGTAATCTTTTCCTATTAATTGCTGACCTGTGTGTTTTTTTTACAATACCGTTTGTACTCAGGGGTGTAGCCAGGAATTTTAAACTTGTACTCAAAACTGAGGCACCGTTTCCCCCCTCCGCCCATTATGTAAACATAAACCAAAATATGCGCTACCACACCACGCCATTGTGGCCCCCCCTTCTGCTAGCCATGTCTGAGTTTAAGTAATCAGTTTCCTCCTATGATCCCCCTTCCTTTGTTTTTCTGCCTGCCTGGTAAGTTGTTCTTGTTTGTATATTTGGCTGGTGGCATAAGTGCCCCATAGCAAACGACAGAGGCAAAAGGGTTCAACGTGACACAGGTACAATGTGACTCATAATGTCCTTGCTTTCCTCTTTTTGTTGCCCTTGCCTGATGTGTTGCCCCTGCCTGTTTTTTATTTACTGTACTCTGTTGCGTACAGTGCGTATGCCTGCCGACACCCCTGTTTGTACTTCACTTGTAAATAACACCATTGTTGTTATTTTTTTTTGTTTTGCATTTTGATAATAGGGATCCAATAATAATGCAGACTTTCTTTCCTTTTAACTAAATAGCTGTGTATTCAACCAATCTCCGGGCACCCACCTCACCCCAAAAATCTTTCTTTTCCAAGACATTACATTTATAAATGTAAAACATCAGAAGGGCTAGCCATAATCAGAGTGGAAATTTCAAGGCCAGCCTGTTGAGTTTTGTTGCAAATTATTTCGTAAACAATTTGTGTGTTGCTACAACACTCGCATATCAAAAAGCTCAACATTTGCTTTGGTATTCAGCGTGTGCTGTGAGAATTGTTTTTTCTTTATATATCTCTTCAGTTCTTTTTAAGAAACCATGCTGACATAGATGGACTCTCCAGTGACAGAAAGCATTACAAACTTTACCTCTCAGTTTGTGAAAGGTAAAGCATTACGTACTTTGGCTTTCACAGACAGAGAAAAGCTGCCTGTGAAACTCACAATTGTTTCAGGAGGTTGTCACAGATCAGTGTGTTAATCGATTCTGGGAAGATGTCATGGGAAGTAAAGGGGACCTGACAGACAAAAAAACAAACAAAAAAACAAATAGTAACATTGAATTAAAACATACTTCATGGCATCCCACAGAGAGACTAATTTGACCTGAAATACTAACTTTGTACATATTATGTGGGTGGAGTCTAGTGTAAATAATGATGTGTTCTAGGATTGGATGATTTTGTTTCATGTGTGGAAATCACACAAACCCCCAATTTCACATAATGGGTCTAACCACAAATATTGTTGATTTCCCTTTTTTCATATATTTGCAAAATCAAGCAATTTTTTTTTATTTTCAAGTTGAATTGCTGTCATCATTAATGTTATCATCACATTTCCAGGAAAAAGGACCTGGTCATGTGACCCACTGACCCATTACAGACAATCAAATTGCTGCTACTGTAATTCTGAGTGACCAACCATATACACATATGCCGTAGGTCAAACTAGAAGAGGGCATCCTCCCAGTGCATCTTCAGGAATCATCTGCAGTCTGCTCTGCTAGTCTGGCTCCAGATCTTTCTCAAATTGAGATGTCTGAAGTTCAGCATGAGACGCTGTCTAATGGAACTCTGAACTCTCTAAAGTACTGCTGAGTAACTATTTGTATGTTGTTAATTAATTGTTTCCATTGTTTAATTATCCATTACCACTGCACAGACATTTATCTTTGTCATACCCTCATCTAACAATAATCTATAATGGGTCTGCTAAATGTAATTGTTACTATAGGGCCTGCATTACAATGTTTACTACTACATCCCATTATGGCATCTTCATTAAATATCCATATGATCTTTTGCAAGTGTGACACACAGTGCGGTCCATCAGGAACCAGTTTTCCTAAGATTTGGAAAGATACTAATTTTGATATATTTAAAGTGGGTGATGCTTCTGACAAATCTAATTATCATCTTATTTCTTTATTAGCTCCTCTCTCAAAAGTATTGGAAAGGGCTATTTTTGACCAAGTCATGGAGTACTTGCTAAATATAATGTTTTAACACCTGTACAGCATGGCTTTAGGCCAGGACACAGTACCACGACTGCCTTGGTGAGGTTCACGAACACGGTTCACGAGACCCTTGATAAGGGCCATTTTACTGGAGCCATGTTCGTGGATCTCAGCAAGGCATTTGATTTGATCGATCACTCTCTTTTGCTGTCTACTTTAGTTAATTTGGGAATTTCTAAGAATGTTGGGGATTGGATAGGTAATTACCTGGCTGATCGCACACAGGTCATAAGGGTTAGTGGTAAATTCTCTCTTTCTTTTAAGGTTTCTCTTGCTGTTCCCCAGGGTTCTATTTTGGGTCCACTTTTGTTTAGTCTTTTTCTTAATACTCTATCTTCTGTTTGTACTCAATCTCAAATTTGTTTATATGCTGATGATGCAGTGGTCCTCACAAGTGGACCCCTTTTTGAAATGTACAGAAGGATTTGGCTGATGATTTCTTGGAGGTACAGAATTAGTTCCGAGCCCATGGATTGATTTTATTTTATTTATTTATTTATTTATTATGCTTTTCCCCCGGCAGGACCACCGGTACACTTTCTGCCCTGGTCACGGCCCCCGGAGACCTCCACCACCATCAATTGCTGCTGAGGACCCTCGGTCACCCCGGCTTGCCCCCCGGAGGGTGGGGCCGCGGGCCACCTTCGTGACCCCGGAACTGTAACTGGTTGGGGTCCTGCAGAGACAGTGGCAATGCGAGGCTCTCAGGGAGGGCTTCATCTATCGGTGGTCCTGCCCCGCCATCTTTTTCCTCCTTTTTCTCCCAGAGGCGGGGCGTGCAATGGCGCCAACATCCGCCTCCTTCCCCCCTACGTCTAGCCTCGGCTACGCGAGTACTCCCGGCCTCCACCAGGAGTCTCTAGTGTACCAGGTGCAACCCACACCCTCCCCCCGGAGTAGGAGAGCTGCCCAACGGACGCTCAATCCTACTCCCCCCCGGCTGGCCCTCCAACGACCCGGGTCCGTTCCCGAACCCGGGTCGCCGGCGTCGCAAGCGGAAATCCAACCGCTGCTCCGACAGGCCGGCTATGGATTGATTTTAAATGAAAAAAAACCCAAATCCATGGTTTTTGCAAGTATAAAAAAAGATCGATATCGGACCCTATATTGTCATTATACACTGTTTCTGGTACCTTGACTGAACAAGTTAAACAGTTTAAGTACCAGGGTCTATTGATGGATGAGAATCTTTCCTATGAGTCTCATATTCTTCATATGGTAAAGGTGACTCACCATCAACTAGCGGCTTTATATAGGTTGTCTCCTTTACTCACTGATACTACACGTCGTCTGTTGGCTCAAAGTGTTTTACTACCATTAATTGATTTTGGGGTTTTGTTTTATTATTCTGCAAGGGAGGGTTTGTTATCCACAGTGAAAGTGTTACTTAATTCAGTTGCTAGCTTTGTAGTGAAATCCCCATTAAGGGTTCATCATTGTGATCTCTTGGAGCAAGTGGGTTGGCTTCCTTTCGGTGGTAGATATAAACTTCAACTGGGTATTTTGGCAAAAAAGGTGATACTTGGTAGAGTCCCTGATTGTTTCTCTCTAATTTTTAAAAAGCAGAATTCTCAGGTTAATACTCGGTTAACAGTTAAATTTTCTCTTTGCATTCCAAAAATTCGCACTTCCCTTGGACAAACGGTTATATCCTATATGTTACCTATTTTTCTTAATACGATACACTTATCTCTTGACTGTATGAATCTTTCCCTTTGTTCTTTTAAGCATAAGTTGAATGAGTACCTTTTTACAGAATGTAAGTGTAAATGTCATTGAATGATAATGCTTTGATATATCAACTTGTACCTGTCCCTATTTAAGTTGTATGTATTTAAATTGCATGTAATTGTTATTTGTACACTGATCGCCCATGAAAACGGGTCTTTTTTGGCCCATGGTCCTATCAGTATAAATAAATAAAACAAACAAACAAACAAACTCTGTGTTTGATTTCTCTGTTTACTACTTGACAAACTGGAATAACTGCAATTGAATTACATTGAGTTGCTGCAGTATCATGTAAGATATCACAACAAAAACTGTGATATGAGTAGTTGATCCTGGTTGACAACACTTTATGTTGTGATTTCCAATATTGTAACATTTTGATTAGGCCATATAATAATAACTAGTGACCCATTTACCACCTAGATTATCATTGTGATAAATGCTGTAATAACCAGGTATGAAGTCATACCCAGTTGTTACAGCATTTGGTGTACTTGTGCTTGTACTTCCCTTTCCCTGTTGGGAAACTTGATTTTTGTGCTCATGTCCCTGCACTAGTTATTATACAAAATAAATCATAAGAGAATGTGATTATGAAGTTTTTTTAAACAGCCTCGGTGTGTGATGACCACATAAACCTCTCGAGCTTTGATCTTGAGGTTTATGGGTCATCTACCTGCTAGTAGCTTATGTTCATAACACACAGTAACCTATGCATTATTCCATATTTAATACATGAAATGAGGCAAATGACTTCCTTGTGGCTAAACGTGTCACTAGGATGAATTCTTATGTATGTATAAATTTACCTCTGTTAGCTAATGTCCCTGCTATTATACGGAACTTCGTTAGCTGGGCTTACAGTTTTATGACAATTGCACTGTTGTTGCTTCTCTAGAGATATAGGGAAGAACCTATCTAATTGATTTATTCCACCTTAAAGGTGGAAAAAGTCTGAAAAGTGCACAAATAAACTAATTTAAAAAAATGACATGAAATTGTATGGAATTCCATGGAAGTTTGTAGAATTCTAGTAGACATCTGTGAATTCAGAATTTTCTAATTTTATTCACCCTATTTGGTGTGGACGCATTTAATGTCATTTTAGTTATTGCATAGTTCAATGGTCATATGAACTAAAGTGACAGTAATGCTTTTGCATAATTGTTGATAGTCAGGAGGATAGTTGTATGGCTGCGTTGTTTTACTGTAATACAGTATGTGGATGCTTCTGTCATTTGCACTGTCTATCCCCTGTGGGATTACCATCACGTTGAGGTACCGTGAAAGCAAAGAAATGATCTTGGGGAGGTTGCTACCCCTAGCCTTGAGGTGCAATGGGAACACAATTCCTTTATGCTAAAGTTAGTTTAGGAAGAAGCTCAAAGGCTGAAAAGCAGCAGTTGTAAACACAAGCTGAGTGGAGTAATGACATAGACAGTTGATAGCTGTCTATGTCACTATGCTACTTTCAAGTACCTCAAGGGCATAAACAAGGTGCAAGGGGGGCATTTTCCAGTGCAGAAGTACTATAACAAGGAGGCATGATATGAAATTGGAAGGGGGTAGATTTAGAGGAAATGTGAGGAAGTTTTTTCTTCACAGAGAGAGGTGGTGGATGCCTGGAACAGTCTGCCACAGGAGGTGGTGGGAATAAGCACAGTGATGGGTTTTAGACATGCCTGGGACAGGCATAAGGGAACCTTGAGGGTGGAGGGAGTGACAAAAAAACATTGACCACATAGGCTCATGGGCCGCATACATGTGTAGGGCTCATGGGTAGACTGGATGGACCTAAAGGTCCTTAGCTGATGACAAATTCTATGTTTCTATGACTTATAGCAGACAAAGGCATGACTTCCAGAGGGAGACAGAATGTCAGGATTGCAGAATGATAAAAACAAGTCACCATCCAACCCCAACTCACAGTGAAAGTTCTACTGCTAAGTAAATGCTCTAATAGTATACATAGTATGAACTACATTATGGCCTTCAACACTCAGATGGGAAAAAAACTTTGTGGAGGAAATCTTTAGGGATATATGGCCTCAGCCATCATCCTTTCATCATAGGTAATTATTATTATGATCGCTCAGCTGGCTAATGTTTACAATTTATGGGGCATTTTGGAGGGATAATTCTCACTCTATCCTTCTAACAGGATAATGCTGTGGAGGTGCCATGAATTGATCTCTGCAGCTAAAGGAAGTTTTCCATGATGAAGACCCTCCCTCCCTCCCAAAGCATGGAATTAGGAGAGTATAGACTACTGTTAGACTAGCACCCAGCCCCACAACTGTAAAAAGGCCTAACCTCGACTGAATACTACTGAAAGGGGATATGAAATGACAGTAAGTGGACCCTAAACAGCTGCAGGGTGAATGCTTTCAGATGTGCTGCCAAGATGATCTGCACGGCCAAAGAAACCTGTGTGGGGTAAGGGCTCAACTCATTGGTTGCTGAAGTCTTTAATACTAAGGCTATGCAAGTTTGCAAATAATTTCGAGCCGGGCTAGTCAAAACTTGAATTGTCCCAATTTGGCTCAGAATTAATACCCCGAAAGTAAATGCCAAATTTGACAACTAGCACAGCCCTAGTCTCCCCAGAGTGGTAATATGCTCCCCCTCCCCATCTGCACATTGGGAGCTGGAATGGAAATATTTAGTGTAAAAAAACTGCTCCGAATCATTTTTTTTAATTAAATAAATGTGTTGTTGCTTTCTTAAGTTTCGTGTTTCTGTTTCAGGTTTGGCAGTGTGAAAACGATTTGGACCATTAATTCTGAACACTGCCAAACCTGAACGGCCCGAACTTGTGACCCGACCCGATGCCCAGCCCTATGTAATACTACACTGTGAGGTATTGCTGACCATGGGTCTGCATGGCTAAAGCTTCCCCCAGAGTGTTGGACCTTACCACCCATTGGGAATTCTGGAAGGCACCACAAGAGCCAAGCAGTCTATAGAGAAGAACTCCAGCACATGATGACATACTCACCTTCAAGATGTAGACTTCTAGGGACGTGAGTGAGCATGTTTACCCACAAGGCATACCCTGAGGGCAAGATTCTGGGAATATGCTGGCTAGTATAAATGGATTCATAGAGCCTGATAGCATGAGGCAGAAATGGACTGATTGAATGATGACTGCTGAAGAAACTTCTGATATGACTGAGACTGACTGATTGATGACTACTGAAAGGAATAACTGGTATGATTAAGAATGAACTGAATGACAAGGTACCAAAAATATGAACAAATATCAAAAGCCAAAATCCTAGGTAAACATCATAAGCAGAAGTCAGAAGCTGTAGTAACTATGAGAAACATATAGAATAGTGGATGGGCAACTACGGTATGCACATCCAGTGCGTTGTGCCACCAAGGGGTTCTGATTCCCTCAGACCTTGAAAGCGAAGCTTGAGAGGTCCATAGGAAATTAGAACCCCAAGGTGGCATAAGACACTGGTTGGGCTCAATTTGAGTCGCCTACATTACGTGCTACCCATTGCTAGATATTTGATCAGCTTCAGATCTGAAATGGAGCTGGGCCACTGAGAAGTTGCTCATCCCCTAACCTATGATCCACCTTTTATTCACATCTGGACCCTTTTTTGAATGTGTGCTGACTTAGATTACCCTAGATGTTCTAGGCCAAATTTCTGGTTATCAGTGCCATAATCCAGTCTTGTTCATAGCTTCTTCACCCATTCCTAACTACAATGTCTGTGAAGACTAAAGAGAAATAGCACTAGATATGTCAGCTTCTAGGCAGAGTGCTGTTCCACACATTCCACCAAATTCTATTGGATTAAACAATCTTCCACATGGCAAAAAGAAATATGTTTCAAAAATAGAAAATACTACTGGCTACTTTCCTTAAGTCTGTAGCATATTCTTTCTAGCTTTTTTGAAGAGTACTATCTATTTATTATAAGGGGGTGGGTTGCACTATGATCAAAATAGTGATGATGAACAATTGGAACCATTTCCTCCAGCAGTGCAAAAATGGAATCTAGTTTTCCAGTCATGTCAACCAAAAACATGGTCCCAGTAAATAATTTCACTAACAATCCCATAGCATTTAGGTGGGTTTTTGTAGGTTGACTAAAAGTGGATGTTCAGCTGTTACCATGATTATCATTGAGTGGGGAATCTGTGATAAGCTGCAACCTCCAGTAACCCCTCCATTCACCTACAGTGGAATGCGAGACCTGCGTTGGCCTATGCTGTGAAATTGTTCATCCTTAGCACCTCTCAGCACACTATACTGTTGTTCATAATGAGTCTTTCCCTTAATAAATTATAGGTGACAGTAGAATGGACATAAAAATGACTTGCATGCATTGCAACAAATGCCTGTCCTACTGTTTTAAGGACCAGGTTGCCACAAAAAAAGCAGGGAGCATGGATCCATTTGAGTCTTATTTTTGAAATGATTCCAGCTTTCTCTCTCTCCTCCCCCTTTCTCTGCTCTGCCACATCTGTAACTAACAGACAGGGTTACTAAAAGGATTATCTTAAACCCCTTCAGCTATGCAGTGTTTGTCTGCTGCTTTAACACATGAGACAGAAATTTCAGTGCATATGATGATGCTCTAATTAACCTATTCAGGTGTATTTTAAGTCTCCCTTAATCTGCCTTCTTTTTATGTTCTCCAAATTCCAAATTTTAAGTAGGTCATGTTGTGGAATTTTTGCCAATAAAACAGACTTATATGGAACTTCAGTTTCTTAGAATCATACAGGAACTGGAAAGGGGCAGCAAAACTGGATTATCCAAGCTGGTGATAAAAAAAAACAAAAAAAAAACAATATCACCGCAATACCCCTTCCAATAATGATTTGATTGTGGTTTATTGCAAGCAGAGCTTTAATTATTTATTTATTTTGAATAACACAACTGATACACAAGATCTCATTTATCTTGGGTTCTGGTTCTATATAGTTTTTCATGGGTGGACGGAAGTATAGGGAGATAACATGATTGGCTCAAGGTTACATTGTGAGTTAATGACCATGGTGAGATATGAACCTGATATCTTCTGTTCCACATTTGAGATGCTCTGACCTCTACACCACACTGCTTTACTGCATTTGAAGCTTTTCCAACTCGGGTATGCATTTGCAGTTGAACACCTGAGCTGTATAGCAATGGCTTAGCACAGCACAATGCAATGCAAACTTCAAATGGTGGCTTGCATACTGTTTGCCTTTCATGTTGAACTGACACAAAGCCGCAGGTGTGACTTCACTATAAAGTCCCCATAGCATCTGTGAGAATCAGAATTAATGTTTCATTGCCATTTGTTTACTTCCCTTACTGCCACTCGTTGGCATCTCTGGGGTGAACATTGGTGACAGCAGCTGCTGGTTTAAATTTTTATCAGGCCTGGGGGTTATTATAACTGAAGGATCATTTAGATTTTCAGGTTGTATCCAAAATGAGTGAACAGATGTTTAAATAAAGGGATATCAGCTCATTGTACTGACATTAATACTAAATGAAGAGTACGATCTTAAAAAAAAATCCACATATAAAACATTTACGTTCTTGCATTCTCCCAGTCTCTTTATTTCAATATTTCCTTCTAACATTTTTAAATCTGAATTGTTCTGAGAAACTGCTTTCCTCCATCCATCCCCTGAATCAAGACAAATGTTTCTCTTGCCATAAAATGTTGGTCAGGCACAGCTTTATTTCATATTTCTACACAATCCTGAAATTACAGTACATCTTAAATTAACATTGAATATTTACACACACATCATCACATTACCACATATGTTTTTCTGTGACACATGCTCAATGTAAGTCAGCTGTTCACTTCTGTCCAGTCTTAGGCATGCCGGTTTAAAATCAGTGGGTCCAAAGATAGTAAAATGAGTACCAAGTTGCCTAAGTAACAGAACTCAGAGTGTGGTGGTAAATGGAGTTCACTCGGAGGAAGGTAAGGTGACCAGTGGGATGCCTCAGGGATCAGTACTGGGACCAGTCCTCTTCAATGTCTTTATCAATGACATTGCAGAGAGACTGGAAGGAAAGGTATTCCTGTTCATGGATGACACAAAATTCTGCAACAGAGTGGACCCACTAGTGGGATGGAAAAAATAAGGAAGTTCTAAAAAAGCTGGAAGACTGGTCAAGAGTATGGAAACTGGGGTTCAACGCCAAAAAAGTAAAATTATGCACATGGAGGGCAGAAACTCAAGGGCAACATGTAAGTTAGGGTGGAGGTGTTAACAACCACAAAACAAGAAAGGGATCTGGGGCTAATCATATCTGATGATCTGACAGTAGCAGGCAGTGTGATAAGGCAGTGGGAAAGGCTAGTAGGATGCTAGGGTGCATAGGAAGGGGTATCACCAGCAGAAAAAGGGAAGTAGTGTTACCCCTGTATAGATCAATGGTAAGGCAACACCTGGAATACTATGTCAAGTTCTGGATGTCCCATCTTGGGAAGGACATAGTGTAGATCGAGTGGAAACAGTACAGATAAGAGCAACTTAAATGTTGCATGGCCTGCATCACAAGCTCTACGGGAAATGACTCAGGGAATTAAATATTTACCCACAGAAGGAAAGGAGAGAAAGGGGAAACATGATAGAAACATTAGAATACCTCAAGGGTATCAATAAGGTACAGAAAGGAGGCATACTGCACAGAAAGAGATGCTCAAGGACAAGGGGCATGATATGTAGCTGTAAGGGGGCAGACTTAGGGGGGATTTGAGGAAATAATTCTTCACAGAAAGGTAGTGAATGCCTGGAATAACCTCCCAGCAGAGGTAATTGATACCAAAACAGTAACAGGTTCCAAACATGCATGGGATAAACACAGGGGGATCTTAGAAACAGGGCTGGGGGGTAAGCAGGAGATCAATTAGGGTCTATGGTAGCACAGTACGTAGGGGGCACTAGGTGGGTCAGGAGGTCCTTTTCTGCCAGCAGCTTCATTGTTTCTATGTAGTTCATACTAACATGGTTATGTAAATTATGCCATGCCTCCTAACAACCTACCAACTTTACCCAGGTCTCTGCTTCCCTTAATCAGTCCCTTGTGAAAACTTGGCTTAATTTCTTTTTGTCCTCTAATCACGTTTATTGTTACATTTACCTCTCTGGGTGGGGAAGGGGTCACAGTGTGCTCTGACATATTGTTTTTGTTGGTGTATTGATGTGTGCCATATACAGTAGCACCCCTCATTTAGAATCCCACTTACAATTTGTGAATGAGCACAGGTGAGCAGTTAACGCTGGATAAAGTTTGTAAATGGAGAGGTATGGCTTTCTCATTTAACTAGCTCCCCACAAGTTACCTGTACATTGGCTGGGGACCACGCCTTAATTAAGCCACTTTTAGGTTGATGTATCCTATAAAGGGGTATTATAATAGGTGTACATTTAGCATGCCTGCAGCCCTGTTCCCTATTGTATGTCATCAAAGTGCTATTTTTAGGGTTAGGGCTGCAGCTCTTGGAGGCGACTCAGTTCGTTCTCAGAAGTTATGAAATGAGCTTTTAAATGTAAACAACTATTTTATTACTGCACAAAATAATTTAATTCCAGTCTCGATTAGCTCCTCAGACAGGCAGCTCCTTAGTGTGAGTTGCCTGCCCCAAATGTGTGAGTTGCTCTGTAAGTCATGACTATATGGGACTCAGTGGGGTTAGGAAGGCTGGCACATTGAAATACAGTGTCAGGTGGTGGGGGGGGTGTTAGAATGCCAGACAGGAGCAATTGTGCCCACTGGGTACTACACCTGTTCCTCCATCCCCTATCAGGGATCAAGGTGGAGGAGTGGGGATATCACTAGGGGATTATGGTGCAATAATATTGGACAAGGGGGGAGATTGAGGATGGATCTTGAAAAAGGTATGGTGTCCAATTCGGGGGGGTAGTTTGATATTAGACATATGAAACACTGGGTACTGAACCTGTTCCCTTAGTGAGGATTGGGTGTCAGGGGGGTGAAGACCACCAAGGACATTGGCCCATATAAATTAGTACTGGGGTGGAAAAATAGCCTTACTATGAATGAAAGAATTTAAAAAGATGCCATTGGATGGAAGAAGAGCTAACAAAAACAGGGCATGGGGTCATAATACCTAAAACAAAAATGGCACAGAAATTAATGCCACAAGCAAAATCTCATACTCTGACATAACATTGGGCAAAACAGTGACCACACAACGAATGCACACACACCCTGCTAAAATCAATGGTACTTTTACTTTTTTGCTGGGGGCTTTCCCCACGCCCCAACTGACGTAGTAAATAATGAATTCGAATGGGACTTCAGGGATGGGGAGAAACTTGGGAGGAGGGAAAATGTGTTTTTGTATTAAAAAAAACATTGCAACACCAGGAGACCTGGCAGGAACTGAACCATGGTCTCAAGTCTCTATCGCTGCTGTGTGCTGGTATCTTACCCACTCCACCACAGGAGCAGCTCAACCAGGTATAGGAGCACAGGCTTCTTCACCGTTTCCTCAACTTCACGGTCAGTGACAAAGGTATCTGTAATTCCCTACCACTCTTATACCCCTGTTGCTCTAAATGCTTTAGCACTTCACACAGCGCTGTTCTTGCCAGGCTGTTTCTGAAGCAACATATTGACCCGATACCCAAAAACAGATATAATTATTTTATTCTATTGGAGGAACAGGTGGGGGAGATGACTGGAACTTGACCTGGCCTCCAAGGGGTTGTAGATTGTGCTTTACAAAAGATGCATTGGAAAACAAAGCTTGGAATGAATAATGAATAACGTAGCTTTTGGGACCTGCACATGCCTTTTCACTCAATATGCTCTTAAAGGTATTCACATAGCCCTTTTAGAGACTGTGTGAGAGTTTCACAACTGTAATGGTCATACCAGATGGCATGAACAGGGGTTCAGGCTATGTACCATTTTTGCCTTTTAAAATTATATGCTAAAATGAAGAGTGACAATAGTCAACATTGCAGGCCTGCTGCTGCAGTGGTAGCACTACCTCCTGTTGCACCAATGAACTGAGTTTGGAAGTGAGCTCAGTGCATCGGATGGTCAGCTGGGGAGGTACAAGGATCAAGCATCCTTTGGACTGCTCTCCTCCTCTGGGGAGAGATGGTTGTGGGGACTGGCGCTAGCCTGTCCCCCTACTGTGGCTGAGGGACAGAAAGCTTAGGACTGCTAAATGGTGTGGAAGAGGGGCAACCTGTGATGCAAGGTGCATGGCAGCACACACACCATGTCATGATGGCATTGCATGCCCGGTCATCCAAGGGGTGGAAGGAAAAGCAGAAAAGGCAAGCTGGCAGGATTATTCTGACTTCCTGCAGGCCCTGCACCTAGTTACTCAGGCACCACCACCACCAACTGGATCTGTGATGCTGCAGAGGTTGAGAACCCCATCGACTCCACCAGGGTTCAGGCCCTGGGGGTACATGTCATGGTAAGGTAAGTCCTGAGGAAATCTGGAGTGATGGGACAGGGGAGGCTGGCAGGATGGGGGCATGGCTGGACAAGGGGATAAACGAAGTAACCCACAACAAAAGTTCCACCTTTTTAATTTCTGAAATCAGTTGTTACAGCAACCTAATATATTTAGATTAAAATCATGCCAGAGGCCGGCTCAGTGTCATTGATGGTTGAGGCGCTGGATGCCACACCTCGCGCCATGCCGGTGAACCAGGTTTGGGAGCGGACTCGGACACGAGGCTGGCAGGGGAGAGGGAGGATTGAGCGTCAGTGGCTGCTCTCCTGTCTCTGGGTTGAGTGGTGGGGCACGCCGCCCTGTGGTAGTGACTGAGCCAGCCACACACAGTGGCATGCAATAGTAAGGCGGAGAGCACAGCGGGCGTCAGCACTACGTGCGCGAACACCATTGCACGTCCAGCTCTCCACTGGGAGAAAATGTGAAAAAATGCAGAGGGTGATCTTTGCGGCTGATGGCCATGCCTTGTGCCCCTGGAGCGACCCAAGAGGGGTGCATGCCCGGTGGGTGTGAGAGCAATAATGGCCGGCCCACTGGTAGAGCGGGTTCATGTGTGGCCCGCACGCATGACCGGGTCTGGGGGTGCAGGGCCGGCGGCTGGAGATTGTGTAGGGCCGCTCTGCCAAGGAGAATAAACAATAGTACAATAAAAAAAAAAACATGCTAGATGTCCTCTGTGTTTCTCACACTATCAAACTCATTACTAGTAAAACTGCCCAAACAGATTGATGGAGAATTAACAGTTTGTGTCTTGACTCATTACGAGAGCTGTACAGAATGAGGAATTCCACTGGTTGAATTCAGTGCAGGGCAATTTCACTTCTGAAAAGCTTCTCAGAATTTTTCAATCAATTCTGTGGAATTCCGCAAGTCTTTTTACATAAACCATAGATTAGTTCTCCCTGGTTTTCTTTAGCAGCAGTTTTGTTTCCTGCCATTTGTGAAAACCTAGTCCACGGTTTACGTAAACCACAAAATGCAAATCTGCGTATTATATAAAAAGGCATAATCCGCTTTTGGAACTTTGGATCTCTGCTTCTGACGGAATGCTGCAGAATTAGGTGGAATTTCTGAAATTCCATAGAATTCCATTGGAAAAGGAATTTGAACATTTCTCTCGGCTCAACTCAGTATCATCTCGGGCACAAGATTAAAATAAAAAACTTAAATGTAAACCAACAAAAGAATGTCAAGTTCAATTTTTTGGGGAAATACCTTGAATAACAATACCTATTTTGACCTAATCCCCCTAGCCCCACCAATGCATTACAACAGTGTAGTTTCTCTTTTGACTAGGGCACTACCTTGCTCACCTGACTTTAGATCACTGCCCACAGTTGCCTCAAGCCCCTTTTGCTCAGTAGCTATGATGTCCACAGCTGTATTACACAGGGTGCATGTGCAATCCAGACTCCTCACCTCTACACAGAGTACAGTAGACATGCACAGTTGCTACAGAGAAGGCTAGGTAATTTGGCGGGCTAATTGTCTCCAGAAAAAATTGGCCTGCTAAACAGCTTATGGCGAAGGAGAAGCTTTTAAACTTTGTCAGTGCATGAACAGTTTCTATGCAGAAATGTATGTTTTTTGTGTGGTTCTTCTAAGACAAGACTTAAACAACCAGGGCAGGGTCTTCATTATTATAGTAGATGAGTCCATTTTGTTTCTTTGGTTTCTGTCTGGGAATAATGTTAGCCAGTTAGTGAAGTGGAATTTTGGAAGATGATTTTTAGAAATACGGCTGTTTATCTGTTCTTTGGATCCTTGTATTACCTGTCTGATTTTGAAATGTCAGGAGGTAATTGCTCCAGTGACTGACAGGATTCTTGTGCCTTATTTAAGGATAGGGCTCAGTGCACCATCACCAAAGGCAATGTTGGTTAATCCTCTGCTTTGTTATGTAAAATCTCATGAATTTCCATCTGATCCAGAGGCTTCAATTTTTGCAAAAGCATATTGGAAATGGGAACTGCTTTTTTCAGCTCATAAAGCTCTTCATGGGTCCCTCTCCTACCCCCCAAGGAGCTTGTATCTCTCATCTACTCCCTTCCCCCAACATCCTAACGGGGTTTCTCTGAGACACTGCCTCATCCCCTTCTCTCTGGTCCCCCAAGTCCCCTTGCAGGGTTCCTCACATCCTGAAGGGGGTCTCCAGGGACACGACTCTTCTCCCTGCCCTACCTCACCCCTCCCTCCTCTTTCCCATTTTTCTTTCACGTAAGCACTTGTTTACTTATTAACCCTGAACTTATTATTGTCCACTTCCTCTACATATTATGCGCAACACTGTTTGCAACACCTGCCTTACAACTGTAAGTTAATGTTGATCTTGTAACCTGAATGTTTAATGCCTCATTCCTATTGTACCCCTCCCCCCAGGTCGCACCGGGAGACAAGCAAATTGTTTCTTAGTGTGCTTTCCTGGTGAATCATTTCAATAAATAAATAACATTTCTTTTTTTAAAACACAATTTTCTTCCTATGGGGCCAGTACCCAACTGCATACAGCCTGTTCACAGCCAGGGAGCCCTGCCCCTTGTATGCTACCACACTAGAACCATCCTGGTTATAGCTTTATCACCTTTCAGATACCTTCCTTCCTGGACTCAGTCCCTGCCTTCCTGCACATTAGCATGCATTAATCCTATGTCCGGTCAGCAGCTGCAGTGGTTTTATGTGATAACAGTGAGTCTTTAACTGCGCTGTTCACATAGAGCAACAACAAAAGAGCCAAAGTGAAAAGGGTGAATCACATAGTAGTGACTGTCACAAACAGCGATGGTCGCTTTACTACAACAAACACGGCAAAAGAATCAAGCATCCCCCCAAATTATGATTACTAACTCCAGGGGGAGTGGCACAGAAAAAAAAATAAACAACCCCATGAAGCAAAATATTTCTCTACACCAGGATCTGAACCTGGTACCACAGGATTCAGGAGCAGTGGCTCCAGCCACTACATCAAAGGACCAGCTTGGCAGTCCTTGGCCAAACTACTCCCAATATATGCTTTGTATAGAGAGTGTAACTCAGTGCTACACTCACTATAACTCTTCCTCAGTCTTTTTTGATAGTTGCTCTAAATTACGAGTGGTCTTATTGAGTCACTCGTATTGAGCTATTCAGTAATACTTGCTCATATCACTGTACACCATGTGGTGGGGGGAGGTCTTCCGGCTTCAGGTTATGTGGAATGCCTGAGGGAAAAGAGACCCACTATTACCCTTGTAGGCAGGCAGATCTTCACCTATATCCATCCAGTTGCCACTTCCTTTTCTGCCTGGATTCTCCCATAAGGCTGGGCTTTCTGAAGTTACATCTGATGCATGAAAGTCCACTTTATCTCCCCTTCCTAGTACATATGCAGACCATGCTCAGTTACACCACAGCTCATGATCATCCATGTAGGGTATTGTGGACAGCTACTGCACACTGCCTCCTTGAAGAAGGGGAGAATCCTCCAGGTTGCTTAATCCTCATCCTCTATATACAGTACCCTCCTATTCCCAGGTCAATGGCATCATGATTACTGCACTTCTGAAAGGCAATAATCCAAGTTCTAACTTTATACTCTCTCTTGCTGCTTTAAATGGATAAAATTTGTTACAGATCTTCATGGTGCGTGTGCTTGGGGGGAGTCTTACTTATCTTACCCACCAGAAGATGGAGAAATAACGGGGTGGGGGGTGCACAAGAGTGTAAAATCATATTGGAAGCTCTTATTGAAACCCTGACAAGCTGTATGCTAATATCTTCCTGCTCCACCTCCCAAAGAGTGAAGTGCAATGGCAAAAGCCAACCTGCCAGGACACACTGCACTGCATAGCCCCTATCCCACTGGGGTTGGCAATAGATGTTGGCACATGCTGGTAGTGCTGTGACGAATTGGCATTAAATCTGATGATACATTTCATTAATTAGTGAAAGAGTGCATTGTGGAAGAGTGTGTGTGTGTGTGTGTGTGTGTGTGTGTGTGTATGTGTGCACGTGCGTGTGTTAGGAAAACACAGCGGGCCAACAGGCCTTTTTCTGCTCACATATTGTGTGTGTCTTGCTGTGCAAACCACAGACATTCAAAAGGCATAGGCAATGAAGTACGCCTCTAAGTTCCCAAGCCAAGGGAGCACAGATAGATGCAGTTGTGAGCTCTGTAGACACTTTATAATGCAAAGGAGAGTGGAAGATGGCATGAGGGTGATCAACAGGGAGAAGAAGGCTCACAGCATTGTAAAGCTTCCAGCTGAGAACACTTGCCAGTTTGCAGCAAGTTTACAATTTGCCCAGCATCCAAAAATGTCTTTAGGAGTTTCAAACTTGTGCACAGTACGTCTATACTATTGATTATGCTGGTAAAGAATTTATCTCTGCCAAGCAAAAAATGATTTTTTTTTTATCTGAGTTTGCTGATTAACAGCACCATCCAAGCAGTCTTTTGAAAAACGTAAGGCTGGGCATTTGATCAATAACAGAAAAAATGATATAACTTGGTACAGAACCTCCAAAATAAAAACAAATTATTTATGTTTGCTTTGGTCAGTTGGTAGCTATGCCTGATACATTTTCTCATTTCGTGGCTACTGCATTGGCAGTTCAGCTGGCTGTTTACACGTATGGATGCATCACAACTGAAGCTCTTTGGTTTCTGCAGCACAAGGCCTTCACTTCAATGATCACTGTAGCTTTGTAGGATTCTCTTTTGTTCCAAGCCAGCTGTCCATTTTCCAAAGCACTCAGTCTTGAATTTCCACTTTTGAGATTCAAAGTGTTAGATTGTCACTGGGTCCCTGGGAAGCTTGTTTTGATAAGGTACCTGCCTTTCAAAGCTGGACACCTGGGGAGCAATTCAATAAAGGCTGCTGGGACTTAAATGATACATTTTTCATTCCCCCAAGAGTCCAAGTCCCAAAATATCATGAATGCAGTATTCAATAAAGAAAAAAGATGGATCATAATATTAATGCAGACATAAGTCTATGATTATTATAATGAGAACATGTCTGTCAAATAGAGATCATTTATACAAACTGGATATTTGCATTAGCTGTTAGCTTTTTTTAAATAATTTATGCATTGCAATTGCAACAATGTACTACTCACTGCTGCTGTATTCCTTGTCTCCCTGGGACCCTTTAGAAACTAGGTAAAGTATCTATGTGAGGATATCCTGGTGCTGACAGTTTCAACTAAATATAACAATAAATAATTTAATTTGAGAAATGCCAGTTGAATTGGTCCTTGTTCAAACAGGTGAATAAGGTAGGTAACAAAAAAATAGCAAATAAATGGCTTTGTTCACCTAATTTACTCTGAGAAATAAATAACTTTCCTTGGAAATCCCACCCATCTTTATCTAGGTTCTTTCACAGATGATCTACCAGCTCCCTCATCTTTCTTTCTTTCTGTCTCACCATCCTGCAAAGTGATTTATTTTTTATATTGATTTGATATTTTAAAGAGTAAAACTGTGGTTCCATGGGTCAGCAGGCAACTTACACATTCCCAAGCATCACATAGATGCTCATTTTGCACTTTTCTCCTTCTCTCCATACTTCCCATATGACCTGCTCCCTATGCTCCTGTGCTGTTCCATGATGGTTCATTTCTAGCCTTCCTCTGCCTCCCTCCATGCTCCACTGGACTGGCTGCTCTTCCTGCCAGACACATGAACCTTCTATTATGCTCTGGTCTCTTGTCTCCTACTTACTATCCCCTGTGGCACTCATTGCTTCCTGATCTGTGTCTGCTGCGGTTCGAGGTTGTGGATCCTCTGCTGCCACCTCTACTTCTAGGTTTCCCTCCATCCAGCTCTGTGTTTCTGTCTGCTTCTGCCTGCTTTTTTGGCCCTCTCCCAGGGCATCCATTTCAACTAATTCTGATGTTGGGCTCTGCTCCAAAACCCCATTTCTTGTTCTTATGCTGACACCTTCTAACCCTCCCTGTTTTTGCTTTGCTGGTAAATCTAACTACTTCTGCTTCAATTATTTCTGTTGCCTTCCCTTGCCTGCATTCCTTTTTGCCCTTCTGACTTTGCTGTAGCTGTCTGTGTTCTTCTACTTTTTTGGGGGGGAGGGCAGCTTAGATATGCTGTTTCACATTAGACTGTCATTCAGCTCCTCTCCTTTGGGTTCAATATTCATTACATATTCAATGATATGTTCATTCAGGGTTCGGTCCTTTAATATCATACCACTCCATACTACAGGCACTGACACCACATCAGCTATCAGGCACACACCATATCTGCTTCTGGGCAGGAATACCCCAACATTTTGCTGACCCTCAAGGAATTCATATTACAATTCTGCCCTTTCCCTCAAGGGCTCAGTGCTCCAACAATATCAAAAAAGCTTTATATGTTGGCAGAGAGGTGTCCAGCTGCTTCTGCAGATGTCTTACATTTGTTTTCTCCTTTGGATCCATTACTGAGTCAAGATTTTCCTTTAGCATTTGGGGCTAGCCCCTTGTGAGTTTTTAGGGTAGAGTCCTTATGGATAGCTACTTCTTTGAGCACAGCTGTTGCACCTTCATGGCAGTGGAATGTGTCATCCATGAGACAGAAAGGATTTGTTTTGTCCCTTTAACTCAAAGTGCAGTATTGTGCTTTTGTTTGTGTTCAGCCTCACCTTCAACATCATTCATTTTGACTTCTTAATAACTAATATAATATATCAAGCCTGGAGGGATGATGATCTAAGGCCTTGGATCCCCAGTGGTTTCCTCCACAAGGATGGTTCCTTTCTTCTGTATTTACGGTCGTAATATTGTTTGTCTGATTCATTTATTGTAAGGAAGGTCTTTGAGCAACAAGTGCTCATTTTCTTTGTTTAGAGTTAAAAAAAAGAACAGAACTGCTCATTTTCAAAGATGTTGTGGTACAAGTACAATCATTAAAACAAGAAATGACAACAGAAAATACAATAAATAATAACAAAATAGGTCCTGAATAAAGACAGTCATTATGGCATAGATGAGAAAGATCAAACAAAACAATGACACACAGCATTGCTGTGCAGTCCTTTTTTCAATGCAGATTTAAAAATAGTCACATACAGAGTTTAGATTAAGTCATGCGAAGTCCATTCCAAAAGTTAGTAACTCTATAGGAAAATTACTTCTGACCCCTTGTTGTTTTCCAAAACATAAAGAAAATGCAACAGATTCATATGCACAAGTATTATACATATTTTTTATGTGAGGAAAAATTCCTTTAAGAACCTGTTGACGACAACCATTCATAGCTTTTAACCCCATAACTGAAGCTAAAACGTTATTCTATGATATAATGACAGCCACTGCAGCTGTTCATGAAGTTCACAGTGGTAAGTATTTAAGTCAGCCTCCCAACAAAGACTTAACATACTTTGTTTAAAATAGTTTGCACCCTTGACAGGTCATTGTCCTCTTCCCTTGGGTATATGACCAAACCATAATCAATAATGGACAATAACAGGCTGATAGCAACCAATTTTGGGGATTGAGTAGCAAATTTATTGCACATAGGCTCAGTGTCTCGAATTTGTTATATGTGCTGCCCTCCTTCAAGAGATAATGGTGCACTCTTGTTCCCCTCTTTCTTTTCCCACAGGATTGAACTAAAGTCCAATCAGTATCTTAGTCTACCTTCGCACCTTCTTCCACTGGCCTTATTTTTATTTAACTCCTTTGCTGTTTAACCCCAAGTGCTGTATTTAATGATTTGTCCATGCGTATAGAGATATTGCGATAGCTAGATTGATAGCTAGATCGATCGATAGATAGATAGATAGAGAGATAGATTCGGATTCACAACCTAGAGTAGTAAACAGATAATGATATTGTCAAGCTGTCTAATCTCATTTATAGTTTGTAGTTCACCTTGTAATTTCATCAACACATTCATTAAGGATACTATTTAATCATATTTATCGCTTGTTAACCCTTGATCTGATACAATTTGTGTAGTGATTTTATCATGATACTTTTTTAAAATTTAGTATGCTTTTTCCCTCAGGTAACTGGCCCCCATCGGTCCTGCCCACTCACCCAGCCCCATCACCCACCTACCCTGGGACTTATCTTTCTTCCTTTCTCACCCTGGCTTACCTATCAGGGTGGAGCCATTGGAAGGGGGCACTACCCTCTGATGGAGACTCTGTCGGTGCCTCAGAAGGAGACAGCCAAGGTCAGCGATGTAGGGTTTGCGGTGAGGGAAGAATAACCTCCTGCAGCAGTTGCATGTGTGTTCTATTTTGCTTCCCTTGGCCATCGAGAAGAGCTCCCAATGTGCATGCACCCATGTGTGCATTGCATGTCAGAGCATGTCAGTGTCCTCCCTGCCAGTGCCTTGGCTCTGCTTCCAGTACCACCTCTGTTCATCCAGGCAGTGGTAGTGAAGTGGTGACTGAACTCCCTCCTTCCCCAAGGTGAAAAGCATCCTCTGGAATACTCAGCACACCTCCCCCAGCCGGACTTCTGATGATTCGGGTTTATTCCCGAGCCGGGATCAACAGCATCAGGAGCGATCATGTTACTTTTTTTGCATTCACACTGTACTCTACCCTCCTGCAAAATGTTTGTAATTATCCAAGTAATAAGACCATCTCTCACTATTTTCTTACACACTCCAAAAAGATGGTGCCTGATATCTTGATTATCCTTGGTAAAAATAGCACCTTGTTTTTCGGTGCTTGTCTCCTGTAACCAGAACATTGCTGACTGATGCACTTCTGGTTTTGGTTCTCAGGGGCTACATTATAAATGTTTTAAAAACTAATAAAACACAACCTAAATGACACCAGTAGAACACTCTGGATAAAAAGTGTTTGAAAGCCCCATACTGTACATGGGCTTCTGCAAACCTTATTCTCACAAACACCCTAGGGACCAATGTTGGTCATTCGCAATTCCACAATCTTTGGCACCAGTTGCTGAGAGATAGAGTAGCACAGGAGCGTTTTTTAAATGATAGATAGCTTTTGAGAATAGAGATTAGGGTATTTTTTAAAATGATTTTAAATATATTTAGAGTAGGTATTTTTTGGGACAAGTTTCCAAATATATTTTTAAATATATTCATATTTACTGTACCTGAGGAGAGGCTGTGATAAGGTGGAAACAGTACATTGTGGGGCAACCACAATGGTCCAGTAACTAGGGGGCAAGACATATGAGTAGGAGCTGCAGGACTTGAACATGTACACCTTTGAGAAAAAGAGGGAATGGAGTGCACTGATTAAGAAATACAGGTACCTGCAAGGGATAAATAGGGTGAATGCCAAGAAACTTTCCTCCTTGACTTCAGGTACAGGGAAGAGAAGGAACTCATTTAAACTTGCAGGGCAGAGATTCAAAAGGGACATCTATAAGCCCTTTTTTATAGAAACAGTGGTGGACAAGTGAAACCAGCTGTGGAAGGAGGTGGTACAGGCCAAATCGGTGACCAGCTTCAAGCAGGTATGGGACAAGCATATGGAATTAGTTGGGGGGGGGAGAAAGGGGAGGAATTGCCACAAGGGCCAGTCTAGAGCAGATAGGATGAGTGGGCTGACTGGATGGGCCAATGACCATTTTTCTGCTGCCACTCTCTATGTATCAATGTATAAATATATTTTTATTATTTTCACAGTTTTCCAGTGACAGCTAGCACTGCCCTGAGCCTACCAAAACACAGTAATCTCAGCCCAACTCAATCAGTAAGGAGAGTAACATTACTGTTTGTCACTGTGCATATCTGGCAGCACACGTGCACTCTACACTCTTTCAGGATCAGATACCAATAACCAATCCAAGACTGTGTGCACCATTTCTGTAATAAATGTGGGTTGGTTTAGTGTCATGTTATTTCCCCAACCAGTTTAAATTAAAATCCCCTTCAAATATGTTCTAGTAATTCTGATTCAAGATCGTCAAAGAGAGTCATGGTGTATATAAGTAACAGAAACAGTGATTTTTGTTATCCCCTTCCCCAGTTTTAATGTTGAATGCCAAGAATTGCCAAGCCATTTCTAAATATTGTATACTCATTTTGGATGCAAACAGATAATTAATACAAAGAACTATACAGCCCCCCCTTTCATACCAACCCTAGCATTCCCCCAAAAACTTAAAACTCAGGACGGACATCTTGGATTTGAAGTGGTAGCCTGGTCTCTGCAAGAGCACTAATGTCAGTATCTACTAAAGAGCAACAGACTGCAATTTCTTGCATTTTGAGTAGTATACTACAAATATTTAAATAACTTTCTTTTTTTTTATATATAATTCTTGGCCATGAATGACACACCAAGCCAATGTTTGTTTCCAATTGCATCCTGGGAGCAAAGGGAATTTAAGTAACTTGTTTATGGTCACACAGTATGGAGGATGTGGCTGTGGGATTCAAACCCAGTTCTCTAAGTTTGCAGGCTGCAGCTCAGTGCTATTAACCATTATGATATACTGCCTTCTGTGTATGCATCTTTTATAAAAATTAACTCCATGATCTAATGGGGCAGGAGATGGGCCAAAATTATGATGGACATTGTCAGATAATAACAACAATAAAAGTAGTAATGAACCTATTTTAAGAGGACCAAACAGGTGTCTATACTCAGTATAACACAAAGGGGAAGCGGAGTAAAAATACTTACTACTGTAGTTTTAAGGAGAAAAAGAAAGAGACCCTTGTTGTAAATATTCATTAAAAAAATGTACATTTAAACTAATATTGCATTTACTTTCTAATGTTAGTTTTATCTTGTCAAGAGGAATGGTCTCATATATGAATAAATCATAAAGTACTTCTTAAGCGACCAAAGAAAATAACTATTAAAAACATCATTCTAAAACACAGGCTAAAATCCTTAACTACAAAACTAAATTATAGCTTCAGAGTGACAATGCCAGGCTCCACTGCTTCTGCTGTCTCCTGCAGATTCACACTCTGTACTCCAATGACTGCCACCACTGGGTGATGATACTTAGGGTCTGAGCAACCCTTTGACATCCCAGCAGGTCACTGACTGGCTGATTAAAGAAACAGAATAGTCTTTAAATGGTGAACACAAGAGTCAGACAGTGTTGCCTTCCTGGTGAATTTTATGGAGGGCTGTTGACTTGGGGAGGATCACAGATGACAATGTCTTGCAAAACAGAGGAAAGTGTACAACACGCAAGTTACAGGAAGTCTGCCACACATCCTGAAGACTCACACACTGTGATGCCTGTACTCCGGTGACTGCCAGTTCTGAACAATGCCACTCCGAGTCTAAGCAGCACTTTGCAGTTCCAGGGGGTTGGTGGTTGGCTGATTGGAGAACTAGGACTGTTTTTTTTTTAATACTCTCTTTCTTCCCTGGCTTCCCGGTCGGCACCTCTTCTCTTCCAGGTATCCTCAGAGTATCTGGCCACTGTCTGGTCTGTCCCCTAGCTTCATCTGAGAGGCCATCACATTCTTCCCCCACAGCTTACCTCTTGTGGTGGGGTGGCAGGGAGCCCCCAACTCACCCACCTGAAAGGATCCAGTTCCAGTGATCCCCCTCCGAAGCCTGGGTGACTATAGGGTGGCTATCAAGCCGCAATGACCAGGACACCATTTTTCCCCTGATTTTCACCCCTTGTGGCGCATGGCATGCAATGATGCCATCAGCATGTGCACACATGCTCCTGTGTGCACCATCTCAAGCCTCAGCCATGTTCCACCCCCTGCAATTGTGGCACCATGGTGCTGACCCCCAGCCACTGCTAGGGATCAGGCGCACAGCGACTGAGGTTCCCCCCCAGCCAGAGATGGAGAGCAGTCCATCAGATGCTTGATCCATCTCCCCCCCGTTAACCATGATAACCCCGGCTCACTCCCGAACATGGGTCACTGGCATGGTGTGACGTATGGCGTCCAGCGCCTCAACCCTCAATGTCACTGGGCCGGCCTACTAGGACTGTTTTTGATAAGAAGATGAAGATGATGATGATAATGATAAAGAAGAAGAAGAATCAGGTTGTACATAGTGCTTTCATATACATTGCATCCCAAAGCACTTTACAAGTAATCAAAGACTGGTAGAGAAGTGAGTGTAAACAAGTAATGGCAGCCATTTCACACATCAACACCCACACACATTCTTGAACAATTTTCTAAACTGTCTTTTATGGACACCATAGCTAAATGGCCCTACCTTGCTAGTGAACAGAATGAAGGAGTTTCAGCATGATGAGGCTCACAGATAACAGGTTTATGTACAGCAGAGACAGATGTACAAATGGCACGTTGCAGACAGCCTGCCAGACACCCTGCAGACTCACACACACTTTGCTGCATGTATCCTGCTGAGTGCTACCAGAATAGTGTTCTGGGTGGCCTGGGTTCAAATCCCAACTAAGTCATTTATTTCCTTCTCTTTTCGTTTGGAACAGGAGAGTTTCTGAATGGTGGATACCAAAGCTAGACATCATTGTCTTCCCAGTGTGAACCAAAATGAGAGCTGCTGGTTTGAGGAGGCTCACAGATAAAAATGTCATATATAGCAGAAGATTGCTTTCCTTCATAGGGGAGGGGGAATGGTGCTCCCACTGCATGACTTCCAACTAGTGAAGACTTGTCAGAAGCATGATCATAAGCACCGGGGCGGGGGTTTGGAAAATGCATGTGTGACCATGTCATTGCATGGCAGCACCCTGGGGAGAGAAAGAAACAAATGGTAGGATAAAAATGCTGGCTGGGCAAGCTGGTGCCCCCTGCAAGGTCTTGCACAGCTATCACAGCTGAACACTCACCACAATGTGGTCCTACGTAAGTGTTGGATAACCGCTAAATCTGTGAGAAGGTCAGTAAGAGGGCTGGGGGAGGTGTTGTGTGATGATACTGGGCCAAGAAGAAGAATCAACATTTATATAGTGCTTTTCATACACAGTGTATCACAAGCAATCCTAGACTGATAGTCAAGTGACTAAATGTGTAGTAGTGGCCAAATCGCTAATGAACACCCACACACAGCCTGGACAATTGCATGCACCAGTTTTATGGGAAAGGGATTGTTGGCCAGGACACCGGGAATGTCCCTTGCTCTTTTTGAAGAATGCCCTGGGTTCTTTTACTTCCACCTGGACACCCACCAGGACAGCACCAGGATGGGTAGAAGGGCCCTCAGTTTAACATCTCATCCATGGATGGCACACCCCAGCAGTACAGCAACTCCCTAATACTGCACTCAGGTGCCAGCGATTAAGGTATGAGCTCAGTCCCATTGTGGGGCAAGAACCCATGACCTTCTGGTCCAGAGACAGATGTGCTACCAATTGAGCCACACTCACACCTAAAGAACCATCTCTGTGGGGGAAAAAGAAACTAGCTATGTGATAGACATCAATGTGTATCATTTAAGAGTACACTCTCTACAGCTGGCCCATCAGCACAGTGGTAGCATTACAGCTCGTGACACCAGTAAACCAGGTTGAGAAGTGAGCCTGTGTCATCGGGACACCAGCTGGGGGGGAGGAAGATTCCATGCTACAGAGGACACTGTCCTTCTCAAGGGAGGGAGGGCAACAAGCTCCAGTGCACAGCTGCAACCTGTGTGATCACAAGTGGCAGTACACCATGGAGCAGCTCAGTGGGAGGGGAGATGCCGGTGCATGACATGCACCACACTTGTTTGCATGCATGCATCATTCCCCAAGGCCGGCATCTCAAGGGAGAGGAGAAAGTCAAGAAAACAGTAGCAGGCTGGAGCAGGGTGATGGACCAACCCTCTCAGGTCCTGCACTGTGGCAACATGGCAAGCTTCCCCAGGAGCAGGATCCTGTTCAGCAGCAGTTGGGAGTCCTGCTGCACCCCGCCAGGGAGGGCAAGCCATGGGGACAGGCAGGGGAGAGCAGGTAAGCCCATAAGAAGCAAGACAATGGGGTTGGAAGGTCCAGTCAGGATGGGGGCACAGCCTACCATGAAGGAGAAAAAAAAAGAGTAGACTATGTTACTGCCAGCCCCAAAGGGGGTACACCAAAGCTTTAGTTTGGGCCTGCTATTATTTTCTTTTATTTGTTAATGGCCTAGATATCGTCATGCATGGCACGTCTGAGTACAAGTACAGTATGCTGATGATACAGTTATTTCTGGTTGGGCTGGAATTTGGATACTCTCCAGTCATCACTGCAATCAAGCCTTGACTATGTGCAAGGCTATTTATATAAAGAATTATCTGGCTCTGAACACTATTAAGATCCAGTCAATGTTATTTCAGCAAACTCATAAATTAAAGTCTTTGAAGGGTTAGCTTGAAATAACCACTTTTGACAAAAGCATTTTAGAAATGTTACAAAATACAAGTATTTTGGAATCTGGTTTGACTCCCAACTTAAAATGGGATGCACGTTTGCATTATGTTTCAAAAAGGATATCCCCTCGGGTTGATTCCCTCTCTAGACAGAGATATTGTTTATTTCAAGAGGTAAAGGAAACTATTGTAACTTGCATAACTTTGTCATCAGACTATGAAGATGTTCAGTAATTTAAAGGTATGCTTCATCCTTGTTATTGGATACGCATAATATTTTACAGTGGAAATTGGCCTGCTACATCTTCAGTACTCCAGGGGAGACTTGTGGCTATATTTAGTATAATAAGCTAAAATGGAAATGTCTAGAATAAATTTGCAAGATCATTTTTTTCACTTAATGGATGAGTATGCGTCTAATAAGTTTCCAAAATATTTTATTTATCGGATACTCATTTTGTGCTTCTGGGATTAAAAAACTATCTGATAGCTTAGAATTTAATAATCCTATGACTAGAATTTCATTAGGCACACATGTTTTTAGCTAGTTTAGTCAGTGATTTGAAATGCATTGTCAGATGAATGGAGGCCTATAATAATAATAATAGTAAATTGCCTTACTGGACATCTTTATTTATCAAAAAATGCTACAGTACACTGCAGGGAAAAGTATAATGTGATGGTAATTAAACCCTTATGTCCTGCAGTGTTTTGGGACACATCATTTCCTGCGCATTACTGTGTTGCATTGTGACTAGCTCCACTGTATGTATGTATGTATGTATGTATCTGAATTGCAAAAACCTTAATTAATGTACTAGTTAGGGTCAAAGCGACAAAAGCTGGTAAATGTGGCGTTAGGGTTTCCAACCCCAACCCCCCCAACCAAGTAGGAAAGCAGGTGTGGGGTGTGTCTTGGAGTTCTCAAGCCTAACACTCACCCCATTCCATCTGTAAATAAGGTCAGATGTGTAGGCTGTATAAGAATTAGGGATGGGCGAACTGGTTCATCAAAAATATGAACCACCCCGAACATGCCGAAGTGTTCATAAACGAATGGCTTCTGAACACTTTTGGCTGTTCGGATCAGTTCAGGTGGCTCCTATCTTGAGAACTGCAGTGTGAGAAGTGCCAGAGCATGAGGAACCCACAGGAGGGACCAGAGACAAGACTCTGGTTACTCATTGGATGGCTGAGCTGTCCATCTCTCTAAGGTGCCACCTGATTGGGTTGCTGCTCTAGCAACCCAAATAGTCCACCTTAAAACTACACAGAGGAATCAGGACAGAGAAGGAGCAGCAGCTTTTGTAGGCTGCTACATGTGCATTCTGTTTCTGTGCTTGTGTTGCTTGTGTTTTTTGGCCCCTGGGCAAGAGAAAAAGTCGACTCTAGAAAAAAATAAAACTAAATAAGAATTACATTTTTTTAAAACATATATCTATATAAAAGTATGTGAATTAGAAAACTTGGGGAAGTTAGGGTGGGGAGTCGGGGACTGGAAGTTAGGGACTTGGGAGGGGATTGAGCTAGCAGGGATTGGGTGTGGGACTTGGGAGTCTGGGACTGGGATGGAGACTGGGGAGTACTGTTATGGGAGAGAAGACATGTACAGAGGAGAATGAATGATGACATGAGCCAGGGTGTAACTTGGAGACTGAGGAGAACTAGAGTGCTGTGTGTGTGAATACAATCTGCCAGGCAGTCGTAAGTGCACTAGTACCACTTCTTGCATTCTGTCTGTGTGACCCCCCCATGTCAGAGAGGGTTAGGCCAGGCAGGGTCCCCCAGAATCTCTGTGGGTATACTAGCAGCAGTCCCTGCAGCATTGCCCTTAGTGTAGATGGTGTGTGAAATAAATTCTGTGTGTGAAATAAAATCTGTCAGCCAGTCATCAATGCACCAGTGCCACTTCTTGCATACTGTCTCTGTGCCCCCCAAGAAGTCAGTCATCTGTCATCTTCCTTCCTGTGCTCACTCTCTTGGGTATAGGTTTTGGCTCAGTGGGCAGGGCATTCTGTCACATCACGAGGAATAAAAAAAAATCCTTAAAGGGGAAAAGTACTATGTCAGAGACGGTTAGGTAAAGCAGGGTCCCCCAGATTATCTGTGGGTATACTAGCAGCAGTGCCTGCAGCATCACCTTTAGCGTAGGTGGTGCATTAAATAAATTCTGTGTGTGAAATAAAACCTGCCAGCCTGCCATCAGTGCACCAGTGCCACTTCTTGCATACTGTCTGTGTGACCCCCCCCAAGAGGGCACTCATTTGTCATCTTCCTCCCTGTGCTCGCTCTGCATGGTATAAGGCATGGCTCAGTGGGCAGGGCATTCTGTCACATCATGTGGAATAGAGTAAAGAAAATATAAAAAAAAATCTTTGATGGGGAAAAGTACTGTGTCCGAGAGGGTTAGGCCAGGTAGGGTCCCCCAGAATCTCTGTGGGTATACTAGCAGCAGTGACTGCAGCATCACCCTTAGCATAGGTGGTGTGTGAAATAAATTCTGTGTGTGAAATAAAATCTGCTGGCCAGTCGTCAGTGCACCAGTGCCACTTCATGCATACTGTCTCTGTGCCCCCCCCCAAGAAGTCAGTCATCTGTCATCTTTCTCCCTGTGCTCGGTTAGTGGGGTATAAGCTTTGGCTCAGTGGGCAGGACATTATATCATATCACATGGAATAAATAAATAAAAAATCCTTGTAGGGAAAAAGTACTGTGTCAGAGAGGGTTAGGTCAGGCAGGGTCCCAGAATCTGTGTGGGTGGCAGCAGCGCTTGCAGTATTGCCCTTAGCATAGGTGGTGTGTGAAATTAATCTGTGTGTGTGAAATAAAATCTGCCAGATAGTCATCTGTTCACCAGTGCCACTTTTGCATACTGTGTGCCCCCCAAAGAAGTCAGGCATCTGTCATCTTCCTCCCTGTGCTCACTCAGTGAGGTATAAGGTTTGGCTCAGTGGGCAGGGCATTCCATCACATGATGTGGAATAAATATAAAATAAATCCTGGAAGGGAAAAAGTACTGTGTCAGAGAGGGTTAGGCCAGGCAGGGTCCCCAGATCTTTATGTGTAGCAGCAGTGCTTGCAGCATCGCCCTTAGCATAGGTGGTGTGTGAAATAAGTGTGTGTGTGTGTGTGTGTGTGTGTGTGTGTGTAATAAAATCTGCCAGATAGTCATCAGTGCATCAGTTCCACTTGTTGCATATTGGATGACCCCCCCAAATAAGTCAGTCATCTGTTACCTGCCTCTCTGTGCTCACTCAGTGGGGTATAAGGTTTGGCTCAGTGGGCAGGGCATTCCATCACATGATGTGGAATAAATATAAAGTAAATCCTGGAAGGGAAAAAGTACTGTGTCAGAGAGGGTTAAGCCAAGCAGAGTCCTCAAATCTGTATGGGTAGCAGCAGTGCCTGCAGCATCGCCCTTAACATAGGTGGTGTGTGAAATATAAATTGTGCGTGTGTGTGCGTGCATGCGTGTGTGTGTGAAATAAAATCTGCCAGCTAGTCATCAGTGCACCAGTGCCACTTCTTGCATAATGTCTGTGTGACCCCACCCTTCCCCCCGCAAGAAGTCAGTCATCTGTCACCAGGGAAGTACAGCTGTAGGTATTTCAAATTTTCCATGGCAATTGTTTGTGGAAGCTTAGTTCCATCCAGTTTCTGGTGCTCTGAAAAGCATTGCCAGTGCTAAGTTCATGACTCACATCATGTCACAAGGAATCATGTTCTTCACGGTCATCACGAATCACACTGCTTCAACTTTTTTTGGTGCAACCCTGTTTTTGTTGTTTTAATCTTTGGTTTCATCATGAATCAGGACACCGAGTTATCATGTCACGTCACTCACAAGCCTTGGTCCAGTACGATGATTCTGTTAGTGTTCATGTTCTCCAGGATGTCTCACTAGCAGATGGAGTCAAATCTTTGTCCTCACAAGCCGGCTATAGTTAATCCAGTAGATATAATATCAGAGCGAACATTGTCACGTCTCAACAAATCACATTCATGGTCATCATGAATCACACCGTTTCAACTTTTTTTTTGGTGCAGTCCTGTTTTTTGGGTTTTTTTCAATCATCGGTTTCATCATGAATCAGGACACCCAGTTATCATGTCACATCACTCACGAGCCTTGGTCCAGTATGATGCTTCTGTTAGTGTTCACATACTGCAGGATGCGCTATCTATTGTGTTCCATACAGACAGCCATTGCTGAACATAATTGGTGACATACATTACAAACACATTGTCCCCTTCTACAAAAAGTCAGACTCAGGAGACTGGTTTAAAAAAAAACAGAGATCTGGGACTTGCCTGCCTTTGGATCATATCATCGTCATCCTGGGGGTGGGTGGGAGGTGCAACCAGTACATGACATGATTATACTGGTAGCAACTGTGACAGACAAGTCCCTGATCTCATACACAGTCACTTATTCATTCTGAGGAGATCATTTAGCTAAATATGCCTTAACCAGATTGATTAAAATTTAAAAATGTTGCTTAGCTCTGTTTTTTGCCCTGATAGTAGTGGTAGTAGCAATAGTGAAGTGTTGACTTTAGGACTACCTGGTGCACTGTCTTTATTTGCCATGTTGGTTCACATTGTGTTCCATACCGACAGAGTGGTGCCAAACATATCCCCTTCTACAAAAAGTCAAACTCGGGATACTGGTTAAAAGAAAAGAGAGAGAATTGGGACTTGCCTGTCATTGGGCCAAATCATCGCCATCCTCCAGGAGGCACATCAACTGTCATATTATTCACTCCTCATCTCATTTCAACACTCATGCTGTTTAATACTACTAAACAGTGGTTTAATTGCTTTTTTTATACATATGTTGATTAAAAGCTGTTTTAAATTATTTTTTGACATACAGTTATCATAAAACCATAAAGGTTATAAAAGGTTCGGATAAGCATAAAAACTTTTTTTGCTTTTCAGAACCTTTTAGAACCTCAGAACCTTTTGAAGTTCTCCCATCCCTAATGAGAATGGGGTGAGCATTAGGCCTGAGGAACCCCAAGGCACACCGCACACCTTCTGTGCTGCCTGGTTGGGGTGATGATGTTAGGGTTCGAAACCCTAACACCACATTTTACAACTTTTGTCACTTTGATCCTAACTAGTGCATTAGTGAAGTTTTTTGCAATTTATTCCTTACTTTTTGAGATAGTATAATTGTATACTTAAGTTATTGTGTGAGTGCAGTGTCCTCTGGACCCTGCACTCACATATATACATAATTTTTCGATATTCTTATTTTGATGAGGGCGTGCAGGGTCATCTGAACCCTTTGCTCCCATCTATCCATCATTTTTAAGAATCCATCTTTTGTTGTTGAAGTGCAGGGTCCTCCATGTTCCCATTTATTTTAATTATTTTTCCTGGCATCCAGTGGTACCACCCACCCACCAATTATTGCCTCAGTGTCATTAGTTAATATTTCATAGCCCTGGGGTCTAGTGCCCCCCCAAACAACCTCCGATGTAATACTTTTTTTTATATATTTTTTGTAATAGACAGTTGTAACCCCCCAATACATTACCCATATCTTAAAATTAATAAACAGGTACCTGTATTCTAACTGGTGTCCAGTCCCCCCCTCCATGTTCCCAGTATGCTGAAAATAATAATATGTCCCTCAATGTCTTTTAATTATTTTTCTGTAAAGAAAAAGAAAACCATCCACCATTGATTGCATCCGCAACCCCAACCAACTTCCCTCTGTGCCTCTGTGCACAAATCACCCACCACCCCTAGATCTCCCAACACACCCTCACTCACCTGCACTCATGCCACAGTGAACAGACACTCTCCAATGGAAGACATGTCTTACTCTTGCAACCACAAACTACTGTATGAGAAGTAGAGTAAACACACAGTTACCTTACTTCTCATACAGTAGTCACCAGTTGCAGGAGTAAGATGTGTCTTCCATTGGAGAGTGTATGTTCAATGCGGCATAGGTGCAGGTGAGTGAGGGTGTGTGTCAAGTGGTCTGGGGTGGCTGGTGGTGTGTGCACAGTGGGAGGTTGGTTGGGGGTGTGGATGCAAGCAACAGTGGACAGTTTTCTTTTTTTTTCCAGGAAAAAAAATTAAAAGACATTGAGGGACGTATTATTATTTTCACTGTACTGGGAACTTGGGAGGGACCACTGGACACCAATGAGAATACAGGAACCTGTTCAATAATTTTAAGAAATATTGTGAAGGCGATGCAAGCATGGTTCAAGGAGTTTGCCAGAATCTGCCTAGCCAAGGGTAGCACAGTCTTATGTTCAGTGGTCCTCCCAGTGCCAAGGGCTAGCATTGAGGGAAAGTTGAAAATACAGCAGGTAAATGAATGGTTGAGGGTATGGTGCCCAGCCATGGGATTTGACCTGGTTGGAGACTGGGGATAAACCTGGGACAGTTAAGTGCTATATGCCAGGGACAGGCTTCACCTTAATAGAGATGGCAAGAAGGTCCTGAAAGCCAAGCTAGGGGAGTTTAATAGTACTAGGTGGGGTTTAAACATGTTAAGGAGGGCTAGTGCTTGTGGGAGGAATGAACAGGCTCAGCAAGGGAGGACTTAGACCTGCAGATATTGCAGATAATATAGATAACAGAGACAATACAGTTAACATGGGGGTAGAATCAGTCTTGCAGAGGGCCACAGCAGCTGGGGCAAGGGGAACAATGATAGGGTTGTTTGGTGGAAGGTGGTCTTGATTAATGCAAGAAGCCTGGGGAACAAGATGCCTGAGCTGCAAGCAAAGTTGACCAAGGGTGAGGTGGATGTGGCAGCAGTCACTATAACTTGGGCCACTCAGTTTCATGACTGGGATCTGTCTCTATCAGGGCACACTACATTTAAGAGGAATAGATCAGCTAGTAGAGGGGGTGACCTTGTTTGTTTGGAAGGGAATTAAATGCTGCAGGGAGGAAGATGATAAAGGGAAGATGGAGATGATATGGGTCACCTTGCATGGTCCTAGGGGTAGGAAAGTCAAACTGGGGTGGTGTACAGGACACCTACACAATTGGTGGACCTGGATGGGGAGTTTGTGGAAAACCTTGGAACCCACTGTACTAGGGGTAGGGTCAGAACCATGGTGATGGGGGACCTAAATATGCCAGGAGTGGATTGGGGTACTATGGCATCATCATCTGCTAGAGAGCAAAGATTGCCAGACACCTTTCAGGATGCATTTCTATCTCAGCTGGTGGTAGAGCCAAACAGAGAGGGGTGCATCCTGGATTCAGTACTCAAAGATGACGGCCAGATAAGAAGTCTGGTTGTGAAGGAGCCACTGGCAGGGAGTGACAGTGCCACAGTATAGTTCTCCCTGTATCTGGGGAGGGAGGGGAACCACACCAAGACATCAGTGGTAGATTTCAAGGGGGCAGACTTCAAGCAGATGGCTGTCATCCTTGAGGGATACTTGGATAGGGTTACTTCAGCCATGAACAAGGAGGATAGGTGGGGGGCTTCCAGTTCTGCCCTCCATGAGTGATGGCTGCCTAATGTGGAGCTCTGCTCAAGTCCTGAGCTAATGGCCTCCAACAAATGCTTTTTGCAGTTATAAACGTAGTCAAAATCATACCATAAGGCAACAGAGGGTATTCTGAGAGAAATACTGGTGTTTTCCGTGTATGGTGGGTTGCTATGGATAGCGATGTAGAAAGATCTGCATCAGACGCCTCAGACCTGGAAACTACGCAAGAGGTCAAAGGCTCAGGCTGCTGCAGGGCCATGCAGAAGAACTCTCACTCTACATCTAAACCTAATTAAAGAAAGCGAAACTTGATTTAATTTATGAAGAGCTACTATCCTTTTGAGCTGAGGTCAGACAGCTTTATGGGGAACTTCGCAAAGATGTCATGATGCTAGAACAGAGAGCAGATGATAACAAAAGGCAGTTAACGGCCACTGAGAATTGGGTGGACAACCTGGAATTACAAAATCAGCAAATACAACAGCAGCAGGATGCACTAGAAGCTAGGCAGGAGGACACTGAAAATAGGGCCAGACGGGAGAATATATGTATATACTGTATTCTAGAGAATTCTGAAGGCTCAAATATCCAAGAATTTGTGGACACTCTATTGCTCATGGCCCTGGAGCTACCTGAGGGTTTCCAACTAAATTTAGAAAGAATACATCGAGCCTTAACCTTGAAACTGGTGGATCCAGCAGCCACTCCAAGGTCGATAATAGCTCGCTTCAATAGCTTTGCTATAAAAGAACAGATTCTCCTAATGGCATGGAGAAAGCAGGAAACCTTTTATGGACAGAGGCATTTCTATCTGGGCCACGACTATACATCAAAAACCATGAAACTATGCCAGGCATACCTCCCACTGCTACAGGTGATTAAGGCCGCAGGACATAAATTTTCAACTCCCTACCCAGCCAGCTTAATTGTGCATCTCTCAAATGGCAAAAAGGAATATGCTACAGCACAAGAGGCTAAACAGGATCTCACCAGTATGGGTCTACACTTTCCCAATCATGCGAAAGGGACAATAGAACCTACTTCCAAACCCCCTTGATGGCAAACAATTCCTCCAGCCATAAAAGAAGGGAAGAGCAGAAATAGCAATCAGGAAGCAAAAAGCACTTTGGTTGCTTTTCGTCGCACCGAGAATACCTCCAGGAATGATCTGACCTGAATGGCCTTTCGATGGAGATGAGGACATAATTGAAGGTTAGTGGGAGGGTGGGGGTGAGAGGATTATCCCAGGGGCCTTTTTCCTCTACTGCCCTGATTCTAGGCCTGTCATACTGTCAGCTGTAATACTTCGATGTTAACAAAGCCAGATGGACCACTTGCAGAGGTGGTGTTGGGAATTGGTGCCATCCCCCCCCTCCCTGGAAGAGTGAACTTAATAAGAGGGACCATTTATATATGAGACTATCACTTTCTGTTGAATTTTATTAAGTTGTATAAAAACAGCAAAATGTCTTACTACCCAGTTTGGACTATATAATTCGAACTTCCAGAAGAATTGCTTGCACCAGTTTTCAGTTCTAGTATTGTGTGATGGGAGCGGAACCCTATGCTGGGTGACTGTTTGTAGTGGTTAAATGAGATCAGGGGTGTTAAAAATCGGTCCTATGTGATAAAGATGAGTCTGAAAGACCACCTATCACATAGAGCAAACAAACCTGAGCCCATGGTCAAAAGGGCGATGGATATTGTACGGGCCGTCGCAAATAGTGACGGTCACTACAATACTTAATAAAAACACAAAGAAATCATTTTGTTATGTGGGGGCATTGTCCCCCGAGCCCCCCCTTGCGGGGGGAAAGCCCTCCACAACCACCTAACTTAAATAATCAACTCTGAGGGGGGTGCAGACTATGGGGCAAGTTATTGGATTGGAAAAAAAAAAAGATTTTCTGCCTATAGCCGGACCCAAAACCGGGTCTGCATGCATTGCAAGTGGTGGTGTACACCACCATGCTATGCAAGCAGCTTGGTAGGAATCAGCCACAATGGATGCTATATCCTGCAATAGTGAGTACAGCTCCTTGCTGTACTCACTATACAGGATATAGCGACATATTGCACCACTCAGTCTCTTGTAGAGCGCTATTATTGCGTCACTGAAAACTGCAGCACTCAATAATCAGCACTCTACATGGGTGCTACCTAAATATCTTTACCTTACATGTTTGTTTTTTTCCTCCTAATTGGATATTTTTTGGAGCATGTTATTGCTGCCAGGGGGACCAGGCTTTTTAGATATGTGCTTTTCCTCTGTTCCTTTTGGCACCAGCTGTTCACCGAGTGACCAGGCTGGAACTACAGGGAGGTTACAGTTAACCTCCCCTACCTTAGAAGTGCCAGTTTCTACTGTATACATATTTTGCTTCAGTCCTGTTATGGACTGTTATTGGTTATATACCTGTTTCAATGGTTCATGCCAAATTTGGCAAAATGTTCTTTTTGGCAATGCTGTTTCATGTTTTTGTATTGTTATTGTTCAAATAGAGGTACCTCATGCATACAAATGGCTCTTAATCAGAGCCTAAAGCTGAAATTTAAAATTACTTTCAATTGTCATACTTGGCAAGGGTGTAGAGTGTGGTATTCCAGAATGAGGGTCAATTGGAGGAGGGGGCAAGGAGAAGGCATTCTCCTTAGAAGATGGGACGGTGTCCATGTTCATAATAATGATGGCTAATTCACCTTGTACTGTGCTGTTGCTTAATATAAATGGACTTACTAGCCCGATTAAATGTTCTAGGCTGCTTCAATATATTAAGCGACAGGTGCCTGGTCTTATAAATATATTCAAGAGACTCATCTGACATAGGTTGAGCCTATGAAGTTAATGGCAGGGGGCAGATATAAGGTGTATACTCAGCTGCAAGTAGGACAGGATGAAGGAGGGGGGTGGCAATTTTAGTTCCTGCTATGTTACCACTGGAGGTTGGGGTAGAATATGCCGACCCTGCTGGGTGTTATATAATATTGCAGGGGACATTATTAGGGTAAGATGTTACACTGGTTAATGTGTATCTCCTTCCAGCATCCCCACAGCCCAGGGTACGTTAACTCTTAAACAAAGTTGTAGATATTCAGAAAGGATTATTGATCATGAGGGGAGATTTTAATATTACACTAAATCCTAAAGTAGATACTTCAAACTCCCTATCCCACAGACAATTCCCAGCACAGAAATGGCTATGCTGTCAGATTAAGACCCTAGGGTTTTTAGATGTCTGGAGGCATTTCTACTCTGGGAGTGGTGGGTACATTTATGAATCACCAAGGTTTAAGACCTCCTCTAGGATAGATTATTTGTTCATCTCCGTGGAACGTATGGATGTCTTAAGAGATCTGTCACTAAATGCTCGTTTTTTATCTGACCATACCCCGTTGTTGCTCAAATTGGATCTGGGGAGACCATGTAGACAGGCTATGTGGAGACTTAACTTGTCTCTGCTTAAGGATCAGGAACTTAAACATTTCCTTGAAACAAGGATACCACAGATAACTGAGGAAAATACTACTTCAGATACACCTGCTGTTTTAATATGGGATATCTTAAAAGTAGTAATCCTTGGGGAATTGAATGCTTATGCAGCTCAAAAGCAAAAACAGTGGGAAAGTAGGTATAAGCAGTTACAGGCTAGGCTGACTTTTCTCCAGCAAGATGAGAATCCACTCAATGGGACAAGAAAGCAGGAAATAAGATGCCTCAAGGGGGAGCTAAAGGCTATACTAGATTACCCAGTACAGGCTAAATTACAGCAGTTAAAGAGATACTATTATGATGGGGGTCCTAGAGGGGCACAAAACGTAGTCCAGAAACTTAGGGGCTCCAGGCAGGGAGCTACCATTACAAAATTGCAGGACCCTGTAACAGGAATAATGAAGGGAAACACTCCAGAAATCTTGGCAATATTTCAAAACTATTATAGAGAGTTATATGCCAATCCCTTACCCCCCTTGGTACATAGTATCGAACAGTTCCTCTCACCCCTACCTTTTCCTAAACTAACTCCTGCCCAGCAGTAGACAATGAGGTCCCCAGTAACAGAAGCAGAGATTAGATGGGCGGTCAAACAAGAGAAAACTCTTAAGTCTCCAGGCCCAGACGGCTTCCCCCAAGAATGGTATAAAGCCCTTTTCCCTCTCTTAATTAGACTAATGAAGCAGGCTTTCTTGGATGTCCAAAATGGAGAGCCCCCCACCTTCATGGGCATATGCAGTGATTTCGACAATTCCTAAACTGGGCAGAGATCCTAGACACCCTGAATCATATAGACCCATTTCTATCCTAAACTGTGACTACAAACTATATATGTTGGTCTGGGTTCAGAGAATGGAGGAAGTGTTGCCAGGTATAATTCATCAAGACCCGTCCGGATTTCAAAAAAATAGACAAACATCAGATCACACCATTAGAATTGTCCATATTTTGTCCTACATGCCAAGACTATCCTCCCGGTTGTGGTGGCTAGTCTAGATGCTTATAAAGCATTTGGTCAGGTGCTTTGGAGCTACCTGTGGTGGGTCCTGGAGGATTTTGGGTTACCGGGTGAGTTTGTTACCTGGCTTGGTAACCTCTATGCCAACCCTCAGGCTTTTGTGAAAGTAAATGGATCTTTGCTCCCATAAATCTGGAATGGGGATGAGACAGGGTTGTCCCTTGTCACCATTGCTGTTTGCTCTTTATATAGTGCCTCTGGCAATGGCCATGAGAGCATCTAGAGAGGTATGCGGGGTAGAATTGGGGGTGAGTCATACTGTATGTCACTATATGCAGATGATTTGTTATTAACACTAACAGATCCTGAACTATCATTGAAGAGGGCCTGGCAGACTCTGGAAGATTTTGCCTCGGTCTCTGGATATGTAACTAATTCCTCAAAAACTGAGGTTTAACTCTTAATTTCCAACCCTCTCCTCATCTATAACAAACGTTGCCACTTAAATGGTGAACTATGAAATTAAAGTACCTGGGTAGTCAATTACCCCTACAGATATCTAATGTGATTTTGGTAAATTATGAACCACTAACACAAGCTCTAGAAGCTGATATACATAAATGGTCCCAGCCAAAGCTTTATTTTTACTTAAAAATAGCCACTATACAATCTAATATTCTCCACCGACTATTATATCTATTCCAAACAATCCCCTTTACCCTTCCAAAGATGTACTTTAATTCCTGGAATAAAATGTTACCCAGATTTCTCTGGGACGGTCATAGGCTGTGTATTCAGTAGTCCTTGTTACAGCGACCAAAAGATAAGGGAGGTCTAAATCTTCTGGATCTGACTCAATATGCAGTAGCAGTAGGAATAACCCGCATTTTGACATGGGTGAACTCGGGTGTCCAACCTCCTTGGAAGAAAATAGAATGCTTTCTTAATGACTTACATGATCCCCAGAAGACAGTTTTTACTCCCCTGACTAACCTACCAGATTTAAGGGATTTTGAAACTAGCAGCAGGCAGGTATTACAAAACTGGTATAGAATCAGAACCTTGCCAGCTATGAAATCTGTATTTTACTATTTGAGACTATTATCGACAGAAACTGATTTTCTCCCTACTAAATTCGATTTAACATTTAGAATTTGGCATAGGAAATGTCTCTCATTTATCTTTCAGTTTTTAGACCCACAGGGGCAGTTCCATTTGTACAGCTCCAAAAGGACTATGATCTGGGGAACCGAGACTATTATAGGTACCTGCAGGTATGGACTTTTCTGTTACATAAAGATCCTCTGAGAAGCTGCCTGCCTGCCTGAGCTCCTTTGTTTTTGAAGTTGGCTATTAATGCAATTAGAGGGTCTGATCAGTTTCATATGATAGAGTTACTGTATAATGGAATACAAGAATTTGTATCTGACACCTCTGAGACAGTGCTAGAGGCATGGAATAAAGAACTACTCACATATTCAGAAGAGACAGGGCAGGTAGGAAGGAAGGAGGAGTGGCACTCTATGTGAAAAATGACATAAGGGCCACAGATATCCAGGAGGAACAAAATGGTGGAGAAATACTGTGGGTTAAGCTGGAAAGGAAAATGGGGCCAGCCGTCCACACAGGAATGGTCTATAGACCATCAGCCCAGGAGGAAGAAACAGATAGGGAGCTGATGCTAGCCATCCAAAGGATGGCAGACAAGAGTGAGGTAGTGCTGGTTGGAGACCTCAATATTCCAGACGTGGACTGGAGCATCCCAGCAGCAGCTTCAACTAGGAACAGATTTATCCTGGACTCCCTTCAGGGTGCCTTCTCAAGCAACTGGTAATGGAACCAACTCGGCAGAAGGCAATACTAGACCTTGTACTCACAAACAGGGACAGTGTGATGGGGTAACAGTGGGGGAGCACCTGGGGAACAGTGACCACCAGTCATTGTAGTTTGAAATCACAGAAGGAGCAGAACCAAACCACACAAAAACATGTATCCTGGATTTTAGGGGGACAGACTTTGTTAAAATGGGGAGATGCTTGAAAGAGACATTAAGGGGAATGGGGCAGGAATCAGGGATTGAGGAACAGTGGGCAGTATTTAAAATGGGGATTACAAGAACAACAGAATTATGCATTAAGCAGGTTAGCAAGGGGAAAAGAAAGAGGAGGCCATTATGGTTTTCTAAGGAGGTAGCGGAGAAAGTGAAAGCCAAAAAGATTGCATTCAGGCAATACAAAAAGACACAGGCAGAAGGGGATAGGGAAAAGTACCAGGAGAAGCAAAGGGAGGCAGAGAGGTCAGAAAGGGAAGCCAACGCTCAGACAGAAGAGCACATTGCAAAATCAATGGGTAGAGGGGACAAAACCTTTTACAGGTACATAAGTGAAAAAAGAAAGGCAAAGGGAAGGATAGTGAGACTGAAGGGGGAGGATGGGGGCCACGTGGAGGATGACAACAGTAAAGTTGACATATTGAACAGGTATTTCTGCTCAGTCATTACTGAGGAAGAGGAGGGGAATGAGTCTGAAGGGAGTACAACGGGTGGGAATGGTGCAGAAATGGACACAAGTCCCTTTACACGAGAAAGGGTCCTGAAGGAACTGGAAGTAATAAGAGTTGATAAAGCAATGGGGCAAGATGGGATGCACCCCAGGGTCCCTAAAGAACTAAGAGAGGTGGTGGCTGAACCTCTGGCAATCCTGTTTAGCCAATCACTGGAAACAGGGGAGTTACCCAAAGACTGGAGGACAGCAGTTGTAGCCCCTTATACAAAAGTGGGAACAAAGAGGAAGTGGTGAACTACAGACCAATCAGCCTCACCTCGGTAGTGGGAAAGATCATGGAAGCACTACTGAAGGAGAGATTGGTGGAACATCTGGTTATCAATGGACTACAGGACCCAAGGCAGCATGGTTTCACCCGGGGGAGGTCATGTCAGACCAACCTTGTTGAATTTTTTGACTGGGTGACTAGGGAGGTGGATGGTGGATCAGGGGAGGGCAGTGGACCTGGCCTATCTGGACTTCAGCAAGGCCTTTGACACTGTGCCACATAAAAGACTATTACACAAACTGGGGAATATGGGTGTGGGCAGGACAGTAGTGCAGTGGGTGGGTAACTGGCTGTGTGGCAGGACACAGAGGGTGGTGGTAAATGGCTGTCACTCCACAGAGGGAAGAGTGACCAGTGGGGTACCACAGGGATCAGTGCTGGGACCAGTCCTATTCAACATCTTCATCAGTAACATTGAGCAGGACCTAGAAGGCAGAATTTCCCTGTTTGCTGATCACACAAAGCTCTGTAACAGAGTAGACACACCAGAGGGTGTAGACAGAATGAGAAGGGACCTGCAGAAACTTGAAGAATGGTCAGGGGTTTGGCAGTTGAAATTCAATACAAAGAAGTGCAAGATAATGTATATGGGGCACAAAAACCCTGGCACAATATATCAGTTGGGGGGTGAGGATATAGCATGTACCAAGCAGGAAAGGGATCTTGGGGTTATTATCTCTGATGATCTCAAGTTAGGGAAACAGTGTGACAAGGCAGCAGGTAAAGCAAATAGGATGCTGGGATGCATAGGCAGGGGCATCACCAGCAGGAAAAGGGAGGTCATAATTCCACTATACAAGACACTAGTGAGGCCCCACTTGGAGCACAGTGTACAGTTCTGGAGACCTTACTTACGTAAAGACATAGACAGGGTAGAGAAGGTTCAGAGGAGGGCAACAAAGACGGTACATGGATTGCATCACAAGTCCTATGAGGACAGGTTGAAGGAATTGAATATGTACTCCCTGGAGGAGAGGAGGGAGAGTGGGGATATGATAGAGACATACAAGTATTTTACAGGGAGGGACAGGGTGCAGGAAGACACAATTTTTAAGCGAAAAAGATGTTCCAGGACTAGAGGGCATGGGGTGAAGTTGCAGGGAGGATGATTCAGAGGAAACGTGAGGAAGAATTTCTTCACAGAACGGGTGCTGGACAAGTGGAACACCCTGCCAGAGGAAGTGGCCGGGGCTGAAACAATCACAGGATTTAAGAATGCATGGGATAGACATAAAGGAACTCTGGAGGTCAGGGTTAAGGGGCAACAGACTTCTAGGAAAACATAAAGTAAACCTACAAGCTCAAATGGGCAGACTGGGTGGGCCGTAGGCCCTTATCTGCCAACACTGTCTATGTATCTATGTATGTATCTATGTACTCTCCTGGGTGTCCTATCAGATATGGGTAAAATACACCCGTCCCTCCTTAGGGACCTCCATGGCTCTGTACTGGCAGGACTTTGCATAGAAATCCTGTAATAAGTACTTTAATACACCAGCAAAGTTGGCAAAAATGTTCCCTACACTGGGGGCAGGATGTTGGTGACAACTCAGGGAGTGATGGGCAGACCAGGTACCTATATTTTAGGGGTGTTGCAAACTGTAGATTGAGCATGCCTTAAAGGAAATCTTTTCACCAGATCAGGTACTTACGTCACAGTTCGCACTATTGTCAATTCCTCGAGAAGGTCTTAAGATACAAAGGAGGTCTCTTATTTAAACCTTTATTCTTTTAGCCAAGAAAGTGATTACTAAAATGTGGAAACAAGTTGGACCCCCAACAGCAGACAAATGGCATGACTTGTTGGTGGAGCATTATCTTTTAGAGAGAAAGACAGTCAGGGCCTTAGGCCAAGATGAGCAGTTTGAAATCAAATGGAGGGCTTAGGTGCTCTATAATTCAGCATGTGACCCTACAATTGTCCCATGATGATGTTTCCATGGGTTCAAAGAAGATGGTCCAAGAGGGGGGACAGGAGAGGGATTGTTAAGGTGTCAGTACGGGGCCTGCCTGATGGAAGGAGTGGGAGTGGGGTAAGGGGGTTTCATGATTCTGAGTCTCTGACAGAATGTGGATCACAGATGTATAACAATTTGATTGTATCTTCCCTTCTACAATTGTATTGCCACAAATTGACTGACATGAAATTATGGCTGTATAATTCTGCAAGCTATACTATGATTAAAATGTACTGTACCTCTTTTAAAACTATAACTAAAATAACAGGCATTTGTCAATGCTGAATGTTGTCGAGCTGGCACTGGCTTTGGTAGCACAGTGCGGGAAACCACTTGGAGCAGGATGTGAAAAATGACAGCTGTACAGTTCATAAGGAGGTGTAAAAAAATGCCAGTGTTGAAAATGTGGGATGTAAATATAGCAAATTTGTGAAGTTACAAGGGTGCATGGGAAATGTGCAACGCACGCTTGTAACACAGTCATTTTATGGGTGTTCGGCACCAAATTTTCAGCATAGGCATTTTAGCACCTCTGCTCATGTACAGTGTCACTGTTATTTCTTCTTCAAACTGTCCCAAAAGTGATTTTCACAGGGACCATGCTATTCTGCGCCGGAAGTGCGAAAACACATTTTGGGCAGGTTATGTGAAATGAGAGCTATACTGTTCATCAAGAGGTGTGGAAAAATGCCAATGGTGAAAATCCAGAGAGGAAATATTACAAAAGGATGACAGAACGAGCGTGTCTGCAATCTGCAAATGCACGCTCGTAACACAGTCATTTTATGGAGTATCATCACCAAATTTTCAACATAGGCATTTTAGGACCTTGCTCATGAACTGTGCCACTGTCATTTTCATAATCTGGCCCGAACACTGATTTCCCACAGCGACTGCGCAATTGTTCTGCAGAGGTACGGAAACACATTTTAGGAAGGATGTGGAAAATGACAGCTGTACTGTTCACAAGGAGGTGTACATAAATGACAATGTTGAAAATCTGGAGTGAAAATATTGTGAATTCACCAAGTTACAAGCCTGCATAGCAAATTTTCAAAATAGGCTTTTTGAGAGGCCACATCAGGAACACTGGCACTGTCATTTCATTAATCAGTCCCGGAAGGTGATTCCTTGCAGTGACTGCGAAATTGCCTTTCAAGGCCAATTAACGCCATGACAGTGATAGAATTCATGAGGAGGGGTCCCAAAAACCCCATGTTGAAAATTGGTGCCAAAATTCCCAAAAATGTCCAAGATATGCATTAAAGTTGGAAATACCCTATTCATTCCATTATACAGCTTACCGGCATTTCCTCAGTTCAGATTGGGTCAGCTTTGAAGAGTGCAGACATGTTCCCGGTCCATTGAAGATCATCACGCCAGACTCCGGAGGTAAGTAGGGGGTGTGGGGAGACAGGGTGTGTAGTGGGTGGGTGCGGGTTGTGGGAGGGGGGCCAGGGAGACCACTGAGGGGCCATTTCCTTCTTAACAGGGAAAAAAAAAATAAAAGACATCAGGGGACCATTTTCATTTTTAATAGGTGCTTTGACCCACTGGGGTGGGCTCCCAGTGTGCCACCTGAGTGTGTGTGGGTGGATGGGTGCTTCAGCTGACAGGGAATTGGGCACCCCTGTCAGCAAACAAGGAAAGGGGAGCCACAGAGCCGAGGGGATTGGCACCCCTCAGCAATCAAAAAATGGAAGGGGGACCACATTATACCGACAGGGTGAAACCCCTGTCGGCAAGAATTCAAGGAGGATTAATGCTGGCGGGAATGGACACTCCGTGGCAAAAGAGAAAACTGTTGGGGTACATGCTGAAGGGATCGGGCACCCTCATAATCAAAAAGGGGGTTGTTACATGTCAATACCGACAGGATTGGGTATCCCCGTCAGCACACAAAGGGGGGAAGGGGGTTGACAGGCAACAGTGGCAGGCACTGCTGCCATGTTGCCTGCACGTAGGGGGAGGTGTGCTGTGGTCATGCTGCATGAGAGCTTCGCTGTCATTGCAGCAGACATTTTCTCAGAAGTCATCACCTCATTAGCCAGGTAGGGTGTTGGCCCCTGCTGCTGGCTGCTTGGGGAATGCGGGATGCACCTACTGGTGCATGCCCTGCATTTTCCCAACAGCGACTGTGCCTTTAAATCTCCACTGCCACAAGATGTTGGCTGTGCAAGTGGGCCAACATAAAAATAAAGTATAAAAAAAAGGGAGGATAGGTGGGGGATATTGAAGGTGGGTCTTCTGGAGGCCACCAAATCCTGCACTAAGCTCTGTTATAAGAATGCTAGGGCTAGAAAACCTAATTGGCATACCAGAGAGGTGCAGGAGGTGGTGAGGGAAAAAAGGTTAGCCTTCCGCAGATTCAAGCATTCACAAGGAGTACAGGACAGGGACAAGCACCTTAGGACCTCTAGGGTGGTGACTAGGGTAGTAAAGTCAGTAAAGGCTAACAAAGATCTTCGGCTGGCACAGAGCATCAAGGTGGGGGAGAAGAAATTTTTCAAAGACATCAGGGAAAGAAAGAAGGAAGGGAGCTGGTCAGATAAGTAGATTAAACAGCTAGTGTACTGCTTGGAATTAATAGTAATTTTCAGATGCAGTCAGCTATCACTTCCAGTATCTTAAGTATTTTTTTTTTATTTTCTGTTTGCTAATTATAAAATGTTCCACCTGGCAGTACTGTGATGATGTGTGGAGAAGCACTCTGCCTGGAGGAAAAAATACGTTCTGTTCCTCCCACTACAGGTAAATCATCAGAAATGAGACCAAACACCTTGAGGCACCACCGTCCTTGCAGCCTGAGCAGTGACTTTCACAAGCTACCAATCAAACTGCAGGACATTGTGACATCACTAGTAACCAAGGAGAGCCAGTCCCTGCTGCTTCATGTGAAAGTGAAACCTGGCAGTAAGAAATGGTTCTCATTGGTTTCTAGTGATGTCATAGTCAGTGTAGTTTCAGTGTTGATGTAGTTGGAGGAACAGAACTGACTTTTTATTTTGCTCCAGACAGAGTGCTGCTCCACACATCACCCCAGAACTGCCAGGTGGAAAATCTTCTTATCAGCAAATAGAAAAGAATAAATACTTGAGGTATAAGAAATGATGGCTGACTACATCTGAAAGTTGCAATTAATTGCAGTCAGTTTCCAGGCAGTACACTAGCTGTTTAAGGAAAGAGGGTGGGTGGGTGGAGGAAGATGTAGAGCAAGCAGAGGTGCTAAATGAGTACTTCTGCTCAGTCTTTACAAAAGAGCAGGATGGCCCAATACCAGTAGTGGGTGGCAGTAAAGAGGCTGGTGGAGGGGAGGCACTCACAGATGGTGAGATACCAGTTGGGAAGGTAATGGAGCCCTCAAGTCACTAAAAACTGACAAGGCTCCAGGTCCTGATGGGATTTACCACAGAGTGCTGAAAGAGCTAGCGGATGTCCTCACTGCACCATTGGCTGAACTATTCAATTCCTCCCTTCAGTCAGGTAGTGTCCCACAGTACTGGAGGGTGGGGCAAGTGGTAGCAGTCCACAAGAGTAGATCTAGACATGTTCTGGGAAACTTCAGACTGGTAAGCTTGATGTCCATGGTGGGTAAACTCTTGGAGTCCATCCTGAAAGAGAAGATGGTGGAGTTTCTGGAGGCAAGAGGCCTTCAGGATGGGTGCCAGTACAGGATTGTCCAGGGAAGATCATGTCAAACAATCCTAGTCACATTTTATGACTGGGTGACAAGGTCACTGTGCAGTTCATGTCCTGAACCTGGACTTAAACAAGACCTTCGACTCTGTGCCACTTAGGAAGCTGATTGGTAAGCTAAGGAGCATAGGGTGGGGAAAAAAATGATGGGTTGGATAGGAAATTGGCTAAAAGATAGGATGCAGATCATGGTAGTGGGGGGAGAGGTTTCAGCTCCCAGAAGAGTCATCAGCAGTGTCCTTCAGGGGTCAGTGTTGGGTCCACTTCAATTTAATGCTTTTGTTTCAGACACTGGGGAGGGAGTCAAGAGTAGATTGAGTCTCTTCATTGATGACTCAAAGCTAAGAGCAGTGGTGGATGGGGGGAAGGTAGGAGGATGCTACAGGAGGACTTGGAGACATTAAAATAGTGGTCACACACTTGGCAGCTGAGGTTTAACACCAAGAAGTGTAGTGTGCTGCATCTGAGAATTAAAGAGCAACCACCATGTCCCGGCAGAGACATGACAGCTGTGACAGCCCCTGCCAGCAGTACATAGTGGAGTACTGTGTTACAAAAATGGAGGTTTTCAAATGGGATTTTTTACCCTTTAGTAGTGACTGAGGTCAATGTGCACCTGTGCTATAGCCTGAGGTCCCTTTCTCACCTCTGTACAGTAATGAAGACAGGTCAGGTATAGGGATTTGTTGAAATTACATTCTGCCAGTGAAAGTGATGTGGAATTGCCAATTTCATGGCACTTTCACTGGCAAAATGTACTTTTGCCACATCCCTATACCAGACCTGACATCAGCATCAATCAGAGGTGGGAAGGGAACCTCAGGCTATAGCAGGGGCATGCATTGCCCTCAGCCACTACTAAATGGTAAAGAATCCCATTTTAAATCCAAAATTTTTGTAATGCAGTACTCCGCTATGTACTGCTGGCAGGGGCTGTCACAGCTGTCACGTCTCTGCAGGGACATGGCAGTTACTCTTTAAGAATCTAGGGTTTGACTACTATCAAGGAGGGGAGAAGCAGACTGTCTCATGGGGACGGGATCTCTGGGTGGCAATAGATGATAAACTGAATAACTCAGAGCAGTGCAGGAGGATGGCAGCAAAAACTAATAGAATGCTCAGTTGTATCACCAGGGGGATAACATCTAGAAAGAGGGAGATCATACTGCCGCTGTACAATTGCCTGGTGAGTCCACACTTGGAGTACTGTGTGCAGTTTTGGTGGCCATACTTGAGGAAGGACATCACCATTTTGGAAAAAGTATAGAGGAGGACATCAAAGATGATTCATGGACTGGGGGATAAGTCATATGAAGAGAGACTTCGGGAGTTGAACATGTACTCCCTGGAGGAGAGAAAGGAAAGGAGGGATATGATTGAGGTCTTTAAATACTTAAAGGGGATAAATCAGGTCAGCACTGAGGGACTGCTTCAAGTAAAGAAGGAAGAGACTACAAGAGGGAACAGCCTGAGATTGGTGGGGGGTACAGCAGCAGCCACAAACACCGTCAGCTGTTTCCTGAAATTTCTTTGTTTCCAGACACATCTCATGCATTCTCCACTTCCACAGTAGGGGCAGCAGAGAGAAACCCTTTAGAAATTTTGTGAAATATCTGGAAATAGCTGGCAATGTATGTGGCTACTACTGTAGGTTTATAGGTGAGGTGCTGTGGCACTACTTCACAGATAGGGTGGTGGCACCATGAAATGCATTGCAAGGGGAGCTGGTTGCAATGGACTCAGTGGGGGCATTTAAAAGGGGCTGGGACAGGTACATGGGAAAAGTGTGGGTGGGGAATGAAGCTCATAAAATGGCAACTAAAGGGTTGGGACCAGAAATCGAAAGCTTAGAATGGGGTGGGAGGGCAGCTACAGAGTTGCAGCTCTGTGCTGCATCCCAAGCAGACTAGATAGACAATTTGGCCTAATCTGCTGGCATCTTAGTATGTTAATATGATAGTATGATAATATATGAGGGATGTGTTGGGTGGGGGTGGGGGGAACAACTGCCCATGACTAAAAATATAAAAAAAAAATATGTATGAAATCAGAGGCTGGTTGGGGGGACCACTAGACACCAGAGCTATGAAATATTAATTAATTGCTGTGGGGCAACAATTTGAGGGTCGGGGTACCACTGGACACCAGGGAAAATAATTAAAAGAACTGGGTATGTGGCAGAAATCCTTTCCCATGATAAGAAATCAATTTTTGCCAGTGTTTTCTGTTCTGGCAATAAAGGATTTATTGTCACAGAAAAGGATTTCGGACTTAGTTTTTTTACCAATCCTTTTGCTTACGATGCAATCCTTTTTCTTGGTGATGGAAAAGGATCTTCTCTCACAAAAAAGGATTTCTTACTTGGTCTTTTTTAATCCTTTTTTGCCAGATGGAATCCATTTCCACAAATCCTTTTTCATGGTCATGCAAAAGGACCCCATCTCGCAAAAAAGGATTTTGGACTTTGTTTTTAAAAAAATAATTTTTTATGAGATTGTATCCTTTTTCGCAAATCCTTTTATATGGTCATGGAAAAGGATCCCAAGACATGAAAAAGTATAAAAATAAACTAAGTCCAAAATCTTTTCAACAAGACACAATCCATTTTTGTGAGTATGAAAAAGGAGGCACAATAAAGGATTTTAGCAAGTCACGAAAAAGGATTTAAACAATATAAAAAAAAAGTTCTGGTGTCATGGGAGCTGTAAATAAATGCAGAATGAAGCTCATCAAGTGCCAGTGAACAAGATACACGTTTTGGTTTGTGTAGAAGACATCACTGTACAGTTATGACAGTTTGTTGTGCAGAAAAACAAAAATCAAAATGGTGGCTCACAAAAAAGGATTTTTTTTCACATGAAAAATGATTGGCCCCCTCAGGAAAAAGAATTCTTTTTTTGTGAGATCAAATTCCTTTGTCATTCCAGGAAGCTATTCAAAAGATTGTACTGAGAATGCTCAGAACCCACAACTTTAAAATTCTATACTGTAGCTTCGTAATGGATTAATATTTTTTTCACCAAACCGGTGAAAGACACTTCTGTGGGGCAAGCTCTTTGTACCCTGAAAATTTCAGATTAAAAGTTCTAAACCGTTTGGGTGTAGCGCGATGACAAAAAAGTGTAAAAAAGGCAAATTTTTATGTTTTAGCACTATACATAGATCAAAATCCACCAATCTGACCAAAACAAAACTTGGCATATCAAGAGAGAGCTCTTCCACAGAAGACTGTGCATGCAAAATTTTGTGCACATTCATTGAACAGTTGCAAAGCTATTAAAGTGCAAAATTTGAGGTTTAACATTAAGGGATGCTACCATGCCCATATAATATACATGTGCAGATAGATAGATAGATAGATAGATAGATAGATAGATAGATAGATAGATAGATAGATGGCTGTCATACAAAAGTTAATCATTACTGAGGTAATGGGTGTTTACTCACCTGGTAAAGGTGATTGTGTTGGTTGGCATCCATGGCACTCCAGACATTACCTCATGGGGTTACAGCCCACCTGATAGGCTAATGATGCACATGACCCAGATCAGATTTCCAGGATATCCAGGTCCCAGGAACCCCTGCTCTCCAGTTTGAATCTTCCATAGCTGAAAGGAATCTAGTTAGTACAATAGACAATAAAAAAAAAAAACACAGCAGAGAGTGGTAAAGGCGTACAAAGAAGGAGGTCCGCTATGACATGTTACAATAAGCGAGGCCAAGGCCTAAGTTTATTTCCTATTAGATACAATCTAGCTCGAACCGAAGTTCGACTTAACTTGTGGCATTGATAATGTCCCCCCTTGAACCCAGAGGAAGTAGGGACCTCCAAACGTCCACGATGATACTCCAAGCACTCCGGAGGAGTTTGGAGTGCCAGCGGATGCCAACTAACACAATCACCTTTACCAGGTGAGTAAACACCCATTGTGATTGGTTGGCATCCATGGCACTCCAACATTACCTCATGGGAGATAAGAAGCAGTTAGTACTCGGGTGGAAACGGTGCCTTGGAGTGTCAGGAAGGATGGGCGCTGCCAGGACCCAGGCGAAGGTGATCCCGAAGTCCCGCAGCTGCTCCAGCCTGTAGTGTCTGGCGAAGGTATGGAGGGAGCTCCAGGTGGCCGCTCTGCAAATATCTTCAGGGGACACTGACGCCCTTTCTGCCCAGGAAGTGGCCAGCGCCCTGGTGGAATGGGCCCTGATCCCCTGCGGTGGAGTCAGCTGGTTTGCCGAGTAGGCCTGCTGGATGACCCTACGGAGCCATCCTGCGATAGTAGTCTTGGAGGCTGCGAGCCCCCTCCTCCGGCCCTTAGAGACAATGAATAGTCTCTCTGTCTTGCGGATGGGACCAGTTCTGGCCAGATAAACTGCAAGAGTCGACCCGACATCCAGGGAGTCGGGGGCACTGCCCTCGCCCTGAGGACCGTCTCGGCATAAACAGCATTAACAACAATTTGCACAGAGGAAAGTTACAGAATTTCTTCCTACCTTGAAAAAGAGCTGACCGGGGTCCCTGGTATGCTTCTTGCCTGTTCAGATGCACAATTCAAAACTGGAGAGCAGGGGTTCCTGGGACCTGGATATCCTGGAAATCTGATCTGGGTCATGTGCATCATTAGCCTATCAGGTGGGCTGTAACCCCATGAGGTAATGTCTGGAGTGCTATGGATGCCAACCAATCACAATGCTGAGGTATATTGAGGCACTCATTACAATTTACATTGGCTGTAATGTGATTCTGCCTCAGCATACCTCAGTAGTACCTTAGGACCTCCTCTACTTTTGTACAGCTACACACACACACACACACACACACATATATATATATAGAACAAATAGTGGGTAAGGGTGGTATAAAAACATATGTGCCCATCAAGGGGACCAATTAAGGTTATAAGGCCATGATCCTGAAGGGCTAGTGGCTTTATTGCCCTAACTAGTACCCCAAGATGGGTATAATTCTGAGGGTTCCATCCTTACCCATTATTTGTTGAATATAATACATTAGGATGGCTATTGTAATGGAGATCACATTTACAATCATGTCATGGCACCTGAAGGTCTCTTGCAGCAAGGAGAGAATGGCATGTAGTGAGTGCAGGTAGGAGTTTGGGGGATTTCTGTGTTTGGGAGGGTTTTGAGTGACTTTTTTAGTAGGTTCTTTTGCAGTTTGTTAAATGGTTTAGCTAGCTTCCTTAGGATGTGTTAATTGTATTATCAGTACAGTATTGTCCAATTAATGGTTTGATTAGTGTAGGCATACAGCTTTAATGTAGGTATTTAGCTCTAATTGTGTAATTATTGCAGGTATATAGTTGTAATTGTTTAATTAGTACAGATATAAAGCTATAATTGTTTGATTAGAGCAGGTATATACTTTTAACTGATAGAGTAAAATCTCACTTTTGAAATGGAGTCTAAGTCCACACAGTGGGTGAAATTCCATGAAGATTTAGAGCATGTGTGAAAAATGCATGAAACAAAGTGTGCAGATTTCACCTAACTCTGATACAGTGGCAAGGTTTTATTCCAAGGGTGATTAAGAGGAGGTCCAATAAAATGTGAGCCAAGATGTTGTGGTCTCCTGTCACATAGTACTATACTAAAGAATGTCATATGCAGGGACCAACTCCATTCTGACTAAATGAGATTTCTCAATTAGCAGACTGATGGAACTGCTTTGCAACTCAGGAACCCTGACACACTGAATCACACTCCCAGCTACCTGTATCTCTGGTTTGCATTAGCTGAGTATACCAAAATTATGGACTGGGTTAATGTTGATAATGCGGAAGTGGCAACCCTATCCAAAAGAAATAGATGTTAAATTGTTTAAATAACCTCAATACAAAAGCATTGTTTAGTGAGAGCCCCTGGTGGTGGTGTGTGGGCTGTAATGGACATGGCAGATTTATACAAGTACAGCAAATGTGCCATACATCAGAAGACACAACAAGTAGGCAGATAATGGACAATTATTTCCACTGAATATCCACAAGATAGAGATACCATCTGTATTCCATGTTGGCTCTGCGTATTAGCCACCATGTCATTTGACTTTCCTTAACCATTTTGCTAAAAAAAGTGTTTTTAATTAGTTACAGTTGGCTAGTGTTTGTTTTTATGTAGTTTTTGTGGCTTTTTTCCCCCCAACCCGGGACCCTGGCAGGCAGACTCGTGCATGCAGGTGGAGGTGCACACACACATTCACACACTCACACACACACACCATGTAATGGCTCAGCCCCATATGCCCCACCCCTGGCAATTGCCACCACCCCATTCTGCCTGTGCTTCCCATCAGACCCCCACCCGATGGGAGTGGAACTTTGGGGGGACAGATGACCACCCCTGGGAGGGGAGAGTTGCCATCGGCTGCTCAATCCCACTCCCCCCCATGCTGGCACCCCAACGATCCAAGGTTGTTCTTGAACCCATGTCACCAGCATGGCGTGAGGTAAGGCGTCCAGTGTCTCAGTGCTCAGTGCCACCAGGCTGGATTTTGCTGGTGTTTTTTATGTTATGTTAGCAAGTGTCTGTTTGAAAACAAATGGTTGAAATGGCTAAATAGCTAAAACAAAAGAGGCAATGAATACAAAAATAGGATTCAGGCAGATGGCTAATTAATTTAGTCAACTAGAGCTAGCACTGCCTGTATTCATACCCATTTTCTTAAACACTAAGCAAGGTGAGGCAGCTGCTATTACACTTGATAAGTGCAGGTTGGTTAACCCTTTCCTTCATTTGGGTCAAAAAAATCATTACCTTGATAAAAATTGCTATTTTACTTCTGCTAGGCAATCAGATAGCGATGGATTAGAGAACCTCAACAAGCCAAATCACCTGCAATATCTGCTAATATTATACAAGAATTCCAAGAAAATAATTTAGTGTCATAAAATGTATTCAGAGATGTGATCCAGCATAATGTTGATATGTATTGTAAAACAATACTATTAGGGATATCAGGTTGCTCTCTGAAAACTAATAGAATTGAATTAAAAAAAATATCTAGTCATCTCTAGAAGGTTGAATGAACAGCTAAGGAGGAAAGATTCCTGTTTAATAAAATTCAAGAAATCAGCTGAAGCCTAATGTATTAAAACAGTGTTTCACAACAAATGATTCATGCAAGCATCATTATTTCATTTTCTGTTCTATCTGGAAATTGTGCCTGATCTATAAATCTCTGCAATCACCCTATAGCATTTGCTCATGACAGCAGAACAATACTGATTCATCATCTCGTTACCTTGACAAAAGACCGTGGGGGCTGCACCACTGCATGGGCTACCAAATGTGATGATTGCATCAAGGCCTACAACAAGTCAGGGTAGCAGGCAATATATATATATACCGCCATGTTACCACTGCAATGCTGCCAGACATATCAATATGAAGAGAACAACTAGCCATGTAGTAAAGGAGTCATAGCCAGGGCTGGGTTCCCCCTTTCCTACTATCCCCACCCCTAGCTAAAGCCCATGTACCTCATTAGTTTTCATTAGTTTACATTGTTTTAATTGTCTTGTTGAAACAGCAATTAAGTGCATCATCAGTAAGTGCATCATCAGGCTGTGCAAAACATTCTAATATGGCATCCTAATGTCACAGCATTACTCAATGAGATATGACCCAGCCAATCAAAGGCAGATGAACAGTCATGGATATGATAGGTAGAGAGGAACCAAGGACTATCCCCTCTAAAAAAAAATAAACAAGGATGTCACAGGTTATTTTGAAAACAAAATGTTATACATATGGAACAGAGGAAAAGATATGACTGAGGTGGATTGGGATCGGGGTTCCATGACATATCTTGCTGGTAGGGGGAGCACCAAAGTCCTAAATCCAGCCCTACAAGGAGTGAATTGCCAACATGCTCACTCAGTCCCACAGGTGAAATGAAGCTGGAGTCCCTTAGGACAAATAAACCAGGATGGGGAACATTTATTACATTTTTATTTTTTACTTTATTTGCTTCACTAGATGGTGGGCTGGGTTGAAAACCAATGTATGACTACACCTAACATTAAACAGTAAAACATCATATGTAATATATGTAAATACAGTATAACTTGTACATTATGAAAAAATATTTACTCACTGTGGAAGTAAAACTGCTTTTAACCTATGTTTAAAACAGAAGAGAGTATCTTCCATCCATTTTAGAGGCACATGCTATTAGTCTGAGCTAATGGTGAATTTCAATTTTCGCAAGTTGGAATTTTGCTGAAGTTTTCAATTCCTAGTCTTGTTTAGTATGTTTCTGAAAGGTTGAATAAGCAATGGTACTAGCCAGGAATAAAGAGATGGTTTAATAAATAGGCAGATAATCATTTCAATCCATTGTAATTTAAAGTTTAATTTCAATATGCTCAATTTGCCTGTAAATATTTGGGAGCTATGACTCATCCCTGGCCTTACAGTACTGTAGCTACATGTATTGTCAATGTCTACATTTCCCAAGGTTACCAAAATGACACCTTCCCCATTGCTGAAGGTTTTCATTGATTTCAAGCATGAAAGTTTTTTCTTTCTTCATTCCAACATTAAGGGTTACCTTGACAGTGGAGCTCAATTCCTGGAAAACCATTGAAATATATATCAAGGGTAAGTCCATTCAAAGAAAAGTGATAAACTGAAACTGAATAGGAAGCCTGCAATCCAATGAAGACAATATGGAAAGTTAAAAAGTCACATTTTGCACTTGAAATACATGGGTAAAAAGTTCAATGAAAGAATAAATCTGAACAGGACGTGGCTCTGTTGAAACTTATTCCATTCTGACAAAGTGAAAACATAATTTTATCTGCAGTAATTATATATATTCACTACAAAATAAGTTGCAATGGCACATGCAATAATAGTGTACTAAACAATACATAACATTATTACACTTTAAGGTAAATCAGAAACAGTTGCCAATTTTTATTGCACCCTGAGTTGAAGACCATGTACTTCATTAGTTACATTTTGGTTTTTCTTGCATATTGTTTTTCCTGCCTTTGTTCTGCAGGGCCACCTCTATCCAACCAGCCTACCCCCCAGCCCAGTCAACCACTGTCTTCTAACACAGGACCTACTTCAGAGGTGCCTGGTCAGCAGTATGGGGCCTTTGGAGGGTTAGGCTTCATCCTGTGACAGGAGGCTTTTCCTACAGGGTCCAATACATATACAATGACACAACGTGCATGTTCCACCTCTTTGGAAATGTTCTGGCACCTCACATACTGCTGTCCCACAGCACTACAGCCCAAATTCCTCCAAGTGGTAGACCAGCAGTGGGGTATTGTCACCCACCTTCCCCCAGGGAGAAGAGCTATACTAGGGATACTCCATCTTCCCTCCTCTGATGGACCACGAGTGACCCACACCTGTATTCAAACCCAGGTCACTGGTATGGCTGGAGATAAGGCACCCATCACCTCTGCCCTCCACACCACTGAGCCAGCTCGGTTTACATGTTTTTAATTATTGTCTTATTAAAAAATGAGGTACATCTCTGGGGTTTACAGAGCATTTTGATTCATTTGACAAATAGACTTTCAACTGTAAAACTGAGCTTGGACAGCAGTGTAAGAGAGGGATGGGATCATAAGTGAGGGATAACAACTTCATTAAGGCAGGATTTAAAAACAGAAAGAGAGTCAATGAGATGGAGAGAGATATGCAGGCTGTTCCAGATGGTGCAGTAGACAAAGCTGCAAGGCAGAGAAATTGCAGGCACTGGAAAAGCAGAATTGGAGAGGAGGGGAGGAGTGAAAGAAGATAAAGTCAGAAAGCCAGGTGTCAAGTTCATTATGATCTATGAAGTCTCCTTAAAAATCATTATTAGTAAACCTATCTGGGAGCATAAGCAAGCGTGGAAGCTCTTAATCAATTAGGACACCTGCACTGTGAAATTTACTGGTCCCAGCTGCTAAAGAGGGTTAAGAATGTAGTCAAGGTGACAGAACAGCAATACAGAAGGGATGCAAAAGTTCCAGTCATTAGTATCTCTTTGGCCATCTGCAACTCTCGTAGGTGGAATGTTGCTGGTACAGCTGTGCTAGAAAATGAGAACTACACCTCTTTTGCTCAGCCCCAAATGTTTTAATGCATCAGCTGCAGGATTTATACTGTGCTATCTTAGGTAATGCAGGGACTCTCATTTTCTGTGGTACTTCAGACATCAATTCTGCAGCACCAATGGTTCACTTTTGTGGTTTCTAGCCAACCTCTGTCATGGAAATGTAAAAAAAAATCACTCAAGGAACCTGCCATTTTGGTGTCAGATTTTAGAGGCAAATGTTATTTAAAAGGTAGCCTTTTCATGCAAATAAGCCATGGCAAATATATTTATTTCTTTACATTTTGTTAACTAGGAAAGGAGAGCTAGGCAAGTCTGCCTATTTTAAGCCTTGTCCAAGTGGATGGGAGCTACAGCTGGAAGCCAGCTTAAATTGAACCAAATTAAGCTGCTGTTGGGACATCGCCTCCTGCTGACAGTCCCCTGAGTACATCAGTACTGCTTCCATTCTGTAATCCTCCCAAATCCCTTTTTTTTTAATTCAAACGTTATTGGTTTTACATAGATATATACCTGCAGTGGTTTATAATGAATGGTTGCAGACATGGGATTTAAATTAACATTACATAACAAAACAAAGTGAAAACAAAGACAAAAACAGGAAACTGGAGTAAAAAACCAAAACCAAAATAAAAATAAAAACAGCAACAACAACAAAAACCAAAACATCCTTTTCTTCCCTCTCCTCCCTCCCTCCCCACCCTACCTCCACCTCCACTCACCCCATTTACTGTTTTGCAATTCCTGCCCCCCAAGGTGCTAACAGTCAGTTAATTCTATACATAAAATGAGTGAGTAAGATATAACAGTACTAGAATATGTTTAGAATAGCTGGTTAATATTCTACCATTCAATTTATTGTAGATTCAAGACATGTAATTTTTCCCATCTTTTTTTATAGATGCCCATTCAGTCAGTGAGACTGGCCATCATTTTTTCCATTCGTAGGTTATAGAGAAACTCTTGTAGCCATTCTGCATAAGAAGGCTGAAGAGAGTCTTTCCAATGTTTTAACACAAATTTCTTAACTGACATGGCAATCAACATCATATGATAGCTTTTGGACATAAGTGGAAAGCTTGTAAAGTCCCCTAGAAGGCATACCTCAGGGGTAAAGTAGTCGTGCAGTCCCAACAGTGGGTCCATTTTAGATTTAATGAGCTCCCACAATAGAGATATTTTAGGACATTACAAAAATAAATGGAAAAGGGTACCGGGGCCATTAATACATCTGTTACAAGTAGGAGTTTCTGCCCTACCCATTTTATGCAACTTATATGGAGTTCAATACATGTCACAATGAAACTGAATTTACATTAATCATAGTCTGTCTTGTGTGATAAATTTATGACAAGATTCCCAGATTTTGGGCCAGTTTGAATAAGCATTAGGGTATAAAGAATTCCAGTAATAAGGCATGCCGTCCACTTTGGGGAGTACCAGTGTATATAATAAAGTGTTTAATGAGGAGACAGCATATGGGATTAGGGCTAACAAACTGCCTATAGTAATCCAGTCCCATGGTTCCTCCATGGTGATAATCCCCCAAAATAGGCAATAATCATATGTTGGATCTGGAATACGTGAAAAGTCCATTAGTTAATGAGGCCAAATTTAGCTAATATGTCAGTGGTATTTAACCATTCTTGGTTGAAGTTATGAAAGACGCTGGCTATACAGTTTTTGGGAAGTGGGATCCAGTTGTCTGGTATTGATTTTGCTCCCAATTTGAGAGTTGGGTTTTGAAATATTGGTTGAGAGGGATCTTGTGAGTTGTTATATCCTAATGTAGCACACAATTGTATATGGGTGTGAACAGAATGACCCACTAGATTGTGATGGATGGGGAGGGGGAAGATTCTTAAATTTCAGGAAGAGTAGGGCTGAGGGGTTTGTCCCAGTTGTGAATATTAACTCTTTTTCTATTATTAGCCAGGTAGGGGTGTAGTGCAGTGGATCCACTGATGTGGAGGGAGAGAACCAGTGTGTGTATATGTGTATATATATATATATATATATATATATATATATATATATAGATAGCTAGCCATAATATAGATTAAAATATGGGAGTTTTAGACCACCTATGGAATTGGGAGCTGCTAGTTTGTGATTTGCATGCCTTGGAGGTTTTCCATTCCAGAGAAAAGTCAATATGCTGCTGTGAATACGTTTAAACCAGGCTTTGGGTAACCATATATCTAGGAGATTCAGGGGGTAAAATATGTGGGGGAGAAGGTTCATCTTTATTATACTTACTAGGTCCCATAAGGTTAAAGGAAGGTCTTGCCATCTTTTTAAGTCTTACTGGACTATATTGTGCAAATTATCTAGATTAAGTTTCTGCATCTGGGTGACACTAGTGGAAAGGTGGATTCCTAGGTACTTTATAGATTTGGAGGCCTATTGAAATCCCAACTCCAGGGCTTCCTGTTTGTGTACTTTACAATTTGATGGGAAAATCAGGGATTTCTCTATGTTTAACTTGTAGTTGGAGAGGGAGCCGTATTCCTTTATTAAGTCTAACAAGTGTTGTACGGAGGGTTTAATTTCTGTTATATGAAGCAGTATGTCATCTGCATAAACCACAATTTTGGTATGTAGCAACCCCAATTGCATGCCATGTATTCCTCGGAGATTGTGGTATTGAAACTATAAGGGGCTCTAAATAAAGATTGAATAGGAGGGGGGGATAAAGGGCATCCCTGTCTGGTGCCTGCTTCTAAGGGGAAACTGGAGGAAAGAATCCCATTACAGAAAACTCATGTAGTGGGAGTGGAATATAATAATTGTATCCATGAAATAAATTTGGTTGGAAAATGAAATCTATGAAGAGTCCTGAACAAAAGGTGCCTGTCTACTCTGTGAAAAGCCTTCTCCGTGTTCAGAGAGACCAGTGCCACACCTTGAGGGGAGTCTCTGGATGAAGAGAAGACATGCAACAGGCAGTGAATGTGGTCCATGGATGACCTGCCTTTCATAAATCCCACTTGGTCTGAACTAATAAGGGAAGGAAATATTTGCTCTAACCTAAGAGCTAGTAGTTTGGTGAGTATCTTAAGATCTGTGTTGAGAAGAGATATAGGACAGTAGTTGGTGACCTGTGTCAGATCTCTACTGGGTTTGGGGAGTTTGATAATTGTGGCCTTGAACATCCTTGGGCCATATATTGTCTCCTGTAACATACTAGAGTATACTGCTAGCAGCCAAGGGGCTAATTCAGATGCAAATTTTTTGTAGAAATTTGGGGAATAACCATCTGGGCTGGGGGCCTCATCTGTAGGAAGATCTTTGATTATCTAGATTTTGTCCACTTCTGTGAAGGGGCAATTAGTTTTTATTTCTGATTAGGGGTGAGGGTGGGAAGGGGGAGACTCTCCAGGTAGAAATCTACCTTGGATTGGGACTGGCAATTCGGCATCTGTACATATAATTGTTTGTAGTACTGCTTGAATGCTTTGCTAATGTCCTTTGCCTGAGTTAGTGGTGGGTTTTGAGGATCCTTCTGTATCGCCACTATGCATTTAGAGGCTTCAATCTTTTTAAGTCAGAGAGCTAAAAGCCATCCCGCTTTTTCCCCCTGCTCGGTGTAAGTGGCTTTGGATTTTAATATGGCCCATTCTGCATTTTCTCTGAGAAGTTCAGAGTATTTATCCTGTAACCTTATGAGTACCTCCTTCTCTGAGTCCAATGCATTGTTAGACAAATATTTTTCCTTTTGTCTGATTTGGTCTAACAGTGTTTTGACTTTCTGAGTTTCTCTCTTTTTTTTGATTGCAGCCCATTTTATAAACTTGCCTCTTAGGAAGCATTTAAGTGTGCCCCATTCCATAGAGGGAGAATGAGTGGTACCCCAATTTGAGTCCTTAAAGGAGCCAATGTCTGTGACCTTCTTGTGTTTCAGTAACTGGTTGTTAAGTATCCATTTTCTACTTGTTCCCCAGTTTAAAGAGAAAGAAAGGAGACAGGTTACTATGGACTGATCAGACCCTATACCCAGTTCCAGTCCACTATCTAATAACCCTTGAATTAAAGATTTACTCATCAAAAAATAATCAACGCATGAGGTGGAGCCATGTACATTAGAGTGAAAGGTATATTCCCTGTGTTAGGGTGCAGAGTTCTCCAAGGATCACAGAGGCCTTAATGGTCCACCATGTCTCTGCATGCTCTCTGGGTTGGAGATAGACCTCTGGTCCTACAACTTGGTGATTTATCCAAGTTTCAACTTGGTGATTTGTCCAAGTTTGGGTCGAAGGATAAGTTCCAGTCCCCCCCAATGACCATTGGAATATTGAGGAAAGGTGTTAGGATGAAGAGTAGCTCCACGAAAAAAGATGATGAATCTACATTGGGGATATATACACTACCCAGTAGCATATTATATGAGAGAATTTTGCCTACAATCAGGATATATCATCCCTCTTTGTCTCTAATACATTGTTCACACTGAAAGGGAAAAGCCCTAGTAAGGAGAATGGCAATCTCTTTGCTATTTCTGGAATCTCCCACAACAAATGCCTGTCCCACATGCTGTCTCCTCAGACACTTTTCTTCATCTTGAAGGAGGTGCATTTCTTGCAAAAATATTACATTACTTCATATATTATTTAAATGTTTGAGCAGTCGCATACGTTAAGAGGGTGTCTTGTACCCTCAATGTTCCAAGTACTAAACCTGAATGGCTGCACCATGGATGTGAGACAAAACCTGTAAAATTTGCCTAAAATTTTTAAATATGAACAGTAGCAAGCTAATTTATAAGAAGACAGTTTTACCATGGTACCACTCCTCCCCGCCCTATAAAAATAAAAGTAATATTTCCTCTGTGGGTATTTATTCCCTGTAACCCTGTTTAAACCCCTTTTTATCCCCTCCAATGTTTCCCTCCCAAGTATTGATAAAAATTAGCAATCTAATAAAAGTAGTGATAGTAGTACCCCATTGACTAATTTGTGTCTTGTAGCATTTTGAATAACCATTTGAACTCCCCCCCCCCACTGTGCTGGTCCGTGATGATCAGCAGACTGAGGACCCTCCCCTCACCCTGCTCACCCAATCATGAACAAGTGAATAATCTTGTTAACTAGGATTTAGTATATTGTTCTTTCTGTATTACTAACTATTTTTTATACAAAACCATTGCAAAACCGCTGCTTAACTTTAACGGCTTAAAGTCAATTCAATCTGCACCTGATTCACTATAAGCACTCAGATGGAGGCCCTGGGGAAAATATGGTACAAGATAATGGTTTGAGAAAGAAGGGGTAGTGGCCAAAACAACCTCTTTGGCACTAAACTGTTTGCTAAGGTGAGCTCTGCTTTTGAATTAAGCAACAGGGTCAATGTGCCAAAAAATAAATTACCCCGTGGGTTTAGTAAGCTTCATCCAGTCTGTAGAGTAGTAAACAATTAAACTAAGGCCCCCAGTGGGTTAGCATTACTAAATTGTGGCTCTTCAGTTTGTGTGAGAGGCTTCTAATTTTGCTGCCTGAGTTTACATCTGTAAAAAATGTAAATAAATGAGCAAATAGTGCTAACTAGTAAAAAGATCCTGAGGCATAGTACCCCGAGAGTCAAGTTAAGAATAATCCTTACAGTTTCAATAGCTGGATTTAGTCTCCGAGCCATGGAAGTGTCCAGCAATGTCCAAATGTTCAAATTCGGAAAAGTATTAACTGGAAAATATACATTGTTAGTCCTGCAAAAAACAACACAAACCTGGGCTTCCAGCAGTGTAACTAAAGTTCCATCATAAGACTGACCAAGGGAAAGTTAATCTGGGAAAGGTATAGATGAAACCCTGCACCAGGTTTTAATTGGTAAAACACAGAGTTTACCTCAAGCGGCAAGATACCAGACAACCTAGAACCAAAACAACAGCTTGGTATTTTCTCCTTATACAAGATGAATTACCAGGGTATTTCAAAAAAATTTCTCAACAATCAGAGAATACAGCGGGGCACTTCTACTTGAGGAATTTCATTGCCAGGACTAATTCTTCAAAGGAGGACCATGAGTCATCTAAGTGAACCTGAAGTTTTGCTGCGTACACCATACAAAATGTTATGCCTGAGGTAATGCATTTGGAGACAGTCAAGTGAAATGAAGCTCGATGCTGCCTGAGGGTGGTTGGTAGATCTTCCATGATCCTAACCCTTTGCCATTCCCGCAGCACTTGTTGCAAATTTCTTACTTTTTGTAAAATATGCTGTTTCTCCTGGAAATTGAGAAGTCGGCATAGTAGGGGTCTGGGTTGAGCTGATGGTGAAAGCATAGGCCTTAGGGCATGTGAGCTCTCTCCATTGTGTAGGCAGGCCCTAATGGGGAAGGCCCCATTATTTTAGACAAGAATTTTTGCATGAAGAACAAGGCATCTGTGCCCTCCTCCTTCTCTGAGATGCCGATTATAACTAGGTTGTTGCGCCGGCTCCTCCCCTTCAAATCCTCGCTCTTACTCTCCAATCTCTTTATAGTTTGGTGATTAGTGGTGATGGAGGTTTGCATTATTTCAGTCTGCTTCTCAATGGAGAAAATGTGGGCTGCGTTGCCAGTGGTGCGCTTGGTGGTCTCATTCAGTGCTTTAGATATTGCTTCTATATCAGATACTAATGATCGGACTTCATCCCTGAATGGCTGGAACTCTGAGAGAAATTGTTCCAAGCAGAGAGGGGTTAAGGCCCCCACTACGGGGGGGGGCTTGAGGCTGACTGAGTATGGCCTGTAAAGGCCGGGTTAGCCCTGGGATTCTCCGGCGTGACAGGCGGGGTGTGCTGGGGCACCACCTGTTGCATTTCTGCTTCCATCCCAGTCCAAAAGCCCTTTCCTGGGAAATTAGTTGGTGGTCAGCAGTCTGGATGACATTCAAAATTGAATATCTGTTTGTAATTTGTGAAGTTTTATCTTAATTTGAGCAGTCGGGTGAGCGGAGCTTCTCTGGAGTGCATCTTATTCAGTTGGCCGTATCACATAGCTCTCCCCCCCAAATCCCTCTGCTTCCAATGTTACCCCTTTAATGTCATCTATAGCTCTGGAAGCACAAAGTGAAACCCTGAGTGAGGAATCCAATAGGCCTGCTCCCCTGGATGAGGACCCTATGGACTCAGAGGAAGTGATCCAGATGTCTCTGAAAGGGATCTTGGTGTGTCACAAGCCTCATCTCATGCCCTCCTCCCCAATTCCCAGATAAGGGAATGACTGTTTTACAAAGGAAACAAAGAACAAAGAGTTAGCAGCTTAAGTCCAAGGTACTGAGATGTGACTCAGTATAGTTACGTAATAAATACAAACTTTTGGGAAAAAGTTTCTGATGAAGGAGACAAAGGAGAGTACTTAGACCCCTTGTAAATATCCTCCTCCCAAAGGACAGTGTCCTAGTAGAAAGAGAGGCTTTGGAAACTATTACTTCAAAAAAGAGAGGAGGAAGATCTAACTCCAGATCTGATACCAGATAAAGTAGAAACAAGCTGTGATGGAGGGTTATAACTCTTGACTACTGTTCATGCTTCTTCTTCTAATGGTGAACATCGAAATGACTTTTGCAACCTTGAACACGAACATTATAACAAATCTAAAAAGGAGAAGGCAGGGATTCCATACTCTATTTTTGTTTTTACAAGATACCCACTTAAGGACCATTTCAGATATTCACCACATTTAAAAATTGTGTTTGGGGGGGTTTCATTTTGGTCCATAAGGGAAAGATTTACTCTGGGGCAAGTATTTTTTTCAAGAATGTGCTAATAATTCTTACTAAGTTAGCGGATATCATCCCTTGGATAATGCTCATGTTGGATTTGAATACTTTATATAGCTCCTTTTCATTAATTATGTTTATGCACCCCCTCAGTTAAAGGTAAAAAAAAATGTTTCAAAATCCTAAAACAGTTTTTGTGTACTTCACACAAAGTGATTATAGGTGGGGATTTTAATTGCCCTATGCCATCAGGAGATTGAGGATATTAAGAAAAAAGCATATTGTGATTCCAGCTTTCTGTCACATACAGTATGATTCACACAGCTGGTTTAGCTGATGTATACAAGCACATGCACAAGGTTCAGGGACTTTTTTCTTAAATGCATCAATATCGTCCTGTATTGAATTTCTTTTTATTTCAAATTCTTGTCCATAGAGAGAGAGAGAGAGATGATACTATGGCATCAGAAACCTCAAATCATGTGATAGTAGGGTGTACAGTAGGGAACCAGTAAACCATGATAGGTGGCACAAGATAATGGAAGGTAAATAATATCTTAACACATTTGGAGTTCGGAGCCGCTACTAAAGAATTCTATGTGGATCGATGCACGCTGACGTGTATGTATGATTCTTGCTGAGGTTGGTTGGAAGATATGAAGAAAGAATTAAAAATCTTTCAGCAACAATTATATACCTCTGTTGCTACAGAAGGGTATCATAGGTACCTTCGGTTACACAAACCCTGCAGAAGCTTCTAATATACATTCATGAAAATAAGCTTCATTTAACCACCTAACTAAATCAGGTTAAATATGAAATAAAAATGTTCAAATGCGACTGAGCTATATCACTGTTAACAGAACAAAGATATGGCTTCCATGGAAAAATGTCCTCTGACACCCCCTTCAATAGTTGCACTACCAGAGTTAAACAGAGGGCAATATGTCCTTGGTATGTAACAAAGGAGGGGATACAGTGGATACAAAGGCTGGTATTCTCAACTGGGTGAATGAGAAAGTTCAAAATGCCTTGGGAAGGATCCTGCTGCTGACCCAGAGTATAGCACTTTTTTGAGAAGATGTGTTATGCCCTAGTTTGGATTTCTAGCTCAGTAATAATTTAATGCAAGATGTTTCAGTGGAAGAAGTTAGATTGGCCATAAATATCCTTATCAGAAGAACATCTCCAGAGCAAGATGGGCTTACTGTAGAACTGCATAAGGAGCTAGAGGGTGTTGTTTTCTTTAATTTAGTAGAATCTTTTAATAGACGCCTAAAATAAGGGACCCTCTCAACAGGACTGAATGAAGCATTAATGTTTTTTTTTTATTTAAAAAGGGGACAAATGTTACATGCAAAGTTGAAGGCAAATTAGCCTATTAAACACAGACATTAAGATTTTAATGAAAGTCTTAACCAGTTGCTTAATTTTTCATAAGATCTGGTGAGAGAGAGAAAGAAAGAGCCATTGCACTTGTGCTTCTATCTATGATGCTAATGTTCAATATGGAAAAAAAAACAAAAGGAAAATGGAGAAAGGATGTATTGTTTATCTTGCTTTTAGTGAAAAGAGAAGCTATGACAATACTACATTGTCACAAAGTACTAATACTTCCAATTACTTCTTACTTTATACACCTTCTTCAAACTGTGGTGCCTGCCCACTACCAATATCCAACTCTATCACTTTAGTCATGGCTGCTAATTAGGTTTTTTAGTAACTTTAAAGAACTTTCAGAAGGGCAAATACCATTTAGAATGAATTGCAGTGTTGAAATTCAACATTTGCACAGCTCAAGCTAACAATGCCAGACATTAGCATTTGACAATGCCTACCCTTAACATTGGTGAGACATTTTATAGCTCCAGTAGTAAACCAAACCACCAACTAGCCCAAAGGAGTCTTGAAAACAAAAATCTATTTATTCACGAGACGGCTATTTCTACGGGACTAATGTCGAACTAAACATCAAAGAAATGTAGAAACTGTTCAAAATTCAGTACTCTTTCAAGGACCCACAACCGAATTACTCTACTACATCACTTTTTCCCTGTTCTGCTGTTTCAAGGCAACCCAAATCAAGCAAGGACACTCAACCTTATTGGACTTCTACCTAACTTTTTATCAGTTCCACTGATCCAACACAACCCAAACACAGGAAGGGGAAAGTTTCATGTTTCAAGTTTTCAAAAAGTGGACTTTCTACTTTTTCCCCTTTTGTTGCTTTTTTCATTCAATTTACTTGTAAATAACAATACCTATTTCAAAGTGCAACAACATCCTCCAGGCTGGGTGGTGCTAAATATACCACGGATGTGGATATGGATGATAAAAGCCGCTCGGCTTTGTCTCCTGGCTCCAACACCCATATCCATGGTACTGTATATTGAGAACAACTCTCACAATGTCTGGTGTTGTTGCTTTCTGATTGCAATTTCATTAATTTCACAGGTTATACAAACTAGCACATAGCAGTGCTGTTACTGCTAAGGTGGGGTTCCTAGATCAATAACATAAGTAAGACAATTCTCTAAAAACATATAGTTTTTTGTACCATGTTGTGCATTAGCAACAAAATATACAAACTTGTTGATATTATTACCTTGCTTAGAATTAATTGATGCCTGATCCCACCTGTGAATGTGCAATCTGGGAGAAGCAGGATGGGATGTGATGCCAGAGTGGATGGAGGGGTCAGGGGGACCACTACACTATGGAAATGATTTGTTTGTATTTTCATTTTAATGGGATTGGGGACGGGGGAGGGACCACTATACATGGAAATGGGGAATTGTTTTATTTTATTTTAACAGGATTGGGGACTAGGGAGGTCCACTATACTACTGAAAAAGGATTTTTTTTTATTACGGGGATCGAGTACTAGGGAGGGAGGGGAAGGGCCATTACACACAGAAAGGATTTTTTATAGATGGGTGATCAGGGAATGGGGAGGGGGAGGGACCCGTGCCTACAAAAATGTTTTTCCAGCATGGGCATCTGGGTCAGGAGGGGGATTGCAATCAGACAGGGAAAAACACTGTTTTTGTAATAATTTTTACATTTATATGGTTGCATTCTCTGGCCTTCAAATGCAGAATTTTGCCATTATGCATTTCACCCATGGGATTCTGCATTTTACACCCTTAAGATATTTCATGAAATGCACAAATTTCACTTAATATTTTGCTGGGGAAAATTGTTCAGTTTCACACAGATCTGTCTGGGAGCAAGGAGGAGTTTCAGGGTTTCCCCAGTTTACCACACATTATGTTGGGGGGGGGTAGAATATCTCTGTAGTAATCATTTTAACAGTTTGTACTGTTTAGTAGAAGGAATGTGGAGCATCAAGTATCACATGAATAATATCACAAATTTATTCACTTGCATTGACAGATATATTGCGAAGAGGTTCTGTAAAAACCTGGCTCTAGCAAACTCCTTTTTGCTCCTAAACTGCAGATTTACAGATGTGAACAAACATAAAACTCTGAAAACAGTTAATATGATATAAGTAAGTGCATGTTGTTCTTCGCCAACAACTTAATACAAAAAAATAACATGTATTTAAACAAGACCATTTTAATGATGCAAAAAGATTTGTCTGTTTCATGCAAACATATAAATGAACGATCAGCTGAGGTGTGATCCACCAGAGTGAAAAGGTTTTGACAAAAAGTTGCATTTGTATTACCTTATTTTTAATTGAAAAAGTGACGCTATCGTGTCTTTATCCAATGGCAAACTTTCCAAATAAGAGACACATTTTGGGAAAGTGAAAGCTTAATGATATCAAAAATTAATAAAAGCCTGCAGTGCGTTTCTGATGGGCTTAACTGAGAACAGCATGTAGGGAGTGGATTAACCCTCCCTGCAGAACTGACTGCATGTGCACTGACACATATGTAGCTCAATGCCCTTACTGAGAGCTCTGTCACAGAGTGCCTTTATTTCATTTGGATGTATTTCGACAAAAATAGAAACACCACTTGTTTTGTCAAAAATAACTTTTAATAATGTCAGTGGTATTATTGCTCTAGGAACACATCCCCAAAGGAGTAGCAACACTACAAAATGTTTGTAGTATGTGTGGCTTCTGAAAGTGTTGAAATTGCAATGCAATGAAGCATTGGTTTTATTCAGTGCAGATAGTGTGCAGCTGTTGCTTTTCTTTGGTGTTTGGTTTGTCTCAATTACTCACCATATCTGCCAACATTGCTAGTCAGCACTTTCATGTTGCAATCACCTCTTCTTGCAACTCAACACTGTCTGATTTATGCTGGACTCATCACTGACAGCTTAGTGATAGCCCCACCATGCCATGTCTATGTCTATCAAACATGTCCAGCTTTCTCGTACCCTTACTCGACAATCATGCATGCCATCAGAGCAAAGGTTGGTAAAGTATATTGAGCACACAGCCCCTATGTGCTATTTTCTCTATCCCCCTTCATTTTCCAATACTATTCTTTTTGAACCAGGAAGTAAATAGATAGTAAATATATATACAGGCATTAGGATTTGAACTAAGGCAAACTGGGAGTCGCTAATAATGGATTACCTGCCCAAGCCAGGATATCAGTAAATATGTTATCATATAGTATGTTAGCCCATGAATAGACAGCAACCTTGCACAGATGAAAACCATTTCTGCCAAGAACAGGCAAAATGTAATGCAAAATGTAGAGCTGAAGTGCCCCAGAGAACCAGGAGCCCTGGCAATGCAACACAGTTAGTATTGGCCATGACAGAACTATCTCAGGCAATGTTCATACCTGGGAGGTTTGACACAGAATCCCTCTTCTGCTTGCTCATTGGAATGTTTTGAAGTTCAGCCTTTCCTACTTTTCACAGAGGTGCAGATATTTTAAAATAAGTACACATGAGCCTAAAAATGCACAGGATCCTTTGTATAGAGTATACCATTGTCACATATTATTAATTGAAACTGAAAATGGCCAGCCTTAGCCCTTTAAAATCATTAGAACCTCCTCTACAGTTTCCGTACAGCTGCCAAAGTTCTGTTGGCATTACTGTCTTTGAAAGTTGAAAGGAGTTTAGAGTTAGCACACATGAAAAGTGTATTATTATTTTTAGCTATGGGCTTTGCCTCAGGCTTAAAACATTGCCTGCAAGCCCAACCCATCTTTAACTACCCATCTACACTTTCATATCTCCTAGCAAACCTGCCTTTGAATGTAGAGCAGCATAACTCTGTTGCTAGCTGAGATTATTTGAGGAATGGTAGATAATGAGCATTGAAACTTTTCTCTCCATCTCGATTCATGTCAACACAGGGAGTTCAGGTGTCCTGTACTTTTTTGTTTCAAGTCCATCTGCAGCATAATTCTGCTTTCTCCCAACAGTCTACTCATATGGAAATGTTTTTGGATGGAGGGGTTCTCCCCACTCTTTTATCTTTAAGACCCACCCATTTTCTTCTATATTATAACATTCCCCTGGTCTTCTTGTACTGCATGTACTGCAAGGGCCTGACAAGAGACAATGTTTTTTCCACTTGTGTGGAAGTATAATAAATCCTTATAAATAACTCACAGCTTTACCATTAGACACATGTGAAGTTTAAATTTTGCTGGCAGAGTTCATAGGAAGTAGCCCACTATACACTTTAGGTAGCACCCACACATTGGCACATTGTGTTATGTTGTTATTTGTGAAGTAATTTGCAACTACAATGAAAGAAAACAGCCATGTAGCAGAGAATTTCTGCACTTTGCATAGCTTTTTTTTATACATGAATTACAAACTTTGCGATTTGCAGTTCCATGAAGTACAGAATTTGTGAAGCATATTGCTATGCTAGTGTCTGCATTTTGCAAAAACTAAAAATCATGAATTACTGATTGTTGTCACTTCACCCAGACCCATTCACCACTTGTGTGTTGTGTTCCAGCCCCTCTCTCGGAACAAACTGTATAATAACAACAGTGTGTTTCTTTCTAACCAGTTTTCAGTAGCTGCCGGTTGCTGTTACACATAGGTGCAACTAAATCTGGGTCACCCCTGAAAAAGGGACCTTCAGGGCTCAGTGGGCCTACCCGGTTATCAAAATTGAATACATAAAATAAATAGGTAACATACAGTATTAGCAGGGCTCCTGGATTCCTCTGATTCCATGGATGAAAAACCAGCCAAAGAATTTGCATTCCACTATAGAATTATCCGTAGTGTTAAAGAATTTATTATTTTTGGTGATTTGTCTTCAAAGGATAATGTTGTTCCATAATGCGTAGCTCTCATCTTTTCATTGTGTATCCTGAACCCCAGTCCCCATGCTCAGCGTCTGATGTCATCGATGACATTACAGGATAGCTTAGCCGATGCCTCTATAGCATTCAGTGACCAGTGCAAAATGCACACAGTAGCATCCAGAACATTGCATTGCATAAGTCCAGGAACCCTGCAGAAGAATTCACTACTGAAGTGCCACTTTGAAGTAGGGGCTTCAAAATACACTAGGCAGCTCAAGAAATGGCAAAATGGAGCCTAATACAGTAAACTGATGTAAGGAGAAAAAAGAAACAAAGCTGCATGGCTGCACATTAAAATAAATATGTCCAATGCTAGAACAAGTTAAAAGCTCTTTATTGAAAAGCTGAGTAGCACCCCCACACTCGTCAATGTTTCACTCTGTTCTGGTGCTTTCTCAAGACACCAGCACCCTCTTGTGGACACCCTAAACACCTACATTACCATAATTAATTATACAAATATTTACTATAATTAACAATAATACTACTCATTAAATTCATTTAGTCTCATAAACAAGCATAAATTATGTGCAAAATTATGCAAAGTCGAAACCACAGAATAAAAACCCAAGCCTGTGAAGCAAAAACATTTTAAATATATATGAGTACACCTATTAGGATAAAAACACCAATGAATATACCATATTGATGTCAAATACAAAGAAACGGGGCCTCTATGAGTGAAGGAAGCGCCAGTAGTACTAATACAGTAACAGACATTAAAGAGCAACTTTCTACTTGGTGCCCCCAAGAAACACAAACAGCGCCTTACCTACCCCCAAATTAAATCCGTCAAAAAAATTGCTTTAGGGAACGTCCCCATTTTGGAAGGGAAGGGATTGTATTTTTGCACGGTGGAGGTCTACTGCACTGATCCTTTTCACTTCCTGGTAACTCTGCCTAGACTAAGCCACCCCGATCCGCCCCTGTGCAACCACATTTTATGACATCACTATTTGAGTAGCACAGAGGCGAGCATTCATTGACTTGAATGGGTCTGTTTTAAAAAGTTAAATTTAGGTAATTTAGATGGCCAGTTGGAATAAATCATGGCTACCACTTAACTAACAAGATCCATTGTTAGTCATGGGGTGGCCATGATTTATTTTAACTGGTCATCCAAACTACCCAAATTTAACTTTTTAGAACAGCCTTATTCAAGTCAATGGATGCTCGTCCCTGCACTACTCAAATAGTGATGTCACATAACATGGTAGCATGGGAGTGGATCAGTCTAGGCAGAGGTACCAGGAAGTGGAAGGGATCAGTGCAGCAGAGCCTCATGGAACAAAAATATGATCCCTTCCCTTCCAAAATGGGAAAGTTCCCTAAAGGATTTTTTTGAAGAATTTAATTTTAAAAGGTGGTAAGGCTGTTTGTGTTTCTTTGGGGGAGATTTAGAAGAGAGCATGATAGTTGTTCTTTAAGCAAGCGTATGTACTGTTAGAAAGAGTGTCACTAAAATCCAGGTGAATGTACTGGCAACAAGTAACTATGGAAGCTTACTTAAAAGTAAACCATGTCTCATGGGGATTAAGATGGGTATTGCAGCCCATGTTTGGAACTGACAAAATTATGCTTCTAAAGAATTGGCAAACTCATTTATTGGAGTTTTCAGCTGGCCTTATTCATATCAGCATTATGGATGCCACTGATACTGAACCACAGATTCAGGAAGAATTGAAACACTGTGAAGCTGAGTTTGTAAAGTTTTAATCTCATTCAGATTTTAACTTTTGTGTTAACAAATTGAAAGAAACTATTAAAGTTACTGATGAACATATTGCCGATACAGAGCATTAGGGGCCTGGGTATGACATCATGGATAGTGTTATTCACAGTTATGATGTCATTGCCCTGGTTAATGGAATTTTTGGAATTTTGAAAAAGGGTCTGATGTTTTTTTCCTTTATCCTCTGCTGCCTTCTTCCTCCACATGATCAAGAGTAAATACACCCATACCAAATCCCCTTCCCCATTCATGGATCCCAAACACAGAATGGTCAGTAAATTTGATTTTCAACATTAATTTTTAATTTTAATAACATTTAGAAACATTAATATATATAATGTATGGGGAGCCCTTATTATTAACTGAAATCAAGCAGATTACAACCTTGTTATGCCATCATTATGACATCACTCTATTGTTAACCCTTATTGAGTATGTCATATCAGTGGTATAACAAATGGAATGCTGACAACAATCAGTGTTCTGTAAAGTAATTCAGTAAAGTAAATTCATTCAAACCACGATTGCAGAATCTTGGCCACCCATACACTATAAAATATAATGTCTGGTGTTTGGTTAACAACTGCACTGAAAACACTTCTTGAAGTTGCTGTGACATTTATGTATTTATTTATTTATTTTTATTTATTGAAATGTTTCATCAGGAGCTCTCTTGAGCTGTGCTCTCAAGGTTTACAATGATGTCATGAAACCTCTCAAAGTGTTCACAGCATGGTTATTAACCAAAGACTATATATTATTCTTTATATAAAATATATTAACCACTCAAGCTTCACTCTTGTGGTTTGTGAGGTCATTACAAACCTTTGGTGTATAAAGATAACTCTTTATACAAGCCCCCAATACATTATTTTGTATTTTTCAGTCAGTCCATTGTGTATGTAAATTATTAGTACCCTGGGGCCTAAGTCCCAGTGTAGTTAAAAAAAAGAACCATTAAAAAGGAGTAAACTAATTTTAATAATGAGATACAACTTTCCCAAGTAATGCAGATTTAAGGGAACATTGTCAATTATTTTATTATATCCCCCTCAAGATTTCCATGAATTTGGTACTTCCTCATTCTCTTCTGGAATGCATACCAGTTTAAATGTTGTACAGACAGCTCTATTCAAAATGGCCACTATGAGCAAAGGAGTCAAGCCAAATAAGTGGCTGAGATATACTTAAAGTGAGTATATCACATCTGCGTTCTTGCACCCACCAATTCTTTCTGCACCAGATGGCATCTTCAACTCCTGGTCTCCACTAGTGCAGAGCCATGCATTAAAACATTGGGCATCAAGGGTAGATGGAGCTGATCCAGACCACAGGCATTTGATCGTATGGCAGTGCTGGTCTACAAGTGGAATCCTGCATCCTTCTGGAGCAGGGCATGTCAGGATATGACAGTCTTCCAAGACTGCCATACCCCCACCAGACAATACAACAATTGCAAATGAACACTGGACAGTACTGTTCCTGCCCCCAACCCACCACAGAGGCTCCTAGGGGTGAGAGATTGAGGGAGGAGGGCATACTTGATCCCAGAAGTACCGCATGTGACCTGACAGGGGGGCAAGTAGCTGTTAATGTAGGCCCTAGAGCTGCATCTAGTCACACCTTTCTAGATCTCCACTGAGAATATTTTAAGTATTGGGCACATGCCCACTGTGGCTACCTAGCTGACCCCAGTCCTGCCAATCTGCCCATGCAGCCACATGTGTGAGTCAGGGACTTGGTGTACAGTAGTACTGGCCATCACTGTGGATGTGGCGAAGTGCCCCAGTGGAGTGCGTTCTATGCGTAGGAGGAACTTTATGGTTTTTTCCAGCCCTCTACATCTGTGGACAGGATGCTAAGCTTCTGTGGATTCTGTGGATTAAGCCCTTAATGACCAAGATCTTCTATATGTATACGGTACTGTAACTGAATATAAGAAAATAATTAGATGTTCCAACATACTATAAACTGGAAACATCCCAATTAAATGGTGACAGACGTATTCTGCCCCTTCTAGGCACAAATATGTATCTTTGTTGCTTTGGTTGGGGGGGTTGATGATGGCAGTACAATGTGTTTGTTAATCTCCAGTGTCTCTCTCTGACTACTGATATTTATTTATTTTAAGTTGTATTTGCTAGTAAAATACCTTTTGTGCACAAGTGCTCTTTTACAAAGGTTATGCATCAGCAATATATACAATTTGAGATAGTACAGGAAGTACTGTACATCAGATAGCATAACAAGTAGCAAACAAGTACAGAAAATGTAATATCATTGTGCAGCACAGCTTACACTGAGTTAGAGGTACATGGTCAAAACAAGGTGCAATAGCAAAGAGTAAGTTGCACAGCTCAACAGTGGGCATATCATCAAGCAGGCATGGAAAGTAAGGCTGAATAGTCAGGTATGGGAGCAGGTAGCCATTTCAGTTAGGTGTGCCCGAAGAGATCTTTCAAAGTCATTCAATTTGGTCATATTATAGATAGTGCTTGATTGGTTCCAATTTTGCTCTAGTCATGAAGAAGTGTCACCCATGGCTAATCCTGCAAAATTTGTTGGGAGCCTGTGATCTGACCACCTTCTGGTGTGGTATAGGTTATTGATAGTGCTGTGCAGAATTTTCAAATTCCGGCAGAACAAAATTTCATAGCACTTTTGAAATTCTATTGAATTTCACCAGAAACAGAATGGTGGTATTCCATGGCAGAAAATGCTGAATTATTTTTTCTGCAACATTTCCATGTAATTTTATTCAGTGGATATTTACATGTTCTGCAGAAATCATTGAAGAAAAAATGCTGTTCCACAGGGTTCCACCCTTGAAATGCGCCAGCATTATGGTGCTGAGCCATTAGGGTGCCAATTGTGAATATTGCCGACCACTGTTTTTGTGGGGGGCTGTGCCCCCACACCCTCTCTTTTCAGGGGCTTTGCCCCCCACACCACCACTAACTATGGATACCAACTCTGAGTTGGGTGGACCTTGGGGAGGGGGTTGCAAATCCTGATTTTGGTACCCTAATGCCTTCGCTCTGAATGCCTGCAGTGGTTCCACAAAATATTATTCCATGGATCTCAATATTTTCTGCAGAAATGGTTATAGAATAATTTTCCATGGAAAAATCCTGTTCTGTGGAATATTATTCCATGGATCACAGCAGGTGGAATTTTGCAGAAGAACCAGTGAAATTGCAGTGGAAATTCCACCAGTGGAACGGTCATTCCATACTAATTTCACCAGTAGAACTCTGCATTCCTCACAGCACTAGTTATTGACCATGTTCAAGCAGGTTTTTAAGTCAGGGTAACACATTTTCTCCGTAGTAAGCATGTCTGATATCTGATCCTACTAGAGAGGGGTACTGTAGTCATTTATTTTGTGTCTGTGTTCAGTTATGGATGTGTTTATCCATATGCTGGTCTAGTCTGCATGTTTTGTTGCAAAGTACTCTGTCTCTCCCCATAACAAACTCATTAGCCACTGATTAGACTAGCTGGCCATAATCAGTTAGGGACAGGGTAGAGCTAGATATGACAGGGCAATTGCCTTTCTGAGTTAGATTATTTCTGTTTCTGTATAGGGCACCCAGCCTTTTGCTGATAGTTTTCAGAAGGTTATCAACATGGGGAGCAAAAGACAGGGTGTCATCTACTGTAGGTGGAGCTTGAGGTATTTGAAAGACTCCACCTGTTCCTGCTTAGTACTCAGAGTGTTGAAAATATAAAGGGGGCAAGTTTGTTTCAAGTGAGTACTTTTGAAAAGCAAGGTGTGAAATCAAAGTTGATTTGGAGGGCTTATGAATTTCATTTGTGACAAGAATACTGTGTCACCATTAATGGACATTTTTGCTACACAGAAGTATTGTACCATGTGCATTTGCGAGTCTGAAATACACCCTAAAATTATTATGATACTGTACATGAACATTATGAAACCCTTCCCCTCATGTTCCCAAGTACGTACTGTGCTCACTTACATTGTAAGACACTTTAAGGCTAAAAAGCACATAGAGAGAGAAGGGTAAAGTAAGTCAAGAACTTCCATGGCTGCAAGTTTGGAAAACATTCCAATTGTTTAGAAAAATGGAATACTTTGGAAGTCAAAACTGTGAAGAGTCCAACTTTTAGCAGTTAATATACAACACTGTTGGTAAAAATGCCTTTTTTTCTGCATTTCTGACTTCAATGTTTTAAAAATGTTTGGTCCAATCAATGATATTAACTTATTTACTTAGCCTAATGTAGCTCTTCAAAACTGGAAGACACATATTTTTTTTTTCTTTCTTTTGGAAGAGAACAATGTCATCCCCAATAATTTTGGAAGATTCTGCCTTGTATATCTGAAAAACTGGAAGTCACCTAATTTTCTTTTTTTTTTCTTTTGCAAGTGAAAAATGTCATCCCCATTTATTTTGGAAGATTTTGCTTACCTTTGGAAGGCAAATACTTCCACAAAGAAACATAGAAACATAGAAGCTGATGGCAGATAAGGATCGCAAGGTCCATCCAGTCTGCCCATTTCTTTTTCTACCTTATGAATGTGCCATTGGCTTTGCTTTGTCAATGGCCTATCTATTCATACTCATCTGTATTGCTCCCTTATGCCTATCCTATGCCTGTTTGAAGCCATGCACTGTATTCATATCCACCACTTCCTGAGGTAGGCTGTTCCATGCATCCACCACCCTTTCTGTGAAAAGGAACTTCCTCACATTACACCTTAATCAGCCTCCCTCTAATCTCATGCTGTGTCCTCTTGCCCTGCTATTTTTCTTATATTGAAACACGTTAGTCTCTTTCACCTTGTTAATGCCCTTAAGGTGTTTTAATGTTTCAATCATATCACTTCTCTCCCTCCTTTGCTCTAGGGTATACATATTGAGCTCAGTTAATCTGTCCTCATATGTTTTCTGATGCAGTCCCTGCACCATTTTGGCTGCCCTTCTCTGGTCTGCTTCAGTTTGGTTAATGTCCTTGTGAAAATGTGGCCTCCAGTACTGCACGCAGTACTCCAGATGGGGCCTAACCAGTGTCTTGTAAAGAGGGATTATTACTTCCCTCTTCCGACTTGTGATATCTCCACTAATACGCCCCAACATCCCTCTAGCCTTACCTACTGCTTTAGTGGTCTGCTTGGATGATTTCAGGTCATCGGTGATGCTGATGCCCAAATCTCTTTCTTCCCTTGTGACTGCCAACAACTCCCCTCCCAGCCTATAGGTGGCTTCAGGGTTTCTCTTCCCTATGTGCATGATCTTGCACTTATTTGCGTTAAACCCCAATTGCCACTCTTCTGACCATTTTGCTAGTTTATCCAGATCTCTTCTCATTCTGCCCACCCCATCTGGATCATCTACTCTGTTGTAGATCTTGGAGTCATCTGCAAACAGACAAACCTTACCCTCCAGACCATCTGCAATGTCACTGATGAAGATATTGAAGAGGACTGGCCCCATAACTGATCCTTGAGGTATCCCACTTGTGACTTGCATCTCTTCTGACTGTATACCATTTACCACCACTCTCTGTTTTCTGCCCGTCAACCAGTTTGCCACCCAGTTGACCAATGTCTCACCCACCCTGAGCCTACCCAGCTTATTAATCAATCTTCTATGTGGAACAATATCCAAAGCTTTGCTGAAGTCAAGGTAGGCAACATCAACTGCTCTCCCTTGGTCCACCACTCTGGTTACCCAGTCAAAGAAATCTATGAGATTAGATTAGCCTGGGAGAAAGGTAGGAACTCAGCCTCTTGTGGTTCCCTGATGGAGCCAAGAGGCTCATTCCCTTCTTTTACCAGTTCTCCACCCTGACAATCAAGGACACCATGGTCCTGATTCTAGAAGGGTGGTGCAAGTCACTGCCAAACACAACTTGCACCACCTGCAACTGCAACATTAACCCTGCTCCCTATTCTAGAAGGGGCAGGGTCTTTGCAGCCAAGTCCTGCAACTTGCGACATGCAGCGAAGTACGCCAAACTGTGAGCTCACCTGGTGAGCATGTCACAAGCCGCATCACAGGTCATAGGTACCCCCTTCTTGCCCAGTAAGCCATAGGTGCCCCGCAGGGCTGTCTACACACCCTGCCCCCTGAAGTGGGCAGATAGAGCCCCGCAGGGCTGCCCACACCCCCAGCCTCTGAATCCCCCCTTGCAATGCACCCCACCAGGTGGCAGAGTCAACCTCCCCACCCGTGCCCCGATCCCGAGTCGCCAGCCGCAAATGCGACATATACCCAGCGATGCCCTGCAGTCTAGTGCCCCCATCAGTGTAAATTAAATAAATATCTCCCCATTTCCCTGGCAGTCAAGTATGTCCCCGATCATTGTAATTTAAATAAATAGCACCCCCATTTCCCTGGTAGTCTAGCGGCCCCCCGATCTTTGTAATTTGAATAACATTCAACCCCATTTCCCTGGTAGTCTAGTGCCACCCCGATCATTGTATCTCAAATAAATGGCACCCCCATTTCCTTGGTATTCTAGTGGCCTCTCGATCATTGTATTTCAAATAAATAGCACCTCCGGTTCCCTGGTAATCTAGTAGCCCCCATCCCCCCACCCAGCTGTGCCAGACCACCCGGCACCCCCCATCCGTCCCCAGCTGGTGACTGGCGCAGCCCACCTCTCACCTCCATAGCGCCTGACTGAGTTCAGTGGGAGGGCTCACTGCAAAGGCGCGCTCAGATGTGTGTCTGGGCGTGTCTTTACAATGCTGCTAAGGAACTCCAGTCGGCAGCAACAATGGTGAGTGGGCTGTGCCAGGCACCAACTGGGCCAATAGTGAGGAGGTGCTGGGTTATCCGCATGGCTGGGTGGAGACAGTAGACTACCAGGGAACCATAGATGCTATTTATATGAAATACAAAGATCGGGGGGGCACTAGACTACCAGGGAAATGGGGGTGAATGTTATTTAAATTGCAATAATTGGGGAGTGCTAGACTACCAGGGTGTCGCTGGGTATATGCCGCATTTGTGGCTGGTGACTTGGGGTCAGGGCATGGGTGGGGGAGTTGACTGCACCATCCTGTGGGCACCTTTGCAGAGGGGGATTCGGGGATGGGGTTGTGGGCAGCCCTGCGGGGCAGTTACTGTAGCAATCAGGGCAGTTGGTGTGGCCAGCCCTGTGGGGCTATTAATGTCGGCCTCGGGGGGCAGAGGGCTGGGCAGCCCTGTGGGGCACCCACAGGGGTGTGCTGGGCATGGGGGAGGAAAACTGTGCACTGACTGCTGGACAGCTAATGGGTACACAGGACTCCTGGGGGCATCCGTAAGTTATACCAGCTAATAGCTGGTGTAACTTATGTTGCCGGTTCTCCTCCGGGGGTTCTTGTAGAATCCTGACATTGGGGACTTTGTTGCTGCCCTTCTGGAATGGGACAAAACTGCTGCTGTAAACCCACTAGTGCCATGTCGCAGGGGGTTTATGGTTCAACTGGGATCGTAACTGCTGTTTGGTGCAAGTGGCTTATGCCATGTCGCAGGCCACTTTGTAGAATCGCGCATGTCACAACTGCTGGTGTAAGTTGCTACATACGCCATTCTACTTGGCGCAACTGCTGTTATGCCAGGTGTAACTCTTCTAGAATTTGGCCCCATTATTGCACCCTTCCTGTAGCTGCTATTCTGGATGAGCATTTCCCTTTCGAGAGCAAAGCACCTGGGCATTGTGGAGTATGTGCTTCTTAATACTGTGGTTTGCACTGGCCCATTTTGTTTGGCTGTAACTTACCAATGTGACAACATTATTTATTGCTTGGACAAGTGGCCTTGCAGTAAATTAGTTGGTGCAGTTACGTAAGCCCTCACCAACCTAATGGTTCTGAACTTAATTTCTATATCACACAGCAGATAAAAGAGAGCATCACATTTCCTGTTGTGTGATATTATGTTTTGGGGGCTAGCTACCCTGCATGTCACCCAGACCAGTAACTGAAATGCTCCTGTTTCCTGTCTTTCTGAGCAGCTTTTCTTTTTAGCAGTGCCATGGAGTTCAAGCCATTTGTGTTTTATGGCAGTAGCAGTGTGTGCTGTCTACATTTACAGCATGCTGCATGCCCAGGCACACAAAATATCTGTGTGCCAGCATACCCAACAGTTCCCTGGTTCTAAACAGGTTCTGGTAATGGCAGAAGGCAACCATGTCAGTGATTGCCATTATCTTCCACTGAGAAATTCTGCATCCATGGAAACTGGAACATTACATTCCCATGGCTGGTGCCTATACCCTGTCCTTTTTGTCACAGGTCTGTCTGCTGGCATGGAGTTCATGGGTTAAGCACTATCCTGTCCATCCTCAGTTGCAGAATCTATAATTGGGGCCAGGCTGTTAGTATCCAGATAGCAGTTCAAGGAGAGATAAAACCATGATATCGGTGGTGCTGGGTCAGTGCTCAGGGAAAAAGACTGCTAGCCCTGTAGTCAAAATCTATCTGCAGGAAGATCCAGAACACTCATGGTAACCAGGAAGTGGTGAGCTCAGCTATAAAACCTGCTGTTTTACTGCATGCAGCTCCAAATAATGGTGCTCACACAGCAAGCTGGTGTAGGTTTAGCTGCTTGCCACTTGCCCCTTGGTATGATGAAGCAATTAATGCACTCCATTTTTTAATTGGTATGGGGTATATACTACAGTTTATGTGTCATGTTTACTTTTTCCTACTGCCACAAAAATACAGTAGGTTATAGATAGATATAGAATAAAGTATGGGGTGATGTGTGTAATGAGAAGTTTATAACCCCCCCCCCAGGTGTTAGATGCTACATAAACTTCAGTAGTGAAGCTTGAGGGGTTTATAAAGCATCTAACACAGAGGGTGTGTGTAAACTTCGAGTTCACAGATATTACGCCATATTTTATTTTATATAACTGCTGGGTTTTCCTTTTTCACCACAGCAATTATATAAAATAGAGGTTTCTGGTGGCTACCAACACTGTCCAGTTAGGCTTCAATGCACAGTCAGCTGTATTTATTTATTCAGAAGGTTTTTAGTAAGCAGCAGCAAAGTTATGTTTTTTTCCTCCAAAAAAGAAGCAATTTTCTATCACTTACCACTGAATCTGAGTGGCGGTTTGTCCAGGAGAAAGAGAAGGTGGCCACCTCAAGCAGTCAGGAGCAGACAGCTGCAGCATGCGCATGCAGAAAGCGAGGGAAACCGTGTGCGTGTTTGCAGTAGTAAACACTCCTTTATTATGGCAAATTATGCCATGATTTCCCTATGGGAAAAAGGGAAACCCATTAATTATTATTGCAATAATGTATTTGTATTCTCCCAAATTATTTGGGGAAGGGCTACAGTGTGCAATCTGTATGCATTCTCAGCCAGTTGTTGCAACCTATTTAAAATCTGGTAGCCATAGAATAAATCCATCTCAGTTATGCACAGCTTACTGTGGCCCCTAACATACTACATACCCAGCATGACTGCACAGCTAATGCTTCTTGCATGTAACTGAAAGAAGTATAACAAGGGGCTGAGTTAGCAGATGAGGGAGAAGGGGGACTGGAGTTTTGAATAGTGAGAAAGAGAGAGACGTTGAGCCAGAGTAGGCTCCCTCAAGGACCCCCCCCCCTTTGAGGGTCATGTGGCTTGGGACAGGCTTAAACAGAGAGATATGGACTTTGCTTAGATAGTTCCAGGTGGTCCCTGAGAACTGCTGGGAGAAGATGGGAACAGAATGAATAAAGCTTCTAAGAACAACTAGCTCTGGCAGCTTGACCTGGATAGAAGAGGATGTATGCCTCAGAAATGGTCATCCATAGCACTTCAGTTTGACTGGAACAGTTGGCAGGGGCCAGGAGATATCTGTGCCTCCAAGGGCAGGGTTGTATCCTTAAAGCTTGTCCTGAGCTTTAAGCCAAAGGTGAAGATCCTGTCCGTATCCACCCCCCCGGACATCTATACCCTCCTGCTACTGATTCCCACCCTAGTTCGTTATTCCCTCACCACATTCTGCCACATTGTACATATGTATATGGTTATGATCTATGTTCTGTATACTGTATTTTCGTTACTAGGTTTCTTTTTTTTTTGTTATGTATTGATGCATCCCTGCCTCTATAAAACTGTATTGTATTCTTGACCTGCCCAGGTACACCTTGCAAATGAGTTCTCTCAATGGTTTTTCATCTGGTAAAATAAAGATTGATTGATTGATTGATGGAAGATCCTTATGAAGAGGTAGTAGTGTTGAAATTATAGAGTTTGAGGTGGTGAATAACAGGGAGATTACCCCTCAAGGGTGTCCCTCAGAAGGCTGTATATGTCTAAATGCCAACTCACAGGCAGGGTCACCATCAAGATTGGAAGGAGGAAGGGGTGCATAATAATAAAATAATAATGAAGCTTTATTTTTATGGTGCCTTTCAAATACCAAGGTGCCTCACAACTTTTAAAATAGATCATACAGCTCAGTGTCTTAACAATATAAAACATTAACAAAACAAATAGTGCAATCAAATAAGAACCTAACTGCCAAAAACTTACATTCACAAATAAGTTTTCAAGTCCTGTTTAAATTCCTCCATGGTCGGGCACTCCCGTAACCGACAGGGTAGAGAATTCCAGAGGGTAGGGGACACAAACATAAATGCCCGGGCCCCTAAAGATTTTAAACATACCCTCAGGATCTCTAGCAACCCCTCGTTGGCTGAACGGAGTGATCACCCAGAGCAGTAGGGAACTAGGAGTTCTTTCAAGTAGTCTGGGCCTAGACCATATAGGGATTTAAAATTCAGGAGACTGACTTTAAAGGTGATCTGCCACTGCACAGGCTGCCAGTGCAGTCAGCACAGCACCGGCGATATATGGATGGACTGCAAGGTTCCTGACAAAAACTGGGCCGCAGCATTCTGCACCAGCTGCAGGCAGTGGATTTCCACCCCAGGTAGCCCTAGGTAAAGCTAATTGCAATAGTCCAAGAGCGAGGAAACAAAGGCATGGACCAGTGTAGGAAGATTGCCAGATGGAACAAGGTGCTTAATCCTGGAGATACTCCTCCGATGGTAAAAGGAGGATTTGATGATGGCAGACACCTGTGAATGCAGAGTAAGTCCTATGTCAAAAATTACCCTCAGGTTCCGCACCTGTTCAGAGGTCGGCAGTGATATACCCACAAGATATAACCCCGAGGGCAAACCAACCACCAGACCCCCTATCTGGCATGTTGGATCCACAATCAGCACCTCAGTCTTATCCGAGTTCAACTTCAGCCAACTTTAGCCAAATCAAGCCCATCCACTCCTGAATTTCTGTGAAGCAGCTATTAAAGACCGCGAGAGCTCCATCCTGGTCAGGTGCAAAAGAAAGGTAGAGCTGGGTATCATCAGTATAGCAGTGAAACCTCAGCCCATACCTTCTTACAATGTCTCCGAGAGGCAGCATATACACTGCGAACAACATGGAGTACAATACTGAACCCTGAGGGACCCCACAAGACAGAGGAACTGGGTCTGAGGAATAAACCCCGGACAACCACTCTCTGTGTTCTCCTGGTGAGGTAAGATATAAATCACTTGAGTACTACACCAGATAATCTGCAGATGAACCTCAGATGGTTGAGGAGTACCCCATGGTCCACAGTGTCAAATGCTGATGAGAGATCAAGAAGAAACAAGATGGAATGGTTCTTCTGATCTCTAGCCATCAGCAGATCATTGAGCACCCAAACCAGCGCTGTCTCAGTACTACGCCTCTTTCGAAAACTGGACTAGAGGGCTCATAGATGTCATTGATGGTCAAATGGTTCTCCAGCTGTATGGCAACTACTTTCTCAATCATCTTCCCCGAAAAGGAAAGATTTGAGATCGGTCTGTAGTTGGCATGGCAGTCAGGGTCCAAAGAAGCTATTTTCAAGAGAGGTGTCACTTCAGGGAGCTTGGAAACTCACCTGTTTCCAAGGAGCACCCGACTATCCATGCAAGGATTGGACTGATGCTATAAATACAACCCCAAATCAGGGAAGTCAGTCCTGCTTCCAAACTACAACATGTAGGGCACATACCCTGGACAATCCGCATGACATCCATGAACTCCGGTCGGTCGAAGGTACTCCAGGATAACTGAGGGGCAGCAGCCTCATGCTGGTCCAGAGCAATACCCATAGAGTGTGCTGGATGGAGTGCCACCCTGATGTCGGCCACCTTATTAGCAAAGAATCGAGCAAGATCATCGCACTCAACTTGCAAAAATGCTTTTCACGCTTGTAGGCAGGCTGGGTTGCACAGTCTGTCCACAGTGTGAAAAAGCTGAGCTGGTCGATTCTGAGCAACAGCAATCTCCCTGGACAGGAATTCTGCCTTCTTACAGGAGATTGGTGATTGATAGGCTTGATAATGCTCTATCAATTTATGGTGGTCGGCATCAAGGGAGGATCTCCTCCAGCAATGCTCTAACCTTTGTCCTAGTTGCCGCATCTCCCTCAAGATCCCATTAAACCAAGGAGACTGAGGGTGAAGGGAGAGAGGATGAACACGGACCAGAGCAATGACATCCAGTCCTGCCAAAATAGCTGTATTATAGGCTACCACGAGGGCCTCTGGGTCACTGTTTGCTACTGGAAGGGATGATATGTGAAGCACCACCGCCAGGCCTTCAGAGCTAATATCCCATAAACAGCAGTACCTCACCATCTCCACAGGGGTAGGTCTATGAAGGGAGGGTGCTAAAACTAAACCCCATGGTGTAATGGTCGGACCATCCAACTGGTTCCACCCCCACATCAGAGGCCTCAATCCCCAGGAGGAAGACTAAGTCAAGAGAGTGACCATATTTATGGGTAGCACTGGTAACTATCTGTGTAAGACCCAAAGATGATATTTACTGGAGAAAGTGTTGTCCAAACGGTGAGAGTTTGTAATCGACCCAGGCGCTGAAGTCGCTCAGAACTATCAGTCTGGGCAACTCAAACACCATGTCAATGATGACGTCCGCCACTTCCTGAAGGAAACGCTTCTCATCTCCTGGTGGACGGTAGATGAGGGCAATCCTACAACCTGCACCTGCTACCACAGTACACTCAAATGACTCAGTCTCCTCTACTGGTACACTCGCAAGGTTAAGTTTGGTCTTAAAACAGACTGCCACCCCCCCAATCCAATCTCGAGTGGTGAATCACCGAATACCCGGCCGGAGTTAAAGCCTCCAAAATGGGGTCAGAGTTCTCATCCAGCCAGGTCTCGATGACGCAAGCCAGGTCCACCGTTCCTACAAGATCTGCAATTATTGCAGTCTTATTTTTCATGGACCTGGCATTGCAAAACCCCACCCGAGTTGGATGAATCTCCAGAGCCACCCAAAACACGAGCCCACCAATATTGGTGGTGTCCTTGGGTATGGAAACCAAGCATGACAAACCATGTTCTTGGTTCCATTTCACCCCAGGGCATCTCCTGGATCTCACAACCCCAATGTGATGACCTCGCTCATTCACCCTCCACTGTTCGCACCCCCCAGTACCCCATCTCCCCTTGTCAGCAATACCCAGCACCCTACAGCATTGGTATGTTGTAACCTGCAGTGGGAGAAGGAAAAAGGGATGGAGAGCATAGACAGCAGAGGGTGAATAGCGCATGACCTTGGAGGTAGGACTCCCACACATTCTGGCAGTACTTTATCAAACAATTCTAATCAAAACAAAAATTAAACAAAATAACCCAAACCACTAAAATTACTCAAAAAATAAAATAAAAACACCCCACCCACAAAATAAACTAAGACAAGCTCAGAAATAACCCTCAAATAAAAACTGTAAAAATCCCCCTCAAGTCAGGATGAAGACACCAAATAAATGAGGAAATAGATTCAGCCACTAATCCATCTGCAAGTCTGCTATACAGAGGCTCTCACCCCCCAGCAAGCAGATAATAAAAATATCCAATGAAGACACCAGACTCTCACTCTGGCAGTTCTTCAATCAACAGTATTTTGTGCAACAATGCTTAAAGAAAACTCTCTCACAAAGTCAGAATCCAGAAACTTTGATAAGGCAAGCAAACCACCGATACTCAGGAACAGTTCTTCATATATACAGTAGTCTAAACAAGTAGGAGCCCAGTAAAAGCCCAATCCACAGAAAGTCACCCAAAATAAAGCCTTACCAAGTGGACCAGGCAGGGCAGGGCAGCCACACCAGGATAATCAGGACCACAAAAAGGAACCCACCAGCTCCAATTGGAACTGAGGCCCAGCAACTCTCCAGCCACAGTACCCCAGCCCCCACCAGGGAGGTGACTGAACTCACACTCAGCCGCCGCCCAGCTAGCTTCCCATGAACAGCCACTTCCATGACCACAGTCAAGCAGGAACAGCTGTAATATAATGGTGCAAAAACTAAAGCCAGCTAGTAAGGAGCAGAGCTGAAGCGGTCCTCTGATGACTCAGGGATACTGGTCAATGAAAAGAACTCTTGAAAATCTTTGAGTCAGTTTGAAAGAGTACCCTTTTATCAGTGGTATTGGAGCGTGTTTTGGCTGGGTGGAAGGATCCCACACAGGGCAGCTGGTGGTTAAGTATGCAATTGTGTTAGTTCAGAGTAGACAGGTCCACATAGAGATGGACCAGATTGGCATTCTGAAAAGGTACCCATTTGGATGTGAGGGAAGAGTTGCTAAACAAGGGGCCCTGAACTGAACCCATCAAGCTGAGCCCATCTGTCTGATTCCCATTTCTGGAGTTCCAGTAGTCCCTGAGGTCCCCTGGGGAATGGGGAACTCAGTGGAAGGCAAAGTTATTAGATCCTGCACCGTAAGACCATAGTTCACAACATACAGTAAGGTAGGCAGTGTATATTTGTACTGTGAAAACAGCCTGAAAAGGATAACATTTGTGGCTGACAGATGTGTTTGTACCTGCTTAAATGAGAATGCATTTCATATACCTATTATTTGAAGTGTGAATAAACTCCTGCACTGCTTTGGCATTTGTTTCACAGCTGTGGGTGATGGTCTTCATTACTTTTCTGTTAGTGGGGAATTTGTCTGAAGTCTGAGTGATGCACATCCCTTGAGTCCAGAATGTTCTGAGACCTAAACCTACCACCCCTTTCTGGATTCCACAAAACAAGACATACTCCTTGGTGATACCAAGTCATGCACATGAAGGAGGTAAAAGTTATTAATATCAGGATCAAAGGTAGAAGATGAAAATGCTTAGGTATAAAGACAATAGGAAAGGCTTGCCCTTCAAGAAAGAATTTCAAATAAACGTTTACCCCTTGGCTGTTTTTTGCTGGGCAAAATGGGATAAATCAATTATTAAACAAAAGAAAGGCAGGCTTTAGTGGCTAGTGGCACTATTTTTTATCTAGTGGTGTTCGGCAAAATAACAGGTTTTTCTAGGACAGTACTATTAATAATTTATGACTTGCACCTAGAAAGCAGAGATTTTTTCTGAGCTTCATGAGATGGCTGAAATTGAAGAACCAGCCTGAGGATAGTTGATTTCCATTTTTCATTTATTTCAGTGTTCTCTATTTTCTACCTTTCCCAGTTCTTACATAGTTTTTGCTGAGTGTCCTCCACCACCAAGTGCTATAAAGCTGTGATGTGAGCCTACCAGTAGCCATACCATTGTGTGCCTGCCACTACTGGCCATGGATACAATGGTATAAACCATACAATATTTATACACATTTAGGAAAGAAAGAAGATATTTGGCTCATCTAATTATTGCCATCCCTTCCCTTCAAGGTACTTATATGCAGTACTGTAGCTTGAGCTTAATGGAAGAAACACCACCTGTTCTAGGAGTTCTTCTGTTCTCTCAGCCAGGGTTGCAGTTAGTTTTTGCTTTTATTAAATGAATATTATGTATGTAGTTCATAGATTCTTAGGGCATTGCCAGTTTTGTTTTGTTTTTTGAATAAAAAAAAATTGTATGTCTTTCATATTGACCAGGAGAATTAAATTAACAAGAATTCCACCATTTCTGAACTTTTGTGGTTTTTCAAAATACTTTCAAAGCCCTTTTAACTGATGTCCTGCTCTCAGCCCACCATCCTGGTATTGTAACACCCACTGAGAACAGCATTCCTTCTGTCAAGAGTGATGAGATACAATGACCCTTCTCCCCTTTCATTGGGATCTAATTCCAAGCCCGTTAAAACAAGCTCTGGGGTTTTAAATGAAGCTTCTGAATGCCTTAATGCATAGGGGTCATGAAATGCCTTGTAGAAAGGATGATCTTAGCATTAGTTTACTAATAAGGATTATAGTATTTGTTATTTACCTAGTTTGTATTGACCAGGTAAGCACACTAGACAATTTCAGTGAATATTTTCATGTACAACTTGGGAGATTATAGAGCAGAGCAGTGAGACAACCATATCACAAAAGAACTTAAAAGAGTCCAAGGTTATAGCAGAAAAAGGTAGTATGCAATAAAGATTAAATACAATAGAAAACACAGATTTTAGAAACACAACAATGACCAAGAGCTGCTTGAGGTAAGAGTGCAGTACACAGTAATAGTCACATTTAAAGTCCACCATCAGATGTTACCCATAGGTGGTGTGCTCACAGGAAAAAGCAGAGTACCCACCACAGGGGGGAGGAGTGAGGGTAAGTTTACTGAGTTAAGTGTATGTGCAGGCAGAATCAATCTTCGGGAGGTCCCAAAGGAACCTCCTGTAAAGTGAGTGGAAGACAGTACTGTGGATCAAGGCAGAAGGGAGTTCCAAGGTATAGGTGCACAGACAGTGAATGCCCATTCACCATTGGTTGTGTGGGTCTAAGGGACAGCCAAAAAAGGATTACCATTAGACATGAACGGGTAGCTCAAGTTAGTCCCTTTCAACTGATTAGCTACAGTAGAACAGGTGAGGTGGCAGTTCTGATCACCTAATCAGTGAAATAGCCCAGGGTAAACAAATTACTACTTGCTGGGGATAGCTAGCACAGTTTTCTCTAGCACTCACAGTGGTGTGTAAGATCAGCCGTAGATAAGGCAAATCTACAGAAATTATTTTATGCTACCAGCTGAATAGAATGGAGTTGGTTAGACAACCCTCCATCTGTAAACCATTGATCTTACTCTGGCACAGGCTGGTAGCAGTCAATGACCATTAACATTTGAAAGCTGTTTGTTGGTCCATGTGAAATGTACTCTAGTCATTTCTATCCAGTTCTGGTGCACACGTTCCTATAGTGCAAATACCACCACATTTATTTATTGAAATGTTTCACCAGGGGCTTACAATTTTGTAGCTTACATAAATGTAAAATGTAATTTCTGAAAGTTGTGAAAGTTTGCAGGGTTATATCTCAGTCACCACTAAAGACAGCAACTGGGCACCTGATATACTGTATGGACCTCAGCAGAATCATCATGCCACATATAGTGTATAATGTAGGCACCCGCTTTTTAAATTATATGGAAATAACTAAAGTCACAGCTTTGGCAAAATTTCATAAACTTTCCATGGGAATTTCACTAAATTTTGTGGATTCATCTGTGGAAGATAAACTTCTCCCAGCCCTACTTGTTAGCAGTCTCACTTAAGATGCCATGGATTGAACTGGTACAGTCTGAACTAGGGATGGGAGCAACCAGTTCTAGAAATTAAAATCTGAAAACCTGGCTAGCATTGAAATCTGCAACCAAAGTCAATCTTCCTATTAAAAAAATTACAAAATACTGTATAATTAGATATTTAACATATAGACCAAATAGAAATGTATGCAAATTACTAGGTTTGGGGTTCTAATAAAAACCAAAAATGGTTTGCCCCTCCCAAATCTGGACTGCCATATCTCCCGCTATGGGCTATACATGCAGGTCAGGGTTCAGGTGCACTGCCGTGGCATGTAGAAAATCTTTCATCTTGGCTGTTCATGCTTCACCTCTCAAGTGGATACACAGAAATGATATGTTAATTACATAATTAGCATATAGTTCAGGAAACCTGGCTAGTTTCAAAATGTGCAACCAACATTAATCTTCCCATTAAAATATTCTAGAAATTAGAAATACAGTATAATTAGGTAATTAGCATATACTGTAGTTACAATAGAAATGTATGAAATTAGTAGGTTTGGAAAAAAATACATTTGGGGTTCTAACAAAAACCAAAAATGGTTTGCTCTTCCCATGTCTGGACTGCCATACTCTCCCTATTGGCTTTACGTCAAGGTCGAAATTCAGGTGCACTGGGATGGTGTGTGAAAAAGCTTTCATCTTGGCTGTTCATGCTTCACCTCTCAGGTGCATAGACAAAGAACTTTAATCTCCAGTGCTGTGAATCTGGCATCTTTCATGCACTCTTAAAATTTGCTGCAAATATTTATAACAAAAATGGGGCACTAGGTTTTTTAACATAAAAGCACATGGCTTTGGGGGTAAAATAGCTTTTCGATTATCAGCTACCTCCCCATCCCTTTTTATATACTGTATTTTAATATTTTATTATGAATAAATCATTAAAATAATGTTTGCTTTTTGGCAATGAAAACATATGTCAGGCACTAGGTAGTGTTGAAAGAGTTAAACAAAGAACACCAAAATGCACTTGAAAACCTGAAGTCAATTGGATCGGGGTTTGAATTTTTGTGAGGGCTGACATGTATGTCCCAAAACCCAATGGCAAAATGTTTGCTGCATATGGAACTGTAATAGGCTTCAAAAAAACATTTAAATCATTGGGGTTCTTGACTGCTGGGTGATTTTAAATTCCACATAGAACAGTTAGTTAACAAAAATTTAAACTAAAATAATCCAATCTACTTGTTCACATTTGGTGGACACACTACTTGCTTTCTGTTCAAAACAGCAACAGTTATTACACTCTGGTAGCATAAACGTGCTTACTTTTATTGCTTGAGTATACCTAGGTGCTGTGATTGACCCTTGTTATAACAGCTAAACACCAACATGCCAGTAGGTGCTGCGAACAGTCAAGAACCATTAGCAAGACAATAAGGCCAAACTGGCAGTTGCAACAAACAGTTCAAGAAACTGGGGGTGCCCCTGATGTAGTCTCTGTTGAGATGAAGTGCCAAGGTGTTTGCAGGTAGTCCTCGCTGAACTCCAAACAATGAACTTTTTTGCTGTAATTAAGCAATAATGCCCAACAGGGTGTGTGTCGTGCTGGGATAATGTCACGCCTCAGGTGGCTCACAAGGCCGCATGCTGAGTGCATCCAACAACTGAGGCATGACGTTATCCCAAACAACATACACCCTGGAGGGTATTATTGCTATTATACAATGGTCCGTTGTTATATATAAAATAAAAAAATTATTTTAAATAATATTTTTATTAGTGTGGAAAAATATTTTTGTTTCTTTAGAGGAAATGCAAAAAAAAAGGTGGCCCATATCCACATCAGCATCCATATGGGTACACAGTGAGGCAGAGACTAGAGCCGTGATGTTGTGCTGGGATAACATCACAGGTCTAGCACAAGACTGACCAATCAGAGTCCAGGATTTTTTCTTGCCATTGTATAATCAGGATTATCTTGCTGTGCTACATGGACTTTGTTGAACCGTTGCTGCATCTGCCAGTTTGGACTTACTGTTCTCCTAACGGTTCTTGACTGTTCTCAGCACCTGCTGTCATGTTGGTGTTTAGCTGCCATATCAAGGGCGAATCGCAGCACTTGGGTGGAATCAAGCAGTAAAAGTAATCACCTTTATGTTATTATGGATACTGGTTTAATGTGTGTGGGTTAATCCCAGAGTGCAATATATGTTGTTGTTTTGGTCTGTATATGGGAGCTTGCTGCCTCTGATATCACCACCACCCATACCACTTGAGCCACAGTTTCGGTTTGGTTGGACCACTTTAATTTTATTCAGTATGGTAGTGACTAGGCTGCCTTACTGAACTGGGCTTGTATAAAGTAAAAATAAATGATGGAGTGCTTTTCTTTTACCTTAGTTACTATTTGCGGATCCAAAGAAATTAACTCTGTGGCCCATGCAAACTGTCACTAAACCGGTTTCTACAGGCATCAGCAAAGTGAAAGCAGGCAATGTCATTTATTTTTACAGCTACTGTAATGCCGACTACTTCTTTATGCAAACTTACTCCATGTTATACTCAGCACTAAGATTCATCATACGCTTTAATTTTCCAACTCACTGTTGTTTACTGTACACCGCTGTAGGCAGCCCATTTTTAGCTACTCAGAGACCTAGAAACTGGTATCGTTTTGTTTACAGAGCAGTAACTCATCTGCTGCCTAAACATTTGAATGAATTATAGATTCCACAGTGCAGCTCTTATTTACTTACATCTAAAGAGATTAGAATCATGTTCCCAAATATCCACTTAGATGCTGTAAAGAAAAGCATTGGTTATGGTGCTCCAGGGACATAGAATTCACCGCAGGAAGAATTACATACTGCATTACTGACACCCTTTCTGTGACTGTCTTTAAAGCGACTTCTGATTGCCAGAAAAAAATTCACAGCTGGCATCAGCAGAACTTGGTTGCATTAAATTCCAGCAGAATATAAACTTCTGGATGCTTAATTTTCTTATTACTGAAGACATTTTGCATGAAACAGAATCTTAGCCATTTTGACATTATCTTTTCCTGGCTGCATTGCATTGAAGTCACCGAACTGTACATGTGGCATCAGAATCCTTGTTGCACCAAATAATTATGGCTTCAAAGCAGTAAAACAGCAGAAACATATGATCTTTAAGGGGCAAAGAGTCTGATTTCCTTCATATGTTTTAAGTAATAAAGCTTGCCTGGCCATCTCTTCCATTGAGGAGGCAAAAACATGCCCTCCTGTGGTTCTACAGGGCCTTAACTGATAAGCTACCAGGTTATATCTCTCTTCTCTTTGTACGTGTAACAGGAGCATATGGCCTAAGAAGCACATCCCTTGTATCCTTCAAGGTGCCAAGAATAAGGTCCCAGTATGGTAAGGCTTCTATCAATTTCTCCTTCCCTTCCCTTTGGAACAACATGCAAAAGACACTAAGGTTCTCATCCCTACTGGGTCCCCATACCTTTAAGCTGTCTATCACATGCATCCTTAAGGTCACCCTAGGCTCACTCATACCCGCCAACTATATGATGAGGCTAGGCTGCTTAATCTGGATGAACGGCTCAGGTATCAGACCTGCCTCTTAACGAAGAAAATACTCCTTGGAATCTCCCCGCCTGGACTGACAGACTCTATTCATCTTGCACAACCCTTAGTCCAAACTCGTACCTCCTCTAAGACCACCCTGCTAGTCCCTAGGTCTAGGACCACTCATGGTCAAAGGTCCTTTTGCTACAGAGCTCCCTCCTGGTACAATACTCTTCCCTCTGCCATCTCTGATACACCTACAATCGCCCGCTTCAAAACCGCACTTCGGAGTCAGCTATTTAGCATGCGTAGCTGTGCCTGTCCGTAGGTGATCTAGCGCACCATGCCCTTACAAAACTCCCTGAGTGGTTCCTCAACAAACTAATTGACAACACTCTCTGAGTGGCTCCCTGCCCAAACTTATCACAAGCTGTGCCCTCACCACCTGTATTATTTACTTCCTGCTGTCTCCGTTTCTAGGCTACTGGTCTGCACTATCTATGTATGCTTATCTCTCAAACCTGTTACCAAGTTCTGCAATAGCCTGTGAATACCAAACCTGTAACACTCATATTGTAACAAATAAATAACTGCATTTACCTACCAAGACTGTAACCACAATGTTGAAAATACTCTAATTGCAATGTGTAATCTAAATGTACTGTATGTGTCCTCTTTGTGATGAGGTACCTTTGGAAATAAGCCTCTGGCTCAAAGGTTGTAAACCGATGTACAAATAAATAAATAAATAAATAAATATGTATCTGCCACAAGTGATTCTCCTACTAGCCTTCCTGCCCTGCTCTCTATTTACTTAGCTCTTACTTAAACTCCAGCACTTCTCTGCACATCGCCCTCTGTATACTCTTCTTATCCCCTGGCCATACTATGTTTGTGTCATCTCTCCCTCTTGTGCTGACATCCTCCTCCTCCTGAAACCCTCCTCACCCTATCCTTCCCCGCAAAGGGTCAACCCTCCTGTTCGGTCTGTTCATGCCCTCTTGTTCTATTGTTATTATAATCTTCTCACCATACTCTGTTACTTCTATTGCTTTGTTTAGTATCCACCCAAGACGTTGGTGTATCCTTAATTTAATTTGCTAGCAATCTACACACTCTGTATTATCCGATGTTGTTATTGCTATTTTTTTACTGTATGTACCAGCCTGCACTAAGTGTCCAATTGTATTATTCCTTGCTCTGTTCCCTTCTGCCAGGACCATCTTGAAAATGAGCTTGCTCAATGATGACTCTGCCTGGTTAAATAAAGTTTTGATTGATTGATTTTATTGATTGATTGATTGATTAACTGATTGATTGATAAAGAATTGGTTGTCCTAGTATTCCCACTGTTATAATTACTGGCCAGAATTTTTTAGTAGCTAAAAAACATTTTGTAATGTGTGGTTACAACTGGTCATGTGTAATCCTGAGCTGTCATACTCACACTTCTGAAGCTGCACACCCCAGTAGCACAACTGCCTCTCATTTTAATTTGTCCCTCACAGTAAGGTAGCTAATTTTTACAGTGTAAAACAAACAAGTTAATGTTTACAATGAGTTCCACAGTGAGTTTATGTAACTGAACTATCTCTGTCTCTCTAAACTCCTCATTTAGTAAAAATACTGGACAGTAAATATAGCAAACAAAACTTGCGTAGCTGTGGCTAACACAGAGTTTTATGCATCCCCTCAGTGCAAGATTCTTAAAACGAACCACTTGAGCTTCACTGCAGGGGTCTATGTAGCATCCTACACCTCAAGTGTGTATAAAATTATGGTTACACACATTTACCCATGTACTATTCTCTATTTAATGCTATAAAATATTTGTTCTACTGATGCTAGCTCTCACTGTTTTGCAGAAAACTGAAAAATCCTTTACAACCCCCTGCCCCTTTTCAGGTGGTACAGTGACCAACCTGAATTAGATGACTTGGATAGAGGCAGACATAGCCAAGGGAACCTTTGCCTTTGGGTATGGTGGTATTCTTGCTGGTAGCTCCCTTGCACTCAAATGGTACAGGTTATCTGATTTTCTGCATGGGATGCTCGTATGTTGGCAACTTCTGGTGTGACATATGAAGACACAACACTCAGGACACTCAGGCACTTGTTCTTTCTTAGTGGGGCAATTTCAACAATGTTCATTAGTATATTTAAACTTTCTAGTCTAGGAACACTGCTTCATCACTTCATATTTACTGTAGTTTATTGCAGTGATCCCAAGTCTCCCTTAGCAACATTTCCATTAATTTCATTTAAACCAATCCCCTGGTCTCTCCATGTGCTTTACAAGTCACTGGGCACCAACAAGTCTAGCTGGTATGGCTGCACTCTAGCAAACTGTGCCCAGGTGCTCCCTCTAGCTACTTTATCTAGCCACTATGTTTTTCCTATTCATGTATGGGCACTGTTTCCCATGGCCTTTCGGTGGATCAACACACAACCAGTATAGAGGGCTGGTGCCCACACTTCAGGGATGAACTATTTCCTCACTCAGAGACTAGACTAGGCAGCTTTTCTCTCACCTTTCCCCAGTGCTCCCATATGTTCCTCAGCCATCTGCAGGGTGGCTGGCACCATGCACATTATGCCTCAGTGTACTCTCAAGGTTCCCACAAACATCCCCCGGTTGGCTTTCTGTCAGACAAGCCATGGTCATCCTCATCATTTCTAGGACTCCCTCCTCTCTGACCTTTATGTAGAGATATAGTTTCCTACCTTGCAGCTGCTATACTTTGGCACTACCTACATCACCAGTCTCTGTGGTGCTACGTGGCCTCTATACACTGTCTCCATGTTAGCATCTTCCTGGGATGGCCCAAATAAATCCTCTTTCGGAGAGTCAACACTCAGGCCCAAATACTATTGGGAAATGTTCCTCCTCCTTTGTCTTCCTGATGGTCCAATATATTTTCACATAATATCAGCCAGACTCTGAACCTTCATGCAGAAATGACTGAAAGCAGGATGAGTAATGTTCAGGATGTGAGAAGTCTTAATGTCTCTGACACCCTCACAGCGATGGGTTGTCACAATCTAGTGCCACCCTCTGGAACTGAGGGCAGCATGGCACCCTTGTTTCCAGGCAGGAGCAAGGAATGAGGTCCCTTGTGCCCCTGACCTGAATCCTGCAGCTTGCCATATGGTGAGACATGACATGCACATGCCCCTCCAGACATGCTTCCTAACACCCAGTGCCCTGCTGGTGAGTCCTGCCATTTTTCATGATTACTCTTTCTCAAGGCAGCCTGACTGATCCCCTGCCAGTACCCAAGGCACCACTCTGGGATGGAAATTTGGGACTTCATGTGCCCTTGGCCTCCTGTCTTCTAACCCCAATTCACACCCTCTCTGTCCTGCTATTCTACTTTCACTCCTGCTCTCCTGGCATCATGAGGGGGTTCCATGTCTTAACCGTGAAAGAGCAAAGGTGATTTTCTAACTGGTGAGTGCACATTGCTGAAAACATCATAGGCGAATGTGCATAACAGCAGACCCTCAATTAGCAGGGTCCACAATACCGGGGAACACTACTACAGTTAATATTTTATGAGGGGGGAATTCCCTCTGCACCCCCCCCCAAGTGGGGGGTTCCTCCCCGCATCCCCTGATATTTTTATAACCAACTCCAGGGTGGGCCTGACACTGGGGGAATGGATAAACTCGACAGGTGAACGGGGACACAGAACTGGGAGACCAGGGAACAACCCCCCCAAAAAATCCTAAGTCCTCAGTCCCAGGAAAAATAAACATTTAACATACCTGGCCAGACATGAACCCTGTACCTTCCCAACTACAGGTAGCCACCCTCAGCACTATACCATGAGGCCAGCTCTGAAACTGGTCAGCAAGCCCTGACCCCTATACCCACTTCCTGTCCCTCCCTCGTCCAGTCATTCTCCTACTCCCTCACTATATTTACCTTTCCCCATCACTGTAATCCACCCTCACCATCTCCCACCAGTAGCCCACATGTCAGGTACTGTAAATGAGTCACTCAAAAGAGTCGTTCATTTGCAGTTGCCCATATGATGGGTTACCTCATGAGGGCACTCTGCCTGAATTCCACCTGTATACAACCTCAGCTCCTCCCATCTGCTTTTTCTGCAAAGATGTTGCCAAGGAACCACTTCCTCTGATGGCCATGAATAGTAACTACCTCTTCCCCTGACTTTGAGGAGGAGGTTGTTGAACACTTCTTAAGGGTTGCAGACTATCAAAAAGAAAACTGTTTTTGTTTTTAGTGATAAGTATAGTTATTCTATTTTCTTTCTGGGAATTATGCTGACTTCCAAGTTACATTTTCTGTAACTAGAAATCCCAGATTCTCCTGCAGGTAACATCAGATCAGGGCTGCAACAGTGGAAGACTCAATAGCCTGCAGCGCATGTTAGAGATTTTATCAGTTTGAATCAGATGTTTGCCAGTTCCACTCTTATCCTGGGGCTAGGTACAGTCCTTTGTAACTGTATATAGCCTAGCGATGACAGCAAGTCCTGCAAATGAAAGGTCAGGGGCCAGATATTCAATAGTTAGCCTGGGCGCTAAGGGGTGTTTGCCCACACTAACTGGGTTTTATGCCTGATTTGTGTGTAGGATCTATATTAAGACACCCACACAGCATTGGCAAATCTCATTAGTGGCTGAGGGGCTAATTTACCACAGTGTCCATGCAAATGAGGGGGTTGTCTCCTGCATATGGGTGCAAGTTCAGAGGTAGGCATAGGCCGAAATGCCTCCCAAATGGGTGCAAGTTTCTGCCTTTGCCAACCCCAAACCAAAGGGGTTCAAAGCCCTGGTGGTGGGTAGTGGTACTGCAGCTGCCTACCCCCCCCCCACCTACCGAACCCCAACCAGGAAATGCAAGGGATGCCCTGGTGTTTAGTGGCACTCCCACCCACCTGTTGCCCATCCTCAAAATATACATGTTCTCACTGGTGTCCAGTGGCACCCCCCCACCCTCTGATCACCTGCCATCATGTTATGAATGTTATCCCTGTTACCTAATGGCACACTCCACCCTTCAATTGCCTGCTATGGTATTATGAATGATGTCCCTGGTGTCCAGTGGTAACCCTGTCCACTGATCACCTGTCCTGGCATAGCAGTGATGTTTCTGGTGTCTTGTGGAACCCTTCACCTACCAATCACCTGTCCCAGCTGTCTAGTGGTACACCCCCCACCCACTGATCACCTGTTCCAGTACTCCCTCTGATGTCCCAGTGACTGTCCACATGCTCCCTGTCATCCCTTATGATGACCATTTGAGGAGGTGAGAGGAGAGCTGTGCTGGTCATTGTAATGGAATTGCCATATGGCCACTACCTTGGAGGTAAAGTAGGTGAGGAGTTGGCTGTGTGATGTACTCTGATCCAACAGTAAAGGGGGTGCCGTTAGCCCCCTGGGCATTGGAGGGACCACCAGAACAGGTAATTAGCAGGGGATTCACTAGATACCATGGACATTGCTGCTACATCAGGAGTGAGTGATCAGTGGGTGAGTGTACCACTGAACACCAAGAACATCATGAATAATATGGCAATGGGTGATCCGAGGGTGAAGGTGCCACTAGACACCAGGGACATCACAAATTGTACTGCAGTGGGTGATTGGAGGGTGGGCATGCCAAATGACACCAGGGACATCATTCGTCATACAGTGGCAGGTGATCAGAGGGTGGGAGGAGGTGCCACTAGACACCAGGGACAAAATTAAGGCTATGATAGTGAATGGCTTGAGGGTGCCACTGGACACCAGGGAGGCCATTTTAATAAGTGGACGGCCATTCAGTGGGGAGGAAATCCTCTTGCCACTATGCCTGATGTGGTGGATAACCACAGGAGGGGTGCAAACCCGCAGCTTCTTCCTATGCAAATGAGCCAATAATGAGCATGCATATGGCCCTTAGTGGCTTGCATGCTCAGTGGGCTCATTTGCATGTTGCTAACTCAATATCATGATGTGGCTCCCTGTGCTATCAGGTCTTGAAGCGTTCACGCCCTGTCAGCTATACAGCGGAATCTGAAATACTTGACTTAGCACTGCACTGACGTGGCCCTGTATTCAGTTGGATCGTGTTGATGTGCTATCTGACTGAATACAACAACCTCTGGGTGAGGCACAAGGGCAAACACTGCACAGACGTTTGCAGTCTGCTTTTGGCAAATTTCAGTATCAGGCCTCAGAGCTTATAAAAGCTCTAAACAGTAAGTAAAAAAAAATGTTCTTGGCTGCAAAGTGCAAATTGGGGACAGACCTACACTTGGGTGTGGAGTTCCTGGTGCTCGTAATTCCCCTTTAATACAGAAATACCTAGGAGTTTTGTTTTGTCAAATTCCTGAAATCAAGCTGTGTGGTGCTGAAAGAGTAAGACTATGGGAACAGAGTCCCCTTGTTAGATATTTTATAATGTTCAGCTTAAAGTTAGCTAATTAAGTGCTGATTACTTTTTCTTTTGGATAAGAGTTTTGTTCTGTATTAAGAGTTCCAGATTTTTTTACATTTACACTCGCCATCTTGATGTGTGCACCTCAACTACACCTCTGGGAAAGATGTACACATAATTGAGGTGTACCTAATTACCATTTATTAGACACACATCAACTATAACCACTGACTACACTTCTGGCTGAGGTGTACACATCACTAATGTGTACCTAATTAGCATTTCTTAGATGCACATTACCTTCACCTCCTTACAACACCTCCAGTCAAGGCATACACTTTACTGAGGTGTATGTAACATTTTAGATGCACATCAGATACACCTAAATTACACTGTGACTTTACTGCTATTGAACCTCATATACACATCTCGAATAATGATATTGTTAAGGAACACACCAGTGATGAGGTATACACAGTATTTGAACCTTAGCAGCACATCAACTACATTTCATGTATGCCGTTAAAAGATTAGGTTTTTAAGGATGTTCCTTATTTCAGTTGTGAAATTTCAGGTTTCTGGGCAGACTGGGTGGGACAAGTGGTCCTTTTCTGCCAAGAGATTCTATGCTTCTAAGTTTCAATCCACAGAAAGTGAAAGTGACTATAAAATATGCAAACAACAGATGTTTGCAGAAGCAGAAATACAAACAAATGAGCAAGAAATGCGGACAGCCAGCAGACTGGCTATTAGCCAAGAGAGCTCTGTAAATGAAAAATGAACAAATTGTCATTTACTGTCTACAAGAATGCAGTAATTGCTGCTCATACCTTGCCAGTTAGAATGGATTGAGCCAAATGGCTCTGAACTCCCTAATGAACTGAACAATGTGATTTCTGTGGTGAAACATAGCCCAAATTACCCTGACAATCATGATTTTAGATTACCTGTGATTTGTCATTGGCGGCTGTCTGTTGGGACACGCTAAAACAATATGTTCAGCAAAATGATCTGCTGTGATAGATGGGCTTCAGGAAACCATTTTTATGCCTTCTGCTTGTAAGGTTAAAAGGTGTAATTGAAGCGGAAAAAAGTAGAATTAGCAGGAGGCTACAGAACTTAGTCTGCCTGAGTCTCAATAAGTTATGAATGACTGACTTATAGTATTTTGCCTCAGTAATGATAAAAAAAATAAAACGTTTCAGGATTCTTTTTCTGTTAAATGCTGGGTCTCACCAAAGGCAAATTAATTTAAGGCTATATCAACTGATTAGATTTCTTCATTACTGACATTTAGAGGAATAGCAAACTATTTTTAATATTTTTAAACACCCTATTGTGTTTTTGTTCAGTGATATCCACTGTTCAAATGTTTTTTCGTAACTCATACAAATGATTTCTATTACTTTGTTAATGCTGCTGCACTGTGTCTATGATTTATACCATTTATTGGTTGTAACTTGTGCTGCAGTGCATGTTACTGTTTCTTGAACATGCAGCTGAAGGGATTAAAGGAGAGATATGGCTAGTCAAGCCACTTTTTGGGTGGAGTAGGGCTAGGGAGGAGAGCTCTACAGGGAACTAACAGAAGCTTGAATATCGGACAGAAGGTGGGGGCCTTTGAACTACCAGGAAAATGGCCAGTGAACCATGAAAACTTCAGACTTCTTGCCCAGAAGAGAACCCTAAGGCAATGTGTGAGAGTGTGGGGGAATGACTTTTGGGTGTCATCACCCCTTTATACAAACTGGCAGCATAGCATATCACCATAATACTGGTGCTATGCTGGGACTCTTAAGTAAGTCACAAAACAGCATTTTGCACCCATGAACATCTGGCAAAATGATTTTCATTGTCTGATAGTTGCAAGGGGACTCCTTCACTTTCTTCCTCACATAAGCTGATGATTTGTGCAATGCAATTGAGTACAAGCACAATATATGAAGTTTGTCCCATTTTTGTGCCATTATCCTTCACTATAATGAATAGCACCCTCTTTTTTTATGGCAAAAAAAGCCGACGCATCTGAAGAGTAGATAACATTGATTGAAAAAAGGAATCATTTAAATTGACAAATAGTTACAACTACTTCCAATCACCTTTAAATGCTTATTTATGAAAAGCTGTGTCTGCATTTGCAAGATACTGTACATGAAATATGCATGAGCTTGACACTGAGCATTTCATGTTTCACTGTTGAGGTGTGGTAGCAGTTAAAAACCCAAAGTGCACAATCTCGTATCTCTGTTCAAATTGTTTCATAATTACTAGTTGTACATCTTCCAGGTTTCAGCTAGAAAATGACACAGAATAGCATTGTAGCTTGCTGCCAAATTTTGCTTTTGCAGTACGTGGTCAGTTTCGATACAATGTCTGGACTTCAGTTTCTGAGTACATTGCAACCTTGGGTAAGGCTGGTTACAATGTAACTTACAGAAGGCATACAGCATTTCATTCTTAACTTGTCAGCACAATTGTAATGGGTGCTTTGAGACCCATTTATAGTGCTGTCATCCTGCAGGGCTCATCAACACAAAGCTTGACAAACAAAATGCAAGGTTGCTTTGGCAGGTGCCTAAGCTTTTTAATTAGTGACCTTTTGGTGTTCTTTGTTAGACTCATATTGAACAAAGAACCCAAAGGTAGAAAAAGCCCCAAGGGAAGGACTCAGTACAGTTCTTATAAACTAGACAGAATGCTCTTAAGAAACAGTCACTGTGAGGTTGCCAAGATTTAAACTTTGGTAGCTTGCAGGAGGGTATGGCCACTTCCAAGCAAACTCATTTTTTTTATTTATTGTATAATATACTGTAATGACCCATAATAGCCCAGTTATGAAACATATGTTTTCCAGAAGAGTCCTGCTTCTATCCTGTTCCCACAGCTGGGTGGACTGAAGCACTTGGAAATAAGTGACTTGCCCCAGGTCTCATTGTAAGTATATGTCTCTTGTGGGTTTTGAACCAATGATGTCCCTGTTCTCTAACTACTAAGAAACATGTAAACTGCATGAATACAAACCATATTCAAGATCTGTGACATTGATGTTTTAAAAGTTGTAATGCAGCAATGCTGTTATATGTTTTATTCTGTATGTTTTTAATCTTGTACTGAATGATGGACACCAAAGGAAATGATCGATGCTCATTGACTTTCCTACAGTAGATAACACTAAGCTAAACTATAAACTATACTAGGCTGCACTTCTTCTTTGTTAAGTGTAATGAATCCCAAATATGTTATAAAGGAAAAAACTGACTAAAGTGAGAACGTCTTTTGTATAATAGGTTGATCAATTGAATCAGGGCTGCAATATCCCACAATGCACACAGTAATAATGGAAAGGGGACATGGCTGTCTCTGTGTCACAAGCACTTTGAAAAGGCAAGTGATCATTTACATTGCAGACCTGAAAGTGGGCGCATTGGTCTGCTTCAAGTACCCTGTTATAAAAAGCTCACCATGAAGCTTTCAAGGCTAGTAGATGGCAAACTGGAGGGGGAAACAACTGTGAGATATTTTTGGAACAGAGGAATCTGGGTCTGCTATGCACCATTTGTCCAAATTATCCAGTGGGGAGTTGTCAGTTATTTTGCAGAAGTTAAGAAGAAAAGCAGAATAACATGTTTAAAAATGCTTTGATAAAAGACATCTTTTTCACTTGTCACCCTGCTGCTTTATTGCCTGCTTTGTTGTGCTGAGAAGCCACGTTAAGTGCCCAGTATGGTATACGGAAAACAATTGCCAGACACTAATATAATCTAGTAACTTGAAGCTGCCTTTCCCATTCTTAGGTTTTGCAACTATGTAAAATTATGTTTTCTGTTTCTGCTGCATACTTGCCTAATCATTTCATTTGGTCAGGCTTCAGCAACATAACTTGTGGAGTTTTCTAGAAAGCTGCATATGGAAATTTAGAAAGGCCATTGGATTTTAAATACTGTAGTTTTAATTAAATGTGGATTACTAGAGACAGCAGAGCATGTTCTAAAGAGGCGTTATCTAAAGACAGCAACACATGCTTTTTGCAACTGCCCATTAAACACAGGACAGTAAGTCTGGCAGCTGAAATGTTCATACTAAGGTTCATGCTAAGAGTTGTCAGGAGCTAGAAGGCATAGCTCATTTTTGCTCATATAAGTCAGATCTCAGAAATACCTCAGGATGCCCCATTTAAAATAAAATTGTAACATTTCATTCCGAATTCACTTCTCATCCTACTTATCACAACTTCAAGTGGCAAACCATTCCATACATTCTCAACCCTGTAGGGCTGCCAGACCATTCAGAAGCCTTTCACTAGAAAATGCTGGATGCCTCATGTCTGAGACCTCCTTAATGGCCAATTTGATGCCATTTTCTGGTAAGGGCCCACCATCCTCCCTAGGGAAAACTGAGCAAAAGTAATCATTAAAGATGGTGGCCTTTAGCCTGTCTGCCTCAATCACCCTATCTCCTTCTGCTAGCCTCACAATTCCCCCTTCTTTCTTCCTTTTTCACTAATATACCTGAGGAACTGTTTTTCTCTGCTCTTGACACCCTCTGCAATACTCAGCTTTGTGTCTGCATTTGCCTCCCTAACTGCTCTCTTTCCTTCCCTGTTTTTCAACAAATATTCTTTTCATTGTTCCTCACCTTGCTTTTCTGTAAATTTGTAGATGGATTTTTTCTTGATGCTCACCACTTTCCTGACCCTTGCTGAGAACCATAGTTTTCTCTTGATCCTGATTTTTTTGGGTTACCATTCTCATGCATATCTTAGATACCCTGAGAATGGTCCCCTTAATTGCCCCATCTCTCTTCCACACCATCTATGTTGTCCACCCCTACTAACTTACCCTCTACCAGCTCCTTCAGCCTACTGAAGTCCACCATTCTAAAACTGAGGGCTTCAGCTCTTGATTGCAGTTTACCAGACCTGAGGACCAGTTTTAAACAAATGGAGTTATGGTCATTGTTTCCTAATGGCTCTCCTACTCCCACAGCCCCTACCACCTCCGAGTTGGTGATCACCATATTGAGAATTGTGGTGTGCCTGGTGGGCTCCTTGACTAACTGTACCAGCAACTAGTCCTGGAACATATACAGCAAGACCTAGCTTCTAGTGCTCCTGGTCACTGCAACATCCCAGTCAATGTCCAGCAGGTTCAGATCACCCACCACCACTACTTCTCCCTTATTTATCCCTCTTTCCAGTTCTTTCCAGAGCTCTTTGTCCCTCTCCTTCCATTGCCCTGACAGTTTATATAATCAAGCACAGTTTTTTGCCTGAGGCTACCATGAGTTGCACCCGCAGTGACTCAGTCTCCCCATTACTACCCAGATGCGTCAATCTTCCATACCTTCTATGCCATCCTTGACATAAAGGCCTACCCCTCTCTCTCTCTAAGTGTTACCCTATCCCTCATGAACACTGAGTACCCATGGACCATCATTTCCCAGTTGTTATTTTCGAAAGCTGATATTTCTGTTAGGGCCACAATGTCCATGTCAGTGTTTGTGTCAATAAGTAAAGTTTAATACGTTTTTATCCAGTTGTTAAATAGTTTTCTCTTGCATGTGGCTTATCATGACTCCATCAATGAAAACTTGCACATTTTCCCTCCTTCAGAATTAAAAATATTTCGGCAGCACGTTTAAAATAACTGCAAGTTGTAATCAACAAGTCAGGAGGTGTGAGACATGTGAGATGGAGTACCTAGGCCTCGACAGAGCCTGTGGCCTACCACTACCAGCAAGCCCTTGTGTGTACAGTACTGTACAGTGCAGCATAGTATCATAGCACAGTACAGTGCTGAGTTGGGGGGAGGAAGAGGAGGTGACAGTGAGTTGCAGCACACTGCAGTGCATTTATGTTATATTTATTTGAATGTGGCTAGAGCAAGGGGACCAGAAGGGTCAGGTGTGTGTACCTGCCAAGGTCAAGAAGTGGAGATGGAGTGAGGAGAGTGAGGATCCTGCAGGAATTTCGAGCAGCAGCATGTTGGATGTTCTCACACTCAGTGAACTCTGCAGGCACTGTATTGACATGTGTCTTAATCTCCACTCTTTTCATTTGTTTATTTGTGTAAAGTAAATGACCAGGAAAGGCACATCGAGCCATCCACTGCATGAATGGTGAACATTTGCATAAATCATTATTAATGATTACATCACAGAGTTGACAACTGGTTTGCACTTCATTGTATAGTGGTACGAAATTTCAGCATTTACAGTTAGCAGCTCATGGAAAAAGGGGTTATTACACCAAATAACAACTCAGTACTATATTTTAATGCTGACTGTACTGTACAGGCACACTGGCAATACTCTGCACAGTTCTGGAGTCTGTATACTTCAGCAAGGACAGAGATGGGGTGGATGCAGAGTAAGGGAGGCTTATAAAGATGAATCAGGGACAGCAAAGGAAGCCTTATATGGAAAGGTTTGAGGACCTCAATGTGTGCATACTGGAGGTCAGAGGAAGAGGTGGTCACATGACTGAGACAAACAGGTTCCTGCATGGGATAAACAGAGCGGAGAGCAGGAAACTGTTCACAATGAGTGTGAACACAAGCACAAGGAGGAACTCTATAAAACTGGAGGGAGGAAGATTAAAACATTTACCTCAGGAAGTATTTCTTTACAGACAGGGTAGTGGAAAAGGGCAGTAAACAACCAAAGAGGTGGTCTGTATCAGATCTGCATTGTGATTTAAGCAGGGGCTGGTAAAGGTAGGGAGGGGGATGGCAAAAGGTAAGAGGGAGAGAGTGATTGCTAGGATACCCACAGCAACCCATAGGCAGGGTTGGGTATACCTGATGGGTCATAAGGCATTTTTCCTGCCATCACTGTGCATGTTTATATGTCATGAGGGTAAGGGTCTTGCTCATTCAAATCTAGGTCTATGGTCATGTGGTCTAACTTCCTCATGGTTGCTAAGATGGAAGAATTGTTTTCAGCATCCCTCTCTTCTGAGGGGGACATGAAGACAGATACTGAACTGGCACAAACAGTTTCTTTGTTGCTGTTTCCTGAGGGAAACCAGCAGATGCCTGAGTGTCCGATCAGTTGCAGCATATTCTATGTCTACTTTTACTGATAGGGATTCAGAGATAATCATTACGTTCATGGTGGTGGTTGTTGACCCTGTGCTGAAACTGGTGTTGTTAGAGGCCTTAATTGGTGGACAGGCTTGCTTGCATGCTATCTCTTTAGCCAGACTATATTGCTCAGGAATGCTCCCTTGATGTGCTGCCTCTTGATGTTTTTCTTGCCTGAAAATCATCAAGTATACACTTCACTTCATTATATCTTTTGAACCACAGGCCCAGCTATAGGTGGTGTAGCTCAGGTTGAACTTGGCAATTTACATGCCTCTGCATGTTTATTAAATGCTAGTGACATGATTATTCCCTAAAGGATGGCTGTACAATAACATGACATAAAACTCCCCATTATGTGTCATCACCCATTTCAAATGAGAATGTGGTCCTCTGTATTTATATTTACATGACATTTTACAATGTTGCGTCACACAATTATGAACATACTAACATACTAATTGCCAGCAAATTAGGCCTTACGGTCTATCGAGTCTGCTCGAATCTCAGATCCCTAGTTGGGTGCTGGGGCCCCCCCGTATTCCAGAAACCCTATCATCCATCCCCACCCTCCCTTGGCCAGGCCATCATCTGATACATCCGCTTTCTGTGTCTGTCCCACCCTGTCTTGAAGCCCTCCACTGTGGATCTCTGAATCAGCTCACCAGTCAGGGCATTCCAGGGGTCCGCCACCCTCTCAATGAAAAACCTCCTCTTCTTTTCCTCCCTCACCCTTCCACCTTCCAACTTTAAACCATGCCCTCTGGTGATACCTCCCTGCTTTAGTCTAAAGATCCCCTCCATGTTTACCCTATTTATTCCCTTGAGGTACTTGAAGACCTCAATCATGTCCACCCCCCCATCTCTCCTCTCCTCCGATGAAAACAGGCACAGCTCCTCAAGTCTGTCCTCATACATGGAATCCCCTAGTCCTTGTATCATCTTAGTTGCCCTCCGAGCTGTATGTCCCTCTTCAAGTGTGGTCTCCAGTACTATATACAGTACTCAAGGTGTGGTCTAACCAGTCCATTGAACAGTGTCAGAATCACTTCCCTGATCCTAGAGGTGATCCCCCTTATGATGCATCCCAACATCCTGTTTGCTTTACTAGCCGGTCTCCTGCACTGCTCAGAGTTATTCATACATGCATCCACCATGACCCCTAGGTCTTTTTCCCTTGTTGAGGCCTCCAGTGCCTCCCCCCCAAGGGTTTACCTGTGTTTAGGGTTTCCCCGCCCAAGATGTAACACCTTGCACTTGGTGATATTGAAATTTAATTTCCATGTGTGAGCCCAGCTTTCCAGGGTGTCCAGGTCCCCTTGCAGGGCCTACCTCCCCTCTTCCCCCTACAACTACTGCTCCCATCTTGGAGTCATCAGTGAAGAGACTCATTTCACACCCTATACCCTCCCTGATGTCTGATATGTGTGCATTAAACAGGATCGGACCCAGGACCAAGCCTTGTGGTGCCCCACTACTGACCTCTCTAGGGTTGAGGCTCCTCACACGACCACTACTCTCTGGGTTCATCCAGCTAACCAGTTTTCAATCCATCTGACCATCAAAGGGCCTACTCCCAACCCCATCAGTTTCTCCACCAGACCATTGTGGGGGACAGAGTCAAACGCCTTGCTGAAGTCCAAGAATAATACATCCACAGGCTTTCCCCTGTCCAGTTCTGATGTTACCCATTTGTAGAACTCCACAAGATTGGTTTGGCATGATCTACTTGGCACAAACCCATGTTGCTGACTATCCAGACCTCCCACCTCCTTCAAGTACACCCCCAATCATTCCTTTAGTATACTGTCCATTAATTTTCCCACCACCAAGGTCAAACTGTTGGGTCTATAGTTATCTGATACTTCCCTCGACCCCCCTTTATGGATTGGCACCACATGTGCCTCTCGCCAATCCCTAGGTACCCTCCCTGTCTCAAGCGACCTGTTGAAGAGCTCCACCAGGGGTGCAGCCAGTATGTTTGCCAATTCCCATAGTACTCTCAGATGAATGCCATCCAGCCCAGGATATTTATCTTTCTTTAGGACCTTGAGGGCTAACCACACCCTTTCGGTGGAGATAGCATCATCCGTCCCCTCCACCTTACTGGCCTTTTTACCCTTATCCTGATGTGACACCCCTGAGTACCTCTCCCTCCCTCTTGCTCCATTTCTGTTGCTCCCCTGATCCCACTCACTACCACTTCTATCCCCATTGTGCCTTGCTTTGTAGCTATCCCATCCCCCTTCCTAGTGAACACAGAGGTGAAGTACTCATTTAATACCTCTGCCTGGTCCCTCGCCTCTTCTATCCACCCTCCTTCTGATCTCAATCTGCCGAGATGGCCCTTAGTTTTTCTCCACTCCCCAATGTATCGGAAGAACCCCTTTTTCCCTCCATGTATCCCCTGTGCCAGCCGCTGCTCTTTACTGGACTTTGCCCCCCTCACCATCCGGGTAACTTTTCTAGATGCAAGATGGTACATTTCCTTTTCCTTATCCCCTCTTGTTGTTTTATATGTTTTGTAGGCTGCCTTCTTTTCCCTGACTGCTACCTGAACCTCACTGGACCACCAGCATGGTTTATGTGACCTTGCTCCCTTACATTTCACCTTAGCGCAAGTTCTGACTGCCTCATGAAGTCCCTGTTTTATGACCTCCCATCTCTTTTCCACATTTGTCATTGATGTCATCCCCTTCAAGTGATCCTTGAGAATATTTCCCATGCCCACAAAGTCTGCCCCTCTGAAGTCCACTGCCAGTGTCCTAGATCTCTCCCCCCTTCCCCCATGCTTATTTGAAACCAGACAGTATTGTGGTCGCTCCTAGTCAGGGGATCCTCTACAAGCATTGTCCCTTACCAGATCCCCATCTGCCAGAACCATGTCCAGGACATGCCCCCCCCTTGTGGGCTCCATCACATGCTGTGTTACGAACACATCCTGGAAGCCATCCAGCAGCCTCTGCTTCTTGGCCACCTTAGAGGACATGATTCCCCAGTTTGTACCTGGCATATTAAGGTCCTTCATCAACGCCACTCCTTCCCCTTTTGTTCCACATTGGGCAATGATGTTGTCCAGCAAACCATCCTCCAGAACATCACCCATCTGAGGGGGCCTATATACTACACCCAGTTTGACCTTACCTCCTGCTGGGGTTCGTAAGGTGACCCATAAGGCTTCCACGTTTCCCTCTGCCTCTTCTACCCTAGCAATTTCTATGTCATCCCTAATGAATATAGCCACGCCACCCCCTCTGCCCTCCTTTCTATCCTTCCTAAGCATAGTGTACCCCAGCACGTTTAGGTCCCAGTCATGGTTTTTGTTGGCTCACGTTTCCATGACCACCACCACATCCACACCCCCCCGAACAGCATGGCCTGGAACTCTGGCAACTTGCTTCCCAAGCTCCTGGCATTTACTAACACCACTCCCACCCCTTATCCCTGATCCCCTTTGTCAAATCCCACCCAGGTTCCTTATACTTCCATCCTCCCTCTGTTCCTCCTGAAACCTCCTCCCCCAGTCTGTTTCCCCCTCCCCCCTTGGGTTTGAAGGGTACTCCCCTCATCTGGAGGAGAGGGCTTCTGGTCAACCCCTCCTTTATCCCTCCCCCCTCACACGTTTTAAACCCCACCTTTCTTGAATGTAGTCAGCCACCCCCTGTTTAAGGACTTCCTTCCCTAATGGGGCAAGATGAAGCCTGTCCTTGGCATACAGTCCCTTATCCTCTCAAACTCTTTTCCAGTTCCCTAACACCCCCAACCCACTCTCTTCACCCCACTTCCTGAGCCAGTCATTAACCTCTGTGATCTTCATTTTTTCTCCGCTGAGGCCTTTGGTACTAGCAATATCTCCAAAAAGGAAATGTTGCATCCATTATCCTGACAGACTCTGGCAAGTTCTTGGAACCTTGCTTGGATTTCCAAAATGCTATTTCCCTTTAGATCGTTAGTTCCCAAATGCACCAGGAAATCCAGTTTCACTCCACAATCCCTAACCAGTTCATACACCATGAACTTTGCTCTGTGCACTGTCAACCCAGAGATTCCACAATTGTGCCTAATCAGCTGACATTTGATGTGATAAGATGTTCAGAAAATTCTGGACTACAACGTTACAAACAATAAGGCTATGAATGAAAGGCAGGCATGGCAATACTAAAAAAGTAGTGATTAGTTTGCAAGTCAAAAACAGCTCAAACAAGTCAGAACATCCAAAAATACTGAATGGAAGATAGAAAACTGTGTGTTTTAAGACATTTAAAAAAAAACAATCAATCAATCAATCAATCAATCAAAATCTTTATTTATCCAGGCGGGCACCATTGAGCAAGGCTCATTTGCAAGGTGGACCTGGTCATCAATACATCAAGTACAGTACAGAAGCAGGTACACAAAAAGCAATAACATACAAGGAAGAAAATGTATATACAGTGTATACAGTGCAGTACAGGTTGAAATAAAAAAAACAGCATTATTTTACAATTGAAGAAGTCAGCAGATGTACAATCAACAATAGGCATACAGGGGTTATAAGCAGAGATCTTTTGAGTGAGGCAGCCGGCAACTACACATAAAGGGGAAAGAGGCTGTGTATGGGGTGGAAGGTTAGACAGGTAAAGAAGAGGAGGGATATATTACCGATGACTGGGGGAAAAATTGGGCTAAAACCACAGAAAGTGACAATGGCTGTCGTGCACTTGTTTATTATGATAATGATGGAGGAGGGGTAGATAAGTGGGACACTACTATGGATGAGGTGTAACTTTAGCCAGGCTGGAGCAGACGTGGAAGGGTGGGTGCAGCAGGAAGAGGTAACAGGGAAAGAGTGAGAGCCAGGGGTAGAAACATGGCGAGCATCAGGATGGAAAGGGGGAGTTGCGGAATTAGTGGGCTAGTAGTGAGGAAAACATTTGCAAGGTGCTTTCATGTAGCGATCATAGAGCACCTTGAAGATATTCAGGCTAACAGGGCAGTTCAGCTTCAAGTTCCTTTGTAAACTGTTCCACAATGTGGGTAAAGAGAAGCTTAGAGCAGCTTTGCTGAAACAAGTGTTGACCCTTGGAACTTGGAGGGCAATTAGGGAATAGCTCCTTAGAGTGTAGGTGCCTAACACACTCCAGGGAATGCAATCTGAGACATATGAGAGGAACTTGTTGGTCACCACTCTGAAGGCCCATAGGGCGGTGTTTCTGTTCCTTCTATAGTGAAGGGAAGTCCAGCCTAATGATGAGTACAAGGAGCAGTGGGGTGTGGAAAGTGGAAGGCCAGTAATGAACCTGATAGCTCTGTGGTAAAGGGTGTCCAACTTTGCCAGTGCAGAGGCAGTGCAGTGACTGTACATCAGGTCCGTGTAATCTATTAAAGATAGGAAGGCAGCTTGAACTAGTTGAATCTTGGCCTCCTTTGTGAGCACGTGGTTAATTCTGTAGAATAGTCCTAATCTTTGCCTTACTTTCATCTGTAGTTCTTCGAGATGGTCGGGGAAGGAAAGTTCATGATCGAGCCAAACTCCTAGATATTTGAATTTAGCTACATACTCTAGTGTTTCTCCAAGAACAGTGGTGATTTGTGGGATAGCCCCCCCAGAAGGAATTGCCACATGTAAGAAGTGGGAGAAGAACCTGGCTTTTATATTTTTCGCATTGAGCAAAAGCTTTTTGTTTATGAGCTGGTATTGTAGAAGGTTAAATTCAGCTTAGAGATCTTCACAGGCTGCTTCCAGCATGGGACGACTCAAGTACAGTACAGTGTCGTCCGCAAATAAGTGGATGTTGGCTTTTTTGATGGGGTTATTGATGTTGTTAATGTAGACTGCAAAGAGGAGGGGACCAAGGATAGAGCCCTGAGGCATGCCCCTCAGCATAGGTTTTAATGGAGAAAGATCACCTTCAGCTTTAACCTGCTGTTTCCATTCTCCGAGGTAGTCTGCAAACCAGCACATAGATTTATGGTCCAGGCCTAAGGTGCTTAGGGAGAAAAGAAGCAGGCTGTGATCAACTGTGTCAAATGCCTATTATCGAGGTCTAGGAGCCAATCATTGGTTACCTTATCTAGGGCTGTTATGGTGCTGTGCTTTGCTCTGAATCCAGACTGAACCGGGCTTAATAGGCTTCTGGATTCTAAGTATACCCCTAGCTGGCCACACACAATTTTTTCTAGTAATTTAGACAGGATGGGGAGGAAGGTGATCGGTCTATAATTATTTAGATTGCAGGGGTCACCTGCTTTTAATAGAGGGATGGCATGGGTTATTTTCCATTGAGGGGGGAAGCTACCCTAGGAGAGTGACATTTTGAATAGGTGGGTGATTGGCACTGCAAGCACATGGTTGGCACATCTTAGATAGCATGGCTCTATGAAGTCAGAGCCTGCTCCCTTCCTAGTGTCCGGTTGCAGCAGTAGGTCTTCCACCTCTTTTAGAGAGACAGGCAGGAGAGAGAGAAGGCCTCCTCAGTAAGGGGGAACTCATGGGTTGGTGGGCCCTGAACTGTGTGGAGGTCATTGGCAGGGGAAGCATCAAATGCTAGCCCTGCCATTGCAAAATAGTTATTGAGGGCTTCCAATATCTCCAATCGGTTAGAGATAACACTACCACCGGACTTAATTTGTGCTGGAATGGAATTACCAAGTGTGTGTCCAAACATGTCTTTTAATGTTTTCCAGAGCTTTGAAGGATTTCTTGAGGCAGAGGCTAGCTTTGTTTAAGCTAAAATACTACAGGTGAAGTATGGAAGGTCAGACATCTTAGATAACCACCTATCTTTTTGTCTCTTGTCTCCCTGCACTTAACAGGGCAATGTGCAGTACTGGACCAAAAAGGGCAGTCAAAACATCTGTAATCAATCAGCAGAAGGAATTTATGCTCTGCATGGCACACAGTGCTGTTCACTTTAATGCTGTGATGCACCCCTTTGGCCCAGGACAGCAGATCCCATGTCTAATCTCAAAGATGGGACTCCCATTTGATTTGTTGGTTCACATACTCTTCTGTGTTCCAAATTCTCTTTTGCTTTGTATGTGATAAGACCCAACAGGGTGTGCAGTGCTTGGGGATACCCACATTCATAGGGCATAGTGAGGCTCAACTGTGCAGGTGGAGGGCCCTACAGCCACTGTAAGTGCAGGTATTCCCTAACACCCCCCACCCTAAAGGGTCTCATTGTGCTTAAAAATGGTCTTTTGAAGAAAAAAAGTATTTTTAAACATTTAATGAACAAGTTGTATACTGTATGTAAACTATTCCTTATGTAGGAACATTTCCAGTTCTTTTTTTAGAGGTTTGTATTGTCTGCTAAACTTATTTCTTATGACTGCTGTGAGTCAATCAGGTTTCAGCAATTTTTCAACCAGTTTTCTAAAAGTTCTTAATGTCAGAGTTATTCTGAAATGTTGTAAGTAATCTCCACCCAATACGTATCAGTGTCAATGGATCTGCAGGTTGTACGCTTTCTTCTAAGATCAGCCAGAAGGTCAGAAAGTTGTGGGTTCTAGCCCCACATCAGGATCTTGGTATAAACCCCAATATTGACACTGTAGTGCATCAGGAGGGGGATTCTGCATTCCTGAGGTGCCATCTTTTAGATGAGACATTAACCCAAGGTTCTGGTGGTTGTTCAGGTGGATGTTATAGATCCCATGGCACTTCTCAAAATGGGTAGGGGATTTTTTTTATTAAAAACATCAAGAAAATATCAACAAATTGTGTTACATCACACTCGAAATATATCAAAACTGAAGGTAACAAGAAAAATTAAAACATAAAGGAACAAGCATACATCCTGCATGATGATAATGAAAAAAGAAAAACAAAAGGAATTTCATACAAATCGGTGTTGCTTCACACATGTAAAGAAAAGAAAACATAATTTGGTATTTCCCTCATACCATAATCCTAAATCTGAACAAAAATAACAAGAAAAGAGGAAAGACAAAATAGACCCCCCAATTAGTGTTATTGTACATAGGTAAATGCCCTTTTATTTTAAGTAAAAAAAAAAGGATTCAGTGCTATACATCTAAATAACATAGATTTGCACATGCAAACTATCCCATGGCTCTTATTCATAAATCCATGAGCATTTTTTCCAGTGATTTTGCAATGTGCTAGAGGACATAGTTGATTTCTCGTAGTCATAAATGTCATATATACTGCAAGAAATTTGGGTATAAGTTTGTACAAGGCTATATATTTTCTGATGTAACAAGAAGGCACATCTGGCCTGCCATAAGTAGTATCTACAGAAAGTGGAAATTAATCTCAATATGCTTAGGTGGTAGGAATTTAATGCAGGTGGATATATTCCAAGTATCAGAATATCAAATGTTAAAACAGGGAGTGCCTTTTCTTTCCATTTGTGAAGGAGGAGGATCCATACTGAATTAGTGAAAGGACAATCTAGAAAGAAATGCCTCATTGTTTCTGGTATGTTAGGGCAGGTGTCATGTGGGCTTAACCTATCCTCCATGGCTTTATGCTTAAGGTTGTCTCGGACCCCCAGTCTCCCATGGCATGACAGCCATGTTATGTCCCATACTTTGGGGGGGATTCTTGGGTGTGTGATGAGTTGCTGAAAAATCTTTATGTGATCTAATGGGTTCCCATAAATACCCATTAATGAAGGAGTTTCAGAGAAATGGGTGCCTGTTATTAATTGGTATAATTGCCTTCTGGTACGTGATAATATTGTGTGATGTGTTAAGTGCCATTGTCAAATTTTGAGAAATGAAGGGAATATACAGTATAATGGGGAGGACAGAGTTTTCTAAAATTCTGAGGTATTTCATTAGGGGGAGCTTGCCACATCTGGCATAAACTTGCAGTAAAATATCTAACTATGGAATACCAGACTGCAGCTTGAGATTGCAGTAGAAATTGAATAGTAGACCTCAAGAATAAACTGTAGAAAAAACTATTGGGTTGATCATTTTTACCCCTCCATGACAATAGTCCTGAAAAGTATGTAACCTTTAACTGAGTTTAACTGGCTTCCCAAAATCCTTGAAAAAAGATGTTGTTTACTTTAGCCTCTAGGGAGAAAGGTATTGGAAAAATAGCAGCAAATATGGAGAAATAAGGGAAGGACCAATATTTTCAATAACATTACTCTTTTCTGTAGCTATCACTTGACCTTTCCATGCAGAGGTTATGTGGGAAGCCTTGTCTAAGGTTGCCTCCCAATTATAGGTAGCGTCATTTATCATTCCAAAGGTCAAACTTAATGTTTTTATTGGAGTGGAAGTTAGGGGTATGCCAGCTATCCATCTGCCAGGGAGTGTCAGATCTGCTTGTGGGAGAGAGATTGCTGAACTTTTCTCATAGTTCAATTTTGACCCAGACACAGCTTCAAGTTCTTTCATGAGTGTTACAAATTCTGTTTCCTTAAAAGCAGGAGTAGTATGTATGCAAAGGTCATCTGCATGAGCAGAAAGTTGTGGGACAGAGGTGCCTAAGGGTAACAATATTCTTGGGAGAGAAGGGTTTTGCAACAGTTTCCTAAGCAGTGGATCAATCTGAAAAGCATAAAGAAGGAGGCTTAGAGGGCAACCCTGCCATACCCCTTTCTGACTCAAGAAAGATGTACATGGCGATCCATTTATATATGGCTGTGTCCATGCTATACTGTATAACAATTTTATCCAAGCAATGTATTGGCATGGAATATTGTATTATTGTAATGTAGAGAGTAGGTAAGTATGGTCTACATGGTTGAATGCTTTTTCCTGGTCTAATGAAATGAGATGTGAGGGTGAGTTTGCTGTGCTGTAAGTGACTATATCTCTGAGTAGTGCCAAGTTTGAAGTAATGGATCTGTTAGGAACAGCACAGATCAGGACTTCTGATATAACTTGCTCAGCTATAGGGGTAAGCCTAGCAAGTAGAATAGATGAAAATATCCTATAGTCCACATTTAAAAGACTTAGTGGCCTGCATTTCTTAACATTAGATATATCCCTTTTTTTAAAGAGAAGGATCATGAATGCAACTGAGAAATGTTTAGGGATAGAATTTGTGTTAATTAGTGTATTAAATATTAAAGTTAAGACTGGAGAAAATAGAGTGATATAATTCTGGTATAATTCTGCTGTGAGTCCGTCTTTTCCTGGATAAATGCATTTTTTTTTGTTTCTTTATAGCTGTTTGGGTTTCTTCCAATGATATGGGTTTAAACATGTTTATTAACAGGCCATTCTGGACCAAAGGAATGCTAATATCTGAAAAGAAATCCCTGTTAGAAGTAACCTTGGAGGAAGTACCAAACATCTGCTCCAAATAGGAGCTAGTTATTCTTTTAATGGCTGGCAAAGAATTATGAACTATGTGTGTCTCTGAATCAGTAAGTTTTTCTATACTGGTGGCAGATACCCTATAATTACAGCTTTTATAAATATCCAGAGACACTCTAGAACCTTGTGTGCCATATTGTGCTTCTATTTTAATAGACTGAGGTCTGTTGTATTGGAACTTCTCCATTTCTGTTTTCAATATTTTAATATCCTGAGAAAGGTCTAAACTGTATTTATATGCTCTTAAAATATTGTCCATAAGCTTTAGTCTCAGGGTTAAATATTTCATGTAAGAAGTTTGAGATTTAAATTTGGCATATTGGCTAAACATTTTTTTCAAATCTATTTTAGTGTCCTCCCACCAGCTTAATAGGGAGTGGTACGCCGCTAATACTGAAACCCTTGCCTTTAAAAGTTCCTGACAGTTTTTCTCTATATAGGGGTCAGCTAACAGGTTGCTATTCAGTTTCCATTTGGATTGAGCTTTATGTGGATAAGAACCATCTGATGGGAAGCAAAATAGAGAAATTGCCAAATGGTCTAAAGTTTCACAAGGCAAAACTTCTCTTTGTACTGTAACATTTTGGGAAATGATAATGAAGTCTATGCAGGTGGTTAAAGTGCCTTTATAAAGTGTTTTAGTCCCTGTTTGGTGTATTTCATAGAAGCCATCTTTAAGTGCTGCATTCCTGATAATGGTCCTCAAAGTGGACATGTCACTGAAGATTTTTTGCGTGGCACCTCCTTTGTCTGCTAATGAGAGCCCACAATTAAAATCTACTCCCATATATAAATGCTGTGTTGTGTATAAATATGGTTGCAGTAGTTTAAATAACACTGTTCTGGCTGCTATGCTTTGAGGTGCATAAATATTAATGATTCTAATATCCAGATTTTTATATTTGCACTCTAATGACAGAGCCCTCCCAGGTGATATATCAACTAACCTGATTATCTGAAAATTGTACCTGGAAAATAATATTCCAAGGCATCACATCTATCTTCTCCAAAGGATCAGCAAGACGGCCCTTCCCCCCCATCTCTTTTTAACTTGTGATAGTTCAAATCTAGTTTGGTGTCTTGGAAAATAAAAATGCCATGACCTAAATCTGCCAAAAATTGCAATGTAGTTAGCTGCTTTCTGTAGGAATTTATACTACACACATTTAGTGTAGGACAGCATAGTAAAAGGCCAGGCTGCATAAGAGAAGTGAAATGTAAAGCATTATGCCTACATGAACGGAAGTATATTTACTGCGTTACACCTGAAGGTTTCTTTGATGGGGAGGGATCATGTTGAGAATCAGAGAAGTAGTTCATCTTAGAGGAAGATACATGTGAGGAATCAGAGTCGTCTTCCTCTCCCTCTATGTCCCCCCATTGTTTTTTTTTATTCAAAGCTTGGTACCTATTCCTGGTCAGTATAGGCTGCTGTGAAATGGTGGTCTGAGCTTTCCTTTTCCCTTCCCCCTCCTAGGTGGGGGAACTACTCTAAAGGGGGTTTCTTCTGGAAGTGAAATCTTGGTGGGGGGGAGGCATTGAATCTGTCCCCTGCTCTGCCAGAGGGCCTGGTAACTCAACAGGTAGGGCTGGGCCTTAATCAGTAGGGAGATTGATTTGTAGACCAGGATCAGGGAGTTCTGGTTCTGGAGGCACTGCTTGGGAGGTAGAACGAGGGACCAAGGATACTGCTTCTTGCCATCTAAGGGCTTGTGTTTGTGAATCTGTTATAAGGGCCACCTGATCCTGTGGTGGACGGTCTATTCTGTTATGGTCTGCCCAGGGACACTGCTGGTAAGAGTGCTCTGACTCATCACAGAGATTAAATCTCAGTGGATCGGGACACCCTAAACTAACATGGCCATAAGCTAGACACAAGCTGCACCTTGGTTTGTCGTAGGTACTTCTTAGGTGAGTCAGTGCCCCACACTTATGACATGTGCGAGACTAGCCTGGGTAAAAACACAACCCTCAATCTCTTCCTATGTAGAAGCTGTCTGGAAGATGAGAGATTCCCATATCAAACTGCTTCAATTGCACCTTTACCTTCCACCCTCCTGTCCAAACAAGTTCTTCATCCAAAATGGGGTGAGTATGTTGCTTGAGTCAGTACTGCACATCTGCTATGCTCACCCCCTCTCTGTGAAAGAGTAAAGTTATAGTTTTGACTATAGGTTTAGTGAGGGGGATGAGCATATAAGAGGCCCACAGAGGCTGCGATTTAACCATCTCATATTTGCCCCCAAACTTTTCCAAGGTGTGCACATTTTTAAAACTAAGGTCATATATAGGTTCTCCGTGGACATGAATAAATGCAAATAATTCTCCTGCCCCTATTCCCATTGAATCTCTTAGAATTTTATGTAGCACTGTCCTTTGGTCAGGAGCTGTATCAACATCTCAAAAAAACTTCATTTTAACAGTGGTTCTGCACTGAGCAGGCACGCCTACATTATGAAATAGGTCACTTAGCCGAACCGGAACATTTTCTGAAGTTTCTTCTTCAGTGCATAAGTTCTGTTGTACAGGATATGTAATTTAAGTGGCATCTTCCTCAGAAGAAGAGTGTTCAGTGGAGAAATTTTGCAGCATTCTGTCAGGCCCTGAGAGCATTCGGTAGCTATGGCAACCTGTACAGGCCAGCCTGGTATGGGTTTTTTGGATGCCAAAACAGTTTGAGGAATGTTTAATTCAGTAGAGCAGTTATTTTGCTGTGTGGTGTTTTTTTTCTGTTGACATTACTGCAGTCTGGTGAGTAGAAATAATGTCTTGAGCACTCACCGGTCCTGTGGACATCTAGTCCACTTCCGGAGATGAGTGCTTCTATCCTGCCACTCGAAGGGTGGCTTCAGGATATCCAAGCATGGTCCGCTTGTGAGCCGGTGCACTGGCTGTCTTGTAGATGCAGAGATGAAGAGGGAACTAGATCCACTTATGTTCCAGGCATAGCAGAAGGATTTTCAGAAACAGCAGGTACTGAGGGTGTAGATTCAGATTCTGTGGGTACTGAGGAAGCATACATGGCTTTGGATACATCTGAAAAAGTAGTCAGTGTCACAAACACACTCAGCAGGTCAGGCCCCCTGCTCCCACAGTGCCAACCTCTGAGTGCAGTAATGTGAACAGGTAACAGACATGGTAACCATCTTGTCTGCTTGTGGGTCTGAATCACTTTTGGTCTCAAGTTCTGGGGGGGATTCAAACTGTGAACCTTATGCTAGCGTACCTAAATGTACAGGCTCAGATAATCTGCTCTTTGGGTGGGGATGCCAGATATCTTTCACCTAAGAGCACCTAACCAGGTATCCAAAATGAACCCTTAAAACTCTATAAAAGACCTTAGGTATATTCTTACCTTTTTCCAGTTTAGTAACCCCATCAAGCTTATGAACAGTTTGTGTCAGTCTTAACCCTCTATACGTCACAAGCAAAAAGAACTTTGAAGACACACCCAGGCAGTCTTTCAAATAATATATTTACTAGAAACGGATAAAAATATGAAAAATGTAACACAGAACAGTATATCACAAAGCATACATATACATAAAGAAAAAACAAGCAAAACTACAGACAAACTCCTACCAAAGTACATTTAAATCTTTTCTATCTAATGTATTACCTCTAAGTGCCTAAGTTAGAGATCTTGTTTCTTAAGAATCCAAAAAGATATGTCACTATAATCAAACACAAGTCCTAGGTTAATCTGTGCCTCTCTCACACACCCTTTATATGATGTCATCTAGCTCCTCCTTTTAGAATATGAAAAATACACAAACAATAATCTTCCTGTCAGGAGACATTTTAAATAATGTGACCAGCAAAAACTAATTCCCCAAATTATGACAGTCTTTAATCAAGCCTTTCCTTTGATCTTGTGTGGTTTCCTATTCCCAAGGTGTCAAAGTTTTTTTTACAACTTTAGCACCATGGTGGTATGCATGTTTTTCCTTTAAGACGTCATAAAAGTTTACGATCCCTATATCCTGGCAGCTGGGTCAGTTCTGATTAAGAGAGAAAAACAGGAGACCCTTAATTAAGTCTCTCTAGTCTTTTAATTACCTCCTGGTTTCAGGTCACTTGACTGTAATTGAAACCTCGGGGGGGGGGGAGCACCCATAGCACAGGATGTCTCATGTGAGACACTCACATATCACATTCTCTATTACAAATAATCATAGAACAATCATAAACAGCTGGCCAAGTGTCACAGTCCTCCCCACCTACACTGAATTTGGGGGCTCTATCCCCTGCATGGGATGAACTTACCAAATCAGTTCACTCCTCATACAGACGCTAAAGGCCATCGGCATTATGATTGGTTGCTCCAGCCCCATGTAAGATTGTCATGTCATATCCTTGCAAGGCAAGACTCCATCTTAATAGTCTACCATTAGTTTTTCCCATTTGGGTCAGCCAAATCAGGGGGTTGTGGTTGGTTTGTACCACAAAATGCTGCCCATATAAGTATGGATCTAACTTCTTTAGGGCCCACACTATGGCAAAACACTCTTTTTCCACATTAGAGTAAGCCTGCTCCCTGGGAAGTAACTTTTTACTCAGGTACACTACAGGGTGATCTTTCTCTTGGTTGGATGTCTGACTCAGTACTGCCCCAATACCCATGTCTGAGGCATCAGTCTGGACTATAGAGGGTCTGCTATAGTCAGGACTTGTCAATACTAGATTTGCTGGCCAAGGCACCTAGCTTCACCTGAGCTCTTTTCTTCTAGGTTGCTTGAAAGGACAGAGCAAATAACCTTACCAGAGCCAGGAAAAGGATTAAGGCTTCTTTTGGCTAGGCAGATTTACTGTGTGTTGTTATTTTTATTTTATACTCACAGGGATTGTTACTGTTTGTTGCTAACATTTTATTACTTTATTTTTCTCTGATTCAAATTGTTGTTGGGTATACCTTCTGCTGCATTATTACAGGGTGTACCTGCAGGTGTGTGCTTACAGATTGCTGCTGTCATCTTCTGATTCAAATTGTCTTTTGAAAGGTATATCTTCTGTTACTGCTTTATTTTGCTCTGTAGCAAAGTGTTTCTTACAGGGTATATCTTCTGTGAAATTATTACAAGTGGTGCTTTACAAGTTTACAGTTGTATCTATCATAAGGATAAGCTTTCAGGGCTACTGCATTTGTTGCTGGCTGATTGTTGCTGCTCTTACCTCCTTGTTTCTTTCATCCATGGTTCTTCTTTTTTGGTATGGGAAGGGCCCAACCACTCACCCCCATTCCCAACCACCCCACACTACACTCCTTTTATAGTGTAGCACAGTTGTGACATTTCCTGTAGCAAAGCAGGAAGGGGCAGATAAGAGGGGTATGCACACAGTGACCTCATTTACAGGGGCACTAGTAATTTAACTTGTTATAAAAAGGTATACAAAAACAAACAAACAAAACACATCAAAATTTGCTTTCATTATCTTCTTTCTAATTACTCTGACCAGGATATAAACCCAGCAATTTATTTGGAATAGATATCATTAACTGCAGGTACTGTGGAACACTTTTCAGAAGGGTAGTTTTACAGGATTTAGGACACTGTCCTACATGCTGGGCCATTGGAGATCTAAGGGCTCAGTTCCAGACAGCATGGGCAGAGATTGCGCACCTCAAATTGCATATTCAAGAGGAAATATATTATAAGAACTGCCCACCATTTCCCCAACATCCAACAGAAGCACCTTGACTGCAGAGGGTAGTTGATCTGGGAGATTGGCAGGTGTTTAGGAAGGGCAAATTGGGTTCCCCATTACTCGGTGCTTTCCAACATGTCACCTCCAAAAACTATATAAAAACTGTAAACAGGTATCTGCCTCTATCTCTGAAATGAAACAAAGGGGCAGAGGACACTGCAGAGCAGGACACTGTAGCACAGGAGCTAGCACAACAAAACTAGCCCAAAACAGGAACCAAAACAAAAAAAGCAAAAAGGAAATCCAAAAAACTTCTGATCATAGGAGACTCCATGATTCGGGGAGTTGATACATATCTCCAGCCAGGGGTAATGCTCAGATGTCTCCCAGGTACATCAACATGGAGAGACACTGACCACATTGCTAAAATTGTTTAGGAAGCAGGAGAAAACATTGGCATCCTGGTACACATAGAGACTAACGATCTTACCAGCTGGTCAGTTGTGGAGACCAAGGAACACCTGACCAGGCTGGGTGACAAACTATGATTCATTTCATCCGGCATCTCCTTCTCTGAGATCCTGCCAATCTGGGAGAGGGGGGGCAGATGGATGGAAGGTCAGAGAAGGGGAGATAGGGGAGCTAAACATGTGGCTTAAGGGCTGGTGCCAGGAAAAAGGACACAAATTTGTAGGGGACTGGCAACAGTTTTGGGAGTGAAAGTTCTTTAAATTTGATGGACTGCATTTGACTAAGGAGGGAGTCAGTGCATTGGGGCAGAAGTTTCACATCTTTGCAGAATATTAAAACTACCCAATGGGGAGAGGGGTGCAGCACCCCATACGTCAAATGGGAAGCTCACATACCACATTCTGTATTACAAATAATCATAGAACAATCATAACCAGCTGCCCAAGCATCACAGTCAGGTTCTTTCTCATTATTTGCAGTATGATGATCTTGTGTTGCCCTACCACAGCATGCAATTGTTCCTTCATTAGATCAGGATTTGCAGATGTATCAGTACTTGCCAGTTGTGGCTCTGGGTTCAAGTCCTCCTTTCGAGTATTTGCAGAATTTAAAGGTTGAGAGAGCAAGTCAACTGTATGTACCTCAGAAATACTATTTTGTAGAATTTCATCAATTTCTCTGGTAGCTGGTGCTGAAGACAAAATTGTAGAGTATTACAAGGGAAAGCCTGATCCACCATGGCCTCCTCCTCCTCCTCCTCCTCCATTCTCCTGGACAGCAGCCATCTTGCATGATGGCTGCCAAGGGTTCCCCCTACAGATGAGATGGGGAATTTTATTGAAGATTTGGTTTTCATTACATTTCATTCATCAAAAAATACATCAAAACATAAGAAGGAAAAACATATTAAATAATAAGCAAAGGAAAGATATCTTTATCACTTAAACAAACGTCACTTAAATGTCCTATACTTATATCATTTTAAGACTTAGTGACACCATTCTATACAATTATCCCATAGATGTTTCACTTTCTCAGTTGAGAATCTAGCTATGTCATACTGCATAGTTTTCTATAAGGCTATTTTGAGATTCTGGAACATTTCCATATAAGATACCTTCTTTTGTTGTAAAATCCATAAACAACATGACTGCCATATGAAATACTTGATAAGCACAAAAACAATATAAATTGTGTCAGCATGGCATCTACTAAAGGAATTATCAGTTGGTCCATATATTACAGTGGGGTAGTCTAAAGTTAAAAACATTGGTTTCTTTAAGTGATCGGCTAAGATTCTCCAAAAAGGCTTTATATATGTACATGTTAAAAATAAGTGTTCCTGTGTTTTTGTTACCTGGTTACGTGTTTCCCTTGGACAATTTCTTTCATTTATCTGTTTATGTTTACTGTTGCCTTTTACGCTTAATCTACCATAATTACATAGCCAGGTACAGTCCCATGCATAAGGTGGGATTCTGATGTTTGATAATTGTTGCAACACAGAACTTAAACTGATTAGATGTACAATCAGGGAAAATGATCTCAGTTGTACATTCAGCATCCAGTATTAGGTTATACGCTGATTTCCTGTCATTTAATAGCACTTGCTGTGGGGAATTCCCCCATTTTAGTAAGCTTTAGACAGTTTCCAGTCCATACTGAGGGACATCTAATCTGTTTAAGAGTCTACTCTGTCTGTTTTCCCACCCAGGAAGACAAGGCCCTAGCCAGGATTCTACTAATCCTTTCCACAGAATAATCCCAGGTTTCATGGCCTGACTAAAGTTGAAAGAAATAAATAGACTCATAAAAAGCGATCGGGTTTACCATTTCCACTCCTCCTCTCTTAATTGTGATTTCCCACTTGATATGGTTTAATCATGACCCCCATAAGGCTTGAAAAAATATACTTAACAGGCTTGTAAATCTACTATGTGGGGGGTGGATAAATGTAACTCAGGTACACAAATACCAGAAGTGACAGGGTTTTTATCAGTACTATCCTTTTCTTTGATAATTGCTGAGCTTTCCAGGTGTTGAATAGTAGTGTAGCTCTTGAGAGGTTTTTGTCCCAGTTATGTACAGACATGTCTCCTGGTCCAAAATCTACCCCTAAGACTGGGATTGGTTGGTCTGAGATTGTAACTCCTATTAACTGACCTGAAGGAGGCACTGGTGTTTTACCGATTGTTACCCCCTTTACTTTTCCCCAAATTAATACGAGATCCTGAGATTTTTGAGTAATCATCTAAGTTATTAACTGATTCTATTTAAGACATTGTGGGGGGGGGGGACTACAAGAACCATGTAATCTGCATAGGATAATATTTTAATGACCAGAGTCTGGTGTATTACCTCTAAACCATAAATGATAGCATTGTTTTCTATTTGCCTGATCAGGATATGTATAACAAACACATATAGTATATGGCTTAGAGGACACTCTTGTCTGACTCCTTACTGTCTTAGAAGTGTCTTCCCCAACTGCTCATTCACATTCAGGATAACATAAGCCATTTTGTACATTTTCTGAATCCAATTAACAAATGTGTTGGGTATCCCATATGCTTTGAGGACTGTGAGTAGAAAACTATGTGATAACCTGTCAAAGGCTTTCTCCTGGCCCAATGTTAACAGGAACCCTTTCAAAGTCCCTGCTTCTCCTCTGGAAAATAATTCTCCTATAATTATTAGGTTATCCTGTTGTTTCCTTCCAGGAACTGCACAGGTCAGTTGTGGGCTGATCAAATAATTTGTTATTTTCATAAGTCTATTCAAAAGAATCTTACTGAGAATTTTTAGGTCTGTGTTCAGCAAACTTAGTGGATGCCAGTTTTTCAAATTATTATTTTCCCCTTTCTTATGTAGTAAAATCAGAATTGCTTCCTGCATAGAGTTACTGTATGATGCAGTGACTAATATGGTATTATATAGATGTACTAAGACAGGAGCTAAATCAGTTCTAAAAGTTTTATAAAATCCTGTTCCTAAACCATCGGTCCCTGGAGCGGTGTTAGAGGCTAAACTAGAAATTGTCATTGATACCTCCTCTAGTGTCATTTTTGTAATTAGTTGCTCTATATCTGCCTGCCTTACCTGTGGTAAATCTAAAGAATGTAAAATTATATTTGGATCCTCTACCTCCTGCAGACATCCAAATTGTTCAGTAGCATATGCCTCCACTGTATGTAACAATTCTTGAGGAGAATGTACCAAATTCCCTGCAGGGGAGAATAGTTCAGTAATGATTTTATTGTCCATTCTTTGTATGAGTCTAATGAACCTTTTGATACCCGCTTTCCAAACTTTAATTCTTGATTTAATGACTGAGCCCTATCATATTTTATATTTACCACTTTTTGTTTGGTGTTTTTTATTTGCTCACTGTAGTGTTGGTTTGATTGTGAAGCTTGTGAGATTAAATACTGCAGCTGATGTCTTAGCTGTAGGTATTTTAAGTAATTTTTCTGAGATATGTAATGAGCTCTTTTCTGAAAGAATTCCTGCCACCCCTTTTTTGTGTCTTCCCACCATTCTGTAATGTCTTCAAACAAGTCTGTAACAGATAGATACACTGTCCATTCCTTTTTCCATTTGTTCTGCAAATATGGGTCCTCCAAAATAGTCTAATTTAGCCTCTATTGATTTTTTTTTTTGCATCTAGGGGTATTCTCCCATTAAACCTAAGCTACTACTATCACATGGTCTGAGAATTCATTTGGGTATGTTCTTGCTTGTTTGATTTCTAAAGATTTTATTAGCAAAAATGAAATTAATCCTGATTTTAAGGGTTCCTTTAAAATATGTATATCCCCCTCTGAATAACATGTTCTGTATACATCCAATAAGTTTGGTGTTTGAACTATGTGTTTCAGGGTTGTGAATCACAGAATAATTTGTTCATACTTAGGCCTCTGTCCTGAGTGGAGAGCCTACAATTGAAATCTCCAATCCACAACAATAATCTGGATGTATGCAGCTATGGTTGAATCTCCTTGAACAAAGTTACACTTTGGGCTTTTGTTTGGGGGCATAAGTGATGATCAAATGAAATCTTTCTGAAAAAAAGGAGATATCTATTAATAAAGCCTTACCTGGATGTATATCTATAAGCCTAGAAACTTTTAGGAAAGGGTTTAAAAAGAGTATGCCTATGCCATCACACATATCAGGTCCTGTGGACCAGAGTGAGGGTCCAGGGGTTCAAGCCCAAGAGACTTGCTGAAGCTCGAAATGTATTTTCAGTCTAGTGCCTGGAATACACAGTATGTCAAATTTGTTTCCTTGAAGAGAATGTAGTACCCCCATACATTTCCTATCACTCTTAATACTGTTAATATTTAATGTGGCTAATAACAGAGAGTGCATAGGCACGTAGTTATTAAAAAAACATAAGGTCTCATGTCCTTTTATCTTCCAGAGACCTTTGAGTTTTTTCACTGCCTGGTTCTTTTTGTTATGGGGTCTATCCCTCCACCTTCTGTGTCCATTGTGGAAGCTACTGGGGGGGGGTGTCTGTACCCTCTTCTTCAGAGTCCCCATCAGTACCTTCTGGTGCCAAAATGGTAATTTATTCCCCATTGATATGGGGCTGAAGCAGAATCAATCATGGGCACTGATTTCCCCATCTAGTTTTTTTTTTTTTTTGGTTGGGGATTTTTTTTAAAGGAGGTTCCTTACTCCCTGGTGGTGGTGGTGGGGATTTCTGTCTCCATATTTTCTTGTGCCACTGCCTGATCCAGAACCTGGTCTGTGGTCTCCACTATTTGAGGCTCTATATTTGGTTCTACAGTGGGAGGCCTTTCTAACTGTGGGGTAGGGCCTTCAGATGTGGAGGCCACAGTCAGATTTCCCATATTTCTGTTGTCTTCTTCTGCAATTTTGTTTTGCCCATTGGTGCTGGGCTATATTAATCAGGCCCTCGTGTGATGGACAGTCATCCCTGTTGTGAGAGGCCCATGGACACCTCCCATAAACATGGCCTGTTTGCTCACAAAAATTACATTTAAATAAGTTATGACATGCTGAAGTTTTATGTCTGAATTCTAAACAATGATTGCATTGAGATGAATTGCATGCTGAGCTAAGATATGATCTTGACACACATTTAAAACAGGATTTGGGTTGTCCTATATAGAAGATGGCGCCTCAATCTTTCCCTAGGTAAAAGGTATTGGGGAGATGGACTGGGCCTGTATTTGTGGTGAACAGTTTTTCCTTTAATCTGTCAACTTCCATCCCAAATCTGTTCACTATCAACATTTGGCACAGGTTTCCCCATTATTTCATACCTTTGCCGTAACCAAAACATGATATATTCTATATTCACTCTCTCCTTCTTAAAGAGAACTGTGATAGTTTTAATCAGAGGCTTGGTCTATGGTATTACGTGGAATGGAATCCATACCGGTTTGTTCTTGAGAGTCTGATACTGAGCCCAGAACCAGTTTAAGCTTGATACAACCTTACAACTAATATTGTAATTCCCATTGCCAAGTCCGATTAGGGCAAATATTTCCAAAGTAAAGAACTTCATGGATGTTTTTAACAAAGTTTTGACTATGTAAAGCCTGTAAGGTTTTTTTTTTTTTCCAACCCTCCTTTGTACAATAGTCGAACCCAATGCACCTAGTGGCTGGCTCACTCTTATTTGCAAAGAGGTCTGAAAGTTTGAACATATGTGCTAGAGAAGGTCTTGCTGGGTTACTATTTAGCTCACTTTCAGTTGGTTCTAGGTGCAAAGGTTCTACCTCCTCTCTAACAGATACATTCCCTTCTGAACCTATTTCATTCTGTTTTACCACATTTGCATTATTTTGTAAGCTACAGTCAGTATCAATCAAAATAACATTAGATGTAACAGTAAATTCATTAGCCCGGGGTATGTTGGAGCTTGTTGTTGTTTTGTTGTTGGTGGCTACATCTGCTTGAGTGAAGTTCTGAGATGGCCGAAAAGTAGGGACACTTGGATCTGGAATCTAATGCCCAGAGTATCTCTGTGCCCATCCTACTTGAGCCAGTGCATTTTCTGGCATCCATGTATCAAAATTAATGTCAGAGTCAGTGCCCATTCTGGTGCCCCAGTCCTTTGCCAAATGTCTTTCTTTGAAGGAGAAGGATTTCTCTATGGTCCCTGGCATTGCAGAGGGATCAATCGCTTTCCCATCCCCCAAGTGATGTTTAGGGCATTTATTACTGGCCTCTTTGGGGCCTGGTGATTTATCATGAACCTCCAGTGGCTTTGAACACAGGTTCAGATCAACCTCTTTACTGCCAGCCAAGCCACTATTGAAATATTTGCAGTTTGTACAGGATCTGTAACTCCCTCGGGTCACTCCCTGAGCATCGGGTGACTCAGCGGCAATTTGACAGCTGTGTGCAAGCTGTCTATATCCTCTTCAACCTCCAGCAACTGTATTTCAGCATCCAAACTCTGCGCCTTAGCAAGTAATTTATTTTTCTCTTCTAATAACTTTCCTCTTATATATATACGTGAGGCAGTACCTGTGTTTACTTGAGGTGAGTTGCTGTCCTTTTCATGATTTAAACGATCCATGTTCTCAATCAAAATTCTGGTCTCCAGGTCCACTTGACTTGCCTCAAATTCAACAAAATTCAGGGGATCTATATCTAATTCCACATCCAATATTTCCTGCGTAGAAAGTGCAGGCCTTGAAATCAGACCTCCTGCTTGCAACACAATCTGCTCTTCTGCTGACTCCTCCGTTCAGACCAGCCTGCAACATTTGGCCAAGGGGTCCACCCACTGATGAGTAAGGGAGATTCCCCAGTGTCCAGGCTACATTTCCCCCATTCACTAAAAAAATACCACCAACAGCTTAATCTAGTTCAGTTTTAGTTGATGTCCATCTGTATCCCCCTTACCCTGGATGAGGCTGAAAACAAGCAGAACTGCCTAGCTCTACATTTACTGTCAACAAAAATTAATTAAATTATAAATAATAAAAAAAAAATATGAGAAATGTTCAATTTCTTGTGAACAATAGTAACAGCATGATACAGAGTCAATTTCAGTATAGTACATCAGGACATTACATTTCTATTTTAATTTTTTTCTATTTTTTATTTAATTTTTTTATTTATAAAAAATATTTAAAAAATTACAGATAGAGATGTGCGAAATTAGGAAATTTTGTTACGCAAAATATTTCATGAATATGTCAAGGGTGTGAAATGCGAAATGTGAAATTTTGCCACGAAACTAAGAAATTCAGATGACATTTTGCAGCTTTGGGCAAAATTGCACATTTCCCGGTGACCACATTCTGTGGGTAAAATTTCATAATTTCACAACCAGTGAAAAGTTTCGCAGAATGGCAGAAGTTTTGAAAATGTTTTGTGCAGCAAAATTGCCAGTTTCGCTGCAATTTCGCTGGCAAAATTAAATTTTGCAACATCTCTAATTACAGAGGTAATTTTAATGTCAGACATCAGGGCAATTTTGATGGACTTTGTCAGTTTCTGTCTTCAGTCATCTATGTTTCATTTTTTATTTGGAACCGTCACAAATACTTATAGTGTAGCATAATCCTTACACATTTCAAAAATGAGTTTGGGAAGACAGTATTAGCCATTTCAACCATGAGGTGTAAATCATACATTTTAAACTATGTTCACAAGATTACTAGAGTTAGATTAACACATTCTTGCTTGAAGGTTCAGGGATGGATGACAATTACCCTTTCACAGGAAACAATAAGGGTTTCTTACAGTGATGCAGGCAAGCACTTGAAGAATGATCTGCACTTACCTAAAACAAATCCAGCCTCATCAGAATGTAATAAGGGCACCTTTTTTGGAACTTGGAGTGTGCTAAACTGTTTTGTTTTCTATATTGGGATTTGGCAGCCCAGGCTGTCCCAAATTTAAAGTGATTATGTCCTAACTCCATTGCTTAATCTGTTCTATCCCTTGCCACTTAGGACAACTACAAGAGACTCTTAATCCACTGTAAGCAGCAAACTAAAGCACTTAAGGCTGCCTACTTTAAAAATCAACAGGTCAACGCACTGGATGACCCTTGCGAGTTATGGGCATCAGTGAACTCACTAATTAAGCCTGTCACTAGCAAAACGCTAGCTTTTTATGCACCAATGCTAGGACCCCATCCAACCCCTTACAGATCGCAAAGCCCCTGAATAAGAAATCTACAGACCTGATGGAGCTTCTGGCTAAGCTCCCATACAAGGACTTCAAGCCTGCACTCAGAGATAGGAGCAAGTATGTGCTTGGAATCCCTACTTTCTACTTCAAGGCCACTTTGTCCAAAGAAATTCATCCGCTCTTCATTGCCCTCCACAATTATGGCAGTACTGGTAGTGGCAGACTCTGCCCTTGGTTCCCCAAACTTACAGCAAACTCATTGCTAAACCCTAGCCATCCTCTATAATCTATCATTAAACTCTTCAACTATCCCAATGATATGGAAGCAGGCAAGGGTTGTCCCTATATTTAAATCAGGGGACTCAAAACTTCTTGACAGGTATTGGCAGGTGTCAATCCTGTCCCAACTAAGTAAAAGTCCAGAGAAAATAGCCTTCCAGGAAATCTCAGACCATATGCAGTATCTAAGCACAATTTCCTTTCCCCTCATCAACATGGCTTTAGAAGGGGCTATAGCACCATCACCATGTTGGCCTATTTCACAGACAATGTCTTCAGGAGCATGGACCAAGGCAAGTTCACCAGTGCCATTTGTGTGGACCTATCAAAGGCATTTGACCTGGTAGACCTCTGCATCCTCTTACAAAAACTGCCCCACTGTGGTTTCTCAGCAACTAGTTCAGCTTGGTTTGACAACTACCTCACTGGGTGATTGCAAGTGGTCTACAATGGAAGAGTCTTCCTCCAGCTGCTTGGGAGTAATTAGTGGGGCCTCTCAAGGGTCCATACTGGATCCCATCCTGTTCTTCCTCTTTGTGGACCACCTCCTCAGAGAATGCAGGAGTTGCCACATGTTAATGTATGCAGACTGTCTGCTCATCTACTGCAGTAACAAGAACCCTAAGACATAATCCCTCATCCTTAGCAGGGAGTTCAACTCAATTTACTGGTGGTTCACTGCATGTAGGTTGTTTGTTAATGCCAAGAAGATAAAGGTCATGCTTACCATTTCCATACCCAAACCCATGCTCATAATATTAGCAGTAAATCCAAATACCCCCACCCGTTGAGCATCTGGGCTCCAGTTGGCTCTTATCTTAAACTAGTAACTGCATTCAAATACATAGCTATCACCTTGGACCCCTGACTATTCACACTGGAACATTGGTGAAGCATACTAACCAGCAACTTGGAGTCTGCTACAGGCTAAAAAATCTCCTGATCCTGGAAGTGTGGCTGGCCATAGCCCAAGGCACACTTTTCCCACTCCTGGATGAGTGCTCCCTCCCTTTATTCTCAGTCATCCAATTGTAAGCTCAGCAAACTCAACACTACTGAAAATAGCATTTGTAGGTTTGCCTCTCTGGCACATTATAACACCCACCACTACCCTCTTTATCAGACACTTGGCTGGCTTTCTCCACAGGCTTGTTGTGACAACCTTATGAGTACCCCTGTTGAAAAGTCCCTCAGGAAAAGGCAGTCTTCCCCCTACCAAGCCTTCTCTGTCTTAGGGCTGGCTCACAACATCCCAGGCCCTTTTATCAACATCTCCTTGACCTTCATCAGATAACTACTGAGATGGGTCAGAAAGCTTTCTCCAATTCTGCCTCTAGGCTATGGGATGGTTTGCAACTCTCCCTCCCTCCACTTGCTAGGCACTTCCATCTGATTCAAACCATGTTTTAAAAATTCCTTTCTAACCACCTCTGTATGGAAGTGACCCACCTGACCTGAGATAGTGGAGATCCTCGGGTCCAGATGTAGACCACTAGACAGTTCTTGAAGCAGTTGACTACTTATTTTTTATTAATGTCTTATATCACATCGTACTATGTCACTGGCTATGGTCTGGAGTCTAACTCCCAACTAGTCATGATGTTATTGTGTCCTATGCTGTTACCCTCATCTCTTCATTGTGTACTTTTTCTATGCCTATTTCCAGGTTTAGTATTGTCGGCCCTAATTGTAATTATCATTATTTCAGGGCTTTGTACTGTGGACCGTAACTGTAACTGATTGCATTATTGTATGGCTATACTGATTCTACCTGTGCCATTTGTTATGTATGATTCTTTGACTATGTTGTATGTGCCATTTTGATGGCGTGGATCATTCCTAAAAACTGTCCCTTGACCAGTGTACCCAATCAGTTACCAAACAAATAAAAATAACTTAGCATTAACAATGAACTACCTAGGGCGTTACACACATATGGGTGCAGCCCATGGGCTGAGGGCACACAGAGTGAGACTTTAAAACAGATAGTAATTGATGTCCAGATAATGAGGAAAGTCATTTTTATGTTGATTACGTGCATGCGCAAGAAACATGTTGTGGCAGCTTGCTGCAGAAGCAGGTTGTGGAGGTGCGGCACTGTTGTGGCCAATGCCCCCACTGCCTTTTGAGGCTTGGCCTGCTTTCCTCAATGGGGTGGCATGCTGCTGCTGACACTAGTTCAGCCAACGTGCCACCACCTTGAAATATTTTAGCTGCTGCAATCAGGGGCCACCTCATCATTGCAGTGTCAGCCATTCTGCTGCAATGAGGGAACGACCCATCATTACAGGCGGTACCTTGCATGCACTGACCCAGTATGCCGATGGGGAACCCAGTTCCCATTGGTATAATGTCCCCATCCCCAAGTTTCTGCTGTATGCCAAGGGGGTGCCCAATCCCCCTCGGCATCATGCCCCTCCTCTTTCTTTGCCGACAGGGTGACAAATCCCATTGGCTTCAGTCCCCCTTCCCTGTTGAAGTTGCCAATGGGGAGCCCACTCCCCGTCTGCATAATGTCTCCCCCCCAATGTTTTGTCTGCCGAGTGGTGGCCCAATCCTCCTCAGCTTTCTCACCCCCTCGGTATCTGCCAACGGGGGTGTCCAATACCCCCAACGGCTAAAGCCCCCCCAAACCACTCAGGTGGCACAAAAGTTTCTGAAAAAAAACCAGTCTCGCTATGTTTTTTTTTTAACCCTGTAAACAAGAAAATGGTCCCTCATTGAGCCCTTGGCCCCACCCCAACTCACATCCACCCTCTGTGCACCCTGACTCCCCACACCTTCCCTCACCCCATACTTACCTCTGAGCCCAGTAAGATGATCTTTGGTGGACCGGGAATATGTCTGCACTCTTCAAAGCTGACCGTGAACTGAAGAAATGCCAGTAAGCTGTATAATGCCATAAATAAGGTTTTTTCATCTGTGGTGCATATCTCAGGCATTCTTGGGAATTTTGACACCACATTTTCAACATGGGGTTATTGGGACCCCTCCTCATGAATTCAGCCACTGTCATGGCATTATTCAGTCCTGAAAGGTGATTTCATGGTCACTGAGCGGAATCACCTTTCGGAACTGATTAATGAAACGACAATGCCAGTGCTCATGGGATGGGCTCTCAAAAAGCCTATGTTGCAAATTTGGTCTAAAAAATCCAGATTTTCAACATTGGCATTTTTCCGCACCTCCTTATGAACAGTACAGCTGTCATTTTTCACATCCTGGCCAAAATGTGTTTTCGCACTTCTGGTGCAGAAAAGATTGGTCACTGTGGGAAATCAGTGTTCAGGACACATTAAGAAAATCACAGTGCAGAGGTCCTAAAATGCCTATGTTGAAAATTTTGTTATGAAACTCCATAAAATGACTGTGTCATGAGTGTGCATTGAGCAGTTTCCACACAACCTTACAACTTTGCAAATTAGTAATATTTTCATGCCAGATTTTCAACACTGACATTTTTTCACACCTCCTTATGAAGAGTACAGCTGTCATTTTTCACATCCTGGCCAAAATGTGTTTTTGTGCTTCCAGTGCAGAATATCGCAGTCGCTTTGGGATATCAGTGTTTGGGACAGATTAAGATCACGCGAGTGAGAGAGGGGGAGTGACCGAGCTCAACTGAGCTCTGTCAGAACTGCTGTGGATTTCTTCGTGGGCAGAAAAAAGACCCAACCCAGGCAGGAGCCCAGTACAAAAGGGCAGCCTGCAGTGCCAGGAGAAACAGAATAAACAAGTGAGGGAGGGGGAGTGAGCGAGTTCAACAGAGCTCTGTTGGGACTGCTGCAGATTTATTTGTGGGCAGAAAAAGGTGTCAATGCAGGCAGGGGCCCAGTACAAAAGGACAGTCTGCAGCAGCGGGAGTAACAGAATGAGTGAATGAGAGAGGGGGAGTGAGCGAGCTCAGTGCAGCTCTGTGGGACTGCTTTAGATTTCTTTGTAGGTGAGAAAAGTGCCAGCGAGGCTGGAGCCCAGTACAAAGGGCAGCCTGCAGGGCCGAGAGAAATGGAACAAGCGAGTGAGAGAGGGGGAGTGAGTGAGCTCAATGGAGCTCTGTCAGGACTGCTGTAGATTTCTTTGTGGGCAGACAAAGGCACCAACGGAGGCAAGAGCCCAGTACAAAAGGGCAGCCTGCAGCGCCAGGAGAAACAGAATGAAGAAGTGAGAGAGGGGGAGTGAGTGACCTCAACAGAGCTCTGCCGGGACAGCTGTGCACTTCTTTGTGGGCAGAAAAAGGCACCAATGCAGGCAGGAGCCCAGTACAAAAGGGCAGCCTCCAGCGCCGGGAGAAACAGAATGAGCGAGTGGGGGGTGTGAGTGAGCACAATGGAGCTGTGTCAGGACTGATGCATATTTTTTTGTGGGCAGAAAAAGGTGCCAATGCAGGCAGGAGCCCAGTACAAAAGGGCAGCCTGCAGCTCCAGGACAAACAGAACCAGGAGTGAGGGGGAGTTAGCGAGCTCAACGGAGCTCTGTTGGGCCTGCTGCAGATTTCTTTGTGGGCAGAAAAAGTGCCAATGCAAGCAGGGCCCAGTACAAAAGGCAGCCTGCAGCGTGGGAGAAATAGAATGAGCAAATGAGAGAGGGAGTGAGCGAGTTCAATGGAGCTCTGACGGAATTTAGAGTTGCCACCCTCCTGCCAGGGACCTCTGTGGTCTATATTACAGCAGGGTTTCTGGAGTGGAGACTAAGCAATGATTGGATTCTTTTAGGATTGCTATAATAATACAGATTTAGTTGTTCTGTTTATTTCTCTAACTGAACTAAGTACTGAGCTATACTGTTACGATTGCTGTAATAATACATATTTCTTTGTCCTGTTTATTTCTCTAACTGAGCTGAGTAATACTTGGAGTGCAATAGGATTTCTAACTGGGATTAGTGAAACTATATGAGAGCTGAGAACTTAAAGTATGGTAGCTGAGGTGTGAAAAATGGACAAGGAGGATTTAGGATTGCTACAGTAATACAGTATCTAATGGATGAGATTTGAGACTGAATTAACCTGGTTGGCAAGAGGTCAGTAGGGGGACTAGTGTGGGGGGGAACAGGAATTTAAGTAAATAGGGGCCTAACAGTTGTAGTAGGGTACAGAACCTGGGCGTAAGAACCTGTAACATAAGATGGGGGCCAAAATGGGGCAGGTGCCACATGTCAATAGGGTGGGCATCTTTGGAAGTGTGGTAGGGTGTATAGGGTGTGGGTCCACCATGATCCTGGACTGGGCTTGGAGGATGGGGGGAGTGTATGGTCTGCAGATGACTGGCTAGTTTGAGGGAGGAACTGTGGAGGTTAGGGAGGAGTCTAAGTGGCAGAGCAGATGAGTATGGTAGGCATCCTGGGGGGGATAGGGGATGGTAAAGGGGGACAGAGGAAGAACAACTAGGGAGTGAAACCGACCCCAGTATCAGAGGAACTAACAGAAATGACAGGAGAAGGGAGGGAGTGCCCAAGGTGAGGGGGAGACCTCCGGCTGGGGGAAGAAGAGACTATGAGGAGTACCAGGGGAGAGAGCAGATGGCTGTGGATAGGGAGGGACCAGGGGTGGCACAGAGGGGAACAAGTAGGAGAGGGGAAATGATAGGGGTAAGAGATGTAGTAGAGGTATCGATTAGGAATAGATTTGAACCTCTGCTGTGGGGGAGAGAGGGGGAGCAGGAACATACTGAAGGGGGAAGGACAAGCGGGGCATGAGAGGGATGGCAACAGGTAGGGGAAGAGATAGCAAGGACGAAAGGGTAGAAGGGGGCTAGCAAGGAAGGAGGAGTGGTGACTGGAGGAGAGAAGGCTATGGGAAGGGGGAAGGATGGAAGGGGCATCACTATTGGGGTAGAAGGGAATGCGGACTCTAACTTGACAACAGTGGGGATAGGAGGGGGTTGGAAATCAGCAGGAGAGGAGGGGAGGTCAACATGGGAAACCCAGTAGGAAGTAGTCTGGCTGGGAAGGGGTTCAAGGGGGATGGGAGAAATAAGGCAGAGAAAAGGAGTGAGGCAGAAGTAGGGGGTACAGATACAGAAGTCACAGAGGGTGCAGCTGGCAGGGGTAAGGGGCAGGGAAGAATGAATACTGGGGTGGTGGAAAGGGCATTAGAAGGGAAAGGGGGTAAGGGACTGGGGGTAGTCGTCCTGGGGGATTTTATACTGAAATGGGTGAGATGTGGTGGAAAGGGGGTAGGCACTGCTGTATTTGGGTTGAAGCTGTCTCCAGGGGGTGCAGAGCAGGCACTGCTCAAACGTGTAGTGAGGGGGAGGAAGAAACCTCATTTACTGTTGCATGTGGGTACAAACAACTTGGTGGGGGACACTGTGGAAGTAGTGAGGGGGAGGTTCGAGTAGTTGGGCAGGCAGTGTGAGGAGGTGGAGTACTCGGTGGAATTCTTGGAGGTACTGCCGGCACCATGTGCAAGCATGGGGAGGAATGGGTAGGCTTGAGGAGTTCAACGAGTGGCTGAGGGATTGGTGCCACACCAAACATTATGGGTTAGTGACTAACTGGGGTAGGGTCGAGGGGGAATAGTGACTTGTACGTGGGGGGACAGGGTACACTGGAGCAGGAAGGGAAGGAGAGTATTAAAGGCAGCATTGCTGCTGGCCCACTGGCATTGAGGGTTGAGGCACCAGATGACACACCTCACGTCACACTGGTGACCTGGGTTTGGACATAAGCCTAGGTCACCAGGGGTCAGCAGGGGAAGGATAGGATTGAGCATCTGGAGGACTGATCTCCTGTTCTGGGGTGGATCCAGGGACCCACCGCTCTGTAGCGGCCCCTGGTGATGACTGGGGGTGCTTCTAGAGTAGTGTAGTAAAAGGGACGGAGCGTGGCGGATGTTGCACACTGTGTCTAATTGTCATTGCACACCTGCACTCTGCAACAGGGAGAATGTGGAAAATGGGCTACGGTTGGGCAGCATGAGCTTCCGTCCCCCTGCTGCCTGCCCCGAATGGCGTCTCCTCAACTGGATGCTGCTCTGGTGGGTCATGCGGGGAAGCTCCTCACCACCCTGCCACAGGGGGTAATCCGTGGAGGTAAACAGGTCGGCCTGATGTTGGGGCCAGGGCTGGGGGTGGTCGGTCGGGATGACCAAGTCCACACTTCAGAAAGAACATAAGATGGAGGTTTTCCAGAGGAGCGTAACTAAAATAGTTCAGAATTTTCACAGGAATCCCTACAAGGAAAGGCTGAAGAATCTCAACATGTACACTCTGGAAGAGAGGGAGGCGAGAGGTGATATGATCAAGACCTACAAAGTACATCACAGGGGTAAAGAGGGTACAGTTGGGGAGTTTCCTTCAAATGCAAATGAGCACTCAAACCAAGGGACATACAATGAAGCTGGGGGAGGGTCATTCAGGATAGATGTGAAGAAATATTTCTTTACTGAAAGGGTGGTAGATGCCTTTTACAGACTGCCAGGAGAAGTGGTGGAAGCTAAAATGGTAGGGGGCATGAAGCATGCATGGGATAAACATAGGGGTGTACTAGAAAAATTGGAAGGAGGGGTCAACAGAGATCAATAGAACTATGGAAGTGGAGTAGGTTCCAATTCATTGCAGGAAAAATCCTTAAGCAAGCTCATTCACAAGGAGGTCCTGATGGATGCAGGCAGAATAAGACATGCAGTAACATATACAGGCAGGTAGAGAACGCTTGCGCAGACTGGGTGGGCTGAGCGGTCCTTTTCTGCTGACAAATTCTATGTTTCTATGGCATCATGTGTTCATTCAGGTGCAGTGTTTATTTAGAGTTGGGCCTACCATACAACCAGATGTAAGGTACAGTAAATTACCGAATTAGATGCAGCCCACTTACAGTACAATAAACAGAACCCCAGTGCTTTAAGAAGCCTTTACCCTTCATAAGGCTGCTTTAACAGCTGGGGTTCTAGTTGCCGTGTCCACACCAGTATGCTGATCTTAAAATCAATGCTGCATCTGAATGAGTACTTGACTCTTGCTCACTCCATTACTTCCCCACTTTGAAACCTGCTTGTCTTGAGTTAGTTTTGGGCTGGCAGCACCTCGCCTCTGTTGGAAAATGACCAATAAGCGGCACTGAAAGACATCAAACTTCACAAACTGTGAAGGTAGCTGCTCACCCACCATCTTGACAAGAAGAAGGCTGCAGCTGTGGCCACTGATGACCGTTGGGGTGTGGGGATGGGGGGACCAAAGGGGACAGACATAAGGAGATAAAATCATAATAAAAATTGTGAGACCATCACCAGCTTTCCAAAACGCTTACCAGCAAAAGAACACTCTATGAAGTTTTCCAAATGGCAACACAATCTGGTGAGCCCTCTGTCTGCCGTCTGACACCAGGCATCAACCAGCATAACATTGCCTAAAGAAGACAGTGTGGTCATGTGGTTACTGAAATACTGGAGATTAAAGATATATAAGAACAAAAGAATATCACACAGAAGCTGGGGCATGTGTCTATAGCAGCTGTCTCCTGCTTCTCAGTAGTTATACTTATACCCTTGAGGTACTTGAATGTTTCCATCATATCCTCTCTTTCTCTCCTCTATTCCAGGGAGTACATATTGAAGTCCCTTAATTTCTTCTCATAAGTCTTGTGTTGCAAGCTCTGTACCATCTCATTCGCCCTTCTCTGGACCATCTCCAGCCTGTTAATATTCTTACGAAGGTGTGACCTCCAGAACTGCACACAGTACTCCATGTGAAGTCTGACCATGGTTTTATATAATGGCACCACTACCTCCCTCCTTATGCTGGTGATACTCCTGCCTATGCACCCCAGCATGTCACTGGCCCTCCCAGCTGCCTTACCACTTTGACATTTTCAGGTCATCTGAAATAAGAACTCCCAGGTCCCTTTCCTTCTCTATGACTGTCAGCAACTCCCCCATCCCATCCTGTACCTTTCCCCAGGATTTCTGTGTCCCAGGTGCATAATTTTGCACTTTTTTGAATTACACTTCAGTTGCCAGTCCTCAGAGCATTTTTCAAGCTTCCCCAAGTCCCTCCCCATTTTCTCCATCCCTCTGGGGCATCCACTGTGTTACAGATATTGGTGTCATCTGTAAACAGGCAGACCTTTCCCTTCAGCCCATCTGTAATATCACTAATGAAGACATTGAACAGGACTGGCCCCATGACCAATCCCTGCAGCACCCCTCTGGTCACCCCCTCTCCCCAGACTACACCCCGTTTACCACCACTCTCTGCCTCCTGTCTGTTAGCCAGTTTCTAACCCACTTTACCACCCTTTCCCCATGCCCAGCCTACTCAGCTAGTTTCTCAGCCTCCTATGTGGTACGGTGTCAAAGGCTTTGCTTAAATCAAGGTTAGCATTGTACACTGCCCCACCCTGATTTACTTCCTTTGTCACCCACTCAAAGAGATCAACCAGATTTGTCTGATGCGACCTCCCTACTGTGTATCCATGTTGCCTATGGTCCTGGTCTCTAATAGCTTCTAGATGCCCCACTATCCTTTCTTTAAGCAATGTCTCCATGATCTTCCCCACTACTGAGGTAAGGCTGACTGGCCTATAGTTCCCAACCTCCTCCCTACTGCTGGATTTATATAGAGGGACCACATATGTCCTCCTCCAATTCTCTGGTACCACCCCTGTGTTGAATGACTCTGTGATCATGGCTGCAGAGGTACTGCTATCTCCCTTCACAGTTCATTTAATATCCTTGGATGTATGCCATCCATACCTCTCAACTGTCCCTGATTTTCAGGGATGTCTCTGATTTTGCCTTAGAAATTTCTTTTGTCCCTCCTAAATTTGGCCTTTCTGTCACTGATGAGTAGGGATTTTAGTCTTAAAATAATGCCAGCCACTGGTGTTACAGTCTAGTTCTCATTAAGAAAATGCTATTCACACTAAGAAGCATGTTGTACACAGCTTCTGGAACTACTATTACTATTTTTTCAGATGTGTCCCTGATTTTGGTCATTTGTCCCTGATCATTTTAAGCCTTGTCCCTGATTTGTGAAGAGGAAGGTTGAGAGGTATGATGCCATCTGGTCCCATCTCTTTGTCCACTTTCAATTTACTCACTTCCTGCAGGATTCTTCTGCCTGTGAATGGACTGTTGTCCACCTCTTCACGCCTTTGTAACTGCTGTACTGCTGTGGCCCTTTCCCCTTCCCCTCTTCTGTGAATACTGAACAGACAGACACAGTGGATGTCTTGGGGGGGGGGGCAAGACAGTTCTTAGACATGGTACTTTCACTTCCAAATACCTAAACAGCATATATAAGCAAGCAACATTCGGCATTGACAAATGCTTGCTTAAAAGGGCTGTTATGCAGTTATATGGCATCTGGTCTGATATTTACACTTGTATTCAGAACTGTTAGCATATTTGTGTTGAACAAAAAATATTTTCACAGTCCAGGCTTGTGCCTGCATTTATGAGAGGCAGAAGATCAAGGGTTTGAGAGTTATCAATGACATGTGTATTTGGATTATGACCAGTAGTTGCCATACTTCATGTGTGTCATACCAGCTTAGCCAAGGACTAAAATAATTTCTTTTGATTTATTAAAGTACAAATATTTCAGATCATACCTCTCAACTGTCCCTGATTTTACCTCAAAGTTTTACTCTGTCCCTCCTAAAAATGTGTTTCCACAACCAAACAGTGGGGGTTGTAAGCATAAAATAATGTCAAACATTAATGTTACAGACATGTTCTTCCTTAGAAAATGCATTTTACACTACACCACTTATTCTACCAGCTTTCTGAGTGGATATCACCACTTTTTAAGATGTGTCCCTGATTTTAAACCTTTGTACCTGATTTTTTTAAGCCTTGTCCCTGATTTATGAGGCAGGAGGTTGAGAGGTGTGTTTCAGATTGATATTCTTAAGTTTTAGAATAAATAGTGCAATATTGGTGCTTTTTTTATTCTCATTTTGCTCCTTCTGTCTAGGCAGGGATGTAGTCCTACACCTTCCCTGGAGGTACCCCAACCTACCCTGGTCCATTATCCTACTGACCCACCTGCACATAAATATTGACCTGTGGCTTCTCTCTCCATGGCTGAGTTACCTGGGAGGTTGATGGGGAAATACCAAGATCCCTAACTCCCTAAACAGTCATTCTAGGCTTCAGGTCAGCAGGGTAGCAGAGGCCTCAAGCATTATGCTACATGGCTGGAGGGGATTTTCTTCATTGTTGCAGTCCCGTGGTGGAGTAGGTTGGCAGTGATCACATGGCCAATTAGACATGGTCTTGTGCCTGATGTGCTGATGTGCAGTATTCTGCCAGACCCCACACTTGCAGCAGTACCTTGAATACTAACACCTAGCCATCACCAGGAGTCAGAATGTTGCCAGGATCCAGCTATCTCCCTCCCCAGAGGAACAGAGCAGTCAATCACATGCTCATACTCCTCCCCCAGTGAACCATCTGGTGTTCTGGGCTTGTTCCTGAACCCAAGCAGTAGCCCTATCAGTGGGCTGGTTTCACCATTTGTGTCTTGTTGTGTCTAGCATTTTCTAATGGTTTCTCAGGCATAGCATGTTAAGACACAGGATAATTAGAGGTTGCTCAAGTAAAATGACACTATTATGTAGTGTAGTGTGATTAGACATCAAATGTGGACATAGTTTGTCCTGCCCAGAGTAATGCAAGCACTGTTTACTTTCCACAAATATTAACCAAAAATTAGAAACTGTTTAGAAAAGTTAAAATGCACAGTAAGTTAAATTAGTGCAATGATCTATTCTATTACTATATCGATGTATCTTTAAAGGCCAAACATGTTGATATTCAGAAGGTTAGCATGGCACTAACCAGATTAGTGCCATGCTAGCCTGGTGTAGTGCTTCTGCTCCAGGTGGGGCCATATTTAGTGGCCCAGAGCATTGTGCTAACCCAGCAGCATGATTGCCTTCACAATAGCACTGTGGATATACAAATGAGAGGTTCCTCATGCATAATGGCATTGTAATATATTCAAAAGGTTTTGTAGGGCTAAACAGACCCAGTGCAGTACTGTTTTATGCTGTCAAAGGCTGGCCATAACTTTGTGCTAAGGCTGTGCCCCCAGCCCCCAAAGGCAGGGCAACTGTACTGCAGCCAAACATCCTGGCAATTCAGTGGACCCTCCTCCCCTAATCACCCCAGTAATATCTGAATGCCCTGGTAGTCTAGTGGACAACCCTCCTCCCAACTGTTCCTGTAATATCTGAATCCAAACATTCTGGTAGTATAGTGGACCTCCTACTCCTGATCACCTATGCCACCAAGTAAAAGACACATCTCTGGTGGGCTAGTGGTCACCCAACTGAATACCCCCCCATCTGTGCAACACCCCAGTCCACTGAGGACCCCCATCTTGCACCTTTTCTTATCTGAGTCACCAGTCATGCAGTCAGCAACAGTGACAGGCACAGCCTTCTGCTCACCTGCTCAGCTGGACACCATTTGACATGCACTGAGTGCAATTACAAGTACTGTAGAAACAGTTGTTTCTACAGTACTCACAATTGCACTTAGTGCATGTCAGACAGCACCCAGCTAAGGAGGTGCATGGAAGACTGTGCCAGTTGCCATCATTGATGGCATGTCTGGTGACTGGGGTGAGGGTGTGTGTGGCTGGGGTCCTCAGGGGCAGGGTGGATAGAAGGTGTTGCATGGACAGGGGAATGGCAGTGGTACTCAGCTGGGAAGGGCTGCAAGTGCACCAAGGATGTATCTTTTACTTGACAATATTGACCATAATGGGAGAGGTCCACTAGCACAAGCTTGCTTTATTGTATATTTTTGTAAGGTGCCATATAAATAAAACTTGCCTTGCCTTGCCTTGTGTCACAGGGTGTGGGAGATAATCAGACGAGGCAATGTGTCAGGATTTAAAACACACAGATATGTGACATTTATTTACAAATAGGAAAATAAAGAATTCAACAGCAAAGGAAATTGCAGTTAGAATGACCACTTGACATCTGTGGTTTCTTGGAATACAGTCTCAGATCAATAAAAACTCTGATCTTTTGCCTTCTGGATCACTGTTGTCTACCTGCACTGTAGACCTTCTCATTCCACATCCAAGGCTCATCTGATAAGGCTCCCTCTACCAGGGGCTTATATAAGAGAGGCAAGGGTTACCTGACCTGGTTGTTAACTTATACAGACAATTTTCTACTGACTAACAACATCAAACAGGGGGGAGGACCCAAGCCCAGTGCTATTATAATAAACAACATTGTATAAATGCACATTTACAGTTTTAGATCCCCTTGGAAGCTTTGCACATCATTTTCCATATTAAATTGGTCCCTAATGGGGGGCGCCGCTAGCCTGCAAGCATGGTGGATGCTTGCTAATCTGGCTTCATGGGTGGTGGCTTTTTAAAGTTGCTTTGCAGCCAAGAAAATAATTTGGGGCTAACTTTCCAGTGATATTCTGGTTCTCTAGGTGGATGGCTTCTACAAAATCTAAAAATCGCCAAGCTAAACTTCAATTTGGAGCCAGGGCATTGAATGTTACAGGTTAATCCTGCCCCCGTGGTTCTGGGTCTTTTTGTCTGCATGCTAGCAGTGACGGTGCACAGACTTATTGTAGCACAATGGACCTTACTAAAACACTGGCAGGCATTCCTGAAACACTGGCGCAGATGCAGAGGGATATAGAAGCAGAATTCCACAATCTGAATAGGCAATTTACACATCTGCAAACCGTGGTTACTACTTTGACTGAAACTATGGCCACCCACACATCACAAATACGTGAATTAGAATGGAGAATCAGTGATATGAATGATACATATGCTGGAGCCCCAGCTGAGAGAAATGGTTTGCTGTCTACAATTGCTGATCTCCGAGAGTGATTAGATGATCAGGAAAACTGCTCTTGAAGAGCTAACCTCTGAATCATTGGTCTACCAGATGGCCTGGAGGGCTGAAACCCCAATGTGGGCTTGCATGCATTTCTAATAAAGCAATTAGGCCTACCTGAGGAAACCGTGGGGTATGAGATTGAATGTGCCCACCCGGTGGCCCTCCTCCTAAACCCGGAGAGCGTCCTTGACATCGCCTCATTAAATATCTGAGGTTCAGGGACAAGGAGACAATACTACAGAAGGCCAGGGAAGTGGGCCCCCTGAAGGCTGACAACTCATCTGTATTTATGTACCAGGATTGCAGTCGTGAGCTACAAAAGTGGAGACAGTAATTCAACCAGTAAAAAACAAACTGTACTGAATGGGCTGGAAATTCTCCTTGGCATACCCGGCTCATTTACAGGTAGATAGGCCTGGACAGAATTCACGTTTTTTCAACCTCTCACCAACTCTCAGAAAAATGGCTACAGGAAGAGGAGACCGGGAGAGAACGAAGTGGTCCTAATGACCAATGAGCTAAGTAATATTACACTTAGTATTCTTGCTTGGACTCTGCTGTTGTTACTAATAAGTATGACTGGCCTAGTGGTGTTATGATTTCTGGTGCTCTCATTTCTACTCTGGCCTAAGGAACCAGGGTTTACCTGGCTATTAACAGCCCTGATGCAATGGGACAGAATTTAGGAAGATGAGGCCTCAGGTGTGGTAGCCCCGGTGGGTCTTGGGATTCGGGTAACAGCCGGGGGGAGGGCCTTCTATTTGTGATCTATTATATGGCAGCTGAAGATGCTGATATGATTAATAAGCTGATACTTAATGGGCAGTGGGACCGATTAAAGGAAACTGGAAGGTGGAGCAGCGGTATGGAAGGCTCGGGGGGTGTGAGCAGTGGAATACTTGATACCATACCAGGGAGTACGTAGTCCTGTTATGAAGTCTACAATCCAACCTTGGAAGAATCAGTTGTTTCCTTGCTTTTTCCTGGCCCGACCGTGCCTAGGGCTAAGGATAGCAGTGGGATCGGTGCGATTAACAACTGGAACTCTAAATACACACTGGCCAATTGGATTTAAATCTATCTTGTGTAACTAATCTATATGAGCCCCCAGGGACATTGGGGGAAGTGATAAGGGCCAGCCATATGCCTTAGTTCGGGGCTTCTGTGTGCTCTCCATGTACACCGGAGATAAGTTTCTGATTGGGGTTTAGTTTTAAAATTTAGAGTTGGCCTTATGCTATAGCATTTAGCTGCATATGTTGCTTATACAAGGCATATGCCGCCACTCCTCCTTTCATTCCATCTCTATGGCTAGTGGTAAGGGCATAAGGGCAGGATTGGCTTTCCCTGCCTAATGTGTGTATTGGGAATGCTGGCTTTTTTTCCCCCCGCTGAGGGGGCCTCAGTCCCTTTTGGGCTGAAGCTTGGTGAAGTATGGGTAAGGGGGAGAGGCTGTTGGGGTGAAGGGTGGGGGAAATTGGGGTTAAATGGGTCTGGAGTCGATTTCCCTTTTCGCTTGTGAGAGAAGGAGCAGCAGCACATTGGAAGTACCAAATAATGCTGTCACTGGTGAATGCTGATTTGAAGCCTTCTTTAAGGGCTCTGTACATGGCTCCAATAATTTGGTGTTTTATGTAGAGGGATACATTTACATTTGAGGGGCATATTGGGTGGTTTTTGGGTGTGGAGGGGGTTGGAAATGTTTGGGAAAAGAGTGTGGGGACTTTCTTGTTACATACCAGCAAGTTGCATTGTATCAGACTGATGTTTAATGATGGGGGATAATAACAATTATATTTCTTGGAATGTTAATGGTCTTAAGTCTATAGTGAAGTGTAAGAGAGTCATGACAGAGATACATAGAAAAAAAGGGGCTATTGGCTTTATTATAGGAGACTCATTTTTCACCCTCAGAGGCTCAGAAAACTGCTGAATTCATGGGTGGTACTTGGGTGTGTTTGACTTTTTCAGCTAAAGCGAGTGGTGCCTCTATATGGTTACCTAGTGGCTCCCCTATTCATATTTTGGAACAAATTGTAGACCCAATGGGCCGATGCGCTTTGGCAAAGGTAGAATCCCTTGATGGAAGTTCACTTCTAGTAGGCTCTGTATATGCCCCAAATGTGGATAATTCCATTTTTTTCCAAAAATTAGCCTTAGACATGTCAAGGTGGGAAGGTCCCTAGATATTGGGCGAAGACTATAATTGCGTACTTGACACGATTCTGAAGAGATCTAATACTTCCCATGTCCTAAAGTCTCATAATGCAAAAGCTGTGGAAGCTTTACAAGGTGATTTTAACCTTCTAGAATATATTTTTTATTCCCATACCCACCAATCTTATGCCCATATTGATAGTTTGTTAATTACTAGTAGCCTGATAGCTGGGGTACGGGAGGTCGGGTATGTGCCTATTCTAGTCTCTGACAATGCACTTCACTACTTGAAAATTAATGGCATGAGGCTTAATGTGAGAACCAAGTCCTGAAAATTGGATCCATTACTGTTAAGAAGTCAGGAATATGTGAAGTATATGGGTGCTACAATATAGGAATTTTTGACATTCAGTCGGAAAGGGGACACCTCACACTCCACACGTTGGGAAGCCCTGAAGGCCTACATAAGAGGGCAGACTATTGTTTTTGTAGCACAAGTAAAACATGCTGCTACAAAGGAACTGGATTTCCTTAGAAGTAAGATTTAGATAAGTGAGAGGGCCCACATCCTTAATCCGACTACCACCTTGTATAACTTGGTTCAAAAGCTGAAATGGAAATTCAATTCTCTATCTAGTGCTCAGTTGGAGCATAATATTCTCTTAGCTAATGCAGGGCAATATTTTGATGGGGACATGGCTGGGAAATACCTGATCTGGCAGCTTAAAAGGAAGGAAGCAGCTAAAATGATCACTCAAATTCAGAATGATCAGTGAGTCATGGTGAAAGGGGCTGGAGATATTGGAGATACCTTTGGTGCTTATTATAAAGAGCTTTATACCTCTGCGTGCACCCCTAAATGGGAGAAATATGATCTGTTTTTTGAAGGAGCCCCCCCTAGATAGGTTTAAAGAGAAAGATGCCAAGCAGCTAGATGTTCCCCTAACTGTACAAGAAATTAAAGCTGCTCTCAGAACATTGAAGTGTGGTAAGGCCCCCAGGCCAGATGGTTTGTCAACTGATTTTTATAAAACCTTTGAGGGGTCTATTTTGGAACCAATGTTTGATGCCCTGGAGGAGGGATTAAAAAGGGGAAAACTACCCCTCTCCACATGGTCTGGCATAATAACATTGTTACCCAAAGTGGGTAAGGATCCCAATCTTTGCCCCTCGTATAGGCCCATATCACTGCTCACAGCAGACTATAAAATTTTAGCAAAAGCTATGGCCTCCAGACTGGAGCAGTATCTGCCATCTGTAATTCACCAGGACCAGTCGGGGTTTGTTAAAGGCTGCATCGGTAAACATAATATTCAACATACACTTAATACCATATTAAAATGGGCACTCACTAAGAAAATGCATGGGGCGGCCGTAGTGGCCCTTGATGCAGAGAAGGCTTTCGACTGTGTGGAGTGGGGTACTTATTTTATACCCTGGACTGATTGGGAGTGGGACCAAAGTTTAGATCATGGTGCAGGCACTATATCAGGGTCCACTGGCTCAGGTAAATGCTGGAGGGGTACTGTCTAGCCCCTTGCAGTTGGTTAGAGGTACAAGGCAGGGATACCCACTGTCTCCCTTGCTCTATGTGCTCTTTTTGGAACCCCTGGCAGTGGCTTTGAGAGCTCATGCAGGAATTAGGGGGATGGGGGTGGTAAAGAGCACAAAATAGCAATGTATGCTGACAATTAGTTATTATACCTACAGGATCCTGATGAAGACCTGCCAGCCCTGCATGACCTTAGGCGCCATTTTGGGGCCATCTCAGGCCACAAGGTTAAATGGTCAAAAGGTGAACTTATGTCAATGGGCACCCAGCACCGAGCACAACTGCTTTCCCACCTGGGCGGGCTCCAACTAGTGTCAACTTTGAAGTATCTTGGAGTAAGACTCTCTGCCACTATAGGGAACTTATATAAATTGAATTTAAAACCACTACTGACTACTATAGCTGAGGACTGTATGAGGTGGACGGCCTTGCCCCTCTCATTACTGGGCAGAGTGGGGGTCATAAAGATGTCAATATTACCTAGACTATTATAGTTCTACCAAACCCTGCCTATTAAGATACCTAAAACTCATTTTAAACAACTAGACTCCATTATACATAAATATTCATGGAGAAAAGGGCTGGCAAAAATTCAGAGAAACCTGTTATACAAGAAGCCCGGGGAGGGGGGAGTGGTGCTCCCAAATTTTAGATTTTACTATTGGGCTGCTCAGCTAGCATTTATTTCCACTGGAGCTTTGACTTCCAAATGCTCTTGGATAGGACTGAAGGAGCTAAATGGCAATTATAGGAATGATCTGTTAGCTGGGCGCTCCAGTAACCCATTTACCGCCACTACCCTGGCAATTTGGACCTTGGAACATAGGAGAATAGGTTTTTAAGGGGGTAATTCCCGTAATTATAGTATACTTAGCTTTATGAGACAAGGGGATCGTTACTCTATTGAGATGTTGCAGAGATTATGGACTTGGCGAAGGAAAGGGCTTGTGGTAATCAACCAATTGTACGAAGGAGGGATATTTAAGAGCTTTGCTCAGATTTGTTCTCAATTGAATATCCTGAAAGTGGGCTTTTTTCCATATCTGCGGGTTAGACACAGGTGTGGAGATAGTTCTACAACAGGAAATAAATGGTCAGACCCCTTCCCTTTTGAGGAAGAGGTGTTCAATCCACAACCAGTGGGGAAACCCATATCTATTTACTATTGGTTACTTGCAAGCTCGGGCCCCCAACAATTGAACAATCCCAGTGTGGAGAAATGGAGTGCAGATTTATCCCTTCCTTTGAATCATAAAATGGGGACATTAGCATGTTCACATTATATTCATTGCTCTAGCAGCAATAAGCTGCGACAGATCTGACTTTTTTTTCTACACAGGGCATATGTAACCCCTAAATAGCTCAATAAGATAGATGAGTCCAGATCACCCTCGTGCTCTAAATGCCTGGTAGAAGACACTGATTTTCTTCACTTTGCTCTTACCTGTCCTAGAATAGCCCCTTTTTAGCACCAAGTCCACAACATTATGTCTCAGGTGTTGGGATACTCTCCATCTAAATCTCTGGTGGAACTAATGCTGGGAACGAACCCTAATCACCCGAATCACAAACTATCTAACCCCCTTTGGTCCATTGCTCTAATTAATGCCAGGAGACCAACTGCACAAACTTGGATGTCGAATAGGAGTCCCTCAATTGCAAAATGGGTGTTAAATTTAAAATCCTGCATGCTGTTGGAGCGAGCTCAAATGAGTGCCCAGGGCAGGAAAGCACACTTTGATAGCATTTGGGAACCCTGGATTGCAGCAGTAGAAACTGGCATAATCCCGGATTAATCAGAATGAAGGTCTTTGATGTCAGACTAATTTATTAATTTAGTAATAATAATAATAATGTCAGCAGTGGTTTTGAAGTGCATGGGATGGTATAAGCTCATAATGTGCTTTACTCTATAGTGGGATTGCAATAGATTTAGCATATCAGTTGCTGTATATGCTTAATAATTGTCTTAATTATAAATGTATGTAAGACCATATATACTGCTGTTATCATCACTACCATTATAATGTAAGAGTATAACACCCTGGATGTATTGTAGGCTATACCACACTCATAATAAAAAGATTTAACAAAAAAAAAATTGGTCCCTAATAAGCTGTAAGCTCCTCCCATTTATATTTGACTGACAGCATGGTCCTATAAAACTAGACTAGAGAGGGCGCTGATCTCCCTATACAACACAGTTTTCTGGCATCACAGATGGACAGAGGTCTGCCTTGGGGAATTGGTAAGACCTAGAAAAATGGATTGTCCCAGAGAGAAAAGAAAGACACATTTGTTTAACAACAGTTTCAGTTTTACAGGAGCCCTTCAGTCTTACATAGATACATAGACAATGTCGGCAGATAAGGGCCTATGGGCCACCGAGTTTGCCCATTTGAGCTTGTAAATTCAGTTTATGTTTTCCTAGAAGTCTGTTGCCCCTTACCCCTGACCTCCAGAATTCCTTTATGTCTATCCCATTACCAGTACCAAGGACTATGTACAGGTACTCCTTTATGAATTAGCTACATATATTTATATTGGGGCTGCTTATTTTTTTCATTATGCTCTCTTCCTAACTGGCAGTGCATTTATTCCTACTCTCAGCTGTAGAAGCAGCTAGGAAAAAGTGTTTTATGCAGTACAAGGAGTGGCCGGCTGAAATGATCAAAATGCTTCCTCAGCCGCTGACTCCTCTAACCTGCTGTACAAGCATTTCTACTTTTAAGTTTCCAGGAGCTTACTACCTGCAGACATTACCTTAGGTAGTAGCTCTTTTGTACACTTACCAGTGACACGGTATTTTTCTTGTAGCCCTCTATTTTATTGTGAGGGTTGCTACCTTTAAACTGCATACTGCTTCATAGACATTCTTGCATAGGGATATTCCTGTCTCTTTACATTTCCAGGGCTCTTTAGGTTGCAGCAGAGCAGTAGCCTGCAAGAAAAAGACATACACTTGCCACTCTGCTGTGGGACTGAAGAACCCTTTGGCCAGCCCCTGTATATTTCACTAAGGTTTTTAGGAACACCACTGTCCCTTGCACCATTGTGCTTGTCATGGAGCACTTAGTGCTAGAATAGGAAGTGGGGTGGCTGAAAGTAAAAGTGATTGCTGCCCTGCTTGAACTGCAGCACAGTAACCTCAGTGGGAGAGAGAGAACGTGCGAGGAGCACGCGTGCTCCTCAGTTTTACTAATAACAAAGCTCTCTCTCGTTTCTTGGTATATTTAGACCCTGCAGACTTGTTTCCGTTAGCAAGGGGCACCAGGAAAACTTTCAAAGAGCACAGAGCAGCTAAAGTGTAATACTATGAGCTGACTGCTGCTCCGTGCTGGGATCCAGCTTCGAATCAGGCTTTCAGCCAGATGAGCTGCTTATTCCTTCTGCTTCTCCATGGCTGGTTTAACCAAAAATACGTATTACTTTGCCAGCAGCCGGGAAACATGAATACATTTTTACAAAAGTCAAGGGTGGGGGATCTGATACATACCGAGTGGTGTCCAAAAGTAAAGAAACGCTGCCTGGTTTAACCATGAATCACGCTTTGATGCAGGATGTATTTAAACACTATACAACAGAGCGGTAGCTAAATTAAATAACTATATTCATACATTTCACTCCTATAATTACTGACTTTACTTAAAAGCCTTACAGTACCTTTTTGGCAGTTCAACAGCTTGTTTTTAAACCCCTCACATATTTATTTAATGCTGCATTTTACCACATAGTTTCTGTTAGCACTGCAGCTCTTTAATCACACAACAATCACTATACGTCATTTCACAAAAAAATATTTAAATGCACTGTGCACTTTACTTCATTCTTCAAAGTATATTTAAAGGCACAGATGCAATTTATTGAAACTCAGGCATGAAATGCCATATAAGCACCTTAATTGTTTTTGTTGCCAGCTGGCATGTTGGACCTGAACATCATGCTAGAAGGGAATGGTGGTGAGGGACCGACGTAGGGAATAGGGAAAATAAGGCAGTAGGAAAGAGACATGTGAGCGAGAAAAAAGACTGATGTAGATGGCCAACCTACATCAGGGCTAGAAAGAGGTAACGAATAGGGCAAAATGATACTGTTGCGCAACAGATTTAAAGTGGGAAGAAGAAGAAGATAGTAAAGACATCCCTCCACCAGGGTCTAGGAAATAGCAGAATGCAAAACTATCACACCTTGCCTTGCCACTAGACTACAAGGATGTTCAGATTCAGATATTACAGGGGCACTCTGAGGTCCAAAGGACTAGCAGGAGGTTCAGATTGAGATAGTACAGGGATGATCAGAGGGTCCACTAGAAACCATGGACCCTTTACTGCTCTGCCCTTGCTTTGGCAATTGGGGGCTACTGTGTGCATATAGAAGAGCCCATAATGAACATGAAAATGGCTCTTTATTGCTGTGCATACCAAATGGGTTCATGTACATGCTGGGGCTGAATATGGTCCACAAGAGCTCTCTTGCTTTTCCTGTTTGAGCTCACTATCTCTTGTGTGCCATATACATCCTTGAGTTGTCTTGGCCCATATTCTCTTATGCTGCACCACCAGGGCCCAATATTCAGTTATTCTGCTATTATTCTGCTCTGGAACTCTCAAACGAGGCCACTTGCTTGTTCAGTAGCTATCTACAGGGTAGAACACAACAAGTGAAAATACATGGCTTCCTCTCCAGTAGCATCCTGGTGAGATCAGGAGTCCCACAAGGATCAATACTAGGTCCCCTTATATTTAGCCTCTTTATAAATAACCTCCCAAAAGCATGTAACAATAACATGATACTTTATGCAGATGATGCTGTCCTCTTTTTGAACCATAAGGACCTGCTCACTCTCTCTGGTGAATCTGCAATCAATCCAACTTTATCCTGGTTGAGAGCTGGTTTGTTCAGCACAAGTTACTTATGAATTATAAAAAGACCAAGGTTATGCTTTTCTCCAGCCCTCAGAACAAACATAAAACTGCTAACCTAACCATTAAGAACAGCCAAAACCATATGCTTGAGAAAGTTCATGAATTCAAATACCTTGAGATCACACTGGATAGCTCCTTATCATTCAGCCTTCATGTTATCCAAATTGCAAAGGCTGTCAACTCTAGGCTAGGGGTCCTATACAGTCACCACCATTGCATGACCCCAGAGGCTCTGAGATTAGCTCTAACAAGCTCTATCCTATCTACCATAGACTATGGATTAGTAATCTACAGCTCCGCTACAGACTCTACCTTAAAACATATCTCAATCATGCTGAATAAGGCTTGTAGCCTTATATCAGGTGCAGATAAATTAACACATACTTGTGACCTCTACAAACTATCCAACTGGCACCATCTAAAAGGCAGGATCTCCTTCCAGTCCTGTCTGCTGGTGAAAAAAATTTGCCTTGGCCTTACTCCCCCAGCAACCAGGCCATTTCTACCACCATCACCTAACCTCCGCAACATGTGCAGCTCTACCAAACTTACCTACATTGTCCCTTTCTCTCAGACTTCCCAAGCAAAATGTTCCTTTAGCTATAAAGCACCTACCTTGCTAAATGGCCTCCCTCCCAAAGTTGCCACAGAACCAAAGCTTGGCCCTTACAAGTCTAAACTTCGGCAGCATCTCGCCATGATTTGTTGCTGTGATTGTACCCCCTATGACATCACAGTGTTCATCCCTTAATGTGACCAGCACTTTGCCCCTGCTTCCCACTCACATCTAATCTTCCACTAAAACCGTTACTCACACCTTACCAGTCCCTTCCTTCAGACACTCTCACTAAGCTACTGCAGAAACCTTCACTTCCTCCATCTGCCTCCTTCTCCTGTTCCTCTTCTCACCCACAATCTCCCCCTACACTCCCCTACTACTGTATGCCAACACCCCCTCCACTCCTAGCCAATCTCCCCTCTCTTACACTATGCTTTTACCTCTTACTTGTTACCTCCTTCCATTACCCCCATCTCACTCACATTGCTCTCTCCCCTTTATACTGTTCCCCAGGTTTCCATCCCTCTGACTCCTTGCCTTTTGCATTAACTCTCACCTCCCACCTCTGACCTTGAGACTCCTTGCCACTCATTGCCCCCCACCTTTTTTCTGTCTCCCTTCCTTAATCCCATTCACGTCCATTCTTTTACTGTTAGCACTTATTACAGCACTACATACTCTGTACTGACAAGGTCACCACTGTGACTGCTTTCTGGTTTTCTTTCCTTCTACATTCTTTCTTATGTTCCTGCCCTAATTTCCTCAGTATTGAAACCACAGCATGTAACAATAACATAATACTGTATGCATAATGATATATACTTCCGGTATATAATTTCAATGCTATATAGTTCTTGTATCTATATTATTTGATGTACTCCTCTGTTTAATTAGTATTTATATGTCTGATGTGGAACCTTTGTGAAAGAACCTTTGGTTCAAAGGTATTGTAATTCCTAGAACTCGATAAATAAATAAATAAATTAGCACATTCCATTAGGGTGTGCTAACTGGCTGAATATAACTTAGAGACAGGCATGTTTTTTTCTTGGCACAGCACTACAGGCTGCCCTGTGCTATTGTCTGGCTCTGAATATTGGGGTCAATATCTCTGTGCCTGTAAGAGTTAAAACCTATTTGCTATTAACACTGATTTATCATTGTCGATGCACTTTAAAGATATTACATCAATTTAAATGTTAATGTATTGATACATCAGCACCACATCAACATGCTATAGCCATGTTGATCTGACACCAGGCTTTTATAAAATATGTTCCTAGCAATCTTGGTTCCAGGGTTATCCCATTCTAAATATACTATTACTTATGTGAAAATGGTTAACTTTGAAACTACTGTTTTGGGGCTAGAAATGTAATTATTTTTCAAATAAAATAGCCTGGGGTGAAATCAGCATGGCATGGTAGTATCATTTCTATATAGTTTTCATGCATTGATGCACATCAACTCTGGTGTCAAACTGTTACATAGAGGTGAACAGTGCTTGCTAGAACATTGGCCATTACATCAGAAGTTACCATTTCTGTGGTACGCCATCAAGGGAACCACAATCTTTTTTTTCTAATCTATTTTACACACTCCTATTTCAAAATGTATAACAAAGACTACTGAATTCCTTCATCAGTTAATGTTTTGTTGCTGAAAGTATTTATAGTTTTATAGCATCCTTTCTCAGAACTAAAGTTTTCTTTCTTTCTTTCTTTCTTTCTTTCTTTCTTTCTTTCTTTCTTTCTTTCTTTCTTTCTTTTTTTTCTTTCTTGTAAAGTTCCACTGAATCAAATGTCCCACTTCAGGGGTGGCCTAGGCCAGTTTGGCAAAAAAGGGTACAAACATATTCAATATAATACATAAAATATCAAAGATTATGAAAAAAAGATATATCTACTGAGGTAGAGAAGGTACAGGTGAACGTTGTCTATTGATACTGCATGCAAAAGTATATAAATCACTTTCACTCCTAAGATCCAGAAGAAGTTATTTCCACAACTAAGGTCCACCTATGGATTTTTTTTTTTTGCTGCTTGCAGTATTTTAACTTTGCAAGAAATATTCTTACATGCATTATGCAACTGAAGTGTGTTAAACACTTCAGGTTTTTATTGTGATAGAGGGACAATTATGCCCAGCCTTACTAAACTGGTGCACAGAGAGCTATTGTCGATGCTTCCAGAGTGAGACAATAGTCCTAAAGGCAATAACTTGAAATGGTAACCATAATGTGATTAGCCAGATTTCTTCAGAAAGATTATAGCTCGCATCTCTATGGTTCATATCTTGTAACATTCCCCCCCAACAGTGTAATTTTGGGACATTTCATTATGTTCATATAAATGGGCTCATTGCACCTTAGACTTAAACTTTGTCTCCTGTTTTTCCTGTTGTGAAGACATAATTCTCTGTGGCCTCACAATTCCTGTGGCAAAAGGTTTTAATGTCATAAGAATTGAATTATGATCATACAGCATGGCTAAGATACAGCAATAGAAGACTTCCAAGGGAAAAGGCTTGTGTTTCTATAGAAACAGCTTCAGTAATAAAATTGGAAGGCCTTGAAATTCAAGTTTTGGGAAGATTTTGTGTAACCAAGTCCTGCTGATGCCAGCTTTGAATATTCTGCAGAAAATAAATTTACAGTAATAGCTAAGGTCCTGAAATAGTCTCAGCATATCCCAAGGCAAGCATAAAACTTAATGTACTGGAAATGCATTTTTCTGTGTTTATATAAAGCAGTCTAATGAAAAGTGGCAAATAATTAGGTAGAGGCTTTATTCATTTCTCTTTTGTCCACAGGCAGTTGTTCATTTGATGAACAGTATAGTAACTGTGGCTACAGTGTGGCTCTTGGGACTAATGGTTTTGCATGGGAACAAGTCAATACTTGGGAGAAGCCTTCTGTGGATCCTGCCCTTCCAACAGGTAAGAGTCAGATGTAGATATGATATACTGTATCTTGTCTTCCAATGTAATTGAATGGGAACCTATAGAAACCTATGGCTCTTTTAAAACAAAAAATCTATTTAGAAATGTGTGCCATCAGCAATTAAAAGTTAACACAGCTATGAGGGCTATCTACTTCCACACACTGAGTTATAACAATAATGATGGTGATTATCATGATGATTATTTATTATTATAACTCATTTATCCAGTTAATTATTTGCCTCGGGCACCTTGAAATGTCAATGATTATTCATAAACTCGTTCCAGACACCCCATTTTTTCCAATATCTCTAATATCATCAACATCTATATTCAGTTTTCTCTACAGCATGTTAAAGCAAAGACAATCTTCATTGACACACATAACTCACAGTCACCATATTTGTCTCTTGGCAGCTTCAGAAAATACAAAAAAAAAACTGCCTTCTTTAAAACAAGTGTTGTTAAGTCCCTCAAGCCAAACTGATGGAAGGATGCTGGAGCATAAAACTGCAGTAGCTTAATAAATCAGTGTTTTTTTTTTCACATTTAAAAATATAAAACAAACCAGTTCCTTTCTAATTTACTGTGCAAGAGATGGCTCTAATACAGTTGCAAACATCATATATGATGACATCTTTACAGTGAGCGCCAGCTGAATTATTATACCTCAGTGGTACATTGGAGCAATTTCTGTAAATGTACCCTATTTGTGTACTTAAAGAGCTCCTGACACTTCAAAGAAAAGTTTGAAAAACATGACATTTAGGTACAGTGCAGATTGTATTTCACATGTGATCTATAGATTCCCCCGCCATTATTTATTACTGAGGACATTTTAATGAATACATGTTCTTTATCCCTTAGAGTTAATATGCCTCATTAGCTTACACTCTACTTCAAGTCATAATCCTCTATTGTGACATCACAATCTGTTGGCATGGGAGTAACGGTGATGTCACAAGCACTGTATTATGAGTTCAGGAAGGGAGAAAGCAACAGCAATAGATTAACTCTTCAGAAGCAAAAACTATATTTTCATGCGAAAGACCTCAGTAATAATTAATGGGGAGGAGAAGTACAGTACTAATGTGATATACTAGCTGAATAGTGTCTAACTATTCTATTTAGTGAAAGTTCTCCTGAAGTCGTCAGCTGCTCTTTAAGGATCTAGTTTACTGCCAAATGTTAATATGAGTTTTTAAAAGAGTCAGCTGTTACCTTTTATATCTGATGTAATTTTTCATTTCCCTTTGGTTTGTTAGATGGTATTCTACCTGATGTTAGTAGGTGTGATATGTGGAACAGCACTCTGCTTGGCAGCTGACATATCTAGCTCTGTCCTTCCTCTTACATCATCCACATTTTGACCTCATCAACAGAGACATCACAACTGTTCAGGACAAGCTACTCAGTAGTTGCCAGGACAGTTACCAGTGATGTCACTGTCAGTGAGGTCATAGTACTGATAATTTAGTGGAAGAAATAGAACTTGATATCTCAGCTGCCAGACTGCTGTTCCACACTTCCAACAAAATACTAACACATGAAAAACTTTAATGAGCAAAAGGAAAAATACTTCACGATAAAATCTTTTTATTTTTGTTTAAAAATGTTTAGCTGGGAAAGAACTCAAGGACATACATGTCCATTTTTAATAGTGATATGGGGTTGTGCATTTGTTACATTCAAGAAACATATTCAAATCACAAAATATAGTTGGACTTTCAATCAAAACAAGTACAAGCTGACAAACTGAAACGATATTTTTGTAAAACAGTCTTAAAAACTTTAAAATTTAAAATTACAACTGACAATTTTCCTTTATGCTAGTTTCTGTTCTACAGTACTAGCTCTTTACACAAATCATTACTTAGAGAGTGCACTTCACTTTGAAATAGTATAGCATGTAATGGTTAGCAGATTGGATGACAAAAGGTGGCAATTAACAGCACTAGCTTTATTGATGGGGAAAGTGACCAGTGGGTGCTACAGGTCTCAGTACTGGGACCATTTCTCTTCAATGTCTTCATAAGTGACATTGTAGAAAAACTGAAAAGGAATATATGTTTTTTTGCAGATGATATTAAAATCTGCAATAAGGTAGATACTCAGGATGGGGTGGGGAGAATCAGCAGGGTTCTGGGAATCTTGAGGAATGGTCAAAGACATGGCAGGTTCAGTCTAGAGCTTTGCAAAATTACCAAATTCCTAATTCACTGAATTTTCATGAAAGTCCTCAAAATTTCATGAATGTTCTGGAATTTTCTGACATTTTTAATTGGCTATAACTCTATCCATGTTATAGTTTGAGGTCTGATATGTGGCACACATATTTTCTCATGTAGGCCCTATAAGTGTGGCAAGTTTCATACAAACATACGAAGAAGCCAGCAGAAGAAGAAGGCTATTTGGTTTATCAAGTCTGCTCATATTGCAGGGTCCGCATCTTAAACTAATGTCCCTGCCCTCCCTCCCCACTCATTCCTAGCCTCCCTACTCATGATCCTTACTTTCCCTATGCCGATCCCAGTCTCTCTTAAAGCTGCCCACTGTCTTCAATGAGAGGACCTCTTCTGGCAGTGCATGCCAAGCATCCACCACCCTCTTTGTGAAGAAGTGCTTCCTGACTTCCTTCCTAAACCTCCCACCCTCCAGCTTAAGACTGTGCCCCCTAGTGTTATGGTTGCCACTCAACTTAAAGAGAATCTCATTATCAACCTTATGTGTCCTTTTAAAGTATCTGAAGGTCCCAATCATGTCCTCTCTCTCTCTCTCTCTCTCTCTCTCTCTCTCCTGTCTTCCAGGGAGTACATATTCAGTGCCTTCAACCTCTCCTCATATGCCTTACCATGCTGACCCACTATCATCTTTGTAGCCCTCCTCTGGACCTTCTCCACTAGGTTAATGTCCTTTTTGAGGTGTGGGCATCAGTACTGAACTCCATACTCCAGATGCAGCCTTACCAGTATCTTGTACAAGGGCAGTACAAGTTCCTCTTTCCAACTACTGATCCCCCTAGATATGCATCCCAGCATCTTGTTTGCCTCTGCTGCTGCTTTCTTGCACTGTGTGGAGAGCTTCAGGTCACTAGTGATCATCACTTCCAGGTCCTTCTCCTCCTCTGATGCAGATACTCGGACTCCACCCAGGTAATACTCTGTCCTGGGATTCTTGGCTCCAACATGCATAACTTTGCATTTCTTGGCACTGAAGCCAAGTTGCCAGATCCTGAGCCACCTCCCCAGTTTTTCCAGATCTTCCTGTAGGTCATGTATCCCTTCAGCTGTGTCCACTCTCCCTCAGAGCTTGGTGTCATAACATTTGGATGAAGGATAGAGAAGCTATAGGAGCTAAAAATCTGGCAATTGAATATTCATGTGAACATTTCTGAAAATATTTCTATGCTTGCAACTTAGCCACCCTTGGAGCTAGATAATTGAAAACTTAGATGTATACTTTCTTGGAAGAGTCATAGAAACTACCAAATAGAGAAGTACTGGTTATTTAAATTGTAAGTTTTAGCCATGACCTGCCTCCCAAAACGACTTCCCAGGCTCACTTCTGAACTTGGGTTGTCAGCATGGCAGCATGACACTCTGATGCTGGGCCATGGGGGTTACCTTAAAGCCTAATATTTAGGGTCAATAAACCCAACAACATTGGTGATATTCCATTCTCTAGCTTTAAACTTATATGGGGCTTAAAGTTCACTAGTTTACATAATTGTGAAATGTAATTTGAACATTTCTGAATGTCTGGAGGCTTATAATTTAGTAACCTTTACAGCTAGACATCTGAAACTTGGCATGCCTACCTATGGATATTGTTAAAGGCATCATGCCAAATTCAGTGTGAGTTTGACAAACACTTTTAGTTAACATAGTTGTCAACTGTAATTTTACATTTACAAAAGTTTGGTGGCTTATAACTCAGTCATCCTTAAAGCTGGATGGAGATCTGAAACGTGGAATACTCTTGTTGGGGCATAGGCAATGTCATCATACTAAATGTGGTGCAATTTGGACAATTACTTGTTAAATTAGGTGGAAATTATCCAAGTCACAGTTTTGGTGAAATTCTGCAAAATGTTTGTGGAAATTCCATGAAATTTTGCAGAAACAAAATCGGCAGTTCACCTGAATTCTGCTTGCAGAAGACAAATTTCACCCAGCCCTAGTTCATTGCCAGGATTTGCCAAATCATGCTCCTAGGGAATAGGAACCCAGGAACTGAGTATATCATGAGGGAGTACTGCCAGTCAATAAGCAGGAAAGGGACCTTGTGGATATCATACCTGGCAAGGCAGTGTGACAAAGCAGTGGGTTATGCCTAATGCTATTGAGATGATGGGGTGCATGGGGAGCAATCTCTCCTGGAGTGGGGGGGCGAACGTGCCACTGCATCACTTGCTTGTTAGATCTCACCTGGAGTACTGTGTCCAGTCTTGGAGGCAATAGCTCAGAAAAGGCATAGACAGGATTGAGACAGTCCAAAGGAGGGCAGCTAAAATGGTGCAGGGTTTTTACCAGAAGCCCTGTGAGGAGACACTGATGGATCTAAACATGAACACATTGGAAGAGAACAGAGAGAAAGGGGCATAACTGAGACCTGCAAGTGCCTCACAGGGGTGAACAGGATGCAGCAAGGGAGTCTCTTTTAAAGGGAAAGATGACTAGGACCGGGGGATATGCAATGAAATTGGAGGGTGAGAAGTTTAAGAGGGATGTGAGGAAGTACTGCTTACCTGAAAGGGTAGAAGATGACTGAAACAGATTGCCAGTAGTAGTGGTGGAGGCAACTACAGTGGGGGGGGGGCTGTAAGCATGTGTGGGATAGCCACAGGGATATATTATTAAATAGTCATGGAAGAGGGAGGGTAGCCAGAGACCAGTTATGGTCTGCAGAGATAGATTCGGAAGTGAACATCTGGGTAGGCTGGATGGGACAAACAGTCCTTTTCTGATGATAAATTATATGATTCATGTTACAACAGTACAATACACAAAATGGACAGCATATTGCAGTGGTTTGCGAGGAGTAAGCAGCTTTTGCACCAAGCAAATTCTGCTTTCATACTTTTTTCTGTAGCATTCCAGTAGCTATATTGGAAGTCGATGTTTGCATATTACAAAGTAATTTGCTCCATACAGCAAAGGCACAGCTTCTGTATACCACTCCTTTCCATTCCTCATACTAATCCTACTGCTGAACAGTCTTCCTGCTCCTACCAAATCCCTCTCCTTTGGAACCAGCACCCCCACCCCTTTGTAACTCTTCCTCATTCCCTTCCCTTAAAAGACTTATTCAACTCCTCCCTGCCTCTCCTTGCTCCTGTCCTTCTTCCTCCTCTGCTTTGTCCCACCCCTTTCCTAGTATCCCCTAACTCAACAGGCATTTCTTTGTATATACCGTGAGGTCTCTTGCAATGTTGCTCTATTTTGCTTATATCCTAGCTTCCAACCTGCCTAAAATGTATTTTAATTTTTATGTATTTTGAATCAATATGCATACCATCACACTTTGCTCTCTGTAATTCCCTGACTGTCATGCATCTGTTGTGTTTTTAATTAAAATCTCCCCTGTTGGCATTGTACCAATGTCCCAGGGTTGCACCTGAACATGAGTTTCTGCTCAGTTTTCCATTTCCGGTTATCAACATTTAAATACATAAATATGATAAGGAAAGGTGGAGTCATGAATACATACTACTGCATGTTCAAAGCCATTAGAAGGTGCAAACTAGCTGTTTGTACAATGCTACTTAAGGCTTTCCAAGGCTTAAAAAAGTGAAAATGGATGTAGAACTTTGCAAGCACTCACAAATAGCTGTGTAGTTTATTACTGAATAAAAAAAAGCACAGACATCAATATGTGTGTGGCATGTTATAGTGACATCTACTTACACCGGATGCACTGCTGAGCCCGTGTCTAGCACGTGCAACATAAGTACCAAGCATAGGCTACTTGAAATGCAACATCATACTTCATGTTTTGTGTGTTCTTAGCTATTACTTTTTTTTCTATTTTTTTTGGTGGGGGAGTGGATCAGACCATAGCTTATCACTCTATTTTGCTTCAGGGAAACATTCGCTACTCATCATATTCCCAATGCCCTTTTTCAGGGCCAAAATTCCTGTTTGGGGCCTCAAGATCTTTCTCTTTTATCTGGATCTCATGTTATTTTTCTTGTATAAAGTATAAGGGATTTCAATGGAGTAAAGGAGTTAGGGGTTCCCCTATAATTATTCCTGTTTAGAAACTGTAGGTAATACCAGGGTCAAACAAAAAATCTAACCCCAATCACTGTAGTTATCGTTGGTCTAACATTGTTCTGGAAATCTGTCAGAACCGGGCATTTGAGAAACATATGCATCAGTGATCCTACGGCATTCATACATCTTGGGAATTTACCTAATAAATTCTTATTGAATTTATGAAGTTTAGCTGGGGTATAATATCTTCTGTTGAGAACACTGAACTGTATTTGTTTATATTTATTATTTTCCAAAACTTCTGGAAGTGTAGGTATTATTGCTGCCCCCCTCTTTCCCCTGCTCACCCATGCAGTCTTCTCAGTCTCCTCTGCTGCTTGTGCATGCCATTCCTTTATCTTCATTTCTTCCTGCATCCCCTCGGGGCTTGCTGCTTGTATGCTGCTTCTAGTGAATGGTTCCATTCTCAACACTCCTTTTAGGTCACGAATATCCAGTTGTTTTCCAGTAGATGTTTTAAGGTTCTCTCTTTTGCTCTTCACTACTGCTTTTCCCTCGCTGTCTCTGTGATAACCTTTTGACATGCCAGCAGATGCGAGTGGATCACCAGTCAAACAACTGCTGAAGGGGGGTATCCCTGCTCTCATTTCCCATCTCAGCATCTCACCACCACAGGGTGTAAATCATCAGAGGGACTGTTCTGTATCAATGGGGTAGAAAGGAGACAGAGAAAAACACTCATTCAGCAACAGCTGAGGACTGCTTAATTCTAGACCCCGAATGACCACAAAGAGGTAAGAGTCAGCTCCTCTGTTCAGCATTTGCTTTTGTCTGGGGAGGGGGTCCCAGATTCCGACACTGACATCTTGTAACTCTATGGTTTAAGCTGCACACTATATTTCTGCATTTAGTGAAAAAGAGGAAAGGCAGGCTAGACCACAAATTAGACCACAGATGACAGCATTTTGTTCAAAAACTAAAGAGACAGTAGGAAAAAAAGAAAATAAGTACTTATTTCTACTCAGCATTTTTTTTTGCCTTCATCCTCCTGAATTAGACAGCATCCACTCAGTCAGCCAGTCCATTGGCCATCTTGGATCCTTCCGGCCTAAAGCCAGCATGATTGTTGCTAGCCATTCCTGTAGGTGTGTGGACTGTAGCTCTAGGAGGTTGCCAGATGTGCACATGGTGACATTGTGAGCATATTTGTTTTTGCATAGAGCAGCTACCTACGCTCACTATTTACTTGTAATATGTTACTAATCTGATAGGCCACAATGCCTATCAGTTAGCTGGGGAAAACTGTTATCTGGGGGAGAGGGACTTGGTCAGAAATTAAACAGTTGTCTACATGGTGACTTTGCTTTAGTTAGATCTTGCTATCAGAGTGAGGAGGTAGCTGAGATAACTGAGGCAGCTAGAATATTTCTAACTAGGCGTTGAAGAGCCACTGACATGTCTAGAAGAACTTTGAAAAAACAATTGGACTGGACACAAAGCAGCTTATATTTCCCATAAGCTCTGTATTTCTTATCCTTATTATGATAATAACTGGCTGGAATATATGCGAGCCTCTGGTGAGAGGCAACGAATGATATACAGGAGTGCTTAATGAAATACATTGTTGCATTTATTTATTGTCTCTGATATTTGCAGGAACGGGTATAGGTTACTCTCCAGTTTTCCATGACACTCTGTTGCTCTGTATTAGGGCACTGTAGGATACTGGAGGTGTAGCAGGTTTGCCCTGCGCCGCACAGTTTCTACACTACCAAGAGTATTTACTTGGAGCTCTTTCAGCAGCATGCTGGTGTAATTTGATGTGCTCCTGTGCATAAATAGAACTTTTAAACTATTTTTTAATAGTTTTCAGATCACCAGTGATTCACCAAAACCAGAAGTGTTGCCACTTCCACTTTGGCACGATTTCAGGCACACACAAGTGAGCAGGGCCATGCGCAGAGACACATGCTGAGACCAGTGCATGTCTGCCATGTCCACTGGGAATGACTGAGCAATTGGAATAAGTTCTGCCAGGTATTACTGCTATAGATATTGAGAAGTATAACTACAGACAGTATTGACATGGAGATAAGTGAGGGTATTGTGCTGCTAGCATCAGGCAAAATAGCTATGACATGTATCTTTTGTACAAACTTTTGTTTAGAGTATAATAAAGGATTTGATGACCTCAAGTGTTTGCAATGTTCTGAAAATGACCAATTAAAATTAAGGATTACTGATTTAGAGAAAATGATTAATGATTTAACAATAGCCTATGAAGAACTTAAAGGTCTACAGACTACAAATCACAACTCGAAACCCAAGTGCAATGGCCCAAATAAACAACACAAAGAGTCTCTTAAAAGAGACAGGGAGGAAGATAGTGATGATGGAAATGTCTGGTATCCTGTAATAAAGACTGGTAAAACCTAAAAATTTTGTAGGGCTATGGAATTAAGTATTCCACTGCATAATTCATTTTCTCTCCCTTGTCTAATCAGAATTGTACCAGTTCTGAAGTGACCAACAACTCAGAAGCTGAAGACTGTGACAATAATAATACTTCTGACATGATAATACAACAAAGTGATAATATTATGGTTTCTTCTGCTCAGGTACATCACAATACTATAGGGCAGGTAATGTGTCTATCAGAAGTAGAAACAGTATTAACTAGCACAGAATCAGGAACATCAATGCTACCAAACATGAATGATAGACAGAATTCAATGACTATTGTGCAGGACATGAATAAAATTGATAAGGGTGAAACTTTATCAACTGGGACATAATATCATACTAAGGAGGCAACAAATAATACAAGTACAAATCCCAGACAGGTACAGGTACTAGGGGATTCAATTACAAAGTATGTTGATGGACAAATTTGTAGACAGGATAAAGTTAATAGAACATGGTCTAGCTACAGGGGGCTTGGATTAGGGACATAGAAAGAGAAATCCCAAACATTATGAAACATGCTGCTACCAACCCCCTAGTGATAGTACATGTTGGTACTAATGACATTAATACATTTTCATATGAGGAGATTTAAAATAGCTACATATTACTAGTTGAAACTCTTGGATTAAAAAGTGTGAGATTTGCATTTCTGAAATCTTGCCAGCACCACGGGCCTCAATGGTCAATAGAAATATAATTAAAAAAATCAATGAATGGTTGCAGAAATGGACACTAAAAAAATAAAACTACATGCATCACTCATTGGGAGCATTTCAGCAATGATGATAGTTTGTTTAGCTGGAATGGTCTACATCTTAGCAAAAAGGGCAGTTCTATTCTGGGAAAAAGTACCCTGTCTGTAACTGACAAGCATTTAAACTAGATATGAAGGGGCAAAGAGGGATAACAAAAATTGACCCATCCAACATAAAGGATAGAGTTAGAGTTCTTATGGCTAACACCAGAAGTCTTAACATTACAAAAATGAGTGAATTGCTGGGTGTAATGAAACAAAAAGGTATAGACATATCAACTATTTCTGAAACCTGGTGGGATGATGCCTCCTCATGGCACAATGCCTTGCCAGGCTACACACTGTACTACAAAAACAGAGTTTGTAGGAAAGGAGGAGGCGTCTGCATATATGTCAAAGACTCCATTAGATCTCATGAAATATCAATTCAATCTGATGATGGCCCCTACATAGAAGGTTGCTGTATACAATTAGAATTTAAAAACAGAAGCAATTTAATAGTTGCTAATTTCTAAAGACCCCCATCAGCTGACATAGAGTATGATAACAAACTTATTAAAATGATTGCTGAATAAGCGAACAGGCCAAATGTAGTGTTCACAGGTGACTTTAACTTACCAGGAATAGACTGGAAAATTTAACATCACATACACAAACTGAGCACAGATTTTTAGATATGTTTCTAACACTGGGATTAGAGCAAATGGTTTCTAAACTGACCAGAGACAAAAATATTTTGGACCTGGTCCTAACTAACATACCCATGGAAATTTCAAATATGGACATAGCAGAAGCCATAGGTAACAGCGATCATAATACTGTACTGTTTAACCTTAATAGACGTACACAACATAGTAGGCAGAATATTTATAAATACAATTATAACAAGGGGGATTACAATAAAATTAATAAAGCCTTAACTGAATATGATTGGACACAATTATTCTCAGATTTACCAACTAATGAGTGTTGGGAACTATTAAAGGAAATCATCTATGAACTTGAACAACTTCATATTCCTTTAAAAAAATAGAAATAATAAAGGGAAGGTTTGATTATGGCTTACCTAAGAATAATGAGCCAAATAAAAAGAAAAGGCTTATAAAAAATGTAAACAGTCACAAACAGAGGAAAATATGACAAGATATAAGTATAAATTAAAGAAAACCAAATAATTTATTAAAAAAGAAAGGTGCAACATAGAATTTAAATTATCTATTTCAAAAGGAAATACAAAGGCATTTTATGATTACTGTATATCAACTCAAACAAAAGTAGTGATTACACAATCAATTCAGTTACAAATAATGGAGTGGAAGTTAGTGATAGATGCAAAATAAGTGCTATTTTTAATGAATATTTTGGGACTGTGTTCCAACAGAAAGATAGTATGAACTTCAATATTCCTCTAAGGGACATCTATACTGAAATCACTAAAGAGGAAATTATTACTGCAATTCTTTCCCTTAAAGGTAATTCATCTTCAGGTGCTGATAGCCTAAATGCATGCTTTATACAGGAAACATGAATGGACGAATAAGTCCTTTAACAGTAATCTTTAACAAAATTTATAGAGAAGGTAAGGTTCCTGAAGACTGGCGTAGAGCCATTGTTGTACCAATACACAAAAAGGGTCATAGAAATATAACCAGCAATTACCGTTCAGTTAGACTCACATCAATAATTTGTAAGATTATAGAAAAAATATTAAAACAAAGAATAGACCTAGAATTGAATCAAAAAGAATTAATTGATCATTTCCAACATGGATTTCAAAAGAATAGGTCATGCACTACTAATTTGATATCCTTTTATGAAGGAGTCAGTAGTAGTTTGGATAAAAAATGCCCAGTGGATGTTGTCTATTTGGACTTACATAAAGCATTTGATAAAGTATCACATAATATTTTAATTAGTAAAATGATGGAACTAAAATTGGCTAATTACACAGTTAGATGGGTAGAAAATTGGTTAAATAACAGATCACAAAGTGTGAAAATAGTAGATACCATCTCTGACAGTATAGCAGTTACTTGTGGAGTCTCTCAGGGATCAGTTTTGGGCCCAGCACTTTTAGGCATATTTATATATGACCTACATAAGGGTATTAATTCTCACATCAGCAAATTTGCTGATGACATAAAACTTTCCTCTGAAGTGGATAGGGAATTTAAGATTGTAAACTTTAAACAGGATTTAAAGAAAATTGAAGATTGGGCTATAAACAATAACATGAAATTTAATGTTGTAAAATGCACAGTTATACATCTAGGGATAAAAAACCCAAATACCAAGTATTGTTTATATGGTAATATTATTAAATCAGCAAAATTGGAAAAAGACTTGGGGATTGTCACTGACAGCCAATTTACATCTAATAATCAGTGTTGGAAAGTTGCACAAATGGGAAATCGTGTTTTAACATCTGTAAGGAGATAATTTATTACTAGAAATGAAAACTGTATTCTTTGACTCTATAAAACATTTATCCATCCATTCACAGAATATGCTGTTAGTTTTTGGGCACTTTACTTAAAAAAGGATATCAAATTAATAGAGAGTATGCAGAGGAAAATTACAAAAATAATCCCTAGGGTAAAGGAATTACCATATGAAGAAAGACTCACTGCTTTAGGTCTCTATGACCTTAATCTCAGGAGAGATCGAGGTGACTTGTTATTAATGTTTAAAATATTAAATGATCAGAACCTAATGAAAAATTATAACATCAGTTATGCTGATAAACCTAGTAGTCTCAGCTCTAATAATAGGCACATTTTTGTACCAAAGGCATGTACAAGTAAACGTTATCAATATTTTACAATAAGATCTGCCGGATTATGGAATAATCTATCCCAATATATTGTGGAAAGTCAGTCATCTGAAACATTTAAAGTTGAACTTGACAAATTCCTTTTGGTATAGTGCACTGAATTTACCCCACATGTGTGAGGAGAGTGGTCCTGATGGGCCTAGGCCTTCTTCTACTCTTAAAATACAGAGTAATACCAAATAATACTGAGGCCATATGCATGAAAACAGGATAGTTGCTCCTTGATGGTTCAACTCCTATTGCCTCATCCTAACCTGATGTCGTAATAATCTGATTGTGACATCTGTTTTTCCCATGGCAACAGACTGTGATGTCACAATAGGGCATTATTTTTTCAACTAGGGGATACATGATAGAGGCCTATGCACTCTAATAGATAAAGATCTTGCTTTCATGGGAATTATTTTTCAGTACTAAATATAGATACGATATATGAAATAGAAGCTAAATTGTGTCTAAATTTTATGTTTTCCAAAGTTTTCTGCAACATATCAGCAGCTCTTTAAAGAGCAATTGACGTGTTTCAGTAGACACATGCCAGTAGTGCCTTATCCTGCCTACAGTACCTAAAAGTACAGAGAGTACCACAAACGGAGGTACTGTAAGGCAATATTTTACTATAAAGATGAGGCGGAGCACAATGCGTGCCCCCGCCACAGCATCAGGTCCCCTTCCTGATCCAAACCAGAGTGTGACATCAGGTCGAAAAGGGGACCTGGCAAAATGCCATTTCACCAACCAAAGCACCGCAGAATTGGCATTTCACTGGTGAAATGCTACTTTCGCTGGGGGAATGCTAATTCCACTGCACTTTCACCAGCAAAATGGCATTTCACCAGGTCCCCATCCCGACCTGATGTCTTCTTCAGGTTTGGATCAGGAAGGGGACTGGATGCTGTGGCGGGGCGCACATTGTGCTCTGCCACATCTTTACAGCAAAATATTGCCTTACAGTACCTCCATTTGAGGTACCCTCTGTACTAGGAGGTACCGTAGGCAGGACAGGGCACTACTGGCACATCACTACCGAGATGTGTCGGTTACTCTTTAAGTAGACGGATACTATATTAGAAGTATGGGGTCTACAAGATAACTTGGAACCTTCAGTACGGTACAAAGACACAGTACTTAGCAGTGTGCTGGTCTGATTTGGAGAAAGGCAACTGATATCCTCCTGCATATTAACTCTAAATGGAGGGGGGGGGGGTTGCTTGGCAGATTAGAAGCAGTAGTCTGTATTTTACTTTATTTTAGTTGGCTCTTGCTATAAGCATGCCCCATCACACTCATGTTGCATCATGTCAGTGGCACAGAGCAGGAATGGGGAATCTGACTTTTTACCATTGGCAGGACAGCCGCAGATACACTCAACCTCCCTGACATTTTCTAAGGGTCCTTCCTGTGTGGAGTAGGGAAGGGGAACATTAAATAAGGAGGAATTAGACTGAGGAGTTTAATGGGTGGTTGAAAAGATGGTGTCATGAGATGAGTACCACTTGGGGAGGGGGCTTCTTCAAAGGTTACTGTCTTTGCCTGACAAGAGAGGAGGACAGTACACTGGGGAAGAAGTTTGACATCTTCAATCTACAGTTAAATTGACTTCAGGGGAAACTGAGGCTAGGGGAACCACAGTGATAGGAGACCTGCAAGGGAACCTAGCTAATACTCCTCCTTACATGGAGGCTTGTACCATCACAGTGGGCAAAAATAAGGTTTAGACTCAAACTGAGCTAGGTTAAGGGACCAGTAGGGAGGGCTCACAAAGCCTGCAATCAACAAGAAAAATAAGAAGTTAAGGAGACTAAGGAAGAATAAAGGAGAAAGGCAAATAAAGTGCAAAAGGGGAGCAGGAACTAGATGGGAGGGGATCTGTCTTAATGCCAGGAGCCTGCGTAATAAAATTGGCAAGCTCCAGGCAGTGATAGCAGACACTGAGGTGGACCTCATAGCCATTACAGAAACCTGGGCCTCAAAACATAATGACTGTGACCTGATATCCCCTGGTACACAATATTTAGGAGGGATAAAGATAAAGTGGGGGCATAGCCCTATATGTCAGGGAAGGCATCAAGACTGTGGAAGATAGCTACATCAGAGGAAGTAATGGGGAAATATAGTCACTGTGGGTGCAGCTCATGGTGGCCTCATGTAAAAACTATGGTGGAGGTGATCTATAGACTGCTAGAACAAGAGGAAGAGAGGGATAGGGAGCTTGAGGAAGGACTAGGAAGTGTAGTGGCAAAAAAGAGACAATGTTGGTGGGTGGTCTGAAGCTGCAAGGTATTGATTGGGATGTTCCAGTTGCCAGGACCACCAAATGTCAAGCCCCGCTGCATACATTCCAGGATTGGGTGCTGGTACAGCCAGTTAAGGAAACCACCAAGCAGGCAGCCTTTCTTGATGTGATGCTTACCAACTTGGAAGTGGTAGAAGGTGTGCAAGTAATGGAGCCATTAGGGTCTCACAACCATAACTCTATCTGATACGAGCTAGCCCTTGGAACCAGAAAGCCCATGCTGAGGACTGTAGTCCTTAATTTCAGAATGGTGGACTTCAGCATGATATAAGATTTGGTCTGGGGAAAATTAGTCAGGGCAGACATCTTCAGAGCTGTGGAGGAGAGATGGGGCAATTCAGGGGCCATTTCTGAGGCATCTAAGTTATGTATGAAAATGGTAACCAAAACAAAATAGGTACAAGAGTCCAATATGGTTCTCAGAAAGGGTCAGGGAAGCAATGTGGTCCAAGAAATGGCCTTCACCGAGTACAAGGAAATGCATGGGGAGAAAGAATATGGAGAATACCAACTGAGAACCAAGGAAGCAAAGAGGGTGGTAAGAGAGGCAACAGCAAAGAGCTACGTATTGCAGAGGGGGGGTCAACATGGGGGAAAGCAGTTTTTTAAAAATTTTTTCTCTCCCTCTCCTAATCTACCCTCTTTGTTCCACTCCTTCAGGCTGCTCATGTCCCCATGCCATGGATGCAGAGTCTGCCCCAAGAGTGCCCCAGCAACTCCTACCTTTTTTTCCTCCTCTTTCTCCATGGAGCATCTGCACAGCAGGGTCTGCCCATAGATCCATGGCTGGATGACATGCAGCGGTCATCATCTAGGACCACAGAGAGTTGTTTTCCAGTTTTCTGTTGTGGTCCCCATCTATCCCCCAGAGGACTCCAGCTTGGGCAGGTTACATGCTTAAGCACTATGCCTGCCAAGTGTCTAACAGTGTCCCCCTTCCCAGCTCAAGCACCATGGAGCCATCATTTCCCCAAGAGTCAGTACTCCTACCAACCCCCAGGGGTGCTGGGTGCACAGATCACCCCTGGTATCCCACCCCTGAAGGAGGAGAGCATTCATTTTATGCTCAATTCTCCTTCCCCCTGCTGACCCGTGGCAACCCGAGCTCATACCCAAACCCGGGTCGCCGGCGTGGTGCGAGGCGTGGCATCCAGCACCTCAACCCTCAACACCACCGGGCCAGCAGGAAAAAGCAGTTTTTAAGTTAGAGTATTAGAGAAAAGAGAAAGAAAAGAGGAGGCATTGTTAGGCTATCTGAAGGAGGCAGGGTGATAGAGAAGGATGTGCAATGATTATTTTTGTTCTGTATTCACAAGGGAAGACATCAGACCCTGCCAGAGAGTGACATCAAGGTGGCCATAAAGTGGGTAGCGGAGATGAAGCAGCCAGTATTTACCAGCAAAAGGGTCTGGAAAGGGCTAGCAGCCATAAAGATGGATAAGACTCCCAGATCTGATGGGATGTATCTGAAGGTATTCAAGGATCTGGCAGTAGAACTGGTTGACCACTGGTTGGTCTAGTCAATAGCTCATTACAGACAGAGGTAGTTCTGAAAGACTGGAGGTTAGCAGATGTAGTTGCACTCCATGTGCACAAACAAGGAGGAAGTGGGGAAGTACAGACCAGTCCGTTTTAACTCTGTTGTGGGTAAACTAATGAAGTCACTGGTCAAAGAGGAACTTATTGACTATCTGGAGAGCAGTGCTCTCAAGGATAGTAAACAGAATGTGTTCATAGCAGGGTGGTCTTGTCAGACCAACCTGATAGTTTCCTTTGACTGGGTGATAAGGATATTGGATAGGGGTCATGCTGTTGATTTATTCTACTTTAACTTCAACATGGCATGTAATCAGTGCCTCACAGAAGACTGCTGAAGAAGTTGGAAGATCTGGGTGTGGCAGAGGACATAGTTAGATGGGTAGGGAATTGGTTGAAGGAAAAGCAGCAGAGGGTTGTGATTAATGGTATCAAATTAGAAAAGAAGGAGGTCATGAGTGAAGTGTCACAGGGATCCATCCTGGGTCCTGTCCTTTCAGTATGTTCATCAGTGATACTGGAGAAGGGATCTGGGTCAGGTTGTGTCTCTTAGCAGATGACACTAAGCTCTGTGGGAAGGTAGATAGTGATGAAGAAATTATTAAGTTGAAGAGTGACTTGCAAAGACTAGAAAAGTGGTCTAAGGTTTGGCAGTGGAAATTCAATGTTAAAAAGTGCAAGGTGTTAGACACAGCTAGGGAACAAGTACCACAAGACAGAGTACTGGATGGGAGGTGTAAAGCTGAGCACTATGGCTGAGGAAAGGGACCTAAGAGTCATCATTAGTGACTCCTATAAACAATCAAACCATTGCACCAAGGCCTACAGTAATTCAAATAGGATGCTGGGATGCATCAGAAGGGGTATTGACAGTAGAAGAAACAAAGTATTATTACCACTTTATGGATAGCTGGTGGGGTCACACATGGAGTACTGTGCCCAGTTCTGGAACTCTCACATCAGAAAAGAGAGGGACAAGCTAGAAACAGTGCAATGAAAGCACACCAGAATGGTTCAGAGCCAGCAGTACCGATCTTATGAGACTCAGCTCAACGCACTGAGCATGTACTCACTGGAGACAGATGAAAGAGAGGTGGTATGATAGAGACCTTCCAGTTTCTGAAAGAAATAAACAAGGTGATCTGCAAGGAACTATTTAGCATAAGTAACAGTTGAAGGACTGGGGGCATGGACGGAAACTGATGAGATGAAGGTTCAAGAGTGATACAAGAACGTTTTATTTTACAGAAAGGATGGTGGAACCATGGAACAATCTTCCAGCTGTGGTGGTGGGCACTGACACCATAAATGGTTTTAAGCTGGGACTGATTTAGGGGTATAATACTGTAGTTACTCATGGCAATAATAGTAGTAGCAGGGAGGGGAATAGGTGTTGGATAGTGAGGGCTAGAACCCTGTATGGGCAATAGGTCCAGAGGTTTGAAATAAAACTATGGTCAGACTGGATGACCGGTCTTTTTCTGCAATTATTGTCTGTGTTTCTATGTTGGTAGATAGATAGATAGATAGATGGACGGGTGGACTGATAGACAGATGAACAGATAGAGAGAGAGAGAGAGAGAGAGAGAGAGAGAGAGAGAGCAGACAGCGAGTTTCTAAAACAAAAATATTCAAGAGAATGAATACAAATCCACATGAACAGACAAATGACATAATAACAGTACAAAATTGTCTAATATAGGAACAATACATTATCAAGTTTTAAGTTTATTACAATTAGATGTATAACAAAATCACATTTTGTTACATCACCATACAATACATACAATATAATAAATACAGATAGATGCCATGTTTACAATGACATTACACATAAAAAGCAGAGTGCTCTAGATTTAATAAAACATAGTCAACCTGTCTTCATTCTACTTATAAACATTGCCAGGCCATAAATCTCTTTAATTCTATGTCGTCTTAATAATTGTTTCATACAGCAATCCTTACTTTTTAAATTACATGCTTGTTTTAACGCATTACCCATTTTATTCTCTCACTGTACAACTCATCACATTCTTATGCACAAGCTTATGCATTAGACTTGAGATTTTGTTGAGAATTGGTCAGAGCAGCCAAGGCCGCTTACTATCATTCAGAGCTAGCCACTGCCTCAAGAAATCCTTCAAAGCTCTGGAAAACATTAAAAGACATGTCTGGACATGCACCTGGTAATTCCATTCCAGCAAAAGTTAAGTCCAGTGACAGCATGTATCTCTAACCGATCAGAGATATTGAAAGCCCTCAATAACCATTTTGCGATGACAGGGCTAGCATTTGATACTTCTCCTGCCAATGACCTACGCACAGCTCAGGGCCCACCAACCCACGAGTCCCCATCTACCGAGGAGGCCTTCTTACTCCTGCCTGTATCTCTAAAAGAGGTGGAAGACTGACTGCTGCAACTGAACACCAGAAAGGGAGCAGGCTCCGACTTCAGAAGAGCCATACTATCTGAAATGTGCTTACCATGTGCTTGTGGTGTCAATCACCCCCCTATTCAACATGTCACTCTCCCAGTGTAGCCTTCCCCCTCAATGGAAAATAGCCCATGTCATCCCTCTATTAAAAGCAGGTGACCCCTGCAATCTAAATAATTACAGACCAATCTCCCTCCTCCCCATTCTGTCTAAATTACTAGAAAAACTAGTGTGTGGCCAGGTCAGGGTATACTTAGAATCCAGAAGCCTATTAAACTCAGTTCATTCTGGATTCAGAGCAAAGCACAGCACCATAACAGCCCTAGCTAAGGCGACCAATGATTGGCCTCTAGACCTTGAAAACAAGAAGCATGTCTGTGTCATTTTTTTGGATCTTAGTAAGGCATTTGACACAGTCGATCACAGCCTGCTTCTTTCCTCCCTAAGCACCTTAGGACTGGATCATAAATCTATGTGCTGGTTTGCAGACTACCTCGGAGAATGGAAACAGCAGGCTAAAGCTGAAGGTGATCTTTCTCCATTAAAACCTGTGCTGAGGGGCATGCCCCAGGGCTCTATCCTTGGTTCCCTCCTCTTTGCAGTCTACATTAACAACATCAATGACCCCATCAAAAAAAGCCAACATCCACTTATTCACAGATGACACTGTACTGTACTTCAGTCATCCCATGCCGAAAGCAGCCTGTGAAAACATCCAAGCTGAATTTAACCTTCTACAATACCAGCTCATAAACAAATAGCTTTTTCTCAATGCAAAAAAGACAAAAGCCATGCTCTTCTCCCACTCCTTGCATGCGGCAGTTCCTGCTGGCGGGGAGCTATCCTTCAAATTACCACTGTTCTTCGAGAATCACTAGAGTACGTTAGCTAAATTCAAATATCTAGTAGTTTGGCTCGATCATAAACTTTCCTTCGCCGACCATCTCGAAGAACTACAGAAGAAACTAAGGTAAAGATTAGGACTATTCTACAGAATTAATCACCTGCTCACAAAGGAGGCCAAGATTCAACTGGTTCAAGCTACCTTCCTATCTTTGTTAGATTACATGGACCTGATCTATAGCCACTGCACTGCCTCTGCACTGGCTAAGCTGGACACACTCTACCACAGAGCTATCAGGTTCATTACTGGCCTTGCACTTTCCACACACCACTGCTCCCTGTACTCATCGTTAGGCTGCACTTCCCTTCACTATAGAAGGAATAGAAATGCCGCCCTATGGGCCTTCAGAGTGGTGACCAACAAGCTCCCCTCATATGCCTCAAATTGTATTCCCCAGAGTGTGTTAGGCACCTACACTCTGAGGAGCTATTCCCTAATTGCCCTCCAAGTTCAAAGGGTCAAAACTTGTTTCAGCAAAGCTGCTCTAAGCTTCTCTTTACCCACATTGTGGAATGTTTTACAAGGGAACCTGAAGCTGAGCTACCCTGTTAGCCTGACTATCTTCAAGGCGCTCTACGATCGCTACATGAAAGCTCCTTGCAAATGTTTTCCTCACCACTAGCCCACTAATTCCTCAACCCCCCCTTCCATCCTGACACTCGCCATGTTTCTACCCCTGCCTCTCACTCTTTCCCTATTTACTCTTCCTGCTGCACCCACCCTTCCCTGTCCACTACAGCCTGGCTAAAATACCACCCCATCCATAGTAGTATCCCAATTATTTACCCCTCCTACGTCATTATCATAATAAACAAGTACATGACAGCCATCGTCACTTTCTGTCATTTTAGCCCAATTTTTTCCCCAGTCATTGGCAATATATCCCTCCTTTTCTTTATCTCTCTAACCTGCCACCCCATACATGGCCTCTTTCTCCTATGTGTGTAGTTGCCAGCTGCCTCACTCAAAATATCTCTGCTTATAACCCCTGTATGCCTATGGTTGATTGTTCATCTGCTGACTTCTTTAATTGTAAAATAATAGTGTTTTTTTATTATTATTTATTTCAACCTTGTACTGTACTGTATACACTGTATATACTTTTTCTTCCTTGTATATTATTGCTTTTTGTATACCTGCTTCTGTACTGTACTGTACTTTGATGTATTCATGACCAGGTCCACCTTGCAAATGAGCCTTGCTCAATGGTGCCCACCTGGATAAATAAAGATTTTTATTTGATTTGATTTGATTGATTTTCACATTATTGTGTTAACAATTCAGTCTATTCCCAAACTGACCCCACTATTTTTTATATTGCAGATTTATTATCCCAAAATTTTCCAATCTTAAATTACTTAACATATTTCTCTTCCATTTATTTTCACAATGAATTAAATAAAATTAAATTTCTCCACTGAGTTTTATACTAGGATAAAATCCTTGTATATCCAGCTCATGGATCTTTGCCATATCATTCTGTATTTCAACATAGTTAATTCTCTGGACAGCTTCCTTTACCTAACAGTTTGCATTAGACAATGCCCAAATGACCAGAGGTCTTCCAGACCCATTCTTTTTACTATCAGGTTTACAATAGAAAACCATGTTACCGGAGCCAGTCCAGCCTCCAGATGGGCCAAATAATCTATCCAACATAATTTTGGAAGTCTGTCATTGGTCATATTCATTATTTTATTCTAGTAATTAACTGCCTTGCTTTTAATTCTAACACACAATGGGCGTAGCCTAGCTTCCTGTCTCATAAATGCAGTTAGACAATTCCTTGGTAAATCTAGTGCATTCCTCAGAAGGGTATTCTGTATAGTTTCAAGTTTTTGTTTTGTTAATATAAAGACCCCAAACTTCACTCCTATATAATGTCTGGCAATTAGATTTTGCTTCAACTGCTATTTTAAGGGCTACAAAATAATTATTTGTGAACTTGTTTGCAAACATACTAATCGCATTCATTGAAATATAAGACTTATTTTTTACATCTTTCAATTGTGTATTCCATGACATGATATTTAAAATATAATGCCTAACTATCAACATTCTATTATTTCCCTCTATTCTTTCCGATTAATCTCCTTAATCATTTTTGCTTGAAAATTTTTCCCAAATAATATTATTTTTGTTTTATTAACATTCATTTCCAGATCTAGTTTATCCAATGAATTCGGGAGACTGGTTATACCTCTTCTCAAACTTAACGGAGTCTATGAAAAAACAATAGCGTCATCCACATAAAATAACATTTTAATCTTTTCATTATTTATTATATGGGCAAAGGTATCTAGTTTTGCTATGTCTTTTATAACAGTGACTATATATAAATTAAAAAGCAAAAGGGCTAATAAATATCCCTATTTAACCCCTTTCCCAATGTTTATTTCCTTCGATAATGCTCCGTCTCTTGTATACCTAACTGCAGCAGTTGTATTAGACTGTAAGGCCTGCAATATTCTAATAACTGTTTATCAATCTTTAAAATATCTAATATCTCCCATAATGTCCTCCAATTTACAGAGTTAATAGCTGCTGTGATATCAACAAAACAGACGTTCAAAAAATTATTTTCCCCTTAACATATAAATCTATTATATATTTTAATATGAAAATCAAGTCCAAAGTATTAAAACTTTTTCTAAAACCACATTGAAATTTAGATATCAATTATCCTCCTCTACCCAAGCTGACAATCTTAACAATAATAAATGTGTATAGAAGTTCTGGGCCACTGAGAGTAACGTGATTGGCCTATAGCAGGCTGGATTTTGTTTTTGACCCTTTTTAAAAAGAGGGATAATCACCCCTTTGTTACAATTTTGGAGAAGAACAATGGATTGGCCTATTATCTAAAATATCAGAGTCAACACACTAACACAGTGATCAATACTATGATGAAAGCTTTCTGCAGGGACACCATCCACCCCAGGGGGCCTTATTCCTTTTTTGAGCTATTATTGCCGCTTTTACCTCCACTGGAGTAAAATGGAACAAACTTGAATTTGAGGTTCCTTCTATCAAATATTCCTCGAACACTCTATCAGGGTTATAATATAAATTTTACTAAAATGGCAGATCCATTGGTTTTCTGAGATCATTCCTAGCAAGTTATATTGCACATTGTATCCATTACACCCATACGCCACCAGGGCCCAGAATGACTGCTTATCTCTTTTTCCATATAGCCTCTTGTAACTTATCCCAAAGGGAATTCTTATAAGATTTGTTCTTATTGTATAACATGTTTCTATATTCACAGTACTACCAGAGATGTATTTTTTATCCTTCGCTTTCCTAATTTCTTTATCTCCTTTCTTATTTGCTCACATTCCCTATCAAACCAAGGTTTACCTATACCAAAGCATGACTTTACTACCCCTCTTTCTCTTGAACTCAGCACATCTTCTATTTCATGCAAATATGCCTCATATTATTTTATTTTTTGCTCTGCCACCTTATTGCTAGGAATTCTAAATGTACAGTCTACAATGCTTACTACTTCTTTATGATTATAATCCTGTATAATCTCCTCTATTACACCCTTTGTCTATTCATTCCATACTAATTTTTTTCCAAATTTAATACACATATTTTGATTTGCCTCTTGTTCTTGTTTATAGCTTTTACTTATTTGTTTAAATGCTAAATTTAGCGAGCAATTCACAGGAAAGTGATCGCTATCCCATAATTTTTAAAATCTTTAAGTAATTCACCTTTGGATAATCTATGGCTTCCACTATACAAAAGTCTATTATACTGCCCCTTTCATTGTGGGAAAGGTAACCTCTCCCCTCCAGTCACCTCTTGTCCTGCCATTCAAAATTCTTAAACTAAATTTATTAAAAACTCTAGTAGCACCCTACCATTTAAAATCACCGACAATAAGTATACTAGCTCCTCGGAATCTTACTTTCAGTGATTCGCTATCAAGCCCTATATTCCCTAATATTACTGTAAATTCCCTCCCCTTAATCATTTGTGGGATATACACATTGAATAAGGCCAAGCTTTTTTCCTTTTCTAATATCACAATATATGTGTAAAATTCATTATAGATTCCCACATCTAGGCATGTGCAGTTAAGTGCAGCATTAATACTAATAGCCAGACCACCTTTACATCTACCGAATTTAAAATTATTATATGCTGGGGTTACCCATACCCTATTCCCTATTAATCATACTTCATTCTTTTTCCCCATCCAGGTTTCCTGGAAAAATACAATTGTAAAACTCCTTAGCCATTCTAAACACACTTTATCCTCCAGTTTGTCTTTAAGGCCTGCAATATTCCATGGAACTTTTTCTATTTGCTTCTTATGTTCCTTCAGTCAGATTACTGATTCCTGGCTCTCCATGCTTCCCTCACCTATACTCATTACACTATAGGTCTCTTTTCTCTTCTTCACTTTCCACTGTGGAACCATCTACTTATATTTCTGATGATTCATCCAAGTCCAAAATCATAGAAGTGCTTATTCTTTGCCCCAGCTGCTTCCTTCCTCTTCTAACCATACAGCCAGGCTCCTCCCCCTTTAGAGTATGTACTGTCTCAATTGGCTTTAAAATGCAGTCATTCTTGGTTGTTTAACTGGATTATGTTCTCTCCTCTCATTTGTATTTTTTTCTAGTTGTCCCTCCCTTGTATTGTTTGTACCTTTATATTTTCATATTTTTGTTTTGAGACACCTCTTACAAATACAGTAAGCAAAAGTTCACCAGCTGTAACTAATTTCTCTTTTTCTACTTCATCTACTTTATGAGACACAGCAGATTTATCCTTTATATTTTTACCCATTACTTTCTCAAATCTTACTTTACTTTATTGATTTCTTTGATTTATTGGTGGCTTTTCAACTTTCTTCTCAGCCAATACTCTTCCTTCTTCTGGTACTTTTTTATATTTCCTTTCCTTACTTAGAGCATTCACCTTTTTCTTTCTTAGCTGGTCCTGACTACCAGTCTCTCCCCTATTCTGGAGGGCTGCTTTTCTATGATTAAGCTCTTTAATTAACAAATCTATTTCTTTACCCTCTTTATTAGTAATGTCTTCTGTTGTTGCCTTGTATTTTGTTCTTTTACCTTTACTTCTTCTCCTTTTTTGTTCTTTGTTTTTACTTTTCCTAAACATGTTACTACCATTCAACTGGCCTTCCTTTCTTTTCTCCCTACTACTTCTTACTATTTCATTTCCATACTGTTGCTTTCTGACACCTTTTTCCAACTCAATCCTATGTTCTGTCTCAGTGTTACTATTCCCCTTCCTTTCAAAATGTTCCCCCTTTGGCCTGGTCTTATCCACAAAATAATCAATAAAGGCCCGGAAAAAAGTAACCATTTCAAGCAATTGTGTATTACTAAACAAAATCTCCTTTATCTCATCTAATTTTGATAATAAAGGATTATCAATATAAGATGTATCTTGTTTATTGAAGCTTAAATTTCCTTCCCCTCTACTTGAATTAACCCTAGGCCCTAAATAACTGCCGTTGTGATCTTTATTTGGTGGTAATTGCTGTCCCATATTTTTTTATATACAGGGTTAAAAAGGACTGACATTCTTCCAAAAAAGAACCAGATGCTCTCTTATACTGTTGGGTACCCTTTTTTTGAGCTCACATCTTTTTTCTGCAGAGTAGGAGAACCCTTTCCTTGGTTCCCCACAGTGCTATTAGTTTCACAAATAATTGAGGCAGTGCAGCCTCTATCCAAATGCATTTCAGTCTCCTCATTCCTCCTAGTTCCAGAAATCAAATCCAGGTTATGCACTATACTGGGTGATGAAAACACAATACCAACCACACCTTTGATTGGGTAATTTTAAGTCAGAAATATGCAACTCAGAGCCGGTCACATCAATTCAATTTCTAGGTTGCATCTCAATAGAATCCACTTGAACATTATCTTCTAATTTTCTAATTTCCTGTAACAGTGGGTGAGTTGTATGTAATTTATTATTTCCCCCCACTGTAGATGAAGTCACCCTGGGATTAAAATGTTTTGAAATTTTCTTATTACTCCTTAATTCAATCTGGTTCAAATTAGGGCACAGATATTGTGTTATTCTCCCAGTCACATCCCTCCTCTGGGTATCCTCTTTTCCCTTCTTGACATTTTTTTACAGTCTTTCAGGTATATGTTTTCAATTTTTTTCCTTTTTGGGAGGAGCTATAATTCCCCTGAATGCTATGGGAACAAAAAGTAGTAAACTATAATATATATTTATATCAGTGTTTCAATAATAATATGGCTCACACTACACAAAATTAACCAAAGAAACCCAGAATGCACTATCATCAATTCTAGGTTCTAGTTCTGTCTGGGATCTAACATAAAAAACAAACACTGTCACCAGTGACTAAAGTTCCACACTGTAGGTGTTCACACACATTGACACAGAAAATAATTCACTGCTGCAGGCTCTCTGTTCCTTCACTTTAGAAGTAACACTTCAAGAAGTTCTCATTCCAACCAAGGGGCCCACACACCAGAAATCACTAGAAGGAACGAAGAGAAAGCACCTGAATTATTGTTAACTATACCAAACTCCCCTTCTCCAACTTCTAAAAATAGTAGAATTATAATACTAATTCTGCTTGGAGTTATAAAAAGCCATAACTTATGTAGTCATTGCAACAAGTGCACATAGAACCAGTAGTGCAGAGAAAAGCTTTTCCACCTTCCCAATGGCTGCAAATGGAAAGGAAAACTGCTACATTTTTCTCTTACTGGCTAAAGAACTGAATAGCTTGAGAACTTGGACATTCTTGTTACTCCATAACTCAGACAGTACCCGTTCACTACTAATGGGGCTCAAATAAAAAAAACAGGAAACAAATACTCGGGCGTAAACTTCATCAACCCGAAGGAGAGACAGAAACAATGTTATCCTTTTACATACAAGATAGCAAGTGAGATTAGCTATCTTTCTAACTGCTGCACTTGTGTTTTATCAGCTTTTGTCATGTGGATCAAATTATCCAATCATAAGCCTAGCTTACCCAATGGCGCGAAAAACCACAAAAACACAAAATCCCAATAAAAAGTTAAAATAATCAAAAAGGATCTACAGTATCTAAAACAGTACTTGTAATAAACATAAGTTGGAGAAAAATGGAAAATATACACTAATACCACACTAGAGCACTCCAATAAATTATTAAAATGATTAAAAACCTTATTACAAAAGTTTTAAGAACAATTAGGAAAACAGCTCCACAGTTTTGAAATCCTCCACAAATCCACACAATGCTTCTTAAATCTCGGATCATCTCCTCTACATCTAACATTTACAGCTGTGATTCCCCAGGCTTCAAGCTTTTCTGAAGGGCCCCCTTGTCCACCTGCAATCCTGCCTCCACCTCAGCGCTTCTCCTGCGGGGGACAAAGAACAACCTGAGGGCACACACCAAGCCAGAGATAGTACAAGAAAGACTGATAAAACCCACTAGGCAGTAAATGGTAGCATACCTGTTTTAAATAAACTATAAGCATATAGAGGGTCCTGCTCTTGGAAGCTCCTCCACAGCTACCACAGTGTGCAGCCTTCTCCATCCATTCAAACAGCAGTGCACTCTCTCATCAGCCATAGGCTCTATTCAGGTGTCCTACCTTTTCACTTTAAACTCAGTACAGTGTGAAAACACACACCTTCTCTCTCTGAGGACAGCTACATACTGGCCCACCTATCCATAATACATTATCAAAAGTTAAAACATAAATAAGCTCAGCAAGGACACAAGTCACACAGGTATAAAATACAGTTATAATAATTTCCAGGTTCACATTATACACCACTATACACATGTAGAAATAAGTTTTCAATAGATAGCTGAATTTACAAACTGAGATTGTAGAACTCATCAGCACAGCCACCCAAAAGCTGAATGAGTGACCCCCAATTGTTTTTAACCTGATTTTTGCAACAGATAGCAATACTTAGTTCATAGAATGCAAGTCACAAGGAGAAACAGATTGTAATAGATCCTTCAGATAGTCAAGATCCAGATTACACAGGCATTTATATGACAAGGAGAGAATCTTAATATAAATTATTTTCTCAAAGGGGAGTCAGCGGAGTTGTTTAAGAATGGATGATACTCAGCCACTGTTTTTGTCCCAATTAATTTATGAGTAGCTATATTTGTAACAGGTTGTAATTTAGAAATGGGTACTACTTGGGGGACCAGAAAGTAAAGCATCACCATAATCAAATATGCTAAACAACCAGGAATGCATTATTGAATTCTTGCTGTTTCCATGGGTAAATACTTGCACATTTTGGTAACATTTTTAATTTGGTAGTACAGTATTCTTCAGATTCAAGTTTTTGTGGTTCAGTATATGAAAGAAGATCTAAACTTACCCAAAATCATAACCCTAACCTTATACATGAAGAATGCAATTGATATTCTAAATTGTGAGAGTCAAAAAGGCTTTCCACAATGGAGTTTTAAAACCAGATTGTATGAATTTAGTTTTATCTGTATTTAAACAGAGGAAATCTGACATTAACCATGATTAATTTGAATCCAAACAAAATTGTAGATTTTCCACAAATGATTTTTTTTAACTAGTAATTTTTTGCATTTTCACCTTTTTATCCCAAAGATCCCGGGACCCGAGCAGACATGGCAGTGCATGCATGTGGAGGTGCACACACACTCCAGGTAGTGGCTCAGTCCCTTCTGTCCCCCCCCGGCTAGTGCCAGTCTTCCCATAGCTCAAACTACCATCCGTCCTCCACCATGTGGCAGCCAATGGCCGGGGAAGATCCTCATCCCTCCCCGGGAGAGGACAGCCACCTCACGGCAGCTCAGTCCCACTCCTTACCCTCAGTCTCCCTCTCCCTGCTGACCTCTGACAACCCGGGCTCATTCTTGAACCTGGATCCCTGGCTTGGCATGAAGTGTGGCATCCAGCACCTCAACCATCAGAGCCACTGGGCAGGCCTCCAATAATGAATTTTAAATAGCTTTGAAAGATAAATATAACTGGCTGTTAATGGTTATCATTGATGTAACTTCAATTCAAATTAATAAGAACAATACTATTAACATAACCTGAAGTTCAGATTAATAAGAACAATACTAGTGTAATACATGGTTAGGCTTTTTCCCTAAAAGAAAACTTCTTATTTACCAGCCCATAACATGTACTAATTAACTCTATAACACACACAGTACCAATTAATCAATTGTGGCATCATCAGCACACTAATCAATCAGTTATGACACGTTCAGCTGACATTTGTGAATTTACCACCTCAGCATCAAAACCAGATGTTAATAACACCTCCAGCACAGTTGAAAAATAACTGATCATATTTTAGAAACATTTGAGATCCCAGAGCCATACATTTATTAAAAAAAATATTTTTCCCAACAGTTATGATCCTCTCACAAGCACAGATGTAAGTCGACATTTGAAACTAAAAAAATGAATATGCTACCTGAGTATCTTAATAAACCCCACATTAAATTTCTTTGCTTATATTAACTATCTGTTGACCAAACTGCACTCCAAACTATGTGCACTTTATCTTAACAAAGACAATCCCAAATTAGGTGAGATCATAGCCATGATAATGCTGTCTTCTATGAATTATGAAGACATGCTCTATGGCGCTCCTGTTTCTCAACTATCTAGGCTTAACACCCTGATCAGTGTCTTTTATTAATTTACATAAAACTTCTACCTCAGAATCAACCACTGTCACCTCTATATTACAGTTGAGAGAAGGGCAACAAAAGTGGTGCGAGTCCTGCACCAAAAGTCATATAAGGAGAGACTGCATGACCTCAATATGTACACTATGTACACTATGTACACCCTGGAGGAGATGAGTGAAAGGGGGGTGATATGATAGAGACCTTCAAATATCTCAAGGGCATAAATAAGGTACAGGAGGGTACCATCTTTCAGAAAAATAGATGTTCAAGAACAAGGGGTCATAGTATGAGACTGGAAGGGGTTTGACTGAGGGGTAACGTAAGGAAGTATTTCTTCACAGAAAGGGTGGTAGATGCATGGAACAGACTCCTAGTGGAGGTGGTGGGAAAATTCAGTAGGGGAGTTCAAAAATGCATGGGATAGGTGTAGGGGAACCCAAGAGATAGGAAAGAGAACAAAGCTAGAGATCAAGTAGTGTCTGTGTTTTTTATAGCAGGTAAAGAAATGGGCAGACTGGGTGGGCCTAACGGTCCTTATCTGCCATCAGTTTCTGTGCTTCTGTGTTTCTGAGTGACCATCCCCAGAATCATGATGAATTTCCCACATACTGTAATTTCTTTCATGTATAAACACAAAGGCTGCACAACGTAAAAATGTCCTCCAATGTAATTTTTGTGAACTTAAAGCAGCAGTATTTGTTGGTGAAAACATTCATCATATGTTTTTTTTAGCAAAAACGTATTTCTGATAACCTAAGATTCATGCCCAGTATATTTTTTTGTTTTCTCAGATTTTGTTAAAACTTTTGTTCACAGCTGATTTTGTAATTAATGACTCGCATCATTGAAGATGACTGCCATTTGCCATTTTTAATAATCTCTTCCCCTAGCTTTACATGTTGAATGTACATGCTAGATTCATGTTGTAGTTGTAGTAGGATCGTTATTCCTCATGTTTCTTATATTAAACAGCACAAAATATTTAATTATGTTCATGTTCTGTGTGGCATGGGTGTGGGAACTTTAAAAACTTCAAGACCCCATATCTTGGTTCTGGAATGAAAGAAAATGAAAATAAAAATGTGTGTCTTTATATTTTTCCCAGACAAACCTTATAATTGAAACATGTGTATGGTTACTAACAAATACTGCTACTTTTTTTCAGCTTCCATGACATTTTGCATAATTTCCACCAACAATTTGTGAAAAGTCATGACATTTTTCCAACATTTATTTTATTTTTTACCTAATTTTACAACTCTTTATCCATATTGCACCAAATATAACAAGTTTACAGTTCCATAACACATATGTGTGTAAGTTTTGTTTTAGACCTCTAGCATTAAAGAGGGCTGAGTTGTTAGCAGCCAAACATTCTGAAATATTTAGATTTCTGCAAGCATTTAAACTGCAGAAGTACAAGCCCCTGTGACTTTAAATTTGAAGCTGGAGGGGCGGCCATGAGATTAACTCTTTACACCTGGGGTAAGTACAGAAGATTTTTTCATCTATTGATGAACATTTATTATTTCCATCACAAATATCCTGAATTGGGCTTGATATTTATTATTCAGTCCTGAGTAGCAAATAAGCCATGTGTTGTATTCCAAATTTATTACTCATTAATCAAAAACCCTAGTGCTGAGGTTGTTGGCAGTTGGCCCTTTTGTTATCTGGAGGCTGATGGCTTCTGTTTGAATGAAGCTCATTCCCCATCATCCCTAGGTGGAAGATGCAATGTTGTACTAGAATTGGGGAGTCTCTTGCATTGAAGCCAGGAGTATTACTACTCTGTAATATGTCAGTCATGGAAAAAAAGATTTCATTCAGAATCAGAAACTAATAAGAATGTGAGTTAAAAATAAAACTACAGTCTGAGAGACATGAATTCAAGTTTTCAGTGCCACGGTAGATGAGTGACTGAATTTGGAAAAAAAAAATGTTCATCCCTATTCCCTCAAAATTGAACTTTCATTTCTGAAGTCCCATATTAAACTGGCAGACATCAACATAGTACGTAATTTACTAGGCATGTGCAGTATATGTTTAAAGAACTGCTGACATCTTAAAAAACTTGGAAAAACATATTAATTAGGTACAATTCAGCTTCCATTCCATATATATTCTAAAGATTCCTCCTCCCCAGTATTTATTACTAAGAACATTTGCATGAATACATGGGCCCAGATATGCAAACTGCGCCCAAGAAGTGCGCAACAGCAGGAGCAAGCGCAAGTCCATTGTGCCCATGCACAAGAAGCGCGATATTCAAAAACTGCACAGGCCAAGATGCGCCTACAGCACACGACTGAATATTGCACCACCTGTGCCATAGCGCAACAAGGGATGCCCCATGGAGCAGGGCAGCAATGCAACAGCACAACCAGGGATGCAGGGGCCCACCACCCATGTCACAGATGGGTAGAGGAGCACAGAGCAGAACAGACATCATCCCCCCACCCCATGCACTGCACAACCGGGGGAGAGCTGAAATAACCACCAGCCCATGGATACCAACAACCAACCCACAGCTGGGCCATGGTGCCCCAGCACACCCCCAGGCAAGCTGTGACTGGCACACAAGGAGGGCCGAGCACCCCTTGCCACACCATCCCACCAATGCAGAGCACACTCTGCACCACGATCACCATACACCCTTCTCAGGAGTAGTGCCCAACAGTGCAGGACACCCCATGAATGCCACCACCACCACTGTGACAATGCAACCCTGTGCACTACATAGCCATGCAAGGCAGCCCCAACATGTGCACCCTGCAGCGGGTGGCAGCAGACAGCAATGCAACAACAGCATGCACAGTGCCACTCTGCACGTCCCCCCTGAGGTACAGCTGAGAGACTGACCATGCGTCACCACATGAGGTACCCCACATGTGACAGGGCATGCCCTGGACCCCACCACCAGTGGTACAGCACCCTGCACACCCTCCCAAGGACACATCCTGTCCCAGCACTGGCCACAACAGCCAACACAGACACACACAGTGTTGCATGGAAGCATGCGCCACACAGGATGCAACACAGTGCATGGACAAACACCCACCCATACCCAATGGTACACCAACATGGGGACACAGTAGCAGGTCAACCAAGTGACTGGCATGTGGCCACGGCTGCCGCGTACACACATCCAGCACCCCTACATGGCACAGGTATGCCAGCCACCCTGCGCAGGCACCATGAAGCTGTATGCCACCAGCATGCGGCTGGAGCACAAGTGACAGACAGTGGAGCACATCCCCTGCAACAGACACAAGTGACAGCATGGAGGGAGGACAACAACAGCAGAGGCCACAGTGCCACCGGAGGCAGACGTGTACCATACTGGTGATGGGAGGCAACCTGGCATTGTGCCGGGTACAGTTGTTATCCAGCATGGACAGCCACTACTGACATGCCAGCAGACCATGCATATCACAGACATGCAAGGGTGTCAGCTGCACAGGCCATGGACAGTCTGACAGGGGTGCCATGCACACAGTGCATGCACTGTGGACCACTGCATACAGGCATCCAGTGCACAGAGAACAACACACAAACCACAGACAGTGACTGATCCCCCTGCCCACACCATAGGCGGTTCCCTTCCGGACACACACACACGGCCATGCATGCACCACCCCTGACTCCATGCACACCACTGCAGCTGAGCACCTGTAGCCCACTGCAAATCAGAGACCACCACAGTTGTCATAACAAAACAAATTTATTTAAAACAGGTAATCAAAAAAACTATTTACAAGTATGTACAATGGGGGGAAGGGCCACATACCAGGTGGGAGTGGGTAAGGGGCAGGGGTGAACATATAGGAGAGGGAAGAAGGGGGGTGTAAGGGTTGGTCCGGGGGGGAGGTGTACTTAAGGGCATGGATGGGCTATCGTCTGCCCCGGTCGTCCTCCATGTGGCCCCGATGTCTCATACGCCTCCTCACCCCGTGTTGGTTCATCTGTTGGAGGAGCTCTAGGGTCACCCTTGCCACCTGTAGCAGCTCCTGCAGTCCCCTTTCAATGGCCTGAACTCATCGTCCACCTAGGATGAGGGAGCAGAGTCAATACGTGTGACTGTCCAGCCCCCTGCAGCCCACCCATTGTGCATGGCATACAGCCATGTGCCATGCCCCTGTGATGGTGTGCGATCACCCACAGTGACCGTGTCCATAAGACCTGCCTACCCAGGCACCCACAGCCATGCGGACCACTGCACACACCCACCGCCCATGTCCTGCACAGCACCACCGTGGCCGTACAGTGACTTGGCTATGCGGTGTGAAGGCAGTGGCACAGCCAAGTACCCGGTGCATGCATGGACCACCATTGATGCACTCCCAGACATGCAGTGCCACTGGACAGTGCTGACTGTAACAAGTTGCGTGCATGGAAGTTGTGTCAATGGATGGTGGCCATGCCCCGCTGCCCACCCAGTTACACAGCATGCAATAGTAATCATGGATGTAAGGCACTCACCATCATCAGGCTGGTCCCTGCGCCTCTGCAGACCTTCACCCCTTCACCCCTTCCGGCCTGCCGGTCCTCCAGGTGACGCCACCTCTCCATCACCAGCCTGAGCTCTTCTGGGCCTAAGGTGCAAACATGGAGAGAGGAACATCAGTACAATCTGGTAGCAAAGTCCCCCCACCCCCATGCATGTTCAGTCCCACAAAGCCATACCCATCCACCCCCCAACCCGATACCACCACCATGGCCAACACTGAACACCCCCACATGTGCCGGACACATGCAACCGTAATACCCGTATGGATGATAACAGTGTATGGATGGGGCACCTACCTGGCTGTGGCACCGTGCCCCTCCTGGCACATCCCCACAGGCAGGCAAGCATGTCCGAGTCCCTGTGCCTGAGGTCCCCGTACTTGTGGCGACACTGCTCTGCCATGCACCCTTATCCCGTGGCCTCCTCCAGTGCATCAGCCACCTCCCACCAAATTGCACTCCTCGCCCAATCCAGGGGTGCATCACCATATAAAGCCCCAGCATGGGGCTCTACAATGGCCACCAGATTCGCTAACTTCACCTGGCTCCACATAGCAGCCATTCTCCGAGCCATCTCAGCAGATAGTTGGTGTCAAAATAGCGCTCGGCAGCACAGTCCCGCCACATGCAGATGCTGAGCAGTACAGTGCAGCCATTCCCTATCATGTTGTCACCGAATAGCATGATAGTGGTGCACCTATGCTGGATGCATGATGCCTAGGGGGCCAAGGTCGGGCACAGGGTCAAGGGTCTCTAGCGCATGGACAGCCACAGTGTGATTGGAACCGAATGCATGTAGTGCAATTGGGTGCCTGTGTGCTACCTCCTGTAGCAGCCTACAGCGCTGTGGCCCCAGTGCGCCTACGGCATCCCAGTGCCACAGTGCCATGTATGTGAACAGCGCAGTAGCGCCACTGGCACAATGGTGGCTGTGCCCTGCATTGCCTTCCACACACAGCATGTCAGCAGCGTGGCAGGTGCCTGTGTCATCACCCCGGGCATGCGCAGTTAGGTGTGTACTGCACATGTCACAGAACTGCGCCCTTGGCTGAGCATGTTCGACACAATTGTCCAAAGCGCAACAGCACGATATTCAGCCGGCATATGCAAATCAGCTAATCAGCCATTCAGTGGCACAGACACTGCATTTGCATCCACTTAAAAATGAGTCTCGGCTCATTTGCATGCGTTGCGCTATAAAACTGTGACATTGGGCTGCACTGGCCATAGTCGGTTACTGCAGTTTATTGTGGTGAGTTGCAAGTTGCATACTGTTTGGGAGTGTGGACTGTGGTGTTTGGGACATGCATGGGACTGCACAGTCACAGGTAACACCTGTCATTCACACAGGATGAATAATGACCAATCGTGAGGTGGAGGAAGAGGAACAGAGATGTGGGCAGAAGAGGAGGTCTAACTTCACCAACGCAGAAACAGATGCCCTGTTTGAGGCCTACCTCGACCAGGAGCCGCCGCTCAGCGGACGCCAGGGAACACCACAGGCCCATGCTGCTGCATGGGAAGAGGTGGCGCGTGCCGTCAACTTGCATGGCAACCACCAGTGGTCCATGCAGGAGTGCAAAAAGGAAATGGGCATGGACAGGTGGAGGATTAAGGAGAAGGTGACTGCCATCAGGGCAGCATGGTCTGTGACCGGTGGGGGACAGCAGGATGTGCAACGCCTGACCCCACAAAAAGAGCGGGTTGCTGGCAGCATGCAGTGTTGTGCCATCAAGGGTGTTCTGGGTGGTGGATTCCAGATGGGTGGTAGTCCGTCACTGCATGGTAGGTCCTGGTCTGTCAATGGGGGGGGACAGGGTAGGTCACATACATTAATGCTACTATTTTTCCCTTAGAGCTCCTGAGCATCTATATGGGTCAGCGGTGGTGGGCTTCTCCACTGAGGGTGGTAGCATGGAGATAGAGGAGGGCCCATCCACCTCCACAGGCATATGAGGGTCAGGGCAACAGTGGGCCTGCCTGGACGTCTGGACTGATGTTGGTGGAGCAGGTGCGGAAGAGGCCCTGCCTGTGTCCCAGCATGCCAGTGCCCATGGATGCCAGCATGCTGAGACTTGGGCTGGTGCCAGATCCATCACTGATGATGATGGAGCTAACGTCATGCGCAGTGATACGTGTGGGCCACAGGATGGCCACACAGCAGGTGACATCACGGGCATGGCTGTGGGTGGTGCCGCCGTGGAGGCCTGCGTGACATTACAGTCCCAGCCTGTGCCTATCTGCACCAGTGGGGCAGCACTGGTGTGTGTCCAGGACAGTGGGGCTGTTGCAGCCACTGCGGCGGCACCTGTGAGCCCTGGAGAGCAGCAGCTGGAGGGGCAGTGTCAGCAGTCGGCCAATGGCTGTGGGGGTACAGTGTCAGGAGGCGGCATCAGTGCACTGCCTGTGGACATGCCCAGGCCTGGCCCGGTGTGCAGTGCTGACCATCAGGGCCGCAAACACCATGAAGGACAGCATGCCGATCAGGCAGATGACCTCTTAGATGAGCAAACCTGCATACTCCAAGCATCAGTCAGTCAGCACGTGTGGCTTGTGACAGTGGTGGATGCACTCAGTGTGGCTCTGCACCAAGCAGAGAAGTGGTGCAGCAGAGACACCACACTGCTCCTGGCAGGGATGGACTGGTTGCTGGATGATGTGATGGCTGCCATTGACAGGCAGACACAGGCAATCACAGCTATCATAGGCACACAGTTATTTGCCCATGTGTCGCAGACACCGCGCGGTCACAATGTCCCCCATTCCGGTGTCGTGCGACACCCTCCTTGTCGACTCCGGGTTCAGCTGTGGGCATCCCGAGCATGCCTGGCGCAGGCATGTTCAGTGTGCTGCAGATCCCTGCACGAGCACGGTCATGTTTATGCAGTGGAATCCCTGGGGGACCATCAGTGCCACCCCATGAGGCCATTGGTCAGCCTGTCACTGCTGGCGGGTCTCGGCGGGGTGGCCCATGCATCCATGGCAGCCGTGGCACTGTGGCACGTGACTGACCTGTCTCCCAGCATGGCTACTGTCTGATGCTGCCCGGTGTGCATTGTGTTGTTCAGCGTACAATGCACGGGTGGAGTACCCAGCCCTGCACACATGCACACATTCCATCTGCACACCCTCCCGGCTGCTGTCCGCTGTGGCATGTGCATGATGATGCCTGCATTGCGCTGTCTGCCACTGTGCAATGGTGCTCAGCATCTGACACACGCACAATGACAGGCACTGGGCGTGGTGGTCTGTGGACGTGTGTGTGGCTAGGGGTGGTGGTCGGGGTCAGCGTGCCTCCTACCCTTTGTGCATGTCTTGTGAGGTGTGTGTGTGTGTGTGACCATGTGCCGTGTTAGACCTTGCCCATCCCTGGCAGTGTGTGAAGTTCCATGCTCAGCCAATTCCCTTAATGACATGCACCCCTGGTGTTTGTCTATGCGTGTTTGTGGGTTGTGTCTTTGCCACTGGTGGTTGCACATGGCCCCATGACTTACCTAGGTTGGCTGAAGTGCTCCTCTGTGATGGTGTCCCAGTGCAGCTGTGCCAGCCGGATCAGTCGGGGGTCTCTTCACCCAAGGGGGGGGCTGCCCATCACCATCTTCACCAGCGTCCTCATCATCCCCATCGCTGTCCCCATCTTTGACCTGTACGGCTATCCCACAGTCATTGGCCATGTTGTGCAGGATGCAACAGGCCAGGAATAGCCCACAGACCTTTGAGGGGTTGTACTGTAGGGCACTGCCAGATATGTCCAGGCAATGGAAACATGCCTTCAGCATCCTGAACACCCGCTCGATGACATTGCATGTGATGGCATGTGCCTCATTATAGCATTGCTGCAATGGGGTCATGGGCTGCTGGTATGGTGTGAGCAGCCAGGTACGGAGTGGATATCCACTGTCACCTGTGTGTAGAGGGTTGAAGTTGGTTTGGTGATCAGCATCGCCCTGCTTTGGGCTATCTAGGCCAATACCCATGTCACCTCTGACTATGCCCCTCCCAAGCTCCATGTCTTTCTGCGTGGTTTGCATACTCACCCACTAAGTGGCCAGTGGGGATGTCCCCATTTGTGAATCTGTGGCACAGTGCTGACTGGTGCCAGATGAAGGCATCATGTGCTCCCCCAGGGTGCGTGGCACAGACATTGATTATGTGCCCCCTGGCATCGCACACCACCTGGCAGTTGATGCTTGCATACCCCATCCAATTCATGTATGCGGCCCCTTTGGGGTCAGGTGGTGTGCGGATGGCCACATGGGTGCAGTCTATTGCCCTGAGCATGCCAGGCATACGTGCTACCCTGTGGAACTCCTGTATGTTTGCTCTGCACTCCGCCGGTGTGCTGGAGAAATGGATGTACTCCACAGCATGTGGCAGCAGTGCATGGAGGAATTGGGTGAGGTGGCATGACGCGGCTGACTGGGTTATGCCTGTCATGTCCCCTGTTGGTCTCTGGAAGGTACCCATGGCGAGCAGGCATATGCAAGCTGTCGCTTTTTTCTCCACTGACAGAGCATGGCTCCATCGTGTGGGTGCCTGCATCACATCACTGCACACCTCACACAGCTGCCTCAGAATTGCCCGGTTCAGGCGGTACCAGCCCACAATCTCGGTATCGGTGTACAGCTCAAAGCTGGTGCAGGCTTGGTAATGCCTGTTGGGGGCATACTGCCGACTGGCCCTTCCACGGCCATGCCCCCTGCTGCCTGCCTTCTCACCCCCCCATAACTGCCTCCCTCTGGATGGTGGCACTGGCCATGTCCCTGGCTTGTGTTCCCCCCCCGGCAGCTGTTTCTGTGTTTCCCCCGCTGCCCTTTCTGCTTCTTCCCCTGCACCAGAAACACCTTCCTGTGGTGGCCTCAGTGCTGTGTGGCACTCCCCCCTTTTGCACTGCACTGTGGCTGTGGCTCCCCACACCTTCCCTGTTCCTGGGGATTCCAGGTGCTCTGTCTCGTTCTGCCCTGTGTGTGTGTGTTGCCTGTGTGGCTGGCTATGGTTCAGCAACATGTGCCTTCCCTGTAGCGTTCTTGTGCCTCTCTCTTGTTCCTTTTTATTTTGGCTCATTTTCGCTATCGCGTAACTTCCGCTTGCTTCCCTATTGCGCATGGCGCATGTTGTTGAATATCGCACTGTGCCATTTATGCATGGTTCCTCCCCCTTCAGTTGCACATGCATTCATTATCATTGCGCTCTTGCGCAGTGTGATTTGGGGGGTGCATCTGCCTCCCACTGAATATCGCAGAATGGCACAATTTCAGACTTGCACTGGCACATCCTTATTGCGCATAGCGCAACCCTGTTGAATATCTGGGCCATGATCTTTATCCTTTAGGATTCATCTACCTCTATAGCTTACTCCCTACTTCAAGTCATTATCGTCTGTTGTGACATCATAGTATGTTGCCATGAGAGTAACTGTGATGTCACAAGCAGTGCATTATGACTTCAGGTGAGGAGACAGCAACAGGAATAGATGAACTCTTCAGGAGCAAAGATGCTATTTTCATGCAGATGACTTCAGTCATGAATAACGGGAAGGAGGAATACAGAACTAATGTGAAATGCAAGCTGGACTGCATCTCAATATTATGTTTTGTAAAGTTGTACTGAAGGCATAAGCTGCTCTTTAAAGGAGGTTTGAGAATCAGAGCCTTTTTAAAATATCATCTTAGTTGAAACTGAAATGATTTCCGGCCTGAACCAGTAAAGGGTCACTTGCCTGTAAGTGCAATAAAGATCATGGCTTTGTTGTTGATAATAGACTATTGATGACACACAGAGAATAATTCACCTCCCTATAAAAAATACGTTAGTCATTTCCTCTGAACAGTTGTATTGCTGTGGCTAAAACAGATAAAACAAAGCAAAATGTGTAGCTGTTGGTCAAAATATGCTCTAAATTGGACAATCCTCTGTATTCTCAGTTTTTACCTTCAGTGGTGGGAGCAGAATTACAAAAACAATGCTGCAAGTTTTCAGATAACAATTGAGTTTGGCAAAATAGGCTAGGGTGATGGTCAAAGTCTCTAAACCCACATTTTACATCTCTGCCGAGCAGCAAGTTCAGCTGAACCAGCAACCTAATCAGTCTGTTGACCAACGATTGTGCACAATGGATGGAAATGGCAAAAACTGGGTGAAGTATTTTGAAGGTATTTCAGGGACTTGTTTGTGCATACATCACTACTGAGAGTGGGAAGTTGGGCAACTTACCCATGTACCACCTTCCAAGCTTTAATGGTATCTAACATTGTAAGAGCAATTGCTTTTCCTAAGACACACTTCTAAAAATTGTATTCAACAGTAAATTAAAACTATAAGGGGTTTGGCTGAATTCCACATCAGTGATTCTGTCAAGTGTACTCATAGCTAAACAAGTAATTCCTTTCTAAGCGTTTGTTTGCCAAGAAGGGGAATGGAATGGTAGGCTGGCCAAGTTATAGGGGGGGCTTTATTACATTTACAAGCAGGTGTTTGAGTTGCTGGATTCTAGCAGACAGCAGTAGTTTTCTTCTGTGAGAATCCTGGAAGTGGAGTCCATCTCATCTTAGTGGTTTACTGCTGCATACAGCTGATAAAAGCCATTCCAGAAGGGAAGGTAGACAGAACAAAAGGAGAAAGCTTGGTCTGTCCATGTGAATAACATTTATCCAAAATTCTGTAAGAAATGAAAGGATATTCATAGCTTTATTGGCGTTAGGAAAGCTAGAACAGGTAAAATAAGGAGAGATGCCAACGTACATTCTGGTGGCCACACTTTGAGGTCCATTGAGGCCACCAGAATTTAGGATAGGAGAACCACTAAGCTAGAAAATGAGTTTAGTGATGCATTTATCAAACAAGAAATGATATTGTGCATTCATGTTTTAGTGCATAAGCTTTTGGGGTAACGCAGTCAGTCTAAAATATCATTTACAATGTGCAGAATATCTATATTATTACTCTTGCCCAGACTGCATGCAGTTAGGCATAAAGAGAAACATGAGTATTTACCTGCTTTTATAGCATTAGACAAATCCAGATGAATTCAATATTAAGAAGAACTTTATAGTAAATCAAATGTGCCACTATAGAAAAAAAAAGCAAACATTTATGGCATATCAATGACCGTGCTATTGACCACAGCAAATCCACCCTAGTTGTGTCCCTTGTCTGCCAAAAAGCTGTTATTGCTAGTGCCTGTGTCCACAGTACACATTTCAGTGTCACCAGAAATGATCACTTGGTGGTGCAAAAGACGGTATGGCATTGTCTTAGTTCAAAATGCTGAAAAGCGCTGAAAGCCTTTTTGTGGCTTTTAAGTGTCTGCACTGAGGTTTTCCATAAAATAGTTGCCACTGTTTTAAATATGTGTGCCATGTTATATTAAGCCTCACAGCTCCAGCCATGATTGTAGTTATCAGATCAAAACAGTAAGATGATGCACTGGGCCTTATAGAAAGCCATCTGTATTCCATACTCTGTCTGTCTGTCTGTCTGTCTATCTGTCTAGCTAGCTGTCTATCTCTTATCTTCTATCTATCTATCTATCTATCTATCTATCTATCTATCTATCTATCTATCATATGTACACAATCTAATGATCTAGCTACTATATGTACACTATCCGTCTTTGTGTTGATCAGTCTATCTGTCTGTATCTCTCTGTCTGTCTCATCATCTTTTATGTTTATTGAAAAATCAAGAAGAGCTATTACAACACTCCAAGGTCGGAGGAGTGCATTACAAGTGGTCACCAGTGGTGTAGCACATGGATTGATCTTGGGACTGGTCCTCTTCAATATCTTCATCTGTGATATTGGAGTGGGGAGCGGTGTGAAAAACTGCCTATTCCCAGATGATACTAAGATATATGGAAGCAAGGAGCACAAAAAAGAGGAATGACATTGAAAGATTAGACAAGTGGTCAGGGGCATGGCAGTTAAAATGCTAAAAAGTGCAAAGTAATCCACATGGTGGCAAAAATCTGAGAACAGAATACAGAATGGGGAAAAGGGGTAGCAGTTGAAAGTACAACTGAGGAGAGGAATATGCAGGCAATAACTTGGGTGCAGGCAGTACAGCCTAGATGTTAGAGCAATGAGCTGTGAATGGGCTTGGTACATCCAGCAAACCTGGGTTTTATTCCCACAACCTCCACTTATTTTCTGTGTGACTCTGAGCATGTCACTGAACTTCCCCAATGCTCCAATCACCTCTGAAAACAGTCACTTGTGCCTAGTGGGCCTTAAGAGATTAAAACAGTGCAGCAGGACTGTGGGGACAGATACTGGGATGTATAGGATTTGGGATCAGTAGCCAGAGGAGCAAGGTGATTATGTCACTGTACAGGCCTTTGGCTTGTCCTCATCTGGAATAGGTTATGCAATTCTGTGGCCTGCACTCAAAGAAGGACACAGCAGGGTAGACACAGTGCAGAGGAGGAGGAGAACAAGGGTTCCACCATGCTGCATCAACATGAAATTTGTTGATTGGCATTACAGTGATAGCACAATGCTGACAGTTGGCATTGTGCCGTCAGGATCAGAAGATGTTTTTTGTGGGGTCTTCACCTCCCACACCCCCCACATTTTAAATTATCAACCCTGAGTTGGAGTTGTTTCGGTGAGGGGGTGAAATCGTGGCAGACTGGAGTGTCATCAATATCATGGACTGTTACAGTGAACTGCAGATTTTGTTGTTGTAATGGACTTTGTGGTATTGCTGTTGCTGTGTGAATAGTATACTGGAAAACAAGGATGATTCAGGATCAGCAGCAAAATACTATGGGGAGATTGAAAGATCTCATCAGATACACACTGGAGGCAGAATGAGAAAGGATGGACTTGATTGAGATATACAAATACCTCCATAGAATAAATAAGGTATACTGTCACTACACTGACAACTTTACAGTGATGTGGGTGATACTGACAACATTGTCATGTCACTGTAAAGTCTACCTGGGACTCTGGTACCCTTACATGAGGTATTGCACCCCATCCTCAACTCAGCTCAGACCTGGAGTTGGGAATCCTAAGTAGGGGGGTGCAGGGAGCACATCCCCCTGCATGGGGGTGAGGGGGTGCAACCCCCAGCAAAAAAGGAAGGAAAAGTACAGCAGAACCATCCCAACTGCATTTGCAGGCAAAGTACTGGTGTCAGGGAAATGTCACCTTGACATGAAATTGTAGATGTGGCTTCATGGATCAGATAAATAAAGTATATTGCAGGGAACTGTGCATGTTGTATGGGCACACACACACCAGGAGGGAGTTCAATGAATCTGGCAGATGGGAGATTTAAGAAGGACATCAGAAAGTATTTCTTTATAGAGAGGGTAGTGGACCCATGGAATAGACAACCAAATAAGGAAATCTGTGCAAAATCAGTGTTTGGGGGACTACAATATGGGTGGGACCAACATTTGGGGCTCATAAAGACATTGACAACAGAGGTGGGGGGAAAGGATGAGTGAAGGGATAATAAGGACCCCACAATCAATATTAGATCCTGTATGTAGGACTCGGATGCATTGATGGGCCACAGGCTTTTTTCACCAACAACATCTATGATTTCATGTTATGGCTAGTTTAGAACCAGGAAGAAATGTAGTAAAATTAACCGTAACAAGCAAAGTTTCTGGAAAGTGGTGAAACGTCACCTTGGCAAAACTCTGTGATGTTCCTATGCCCATCACCAATGTCACACTTTGCCACGTCATAAAGTTTTTCCATGTGAAGTGACACTTTTTCTTCTAAGCCTTTATGGAGTCTTTTAAGGTGACAACTTCTAGAGTGAACATTGATGACATTGCATTGAAAAAGTGATAGTTTTCATCACAAAAACTTTGCGATGTTGGAAAACTTTATGAATTACTTCATAAAGTGAAGTTTACTAACTTTGTCCATCCCTAAAACTAGGGTAGAATCTCAAGTTTTACTTTGCTGACAAAGTTCCAGTGAAGTTCCAAAATTCACCTTTACAAAGTTCCCACTCTGCAGCTTCACCTAGCTTCGCCTGTGAAGGTGGTGAAGTAAGTGAAGCTGGATGAAGTTAGGTGCAGTTGGGGTAATTTAAGTAAATTCACCTAGAAAAAGGGCAACTTCGCCTTGCAGAAACTTTGCGAAGTTGGCACTTTGCAAATTTCATCAACTTTGCAAATTAATTTGCAGAGTGAATTTTATCCACTTTGCCCATCTGTAATCAACAGAACAAGACTCAGAGGTCCATCCAGTCTGCCTATTGGGCTGGTGGGGTTTTACATATAAATTTGGATCAACATAGACTAAAGTATGTTAATCTTGTTTGATTTGATTCTGGGAGGCTAAAATTAATGGCTACCTGCCGACTTAAGGCTGCACCTAAGTTATGGCTGTGAAGGAGCTCGGTAATACACAGTATGCTGGGTCTTTGTTGACTGAACGTGTTTGCATGAAATCAGTAGGGTGCGAAGCTTTGTGCAAAGTTAAAAAAACACTGCAATCTGCGGAGTTCGGTATGGATTGCATCAGTATGTGCTTTGCAGTATGCCAAAAAGCACAAAGTTTACTGCGCAAATTGACACAGTTCAACAGTTTTTAGTGAGTTTTCAATAAGAACTGATGTACTTTACATCACAAATTTGCCACAAAGTGGTGAATTGCATCAATTTGCATAGTAACATTCATGCAACTGTGGAAAATTGTAAAGTGTGCACTAAGCCTGCTTCCACATGCAAGCAGATTTTAAAATTCATAACAGTGCTACACATGGGTCATATTCCTGTCTTCCATATTCATCTGTCTATCTTTCTGTCTGTCTGTCTGTCTATCTATCTATCTATCTATCTATCTATCTATCTGTCTATCTATCTATCTATCTATCTATCTATCTGTCTATCTATCAGCGAGTGCATGCATCTCTAGTCTGCAAGTAAATATTTGCCTCAGAACAAGCAAAAAGTCACTTTAATAATCCTAGTTAGTAGGATTATATCAAATATGTATCATGTGTCATGGAAATATAATGATTAGAATCTGAAAATGTCTGTTGATTGAATTATTGTGCACCATATTAAGATGTAGAAGTGATATAGTGATTTAGATTCCATAAATTGCAATGCTTTGTTTAAATTGTTTTGCCCTATTTAAGTGACCCAGACAACAATATATCATCATCATTTTCTAAAAGCGATTTTTCAGTTTTCTGCACAACACTGGCAGCTGGCAAAAGTGGGACTCAAGTTTCATAGCATTTCAAAAAAATGAAATTTCAAGACATGCCATTCTTCATTATTAAAACATTTTGTATGAAAGCAGACTCTTTGCCCTTAGACCACATCTGTTCCTTTGTCTGCCTTGAATCAAAACCCTCTTCTTGTAACGTCACATTTTGTTGCCATGGAAATTATTCTGATATCACAAGCAGAATACTGTGATTTCAGAGCTGGAAGAAGCAGCAGAAAACAGATAATATCTAAAGAGCCAACAGTTTGTTTTCATAAAAAAAAAGTTAATAATAAAAATATGGCAGGTCTAGATACTGTATTCAAATTTTGGGGGAATTTTGTATAATTGAGTTCTGCTAATATGAACAAGGATTTTTTTTTTGTAGGAAACCTGAAAATAACTTTAAGTGTTTTAATGAAATTATGTAGCATTGGAAAAGGTCACACTGTTCTCCAGTTCCTTTGTTTTTTAATTTTTCTGGCTCCAGTTATGATTGTCCTGAAGTTGAATTCCTTTAGTTTAGAGACTGGGTAGTAAGTAATGAGTTATAGTGGATACCCACCCAGCCCTTAAATTCATCATTACTCCCTGGTATCCAGTGGCACCCTCACTTTCTGCAGTCTAGCATACTGGCCATTAGGGCTGTTCAAATCCACCAGTAGAATTTCCACAAAAGTTGAAATTTCTCTTCTGCAAAATTGCAGCATGCACTTTGGCAGTTTGTTGCAGAAAGTTTGACTTAATACAGTGCAATAAATGAATGAATTGTGGATTAATGTATTAAACTGTGGTAAGAAATTCTGCAGAACTGATCATAGTCAGTGATGAGTTCTGAGAAATTTCTTTCTGCAGTTTAAAGGGACACCTTCAACATCATTTTCTGAAAAAGTTGTTATATTTTTCTTTTAATAAAATATTAAATTACAGAATTATAAATATGTGTATGTATTTTGCTTCAGAACTCAGCGAGCTATCAAATAAATTGAAAACAACAGTTTATGACTCTGCTAGAAACTAATATATCTAATGACGTATCATGCTTAGGTACCATGTATTGTAAGGTTAGGTTTTGTTTTTCCTGCTGTCTAATCCAAAACATTGTAATGTTAACATTAAAAAGCAATACATGTGACTATTACTATTACTGCAAATCAGGAACATGCTATAGGAATGCTAGAGCAAATAAAAAAGACCAAGGGTTCATCATGTTTGTCTACTGCCATCCAGGAAGTTGTAGCATTCAATGTCTTTTAAAAGCATTTACATTAAAGATAGGTTCTGGACACCAGCACAAAAAGTCAAATGTGATCAGATTGGGGATGGGAGCAATATACTGTAGGTAAATAGCAACAACTCAGTTAAGTGTCTCTTTTCCTCTGCCTGTTTCTGGAATTGGTATAACTTAAATGCCTTCCCAATGTAAATATCATACATGTCTTAATCTACTGTCACATTTGATTGCTGTACTGTACTATTTTTCCCCCACATAGGTCTGTTGGAAGGGTTTGTTTAGCAAGGTAGAGTGTTTTTAGAAGATTCTTTCCATGAGGGTAACAGATGGCTAGGTGCTAGACATGGTATCATGTAACAGGTGTACCAGGGAGGGTAATTGCGAAGGAGATGAATGAGTTAAGTGGAGGATGTCTATGGGATTAACTGTGGCCAAAATGGGGAATGGATAAAGGGTTTAATTTTTATTTTTATCTTTAATTTATGAATCCATAAACCCCCTAAGGGCCCTTAAGTATTAAGATCCCGGTAGACCAGAACCTTTGCTAAGGCTGAGAATATATGTCTCAAACAAAATAAGGACTGAAAACATTCACCACAAGTCAGATAAGTCTCCATGGTGCAATATACTTTATTCGTGCAGATCCAAACTGAAGAACAATATATCCAATATATTCAAAATAAATCAGTGTTCAGAGCGAGAGCTATACAGGTCGCTATCCTACTTCCTGGTTACATGCCAGAGTCACCTGACACGTTTCACCCAATCAGAGCTTTCTCAAAGGTGTGCTGTACAAACTGATGCCAACATTTAAATAGGAGCACTATTTAAAGTGATACACACATACATTAACACTTAATTAAAAAACCTCAATTATACAAGGTTATAGTTAGAAACCATACAGATATAGTAAAAGATAGTTATTAAATAAAGCTGATACATTTGCATTTCACAGTCATTCACAAATATTCACATAATATATTTACAAAATCACACATGCCCACACAATGCAAAGCATCATGGACTGCATATGCAAATCACCACAGAATGTTATGCTGGTTCAACTTTAAGCAGAATTGCATGGTGCCGGAAGGCCGCTCACACAGTTTGCAAAGGGTGCTAACAGGTGACATAGACATGTGTTTCGTCCTACCAGGACTCATCAGTATGCCTTGTCTGTTTGACACCCCAGTGGAATGAACCAGCTAACCTAAGACGGTCTGTCTGGGTTATATTGTGGTGAACCCATTCAAATAAAAAACTATTTAAAAGACAAAGAACCTCTGTGTGCAAACACTGAGGCAAGGGTTACCCCAAAGGGCATTTGGCTGGGAAGCCAAGTTTCAAGAAAATACAAAATCACACATGCCCACACAATGCAAAGCATCACGGGCTACATATGCAAATCACCACAGAATGTTATGCTGGTTCAACTTTAAGTAGAATTGCATGGTGCCAAAAGGCCTCTCACACAGTTTGCAAAGGGTGCTAACAGATGACATAGACAGGTGGTTCGTTCTACCAGGACTCGTCAGTATGCCTCGTCTGTTTGACACCCCAGTGGAATGAACCAGCAAACCTAAGATGGTCTGTCAGAGTTATATTGTGGTGAACCCATTAAAATAAAAACTATTTAAAAGACAAAGAACCTCTGTATATCTAATATATTTATCTATATATATATATATATATATATATATATATATATATATATAGGATATATTGTTCTCCAGTTTGGATCTGCATGAATAAAGTATATTGCACCAAGGAGACTTAACCGACTTGTGGTGAATGATTTCAGTCCTCATTTTGTTTGTGACATATATTCTTGACCTTAGCAAAGGTGCTGGTCTCTCTCTTCATTGTATTGCTATCTGTTTAGACCATTGCACAGCATTTTCCTGGTGTAGCACCCCATGCTATTTCTTTATTAAGATCCAGGTAACCTAGCCTAATTAACACATTAGCTCCCAAAATGAATGGGAGAATACTAAGATCCTCTGCCCGCCAGCTTCTCCAACTCCCCAGTGTAAGAACTTCCCTAGGACTCTGGTTCTACACTGCCATCATACCTCACATCTGGAGTGGTCTCCCTAGCAGCAACCAGGAATGTACCTCCCTTGGGGGCTTCAAGAAGGGTTTTAAGGCCAGCCTGTTGGTACTGAGCCTATGCACCTGCTACTGCTGAGAGTCAGACGACTCCCTAGTGCCATTATAACCTCATTTGAGACATCAGTCTGACTGTGACAGTCTCATGTATAATAATACTTCTCTGGTTGATGTTGATTGTAATTAACCTGCCGCTGTATCCTTGACAGGGTCAGTATGTCTATATTGACTGTTAATTGTGAAATGACATGCATGTATTTTGTTATGTTTGTAAATGTATGTAATTAATTCTGGGTCACTCCTGAAAAAGAGACTGTTTCGGTTTCAGTGGGCCTACCTGGTCACCAAAATGTAAATACATAAATAAACAGCCTGTTATTTGTGGATTATGGGATTTATATTTATTACTTGTACAGCCCTGATCAGTTTCTAGGTGCCTTCCACTATTTATAGGAATACTTTTGACCCACCTAGGACTTAAGGTATCTCTTGTTTAAGAAGCACATGTTATGACTGGACACATTCTGTAGAGATTGTTGATATAGCTGGTAGTTTGATTCTGATTGTGTTTTTCTTTTTAAAAGTAAAAAACTGACTCCCCATACTGGTGTTACCACTCAAAACTGTTGTTTGTTTATAGTCCTTGATTAACTCCCACTGCATCTTTCCTGGACTTGGGAACATCCCCAACACAGTCTAGTCACTCATGATGTAGTGGGAGGAGAGCAGGAGCGCAGACTATTGCATTATGAGTAGTTGCACTATTTTGGAGGATTCTTAATGTTCAGGATGTATTCAATAAGATTAAATCAAGGATTTGAAACAAAACAAGATTAGGTATAATTACACCATTAGCATGCATTTCAGTTCTACTAAGAATAAATCCAGATAAAACAACTAGCAACATCAATTAATTTTAGAGAAGGTTATCAATCTAAAATTGTGGGCTTTCAACTAGAAATCATATGATGCAGAAAGGGGTGCCAGTTTCCCTTTAACTTAAATAGATAACAAACTTGTTCAGCTAATAAGAAATGCCCTCTTTAGTGCTTCTGAATCATGGGTTAATACAAATAATATCACACATTTCACGGAGAATTTTTCTGTTGAAACATTCATCTTTTGAAATGAAGTTCTTGCTTGTTAAAGGTGACAGACAGCCCCAGAGGCTTGCATTGCTTTTTTATCCATAGACATGTTGTGAGTACACTGTAGGTAGAGGAATGCAAGCTTTTTCTAAGGAAAACATCAAGCTTATGTAACCATCAAAGGAGAATCAAAACATTGCATCTCTTATGACTGTCAGTTTGAAAGAAGATTTAGTCAAAAGGAACTAACCAAACATAATGTACCATATCACACTAAGGTCAAGTTGTAACAAAAAAAAAAAAGCAAATGTGGGTGGTTAGCAGGTTGTTGTTACATGTGTTATTTGTGTGGTTATTTCACATGTTAGTAGTTTTGTAACAATGCTTATATACTATGGCCCGGATATTCAAACTACGCCAGGCTGTGGTGCAAGCATGGGCGAAGCTCAACTTGGCTGTGCAGGGGTGTGGCCTGGGCGATAGTCAAAGGAGCTGTGCCATGGCTCAGCAGCTTTGAATATCGCACCCTGGCTACCCCCAGTGTGCATGGTGCAGTGGAACTGCGCCAGCGCAAGTGGCCAGAGCGGAGCATGGAGATGCGCTAGCGCAAGTGCCATTGCGCCATTCACAGCACCCGTGATATTCAAAAGGTGACATGCAAATGGGGCCATAATTTATGCAAGGCGCACATGGGTCCATTTGCATGTCCTTATGGCTCCATTTGCATCCCATTTGCATGCAGGTGCGCGATCTGATGACTTGCGCCTGGCACCGTGCCAGGCAGCAGCCATCAGGGACCGACGCTCCCTTCAGCCCGATCGCGGGCATATGTTTAAAAATAAATTCCCCGTCCTATATCCCTGGTGGTCCAGTGGACTGCTTTCTGCCCTATCGTGGGCATCTGTTGTAATAAAAGAACCCCCCCTCCTATATCACACTTTCTGCCCAATTGCGGGCATCTATTGTAATAAAGGAAACCCCCCCTTCCAAAATCCCACTTTCTGCCCGATCGTGGGCATCTGTTGTAATAAAAGAACCCCCCAATATCCCGCTTTCTGCCTGATTGTGGGCATCTGTTGTAATAAAGAAAAAAACGCTCCCTTCCAAAATCCCGCTTTCTGCCCAATCGCGGGCAACTGTTGTAATAAAAGAACCCCACCATCCAATATCCCTGGTGGTCTACTGGTGCCACCTCCCCACCTGCCCACTGAGCCCCACCACCCCGCTCCCCCCCAGTCAGCCAGCGAGCGGCAGCACCCCACACGCCTGCCACCCCACTGCCCACCGACTGACAGATCAGTAGGGCTGCATGCTCACTGCTTCACAGCATGAGCCAATGGGCATGCAGCCCCTACCATACTACACATTCCAGGTATGTGAATGATTCATTCCCTTATCTGGAATGTGTAATATAGGCTACATGCCATTGGCTCATGCTGTGAACAGAGTGGGCGTGCAGCCTACCGAGCTATCAGTCGGAGGGTGGGTGGTGGCAGGTGGGTGGGGTGGTGGCAGGTGGGTGGAGCTGCTGCCCGCCGCTGACCGGGTAGGAGTGGGGTGGTGGGGCTCCAGTGGTGGTGGGGAGGGGGGGCACTAGACCACCAGGGATATTGGACGGGGTTCTTTTTATTACAACAGATGCCTGCAATCTGGCAGAATGCGATCCACTGATCACCATGATATTGGACGGGGGATTCTTTATTACAACAGATGTCTGCGATCGGGCAGAAAGAGGGATATTGATGGGGTTCTTTCTTACAACAGATGCCCACGATCATAGAAAGCGTCCACTGGACCACCAGGGATATAGGACGGGGAATTTATTTTTAAACATATGCCCGTGATCGGGCATGGGGGGTGCCGCCAGGTGCAGCTGGAACTCGGGTGGCCACCCACAGGTGGCAGCTGCTGTGTTGCGCCCTGCAATGCGACAGCTCACCTGTGGGTGGCCATCAGTTCTTCCTTTTTTTGGGCTTAACTTTGTGCTGGTGCAGGTAGGGGTTGCACATGCATGGCTGTGCACATCCTGGGCTGAATATTGGGCTGTGCAAGTTATGCATGGGCACGCCCCTCCTACCTGTGCCTGCATACATTACTGATGCGCTCTGGCACATCGGGATTTGTGCCGCCCACTTTTCCCTTTTGAATATCGCACCGGGGCACAACCCTTTTGAATATCTGGGCCTATGTGTATACTTCTAATATATTGCAACACTGTCAAACATGTGTAACAACCCCCAAAATAACACATGTAACAACAACTTGCTAACAGCCCACATTACAGCCCTAACAACCTCTCCAATTATAGCCCCAGAAAGAAAGGAAACAGCCCCCCTGAATCACTATCAACCACTTTTTGCTGCTACTTCCATATCACTTGCCAAACAAACAACCACAAATGGAAATCATAGTTAACCTGTGTAAAGATAGTGTACCTGAGCAACAAAGGCAGTACTCCGAATCACTACCAGGCACTTTTGCTGCTGCCTCCATATCATTTGCTGGACAGTGTAATGTGGAAATCAAAGTTAACCTGTGTAAAGATGGAGTCCCTGAGTGATAAAGTCAGCCCCCATGAATCACTTCCTGGCCACTTTAGCTGCTCCCTTCTGTGTTGCGCCTTCACTGCTATCCTGAGAAAAACTAAAGGAAGAAATGCTAAAACCACACTTAGGGAAGAAATCCTGAAACCACACCTCCTTTTAAAGGAAGCCACTGCACTATGGAAACCTGAAAGAGCAAAACTATACAGTCCTTTAAATGCCTCTACACTGCAGAGAAACACTATTGAAAATCACTAACAGGAACATCATATCACTACAGAAACACTCTAACTTAAGCAAATACACTAAAAAAGCCACACAAAAAATACACAATTTATGTTTAAGCAAAATAGACCAAGCTAATGTAATATATAAAACATCAGATAGGTAAGTCTCAGATATTCATGAAACATCACCACCTAAGGGTCAAACAAACTCATAAGAGCCACTTGCCCTATAGGTGCATGCCTTTATGGCTTGCTTGATCCATTGATGGTGATAATTCCTCAATCTGACACCTACCTATTATATATTCTTTCTCTCTCTCTACATATATATATATGTGCTTTAACAAATTGTTTCTGTATCTTCTCTAACCAATATAGAACCAGGAATATGGCCAAGAATGCCCTTAAACCTCCTTTCTTGTGTGCTAAGTTGGGCAGGCAGTCGTTTGCTGTCAGGGCCTGATCTGGTTAAACAACCTGCCTGATACTCTGCTTAATCTCCACAAGATTAATCAGTTTAAGAGATCATTGTGATCTGCCACTACAGTCCATTGCAACTGTAACTGTTAAAGTTTTATTCAGTTTCTCTCTGTGCATATCCTGTGACATTTTATACAATGATCTGTATGTTTGTTTTTTTTTCAAAACTGTATGTAGTTGACCTGTCTTAAGTGCTTTGAGCCTGAATTGACTGTATTTCCTCTGGGACTGCATATCATACTTGAAATGTTTACATTTTCAATAAATAAATCATTATAGAATAAATAATGGGTAATGGTGGTATATAAGGATGTATACCCAGCAAGGGGTCTAATAGGGCTATATGGCCAGGAACCCAAAGGGCAAGTGTCTTTATTGCCCTAATTAGCCCCAGAGAAGGGTATACTTCTGAGTGTTCCACCCTTACCCATTGTTTGTTGAATATAATACATAAGGATGATTATTGTTATGGAGATTGCATTTGTGATCATGTTATGGCACCTGAAGGTGTCTTGCAGCAAGGAGGGAATGGTATATAGTTAGTGAAGGTAGGAGTTTGGGGGATTTCTTGGTCTGGGAGAGTTTTGTGTGTCTTTCTTTCCAGGTTCTTTTGCAGCTTGTTAATTGGTTTAATCGGGATGCTAGAGACTAAGCCAATGACTGTGTTTTCAGCTGTGTAAGAATGAGTCAAGTAATCAGGTGACCACTGAAGAGATACAGAGCACACAAAATACCCCTAGAATTATACAAAAAAAGACCTGATAAAACAGCATTGGGTTACAGCATGGGACACAGGGACTTGGAACATGAAGACTAAGGGAATAAGGAAGATCCTTTTTTAGAGGTAGGCCCTCTTAGGGGGAACCTGACCAGGAGGCGTACTCATCAAACCCAATTCAGGGTCAAGGAAAGAAACATGACAAACATAAAACTAGGCAGAAGAAGAAGAAGGGGAAGACGCAGAGGAAGGAGAGAAATAAGCGTGTCTCCGCGGAACCGTTACTGTTATAAACATTTCCTCTAGATCACTTAGTGATATTGAAAACAAGGTACTGAGCAAAGGATTGTCCTTTATACCATCCTTTACATTATCTGAATTTGTTGCATATCTTGATACACAAAAAACTGCAAGAAATTTAAATTTTAAAATGTACTTTACATTTGAGACCGAGGTGAGTAACGCTTCAGACCCAATTGTCACAACTAGAGGTTTTAAGCCTGCTTCCACATTTTGTCCCCTACTATACTCCCCAATAGAAACCTTTTTGGATTGCTGTTTAAAAGATCTTACTGAAGTATATAAAAATCCACCTAAGATGCATTATTGTAATATTATCAATGAGGAATATCTGGCTATCCGCATACTATGACAAGACCCCTCTTTAGTGATCAAACCCACAAATAAGAGGGGTAAGCATAGTTGTACTGGACACTGCACAATATGAACAGGAGATACTAACATAGCTATTAGATCAACATTTCTAGAAGCTTTTGACTTTGGACCCTATCCAGAAAATCAAGTGAGAGATAGAATACTATCTCATCAGTTTGTATCAGAAAGGCCTGATTGCACAGGATTAACTTTTTTACATGTCTGTACAGTCCCCCATGAAGTCTGTGATATATACCTTACTGAAAATCCATAAAGTCTCAGTTAAGCCCCCTGGCAGACCAATAATTTCAGGAATTGGGTGGGTTACAGAACCACTATCATGATTTGTTGACAGTTATCTAAGACCATTATTAGTTACTAAAATTAGGAGCTACATTACGGACACTATAGACATATTATCCATTCTAAATGAGAATTAAACTGAAAAAGAGTGGTTCTTGGTAGCAGTGGATGTTAACTCCCTATACAGGAACATACCACACTCAGTTTGTCAGCCATTGAACACTACTTGCTGAAAGATATTGATCTTAGAAGGACAACATAAATGTGTTGGTAAACCTGAAATAGTACTCAAAAACAATGTGCTCATGTTTAAAGGAAAAAATACATACAGACTAAGGAGACAGTGATGGGTGCCACTTTTGCACCCAGACTGTCAAATCTGCATATGGGTTAATGAGAGGAGGAAGTGGTATATGATGAAATGGTGAACCCTTGACAAAACTGACATCTGAAAATGTTTCATTGATTATGTATTCCTCATTTGAAAAGTGCTGAGTGCATTAAAAAAATTTTCTGGAGTCATCAAATCCAAACATTAAGTTTAAAATAAGTGCTACTAAGAGTGCCATCAACTTTTTAGATCTCACTGTTACAGAATGTGATGATGGGTCTCTTGTAATCAGTTTGTACTAGAAACCCACTGACTGCAACAGTCTACTATTGGCCAATAGTTGCCATCCAGGACATATTGTTTGCTGTCTGCCAAAGGGGAAGTACATGCAAATAAAAATAAACTGCTATGCAATTGATTTTTACAATCTATGAGCCAACAATCTCACTGAATGCTTACAACACCATCAATATAAATAAACTGCCATCAAAAGAGCTAGGGAAACAGTATATGTAATGAATCACAGTGAACTGCTATTGCCCCAAACTCACCAGGAAAGGGAGAAATCATGACTTATTTTCACTACTACCTATGGGGGAGGAGCCAAAGAGGTGGCAGAAATAGTCAAAAAGAACCTGAACATGCTGAGAGGGGTGAACAATTGGAGGACTAACTAAAACCCCCTATCAGGGTATCATACAGGAGGGCACATAACCTCCAGGATAAACTTATAAGAAGTTATCATTCTTCTGATGTTGGCAAAAAAGAGAGCAATTAGGGATGTAAGCTATGTGGTAAATGCAAGATATGTCACTTGGTCACCAGGGCTACTTATTTTATTAATCCTAGAACTGGGACAACTGATAGAATAACAGGCCAAATCAGATGTATTATGGAAGGGGTACTGTATCTCTTGCCCTGCAGTTGTGGCTGCTATTATATTGGCAGAAATAAAAAACAACTCAGAAGCAGAACTCATGAGAATATGCAAGCCATATGCAGTGAAAATTGTGAATACATGATGGCAGCCCATATCAAGTCTGTGCCCAAAAGATCAAAACATGGTATAAAGGTGTTAGGTATTGAACATGTAGATAGGGATGTGAAAGGGACCATATAACTTTCTACGTAAACAAGAATGGATATATAGGTTGGGGGATTTGAATAAACCAGGACTCAATGGCAAATTCAAACTTAGCCTTTTTTTGAAGAAGTGAAGCAAAAATTGATTGTTTTATAATAATCTGCAATCACCCCTGGCCACCATGTTTCTCTCAGTTAAAAATCACCATTTTCAATTTTGGTTATTTTACAAATCCACTCTCTAAGAGGTATTACAATGTTGTAGAAGGTCCATGGACAGCATTGAGCACAACTGGTCTTTCCACCACTCCTCCCCCCACTCATAACATTTTTATATGGGTCTGAGTAACCTGTGGCTCTTTGTTTTCAAGTATGAGAACTATTTTATTTATTTATTTATTTATTTATTCATTCTCAAAGCTCCCAGCAGGGAGCAAGGGGCACTTTGCACAATTCTTAGTGGCGCAAGCCCCTTGCACCCTGCTGGGAACTTTGAGAATCAGGCCCATTATGTTAGCTTGAAAAAATACATGTTTTCTGTAACAGCACAAGATAAGTGTTGCAAACTTGGATAAGCTAATTCCATTCAAAGGTTCATGCACCAGGAGCAATTCACAAAGGCAGCCTGTATCAGCCGTAGGCTGCTTGCCCTAAGCAGGGCTTGTCCCACCCTTGTGCCCAATAATGGGATGCAACTTGGCAATAGGGGCATGTAGCAGTCATAAGCTGCCACATCCCTAAAAATGAGATTCCCAGATCTCTCCCAGAGGGAGACATTCTAATTAAGCTTAGACCAGCCAGGGTTGGTCTAAGGGTACTTAGAAGAGTCTCCACTGGGAGACAACCTGTGTGTGGCAATTTGCCACAGCCTCCCCCTCCCCAGCCTGGATACCGCTGATAGATACAATATTATTAGTACACCCTTTCCTGGTGGACTAGTTGCCCCCTCCCTGAACCCTGATGCTGCCCTTATTATAAGTAATAAAATCCACCCCATCCCCAAAGCTGACTGTATTATGTCTAATAAAATACCCCCTTTCCTGATGCTGTCCATAGTGTATAATTAATAAAATGCTCCCTTCCCCAACTCCTGATGCCACCCTTATTATAATTAATAACCTCCATCCTGATGCTGTCTGTATTATATATTTAACACAACTCCCCAATCCCTGATGCAGCCCCATTAATAATGAATACCATGTCCCCCCTCATGGTGATATAATGGCACCCCCAGCCCCCCACCCCAGAAGGTAGTGTCCAACCCACTCTCCCCCATCCCAAAAGACAGTCAGCACCCAGCACAGCTCACCTTTGACCTCCATGGCCGGGCACCAACTCAACTGTCAGGGACCGTGTACTGTGTAGTGTACACATTCATTGATAGACAATTCAGTCAGTGCCTGGCCACAGAAGAGACAGGTGGGCTGTGCTGGGCACCAGCTGTCATTCAGGATGGGGGGAAGGGGTGGACAGCACCTGCTGGGGCCAGGGGGACCACTATACCACCATGAGGGGGGACATGGTGTTCACTATTAAAGGGGCTGCATCAGGGATCATGGTTGTATTAAATATGTAATATGGGAATTATCAGGGATTGGGGGTTATTAATTATAATAAGGGCAGCATCAAGGATCTGGAAGGTGTGACATTTTATCAATGATAAACTACAGAAAGCATCAGGAATGGGGGTTATGATAATAACGGCAGCATCGGGGGTTGGTGAGGGGTGACATTTTATGAATGATAAACTACGAACAGCATCTGGGATGGGGGTTATTATTTATAATAATGGCAGCTTCCGAGATTGAGGAGGGGAAATTTTATCAATTATACACTAAGGACAGAGTCAGGGAAAGGGGGTATTTTGTTAGATACAAGATGGGTAGCATTGGGAATTGGGGTGGTGGATTTTATTAATTATAATAATGGAAGCATGAAGGAGGGGGAGCACACTAGATCACCAGGTTAGGAGTTTGATGTACTGTACTTGGGATCAGGGATGGGGGACCACTTGCATTTGAAAAAAGGGGCCTGTGGCAGACCCTTCCTGTGCAACAGGTGTTTGCCACATGGGAGGGGTTGCCACAAGTGTACTGACTTAGGCACCAGGACCTCTCCTGCACCAGAATCTGGTGCAGGGTCCCTGGTACACCGGACTTCAGCACAAGCTGCTGTTTGCTTCAGCCTGCGCTGATCCTAGCCATGTTTGAGAATCAAGCCCAATGTCTTGGGATTGAATTCTGCAGGCCAGAGAAATAATACTGTGCATTTTCCATTATGGACCCTAATGTATCACCTTTAAAGTGCACATAGCAACCTAGGTGTTTGCGGTCTCTTTCTACTATAAATCTGCAGAAAATGCACATAAATGGGATACCAGTGTAACTGGCACTTCCCGTTGAATCTGCAGATGTGTTCATTATACCTGTGATATCTACATATTTGTTTTACCAAAATGTAAAAAATATGTGATTTTTCCATTGTTTTTCATAGAGGCACCAAATTTAGATAAGGATTATCAGTAACAAATGTAGAATAGCAAGTTGTGTAACACATGCATAAAATATAGAATCATTTATGAGTAATAATGTGCCATGCATTTGTTTCACACTCAAGGAACAGCTCAGGGCATTTACTGTAGTTCCTACAGTAACTCTGGATAGTCAATGTTTGCATTATTGCTACTACAGACAACTGCCCTGCACTGACTGATATGGACTGAACTGTGTCCCCTGCAAAATACAGTTCAGACTGGAGCTGTGTGAATGCAAACTTCCTCTAGTTGAATTTATGCAGAACGGCAATTCTTTTTTTTTTTTTTATTTTCGATCTTTATCCCACCTAACCTAGCTGCCAGCCTCCAGGTACTTTCGGCTCGGTCACGGGCCAACGGCTTCCACCCCCCAAATCGGCCTCAGGCCCTCCGGTACCCCGTGGCTTACCCCCCACGGTGGGGCTGTGGGATGCAGAGGGGAGACACCACCGCAGACACCGGGATAGGGCGGAGGGCTGGCCTGGGGAGGCTAATTGAAGCCGTGGCGGGCTTCATTGAGGGAAGCTGGCAGCCGTCCATTTTCCGGTTTTCGAGGGAGGCGGGGTTGTGCAATGACGTCAGACGTCCGCCCCGCCTCTGACCCTCTCACTTCTAGTGTCAGCTGCCTGGAACTCCCGGCCTCCGCCAGGGGTCCCCAAAGTGCCGAATGCTTGCCCACACCCTTCCCCTGGAGAAGGAGAGATTCTACTCCCCCCGGCCGGCCCTCCGAACCCGGGTATGTTCCCGAACCCGGTCTCGGCCATAGCGGCAATCCAACGGCTGCGCCGGCAGGCCGGCTCAGAACGGCAATTCTGTTTCATGTCTGCTTTTTAGAATTTCTCTTTCATTTCCACAGAATTCTGAAAAATGCTTCTTTGTAAACTGTAAAATAATATTCTGCAGCTCACGCAATCCATGGAATAATATTTCATGATTATTGTGTGGTTTGTGAAAAATGAAACTGCTGCTAATGTCAACATTCTGCTTTCAGAATTTTTGAAGTCTGTTTCCAATGGAATTCCAGAAAGTTAGGCAAAATTTCTGAAATTATGCAGAATTTTGATGGAAGTAGAATTTGAAAATTCCATAGAGCTCTACTCACAGCCCTATCTGGTTAGGGCCTAAGGTTCATAAATGTGGTACTGGTGTAACCAGTACTTTCTGTAGAGTCCAAATACATGACTCTCATGTACCTGCAACCTGTGCTACATAGACAATTGGTTTGCTAAAGCATGAACATTATGCAAGTTTCTGTGGTTTAGAGGATGGTTATTGGAAGGAAACCTTTGGGTGGGGGGTTGTGCTGCTCATAATTAAAACTTGAGTTGTGTGCAGTTGTCAGAAAATGCATACTTTTCCTCCAATAACAAGGGACTAGATTTCTATGGGCCAGAAGCAATGATACAAATTTATCATCTCTAAAGTATACTTAGCACCTGAAGGGCACAATATCTGAACTTGGTGCAATTAGGAAATCAAATCTGCTACTTTTCACACAGGGTAAAAGCAGGTAATTGGAAATGGTTCAATAAAGCCCTGGACAGCACTTAAATATTTCAATGCACCCTTTGTGAGTGTTGTGCAAAGTAAAGTTATAACCCTTGTGTGACCACAAAGTACCGCACTGACCACATGAACTAATCATCTCTCCAAAGTGAGGAAGCTTTGCACTTTGTGAAGCACGAACCCTTAGCGCTGGAGTACTGAACTGCATTATTCACACAGTGCATATAATGGTAATGACAATATTCAATGGTAAGTCCCTAGCACATACTTACCTGAAAGCCTGCATGTCATTATCACAGCACATTGCTCCATGCAGTGAAGAGAGGCTGTTGGATGTACAACAGATCTGTCCATTTTGGAAAAAGGGTGAGATCTAAATTTGGAGCACAGCATTTGCCACAGTGAAATCTATGAACATGTTTAGGGAAGCCAGCATGTAAGGTGTCAATGCTTGGTTAAGGGTGACTACGTAACTATGCCCACTCCCTTACCCTGTCACCATGTCATATGCTAGAAAGGAGAGATCCATTCCCCAGCACTTTGGCCATTCAGAGGGTCTCCCTGACAAAGGCCACTGAGACTGGCCGAAGCGCTAGGGAATTGGTCTCTCTCTCTCCAGGTTTTTTCTGATGTAACAACAAACAGCACTTCTGTAGGTACACAGTGTCCTAGTAATTTTTGTATTCCATAGTGCCACATCCTATCTGATACTTGGATTTACAGAGAGTATAGCCCCTATTTACTGGCACCCTCAGCATGCCAGTCTATGATGCACTGCAAACTCTGCCTGAATTCACCATGCCATATGTCTCTGGTATCCAGTGGCACCCCTCTCTCTCTCTCTCTCTCACTCTCTCCCAGTCTCTATGTCATAACTACCTGGTATCCGATGGCACCTCCTAATCTAGTTGCCTTGTCATGTGACTGGTGGGAATCCTCCCACCCTGTCCTTAAGTAATATGTTCCTGGTGTCTGGTGGTATCCCCTCCCACTCCCCCTCCACATATCAGATGTTCTTGGTGTTTGTTGGCATTCCCACCCCAGAGCACCCTAAACCCCCACCCAGTCCTACAATGGTGGCTGGCACAAACCATCCTCCTTAGCCACCCACCATCTGACTCATACATTCACTCTATTGATACACCAGCTGGTATATCAATATAATGTGGCGGTTGTGAAATATTTCTGCAAAATCACAGATCTTCCATGGTGGTACTGGACCAGAAGGGTTTTTGGAGACCTGACTATGTGGAAAAATATTGTGAAGCAATAATGCAACTGGTGAAATACTGCATAATGCATTTTGAGCCCTCAAAAAATAGAATTGAATGACCTCTGTCCTATGTCAAACTGATCTGGAACTCAGCTGGACAACATACTTTTGGCAAATTGAGATGTAATTGAGATGTTGTAATCATATTGGTTGAAGTTTATTAGAATTTTCCATTACCTTCTAACCCTGCTTATTACTATTACATATTGTAAAATACTGATGCTCAGATTTTTTTAATGTGTTGCACCTGTGTTAAGTATTATATTTCAAATATGAATGCATTCAGTTCCAGATGTTGATGTTGTATGGAAAGAATTTTGTAAAATGTTCTCTAACTTGTGAAATCAGCATGTTCTTTTGAGATCAATGAGAACAAAGGACCAGAAAACCAGTGGAGTAATTCTATAGAATGCTGGAATATCAATAACTGCAGTGTTACTTAAAAAGACATAAATATAAAACATGTCAGAAGTGTGGTTTATGTACAAGAAACAGTATACTTTTCTTTGTTTAATTCAGTGCTGTAACTTGTAATACCTGAGTTTTAGGCGTACTGTTTGGTTAATAAAAGGAAAAAGGCAAAGAATGTGAAAACGTTTTACATATAAACAATATAAAATATTTTACATTCTTTTCCTCACTACATTTGTTAAACAAACTGTGATCTCATGATGCTGAAAGATAAGGGACCAATCTGGAGTGCTGGTGACCTAGGTTCATCTCCTGAACCCAGGACATCAGGAGTGGTTTCCAGCAGAAGGGTGACAGAGCACCTGATGGACACCCTCCTCACAGAAGAAAGGGAGATGATGATGCACCACTCTTCTGACAGTTGCTGGTGGTATAGAGGTGGCATCCTTGGTGGTACAGGTGACCATACTCTGGTGTAGCAACCAGTCTGTCAAGAATCCTTATTGTTTGTGGGCACTTGGTAATGTGGACAGGGGATAGGGTGAAAAAAGACAAGGAAAACTTGTGTCTGGACACTCTGAGTAATGGTCACCACACCCTTACTTGCCAACTGACCATCACAGGCACCATAATCACCTTATAGTCACATCTGTGGTTTCTAAAGTGCTGACTCCCGTGTTGGAAAGAGGTGGAGTCCCTGGGAAGGAATAGCCTGAGACCAGGAGAATGTGGAGGACCTGGTAAGCCTAGAGATGAGTATTTGTGACTGCAGTGTGAGTTGGCTGAATGGATATTGAGAGTGCAGTGTTCAGGGGCATAGTGGAGAATAAGCAGATGAAGTAAAAAAAAGCCTGTGATCTAAAAACTTCTGTCTACATCCAGAAATGCTAGTTAGTTCCCTCTGCAGCTGATGAATAGAAATGAGAAGCCCCAAAAGCATATCTTCAGTTAATCTCATAAAATGTATTACCCCCCAAAATAAAATATGTATTGAACTTTTCTCAGGACTAATACAGCACTGCAAACTTAAAACAAAAGGGGAATAAGATAAAAAAGTTACAAGAAAATCAAAAGTCAATTGTTTTAGAACATATATTAAAGGGACACTGTTAGTCCCCTTAAGCCTCATAGTATCCCTAGTTTAGAAAATAAGTTATGATTGTTCATATTCTGTAGAGACTGTTGATGTAACTGGTCTTTGATTCTGATTCTTTTTTTTTTCTTTTAAAAAGTAAAAAACATACTGCCAACCATACTGTTGTTGCCACACAAAAACATGTTTATTTATATTCCTTAATCAGCTCCCACTACCTCTTTCCAGGACTTAGAAACACGTCCAACACAGTCTAGCCATTCATTATGCAGTGGGAGTAGAGGGGACTATTTTGCCATGAATGGCTACACTGGGGGTGTTTCTAATGTTCAGGAAGTATGCAATAAGTATAGATTCAGGATTTGAAACAAAGCAAGTCTGGTTATAACTATACATTAACATACATTTTGTTCTACAAAGCAAGAAGGCAGATAAGACGACCAGCAACATCAACAAATTTTAGCGATAGCAAACAGTCATAAAATGAGGGTTTTTAACTAGAAAATAATATGATACAAAAAAGTTTACAGTGTCCCTTTAAGATGAATCAACTGAATCTGGTCAAGTTTTAGAAGCAATTTGGGAATGTATTACAATCTGGTCAAAAATTGTCCCAGACGCTTTTAGTAATAATGATGGGAGATTAGCAACAGAACATGAGGAGATATTTGGAGTATTTAACAACATTCAACATTCATGTTTGGAAATTACCAAGCACTTCCATTTAGGGAAGAACTCCACTGAATGTGTATATAATGTTTCCCAGTAGAAGCTGTTTGTTAGTACTGGTTCAAATTCTGCTATAGTTCTATCTATACAGGCTTTTCAGTAACCACAGTGACCATTTATGATGTACACTCATGAGATAAGTACTGTACCATTTTAGAACTGAATTATTTAGTTTATGTCCCTCTCAACCAGAGCATTCTGTAATTACGAGACCAAATGCAAAAGAACACCTTGGCTAACTTTAGATGTCCTTTAATCAATATTATGTATGTAGAAATGTTATCTTTTAACTTGATTTGGTCATATTCTAAATGAAATAACCTGTTTTTTGATGTATGAGTCTTTTGGAATTATTCTATTTTAGAGTTTTCTCATTGTGGTTATTATTTGACTAACTTCCCTCTGATCAACTAGTTGTATTAAACAGTCCTCTTTTTTATTCTTCTACTCAACTCTAACTCCCAAAAATTTTGCTGAGAATTATAATTGAATTTAACTTCATTGTCCCTTTTTCAAATCTACTTTTAATGCAGGAGAGAAATGACATAAAGTACTTTTATATATGCACCAACTCAAAATGAAAGTAGGATACACACATGAATAATAAATAAATATATAACATTTAAATATAACTATTTTTTCTTTTAAGAAATACAGCAGAGTGAGAAACCATAAGTACTATGAGGAGAGAGAAAGTCTGTTTGATCCTGTGCTATTTTATACAGTTGTGGAATCCTTAAATAGTTGATTACTCAGTCCTCAAAAGACAATATTTTTAATGTTCCTTACAAGTCATAAATAAGAGGAAATACAGTGAACCAGTTGTCAGATAATAAGCTAGCACCAGTCTCTTTAGAGTTTATTTTCTGAGCAAGTTTAGTCCAAAATTGAAAAGGTTCAGATGACTTAGACAATTATTTGCTCTCAGTGACAATTCCTGTCATTACAGCACCATTTACTAGTACTATTATCTTACACAATGAAGACAAGGAGTTGTTAAATGGGAGTGAATGTGTATGGCACACTTAAAGCATAAAATGAAGGTGTAGGTTAAAAATGACACTGTTTTAGGGAAGTGTTTATGATGTGTGTTTACTTGCACTGGTTGTATTGTTGTTCTGTTTGACAGTTTTGTATTTTATAACTTTAAAAAAGTATATTCAATTTAAAAAAAAGATGGCACTGTTTTAATCAGATATCCTGAATTATAACCAGAAATAAAAAAGGCTTAAAATGAACTGCTAAAATAATGTGTTTTTTTTTACTGCCTTGTTTTTATATGTATTACTGTCTACCAAGTGCTATATGCTTGAGGAGTCCAACTTGGAATATGAGTTAAGTGCAGGCACATCTTAAAAAAGATATTGCAAATAACATCTGAGATCTAAGTTTGTTACCTGTTATGGTGGACAATTGCAGCAGGGATGCTGTGAGCACAGGGTGTGATAATGGTAAAGTTTGATGAAGTGATAGAAATGGTAGAGAATGATTTCTAGAGAATGAGATTTGATCTGCCAAGTTACATAGATACATAGACAGTGTCGGCAGATAAGGGCCTATGGCCCACCCAGTCTGCCCATTTGAGCTTGTAAGTTCAGTTTATGTTTTCCTAGAAGTCTGTTGCCCCTTACCCCTGACCTCCAGAATTCCTTTATGTCTATCCCATGCATTCTTAAATCCTGTGATTGTTTCAGCCCCCACCACTTCCTCTGGCAGGGTGTTCCACTTGTCCACCACCCATTCTGTGAAGAAATTCTTCCTCACATTTCCTCTGAATCGTCCTCCTCCAACTTCATCCCATGCCCTCTAGTCCTGGAGCATCTTTTTTGCTTAAAAATAGTGTATTCCTGCACCCTGTTCCTCCCTGTAAAATACTTGTGTGTCTCTATCATGTCCCCTCTCTCCCTCCTCTCCTCCAGGGAGTACATATTCAATTCCTTCAACCTGTCCTCATAGGACTTGTGATGCAATCCAAGTACCATCTTTGTTGCCCTCCTCTGAACCTTCTCTACCATGTCTATGTCCTTACATAGGTAAGGTCTCCATAACTGTACACTGTACTCCAGGTGTGGCCTCACTAGTGTCTTGTATAGTGGAAGTATGACCTCCCTTTTCCTGCTGGTGATACTCCTGCCTATGCATCCCAGCATTCTATTTGCTTTACCTGCTGCCTTGTCACACTGTTTCCCTACCTTGAGGTCATCAGAGATGACAACCCCAAGATCCCTTTCCTGCTTGGTGCATGCTATATCCTCACCACCTAACTGATATATTGTACCAGGGTTTTTGTGCCCCATATGCATTATCTTGCACTTCTTTGCATTGAATTTCAACTGCCAAACCCCTGACCATTCTTCAAGTTTCTGCAGGTCCCTTCTCATTCTGTCTACACCCTCTGGTGTGTCTACTCTGTTACAGAGCTTTGTGTCATTAGTGAACAGTGAAATTCTGCCTTCTAGGTCCTGTGCAATGTCACTGATGAAGATGTTGAGTAGGACCAATCCCAGCACTGATCCCTGTGGTACACCACTGGTCACTCTTCCTTCTGTGGAGTGACAGCCATTTACCACCACCCTCTGTGTCCTGACGCCCAGCCAGTTACCTACCTACCATACTACTGTCCTGCTCACACCCATATTCCCCAGTTTGTGTAATAGTCTTCTATGTGGCACAGTGTCAAAGGCCTTGCTGAAGTCCAGATAGGCCATGTCCACTGCTCTCCCCTGATCTACCTCCCTAGTCACCCAGTCAAAAAATTCAATGAGGTTGGTCTGACATGACCTCCCCCTGGTGAAACCATGCTGTCTTGGGTCCTGTAGTCCATTGACAACCAGATGTTCCACCAATCTCTCCTTCAGTAGTGCTTCCATGATCTTTCCCACTACCGAGGTGAGGCTGGCTGGTCTGTAGTTCCCCGCTTCCTCTTTGTTTCCACTTTTGCATAAGGTGACTACATCTGCTGTCCTCCAGTCTTTGGGTGCCTCCCCTGTTTCCAGTGATTGGCTAAACAGGATAGCCAGAGGTTCAGCCACCACCTCTCTTAGTTCTTTAAGGACCCTGGGGTGCACTCCATCTGGCCTCATTGCTTTATCAACTCTTATTATTTCCAGTTCCTTCAGGACCCTTTCTCATGTAAAGGGACTTGTGTCCATTTCTGCACCATTCTCACCCCTTGTACTCCCTTCAGACCCATTACCCTCCTGTTGCTCAGTAAAGACTGAGTCTTTCAAGTTTGTCTTCTTTGACTGCTGCATTTCCTCATGGAAGCAAAAAACACTTCCTAGGCTATAAGCATAGTTTAATTTTTAAGAATGTTTATATAGGAACAGATGCCAATTAGATCAAGTGCAAGAATACTTAAATCCCTTGCCTAATTATGCAGCAAATGACAGCCTCCGCCTCGTTGTCATGCATACTCTTGCACAGATCTTAAAGATTATTGTCACATTTAGTGTGTGTGAGAAGGCTGTGATGAGGCTTGAGTAGTAACATGTCAAGCAGAATATAGCACCAGTTTAATGTTTTTCTAGTCAGTCCTGCCCATAAACACACAGAGAAAAGATACACACACACACACACACACACACACACACACATATACACATATCTGCATACCCATGATGCTTTGGGTTTGGTTTGAGCCTTTTGATTACATGTGTATTTACAGAAACTGCACAAAATTGGAAAGTATCTGCCTTCTCTCATTTATGCATGCAGTACATATTGTTCTTTCTTAATAACATTTAAAATACTTCACCTTTTTCACACAATCACTACAATAGATGAGTTCAAATATATCTGCTCTTAGACAGCTGTCACAGTAGTAAGTATACCTCCTAATGAGATTCAGCCTGTGGAAAAAAGGAAAATGTAACTGTAATGAACAGGGGAGTATTTTTTTCATGAAAGTCTGAAGCTGGGATTCCGGCTCTTGACTTTAGTGAGCAGCTGCTGTTACCATTTTCAAATGTCACCCTTTATTAAAGCCGAAGATGTGAATTCTTGAGCATTTTAGGAAGACTAATTGTTATCTTTTTTTGTGATGAATTATACTTCATTGAGGAATTTTTAAACAAAAAAAGCAGAACTAGCATGAGGAACATGACATCAAGACAAGTACACCAAATGCAAGAAACAAACGAAAACCCTTCCAAACAACGTTATGAACAGAATGAATGAAGCCCAAAATAGAAAAACAATACAAAAGAGAAAAAGAAAAGGACCCCTTATAAAGCTAAACAAAGCAACTAGTACTCTGGTAAACATTAATGAAAGTGAAAATCGAAGAGATAACATAACTCGCAAAAGCCTACAAACATATGAAAATTGCCAGCAGATAAAGGTCTTCTGGTCTATCAAGTCTGCTTGATTGTGCAGTTAGCAGCCCTTATTCTGCAGCTGCCCCTCCCTCCCTTCACCCCCTTCCCTGACTCTCCCTCCTTCAGTTTCCACTCCTTCCCTTCCCCCTTCCCATGACCCTCCCTCTTGCCCTGTCCCAGCCCCTTTTGAAGCAGCCCACTGTTCTACAGAATACCACTTCCGCCTGTAACCCATTCCACCCGGCCACTACCCTCTCTGTAAAAATATGTCTTCTCATCTCCCTCCTGAACCTTCCTTCCTCCAATCTTATATCAGGGCCTTGAATGTCCCTCCCCACCCTTACTTTGAAAAGCCACTCTGTCTCAATTATATCCCCCCTGTCCCTCCTGTCCTCCAGCAAGTACATGTTCAATTCCCTCAGCCTACTCTCATATGGTAAGTCCCCCAGACCCTGGATCATCTTTGTTGCCCTGTGCTACACCACCTCCAGTAACTTAATGTCCCTCTTCAGGTATGGGTGCTAGTAGTGCGCACAGTACTCCAAGTGTGGCCTAACCAGTGATCTATACAATGGCAGAATCACCTACCCACCTCCTTGAGGATATACCCCTGGCAATACAACCCAGAATTCTGTTGGCCTTTGCAGCTGTCTTTCTACATTTTGCTGAGTTGTTTATTGATCCCATAATGAGCACCCCCAGATCCTTCTCTTCAGTCATGGCTAGCTGCTCTCCCCCAGTTGGTAGCTGCTTTTTGGGTTTTTCTGCCCCAAAATGCAATACCTTGCACTATTTGGCATTGAACCCCAATTGCCAGGTGTTCAACCAGGTCATCAGCTTTGTCATATCCTACTGCAGCCCGTTCCATCCCCCTAGGTCATCCATCAGCACTCCCATCTTGGTGTCATCAGCAAAGAGACTGATCTTGCACTTGATGCCCAATGAAATGTCTGCAATGAATATTCCAAACAACACTGGTCCCGTCACTGAGTCCTGCAGAACTTTGCTCATCAGCACACTTGGGGATGAGAGCTCCCCACCCACCACCACTCGCTGCTGCCTTCCCTGAAGCCAGTTCACTACCAATCCCACCACCTTTGCCCCCATCCCTGTGCCTTCTAGCTTACTTCCAAGCCTTCCATATGGCACTGAGTCAATTGCCTTACTGAAGTCCAGGTACAGGACATCCACTGCATGGCTGTTGTCTAGCTGTCTAGTTACCTGGTCATTGTATTCCACCAGGTTGGTCTGGCAGGACCTGCCAGTGACAAAGCCATGTTGTCTACTGTCATATAACCCATTGGACTCCAGCAAGGACACCAGCCTTTCCTACAGGATTGTCTCCAACAGCCTTCCAATGATGGATGTGAGGCTCACAGTCTGTAGCTCCCTGGTTCATCCTTGGGGCTGTTCTGATGAAGGGGTACCGCATGAGCCATCCTCCAGTCCTAAGGTACACACCCTGAGTCCAGTGAGGCATTGAATAGGTCTGCCAAAGGCCCTGCCAGGACCTCTGCCTACTCCTTCAGAACCCTGGGGTGAATGCCATCTGGCCCTGGTGCCTTGTCCACCCTCAGTACCCTCAAGCCCTTCTGCACCCTGCCCTCTGTGATTTTCCCATAAGTCACCCCTTCCCCTCCATTTCTGTCCTCCCCCCATTCGTATCAACCCCCCTTTCTCCTTAGTAAGTACTAAGCAGGAGTATTCATTTAGAACTTCTGCCTTTTCACCCACCGTTTCCACCATTCCTCCTCCCTCCTAATCTTTACTATATAATCCTTACAGACCCTTTTCTTCCTGATGTACCTGAAGAATTCCTTCTCCCTCTCCATTATGCCCTGTGCCAGCCTGAGTTCTTTAGATGCCTAGGCAGCCCTTACTGCCTTTGTCACCGCCTTCGCTTCCTTCAGGTACTCCTCTCTATTTTTCCCCCTCCCTGTTGTTTTTGTACCACCTAAAGGTGACTTTTTTCTTCCTTACCTTTTCCAAGACTCCTTTGCTCACCCAGCTAGGTTTCTTTGCCCTAGCCTTCTTACTCTGGGCCTTGCTGCAGGTTTTGGTTGCCTCCACTATCCCCAGTTTTATCAGCTTCCACCTCTTGTTTGTGTCCATATTAGGTTGAATTTCAGCCAGGTACCCTTTTACCACTTCCCCCATCCTCTTGAAGTTGGTCCTCCTGTAGTCCAGCACCCTTGTGTCAGATACCACTCATTTCTTACCCATATTCAACTGGAACCATACTGAGTGGTGATCACTCCCCGCCAGTGGTTCTTCAACCCACAGTTCCCTCACAAATTCCCTATTAGCCAGCATGAGGTCAAAGGTGTTCCCTACCCTGGTTGGTTCACTGATCAACTGCATCAGGAAGCAGTCCTGGAAGGCACAGCAGTACCTGCTCCCTTCTATTCTTGGTGGCCGAGGTGGTTCAATCCACTCCCGGCAGGTTGAAGTCCCCCACTATCACCACACTCCCCTTCCCATAGGTCCTCCTGACCTGCCCTGCTAGTTCTCTGTCTAACTCTTCTGTCTGGAAGGACAGCCTGTACACCACTTCAATCCTGAGAGTCCTGTTCTTGGTATCTTGGATTTGCATCCTCAGTGACTCCATCCTTCCCTCCTCCCCATCCTCCCTTACACATGTCAGTCCATCTCTCAATATAGTGCCACCCCCCTTTCCCATTTACCCTATCCCTGTGGAATATCCTGTACCCTGGTACTGCCAGGTCCCAGTCATGGTATTGAGTGGCCCATGTTTTGGTGATGGTCACCATGTCCACCTCCCCCTCTGCCATGAGAGTCTGTAGTTCTGCAATTTCATTCCCCAGGCTCCTAGCATTCAAGGTGACCACCCTCCACCACATTACCTTCCCTTCCCTTTCCTGCCCTCTCTTTCTGGCATCCCCTCCAGTCCTCACCTCTGATCCTTTGTCTCAGTTATGGGGGGTAAGCTCATATGGCTTCCCTTCCTGTGGCCTCTGCATGCATCTTTCCTACTTGCCATCCCCTGCTCCTAGTTTAAATTTGCATCTTCTTTTATGTAATCACCAATCCTCTGTTTCAACACTTTCTTGCCCTCTGTGCTCAAGTGCAGTCCATCCTTAGCGTATAGATTACTGTCCTCCCAGGTCCTTCCCCACCCCCCACCAACCCATACCCTTTGTCATGACACCAGGTTCCCAGCCATTTGTTAAATTCCTTTATTCTTAGATTTCTTGCAGTGCTCATCCTGGGAACAGGAAGTATCTCTGAGAAAGTTACTGATCTTCCTGCCTTCTCATATATTGGTCCTAGTTCCTCAAACCTCCTCCTAACTACATCTACCATCCTATCAGCCAGGTCATTTGTCCCTAAATGCAGAATTAAGTGAGGTTTCTCCCTACCCCTTCTAGCACACTTCAAAACAGATTGCCCCACCCTCTCCGCTGTCATTCCTAACATGGACTCCACCCAAATGTGACTATGTCTCTTCTCTTTACTACCCCATCTGACTTCTCTTAGTATTGAGTCCCCCAGCACTAAGATTCCATCCCATTTTCCATCTGCTTGCTTCCCTTCTTCCCAACCCCTCTGTCCTGATGCCTCCTCTTCCTCCTGCACCTTGGTTCCCCCTTCCATCCCTGTTGTAATTCCCCCAACAGTACTCCCTCTTACCAAATTCATCCTGACCATTATCAGTTTCTCCTCCAAGTTAATCGCCTATCTCTTCCTCCATTCCCACTAGAACTGAAAAATGATTTCCCAAAGATCCTTCACCTTTGCCTACTTCTTCCTTCCTCATGCTAGTCTGTCCCCCTTCCAACTTCTTGTTTGTTACTAATTCCCCTCCTCCCTCAATCCACTTCTCCTCCTTCCTGCTATCGTCAACCCTTCAGCCTGGGTTCCCCTAACTCAGTGTCCCTAGTCCTGGTTCCCCCTAGCTCAGTGACCCCTCCTCTAACCTCTTCCCTATCCTCCTCCTCCCCCACCGGCATAAATTGACCACCCTCCACAGTTCCTCACCTGCCTCCTAATTCTATTGAGCCATAACCTTCTTCAGCCTGCATTGCCTGCCTCAGCTCCTCCTGCAGACCCATGATCTCTTTTTTAAGTTGCATTATTTGGTTGCACACTAAACATCCCCCCACTCTCCATGCAATTCTAAGAAAGACTAGTGCTTCACAGTTGTTGCAGCCTACCAACCTTCACATTTCTCTATCTGCCTACCAGCAACCCCCCACCCTTCCAGATGAAGGATACCCATTCTTCCCCCAAGCCTCCCCCCTCTCCACACTACCTTTGCTAAATGTGTTCCTCCTGGCCTCTAATTCCCTTACCCACATGTACTAAATTTAAGCAGGTTGAGTATCCTTCTTTCACCCTTAAGCCCCCTTTTCACAATTGGAGTTGTTAAGACTTGTTGGACAGCCCCTTTTTAAAAACCCCTAACTGCCCTTATCCCAATTAGAGCTTATTTACTGCTTGTTAAACATTTCTATCTGATCTTTACACAAACTGGAGCATATTAAAAACTAATGAGACATGTCTAACCATTACAGTAGTTTGCTCTAAAAATGACCAAAGCCTGCCCACACATGCGCTGTATGGATAACTAACAGAAACACAATAACAGTTCCTAATATTAATAATGATGTAGGCTAATGCCCTATCCAAAAATTTACCATGCATAGTGACAATCCTGTTTGGTCACTTCCCAGAATAATCATGTAGTGTTATCACCCTAACTGCAAAATTTAAATCAGAGTCACAGTTTTTTTAATCAGAGTCACAGTTTTTTGATCAGTGTCACAGTACCTTGTTTTTGCTGAAATTCACACCAGCCAAAGTTGACCCTGCCCCAAAGCTCTCCTTATTACAACTCTTATAGTCTGCCATCTACCTGCTCCTCATTGGTTAGACCCAATCCAGGGAATGGTTCTGAAATCCATTTAGTATGGAAGCAGTGTGGGGCTGGTGGCTGGGTGGGAGAAAAACTCTTCTCCATCACTGCCGCTGATCTCCAGACAGCTGCAGATGCAGCCCTCCTTATGCAGCTATGGCCACGGATCACTCCCCTGCTGTGGATGTATCCTGTCTAGCCATGGATGTGGCTTCTCGATCCCCTCAGCTGTCCTGTGACTCATAGTGCTGGCTACCAGAGCTATACTCTTGCAGTACATACAGCTTGCAAGATGGCGGCCACACTGGGCTAGCCACTGCACCGTATGTTCACTTTGTACCATTTTTGTAATTTTGAATCGCTCTCCTGTGTGCTTTTGGGCGTTTTAGCCAGCGGATCAAGCTTTCTTTCCGTTGCTCTGTTTCTCCGTTTTGGAGTTCGAGGTGGACTGAGGTGGACTGAGTTTTCTTTTCGTTTTTCGTCTCTGAGTTCAAGGTGGACTGAGGTGGATTGAGGTGGTGTTACAACCCTGTACGTGTCTGTAAGAAAGCCGTTTGGATCAGATGAGTGATACGGCTGCTGCTAGACGAGGATTTGTTTGATGTTGATGTCGGTGGAATTGGGCTGGGTTGCTCTCTGTGCTACGAGTGGATAACAAGTGGAATATGTTCGGCTTCTGGAAGTAACGACTACTGCATCAAACTGCATCAAACCGTGAGTTGTATTGGGACATTTGGGAGTTGGGCTGGGCTGCCTTCTGAGCTACGAATGGACAACAAGTGGAATCATTGTTTATTAGAGTAATGACTATAGCACTGAATTGTTTGCTGCATCGGGGCATTTAAGGCCGGTGGAGTTTGGCGTGTAGAATGTGATTGTGCTGGCCCCCCAGTCCTGTTGCCTTTGACTGTGAGGAGATTTAAAGAGGATTTCGTGTTTGTGGATTCTTACGGTGGTCGGAGTTTGGTGGGGTGTTGTGAGATGGTTGTCTGGGGTGGTTGATGCTGGCTGGGCTCAGGGTGGGTGACGCCGGCTTGGACCTGCTGGAGAGCGGGTGCGAACTGCCGGTATCTCCTTGACCTACCGGAGGGGTCTACTGGTGGGTGGACACCGCTCCGGGGTCATTTATGTGGTCCTGGCCTGGGTCAGTAGTCCACTCTGGGGCAGATATTCTCCTCCACATGATCATTCCGATACCTATGTTCTTTGATTAGAACTGTTTAAGTTTTACTTTGCTCACAAGGCAAACTGACTTTGATTGTCCGGGTTTTGAGAGAGCCTGGAGTTCTTAGACCTGCAATATTGGATGCCTTAGCTCTTTATGTTTTGATCCTGACTATGCCCTATCTCTCCTAGCAGCAGGAGTCTGTGGAGATTAAAAGACCTTGAGTGAGGGGTTTAAAAGACTTGGACCATTTGCACTTACTCTCATACTTTAGTGAGAGTTTTTGATGAGTTCAAATTTATATTCGGTTTTTAGTTTGAAGACTCATTATCCACCTCTTTATGTTAACTCTTTATGATGCTATTTGAGTTAAACTTTGACGCTGGTTTAATAGTCAAATTTTAATATATTTTTATTAATCCGTTTATTTTTATTTTTATTATTATTATAGGTTTTGTTTGTTTTAGTATAAGATTATTTTTGTTTGAGGGTGGGTTGGCTTTTTAAGTTGAGATAGTTTTATTAGACCCTAACTGTTTAAGATGTGTCGGATGGATCTTACGATGGTCAGGCGCTACTCTCCTGCTCTGCTCCGGAGCCTTCATCCTTTTCACTGTCCCCCTTGTCTGCTGATGTCTTTAATAAGTGTCGTGCAGCGGGGATAGTGAGAAGGCACGTGAGGGATGGTTGGACTGGACAGAGTGGGAGATTGGAAAGGAGTGGGCAGATAGGGTAGTTGAACGAGGAGATGCCTTGGGTGAAATGGGATCAGGAGGGGTCCTCCTGCCTGATTCCCAACCCAGGGCTCCACAGATTGTGGGCAGGTACTGCGCTCCTCTCCAAAACCCATCCAACCCGGGCGGTGTTATGTAATGCCAGGTCCATTAGGAACAAGACTGCAATTATTGCAGATCTTGTTGCAACATCCGACCTGGCATGTATCACCGAGACCTGGCTGGATGAGAATGCAGGTCCTATATTAGCCTCTGCTGCTCCGGCTGGGTTCTCGGTGAAACACCGCCCGAGATTGGATCGTAGGGGTGGGGGAGTAGCCATCTTTTTTAGAACAGATCTGAATCTTGTGGATGTGCCAGTAGGTAACACTAGATCCTTTCAGTGTATCCTGGCCGCAGGTGCAGGGTTCAGGATTCTCCTCATCTACCGTCCACCCGGTGATGGTGGAGAATTCCTGAAGGAGTTCGCGGACTTCGTCATCGACATGGCATGGGGGTCACCCAGATGGTTAATACTGGGTGACTTCAATGCCTGGGTCGATGACGCACTCTGCACTTGGCAGGAACTTCCTCCAACTTATGACTATGTTGGGCCTGTCACAGGTAGTTACCTCTGCTACCCATATAGGGGGTCACTCATTGGATCTGGTGTTCCTACTGGATTTGGAGGTTACGCATTTGGGGTGGAACCAAATGTGTGGATGGACCATCACACCATAAGATTCAGCTTTGGGGCACCCCCTAATAGGCCTGCCTCTACGGAGATGGTCAAGTATCGCCCTTTAAGGGGAATTACTCCAGAGGGTCTACTAGCGGTACTGGACCTATCGGGTATTTCAGGCGAGAGCATGGGTCCAGGGGACCTCATTCTTGCCTATAATAAGGTGGTGAGTGGGGCCCTGGACCTAGTTGCTCCTGTCCGTGTTTACACTTCCATTCAGCGCCCAAGGACTCATGGTTTGATGAGTCCTTGAAGGAACTGAGGAGAGTGGGGCGAAGGCTAGAGAGGGCCTGACGGAAGTCCAGCCTGGATGCTGACAGACTTAGGTTGATGGATCATTATGGTATCTATCAATCAGCAATCACCCGTAAGAAGGCAGAATTCCTGTCCAGGGAGATTGCTGCTGCGCGGAACCGACCAGCTCAACTCTTTTGGACTGTCGACAGAATGTGCAATCCACTCTGTCTACACTCTGGAAGAGATTTTTCACAAATAAAGTGTGATGAGCTTGCTCGGTTCTTCACTGATAAGATTGCTAGCATTAGGTCGGATATCAGCCAGGCTCACTCTTTAAGGGTTTGCGGTGATCGGCGAGGGGAAACAAACACCTGTGTCACCTGGTCTGCCTTTGGTTAGCCGGAATTCATGGATATTGTCAGGATTGTCCAGACTATACGCCCAACCAGCTGTAGTTTGGATCTGGGCCCTACGTCACTGTTATTAGGTTGCGTAGATACTATTTGCCCGATCCCTGCTGAAATTGTCTGGAAATCTTTGGAGCAGGGGGTCTTTCCTGATCCCCTAAAGGAGGCAGTCATTCGACCACTCCTGAAAAAACCTTCACTGAATCCGGACTGTCTAGCTAACTACAGACCTGTCTCTAACCTGCCCTTTGTGGGTAAGGTTATTGAAAAGGTGGTTGCGCTACAACTGGATGACCATCTTTCAAATCACAATATCTATGATACTCTTCAATCAGGATTTAGGAAAAGACATAGCACTGAGACTGCCCTTGTCCGGGTTTTAAATGATCTCCTGATTGCGAGAGATCGAAAGGCTCGTACTATCTTAGTCCTTCTTGATCTCTGCAGCATTTGATACTGTGGACCATGGTGTGCTTTTGGAATGCCTGCGGCTTTATTGCAGACTGTCTGGTACAGTTCTGCATTGGTTTCGATCTTTCCTCACGGGACGGAGACAGAGGGTTGTCACCGGAATTTATTCCTCTGATGCCATCTTCCTGTCCTGTGGGGTACCACAGGGCTCCATTTTGGCACCCATGTTGTTCGTTATCTATATGCTGGCATTGGGAGACATTATTAGGCAATACAGTTTGGGTTTTCACTGCTATGCAGATGATACCCAGCTGTATTTGTCCTTTAATCCCAGACAGGAAGACGCAGTCTCTATGCTTAACAGCTGTCTGTCCGAGATTAAGTATTGGATGAGTGCCAGCTGGCTGAGGTTAAACCTGGATAAGACTGAGGTGGTGGCGGTGGACCCAGGTTGCCTTGAGGTGGGTTGTAGGGCTGGGCTTCCTTTGGGCATATGGCTCGATGGTGCCCAGCTCTCAACCTTAGACTGGGTGCGTAACCTGGGCATTATTATTGACGACGGTTTGACCCTAAAATTGCAGGTGTCATCCGTTGTCAAATCCTCTTTTTACCATCTTAGGAATATCACCCGGGTAAAACACCTAGTTCCTCCGGATGACCTTCCTACATTGGTCCATGCCTTTGTGACCTCTCGCCTTGATTACTGCAATGCCCTGTACCTAGGGCTACTGGGGGTTGATATCCGCCACTTGCAACTGGTGCAGAATGCAGCAGCCAGGCTTTTTAACTGGGACATCCAGAAGCAGTCATATTATGCCTGTGCTGCGCGGACTGCACTGGCTGCCGGTTCAGTGGCGGATCACCTCCAAGGTCGGGTTACTGGCCTACAAAGCCCTACATGAACAGGGACCACAGTACCTACAAGATCTCCTTACTCCCTACTGTCTCTCTCGTTCACTCCGATCTGCCGATGAGGGATTGCTAGAGATTCCCAGGGTTCGTTTAAAAACATCTGGGGCACATGCATTTTCTTAAGCTGCCCCCACCCTGTGGAATTCTCTACCTCGTCGGATACGAAGCTGCCTGACCGCTGAGAGTTTTAAGTCTAAGTTAAAAACTTATTTATTTCTGAAGGCGTATGGAGAGTGATTCTTACTGTGATTTTATTGTTATTATTATTGTTATTGTTATACTTTGAAACTAAATGTTTGTTCACCTGTACAGCACTTTGGTTTCTGAAAAGTGCTTAAAAATAAATTTTACTTACTTACTTACTTACTGTGGCATGTTGTGCGGCTGGGCTCAGGCATTTTATGGTCCAGCTGCCAATTTGAAGTTGGCACCCTTGTGTCTGACTGGCTTCTGTGGGAGCCCTTGCCAAGCAGTTCTGGCCACCATCCCCTCCAGCCACAGATGTGATATGGCCCTCCTCTGGTATGTGGCTACTACCGCCGATCTCCAGCCAGCCAAAGATGCAGCCCTCCTTATGCGGCTATGGCCACCAACCACCTCTCTGCTGCGGATGTGACCCAACTGTCTAGCCATGGATGTGGCTCCTCAATTCCCTCAGCTCTCCTGTGGCCTAGGGGTCAATACAAATATTAGGTGCCTTAGGCAGATAGTAAGGTCAGGAATTCTTCCCATATCCGCCAGAAAAAGAAAATTTGTGACTTAAAATCGCCATGAAACACTCAACATTAAGTGAAAATTGGATCTCACAGTGCCATTCCATATAGAATGGGATATCCTTATCCAACCAATCTAGAAGAACTGAAAGCTTGTCCAAAGATGCTATCAAAGTAATATAGTACTTCTGAGGACCCAAGACTGCGTCATCATAAATACTGAGCAAACAGACTTTCAGGTTAAACAAGTCCTGTAATCCCAAGAGAGGGTTTAACTGGTTTTGTATCTCAGATAATAACAGTTGGGTCTTAGCACAGGTCCAAAGGACATGGTAAAGCATACCAATCTCCCTCCAGCATCTAGTACAAAGATCCAAGTCACTCAAACCTGGTTGAAAAAGTCTTTAAGATGTAGAGTAAAAATTTTGCAATATTTTAAACTGCTTCAGTCTAAAATGGTCCTGTTTGTTATACTTATATAGATCCCTAAATAAATTTTGCTATTGTTCTACAATAATATCCAATCCCAGAGGACTAGACCATGAATAGCATATAGAAGATGACTGAGAGGGATCTATTTCCTGGAGAATGGCATATATTCCTGAAAGAGAATGTGGCTGATTAGCCATCTGAATGAGATGTGTAAGAACCTCCCCCCCTCATCTGACCAGGGCAATGGACCTAAATAGTTGAGAATACAATGATTTCACTGGAAAAATTGGAAAGCAAAAGAGGTAGTAATATTCCAACATTCCATAAATGTGGTTCCATGTCATAATAGTGATCACAAAACAGCAATCACTATTATGGGCGGTGTAGATCACCAAAAATCAAATAGGCGATATACACATTAAGGTGACCTGACATTCGGATATTAAAAAAGTGTTTTTGCAGAGGGGCTGTGCCCCCTGTGCCCCCCCTCAGGGTATTATTCTGGACTACCCCTCAGAATAATGAGGGTATGGGACAGCGATTATGGGTAAGGGTGAATAGAAGAGGGGACTAGTGAGGAGAAGGGGACAGACAGGGAAGGGGTTGTCAGGGACTGGAGTATTTGCTTTGCTATAGCTAGCCACCTACACCATCACACCACACAACTAGATCGACAGCAGCAGATACTCCAGTCCCTGACAATCTCTACCCTGTCCCTAAACTTCCCCTTGCTATTCCCACCTACCGTTCGCCTTTCCCCATAGTCGCTGTCCCATACCCTCACTATTCTGGAGGGTAGCCCAGAATAATAGTGCCCAAAATGAGTCATTATTTTTGTAGTCACTCATTTTGGGCCGCTATTATTATGTGATACCCATAATAATACAATGGCAAGAAAATTTCCTGGGCTTTGATTGGTCAGTGTGTGACTGAGACAGTGATGATATCACACAATAACATCACCATGTGGATTTGTTGGAGGATGATATTCTTTTTTCAGAAACAGAGATATTGCTACACTAAAAATCTAGTAAAACCTTTTTTAAATTTTTTTTTTTATTTTGTATAACATTGAGCCATTGTATAATTGCAATAAAGCACTCCAAGGTGTGTGTTATTGTGTAATAATGTCACTCCTGGGGTGGTGAAAGCACTTGACTTTGCCTCATGCTTCAACCCACCCCAGGAGTGATGTTATTACACAATAACACACACCTTGTCATGCCTTATTGCTTAAATGTCTGGTAAGTAATAAAGGAACCATGCAACATGAGATGATTGACCAAAGGAATGTCAAGATTGTTCCAAGACTTGGGATTCTGCATTGTTCACCCACCTGGAAATTGGGGTTACAAAATAAAGGCTGTGAGCTGTCTTTCAATAGAGTCATACCAAAACAATGACACAACTGTCTATGGGCTTTCAAAGACCATATTATGGGTGTGAATCAGATCATCCTAGGCACTTTAGCCAGAGGGATAAACAGGAGAGAATTAATCTGAATCCCAGTGCTGTGAATGAGTTGGTTCTCATTATACATCCATTGAGGCACATAAACGCTGACATCTGTTATTGAAGAAGAACACCAGCAAAGATATTTAGGACAATGTGATGAAAAATGAGAAAACAAGAGGTTCAGGAGGAATGATCCACAGAGGAATCGAGGTGCAGTTAAACATTTATATGAGCACCTGGTTCTTTTGCCTTGCCAAACAAACTGAGTAATAGTATTATGTAGCTTAAATATTTTTTAAGAGGGAGGGCTAAAGTAAGCAAGCAATAATACCTGACAGGGTGGGTGGCATTGGGCAATACCGGACTGCCCAGGGTTGTAATGAGGCCCGACGCCACAGGCAGAGGGCCTTATAGACCCTGGAAGGTCCAGTATTGCCCATACCACCCACGCTGGAGGGTATTATTGCACTTAAAAAATGTGCTTCTGTGTAAATTTTAATTAATTGATCAAATAAGTGAGGAAAGGAGTTGAAACAAATATAAAAATTAGAAAAAAAGATAAAATAGTCCCTACATTTCAAAGCTGTTCCATCTCCCATTGCTGCCCCCCACACAGCCATTCTTTTCTGCTTATCCCTCCCAAAGTTAAGAGCCACAAGTACAGCGTGGCACAACAGCACTAAGTTATTTTTTTTAAGTCTGAACAGCAGCTGCTGTTTGTGGCAATTACTGTGTATGAGAAGAGGCAGCCTGGTTTGAGAGGCTCAGCTGTGGAGAATGGAAGGCGTGAGAATGGGAAGCTCCATTAGCTGATCAGAAAGGCAACTGCAACAGAACTGAGAAGTTGGCTGAAAAAAAAGGAAGTATTTAACAATTGAAAACGCTGATGTGGGGAGGAGTATTCTATCTGTCATGGATAGTGAGGGATGAGGACTGTACTGGGACAGAGGACAGTGGGAGGGCTTTGAGATGTCTGCCACATTCCTGGCAAGTACCAGAAGTGCAGGGCTGTAGGAACCACCGCTTCTCTTGAAGCAATTTTTTAATGGACGGAAGAAGCAGGGTGTATTTTCTGGATCGGGTTATGTTTTTTTTTAAAGACAATGGCGCTGGAGCTTTTGACAGGGTATCTGTGTGTGAGACGGGGGTAACTTGATCACTCGCTAAGTGGGGGAAAAAATTGCAGTTTGATTTTTCAAATTCAGGATGCCCAAGGATAAAATTGGTAATAGGGCACCCTGAATTGGCACTTGTTTTAAGCGGGCATCTATTGAAATTTAATGTACTCCCCTGTACTGCCCATCAGCCAATCAGTGACCTTGAATAATCTTGCCCATTTTCTAAGCATACTTAGAGGATATAATATACGAGGCAGAATGTTCCTTTTAATGATATTAATCCTACCTAATAAAGTAAGGGGAACAGTCACCTATCATACATGGTCTTGCTCAAATAAACTTAAACAATGGGTCCAGATTAAGGGAAGCCAGGTCTGAGAAGGGATCTAGAGGTTTTAATACCTACAGTAAATAGGTTATAAATTTGGTCTCCCTCTAAAAACCTAATGGCAGATTTAACCACACTAGTATTGAGCAGAAAAATGGCTATTTTATGGATATTAATTTTATAAAATGAAAAGCTACTGAAATCTGCAATAATGGATAAATCAACGGGGGCAGATATGTGCACATTTGTGAGATATAAAAGTATACCATCAGTGTGAGCTGAAACAGAGTAAACCTGAGAAACAACAGGAATACCAGTTACCACCACTGATGACTTAGGTTTAAGAAGTAGAGGTTCTAAATATAAGTTAAATTAAAAAGGAGAGAGAGGACAGCTTTGACACGTGCCTCTCTCTCATGAAATAGGACCAGAAAGTACTCCATTACATAAAATATGAGTGGAGCGAGAATTATAGAAAAGCCGTATTCATTTAATGAAAGAATCCGGAAAGTCAAGCCTTCACATTATTACAAAAAGGTAGTTCCAGGCTACTTGATCATAGGCTTTCTCCACATCTAGGGAGATCAGGGCCACTGGTGGGTCCCCTGCCCCAGATACAGAGATCAAGTGAAGCACCTTTCAAAGATGGTCACTTGAAAGGTGGCCAGTCATAAATCCCACCTGTTCTGGTCCGGTAAGATTTTGCCATACCCTTTCGAGATGGCACTCTAAGATTTTTGTCAATATCTCAATGTATAGATTCATGAAGGATATCAGACTGTAATTCTCAGGAAGTGTATCATCTTGACCTGGCTTTGAAATGACAGTGATCTTAGCCTCCAGAAAAGAGTGGCCCAAATACCATCTTCAAAAAAAAAGATTGAAACTATGGGTTAATTATGGGGATAGTTCTGTGGAGAATGTTTTGTAAAAATTAATTAGGAACCCATCTGTGCTTGGGAATTTATCAAGGCGCAGGCTCTTAATAGCTGCTAACTCATCTGCTAGTTGTATAGTGGCTTCCAGTTTAGAAGATTGTTCAGGGATGAGCTGAGGAGAATGAATGTCTGCTTGAAAGGTGCTTAGAGCCTCTTCAAAATGCTGTAGAACAGGGTTGGAGGTGTATAAATCTTGACAGAATGCTCTAAAAATCTCTGTAATGTCTCTAGACAAAACTTTCAAAGGTTGAGCAGGGTGCTGGTGAACACTCCTGATTATCCTTTGGGCCTCCTAACACCAAAGCCATAAGGATAAAAGCGTACCTGCTTTGTCACCTTGGTCAATATAAGCAGTTCTGGAATGAAGAACATTGAGTTCTGCCTTCTGCTGCATAATTTCCGCTTATTGCAAACATAATGAATAAAGGCGACACCAAGTGGGCTCTGGAGTGGATCAGGACAGGGAGGCTTCTATTAATCGAATATTAGCCAATAGAGTTCATTCTTGGGCTTCTCTTTGGTGCTTCTTCTTGGAGGCCAAGTGAACAAATCCTCCCCTTGAAATGCATTTGGCAGCTCACCATAAGGTACCTGCATGGATAACCAAATCCAGATTAGTATCAAAAAAGTGCTGAATCAGTTTTTTGATAATGGTAACTATAAAGGATCAGAAAACAGTGTGGTATTAAGAGTCCAGAGTTTATTCTTAACATTCTTGAGTCCATTGTCCAGTTGCAGGGAAATCAGTTGATAATCCGATAAGACCATCTCCTTGATCTCACAGAGCTGCACATGAGTCAATGTTTCTTTACTGAGTAAGAAATAATCAATACGGAAAAATGTCTGATGAGGCCTAGAATAAAATAAGTAAGATCTGTCTTTCCAATGCAGAACTCTGCATGGGTCTACAAGACCCAAGAAATCAATCATGTCTCAGAGATCCCTTTGACCCAGGGAGAGGCCCTGCCTACGATGCTCCAATTTATCAATGTCTGGGGGAGGGGGAATTCAGTAATGTCTCAGTAAAAGAAGAATGGAGGTCAACAGAGCCAAAGTGGTGGTTAAGGACATGAAAAATGCAGGAGAGTCAGCATTGGGGCTATACATTGATCCCAGCACTACCTCTGTTTGAAATAATCACCCTCATAAAAGATATAGTGCCCATCAAGGTCGCTAATTTCTTGAAGAACAGTGAAGGGGATATGCTGGGTGATTAAAATGACAACACCCCCCTGGTGAGAGCTCTTGCCCGATCCAAAGACTTGTCCTGCCCATTCCCAATGAAATCTGTGAACCAGTCAGAGAGAGGTGAGTTTTCTGTAAACAAGCAAATGTACCCACAATAGCATGTAAATGCTTCAAGATACAATGCTGCCTTTCCTGTGCTTGCCCCCCCTTTAATATTTCATGACACTAAATTAAATAAACTGGTCATTCCCCAGATAATATGTGCATTAACCATACAAAACATATCTCATATACAGAAAGGGGTATTCCCCACCAAAAACCCAACAATGGATGCAGGTCACAATAACCCTTCCCCCATCCCATCATCAAATATCCATAAACCTAATATTTCAAAAAGATAAAAAAGATTAATAAAAATGTAGAAAAACCTAACACGCTGATAGAAAATACAGAAAATAATACCTCAGTATAATGGTTTAAATGAACCAAACCTCAATCTCATCAAACTGCAATGAGCGTGTGGCAGGAGTGGTGGTCTCTCACCAGCTTGGCCACTCATATAACATGACTGCCGCAGTAAGCTAACAATAAAAAATATTCTCAAACCACATGCAAAAAAATAGATAACACTTGTAAAACAGCAACAATTAATAACAAGTAAGTACCAGTGTATAACAAGTAAGCAAGAACACTAAAAGGAGGCTCACCAGTGTGCATTTCATCTAAAAGACCAAAATAGTAAAACCAGCTAAAGCAGTTTTAATATGAGGATGGAAAAGAAAATGATTAGAAAAACCAAAGTATTATGTAGATATATGTCCTACCAGATTATTATGAAGCTGGCTGACTTACAAGAAAGAGCAAAACACATTCAGAATATTGACCCCATATATGTGTGTATATATATATATATATATATCGGAGATAAAAGATCATAATAAAACTAGTAAAACAGAACAGAGTGAGAAAATAAGAAATTCTAGCCTATTGGTTGCTGGCAGAACTTAAGACAAAAAGAGGGGTAACATGAAATAGCAGTAAACACAAAGGAGAAAAAACTAAAAAGAATGGCCCCAGATTAAAAGCTAAACTCCCAGCCTCTTTAGACAACAACCCCAAGTGGGAGGTGGGGTGGAAATGAGGACGATCATGGAGAAGAAAACAGGGGTAGTTACTTACCAATACAATAAGGCATAAATATCAGTTCTCCATCCAAAAGAAAGAAAAAAAACAGAGAGGCCATCATCCTTCATGTTCACCTAGTTTCTGAAAAGAAGTATAAAAGGAAAACTAAATTAACCAACCAAATTGACCCCCCCCCCCAAGATACACACTAACATGTAAAGGAGCCCCACATAGAACAAAGTATCATTCAAAAGTATCCATTCCAGACCAGAAACCAGAGTCATCATTGAAAGCTATAAAAACTGTCAATTTACTTGAGATCAAACAGCTGGGGCAAACCAGAATGAAAAAGTTCATAGTGGCATCTCTGTGTGCTGTACAAGCTGGCAGACTTCAAGCAGGGGAGCCTCTGACATGCATGCTGGCAACAGAAGTCATTCCTTCTCGTATGTCAGCAGTGAACAAATGAGGGAGCAATTTGTGCTGCTCCTGTTTGGCTTGTTCTGCAGTGTTATATAATTTTGTACCATTAGGTAAGGAGACCAATAGCCTAGAAAGATATAAGAGGAGGTATCTAATTTGGGCAGCCTGCAATTTTGGGAAGATCACTCAGTACTTGTGATGCTTATATCAAACTACGGGACAAGGATCTTGCAAGATCAAAATATGGCATCCCTCCCATAGGATCTCCTTTAAGATATGAATGTTCTGTAAAACATGTTGCTTTTCCAAATAATTAAGCAAGCAGAGAATGATAGGGTGAGATCTTTCACCATCAGCAGGTTTTGGCCATAGGGAATGGTGGTACCATTCAATAATGCAATGTGGCCTGTTTGGGGAGGGACTGGTAACTTTCTGAAGTATCTTCTCTGTGAAAACTAACATATCTGAGCCCTCAGAGTTTTCTGGGATCCCCACTACAGCCAAATTGTTCCTGCAGGTTCAGCACTCTAAATCCTTTAAGAAGTTTTCAAGCTTGCTTACTTGCCTCTGGATAGCAACAAGTTCAGATTCTATTTTGTCTTGGTGTCGCTCTGTAGAAACTATATGGGCTTCGGCATCCCCCATTCGCCAAGCAAAAGATTTGGACGTTTGCTGCCAGGTCCATAATAACTTCCTTGAGACCACTTAATTCTTGTAAAACTTGATCCACGGTGAGCAATTCATCAGTAGGAGAGGCATACGGTCTGAGAGCAAATTCAGTATATGGACGATTAGGCCCAGGCAGCTGGTTTTCCACAGTCTGTGGCACAGACTGCGTGGATGCAGGTTCTAAGGCAGACGCAAGGCTGGGCTGCATAATAATACCACAAACTGCACACAGCAAAAATAAGAAAAAGTATATTAAAGGAGGAAGTTGAAAAGGACTCGTATAAATTGTGATAAAATGTTTTTTAAAAGCCGGGTTGGCAGAGACTCACCAGTGACCTGCTACTCAAATCTCCACATCACATGATCTCCTTACGAAGACTAATGTTATCTTTCCATGTGCATGGTCCTCTTATGGTACAGTCAGCATAGTGACATGGTCTTTGGCACAACTCAGTAGTATTGGTTCTTCGATTATTACTGGTAGTGCCTGGACTGAAATGCATCACTTTTCATAAACTGCATTTCAAAATGCTTTACAATAAATTTATTTACACATGATAGCATAGCATAGATACCACATCTCACTTCCAGTGGGATCTTGTTTCTGTATAGGACAGCTTGATGCCTTTTAGTACCATAGGTACATTGATATTTTAAAAGGCATGACATTTGTCAAGTTTCTCAGAGGTGATGTGTTCTCCACTGCACCATGACTATGGAATCGACTCATTGTTTTGTCTGAGAAACTTGGCAAACTTTGTAACTTTTAAGAATGAATTAAAGGATTGAATTACTGTATTTTTGCACTTTTTCTTATTAGTAAAGGTGATATTATAATTGTTTCATAGTATTTGCTGTCTGTAACCTCTACCCAAATCATGATTACAAATTGGGTTATTATTATTTTGAAATCTAGGGTCAAAACCTCATACCACCGCTGTATTACCTCCAAAATTATTAACCTATACAAGTTCTGTGATCTTTCCTGAGCCTATGCCCTCTCTGACCTCCTGTCTTTTAGGACTCTGAAGAACAACAGAACAAAGGCTGTCCTGGGCACCAAATTGAACTATTTCAAGGCCAACTTCCAGAAAAACCTTAATGTCCAGGTAAATTCTGGAAGGTAATTCATTCCCTTTTCAACCCCCCTGTCCGGTCCACTCCCCAAATTCTCATGGTCAATGGTTTACCTGTTTCTAACCCTCCCTTGGTTGCTGCTCACTTCAGTCTGCTTCCCCAGTCCAAATGGTTGATAGCTCACCTATTTCTGACTGCCCTGTTGCTGCTCACTTCAGCAAGTTCATTACTACCTTTGCCCTCCATCCTGCCCAGCTCTATTCCTTCTGCTCCTGTTGCCTCATCTTCTCTCTCTTCCCAACTTGTCCCTGGGTTTCCATTCTCTCCACTATTCAGGAATCCCTGTTTGTCCTTTCCTTCCTCAACCTAAGTCTAGCCCTGATGGGTTAGATCCCAAGCTCCTCCACTTCTCAGCTCCACTCACCTGCACAGGCTATCATTTTCCCTCTGCACTGTTCCTCAGTCCTAGAAGACTGCCAAAGTTATTTTACTTCACAAAAGGGGTGACCTCTCCTTCTCTGGCAGCTGCCCCCCTATCTCCCTCCCCCTCTCAATTTTAAAACTGCCAGGAGAACGTATCCATTCCAGACTTTCTGACTACCTCTCATCCTTCAGTTTCCTCTGACTGATTCAGTTTGGCTTCCAGAAGCACCATTCCACTGTCTCCTACCTGCTGTGTGTCACTGATTCCATCTTCTCTGGGATGGATCAGTGGTACATCACGGCTGCCATTTTCATTGATCTAACCAAAGCCCATGATTCGGTGTCCCATCTACTCCTCCTGGACAAACTGAGCTCTGCTGGCCCCTCAGCTGTGTGTGTTGACCAGTTTTGTTCCTACCTCACAGGCTGTCAACAGTCGGTAGAGGTAGGAGGCGTCCTGACACCTCCACTACCCATCCAGTCTGGGGTACCCCCAGGGCTCAGTCCTGGATCCTGTCCTCATCTGTATTTTCCTGAATGACTTACCAACTGTCTTTTCCAACTCACCTATTCACATGTATGTAGATGGCACAGTCATCTTCATCTCTGGTCTCTCTACCGCAGCTGTAGAATGTTACATTTGGAAATTAAAAACTAGTATACATTAAGTACAGACCAAACACAAACACGAGAATTCACCATTGTATTTTCCTTTATTGGGACCACAATAATGTAAGTGCACAATAAGCATCAGAGACATTTGCACAGGTATCCCATAAAAGCCTAACACCTAAGCTAATACAGTTATAAGAATGTTATACTTACAACTGGACCACCCAGTGGGGAGTTGGTAGCATCATCTTGCTGGGAATCTGAATGGCAAAAACTATTAGACACCCCCTTCTTCATATACTGTGCCTTTCTATTGGGTAGCTGTGTTTTTTGTGCACAGAACATACTTTCCCACCAGCATAACATTCTTTCTTTGTTTACCCTCAAGGCTAACACTGCTCACTGCCAGATGGTCTACTAATGTTATTATCAGTAATGAAGTTATCTTGGTACATTCCATACAAAGGCTTCATCCTCCACCTTTGCCTACTGATGTCATATTCCATAGAAAGGCTTTATACTCCACCTCTGCCTACTGTTATTAACAGTAATGAAGTTATCTTGATACATTCCATGCAAAGGCTTCATACTCTACCTCTGCCATTACTGCAGTTTCTTGTATTTTACAGCTAGACTGTCCTTTTCTAAGTTATCCCTTTAGATTCTAATGTTTCCCACCTTGAAACTTCAGAGGTTATCTCAGACATTTCACTACTTATAGAGGTGTCATACAGCACATTTAAGCCTGTAATTCGGCATGAGACAAGGCATGTTGGGATTGATAATATACACAGCAGATATATGCAGTGAGGAGAAACTGTAAACTCAAAAAGATACAGAAAACAAACAGCGTGGTTGGATGCTGGACATAATACCTAATAAATGGCCACCAACGAATGATAGGCAAATTATGAATATTATTGTCAACTTGTTGATTGTCCAAATGCAGTGGTATGAAGTCTTTAGGATTACGAGCCAACAAAGTTTGTATTGCAGGTGTAAATGGAATTTTGATGACTCTGGGTGGCATGGCCTGCCAAACCTCATCCAAGTAGGCCATGATAGCTCATATAGTAGTAACATTAGGAAACCAGAGTCAAAATCTGGCTGAGCCAACCTTGGTGAGGAGATAAACAGAAACATGAACAAATATCAATAGTGGGAGAGACCCAAACCAATCAAAGCAAAGCAAACAGAAGATTGAGATTGGAAATATGGTTCCACTTACAAAATATTCTTCACCATTTAAAGTTTATTTTTTACATATAATGTCCAGTCACGTTTTTCCTATGTTTTGAGGACATGTTAATCCCCTTTCTCAGGGAGTCTGGTTTACTTTTCTTTTTAGCACCTTGTGCTGTGCCTCCTTATTCCATGTATTCATGGCTTGACAGTTTCCATGACCTTTGATACCAGCCAGAAAGTGGCCAGACTCTGATCATCCCTGTTTTTTGCACATTAGATGGCACCTTCTTTGAAGCAGTACAGTTTTCATATACCTCGGTGTGTCTTGTCAGCAAGCTTGACTTCTCAGGCAACATTGATGCAGCCATGCAAAACTCCACCCTAAGATGGATGCCTTGTACTGTAAAAAGGTCTGTTTATTTTTGCAGGTCCACGGGGAACTTGTTACCAAAATGGTATTGTCTGTCCTTAACTACTATGGGATTGGGAAAAAATGGCTGAGGTAGGGAGTAGGCAGACTGGAAAGGCCAATTGGCCTTCATCTGCTGACAAGTTCTGTGCTTCTGTGTTTCTGTGTTATCCCTAGAGTATGCACTATACAGAAAGGTTATCATCCTGCCCACTGAAGCTAAATTAGTAATGAGAAACCAGATAGAGGGAATCATATGGCAATACATACAATAATCCTGTATATTGTTGAGATCTGAAGAGTTCTGTTATAGTTCTAGAGTGTTTGCTCATACATTTTTTCTTTTTATTTTGAAATTAAATATGTTTTACTAATAATTTATAAATATCCATTACATGCAGGTAAGCAAGGCATAACTAAGACATAATTTGACATTATAAAACATTTATAAGCTTTGGGGTTTACATCAGCTCAGTTAACACAAAGACTAGATACTAAAGCTAATAACCTTCTACCTGCCTCCTCCCTTCCCCCACCCACCCCTCACCCTCCTCAACCTTACCTATATCATTCATCATTGTAATGTATGGATAGAGTTACAGCAGCTAGTTAATTGGACAAGGTAGGTATACTTGAGACCAGTTTGTGCTTTGGTCGAGTTCTTGAAGGCAGCTAAAGACTGTGGTACTACCAAACATCACTAAGATATCATGGGTTATGAGAGTGGATAAGGTGCTTATAGTGTGAAAGGGTTCATTTACCAGACAAAGCATATAATGTGTGAATTTTTCACCAATTCTTATCAAAGACTGCTGAAGTGTGTCTAGGAAATGCTATAATTTTGTATATCCTAAGATTGCAGAGGAATTTGTTCGACCATTCTGAGTAAGAAATGATGGAGGAATCCTTCCAATGTTTTAATACCAGTTTTTTGACTGTGTGGAAGACAAGAGTCATAGCATACTTCCTTTCCTTTATCAAGATCTGTGAGAGGTCACCCAACATACAGATTTTAGGCGTAAAGAGATCTACAGTTCCCAGTAATGGATCTGCCCTGGCCCTTATCTCATTCCACAATGGTCTAATTTTGGGACAGTCCCACATGACATGAAATAAAGTACCCTCACTAAGACCACAACTGAAGCAATTCACATCCTACACCTTCCCCATTTTGAAAAGTTTCAGTGGGGTATAATACAAGTTGTGCAGGATATAAAATTGCAAAAGACGAAGCTTATCATTGGAGGTGTACCGGTATATGGATTGCCAAATCTTATCCCAAGGGGATTCTTTGTTGGGGTACTGGGCTTCCCAGTATGAGGATGCTTTGGGTCCCACAGAGCAAATAGTTGGGTATAGCATTGAGGTAATTTGGGAGACTGCATGAGGTTGCCATGCCAAATTATGAAGTGAGGTGACAAGTTCAGAGTGATCATTGTGCCATTTTCCTGTGCCAAATTTGGTGACCAGTAAGTGACGAATTTGGTATCCTTTAAAAATCTACTTTTTTGGGAGAGTCAGGAGTGGTAAAAGATCCAGTGTAGTCCTTAACCTTCTGTTCTCTAATAAATCAGAAATCTTGAGCTCCGTTGGATTAGAGTTTGGTTGTGGAGTCAAGCAATGCCCATCCATTCTAATATTAAGATTATGGTATAATGGTTCTGATATATCTGTGCAGTTATCATATTTAAGTGCCCTACATGACTGACCATGTATTTTTATCGACATTAGAATTAGATTGTTGTCAATAACATCAGTACAGGATTTGGTATTAGTATATAGCAACTGATTGGGGATATGTTGCTTTGGTTGATGATATGGCGTTCCAGATGTAGCCATACGGGAGTGAAGGGTGAGTTATTTTGTGGAGGTATCCATCACAGGTACTTGACTAAATGGCTGGCTAGATAATTGTGGAAAAAATTGGGAAGTTTAAGTCCATCATTATGCTTTGGTGCCCCCAGTTTAATGTACGACCTTCTTGGTGGTTTGTTTTGCCAGAGGAACTGGGATATAATGCTGTGGAGCTTTTGGAACCAGGTAAGTGGGAGATAAAAGTTCAGCATATTCAGAGGGTAAAAAACCTTGGAAGAATGTTCATTTTGATTACATTGATTCGTCCTTGAAGGGAGAGATATAGGGGGGGCCCATCTTCCTAGATCTTGTCACATGGTTTCTATTAAAGAGTCTAGGTTAAGTTTCCTAATTTGCGTCATATCTTGAACTAAAGTTATTCCGAGATATTTAATTTGAGACGTCCAGGCTAGGTGGAACCCCTCCATCTGTGAGTGATAAGTAAGTTTATATAAAGGCATAAGTAATGATTTTCTATATTAAGTCTATAGTTAGAGAGGGACCCAGAAGTATGAACTATATCAAGTATTGTGGGAAATGAAGTATTAGGCTCTGAAATATGCAATAATATATCATCAGTGTAAACTGATAGATGAAGGTTAAAGGGACCAATTGGAATATCTTTTATAAGTGGGGAATTCTGCAGAAGGTGTAGAAGTAGTTCAAGGTAGAGATTAAGCGGGCAGAGTGGACACCCCTGTCTAATTCCGGAGAATAGCTGGAAAGGGTTTCAATAAACCCCTTTGCAGTATATTTTGACAGTTGGGTTAGTGTACAGTACTTGGACCCATTGTACAAATTGCTTTAGAAAGCCGAATTTAATGAGGACTTTCTAAAAGAAAGGCCCAGCTGACCCTGTCAAATGTTTTCTCTGCATCCAGGGATATCAGAGCCATTGGACATGAGGACTTCCTGGAGGTGGAGAAGATATGAAAAAGTTTTTGTAAATGGTCAGCCAAGGAATGGCCTGTTACGAAACCAACTTGTTCTGGATTAAGTAGAGGGGTCCAGACAGTAGCCATTCTTGAGGCTAAGATTTTGGCAAAAAGTTTGATATCATAATTCATTAAGGATATATGGCAGTAGTTACATACTCTGTTTTTGGGTTTGTTTGGTTTTGGGAGAAGAATTTTGAGAGCTTCTAGTATAGATGGATCGGAAAGTCCTACCTCACAGAAGAAGTTAAACAACCATAGAAGAAGGAGGAGAGTTGCTCTACAAAAGATTTATAAAAGCCAGGGGGGGAGGAAGCCGTCCAGACCTGGGGCTTTACCCTCTGGGAGGGAACGGATTGCCATTTCCAGCTCCACCTGAGTTATTTTGGAAAGGAGATTATTTCTTTGTGCGTCACTAAGAGTTGGAAGAGGGATGAAGTCTAGATATTTCTGGGTATCCGAGATCTATGGAGGATTAATAGGAGGAGAATATAGAGATGTATAGTAGTTCTCAAACTCTAGAACCATTTCCTTTGGATTTGTAATTAGAGAGTCATCAGTAAGAGAGTTTAAGGCTGTAATAAGCCTCTACTCCTCTCGCTTTTTAATTCTGAGAGCTAGTAGGTGACTGACTTTATCTCCTTGATCTACATAGTGGACATGGGTTTTAAATAGTGCATATTGTGCTTGCTCCCATAGGGTTTCTTGGCATTGATTCCTTATTTGTGTTATCTGGGTCAAAAGGGAATCATCTGGATTGGGAGTAAGTGCCTCCTCTAAGGCTTTAAGTTGCCTCAGAAGTAGAGCTGAGTGAGCTTCCTTTTTCTTTTCCTAATGGTAGCTAGCCGAATGCATTCCCCTCTGAGGACACACTTAAGGGCACACCAGATCTTATCGACCTGCTGTATTGAGTTTTGATTAAAACTAAGATATTGTTCAATCATTCTCTTGAGGAATTGAACAATGTTTGGATCGTGGAGCAGTTGGGTATTAAATTTCCAGTTGCTTTCTTTACAGAAAGCATGTGGAAGGATCTCCTCGAGCCACACTGGAGCATGGTCCGAAATAGTACGGGGGATCATGCCGCTACCCTGGAGCCCCAGTAGTGCTAGGTTATTAATCAAAAAGTAGTCAATACATGATAGAGATCCACGGGCAATGGAATAAGTGCTAAATTGTTTAGAGTGGAGATTCAGCAGCCTCCATGGATCTATTAGACAATGATCAGCTATTAATTCTAGCAAAGCCTTTTGCACTGGGGAGAGGGCCAGTCCCTTATGACCAGGGGATCTATCGAGATCTGGTGAACAAACTATGTTCCAGTCCCCAGCCAGAATTATTGGGAGTTTCGGATAAGAGCTCAGATGGAGTGATAGTGCTGAGAAAAATTCTGAACAATCATTGTTTGGTCCGTAAATTGAGCCCAACACTATTTCCTCATGGTCCAGCAGTCCTTTAATAAAAATAAATCTGCCATGAGGATCTAGGTGGGAGCTCTGTATTTGAAAGGATGTATTTTTTGTAATTAGAATCGCTACCCCACTTTGTGCAGTAGCATTCTCAGCTACATATACCTGTCCAATTTGTTGTCTGCAAAATAAATTCATCTCACATTCCAGTAGGTGGGTTTCTTGTAGAAATATTATATTACTGTATAAAGATTCCAGATGTTTGAGGATCTGGTCTCTTTTGACGCTACATCTAGTCCCTTTTACAGTCCAAGTCACAAATCTCATAACCATATTTATTGTTTAAACAGTTGAGTAGGACATTGGACAAGGGGGATTTGGTTAGAAAGGGCAATTCCAAAGTGGGTCTTCACCAGGCCCAGGCTTCAAAACAAAGCAGTTATAAGCTCAATCATCATGCCCAAATAAAGTACATGCACTGTGTGTTGCTGCCATTGAAACCTGTATATTTGCTGCTTCCTTACAACTTGCCTCTTCTCAAAGTGTCTAGATTTATCCATATTGACAAATACTAAGTAAGGTAATCCCTCCCACCCCTCTATTCCCCAAAACCTCAGGAGAACAAACAAAAAACAAAAGAAAGAGAGCTACTTAGCCCCAGTCCTCTCGACTGACCTCCCAAAACAAATATCTGCTTGCTGAAAGCTGCTATCAAGATTAATGCATCTCCATGGCATCTGAATCCCCCCCACAGTTTGAAATGCTAGAGGAAATTACCTATGTATGATTGCAAATATATAACTTGAGTAACACTGGTGTCATAATTGCAGCACATAGCAAAGGTTAAGCTCAATATTTGAACAACACATGGTACTGGTTATTTAACTACACTTGTTTACCAGCCTGAGTGCCTTGCAACAAAACTTCGTTACTCATTACAAAGTATTAACAAATAGTAGGTTGAAGCTTGAAGAGTGTTAAGACACTCAGGCTTGCAGTTTACAGTTAACTACGCCATTGTAGTTGCCGCTTACTATAGCACTGGTGCCGTTTTAGGCCCTGATAATTACTCTTAAGTCCCCATACATATAGTTAGAGTCATTTATAAAAATCTGGTAACATTTTCTTAAGAGCTGTACTTGCATCAATGAAGGAATCGAATGAATGCCATTTGCCATTATGGTACACTTGTAGAGTAGCAGGGTATCTCATTCTGTAGCGTATCCCAGCCACTATCAATTTCATAACTCATGGGTGCATTTTAGTACATCTCTGCCTCACAGTAAGCGGAAGATCTTGAGCGATTCTTATGGTGTTATTTTTCCATTGGATTACTTTGGTGTCCTTTAGTTTTTCCATGATTACTTGTTTATCCAAGTAGTTTAAGAGGTGGAAGATTAGTGGCCTTGGCAGAGAGCCTGGCGGTGAAGTGGGCCAGAGGGAATGATGGTCTCTCTCTATAATATAAGTGGGCCCATTAGGAGATGGACCACCAAGTTTGGTGCACAGTTTTTGAATGAAAAGGATGGAATTAGCACCTTCTTCCCCCTCAGGGAGTCCCAAAATAACCATGTTGTTCCTGCACGAGCTGCCTTCTAAGTCCTCCAAATTGTCTTCCGTTTTACACAGCCGCTGCTTTAGGGTGATCAGCTCTGGGTCAACTCAAGCCCTCCAGTCATCTAGGGACAAAATCCGAGCCTCGTTGTCCCAAGTCCGGATAGTAAGTTGTTGCAGTGAGGATTTGAGTGATTACAGGTCCCCAACTACGGCTAGTAATGACTCTTTTATGGGAGCAAGCCCTTCAAAAAAGGTAGCCTCTGTAAGTAAAGTATGTGAGACGGGCAGAATAGTTTTATCCTCCTTTCCAGCTTTACTTTTCTTGGCCGGGATGTTTTTCGCTGGAGATGGCGGCTGTGTGTGTTTTGGTCGCGTAGATTTCATTTCTGCGTTCACACAATGAGAGACTTAGCAGAGTAGCAAATGGGTAAGAAACTAGTTTTCTGTCTGTGCTTTCCCCCGGCGATTGCAGAACTGAGCCAGTAGTTTTATCGGGTGTAACTGAGGAGAGTTTGCGGAGCACTCAAGAGCACATCTATTCGGCAGCCATCGTAACTTGGAAATCATAAATTTTTTCTTGGGTTATCTTTTATTATTTTTAAAAAGTCATCTTTTATTTCCTTAACAATACAGTATTGGTTTGAACAGATACCAACATTTCCACATGAAGTAAAAAGATCATAAACAGAATAGATACACAGCTATCAAGATAAACTGCATTATGATGAAGTGTTGATTTGGTGCTTAAGAGATGCCTATTAGACCTGAAATCAGTTAAGACAGACCCTTAATGCACCATGCCCTTTTAAAATACCTTTTGGGAACACAAAGGCTTCAAGGTCATCTTAGGCAATGTGCAGTCTGTTGCATAAAGAGAAGTTGATTTATGTAAGCAAAACTAATGCAGAGGTTACTTACAGTCAGCATCCTGCTTTTCAAATGCTGTGTCAGAGGAACTCATATGGTTGCTAGAGTGCCTTGTGTACAAGATAATCATCAGTGCCAATTGGCTGAATTGGCATTGAGGATTTGTAATAAACCAAAAACAATAGAAAGCGGTGAGCACCAATGAATTTCACATTTCAACTGGTAACACTGCTTATGTTTAAAACTTGCCATCTATAACCTCTTATTTTTGAAGTACTGTTTCTGTTGTGAATTAAAAGATGTTTCTTTTTTCTGGACTGCTGGCTTGGACAGAGGCACCCATGCCTCACCTGCCACCACACCAGTGACCTTGGTTCTGTGTCAGACTCGGCTCAACAGGGGCTGGCTGGAGAAAGAAGGACCGAGAATCAGGAGGATGGCTGTCCTCCTCTGGGGTGAGAGGGTTGTAGGTCCTGGCACTCATCTGGCCCCTTGCAGAGTCTTGGGGATAGGTAGCCAGTACCAGCACATTGGGGGCATGTAGGGATGTCTGCCATTGATTTCCCATGCATGGTAGTGTGTGTGGTGTGTCTAGACAGCATTGCACATCCATCCCTCCCTCCAACACAGAATAGAAAAAAATGGCCAGGAGCAGTATGGAATGATACTGACCCGTAGCAGCTCCACACCAGCTGTAGGGCCCTCTCCCACAATCGGATCCATTCCGTCATTAGTAAGACACCTATCATTAACCCCTGCCATGGGGGGTAAGCTGTGGGGGAAGCATCTGGAAAAGTTAAGTCCCTAGGATGCCAGATTATGGGGCTGGGGGGCTGGTGGAGAGCTAAGCCTGTCCTGCAGCAGAACAAAAGATTAACAGCATAAAAATGTTTTTCTTTTTGACGATAGAAGGTGTGATGTGTAAAAACACAGCTTGGCTGTCTCCTTATACATCCAGGGCTGATCTCTTCTTGACTGCATTAGTTCTGTGACCTCATGGCTGTGACATCATCAGTGTCCAATACAGGGACACTCCTGCTTCTGTCTTAGTCACTTGTGATGTCACAACAAAGTATTTCAGAAATCGAAAGTCATAGACGGCTACTTTTGAAATCTATAATATATTCTTCTATTACTTTAAGGTGTATTAGCTGGTTAATATGTTTTTTAACCAAAAAAGTTTACATTATCTACTACATGTTAAATTATTGATGCATCTGTCGTGTTTAGATATGGTTTACTGCTGCTACAGAGACACCAGCACACTGAAACCTTCACAGCTAACCCCCCACCATGCCTATATCAGCAGGGATGGGTGTTTCACTTCGATTGACTGTTCAGCAAGGGGGATTAATATCCAACTCCACTGTCTGTGTGACATGGAGTTAGATATCTATAGTAGGGATGTGTGGAGGGCGCAGCCCCCTGCATGGGGCATGTGTGGGGGCACAGCCCCCCCACTTTGAGCGTCAATGTGGTGATGGTCATTTCAGGGATGCGTTGGGGTTGGGGGTGTTGATGGGTTCTGGGCGTGGTCGAGGATATCAACAAATTTGTTGTCACACCAGCATCGTGGATCCTTTAGAGACAATTCACAAAGCCAGAATTTATTTATATTGTCTTGCTTACAGACAAGTCACAAAGATAGAATTTATTTACTTAGGTATACAAAATTTCTGCTCTTCAGGGTTGTCTCATGAGGGTCCTAAGCGGGAACACTATGAACATCCTCACGCCTTGCATCAAACATACTTAAAAACATAAATGTGCAACCATAAATTGAAAGCAATAAGTCTATATGACAAATGTAAGAAATACAGATGCATCACAAAATAAATGGGTTTGTTGACGGGGTTAAAATTATCAAGCTATGTTGAGATACAAGAAAAGTTGTGTGTTGTACTGTATTTGTAAGTACTGGGAATCTGTTTCAAGGGGTTGGGGAGATTACTCCAGTCATAAGGTACAATAAAGGAGAAAGCACACCTCTAAAAGTGCTTGTTTAATTCAGATATATAACACTGGAGGGAGTCTGTGTAGGGAAGTGATAGAAATAATTGTAACTGACAGGTTTGCAACGGTTTTATAGGTCTGCATGGGTGTCACCATCCAGATACAAGTACAACAATGTGAGTCACTTACATTTTCTGGTCAGAGTAGGGTGGAGTCATTTCAGGGTTTTGTACGTAGTATAGTCATGTACTCAGGGGCTATATGCTAGGATGTACAGTAGTACCATATTTTATGGTAATGATTTCCTAGCTTTTTAAGTAAGAAACATTTTATTTATAGGATGCCTGACCAGAAAGGCTCAAGCTACCTTATAGCAAAGTTAACAAAGTATAGACCTTTTTGATGAAACAAATAGCTTAAAACATGCAGCCACATTTGCTCTTAAACTACATTTTAAATTATGTATTTCAAATACCAGATTACCATTTGCAGTGAACTGAATGCTTAACCTCTTTAAATAAATATAATTTAATCAGTATTGCTAGCCTACCCATTGATGGAAAATGCAACAATAAATGAATACATTTTCTAACATTTTTAAAAATCTCCACTGAACGAGTGTCTTTCAGTTGAGTGGGAAAGTACTCCACATATGAGGGATGGCCACAGTAAAAACATAGTTGTCCAACAGCTTTAGCATGAATGTGGAATCAACAGCTGTGCCATTTCTGCATTCTACAGGGTGGGCTGGTGAGCCAGTACAAAAACTAACAAGGTGGAGGGAACTAATGGGTTGTGAAGAACAGGTGGATTGTCTGATTAGCCCCAGGCAAGACACTGATGGCAGTAGAATCAGCAGTGACACAGATACTTACTGAAGAACAGTCTTCCATTAATGTTTTATTATACAGCTAAACCCTTTGCTTTCAAATTAGATTTTTTTTGTTTGTACTTTCTGTAAAAGAATGCCTACCTCTGTGATCAGAACTGCCTTTCACCAGCAGAATGCCCGTGACTCTGACCACTGCAACTTGCTCCTCTCAATCAACTGCATTATCAAGTCCCAAAGAATACCACTCCTGGTAGGGTAAATAGGTGTCCCTGCAAACTGGCAAAGACCAGAATCTGTGTGTGTGTGTGTGTCTGTGTGTGTGTCTCATGGAGGCAGGGCATTCCAGTTGGCAACAGAATCTGTGTGTTTGTGTGTGTGTGTGTCTCATGGAGGCGGGGCATTCCAATTGGCAACAGAAGGCAGCCATTTCATCTGTTTGACTCACCTCACTTTTCAAGTTTTTCACCCTCCCCATTCCAATGCCACTAAATGAAGTCAAGATGTCACTTCTGAAGACAGGATGACCTGGCAGTACCTAACCTACAGACTGCATTCCTGATTCGAAGCAACATACCTACTCTGGACCAACTGAGGCAGTCAGAAGGTGGGATACTCTGCCCACCCTCACTGGAAGAGGCAATATCCAGACAAATACAAATCTCTTCTGCCATTCTGCTCCTGATGTCCTGGCCTTCAGAAGCTAACCAATATCACCAATGTGCCAGGTAGCCCTATCTTGCCTGTTACCAAGATGCCAGCCAAATCTTTAAGACACAGTACATTTTAACATTTGTTATAACTTTACATTAAGCCCTGTAGGGCAGGCATCCTCCCAGATGTTTTAGAGGTAAGGGTGCCACTATCCTACACTGTTACCGGGTTGATGTACACTGTTTGTTGTGGCCCCGGGTCCTTTTCTTTCTTGCAAGTGAGAGGAGGTTCATATCCAGAAATTAGAAATAGCATGGTGCTTCCACCAACAAAAGTTTTAAGTAGGTCTGGTAACAGGTCAGTTCAACCCACTAAGATGCCATGCCTGCCAGCCTGCCCATTGTAGTCACCTCATCTGCAAACCCCAAGCAAAGGCAACTGTTCCCACAAGTTAACATACACCATAATTCTAAGTAGGCATTAATCAGAATCCAAATAACAGCACGTCCAGTAAGAAACTTCCTGTGCAACCCAGGACAGCCAATCCACAAAGAACCACAGAAAAACACAAAGAAAAAAAAAACCTTGTACTCAAGGAGGGAACAACTAATAACATCCATGTTGCTGCATAAGTTCAAAGGTATTTGATTTATTAGTGAGTACACTGAAGCTAATCAGACACCAACAAGATAGACGCCAGCACTTTGACTAATTACAAGTCTTTTTCAGGGGGTTTCTTTCCACCAACAGTTCCTCAGCCTAGCAATTACTAGCAGTGAGTATTCAATCCAGCCATATGTATTACCCCTCCTGCTCAACCCATTAAAAAGCCCTCCACAACCATCACCTTCCCTCTAGCATCCACAATATCTTCCTCACCATGGTGACAAGCAAACTGAAGTTAGTTACTGGTAGTGGGAGTCCAATTCCATGGCAATATACCTCTCTGCCACCTGACTCATTACAAAAACATTCATCCTAACTCACCCTCTAGCATCCATGCTTATCTTCCTCTCCCTACCAGTGCCAACTTGATGCCCCTTATTGTGACCCTTGAATATCCCTTGCCTTGGTTCCTCAATATCCCTCAGTGCACTTCTGTACCTGGAATGAGAACAAAAAAATGCAAAAACAACCCCTCCAAAACAGTCATGCAATGTGCCCACTGTGCAAGCATGGAGACTTAGCTTTTTTTTCTTCTCTCACTTACAACTTGGCCAATAGTAGCCATTTTCAGCCCAAATGTTTGGGGTGGACAAGTCACTGCCCCCCCACATGAACCTATAAGTATCACCTTGTTAATCTGACCCAAAAATATGTTTTGAGGCATCAAGCCTCAAAAACACATTTTGGAGTGCTCTGACAAGGTGACACTTATGTGTTCATGAGGTATGGAGGTCACTTGTCCATCCTGAAAATATTTGGTCAAAATGCCAAAAATGACCAAGTTATGATTACAAAAAATAGTGTAAAAAAGTCAATTTGCAAGCACAGTTTATTTATTACCAGACTTGACGGTTTTTTCCCTTCTTTTTATTTTGCATTTTTGTCTTTTAATCATTACCTGGACAATTTTGGAGACTTTGACCCCAAATGTTCTTGGTTGACAAGATACCACCCCACCTGGTAAACATATAAGTGACAAGTTGTCTGAAATGTGTTTGGGGTGTCAGCTTGGTCAATGTTTAAAGAACAATAAAAAATACCACAAAAAGTCTTTAAAAAAAAAAAAGAAAGTAGATGGCTTTTAGTAGTGTATCACTAGGTAGTCCAATAAAATGTTTGGGTAAAGCTTATGAGATACATTTATCTGCTAATGTGGTATATCATGGTTGCTGAAAAAGCAATTGTTTGGAACTCTTTCTGCCAGTTAGGATGCCGGAGTTCCTTATTGTCTTCATTTGTGATTCCATGTTTTCTTTTTATTTTATACATACTCAAGGTACTGTAGGTTTTTTTACTTCAAAAGGTGGGGTTATTTGGACAAAAGGTATGTGCAAAGGCATAGTTTTAATTGCAGTGTGATTGCATTTTCAAACCACATGTCTGAAGAGTTTAATAAGCTATGTGCAAATATATACTGGCATTATTAAATGGATGATCACACCTTTATTTAATAAATTGAGATGCATTTTTTATTACATTTTTTCCAGGATCTTAATGAATTTGAGAATGATATAGTTTTTTAGCACTTCATGGTAGTTCCAAATGTGTACTGAATGGCTTTTATATGTGGATGACTGAAATAGGTTATCGATGATTGATTTATATAGGTAAGGAAACAATTTAGAGGCTAAACATTTGGGATTATGGATTTGGAAAATGCTTTTATTTGCAAACATGGTGCAGCTATCTACAATATCTAAAGTAAAATAATGTGTAGTTATGCATGAATGTTAAATTAACTAGTAAACAATGTTAAACTGTTTCATTATTTAGGATGAATGAAATGTTTTAATTCTGTGTGTATTCACTTTAAAATTATTAATATTTTCCACTTGTTTGTGACTGATGTTAAATAGGCTGTTAAACTGACTTGAATTGTAGTTAGGGATGTGCGAAATTGGAAAATTTTGCCCAGAGAAATATTTCGAGTAAGTAGTGCATTTCGTGAAATATTTCACTTGGTGAATTGCAAAATTTTCGCCAGCAGCTGGATGCGACATTTTGCCCCCAACATAGAAACATAGAAACATAGACTTTGAAGGCAGATCAGGACCGCTTGGCTCACCTAGTCTGCCCATTTCCCTACCTAGAGGATAAGCTGCAGATCCTGCTTAACCAACAGCCTATTTCTTCCTATCCCCCACAAAAATTGTCTTATGTCTGTCCCATGCATTCTTGAATTCTCCCACAGTTTTAGACCCCACTACCTCCTCAGGAAGGCTGTTCCATGCGTCCACCACCCTCTCTGTGAAAAAATACTTCCTCACATTGCCCCTGAGCCATCCCCCCTCTATCTTCAAATTGTGTCCCAGTGTTCTTGCACATCTCTTTTTCTGAAAGATGCTACCCTGTTGGAATTTTTTGATTCCACTGAGGTACTTAAATGTTTCTATCATGTCCCTCCTCTCCCTCCTTTGCTCAAGGGTATACATATTAAGCTCCTTTAGTCTCTCCTCATATGCTTATCTTGCAGACCATGCACCATTTTAGTTGCACTGCTCTGAATTGCCTCCATCCTGTCTATGTCCTTGCGGAGATTGGGTCTCCAGAACTGGACGCAGTACGCCAGATGGGGTCTCACCAACTGTCTGTACAGGGGGATAACAGCTTCCTGTTTTCTGCTGGTGATGCCTCTCCCTATCCAGTATCCCCCCAGACCTCCCTACTACCTCACATTACTTGCCAACCTTAAGGTCATCTGATCTAATTACCCCCAGGTCCCTTTCCATTTTTGTTTTTGTTACTACCTCCCCCCCCATTGTGTAATCTTCCCCTGGGTTTTTGTTTCCCAGGTGCATTACTTTGCACTTATTTCCATTGAATCCAAGCTGCCATACTTCTGACCATTCCTCCAACCTTGCCAAGTCCCTTCTTTTCCTTTCCATGCCTCCTTGTGTATCAACCCTGTTGCAGATCTTTGTGTCATCTGCAAAGAGGCATGCTTTTCCTTCCAGTCCCTCTACAATGTCACTTATAAAGACATTAAAAAGGACTGGACCCAGTACTGAACCCTCGCGGTACCCCACTAGTAACCCTCTTTCTTCAGAGAGGACTCCATTTACAATTACCTCTATGTCCTGCTGTTCAGCCAACAACATATCCAGGCTACCACCCTGGGACCCACTTCCAGGCTGGTTAATTTGACTACTAATCTTTTGTGTGGGACTGTGTCAAATGCCTTGCTAAAGTCTAGGTAGGCCATGTCCACAGCCCCGCCCTGGTCTACTACTTTGGTCACTCAGTCAAAGAAATCAATTAGATTCATCTGACATGACCTTCCCACTGTGAACCCATGCTGCCTTGGGTCCTGTGCCCCACTGACCTCTAGGTACTCAACAATTCTTTCCTTCAGAAGTGATTCCATCACTTTCCCTACCACAGAGGTCAAACTGACATGTCTGTAGTTTCCTGCCTCTGTCTTGGTCCCACTTTTGTGAAGGGGAATCACATCAGCCTTCTTCCAGTCCTCAGGTACCACACCATCCTCCTATGATTTGTTAAAAAGGGTAGTCAGTGATGTCACTAGTTCTCTGCTTGATTCTTTTAGAATTCCTGGGTGAATTCCATCTGGCCCCATTGCTTTGTCCACCTTCAGTTTTAGGAGTTCTTTCAGAACCCTTTCTTCTGTGAAAGGACTGGGATCGACCACCTCTCCAGAGTGCTTCTGTTAATTGGATTAGGCACCTCCCCCACTTCCTCTTTTGTGAATACTGAACAGAAGTATTTATTCAGTATCCCTGCTTTTTCACTGTCACTCTCTGCCCACCCACCATTCATTCTATTCAGCCTCCCTATCCCTCCCTTTGTCTTTCTACGCTCCCTGATATACCTATAAAAGGTTTTATCCCCCTTCTTAACCGAGTTGGCTATTTTTTCCTCAGTTTGTGCCTTTGCTATTCTGACTACCCTCCCTGCTTTCTTCCTCCTTAACTGGTACAGTTCTCTGTCCTGTTCCTTCTGTGTTTCCTTATACTTCCTAAATGCTATCTTTTTCTCCCTAACCTTCACCACCACTTCTTTTGAGAACCATAGTGGCTTTTTCTTTCATTTTGATTTGTTCATTTGCCTCACACAAAGGCTTGTTGCCTCTGTGATGGCAGTTTTGATATTTCCCCATTGTTGCTCCACCCCTCCTTCTATCCTCTTTGCTAGTGCTTTTCTAAGGCACTCTCCCATCTTGCCAAAGTCAGCCCTCCTGAAGTCCAGAACCCTCATATTTGTATGGCTTGACTCTGTAACTGAGTTTATCATGAACCACACTGTTTGGTGGTCACTTGTTCCCAAATGGCTACCCACTTCTAGATCTGAGATCCTCTCACTGTCCCCATTTCAGAGTATGAGGTCTAAGATTGCTCCCTCATGAGTAGGTTCCAAAAGTAGCTGTCTGAGGCATGCCACCTGAAGGGCATCAAGAATGGCCCTGCTTTTGGATGTGGCTGCAGCAAAGGTGCTCCAGTTAACAACTGGCATATTAAGGTCCCCCATCAACAGTATCTCCCCTTTCTCTGCCATCCTAAGTATGCCTTCTATCATATCCTTGTCCATTCCCTCCCCCTGACATGGTGGTCTGTATACAACCCCTGTGATGATTGTGGTGCCATTTCCAGTCTCTAAGGTGACCCACAGTGCCTCCTCTCCTCCCTGTTTACTTTTTTGTTCAGTTGCTTTTATCCCTTCTCTTACATAGAGAGCTACTCCCCCTCCTCTTCTGCCCTCCCTGTCTCTTCTGTAGGTTGTGCACCCTGGTATGTTAACATCCCAGTCATGGTTCTCTGTGTACCATGTTTATGTGACTGCTACAATGTCCAGACATCCCTCTTCCATCAAGGCCACCAGTTCAGGGAGCTTGTTGCCCTTACCCCTTTTTGCCTCATCCCTGTCCTAATTGCATTTGTCACTTTCTCCATTTACCCTTGCACTTCTCCCTATTGACATCTCTATGTTGGTGTCTACCTCACTTAGTACCCTGATTTTTTTTGGGGGGGCTAGCACTTCCATGATCCTTTCCAGTGCCTCCCCCCCTTGGCTAGTTTAAATGCCTGCCAATTAAGTATTTAAACCTATCACCTAGGATCCTGGTTCCCTTCCTGGACAGATGCAGACCATCACGCCAATATAGGCCTGCATCTCTGCAGGTGGACCCCAGTCCCCAATGAAGCCAAATCCCTGAGCTCTGCACCAGTTTTTCAACCACTGATTGAATCCCATGGTGTGGAGCACCCTAGCCTCACCCATGCCATAGACAGGCAGCACCTCCAAGAAGGTTACCATGTGTGCTATTTTTCTAAGTCCCCTCCCCATCTCCACAAATGCTTCCTGCACTGCTCAGTTCCCTTTCTTAGCCAGGTCATTTGTCCCTAGGTGGACAATGACATCCAGCTCTCTCCCCTGTGCAGCTGCTCCTGCCATCCTGAGGGTTTGCTCCCCATCCCTCCAAGCTATGGGGCCAGGCAGGCACCTTACCTCCCTCTCCTCTTCCTCCCCCAGTTCTACCTTCCTAACAATGGTGTCCCCCACCAGGAGTTGTTTCCTTCCCCTGTGGGGTCCCATGCCACCCTCCTGTAGGTCTTCTTTGTGGAGGTTCCCAGCATCCTCCTTGGTCTCCACAGTGGGTGCCTCCATAGAGGAACCACACTTTTCCAGAATGGCATAGAAATTGTGGAGAGATACAACTGGAGGGATGCACCTCTGTTCCACCACCCTCGCCCTCCCTGAGCCCACTGTGGTCCAACTGCTTCTCTTTCTTGGCAACCTCTGAGGCAACAGCATTGACCCTGGTGGTCCCTGGGTGGGAGAGCAGGTCCACAAATCCTGGCCAACTCAGCCTGGAGATGAGCAGCCTCCTCCCTCAGCCCAGAGAGGTGCCTGCACATGAGACAACACTGCATCCTCCATAATGTCTCCCGGAAGACTGCTGCTCCACAGCCACTGCACTGCACCACTCCCATCATGTCTTTTTTCTGGCCCCCTAACTGTTGTTTGGAATACTTACTCTTTCCTCTGTTTGTTTATTTTTTTCTCTCCCTACTTACTTATTGCCTCTTTGCCCTTTTTAGCTCCTGATCTTCCTGTTCTGCGATAAGAAGTTCCTATATTTCTCAGTAGTCTCCGTACTTGCTCAGAGTCAGACTTCCAGCAGCTGGGGGTGACAGAGAGCTACTCTTGCCTTCTAGGATGGCGAGTCTTTGGTGGCTCTGCGATCACTCACTTCCTGCTCCCAAACAGGAAGCTCCTGTTGTCAGTTAAATCCTGTGCCTATAAAAGTAGAACTGGTTTACGGTGGGGAGGAGGGCAATATGTCAAGTTGGCAAAATTTCACTCTTTGGGCAAAATTTCACCCGCATTTCACACCCGCAGGTGAAATTTCACCACCTGTGGTGAAATTTCACCACCTGCAGGAGTAATTTCACCTCCTGCAGCAAAATGTTGTGGCCACTGCTGTTTATTGATCTACCCCTGCTATTGGACCTGGGCATTTTGTCCCATGACAAAAACAGCCCACTGTTCATAATCCCATCTATCCCTCTCAAACCTGGTTCTCTTTCTTCCACCTCTTTTTCATGTTTCTGGATTTTATTTCTAAGGGTAGAATCAAAACTTTCAAATTCAGGATACTTGCAATATTGTGAAAGTTCTGCTCTCAATGTATCCAAATTTACTTTTGTTTGCTGGTATGGTCTGTTATGTTGTTCAATCAATATATGTATACATTCCTTTGAATAAAATGCCATAGCTCCCTTTCACCTTTCCTTCAGGTCCTGGTCTGAGGTGCCTGAAATGGCCTTATATACTCTGAGACCTTGAAGGACCCATTCAAGCTCTGTATACTGTTGTTGCATAATTCTGTCAAACCATTTGTTTACCTGTTGTATAAAGACTTTCTGTATTTTATCAAACTTCAAGTCACATAACTTTTGTGTTTCCTTGCTATTAGAGTTCTCTCTCCCAGAAAGATTATGACAGATGCCATTACAATATATAATATCTGCCACATCAGTTAAACAGAATGGCTTTGTATTGCTAGCAACTCTGCTGCCTTTTCTCTTCATGTCTGGATCATAAACTGGTGCACTTGTGGTGGCTTGATGACTGCTGCTGCTACCACTGGATGCCATAAGGTCTCCCACCTTTTTATTATAAAAAAAATCCTCTCCACTGCCTAGTGTCTAGTGGCCTCTCACCCCATCCCCATCAATAGATAGCGGCACCCACACAGCTCCCCTCTCCAGTAACCCAATCAGGCCACCAGAACAATCTTTACATACCTTAATAGCTGGCAGTCCAACTATGTGCCACTGAGCACTTGAATGAATGAAAATGAATAAGCGTGTACTGTGAGTGGGTTACTGGGGGCTGGGTGGGTGCTGCTATCTATTGATTGGGTGGGGGTGGGGTCCACTAGACACCAGGGAATGCAGGGTGATTTTTTTTTTTTATAAAACAGATGGAGGTGGCAGAGTAACTTGGGGGGTGCTTATTTAATATTATTATGGCCAGTGACAGCCGGGGGAGCAATAGACACCAGGGAGTGAAGGGTAATTTTTTTTAAATAAAGCAAATGGGAGGGTGCAGGGTAACTTGTGTATGTGAGGGCTGGGGGTTTCAATTGGACTTATGGTAGCTGGCAGCGATGGGCAAAATTGCAAAATTTTGCCGCAATTTCGAGTAACATTTCACCCAGTGAAATTACCGATTTCACAGCAATTTCACCAGCAAAATTTAATTTTGATGCATCTCTAATTGTACTATGTCATACCAGTCAGTTCCTGAAGAATCATACTGTGAATTATCATATATGGAGTTCGTAATTACTTTAACGTTTTCTTTTCCAATATGTTAGTGGCTAATTTGATGTTTTAAACATATAAGGAAAAGAGCACTGGTGCAATAAAACTCAGTTTTTACTCTTTATGTAGTATAAAAGATATATTATAAATGCAGATGGATGACTAAATGGATAATTCACCTTGTCTATTGCCAGCCAGGCTGCATGACTATTCAGCTGTCTGTTGTGTTCTCTAAATTGTCAGTCACGTTGGGAAATATCTGAGACCCCATCACACACATCATTTCTGGCAATAAATGGGCAGTCAAAAACTCTTTAAAAGCCACCCTTCCAGCTGGGTGTGCACATGAAATAAACTTAGTAACTCTCACAATTCCAGCATCACCACCACAAAGGCAGACCACAAGCTCATCAAATGTAAGGAATTTATTAAGGCAAAATAATTATAAAGGCAGAAAAGAGTGTTAACCTCAAAAAGTACAAATGGACACTTCCTGAGGAAGCCTTAGGATGAAATGTGAAGTTTGTGAGGACCCTGCCTGTTGTTCCAGAATTTGGTGCATTTGCACTTTTTGAGGTTAGCACTCTTTTTTGCTTGCATTCTTATTTTGCCTTGATAAATTGCTTGTGTTTGATAAACATGTGGCCTGCCTTTGTGGTGGGCAATGCTCGAAATGTGAGAGTTACTAAGTGGACAGTGCCACAATGTGACCCTGACCTAAGTGTTAGCAAATATTTTTGTGATCAGTTGGAATAAGGACAAGGGCAACCATGCAAATGGCCCACAGAGCTATCCACACACATGGAAAACTTCACTTGACTGGTCACATCTTTTTGCATCTCACCAAGGTTACTTCCAGGGAAAAGTAGCCAGTAATTGAAATGATAATAATTAATTTTACCAACAATTTTTCCCTCTCATTTCCCTGGTCAGGGCGGTGCATCTGTTAACCTTGCACAGCCATATCTCTCCTGCAGCAGGAGCAAGCTCCTGGGCCTAGCCACAGGGGTTGCTGTGTTGGTGGAACCTACTGCTGAGTGACAGCTGTCCCAGCCATTGCCTGCTTCCTGACGTGACTTCACAGGCTTGCTTCCAAACCTGGGTTGTCAGCATGGCAGCATGATGCTCTACGGCAGGGCCACGAGGATGGCCCAAAGTTTAATATTTAGGGTCAATGAACCTAACAAAATAGGTCACATTGTATTTTCAAGTTTTAAAGATATAAGGGCTTAACATTCTGCATTTTACTTTTGAGAAATATAATTTTAATATTTCCAAATGTTTGGAGGCTTACAACTCAGTCACATTTAAAGACAGAGATCTGAAACTTAGAATATTTTTGTATGGAGATTTGAGAAATCAAGAAACAAAATCCGGTACACTTTAGTCAAACACATTTTAAAATAGCAGGAAATAATTGAATTTGAAATGTTGGCAATGTTTCACAATCTTTTCATGGAAATCTCACAAAGTTTCATGGAAGCAAAATGAGAATTTCACCAGAATTTCACTGGTGGAAGATAAATTTTGCCCAGCCCTAACATTGATGCTTTTTATGTTGCTTGCATGCATGTGCAAGAAACATAGTGCCATCATCCGAGTTTTTGGAGGTGTGGCACCCATCTTCCAATTCAGTCAGTGTGTTTGCAGGCATGGCCCTAGTTCCTCAATCACTGGTGCAGCTGTCTGTGACAGTAGTTGAAAATGTAGTGGTCGTACAGTTGAAAGGGGGAGCTCCACTTCAGTGAGCAGAGCTCCCCCCTCCACACACACACACACACACACACACACACATGCATGCATACTGCGTGCTCATGCGCCTTCTCCCTCCCCCCATGCACACACTGTATGACCGACGGGGGTGCCCAATCCCCCATCAGCTCCATGCCCCCCCACAGCTTCCAGGTGCCACGCTGGGAGCCCACCCCAGCGTGGCAAAATGTGGTATGGCTGACGGGGGTGCCCAATCCCCCGTCGGCTCCACACCCCCTCAAAGCATCCAGGTGCCATGCTGGGAACCCACCCCAGCATGGCAAATGTCCCTCATCATCTTATTAAAAAAAAAAACTGTAAATGCAAACACTGTCCCTCAGCACTTCTCCCTACCCCCCTCTCACAACCTGCACCCACCCACTGTGCACCCTGCCTCCCCACACCCCCCTCACCCCGTATTTACCTCCGGACCTTGGCGCAACAATCTTTGGTGGACCGGGAACATGTCTGCACTCTTCAAAGCCGACCGTGAACTGAAGAAATGCTGGTAAGCTGTATAATGGGATAGATAGGGTTTTTTCAACTTTGCTGCATATCTCAGTCATTTTTTGGAATTTTGGCACCAAATTTTCAATATGGGGTTTTTGGGACCCCTCCTCATGAATTCTGTCACTGTCATGGCATTAATTGGGCCTGAAGGGTGATTTCACGGTCACTGTGCAAAATCACCTTTAGGGACTGATTAATGAAATGACAGTGCCAGTGTTCATAAGGTGGGCTCTCAAAAAGCCTATGTTGCAAATGTGGTGAAAAAATTCCTAAAAATGACTGTTTTATGAGTGTGCGTTGCACAGTTCCTACGCACGATTGTAAGTTTGCGAATTTTTAATATTTGAACTCCAGATTTTCAACATTGCCATTTTACCACACCTCCATATGAGCAGTATAGCTGTCATTTTTCACATCATGCCCAAAATGTGTTTCCGTGCCTGTAGCGCACAATGGCGCAGTCGGTGCATTAAATCAATGTATGCTACACATTAAGAAAATCACAGTGACACTGTTCAGAGCAGTGGTCTTAAATGGCTATGTTGAAAATTTGGTGAAAAAATTCCTAAAAATGACTGTTTTACGAGCATGCATTGCGCAGTTCCTACGCACGCTCTTAAGTTCGCTAATTTTTAATATTTTCACTTCAAATTTTCAGCATTGCCATTTTACTACACCTCCTTATGAGCAGTACAGCTGTCATTTTTCACATGTCACCCAAAATGTGTTTGCATGCATGTAGCGCACAATGGCGCAGTCGGTGAGCGCAATCAATGTTTGGGACAGATTAAGAAAATCACAGTGACTCTGTTCATGAGCAGAGGACTTAAAATGGCTATGTTGAAAACTGGGTGAAAACATTCCCAAAAATGACTGTTTTATGAGCATTTGTTGCACTGATCCTACGCACCTTCATAAGTTTGCGAATTTTCAATATTTTCACTCCAGATTTTCAACATTGCCATTTTACCACACCTCCTTATAAGTAGTACAGCTGTCATTTTTCACATCTTGCCCAAAACATGTTTCTGGCCATGTAGCACACAATGGCACAGTCGGTGTGCCAAATCATTGTATGGGACACATTAAGAAAACCACAGTGATACTGTTCATGTGCAGGGTTCTTAAAATGGCTAGTTTGAAAATTTGGTGAAAAAATTCCTAACAATGACTGTTTTATGAGTGTGCGTTGTGCAGTTCCTATGCACGCTCATAAGTGCACACATTTTTAATATTTGCACTCCAGATTTACAACATTGCCATTTTATCACACCTCCTTATGAGCAGTACAGCTGCCATTTTTCACGTTGCCCAAAATGTGTTTCTGTGCATGTAGCGCACAATGGTGCATTCGGTGTGCACAGTCAATGTTTGGGACAGATTAAGAAAATCACAGTGACACTGTTCATGAGCAGAGATCTTAAAATGGCTATGTTGAAAATTTGGTGAAAAAATTCCCTTCAGACATTCTGCAATGTTACTAATGAAGACATTGAACAGGACTGGCCCCAGGACCGATCCCTGCAGCACCCAACTGGTGACCCTCTCTCCCTAGACTGCACACCATTTACCACCACTCTCTGCTTCCTGTCTGTTAGCCAGTTTCTAACCCAGTTTACCACCCTTTCCCCCATGCCCAGGCTACGCAGCTAGTTTATCAGCCTCCTTTATGGGATGGTGTCAAAGGCTTTGCTGAAATCAAGGTAAGCGTTGTCCACTGCCCCACCCTGATTCACTTCTTTTGTCACCCAGTCAAAGAAATCAACCAGATTTGTCTGAGATGATGTCCCCACTGTGAATCCATGTTGTCTATGGTCCTGGGCTCTGATGGCTTCTAGATGCCCCGCTATCCTTTCTTTAAGCAATGTCTCCATGATCTTCCCCACTACTGAGGTGAGGCTGAACGGCCTATTGTTCCCTGCCTCCTCTCTGCTGCCAGACTTGTGTAGAGGGACCACATGTGCCCTCCTCCAATTCACTCATGTTGAATGACTCAGTGAACATGGCTGCCAGAGGTACTGCTATCTCCCTTCACAGTTCTCTTAATATCCTTGGGTGTATGCCATCTGGTTCCATCACTTTGTCCACCTTCAATTTAGTGAGCTCCTGCAGGACTCTTTCACCTTTGAATGGACTATTGCCCACCTCTTCACCCCCTTGGCGACTGCTGTACTGCTGTGCCCCTTGCCCCTCCCACTCTTCTGTAAATATTGAATGGAAAGACACAGTGGATGTCTTGGGAGGAAGGCATGGAACTATCACTTCCAAATACCTAAACAGCACATACAAGCAAGCAACATTCAGCATTGACAAATGCTTGTTTTATAGAATCATCAGTTATACTGATTTGAACCCCTTTACTTTTGTCCCCAAAATACTAGAATGTGGCATATACATACATTATGGTACAGTAGATAACAAAACATGTATCTACTACCTATTTCTTTGAATTCTTTTTACCACAATTTACCTTTTCATGATTCTCCCAGTCCCCCACAAACATGTTCATAGTGACTGCACTTTTCCTCTAGCTTCGATTTAAGGCAAGCATTTGCCTTCACATTGTAGCCAATGTCATTCCTTAGCTGGCCAGCAGGGGCATCACAAATGTCAAGTGGCCAACACTCTCCCTCTCTCAAAGTAGGGCATCTCACCTCCATGATCATGACAGCCCCCAGCTGGCCCTGGCAAGGGATTCTGGGACCTCAAATGTAAATCTGTCACCCAGGTGCCAGCACTTTACACTGCCACCATGCCACTGAGCTTGCCATCTAATTTTGATCAAAATTAACAATTCTTGCTAACATGGAACAGCAGAAGCAAATGCCCCACAGCTTACTCCTTCATCAAAATGACCAACTGAACAACTATTTGCCTGATGTGGTGAATTGTAAACAAAATTTATAAGAATCTTCCAGTCCTCCATCATAATAAACATTGCTTGATGTACTGACTGTTACAAATGATTTTACTTGTTCAGAAATTGTCAACTGGGAAAGGCACAGTGAGCCAAAGCTCATTTCCAGGAATTGCCTGTGGAAGCAGGAAATGGGAGACAAGGTGCAGAAGTAAAGAATACAATAAGTACAGTGGTAAAGAGAAGAAAGTAAAATGCTCAAAAATACAGGTAAATAAATAATCACAGTCCAAAGTGCCATTGGCACAAAAGGAGTGCATGATAAAAAGAACAGCAAATAAAATAAAGCCCACAATACAACATGCTGCATAGGCAAAAGGCAACATGACCAAAGGGAAGATTATTATGGATAAGGGGTGAACTAGTGTAAGATGACCAAAGGGATGATGCCTGGGGAAGAGGGAGCAAGCACTGGGCTGCTTTTAATTGGCAGGGGGAATCAGAAATGTCCATTAAAATTCAAGTCAGCCTTTTAAACAATAAGCAAAAGATATGCCAGTACTACCATTAGAGTCCAGACTACAATTTCAGGCAGTAAACTGGTTAATCATGGCTGTCCTTTCTGTCAACATCTCATAGAGATCAAGGGTCCAGATGTCACTGTCATCTTGTATATGCTTCTTAGTCAGTATTTTCTAATAGTGACACTTTTCAAGATTAAAAAAAAACTTGTTTTTATCCTACAAGGTACAGTAGATCAGTTGCAACATAGTGCTTGCAAAACTTCAAAAGGCTACCATCATAAATTGTTAAAACCTTTTTCTTGTAGTGTATTTCCACAGCAACTAGCTTTACTCTTTCTTTTTGTTTTCAACATGTATCCCTTGTATTTCCACTCTTGAGTTGTATAGGATATATTTCTTCTGTGACTTATGTACCTTTGTCTCCAGATAATAATAAATCTTTCATAGCTGCAATGTTTGTATTGGGAATATAACCAGACTAGTGCTACACAATAATGATGCTGTCAGCTGAAGATATTCCTCAATATCTATTATAGATATGTTATTTGTTATTGTTTTAAAAGTTGGCTGCAACAAATAGTTCTGCAGTCATATCATATTTTTTCATGATGAAGGCTTGTGAGATAATAGTGGCATGGAATAAATCAAAATTGTCAGTAGTGTGGAACAAACTGAAATTGTCATTACTGGGTTGCATTAAAGAGAAATGCCAGCTGAAATGAGCATGCTAATTTAAGCCCTCTATGGGAGCTTACCAGCATTGCCCACAGGTTTTAGTGCTGGTAGTTTGCTGGGATCACCTGCTGGCAAGCGGGGCCTGGGTGCTCAGGGCTAGAGCTGTATGGAATGGGAACATTCTGAATCTGCAGAATTTCAATGACATTTCACAAAATTCCATGAAAGTTTTGGACTTTTTAAAATTGAGAAATCTGGTTATAATTCGGCCACCATTCAAGCTGGAGCTGTGAAATTTGAAATCCGCACCCTTAGGGTCTATGGCAACTATCATGCCAAATATTGTGAAATTTGGATGGATTGTTTCAGAATTATAGGTGCTCAAATTTGTCATTTTATTGTTTGTGTGAAATTTCATGAACATTTTTATCTGCATATACCTTAACCATCTTTTGGGTTAGAGATCTTAAATTTGGAATGATTTCTTGATGATAGATATTCTAACAATGTGCTAGATTTCATGACAATATGATGCATTGTCTCAAAATTATATGTGCTCAAAATGTGTCATTTTATTTTTTTCAGGAATTTCATGAAATAATTTCATCTGCATATGACTCAGGCACCTTTGGAGCTAGGCATGTGTAAATTAGTATAGATAACCCTTTTAAAGCTTATAGCATGATCTAAATATGAATGTAATTAAATAAGAGAGTTGTAAGTTACATGGGTTCAAAGCTTTTCTGTGTATATAGTTGTAAAACTTTGTGAAAAAATGTTTCTATTTGTAACATCTCTGCTCTTGCATGCATAGCGTAAACATTTGACTTGCATATCCATAGTCAGTGTATCCTGGTGTCTAACGCAACTGGATAAATTGGTTAAGCAGTTTTAATTTTGTAGAAGAAAAAAATGATTAGTAACATTTTCTCACATATTTATAATAGCATATACTGTAGATGAAACATCCAGAATTGTTTTGTGGAATTTAACATTAACAATGCACACATCACTACTTCATTTGATCAGCTGGCCTTAGCTTTTTGCAGTCCTGCTTTTCATCTTTGTGTGATTATGCTCCCACCCATTTTCATTTGGCATAGACAGATTAACTCCGTAGAAGTACCTATCCCACTGACTCATTGTTCTTTACAGTGACAAACTCCTTTAAAACATGAGTCACCTCCTCCTTTTCCTGTTGATCTACCCTGTTTGAATAGCCAGCATTCTTTCTTCCTGCTGCCCAAGACATTGTCTTCCCCCCACTATATCTTTTTAAGTACCTATAAGTCCTAGACTTGCATGTACACCAGGTTTCCTGGGAACATAAATTTACTGGGTGTAATCTGTAAATATCCTGCATTCATGTTGGAATTGTTGACACTCTGTGTTTTCTTGTTTCAACCTGGGGGTCTACCACAGTTGTGCTACCCAGCTCAGCTGTCCATTTGTTGGTGAAACTGTGAATTTAACTCCAGAACCTGGTGGCCCCCTGCACTACCTGCCTCTTATACCAGTATCCTTTAATTAGAATTCCTCAGATAAGGCTGAGTGAAATTAAACATTTTCAGTTTTATGGATTTTTTCATGAAATTCTACAATTTTCACAAAGACTTGTGGGATTTGACTTTAAGTACACATTATTTTGCAATTTCTAAATGCAAACAATTAGTAAAACTGGCACACACATTCTTCTTGTAAGGTCTAAAACCCTATCAAATTTAATAACATTGCTTTCTCTAGTTTTAAAGTTTAAGGAGTTTATAAATTTGCAGTTTACATATTTGCAAAATTAAGTTTTTAAATGTTGTGAAAGTTTGGCTATTTTTAATTCAGTCCCAGTTAAAGCTGAAAATATGAACTTTTTCAGAAATGACCATGTGGTATAGTAGTTTAAATGTTTAACTCTGGTTGAATTTGGATTTGTAGTTTTAAAATTAGAGGGAAACAACCAAAACTAAAATATTGGCAACATGTTTGTCAGGCTAAAACTCAGTTCAATTTAAGACTAGAAATCTGAAACTATGTGCATATACAAATGTAGTTATAACCTGTATACCTGTTAATTGTTGTAAAATTTCAATGAATACTATCAAAATTATACTAAAATTACAAACATCCAAATGTTGGCAAACTATTTGGCTACCTATAACTCAGCTCCTATTTAAGCTTGAGACTTAAAACATGGTACATATATGCATTCTAGGAGCTTCTCTAAATCGTGATATTGTGGAAAAATTTGGATAAGAAATTTTAAAATTATCTCAAAACAGTTTAAAATTAAATTTTGTTTAAATGTTTGGCCACCCATAATGCTGCCCCATTTTAATCAACAGGTCTGAGATTTGTCACTCTCCTGTAAGCCTCAGGGTACTGTTTCTGTTCCAAAGTTGGTGTTATTCAGATGCGTACTTTTAAAATTATAGTAACATAACTGAAATATAAACTTTTGCACAATTCAGTGAAATTTTTGGAAAGATTCCACAGAATTCCATGGAATCAGAATGATAATTTCACATCTATTCTGCAGGCAGAATTTTATATTCTGCACAGCTCTACTCAAGGTATAAATGGGGAGTTTGGCACCAGTTGGAAGGAGAATTCCTGATAAAGGTGCAAAGTCAGTCTGTGGGGCTGAGGTTTGGTGCCAGGGTGGGGTGATTGCTACCCTAGCTCACCACGCCAGATGATACATATTGTTTGGAAGAAGTGGAGCAATCAGGGGGGAGAGAATCACACCAACTTGAAGTGCACTTGTAGGGACCTCCATGCTGCTGAAGAAAGGGAGGGACCTGGAGCCCAAAGTGAAGGAGAGCCTGCCCTGTGTTCCCTAGCACCAGGGTAGAATATGGAGGTGTCCCATCCTAGAAGTCAGGCCATCAGCTGCTTAAGTCCGGGGTTGTAGCTGCAGATGAGAGCCCGTATCATTGGTAGAGCTGGGTAGCAGTCTGCATCATGGTTACACCACATTTTTTGAACAGTGTTGTACAGCATTGGCACTCAGTTGGAGAGCCAAGCTGGAGTAGGTGGGGACAGTCTGGAGATTTGCAAGGAGCCAGCACGGTCAAGCAGCCACAGTAATGGGTAACCCTTGGTACCTGGCCAGGGTGCCCACTGATTGTCTGGTTTAAGTGCCACAGCAGTGTATGCTGGTAAATTAGCAGCCATAAGAACCCCCTGAATCACCCATCACTCCAAGGGTGAGACCACCATGAGCATCTGGTGTCCACCCAACTGTTTGTTTAGGGGTGCACCCAAGAAGGGCAGTTGTAAGGAGGAAGCATTGGAGCCAGAGAAGAAACTCAAGGTATAGTGCAAGAGGAGTTTAGCTGCTGATGGCTAAAATAAGCTAGTTTGGCCTCTAGTGTTACTACCATCATACTTTTAAGAGTCTACATGGACCCATGGGAATGTATTCAGTGTGGATCTTCTGGTCAACTTAAAGCACTGTAATCTTGGTCTTGTGCCATGTAATATGAACTCTTACCCACCAAATTATTCCCCTAATGCTCCATGCAGTGGAATGCTAATGCACATGCAAGAAATATAAAAACAAAAACATGGCAGAACCCCTACATGGTTTGGACGCTCTATAAAAATGAGTATAAACAAAAAGAAAAAAAATATATAGAAGATTCAAAAAAATAAAACTAATGAACACTGGTTGCAGTATAAAAAACAAACTTATCTATGTATGAAACTAATTCAAAAAGCAAAATGTAATACGGAACTAAAACTGGCTACAGATGTGAAGGACAATAAGAAAAGATTATTTAATTATATAAGTTCTCTGAAGGGCAATCAGAACAAGTTGGGATCAGTTCAATCTGGAGACAGGATACTTACTGATTCAGGAGAAATTGCAAACGAGATTAATAAATATTTTCTTGGAACCTTTCAAAAAAAGGATAACACGAGTGCATTGCACTACATTAATGATTCAGATTTCCCTACCTCTGATCCAGTCACTATAACTAAATCTATGGTGAGGAATAAAATTAACAAATTAAAACCTGATAAATCTGCTGGTCCTGATGTGGTGCATCCCAGATTGCTGATACAGCTGGAAGATGAGCTTGCAGGGCCACTTGCTTTGCTTTTTACAGCATCTATTGATGAAGGAGTGGTGTTGGATCACTGGAAACTAACAACAATTACACCAATTCATAAGAAGGGAGATAGAAAGGATGTTAAAAACTATTGTCCAATTAGTCTGACTTCATAAATCTGTAAAATGCTAGAAGGTATTCTTCAGGAATTGATATATAATCATATGTACACACAGGGTAACGCAGATATTAGCCAACACAGCTTTACTAAAGGACAATCATTTCTTACCACCCAGATGCACTTCTATGAAAATGTTAGTCAGGCATTGGATGAGGGTCGCCCCCGTTGATATCATATATTTAGATTTTTCGCAAGCGTTTGACCAGTTCTGTCATCTGGTCTTGACTAAATCACTGAAGGAACTGCATCTGAATATTAATATTGTTAAATGGGGCATGGCATAGTTGAGTGATAGAAGGCAAAGAGTGAGGATTTTGGGTCATTATTCTGAGTTGGGAGAGGTGACTAGTGGGGTCCCACGGGGGATCAGTCCTGGGAACAACATTATTTAATGTACTTATTTCTACCAAGAAAACATCTAATAGCACATGGTTCGTGCAGTATGCAGATGACAGTAAATTATTAGCAGTAGTGAATGATGAAGTGTCAGCTCAGTAGTTACATTGGAACTTGTCACTGATTGTACAGTGAGCAAAGGATCATAAGTTAACATTCAATGACTCAAAATGTAGTTTAATGCACTTTGGGAAAAATAATCTAAAGAGAATATATACTTTAAACAATATAGTGCTGAAGGATACAAAACATGAAATTGATCTTGGAGTATCAATTACTGATGAGTTCGCATAGAAACATAGAAACATAGACTTTGACGGCAGATAAGGACCGCTTGGCCCACCTAGTCTGCCCATTTTCCTACCTACAGGATAAGCCACAGATCCTAGTTAACCAACAGCCTATTTCTTCCTACCCCCCACAAGAATTGCCTTATGTCTGTCCCATGTATTCCTGAATTCTCCCACAGTTTTTGACTCTATGACCTCCTCAGGAAGGCTGTTCCATGCATCCACTACCATCTCTGTGAAAAAATACTTCCTCACATTGCCCCTGAACCGCCCCCTCTATCTTTAAATTGTGTTCCCTTGTTCTTGCATGTATCTTTTTCTGAAAGATGCTACCCTCTTGGACTTTGTCGATTCCACTGAGGTACTTAAATGTTTCTATCATGTTCCCCCTCTCCCTCCTTTCCTCAAGGGTATACATATTAAGCTCTTTTAGTCTCTCCTCATATGGCTTCTCTTGCAGACCCTGCACCATTCTAGTTGCCCTCCTCTGGACTGACTCTATCCTGTCTATGTCCTTGCAGAGATGGGGCCTCCAGAACTGGACGCAGTACTCCAGATGGGGTCTCACCAACTGTCTGTGCAGAGGGATAACAACTTCCCATTTTCTGCTGGTGATGCCTCTCCCTATGCATCCCAGTATACCCCCAGCTCTCCCTACTGCCTTCTCACATTGCTTGCTAACCTTAGGATCATCTGATATGATTACCCCAGGTCCATTTCCTTTTGTGTTGTTGTTACCACCTCCCCCCCCCTCATTTGTGATACATACTAGGAAACAAGTTCAAGAATGTAATAGAATACATGGTTGCATATTCAAAAACATTAAAAGTAGAAGTGCAACAGTTGTGGTACCATTGTATACTTCCCTGATTAGACCCCACCTAGAATATTGCTCTGCCTTTTGTACACCACAGAGTATATCAGAGAAAAAAACTGATTGAAGGTGCCCAGAGATAGGTTACAAAAAGAATTAGATCAGATCAGTTAAGTATCGATTTTATGAATATAGACTTAGGGACTTGGGATTATACTCTATGCGTTATGGGAGTTCAAGAGGTGATTTGTGTCAGGTTTTCAGAGCCTTTAAAGACCCCTTATACATGGAAAGTTTATGTTTGAATAAAAAAAACCTATATGAGACCAACTAGGGGACATTCATTGCAACTTAAGGGAGCATTGGTAAAAACAACAAAGAGATCCCGATGGTTTACAAATAAAGTTGTATCAGTATGGAATTCCCTCCCAGAGCAGGTGGTGATTTGTTAAACTATGAATAGTTTAAAAAAAAATTGGACAAACAGGTGGCTCTGGATGTATACAGGTATATCCACTAATATAGTGACTAGTCGTAATAGATCTTTTGTGGACCTCATGACTTGTAACAAACCTATGAACCTATGCCCGAACTCAGAACTTCACCTTTCAATAAAAAATTAAACAGGTTACCGTGCTTCGTTTTCAATGGGGTTTGCTTCTAAAAGTGCAGTTAAAAGAGTGCTACATGGCACACCATTTCTTTTTCCTTCATGAAAATGTGCCAAGCTCATCATGAACAAGCATTAACAGCAGATCACAGGAGGAACACTAATGAACGGAGCTCATGCTCAGTCTTCGGTGTGGTGGAAGTTTCAAAATGGGAGCTTCAGCACAGAACTCAGTACCACAATCAAGGCACAGAAACGGGACAAATTTTATATGAAAGGTTAGTTGAAAACTTGCAAACACCTGAAGGTTGTACTAATCAGGCATTTTTGCCACTCTAGTAATTGACAAGAGTGTTTTGGACAGCTTTCCTTTAAAAAATGAATGTTTGGGGCCTTTAGAGGCCTCTGCAATCATTCAGTTTGGTTTTATTTGTTTCTTTACTTACTTTTTCATGATGTTACAGTATTTGTACATTGCCAACTGCTAGTGAAAAAAGACTTCAATGGAATTCTTGTATTATGATGTCAGAAACTCTTGACTGGCAAGGCTGCCAGTGTATTTCAATGGGAAACTGCAAATCTGTTTTCAGATTTTTGTGGAGAAATAACACTTTCTGTGACCAAAAAATTATACTAGAAATACTTGATTTTTGATGACATGTGATCTTTTGCTATAATTTAGCAGGTGACATTTTTTTCATGACCAGATTTTACTTGAAAAGAAGAAAAGAGAAACTAATTTTTGATTTTAAAAATGTAAAATCACACAGATGGAACACAATAGTGCAAACATATAAAAAGCAAAGTTTTTTTGATGAAATAAGTTTCTATTTCTTTTGAAAAAGGTAGAAAATTATATTTAGTTTCTCACTGAGATACATTGGGCTCTTAAGTAGCAGGCAGTTTCTGACATCACAATACCAGAATTCCATTGAATTCTTCACTACTAGCAGTGTGAAAAGCAAAGGTGAAAATCCACTTGTTTCACTGCACTAACAAATATTTTATTATAAAACTAGAAAGCAATTACTAACACATTAAAATACAATAAGTAAAACAGTCAAGTTTTCTATTTATTAGAAGTAAACACCTGCTCCTTAATCTTTTCTTAGTCAGCTTGCAAATGGCTGTAATGCTATATGTTAGCAGTGCACAGTGCAGAACATGAAGAGGTGCATATGTTTTAGTGTGTGTGTGTGTGTATATGTCACTTTGTCCCTATCTAAAGTGAAACCTCATGCCCAAACTGAACTTTGGAGCACCCCCCCCGTGCTTCCAGGATACCCTTGTGTCTATCCCACTCCTTTTTAAATTCTATGACCATTTTATCCCCAACCACCCCCTCTGGTGGACTATTCCAGACATCCACCACCCTCTCTGTGAAAAATATTTTCTCATATTTCCCCTGAGCCTTCCCCCCTGTAATATAATTTCATGTCTCCTTGACTTGGATTATCTCTTACTTTGTAAGGTGCTTCCTTCCTCTAATCTGTTTATACCTGTGATGTATTTGTATGTCTCAATCATGTCTCCCCTCCTCCCTCCTGTCCTCCAGGAAATGCATATTTAACTCCTTTAGTTTTTCCTTATAGATCTTATCCTGCAGGCCCTGCACCATTTTAGTTGCCCTTTACGATTTTAGTTGTCCTCCACTGTACCGCCTCCAACCTGTCCATGTTTTTTATCAGATTTGGCCTCTAGAACTGGATGCAATATTCCAGGTACGGTCTCATGAGTGTCTTATATAGGGGTAAGATTACCTCCCTCTTTCTACGCGTGATACCCCTCCCTATGTATCCAAACATCTGGCTAGCTTTTCCAGCCAATTTACCACACTGCCTAGTTTCTCTTATGTCCTCTGAGATGATAACTGCCAGATCCCTTTCCTGCTTCATGACTGTCAGTACCTCCCCACCTAGTTTGTTCTTTGCCACTGGTTCTTGAGCCCTTTGTGCATGATCCTGCATTTCTTTGCATTGGATCCCAGCTGCCATTCTTTAGACCATTTCTCCATTTTTTAATGCCTTCCCTCATTTTTACATCACCCCCTGGAGTCTCCACCCAACTGCATACCTTTGTATCATCTGTGAAAAGGCATATAGTCCCCAATAAAGACATTGAAAACTACTGGTTCCAATACTGACCCCTGTGGCACCCTTCTCATCACCTCTCCCTCTCCAGAGTACTCCCTGTTTACCGCAACCCTCTGACTCATGCTATTCAGCCAGTTCTCCACCCACAGAACTATTTTAGGATCCACCCCTAGGCTGTACAGTTTGCTAATCAGCCTTCTATGGGGGATGGTGCTGAAGGCCTTTCTGAAGTCCAGATAGGCCACTTACATGGCACCTCCCAGGTCCACTATCTTAGTTACCCAGCCATGGTATAGATTAGTACAATGGGTTAGTGCAAAACAGAGTGCTTATCCTAAATACAGTAAAAGTTAGGGTTAGATGTGTAAGTAAATGGCGTTCGACATGGTTAACTATGCCCTCCATACCTCCAAGCTTAGCCTCCTAGGCTGCTCTCAGACAGTCACAAATTGGTTCTCAAACTACCTTTCTGGCCGCTAACAATTCATGTGTATTGGCCAAACATGCTCCCCCACACTACCTGTCTCTGTGGGGGTACCCCAAGGCTCAATACTGGGTTCCCTTCTTTTCTCATTATTTGTCAACCTGCTTCCTTCTGACTGCCTCAATTGCCACAATCTCCTGTATGCCAATGACTTGGTACTCTTCCACAGTGACAAATCTATGGCTGCAATCTCCTCAGTACTCTCACTCAACTATGCTGTGGCTCACAACTGGTTCTTAAGCAACCTACTCTTAGTTAATGCCAAAAAGACTCAATCCATGCTGTTTGAATCAAAGCCCTTCCTTGCTAACTCTAAATACCATACCCCTTAAACATTTTCTCCCCCAGACTGATCCAGCCCTCCAGGACGTCAACACCTACAAATACCTAGAAGTACAGCTGGACCCTTCCCTCACGTTTACTGAGCATGTGAATTCCCTAGTCAGATGGTTTCACCAAAAACTAGGTTCCACCTACCGTTTCAGGCAATACCTCTCCCCTGAAGCCAGACTCACCATAATCCAGAGTAATCTCCTCCTTATCCTGGACTACTGTTTGCCTATCTATACAAGGACATTTTCAGCCACGATGGCCAAACTCTCCACTGCCTACAACACTGCCTGCCACTTTGCATTACTGGCCCCATTTCTCACTCACAACTGTACCCTTTATAACACCCTTGGATGGCTACCACCACAAGGCGGCTTTGACCTAGTCATCTGCTGCATGATGGACAATGTCATCTGTACTGGCCCAGAATCCCCCCTAACCTCCCTCCTGAAAATCCGTACACTCTACCGCAGCCTCCACTCAAATGATACTCCCCCTTTAGTCGTTCCCAGGGTATCCACCAATATGGGTAGCAGAGCTTGGTCTGCAGCTGCCCTCTTGCAGTGGAACAATCTGCCATCTGAACTCCACTCCATTGACACTCATTCCAGTTTCAAGTCCTGACTCACAACCTGGCTTCTGGCACAATACTCCTGCCGCTGTTCCCAAGGGTTACCCACCTACCTACGCTAGTCACCTCCCATGCCATCAACTGTGTCTGCTTAATTTATACTGTATAATTGCTGCATATGCAGCTTCACTGCCTTGTACATATTGTTGTATATATTTACGTATGTTTTATCCTGCCTATTTGTATATAGGACATCTTGCATGCCCTCTGGATTTATGTGAGCATACCTTGTACAGATGTTTGACAACTGCTGCTTGTATCTAATCCATGTATACATCATACTGTAGTCTAGCATTTCTTGGTCTTACATTGGGACTCTGCACCACAATTGTACATTGTTATTGCTGTTGTTGCATCGGTATGTCTAATCTTGTACTATGTATTATTACTACTGTATTCACAACCACCTGAACCATTGTGTTATGGCCCAGGTCATGCCTGAAAATGATCCTTGGTCTGTACTTAGTCGTTATTAAAGTCATAAGTAAAATAAATAAAAATAAATAAATAAATAAATGTCATATAAGGCACATCTGTATGGTGTATATGGCAATGTAGAGATATGTATATAGTGAGTGTATATGTGTGTTTGTGTATATCACAACAATTAGAAAGTGTAGTTAGGTTGCTCAATGGTTAGCGCAAAAATTGCTAGTCTACATTCTCCCACTAACTAGATCAGTTTCAGCCTTATGCATGTCATTGCTGATATAAATGAGGTGTCTAGTGGCAACCCCCCACCCTCCGATGTCCCTCAGAGCCTGAAAAGATGAAAACAGTCCCTCAATGTCTTTTTTTTAATCTGTATAACTGTGTGTAGACAGTGCATTGCTATGTTATACTGGAATATATGTGCATATACATGTATATGTATTAGTCAGCGTGATTATGTGTCACAACAATTAGAAAGTGCAGTTAGATGGCTTGGTGGTTAGTGCAAAAATTGCTAGTTTACACATTTCTCACAGCCCACAGTACCATTATTTTGCAGCCATACTGGCTCTTGCTAGAGTTTGTTTTATTTTGATACTGCAGCTTCTATTCTTCTTCTTCATTGTTTGACATGAAGGCCTCACACGCAGATTGTTTTTTTTTTCATTTTGATACTGCTGTTTGTATTCTTCTTCTTGATGATATCACACGCAGGCCCCAGCAGTAGATTAATCTTTTTTATTTTCACACTATTAGTCCTAGTCTTCTTATTAATTGTTTCCCATGGAGGTTTGACCCCCCCACAAGTAGGGTGCTCTTTTTAAGGATGCTTGCCAACTGGTTTAAGGAGGGGGATTTGTGAGTCTTGCAGAAGGGGATAGGGTGATTGAGGTGGACATACAATAGACCACTGTCCTTAATAATGACTTTTATTCAGTTTTCAGTATGGAGGATGGTGAGCCCTTGCCAGAGAGTGGTGTCAAAGCAGCCATTAAGGGGATGAGGCAGCCAGCATTTACTAGCAAAAGGACCTTGAAAGAGCTGGCAGCCCTAATGATTGATAAGGCCTCAGGATGAGACTAGTTGTATCCAAGGGTACTCAGGGAATTGGCACTGGAACTGGCTGATTCCCTGATAGGTGTGTTCAATAGCTGTCTAAGTACAGGGGTGGTTCCAAAGGATTAGGGGTTGCAGATGTAGTTATGCTTCATGTGGTGGTGGGTGAGTGAGGAACAAGCAGAGAACTACAGACCTATCAGTCTTACCTCTGTTGTAGGAAAACTGATGGAGTCTCTGGTCAAAGAGGATCTCATGACTACTTGGAGAGCAACAGCCTCCAGGACAGTAAGCAGCAAGGATTCAAGGCATGGAGATCTTGTCAGACTAACCTGATCATTTTCATTCAGTGGATGACAAGGGATTGGATGGGGCATGCTGTGGATTTGATCTACTTTAACTTCAGCAAGGCTTTCAACATGGTACCCCAAAGGTGCTTGCTGAAGAAGATGGAGGATTTGGGTGTGACTAAAGTCATAGTAAACTGGCTAAATGGGAGGCAGCATAGGGTAGTGGTCATTGGGGTTAAATCAGGGGAAAGGGAGGTCATAAGAGGGTTTCCACAGGGATCAATCCTGGGTCCAGTCCTCTTCAACATATTCATCAGCGATATTGGTAAGGGGAATCAGTGCAGTTTGTGTCTCTTTGCAGATGACACTAAGCTCTGTGGGCAGATGGATAATGATGAGGGAATAAAGTAAATGTAGAGAGACTTGCAAAAGCTGGAGAGGTGGTCAAGAGTTTGGCAGCTGAAATTCAATGCCAGAACATGCAAGACAATGCACCTAGAGAACAAGAACTCCAGGATGAAGTACTCAATAAGAGAGGTGAGACTCAGTACCATGGCTGAGGAATGAATGAGACCTTGGAGTTATCACCAGTGACTCCCTAAAGCAATCAAGTCAGTGAAACAAGGTTTATAGCAAGACAAAAAGGATGAATGGATGTATCGGGAGGGTACTGATACTGTAGCAGAAAATGGGAGGTAATATTTCCCCTATATAGATCTTTGGTTAGTCCACACCTGGAGTACTGCACCCAGTTCTGAGGTTCTTACCTCAGGAAGAATAGGAATAAGCTCAAGATGGTGCAGTGCAGGGTAACAAAAGTGTTTCAGAGCCAGCAGGGAATGTCCTATGAGGAGCACCTCAAGGCACTAAACATGTACTTGCTGGGGATCAGAAGGGAGAGGAGAGTTCAGATACAGACCTTCATATTCCTAAAAGGAATTAACAGGGTGCACTGCTGGGAACTATTTAACTTGAATACCATGTCGCAGTCATATGGTCATGAGTGGAAGCTAGTAGGAAGGAGGGTCAGGAGGGATGTGAGAAATACTACTTTACAAAAAGCGTGGTAGGCCATTGAACAGGCTGCCAGCTGAGATGGTGGGTGAAAAACTGTTAGGGGACAGACTAAATGATATAGTGGTTGCTCAGGGTGTCAGAATTGGAGTGGAGAATGGAGGGGGTGAGGAGGCTTAGAATCCTGGGTGAACAGTAGGCCCCAGGGCTAAATAGGAAATGCGGGCAGCATGGATGGACCTTTGGTCTTTTTCTGCTGTCATTGTCTGTGTGTATGTGTTTCTATAAGGGAGAAGAGGGATATTAATGATGAGATTGTAAGATTAAGAAAGGACAGGGATTGGGTAGAAGGATGTGAAGAGAAAGTGGAGGTGCTTAACAAATACTTCTGCTCCATTGTCACTGGCACAGGGATGGGCCAGTGCCACAAGGAATCAGTGGTTGGGGACAGGGAAGTGGGGAGTCACCAATGGCTTAATAGAGGTGGACAGGGTGCATAAGAGCCCATATGTCCTGAAGGTGGACAAATCCCCAATGCCAGATGGAGTGCATCCACAGGTCCAAAGGGAAGTGGCAGAGGTGCTGGCAGGCCCCCTGACAGACTTTTTTAACAACTCTCTGGAGCCTGGGAGTGTGCCCTGGGACTTGAGAACTGCACATGTGGTGCCTCTCCCTAAAAGTGGTCCAAGGGATAAACCAGGGAATTACAGGACTGTCAGTTTGGCCTCAATAGTGTGGAAACTGATGGAGACTATCCTGAAGAACCTGCAAGGGTTTGAGGCACTAAGGGCCTGTGTTGCACTTGAGTTTGGAGTTTGGGCTCAATAAAAAACACTTCAGCAGCCACTGTTTTGTGAGTATTTTGCCTCATTTGCACACCTTTATGTTTTGTTCTCCTTGTCTGGATTTTGTAGGTGCTGCATGTTTGTTGAGTGATTAAAACTTTGCTTTTTATCCTGAAGGAGAGACTGGTGGACTTTCTTGAGGAAAACGGAAAGCAGGATGAGAGGCAGCATGGACTTGTGTAGGGGAGGTCCTGTCAGACTAATCTAACTGACCTTGTCAACTCGGTGACAAAGAGTGTGGATAAACATAGAAAGATAGAATTTGATGGCAGATAAGGACCGCTTGGCCCACCCAGTCTGCCCATTTCCCTACCTAATGGATAAGCTGCAGATCCTAGTTAACCAGCAGCCTACTTCTTTCTGCCCCCAACCCCTAGAATTGCCTTATGACTGTCCCATGCATGCTTGAATTCAACCACTGTTTTTGACTCCACAACCTCCTCAGGAAGGCCATTCCATGCATCCACAACCCTCTCTGTGAAAAAAATACTTCCTTACATTACCTCTGAGCTGCCCCCCCTCTATCTTCAAATTGTGCCCCCTTGTTCTTGCACACCTCTTTTTTTGAAAGATGCTACCCTCTTGGACTTTGTTGATTCCCTTGAGGTACTTGAAAGTTTCTATCAAGTCTCCCATCTCCCTCCTTTCCTCGAGGCTATACATATTAAGCTCCTTTAGTCTCTCTTCATATGTCTTCCAGTGCAAACCCTGCACCATTTTAGTTGCCCTCCTTTGCACAGCTTCCATCCTGTCTATGTCCTTGTGGAGACTGGGTCTCCAGAACTGCACACAGTACTCCAGATGGGGTCTCACCAGCTGTCTGTACAGAGGGATAACAACTTCCTGTTTTCTACTGGTGATGCCTCTCCCTATGCATCCCAGTATCCTCCCAGCCCTCCTTACTGCCCTCTCACATTGCTTGCCCACCTTTAAGTCATCTAATATGACTACCCCCCAGGTCCCTTTCCATTTTTGTTGTTGTTAGTATCTCACGCCCCATGTATGGGGCCAAGTGGTTGATGTCCTGTATCTGGACTTCAGAAGGCCTTTGATTCTGTACTTCATAGGTAACTGGTCAGGAAGCTGTTGGATCTGGGTGTGGGGGCCAAGCTTACTAGCTGAGTTACAAACTGGTTGAAGGATAGAAGCCAAAAAGTGGTGGTCAGGGGGAATTCTTGGAAGCTAGGCCAATGACCATTGGGGTCCCACAGGGCTCAGTGCTTGGTCCGGGTGATGTTTAACATCTTCATCAGTGATATAGTAGATGGGATCAAAAGTAAAATCTGCCTATCAGATGATGATACAAAGCTCTGTGGGAGGACGGACATGGGGAGAGGAGACAGGGACTAAGGGAAGATCTGGCTAGGCTACAGAAGTGGTCTGCAGTGTTGGGTAAGTTACTTTTTCTATTACTTTCTATTTCTTTTGAAAACTTGTTCCAGGAAGCACTGTGCAGTCACTAACAAGGATGGATAAGTACTAAAAAAAGTAATACACCTTACAGTTACAGTTACGTATTTCGTTCCATACAAAAATAATACAAAAGTAATAAAAAACTATAATAGATTAAATTTTTTGAAAGTAATAGGTTAGTTACTAGTTACTTTCAAATAAATATAATCAGTTACAGTTATGTATTATTTTTGTATAAAAAGACATAAGTAACTGTAACTGTAAGGTGTGTTACTTGTTCTAGTACTTCTCCAACTTCTCCATCCTTGCTAGTGACTGCACAGAGCTTCCTGGAGCAAATTTCCAAAAGTAATAGAAAGTAATAGAAAAAGTAACTTACCCAACACTGGTGGTCTGGTATTTTGCAACTGGGTTTTAATGCTAAAAAGTGCGAAGTTATGCACTTAGGGGTGAAGAACCCAGAGACCAAATACTGGTTGGATGGTGCGCAGGTCAACAAGACTAAGAAAGAAAAGGAACTGGGGGTTATCATCAAGATTGACCTGATGCGTTTGGAACACTGCAGGAGAGCAGCAGCAAAAGTAATCTGAATGCTGTGCTGCATAGGCAAGTGACTAACAGCAGGAAGGTGGAGGTTATAGTACTGCTGTTCCCATTACTGATAAGACCACACTTAGAGTACAGTGCACAGCATGGGTGCCCTTATTTTAAGAAGGATGTCAACTTACTAGAGACAGTCCAGAGAAGAGAAGCCAAGATGATTCATGGCCAGCAGTGCAACATTTATGAAGAGAGGCTCAAGGGGCTTAACACTTACTCCCTTGAAGACAGAAAGAAGAGGAGAGATATGATCAAGACCTTCAAATAGCTTAAATGTAATAAAGTTATTAACAGAGTGAACAGGGAGGGCCTCATTAGTCTTAATGGGAACAAGTCCACTAGCAGGTGTAGCCCACACTAGTAGGGAGAAGATTCAAGAAAGAGATGAGGCACTTTTTCACTGATAGAGTGGTGGCCAAGTGGAATGGGTTGCCAGAGGCAGTGATGTCATTGAAAACAGTTGATAGCTTCAAGGCAGAATGAAACAGAATGAGGCGGAAAGTTGGTATAAGAGAGTTGACCCTTAGGGGACAACTGCTTTATGGTCTATCTTGTCTGCTTGAGTGTGCAGGTCCCTCCTGCTTCTACAGTGGGACTGATCCCTCCTTCTAATTCACTCTGACTCCCTCAGTTCCTCCCCTTTCCCCCCAGCAAAGAAAATTGACAATGACTCAAGGAAAATTCACTACTGCTTTACTTATGTTTTCTGCATTTAATAAAGATAGTAATTAGATGTGTTGCATTGCAATTTGTCTCCATTCTTTTACATGATGTCTTATATCAGTTTCTGCTGGCAGTTCCATTTATCTGAATGCCTGCCTATCTAAAATATTTTGATCTCCACCCGGCCATTCAGATAAATAGAAGTGTACTGTAATTCTAACACTGATAGCCAGTTTTTCAGGACTGAAACATAACAGTCTTAGATGCCAAAAAGATAAAAGTCCACTTGGTGGCTTAGGTGATTAAATATAACAGGAAATGTTCTACTGCACAGGAGTCTAAGACCTAATGCTAACTTCAGATAAACAGGTAATGCGGAATGCAATATTGCAACTGAAACTAGTGTTCAACCAACTGGCTATCAGTGTTAGAATTATGGGAACTGGTCTAATTATGCACTTTATTTCAGGAATCATTTGTAAAAACTGCACTTCAAAAGCTTCAAGTGTGTTTGTTGTGATGTTCTATAGAAGCTATTTTTAATGTATTTAAAACCCATATTACATATAGTTTTTAATTATGTTTATTTTGTTTGTCTTCTAATGTCTAATATTTGCCATGCATGTATGAAAAACGGCTGCTCCCCTCCAAGTTCACCTTCCTTTTTATTTAATTTTCATTTTTTATTTTTATCCAGGAGGTAGACTGGGCACAGCCCTTTTGTCAGCTATACCTGACACTTAAAACAAAGTACAAGCATTACAAAACAATATTAAATATAACATACTTGTATATACATTTTCTCTTTTTAAAAATGTTAAAATTTCCCTAAAGTGCAGTACACTGTGTGTTTCATTTGCCAACTTTACATATGTGTTTAGTATAGATGGTACATACCAAGAAAAAGTGCCCCAGTGCTTCTTGCAATGCGCTCTCTTTTCATGGGTAGTAGTGCATTTGATAGAATCTTAAGTTCTACAGTACTTACTATTCTAAAAACAAAATTCGCTACATAAAACTTAAGTCTCCTTTCTAGAGATAAAACTCCCAATTTGTCATATGGTAAACAGTGGTGTGTCCGGGATGGAACCTGAAATACAAATCTGTATATGTTATTAAACAGAGTTTTGTATTTAGATTCAAAAACCCGATTACAATGAACAAACATGATGTTTCCATAATCAAGTATAGGCAGAGGCACTTGTTTTGCTGTTATTAAACGTGCCTCTATGGACAGAGAGTTCTGGTTCTATATAAGAAGCTCAATTTTTGGTTTAGCCTTTGCCTAATTTGTCAGTATGGGTACTAAACTCAGACTGGGATCCAAACTTATTCCTAAATATTTACATGAAGAAACTAAAGGGAGACATGCTCCACTCTGTCCTATGATTTGTAGCTTATTTTCCTTTTTCAGTTTCTGTGGGGTTCCAAACAGCATATTTTTGTTTTGGTCTCATTTAAGGTCAACCTATTTTCGCCAAGCCACTGGGCCAAAATATTATATTTACTTTGTAGAGACTCCTGTATTTCACTACTAGTTTATGTCCCAAATCACTGTATCATCAGTGTACACTATACTATTCTTGATAGAGAATGGTTCGGGGAGGTCATTTATAAAAATTGAAAATAACAACAGACCCAATACTGATCCTTGTGGTACACCTGCCATAATGTCCATGGGTTCTGAAAATGTATTACTGGTTTTTACCCTTTGTACTGTACATGATTTTCCATATAGTTCCTAAACCATGTAACTGCAGTCCCCTGAAACCCTATTGTGCCCAGCTTAAGCAGAAGTAAGCTTTGGTCCACTGTGTTGAAGGCACCAGCCAGGTCCACGAACATCATGCCGGTGGCCCATCCTCTCTCACTAGCCACCAGGATGACATCCACGGACCAGGCCAGCACTGCCGCAGTGGACCACCCACTCTGAAAGCTGTGTTGTTGGCCAATTAACAGGTCATGCCCCTCCAGATGGGCAAAGAGCTGGTGAAGGCCGCACTTCTCAAGAAGCTTGCTTACTACTGTTAGCAAAGACATTGGCCTATAGTTTGACATGGTGAGCCTATCCCCCCCCCCTTTGTGTATCAGGATTACTCCTGATTCCTTCCATTTTAAAGGTACCAGTCCCATTTCTACTGATAGGTTAAATGGTTTAGTTAAAGGACCTGCTATTTTTGTTGCTAATATTTTTGTAATCTTAGGGATAGTTGATCCATTCCTCCACTCTTTCCTTCTTTAAGGCCCAGTAGCAGGTCTAGGACGTAGAGATGCTGTAAAATTAAATTTCACCAGTGAAATTGCTATGAAATTGGCAATTTTGCTGCATGAAGCATTTTGCAAAATTCTGCTGTTCTGTGAAATTTTTTTGCCAGGTACAAAGTTGTGAAATTTTGACTGTCAAGCATGGAATTTCACTGTGAATTGCATAATTTTGCCCCAGGTCATCAGCTTTTGTATGACTCCTCATGTTCCAGGTCACCCTGTCCATGTTCAGAGCCTCACTTGCTTTACACAGCAAGCAGCCTAAGCAGATAAGTAGGCATAATAACCCAAACAGTGTTTTAACATGCATTATTGACAGTTGTGTACAAGCTGAAGCTGATAATAAACTGTAGAGTTCAGAACCCTTCCAAGACTGCTGAGAACCTTACCCTGTACTGCAGACATTATATGCTTGCTACTGCTTCTAACAAGTCCATCTAGTACTATCAGATTTTCTCTAAAAGTGATGCTCATGCCACTCAATGTTCATACTAGCAAGTGGCGCAGGCTTTTATGTTGCTAGACATGCCCCATCAGATCCATGACCAGCTGTCAGCTCTCCAGAGCCCCCACAAACCGGCCAATGGACAGAACCAAGGAAATATGATGCTGTAAGCCTGGGGAACAGTCACTGAGATGGATTCCTGGCAGCAATTGAAAACTAAAGCAAACAAACACTGGCAGCAGAGTAGAAGTCCTGCAGGTGCTGGATGAGTTGGAACACTGCTTGTAAGGCTGCGCTACAGGTTGTCTGTCATGAAAGAGAGTGGTGTGGGCTTTTATGTTGCTAGCCCTGCCCCTTTGGTTCTGTGACTGGCTGTCGGCTCCACCTAGTCCCCGGCACATGGGTCAATGCACAGAACTGAGAAAATCTGATGCTGTAATCCTGGGGAACAGTCACTGAGATGGATTCCTGGCAGCAGCTGAAATTTGAAGCAAACAATGACTGGCAGCAGAACAGAAGTCCTGCAGGTGCTGGATGAGTTGGAACGCTGCTTGTAAGACTGCTCCACAGGTCTTGTCTCAAGAAAGAGAGTGGCTCAGGCTTTTATGTTGCTAGCCCCACCCCTTCGGTTCTGTGACCAGCTTTCAGCTCTCCTGAGCCCCTGCACATGGGCCAATGCACAGGACCAAGAAAATCTGATGCTGTAAGCCTGAGGAACAGTCACTGAGATGGATTCCTGGCAGCAGTTGAAAATTGAAGCAAACAGTCACTGGCAGCAGAGCAAAAGTTCCACAGGTGCTGGATGAGTTGGAACAGTGCTTAAAAGGCACCTTCATGGGTTGGCTCTCATGAAAGAGAGAGGTGCAGGATTTCAAGTTGCTAGCCCTGCCCCCTCAGTTCTGTGACCATCTGTTAGATCCCCTGAGCCCCAGCACATCGAATAATGCACAGGACTGAAGAAATCCAATGCTGTAAGCCTGGAGAACAGTCACTAAGATGGATCCCTTGCAGTAGTTGAAAACTGAAGCCAATGAGGATCAGCCTGGTGGTGCTGGAGGTTGAGGCACTGGTCACTACACCTCACGCCATGCCGGTGACTCAGGTTCATGAATGAGGCTGGTTTGCTGGTGGTTGGCAGGGGCAAGACAGGATCGAGCAACTGAAGGACTGCTCTCCTCTCTTGGGAAAGGGGATTTCTAATCCTGCTCAGTGACTGCCCTCTGGCAATGGCCGGGGGGCAGAATGGGTTAGGAGGTACGTACCGACACCCTTGCATTGGTAGGGGAGGTTGGGGGAGAAATTGTGGAAAAAGAGCTTGGCAGGCTCCATGATGGTCTACCATGTCCTGAGGGCAGCCCCAATTTGTGGATTAGGTCTCGCGGGGGAGAAGCCAGCACCCTCCTCCCTGGTCCTGCTATGGGGGTGAAGCCACCGGAGGATTTCTGGGGGTGGGCAGGAGTGGGAACATGTGGGACTGGAGAGTAAGTCCCTCTGGAAGGAGGGCCATAGCTGCCTGCCAGGGCTCCAAGTGGAAAAATAAATAATGGAAAAACAGAAAAAGAAAATTGAAGCAAACAATGACTGGCAGCAGAGCAAAGTCCCACAGGTGCTGGATGAGTTGGAACGCTGCTTGAAAGGTTGCTCCACAGGTTGGCTCTCATGAAGGAGAGTGTGCGGGCTTTTATTTTGCTAGCCCCACCCCTTTGGGTCCATGACTGGCTGTCGGCTCCCCCGAGCCCCAGCACACTGAACAATGCAGAGAACTGAGGAAATCCGATGCTCTAAGCTTGGGAACAGTCACTGAGAAGGATTCCTTGTAGCAGTTGAGAACTGAAACAAATGAGGGCTGGCCTGGTGGTGCTGGAGGTTGAGATGCTGGTTGCTACACCTTGCACCATGCCAGCAACCTGGGTTCAGGAACAAGCCAGGCTCACTGGGAGTCAGCAGGGTGAAGAGAGGACTGAGCATCTGGAGAACTACTCTCCTGTCTCGGAAGGTGTGTTTGTCTTCCCGGTTGTGGACTGCCCTCTGGTGACAGCCGGGGGAGGGGACAGTACAGGCCAGGAGACATGTATTGTACCAGTGCCCTTGCATTGGTAGGGGAGGCAGAGTGGGGAGAAAATGGTGGAAAAAGAGCCTGGCAGGCTCTCTGATGGCCCTCCATATCCTGAGGGCTGCCCCTGGTTTCTGGACACCCACTTGATCAGGACACAGCTGCCACTTCTGTATTCACCAAAACATTTTGACAGGATTTTAAAACATGAGGCATAATTAGAAAATGTTCCCGAAAGCAGCCCCAGACTCCTGCCACCACTAACAAAGGTATGTGGGATGGGAGCAGGCTACAGGAATAAATTTGCAGGTCACCTTTAAGTTATATACACATCAGTGTCTAAATACTACGGGAGGGATTTTGAAAGCAATGGATGCAACACTTCTGTCCATATTTCAGACACATTTCTCATTCAGGCAAATGCATCTGGGTGCTTGCTGTGTATTTGCTAACATCCTGATGCCTTTGTAGAAATTCCCACTATTTATGGCAATTTCTGCTACAACTTCAGGAATCACATGTTTTTTGGATGCAACTATGAAATTCTGTCCCAGGTGTTAGACCACCTTTCCATGATCTAACTCCTGAGTTGGAGTTTGGCAGCTCCATGTGAAAAACAGATGTGGCTCTTTGAAAATCCCCACTAGTGAGTTCCACAACCTACATTGTGGACTCTTTATACAGTACTGAAGAACCATGATCCCAACTTAAAGATGATGTGCAGCATAGAATATAGTTGTATTTATTTAACAGGCCAAGTCCTTTAGCATATTATCTCGGTCTTGTATTTTCCATACTTTCCAATCTGCTATCAAAGACCAACTACTGGGAACTGGAGAACTTCTTCAGACCTTCTGCAGAATTTGAAGTATCTGCAAATTTCCAGTCATTAATTTTAAGATCTTCCATTTTTGCACTGGGGACCCACTTGTTTTCATCTACCCCGAGCCCATGGCAGATGCAGTAGGTGCTCTGGGGAGATGGAGCAGAGCACTGTCTATGGATTTAAATAATTAGCTTCTGTGATGGGGACCCCATTTGGTAGTGGATCAGAAATGGTTCTGCACAATCTTGGGCTAGCCAGAAATTCATAATGGCTATGAACAGTCTGAAACTTTTTGGCCAAGGCAGCCTGAAATTCTGCAGCATCAAAATTGTGCAAAACAGCAGCAAGTAGCCTGCTTTGTGGTCACTGGAATCCAGAACTACAGCAGAGTCAGTGCAGGAGGTGGGGAAAGGCAGTATAGAGTAATTGGGAGGATGGGGCCATCAGAACAGACTGAGACAGGCATGAGAAGTCAAATCAATCAAAGGAAAATACCTGGATAGACCAGAGGGCAAACAATAGCTCCCATGTAATGAATTGAGGAGATACAAGCAATGCAGTACAGTAGTCCTTTTTTTGGGCTATGGATCTACAATAGTTTTTAAACTGAACCACATCTGTTCACATGCTTAGTCAAGGCTTTTTCAACAACTCCAGCAGTTCCCTCTGTGTTCCACCTCTGGTTCCATACACACACACACACACACACACACACACACACACACACACACAATATATATATATATATATGTATATATGTATATACCAACTGCAAATTGCCCTTTCAGCAGGATTTGTGAAATGATACCAACATTGTTAAAAAGGTGGGGTATCAAAAAGGGTATGTTGAAAATTTGGTATCAAAATCTTGAAAAATGACAAAGGTTTTCACCAAAGTTGAAAACAGCATTCAAATACTTTGATTCCCCATACCAAAAAAATATCTTTTTTCGTGAGTCGTCATACAAAACAAGAATCTGATTTTGTATCATGAGTCATGAAATACGACTTAAAATACAACATTTTAAGGGCATTACTGCAACAGTTCAGTGCAGCATCCGGCTAAGGGGGTCCTGATAAACAAACTACATGTGTTGGTTGCTCTTAAGAATGTCATTTTTGTGGGTTGCAAATGTGAATGCTGCATGGAAAGAGAGAAAACAAGATGGTGGCAAATGAAACAATGATCCCCCCCCCCACGAAAAAAGATTGGCCCCATATGAAAAAAAGAGTGTTTTTTGTTTCATACAGCTATTTTTTTCAGTGCTAACTGTACTGAGCATGCTCAGAACCAAGTATTCAAAATGTCAAAATTAAATAACTTTGGAACGTATCAATATTTTTTCACCAACCAAATAAAAGGCGCATCTGTGGATCAGACCCTTTCTACCCAGAAAAGTTCAGGATACAATTTTCAAAACCATCTAGGCGTTAGCCAATTTGACAGAAAACCCATTCAAACCAATGGGAAAAAAACTCTGAAAAATTCACTTTTTGCATTATCTGTATCTCTGAATATGCACATCCAATCAGAATGAAAACTGAGTACATCTAAAGTCTGCCCACCAAACTGTACATGCAAAATTTCATGGAAATCTGTAGAACAGTTGTAATGTTATTAAAGTGCAAGTTTTGGTGTTTAACATTGAAGTACCCATACAACCCTAAATATAAGGACTCAACCACGTCCCAATAATATATATATATATATATATATATATATATATATGCATATAAATTATACTGGTGCTGTAGCGCCAGTATGGTTAGGGTTACTGCAAGCATTTAATGTTAAAGGCCAATATTTGGATGGTAATAACTTTGAACAGGTTCAACTGGTCTACTTGACAGTTTGCAAGCTTCTTCAGAAGGGACAGGTCTATGGATGTACCAAATTTTGTTGGAATCCCTTCTGTGGTTTCTGGGATATAGTGTGTTGAAAAATAAGAGATTTTTATATGTTTTGCTTTTTGTCAACCTGTATCTCAGAAACGGCTGCACCAACACAGCTGGAAGTTTCAGGGTGGAAAATTTTGCCCTCACATATGTGCCTTTTGAAGGTTTAGTGAAAAAATATGAATTTATTCAAACGTTATTAATCTTTGTTTTTCCCATTATTTTCTATGGGCAAAAAATAGATGTCCTTGGCGGCATAGGATTCTAAGTCAGAGCAGAGCTCTGGCATAGGATTTTATGCAGAAGTTTAGTAATGGGCGTATGATTCTATATCAGAGCAGCTGTCCAGCATAGGATTTTATGCCAAAGGGTACAGGTGCAGGTCAGCACCCCAACCCCCCAAAATGACTGTGGAACACTGGGGAGCCCACTCCCAGTGTCCCCAAATCTGTCTTGTGCCGCTAAAAAAAAGAAAACAGTCCTCTGATGTAATTTTTTTACTTTGATGCAGAACCCTGCATCCTGCCATTTTTGATGCATAATCCTGCATCGAAGTGCTAGCTTTTGCTGAAATCGGGGTGCCCAACCCTGGAGGCAGCATTTATACTGCCCTTCAGTACTGTGGCACAGTGGGCTGGCAGTATAGCCTGGAGGTTAGAGCAATGAGCTGTGAATGAGCTTGGTAGATCCAGCAGACCAGACCTGGGTTTGATTCTCACAACCTCCATTTGCATACTATGTGACTCTGAGCAAGTCACTTTACCACCCAGTGCTCCCACCTAGTGGGTCTTACCTGGTTACCAAAGACTTAAATAAAAACACTAGGGAGCCTGCCCCTAGTGTGCCGAACTAATAATTATTATTTTTCTGACACCGGGATGCTGACTCCTGGTGTCAGATGTCTCCTCAAGCCCACTTCCTCTGCTGATAGGGGTACCTAAACCCCCTGTCAACATTTTGTATCCATCCTTCAACTCATGTGGCACACTGGGAGCCCACCTCAGTGTGTCCACATTTTATTTTTATATTCCTGTAAATAAAGAAAACCTTCCTGATGTCTTTTTATTTAAACCTATAATAAAGAAAATTATCCCTCATTGTTTCCCCAGTCCCCTTCCCCCATCCCCACCTTCCCACTGAGCACCCACCTTCCCGCACCCCACCTTTACCCATATTTACCTCTGGAAGTCAGGAGCAGTGATCCTCTCTGGACTGGATATGTCTGCACTCTTCAAAGACCAAGCACAAATTGTGGAATCAAGGTAAGTTGGTATTATGGCTGTCAAAGGGGTTTTAAACTTACTGTAGGTTGATATCCGAGCCATTTTTAGGAATTTTTACCCCAAATTTTCAACACGGGGTTATTGGGACCCCACCTCATGAACACTGTCACTGTCATTTCATTACTAGGTCCCGAAAGGTGATTTTGAGATCACTATGTGGAATCTCCTTTCTGGACCAATTAACAAAATGACAGTGCCAGTGTTCATGAGGGGAGGTTCCAAAAAGCCCATGTTGAAAATTTGGTGCAAAAATTCCCCAAAATGACTGCGTTATGAGTGTGCATTGAGCAGTTTCTACACAGATTCATAACTTCATTAATTTTTAATATTTTCACTCCAGATTTTCAACATTGAGATTTTTTCACACCTCCTCAAGAACAGTTCCACTGTCATTTTTCACATCCTGTCCCAAATGTGTTTTCACAGCTCTGGGGCAGAATGGTGCAGTCGCTGTGTGAAATCAACTTTTGGGACGTACTAACAAAATTTCAGTGCCACTGTTCATTAGGTAGGATCCCAATGCTGAAAATTTGGTGCACAAATTCCCCAAACTGACTGCACTATGAGTGTGTGTTGTGCAGTTTCTACGCATATTCGTAACTTTGACAGTTTTTAATATTTTCACTCCAGATTTTCAACATTGAGATTTTTCCACACCTCCTCATGAACAGTATAGCTGTCATTTTTCACGTCCTGCCCCAAAAGTGTTTTCACAGCCTTGGCGCAGAATGGCGCAGTCACTGTGTGAAATCAACTTTTTGGGTGTACTAATGAAATCACAGTGCCACTGTTCATTAGGTGGGGTCCCAAAAAGGCCATGTTGAAAATCTGGTACCAAAATACACAAGTTACATGCTGCCATTTAAATTTCATGATGCACATACTTAACTTATACAAATTTTAATATTTTCATTCCAAATATTCAACATTGCCAGTTTTTCACACCGCCTCATAGCAATACACCTGTCAACTGGTACAGCAACCCACAAGAGACAGGGCTATCCTAGATCTAGTACTGACTAACAGGGAAAGGATCACAGATCTCCAGGTAGAAGGTCACCTGTTGGCCAGTGACCATCACATGGTATGGCTCAGTTTGGCCACTAGAACTAAATCATCCCATTTCAAGGCAAAACTGTGGGACTGCAGAGGAGCTAACTTTGATAAGATGGCCAACAGAGTTAAGCTAGCCCTGGCAAAAAGAAATACAGGTGAGGGGGTACAGGCAAAGTGGGTAAGCATTAAAGATGCAATACTTGAAACATCATCCTATTGTGTTAGAGAGAAAAGGAAATGTGAAAGAAGAAATATACCACTTTGGTTCTCAAAAACAGTAGCAGAAAAGGTATGAGCCAAAAGGCTGGCCTTCAGGAAATATAAGGGAACGCAACAGGATGAAGATAGGGAGGCATACCAAACTTTCCTAAGGGAAGTAGGGAAGGCAGTAAGGCAGGCAAAGGCCTAAACCGAGAAAACACTAGCACAAACAGCAGAAGAAGGTGACAAGACTTTCTATAGATACATTAGTGAAAAGAAAAAGTCCAGAGGGGGTATTGCTAAGATCAAAGGGGATAAGTGGGCATGTGAGGAGGATGACCATGTAAAAGCATCTACCTTAATTAGATATTTCTGTTCAGTATTTACTGAAGAGAAGGTAGGGCAGGGCTCACCATTCAGCACCATGGACACAGGGGGGAAGGAGGTATGCACTAGTACCTTCACAAAAGAAAGGGTCCTACAAGAGCTTGATAAGCTCAGGGTGGACAAGGCAATGGGACCTGATGGCATGCATCCCAGGGTACTAAAGGAACTAAGGGTGAAACTAACAGAGCCATTATCAGAACTGTTTAGTGAGTCTCTGAGCACTGGAGAGGTCCCAGAAGACTGGAGAAGGGCTCATGTGATCCTGCTCCAGAAGAGTGGTAGCAGGGAGGAGGCAGGGAACTACAGACCAGTCAGTCTTACCTGAGTAGTGGGCACGATTATGGAGGCACTCTTTAAGGAAAGGATAGTGCAACACCTGGAATCCATAGGAGCACATGATCCAAGACAGCATGGGTTTACAAAAGGAAGGTCCTGCAAAACTAATCTCTTAGATTTTTTTGACTGGATAACCAGAGTGGTGGACCAAGAGGGAGCAGTTGATGTCCCCTACCTTGACTTCAGCAAAGTATTCGATACTGTTCCACATAAAAGCTTGATTAATAAGCTGGGTAGGTTTGGGGTGGGTCAGAAGTTGGTTAACTGGGTGAAAAACTGGTTGACGGGCAGAAAACAGAGAGTGGTGGTAAATGGTATACAGTCAGAAAAGATGCAAGCCACAAGTGGGGTACCTCAGGGATCAGTCCTGGGGCCAGTTCTCTTCAATACCTTCATCAATGATATTGCAGATGGACTGTAGGGTAAGGTTTGTCTGTTTGCAGATGACACCAAGATCTGCAACAGAGTAGATGATCCAAATGGGGTGGACAGAATAAGAAGAGATCTGGATAAACTAACAAAATGGTCAGAAGAGTGGCAACTGGGGTTTAACACAAAGAAGTGCAAGATCATGCACATAGGGAAGAGAAACCCTGAAGCCACCTATAGGCTGGGAGGGGAGTTGCTGGCAGTCACAAGGGAAGAAAGATACTTGGGCATCATCATCAAAGATTACCTGAAATCATCCAAGCAGACCACTAAAGCAGTAGGAAAGGCTAGGGGGATGTTGAGATGTATTAGTAGGGGTATAATAAGTCGTAAGAGGGAGGTAATAATCCCTCTTTACAAGACAATGGTTAGGCCCCATCTGGAGTACTGTGTGCAGTACTGGAGGCCACACCATCACAAGGACATTAACTAAATTAAGGCAGTCCAGAGAAGGGCAACCAAAATGGTGAAGGGACTGCATCAGAAAACATATGAGGACAAATTAATGGAGCTCAATATGTATACCCTAGAGCAGAGGAGGGAGAAAGGTGATGTGATCGAAACATTCAAACACCTAAGGGCATTAACAAGGTGAAAGAGTCTAACATGTTTCAATATAAGAAAAATAGCAGGACAAGAGGACACAGCATGAGATTAGAAGGAGGCCGATTAAGAGGTAATGCGAGGAAGTTCTTTTTCACAGAAAGGGTGCTGGGTGCAGGAAATGGCCTGCCTCAGGAAGTGGTGGATATGAATACAGTGTAGGGCTTCAAACAGGTGTGGGATAGGCATAATGGAGCAATACAGATGAGTAAGTATAGATAGGCCATTGACAGAGCAAAGGCCGATGGCACATTCATAAGGCAGAAAAAGAAATGGGCAGACTGGATGGGCCTTGTAGTCCTTATCTGCCATCAACTTCTATGTTTCTATGTTTCTATGTCATTTCTCACGTCCTGCTCAAAATGAGTTTACACAGCAGTGGCATGAAATTGCACAGTTGCTGCTCGAAATCACCTTTTGGGATTGAGTAATATAATAAAAGTGTCAGTGTTCATGAGGCAGGGTCCCAAAAAGCCCATGTTGAAAATTTACAGCAAAAATACCAAAAAAAAACTCACAAAACTTGGATACTATTACACTATCTAAAAAAGTAAGGAAATTTATTAACATTTGTGTTAACCAGGTAAGTCCACTGAGGGCAAGTACCCATTTTCAGGGATGACCTGGGCACACAGCATAAACAAATATTCTGTACAAGAAATATAACACAATAGATGTTCAAGTAACTCAGGAGGTGGTTTATGAGTAGGCTAAACCACATGGGGCCCAGGATCAAGCCCTGTGGTACCCCAATTGTGGTCATCCTATAGGGTGAAAACACTTAACCTACCTTTGTTCTGTACTCTGTTCTGTGCAAGTAGCTATTCACCCAGTGCATGACTGGTTCAGATGGCCCCACATCTTTAAACTTAGTAAGAATAAATCACATGCCTTTGAAAAAAGCTAGAGAAGTAAAAGTAACAGAAAACCCTGAGTTAATTGAGGTATGCAGATAATCAGTAAAGGTTAACAAAGCTGTGTTTGTTCTGTGGTGCTGTCTGAACCCATGTTGTTACATAGATACATAGATACATAGACAGTGTCGGCAGATAAGGGCCTGTGGCCCACCTAGTCTGCCCATTTGAGCTTGTAAGTTCAGTTTGTTTTCCTAGAAGTCTGTTTCCCCTTACCCCTGCCCTCTAGAATTCCTTTATGTCTATCCCATGCATTCTTAAATCCCGTGATTGTTTCAGCCCCCACCACTTCCTCTGGCAGGGTGTTCCACTTGTTGGGGGTTAGGATGTTGTAAATAGTTCTGCAGTTGGTCATGTATAGCCCTTTCTAGCAAATTGTATAGAGGAGAGAGAGAGAGAGAGTAATGCAATGTGCCAAAAATTCTCTACTAATGTTCTTGATCCCTGTTTGTGGACATGAGTGATGTAATCTCTTTTCCATAAGGCTGGCATCTAGTCAGTGCAGAAAGACAAATTAATAATTTTTGTTAGAGTGACTACAATTTCCTCCTGTGCCCATTTCACAATTCCCATATCTATATTATCAGGTCCTAGCCTTGTGCTGCAGTTAATTTTTTATGGCATTTTAAAGTAGAGTTTACATAAAGCTTCCTAAAATAAAATTGAGAATTGATTTTGCTTGAAACCCAAGGTTGTTCCTAGTTTCTGCGATTGAAGTCAGGCAAGTCTTTTAGATGAAGTTCATAATTACTGAATTATTTAATAAAACACTAAGCGATCTTGTCTTTCTCAGTCAAAGTTGCCATTTCTGTTACTAAAGTTTCAGAACTTAATTTATCAGTGTTAGTTAAAGTGCCTAGTAACTTCCAAAATTGGGAATATCTTTTTCCTATGTACTTTGCTTTTCCTTGAAATACTTGGTTTTAGCCATTTTCACCATTAGTTTGGATCTGTTATATTTTGGCCTTTTAACTAATCAGAAGTCTCACATCCCCAGTGGCATTCTAAGCTTTCCATTCCTAGGCCTGTTTTTCATTAATGCAAGCAGCTGGGCAGTTATCCAGCTGTTCTGTTTGCTACTTAGGCTCAGTTTACAGACAGATACTAAATTATCCTTAATCCTATTTAGTTCATGTATAAAAAACTCTAGGACAGTGTCATTGTCAGGTATTTCACTGATATACGATCAGTCCACGTTTCTTATGCATGCTCTAAATAATGTGACATCCAGGTTTTTTTTTTAACTTTTATTTATTGATTTTGTAGTGCAATAGATATTATAAAAAGGGTCTGAGAAATGGAGCTTTCTGATTGGCTGCAAAACATTCTAACATCCTTATGTTAATCTTTTAGTAACATACATGTAGAGCTTAGCCATATGCTGAACAAGTTTTAACACTGTTTAAAAACATTTTTTATTATAATAGCAATAAGGCACTCCCAGGGATTATGTTAATGGTCAGTTAATCACCCTCTCGGGATATGGTACCTCGGTACACCTCGTGCCACACCACACCCCTAGAAGGTGATTAACAGACCATTAACATAACCCTTGGTCATGCCTTATTGCTTAATAAGCATCTCCCATATGACAGCACATAATGCTGACAAAATGCAACATATGGTTTTACAGTATGTTTGGCACTCCGAACATGGTACAACATGAGGAGGTTACCTATATAACTTTTTCATTATATAAACAGTACATCTAAAGGCTAATGCTGCTGTGAGTGGGGAAATCCTCTAATAAACAGGCCAGTTAGTCACATATAATACCCCTTGATAGGTGAAACATCCCCAACATCCATGTATAAGGAAAAACAATATTAAAAACAGCAGAGCATTCTCTTCCAGCCCCCCACCACCCATATCATTTACTTTAGTGTAGTCAACCAGTTTTCTGCAGTAAACTCACAGAAATGTTTTAATCATTCAATAATAAGTTTTCAAATGATCCTCTTATTATTATATAAGTAAAAGACCAAACATCCCTGTGTCATCAAACTTAGTATTAAAGGAAAATATACTGTTCTCTAATAACTGGAACTCTAAATGTCGGTAAAAGAGGCAACTGTAAAAGCAAGCCACGTCATAAAAGATGCTAGATCTAAACTACCTAAGAATAAACATTAATTAAGCAGGTAGAAAATGCATAAAACAGTGCCTGATTAACTTAATAAGCTATGATTTAATTTCTAAATGTGCAGTACCCTATATGCAATGTTCCCATGAAAAGAGAGTCAATAGTAAATAATATTTAAGTCCAAGGCCTCTTCTAATCACCTCTGCCACGTGGTGAGTTACTGGATTTGGTTCCTCCACTTTTCAGGTATCTTCCTTTCCTTCAGAATCTGACTCCCAGTCATCTGGCAGTACAGTTCAATTCAATCCTGGTCAGTAATTTTCCCTCATCTGTGGGGTTCGAGAAGTGGTAAGTTTTGTTGCTGTAATCGATCTTCAGGTTAGCCCGGCATTAATAAAATGTGGTGTACCCCAAGCTGGCGAAGCCTTGAATGAATCCCATCTAATGATTTGCGCCGTTGTTGGGTGGCAAAGCTTAGGTCTGGGAAAATATGGATGGGTGTCCCTTGCCATTGAATAGGTCCCCATCTCCTCACCACCTGCAGTACACTGTCCCTTTCTCTCATGGAACCCAATACAGCCAATACTGTATGAATCTGAGGATGGTCTGAGGCCACATGTAAGTGGACCCCTCTCACATTAGCACAGTATGCCCACTGCACAGAGACCGGTGATTTCAGCTGCAAAAATTTGGGAAGCCAGTGTTCCAAAAAGCTATCAAGGGCTTCTCCTTCCTCTGCCTCCGGTAAGCCCAATATGCGGATGTGGGGACACCCATGCCCCATTCTCTAAATTTTCCAGATGACAACAGAGTAGAAGATTTTCTTTTACCAGGCCCGATGTTGCAACCAGGGCTTTCTCCGTTACTTTGTTAGCCCCTTGTGCTGCTTCTTCCACCGCAGTCAGCTTCATTTCCACCACCAATAATCTGGATGTAAAATCATCCATTTTCTTGTCAATAGCTTGAATAGCTTTTAGTAACACTGCATTAGAGGGCTGCTTCAAGTTGGATTCAGCAGGTTCATTCTCCTTGTCTGGGCCCAGTCAGGATTCTTTTTGTTTAACCCCATCTCCTCGAGCTGTCATTTTCGTACGACTTATTTTACAGAAAGCTATAACTTTTAGTATACTCAGGATCGATAAGTTTTGCTGAAGCAGAATTGAGTAATTTTAAGTAGTTTGGCATGCTTTTAACTACACTGAAGTAACAAGGATTAACGTAAAGATGTGGAGCTGTATGACAGTGCTGCTCACAGCTTGGCTGCTAGCCACACCCCCCAGATCCAGGTTTTTTATGCTCATAAACAGATGTGTTTCAGCCTGGTGTTTACTTGCTTTATTTGACCAGCCACAATATATTGGGAAATGTCACTCAGAATGTCTGTTAGGATTCCTGAGCAGTTATATCCATTTTACATCGTGGTCCAAGATCCAGACTACTACATTTTGTACCTTTGGTTTTTAATTAATTCTAGTGGGAGAGTGGATACTTTGAAGGATGTTAGGCTCAGACACCTTATCATATGCATTTATTTTGTTTGTGCCATCTACCCAATTTCAATAAAATTTCTGAGAATTATAATATCACTTTCAGACCTAATTAACACAAAACATTTGTTATCTGTCTTTAATCCATTTTCAGTGTGGTCAGTGGGGAATCATTAAACCCTATATACAACTACTTTAGTTCACCCAAAAGAATGTCCCGATTCTATTTTGTTTTGGCCTGGTTCCCAAGTCCCCCTACAGGGAGCTCAGCCCCTGCCCTGCCACCGTCCACCATGCCCAGGCTTACCCCCCCTAGGCGGGGCCACTGGGTGGGCACCTCCCAATGGTCACATGAGAATTAAGCCATGGCTTACCCCCCCAGGGTGATGCCATGGGAGTGGGACCCCTCTGATGGACACTGAGATCAGCAGAAGGGTAGCAGAGCAGGTAATCATGGTGGGGATCAGATTTTTCAATGCTGCAATCCCAAGGAGCTGGGATATGCAGTGATGTCTGTGGGGCATGCCTGATGTCTGTCCTGCCTCCCACATTACTTGGCACAGTCATCATGGATCCCCTTGCCTCCTACAGGGGCCACTATTATGCTGGACTCCCCCCTCCCCCTCTGGAGAAGGAGAGCCATCACTCGGATGCTCAATCCTTCTCTACCCGGCTGGCATCCAACTCCCAGATCCATTCCCAAACCCAAGATGTCAGCATTGCAAGTGGACACCTTGCCACTACACTGGTGAGCCAGTTCAAATGTCTGCATTCTAAAATTCACATTCAAGATAATCATCAGTAACTGTTGTCACTGGTGCACATTTAAACTTATTCTTAATATAGTGTGAACATTCCCACCATGTTTGTTGTGTCTGTCTCAATGGAATAAATTATTTAATGGCATCAGAACCATATTATTTAATATTTTACTTCTTAACCATGTTTTGGAAAGGGCTAAGATGTCCATACCATACAACTGAATCCATGCCTACAACTGATCCATTTTTGATAGTAATCCTTTGATATTAAAATGTGTAATTTTTATAGTATGATTTGAAAAAGTAGATGTTGAATTCAAAGTCTCAGTCATACTGGTACTAATAGGACCTGGGTTTGGGTGAACATTACCAGAAACATGCAACAATTAAAATAGATTAACAATCTGTTCAAATCTGAGTAGTCATTAATTTGTGTTCCCTTGTACGATTCTTAACATCCTAAAGTTTTGATGGCTTGTCAGAATATCATTGACCTGTAATATAAGCCATAAATTTGTTAGCTGGCATGTGACAATGTCTGTCCAAGCAACGAATTCTTCAGTTCAGAAATTTGCTGAATGCCCCATGGTTTGGGTGCAAACTGTAACTGTCCCAGACCGATGGATCACATTGCTAGCAGCTTGCAATAAAAGCAGCAGATGTTAATCTAATTTGGTAATCTGCTATTTAAAAGAATAGGTAAGACACATAAATAAAATTGTAGCAGAGATCAATAACGTCATCCTGACCAGCAAGGATAATCTCAGAGTATAAGAGGTCAATAAATAAGTCAGATAAACTATAAATTTGAGTAATATAAGCAAGTCAGATTTACCATAAATTTGAGTATATCAGAATTCCCTCTTGAATCTGAAAAGCATGTATAAAATGATCCATAAAAATTCATCAACTAGTGCAGAAATATGGAGACCACATGAGTGCACATCCTCGGGATAATACGTTTAAATCCATTTTCACACACAGTTCAGTGATGTCACGATGTACTTTATTGTATACCAGGTGCTCAATTTTAAAAGTGAATCAAACAAGCAAATCAATATAGAACTTTAATAAAGATACATAGAGTTACTTACAAAATGCGTAGTCTCCTTCTGTTTTGTGTTTTTTTAATGCAAGCTGCTGCACGTATGTCTCAAAATTAAACAATAAGCTAAAGTCACTCTTTTCTCTTGGCAGTACAAACTTTCTTATTGTGGCCATGCTGGAAAGCACTGCAGCTGCAGTTACTGGCTCCTCTCCATGACACTTGTCATTCTCATCCTCCTGGTTGGCAATGTCTGTGAATCACCCCTGATATCCCTGCATATTTCGTCCTCACTGACTAGGCCTGCAGTGGGTACAGAGCATCTGTTTTGGTGTAGGGCTGAAACTCGCTCATGGACATGCCCACCGGCAGTTCAGGAAATCATCAGTGTGTCATCAGCCTCGGCTTCTAGGTTTGCGATTCTCTCCTTTGACATCAGTTATGACATGAACTCAGCCTTGTGGTAGCAACTGACTACTGCCTCTGGCTGCACATCAGCCCATAGCAAGTCCAGCATTTGTATAATGTCCAGAATGGATATGTGCTTGGCAAGTTCTGAAACACTTTGGGTAATCCCACTGTCCATATAAATCAGAACATACTGAACGATCGGTGAAAAAATTAGAAAAAGACAGGCTAGCATTTTTTTATTGAAAGTGTGTACAGTGTATGTTTGGAACTCATGGGATGGAGGTTGGCTGATGGACTGACCTTTTTCCTATGGAAATGTTCAAGAATTCTAATGATCCCAAATCCATATGCTGGAGTAACAATATTGTGTTTGGAGGCAAAAAAAAATCAACTTCTCTTATGTTTGTGTGGGCACTACAGTTATTCAAATGCACAGCGATCCACCTTCTGCATCTCTGCATTTGAGTACAGCTTGGTCTCATCACAATTAAAACTTTCCTCTGGTTTGTAGTCCTTTTAAGATCTGTGGCAGTACAGTAGTGACCCAGTGGTCAGCTAATTCAGCATCAGCATTCTTTTCTGTCCGTGGCATTTTCTATACATTATTTCATGCCTCTCTGTCCAGTGACATAGTCACCCATTGGTTGCAGTGAAGAGAATCTTAAGCATATATGCTAGTTGCTGGGCTTTATTCAGGATTATTGGTCTGTTAATGGGGGCATCTACAGCACAACTTGCTGTAAACCAGCATAATAGGGCAGTCTCTACTGTGTCACTTTTTCCTGTGCATTTGCTCTTTCTGGAGAGATTTTCTACACTCTCCCATTCTGCCAGTAAACTATCTTTTTGAGCAAAAATCTTCGATACTATGGAGACATCAATCCCATATTTTTAACAATGTCAAAATGTTTTGAATCAGGCTTAGACAGCTTATATACCAAAACAACTTACTGCTCCAGTCAGTGTTGTCTTTTTTACTTTCTCCATGGTAGTGGTTAGGTTCGGAAGGGTAGCTGACAAAGCTACCTGTATCTACTTGATTTATATAGTACAGTACTGTGTCTAATTAAGGTGGTTATAATTAATCAGGAAGTTAAAGTGGACTATTTGAGGAGGGCACCAATTTCTGAAAATGGTAGAAAATGTGCTCTTAAAGGCTTGGAAGAATGAAAAATCAACGGGAAAAGATACAAAAACAATGGACCTTTAACCCAAATGAGCATTTGTATGTAGTGCACTTAAGAAGACAATTTAACAGTGGCGACATAAGGGAAAAATGTGATATGAGAAAACTGTGCATTTAAGTGGGATGTTCACTTATCCAATGTGCACTTATGCGGGCTCCACTGTATAATAAAACTAACCTGAAACAGAAGATGTCAGCATAGGTAGCAGATGTTTTCAAATAACCAAAAAAATAAATCAGGGCTTTCCTTGCAGCCTTCCACAGATAGATTCACACTGGGTGACTCACATCATTCTATCAAATCAAATCAAATCAAAATTTATTTATAAAGCGCTTAATAAATCAAAGTGCTGATACAAAACAGGAAATAAAACATCAGCAATAATAAATAAAAACATAAAACAATAAAATAACCATAAAATAAACTAACCAAATGCCAGTGAGAACAGATGACTTTTCAGGGATCTCTTAAATGAATCCACAGACAGGCACTCTCTAATCTGACGAGATAGAGAATTCCACAGGGTCTGGGCCATAAAAGAAAAGGCCCTTGCCCCAGATGATTTAAGACAAACCCTGGGAATCTCTAGCAATCCCTCGCCAGAGGAGCAGAGTGGGCGGAGAGGACGGTAGGGACAAAGGAGATCTTGCAGGTAGCCTGGTCCCTGACCGTGTAGGGTCTTATAGGTCAGCAATGCGACCTTGAAGGTGATTCTCCATCGCACTGGCAGCCAGTGCAGTTCACGCAGCACAGGTGTGACATGACAAGTTCTTGGTAGCCCAGTCAACAACCTAGCTACCGCGTTCTGCACCAGCAGCAGGCAACAGAGATCTACCCCCGGCAACCCTAGATATAAAGCATTACAGTAATCAAGACGGGAAGAAACAAAAGCGTGGACCAAGACAGGAAGGTCATCATGTGGAACAAGGTGTTTTATCCGGGTGATATTCCTCAGATGGTAAAAGGAAGATTTGACAGTGGCCGACACCTGCATCTTTAGTGTCAGCGCACTGTCAAAAATAACGCCCAGATTTCGCACCTGTTCAGAAGGTCTCAACTGGGTATCCCCTAATAAAAGACCAGGGGAGACCCCAGGAGTCAACTTCTTTGCATAATGACCCGGGTCAACAACTAATACCTCAGTCTTATCTGGATTAAACCTCAACCAGTTCGCACTCATCCAATCCTGAATCTCGGCAAGGCAGTTGTTAAAACCCGACACTGCATCATTTTGTTCAGGTACAAAGGACATATAGAGCTGAGTATCATCTGCATAACAGTGAAAACTCAGCCCATAATCACTATATAATGTCCTCCCAATGGCAGCACGTACACACGTGAACAACATGGGGGAAAGCACAGAGCCCTGCGGCACCCCACAAGACAGAGCAAAGGGAGCAGAAGAGAAAACCCTGAAACTACCTCTGACTTCTGCCTGTGAGGAAAGAATGGAACCATCTGAGGACTGTCCCTGACAGTCCGCAGAGTAGCCACAGGTGATCTAGCAACATCCCATGGTCCACGGTGTCAAACGCTGCAGAGAGATCAAGAAGAACCAAGATCGAACGGCTCTTCTGATCTCTTGCCATTAGGAGATCATTAAGCACCTGAACCAATGCAGTCCTCGGTGCTATGCCTCTTCCTGAAACCGGACTGGAGAGGATCATAGACTTCATGGGTGGTAAGAAAGTCATCAAGCTGTAACGCTACCTTTCTCAATAACCTTGCCCAAAAGGGCAGGTTAGAGATTGGTCTGTAGTTAGCGAGGCAGTCGGGGTCAAGGGAAGGTTTCTTCAAAAGGTGTCATGACAGCCTCCTTCAAAGACTCCAGAAACTCCCCTTGATCCAAAGAATGCTAGACTATCCTCGCAAGGATTGGTCCAATCACATCCATGCATCCCACAAGGAGGCGCGTAGGACCAGGATCCAAACTACAGCAAGTTGGTCGCAAGCCTTGGACAATCTTCATGATATCCATGATCACTGGCTGGTCGAAATACATCCAGACAGACTGAGGACATGTAACCCCATGTTGGTCACTGCAATGCTCGTTTGAACGCATGCTGCGGATCTCCGACCTGACTGATGACACCTTATCATCAAAGAATCGAGCAAACTCATCACACTGTATTTGTGAAAAAGCTCTCCGACCCTGCAGACAGGCTGGATTGCACAGCCTGTCGACGGTCCGGAAGAGCTGAGCAGGTCGGTTTCTTGACGCAGTTATCTCCTTGGTCAGGAACTCTGCCTTCTTATGGGAGATTACTGATTGTTAGTCCACGTAATGGGCCATCAATCTAAGTTTGTCACCTTCCAGGCCGGATTTCCGCCAACAGCACTCCAATCTTCGCCCCTTTCTTCTCAACTCCCTCGATGTCCCATCAAACCAAGGGATCTAGGGCAAAGGGAGAGGGGGCGAACACGGACAGGCGCAATAGAATCCAGTGCCCTCAACACCATATTATTATAGTGCACTACTAAGGTATCTGGTTCCATGCACTCCATCGGCCAACTCGATAGGTCCAGCACCACCGTCAGACCCTCAGGGGTAACTCCCCTCAAAGGGCGGTACTGGACCATCTCCAAAGGGGTGGGTCTCATAAGGGGGGTCGTGAAATTGAACCTTACAGAGTGATGGTCAGACCACCCAACTGGTTCCACCACCAGTCCTGTGATCTCCATACCCAGGGTGAACACTAAATCCAAAGAATGACCATGAATATGGGTAGCAACGGTAACTACCTGTGTGAAGCCCAACAAACTCATTAGTTGGAGACAGTCTTGACCAAACTGCGAGAGTTCATCGTCGACCCAGGCATTAAAGTCCCCCAGGACCAACCACCTGGAGGGCTCCAGTACCAGGTCGACGATGAAGTCCGCGACTTCTTGCAGAAAAACTTTCTCGTTACCGGGTGGACGGTAAATGAGCAGAATTCTGCAGCCCACACCTGCTCCCATGATACATTCAAAGGATCCAGGGGACACCACTGGAACCTCTACAAGGCCCAACTCCAATTTAAAACAAATAGCGACCCCCCCACCCCTATGATCCAACCTCGGGCTATGTATTACCGAGTACCCGGCTGGAACAGCTGACTCTAAAATGGGGCCAGCATTTTCGTCTGGCCAGGTCTCGGTAATGCATGTCAGGTCAGAAGATTCAACAAAATCAGCAATTATTGCTGTTTTGTTTTTTATAGACCTGGCATTGCATAACAATGCCCGGGTTGGATGAGAGGCCCTGGAGGAGCAGGCTACATGCCCACTCTCAGTGGAACCCTTGGGTATGGGAACCAGGCAACACACTCCCCTATCCTGGACCCATTTCATCCCAGGGCATCTTCCTGACCACACCGTCTTAATTCGCCCACTCCGCTCACCACCCCCAGCCGAGGGACCCCCCCTCCCTCTCCACCTCCTCCGTGCAATCCCCAAGGCACGGCAACGCCTATACACTTCGGGCTGCAACGGGGGGCAGTCAAAAGGGCGCAGGTCCCTCAACCTAGAGGGGGAGTAGAGCCTGTCCATGGATATTCGATCCCAACACATAACTATATAGGTCTTCAAAAATGGTCTAAAGACCACTTTAATAAAAATGTTGTCAACACTAGCAACAGATTCAAAATAATTAAAAACAATAATACAATTTCTCATTTAAACCAACTCCTGAAATAAAACAAATCTGGACAAATTTTCATAAATTCCACAGAGAAAAGTCTATAGTAGTTTAAAGCAAGAATCACAGTTCTTCTAGTCCATGCTTTTACTAGAACAGTAAAGATCCCACAGAGCTCTCACCCCTGAGGAAACTGTCCCATGGCCTATCTCTCACATAGGCCAAATGGAGATGCTTTATAAATCTACCATATACTCCTAGAGTAGAAATCATTCTGCAGAAGATTAATCCAGCTGTTTGGGGGAATATAATTAATCAGCCAACAAAAGGAAAACTCTCCCTATGGTCGTCCCCTAATGTATTTTCCAGGAAGACCAGCCTATAACTGGACCTATGTGAGCAGGTTCTCCAACCTACTCCAACAACAGTCCATAAACCATGGGTGCCCTAGGTCCATCCTCCAATAGTACTCCCCGAGCCCCCATGGTAGCTGTTCACCCTAGAAAACCACACAGGGTTCAGGCCGATGTTTTTATAGATAGAGAGAGTGCCCCTGATCGTCCCCCAAGGTGCTGCTGGGGGATTGATTTATAACTGGGGTTGACACTAGAAGGCTCTCCAGCCTGCCCGTTATGAAACCCAGAAACACAGATACCCTGGGGTCCGTCCTCCGACAGCACCCCCTAATTTGCCCAACCAACCACCCCAGCAGATTACCCTGGGTTGAGATCAAAAGGCTGAAAAACTCACCCACTCCTCAGTGATGGCACAATCCATAGATCACAGATGCAGAAATAAAGCCAGGTTTTCCTATTCCAGAAATAGGCCCAGTCTCTAGTTTCGAACACACCAGGACATAAAGCAAATCCAAGGAGATAGTAGGTCAACAAAATCAATTTAGCTCCAAGATAAATTCCTCACTGAAATGCCGAAGGTCGAGGAAGTTCATACGATCTCAGGGTTCAGTATTCAACATTCCCGGCAGAAAAATCAATAGTCCCCGAGAAAGAGAAAATTCTGAACCATCTCCCTTCCTACAGCTTGAAGGCCTAGTCACTCATAACCAGTAGGATGGCGGGACACCAAAAAGGCATCAAAACCCGAAGATCTGGGCCAAGAAGTGACCCCGAAACACAGACAGCCATCCACCAGCACACCAAAGCCAATAAAGTTCGAAAGGACAACGATAGGTGCAGACTCTTCAATAAAACTATCGCAGTCCAGAGAAAATCCAGGGAAAACCCAGAAGCAGGTCCTCAAACAATCCTTGGGGGCAGCACAAACGTAACTCCAACTCCAGCATGAACCGGGAGTAAATCAGGGCAGCAGTAGAACCGGGACAACAGTAAAATATTGAAACAACTGCCGAAGACTACCTCCACACCGTCGCGCTGCAACAACTCAGCCTCGGGGCTATCGGTAAAACTATAATAATAACAAAAATAAATAAACGTCAAAATAAATAAACAAAAACAAATAAAAATAACAATTTAAAAACAGAGCTAAACGGAGCTAAACAAAACTAAAACAGAGGCTGACCCAGCATGGTCGCCATCTTTTCACCAGAGTTGATCTTAGCTCATATCTAGTGCAAATCACTGACATGAGTGACACTTGTGCAACTGCTGCTTGTATAGTACTGGCTCTTACTAATTACTGAACTAAAAAAAGTACTGGATCTTATTGAGCTTGACCCTGCCCATTATGGATGGCTGCTGGTTCACCACCAAATCCAGCTAGCAGCCATCGTAGGAGTCCAGGTGAAGGATTTGCCTGTTTAGTTGCTTGTTCTGCTGATTATGATAGCAGTCTGTATGAGTTGGGCTGCAGAAGTTGTTACAGGTAGCCAGGAATGCAGAATGTAGTACGTGACACAGGCACTTTATTGTGCTTAACCTCATCCCCTTTTGGACAGGTGTTGGTTCATCGTCAAACCTTCTACCTGCCATTCTAGGTGTGCAGAAGCAAAATCTACCTGTTTAACTGGTGGTTCTGCTGATTTTAATAGCAGTCTCTGTGAGCTGGGCTACAGAACATTTTCTTCAGTTACTGACCTGAAGGCAGTTGCTGATCTCAAAGGAAAACAGTCAAATCTTCACACAAACAGCTTCTTTAAAAGTCGTAACTTGTAAGAATTGATTCTGTATACATTAAATAATGGATTCAAAATACATAATTTATCACAACTTTTGAGGGAGCAGGACTTTCACAACTCATTTGTGACTTCACTCCTAGTGTGTTATGGTTCTGCCCACCCATCCATAAGACAAATTATGTATTTTGAGTCAGCACATAATGTATTCCATACACACAGTAGCATATAAGAGTGTGTATGTTCTTTGGAAGATATAAGCACACTTTGGGCTACTGTGTGAGGCCAAAATTCCTAATATATTATCTTCCACTGATCACAGCGCCCTGCACTTACTCTAAAAAAATGTTTTTTTTATTAAAACATTTGGCTGTAGAAAATGCAGTAACATGTGACCTGGCCCATCAAATCAGTGAGGTGTATTTTTGGCAGACATCTTCACCTAGTTTATAAATAAATACGTAACTAAATAAATAAATAAATGTCTATAGATAGTAAAAAATCAGTTCACATTAAAATGTAGGAAATGCTGCAAAAGTTGCCAGGTTCAGCTATTCAGTACATTATCAAAGTAACATAGTACTGTGATGACAGAAGGAACTTGTGGTCCCTCTAGGCTGCCCCTGTTGCTGTATGGCAGTGAATATACTCAATCTGAATAAGGACAACACATCAGTTAAGATGCAGAGGTTTTAGATAGCTGTAGAGGATTGGGTAGAGTTAAAAAATACAGATTTGAATATACAGTTAAATTGTATTATTCACATTAGGAGCATATGAAATTTTATTCGTGTTTTGGCATCATTATTTTTTGCTGCAGATTGGGAATTGCTAATCACCCTTTCATGTCACTTGAGAGTTACTGCACGCTTGGACTTGTATCAAGTGCTTTCAATTCAGTCTGACATCTGATCAAAAGCAGTCTCCGAGGAAGAAAGGAACCCCCAAGTGGGTTTTGCCCTACACATGCTATGTAATCTATAAAACATTATAGCTCTGGGCTTACCATTCTGGCATAGGTTAAGTATATATTCTTACAGCAGAGCATAAGAATGCCAAATGCATACCCATCTAAAATGTTATTCAATGTGGTTTCAAGTTTTCACTGAAGGATTCCTGCTTGCACAATCAAATCATCTATTGTGGAATTAAGTCAGCTAGTGTAGCCACAGAGTCTTTCTTTATAATTGTCTTTTGAACCAGAAACTCAAAGTCTAAGGGCTTCAGAGTTTCTCCTATTTGCTGTTGTCATGCTATATCATTATCCTGTGAAATCGACAATTGTAATTGTGTTTTATTGTTTTCATGCCTTCTACATTATTTATCTAGTTACTACTGAACCAACCAATTTTGCTAAGTACCTGGGGGTCATAAGTCAAATATAATGTTTTCAGTCAGTCTTCTTGCTCCCTTTCTGATGTAATACACTGTAAATAATGTCTAAATTATACCTTCATATCAATGGAATCCTAACTAGTGTATCTATGTAACTAATTGTGCATGTGTAAGATAAGCAATTTAAATAAAACTCGCTGCTGGTACTGCTGTCTTAAACACCACCCTAGGATCCTCTTGAAAACTAGGAGATGCACCCAAATGAGGCGATCCTGGTGCTGACAATTTCAAATAAAATAAAGAGATCCAGGAGGAACAAAATGGGGGAGAGATACTGTGGGTTAAGCTGGAAAGGAAAATGGAGCCAACTGTCTGCACAGGTGTGGTCTATAGACCACCAGCCCAGGAGGAAGAAACAGATAGGGAGCTGATGCTAGCCATCCAAAGGATGGCAGACAAGGGTGAGGTAGTACTGGTTGGAGACTTCAATATTCCAGATGTGGACTGGAGCATCCCAGAAGCATCATCATCTAGGAGCAGATTTATCCTGGACTCCCTTCAGGGTGCCTTCCTCAAGCAACTGGTCATGGAACCAACTCGGCAGAAGGCAATACTGGACCTTGTGCTCACAAACAGGGACAGTGTGATGGGGTAACCGTGGGGGAGCACCTGGGGAACAGTGACCACCAGTCATTGTGGTTTGAAATCACAGAAAGAGCAGAACCAAACCACACAAAAACACATATCCTGGATTTTAGGGGAGCAGACATTGGGAAAATGGGGAGATACTTGAAAGAGGCATTAAGGAGAATGGGACAGGAATCAGGGGTTGAGGAACAGTGGGCAGTATTTAAAATGGGGACTACAAGAGCAACAGAATTATGCATTAAGCAGGTTAGCAAGAGAAAAAAGGAAGAGGAGACCATTTTGGTTTTCCAAAGAGGTAGCAAAGAAAGTGAAAGCCAAAAAGACTGCATTCAGGCAATACAAAAAGACACAGGCAGAAGGGGATAGGGAGAATTACCAGGAGAAGCAAAGGGAGGCAGGGAGGTCAGTAAGGGAAGCCAAAGCCCAGACAGAAGAACACATCGCAAAATCAGTGGGTAGAGGGGACAAAACCTTTTACAGGTACATAAGTGAAAAAAGAAAGGCAAAGGGAGGGATAGTGAGACTGAAGGGGAGGATGGGGATGATGGAGGATGACAACAGTAAAGCTGACATATTAAACAGGTATTTCTGCTCAGTCTTTACTGAGGAAGAGGAGGGTAATGGGTCTGAAGGGAGTAGAAGGGGTGAGAATGGTGCAGAAATGGACACAAGTCCCTTTACATGAGAAAGGGTCCTGAAGGAACTGGAAGTAATAAGAACTGATAAAGCAATGGGGCCAGATGGGGTGCACCCCAGGGTCCTTAAAGAACTAAGAGAGGTGGTGGCTGAACCTCTGGCTATCCTGTTTAGCCGATCACTTGAAACAGGGGAGGTACCCAAAGTCTGGAGGACAGCAGATGTAGTCCCCTTATACAAAAGTGGGAACAAAGAGGAAGCGGGGAACTACAGACCAGTCAACCTCACCTCGGTAGTGGGGAAGACATTAAAATAGCACTACTGAAGGAGAGATTGGTGGAACATCTGGTTGTCAATGGACTACAGGACCCAAGGCAGCATGGTTTCACCAGGGGGAGGTCATGTCAGACCAACCTCATTGAATTTTTTGACTGGGTGACTAGGGAGGTGGATCAGAGGAGGGCAGTGGACATAGCCTATCTGGACTTCAGCAATGCCTTTGACACTGTGCCACGTAGAAGACTATTACACAAACTGGGGAATATGGGGCTGGGCAGGACAGTAGTGTGGTGGGTAGGTAACTGGCTGGGCGGCAGGACACAGAGGGTGGTGGTAAATGGCTGTCACTCCACAGAGGGAAGAGTGACCAGTGGGGTACCACAGGGATCAGTGCTGGGGCCAGTCCTATTCAACATCTTCATCAGTGACATTGCGCAGGACCTAGAAGGCAGGATTTCACTGTTCGCTGATGACACAAAGCTCTGTAACAGAGCAGACACACCAGAGGGTGTAGACAGAATAAGAAGGGACCTGCAGAAACTTGAACAATGGTCAGGGGTTTGGCAGTTGAAATTCAATGCAAAGAAGTGCAAGATAATGCATATGGGGCACAAAAACCCTGGCACAATATATCAGTTAGGGGGTGAGGATATAGCATGCACCAAGCAGGAAAGGGATCTTGGGGTTATCATCTCTGATGACCTCAAGGTAGGGAAACAGTGTGACAAGGCAGCAGGTAAAGCAAATAGGATGTTGGGATGCATAGGTAGGGGCATCACCAGCAGGAAAAGAGAGGTCATAATTCCACTATACAAGACACTAGTGAGGCTCCATCTGGAGTACAGTGTACAGTTCTGGAGACCTTACCTACATAAGGACATAGACAGGGTAGAGAAGGTTCAGAGGAGGGCAACAAAGATGGTACATGGATTGCATCACAAGTCCTATGAGGACAGGTTGAAGGAACTGAACATGTACTCCCTGGAGGAGAGGAGAGAGAGAAGGGGGATGTGATAGAGACATACAAGTATCTTACAGGGAGAAACAGGGTGCAGGAATACACTATTTTTGAGTGAAAAAGATGTTCCAGGACTAGAGGGCATGGGATGAAGTTGGAGGGAGGACAATTCATAAGAAAAGTGAGGAAGAATTTCTTCACAGAATGGGTGGTGGACAAGTGGAACACCCTGCCAGAGGAAGTGGTAGGGGCTGAAACAATCACGGGATTTAAGAATGCATGGGATAGACATAAAGGAATTCTGGAGGTCAGGGATAAGGGGCAACAGACTTCTAGGAAAATATAAACTGAACTTACAAGCTCAAATGGGCAGACTGGGTGGGCCATAGGCCCTTATCTGCTGATACTGTCTATGTATCTATGTAAAGTTGGCTTTGTCATTCATTAAATGGAACATACAGCACAAAGGGGCCGACACTCAAGAGTAGGTCCATTTCCAATGTGCACTTTGTGTGCAAAAACATTTTGGTTTAATTTCCATTTACTGTAGTATAGTAGACTATATCAGACTAATTTTGCTTAGCTCTAGTCTGGCATCTTCTTTTAATACAGACCCCTGAACACCCTGCAGTTGACATCAGAGCAGTATGCAGCAGTGGGAGATTCAATAGCCTGCACTGCAAAATGAAAGCTTTTATAATCTCCTATCTCTCCTATCGGAGGTTTTCCAGGTCTGCTTTTCTCCAAGGGCTAAGTGCAGTCCACTGTGACAATACATATCCAGAGAGGACAGAAGGACCAGCAAACACATTATCATAGCTTTTATAAACTAGAACATGCAGTACAGGTTATTTAATCTTCTCACTGCTGCCAACTGGTCTGATGTCAAGTGCCAGGGATTCTGGGATTTGTAATAAAAGATGTCAGCCTACAACTAGTAAAATTAGTCTGATATACTATACTATACTACAGTAAACAGTAAATAAATAAAAATGCTTTTGCACACGAAGTGCTCACTGGAGCCAACCCCACACTTGAGCATGGGGCCCTTGGTGAGGCCTGTTCCCCTTTAAGCAGATACAGTATGTGCATCTTTTGCTGTGATTAATAGAGAACCTGTAACTCATATAATAGTAAGTAAGATATACTGTATATATAGTCTATAGTCCATAAATCCAACTTTAGTGTTTTAGGGGACCACATTAAGATGAGTCATGGAGCCCCCTTGCCAACTTACCTCAGTCGTGTCTTCTACTCTAACCCCTAGCACACCATGTTATTTTCAGTGCTGCCCGGAATATTTTTATGTTTTTGAGACAGGAAGCAATGTTAGATCTTTGGGATCTTCTACATCTACTGTTCATTTTTGTTTAGCTGCACCTGATTGGTTGAGCCATACTGTAGTGAGCTGGTTCATGGCATTATACTGTTACATAAGAATTATGGTTCTGCACTTTCTAGTCATTCCATTTTCTGCAGTTTTAACAATGCATTATTTGAGACGATAAAAATAAATGACTTGATTCTCAAAAGCGCTTAGATTTGTGCAAGCTGTGACAAACAGCAGCTTGCACCAAAGCCTGGTGCACCAGGGACCCTGCACCAGAGTCTGGTACAGGAGGAGTCCTGGCGCCTAAGTCCCCACACCTGCAGCGACCTTTCCCATGTGACAAACACACGCCACATGGGAGGGGTTTGCTGCAGGATCCCTACCACTACGGCAAGCATCCCCCATCCTCAGTCTCCTGGTACACTGCATAAAACCCCTCCCCTGGTGGTCTAGTGGCCTCACTCCCTGATCCCTGAACTCACTCATTATTTAATATTTTATATATATATATATATATATATATATATATATATATCTATCTTATATCTATATATACACACACACACACATCTATTTTGTGTATATATAGATATATATATATATGTATACAGTATATATTTATATATATGAAAACACAATTGCACATATCCCAATAATGCAAAGCATCATGGGAAACATATGCAAATCCCCATTAGAGAATTTTGACTGACTCAGCTTTAAGCAGAATTGCATGGTGCCAGAAGGTCTCACAGTACAATCAGCAAAGGCTAAGAACAGCAGATACATACACATGTTTCATCCTCATCTGGATTGGTCAGTGTGCCATATCTGTCTCTTAGCCCATGGAGGAGCAGCCAGCCAGCCACCACTTAAGGGGGATGTTTTTTGTTTGGGTCATGGGGAGCCCAAAATAGAGAAGGAAAAGAAATAACATATGTAACATGTATGTAACTAACACATACATATATATCATTACCCCATCCCTAGTTGTCTAGTGGCTCCCCTTCCCGATCCCGATCCATCTATATATAACAAAAGCCCCTCGTCCCTGGCAGTCTAGTGGCCTCCCTCCCCAGTCCCCAATCAGTCTACACATTGAATAATCCCGTCATCTCTGGTGGCCTAGTTGACCCCCACCCCAGCAGGTAGGACCCACCACCTTGCTTCCCCCCATCCTAAACCCTGAGCCGGCAACTGGCACAGCCATCCTCTCACCACCATGGCCAGCTGCAGACTGATCTGTCACTGAGTGCATACTCTATAGACTGTACTGTCTACAGTGTGCAGACTTTGCTTTCTCTCCCTTCCCTGCCCATATTCATCTGCATGTTAAGCTGCCTTTGCTATCAGATTCTTCAAACTCTGGTCCATCCTTCCCCTGCTATTTGCTCTGCCTCTTCTCCTTCAGCTCCACAGTTCCTCCTACATGTTTACATGATACATTTCTGCAACTGCACCTGACTCTACTTGGTCCTTTCCCACCACTTTGACTTCTTATGTCAGCTAACCTTTTAAACCCAAGGAGCCTGATTCACAAAGCCCTGCTTTTGATGCAAGATGCCTGCGCCAAACAGATATGGTGCAAGGTGCACCTTGCATCCAGAAATGGCCTCCGAGCAATTCACAAAGGTGTCCTGCATTAACCATAGGCTGCCTGCCCCAAACAGGTCCTGCACCACCCTTGCGCCCACTAATGGGCTGTGACAAGGTGTAAGGGGGCCCTGAGATAGACACAAGCTGCCACAGCTGAGAAATGCTATTCTCAGACAGCGTCCAGGGGGAGACAAACTAAGTTCCCTTAGACCAGCCAGGGCTGGTGAAAGAGGACTTAGAAATTGCATCACTCTGAGTGATGCCTGTTTGTATCACTGTGCCGTTGGATTCTCAATGATGCCAGAGTCCTGACACGTAGCCAGCCAAAGACATGCATAGTACACCACTGTCTCCCTGAGTTGTGATGCCACAGTATGTCAGTGATGTGCATGGCTCGATCCCCGATGCTGCCGTTATTCAATAGAGTACTCATTCCACCACTCCCCAGGTCTAGTACCCCACCATGCCCCCTTCCTGACACACAGGTGCCAGCACTAATAATAATAATCAGAGCCGGCGACCAGCACAAACCCACCTCACACCTCCACGGCTGGCCACCGACTGAACTGCCAATGAGCCTAGTGTACTAGAGTAGGCTCAATGACAGTTCATTTGGTGGCCAGAAGCAGAGGTGTGAGGTGGGTCTGTACTGGTCACTGGCTCTGATTATTACTATTAGTGCTGGCACCCATGGGTTGGGGAGGGGGCATGGTGGGGTACTACTTATTGACCCTGGCAATGATGGGGATCTGGGGAGTGGTGGCATGAGTGCTGTATTGATTGATGGCAGCATTGGGGATTGGGCATGTCATTACCATTCAACATTACTGTCATCATTAGGGATTGGGGTGGGGGGCACTAGACCACCAGGTGGGGATTTGTTTTGTTACATTCCTAGGCAGTGGTGGGAATAGGGTGCAGGACCTCTCTCTCCCATGCCACAGCAGCTTGTGACATACCCTTCCCCTGTGCTGGGCATTTGCCACATGGACGTGGTTGCTGTAAGTGTGAGGACATAGGTGCTGGGACCCTCCTGTACCAGAATCTGGTGCAGGGTCCTTGATGCATGGGGCTTTGGCACAAGCTGCAGTTTGCCACAGCTTGCAGTGAACACAGCCCCATTTGATAATTGGTCCCAAGATGTTCAAGGGTTTGCCAAGCTACCCAGGCATTCATTGTTTATGCTCCCACTGCAAAGTAGCTATATCCTAAACTTCGCCAGTGATGTTTTATTGTGGAGTACAGTACATCATTATTGTATTTTCATGATTGATGCTCTGTATTGTGATTTATATGTACCTTATGTATTGATGTTACAACAGTGTCTGTCCTTTTTTACCCCTTCCCCAGGATGCATTAGGATAGGAGCTATTACCATCTCAGTATGTTCTACCTCATAAAATTGTTGAAATAATAAATAATTCTTCAATCACTGTGTCTGGAAAGTTGATATCATCCTTGAGTAACATACTGTACCTCCTTTGGGTGTCTGTGTCTGTATCACATTATGAAGTATTAATACAGTGGATGCCATTTAATGCAGGCATGGTTAATGTGGACAATCAGTTTCCATGGACAGACTTGCTGTGCCAAAAAACCAGTCTTAATATACAGCTATGTTAAATTAATCAATTAGTGCGGACTCTGTGACCCACGTACTATGGACATTAAATGATGGGCTAAATCACATATGTTGCTTTGCAGCTCCCATTCCACACTCCCATTCACACCATTCACATGGAAGAAATACACGACAGCATAAGCACTTTACCCCCCCAAAAAAATAAAGGCACATGAAGAAGAATTTGTAAAGTGCACACATAAACATTAATCATTAATCAGAACCTCCCCAGGGCACCTTAGGCACCATGTCCACACAACAGAACATACAACTGCACATACAGTACTATACACCTTGATATGATCATTCGCTCAGTGTGCTCTTTCACTTACAAATCAGCCCAAATCTTTAAACAAACAATGTACTGGACAGTATCAATAAAAAAAATTAAATGTGAAGGCAGAAATACTGTACAGTACTGTAGTACACAGCACATATTTATTATATTCACACATCAGTAGCACACTGTTCCGTTTTGCAGGCGGTCAATGAGTAGTGAGGCTCTGTTCTTCGTGCTTGGCTGCATTCCAACTTGGCATTTACGATCATCGACTTTTGGGGACATAGCTTTTGGCAGATAGATTTACCGAACACGGACCAGTCTGACGTAAGTGGCTTGCACTGTTCCTGATTGTACCTGATTCTCAAGCTGTCTTGGTGATATGCTGCACAGGTCATTGATAATCACGTCTCTTGCTTTGTTGAGATGATCAGCCAGAGCATTATCTCATCAGTGATAAGGTCCTGTATTTCAGTTTCCTGAAACTGGATGCTGCCACCAAGTACAATCCCTCCTTCTCTCCTGCCTAGTCTATCCTCCCTGTATAGTTTCTAATTATCTGTCTCCAGTCCCCACTTCCATCCCCCCATGTCTATGTTATTCATATTTTGTCCAGTTCTTCATGGAGGTGAGTGGCTCTATGTCACTCAGTTTGTTTCTCATGCTTCTTCTATCAGTGTGCATACTGTACACATCCTGTTATTGTGACTTTTCCATTTTTATCACTTCTCAACCCCTGTTGTTTCTCATTTGTCTTACTTGTCACCATCTTTTAATATAGTATCTTCCTTTAAATTGAATTATGCTGTGAATACTTGATGTGCTTAATTTTCAGCTACCACCCCACCTTAGCTCATCTAGGTGTGGTATGTTTACCTTGAGAAATTGCATGAATTAAAACCATAGCTTATCAACCAAATCTCGACTAAAAAAATTAAATAGATGTAAAAACAGTTATAGCAAAATATGTCAGAAAACACACACACACACACACACACACATACACACACACACACACACACACACACACAGAGTCCATTTCTCTCCAGACAATTCCACTGTATTTTGCATTGCAGAAGTTTGCAAAATGAAGTAAGTAGATAAATTAAGTAATTTAACACATGATGCTTCAAACAATCTTTACATAATGTTTGGTGATAGGTAAACTGAGGCTATACATTTATCATGCTGCTGAAAAAAACAGTAAACATCAAGGAACTTTCCATATACCAGTAACCTCACTGGCTCAGATATTCAAACTGCGCCATTTTGTGGCGCAAGCCCCTTCGCCACTCAAAATAGTTGCACAGGGGTGTGGCCAGGGTGATATTCTTAGCGCAACTTCTTTGAATATCGCCCCCTGTCCACACCCACTGTGCATGGTGCAGTGGAACTGCGCCAATGCAAGTGGTCAGAGTGGAGCATTGAGATGCTGTGGCACAAGTTCCATTGCGCCATGCACAGCACCTGCGATATTCAAAGGGTGACATGCAAATGGGGCCATAATTTATGCAAGGTGCAGGGGGGAGGATTTGCATCTAATTATGGCCCCATTTGCATGCCATTAGCATGCAGGTGCACCGATTCCTGATGACTTGTGCCTGGCGCCCTACCAGGCAGCAGCCGTCGGGGACCGACACCCCCTGGAGCCTGATCACGGGCATAACTGAAACGTCCCCCCTATATGGTATGGGCTGCACCCCCATTGGCTCATGCTGTGAACCAATGGGTGTGCAGCCCTACTGAGCTGTCAGTCGGAGGGCAGCGGGGCGGCAGGCGGGTGGGTGCTGCTGCCCGCCAGCTGACTTGGGGAGGGTGGGGCTCCGTGGGCGGGTGGGGTGGGGGGCACTAGATCACCAGGGATTTTGGACATGGGGGTGAGGATGCTGCCCGTGATTGGCTACTCGCAGTCCACTGGACCACCAGGGATATTGGACTTTGGGGAAAGATGCCCGTGATCGGGCTGAGGGGGGAGGGGACATTTCAGTTCTGCCCATGATCAGGCTAATGGAAGCATACTATTATGCCCACGATTGGGCTAATGGGGAAGCATACTATTATGGCCGCGATCGGGCTGCTTGGTGGGGGAAGAATACTGTTCTGCCTGCGATCGGGGCTACTGGGGTGTACTTCAGCCTGCAATTGGGGTATGCAGGGCGCCATCAGGTGTGGCGGAGACATGGGAGGGCACCCACAGGTGGCAGCTGCTATGTTGCACCCTGCAATGCGGCAGCTCACCTGTGGGTGGCCCTTGACTTGTTCCTTTATTTTCAGCTTAACTTTGTGCAGGCACAGGTAGGGGTTGCACCTGTATAACTCTGCACAGCCCGGGCTGAAATCGGGCTGTGCAGTTTATGCATGGGCACACCCCCTACCTGTGTCGCCAGATACACATTGATGCGCCTAACGCACGTGGGATTTGTGCAGGCACACTTTCCTTTTAAATATCGCACCAGGGTGCATCAGTGGGTTGTGCATGGCGCAACGCTGTTGCACCATGTGCAACCCTTTTGAATATCTGGGCCACTGAGTTTAGCATTTTAAACTGGAGCAGGCCAACTACAGTACATTACATGTATTTAACTATAAATTATTTTTATACTGTCTTTCTCTTTATTTAATGTGCTGTATAATTTTTTTTTTTTTTTTGTTAAGTACACATAATAAAAGGTAGGAAGTAGACTGTCAGTAAAATTCTACAATTAGATTAGTAACCACTGGTGAAACCTGATGAATTTCAATTTTGAGTTTTTAGTTCACTTACTGTACTGTAAGTGAACTGAAACTATTTTAAATTACACTGCACAGATATTAGCACACATTATATCTTCTGTAAGATTGGATGCTGCCACTTCTTCTATTTTTTCTCAATCCTTGTGTTTGTTTCATATATAAAATACTGTTACCACCATTGTTTAATGTTTCCTGTATTATGATACCTGCTGTCTTATCTTTTGTTATATTACCTGTCCTAAGTAGGGCGTCCTTGTAAATGAGCAAGGCTCAATGAAGCCTTTTCCTGGTAAAATAAATAAGTAGAAATACATATAAATTATTTGTACATTCAAATGATTCTTTATTTCTTTCCTTTTTTTCAATTGTCAAATATGCTTTAGTTGTTCTTTTCCCTTTCAAAAATTATTTTATTACATTTTCGCTGCTACATAGTACATATTGCATTTCATCTCTTCAACATCTGTTTCTAAGATTCCTGGAGCTGCAATACGGATTAACAGGGTTCTGCAACTTTAATTATTCAATGCATAGCAGTAGAAATATATTGCATGTCCTAAAAATGTTCACCAAAAATGGAATTAAATAATTTACCAGTAAAGGATGTGAATCTAAGAAACTTTCATCAGAATAAAAATTCATTAAAAAAATGTTTTTTTTTTAATAATAACTGACAGAAATGGAAGTGTGTGCACATAAATGCACAGAATGAATGATGCAAAGTGGTGAGCTGGAGACATTGATTACCATGGATAACCTGGACATAATGGGTGTGGATCTAATGCACATTCGTCAGCATAAAAATGAAATAAGAACACTTTTTTCTGAATAATAACTGACAGGAAAGGAAGAGTAAGCACACAAATGCAAAGGCTGAGTGAGACAATTTGGCGAACTGGAGGCACTTATCATCATGGAGAACCTAGGCAGACAGCAATAGGAATAATGGAGAAATGGTGGGTCAAGAATGACCTGTGGGACATGGACATGAGCAACTACAAATTAGAGAAAGAATAGACCAGGACAAAAGGGAGGAGCATTGCCACTGTACATCAACAATCAACTGCAAGTGACTAAAATACTTGGGGCCAGATATTCAAAATATAGCCCCAGGGCAAAGTTAGCACTGCATGATGTGCTAAATTAGCCTTAAACCATTAGCTCGCTATATTCAGTGAAATAGCCCTGGGGCTAAACCTGCTGAATATAGTGTTCAAAGGAAGTAGTGCAAACAGGGTTGGGAGTGCAGTGCAAAAATAGCCTGGGATAAGATAGCTCTGAATGTAGCAACAGGGAAGGCCAAAATGCAACAGCAGCACAGGAGACAAAGAGGTGGAGGGAGGCAGAGCTGCAGTATGTTACAATGTAAAAAGATCACAGCTTAGGTTCTTTGCATGGTAAGTTGGACAAAGAAAATTAAAACAAGTAGAAGTAATGAAAAAAGGTTTATTACAATATTCAGACCATAACAAGTGAAGCAAAGCAATCACAAGGAAGCCATTTTTTCACCATTCCTCAAGTACGATCTCTTTCTCTCTGAGAAGCTGGCGTGTATACAATTATATATGACAGATAAGAGTTAGGACTGTGCGAAAACCTTTTTTCAAATATTCGTCCGAATATTCGTTATTCGGTACCAAAATATTCTGTATTTGGTATTCGTTATTCGGGTGGCTGGGGGGGTATTTATATATAAAAGAACACTCCCCTCCTGGCCAACAGTAAAGAAATATTTTATCCCTGGTTTCTAGTGGTCCCCACCCCAGCAGATCACCTGTCAAAAAAAAGAATTCCCCCCACCCAGACTATCAGCAGTACCCCCAACCCCTGTCCCAAAATCTACAAAAATAAAAAAATCCCTAATTTCCCTGGTGTCTAGTGGTCCCAGCCCCCCTCCGGCTGATTGCCATTCCAAAATGAAAAATCCCACAGACCCTCAGCAATACCCACAGCCCATTCCCAAATGTATAAAATAAAAAAAATCCCTCATTTCCTAGGTGTCTGGTGGTCCCATCCCTGGTCGATCGGCCGTTCAGAATGCAGTATTCACTCGACCCCAGCACACCCCTGTTCCTCATTGCTAAATGTATAAAATAAAATAAATCCCTAATTTCCCTGAGCAGGGACTCATCTCCTGTCAGGTAGTGCCCCACCCATGACCCAAGTGGACTGATAGGTAAGTTTCATCATCACCTCCATGGCAGCAGCCTGACTGAGTTCAATGAATGAGCACACGCCAGTCCAAGTATGTGCTCATTTGTTGAAAACTCAGCCAGGCTGCCAGCCATGGAGGTGAGTGGAGGGCTGTGTTGGCGGCCTGCTGGGGCCATTGGCAGAGGCACTACCTGACGGAGGGTGGGGGGTCCACTAGACATCAGGGAAATTAGGAATTTGTTTTTATTTTATACATTTGGAAACAAGGGAATGGGGGTATCGCTGAGGGTCTGGGGGGAATACTTCCTTCTGAACCAGCGATTGGCCAGGGGGGGACCACTAGACACCAGAGAAATGAAGGATTTTTTTTTATTTTATGCATTTGGGCATGGGGGACTGTGGGTATTGCTGAGGGCCTGGGGGGATTCTTCACTTTGGGCTGGCAATCAGCCAGGTGGGGTGAGACCACTAGACACCAGGGAAATGAGGGATTTTTTTTATTTTATACATTTGGGAATGGGGGTATTGCTGAAGGTCTGGGGGTGGAATTCTTCATTTTAGACTGGTAGATGGCCAGGGGGGTGGTACAACTAGACACCAGGGCTAAAATATGTATTTAATGCTGGCCAAAAGGGTGGGAATTTTTGTTTTCCTTGTGCACCGCCGAATACCGAATACCAGCCGAATAGTGGACTATTTGGTATTCGGTTCCAAATATTCAGATAGCCCATTATTCATGGTATTTGGAAAATACTATTCAGTATTCACACAGCCCTAATAAGAGTACAGTTACAGATATGATAAACATACAGCATTGGATAAGGTATGTAAATAAGGTGGCTCCCTTCAGCAATTACATAGGAAATGAAGGAAGAATCTTTGAACAAAGGACACTCATATTCAGCAAGAATAAGTGTTATTTGTTCTTATTTCCAGACAGTTAGTCTGGAAATGTTTGTAACACAATCATAAAAGCATACAATGTATCACAATAGTGGAAAACTACAGAACATGAGTGATTATGAGTATAATAGAATATATGTGGAAACTAGAAACAGTATATATGAGTAAATGTATTACAGACAAATATGAGTATAGCAAATATAATAAAGGACACTAAGATAAGTAATAAAACAAGACAAAATATTATAAGACTGTGGTAAGGCACTAATACTTGTAAGTGTATAAGGTTATGGTTACATGTGGGCCAGTTGGTGGTATATAACCCAGGCATAACACTCCCCTCCTTGTTGCCTTGCCTTAAAAAGGAACCAGTTTAGAAGGTTTGAGTTGGTAATTATAAAGCAGTGCAGTAATATTGGAAATGTTTTTTGTTGAAAGTTTGTAACCTGTGGGGCATACATGGCACATGGGGTTGTGCAGACATGTACCAGTATGGTTAGAAAGGTAATGTTTATGTAGCAGGTTGCTGGTTGGCTGGATCGACAAAGGCCTTGGCAAGGGTTTCATGAGATTGTCCATTTAATGTTTCAATGGAATAGCCATATTTATACAGGCATAGCTTTTTGTAAAAAAAGCACATTTTGTAAAAATATTAACAGTTTATAAAGAATATAATTTATGAAAGAGCAACCAACAGCACAGTTTATATAAGAACAATCAGTTTGTATGAGGTGCCAGCTAAATATGGAAAACCAGCTGTGAAGAAAAGTTACATGTGTTGCTTGAAGATTTTACCAGTACCACTTAGTGGAAACCTAAACACTTGTAAAACTTTGTTAAAAACTTAGTTTTAAAACACACATATAGTTGTTGTTCAAAGGAAAATGGTATGGTTATTAGCAGTGCCTTTAGTTATAGTGTGGTGTGACATAGACAAGTGATGGCACTGGCCATGCACTTGGAGGTGCAGGTTAAGGTTTAATAATAAGAATATATAATTTATTTATTTGTGAATACTCTTGATTTTTAAGTTTCCGAAGAGGCTGTGAGAGTAGAGAAAGAAAAAAAACATAGTTTTTTTGTTTTTGAGTTGATGTTTGGCTTAATATAGGCCTATCTCATGAAATGAAAGTGCAATATTATGCTTGTTATATGCGCTTTGAACCTTTATTGTATGGCAGTATGCCATTTACACCATGAAATACAGGGGTGTACAACAGCACCTATTGCTTCTATGGGATTTGAAAACGTCCCTTTTGTAAGGTCTGTTGTTTAGAGTGAAATCCTTCTAGGTAGGTAGTTAATAGTGTGGTGCTCTGATACTGGGTTTTGAGCACATATCAGTTTTATTGCAAAGGGGTCTGACAACATGACGTTATGAAATCTAGAAGTGTTTGTATTCAAGCAGAACTTACATTCTGCCATATTATGTGTGTATTACACATTATATACAAGGGTACCTGGGAGTGGTGAAGCAATCAGACCACCAGTTGGTCTGGGTTTATGCTTGGAACATTGGATAGTCTCTTTTTTTGTTGGCATAACAACAGTTGGAAACACGGTAGTGCTAGCAATGGAATGAGGTGTGCAATACTATGTAGTAGTAGTATTATTTGGAAATAGAGCACAAAAATATGGATGCATGAGTACAGTATAGGTGCAGAAACCTATGTGTTGTGCTTGGGTCTGGCATATAGACGGGATGACCGTGGGTGACTTGTTGGTGTAGGGCCTACCCTGGAGTATGCCATTTGTTAGGTGGGCCTTAGGGATTTGTTGTTGATTGCTAGCAGTTTGTTATTTATTCTGTGAGATTGGTTAGGGGCTACCATTATGATGTCCAGGTGTACACGATTATTATGTTGTAATGCATTTGGATGGGACAGCAATGTTGATCCCTTTTGTTTGTGAGGATAAATGGTGGCACATAACCTATAAGAAAGAAATACTTTTTTATGGGGGGTGTTGTTGGGACATTTTAGCTTGTGAAAACAACTAATTTGTAGTGTAAATGGTTGGTACTTGGTACCCCCCCATGCGGGTCTGACAGATGTCAGCTAGATGAGCCTAATAACCCAAAACATCCACAAATGTGGGGCAGTTTACTGAACTTATACTTGATAAGCTGCAACAATATGTGAAAACATAATGACAATTACATAATTACAGTGAAGCAATAGTTATATTAAGCACATTGCAGAAAATACATTTTAAACATTGAATACATTTAAAATGAAGTTGGTTGTTAGAGTTTAGGAATGACTGTTGAAATAATATTGTCTTTTACAGGAGCTAAAAAGACAAAAAAGATATGTGAAAGAATATGGGAATGTACACAGTACTCACAGGCCAATGTGAGTGATAGTAATGGAGTGGTGCACAACAACAGCAACAGTCAATGCAGGCCACACACGGCAGAACTGTGCTGCACAAGTGACAGGATAGCCCAGAGCAAATACATTTGCTAAAAGCCCAGGGCAAAAGTTTGCAATATTCAAAGCCCATATGCAAATGACCCTACTCAAGCAATCCACTGGCAAACAGCTACATTAACATCTCATTATGGGCTGCTTTGCATGCACTTCCAGGTAGTTTGCCCAGCTCTATTGCATTGAGCATACAGCTCCATCTGTAGGTCAGACTAGATTACAGGTCAGGAGCCGCAGGCTGGGAGGTGCACACAGCACACCTGTATGTCAGACTGAGTAACAGTTAGGTAGCTGCAGGCCTTGGGTGTCGGCAAACTTACTCAGTGCAGCCTATCAACCTTGTGTCACTTAACCAAGGACATAGACACACTAAATGAGAACCAATGAGGGACACTGATCCCCATAAGGAGGGCCACAGAAGACACCATGAGGGTACAATGCCAGACCACAGTGGAAAGCATTGTGTCCACCTGCATAATGTGTAGATGTGAGTTAGAACTGTGAGTACTATGCAGGTATGCAGTACATTTTGATTGTGCAGCACATTCACTGTGTGACCAGTACTTCATCCTCAGGGGATGAATGAGGGACAGGGATATTGTGAGGGGTAGGGTAGGGACATCCCTCATGATCAGGGATGGTCGAGAGGGCTGGCCAAGTACACTCTGCTAAGTGCAGTAACAGTTGGGAAATCCAGGGGCAACATGTGCCCAAGGCCAGGAAAACAAACACAAACAGAGCCTGCTGTGTTTGCAGAACTGTATTCCCCTCCATGGATGCTATAGTGTGAAGTCATGGATGGTCCCTGGAAGATGTGTGGGCGCTACACTGAGGGGCCATGGCTGAATGAGTGACCCAGTCCAGGCTGTATGCACTACTGCCTGTGTCAATAGACCTCTGTACAGTGGACCATGCCCCCCCCAATGTGCCATACATATTGTGACATGCATATATAAAAAAGTCATAATATAATATATATATATATATATATTTATATATATATATCTATATATATATATATATATACCCTGTATGTCTAGCAAATAGTGTAGAAGTAGTCATTTATGTTGCCAACAAATATGTGCTATGTTTGCAGCCTTCCCTGTACCACAAACTCATGTTGACAGTATTTTTTGTGAACCACATTCTAGCAATAGTGCTGTCAAAATGTAATGTAAAAAAACTTACTGCAGTATAAGTTCTTCCTCCATATGCATAAGCAACATTTACTGTGTGTATCCATGCTTAGTGCAATACAGTAGTTCAGTATCATAATGAAAGAGTAAGCACACAAAGTCAAGTAAAGTAGAGCTGACCCAGATTGCAGACCAAAGTAAGTGGTACATGACAAGGCAAATGTGCAGATGCAGGTCAAACCGGCACAGAGAGAGGTGACAGTGTAATGTCAACTACTACAGACAGACACTAACAGAGAGTACCAACTTAATAATGATACAATCACTCAAGACAGGCACAAAGAGAGTGATACACACTGTCAGAATTCTACGTCTCAGTGCCACTGTGTGTGGTTTTCCTACTGTTTCTGAGTACCTCATTTGCTTGGTCACCATCCATGTACCCCAGAGATTTACCTGCCTCTGCCATCACTAGCTGTATCTTTCTCTGAGATCGTTACCCTCTGCACATCACTCTGTCAGGAGTGGGGCACCAGCAACTGCTACTGTACCAGGGAACAACATCAGCTGTGGAACAGGCACACAACAAGGTAAATGTACAGATGGAGATCAGAAGCAGAGGGTCATGACAAGACAAATGTGCAGAGGGAGGTCAAAAGCACAGAGGGAGGTCATAAGTGCAGTAAGCGCAGTAAGTGGTGCATGATCAATCAGAGAGAGGTAAACAAATACAGTAGATTTAATACTGTAGCTATGACATTATAAGAAATTTTGGAATATGGTCTCCAAGGGTACAAGTACTAGTAAAATAAAAATAGATACTTATATTAAAGAACAGGAGTGGATAGCTCATTTTGAGGGAGTTTATAGAAAATCTATGGAGCTAACACCAGTAGTCTTAATGACTAATTATGAACAGCACTTAATGATTACAAGACAAGAAATGTACAGTATATTGCATTAAAATAATGAAAACCAACAAAGCCACAGGACCTGATGAAATACCAAAAGAAGTATTTCTAGCAAATGTCTCAGCTTGGATTGATGTGTTCTTTATTTTATATAATCAATAGCTGCTTGGAACCTTTTATTACCTCCATCACGGAAAGGGACAATTATTGTCCCTATCCATAAAAAAGGAAGCTGTCATGATCCAGCAATGTACAGGCCGACTAGTTTGTTGGATGCATCTTTAAAATTATTTTCAAAAATTATATTGGACAAGTTATTAATAGAAATAGATGGAATAGGGGTCATTAGTATATTTCAAGCAGGATTTAGGGCAAATTGTAATATATTAGATAATTGTTTTGTGTTTACACACAATTGAAAAATGTGTATATGTATGAAAACAAAAATTGTACGTGGTATATGTTGATTGTTGACTTTAAGTTAGCCTTTGATACTAACTATGGAATATTATGATAGAGAAGGGTATTGACAGGCAGTTAATACATATAGTTCAAAGACTTTATGAGGACACGTGGGCAAAAGTCAGGTATGGCACAAATGGACAGCTAACCCAACCAATAAAAACATATAGAGGAGTAAGGCAGGGATGTGCATTAGCATTTACCCTTTTTTCAATTTACATTGATGTTCTGATTAAAAAACATATAACAATTAATGCAGATCATCCAAAAATTAAAGACCATCTATGTCCTATTTTAGCTTTTGTTGATGATATTATATTATTTTCACTAACTAAACAAGGACTGCAAAAACAGATCGATGAGTTGTATACTATGACAAAGAAATTGGACCTTCAAGTTAATAGTTCTGAAACCAAATAACTATATTTGGAAAGGGTAAACTAGAAGGAAACTGGAGGTTAGGATGAGACAAACTAGATATAATTAATACATATGTTTACCTGGGTATCACGATGGCATCAACAGGTACATGGACTAAACATGTGGAAAGAGTTCTTGCACAAGCAAAAAAAAAAAATGGCATTGGCACTGGGGAAATTTAATACCATGTATGGGGGATTCCCTTTGAAACCAATGATGACAGCAATTAAGACAAAATACACAGCCCAAATTTCTTATGGAGCCGGAGATATGGGATTTGAAGAAGAGGGAACAACTTATGATCCCCATACATACGATCGTAAGAAGGATACTTACTGTACCCAAATCATTCCCCTCACTATGTATTAGGGCATAACTAGGTATACCAAATATAGATGCTGTTGTGGATGCAAAAAACCTTAATTTGTGGCTAAGGCTAAGAAGACAATCATCAGATAGACTGACGAAATTCTGTCTGATTGAAAAGGAGAACTGGTTTGCTAGACATTGTTACAGGTCCAAATGGTTAGATGCAGTTTATAAAATGCTTGGAAAAATATAATTTAAAGCTACTTAAAAAATATGTGGAAAATAATATTACATTAAGTGATCTGTATAAAAAATATATTAACAGAAAAGTTGAAAAATACTGGAATAATTTGGATAGAGGGAAAATTAGGCAAACAAAATTGTATCCATGGTTTGCAATTAATAACAAAAACAAGTTTGAATTGCAATTCTATATGGAAGTTTTGATCAAACCTAAATTGAGACCTCTTTTAATAACTTAGAAGTTTGAAAAATTTGATAGTAATATCCTGAAGAGAAGATATGGTAAGGATAATGAACTATCAAGTGAATATGATTGTAACCAAGGGGTATTGAGAATCTTGATCGTGTGGTATGCACTTGTTCTTGGTATGTTTTATCAAGAACTACCCTTGTTAAAACTATATTTCATTTAGACACTTTTAAACAATTGGAGATTGATAATTTGACACTTTTGGAAATATTAATATATAATGAGGATCCAGTGAAAATTAAAGCTGTAGCTATCTTTTTTAACACCATAACAAGAATTAGGAAAAGGACTGTGGCTGGAATAAGGATGGAATAGAGTGTTATGAAATATGGGTGAGAATGAAATCTATGTAGAATGCAATTGATCTTAGATATTGTATGATTTGTCCAATATATTTAACTGTAGTGTGTGTTAAGCTTTTAATATGTATTGTTTAATATTGTTTATCATATTATGTGTAATGACAAATTGTTGAACAATAAACTAAACTATATATATATATATATATATATATATATATATATATATAAACCACTCTGAGGTGTGTGCGATTCGTGCTCTGATATCGCATGGGGGCCGCGACAGGTGTATCAACCACCCAAGGCATGCATATATGGGCATGACTGCACCTCAAAGTGGTCTATCTATCTTATAAAATGTTGAAATTGTTTTGGAGGGGGTAAAAGTGCAGTTATGTGGTCATTCTGATATCACAAGGTCATGTGATGCTCAAGGTTCACTAAATGAGCAGCAATTTTCCTACATTTATAAATATATATATATATATATATATATATATATATATATATATATATATATATCCTGTATGTCTGAAAATTACAGAATTTATATACCCTATATTTCTAACCTGTTCCCGTGGTAGTCTTGTGCCCACCCCCCAGCCCCAATCACCCTGACATGTGTGCAGCACTTGAATCATAATCCCTGGTGGTCCACTGCCCCTTCCCCAGCATGAACCTGACCCAAGGAAACATTAATTCACCCCAATCCCTGGTGGTCCAGTGCCCCCCCACATGATCCCCAAGCACCGATCACCAACACAGGTTTCATTTACACCCCTCAATATACACTGTCGGCATCTCTCACCCTTGTACCATGCTCACATACCATGTCTGTTTCCCTGGTGGTCCAGTGGACCACTGCAGCCCTGATCCCTCATAAAGTAAACCCCACACATACCTGATGGTCTAGTGGACCCCCCTCCCCACAAAGCCTACCACCCCACTCCTCCCCATCCCTGAACTGAACCAGCGAGTGGCTCAGCCCACTGCTCACCACCATAGCCAGCTGCTGACTGAGTTCTGAATGAATGCGTACTGTATACAGTACACGCTCATTCAGAACTCAGTTGGTGGCTGGCTGCAGAGGTGAGCAGTGGGCTGAGCCAGTAGTCACTGGCTGAGTTGTGGGTTAGGGGGGTGGGGTGGTATGCACTGCAGGGTGGGGGTGTCCACTAGACAACCAGTTATGTGGGGAAGTTGCACTGTACAAGGGTTCGGGGCTGCCGTGGTCCACTGGACCACCAGGAATATATACAGTCATGGTCATATTGGGGCTGGGGATATGTCATGCAACTTGTGTCCATGATTGGTGTTTGGGGATCATGCTTGGGGGGCCATTAGACTACCGGGGAATGGGCATATGTGTGTACTTGGGTTGGGGATCTTGCTGGGATGGCGCTAGACTATCAGGGAGTGTTGTGTATAACATGACACACTGGTGTCAGGATCTGGTGGATGGGGGGGACAAGACTACCAGACTAGTATGCTGTGCCTTTGGGCATGCATGAGGAAATGGAGTACCGCCTCCCCTGATTGCCTGACATTAAAGCATGTTTTTTGGTTACAGTATTCAGTGCCATGCTACAGGTCACACAAGACACTGTAGTGTGGCACTGTTCTTTTGAATATGCCTGAGTGCTGGCATTCATGGCCCCTCCCCTCACTCCTTCCCCTGCATGCATTAACTTTTAGCATCAGCGTTATCACATAGCGCCGGCACTAATTGGCCTTTTGAATATTGCAGCTGGGTGCAAATTTGGTGCTGTTCCGGTGCAATGGGTTTGCGCCCAGCACGAAGCATTGAATGTCTGGCCTATGATCTCCAGATAGAAGGAATTTAAATAATCTGGCTAAATGTAACTAATTGTAATAACAGAACAGTTAACTGGTTTGTGCTGCAGATAACCTGATAAGAAAGAGAACCAAAACATTGAACAATATGATGTGATCAGGACAGCAACAACCATGAGAAGTATGCTTTTAACTAGCTAAACTTAGACTGAAAAGAATGAACAGTTAAGTCCACATGCAGCAGGCAATTTCTGGATCTTGTGGAGGACAATTACCTCATGCTGTCACTTAGAGAAATCCCTTTGGATCAAAGAACACTTGATCTAATCCTTAGAGAATGTATGACCTGGAAAGAAATATGGAAATTGCAAAAACGCAAGGCAACAGTGACCATAACATCGGTAGATTCACTATCAACAAAAACAGGGAGGACTTAAATGACCAATATCATGTGTGTGTACAAGGCTGATTTTAAGTTTATGAGGGATTTTCCAGCGTAGGTATCTTAGGAAGTCAAACTGATTGGTATCAGCATTCAGGAACAATGGGACATCCTTATAAACAAAAGACTAAAAACTTTCATTCCATGCACTCCTACCTCCAACAGTGCTCTCACTATAGTAACAATTTTTACTGGGGCCCCCTGATGAAGTGCCATATGAAGGGCATTATGTTGGGCAACTCCTGTACCAGTTTTGCACTTTATGGCTTATTAATAGATTCTTGAAATACACTGGTGAGTGTTCTGCTTCCTTTCTTTATTTTTTTTAAAAGTGGAAGGCCTGCATAAAGCAAGACTGTATTCCTTAGAGCTGGAAGTATAACCATAAAAAGTTGTATACCAATGTGGATGTAAATGAAGTATCTGAATCAATTAAGGAGAAAAAGATGGCATACAGGAAAAGTAAAATTAAGATTAAGGAAACAGGAAAAATGGACAAAACTACTGAGACAAGATTAAATGCAGAATCTGCAAGAACAATAGTAGAGGAACAGATACCTCCTGAGTTAAAATCCAGTAATGGAAAATTCTTCAGGTATGTGAATGAGACGTGAAAAACAGAAACAACTGTCAAACCACTAATAACTAAAGGCAATGGACCAATCACAGAATGACTGAAAACATATTTTGTGACAGCATTCACAAAGACAAGAAAATAGGAAGGGATTTCTACATGGCTCAAATTGGTATGCCGACCTGACAGTGACACCAACACAGTGACATACCTTGCTGTTGGCAAAATCAACACTTTGCAGACAGATCGCTGTGTTGGTGTGCCCGAGTCAGGGGCACACTGTCTCCCAGTTCTGCACCCCCTCCCAGAATCAACTCTGACTGGAGTTGATAATCCTAAATATGGGGGGTGTGGGGGATCAAAGCCCCCCGATAGAAAAACAGGGCTGGGAGACATACGGGATTTATGCCTACCACAACTTGTGGGCAACATAAATTCTGTCACTGCTGTTGTCGAACCAGCAATGCGGAACTGCTTAAATTGATGTGTAGCGGATTCTAACCTCAAATATGTCAAACAGCACCAATGGGCACTGGTACCTAAATTTGTAGTAAACTCATGCCGCTTGTAGCAAAAAAGAAATGCTTGCATTACTTTTTTGATGCAGACTTCTACTAATCAGGGCAATTGTCATAACAACTCACCAGCCTTTGAAAATCAACTACATGAGTTTGTGCACAAATGGCTGAACACTGAAACATTCAATCCTGCAGTGTTTTCATGATAACTACTCCTACTAGCTGTATTACTGTTATACTACATACACTGTATCCTGTAACCAATGTATTCCCTTGTTATCCCTGTATCCTTGTGACCTTGTAATCTCCCAGGTTGTGCCTGAAAATAGTCATTTTTTGGCTATGGCACATACCCAGTAAACAAAAACTAATTAAATAAAACATTTAATCTGCATCAGTGTCTGGACCTTTTGAAAATCCAGCCCAATATATGCAACACTTCAACTCTGAGCATTTTTAATGTTTTCAATACAGATTTTCAACGTTGCCATCTCTTTACACCTCCCTATGAATGGTACAGCTGTCATTCTTTGCACATCTGGTGCAGAATGGTATGGTTGCAGTGGGAACTCGAAGTTCAGGACACATTAACAAAATCACAGGGCCATTGTTCATGAGAAGAGGTCCCTAATGCTTTCATGAGGTGGGGGTCACAAAAAGGCCATGTTGAAAATCTGTACTGCAAATACCAACACATGCCATGGGCATTAGGGTTTCTAACCATAACGTCCCAGCCTGTACAGACTGACAGGCATCAGTGGTGTAACTTTGGATCACTGGCTGTAATGCTCATGCTATCCCACCCCCACCCTGAAGCCAGTGACAGGCATCGAGGTGTGCCTTGGACTCTTCAGCCCCAGACTTCACCCCATTCTCCTGTACTGCACCCATTTAAGCGTATGTCCTTATGAAATGGGGTGACTGTTAAGCCAAACACCCCAAGGCACATCTAAACACTTATCTGTGTCTACAGGATAGGGTGAGGTGAAATGCCATGAGCTTTATGGGCAATGACCCACAGGCACACCCCAATACCTGTCCATCTCTGCAGGGTGGAGGTGGGATTGGCATGAGTTCAATACTTCACTGCCACTCCTATTCTTCATTTTTCTAACTTCTGCATGTCCAGTGTTAATATCATCAAGCAAATATTCGGCATTGACAAATGCTTGTTTTTTTTTTTTTTGCTATAAAGAGGCCAGAAATTATTTCTGCATTTTTTTTTTGGGGGGCAAGTTCTTTTTTGTTGCTTGGAAGAGGCCCTCTGTGTCAAAGTCTGAGAACTAATGCACACTAAGATTCAGTCATAGATCTCAGAGTCCCCAAAATATTCTTGATAACAAAACAGGTCAATATTATCTTACTTGCCCTGCTACTCTCAGTGAATGAAGGAAAGAAGGGCAATCTTCCTAGATTTACAGTACATGCATTAAAACACACATTAAACTTTAGGGAAGAAAGAACCTCATTGGTCCATCAGGTTCCCATCCTTACTAATTCATTGGGAATACTGAAGCACAGAAAGTGCACTCACATATGAAATCAAGCCATTAGAAAGTAATGCAAGTAGAAAGTTATTAATTAATTTGGCAGAACACTGTAGATACAACTGGTGGCAAACAGGGATGGAAGCCTGACCCAAGGGCTTTGCCTCACATGGAGATTCCATCATACCCCTTGATATACTTTCAATGCAAGGTAAAGCACTGGAGTCTAGCTCTCACCATCAGTTGTATCTGCAATGTTTCTGCAAACTAATTAAAAATGATTTACTTCCATTGCTTTCTATATGTTGCGTTCCATCTGTGAGTGCACTTCTGTGTGTCAGTCTTGATGAGAAGGTGTTATGAACCCACAGTAGCAGCAGCCCTCCTTATAGCAGTGTGTCTTACCTCTGTGCTGATTATGTTCCATGGGAATACTTTGTTACCCTTTTTACTCAAAGTACTTGTTGAACATGAGTTTAAAGGTCATTCCAGTTGCAGCTAATAGGACCTGCTCTGGAAATCTTTTCCATGTATCCATCACTCACTCTGTAATGTGGTTCTTAAGTGACTAGAAACTGACCATAATAAACTCTACTGATGCATCACAACGCTAGTCAGTCAGCTGTGGGGCCTGTGCCAATTGAAATAATACTGGGACATAAAATTCCTATTAGAACTGATTTTAGTGTACCTTGACTGCTAAGCAAAAAAAAAAAAAAATAGCAAAAGGCAGACGGACCAAAAGTTGTCTCATGATTCCAGGAAGGAGTTTTGATAGTTTAAAAACTTTGTTTCTTTCCAATCTAAATTCAGGTTGATGGATAGTGTTGTGAGATAACCATTAGTCGAAATTATTCTTAGACTCTTCTTACAGAATGACTGTGTTTAAAAATACCACATCTGCATTATTCATTACTGTTTATTTGGAAAAGTAGGCTGAGACAAAGTCCCATTTGAGCTATGTCTCAGCCTGATAACCTACAGAAATAGTAGTACTCCTTATAGAAACATAGAAACTCATGGCAGAAAAAAGACCACTGGCCCATCTACTCAGCCCAACCCTAACTATAATACAATGTGAATGCTCTAGTGGTCTCACTCCCCCCGCCCAATCACCAATTCTATATTACTACAACAACAACAAAAGAGTATTCTGGACCTTAGTAAGGCTTTCAGAGCACCTAGGACTGTGGTGCCAATATTAACTTCTCCCCTCTTCTTAGCTGCAGTAATATTCTGTTTTTTCATTTAATATAAATTGGCCAATTTTGATGTAAAGCAAGCTTTGTTGTTGCAAGTAATAATACCTTCTGGGAGTTCATTCCAAACCCCTAGAAGAAAAATCTCCTCTTGGATCTAAAGAGTTTTCTTTTCAATTGTAGCAAGTGTTCCCTAGTGTTGTAAATGTCATTTGTAAGGCCTGCCTTTATAAATAGTTCATTGTAATTTATAACATAAAACAGTTGAAGTAAATTCACTCAACCTCCCTGTCTCGAGAATCATCAGATTGAGGCCAACTTTTGCATATATTTTTGCATATACTGTAACTAGACATGACATAACGAACAATTGCATGTAAACATGTAAATTTGGAATTAAGGTGTTTTTCAATGCTTGCTTGAAGTTATCGTATAGTACTCTGTCTGTGGAAGGTTATTCCACAAATGCTGCATGATACATGAAAGCACTTCAGATTTAATTTTTGCTGTGATAGTAACTGGTCACACAAAGAGTGAGTAGCATCCTACTCTGTGAATTTCAACAAATTGCAAAGTGCTGTGGGAGCTTTTTTGTGAAGATGTTAAAACTGTACCTAACCAAGTTTACATGCAGTTTACTTGGCTGTGATGCAAATAATGCCTCTGGTTTAATACACAGGAAATAGTGAGTTAACCTTGGGATAGCAATTTTAAATATGCATATGTGGTTTATTTATTTATTTACAAATCAGTGTCCAGGAATGAGACACTGAGCCAAGGGTCATTTTCAGGTGCAGTGTTGGGGAAGGGGGATTACAGAGGGATGGGGGAGTAAAATGGAAACCACAAACATCAAATAAAAATGCCAGCACACACCAGAACAAGTTAAAGAGCAGATCTGCATCTGTTTAATTGCTGTTTTAGTAGTTTTTCATGTCACTGCCAAGTTTTGCCAAACTCACAGTTCTGAGAAGCCAAGATGGCCACCAAACTGGAAGTGGTGTGGCTGGGGGTTATTTGAATACAGTCTGCCAACCACAATCATTCAAAGCATGCCTGTCAACAGCAGCTTTAGAAACAGTGAGTTGGCATATCATCAGATGGTCATTACTCAGGTGTTTTCCTGACAACTGGTATCTCCGTGGAGATGTTTATTTGGATGTAAATTTCTGATGAAATCAGTAACATTCTGGTACATTGTATGGGGTTGGGATATCCTCTTTTTTTTTGCTTGTTTAAAAGAGAACTGTCATCTTCAGGATTTCTTAGTGTCTAAAAGCCCATAAAAGGCTAATTTGAGTGAGCCATTCTGCTTATCTGTGAGTCTTAGAAGTCCAGAGTTGATCATATGTAAATCATCCTATTATTAAGTGCTGGGGGTAGCCATGTGTTTTAGGCTCCTGACAGGCAATGATGTCACCGAGGGTCTTAGCCCTGCTTTGGCAGTAGATGATTCAACAGGTTAAATAGGAAATTATGTGTTTTATTAAATGTATTTTAAGATGTTATTACAACACTTTCTACATTTATAATAGTTGTTTTGTATGTGCATGGAAACTAGTGAGTTATCACCTTTACATTTCAAACTTGGTAAAAATAATACAATAGAATTCTGGCATTGTTATGGTAGAAAATCCCACTCCATTCAAAGTATTTCAGTAAGAAATGTTGACTTTATCAAAAGAAGTAAAATACTCTTTTAATAATGCATTTCAGGCTATGCATGTTTTAACAATGTTGTCCATCTATGTATTTTTGCAATTAATAAACAAGTAAATGTGTCCAATTTTGTTTTCTTTTCAAGTCAGATTTGAATAGAAAGAGCATAATGTTTTCAGAATCCTAATACATCCTCAGATTGTTTTTACTGTCTTTGTCCAGGAAAGGCACAGTGAGCTATAGCCTATTCCCAGGTGTGTTTTGGAAGCACAGGGAGGTTAAGTGACTTGAGCGACTTGCTCTGGTCACACAGTATACAAGTGCAGCATATTGGAATCAAAATCCTTTCTGCTGGATGGACGAAGCTTGCTCACAGCTCTTTGCTTTAACCTCTAGGCTGTACTGCCAGCTGCTAATCAAAATCTACACATTTCAAGGCTGGCCCCATGATGCCAGCCCAGTAGGTATGGAGCCAAATTTGCATCTTGTAGACTTGAGTTCACACTCACAACTGTAAGAAATAAGGCTCTAAGAGAGGGAATGAAAAAAGACAGAAGCTGGTGCTGTGACAGCCCCAGAAATCTGTATTAACATGAACACAGCCAGGGTTTAGAAATCCTGATATGGGGCCCCAATACCTGCTGGTACCACAAAGCCAGCCTTGAGATGTGTAGTTGTTGATGATCAGCTGGCAGTATAGCCTAGAGGTTAAATTAATCCTAAAGATGGATTATTTTTTACTAACAGTTTGAAATGCAAAGATAACTCACTTGCACATACAAAGCAATTATTATAAATGTAGAAAGTGTTGTAATAACACCTTAAAACACACTTAATAAAACAGACGATTTCCTGTTTAACCTGTGGGATTATATACAGTCAAAGCAGGGCCAAGCCCTTGGTGACATCATTGTCTGTCAGGAGCCTAAACACATGGCTGCCCCCAGCCCCTAATTACAGGCTGATTTGCACATGAATAACTCTGGATTGCAAAGACTCACAGATAAACACAATAGCTCACTCAAATTAACTTTTTATTGGTTTTCAAAGAATACAAAATCCTGAAGATGACAGTTCCACATTGTCCCGGATTCCCCCTTTTTTCCCTCACAAAAGACAGAGACCATTGTTTGTTGTTGTGCTCAGATTGGCAATTAATTTATTTATATTCATAATCCAATATTCCATTTCCATTTCTTTATTATCATATTTCCAGAACTTTCATTTATTTCCATCCACATATCAATCTCTGATTATCCCTCCCCCAGGTGAAAACCTGGGTGCCTTCTGTTTCTCCTTTTCCGCTAGGTAATGGTGAAAACCGAGACGGCTTTCTTCTTCCTCTTCTTGTGTTATTCCTTTTTTCTCCCCCCCCTTCCCCCCCGCCATCCACTTTTGGTGGTCCATAACCATATCATCACCTGCCATCCACCTTTGGCAGTCAAACGTCCGACTGGACTTGTCTGTCATCCACCTTGACAGACCCACCATACAGTCCCTTTTTTGACTGTCTCCCTCTTGCTCTGTCTAGTACGGTGGGTGGGAGGAATCAAAAACTCCAGCAAAAAGTGGCTGAGGCCCCCTTGTGCTGTCCCTTATGTACCTCTTCGCCCCTTCCTTTCCTGTTACCTGTCCTTTGTTCTGGTCCCTAGCCCCTCCCCTTCCTTCCCCCCTCTCCTTCTGAGCACTACCATTCCATGACAGAGGGAAGGGGTGCACCAGGACAACCTGGTCTGCCGCTTAAGAGGCAAACTCCATTGTCCCGGATTCCCCCCTTTTTCCCTCACAAAAGACAGAGACCATTGTTTGTTATTGTGCTCAGATTGGCAATTAATTAATTTATATTCATAATCCAATATTCCATTTCCATTTCTTTATTATCATATTTCCAGAACTTTCATTTATTTCCATCCACATATCAATCCTCTTCTTGTGTTATTCCTTTTTTCTTCCCCCCTCCCCCCTCCTTTCCCCACTAGCCAGTCTCCAGCTTGCGTTGGATGGCTAGCTTCCCCTATACAGGGTATCACTCTCCATACCTCCAGGGATGATCCTTTCTTCCCTTCTTCTTTTTTTTTTTATATACCAGCTTTTTCCTGTTTTCTCCATTCCTCTATGAAGCCCACTGTTTCTGTGTTGAACATGTCTTTGGCTAGGTCCGACAGGTGCACACCATCTGGCCTGTAGAAATCCTCCACCCATTCTTCTACCCCCGCAATATCACCTGTCCCCCCATCTGCCTTATCAATGTCCCCACCCTTCTATTCATCTTTTTCCTGGCCCTCTCTACCACTCTGTGGCTGTGTTCCTGTCTCCATACCCTTCTCGGTATCATATCTGACCAGGCAAAGGCATGCCTGAGGACACCACTGTCGTATTGCCACTAGGTCCCTTTTTATCTGTAAGTATGTGTGTACCCACGGTCTGCCCACCAGGTCATTGACCCCTAGATGTATAATGATTAGGTCTGGACTGGGCCGATGTCCCTTGAGTTCCTTCAAAGCGGGAAGGAGCTGTGCCCATCTCATCCCCCATATGCCTTGCCATACCAACCTACACTGTCTTATATCCTGGTACAGCTGCTTTCCCCCAGCTTTCTTCTCTGCTCTCTTTCCAGCCCAGTAAATATAGGAATGGCCGCAAATCCAGACTTCCGTGATCCTCCCTCCACCTATGGGGTGCAAAGAAAATGTATTAATTTACACATACTCTTAGTGCCCTCGCTGTATTATCCCCCCCGCTTGTTTCTTTTCTTTGTCCCCCCCCCACTTTTCCCCTTTTTATCTGTGCTTCCCCATAGGAGCACCACAATTCCATTATATAGTTTTTTTAATACTACCTTTTCTTCCCCTCATACCTTCAGCGCTCTGATGTATCTCTTATAACTGGCCGACTGCCAGCGCCCTTTTTCCAAAATGTCCTCTACGGGTTCCCCCATTGCTGCCCACTGTGAGGCAGCCCCAATCCATAAGGAATGGGATGAGTAATTAGATGGGTCATCTCTCAGAAATTGCATGCCCTTTTTCAGCACTGCTGTAACTTGATAGCCAGTGACCCTTTTCCCGCCACCATGTACAAATAGCTTTCCCATCCTGGTCACCTGCTCTGCGGCGAAAACCCACAGAGCCTGCACTGGGCATATCACAATCTCTGATTGCCCTTTCATTGTTATCATGCAACCTTGCCTCTTTGGTCCATTTTTGACCTCCTTAGCTTGATCCATATCTCTTTCACTCCCCAACTCACATCGCCCCATTCCAAACCTCCTTCCTTGTCATCTTTCCTGTGACCTACCACCTCACTCACTCTCATAGCCCTCGCAAACATTGTCATATAAATAGTGTGAAATAGCTGGGCCTCCGCCTTTGATCTGCATATTGCCGGGAGCACCTCTTTTAGCCTTATTAGCCACTGCTCCCCTATTGGCCTCCTATTATCCCCTGGCCCACTTTTAAAGCTGCCCCATCCCTGCATCATTCTTCTGATGAGCATTGATTTTGTCAGGTCACTCCACCCTTTTAGGCTGCAGATAACACTAATTCCTGCCAGATAAACCCCCTTTGTGGCATGGGTGGTCCCTCTCTGCCATTGCTCAACTGTGAACATTCCCAATTGTTCCTCTGTGAGCGGCCCACTTATCTCCATCTGGTGCTCTGCTCTGAATGTTTGAAACACTCGCCAGGCCCCATCATAGGCCCTCAGAGTCTGAGGCGCCCATGAGCTGCGAAACAGCAGTTCTGCTCCTTCTTGCCAACGTCCCAGATGTTTGTTGGTATGGGCCTTTTTTGTTCTTCCACTGCTGGTGCCAGCCTCCAGAAATGGTCCAGCTGCAGATGGGAAAGGCTGTCAGCCAGGGTATTGTGTACCCCTTCTATGTGTTTTGCTTTGAAAGACATGTTCAGCTGCAAAGCTCTTAACACTAAATGTCATAATACCTGCATGACTGTATCTGACCTGGCTCCCCTGTTGTTTAGTACATCAACCACTGCTCTATTGTCACACCAAAATGTCACCTTCTGATCCCGTAATTCCTCCCAGACTAAAGTATATGCCCATATGGGGCATGATCTCCAATAGTGTTATATCCTTACCTTCCGTCCTTCACCCAGCTGGCGGCCATGGTTCTGCAAACCACCTGCCCCTCAGGTAACCCCCCATACCTAGCCCCCCTGAAGCATCTGTGTAGAGGTCAAGGTCTGTGTTGTACAGCCACTCCTCTTGCCAGAAAGAGTACCCATTATACTCCTTGAGGAATTCTTCCTATATTCTAAAATCCTCCCTGACACCCTGTGTCAAGTCCATCCAGTGATGTGGTCTGGTGACCCCTGCTGTAACCCTGGCTAACCTCCTTGTGAATGTCCGTCCTGGTCCGATGGCCCTGCAGGCAAAGTTCAGATGCCCCAGCACCTGCTGCACTAGTTTTAGTTGTACCCTTCTCCTGCCGGTGTGTACTTGAATCAGTTCCTTCAATTTGCTTACTTTCTTATCCGGTAGTCTAAATATTTCGTTCGGGGCATCTATCTCAATCCCCAGGAACTCCATCACCCTGTTGGGTCCTTTTGTTTTTTCTGGAGCCAGTGGAACCCTTAGCTCCTGGCACAGCTTCTGAAACTCCCCCAGCATATTTTGTGTCTCTCTTTTCCCCCTCCCAATGAACAGAAAATCATCCAAATAATGGATGATTTTCCTATATCCCGTTTTTTCTTGAAATATCCACTGCAAACAGGTGCTGAATGCCTCGAACATGGCACATGCTATGGAACATCCCATTGGCATTGCTTTGTCAAAATAATACTACCCCCGATCTTAAAAACCCAATAGATCCCAGTCTTCTTTTCTAACAGGCAGCAGCCTGAAAGCAGACTCAATGTCCATTTTTGCCATCCATGCATCCTCTGTGGCCCGGATTATCCAGACTGCATCCTCTAGTGTCGCATATGTCACTCTACTATGCTCCACACTGATGAAATCATTCACTGAGTCCCCCTCCAGATAGGACAGGTGGTGAATCACCCTGTATTCCCCTTCCTGTTTCTTTGGTACAAAACCCAATGATGAAATCCGCATGTTCCGCAATGGGGGTGTGTTAAATGGGCCCTCTACCCTCCCTGCTGCCTTTTCTTTATCTATCTTCTGTCTTAACATCCCTTCCTTTCCTTTCACTGAACCCAGGTTGTTCACCTCCCTCACTTGTCTGGGCCCCCCACACTGCAATGAAAACCCTGTGTTAAAACTGCCTATAATCATATCCCAGATACGTGTGTTTGGATATTCATCCAAGAAAGCTGTCCATGCCTTCAAGTTGATGGGGGTTCTGGCCATCCCAAACTGGTCTCTGTCAGGCCCCCCGTTACTCCTCCCTGGCCCCTCCCCCTTGTTTTGTGCAATGTTTCTTCTCTCAGTGAACCTGACCCCCTCTACTCGAGTTTGCTATACCCCTCCCTTCCCTGTTCCATGTCTGCCCTCTAAACCCCTAGCCTTCCTGAAAAAACTGCTGACCTGCCCCCTGCCTCCATGCCCCTGTGCCCCTTGGGCCCATGTCATTCTACATCTACTTGCTGGGTGACCTCCCCCACATTTTGAACAAACATGCTGGAAACGGCATTGCGGCCACGAGCAAAAAGCCCTGTTGTAAGCCCAGCAGCATCTTTGGGGTGTAGTCCCCCTTTTTCCCCATTCACCTTCGGGTGTGGACTGATCTGTTACATAATCAGTCCATAAATCAAGCTGCTTGGTGTCCCATCTCACGTCCCCAAATGTTGCCATTCTATGCCGAAAAAACTCATCATAGTACAACCACCCCACCCAGCCCTTTGCTTTTGCCCTCCGTATTATCAAAGAATAGGTGATGAGTGGGATGCCTAGCTCAGGCCTTTTTTCCAGTACAATGGCTGAGAAGGTAATAAAACTTATGAACCATCCGTCCCAAGTCTTCCCTTTTATGAACTTGTCCTCCTCCTTTTTCCCTAACAGCACTATCGACGATGCCATTTCGCTCTTACCTATGCCTTCCATTTCCTCATACTTGGCTGCCACCTCCCTGTTCACCAAAGCCAATATATCCACATACTCACCTTTCCATATTTTTTCCTTCATGGCCAGTGGCACATGCTCTCCTATCCTCATCCCAGGTGCACCTATCTCCCTTGTACCTTTCCCTTCTCTCTGTACACCCTTCATTTTTACCCGGCACCTCCTTCTCTGCCCTAATCTCTGCTAGGGCCAATTCCATCTGCCCTAGCCCTCCTGTTCCCAGTGCCAACACAATTTGACCTATGTATTCTTTTATACTATCCCCCACTGCGCTGGATGCATTACCTGCAACCTTGTCCGGGCCTTGCTGCCTGGAGTCTTCCAAGTGTCCCCTTGTTTCTCCCTGTGGTTGAGGAGGAGTGTGAACTACTAGGGTTTGTGGAGGGAACTCATCATTCTGAAGATCTGGTCTGTGTTCCCCAAAGGAGGTCCCACCTTGATCGGGGGGAGGTACTGGTGTCACCGGGTCTATAGGCTGCAGAGGTACTGGATCAGCCGGCTTGGCGTGTCCCACTGCCAGCGGTGGCACCCTAGTGGGACTGCGTGGCCCTTCAGCTGGTCGTTTCCCTCTGCCCCCTTTTTCCGGGCCCGCTTTCCTCTTCTCCCCGGGCCTCCCTAGTTCCTCCCCCTCCACCAATTCCCACATTCTGTTGGCTTTCTCTGCTAATTCAATTATAGCCCTGTAAGCGTCTTCCTTTGATGGCCTGCTCTTCTTTGGTGCCATGTCCTTCCTTTCTTTTCCACTGTGAAGACAACTACGGGAAGAAAAACAGAATTAATTATATATATATATATATATATATGTACTTGTAATGCCATCCCTCTGCCCCTCATGCCATATGCTTCCATGAGTGGTCGGGTCCCACTCTCAATTAGGCTGCTCCCTGCCTTGTCCTTTTTGAGTGGCGCATGCCACGTGGGCCCCTCACCCCCCTGGCCTGTACCTTGTGCCCCTTTTTAAGCCTTCCCTCAACCCTTCCCATTCCATCCCCTAACCCCCCTTCATATGCCCGCACCCCTTCCCTGTTTCCCCCAACGCCATCCACTGTGGCCGTGAAGGTTACTGTCGAGGCCTCCCCGAGGGTTAGCCCCTTTCTTTTTTTGGTGGCTTGCTGCCCCCCACGCTACTTTCTAAGGCAGGAGGCGTCCTGATTCTCCCCTAAAACCTTTCTGGCGTGGTCTGCATATATGCGTTCCTTTCCCTGTGAACCAGTCCTCACCTTTTGTCCTCCTGTCCTCCCCATGCCCATATTTGGATCCCACCACCCTCTCCTGCTCCGTTGCATGATGTGACATCAGGCCAGAGGGCCTCTACCTGCTGGCCCCTCCATGCAACAGACCAATTGTCCCTCATTTCTCCACCGCACACTCCCATCGCAGCCCAGAAAACATCCCCTTGAGCCCCCAACCCTGCTGTCATCCCCTCCTCATCGACCCAGGCTGCCCTCCATAGGATACCACTCACCCCTGCAAACCCCCCACTGCTTCCCCCGCTGGGCTAGATGTGCTCCCCCTTTACCCACAGGCACAAATGCCATAAGCCACCCAACCAGAGGGAGAGGGTTCTATCATGACCACCAAGCAGCATGTGGGGCCATGCCATGTGGTCGCCGACATGTGCTCTTGCTTCCCCTCGCTTTTGGGCCTACTATTCTTTTTTTTTTTTTTCGTAACCCCCTAGCTCACCCCAAGGCCTCCACTCACAGAAAAACCAGGCCTAAATGTGGCCAATACACCAATAAATGAGGAAGCCACCTGCCCTCCGGCTTGATTTCCCACACCACGTGGCGTGTGATGTCACAAACCCCCCCCGATCGCGATTTTCCCCTTTCCTCACTTCTTTGCTTCTGGGGCCTCCTCCAGGCCTGCTAATCTCCCCAGCTCCCACACAAGGAGGTGGCCATGAGGATTTTTAGGGTGGGGAAGGGTCTGCTTATCAGCCACGTGGTCCGGCTGGCATGCGTGAGGCTTCTCATCCCCTGTACTCCTTTTTTCCACCCCCACAACCAGGATGCAGCCAGGCTCACTCCACCAGTGCTTTTCAATCCCGCATTACTCTTTCTAGCCTCTGCTCCCTCATGACTGCTGCGTGGCTTGTGACATCACGCCACGTGGCCGCCCTTGCCGGGCTCCTGCCCCCCCTGCTTAGGGCCTCCTCCAGACCGACTGCATTCTTTGGGACCAGAAAACCCGGCCCCAGGCTTTACCATCCAGCCTACCATGTTGCCGCTTTTTGTCTGCTACTGCAATTCTCTGCTCCGCATCTCTTGCAAAGCCCACCACTGGACAGACGCTGCGACCACATTAGCTTGCAGCCTTCTGCACAACTTTAAATTGGCCCTGATGTACACAACTGTGCTTTTTTCACAAAACTGTGCCTAATCGCCTCGCGATTTTAAAATTACACCTCTCCATACCACTGCAAGGTTACTACCCCTTTTAAACACCTGTCCTTGAACCAGCAATACTATAGTTTCTTCAGACCTAACCTAATAAGTCAGACATTTTCAAAACAAAGCATACTACCTCTGTGTATCTCAAACCATTAGCAAACCATTCTTCCAGGCCAGCAATGTTAAAGACTTCCTTCAAAACGCAACTTATTGTAAAGCAATCACAAACAAACAAAAAAAAATTTTTTTAAACTTCATTCCTTGGAAGCAATCCTACCTATTCTTCCTGGTGCACAAACCTCTCCCAATTGTTCCACCAATCTGATGTGCTATAGTTCCAACAAATCAAAAACTCCAGCAAAAAGTGGCTGAGGCCCCCTTGTGCTGTCCCTTATGTACCTCCCTTAGCCGCTTCCCTTCCTGTAACCTGTCCTTTGTTCTGGTCCCTAGCCCTTCCCCTTCCTTCCCCCCCTTCTGAGCACTACCATTCCATGACAGAGGGAAGGGGTGCACCAGGACAACCTGGTCTGCCCCTTAAGGGGCAAACTCCATTAACGTTTGATAGACCGAGATATGTTGGATGCAGGTAGATCACATCACAGTCGATCTGTTACTATCTGCTGACAATAATGCTTGTGACAGGACCTGGATTGAATTGCACCCCCAGCCCCCTCCCAAATAAATCAGTTTTTGTCTTTTTTGCATTTTACCAGCACCATTAGACAGCATGCATGCAGTTGGTGAGTATAGGAACATTTCTGTACTCATGTAGTACACTTTTTTCCCAGTTCCATAGAGGAAGAAAATTACTATGAGACAGAAAGACTGTGTAATGTGATTCTCCACAGGACTCAGAATATTACATCTGCTATCAGGTGGCACATGAATGACAGGGTGGAAGACAGTAGTATTACCTTGGGGGGGAGCAGAGAGCTTATCTTATGACTATCAAATGGAGTAGCCAATATGAACGCCCTGCTGTGATTGTCATATCTCTCATGTCAAGATGCAGATACTTTTTTTCTCCTTTTTTCTGTTGATTTGGACTCTGCAGGTTTTTTTAATCAATCCAGTCATAAACAAAATGTAAATATGCCAGTACTGCATACCAATTCACATTTATTTGTGTGAATGCCATATTCGCAACTCTTGTATGAATCAGATAGAACAAAAACATTCTGCATGTTGCAGAAGCTGATGTCATGTGCAACGACTGCACTGTTAATATGTGTGGTGATATCAGTCCATGATAAGCCAAACAGCGGAACAGTGGTGTTTTCCTAATAAGTACACCAATTGCAAATGTATTTATTTTTCTGTAAAATGCAGGCTTGGATTACAAGGGGTGGAGAAGAGAAATGGCTTATGTATATGAAATACAGTAGCCAAGGACATATGGAACTCCTGCACAAAGTGGCATGTTTCACATATCATGCCGTAGAACTGTGTTTTATTTTATTTTTTTTATGTACCACACTTTTCCCAAATTTGGACACTGCATGATTTATTTCATCAATAGGCTCAGAAACAAAATCTCAACAAGTGCACACTGAATAATGATTTCCTCTTGTTTTTACCACTGTGACACCAGCAGTGGTTGTGTACAAGAGGAATAGAAAAATATATGCAGACTATGTAACTTGGTGCCATGTGCAATATAGAATACAATATTTATTACAGAGTCAGGTCAGCAGCAGTATTGATCACACTGACAAAATGTCATGATGTGCAAAACAGAGGGACATGGATTTTCTTACGATAAAAGCATCACACTGCAATATAAATGTATTTCATTTCTGCAGACTTACAGTACATGGATGGGGGAGGGGGCAGAAAAGGGCTTATAAATAAGAAGTGAAATAGCCAAGGACACATGGAACTCAAGTTTAAAGTGACACATCTCAAACATCATGCTGCATATATCTCACTTGTTTGTTTTAATTTTCCTTGGGCTGTGAGTATCATTTCTTATGAATTTTTACCCTGAATGCTTCCTTTTACCAATCTGCTCATAAGCAGAAACCTGAACAAGCCTGTACAGCATACGATGTTCACTCACTGGTGCTAATGCTATACCAGTAATGCTTGCAGAAAGCATGAGGAAAAAGGGTTGTTTGTCAATACCTGTGATACATAAGAAAAGGCACCTGTCCAGTTCACTATGACATAAAGGCATGTATGCAAAACTTTGGGAACAATAACATTTTTTTCTGGATGAATGAACCACATAGGAAGCAATTTTTCAAAAAATGGTGACAAATTTGCTACTATCCCAACAGCAACAACACAACAGCTACCATACCAATACCATATACTGTTACAGGCTGGAACATTATTTCACCTGAAGTACATGACATTTTAGTATACTGTTTTTCTCCAACCAGGGTGAAGCTGTGCAATCTTGTAGATACACGCATTTCACAAAAATAAAGGAAATAATTATCTGACAGCAGACTGTCACTCAAACAAGTAGAACATTTACAGTCTCTTTACAAAATGAACTGCTCGCGAGTTGAACATTCACTTTACTCAGATGAGTGGTAACTACTAGCTATGAAATGACACATTCTAGTCAGCTTGTGAGTTACCCTACTGACATAATACTGTTCGGTCTGATTGAAAAGGCTGAAGATGATTTCCATACAAAGTGAACAGCATATAGAAACATAGACTTTGACAGCAGATAAGGACTGCTTGGACCACCTAGTCTGCCCATTTCCCCTATCTATTAGATAAGCTGCAGATCCTAGTGAACCAACAGCCTACTTCTTCCTACCCCCCAGCAGAATTGTCTTATGTCTGTCCCATGCATTCTTAAATTCCCCCACTGTTTTTGACTCCACAACCTCCTCAAGAAGGCCATTCCATGCATCCACCACCCTCTCTGTGAAACAGTACTTTCTCACATTAATATAAATATAAAGGCTGCCTTCTACACAGCGGCAGCATCAAAGCGGCAGCAGCTAAGTGGGACGGCAAAGTGAAGAGAGGAGTCTGACCGGAGTGTGGCAGGTTCTGTGACTGGCTATTTCCTCTTATCTTTTGCTGATAACACTCTATCTGTCAGTGTTGCCATCTGTGAGTTACCAATGACTGCTGTGAATTACAATTTCACAGCCTGCAAGCCTGTGAGTGAAACCTGAATTGCTGTGTTTGACCTGTTTTACCCCCCCCCTCCCCCTTAACTCGTAGACTGATTTTAACTTTAATCACATTGAAGCTGCTACAGGACCTGAAGTGTGCTGCATAGACTGCTGTTTGAGTCTGCACATGAGTCATCTGTTGTTGAGAATTGTATATGCTAAAAGTTCTGTGGAGCTGTGACTGACTTGGGTTGCTAGGTAATAGCACAGTACCTGACCTGCTTGCAGCATTATTGCCATCACCTGCTTTCATTGAATTTTGTTCTGGTCTCCACATTTTTCCAGATGGTGGCAGCTCTGGGAAGTGGAGGGCGATTTCAATATAAAGGCTGCCTTCTACACAGCGGCAGCATCAAAGCGGCAGCCAAGTGGGACGGCAAAGTGAAGAGAGAGGAGTCTGACCGAGTCAGACCGGGACGGACTGGGCTACTAGAGTTTGTAATATCTTGCTTAGAGTTAATCATTTCTTTGGGTTTGTACCTATAGATTAGTTATGATTAACAGAGGGATATTGTTGTGTGTAGTCTATACACTTTGTGTTTTGTGTACTGATGGGTTATTTTGTTCTATGTGTGTTAATAATGACTTTAGAACGTATGAAAATAATCAGATTCTGGAGTTCCAGACTCAACTGTTTATTCCTAATTATAGTCATTTATTTGGTGTAAAGGTTAAATACATGTGTTATAACTTGGGTTACAGTGTTAGGAAATATAAGACACGGAAATGTGTTCTGCCTGTTTGCATAAGAACCTGGTTACATTGCTTTCTCTTGCTAATTCGATCTGGCAATGTCGAAAGCAACCCTGGTCCTTTAGCAAACGATATGGCAGATAGTGATTTTTTTTTGCAGCATTCATATGGCCTCAAAATTATGCATTTTAATGTATTAAGCTTAACATCTAAATTTCATGAGGTGGAGTCATGGATTAGTTTATATAATCCGGATGTTCTGGCACTGACTGAAACCTGGTTAACCTTACCTGTTCTTGATACTGAACTTTGTATACCTGCTTATAAACTTTTAGAAAGGATCGTGCCACTGGTAGAGGGTGGGGTTTGTTTTATGTTAAGGAATATTTAATGGTAAATGAGACCACTATATTTAACAGTAATTTGGAATATTGTGAACATATTACTATTCAGTTATTGTTGGGATTTGTCAAAAATTAACTATTTGTTGTGTATATCTTCCACCTAATGGTAGCAAATCAGGCTTACAAGAACTTGTAAATGCTTTGAATACTGGGGTTTCTACAGAGTTAATACTACTGGGGATTTTAATTTAAATTGGATGGGTTCAGATATAACAAAGTTAAATACGGTCTTGTCTCAGTCTGGTTTACAACAGATTATTACTTTGCCCACTCGACACAATAATAGATCAGGAAATCACACATTGCTGGACTGGATATTAAGAAATAGACCTATTAATATGATAAAATGTGGTTTGACCTCTGATTCAGTTAAGTGATCATCATCCAGTCTTCTGTATTTGGAAGCATGGGGACTGAAGAAGTCTAAGCCAATTATAAGGATTTCGAGATCTTTTCTAAATTTGATGTACATTCTTTTTGTACAGAGTTGGGTAAATAGATTGGTCTTTTTATATTCTATCCCTGATGTGGATTCTGCATTGCATTTTTTCATTACTGAGTTTACACATGTTTTGGACCAGTTAGCTCCCCTTGTTAAAAGAAGGGTCCGAGGGAAAACTTATGGGTGGTTAACACCTCCTTTGATTAAACTTATGAGACAACGAGACAAGGCCTGGAAAACGTATAAAATGAACCATTCTGCTTCTGGTTATCATGCGTATAGGACTTTAAGGAACCAATGTAAGGCTAAGATAAGGAAGGCTAAAACAGACTATATTCGTCATAAACAATGTGAAGGGTTATCTAACGCTACTACTTTTTGGAAAACAATTAATAATTTCATAAGGCCTAATGTTTGTCAACCAGGTTCAATGAGGTTGAATGGTGACTTGTTGTCTTGTCCACTGAAGATAGCTAACGAGTTTAATTTGAAATTTACTACATTGTCTGATTCCTTTAGTGACCAGTCCAAGGTGAACTACTTGGGATTGACTGAAGATTTTACAGTTAATCCTAAACTGTATAGGACTACTACTCCGAAGGAGGTAGAGATTGTTGCGTTGTATTAAGAGGGACAGCTCAGCTGGTTCTGATGGCTTATGTCCTAGTTTATTGGTGGATGCTGCCTCGGTTATAGCACTTCCAGTTAGTATTATTTTCAACTTGTCTTTTGTTACAGGTACTATACCTAATATATGGAAACATACTTTGGTCACTCCTATATTTAAATCTGGTTCACAACATGAGTTTTGTAACTACAGACCTATTTCTATCTTGTCTGCTTTAGCTAAAGTTCAGGAAAGAATAGTTTATAATCAGTTGATTGGGTATGTGGATCGTTTTGGATTATTGTCTCAGAACCAACATGGTTTTAGAAAGGAAGGAGTACTGAGACTGCCTTGGTCAAGTTCACGAGCGTGCCACTTAATGGCATGGATAAAGGGTGTCTGATCAGGTGCTGTGTTCGTGGACTTGACCAAGGCATTCGACTCAGTTGATCACCAATTGTTGATTTCTAGACTTGGGTCATTGGGAGTTGGTGAGTCTTTCTTGGACTGGACGAGGGATTATTTAACAAATAGGTTTCAAAGGGTTAAATATAGGGGTGCTGTATCAGACTCTGTAATGGTTAAGTGTGGGGTTCCACAAGGTTCTACTTTGGGGCCACTTTTGTTTTCTGTGTTTTTTGATCAACTAGTAAGTGTGATTAATAATGCTTCTTTAACACTTTACGCTGACGATGCAGTAATTTATACATGAGGTTTGTCATTTGGAGATCTAGGTGTTTCTTTAACAGAGGAAATGTGCAATTTTCAGTCTTCACTTATGGCCTGTAAATTACTCTTAAACAAATCTAAGACAAAGGTGATGGTTTTGGTACCCCACCTAGACTGAGATCTGAGGTTGGTACTTTGGAAGTTAAATCTCTTGATGGATTACTGTTTGACTATGTTGATACATTTCAATATCTTGGGGTATTACTAGATTCTCATCTAAGTTATGAATCTCATTTTTGAGGTTACCTCAAGAATACATTGTAGATTAGGTTCTTTGTACAGAATCCGTTCATTTCTTATTCCTGAGTCTAGGCTGGTTATTTCAAATTGCTGCTTACTTCCTATTGTGAACTATGCAGCTATGATTACTGACACTGCTTCTGTGACAGTGATTTCAAAGAAATCCACTTTACTTCACTTGATAGCTAAGTTTGCTTTAAATTGTTCTAAGTCATCTCATCATTGTGTGATTTTGAAAGAAATGGGCTGGTTACCGGTTTCATTAAATTTCCAATACTGTGTGGCCAAGTTCATATATAAGTTATGGACTCTGGAATTCCACATAGTATTTCAAATTTTGAGACCATATATTGATGGTCATTATTCTAGACATAGGTCAGACAGTAGGTTTCTCGAGATTCCTTTTATGAAATCTAAAAGTGGACAAAGATCCTTTGCTTATATTGCTCCATTCATTTGGAATGAAATTCCTCAAGATATTAGGTGGTTGTGTTCTGTCAAAAGTTTGCCGATGCATTAAGGATGTATTTCGAATCTCAATTTAATTGTAACTGTTTTTTATGAATTTTTTTTATGAATTTTATACGTAACAAAGACATTTTTGTCTGCAATTTGCTGCATTGTATATGTATGTTTGATTATGTATTGTCTGTATGCAATATATGTGGGTCGCACCTGTAAAAGGAACTTGTTTCCAGTGTGCTTACCCGTTAAGCGAATAAACAAACAAACAAACAACAAACATTGCCCTGAGCCATCCCCCCTCTATCTTCAAATTGTGTCCCCTTGTTCTTGCATATTTCTTTTTCTGAAAGATGCCATCTTGGACTTTGTTGATTCTCTTGAGGTACTTGAAAGATTCTATCAAGTCCACCCTCTCCCTCCTTTCCTCAAGGATATACATATTAAGCTTCTTTAGTCTCTCTTTGTATGGCTTTTGTTGCAGACCCTGCACCATTTTAGTTGCCCTCCTCTGGACTAACTCCATCCTGTCTATGTCCTTGTGGAGATGGGGTCTCCAGAACTGCACACAATACTCCAGATGGGGTCTCAACAGCTGTCTGTACAGAGGGATAACAATGTCCTGTTTTCTACTGGTGATGCCTCTCCCCATACATCCCAGTATCCCCCCAGCCATCCTTACTGCTCTCCCACATTGCTTGCTTACTTTTAGGTCATCTGGTATGACTACTCCCAGGTCCCTTTCCATTTTTGTTGGTGTTAATACCCCCCCCCATTGTGAACTCTTCCCCGGGTTTTTGTTTCCCAGGTGCATTACTTTGCACTTCTTTGCATTGAATCTAAGCTACCATACTTTTCACCACTCCTCCAACATTGCCAAGTCCCTTCTCATCCTTTCCATCCTCCATGTAGCAACCCTGTTGCAGATCTTTGTGTCGTCTGCAAAGAGGTATACTTTTCCTTCCAGTCCCTCTGCATTGTCACTTATAAAGACATTAAAAAGGACCAGACCCAGTACTGAACCATGTAGTACCCTGCTAGTAACCCCCCTTTCTTCAGAGTGGACTCCATTTACTATTACCCTCTGTGTCCTGTTGTCCAGCCAATTCTTTACCCAGGCTACCACCCAGGGACCCACTCTGAGGCTGACTAATTTGTTTATTAATCTTTTATGTGGGACTGTGTCAAATGTCTTGCTAAAGTCTAGTTAGGCCATGTCCACAGCACCTCCCTGGTCTACTACTTTGGTCACCCAGTCAAAGGAATCTATTAGATTCATCTGACATTACCTTCCAGCTGTGAACCCATGCTGCTTTGGGTCCTGTGCCCCACTGGCCTCTAGGTACTCAACAATTCTTTCTTTCAGAAGTGATTTCATCATTTTCCTTACCACTGAGGTCAAGCTAACAGGTTTATAGTTTCCTGCCTCTGCTTTGCTCCCACTATTGTGAAGGGGAATCACATCTGCTCTTCTCCAGTCCTTAGGTACCACACCATCCTCCCATGATTTGTTATAAAGGGTAGTCAGTGGTGTCACTAATTCTCCCCTTTGTTCTTTTAGAATTCTGTGGTGAATCCCATCAGGCCCCATTGTGTTGTCCACCTTCAGCTTTAGGAGTTCATTTACAACCTTTTCTTCTGTGAAAGGACTGGTATCGACCCCCCTATACTGCAAACAGTTCAGTATCAGATTTTGTTTCAAAACATATAAAGAAACAGAATTCATTTTAGAAGAGAAATGATACCACAGACACATTTGTGAGCTGGAAGGTATTTTATTTTAATAACCATAACACAAACAACTGAACTACAGACTTGCTGTTTAACTTAAAATAGATATACTGGGATTGCAACAAAACTGTATAAAGTGGAAATGGGAAATATGATAATAAAAAAAATATATAATGAAACAAAATGTATAATGCAGCAGTAAAATAAGGCTGGATGAAGAAAAATGCGCCAAGAAAGGGAAAAGTATGGTACCTGAGGTGGGCTCCAGGGGATGAAGGAAATTCCATCCAGGCAGGATGCAAGGGTGTTTGCACTCTACAAGGAACAACATTCATAAGATTCAAAAGATATACTTCAGGTACATGTAGTGTTAATCTTATTATGACCTGCACCTTTGTGATACTGCTTGGTACTTTTTTTAGTGAGCATTATTCTTCTAGTACATGCTTAAACTGATTAATTGTACTATAAGACACCACACATTCTGGCAGCCCATTCCACTGTGTAACCACTCTCTGTGAAAACCAGTTACTCCTTAGATTCCTGTTATAAAAGTCACATTTAAGCTGTTATTGGTGACCTCTGTTCTTTGTTTAAATCTTTTATTCAAACTGACACATTCCCAGAAGTCAGTTTCTCTAAAGGCCTTATGCACTAGGCACATATCGCCTCTGACTCTTCTATATTGCAGGGAGTACATCCCTATTTCCTGCAATCTCTCCCCATATGCTCTATCTCTTAATCTTATGCACCGTTCTGGTTGCCCATCTCTGAACCCCTTTGAGTTTACTGACATCCTGCTTCAAATGGAGTGTCCAAAACCTCCCACCATATTCCAGATGAGGGCACACCAGGGAGACATACAGTGGAACTAACACCTCAGTGTCTCTGCTCCTAATGTTCCTTGCAATAGATGTAATATACTGTATCCCTTTTTAGTTACCTGGGTGCAGGGTTTGGAAAAGGTAATTTTATCTGTGATTTGGATACCTAAGTCCCTTTCTGAACTTATTGTTTGGAGTAGACTCTCATTTAATTTGTAGTTGAATCTACATTTCTTTTTAGCTAAATCCATAAACCTGCATTTATTTATTTTTATTTTTTTTTGTTTTAGCTTTTGGTAACCGGGTAAGGCCAACTAGGAACAAGTGTCTGTTTTCAGGGGTGACTTGGGAGCACTGGGCAGTTAAGTGACTTGCTCAGAGTTACACAGTATGCAAGTGGAGGTTGTGAGAATCAAACTCAGGTCTGGTCTGCTGGATGTATCAAGCTCGTTCACACCTAATTCCTCTAACCTCTAGACTATACTGCCAGCCCAATTTGTTCATGTTAAACCTCAGTTTCTTTATCTCTGCAGTTCTTGCTATGGAATCTATGTTATCCTGAAAGGAGTCAGAGTCTTGTCTACTAAGAATTAATGCCCCTAATTTAATGTCATTGGCAAATTTTGTTATCCATGTTTTTGTAGTACCAGCTATTGATGTTATAAGTACATTAAAGAGGGTAGGCACCTACACGGATCCCTGCGGTAGCCCACTGGAGACCGTAGCTCATGGGGACTTATGACCCTTTATGCACACCCTTTGTTTTCTTCTCCCAAGCCAAGCTGTTATCCATTGAATAATATAGTCATCGATACCAATTTCTTTAAGGGTATATATCAGCTGTTGGTGTGTGACACTGTCATTAGGAAGGTAGACTGAGTTACTAAACAACACAAAGGGCAGAAAGTGATAGATAGTGAGGGAGAGAGGGGAAAATCGTGTTATTATAAGATACAGAACAGTAAACCTGTCCATATCCTGTTTTGATATTCAGTGAAATGGGATATTAGCCATTTGGCTAAACCTAATATTTTTTAACTTTAAGCCACAACCTCTTTCATTTTAGCCATTTAATACTATTAGCCTTTTTTCAAATGGACACCTGCTATCATGACAAGAAAAAAAAAACTGCCAATGGTGAATAATTCAAACTTTTCTTTCTTTTTTTTTGCCAAATGTTTTTCTAAAAAGCCAAATGCTTAGTGGTTAATAAATAGAGAAAACACTGATGCTGCCATAGTCTAGTACTGATAAGTATGAGGGCAATAACATTTCTGGTGCCACTGGACAAACTACTTTTGACTCTGTACAAAGTGCTCGATTTGATATTCATTGTGGTGTCTAATGTAGAAATATGGCCACTTATGGAGAGGTTTTGCTCAAGCAGGATCAATAAATATTTGTAGTTTGTGGCATTGTCAAGTTGGGCACCCTCAATACAAATAATGTGCAATCTAGTACTGTAGAATTTTAGTTTTTGCTGATTGCCATCTATCATGGATTTTGGCTAGTTTTCATTTAGTGCAACCTGATTTTCAAAAAGCCAGTTTTGAAAGTTAGACTGAAGTTTTTATTGAACAGCATGGACAGTTTTACCATTACAATATAGAGTATGGTTTCATCAGCATATAATTAAAAATGGACTTGGCCATTTAGAGATGGGCAATTATTTAACCATTTATTTATAAATGATGGAAAAGTGGGGGATGCAAAACAGATCCCCTTACTGCAGACCATGAATAACTGCTGCACAGTATGGAAACAATTTATGGACTAGGATAAGTAATAGATGGTCCACTAGAGTGCATGCAGTTGTCCTCTGATATATGCACAAAACCACAGGCCAAATGCGTTCAGCCACCCAAGGCATTCACATATCATACCATGACTACAAGCTATGTAGTAGATTATCTATTTTATAAAATGGGCACAAATATTGAGGGGGAACAAAAAATGGTCCCTGTCTGGCACAACTTAATATTTAATTTTGGTGATCTGGTTTATCCTGCCATGATTGTCATTGGTTTAAAGTGATAAAAAAGAGTTATCTGGTTGATCCGCCCTTTATTTTTGTAGGTACAAAACTTATCTGGTTGATCTAGTGATTTTTAAGTGTTTTAAGTGTACCCCCTTTCACGTTCTTGTTTGACTGTAGCATGAATGAGCAGTGTTCATCCTGGCAAACAACATGCTTGCAAAGCTCTAGAATAGGAATTAATTTGTTGAAAAAGCATTTAATTGTGTGCTTTAAGCTAAGTTTAGTGATTTTTTTCTACAAAAAGCCACTAACTGTAGAGCGAGGAGAGCAAGTGACTCAGTGGCTTCAGAAAAGTAGATGCAATCATGAACAAGCATTGCTATAGTATGTGCCAGGTGTGGAGTGATCTCACTACTAGTGAGAAGATTCTGAAGGGTGGAAAGTAGTGCCGGTGTGCGGTTGTGGTGGGAGACATGCAGTCATTATAGGATAATGCATGGTCATGTGGTGTGTTTTATCCAATCAGGGAACCCAATTTACTCAATTTGTCCTACCCATTTAATAAAGTTGATTATATATATAATCCATAAATTATGTAATCCCTTTATTTAAAATGTTGTGACTGAGCAACTTGAAATATTTTGCCAGGCTGATAAATATTGGTTCGGTAGCAAACAAAAGGGAGGTTGCTTCTGGTATCTATGAGGTGATCAATCAAAAGTTGCAAAGCAAAATGCAATGAAAGTGGTACTCACCCCTCTCTCTTGCTCAAAGTGGCTCTTTAAATGAAATCATCAGAAATTTAGCAGCAATGATAGCATGCATCAATCTCCTTTAATGAGAGTCAGTTAAAATACTATTGCAGCACACACAAAAACATATGCATTACACGGTGACACAATGACTTACTAGCATCTCGAAACAGAGAGTGCTCCAGTAACCTCTTTGTTTTCTATATCAGAGAAGACACAACTAATAGAATTTAGCGGAGCCACAGATGCACATAGACATGTCCAAATCCAAACTGGCTGTCAGAGACATTTGTTTGTAGTTATGTTGTTTAAACTTTGGTTAAAGATAATTTGTCTTGGATCCTAATGTACTGTACATACTGTTGATAGAACGGAAAATGGTCTGATGTTTTTACACTTACTGGGTGACCTGGCTTAAAGAGTGGAACTGCTATGATAAGTTCCATGTTGATGCTATTGTGTATGTAGCAATACATATATTATAAATTATATATACACTGTAGTGTCAGAAATCACAATGGCTGCACATTTTAAAAGTTATGCTTCCAAACAGTAGTTGCCTCCACCCTTAAAGGGATCCATGTTTTATTTTTATTTTTTTTAATTTAAAAGTTGATAGCTGCATAACTCCAAGGGCATTAAATGCCTCTTTTCATGGAGGACCCAGACATATAGCAAAATTAACAAACAAGTGAATTACATACTAATTTTGCAAACACTAATCGCATAACATACACAATACAATACTAGACAACAAAGAATCATTACATATGTAGAATTGCCCCACTGAATCATATTCATAAAAGTTAGTTTTACCTCATCATGCTAACATCTCCAAAAATAACTTAATCTAAAATAAAAACAATGATACTCAAATAACACCAATTTAGTGAAGAACATAAAATGAAGAGGGACCTGGAGAAGCTTGATAGATGGTCAGAGATGTGGTAACTGAGGTTCAATTCAAAGAAGTGCAAAATAATGCACCTGGGTAGAGGGAACCCTGGGGCGTGCTACAGGTTGGTGGTGAGGAGCTGACTCTCACCAAAGAGGAAAGGGACCTAGGGGTATCATCCCTGGTGACCTTAAGGTATCAAAGCAGAGCACAAATGTGGCAAGGAGGGCCAGTGGCATGCTGGGGTGCATAGGCAGGGGTATCACTAGCAGGAGGTGGGAGGTGGTAAAGCCATTGTATAAAACATTGGTAAGGCCTCACTGGAAGTACTGTATGCAGCTCTGGAGACCACACCTGTGCAAGGACATAGATAAGGTGGAGACTATTCAGAGAAGGCAACAAAGATGGTGCAGGTCTTGCACCACAAAACATATGAGAAGAGACTAAGGGACCTTGATATGTACTCACTGGAGAAGAGGAGAGAGTGGGGGAACATGATTGAAACTTTCAAGTACATCAAGGGCAACAACAAGGTGCAGAATGGGGGACCGTTTCCAATGTAGAAAAAGAACTAGAACAAGGGAGCACAATATGAAATTGGAAGGGGGTAGATTAAGAGGTAATGTGAGGAAGTTTTTCTACACAGCAAGGGTAGTCGATGTTTGGAATAGTCTGGCACAATAGGTAGTGGGAACAAGCACAGTGGAGGGGTTTAAGCATGCCTGGGACAAGCACAAGGGAAGTTTGAGAGGGGAGGGAATGATGAAAAGTCATTGGTCACATAGGGTCAGTGACCACATACTATTTATAGGGCCTACGGGCAGACTGGATGGGCCTAGCGGACCTTATCTGCCAACAATTTCTATGTTTCTATGTTTCTGTACAGCAGTGAGTTAATCTAGAACAAGACAAAACAAAATGAAAGCATTATGATAGGTAATTCTAACTCTATTAAGAAAACTCATGGTGCCCTACCACAGAGTGGCACGCTTTGCCACCAACTCCCCCCCAGGAGGCACCACTGTGAGGTCCTCGCTGACCTCCATTGGCCCACCATATGTCATAAGCTGGCATACTCTTCCATCTGCCTGACCTACAAATTCACTACCTCTGGCCCTCCTCCTCATCTGCATGGACTGCTCAACCCCAGAGTACAATGCCGATACATGACATCCTCAACCGGCCATCCACTTGACATCCCTCGTGTAAGCACCAACCCTGGCAAGTGCTCCTTTAAATACGCTGCCCCGCAGTTATGGAACTCACTTCCAGCAAACCTGGTTGATAGGCCTTCTCTCCTAGGATTCAAGTTGGGCCTCAAAGTGTACCACCTGGAACTTAGCCTTTGTGGCTGTAACCGCTAGCCCATTTCCCCTCCTAATCAACTGTGACCACTGTACTACTATTTGTCCTATCTGGTGATTGTGTCTATCATGACTGACTCCTGTTAATTCTATGCATTGTGCAACTGTGATTTCTTGACTGTCAACCTGTAATTGCTGTCTCTCTAATGATATGTCTCAAGTTTAACCACTGCATTATCATCCACTGTATGTTAATCGCTGCTGTATGTATTAATGCCGGGTTGCCCCTGAAAAAGGGACCTCTGGTCTCAGTGGGCTTAGCCAGTTACCAAAATCTAAATAAATAAATAAGTATCTCCTCTGTGGATAAGTATATAGGGAGTCCATAATCAGTCATTGAGAAAATTAGAGACTGTACCCGTTTCAGTAGCACTTCCTAGACCTCCGCTTCAGTGACACTGCTATTGCTTCATTCAGTGCTAGAATTGTTAATTGAGTTGTTATGTTTGTTTGTGCACATACACAAGAAACATATTATGGCAGCTTGCTGTAGTAGCGAGTTGTGGAGGTGCAGCAGTGTTGTGGCCAATGCCAGCAGTCCATTTTGGGGCTGGTCTCTGTGGTGCCAATACAGGAGCAAGCTGTCAATGACAGCAGTTTTGTAGCATTCCACCAACTTAAAAGAAACTTGCGGATGCAATCAGGGAGTGCCCCTTAATTAAAGAATCAGCTGTTTTTGCTGCTGGGATGGTACCTGATTGCAGCAGCGAATCGTAGCTTGCCTTGTCTGGTGACACATTTCAATAACATGGTGGTGGCTGTCACCATCCGCCTCTCACAGTCCCCATGAAAGCTGACCAGTGTGTCCAATCCCCCTGTCAGCATGCCCCCTCCCCAGTTCATTTACTGATGGGGGAGCCCAATCCCCATCAGCATAATGTTCCCCCTCATTTGTTTTGAATAAACATGGCAGTGGCTGTCACCATCTGCCTCTCATGGTCCCCATGAAAACCAATGGGGGTGCCCATTCCCCCTGTTGGCATGCCCCCTCCCAAGTTTATTTGTGGAGCCCAATCCTCATCGGCATAATGCCCCCCATTTGATGTGTGCCAAGTGGGGTGCCCAATCCCCCTTGGGTCATGCACCAGCCCAAACACTTTGTATGTGCTGATGGTGTGCCCAATCTCTGTTGGATACAGCCCCCCAAAACACCCAGGTGGCATGCTGGGAGAGCACCCCAGCATGCCCATTGTCCCTGTAAAAGAAAAACCGTCCCACAAGGTTTTTATTTTTTTTTTAAAACCCTGTGAAAACAGAAACCACTCCCTTGCGGTCTGTGGCCACACCTTCACCAATGTGCACCCATCCTCTGCACACCTCATCACTCCACACACCCCCTTCACCCCATACTTACCTTCGGAGCCCGGCTTGATGATCTTTGGTGGAGCTGAAACATGTCTGCACTCTTCAAAGCCAACTGTGAACTGAAGAAATGCTGGTAAGCTGTATAATGGCATATTTTTTTTTTAAATTTAGGTGGATATCTCAGCCATTTTTGTGAATTTTGGTACCAAATTTTCAACATAGACTTCTTGGGACCGCGTCTCATGAGTTCAGTCACTGTCATTTGGTTATTCAATCGCAAAAGATGATTTTGTGGTCCCAGTGCAGAATCATCTTTTGGGACTGATTAATGAAATGACAGGTCAATGTTCATTGGGTGGGCTCCAAAAAAGCCTAAGGTGCAAATCTGGTGAAAAAATTCCAAAAAATTACTTTGTTACGAGTGTGTGTTGTGCAGTTTCTATGCACATTCATAACTTTGCGAATTTGTAATATTTTCACTCCAGATTTTCAACATTGGCATTTTTTCACACCTCCTTATGAAAAGTATAGCTGTCATTTTTTACATCCTGGATGAAATGTGTTTTCGCACTTCCAGCACACAGTAGCGCGGTCACTGTGGGAAATCAGTGTTTAAGACAGATTAAGAAAATTACAGTGACACTGTTTATGAGCTGAGGTCCCAAAATGCCTATGTTAAAAATTTGGTGACAAACGTCCATAAAATTACTATGTTATGAGCGTGCATTGCACAGTTTCCATGCACACTCATAACTTTGAGAATTTATAATATTTTCACTCAAGATTTTCAACATTGTCATTTTTGCACACCTCCTTATGAACAGTACAGCTGTCATTTTTCACATTATGCCCTAAATGTGTTTTCACACATCTGGCACACAATGGTGAGGTCGCTGTGGGAAATCAACATTCAGGACAAATTAAGAAAATCTTAGTGGCACTGTTCACAAGCAGAGGTCACAAAATGCCTATGTTGAAAAGTTGGTGAAATAATTAGACTAAATGACTATGTTACGAGCATGCATTGCACAATTACCATGTATGCTTGTAAGTTCAAGCATTTTTAATATTTTCACTCCAGATTTTCAACAATGCCATCTCTTCACACCTCCCTGTGAATGGTACAGCTGTCATTTTTCACATCCTGCCTGAACTGTGTTTTTGCACATCTGGTGCAGAATGGCGCGGTCTCTGTGGGAAATCAGGTTCGGGACAGATTAACAAAATCACAGTGCCACTGTTCATGAGCAGAGGTCCCACATGCTTTCTTGAGGTGGAGGTCACAAAAAGGCCATGTTGAAAACTTGTAGTGCAAATACCATCAAACGCCTGGGGCATTAGGGTTTCTAACCATAACGTCCCACCCTGTACAGACTGACAGGTGTCAGGGGTGTGCCATTGGATTGCCAGCTGTAATGCTCATGCCATTCCACCCCCACCGCCACCCTGAAGCCAATGACAGGCATCGAGGTGTGCCTTGAACTCTTCAGCCCCAGAGTTCACCCCATTCTCCTATACTGCACCCATTTCAGCATATGTCCTTATGGAATGGGGTGATTGTAAAGCTGAACACCTCAAGGCACACCTCAACACTTGTCAGTGTCTGCAGGATGTGGTGAGATGAAATGCCGTGAGTGTTATGGGTGATGACCCAAAGACACACCCCCAATGCCTGTACGTCTCTGCAGGGTGAAAGTGGTGTTGGCATGAATTTAACACTTCACTGCCATTCCTATTCTGCATCTGTCTAACTCTTGCACGTCCAATGCTAATATCAGCAAGCAAACATTTGGCATTGACAAATGCTTGTTTTTAAATGGTGATGTAAGACTGCACAGGTACAGTATATTACATTAACTTTAGGTTGAAAACAATAGAAACATAGATGCTATTAAAAGACAAAATTTGTAAGATGTGATATTAGAAAATGAAGAACTAAAAGCGTGTGTAACTTGTTTGCAAAGTGTTATGTACACATTTTCATGCACAGTTTGAATTATACATGAGTTTGCAGGTTTATTTAGCACCATATTGCTTAACTTCACAAATTAGTAGAATCTTTTGTGTTGGTTTTCCTGCATTTCATAGAAAAAAAGACTTGTTTTGCTTTACACAAGGCTAACAAACATTGTGCAGAGACTTGTGAGGTACCTGTAATACCTGAATCCAGCATCCCCAGGGACAATAGAAAATACAGAGGCACGTGTATCTTAGAATGGTAACATTGTGTCACTGTGGTTCTACATCTGCATTTACAGTACCAGTAATGACACACTGAAAACTGATAACAATACAGACTAATGGCAGCTCAAGATTTTTGAAGGCTTGGCCTCTGCACTACCCTCTCTGAATGCAGAGTTTGTTTTATGGTAGAAACCCAAAAGGAAGTACCAAGCTGTCTAATTGATTTTTTCCCAGTCTAACGCAGATCTGCAGTAGGACTGAAGAGTTGGGGGGAGGGGTAATACTTTTTGTATTATAATAATTATTTGTTTAGTAGCAGTATCTCATTTAATTTCACACTGTTTGTCTATTTTGTTCAAAATTGAGTAGATACGCTTACTTTTCTCTTTAAATATCAGTTAATTGTGTGGTCACTGACATAGAGACATTTTTGTATTGAATTACTTGCCACTTTTAATCAAAGGGTGTAATAATAATAATACACCCTTTACTCTCTGTTGTATGTCTCCTTGAGGATTAGATGCCTTTTCAGTTATCAAGTGTTAGTAAACAATAAATAGTTACTGTTTATATATAATAAAAAGAAAACAACAACAAAAAAACAACTTATTTGCTACAGGTGATACTGTACCTTTTATTGGACTAACAAAAAAGTTCGTTTTATAGACTCTCTTTTGAGAGCGTACTTTCTTCTTCACCATTGAAGGCAGCTCTGAAAAAAAAAAATATTTATATATATATATATATATATATATATAGATTCAAATTACAGAGAGAACCAGACTGTTAGAATATCACAGTGCTGTAGTGTTAATTTACTGCACATTCTGAGTTAGATAATTGTGTGCCCAGTGTATATGTAGCTCAACCCCCTGCTGTCTAGGAGTATGTTGGTGGAACATCTGTGGTGAGGGGGCAACCATAACATAAACTGTACAGGTGACTTATGTTTAATCTTCAGGACTGAGGCACAGGCCTCTCCACTGGATGCTGGACTGGGAGGCAAGTTGGTTATTGGCACGCAACAGAATATAACAGGCAGGAATAAATCACCAATGCAATTAATGAATGAACTAGGATCCTTAATAACAAAACTGATGCTCCATGGAGTGGCAACATTAGGGTTTTTAGAACTCATTAAAACCCTTAGAAGGACTCTAAACAATCAGTGGAAGCAAATTTCTTCACATAAAAGGATTTATTGTTCCATGTAAAAAGCAGGACAAACAGTCGGAACCCCACCTGACATGTTTCGGACCTACAACAAGTCCTTTCTCAAAGCCTTTGAGAAAGGACTTGTTGTAGGTTCGAAACATGACAGGCGGGGTTCCATCTGTTTGTCCTGCTTTTTACTTGGAATAATAAATCATTTTATGTGAAGAACTTTGGTTCCACTGATTTTTTAGAGTCCCTCTCAGGGGTTTAATGAGTGCTCAAAACGCTAATGTCGCAGTTTCTAGTGAGTTTCTTGAGCATCACGCTCCTCCTGGTGCGCACTTCTTCTAGTTTCAATACCCCATAGAGTGCACTGCATTGTACAGTACAGTGTCCCAATGGGAGAAACAGTATGACAAGGGGACCTAGGAGCACACTGACTCAGTATCCAAGCATTGTCCATTTCTAGGCCATATTTGCAAAGTCCATTTTCATAATTTACAACCCTCAATTCCTGTATTGTATACCTAACAGCCAATCACATAATCCCAATGCAGGCATCTCTATTGTTTGCACCCTCGACACACTTGGTACTGGCAGATTCACTTTTCCCCCCACTTGGTACTCTTGATACATTGCAGTGTCACTTATCCCATGCTTGGTACAGTTCCCCGCTTCCCTCGGTATAGTCAGCTTCCCTCTGCTGTCTATAGTCCAGGTGGGGCAAAATCCTGTCTCTCTCTCTCTCTCTCTCTCTAACTCCAAACTTGAGGCATGGACTGCAGTTCCTTTCTCCAATTGACCACAGTCCACTTTATTAAATGTTTGATGCATTCAGCCCATGCCCAGCTCAGAGCTTCCATACTACCTGCTGAAAATAGGCAGCATTGACCCACGGGGTGCTCTCATCACACCTCCTAGTGCCTGGTTGCTGGCTCCCTCTTTACTCCTCCAAATTAATTTTAGGTTTCCATGACTCTGTAAACTATAGGTACCCTCTGATAGTGGTGGCTTTCTCACCAATGGACAGGCAATCCAGCTTCTAAGTAATGCTGTTGACTATGCAGTTCATCATCCCTTGGTTCAAATCTCGCTGATGCCAAGCAAAATAACTCATCCCTCTCTCTTGCTCTCTCTTCCAAAGGCAGCCTGCCCTAAAAGGGGGGTCTCAAAGAATATCTCCACCACCACATCCTCTCTCTGGGCTCTGTCTTCATCCTCTCCCTCCAGAAAAAATAAAAGGGCTCTTGCAGGAGTGGGCAATCATCTCCACTCCCTCCTAGGGACTGACTCCCTTCCACCCACTCTCTCCTTCCTGAGCCAAATGAGTACCACCCTGCATAGGTGCTCCCAGTTAATGGTGGACAGCTCCCTGGGAGGAAGGAAAATGTTAACCCTTTAGGGATTAGGCCAAGGACCTCCAGAGAGAGACAACCCCTTCTATCAGCTCCTAATGATTCTTCACCCCAAAGGGAGGTTGCATTAACAATATGTTTAAATGATAATGCTTTAAAATTAGTTATTTTTTATGACAATTTAACTGTTTCCATTTGGTATTTATTTATTTATTTATAATATCTTGGATTACAAGAACCTTTTGAGCTAGTAGCTCTTTTACAAAGGTTCCAAATCAGTGAACAGTACAAAGAAGCATAAAAGCAAAAGAATACTGTTACAGAAAGAGTTAACATTCCAGCAAACAGTACAGATTAACAATCTAACAAACAGTGAAATTGACATTGTAATCATATTTACAAAACACATAGTACAGTGAGTTTAATAGCTAGACAAGGGAATACAACACAATGTAGAGAAGCAGCCAAGGCTGCCTTGTACAAGGAGAAAAGTGGCGGTAGAAAGTGGGATGTTTAGGGAGGGGAGGCAGGTGTGTGGGGGTGGTGAGGGTAGGGTATGGTAGAGGGTGGGCAGGGTAGAGTAGGAGGTATATAAGAGAGTAGAAATTGACTCTAGGGAAATGGCTGTGAGGAGGGTGGGTCGGAGGGTTATAAAGGGGTAGGCAAGGCTACTAAGTGCATTGGAGGAATTGCAGGAGTAATCAGCAGGACCCAATTTAAGGATATCAGCCACAACCACAAATATATCATTCTTTTCTTTTGAATAAGCAGAGACTATTGTAATGACATCATACTGTACATTGTGCAAGTTGCTCTCCAGCTGGTTAAAGGAATACCACAGTAAAAATTTGCAAAAACATATACTGTGCAGAGTGTTTTGATTGTGTCTTTAGTCCTGGTGTACCTTTCCCATTGTTTGCTTTATGAAGTTTTTCTAAATTTTCCTACTAGTTTTATGGCACCTGGGGATTTCCATATTACCATGGCTTTTTGCTCTTTTTTGTCCTTTAATGCCTCCAGTCTTATGTAACAGTGATGCATCTGGGACCACTGAATTCGATGATGGAATATACTGTATTGCACCAGTAATCTGAAGATAGGGGCCTGATGTTCTGGCCTCAACTAAATAACTCTAATACAATATTTTTGTGTTCTATATATTTGTTTAGGTCTAGCCAGCAGGAGTAAATGTTTCACTTTTAAAGCTTTTAATTTAATCAAACTGCACTCATCCATAGAAAGCATACACATCACCCTAGATCATCAGTGCACTAATTAATAAATACTTAAGCTGTTTTCTTACAGAAGATCCACACAGTTTGATCTCAAGTAACTGCTAAGCTATAAATGTAGCCTTCAATGCTCATTGGATAAGGGAAGTGACTTAAAATTGCAGCAGTACTGCTGTAAAATTGACTGTAAACCATTACTTGCTGAATCTATGGTCCCAGATGCATCACTGTCACATGGGACAGGAGGCACTATATGAAAAAGTAGAGCAATAAACCATGATAATATGAAGATCCCCAGAGGCCATAAAACTTGCAGGAGAGGCAATAAAACTAGTAGGCAAATTTAGAAAAAAAAACTAATAGCAAAGGGAAGGACACACCAGGACTAAACACACAAATAAAAACACTCTGCACAGCACATGTTTTTGCAAATCTTGACTGCAGTACTCCTTTAAATTGTATCAGTCATTGACACTCTGTAAACTGCCCAAACCCCCTTGTAACTCCCTCACATCCATGAGAGTCATGGTACTGTAGAATAAGCTTATATTTTATTGCAGTCTGCCTAAAGAAATGGGAAGGAATCATAATTTTGCTCCAAGTAGCCAGCTGTGTAATCTCATCCCCTTCCTGAACTGCTGGATCTGCCCCCATATTCACATATTTTCTAATGTAAGAGTTTGGTATGTGCTGGGGCATGATCCACAAAAGTCAATCGTAGCATATATTGATATTTCTTTTTTTATTCTTTAGAGGTCTGTAGGGGTCAACTTTAAGCCACAAACAATTAACAAAGGCTCTTAAAAGCCCTGAGCATTACCCTTAAAAGTGATAACACCTCCCATTCTCTTGGTGACTGTTTCACAAAAAACTGAGTCCGTTGTGACTAATACAGCTTGTTGCAGGCTTTTGTGTTTATAAGCTACTCAGAAAAGTGTAAAAAGTGTTTATCATAAGGATTCTCTCCTGTTTATTCCTTATCCCTTTCCACATCTCTTTGTATCTGTACACCCCTGTATGTATGCACTGTTTGATGGTAGCCTCTCTTCTACCTTTCTATGGATTGATCTCATGTGGACATACAAAAAGAGTCTCCAGTCACAGGTAAAACAATAAAATCCATGTTGATATTAACAGAACCTGCTGGGTATGAAATGCCGGCTTTATTTGTTAAAACAGAATGCTGGCCCTAAAAGGGATCACAGGAGGAGAGTGGGGAGCTCACCAAACAGGTGAAGGCCACATCTCTCCTGATAATTTGAATCATTAACGGTATAGCAATCTCTGTGCTGGCTATAACATTCTGTTTTAGAAAATGAATTCACAGAGTGGTTTCTGTACAAGACGTATAGAAAAATATGCATATGCCCAGGCCACAGCTTATCACCTTTCAGGAATTTTAACACATTCTGTGACACTGGACCTCAGCAGCTCATCATTTTCTTCAGGTACCACCAGCTTTTTCATTTTAAATCAACTTTTTGGAAGTCATCCCAAGGAAATATAAGTCCGGCAAATAAGTCTGTCAAACTTGGTGATGCTAGGTCCTGCGACTGAATCAACATTTTCATCTGACCTGCCCCTAAAGGAACTGTACTTGTCTCACAGGACTTTAAAGAACAAAGGAAACATACAGACAAAAGGATTTCACATCTTGCATTTGCCCAGGCCACAGTTTATCACCTTTCTGGAACTTAAACACATTATGTGATGCTGGATCTTAACAGTTCATCATTTCCTCTGGATGCAATTTACCATCAGCATTCTCATTTTAAATCAACTTTACATGTACCTTGTCTCTAAAGGCCTAAGTTAGTAGGGAAGCTACCTCAAAGGAACTGCCATCCTATCCTCCTCTCCTTCCCTGTTGTGCCAGTCAAATATGTTTTACCCAACTACTGTCATACCTTGTGGAACTGCCATATTGGCCCTGTTCACACTCTCAGGACTCCTAATTTCAGGCATGTGTCTGCCTGCCCACTCAGGAGCAACCAGCGCCATGACTGATAACTATTGTACTATAACCTCCCCCCTAAATCTGACCCCCTCCACTCATAAGCTACATGGGGTTCACTCTGTATCGATGGGTCTCAGATCTGTCATCCCCACTGTTGTGATACCTTGGCAATCTTCTATCAAATCTCCTTTAAGCAGAGAAACTCCACGTGATGCCACGCTAACTTCAAGTTACACACCCACTGAAGAAATACCTGAAAAGACTAACAGTGCTGCTCTTATTGCTCTTGGGCAGTATACATCCTAATCCTTGATAGGCATGTGCAAAAAAAAATTTCCTCTGGCAGAATTCAAGTGAAAGTCTGACTTTTGCTTCCGCAGAAGTTCAGAAATTGATTTCCAAACTTCCGCAGAAATTTCGACCGCAGTCACCGCCCAACCCAGTCACCCAACTTGCCCCCCAAAAGCCCAGTCCCACCAAGTTGCCATCCCTCCCCCCCCATCACTGCCTGATAACAAATGCCCTGGTGGCTAGTGGTCCCTTCCCCTCCACCTCACCCACCAAAACTAAAATTGTCCACCAGCATTTAGTATTAGTAATAGCCCCCCATCCCCATCTCCATTTGACCAGTACTCCTCGCTCCACCATGGCTGGCCTGCCCACTGAGCTGTCAATGAATGAGCATATTCTGGTAACAAGAATGTACTCATTCATTGACAATTCAAAGGATGGGCCAGCCGTGGTGGAGCGAGGAAGGCTGTTACAATCTGCCTGCTGGGGTTCTGGGTGGGGGTGGGAGTGGGGTGGTGGGACACCTGCTGGGGTGGGGGCACTAGACCACCAGGGAAATAATGGGACTGGAGATTGGGGATGGGGAGGGTGTGGGAAACCACTAGACCACCAGTGAATTTTTTTTAAAGTACAGGTCTGATGGAGATGGGGATGGGGGGGGTGCTGTTACTAATACTAAATGCGGGTGGACAATTTAAGTTTGGGCTGTTGAGGTGGAGGGGTGGGACCATTAGCCACCAGGGCATTTGTTGTTGAGAAGGGATGGGGTGGGGGAGGGACGGGGTATTTTTTTTTAAATTGAGCCACCGGCAGGTGATCCGGTGTTGGGAGGGACCACTAGCCACCAGGGATAGGCTATGTACTTGTGGAGCGGGTGGCGGGAGGGGCCACTAGCCACCAGGGCTAGGAATGGGTGGTGAAAATGTGGCTTTCTTCCCCCAGGGTTTGATACCAGGTAAAATTTCACTAATAACTTTTGTGGAAGTTTTCTGCTCCACCACGAGCAGAAATCTGGAAACTTCCATGAAAGTTCACTGATTTCTGCGGAAGTTCCATGGGGGTGGAAAAAACGTGCTTTCACCCATCCCTAATCCTTGACCCCCCCACTGCCCAAACCACTCATCAAGAAATAGTGGTGGTCTAACAGTGGCTTCACTAAACATTTGCAGCCTTCTTCCAAAACTTGAAAGACTACAAGTATGGACCACCTTACATAATCCAGACGTAATCTCGGTAGTAGAAATGTGGCTCACTCCTAGTGTCCCTGACGCAGCAATCCTACTTGCTAGCTACACAGTATTTAGGTGTGATTACCTTTCTCAGCATGGTGGTGGATGTGTGATCTACATAAAGTATAATTTGCAGGGCCTCGGGATCCCCATCCCTTATTGTGGTGATTTAATCCAAATGCTGGCCATTAAGTTGCTTCTCAGTGCACACAACAAAACACTCACTGTGCTTTCTGTTTACATCCCTCCAAGTCACACTAAACCTGGCTTTGCATCATTCATAAACACCTTAAGAGGGATGGGCCTTCACTCAGAATTTCTAATACTTGGAGATTTCAATATAAACTGTCTCTCCCCCTAATGCCACTGATGCCAAGGATTCATTATCTGCTATCCACCTTTCACAGCTTGTAGAAGCCTCAATCAGGAGGAACTACAAAACTGGGACCAATACCTTACTGGACTGGGTGCTATCTAACCAGCTGGATAATATCAAGGGCACCTCTGTCCTACCCGACTGTATTAGTGATCACTCCCCTGAGTTTTACTGGTCCAATAACTACCGCAAGCCCCCTGCCAGAACTGTCAGTAGCCAGGTCTTCATTCTGGGACACCTCGAGCTAATGAAAGCTGACCAAAGGATCACCGATTGGTCTAATGTATATACAGCCAGCAACGTTGACACTGCATTGGAATTCTTCATTGACTTCTTTAATGCAACCTGCAGTAAGCATGTCCCCTTCAAAACTACAATCAAGGGAACCCATTATCCCTGGATCATCCTTGCTCTACTTGATCTACTAAAACACAGGGATCACCTCTGGCACATCTCTCAAGTGCTGGGGACAAAAGCTAAAGTACAGAGGTACAAAGCAGTGAGAAATGAGTGTACCCATGCTATCCATTCTGCTAAAAGCCAGTATTTCAAAGATACCCTTTCCACCTCCTGGAAAGATAGCAGGATGTTCTGAAAGAACATCCAAGACATCACTGGTACTGACCCCAAAACTACCCCGAACATGCTGAACATCGATGGCACCCCTTCTGTGGATTTAAAAGCTATCACTAATGCTTTCAACAAAGCATTTACAGTCCTTAACAACATTCTTCCCCCCTGACTACTTTGTGATTACCCGCTTAGGTGTGAACTCTGCAGTCCAGAACCCATCCCGAGACCACCTACTGTTTTACTTCAAAGCAGTGTCTATAAATGAAGCCAGATGTTATCTTATGAAGGTACTGGGGAAAGCTAGATTCAGTGGAGACTCCTTGGACTTAAAGTTTGTTGCCCTTACCCTTGAGGAAATCCTCATACCTCTTACCAAAATAATCAACCTGTCACTCTTTCAGTCACAGTTCCATATCTTTGGAAATCAGCAGTGGGCATAAGAGTGGCGACTGAGCACTGCTGGGAAATTACTGCCCGATCTCCATTTTTCCAACAAACTCTAAGTCCCTGGAGCACAACGTGGCCGATCAACTCATAGAGTATCTGGATATCTACCAACTCCAATGTCCCCAACAGGATGGGTTCATTTGTGGGCATAGCACTATCACTGCACTCCTGGAGTTTACAGGCTTTATCAATAACTCTCTGGAACAAGGGCTCTTGGTAGGGGCAACTTTCATATACTTTACCAAGGCCTTTGACACTGTCACCCACGATCTTCTCATCAGACAACTCTCCTCCATTGGTCTTTCCTCTGACAATACAAACTGGTTCTCCAGCTACTTAAGCAGCTAAACGCAGTAGGTAAAAATTGGTAATGCCTTGTCTGATAGTAGGCCTGTATGCTCTGGAGTCCCGCAGGGATCTACCTTGGGTCCATTGCTTTTTAGCATCTTCCTCAATTCACTACCAGGAGCTTGCTGTGACCACATAATTCTATAAGCTGATGATGCTGTACTTTTACCAGCAACATGGACCCTTACCTTCTCCAGCACCAACTTCATCAATCCTTTACATCTGCAGAGAAGTGGTTTCAGGATAATAAGCTCATCCTTAATTATAACAAGACTAAGGCAATGTTGTTTTCAACCTCCCAAGGCAGACACAAAACCTTACTGCTTACTATCATTAATGACACTGGCTCCCCTCTTGAACTGATTCACCATTTCAAGTGCCTGGGCATAACTATTGACTCTATCCTGTCTTTCACCCAGCACATCAACTGAACAGCCAGTGCTGTTAACCAGCATTTAGGAGTTCTATACAGGAACAAACATAATCTCACTCCTGAAGCACTGGACATGGCCATCCACAGTTCTGTGGTCTCTCACGGACTATGGTATTGTCATTTACGGTGTGGCTACAGACCGGCAATTAATCAATCAATCAAATCTTTATTTATCCAGGCGGACACCATTGAGCAAGCTCATTTACAAGATGGACCTGCATCACACAAGGTCAGGTACAATACACATAAATACAGGCATTAGGGTAGAACATAGGAGTAAATAATAAAGCAAGTTAAATAACAGTGAGACCAGCAGTCCATTTAGGCACACATTGTAACGTATCTAACTATGTACGTGACATGGTTAAGGAAAGGGTGAGAAGAAAGGAGATTTAAGTGGAACCTCGCCTAGGTGTAGGTTGCAAGGGGTAAGGGGGGGCCGGGCAAGAGTCTTACTCGGTGGTACTGTACGGAATACCTGCTATGGCTTAGGGCTAATAGTTTAGGGTTGAAGGCTTCAGGATGGCCGACTACCTGTAAGCCTTAGTTTCCTGTGGTGGCTGAGCTGGGAGCCCTGAAGGATTCTCAGCTCTCAGGGAGCGGAGTATGGTCGAGGAATATGGGTGATGGCTTCTGTAGCGCCGGCCACCCAGAGACTGCAGGTGCATGTGGTGTCCAAGCTGGGAACCTGGAGGGTTCTCAGTACTCAGGGAGCGTAATTCAATCGAGGGGTCTCAGGTGGTGGCTTCAGGGGTGCCGACCGCTGATGACCATGGTTCCTGTGGTGACTACGCTGGGAACTCTGTGGGGCCATTGGCACTTGGGGATCAGAGTTGGAGCAAGGGGTAGAAAGGGTTGGGAGATGGAAAGGGTGAGAAGGGTATATGGTTTCTGCAGGGTAAAGTTTTTAATGTGTGCAAGGCAATAGATGATATTATGCAGAGAGGGAGTAGTTCATAGGTGGTGGAAGCAGTGACATACTTCTGTAATTGTTTTTGCATATAAAGTCTTGAACATTGCGATGCTTACTGGGGATTTTAGTTTCAGGAATTTCTGTATCTTGTTCCAGAGGTTTGGCAGTGAGTAACCTATGGCCACTCTCCAAAGGCGCTTGCAGACCCTGGGAATCCTCAGGGAAATTAGGGAGCAGCTCCTTAGGGCATACTTTTGGAGCACGCTTAGAGGCAGTAGGTCAGAGATAGAATGTGGTCATTTGTCAGTAATTGCTTTTGATGTCCATACAGTGGCATTTCTATTGTGTCTGTATTGTAGGGAGGTCCATCCCACTGCAGCGTATAAGGAGCAGTGATGAGCAGAGGAGGGGAGGCAGGTGATGAAACGCAGTGCTCTGTGATATAAGACGTCAAGCTTACCCAGATATGAGGCGTTGCAATGACTATAGATGAAATCAGCGTAATCTAATAAGGAGATGAAAGTGGACTGTACAAGCTGTCTTTTTGCCTCTGTAGTCAGAAGGCGGTTTATCCAGTAGAAGACCCCCAGCCTCTGCCTCAGTTTTTTCACTATATCCTCCAAATGTTCCCCAAAGGAGAGTTTGTGGTCTAGCCAGACCCCCCAGGTATTTAAACTTGGGGACAAACTCTAAGTTTTCTCCCAATAAGGTGGTGATGGGGGGTAGAGTGCCAATAGTAGGGTAAGACAGATGGTTGCCGGGTGAAAGAATCATTGCCTTAGTTTTTTTGGCATTGAGGAGCAGGTTTTTGCTAAGAAGCTGGTATTGGAGGGATATCGAAGCCGAGTTGCAAATCTTTACAGGCAGCTTCAGGTGTTGACCTGCTTAGGTAGAGTACTGTGTCATCCGCAAACAGGTGAATGCTGGCCTTCTTAATGCCAAGGTCGATGCTGTTAATATATATAGTGAAAAGTATTGGTCCCAGGATGGAGCCTTGAGGGACACCTCTTAATAATGGTTTTGGGGAGGAGAGCTCCCCTTCTGCCTTCACCTGCTGATGCCTGTCCGTTAAATAGTCCTGGAACCAGCCCAAGGAGGTGGTGTCTAGACCTAAGGCTTTTAATGAGAAAAGAAGTAAGGAATGGTCGACAGTGTCGAATGCCTTGCTGAGGTCCAGGAAGACAGCGCAGACTAACTTTTTGTTTTCAAGGTCATATTGCCAATCGTTTGTTACCTTGGCCAATGCCATAACTGTACTGTGGTTCATTCGGAAACCTGACTGTATAGGATTTAAAAAGTCTGTCTTTTCCAGGAAGGCTCATAGCTGGGCATTCACTATTTTTTCTAGAAGTTTTGATACTATGGGGAGTAACAAAATTGGCCTGTAATTATTTAGGTCACAGGGATCCTCAGATTTAAATAGTGGGATAATGTGGGCAGTTTTCCATAAATTAGGGAGAGATCCCTGTGATAGTGACAGATTGAACAGATGAATAATGGGCACCACCAGGCCATGCCAGGCAACCTTTATGTAGTAGGGATCTAAAGAATCCACGCTGGCAATTTTCTTGGTAACCAAATTAAGGAGATGCTCTTCAACTTCTTTTAGGGTAGCAGGTGAGAAGGAAAAGGTGGTGTTTGTTAAGTTTGGCTCAGAGGGCGAAGCATTCTTCTGAGACCGCAGGCTGCAAGCAGGTGAGTTATCGAATGCTACTCCAGCTGAGGCAAAGTGATTATTGAAGGCTTGTAATATTTCCTTTTTATCGTTGATAATGCCATTGTTTGAGGAGATTTCTGAGGGGAGTGCATTTCCTATCGTATGACCAGAGAGATCTTTTATTGTGGACCAGAATTTGGTTGGGCCTTTTGAGGCAGCGTCTAGCTCTGTGCGGCAGAAATTGGACTTGGCCTCTCAGATCAGCTTTGTGCAGGAGTTCCTGGCAGCTCTGAAAAGACACCAGTCTTTGGCAAGTTGTGATTTGTGAGCACTTTTCCAAAACTTGTCCCTTTTTAATAATGCGGTTTTGAGGACTGCAGTAAACTAGCAATATGTTCTAGGCTTTATGTGAGTTTTAACCAGAGGAGCATGGATATTGAGGGCATTTGTTACAATTTCTTGGAAGATGGCGTGTGCATTATTTATTGATTTGGCGAGGAAGAAACTCTACCAAAGTAGAGCGGCCTTAAGATCGTTGATATAGGCCAGTGGGTCAAAGTTCCTTTTTGATCTCTTAGTAGAGAATTTTGAGGTGGATTTGGGCATATGGTTTGTTCTCACACCAGCAATAAAACAGTGGTCGCTAACACTGGCGTGGAAGATGCCAGCATGGGAGAAGAGGTGCGGTTTATTTACTAGTAGGACATCTAAGAGGGTGCTACTTGATGGGTTTTTCTTATTAATGCGTGTTGGTCCATCGATGAGTTGTGAAAGTCCATGAGAATTGCAGAGGGATTCGAGAGGTAGCAAGGTGCTGGACAGCTAGTTGTAGTTAAGGTCTCCCAGTATAATAGTTTCTAGGTTACTGGAGTCCAACATAGATGACAGGTGAGTCAGGAGCTGTGGTCCAGCAGATGGGGGTCTGTAGTAGCCAATGATTTGGATGGCTGACACAGGAGTGGTTTCAATTTTTAAGGACAAGCATTCGTATGCATTGGCAAGCGATGAGGAGTCAATTACAGAGACTGTGAATTTATCCTTGGTGTAGATGGCAACTCCACTACCCCTAGTTTGTCAGACACTGCCCTCTGACATATCAAAACAGACTTAAATAAAGCATGCTGCCTTCTTACTGGTGACGCACACTTGACACACACCTGTGATCTTTATGCCCAGGTTAGTTGGTTGCAATTTGACAGCAGGCTCAAATACCAATCGTGCCTGCTTGCAAAAAAGTCACCTTGGGACTCTTGCCCCCAGCGTACTGGCCTGTCTTTCTCCTGCATGTAATCCACGCAGTACCAGAAGCTCTGGCAAACAGGCTTTCAGAATCCCATGGTGGCGCACCACCTTTGGACAGTGTGCATTTGCATACAGAGCTTCACTGTGGTGCAACTCTCTGCCTCTTGACATAACCAATGCTACTTTGCTGGGCTTCTTTAAGGAAAAACTCCGGCAGCATCTAATCTCACTTGCACCCTGTGACTGCTACCTCTAATGTGCCTTTACCTTGCTCCTTCTATTTGCAATCTCTGTGATCTCTATTGATTAGTAACATGTTATGCTTTATGTCCATTTCTTGGACCCCCAGTCAAGTTAACACTTTCATGGGCTTTCTACCCCTGCCTGAAGTATTTATTTTACCTCCCACCTCCCTGTACCTACTCTTCCCTTTTTTGCCCCTCTGTCATTCCATACCTCTTTCTTCCTTATCACCTTAATATGTCTTCATCATCACCCCACTACCTATACCACCTTTTCCTCCCCTACTCTCCTCCTCCCCTGCTTTCCCCACCCTCCTCCCCCTTTAACCCTTTATTCCACTTTGACTACATAGCTATTCTTCCCTTTCCCTCCTACCTATCCCCATTCTACTCTCCAGTTCTGCTTGCCTTCTCCCTCCCCGCACTTTCCTCCTCCCTCCCCTGTCCCTCTGTACTGGTATGAGACCTTCTTCCTTTCTTTGACTCAGGCACAATCCAATTATTTGCCTATGTTGTTATTTGCACAATTCTCCTTTTTAAGCAAGCATCCTGATATTATGTTACCACTACCTAGTGAAACGTTAGCCTTTGTTTTGACTTTGTATCTGTGGAACATATCTGTATTCTTGTTTGTGTCATACTTGACATGGAACCTATGAAAGAGCTTTCTGCTCAAAAGTGTTAATCGAAGATCTCAATAAATAAATAAATAAATAAATAAAAAGCAGTGGTACTATAGCTCACATTCACATGTTAAAATTGAAAGAATAGGGACCTGACCTATGATGGGGTCACCCTGCAGTTGGTGGTCAGGTTAATTATGGTACGGCTGAATGATGAAACCAAGAACCCCCTTTCTAAATTATGGAATGAAGAAAGAAAGTAAGAAAATGAATAACTTTAAAATATGTGCAGGCTCAGAGCAACATTTGGGGTGGGGGTTACTGGATTTAGTTTGAATCTGATGCTGGCACTTCAACAGCACACCTGTAAAATGTAAGAAAAATGTATAGGTAATATACAGGTAATTAAATCTCCATGAATTTGCCAGGGTTGAGTTTGGCATACCCTTATTGTTCCAAATAAAGCTCTATGTACCTTCAACCATTTATTCAAAATACATAGACCTCTGAAGGGACACAAAATAACCTGGGCAAAAATTAGTTGATGACCTTAGGTTGTGCCATCTCATAGTCCCTGCACAATACCTGTCAGCGGTGAAAAGTACAACTGAGATAAAATACTTGTAACTATTTATTTAAAACCAGTTAACTAGGTTACGAAGCATTAACTATTTTAAAAACCTTACCTCTTACTCCGATTGGTCAAGTGAAAATGATCATATTGTGCTTCGTACCCAAATTGTTATATATGTTCCAATCCCTTCCCTTTAGAGCTCCTAAATCAGTCTGCTGTCTCTGCCTTTTTGTGGTGAGTTGGAGATGTTCCTGTTACACAAGAGATGCTGCATAGACCCTTTGAGGGCAGGTCTGGCCTTAACAGATTTCAAATGTTATTACTTTGCTGCACTGTTGGAGAATGTCCCGCACTCCCCCATAGCTCAGACGCAGGAGGCTTAGAGGGAGTTACATAATAATATCCTGGGGACACCTATCACCAACACTTCTGCATCAAACACTGCAGTCCTCTGAGTGAAGCATACAAACAGTTGCAGCATTCATCTCCCTTTATTTAGTTGTGTATTTGTTTTTTTGGTTACTGGATAGATATATTAGGAACCCGAATTTCTATTTACAAGTACTACCTGGGAGAGTAAAAGAAGGCATGTACAGTACTAAGAGGAACCTGGAAGATCACTCAAACAGTATGAATTGCATATGGTTCCTTCACTTGCTGTATCTCTCATCAGATCCAGAATTGCAACTTTCTGTTTCTATAATGAAGAGGGAGTTAGGAATTTCATTACATAGTGAATCCTTTCACCTTCTTTGGGCATTGCGGGCCTACCTTTTCAGTCAGGTCAGTGCCCTCCTGTGCTGTAGTTTCTAGCACTGCATGGTATAAAGAAATATATATTTATATTGCTCAAAACTGGCTCAACCTCTCTTCTCCAACTATTGCTCATTGGGCGGTGAATCTCTCCTTCTGCATGACACTGGAAAAGGCCCCTGCATTTGTAAATAGTGAACCTCATTGGTTCACATGGATGTTGTCCTCCCTGGAGAGTGCTATAGAAACTAATTTATTACTGATTTGACCATGGTATGCTGTCATCCATGAGCTCTACCTGTGGCACAATTGATATAATATCATATACGCTGTGTCTGAGGGCACCAAGGCTATCCTCAAGTACACCAATGCCAAGTAAAGGGGCTCCACAGGAAAGCAGCTCATATCAAAAAACACAATGGTCATTTTTACAATTTGGGGTTTAAGATTTTATGGACAGACTGGATAAACCATCAGTCTTTTTCTGCTGTCATTTTCTACATTTCTATAAGATGCACTGTGAAGACAGATGCAGAATGTATTTATTAATGTAAATTCCATATGACCTGTGAAACCCAGAATAAAAAATACTCTCAAAAAAAAGATTCTGAACCACCTGAAACAAACACAACATACCAGCTGCTTTGACAGACCACCAACCAGTTCATTTAAATGTTGCCTCATTAGGCTGCATGTGGGATTCAGTGATGTCCAACAGTAGGGTCCTGTCTCCCACTGGCTTTGTAGCTTGCTTCCTGTTGTGATGCGGTCTTGCAGCAAACATTAGCTCTGCTATGACTGTGGCTGCTACAAGAAAGACAGGTCTTCAGGGTCTTAGTGCTAATCAGACAGTACAACCCATTTAATTAGCAATCCTTGTGAGTTCAATTTTTGATGCACATTACAATGCAAACCTGGTTGTGTTATGCCTTACCACAGTGAAGGACTTTCATTTACAAATATGTCCAGTATATGTTGATAACAGGCACAAGGTAATCAATCTCCTATGCAAGTCTAAACTAAATCTCTGTTTAAATTATGTTTTCTTTAGTAAAAAAATGCAAACAAATCATTGTGGAAGATGTCAGTTCATGCCAGGAGCGACATTTAGGCAGGCAGATGGAGAAAGAGACCCCCCCTCCACCACTACTTTTTTACATTTATGTTAATTGAAATCAGGTAAGAAGTCAAGTTTGGACCGTGATGAAAGGAGTTACACTGCCCCTCAACAAAACTGGATCAAAAGGATTGTGCAAACAGTGCACTACATAATGCAGTCAAACCTTACCACAGTGCACCATCATGTCCACCCTTAAAGGGGCACTGTCAGCTTTACCCCACCATTTTGTTGATATATGTGCAGTGTGCCTTGTGGCACACACCTAAGTCATTTGTACTGCAGAATAACCACATAGATGTAGAATTTCAACAAAAATACCTGCTTTATAAATATTCGGCAAAGTTAATATTTTCCTTGGGCCATCCATAACTCCACCGACACCCGGAAGCATACCCCCTTAAGGATGCATGCCAGGACCGAGCACAGCCATGAAGTGGAATTTTACACCATGCCTGGTTTAGTAACATGCTGCCCATATAAAGTCCTAAATAGCAAACTGCCCCTGGTAATTTAGAATTAAAACCGAGCCCTGTGTGGCTCGCAATTTACTTTTTAAAACTGGTGCTGTAATCCCGTGCATGAGTGGAATAAAGAAGTGTGGAGATCCCACACATGTGGAAGAGCATGCCGCCCTTGCACATGTGTGGGATTTTGGCATTGGTTTTAAGAAGTAAATTGTGAGCCACACAGGACTTGGTTTTAATTCTAAATTACCGGGAGCAGTTCACAATTTAGAAATGTATATGGGCAGCATGTTATTAAACCAGGCTTGGCATAAAATGCCACTTCAAGACTGTACTTTGTCCTGGTGCTCGTCTTCAACGGGGTTATGCTTCCAGTGTCAGTGGATTTATGGACGCCCAAGGGAAAGATGAATTTTGCTAAATATTTATAAAACTGGTATCTTTGCTGAACTTCTGTGCCTATGGGGTTATTCTGCATTGTAAATTACTTAGGTGTATGCCAAAAAGCACACTGCACAGATATTAATAAAATCATAGGGATAAAGCTGACAGTGCCCCTTTAAGTTAAGTAATCAGAATTCACAGGGCTTTTTTTCAGTTTAATATTGTTTTCATCCTTGCTTTTTATGTGTGTGACCAACACACAAGATTCCAGCCAGTTATATCAAAAACAAATCTGTTCTCCAAAGATTACAATTGCTAGCTCTACCTGGGGTGTCTGCATGACTAACATACGAAACATGTTACTGCAATATTATATACAGTATGTACCCCCCCAAAAAGGGACCACACACATTAAAGGAAATCAAAGGACACTGGTTTTATATAGCGCCACTCTACAAACAGTAGCCCAAAGCACATTACAATGGATGGAGAGAATGTTACAGCATTTTCAACAATCAAGAAAATTCACAGAATACAGAAATACGTTTGCGAGAGAGATTACAGAGGAATTGAGTACTGAAAGCTTAAAGGTCAGGGTCACACAGTGAATAAGTGGCATTTGAAGGGTTCAAACCTTGGTCTTTAGGCTAACACTTCTGTGCTCCCTCTAACTAAAGTGAAGCTCCCCGGGATCAAACCCAGCTCAGCAGAATTCTGCAGTACAGTTACTGAGGGAACAATGCAGTTTCAATGGGAGTTAATCCCTTTTGTCATGCAGGGAAACTGTGACACTGTGCTTGATCCTAATGGATAAGGCGCTTTCTGTGGCAGCCCCCATTCATGAGGAATGCTCTACCAAACTAGATGCATCAGATCTCCTCTGATGAAGTTTTTAAAATGGCTCGGAAAACATATCTTTTCTTCCTGGCATTTGAGGGGTAATTTTAATAATTTTAATGATTATGGTATATAGGATAGGAGTACTGCTCTGCCTGATTTTTGTATTTTATTGATGTTTTTAATACATAATTGATCTAATTTTAAAGTGTATGTAAAGAACTTCAAGACTTAGGAATGAGGTGAATATAAAATACAGTTTTTCGTTTGTGTACTTCATTGGACTAAGCCAATTTTCCTCTTTCTTAAAATCCTTACATACATTTTTATGTTTGCTTGCAGGCTTGTGCAAGAAACATAGTGCCACCATATGAGTTTTTGTAGGTGTGGCACCCCCGCTTCCAATGCCCTCAGCATTTTTGCAGGTGCGGCCACACTGCACCAATGAATGTCCCAGCTGTCTGTAACAGCAGTTCAGATTATAGTGGCGTACAGTTGAGAACAAACAATCGCTACAATCAGCGATGGTAACGTAGGCAATTTACATACTGCCCTGCCATCAGCAGTATGCAAATTGCCTCCACGTCACCACCACTGATTGTAGTGGTGAATGTATATTGTCTGACCCCTTGTTGTGTGCCAGGGGTGCCCAATCCCCTGATCAGGCACACTCCCGCCAAGCACACTCTATGTCGGCGGGGGTTCACAATCCCCGTCAGCTCCAGTGCCGCCCTCAAGAAAACAAACTTCCAGGTGCCATGCTGGGAGCCTACCCCAGCATGACAGAAATTCAGCGTTCCTACTAGTCTACTAGTCTGTTGAATGCGGTGCCTGTCAGGGGTTGGAGTCCATACCTGGCTCTTAAGGAGGGCAGGTGGATTATCACTCCTGATGGCCAGAGCTGGATCCCAGATCCTGCAACTATTCCTACATACAGGATTAATTCCTGTGTGCCTGCTTAAGCTGCATCCTCAGCTACTACTCTGCATGGTGCTCCTCCACAGGGTTCCTGGGACCCCATCTCATGAATTCAGTGACTGTCATTTGGTTATTTGCTCCTGAAAGGTGATTTTGTGGTCACTGCGCAGAATCACCTTTCAGGACCGATTAATGAAATGACAGTGTCAATGTTCATGAGGTGGACTCAAAAAAACCTATGTTGCAAATTTGGTAAAAAAATTCCAAAAAATGACTGTGTTACGAGCTTGCATTTTGCAGTTTCCATGCACAGTCACAAATTCATGAATTTGTAAAATTTTCATTCCAGATTTTCAACACTGGCATTTATTCACACCTCCTTATGAACAGTACAGCTGTCATTTTTCACATTCTGGCCAAAATGTGTTTTCACACTTCTGGCGCAGAATACAGTGGTTACTGTGGGAAATCAGTGTTTGGGACAGATTAAGAAAAATCACAGTGACACTGTTCATGAGCAGAGGTTCTAAAATGCTTATGTTGAAAATTTGGTCACAAAAGTCCATAAAATGACTGTGTTACGAGCGTGCATTGTGCAGTTTCTACGCACCCTCGTAACTTCAAAGATTTGTAATATTTTCACTCCAGATATTCAACATTGGCATTTCTCCACACATTCTTATGAACAGTACAGGTGTCATTTTTCACATCCTGGCTGAAATGTGTTTTCTCACTTCCAGCGCAGAATAACACAGTCGCTGTAGGAAATCAGTGTTTGGGACAGATTAAGAAAACCACAGTAACACTGTTCATGAGTGGAGGTTTCAAAATGCCTATATTGAAAATCTGGTGAAAACATCCCCCAAATAATTGCATTATGAGTGTGCGTTACGCAGCTTCTATGCACGCTCGTGACGTCACCAGTTTTTTTAATATTTTCTCTCCAGATTTTCAACATTACCATTTTTTTACACCTCCTCATGAACAGTACAACTGTCATTTTTCACATTATGTTGGAAATGTGTTTTTGCACCTGTGGTGTTAATGGCACAATCACTGTGCAAAATCACCTTTCGGCTAACAAACTGATAGTGTCACTGTTCATGCGGTGGGGTCACAAAAAGCCCATGTTGAAAACTTAGAGTAAATATACCAAGATATGCCCAGGGCCTTAGGGTTTCTGACCATAATGCCCTACTCTGTAGGGTCTGACAGGCATCTGCCCTACCCTGTAGGGACTGACAGGTGTCAGTGGTGTAACTTGGGATTGTCGACAGTAATGCTCACGCCATTCCACCCCCAACCCCACCACCCCTGCAGCCAGTGACAGGCATCGATGTGCACCTTGGACTCTTTGACCCCAGAGTTCACACCATTCTCCTATACTGCACCCATTTCAACGTATTTCCTTATGGAATGAGGTGAGTGTAAAGCCCAAACACCCCAAGGCACACCTCGAGACTTGTCAGTGTCTGCAGGGTAGGGTGAGGTGAAATGTCATGACCGTTATGGATGATGACTCAAAGACACACCTCAATGCCTGTCCATCTCAGCAGGGTGGGGGTGGAGTTGGTGTCAGTTCAATACATCACTGCCACTCCTATACTGTATCTGTCTAACTCCTGCACTTCCACTGCTAATGCCAGCAAGCAAATATTTGGCATTGACAAATGCTTGTTTCAATTCAGTTTTGCTTCAATTATTCTGACTTATGCAAACACTGCAGACATTACACACTTTTCCACTGTGTTGTGCTGCTCTGTTGCTGCTGCTGCTTCTTAACCTCGTAGGCCTTTGCTAATTCTGGGACTTGGGCATTGGGATCTGTTCAGCCCTATAGTAAGTAGCAACACAAGGATTCTGAAGTGGTAGGATAATGTTAATAAAAACAGAAAACTTTTCTTCACTCAAAGGGGGTGAGCCTGTGGAATAGGCTGTCAGAGGAAGCCGAAGAAGCACAGAATTTTGCACTCTGAAACCACAAGATAGCCACATTTACTGTAGGTGGAACATCTAATTCCTAGTGAAACAATTTCAAAATGGAGCTAGACAAATTTCTCTTACAATATAATATGACTGGTAAAGGAGGGCTACAATACTGCTTATTTTCAGCCTTATCCTGGGGAGGGGGGGCACAGATGCAAACCAATTGAGATTAAACCAAAGTTAGCTGTTGGTGGTATTTTTAGTGAATCGGGGAAATTTGGCAAGGAAACCAGGGAAATTCCCCAACCCTTGCCAGTAGGGGGAACCACTGACCATCTGCAAAGATGGCCAACCCTAGTGGTGGAAGAGAAGGAGGGGATGCTTTTGGCTGCTGATATGGATATGGATGTGATGACTACTGTGCCTGAAACTCCTGTTGGAACTATCTCAGAGATGGAGATGGATGTCAGTGCACCAGAGATTACGGTTGTTCCTACCTCTGCTATTGAACAGCCTGTAATGCCCAGTATCTCTACAGATATTTCACAATCAGACAGTTGTAGCTCTGGTTCTGATAAGGAACTTTTGCAAGCTGATCATCATTTAAGAAAAATAGCAGGAAATAGCAGGACAAGAGGACACAGCATGAGATTAGAGGGAGGCCGATTAAGGGGGAATGTGAGGAAATTCTTTTTCACAGAAAGGGTGGTGGATGCATGGAATGGCTTACCACAAGAAGTGGTGGCTATGAATACAGTGCAGGGCTTCAAACAGGCATGGGATAGGCATAAGGGAGCAATACAAATGACTATGAATAGATAGGCCACTGACAGAGCAAAGGCCGATGGCACATTTATAAGGTAGAAAAAGAAATGGGCAGACTGGATGGGCCTTGCGGTCCTTATCTGCCGTCAACTTCTATGTTTCTATGTTTCTAAGTTGGTCAAAAAAAAGCGGCACTTGTTAGCATTGTTGGAATAAGAAGAAAAAACTATCTTAAAGCCACTCAAGAACTGCACTCTCATGCTAAAGTGGACACAGTAGTGTTTTCCCCTCCTGCTGATGCATTTTCTACACAGCTCCCCAGTGTGTCTACCTCCCCTAACCCTCTCAATGCTGCAGAGTTTTATTCCACACCATTTTCCAGTCCCATACCTGTCCCGATGCTGCGGTCGGGTGACCAGTGCATTTCAATTTTTTTTTCATTCTGCTTAACACTCACCCATTTCTGGTATGCCTGTAGTTTCCACTTTGGAAGATGAAGTGATTATTGCCGAGAATACTGTTCATTTTTGAGGGACAGCTTCTGTTATGCTTTGGGAACTGCCTGTACTGCTGCCTAGCAACCGGACTTGTCAGTCTCTAGACCCTACCATAGTTACAGAGCCCGATACTGCAGGAGAGTTTAACCTGGCTGTTGTTCTGACCGCTCCTGGAGTGGAGGCTGCTAGGATCTGCAGAGAGCCTGAAATTCCTACTGGATCATAGTCTACTAGTCTGTTGAATGCGGTGCCTGTCAGGGGTTGGAGTCCATACCTGGCTCTTAAGGAGGGCAGGTGGATTATCACTCCTGATGGCCAGAGCTGGATCCCAGATCCTGCAACTATTCCTACATACAGGATTAATTCCTGTGTGCCTGCTTAAGCTGCATCCTCAGCTACTACTCTGCATGGTGCTCCTCCACAGGGTTCTGCTACCAAAAAAAAAACAAATTCTGTATTGGATGATGTTGCTATGGCTTCCTCACACAATGTCCAGGCAGGGATTATTGTTGCATCTGCCCCCTTGGTTTCAGCTGATGTTGTACCTAACCATTCTGTGCATGATGCTATTGTTAAGACTGCTATACTTTTTTATTCTGACACAGCCTCAGATGTGCTTCAGACCCAAGCTCCTCTTACTCCTGATGTTTCAAACAATACTGAGCAGCATGTGGGGAATAGTTTCAAACTTTTGGATCTTTTTGTTGCACAACATACACCTATCCCACAGTGTAATGCTGTTCAGATCAAATATAAGGGTGCAAGTGAACTACCCCGATCGCTCCTTCATTGTGGAAAAACCCATTATGGACTCTATGGGATTTCTGCCTTCGGACATTTTATGCACTGATTTATGTCTCTGGAGACACCCTGTTTGACATCAGCTTCCGGCTGCTTTCTACATCGGATGATATTGCTATGGTTTCCTCACACAATGCCCAGGCAGGGATTATTGCTGCTTCTGCCCCCTTGCACTGTAACACACTTATAAAAAAAACAACAAACGTTTACTAAAAAAATAAAAATGATTAATGTTATCTCCTAGTTCCCCACACTGATAGTGATGTCATCAGGGTTGCACCCTACCTACTTGTCAGAAAGGCAGATGTGTAGCTCCATTCACAGCTACCAGCTACTGTAATTCCAATGGCACTCCTAGATTGGCTAGCAGGAGATGCACAAATGCCCAGCAGTTTGTAGGTGCCTTCTTAGGGGTTCAGTAACTCACCTCTGTGATATGTGAAAAACAAGCATCAGTCTCACAGTGAGCTGCCTCTGCACTACTAGACTGGACTGACAGATTATTTAAATGCTCCTTTCATGACAAAGAATGGACCTGTCCAAAAGCATAGATCCATTTCTTTTTTGAGTGGTAGAAGTGAATTGCTGAGGTGAGCAGTTTAAAGTTGACTTGCAGCTGGAATTACTGGTGGAGGGATATCAGTGGCCAACACATGGCCATATCCCCTGCTGCATATCAGCATAAGTATGCTGCAGTACTCAGCCCTGCATGAGTGGAAAACCCACAGGGCAGTGATATGTCACTTGTTGCTTTCTGCAAAGCGTGCTTAGTCCCCACTATCTCTAATGCATTTGCAAAGATTCTGTTAAATGACATGTAACATGTAGCATGCAACATGCAAAATGTATTAATAAAATGAGTGAATAAATACTAGTGACCTGATTGTCCAAGAGCATCATGTGACTGTACAGTTATTACAGCATGACTAGACACTTCAGATCATATGGCAGATTTTTTATTGAATATTTTTAAGACTATTTGATAAATGGAATGACACACTTTGTGGTGTCTCGTTGTGCTCCATTTAGAGTTACATCCAGTATTTTAAAGTACTTGACTATGCCACGTGCTTCGTACTGCACCAGAAGTGTCCATATAGCAGCACAACTGGACATCTGCTGTGTGTTATTCCATACATAACCTCCCTAATGCTAGTTCACTGCATTTGGTACTTAACATTGGGCATGCATGTTGCACAATATACCTCACCTTGCAGTGGCCTATGTTTATGAGCATTACTGCTAGTAGAAATAGTAACACCAAGTTACAGTGCTTTGCCTCGACTAGTAATAATCTTATTTTTTTTTATTTCCCATGTTGTTCAGTGGCATATTGCTGACTTGGGTTAGCAAAGAAAAAGTAAAGTAACATGATGGTATTGCTGAAGATGCTGTTCATTAATAATAGTCACTGTGGCGTTTTACTGTTGTACTTTACCAGGATTTATTGTTTGTTGTATGATCTCTTTTTCATATTATACTTCTGTATCAGACTGTTGCATTCCCTCAGACCCCCTAGTAAATGATATGTTACTTATCAAAGGGTTATATCACAGTGGGCAAAACTGTTACATTAAAAATAAAAGATTTTTTTTTGCTGCTCAACTTGCCTCCACCATGTCACATTTGTGGGCTCTGCCACTGTGCTAGGCACCCAGATATGGCATTGCATCCCAGGCTCTCTCATCTCAAATCTGTAAGAGGTCCACACTTCCCTCTTGGTCTGTGTCTATCTCTAACAGGAAGCCCCTTCCACCCTTCCCGCATGAAGGGCTCATGCTAACAAGCAGTAAAGGAGAAAAATGTTGCAGTGAACGGGGCATGCCCTGAGATATTGGGTAGGAGGGCAGAAGCAGTGACATAGGTTGAACTAGGCATCCATTATCCGAGACAATGGGCCTATATTTTCTACCGATATGTCCTTCTCATGCTCTAGGATGCAGGTTCCTGACATCTGCATGCTCCCCACGAGTCAGCTGTCCTCTGTGTTCCACCAACCCAAGTTACTGTGCATCCATGTGCTACCTAAACTAAAACTATGTTCTTCAGGAGTAAGCATGGGTTCAAGATCTGTCCTGGACTGTGCCTTACCTTGTCTGCTGCAGAGCTGATTGAACAGGTCCAGATTTTTAAATATATTGGTGTACATCTGGACCCTTTGTTGTCCTTTTCTGCTAACCTTGATTCAGTAGTTAGAAGTATTAATCATTAATTGGGTTTGCTTTACCAAAACAAAAATAATTTTACTACAGATGCAAAAAACTTTTGGTTATGACTGTCATAGTTTCAGTCATTTATTTATTTATTTTTTGTTGGCTAGGTAGTGCACTAAACAACAACACTGTCTATTTTTAGGCACAACCTGGAAGAGTTACAGACGAAACCAACATATTATAACAGGGGCATTCCAGGCAGCATACAGCACAGAAAACAGTGCAGTACATGATAAACACATTGGCCTAGGTATTCAAAAGGGTTGCGCATGGCGTAACAGTGTTGCACCATGCGCAACCCACTGATGTGCCACAGCGCGATATTCAAAAGGGAAAAGTGCACCGCATAAATCCCGATGCACCGGAGCACATCAGTAATGTATGCAGGCACAGGCAGGGAAAGCGTGCCCATGCATAACTTGCACATCCCGATATTCAGCCCAGGATGTGCAGAGCCATGCATGCACACCACTACTTGTGCCTGCACAAAGTTAAGCCAAAAAAAAAAGGAACAAATGATGGCCACGCGCAGGTGAGCTGCCACATTGCAGGGTGCAGCACGGCAGCTGCCACCTGTAGGTGGCCACCTGAGTTCCTGCCGCAACTGGCGGCTCCCCCCCATGCCCCATCATGGGCATCTGTTTAAATAAACCCCTCCTCCAATATCCCTGGTGGTCCAGTGAACCGAGTGCTGCCCGATTGCGGGCATCTGGTTAAATAAAAAAACACGTCCTATGTCCCTGGTGGTCCAGTGGACCGCTATGTGCCCAATCACGGGCATCGGTATAATAAACCCCCCCTGTCTAATATCCCTGGTGGTCCAGTGGACTGATCACTGCCTGATCACAGGCATTTGTTTGAATCACCCCCCCGGCCACTATCCCTGGTGGTCCAGTGGACCGCACTCTGCCCGATCGCGGGCATCTGTAAAACATAAAAAATGTCCTATTACACTGGTCGTCTAGGATACCCCCTTCCCCACCTACCCACTGAGGCCCACCGCCCTGCTCCCCCCCCAGTTAGCTGGCGGGCGGCGGCACCCAGTCACCTGCTGCCGCTGCCTGCCGACTGACAGCTCAGTAGGGAAGCCGCCCATTGGTTCTGGCGTGAGCCAATGGGTATGCAACCTACCGTCCTACACAGTCCAGATATGTGAATGAATCATTACATATCAGACCTGTATAATCTGTATCTGAACTCACATATCTGGACTGTGTAGTATGGTATGGGCTGCATGCCCATTGGCTCACGCTGTGAACCAATGGGTATGCAGCCCTATCAATCGGTCGGCGCGAGCAGCGGTCGGCAGGTGGGTGGGTGCTGCCACCCGCCGGCTGACGGGGGCGAGGCGGTGGAGCTCAGTGGGCGGGTGGGAGGGGTGCCCTGAGACAACCAGGGTAATAGGACATTTTATGTTTACAGATGCCCGTGATCGGGCAGAGGTGGGTCCACTGGACCACCAGGATAGTGGTCGGGGTGATTCAAACAGATGCCCATGATCGGGCAGCCATCTGTCCACTGGACCACCAGGGATATTAGGACGGGGGTTATTATACCGATGCCTGTGATCAGGCACATAGCGGTCCACTGGACCACCAGGGACATAGGATGTTTTTTTTTTTATTTAACCAGATGCCCGCGATCGGGCAGCACTTGGTCCACTGGACTACCAGGGATGTTGGACGGGGGGGGTTATTATACTGATGCCCATGATCGGGCACATAGTGGTCCACTGGACCAACAGGAATATTAGATGAGGATTTCTTTTTTTAGACAACTGCCCACGATCGGGCTGCAGGGGGCATCAGTCCCCGACGGCTGCTGCCTGGCAGGGCGCCAGACGCAAGTCATCGGGGACCGGCGCACCTGCATGCTAATGGGATGCAAATGGTGCCATAATGACATGCAAATGGCCCCATGTATGCCTTGCATAAATTATGGCCCCATTTGCATGTCCCCTTTTGAATATCACAGGTGCTGTGAATGGCGCAATGGCACTTGCGCTAGCGCATGTCCATGCTTCACTCTGGCCACTTGCGCTGTTGCAGTGCCACTGCACCATGCCCAGTGGGGGTGGCCAGGGTGCGATATTCAAAGCTGCTGAGTCATAGCGCAGCTCCGTTGAATATCGTCCAGGCCACACCCCTGTGCAGCCAAGTTGAGCTGCGCCCAGGCTTGCACCACAGCCTGGCACAGTTTGAATATCTGGGCCATGGTATACAAAGAATATACACATATATTTACAAGGAATTCAACAGGCAATCTCATGCCAGTAAATTTGCACTTGTCTTAGACTATGACACTCATAGATATATTCTCTATACCTCTTTAACTGCGTATTCTTAAATCATACAGTAACCTATCAGATGATATTAGTCAGCAAAGAGGCACAGCAGGGCCATGTGCTAATTGGTGTCTTTAATCTTTGGAAAATAAATATTCTAAAAGAAACACGAGCGGCCAAACAATTCAGTTACCAGTACAGATAACAGCATTGGGTAAACGCTCTTTTTCAGTACCAGCTATGAAACTGTAGGATTCTCTTTCTGCTGCTATTTGTGAAATTGCTGCTATTAATTAACATTGAGTCATGCTCTTGCTTATTTTCAGGTTAAGCTGTTGTGTGCAAATTTGCATAGTTAATGATGTGTTGTATAATTTGTTGTACTGTTAACTTATTGTGTGTCTTGTTATTTTATGTTTATGATGTGGACACCTTTGAAAAAGTGCCATTGTTTATTTTTTATTTATTTATTTAAAAATTGGTAATTAGATGAGGCTCTGTGAGCTGAGGTTCATTTCCAGGTTCGACCCGGGGGGAGGGGAATGGGGAGAGGCGCAATTACAAACAAAATTCAGCCAGTCAGGTGATGTGGTTACAATGATGATGATCAAGGCCACTGATTTACCGTGATTAAAACAATTAAATTCCATTTTCAAGACTTAAGATTCCGGAATTTCACCGGTGATTCTTACTCCAATTTTCGGATTTTACCGTGATTCTGTTATCATTCTTTTAGTATGTGCATAAATAATCAGAATTAAAGAAGGCTTAATAAACAGAGCATTAAATAAAGCAAACTGAAAATAGTACAGGAAGGAATTAAAAGAAAAACACACTTTTTTATAGACTTACTGATCTGATAGAAAATGCCAGATTCCATGAAATCTTCATTTTTAACGGTTTTCAGGCAGCCCTAATTCCGGAATTTTACCGGATTTTCCGGTAAAAACCGAAAAACAGTGGCCTTGATGATGATATAAAGATCTTAAGCTGAGTGCAGTACAGAGAAAAGAGCAAAATATTACATATAGAGGATAAATGAATTAGCATACGAATCATCTATACAAATTGGAGAAAATCAAAAAGTGCATAATACCAGAGTGAAGGCAGGCTGAGCTGATGCTGAAAGGAAGCATCAAAACAGGTTGCTAGACTATGACACAGTTGCCAGAACTATGAGGTTGGGGGTGGAGAGATAAGTGGTGGCCAAAAGGCAGACAAGGGTAAAGAGGGCTTCAGGAAGAGGGTTGGCAGGAGCAGGGAGGATAGAAAAGGAATTTTAGCTGTTATCTTATGGAGGAAAGGGAGGGGAGGGGAGGAGAGAAGGATGGAAAAGGGTAGATGGTACCAGAGGAAGGAGAGGCAGTATGAGAAAGGAGATTTCCCAGCTAAGGAGTGTGGGTGGGGAAGGGAGAAGGTGTGTGTGGGTCCCTTGTCCACAGGGAGTAGGAGGAAGCGGGGACGGGGAAGAGTAGATGGCATATATATGTGGGGGAAATATAGAAACATAGACTTTGGGTGCAGATAAGAACCGCTTGGCCCACCTAGTCTGCCCATTGCAGAAATATGGTTTTAAGAAGATAATAGCATCATCTTATATAAATGGTAGTGCAGAGGGGTCACAAGTCTCCAGACCAAAATTCAATTTTCTAAATTGTGAAGACCACTGTAGACAAAGAGGACAGGCTGACACTGGAAACAGGAATATTGCAGGGGAAACACATGACTATTGCTAGTGTATATATATGCCACCATCAATACCTGGAGGCAGATATATACTAGCAATAGTCATGTGTTTCTCCTTCAATGTTCCTGCTGCATTGGCAACAGAGTGAATATGATGGTGCAGTAGGGTTTGCACCAGATGACTTATGAAAAGAGAGATTGAAAGACCACAATATGTATACACTGGAAGACAGTAGAGAGCAAGGAGACATGATAGAAACCTTCAAATATCAAAAGGGCAAGAACAAGGTGCAAGTGGGCAACATCTTTCAGTACAGGAGAGGTACAAGAACAAGGAGACATGAGATGAGATTGGAGGGAGGGAGGATAAGGGGAATACGAGGAAGTTCTTTTTTACTGAGAGGGTGGTGGATGCATGGAATAGCCTTCCACATGCAGTGGTGGAAGAAAGAACATGGGGGGGGATTTAACAATGCATGGGATAGGCATAAGGGAACCTTAGGGGAGGGAAGGAGAGGCTAAAACCAATGACCGAGGAGGGTCAGTGGCTGCTGACACAGGTAAAAAAAAAGACAGACTGGATGGGCCTAACAGTCCTTATCTGCCATCAACTTCTATGTTTGTATGTATGTTTCTATATTTGCCTCCAGGCATTGATGCCTCAGCCACTTAGCAGATACTGGTTAAAATAACCAGTTTTGCCAAAGAGGTAAGTATAATAGATGGAGACTTAGATTTGCTTATGGATCCTGTGAAGGATACCATGAACCCCCATTCCTAGTGAGCAACAACAGGGCAGAAACGTGATTTAATGATGCCTGGAGGCACTTTCATCCTAACCATCATAATTTTAAACACTACTCCCACATCCACTCATTTTACTCCTGTATTGACTAATATATGATAACTGATGAACATTTGGAATGGGTTCAGGGGGCAATGAGTGACATGATTGTTCTATCAGATCATGCCCAATGCCCAGATAATGTTAACCCTGTCATTAGAACAAGAACCGGTGCATCACCAGTGGAGATTTAATACTACATGGCTGAGGGGCTTGTAATTTTTCCAGTTTATAAAGAACAACATTTCCCAAAAAGAACAAGTTAATGCTTCCCCAGTAGAGATGCAGTGAATTTAAAATTCCCCAGTGAAATTGCGGCAAAGTGGCCGATTTCACACCTCATAACACTACACGAATTTCGGCCGTTTTTGCCCGTTTTCGCCAAGGCAAAATTTCACCTTGGAAGGCAAAATTATGCCTATGGAAGGCAAAATTTCACATCTAAAGGTACATTCCACCTCTAGAGGAAAATTTCACCTTCAAAGGTGAAATTTGACCTTTCTACTGAGTGAAATTCACAATCACGCCTCAGCAAAAACTCATAAAGTGGCCAAAATTCACCTAATATTACGAATGGCATAGTTAAGGCACTTCGCTCATCCTTATTCCCCAGTCATTCCTAAGGGGGTACTATGGGACATGATGAAAGCTGCCCTTTGAGTGGGGGGGGGGGTTATCAGTTTTGTCACAGAACAAGAAGCCCTCAAGACTTTTCTGACAAACAATTTTTACACATAGCACACACACACAAGAGAAACACAACTGCACATATGCCAATAATGTAAAGCATCATGGGAAACATATGCAAATCCCCATGAGAGAATATGGACTGACTCTACTTTAAGTAGAATTGCATGGTGCCAGAAGGCCTCACAGTGCAATCAGAAAAGGCTAAGAACAGCAGACACATACACATGCTTTGTCCTCATTTGGACTCATCAGTGTGCCACATCTGTGTCTTAGCCCAGGGAGAGGGAGCCAGCCACCCTTTAAGGGGAATGTTATTTGTTTGGGTCATGGGGACCCCAAAATAGAGAAGGAAAGGAACTACAAAAGAACCCCAGAACAAATGCCCTGAGGCATGGGTTATCCAGGAGGATATTGGCCATACAGCCAAGTTTAAAAGGAAACACAATTGAACATACCCCAATAATGCAAAGCATCATGGGAAACATATGCAAATCCCCATGAGAGATTTGGACTGGCTCTACTTTAAGCAGAATTGCATGGTGCCAGCAGGCCTCACAGTGCAATCAGCAAAGGCTAAGTACAGCAGACACATACATGTGTTTCATCCTCATTTGGACTCATCAGTGTGCCATACCTGTGTCTTAGCCCGGGGAGAGGGAGACAGCCACCCTTTAAGGGGAATGTTATTTGTTTGGGTCATGGGGACCCCAAAATAGAGAAGGAAAGGAACTACAAAAGAACCCCAGAACAAATGCCCTGAGGCACAAGGGGATACCTCCTTGCTTCCTTAGATTACTCAGACACAAGCAGGTATACAGCAGATATTGGAGGCTAAAACGAAGCAGAGTCTGTTGTATGTTAAGCAAAAATATTATGAGGGAGGGGCAAAGGCCTCTAGGATTTTAGTATGCCACCTCCATCAGAAGCAGAAGGTGAGTACTATATATAAAATTATAGACCAGAGGGCAGATGTAAATCACCATACAAAAGCAAAAATCCTGAAAGCTTTTAAAGGTTATTACTGAAACTTTTATAAGAAAACCCCTGAACCCCCAGATTCAGCCTATGACTGGTTGTTCCAGCAGCTCCAACTCCTCCACTTGGCAAAAGATCACCAACTTAAAATCTCACACTCCATCACCCAACAAAGATCTTCACAGGAATAGCTAAACTTGAAACAGGAAAAAGTCTAGGCCTGGATGGCCACACCTCAGAATTTTATAAACACCAAAAACATATTCTTCGCCTATATTTTACGGCAGCATTTCAGTAAGTATAAGATGGGATTGCGCTACCAGATAGCTTCAGACATGCTAATATCGCCTCTATACGTAAGCCTGATAAAAGTCATACCCACTGTGAATCATACCAATCAATTTCAGTACTTAATGTTGATTGCAAGCTATTTGCAGGAGTGGTAGCCTACAGAATTGAGCCTCTTCTTCCTTTCCTAATTCTCAAAGACCAATCTGCATTTGTGACCCACTGTAGGACAATGGATAATATCAAACAGCTTTACACTGATACAACATATTAATAATAATAAAAGTCCCTCGGTCCTCTTAAGCCTTGATGTACAGATGGCATTTGATCAGGTGTTGTGGCATTTTCGGCATCATGCCTTACTAAGTTTTAACTTTCCAATTGCCTTCCTCAGCCTTTTTATGAATTGATATACCACCCCACAGGCAGTAATAAAAGCCAATGGCACTTACTCCTCTATATTTAAATTAACTAAGCAAACTTTTCAGGGTTTCCCACTTCCTCTCTGTTTTTCACTGTATATGTAGAATACTTAGCCCACATGTTATGCTAGTTCAACCTGATTTCTGGTATATGGATCTCTTTCACTGATTGTCAGGTTGCTTTTTATGCTGACAACCTTCTGGTCTGCTTCTCTAATCCAGAACAGTCACATCCAGCATCATTTCATATTTTACAGGACACAGAAGCACTCTTGGGGTATAAATTAAATAAAATCAAAACTGAGGTACTCAAATTTCACTTTGAGCCATCCCCAACATTGACATTGATGTTTTCTTTTATTTGGGGTCACGCCTCCACTGGATATCTAGGAATTCAATTACTTCAAAGGCTGCAACACCTCTATAATATCAATTATGATAAACTGAAACAGCAGCTCAAGATGATTTAGCTCAATGGATCCATTTACCTCTCCCCTTATTCAGAAATAGTCTGTTAGAATGATTGTCCTTCCACGTTGTCTCTATTTATTTCAAAATTTACTTCTAGACCTCTAGAGCCTCCAGAAGAGGATTTTAGAGTGTGGAATAAAGCAGTCTTAAGGTATCTCTTGAATGGGAAAAGGCCAAGATTACCAAAAAGGAGGACTTTCCCTTCCCAATCTGCAAGACTAATGCAAAGTGGCACAGTTGCAACATATTCTAAGCTGGTTGAGCCCATCTATAACCTCCCTTTGGAAGGAGATAGAATTATGGGAAAATGAAACCAGCCTAATTAATTTGCTCTTTTCCTTCTTTTCAGGTGGTCCAATACCAATTCCAGCTTACACAACTCCTGTTATCTGTATGGAGGTCACTACTTCATATTCCCACCATATGAAAAGATGCTAGGTATCTGGAATGGATACTTTGTGATGGCCAGTTTATTTCACTTACATATGATCATTCCTTTCACAGATGGAACAGGCCTGGGCTGTGGCATAATTATCATATTACAACAATGGGATTTTTAAAAAGTTTGCCCAGCTTCAGCATGAATTCCATCTTACAAGGACAGATCATGACATATACCTACAGAAGAGAAACTGCAAAGGTAATAGATTGGGACTGGAGTGGGTCAGGGATTCTGCACTGCAACAACAGACTTTATTATTCAAGTCATAAAAACTGCTAGCCCACCACACTTTTTATGTCTCTGGCATATAAGGCTTTGCAACTAAGTACAGGAGAGACACTAGACAAACTCAGACAGCGATGGGAGGCAGAAACAAGTAGTTGCATATTGGAAAGAGACTGGCAGATGGCCTACCATAGACAAAATAAAATCACTTCTGGTTTACTGTGGAAAGAGTGTGGCTGGAAGACAATATATTTTTTTTTTTGCACACTACAAATTACAGCTAAATGTGATCCCCAGTCTTGGTCTTCCTACTGGATAGGATGTGGAACCTCCCTGTCTACCGACACCCACATTTTGTGGGGAATGCAGGATTATTAGGCCATATTGGGAAGCCGTGTCAATTGTCCTGAAGGAATTATTATCACATGTAGGTGAAAAAATGATCCAAACAGCTTTATTTGTAATATATCCCCCCTCAAATAAAAGAAACACTTTATCAGAAACAGCTGAGAATTTGGTTAACCACTGCCAAGACAGTACTCACTTGGTGGTGGCTGATACCACATAGGCCTAGCCAACAAGACTGGGAAGCTATAGTGATATATCTATCTACAGACTGGAACACTTAACAGAGGGGCTTAGTTTCAGGCCTCAAACACAAGCTACTTTTACCCATCACTGCAGTTGCTAGCTTATTTGGCTAGTAATTAATTTACCTGATGTGATCCCATAGATGGTGTTTACACTGAAGTGTGGTGTAAAAGGCTAGTATGACCACCCTCCATGGCCAGGGACTCTGACAGCATCATTAATACTTATTTATATCACAATGCTTGCTAAAAAGAAAAGACACAGAAATAATAGTTGCAGATGATTTATTGTGCTGTTTCACAATTGTACTAGCATGCATTAGTAGTTCTGCTTTTCTCTTCTTCATCTTTGCTGGAACTGTCATAGACCTGTTCACTAAATATACATAACTATATCTGTATTTCGCTGCACCAGATGAATGTAAATGTGAAAATTGATTGATAAAAAAAGAATAAAAAAAATTGTAGCCAGTTATTGCACTCCTCTAATGGACCTTTTTAATAAATCTGTACTACTAAGCTCCATTCCTGAGAGATGGAAAGCTGCCATAGTGGTCACTGTACATAAAAGTGACATGAAAGACCCAGATGAGAACTATCAACCTATGTTCCTCCTTAGCATGCTAGCAAAGACCCAGTTTGGTGTCCAACAAGCTCCAGGACTATTTGGAACTCCACCTTATCTGATGTTCTGTACCACATGGTTTTAGGAAAAAACATGGCACTGATACTGTTCTTGTCTCGCTCACTTCAGGTAGACTTGGGGTTATGCACTGTGAGCTAGCAACTGGAGCTAGATTCATTGACCTAACCAAGGCATTGGCTTTGTAAACCATGAGCTCCTGCTGTCCAAACTCAAAGATCTTGGGCTCAATAATTTTGCACACAATGGGTTTAGGCCCTGCATATTGGATCAAAAGCAACAGGTGAAATAGAGGGGATATGTGTTTGGCCTAAAACCACTAACTACAGGGGTATCCCGAGGCTCCATTCTAGGTCTATTGTTGTTTTTACTCTTTATAAATGATATACCTTGCAACTGTCGGGGGCCAAGCTGCAACTGTATGTGGATGATACTGTGTTGTATAGAAGTTTGGCAGATGTAAACCAGATAAAACTGGATCTTAATACTGATTTCAAAAAACTGGAGGGACAACTCTTAGACAACAATCTTGTCCTAGAGATAAAAAAAACAAAAGCCATGGGGCTCAATTTTCAAAGAGCCCTTAGATCACTGCAGTTTGTAGCCATCTTGGGCTGTGGTAAATCTGGGTGCGTCAGGGACGCTGCACTCAATTGTGTAAAATAAGGGGTCTCTGCACCAAAAACCCTGGAGTTGCTGCACCCACAGGCTAGTGCCAAAAATTGGTGCACTTGCAGGATTTGCTGCAGCGATAGAGCACCCCCACCTTGCGCAACAGTAGAAGGGCTGGGATGGCTGGGTAGGTGGTAAAACATGCTTGCCAGGAGGGGTCTGAGGGCAGAGAAGCATAGGGGTGCCCTAGGACTGAGGCTGCTAAAAGTTTTGGATGATGGTGATTAGTTTTTTTTATGTGCAGGTATATATGGAATAGCAAACAATGTTTTGTACTATAACTTTGGAGGGCTTATATATGTCTATTGGGTGGAAGGAAACTTATTACATTTTAAAAGCTGATATTATCTGTAATCCATATTGGTAGGCAACAGTCATCAAACCTGATGGCAACTATACCTAAAAGGAGGTGTAGCAGTAGCGGGAACCCCCACCGGGTGCCACATCACTTCCTGTCATGCCTGCTGTCTCATCAACACCCTGTCCACTCTGTTACACAACTTGGTGACATCAGCAAACATGCATATTTTCCCTACTAGACCCTCTGCAATGCCATTGATGAAGACATTGAAGGGGACCGGACCAAAAGCTGAACTCTGTGGCACCCCACAGGTCACTTTGCCCTCTGTAGAGTGAATGTCATTTACCACCACCCTCTGTGTTCTATTACCCAGCCAATTCCCCATGCACTTCACTACCCTACCTTCTTTCCCACCCCATGATCTCCAGCTTGCTTAACAGCCTTCTATGCAGCATGGTATCAAAAGCCTTGCTGAAATCCAAATAGGCCACATGGAATTTTTACTATGGTTCTGCAACTAAAAAAATATTAATTCTGGAAAACCATGAATGATATGTGGCTCATAATTCAGAGCCAAATAAACAGTATTAGAACATATTTGGGGTATTTATTCTTGTATTGCATCCCTAAAGAAAAATGCAATATACAAAAACAACTTTTCTCATCACCCAGTGAACCAGGGCTTGTTCAGTGGCTGTCCACATTCACCTCTCAGTCATCTACCGCTCCATTTCCTTTAAGGCCCTCACATTCAGTAATAAATATATAGCTGGTTTTGTCAGCCCCTTCCCCATCAAAGACTGTCTTTTCAATACCACACCCAACCTTAACCCACCCCCGTCCCATAATAAATGGCAGCAACTGGACTGTTAATGTCTCCAACCCTCCCCCCAAAGCTGTTCAATCCTATATCTATGATAGAGGTGAACAAAAGGGGTAATTTTTAATGGCCATTGAGCATGTCAATAAATTTTCTGTCTGGTTGGCCTCCAAGCCCTCACCCCTACCCAACATTTGGCCTCCAAGCCCTCACCCCTACCCAACATTATTATAATCTGCCGACTTCCCTTAGTCCCCCCATCTTAAATGACTGTACTGTAATTCTTAGTCACCCTGACTCTAAATCCTTTATCAGTGAAATAGCTAATATCCCAGATGTTTAGTTGAGCCTCCATCCCTACAGTACAAGTCAGACAGCTTTGAGGTGCAGTGGTGGTGGTGGTGGGGGGGTGCTACAGCCTATGCACACTGACCCTAGGTAAACTGCAATAGATGAATGGCTAGGAGCACACTGAAGATCCTTTATGACAGTCAGGCTTCAGCCAATCAGGTTTTACTATTGGAAAACCTGTCATTCATTCATTTGGATAGTTAGCACAGAACACAGAAGACATCTCTGCAGCACGGGACAGTTTTCATTTTTTTTTAGGTAAATACCATAAATGATTTTTTTGGGGGGTGATGGGGGATAGTGATGGTATCCAGAATGGGGCTGAGATGGGGTAATGCACTTAATGATTGTAGTCAGGTTGGGTGAGCATTGTGTTTGCGCCATTCCTAAAAAAGAATTAAAGTGTGGTGGAAGACACACAATACACTAGGTCTGTGTGCTTCTTATTCACATAGAAGAATCAGCATTTATATAGCGCTTTTCATACATCCAAAGCGCTTTACAAGCAATACTAGACTGGTAGTGAAGTGACTGAATGTGTGGTGGCGGCCATATTGCACATCATCACCCCCACACAGCCTGGATAATTGCATGAACTGGTTTATGGGAAGGGGAATGTTGGCCAGGACACCGGGAATGTTCCCTACTCTTTGCAAAGAGTGCCCTGGGTTCTTTTACTTCCACCTGGACAACACCAGAATGGGCAGAAGGGACCTCGGTTTAACGTCTCATCCGAAGAATAGCACACCCCAGCAGTACAGCACCCCCCAATACTGCACTCAGATGCCAGCGATTTTTAAGTGCAAGTCCAATCCTGGTGTGGGACGAGAACCCATGACCTTCTGGTCCAGAGGTGGATGTGCTACCAACTGAGCCACGCTGACACCTGACACCACATAGGAGAATTGGATCTCTTCTCTGCTGGGTGTGGGGAAGTGGATTTTGGTGTGCAGGTAGGAGTAAGGGTTGTACATAAAAATAACAGCTGATTACATCTATGGGTGGTAGCAAAGTATGTCAGGAAGTGTGAGGAGGTTTATTTTCATAGCTGAGGATAGTGGGGTGGGAAAAATAAAATTATAAGGTTTTTGTGAAGGTGGGTTGGGATTTCTTTAAGATAAAATCGATTTTTAACGATAACAGAAACACTTTGCATAGTTTTTCTCAAAGGGAAGTGTCACTTTGCCCAGCTCAAACTATGTGAAGTGTCATTCACCAGCACTTTGCCAGCCAGTTGCCACTTTGTGTAGTTTTACCAGGAGAAGTTTGACACTTCACCAGAAGAACTATACAAATTGCTTCACAAAGTCGGGAAACTTTGTGAAGTTCAGGTGAAGTAAAGCTTTCCCAAATTTACACATCTCTACATGTTATATCCTTATTGCCCCATGATACTGAAGAAGGGAGGGGAAGGGAGCAAGACCAAATAGAGGAAAACGGAGAGGCTGAAGTGATGGTACATTGTGTCATTTTAGGGCTGATGGTATAAGCTGACAGGTTTGAGAACTTGACATTAAATATTTTGGAAATTGTAATGGGGTTACTACAATTCACACTGTCAATGATTACATCACCCAATGAGCATGTATTTTCATTCCCATGAGATTTTTCATGTTATCAAAGAATCAGTGGGGATCTACAGTAAAATCAACAAACTGCTACCTACTGAAGTAGTTCCTTTAGTTCTAAGTCACATTTTGCAAATGTTACACCATTTCCAATAATCGCCCTAGTCAAGTTTCATCCAAGAATTCTAGAACCTATTCCAGGTTTTAACCCTCTTTTTCATTTTGGACTAGCATGTTGCCTGTGATCCAGTTAGTGGTAGAGCCTCAGAGTCTTTGCATGGTGATAGATGCATTCTTATTTTAAATAGCATAGAAAATATCTAAAAAGGAGGCAAAGGCAGTTTTTGCACAGGAGTGGATGTTTAGGCATAACCCATCAGTAGGACAAGATCGTGAATACAGTTATCAGGCTGCAGTATATTTTGGAGAAATACCTAAACTAGTAAGTCTTAAGAGGAGTTGTTGGAGAATGGGCTCTCCAGACAGAAAAAATGGTGCATGATCATTGATATAATTTGGTAGAGACCCTGCCATGATAATTCCATCACACCTATTGTGAGGAGCCAATCTAGCAGAAAGTAACTAGTGAATGTAACTAGTGATTTGGTTTTGTTGCGGAGCCCATCAAGGTTAAAGAAACAAAGCAGTAACAGCTCTTTGGATCCTGAGTGAGGTACAAAATGATCATGCTGAGCAGTAAGGCCAGACTGAACTGTGTGGTGGGTTGTGCACACCTGACATATTTAGTTTCTGCAAGTTATAGAACAGAAGTACAGAGTGTATGCACTAATTGTCAAATATTCTTCGGAAAGACTGTTTACACCCCAAGTGAGCTTTGCTTCATATTGTCACACTCTTGAGCTTTAACATTCACCCAGATGCCTTATGAGCTAGACAGAAAAGACATCACTTTAAAATCTAATCCAGAGCACAGTAAGTCCAACAGTGCAGAACCCCTCTGATGAAGCACTACAGAGTCAGTGTTGAGTATTAGCCTAGGGGCCTGATGTGACTCTTGAACCCAAGACCATTTGTACTGCGTCACCCATTGGTAATAGTTGTATCAACTGAGTCATTGACAAGTAAAGGGGCACTGTCTACATCCCAATATCCTCCCTAGGCCAATTGCAATCCTTTTAAACTTTAAGTTGGGTTAATAATATCCTAAACATAGAATCCCATTCAGCAGAGCTGTGCAGAATGGAGAATTTTGTCAACAGAATTTGGCAGAATAAAAATTCTGCTTCAGAAATACTTTTTTGACATTTCTTTTTTCAGGTCAATGGATTTATAAAATCATTTCTATGTAAATTGTGAAATAACTTTCTGCAGATCATTAAAACTGTGAAATAATTTTGCACAGATTTCAGAAAAAAAATTAAAGGTTTATGTACCCCTTTTAAAATGTTGGAATTGAGCTACCAAATAATTCCATGGAATTATGCAGACTTTCTTGCAAAACTCAGCAGAATTTATTTCCATCAGAATTACAATTTTTTGTTCAGCACTGCTGTTCAGTGTTTAAAATCTCTAACCAGAGTTTGACTTCCTGGGTTTTGGAGTTTACTCACTTGCCATTATCATCTCATGACTTACAGGTGATGAATATAACCTGAGCAGTGATGGTCTAGGTCCACTTCCAAGTGGACATGTGTGCATGCCATTGAACAACAGAAGAGACTAACACTTGAATGGGAATGGAGAGCAAACTGTACTCTCATTCACTGGGAATGTTCCCTCCATGACAAGCTTGAGACATATTGGTAGGAGTAGCATCAGGCTACTTTCACTTTGGTACCTATTGTTGGCAGTCCTCGGTGACAAGAGTGTAGCAGTTTTATAGTGCAGTTGCCAAGGCTGAGGTTAACTGAAAGGTGCAATGTAGTAAAATTGTACTGTGAATTTTTATGACCTGTCATAGAAACATAGAAACATAGAATCTGACGGCAGATAAGGACCGCTTGGCCCACCCAGTCTTCCCATTTCCCTACCTACTGGATAAGCTGCAGATCCTAGTTAACCAGCAGCCTACTTCTTCCTACCCCCACCCCCAAGAATTGCCTTATGACTATCCCATGCATGCTTGAATTCCACCACTGATTTTGACTCCACAACCTCCTCCGGAAGGCCATTCCATGCATCCACAACCCTCTCTGTGAAAAATACTTCCTTAAATTACCCTCTGAGCCACCCCCTCTATCTTCAAATTGTGCCCCCTTGTTCTTGCACACCTCTTTTTTTGAAAGATGCTACCCTCTTGGACTTTGTTGATTCCCTTGAGGTACTTGAAAGTTTCTATCATGTCCCCCCTCTCCCTCCTTTCCTCGAGGCTATACATATTAAGCTCCTTAAGTCTCTCTTCATATGTCCTCCGGTGCAGACCCTGCACCATTTTAGTTGCCCTCCTTTGGACAGCTTCCATCCTGTCTATGTCTTTGCGGAGATTGGGTCTCCAGAACTGCACACAGTACTCCAGATGGGGTCTCACCAGCTGTCTGTACAGAGGGATAATAACTTCCTGTTTTTTCCTGTCATGAGGCTTTCAGTACTGTTAGCTTCCCTGTTAATGGTATTAAATTGGGATGAGCAAGGTTTGTGAAATTCGGTAACTTTGATTCACCGATGACTGCAATTCACATAGTTTTGCACAGCAAAGTGCCCAGATTCATGTAGTGAACCTATGAGAATTTTCAGCTCACTGGTGAGTTAGGCAATTTATGAAGTTTTTGCAGGATGAAGCAGGCACTACACCAGTATAAACAAAACAAGTTGCAGTCCTCCAGCTGCCTTTGGTGGTTAAAACAAATTCTGTTCAGAGCCAATACAGTTGCAAAATAATGTTATTGATGGTGGCTGCATCCTAGCTGTTACATCTTTTGTAAACATTCACCTGTCTGTACCTGAAGGTTCCATGGGGTGAATTGTCCGGCAGCACTCATGTTAGGATGGGCTGCTTTCTGCTCTTTCAAATAAATCAGTGGATACCTGCAGCATGGATATTATATTTTTTACAATGTATTTACAGAGTATATAACTGCTAGGATGCAACCACCATCAATCACAAAGCCATATTGGCTCTGACCAGAGTTAGTTTTCTAAAGCAATGCATTGAAGGCAGAAACACCCATAATCAGATTGATGGTGTTTTCACTGGATTTTTCACCTGGATTTCAGTAAGGCTTTCAATTCTGTTCCACATAGAAGACTGGTGAACAAGCTGGGAAGCATGGGAGTGGGTCGCAAGGTGGTAAACTGGACTAGGAACTGATTGAGTGATAGAAGACAGAGGGTTATGGTAAATGGAGCTCAATCTGAGGAAAGGAGGGTGACCAGTGGGGTGCCACAGGGATCAGTCCTGGGGCCAGTCCGGTTTAATGTTTTCATAGGTGACATTGCAGAGGGGCTGGAAGGGAAGGTGTACCTCTTTGCAGATGACACTAAGCTCTGAAACAGGGTGGACATGTTGGGAGGGCTGGAAAAAAATAGGAAGGACCTAGGTAAACTGGAGGAATGGTCTAGAGTGTGACAGCTAAGATTCAATGTGCAAAATTATGCATTTGGGTGCAAAAGCCCAGGGTAGGATTACATGATGGGGGGGATACTGATGGTCACCAAACATGAAATGGAATTGGGGGTAATCATATCTGATGACCTAAAGGTGGCCAAACAATGTGACCAGGCTGTGGGTAGAGCCAGTAGGGTGCTGGAGTGCATAGGGAGAGGTTTCACCAGCAGAAGAAAGGAGGTGGTGATGTCAATGTACAGATAATTGGCAAGGCCTCATTTGGAATTCTGTGTCCAGTTCTGGAGGCCACATCTCCAAAAGTACATAGACAGGGTGGAGGCAGTTCAAAGAAGAGCAACAAAGATGGTGCAGGGCCTGCACCAAAAGTCATATGAGGAGAGACTGGAAGACCTCAATATGTATACCCTGGATGACAGGAAAGACAGGGGAGATATCATAGAAACCTACAAATATCTAAAAGGCATACATAGGGTACCAGAGGCTAGCATCTTTCAGAAAAGGGTCCAGGAATGAGTGTCATGACATGAGGTTAGAAGGCGGGTAGACTAAGAGGTAGAATGAGGAAATATTACTTTACAGAAAGGGCGATGGATGCATGAAATAGACTCTGAGTGGAGGTGGTGGGGGCAAACACAGTAGGGGAATTCAAACATGCATGAGGCAGGCATAGGGGAACCCTAGCAACAGGAACAAGGAGGTAAAGCTGGAGATCAAGTAGGGTCTGCAGCTTTTACAGTAGACAGGGAAAATGGGCAGACTGGATGAGCCTAGTGGTCTTTATCTGCCATCAGTTTCTATGTTTCTATGTTTTGAGGGTTTATGTTTATAGAGGTAAAAGGGACTCAAACCATGGCTGTAAAAGTTCTAAGTTTCATATATGGAGCATACTTCTCGGTTTCCTGTGGTCAGATTGCTTGAACAGTGATGGACTATTCAGGCACTTAGATGCAATCCCAGTAAAAGGATCAGAATAATTTCAAATGACTGGGTAGTGAACGTTATTAAATGTGAGATATAAACCAACAAAGACAGGTTAAACCTGAAAACATAAATATCACTATATTAATTCTCTTTTTTTTTATTTCAGACCACCATTACTTTGATGAAGGTACAAAATGATACCAAAATGCCAGTGCTGTTATTATCAGGGGTTAAACCGGGCAGAAGCCCACAGGAACTCAGTTTCACCACCTCTTAAAAAAACTGTATGACAGTTCCACCACCTCTGTCATTTTTCTTACTAGGTTTACTAGGTTTCAATGGACATAAGAAGGCACTGGGCCCATCAGGAATGTCCCCCACACTGTTGGGCCAGAATTAAGCCAATATGTGTTTGTTATAGAAGTCATTGATCAATGCAGTCTTAAAGGAGTCAAAGTCTTCATTGACTACTATAGGAGAGTTTCACCATATTGAAATGACAGTTCCACCACCTAGAAATCTAGATATAACATCTCCTCCACCACCTAATCTGTTCCAGTTTGAATGCTGATTATAATATACACAGATGGCAAAAGAAAATGGAAATGGTGTTATAACTGAAATAAAAAGAAAACCATTTGATGAAAATAAAACATTAAATCGGAAAAACAACATACCGTATACTGAATTCTCCCTACTTTGTTATGCTGCGGCAGTAGTCTCACAGGAGAAAACTAATATGACTGTTATATTCCAGGATCCTATATGGGACAACCTGGCAATTAAAATACTTTAAAAAAAATGTAGGACACAAGAGCTGCATATTGTTTTATTTTTTTTTATATATAAATATTTAGCGCCTTACATCCCTTGCTGCCCCGTTCTGACCGACCCTCCTAGCTTCATCACCCTTGTCTCACCGGGACATACCGAGAATTCATGCCTGGTCACCAGGTGCAGAGCCTATGGAGGGTCAGTCGTCATCCACAGTCAGGGGGGTTTTCCTCTTTTTTCTTCCTTTCCCATTGCTGGGGAGCACAAGTCAGATGTGCATACGTAGGGTGGATTGGAGTGCCCCAGCCACCATGAACAGAAGGGAGCAGATACTTCTTGATGTATTCCAGGATAGCTTCCTAATGCAAATGATCAGCAAGCCAACTAGGTTAGGGAACACCCTAGACATTGTGCTGGCAAATGGGGAGGTTGTGAGGGAACTGGGGGTGGAAGAACCGCTGGCAGGAAGCAGCCACCACTCAGTGTGGTTCACGCTGAAAATGAGTAAGGAGGGAGTAGAAACAGGTAGAAGAGTGTTGTACTTCAGGAGGGCTAACTTCAGGAGGATGGGGGAGATAGTTAAAAGGTATCTAGACAGAATCCAAACTAATATGGACACTAACCAGAGGTGAGAGGTCATAAAACTGGGGACTGAGGAGGCAAACAAAACCAGCATCAGGGTCCAGAGTAAGAGACCTAGGACCAAGAAACCCAGCTGGTTGAGCAAGGAGGTCATTGAAAAAGTAAGAAATAAAAGAGCCACCTTTAAGAGTTTAAAATAACACAGGGAGAGGGGAGGACAAAGATGATTACCTGAAGGAATTGAAGGAGGTGACAAAGGCAATAAGGGCAGCCAAGGTGTCTAAGGAGCTCAGGCTGGTGCAAGACATCAAGAAGGGGGAGAAGGAATTCTTCCGGTACATCAGGGAGAAAAGGTGTTTTAGGGACAAAATAGTAAGGATTAAAATGGATGAGGGTGGGTGGAAGTGCTTAATGAATACTTCTGCTTGGTGTTTACCAAGGAGAAAGGAGGGGCGCTACCAAGGCAGAGTGGGAGGGCAGGCTCGGGGGAGGAGGAGGTGACATATGGGGGAATCACAGATGGCAGGGTACTGGAGGTCCTGAGGGCACTGAAGGTGGACAAGGTGCCAGGGCTGGATGGCATTCACCCCAGGGTACTAAGACAACTGGCAGAAATCCTGCCAGGGTCCTTGGCAGACCTGTTCAATGCCTCCCTGGTCTCAGGAAGTGTACCTCAGGACTGGAGGATGGCAAACGTGGTATCCCTCTATAAGAGTGGTCCCAAAGATGAACCGGGAAACTACAGGCCAGTAAGCCTCATATCCATCGTGGGAAAACTGATGGTGGCAATTCTGTAGGAGAGCCTGATGTTCCTTCTGGAGATCAATGGGCTGCAGGACATTAGGCAGCTTGGATTTGTTGCCGGCAGATCCTGTCAGACCAAGCTGGTGGATTACTATGACTGGGTAACTAGACAGTTGGACAAGGGCTATGCAGTGTATGTCCTGTTTCTGGACTTCAGTAAGGCATTTGACTAGGTGTCACATGTGAGGCTGGGCAGTAAGCTGGGCAGGTAAAGGTGTATGGGTGAAAATCGTGGGATGGGTAGTAAACTGGTTACAGGGAAGGCAGCAGATGGTGGTGGTGGGAGGGGAACTCTCATCTCTGAGGACAGTGACAAGCGGAGTACTGCAGGGTTCAGTGCTGGGACTGGTGTTTGGGCTGTTCATATCAGACATCTCAATGGGCATCAAGAGCAAGGTCAATTTGTTTGCAGATGACACCAAGATAGGAGCAGTAGTGCATGACCTAGGAGAGTGGCATGGGTTGCAGGATGATCTGTCAAAATTGGAGACCTGGTCGGACATCTGGCAGTTGGGGTTCAATGCCAAAAAGTGCAAGGTGCTACATGTCATGGCAAAATAACCAAGAAGGAGCTACTAGCTGGGGTGGGGGGTCAGCTAGCCATAACAAAGGAGGAGAAGGATCTGGAGGTGATTATAATGGGCTCAATGAACAACTCAGCACAATGCAGGAAGGCAATTGCAAAGGCCAACAAAATACTGAGTCATATTGCCAAGGGTATATTTTCAAGGAGAGGGGAGGTGATCCTGCCGATGGTTAGGCCACACCTGGAGCACTTTGTGCAGTACTGGCAACCATACCTGAAGAGGGACATTAAGGTACTGGAGGGGGTACAGCGTAGGGCAGCAAAGATGATCCAGGGACTAGGGGACATACCCTATGTGAGCAGGCTAAGGGAGTTGAACATGTACTCAGTGGAGGAGAGGAGCGATGGGGGATATGATTGAAACCTTCAAGTACATGAAAGGAATAAACAAGACAGGCACATAGGGACTATTCAAGTTAAGTGGGGTAAGGACACTTGAGGTCACAATCTCATATTGGAGGGGGGAAGGCAGGAGGGAAATGAGAAGACACATTTTTTACAGAGAGAGTGGTATCTGAGTGGAAGGGGTTCCCTGCGGAAGTGGTGTCCTGTAGAACAGTGGCCTGCTTGAAAAGGGGATGGGACAGGGTAAGAGGTAGGGCCAGGGGAGGGGAAGGAGGGGTGGCTGCAGTATAAGGGTTGCTAGTTGCACACTCGAGCAGACTTGATAGACCATAAGCCCTTTTTCTGCTGGCAAATTCATATGTCCGTATGTCCATGGTAGTCTTGCAGCACCCTTCCCTCCCTTCCTTGGTGCCCTGCAGTCCCCCACTGCCCTCAGGCCTCCACCTGGGGGGAGTCATTTTGTGGGAACACCAATCCTCCCTCCCCAGGAGAGGGGAGTAGTCCTTCAGGTGCTCGATCTTCTCCCTCCCTTGCCAATCCCTGGTGGCCCATTTGCACTGTGAACACAAGTCGCTGAGTGGCAGGAGGTAAGGTACGGATGCCTCAGCCCTCCATGCCACTGGGCCAGTTTAAGAGCTGCATATTCATTCAAAGTTACATCCATGCCATCATAGCCTGGAACGAAATTGACATTTTGTACCTCCCAATCAAGTGCTTTCTCATAATTAGCAATATGCTGCCAGTTCAGCCCCTTTACATTACGCATTTAAAGGTATAGTTACATTAAGTGCACTTGCTTATAGTAAAAAATAAAACTAGTGGAAACCCGAATAAATTGTAGAAACTATTTAAAAATCTTACTATATAAATGGAAGATGAAATAAGCTGTAAGTAGATGTTAATAACCAAATTTATCCATGAACTATTATACTTATTTTCAATCCTATCAATATTTGTAAATACATTGCTAAATTCTGGCTCATGATGAATACATAAATATTTAGCATTCATTAAATGAAGTATCATAAACCTTCAAAACACCATCAATCTGATTATGGGTGTTCTAGCAATCAAATGCATTACAGGTGAGAACTGTTTCTTTGCCTAACTTACCAGCCCACTTCACTCCCATACAGCAGTAGTGTTGTAAAAATCTCTCCTGTTTGGGGTGCTCAATCACTTCTGCCACAATTTCTGGCCTGGATCCTTCCATCTATACCCTTCAGGGGAATGGCAGGGGACAGCGAGATAAGTGGCAGGAGCAATGGTGGGGGAGGTGAGAGAAAGCTGCCCAAAGGATTAGGAGAGAAAGGCTTGAGAGCTGCAATTCCTGTGTTGAGGGTGGGGAAGAGAGAGAGAAAGATCAGGCAAAGAGAGAGGAGAGAGAGAAGACAGTGTAAGCACTGAAGCACTGCAGGTGAGAACAGTACCTTTGCCTAATTTACCAGACCACTTCCCTCCTGTACAGCAGTAGTGTTTTAGTGAAATTACACAGTTTGTGGTGCTTTGCCACTGTAGCAACTATTGCCAGCCAGCTCCTTCCATCTTTGCCCTGGCAGGGGAACGATGTCAATTGTGGACAGGTTGGAAATTGGCAGGGGAGAAAGTGAAAGGGTTGGCAGGAGCAGCCGTGGGGGTGGGGTGTGAGGGGCTGAGAGAAAACTGCCCTTGAAATTAGGAGCAAGTGTCTTGAGAGCTGCAATGACTTCATTGAGGGAGGGGGAGCGAGATCAGGGAAAGAGATAGAAGCAATGTGGCAATCAGGTGAAAGTGACTTTTTTTGTAGTGTGGGGGTTGAGACAGATGTAGATCTGGTTAGGATGGGATGGGGGAAGGGAAACAGAGGGAGAAGGTGGACTGATACCTCTACTTTATGTGCTTCAACTCCACTCAGTGGGAAAATGTGGAGCAAACAATTGTTCATTCATTAGCTCCTTTGTCCACTCCTCCTCCTCTCATTCACAATATGGCTGTGCATAGATACAGCCATAAAAAGGGGAGCACAGCTTCAAATCCCACCACAGCTACTTGCACAACAAGTGACCACGAACAAATCCCTTTACCACCCCATGCTTCAGATCCTACCAATTGTAAAATTGGGTAGAAGTGAAAACCCACAGAAAATATGATGCGCTTCTTCTAAGAAGGACTATTCATGTTAAACTATAAAATAAGAAATAGTGACCTAATCAGAATTATAAAAGTATTACATTTGGACATTATTGTGATTAACTTCCCCAAAACACTTTCACAACCAACCCTGTCAAGCAGAGCATTTTTACATTTGTGGCATCGCTATTACAAAACAGCATATATACAGCAGTCATAAACTGCATTTCCACCTCAAGAACTGGCTGATATTCATAAATCTCACAAGGACACATGTTGATGTTACTGTAAGACTGCTTCCCTAGTATGACCTAGCTGTAACCGCATACTCACCTTAAGATACAGTTCAGTTTTCTGTTTTAAAGTCATATATGAATAATCAGCTGTTCAGACTCGGGGATGCAGGCAATTAGCAAAAGTTTTATTCTTGACAGCCTTTGCAGTGAAAAATGCAGGAAGTTTGAATTAGTATTTTTTTAGAACATAATGCATTTATATTTTACACAACATTCTTCTGAAAACCAGATGTAACCCAGTGCTGTACACCTGTCACTATATTTCCAGTACTCTGGTGGCTATCACACATACTGCTGAGTCACGTAACTATCCTTACAAAGCATTCTAACTAAATACCAAACTCAGGTAAGCACCATACTATATATGTTTCTACAACATAACAGCAGGAGATAGTTTTTGGTGCATTTACTATTTCATATAAACATAAAAAACAGGCTTAATAGGCTACATCCCAACCTACATAAAGTCTCTTTTCATGGCGTAAAACCACCCAATATACTGTACATCACAGCCACCATCTGCTTAAAACTCCAAAAGGTATCAATCCAAATTATTTGTGGATGGCTACCTTTAATCATGGACTGATCACAGATTAAGGAAGCACAGTTTAGCTAAATGGCTTACCTTTTGCAGTGAAAAACACAGGAGATCTGATTTTCAAAGCATCACAAATGATGCAAGGTGCTTGTGTCAAAGAGAAAGGATGCAAGGGGCCCACTGCACTGCACTTTGCATCATTCCCAATTTTCTGTCACAGTCTGTACCAAGTGGGGGACCACCTGCACCAGCCGGGCTTGTACCATGCTTGTGACGGATGCACGGTTGTGCCAAGGCAGAAGGGGGCTTGCACCAGCATGAAGCAGTAGCATCTCTGTAAATGAGATTTTGTATACCCATCCAAAGGCTGCATGGTTCACAACAGTTAGACCAGCTCAAGCTGGTCTAATCCCCCTTGTGCCACAACCACAGCCCTTGGTGGGCATGCACACTGGACAGTACAGAATTAGGACTAGTATGTGCAGCATTCACTGCAGTGGCAGAGGCAGTGCAACACTGCACTGCACAAGGAGTAAGTGGCTGGCTGTAATAGGACTATCTTGTGAGGCAACAGATTTTATGGCAGGCTGAGGTGTGACCCGCCATTCCATGATGATGTCTTATGATCCACACTGAGCTCCCAATATCTGGCATTATCTTCCATGTTACCAGCACAAGACAATGAAGTACCCCAGATACTGTTGTGTGGCCAGGCCATCGGTCCATCACTTGGATAGGCAGACAGAGTGGAACATGCAAGTCACTGGTGGGGTAATAGTGGGATAAGCTGCTGCACGGGGCTGGGCTGTGAAGTTGTGGATGTGTGCCAGCAGCAGAGTGGCATGCAGGAGCGATGCAGATGATGACACAGGTGTAAAGATGTCTGTACAGAAGCCAGCAGGGGCAGGACTACACCAGAGTATCCCACTGCAGTCCTTGGGGTAGCTTGGATCATGAATAGTGGGCTGTGCTGCAGTCACTGAAGGGGCAATCCAAGGGACAGCAGGGGGATGCCCCAAAGCAGGGTGGCAGTGCTGTGTGGTAGTGAGCATTAGTGGCTGAATGCCTGGCACCGTGCCACAGGGGGACATGATGGGATGGTGGGATGATGTGCCACTGCATACTGTGCTGCGATGTGCCAGGTCATAACACCCAAATGTCACAAGGCACAGCTGGAGTGTGTGGGTGCCTGACTGCAAGCCCATCAGTGACACATGAACATCTGGCACAGTGTTATGCAGAGCTGGGCAATGCATCACAGTGGATCATTGTGCACATGTGGCACATAGCACCAAGGCACGGCGTGGGACTGGGCATGTTTGCAGGCACCATCGGTGTGTCATGCCACACAGAGGATCCAGCTATCTGGTGGCCTGGTGTGCCACTGTAGTGCCATGGCCTGGGTACTGTGTCACAGCTGCTGTGCAGGTGTGGACAGAGTAGCAAACGCCATCTCCACTGTTGTACTCTAGTCCTGGCGATGCCCACACCTGAGTCGTATTCAATCTTGCTGCTGCATGGCACTTTCTGCACTCACTGGACTCGCAGGTCACAGGTGGGGGGGGTGACAGTCTCCATCAAACCTCTCCCATGTGTTATGTGTTTGTCATATGGGAGCAGTTGCGGTAACTGTGGGGTGTTTGGTGCCAGGACCCCACCTCTACTAAAATCAGGTGCAAGGTCCCTGGCTCACTTGGTTCTGATGCAAGCTGCTTTTTGCCACAACTTGCATCAGTGTAAGGGCTCATTTAAAAACTGAATCCAGGAATGTACCCTTTTCCAGTAACAGAGGTCGAAGGCCACTCTGCAGGTGCAATACTCTCCCATGTGGATCTTTTGAATCATTACTTTTTTGCTGCATCACCATAGCCTTGTGATGGAATGCACTATTGTAACACAGCCACAAAAATATTATTAGTCTCTAATTCAAAAGTACAACAGACTGAAGAGTAATTATGTTCTGTTAGTCATGTGCAATGCTCAGTTTATCATAATGTAGTCAGCAGCATAGTAAATCAACTGTTGCATCCAACCTGCAAAATAAAGAACATCATTAGTCACAGTAGGTGTTAGAAAGTTTAGACTGCAAATTATCATAGGGCAAGATACAGGGCAGGGGTGATTAGCAGCAATATGAAGACAGACAGCTAAATGATGAGTAAACTGATGAGCTTTTGCCACAAGAGATGATGCAAAAACATTTAAATCAATGTGTACCATCTTCAAGCATGCTAGTAAACTAGAGAATGCAGTAGCAGTGAATCTCCAGTTTAAAGCTCTATTTATTGATTGCGACCATGAAAGCCATACAGTAAATATTGCTTCTGTTGTTTCTACTGTGACTGAATGATACTTTACAGTACTTGATAAACTGAATTCTGGTCACCATAATGAAGCTAGCAACCCCATTACAATGTGAGTCAATGCATTCTACAATTTATATCAATACTGCCGCAGCCGAACTACAATTACAATACATGATATTGCCAAGTTGCTTGCCTTCATATAGCATTGGCAGTGATACCTGGGTCAGCCTGCGGTCATTTGAGAAACCATATGCCCTGAGACTCCTTTGGTCAGCAGCAATTCTCATATTTAGAAAGGGATTTTAAAGAAGAGGGTTGGCTTGGCACCTAGGAGGGACACCACAGCACTCAGGGACTGTACTTTGCATGGCACTTACTTCTTCCCACCTTATTTGTTTAATGCTGATTTTCAGGGCTTCCTGGGAAGTCTTTGCCATGGAGCTGTCCACAGTCACTATCCTCCTGTGTTGCAGCATCATCCCATCCTCATTTATCTGCTGCCATTTACTCTCCTTGCTCTGCTGCACATCCTTCCTCCTGCTCCTCCTTGCAGATTCCCAACCAAACCTTGCCAGTGGTGCCCTGCATTTCCAGAGAACTCTCTACTGCAGAGGATTCCTGCTCCCCACCACCTCACCTCCTTTTTTGACCTCCTTCTCCATCCTGTCATCCCCTGCTTTGCTCCCAGTTCTGGTTACCCTGGTTACCTGAAAGTCTCCTGCCAGGGGGACTTCCCTTTGCTGCCGCCCACATCCCCCATGCTACCCACCACCAGCCTATTTCCCAGCTCCATCTTCACCTTCACATAATGCTCACTCATAGCCAGGTGTCAGGAACCCACAGCCCTACATTGTCCCCTCCCCACGAAGACCCTACAGCCCAAGAGCTGTCCGTTTAGCCCAAGCTCCTCTACAGCTGATCTGCTTCAGCTTCTCCCATGTTTGTTTGGCTCTGGTTGACAGTGCAACTAGATGGAAGCCCAGAAGAAACCAACTACTGGCTCTGCTGAATGGAAAGCAAAATCACAATGAAAATTGTTTCAAATAAGAGAGTTGCAATGCTTGCATTGACAGAGGGGGAGCTAGAGATCAGGGAGAGAGAGAGAGAGAGAGGTAATGTGGTGATCAGGTGAAAGGGACTTTTTTTTAGAGTGGGGAGGTTGAGATAGAAGTAGATCTGGGTGAGGTTGGGAGAGTGGGAGGGGAGACAGAAGGAGTCCAAGGGAGAAAGTAGACTGATTCCTCCACTGTATGTGCTTCAGCTCCACTCTCTGGCTGAATACAGAGCAAGCAATTGTGATGAGTTAGCCCCTTTTTGCACTTCTCCTTCCATTTACTATATAGTTGTGCAGAGCTCTCACTATGCAACCATAATAAAAGAAGCATAGACTCACTCCCCCACCCACTGTTCTGTAAGTTCCCTTCCACATCTTAGATACTTTTGATAATAAACACCTTCCCGCCCCCTGCTAGCACCGTCCTCCAACCCCCCCACCACACTGATGAATGTATATTTAAAATACTGTTTTACTCTTCCTCCCACCAAAGCACCAAAACACACTCTCCTGTCTCCTCCCACCTGGTCTGTTTACACTGAGAATACACCCATCCTACCTCCTTTTTCACATGAGCAGCACCCCATAAAATCTACCATTCTGTGACCTGCAAATAAAAAAAAACACACATCAGATATACTATTTGGCCTTCTTACATGATACATAGACACATAGATGTTGTTGGCAGATAAGGGCCTTGTGGCTCATCCAGTCTGCCCTATCCCTCTTTCTAATGATTAAGGTACCTTAGATGCTACCACAAGTTCCCCCCTTTTGTTTTTTTGCTTGATAATTCTCATGTGTCTATCCTACGCATTCTTGAATCCCTGAACCGTGGCCACCCCCACCACTTCCTGGGGAGACTGTTCCATCTCTCCACTACCTTTTCAGTAAAGAAGAACTTCCTCGAGTTCCTCCTAAGTTTTCCCCCTTTTAGTCTCATGCAGTACTCCCTTGTTCTGCTATTTCCCTTCATGTGAAAGATGCTCCCCTCTGGTACCCTGTTGATCCCCTTCAAATACTTGAAGGTCTCTATCATGCCCCCCTCTCTCTCTCTCCTTTCCTCCAGGGAGTACATACTGAGAGCTCTGAATCTCTCTTCATATGACTTATGCTGCATCCTGGAAAGCAATTTTGTCTCCCTCCTTTGTACCATCTCCATCCTGTCTATGCCTTTTTGGAGCTGGGGCCTCCAGAACTGAATACAGTAGTCCAGATGAGGCCGTACTAAGGAGTTGTACAATGGTACCACCAGTTCCCTCCTTGTACTTGTTATACCCCACCATATGCACCCTAGTATTCTGTTAGCCTTTCCAACTGCTTTGTCACACTTAGTCACTTTGAGGTTGTCTTCTATGACTACCTCTAGATCCTTTTCCTCTTTGGTGGCCTCCAGTGTCACCCCATCTAGTTCATACTTGACCCTAGGATTCCTTCTCCCAGGTGCATCATCCTCCAATTTTTTTCATTGAAACCCAACTGCCATTCCTTGGACCAGTTTTCTAGCCTCTACAAATCTCTCCTCATTTTTTTCGATACTTTTCTGTGTATCTACCCTGCTAAATAGCTTTGTATTGTCCATGAACAGGCTAACCCTCCCTTCTAGACCCTATGTAATATCGTTTATGAAGACAGTGAAGAGCTACCCTACAGACAGCATGTTTGGTTTTGTTCACTAATGTGCATCCTCTGTTGGTCTTTAGGCTTACTTGCCAGTCTCCCTATCAGTGTGATATGGTATAATTAAATTAAGCTGTTAAGCAGCGGCTTTATTAATGACCCACAAATGCTTTATTTTACATGTGTTGAAGACTGCAATAGAGGAGCAGAGTTACACTTTAAAATCCCAGTTATGTTTCCTGTAGGGGAAACACAGACACCGTTTACAAGGAACATCTGTGAGTTATGAATTGAGTGGGTGCTAATGCTTAGTTTCATTCATTAGCTACTGTAGATTTGTTAAGATTGGTAGGGAATGGTTTGAATGGAAGTGTTGGAGTTCATGCTTATTTGGTATAACAATGAAATAAATTATCTGACAGGAGTTTTTGTTGTATGTGCACTGTGTTGGTAACTCGGCAGAATTTCTAATTTCTGTTCTTCAGGCAGTGAATATTGCCACAAATCTATTCAGTGCCACTACAGGAATTCTGTTTATTTACTGACACCTCAGGGAATACTGTGAAAAAACATAACATTCAGTCACCTCTCAGTTTATAGTTCATATTTCAAGGGGACGCATGCACCTGCTATGAAGATAATCATGAGTGCACTCTGTAAACCCTGTATGTTAACTGTTCACAACCCTGACTTCTAGCAATGTACCTCACTTTATTAGACTACAGCTTATGTACTTTGTACTAAGTAACCACCTTGAAAATGAGATAGCACATCTCACATACAGTAGATATCCTGCAGTATGCACAATGCAAATTTCAAATAAATGTATCATTTAAATATGGCTGTGAAAATTATTTTTCTGTGCATGAAAATCATGCATCATCCTTTAAAAAACTGTCAGTTTTCAATTGAAATTGCTGGTTTTGCAAGAAAACAAAATCCAAAGTTTTGAAGAGAAAACAGCAATTTCTCAAGCAAAGTGATGAGTTCTGAAAGATATTTCTTTTTGAAAACTTCTGTTAATGTGTGAGAATATCTCTGTGTAAATGTGACTCAAAGAACTGCAACTCTGAACTTTGCAACCTGTAATTCAATTGCTTGATTCGGTGGGCCTACACTTAAGATTCTACCGGTGACACACACCAGAAGATGTACTGGAAACAGTCTAATGGAAAGCAGAAGCAAGTGGCCTGGAGGGCTTCATGTGTGCACACTAGGTGCCTGGGGTACAAAACCTGTGACCTGCAAGCAAAGGTAGCAGCAGTCCTTGAACTTGATGGTGGCCATAGAGGAAAGGGCAACATGGCACCTTAACTGGGACTTGACCACTACAGGTTATGCAATGTTTAAGAGGAACAAGGAAGGGGAAGGAATGGCATTATCTCAAAATAGCGGGATCAAAACCAAAGAGGTCAAGGAATTTGGAGGTAAGGGCACAGAAGCAGTGTGGGTGCCAGTAGTCATTGGGGGTGGGGAAGAACATCTGGACTGGAGTGGTTAGTTAATTAGTTAGGTTTTTTGTTGTTCGATTAAAAAAAATTACAACATACAGAACATTTAAAACAATCAAAATGTTACAATACAACCAAAAAAACCAAACACTATTGGTATTAAAAATATGGTACCGGCCAATCACATTTTCAAAAGGGAACAGTAATCAAGTGTAAAAAAATCAAGAATCTGCCCTATATTTCTTGTGACTGCTTAGTAGACTTGACAGTGGCTCAAAATGTCCAGGGACTAAATTCTATTAAGATAGTGTAACTTTACCAAACATCATTATCATCTCATGTAATGTTACAATAGGTGAGAACTAGGGGACCAATTCCAGGGCAGCTTATGCTGGCACTAGCCAATTTACTCCAAACCCCATGGCATAAATCGCAACCTGCGTCATGCCTTACATCAGGTGTGATTCCAAAAGGTGCCTTGCACCATACCACATGTGGGTTGTGCCAAATGTGGAATACGCCACCCATTATGCTGCAACTCGCAAAAACATGGCGCAAGGGTGGGTTATGGCAGCAACTGTGCCCTATTCCAAAAGGGCAGCTGCCATAACCCACTTACGCTATTCTAGGAGCTGTAAGGGTGCAGTGGAGTTAGAACATCCTGGAAATGCTCTAAGGGGCATCCATCAGTGCCATCCGATGGAATCCCACTACACAGGGCCACAATAGGCATACCACTGTGCTCCCATGCCCCCCCGAACACATCCATGTCCCCCACCCCCGAATGTTGGGGACCCCCAGGGTCCAATAATCATTGTGCCCCCAAATGCCAGTGCCAACTGGCCAGCCCCCCCAGTGCTCCTGGTACATGTGGTGGTATTCTGGGGTGGGGGGGGGCTCAGGCAGGCATTTTGCTGTGGGCTGCGACTGGCAGCATGCAGGGCTATTTTGCCATGCCTGTGGCACTTTCCTACACCTGCCACAAGTCACAGGTCATAAGTGCTGGGACCCTGCCACTCTTGGATTATGCTGCAGGGTCCCTGGCATAGCGGCAAATGTTGCAACTCACATACGCCTGCAAGTTGTAACATTTGTCTTGGAATCAGCTTCCAATTCACATAAGAAGGACATTAATTCATTAGAGCTAACAATTATAACAGCTGAAATAATAATCATATGCCTGAATTAATGTAAAATTCAGCGCATTCAGTATTATTATTACACGTTATTCAAACATTTGCCAAATTAATCCAAGTTGTTTAGAATTCAATGAATACCTACTACCTTTTAATATAAATTTCCCTTAAGAAGGACTGAAAGCAGGCTGTAGGCGCTATAAAAAATAAGATATCCTTAAGCAGTTGTAATTCACCTTAAAAATTAAATAACAATTATTCCATACATTTAAAATAACACACTGAAATCTGGACAGAAAAGTGAGTGTAAATTCTGGCCCAGGAAACAAACTGCACCCCTCACAAATTCAACTCCAGCCTTATTCAAGCATGCTTATTTGCAGAAGCAAAATCTTCACAATTATTTTGAGTCATTTCTCAACTGGTATTCAGGCCCCTTTGAGAAAGTTATCAGATCTGGCTCCATATAAGGAGTCCCATAAATTATTATAATATTTTAGACTTGAAAAAGCTTAGTCAAATAGAGACCATAAGGCTCCAAAATTGTAGTCCCACCAAACAAAATCAAAAGTTGCAAAGGAAACAGAATATGAGGCCACATGTTCCATTCTATCTCTCTGCAGAAAAGCAGAGTCCTGAAAAGAATATATCTTAAAAGCCATAGCCACAGCCTCACTCAGGTAGCATTCCTGAAGAAGGAGACCAGCTATTAGACACATAAAATAAATATTACAATACTCCATTTAAGCTAATACTCCAGTAAAGCTCTGAATATAGGGTGACACATACACAAAGATATGTCCATTCAATTTATAAAACAAACTAAGGAAGCTTCTCGAGCATTAGAAGTTCAGATCAAGTGATATGGCAGGTAACATTTTGCTAGTTTATAGCCCCAAGCAGCCTCAAACTTGAAGTCCGCAAATATAATTAAGCTGCTTGTGCATTTGTACTTTTGTGCATAAGGGCGTCCAGATTCAATAAATATACAATTGCAGTAAGTCACTAGAGTACAGCAGCCAATATCTCTTTCCTCATTTAATTCTTACAAAAAAGTAGAATAAAATAGTACCTCTGGAAAAACGAGCCTCTTCAGATACAGACAAAAAGGGAAATGCCCTTATTACTTATGCCTTCCACTTGGGACTAAAATACCGGCAGAATTCCAGGGCAAATATAAATGTTCCCTTGAAGTTTTCTGCTAGAGTTAACCAAGACTTCTTGACCCCCAAAAATAGCCATTGGCTGCATTTTGGTGGCTTTTTATCCTGGGCTTCATTCTAGTAAGGCACTGGATCTTCAAAGCTCACCTTAACTAGAATGGATTAATGCCCAACAACACAGTAAGTGCTATACTGCATTCACCTCTCCCTCATGGAGGTCTTCTTCAATTCAGGTGGGGGGGCGGGTTGCATCTCCAAAGCTTGTCAGCCAGCCACTCCCTTCTCCACACAGGACGGTGGTTAGAATGCTGGCTGGGATCCCAATGCTGCAGCTACAAACATAGGGTCTCTCCCAAGTAGTCCAAAATAAGGGGGTAGCAGGCCAGCAAGGAGGGTACCTAATTGCCCACCCCAACAACTAGCAGTGGAACTAGTGAACAGGAGGAGTGGATATCTTTACAAAGCAGTGTGCAAAAGATGGAGCTAAGCACCCAAGAGGTGGATAGGCAGAAAGGTGGCAAAATTCAACAGAAGGGAAAACAACAGAGAGAACCAGGGATAAAGGGCAACCAGGGAGGACTGGAATAGAACAGCTAAACAGTCCAGGGAGTTCAAATCTTGGAAAACCATGTGTGCCAATACCAGGAGCCTTAGCAACAAGATGGAGGATCTGGAGGCTGTCATGGTGCAGGTGGACCTGGACATTGTGGTCATCACAGAGACCTGGTGTAAGACAACCATGACAGGGAGATGGCCATACCCAGATACAACATATTCAGAAGTGACAGGGCAGGTGGGAAGGGAGAAGGAGTAGCACTTATGTGAAAGATGGCATAAAGGGTACAGAGATCCAGGATGAACAAAATGGGGGAGAGATACTGTGCTTTAAGCTGGAAAGGAAAATGGGGTCAGCCATCCCCATGGGGTGGTCTACAGACCACATGCCCAGGAGGAAGAAACAGATAGGGAGCTGATGATAGCCATACAAAGGATAGCAGACAAGGGTGAGGTGGTGCTGGTTGGAGACTTCAATATTCCAGGCATGGACTGGAGCCTCCCAGCAGCAGCATCAACCAGGAGCAGATTTATCCTGCACTCCCTTCAAGGTGCCTTCCTCAAGCACCTTGTCATGGAACCAGCTCAGCAGAAGGCAATACGGGTTCTCATGCTAATAAATGGGGACAGTGTGATGGGGGTAACAGTGACCACCAGTCACTGTGGTTTGAAAGCACGGAAGGAGCAGAACCAAACTGCACAAAAACATGTATCCTGGATTTAAGGGGATAGACCTTTGGAAAATGGGGAGATGCTTGAAAGAGGCAGTAACGAGAATGGCGCAGGAATCAGGGGTTGAGGAACAGTGGGCAATATTTAAAATGGGGATTACAAGAGCAACAGAATTATTCACTAAGCAGGTTAGCAAGAGGAAAAGGAAGAGGAGGCCATTATGTTTTTCCAAGGCGGTAGCAGAGAAAGTGAAAGCCAAAAAGATTGCATTCAGGCAATACAAAAAGATGCAGTCAGAAGGGGATAGGGAGAAGTACCAGGAGAAGCAAAGGGAGGCAGGGAGGTCAGTAATGAAAACAACAAAAGTTTGTTTTGTAAGACTGAAATCCAATAGTCTATGAAAGTTCTTTGTACTTCTTTAGTTATTCTTGACGTCACACCATGAATTCAATTGGCAACAGTTTTGTAGCTTAACGCCACTTCTTCAGGCCAAAAACATATTGCAATGTTGATTCTAGATTTACACAAATGTAGTAATCAATTATACATTGCTTCTTAGTCATGTTTTTTCCTTTAAATTATAACATAATCAACCAATTCTCTAAATAGTGTAGAACCATACTGAGTCAATGTATTCAAGTCATTAAAGGACAAAAATTGTATCAAATAGAATGTCTATTGCTTCTTCTCAGTATTATTACACTTATTTTTGCAATGTTAATGAACCTTAATGGGTTAACTGAATCATAATTAATTTCTTAGCCCACTGCATACCTGCTGTGTCTGCTTCTTAATAGAAATATATTCCCCCTTCTTCATTCAGTAAAACAGTATCCACTTAACTATGTTCAAAAATACATAAAATATAAGATTTATATAAAAACATAATCTATTTTGAAAAATCTTTTTAGTTGCTGTATAAATTATGTATTATTATATTTTCTTACTTTTTGGGGGAACATTTATTTTTTCAACTTTCTCCTCCTATATTGTGTTAAAGTCATGTCTCACTCATCACCAGTCTAGTCTGATTTCTTCCCATTTATTATAAGCTGTAACCATTTTATAAATAAATAGAATTTTTTTTATCTATACTCTATAACTTTTTCAATTAATTTATTATATTCAGGATGTAATGTAATATAAATGCTTAACAACTTCTAAATATTAAGTTCCACTTCTAATAATGTTACCTTGCAGTGTTTACATCACTGTATAAATCTACTTTTAAAACGTCTCTTTTGTTCTGTTTCTTGCAACAGTTTAAACTAAAGGGAAACAGAGTTAATTATGTAGCTTTGCCGTCTCTGTTTGTGTTAGCTTATCATTATTAAATACTCTCAAGTCCTTCAAAATAAATTACAGGTGAGTTTGTTAAACTCTTACCTGGCTAAAACACCATTCTGTGACCGTCTTCCAGGAAGAAAGGTAAGGTCTGAACCTATGATTCTGCGCAGTTTAAAAACACCACGAAAATGGCAGGGGGAACTACGTCACTCATGACAAAACATCTATTCCCACTATAGATGCTGCCTGGATTGTAAACAAATGAGTGAAATGCCTGACAATCCCTGTAGCCAAGCGGAACATTATAAGTGGGCTCACTTGGTACTTGGAGGGAGTCAGCGGTTTGCCCTCTGCCCTCAGCTTGATGCTAAAATGTACATAATGGTCCAGACGTACTAAGTAATACAACTGGGCATCCTGTACCAATATTCACAAAAATAAAGTCAGTAATGGAAGCCAAAGCTCAGACAGAACAGCGCATCACAAAATCAGTGGGAAGAGGGGACAAAACATTTTACAGTTACATAAATGAAAAAAGAAAGGCAAAGGAAGGGATAGTGAGACTGAAGGGGAGGATAGGGGCTGCATGGAGAATGTCAGCAGTAAAGCTGAACAGGTATTTCTGCTCAGTCTTTCCTGAGGAAGAGGAGGGTAATGGACTTGAAGGGAGTACAATGGGTGGGAATGGCACAGAAATGGACACAAGTCCCTTATCATGAGAAAGGGTCCTGAAGGAACTGGAAGGAATAAGAGTCAATAAAGCAAAGGGGCCAAATGGGGTGCACCCCAAGGTCCTAAAAGAACTAAGAGAGGTAGTGGCTGAGCCTCTGGTAATCCTGTTTTGCTGATCACTGGAAACAGGGGAGGTACCCAAAGACTGGAGGACAGCAGATGTAGTCCCCTTATACAAAAACAGGAACAAAGAGGAAGCGGGGAACTACAGACCAGTTAACCTGACCTCGGTAGTGGGAAAGATCATGGAAGCACTACTGAAGGAGAGATTGGTGGAACATCTGATTGTCAATGTACTACAGGACTCAAGGCAGCATGGTTTTACTGGGGGGAGGTCATGTCAGACCAACCTCATTGAATTTTTTGACTGGGTGACAAGGGAGGTGGATCAGAGGAGGGCAGTGGACGTGGCCTATCTGGACTTCAGCAAAGCCTTTGACACTGTGCCACATAGAAGGCTATTAAACAAACAGGGGAGTATGGGAGTGGATAGGACAGTAGCGTGGTGGTAGGTAATTGACTGGGTGGTAGGACACAGAGGGTGGTGGTGAATGGCTGTCACTCCATGGAGGAAAGAGTGACCAGTGCAGTACCACAGGGATCAGTGCTGGGACTGGTCCTATTCAATGTTTTCATCAGTGACATTGCGCAGGACCTAGAAGGCAGCATTTCCCTGTTCGCTGATGACACAAAGCTCCATAACAGAGTGGACATGCTAGAGGATGTAGACAGAATGAGGAAGGAGCTGCAGAAACTTGAAGAAGGGTCAAGGGTTTGGCAGTTGAAATTCAATGCAAAGAAGAGCAAGATAATGCATATGGGGCACAAAAAACCCTGGAACAATATATCAGTTGGTGGGTGAGAATATAGCATGCACCAAGCAGGAAGGGGATCTTGGGGTTATCATCTCCGATGACCTCAAGGCAGGGAAACAGTGCAACAAGACAATAGGTGAAGAAAATAGGATGCTGGGATGCATAGACAGGGGCATCACCGGCAGGAAAAGGGAGGTCATAATTCCTCTATACAAGACACTAATGAGGTCCCACCTGGAGTACAGTGTACAGTTATGGAGACCTTACCTACGTAAGGACATAGACAGGGTAGAGAAGGTTCAAAGGAGGGCAACAAAGATGGTACAGGGAGTGTATCACAAGTCCTATGAGGACAGGTTGAAGGACTTGAATATGTACTCCCTGGAGGAGAGGAGGGGATATGATAGAGACATACAAGTACCTTACAGGGAGGAACAGGGTGCAGGAATACACTATTTTCCAGTGAAAACGATGTTCCAGGACTAGAGGGCATGAGATGAAATTGGAGGGAGGACAATTCAGAGGAAACGTGAGGAAGTATTTCTTCACAGAATGAGTGATGAACAAGTGGAACATCCTGCCAGAGGAAGTGGTGGGGGCCAAAACAATCATGGGATTTAAGAATGCATGGGATAGACATAAGGGAATTCTGGAGGTCAGGGGTAAGGGGCAACAGACTTCTAGGAAAACATAAAGTGAACCATACCTCTCAACCTCCTGCCTCATAAATCAGGGGCAAGGCTTAAAAAAATCAGGGGCAAAGGACCAAAATCAGGGACACAGCTTCAAAATTGGTGATATCCACTCAGGAAGCTGGTAGAGTAAGGGGCTTAGTGCAAAATGCACTTTCTAAGGAAGAACAAGTCTGTAACTTTAATGGTTGACATTATTTTGTGCTTACAGTCCCATCTGTTTGGTCATGGAAACACAGTTTTTAGGAGGGACAGAGTACAATTCTGAGTCAAAATCAGGGACAATTGAGAAGTATGAAGTGAACTTACAAGGGCAAATGGGCAGACTGGCTGTGCCATAGGCCCTTATCTGCCGACAGTGTCTGTGTATCTATGTAATAATATATTACCAGCTGCATGCTATCACTTCAAGGTTACAGGGCTGACCAAAAACAGTTGCCAGACACACCAGCTCCCAAGCTCATATGTCAAAAAAGACCAGCACCGCAGCTGGCCTGCTTTTAAATATATCAAAATTAAAGCGTTTTTCCTTAGCCTTAGTATCTTAATGTTGGCGACATAAAAAGAAAAAAAGTATTTTAGTATTTAAGGATCTAAATCACCTAATTTAGCCTTTTTCAAATAGTAAGAGCCCGACTTACTTCATCGGCACACCAACCTAACGCCGGTCCACATATACCGGTTACCCGTTGCAAACTGCCAAGTTATAATGCCGGGTAATCAAAAACAGTGATTTTTTTTAAAGAAACCTTAAGTAAGATAAAATCAAACAAAATAATCTCAGTACCCCACTTCAGAGCAAGAGCTGTGAGGAGCAGAGCAGCGTTTCATCCATCTTGCCGCTCTGCCCCTTCAAGTCTCACCTCGACTGGAGAGGTTTGTAGACCACCATCTCAGAAAGAGATGACTGATAGACAACTGGGAGGAGGAGATTACAAAGGCAGAAGAGCAGAAGGAGATGCTAATAATAGGAGACTTCGACATACCAGATGTGATTTGGAGCATCCCAGTAGCTGCAAGTTCAAGGTATCAGTTGACAGCAGTAACATTTCAGGAGGTATTTCTGAAACAGAGAGCTGAAGAACCAACTAAAGAATGAGTGATACTTAACTTGGTCCTCAGAAACAAGGTAACTATCAATGAGGTCACAGATCAGGACCAACTGGGAACAAGCAGTTACAGACCATGCAGTTCAACATTAAATTAGGGGCAGATACAAAGCAGTCACAGACAAAGGTTCTGAACTTTGGAAGACTACATTTTTTAATTTTGCGCCTCCCCTTCTCCCTGGCTGTCCACTCCTTTGGGTCTCTAATGCCCCTCCCGACTGCCTGCCCCAACTCCCATAATGGCTATCACCTCATATGGCAGTCCCCCCCCGGGTAACCTGGCGTACCCCTTTGGTGGGTGGGTCCCCCTCCTCCGAGGGGGAAGGCACCGGTGGGGTGGCCAGCGCACTTTACCATTGGCCCGGGGTACTGCTGAGGCATGCTGGTCAAGGGATCGGTGGCAGCGGAGGACAGAGAGACTGTCATCTGGCCAGCCAGGAAGCATTTTTCTGGTTTTCTATGGGGAGTGACATCCTGACGTCAAGGCATACGCCGACGTCTGTCACTCCCCTTTGAGCTTTTGGACCAGGCACCACTGCTGTGCTCCCAGCCTCTGCCAGGAGTCAGCACGTGCCAGTGCACTTTCCCACCCTCCCCCCAGAGAAGGAGAGCTGTCCCCAGATGCTCCATCCTTCTCCCCCCGGCCCACCCTCCAGCGACCCGAGTCCATTCCCGAACCCGGGTCGCTGGCATCGCAGATGGAAATCCAACCGCTGCGCCGATGGCCTGGCTCTAGAAGACTACATTTTGATATGAACTGGGAGTTATTGAGGGAGAAATTGAAGGGAGTACAAGGGTGTATGGACATCAACTGAGAACTGGAATCCATGGAGAATGTAGAGTTGGAGGCCATGAGTTTCTGTGTAAGGGTGGTAAGGAAGAATAAATGAGGAAAGAATCCTTTGGGATACACAATTGAGGGCTGTGAGGGAGAAAAGAAGGCCTAAAAATGCAGATGGAGAAGGAATGAGTGGTGTAACTTAATAGGATGAATGAGGCCATCAAGGCAGTGAGGAGGGCAAAGTCAGTTGCTGATTTGAGATTAGCCAAGAGAATGAAGGTGAACAAAATGTTATTTTGTTAGGTACAAGAGAAGCTTAAACAAAGAAGATGAAAAAGGGAAGGCAAACATTCTCAACCAGTACTTCTGTTCAGCATTCATGCTGGAGGATAAGGGACCACTGCCTGACAGTATGATCAAGGCTGGGGTGTCAATACAGAACCCATTTCAGAGGCAATGGTTTGAAATGATTACATGCACTAAACGTGGACAAATACATGGGCCTGGACAGGCTACACCCATGAGTGCTAAAAGAGATGGGACAGGAACTGGCTGCAACATTTGGCAGAGTTCTTTAATAGCTTATTGGGAATGGGGGAGATGCAAATAGACTGGAACACAGCAGAAGTACTGTAGTGCCCCTAAGCAAGAGCAGACACAGAGACCAACCAGGAAACTATAGACCTGTCAGCCTGATGTCTATAGTAGGGAAGTTACTAGGGACCATAATAAAGGAGAGTTTTTTGGGTTTGCTGGAAGCAAATGGGCTTCAGGACACCAGATAGCATGGGTCCATGGGAGGGAGATCAGGACAGGAGAACCAGACCAACTACTTTGATTGACTAATGAAGGCAGTGAAAAAGAGTCAGGTGGTAGAAAAACTATACCTTGTCTTCCGCAAAGCCTTTGACTGCCCACACAAATGTATGGTTAGTGCTGCAGCAAAATTTAATTTTGCTGGTGAAATTCTGGCAAAATCGTGAATTTCGCTGTATGACATGTTTCACGAAATTCACACATTTCACCTGTGAATTTCACGGGTGTGAAATGCAAAATTACTCTGGCAAAATCGTGAATTTTGCCCTCGAAATGCAGAATTTCACCCTCAACTGGCAAAATGTCACCATAGAGTGGCAAAATGTCATCAGTCACGGAAACATTCTGCATTTCATGGGTGAAATATGTGATTTTGAGGGTGAAATTTGTGATTTCGCCAGCAGAATTTTGCAGTTTGCACCGGCGAAATATTTCATGAAATGTGTGAATTTTGTGAAATATTTCATGCAACATATTTCATTCATTTTGCACATCTCTATATATGGTCAAGCAGATGAGTGACTTGACTTGGGAATGGGGGATAGGGTTACATAATGGGTAAGGAATTGACTACGTAAGAGAACCCAGAATGGTATCCTCAATGGGGAGCACTTCGATGTCAGGGAGGTCATCAGTGAAGTGCCACAGGGATTGATCTTTAATGTTTTCATCAATCATACTGGAGTTGGGATGCAGGGGAAAATCTGCTTCTTAACATGATATACGAAGATCTACAGAAGAGGGAACAGTGAGAAGGAGGTGAGAATTATAAGGGAGGATCTGGAAAGACTTGAGAAATCAGTGGTATAGCAATTGAAATTCAATGCAAAAGAGTGCAAGGTAATGCACCAAGGGGCAGCCTACAAAGCAGAATACAGGATGGGGCAGTGGTTGAGAGAACAGCTGAGGAGAGGGACATGGGGTTACTTTGAAAACATCAGCTCACTGCATTAGGGTAGTGTGGATGGTTAACAGGATACATAGGAAGAAGGATCAGTGGTGGGAAGAGAGACATGGTTCTGCTCCATGCAGACCCCTAGTGCATCCTCACCTGGAGGACTGTGTGCCATTTATCGACCGATCTCCATTCTCTCTCCTCTCTCCAAGGCCTTGGAAAAAGTGGTGGCCTCTCAAATCTCTGACTACCTCTCCACCCACAATGTCCTTTGTCCTGAGCAGCATGGCTTCCGAGCGGGCCACAGTACCAACACAGCCCTCCTAGAGTTCTCCAACTTTCTCCACTCCTCCTTAGACACTGGTTCTCTGGCTGGTGCTGTCTTCATTGACCTCTCGAAAGCTTTCAACACTGTCTCCCACCCCCTCCTTCTTGATGCCCTTAGTCTCTCTGGTTTTGCTGCTGGGTCTATCTCCTGTTGCACCAGTTATCTGTCTGACCGCTCACAGCGTGTAAAAAATTAATGGGACCTATTCAGACATCTGTACCATCTTTTCTGGGGTTCCCCAGGGCTCCATTCTGGGCCCCTTACTATTCTCCCTTTACCTTAACACCCTTCCACGCTCTTGCTCGGGGAACATTCTATTGTACGCTGATGATACAGTCATCTTTGCCTCAAATCGTAACCCTACTGCCCTCCAGGACTCGCTGCAGAAGTCCTTCACTGAAGCCGAGGGCTGGTTCAAGGAACATAGATTGGTGATAAATCTTAAAAAAAACAAAAACCATGTTCTTCACTCATCCCCAGAACAAGTCCTGCAACTTCAAACTCCTCATTCACTCTGGGTCCTCATTCCCACTCGAACAAGTTTGCTCCTATAAATACCTAGGGATCCATTTTGACCCCTCCCTCTCCTTCCATGGACACATCGCTGCCCTAGCCACTGCCACTAATATCGATTGGGCATCTTACATTGGTATAAATACTGCCTCCCCCGAGACTCTTCGACTTCATGATCACCTCCTCTATCCTGTCCCTAGTGGACTATGGACTGCCGGTGTATGGTGCTGCTGATCAGACCGCACTCCATAAAATTCGCACTACTCTGAATAAGGCCTGCAGGTTAATTACTGGAGCACCTAGGATGACACACACCTGTCTACTGCACGCTAAAGCGCTGGTACTTGATCTCGATGAGTGCCTCAAATATCTTACCTGTACCCTTACAAAAAAGACCCTCCTTGGGCTTTCCCCACCAGGATTGACCACCACCATACGCTGCTCTGTCCCACTAGTTCATACTCGGACCTCTGGGAAAACCTCTCTTGTTATCCCTAGAGCTAGGACCTCTCATGGCCAAAGAGCCTTTAGCTTTAGGGCCCCCTCCTGGTTCAACACACTGCCCCCTCCATCTCCGAAGCTCCAACTATATCGTGCTTCAAAACTTCCTTACGTAACCACCTTATTAACACCCGATGCTGTAACTGCCGCTAGTCAAAGCCGTACTCAATACTTATGACAAAGCTTATTACTAAGTTGCTAAGGACGACATAACTCTGGTATTGTTTGCATCCATCCTACCTGTACCAGCTTGTTTGTATCTATGTCTTAATTTACTGTTATACTTATGTGTTGTACTGCTATACTGTGTATTTTGGTTTGTCTTACTGTGACAAGGTACCTTTGTAAATGAGCCTATGGCTCAAAGGTTTTCCAAACTTCTGTTTAAATAAAATTAAAAAAAAAAAAAATAATTTTGGAGCCCTTACTTGAGAAAGAACAGGGACAGAGTAGAGGTGATACAGAGAAGGGTAACTGAAATGATTCAGGAACAGCAGGGAGGGGCTTATGTGGAGTGGTTGGAGGAAATCAACATATGCACACTGGAGACAAGAAGGAAGTGGGGGACATGTACAGATAACTCTATAAGATAAAGTAGATAGTAAAGAGTTGCTAACTATGAATGGGAACATAAGAACCAGTGAAATGTAAATGCAGGTGGGTGGAGTTTTAAGAGGGACATCAGGAAAAGTTTCTTCATGGAAAAGGTGTTGGATATGTGGAAGAGACTATCAAGAGATGTTGCTTGTGTGAAATTAGTGAGGGGATTCAAACATGGATGGGACAGACACCTTGGACTTGTGAGGACATCAGCAAAAGGATAGGGATGAAAGGGTATCCTGTCAAAAGAGCGAATCAATTAGACCAAGTGAATTACAGCGAGTGAAAAACAGTGAATGCAATATTGCCAAAGTGTTAATTACAGTGAAAGGTTATGTAAACAGTATAGGTAGTAGTCTTCAGTGAGGCCGGGCACTGTAAGTTTGCGAATGTGCGCTGCTTCATCATCCTGGCAGTGTGGTTAAGAGGTTAGAGTGATAGTTTGTGAACGGCATCGGCACGTCTGGCTGACCCAGGTTTAAGCCTCAATGTGCCATTTTTTGGGGTTGCTGTCTCTCCCCCCATCCCAACTTTGTCCCCCTTCCCAAGTTTTGTCCTCCCCAGGATGATAATATTTAATCTGCTCCCCTGACTTTTTCCCCCTCCCTAAGTTATGTCCCCCAGAGGAAATAATTTATCTGTCCCTCAACTTTCTCCCCATCCCTGAGTTCTGTCCCCCAGAGTAGGAATAGTTTATCTAGCCCCCCAACTTTCTCCCTCTCCTGGAATTACATTCCCAATGAGTAGGGAAAATTTATTTGCTTACCCCAACTCCGCCCCCCAACCCCAAAGTGCCTTTCTCGTCTTTGGGCCAATTCGCCATTATAACTAGCGCTATTGTTCAAGTTGCTGTTTTGGTTGGCACTGATTTTGTTTTGCTGTTATGGTGTTCACTATTGTCCTTTCTCTGTTTTGACATAGAAATGGATGAAAGAGGAGTAAAGTGGCACTAGGGCCTTCACAAACAACAGTATGCAAGCAGGGCTGACTGGATGGGAAGTAAGGCCTTTCTCTGCTGACAACTTTTAGGTTTCCATACTGCAAATAACACCACAGTCTGTTGCTGTACTGAGTGTTCATATCTTAAAAAGAAAGGATTAGGATAACTAGGGGAAACTTGTTACAAATGTACAACATATCTCGCAATGAACAACTAATGAATGATTTGGGTTTAATAAGAAACCATAGGGAATTCTGCTTGAGAAGTCATAGTCAACAAGTAATGTTGACATTCCATAGGGGTAATAAGAGAAGATTATTTTATACATAAAGGATAATACCCATATGGAATTCACTCCTGAGAGATGTAGTTGAAGTAGAAACTTTTAACACCATTAAAGTAAAATTAGACAAATATTTACTTCCTAACACAGGAAAAAATATCCATTTTCATGGGATATGTACCTTAATGGGCAAATCAGCCTTCTGTGCATCTAACCTATTCCTTGTATAACTCCTAGCATTTTGATGTCAGGTTTAGATAAGAAGTAGAAGCAGATGACTTGTAAAGAAATATCTATTTTTATTTATTTATGAGATGTAAAATGAAAATAAAACAGTAGATTTGTTATTGTTTGGTAACTGGATAAGGCCCACTAGGCACAAGTGCCTGTTTTCTGGGGTGACCTGGAGCACTGGGGTGATAAAGTGACTTTTTTAGAGTCACACAATATGCAAGTGGAGGTTGTGGGAATCAAACCCAGGTTTGTTGGATGTACCAAGTTCGTTACTCTAATCTCTGTGCTATACTGCCAGATTGTATTTGCCAAACAGAAATAAATTACATAAGCTTTCAAAGCAACATAGGCCTCTTCATTAGGCACTGTGATAAAACTTACAAAGAGAGGAATTTATACAAAGAAATCAATGCTAATTAAAATTCTAAATTCAAACATCAGAGGCAAATAATATTTTTCACTTGCATGTGACAGTTTTGTTAATAAAATATCATAGGAAGAGAACTATAAATAATTGAATGTTTGCATAGACAAAAACAGCAGTCTTTGAAATGTTGGGTTACAACGCAGCTTGGAGATCCAGACTGTTTTCTTGAGTAAAGAAACTTTTATGCAGAAGAGTTTACTCTGGAAAAGGGTCTGCATCTCCAACTTGATATACAGTATAACCCTGCATTTCAAAGGCTTCTCTTTTTATCCATGCAAACATTCAGTTATGAAAAGTTCTCTTGCTATGATAGTTTCCTTATGAACAAAACTCGTAATCATCTGTAAATGTTTAGTAACATCTGAAGTGCTTTAATTTAGGGTCTAATCAGCATTGAGGTCTTTGTATAAAGTGTAATTGTTTCATCACAGTGCCTAATGAAGAGACCGTCGGTATGTGGCTTCAAAAGCTTTTATAATTTGATTCTCTTGGTTTAGATCTAGAACCCATGCCCTTTATATGTAGGATAAAGTATGGGTTGCAGTGTGTTATGAGAATTTTACACACACACACGAGTTATTGGAAGGCACAAAAACCCAGAGAGCGAAGCCTGAGGGGTTTATATAGCCATCCAGCAATGAAGGTATGTGTAAAATTTGAGTTTTACACACTGCACCCATACTGTTTTATTTTTTTAAACAGTGCACTCCGCAGCACAGAAAGCAAACTTTTGTTTTATTTAGATTCAGGCGGTCAACACCTGGCCAGTGGTGCTACTGCCAACTCACCGCCCCAGCCCAGGGTAAAGTTAGAGGAGGAGGAGGAGGTGAGAGATGCTGGCTGGAGACAGGTGCTGAAGAGAGGCAGTAGGAGGGATGACTTGGGGGCTTTGCTACTCTTGACACTTTAATCTTGGCTGGCCTGATGCAGACTGTGAGGATGCAGCTTCACTTGTGGGGGCCACCCACGAGGGATCGAAACGTTATTTTTAAAATTAAAAAAAACAAAACAAATGGAGCAACATTAGCCCACACCACAGATCAAAACCGCTCGCTCTTCTCAGGGAACTGCTGACACTCTTACACAAAGAGCCATGTAGTTTGCCATAATTAACACTTATGTATTATAGCATTTAATACACGGCACTTTGTATGGGAAAAAATCTGATCCATTAATTAAATCTTACACAATACCCAAGACCTGTGTCGTTTCTTCAAGCAAACTTTTTCACTATTAAGCAAAGCAGGTAGAAAACATATAAAATGCATGGAGAATTTGCAAGAATGTAAGGGCCAGATATTCAAAACGTTGCACTGGCCAAACACCGTTTGCACAGGTTTAGCACGGGATTAGAGCAGGTCTGCTATATTCAAAAGGCCAAATAGCATGGGCAAACTGCATTAGCACCGGGCAAAATTATAATGTATGCAAGGGGCAAACTGACATGAATACAGGGGCAATGCTATATTCAGAGACTAGCACCATGCAAAGTGGTTTTGCGCGACTTAGCGCGACACTTAGCGCAGTGCACATTACCGCTCAGGAAAAGCTTGTCTTATCCCTGGGCAATCAGCTTTGCATGATACTTTGGCTTTGGGTGGTGTTTGCGTGGCTTTTGCGTGGCTTTGCGTGACCATAACAAATAGATATGACACATAGACAAAGCCAAACTTAGAGGAAACATGCTGCTAACTGATGGCATCACAATGATGCCAACATCTGCCACCAGTCCCAGCCATGCCAGGCAGTAAGTGGTGACCCTGCTGCCAGTGGACAGCATGGCAGTGTGGCCATACAGCCCACACCTGCAGACCACTCTTCTGTGGACACCAACAGATGCCAGCACACGCATGCAGCACTGTGGGCATGGAGGATGTTGAGGGGAGAGTGCATGGGTGGCCAGACTGTGCCACAGACCAGGTGTGGCCACAAGGCTGGGACACATTATGCAGTGCACATGGGCCAGTATTGGGAATACCCCAACACCAGTGTGCCTTTCTAATAATATATGCCCCCCCCAGCCACATACTGCACAGCTGTAGAACTGCCACAACACACAATGCCAGACATGTATATGTCACTGTGATCATCCAATGCCAGAGGTGCAGCATCTGTGTGTCACACAACAGTGTAACAGTAATGTCCACTGTCAGTAAACACCTGCAGGTTTGGCCTCTCACTGTGTATAGTGCCGTCATCATCACTGCCCTACACACCATAGGCATTGCTGTGTCCACACACTACTGGCCCCCTTGATACTGTAGTGTCTACTGTGCACTGTAGCATGACCTACAGTGTGACTGTTGCATGCAGCACCACCACCATCTGTGCCAGTGTTGTGTTGTCCCAGTATAGCTGCAGGATGCAGCACATGTGGAAGTAGTGCTCAAACCTGTATAATATTCCCCAAGCTGTTTGTGCAACGCTAACACATTTGCAAGGGTTTAGCGCAAGGCTAAACCATTAGCCTGCCGCAAACTACATGCAAATCAGGGCATAATGAGATGCTAATTTGGATGTTTGCCCAGAGATGACCTAAGTAGGCTCATTTGCATGTCACTTTTGAATATGGCAAAGTTCAGCACCAGGCAAACGTGTTTGCACTGGGCTAATGGTTTAGCCCTGCGCTAAACCCTGGCAAATGTGTTAGTGCTGCGCAAACAGTTCAGTCAATATTTTACAGTTTTGCACAATGTTCTTTCACATACACTGCTGCCTGCAGCTGTACTGGGTCCACACATTTGCTGGCACATGCATTGGCCACATAGTTCACCTCTACCTACCTTCACATCGCTGTGCACTGTGTTGCTGTTGTGGTTTGCACTTCCTGGTTGCCATATTCAGAGCTGTCTTATTCCAGGGCTAAGTTTGCCCTGCACTCCCAGCCCAGTTTGCCCAGCCTCATTCCCATGTTGTATTCAGAAGCTGTTTGCCTGGGCTATTCCTTTTGAATATGGCTTGCTTTGTGCTCTGGGCCAAGTTTTCCCGCCGGGCAGTGCTAATTTAGCCCCTGGGCAAAGTTCTGAATATCTGGCCCTTGGTTTTTAAACTTTTGCCAGAGATGACAAAAGGTTCTGAAGGACCACTTAGTAAATGTGATTGTAATGTATTAATAAAACACCACCCTCATTACAGTGCACATGTGTAATTAAAATAAAGAAAATCTATTTATATACTTCTTTATTTATTATGGTCTTGGATTAACACCTTAGCGATCAAGAACATTTCATAGGTTCCATGTCAGAGGCTATACAAAAGTGAAACAAAAATGTTGAATAAGTACATTCACAAACATTTAAACAAGCAGGATTGTGAGATATACCAGGAATCACTGAGTGAAATCATTGTACAAGTGAAAACCAGTGCAAAAATAATGTGCCATGTTGAATTTATTTTTGAAACTTATGGAACAGTAAACATTTGTGGATGCTTTTGGCAGTACATGGATACTGTGGGTAATATTTGTCATTGAAAAGGTGATTAATATTCTTCAGTGAAAGAAAATACTTCAATATGCAGAAGACACCTAAGGAGATATGAAGTGCTGACTGATACTGATATGAAAAGAGTACAAATTTGATCGAATTATAGAATCATGGGCAGAGGAAGATTTTTTCTGGAAAGCATTAAATACATTGAAACTGATTTCAAATAATTATATAATTGTAAATATCTGATAAGGAATGTCAACAGAGAGTTATAAAATGAAGTTTGTTTTTAAATAATGACATTTTTTATTATAGCTTAGTTCCTCAGATGCCTATTTAAACATGCAATGCCTAGCAAGTTCTATACTGTATCCAGCACTGTTAATGTAGGTTACATTATCACTTGTATCAGAAGTTTTGCCTTAAGAGAATACCACTGTAAATTAACTCCACTGGTTGCCTTTTATCTTGAGTAAAATTGAGTTGAATAGAAATCTGGTTAACCCTTCTTTTGTATAACTGAAAATAGGGATGGGCAGAACCAGATGTCAAAAACAAGCCTCTTCAAACCTAGATGGGCTATAAACAATTTAGAGCAAAGAAGAGTTTTCCTTTATAAAAGTTCTACCTGTCCCAAAATGCAAACCATCCGTTCACCTATACTGTAATTAATATGTAGTAACTGGTTTTCACTTAGTGAAACCTGTTACACAGTTTGCCACTAAAAAGGAGTGTTTATAGCACCAAACACATGCTGGGTTTCCTTCACTCTGTGTATGCATCAGCCATGGCTCTTCCATTCTGACCTCTGTCCGCCTGGCTTGCCACCAGAGACTGCACTGCCACACAGACTCGGCAGTAAGTTATTTAAAAAAAAAGTTAACTTCTGGTATTCGACTGTGGACTGTGATAAAACCCAACTGGACCATGGCCTCACAGCAACATCTTTTACTTTATATAACTGTTGTGGTGAAAAAAGTGAAACTCAGCAATTATATAAAATATAAAGCAGTGGAACTGCCTCCACACAGAGTGCCATATTACTGTACCTCTTATCGAGCATACAGTTGCTGCCTTGCACTGCCCCACACAGCTGATTTCTGCCGTGATGGCTCTCGTTATTGTAGAAGTCACCACAGTGACTTTCGCTTGTCAGACTGTTATTGTCAAAGTCACCACAGTGGAATCAGATACCAGAGGAATCTCACTGTAACAAATCCACGTATTGCAGCAGAAGTGAACAAAACCTAACCAAAAAAAATGAAAACCTGTAATCAGTGCTTCCTTCCCGCTGATGATGAAAAGCTTTAATTAGTGCTTCCTCCCCACTGATCTTCCATTAATACTGGTAGCTGGAAGGATACCTGAAAGATCCCCACCGGCACATTGAACCAAAGCTCTGAATTAGCCCTCTTTCCAAATGCACAATAGTAGACATTATGGAAAAGATTAAAATAACAAAAACTTTTATTGGAAGTTAACCCTGCCACCATGGCCACAAAAACACGCTGTGTAAACAACATGGAATGTACCACTAGTACAAGAAACAGCGGGGGATACCATCAAAATGGGCACAAATAAAACAAACGTTATTAAAAAAAATTTGTAGACTTTTGGGATAGAGGCAGTTCCACTGCTATATAATATATATATATATATATATATATATTTATAAAATGGGTAAGAAAAAAGAATCAATGCGCTCCATAGCATTGGACAAACACCATCACATGACCGTGCGTATATCAGAGCGCGACCGCACACCTGCACTTTTACCCCCCCTCCAAAACAATTTTGACATTTTATAAGATAGATATTCCACTCTGAGGTGTGCGGTCGCGCTCTGATATACGTATGCCTTGGGCGGTTGACGCACTCGGCCTTGCGGCCTTGTGCGTACAATGCACACCAAGGCGTGCGTATATCAGAGCGTGACCACACACCTCAGAGTGGTATATCTATTACATATATATATATATATATATATATATAGTGAGATAGAGAGAGAGAGTGAGGAGTGTCTCTTACAGGATAAGAATATTATCTCGTGCTGTTTTGGTCTGACAGAACCGCTTAGCTTCACTTCATGGTTCTCTAGCCCAAACCAGCATGAGATAACCTTCTTCTCCCATAAGATACACGCCTCACTCTACATATTAACATATAAAATATGGAGTGGTACAGAAACTCAAATTTCCCACACACCTTGGGAGCTGGATGCCCAGATAAACCCCATAAGCTTCGTTTTCAGGGTTTATGTGACATCCAGCACCTCAGATATATATAAAACTCTTGTTACAAACACCACCCCATGTATTATTATATATATAGATGCATGCAAATTACAAGGTTCAGAAATAAATTCGAAAACAGAAACATTTCATGGTTCTTATAGGAACTGTGCCAAATTATAGTGGCTTTCTCTAGGAAGCAATAATACGCTACAGAATTCTGTAGCCAAGTTATTACAGGAAACAAGGCAATTTCATATCTGCATGAGATTCACTCACCACTAACTTTAGTAGGTCTGACATTAAAAATCATTGCAAACTAACAAGACATTTGGCTAGTTGTACTGGAAAATAAAATAGTTAAATATGTTTAGAATCATTCAGCTCATTGTTAGAACATACAGAAACATCAACGTGAAACATCAACATGAAACATCTATATACTGTACATTTCACATTTTTCTTCATATTTTCTTTCACTCCTTCAGTTTGAAATTTGCAAGTGACCCTGCTCACTTCCCAGGATGGTCATCATATATGGAAGTATTTCAAGGTTGTGCTGCTGTTTGTTGCTGACAATCATTGGCATGTGATAGGAACACCCTAATATATTCATGTTGTCAGTGTCCCACAATGTTGGACAGTAGTGCCCTTTGCCTATTGGGCTAATACAATCACTAATAGAGTTGGGAAGCAATGGATGTTTCGAAAACAACTGAGAATGTTGCTGAAAATGAGGAAGCAGACATATTTAGAGAAGCTGGGCTGGATGTTCAAATGCTTGCGAATGCCACAAGCCACGAATGTGAAATACATACAGCGTATGGAGCTTGTGGTATTCACCTAGCCGGCTATCGGGACTTTCTGTCCCGTGCGCGGAATGCCATAAGTTGGATCAGCTTTTTGAAGGTCTAGATAATGTGAGTGCCAGGTACCCTTTTCATGGGATTTGTGCCAAATATTTTGAGCAAGCTGACTTAATTTAGGTAAAGTGTCATAACTGTACCCGATGTACTAAAATCAAGCCCAGTTGCAGCAAAGAAGTTTGTAGCACTGCCAGAATCTAAGTGTCATGGAACAGGGTTTGGTGCAAGCCCTGCACTATGCTTTGAAAATCTGTCCATCTGCCTTTAAACTACTGTGCTTCCAACCTAAAAAAGCTAAGACAAACTTGAAACTGGAGAACAATGGACATCTTACAAGACAGGAAAAGTGATGCTGTAGAATCAAATAAGAGTTTTTGATAAAAGTGTGATGTCTGCCTCTATACTTGGGCAAATGCTTGCTAGGCTTTACTAGGGTTTGCTAGTGAGTAAGAGGCAATAGGAGTCAAAGAGACCAATCTGGATCCAACCTTCATTGTCTCCATGGTAACTAGTGCTGTGTGGGTTTTCAAATTCCTACAGAGCATAATTCTGCAGAATTTCAGACGGGTCTGCCTAATTCTGCAGAATTCTGAAATTTCAAAAGTGGAATGATTTTAGTGTTACAATAATCTGCCATTTACAGAAACTGATGATTTTTTAAGGGCAGAAAATTATTCTTTGGTTTACCTGATACATGGAAAGTTATTCAGCAGTTTTCACAGACATTCTTTTTGTAATTCTGTACATTTCAAAGAGAAATTCTGAAAAGCATTTCACAAATGGAACTGGCATTCACATGAACTCTTCAAGTGGAATTCTACATTCTCTGCAGTTCTAATGGTAACCATTCAATTTGTATCCTGATAAAATAAGTGTGCCCAGTTTGTTTTTAAAGGCATACTTGTTGAAACTGATTAAGGAGTATGAGTCAGTAGACTACAGTATTCCACTTTCCCCACTATCCTCTGACTGAATGACAGAGCCTGCAATGAATAGCAGCAGGCAAAATTATGTCTGGGGGAATGCCCTGAATGACACCAGGAGGGACAGGTGTGGGTTCCACCCTGGAGGCACAGTTAGGAAAGGTGACTAGGTGGTGGGAGGAATAGGTTACCTAGGGGAAGGGTTAAAGAGACTAACTAAGTTAAAGTAATGGAGCTATGTACCACATATATTGGTGCCTTACCTCATCAAAATATTGCCTATGTAAATTTGCAAACAAAAGAAAACACAGCACCAACACTTCACAATAATAGAACTGTATTATCACTTACAAAAAGGATGGCAGAAGATGTAAAATGCAGTAGCGCCATGCAAGGCAACAATAGCTCAAGACAACAACAGAACGCCCGACCGGTTTTTCGCCAAAAAGCGCCTCCTCAGGGACTCATTCAGAACTAACAAAGACCCATAATATATAGTGTACAATTTAAAGTGACAGTGCACCCAAACGATACCAAAAAATAACATTATAATAAAGGATCAAAAAGTGTTAGAACGAATATGAAATAGATAAATAAACATGTAAAATACAACAAATTACAGTAATCTATTTTAGGGCATAAATCAAAAAATCATTATTAATAAACTATACAATAATGCAAAAGATACTATATATATATATATATATATATATATATATATATAGCATAAAATATAATCAATACCAATACATTGTATAGAAGAATTGTATATAATAATGACGATGAAGGGACTCCATCCTAAAAAAGAAGAAGAAGGAAAAGGGAAACGAAAAAAAATAATGAATATGTAAAAATATCACAAAACTATATATATATATACACCAAACCTCATAATCATTTCACTTAGTATATCTAGACTTCAAAAAGGGAGCAATATCAATAGTATCATTTAGTCCTGGATATACTAAAGCATTTAATGTGTATATCCAAAAGGACTCTCTGCATAGAATTTTATTATCCAAATCACCACCACGTGGGCCATTATTAACCCTCTCAATGCCACAAAAAGAAAATGTGTGTTTGGCATCATAACAATGCCGCTGTAAATGTTGCACTAAAGCATTTCTTTCATTGCGACATCTAATATCGCTAATATGCTCACACACCCTTAATTTAAGTGCTCTTGAGGTTTTGCCAATATAAAAGGCACCACAAGTACATGTCGCCAAATATACTACCCCTACTGAAGAACAGTTAATAAACTGTCTCACATCAAACTGCCTTTCAACATTCACCGTGGAAAAACATTTGGTCTGATCCATAATGCTGCAAAATTTACAATGTCCACAATGAAAAAAGCCCACTGGCGGTGAGGGCAGCCAACTAGTACTTGTGGTACTCACAGATTGGTATGAATGCACAAGTCGATCAGAAATACTCCTACCTTTTTTGTATACAAACCTTGGTCTAGTTTTAACCACATCCTTTAACGAAATATCCGTATCCAAAATAGACCAATGCTTATCAATAATACCCCTGATCGCTGTTTCATTCTGACCAAAAGTTGTAATAAAATTTAAATGCGCATCATCCTGAGGTCTAGTTTTATATTTAAGCAGTTCTTCTCTAGGCATATTACGTACCTGGCCCATAGATTGATCCAATGTATTAATGGCATAACCCCTACTCAAAAATCTTTCTGCCATTTCAGACATGCACATTTCAAAGTCCCCTATTTCACTGCAATTACGTCTTACTCTCATAAACTGTGATTTAGGAATATTACTGATGGTGTGGCGGGGATGACAACTAGAGGCATGTAATATAGAATTTCTATCTGTAGGTTTACGAAAAATGGATGTACTAATAGTGCCATCCTGTAACTTAATAATATCCAGATCCAGAAATTCAATGTGTCTAACATCCGCCCACACAGAAAATTTCAAGTGTACATTTGATGAATGTAAATTTGCCCCATAAATGTTCAGTTGTGTAGCCATGTATCACTAGTAACATTTTATACACCAGGTTACGTTCACTTCCTGGTCTTTAGATCCACCACAGCTCTGCCCTGGTGCTCAGCCAAATTATAACATGAACCCAGTGACAGCGTGGAGACGAGCTCCATTATAGTCAATGGGGGGCAACTTTAACAACATTTCTCTATATCACAGTGATCATTTGGCGATTAATCAAGGGCACCAGGTGACTAATGTAAGAATGTTGATATTGAATATTAATTGATGCGGTTCTAATTGGCACATTAATAAATGCATGGCTGTGCCCATTTCCTCCAAGCACGTTGTTGGTCTTGTTTGGCTGAAGGAAGGGGTGTGACCTGTAAAACAAAAAGTGTTTCCACTTGTTTGTTTTAAAACTTGCAAGTTGTATTTGCTGGTTATGATCCATTGTAAGTTGATCTCTTGATCTTACTTTGATTCTCATCTCATAACTTTAGAATTATATCCCTAATGATTTTGTATGTTAGCAGTATGTTTCCCATTTGCTCTTCATGTCTCCAAAAACATACTGTTTAACTGTACTAGACTAGCCTCGAATCCTTCAGTCCCAAACCATGTTAACAGCTCTACTATGAACTTATTTCTTGATTGTTTCATTCATACCAAGAAAGGGTGGCCAGTCAAGTGAGATTCACCAAATTCCTATAAAGAGGTATCACAACTTCTTTGCTGAGGACACAAAGTGTAGACAAATACAGACTACAAGTCTTTTTACCTTGCTAGCTATGGTAAAGCAGTGTGCAGTGTTGGTCAATGTGTTTGTGACAATTATTCCCTAGTGCCTTTCCATGGCTACATAATTCAACTATAGTAGGTGTAACCTGTTTTTTTTTCCTTAACTCATGTGGATCGCTTTGTACCAATCAGTGTTCAGCACCATCTCCCAATTATCCATTTGCCAAATGTTCCTCCAGCCCTTGTTCAGAATCAAACTTGGGACCATGAGTCCCAAAGGCAGCTGCTCTTAATTTAGGTAAAGGGAAATGCTCCCTGGTTGAGATGCTAGAGTGCTGCTTTGTGTTCCATACTTTCAATATCATATGTACCACCATAATGTGCATGTTATAACTATTACTTAGCATTCATTTGACTGTTACACATAGGCTTTCAATAGTAGATGACCATGCTGTGAACCGACTTCATACTCTCATGTTCAGCACAGAGCATTTTACACATAGCACAGACTGCTGCTTTAAGTAGCACCTGGGAAACATTGGAAATCATATGTGATTCTAGTTGTATTTCCTTTAAACCCAATGTGTTATTTTGAAAAATGATTTCTTCAGTTCCATGCTTAAGACAAAAATTATATCAAAATGGGGTCCCCTATCTATTCCCAATCTAATCAAGTGCATTTATGTCCCATGCTGTAATACTATTTTGCAGTGCCAGGTGGTTTTCAGTAAATAGATACCCATTATAATTTCATAGCCTTATTCTCCAAGCACTAAGCACAGCGAACTTGTTACACCTTGCTAAACACAATTATCCAGTCTTGTTTCTTGACAGCTTGAGATGTGCAATTTCTTGTACCCTCATCCAACTCATTCTTTTATAGCACAAAATTTTGTCAGGTTATGCATCTACTTTAGATATATGCCTAGGCCCTTTCTTATCAGGATACATTTGCTTATATACAAGTAATTTGCAGATGCATTTTAAATAAGGTCATTTTTTAACATAAGCTACTTTGTTTTAGTTAGGTATAGTAGTGTAGCCTTGTGATGAGAGCAGAGCTGTTAATCTACAGAACCAAATATTTCACTTGAATTTTCAGTAACATTGTATGCCACCATGTTTGATCATCCTTGTATATTCTAAAGAGCTATGTTTAACGTGCTTGGTTATTGGGTGTTTGCAGTGCTTAATATGTAAAGAAAGAGCTATTGGGACCTGGGAGCACAAGCAATGAGGATAATACCATTCATTTTTTTGAACAGTCCTTAAGAACTGCATATTAAAAATCATAACAAGTTTCTTTGAAAGAGTACTAGTGTTACTAGTCTGCAATCATGTATTCTACATCATATATGAAGTAATATGAACTACAATACTGGCACGAAAATAGAGATAATTTTTTGTTGTGTCTCCATGCAGCTTATTGCTCAAGCATCACTTTTTCTCCTTTCCAGTAAGAAAATAAACATGAAAATAGGGTTGCACTCTACTTATCCAGAAAAGCCCATAACATCTCTATATTTGACAGTTATCCTTGTGCTTTCTCTCCTTACTTCTTGTGTCATCAGTTGCTTTGCTCCCTTTGGCAAACCATGAATGAACATAAGGGATGGGGTTGAATTTCTTCAACAGTGGGCCAACTAGATTCAGGAATAGTAACAAGGAAATAGTTTCAGCAAGCATTGATGCTTGCGTTGATGTGCATATGAGATTCCTTAGTGAAAAGTATTGCTCACACTCAGCACTGGAGATAGCTGTAGTGCTCACAGCTATCAACAGGTCCTTATACTGTTTCTGTACTTCCTTCCCACCTGACTCCTTATACACCCTGAATGCCCACATGTTTTCATACACATTACCAATGTCAAACCTTTCACAAAGAGATTCAGTCTTGCTTTCTCCATACTGTGTAGATAGCTCATCGGGACAGTACAACTTTTATAACACTTTCAATGTGGTGATCAGTTTCTCGATCCATTCGTTTTCCCAGCACTGCCTCCCATAGACAGCATACAATTTCACAAATTGTCTGCTAAGCTGCGAAAAAATTGTCCCAGGTGAATTTTCTTGTCAACGGTTTTCCTTCATGCAAGGGCACACCCTGAAACATCTTCTCTTCTATGACTTTTTCACACTGCACAGAATAGTTCCCTTGCTTTTCTACCATTGCTTCGAGCACTGATAGCAGCAGATAGCTTGGTGTGCATTGATGATTGTACAATTGCATTGGTGCAATTCAAGAGATAGCTCCTGCAGCACATCATACACAATGCCAAGATTAAAAGCACAGTACAAGCGCACTACCGGTCATACCTGTGGGGTCAGCCACAACTTAGGCAAACATGACATAGAAAACAAAAATGCAGTGAAGCACACACACAGAAACAGACTCCCGAAAATATATTACAAATATATATGCTTACTCCCTAGTTGAACAAGTGAGTGTTTATGGTGTCTGTACATATTAAAATCACTTTGTAGTATGGATCTCCAAAAGAGAGATCAACAAAAGCAATCATATTAGCAACAATATTACACATTCAAACTGTCTCGGGGTGGGGGGGCAGGATGGGAGGGAGGAAAGGAAACCAAAAATGTTTTCACTCTCCAAGAAGGGAATAGTGCAACTGATAAATAGAAAAAAATATTACAATTAGAGAAAAAGATGCCCCAAATCTAATTCAAAAACCAAAAGGGTAGGGAAAGAAAAAGGGGAGGTTATACACACTACCTCAGAAAGAGCTGGTTATAAATGAACCACAATTTAAATATTGAATATTATACATCTCACAGAGTGGCCAAGAGTCAAACAATTTATAGATACACAGTAAAATCCAAATCCATATTAAAGCCTTTTGGAAATGAAATCCATCTTGATTCTTTCTGCAACAAAATTTGATTCCTATTACCGCTCCTCACTTAAGGTTTCACATGATCAATAGTAGTAAACCTAAGAGACCATTGGTCACTATTATGGCAGTTTTTAAAATGTGTGCCCAAAGCGGAGCTTAAGTTCACATTTCAGATGTCTCTTAGATGTTATAAACATCTTTCTTTAGCTCATCTAATAGTTTTGCCCACAAACAGAAATTCACAGAAGCACTGCGCCACATAGACTATAAACTGAGTAGAACAATTAACAAAGTCCCTAATCTCCACTGTCAAATCCTGAGTTGGGTGTTTAAAAAACTTCCCCTGTGCAACATGTTTTCAAGCTTGACAATGACCACACTGGTAACATCCTAGTGGTCTTTCTGGTAACCAGGTGGATAGATAGATAGATAGATAGATCGATAGATCAATAGATCGATAGATAGATAGATAGATAGATAGATAGATAGATAGATAGATAGATAGATAGAACCTTTATTTTTCCACAGGATGAAATTTATAGGACTAGAAAGACTTGTTTAATTAAGTGTCCTGATTTCAAAAGTGGTTTCAGGCAGACAATATACTAAATTCATACACATGTGTCATTTGTACAATATACAGACAGAGGAAGTTCATTACATATCTTATACTAATAAACAGAAAATGACAGTCAAAATATATAAACAACTAAACATTTGTGTCAAAATCACAAAAAAATGAAAAAAGTAGGATAAAAAAGCCAAACATATAAGGTGTTAGGACGACAGAAAAAATATTGAAAGAACCCTCCTTACCACCCACCACACCCATACACACACCCACAGCATAGGGAACCATTTGAGTTTTTTTAATAGCAAACACATATTCTCTTCCATTCATGAGTCTTGTCCAGGACATAATGACTGTGGTACAACATATGTCCCAAATTCTTAGCCCTACTACATATCATTCTTGATTTTGTCACAAACAAATTAGGAACAGTACAATGTGCCAACAAGTTCCAGTTACTCATAAGAATTGTTTTAATCATTGGAGACACAGAATTATACTCCAAGACAAAAGTCATCACATCCTCAGATGTATTCTGCTTTTCTTTTGGCTGTAGAAGTTGATTCCTTTCTTGTACTTCTGCTCTCTTTAATGCAGCCTCCAACAAGTCTTTCTTATGGCATGTCTCATTAAATCTTGCGTGCATCTCAGTGGCCTGGGTTTTAAAAGACTCAGGCGAGGAGCAATTTCTTTTTAAACATAAGAATTGTCCATAAGGAATATATCTTATGAGACTAGGGAGGTGGGCAGTAGTGGCATTAAGTAATTAACTCCCATCAGTCTCTTTTTGGTGTGTATCTTTCCATCATTTGTGGCTGTCAGTGTAAGATGCCAAAAATCACTGGTATCCTTATTAATTTTATGTGCAAACTGGAGATTCAGAATATTACAATTTAGATTATCTACAAAAATCTTAGCATCTGACTCTGTCCCTTTCCAAACAATTAATAAATCATTGATGTAACTACTCTGAAATACAATATTGTCCAGACAATTATTGTTGCTGTTGAAAATATACCTACTCAGAATCATTATCAACAGAAGCACTTTCCGTACCACTCTTGTCTGCAGTTTCATGAACTTGCTTTTCTTCTGTAGGGCTGATGCTGACACATGTAACAGAAGCACCTGGTAAATCTTGTGTTTTTTTTCTGTGTTTTTTTCATCTGTATACTTTTTCTCCTGCTTACTAACTGGCTCAGCCTCATTTGCACTATCACCTGATTTAGAAATGTACAATCATATTTTCTTCTGACCTTGGGACATTTTGTCCCATCAATGATATCTCAGTTATCACCAAAAGCAATAGAAAACTTAATGACCACTCTCTGGAAGTGCTAACATGCGACAGCCCGCAGAATGAGCAATACTCTACCTTCACTACCATGTCAGCTGCCTAGTACAAAAAATGAATGTCCCGGCCTGCAGATTGTCTGTCTCTATCTTTAGCACATGCAAGAACTTGCAGAATCTAAAAACTGTGTTGAGAAGTGTAAGAAAACTTTCGTCAGTGCATTATAATATGCCTGAATAAAACTGCTAAATTCTCAGACAGCATGCATTTGAGAGCAAAAAAGGCCCACCCAACAACAGAAAGATGCCCCTGTATGTGTGACACATTTGCTGCAGAGCTGACACTAGGATTTGCTGGGCCCTGGTGCAAGACTGTGAAGTGGCCCCTGCCCCCCCAAAAAAAATACAATGTAAGGTATCTCAAAGGTACAGAGCAGGGGTCGGGCTGCTGGAAAAGGTCTACATTCAGGTTGCTATTGGAACTGTTGGAGAATGTGGGGAGTCAAGCAACACAGACTAGTACAGTATCCGATGAACAATGTATGGAAATGGGTACTGTACTGTTACATAGAAACATACAAGTTGTCACCAGATAAAGACCCCTCTGGCCCATCCAATCTGCCTATTTTCCCTGCCTATTATGCCACCACAGCCCTTGCACAACCTCCAGTCATCCCCGCCACTTGTGTTCCTTCCAAGGTCCCCTTGTATCTTTCCCATGCATGCCTTAAATTCTGCAACTGTTTTGGCACCTACCACCTCCACTGGGAGACCATTCCAGGCTTCTATTACCATCTCTGTGAAGAAATATTTCCTCAGATCCCCAATGAGCCTTCCGCCTCCAGCTTCATTTCATGGCCTCTTGTCCTCGAGTCTGTCTTTCTGTGGAAAATGCTACCTTACTGTACCTTATTAATACCTGGTATATGTTTGAATGTTTATATCATATCCCCCTTTCTCTTTTTTCCTTCAGCTAGTACATATTCAGTTCTCTTAGTTTCTCCTCATAGGGCTTTTGTGCAGTCCCTGCACCATTTTGGTTGCCTGCCTCTGTATCGCCTTCACCCTATCCCTGTCCTTCCAGAGGTGGGGCCTCCAGTACTGGACACAGTTCTCAAGGTGTGGTCTTACCAGTTATCTGTACAGTGGCAAACCTACCTCCTTCTTCCTAATGATGATACCCCTCCTTATGTACCCTGGCATTCTACTAGCCTTTCCCACTGCATTTTCACTCGTCTTGACTACTTTCAGGTCATCAGAAATGATTACACACAGGTTCCTTTCCTGTTTAGTGGTTTCCAGCACCTCCCCTGCCAATTGGTATGTAGTCTATGGATTTCTGTGCCCCAAGTGCATGATTTTACACTTTTTAGCATTCAAACCCAGTTGCCAAACACTTGATCATTCTTCTAACTTCCGCAAATCATTCCTCATTTTTTTTACATCCCTCTGGTGTGTCCACCCTGTTGCAGATTTTTGTGTTATCCATGAATAGGCAGACTTTCCCTTCTAGCCCTTCTACAATGTTGCTGATAAAGACATTGAAGAGGACCAGACCAAGTACTGACACCTGAGACACCTCGTTTGTCACCCTACCTTCTCCCGAGTGAACTGCATTTACCATCACCATCTGAAGCCTTTAACTCGACCATCTTCTTATCCAGTTTACTACTTTCTGTCCCACTTCTAGACAGGCCAGCTTGTTCACCAATCTTCTACATGAAACAGTGTGGAAGGCCTTCCTGAAATCCAGTTATACCACATCTACCACTCCACCTTGATCCACTTCCCTGGTCACCCAGTCAAAGAACTCAATCAGGTTTGTTTGCCAAGACCTCCCCTCTGTGAAACCATGTTGCCTTTGATCCTGCAATACTTCAAGACATTCCACCATCTTTTCCTTCAATAGTGATTCCGTAACCTTACCCACTATTGACGTCAAGCTGACAGGTCTATAAATCCTGCCTCCTCCCTATTTCCACTTTTGTGAAGTAGGACCACATCAGCCCTTCTCCAGTCCCTCAGAACCACCCCTGTATCCAGCGACAAGTTAAACGAAACTGCCAGTGGTGCTGCCAGCACCTCTCTGAGCTCTTTCAGTATCCTAGGGTGAATCTCATCTGGTTCCATTGTCTTGTCACCTTTTGATTTTTCTAGTACTCTGAGAACTTCCTCCTCTGTGAAAGGACCAGTGTCCACCTCCCTACCAGTTCTTCCCCTGTTCATTATCTTTGGCCCATCTCCTATCCCTTCTATTGTAAATATTGAGGAAAAGTATCTCTTCAATATTTCCACCTTCTCTTGGTCCTCTTCACCCTTCATCCTTTTTATCCTACTGTTAATCTTTCTCTTCCCGCTAATTTAACTGAAGAAGGTTTTATCCCTTTTTTTAATTGATTGGGCTATATTCTCCTCTGTTTGTGCCTTTGTTCTCCTCTCTGTATTCCCTGCCTTCTTTTGTTTTTCCTGATAAATTAGCATTTCCTCCTCTTTCTGTGCCGTATTGCATTTTTTAATGCTAGTTTTTTTGCTCTTACTGTTTCTGCTAATTGTTTTGAGAGTTATCATGATCTTCTTTACCTGCTTCCCTTGTAGATCTGCCTGACATAGAGATGCACAGCTCTTTTGATGCGTCTTTAATTTTTGCCAACTGTTTATTTATTTATTTTAAGTCTTTGTTTACCGGGTAAGTGCACTGATCCAAGGACCATTTTCAGGCATGACCCGGGCCACAAACTATGGCACAGAACAAATGGTTTGAGATATTATACAAGCAAAATAGTAGTAGCAGGTTACAGGCAATACAGATAAATCACAAGGAAACAGTACATAACAGAGTAAGGAATGGTACAGTGAGAAGAGGTATGATGTACACTTACAAGTTTCAAAACAGAGTAGCCCAAAAATTTAGTACCAACAGTAAATACTAAATTGAGACATGTCAAACAAAACCTAGAAGGGTAAACAGTTTGCAAGCAGAACAATACTTAGGTTGAGGTGAAACGAGGTGGCAGGGGAGATGAGTGCAGGTAGAGAACAATAGAGCCAGTTGAGAGTCATCCACCAAGTGTACTGAGGCGAGTGACAGGGTGAGATTCCTAGGAGGGGTCTATAGTAGGGGAGGAAGAGAAAGTAGGGAAATTAAGTGCTAGTGGAGTTATAGGAGCACACCAGGGTGCTAAGTAACTAGGTAATATGGAGAGGGGGAGGGAAAAAGAGTAGGAAGACAAGGCAGAACATCCAGGGAAAAGAACTGAGGAAAGGTGGAGGGGGAGGTAAAGGGGGCATAAAGTAGCAGAGGTAAGGATGGGGAGGGGTGATGGACCAAGTATGTAAGGGAGAGGGGTGGAAACGGAAAGACAAAAGGACCAAAAAAAGGGATGAGGCTGAAGTGAGGGAGGGTGGTAGAGGTAACTGCACCCCAGACTGGAAAAGTCACAGTATGAAGCATAGAACATCTGGAAACCGAGGGTTTACTGCAGGATAGCAATCAAAATAGCAGTTTTGAGGTGGGATAGGACCATGTGGGGGGATCTACTTACTAAAGAAAGCATCCAGAATACATGACATGCAGATACAGAACAGCAGCATCTAATTATAGCAGACAGATGCCAGGGGCAGGAAAATCATTAACAACCCTCTCTGACTCTGAACTTGGTACTTCAGCTGTTTTTTTTTTCCCTGTTTGTTGTCCTTTCCTTAATCTCTTCCCTTGCCTCTCCCCCCTCCCCAACCAGGGTGGTAATCTTCCTCCCATTCTTTCCCATCATTTCCCCAGCCCTTGACTTGCCTACCTGAATGTTTTTCCTTTTTATGTAGCTTTTTCTGATGATTAATATCCTCTAGCCAGTAGATGAATAAACAGTTATTTATTTTATTCAATGTTGTTTGAACACCGCCGGAGAGGTGATGTTAAAAACCTAGGCAGCAGCAAGGCAGGTAGACCAGCACTCAGCAGCACTGACATCCTAAGTCACACATTTGAAAACTGTGATTGTGTCTTCCCTGAGTCTTCTCTTTTCCAGTGGGAATATCCCGAGTTCTGTTATTCAGTTCTTACAGTCTTGTTCTCCAGAAACAGAACTATTTTTGTACCCCTCCTCTAGACTTTTTTCATCATTTCAATACTCAACTATGGGGAGCCAAACTGAACATTGTACTCAAGAAAGGGCCTAGCTAAGAATTTGCACAAAGGCGTTATAATATCTCTTGACCTGCTTATGAAGGTTGTCTTGATGCATGCTATGATGCTGTTTGTATTCTAGCTGTCACCCCACACTCTTGGTCCCATTTGAATGTGCTGACAGCCATTACACCCAGGTCCTTTTACTCTTGACTTTTTGGTGTTTTCCTAAACCATTTAGGTAATATTTTGCATTGAAATGTTTCTTTTCAAATGGTAAGACTTTGCAGATCTCCACATTTAAGTTTCTCTGCCATCTGCCAGGTATCAGCATGGCTCAGATGGTAGCACATCTGCCTCTGGACCAAAAGGTTGTCGGTTCTTTTCCCACACCATGATTGGACTTACATCTTAAACTCTGGCATCTGAGTGCAGTATTAGGGGGTGCTGTACTGCTGGGTTGTGCCGTCCTTTGGATAAGATGTTGAACTGAGGTCCCTTCTACCCCATCCTGGTGTTGTACTGGTGGGTGTCCAGGTGGAAGTAGAAGAACCCTGGGCACTCTTTGCAAAGAGTAGGGGACAATCCCAGTGTCCTGGCCAACATTCCCCTTCTCATAAACTAGTTCATGCAATTGTCCAGGCTCTGTGTGAGCGTTGATGTATAATATGGCTGCTACTACACATTCAGTCGCTTCACTACCAGTCTAGATTTGCTTGTAAAGCACTTTGGGATACACTGTGTATGAAAAGCACTATACAAATGCTGATTCTTCTACTTCTTCATCTCTCTACTCACTCTCCAAGTTCTTGCAGGTCTCTCTGCATCACATTTATCTCCTCTGGTGCTGTGCTTTCTTTTCCAATTTCAGTGTCATATGCATCAGCGAACTTGGCAGGTCATCTATTGGTTCCCACTCTAGAGGGCACTTATAAATATATTAAACAACATTGGTCCAAGGACAGATCTCTGTGGGATGCCAGGCTGACAGATTTCCATTAATTATAACTCTGCTTCCTATCCTACAGACAATTTCTAATCCATTGTACTATTTGACCAACAATACTTGCTTTTCTTCACTTTGTGAACAAGTTTTCTGTTTGGGATTGTATTAAATGCTTTATTGAAATCTAAGTACACAGCATCCACTGTTTTTCCTATATCAAGTTTGTTTCTGTGTGAGTTCAACAGTTTTATTTTTTATGATGTTCTCATATCGAGGAACCCTGTTCTGAAGATTGACACCATGTGGGCCACTCTTAAATTTTCAGTGATACAGAGACATAGAAGTTGATGGCAGATGGAGACCAAAGGTCCATCGAGTCTAACCTTTTTATACCATCTCACCCCCACTGACTTACTGTGCTTGTGGGCTTTTGCCCTCCTCCCCGGTCCCCCAACCCTCAAACGTGTGTGTACCCCAGGGATTATGAGTCCCATTGCTTTGTCTCAATGGCATTTAAACCCATTTAGGGTAGCAGACCCACCACTTATGCCATCAGTCTGTTCCACAGTTCCAGCACCCTCTCAGTAGAACATGCTCACATGTCTCCTTAACTTACCTCATCACCACCACCAGACTCTGGTCTTTGCAGTTAGTGACTGCATCCCAATTATTTACACAAAGGTCTGCAGTATTCACTTTGCTTATGCCCCTGATAAACTTGTATGTTTTAATTATGTCCCCCCACCCGCACTTACCTGGCCTCAGAGTACATATAGGATAGTGTATGGTTACCCATACACTACAAGGCTATTCTTCCACCGAGTGGATACAATGCCGACTGATGACCTCGAGAGCGAAGCCTCAGAGCCGATCAGAGCAGACGTGTAAGAGCAAGCTCCGATATTGCTAAGCCAAAAAAACTTTTACTGTAACATTTACATTATTTTAACAGCAATATATTTGACAGGTTGGGCTATAGCTTTTCAAGAGGAACAGTTTAGTACCAAAATCGGCATAATGGAACAGCATGCAAGAGGTGGAAACACACCCGAGGGAACCCGACCGAAGGCCAGCCAGCCTGCACGGAACATAGACCGACCGCCTATGATGTTGACAGTCGATGCTACCCAACCAACTAATGGAGCACTCTTGAAAGCCACACAGGCCATGGACAATAAGCTTGAATCCTTGGTAGGATAATCACTGTGCTAGATGATAAGGTGTTGGGAGTCCAGGCAGAAGCAAAATCAGCCTCAGACACAGCTAATAAAGCCTTTGCTACTGTCTTGGGTCTGGTTACAGAAAATACAGTTTTACGGTACCACCTGGAACACCTAGAAAACCACATCAGAGCCACTAATATATGCATCGTGGGGCTTCTGGAGGGAGTTGAACATGACACAGGGGATTTAAAACTCTATTGAAATGTGGCTCGAGAACAAATTGCAACTTGACTGCAGTGCAGTGAAGAGAGCATACAGATTCCCCCCCCCCACCCAGAACAATTGTGGCAGTGCTTGCCAGCTCTGAAACCCGGGATGAAGTATTGCATGTGGCCAGATGAGCAAATGCCTTGGAGCACCAAAGCCAGCCAGTGAGGATCTTTCCAGTTCTTAGTTACCCTATGCAAAAGCGTAGAAAATCATTTGATGGAGTGCGAGCTCAACTGAGGGTGCTAGGGATACAACATGGCCTGATGCTTCCTGTCAGATTTAAGATCTGCTATGGCGGGAAAACATTCTTGCACACAGACCCCAATGCAGCAGGGAAGCAGGCTGAGAGAATCTGGAGGGAGTTTAATGCTCATTCTGCAGACAGTGCTTCAAAGTCTGATGATACCTTACTAGGTAAAGTACTTTACTGTTGTATCACCCACTGGGTTTTGTAGTCAGCGCATCAAGATGGTGCTATCTGGGACTAATGATCTGGCAGTTTTGCAATGTGTGTGAAGGGACATTTTGTTAACTACCACAATCTGACATTTCATGGAACCATCTGTTTATATTTCACTGTCCTATGCTCTTTGTACAGAGCTCAAAATGGCTCCCTGATGTGACAGATTGTGCCTAGGATCTTTTCTGGGGACAGCTGTATTAATAATTTTATACTGTGCATATCAACATTTGTTTGTACAGTAGGAATGCTGCTGCTGCCTAGAGCTGGCCCACTGGTGCAGCAGTTGGATTTCCGCTTGCGACGCAGATGACCCTGGTTTGAGAATGGACACGGGGAGTCAGAGGTCTGACCAGGGGAGAAGGATTGAGTATCCTATGGACTGCTCTCCTTCTCCGGAAGAGGGAGGGGTTGAGTATCTGGTGCCTGATGAACCCTTGGTGGAGGCTGGGAGAACCACAGGTGACTGATGCTGGCACGCTAAGGGGGCAGGGTGGATGTTGGATGTCATTGCATATCCCCAACCCCCAAGAGCAGCTCAGAAAAGATGACTAGCTGCCATTGATGAAGCCCACCTGATGCCTGGCTTCTATAGCTCCTTGCCTCCCTGCCAACCAATTACGGCCTCATGGCACCACCAAGCCCTGAACCCCACCCGAGGGGGGGGAGTCAGGGAGGCAATGTCAGTTCACCGACACCTTCTCCAGTAGTAGATGGGCATGCTCAGTGTCATGGCCCCACCCTGGGGAGTAAGCCAGAGGGTATTTGCAGAGGCATGGTGATTGGGGAGTGAGGCAGGTGCTGTGGGACTGGCATGGATATTAAGGACAGCTGGCAAGAAAAAGTATACTAAATAACAACAACAACAAAAAAATAGAGTGCTACTGCCTTTCCGTGACAGGATGGGTAGAACAAGTTCTAAAAAGTTAACCTCCTTGAACTTGACTGGTTCTAAAATATAGAATGAAAAACAGTTCTAGGGATTCGAAATGCAAATTATCTATTAGCATGCAATTAGCATATACTGTTCTGGGAAATACTGGATGCACCTCTCACAGTTCTGTTTAACACCTCACTGGAAACAGGAGTGGTTCTGGAGGAATGCAAGAGAATAGATGTAGTCCCAGTACACAAAAGTGATAGCAAGGAGGAGGCTTCATCAATGACAGCTAGCAGTCCTTTTGACTTCAGCAAAGCTTTCAATACTGTTCCACATAGAAGATTTATTAATAAGCTGGGTAGGTTCAGGGTGGGTCAGAAGTTGGTCAACTGGGTGGCAAAGTGGTTGACAGGCAGAAAACAGAAAATGGTGGTAAACGGTATACTGTCAGAAGAGATGCAAGTCACAAGTGGGTACCTCAGGGATCAGTCCTGGTGACAGTCCTCTTCAATATCTTCATCAGTAACATTGCAGAGAAGCTGGAAGGGAAGGACTGTCTCTTTGCAGATGACATTAAAACCTGCAATAGGTTGGACACTCCAGTGAGAGGTTAGAATGGATGAGTAGAGACCTGAGAAAACTAGAGGAGTGGTCAAGAGTATGGCAGCTGGTTTTCAATGCAAAAAAGTGCAAAATAATGCACTTAGAGCAAACAAACCCAGTGGAGGAGTACAAAATAGGTGTAGTAGTATTAACAGCCACCAAGCAGTAAAGAGACCTAGGGAATAATCATTTTGGATGACATAAAGGTGACTAAGAAGCGTGACAAGACAGTAGGGAGGGCTAGTGCGATGCTGTGGTACATTGGGAGGGGTATCACCAGCAGAAAGATTGAGGTGGTGTTGCCTCTGTGTAGATCAGTGCTAAGATCCCACCTAGAGTACTGCGTCCTGTTCTGGAGACCACATCTCCAGATGGACATAGAGCAATTAAAATGGTACAGGGTCTATATTAAAAGCCCCATGAGAGAAAAAAGGGCCTCAATATGTCATCCTGGAACACAGAAGGAAGAGTGGGGATATAATAGAGACCTTTAAGTGCATCATGGGGATAAATAAGGTACAGGAGGGAAGTATATTTCAGAAGAAAATGTTCTCAAGAACAAGGGGACATGCTATGAAGCTGGAAGAGGTGTAGATGCAGAAGAGATGTGAAGAAACACTTCTTCACAGAAAGAGTGATGGATTCATGGAACAACCTTCCAGCAGAGGTGGTGGGGGTGAAAACAGTGGTGGAATTCAAGACAACATCAGATACATTCAAGGAAATCATAGTGGAAAGGAAGAGGGAGGGAGAAAGAGCTGTAGATCAGTCATGGTCTGCAGTAATAGTGTAGGTAGGGAGAAATGGGCAGACTGGATGGGCCAAGCAGTCTGTATCTGCTGTCAAGATTTACCTTTCTATGTTTCTATGTTCTGTATTTAAACAATCTTCCAATATTCTGGGAAACTGTTTAAAGTATGCTATTCTGACCCAATTCAGTTTACAGTTAATTTCTTGTAGTTATTTCCAGTAATTCTTTATTAATGGGGTCATTAGCATGATAATATTATCTTTTTCAGGTCATACATGAAGATAGGCTTAGCTGTGTCTAATGTACTCACCTGGTTAATAAAAGCTAATAAATAAATAAATATGTATGACTTTGATGCTGTCTCATTCTCCTGGCTTTCCTTTCTGCTGATGTCATAAGGCAGGATTTTTGAATGGCTTAGATTTCTGCAAGCCCCGGTGTGCCGACAATATGGTGCTGGGGCTTGCTGCAATCTAACTGGATTTTTTATCCCATATGGCAACTGGCACAAGTTAGACCAACATCTTCTGGTCTAACTTGTGGCAATCCTGGGGCCTGTTTTTATGGAGCTTGCTCCAGATATCTGGTAGAAACTGCCATAATTTATAGAAACTATCGCAACTTCACCCAAGACTGTAAAATCAGGTGCAGTTGTGGCTAAGGGTCTGGTGTACCACCAGATGCTAAGTGCCATGGTGGAGGACTGGATGCAAACCCTGTGCCTTGCTTAGAAAATCCTGCCAATAATCTTCTGTTTGTGAGATCATAGCATTTAAACAGACATGTGATATCACAATGAGAAAAATAGAATTTCAGTGAAGGTAAAAGCAGTAAGATAATGTCTGAAAATCCTGTTTTCATGCAAAGTCTCCCAGTAGCAGTGATGGGAGATAAATATACAAAATATATCAAATGCAATTTAAATCATGTTTAAAGGTAGCACATCAAGATAATGAATCAAAATGAGTGACTCATAAATGAGTGCATAATTTTAGTTGCTTTCACGTTCAGCGACTATGAAGGGATAGCAAAGGAGGGAATAGCAAGGGAGGATGGGAAAAAACAGTGAGGGGAAGGAATAGCGATGGGGTGGAAGGAAGAGGGAGAAAGAGGGATGGGCTAAATAGGATGTGCAGCATGATGCTGTTGAGCTACCCATGTAGCATAGTGGGTAGGGACACCATCTACAGTGATGGTCTCAGGTTCAGGACTACAAACAGGTTCAATGTTTTATCTTTGGCAGGTGTTTTTTTTTTCTAAGTTATTGCTGTCTTCGGTCCCTCATCATTCCTCCAGTGTCTGCCCCCTCGGAGATGATTATAAAAGTTTGGGGAGTGCAGGGGACATAGCACCCCACATTAAACATTTATTTACATATGCACCAATTTAGTAGGTGCATACGGTTTGTCTGCAGTGGTTTCTCCAGGATGTAATTGCTCTTTCTGAGTCGCTCAGAATGATTTGCTGTTTTGACATGGAACCTGTCTAAACAGCATATTTTATAATGCTTCCCTGTATACTGGAAAATCACTTTCATATCAAACTATATGTGGATTACTAGTTTTGAAACAAGAATTAAAAATAGGAAAATAGTGCTTTGTCAGCTTGTTTTTGTATTGTTTTCTAAAACTTGTTCTTCACAAAGAACCACAAAGAACAAGTTTTAAAGAATGTGATAAATGACTAGGCTCATGTTGAACACATGCCAAACAAAAGGGAAAGGAATGAAAAGGTGAAATTGTTTAACCAGGAAAGGCACATTACGTTGAAGCTTGTTTCCCATTATGACCTGGGAGAACAAGTAAATTAAGTGACTTGCTCAGAGTCACACAGTATGTCAAGTGGGTCTGATAAGATTCAAACCCAGGTCTCCCGGTTTGCAGCACAGTTCCCATAACCATTATGTTATACTGCCTCCTAAAAAGACCTTCAAAAAGACCATTTGTGGCTGTTGGATAATCCAAAAGGGATATATTTATTAAAAAGATAAAAAGTAGCACTCACCCCTACAAATCATGCCAAATGTTTTCAGGCACACACACAATTTTTCATGGCAACCATGGCACCCCTACAGTATGTTACATAGTCTCCATTGTATCACATGACTATTATTCCCATGTGTTTAATAGTAAAACACCAACCTAATTAGTAATGGAATCATTCTAAAATAAATTCACAATGTGCTGCTATGAAAACATAGATCAAACCCTAATAAAGCTGATCCTATGATGCCAGAACCAAAGAAAGGATAAATAACTAAAAAATAATAATCAAGAGGGAAAGAAAAAAACAGGAAAGGGAGAAAAGGAAAGGTGCAGGTTGGTGGGGGGGGGGGGCAAGGCACAAATATATGCAGAAACAAAACAGCACCAAAGGTTAAAAGCTCTGGTCCACTGCATATAATGGAGTATGCCCTTTAAGGGACAGACTAGGTTGTCCTGGTGCACCCCTTCCCTTTTCATCAAGATGGTGTGCTCAGAAGGGGAGGGGGGAAGGAAGGGGAGGGACAGGGGATACAACAATGGCCAAGCAACAGAAAGGGGAGGGGCAAGTGGAGGTACATAATGGGCAGCACAGGAGTGGTTCAGCCACTTTTGCTGGAGTTTTTATCCCTCCCACACACCCTACAATATAGAGCAAGAGGGGAAGACAGTCAAAAAGGGACTGTGTGGTAGGTCTGTCAAAGGTGGATGACAGATTTGTCTGTAGGACGATTATTGGACTGCCAAAGGTGGATGGGAGAAAAAGGGGAAAAAGGGTGGGAGGAGGGGAGGGGAGGGGGAAAAGAAAAAGGAATAAGACAAAAAGAGGAAGAAGCTGAAGGAGAAAAGCGGTCTCAGTTTTCACCATTACCTAACAGAAAAGGAGAAGAGAAAGGCACCCAGGTTTTCACCTGGGGGAAGCAAAAAGAGGAAGAAAGAGGGATGATCAGAGATTGATATATGGATGGAAATAAATGAAATTGTGAGAGATATAATAATAAAAGATGATAAAATGGAACATGGAATTATGATATATAAATAAATTAATTGCCAATCTGAGCACAACAACAACAACAATGTTCTTTGTCTTTTTTGTGAGGGAAAAGGGGGGAATCCGAGACAACAGCCGATATAAAATACACTGCAACAGTTATAAATAAATAATAACTATCCCACTAGACCAGCAATGCTAAAGGCAGGCAATGAATGATTATATATTCACATTTTAAACCATTTTAAACCACCTTAGGTGCCATTTGATTCCTTCATGTGTCTGTGCCTTCATTTCTGCTACCTCCTGTTGCCTGCACCTTTTCTGTTTTCCCCTTGCCCTCCTGATTATTGTTTTTTGGTCATTATTCTTTCTTTGGGTCTGGCATTATAGGACCAGCTTTATTAGGGTTTGATCTATGTTTACAAAGTGACATATTGTGCATCTATTTGCTAATGATTCCATTATTAATTAGTTAGCTGTTTTACAATTAAAACAGGTTGGAATTATAGTCATATGATACAATGGAGGCTATATAAGATACACTCTAGGGGTGGCATGGTTGCCTTGGAAAAGCACATGTGTATATGAAAATGTTTGGCACATTTTGTAGGGGTGAGTGCCACTTCATATATAATTATCCTCTAGCCACAAGTGGTCTTTTAATTCTGCACCAGTGTTTGAGAAGGCACCTGTTCCTGCTTTCATATTTTGTTATTTTGGGTTGGCTCCAAATATGGATCTTCTTAGATGCCTTTTGATCCTGTGTTTTTCATGTTAAAATGACTTTTAATGCTAACAGGACACATGCTACAGCTGAGCAGCAACTGTTAGCACTGATTAGAATGCTGCATAGCTACAGACTTTTAAATTGAAAGTCAGTACCCTTACAAACAGTTTAGTAACAGCATTTGTTTTAATAAGGAAAAATAAACAAAACTTATGGCAGAGATAGGAACCTGCTAGTCATCTTGGAACTTCAGTTAAAGACATGATTTATGGCATTTATGCATGGCATGCAGTAATGACACTGAATTTTGTTTTGTATTTAATGCAATTAAATAAACAGTTATTCAAAAGCTTTGATTGAGTCTTGTTTTAGCCTTTGTATTTATTGTCAAGCTATGCTAGGCCCAAACTAGCTGAAACTGTATTATATAAAATGATGTATTGTTTACTGTTAAGAACAAGGATATTCTGCTACCTCAAGGCATCAGTGCCATCACAATGCCACTCATGGCACTGTGATGTCACCGCTCCAACACACTAACAGATAGTGAAACAGTATCTAAGAAACAAAGATACAGTTATCATGACAATGACCCCATTAAGAAAGAATGATGGGAGATAAATACATGAAATTAATAAAATATATGATTAATTGGGTCAGATCAGTATACTTTAAACAATATTGCATGATACTGGATGATTGCTTTAAATACAGAACAATATATGCTAATTGCATGCTAATAGATAATTTGTATGTTGAGCTGCTGAAACTTTTTTTAAGGGGCAGCTCTTTTGGGTTCTACATTTTTCAAACCAGTCAAGTTCAAGGGATCAGTTTCTTTGAACTTATCCTGCCCATCCCTAATCTAAGAATATCATCTATTTTAGTACTGTTTCAATCAATGCCCTGACTTCTGTACCTGTAATGCCTTTGTAGATACAGTTTGCATGAATGATAATTACTGTTAAGAACAAGGCTATTCTGCTACCTCAATGCATCAATGGTATCACATAGCCACTCATGCTTTGCTCTCGTGGAACTGTGATGTCACCGATGCCACTCACTAACAGAATAGCCTTGCTGTTAACAGTCAACTGTTAATTATTTTCTGTATTCTAAGTAGTACATGTTCTGCACAGAATGAGAAGATGCAACACTGTAATAAATACATAGAATAGTCCAATATAGTAATAATTGGAAAATAACAACATTATACTGTAGTACACTTACTAGGAAGCAAAGGTAAGAGGGGTGCAGCATTCAGTTTCATGAGAGAGATAGGCTTTGAAGTTTTTGAAGTGACACAGGAGATTGTTCCATAGGTATGGGTAGAGTGGTGGAACAATCTACTACCAGTTGTGGTGAGGTCCAGAGTTGGGACACAGAGGAGGCCTGAGTTTAAAGAGTGTGGTGGGGAAGCAGTAAAATTGTAATGCGTGCTTAGAGAAGTCCAGTGATATGCTGTCAAATATTTAACAGGTTTTCAAACATTAGCAACTGGATCCCTTTTCTTCCTCTCCCATTTATTTTAATGTAGGGCCAAAAGTTAATAAGCACCTCTATAGAGCCTGTAAGACCCTCCTCCAGAACATCACTGGGAAACTCAGAGATGTGGTATTACTGAATAATTCATTGCAATTACAGTTTTTAAAATGTGCTGACACAGGATAGCCCAGCTGAAATGCAATGTATCCTTTTCAGCTGAGTCCTTTGTCTACCCCTTTCCAAAGCTTGGTAGGTCAGAGCACTGGGAGAAAGGTCAAGTGACTAGCTCTAGGCCACACAGTGAGTATTTTGCTCTAGCAAGGTTTGAGCATGTGAACTCCTTGTTCCAAAGCCAGAGAAGTAACCACTAGACCCCAGACACCACATTGCCTCCTCAGATTTTGAAGATGGCTGAATATTTTTGAAATGATTTTGAAGATGAATGGGGAGTCTGTGGAGGATTCTAAGGCTAAGAACAAGGTGGTTGTGTTTATGGAATGGAATGACCAGATGTGCAGCAGCATTTTGGAAAGGCTGAATTCCTGGTAGTTGGGGATGCCATACTATATGTGGTCCAGACAGGAAGAAGCATAGGCTTGGGTTTAAGAAAAGGAAGGGCAGAGATGTTTTTTTGTAATGGTTACTATTACAGTACCTTCTTCCAATTTAAATGACAAGGTGGTGATGATGATGCAGCACCATTTAAAATGTAATATGCTGATACTTTCTGCCTTGTACCTGAATGCATGCATTCTGTATTGTCTGTCTGATTTTGTAACTGTACTCCCTGCAAACATCAACAGGGAATCATTGCAAGTTAGATGTTTCATCTCAGTGGGCTTTTCCTATTTAAACAATGTAGCTAAATACATTAAATATTATCATTTCTGAGAAGAAATTATAATAATGCATGAACATGTTTTGTTTTGGGGGAATGGTGAGAGTAAGAGTCAACAGTACATACCTTAGCTGTTGTTTGTTAGGAGGAGACCCTTGTAATGTTAATGGACAATATGCAAGCCTATTAAAAAACTCAATTATTATTTTGCTTTTACTGCAGAAGTGAGACAATGCAAACATAAAGTGCTGATGTGTAAGCACAGTATCTGCCATCTGCTACATGTAACAATTTAGCTTCTGAACTAGAATATACCTGGCAAATACATAAAAACTGGAGGAGTTATCAAGAAAGTGCAGTGTGCTGAAAATAAAATAAATTGACTACAGCCTAGGGAGTACTTACTATTTATTTTTATATCATTCTGTGACATTTCCTTAGTTAATGTAAACAAGTGCTATAATTTTATGATGATTTAGCTTATTTATTAGATTTTTTACAATGATTTACTGTTTTATTTTTTATTTTCTTACCCATCTGTTCTTGGCAGGTTTATTTCTAATCATAAATTTGGCAAGGGCGCTACCTGTTAATTAAGTTAACCTGTTGAACAGAAGCTTTAAATTACACAGGCACTGATGTGCAGTTGCTGTAATTAAAGATGACTTCAGAGACTAAATCAATAACCATAGGCAGGTTCTGTTCACATTTTATGGCAGGCAAGATGTTTCTGAGGTTAGGTCAGAGATTTATCCCATTGAGGATGTTAAGCTTTGTCTCTGAAAATCCTGTTACTGTGACAAGCCATGCAGTGAAAGTACTGCAGTTACTGAAAACATCAATATGATTCCAATGAATGGTAGCAGGTGAAGATAATTGATCACAATACTGATCTCCATTTTCTGTGTCTGTCACATCACTACAGCATTGATTTGAAAATGCTCACAGTACAGAGGCTAATGCTCAAAAGTTAATAAATTCAGATGCAATTTTCTGTGAGCATAAAGATACAAGCCATAAAACAACCTACTAGCATGATCCCTCTGCCCTTCTGAGCTGAAAGCATCCAATTTATCCTGTGGGATAAGACACAAATATTCTAAAATGCATGTTCTCAGTCTTGCCAGTTGCAACCCTCACTCCATGTAACAAATTGGAAATATTTTAATGCAGTAATTTATGGTATTGTAAGTACAGCTAATGCTGTGCTGAATTTTAAAATTCCAGCAGACCGAAATTTCCTGGAATTTGTTTAAATTCCACCGAAAGTCACTGGAAATGGAAGGATGGAAATTTGTGGCAGAAAAATGTGGAATGAAATTTTCCACAACATTTCCATGGAATTTTATTCCGTGGATCTCAATATTTTCAGCAGAAATTGTTGTAGAATGCTTTTTCGTGAAAACAATGCTGTTCGGAGGAATATTATTCTGTGGATCCCAATATTTTTTCTGGAAAAAATGCTGTTCCATGGAATATTTTTCCATGGATCACTGCAGGCTGAATTCCACTGAAGAACCAGTGAAATTCTGGTGGAAATTCTGCCAGTGGAATGGTCATTACAAGCTAATTTCACCAGTGGAATTCCACATTCTGTACAGCACTAACACCTATTAATCCATTTTTGACTGTCAGGTTTTTTTCTGTCTTGAAAGATGCCTCTTTTCCCATGTTGATCCTTCTTTAGCAGGTGTAGTGTATGTGACCACCCTCCTTGGGTATGAGGAATACACTTTTCTTCTGCTCCATCCTCTTATGAGCTGCCACATTTATTGCTGTCCTCCCCTTCTTGTCCCCTGTCTTCATTGCTGGGATCTATTCCTGCCCAGGTTCCAACCCAGACTGACTCTTGGATGAGGGCTAATTTTACTATCTTTCTGATGAGACATTAAACCAAGATCACTTCTGCCTGTTCTGGTTATTGTTCAGGTGGATGTTAAAAATCCTATTGCACTTTTCAAAAAGAGTAGATGAATTTCCCTGGTGTCTTTGCCAAGTTTCCCCCATTCAGTAAAATGCCACCAACAGCATATCTGGCTCAATTTCAGTTTGTCTGCATCTGTATCCCCCTTCCCCACCATTGGACAAGGCTAAAATGGACAGTATTGTCTAGCCCTCTGTCCCAGTCAACACAGACTAAATAAATAAATAAAAAATGTTCTGTTGAATCAAAATCTATAAATGGAAATTACTATGCTGGGCTGATTTTGTTTAGAAAAAAACTGAAGTTCATAATGCAGCATGGTAAATACAAAGATTTAAAAAATCAGGTTTTACTGTTTTATATTTATCATTGTACTTGCTAATCAAGGCAAGGGACACCTCATGACAAGTCACAGGAATCAGTACTTCCATTTCTTTTCAGAATTTCCCCAAACAATCAAGTTGTTTTACAGAGTGTCAGCCCTTTACCCATGTTCATTTCACTTCAGCTACAGTATACAATAGGACCCCTTGTCACCACTGGCTGGTTAGAAATGGAGAAAGTGAATGCTTCTGCTTGCTTTGCTTTGCTGTAGCTTCATGGAAGTTCCATTAAAACATCAACTGTTTTTTTATTTTTTTTTAATTCCTCTACACTCCAATCCCCTTAAAATGCCATGTAAGGTCTTCCATGGAGGAAACAGTTTGTGGATGTTTTAACACATTCAGGTTAATTTCCACACATGCTGACAATGTGAAAAAAATGTGTCCAAATAATGATCCTAGCACATTTTTGGAGAACAAATAATCACTCAAAAGGAGGAAAAGTGTTGTGGATGATAGACATATGATATGTGATATTTTGAAGGCCAGGTGAGACGGCAGGGTATGCTATTCACTGGTGCAGTAAAAAATCTTCCACACCTGCACCTCACAGAACATTTGTTATTTTTAGCAGATTCACTGTAGGGGTGCCAATTTCCCTGCTATATGCACAAGCTTCACATGGTAATACCATTCTAGGTACAGCATGTTCATAGAAAAATGACTTCAAACTCCTGTGAGACAGGGAATGAAGTCACAAAACAGAGCCCTGTTTCAAAATTGCAGTCATGCGTCAGGCAATGTGGCATTCCAATTGCCCACCCTCACTGTGTGGAACTTCTACTGCAGCATGTGCTCAATTTGGGGATGTTTGAAAAATGGGCCATAAAGTTGACCATTTAAAACTGTTGCATGGGTTTTTTGCTCTTTTTTTCCACTTTTGTTTTATATTCTGTTTTTCCCCTCACTCCCAGACTGTTAAAGATACCTGCATGTATAGAATACACTGTGAGCATGTTTATTTTTATTCTAGCTCAAGCTACCAGGATTTTGAGAGGTCCTTTAAAATGTGGCCTCCCAACTGGATGTGCAGTTCAGAAATGACTGCATGGGCTTGCTGGTTGCTTACAAAGCATAATCAACATGGCTGAGTAATTTTAACCACAGTTCTGGTTTTACAGCATAACTAACTACTCCTCTGGAGGTTATTATTACACTTGCAAAATGATGGAGATAGCCTCAGAAGCTGACAAAAGACAATGTTACAGACCCCTGTGGTTACACTGTGATAATAGTCTGATAATAATCTTCGATAGGGTCTAGCACTGGCTAGTTTCTCATCAGTTATTCCTCAATGACAAAAAGACTATCTCTATGACTTTTGCACTAAGCAGAGACTGTCTCACTTCCCCTCCCTGCCCTCTTTCCACACCCTTGATGGGATAAAACTGGAGGATACTTCTTCAGCTAAATATCTTTATGTCTGGCTTGACTGGCACCTTGACTTTTCTGTACACGTGGATGCAACTGCCAGAAAACTACACCCCAAGCTTGGTGCCCTGTACCCAAACTGCAGCTGCATCCCACTGCCTGCTGCTCTCTGCACTGTAGTACAGAAAATGGTCCTCACAGTTTTTGACTACAGAGATGCAGTCTTCAGTGCCGCTCCCAAAACCTCCCCTAGCCAGGCTGTACTCTCTTTGTAACTCCTTCTGCCATTTTGCACCTGATGTTTCACCCTCTCTCCCATCACTGTGACCTCTATAACTCCCTCTCCTTCCTCTCTCTTGAGGATAGAAGATGCTAACTCTGTGTCTCCATCACAATGAACTATTGGTTTGGCTCCCTCCCTTCCTAACTCTCTTCATCCTTATATCCCCAGCCCCTACTCAATCCCTCCATAGTTACAACTCCCATTCTCTATCTGTTCACCATAGATCCTCATCAAAAGGCCAATCTGCATTCCCTTTTCATGTCCCCAAATTGTGGCACTCCTTATCTCCGTCCCTCAGACATGCCCCTTCCCCTTCTATTCTCTCCTTCCTCCTTCACAATCTCTCTCCCCCCACCTGCTCCTGCTACTAATTTCCCCACGTACTGTACACCTCCTTATGGTTCACCTCTTTTGATTCCACTACTCACCTCTCTCTAAATGTACCAGCAACATCCACCCTCTCCAAGGGCTGTCCAATGGTTTTGCTGTGTTCCTGTATACTTATCTCTGCTGTGCATAATGCTCATAAAAATATTAATGTCTCTGTAATCTCATTTCATCAATCACTGTACCATTCATTCTAAACTTATTAATTGCTGTACTGTTGTTATCACTTGTTACATACTGTATATATATATATTTTATAACTGCATTCCCGCAACCCCTTCCCCCAGAATACACCTAGAAATAAGTATTGGCTCAGTATGCCTTCCTGGTGAAACCTTTAAATAAATAAATAAATAAAATAGCATGGTTATGAGATTGGATTTCACCAGTCACAGCATAGGTTGTCTCTTACCATTTAAAAATCTAAATTTAAGCATTCAAAATTTTACTGATTGCAATGTCTCTTTCATAGTTTACTTTTATTATCTTCCATATTACTTATTTTTTCTCCCCCTCTAGGCTCCTTTATGATGGTGAACAGCTCTGGACGGGCATCTGGACAGAAGGCTCATTTACTCTTGCCTATTTTAAAGGAAAATGACACCCACTGCATTGACTTCCATTACTATGTAGCTAGTAAAGATGGCTCTAGCCCAGGATCACTTAATGCCTACATTAAGGTTAATGGTGGCCCCCAAGGGAACCCCGTGTGGAATGTGTCAGAAACTGTTACTGAAGGCTGGGTCAAGGCAGAACTTGCTATCAGCACATTTTGGCCAAATTATTACCAGGTACTAATTTGCTGTATTATTCATATATGTTTAAAACTCATCTTGGACTGTAGGTAATCTGCAAGTGAAGGTGTCAAGTCAAAACACCCTTGTTAAGTCAGAACCAACACATTGCAAACATGGGTGCTGATGATATTATGGTGGATCTCAAACCCCACTACAACCCAATACTTACTGTGTGGCCTTGTGCAAGTCATTAACCTCCCAGTTTACTACTGTCCACCCATCTACAGAAATGAATAGAAGCAGGACCTCACTGGAAATGAGATATTGAATCTCAGGCTACCCTGGGTAGATACATTGTAAAACAAATCAAATAAAAAATAAACTGCAGCAGTTTCGCCTTACAAGTCACCACCTGCCCCTCCTATCTTGTCTGCTGTGAGCCTTCCCTGTCTAATCAGCTACTCCCCCATTATCAAAACCAGTCAAGATCCACATGGAGCAGGGCCTCAGAGTGCCAGTAATCATCATTTGGAAGGACTGAACCACATTTTTAATTTTTTGCTGGTAGTCTGATCTTGGGCATTCCTTCTTGTGGCACATATATCAAAATGTGCTCTGACCATGCACCACTCTTCACGAGAGAACAGGATCTCCGGTTCATCATGAGGGGCTGCTGCAACACCAGAAACTGTACTTCTCCCTCCCAGGACTGGTTCATGTTGCATATTGCAGCACTCCCAAGCCCGGGGTGCTCTGATCCCTATTCCCCAAGTCTGCTCCTGAATCCAAATCACCTGCATAGAATCGCAACTATGTCCACTGAGACATCCAGCGGCACCTTCCCGTTTCTATTTAGAAAAGTCAAGATGCTTCTCTGGCTCCAGATTTTGGAAGCCAGTATCCTATTTGAGCCAAATTTGTGGATTAAATATCAATATTTCAGATAACATATCAATCATCAATCATTTTGTACTTCTGTGCATGAAAAATCAGAAGCCAACTGAGTTTCTTGAATTCCCTTGTGGGTTTCAGATGCTTCACCCTTTCTTTTGGACATTTTTACTTCATTTTGATATTCAGATACTTCCAAAACAGATTAAACTGAAGCCACGTGCAATTATAAAATCAGGGACTTGGGTGTTGTGGTAGAGCATGCAAAGTTTTTAATGTTGTAATGATGCTTTTATTTGAAAGTCCTGAGAATTACCCTGTCTACCTGCTAAATTCCCCAGTGCTAAGCTGTATTATTACCTTGCTACACATTCACTGTATTCTATTTACCTGGGATACACCAACTGAAATAAAACATACAATGCAAAACTATTTTATTTTATAAAGCATATTTAATACAGAAGTAGCAGAAAATGTTTTCCTGTGAAACTTTTGATTACAAGAAAAACAATGGAGCAATACAAAAATCAAACTATAAACTTTAAAGTAATAAGAAGTTGTGTCTACTAAGATATTTGATTAATATTACTGTTTCTAGAGCCATAGAAACATAGAATGTGACAGCAGATAAGGGCCACTTGGCATATCCAGTCTGCCCATTTTTGTTAGCCTTCATTTTTTGGCTGCAGACCCTACTTGATCTACAGTGCAATCTCTCCCTCCCCCCACCAATCCTTATTATTCCCTTGCGCCTGTTCCAGACATTTTTGAATCTCACCACCTTTTACATCCCCACTACCTCTGCTGAAAGGCTGTTCTAGGTATCAACCACTCTCTCTGTGAAGAAGTACTTCTTCACATTCATCCTAAATTTACCCCACCCCCAGCTTCATATCATGCCCCTTAGTTCTATGGCACCTTTTTCTCTGCAAAATACCCTACTTCAGTACCTTATTTACCCTAGAGATATTTAAAGGTCTCTGTCATGTCATCCTCTCTTCCACTCCAGGGTGTACCTATTTAGCTCCTTTATATTGCTCATTTTAAGAGCTAAAAGTGAATTACAGTAGATTTTTCAGCTTTGATTAGAAAACTAGCAGAGAATCAGATAAACTGAGTGAGACAGGAAGAGTATTTGAAAAGTAGGTACAACAAAGAAGGAGCATTCACAAATATTAGACAGAGTGAGAAGACGAGTAGACTGCTTGCACTCAATTTTATGAAGCAAATAGAGGTCAATTGACTTGCTTGAGGTCACATAGTCTTTGTTACTAGCAGGACTGGACCACAGGACATCTTGTTTCCCACTTCAGTGATCTAACTGCTTAGTATTTGTAACATAACTAGAAAATGGCAAAAGAAGTTCTAAAACAAATGAGCTCTTAAAATCTGCCTGATCTAAAATTTAGAACCACTAAGGACCTCTCCTTAAAAACAGTTTAAGGGATTTGCAATAAAATTAGCAGACAGTATGCAATATTATTTATGTATTAACAATGTCTGACCATGAGGGTACTTCAAGCTGGGAGCAGCTTGTGTTTTGGTGAGTCCTTGGGAGGGGAACAGAAAACAAGTAATATACATTGTTACAGAGACTGTACAATATACAAAACATACCCAGGTAATTCTCATAAGCATTACATATTAAGACACTGAGGAACAAAACCTTCATGAAGGGTAATGGACAGTAAAAGGAAGATAGAAGAGGCACACATTAAAAAGAGTACAATTTTGCAATTATTACAGGTTTTACAGCATCACAGTTATGACATTAACTAGGCTAGCTAAACCAGGTGCAGCTATGTCTAGCAAGTTTACATAGCTGCAATCACACGTATAGCCAAGTGACAGATGCTGTAATAGAGCATGGTTGGGGTAGTCTTACAGGTTGGGAATCCTTCAAGAGAATGCAATCTGACCAGTAGTTCTTCAGTATCTGGGGGTAATAAAAGCATGTAGATTGATGCTTCTTAGAGAATAAATGATGGTGACATGGTAATATGGTAAGATGATACATAGACTGGAAGGTAGACCAGTATTTGAAAGTTAGTAATGCAGCATGCATGAGCCTTTCTCATCCTCTGAGGGGTACCCTAAACAGCAATACGTGTCATAGTGGCCATGTTGGGTACAAATTAAGGGGAACTGAGATGTTATTAATGGAAGACATTGAAGAGGTGGGAGAAAATCTGTCTATGAATGATCTGGAAAATGCACTATGGGCCCCATTGGCATATTCTTAGACAGAATTCATTAGTGTTATTAATGCACAAATGGATACCAATTACTTGGTTTGAAAGGGGATTCAAAAAGAAGACCTTCCAGTTTCTAATTTGAACAAAAAAGGGTATGCTGCTTCCTAGATAGTGAAAATATGTACAGTATAAGAAAACCCTACTTGTAAAAGTGGCTTAATTGTGGAAATGCAGTAGCTGCCCTTTCATTCTTACTCTTGTTTCAGGTTATCTTTGAAGCAGTTTCTCTGAAAGGACAGCCTGGCTATATTGCTGTAGATGAAGTCAGAGTGTTGGCACATCCATGCAGTAAGTAGTTTTGTTTAGCTATTTTATTTTTAAAAAAATATGAGTTTTTGATAAATTCAGCTCACAGTTGACAAGAACATTAATAATAATGTATGCATTATCAGTCTTTCCTGCTTGATTTATCAACTGCAAACCTCAACTTTAATGTCCATATCATTGTGTGTGGTGTCCTTGGCTTACTAACTTTACACGTGGAGCTAATCTAACCTTACGAGTTTTCTGCAACATATGGTAAGTTTTTCTGAATTGAGCTGCTGCCTGTTCAAATCTTAGAAAAGTCCTGGTACTTCAAGGTTTAAGCTTGAAAATTTGGGCAATTACCAAGTATGTCAAGTAGAACAGAAAACTGAGATAAAAGAAAAAAGGACACCACAACAGATTTTGAAACAAAATGTCAGTCTTCGTTGCACACTGAAAATGGAAAATGAGGATAGGAACAGACTCTTCGCCATGAGGCCTTCTTCGGGACTTATCTGCAATGGCAGAAGTAGATAATGCGGAGACAGAAGGCTGTAAGCAAAGATATTTACAGTACATGTTGGATAGCAAAATGGGAACCTGGACGAAAGGCTGAAAAGCTTGTAATACACTTTTGCAAACCAATTGCAATGTCTGTACCACAATGTTAAAAGCTGGCTTCAGTATTTATTCCCAAAAGGCATGTTCTAAACAAATAATTAGGAGAAGAAAGACTGCAAATTTGTGGGTTGAGGGAAATTTTTAACTTTTGCAGAATTTTAGAAATTCTGCCCAATTCAGTGGAATTTTGTCAGACGTAAACTTCAAAATCTGAAAGCAGACATTTTGTTTAAAACTCCAGATCAGTATTTTACATTAATAATTCACAGTTTACCTATACTGCAGAATACTATTCAGAAATCTAGGGAATAATATCACACCGATTTTGTAATTTTCAGTTTACATAGACATGCTTGTTGTAATTCTGCATAATTAACAAAGAAATTCTGAAAAGCATTTTAGATGCGGAATTAACATTCTGCATTAATTCGACTGGAAGAATTCCATATTCCACCCAAGGCTACTATTTACAAATTGCTGCATTATGTTTTGGCTGGTTATAATAGAGATGACTTTATATTCCTCAAGGCATGTATAAACTGCCAACTTTACAGCATAATCAACCCATATGTATGGGATGACATGCTGCAAAATCAGCAGTGTGGACTCTTATTGCACCCTCCTCGGAGCACTTCAGACACTTATTTTTCTTCCAGTGCAGGAGCAGGAACATTCACCTGAGTGAGTGTATTATGTTGCTGTGTAAATCCTCTGGGACACTCACTCCAGTGGAATGCCTGAGCTTCCAGTGTTCTCCACTTCTAAACATGTCTATAGCCTGGACAGTATTTATCTGTAATAACCTTTGTGTTAAAAAAAAGGTCTATTCCAGGCACTATAGTTGATGAAAGTCTGATACTGGAAAGATTTCTCAGTTGAATACTTTTGTGGGATTGCAGCTATTGGGCTTTGGCCATCGTTACCATTTCTCCCTTGGGAAGACACAGATTTACCCAATCCAAAGTGCAAATTTGTTTTGATTTTATGTTTTCAAGTTCCTGAACCTGTGGAGTTACCAGTTTAGCCCCAGACTCTGCTGATGATATTTGTAAGATTTGTTTATCCCTCTTGAGTCTGTGAACCTTGCCACTGATGACACGAGTAAGCGTATCACCGGTGCATCACTGCTGATGTTGGGGTGAACAACGCAGTCCCCAAATGCACTCTCAACATGCATTGGCATGAGGGTGGGTTGAGACTCAGTTGAGCCCTCTGGAGAAATCAGGGCAGGAATGTAGCAGTGCAAATGTCAGAGTGCTTCAACTGTGTAAACAGGGCTTCAGTCAGCACAATTTGTTACAGTCAAACAGCATCTGAGATAGTGACATTTATTGTTTAACATTAACAGACATTTATTAACATAGTCCTGTATTTCTCTGGATGCCACCTTCTTCCATGGACAATTACATTACTGAAGGCATGACCTGCAAACTGTTTTTATTTGTTTCTTTTTTTCCATAAAGACTTTCATCCTCCACATCCAAATGTGGCTTATCATCCTTCTTCCTGCATCCCCTGAGTTGGCTGCCATCTCCTCCAGGACTCCCCTGCAGTCTCAGTTATTCCCATGAATCTTTCCCTCATGGTGGGGCTGACGGTAAAAGATAATCCTCCCTCCAGTACCTGAATCCAGCATGGACCACAGGCAATCTCCTGGGGTGGTGATGTGGGCTCTGGATGAGTAGGCAGAGCTTCCCAAAGCCCCTGACATGCTTTTTGTTCTTTTTTCCCACCCCTTGCCATAGGCGTGATGTCCTTGCATGGAGAAGTACATATCCAACATAACCTTGACTCCTTCCTTTCATGCTACCTGAACTGCACTGCCACCAGGCCTTCACCTGGTGGCAGTCATAGGCCAAGGTGACATTCCTCCCCACCCTGGAAGAGGGGAGCAGTCCTTTGAATGCTTGATCTTCTCCCACCCCAGCTGACCCCTGGTGACCAAAGTTTGTTCCTAAGCCTGGGTCACCAACATACCAGGAGGTAAAGCACAAGCACCTCAGCCCTCTATGCCACTGGCTGGCTCTGTTTTCATTTGTTTCGTAACACTGGACGGCCCAGCTGATATACAAAAGTTTCTTATAAGGAGATCCTGATTCTACCCAATTTTATACTGCAGAACACTGAGGTCAAGTGACTTGCTTAGGTTTATACATTGAGTAACAGTGGGTGAAGTGGCCAACATTCAGTTCTTGAATTAATTTGCAGAGCTGGCAAAATTCAAAACATGCAAAGTGCTGACTTTCCAAAGTATTCACCAGGAGAAGTGGCCTATTTGGTAAACACCAAAATAGAACAGTCAAAAGGGAGAAGGGCAGGGGTAAATGGAGAAAAAGTCAAAGGCAGTGGGGACAGGGATGGGTCAAAAAGAAATACAGCCATGAAAAAAGGAGGGTAATGAGTACCAATGCCCATAGTCTAGGTGAAAAGCTCCCTGAAATGGTGGCCTTGATAGAAGAGGGATGCCTGGATATTGTGGCAGTCATAGAAACATGGTACACAGAGAACCATGACTGGGATGTCAACATACCAGGGTACACAATCTACAGGAGGGACAGGGAGGGAAGAAGAGGAGGAGGAGCTCTCTATGTAAGGGAAGGGATAAAAACAACAGAATTAAAGGGTAAACAGGGAGGAGAGGAGGCACTGTGGGTCACCCTGGAGACTGGAAATGGCTCCAAAATCTGCACAGGGGTTGTATACAGACCCCCGTCTCAGGGGGAGGAAATGGACAAGGAAACAATAGAAGGCATCCTTGGGATGGCAGAGAAAGGGGAGACATTGCTGATGGGGGACCTGAATATGCCAGATGTTGACTGGAGCACCTTTGCTGCAGCCACATCCAAGAGCAGGGCCATTCTCGATGCCCTACAGGGGGCATGCCTCAGACAGCTAGTTTTGGAACCCACTCGGGAGAGAGCAATCTTAGACCTGGTACTCTCAAATGGGGAAGGAGAAAGGATCTCTGATCTTGAAGTGGGTAGCCATCTGGAAACAAGTGACCACCAAACAGTGTGGTTCACGATAAATTTAGCTGTAGAGTCAAGCCACACAAAAGTGAAGGTACTGGACTTCAGCAGGGCTGATTTTGTCAAAATGGGAGAGTGCCTCAGAAAAGCACTAGCAAACAGGCAAGAAGGTGGGTGGAGCAACAATGGGAAACATCAAAACCACCATCACAGAGGCAACAAGCCTTTGTGTGAAGCAAATAAACAAATCAAAAAAAAAACACTATGGTTCTCAAAAGAAGTGGCGGGGAAGGTAAGGGAGAAAAAGACAGCATTCAGGAAGCATAAGGAAACACAGAAGAAGCAGGACAGAGAACTGTATCAGTTAAAGCAGAAGGAAGCGGGTAAGGCAGTCAGAATAGCAAAGGCCCAAACTGAGGGAAAGATAGCCAGCTCAGTTAAGAAGGGGGATAAAACATTTTATAGGTACATTAGGGAGCAAAGAAAGACTAAGACAGGGATACTAAGGCTGAACAAAGAGGAAGGTGGTTTGGCAGAGAGCAACAGTGAAAAAGCAGGGATACTGAACGAATACTTCTGTTCAATATTCACAATGGAAAAGCAGGGGGAAATACCTAATCTGGTCAATAGAAGCACTCTGGATAGGGGGGTTGATATTAGTCCTTTCATAGAAGAAAGAGTTCTGAAAGAACTCTTAAAACTGATGGTGGATAAAGCAATGGGGCCTGATGGGATTCACTCCAGAATTCTGAAAGAACTAAGGGAAGAACTAGTAATGCCACTGACTACCCTTTTTAATAAATCATGGGAGGATGGGTTGGTACCTGAGGACTGGAGGAGGGCGGATGTGATTCCCCTTCACAAAAGTGGGAGCAAGACAGAGGCAGGAAACTACAGACCTGTCAGTTTGACCTCAGTGGTAGGAAAAATGATGGAATCACTTCTGAAGGAAAGAATTGTTGGGAACCTAGAGGCCAGTGGGGCACAGGACCCAAGGCAGCATGGATTCTCAGTGGGAAGGTCATGTCAGACAAATCTAATTGATTTCTTTGACTGGGTGACCAAAGCAGTAGATCAGGGAGGGGCTGTGGACATGGCCTACCTTGACTTTAGCAAGGCATTTGACACAGTCTCACTCAAAAGATTAATAAAGAAATTAGCCAGCCTGGGAGTGGGTCCCAGAGTGGTAGCCTGGTAAAACACTGGTTGGACAACAGGACACAGTGGGTAATAGTAAATGGAATTCACAGTGAAGAAAGGAGGGTTACTAGTGGGGTACCACATGGTGCAGTACTGGGGCCGGTCCTTTTTAATGTCTTTATAAGTGACATTGCAGAGGGACTGGAAGGGAAAGTATGTATCTTTGCAGATGACACAAAGATCTGCAACAGGGTTGATACACAAGGTGGGGTGGAAAGAATGAAAAGGGACTCGGCAAGGTAGGAGGAATGGTCAAATGTATGGCAGCTTGGATTCAGTGCAAAGAAGTGCAAAGTAATGCACCTGGGAAACAAAAACCCAGGGGAAGAGTACACAATGGGGGATGAGATACTGACAACAACAAAAATGGAAAGGGATCTGGGGGTAGTCATATCAGACAACCTAAAGGTGGGCCAGAAATGTGAGAAGGCAGTAAGGTGGGCTGGGGGATACTGGGATGCATAGGGAGAGGCATCACCAGTAGAAAACAGGAAGTTGTTGGCCCTCTGTACAGACAGGTGGTAAGACCACATCTGGAGTACTGTGTATAGTTCTAGAGACCCCATCTCCGCAAAGACATAGACAGGGTGGAGGTTGTCCAGAGGAGGGCAACCAAAATGATGCAGGGTCTGCATCAGAAGACATATGAAGAAAGACTAAAGGAACTAAAGATGTATAGCCTTGAGGAAAGGAGGGAGAGGGGACATGATAGAAACTTTCAAATACCTCAAGGGAATCAACAAAGTCCAAGAGGGTAGCATCTTTCAGAAAATGAGATGTGCAAAAACAAGGGGGTACAATTTGAAGATAGAGGGGGGATGGCTCAGAGGTAATGTGAGGAAGTATTTCTTCACAGAGAGGGTTGTGGACACATGGAACAGCCTTCCTGAGGAGGTTGTAGAGTCAAAAACAGTGGGGGAATTCAAGAATGCATGGAACAGACATAAGGCAATTCTAGTGGGGGTAGGAGGAAGTAGGCTGTTGATTAACTAGGATCTGTAGCTTATCTGTTAGGTAGGGAAATGGGCAGACTAGATGGGCCAAGCGGTCCTTATCTGCCATCAAATTCTATGTTTCTATGTTTCTGTTTCACCACACTTCACCTGACCTCACCTGAAACAGTGCTATATTTCTAGGAAAACTTATTTTGAAGCGGCTGAGTGGCAAAGTGGGAACTTTGTGGAGTAATTGCAAAGACGAGTTTGGCAGCTTCACTGGAACTTTGCTGGTGAAGTAAAACATTACAACATTTCTAACAGTGAATGATTGGGGTGGGATATTAACCTGTGTTTCCTGGCTCCAACACCTGTACTCCTCTAATTACTAGAACCCTTTGTATTCCAAATGCATGGAAATGGCCTCTGAACATTTTGCAAAGGTTAAAACCATAAACCTCAAACACAGAAGTTGTCTTGTCTTTAAGATTTATAGGTGAGATATGGACCTTGTTTCCCTCATATATGTGGGCCTACAGTGTCAGTAAAGAAGGTAAGGAAGGGCAAACCTTTCAGTTTGGAATATTTGAACTGGCTAAATGAAAGGGGTTTTAGCTTCTTCCTGATTCAGTCTACCGATTCCTAAAAAGTGTTTTTCTTTACATAGATACATACTGTAGATGGAATAGGACAAGTAAGCAATAAGTCATAATGGGGTGGGTGTTAGACAGTTCTAATGCATGGCTAGGGGACATACTGAGGCACAAAGGCACAGTCTGAGTGTGTTCTGTCCCTTAACCGTGTGTTAGAACTGTCTTAACGCACATCCCAGAGTGGCTTATTGCGCTTATAAAATGGGTCTGAATATTCTACATGGGGTTTCTAGTTTTAGCAGTGCATTACACACTTCTAATGCATGGCTAACAACCAAACAGACTGCTTGAAATCCTTTGTCCATTTTATAAAAAAATACTAAATGTCTATAAAGTCTGATGTGTTGTTCCTACCTAGAACTTTTCTGTCCTTTCTGAGCTCCTAGGGCCCCCACCTCTCTTTTGTTTCCAGTTACCCTTTGCTCTATACATATCACATTGGGTATTATTCCCTGGGATAGTTCTAGCACTAAGCACAGTCTTGGGTAGGTTGCTCCACCTGTCCACCATCCTTATTTCCTTAAGTCCTTCTTGAAGCTTTTCTTTTCTAGTTTGAGTTTATGACCCCTGGTGGTTGTGCTACTCCTTAGTTTAAATTAATCCAAGAAGTCCATCCTGTTCTGCCCCTGGAAGTACCCGTAGGTTGCTGTCATCCCCCTACACCCATCCTTTAATGAGTACATGTATCGGATTTCTTTTTATGCTTTATACTTAATTCAGGTTTTGTTTAGAAGCTTAACTTAGAATGTTACCTAGAATAAAATAAGTAAATGATTACAGTAAAAAGCAAATTACAAAGAAACAAAATGAAGTAGGGTTAGAGGAGTACATATAGAATACAAAAAAAGGTGTCTCCTAGTTAACCAAATTGAGGCAGTCCAGAGAAGGGCAACCAAAATGGTGCAGGGACTGCATCAGAAGACATATGAGGACAGATTAACGGAGCTCAATATGTATACCCTTGAGCAAAGGAGGGAGAGAGGTGATATGATCGAGACATTTAAACACCTTAAGGGCATAAACAAGGTGAAAGAGTCTAACATGTTTAAATATAAGAAAATAGCAGGACAAGAGGACACAGCATGAGATTAGAGGGAGGCCGATTAAGGGGAATGTGAGGAAATTCTTTTTCACAGAAAGGGTGGTAGATGCATGGAATGGCTTACCACAAGAAGTGGTGGCTATGAATACAGTGCAGGACTTCAAACAGGCATGGGATAGGCATAAGGGAGCAATACAAATGACTATGAATAGATAGGTCACTGACTGAGCAAAGGCCGATGGCACATTTATAAGGTAGAAAAAGAAATGGGCAGACTGGATGGGCCTTGCGGTCCTTATCTGCCGTCAACTTCTATGTTTCTATGTTTCTATGTTTACACAATAAAATTCAGGTTAACTCTGAAAATACAAACAACCAACACAATCTAACAAATGAATTTCACTTGTAGCCTTATGCCAGGTATAAATGTCATGGTACAGATCCTGTATCCTAGCCAGCATCTGGTTACTGACCTTTTTTAAGCAGCTGCCAGTATAAACCATAAAAGGGGGGGTGGAAGGACAGACATACATGGGCAGAAAGCCCAAAACAGTGAGCTGGAAAGAAAAAGGAATGGAATAGGAAATAATCTCAATGCAGCAGGTACAGAGGTCAAAAAGCAAAAGCAAAGAAAAATCCAGGCACTAAGAAGTCACAGCTCTTGCTGCCACTCCCATAGGACTGATTTGTACTCTGAAAATAAAAAAAAAACAGCAATGCATAGAGCCAATCATAATCAAATGTCAGTGGCTTTTGTGAAAGTAATGAAGCCTTGACCAGATTGGTACTACAGCACTTTGCACCTCTTTGAGGATTCATCAGATGTTTAAAAGGGTTGTAACTTTGGACAAAGCCAACAAACATGAGGAAGAGTTTCCCTGGTCTCCAGTCCTTACACTTCCTCCAGCAATTGGCAGACTTAGTGAGGTTCATTATGTGCTGCCATATCTGGAGTGATAAAGAACTGGAAAAGCGTTCCAACAGAACTCCCTTTATTACTGAGAACTAGTAGTATTATGCTGAAAAGTGCATACCACCTGCCATGCTTCTGGAAAGAGAAATACTGTTGAGGCATTTAAGCAGACTCAGTAGGTCAATGACTTAGAGCTCAACATATCTTGTATAATTGGAAAAGAAGTCCCTATATTCAAGCCCTCTGTGGAAACTATTTTGTATCACAGTTAAGCAATGGAATGTTTGGATTTCTGTAAGTGCTACTGTATGAAAAGGCTTTGAACTAGAAACCCTTTAGTGGCCATAATAAAATTTGGGACAGGGGACCTCACTTGATATCCTTTCATACTAAACCATCCCACCACTGACAATGGTTTCTAATATGATAACTACCAATCCATTTGATCTAGATAACATTTTTCCCTAAGCTATGTTTAAGGTAGAAAAGAAAAACCTTTTTGATAACATTTGTAAAGAACCATTTGCCCCAGGGCCTCACTTTTATTCAAACCCTTAGACTGCCAACAGAATGAGAGCGTACTGGAGTTCTGGACAGATATATCAGTCCATGGCCCTGCAAGGGATACACTTTTGATCTAATTACTTGTCAGATAAACATACCTCAATTTCAGAGATTCTGACAAATACATGTATCATAAAAGTCAAATAAAATGTATTAATAAAAAATATAAACCTGTTTTGTAGCAAGAAGGTGGCCTCTGTGGCCAAAGAATTAAGCATATGTTTCTGTTATTATTTCTCAAAATGTTTTGCCTGCAGGGGACAGACAATCATCACCATGTCTTCCTCAATGTTTTTCAATCTGGACTTATACTGAGGATTGCAAGAAAGACACAAAATGTGGAACTGGAGCTAAACATTGTACACTTTGATATCAAGATATCAAGGGAAGCAGCAGCTGCAAGTGAACACTTCAGCCACAGCAGTAGCACTGGAAATACAAACCACAGCAATGCGGTCCAGACCACTTGCCCTCCATGGTTTGTGTGTCTACATGGCCCCTCTCTGAACTGCTGCATTCTGTGCTGGTGAGGGGCCGTGCTTCGGAGGGGAGCGGGACATCTGCTGGGTTGCTGTGGTGCAGGCAGTCCACACTGCCACTTATGCCTCTGTAAGCCGCTCGCTCCTCTTGGCATCCTCAGCTTACCAGAGAATCTGGGAGCATCCTAGTAAGTGGCTTACCCTGATTGGGTATGTGTCTACACATCACATTTGCCCTGGAACCTGAGCACACTGGTTACTCCAGTACAAATGTGACCTTGTAAACACGGTTTTAAATTTTACCCCTCACTTTCAGACATCCTGAATAGATCTGGAAATTCACTTATTCCAATCCACAAAAGCTGACATTTGGAAACTCACTGGGAGGCTTACAAAAAGGTACAGCAAGTGGGAAAAACACTACTTTTCATTGCTTTAGTATAGGGAATAAAGACAGGGGAAGGAGGCACTATTCAAACATATTGGCTTGCAACTGCTGTGAAGGAGGAAAAATTAAGTTGAAATAAAGCCTGTGTATTTGTCCAAAACTTAGCACCAGATTATCAAAGCCTCAGGAATGGTTCATGGTACCTGTGCCAAAAAGAATTGATGCAAGGGGCCCTACATGCCACAGTTTGCCATTCAGTATTCTCAAACATAGGCTATGCCAGATGGGGGCACCACCAGCACCATTTGGCTTGTGCTTTTCTGCGTCATGTACATGGCTGTGCCCTGGCAGAGGGGGGCTTGTGCCATGGTGGTGCTGCAGTATCCCCATATTTGGGATTCTTAGACAGCTGCAATGGGTGAAGGGCTCAGCAGGGTATAGATCATCCCAGAGCTAGTCTAACTGCCTGTGTGTCACTCAGTGGACAGTGCTGGGAGCTCCCATGACCACCCATGGCAGTCAGACACCTGGACTCTCATGCCCACAGATAACTTGGGCAGGCAGACCCAAGTGTGCAGAGGACAATGTACACCATGGGTTGTGCCAAAATGGGTATGGGAGATGTATGTGTATTCCAGGCACTGGCAGGGGATGGTCTTCCTGTAAGTATCCAACACTCCCATGCCAAGCACTGTCCCACTGTGCACAGTGGAAATGGGACCATCACAGGACCAAGATGAGCTGGTGTAGGAAAGGCTGACATGGCAGCTCCATGGGAAGCAGCAGCAGCAGCAGTAGCACTGACAGTGGTAGTATGGGCATAGGCCAACCTATATCTGGTATAGGTCATCCGTGTCTGTTTTGCCAGACATTCACACTGCTAGGGATGTGTAACTTCAGACATGGCCTGTGAGCCTCAAGTACCACAGATGGCCCAGGTCTGGCACTGTCCACCACTGTCTTCACTGTGGTAGCCCTCCAACAAGAGTCACTTGGGGTGGTCTGGGCACTGAGGCCTCTATTGGTGCTCCACTTCCAACAGTGCCACATGACAGTACCCTGTTGTCCACAGAAAACAGCATCTGCCACACAGAGCTGCCAGCAAGATCCAGCCATGGCAGGTTGTGCCCTTTGGGAACTTCCCCCCATGGTGCCTGTCATACCAGTGCCCTTCCATCACTTTGGCATTGCCAGTCCTTGTCCCAGTCATGAGATTGTCAACACCCATCTCCACCCAATCCACACCATCCTGTTCTCTGTGATCCATGTCTAGGTGTACTTGGGTACAGGCAGGACAAGCGCACTGGAGAAGGAGCAGTAGTGTTCAGACTGGCACGTATGTCTCTGGGAATGCCTACTAACAATCCTTGGTGCACACCATGGTGAAGCATTCTAGTGCTGGCGACTTGTCAGTGCAGAGATGTGTTGCTGTGGGCACTATGTTTCCTCACTGGTCTTGGTACAGCACACATTATCACCTGGTGCTAGTCCAGTGGGACTCTGCCAATATGCTGCATGACCCTCCTGCAACTTATGGCATCTCCTTCCATGTGCCATGTGTTTGGCACAAGGGAGCAGCTGCCACAAACTGTGGGTGTTTGGCACTGGGACTCCTCCCATATGGGAATTGGGTGCAGGGTCCCTGGCACACAAGCAAATTGGTGCAAACTGCTGTTCGGCACAGCTTGCATTGACCTTAGGGCCAATTTGAGAATTGGACCCTTTATCTCTAATAGGTAATGTACTGCAAATTCCATTTTAGCTGAAAGATATGTTAAAAGATTAAAATATTTTATAGACATTGCTGGAGTACTGATATATACCCAGGCACTTACTAGATCTGAATAGAGAGACAGATGACCAAAGCTTAGACTGGGCAGCAGGGGCTACTAAGTGCATCTGCTGGTCTTGGAGCACCTTATAAGGATCATCTGAGAGACAATGGTTTACAGTTCAACTTCTGCTTTAAGGAATGGGATGGAGTACAATACAGAATAATAAGAAATAAACAGCTGTGACATTGGTATGTCCTAGAAACAAAAGTCCTAGTTTTATTGTTGAACAACTTAGTAACAGTACCCCTAACCCCTTGTTTTAGAAGTCTATGAATCAGCAATTGGGATCACTTAGAACCCCCCTTGTAAAATCATTGCATCAGAAATAGCATGGCTTTCTCAGTCCTAGAATTAAAAAACTTTTGCTACTCATTTGAACTTTATTTTTCAAATCATGTGCCACAGCAATAATAAACTGTTTTCTGATAAGATTCCAAACCATTTAGTCATCTGTCTCTATGTTCTCAATCTTTCTTTTATGCTACAAATATTGCTACCAATTTTCCCAAAGCACCACCTTCACTATCTTGATTTATTTATTTATTTTTATTTATTCAATTGTTCAAAATTTGGTAACCGGGAAAGGCACACTGAGCCGAGACTCATTTCCAGATGCAACCTTGGGACAGAGAGTAAAAAAAAATTTAAACAAGGGTACAAAGATTTAGATACAGTGAAATACAATATACAAATACTATCATCTTGTAAAATTAGGTTTCAAAGACAATTTTACATGAGAAAAAAGTAGTGGGAGACAGAGAAGAGGGCAGGAGTTTAGTTTTGGAATTAGGTCAATGGACAGCAGCAAGGTGTAACAGAGGATGGTCTGAGGAGGTGCCTAAGTGCAGAAAAGGAGGGTTGAGGTGGGTTTGGAAGGAGAGATCATTCCAAAGGGAAGAGAGTCTAAAGGTTAAAGCAAATGTCCTAGCAGAGGTGTGGACATGTGGGAGGGTAAAGGAGTGGTGGTGATTAGTGCTTGTGGGATAGGGGTACGGGGGTGGCTGGAGATAGGGGGGAGGAGAGGTAGGATGGAAGAATGCCAAACCAGTATTTAGAGATGAAAGTAGAAGAGTGGGACAGGTATCTCTGTAAGATGGATTTGAGAGATAGGGAGGAGTAGAGGTTGAAGTGGTGAGTCAGGCGGGGGGGGATTAGAGGCAAATTGACAGAAAGCATGGAAAAGGACATTGAGTTTGGTGAGGGAGGTGGCCCTGGCTGAGCCATAGACAATGTTGCCATAATTGAAGACTGGGAGAATCCATTTGACAAGATCACGTCAGACTGGGAGGGAAAAACCACTATTGTGATGGTAAAGAAGCCCCAGTATTGGGCAGAGCTTGGATTGAAGGGCATTAAAGTGGATAGAGAAATCCTGTGAAGGGTCAAGCCACACTCCAAGGTATTTGTAGGCAAAGACCTCTTTGAGAGGAGTGCTAACAGGGGAAGAGAAGGCAGGTAGGGAGGGGAACCTGGGAAGTTTCTGCTTGGAGCCAAAAGTCATGGCTATGGTCTTTTTGGCATTCATTTTTAGATTGTTTGCTTTGAACCAGTTTGTTACAGCAGTGAAATCATGTTGAAGGGGAATTTGGACATCTGGGGCAGAGGGACCAGATAGGAAAAGGAGGATGTCATCCATGTACATATGGATGTGGGCATGGGAACATACACAAGGCAAATCATTACTAAACAGAGAAAAAAGAACAGGGCCGAGGATCAATCCCTTGGGAACACCTGAAAGGATAGGGAGAGAGGGAGATAGGACATTGTTAACTTTTACATACTGGGACTGACCAGTGAGATAAGAACTAAATCAGGAGACAAGAGACAAGAGCAGAGGAAAGACAAATGGTGCTTAACTTGTTCAGAAGGAAATAGTGGGAGATGGAATCAAAAGCCTTTGCAAGGTCAGTAAATATGGTCGAGGTGATCTGCCCATGATCCATTGCAGAGTAAATGGTGTCTGTGAAATGAAGGAGGGAGGCGGTAGTGGGGTGACATTTCCTAAATCCAGACTGGACAGGGGAAAGAGTGTTGGAGGCAGAGAGGAAGTGATTTAGCCTAATGAGAACAAGGGATGCTTGGACCTTGTTGAGTGAGGGGACAGGTGGTATGGGGTGGCAGTTTCCAGGGGCAGTAGGGTCACCCACTTTATGAAAGGGGAGGATCATAGTGGACTTCCACACTGAGAGGATGGTAGAGGAGGAGAAAGATAGATTGAAGAATGTATCTGCTGCTAACCCGTGGCATATCCCCAATTTCTAGGCTTGTCTATCAACAACAGGGTACTCGGAGAAATATCAGTGGTAGTGTTATTCCTCATTATTTGTTCTATCATTTTAGCAATGAACTCTTGAGTACAGTAGTTATGTTCTGCCTTAAAGAAACATCCATTCAAAAATGAATTTGGTTTAGAAAAATGTGGGTCGTGCTCAAGACAAATGAGGACACAGTTGGAGATATTTGTATTCTGTAGCTACTTTTTGCAAATCTGGGAGAACTCAGCTTTTGACACTATCAAAGAGGGAAGCCTATAAATTGGGGATATGCCATTGATTGGCAGCAGATACATTTTTATCTTGATCATGAACTGATTGTCTGAAATCACAAATGGCAGAGCAAAGTGGAGCCAGAAATGTCAGGCAATTCCATTCATAACAACTCGCAACAGAAAAATGCAGCTACAGCAAAAACCCAAGTTGTATTCCATTTATTCAATACAGTTTGGTTGAGTTGTCATATTTTTATTGTACCGATTACTTACTATAATGCCCCTGCCTTTGAGATTCCTAATGTAGATTAATCATGTTCCAAATATATTTAAAAGATTCCAAATGAAGATAACTCATGTTTAAAAAGATGACAAATCAGTTATCTTCAGTCAGAACACTTCTATACTCAGAATAAAATTGTTATAACACTTTACTGACTCACTCTCATTGTGAAAAAAAATATTGGGGGAGAGGAGAGGAAGGTATATAAATCCCTTGGCTGATTGAAGAAACACACACTTCTTGCTAGTGTTTTAGTTTCCTCAGACTGGAGTACCATTACAATTTAAAGAAGTATTCCTAGTCAAATTCATGTCCCATCCCCCTAATTAAAAGCACATCCTTAACATGAATTGCTATAAGAAATAAGAGTGGTTACAAAAAAAGAACACTACTGTCTGTGGGCCAGACATTAGGTAGTAGGGCTGTGTGAATAACAAATATTTATTCCTCAACATCATGAAAAATTGGGTACTTGAGACCAAGTAGCAAATACTTTTTATTATTTGTGATAACTGTGTATGGCAAAGCAAAATAAATACATAAAAATAAGTAAAACAAAACAACAAAACCTGGCACTAACCCTGCCCATTCGGCCAGGGCCAGTCCTTTGATCATACCCCTCTCAAATCCCAGTTATTTTGCATCCTACCCATTCCCCCAACCCTCCCATACAGTAATATTTAAAGAGCTGCTGACAAACCTTGGGCAGGCAACTCATGCAAAGTAGCTGCTTATCCAAGGAGCTATTGTAACTGTATTGTAACTATAGTTTGAATGTTTGTAACTATATTACAAAATATTTACTTAACTAGGCCATGCTTGTAACTTCTGTATATGGGGTATGCGTCCACTGAGCCTTGCAGCCCCACCACAAAATGTGCATTTGTATGACCCTTAGTCTTGAGTGGGGCTGCAGGCTCTTGAACTAATGGTTATGGGAATGAGGGGAAACATACAGTTTTTAAATACTGTATGTCGTTTCCTATATATGGTGTGGGAAGGAGACTAGCAGAGCAATTTGTAGCATTGATGATGCTAGGTGGACTGACTGTGGGGCAGGACCAAATACTTACATTTTGGGGATGGTGGGTCTTAGCTAATGAGGTGATATGTTTGAAAAGATGTGACTGGCCCCTAGCATAGTGCCAGGAGCTGGCATTTTTCTTTGAACAAGTGTGTGTAGGAAAATGAGGGAGAGAAGAGCAGGAACCATACATCTTAACTGTCCCACATTACAAGGAACATCCTTCATTCTTACCCTGAAAATTGCTTTATCCAAATACTCATCCCTCATGGAAAAGCTGCTCTTAATGCAGAGTAGGTCTTAGAAACTCAGTCTTTTAAAGCATCATTTTATATTGCTAAAGCAGCATAATACTCTACCGGCTCTACAATGCCAGCTCGACAAATATTTTGTCGACTGACATTACAGCGATGGATTTATGTCGACCTTTTCTTATAGCCCTTTAAGCTATACCCAGTCATTAATGTCAGTGCTTTGTTTGCAACGATACTGCTCGTTGTTGACTGCACTGTTTATTTAGTGCAAAATTTCTATAGCCATGTTGGATTATGCTTTGGTGACATCCTAACTGTTTTCTTTACAATTTATCTTTATACCCATAATCTATACCTGTCCATATAAGGAGCATTAGGTTGCTACTGGCCATCTGGAATGTACCAATGAGGTAGGGTGCTATGCAATGTAATTGAGCCAAGACCTTCTTTTAGAGCTCCTTTAAGGGTTCACTATGGGTAAGTCCAGCCTCCCACTAAATGTATCTCTTCTGTGGGGGGCAGGAAATTGTGGTATATATCCTGTGTGCTGCAGAATTGGTGAGAGTCGACTATTTAAGCAATAAACCACTCCAGGGTGTGGGTTATGCTGGGATGTACCACGGTTGGTGTGGTTTGGTCATGAGGCCACCGGCTGAGTGGTCAAATCCTGGCCTGACATGGCAAATCGCAACATAACCCACACCCTGGAGTGGTTTATTGTGATTATACAATGTCTCTCTTTTGGTGGCAAAAAAAAGAAGAAAGAAAATTTTATTTTTTTTTGTATTTAAAATTTTTTTTTATTCAATGTATTGCTGCACTAGAAAACATAGTTCTGTGTTTCTAGGTAGAATGTGTTTGTCTGCTGCAAGTTTTTAATACAGCCCCAGAGACTCAGACTGTAATATGGTGTGAAGTTGTCTTTTTTTAAACAGAGAGCCTGACAGAGTCTTAGAGACATGAGTGTTTTTCTTCGTAATGACAGACTGCGAGTGAGAAATGGTAGCTGTTTCAGTATGACAGAAAGTTGTATGAGTGGTGAGAGTCTACCGGGTGTGTTCGGCGTCTGCTTCCTGGGTGAATCTCAGTTTTGCAACTTTGTGGAAGCCTGACTCACCTGAAGAGGTCAGGAGGAAAAGGAAAAAAGTGAGGCTTCAGTTTCTTTTTTTTTTAAACAGGCAGTTTGACAGCAGAATATTTTCATGCTGTGCTCTGCAAGCATGGAGGTTGGTGTGTGGTTCCAGGTTTATTGAGGTTTTTCCCACTCAGGATTTTTGCTGGTGGGTATAAAACTATGGAAGTGCTGTGTTTTTTATTAATTGGTAATGCAGATTTACTCTTTTTTTTAAACACTGCTCACTCTCTCTCTGTCTGCGTCCTGTCAGTCGGTTGCTCACACCATCTCGCTGTTGGACCATCACCATCTTTTCCAGTACAGGACTGATTGGAGTGATTGCACAGGGGGTTCTTGATGTGGCAGACTGGTGGCTGGCACATTTTCCCATGGGTATATCATATGATTTACATAGAAACACAGGAGTTGATGGTAGATAAGGAGCGCAAGGCCCATCCAGTCTGCCCATTTCTTTTTCTACCTTATGAATGTGCCATTGGCCTTTGCTCTGTCAATGGCCTATCTATTCATACTCATCTATATTGCTCCCTTATGCCTATCCCATACCTGTTTGAAGCTCTGCACTGTATTCATATCCACCACTTGCTGAGGTAGGCCGTTCCATGCATCCACCACCCTTTCTGTGAAAAAGAACTTCCTCACATTACCCCTTAATCAGCCTCCCTCTAATCTCATGCTGTGTCCTTTTGTCCTGCTATTTTTCTTATATTGAAACATGTTAGACTCTTTCTTTTACCTTGTTAATTCCTTTAAGGTGTTTGAATGTTTCAATCATATTACCTCTCTCCCTCCTTTGCTCTAGGTATACATATTGAGCTCAGTTAATCTGTCCTCATATGTTTTCTGATGCAGTCCCTGCACCATTTTGGTTGCCCTTAATCTGGACTGCCTCAATTTTGTTAATGTCCTTGTGAAGGTGTGGTCTCCAGTACTGCATGCAGTACTCCAGATGGGGCCTAACGAGTGTCTTGTAAAGAGGGTTTATCACCTCCCTCTTCCGACTTGTGATACCCCTATTAACACACCCCAACATCCCTCTAGTGTTACCTACTGCTTTAGTGGTCTGCTTGGATGATTTCAGGTCATCGGTCTCTTTCTTCTCTTGTGACTGCCAGCAACTCCCCTCCCAGCCATGGGTAAAAGGTACCAGTCAACCAATCAGATTGAAGAATTAGCAGACCCCATTGTATAATCTACACCCTTCTCTTGCTGGACTTTACTCCTATGAAATACCCGACAGTCTATGGATTATCAATGGACTTATTGTTATGCATACTATCTCTTATGTAATTTTCAGTCTGTACATTGATGCTATGGTCTGTTGCTTTCTTATGTGGAATGTATTGTGTGAATATGGTCTATGCTCTATGTCATAACATACTATAAATAAAAAGTACAAAAAATATATAATTTTGCAACATTTGATACACAAATTATACTACTTATGTTCCGCTACATGGTACAGCTAAGAATTGCTACAGGAATTGCTGAAATTTGTTTGAAGGGGCAACAGACTGGCCAGTTGATGTACAATTTATAGATAGCTTGCTACAGCCATGCATGTCAACAGTCATGGCCCTCTACAGTTGCCATTGTGAATCCTGAAGGAATTGGGGCCAGAATAGCTGTTGTAGAGAAAAAGGGGAAGTAGTCCATCTGCAGGCAGGGCTTGGGGCCTTTTTCCATCAACACCACATGTGCCAAACTGCCATAGTAGGCCGCTTGATAGTCCATCCAACCACCTGCCAGGTCTATCACCATCAACCGCCCCATCTCAAAGAAAATCCTTATCGAAGGTATATGTACAGGAGTGCAGCATGTGTTTTTTGCTGAGTAATAATTTGATTGTAAGTGACACTGTCTGACTTCAGTTGTGACATATTGGCACTGACATAAAGTCATGGCAAACTTAGTTATAATTATAGCTGTGTCTCAGTGGCATTGGCTAGTCAAGGTTCAGCTGTGGGAAAGAGTGTTTAAATTTTGTTGGGGTACACAGGTGTGTGCTGGTGGAATTTACTGTATGTGATGTGGGGTGGATCTGTGGCTGGCAATGGCAAAGTTAGGATTCAGGCTGCTGTGGGGAAAGGAGAAAAGACCACCAATGCAAAATAGTTCTGCAGGGTGTGTGTGTGTGTGTGTGTGCGCGCTGTGTGTGTGTGTGTGTGTGTGTGTGTGTGTGTGTGTGTGTGTGTGTGTGTGTGGGGAGCTATGTTAGTGTGGGATTTTATTACAGACATTTAAAGGGGTAGTTGTGGCTCTTGCATAGTCAGGAGGAGAATAAAGGCTAGATGTGGGAAAGATCGTCAAGTGCAGAAGATGTATCAGGGTGTGTGTGGCAGTGCGTTAAGGGTGGGATGTAAAAGGGAAGTTGTGGCTGGCATTGTCAGGATATATAGCTGTATGGGAAAGATCTCCAAGCTCTCTGGCAGTAGATGCAGGGTGTTTGTGTGTTGGAGGGTGAGTGTGGGTGTTATGGAAATGAAAAAAGGTCAGGGATAGCAGTTGCTAGCAAAGCCAGGATTCAGCTGTGAGGGGAAAATATTATGGAAGGCAGCAGTAGATGTAGGGTGTGTATCTGAGTGATTTTTTTTATAGAGCTCTTATTTATGTAAAATGATTGTTGTGGCTGGCAATGTCAGATGGGTACTGTGCTATAAATTAACATATTAATTGTCTTTAGAATCTGTTTTATTTCGTTTATACACTTCTTGGGGTTTCATGAGCACATAGCTATGTTCAATGAGTAAATATACTCATGTTATCAAAAGTAATGTAAAGTAACATGAAAAGTAATATGCCTTATAATTACAGTTACTAAATATTTTTTTGTATAAAAGTAATCAGTAACTGTAACTGATTACATTTATTTGAAAGTAACTGGTAACTGTAACTGATTACTTTTTAAAAGTAACTTACCCAACACTGATAATAAGACATAATTTTTAATGGGGAAGGAAACATTATTTAGGCCATGAAAGCCCTTGAAAAGATCTTTCAGACAAACTATTGGGCTTGACTTTAAGTGCTTGCACCTCAGTGACATCACTTTCTGTTTCAAGAGACCATGAAATGGCTACTTCCATTATTTTGTTTTTACAAGTGCTTTAGATAGTTATATCCCAGGGCTTCAGACACCTGCAGGGAAGTCCAATACATAATTGGACAGATCTTTTCATGAACAATACCAATATAAGTGGCCCCTGCAATGTTTCCTTCTTCTTTATGGTTCTAATGCATGAATCATCACTAATATATAGAGCTCCATCCTTTCTCCTACAGACAGTCCTATACATTAGATATGAAATAGGGGGTGGGGTAGACTATCATCTGGGCTCTTCTGTAGTCCTAAATGAAAATACAACGTGATTTGAGAAAATTCATTTGGCTTCTGTAGAGACAATGGGTTAATGACAAGATGTTTGTGTTTGGTTATGAATAATAATTGCATTCTGTGCATGATATGATAGTTGTATAGTCTTGTACTGCTGTAATTTGACTGTGTTATGTAATCTGTTGCTCTTGGCAAATAGACTTGTTTCTCAATGGGATTTCCTGTTAAAATATAGAAGGAATAAATAAATACCATTAAATAACATTTATGTTTTATTGTTAGGAAAAGCACCACATTTCTTGCGGCTACAAAATGTGGAAGTGAATGTGAGGCAGAATGCCACTTTCCAATGCATTGCTGGAGGGAAATGGTCTCAGCACGACAAACTCTGGCTGCAGGTTTGTAAAATGAAAATTTGTATTCATATTTATTTGTTTTATCAGGATAAACATTATTGAGCAAAGCTCAATTTCATGGAGGTCTTGGGAGAGAAGCAGTACCTAATTACTGTACATTATTTTAATACAATGTATGCGAAGCAAAAAGAGACAGAATATAAAGCTATACAATGTTTAGCTTATGAAGAAAGAGGGAGAGATTTTTTCCAGTCATAAAATCTTGGTTTCTGCTTGTTTTGCCTGGAAAGCAAATGTGTTCTGCTATGCATTAGTACAATGCATCAGAACTGGTAGAAGCTAATAATAAATCTAAAAACTAGATGGGATGTGGGGGACATGTCCCCCCCCCTCAACCTTTTGACTGTGCTCAAAACTATTTACAACCAAACGTTCATTTTCTGAAGTCACCCAGGTGTTCCCGTAGGCTTTTTTTTATACATGGCAGCTTGGGTGTACATCCATACTGATGGTAGCCTAAGTTGTGAAATTGGAAATGTTGGCTTAATTCAAAGCCAGGACTATGGTTGCTGATGCAGTTTTGACAATTTGATTAATTTAACTCTTTGCTCTACAGGTTACACGGGCTGCCTTTCAGGTTACATATTATCATTAAAGTTCTTGTTTTAAAATCCCTTATTACCCCCAGACTGAAACCTTGAGTAAAAGTAAGTGACAACTCATGATTGGTGTACTGTAAGGCATGAGGCAGAAGCAAGACTCTTCAACCACCAGATAAATGCAATAGGCCCTGTTTTACAGCACACATTGAAGTAGGTTATAGCTTTGATTGGATGATTTTTTTGAATCGGAAAAATAAATGAAATGTTTTAGAATTTCAAAAAACAACTGCTAAATTGATTTTCAACAAAGACTTGTGGATAGACAAATTTTACCACAGATCACATCCTTTCTTTTCACCCTACCACATTATAATGGGTCCAAAAATATTAAGGAGTAAAGCTAAACAGCTGTAAGTGAAGTAGGTGTCTCCTCTCTCTCTCTCTCTCTCTCTCTCTCTCTAAGCTCATGGCACCTTGCATCATAATTAAAGTTCCCCACATACTCCATTGATATTTTTGAATACAACCAGATTTTATGATTTTGAGCAGGAGTGAGAGATAAGAATAATGGGAGCTCTGCAGGTGGGTAAGTTGGATTCTTAATTCCAGTGAGAATACTCACTCTCAAATGGCCAAAGTAGTAGAAATGTGGATAATTTGAGATTGACCTTGTCCCAGATAATTAATAGGAATAATGACCAGGATTAAACAATCTGTGCCAAAAATGGCTCTTTTCCAGGGGATAAGTAAATGATGGATAATGGCTCCAGAGAAGCATAATTATTAATTCTGGGTATGGTAGAAATTGTCCTGAAATTTTGCCCTGAACAGACCTACCCCAGATAATTTATTTATTTATTTAAAATTTGGTAACCTGGAAAGGCATACTGAGCCGAGGCTCGTTTCCATGTGTGATCCAGGGGGAAGGGAGGAAGGAAAAACTGTCAGATATGCATATACAAATACAGACTAGAGCCAGGAATCTGTAGGTACCAACCCCATGTATCGTATAGCCTGTCAAGGAGAAAATAATAGACCAGGGTAACATTACATTGTGGCTGAGGTTACACACACTGCAGAGCTAGAAGATAGCACATAGATAGTGCAAAAGGGAACACAGTGAGTGCCAAGGACATACGTGGTAGTGGTGGGGGGGGAGAGAGGAGGGAGAGGAGAAGGTGAGAAGGGGGGAGGAAGAAGGGCAGATTAGGCTAACTGCCTGGTAACTGAGCTATCTGGTGGAGCATAGGTGGTCCAAAATCCTGTCATGTCTCACTCTTTCAACATGGGCCATTGAAGAGCACTGTGCTGCTGCCCACCCTTACAGAGAGTGCATGACTTCTGTGATTTACTTACCAGACTCCTGTGGTCTAATAAGCGAGACATATATGTTCATTCAGAAATGTTGGTGTCCTACATAGAGTAGTTCAGCATTCTGTCACTGAGCCACTGGACCAGATCCCAGCACCCAAACAATCTGCTGTATTTAAAAAAATGGTTTTACTATCTGTGATTTCAGACTTTTCTAGTTGCTGCTTGCACTTTCTGTGAGACTGACCTTTTATTTGAACTTGTTACAAGATATCTTGCCTGGGCCACCAGGCATGTATGTTATAAATGTCAGAATAATGAAAAATAAAGCAGAGCGCATGATCCTGCAAGTGTCAGGTGTGTCTAAGGCCAAGATGTTTTCACGTACCAAAAGCACATGCAGTATCCACAATTTCTTCAACTCTTTTGGTGTGGCTTAGATGTAGCATTCCATTCCCCACATTGGGTACTTGAGCTGATGATCACTGCTGAAACTGTAGTGCAATATAACTGATTTTTCTGGAGATTCCTTTTTTGTTGGTGGTGTCATCAATTGGATGAGCCCTTAGGCTAAGGTCCCCTGTTCCCATTTCTGTTGGCTGTTTAATTGCAAGATAAAGATGACATTGGAGATTTTAAGAAGCATTGAGGATTGACATGGTGCTGTGAACAACATTCTACCTCTTTTCAAAACAAGTTCAAATGCAGTCATCCACGACTCTGTGGGGATACTACTGTTGTTAAAGTGAGTCTGTTACTTTTGGGAAAGCATTGCAAAATGTGATACTTAAACCCAATTCAGCTTATTTAGCAAGTTTCTGTTGACCAGGTAAGTGCACTAGGCATTAAATGCCTATTTTCAGTCATGTCCCAGGAGACTATATATGAAATGCAATAACAAGGGATGGTACAAGGCAATGACAATTCAGGCAGAACAAATCACTGTACAGTACATAATATGTGGAAGGATATAAAATGTTAAAACATAAATAAAAACAGTGAAACACATCTACTGATCCACTGGAGATGAGGAAAGGTAAACAGCCATGGTCTAACTGTATAAAATATGTTAGGTATCATTGATTAAGCAAATAAGAAGACACAGAAATCAGCAAAAAATAGCAAGAATTAAATACAATTCAGGGTCAGGAACACATAGACATTTTGAGTAGGTGTTCATGGTACCTACTGCAAAATGAGGAAGCGGAGAAACTGTTGAATCTCAGCTGGAATGTAGTTCCATAATATTGGTGCATCAAAGACAAAAGAGGATTCCCCAGTCCTGGTTCTAATTTGGGGGATCTCCAATGGGACGTTTACTCCAGACCTCATGGAGTATATATTGTGTACAGAGTTGAGAAGGGTGACAAGGGGCATATGATTTTGAGGGATGCCATAGATGACACCCCCTAGCAAGAGGTCACAAGCCTGGGATGGGGAAGCCAGCTGAGTTTGTCATAGAGGGAGCTGTGGTCAGCCTGTTTCTGGGATGCCACAGTGAAACAACAAATGTTGTTATGTGTTACATTACATCTCAAGAGAGTGTTTTTTGAGGCTGTTAAAAAAACACAATCATCATGAAGGAGTTTGGGTAGAAGCATGGCTCTTTGCATTAACTAGCCTAGCTTGCAGGACCAAATTGCAGCTTACTTTGTAGGATTTATCCAACACAGAGTTGACAGATCTGCAGACACCTGTTAGATGTAGTGAGAAATCCAATGAGGGGCCAAAGGTAACACCTAGACATGTAAATGAGGTGACTATGGGGATTAAAGTACTGTTTTGGTAGGCAGCTGTTATGGAGAGTAGACACTGTCTCAGTCTGGGACAATTCATAAACAGCATGGTGTGAGTTTTGCTCACATTAAGGATCAATTTTGTATGGGGCAACTAATCATGAACTGACCAAAGATCAGAGGTAAGGTGCTGATTAATGTTGGATATATCATTAGAGTTGGTGTAGAGGACCAAATTGTCTACATATTGTATAGCTGAGCAGTGGGAAAGGCTAATAGTAACCTGATTTATGTGTAAGGCAAATAATAGGGGGTCCAGGATAGACCCTTGTGCCCCACAAGTGTAGGGGCAGGATTGCACTAGGATGATCCATATTTGACTCTCTGTGATCTATCGAATAGATAATTTCTGAACCACAGGAGGGCAGTGGGGGATATATCCAGATCTCTGAGTTTATCACAAGAAGAGAGTGGTCAACAAGATTGCAAGTGTTCATCAAGCCAATGAAAACTGCACCTGTAAGGCAGCCCCTATCCATGCTTGAGACAATATAGTTAGCAAGAGGCAGTAGGGCAATAGTAGTGCTGTGCCCTTTATAGAAACCATGTTGCATTGGTGAGAGGAGTTAATGGGCAGAAGTAAGATAAGTGGTGAGCAGGAAGGAGATTATTTTCTCTAAGATTTTGTTTAGCACTGGGAGTATGGCTATGGGTTTGTAATTGCTGGTAAGTTTATGATCTCCTTTCCTGCAAATGGGCAGCACTTGAGATTTTCCAAAGACTAGGCAGCCTGCCAGAAGATAGGGATAAATTAATGAACCTTGCAATGGGGAGCAACTTCAAAAGCAACATGCCCAATAAGGCAAGGGTTCAATGCCATCAAAGCCTGCAAATTTGGAGACAGGAACCTGCAAAAGGAGCTTCTGGACATCAGAAATACCAACCCTCTTAAACTAAAAAGGGGGACAGCCATTGGGTGAGATGATCTGGCTAGATGAGTTACTACTGGGAGGAGGTGTGGATACACCAAAGGAGACCTTGGTATGCAGAGAGGCTGGTGAAAAAACTGTTGAAAGCATTAGCTATGATAGTGCTACTTGAACAATTAACTGCATTAAGGAACACGTCCAAAAGGGAGTGATCATTATTTTTTCCCAACATATGTTTAAACTGTCTCCAAAACAGCCTAGGGTTGTGAGCAGTGGAGATGAAAAGTTGATTACTGTTAGAGCTTTTATTAACCCTAATAGCTCTATTACATTCATTTCAACATTCCCTGTATAAAACCGAGTCAGTAAGGGCAGAGGAGGTCTTATGAGCAAGACATTTTTGATCCCTATCCATAAGCTTGAAGAGGAGAGGACAATCCAGCCATTTAGCAACAGGCCCTCTAATCTAATCATTCTCTGTGCAACAGGAGCAAATTCATGTTCTAGGCCAATGAGAGCAGAGGTGAAAAATTACTCCACTGAATTGATGTTTGGGGTCATACACCGATAGGACCAGTCAATATAAATGATCACTGATCTAGAATGAATGTGCAGGTCCAAGTTAAGAGGACACAAATGAGTGCCCATGCCCAAGTTAAGAAACAAAAGTGAGCATCCTGGTTAGGAAGCACAAGTAAGTGTCCAGGTCCATGTTAAGTATCATAGGTGAGTGTCCAGGTCTAAGTTAAGAAACACAAATTAGTGCCCAAGTGCAAGTTAAGAATCCAAGTGATTGTCCAGGTCCAAGTTAAGGAGCACAAGTGAATGTCCAAGACCAAGTTAAGAAACACTAGTGAGTATCCAGGTCAAGGTTAAAAAACATAAATAAGGACCCAGTCTCTAGTTAAGAAACACAAGTGAGCATCTTGGTCCAAGTTATGAAACACAAGTGAGTGTCCAGGACCAAGTTAAGGAGCACAAGTGAGTGTCATAGTCTAAGTTAAGAAACACAAGTAAGTGTCTTTGTCCAAGTTAAGACGCACAAGTTAGTGTCCAGGTCCAAGTTAAACACATGCAAGTGTTTAGGTCCAAGTTAAAAAAGCAAAAGTGACTGTCCAGGTCCCCGTTAAAAAACACAAGTACATGTCCAGATTCAAGTTAGGAAACACAACTGAATGTCCAGGTCCGAGTTAGGAAACACAACTGGGAGTCCATATCCATGTTAAGGAGCACATGTACAGTATGAAACACTTTCTTACTTGGTATGCTTCAATTAAATAGTGCAGTATAAAAAATGCCCTTGATACTGGCGCTGGACTTACTCTATGACCCAGACCACAACCTAGACTGCTTAGGCAGGCAGCGGCACAATGTTGTAGCATGAGGGAGGGGTGCCATCAGAAGGCCCTTTACATATAGCTCATGATTACAACCCCTACCAAGACAGGCAGAGCACTGACGGACACAGCACACTTAACGTACAACCCCCCTTCCAAGGCCAGAAACAACAGGGGGAGTAGGATGTAGTGATTAATGAGGTCTCTCAACAATCTTGAAGGCACTGAGTTTGGCATAGAGTGCAGAAAATCAAGGAATTAGGGTGGACCTCTGCTTTCAGGGGTTTTAAAATGTTATTGCTTTACAAATTGTAGGTACAAGGTTTGTTTTAGAGCCATAAAAATTTAAAGTTATGAATTATTTTCTCAATGGAACTTGCAGCTCTAGTACATATACTGTGTGCTCTGTGTTGATATACTGTCCAATTTAAAGAGAAAGAAAAGAAAACCATGTTGCTGGCACAAACTGTGATAACTTTAAGTAGCCCAAGATGCAGTAATGGGCTAGTCCCACTCCTGGATATGTGGTAAGCCCACCCACATGCTTCTATTGCACAAAACATAACCCCCATACTGTATGTGCTGATCCTACATATCTGCAATAACTTGATGTGTTTAGAACAATGTTGATTCTCCTCATACCAACCCAAAATCCCAACATGGGGTGCAATTAGCATAACAAGAATGCTAGATCAGCTCATGCTATTGCTACCCCAGTTAAATGAGTGAACAAGGTCAGACAGCTAATGTTGTGCTCATGCTTTTGCAGAAAGGTAAGAGTTTAGGGGTGAACAGAAGAGTGGTGGGTTTGGCTGCTATTTATGTTGCATAGGGAATGAACATAGTAATCATGGAGGTCTCTTGCTGCTTGGACCAGAAGAGGTGAGTGCATCATGGAAGTGACCAGGTCACTTAGTAGGGAAGACCTAGATGATTGCTACCTAGTATCCCCTATTTCTGAGTAGTGAACATGCTTGGCAGGGTCTGACTATTGTTGCTGTGTTGCTCCAAGCCAGGGACCACAAATGCCATGACATGGCCAGAACCAATGTGGCAAAGAACCATGGAAACCATAAGAAAAAACAGAATAACTAAATAAAGGGTAAATAATCTCATGGTGCTATGAGCAAAGACTAATTGACTGATTCTTTTGTTGATGGTCAATATTGTAGCAAGAGAAATATCAAGCGTTTTGCATACATGATTAATTTTATGTTTTAAACTTTTCCACAGCAATGGAATGGAAAGGATACTGCATTAATGGTAACCAGAGTAGTTAACCATCGTCGGTTTTCTGCTACAGTTAATGTGGCTGACACCTCCCAGCGAAGCGTAAGCAAATATAGATGTGTCATTCGTTCAGATGGTGGTTCCGGAGTGTCAAACTATGCTGAATTAATTGTGAAAGGTAAGCCACATAATGAAAGCATTTCACATTGCTATAACAACACAGCTGGTCTCAGTGTGGGGCCTGTTCTCAGCAGCTACATTTATAATTATTTCATCTGCATCTGCAAAAGGGAATTTGCACTATACCTGATGACCTTTTCTATGTAACCCTTAAAATATACTTGGAAAAAAAAGTTACCTGTTCCCCTTTACTTCCATTGTGGTTAATTTTCTGAAGTGTTTAGCAGTAGGCATAAAGACAAAAGCATGGACAGAAAAAGATACATATGTGGGTTTCAGTGTGTACATGTAGAGTGCATATTTTTTTAAGAAATGTATTCTTTTATATGGGATGTTGATAAGATGGGCAAGCATCATTGGATACAGGACTATGATGAAGAAACACTCAAGAAAAATTCAGACATATTAACAGTTAAAATATCAGCTGTCAACAAGACATACTGAGATGATTCTGTTGAATTGCGTAGCATCATCACTGGGTGCAAACTATTCTATAGACACAGAATAGATAGACATGGGGAGGGGGCATGTGCCTATGTTAGGGAAAGCCTGTAATGCTATGAGATAAACGTCATCAAAGAAAAGGATAAAGGTGTTGAAAGTATATGGCTACAGTTAAGAACAGATAGAGGAAGAAAGATAACTTTAGGAATATTTTACAGGCCACCAAGATATGATTACAGGTACAATGAAGCCCGCTTAAAAGATATACTTTTTTTGGAATTGGAGACACTGCAGTATTGGGGATTTAAATCTTCTAAGTATAAAATAGGCAAACTTTAGCTGTGGGTTACAGTATGAGTCTGACTTTGCTTGCAAATGGATTGGAAAAAAATGTTATGAAACCAACAAGAGATGATAATATTTTGGATCTATAGGATGGGACGTTCAACTACATCTTTTAATTTTCCAGATAAGGCTGAATCTTCTTCAAGGATATCTTGCTCCATCAAGCCACACCTTTCAAATTATAATTCGTTAACTCCAAGACTTCTCAAAATTTTTTTGCCTAGCTGGGGCCTCTGATGTTGCTTGCATTGACACTTCCTATATAATGAGGGTGACCTCATACCCCCTCAGTTTTTTTACCACCTCATACCACTTCAATTTTTTTGTCAAATAGTCAACCACTCATTGGATAGATAAAAATACCTTTATCAATTTCAGAAGTTACAATTTTCATTACTTATTTTTGGCATTATTGTATAATGTCATTGGCTACTCTGAAGAAGTTTCTGCTTTTTTTTTGCTTTTGCCAGTATGATGAGAAGATATTTAGAGATGACACTCGCATACTTAATGTTTACTTCATGGGCCTTTTGTATAATGAGTGATTTGTCAAGGTTTCAAATAGGCCACAAAAAGATGCCCCAGAAGGCTTTAAATACATTTCCTGAAAAAAACAATGGGTGATACCTGTATCCACGCCAGTATCTCTTACTTGCTTTGCTCTACCAGATCTATCAATGTGGATCCCCACAGATCTTCTTATTGGCTGACCATGTTGTCACCTTTGTGGGAAAATGTAATTCATCAAAAGATAAGTTGAAATATACCACTTTGATAGAGTGTCACTGCAAACATTTCAAGTCTCCATACATACCCAGGTCACCGCTGAATCTCCATGAGGGGAATTCTCAAGCCTTTTTGTTGGTTTCTGTTGCTAGCTCCACCACAAGCCAGACAACAAGGATGTGGCCCACCCGCTGTCAGTGGCATGCAGCCAATTCCCAGTGTTTCCTCTGTGAGCATGCTCAAGCCTTCACTTTCATCAACTCTGCTGGCTGGTGTCATTGACACTAGTGTTGTTTTGGCAACTGTCTCTGAATTGTTTTAGCAACTTTTGCCATCCCTTCTGACAATGATTCCTTTACCAGTGGCACAGCACTTATTGTTGCTTCCATCGCTGTTAGCTATAGCTGCATTTAGGACTGTAGTACCTGTCACTGTGCTGCAGGAAAACAATCCAGATACACTGCATGGTGCACACAGAACACAGATTCCCAGGACAAACAACAAACTGTTGCACCCACTCATGCCAGAAACAGTAACACCATGTCAAAGTGATGCAGTGTTTAAGTCTTTATTGTTTAAAAATCAGCTACCACAAGATGCCAACATCTTGCTGACCCATCAAGGAAAACCTTCAATGTTTCATGCAGGCAAACTGCACTTTGTCAAGAGGATCTACCCCTACTACTACCTTAGCAGCCTGCAGCTCCTGTAGTCTCTCACACTCTTCCTCAGCCTCCTCCTTCACCTGATGAAGTTGAAGATGAATATAATCTGAACTTCCCAGATGCAGAAGAGGTGGAAGAAAAAGAAGAACAACCCTATTAGGGGTCTGACTCTAGTTCCATGGTCTCCTCCTGAAGTGAAGACTGCAGTATATAAATCCAGATTTTCCCTTATTAATGCTTCAGTTCAGGCTTTGCTGTGATTGATGTAGGATAAGCTAGGCTTTGCTGCTGAGGAAGAGGACTTCACTGAAAAGAATATGTATGCATTGTTGGAGGTACCTGCATCTCCTTCTATTATGTTTCACCCATTTACTCTGCTTTTGGATGGTGCTACCATGGCTGCCTGGCACAAATGCAATAGAGTACTGATTGCAGGCTGTCCCTTGCAAGGCAGATAAACAATATCCTGCCCTCTGTGCCCAACATTTTTATGGCACCCTTAAAAAATAAACTCAGTGGACATTATGTCTAGTCACTATGAGGTCACGACTCTCCATCATATAAGCTATTTATTCATGACAAAGAATCCAGAAAATTGGATGTTATGGGCAAACAAAGTGGTGCATCCACCTCACTGAGCCACCATGTTGCAAATTACCAGGCATACATGATTAAATATCAGAATAGCCTTCGAAAGTCTTTATCTACTATGGTGTATAAACTACCTTATGGCAGGGGTGAAACTGAATTCCAGCAGTGTGTTGCACACAGATCAGTGTCCAACAAGTACTTACTACATTTCCTTATTACACCGCCGATGGTTCCACTCATACAGCTTGATCTGACATTGGACTTTACCAATATTCATGGCTGTGTGTTGCTGGTTTTGCTTCTGATGTTCTACAATTGGTCATGAACTCAGCTTGTTATGATCAAACATTGTTGGGTCAGTGCATAGAGCTCACTTTGAAGGAATTACAGTCTAAAAAATGCTTTACTCGTTGAAATCCTTGCTCCCTAACCATCATGTGGGTATGGCAGTGTTACTTTGAATAAAGGCTCCGGCTCACCCCATGTGTGGGGAGTGGGCCAATCTACTGCAGGGGCCTTGGACTCCAACCACAGCCATCAAGTACCCATTTTATGACCTCTAAAGGGCCATGTGCTGGCAGTGCCTCCGCTGACCACACACCTTCTAGCTTCCTTCTCCCCCCCATCCCGCCATCTATTGAAGGTTCTGATAGTGGGCAGAATCGCCCTGTTCCTGATAGGATAACAGTAGATTTCACACAGGTGGTCATCAATATTATTTGAGAGGGCTATGAATTGGAATTAATAGTGAACCCACCTATGCTGCCTTCAAGCTCTGGCCATTGCCATGCATTGGTCCTGTTGCAGAAGTACAAACTCTCTTTGACAATAGGGCAAATAGCCTGTTATTCTGGCCAAACTAAACCAGGGTTTCTATTCAGGATACTTCCTTGACCCAAAAAGATGGGTGACCAGAAAGAATACATTATATACAAAATGTTTTGCATGTTGTCTTCTCTGCTCTTGCAGGGAGAATTGGCTTTGCACTCTGGACTTGCAGAATGCATGTCTGCACATCATGATTTGATACAGCCATCAACAGTACCTGTGCCTCCCTTTGGTGGTCTCACACTACTAGTTTTATGCCATTCCCTTTGCATCATCCTTCACGCCATGGGTCTTTACTAAAAGCTTTGCTTTGGTGGCTATAGCCTTATGCCAGGAAACCTTGTGCATACCACCTTACCTGGATGACATGCTCCTCAAGGCACCTTTCAGGGCAGTGGCTATACAGACTTAGTACCTAACTCACCAGTTGTTGAACCAACCAGGTATCCTTGTCAAAGAACCCAAATAATTTCTGACCCTTTGCCAGCACATTTAGCTTACTGGCATGGTCACAGACATGACACAGGTTGACACATTCCTTCCAGACTGGCATGGCAACATTCTGATAGCCCTAGGGATGCTGATCACCTTTTGTGCCCAGGTGACTGCGAGAGCCATGCATTGATCCTGAGCCTCATGGCAGCTGACATTGTGACTGCATCCATGCCCTGATTCCACATGTGCATTCCACAGTGCATGTGGCATGCCTAGTAGGTCCAGCTTCCCAGTCTCTGTTTCATCCTGTTCTGGTCAGGGTCTGCTTATACGGTGCTCCTTGCTAGTGGCAAGAACACCTTAATCTACTTTGGGGATTCCCATTTCTCTCTCTATCCCTGTTGGAGGTCCTCACTATGGATGCCTCCTGAATGGGCCCAGAACAAGTCTGTGTAACTATCTGGATGTACGTAAAACCCAGGGTATGTGTAGTCCCCCTTAGACTTGTCTCCCTGCATCAGCATTCTGGAGATGAGGACCATTTTTCTTGTCCTGTGCACCTTTTTTCATTGCATTCAAGGCTATACTCTGACCGTAAGGAGTCATGAACAACCTTTGTGTTATGCACTTCCTCAACAAACAAGGATGTACCTACTGTACTCCTTTCCTTTCTTCAGAGAAGCCATGTAAGTGTGGGAGTGGACCCTGGTGCATAACACCGCATTTCTACCTGTCATTCTGAACAACCTAACAGACACTCTGAGTGGGTTAGTTGTTCAATCCCATGTGTGGGAATTCCCAGATGATGTGATTACAGACCTATTAATTCATCCATTATTCATTTACTCCCTGTGAAGGTACACCTGTCAGCTCTATCAGCCTTTCATGCCCTCTCAGGGACAAGACTGTGGCCCATTTGAAGATGTTCTGCAGATTCCATAAAGTGCTTCTGTGTCTCTGTCTCCTGTTATGTAGGCCAAATGCACTGTGGGACCATAACTTGGTTCTTGAGTGTCTCACATTTCCTTTCATGGAAAGTGCATTTTCTGGTGGCAATCAGGTCTGCTGAGAGGGTTTCCAAGCAGCATGCAGATCTTCGTATCTTGTTTTCATCACCATGTTTCATTTTGGAACCATCCTTGATTCCTTCCTAAGGGGTTTCTGAATTCATATTAAATCAGACTGTCTGTCTTCCTGTGTTTTTTCTTCCCATCAGAATGGAACAGTTATGATGCATTCTCTCAATGCCCATAAAGTTTAACATTTCTATGTTTACTTCACACAGGATTGCAGATCATCCCTGTAGCTTTTTTTTTGTATAAAAGAGTTTACTATGAGCAAACACACAGTAGTTCACATCCATAGTGACAGTTACAGATATCTATGGAATTAAATATTTTCCTTTTACAGAATTAATCATTTCTTTCCCTATATCAAATACATTTCTCAGGATCAGTATCTCACTTCAAATATTCTTAATCAATAGCTTTTTGTTTTATTTATCTTTAGGACAGCAGGTATGTCTGTCTGTCTGTAAGTGGTGCCTTTCGAAATGGTTGTCATCTGCAGTTCTTTTTGTTATCTGAAGCATGGTAAGGAGCTTCCTTGTCCTGTCCATGAGCATGACACCCATTTCATGGCCACTTTTGTGCTTGTTTATATTCAGTCTTGGCAGCTGACAAATGCACTGCTGCCACATGAAGTTCTGCTCATACTTTCACTAAACACTATAGTCTGGATTTGATGTCCCATAGATGGACTGGCAGTAGCCTTGCCATCCACCAAGGCCTTCTGTCTTAAGAGTCTTCTGTGTTCCATCTGTCCTTTCTCCTGCTCTGCAGTTGTGTACTTCTTGGGAATTGTTTCAAAAGTGTGCAGAGATGCCCTCAAAGAAGACGTATAAGTTACCCTATAAGTAACAGTACATTTTCAAGACCATCTCCTCCATATAGCCACAGCTCAACCTCCCAACTAACCCCTTCTTTATTTTAGTAGGCATACTTTGGAAGATATTTCTGTTACTACATACATGGTCTTCTCCTTTACTGCATCTTTACAAATGGAAGTCTGGAACTGTTTCCTCTCTTATCAGCATATTCAGCGTTCTGGTGTGCTATTCCTGTCAAAATGATAAAGTTTGTATCCAGTGGGAATCTGAGGAGGTACTGAGCTGCCTACATTATGCAGGCGGTGCCAACATACGTCAATGTGGGTGCCCCAGCTTGGTAGAAGTTTCCAAGTAGTTCAGATGCCAGTGGCCTACAGTTCAAAAGGTGTGGCTGAAATTCCCTGAAAGATCTATTATTACTGATATGTAACTAATTCAAACCCATGTGGCAAAGAATTCTAGGCATAACATGCACCAACCTGCTCTCACTGCATTTCTGTGGATTTTTATACATGAAAATAAAATTGCACCAAACCAGGCCTTTAGGTGTATTAACAATGTGGATGGAGGAAGCATTTATCTCTAACACCTGGTGGAAAGTATACACCCATAACTAGAAGATGGTTAGGTTTTTAATGTACCCGACATTGCATGTCCAGTAACAGTTTTTCTGAGATGTTTGTGACTGTCATTTTTGAGAAGTTGATAACAAATGTGATCCTTTAGGCAAAGTAATATTTTCCCACCATACTAAAGAAAAGTGGTCACTTAACCACTCTGGAGACAGCAAAGATTACTATTACATCAAATGAAAGGTCCTGGAAGTCAAATCTCTGAAGAAAAGTAATCCTTTATGAAAGTGCTCACAATGTGTCAAACAGTGAGAACACATAAAATACTAATAACTCAGCAGTGGCTACATTTTCCACTTGCAGGAGTTTCATCAGACAATCGCAGAATTGACTTTGGGGACCTCTGAGTTAGATGTCATAGTGATACAGTCCCAAGAGTGGTGAGTCCCCGGTATTCTCTGGTTTGCTTGCTAACTCTCAGCTGTGTAGCAGCATCATTTTTGTACCTGCAGTGGCTTCCACTGTATACATTAAGTTTCCACACATTTTTCTTGCCATCTCATTGTCTTGTATAGTAACTGTAGTAACTGTCAATGTAAATTGGCAGGTTTGTATTACTTGGTTTATGTCATGATTAACTTAATAAAAGTATATGTGGGTTATTATAAGTGATCCATGGTTTCCATTTACTAAGGTTTATTAAAATATTTCTTATATATAAAGTAGATGCAAGATTTTCAGCCTTTAGATCTATTATCAATGTGGTCATGTGTGGGTACTATTGTATTTGTTGGTTCTGGATTACATTTTATGCCACTAGTTAATGAAAGTAACAAAAATAAAACTCTGATACTTAGGACAATTATACTCTTAGTGCTAGTGGCAGTCATTTTTTATTGTCATTTGTCTTCTGATTTTGCAAATAACAATAAAGCAACTCCAGATAGCTTGGCATTCAGAGAATACTGATCATTAGGTAGCAGTATACTATGACTGGTAGGTTAAATCATGTTAACATTTAGTGATCATAAAGTCAGGATAATCACCCAAGTAGTTGCTGTTGTGATGAGCCAACTAACTGGCTGAACCATGTTGAACTGGGCAAAGTCCATATAACAGAACTTCTAGGTGGTCCAGTTATTGAGCAGATGCAGTATTGTAGGAAAGACAGATTTAAATCTAGCAGTGGAATTCTGGGTCAGTGTATTTGATCACATTAAAAAGTAGACAAAATGGTCATTGTTTTGAGTGTTAAAATATTAATGTCCCACTTTAATGTTATGCAGTCACATACTGTAGGTCATCAAAGGGAGAGCAAACTATACCTGACTGAAATGTTAAGAATTTTCAGGTTTCAAAAGGGTTGTTTGCACTTACTGGTCTTTGCCACTGTGATTAGTGCAAAGGTGATGACCCGCCTCTAGTGCTGCTGAATATATTATGTTGGGTGTATTGTGGTGCCATTGTTATAAGCTCCTCAGAAGTGCTGCTAATGTGGGAATAGAAGCCAAAGTGCTACAGGCATAGTTATTCATAGTATGGACACTCCATACTATTGCACACTGCTTGAATCTAATTAGGTTCCTGTTATGCTCCTGATATCAATGAAACCACTAGAGTTGGTTTCCTGGAGTGATGTGTGACACCCTCTGAGTCAAACCATTGCACAGAGCAGTGGGTAATATAAACAAGTTTAATGAATTAGGCCTCAACAGGAATGGGAATGTTGCATAGTAGCCCTGGATGAATTCAGGCACAGTTTTCAAACTGAAAACAGATGTTTACATGAACCTTGAGTTTATTTTGAATTAAATGGTGGTTCACCAGGCCTTTGACTAAAACATAACAGAGCAGAATAATAAAGGTTTCTAGCTTCAAATGGAAAGTGACCTTTGCACAAGGTCATATGCAGATGTTGTAGCCAATGTAATCAATAGGGCATGACAGGGTGTATATTACTGTGAGATAACTGCATGCCTCTAGAAGTGAGGCACACAAAAATGCTACAGGTAAGTGCCTTCTTGCCCAGGGAGTGTCAGTATCCCACAAATATGCACACTCTGGAGGGCCTTACTGTGATTCTTGTGTAGTTTCTGTGATTTCTTGTAACAAAACTGAATTATGTGGTTCAGAAAATTAAGTAGTTATGAACTGTGCTGTTGTGTTATAATAATGCATGGTCATAGGATCACATTTGACCAGTCACAGGTCTTGGTTTCCCTTACCTATTTTATAATTTATTTATTTTTTGGTTGCCATTCAAGTTGGTAGAGCCAAGGTCAGACAGACGTTTGTATTCAAATAGTGTAAAGTGACTTAGAGTCCTTTGCAATGTTTAACATGAATTAGTTTTAGAAATCTTGTAGTGAAATGCAGACACCATTATATGAAATGTTTTAGAGATTTAGTTCAGTACATAATCCCATTGTGGTTCATGCAATAACTGGTGCAACTAGTCCAGGTAGAACAATTTAAAAACATAAAATGTAATTCTAAAGACAGAGTATCAAAATATTGGACACGTCAAATTTCCTATAATGTTTTTTTCTTCTGGGGCTTGTTATGGTAGCAAGCTGGACATACCATCTACTGTATTGTGTATGTAAGGCAAGATGATGGGAAGAACCCCATAGTTTTTGCCCACCTGCATGCTAGTACTTGTGCGGTTTTGCTATAACATATTGGGCCTAGTGCTCTTTCTCTTGGTTTAGAGGTTGATGGTGTAACACATGGTATTCATTACCTATATACTACAGGTAGAAGTAGCACTTACACAAAGAAATCAGGGTTGCACCATCAGTAGGTTCTTTGCCTCCCTTCCTACCCACAATCATTGATTTGGGTACACACAGGAACCTTTAAAATTACCTCCCCAATCACATAACTGTGAGATCTGTGTGGGAGACAGAGGGGCTGCACAGGACTGACACAGGAGACCACAGGAATGTGAGACTTGGACAGTTTTGAAGCATGGCTCTGACACAGTTTCAAAGTGAAGATTAAGGTAAGCTTTACTAAACTGATTTGCCAATTTACAGGCATGTTTAGAATGAAAGAAAACAACAGTTTTTAGCATTAGCAACACATTTTCTTTGCATGAACATTGCATTGAACAAATAACTTCAGAAATTATACTAGGTATTATACTAGGTCCTGTAGACAGGTAGAACACTCGAGCCCATATAACCTATCTCCCCATTTGGGGTGTATTGTCCCTATTAGCCCAATAAATAACTGTCTAATCTGCTCTTAAATATCTAAAAATTGTCCACATCTACTATGGATGCTGGTAATTTATTCCATACAGGGATTATTCTCTGTGTATACAAATTTCTTCTTGGGTTTCTGTTAGGGTAGATTAGTCTCAGCTGTTTATCGTGGCTTCTCAGCTCCACATTTCTTATTACAAATATGAGGCCTAAACTGTTCATGAGCTCAGTATCGTTGCTGATTTTGTACATCAACGAGAGATCCCACCTTTGTCTCCTTAATTTCAATGGATATAAATCCAGAGTTTCCAGTCTTTTCATAATACAAATCCTCTATACCCCGAGATCATTTTTATTATCCTCCTCTGGATCTTCTCCAGCAAGTCAATGTTTCTCCTCAAGTATGGACTTCATAATGGACTACAATAATCCAAATGGGATCTAACCAAGCTTCTATACAAGGGCAGAATACAGGATCTGTGTCTTGAGACAAAGGTGCTTCTGATTGCCCCATTACCCTATTTGCCTTGTTTACAATTTCTAAATAGTGGTTATCAAAAGTCAAATCTCTCCCAATTAGGACTCTGAAATCCTTCTCCTTCTCAACTGTATTTAATATTGTATTATCCAGTAAATAGTTATGGCAATCATTGTTAATTCCAAAATGCATGACCACACATTTTTCTATATTAAACTCCATCCCCGTTTTTCCTTGCTCAGTCACACAGCTTTATTACATCCTTCTGTAGTGATATACCATGTTGTTCAGAAGATACCTCAGCACTAATTTTTGTGTCGTCTGCAAATTTAGTGCACTTACAACTCAAATCAGTGCCAAAGTCAGATATCAATAAGGAAAAAAGTATGGTTCCTAGTATCAACCCCTGGGGCAACCCACTGGTCATTCTGATGTTATTTGACAGACTTCCTCTAATTCTTACCATCTGGCTCCTATCTGCTAGCCAGTTTGTAACCCATTGGATTATGTTACTATTTATGCCCATCCATGACATTTTTCTCACCAATACATCGTGCGGCACCCGATCAAAGGCTTTCTTGAAATCAAAGTAAATCACATCAACAGATTTTTTCAAATGTAATAGCTCACTTATGTTATTATATAAGGTCAACAAATTTGTTACACATTAGCATTGTTTCTTAAACCCACACTGAGTGATATCATTAATACCCTTGTTCATCAATTCTGCCTCCAATCTATCTCTTATAACAGATTCCATTACCTTTCCCAGTATGCATGTCAGGCTAATGGGTCTATAATTCCCTAACTGACCTATTTACCTTCTTATGTACTGGAACCACTATAGCCATTCACCAGTCCCGTGGTACATACCCTGTTGCCAATGATATGTTAAACAAGACATGTAAGGGTTCGAGTGGCCATCTTCTAACTTCCTTTAGTAATCTAGGGTGTAACATATTAGGGCCAGCCAATTTTGTGATGTCTATTTTACTTAATTTATTCATAATTACATTTTTGTCTATTTCCTCAACTGGTACTTTCATATTATCTGGAATAATGGGTATGGTATCTGGACCATATACTGAGCAAAAATAATCATTAAAAAATTTTGCCATTTTCTCAGTTTTAGTTATATCATCCCCATTTATTTTAACTGGGCCAGTATTTCTATCTGCTGATTTATTATTGATATAAGCAAAGAATGATTTCTCCCCATCCTTAAGGTGTGCTAACTGAAATGCTAGTTTTCTTTTTTCTGCTTTAATCCTTTACTTAGTTTGTTTCAACTGCTGTTTGTACTTGTACACTGAATATAAGTTTTCATCCTTTCTCATATTCTTGTAAGCTCTTCTCTTCTTTTTTTATCTGTTTCTGTAGTTTCTTAGTGTACCATATTGGAACTTTTCCTTTCTTATTGTACATTTCCCTAGCTGGCACATATTGATCCTCTATTTCAAGTAAATTATTGTTAATTTCATTTCACAATATTTCTACAGTATCAGTGTCCCTCTTCCATTCCCATTCTTCTAATTTCTTTATGTTCCCACAGATCTGAATCCCAAACCCCTGGAGGCTGCAGACTAATCCACTACCCACCAGCCCTCCAGTTACTTAGAACTGTACCCAGCACTGGGACACAATTCAGACCTCAGTCGCTGCACATACAAACTACTTTGCCTTAAGGGTGTGCAATAGCTACTAGGCCTTAACCCACCTCAGTTTGCCCACTTACCCCTTACTATCAGATACCCTTCCCTGGTATCTAATACTATAACTTTAACTTTAAGATACTTAAACAGTCTAGCCACTTAAACTCTACACATTCACATTAAAGGGACACTAAACATTGCAGGGGTCGCTCAAATTGTGAAAGCCCATGAAAAGATCTTTCAAATGAGGTATTGGGTTAACCTGTAGGGGACAGGAGTCTTGAGACATGAAAAGCTAAATAATGTGTAACTCAAATCATAAAAACAGCCATTTCTTGTAGTCTTAAAGAGCAGGTACCTACTGTCTGGCACACAGCTCCCCTCAACGTATATAATGGTAGATCTGCTCTACTGTTGAGGGGCATTAAAATTTCTATGCACTTCCTTCTGGTTAAAAAGTTATAGCACCTGAAATCTGCACCCCCATAAAAACAAAGCCTTGTCTGACACACCTCCTTTTGTGATGTCAGAAAACGAATACTGAGGGTGCATGTCATTAACCTGTATGTATGTGATGTCTATGGCATTTAGTACTATTTAGAGGTGCCATGTAGACAAATCAAAGCAGCCGCTAGAGTAACAGTCCCTGTTTACTGGAGGGGTCACTTTCGTTGTTCCAGGTGGCAACTCTAAATAGTACTAACTGTCATTGACAAATGGCACCAATATAGATCTATGGAGCACACACATGCAGCCTTCATTTTCTGACATCACAAAAGGAGGTGTGTCAGACAAGGCTTTGTTTTTATGGGGTGCTATAACTTTTTAACCAGAAGAAAGCAAATAGCAATTTTAATGCCCCACAACAGTAGAGCAGATCTACTATTATATATGTTTGAGTGGAGCTGGGTGCCTGGCAGTAGGTACCTGCTCTTTAAAAACAGAAAGTGATGTCACTGAGTGGCATGCTCTATGTTTTTAATTATAGCTTGCCCCTCTGTGACATCACTTTCTGTTGTAAGAGTGCATGAAATGGCTGTTGCCTTGTTTTGATTTACAGATGATTTAAATATTCATATCTTGGGACCTTTGACACCTACAAGGAAGCCAAATACCTCCTTCAGAATAACCTTTCATGGGCTTTTACAGTTTGAGCAATCCCTGCACTGTTTACTGTCCCTTTAACAGTTACTGTACTTTGCATCACATAGCATTTACTCACTAGCAATCTCAGTACATTTTTACAGCAGCTCCTTGACTAACCTTGGCTGTTCCAGGGTCCTCGGGTCTCACATAGACACACTTTCTGAGGGGGCTAGTCTGGGCTCATTGTTTGCTCAGGTACACAGGAGAATAATGGCAATAGTGCCTCTACTTTTGGTAGCGATATAGGATACCTGTTGGATAAATTCCAGGTTATCTACCCCCAGGAAAAATATAATAACTGCCCCAACAGTTTCTTTCCCACATTGTAAACATAACTGGGAAAACTGCAGGCCTGTAAGAGTAACATCTTCTATCTGTAACATCATGGAAAGCCTCCTAAAGGATATCATTGCACCAGTTATTGATGCACATGATCCAGAACAACGTGGTGTTAAAATGGTCAGAAGCTGTTTAACTAACCTGCTTTGCTCCTATGAACACTTCCGTACTCTTTTGGACAGTAGTATACCATGTGATATCATTTTTATAGATTTCAGTAAAGCATCTGATGTTCTGCCTCATTGGGACCTTATTCACAAACTTAAAAAATGTAATATTAATAGCTATATGATTGACTGGATTAACAATTGGCTGTATGGCAGAACACAAAGGGTGATTATCAATGGTAACCTCTCTAACACTGGTATGGTCCTGAGTGGAGTCCCACAGGGCTCTGCTCTTGGCCCCTGTCTTTTCCAAGCTTTTATTGTCGATTTAACACATAATTGTTTTTATACTACAACGAAATAAGCAGGTGATGTAAAAATTGGGGGACCATATTCTAATTTTGATCACATAGCTATTATCCAGCATAATCTGGATATTATCTCCGACTCGATTAATACATGGGGTATGAAACTGAACTCTACCAAGTGCAAAGTGATGCATTTGGGATCTAACAACCATAATCATTCATACTCATTAAACGGCTATACTCTCTATGCCACTACAGATGAGATGGACCTGGGAATCGCCATCACCAATGACCTCACGTATTCTAAACACTTGCAATCTGTTATCTGTGCATCTAATAAGGTAGTCTGGTTGATCCTTTGTAACATCAGATCTAGAGATCATGAGGTGCTAATGCCTTTGCTCAGCTGATATGTTAGATCTCATCTTGAGTATGCCTCTCAGTTATGGTGATTGTTTAAAAAATCTGATGGCAGCTCCCTTGAAAAATTTCAAAGAAAGTTTACCAAAAAAATATCTAGCATCAAATCTGTATCCTATGAACACAGGCTAGAAACATTAAAGCTTATGTCACTTATTACGTGACACCTGCTAGGCGATCTCTTATTCCTTTATGATGTTGTTCAGGATCCTTATGTTATGATGGAGATAGGTCTTGAATTCAGGTCCTCCATACATAATGCTAGAGGTCATCCACTTCAGCTGGTCGGTAAACCATTCAAGCACAATAGCTGGAAATTTTTTCTTTATTCTTTGCACCACTGGACCTTGGAATAAACTTCCATCTGATGTGGTTATGAGTGACACTAAGAACATTTTTTAAATACCGTCTAGATAAGTTAATTATTTCAGGGTATAAATTATCATATTATCCTTTGGCTTAGTATAAGAGCATTATGGGCCCCGGCCTACTACCTCTTTTCCATCACATTAGTATGAACCTTAGTATGTATGGTAACTGTACACTTTGCACAATAAGAAGTTATGCCCTTGCAATAATCCGCAGTACCAAAGAGTAGCATAAACTAACCTCACTTTTATTACAGGGAGAGGTAACAAAAAGAGAGAAAACAGCAACACAGCAATAACTGGTAGCAAACAATACTACCCCAAAATGTTCCACACCTCCCACCTATGGGTGCACCCAGCTTTCCCACAAACTGCCATTGGAAAACAGTCTGTTGCAGTGGGTACCACACTGAGGTGCTGTCAGCTTACCAGTGTTCAACAAGTTTATTGTGTGGCTAATAAGCCTTAACAATGTAAAAAGGAGAACAATGGAAAATGTTAAAAGATTTACAGTATTATCACATGTATTAAGATATAACATCATTAGAAATAAAAAATTATCGATCATGATATACAGTTATTGTCTTTGCTTAAAAAATTCAAGCATCATAAAATCCAGGATACACAGTTCAAACAACATTCAAGTTCTTCCTAATTTTATCTATTGCCAAAAAATATTTGGCAACTTGTTTCAGTGTCCAAACATCACTTGTGTGTAGCAAAATACTGATTAAAAGCTTTTTGTCCAATACATACATCTCATTCAAAAAAGGACCCAACCAGTACGTCCTTTGGAGCGGATACCATGAACAATCCCATAACACATGTACAAGATTTTCTTCACCCCCCCATAGCACAGTCACAATCCCCAGAAACAAGGCCTTCCGCCTTATAGCAATAAAGCAGAAGATTGCTTTTTGCTTGTTCAAACTTCTAATTACAAAAAGTCGCTCTCATTCTTGTATCAGCAGACTATCCAAGCAAGGTTTAAAACCAAAGTAATAATTGTTTTCTGAAAACCATTTTGAATAATGTGAAGATTTAATTAATTGTAAGTCCTCGGTAATCCAATTATTGGCAATTTTCTTTGTGATATATGACTTATATTTCAAACTAAGAAGTATACCTTTTTCTGTTATCTGCTTGAGATTATTTAATTCATTATTCATCATTATTTTCATTAGAGTTGAATACCATAATTTTTGTTTGATCCCCATATTAAACCATTTTCTTTTCCCTTACCGTAATTGATGCCAGAGCTGAAGAATCTTTCCTCCTCTGAGTAAGCCAATAAATGACTTTCCTGGATTCCGTCAGGGCTTCAATATTATTAAGTCCCAATTCCAATCTTAAGTAAACTGTTGGACATGAATGACCCACCATTAATAACGAACATAAATTTTTGTGTAATGGGACAAGTATTTTATTTAAATTGGTTATATACCATATTTCTGAAGCATAAGGTAGTTGTGAATCAAACTTAGCTTTTATAACTTATACGAAGGGTTTTAAAGTCATCCCTCTGTATTTTAAGTTGAAAAGAATCAAACCTGCAACTGTGCTCTTTAACTTGTCTGACAAAGTTTGAGAATGTTTTGACCAGGTTATATTTTCTTGAAAAGTTACTCCTAGATTTGGATATTCTTTAACCCTTTCCAATCTCTCTTTCCCCTGTGTCTAAAATGTAGAGTTTTTCTTTTGTCCCCTAGAAAAAATTAGAACCTTGGTTTTATTCAAGTTTATTTTTAACTTAAAAGCAGAGGACTTTAGAGTTAAATTGTAATTTTTTGTTTGCAATCCTGCTTTTGTCAAGGAAAATATGACTATGTCATCAGCAAATGCCAAAAGAGGACATTTGCATAAGTATATATTTGGTATATCAATAAATTCCTCAGCACTATCTCTCAACATCTGATCTATATACAAGATAAACAATAGGGGTGCTAGAACACAACCGTGTCTTACACGACTATTTATTTTAAAGGAGGAAGAAATATCTCCTTTCCTATCCAATTTGATGAGATTCTTCGGATGAGACGTTAAACCGAGGTCCCTTCTGCCCATCCTGGTGTTGTCCTGGTGGGTGTCCAGCTGGAAGTAAAAAGAACCCAGGGCACTCTTCACAAAGAGTAGGGAACATTCCCGGTGTCCTGGCCAACATTCCCCTTCCCATAAAACTGGTTCATGCAATTATCCAGGCTGTGTGTGGGTGATGATGTGCGATATGGCCGCCACCACACATTCAGCCACTTCACTACCAGTCTAGCATTGCTTGTAAAGCACTTTGGATGTATGAAAAAAGTGCTATATAAATGCTGATTCTTCTTCTTCTTCTTCTTCTTCTTCTTCTTCTTCTTCTGATATTAGCCTAATTAGCCATATATAACTGAGAAATAATTGAAACCAGGTTGTGGTCTATACCCCTAGTTAACAATATCTTCCACAACAATTCTCTTGAAATGAGGTCAAATACTGAGAAATAATCCACAAAAAGGGTATACAACATGTGTCCCCTTATTTTAATGCATTTTTCTATTAGATGATGTAAGATGAAAATATTACCCAACGTGGAAGAACCAGGCCTAAAACCTGCCTGATAAATGGTGAGGCCACCAGTTCTTTCCACCTCTACTTTTAGTCTTTCTAGTATAACTCTTGCAAATATTTTTGAGTTAATATTTAGAAGACTAATTGGTCTGTACATAGCAGGGTCCCTGGTATTACCCTTTTTGTGAATTGGAATAATTGTAGAACCTCACCAGGAAGCTGGTAAATTATTTGAGTAAATACATTTGTTGTAATATAGTGTAAGAAATCTTCACCAAAGAGAGGGGGGATGAAAGGAAGACTTCCGCAGGGATACTATCTGGACCAGGGGCTTTATGCCATTTCAGTAATGCCAAGGAATAATAAACTTCATCTAATGTTATCTTATAAAAACTATGATTAACCAAAAGTGCCTCTGTAACCTGGTTATCTGGGTCAAAAAAGATAGAAGAAAAGTGAAGAACCTACCTGTCAGCTGTTATATATGTATCTATTTCTGTTTTGTATGAATTATTTCCCTTAGCAACCACTGTCCAAAAACTTTTAATATCATTTTGCTGAACAGCTTTTAACATATTCCCCCACATTTTGTTATAATAGTCTTTCTTTTTAATTTTAATTTACAGTTTATAATTTTTCTTCGCAAGATTAAGTTTCTTTAAATTTTGGTTATTATGATTTAATCTATAATCTTTGAGTAACCTTTTTATCTGGAGTTTCCTTTATTTACATTCTTTAACAAATCAGTTATGCTCTCTATATGGTTTCACTTGACATTCTAGTGCAGTCCTAAATTTCTAAATAAGTTATTTAAATGCACAGTTAAATTCATCAATTCACTGCTATGTAGTAAATTATAATCGAGCAAGAGAAATGATTCTTGAAGTATCTTGTCAATTTTAATCTGTGATCTTTGCTGCCATATAATTCTTTTATTCATTCTAATTTCTGACATTGACAAAGACGATAGAGCCACAATTCCAGTTAAGTGTTCTTTTTTTTTAGTTCTAAAACTAATGGCAGGTGATCACTTTCTGGTCTTAAAGATATATTTAACGCTTTCCAATAATTTAGTGGACCAGACCAGAGTATATAATCTACTATAGATGCTCCCCTAGATGAAACACAGGTATAATGACCCTCTTGATCCCCATTCATTCTACCATTTAATGGATACAACAAAAAATCCAACATATAATCAATCAGTTTATTACCACTATTATTTATTTTTTTATCCTTCGAATTTCTTTTCAACATACCTTCATTAAATTGAGTAATAATCAAGTTATCAACTAGACCATCAAACATGCCAATACATGCATTAAAGTCCCATAAAACACATTTTTGGCCCTTGGATACTCATGTATCAACCTCATAGTATCATAAGTTAGATTAAGCCATATGTCCTCAGTGTAGAATTCTGGGTTATCCAGAGGGGCAAAGCAATTAATAATAAGAAATATACTTTCCCCAATTGTTAATTCAAGGACAATATAATTATGCTGCTGAAGTATTTCTTTAACTTTATCAAAGGATCCTAGTTTGATACAGGTTATTAGACGACCAGATGGTCTCCCAATTTTTTTTAGCTTTTAAATCCTCTATAGAAAAGCACTGATAAACATTTAAGCTAACTTGATCATTCTCACTAAGACAGGTTTCTTGCAAACAAATTAAATCATGTTGTTCAAGAAATATTTTACAATCTGGATCATTAATTTTTGAAATCCATCCTGCAATGTTCCAGGTAATAATGGTGTAACCTTTCATAGAGTCATTATTCTCAGATGCTACACTAATCAGACTATCCTGATGTCAATTTGTTTCATATCCAGCAGCAAAAGCTGAAAATCTGTTAGTTGTTGGTACAGTCATTATAACATTTTGTCTGGTTTCAACTCTCCATTTCAAACCATCCAGGAGTTCATCGGCTTATACCAAGTTCAAATCTATGCTATGTAATTTGGTCGAATTATTCATGATCATTTGTGCACGATAATTAGAGAAAATCCAAATATTAATCTGGCTGTCCCTTTGGGGTCTTGAGGCAATGATATAGCCATATTCATCTATTGGAATCATCACAAAATTAACAAAAAGGTCCCTCAACACCTTAGTTAAAGATTCTGAATTTTTATTAAGAAGATTGGACATGCCAGATAGGCATAAGGTTTTTCCCTCGCTACTTTTTTCTGATTCTTTGTTAAAAGAGGATCCATCTGGAAATGTAAGCATAACATTCAAATCCCACATCAGATTTCTATTAATCCATAAGTAGTTTGCATCTCTGGGAGTCAGAAACATTACTTCTATAAGTACTGTTCCCATCAAAGGGATACTCTTAACATCTATTATATCTTCCTCTCTCAATTCTGTATCAAACTTATTACTAAGGTAATGTAGTATTTCTTTTTCATTGACCAAAGGATCAAAGGATCCGCATTTAAGTGGTCCGTAAAGTCTAATCAGGGGATAAGTATTAATCCATTCCTCTTGTAAGTTGCCTGTTATGTTTGTAGAGGGGAACGGTACACTATAGATATTTTTTTCTCACTTATTGGGTGAAGTGCCTACATTCTCCAAAACAGTGTCCCCCTTATCAGTAATCTCTGTAGTATGCCCTTGTTCAGTACTGTTAGGGTAAATCATTTGAGCAGTTAACTTTGAAACTTCCTTGCCCAATGAATCTAGTGCTGCCCAATAAATCCAAGTGCTCATGGTTTATATCAGGATCCTCAGTGCTGTTAAATTTCACTAGAGGAAAACAAGTATTTTCCTGTTGGTCATGTTTACTACATAAATCCTCTTTAACATCTTGCATATTTGGTAGATTTTTTTTAAACAATGTGTGGTCTTTATCTTGTTCACTTTTGTTACATAGGTCCCCCTTAGAATTTTGGACATTCACTAAGTAACCCAATGTTGATGGATTTTTACACTTTGTATTTGTTTGTTTTTGTCTAGTTTTATTTTTTTTTCCCTCTGTTTTTCTTATGGCAAGTTTTTAGCTTTGATTGCTTTCCCCCAGTATTGTCCAAGGTAACAGAGAATGACACTGAACTAAACTCATGTTTTTTTTTCCCAGCCTCTGTACATGATTTAGTTGCAGATTTCTCAGTCTCTGTTTCATTAATTAATATAGTATCTCTCTGGTCTTGTCCTAACAAAGCAGTCAAATTATCGATTTTAGCTCTATTTACAGCAACTTCTGTCCTTAAAGCCTCCATTATGTTCCTATTGATAGCCATCTGCTCCATAATAATTAAATGCACATCATAGGGGTTTTTTAGCAGCTCTATCAGGTCACCATCTAAGCAAGTCGGCTTAAATGTTCCCTGTATTTCTTGATTCTGACTGTGAAACACTCCAAAACTCTCTTCTGGATATTGTTTTGCACTTCATACATTTTCCAACAGTTTTAACCCCTCTGAAGTATACTGTACATCCATAATAACTTTACCCAATGTAGTATTTGCAGTGGAAGTCAAAGTAACTATTTGTTCATCTGTCAATGCAAAATGATATCCCTCTTGTGTTAAATTAGTGACCCATTGATGTGACAGATCTTCAACTAGACTTCCAGTTCTAATATTATCCTGGACTGTATGATTATTATCAAAAGTTTCCCTAAACTGCGGGACATTGAGGGATATGTTAGTACTGCTTCCTGTAAAAGGTGAGATTGCTCTTGAGGCCTACCAGTGGATGCAGGTGATGCTCTGAGATGCTGGGAACATTTTGGGATAGAAGTCTCTGAACATGGAGTAAAGTAATTTCATTGGACTCAATAACTAGTAAACACAGTGAACTTCTACTTTACAGCCTATTCTTAGCTTAAAGCTTGGTGCATTCCTGCCCAGGGTGGAACCCCCACTGAAGCCTAAACTAGCTAGCTAGCTAAATGCAGAAAGATCCTCAGAGCTGCAGCTCAGAGGTACTCACAGTTTGGAGCCCGGGGGTTGCAGGTAACTTAGTTTCAAAAGGTACCATTCTGGTACCAGCAGTTGGTGATGCACCACAGCAGCAGGATGCAGCACAGCAGCAGTGGGACTTTACCTGTCAGGCCCTTCATAGCTTTGCCTCTAAGGCCTTTATATGCAGTGTTCACCTGACAGGCCCCTCTATGTCATCCTTTCAGGTGATCTCTTTGTTGGTCTAGGGGAATGGGAAGGTTAGGAGCACCCAAGACTTTTGGCACAGTACACCGCTTCTCAGAGCACACTTGCAGCTGGGCTCTGGCACATGCAACATCTCTGGCTAGGGGCAGTTACGCAGTCCCAGTGACTTAGCCCTCCAGGAGGAACACAGTTTACCCAGCCTTTCCAACATTTGGGCTGCTCAATTTGACCACTGAGAGCAGGTTCAGTTCTCAACCAGGTCACAATCAGTTGCCCCAGCAGATATAACAGTTCACACTCAGTCTCTCTAATCTTCAGGCTGCAAATGTACACACTCACAAAAACAGGTTTGATTCTGAACCAAGGAAATAACTCAGCATCTAGATTTAGTCCCTGTTGTTCCAACCCTCTTTTCAAGTGCTTTACCTCTCAATTAGAGTCTGTGGCCAGAAAGGTCATTGGGCTCACAGGCCAGACCATTGGTCTAGTTAGCTTAAAACAGTTTCACTGCTCTGAATCTCCTGAGAATTTCCCCCTTTGGCAGGCTTTCACTCATTTTTGTAGCCTTGTCCAAACCTCCCATCTATTGGTGGGCTTGTTCCTGGACATTTCTGGTGCTCTTCAAATTTCCCAGTGCCCCCCCCCCCATAGGGAATCTATGGGTGCTGCCATTACTGTTTACATTTTGCACCAAGAACATACATCCTTTATATTTATTATATGCCAATTTTATGGGCAGAATCAACCCCTGCTGATGCCTGGGGTGCTTCCCAGTAGATCACCAGCTCAGCTGTCTGCCCTGAAGCTGGGGATAGTTTTTTATTGTGACTGGTCAGCCACACACATTACTGGAGCCCTGGTTCCTTTAACTTCAGCTACCCACATGCAGGCGGTGCAGCTTGGTCATATTTGTTTTATATTTGCTGGTCCATCTTTTGATGCTCCCCAGACCCAGTAAATGACTCCGCAAGTGCCCAGAGGTGCACAAACAGCTTTCTGACCTTAACCCTTCTTCACTGGATGGGGTCAAGACACACAGAACTTGATGCTGTCCTAGATCCACTGATCCAGCACACCATGGGTCATAGCCCCATTAAGGTAAGCCCTATTTGGGGTGCTTACACTTTATTCCCCCCACAGTCTTTAAATTTCAGTCCTTTATTAGCTGGACAGTAGTCCTAGAAGCAAGAAAGATTCCAGAGATCAAAATGCAAACAAGTGTCCCTCTTGAACTAGTCCCAAGATTAAATTAAAATGTTACTGTACTACTTCCCTTTACAACTGAAGAAATGGTGTCTTCAAGCTTCCAGAGTTGGCAGCAGATCAGGTATAGATGATCCTGGGAGATGACCTGGTCATTTGAAGCCGTTACACTGTGGTCAGAAGAAGCTGAAGACACTTACGGAAAACATGTACTTGAAGCAACAAGCTAATCTACACTGTCCCTGCTCTCATGTATCACCCTACTATCCCTAACACTGGGATGCAGGTGATCCTTTATAGTCTATTCATGTAACTGAGGGCTAGTTCCCCAGGCCCATTCAACTGGCAGGCCTCAGTACACTGGACTTCCACTGGATAGGTCTGGTCCCTTCAGGTAGCTCTCCCTGCTTAAATGCCCCAAAAATGAGTTGTGCAGCTTCTTTTATACCTTTTTAACATACTGTTTTACAAAATCCTGGTCACTGAGTGGACAAAACCCAGTTTCAAACCACAGCACCAATCAGGTTGAATTCCAGTTTGGAATTCTGCAGCAGCATAAGCCACAACGGAATCTTAGTTTCTGAATCTCAATTGCCTTCCTTAAAAATCCCAGGCTGCTCTGCTCTGTTAGCCTGGATTTCAGTGTAATAAACACAAAACATTTGGCATAAATAAATTATTACAAATTGAAGTTCAAGCACCTTCACACCTTTCTCCAATGAAAGCCCCCCTTCCTGGCTTTCGCCTCTGTATTGTTGTAGAAAATTGATTAATGAGACCCTGGAGTTGCTAAGGCTTAAAATTTCCCACCGTGAGGAAAAAAATGATAGTTTCCTGTGTGACTTTCCACACTAAATTACCACCAAAATAAGCAATTTCCCCTTTAAATTTCTTCCTTTATTAAGACTGGAGCTAGACAATTTAAATGTTCATTTTTGGGGTTTAACTCCTCCCTAAGTCTGTCCCATGGGCTTTAGTGACACCTCCTTCCTAAGAGCACACACCCTGTCCAGGCCCCTCCTCCACCCTGCCTCCCTGCAGCATGGACTCTGAGTTTCTGCTGCTCTGCTTTTTCAGGTTAGTGACCCCTTTTTCCTGAACTTTTATTTAAAGGTAGAGCACACCATTCAGGTATTCCACAAAACTGCCAAGTTTGGTACAAATCAGATGTAAAATGCCTTGGCAGTGCAACTTGGAAAAAAAAGTTGCACATTTACTGTAGTCTAACTTATGCTGTTTCTTTTCTGTCTGCACTAGTGTGCTACAAACAGCTCCATTTTTAGAACTATAAGGTTTTGTGGTATGGAATATATATGCTTTCACTGGACTCTAAGCTAGTCCCTTGTGGTAATTATTTATTAATTTAATCAGTTTTTATGTGTATTTTCCTCGAGGGATTTCAACTTAATCTCTCTCTGTCTTAGTAGTCTTTGTGTTGCTCTGATATAGTGCCTAGCTTACACTTATGTGATGTGTGGGATCCGATAGAAAGACAAACATTCAGAATTTAACAGCAGATAAAAAACGCTTGGCCTACCTTGTCTGCCCATTTCCCTACCTCATTCCCATTTCATTCTTGTGTAACCCCTGATTTTATTAATTAAATCAATAGTAGCCAGTCCCTAAAAATAATTCCTGGCACTTGCCATCTGCCAACTAGTTTTAAAAAGAATATCTGTCCTCCTGCCAGTGAGAGGTGTGCACCTGTATCTCCCTTTTGGCTTCACACAGCTTCGGCAGGCCTTAGCCTGCTCTGTGACTGAAGTCACAGTTTTGCATAGCCACCCCTCAGCTGTTGCAAGGGGATTCCCATCAGCACACTAGGGCTAAATTCTGGAGCCATGTCTTTGCTCTCTCACTCACTCACACCACTCAGCTGCCTCTCTGCATTATATTAACACTGCAGCAGAGTGCAACATTACATTAAACCAGCCACAAGTTAATTTTAAAATAAAAAATAAAAGTGTTGCTGAATTTGACCCAGGCTGGCCCCAAATTCACTAGACCACCAGGTCTATCCCATTAGCCAGGGTAACCTATTTACTAGCCCTAGGCTACCACTGCTGTACCCATAATTGCCATTACAGTAGGGTGACAAACTATAGCTTTAAATGTCAGTATCTAAGTGTGTACTTGTGTGCAAGGGGGAAGGCAATCATTCTCTCTGTCTCCCCTCCCTTAGCTTACATCTTCCACCAGTGCTGCTAATAATATGCTCACAGATTCTTTTGCTTCAATTGCAGGGATTACCCTTCCTCCTGGCAGATCCCCAGCTCCAAACCTCCCACCAGGTGACCTCCTGGTAAATAAGGCACACAGTATTGATTTATTGCAGAACAGTTGTTCTACAACTGTTACAATGGGCTAGTGGAGACTGCCAGCACCACGACCTGATTATCACTTCATATATGGTACTTCAAAGTTGGAGTCACATACAGTAAATGGACTTCCACAAAATTATTATAAAATTCCAAAATGTTCGCATACTTACAAAATTAAATGAACAAATATTTCTGAATGTTTGGCTGTTTATAATACAACCCCCTCTGAAGATAGAACTTGGCACACATACTACAGGTTATATGACACTGCATAAATTCAAACATTGGTGAAATGTAGATGATTGGCATTAAAATTCAATGAAAATAAATGTTACTGAAATCTCACAAAAAATTCACATTGGCTAGTAGCAGTTTAAATTTCACACTGCCATAGGCCCTGCCACAGTGATTCATGAAATAATCACTGATAGACTGGACTATTGCAGAGCAAAACAGTTGTGCACATCCATAGTCATTTCTTTGGAACTTATCACCAACTTTGGAAAACTGAGGAGTGTAGCATTTTACTTTAGAAATTACTCCAGTTGCTTGATACACAGTTTAGAACTTGTTTAAAGTATTCTCACATCACAATAAACTACAAATTAAGGCAAGAAACTGCTGGTTTTATTTGCATGGATACTCATTTTGGGACTTGTGATCTATACTGTGTTTGGCAATATGCCAGTGCATACTGTAATAGAAACATAGAAACATAGAAACATAGACTTTGACGGCAGATAAGGACCGCTAGGCCCATCTAGTCTGCCCATTTCCCTACCTACAGGATAGGCCGCAGATCCTAGTTAACCAATAGCCTATTTCTTCCTACCCCACACAAGAATTGCCTTATGTCTGTCCCATGCATTCTTGAATTCTCCCACAGTTTTAGACCCCACAACCTCCTCAGGAAGGCTGTTCCATGCATCCACTACCCTCTCTGTGAAATAATACTTCCTCACATTGCCCCTGAACCGCCCTCCTTCTATCTTTAAATTGTGTCCCCTTGTTCTTGCAAGTCTCTTTTTCTGAAAGATGCTACCCTCTTGGACTTTGTTGATTCCACTGAGGTACTTAAAAGTTTCTATCATGTCCCCCTGTCCCTTCTTTCCTCAAGGGTATACATAATAAGCTCCTTTAGTCTCTCCTCATATGGCTTCTCTTGCAGACCCTGCACCATTTTAGTTGCCCTCCTCTGGACTGCCTCTATCCTGTCTATGTCCTTCGGAGATGGGGTCTCCAGAACTGGACACAGTACTCCATATGGGGTCTCACCAACTGTCTGTACAGAGGATAACAACTTCCTGTTTTCTGCTGATGATGCCTCTCCTATACATCCCAATATACCCCCAGCCTCCCTACTGCCTTCTCACATTGCTTGCTAACCTTAAGGTCATCTGATATGATTACCCCTAGGTCCCTTTCCTTTTTGTTGTTGTTACTACCTCCCCACCCATTGTGTATTCTTCCCTGGGTTCTTGTTTCCCAGGTGCATTATTTGCACTTCTTTACATTGAATCCTAGCTGCCATACTTCGACCATTCCTCCAACCTTGCCAAGTCCCTTTTCATCCTTTCCATGCCTCCTTGTGTATCAACCCTGTTGCAGATCTTTGTGTCATATGCAAAGGCATACTTTTCTTCCAGTCCCTCTGCAATGTCACTGATGAAGACATTAAAAGGACTGGACCCAATACTGAACCCTGCGGTACCCCACTAGTAACCCCCTTTCTTCAGAGTGGACTCCATTTACAATTACTTCTGTGTCCTGTTGTCCAGCCAATGTTTTACCCAGGCTACCACCCTGGGTCCCACTCCCAGGCTGGTTAATTTGACTATCAATCTTTTGTGGGACTGTCCAAATGCCTTGCTAAAATTAGGTAGGCCATGCCACAGCCCCTCCCTGGTCTACTGCTTTGGTCACCCAGTCAAAGAAATCTATTAGATTTGTCTGACATGACCTTCCTGCTGTGAACCCATGCTGCCTTGGGTCCTGTGCTCCACTGGCCTCTAGGTACTCAACTATTCTTTCCTTCAGAAGTGACTCCATCACTTTCCCTACCACAGAGGTCAGACTGACAGGTCTGTAGTTTCCTGCCTCTGTCTTGCTCCCACTTTGTGAAGGGAATCACATCTGCCTTCCTCCAGTCCTCGGTACCACCCCATCCTCCCATGATTTATTAAAAGAGTAGCCAGTGGTTTCACTAGTTCTCCCTTAATTCTTTTAGAATTCTGGGTGAATTCCATCAGGACCCATTGCTTTGTCCACCTTCAGTTTTAGGAGTTCTTGCAGAACCCTTTCTTCTGTGAAAGGACTGGGATCGACCCCCCTATCAAGAGTGCTTCTGTTAATTGGATTAGGCACTTCCCCCTCCTCTTTTGTGAATACTGAGCAGAAATATTCGTTCAGTATTCCTGCTTTTTCACTGTCCCCCTCTGCCCACCCACCGTTCATTCTATTCAGCCTCACTATCCCTCCCTATGTCTTTCTACGCTCACTGATGTACCTATAAAAGGTTTTATCCCCCTTCTTAATTGAGTTGGCTATCTTTTCCTCAGTTTGGGCCTTTGCTATTCTGACTTCCCTCCCTGCTTCCTTCTGCCTTAACTGGTACAGCTCTCTGTCCTGCTCCTTCTGTGTTTCCTTATACTTCCGGAATGCTATCTTTTTCTTCCTGACTTTCACAGCCACCTCTTTTGAGAACCATAGTGGCTTTTTCTTTCATTTTGATTTGTTTATTTGCTTCACACAGAGGCTTGTTGCCTCTGTGATGGCAGTTTTGATAATTCCCATTGTTGCTCCACACCTCCTTCTAGCCTGTTTGCTAGTGCTTTTCTGAGGCACTCCTCCCATCTTGCCAAAGTCAGCCCTCCTAAAGTCCAGTACCCTCACTTTTGTATGGCTTGACTCTGTAGCTGAGTTTAACGTGAACCACACTGTTTGATGGTCACTTGTCCCCAGATTGCAACCCACTTCTAGATCTGAGATCCTCTCACTGCTCCCGTTTGAGAGTACGAGGTCTAAGATTGCTCCCTCATGAGTGGGTTCTGAAACTAGCTGTCTAATGCCTGCCACCTGTAGGGCATCAAGAATGGCCCTGCTCTTGGATGTGGCTACAGCAAATGTGCTCCAGTTAACATCTGGCATATTCAGGTCTCCCATCAACAGTATCTCCCCTTTCTCTGCCATTCTAAGAATGCCTTCTATCATATCCTTGTCCATTCCTTCCCCCTGACATGGGGGTCTGTACACAATCCCTGTGCAGATTGTGGTGCCCTTTCCAGTCTCCAAGGTGACCCACAGTGCCTCCTCTCCTCCCTGTTTACTCTTTTGTTCAGTTGCTTTTATCCCTTCCTTTACATAGAGAGCTACTCCCCCCTCTTCTCCCTGCCTGTCTCTCCTGTAGGTTATGTACCCTGGTATGTTAACATCCCAGTCATGGTTCTTTGTGTACCATGTTTCTGTGACTGCTACAATATCCAGGCATCCCTCTTCCATTAAGACCATCAGCTCAGGGAGCTTGTTGCCCAGACTACGGGCATTGGTACTCATTACCCTCCATTTCCTGATGGCCTTACTCCCTTTTGCCCCATCCCTGTCCTTCTTGCCTTTGTCACTTAAAGCACTCTCTCTGCTGCATTGGGTTATAGTGTGTTTTGTCTGGTTGGCTACCTGCTGCAGATGCAGAAGGCTGTTGCTTGACTATTTTCACATATGAGGAAAACAAAGTTAATTTCCACTGTTTTGTGGGAACTTCACTGTCTATCAGTGAAGTGGTGGCCCAGGGTATGAACATATGAATATTTAAAGAAGCCAGCAGAATAAGGCTTTTTGATCTATCTAGTCTGCTAGTATTGCAGTGTTGACAGGTTAAGCTTAACACCATGACCACCCAATCATCCCATCCTTTCCATCTGTCCCTCCCATGACCATTGCTTTCCCCTTATGTCTACCTCAGCATCTCTTGAAGCTGCCCACCATCTTCAATGAGACCACCTCTTCCAGTAGTGTATTCCAACTGGCCACCACCTTCTACATGAAGAAGTGATTCCTAACCTCCCTCCTAAACCTCCCTCCTGACTTAAGACTGTACCCTATAGTGTTTTGTTTGCCACTTAGCTTAAAGATACCCTCCTTATTCACCCTATTTATCCATTTCAAGCATTTAAAGGTCTCATTCATGTCCCCTTCCTCTCTCCTTTCCTCTCCTCCAGGGACTACATGTTCAGTTACTCCAAACTCATCTCATATGCTTTACCCTGCTGACCCCTTCTAATCATCATTGCCCTGAACTGTCTCCAGCAGGTTAATGTCCTTTTTTAAGATGTGGGCACCAGCATGGTACTCTATACTGTAGATGTGGCCTCACCCATGACCTGTAGAAGGGCAGTCTAACCTTCTGTCATTTACTGCTGATCCCTCCGGTTATGCATCCCAACATCTTATTTGTTCTTGATGCTGCTTTCCTGCACTGTGTGGAGTGCATCACGTCTCTACTGATCAGCACTCTCAGATCCTTCTCCTTCCTCTCTGTTGCTTATACCTGGACCCCTCCCAGGTAGTACCCCTTCCTAGGATTCTTAGCTCCAGTGTGCATGACTTTGCATTTCTTGACATTGAAGCCAAACTGCTAAATCCCAGACCACCTCTCAAATGTTTCCAGATTCTCCTTTAGGTCCTGTATCCCTTTGGCCTTGTCCACCCTCCTTGTGACAGGGAGCTCCTGCCACTCTTGAGGACCGACCTTTTCTTACATCTGTTGCAACAGTTCTTCTATTTCTTAGCCTAATCTATCTTTTACAATTTCTAGTCCATAAGGTTGGCAATCTATGGGCACTCCCTTCCCTTTCTTGACTATGCTATAGTGCCCTCTTTAATTTTCCTTTTCTCTCTCAGGTCCTCGTACAGGGAGGTTATTGTGGTGACCTCCAAGTGCATGTAAAACAGGTTGTGTTTATCATTGTTGAATTTAGTATGTAAAAGCACTGTGTCATAAAATTCCTTGATGCATATGCCTTATGTTTATGAAACCTGTAAATGTTCAAGATACCATGGTACTAGGTGTTTTTGATAAAGGTAAAACAAACTAGTTGACTGTACTACAAAAATTAAGTAAGTTGTGCTATTTAAAATGCATGTAAATTGTTGTAAACTGAACAAGTCTGAAGTGTCATGGTGATTTGCATATATCCCATGGTGCTTTGCATTATGGAAATATGTGTGACATCATGTTTCTTTGAAACTTGGCTTTTTTGTTAATGCTCTGGGGGGTAACCCATGTTTCAGTGCTTCTGCACTGAGGTTTTTTGTTTTTAGCTTGTTTTATTTATTTATTTTTTTGTGAGCCCCAACTACCCAAGCAAACAAGGCCCACATGGGGTGGAGGCTGAATCTCAACTGCTAAGTTAGATAAGAGATCAGTGTCAGTAGGTGCTAGCTAAGTGCAAAGAAAGGACATACATAGCCTGTTGCTGCAAACTGATGTACTGAAGTAGGAATATGTCATTGCTTAAGGTTATCTCCTGTATTTTGAATAAACATCACACAGAGATTGTGTGTTGAACTTGAAGTTCGGTGTCTGGTCCATCTGTTATCGCACAACCGCTTCACATTCCCTTAGAGTTTGGTTTGTCTGTGAAAAGGCACATTTTGCCATTAATACCATCCCCAATGTCTTTGATGAAGACACTGAATGACACTGGCCTTAGCACCAAGCCCTGTGGGATCTGACTAGTAACCTTCCTGGTGCTAGATAACCCTCCTCACATTACCACTTCCTGGATCCTGTTCCCAAAACTAGTTTTCCACCTAGCTGGTCATCTTCTCCCCAATTCTGAGATCTGGCAACTTTCTGATAAACCTCTTGGGGGTACAGAGTCAAAAGTATTGCTGAAGTCCAAGTAGATGATGTCCACCACTTGGCCCCATCTTCATTTTTGGTGACCCTGTCGAAGAAGTTAATCAAATTCATTTGACACAACCTCCCTTCCATAAACCCATGCTACCTTCCATCCTGAAGACCATCCTCCTCTAGATACTTTACCAACCTTTGTTTAAGTATGGTCTCCATGAGCTTGCACACAATTGAAGTCAAACTAGTTTGCAATTCCCTGGGTCATCTTTGGGACCAATCTTATGGAGGGGCACTACTTGTGCCATTCTCTACTCCTGTGGTACCACACCAGACTCCAGTGAACTATTAAACAGGCCCACCAGTTGCTCTGCAAGCTCCACTGCCAGTTCCCTCAGCACACTTCAGAGTACTGCATCCTGGCCTGGTGATTTGTCTACTACCATGTTAGCAGCTCTTTAGTCACTCTATCCTCATCTACCACCACATCCATGTGCCCCCCACTCCTCTTCTCCCTCCTGTTGGCACCAGTCTATCTTTTTCCCTGGTGAAGAGAGAACAGAAGATTTTATTCAGTACCTCTACTTTTCTCCCCATTCTCCTGCACACACTTATTTCCATTCTTCAGTCTAACAATCTCCTCCTCCTCCTCCTCCTTCTTGTCCCTTTTATCACTTACATAATGAGAAAAGGCCTTCTCCCCATTCTTAATTCCCTCTGCTAAATGCAGTTCCTTCTGAGCCTTAGCCCACTGGACTACCTCACATGCCTCACTTGCCATCTTTAGGAAATTCTCTCTGTCCTCCTGCCTCTTGGTTTTCCTGAATTTCCTATAGGCTTACCTCTTGTCCCTTATGGCCTGGGCAACCTCAGTTCTAAGCCAGCTGGTTGCTTTGGCTCGAGTTCTTCTCTCTGAGCTTATTGCATTCTTCTATTGCAGCCATTATTCCTTCTTTAATAATGGACCTCCTTTGGTCCACTCTCATATCTGCCCTAATGCCTGCCTTGTGCTTCCTTAACAATGCTTACATTTTCCTGAAGTCTGCTGTCCTAATGTCCAGGATTTTGGTCATAGTGGGGATGTTTTCTTTGCCCATATCCAACTGGAGTCACAATGTGATCACTTCTATTCAGGGCTCTTAAACCATTATATCTTGTACATGATCCACATTTGTGAGCACCAGATCAAGGATTGACCCCTCCGGGCTGGGTTGTGTGACTCCCTGGGTCAGGAACTGATTCTGCAATGCTTTCAAGATCACCTGACTCCTGTCACATGTCATGGTCTGTATGCTTCAGTCTACTTTGTGCAGGTTAAGGTCCACTACTATTATCACCTCTCCTTTTCCTGTAGCATTCAACATTTGTAAGTTCAATTCCCTATCCCTTTCCTCTTCCTGGTTGGGTGGTCTGTAAGCCACTCCAAACCTCACCTTCTTCATTCTACTGGACAGTAACTGAAACCACATTGCTTCTGTATTTCCCTCCTCTGACTCTTCCCTTATACATGTAATACCCTTCCTGATGTAAACCACCACCCCCTTCCCTACATCTCTGTCCTGTCATTCCACAATGTGAGACATCCTGAGCAAGTTTACTCAGAAGAGTGCCATATAAGTAAAGACTCTGATTGACTTGATTGATTGATTGAGTGACTGATTGGCACTATATCCATTGGAAAGTCCTTAAACTCTAGAAAAAAATAAGGAATGTTAGTGACTGGGATAGATGTTGGGTCTTTTTGATGTTTTCCAGAGTGGAGAAAAAAGCAATAATACAAGTTAATTGGGAGTTATGTGGTCTGTCTGGTCAAGTCTTAATCTGCTTATGCTGTTATTATTATGTTGTGTATGTATTTTATTTCGGTTTCTGAAATGTTTTAATAAAAACATTAATAACAAAGGCTCAGTATGCAGTGTGCTGTCCTCCCATGCTTAAGCCAGTGGAAAACTAAGAACAAAAACAACTGAACATAAAAGAAAAATGTTAAGGCAACTAAAACTTGCCCTTAACGTATTGAGAGCCAATATACAACAGCTACTCTATGAAATATGTAGTATTAATTGTTTCTTATTGGAATAATAAGTTTCTTAATGGAGAGAAAAACCTGTGACTTATCCCACTGCTAACACATGACAAAAGCAAGGTACAAAAAAAAAACATAAATTAACATAGGAAGCTTGGTTCTCTAAAAATTTAGAATGCCTCAAGTCCCAGGTACACCAAACACACAGCGCATTGGGCTTGCAGTATTCCCTGGCCAGGAATTGGGATTCTCGATCCTGTGTGCTCCTTGCTCTAAGTTAGACCAGCCCTTGCTAGTCTAACTTTGCTGACCTTTTTATTGGGTTTGCACCAAATATTTGGTGCACACTGCAGTAAAAATGGTAAAGCATCGCAAATGCACATGACCTTTCAGAATCAGGCACAAGGTGTAACAATGTGTCCAGCACAGCACAAGGTTTGACATAGGGCTTGTGAAAGCCTTGCATCAACCACTGAGAATCAAGCCCAGGAAGTTGATCTTGAGCCATTGTGATTCCTAATCACTCTAAACCTGAATAACTTTTGAGTTGCTAAATACTGTCATCTCTAGTGAACTTTATCTGGATTGACCCAATCGGGATATTGTCCATCATATAGATGAGCAACTCTGGGACAAAACAAACATATTCAAGCAGTATGTAGCAACTGGTAGATATTAAAAATTCCCTTCAAAATGATGACAGAAGATGGAGTGCATCATGAACATAAAATCATTGACTCCCGGGGAGAGTGGGCATAGGCTGCCTGGTACTGACACCGCCCCTGTTGCTGACCAAGAAGTACATTGACAGCAGTTGTAAAGACAATTGCTCATCCACCTTTCCAGCCACACAGCCACAGAAAGTGTGTAACCATGATGACCATATTTATTGAGCTAGACAGTGGGGAGAATGGGCAAAAGCAGGTGGGGCAAAACAGTGAAAATTGTACCTTCAAAATAAACAGACAATCAGTTCATAAGAATGCCAGGGAAAAGTGAGCCCAAATTGCTGGTAGCACAACTAATGTCATTATTAAAAGTAAAGTGCCACTTTAACAAAAATACAGATTGTCATTATATCTCTGCAGGGAACTGCACATGCCATTAGCATTTTTATATTCATATTACAACTTGAGTGCTAAAATGTTGTTGACTCCTCCTCTCCCTGGTGCCTTTCTGATTGTTTGGGTGCCTTTCGGATTCATTATATGACAAGTATAGATCCATACAGTAATTTTTCATTGTAAAGAACCTAACTGCTCTTCACAGTCATTGCATCATAAACCTAAATAAGAACTTAATGGATTTAGATGGTTCTTGTTAAGATTTAAACCCAAATTATCTATTCACAGGCTGTGTTGTCTTCTTAAGAATGGCACTGTCAACTTTTAATGTTATTTGGAGCTGAAAGGGAAACTGTCATGCTCCTATATATCATTCAGTTTCACTGACATTAAGCACGTGATTTTTTCCTACAATGTGTTTATTTCTATATTCTACCTAAATACATAAAAGAAGGATGCTCTTAAGGGGGATTATATTAGCTACTTGGATTTGTCAACAAATGGTTACCTAAAGCCCTGCTGAATTTAGAAATCAAGACAATCATGGACAGGAACTCCTGACAAAGCATGTTTAGTGTGAAACCTGATGGGCATTGTGGTGCCGGCTCTCCTACCAGTGAGTTTTTTAATGTTCTAGTTTTCACATATGCCTTTCCCAGGTTTTTTGTTTTTTTTCAAATTAAATAACATCTGTCAAAGCCCTTAGTAGTGTGCCTGGTGATGTTTTTTTTTTCAGTATTAATGAATTCAACAGAACTGAGCACAGCTTTCTCCTGAGCTGCCCTTTGTGCAATTTTTCAGCACAGAATCATTAAGTCCTGCAGTTAGATTAACGAAATCTCAATACTGGTGCTGTCAGACCCACTTATAATGAACACATTGGTGTGACCCTAATCTGACCATTATAACAGGTATCCATTATATCTTGAAACAAACATTCTCTTTGCTGTTTGCCTGCCCTCACTTTGTCAGTCTATCACTATTCCTGGCAATCAACAGAAGCTAAACATAAGCATCGTTTTGGAAGAAGAACAAATATAAAGCTGTCATCTGCAAAATGACAGGAATATTTACTAGAACTTGTATCTGTTGCACTTGCACTCACATTTAAATCCTCTGCTGACTGCATACTGTACACTACTCATAGCCTTGAGGAATAAGCAGTTGTATGTTTGTGCCCTTGCACTCCATTCATTGCTGTTTGCCACCCTCGGTCTATCACTATCACTAAAATAATGAACAGAATGAGAGAAATATTTATTGTAACTTGCATTTTAAAATCCTTGGCTTATGGTGTACTGTACACTATTCATAGTCTTGAGGAATTCACAGCTGTATGTTCATGCACTTGCACTCCATTCATTGTTTGCTTGCCCTTGCTGTATCACTGCATCACTAACATAATGAACAGAATGACAGGAAATCCTCTGCTGACTGTACACTACTTATAGCCTTCAGGAATAAGCAGCTGTATGTTTGTAAATTTAATAAGGCTTAGCAGGGCTAATTCATGGGATTGGCATGGGTGTGACTAGGTGTGAGTGACTGTGGGATGAGCTGGGAAGGAGTATGAATGAAGTGCTAATGTCACTTACTACAGTGCTGAGTGAAGGTTGACTGCAATAGATGGATTGTAAGCCCAATTAATTCAGCAATTTTAAACAGCACAGCATAGGGAATGGCTTTTGGGAAATGCTTACTATCCATTGTAAGCATTTGTCCACAGTAAATGTGACCAGAATAAATGGGCTGGACTGTACATTCTATTGCTAAGATAACAATATTTAAGCATCATTGCATTCTCAAACAAAAGTAGGATTTTAGGTTTATTTGCCACCCATTTTGTTTTCTTAAGTCTACTATCAGCACTCATGAACAGTAAGACATGGGCAGAACCAGTTTTTTGTTATTATTCTTTATGCCCTGAATTTTATTCTCCAGTCCCACATCCCAATGATGATGCTGCCATTGCTGCACTCTTCCTTTGGCTGGGAGGGCAGTTAACTGGCAGTTTTCAAAGCTGAAGTCGATGCCGTCACTTGATTGTCTTGTAGCAGATGACCAAATACTGTGAAGTCCATGTCCTTTTCCCATTCAAGGAGCAGGGTGCCTAACAATCATGATGATTCCCCCTCCTTCCCCTTCCCTCCCTCTGGAACCTTCTCCCCTCTTCCATCTGCTTCTCCCCCTCACTCCTAGTCCTTAGATACCAGCTAAAGCATCTTCTTGCTCCCTGCTGTCCCTGTAAAACCACCTCTTGACTCTCCTTCCCCTCCCTCCTGTCCTCCCCCTGCATATGCCCTCCCCTCATTGATTAGGATTAATGTGGCTATGTCAGTGGTCTGATTCTATAGTCCAAAGTACTGTCACCTTTTCCAACAGGCACTGTGCACATTATTGGATACTTGCATGCTTGTCTTCATATCATAGCTATGAGCCATGATGCCGTTACTTGCATGATCATCATGTTGCACTTGCACCTGTAAAGTTGTCTATGTAACCACATTCTGACATTTTTATAATGTTATTCTTTCTCCGCTCCCCTTCCCCTCTGCCCTAGGTTGCACCTGGAAATGAGCTTCAGCTCAGTGTGCCTTTCACGGTTGCCAATTTTTAAATAAATAAATAATTTTGGCCTCCAGGTGACCTTGGCATTGGATTCTGGGGCCCATTCATCTTATCCCTGATCTCTCAGGTTGCTGCACAACTAGAGATGTTGCAAAGTTTTATTCACCTCTGCGGATCATTTTGCAAAGTTTTTTCTATTTAATAGGAAATTTGCCATTGGTAACTTCACCTTGCAACTTTGCCTGAAACTTCTCCTTGGGGTACACAAAGGCAAAGCTGGGTCAAAATAAGTTCCATAAACTACTCCTTTTGGGTTGTTTTTAGGCATAGCTCGGTCAAATATTATAAAATTTGTCTGAAACTAAGCAAGTGTGTAATCCAAGAGGAGGTGCATATGTGTTGCATTGTTGATGATTATTGGACTTAAATTGCTGATTTGGCACCATCAGCAACAACAGAGAACATCTACCCCTAGATATTACTTCTAAAAATTAAAACAACCCAAAAAGTGTTTTTTTATTGAGAACAGAGAGTAAAACAACAGGGTAACAGGAGTAATTTAATATTAAATACAACAAAAAAATGACAGAATACTGTCACTTTAAGAATAAATATAAATAAAAAAATAACTAAAACTACCACAGAAAGACACTGACAAAATACTTTACTTAAACATACCAAACTAAACCACAGAAATGAAATGATGAACAAGAAAGAGTGAGAAAACAAAAATATAATGTATCTCCTACTTAGACAAAAAAGCTCTGGATCTTTCTGGGCTGCGTTGCTTACAGTACTCCTACCTCCCCCTGCACCACCATTGCTTCACAAACTGACAAAACAGATACCACTATTTAGTGAAAAAAATAAACAACCCCCCCTCCACAAATCTAGCAGCACAAGGCTCTCTAGAACAGTTTGTGAGCAATTTGTATTAAAAAAGCACGGTTTTGAAACATATTGTAAAAGTTATTTTTTTCAGACAAGCACACACAGATTTCTACTCTGTCACCAGAAGACTTCACTGAACACAGCCTCCTCATAGCATACAGCTTGTTTCAGCAACAAGTGGCCTCCAATCCCATAATACATTGCAAACTTTGCCTCTGTACCAAACTTTGCTAGTGGAGTTGCCAACTTTGTAGTCTGTGAAGTTACCGGTTTACTGCAAATTTAGACATTGCACTTTGGATTAACTGTGCAGAATGAGGCGAATTCACAAATGAATTCACGGATCAAAGTTTCCCGACTTCACACATCACTATGCACAACATACTGTTGCAGTGCCACCAGTCCAGTCCAGCAGAACCTTTTCTTGAATTATAATTTCTTTAATTGGGCTAGTTTTTCAAGACAGACCCAATAGGAACTATTTCTTAAAAGTAAGTTTGAAAACAGCAATGTAACTAACATGTACTTTAACAAACATATAATTAATGTGCAAACATATGCTGATTACTTTATTTGAAACAAGTTCAAAAGGAAGACATTTCTCAATTTTTTTTAAGATTCTAATTAAGACACATCTAAATACAACCAGAATAGGATCACCCATCCTTAATCACTGCCCATACAAATACTGTTTTTATAAACATCTGAACGCAGACAAAAACAGGTCATGAAAATGTAGAGATTTTTCTGCCACAGAATGACAGACTGGCAGCTTGCAGCATATTGTGATGGGCCAACAAATCTGACACCCTGGCCCGCGGTCAATGATAACATTTCTAATCAGGATGGTGTAAGCAGATAATTGATAACACTGTGGAGGGGAAAGGAATTAGCAACTAGTTACTTCATTAATTTCTTGTCATGTGTAATTAGCCTGTGATGAAGAAACATGGGTGTGTATCATAATAAACATTACTTTTAATAGCCATTCAGTCACTGAAAAAAACAACGCCCTTCCTAGAATTTGATTTATGAAAATACTTCTTGTTCTGGCTTCACTGGCCTAATTATGTGGGGCCACATAGACACACAGATTTTCTTCTGCAGCCATTACCACTGTGCTATATCTGGTTGCCTGAGTTTATTATAAACATGTCTGGTACAGTGTTATATAGAAGGTCTGTACATTCTAAATTATTAGGTTAAGATCTATAAATTCTAAATTATTACATTATCTTATTAATTAAGATCAAGTACAGTATCAGTATTTCTAATTTGATGCTAAATACCACACAGAGCATTGATACCACCATATGATGCTGCATGTTAAACCTTTGCAAACACCCAAGAAATAACTGATCAGCAAAAGTTTTTAATTAAAACTGGATGGACATGAAAAGCTACAGACTCCTGACCTTTCTTCTTCTTTTTTTAACTTTATTTAGGCTCTTGAGCAAAGAGGGTGTTCCCAGACACACAACCCCCAATCATCCACTGGCAATCTACCTTGAAGCTGCCTGAGAAGGTAGCCCATGATTTACTCCTCACAGCTGGGCTTCTCAAGGGAGAGACTGAGGTCAACCCTGTAGTCTCGCCTGAGTCTTAGCTTTGGCATCTTTTTGGTGAGGGAACAGAGCAAACTTTGGAGCATCATGTTGCACTATCTTCAATGGATTTTTGGTTTGTGTGTTGCTCCCCAGAGGACAGCACATGTAATGATGTCCTGGTGATGTCAGGCATGCTCCCATGCCTGATGCACTGATGTCTGTCTCTCCTGTAATCCCCTTCTCTTGCAGTCTCTGGCTCACCAACTCCCAGCCAATGCTAGTGGTCAGACTATTACTGATTGCTGTAGCCCACCTGCACAGGAGTAGGAGCGGTGTCCACTGGACTCTCAGTCCTTCTCCCTGTAACAGACCCTCTGATGGTTTGCACTCATTCACAAACCTGGATCATCAGAGTCACAGGCAGTAGTTCTATTGCTTGCACCAGTGGGTCTGCTGCTCCTGATCTTTAGTATTAGGAGCCAGATTCAGGCCAGAGTAATGACTCATTTTTTATAAGTTTTTTCTTAAAAGCAACAAACTTTTGTAAAAGTCACATTCATGACATCATAGCTTGTCCACCAGCACAGCAGTAGCACTACCAGTTATGGTGCTCATGATCCAAGTTTGGGAAGAAGTGAGGAACATCAGAGGGTTTGCCAGGGGGAGGAACATTGAGTGTCTGCTGGAAAGCTCTCTACCACCAGGGAGAGTGGGTGGGGCCTGGTCCATATCAAAGACTGAAAGAAAGGCAGTGCAGGCCCACCAACACCAGTGTGGGAGCAGCATCAGTCATCGACACACATCACATGGGAGCATGTGGCATGTGCCATGATGACATTGCATGCTCTCTCCTTAAGGGGGGCCAAAAATCTCAGCCAACAGAATTACTTTGGTCACCAGCAGGCCTTGCACCCGACAACACAGGTGCACTGTGAATCTGGATCCATGAGTCCAATGGGAGTCGGGATTCACAGCCAACACCACCACTCCTAGCAGAAGTCAGGATGATGGGGCTGTGGTGACTGGCATGTTCATGGCCACTCAGAATAGAGGAGAAAAATATTAACAAAAAAAGTGCCACTCAGAAAAGATGAGAAACCTACTGACAAAAAAAAAAACTATGACATCAAAAACAACAAAAAATGATCAGAAATATTTTTTTATAATTAAGTATATCTGTTAACACCTCTCTTTCTGCTCTTCATCTCCTATACTCTGTGTTTCTCTTTTCATATACTGTATATGCAATTCCGAGTTTAGACCCAACAGCTCCTATTCTAATCCTATTCTAATTCATAATCTGTTCCTGTCCAGTTTTTATGTTTGTTTGGTGAGTGTATTGGAGGAGCAAGGGCATTCCAATTTTGGTTCCCATTCCACTCATCTGAGAAGTACAATTTAACTTTTATGTCCCCTGACTCAGTGGAACTTGGGTGTCCTCTAACATGCTCCACTTACAACCTTTCAGTTGCTATGCTTTGAATCAAGTTCTGTGCATGGTCTTCCATTTGATGCCCCCACTATACAAAACCAGCCAGTTTATTTTTGTGAACTCCCAGGCATGTGCCAGCTTCTCCCAAAACTGTCCCTTCATTAACCCCCTCCCCCATAAGCTGTTCAAAACTCTGCATGTAAAGTATGGAATTGCTCCTCAGCCAGTCAAAAACTGTACAGGCTTTCCCATAAACATTCAATTGATTTTCTGCAACATGGAATGCAACAACCCCTTGGAATTTGTGATTTTGACTGCAAAAGTGATGTGATATACCAGTCTTCTCTGGATATTTATCCCAGAAATATGTAAAATATTATGCACAATTTTGTAGAACTGGAGTTTGACAATTACACCCTCCCCTAATCACAGCCCCTCACAGAGACCTGTCATTCAGTAAATCACTGTAAAGACATTAACTTTTTACTGTCACTTTGTATAACTTCACAATGAGGTTTCCTGTTACTGTCACTCCTTCTGTTGTAAAGCCATCAATATGCAGAGAACTTGCAACCTTTCTGTCAGCGAATATCACTGCTGGCCAATTAGTACAGTATATGCCAGCTGTGGACCTCCAACAACATTTTTGTAGACCTTACCATATAAACAGCCACAAATGCTAAAAAAAAGTCTACACGAAAAGCAAATGTCTTGGGGTAGGAAACCCTTGAAAGGGCAGGCTGTAAGGAAGAGGGGGAAGCCCCTTGGTTGGAACAGCAGCAAAGGCCAAAATGAACCAAATTTATCTCTCTCATCCTGTCTAGTTAGCTTAGGGTTTCTCACATCTGGATCCTGTATTTTTCAGAAATCTTGAAGCCTGACTTTGTGGACTCTGAACAATTTTAATTTGAACTATTTTGTTTACATAAACATGGCTAGAGGCATTCAGCTCTGACTTGCCATGCACCCACTAGCACCCACAAGTAGACAAAACATAATTTAATGATGACCATCAAATCTGCACATGAATGTCTGTACTGGGATATGCAAGGGGACTCCTTTAGGAAAGAAGACTATGAAAGCAACAGACTGCAGTAATTAAATGGCATAGAAATTACAGAAAGAAAGCAGGAAAAAGATCCGGTAGTATTGAGGAACGATACATTTAAATGGAGCAGCAGTGTGAGGCAGCAGCAAGCAAAGCAAATAAAATCATGGCATGTACTGTAATAAGAGACACTTTGTAAGCAAGTCAATATTATTATAATGCCCTTATATAGAACCTTGGTCTGGTCCCACCTTGAGTGCAGTGTGCATTTCTGGTCCCTATATCTGAGTAAAGCTGTTGACATAATGGAGAACTTACAAAGCAGAGCCACCAAGATGGCAAACGGCTTGGCTATAAGGAACAACTGATAGAACTGTCACTGTTTTTCTAATAGGGACAAGTTGGGACTTAGTAGATACATGATTACAGTATTTAGCTCAATATATTTAGGGGACAACACTGTCAGACCAAATGCAGCCCTTCAAAATGCACAAGGATAAAATGATAAAAGGAAAAGGGAACACTCAAAGTCATGAAAGACAGCAAGACTGAAGATGAACAGTAGAAAGAACTACTTCACAGAACATGATGAACACTTTGAATAGACTGCCATAGATTTTGGTGCAGGTTGATTCAGTAATAACTGTTAAGCCCAGAATTGACAAGTACATCAAAGAAAAAAGAGTGACAGGGTATTCACTGCTTTTTCTTCAAAGTACTTGAAGAAAAAGGAGTGAAGGATATTCACTCCCACTAAGGGAGCTTGATGGATCAATAGTCTTCTTTTCTCCCAAGATACTGTAGTTGTGTGTGTGTCTGTGTGTGTCTGTCTCTCTCTATCTACAGTATCTAATCTATCTATTCATTGCAAAAAACTTTGTAATGCACCAGTTAGGGTTAAAGTGACAAAGGTAGGGAAATGTGGTATTAGTTTCTCAACTCTAAGACCCCCACCCCCACCCTACAGACAGCAACAGGAAAAAGGATTATGGATTCACCTATCCTGAGTCATTTCAGATGAGGCATATGGTGTACCTTGGGGTTGTCAGTCCTAACACTCACCCTATTCCATCAGTAAATAAGATGAAATGTGTAGAGTATACATGAATGTGGTGAGCGTTAAGGTTGACAACCCCAAGGTACATACCACGCCTGATCTGCAGTGACTTAGAAGAAGAGAAACCGTAATGATTTTTCCTGTTTCTGCCTTCTGGGTCAGGGAGGGGCATTAGAGTTAGGAACCCTAATATCAAATTTCCCTACTTTTGCCACTTTAACCTTAACTACTGAATTAACAACTTTTTTTTGCAATAACTTTCCTTAATTTTGATATAGTATAACCATATCCTCATTCAAGAAGGTCCCTTTGGGACCTACAGGAACACATCAATTTGCCTGCACTTCCATCCCAGCATGGAAGCATATATCCATGGTGTTGGAGCACTGGGTCCTCTGGGCACTGAGCTTCTACCTCTGCCAAAAATGCAGTTTTGTCTGCTTGGCTGCATGGGTTGTTAAGCTTCCAATGTTATCCCATGGGAATGTTCATGTTTTATATTTTTTATTTTTTTATATGCTCCCTAAATTGTTGATGGGGGTATTATGTGCTATTCTTGTAGTGCATATTACAACCTTTCTTTTGATATATAAATTGTCACTTAATTCCAAATATTGAGGGACTTATGGCTCATTAATGTTGAAATGTGGCAAAAAAAAGTCCAAAATCTTTTTTCGTATGAAGGGATTCTTTTTCCTATGAAACAAAAGACCCATCTGAAACAGGATTCCTTCATATGAAATATGAATTGGCAAAAAAAAACTAACTCTAAAATCTTTGTTCATATGGGGCATCCTTTTTTGTATGAAAGAAAAAAACATATGAAAAAGGATTTCTTCATACGGAAAAAGAATAAATGAAAAAATTAAGTCAAATTTTTTTTTTCATATGAGGGCATCCTTTTTGATATGAATGAAAAAGGCATACAAAAAAGAATTCCTTCATACAACAAGAGAATCAGAAAAAAAAAACTAAGTCCAAAATCATTTTTCATATGAGGATATTCTTTTTCATATGAATAAAAAAAAACATAGAAAAAGAATCCCTTCATATATAAAAAGAATTTGAACTGTTTTTTTCCCTGATTTTTTTTTTCATATGAAGGGATCCTATTTTGCATAGTTTTTTTTTTTCATTCATATGAAAAAGATGCCTTATGTAAAAAACAATAACAAAATAAATCCAAATAAATGTTTTTTGTATGATGGAATCTTTTTTGTATAGCTGAATTCCTTTTTCATATGGCCAAATTAGAAAAGAAAATCAAGGCAAGAAAGAAGATTTAAAAAAAAAACATTTTGGGTCATTTTTTCAAGAACTAAGTGTAGAATCCACCTAACGGGGTCCCGATGAGCAAGATATGTGTGTTGGTGTGTGTCCAGGATGTAGTTTTTGTGGATTTTAAAATTCTTTTTTGAACAAAATCAGAAACAAGATGGCGGCCATTCAAAAAAAGATTTTTTTTGCTGATGGAAAAGGATTACCTCTATAAAAGAAAGATTCTTTTGTGCATGGAACAAATTCTTTTTTCATTCTGAGCAGCTATCCAAATGACCATACTGAAATGGATTAATATTTTTCACCAAACCAGGGAATGGCACAACTGTGGCCCAGCCCTTTCTAACCTGAATATTTCAGACCAAAGTTCCAGACTATCTGGGTGCTAGGTGATAAAAAATAACAGCAAAATACCTTGATTTGTTTCACTTTTTTCACTATCAGCATTTTGAAATCTGCACATCCAACTAGAACAAAACTTAGCATGTCAAGAGATCTACCCCCCAAGACCATGCATGCAAAATTTCATGCAAATCTGTCGAATGGTTGAGAAGCTGGTAGTTTGTTGATTAACAGAAACTCACTTCCCCGAGTTTCAGTAACCTGACACCATTTGCCTGACACACGGTTGCCCAACAGGTGAAGTTTGCCCATGGCAGAGTTTGTTAAATAAAGTAAGTGGGGTGCGGGGGGTGAAGCATCCCAAAGCATAAAACAAACTGTGCCACAGGAAAACTTTGCCTGTCGGGCAACCGTGTTTTGGGCAGCTGGCGTTGTGTTCCTGAAACTTGGGAAACTGAGTTTCTGTCTTTTATAATTTATCCGCGAAGCTATTACGTGGAATGTTTGAGATTTAGCATAGAAAGCCCTGATCATCCCCAACTGAAGTGGTGCTACCGCACCATTAATACATACACAAACACAAACATACACACACACACACACACACACACACACAAAACAGGATTAGGGGTAAAAATGATGCAATAAAAAATATATTTTGGCTAGTGACAAGTGACAGCAACATACAAAGAAAAAATATTGTTGCTGTTGTCACAGTTGATAGATTTAAGGTTACAGTCATCACAGTTGAACACTGAACCAATCAGACAGCAGGTTTCACAACTGAGGTGACATCACAATGCCTAATGCAGCACTGAAGCAAGCTGTTAAAATCAAAGAAAAACAACAACATGCTCAAACAAATAAATAGAAAAAAACAGCAAAATATTCAAACAACCATCAGATTTGATTTAATTTCATTTCCATTTTATTAAAGGTTAAACCATTGAGCAAGCTCATTTGAAATGGTGACCTGTGGTAAAGAAATACAGATATACACTGAGATTCATTACAACATGTTTTACAGTGCATGATAAGGTACAGCAGTCACTGACAGGAAACCATTTACACAGTTAATCGTATAAATGACCGCAACAGCATTTATTCTGAGTAGTGATTTAATCTAAATACCATTGTTTTACTGCATTGATTGGAGAGGGCTTGATGTTAAACAGTTGCAACTTTTGTGGTAAGTTATTCCAATAGAAGGGTACCATTTGACTATAGAAGTAATTTGACCTTTCTGTTTTAGTTATAGGTACAGTCAATTCATGATAGGCCGAATTCCTGAGAGAAGAGTTTACCTTCCTTTCCTGCAGTTTAGCTACTAAATAATTTGGGACTTCACCCAGTCCACTTTTATAAGCCAAGACAAACTTATGTAAATTGTATAAGGGAGATTCACCCTAAATGTTTATACATACTACAATGATGAGTCTCTTTAGGACATTTCAGAATCAGCCTGGCCACTTGATTATACAATGTATCTAGATTATATAAATTACCTTTGTTTGAGTAGTCGTACAGAACATCTCCATAATCAAATAGAGGGAAAAGCTGTATTTCAGCTATTTTTGTACAGTATGATTTCCCAGACAATATTGGTTACAGTACAGAAGCCCCACTCTCCTATCAATCTGTGTTACAAGTTTATCTACTTGGACATTGCCAGAGCCTGAGCAGTTCAATCAGTATCCTAAATACTTATAGGAATCTACCTTTTCCAAGTGTGCCCCTTCAGCATCCAAAATGATCAAATCTCTACCACTCTTGATTTTAGTTGTGGTTCCAAACAGCAAACATTTAGTTTTACCTGTATTCATTTTAAGTTTAGATCTTCAAAATTAGGCTTGGCAACCATTATATCCTGGCTATAATTTACTTTGAACTTCGGACAAAAATGGTGCAGCAACATAAAGAAATGTATCATCGGCATATAAATGATATTCCATATCTGATACACTCTTTCACCGGCCTTTTAAATATTTAAAAAACAATAATGGTCCTAGGAATGAACCCTGTGGGACCCCACGGACTACTGGCAATGACATAGATTCTATGCCATTTATGGCAGGGTATTCAGTGTACAGAGTGACTGCAATTGAGCACTTCCAAAAAGGGTGACTCAGTCATGATGCCTGTGCACAGGGCTACCTGGCAGGGTAGTGACTGGATACAGGGGGTAGGCAAATATAGAGATGGTATGTCACTATGTATACATGCGTGGGGCAGGGACCATGCCATGTGATGGGCGGAAGGGGAGGGAGGGTTTGTGGGGTGTAGTGTGGTGGTGGGCTGCTGAGCTGGCCATGTGGCATGGTGGACTGGTGGCAGGCTGGGGGTGGAAGGGTACCAGGTTCAGTTCTGGGCACGATCGTGTTTTTGCAGTGGGTAATTTTTTGTTTGTTTGTTTTTTTAAGTTTTGCACCCTCCTCGACATGCACCCCCTAGAGTTGAGAATCTTTTAGTAGAGAGATGCTGGGGCAATGCCCCCCACATAAAAACAAAACCCATAGATCTCAGGTGCCCTCTTGCCATTCACGGCAAATGTACATTGCTGAAATTCATTTTTGGCGATGTACACTCGGCCAAATGGCGATGGCTATTCTGCAATCACCATTATCACATAGAACCTTATGGCAGTTAATTGCATCCTAGATTGAAAATGTAAGCAGAACCATTTCAGGATTGTTCTGGTAATTCTTATTTCTGCAAGTCTATTTAATAAGATTTGGTGGTTAACCATGTTGAAGGTCCTGGAGAGGTAAACAAAGATGGCCCCAGTCACCTGACCTGAGTCCATAGCTTTGTTAACATCATCTAGAACCCTCTCCACAGAGGCCACCATATCATGGGTTATGCAAAACCCTGATTGATACTTATCAAGAAGGTTACATCCATGAAATAACTCAGTTAACTGTCTAGCCAATAGCTTTTCAAATAGCTTTGTAACTTGTAACAGTAAAGATATGGTTCGATATTCAAAAGCTGTAACCTGTAAATTACTGTTTTATACATGCAATATACAATAGCCTAACTCAAAAGAGGCATTTTTTCATCACATATGAGTGGGTAGAACTTTCATAACTTGGATATCCCACGAGATACCTCCAAATATGCATGTTATTTGGTTTGAAATGTCGGTGTTAATGGCACTGTGCAATAACAACAACATTCTAAACAAAATAACATGCATATTTTAATCTACTTCATGGAATATTCCCTATTTATGTAACAGGCATGAATATTAATTTGCCAAGATAAATATGTTATTTTGTGCAAGATGAGCAAGAAAAATGAAGTTGATCACTGAGCTTACTCAGAAATTTATCTCACTCTTTGTGGCCTCACTGAGTATGCTCTGATATGTATTCTCACGTGAAAATAAATTTCTGAGCATGCTCAGTGACCAACTTCATTTATTTTCCCCCTGATGACACAACTGGTACTGAGTTTTTTGCTCAGGAGGCCTTTCCTAGTAAAACTCTTTCAAAAAATAGATAAAATATGTAAAATGTGAGATGCCATTTATCTTTTGATTGAATATATAGTAGTTTTTTACCATTTCTATCCCAAAACCAGCTAAACACCTGTTCTATAAATCAAATATGACATGGCTGACTTCAGAGATCATTTATATATTTATTTGAGGATATTGTTCTATTGCTCTCTCACACATGACTTTGCCACTTGTGAGATAGCAACATAGCAATATCCTCTCATGAAGATAAGGGTTGGGGCACTGGACATCACACTTTACTGCCAGTGACCCATGTTCAGAAGTGAGCACTGGATGTGGAGGTCTGTATGAGGGGGGGACAAGATTGAGCATCCAAGGGACTGCTCTCCTCTCCCAGGGAGGGAGGGAGTACTGTTTGCTCTGTCAAAAGAATGGCACCAGGTGGAGGCCTGCTGTTAGTGTGGGATGGAAGTGGCAGTAGTAGGAGGTGCTGCACAACTTTGCAGTGTACTCATGCCTCCATACACACAGTGCCAAACCTCAAAATGTAATATGTGAACAGGAGACAAACAGGGTAAGCCTCCTGTCTGTTTTGGGTCTGAAAACACCTACTAGTCCCGAGTCCTGAGGTAAAATATGAACCCTTTTTAGCTAGTATGCCCAGTTAACAGGATCAAATATCACATCCTCTTTGGGGAAATGCAGTGCAATACTTAACCCAGAGGCACCCAGCCTGATTTACAGTTCTCCCCTTTTTGGACTCAATTGAGACCCAGGTATGTTCTTATCTTTTGTGCAAAAACAGTAACACTATAAGCCCTTTAACAGTTATGTCAGCTCTATCAAATACTGTCCCAGCATTCACATGCAAAAAAAAATGAGGAAAGTCTCAAGCAGGATTAAGGAAACCAAAATGTTTACTGAAATTAAAAATAGTAAATGAATACAAAACACCGAACCTCTTAGTTACATCTGGAACAAATGCATACAGGAGGCTTATGTTTTGCTTGACCACTTGAGCTTTATCATCTGAGTAAAGTGTCTACCTATGTTAGCACCAGACTGGAGAGCCTTAAGCATTTCCTCCTTTTGAGGACACTCAGTAAGGACCTAGGCAGCTGATTTAGTGGTGTCCCAGAGGTTAGCCTGGTACTTCAACATGTGCCTTACATAATTAAGGACACTGATGGCTTGGGTAAAGGATGTGTAGACCCCTTTGCCCACTGGGTCCAGCTTCCTGGTCTCCTTATTGGGGGAAGATAATTAAGGTGTTGAGGCTTCTTAGAGTGGTTGTGGGTCACATTTATGATCACAGAATCTGCCTGAAGGGTCCTGGAGAAAAAGGGCCTCCTTGAGGGGGCCTGGTATAGTTTGTCCACTTTTTGGGGCATGAGGGGGACCATGTGTGGTCTATACCCAGGTGCTAGAATAGCGTCCTTATAGGCATCAATGATAGGTGGTATAACAAGGGCAGGAGAATCAGGCAGATGTAGGTAGTCTGACAAGTTTCTCCAAGAGGCATTCTGTTCTACAGAGTCAAAGCCCATGGCTGCCTGCAACTGATGCATCAGAGCCACAAAAGAAGGATCTTCAGGTGAGGATCATGGGATATAGTTGGAGAAGTCTTCCTCTGTGGATGAGACAGTGTAGATACTGGAGGGGGTTCTGGCCCCTTAATCCTCCTCCTCCTCATCATCATTGTCATCCACCTCCAGTTTGAGGAAGTCCAGATGATAGTCATTGTCATCATCATCCCTGGGTTTGGAGGCAGTAACTGAGGAAAACAATGAACATGAAGGAGTGGCCCTCATCTATGATCAGTGTGGGGATGCCGCAGATGGCTGAGCCGGTCCCCCTGATAATGAGGTGGTGTTTGGGACAACCTGCTGAATCAGGTCCAGAATTGAGGAAAACAGGACCTGGATGTCAATGGTGACAGCCATCAGTGTAGAGCTGGAAGGTGGAGGTGAGGAGAAGTGAGAGCCCTGCAGTGATGAGACCACAATAGGAAGGTACGGAGGAATGGGGCAAGCTGGGAACCAGCTGAGAGACCTGCATCTCCAAAGGCACTGAAAAGGGTGTCAAGGGGAGAGGCCACCTGCCCAACCAGAAGTGTACATTGCCAGCCGCAAGGAAACCAACAGTACTCCCTGGCTGAGCCCCTTGGGAGGCATGCAGCGGGGTCAGGTGAGTAGGTGAGGCAAAGTAGGAAGCCCCAGTGAAGAAGGCCCATTATCAACAGAGCCAATGGGCCACACTGCCAGCATCCCCCCCATGTCTGGTAGGGTGAGGGAGGAAGTGGGCATCATCAGTGGGAGTTTGGAGGAGCCTGCCACCAACAAACTACCACTGGACTAAGCTGCCCCAGCAGTGAGAGCTGCCAGAACCTGCCCTGCAGCCAGGAGGGTGAGGAAAGTAGTGGGAAGTGTCACCAATGAGGATGATGACCCAGAAGTGGTTGGCACAGAGAGCAGTGACCAGGACTGCTCACTGGAGGAATGTTTTTTCTCCCGCTGGTGGTGCTTCCCAACGAAGACTTGTCGCAGTGTTTGCCAAAGTGAGAGCAGGGTCATAGAAGTGGAGGAGTCCCTGGCCTGGAGCTCCTTTTCTGTGATGGTCACCTTTTGCCCCATGAGGCACACTTTGAGCTCCTTTAGGCAGTGTCAGTGTGTGGCCTGGTTGAAACCGCTGCAAATTCTACAGGCCTGGATATTGTGATCAGCACCGAGGCAATGGACATAGGAATCGTGGAGATCTTTATTGAAGATTTTCTGAACGCAGCTGCAGCGATGGAAAAGTGAGTCCAAACCAGACAAAAGAAGGAAAAGGGGGAGTTCACTTTTAGGAACTAAGGTGATGTGGCACTAGGGAGAGAAAAGAACAACAAATGGAGAAATGTTGAAAAGAGTAACAAAATAGCGGTTGACTGAAGCGATGGTGCTTCACAGAGTCTGATGTGATGGTCTCTGGTGGATAAAGAACTAAGGAGGGTGTGGGGCCGCCCATGGCTATATAGGGAGACATTGATGTAGTGATGTCACTGTGGGTGGCCCCAGTTAGACTGCTTGAGAAAAAAGCTTCTGTGTGATCCTGGCACCTGACGGCTAAGGTTCATATGGTGTGACCTGCTGCAAGAGATATCCTTGAAGAAGATTACAGTATATAGTTTCAGAGTTATAAGGATGTTTTTGAATAACCATCAAGCACCATCAGTAAAAAAACCAAAAACACCAATTGTGAGTGCTCATTTTCACAATTTACTTATCGTGAGAAATGATTTATTTTTCATAAGAAACAATTGTGGTGGCTGCCATCTTGGTTTTGTTTTACTCAAAACCACTGAAAATACATAAAAATAATGTATTTTCAAAAAACAACAGCTGAACATATGTAAATTGGACATGTTTAGCTAGCTTTGGTGTTTGTCTTTTGAAAATTGCCCTGAAAATAATATTTCTGGCAACCACAAAAACATGGGTGTCCAGCTTAGTGAGAGGAGCCATTCTTCCACATTCTTAGTATGAGAACCATGGGACTTTCTTGAATTCTGAAGCCACAGCTGGAGTTGTGCTGCCAGCTTCAGTTGGAGAATTATGTCGGTGATCCCTTGATCTGGATCTTGCTCTATCTCATCACTATCTATCTATCTATCTATCTATCTATCTATCTATGTTAAGCAGCCTGGAGTACCTACCCCCAATACTGCTACTCTATGCCCCCCTCCCCTGCAGATCACCCTCACCCCCTTTGTCAGTATACTAAAATACTAATGGACTAGTATGCCCACCCCCAGTACCACTTCGTTCAACCACCATCCCATCCAGGTTGTCCCCCCCAAAACAAATAAGTGGTGACACCAGGGTGCCCATCCCGGTGTCATCAAAGATCATTCTGATTCTGGGGTCCCCAATCCCCAGTGTCAGCTTCCCTGTCCAATAAAGAAAACCATCCCTCATTGAGTTTTTAACCTGTAAAAAAGAAAATGGCCCCTCACCAATATGACCCCCACACACCCCAGACCAACCTCTCACTCAGTACCCACCACCCCACTCACCCACATACACCCTTGCTCACCTGAATGAGTCCCATGATGTAGATCCAGTCTCTGATCCAAGACACAGCTTGCTACTGAAACTGGCAACTGTGATATGGTAATAAGCCCAACAAGAGGAGCTGTTCACCTGCATTCTCAGTAAGGGAACAGTGGGAATTTCTTGAATTCTGAAGCTGCGGCTGGAGTTGTGCTGCTGGCAATCCATTGATCTTGATCTTGCCCTCCTTCTCATCTCTGTCTATCTAGTTATTTGTCTGCATGCCTATCTATCTATCTAGCTGTTTGTCTCTCTGTCTGTCTCTTTGTCTGTCTGTCTATCTATCTAAATATCTATCTATCTATCTATCCATCTATCTGTCTATCTATCTATCCATGTTAAGTGGATCAGAGTGCCCACCTCCAGTACTGCTACTCCCTACCCCCTCTCCTCCAGGTCACCCGTAGCCCCACTGTCAATATACTAAAGCACTAGCTTACCAGGGTGCCCACCCCTGGTACCGTTTCTTTCAAATTCCCTCCCATCCAGGTTGTCCCCTACCCCCCAAAAAAATAGGTGGCAGCAGTGGGGTGCCCACCTCCATTGTTGCTGAAGATTATCCTGACACTGGAGTACCCAATCCATAATGTTTGCTTCCCTGTCAAATAAAGAAAACCACCCCTCATTATTTTTTTTCCAGTTTAAAAGAAAATGGTCCCTTGCTGATCTGAACCCCCCACCTCACCAACACACCCCAACCCAATCTCTGACTCAGCACCCACCAGCTAAAACCTGCACACAACCTCCCACACACCCTTATTTGAATATGTCCCATGACCTAAATCCAATGTTTGATTGAAGACACATCTTGCTGCTGGAACTGATGACTGCAATATGAGACTCTAAAGTAAGTCTGGTTTAATGTATTTCAATAGGGTTTGAACTTCTGTTCTCTTAACATTGTCATTTTTTAAATATTTTTACACCAAATTTTCAACATGGCTTTTTTGGGACCCCACCTCATGACCAAGGATGTGGATTATGCAAATCTGGCCAAAAAGTGATTTCATGGGTGCTTTGCAAAAATCACCTTTTGGGCAGTACTGGAAAATTTTCACTACCTTTGCTCATGAGGTGGCATCATAAGAAGGCTATGTTGAAAATTAGTGGTCAGATAATAATAAAACAACAAAGTAATGACCATACATTGACATTTTTCTATGCTCACTCATAACTTGATAATTTTCAATATTTTGACCGCAAATTTTTAACATAGCCTCTTTTCACACAACCTCATGAATGTAAGAGCTGTCATTTTAAAATTCTGGCCAAAAAGTGTTTTTGCACCTTTGGCACAGAATGATGTTTCAGCAGGGATTTGAAAATGTTCAGCTACTGGTAGGATCTTAAGAAGGATATACTGAGAATTTGGTGTACAGATATGGTAAAATGGTCAAGTTATGAGTGAGCATAGCAATATTTCAACGTCCACTCATTACTTCACTAATTTTCAATATTTTGACTCCAAACTTTCATCAAAGTCATTTTTTCACACCAATTCATAAACATGATAGGTTTCATTTTTTAAATCCTGGTTGAGATGTTTTCACACTTCTCACATGAAATTATGCTTTAGCTAACAGATTATAAATGTCACATGCCATGTTTATAAGGGGAGTCATATAGCAACTATCTTGAAAATCTGGTCAAAATAAAAAATATGTAATTATTAAGAAACTTTGTGAATAGTGCCATTTTTGATGCTAGTGCTGCTGAGCTGAATTCTGTGGCGAGCTCAGTGACCCAGCTAGATGGCGTGAGGTGGGGGATGGCACCATTATGTGACACCCCCCCGGCCAGGGAATGAAAGCTAAAGGGCTGCTTGTATGGGCCTAGGTACCATACAGTAAAAAAAAAAACCTCATAGCTTAGGGCCCTGCACCTCTGCACCTGTGGGTGGCTGTGGGCCCTGTGCATTGGCTATCAAATGTTGTCTTTGCCCTGTGCATCTGTACCTGTGGCCACATGGAAGCACAAGGAACAGAGGGCCCTGTGCTTCCTAGCCCACCAGTCTGCCCCATGAATTTTTGACATCCGTCGCTCACTTCCATAGGTGGACAGAATCTTCCTTTGGTGCAAGGCCCAGATTACCCTTCAAATCTGCATGTGTTTGGGACCTGCGTAACTAAGGATATGATTCCGCTATCTCAAAAAGAAAGGAAATTATTAGCAAAAACTGTGTGAATGCACTAGTTAGGGTTCAAGTTAATGCTGCAAAAGTAGTGAAATGTGGTATTAGGGTTTCCAACCCTAACTCCCCACCCCCCAAGCAGTAAAAAGGAAAAGACATTAGTGTTTTAGGTCTCTGTATTCTTGGTGGATCAGTGGTGGGGTCTTCCTTGGGGCCGTCAACCCCAATGCCCATCTTGTTCCTCAAACAAATGAGGGCAGATGTGATCTCTCTTCATGCCGCAGGAAGAAAGCTACAACATATTGTATTGGCAACATTTGGCTAGACATAATTCTCCACCTTTGAAGAGTATATCAGTATGTGGCACTGGCTTGGAGTGGTACCTTGGGCTTCAGACAGGAGGCTGCAGGCTGGGGGAAGGGGTGAGCATTAGGATTGACAACCCCAAGCAAGATCCCAGCACTGATTTGTCATGACTCCAGAGTCCCAAAACTCTAATGTTTTTTCCTGTTACTGCTTGAGGGGTTGGGGTCAGAGTAATGCCACATTTCCCTACCTTTGTATTTTTAACTTGAACCAAAACTGGTGCATTAATGCATATTTTTGCAAAGAATATATATGTGTATGAATGTAAGGCATCTCCCTTTTATTGCAAACAGATAAGCATGTTTTCCTTTCTTTACATTTATTCAGTTTTAGAACTTTTCCTTCCTTTTGCAAAACAAAGGGCAACATTTAATCTCATCCAAGATGATGTGAATGTGCCCAAGTGTGAAATGTGTAAAGGTTTTATTTGTGAAATGCAGTCCAATAAACAGAGAGTGACTGATGTGGATTATTGAAGTGTAAGATGAAAAATATCAAGTATAGAAACCTTAAACACAAAGCAGTGTTGTTAGACTTGTCAAATTAAAATAATTTAAAACTCAGGTGTTTGGGTAATTTTTTGAAGTAAAACTTTCAAGGGATTCTGTAATTGTTTTTTTTTTCTGTTTGTTTGTTTGTTTTGTTTTCTTTTGGCTTCTTAAACATAGGAGATTACTGCCAGATATTTTTTTCTATTTTTTTTACTTTTAAATATATGTAGGACAGTGGGATCTGACGAGTAAGAAGGCTGGTTACAATCTGACCTGAGGCAAGAGCAGATACAGCTTAATAAGAACATCAAAGGAATGTATGCATCAAATGCATGCATCACCTAAAAGCATTTATAGAGATAGTAGAAGCTTTTTAATTTGACTTTGTAAGTATGTAGCAGATATATGTTAAGATATTCTCCTAAATGAAAGGTTAAATTTGTTTTGCTGTTTTTCTCTGAATCAACAGGAAGTTCAAATGTTCGCATTTCTTTAGATTTAGCACACTATATAATTATTTTTGAGAGAGTCATATTTTTGTTGCTCTTCAACAAAAATAATAATAACCATTATGTAAGTGTCTTATATTAATTCTAAAGCACTGTACAGCAAAAGCATATTATAAGAAAAATTAACACACAAGGATTACTCAACAGAAAAATATAAGGCATAGGAAAATGTTTTCAGTCTGCATTTTAAAGTTTGGATATCTGAGGAAGTATGAAGATCCAGAGAATATGGTTCCATATGCATGGACCATAGACCAAAGCAGCTAGGTCACTACAGCTGTGCAGGGGCCTACTACTTTTTCCCAAATACCACAAATAGTAGGACTCCCAAATATTTGAGAGCCCTTCCCAAGTAGCTGACTATTAAGGTATTTGGTATTCTGGTCAGATTTCAAGAAAAGAAGAAGAAGAAATAAAAATTTTCTCAATCTCCTCCCCAGCACAAAACCAGGTAATAAAATGCAACCCCCCACCCACTGTCAGTAGTGCAAGCCCACTCTCTTCCCCAAGCACCCCAATCTGCTTGAATTGTAAAATGAATTCCATGACTGGCAACCACTATAGACCACCCACCTCCATGATAGTTGCCATCTTTGTACATTTCAAAAGTGATTGTAATATTTAAGAAAAGATTACAAATATCCCCACCTCCACCCCAATCTACCAGAACCCTGCTCCCACCCTCTTCCCCAACACTCACTTTTAAAAGAAGAAGGCAAACAGCATAACCCAACCTCCTCCATGGCAGGCCACATCTTTTTTAAAAATAGCAAAACTTTGCTATCAACCTGTGACAAAATGGTTGGGTCTTTTGGGTTGAAATTTGCAGGGTGGCAAGCAATGGCCCCACAGATGTGTCTTTTGGTGGTTTGGTGCCAGAACATTAAAGGAGCCCAAAGGTACAGCATTCTGAAGTTGAGACATTTCCCATATATATTTTCCATAGGATATGAGTGTGGGTGTGTGTGGGGGGAATGCGGAGTTAGGGTTTTGAACCCTAACATCACATTTCCAAATATTTGTTGCTGTGCTATTAACCCTAACTGATGCAGCAACAGTGTTTTGCAATGAATATATAAATATATATATATATATATATATATATATGTATATATATGTCTATATCTATATCTATAGATACAGATATAGATATATAGATATATACATATAGGCCCAGATATTCAAACTGCGCTCAAAATGAGCACAACAGCAGGAGCAAGCACAAACCAGTTGAGCAAATGCGCAACAGGTGCGATATTCAAGCATGGAGCAGAACAAATTGCGCAAGAACCAACGTCTGAATATCGCATACTGCGCCCATAGCTAACTAGGAAGGAGAAGCTGAGTTGAAAAAGTTGCGCTATGGAGCAACCAGGGCAGCTCAGCTGAGCCTTCCAGAGGTGCCATAGCGCAAGCATAGCCCCCAGAGCAATGGAACTGCACATCCAGGGAGGCAGGCTGGGGCCCACCGCCAGCCATGCCACACATGGGCACAGGAACACACTGCAGAACCCATACCACCTGCACACCTAAGCACAGCATCACTGGGGGTGTGACGGATGATCTACTGGCCCATGGGGACAAGCCAACACAGCATAGCGGAGCTATGACACCCCAGCACAACCACTGGCATGCTGAGAGTGCCACACACAGGGGATTGACAACCATAGTGCACAGCAGCCCCCCATACGCACAGCACACCCTGCACTGTGACCCCAAGACACCACCTATGTGCAGTGACTGGCACTGCAGGAAATCATGCATCCCCCCAGCACACATCAACCCCGTGCAGCACAGAAGCCTACAAGACAGACACACCCTGTGCACCCAGCAGTGGGTGGCAGCAGATGGCAAGACCAACAGAAAGTCACTGCCATGCTGGAGATACCTCCCCATGCACACACACGCACACACACGCACACACACCCAGGACCATACCACCCCAGATGGCATGTACACCCCTGCAACTGAGCACCCATAGCCAGCTGCAAATCAGAGACCAACACAGTATTCATATCAAAATAGAAATGTATATTGAAAATATTAAATAACAAAACAAGAGAAACTATTTACAAGGGGGGGACGGGTACAAGGTAGGGGTGTTCAAGGGGGAGGGATTAAAAACTTGGAGAGGGAAGGCAGGGTGGTAGGGATGGGAGAAGTGGGAAGGGAGTAATGGGCTATGGCCCAGCCAGCTGCTGGTCCTCCCCTGCTGGCTCACCGTCCTGTGCTGCCTCCGATGTACTCCATGGCACCGGATGGCCTGCAGGATCTCCTGGTTCTCGATGCCAAGTTGTGTGAGGCGCCTCACATCGCGTGCCAACCTCCTGAGAACCTTGAGGCCTAGGAAAATGGAAACACAGTCAATGGCTGTGACTGCCCACAACCCTGAACACCACCCAACCTGCAAGCCATATAGCCCAATGTTCCACACCTGTGATGGCAGGCACCCACCCACAGTGAACATGCACATGGCCATCACAAACAGGCGGCACCAGCTATGCGCACCACTGCACACACACACTGCCCATGTCCATCACAGCACAAACAAGGCTGTCCAGTGACGTGGCAACGTGGTGCGATGCCAGTTACACAGCTATGTGCCCAGTGCATGCTTGGACCACCAGTGACACATACACAGACGTGCTGTGATACTGGACAGTGATGCATGTCACCTGTGTCGTGCATACATACATAGATACATAGACAGTGTTGTCAGATAAGGGCCTATGGCCAACCCAGTCTGTCCATTTGAGCTTGTAAGTTCACTTTGTTTTCCTAGAAGTCTGTTGCCCCTTACCCCTGATCTCCAGAATTCCTTCATGTCTGTCCCGTGCATTCTGAAATCCCGTGATTGTTTCAGCCCCCACCACTTCCTCTGGCAGGGTGTTCCACTTGTCCACCACCCGCTCTGTGAAGAAATCCTTCTCCATGTGTCCTCTGAATCGTCCTCCCTCCAACTTCATCCCATGCCCTCTAGTCCTGGAACATCTTTTTCACTTCAAAATAGTGTGTCCTGCACCCTGATCCCCCCTGTAAGATACCTGTATGTCTCTATCATATCCCCTCTCTCCCCCCTCTCCTCCAGGGAGTACATGTTCAGTTCCTTCAACCTGTCGTCATAGGACCCGTGATGCAAGCCATGCACCATCTTTGTTGCCCTCCTCTGAACCTTCCCTGCCCACTTTACGTCCTTACGTAGGTATGGTCACCAGAAATGTACACTGTACTCCAGGTGGGGCCTCACTAGTGTCTTGTATAGTGGAATTATGACCTCCCCTGTCCTGCATGGTTGTATTGTGCAGGGCTAGTGGACTTCCCCCCCAGCATGCAATAGCATCCATGAAGTCATGATACTCACATTGCTCAAGCAGCTGTGTCTGCTGCTGTTGCTCTTGCTGCTGTTGCTGCGGCTGCTGCTGCTGCATCCGGGGGTGACTCCTGCTGCCACCGGGGCCCTGGTACAGCCCTCCTCACCCCGGCCCTGCATCCTCACATCCCGGCCTGTGGGAGACATATGTTGAGACAAACATCAGTGTGACTCAAAAGCAGACTGCCCCCTGCCCCAGTGAGAGTGCCTGCCCACACAGCCATACCCATCCATCGCACAGCTGCACACACTGACACAGCCAACCGTGTCTGAGCTGTCACCCATGCACAGCCACCAAAGCACACACACACCCCTACAGAGAATACAGGTGCATAGATGGTACACTCACCTGGCCCTGGCACCACGCCCACCTGGCACATGCCCGCCAGCCTTGCCAATCAGCTTCCTCGGCGGAGGTCACTGTGACCGGTGCCGCACTGCTCAGCAGACCGGCACCGTCCAGTGACCCCCACCAGGTCAGTGGCCACTTGCTGCCACACCTCTGTTCTTGCTATGGTGAGGGGGGCCTCACCATAAAGTGCCTCATAGTGGGGCTCTACTAGGGCCACCAGGTTGGCCACCTCCAGTGGGCTCCAACTCACAGCCCTCCTCCTAGCCATGTTAGCCAGTTTACAGCAGGCAATATGGCGCCCTGCTGCACCGTAACCCCACGTGGAGATGTTGCACAATAGACCACCACAAGCTCCAATCGCGCTGTTCGAACAGCGCCATCACTTCACATGGCGCTGTCACCAGACAGCGCAATAGGGACGTACTCATGGCAGGCGAACAGTGGCGGGGCAAAGGGCATACACAAGGTCATGAGCAATGACACAGGCTACGACAGCGCCATATGACGAGTAGATATCCCGCGCAGCGACCAGCCTGCACTCAGTGCCATACAGTGGACTATTAGCGCAGTAATGCCACAGCGCCATGGCAGTGGCTAGTGCCAGCCACTGGCACAATGGTGGCCATGGCCTGAATTGCCTATTGCACTCAGCATGTCAGCAGCATGACAGCGCGTAACGTAAGCTGATCTGAGCATCGCAATGCAGTGTACCACACAGCACAGATCTGCGCCATTGGCTCAGCCGACTCTACCGTATGGCGCAAAGCGCAGATTCACGATATTCAGCCGACACATGCAAATCATCTGATCAGCCATTCAAGGGCGCAGTGGCATGATTTGCATGTCATTAAAGTTGCTCCACTCCTAATTTGCATGTGTTGCACTATATATGTGCGACAGTGTGCTGTGCTGGCCAGATTCGGTTACTGCAGGTAAGAGGTGAGTTGCATGCTGTGTGATGTTCAGGACAATGCTCATGGGGAAATGCTATAGACTGCACAGTGACAGGTATCCACTTCCACCCATACAGATCACCATGACCGAGCAGAGCCAAGGTGAGGGTGAGGACGGTGGGCATAGGAGGAGGCCCAACTTCACAGTGGCAGAGACGGAGGCCCTCTTCCAGGCCTACCTGGAATATGAGCCACTAGTGAGTGGATGGAGGGGCCCCCCTCAGTCCCGTGCGGCTGCATGGAAGGGGGTAGCTCAGGCCATTAACCTGCACGGAAGTCACCAGCGCTCCGTGCAGGAATGCAAGAAAAAGATGGGGACTGACCGCCGGAGGTTGAAGGAGAAGGTGGCAGCCTTCAGGGCAGCACATGCTGGCACTGGCGGGGGCCCGCCAGTGGTGTTGCAGCTGACCCCACATGAGGAGACACTGGTCACAGCCATGCAGCTGAGCGCCATTGCAGGCATACCAGGCGGAGGATTCCAGACAGGTGGAAGCCATCACTGCACAGTATGACATGATGGTGGTGTTTGGGGGGGTGGTGGTGGTTGTTCATATGCACTCACATGTACTCTCTTTCTGTTACAGATCCTGTTCATCTTCAGGAGACAGTGGTGGTGGGTCCAGACAGTGATGCGGACCTGCTGGACAAGGAGGAGGGACCATCCACCTCCACCACCAGCCAGCAGGCACTGCAGCAGCATGCACGCTGGGCCAACAACTCTGGTGTCAGTGATACGGTGCTGGGGTGCACAGCCTGTGTCTCAGCAGTCTGGTATGCCAAGCATGCCAGCATGCTGTGACCATGGCAGTAGCACGTACCTGCACCATTGATGATAGAAGGCCTGCAATGGGCAGTGATAGGTGTGTGTCCCATGACAGACACACGGCAGGCCAGCGCGTGCCCCTGGGCCTTTCTGGTTCAAACATGTGTACCAGCATGCTGGCACAGTCCCAGGCTGTGCCTGTCAGCACTGGTGGGGCAGCACCAGTGGCTGTGCAGGTGTCTGGCACTGTTGCCAGCACGGTGGTGGAACAGGTGGACCTGGGGGGCACAGCGGTTGGAGGGGCAGCAGCAGCAGTCACACACCAGGTCTGGGGGTAAAGTGTCAAGCAGTGGCACATGTCCACCACCCTTTCATCCGCCCATACCTGGTCCTGGAGAACAGCGCCCACCCTCAAGGGGTGATGTGCATCAGGACCGTCCACACCCTGGGGGTCACGATGCCATTGGGGCACAGTACCCATTGGACGCACACACCCGCCTGCTGCAGGAATCAGTACAGCTGCAGGGGTGGGTTGCAAGGTCCGTGGAGGCACTGTCTGTGTCCGTGGAGCGGCACAGCAGGGAGTGTGCTTGGGGCCGAGCCGAGCTGGTCCGTATGCGGACGGATGTGACCGCCACCATTGACAGGCTGACCCAGGCAGTGGTCTCTGTCGTGGATGCATTGGGCACACAGTCAGGTGCCCCGTACCGGACACCCCACACAGTGCACTCTCCACTTCCCGTTCCTGGCATCGTGCGACACCAGGCCTGTCAACGCCGGGTTCTGCTGTTGGCATCCCGAGCACCCCTGGTGCAGGTTTGTTCGGCATGCTGCAGACCCCTGTGCGGGCAAGGTCGTGTTCACGCGGTGGGACCCCTGGAGGTGCAACAGTGCCACCCCATGTGGCCCCTGCTCAGCCTGCCCATGCTGTTGGGTCACGGCGGAGCCGCACACGCATCCATGGTGGCCATGGGACAGTGCTACATGACTGAGCTGTCTCCCAGTGCGGGCCCTGTCTGGTGCTGCCCTGTGTACAATGTGTGTCATGGTGGGCAGTGCACTGCTGGGTGCTCTGCTCACCACGCCTACAAATGGACCACCTGCACACCCTCCCAACTGCTGTCCACAGGTGCATGTGCATGATGATGCCTGCATTGCACTGTACACCAAGGTGCAAGGATGCCCAGGTTCTGACACACGTACTTGGACAGTACAGGTGGTGGGGGTGGTCGGTGGTGCTGTGTGTTAGAAATGTCAGTTCTGCAGTGCTGTGCATCTGCCCATGTACGCTCTGTGCCTGGTGTGTGTGTGTGTGTGTGTCCATATGAGTGCTTACCTCCTGATGGTGTGTTGGATGCCTGGACCCTTCCACTCCCCTGACCTTCATGCACCCCTGGTGTGTTCCCCTGTGTGCCTGTAGTTTGCACATGGACAGTGTTGGTTGCACATGTCCCTTGACTTACCTGTGTTGTCGTAGTGCTCCTCTGTGATGGTGCCCCAGTGCAGCTGGGCACCCGGATCAGTCGGGGTCCCTCCATCCTAGGGGCTGCTCATCACCATCATCCAGCGCCACTGGCGTCCGATCGCTATCCCCTGTTTGACCTGTACGGCTATCCCATGGTCTTTGGCCATGTTGTGCAGAGATGCAACAGGCCAGGAATATCCACAGGCCTTTTGGGGGCTGTACTGTGAGGACACCGCCAGAGGTGTCTAGGCATCAGAAGCGTGCCTTGAGCATCCCAAACACCGCTCTATGATGTTCGTGTTGCGGCATGTGCCTCATTATAGCATATGCGCTGGGGTCATGGGGCGCTCGATGCGGTGTGAGCCGCCAGGGGCGGAGTAGGTATCTGCAGTCACCTGTGTGGAGATAGTGGAGAGCAGTGTCATGTTCGGGTCCATATTGGCCATCTCCCTGTGCGCCACTACCATGGCACCTGTGTCATTCCCACCCTTGCCCAGAGTTTGCATTCCATACATCTGTACTCACCCACTAGATGTCCTGTGGGGATGTCCCCACTCTCGAATCGATGGCACAGTGCAGACTGATACCATATGAAGGCATCATGTGCTCCACCAGGGTGTGTGGCACAGACATTGATTATGCACCCAGTGGCATCACACACCACCTGGCAGTTGACACTGGAGAATCCCTTTCGGTTCCGATATGCATGGCCATTGGGGTCAGGTGGCGTGCGGATGGCCACATGGGTGCAGTCTATGGCCCCTAGCATGCCAGGCATACGTGCTACCCTGTTGAACTCCTGCATGTTTGCTGTATGCTCTGCCATGGTGCTGGGGAAATGGATGTACTCCGCAGCATGTGGCAGCAGTGCGCTGAGGAATTGGGTGAGGATGCGTGACGTGGCCGACTGTGTGATGCCTGTGGTGTCCCCTGTTGGCCTCTGGAAGGTGCCCATGGCGAGCAGGCACATGCAGGCTGTCACCTTGGTCTCCACCGACAAAGCGTGACTCCATCGTGAGGGTGCCTGCATCACATCACTGCACAGCTCACAGAGCCGTCTCAGTATTGCCCTGTTCAGGCAGTACCAGCCCATGATCTCTACATCTGTGTACAGCTCAAAGCTGATGCGGGCACGGTACCGCCTGTCAGGGGCATACCGCCGACGGACCCCTCCATGGCCACGTCCCCCTGCAGCACGGATTCTCACCTCCCTCATTACGGCTTCAATGTGGAAGCTGGCACTGTCCATCTCCCTGGCTTCTGCCCCCCCGGCTGCTGTTGCTGTGTTACCTCCGCTGTCCTCACTGCTACTTCCACTGCACCGGGCACCCCCCACTGGCCTCTACAAACTATGGGACACATTTTCCTTGCCTGCCCTTTTAAGTCTGTCTGTCTCTCTCTCTCTCTCCCCCACTTGGCAGCCTGGTAGCGTTCTTGCGCCGCTTCCTTGAGCCTTTTTATTTTGGCTCATTTCCGCTAGTGCGCAGTTTCCGGCTGTGCCCCTATTGCACATTGCGCAAGTCTTTGAATATCGCATTGCGGTCTTTATGCATGGATCCACCCCCTTCGGTTGCGCATGCCTTCATTTTCATTGCGCTATTGCTCAGCATGTTTTCGGGGGCGCAACTGCCTCCTTCTGAATATCATGAAATGGCACAGTTTTGGACTTGCGCATGAGCAACCCTGTTGCGCATGGTGCAACCCTTTTGAATATCTGGGCCCTAGTTTTTTCAACTAGAACTCCAGTAATGGGTGACTGGCACATTCCACCCACCCATCTCTATGGCTGACTGCAAACTTCCAGCACTCTGCAAGCACAAAAACAAATCAGATTATGCCTTTGGCAACAGCACTTGCCCCTCTGCACCCCACCCACACCCAATTCTGAAGAGCGATCTTGAGTGAAGAAGGCGACTGGCACAGCCCCCCCTCATCAACATCCGACTGCATTCATCTGAATGAAAGAACTTGCATGCTTGCTTGCTTGCATGATAAAACCAGCTAACCACATGATCAACAGGTTTTAGTTTGGAAGTGCATGAGCACTTTCATTAAGAAGAAGGTTGCCAGATGTGGAAGGGAGCTGTGTCATTCACCTTCTTCATCCTCTATCACCCTTCAGAATTAGATGTGGGTTGGATGCAGGGTGTGGCAGGTGCTGCTGCCAAGGTAGGGTGTTGGGGAATTGTCTGATTTTCTCTACTGCTTGCTACAAAGTCCTGAAAGTTGATACATGGCCACAGAGGTGGTTGTGTTGTGCTGGTCATCCATCATTGGCATTTTTATGAAATAAACACACACACACACACACACACATCTCTCTCTCTCTCTATATATATATATATATATATATATATATATATTGCAAAAAAAAACTCCATTAATGCATCAGTTAGGGTTGATAGCACAGCAACAAAAGTTTGAAAATGTGGTGTTAGGGTTACACCCCTACCACCCCACCCCCACCCTCCACACACCAACAGGCATGTGCTTTGGGGTTGTTGTCCTAACTCTCAACCCATTCCAAGCTGAGGAGGTACAGTATAAGAGAATGGGCTGAGAGTTAGGCCCAACATCTCCAACCCACACCCCGATGCCTGTTGGTGTGTGAAGGGTGTGGGTGGGAGTGGGGTGGTAGGGGTGTAATCCTAACACCACATTTCCAAACATTTGTCACTGTGCTATCAACCCTAACTGATGTATTAACAGAGTTTTTTGCAATGAATTTTCCTCCTTTTTGAGAAAGTGTAATGTAACTGGTAACTGGTATTTGTTAGTTGGAGTGTGGGCTCTCCGGACCCTGAGCTCCCTTCACATTGCCTATTTTTAGTGTAATGGTATGTGTATGTGGGATCATGGGCCCTCTGAGCCCTGCACTGCCACTTACGCATTAGTATGGAGTCATACAGAAGCTCCATAGTACTCCAAAGGAACCCTTTTAAACATGTTTTTGCCAATATCTCTGTAACCATAGCAAGTAGGAAAAAAATCCACTGCAGGTATAATCTATGACTTCAAAACTTGTTTTTTAGCTTAGTCCATGAATAGGTGGACTAAGACGCAGGTAGCGAAAAATCTGTATCTCGCACCGTTTCCGAGATATGGGCTCTGAAAGTTGGTGCGGGCACCGCAATGTTAGCCTATGGGAAATTTTTCAACTTCAGAGCATTGTAACTATGGGCCTATGGAATATTTTGGGACCAAACATCCAAAAGGCACATCTGTGGGACCAGGGCTTGACATCCTGCACATTTTACCCCAAAAGTCACAACTGTTTTGCTGCAGGGGGGTAGCAAAGATTTGTTGGTTTTGGGCAAAGGACTATTGCAAATTGCAACAGTTTCGCAAAAATAGCACAACACTTTCGTGATTTGTGAAAGCATCATGACCATTTCTCTCACAATTTGTGACAGTACTGGGGTTCTGATTTTTAAAACAGCATCTCTGGGATTCCCTGCCCCCCCAAAAAAATGATAGACTGTCATCCTCAGAACCCAACTAGGTAAACACAACAGTCAATGTTTACCTAGCGGTCCTAAATTTAAATGCCAGGCATTTTTCTCTTTAGCTAACTGAGAACAAGATGGCTGCTGCATGACAGTAAAAGGGCCATTTGTGACAGTAAAATATAGTGGTGGCAGCTTTCGAGAGATACGTATATTCTTTTCCCTTTGACTATAATGGGACATTTGTTTTTTGAATAACTTTTGAACGGTTTAATATTACTTCGCCAAATCTTCAAAAGGCACATCAGTGACCCTGACTGCATCTTCCCTAAAGCTTTCAGACTAAACTGACAAATTGTGTGGGCTGTAGCTACGCTCAAAGAAAAGCGCAAAAAAATATATATTTTCTTTGAATTTTTGGCTGCTCTCAGTTCCACAACTGCTTATCTGACCGTAACACAACTTGCCAGATCCAGAGATCTCTGGTACCAGAGTGTGCATGCAAACTTTCAGCAAATCTGTCATATGGTGGCAAAGTTATTAAAGTGCAAAATTTGAGGTTTAACATAGAAGAGGCTGTGCAACCCTAAGCTAGGGAGGAGTGTGAGGGTCTGTTTCTTTTTCTTGTTTCAATAACCCAAATCACAAATACTGAATACCCAAATATTTGAGGCCCCAAATAGAATATTCAATCGAATATTCAGGATAAGGTAATTGCACACCCCTTCTTTTCATACTTGCAGTAGAAGGTTTGTTTGTTTACCATGGAGTATAAGAACTTGATATTCTGCAGTATTCCTCGAACAGAATTCTCACTCCACCACCCACATACTGTATAAGGAATGTTAGCATGGAATACATGAATTCAAAATGCTGCAGTATTCTACTGACATGCACTTACATAAACACACATATGGCTCATATGAAAACAGAAGCTCAATTTTATTTGTTGCAGAGTTTGTAGCAGAGATTGCACTAACTAGCTTGACAGGCTAAGTCAGGGATTTTTCATGGTCATTGAAGAAACACCAGAAATAAAAGCTGAATAGTGTGTGACTTTTTAAATGTGTCTTGTTTGTATAAGGAAGGGCTCATGCATTGAAACAGTATTCAATCACTGGGACTTTAATGGCAAATTGACCATTCCCCATGCAAATTTGGCCAATCCACCTAGTGAATAGCAGTGCGAATTGCAGTCCCCAGCTCTGTGTATTTGCTGAAATTCATAGATTTTTTCATGGAGTGAATTTGATTAACTTCGCATATCTCTATTTGCTAAATGTTTAATTTGGTGACATTTTCAATTTTTACACATACCTGTTTTATTTGTTTGTCTTCACATTTATAGTACTTCATTTTGCAGTTTTTTCATATTTTAGCACACTGTGCATATTTTGAACTTCATTTGATGTGTTCTATATCGTCTTCCCTTCTCCCTCTTCTTCTGGGTTACACCTGGAAATGAGCTGTGACTCAATGTGCTTACAGTATTCCTGTCACAACATTTTAAATGCACACATCAAATAGATTCAGCAATTTCTTTAGAATGATTTTGAAAAGTATAGAACTTTCTCTTGAGTTTTGGAACATTGGTTTTTCAAATAATTCCATTTCTTTAGTGATGATTGAGGAAATATGTAATCTGGGGGCATCTTAATTGAGACACTTAAACCTTCCAGGAGTAGGTTTATTGAGTTTTTTCAAGTCAGTATACAGGGACGTTCATGCTTAATAAGCTGAAGAATTGTTCAAATGGCTGGACTTAAATGATATAAAACCTCTAATTGAACTAAAGGAAGAATAGTTGCATTTGAGAGGTGTTTTGAACATTCTTTCTTCTTCCTCAGAAAAGGCATCCGGGGGTTAATTTCCCATACACTCTTATAGGAAAATCTTCAGACCAAGTCTCTTTGTATCCAGTGAGTATAGTGACTGAATATGAGTAACCATCAAAATGGTGACTCATAGTCAGCATTATCCCCATGGGCTACCCTGCAAGGGTAGCGACCCTACATAAAAATAGGGAAGGGCAACCAGAAGGGGGTGATAGCAAGGGAAAGGGAAGCGATAAGAAAGGGGTTTGTAGGGAAGTGGTGAGCCTGCTGCAACTGAGGCAAAGCCTCCCCCCACCACAAAAACACTTAGTGTTGTTGCCGGATGTTGGGTCACCGGCATGTGTATATTACTGATGTGCTTTTCGGTGATATACACATGCCATAATAGCAATCACTATTTTGCAATCACTATTATGACATGGAACCAAGTCTCTCCTACATTTTATCTACTGTTTTATATTTTACTCGCCAACCCATGCTAATGTATGTTTTTCAAAGTAGTTTTTTGATTGAGTCAAGGTTTGTTCAATTGTTTGTATTTTTGTTGATTTGATGTTTTTGATCTGTACAGTACAAGTCACATTAACCTGTTCCTCCAATGTGTTGATGTTGCATTTCTCATTGAGTTGTATACGTGTTGCTGGATCCAGTTCAGTGCTATGCACAAACTGTTTCTTTAGAGTTAAAACCCAGCTTTGGATTGTACTATGACAAGACTGCATATGCATTCCAACTGAGCTGCAAAAACATATTATAAACTTTGCACTTGAGCTGGTTAAGCATTGAAAAATAAAGCATTATGAGTTGCCAATGCATTGCCGACTGTAAAAAACAATGTTAAACCCTCATTGGTGGAACAGTTTAAGGTGACTTGTACTGTCAGTATCTTGAGCAGTCTGGAAAGGCACTATAAATTAAAATGATCTCTCTCTCTCTCTCTCTCTCTCTCTCTCTCTCTCTCTCTCTCTCTCTCTCTATATATATATATATATATATGTAGATATATCATGGAGTTATTTTCCTTTTATTAGGTAATGAAAGGTCCAGGCCCATTCTTTTGCTCCCTTTTCCTTACTGGAATTTTCTAGCTGCATTAAGCTACTAGGGAGGGAGTTTTTACATGGATATCACTTTTTTGATGTGTGGTACAGATCCTTCTGTTTGTCAGCTGTGGACTCATGTACAGAGGTAGGGTGACTGTTTTAATTGGTGGGATTTGTTTACTGGATTCTGTTTTACTTAAAGCTATAGTAGGTTCTTGCCTTGGATATACAGTAGGTACCATCTCTTACTACTGGACCAGAGGGTGCTCCAATAATGACAATCTTTTCGGAGTTATAGGAAGGGTAGGTGGTTTGGGAGGGATTCACCTTACCTGATTGAAAATGAGTGGGCCAGGAGGCACTTGACCCATAAGAATGGTGTAATGGAAGTCAATCCCATCTTCCAGCATTGTTCCATATGGGAGGTAAAGGGTAAGAAGGCAGCTCAGGTTCCACAGGTCTGGTACTGCTCTGCAGTCAATCAGTCAGTCAGTCTGTTATTAATAAGGATTTTATCTCTGTATCTGCAATGGCTTGTTGTGTATCATGAAGGCCTGGTTGTATGACTCATTGGGGTGTGTTATTGCTGAGACCCCCCCCCAGTAATCTGTGATATGGCACCTGAGGCTGGATGACAGGAGTGGTGGGTTGCACTTGTTCTGAAATCTGAATTGAGTCTCACTGCACCTCCTATACATCAGCTCTTGTCCATTTAATGGGTGTCAGTCTTTCATGTGTGGCTGGTCTAAACATCAGAACAGTCCTCAGCTATCACCTCCTGCGGCTTAATAAAGGGGAGGGGGGTGGGCAGAGAGTGACTGTGAAAAGGCAGAGATACTAAACAAATATTTTTGCTCAGTATTTACAAATAAAGAGGGGGAGGGTACCTAAAACAAATAGTAGAAACACTCTGGATACAGAAGTTGATACCAGCCCATTTATAGAAGAAAGGGTTCTGAAAGAACTCTTAAAACTGAAGGTGGACAAAGCAATGGGGCCTGATGGGATTCATCCCAGAATTCTAAAAGAACTAAGGGTAGAACTAGTGACACCACTGACTACCCTCTTTAACAAATCATGGGAGGAGGGTGGTACCCAAGGACTGGAGGAGGGCAGTTGTGATTCCCCTTCACAAAAGTGGGAGCAAGGCAGAAGCAGAAAACTACAGACCTGTTAGTTTAACCTCAGTGATAGGGAAAATGATGGAATCACTTCTGAAGGAAAGAATTGTCGAGTATCTAGAGGCCAGAGGGGCATAGGACCCAAGGCAGCATAGATTCACAGCGGGAAGGTCATGCCAGACGAATCTGATAGATTTCTTTGACTGGGTGACCAAAGTAGTAGATCAGGGAGGGGCTGTGGACATGGCCTACCAAGACTTTAGCAAGGCATTTGACACAGTCCCACACAAAAGATTAATATACAAGTTAGCCAGCCTGGGAGTGGGTCCCAAGATGACAGCCTGGGTAAAGAATTGGCTGGAGAATAGGACACAGAGAGTAATAGTAAATGGAGTCCACTCTGAAGAAAGGGGGGTTACTAGTGGGGTACCGCAGGGTTCAGTATTAGGACCAGTCTTCTTCAATGTCTTTATAAGCAACATTGCAGAGGGACTGGAAGGAAAAGTATGTCTCTTTGCAGATGACACAAAGATCTGCAACAGAGTTGATGCACAAGGTGGGGTGGAAAGGATGAGAAGGGACTTGGCAAGGTTAGAGGAATGGTCAAATGTATGGCAGCTTAGATTCAATGCTAAGAAGTGCAAGGTAATGCACTTGGGAAACAAAAACCCAGGGGAAGAGTACACAATGGGGGGTGAGATACTAACAACAACAAAAATGGAAAGGGACCTGGGGCTAGTCATATCAGATGACCTAAAGGTGGGCAAGAAATGTGATAGGGCAGCAAGAAGGGCTGGGGGGATACTGGGATGCATAGGGAGAGGCATCAACACTAGAAAACAGGAAGTTATTATCCCTCTGTACAGACAGCTGGTGAGACCCCATCTGGAGTACTGCATGCAGTTCTGGAGACCCAATCTCCGCAAAGACATAGACAGGATGGAAGCTGTCCAGAGGAGGGCAACTAAAATGGTGCAGGGTCTGCACTGGAAGACATATGAAGAGAGACTTAAGGAGCTTAATATGTATAGCCTCGAGGAAAGGAGGGAGAGGGGGACATGATAGAAACTTTTAAGTTCCTCAAGGGAATCAACAAAGTCCAAGAGGGTAGCATCTTTCAAAAAAAGAGATGTGCAAGAACAAGGGGGCACAATTTGAAGATGGGGGAGCAGCTCAGAGGTAATTTAAGGAAGTATTTTTTCACAGAGAGGGTTGTGGATGCATGGAGCAGCCTTCTGGAGGAGGTTGTGGAGTCAAAAACAGTGGTGGAATTCAAGCATGCATGGGACAGTCATAAGGCAATTCTAGGGGGTTGGGGTAGGAAGAAGTAGACTGCTGGTTAACTAGGATCTGCAGCTTATCCATTAGGTAGGGAAATGAGCATACTGGTTGGGCAAAGCGGTCCTTATCTGCCATCAAATTCTATGTTTCTATGCACCTGCAGTGGTAGATGGAATTTCTGCAGGAGTTTTCCATGATGCTGCCCATTCTGGTGCTGAAGTTAAAGAGGCTTACTGTCCTGAGTGTCCTCAATTATGGTTGGATGACCCTGCAAATAATTTTACTACTGAACTTCTCCAGTTAAGGGTTCTATGTTAAAATAGCAAAAAATAAATAAAATAGCAATTGAAATTATAGCGAATACATAATGGCGACCGCACAAATAATGATAGCAGATAAACAGGTAGGTAAAAATAGCAAACACAGCACATAGCAGAATCTCTCAGAAAGCTGTGCTTAAATCGTGATTATGGATTTCTCTGTGTCCCAATCTCGCTACGCATATAACACACAGTAACTGAAATAATACTGAATACCACCACGATCAGATTGCAAAACTGCTTAACTGCTGAAAATCTGTATCTAAATCATGATCATGAATCTCTCTGTCCAAATCTCCCTACACACACCACACAGCAACTTTAATAATCCTTGAATACCAACATGATTTGATTGCAAAACTGCTTAATTGCTGAAAACTATGATTTAGGGATTACTACCTCCAACTAGTTCACTGCTTAGATCTGCCCACTTTACCACTTCATTCTCTCTCTCTCTCTCTCTCTCTCTCTCCAAAAGCAAGGGATGCTGCACTCAAAAGACATGCTGAAAGGGCACTACATAACTTACTCTATCTGAAGTGCACTATGTACTAGTTTAACTTGAGTCTGAAAATGTGTTACGTTTCTGATGAAGCACTCAAAAGATATTCTACAAGGTAACTAACTGGCTGCACCACATCAACTCTAGCACTAAATTTGCATGGATACTTTTGCTGACTGTGACTGTGACCATAATAACACAGAAACAGTGTTGCACTGCACTGCACATGCATGGGCTGGGCTCTGGGCACCGGTGCAGAATAAAGAATTAGCAGTTCAACAGTTTGGCAACCAGTTGTGTGTAGTAATTGTGTGGAGATTTAAAGACTTGCCATTTTTTGTAATGCAATAATCACTGAGATTGGGACACACAGAGATCCATGATCACAATTAATAGTCACCATTTTTTGTACAGCAAGTTTCACTGTTATGTACATGTACTGGTATTTTGTGGCCACCAATATGATTTTCATGATAATTGATTCGCTATTTTGTAGTTGTAATTTTTTACTTACTGTTATCACAGGATACCCCAGTTAAATGATTTACTAGAGCTCTGAAAAGACATTTATGTGACCACAGATGAGGGTGGAGGCACACTGGACCTGATCTTTTCTGCAGGACTGGAGACATGTGCCGTCTCATGGAACCACTAACTTGGTTGAAACACTGCACAGTAAGGCTCAGATCCAGCTCCACTGCACAGGGATCTGTATCCATGTTGGTTTCTAGATCTGTTGGATAGCTTGAGTTCTTTAGAGCACAGGTAGAGAAGGTCATGGGTGCATGTTAACAGGCATGCCCTAATAAAGGAATAATGCCTGACAGGGCGGGTGTTATCCCAGTATAACACCCACCCTGGAGAGCATTATTCCTATTATACAATGGCTCATTGTTTTATACAGAAAAAAATAATTTTAAAGAATTTTATTTAGTGTTTTAAAATATTTTTTTTAAGAAAAGATGCAGGCAGTGCTCAAGGTCCTCAATGATATCATCAGCAGGGATGTTATGCCAGGATAACATCCCTGCTGTGATGACCAACTGACCAATCAAGAGCCAGGATTCTTTTTTGCCATTGTATAATGTTCATTATGAGTGCTTTCAGGAAACAATGTGATAGGTGAGAGCTAAATCTGCCTGCAGACTTACCACCTTGGAGCTTGATTACATCATATCTGAAGCTACAGTAAACAGGGCTAATCCTGACATTTTGTCAGATGGGAGACCAGCTCTAATGAACATCAGGTGCTATGTTAAGTGGTCTTAGTTCTGCAGGTGGCACTGTCCTCTTGTCTGTAAATAACTACACCAATGTCCCAGCATAGTGTTAGGGAGACAGTGTATTATTGTGAGGTGCTGCCTTTAGATGAGACATTGAACTGAGGTACCATCTGACTGTTCTGGTGGCTGTTCATGTAGACATAAAAGATACCATAACCTCTCAAAAAGAGTAAGATAATTTCGCTGGTGTCCTTTAAAATTTTCCCTCATTCTCTTAACCCCAAACCACTTTATTTGATTCAATATCAGTCAATGTGTTCTGTATTCCCCACCCTAGATGAGGCTGAAAATGGGAACATATTCCTTAGCCCTCCTTTCCCTGTCAACAAAAAACAAATGAATACAAATAAATTAAATTAAAAAAATTGCTTTCATGTATCATTGCAGTTGTGATAAACAGACATGATCCACATTTTGTACTATAGACAGTCTTTTACATCCAGTTATCTTCAGGACAGAGAAAAACCCTTCTCAGGAGAAGTGCAAATAAGTAATTTGTTCCTTAAGGTCAATGTTGCCAGTATCTGAGTCTGCATGTCTTTCACTGCTATGACTATATGCATCAGGAAAACAAATCAGTTGAGTTTGAAAACTCTGACTCCTTGATGTGAGTTCCACTAGTTGGATGAAGGAAGTAAGCTGGTTGCTTGCAAGTTTGTGTTGCACCACGTTAATCTTGGAATCAGCCCTGGCATAGCTAATTAAGGCTGAGGAAGAGGCACAGGCATATATTTCTTACAGGATTCTTAAGTACTTCATGCAGTAAGGGTCTCCTTGCCAGGTCCCTGAAGGGTGCCATGGTGAGACCCATGCTCAGGAAGACCAGATGACCTGGTTATCAACCAGTCTCCAATCTGCTATTTCTAAGGTTATTGAGAAGATGATTGCAATGAAGCTGAGTGAACATTTTAAATCCAATAATATATTTGAGACATTCCAGTCTGGTTTCTGACAATGTCAAATACTAAAAGGCCTGAGAAAGATTTGTCATCATGAGAGATCATGGTGAGGCATCTATTTGATTCCTTCTCAGTCTGGCATCTGCATTTGCATGGTAGACCAGCAGGTGATAATAGACAGACTTGAGGAGTGCAGGGTGTTCTGCTGGTATCATGCTTGCAAGATTCCCATCATTCCTCTAAGACTGGGAGCAAGCAGAAGCAGTGGGGATTTTCCAGTCTTGGCTGATTTCCCTAGACTGTGATATGTCCCAATAGTAAGTACTGTTGTGGTATTGTTGTCTGTATATGCATCTATCAGAGAAGATTATTAGAATGCAAAGTGCTATTATCACTATGCTGATGATGTTGAGCTGCATCTATCCTTTGCACTTGTCCAGGGCTCCTCTATGCTGATGCTCGTACTAGAACACTGCCTGTTTGGGATAAGTACTGTAACTAGAAGGTATTCAACTGACTGGCACTCAAACCAGGAACAACCAAGGGGTCGCTTATGTTATTTTATTTTTTATTTTGGTTTTGTTACCGGCAGATGAGAGCTGCACAATACTGCATGTTTTCAGCCTCATCCCAAGGGAGGATCATCTGAAAACCAGTGGCTCAGTTTTAGAAAGTTCCCTGGATCAGTGCAATTTGCACCAAACCCCCACATGCAGTAAACATGGGGAGCACTAGGAATCCTGCCCAGGATTTCAGAAAAAGAGAAGTCCCAGTGCCAAAGTTCCCAAGGTTGCCACAAGCCAAGAGCTGTGCCAACTAAACAGAGCATAGGAGAGAAATTCTGCAAGCCACGGGATGGGCTTGCTGCAGCAGTGGCCAGCAATGACAACCCACCAGCCGGTCTCCCTGTTGGCTGCAAGTCATCCTAGGCATGCTATGGTACATGGTGATAGGTAACACAGGTCAGGATGGGGGAAGGGGGTGGCAACTGCTCTTGATGGGACAAATGCATGGCCACTGCCTGTAGTGCAGGTCTGAGTGGTTAGGCAGATGGATCAGCATCACCAAAGGGGGGTAGGGGGTTGTGAGCTCATACTTGTCACATACCACTGGCTGATCCAGCAGTGGTCTTGCAGGTGTCAGGGCTCTGAATCTACCTTCCCCATGGGGGCAGAGGGTCACCCCCCACTCAGGGCCAGCTTGGGGAGTGGACCACAGCAGGTTAGACCAGCTCTGGGCTGCTCTAAGAGCAGGATCCTTGTGCCCATTGAGGATGGGCTTGCAAAATCCCATTTTAGGGATATTGCAGAGCTGCCCCAGTGCAAGCCACCTTCTGCCATGGTGCACTGGTGTGACCACCACAAGGACAGCAGAAGCCCAGATGGTGCTGGCAATCCCCCCAGTGGAGCAGGATGCCTTCCAAAATTGGGAATAGTGCAAGGTGCAACTCAAGGAGCTCTTTGCGTTATGTCTCCTTGACACAAGCTCCTTGCACCAGTCCTGAGCATTTGAAAATCGGGCCTCAGGTTTCTATATTCAGGTTCAGCCTTAAGCTCCTCATATTTGATAGGGTTCAGCTTGGCCAAGATTAGTTTTCAAGTCTGGGAGTTGTCCTTGATGAGATGCTGGCATACCCTAGCTGTTTGTAGTAGTTCATGGCTACTTCTGATCATCTTAAAAATATCCCCAGATGAAACCCCTTTCAGGAATCTGACAATCTGAGGAACCCAGTATGGGCTTTTGTCTCATCAAGCATAAAGGACTTTAATATGCTTTACAAGGTCTGGCTGCCTTATAGCCAGTTCTGTCACCTACAGCTAGTGCAGAATCGTGCACCAATTTTTTTAAACTTCTGTTCAGATGTCCGACCATATCACCCCTCACTACAAGCTCAGCAACCGATGTCAGTTAGGCAGCAGATTGATTACAAGGTGTTGTTTATTGTTATTTAAAAACCAAAAAGATGACCCCCTCAACCTCCATGGGCTCCTTACCCCAGCCCATATGAACCTTGGGGAGTTACCCACCCCACAGGTGAGGAGCTAATGAGTTTACCCTAATGATGATTAAAATCTTCGAAAGGACATAGCATGTGGGGTTGCTTCTCCTGGCCTGTGGAACAAGTTGCTCAAAGAAATCTGCCTGACCTCGTCCCTTAATCATTTTAATATGCTAATATTTATTTTATTTAATCAGGCTTTTTATAAACCTTTAGTTTACACTATTTTGAGACTGTTCTGATCTAGTTTTTAGATTTGGTTAACATATACACTGTATCTTTATGTGCTGTTTCTGTGTCCTCTGTAATTTGTACTTTCTGGCACTCTCAGCTATGAATGGATGCGTTGCAAATAAATTACAATACAATTACTGCTGCTGATACTACCATGATTTACTTACTGTAAAAGCAGGGGATGCTGCTATCCCTTCTGCCAAATATTACAGTTGGAGCTGGACACGTTTTAGTTTTAGTTTTACTGATGAACTTTCCCATAGCATTTTTATTTTACTGCCACAAAATTCTGCAAACAAAAACATTAAAAACATTTACATTTCATAGGACACAATTTACAACATTTTTTTTCCCACAACTTGGCCAATTTGTAGAGAAAAATGCTTCATAACTTTTTTACATATTTTTTATGTTTGGGAACTTTGTGTGTATTCTTGCAAATGAAGGATGCTTGTACCATATTTCAAAAATATGCAGAAACAGTGCAAATTACAGTAATTAAATTTAAACATGTATGGGGGAAAACACAAATTCCATACCTCTTACCTCTGTCTCCAACAGAGAATTTTGTGAATTTTTCTGTTTTACTGTTTATACTCCTAGTCAGACATCCCCAGTCAGACACTGACCACCCACAGTCCCAATGATTCCTTGCCTTGAGTCTGGGGTCCTCCACAGCTTGACTCCAATGACAGAGCCAAAAGAGAGCCCCCCTCCCCCCCAGACAGAAGTAAATATGGGAGTTACCTGAGGCACAAGGCGCACTTGTGCTGGTGTTATCATGATGGCCAGCATGACAAATGTTTTCATTCAGTTGTTTCCTAGTCACCTGCTTTCCCTAACATTGCACACCCCTTGGTTGGCTCAAATGGATGCAGTCACACCTCCTGTGAGTCAGCAAGTTCTCCTGCCCTCTGCAAGGGGTCCTTATGGTAAGGAAATCGTGGCCATGCTCTTCTCAGTCAGCTGCCTGATTGACAGTATCCTGCATTTGCTTCCAAACCCAGATTAACTGCATAGCAGCACAACATGCTATGCTGGGTCATCAATCAGCTTCTAGTTTTGTCAAATATTTTTGTTGCAATTTGTAAATCTCGCAAACACAAAGTTTGCCCAGTCATAAGAGAGCCACATGCAAAAGTAATTCAGACAGTGGAACCTTTAGGCAAATCATCCTTCAATACTTTTTCTTAATTAGCACCTGGAGAGGCAAAAGCACCACTAATACAATAATGTTTATACTTGCTGTTAACACTTGTATGGAAAGTGTTTGTCCTTGGAGAAGAAGTTTATCTTTGGGGAAGGATGCTTGGAGTTCAGTTATATTAGGAACTGAACGTGGTGTTCTGGGCCTCAGTATTAGCTTTGAAACACATCCTAGGGCAAGCCTGCTGTCCTTTCTGCACCAGTGTCCTAGACTACATCAAATGGAAAGACATGCTGAATATGAATAAAGTTTCTGCTGGAACGAAGATACAAGACTATCACTGCTCCTACCACGGAACAGCACAACAAATCAGAGTCAGTTTCCTTTGAAGAAATATAGCTTAGAGAAGCTCACAGCAAACATGCAAAACAAGCTTTGCATTTTGATGTGGAAGAAGACGAACAGGTCCTTCTAAGGAATTTGTTTGGGCAGCAAGATTGAAGTATCGTTCTCCTCCCACCAGTTGTTCTCATACCTCTCAACCTTTCATCATCTGAGCATGATGTACAGTGTTTCAAAAATGTGTAAAAAAATGTGAAATGAGTCCTCAGCCTCAAATCTTATATATATAGAAACTCAGGAAATTGTGGGGACTAATTCATGTTCACAAAAAATTTAAGTTCATTTACAGTGTAAATTAACACAATATATTGCCTCAAAATCTTAATGGTGAAATTGGGACACAAAACATCCCCCTAGAGTATGAAACAGAGGGGTTCAGAAAGGCAAAAAAAGGAACTGCCTCTCATAACATGGGACATTTGAGAGATATAGCTGTTGTGCCAAAATTATAGTGGGTAACTTTTTTCCCAAATCCTGCCTAAACTAATATATGACGTGACTTTGTTTAAAATAGTGGCATGAACAGTGCACAATATGATTGCCATCTCAAACAGTGGTCATATTAGTCTATGTTGCCCACTAACCAGTGTGTGAGAACAAATATTTGTTTATATATTTTTCTGTTCACCCTTCAGCTACATGCCAGCACCTCTCAGGCCTCATGCAACCACCTAACCCCATCTTCCACAAACTTACTGCTGCTGTCTCTCTCATGGTTACAGATTTGTGGCAGGTGTGTGTGTGTTGGGGGGGGCTGGATCATCTTTCCAGACATCACAGGATCCTGACTGGCAGCAGACTACATGGTCTGGGGTACAGCTATGCAAAATGAAAAGTTCCACCAGCCAAATTTAAGCAGGATGGCAATTTTGCTTCTGAAATGCTGTTGGGAGTTTTTTGATAAATTCCACAGAATTCCAAAAGTGTTTTGATTGAATCTGAAGATTTTTTTTTCATGATTGACAGAAATTTCAAATTCATTTTCCAGTTTTTGGAAAACTAATCTGCAGTTTACATAAACCCTGGAATATGAATCTTGGGTTTATGTAAACCATAGATTACTAATCAGTGGGTATTGATAATAAACACAACCTGTTTTTGGAATTTCAGAATTCTACTTCTAATAGAATTTTTTAGAATTAGGTAGAATTTCCAAAATTCTGCATAGTTCCATCAAAATGGGAATTTGAAAAGTCCACCTAACTCTAGTGAGGGGGTGAGTTTTATGGGGCCATCGTTCAAGTAGGCAAAGGAATGTATAACCATATTTTCTCCCCAAGTCCCTCCAGTTCCCTCTACTCACACCATGGTGCCACACTTTCTACAGGTTGTCTTGAACATCATTTTCCCAGAGAATGAGCAAGATCCCTGGTTTGCCACCAGGGTCAGTGACATAACAGACTTGCCCCCCCTCCCCCAGGTCTTGGAGTTGCTACCACTGGCAGCACCTTACCAGCCAGGTTACCTGCACTGATCACGACATGTCTGCTCCTGAAACCTGTTTTTTGGCAGGGTAGTGCAACAAGCTGCTGTGGACCAATAGGTATCCATAAGAGAACAAATATTTTACACTGATGATGTCTGCCCAATGGGGATGAGGAGGTGGGCATTTCTTTCTATAACAGTAACCAATAATTTTGCTCAAAATCTGGAATGACATTGTTGGTAAGAAGGAGGAGGATGCTCAAGTGCCATTGTGTATGCTCTCCTCAGCTGGGGAGGGTGAGCTGTGCTTCCTATTGTTTGTCCATCACCAAAGTGTCCACAGATGGTGGTGCATTCTGGAAAGGCAAAATGGGAAGGAGGATTCTAATGTCAGTGCATTTGGTATAACAGCATCAGGGACACCTCTGCATCTACTCCATAAGGGTAGGGAATAAGGAATAACGTGGTAACTACAGAACTGTCAGTCTTATTTCTGTTTTTGGTAAACTGATGGAGACACTAATCAAAGAAAATTTTGTGAACTACCTGGAGATCAACCAATCTGATAGTATTATTTGACTGGGTAACGAGGATAGTGCATAAGGGCCACACTGTGGAGCTGCTCTACTTCAGTTTCAGCAAGACTATCAACTTGGTGCCTCACAGACGTTTGCTGAGGAAGCTAGATGAGCTGGGTGCAGTGAATAACACAATTAGATGGATTAGAAAGTGGTTGGAAGGGAGACAGAAGAGGGTTGTGGTTAATAGAGTCAAGTCAGAAAAGAGGTAGGTTACCAGTGGGGTACCACAAGGATCAATTCTGGGTCCAGTCCTTTTCAATATGTTCCTCAGTGTCATGGAAGAAGGAATCCAGGAAGGCAAACAAAAGTAACACCTTCTCAACCATTAATAAAGTTCAAACTCCCGTGTGAATAAAAGTTCTTTTTATTCAATTCTTGCTTTTGTGTCTTTTCTTGTTCCAAAGTAAATATTTTACTTGATATTATTTCAACTCTTGCTCCTTATAATTTCATTGTAATACTTCAGAATAATAGTTCCTTCATCAGACTGTGCAGCTTTTCTATATGGCATAAAAATATATATTTTTAATATAATAATTCTTAAAGGCTTCGGGTTCTAAATAATCAGCAAATATTTCAAAAAATATTCAAAATGCATAAGTTGCTATACAGGTGGCACTGACCTATAAACTGTAAGAAAGCAACATTTCAAAACTTCAAAAAAGTGTCTGCTATGGGGCAGGGATGAACCCTCATATGTTTCAAACTGGGTTTCTCAATATCTGTTAAAGACAATAAATACATATTAAAAATAGGGAACAAATCATAAAGTCACTTACTTCAAACAAATGACAGTCTTATTAGGCTCATAATTACTTTCAAATGCCATGTAGCTTTAGAGTCCAAATGGTGTTTGCAAATTTCATTTCTATCTGTGAACCAAATAGAAAGATCCTCAGTTTCTAAGTAATATGAAACGTCAATGTCGCACACCAAATTCCATACAAAAAATCTAATAGAGGGGCTAATTCCTACCTCAAGACCTTCAATAAGTAAAAAAACACAATTTCAGTGTTTAAATCCCCTATTCAAAATGCATTTCCTTGCGATTGTTTTACACGCCCGCCACCATTAGCAGACACATTGGAAAGATGCTAATGCTTCTAACTCACCTTGCCAGGAGATAACAGAAGGGGCCTGGGCCACAAAGTGTGTGCACGCTGAGACATACTGAAGTTACAAAATAATTCCACCTCCCAGCCCGGTCAAAATGAAACTTCCCTATGGAAAAGCCAGGGAAGTCCCCCTTTACTCTCTGGATTTGTCTAAGTCCAAAATCCAGCCAATGTACTGGTGGTTCTTCATTCTATTCTACCATGAACCAGGACATTTATGCACTAACAAACAAATATGCTGTGCAACTATTAAATAATGAATAATAGCAGGAGAGTCAAAAGAAAAAGAAGAACTGACGAGGGGGGCATACAGGCACACTGAGAAAAGGAAATAAAAGGAAAAATAAGCAGGAGTAAAGCTACAGTGGGGGCACTGTCATAATGAAACTTTACATTACAAAGGACAGTATTACAAAGGAACTAGACTAATTAAACATCTTTCTCAAATATGCTTAGGCTCAAATAATTAAACTGACACACAGAACAATAAGTCTCTTAATCAAAACTGGTCAAATTCAAATTCTCATTTAGCCCATATTTACGCAGGTGTGTTCTCGATATAAAGATCCTCCTTGCTTCACGTTTCAAAAAAAGCTGATTCTGTATTGCCTCCTCTTGGTGATTCATATGCTTTTTCAATGCCAAAAAATTTTAAACTTGAGATTTGATGGTGTTTTTTAATAAAATGTCTGACTAGAGGGGATCTCAAGTCCCTCTTCTAATATTATATTTGTGTTCTGTGATTCATTGCTTTGGGGCTCTTGTCATTTCCCCAATATAATATAAACCACAAGGGCAGTATATACAATACACTATGGATGGGATATTCAAAAGGGTTGAGCCATGCGCAATAGGGTTGCGCCTGCACAAGACCAAAAGTGCGCCATTCTGCGATATTCATCAGGAGGCAGTTGCACACCCGAAAACATGCTAAGCAACAGCGCAATGCAAAGGAAGGCATGCACAACCGACGTGGGTGGAGCCATGCAAAAAGAGCTTAATACTTAACAGATTCTATTGCGCAAAGAGCGGAACTGCCGAAATTGCGCACTCACGTGAAATGAGCCAAAATAAAAAGGCTCAAGGAAGCGGCGCAAGAACGCTAAAGGATGCCAAGTAGGGTGAGAGAGAGAGAGAGACAAACAGACAGACAGACAGACAGACAGTGACAGGCTAGGGCAGGCAAGGCAAGCATTGTGGGCCATAGGCTGCAGAATCAGCGGGGTGCCAGTGCAGTGGAAGTAGCAGTCAGGACAGCGGGGTAACACAGCAACACCAGCCGGGGGCAGAAGCCAGGGAGATGGACAGTGCCAGCTTACAATGGAAGCTGTAATGAGGGGGTGAGAATGCAAGCTGCAGGGGCGAGGCCATGGAAGGGCCTGTCGGCAGTATGCCCCAACAGGCAGTACTGTGCCCGCATCAGCTATGAGCTGTATACAGATGTAGAGATCGTGGGCGGTACCGCCTGAACAGAAGCAATATTGAGGCGGCTTTGATGAGCTGTGCAGTGATGAGTGCAGGCACCCTCACGACGATCACGCTCTGTCAGTGGAGACCAAGGTGACAGCCTGCATGTGCCTGCTCGCATACCGGGCACCTTCCAGAGGCCGACAGGGGACACCACAGGCATCACACAGTCAGCCATATCGCATCCTCACCCAATTCCTCAGCGCACTGCTGCCACATGCTGCAGAGCACATCCATTTCCCCAGCACCGCAGCAGAGCGTACAGCAAACATGCGGGAGTTCCACAGGGTAGCACTTATGCCTGTGTGCTAGGGGCCATAGACTGCACCCATGTGGCCATTCGACGCCACCTGGCCCCGATGGGGCAGCATATAGGAACCGAAAGGGATACTCCAGTGTCAACTGCCAGGTGGTGTGTGATGCCACTGGGTGAATAATCAATGTCTGTGCCACACACCCTGGTGGAGCACATGATGCCTTCATATGGCATCAGTCCGCACTGTGCCATTGATTTGAGAGTGGGGACATCCCCACAGGCCATCTAGTGGGTGAGTACGCATGTATGGAATGCAAACTTGGGGCAAGGGTGGGAATGCCACAGGTGCCATGGTAGCGGCACACAGGGATATGGGCAAAATGGACCTGAACATGACACTGATCTCCACTATCTCCACACAGGTGACAGCGGGTACCCACTCCGTCCCTGGCTGCTCACACCGTACCGGCGCCCCATGACCCCATCGCAGCAAAGCTATAATGAGGCACATGCTGCCACATGCAACATCATAGAGTGGGTGTTTGGGATGCTCAAGGCATGCTTCCGATGCCTAGACACCTCCGGCGGTGCCCTACAGTACAGCTCCCCAAAGGCCTGTGGGATATTCCTGGCCTGTTGCATCCTGCACAACATGGCCAAGGACTGTGGGATAGCCATACAGGTTGAAGAGGGGGACAGTGATGGGGACGCCAGTGGCGCCGGTGTTGATGTTGATGAGCAGCCCCCCCTAGGACGGAGGGACCCCCGACTGATCCGGCAGGCCCAGCTGCACCGGGACACCATCACAGAGGAGCACTATGCACAACACAGGTAAGTCAAGGGACATGTGCAACCAACACTGTCCATCGCAAACCACAGGCACACAGGGTAACACACCAGGGGTGCATGATGGCCGGGAGTGGAAGTGTCCAGGCATACAAACACACCATCAGGGAGGGTGAGCACTCATATGACACACACACCAGGCTAGAAGCGTACATGGGCAGATGCACAGCACAGCAGAACCGACATTGCTAACACACAGCACCACCGACCACCCCCACCACCTGTACTGTCCAAGTACGTGTCAGATGCTGGGCACCCTTCGCAGCACTTGTGTACAGTACAATGCAGGCATCATCATGCACACACACCTGTGGGCAACAGTTGGGAGGGTGTGCAGGTGGTCCATGTGTCGGCATGTTGAGCAGAGCACCCAGCAGTGCACTGCCCACCATGACACACATTGCACACAGGGCAGCACCAAACAGGGCCCACACTGGGAGACAGGTCAGTCATGTAGCACTGTCCCATGGCCACCGCGGGATGCGTGGGCGGCCCCGCCATGACCCAACAGCACTGGCAGGCTGAGCAGGGCCACATGGGGTGGCACTGTTGGACCACCAGGTGTCCCACTGCGTGAACGCGACCTTGCCCACACAGGGGTCTGCAGCATGCCGAACACAGCTGCACCAGGGGTGCTCAGGATGCTCACAGCAGAACCCGGCGTTGACAGGCCTGGTGTCGCACAATGCCGGGAATGGGGAGTGGAGCGTGAACTGTGTGGGGTGTGTGGTACAGGGTCACCTGACTGTGTGCCCAATGCATCCACACGACAGAGACCACTGCCTGGGTCAGTCTGTCAATGGCAGCGGTCACATCCATCCACATGTGGACCATCTCTGCACAGTCCAGAGCACACTCCCTGCTGTGCCACTCCACAGCCACACACAGTGCCTCCATGGACATTGCAACCCGCCTCTGCTGCTGTACTGATTCCCGCAGCAGGCTGGTGTGCTCGTCCAATGGGTACTCTGCCACAATGGCAGCCTGTCCCCCAGGGTGTTGAAGGTCCTGATGCACAACACTCCTTGAGGGCGGGCACTGTTTGCCAGGACCAGGAATGGGTGTATCACAGGGTGGCAGGCCTGCCACCGCTGGACACTGAACCCCCATACCTGGTGGGTGACTGCTGCTGCTGGCCCTCCAACCGCTGTGCCACAGAGTCCACTTGTTCCACCGCTGTGGCTGCAACAGTGCCAGACACCTGCACAGCCACCGGTGCTGCCCCACCGGTGCTGACAGGCACAGCCTGGGACTGTGCTGACATGCTGGCACACAAGTTGGAACCAGCAAGGCCCAGGGGCATGTGATGGCCTGCTGTGTGTCCATCATGGGACACACACATGTCACTGCCCATTGCAGTCCTTGCATCATCAATGGTGCAGGTACGTGCTACAACCACAGTCACAGCGTGATGGCATGCTTGCATGCCAGACTGCTGAGACACAGGCTGTGCACCCCCCACACCCGAATCACCGACACCAGAGTTGACAGCCCTGTGTGCATGCTGGTGCAGTGCATACTGGCTGGTGACAGAGGTGGATGGACCCTCCTCCATGTCCAGCAGGTCATCCTCACTGCCTGGTCCCACCACCACCATCTCCTGGAGATGAACAGGATCTGCAAAAGAAAGAGAGGACATGTGAGTGCATGTGACCAACCTTCCTCCCCCTCCCAACACCACCACCATGTCATACCATGCAGTGATGGGCTTCCACCTATCTGGAATCCACCTCCTGGTATGCCCTCAATAGCACTGCATTGCATAGTTGCAGCCAGTCAGTCCTCAGCCGGGGTCAACTCCACCACCCGCTGGCTGGCCCCCACCAGTGCCAGCGCGTGCCGCCCTGAGGGCCGCCACCTTCTCCTTCACCCTCCTGCGGTCTGTCCCAATCTTTTTCTTGCATTCCTGCATGGAGCGCTGATGGCTTTCGTGCAGGTTCACTGCCCGGGCTACCCCCTCCCATGCAGCCGCACGGGCCTGAGGGGTGCCCCGGCTTCCACGCAGTAGTGCCTCATCCTCCAGGTAGGCCTGGAAGAGGGCCTCAGTCTCTGCCGTGGTGAAGTTGGCCTCCTCCTAGCCCACCATCCTCACCCTCACCTTGTCTCTGCTCGGTCATGGCGATCTGTATGGGTGTAAGTGGACACCAGTCACTGTGCAGACTACAGCATTATCCCATGCCCATTGTCCAGAACATCCCACAGCATGCAACTCACCTCTCACCTGCAGTAACCGACTCTGTCCAGCACAGCCCACTGTCGCACTTTCTAGCACAATGCATGCAAATTAGGAGAGGAGCAACTGTAATGAGATGCAAATCACGCCACTGCACCTTTGAATGGCTGATCAGATGATTTGCATGTGTCGGCTGAATATCGCGCCATTGCACTTTTCGCAAGATGGTTGATCCAGCTAAGCCAATAGCGCAGATCTGTGACTGTGCGGTACACTGCATTGCACATGCCCAGGTAGCTTACACAGGCGTCTGCCGCGCTGATGATGTGCTGTGCACGATCGGCAATTCAGGCCATGGCCACCATTGTGCCAGTGGCGCTACAGCACTGGGCACTATATGGCACTGTGGCACTACTCGCGCAATAGTCCACTGTGGCACTGGTACGCAGGGTGGTCAGTCGCAGGATGCGATATGCTGATGGCGCCAGCGTGGCCTTGGCGCCATAGACCCCTGACCTGGTGTCCGACCTTTGGCCCCTGGCACTGTTCAGCTGCCATGTGTACAGCCCTATTGCGCTGTCTGGTGACAGTGCTATGTGAACTGATGGCGCTGTTAGAACAGCGTGATTGGAACCTATGGTGGTCTATTGTGCAACATCTCCACGTGGGGTTACGGCGCAGCGGGGCGCCATATTGCCTGCTGTAAAATTGGTAGCATGGCATGCAGGAGGGAAGTGCAATGGAGCCCTGTGGAGGTGGTCAACTTGGTGGCCCTGGTGGAGCCCCACTATGGGGCACTGTATGGTGAGGTGCCCCTCACCATGGCTAGGACCCAGGTCTGGCAGCAAGTGGCCAGTGACCTGGTGGGGGTCACTGGGCAGCACCGGTCTGCTGAGCAGTGCCGGCACAGATACAGTGACCTCCACAGGAGGGAGCCTGAGCTGCATGAGCGGCTACGTTCACGTGCCAGGAGGGGCATGGTGCCTAGGCCAGGTGGGTGTACCATCTATGCACCTGTATTCTCTGTAGGGGTGTGAGTGTGTTTTGGTGGATGTGCATAGGTGATGGCTCTGACATGGTTGGCTGTGTCAGTGTGTGCAGGTGTGAGATGCATGGGGCTGGCTGTGTGGGCAGGCACTCTCACTGGGGCAGGGGGCAGTCAGCTTTGGAGTCACACTGATGTTTTTCTCAACATATGTCTTCCACAGGCCGGGATGTGAGGAAGCAGGCACATGCTGAGGAGGGCCATGACAGGGCCCCGGTGCCAGTCGGTGGTGCAGCAGGAGGTGGGCCACAACAACAGCGGCAGCAGCAGCAGCAGCAGACACACCTTCTTGCGGAATGTGAGTATCATTATATCATGGATGCTATTGCATGCTGTAGGGGGTGGGCATGACCACCAGCCATGCACAACACAGCCATGCACAACACAGGTGACATTTATCACTGTCCAGTGTCACTGCACGTCTGTGTGTGCATCACTGGTGGTCCATGCATGCACTGGGCACATGGCTGTGTAACTGGCATCGCACCACATTTAATGCCACTTGACAGCCTTGTTTGTGCTGTGATGGACATGGGTGTGTGTGTGCAGTGGTACACATAGCTGGTGCCGCCTGTTTGTGATGGCCATGTGCATGTTCACTGTGGGTGGGTGCATGCCATCACAGGTGTGGGACATTGGGCTATATGGCTTGCAGGTTGGGTGGTGTTCAGGGTTGTGGTCAATCACAGCCATTGACTGTGTTCCCATTTTCCTAGGCCCCAGTGTTCTCAGGAGGATACAGCAGGAACTGCATGGGCTGACGCAAGTGTCCTTGGACAACCAGGCCATCCTCAGGGACATCCAGCGACATGGCCTGCGGAGGAGGCATCACCAGGCACAGCGGCACCGGGCAGAGGAGGACCAGCCTGCTGGGCCTTAGGCCAGATTCCCCTCCCACTTCACCCATCCCTCCCACCCTGCCTTCTCTCTCCAAGTTGTTCATCCCTACCCCTTGCCCACCCCTACCTTTGTAAACTTAACCCCCCTTGTAAATAGTTATGGTGTTGATTGTTTTGTGATTTACATTTTTATAATACATTTATATTTTGTTATGAATACTGTGTTGGTCTCTGATTTGCAGCTGGTTATGGTTGCTCAGTTGCAGTGGTGTGCATGCCATCTGGGGTGGTATGGTCCTGAGTGTGTGTGTGTGTGTGTGTGTGTGTGTGTGCATGGGGAGGTATCTCCAGCATGGCAGTGACTTTCTGTTGGTCTTGCCGTCTGCTGCCACCCACTGCTGGGTGCACAGGGTGGGTCTGGCTTGTATGCTTCTCTGCTGCACGGGGTTGACGTGTGCCGGGGGATGCATGGTGTTTCCTGCAGTGCCAGTCACTGCACATGGGTGGTGTCTTGGGGTCATGGTGCAGGGTGTGCTGTGCATACGGGGGGCTGATGTGCACTGTGGTTGTCAACCCCCTGTGTGTGTCACTCTCAGCCTGCCAGTGGTTGTGCTGGGGCATCATGGCTCTGCTGTGTTTTGTTGGCTTATCCCCATGGGCCAGTAGATCATCCATCCCACCCCCAGTGATGCTGTGCTTGGGGTGTGCAGGTGTCTTGTTGGTTCTGCAGTGTGTTCCTGTGCCCATGTGTGGCATGGCTGGCGGTGGGCCCCAGCCTGCCTCCCTGGTTGTGCACTTCCATTGCTCTGCTTGGGGGCACTGTGGCATGTGCTATGGAACCTCTGGACTGCTCAGCTGGGCTGCCCTTGTTGCGTTATGGTGCAACTTACTGCCAACTTCCCTTCCTGGTTGCACCTTAGGCAGTTAGTGCGATATTCAGACGCTGGTTGCTTGCGCAATTTGTTCTGCTCCATGTTTGAATATCGCATCTGTTGCGCATATGCGCAATTGATTTGAGCTTGCTCCTGCTGTTGCGCACATTTTGAGCGCAGTTTGAATATCTGGCCCTATGTATTCTGTGTTGCATGTTTTAAAGTCCTTTATTGTATATTCCTAGTCATTCCACATGCTTCGTTTTGTTTTTCTTTTTATGCCACTATTGCAATGGACACAGTTATCACATGTAAAGAATCCCTTAATGTCACTTTTTAGCCTGGTAGTTCCACTTATTTCTTGTTTCCAGTGCTGGGTTCTTACAATTTTATCACCAACTGTAGTTGCTCTGCATGCAGTGATCCACAGTTTCTGTTCAAAGATTTTTAAACCCAATTCATTAGTCTGCAATATGTTCCAATTCGATAGTAGAATATTTTTAATTTCTCCAAAACTTTCTGACTATTGGGTAGACATTGCAATTTTGTCTGGAGTGGGTCTCGAACTTGCATTCCAATTTCTTAACAGAGTACCACATTCTTTTTCATGAACTTTCTTTTTTGCCTGTTTCACCACTCTTTCTGTATATTATCTCTTTGAAAACCTTTCTGATAGATCTTCCAAGTTAGCTTTGCATCTTTCTTCTGTGCCACTGTTTCTTTTAATTCTCAACATTTGGCTGAAACGAATATTGTGTTTTAAATTGTTAGGACGAAAACTCTTAGCTTGAGAACCATATTTCTAGTTGTCTCTTTCCTATATAAATCTGGAAAAATGTTTCCATTCTGTTTGATCATTTTACGATCCAGGAAAGGAATTGGGATGGGATACGTTCAAAGTGCTTATTTGATTTTACGCTTCTCCTCATAGAAACAATAACCACTGTACAAAGTAGATTATTGGGGGAGATTAATGAATTGGAATCTAAAACTAAGGAAATGTTAAAAACCACACATTTGAAACAACTGTTGTAAAAGATTGAAAAATCACTCATTGACAAATAAATCCAAAGCATAAAAGTAAGTAAGTTTAAAAGAGATATGAATGACTATAAAAATGGCAACATTTACTCTTGGAAAAAATCAGAACAACACACTAATGTTTATGATCTCAATGAAACTTGTACTTCCCCTGGCACGTCAGACTCAGATAGATTTGACCCACAGTCAAAAAGAAACAGAAAAAGTGCATGATCTCAGATCAAGACACCATCAGAACTGATTATATTTAGTTATTCTTGATGACCATTGACTCCAATAGAAACTAAAGTATTAGATTATAGACTTTCTTTTAGTTTAACTGGAAAAGTGAACACTTTTAAGTTAATATTGGATTTAGAAAAATTGTTTTTCACAAGATTGGGTTGAAACATTTTTTGGAGACAGGGATACAGAGTATGCAAAATGAAATAAAGAAGAGGGATAGGTATCTCCTAAAACAAGCTTTAGGAACTAAATCACAATTTGAACCCATTAGTTTCACACCTGCGAACATTACCAGTTATATTGAAAAAGTCAATATGGAAATAAAGTTATCTCTCAGAATAAAAATAAAAGACCCAAATATAACCTCACAAAATTAGAAAAAGAAGTTTTAGATACTTTAATTGCAGATGAAAACATCATAATAAAGCCAGCAGACCAGGGATGGGACTTTGTTATCATGAACAGAGAGGACTATAGAACAGAATGTGTGCAACAATTGGCAGATGTAACAACACATGAAAAAATCAGGAATATACCTTTGTCCGATTTAAAAACCAAAATACGGGAAATAGTCACAGAAGCAAGTGACAGAGGCATTATTGAACTATGGACAATGGAAGAATTAAGAAATAAAACACCAAGGATTCCCATTTTCTATTGTTTGCCAAAAATACATGCAAATATGGAACAGCCACCAGGTAGACCAATTGTATCTGGGATAGGTTCAATAACAGAACCCTTGCCAATTTTTGTGTATCATTACTGTAAACATTTAGTAACTAACACTTGGTCTCACCTCAAAGATAGCAAACATTGCATCCAGATTTTAGAAAAACTAAACAGTTCAAATAGGGACCTAAACCCACATTATTAATAACTTTGGATGTCAAAAGCCTCTATACCAGTATCCCTCATGATGAAGGCCTATTAGTATTATCATTTTTTCTTACTACAAGGGTCATAAATATACCAGACAAAGGCTTTCTATTACATCTAACTCAAATAGTACTGCAAAACAACTACTTTATTTTTGAGGATCAAAAATGCTTACAAAAGACTGGGATGACTATTGGAGCCACTTTGACCCTCACCTATGCAAACCTTTACATGGTTCATTTTGAGAAACTGCAAATTGAATCAGAGAATAATCCCTTTAAACCACACATTATTCTGTTCAAAAGATTTATTGACACTATATTAATTATCTGGAATGCTACTGAACAAGAGGCAAAACAACTCAAAGACTACTTGGAAACAGCCAGCAGAAATTGTTCATTTACAATGGTTAGTGACCAAGTTGAAATTCCTTTCCTGGATCTTAAAATAATTTATACAGAATGGAAACAGTTTTACAGACTTATATAGGAAAGAGACCACCAGAAATATAGTTCTCCATGCTAAGAGTTTCCATCCTAACAATTTAAAATGCAATATTCCTTTCAGTCAAATGTTGAGAATTAAAAGAAACAGTGGCACAGAAGAAAGATGCAAAGTTAACTTGGAAGATCTATCAGAAAGGTTTTTAAAGAGAGGATATACAGAAAGAGTGGTGGAATAGGCAAAAAAGAAAGTTCATGAAAAAGAACATTGTACTCTGTTAAGAGATAGGGATGCAAGTTTGAGACCCCCTCCAAACAAAATTACAATGTCTACCCAATAGTCAGAAAGTTTTGGAGAAATTAGAAATATTCTGCTTTTGAATTGGAGCATATTACAGACTAATGAATTGGGTTTAAAAATCTTTGAACAGAAACCGTGAATCACTGCATGCAGAAAAATTACAATTTGTGATAAAATTGTAAGAACCCATCACTGGAAACAAACAAGTGGGACTACCTGGTTAAAAAGTGATATTAAGGGATTCTTTACACGTGGTAACTGTGTCCATTGCAACAGTGGCATAAAAAGAAAAACAATCCGAAGCACATGGGATGACAAGGAATATACAATAAAGGACTTTATAACATGCAACACAGAATACGTAGTGTATTGTATATACTGTCCTTGTGGTTTATATTATATTGGGGAAATGACAAGAGCCCTAAAGCAGTGAATCACAGAACACAAAAGTAATATTAGATGAGGGGACTTGAGATCCCCTCTAGCCAGATATTTAATTGAAAGACACCATCAAATCTTGAGTTAAAATTTTTTTGGCATTGAAAAAAAATATATGAATCACCAAGAGGAGGCAATAGAGAATCAGCTTTGTTGAAACATGAAGCATGGTGGATCTTTACATTGAAAACACACCTGCATAGATATGGACTAAATGAGAATTTGAATTTGACCAGTTTTGATTGAGACTTTGTTCTGTATGTCAGCTTAATCATTTGAGCCTAAGCATATTTGAGAAAGATGTTTAATTAGTCTAGTTACTTTGTAATGCTGTCCTTTGTAATGTAAAGTTTAATTATGGTGCCTCCACTGTAGCTTCACTCCTGCTTATTTTTCCTTTTTTTTTCTTTTCTCTGTGTGTCTGTATGCCCCCCTTGTCAGTTCTTCTTCTTCTTCTTTTGACTCTCCCGCTATTATTCATTATTTAATAGTTGCACAGCATATTTGCTTGTTAGTGCATAAATGTCCTGGTTCATGGTAGAATGAAGAACCACCAATACCTTGGCTGGATTTTGGACTTAGACAAGTCCTAAGAGTGAAGGGGGACTTCCCTGGCTTTTTCACAGGGAAGTTTCATTTTGACCGGGCTGCGGGAGGTGGAATTATTTTGTAACTTCAGTATGTCTCGGCGTGCACACCTTTGTGGCCCAGCTCCTTCTCTTATCACCTGGCAAGGTGAGTTAGAATCACTAACGTCTTTCCAGCATGTCTGCTAATGGTGGCGGGCGTGTAAAATAATCGCAAGGAAATACATTTTGAATGGGGGATTTAAAAGCTGAAATGGAGCGATCCTTTACCTATTGAAGGTCTGGGGATAGAAATTAACCTCACTATTTGATTTTTTGTATGGAATTTGGTGTGCAGCATTGACATTTATTACTTAGAAATTGAGGATCTTTTCGTTTAGTTCAGAGATAGCAATGAGATTTGCAAACACCATTTGGACTCTAAAGCCACACGGCATTTGAAATAATTATGAGCCTAATAAGATTGTCATTTGTTTGAAATAAGTGGCTTTATGATTTGTTCCCTATATTTAATATGTATTTATTGTCTTTAACAGATACTGAGAAACCCAGTTTGAAACATATGAGGGTTCACCCCGCCCCCATAGCAGACACTTTTTTAAAGTTTTGAAATTTTGCGTTCTTACAATTCACAGATCAGTTCCACCTGTAAAGCATCTTATGCATTTTGAAATATTTTTTGAAATATTTTCTGATTATTTAGAACCCGATGCCTTTAAGAATTATTATATTAAAGATATATATTTTTATGTTATACAGAAAAGCTCCACAGTCTGATGAAGGAACTATTGTTCTTAAATGTTACAAGGAAATTATAAGGAGGAAGAGTTGAAATAATATCAAGTAAAATATTTACTTTGGAACAAGAAAAGACACAAAAGCAAGAATTGAATAAAAATAAATTTTACTCACATGGAAGTTTGAACTTTATCAATAGTTGAGAAGGTGTTACTTTTGTTTGACTTTCTAAATGTACCTGTTTTTCACCTTCTCCCACATAATTCCTTAGGCACCTTGATGATTTTATAAACATTTAAAAGGAACCATAGGAGTCTTTTCTGGTGACACAAGAAGAAATCCAGGACAAGATGTGTCTCTTTACAGATAACACTGAGTGGCAGGATAGATAGCCAAGAGGGGGCTACGAAGATGCTGAGAGACTTCCAAAGGCTAGACAGGTGGTCAAAGATTTGGATGTTGAAACTAAATGCCAAATGAATTCTGGTATAAACCTTTTCCAAAGAAGCAGCAAATGGCTTCATGAACAGTTGGGAAAGGGGGCAGGTTCACCAGGCAACTTGCCATCATGGCCATCCACAACATCATGATGGTCCTCACAAGCCTGATTGCAGTCTCCTGCACCTCCCAGGAACAATGTGATGTGACTGGGTGCAGGAGCTGAAAGAATGATCTTTGACTGGAGGGGCACCAATGGATCACGAAGTGAAGAGATATGAACCCTCTATTATCTGCAAAACTGATTTGCATTGCAGCACAGTCACAAGCTAGTGACTTCATTTATATAAAGTGCAAAAGGGAGACAGTGCAGTTGCACAACAGTATGCCCCCATTTTGCCTGCCTTCCTAAAATAGGGCTTCTGTTTTCACAAATCACACCTTTGTGAAAGGAATGAGAACTGCTATAGCACTTGTACAAGGATATCTTCTTTATACAAAAGACATGCACGCTGGTACTATAGCTGTAAACAGTCAGGCTCCCTGCACCGCAGAGGCAGAATAAGATAATTGACTACACATTCTAGGCTTCTATTCCTTTACAGATAAGTAAAAGATTACTTGAAGGTAAAGGATTCTACTTTTAAAGCATGTGCTGCCTGACTCTTGATGAGCATCTATCCTTTGAACTGCACATAACAGATGTCATTAAGGCTACTAACCTGAAACTCAGCCTCTTTTACAGAACCATCATCCTCATCATACTCCAGGCTAGAAAAATAATTACCTCGGCTATCCTTCTTCCAATCCTGTTCTATGGTCCTCCATTATGCACTCTGTTCAGATATCTACCTTGGCCAAACTTAAGCAGGCCTATCATAGAATTGCATGCTTTGCAGCCAAGGTGCCAGCCCATGCCCACCACTGTGACATGCTCAACACCCTAAGTTGGCCATCCTTTGAGGCCACACTGGACTTCCCTATAGTTTGTATGGTCTTTAAACTCATCCACCTTCCCTCCCCTCTTCACCCTGCTTACCCTGAAAACCTTCCCCAGAACTCTCAGATCCTCCCACCTCCCTCTACTAAGCATGTCTAAAACCTGGTTAGCCATAGGTAAGCAATCCTTCTGTTCTGCTGCTCCTCAAAAGTGGAACAACCTCCCACATAGCTCACTTTCCTGTCTGTCTCTTGCAGAGTTCAAAAGACACTTCAAATAAATCTCCTTCCCACCACCAATTTGTAACAATAATTGTGTATGACCAACTTTTGGCAACCTACCTCCTCCCTCTTCCCTCTGAGTTATACTCTATACCTATCTCTTCACATCTCATTCTCTGGTCCTCACTCTCTTCCTACTCTTGTACCTATGTATTATATTGTATTTTTGGTTTTTTTTTTTGCAATGTTTGTAACTGACACATGAGTGAATTGCTATGCACTTGTACCTTATTTGGATTTTCAGGGAACTGTTTATACATTGAATTGTTATTCCTTGCCCTCATCTGGATGTCTCATTGTATTACCACTGTAACCATACATTTCTTGACCTAGCTGACTGGTGTATAGAATCATAATTCTTTGTTCTTGGAATGTATCATTCCCTAGGTCACCCCTAAAATAGGACATTTTGTTCCAGTTGGTCAACCTGGTCATCAAAATTCAAATAAATAAATAAAGCATGTTAACTCACTGGCCACCTGGAAAGCGGGCATCTTTAAGACTCAAATGTCAGAACTACTTGTGAACTACTTTTGAACATGAAAAAATGTTTCTGTGGGCAACTGACCATGTGTTTCTGCTGTACTTTACCCAGAGCTTTTGCTTTCATTATGTCTGGTGACATAGTTTCCAATGAGGTGGGTACAAAAGGGAACCCAACATCACCAGTATCAAGGGTTAAAGCCTTATTTTGTTTAGTTTATTACCATGTAGTACAAGAGTAGAAAGGGAGGGAGATCTAATTATAAGGAAAATAGTATGACCCTTTGCTGTCACTGTTCCTTTTAATAATGCATAAAACATGAGCATATTTCATTTTTATTTATCACTTTTGACAACCATTAGAAAATTGTGTAATAAAATTTCTGACTGCTACTACTTTTTCTTCCAAGAAGAAATGTGATGGAAACTAGCTCTGTGATGGGTACTCAGCTGTGAAAGAATTTAAATGTAATAGAGTCCCTGAAACCTGTTGTTGGTCATAAATATGCTCTATATACTGTACCAAGTCACCATGTTTCCAGTTTTTCTGGATAATCCTAATGATATGTAAACTGGTGCCCCTGACTGGCAAATTATGAGTTGGTGAACTTTCTTTACCTTTTTATCACCCATATCCGTATGCAAGTAGTGTCCCCACCCCAATATTCAGTAGCAGGGATGCTGGTACTCACCTCTACTGCCATTGATAGCTGGACTTTGCTTCCTGGTAGATTTGTCCTTTGCATAAGAGTTCTGTCCTATCACGGAAGGTCAATCCCATGGGGATTTCACTATCTGGGAGGGGTATTTGGTACCACAGGAAGTCAGAGGTAATAGAATGGCTGTTAGAAAACACTAGCTGCAGGAATTATGAAAAAGTAGGAGATTATGAGAATGTCTGACTACAAAATAAACTAGTGCAAGTCAGCATCATTACCATTAACTAGTTACTGCCACAGGCTATTATTTTACTAGGCTGTACTGCGCCTGGCCACTGAAGGTATGACATATCTAGGCATAAGCATATTTTATGTAACACATGAAGTGATATGAAAAAGCATGGTGGCTTTGCTACTAAAATGAATTTTTAAAATTCTGTCATGGCCATGAGCAGATAACCTTGCTCCTGTAGCCATCAACTTATTAAGTATGCATCTGCTTCATATCCCTGAAACACTATTTTTTGTCATTCTTTGATTTTGCACCTCTGCAGCACTCCGGTGGGGGCTTCCATCCATCGGCCCCCACTGATGCAGAGGACAGCAGACTCACTTGATGCACGAGGGTCCAAGCAAGGCCATCACTGGACCCCCGATGCAATTCCTTGACAGGACTCCAGGTCGGTGGGTGCACGGCCATCAAGCTGCTTGGTTGCGCCCAGCCCTTTTTCCACCTTCGTTTTTGTCCCCTGGAGCCGGCAGTGCAATGACGCACTGCGCTTATGCAAGCTTCTTGACAAACTCCTCCCCATGCTGGTGCCTTGTGCTTCTCCTGGTCTTCACCAGTGGCTGCCCAAGTGTCACGCAACACCACAAACCCACCCCAGAGGAAGGAGAGCAGTCCTGGGATTCTCAATCCAACTTCTCCCCTGCCAGCCCCGGTTGTCCGAGTTTGTTCCCAAACCCAGGTCTCCAGCATGGTGTGGGGTGTGGCGTCCAGCACCTCAACCCTCAGCGCCACAGGCTAGCTCCCTGAAACACTTTTAAATGTAAGATTTAGACACAATTACAGTAGTAGCCACAGGCATTGCCAGCTATTTCCAGATATTTCATGAAATTTCTAAAGAGTTTCTCTCTGCTGCCCCTACTGTGGAAAAAAGAGAAAGCATGAGATATTTCTGGAAATATCACAGAAATTTCAGTAAATAGCTGGCAGTGTCTGTTGCTGCTACTGTAGGTTCATACTTCATATTTTCTGTAATTCTTTTCCCCCTTTTTCCTTTATTATTGAAGACGGTTGCATGAAAACAACATCACCATCCCCTAGACTTAATCTGCTCTGGATGCTTGTCTACACCTAACATCAGAATTCCCTGTTTATGACATCATAATTATCTGTACAGCAACAGAGTGTGATGTCATAAATAGAATTGTGATGTTAGGTGTAGACAAGCAGCCAAGGCAGACAGGGCACGTATCTTGTTTTCTTGCAAATGCCTTTTGTAATAATTAAATAAGGGAAAGAACTATGGAAAAATATGAAATATAAGCAGAACTGTGTCTTTAGCATTACAATTTTTAACAGTTGTTCAAATTGTGTCAACAGTTCTTTAAAACAGCATGATATGGTAATGTCTAAATAATATAGATTTGTTAGTAAAAACTAAGATTCCAAGATTAAAATAATTTGCACTTTAGTCGGCCTGTCAGTGCAGTGGTAGGGTGTACACTTGTGACACCAATATTTTATTTAATTATTTATCTGATAACCCGGGTAATACACTGGTCCCAGGGACTGTTTACAGGCATGACCCAGGCCATAAAGATGGCACATACATACTGTACAGATGCAACATTATAAAGAGACAAGTCTTTTACAGAGAAAAAGCAGAATGATCACAGTAGTGTCAATGATACATGCTATACAGTAGGTTCAAACCTGGAGGAAGAGTCAAACAGACAGAACAGTTATGATAACTTCACAGATGGCACAGCACAATCAGTACACATAGTACAATCAGTATTAGTCACACCTAGTAAGTGCATGGTAAAATAGTAAGATAATACATCAAGTCTATATCAATTAATGGCTATTCAAGCAGCTGCAGGCAGATGTAGCTGAGGGGATTCAAAATTTTGGATTTCATCTGGAAGAGCATTCCAAAATTTAGGAGCTGCCCATGACAAGGCTCTTTGTCCCATGTCAGTGGATGTTCTGCTGCACTCCAAGCACCTGTTTGATGAGAACCTTAAAGTAAGAGAGAGATCTGTTTAATGACTAACTGTCCTGTCAGTGGTGACTTAGGACCCTCATGGAGTGATTAGTAGATGAAGGTCCCTAGCATTAGGCTCCTGCAAGCCTGGGGAGGGATCTACCCTAGTGTCTGATATAGTAAACAGTGATGGGTGCTGAATGGTGCCTGTGTGATAAACTTGCAGATATTGTTGAATGCTATGTCCAGATGATTAAGAAGCTGGGGTGTGGCCACGGAAATAATGGGGGAGCAGTATTCAAGGAAGGGTAGAATGGTGTCCCTCCCTATTTTGAATCTCACTTCGGGAGTTAAAAGGTCTTTGAGCCTATAGCAGATACCCAGTCTCTGGTTAACTTTCTTGATTAACTGTCCAGTGTGGTTGTAGAAGGTGAGTGAAGTATCAAGAGTCACTCCAAGGCACTTGAAGGTATCCACCTGCTCAAGGGTTGTACCATGGAGGACTGTGTATTGAGGGAAGGTAGATAGTTAGTTGTTGCCCTGGTGAGTCTAAATTTCATTTTTTTTTTCACATTCATGACCAGTCTATGTTTCTTGAACTAGTGAGCAGCAGTGGAGAAATCTATGTTAAGGATCTGGGAAAGATCCAAGATGTCGTTGTCACCATGGAACAAGATCAGATCATCTGAGTACATTATCTTGTGAGTTACTGAGGATGTAGTAAACATAGGGCTGATGAATAGTGAGTATAGCAGATGGCCCAGAATGGATCCTTGGGGGACTCCTGTGTGTACTTGAAGAGGTTTGGATAAGGTTTCCACAGTTCAGACCATTTGCATTCTGTCGGTCAGGTAGTTTTGAAGCCAGCTGGTAGTGTTGGAAGAGAAACTGAATGTAGACAACTCTTTAAGGAGTATAGAATGATCCACCATATCAAACGCCTTAGACAGATCCACAAATATGGCTCCTAAGTCTGCCTTTCTATGTATGTAATCGGTGAAAAGGGCTAGGGTCATGGTCATGCTATACCCTTTTCTAAAGCCATGCTGACCCATTGATAGAAGGTTATTCTTTTCCGGGTGTTCTGATATTTGTCTAAATACTACCTTCTCCATGATCTTACTCATGTGAGATAGTATGGACACTGGCTATAATTCTCAGGCAGGTAAGCATTGCCAATTTTAAAGATGGGGACTATCCTAGCCTCTTTCCACAGGGTTGGGACTGTGTCTAAGGAGACAGAGAGAGAGAGAGAGAGAGAGAGAGAGAGTGGCAGGTTCATGATGTAAGAGAGTGGCTTGGTCACAAAGTTGTCTGCTAGCTTCAGAAATTTAGGAGAGAGCCCATCGCTTCCTGCACTTCCTAAATTAGTCACAGCATGGAATACTTAGTGGACCTCAGATGAGCTCATGGTTCTGAAATAAACAAGTGGGTAGCTGTTAATAGTGTTGTGTAAAACTGAGAAATTTCATTACGTGAAATATTTTGTGAAAATAGCGCTTTTCGCAAAATATTTTGTGGGTGTGAAATGCAAACTTTTGCCTGAAAATTGTGAAATGTCAGCCTGAAATTGCAAAATTTCACCTGGAAATTGTGACATTTTGGTCGCAAATGGTGATATTTCCCCGAGAAATGCAAAATTGTGCCCCAAATAGCGAAATGTCACCCAAAAATGCATTTTGTGGTGAAATTTTGCAAGTTTGCACCCCACAAAATATTTTGTGGAGCGGCAGAATTTCACAGAAAATCGCGATTTCACTGCAATTTTGCTGGCAAAATTTGATTTCACAATATTTCTAGCTGTTAATCCTATCTCCATGATGCTGAGAGTGAGTTCTCTGTATAAATGGGGGTAGTAGGGCCTGGTAAGACTCAAGATTCATAAATTTAGAGTTAAGTTAGTCTGCTATTGTTGCAGGGTCAGTAATGAGATCCCTTTCTATGTTTAACTTGCTAGAATTCCCTGCGGCCATCAGTTTAAAGATAGTGTTCACAGCCGAACAAAAGCTTCATGGATCAGTGAGTTTTTTTACATGCTGAGCCTTAAAGTAGTTAGCTTTTACAAGTCTAATTTCCCCCTTACATCTATTCCTCAGTCTCCTGTATTCATTCCAATACTCTGCTGTGAATGAGTTCTTATAAGTGGTCCATGCTTTATCTATCTGTTTCATAAGTGACACTAAATCTTTAGCTATGCATTTGGCAGCCCCACCCCTTATGTGTCATATGACAAGAGCAAAGTGTTTATCCTGGATAGAGGAGAGAGCCATTAAGAGGAACTTTAGTGCTGTGTCTACATTCTTGAGGGAGTAGAGCTCCATCCAGTTTACACCACTCAAATCAGATATGAGCACTTGCAGGTCAGTTCTTGAGGAGTTCCTGAATGAGATCAACTTTGATGGGGAGCATTTACTACGGCAGGACAAATTGCAATAGACTGGTGAATGGTCATTGATAGAGTCCAAGAGGATTCCGGCATCAATTGCCCTATCTTCCCTATTTGTTAAAATCTGATCAAGGAGGGTATGTTCCAGGTATTTGGGGAGACATCACATTGGGGAGTGGATAACCTGGGAGAGGTAGACTTGTTTAAGGAGCTCAGCTTAATCTAATTGTTTGCTCTCCAACCAGTTTAGGTTAAAATCACCTACCAGTATCTAGTCCCTGTTGAGTGTGAGACTTACAGCCTCATGAATTAAATGTTTGAGTCCCTCAATGCCTCCCGGGGGGGGGTTGTAATTACAACCAAGGTATATTTTCTTAGTTGATCCAATGAAAAGTTTAATTATTATCCACTCAGTAGAATGGATGTCCCCATTACTAGTGGCAACTGGAGTGCCTGTAAGATGGTTCTTAATATATAGGAGAACTCCACCACCTTTTCTGAATCCTAGTCTATCATGCCTATAGATGTTGTAGCCCTGTAGGTGGCAAAGTGAGTCTGAGTGCATTGGCTTCAGCCAGGTTTTGCTTATTCCAAGAACATCTGGATTATGGAGTAGCACCCATGCTTCCAGTTCCTGGAGTTTAGGAAGGAGGCTTCCTATGTTCAGGTGTGCAACTCTAAGGCTTTCAGTACTTGCCCACTGAGGCTGAGTTTGGCTACCTGTGGGGTGATGAGGGCCTTGGTTAGCCTCAGTGTCACCACAATCTAGGAGAAGTAATGTTAGGTGTGGGGTATGCACTTGACCACTGCCAGGGGCCATGCATTCCGAGATCCATATATTAATTATGAACCAACCCAGCAGCCACCTATTTCTCCTCTCAAGATGTGCTAACACAGTTAGAAAGGGTGCAGCTAGGGCCAGATGTGGTGCCAGAGTGTATCCCACTGCCGTAGATTTAGAATAATAATTCAAGGGGGATAGACCATTTGAGAGTATGCCAGTGCATGTGTCACATGAGAATAGGAGAAGCAACTGGGATAGTGATAGGAATACAGCAGAGCCTATCAGCCCCCTGTTTTAGGTGATCAGTGCTAGTTTGCATATATTCCTGAGGACATGTCAGCAGACTTCATTACTATTTTCAAAACAGCAGCCACCTCCATAGTGTGTGGCTATTCTCTGTTTTATATCCCAAAACATTGGGAATGATTGGTCCAAGGTTCAATCCAGCAATGTAACCTGAGAAGCAGGTGCAGATCCACAAAGAAGAATGAGAGGGGGGGAACAGGTGAGGGTCAGGACCTACCAAGTTCCAGCTGTGGAGGGGTGCAGAACTTAGCTAATTGTTTTTTGCGGACTAATAGTGGTACTGGCCTATAAAAGGAGTGACACCTCAGGGTGGAAGGGTGGCTAGGGCAGATGGGCGGCTGAGACATGCCTGGCCATGCGTAGTATGGCTCAACTCCTGTATGCAGAATTTCAATATTCACAAGATGGCACCACATGCCTGTGGAGAACTGTTGAAGGTGCAGTACCTTACTTTCCTGTCTGTGGGTCTGGGGGAGCAGTTAGATGGGAGGGGGGCTCCAGTCTGTTCACTGCCCTCAGTCATATCTCAGCATCAGAAATGAAATTGGGAGTTGGAGGGTCAGCTGGGAGGGAGGATTGAGCATTCCAGAGATGGATCTCCTTCTCCAGGGAGAGGGGGATTTGAATGTCCAGTGCATCATTGACCCTTGGTAGAGGTTGGGGGCCAGTAGCGACCAGGACCTGTGTTCTGTGGGAAGCAGGCCAGATGTTGGATTTTCTGCCTTGGACGTCATTGCATGTCCCACCTCTTGGGGGTCTTTTCCTGAAAAACCCTTGGGGTTCCTTTGGCAATATGACATTCTCCCTGCCATGGGCCCTGCACTGCAACCATTGACCCCTCACCCCTGACACCATATGTCAGTCCATCAGGGAACTGGCGGCCCCACGCTGGAGGGAGAGCCAGGATGCTTTTTGGTACTATAGTAGGAGTTCCATCAGGGAACTGGTAGCCCCACCCTGGGGAAAGCCAGGGTGTTTGTGGGATGGAGGTGTGTCCCAAGATTGTGGGTGTCAGGGCAAAGCTGCGGGGATCACAGGAGAGGAAAGATGTGGCCGCTGAAGCCCCAACACAAAAAGCATAGTCAATAAAAAAAAATTATTTGCACTTTAGACCCAAAAATCCGAAGGGGGATGCGGGCTCCCAAACTTGAAACATTAATTCACTCCTAAACATGAAGTTAAGGATGGATCTTTTTACATTTCTTAAGGGATTAGCGTTAAGAGAAGGGGATGAGATTGAGAGTAATTTTGTAGCCGTATTTTCTGTAAAAGAAGTATTATACCAGAAAAAAACAAAACGCTGAGTCCAGTTCAAAGGAATTAGAAAGACTTATCAACACAGATAACTTGTAAATGCCAGATGACCAGGTCACAGCAACTATATACGAAAAAAAAAAAAGAATTGCTCCAAAAATCATAAATTGGAATTTATGGTACAGGGCAAACAGAAGGTCCATTGCAGATATGAATATGAGTGAAAATATATTAAACAGGAATGGTATTAAAGCAAATTGTTCAGCTTTAAATAACCAAAATGGAATTACTATATATGCAGTCTTCATTGTCTTAAAGAACTAGAAATACATTATTCTAGTTTGTCAACGTATTCCTTTGTAAACAGATGTGAGAAAGTAAAACACATAAGGCACCTAATTTCTATACTTTATCAAAAAACGGTCCCAAATTTGAAACATAAGCAACCAAATGATGTTGACAAAGAGCATGCTGGCCATACAGTATATGAACCCAAGGACATTAGACTGGAATCAAGTATATTTTAATACATTTAGGATATCTAATTAGTTGGCAGCATGGTCTATTCAATTTAAAACACTCCAGAGAACCAAACTCCACTTAAACTGAACTGAATGGACCAGGATTCCTTCAACCAGTGTTGGTTAGATTTGAAGTGCAATAGGTTCTCTTGTGCATTTATTATATGAATGTCTCCAAATACTCACACTTAGGAGGGATATCATAAGTATAATGAACAGAATCAATACGTATAGATTAACTTCCCAAAGGACTCAAGTGAGATAATTCTGGGGGTTGAAACAATGGTGAATAGTATCCAAAGAAGTATGCTTTATTGGTGTGGCTTTCAGTTCGTGGGTTTTAAAAGATGAATTGTAAGAAATTGAACTAGTAATACTATACCTTTAACAATATAAGCAAAAATACATGACAGGGTGTGTGTCGTGTGCAGGCCGAATGCATCCAACGCCCCAGAAAAGATGTTATCCAAGCACGACACATAGTCTGAAATGCATTATTGTTATTATACAATGGCTTGTTTAAATTTAAAAAATAAAGTTTAAAAAAAAATTTTTTAAATACATTTTTGGTTTATTTATCAATGTGGAGGCATATGATGTAAAAAAATAGTTCCGTTTTGGCTAGTAGGTGGTACTGCTGGTAAATGAATGGCACTGTGTCTGTGAATGCCTGCCCCTCCCCAAATACACACACACACACACACACACACACACACACACACACACACACACTTCTTTCTTACTGTTTTCAATACATTGTGGTAGTCTGTGATCAATACTTTTGATTAAGTTTCAATGATGGCAGTTGTGAGGGAGACAGGGAGTGGGAGAAATGTCCTATTTTGAAGACTACTGGGTGAGTTAGAATATTGTCTACCTCCACTTTTGGATTATACCAATTGCAATCAGTATAAAACAAGAAAAACATAGATGCTAGCTGCTCTGGTCCCACTGCCTATCGTGGGACCAGTAAATTCAATTACACTTTTTTTTGTGAGCCATAAAGTGGCAGTGGGAATGACTGTAAGAATAGCTGAGTGTGTGGTTATGTTAACTGCACCTAGGAGACAGCATTTGAAGCTGTTCCCTGGAGCCATTCTCAGTGGCAATTTAAAAATAAAACAAAAAGTTATTTCAATTGCCGTCAGCTTCTTTGGTACAGTGGGTAGTCAAAACTTTAGGGGTTGTGTGTTTACACTGTTGTGGTTGATGAGTGGACAACTAACCGCTATTGGAAAGATGACATAGGGCTGGGGAGCAGGGGACAGGATTTGATCTCCTTGCTGTCTATGATTGCTGTGGTTTTATATCACTCAAAGCTCCATTATCAATGAGTTGTCTTGTCAGTTCTTAGTCATATTTCTTCTTACTGTCCTAGCTAAGGTAGAATGTAAACTTGTATTTTCTCTCACCCCATTTGTCACCTCATGCCCTGTACTTACTAGTGAATTGCAGGTATGATCTTCTGTACTATTGGCACTGTTCTCACATTTGGTTGCCTTTGGCCCAGATATTCAAAGGAGATGTGTCTGGTGCAACTGAGTTGCATTGGTGCATTTCCAAATTGCACCCCTGGGCCATATTCAAAAGGTGGGAATGCTCTACCCAATTCTGGATGCACCTCAGTGCAAAGATAATATATGCAGCGCATCTGCTGGGGGCATTCCCATGTATATGCTGCACATCACAATATTCAGCCAAGATGTACAGCGCAGCTGCCCACACATCTCAGAGATGTGCCACACAAAGTTACACATGGATGAACAATGCCTAAGTCATAGCCACCCACAGCCAGGCTGCTGTACTGCACAGCACAATACAGCAGTCATGAGCCCCTGGGTGGCTACCCCCCAAATCCCCTGATCATTGCAGAACACTTTACAAACCCTTTTTCTCTGTTGCCTAGTGTCCTGACTCCCTTCCCCATACCCAAATCATGCCTTAATAAATACATTTCCATTCCCTGGTAGCCTAGTGTCCCCCCTCCTTCCCTGGACCCCGTCCATATCATATATATGTATCACAAAATTTCCTGGTAGTCCAGTAGTTCCCCCCTTCCATCCCCAAACCCCATCCATATCATTCATATATATATATATATATGTATATATATATATATATATATATATCACAAAATTCTCTGATAGTCCAGTGATGTCCCGCTCCTGTCCCCAAACCATGCCTGCATTATAAATATTTCTCAAACATCCCTGGTAGTCTAGTGGCCCCCTCCAACCCTGACTGTAAATAGGATAACCATCCCCAGACTTCCCTGGTGGTCTAGTGGATCCCCCAAACCCCTACCCACTGAGGAACCAACACCCATGGCTCCCCTGTCCCAGTATGGCCATGCAGCCAGTTTGCAGCACAACCCACCTACATGCCTCCACAGCTGCCCACCAGCTAAGTTGTCAGTGAATGACAGCATACTGTACACCTGTAAGCCCACTGGTAGAAACTCTCATCCAGTGGGCTTGCAGTGTATACTGTATGTTTTCATTCACAACTATTTGAATAACACAAAGTTGTGAATGACAGTGTACAGTACACACTACAAGCCCATTGGTCGAGTGTTTCTACCAATGGGCTTACAGGTGTACAGTATGCTGTCATTCCCTGACAGCTCAGATGGCAGGGAGCCATGAAGGCATGTGGGTGGGTTCTGCTGCCCACCAGCTGCATGGCCATACTGGGACAGGAGAGGGGGTGGGTGAGTGGGTGTGGGTTCCTCAGTTAATGGGGGTATGGGGTCCACTAGACCACTGAGGAAGTCTGGAGATGGTTATGCTATTTATAATCAGGGCTGGAGGGGGCCACTAGACTTCCAGGGATGATTGAGACATATTAATAATGCAGATGGGGTTCAAGGATGGGAGGGGGCACCACTGGACTGCCAGTAAATGTCATGATATAGTTATGATATCGACAGGGTTTGGGGAAGGGAGAGGAGACACTAGGCTACCAGGGAAAGGAACTTTATTTAATATGGCATGATTTGGGTACAGTGAAGGGAGGGGGAACACTAGACTACTAGGGATGTGTGGGGTGCGATGCATTGTTTAAACCCTAGGTGGTGCTATCCCAAGGGCTACTACCCCTGCCTGTGTGACAAGTTGCAGGTTAAGAGGCCTGGGTACTGAAAATGGGTGCCTCCACTCAGAGGACAAGGTTAATGACAGCATAGCTGCCTGGGTACAGCCCTCTGGGACACTGTGACCCCCCCCTTTCCCTTCTAGTGGCCTAAACAATGAACAGCATACACAGGTACAATAGCTCCTAATCAGCATATAAATCCCCACCCTGTTTGCACTTACCACCAGGGCTGGTTCCACCAGTCCGACCCTGGAGACCCCCTGTAAAATAAGGTTAAACACAGCAGGTAACAACAGTACAGTGCCTCTAGTACAAAATGGAACCACAGTCAGGTTAAATGCAAAAAGAATTAGATCTGATTTATTCAGGGGGAATGAACAAGGGAGGGGTGTAATTTGCCTGATTAGTTCTGTAACTGATTCAGTAGGCCATCATGCATGCACTTTAGAGTCCATTCACAGTCTCACACACTCTGGATACCCGTTGGAACAAAGGGGGGGGCTAGCCTAATTCTTTGCCCGGGGTAGGCAGGTGTTGCAGCTGGTCGGGGCCCTGTGATGGAAAGAAGAAGCATGCACAACCACACACAATGTGTAATCTAGAGCCAGGAGGCTCAGTTAGTGATAATTAAACAAAACAACTAAATCAGATCACACACTTTGATTGAGCTGTTGTTGCAGGGAACTACCCTGGTGTTTACTCACGCTTCCCAGTACAGGACACAGGATGGATGAAATAGAGACTTTAGGATGACTTGCTGGTTTGCCAGGAGAAGCAGGGCTCACAGGAATCACCTAGGTGTCATTTCTGTTCGTTGTGTTGAGCAGGGGGCTGATCCCCAGGCTGGTCTCTCGTCGATGGTTTTCTCTGCATCGCGAGTAGCTGGCTGGGCCAAGTTGGCAGGGCCCAGGCTGGGTGTACAGTTAGGATTCAGTCTGGTAAATGCTGGATGCAGCTTCCAGCAAGCGTGACACAATTAGGCAGTGGGGAACCAAATCATGACCCACTAACAGCATTCAGCACACTTATAGTAAAAGAAAAGCAATATCACAGTTCGGATGACACTCTGGTTGCAATTTCAGCTTTCCTGAGCAAAACCGTGATCTCTGTGATGATTCAGATGTCCTGACAGGCCGATCACATGGAGCAAATCTTCAGTTTTCTTCAGGCAAAGGTACAGTCACAATTTGGTGGCTTTTGTCACAATTGGTTCGGATACAGTCTGGTTATTTAAGCACTCTTTAAGGATCCCTTTCGATGAACAGCAGGCAGACAGGCCAAACTCAGCCTCTCCACCAGTTTCCCACATGACTGAACAGGAGCAGCTGCTCGAATCACTCAAGCTGTTCAGTCTCTCAACTCCAAACTCAGACTGACACTCTGCTGCAGGCAGCACTGGGACTTCCTCTGAGATCCAAAAGGTTCAGTTGGTTGATCCATCTGTCTGTCACAGCTACAGCTCCCCCTCCAGGTCAATTTAGGTGCCAAAGTGGAAAAACTACAATTCCTACAGAAATTCACTCCTACAAGACCCCTGGGGACAGACTCCATTTTAATGTCCCCAGATGGTACTGATTGGTGCAATACAGAAATGTCCATGCTGCAAAGAAAGGCAGGTTAAACAAACTAAAATACTATTGTTATTAGAGCACCTAATCAGCAAACAATTACCAGTTCTAACAGAGCTCCCTCTGCACCATTAGCAATGGCAGAACAGAGCAATATTGCTGCAACTCGGGCAGGACTCGAGCCTGGAAACACTCGGCCCCTACCCAGATTAATTATACACTACAAAAAGAGACAGGCATGGAGGCTAACAGGGCACTCTCATGCAAACACTTTTACACCAGTAAAGACATAGAACGCCCGCCTGGCAGTGGGCATTTAGGCACACCCAAGGAAGACTTTTGGGAACCCCCATTTACAGGGGGTTATACCCTTTCCTGCCTGGAAAGAACTTCGTGTCCATGTCAAGTCTATGCTCACAACAACTTTATTTGAAGACATTGTACTTATACAAAATATATGCTTCATTACCATTACTATACATATCCAAAATAGCTAATACATATGAATATATATATATTATGGCAACAGTTATGCATTTTTCATACACTCAATAATGATTTCACCATGATTCACACAATAATATTACTGTACTCATTCATGTTATAGTTTCTTGCATTCTAAACAGCATATATGGGATCCCATCCCTATCAGCTAACTTGGGGCTACACGGGGCAGGAGCACCATATCCTGAAGGATGGACAATCAACTTGGAAGTAGCAGAAAGGTTCAGTTTGGGCAGTGAGCTCTTTGAAACATAGATACCCTTGTCAACAACATTTAAAGGAAAATGTACTGGTCTTCCAGGGGAGTCATAGCTCAGACGTATTATGGGTTTAACCGCTCTCCCAAACTTCTTTGGGGAAACAGGTACAATCTCTGGAGTACCAGCATTTGCATCAGTCTCTTCTTCAGTAGGAATGGGTACCTCTGCACTGGGCGAAGTCTCCAGTAGCGGAACATTTTCGGCTCCTTGCACAGCAGATTATGCTTCCACATTACTTCGCTTAATATTCTTTCCTGAAGAGGGTCCAGGTTGCTCAGCCTGAAGAAACTCTTGGATCATTGAATTTTTTGGCACTGAAAGGGTGCTTGCCAACACTGTCATTTTATTCTGCAGGTTCTGGTGCATCACCAGGGGGATTTTCTACAGCAGATTCCTTCTCAGGTAATTCAAACAGTTCCACTAGACACAAGGAATCTGCTATTTCAGACGTAATACTCTGCACCTCACTTTCATAGGGCATTGGTTCCAGGGAAGAAGCTGGGGGGATAGGCAGCTCTGAAAGCCCAGCTTCATCCCCATGATTCTGCAGAGGATTGCCTTGAAACAACTGTCTCAGTTTATAAGAAGGATAGTAGGCATTGTCACATTCACTTTCATCAGAAATGGATTGACAGTCATCATCAGTCAGGGGCTACCGGGGGGGAGGCCTTAGATCTGGAATAACAGGCACAGGTTGACTCTGCCTCTTTTTGGTAGCAGCACAGGTCTCCAGCCTGGGGGAAGTGTCCGGTATTGGTTCAGCATCAATGATCACTTGACCGTTGGGCAGTAGGTGATTGCGGTGCATGGTCTTGACAGCACTAGAGTTGTTCTCAGGGTGCACTTTGTACACAGGCAGTTCATCCAGTTTACCAATCACTATGTGTGAAAGGTGATGCCACCTGTCAGCAATTTTATGCAGTCCCAAACTGTGCAACAATACATGGTCTCTGGACAATAGCTCTTGAGCCTTCACTTTCTTGTCATGCCTCTCTTTGTTGGCAAGGTTTCTCTTGGCCGCCATTGTTTGAGCCAGTTGATATGCAAGGTTCAATTGAGCTTTCAGTTTCTGTACATATTGCAAATAGTTGTCAGCTCAAACCTCATCCTGGGAGACCCCAAAGCAAACATCTATGGGCAGCCGGGCTTCCCTCCTGAACATGAGGCGATAGGGAGAAAATCAGGTCATGTCACTTTTGGTGCAGTTGTAAGCATGTACCAAGGTGCTAATCTGCTGACTCCATTTAGACTTGTCTTACCATATTTTGACACACTTGTCTGTTTGGAAGTTCTTATGGTATATTCAGAGCATCATCTATACACCAGTCCCCAGACTGCTCTTCTAACAGATTCCCTATATGAGCATTACAATCCCCAGCCATACTTATTTTTAAGCTGATTCATAGGCCTAAAAATAATTATAGCTGTGGATTTTAATTGGTAAGATAGTTATTCAATTTTGTGAAAAATATAACCTTAGAGTATTAAATGGAAGAGTAAAGGGAGACAGAAATGGAGAATTTACATTTTTGACAAAAAGAGGTGGGAGTGTTTGGGGTTTATGTCTGATTGAAGCTTTTGATTATAAGTTAGTAGAACAATTTAAAGTGATGAGGCTCTGGGATAGTGATAATTTCCCTATTATATGTAAAATTCACGTTGATTTAGTAGTAAAATCAAAAGATGAGAAAAAGGAATATGATGCAGATGAGTTTATGTGTATTACATATGGTAAAAGGATCAAGTGGAATGGCTTTACAAAACACGTCTTGGATAATTTAGTTAACGACAGACAAATAAAAAATATAATAAACAAATTTACATCTAATTGCACAGTGAAAGGGGATGAAAGAATTGTGATGTATTATGAGTTGATAGGTATTATTGTTGGTACTTTAAAATAATCAAAAAAGTATAGTAAATCCAGTGAATAAGGGTGCAGAACATCAATGGTTTGATAGTGAATGTTTTATATTAAGGAATGAGATTAAGAGAGTAGGTAAATTAAGACTAAAACAACCAATGATGGATATTTTGTGGGCCTTTCACCTCCTGAAAGCTGAATATAGATCTGCAGTGAAAGAAAAAAAGGCAAATTATAGGAGATACCTTTGGGGAGAACTTCAAGCTAGTATTGTGAAAAAAGATTTGAAGGCATTTTGGGCATTAGTTGCCTATGGATGCAATAAAGAAAATGTGCAATATAATATTGTAGGTATGATTTCAGAAGATAGTTGGATCAAACATTATAGAAACACTTATAATTGTTCTAGGGTAGATTGTAATGAAAACAAGGAAGCTAATGAAAGTATAAGGAATTTTTGTTATAATTTTTCTCTTAATTTTGGTATGGAGGAAGTAAAAAATGCAATCAGTGCACAAAAAAGAAATAAGGCAGCAGGAGGCGGTAGTATTCCTGCAGAGCTGTTACATAATAATTTGGATCTTTGAGCCGTTATTCTTACACAATTGTTTAATGATATAAATATTATTCTCTGTTTACCTCAAGCTTGGAATAAGGGAATAATTGTACCACTCTTTAAAAAAGGGAATAAACAGGATCTGAAGTGCTATCGTCCTATAACATTGCTTCCTGTTTCACAGAAAATCTATTCTAGACTGATTTTAGATAGGCTGTCAACTTGGGTTGATGAAATTGAATATATTTCAAGATTCCAATGTGGCTTTAGAAAGGAATGCGGGACTATGGATTTGATTTTTACACTTAATTACTTATTTGATATCTATGTAAAGAATAAAAAAGGAGCCTTATATGTTGGCTTCATTTATATTAAATCGGCTTTTGATCAAGTAAATAGAAATACACTATGGAATTTATTGGACAGCCTGGGAATTGATCGTCACTTGTTAACTATTCTAAAGAAGCTACATATAGATACTACAGCAAGCATTAGATATGGCCGTGATGGGGCATTGTCTAAAGAAATTAAAGTTGCTTGTGGTGTAAAACAAAGATGTCTATTGGCTCCGATACTTTTCAATCTTTATATAGAAACACGTGTTAGAAATATTAATTTGATTGGTACTTTTGCCCCTAAAATAAATAATGTATCTATTCAAATCCTTTTATATGCAGATGATGCAATAGTGATTTCTTAAACAGCAGCTGGCCTACGTAAAGCAATGTTAAATGTTATGGACTCGCTGAGTGCTATAGAATTGGAACTGAATGTAAATAAATCTAAAATTATGGTATGTGGACAATAAAATAAGAAAGATAGTAAAGAATGGGAAATTGGGCATTGTAAAATTGAGGAAGTTTCAGAATATAGATATTTGGGAGTAATTATTGATAAAAAAAAGTATCCTGGTTGCAGCATATGGCTGAGGTTAAGTCTAATGCAGTTAAAACTTCTAGTGCAATTAAACGATTCACTTATAAATTTGCTAATAATTCATTTGTGGCCTTAAAGAAAACATGTGATATTAAATGTGTTAGTCAGTTGCTTATGGTAGCGAAATATGGGGGCTTTATATGGAGAAGTATAATATAAAAGTAATTCAGAACTCATTCATGAGATCGATGCTGAATTTACCCAGAGACTGCCCAGTTGGTTTTATTAGATTAGAAATTGGGTCATTTCCCATAAAAATGAATATTTTGATTCGTACTACTAAATGGTTTGGTAAAATACTGTAAATGAAAGATGGTAAATTACCAAGGATGTGTTGGAATGATTTTATAAATAAATGAGATTATGGGATAAATAATGGATGGTTTGAAAAATTGAATAAAGAGTTATTAAGAGCTGGCCTAGTGGATATTAAGAATGGGAAAGTAGCTAATAGTCCTGATTTATTTGTGAAGGAAGTAAGTGTAAGGCTAAGAGATATTGCAATGCAAGAAGATCTAGGAAAGATACATGAGTCTGATTCAGTGGGGCTATATTCCAGTATTAAAATTAATTGGGGTATGGAGAAGTATTTGGTAAAATGCGAAAATTATAAACACAGAAATGTGTTGTATTGGATAAGTCTGGCTATCTTGTGTAACTCATTCTTTAATTTTCATAACAAACTGTATGGATTGAATATAATAAAATGTAATTGTGCTGATAAAAATGATATGGAGATTGTGCACATACTAACTAAATGTGAAACATGGCAAGACAAAAGAAGGAAATGGCTAATTCCACTATTTGGGATGCAATGCATTGATGTTAAGGTAATGCTAAAAATGCTTGAGATTAAACATATGTATGGGCTTGCAAGATTTTTTTATGTGACTGAATGGCAACAAGTTTTATACCGTAAGATTGTAATCTGTTAATCAAATAAGGTGTATGGTGTTAGCATTTATATGTCATATTTATGATATGTTCTTTATGGATGTAACAAACATGTGTTTTATACAACCTTTTTAACAATAAATAAATCTAAATCTAAAATCTTGTCTTTAGGATGCACAGTACTCAACATGTCCAGAAGGATTCTGTTAAAGCGTTCTGGCTGGGGGTCCCCTTGAGGGTGATAGGGAGTGGTTCTGGACTTTCTCACCCCCTCATAGAGAGAACATTTCTTTGATTAGTCTACTTTCAAAGTCTCTTCCTTGGTCAAAATGGATACGTTGGGGTGGACCATAGTGGACAAAGAACATTTCTACTAACACCTTGGCCACTGTAGAGGCCTTTTGATCCTAGGTCAGGAAAGCTTGTGCATATCAGGCAAAGTGATCAGTGACTACCAGTACAGTGACAATGTTCTTTTAATCGGGCTCCAGACACAGGAAGGCTACACAAACCAGTTCCATGGGGGCACTGCTAGTGATGTTGACAAGTGAGGCAGCTTTCTGGGGCAAAGCTTTCTGCTGAAAGCAGAGACTGCAAGTTTTGATATGATTCTCAACATCTGCCACCATTTTTGGCCAATAAAATTGGGATCGTACTAAGCTGGGAGTTTGGTCAATACAGAGGTGTCTCATGTGGTTATGGAGGGACCTCAGCACCAGCTGTTTGAAGGCTATGGGTAGGACCAACTACTGCTTGTCCACTTGACCTTGACAATCTACTGTCTCTCTATATAATAACTGATCTCGTAACTTTAGTCTGGGGCCTTCTTTGAATAACAGTGCAGTTCGTAAGTCAGTAGAATGTAGTTTAGACACATCCCACTCCACACGCAGGGCATCAAGTGTAGGCTGAATCTTGGGGTCATGGAATCGAGCCCACTGAATGCTGTCACTGTCAAACTGGGGCAAAGCACTGATATCTAATTCAGAAAAATGACAATAAGCAGCAAGTATGCAAGTGTCGGGGGGGGGGAGCCCCAAACTGTCCACTAGGCAGTACATGGTGTCTGCAGACAATTGCTCATCTTTGTCAAACTTTTGGAACAATGCTTTAATAGAAGGTTCAGACAGCCTCAGCCAATTATCTTTGGAATTTGGCCACCGTGAAAGGGCATTAGCATCAATATGGTTCAGTCTAGGCTGGTATTCAACCACATAATCGTAAGTTGACATGGCAGAAAGCCACCGGTGCTCAGTGCCATCCAACTTGGCTGAAGTCTGTACATACGTTAGATGACTGTTATCAGTCTTTACTAATATCTTAGGCCCATTGAGGTACTCATGGAACTGATCGACTATGGTCCACTTTAGAGCAAGGAACTCCAACTTGTGCCCAGGGTAATTCCACTTGGAGGTTGTCAAACTCCGACTGGTGAAGGCCACAGGTCTCAGACCATCCTCATATTCTTGATATAGCACAGCCCCAAGCTCTTTCAGACTGGCATCCATGTGCAGGACGTATGGTTTGATGAGATCAGCATATACAAGGACTGGGGTGTGGGTAAGCTGATAGATGACTTCGAAGAACTCTGTCTCGCACTCGGGGATCCAGTGGGTTCCAGAAGGTTCACCTGTTCAAAAATACACCATGTCTTCTTCTTTGAGGGACCCCTTCTTGTATCTGCGGTTGGTGGGAGGATAGCCTTAGGTAAGATTAAGGCAGTGATGAAAGTGAACAGGAACGCACAGGAACTCAGTTCCTGTACTTTTTTTGCAGCAGGAACGGAGTTCCTGTACCTTTCCCACTGACACTAGAACTGGAATTCTTAAACCAGCAACATAATGACAGTTTCTGGGCCTGTGATCTGAAATCAGAGTTTCCATAACAACATGTGAGTTGTACAACAATTCCATTTTCCTAGAAATACTTCAATATCTCTAACTGAATCTACTCATGTCTTAACAGATAGATGTGTCTTGACACAGCTATCCTTTTGATTGAGGATCTTCATTCTGTAGTACATATTTGCCAGTGTCTGAGTTCCTGTACTTCTTGTCCATCACTTGCACCTATGGATTAAGGAGCAGATGGATTACCTTCAAATAGTCCTTAATGAATTGGAGATAGTAACTGCAGAACCCTAGAAAACACTGCAGCTCTTTCAGGTTGGTGGGCTGGGGCCAGGTGGTCAGGGACTCTGATTTACTGGGGTCTGTCTGTATCCCCTCAGCTGACACTATATGTCCCACATATTTTACAGATTCTTGAAAGAACTGGCACTTGTCTATGGATAGTTTGAGGCTGAATTCTTCCAAGTAATCAAGGACTTTGAACAGTCTGGCCTCATGTCCTTCTAGCATGCAACCAAGAACAATGACATCATCCAAGTACACTAAGCATTCTAGCAGATTCATGTCTCCTACTGCACATTCCATCAACCTCTGGAAGGTAGCAGAGGCACCTGAAATCCCTTGTGGCATCCTCAGAAATTCATAGAATCCCCAAAGAACAGATGAAGGCTGTTTTCTCATGGTCCTCTGGGTCCATCAAGATTTGATAATATCCACTGTGGAAATCAAGTACTGAGAACCACTGACTCCCATTCAGGCAGTCCAGGGCATCCTGTATGCGGGGCATGGTGTATTGATCTGGGACAGTCTGTCCATTAAGGGTCTGATACACACACATCCTCATGGACCCATTTTTCTTGTGCACAGCTATGATGGGAGATGCATAGGGGCTTCTTGATTCTTGAATAATTCCAGCAGCAAGTATCTCCTGTAGGTGCCACCAAACATCGTCTATATCAGCTGCAGCAAGGCTGCAGGACTGCTCTTGGAAAGGTCTGTCAACATGCAGCTGAATATTATGTTCAGCACCATGGGCACACCCCTCATCTCAATCTTATAGTGAAAACATTTGGTCTCTCTGGGCAAGTTTCCTACTGATCCAAGTCTTCCATTCAGCAGACAAGGAGGAATCACCAAAGTTCAAATAGGTCTGGAGTCACCTCCTCCTCCTTCTCGCCAGAATATTTGTTGCTGGGCAATACTGCAGTGTCTGCGCAGTGTGCTGTAGCTAGTGTACACCCTCTGTTCACTTGGACTTCACAATCTGACACATTTTGAATCTAGACCATCACTCGTCATGCACAAGCATGGACATGGGCAGGTAGGATACTGGGTTTAATCAATAGTCCCTCTGGCAACTTTCCTTCACCTGGTGTGTCCAGCATAAATATTTTGTTTTTCATGTCTCTTCTAAGACGGACTTCTTCATGAACAGTATGCTGAGTACTGGGTGGCAATATCAATGAATTAGGGTCCTTTCCTCCAAACAATTCCAATGGGCTCATCCTGGTCTTCTGCCACAGACTGCCTCTGCAGGTCATAAGCTTTCTTGATCAGAGCTGTAATTCTCATTGCCCGACCAGTCTGTCAGTCTTGTTTCTATTGGCACAACTGCGCTAACCTCCCAAACATGTGAGCGTTGGTTCCAGTGAGTATGGGGACCCCATCATACATCCCTGTAGGAGGGCACACTAGGGCCAGCATCTCTACTTGTTCATCTACACCAGTTAGAGCTGCAGGAAAAGACAGCCAGAGCTGGACATATCCTACCTAGGGATAAAACTTGTCACTCAGGCCCCATGCATGTAGGCCTTCTAGAGATTGTAATGGCACATCATATAAGTGTTTGTCATACCAGTCCTGGAATACAATGGTCACTTGTGAACCGCTGTAGAGCACAGCCCGAGCATGGACAACATTGACAGTCACAGTAGTCTCCATCGTAGGGCCCACCAATTTGGACCAGTCTGGAGGGGTGGTAGCAGGGACCTAGACAGATGATTTAGCCACAAAGAAGTTTGGGTTAGTATTTCTTGAGCCTTCACTACAGTCATTGCCAGACCCCCTCAGCCATGGTCTCGCTTTTCGGAGTTCCCCTTGAAGTCTGTATATAACTTTATCTAGGTATTTTGGGGACCAGCATTCTTTCTTCATATGCCTGTCCTTTCCACAATTATGACAATATATGTTTTCCAGGGTCTGATGTGGCCGAGACATCACATTGGGGCTGAGGGGGAGGTACCAGCAACTGAAAATTTTGGTTCTACCTCTGTCTGTGGTGTGGCGAGTATTGGGAGACGTCTCAGTAATTCTCTCACTTCTGTAATCAATTCATCAATTGTTGACCTGCTTTCAGCAGGTGATGCCTGGGTGTGCACCCCCACCCCCATAGTAGATGCACTCTGATAAGGATCCAGGTCTGTACCCACAAGAGCAGTCTTCATAAAGAGACTGACTTTTGTTTCTTTGAACTCCCTCAGCAGTTCATCCCATGGTGGAGCATCCTTAGCAGTCCCTTTCTTGCTGGGCTCCCTGGGACTGGCACCAGCATTTTGTTCTCAGATTCTGTCATGTGATTTCTGGAATTCCAGGCCATCAGTGACTGTCTCCAAGCCTGGAGCAGGGGTTGCAGCAGCTATGACCACACAGGGTTCCTGAGAGCCTTCCTCCTCAGTGTCCCATACCTCCTTCATCAACATATGGAAGTGCAGGGGACCAGATTTCCTTTGGTGTAGTTACAATTTGAGCAACACCCAAATGGAATGTCGGGCAGAGCAGAGTATATGATCCAGTCTTACCTGGTCCACCTCACTAGAGGCCCAGCCTCCTTTCCGAAAAATGGTTTGTAGGATTCTCTCTAATTGATCCATGTAGGCAGATAACAATTCCCCCAACTGTTGTTTAACATCTTTAAGTTTCCATTTCAATGCCTCAACACTGGTGGTGCCCCAAAACACATTTTCAAGGGTGGCTAAGTACTTTTGGGCTTTGGCGTCAGGGTCAGAGGACCTGAGGGAGTAAAAGCACAAAGGGCAGGCCCCTTGAGGCTTTCCCTCAGGAGGGTCCTTTTTTCAACCTCTGAGCATTGCTAGTCTTGTACCGCAAGGGTAGTGGAGTTTTACCAGGCCTCTAAGTTGACTTTCCCATCAGTAGTAGGGAGGATGCCAGACAACACCTTGAGCTTGCAGTAAGGGTCATGACTACCTGCTGGCACAGAGACAGATACAGAAGTTGGTGAAAGAAAAAGTGCTGGGGCTGGTGTGGACAGCAGGGAAGGGACACTCCTAGGTGGTAGGAATAATTTTTTTAAATCCTCCACGGTTTTACCCTCCTCTAGTAACAACTTGGCAAACTTCTCCTCAAAAGACTCAGATAACGGTGGGGGCTCATCCTCTAAGGGATCATTACTATCTTTAGTTATCACCCTCCAGGTGGCTAGGAATCCCTCTGGGACAATCGTCTGGGGCACCTTTGAACTGTTGAGGGGGTCACTACACTCCACCAAGGCCATGAGAGTTTGGGCAGTTAAATCAGCCTGTTGATCCACCACTACAGCTTTTTTCAAACATTCAACTTTGGAAAGTGCCCCTTCAACAGTCTCCTTAGTAGTACCCATAGGTATATCCAGTATTAGCAAGGCATTGTGGGGGTCAATTTCCTGCCCCATACACTACCCCACCAAGTGGTGTACAGTCATTTCTACTGGAGTAGCCATTAATCTTTAACAATAATTTTTGATTTTGACCACTAGGGGAGCACTAATCCCAGTGGTGGCCTCCAAGATGTAACCTCTAAGTGGCACTATCCCAAATGTTACTACCCCTGCCTGCATGACTAGTTGCAGGTTAAGGGGCCTGAGTACTGAAAATGGGTGCCTCCACTCAGAGGACAGGGTTAGTGGTAGCATAGCTGACCTGGGTGCAGCCCTCCAGGACACTGTGACCCCCCCTTTCCCTTCTAGTGGCCTAAACAATAAACAGCATACACAGGTACAATAGCCCCTAATCAGCATACAAATCCCCACTCTGTTTGCACTTTCCAACAGGGCTGGCTCCACCAATCCGACCCTGGAGAACCCCTGTAAAATAAGGTTAGACACAGTAGGTAACAACAGTACAGTGCTTCTGGTATGAAATGGAACCACAGTCAGGTAAAATACAAAAATAATTACATCTGCTTTATTCAGTGGGGTTGAACAAGGGAGGGGCATAATTTGGCTGATTAGTTCTGTAACTGATTCAATCAGGCAATCATACATGCGCTTTAGAGTCCCTCCACAGTCTCACATACTCTGGGTACCCAGTTGGAACAAAGGGGGGGTTAGCCTAATTCTTTGCTCGGGGTAGCCTCGAGTTGCAGCTGGTCGGGGCCCTGTGATGGAAAGAAGAAGCATGCACAACCACACACAATTTGTAATCCGGTGCCAGGAGGATCAGTTTGTGATAATTAGACAAAACAATTTAATCAGATGATACACTTTGATTGAGTTGTTGTTGCAGGGAGCTACTCAGATGTCCCTTCACGCTGCCCAGTACGGGACACAGGATGGACAAAATGGAGACTTTAGGATAACTTACTGGTTTGCCTGGAGAAGCAGAGCTCACACAAATCACTGAGGTGTCATTCTTGTTCGAGGTGTTGAGCAGGGGGCTGATCCCCGGGCAGGTCTCTCATCAATGGTTTTCTCTGCATAGCGAGTAGCTGGCTGGGCCAAGTTGGCAGGGCCCAAACCGGGTGAACAGTTCAGATTCAGTCTGGTAAATGCTGGATGCAGCTTCCAGCAAGCCTGACACAATTAGGCAGTGGGGAACCAAATCATGACCCACTAACAGCACTCAGCACACTTATAGTAAAAGAAAAGCAATACCACAGTTCAGATGACAGTCCAGTTACAATTTCAGCCTTCCTGAGCAAAACCGTGATCTCTGTGGTGATTCAGATGTCCTGATAGGCTGATCGTGTGGAGCAAATCTTCGGTCTTCTTCACGCAATGCTACAGTCACAATTTGGTGGCTTATGTCAGAATTGGTTCGGATACAGTCCAGTTATTTAAGCACTATTTAAGGATCCCTTTCAAGGGACAGCAGGCAGACAGGCTAAACTCAGCCTCTCCACCAGTTTCCCACATGACTATGCAGGAGCAGCTGCTCAAATCACTCGAGCTGTTCACTTTCTCAACTAGAAACTCAGACTGACGCTCTGCTGCAGGCAGCACTGGGACTTCCTCTGAGATCCAAAAGGTTTGGTTGGTTGATCCATCTGTCTGCCACAGCTAGAGATCCCCTTCCAGTTCCATTTAAGCGCCAAAGTGGAAAAACCACAATTTCTAAGGAAATTCATTCCCACAAGACCCCTGGGGACAGACTCCATTTTAAGGTCCCCAAAAGGTACTGATTGGTATAATACAGAAATGTCCATGCTGCAAAAAAGGCAGGTTAGACAAACTATAATACCATTGTTATTAGAGCAGCTAATCAGCAAACAATTACCAGTTCTAACAGAGCTCCCTCTGCACCATTAGCGATGGCAGAACAGAGCAATATTACTGCAGGTCAGGTGGGACTCAAGCCTGGAAACATTTGGCCCCTACCCAGATTAATTATACACTACAAAAATAGTGTGTCTTAAAGAGACAGGCACGGAGGCTAACAGGGCACTTGCATGCAAGCACTTTTACACCTGTTAAGACATAGAATGCCATCTGGCAGTGTGCATTTAAGCACACCCAAGGAAGACTTTTGGGAACCCCCATTTATTGGGGAGGTTACAATTGTTTTACAATTGGTCTAGGGGGGACACTAGATTACCAGGGACCGTGGCCTGACAGCCTGCTTGCAGGGCACCCAGCACATCCTGCCAGGTACATCCCTGCACAGGACATGCAAATAGGGCCTTAATGACATGTAAATGGCCCCATTTGTGTCTTGCATGGCTAATGGATCCATTTGCATGTTTCAGGCTGAATATCTGGAATTTGCAGGAGGCGCATCTAAAGATGCGCTGAGCTTCCCCATTCCAAGTATTCAGACCGGGAAGGGGGATGAGCCAGAGCCTCATCTGTGGCCCCCATTTTCACCACAGGCATTATTTACCATATTCAGATGAGATGCGCAGTAGTGCATCTCATTTGAATATAGCACTTTTGTGCTCCGGCATACCTCAGTTGCACGGAGCAACCACTTGCACCGTTTCTGTGTGCAGTTTGAATATCCCAGCCTTTATGTGCATTTGTTTCTATTTCAAATGACTGCATATGAAACTAACTCTGGGTCACCCCTGAAAAAGGGTCCTTCGTGGCCCAGTGGGCCTACCTAGTTAACAAAATTGAAAAAAAAAATTAAATGAATGATTTCTTTTCTTGTTAGTGAGGTCAGCTGTGCCTGACCTTGATACAGTAATGTACTGAGATAACATCACTAATCAAGGTGACCACTGACCAATCAGAGCCCAGAATTCTTTTCTTGCCATTGTAAAATAGTACTTGATTGATGTAACTGGTCTGCTTCAGCAAACTAGAAGAAAAGTTGACAAGAAGAAAGCAAAACTATAGACCCATTTGTCAGCCTTTCTGTCTCCACAGGGGATTCGAATAATGGCTCTTCTAAAGCATAGCAATAAAATGGAACTACTGTATCTGAGGAAGCAATGGATTCTAGTGATGAGAGCTCTGGCTTGGGAACCAAGCAATTACAGATTTATACCCTGCTAGAGCCAAATACTCAATGTGGTGAAGTCATGTAACCATTCAATGCTCTGGTTCACCCAGCTGCAGAAATGGGTAGAAGCAGGACCCTCCAGAAACAAGATGCTGCACCTCAACTTTGCTATCTGCAGTAAATAAATTGTATAAAACAGTAATAAATTGTAAAACAAAATAACATTAATTAGCCTCTTACCTGCTTTAATATGTTCTTTGTAAATATATTGTGGTACCTACTATACAGCCCAAAAAGCAAGCTTGAAAGAAGTTATGTCCCTACAAAACATCAGAAATGCGTAAAATTATGTAATATAAGCAGAGTAGTTACCAACTATTACAACATATATAAACTGTGGGAACATAAACGTGTAAGGAAAGTGTATTTATTTGAAATAACTCTGTCCAGGATAACCCCGTAAGATGTGGCATCTTATCTTCATACGGTCCCCAGAAAGTTACCAGCAATCAGCAGGTAATCATAGTCTTGCAAGGACAGTTATAGATAGGCTAAAATATAGTCAGTAAAAATTAAAGAATAATGAAAAGAAATAATAAGGAGAAAAGTTATAAATCCCCAAAATGTTTTGCAACACTGGTGTTTGCCTCTACCACCACTGGTGGCTGGGTTTATTGATACTGCAGATCTGTATTCTGCATTGCAGGTCCTGTCATGGAATAACTGTTCCATTAGGAATTTACCAGCAGTTGGGGTTGGGGGAGGGGCTCCATTTTGCCTTGCCACTGAACAGGAGGGTAGGGGTAAAGGGAGGCCTGTGGGTAGTGAGTGGCTTCAGGGAAGAGGTAAAAACTGAGGACTGACACGATAAAGAAATAACAAAAGAATCCTACTTGCAAGAATACAAAAACACAAAGAAAATAACTAGAAAAACAGGAAGGAGCCAAGTGGACTTGTTGAAAGTGCTTTTGGAAACGAGAAATCAATTAAAAATTGGAGCTTTTATCTGTTTTGATTCAGAAATGAAAGCTAATAATGCCATTTACTGTCTCATCTCTTAGACTGAGGCACAGAGCAGACAAAATAATGAAACACACATTTACAGTCCTGGTTTTTACGTTTCCCTGCAGGACTGCAAATCAAATTGAAATGAAAAGAACTTTTTTTTTTCTGAATGTAATTACGCCAAACTCATTAAACTGTTTTTCTTCTGATGTTTGAAAGCTTTGCATGCAGACAGCTGCTCTGTATGCGTATAGATAATGCAAAAATAGGTTAATATTGGAGATGTCACTTGTGACCCTAGATGGCAGGATGCTCCTGGATTGGCAAACTCCTTTAGTATTACTGATGTCTCTGATATTGCAGAGAGATACATAGATACATAGACAGTGTCGGCAGATAAGGGCCTATGGCCCACCCAGTCTGCCCATTTGAGCTTGTAAGTTCAGTTTGTTTTCCTAGAAGTCTGTTTCCCCTTACCCCTGACCTCTAGAATTCCTTTATGTCTATCCCATGCATTCTTAAATCCCATGATTGTTTCAGCCCCCACCACTTCCTCTGGCAGGGTGTTCCATTTGTCCACCACCCGTTCTGTGAAGAAATTCTTTCTCATGTTTCCTCTGAATCGTCCTCCCTCCAACTTCATCCCATGCCGTCTAGTCCTGGAACATCTTTTTCGCTTAAAAATAGTGTTTTCCTGCACCCTGTTTCTCCCTGTAAGATACTTGTATGTCTCTATCATATCCCCTCTCTCCCTCCTCTCCTCCAGGGAGTACATGTTCAGTTCCTTCAACCTGTCTTCATAGGACTTGTGATGCAATCCATGCACCATCTTTTTGCCCTCCTCTGAACCTTCTCTACCCTGTCTATGTCCTTACGTAGGTATGGTCTCCAGAACTGTACACTGTACTCCAGGTGGGGCCTCACTAGTGTCTTGTATAGCGGAATTATGACCTCCCTTTTCCTGCTGGTGATGCCCTGCCTATACATCCCAGCATCCTATTTGCTTTACCTGATGCCTTGTCACACTGTTTCCTACTTTGAGGTCATCAGAGATGACAACCCCAAGATCCCTTTCCTGCTTGGTGCATGCTATATCCTCACCCCCCAACTGATATATTGTGCCAGGGTTTTTGTGCCCCATATGCATTATCTTGCACTTCTTTGCACTGAATTTCAACTGCCAAACCCTTGACCATTCTTCAAGTTTCTGCAGGTCCCTTCTCATTCTGTCTACACCCTCTGGTGTGTCTACTCTGTTACAGAGCTTTGTGTCATCAGTGAACAGTGAAATTCTGCCTTCTAGATCCCAAGTAATGTCACTGATGAAGATGTTGAATAGGACCGGTCCAGCACTGATCCCTGTGGTACCCCACTGGTCACTCTTTCCCTCTGTGGAGGACAGCCATTTACCACCACCCTCTGTGTCCTGCCACCCAGCCAATTACCTACCCACCACACTACTGTCCTGCCCACACCCATATTCCCCAGTTTGTGTAATAGTCTTCTATGTGGCACAGTGTCAAAGGCCTTGCTGAAGTCCAGATAGGCCATGTCCACTGCCCTCCCCTGATCCACCTCCCTAGTCACCCAGTCAAAAAATTCAATGAGGTTGGTCTGACATGACCTCCCCCTGGTGAAACCATGCTGCCTTGGGTCCTGTAGTCCATTGACAACCAGATGTTCCACCAATCTCTCCTTCAGTAGTGCTTCCATGATCTTTCCCACTACCGAGGTGAGGCTGACTGGTCTGTAGTTCCCTGCTTCCTCTTTGTTCCCACTTTTGTATAAGGGGACTACATCTGCTGTCCTCCAGTCTTTGGGTACCCAGAGGAATAAACACTGAGGCTTACCTGACACACTCAAGTATTTTTGATGAATTGTATTTTGTTCTTTTGATAAAAATGGTACCCGTTGCCTAGAGCCTTAGCAGCAATGCATTTCACTCAGAGCTGAGTGAATTTAAATATGTGTGATCCAGTTTGTATTTGGTTCCCTCCTGTCAAAATTCTGGAGCTCTGGACCACGCCAGGCCATAATTTGAACTGGGCCATCAAAAGTTAAAGCCTATACCCTGATATGTGTCCTGGCTTAGATTTTGATTTATATGATCTTTTGGGATGGCTGCCATCACTTTGCCAGAATCATCTGGTAATTCCATTCTGCAACATTTCTGCAGCAGAACTACCCCCCACCCACAAACAAGATTTTGTGAAATCCCTATTATAAAGCAACATTTCTCCGGTGGACATCAGAGTCTAATTGGTTTCCACTGCTACAGTAAAATCAGACAGAATCTGACTTCTGACAGAGAAATTTAGACTGTGCTTGCACTGATTCCACCAAGCTGCTTTGACAGAAATTATGTCAAAAGCCTTTACAGCTACGGCACTATGTCAACCGCAATCGCGGTCAGCATTGTGCCATCAGGAAAAGTATTTTTCCCCTCGCATCCCCTGGAATTAAATATAATCAACTTCAGGTCAGAGTTGTTTTGGGGAAGGGGTGCAAGACCCAAAGAGACTGTGCCAGGGTCCAACACGACCATTACAGCATACTGTCAGATTTGTTGCTGTAATGGTTGTCACCATGAATGTTCTGGTGTCCTTACAGTATACGATATTCCACCTGTACGAAGTAGTATCATTGTTCAGGCAGAAGCAAGGGACTGCATGGACAGCATTCTGCCAACAGAAGTTACATTTCCTGTGATGGATAACAAATTGCACACCATCCTCCAATTGCACTAATGTGTTGAAGACCCAGATTGGAGAACAGTGTCCATTTTGTTACTCCTTGGTGCAGTGCAAAGCAGGGGTGGGTGGGTGCAGGCACTATTATGCTGATATACTCTGGGCAGAATTTTCAAAAGGATCTGTCCAAGATGCACCAGCTATAATTTTCAAAATAAAAACCTGTCCAGATTGCTAGACGAGATATTAGATAGTCTGACTACATCCAAGTTCTGCTTCCAGGAAAAGAAGCAATCATGGCAAGAAAGGGCACAAATCACATTTGTAGCAGTTTATTATCAGAAGTGTTTTTTTTTGTCATAAAGAGGCACATATTTTAAACATTGGAGAAGGGCTGCTCAGACAAATCAGGTGGATGAGGATGCTGTATCCACATCTGACCCTCTGGAAAATCCTGCTACAAGTATCCACGGATGAAGGGATAGACATTCTGGGTTGGATTTCAAGGCCAGGGAATGATGCAAGGTGCTTGCATCAAAGAAATGATGCACATGGGACAGTGCATCAGACCCTACATCATTCCCAATTTTCTAATGAGGCCTGTGGCATAAGTGACTAGGTGTGTGCCAGACTGGCTTGCAACATGTTTGTGGCAAAGGTGTGACTGCATCATAGCAGATGGAGGGCCTGTACTACAAAAGTGATGCAGTATCTCTTGCCATGGGAGTCTGAACACCCACAGGTCCTGCCAGTGGTTCAGCCAGAGCTGTTCTAAAGGACCATCAAAGCTGGGACAGCAGAGTGAAGGAAGGAGGGGGGGTTCTGATGCTGATGCTCACCGTGTATCACATGGCATCCCATATGCCTGCACAGTGCCCTATGTGGTGAGGCTGCTGAGGGACATTGTGCCCACAATATAGCACAATACCAAGTGGAGTATGGGAAGCCTCCATGACTGCATGTCATGATCCACTGTCAGAGTGTATACACACCTTTTGCACAGAATTACAGTGTTTGCACTAAGAACTGCATGATGTTCTCTCATGCATCTATCAGGGGATAAATGTGCTCACCAAATGGAAGATTAAGAGGATTTAAGGATGACACACTAAGAATGCATCCTTATATGACAAGCTATCATGCCAAATCAGACAGAGTCACTTCATCAAGGGTTGGCCACAGCCAGTGATCTTGCCTCAGAATTGCATAAGTGCAGTATAGTCCCAGGTATGAGAAGTGTGTATGTAGCTAGATGTAGTGCAGTTAAGGTCTGGCACCATGGTCAAAGATAAACAATGGTTAGTATGCTATCACATTCATTCAGCACATGTTATTATTCCAGCATAGGAATAGGTAGATCGACATTGGTGCACCCCCTGCTCACCACCCAGTCACGCATGCTGGCTTATCCTTACCCTGCAGCCTATTTTCTGGGGGATGACAGATGACATCAAGAATCACATGGTGGCGCAGGACATCAGTCTAGGGCTGGTCCGTTCTGTTGGGCAGACATCTATCGTCTCAGAGGAAGATAGAAACATAGAAACATAGAAGTTGACAGCAGATAAGGACCACAAGGCCCATCCAGTCTGTTCATTTCTTTTTCTACCTTATGAATGTGCCATTGGCTTTTGCTCTGTCAATGGCCTATCTAGTCATACTAATCTGTAGTACTCCCTTATGCCTATCTCATGCCTGTTTGAAGCCCTGCACTGTATTCATATCCACCACTTCCTGAGTTAGACTGTTCCATGCATCCACCACCCTTTCTGTGAAAAAGGACTTCCTCACATTACCCCTTAATTGGCCTCCCTCTAATCTCATGCTGTGTCCTCTTGTCCTGCTATTTTTTTTATATTGAAACATGTTCGATTCTTTTACCTTGTTAATGCTCTTAAGGTGTTTGAATGTTTCGTTCATTTCACCTGTCTCTCTCCTTTGCTCTAGGGTATAAATATTGAGCTCTGTTAATCTGTCCTCATATGTTTTCTGATGCAGTCCGTGCACCATTTTGGTTGCCCTTCTCTGGACTGCCTCAGTTTGGTTAATGTCCTTGTGCAGGTGTGGCTTCCAGTACTACACACAGTACTCCAGATGGGGGCTGACCAGGGTCTTGTAAAGAGGGATTGTTACCTCCCTCTTCTGACTTGTGATACCCTGACTAATACACCCCAACATCCCTCTAGCTTTACCTACTGCTTTAGTGGTTTGCTTAGATGATTTCATGTCATCGGTGATGATGACGCCCAAGTCTCTTTCTTCCCTTGTGACTGCCAGGAACTCCCCTCCCAGCCTATAGGTGGCTTCTGGGTTTCTCTTCCCTATGTGCATGATCTTGCACTTCTTTGCATTAAACTCCAGTTGCCACTCTTCTGACCATTTTGCTAGTTTATCCAGATCTCTTCTCATTCTGCCCACCCCATTTGGATCATCTACTCTGTTGCAGATCTTGGTGTCATCTGTAAACAGACAAACCTTACCCTCCTGTCCATCTGCAAGGTCACTGATGGAGATATTGAAGAGGACTGGCCTCAGGACTGATCCCTGAGTACCCCACTTGTGACTTGCATCTCTTCGGACTGTATACCATTTACCACCACTCTCTGTTTTCTGCCCGTCAACCAGTTTACCACCCAGTTGAACAACTTCTGACCCACCCCGATAATATTCTGGTAGGCATCAGACAAAAGGTATGGTGTGGCATGATCTGTGGTGCACATTGCCTGTGGCATACCAGGCTACTGGACAGCTTCTAGATACCCACTGGTCTACCTGCCAGGATGTCAATGGGCACAGCACCTCCATGACATTATATCCCATCCTGTTTCCACTCCAACAGGTCATAGGCGGGGTATTGACACAGCATCGTGTCTGTCTCATCCAGTGGGACTGGTGTTGTGACCTGCCAGTACAAGTTAGTGACTGCACAGGTATGTGCTGTTGTACAACAGGCATTGTGCCATATGCCACACACTGTACCACTGTGTTGTGCCACCCCTTTCAGGTTATCTGTGCCCCTATTATTGGATCATTGCATCCTGCTTTGTTGTGGGATGTGTCTGTTATCACAGACTGAAGGTGGAGGATATGTCCACACTCAGGTCTTACTCAACAGTACTGGTCTTAGTTGTCTCCTGGACTCTTCAAACCCTCATATGCCATGCATATTGGCATATCACTGGCTATTCCAGGGCCCTTATTGTGCCTTTTTCAATGATGCAACCCAGAACATTCATTTTCTCTTTCTGAGTGTTCATTGCACATGGGGCAATTGGGTTTGAATGGTTTCTTTCCCTGGTTGCCATGATGGTCACTTGTGTATGGGTGTTGCGGCTTCTGTCAAACCTATCCAGTGCATCCTTTGTTGGATGCAGCAGGTTGCCTGTGGCAGCCGTGGGGATCTTGCTGCTGGGATCCCTTTTTTTCCAAAATCCAGTGCATGGTGACTGATGCACCAGGCTGTGCCACAAGCTGCCTTTGGGGTGCAGCTTGCATCACTCTAAGGGCCCTTTCAAAATCCAGCCCTGTAACTCCCCAGCGGCCTGAGCCTACTTTTATGTTAAAGTGAATAGTTATCAAGAAAATAATATGCTAAATACAGACAAAACATGAATCATAAACTTAAATGTATAACAACATTAGGTTTTTCAAACATTTTGCATTTTCCATGAGAGTTGGGGGCTCTTTAACTGTCTTGCATTATAAGAGAAGATATTCATTTTTATACAATATCTTGGAACTGTATCTTTTTTTAGTTTTTAACATTCGATTAACAAAGAGGTTCTTGAATTTCTAGCTTGAAACCGGTCAGTGATTCCAACAAGTAGACCCCAACACAAGCTTACTGCTGTTCCATTTGTACAGAAAAGTATTACCTTGAACTCAGTTCTCCAGTTTTTTGTCCTAGATTGAACACATTCCTGTTAGTTACTGACACACTAAACCCACAACTTTAGGGATAATAAAAAGGCTAGTTCCAGCTACATTCTATAAAAAGAATGAGATTAACAGGAAAAAATAAAAGGAAGTTAAAAAAAACAGTTGCAGTAATTCAATTTGCTTCCCAATATACATTGGAAGAATGCCACCTGCTAGAGCTTAATAAAAGTTGCTGATTTTGTATCATACAGTCCCAGACAATCAAGATAAATGACTGCTAGATTAGAACTCTGAGAGCAAGTTGAAGAATTAGCCACTGTCTTGACCTGATTTTCTAAGAATTATTATTGTAATAATTTCCTTCTAGTCCAACATTATAATCTCATGAATACCAGATACAGCTCAATTATAATTCTGTCATTATTGAATCTTATAAAATGGATTGCAAATTTCCTGTGCCATGACTGACAAAGGGGGTCCATAACCCAATGCCTTAGAGGGAGATACCCAACAGTTCAGAAACCATTCCAGCAGCTAAAATATGGAATACCCAGCTATCCATCCCTTGCACAAATTTCTGAGCACAAGATTTCTGGCAGCCATGTTTCTAAAGTTTAAAACCCACCCACACCCACTTGCCATCACATAAAAAAAATCCTTAAAAGCATATGTCTCTACCACCCCATATTCTGCTAGCCCCACAATACAAGTGCCTACATTTGAAAATAAATGGTTTAATGCTTTCATTCACATTTTTTGTTTGTTTGTTTAATTGTTTTACTGTTCTACTTCTACTGGCCACTTTGCTTCCGTTGCTAAGTTTACATGTCTCAACACTAAGGAAGTCATCCATGTACTCAACCTCCCACTTACTTGTCTGCCTTCTTGATCACTCACCCTTATCTGTCCTGTCATTTCAACTGGTTGCCCCAACAGCCACAACCACAGCATTTGGGAGGCTTTTCAGTTCTCAGGCACACTAAGACCCATGGCAAAACATAGCCACAAAACCCTCTCAGACACCATCCCAGCCACTAAGTCTTTCATAATACAGTCAATGAGAATTCAAAAGAGCTGTACATAGAGCCATTGTCTCGCTCCCTCTCATTCTCTGGGTCTCACTCTGCTCTATCACACTCTCTCTCCCTTACGTTTTGTAAGAGTGACAGTTGAAAGAGAAACCATGAAGCAAACAAAAAAATAAATAAAAAAAGGCATATGAAACCAAAGAAGCCAATGTTGTAACAAAAAGACATGAAACAAAAAAAGCCACAAAATTGGATACAATAGTACCACATAGAGGCCCAAGCTGCAACAAGGATTATTTTTTATTTTACAAAAAAACACTTTAAACTGTTTTTATGTGTCTTTATATGCATTTTTATGGGGTTTTACATTTTTTAATCATCAGTTTTTATTTTAAGGGACATATTTTATGAGCACTATAAAGGCTCTTTGCACAAGCACCTTGTGCCTTGTTATGCACCTGGGCATCCATTAACCCCAGTCAGCCAATGCTCTGTTATGTCTTATTGCTAATATATGTCCATTCTTCTCAGGACTTATTTTAACCATTATGTAACCATTTTCCTCTGCCAACCTCAGTGCCATTTTTATGAATAGGCTAACTAGTCTGTAGCCTAGAGGCACCAGCTGTTTAGGGATGCTGGAGAATCTGAGAGACACTAAAAAAATATCTGCCATTTGGCTGGCTCCTGGCTCCATGCTCCCCCCCTGGCAACTCAACTTGTGTGGTCCACATAGAGTTGATCACCGCCCCCAAGCCCAGACTAGTCCAGGATGATGTGTATGTGATGTGCATGTGACTAAAGACCCACTGTCCTGCCCAATAAGTGAAGTCAGATTTGATTTTAAAATCCATTGTGTGCACATGCGCACCTATGCCAAATTGATGAAGAGTGGTCGGGGAATGCTGGGCAGAGTGTAAGGTGGGTGTGTGAGTCATGGATGACAGCACTGAGAGCACTTCTAGATGGCTGGAGGTGGAGGACGGAGTACGGGCTATGGACCTCTCTCTTTGGTCAGTTCTTCTGGTTGCCTGTGTTGGGATCACAGCTCAGCTGACTCGACTGCTTTGGTTGCTGTTTTATTTAGGGTTGCATCTTCTTGGCATTGTGTGTGTGTGTGTGTCTGTGTGTGCATGTGTGTCTGTGTGAGTGTGTGTGTGTGTGTCTGCATCCGCCGCTGTGAGAGTGATCAGTGATGAACAAGGAGAGACCAGACTTGGTCACCTGGTGATCCATAGCAGTGGCAGCAGCAACGTTTAATTTTGGGGCTGCCTGCCAGAAGAGAGCAGCAGCAGACAGAGCAGCTTATAGGGACAGAGTGAAAAGAACATCTGGACCTGCCCTGCTTGTAAGTAAGTTGGAAAGGAGGACAGTGACTGAAGTGATTGTCGGGTGGGTGAGTCTGGCCAATGGTGAACAATTGAGCCAGGTGGGAGGGGAGGTGTGTGTGAAATAAAAAGGGTCTGCTTCAATCTTCTCCTCAGGTTACAGGAAAGATGGAGTGAAGGAGAGGCTTTAAACTAGAAGAGGGCTTGGTTAGGTCACAGGTGTAGGTACAGAATATACATGACCCCCTCAAGTATTGGGGTAAAAAATGGTCAGCTATAAGGGAGGTCTAAAGCATGGAAGAAGAGAAACAGAAACGTTCTCTGCTTGACAGTGAATGTGTGAAAAACAAAATAGATCATCTGGAAGCTGAACTTTTGAGGCAATCTATAGTACAGTAGGATTCATAGGGACCTGCTGGAAACAGTGAATAAGCTGGGGTGCAAGAGTAAAGGGGTACAGTCACTGCAGGAGGATAGGGAGGATGAGAGGAGTGGAGTGCTTGTTTTCTCTGTCAAGCATGCAATTGAAGTAAGTAAGAAAGGAGTAAGGATGGATGGGAACCCTACCAAGAAACTGTAGCTGAATTATGAGCCACATAAGGCAAAAAGACAATTCTCGGAGTATGTTACAGACTGTGAAGTGGCAGAACAGCAGGATGTGGAACTGGCAAATTAAATTTGTGAGGTAGTATGGACTATTGGTAAGAGTACAATTCCTACAACTGCCTCTTGCATACTGTATGACCCTGAGTGAGTCACATTAACCTGTGATAAATTCTCTCCCACCCCATGCTGTACCCAGAAGCAAGCTTTGGCTCATTGTGCCTTTCCCAACAAAAACTTCTAACTTAATAAAGTAATCTAAACAGCAACAACTATAGGGTCATGGTTATCACTGGGGGCACCAAGCTACATGGCATTGATTGGCAGGTGGAATATACCAAAGGAAGAGATAGTAGCAATATGACTATATAGTGATGTAGATTATCAAGGTGACTGGGGGTTGGAACATCCACCTTGCAAACATGCATCACAAGAGAGCCCTCTGTTAGCAAGGTGGGTGGAATGCATGGACATTTGAGCCATATGGACTGCTTGATCACTTTCATACCTCATGCATGGTTTGCAGACATCATGGCAAAGATGAACAGGCTCATGCAGAAAGGGAAGAGAAACCAGTCATTCTCGTACATGTTGGCACCAATGACATAGGCAGAGGCACACTCGAGGTCTTTCAACATAGATTTGTGGAACTAGGCAGTAACATTAGCAAAATATCTGCCATAGTGGTATTCTGTGAGATACAATACTACTGGTGTCACATGCAAGGCAACAGGAGATTTGGCAGTTGAACACTGGGGTAAAAGTTTGGAACCGAGAATGAAGCTTTAGGCTCCTTACACACTAGAAGACATTCTGGGGCAGAAGAATCCTGTGTACTGTGGATAGGCTTCTTCTGAGCTCAGAATGGTGGGGGGTCTAGCACACAGGCTAGATCGAGTGGAGGGGAGGCTTTAAACTAGGACAGGGTTTGAGTAGGTGTAGGAACATAATGTACATCACCTACTCAAGTACATGGAATACAGTGGTCTGCTGTAAGTGGCCTAAAGCAAAGAAGAAGAGAAACATAGACTTTCACTGCAGGACTGTGAGTCTGGCAAACAAAATGGAGTAGCTGGAATCTGAACTTTTTTAGGCAAGCTATACTACAGTAGCACTCACAGGGACGTGCTGGAAACAGTGACCACACTGGAATGTGAGAGTAAAGGTGCACAGTCACTGTGGGTGGGATAGGGTCTTAGTGTCAGTGACAGACAGACTTCATTAAAAAAAAACTACACCTAACCTCTAGGACCATGATGAGGACTCCCTCGATGTATTGTTGCCATCTTCTGAACTGAGCCATGTTTGTGGGGGGGCAACTGAAGTTTCCGGCCTATGGGCGCCATGTAAGTTAATGTGATCCTGGCCCTCCTGATGGGGTCATTATGGCTGCACCATTCTACTGGTAAGGAAGGTGTACAAATGGCTCCTTTCACCACCAAAGCTCATACTAATCCATGGTCAGCTGACAAAGGATGCCCAAAAGCTGGATAGCCTGTGTCCACACTTTCTGGGAGCTGCGTGCCTCACTTCCAAGATGCACTTGATTTGGCCCCATCATCTCTAGTGTGGGACTCTAAGGCTTGAACAGAAATCTTGATCTTCGAGATAGCAGCCAGATGCCTTGCTGCCAAACCACTTGGTTGACTGTCAAGAATGGTTGCCTAATGATAGACATTATAGAGCATCAGCAGCCATTTCATCCAATGTTGCTGGTTTTCATTTGTTAGCCATATGGTTGAAACAATGATCATTTAAACAACCTAAAAGCAAAAATGAATTTTAAAATTATTTTTCAGGTTGTATTAGGAATACCATTTTCTAGGGTTGATTGATGCAAAAGTTTGACAATTTGGCTTCTTTTAAGTGCTCTTGCCCACATCTCAGATTCTTTGTAGCTTTGCTGTAGTCATAATCAGAGAGGTATCTGATTGCCTTCTTTGATGGGATTTTCTTGAATCTCTCATCTATTTCTAGAAAAGGATTGAGTTGAAACCAATTTAATTGAACAATTGCATAAGGTGATCCATGCATTAAGGACACACCCTGTATTTATGTATGTATGTATTTATTTATTTATATTAAAAAGCATTTCGCTAGGAAAGGCATACTGAGCCAAGAACAGCTCATTTCCAGATGTGTCCTGGGGGGAAGGGAACCAGGGGGAATACAGCCAAAAAATAGAGACAAATAGTAAATTCCACAGGTAGGAACACAATTACAGTCTGGCACAATCAGCTAAATGGTACAGCGAAACGTGATACCCATACAAAATTTAGATTTTACAGGTAGGAAAAAATTTCAAACAGACTGGGTAGGTCGGCCCCTGTGGAGCTGGTCAGGTACCGCCCATTGTGGGACATGGTCCCTGAAGACCTGATGGTGGTTATTCACCTCTCGTCATTAGACGAGTTTTGCACTGATCCTGAGATGCTGGTAGTGGCATATAATAGGGCCACATCAGTAGCACTCGATCAGATTGTGCCAGTCCGTGTTCACCTCCTTCCATGTCGTCTCACTGCCCCATGGTTTGATAGGGCTCTGAAAGGACTGCAGAGGATGGGGTGTAGGTTGGAGCATTGTTGGAGGAAGACAACCACTGGTGGGGACCACCTTATTTTGCTAGAGCATTATAAACTCTACCAAACAGCAGTTTCCCATAAGAAGGCAGAATTCCTGTCCAGGGAAATTTCTGTTGCATGGAATTGACTGGCTCAGCTCTTCAGAACTGTCAACAGACTGTGCAACCCAGCCTGTCAGCAGATCCGTCGAGTTTTTACTCAAACTGATTGTGAGGAGATCACTCGATTCTTTGCGAATAAGGTTGAAGACATCAGGAGGGAGTGCCTCCAACCTCATTCTAAGGATGTTGCAGTTGATCGGTGTCCTGTTGCAGAGCCCGGAGTTTCCTGGCGTGCCTTTGACCTGTCGGATCTCATAGACACTATGAGGATTGTCCATGAGATGCATCCCACATGTTGTAGTTTAGACCCTGGCCCTACCTCCTTGATTTTGGGTTGTAGCAAGATCATCGGCCTGGTATTAGCTCAGATTATCCAGTGTTCTTTAGATATGGGAGTTTTTCCTAGCTCTCTGAAGGAAGGGGTGGTGACTCCCCTTCTGAAGAAAGCTTCTTTAGACCGGGACGACCTTGCAAACTACAGGCCAATCTCTAACCTCCCTTTTGTGGGGAAGGTTATTGAGAAAGTTGTGGCAGCTCAATTGGATAACCATTTGACCATCCATAGTTTATACGAACCTCTCCAGTCTGGTTTTCGCAAGAGGCATAGTACCGAGACTGCTCTGGTTCGGGTGCTCAATGATCTCCTGATGGCGAGAGATCAGAGACACCATTCTATCTTGGTTCTCCTTGATCTATCATCAGCTTTTGATACTGTGGATCATGGGGTTCTGCTTGAATGCCTGAGGTCCATTTTTGGGCTGTCGAGTACAGTCCTCAGATGGTTTTCATCGTTCCTCGATGGGAGAATGCAGAGTGGTCTCGGGTTTGTTTTCATCTGGGGTCTTCTCTCTGCCATGTGGGGTGCCTCAGTGCTTTCCCCCATGTTATTCGTAGTATATATGCTACCTCTCTGAGACATTGTAAGATGGTATGAGCTGAAGTTTCACTGCTATGCTGATGATACCCAGCTCTCGCTGTCTTTTGCACCTGACCAGGTTAGTGCTACCTCGGTACTCAACAACTGCTTCACAGACATCCAAGACTGGATGAATTCCAGTGGTTTAAAGTTGAACCCAGGAAAGACTGAGGTTATGGTTGTGGACCCGGGTCACAGGGTAGAAGGATTGAGGACTGGTCTCCCCTCTGGATTAATTCTTGGGGTGGACCAGATCCTCACCTCTGAATGGGTGCGTAACCTGGGAGTGGAGCTTGACGCTGGTTTGACCCTCCGTCATCAGGCGTCTGCAGTTGTCAAGCTGGCCTTTTTCCATCTTAGGAACATTGCCAGGATTAGACATCTTGTTCCACCCAGTGACCTGCCGGTCTTGGTCCATGCCTTTTGACATCTCGCCTTGATTACTGTAACTCCCTTTACCTAGGACTTCCAGGGGGTTGATATCCACCTCTTGTACCTAGTGCAGAATGTGGAAGCACGTTTGTTGACTGGGGCTTCTAGAAGTTCTCATATTATTCCTGTGCTGCGTGCTCTGCACTGGCTGCCAATACAGTGGCGGATCACCTTTAAAGTGGGTCTTTTGACCTACAAAGCCCTACAAGGTCTGGGTCCCGACTACTTGAAAGAACTCCTGGTGCCTTACACGCCTCTGTGACAGCTCCGCTCAGCTGACGAGGGGTTGCTTGAGATTCCAAGGGTAAATTTGAAGTCATCTGGTGCCTGTGTATTTGGATTTGTTGCACCTACCCTCTAGAATTCTCTGCCCCGTCAGCTCCAGGAGTGTAAGATGGTGGGGAGTTTTAAGCAGGCACTAAAGACCTTTGTATGGGAAAAGGCATTTCCTTCTTTGTTCTGATTTTATACTGTTGTATTGGAATGCATGTTTATATTTGATTTTGTTGAATGTATTGAACATGTTTTTATGTTTGTTCTTGCTGTACAGCGCCTTGAAATCTTGAAAGGCGCTCAATTAAATAAATTTTATTATTATTATTATAATAGCTGCATGATAAAGGAGAGATAAAGGTACAAACAGGCAATTGTGTACAAAACTATTCATTAAAAGTGAGTGAAGCATATGGGAAAAGTCAGCCATGTGGCAAGTGCTGAACAAAAGGGGTAGGGGTCAGGACAGGGGATGAAGAAGTTAGGAACAGTTGCAGGAGGGGAGATGGGGATGCACAGAAGGGAGCAGAGGGAGAGGGAAAGGGATGAGGGGCAGTGTGGATGGATGGATAGGGAAAGGCATTCCAAAGTTTAGGGAGGTGGTAAGAGAAGGCTGTCTGGCCAGCGGTAGCCACCCTTGGTGGGAGAGCAAAGGTCCGAATACTGGAGTTGTTACGGGAGTAGGAGGATGGAGTAGGAGGGTAGAGGTGAGGTAAGGGGGAGGGTTCTGAACTAGTATTTAGATACAAAGGTAGCACAGTGGATGAGGCACCTGTCTCCAACAAAGGGGAAAGAAAGAGATTTATTGAGGTCACAGTGGTGAGTCTGGGGTGGGCAGTCAAGAGCGAAATGACAGAATGAATGAAAGAGGGTATCCAATCTGGCTAGGCAGGACTTAGGAGGGGCACTGTGGATGATAGCACCATAGTTGAAGATAGGGAGGATAATTTTTTGGACAAATGCACATCAAGCCGACAAGGGGATACGCCCACAGTTCCTAAATAGGGCACCAAGCTTGGGGTACAGTTTCTTGTGGATGGCATCCATAGATGCAGGAAAGTTGAGGTATTGATCAAGCTAGGCCTCAAGAATACTTGAATTTGGCAACATTCTCGATTAAAGTGCCATCAAGGGTGTGGAAGGAAAGGAAGGAGAGAAGCTTATAGAGTCTCTACCTTATGCTGAAGGTCATGGAGACAGTCTTCATAGTGTTTAGGAACAATTGACTGGAGAAGAACCAGAGCTGGACTTTGTCAAAGTCAAGCTAGAGTCTGGCCTGTACATCAGAAGGAGAGGAGCCAGAGGTGTACAGGACAATGTCATCCACATACATGTGTATGGATGAAAAGGTGCAGACAGCAGAGAGGTCATTTAGGAATACCAAAGAAAAAGCAGAACAAGGACAGAGCCTTGGGGGACTCAAATGTTGATTGGGGAAGGGATAGGGAGTCACCAATCCTAACTGATTTGGTCCTACCCTTAAGATAGGAGAGGAACTAGCTAGTGGCAAGGGCTTAGAGTCCAGCTGCTGTGAGTTTGTCAGGGAGAAGGGGGTGGGATACTGTGTTGAAGGCCTTAGCCAGGTTGACAAATATTGCAGTGGTGATAAGGTCCTGGTCCTTACTTTAGAGGGTGGAGTCAGTAAACCGAAGGATGGAGGTAGAGGCCGAGTGGTGTTTTCGGAAACCAGACTGGAAAGGGGTGAAAAAAGGAGGAGGAGTCAAGAAAAAGAAAGAACTGAGAAATGAGATAGTACTCTGTGCTCTGGAAGCTTTGCGAGGCTGGGGAGTAGAGAGATAGGGTGGTAGATGCCTGGATAAGAAGGGTCTCCACCTTTGGGGAGAGGTATGACTATGGCATGCTTCCAGGCAACAGGGACAGAGGCTAGATAGAATGAACGGTTCAGGAGAGAGGCAAGAGGGGAGGTGATAGCTGGGGTGGAGAGAAGAAGAAGTTTGTAATCTAGACCATGAGGACTTTTGCCCTTAGCAGGGGTTTAGGGCAAGGAGGGCCTTGAGGATGACTGACAAGGATATGGGACAGAAAGAGAAATTGGGGATGGGGTATGGGGGGTGAAGAGGGGAGGGAGAAGGGAGGGAGGAGGAGGGAGAGAGAGAGAGAGGATAGAAGGAAGAAGTGCAGGAGGTGAAGAAGGTATTGAATTTAGTGGCTATAGATAGGGGGTCAGACAGAGAGGTGCAATCCACCTTGAGGACTGGTATGGAGTGCTGCACAGGTGGGGAAAAAAGGGCTTGTACTACCTTCCAAAATTTTGACAGACGGTTGATATTTGTCTGGAAGGAGGTAGAGAAGTATTCAGCTTTAGCAAGTCTGATAGCTCTGGTGCATACATTCCTGAGATAGCAATACCTCTGGAAGTCCACAGGGCAGCCGGTGGATTTGTGCACCTTCCACGCTTGATCATGAGCACACAGGCATGCCAGCAGTTCAGCCATGATTCGGAGGGGGGGTCCTCTTTCCCTGGTTCTCCTCAGGGGAGCATGCTAATTCCAGATGTCCAGGAATTTGGTCATGAAACAGCTGAGGGCTGAAGCCATGGAGGTGGTGGAGGGGATGGGTGACCAGTCAGTGTTCAACAGAACCTCCAGAAGGGGGGGACAGATCCAGGGATCTGAAAGAGCAGATCAGGAGAAGTTTTGGAGGGCCCTTGGAGTGGTGAATTTTACAAACAATAGATTAAGTGATGGTTGCTAAGATCATCAGGAAGAATTCCAGCATCAATTATATGGCGCAGATGGGAGGTGAGAGCCCAGTATAAGAAGCAATGGTTGTGGGAGTTAAGGTTTAAGTGGGTGGGCTCAGTAATTAACTGGGTTCGACTGAGGAATGCAATGTCATTGCAAGTTTTGGTATGAGAAGGGGGAGCCAATTTAGGTTAAAGTCACCTAGGGTGTTGAGTTTTCCTGTGGAGGCATGAGACATAAGTGTAGTGAGGTGGTCAGTTAATGAGGCAAGGGGGAGACCTGGACAGCAATACACTCTGGCAACAAGATGGAGAGGTAGAATGGGAGGGAGAGTTTTACCAGAAGCAGCTCATAGGCAGAAGGGGAGGAGATAGAGAGTATAGGGGAGAACTGGATAGAAGAGGTGAGATACATGATCACCCCCCCCCCCGCTGGACCTGTCCTGCCTGATTAGGGAGTAGCCAGAGATGGAGATGCTATTTTCAGGGATTTTAGGGGAGAGACAAGATTCTGAAATGATTAGTACATCAGGTTGGAAGTTGAGCATGAGTGGCTGGAGAAGGGGAATCTTGGGGAGGAGGCTTCTGATGTTGACATGGATGAGTTTCAAGCTTTTGGGAAGACAGGAGGGGGAGTGAGACTGGCTGGGGATAGGTTCAATGTCTCTTGCAGCTAGAAGCAGGAGGAAGATTGGGAGCTTGGTAGGGACTGATATACGTCTGTGTTGCATTAAGGCGGGTGAGAGGGGTTGGGATGAGGGGGAGGGGCGGTAGCTGGGACCTAAGCAGCCCGGCATCGAGGTATGGCAAAGGGCTGAGAGAAGCTACTGAGGCCATGGGTAGTGAGAAAGTGGAGGGAGACAGGAGGGTTAAGAGATCTTGGGGAAGGGAGACAGCACCAGGACAGAGGGTAAGAGGGAATGGAAGGAGGAGGGGGGAGTGGATGGGAAACCAGGGTAAAGAGCATGGGGAGGAGGCAGAGGGTAGCAAGGAACATGTCAAATTGGGAGGCAGGGAAGCATCAAGGAAGCTGGCAGGAGTGTGAAGACAGGCAATTTAGATTGCAGAGCTGGGCACTAAGAAACTGTCTGTCAACAAGGGATGCAGTGACGAGCCATAGAAGAGGGTTTAACACTGATACAATAAGGCTAAGAGGTAAGGAGTGTGGCTAGGCTGCAAACATTAACAAGGATTACAATAATGGCCTAAAACAAAACCAAATGCAGTGACCAGCCATTGCAAAGTGGTGCCGATCTGACACTGAGAGTTAGAAATGGAAGGGGGTGAGCCGAGTTCTTCTGCAGATAAGTAAGATAACAATAACCGCCCAATGATATGCCTTATGTCAGACACTTGGCCAGTCATAGTCACTGGAAAAGTTCCTGCTTCTCATGTTTATTGTTCCACAAAATTATAAGTATCAAAGAATGCAGGAGTATGTGATGAAATCGGTGCAGAGAACTAAACACTAGGAGGAGAAGTCACACGATGCAAGAGAGCTGCCTGTAGCCTGAATTAGACTAAATTTTGAACTGCAGGTTTAGGACGGCCGAAGTAACAAGATTGGAGGAGGAGAGACTGAGAGTAGCTGGACCCATGGTAAATTAAGAGCAGGTGCAGGTCATTGATTGTGATGCAACTAGAAGGCTGAGCTGAGACAATAAGTTTGGGGTTGACAGCCAAGAGAGAGTGGGAGAGTGGGTAGGTTATTCCTATGTGGCACAGCGCTAGCAGTGCTGCATGCCAAAAAAGATCTGTGAGCTGTTTACAGTTTGTTCAGATGGACATTTGAGCTCCCATGGCACTTTTTAAAAGAGTAGCTGCTATCCCTGGTGACCTGGCTAACCTTACCTCTCTCATTAATATACAGCTCTGCCACTGTAAGTCCCCCTCATTACATGACCCCCTTACAGAGTGGTTCAGCATTGTTTTTTGGTTTTGCAGATGACAATTCACAAGAATTGCAAAATTGCAAGTGCCAATACAATCCTACTTAGAGATGCAGTGCTAAGTCTTTCAGTAGAAAAGGCATTCCTTTTTAAGTGCAAACTAAAAATAGGGAATCCATGCAGCGTAAAGGCATAGCATTTGGTATGCAAAACCAGCAACATGGCTACCACTAAATTATAAATAAAAAAGCTGTTGATCTACTTAGCTTGCTATGCTGCTCGCATTAGGCAGCCATTCATTTCAGAGGAATAAAGCAGAAATGTTTTTACATGCCAATGGAACAAAATGTGATCAAAACTGACTCATTATCTTCCGTTAATTAAATATACCAAATCCAAAATACAGCCAAGAACTTCTGCAGCTAAAAATAACCTTAGGTCTTTGTGCATCCATACTGTTAATGGAACATCTTTTTCTACAATTAGTTATGAAGTAAACATTTGGCACCGGATTGAAATACAATCTGTTAATATGATTAGAATTGAGTTTTAGGAAGCAGCTGGCTGATATCCATGGGTTAGAATCAGAAACTCTTCCTGTTTAGCATGGGTTTCCACAAGGTTGCTTTTTAGGACCCATCTTAGTCTTACCAAGTATACTGTATAAATTGATTTATTGATTTATCATATGAACATACGAATTTGCCAGCAGATAAAGGCCTTGTGGTCTACTGAGTCTGCTCACGTGTGCAGCTAGCAAGCCTTATACTGCAGCTGCTCCTCCCTTCCCTTCCCTGACCCTTCCTCTTGCCCTATCCCATCCCATCCCCTTTTGAAGCAGTCACTGTTCTACAGGATACCACTTCTGCAGGCAACACGTTCCACCCAGACACCACTCTTTCCATAAAAAAAGTGTCTTCTCATTTCCCTCCTGAACCTTCCCCCCTCTAATCTGAGATCATGACCTTGAGTGTCCTGACCCCCTTAACTTGAATAGTTTCCCCATGCCTGTATTGTTTATTCCCTTCATGTACTTAAAGGTTTTGATCATATCCTCCATTTCTCCTCTCCTCCAGTGAGTACATGTTCAACTCCCGCAGTCTGCTCACATAGGGTAGCTCCCCTAATCCCTGGATCATCTTTGCTGTACTGTGCTGCACCCCCTCCAATAACTTAATGTCCCTCTTCAGGTATGGGTGCCAGTACTGCATGCAGTACTCCAGGTGTGGCCTAACCAGTGACCTATACAATGGCAGGATCATCTCCCCTCTCCTTGGAGATATATTCCTGGTAATACAACCCAGCATATTGTTGGCCTTTGCAGCTGCCTTCCTGCATTGTGCTGAGTTTATAATCACCCCCAGATTCTTCTCTTCCTCTGTCATGGCTAGCTGACCCCCCCAGCTGATAGCTTCTTCTTGGGATTTTTCCCCTGAAATGTAGCTCCTTGCATGTTTTGGCATTGAACCCCAACTGCCAGGTGTCTGACCAGGTCTCTAATTTTGACAGATCATCTTGCAACCTATTCCACCCTCCTAGGTCATCCAGTACTGCTCCCATCTTGGCATCATGCAAACAAACTGATCTTGCTCTTGACACCCATTGAGATGTCTGATATGAACAGCCCAAACAACACCGGTCCCCGCACTGAGCCCTGCAGTACTCTGCTTGTTACTGCCCTCAGAGATAAGAGCTCCCCTCCAACCACAACCCTCTGCTGCCTTCCCTGTAACTAGTTTACTATACATCCCATGATTTTTGCCCCAGCACCTGTACCTGCCAGCTTACTACCCAGCCTCCCATGTAGCACTGAGTTGAATGCCTTACTGAAGTCCAGAAACAGGACATCCACTGCATGGTCCTTGTCCAACTGTCTAGTTACCCAGTCATAGTAATCCACCAGGTTAGTCTGACAGGATCTGCCCATGAAAAACCTATGCTGCCTAATGTCCTGCAGCCCACTGGTCTCCAGAAGGGACACCAGCCTCTCCTTCAGGATTGTCTCCATCAGTTTTCCCACGATGGATGTGAGGTTTACTGGCCTATAGTTTCCTGGTCCATCTTTGGGACTGCACTTATGGAGGAGTACCATGTGAGCCATCCTCCAGTCCTGAGGTACACTTCCTGAGACCAGAGAGGCATTTAACAGGTCTGTCAAGGGCCCTGCCAGGATTTCTGCCAGCTCTCTCAGTACCCTGAGGTGAATGCCATCTGGTCCTGGCACCTTGTCCACCCTCAGTGCCCTCAGGAACTCCAGTACCCTGCCCTCTGTGATTCCCCCATCTGTCACCTCCTCTCCCCCTGAGCCTGACCTCCCATCTCCCCCGGTAGCACCTCCCCTTTCACCTTAGTAAACACTGAGCAGAAGTATTCATTAAGCATTTCCGCTGCTCTGCTACTGTTTCCACCCACTTCCCATCCCTCTTAATCCTTACTATTTTGCCCCTACAACTCCTTTTCTCCCTGATATACCTTAAGAATTCCTTCTCCCCCTTCAGGATGCTTTGCACCAGCCTGAGCTCCTTTGGTGCCTTGGCTGCCCTTACTGCCTTCATCACCTCTTTCGTTTCCTTCAGGTAATCCTCTTTGTCCTCCCCTCTCCCTGTTTTTTTGAACCTCCTAAAGGCAGCTCTTTCATTTCTTACTTTCTCCATGATCCACTTGTTCAACTAGCTAGGTTTCTTGGCCCTAGCTCTCTTACTCTGGACCCTGATGCAGGTTTTGGTTGCCTCCTCAATCCCAAGTTTTATGACCTCCCATCTCTGGTTAGTGTCCATATTGGTTTGGATTCTGGCTAGATACCCTTTAACTACTTCTACCATCCTCCTGAAGTTGGCCTTCCTGAAGTCCAACACTCTTGTATCTGTTTCTACTCCCTCCTTACCCATTTTCATCATGAACCACACTGGGTGGTGGTTGCTCCTTGCCAGCTGTTCTTCCATCGCCAGCTCCCTCAAAAACTCCCCATTTTCCCGCACAAGGTTCAGCGTGTTCCCTAGCCTGGTTGGCTCACTGACCATTTGCATTAGGAAGCTATCCTGGAAAATGTCCAGAGGTATCTGCTTCCTTCTATTCGTGGTGGCTGGGGTACTCCAATCCATTCCTGGCAGGTGGAACTCCCCCACAATCACCGTGCTACCCTTTCCGCAGGCTTTGGAGATAACCTATGAGCACAAGTGCTCATTTACAAAGGTTTCTCATCAAATACATAGTCACAAAAACATTAGAAGTACAATAAGCGGTTCTAGTTGAAATGCAGTACAGTTAGACGCCAAGCACTTAAGGCAGAATAATTACATACAGTTTTGAAAAAAAATCAATGAAGATAATTGTACAAAAAGTCACAGGTTACATACAGTGAGAAACTGAATAAAACTGTTAATTGTTACTGTTGCTGTTGAAAGCTGTTTTTTAATCTGTAGCCATATGTGTGCATTCACTGCAAAAACTAGATGCAGGCACCAGTTAGGGTTGCACCAGAAGCCATAAAAGTAGGGAAATTTAAAGATAGGGAAAAAGGGTACATTATCTTATGGTTGTGTGGTATGGTATTTGTAAAGATTGAATAATTGCTTGAAGCAGTACTGGGATGACTTTAACTTGGACAGTGTCTTTTTCACTTTCTATTTTGCTTCCTCACATTGTGCTTCCTTATGCTGTATAGATCAATAGTTCACATCCTGGGACTACACTAATAAATGCAGGCTGTCTGATTCCATTGGCTCATGTAGTACAACTCTGGATTGCGTAACATGGCAGGATATGCCCTTTCTGTCTGGACAGGTCATACTCTGGGGTAGGGCTCAGCCAAATTTATCTTTTACTGGCTGAGTTTTGACAAACAGATGATTTACCTATACATGACATTTACTGAAATTTTAATTGTAATGTCAGTCATTTCCATTTAATTTAAAAAGTATTCATCTAAATTATACATTTGACATGATTAATTTAGCAATCTACATAGAGAAGTGTTATCAAGTTATAGATCTCTGTCTTTTATAAGTCATTGAGTTATACCCCTTCAGACCTTTGGAAATGTTAAAATTACAAGTTCAAGTATGTAAACTGCAGGATTTTAAGCCCTATAACTTTGAAACTAAAGAACAGACTGTTTTGTTAACTTCATTGACCCTAACAATTAGGCTGTGTTTGTAAACTCTTTAATCTCTTGCTGAAAGACTAGCTGAGTTATAAGCATCCAAAGATGGTAAAATAACATCAGTAATTAAAGTTGAATTTCATGAGCCTGTGGGAAAATTATGGAATTCTGTTACACTTTTGTCTAAGACATATCCATACATTTTACTCATCCATACACTTGAGCTGCCATTGTGGAGGAAGGAAAAGGTTGAGTAGTGTGGCAATAGATAGAATTCATAGGAGACTCCATATTTTTTTAATAATAAACTTTTTATTATTCGGAGGCTCCACATTAAAAGTACAGTGGTGCCAAACATCAGGTCACTATCTTCAATGAAGAACCATGAAGAATAATCATGGACATCACTGTGCACTAACCTGTCTTCTTGCAATATGCCTGCTAACCACTCAAGCTCACTTTCTAAATGACCTTTGAAAGCACATGCATGTGCAGTACTGTTTCTCTACAATGCTATGTTGTGACTCTTCAACAACTCTGTAGATAACAATGTATATTTTTAGCATTTGAAAACAGTGGCACCCAGTAATGCCAATCATTGCAACTAGTTGTGACTCAGAACATTGTGACAGATGTCTGGATATGTTTAGTCATGATGGAGCATGATACTGGGTAACACTGTCACTGGAGTGCTGGAGGGGTATTTCAGGGCAATGATGATACTAAATGAATACTTCTGTTCCATCTTCACCAGGGAGAAGGACAGACCAGTGACTTCTGGAGGGAAAAGAGGAGCTGGGGCAGGGAACACAGATGTAGTGATAGAGGAGGATAGAGTGAGGGAGGGGCTACTGGCATTGAAGTTGGACAAATCACCAGGACCAGAGAGAGTACATCCAAGGGTTCTAAAGGAACTGACTGAGGAGATGGCAGCGCCACTGGCAGACCTATTTATTAGTTCACTAGAGTCAGGCATGGTACTGCAGGACTGGAGAACAGCACATGTAGTGCCTCGCCACAAAAGTGGTCCTAAGGATGACCCAGGGAATTACATACCAATCTGACTTCCATTGTGAGCAAGCTCATGGAGACCATACTAAAGAAAAGGCTGGTGGAATATCTAGAGGAACATGATCACTAGGATGTGAGACAGCATGGGTTCATGGTGGAGGGGCGATCATGTCAAACAAATCTGATTGACTTCTTTGACAGTAGATAGGGGTCAAGTGGTAGACATCCTCTATATTGATTTCAGCAAGGCCTTTGACTCTGTGCCCCGCAAAAGGTTGATCAGGAAGTTGGTGGCTCTCGGGGTCAGGGAAAAGATGGTCAGATGGCTGGAAAACTGGCTGAGGGACAGAACCCAGAGGGTGGTTGTGGGGGAGAGTTATCTGGCACCAGAGAGGTAACTAGTGGGGTCCTGCAGGGCTCAGTGCTGGGCCGGTGTTGTTCAATGTCTTCATCAATGACATTGGGGATGGCATTAAGGGCAAAATGTGCCTATTAGCAGATGACACCAAGCTCTGTGGGAGAGTGGACACAGCTGAAGGAATATAGGACCTACTGGAAGATCTGGAAAAGCTGGGGAGGTGTTCTAGGACCTGGCAGTTTGGCTTCAATGCCAAGAAATGCAAAGTTATGCACATTGGAGCCAAGAATCCCAGGATAGAGTACTAGCTGGGTCGAGTCCAAGTATCTGCGTCAGCGGAAGAGAAGAACCGGAGAGTGATGATCACTTCACTAGTGACCTGAAGCACTCCACGCAGTGCAAGAAAGCAGCAGCAAAGGAAGACAAGATGCTGGGATGCATATCTAGGGGGATCAGTAATAGAATAAGGGAGGTTATACTGACCTTGTACAGGTCACTGGTAAGGCCGCATCTAGAGTATGGAGTTCAGTACTGGTGCCCACCCCTCAAAAAGGACATTAGCCTGCTGGAGAAGGTCCAGAGGAGGGCTGCAAAGATGATAGTGGATCAGCAGAGTAAGGCATAATAGGAGAGGTTGAGGGCACTGAATATGTACTCCCTGGAAGACAGGAGAGAGAGAGGGGGACATGATTGGGACCTTCAGGTACTTGAAAGGGATAAATAAGGTTGATAAGGACAGTCACTTTTTTCCATTTAATAAACTTTATTTAATAATTTTAAAATATAACAACAGAGGAACAGAAAAAAACAACTGAAAAAATACCTTGGATACACCAACTGGTCTGATACAGTTTCAGTTAATAAAACAAAAACCACCCACACTACCTCTCCGCTCCCCACATAATATGTTCCTAGAGAATAATCTGACAATACAAGTACTCAAAAATTCCCCCCCACCCCCCTCCTACAGGCAGGAGACAGGACACTTACTACAGGAAACAGAGCCAAAAAACACAAATTGCATAAACTACATACAGTAGATCATCCTAAAAAAAAAGGATTAAGATATTTACAGGGAAAAGGGGACAAGAGAAATCTCAACAAAAATTCTGAGACTTCACCTTCCAATATTGCAGGAGATAAAGGGGTCCCATAAGGTTAAAAACTGAGGTAATCTATATGACTATATAGTTATGGAACGTTCTGCATTTAATGCACTGTGCACCTCCTGGATCCACTGCCTTACAGAAGGAAGAGTGTCTGTAAGCCAATGCCTCATAATGAGCAACTTGACCACTGCTCTTACTATTGCCATGTAGGCTTTGTCGTCAGCCCTGCTGATGGTGGCCAAATGTCCTACCACACAGATCTCAAATGGAAAATAGCAGGTATGTCCAAAGAAACCTTGTAGCCATTGAGCTACCTTATGGAAAAATGCTTCTACCTGAGGGCAGGTCCAAATCATGTGTATTAATGATCCTTCCCCATGTGAACATTTAGGGCATAGCACTGACCTTGCTTTTTTCATCAAATTACATCTTTGAGGGGTATAATAAAGATTGTGCAAAGTATTAAAATGTACTAAACGTAATCAATCTTGTTTCACAAGGTGGTACATATTTGATCATATCTGCTTCCAGGTGTTTTCATCATAGCTTAACTTAGCGGCTTGTTGCCAATAAAAAGCTTTGGCAAAGCAGACCTACCATAGCTTGGTTTCCATTTTGTTATAAACTTGGGAAATTGGTTTGGCTTGAGTCACCAAGGCATTCACTGCCAGGAAAAATCACCATCAGCGGTGGTCCATGGTGGATTGCCCAGGAATGAGTGAAAGCAATGTGTGAGTTGGGCATGTTTATAAAAAAATAAAGCTGTGAGGTGAGAAGAGGCTCCAAACTCTTTCAGGGATAATATGCGATCATTACCCACACAGTATGCCAATTTACAACCCTATGAATCTGGCCAGAAGCTAGATGTGATTATCCTGTTTCCTATAAAGATATTTGGATGATCGAGGAGAAGCTGTCCCAGATCCATTTCAGGGAGTAATTTCAACAGTTTACATAATTGTATATGGACTCAGAGTGACCATACAAAAGGGGACACCTTTAACGAGGCTGGAAATGTACTAAAAGGAAGAAATACCAGAGCTTGGGGGTTGATATGATATTGATGTAACCTAGTAAGTTCTATAGTCAACTAGGCTGGAGACTGTCCTTCACCCAGTCCAGCTCAAAGCCATCTAAAGTACTTCACCCCATGGAATGTTAAATAATAAATTAACAAATGTGGAAGGTGAAGGCCTCCTAACTCCTGGGTATACACAACTTATCATAAGCCCACCTTGGCAGTTTACCTGCCCACAAAAATCTGGACAGGAAACCTGTAGTTTAACAAACCACTGTTTCAAAAGGTAGATATTTAGCATAGACAGAGGATACATTAGTCTAGGGAAAGTCTTCATCATCAGAACATTAGCCCTCCCCAAAGGGTGTATGGCACCAGTTGCCACCTGGTTAAATCCTGCTCTAGCTGGCTAACAACTGGGTCCAAATTCAGTTTTTTCAGCTGTGAGGTCTCAGAGTAGTTCTAGCCCCAAAGTGTTCAAGGGCGGGGGGGTCACATGATGCCTCAGAGCTAGCAGCCACATTATGCTATTGCTCCCACCTATCCTGCTTAATTTACTGAGCTTTTACTAGTAAAGCAAGATTTCATACCATCCTTTTGGTCATTTTGACTCCCAGAAATCATCCTGTTCTGCCATTTCTTTAGTTAGTACCTGTGACTCTTCAGGATGGACTCAGAAATGTGGCAGGCCTTGCCCTGCCATACGCCACCCCAGATGCTGAAAAAGAGTAATAAAAAATCCAAAGCCCAGGGGACTTTCTCAGGCCGCACTCCAGCTGTTACTGAGCTGGCTGTCCCACTCACAGAGGACAGATTCCTTTCCAAAATTCAGCCTTTTAAAGAATACATGAAATCGGTCATGGAGGAGATAAAAACTCTGCGAATGGATTTAAACACCACAACACGGAGAGTGGGGGATGTGGAGGTGAGGATGACATCATTGGAGTGTTGGAGGGACAAACTCGACCCAGAAGTGGTCCAGCTACACCAGAAGCTGGGTAAAATGGAAAGTAAATTGGAAGATTTGAGGGGCATAGCAGGAAAAATAATTTGGTGGTTTTTGGCCTGCCTGAAGATGCAGAAACCACCTCTCCCATTAAATTTGTGCAAACATTCCTGGAGCGTATAGTGAGACCATCTCCCAACAACTCCTGCTATATTGTCAAAGGGACCACTGATCCTTGGGCCTCCGCCCACCTCTGGGTGCACCTCCAAGGCCTCTCATAATAAAACTGCTCAACTTTCAAGATAAACAGCATGTGCTCCAAAAGTGTAGGGACCTTAAAGAAATCTCCTGGGAGGGGCAGCGGATTTGTCTCTCACAAGATCTGCCAGCAATGACCCACTAGAAAAGAGCTGCATTTCATCCTATCATGGCAAAGCTCTTGGCTGCTACTATCAAATTTAAAATAATTTACCTGGCTAAATTGCAGGTCTACTGTAAGGATGTCTGGCATTCTTTCGAGACTGTAAAGCAGGCAAGTTCAGAGCTGAAGCGTCTGTTGCCTGAGTTATTTAGCAACACCAGAAGGTCTGAGCGTAAGCCGGAGGACCTTTTTGAATCCACTGGGGTGGCTGCATATGTTTTGTGCTTCATCTGGAGTTGATGGACTTCCTGCAGTTCTCTAATATAAAGATCATCTCTGATCATTGGATTCCTATCGCCTGGCATTAGTATAAGCTATTCACCTAACATATGGTCCACCGGCTGTATCACTGCCATCTTAACTGTTGGGTACCCTAAGGCACAAGATGTTGTCAATGACTCATCCAACTGGAAGGCAGAACGTTTCAACCAGAGACTCCATATCGGATCTTACAGACACTGCTTGGGAACATATATCTATGCGGAGCAACTTGCAAGCCAGCTGTGTTGCTGGAAGAAGGACAGTTTGACTTTTTCCAGGAAAAAACTGCATCTTTGGTCTCACCGGCACCCTTCCCTCATCTCATATGCAATGATATTATGTTACATCTCAAAGAGTTCACCTCTTATGACCAATTTTATTTCTGGTCAACTCTGACAGGTTACATTTTAATAGTGTGGTGGTATGAGGGAGAAGGGTCGAGGCTAGAACACTTGTTGGGCTGGTATGTTTTATCAAATTAGGAAATTAAGAAATAAGATTATGCATGTTCATATATGGTTACATGGTTTCAAGTTATTGTGGGTGTGCCTCCCAGGTTGTGAATGGTTACATACGAGGGGTCCTACTAGTTCAATCTTAGGGGTAAAAGAGGATCCTGGACTGGGGTGTGGACCAGCATCAGCAGTTATCCCCTCTCCCACCCTCTCTTTCTTAGCCCAGACCTATGTTAGATCTCTCACATGGATGCTTAATTAGGGTGGACAGTACCCTTTATAGGCTGGATCTCACAGCTGGTCATAGAGGTTCACCCATTCAAGGAGGAGGGGTCCTATGTACCCTTGGTGGGTAGAGTGGTCACCTTAAGTTTTCAATAGGAAGGTTTTGAGCTTCCTCCGATCTCTCCACAGCCTTCCTCCCCCTGGGTTTTTTTCTTGTCTATTCCTTTTGGGAACATCGCCTGTTATTTAACAGTTTAAAGGGGGAAGGGGAATGGTTCAGGGATGGCTAGTTTTGGGGATGATAAAGTTCCTCACATATTTGTGAAACTCTTTTCTGAGATTGACTTTAGGGGGGGTGGGAGCATGGCATGGAGCTACTGCTGCTGCTGTGAATGGGTTGGCATGAGCCAAAATGTGGGGGTGTTCTCTCCCTGGTTAGTTTCTTTACTTCTCTAGATATGGTCTGTTATGTTCTTTGTAAGGGGAAGAGCATTTTTGGGGGTTCTGGGAGGGGTGGCAGTTTGCTGGGCTTTTTTGGGGGTGTTAGAGTGGAGGGGGTTGGGGTGGGTCTTTTTGAGCTGGTGAAGCTTACCAGGGAGTTCTTTATCTATTGGGATTCACTCTTAGGCTCTGTTGTATGCTGGCTGTGTTTTCATAATGGCTAATGTTTTAAAATTTGCCTTCTGGAATATTAAAGGAGCCAGGTCACCCACTAAGAGACACCAAATCCTCAAACATTTGCTACATATGCAATATCATATCACCATTCTGCAAGAAATACATCTTTTCTTATCAGAAGATAACTTGTTCTGGAGACAAGCAACTGAACAAGTATTTTCAGCTGGGTGTGCTAGGGTTAACAGGGAGGTGGCCATTCTGATCTTGAAAGAGGTAGCCTTTCAAAGCTCACATTGCCTTTTTGACCCCCAAGGTAGGTATGTATTCATCAAGGTGATCTTAGATCACATGGAATTAGTGTTGGGCAGTGATTATGGTCCCACGGCAGCTGACCCTTCCTTTTTCATGGACCTGATAAACCTCCTTTCAGTGTTCTCTCCTACCCCGCTAATCATAGGGGAGGACTGGAATGTCACTCTGTCACCAGATCTAGACAGATCAGGGGACTCAGAGTGGGACTTTCTCCCATCCAGTGCTCACTACAGGACATGATCAACTCCCTGGGTTTATGTGATCCATGGCGGATTTTGCACCCTCAGGATAAGACCTATACATTTTATTCTTTCGCACATGCATCTTACTCAGGACTTGATTATGTTCTTCTAAGCCACTATCTCCTTAGTGGAGTACTGGATGGGGAGATTGGACCCAGGGTCCTCTCAGACCACTCTCTGGTTTGGGTCAGGTTTCTTGTTAATCCTATTTTAGACAAGGACACGATATGGAAGCTGAATAACCAGCTCTTCAATGACAAGTTCATTGTTGAGCGGATTAATAACCAGATTGCCTTATTTACACAGTATAATACTGGCTTCATCAGACAGGCAGATTTAAATTGGTCAGCCTGCAAATGCTTCCCGAGGAGGGAATTTATTAGGCTCACCTCCAAGTGTAAACATATTCATATGCAGGCCTCAGCAGATCTTCTGGCACAAATCACTGCTCCCCACATACCCCAGATTCCACTTTATAAGAGCTTGCAATATTGAGGGACAAGTATGCACATCTCCTCAGAGAGAGGGCTGAATACACAATCCTTAAAACTAAAGCAAAATACATTGATCAAGGAGACAAGGTGAGTCGACTATTAGTGCTCCGTCTCCAACAACAGGAGTCTTCTAGGCTAATGGCAGCTATTAGGGCTAGGGACAGGTCCCTTTAGACTCAACCCAGAGAAATTGTATGAGAATTTGCCTCCTTTTATAAGGAACTCTACAGTCCTAGAATTTCTTCTCCATCCTGCTTCGATTGCCAAAAGTATCTCAGGGACATCCCCTGCCACAACTGACCTTAGTTCAAAAAGATATATTATCCAAGCCCATTTCTAAAGCTGAAATTCAATCTGCTATCTCTGCTTTGTCACCAGACAAGGCCCCTGGGTCAGATGGATTCATGCCTAATTTTTTATAAGCTATTCGCCAAACAACTGGTTCCTCTCCTGCACCAGTTTTACCTTTATGTATATGAACAGGGTATCTGTGATCCTACGGTCTTAGAAGCACTAATTGCCCTCTTGCTTAAACCCAGTAAATCCCCAGAATTGGTATCTAATTACAGACCCAACTCCCTGATTAATTGTGATGTTAAAATCTTATCTGGACTTTAGGAGGGCTGACTTTGGGAAAATGAAAGAATGCCTCAGAAAAGCACTAGCAAACGGGCAATTTGGAGGGGTGGAGGAACAGTGGGGAATAATCAAAACAGCTATCACAGAGGCAACAAGCCTTTGTGTGAAGTGAATCAACAAAATGAAAGAAAAAACACTATGGTTCTCAAAAGAGGTGGCAGGGAAGGTTAAAAAGGAAAGGATAACATTCAGGAAATATAAGGAAACACAGAAGGAGCAGGACAGAGAACTTTATCAGTTAAAGCAGAAGAAGGCAGGGAAGGTAGTCAGAATAGCAAAGGCCCAAACCGAGGAAAAGATAGCCAATTCTGTTATGAAGGGGGATAAAACCTTTTATAGGTACATTACTGAGCAGAGAAAGACCAAGGGAGGGATATGGAGACTTAATAAGGGGGGGCAATGTGGACAGAGGGTGATAGTGAACATTAGGGATACTGAATGAATATTTCTGCTCAGTATTCACAACAGAAGATGAGGGGGAAGTAGCTTAACCAAACAAGACAAACACTCTGGATAGGGGGTAAATCAATACCAGTCTATTCACAGAAGAAAGGGTTTTTAAAAAACTCTTGAAACTGAGGGTAGATAAAGCAATGGGGCCTGATGGGATTCACCCCAGAATGCTAAAAGAACTAAGGGTAGAACTAGTAACACCATTGACTACTCTCTTTAACAAATCATGGGAGGATGGGGTGGTACCTGAGGACTAGAGGAGGGTGGATGTGATTCCACTTCACAAAAGTGGGAGCAGGGCAGAGGCAGGAAACTATAGACCAGTTAGGTTAACCTCAGTGGTAGGGAAAAAGATGGAATCACTTTTGAAGGAAAGAATTGTTGAGTACCTAGAGGCCAGTGGGGGCACAGGACCCAAGGCAGCATAGATTCACAGTGGGAAGGTCATGTCAGATGAATCTAATAGATTTCTTTGACTGGGTGACCAAAGTAGTAGACCAGGGAGGGACTGTGGATATGGCCTACCTAGATTTTAGCAAGGCATTTGACACAGCCCCACACAAAAGATTAATATACAAGTTAGCAGGCCTTGGAGTGGGTCCCAAAGTGGTAGCCTGGATAAAAAATTGGCTGGACAACAGAACATAAAGGGTAATAGTAAATGAAGTTCATAGTGAAGAAAGGAGAGTAACTAGTGGGGTACTGCATGGTTCATTACTGGAACCGGTCCTCTTTAATGTCTTTATAAGTGACATTGGAGAGCACCTGGAAGGAAAAGAATGTCCCTTTGTAGACGACACAAAGATCTGCAACAGGGTTGATACACAAGGCGGGGTGGAAAGGATGAAAAGGAACTTGGCAAGGTTGGAGGAATGGTCAAATGTATGGCAGCTCAGATTCAATGCAAAGAAGTGCAAGGTAATGCACCTGGGAAACAAAAACCCAGGGGAAGAGTACACAATGTGGGGGTGAGATAATAACAACAACAAAAATCAAAAGGGACCTAGGAGTAATTATATCAGATGATGTTAAGGTGGGCAACCAATGTGAGAAAGCAGTAAGGAGGGCTGGGGGCATACTGGGATGCATAGGGAGAGGCATCAACAGTAGAAAACAGGGAAGTTGTTATCCCTCTGTACAGACAGGTGGTGAGACCCCATCTGGAGTACTGCATGCAGTTCTGGAGACCCCATTTCTGCAAAGACATAGACAGTGTGGAGGCTGTTCAGAGGAGGGCAACTGAAATGGTGCAGGGTCTGCACCAGAAGACATATGAAGAGACACTAAAGCAGCTTAACATGTATACCCTTGAGGAAAGAAGGGAGAGGGGGGACATGATAGAAACTTTCAAGTACCTTGAGGGAATAAACAAAGTCCAAGAGTGTAGCATCTTTCAGAAAAAGAGATGTGCAAGAACAAGCGGGCACAATTTGAAGATAGAGGGGGGATGGCTCAGAGGTAAAGTTAGAAAGCATTTTTTAACAGAGATGGTTGTGAATACATGGAACAGCCTTCCTGAGGAGGTTGTGGAGTCAAGAACAGTGGGAGAATTCAATAATGCATAGGACAGACATAAAGCAATTCTATTGGAAGGTAGGTGGAAGTAAGTTGTTGGTTAACTAGAATCTGCAGCTAATCCATCAGGCAGGAAAATGGGCAGACTAGGTGTGCCAAGCAGTCCTTATCTGCCATCAAATTCTCTGTTTCTGTTATCTAAAATTCTCGTAAGTTGGGTAAATCAGGTTTGGGCGGGCCAGCTTAGTCATGAACAAGTGGAGGTTTGTCCCTAATTGTTCCTCTGTAGATCATTTCAGAAAACTGGCCCACATATTCTCCACATCCAGGGGATCTGATATTCCAATTGTGTTGGTCTCCCTGGATGAAGAGAAGGCATTTGACAGAGTAGACTGGGATGTTCTATTGTTGACCCTAGAAGCTTTTGGCTTCCCACAGGATTTTCTCCATTGGATTCGGGTACTATACTCCTCCTCAACTGCAAAAATCTATTGCAATGGGGTCCTAGATCTAGTACTGACTAACAGGAAAAGGATCACAGATCTCCAGGTAGAAGGTCACCTGGGGGCCAGTGACCATCACATGGTATGGTTCAATTTGGCCACTAGAACTAAATCGTCCCATTCCAAGGCAAAAATATGGGACTTCAAAGGAGCTGACTTTGATAAGATGACCAACAGAGTTAAGCTAGCCCTGGCAAAAAGAAATACAGGTGAGGGGGTACAGGCAAAGTGGGCAAGCATTAAGGATGCAATACTTGAAGCAACATCCCATTGTGTTAGAGAGAAAAGGAAGTGCAAAAGAAGAAGGAAACCACTTTGGTTCTCAAAAACAGTAGCAGAAAAGGTCAAAGCCAAAAGGCTGGCCTTCAGGAAATATAAGGGAATGCAGCAGGATGAACATAGGGAGGCATACCAAACTTCCCTAAGGGAAGCAGGGAATGCAGTACGGCAGGCAAAGGCCCAAACCAAGGAAACACTAGCACAAACAGTAAAAGAAGGTGACAAGACTTTCTATAGTTACATTAGTGAAAGGAGAAAGTCCAGAGGGGGTATTGCTAAGATCAAAGGGGATTAGGGGGCATGTGAGGAGGAGGAGGATCATGTAAAAGCAACTATGCTAAATAGATACTTCTGCTCAGTATTTACTGAAAAGTAGGGCAGGGCCCATAGCTCAGCGCCATGGACACAGGGGGGAGAGAGGTGTGCATTAGTCCCTTCACAATAGAAAGGGTCCTACAAGAGCCTGATAAGTTCAGGGCGTACAAGGCAATAAGACCTGATGTCATACATCCCAGGGTACTAAAATGAGCTAAGGGTGGAATGAGCATAGCCATTATCAGAACTGTTTAGTGAGTCTCTAAGTACAGGAGAGGTCCCAGAAGACTGGAGAAGGGCTCACATGATCCCACTCCACAAGAGTGGTAGCAGAGAGGAGGCAGGGAACTACAAACCAGTCAGTCTTACCTCAGTAGTGGGCAAGATTATGGAGGCACTCCTTAAGGAAAGGATAGTGCAACACCTGGAATCCATAGGAGCACAGGATCCAAGACAGCATGAGTTTACAACAGGAAGGTCCTGTCAAACTAATCTCATAGATTTTTTTGACTGGGCAACCAGAGTGGGGGACCAAGGGGGAGCAGTTGATGTCGCCAACCTTGACTTCAGCAAAGTTTTCAATACTGTTTCACATAAAAGCTTAATTAATAAGCTGGGCAGGGTTGGGGTGGGTCATAAACTGGCAAAATGGTCGGAGGAGTGGCAACTGGGGTTTAACAGCTTAGAAGTGCAAGGTCATGCACATAGGGAAGAGAAACCCTGTAGCCACCTATAGACTGGGAGGGGAGTTGCTGGCAGTCACAAGGGAAGAAAGAGACTTGGGCATCATCATCACAGATATCCTGAAATCATCCAAGCAGACCACTAAAGCAGTAGGAAAGGCTAGGGGGATGTTGGGATGTATTATTAGGGGTATCATAAGTCATAAGAGGGAGGTAATAATCCCTCTTTACAAGACAATGGTTAGGCCCCATCTGGAGTACTGTGTGCAGTACTGGAGGCCACACCTTCACAAGGACATTAACCAAATTGAGGCAGTCCAGAGAAGGGCAACCAAAATGGTGCAGGGACTGCATCAGAAAACATATGAGGACAGACTAACGGTGCTCAATATGTATACCCTAGAGCAAAGGAGGGAGAGAAGTGATATGATCGAAACATTCAAACACCTTAAGGGTATTAACAAGGTGAAAGAGTCTAACATGTTTCAATATAAGAAAAATAGCAGGACAAGAGGACACAGCATGAGATTAGAGGGAGGTTGATTAAGGGATCATGTGAGGAAGTTCGTTTTCACAGACAGGGTGGTGGATCATGGAATGGCCTACCTCAGGAAGTGGTGGATATGCAGAGCAAAGACTGATAGTACGTTCATAAGGTAGAGAAAGAAATGGGCAGACTGGATGGGCCATGCCATCCTTCTCTGCCGTCGCCCCTTCTTTTCACTCTATAGTTGGAACCACTACTTCATAAATTGAAGGTATGCCTGAAATTTATCTCGTATTACAGTGTGAACCAATACTTTCTTGTTGTCTATATATATGCAGATGACATTCTGCTGTACGTGGCATACCCCGAGACCTCCTTACCCACTGCTCTCTGTGTCATTGAGGAGTTTGGAACATTCTCTAATTATAAGCTCAATTTCAGTAAAGCGGAAGTACTGCCCCTCACATCGACGTATCCAAAGAGGATGTGGTGTCTCTTGGAGTGGCCTGGTCTTCCCAAAATATAAAATATTTAGGTTTATACCTTTCAAGGGATATATCTCTTATGCGTAAACTTAATTTAGATGATTTGGTGGTATATGTGCAACAAGACTTATTGCAGTTTCAAGCTCTCCCTTTGACTCTCTGGGAAAGAATCTCCATCATCAAAATAAATGTCCTCCCATCTATTTTATCCTATTCATATGTTAAATTGTTGGCTCCCTCATGCATGGTTCAGACTTGTTCATGGTATGTTTATGGAATTTATGTGGTCAAAGAAAGCCCGTAGGCAGCCTTATAAGAAGCTTGTCACCCCTAAGGCCTTGGGGGGTCTTAAACTCCCCCATTTCCTTATTTATTATTTTGCCAGTCACTTCAGTAAATTCTTCAGGTAGTTTCTCCCCTCTTCCTCAGACCCCTCCACCAAATAGGTCCCTTTGTGGCTGGAGTTAGAACTAAGGAGGTTAAAGGAGTCCGGACTCTCCATGTCATCCTTTCTATTTACTCCCTGGAAATCCATTCCATTGCAATTGAAGGACACAATGATAGGAGTATCTCTACATGTCTGTTCTCAGTTTTGGTCCTTACTGAAATATTCTGTCTCAAAAGATATTACCCAACCACTACTTTACAACCCTAACTTTAAAATTGGGGTTCAGATGGATTGGATTCCTCTGCTGGCCCAGGTGGGAGTCTGTGATCTGCTGAATGGAAGGATATTATTACCTTCAATACAAATACTGGAGTGATTGCACTTGGGGAATAGGTTTATTTTTAAAGTTTTCCAGCTGAGACATGTCCTGACTCAATGGTTTGGCCCGGGCTCATGGACCATCGATTCTCCAGAGCTTCTTTCTTCTCTCACTGAGTTGGCATCCAAACCTCACACAGTGTCTGCATTGTACTCACTTTGCTTTAGACATTCTCCCCAGAACTGGATGGCTCCTCCCCTTACTGAGACAAACTATTTCCTATATCCCCGTCACAATGGCAGTCTGACTGGACTGATTTATATCGGTATGTGGCTCAGGATAGACTGAGAATTACCCAGTTTAATATTTTTGAACCACCTCTACTACACTCCACAGAAGTTGGCATGCATGGGGCGGTTATCTTCATCCAACTGCACTAGGTGTGGTCAGGATGATGGCTCTGTGTATCATATTTTCTGGAATTGCCCCAGAATAGCTCCTCTATGGAGTCTGATTGAGGCCAAAACTGATCCTCTGTTGGGGTTACAAGGTTTATTTAAGCCAGAAATTTGCATCTTGGGAGATTATAGCACTATCCTGGTTAAAGAATATAAATATCATAGGGCCCTAATTTCCCTTTCTCTGAAGAAGGTGGCCCTGAGACACTGGCTCAATCAGAACTCTATCCCATACCAGGAACGGCTACAGAAATTATTGCTCAACCTCAGGGTGGAATGTATGATTGCAAGTCTTTCTCATAGGCTTCCTAGCTTCGATAAAATGTGGGGGAAGTTGTACACACTATACACTGTATAATGTACAGGGGTATTGCCTCTATCAATGTCCTTTTTGGGCTGGTCCTGCAGTGTACTATAGGCCTGGAATGGATATTATTAGATTGGTAGCTCCACCAAGGGGAGGGAGAGGGAAGGCTAAAGGGGCAAGGAGGGTTGTTGGTTATAAACTTGTCTATTAGTTTGTTTCTCTATCTGTATGGGTCTTAATAATCTCAATAAAATTTATCTAATTTCAAAAATAAAAGTTTAAAGACCTCAGAGCCTACTGTAATCCCAACTCCAGGATCACGGCTAGAGTACATTCTGGAGAAAGTGATAACACCATTGTTTTATGCAAATTCATTTTGTAGCCAGAGAGAGCACTATATGCCGTAATAACATTTAGGACTGTGGGAAGAGAGGTCTGCCAGTCTGACAGGTGGAGGAGCACATCATCAGCAAACATTGACAATGTATAATTGTGTGGGCCAATTCTAATTCCTTTGATGTCTGGGGAGATGTTAATCTTCCTATCTACGGGCTTTATGCATAGATTGAAGAGCAGGGGCAAAAGGGGACAGCCCTGATGAGTGCCCCATGACAAACTAAAACTGGAAGAAAGGACCCCTTACTAAAAACTCTAGCTGATGGACATGTGTATAAATTTTTTATCCACTGAATGAACTCTTGTGGAATATCAAAACAGGGCAAAACATCAAATAAGAAAGTCCATTCCACCCTGTCAAAGGCTTTCTCCGTGTCTAAGGAGACAAGCACCTGACCGGCGCCCCCTCCCCAGACGTGGAGATTAAATGTAGGATTTTCCAATAATGATCACCAGAATACCAACCCTGGATGAAACCTACTTGGTCAGGGCCAATTAGGCCTTCCCATACCTTTTTCAATCTGGAAGCCAAGACTCCAGCCAGAATCTTGTCGTCTATATTTAAATGAGAAATGGGTTTGTAATTATCAGGTGCCGTAAGATCTCTCCCAGCCTTTGGCAATACCACCAGATGTGCTTCAAACAAGATTGTTTCTGAAATTTGATGGTGAAATAGATAATGATATACTTCACACAAAAAAAGGGTTAGTTCCAATTTAAATATTTTGTAAAATAGCGGAACATAGCCATCTGGGCCAGGAGCTTTATCTGAAGATAGATGGTCTATGGCAGATAGAACCTCTCTCTTTCTAACACTAGAACAGCCTTCTGTTGCTCAGAAAGCATTGAGAGTGCCATATCTTTAAAGAATTTGGCAAAAAGAGAGGGCTACTGATCATCCAAGATAGTAATAGTAGTAGTAAAAATGTTTATTTTTATACAGGATAGCAAACTTTAGGTCATAGACCTATTTTCAAAGTTATCATAGGTGCGAGTGGTATAAAGAGATTGATAATAATCCCTGAAAAGCTCTACTATTTTTAAAAACTCCGAGGTAATCTGGTCTGTTTTAGGGTCAGTAAGGGGTGTTACCCATCTAGCAGCCCATTGTTTCTTTAAGTGCTGTGCAAGCAATTTACCCCTGCCCCCCAGAAAGTGGCTTTCCATTTCACAGTAGATCTAATCACCTATCTAACAAATAACATTCATATTTTACCTGCAAAGAAGCAAGCTCTAACCACATGTGGTCTCGGGATCTTTTGGAAATTTGGGTCTCTAAAAGTTTTATTTGGGACAACCACTCCTCAACTTGGCTAGATAGTTTTCTTTTTTAACTGAGGCCAACCTACTGAATTCACCTCTCCAATTGCCTTAAGACTGCCCCATAAGACATCCTTGGCTGAAATACAATGATGGTTCTCAGCCCAGGATCTCAATGTAAACATTTTCATATGTGAGTCTGCATGCAATTGGGTGTTGAGAGTCCATGTACCAGAGTGAGAGGGTCTACTACATAGTTTCAATTTGACCCATATAGGGCAGTGGGCCAAAATTACCCTAGGATATAAACCGGCAACTTCAACCCTGTGTGAAAGAGAAGCACTGAGTAAAAAAAATTCTATATGAGAAAAAAGACCATGAGGAGGAGAATAAAAAGAGTATTCTTATATCCCTGGGTGAAATAACCTCCATGGGTCTACTAACAAGTGACGATCAAACAGTGTGGTTCACGTTAAACTCAGCTACAGAGTCAAGCCATACAAAAGTGAGGGTACTGGACTTCAGGAGGGCTGACTTTGGCAAGATGGGAGAGTGCCTCAGAAAAGCACTAGCAAACAGGCTAGAAGGAGGGGTGGAGCAACAATGGGGAATTATCAAAACTGCCATCACAGAGGCAACAAGCCTTTGTGTGACACAAATAAACAAATCAAAATGAAAGAAAAAAGCCACTATGGTTCTCAAAAGAGGTGGCTGGGAAAGTCAGGGAGAAAAAGATAGCATTCCGGAAGTATAAGGAAACACAGAAGGAGCAGGACAGAGAGCTGTACCAGTTAATGCTGAAGGAAGCAGGAAGGGAAGTCAGAATAGCAAAGGCTCAAACGGAGGAAAAGATAGCCAACTTGGTTAAGAAGGGGGATAAAACCTTTTATAGGTACATCAGAGAGCATAGAAAGACAACGAGAGGGATAGTGAGGCTGAATAGAATGAACAGTGGGTGGGCAGAGGGGGACAGTGAAAAAGCAGGGATACTGAACAAATATTTCTGCTCAGTATTCACAAAAGAGGAGGGGGGAGTGCCTAATCCAATTAACAGAAGGACTCTTGATAGGGGGGGTCGATCCCAGTCCTTTCACAGAAGAAAGGGTTCTGCAAGAACTCCTAAAACTGAAGGTGGACAAAGCAATGGGGCCTGATGGAATTCACACCAGAATTCTAAAAGAATTAAGGGGGGAACTAGTAAAACCACGGGCTACTCTTTTTAATAAATCGTGGGAGGAAGGTGTGGTACCTGAGGACTGGAGGAAGGCAGATGTGATTCCCCTTCACAAAAGTGTGACCAAGACAGAGGCAGGAAACTACAGATCTGTCAGTTTGACCTCTGTGGTAAGGAAAGTGATGGAGTCACTTCTGAAGGAAATAATTGTTGAGTACCTAGAGGCCAGTGGGGCACAGGACCCAAGGCAGCATGGGTTCACAGTGAGAAGGTCATGTCAGATGAATCTAATAGATTTCTTTGACTGGGTGACCAAAGTAGTAGACCAGGGAGGGGCTGTGGACATGGCCTACCTAGACCTTAGCAAGGCATTTGACACAGTCCCACACAAAAGATTAGTAGTCAAATTAACCAGCCTGGGAGTGGGTCCCAGGGTGGTAGCCAGGTAAAACATTGGCTGGACAACAGGACACAGAAGATAATTGTAAATGGAGTCCACTCTGAAGAAAGAGGGGTTACTAGTGGGTACCGGAGGGTTCAGTACTGGGTCCAGTCCTTTTAATGTCTTTATAAGTGACATTGCAGAGGGACTGAAGGAAAAGTATGCCTCTTTGCAGATGACACAAAGATCTGCAACAGGGTTTATACACAAGGAGGTGTGGAAAGGATGAGAAAGGACTGCTTAGGCAAGCTGGAGGAATGGTCAGAAGCATGGCAGCTAGGATTCAATGCAAAGAAGTGCAAAATAATGCACCTGGGAAACAAGAACCCAGGGGAAGATTACACAAGGGGGGGTAGTAATAACAACAAAAAAGGAAAGGGACCTGGGGTAATCATATCAGATGACCTTAAGGTTAGCAAGCAATGTGAGAAGGCAGTAGGGAGGGCTGGGGGTTTACTGAGATGCTTAGGGAGAGGCAACACCAGCAGAAAACAGGAAGTTGTTATCCCTCTGTACAGACAGTTGGTGAGACCCCATCTGGAGTACCGCATCCAGTTCTGGAGACCCCATCTCCGCAAGGACATAGACAGGATAGAGGCAGTCCAGAGGAGGGCAACTAAAATGGTGCAGGGTCTGCAAGAGAAGCCGTACGAGGAGAGACTAAAGGAGCTTAATATGTATACCCTTGAGGAAAGAAGGGAGAGGGGGGACATGATAGAAACTTTTAAGTACCTCAGCGGAATCAACAAAGTCCAAGAGGGTAGCATCTTTCAGAAAAAAGAGACGTGCAAGAACAAGTGGACACAATTTAAAGATAATGCGGGAGGGGGTTCAGGTGCAATGTGAGGGAGTATTTTTTCACAGAGAAGGTAGTGGATGCATGGAACAGCCTTCCTGAGGAGGTTGTGGGGTCTAAAACTGTGGGAGAATTCAAGAATGCATGGGACAGACATAAGGCAATTCTTGTGGGGGGGTAGGAAGAAATAGGCTGTTGGTTAACTAGGATCTGCGGCCTATCCTGTAGGTAGGGAAATGGGCAGACTAGGTGGGCCAAGCGGTCCTTATCTGCCGTCAAAGTCTATGTTTCTATGTTTCTTTGTTAACCCCAAATCTGAGACACATTCTTGCAGTGCTCTCTGTGCAGGAGAAAGCCCAACTTGCCTACTGAATAACCTCTCTATTTCATTGGCTATAACTATATTCCAATCTCCTCCCAGTATCCAAGGAAGGTTTGAAAAGGAAGACAGAGCTGTGTCGAGGGTTGGAAAAAAAGAATGAGAGTCTATATTAAGTTCATAAATGGTACCTGTGATAATCTCCATGCTGGCCAAAAGACCATGGATCAGGAAATATCTCCTCTAAGAATCCTGCAGCTCACGAATAAGTGCAAATGGGACAGATTTATGAATTAAAATTGCGACACCTCTCTGTCTGGTACTGGTACCCGGCCCATATAACTGGCCAACTGAAAGTTTCTGTAGATGGCAAAGCTGATCCACAGGAACATGGGTTTCCTGTAACATTACTATATGTGGATGGTAACAAAGTAAATGCCTAAGTATACAATATGTATTTTTGTTTTCTCTTCCCCCTTTAACATTCCATGAAATAAAATTACAATTTTCCATTTAATACCCAAAACACAAAATAGAAGATATCAGCTTCCCTAAATTCTAACAGTCTGTCACTGCCCTCCCCACCATCACCCCCACCTCCTTCCCCTGCCCATTGTACCCCTGGAAACATATTCCTGCAGTCAAACAACCCAAACAGAAACCCCAACCTCCCCCCCAAACTTACGTACCACTCCAGCCAAGAGCTGACTCCTAAATAAATGGTCCATGATGCCAAGACAGAGCAGTCTCTGCCACAACCAGCCTCCCAGCCTTAATAAAGTGATGGGGAGCATGCCTTTTGGGCGGGGGTAAATATCTTGTAATGGCTACCAGTCCCCTCTCCCCTCTTAGATAACTCCAGGTTATAGATTTTCCTGCCTTACCAAAAAAATTGGAACACAATTGTTGCTCTAGTCTTTATTTATGAGACCATGCAGTCTAATCCCCATTCAAAAACTAATTTATACAGAATCCTGGACACTACTGACCGGGATATGATGATAACACCATGAAAAAAAAAGAATCAAACAAGTGATATAAATACTCCCTATTCCGGCATCTTAAAATGAAACAAGTGCTAAAACATGGTCACTTTTAACTACTTAGGGGGACTATGCTAATGAAAAGCACTCAATGAGGGAAAAAAAAAAACAACTTAATAATTATCTGGGTGAAGGAGATCACCCATATTGGTAGTTCCCCCTTCCGTCAACCATCATCCAACTTCTCAAACCTTAAATCGTTTACCACCTTCAAGTTATATGTAAATTCAACAAGTGGGAAGAATGTCTCCACCCAATATTAACCTTTAAATAACTAATACACAACAAGGTAACTCCTTCAGTTTAACTATATACAGGCAAACTGTCTCTGAAATAAAAAAGTTTGTGACCCCTTCTGTGTGTAGAAAATAAAGTTCCAAGGTCCCTGGAATGGTAGACAAATCCAGAAACAAAAGGTAGGTCTTAACGAATGGAAAAAACAAAAGCGTCTGCCTATTTTTGCAATGTCCAGCTTTAGCTATGCCATATTAAATTCAGGAAGGTTCCCCCTTCCTGTGAAATGCTGACTTTTGGACTGATTCCTATTATGCAACCATCAAATCTAATATGTAGTTCAATGTAAAAAGCTGCAACAGACTTATTATGTCTCTGAAAATGGGGGGCAATTTACAATATGAATCCATTTCCATAACTAAAATATTAGTCCACCAACCAAACGAGTCTCTGTATCATATAGTCTTTCTCACACAGCGCATTCCAAAATAAGAAGAGAGTGACTCAACAGAATAATCTCCTTGTTGCAAACACATTCGGAGATTCAATCTGCCTCCAAAGGTAAACAAATAATGGTGAACTGGAAAGTCCAATCAATACCTTCAAAGCTTTAGCCGCACATAATATCTCTGTGTTGAAGGAGATGTGCTGACGCAGATTTGCCTGCATCCTCAGCTCCCTTTATTGAAGAGATTTGGCAACAAGGTCTTCAGTTCAGATGTCACTTGTTCTTCCGAGTTGAAGCGACGGACAACTGAAGCAAGGATACCTCCAGTAGTGCTGCAAATAACATGCAATGCTTTATCTTGGCCACCCACAATTTTGACTGGATCACCCAGTATTGAGCCCGCTCCTGTCTGACCTTATAAGTAAGGTCAGGAACCCAAGCGGAGGCACTTACCAGCCCAATCCACTAACTCAATCTTCTTTGTTGCTCAAAGTATGTGATCTCTATCCAAATAGTTGAGCACTCTGAAAATTAATGGTCTAGGAGAGTTGCCTTCTTTAGGTTTAGGGTGCCCGCTCAATGATGTAAGTTTGCCCGTTAGGTGATGGACTAGCTAACTTCATACAGAGCTTTTGAATAAAGTCAATAGGCATCAGCCCTTCTTCTCCTTCTGGCAGGCCTAATAATACAAGATTGTTTCACCTGGAGCGGTCCTCCAGGACATCCACTTTTTCTTCCAATTTCTTGACTGCTTGCTTAATGAAGAGGCAATCGGGCTGCAGCTTTGCCAATTTATTCTCCACTGATGAAATTCAGGCTTCTGAGTTGGTGACCCTCATAGCCAAATCTTTGACCAATGGGCGCCATTCTTGAAATTCAGTAATCATTTTGAGAACTGCTGCTTTTATAGTTTGGAGTTCCATGTACATTTGCTCTGCTGTGATGGAACTGGTGATGACGGACTCAACAGTCTCTACAGATGTTGTGGCACTACTACATGGTCTCTTGGATTCCAGGCCTAATATCCAGTTGGCTTCTCCCCTGAATCATCAAATCTCTGCAGGTTGGTAATCTGTCATTTCCATCTCTTCCACTGCCATTCTTAATCAGGCAGCAGTAAGATGATCTTACTACTGAAAAAGAGTTATAGAGAGAGGTTGGATCTGATAAAATTAAAGTTTTTGGGGCACTGTTTTGATGGAGCTCCATGGCCTTGCTGCTCACTGTCCCTCCAGCATCATGTGACTCCGATAAGGAGAGTCTCTTTAAGCTAAGTGGCAACCACAACGCGAGGGGGCACAGTCTTAAGCAGGAAGGTGGGAGGTTTAAAAGGGAGGTCAGGAAGCACTTCTTCACAAAGATGGTGGTGGACACTTGGAATGCACTGCTGGAAGAGGTCATCTCATTGAAGACAGTGGGCAGCTTTAAGAGAGGGTGGAATAGGCATAGGAGGAAGGTAAGGATCATGGGTAGGGAGGATGGGAGAAGTGGGAAGGGAGGGCAGGGAGAGTAGCTCAAGCTTTGGACCCTGCAATACGAACAGACTTGATAGACCAAATGGCCTTCTTCTTCTGCTGACTTCTTTGTATGTTCATATGTTCGTATCATGGTCCAGTCAAGGCAATATGCCTGCCTGTAGTACAAGTCAAATAAATGTGATCAATATCCAACCAAAGATGCACCGATGTTCTGCAAAGAGGGGGCATGTTCATGTCAATGACAAGTGAAGTCACGGAGATTTGAAGTATAGGGCAGGGGAAGTAGCTGCTGCAGTGATCATCAATGGAGGAGTAGGATGAATGGGTTCACTAAGGGAATGTCAGTTGGGCTAATTAGCAAAAGAATAGTACACCACCAGTTGGTGCAAGGAGACATATAGTGAAAATTCTCACTTGAAAATAGGACTTATGAGAATTACAACCCACAAAATTGCCTGGTTTGAGCACCAACTACACTTAGAAGTAGAGGTGGGTGAAAGTTGTAATTTCTGCCTTAGCGGAACTTCCTGCAAAATTTCACAACTTTCACCCAAAGTGTCCAAACTTCCACTTGTGGTGGATCAGAAATCTTCCAAATGTGTTTGGGCAAATTCTCACCCTGTCCCACTGATAGATACCTTCCGTGGTGTCCAGTGGCCCCCCCCAACCAAAGCCTGAAATATATTCCCTGGAGGCCAGTGCCCCCCCGGTCGCTGATCGCTGCCTGATGTAAAAATGATAATCCCCTTCCTGGTGGCTAGCAGTCCTTCCCCCAACCTGACCATCCACCCCATACTTAAAAAAAATCCCTAGTGGCTAGTGGTCCCTCCCCCACCTGATCACCTGCCCCATATGTTAAAAAAATGCCTGGTGGCTTGCAATCCTTTCTCCACCCGATCACCTGCCCCATATGTTAAAATAAAATCCCTGGTGGCTAGTTTTCCAGTCTCAGTTGCTCCACAGAATCTAGTATGATTCATATCAATCATAAATGTGACTATGTTATAGTCACTGTTAGCAAGTGGAGCTTCAACTACAGTTTTTAATCTTAATATTTTCGGTACCTAGGATAATGTCCAAAATATTTTCATTCCAAGTTGGATCTTGTATGTACCTTTGTGTACTAAGTTCATCAGAAACAGTAATGAATTGCTTACTAATAGAAAATGTTGCAGTAAAATGCACCCAATCAATATCCCTGAAGTTAAGATGCCCGATAAGAATGACCTCCCCTTTATCAGTGGCTGACTCAATTTATTTTATAATTTGTAATATAATATCAGACAATATACCCGAGGATGATAGCATAAGCCAAACACAGGTGAGTCAAGATTGTCAGTAAATAGCCTAACTTATAAGGACTCAGTCAATGAGGAGGTCTTAATCTTGTGTAATATATTACATGAGCAAAATGTGGAATTGATATAAAGGGCCACACCACCACCCTTTTTGGTTTACTTATAACTTGTGTATAAATTGTAGCCTTGGATGTTTTTACCCCATGTATCGGAGCTGGTCCACCAGGTCTCAGTTACTGCTAGTATATCTGGTTTGTCATGGTCACAAATGGCCAACAGGTCATCAGATTTGTTATTAAGACGTCATGCATTCATAAACATCCTCTTGATATTATTTTTTTATTATTTTAGCCCCCAAAGATGTATTTTTGTCTCCTACTTGAGATATTAAATGCAGTGAACTACAGGTGCCCCCCCTCGTGATCAGTTTAAACTCATAATGTCAAGTGCTATCTGAAAATAGAAACTCAGTTTCTTTGCTCCCACCTTATTAAGGTGTAAACCTTCTTTTGAATATGTTGAATAGTTGTTATAAAATAGGTCCCAATGATCAATAAATACAATCCCCTTGTTATTACTCCAGTTCATGAGGCATACATTTATTCTTGAAATGGTGTATTTTTTTTTTATTGAGGCTCATGGAATAGGTAGAATACCTGCCACTTTGCATCCTTTATTTATTTATTTTTTTTACCGAGCTCAATTAAATCATAGCAAGTATCCTTTTCTTGATGGTGGCCCACATCATTAGATCCCACATGTAAATAATATTTGAAATTTTACTAACAACTAGATGATCAATTTTGGTGCTAATATCTGCAGTCTTAGCACCAGCTAAACAAGTAACTGTGTTACTGGCTCTACATAAATGAGTATCAGTAAAATGTATTATAGAGTCCCCTACAACATTTCTGCATTTTGTTATGGGGGTATGCACGTTATTGCATGCAGAGGAAGACTTTTGACAGTATGTAGTCTCCAAACAGCATTTTTTGATTTTTGTCATTCAGTGTAGGGGTATAGGGCAAGTTACTATTTTCCACATGAACATCAGTTATGTTGTCTAAAGGTGCATATCTATTGGTCATTGCTAACTCCACTGACTTTAAATCCTGTGTATAAACATTAGACCTCATATCCTGCCTCATCTTTCTTGGTTGTAAAATGGCCCATTCAGTATCATCTGAATCTTCAAAAGCCTCATCTCTGTCCCTTTTACCTCAAGTTGTATTATGATTAACCACCCCCGAGCTGCTTCCTTCAAGTGTGTGATTTAAATGAGCAACACTATAGTCCATTGGTGGCATTGTACCCAGATGTATTTCCCTGATCATGTTGTTCACAAAAGTTTCAAATTCTCTTAACTCATTGATCTTTTTTATTTCCATTTCCAACCTATTCACTTTCTTCTCCAAATCCACCACTTTTTTACAGTTTGGGCATACCATATCTTCCTGTACTTCAGTAGGTATAGGTGTTCTAATCTGAAGATGAATACATTGGCTATATAGTAACCCTCATCCCCATTTTGTAGCTCCAAGTTCATATTATTCATAAGAATATCAACCATCTTGCCAAGTGATTAGAGTTTAACAAGCACAATTATATACTTTTCTAGCCAAGCACGAGTTGTTTTTTTTAACAAGCCTTTTTCAGAATGCACATTCACCACTAATTATAGAATTCTGAAACATACAGGTGCATAAGCACTGCTAAAGTTTGTAAGTTTAAATGAAGTATAATCTTGAACATAATTTTCTCAATCACAGGTTATATCCTAACCTGAAATGCCCCAATTTAACAATGGAGACCACCCCATTTTCATTGAATCTAACCTCCCATGAGTTCTATTTGATACTACTGTAACGTGTGATAAGGATATTTCTTAGTGACCAAACTGGTACCTTATAAATTTAAGGGAGAGTAAAACCATCAATTCTGTACTCAAAACTACACTCAGAAATTGATACTGACTAACCATACTCTCTTGGCACTGTAGTTCAGAATACCTGGACCCATTTCCCCACCTGATATGCTTGCTTGTCTCTGTGCACGTCTCCGTGCACACTCATCCACTCTCTTAGTGGTGAGCTTTATACACCTGGATCCAGAGGTTCAACAATGAGTCACCTGACCTCCGTAAGCAGCTGAGGACTAAAAACCAATTTAAAAAGCTAATATGGTGGAATCTCCATGAGTTTTAAAATACTGGGTATAATGCCTGGCTTAAAACAAATACTAAACAATAATTGCTAGATGCTGACACTTGGTTGTAGTTCCCAAGGCTTACTGGGACAACTACTACCAGCGCTCACTATGTGGTCTCCTAGCAACAGACTACTACAGACTACAAAGGCTCTTTAAGTCCTCAAGCAAATATCTATTGCTTTATGTGATGTAGCACAGCTTGGAATCGTTGAAATGCCAACAAAAGCTATTGCTTTACTTGCAAATATGCACAACTCAGCCCTTCAGTATTAGCAGTCTGCAGTCCTTCAGTTCCCACTACAGATGTACACCACACTGTGCCCCACTCACTGAGTGGTGAGCTTTATACAACTGGACCCAGAGGTCCAACCGTATGTCACCTGACCTCCCTAAGTAACTGAGAACTAAATACCAATTTACAAAGTTAATACGGTAGAATCCCCATGAGTTTTAAAATACTGGCTACAATACCTAACTTAAAACAAATATTAAACAATAATATGTTAATGTTAAACAAATGTTGACAATCTGGTGGTCATAGTTAACAGAAGACAAGGGTGCACTGCACTGTGACAGGCAAACTATAACTAAGTATGCTAGTTGCCTTATTGTCACCAAATCCATTCTGTCACTTATAGAGTATGGACTCCCTGCCTACACAGATGCCTATGACACAGGATCTGTAATAAGCCATGCCACTTTGTACTTGGTGCAGATAACCACAATCATAGCTGTGCCCTTTATGCACTCACTAAGTGGCTACTTTTACCAAGCAGAATAAAGCTCCAGACCTGTTTGCTAGCTAAAAAGGCATTCTTGGGCCTAACAACCCCTGCTTTAACAAATTGCTTTGCACCGTCTCCAACCAATGCAATACCAGGAACATGGCTAGGAATGACCTTAAGTCTCCTTTCCAGCATACTCGGCTGGGCAAGTGGTCATTTGCTGTCAGGGCCATTAACTGGTTAAATGAATTGGCTGATACACTGCTGAATCTTCACACGTTTAATCAGTTTAAGAGATCTTTGTGGTCTGCCTTTGCAGTCCAGTGCAATTGTAACCATCAACAGTTTTATTTGGCTTCTCTCTGTACATTGTCTGTGACTTTTTATACGCCGATCTGCACAGACTTTTTTCAGAACTGAATGTCATTGTTCTACCTTAAGTGCTTTGAGCCTGGCTTGACCACATGTCCTCTGGAACTGCTTATTGTACTTGTAATGTTTTTTTGAGACTATGTATTTGATGTGGAACCTTTGTAAATGAGTATTTGTGCTCAAAGGTAATTTCTGAAGTTTTCAGTAAACAGATAGATAGATAGATAGATAGATAGATAGATAGATAGATAGATAGATAGATAGATAGATAGATAGATGATGATGAATAAATAAATAAAAATTAAATGATTGAATAAATTCCACAAGTAGAATTCTAGTGGCATTACGTATTATGCAACCATCAGTTTTTGAGCAAATTTTGTCAGTTAGTAATTCCACAGTAAACTTTAACATACACCCTCTCCTAGTGAGCCCCCAAGATGCTGGTCTTTTCCCAAACCTGGGTCACCAGTGTGGCAGGAGGCATGGCACCCTGTACTTCAGCCTACTTGACACAGGGCTGGTGCAACATTCACACATTCTAACAAATAATTAAATTGTGAAATTATGACCTCCTTTAAATTACTATTTACTTAACTACCTCCCTTTTTGAAGTTTCTAAGACTCTTCCAAGAAAGTATGCATATTAAGTTTCAATTATTTAATTCCAAAAGTGGCTAAGTTGTAAGCAGAAATAAGCATGCCAAATGTCAAGTCTCTAAAAATGACTGAGTTTTGATCAATTAATGAATCTCAACAAATTTCATGAAATGTCAAGACAGTTTGTGAAATTCATAGAAGCAGAATTTGTTTATTTTGAACCAGCCCTAGTCAGGGGAGATGACTGAATCACAGCTATGCAGGAAATGGTGCGGGACCTTCCTTTTTGACATCCCTGTAAAAGTTGCTGGTGATATGGCCAGAGGAATCCTCCCACTGCTGATGAGGAATTTTGCTGTTTTAAGTCTCACCTGCTACCCTTGTACTGTAGTAGCATCTATGCTTACATTTAGCTTGGGTGGGGGATCTGGCAGTGTGTTGTCATCCATATAGCGAATAGCACTTCCACCATGCACCTCACAGGGGGTTATTCAAAGAGTGATGTATAACAGCTTTCACTCCCAGGCAGAAAGCTGAGCATCCTTTTGGGAAGTTCATTGCCTTCCCTGATGGCCTCTGCTCCAGTCATCCCATGTACCAGATACAAGCTTAAGTCACCATCAATCAAAGTGGTCCCTAACTGCTCATCATTAAGAAAGTGGCACTGTCTTTTAATGCAAGAATTTTTTTTTATATACATCAATGATTAGAAGGGGTCATAACATGAAACTGGTTGGAGGGAAGTATAGAAGATACTTGAGAAAGCATTACTTCATGGAAAGGGTGGTAATGCCTTGGAATGTGCTATCTGAGGAGTGGGTATTAAGGGAATCATGGGGAGGTTTTAAGAATGGATGGGATAGATACATGGCCAGGGTACAGGTAGGGCGGGTAGAGACCAGGGGGACTCTGAATGGAAATCAGGGGAGGGATGGAAGGGAGATGGGGAGGCAGCAGCAGTTATCAAACTGTGAACTGCATCATGAGCAGATGTGATAGACTTCAAGGCCTAATCTGCTGGCATGTTTGTATGTTCGTAATGAATTTTTTTAATAGGCTTTGAGAGAGAGGGTGATGACGTTAGGGTAACACCAATATTGCTTAATGCAATCATTCAAACTGCAGGAATATCACACAACAAAATCACCAAGAATAGAAGAATGATTTCCCTCAGCACTACATTTTCCTATTAATGTAGCTGTGTGCTGCAACCCTAACTGGTACCAAGTTTTAGATTTTTGTAATTGACTTCCATCCATTTTAAAATAATATTTATTGACAGATGCACACTAATTTCTTCACACAATGCCTGCCTAGAAATATAATTTCTGCTAAGAAATCCTTGGTGTCATTTGGCACCACCTCCTTCTCTCTATTCCTTGTGAGGCAGGTTCTAATATCCTGTGGCAGTCCCATCCCAAGACATAATGTGCTAAGCAGTCTCTGGTATCCAGTGGCACTCCCCTGTCTCCATGATCCATGCCAAACATTCTCTAGTGTTTGATGACATCCTATTGCTCTTCTCCTCTCATATCAAGCAGTCCCTGGTGTCGAATGGTAATCCCTTTCTCACTCCATCACATGCCAAGAAGCCATTGGAGTCCAGTGGCTTCCCTTGTCTCTTTCTCTGTCCTGTGCCAGGCAGTCTTTGGTGTTCAGTGGCACCCTTCCCCTCTCTCTATGCCATAACATGCAGTTCCTGATGTCCACTGGCACCAATCATTCTCCACACCTCATGTGAAGTAGTCCCTGCTGTCCACTGACACCAACTCTCCCTCTCCATCCCAGTATCTCCCCATCCCAATCAAAGCAGCCCTTCATGTCCAGTGATGCTTCCATGACAAGCAGTACCTGATGCCAAATGGCTGCTGCTTTCTTGTCCCATCCCAAGCAGTACCAGGCAGTCCCTGGTATCCCATGGAACCCCACATTCATGATAACTCCCCACCAACAGTGATAAACATAGCCCTACAGCATACCTTCATGGCTGGCTGCCATCTATTTCTCATAGCTGTAAACTACATTTACTAAGGAAACAAGGTTTGCAGTTAAGAGACTCAAATGGCAGCTGGCTGAGAAGGTAAGAGGTGTGGCTTTTTCAGTCAGTATTGTGGGGTTGGGAAAAGGGTTTTAGGAGTCTTCAGTGGCAGTAGAATGGTGTGCAAGTGCTGTAATATGTGTTTAAGGGGTCTTAAGCAGTACTAGGGATGAGCTTCCAATGTCACATTAAGTAGTCCTATTGGGGTAATTTGTAAAACCACAAAAGCACCCCCTTTTTGACAGGCCATGCAGTTTCTGGTGTCCACTGGCACTAATAGTTCTCCACTCCTCAAGTGAAGCAGTCCCTCCTGTCCATTGGCACCAACACTTTCTCCCCAACCCAGGCTCTTTCTCATTCCAACCAAAGCAATCCTCCAGTGATACTCCATGCCAAGCAGTACCTGATGTCAAATGGCTCCTGCCTCTTTGTCTCTTCCCAAGTATCCCAGGTATCCAGTGGCCCTAACTGGCCAAAATGTCGCAAGCTCTGCAGCACACTACATTGAGCACCAGGTAGGAACAGTGAGGTTGGTAAGGGCGAGAGGGTGCAAAACTGCAAAAGGAAGTATGCATGGTAGTGCATCTTCTCACTCTTCCCAGTGCAGAATAAGAATCTTGCTGGGAGAGGGGTCTGCCGAGCAGCTGCCATGGCTCCATGGGATGAGCCATGGGCAACAAAGGAGGCAAGCAGTGCGATGGGACTGGGTTTTGATTCCCAGTCCCAGACACATGGAAATTTTTTTTGTCATACTCTGTGCGATGTTAAGTGTGACCCTCCCCCCCCCGGAGTTTGTTATTTTAGTTGGGGGGTTGAGGGGTATGGGGGGCAGAGTCCCCTGCAAAAAAAAATTATGCCATTTGCAATGTATCACACTGTATTAGCAGTGCAATATGTCGCTACCGCATAATGTCTTGCGACATTATGACCCCATGCCTCAGGTGGCAGCCCGACATTCATGCTAAACCTCATCTCCACTAACAGTGACCCACATAGCCTCACTACATACCTCCATAACTGACTGCCATATACTTCCCATAGCTATAAACTGCATGTACTAATAAAACATAGTTTGCAGTTAAGGGACCCAAATTGCAGCTGTTTGAGAAAGCAAAAGGTGTGGCTCTGTCAGTCACCATTCTGGGTTGGGGGGGAGGAGGGCTTAAGAGGTCTTCAGCTGCTGATGAATGGTGTGCCAGTGCTGTGTTATGCAGTTGGAGCCTCAGGCAGTACCAGGTAAGGATTTCCAATCTCACATGAAGTAATCTGAGTGGGGAAATTCCTAAAACCACAAAAGCCCCACATTTCTGACAGGATCTAAAGAACTTGAAAGTATCAGATTTCAAATCTTGACTGTTTTTACATTTTTAATTGGCAAAAAAATTGTGCCTGAATAATTCAACAATTCAAAAATTTGTTGTTTTGAGCCCCCCACTCAAACACACATGAAAACTATATCTGACCAAATGCATTGATTGATTGATTTATTTTATTTTATTGTTTGCATGCAGGGAGAGCCCTTGAGTGGTCGTTTTTGTGGGCAACCTATGGTCAAGGACATAAGTCAGTTTAAAAGATATACATAGTAGATGATGCACCACCAACGTTGAGCATGCACCATAGATACTGTAAAATGAGAATATGCACATGTCTATGATATGTCTTAGAAATTCTGAGAAAATGTAGGTTACACTGTTGGGTATTAAATGAAAATGTTCCATGGTGATCAACAAGTTGGCTTCATTCACTTTAGATAGGGCATTCTTTGTTGTTTTTGAATAATACAAGTAATTAGGGGTGTTGTTTGACTCATTGTTCACCATTAACAAGCATTTTGACTATTTGTTAAGCTATGACAAAAACATGCCCAATTCTCAGTCATGGGGGACTATCAGAAAATCATTTTACTGTCCCTTGCACTGTCCCTTGCTTATGACCCAGTTAAGCTATGCTCAGTGGGGTCAGGGTACCTTTCTGTATAGCCCAGTTCAAAGTGCGCTTTTGTGTGAAATAGGATGTAGTTAGCATGTAAGTGGCACACACTGCAAGTGTGCCATCTACATTGCCACCTACTGCCAGCACACTGATTGCAAAACTTTTGCAATGGGCCCAAAATCCCCCTAGAAAAAATGGTGGTCAGATGACATTGGAGTACTGCAGGGTGCACTGCACATGTATGTTGGGGGGGGGGAGGATTTCATCATAGCCCTGGATCATAGTTAAAAGGTTTTGCTTGGTAGGGTTAGTGAGAAGGGCTGCACCAGACTGTCAGGGAATACAGAACAAGGAGGAATGGGTTAGGTGCCCACTGGACTACAAGACAAACTGGACAGAGACACATGAGCAGAACATCTTTCAGTGGTCCAGAAGTTGTCTGAATGTATAGCTCGGAGGGGGTGACTTTTAGCATAGTGTCACCACTCACTTACTGTATATGTGTTTGGCACTGTGCCATGCACATCAATGTATATGGCAGTTATTGGTGTCCTTACTATGTGCAAACCAGGTTTGTGCACAGTAACATTTGGGTGCCTTAATTTAAAAATTAGAATCTGTGCTGGGTTTGTCTCCACCCTACCCCTCCCTGCCACTGTTACTTTTTTCTCAGTATAGCAATTTATTACTTTTGAAGAAGAGGCACAGGTTTTATCCTGTTTCCCTTCATAAAGAACTGTAACTGAAACTTGGGCACTGAGTTCCTTATACAGGTAATGTCAATAGTCATGGTCTCTTTAGACTAATAACTCAGCTGATTTTTCTTGTATCAGGTTATGCTGATCATCTTTACAGTATTATCACCAAGACAATCCTATCAGAGCTTGATGTCATTTTAGTTGCCTTTGCTAGATTTATACTTGATGACAAGCTGGCATAAGTACATATGCATATTGTTGCATACTGGTGAAGTATTAAGCAATAAGGTACATCCAGGGGTTACATTAACCATGTGATAATCACCCTCTAGTGGTATAATGTGGCACAAGGTGAAGCCAAGTCACAGAAAGAAAAAGCCTTATTGCCATGACAGCACTATGGACACCTATAGAAAGCAAAACAGTGGGATCTTGGCTGTCTGTGGATATGTTTTCTAATCCACAAAGGACCTGACAGCCTTAAGTTGTTTGTACATATGAGCTTTGTATGACATTTCATATCAGCTGTGTCTGCTGATTGTCCATTCCTGCCTGTCAGTGACTGGGATCATCAACAGTGATGAAGATGGCATGTTCTATACAGCTCATTGTTAGAAATAACATATGGTTAAAAGGTCCTTGGTGTAACAGAAAACTTCTCTCTCTCTTTTTGTTTTTAAAGAAACGATGTGAAAGTCCATTATCGTGATCTGCACTTCTGAGAGTGGGTACAACAATGGCAGTCACTCAGAATTGTCATGGAATGCTGGTACTGAGTAAAACTTAAGAACTGCAGAATTCTATGTTGAACTTGCTGTGGGGGATCATGCTGTCTGTGAGAAGGCTGTATATGGTTGTTAATGAAAGATTAATGTAACCTTTCTTAGCCAGTATTAGCCAATCACATTGCAGCAATTAAAACTGCAAAACTATGATTTATATTGGTTAAATCTTGTTGGAATGGTTTGACTACACTTCATCCAGTTTCTTTACCAGGGAACATTAGGGAACTACAATGGTATCAAACAAACATTCTCAGTAATCTAACATCATGCTATAAACTCTTATTCCAAGAATAAATCAATTTTAAAGGTCCATTAAGCCAAATATAATATGATAAATAAATGTTGTTCTTACCTGGCACCTTACACATGGAATGCTGCAAGGTAATTCAATTTGGTGTTACACACACCAGGAAAGTTCAGACATTGCATTTATCTCTGTTGAAGAGGAGTATAATTGGTTTTAAAGAACACATAGCTAACACACACACACACACACACACACAAAACGTAATATTTACAACAGTTATGTTTGACTTTAGATTTTTGTAGGTTATTGTTACTTTCTCCTTTTGGTCTACAAAATGGGTTAGATAATGGGGCTTGCCACTAAAAGGCGAGCCAGGTTGTCTAATGACCCCTGCCAGAAAGAAGCACAGGAGGGGGAAGGGTGGGGGAGGGGAGGGAAGGGAGGGAAGAGCAGATAGAAGAAAAGGGGCTGGGCCTGGTGACATCACCAGGCAGGTAGAGTGTAAAATGACAAGGGGATGCTAGATCCCCAGTGACTGGCTGGGGGGGAGCCCCAAGGGGTCCTGACCAGGGGTCCTGTAGGGGTATGTTAGGCCAGGACTCAGGCAGGACAACCTCTTTTGCTGGGAATTTTTTCAGTTTATAAACTCAGTAGATCATTGGCAATCTTCAGGTAAGGCACTTGGGAATAGCTAAGCCTTGTAGGCCACGTGGCTCAAAGGCTAGCTCATTTGATTTATGGTTTCTTTCCATTGTAAACAGAAGCTTGGACATCAGTAACATGTCTGCTGTGCATGCCCAAATTGTGCTGTTTTTGCAGTTAGGTAGCTGACTACTGAGCTTGGGTAGCTTTGGATTGTAGAGAAGTGCAGCAAATGTTGTTAAAAAGGAGAAGCTTGTGCCCCTGGTGTTGTTCAGGAGAGTGTATGGTTTTGGGCATAACAGAGGTTGGTGCAATAGCAAGCTGCTCTGGGAGGCTTCTAAACCACGTGGCAGATAGAGCCCATCATAGTTGGTTTTGTTGCACAGCACTTATGGTAAAATGGCTGAAAGCTTGGTGAGGGTGAGGGTGTGAGTGCAGGAGGGAGCTGATTAGAATGAAGGCTCCTGCAGGAAAAAGGCTTCTTGATCCGTTTGAACCACGAGGAGCATACAAAGGGCATCGTGGGTGTTTTTAGTGCAGGCTCATGTGTTTTTGGTTATATGCAGTAAGCTTGGGGGGGGCAAGCACAGAAATGAGTGGTTTTGGCTGTAATATCCAGTGTTGTGTTATCCAGCGAAGGGGCTTGATGGAGGTTTGAGGCTGTGCGCTTGGGGGCCTGGTGTGGTTGGTTGCCATTGTTCTTAGCTGGTAGAGAAAGTGAGGGATATGGTCATCAGGCATGTGAGAGTCGGGCTAGCAACCCAGCAGTTAGTTGGGGACTGTTCCAGTGGAAAGGGGAACTGTGTGGCGCATGGGGAAGACCCCTTCCAGGTTTGGGCTCTTAACAAGTAGTCCCATGGGCCGCCTGGTCCAGTGTGGCCTAGTGGATAAGTGCTGCTGTTGGCCCTTGGTGCTTTGGTCTTGGAGGACAGTGGGATACAGCTCACATGCAATCACTGGTTTTCCAGTTGTTTTTAAAAAAATAAAAAATATATAATAAAATAAAATATAGAGGTAAAGTAAGGAAGCTGGTAGAACAGAGGTTTGCTACTTGTTCTGGTGCTGGATTGGGCCTATTTTGGTATGGCTGGTAGGGGTCACGAAAGCACAGCTTATGCTGTGGATATGTCTTTGGGCCTGGCAACCATGCTGTAGGGGGCAGTGAAGGGCTGATTTGTAGTTAAGGGGCCGAATATGAAGTGGCCAAGGCTCAGGCATACATGCGAGCCAGCGCGAGGTGAGTGCGGACTGGTAGGCATTTGGCATAGCAGGCAGTGCGGTAGTAGATCTCACCAGCAAGCGGTTATTGGTAGTTTAATATGGGGATTTAGTATAGTTGATAAGTAATGAAAATGGTATTACACTACATCATGAGAAGGAATTATGTCCTATAATAGGACATTTAAAATATTGACAACCTGCACTTTAGTTATAGTCATGTAAGTGTTATTTGTACTGATTGTCATATTTGTGTGAGGATATCCTGCAAATGTAATTGTATATGTCACTATGTTATAAGCTTCAGTATCTTGTATTGTGTCTAATGTATTTTGTATGATTAATGTAAGAGTAACTGGAATTGGCCTATTTGGACCTCACTGTAAAGGTGCCTTGGCTTAGTGGAGTTATCCATATTTATTTTTTATGAATAAATATGTTACCTACTTACCTAAATGCAAGGAAACCAGACAGACAAAACAAAACAAAACAAAAAAAAATACAAAGAGAGAGAAATGGAAGATGAGCAACAAGGGGAAGTGATCTGGGCATCCAGCGATCTTGGCAACAAGCGGGGGGGTTGTGTATTTGGCTTTGTGGTGTTTTTGTGGCTCATCTAGGAAATGAGCATGCAAGTGGCTCCAGTAGGTTCAGAGTATAGGTGACGGTGGAGCATCACCATAGCGAGAAACAGGTGCTGGATTCAGGAGCAGGACCATGAGGCCAGGACTCCGGCCTGCCAGAGTGGGGATGAAGGGGGGATGCAGGAAATCTGCTGTGGGTGAGACGCCATTGGGATGCCACATGCTAAGTGGGGTGGCAGGTGGTGGCAGCACACTTGCGGGCCCCCAGTTGGCTACAATGGATAGAGGACGAGACAGGCCAGCAAGGCTCAGTTGCTAACAGGTGATGGGCAGACAAGTAGTTACGGCCACCGCCCAGCAGGTCAGCATTTTTTGAAGGGACCAAAGGATGGCAAGACAGCATGGTTCCTGGGGGGGAGGTGCGGATGTCAAAAAAAATTGTTTTTTCTGTAGAGTAACATCATTTTGGTGCAGGGGGTAGGGCTTCTGCCTTTGACAGAGGCTGTTGGGTTATAGTACCAACGTTTGGATGGGGGGGTTTGAATCAAACGGCTGGCACACATGTGCAGAGGATGGAGGGAGCTACTGCTGGGCATGGAAGATATGCAGAGCAAGCTACAGACCTCCCTGTTTGTGCTGCTCAGGGAGTGGCACAAACCAGCAGGGCAGCTTAGTAGCACATAGGTTTTCGGACAGAAAATGGCCCACTTTGATGGCAGGCTGGAGCCAGGGGGCTCAGGAGATACCCTGCAGAGCCCACGGGCAGGGCAGCCTGGAAGGGCTGTGCATCCATGGGTGAACATGTGGAGGTCTCGGGGTGACATGCAGGGCTGAGCATTTGTTTCTTTTTTGCCCCTTTGAATGTAGTGATGAAAGAGCAGCCATGGCACCCAAGCGAGCACAGTTGTCCAGCAAGAAAATGATGCAGCAAGAATCAAAGTTGATGGGGAAGATGTCAGAACTGGTGGCAGCGGCGAAGCAGAAAGAGGTAGAGGAGGAGGCACAGAGGAAGCGTAAGGAGCATGAGGAGTGCTCGGGCAGGGGAAAAGGGGTTAAAAGACCCAGACAGGATTTGCCACACCCCGCACCCATCCCAGTGCCCCTGCCCACACCAGAACCAGACAGTGGGAGCCTGGATGGAGGCAAGATCGATGTGGACCTCATAGGTGAAAGCGGTCTGAAAGATTACTTGGAGGGTTTGCTGGGCAGCACTGGGGACGTGGACATCGAAAAGATGGAGCGGGCCATACAGTTCTTAAAAGGTAAAGGGGCTGGGGTGGAAAATGGGGATGGGGGGCCAAGACGGTGGCCAAAAAACTGTATGAGGGGCCCCCGGGATGCTCGATTGGTGACCACATCCTGGCCTCCATGAAGGACAAAATTTGGAAAGGGGGGGTACGTGGACATCTTCAGGCTGGTAGACAAGGACACAGCCACAAAGTGTGAGCAGAAGGAGTCGGTAGGAAAGTCAGAAATGGTGGTGGCCCTGGCAGTGGTAGGCCACAAGATGGAGGAAGTGAAGTACTGTACAAGGGGAAGACCACTGAAAACAGGCAAGGGGGCTTCATCATATACAGTGTGTTGTTGCTGGAGAAGTAGCTGGAACTTGCCACTCCCCTGCTGACATAAATCTCCATTATCAGAGATGCGCACAAGGCCAAGGTCTGGTATGGTTGGCTCAAGTATGATGACGCATTCCGGAAGATGATGGCGGCCAAAGGGGAATCTGAGATGGGACTGTACCCACTCAGAGTTGTGGGTAAGGACCCTCTCTGGGGAAGGCAGCAGAGCCAGGGGCAAACAGGCAAGGAAGGCTACACCTGCCACAGGGTCCAGGACATGTTGGGGCTACAACAAAGCCACCTGCACATGAGGCAACTGTAAGTTCTGACATGCTTGTTCCAAGTGCAGGGGGTTGCACCCGGTCTCTAAATGATGGCAGGGGGTGGACAGAGGCAGACAGCATGGGGGACAGTACCAGAAACAGTCCTTTCAGGGTGCCTGGGGGGGGACAGGGCAGGGGGCAGCCATAGAAGGCAGCACTATGCTCCCTGAGGCTGTCGCTAACACATTGCCCAGCGAAGGGTGGTGGGGTTACACGTTGGCACACACTCTCATCTCCCTGGCAGTGGTGGAGGAATGGACCACAGACTACCCAAATAAGGAGGCAGCGGAGCTGCTCAGGGCAGGTTTCCAGGTGGGCTTCCCACTGGGTTTTAAAGGGGGACAGGCAGGGATGTGGGCCAAGAATCTAGGGTCAGTAAAGGGGAAGGAGGAGATAGTAGGGGCCAATATAGAGAAGGAAATTAGGGCAGACAGGGTGGAGGGCCCGTTGAGGGCCCCCCTTTGTGAGCATTTCCGAGTTTCCCCTTTAGGTATTGTCCCCAAGAAGGAAGCAAGGGAATTCCACTTGATCCATCACTTATCATTCCCCGTGGGCTCTTCAGTGAATGAGGGCATACCTGATCACCTTAGGGCGGTGTCGTATGCCTCTCTGGAACAGGCCATAGTGCTGATCAGGGCTTTCTTGAAGACGGACATAGAGTGGACATTTTGACTTTTACCTGTCTGGCCTGAGGATTGGGACCTATTGGGTTTTCAGTTTCAAAGGGGCATGTATTTCAACAAGGCCATGCCCATGGGCTGCTCAGTGACTTGTTCCACCTTCGAAGCATTCAGCACCTGGGTGCAATAGGTGTTCAGGGTCAGGTATGGGCATGGGAGGCTGGTACACTTACTGGACAATTTCCTCCTCATTGGGGAATCCAGAGTTCAGGTGCAGGGGATGTTACGGGATTTTAAGGCAATGTGCCGACAGATAGGTATACCACTGGTGCAGGGCAAGATGGAGGGCCCCGACCAGAAATTGAAATTCCTGGGCATAGAGGTGCACACAGAAGAGGGCTACTTCTGGCTTCCCAGGGACAAAGTGGCGTGCCTTAAAGGCCTGCTAGCCCAGGTTATGGGGAGTTGGAGGGTACCGCTGGTACAAATGTAACAACTGCTTGGGCACCTTAATTTTGCCTGCAAGGCCATCAGCCCAGGCAGAGCATTCACAAGGAGGCTGGGAAGGCTGCCACACCACTGGGTAGATGTGTTGAGAGGAGTGCAGGAGGACTTCCAGGTATGGGAGGAGTTCCTCAACAGCTACAATGGGTTGACATTGTGACAGGAAGAATGGGAACAGAACGCAGACCTGGAGCTGTTTATGGACACTTCAGGTGTCCTGGGAATGGTGGCTTACTTTCAATGGGAATGGATGGCAGAACCTTGGCCAGCATCATGGGAAAAAGGGGAAGTGTTGAAGGATATCACATTCTTGGAGATCTTCCCGATATGGGTGGCTCTAGAAGTGTGGTGCTACAGGATGCAGGGGAAGTGCATCTTGTTTTGGTGCAATAACAAAGGGGTGGTGGAGGTCATTAATAGGCAAGGGTGGAGGACGGAGATGGTGGGCAGGCTGCTCAGGCACCTGGTTTTGTTGGGACTGCAACTGAATATATCTTTCAAAGCACAACACATTGAGGGACTGAGGAACGAAGTGGCTGACAGTCTTTCCCATTTAAAGCTCGACAGATTTCAAGAACTGAGGCCTCAGGCAGCACCACACAGGACCAGGGTTATGGACCAGTTGTGGGAGGCTGGTGGGACACAGCCAGAGTGCTGTACCAGGGTTCCTGGTCGGCAAACACGTTGGGGGCCTATGAAGCAGGGTGGGTGAGGTTCCAGGATTTCAGAAGGAAGTACGGGTGGGACAGGGATGAACTGGCCCAGGGCAAGCAGGTAAGGAGGTTTGTGGTGGGGCAGTGGGAAGAAAGACTTGCCCATGCCACAATGGTTGTGCACTAAGCTGGCATCATTTGGGTATGCCAGGACAGGGGCTGGCCTGATGTAGGGTCCAGCAGGACAATAAAATGCATAATGTCGGGTTGGAAGAGGGGGCAGGTGGCCAGAGCAGAGGAAGGCACCCCATAAGAGGAAGTTGCTGGAAAAGGTCTTATGGGCAGCTCAGAAGGTATGCACCTTGGCCCAAGATGGGGTGCTGTTCTGGGCTGTGTTTGAGGTTATGGCGGCAGGGGCATTCTGGGTGGGGGAGTGGTGGCCCCATGAAGGACAGCAGCTGGGCAGGCTTTGCAGCATGAGGACATCCTATGGGGACATGACAGGGTGGTCATTACCCTGGTCAGGTCTAAAACAGACCAGAGAGGGAGGGGGACCCAAGTGTCACTGGTGAGGCAACCGCAGTCCACCTACTGTATCGTGAACACCCTGGAGACATATAGTAGTGCTCAAGGGAGGACTTGGGGGGCTTTGTTCTGACATGGGAATGGCTCCCCGGTCATGGGGTATCAGGTGGGGGCAGTCCTCAAGAGGGTCCTGACATTCATCAGGGAAGATCCAAGTGAATTTTCCCCACATTCTTTTCAGATTGGGGCAGCCACGGAGGCAGCAGAGAAAGGGGCTGCAGTGGCAGAGGTAAAGAAGGTGGGGTGCTGGAAGTCCAGTTGCTATAGGAGGTATGTCAAGTGTTGACAACAGCAACTCACACTGTTTATCTTGTTTTTCCATGGCAGGTTCCAAGAGGAAAATCTGGATAGTAGGACATTCCTTTGTATATTGGGCTGAAAAGGTTTGCGTTTGCCACATCCAGGGGAGCAGAGCTGAGATATAATACAGAGCATACCAGGGTGCTGGGGAAAGGAATTAGGGGGATGAGGTGGGCGCAGCTCATGCCTCTGATGAAGGAATTAAAGTTGCAATGGGGCACACTGGATTGCCTTATTATACACCTCAGGGGTAATGATTTGGGGGGTCTGCCATGGGGTGCATTGAGGCAGAATATCATGAGGGATTTAGAGAGGTTGAGAGGGTGGTGACCGACGGTGACAATCGGCTGGTCCGACATCACCTCCTAGAGGGTTTGGAGGGGGGTAAAAGACATCTGGCTGATCAAGAAAGTCAGGAAGCATCTGAATAGAAAGGTGGCGAGGGCAGTTATCGAAATGGGCGGGAGGTGCACTTGCAGCACAAGGACATTTCCTTCGACCAGCCTGCGGTGTACAGATCTGACAGGGTCCACTTGTCAGAATTTGGGATGTGCCTATTCCTAAGGCCCATTGGGGAGCTAGTGAGCAAGATAGCCAGCAAAGGGTTGAGGTACTAGCCTGCAAGGGGGGAACCCCTCCATCCATCGCAAGCTGCAGGAGGGGCAGTGGAAGAAAGAAAAGGGGGAGTGGGGGGGAATGGAAGGGGGTAGGAATCATGGGCTGGTTACAATGAACCCAGATGTAGTGGTAAAGTGAGGAGGGGGATAGGTCCAGATGCCGGATTCAAAAGTGTCAGGGCCTGGAGGGTGAAAGCCCAGGTAGGTGGAACTGGCCTGGTTTTGGTGTGGAGGAGGGGGCTGGATTCACAGTTCCCAGACCCTGAAAGACAAGATGGAAGAACAACCAGAAGAAGGACAGAGGCCAGAACCAGGAAGCTTTGAAATAATTTTTTGTGTGGAATTGTGAAGTCATAAATTTGTGGATGTAAATATATTTCTTGTGCCAAAATAAATATTGCCAATGAGCAACCAACAAGTAAAATTGGTGTAGCGTCTATCATTCCTGGGAGGGGGTCAGGGGACAATGTAGTATTTAACACCACTGTGTTTTTCAAAACAACTCTGACTGTCCCTCAGTTGACCTTATAGTTTGTTGCATATGACATCAGTCTCTTGTCATGGTTAGCAATTTGATGTCATAAAAGCATTATGAGAGACAGCTGGGGAAGTCAAATGCTTTGTATACACAATTGTTAGACAGGTTATCAAGATGTGTTATTAATCCTACAAAGGAAGTTGAAAATCAAAAAAAAAAATCATATTCTCTAGAAAATTGTAACTAGAGGTGTGGTGAAGTAAAACATTGCTAGCAAAGCTTGCACAAAGTGATGAAATTCACCACTTTGAGAAACTTTGCAAAGCTTCCCCAGATCTGGGAAACTTTGACTTTACCTAAATTATGCAGTTTTTGCTGCAAAGTGTGGAATTTTGCAGGTGAAATTCAGCACTTCACAGGAAAAATTTAGCACTACATGACCTGCAAATTGTGCAAATTTCACAAATTGCATGAAATTCATGAATTAGTTTGTGGAGCGAAGTTTGCTGACTTCGCCCATCTCTAATTGTAACTGCTTTAAAAACTATAGGTAGGAGTTTTAGATGACATGATAAAGCCACAGGTCTCAAGTTTGCCCACCCCCAAAACAGGAACAGTGGGCATCCTGTGCACATACTGAACTCCTTAAATGACCCGCTTGAGCAGGTTACCTCTTTCAAGTACCTGGGTATCTCCCTAGACTCTGGACTCACCTACCATGAACACATCCGAAAACTGAGCACCACAGTTAATATATTGGCCTACTGCGCCAGTACAAGCATTGCCTCCCTCCCGAAGCCTTCCACCTAGCTGTCTCAGCCTCAGTCCTATCACTCATAGATTACAGCATCATTATCTATGGAGCAGCCTACAACACACACCTAAACAAAATCAGGCTGTCTCTTAACAAGACCTGTAGACTAGCCTCCAGCTACAACAGAGTCACACACACCTGCTCCCTGTATGCCTCTACCAACTGGCTTAAATTTGATGGGATGCTCAAATATCAGACATGCTTCTTTGCTAAAAAATAACTGCAGGTCTCCTTCCACCTGCCCTCAGCCCCCGACTCCTAGCACCCTTGTCCTCCCACCACACCCGGCAATCTACAACCCACCACTACCGGGTACCCCTCTGCAAGACCTCTGTGGGTCAAAGAACATTTAGGTACCTGGCCCCTAGCTGGCTTAACTCCCTCCCTAACTCCTTTCTCTCAGAACCCAGACTCGGCCAGTTCAAGTCCCACCTACGAGACCTAATCTCTCAGGACTCAATCTGCGACTGTCCTTGATCTCAAACCCTATCCACGTCCCCCCCATCTAGGGACCTTACCTGGTCCTAACATCAATGGGCATGCTTATATTTGGACAAGGGTTACCCCCAGTCCAGCCCTGACTAATAAATAACTACCAGGACATGGCTGTTGCCATCACCCTGCAGTGTATGTACCCTGTTAACTGATTATTGTCTTTACTGTGTACCTGTTCTTGGAACTTTCTGTAACCACTTTTGCAAATGTACATGCTCCCTGTGTAACTATGGTGTCTTCTTGTTGCCATTGTACCTATTGTCTCTGTATTTAATGATGTGGAACCTTTGTAAAGGAGTCTTTGACTCAAAGGTATGTTATCCGATATCTTCAATAAATAAATAAAATAAAATAAAGAAAAGTTTGGATACAGCCTGCATCACGCAAGCTGTGTCTGAACATCTGAATTCTATTTTTTAAGGTTTGGATACATTTTAATTAGTCACCATTAACAGCATGAAAATTGTGCATGCATCGTATATTAGACACGTGTCATTTATTGCGATGCATGTATCATTTTCAGTATGCACTTTGAATTGGTTCTGGATGCATGGTAGATTACCTTGACTAATGTGTGTTTAAATTGATATGTAAGGCCCCCTGAAAGGTCAGAAAATCCTGTATTTAAAAGTGCATGCTGCAGTGCAAAGTTCCTTTTTAACAGTTCTGTGACTGTTTCTCTGATGTTCTGCATCCGTGTAAGTTGTTATAATGTGAAGGCTGAGCAGAATGTTATATTCTGACAGAACAGAAGTCTATGAGATTGCAGAAAATTCCACAGAATTCCATCCATAGTGGCTTTCTGACAATTCACATGCAAAATGTTTTTTGCAGATTTAAAATCTGCATTTTACATAAACTGCTGATTTTTCCCCCTTAATCCACAGACATATATTCCAAACTTTACATCCTCCATAAAAAAAAATTCTGTGACTTACACAGAATTGCTTTATGGAGCTCTGTGGAATTTACAATGAAATTCTGAAAAGCATTTCAGAAAGCCGAACTGCCATTCTGCCCCAATTCTGATGTTGGAATTTCACATTCTGCACAGCCCTTAATGTGTATAATACTGCTGGCACCGTAGAGCACTTTTGTAAAAGAGGCTGTTTTACCTCACTGTGTTTTTGCCCTGATTAAAAAAAATCTAGACTAAACTAATTATTTCACTGCAAGTGAGCTTGTCATGTAACACCTGGCAAATCATTGGCTCATACTAAGCTTTTATAATGACAGAAATATTGGCTAGTCTGGGATAACATTTTTTTACATGGCAAATTATGCAAAACACTGTTTTACAAAGTCACTAACTGATAAGATCCTACTGCAAGACAGTTTTTTTATGATGCTCAAAGGGAACATAAACAATGCTGTTTGCTTTTTGTAATTTAGTTGCAAATTTGGGCATATGTGAAGTCTGTTTAATTACCCCAGTGTATATGTTTTTGTGTTTATTTTGAAATAGTCCTTCTTGTTACTTATTTAGGGACCATAATAATGCAGCCTTTTCTTGCACAATATCTTCTGAAATTGCTTTGCTGTTTCGGAACCAGATGACACAGTTAAGCTGAAGACTACAATAAAACAAGCAGAACATAGTGACATCAGCTGAGACAATGTCATTGGGTTCTGCTTCTTTTTAATTTTCCACTCAACTGATGTCACGTGGTCTAGAACTGCTAATTAATAAAAAAGTGAATACTGGGTGTGAAAGGCTGCATTAATATACAGTAGGAATCCTAAATTAGGAACAAAATAGGACTATTTCAACACAAAAATGCAAACCAATACACTGAGGTGTTAAAATAGTCTTCTTACATGTCCAGATTTAAAATTATATTATAAAAATGAAAACTTCATTGTCAATAATGTTTCCTTCAAAATATGGTACCAATTGAAGGCAGTGCTTTCTTCAGAAAGGTAATGTGTTTTCATTCTTCTGGAAAGTTAAGAAAAGGCAAACTCATCTGAGATGTACAGCATGAAAAACTCATCATCAATGAAAATGATTTTTGTTTAAACTAGCATATAGATCTACAGCTCCCACTACCGTGCTGCACAGCATGCTACGGTTATAGCAGTGGGTTGCTGAGAGATTATGGGAAGACAAGAGCTAGCTGAGATATTCCTTGTAAATTGTAGGTGATAGAGTGTGTGTTATTAAGTTGGTGTCAGGCGCTTATGGTGCTGGAAAGTTAAAAGTCATTGGACCACACTATATTGAAGATATCTACCAAAAGCTGAAGGCCCTTAAATGGATTGGTACCAATGAATGTGTGACATCAAGCTTCAAAGGTAGGGAGGTTCAATGAACTCACGTGTGCGACTTGTGGATCCTTGATCCCCACTGTCTGCAGTACATGTCACTAGATGAGATGATGGTTAAGCGTGGGGGGGCATGAGAAGATTCACACTGTTGCTAGAGATGTGCTAAACTACCGAAGGGGAATTATGTCCGACTGTTGGATTTACTAAATAATGTAGGTATTTAAGGGTTCACAAAAAGTTGTTACCAGAACACAAATATTGGAATCAGATTTGTTTGCACCACTCTCTGAATTGCCAAACACTACATGGTGGTGTATTTATGACAACTATCATGAGGTCATTTCATTTTAGAAATCTCTAGCATAACACCCAACCACATGATCAGTAAAGATGTTTCGTAGGAACTTTCCATCTCCTGTAGTAGATAGAACCACACTTAGACATCTGGGAGACAAGTTGCTGAAAATAAAATCATTAAATTTGGGTGTATTTAGAATGTGGTAAAATTAAACCAAAGAATTTAATGAAATGAGGCTGCATTATTTTTAGGATTTTAAAAGTGTATATTATCGAAATGTTATGGAAGGGCCAAGCAACTAAGCCCTTACTTTTTTCCTAACTTAAATGTAGAATGAAAATATATGGCTCTGTGTTTTCAGACATTTGTAGAATATATTTTCTAAGCTCCAGCACCATTCCCATCCCATCCCATCGATACCACCACCAGTCGCATCAGAAGTTCTATTGAAACAGGCAGCATCACAGAGTCACACCAAGAGGAAGTGCCTTATATAATGTGAAGGCCATGGAGAGGAATCACAGTAGGAAAAACATTCTGCAGTTCATTGAATCCCTGCTACACATCTGGATATACTCTCATGATCTGTTGGTGGGAATCTTTATGACTGACAATGGCAGTGACATGGTGATGGTGATAAATGACAGTGATTTCTGCTATGCACCTTGTTTTGAGCACACACTAAATCTGGTGAGCATGAGTCACTTGCTTGACAGACATGAACAATTTGAAGAAACACATGACACTTTACAGGACACCACTGGATATTTCCAGTACTCACCCAAAACATGATGAGCTCCTCCTCCATTACCCACAGAAGTACAGTTTTCCTCAGCACTACTCAATGAAAGACTTTTCTGCAAGGTAGAACTCTGTCTTTTATATGACAGAGAGACTCACGAAACAGTAACCCATATTATAAGCTACGGAATCAATGATGTGGCATGTGTGGGATATCTGTCATAGGTGCAGTACCGTGTTCTACAAAAGCTTGTTCCACTTCTGCAGCCATATAAACAGGCCACTAAAGATAGATAGATAAAGACTAATATAGATAACGATTAAGAAAGTTCTGAATCTCAACCCTTAGAATGGTCATTCCCATGGAGAGTCTACTTGAATACCACACACACACAATTATATATGTTCTTCTATAGCAACCAGCAAAGCAAGAATGGTAGTGGTGAAATCCATAGTGGCATCGGTGGTGGAGGCAAGAATGACAGTAATGATGTAGGTGGAGGAGTAAGTGGTGGCACCACTAGTTCATCTGAGTCTTAGCAGTAGCAAACAGATGCAATACTCATCAAAGTGGCAGAGATGTTTCTGATGCAACTTGCAGACAGGTTTGACAACATGGCAACACTGCTGGATCCCAGATATAAAGATGTTCCTTTCTCCCTTGACGCGTAGAGTACCTTAAACAGAAATATTGTGGACACCTACTGTATGATGGAGCAGCAAAGATGGAGAAGAAACTTGCAGGAATGTGCACATACAACCTTCTAGTCATACTGCTCTTCCTGTTCTGTTGACTTCACTTTGTGTCAGTGCCAGGTACAGTAGCTTTTTGATGTTGAATTCTGGTGCCATTTAAACAATTTGGATGAAGTCTCACACCTGTCTCCATAGTATATGATATAGTCTTATCTACCAGAGCAATTGACTTTAAGTAATTTTGATTCATTCAAACCCTAGTAAGCCAGGCAAATCATTTGGCCTGCACTTGCTAAAGTGGCTTTGTAACTAAGTTATGCATGAAATTAGTAACCAAGAGAAACAAATTCAAGAGACCATTATGGTTCTCGAAAAAAGTCAGGGAAGCCATCGGGGCTAAGAAAATGGTCTTTTTTAAGTACAAGAAAAAGCAGGGGGAGAAAGAATGGAGTGAATATTTACTGAGAAACAAGGAGGCAGAGAGGGTGGTTAGGGAAGTAAAAGTGGACACAGAGTTAAGTACTGCAGAAGGGTCAAGAGTGGAGAAAGTAATTTCCTCTGCTATATAAGGAAAAAATGAATCGAGGAGGAATCATTAGGCTATCAGAGGAGGATCTGGTGATAGAGGAGGAGGATAGACAAAAGACTGTCATCCTTAATTATTATTTTTGCTCAGTTTTCACCAGGGAGGAAGGAGGGCTACTGCCAGACATTGGAATCAAAGCAGCAGACAAGGGGGTCCCAGAGATGAGGCAGCCAATATTTACAAGCAACAGGGTCCAGAAAGGGCTTGTGGCCCTAAAGATGGATAAGGTCCAGGAGTAAGATGGGTTGCATCCAAGGATACTCAGGGAACTGGCAGCAGAACTGGCTGAACCCCTGGTAGGACTGTTCAACAGGTCACTATGTATGGGGGTAGTCCCAAGGGACTAAAGGGTTGTGGATGTCATTCGACTCCATAGGCAGGAGTACATGGAACAAGCAGTAAACTACAGGCCTGGCAGTCTGACCTCTATTGTAGGGAAGCTGATGGAGTCACTGGTCAAAGAAGACCCTGTGGACTACCTGGAAAGCAATGGTCTTCAGGATAGTAACCAACACGGGTTTATGACAAGAAGGTCCTGTCAGACAAACCTGATAGTTTTCATTGATTGGTTGATGAGGGAACTGGACAGGGGCCACACCGTGAATTTGCTGTACTTTGACTTCAGCAAGGCTTTCGACTCTGTGCCCCACAGATGCTTGTGGAAGAAGATTGAGAATCTGGGTGAAGCTAAGGACACAGTTAACTGAGTAGGAAATTGATGAAAAGGTAGGCAGCAGAGGGTTGTGGTTAGAGATGTTGCAAAATTAAATTTTGCCAGTGAAATGCCAGTTAAACTGGCAATTTTGCCACACAAAATATTTAGCATAATTCATTTGTTCTGCGAAATATTTAGCGAGGTGTGAAGTTGCAAAACTTCACCCACGCATGCAAAATTTCACCCTAAAATAATGAAATTTCACCCACAAGTGGCAAATTTTGCCATTTCGCAGGTTACATTTCATGTTCTATGGGCAAAATTTCTCCGCAGGTGAAATTCCGCATTTTGCTTCAGCAAAAAATTTTGCAAAACAGACGAATTATAAGAAATGTTTTGTATAATGAAATTCGGCAATTTCGCACATCTCTAGCTTGGTCAATGGGATCATATTGGAAGAGAGGGAGGTCACAAGTGGGGAGCCACAGGGATCTGTATTGGGCCTAGTCCTCTTTCTTATGTTCATTAGTGACATTAGGGGAGGAATCCTGGGCAGGTTGTGTCTCTTTGCAGATGACACTGAGCTCTCTGGGAGGGTGGCTAGTGACAAGGGAATCAGCAGAATGCAGCGTGACTTACAAAAGCTTGAGGCATGGCTTAAGGTTTAGCAGTTGAAAGTCAATGCCAAAAAATGCAAAGTAATGCATCTAGGGAATAAGAACCCCAAGACAGAGTACTGGATGGGTATGGTTACATTTAGCACTATGACTTAGGAACATGACCTAGGAGTTATCATCAGTGACACCTTCAAGCAATCAAGCCAGTGCAACTAGGCCTATAGTAAGGCAAGTAGGATGTTAGCATGTATTGGGAGGGGTATTGAGAGAAGGAGGAAGGAAGGAAGGAAGTAGTTCTACCCTTTAATAGATCTTTACTGAGGCCACACCTAGAGTATTGCACCCAGTTCTGAACCCTCACCTCAGGAAAGATAGGGACAGTCTTGAGGTGGTGCAGCACAGGGTAATAAAAATGATTCATGGCCAACAGGGCAAGTCTTATGAGGAGTGCCTCAAGGCACTGAATGTGTATTCACTGGAGACCAGAAGGGAGAGCGGAGATATGATAGAGATCTTCAAATTCCTAAAAGGAATAAACAAAGTGAACTGTGGGGAGCTATTTAGCTTGTATGTTAGTTTGAATCATGAGGGCATGAGTAGAAACTGGCAGGAGTGAGGTTTAGGTGGGACATGAGGAAGTATTTTTAGAAGGGGTTGTGGAGCCATGCAACAGTCTTCCAGCAGAGTTGATGGGCTCTAAAACAGTTGATGGTTTCAATCATGGCTGGGACAGAGTGAACGGTATAGTGGTCACTCAGGGCAACAGAATCCGGAAGGACAATAGAGGGGAGGAGGGGGATGGCTAAGACCCATGTTGGACAATAGGTCCCAGGGTTATATAGGGAACTTAAGCAGACCAGATGGTCTATTGGTGTTTTTCTCCTGTCATTATCAATGTTTCTGTTTTCTTGGATGCCCAATACAGATTGCTTTAGAAAAATGTTTCAGTACAACTGGGAATATTGCCACAGCACATAGCTTATGGCTACATCCTGAGAATCTAGACTTCTTAGCCTTTCCTCAAACTTGTCTTTATCAAGGATCAGTTTAAACTATCCAGTCAATTATTTACAAGTCCAACAAGTGGCATCTATTACTATTCCAATCCTTATGCCATTCCCAACCCCTACCACTAACTCCTCTTGGTGGTACATCTCCCCGAACTCCTCCCACTGGCACTTGTGCCATATTCCAGCTCAATAAGAGGATAACTAATTGCCTACATGATTTACAGTATTAAAATAACCAGACTTATGCTAGGAGGTGTGACTATATCAGAAAGAAAATGAATCCACATCAGTGGTCATAACAAGCAGCTACAAGGGGAAATATTTAAGGAAGATAGGAGAAAGTGCTGTTTCTTACGGTGAGTAATCGGAATTTGGATTTTGTTTCTAAACAATGCAGTGAATGCAGAAATCCTGGCAACATTAATCAAGCATTTGTCAATGCCGGATGTTTGCCACTAGTATAGAAGCCCTGGAGTACTAGATGCTTTGTGTGACTGTGTGGTGTGAATGGTGGTAAAGGACATGCTGGCAGAGGGTTCAAATAAGGCATCTCATGTTAAAAAATGTATGTAAACTGCCTTTTTGAACTTAAGGTTATTTAGATATCTGTAAAGGAAGCTGCAAACTGTAGAGAGAGGAGAACAAGTGAGTTCCATTGTTGTAGTGTAGCGTAATCAAGCGGTGTTAATGGTAGTAAAGGATGTGCTGCCAGAGGTTTAAAATCAGTCATCTTCTGTTAGAAAAGTATAGAAACTCCTTTTTATAAGTTAAGGCTAGTTAGATATCTAAAACAGAGACTGCCAACTGTAGACCAGTGCTTCTGTAGTGATGGATACACATGCACACCACCTGGGAAGTGCAGTACAAAAATTCCCATAGGATTACTTTGTAAATTGTAAATAAGGAATAACACATGATATGGTGTGCGACAGTGCTAAATTACTGCATACCCCAGGTGGGTTGTGAGTCATGAGGTGCAGCCGAGTGCCTTCAACCACCTGGGAAGTGCGGTATGATTCCCGTAGGATCACATTGAAAATTGTAAGCAAGCAATAACACACAGCAGGGTGTGCGGCAATGCTAAATTGCTGCATGCCTCAGGTGGGTTGTGAGGTTGTCCTTTAGGACTCATTCCTCTAAAAAGACACTTGTATCTACCTCCCCCCTCAAATGCCCCTGTTGCTTTTATGTGGCCAATCCTCTTCCCCGTCTCAGTTAAGACTGAATAAAGTATTTGTTCAGGATATCTGCTTTTTCACCTGCTCTCCTCTGCACAGTCACCACCTGTACATCTTAACTTCCCATTCCCTCACCTAGTCTCATTGTTTCACTTATGTTCTTACGATATGTCTTGTACCCTTTCTTTATGCCTTTGCACTGTTCTTTCCTCAGGTTTGCACCTTTCCTTATCAGGGTGTCACCTAGATGTAGTCAGACTAATACTGTAAATCCCCTACAAATATCTTCTCCTCTCACAAGATCCACTTCCTATGCCTCTGTAACACTAAGAACTCAAATAGGAAAAAAACAGGTGGAAGAAGAAAAAATTATGGTTAGACAGTAAAATTGGTGAACCTCACAACTGTTGTCAGATGAAATTACATTTTTTTAAACATAATCTTGTGGGCATATTTATTGACTGATTGTTGAATGAAATTGTATGGTCATTGTATGTTATTTTAAACTGAATTCTGATGATGTATGTATTTACTGGTTGAATGTGTTAATTGTATGGTTTTGTAATGTATTTCTTGAATTGTAACATTGCTGCTTTCACCAAGGACTTCATTGTAAATGAGCTTAGGATCAATTGAGTATATCTTTTCTTCATACAAGTTATGAATATAAATATTTTATTACTACTATTACTTGTTCCCCTGGCAACTGAAGCTTGTTTTGGATACTCTTCATAAAGCACCTTTTAAACCAGACTCCTTGTACTGAGCAGCTATCAAAACTTTATTCTTAGTAGCCGTGTGCTTGGCTAGAAGGGTTAGCAAAATATAGGTGCTCTCCTGTAGGGAGACCGTCTTGGTCTTCCACAGTAACAGAATATCCTTGTGACCATTCCCTTCATTTAAGCCCAAAGTTCTGTTCCAATCACATGTGAAACAGGAGATTCATCTACCTATCCTACACCATGAACAGGAGCCTCAGGAAACAGCACCACACCCTCTAGATGTGGTTACCCAGTTGAAATAATATTTGCACATGACTGAACATATCCAAAAAACTGATAGAATGTTCATAGTCATGGCAGGAAAGAAGCTGGACCAGTCTGCATCTAAAAGCACAATAGCCAGATGTCTCCAAAAGACCATCACAGCTGCATACTGGGGGGGGGGTGCAATTGTCCAGCTACCTCCAGGCATTCAAGCATGTTTCACAGGGCAATGGCTATTTCATGGGTAGAAATAGGGGGAACAGCCACCCCTTCATCCTCTGTCCACACCTTTGTGAAACACTACTGTTTGGATGTGACAGTGGCAGACAGGGCCTCTTTGGAAGAGCAGTGCTTCAGGCAGCCTCAGACTCTATTTAAACTGCTCATGTATTTCCCTCCCTGTCTTCGACTACCTGCTGGTGAGGACCCATTGTGAGCAATGCCAGAGTACTGTAAAAGCTGCTGGGGATAATGGTATTTACTCACCTTGTAAAGGTGATTATACCTGCAACCTTTATAGTACTCAGAGTCCCTCCCAATGCACAGAGAACTGAGACTCAGAGGTAGCCAAAATAACCGATTCCCTTCAGTTTCCTATCTAACCTCCCAGTCAGATGTGTTAGGGTGTCCTGCTACCTGCAATGTGATTAATCTAGACTACTACCTTTAATGTGTTAATCTATTCAAACATCTGTTTTCTTTGACACTAGGTAGTGAAGAAATGTACTATGTAGTGATAGTAGTAAACCATCTCTTCTCCTCCTACATATGCTCCTGCTCCTAACCACCCCTAGACCTTGCTCTCTAACTCCACCCACCACTCGTCATCTCCTAGGAGTCTAGGGTCCACTCCAACATTGAAACACTTCCTCTCAATTTCACTTCATTATTTCTTTCACTTCATTCTTCCACTTCCTTCTCTCACTCCCAGGTTATCCTATCTGCTTCCTCCACCCTCTCACCAGCTCCTCCCTTTATCTATCTTTGCTTGGTGGCTATCGCTCTCACAGCAACTTATCCCTTATTTACTTACACAGTTGTCTGGTCACTTAATTTGACCTTATTGTATTGTCTTACGTAAGTATTAATGCTGTATTTTGGTCTTACTACCTCAATTTCCTAATCTGACCTGATTGTATTTGTCTTATGTTAACTTGAATGCTTATTTTGATCTAACTACCTCAATTCTTTGTCACGTTGCTGCTGTTATGTAACTTGTACTATGTATCATGATGTTCTTTGAAGTTTGTCTCTGTACTCTCCTGGGTCATGCTTGAAAATAGTCTTCCTGGCTAGTGCACCTACCCGGATAACAAAAACTAAATAATATGTCAGTAAACCATGTATTTCATTACAATTCACTGCTTCCATGATACATTATTTCTGCATTTGTGCCCTGTTCTGGTTTTTCCTTGCAGGTGTTTTTTCTTTCTGTAATTTTTGTCAAGGGAAGTATCTCACGTTGCACATTGGCTAGATGGGGGGATAGCCTGTGGCCCACTTGAATGTGATTATATTGTAGCTCGACCTATAGGATGGACAGAGGATAACCCACTGATGAGCAGTGTGTGAATATTATAAAGATTGCAGGTATAATCACCATTAGCAGGTGAGTTAATACCCTTTGTCTTCATTAGTCAGGGTGCAGGATCTTCACAACCCCCTGGTGGTTTTATCATTTGTGGGATAGTCTTTTGTCTCCTCACTCATGAAGATAAACAACATATCTTGAAATAGACCATTGTATATTTATTTATTTATTAAATTTTGATAATCGGGTGAGCCCACTGGGCCCCAAGAGTCCCTTTTTCAGGGGCTACCCAAGGGTTTCATACATTATTACATAGGATTGAGTACAACAAAATACAAGACATGTTTCACCTGGATACATTACAGGGTAAACATGGTAGCAATATAACAAGTTCCAATGATATAGGAGTTGGACCACAGAGTATTGGCTAACACTTCCCTGACTATCATTTTATCTTCATTTGCACTTGCTGCTTAAAGTTGTCTACAACTGACATCATAATCTAACAGTGATTCTTTTTCTTGGTTGGCAAGCAGGGGGTACATAAACATCAGCCACTTTGACCCCTCCCTCATGAAGGTTTGAATGCATTACCTACACCACATGCTCCCCTAGCTTGTGACAGTTTGGGATTCCAGGACTCATATACAGCTAACTCAGCCTCCCAGTTGGTAGTGCAGTTCACTGTGGCCACCCAAATGGGTCCAGCTCAAAAGTATTATAATGTGGTTGCAAAAACCATTAAAGTACTAGTACATTGCTGAAATTAATATTCATTTTTTATGTTGATTGCATGCATCACGCAAGAAACATATTGCGTCAGCTTTCCCCACAAGCAGGTTGTGGAGGCATGGCACTGTTGTGCCCAGTGCCCCCACAGCCTGTAAAGGCTTGTCCCCCCATCCCCCAATGCCGTGGCATGCTGCTGCTGACACTAGTTCAGCCAGCGTGACACAACTTTCTAAAAAATCAGCTGCTGCAATCAGGGGTTGCCTCATTATTGCAGCGTCAGCCATCCGCTGCAATGAGGGAGTGACCCGTCATTGCAGAGTGGGATGTAAGACCCATGATATTGTTTGTGAACATGGCAGTGGCTTGCCACTGTGTTTCTAAAACAATATCTATGTTTGTTGCAGATGGGGGCCACTCCCCGTCGGCATAATGTAACCCCCCTGCTCTTATTGTCTGCCGACGGGGTGCCCAATCCCCATCAGCAGAAAGGAATCCCCCCTTTTGTTGTTTGCTGATGGGTGTGCCCAATCCCCATCAGCAGAAAAGAATTCCCCGTTCTTTTTGTTGTTTGCCGATGGGGGTGCCCAATCCACCGTCGGCTACAGCTGCCCCCTCCAAAAAAAAACAGGACTCCGGTGGCACGCTGGGAGCCCACCCCGGTGTGCCACATGCTGCTTTGTTTGATTGCTGATGGGGGTGCCCAATCCCCCGTCGGCTACAGCTGCTCCCCCCAAAGCAGAAGTCTGGTGGCATGCTGGGAGCCCACCCCAGCATGCCACATGCCCCAGAAAAGTGAAAAACAGTCCTGCGACGTGTTTTGTTTTTCCTAGAAAAAAATGGTCCTCATAGTCTCCTACATCCCTCCCACAACCCGCGCCCACCCACCATGCACCTGCCTCCCCACCCCTCACCCCATGCTTACTCGGAGCTCGGCGCAACGATCTTTGGTGGACCGGGAACATGTCTGGACTTTTCAGTGCTGACCATGAACTGAGGAAATGCCAGTAAGCTGTATAATGAAAAAATTGGGTTTTTTCAACTTTAGTGCATAACTCGGGCATTTTGGGGAATTTTTGCACCAAATTTTCAACATGGGTTTTTTGGGGCTCCTCCTCATGAATTCTTGAGCTGTCATGGCATTAATCAGGCCCGAAAGGTGGTTTCATAGTCACGGTGCAGAATCACCCTTTGGGGCCGATTAATGAAACGAAAAGCCTATGTTGCAAATTTGGTGGGAAAAATCCAAAAAATTACTGTTTTACGAGCGTGCATTGTGCAGTTGCTACATACGCTCATAACTTCATGAATTTACAATATTTTCATGCCAGATTTTCAACATTGGCATTTTGTCACACCTCCTTGTAAGCAGTACAGCTGCCATTGTTCACATCCTGGCCGAAATCTGGTTTAGCACTTCCGACACAGAATAGTGCGGTCGCTGTGGGGAAATCAGTGTTCAGGACTGATTAAGAAAATGACAGTGACACTGTTCAAGAGTAGAGGTCCTAAAATGCCTATTTTGAAAATGTGGTAAAGGTACTCCATAAAATGACTGTGTTACGAGCGTGCGTTGCTTGTGATTAGCACGCTCGCTCATAACTTCACAATTTATAATATTTTCACTCCAGATTTTTGACATTGCCATTTTCCCAGACCTACTTATGAACAGTACAGCTGTCATTTGTCCCATCCCAGCCGAAATGTGTTTTCGCACTTCTGGCACAGAATAGAGCGGTCGCTGTGGGAAATCACTGTTTGGGACAGATTAAGAAAATGACAATGATACTGTTGATGAGCAGAGGTCCTAAAATGCCTATGTTGAAAATTTGGTGATGATAGCCCATCAATTGACTGTGTCACAAGTGTGCATTGTGCACTTTCCACACACCCCTGTAACTTCACAGATTTGTAATTGTCGCACCAGATTTTCAACAGTGCCATTTTTTCACACCTCCTTATAAGCAGTACAGCTGTCATTTTTCACATCCTGACCGAAGTGTGTTTTCACAGTTCGGGTGCAGAATAACGTGGTCACTGTGGGAAATCAGTGTTCAAGACAGATAAAGAAAATGACAGTGGCACTGTTCATGAGCAGAGGTCCTAAAATCCGTATGTTGAAAATTTGGTGATGAAACTCCATAACATGACTGTGTTACAAGCGTGTGTTGAACTGTTTCCATGTACCCTTGAAACTTTGCAACTTTGTAATACTGTCATGCCACATTTTCAACAGTGGCATTTTTTCAAAACTCCTTGTGAACACTACAGCTGTCATTTTTCACATCCTGGCTAAAATATGTTTTTGCACTCCTGCCAGACAATAGCACAGTCACTCTGGGAAATCAGTGTTTGGGACACATTAAGATTGACTGAGTGAGAGGGGGGAGTGACTGAGCTCAACTGAGGTCTGTCGGGACTGCTGCAGATTTGTTTGTGGGCAGACAAAGGCCCCAACACAAGAGCCCAGTACAAAAGGGCAGCCTGCAGCACTGGGAGAAATGGAACAAGAGACCAAGTGAGGGAGGGGGAGTGAGTGAACTCACCGAAGCACTATCAGGACTGCTGCAGGTTTCTTTGTGGGCAGAAAAAAGGTGTCAGTACAGGCAGGGGCCCAGTACAAAAGGCCAGCCTGCAGCGGTGGGAAAAACAGTACAAGCAAGTGAGACAAGGGGACTTAGTGAACTCTACGGAGCTCTATCAGGACTGCTGTGATTTCTTCGTGGGCAGAAAAAGGTGCCAACGCAGGCAGGAGCCCAATACAAAAGTGCAGTCTCTGGCCCCAAGAGAAACAGAATGAGCGAGTGACAGAGCGGTAGTGAGCAAGCTCAACAGAGCTCTAGTGTGACTGCTGCAGATTTGTTTGTGGGCAGAAAATGCGGCAATGCAGGCCGGAGCCCAGTACAAAAGGCCAACTTGCAGCGCCGGCAGAAACGGAATACGAGAGTGACAGAGGGGGAGTAAGCGAGCTCAGTGGAGCTGTGTCGGGACTGCTTCAGATTTCTTTCTGGCCAGAAATAGCCACCAATGCAAGCAGGAGCCCTGTACAAAAGGGCAGCCTGCAGCGCCAGGAGACACTGAACTAGCGAGTGAGGGAGGGGGAGTCAGTGAGCTCAACGGGGCATTGTTGGGACTGCTGCATATTTGTTTGTGGACAGAAAAAGGCAGCAATGCATGCAGGGACCCAGTACAAAAGGGCAGCCTGCAGTGGCAGGAAAACCAGAATGAGTGAGTGAGTGAGCTCAACAGAGCTGTATTGTAACTGCTGCAAATTTCTTTGTGGGCATAAGAAGGCAGCAACGCAGGCAGGAGCCCAGTAGACAAGGGCAGCCTGCAGCACCGGCAGAACAGAATGAGCGAGTGAGAGAAGGGGAGTGAGCAAGCTCAACAGAGCTTTGCCGGGACTGCCATAACATGACTGTGTTACAAGCATGCATTGAACTGTTTCAATGCACCCTTGTAACTTCGCAAATTTGCAATACTGTCATGCCACATTTTCAACAGTGGCATTTTTTCACAACTCCTTATGAACACTACAGCTGTCATTTTTCACATCCTGGCTAAAATATGTTTTTGCACTCCTGCCAGACAATAGCACGGTCATTCTGAGAAATCAGTGTTTGGGACAGATTAAGATCGACCGAGTTAGGGGGGGAGTGACCGAGCTCAGCTGAGCTCTGTTGGAACTGCTGTGGATTTGTTTGTGGGCAGGCAAAGGCCCCAACACAAGAGCCCAGTACAAAAGGGCAGCCTGTAGCACTGGGAGAAACAGAACGAGAGAGCGAGTGAGGGAGGGGGAGTGAGCAAACTTACCAAAGCGCTGTCAGGACTGCTGCTGATTTCATTGTGGGCAGAAAAAGGTGTCAATACAGACTGGGTGCCCAGTACAAAAGGCCAGCCTGCAGTGGTGGGAGAAACAGTACAAGCAAGTGATACAAGGGGACTTAGTGAGCTCAACTGAGCTCTATCAGGATTGCTGGGATTTCTTTGTGGGCAGAAAAAGGTGCGAATGCAGGCAGCAGCCCCATACAAAAGGGCAGCTTGCAGCGCCAGGACAAACAGAATGAGCGATGAGAGAGGGAGACTGAGCAACCTCAATGGAGCTCTGTTGGGATAGCTGCAGATTTCTTTGTGGACAGACAAAGGTGCCAACACAGCCGGGAGCCCCATACAAAAGCGCAGTCTGCGGCACCAAGAGAAACAGAATGAGCGAGTGACAGAGCAGTAGAGAGTGAGCTCAACGGAGCTCTAGTGTGACTGCTGCAGATTTCTTTGTGGGCAAAAAATGTGGCAATGCAGGCTGGAGTCCAGTACAAAAGGCCAGCTTGCAGCGCCGGCAGAAACGAAATGCGAGATTGACATAGGGGGAGTGAGCCAGCTCAGTGGAGCTGTGTCGGGACTGCTTCAGATTTCTTTCTGGTCAGAAAAAGCCGCCAATGCAGGCAGGGGCCCAGTACAAAAGGGCAGCCTGCAGCGCCAGGAGACACAGAACAAGCGAGTGAGGGAGGGAGGGGGAGTCAGTGAGCTGAATGAGGCTTTGTTGGGACTGCTGCAGATTTGTTTGTGGACAGAAAAAGGCAGCAATGCATGCAGGGGCCCAGTACAAAAGGGCAGCCTGCAGTGGCAGGAAAACCAGAATGAGTGAGTGAGTGAGCTCAACAGAGCTGTATTGTAACTGCTGCAAATTTCTTTGTGGGCATAAGAAGGCAGCAACACAGGCAGGAGCCTGCAGCGCCGGCAGAACAGAATGAGTGAGTGAGAGTAGGGGAATGAGCGAGCTCAATGGACCTTTGTCGGGACTGCTACAGATTTCTTCGTGGGCAGAAAAAAAGGCACCAACAGAGGCAGGAGCCCAGTACAAAAGGGCAGCCTCCAATGCCAGGAGAATCAGAATGAGTGCATGTGACAGGGGGAGTGAGTGACCTCAATGGAGCTCTGTCGGGACAGCTGTGGCTTTCTTTGCTGGTAGAAAAAGCCACCAACACAGGCAGGAGCCCAGTACAAAAGGGCAGCCTGCAGCATCAAGAGAAACAGATTGAGCGAGTGAGAGAGGGGGAGTGAGCCACCTCAATGGAGCTCTGTTGGGACAGCTGCAGATTTCTTCTTCAGCAGAACAAGGTGCCAATGCAGGCAGCAGCCCACTACGAAAGAGCAGCCTGCAGCACTGGGACAAACAGACAGTCACTGACAGAGGGCCACTGAGCGAGCTCAACAGACCAACGTAATCAACATTCGGGATTGACAAATGCTTGTTTAAAGTAGTCAGCTGTTAATTTTTTTTGCATCTTAAGCATTGTTTTCCTTTATCATTTGCTAAATATAATATTTTCTATCTATAGTAGGTTTGTGTGAAACATTACTCTGTCTGGAGGCTGACATATCTACTTCTATTCCACTTTAAACCTTCTTAGCATTGTGACCTCACTGTGACAGCACAACAGACCATGAAGAGCCAATCACCTGCTGGAAGACTGAAAACTAGTGATGTAATAATAAATGAATTCACAGTGCTAATGAGTATGAAGGGGACAATAACTAGATATGTTAGCTGCCAGGGAGAGCGCTATTCTATATATCACACCTAATACTGCAATTAGCTACTAAACTTTTATATTATCAAAAGGAAACATAAGCAAATTACTTCAGCGATAACTACTGTCTACTTACATAAATCATCAACACCATCTGTCATGTGCTTTTGGTACTATTAGCTCTTCACAGTTTGTCAGACACCATGTTGCTCTCTGCATACTCCTTACTTTCTTAAATAGCTCTTATTGGCATTTCTCAAGACATTTGGCATGTTAGGGTACTGTTCAGCACTGAAGTGTAAAAAAATAAATGTATCTTACAATAAGATTTTGTTTCAATTTTTTCATACATAGAAAGTATTGTGTTTTTAATGGCCCACTCAAAAAGTAGCCATTACTGCTCCTGACACCCAGTTTCCATGCACTGCTTGGGGAAGGGGACGTAATTGAGAAGTTGCTGCTGTACAGAGTGTTAAGAGTTCGAGTAACGTCTCAGGAGGGAGTGTGGACGGCTGAAGTGAATTACTGAAGATGCTTGTTATTCAGGAAAGAAAAACAGAATGCAAAATAAAAAACATTATTACAAGGCATTGCTAAGCAGCACTCAAATGAATCAACAAGGCAGAAAGAAATCAAACACTATCCCTTTAAAGATCAAAACTTCAAGCAATGTCATTTAATGTGAGACCCCCTGGTTTAACTTGAACTCATGATCACTGGGGAAAACTATTATTTGCTCTTCCTAGCATGTTGATCTCAATAACTGCCATCACTGTGTTCTGAATGTAATAATACTGCATGGCTCCTGTAGCATTATGGACAGGATTTGAGAAAAGCTCCCTGTGGGCTGCAGATAATAAAATGGGAAAGTATATGAGATTAGAGTTACAGTGTCAGCTAACCAGCCAGGATACATCATAAGGTTAAGGCTTGCAAAACTGTAAACAAGCAAAGCTGTAAGTGGAGGAACACTTGTCAAATTTTAGTATTTTCTAATGTTTTGAAGGCATGTAAAACACTGCATATGCTTGGACAGGACTAAAATTCAGGTTTATAAAGTGACTTTCATACACTGTTCCAAAGCATGTTCCAAGCCACGTACACCTTTAACAGCCATTTGATGCACACAGGGAGGTAAAGTGAGATCACGGAGGGTTAAGGGAGTTCAGAGAGTGTAAGGAGAGAAAGAGAGAGAGAGAGAGAGAACACAAAAAAATTCAGTCTTTGGAAACGTGTTTAAGCTTATATGTCACATATTTATGTATTTATTTCTCCCCTTTTCATAATAACAATATGCAATAAAATGTAAATGGGTCCGTTACTCTTTTGACTTCATGTGACTTCATTTGCTCTCACTGCCTATCTACACCTGACATCGTGATACTCTGTTTATGGCATCACAAACACTTCCATAGCAACAGACTGTGATATCACAAGCAGAGAATTGTGATATCAGATGTAGAAAATCATAAGCACTTTAGGTTATCAAAACTTGCTATTAAAGAAGTACTGTAGCTGTTCCCATATACACAAAGACATTTGTAAGACTGCTTAGTAATACAGATCAATTTCCATTTTGTCCACATTCCCTGAAGTCTTTAAAGGAATTGTTATTGATCTATGGTTACATACCTTCATAAGTAAGAAACATTCTCTAAAGACCAAGGTTTTAGAACACTAAATAGTACCATGACAGCATTTATCAAATGTATTTAGACAATGAGAACTCAAAAGATGTAGCAGAAAAGGTAAAAGCTACAAGGGTAGCATTCACAAGGTATAACGAGATGCAGAGAGAGGAGGATAAACAGGCATATCAGAGGAAACAGAGGGAAGCAGGGAGAGCGGTAAGGAGTATGAAGGCACAAACTGAAGAGAGAATAGCCCAGGTGGTAAAACAGGACAAGACATTTTTTTAGGTACAGTATGTAAGCGAAAAGAGGAAGACCGTGGTGGAATTCTAAGGTTAAAAAGGGAAAGAGGAAATGTGCAGAGGGGGACCAGGAAAAGGGAGACATCTTGAACTAATACTTTTGTTCAGTGTTTACAGAGGAATGAAATGGGGAGGAGCCACAAAAAAGTAACAGGAGCATTGGAGAGAGGGAGGGGGACACTAGTCCACATTTGGAGGAGAGAGTCCTGAAGAGACTTGCAAATCTGGATGTGGACAAAGCAATAGGCCCTAACAGGGTGTATCCTAGGGTACTGACAAGAGATGTACAAAGTTCGGAAACTTTGCTCTGTGAAATAATTTGTGACGTTTTCCACATCCACTAGGTGGAAAGTGACAACTTCACAAAATGTTTGGCAGGCAAAGTAACACTTTTTCATGGGAAGTTATGCAAATTCACTGGCAAAATTGCAGCTTCACTTTAACATCACCTGACTTTGCTTAAAAAAGTGTTATTTCCCCAGGAAAACTCAGTGTGAAGTAGCAAAGTCGGAACTCATAAAGTTATTTGCAAAGGCAAATTTCACAACTTCACCCGAACTTCACAGATGAAGTAAAATTTGCAACATCTCTAGTATTGTGGGAGCTTAGGGAACTACTGACTGCCTTAATGTTCAAAAAAGGGGAGGGGGGACCAAAAAATACTCCACTTGGGCTGTTGTAAAATTTCTCAAAGTTCTTTATTTATTTTTGTTAATTGCCCTGATGTTTCACACTCTTGTGCTTTTTCAAAGGGCTGTTCATATATTCTGTAAGAATAATAGATACATATTGTTTATAAAGCTTGCATTTTTGGATTCCATTTCTTTTCATTATTCTTCTATTAACATTTTCTATTATACTTCATTACCACTGTGCTTCTTTCTCATGCTACCTATAGTACACACTCTGTACTCTATTCACTCTTCTTATAATTATAACTTTACAAAAATAATATACAGTATTACAGAATATGTACCCTGTATTCGTGCTTTGTTTCCACACTGGCCAGGTGCTTTTTACGTCTGCCTTTGCCTGTTCTACTGATTCTTCATGGCAAGGAATTGCACCAAACTTGTGTCTTAACTATGATAATATAAACAATTTGTGAAAATGCTTTCAGCAACCTTATTTAACAGGTTATTTTCAATACAATAATCAAACAACTTTCCCTTATTGCTACCTTTTCTGTTATAACATTGTACCATTTTAAAAGATCTTAATTGGCTAAATTTTGCCTTTTGCAACTTTATCTTTCAGCTCAATGTGCTCCGGTTCCTTTGTTCTCTGTCTTCCTTGAATTTTAGGTTCTGTTTTTAATACATTTAAAGTTTTAATACAATCAAATTTCTTAGTAACTGTTTAAACACTTCTGCAATGTGTTTTTGCCTGTATAACTGGTTTTAACACTTTTTACTCACTTTTGTGCTGAATGTTGTTTCCAACTCCTTACTTCTTTATTTTATTGTCAATTTTTTCATGGGAAGTTATGCAAATTCACTGGCAAAATTGCAGCTTCACTTTAACGTCACCTGACTTTGCTTAGAAAAGTGTTATTTCCCCAAGAAAACTCAATGTGAAGTAACAAAGTCGGAACTCATAAAGTTATTTGCAAAGGCAAATTTCACAACTTCACCAGAACTTCACAGGCGAAGTAAAATTTGCAACATCTCTAGTACTGTGGGAGCTTGGGGAACTACTGACTGCCTCTCTGATAATCCTGTTTAACAGCTCATTGGAAACAGGGGTATCCCAGAGGACTTGTGGAGGACAGATGTAGTTGCACTTCACAGGAGTGGAAGCAGATCAGTGGTGGGCAATTTTAGGCCAGTCAGCCTGACCTCAGTGCTTGTAAAGTTAAGGGAATCACTGCTGAAGGAAAGGATTGTTGAATATCTTGAATCATATGGATTACAAGACCAGAGGCACCATAAAAACATAAGAAAAATGTTGGCAGATGGGGACCGCGTGATCCATCTAGTCTGCCCAAATAGACTACCTCCTCCTACATTGCCTGCAACCTAATCTGCCCACAATGCCTATCCCATGCAAGGTTGAAATCTCTAATCATCTTTGATGCTACTAGCTCCTGGGGCAGGCTGTTCCATGGTTCCACCACTCTCTCTGTGAAGAAGTACTTCCTGAGATTGCTTTTGAACCTGCCTCCCACCAACCTCAAATTATGGCCCCTTGTACATTGCTGTTGTGTTGTGCTGAAATAGATAACCTGCCTGAGTTGTGTTTAGCCCCTTCACATATTTAAATGTTTTGATCATGTCACCTCTGTTTTTTCTTTGTTTGAGGGAGTATAAATTTAACTCCCTGAGTCGTACCTTGTACGTTTTGTGGTGTAGACCCTGCACCATTTTTGTAACTCTTCTTTGTACCGTCTCCAAACAGTCAATGTCCTTTTTGAGGTAAGGTCTCCAGAACTGACCACAGTATTCCAAGTGTGGCCTTACCAAGGACCTGTAGAGAGGCATGATAACCTCCTGCTTCCTACTAGCATGGATTCATTGGGGGGTGGGAGGTCATTTTAAAATAATTTGATAGCTTGATTTGACTGGGTGACCAAGGCACTAGATCAGTGTGGAGTGGTTGACATACCCAACCTACATTTCAGTAAGGCTTTAGACACTGTTCCACATGAGACACTAGTAAGCAGTCTGGGTAGCATATGAGTGGGTCCAAAGGTGGTAAACTGGGTACAAAACTGGTTAGGGGATAGGTGGCAGATGATGGTAATAAATGTAGTTCATGTCAAGGAAGGGAGGGTGGCCAATGGGGAAACTCTTGGATCAGTGCCCAGACTGGTCCTTTTTGATATAAGTGACATTTCAGAGGAGCAAAAAGGGAAGGTCTTTCTCTTTATGGATGACACCAAAATCTGCAAGAGAGTGGACACAGAAACTATGGGCAGAGTACAAAATGGGTGGGGCAGTACTGACAACCACCAAGCAGAGAAGAGACCTGGGGATAATGATATTGGATGACCTAAAGGTAGCCAGGCAGTGTGACAAGACAGTTGGGAGGGCTAGTGGGATGTTGACATACGTAGGGAGGGTATTACCAGCAGAAAAAGCAAGGTAATGATCCCTCTATATAGATCACTAGTAAGATCCCACCTAGAGTACTGTGTCCAGTTCTACAGATCACTTGTCAGGAAGGCAATAGATAGAGTGGAGACGGTCCAGAGGAGTCCAGCTAAAATGGTAGAGAGTCCGCATCAGAAGTCCTATGAGAAGAGACTAAAGGACCTAAATATGTACACTCTGAAAGAGAGGGGGAAGAGGGGGATATGATAGAGACCTTTAAATACCTCATGGGGTAAATAAGGTACAGGAGGAAGTATTTAAAAAAAAAAGATGCTCAAGAATATGGGGACATGCAATGAAGATGGAGGAGGGTAGATTCAGGAGACATGTGAGGAAGTACTTCACAGAGAGTGATGGATTCCTGGAACAGTCTTCCAGCAGAGGTGGTAGGGGAGAAAACAGTTGGGTTCAAGAATGCATGGGATAGGCATAAGAGAAACCCAGAGATCAAATAGGATCTGCAATGATACTGTAGCAAGGGAAAATGGGCAGACAAGGTGGGCCAAGTGGTCCGTATCAGCCCTCAAATTCTACGTGTCTATGTCTGTAATCTGGGGCAATATACAAATAGTAAATTCAGCATCAAACTTTAATTTTTTTTTACTTTGTTGCTAGTTATTTGTTAAGCAGTTGCTTTTTTGGTTGCTTTGTTATTTAATTTCCTGACTTTGCAAAGTGCAGCTTTTCATAGTTCTTCACTGGGCAAAGAACATCTTTACATAAAAAGAACTTAGCAACCTACTTTAATTAATGAAATATATTTACACACAAAAAAGAAACCCAACCCACACACTCTTAATCAAATACTCACACCACACGACCAAGTTCATAATATATTTCCTACCCAACCATCCCCCCTAGGCCCCCACCTCCCCCTTCTTCTGCTCCGCTCACCACAATAGTATAATAATAATAATATAAGCCCTTGTCCAGCCTGCAAAATCAAGTTCCCTCTCCCTTTACCCTGTCTTGAAAAATCATGAAAGACACACCTCACACCTCACCAACTTTTTATGAGTAAACTCCCTCTCCTCTCAAACCCTACAAACTCTAGTAGTAATGTCATGCGAAATTGAAAAATTACACTCCGTGAAATTTTTCACATAATCCATGCATTTTCTTGAAATATTTCGCAGGCGTGAAATATGAAATTTCATCCCGGGGCACAAGTTCAGCAGCAAACCGGTGAAATGTGCTGCTCGTGGGCAAAATGTCACCATGGTAAAATCATGCCTGGTGTCTAGTGGTCCCACCCACCCCACCCAGCTGATCACTGGCCCCAAATTCAACAATTCCTCATCCTACCCACCGACCTTTACATCCCTGGTGTCTAGTACCCCAGACAATACCAGCCCAAATTGAATAATCCCCCCCACCACCACGAGATTGGTATAAAAAAAACTCCCTGGTGTCTAGTGGACCCCCACCCTGTCATCAGATAGTTCCCCTCCCCACTCCCCAGTACCTGAGCAGGCCACCAGCACAGCCTTCCATTCATCCCCATGGCCAGCAGCCCAACTGAGCGCTTCAATGAATGAGCGCATGTTTGTACAAGCATTCGCTCATTCATTGAAGTGCTCAGTTGGGCTGCCAGCTGTGGAGGTAAGCTATGGAGGTGAGTGGAGGGCTGTCCCGGTGGCCCACTCAGAGTACTGGGGAGAGATCGGGAAAAGAGGGGAACTATCTGATGACAGGGTGGGGCGGTCCACTAGACCCAGAGAGTTGTGTTTTTTTTTCTAATGCCGAATCTCGGGAGGGGGGAATTATTCAATATGGGCCTGTGATTAGCCGGTGGGGCCACTAGACACCAGGGATGTAAATCTCATGGGGGGGGTATGGGGAATTGTTGAATTTGGACCCGTGATCAGCCATGGGGTGGGACCACTAGACACCAGGGAATGGGATATGTTTAAGGGAACTGGCAGTAGGGCACTGAACTGCAAAATTTCAAGTGAATTTTCGCATTTTTGTGCAATACTTCATGTGGCGCAATTGCCAATTTCGCAGAAATTTTGCCAGCGAAATTTTATTTTGCAACATCTCTATCCAGTAGTAATGGTGAATATAAGTAAACGAACACTGGTCAGAGCCACAGTGGCTTACTGCAATAGTATTGAAGTAATTTGGATGCACATTCTCATAACCCCCCCCCCATCAAGTGTTACAGTGCAAAGAAAGGCAAGTGAGTGAGACTCTGACCTACGTTATGACTAACTCAGAAAGCCAAGTCCATGCAACAGCTAGATACCCAACTGGGAAACAATCCAGGATCTTCCTGAATCTCAGACTCAGATCCCACTCCTGACCTCTCAACTTTCAGATTCTCCTCCTATCCCAGTACTGCTGCTCCAACACAACCACTGACCTTCAGAAAAGTGATTGTTGCACATTTAAATGACAGGTAGGTTAGGCAGGAACTTGCAGCTCTCCTTCCAAGAAGCGTTCAATCATTGTCTTTTTTCTATCTGTCCCCATGATATCCATTTGCAGGGTGGACACTCCTGATACAACCCTCCTTCTCTCACTCCCCAGCTGATGGACCCTGTGCCTAATTTTAGTGCCACCAATGACCTGTTTAGAACAGAAACCACTGGATATGTTGCCCTGATTTTCTGGTCTCCTTACCAAATAGTAGGGTGCTAGGTTAGCAGGTGGCAAACTGAGCCTGTAGTGTTGATTACAGTATGCAAGTGGCGCTCTGGTTGGGTGAACAAAATTTACAATTGAAGTACCAAAATGCCAAGTAGAATTAAACACTTTTCTACAAATCAAATGGCCTAGGATAAATAGGTGTTAAATCAGCCACATCTAGCAAAATTTATGGGGGAACATTTGGAGATGACTGGCCTTCACTGTTCAGCCAGTAATCTGCAAAAAAACATGCAGGCCATCTGAAATCAAGTCAGAACAACATGTTAAAGCCATATTGACTCTTCTCGATCAAGAGTTTATCAACCCATTCAGTGCTACTTTAGATGCTGAAAGATTGTACAATTTGTCCTCAGGAGCACCTTTTACACCAGGTATTGAAGAGAACCTCCCCAGTATCATGGAAGGAGGTACAGAAATGTATGAACAGTTTATCAAAGAAAGACTTGAAAGTGGTAAAAAGAAATATTTTGACCTAATTTCAATAGCCCCTGTGAAAACCTTCAATGATGCAAACAAAATAGCTCAAGTAACTACCAAAGGAGAAGTTACAGAGCTTAAATTTGAAAGAGACATACTGGGAAAACATTTGGCCCTTTCATACAAACACAACTTCCCTGTAGGTATAAACAAAATATTAACCTATTTCCTGGGCCCCATCCCACTAAGTCTAGCCAATGCAGATGGAACTAGACAGACAATAACAAAGAGCAAGGTACTCGAGGTGCTAGCTGAATATTATCCAGTGTCTGACACTTCAGAGCTTCCCCCCAAGAAAAGCATTTTTTTTTTAGGTGGCTAGTTTTCCATTAGCAGGTTATACAGACTTGCCACTAGAGGGATTCTTATTCTTTCATTTAAAACCAGCATTTGTCAATGCCGAATGTTGGCTTGCTGGCATTGGCATTGGTAGTGCAGGAGTTAGACAGATGTATCATAGGAATGGCAGTGAAGTATTGCACTGATGCCAACCCACCCCTACCCTGCAGAGAGTGACAAGCATTAGGGTGTCCCTTTGGGTGTTTGGTAGTGCAGTGCGGGAAAACATGTCGGGCAGGATGTGAGAAATGACAGCTGCACAGTTCATAAGGAGGTGTAAAAAAATGCCAGTGTTGAAAATGTGGCATGTAAATATACCAAATTTGCGAAGCTACTAGGGTGTGTGGGAAATATGCAATGCACGCTTGCAACACTGCCATTTCATGGGCGTTCTGCACCAAATTTTCAACATAGGCATTTTAGCACCTCTGCTCATGTACAGTGTCACTGTTATTTCCTCAAAGTGTCCCAAGAAGTGATTTCGCACAGCGACCATGCTATTCTGTGCCGGAAGTGCAAAAACACATTTTGGGCATGATATGTCAAATGATGGCTGTACTGTTCATCAAAAGGTGTGGAAAAATGGCAATGGTGAAAATCCAGACTGAAAATATCACAAATGCACGACGGTACGAGGGTGCGTGCAATCTGCCAACGCATGCTCGAAACAGTTATTTTATGGAGTATCATCACAAAATTTTCAACATAGGCATTTTAAGTCCTCTGCTCATGAACTGTGTCACTGTCATTTTCATAATCTGGCCCAAACACTGATTTCCCACAGCGACTGCGCTATTGTGTGCCGGAAGTGCGGAAACACATTTCGGGCAGGATGTGGAAAATGACAGCTGTACTGTTCACAAGGAGGTGTACAAAAATGACAATGCTGAAAATCCGACGGTAAAATATTGTGAATGCGTGAGATTCTACGAGCCTGCGTAGCAACTACTGCATAACTGCGCTCATCAAAAAAAGGCATTTGTTGATTTTCCACCAAATTTGGAACTTAGGCTTTTTAAGAGGGCACCTCACATCACCACCACTGTCATTTCATTACTGGCCTCGAAAGGTGATTTCAAGAGTGAGTGCTAAATCACCTTTAGAGGCCGAGCAACCATGACAGTGACAGAATTCATGAGGAGGGCCCAAAACCCCATGTTGAAAATTTGGTGCAAAAATTCCAAAAAATGCCTGAGATATGAAACAAAGTTGAAAAAACCCTATCTAGCCCATTATACAGCTTACCGGCATTTCCTCAGTTCGCGGTCGGCTTTGACGAGTGCAGACGTGTTCCCAGTCCACCGAAGATCATCATGCCAGACTCTGGAGGTAAGTATGGAGTGAGGGGGGTGGGGGAGGCAGGGTGCGCAGTGGGTGGGTGTGGGTTGTGGGAGGGGCAGGGAGAAGTGCTGTGGGACTGTTTTAATTTGCAGGTTTAAAAAAAAAAAGACGACACGGGATGTTTGCCACACTGGGTGGGCTCCCAGCATGGCAGAAGAATGGCTGGGGGAGCATGAAGCCGACGTGGGATTGGGCACCCCCGTCGGCCATGGCATCAGTTGCCATGCTGGGGTGGGTTCCCAGCGTGGCACCCTGTACTGGGGAGGACAGTGGAACCGACGGAGATTGGGCACCCCGTGCCGGCCATGGCATCAGTTGTCACACTGGGGTGGGCTCCAGCATGGCACCCTGTACTGGGGAACGGCATCGTAGTGGTGGGATATAATCTTCTAACAAAGTGACGCTTGCATGACGAGCTTGTCTCTGATTGCAGCGGCACTTCGCTTAGAAGTTTTGTCCACTTTACATAATGTTGGTGTCAGTGCTAGCATGCTGGCTTATTGGGAAATGAGGGACACACCTAATGATGTGTGCCCTGCATTCACCCAACAGCAGCCGTGCCCCTAAAGCTGCACTCTCCCAATATGTTGACTGCCGTGCAAGCGCGGCAAGCCAACATAAAAAAAGTCTACCCTCTGAAAGACACAGTTGCTTTACTTGCTATATACCTTCCTTCCCGCCCTTGAGATCCTCTCGAACCAGGTAAGACTTCCCTGAACCACGGGACTGCTGACAGCCATGCTATTGGCCCTACAGTATCTGTACCACACCCTGATTGGATGCTCTCTTGCCTCCTGCTCGGGGATTGGCTCTTGAGCCAGCTAAAACTTTGCTTTGCTTGGGGCTGCTGCGCCCATTCATTTCTATGGCAAACTGACAAAATTTTATGCCTGCCCCCTACCTTAACTTTATAGACCATCCTCCATGCCCCCTGGTAGTTCCGCCCCAACTTGTGCTCCATTGGGTACCCTTTTTGAGACTCCCTCCCATCTTTTAGTCGCCACCTCCCACTCCCTGGCTGCCTGGCTTTTCTGGCTGTATCCTCACTTCCCACTGATCCAGCTGCTGCTCTTCCACCCCTTCTCCTAGCCCCACCAGCCTGTCCTAACCCCCTCCCTCTGCCTACCCTGAATCCTATCTTAATCATGCGCCTCCACCATTCTCTACCCCATTCTATTTCTTCTTGCCTGTCTTCTTCCCCTACTGCACACCCCAAAAGCCTGCTTTCCTCCCTCCCTCCCCACAGCTTCCCCATTCCTACATCCTTCCTCCACATAGGCATGCTGCACACTGGTCACTGGGCCCTGCCCAGGGTCCATCCTACTGCCATGAAACTGTCCTACACCCACACTGGTCCTAGCCCTCCACTCTGGTCCCCCCGTCTATGATTACCCTCACCCACTATCGTTGATGCTCGGCAACTTCCTGAGATGCTAGCAGGTGAAAGCATTCCCTTAAAGAAATACGCCGCAGCACCTTGAGGCTAGTCCTCCTCCTCCTGATGCTGTCAGGCAACGTGCACCAAAACCCTGGCCCATTCTGCTCTAAAGCCACTAATCTGAGCAAGCCTTTGGGTGCCCTCTCATTCATATCAATCAACATCTGCAGCCTCCTTCCTAAAATGGATGCCCTACAGGCCATCACCAGCCAACACTGCTCTGACATCCTGGCAGTTGTCGAAACCTGGCTCACGCCATCAGTATCGGACCATGCAATCAGCCTTCCTGGCTACAAAGTCTTTAGGCTGGATCACCTCTCCAAAAGGGGTTGGGGCTGCACTCTCTACCTAAAGGACTCCATACAGGGGCACCACATAATTACCTCACTCCAACCCACAACTGCTCAGATACTGCCAGTGAGAATCCTCCTCAGAGCCCAAAACAAAACCCTCACTGTTGCCACCATCTACATCCCTCCCAAAGAACAGGACACTGGTCAAACAGCTGTTCTTGACTTTGTAAAGCCACTCCCACTGGACACCGAATCCATCCTCCTAGGCGACTTCAACATCAACTGGCCTGCGGCCGATGCTGGTGCACACAGGGATACCAATGCTGCAGCGAACCTCACACAAATGGTTGACTCACCAACCAGGAAAAATTACAGGACTGGTACCAGCACACTCTTGGACTGGATCCTTATCAGTCACCCATCATGGATATCTAACACTAATGTCCTCCCTGACCCTCTCAGTGACCACTCCCCTGTTAGCTTCACCTGGTCAAATAAATTCATCAAACAACTGCCAAAAACTATCACCAGCAGGGTTCTACCCAGTGGTCACCTTCTTCGACTCAAATCCCACCTCCTCCATCAAGACTGGTCCCTTATCTTCAATGCAAACAACATAAACACTGCCCTTGACCACTTCATAAACATCTTCACTGTGGCCTGTGACACGCATGCTCCTATTAAGAAACACAAAGTCAAATCACTCAGTAACCCTTTGCTCACAGGTGACCTCCTCAGGATGCTAAAAATAAGAGGCCACCTATGGGAGCTGGCCAGAAACTCTGGAAGGAAAAACAACATCCAAAACTACAAACGTGCTCGCAATGACTGCACCAAAACCATCTGGAAAATGAAGTCCGCCTACTATAAGCATGCCCTCACAAACTCCTGTGGCAATGGTCGGGAATTCTGGAAGAACATAAAGGAACTCACCAGGAACCCACCCAAAACCCCCTCACCAATACTCAGCATCAACGGAACCACAACCCTCAACCCAAAAACCATTGCGGATACCTTTAATAAGGCCTTTACTGACATCAGCGCTGTCCTTCCCCAGGACTACTTCAAAGGTGGTGAAGCCCCTCTGTCTGCAATGAACAGTACGCCCACCAGCTCCCCCCGCTTCTACTTCAAAGCAGGTAAGGCTTACCAAGTATGCAAATATGTTATCAAAGCCCTTGGTAAATCAAGATTCAGTAATGACTCCCTCAATTTCAAAATCCTGTCTCTCACACTTGATGAAGTGCTTAGTCCTCTGACCAGAATTTTCAACCTCTCCCTCAGCCTTAGCCAGTTCCCGGACAGATGGAAATCTGCCACTGTCACCCCAATCCATAAAAGTGGTGACAAAACTGCCCATGATAACTACAGACCTATCTCCCTACTACCCCCACTCTCCAAGGCACTAGAACACATCGTTTCAGACCAGCTCACAGAATACCTGGATACGTACAACATCCTGTACAAGCAACAACATTGGTTCCACAAAGGTCACAGCACCTCCACAGCCTGACTTGAATTCACTGGCACAATCCACAATGCACTTGACTCTGGTGAACTACTAGGCTCAATCTACATTGACTTAACTAAAGCCTTCAGCACCATCAATGACCACCTCCTGCTTGTCCAGCTTCAGAACACTGGGCTGTCAACCAACTACATTGGCTGGTTTAAGAGCTACCTTGGAAAACAGTCCCAAACAGTAAGAATCGCTGATACACTCTCGGACCCTAGACTGGTCCACTCGGGAGTCCCCCAGGTCTCCATTCTGGGACCTCTCCTCTTCAGCCTATTCTTAAACTCACTACCGGACAGCTGCCCAGAACAAATAATTCTCTACGCCAACGATGCTGTGATCCTCACCTTGGACTCTGATCCAATCCAATTACAAAATAAACTTCAGCGGGCCTTCTCCTCCATTGAATCCTGGTTCCTAAATCATAAACTGCTTCTTAATCAGAAAAAAAACAAGTATATGGTCTTCTGCAGCTCCCACAACAAAAACAAACAACTCCACCTCTCCATTGCAACCGAACAAGGAGCCATCCTAGAGCAAACACAATCATTCAAGTACCTCGGCATCACCCTTGATCCCCACCTCTCATATGCTGTCCATATCAGCAATGTAGCAAAGTCTGCCAATGTGAGGTTAGGCATATTATTCCGGCACAGGAAACACCTAACCCCAGAAGCACTGTCAGTGGCCGTCCAAAGCTCCATCATCAGCATCATAGACTATGGTCTTTCCATATATGGGTCTGCAACTACGACTGCTCTCAAAAGTATCGCGACCTCCCTGAATAAGGACTGTCATCTCATCACTGGCTCACATTGCCGTACCCACATGTGTGACCTTTATTTCCAATCTGGATGGCTTCAACTGGACAAACGCATAAAATACCAAACCTGCATCACCACCAAGAAAATTATAATGGGGCTTGCCCCACCTGGTGTCTGTGCCCTCCTTAAGCCTAGACATAGGAACATCACTACAAAGAGATCCAATTCCCATCTACTACATATCCCATGATGCCGCACTACCCAAGGACAAAGATCATTAGCCTATCAGGCATCCAACTGGCTCAACTCTCTTGGCAGAGACATAGCGAACGCTCCAACACTCAGCCTTTTCAAGTCCAAGCTGTACCTCTCACTGCTTGTATCCTGAGATTGCCCATCTTAACATTTCCACCATTCCAGCTGCACATGCCCCAGCACCCAGCACTTACAATCCATTTTTGCACCCCTAGCACCTTATCTGTCATATTCCCTCAACAAGGCCCCCTGGCTGCACTGTCTCCCACCCTCACCCACCTCCCCCCATATCTCCACTCCTGCCCCTGCCCCAACCACCTCCCATACTCCCCACCCCTGCACCTCCTTCCCTCGATCTCCCACTCACTTCCCCACCCACCCCTCCTTCCTTTGTCTTGTTCATAACTCAAGTCTTTGTGCTGGTTATTACATGTCTGTAAGTCAATGACTATATGTTTGTAACTAAAAATGGTGACTGTTGCACACGCTGACATGGAACCTTTATAAAAGAGCCTTGGCTCAAAGGTATTATAATCCTAGATTGAAATAAATAAAAATAAATAAATAAAATACATAGCTGATCTAATGGCAACAGTGCAGGTTATGACAGGAATCCCTGAAATCTTTGGTGATCTGGCAGCGAAACTCCTGAATAGTCTTCCAAAGGGATTTGCAAGAGTGGATGTTGCAGATACATACAAAGCGCAGTCAATCAAAGAGGCTGAGAGATTTCAATGAGGATTTAGTGAGAAGCATATTATCAAAGGTCCCAACACCAAAGTGCCAAAGAATTTCAGTTACTTCCTTTCTAATGGATCTAACAAGGAACACCTGATTGATTTGATCATGCAGGTCTGGGGAGAAAATTGCATGAGTTTGTTAGAGAGTCAAGTGATCTATTTTTCAAACAGAGACAAATACTACATGATCACCAATGAAGGGAGTGTAGTTGTGGATGTTCTTTGTTCTGACCAGGAAGAAGCAGACACAAAAATTGTCCACCATGTGCAACATGCCATTACAATACATCCAGGCCCTGTCATCCTCCATTCACCATCTGAGGATACTAATGTACCAATAATTTTACTGTCACTATTTTCAGAATGCAAGCAAAGTACAGTATATACCTGGACAGTGGCCATGGCAACAGTAGGAAAATCTTTGACATTAGCAAGTGTGAAATGACCACTGCAACAAAGAAGGCCTGAGTCAGTTCCCATGCATTCACAGGCAATGACTATGTTTCTGTGTTCTTCAAAAAGGGTAAGAAGATTTGCTGTAACTTCCTTCAAAAGTACCCCAAATTCCTGGATGCCTTTCAGAAACTTCGGAATGATTGGCAAGTGGATAAGGATGTTGTAGCTCTGTTGGAGGAGTATGTCTGTAAACTGTATGGAAGGAAACAAGTTACTAGTGTAAATATAGTGAGGCAGCAGATCTTCTGGAGAAATATAAAAAAGATCACAGAATAACTGATCTGTCTCTGCTACCATCCTGCCAGGAAACCCTGAAGTTACTTATTCTACGAGCCAACTACATCTGCCGATTGTGGAGGATTTCTTCTGTTGCAGTTATCAATGCCCTGAATGCAGCTTTGCATGGTTGGACTGATGATCTCAATGTAAAGTAGTAGGTCACACCATTTCAAGATGATGTTATGTCTCTGCTCTGTAATGCAAATGATGAGGACTCAGATAAGGACCAAGATGTATGTGATTACCAAGATTATATTGGTGTATCTGGCTATGATGAAGATATTTTCTAGATGGACAAGACTAAGTTCCATTACTTTACCAACAGTCATATTTTAAATTTTACATTTTTTTAAATAAAAATATTCTGTCAACAAAGGTGTTTTGTTTCTTTAGATACATTTCCTTCTTTAAAAAAACCTTTAAAATTAACCTTTGAAGAAACTTATGAGTATGCATTTTAAAGCTCTAACTCCCACCTATTCATTGAGACCACACTTAAATTCATATTTAAACTAGTCTTGAAGTAATGACCCAAGAATCTGCATTAAGTAGACATAGCTGAAAATTGCAAAATTTGACAAGTTATAAACTTGCTAAAATTTCATCTATTAATGGTGTCTTCATATTTATCGATTTATCCTCTTATATTACCTTAAGACTTCAAAAGCACATATGTATTTCAAAGCAGAATCCTTACCCTTTTAGACAACATTAAAATATATTATAAAGCCCAATAAATCCTGTCTGACATGATTAAATATAAGAATATTTTGAAATTTCACAGGAAATTAAGGGGTGGTTGTTGGTATTCAACTCTGAAACGTTTAACTTTAATTTTTTGATGTAACATATGGGTATGCATTTTAAAGCTCTAACTACCACCTATTTGTTGAGAGCACACTTGAATATATATTTCACTTACTCTCAAAATAATGGCCCAAGAATCTGCATTAAGTACGTGGTGCTGAAAATTGCAAAATTGTTCAAGGTGTCAGTAGAAAATTGATGCAAACTACCATTTTGCCCCAGCGTTCATGTGATCAACAGACAGATCATGAATTTTGGGTATATCTGCTACACTAAACAACCATTGACATTCATTTAGCTCTCAGGTGACACCCAACCTCCATCTACATCTGGTCTAAAAATGTTTTCAAAGTTATACCTACAGTAGGTGACATGTGAGTAATAAGACATGACAGGATGTTGGCAGTAGCACCATGAATGCATTCACAGGGTGTAGTAAGCCACAAAACTGAAGGACAAGTTCCCTTATGCCCCTTGACATGCATTCATGGCACTACTACTAACAACCTGGAGTAGCTTATTGCATTTATAAAATTGGGAATTATGGTAGTAAAAAAAAAGAATAATATATGTGAAACTGTAATGGCATTGAATTTATTTTTTGTAAACTGTTGTAATGAGAAAGAAAATAGTCCCAAAGTCTGAGGGCATGAACAATATCTTGTCTTTATGGGAGCAGAGATTACAGGTTGTGAAAGTGATGCTCATTTGATAGTTAAGAAACTGATATTTTAGTTGGTGGAGTGGTAGGTTAGGTCAGTGTGACAGAGTTTACTTGAAAGTGTTTTAATGTTGGTAGTAGTGTGATTAACCATATACACATTATTTAGTGACCAATCCTTGTGATCTTGGCAAACTCCAAGCCTTACTTTTAGAAAAACACATTGATGAAGAGAATGTTCTCATACCTTTTATAGTGTTATTTAAATATGAGAAATAGCAGCCAAGGGCTGTGTGCATATCTGGAATATCTGCTAGGTACTGTAAGTGATGTATGAATGAAATATTATCACTGAGGACATAACAAGATCATAAATCCACCACCCTGAAGAAAACCTCCAAGATGGTAATAGTTAATGAGCATTTGCAACATGTTTGAAAGATAATTTATACATTACATTAGAATAGTAATTGTTATACCTTTGTGATTATTTCCAAATGTTGCAGTTTTAGTGAAAGTAGTTTAGTGTTGTTTTTCCACACTGATGTGCTTTTCTGTAGGGGTACTAACAGTACACATGGGTAGATTAGATACTTGTTTCCCATTGCGTAGTGGCATTTTTGTGGCTGCTAACTATTTTGCCCCTTTAGATTGTCCACAGTTTAGGGGGGTGCAATGAAAGGTGGCATGGCTTCGGTGGTACTACATTTATGGTCTTCAAGATGGGGAGTAGTGTAGCATGCTGTCTGGTGGATCAGGACAGTGTGCACAGTCTGGTCGGGAGTGGCAATCTGGGGTGGGTCTAGCACTTGGGCAGGAACACTGCCTGGAGCAGAAGTGAGAAGAGTGTTGCTGTTTTTAGTCAGAAACACTGTGGGACTTGGCAGCAGTGTGTGTAAACAGCAGCAGCACAGAGGACCTGTGATCCAGAAGAAGAGCTGCAGCATTGAGGGGAATGGCTGATTGGTGAGTAAGGCTGGAGGAAGTTGTTGGGTGAGTGATGGGATTGTAGGTTATGGAGGTTTTTAGGTGAAATGGTTTTCAGGGGCTGTAGTTATGAAAGGTTTGTTACTGCACATATGTTATAAAGATGGTTGTTACATGTCTTGTTAAGGCTCTAATAAGGTGGTTCATACTGTTTGTTAGGTATTAATGTGTTATTAAGGTTTTAATAAATACGTGGTTGTAGTTAATTTGTTATTAATCAGCTAATTGTGTACCATCAGTTAAGGGGAAATATCTAATGGCAATTTCATTGGGGACAAGAGCCCAACATTTCATCTTCCTTCCAAGTGGCGCAGTCCCTCCGTCACCCTTTGCCTGTCATCCCACTTTTCCTTCAAATGTTAGCTGAACCTCTTGTTGTCCCCTTCTGCTCCTGCTCTGGCCTCAACTTGTTTATATATTTTAAGTCACTCCTCTCACCTGTAGTGCTGTAATGTAATGCCCCCCACAAATGGGGGCTTACCTTGTTGCCATTCTTCCATTTGCTTCCATTCCCTAGAGCACCTCCCGTGTACCTGCAGGTCTCTCCCAAATGTCCCCTGTATTTTACCACCTGGCCTGAGTCCAGCATTGTACCCCATAAGCCCCAAGTAGCCCCATGTTTGTTTTTGTCCTGGTGGGACTATAGGGGCACTGCAGAGCTGCCAGCTGATTTCCCTTAATCTTCATGGATGGCCGGTGAGCTCGCATATGCGCCAAGGCACACCCCTGTTACCGACTGCATTTGCGGTCAAAACAAATGGCTTCCTGCGGTCCCGGCGCCAGTGGGGACTAACTGAGGATTGGGAACCTAAATGAGGCAGATAAAAAGCCTCAGGGAAGTACAGAAATAAAGCTTTATTTTGGGGCATAATCGAGGGTGCATATATAATAATGAGCCCTCATTAATATTCATGAGCAGATCTGCCTTGTTCACTGGGGACTGTCTGTTTCAGCAGTCACAATAATTGCTAGAATATAAATAAATATATTATAAAGGCAGCACTGTAACGAACACTAAAGGGGCTACAAAGCAAAGGGGGAATGATTAAAATAAAATAATATTTTCTGACTGCCCAGACTAAAAATATGGGGACTCTTATCAGCCACCTGTTTGCTGCCTAAGAGTTCTATGTTACAGCAGCAGCAACAGGCTAAAGACTGCAACTAAGTGCTCAAGGATGGCAGTGTTTAACAGGGCTCAAAAGTGGCCATTGGACTGTTGGACAATAATCAAAATAAAGAATCTAACCTGGCTGTACCAGAACTTTATATTTGGGACTGTGGTAATCTGCAAGGGGACTGCATGTTCTAGCAGCCATGCATGTGCAGCAGCAGCCAATTGGAAAGCTTGGATTTCTGCTAGGACACTGGGGACTTTGCTAAAAGCCTTATGGGGCAGTGCTAAAGACTTGTGGGAAAATTCAAAGACCTAATTCAGGTGCCAAAACAGGGTACCTATTGAACATCAAGTGAGCCTAATAAATATTCATTTTGTGGACTGACAAGTGCATTCAGCCAATCGCCTTTGGACATTTTTAAGGACTTGTCAATCAGGAGCGTCTACAGGACTCATAAAACCCATTGTTTTCAGGCTGAGAAGGAGTTTGAGCAGGAGCCCTCCATGGGGGGCTCAGGCCCCCAACTAGACAAAATGGACCTAGTGATTTAGCGTGAGCCACTCCACAGGGGAGGGGGCTCTCTTTCTGTCAGAGAGACAAGTGGATGCAAGGAGCAGCAGTCACTAGCCTGGGGTTTGCCATAAAGTGTCCTCAAGGGCTAGCCTTGTCCCTTCCACATTGCAAAAATGCGGAAAAGAAGCCAGCATCTGCCTGCAGTTGTGTGATAGCTGCAAAAAATGATTCTGCCTCAGCAGTGAGAGTGCTGAAGAAATTGCTTGTAACTTCCAGAAATGGAAAGTATTGAAAATACTTCCGAGTGAGTAAACCTCTTATTGTAAGTACAAGTTATGAGAGATTGGTAAGGGGCAGCAAAGCCCAGAAAGTTTAGAGAGTGACTGTCTATCTGCACCCTGCATCTGTCTAATGCTGAGAAAGGGTGGACATCCATTACAAGTGACAAGAGAAGGGTCCAGTATCTGAGAATGGTGATGTGATTGTTTTGAAAAGTGCCTACAGGACTGGAAGGGGAGTACCCAGAGTGCATGGCTCTTCCTGATATTGCATGTGAGGACAGTATCTGTCCATTTGGAGCTTACACCAGTGTAACTAAGAGGGACATTTTTTGATGTGTTTAATCATCCAGTTGGGGCTGCTAATGCCAGCAAAGCCACAAGGGACTATGATTGTATGATTTATGCTTGAGTGATATTACAGTAATTATTTGAACTATCAAGTCAAAGTAAGCTAATTGGTGGGGAGCCATGCCTAAGGCTCCATTCTGTGTTGAAGTGCATTATGGAAACAAATTGATTTTGCATGGACTGTAAGCCATCGGATCACCCTAGCCTTAGGGAGCAAGCACCCGCCTGGTGAAAGTCTGTACCTACAGTTCAATGGGCCATGGCGGCCATGTTGGTCCGTGGTTGAAGTGACTGCAACCAGCTAAAGTAACTGTGAATGGGCTATTGATACATGTGCTGAATGCCATGCATCCATCTCAGATTGGCCTGGGAGACAGCCTTGTAGTGTGCTACCTAGGGTGCTGCCATATGCGCTTCCCCGGAGAGGTATAGCCTAGACGTGGGGTCTGAGGCATTCCAGCCCCAGTCCCGGCCTGGTATGTCCAGAGTATGATTTCAGCCCAGAGAAGGGCACTACCATTGAAGCTAAGGGTGTTTTTGCATCTGCAAAAGCCACAAGATCCAGCAGCCAATTTTGGGCCCTGACTGTAAGCTTTTGCCCAGCATCCTAGCCTCTGGAATTAGAGTATGCCTGCTGCAATCACCCCATTCTTCCTTGTACAGCCTGATTGTGACTTATCTATGATGACTTCTAAACAATGAGTAATGCAGGATTCATTCCTCTTATTTGGAGTGACTTGTGAATAATTTAAATTGTTGCCAATTTCCACATCTATAGTTAAGTCAGCTAAATCTAAAAAGTTCTGCAATCTACAGTCAGAATATGTGTCCAAAAAAATGAAGATTGATCTGATTATTTCTTTAAGGGGTCCTGACAGCTGACCAACAACAGCTGCACTGTTTAACAGGCCGGCACTTTTAAGAACTCTGAGTACTGGACAGAGATGTTGCAAAATAGAATTTTGCCTGCAAAATTGCCATGAAATCAGCAATTTTGTTGCATGAAATATTTTGCGAAATTCCGCCATTCCACAGACAATTTTGCTGGGTGCAAACTAGCAAAATTTTCCTGCGAAATTTCACCCAAAAATAGTCAAATTTCATCCACAGGTGGCTATTTTCGCCATTCCTTGAGTGACATTTTGCCAGATTTGGGTGAAATTTTACATTTTGCACCTTTGAAATATTTTGCAAAATGCCTGAATTTTGTGAAATATTTTGCGTAATGAAATTTCTTTATTTTGCACAACACTAGTACTGGATACCCAAATAACGGTTTTGGGATTGCAGGGTCCTAAAACAATTTGAGGACTAGTATAGTGTGGGCATTTTGTAAATATGTTTCTGCCATTACTAAAGCTAGCTAGATAGATAGCAAAACAAACTGAGTACCTTGGAGGTTGGTGGGTGCCACTGTGATTACTGTTTGAATCTAAAGGTGAAATGATTATCTAAACCAAATCAGTCCAAATGCTGGTCAGTTGTAGATAGCTTAACCTCTGCACCCAGTGTCCCTATCCTGACCCTCACCCCTTGTAAAGAAATTGTTGTTGTTTTTGCATAACCTCTATGTGTGAGCATATTATTAGAGAGAGTCAATAATTCAAAACATTTCTAAAACATAGGGAAATGTTTATTGAGTCATGTCTGGCGTGGCACTATGGTATTGTGGGTGGGTACAGCATCCAAGAGGGTTGTATCAGGTATTAATTTAGCTCACTTAAAGGTATACTCTGGGTGAATGCACTGCGCATTTATGTTATCTTTGGAAAGTACTAGTTTAAAGTTAAAGTAAGTACACAGGCCACTTAACCTTGTTTCGGCCAGCAAGACAGGGGTAGAATAGCCCTTCAGATAGATGGCGCTAGGGTTACATTAATGAGCCTATACGCTAGTAACTTCAGCCTGTTTACTGCTATTGCAGCTAGTTATTGTACTGATTTACACGATTAGTTTCATCCGGTTTAGTGCTTTTTTTTTTTTGCTGTATGGATGCACCTTTCCTTCGTGCATTTTTAGTATCTTGTGCCTTAACACCATGTACTGTATATCTTTTATAACTGTTATATTTATTTGTATAACTTGTCTCCATACTCCCTTCTAGAGGTGCAACAACATTTTTATTCACTGGTGAAGCTGATGAAAAAAAATCAAGAAATTTACAATTCACATTTTTTTTTCTGTTTCTCACACACCTGGTGTTTGGGACTCAGGTGTGGGGAAGTGGGGGGAGTGTGTTTCGTGCATGGGAGGGGGAAGGGTTTATATTAAAAGTTAATCATCAGTTACAATTCTGCAGTTCTTTAAACTGAGATTTGGCATGTCACTTTTTGTGAAATTCACTGGGATGGAGGGAGGAGAGAGGAAGGTGCCAGTGGGGGTAGGGGTGGGAGGGATTATATGACTTAAATTTCTTTGTGAGGGAGAAAGGGACGTCATTACAGCACAGTGGTTGCAGGGTGGTATTTTCTTATGGTTCTGACTCAGACACGAATCAGATGACTGCAATTCTTTTCGTTTTTTTTTCACTAGCGAATTGCAAAAATTCATCCAGCGAACTATGCTTATTGCCTTATTTGCCTGTGAATTGGATAATTCACATACTTTCACTGTGCAAATTTGGTCAGTTCACTGTGTGAATTACAGTCTTCAGCAAAGCAAAGTTGCCTAAATTTGCACATTTTTTTGGAGAAGCAAATTTTGGCAACTTTAGACATTCCTACTCTCATCCCCCAGGCCGCACCTGGAAACAAGCCTTGGCTCAGAATGCCTCTCCTAGTTATAAACTTTTAAATAAATAAATATTAACTGGGTAGGGTAGAAATAAGTTATAGCCATGAGTAAGGTGGCAGAACCATAATTCATTAGTGGCTAAGCCAAAAGTGAGTACTGGAAATACCATCTCCTCACAAATGGAAATAAGTGTTTTATTTTCAGCCTACCCATACTTAGGAGATATTTTTTCCACGTGGAGTGAATTGGCAGCAAAAAGCATAGGTAAAAACCTTTTTTTAGCTAGAAGCAAAGATTAGTTTTACAGCTGCAAATTGAGGTCAAATGTGATTTTGATTGGTGTCCACTCACATTCCAGGCAATCAGGAGCTGGGTAGATGGTTTCATCAGGGCATTAGGTTTAAATGCACTGGTTTGTTTTGGAGCAGTCGGTTGGAAAATATAAGTATGTACTTTAAAGCTGACCCAGTGGCTTGGAAGGCTATGGTGCTGGATGCCTGACCATCTGCTATGCTGATGACCCGGATTCAGTAATAGACATGGGTTGCTTGGGGGCTGGTTGGAAACAGGGATGCATAGTAACATAGTAACATAGTAGTTGACAGCAGATAAGGACTGCTAGGCCCACCTAGTCAGCCCGTATTCCCTGCCTGTTTCAGCGGCCACTGACTCTAGTTGGTCATTGGCTTTTGACTCTCTTCCGCACATCTAGGGTTCTCGTATGTCTGTCCCATACATGTTTGAATCCCCTCACTGTGTTAGCACCCCCACTTCCTTGGGTAGGCTATTCCAAGCATCCACCACCCTCTCTATGAAGGGAAAAACTTCCTCACATTTCCCCTTATCTTGCCCCCCTCCAGCCTCATATCATGCCCCCTTGTCCTTGTACAACTCTTGTACAGTTGTTTTAATTGTATCTGAGATTTTATACATATATGTTTTATTACTGTCCCTGTTTTAAGGGCACCCTAAGTAAATAAAATCTACTACTGCACTTTGTTCAAGCTTTTAAGATACTTGAAGGTCTCTATCAGATCCTTCCATTCCCTCCTCTCTTCAAGTATATACATATTGAACTCTTTTAATCTGTCCTCATATGTTTTCTGATGCAAGCTCTGCACCATCTTGGTTGCCCTTCTCTGGACCGCCCCACCCTGTCTATATCTTTGTGAAAATGTAGCCCCAGAACTGAACACAGTATTCTAGATGAGGCCTCATCAGCTTTTTGTATAATGGCATCACCACCTCCCTTTCTCTGCTAGTGATACCCCTTTCTATGCACCCCAACATCCCACTGACCCTCCCCTCAGCCTTGTTAGACTGTTTGGCCACCCTTAGGTCATCTGAGATGATTATCCCTAAATCCTTCTCTTCTCTGGTGACTGTCAGCAGTTCACCCCCCCCCCCAATTTTGGAGGGTTGAACATATCATGAACAGCTATCATTCCTCAAGGAGGAGGGTTCCTGACTCCTGCTACTTGAAAGCCACCTTTTAAAGGCTGGGTAGCAGCATCAGTAGGAGCAACAGATGTGGGGGTCCCCACTGATGCAACACACAGTTGCCCCAATTTTTTTTGTTTGTTTTGTATGTTTTTTTTCACTCCCAGAGCCTGGTGGGCAGCTATGGCCCTCCCTCAGAGGGACTCATCCTCTGGCCCCGCATGTCCCTGCTCATGCCAACCCCCAGTAGTTCCCCTGTGGCTTGCCCCCAAAGCAGGGCTAGGGAGGACAACGTTGGCTTTTTCCCTCCCCCCCCAGAGCATAATCCAGAAGCCTGAGGGTGGCAAAGGGATGTAGGGCCATCCTGGAGCCTGCCAGCTCCCTTTTTCTCCTTTTTTACTCCTGTCCCCCCCCCACTGATGTAGGGATGCCTGTACATGCCTCCGACCCATACTGCCTTTGAGCCACTACCAGAGGGCAGTCAATGAGAGGGACAACATACTTCCCCCTCCCCTCTGAAAGAGGAGAGCAGTCCTCCTGACAGTCAGTCCTCTCTCACCCCTGCAGACCACCAGTAATCCAGGATCATTCTCGAATCTGGATCACCGGCATGGCATGAGGTGTAGCAACCAGTGCCTCAACCTCTAGTGCCACCAAGCTGGCTCCCAATGTGCACATGTATGACTGCATCACCACTGGCACCCTGGGAAGAAGAAATACAGGAGGAAAATGTTCTGTCTCACTCAGCAGCCCCCACAGGCAGTGCACAACCCTACATGGCAGGTCATCCACCAAACAGGTCTCTATATTAGTGGTGGTCAACATGTGCATCCAAGGTTGGCCGCCAGCCCAATGGTAGTGTTACCACTTGCAGCACCAGTGACCCGGGTTTAGGAATGGGCTCGGGTGGCTGTAGGGTCATCCAGGGAGAGGTGTATCAAGCAGAAATCACATGCTGTCCATCACTGGGGAGGGAGGGGAGATTCTGCCACCTTAAGCCTCCCAGCACAGTGACCATGGGGGACACTTACCGGGACTGGCGGCTGAGGCTGGGAGGCATGCGGATGCTTGGCATGCATATGCCGTGGCATCATTGCATATCACGCCTCTCCATCTTGGAACTGTACAAGAAAAATCTCGGCCCTGGCATTGGTCCAAGAGCCACCTCTGTGCAGCCACCTTATGACTGGCGCATGAGGGGGCATAGTCAGCCTCCCCTTTCACCGGCCCAGAGGGTAAACTGAGGTTTGGTGGGGGTAGGCTGCAGCGAGGTTGGCCGGGGGACTCAGACCAGTGACATGGGGGCATACAGCATAAATAAAAAAAAAACTGTGAGTCCAAGAGATTGGTCAGTTATGGGGCTGGGAGGATTCCACTGAAACCAGGGGAGGAAAGAGGAAAAACAGGAATAAAAAAAAATGTATGTACTGTAGGTTTAAAATGAAGCGGAAAACAAAAGAGTCTTCTGAGTAAAACTGTGCAAGACATAGATAAATATGGCAGTGGCCTAGACTTTCGAAGTTGTAATGGAGTGACTGGATTGAGTGGTAGCAGAACAGGATCTAGATGGATGCAGATTTGTTGGTTGGGTTGACAATGAAGGTAATGCTCCTCAGTGAGGAATAAATGGGTTTTGACATTGCTACATGGAAAATAAATGGTTATTTTTTATTTAGGTACCCACTGTGTAAATAGCACATGTATTCTGTGCAGTTGTGGTCCATGTATGTAATATGTCCAGCCCCGATGAAGTGACTTTAAGGGCCACAAAACATTGGTGTCACAGCAAGATCTGGTGCTTTCCTACACTACAATAAATTACATATTTCTTTTCAACCTATGGTGAGTGGGTCATTTTTTAAACTTAAGTATACTGTGGTCACAATGACTTGACCAGAACAGATGTCTGTCAGTAGTATTTTTTTAACTTTACATTATTACGTGGTCACAGTAAGACAAGATTATTTTTTTCTCACTTGGCAACAACCCAGGAGGAATGAAGTTAGTACACATATTCCTATAGTAAACCTTTTTCATTACAATAAAACAATTAAGTAAATGGGGATACTTGAGTGTAAAATACAGTCAAAAAACACATTAAAAATTCTGTAAAAAAAAGTGGTGTAACTGAGAATGTCTGAATATTTACAGATGTTAGTTGCATGGCTCTTAGGACTTACAAGGTGAAACTACTTAAAAGGTTACCAAGAATTAAACGTAAAGCAGTAATGCATGATATCGATGAAGATCATGGCCTAAACATTTTTATTCTGTTTTAGATTGCCCCTTACCTTCCGATTTGTGATACCCTAGTTGATACCCTAGTTGCCCCATATTGAGTCTGCTTTAGCACTTTTTTCAAGTTTGAAATAATAAAAGAAATGTTCCTTTTAATATGGCTCCAGCCAGATTTTCGTCAGTATTCCAATCTGTATGTATACATATGTTGTCCTATAAGGTGAAGTAGCAGTGCTGGCTGCAGGTGCATTCATTATAGTCACAAGAAAAGTGATCTTAAACAATGGGTGTTCAAAAACCATAGAGAATACTGATGAAAACCCAGTCTGATCCATACTAAAATGAGCGCTCTTATTATTATTTCAACTGCTAAAAAAGGTGATAAAACAGACTCAAAATGGATATAAAAGGGTATCCCACAAGTCAGGAGATAAGGCATACTGTATCTAAAATAGAATAAAAATGCTTGGGTCAGTATGTTCACTGCTGTTATGCACTGCTACTTTAAATATGTTTCTGAAAAAAAGCACCTATGATTTTTGCAGCAGCAAGCATGTATTTCTACGTATGTCTTTTCATGATGGCACAGCCCCACTGACCATCCCATGGCTAACCACTGCTGCACTGGCCCCTTTCTTGGTGACATCAGTCCTGAAGGGCTGAGAACAGGACAACAGTTGGTGCCTGGGTCAGTGTGGCTGGACAACTGGGGAGGCCTTGCAATAAACGTTAATGACAGGAGGCATACACTTTTAAGTGCAGTAACAAAGAGCAATCCCTGTTGTGTATCAGGTCTAAGGAGGTTTTCAACCTGCATATCCAACATATATTTTGGTCACTAGGATTAGTGCTAGGTGACATTTTTTTTATGTCATTGAAAAAGTGCAAAATTGCTGTTTTTGCATTTGTTCAGTTCTCATGAAACAGTACCAAAATCTGGTATAATATAACAATGCTTTTTTTATTCAAATAGAGCATTTTCCACAAATTGCTAATTTTTTTTAACTGTTATTTTTTAAATGTGCAGTTTTAATACAAATTGCACATTTTAAACTCATTGCTCTAATTCTTATAATTATGAGAAATTATGTGAATTTGGCACAATTTAAGGAAAACTGCACAAAACAGATTTTTCTAATTTCACCTATGTAGCCATGCAGTGATCAATACCACGACCCTCTGCAAAGGCATCATGCATCCAACAGGACCCTGATGTCTAAAATAGGGATTCTGGTTATGAAATATTAGCATAAATCCCCTGCTTGGCAAACAAAAGCTTATGCACTAGATTATTGTGTCAGCCATGATTCCTCAGCTTTATATTGTTATCAGAAAACATTGCAATATTTAGTTATTCTATTACTGTAGTACTTGTGAAAAAACATGGCAATATCTCAGTGAAATTATGAAAAGCCTTAAAAGTGTCTCAGTGACACAGACATAGTCTAAAGGCATATTGCGATTTTTTTTTATGTTGACTGCCTTGTCACCATTGTTGCTTGTGTTGACTTACATCACCATCAAGAACAGTTCATAATGTTCTCAATTTCTGTCATTTTTATTAACAGCTGGTTTGGATCCTTAATTATAACCTACTTAAGTTTTTCTCATGTGCATTTTTGAGAGGGTATCATCTGTCAAAAAGACGCAAAGCTGCTTGCCATAAATATGACAGGACACAGATCAGACACCATTAATAAGGTATTACAAAAGGCAAACTTGACAACTGTGAGCCAAAACACAGCAGTCTTTTTTTCTCAGAAGTTCATTACTGGTTTATGAATGATAATTACAAAATAAAGCGTTACGTTCCCAACATTGAAAGACTAATTGCAGCTTTGTAATGCATGTATTCATAGTGATCATATAGAAATAGCTGGAATGGAAATATAATATGCTGTATGTAACCAACTTTAACAAAAAAACAAACAAAAAAAAATCTATGGGCCCAAATTTCAGTCACAAGGGACTGGTGCTAAATCTCTGTGGCATAATTTAGCACCAGTCCCTTGCATGTGACCCTCTCCCTAAGGTATGCTTCAAAGGTGTCAGACAGCCCTTCTTTGCCAGTGCACATCAAAGTGCACTGGTGCATGGAAGGGCCATGGAAGAGTTGGGCAGCATGTAAATGGAACACTTTGCCATTCATATGGCCAGCTACTGCTGGTGCAGTGTGCACAAATGTTTGTGACACCATCTGCCTAAGAGCTTTTTTGCTGGTGACAGGGGGTGTCAGACTGCTGCACTCACTGTGCATGAATATCTGGTGCTTGAGATTATTATGGGACTGATGTGAACAGACATGCATGGCAGGACTGGGGCTATAGAAAGAAGATCCACTGAACCCAAATAGTGACATAAGGATTTAAGGATAGCATGGTTGAGCCACTGTAGCACCATAGATGATGGGGGATGGATATTGATAAAGAATCCTGCATGGCCTCCTTGTGGGCCAGATGCAGGACCTGGGGTTGGGAGACCTTGTTTACAGATACCCAAATGCATGCATTTCAGTGCATGGCACTGCTCCATGCACAGACATGCTTGATCTCCTAATGTGAACTGCTTCAGTTACAGCTGGCTCATTTGCATTCCAAGATTTGCAACAGGGATATCTGCCACAGGAAAAATCTAATATTCTCAGTATAGCAATTTTAGGGGTCAGTGCAAAATTTGTGATCCATAGAACTTCAGCTGAGAACTGTGCCCTACATTCTGAGTATTGCTTTAACAATATTATTGTGAGATAATGGCATACCTCTGGAAGGGAAGCATGGAGCAACACAGTGCATTATGCACCCAAGAATAGTTGCCTCCCCCCCTCCCAGGATATTAAAGGAATTATGGACGGTGCTAGAAGCACTGCTGGTGACCCTGTTTAGTGAGCTGCTCAATACAGGGGTGGTTCCAGAGGACTGGAAGGGGGCAAACATGGTACCTATTCGCAAGAGTGGGAGCAGGGAAGAGGCAGGAAACTATTGGCTGGTAAGGCTCACCTCAATTGTGGGCAAGATCATGGAGGCACTGCTTAAGGAAAGGATTGTGGAACACCTGGTAACCACAGGAGCACAGGATCTGAGAAAGCATGGATTCATGGCAGGAAGGTCATATCAAACAAATCTGATAGATTTTTTTGACTGGGTGACGAAGGAGGTGGGTCAGGGAGGATTGGTAGATATCGCCTACATTGATTTCAGTAAGGCCTTCGACACCCTACCAAACAGAAGATTGATTAACAAGCTAGGTAGCCTGGGGGTGGGCTAAAAAGTGGAAAACTTGGTAAGTAACTGGCTGTAAAACAGGAAGCAGAGGGTGGTAGTGAATGGGATCAAATCTTAGAAAAGGAGGATGACCAGTGGGGTGCCTCAGGGATCATTCCTATGGCCAATCCTTTTTAATGTCTTTATCAGTGATATTGCTAAAGACCTGGAGGGGAAGGTTTGCTCATTTGCAGATGACATCAAGAGCTGCAACAGAGTAGACACTCCAGAGGGGGTCGATAAAATGAGGAGGGATCTCAGAAGGCTGGAAAGATGATCCAAAGTGTGGCAATTAAAATTCAATGCAAAGAAGTTCAACATCATGCACCTGGGGTGAAGACGCCCTGCGGAGAGCTACAGGATGGAGAGAGAAATGCTGGCAGTTACCAGGGAAGAAAGGGATCTAGGGATAATCATCTAAAATGACCTAAAGATAGTCAAACTGTGTGCCAAGGCTGTGGGGAGGGCCAGTGGGATATTGGGATGTATAGGAAGGGGTATCAGTGATATCACTTGCAGAAGAAGGGAGATGGTGATGCCATTGTACAAAAGGTCTCATCTGGAATACGGTGTTCAGCCCTGGAGGTCGCAACTTCGCAAGGACATAGAAAGGGTGGAGGCAGTCCAGAGAAGGGTAGCCAAGATGGTGCAGGGCTTTCATCAGAAGACATATGGGGGTAGATTAAAAGACCTCAGTATGCATACACTGGAAGAGAGGAGGGAGCAGGGGGACATGATTGAAACCTTCAAGTAGCTTAGCAGCTTGAACAAGGTGTAAGTGGGTGCATTTTTCAGTCTAGAGTTGTGCAAGGATGAGGGGGCACAATATGAGGCTGGAAGGGGGCAGGATAAGGGGAAATGTGAGGAAGTTCATCATCACGGAAAGAGTGGTGGATGCTTGGAATAGCCTACTCCAGGAAGTGGCGAGGGATAGCACAGTGGGGTGATTCAAACATGCATGGGACAGATATAGGGGAAGCCTAGATGTGGGGAAAGAGAGGCAAAAGCCAATGACCACATAGGGTCAGCAGCTGCTGATGCAGGCAGGGAATATGGGCAGACTAGGTGGGCCTAGCAGTCCTTATCTGCCATCAACTACTATGTTACTATGTTACTATGCTGTTATGTAGTGAAATCCCTTCCCAAGCAATACAAAATCAAGTAACCACCCCCACCCCATCAGAGCTTCTGATTCTAATGCAATTCACACACATACCATCTCTAGCAACCAAACTTCTTCCTCCATCACAATAACCCAAAGATTAATGTTATATTGCAGGCTGCAGCTATAAAATATCTTAATGGTTAGAACTCCCTTGTAGGAGCCTTCTGCTGTCTTCATCTTCAGTCCATGATTGAATTAATTATGATATCCTCTGTTGTAACACCTGATTAGATGACAATTCAGGTTGTGACAGGAGGGTCTGTGCCTTCCATTTCACATCTGTTTTATTTTTTTTCACCATTTTTTTCAGGGGTTATTATCATATAATTTGAAAATTGGTGGAGTCTGAGAGAATATAGTACATGTCATGGAGGTAAAGCAGAGACTACAGGGGGTATATGCCTTGAAGTAGGAAATCAATACTAATAATTATGGCAGATCACATTGGACCATGGCAGGCTTAGTAGATTATGCAGACTCTGACACAACAGTGATCCACTGCAGATGCATGCCAACAGTACCTGCCACAAGTAAGCTCCACTAATTAGTATTCAGTGTTGACCTTAGGGTTCCACCCCTCCCTTTTGTAGTCTGCTTTATTCCATGCCAATTACTGCACTGAGAGCTGTAGTGGCCCTGCCAAATTGTCAAAGATGAACTTAATTTATGGCCCCCAACTTGAAGATGAACCATAGCTGTCAATGACCCTTCTCTCACCCTTGGTGTGAGCCCCAGGTCGCCCATCTCTCTGCTCTCCATAGCCCTTGACGATGTGCATGCCCAGGCAGAAAGCTTCAATCATAGGGGCCTTCTCTATGGCCAGCATTCATTTCCTAGCCAAATCCCTACTGAATGAGTGTTTAAATGGACAGAATGGAAAAGCTTAAGATCTGCATGCCCGTTTGCTAGGCAAATTATTTTCATTCTCCATGAAGGGCCAGCCCATGCCCTCTCCCAGCTGTACTGCTACCTGGCTTTCCCCCAGGTGGAGTATCACAGGTCTCTGCACAGTGCTCCTTCCTCTGAGGAGAAGGGAATCCTCTGGGATGCCTGATCCTCCTCATGCTGACCTGATCTTCTGGCGTGAATCCAGGTCTTTGGCATCACAAGCAACGCTACTAATTTGCACGTATGCATGCCCTATAATTCTGTTTTTCAACAAACATTGAGGTTTTTTTTTGTTCATGCTGACTATTGCATACATTGAGAGACTGAATTTTAGCTGAATTTTTCTATAAATGTCATGTGTGGCAATTTCTGTGTTTTTGTCAAAAACTGGCAGGCTATTCACAAGTAATCATATTCAATATCCAAAGATCATGTCTGGCCTAACTTTTTTTTTTTAACTATTTTTTTTGCCTCCTCTTTGTATACCTGGGCTGCTCCCATGTTCTGGCAGCCACCTTGGGATTCCAGCTGCTGTCCGGGTGTCTGCACTCCTTTGAGGTCATGCCCTTCTCCCCTGCGGCTTGTCACCCACAGAGGGGTGGTGGGGAGCCCCCATACTCACCCACTCTAACGGATCCAGATAGGTGCCCTCCAGAGCTGGCACCCATGGATGGCCATCCAGCTGCTTCACCCCAGATACACACTCCTTTATTTTGGTGTTTTACTGCCCTGGAGCTGAGGGCTTGCAATGATGCCAGCAGAAGGAAGTGCACACATCTCCGCACATGTTTCTTCCTGGAGTCTGCCCCAGACTCCTCCCCAAAGTACAGCATAGCGCCTTGTTCCTCAGCCTCCTCCAGGGGGCAACCAGGTGCTGACTGTTGTAGATCCCCCTTTTCAGAGAAGGAGTGCAGTCTGATGGATGCTCAATCCTTCTCCTCCCCTGCCGACCCCCAGCATCCCATGCTTGTTACTGAACATGGGTCACTGGCATGGCGCAAGGTAAGGCAACCAGTGCCCCAGTCCTCAGCGTCACCAGGCTGGCTCAATCTGGCCTAACTTTTAAAATAAGCTTTAAAAAGCCCTCTGCAAGGTGGCCAGCATTAGTCCCATGGCCACCTCTACCCCTTTGGTCACCTCCCATCCCCTTCCAGTACCCCCAGTACCTTTTATACTTATCTGAAGTCTTGCCAGCCACTCCTCCAACCCAACACAATCTTATTATAATCCTTCTCATCCCATAGCTGACTCACAATCAGACAGCCAAGAGGAGTAACTTGTCTAGTCATCAAATATCATTTACACCTGGACTTTTACTGTGTGGGCGAAGATGTTCTCAACACCCATCAGATGTCAGTCAGTTCTCTCCAGCCAAAACCATCCAAACTCCCAACTCCCTTATCTGATCCTTGACCTGTAAGAATCTCTGGGCCAATCTCTGTATTTAGTCTTCACCCCTAGACACTTGATCCATGAATGGTGGGAAGTAATACAGCATGCATGGCATCCTTATATTCCCAGAAGTTTGGTTGACCTCCCACCCCCTATTGAATGACAGTTGAAACTGATCAAAGGGGAGTTGATTTTTTTTACATTAATGATATCCAATCTAGCCCTCTTTTATAGTCTGTCTAATGTCATTCAGTGATGCAAGGCAGACCATACTCCTCCTTCCTGGTATGCCAAAACCTGCTGTCCTCAGGCATCCTTTACTTTTGACACTGTGCTGCAGGGACTGAGAGGGAGAGGAGACAATGAGCAGCAATGGTGTCTCAGCCTGTTGCTCCTTCAAGGACTGGGTTTGGGGGAAGATAATTTCTGTAGTGGGCTTTTGGGACATTGTAGGTCAGGTTAAGGAGGAGGTAGGCTGAATAATAATGTGTCAAGTGGGGAAAGGGCTGCTGGATAGCCAGAAAGCAAACAGGTCAGATGTCACTCTTTGGTGCTTGCCCCATCATAAAGTGTGTGTGGGGGGGTGCCATGATAAAGATATTGATGGGCCATTTGCCTCTATTAATCAAGGGATTGACTTGGGCTAGGGAGGGATTGAACGATTCCAGATATGGTATATCCATATGATGACCAGGTATGTAGTGAGGATAGGGGCAAGAGATTAATGAGGGAGGTTGGGTGGACATATTTGCAATGTCCACCTTGGAGTTACACAAAGGCTCTCAAAAGATTTCTTCATGCAGTGGAGCCTACCAGGATGCAATGCAGTGTCTCAAGATACAGCATGACAAAAGAGATTAACTGCCATCGAAATTGCCTTGTTGAATGCGGCAACTTTACTGTAGTATACTGGAGTATTGTGTTGCATCATGTTGACTCCACAATATTTTGGAGACCTGAGTACAAATAATAGGTAAATATTCTCAAGAATTATTTGCTCATCCCTAACTTTACTCCCCCCCCCACTTCTTCAAGAAATTTTAACCTCTCTGTACACGCAAAACTGCTGTGGACAATTGTCAATGGATTGTTAAACACTTTGGGATACAGCATGTATTAAAGGCACTATGTAAACTAAAACCCTTTCATTTCTTTCTGCCTGGAAAAGCTCCATGCTTTAGGGAGTTTCATTTTGTTCCTCTGCAAGGGATGAACTCCCAAGTTGATTCTTGTCAGTCTTTAATGTCGATGTCCTTCAGTTCTAGCTGTAGATGGCGCTCATCATTCTGCTTCACAGTTCATCAATCTACTGCAGTCATTTTTATTTTAATTTTCTCTATTATACTTAGATCACCAGTGACAGTGCCTATGGCTTGTCTATAGCTTGCATACGTATTCACAGGCACCACATTTTAATTTAAATAGAACAACCAGATAACATGCCCACTGTACATTTAATGATCCATTGACATAAGATACTAGGTTATGAATGAGGCCTGTTTTTGTCATGCTGTGATTCCAGCACTGGCCTTTACATGGCTGTGCTGCAAACACATTCAAACTTGTGCTTACCACCACTTAATTTTCACTGTACTAGCTGAAAAAAGAAGGAAGGATGCAAAGAGAGAACTATAAAACAATATAAATACTATTTAAATTAACCCAAGACAGTCAGTTCATAAGCATCATTATGTAATGGACATATGTTATAGTGTCTGTAATGATTTTGAATACATGCACCACAATTTCATATTTTACAATATATATATATATGTATCACCATATTTTGTAATGCTTTCTATGAGCTTACAATTGATGTACATAACTCTTGTCACAGGAGGATTATGGATAATTACCCTTACCTTTACGTCTACCTCTTTCAAATGCCCCCGGAGAACAGTGGGAATTGTTTATTTATTTTATTTATTGTATAATCGGATTTACAACCTTTGAGCCAGCGGCTCATTTACAAAGGTACCTTGTCACAGAGAGGACACACATGGTTAACATAATTTACAGAGTACAGTCAAGACAGAATAACAGATTTTTACATGTTTACAGAATACAGAATCAACATAGTTTTACATAAGTTGCATGAACAGAGATACATAGTATTACATACAATTGCTTGAACACATGTGTAGTTAAATAAACATTTCAAGTAGTACCAGCAGGTACTGGCAGAGGAGAGAGGGCCCGGGTGGGGGGGTTGGGGGTGGGGGTGGGTGTTCATCCCAGTGGGCCATGTGAATAGTGCCAGAAGAACAGCAGAGTATCTTTTAGTGACAGGTGCAGCAGCGGGTGTTGAACAGCAGGTCTCGGAAGGAGGCAGATTTGAAGGGGCAATTTTGGCGGTGTTGGAAATGGCTGCAGGGAGTAAGTTGAACCAGGTAGGGGCTCTGTAGCTGAATGACTTCTGAGCCCGGGAGGTCCTAGTTCAGGGCACTAGTAAAGTGACCTTGTCTGAAGTTCAGGTGGTGGCTCTGGGGTGTGTAAATTGGATGGAGGCAGACACCCTGGGTGGGGGGGGGAGCCCAAGTAGGATCTTCTTGGTTCGCAGGCCGGTTTGGTAGTGGTTGTGTTCGTTGAGGTTTAGGAGTTTGGCCATGTTATAGAGTTGACAGGTGTGGGTGAGTCAGGGGGCACTGGTCAGTAGCCTGCAAGCCTTATTTAACATGAGTCTAATCTTACTGAGGGCAGTGGAGTCAGCAGCACCATATACTGGGAGGCTTTAATCAATAAGGAACATATTGTTAACTCTTTTTACTTTGAGAGGAGGGGAGTAACCAGTCTGACACTGACCTATAGACAGGGTCCATTATGGGAGCAACTTTTTGGGACTTCAGAATAAGAGGCAAGTAGGCTGGTTATGTAACTGGAGTATACCGTATATGAGAAATGAATATGGAGCCTTGGTTGCAATTTTAACTCTCAATATTTTCCCTTTATCATGGATTTCTCTTTTTATAGTACCATTAAAAACATGTCACATCATCCCTCTATTAATTGCTAATGTTGTATAAACAATGTGTCTTTTTCATGTATTATAAACGATGTTTAGCTGCAAGTTTATGACAGAATGCAAGCATTAAATATGGCCCTAAACTTCATTTTTTTTAAAGAAAAAGCTTGGTATTGGGTTTACATGGATAGATCATGTACTGTGTATTTACAACAGTCCTAAGGGGTGCCCAGCTGCGCATGTTCATCCATGCCAACAATGTCACCTCTACCATGCCAAACCTAAGTGTCACTCAGTGAGTGGAAGATCCAGAAAAAAGATGGTTTGATACCTTTAATTGGACCAACATAGATGTTACAAAAGAAAACAGGTGCTTAAACCTTTGGACTACACACAGTCCTTCATCAGAGGCTAATGCACTGCGTGGTGCATTAAGCCACCCAACCTTTTGTAAGAGAGTGTCCATATGGATATAGTCACCCTCCCAGCCAACCCCTACTTCTGACATCCCAGAAGTAGGCACAAAGCTCGGTTGACAAAGTGCAAGAGTCACCCCCTTAACTGCTTGGCACCACAGAGTCAGATCATTAATAAATGTTTAACCTTAAAATAGGCTGAAGCTGAACTGAAATTAAGAAAAGCTTAAACTGGAGTTATTACATTTTTATATATTGATATAGGGACATTGTAACAACATGAATTTACCTGACTTGCTTTTATTACAAAAATGTTTTTTAGTCCTGATGTGTCTAGAGTTAGCCCTTTTTAAGTAAATTATTTTGAGAGGTCTAAGGATTTAACTGTTAGAGCAAGAAAAATTTCAGAATGAAAGCTTAGAATCAGATCTTTAGCCATATCAGCACAGTTTTCACACATCAGTACATGTCATACTGTATACTGTATATGAATATACACCTTTACACTTTTAATAGTGTACTGATGTCTACGGACATGCATATGCATGTGCTGACACATGAAATCTGCACCAGTATGATTTATTCATATTAACTGACTACAAGGTTTTGTTTAAAAGTAATTAAAGTTTCTCACCTTAACAGTTTATGCACTAGACCTTTCTAAAGAAAATGTCATAAAGGCTGGTCTGACGCCATGCTGATGACCTAGGTTAAGGAATGAACCCGGGTCATCAGGGGTCAGCCTGAATGAGAAGGACTGAGTATCCCACAGGACGCTCTCATCCTTGGGGAAGGGAGACAGTTCCTTCCACCAAGCGACTGCCATGTAGGAAGTGTGGTGGCAGTGCAGGCAGGAACCAGCATAAGCGGTGACGCCAAATTGCTGGAGTGTAAGCTGACACCTTGCGTCACTCCATTCTTGGCCAGTGTCCTGGAAGGAAATAACAGGAAAAAACTCAGCCATGTGAAATGAAGGCTGCCACTCTGCATGTAGAACCCACAACATTCACCAACTCAGTTTCAGGTGGAACAAAAGCTTACAGCAGGGACTTGGTCCACCTGCGCTGACCTCCATCATGGGTAGGGGTTACCATGGGCATCTACTGTGCAGGTAAAAAAGTCCTAGAAGAAGGCAGGGCAACAGGACTGGTGCACAGGAGGTGGATCTGACAAAAGGCCCAGGGTTGTGATTGACAGGATTACAAATTAAGCAGATCAATATATTCAGTGCATAAAAAGTGCCAGCAAGGCACTTATCCTTTTATTTCTCTCAGAAAAAGTTTAAATCACGTTTCACAGAAATCAGGAAATAAGGTTATTTCATTCACTTTCAAGATATCAAAATCAAATAAACAAAAAAAATAAACAGATGCAGTATGCTCAGGTAGGGCCACTGCTCTGCCCAGCAGTGCCACCAGGCTATCTCTTCTCCTGTTTCACACAAACGTGTATACTTCAGAAGTCCACCACCTCTGGCAGTCAACTCCAACTGGCTCCCTTGTCTGTCTACTGCTAGCTAAGGTAGGCTTTTTATACCCGCCTACTGAAGTCATGTGACCACAGCATCATCAACTTATAAAACTTTTTGTTTAGGCCCTCATATTAAATTATACAATGCCAGAGGGCCTTATAAACAAACTAATTAACTAAAGAAACATTCAGAAAAAGTTCTGCAAGAAAAGAATATAACAGTAAGAGGAAGTGGAAAACTTTCCACTGAGCTGTGATTGACAGCATCATTAGTATAAAAAGAGGACACTAGGGGTCACTGTCACCTTATAGTGCACCTTAGTTGGCATACCATTCTTGGAGCGGTCAGACCTAGAGGCCTGATATTTAGTAATACAATATATGGTAAACTTCTTTTTTCTTTCTTTTATTTCAATGACTATTCTTACCATATTGCTCTTAAACCTCTCCAGCCTTTCCTGGAAGACATGAAGACTATGTTTTATCTGTTTTAAAAGAAACCACAGGCAGTCACCTAGTTTTCCTCCAGATAGATTTTTTTCAACCCCCTTCACTTGTGTACACTCATGCAGTAGGGCAGTGCTTAGAGAAACTGCGTGTGGGATTTTACAGAGACTTGGGGTGTTTTTTTATACGTTAGCTTTATTTTTGTTATTTCATTTGTGCATTTTCATGCTTTGGATTTGCAGCTCACTCTAATATTGAAGGCTGCCACCATTTTACACTTTGTGGTTTCTCAGGGATATTCCTGTCCTTTTAAATCCTTAGCTCCTCCAGGTTTGTAGCAAAGCAGCAGTCTCTCTAAAAATAAATGTAACTTGCTGCTTTGCTGTGGAGAACTGCAAACAGGCAAGTCCCTTTTATATTTATGTATTTCAGAAAAGGCATGGGCCAGGATATTCTAAGGGGTTGCACCTGGTGCAATGGAGTTACACCAGTGCAAACTCCACATTGAGCCCCAGTGGGCTATTGAGAAAGCTGCCTGGCACAGCGCAAATCTCGATGCGCTGGGGCACAATGATAATGTATGTGGCGCAGATGCAGGGGGCGTGCCCATGCATATGCGGCACATCCTGATATTCAACCCGGGATGTGTGGCTCATATGCTGGCACACCTCTGCATTGTGCTGCATAGGGGGGCTCAAAGTTGAGCCTGTGCAAGGTAGGAACAAATCCCGGCCGCCCACAGGTGAGCTGCTGTATTGCAGGGTGCAACACAGCAGCCCAGGCATGGGTAGCCACCCACCCGCCCAGAACACCATCCGCAAGCACTCACAACCCTGGTGGTCTAGTGGAACACCCCCTCGCCAGTAGCCACGATTGCGCAGAACATGGATAACAGGAAATCCCTGGTAGTCTTGTGGCCCCCCCAGTCCCCAGTTCCCTGATTGGTATGATACATGACCATCCCCGGTGGTCTAGTGTTCCTCCCCTCCCACCCAAGTCCCCAATTCCCCGATAAATGACAATATGACCATCCCTGGTGGTCTATGGAACCCCCCAACCATTGCCGGGATTGTGGTAAAATCCTGTAATGAAATGCACTGGTGATCCAGTGGCACCCCCAACTCCTCCCACCCACACAGACCCCTTGCCCACCCTGCTGCCCTGCTATCATTGGCGGGCAGCTGCATCCTGCCCGCACACCGCCCAGCCACCCGCCTAGCAAATGATAGGTACAGTATGGGCTGTAAGCCCATTCACCCCAGTGTGGACCAATGGGCTTGCAGGGCATACTGTATAGACAGTCCCAAATATGTGAATGGAGTCATTCACATATTTGAGACTATCTAAGCACAATATGCCTGCAAGCCAGTAATACTGTATACGGCCCATACTGTACCTGTCATCAAACAGGCGGCCGGGCAGTCGGATGGTGTGCAGGTAAATGCAGCCGCCTGCTGATGATGGGGGGAGGTGGGGGCAAGGGTCGTGTGGGTGGGAGGGTGGGGTGCCACTGGATCACCAGTGCATTTCATTACGAGAATATGCCATGATTGTGGCAACAGGCAGGGGTTCCACTAGACCATCAAGAATGGTCATATTCTCATTTATCGTGGAATCATGGACTTAGGTGGGGGGGCCACTAGATCATCAGGGATGGTCAGGTCTCATACCAATCAGGGAATCAGGGAATTGGGGGGCACTAGACTAGCAGGGATTTCTTTATGAACATATACCACACAATCGCGGCTATGGGGCAGGGGATGCCCCGGGATCCCCACGGCACAAATGCTGTGTAGGACACCAGGAACAAGTTGCCAGGCTGCCCCGCCAAGACATGCAAATGGGGCCATAATGACATGCAAATTACCCCATTTGTGCCTTGCATATATTATGGCCTCATTTGCATGCCCCCAGCTGAATATCGCAGGTGATGCACCTAGTTTAACTGCACTTGTGCTGGCGCATCCCCTTGCTCACCATCTGTGGCTTGGGCTGGTGCAGTGCCACTGTGCCATGTGCAATTTGTGCGCTGACCATGCCATATTCAACAGTGCTGTGCCATGGCTGATCCTCATTGAATATCACCTGGTCCTGACCTCGGTGCATCACAGTTGCTGTGCGCTCAGGCTTGCACCACTCTGCTTGGTGCAGTCTGAATATCCCTGCCCTGGAGTTCTTTATCAACCCCTCCTTTCCTATGGAATCCTTGTATGTATGAAGCATAAGCAATTCTACTTGTGTTAATTCTTATTTATTTTGTAACTAACATCCAGTACAAAATGTTACATGACAAGCACTTCTACTTTTTACTTTTTTTCCAAGACAAAAAGATTTTTGTTATTTAAAGGCACAAACATACTTCAGTTTAAATCAGTCAAGATTTGTAAATGCCTCCCATACACTGTATTTAAACTTTAAAAGTACTTTATTTAAACCATAAGAACCTTATTTTTCTTATAGGCACTTATTACACTTTATAGGCATTTTATATACTCTGTTTAAGCAACCAGAACCCTTATTACCTCAGCCAGATGGCATGCTGGACCTACATACCTGGTTCTTCATTTTGGGGGCGGTAAGGGACCCTCATCTTTCTACCAGGGCACCCATCCTTGACAGGGGTCACCCTGTCACTCTGATGACCTAGGTTAAAGAATGAACCCGGGGCATCAGGGGTCAGCCTGAATGAGGAGGACTGAGTGTCCCACAGGACGCTCTCATCCTTGGGGAAGGGAGACAGTTCCTTCCACCAAGCGACTGCCATGTATGAAGTGTAGTGGCAGTGCAGGCAGGAACCAGCATAAGAGGTGATGCCTAATTGCTAGACTGTAAGCTGACACCTTGCGTCACTCCATTCTTGGCCAGTGTCCTGGAGGGAAATAACAGGAAAAAACTCAGCCATGTGAAATGAAGGCTGCCACTCTGCATGCAGAACCCACAACATTCACCAACCTAGGCAGCCTCATAGTGGCAGGCAGAATAGAAGCTTACAGCAGGGACTTGGTCCACCTGCACTGACCCCCACCATGGGTAGGGGATACCATGTGTATCTACTGTGGAGGTAGAAAAGTCCTAGAAGAAGGTAAGGCAACAGGATTGGTGCACAGAAGGTGGATCTGACAAAAGGCTGAGGGACAGGTTGGTGAAGGGAAGAAAATAAATAAAAAAAAAACAAATTTCTTTAAGTCCTATTCATCCATGCATTAAATAACAAACTGTATTAATAAATAAGTGAGCCCTGTCTTGCATACTTTCTCAGTCTGTTTATTAGCTAGTGAAGGCTAGCTTCTTTGCTATGTTTTCTTGAGATATTCACATCTTGCAGAGAGAACAAAAAGTAACTCACTCGGTACTAAATATTTTCTTTCAGTTTATGAGTGTTTTTGATGATGAGCAACATGCTGAATTTTTCTCTTACTTTTTGGGGGACCTGCTGTTTTCCCAGACTTATCTTTTAAAGTGGGTTAGTGGAGTTAACCTGGTTTAAACGTTTCTAGCTTCATTAGAGTCCAGACTGCGATGCTTAGACAACTGTTCCTGACAACTGTTCTCTAGCTAACTTCAGGAATAAGGCTAAAACAGTTTTTTTTTTATACTAAACCAATTTAACTAAATCAGTTCCACAATAGTAAGGACAAGGCTTTTGCAACCATTCTTTAAAACGGTTCTCTGTACTTCCATGAGTCATTATATGAATTCCCATAATGCAACAGGGTGGGAACTACACAAGACTGGAGAATCAATGCACAAAAGTATTTAAACTGTAGCATAGTTCAGTTCACTACATCTTTCTTGTATGGACACACTAAACAGGATTAATGAAACTGGTTTTGAGAATTGATCTTGAGAACCTTGAGAACCTTTTTGGAAGGCTGTAGCCTGTAGTTCTATGGGAGGTGGGGTGTGATTGCTCCTCATTCATCCTCTATTTAAATAACCTGCTCATTACCACTTCTGCTTAGAGTGAGCCATACTTGCTCCTCTGCAGTGCAGCTGGTTGGTTCCCCCTTCCCCTCCTTCCTCCTGTGGCCATTTGTCCTTCTCCTGCTGTCTTCTGCATTGCTTTGCTTGCTTGTTCTCCCCCCCACCCCGGTGTGCCTACTCCCTCCCTGTACTCCATACCTTGCTCTGCTTCCCTCCCTGCTTCTTTCTTTGGGGCTTTTCTTTCACTGCCAACTGTGCCTCAGTCCCTCCATCAGCTCCATTTTGGCTCCTCATCACCGGACCACTCACTTGAAGCTTACAGCATGCTGTCACTGCTCTGGTTCCATATGTTGGTAATTTCTGCTCCAGTACCTCACTGCCTGCCTGCGCCTCCAGTATTTTCCACATCCTAGGTGCCACAGCTTGCACCCACTCCCATCCAGCAGATCTCTCCAGACTGCTGCATTTTGCTTCCTTGCTCAGTACTGGGACGCTGTATACACCACAACTCCAGGCTGATGCTGCAGTTCCTGCCTTTGCTACTTGCCGCACATGGCTTCTTGGACATTTTGTTCCTCCGGTGGTTGTCGTCTGGTTATTTGCCTGTTCCACACTACCTCAGCAGCCCTACTTGGACACTTGCAGCATGCAATCCATCTTTCTGGGATTTCTACCTATCCTGCAGGCTGTATGTGCCTGGGCAGACAGTATGTATTCCCGTCACCTACTTTGTGCCTTATTCTGCTGCCCCCTTCTGGGAATCAATGTGGGATCCTTCTCCACACAGTAAAGAAAAGCTATTTGCACAGTTGCTCAACCATTCCTGCTTCACCCCATAAGGAGGCCTGGCTACCCTCTCATCATATTCCTGCTCCGCCCTGCAAGGGGTCCTGGATGTTTCTTTAGCTTCACCCTGCATGGGGGTCTGGATGCCTGCTCATGCATTCCTGCTTCACCCCACATGGGGGCCTGGCCATTTGCTCCACCATCCCTGCTTCACCCTGCAAGGGGGCCTGACTGCTTGCTCAACACATTCCTGCTTCACCCAGCAAGTAGGCCTGGCTACCAGCTCATTGCATTCCTGCTTCACCCCACAAGGGGGCCTGGAGGTTTCTTTAGCTTTGCCCCATATGGGAGCCTGGCTGCCTGCTCAAGCATACCTGCTTTGCCCCTCAACATGCGCCTAGCCACTTGCTCAACCATTCCTGCTTCGCCCCCAAGGGGGCCTGGCTTCCTGCATCGTAGTCCTGCTTTGCCTCACATGTGAGTCTGGCTGCCTGCTCAATTGCATTCCATCATCACCTTGGCTGACCCACATGGTGGTCTCACCTTCTCAACTGGAACTTTTCTTCTCACCTTCATCTCCTAAAGATACGATGGACTTGGATTAACCAACTGTTTATGCAAAAGCTCCATGTCTGAGTCATTCCTCCAGTACTTCATTCTCCAGGATTCTTCTGGTCACCATCGAATCAGGATATTCCTCTACTACAATTATCTGGATTGTACTCAGAGAACCAACTTAGAACTTAGCCAACTAGGATTACTCTCCTTTAGTATGCCCAGAGGATGGGCAGGTCAGTAGCCATGGATCCTCAGAGATTTCCCCCAAAGGGGGGGGGTTCCTCTCCTGCGTGCTACTGGCCACACTCTCTGAAGTTGAGGAAGTAATCACATGGTAATTAATATCTTTTGGGCCTTCTAACCTACACATACCTAGCATCCTGCAAACAGGTGGGATATAGAGAAAGGCCAAAGATTAAGACCCTATCATCAACCATATTTCATGCAGTTCAAATGCATCTAAGCACCAACCATGTCATCTAGTTCTTATGTGCTACAAACACTGATCTACGTACCTATTCAGTTCAAACATACCTAAGCAACAACCATATCTCAGTCAGCTCTTATGTATCACAAGCCACCGAGCTATGTACCACAGATAGAATTTGAAGGCTGTAGCCTGTAGTTCTATGGGGGGAATAACTCCTCTCCCATCCTCTATTTAAATGTCCTGCTCACACACCTTCTGCTTAGAGCGAGCCACACTCACCCTCCATCCTCCCCTGCCTCCTCCTCTTCTTCAGTACTTGTATCTCACCTTGTACTGTGCCTTCTAACCTACACATACCTAGAATCCTGCAAAAAGGCAGGATATAGAGAAAGGGCAAAGATTAAGACTCTATCATCAACCATGTTTCATGTAGTTCAAACATACCGAAGCACCAACCATATCTCATTCAGCTCTTACATATCACAATGCACTGAGCTATGTACCACACATAGAACTATAGTCTAGACCTGGCTTTTCATCTGAGTCAGAAGCAAAGCTGAAAGATGTATTTCTGTATATAAAATTTATGTTTACTGCTGAAAAGAATAAATTCCTTTATGAGATAACTCATCAGCAACAAGACGCAGAGCACCAGAATGCAGTGTCCCTTGAGAAAGCCTTTATAGGCAAAACCTGGTCGGGTCATGCACCAGCCGAAATTTTGGATTGCACTTTATGTCCTGCGCATCAGCCAGGTATTTACTGTGGTATTTTTTGAAAACTTTTTACACTGCATTCTGGTGCCATCCATCTTGTTCCTGACTATTTGTATTTAATGGCACAGACTTTGGTAGCTGAGCAGCTCTTCTTTTGCTGTCCCTTTATGAGACAACTGTTGATCAAGCTTCTGTGGACTATGCATCAAACCTATCAAATATTACATTGTGATTTGCCCTGAATAGTGATGCTGGATCTGATGCCATCACTCAACAAGGAAACTAAATAGTTGAAAAATAGCAACTATCATATCTAGCCCTACACAAAATTATTAAGTAAAATTATTAGTAAGCAGTTAAGGATAGCCATTGTCTGGAAGATATTTCTTAGAGTGAATAATCAACTATCCCCCAACCCACATAGTAAAAACACACAGAAAAAAAGCATGTGTATGAATATAATATTGCATCACCAGCTCTGTACTGGGCAGCCAATGCAGAGTAGGGTAATTGTTACTTATGTAAGAGTAAAATACACATAACCTAACATCTGCAAAATTAAGTCTTGTTTGTATTGTATTAACTCACCCAAAGTTATATTCATAGGGGTGCAATCCTTATTGCACGACCTATATAGCAGTTCACAGTTCACTGTAGAATTCCTCCTGCATTTAGAATATTTGTAATTGTTGCTTAGTACACATGAGTTTGCAGGTATGATATAGAACGCTTTGAAAGGTTTGCAGTCTTACCTGATGGAGATCACCAGATCAATATAACTCAACACAGCTTGGATAATTGTTTTAAATGTCAGTCTTAAATGCCATTAAAATCCTTCTAGATACTGAATAGCATGCTTGCAAGCTACATATTAACTAAAGTCTAACTGTTCTATAAAATTACTATTTTTAAGCATCTGATATTGTGGTCTGAAATATTTATTTTTTGTCCTATAGATGTTACTAAGATCCTTATCTCATAATTTATCTCTATACCAAAACTAACTTCTACATCATTTGATTCCATCCATCATATGTTACTGAATCAATTGTGTCTTTCTGTATGGATAGTCTGTTAGTTTCCCATGGCGACAGGAGACCAGGCAACTGGAAAAAACAACACTAGATGTGAAACATATAATTTCAGGTCAACCCAAGCTCAAGTAACTTCATCAACTGCTATGCTACAATCAGAAGTAAAAATAAACCAGTGCTGGCATTAATGCTTTGCATACAGTAGCTGTTTAGCATTTTTGCTTTCTGTAAGCCTTCACTACTGAAAAGGAATCATTATTGTACTGTAGGCTGCAGAAATGGCAAGTGACTAGAAATATTGACAGCTCTGAGTGGAGTGGAATGGTTTGTCGGAACTGATTACATTGTCTGTGCTAGCTTATCCACATAATGAACTTTATTCAAGAAGCTTTCCTTTGCATTGCATTAGTGAAGACTTTACATCATTAAAGGGGACAGGATATTTGTGCTAATTATAATGATCCATAATTAACTTCACCTGAATAAATGTTGATGGGAAAATAGTATTTTTTATGAATTTCTTTTGGACAACAGTACATCTTTAGGAGAGCAGGTCATACAGTTCTCTTCATGGAATCAGTTATTTGGAGGTTTCTCTACAGTATATCATGGGTTGTTTACAGAATTCTAAAAATGAGTTGCTGATTTACCAGAATATTTCTCTGAGTTCTGTTCACATGAGAGTCAAACACTAAAATATTGATTCTGTGAAGAGAACTATAAAGCACATCTTTGTGGAATTTTCAAATTCTGCTTCCACCAGAATTCCATTGAATTTTGCAAAAATGTCACCTATTTCATAAACTTCAATCAAAAGCAGAATTCCAAAATTCTGAAGGCAGAATGTTAAATGCAAAATCATGTTCTGCAGTTTACATAATCTGTGGATTCATTTTCTGCAAACCATGGAATATTATTCTGCAGATTATGTAATCTGCATGCATAGAAATGCTTTTCAGAATTCTGCAGCATTAAAAAATAAATTCTGCAAAGCCTTTTGGAAGCAGAATTGCCCTTATGTATGAATTCCACTTGTGGAATTCTACAGGCTCCATAACTCTACAATGCCTAATGTTGTTCTTTTTATTTATTCAGTTTAGGATTAATACCTTTGAGTCAGAGACTCATTTTTCAAAGGTTCCAAGTCAAGACAAAACAATACAGATGTAACAATGTTGACAGGATTTACTTCTTGAAAATAAAATGTCGCATGAGGTTACAGGCTTGAAAGTTCCAGTCTGACTTACATAATACCAAAGTGGGAATTGATGAAGGAGAAGGACATGTGCATTTTGTACATCAGTAAAGTGCTAAAGACTAACTGTAGTAGGATCACATGTCAGCATGTCAAAGAGCTGTTGGGCTGTGAGTGAGGGGTGGGGTAAGCAACCTGAGAGGTATTGTCATTATAGGGGGGATCGAGGGGGAAAGCAAGGAGGCGGTAGGGGGGCAGGAGGAGGGAGGAAAGGGAGGGAGAGATGAAGGGAAGGAGGAGGGACTGTTTTATGAAGGTTAGGGTGGCGGGGAAATAGAGGAAGACAGGAATGGAGGAGAATGGAGTCCTTAAAAAACAAAACAATGTAAAATGCAGGTTTTAACATCAACTTTTATTCAGGTTTTCTTAATTATGGATAATTTGGGGGTATGCATGTCTTTCCTCATCAGTCTTTGATGCATTTATCATCACACCCATCATATTGTGCTGTAAAGTGACAACAACCACCATAAATGTGGTATAGCATTTGAGAAAAGCCGCCAAATGTTTTGCTGTATTTACCCTGCTGCAGACAAACACCAAACCTTGGACTTGCAATTATGGCAAGATGACTGAAAATCCAGCTCTGATCTCTATGTTATTTTGTTTAAGAGTTACAAGCCTTTATGTAACACTTTCTTCACTGCATGTTTACGAAAGCTGGTTTCTGTGAAGAGCTACTGTTTACATCAGATTCATAGCTCACAGTCTGGTCCTCACAGCCAGCAATATTTCGTGGCATATTTCTCCCATGTTTAAGGAAACTGTAGTTGTAGGAAACAATTGAAAAAAGTGATATTGGTTGAGTGCAGTGATGGAGTTAAAGAATGTGCAGTTGTATGGTACTTCAAAATGAGAAGAGCAGGCTGTTCTGGAATGCAGTTGCACACATGGCTTTGGAATGCCAAGATTGTACACAATTTCAGAATACTAGATGTATGACAGTGTCATGATTTTGCAGTAGAGTAAGATCAAAATTTCAGAATGTAGTGGTGACTCCCAGTTTTGAAATGTACCAGGGATACTGGAATTCAAAATGATGTAGCAATGTCACAGAATTTTAGAGTACAGCAGGGACACAATTTCAGAATGGGGTGGCAGCACAATTGTGGAATGTAGCATGGGTGCATGATTTTAGAAAGAGGGATGCAAACTTTTTGAAATGAGGCGGGGACATACAATATCAGAATGTGGCTAGGATGCACCTTTTTCAGAACGTGGTGGGGATGCACAATCTTGCAATGTGGTGGGGCTCACAGTTCAAGAATGAGGTTGGGGTGCACAGCTTTGGAATGTGGCAAAGATTTGCAATTTCTGAATGTGGATGGGCTTTGGGATTACAGACGAGTGTACAGACATTACATTTTGGGCTGCGGTGTGGATGCCTAATATCAGAATATGGTAGGGAAGTACAATTTCAGAATGCAGCAGGGAGGGAATGCACAATTTTGGAATATTGTGGAAAAGTGCAATTTTATAATGTGGTAGAGATGCTTAGTTTTGGATTGTGGTGGCAAACTGCAATTTCAGATTGTGGCAGAGACTCGCAATTTCAGAACATGACTGAAATGTGCAATGCCAGAACGTGGTTGTATGTCCTATTACAGAATGTGGTTGGGATACACAATTTGAGAATATGGCTGCAACGTGCAGTTTTAGCATGTGGCGACTGACATGTTGTATTGTGGAATGTGGCAGGCAGATGCAATTTTAGAAGTGGTGTGGTTGAGCAATATTAAGATATGGTGGAAACATGTGATTACTGAATGTGCATTCCAATATTGCACTTTCTGACACATTCTGAAATTAGTTATTCATGCCACATATTAAAATGGCACATTTCTGTCAAATGCCAAAATTGCACATTTCTGTTTGCTCCAGCTGAATACTAATACTACTACTACCTTTCAATGGAGTGGGCTACTGTGGCAGGGGGTGCTACTGGGTTAGCCAGGATGTGAATTGTTAATGCCCCCTGACATCCCCACCTCTGAAATCATGGATTCTGCTTTTACTATTCTCTGGTGGGTGGCACCCCAGCCTGCCCTGCTAAAAACAGCAGCTGCAGCAAGCGCACACTGCATTGCACTTCTCTGTGCAGCAGTAGATGAATTAATTACAGTACTGGCCTGCCCTACAGAGAAACTAGCTATGTAAGGAAAAAGGCATGACAGATAGGTGATTATGCTATGTTAATACACTGACTTGCATGTTAGAGGCCTGAGTCCTAAGGCCTTAGCAGTGCAGTGGTGTCATAATGCATGAATGGAACATTTTCACCATAGAAGTGGTTAGCAGTTCATACATTCATTATGCAGCATGTATTAGGTTGCTGATAGGCCGCTTCACTAGCTTTTGGAGTCACACTGCTGGGAGTGGGTTATGGGTGCATAGTTATAGTTAGCCATGTTGCTTTAAATTGATATTGCTAAGCTTTTGCTTCCTGTACTTTCCATATGATCTGTGAGGCTGAACTGGAAGCCTGGACTGTGATTCCTATATATCCCGTGTGATCTGTGAAAGGGCTGTTGATTGGATGTTGTGATCTAGCTCACATTCCTTGCTGTGGAGTTTATGAGGTGGAAGCAGAGTGTTTTAGAATGCAATGTCTTTGCTGATGGCCCGATATTTTGCTGGATAGTAGATCAAACTTTTGAAGATGTTTTGCTGAGTTTTTTTTTTGCATGCATATGTGTCTGCTGTTAAAATATGTGGAATCATAGTTTTTAATATTTTTTTGTGGTTTTATTAGTTGTTTACATTTCTTTGTGTGAGCAACACTTATGCTTTTCAAGTTTAGATTTGAAAACATGAAGTATGTTTTTTTCAGTTTTTTGGAAGGATTTCATTTGCTATGTATGGTTCTTGCTGTAAGCAATGTCTCCGGGGGAGGGGGGGAATAATAGTTTTTGTCATCTTTTTTTAATTTGCCTGATTTCCTTTTGATATTGCTGGGTAATCTGATTTTCATTTGACCTATTAAACCCTGGGGCTATATAATTAGCATACTGACCTTTATGACCACAATGGGATGTTTTCTGTAACTTAAGCAAGATTCTGGTTATTGTTTGATGTTCTTTACAGCAGAACTGAGACACATCTCTAGACACTGGCCACACTGCTGGTGCTGTTTTTATAGACCTTTCCAAGGCGTTTGATACGGTGCACCACACACTACTCCCGGATTCCCTCACACAAATAGGCCTGTCCCCAGAGACCACTGGCTGGTTTGCCAGCTATATGTCTGAGAGAACCCAGACAGTCAGGATTGCTCATACCCTGTCCTCCCTCCTCCAAGTTAGGTCAGGGGTCCCACAGTGCTCTATTCTTGCCCCCCCTACTTTTCTCCCTGTTCCTCAACTCGCCTGCCCAAGGCTTGCTCTGGGAAACTACTCCTGTATGCGGATGATGCGGTCATTTACAGCTCCCACACTGATCCCATGGCCCTCTGCTCGGTGCTCCAAAAATCTTTCACGGAAGCTGAATCCTGGTTTATTCAACATAGGCTAGTCTTATATTACAAAAAAAACTAACTCCATGGTGTTTGCACACCCCCAAAACAAGAACATAGGACAAGCCCTGCTCATATTGAAATCCCTAAATGACCCCCTTGAGCAGGTTACCTCGTTCAAATACCTAGGTATCACCCTAGACTCTGGGCTCACCTACCATGACCATGTCCGAATACTGAGCATCACTGTCAATGTGCGTATTGGTCTAATTCACCCATACAAGCACTGCCTCCCACCAGAAGCTCTCCACCTAGCTGTCTCTGCATCATTACTATCACTCATAGACTACGGAATCATCAGCTATGGAGCAGCTGAAAACTCGTACCTAAACAAAATTAGGCTGGCCCTTAATAAGGCCTGTAGACTTGCTACTGGCTGTGGCAGACTCACACATACCTGCACCCTTTATGCCTCAACCAACTAGCTAACCTTTGACAGGAGGCTCAAATATCAGACCTGCCTCTTTGTTAAAAAATAACAGCAGGGCTACTCCCACCTGCTCTCTTCCCCCTACTCCAGGCACCATTGTCCACCCCGCCTCACTTGGCAATCAGTGACAACCCACTTTAGGGTACCTCGCTGCAAGACCATTTCAGGTCAAATAACTTTTAGGTACCTGGCCCCCAGCTGACTTAACTCACTCCCAAGCACCCTCCTCACAGAACCCAAACTTGGTCAATTCAAGTCCCAACTAAGAGACCTAATCACTCATGACTCAGTCTGTGACTGCCCTTGATTTAACCCTTCCCACCTCCCAACTATGGACTTAACTCTGGTCCAGCCACCACTGGGCGTGCCTATATTTTGACAATGGACACCTTAGTCTATCCTAGGCCTGCAAATAACCACCAGGGCATGGCTAGTGCCACCACCCTGCAGTGTATGTTTTGTTACCTGCTACCGTCTGCACTATGTACCTATGTTTGGCAGCACTCTGTAACTCTGTATCACCAGCTGCTTTACCTTGTTATTTGCAACCATTTTGTAACCATTTCTGTAACTATTGTGTCTAGTTGTTGCAATTATCCCTGATGGCTCTGTTTTCAATGACGTGGAACCTTTGTAAAGGAGTCTTTGACTCGAAGGTATGTTATCCGATAGCTTCAATAAATAAATAAATAAATAAACATGCTCCTCCCCTTAACAGGCTGGGACTACACACATGTCACAAAGTTACATCCCTGTGCTCCTTGCAGTTACGTAACTATGTGATCAGCCATTTGTACATCATGTGACCTGCCTAGCTATTCACCCTTCACAAAGTAGAACTGACTTTAGAGGTAAAGCACCTTGCATAGATTCATAAGTGTATAATGTTTCACACATGTCAAGAAGGATTCATGTTGCAAAGTCGTCACAGTTGGCAGCATTCATCACTTTGCCATATGTATTTATTTATTTGAAATTTGTAACTAGGAGAGGCACAATGTGCCAAGCCACATTTCTAGGTGCAACCCAGGGAGAGGGAACAATGGGTGAATAGTAACAATTGAAGAAATAAGTTATAATAATGTAGTACATAAAATCATAGAAATCATAAAATCAAGTACAGGCATTTAGCTGCTTTAGTATACTTTATGATTATAGATCAGTTATGTCCCTAGGGCAAAAATCAATTAACTATAGGAGATATGGATGGCCAAAAAGAGCAGACTGTGCAAAATAAGGGGCGAAATGAAACACCAAATAAATATCAAGTTGTGTATGCACTTTGCACCCATAGCAGAAGCTGGGTGCTCAGCTGTTATGAATATTCAGATTGGCCTACTGAGTATGCATAAAAGCATTGCACATGCATCTGCATGTGATTTCTAAGAGTGTTAGTAGTGCATTAGAATAGACACATTGTCAATGTTTGTGAGTATGAGGGACTGTGAGTGCAGTTTAATATAGGTAAACACTATATTATAGGCATCAATCCCAAAAAGCATTTGATGGAGCACTGTAATACAGGGTACAAGATATAAGTATTGTTAAAAATGCAGAAAAAATATAAAAAAAAAGGGACAGATGAAAGAAAAGGAAGGAGAGCGACAGCACAAGTCCTCTATACTTAATGAGGTAAATTGAATTCCAAATGTTAGGGCTCTATTAGCCATTATAAAGTGATTACTTGAGCTCCTGTTGTGTTTTGCTAAGTCTGGGAGCTCAGATAATTACTTTTTAATGCCGTAACTAATGTACTGTATAAACCTGGGCACATTTGAAATGGGCCCCTTACTAAGAGTTTAGTCTCCAAAATTTGCTCATGCATTTGGCAGAGGGGTATTCCTACCTTTACAGTAATTCCATGTGATAGTAACATTCTGGGTAACTGATTCCTTAAATGCTGTTTACAAATACACGAATACCCCAAAACATTTTTATGGGAACATTTACAAATTATGGTTGCACATGCAGAAGCAAGGCCAGGGGAAAAGGCCAACACCAGTGAGGCTAATCATTGGAATATTGGGCCTATAGCATCACACCAACAAATCACTCAAATATTGTAATGCAGCATCCAACCCTAGTTTATAATTTTACTGTGCTATTACCAATATTCATGGCCAGTGGTTTATGTTGTCCCCCCAACCAAAAAAATTGATACAAAAAAGGGATTCAAGGATTTTATTACTATTTATATTCTGTGCCTTCATTGACTACCAGCAACCAATTGAGCTTTGTATCTTGAGAACTAAAATATTTCAAACCATTATGCTAAACTGAATAGCAATTGCATATAATATTAATGTTTTTCTATCCTGCTACCAATACTCTTTTAAATGTTTCTTAGTATTTATCTTATTTTTATTGTATCACAGGGGTGATAGTAATTGAGACTGGAAGCCTCTTTTTTAATAGCAGCCAGCAGAGGGTGTGTATGTACATGCATAGGACTGAATAATTACACCATATTTATATATTAATTTCAGATTAATATTTATATATGTATGCTTCTGTATATGTAGCCGGTCAGGTTGCATTGTTAACAAGTTAACCATTGATGACAGATTAATGCCGGAACATTGCCAAGCATGTATTCTGTTTTAAAATTATCTGATTGTTCCCAATTGACCCCTCCTGTTTCTGTGTTGGTGACATCACTGCTGTCATACACAAAACTGTGTCATAGCAAGTGTGCTGTGGAGCTGATATGCATGGTAATCTGTGGGGCATTCCAGATACAGTACTCCCCTATTTCACCATTTTATCTACAGTGAGTAATATGGATAACAAGAGTTCTATACTAAGTTTGGCACTGATACTGTTTCCTGAATGCTGTCACTATTTGGGAAAAGTATCCATCCTTTCCCATAGTATAGACCAGGATGACAGATGAGTTGGGCCTGATAGTCCTGGGTAATCTGGATACATTATTCAGAGAATGACTAGCATACCTTATTAGCTGCTCCAGACGTAAAAAAAAATCCTTGTCTTCAGTTGTCATTATCAAGGATATGCAAGTATCTATATAACAGGAGTCTAAGGACTTTTTATAAGGAAAATGTATACTAAACATTTTGCTTGGAGTGGGTATAACCTGGATAAAACAAATCATCAGATAACTGAGGTAATGTATCCATGAGAGCATGCATGAGGTTAGGTGCATTATCCAAGCAACTCTTTGCCATGAAGTCAGAATAGCCTGATCATTGGTTGTGTTTTTTTTTTTTTTATGCAGGGTTATTATGAGAAAAAACATTGACAACACACTTTAAAATCTGGGAAAACAACTAAAATTTGAGAAAGGTGTTCTTGAGTAGTTTGTAATAGCTGAAAAAAAGCAAGTTTATGCAATCACATACTGAAACAGATTTATGGGGCAGAATGTGGACAGACGCTGAGCAATGGCTATGTATGCCTCTGTCAATATCTGTACAATTGCAACAAAAACTCATAAATCTTATTTTCAAAGGCTCCAGACTATTTGCAACAATCTTTTTGGTTTGCAGTAGCTTGCATCCAAAAGTGATGCATGGATAGTTCCTTTTGACACAAGAGTCACCATGTTTGCCACAACTGCATAAAAATGCAGCAGAGGTTTCGATGCTGTTAGACTGCTAGATGATCTGTCAGACTCTTTACTTTGGTTGCGTTACTGCCCAGTTGCAGCACCAGGCAGCTGAAAACCCTGCCCATGCTTTTTAAAGGGGTATAAACCTGCTTAAGCCTTGTTTAATATACTGTAATTGGAAATTTGAGCATGTGTGTGTACTAGCCATCCCATCTACCGACTGCACTTTTGTTCACTTTGAAATCTTGTTTTTTCTACAGACTGCACTTTTGTTCACTTTGAAATCTTGTTTTTCCTACAGACTGCAATTCTGTTCACTTTGAAATCTTGTTTTTTTCTACCAAATGCACTTTTGGTCATTGTGAAATCCAGCCTTTTTTTTCTCCATATTTAGGATCCCTTATTAATGCTGCCTTTTGACCTAGTTTTTGAAAATTATTGATTATTTCCAGAATTCAGTGACATCAACTGAGTAGAAGCTTACATTGCAAGTTTCAATAAACAACCACTATTCAGCTAATGTCTTCAGGTTCCAGAACAGATCCATAATGATAAAACTGAATACCAGGTGGTCGAGAGTAGCACCATCAAAAAAGGGACAAAAATAAGTCAACACAAGATTATTTTAAAGATAACAAAATAAATATGACAGTAGGAAGATTAAAGAGTTCCCATCTAATAAATAGAGAACTGAATATTTATTTATTGTGTTTTGATGTATCATTAATTACTTTTTACTTTTAAATAATAAAATATTTATTGTGCAGCGAAACAAGTGAAGCAAGTGTGTCTTATGCTCTGTTTATGAAGCAGCAGTGCTTCACTTACCACTCCGCTGCTTCACCACTGTGCTGTGACTTGAGCCCATAATTTACATTTACACTCCCAAGCCTGACACACTGCAGATCATGCCAAGATGAGTGTCTGTAGACTTGTAGGCAGGATTCCAGAAAATGACATCCCCAGCTGGGAAATAAGGGATTGCAATGGATCGAGTGCATCGGTGGTTAATACGCTCGATCCAGTACATGTCCCCACTTTTTCGCTGGATCAAAAATGGGAGTGGTGACACTCTTAAGGTGATGCCGAGAGTGTCCACAAAGCTGACTTTGCATGCATCAACTGGAGCACATGAGTTGATGATGTGCTGCAAAGCCAGTGGTGTAAACGGGGCTTTAACTTTTACATTTCACACTGCTAATAAAAAAGAATTCAATAGAATTCTGGTATTTTGATGTCAGAAACTACTAAGGAGCCAAAGTTATTTTAATGACCAAATAGGTATTTTTCTATCCTTTTCGAAAGACATAGAAACTTCTTTCAGCAACAAACTTTGACTTTTTTATGTTTGCTGTACTGTGGTCCATCTGTATGATCTTACAATTTTCTAAAACAGCAATGGCTTCTCCTTTTCTTCTTCCCAAGCACAATCTAGTTGGGAAGAAAAATATCATTTGCTAAATCAAAACAAATGTTATGAAAGATCTCATATTTTTGTCACATATATAACATTTTAGTGGATTAAAGTTTCACCTCTCAATAAAAATCTGAAAACAGATTTGCACTTCCCAACTGAAATACACTGCCATCCTTGCCAGTTAAGATTTTCTGGCTTCATAACACAACAATTCCATTAGAATCTTTTTTTTTTAATCGTATTTAGCAAAGTAAAATTAAAGTGATACAATTTTAACTAAACAGCAAACAAAAAACAACTAAATGATTACCAAGGCATATCAAGGCCCCAAACTTTCACTCTTTAAGATATTCATTGTTACTAAGCACGTGCTTATTAAGGAGGCTGCACATGTTCTCAGATTTGCAGTGATACACAAAGATAGAGAAAGGTTTATGGTTCCTTTAAGAACTTTTAAAGACAGAATGTTAAACAACTGTATTGTTTTATTCTGCTTGCATTATTATACCAGTATTATAGATTGTCTTACATTGTTTGTGTGTGCTTTACAGCACAAGCATCAATACTTCAATTTGTATAGAAATGTAATCAATTTTAAACTTGCTTATGTTTAATGATCTCTCCTGGTCACATATTCTTGTAAAGGCAAGCATTAATTTTCACAATGCAAGAAAAAAAAAAGCTATTAAGCCTCTTTATTCAGTAACCCATTTGGTCAAAGATGAAAATGATAAAAAAATGCTAAGTGAAATGAACCAATGTTTAACGAAAGTGGATGCTGCCAAGCCAGTATAAAAAGCAGTGTTGAAAATGTGAGGGCTAAGCTTAAAACATTAATGCCTTCTCACAGCTCAGAGTGAATTCCAATATGTTTGCTAGCCTTTGGCAAGTTAACATAAAAAGCAAGGGCGTCATAAAGATGGCAAACGTGAACACCAAATGAAGGACTGTGGAGGGAGCGAAAATAATTACAACACTGTATTTAGGTACATGAGGAAAAAACAACAAAGGATAGACTAGAGAGAATAAAGAAGAACAGAGCAAGCATCAAAGATAAATAAAATAGGGCAAACATTACAGATCAGTTCTTCAGTTTTGTACTCACAGCACAATGTACAGATTCAATTCCTGACAGCAGAAATAGATTCAAGGGTACTAATAACAACAGATTGTAGACAGAGCATGCAATAAGGGAGTGAGTGCTGGCAAGTCTGCAGGATCATGAAAGAAACAAGTCACCAGAGCCAGATGAGCTGCCTCCATGAGTACTAAAGGAGAAGAGCAAGACTTCAGAAGCTCCTTAACAGACCTATTTATAGAAACATAGAAGCATAGAAGTTGATGGCAGATAAGGACCAAAAGGCCCATCCAGTCTGCTCATTTCTTTTTCTACCTTATAAATGTGCCATCAGCCTTTGCTCTGTCAATAGCCTATCTATTCATACTCATCTGTAGTGCTCCCTTATGCCTATCCCATGCCTGTTTGAAGCCCTACTCTGTATTCATATCCACCACTTCCTGAGGTAGGCCATTCCATGCATCCACCACCCTTTCTGTGAAAAAGATCTTCCTCACATTACCCCTTAATTGGCATCCCTCTAATTTCATGCTGTGTTCTCTTGTCCTGCTAGATTTCTTATATTGAAACATGTTAGTCTCTTTCACTGTGTTAATGCCCTTAAGGTGTTTGAATGTTTCAATCATATCACCTCTCTCCCTCCTTTGCTCTAGGATATACTTATTGAGCTCCGTTAATCTGTCCTCATATGTTTTCTGATGCAGTTCCTGCACCATTTTGGTTGCCCTTCTCTGGACTGCCCAAATTTGGTTAATGTCCTTGTGAAGGTGTGGCCTCCAGTACTTCACGCAGTACTCCAGATGGGGCCCAACCAGTGCCTTGTAAAGAGGGATTATTATCCCCTCTTCCGACTTGTGATACCCCTACTAATACACCCTAACATCCCCCTTGCCTTACCTACTGCTTTATTGGTCTGCTTGGATGATTTCAGGTCATCGGTGATGATGGTGCCCAAGTCTCTTTCTTCCCTTGTGACTGCCAGCAACTCCCCTCCCAGCCTATAGGTGGTTTCAAGTTTTCCCTTTCCTATGTGCATGATCTTGCACTTCTTTGCGTTAAACCCCAGTTGCCACTCTTCTGACCATTTTGCTAGTTTATCCAGATCTCTTCTAATTCTGCCCACCCCATCTGGATCATCTATTCTGTTGCAGATCTTGGTGTCATCTGCAAACAGACAAACCTTACCCTCCAGTCCATCTGCAATGTCACTGATGAAGATATTGAAGAGGACTGGCCCCAGGACTGATCCCTGAGGTACCCCACTTGTGACTTGCATCTCTTCTGACTATATGCCATTTACCACCACTCTCTGTTTTCTGCCCAGCAACCTTTTTGCCACTCAGTTGACCAACTTCTGACCCACCCTGAACCTACCCAGCTTATCAATCAATTTTCTATGTAGAATAGTATCAAACGCTTTGCTGAAGTCAAGGTAGACAACATCAACTGCTCCCCCTTGGTCCACCACTCTGGTTACCCAGTCAAAGAAATCTATGAGATTAGTTTGACAGGACCTTCCTTTTGTAAACCCATGCTGTCTTGTATCCTGTGCTCCTATGGATTCCAGGTGTTGCACTATCCTTTCCTTAAGGAGTGCCTCCATAATCTTGCCCACTACTGAGGTAAGACTGACTGGTCTGTAGTTCCCTGCCTCCTCCCTGCTACCACTCTTGTGGAGCGGGATCACATGAACCCTTCTCCAGTCTTTTGGGACCTCTGTGCTCAGAGACTCACTAGACAGTTTTGATAATGGCGCTGCTAGTTCCACCCTTAGATCCTTTATTACCCTGGGATGTGTGCCATCAGGTCCCATTGCCTTGTCCACCCTGAACTTATCAAGCTCTTGCAGGACCCTTTCTTTTGTGAAGGGACTAGCGCTCATCTCCCCACTCCCACCCCCGTGTCCATGGTGCTGAGCTGTGGGCCCTGCCCTATCTTCTCTTCAGTAAATACTGAGCAGTATTATCTATTTAGGATAGATGCTTTCATGTGGTCCTCCTCCTCACAAGTCCCCTTATCTCCTTTGATCTTAGCAATACCCCCTCTGTACTTTCTCCTTTCACTACTGTATCTATAGAAAGTCCTGTCACTTTCTTTTACTGTTTGTGCCAGTGTTTCCTTGGTTTGGACCTATGCCTGCCTTACTGCCTTCCCTGCTTCCCTTTGGGAAGTTTGGTATACCTCCCTATCTTCATCCCGCTGTGTTTCCTTATATTTCCTGAAGGCCAGCCTTTTGGCTCTGACCTTTTCTGCTGCTGTTTTTGAGAACCACAGTGGTTTCCTTCTTCTTTTGCACTTCCTGTTCTCTCTAACACAATGGGATGTTGCTTCAAGTATTGCATCCTTAATGCTTGCCCACTTTGCCTGTACCCCTCACCTGTATTTCTTTTTGACAGCGCTAGCTTAACTCTGTTGGCCATCTTATCAAAGTCAGCTCCTCTGAATCCCATATTTTTGCCTCGGAATGGGATGATTTAGTTGTGGTGGCCAAATTGAACCATACCATGTGATGGTCACTGGCCCCCAGGTGACCGTCTACCCAGAGATCTGTGATCCTTTCCCTGTTATTCAGTACTAGGTCTTAGATAGCCCTGTCTCTTGTGGGTTGTTGTACCAGCTGTTTGGGGCCCTCCCCCTGCAGGGAATCCACCGTGTGTCTAGTTCTGGCAGATGTTCCTGCTGGTATTGACCAATCTGTATCTGGCATGTTGAAGTCTCCCATTATCAGAACCTCCCCTTTAGCTGTCATCTTTTGTACATCTTCTAACAGTAATGTGTCTATGTCCTATCCCTGGTCTGGGGCATGTAGATAACCCCAGTTCTTATGGCTGTCCCATTTCTAGGGTGGCCCACAGTTCTTCTGGCTCCTTATGTGTATTCTGAATTTCTGTAGCTTTGATATTTTCATTGACATACAGAGCCACTCCACTCCCCCTTTTTGCAGCTCAGTCTTTTCTGAACAGTACATAGCCAGGTACTGAAGTCTCCCAAGTGTGATTAATGGTAAACCATGTCTCACTAATTGCTACTATGTCCAATGTAGCCTCTGTCATTATTGCCTGCAGGTCTGAGATCTTGTTTCCCAGACTGCAAGCATTTGTCTACATGATTTTCCATTGGCCAGATTTCAGTATGTTAGTTTTTGGGTGAGGTCTGGCGTTTCCCCTGTGTGTCATATGCGGAGCTGGACCTTATTCCATACCTGGTGATGCAAATGAACTCAAACATGCTGAACTCCTGTTTGACCACTAGCAGAGGGGTGAGGGGTGTTCTTCCCATTCGATGTATGGGGTGCTGCACCCCTCTCTCCATTTGCTAGTTTAAATATTTATAAAGATGTCAAACTTCTGCCCCAATGCACTGACTCCCTTCTTAATCAGATGCAGTCCATCAAATTTAAAGAACTTTCATTCCCAAAACTGTTGCCAGTTCCCTACAAATCTGTGTCCTTTTTCCTGGCACCAGTCCTTGAGCCACATGTTTAGCTCCCCTATCTCCTCTTCTCTGACCTTCCATCCATCTGCCCCCTCTCCCAGACTGGCAGAATCTCAGAGAAGGAGATGCCAGACGAAATGGATGATAGTTTGTCACCCAGCCTGATCAGGTGTTCCTTGGTCTCCACAACTGACCAGCTGGCGAGATCATTAGTCCCTATGTGTACCAGGACATCAATGTTTTCTCCTGCTTCCTCAACAGTTTTAGCAATGCAGCCAGTGTCTCTCCACGCTGATGTACCTAGGAGACATCTGACCATTACACCTGGCTGGAGATAGGTATCAACTCCCCGAATAATGACTCACTAGCTACAGGAAAGGTGCTGGAGTACTGGAGCATAGCTATGTGGCCCTCTTTCACAAGAAGGTGAATAGAGAAATCCAAGGAAATTGCAGGCCAATGTGCCTGATGTCAATATGGGGCAAGTTGTTTGGAGTCATTCATAAAGAAATTGTTAACTTCACAGAGTATAAAAGCTGTATAGGATCAAAATAGTTAATGAGGGGCAAATCATGTCAAACAAACTTAATTGAAATTTTCAACTTGATGATGCAGATAGTAGAAAAGGGTTAGGTAGTTAACATTCTATACCTGAAATTTAGTAAGGTCTTTTAGTGAGTACCAAACAGAAGGGTTATCGAGAAGGTGGGGGAATAGGGCTAGCGAGCATGAACCAGATGAAATGGTAGCTGATTGTCAGATAGTACAAAGATAGTGGCTCTGAGTGTTAACTTCTCTGACGTTAGGCAAGTCATAAGTGGGGTGCCACAAGGGTCTGTCTTGGTGTGTTTTTTTTTTTTTAAACACGTACATCAGTAACATTGGATTGTGGTTACAGGGTAAAGTGAGTCTATTCATAGATGACACTTAACAGTAACTTTGCAAGCGAGGAGATAATGAAAAAGTGCTCGGCCATATGACAAGAGATGTAAAGAAGCTGGAGCAGTCATCTAACATATGGCAATTCAAATTATTTTCCAAAAATGTAAAATGTACACCGGAAAAAAATATGCAGATGGAATATTGCATCAGCTTAGTGAAAGCAGATCACTTTAAGGAGGAATGGAACCTAGGGATTGTAATATCAATAGTTTAAAACCTCTTCCCACATTAATAAAGGATATGGGAAAGCTAATAGGATGCTGGGATATAGCAGGCATGGTTTCAGTAGTCACAAGAAGTAGGTGATATTGCTGATGAATAATATAGGACATCATTTTTACCACACGTGTGGAGTGTTGCATGCAGATTTGGAACCCACATCTTAAGGATGATGGGAAGTTAGAGACCATTAATAAGAGGGCTAAAAAACAATCCAGGATCAACATATCAAGACCTATCAAGAGAGACTGTGCAGTCCTAATATGTAATTATTGTAAGGCAGGACCAAAGGGGTGGGCAAAATAATAATGTACAAATACACATAGTGACTTAACAGGTTTGACTTCTCAGAGGTAACTAAGCTAAGGAAGAATACACCCACCAGGGTATAATTTTTAAATAGTGGCAGGGATTCAAGGAAATCAGAAAATACTGATTTACTGAGAGAGTGGTGGATGGTTGCACGTTCAAAATGGTCACTCTGTGAACTAGAACACCAACTCCAAATGGCCCTGGACATTAAAGACTCTTGCACCTGTGCCAAGGCAGTAGCCAATGCAATGCATCACAGGGCTTGGCTGAGGATATCCACCTTCACGGCAGACATTCAGCACACATTGGCTGATGTCTCTTTCTTAAGAACTGACCTCTTTGGCCCGGGGTGGAGGGATATCTCACCAGAACTGAGAAATACAGTACCACCCTGGAGTCTCTGACTTCATTCCAAAAGGAGTAGAAAGGACAAAAACATGGGACAAAAGACCTTTCAGCTTTGGACCTTTCAGCCACAGCCATACTAGCAGCAACAGATACAGCAAGGGCAATTCCAAGTCTGGTGCCCCAAAGTCAAGTTCTCCGGCCAGGGGCCCAAAAAAGGTGGGGATGGGGAAGAAGTGCCCCTCTGGCCTCAGTGGCTGGTGCCCCCTGCAAAGCTGCCCTTTGATGGGTCGGGGGGGTATTCACCTGCAGACCATCCAGTCTCTGCCTCAGCTGCTGTGAGGGTCAACTTCACCTCTTCTGGCATTATTGATCCATAATTACCTTGTACAAATGGGTCCTAGAAATGATGGGCAGAGGGTTGCCTCTCAATGTCTGGGCTTTTCTGCCCTACTAACACCATACACCAAGGGATTCTCTGGTGTCAGTCACAGGAGATACTGTCTGCCCTCAGGGAGGACATGGCTCAGCTCCTTGCAAAGGGAGCTGTAGCCCATGTTCCAGACTCCATCGGAGGCCAGGGATTCACGTCCAGGTATTTTCTGGTCCTGAAATAGATAAAGGGCAGGTGACCCAGACTGGATTTTTACAATCTAATTCAGTTTCTCAGAAAGTGCAAGTTCAGGATGATCTCTCTGTGAACTGGAACATACCATCTCTAAAGAAGGGCATGTGGTTCTGCTTCCTGGACCTCCAGGAATGTTCTTCTACATCCTAGTCTGTCCATGTTGGTGGTGGTACCTTCCATTCCAAGCAGAATGGGTGCTCTCAATTAGTGCCAGGTCATGCCTTTTGGCCTCTCATTGGCACCCAGAACCTTCAAGTGAATGGCCGTGGTGATGGCCTTCCTAAGGCATCAGTCAGGGTGTATCCCTACCTGGATGACTGCTGATAGCTGGGCCATCCAGTGAGGCAGCTGAGCAGTCCAGGGACCTGGCCTTTCAGACATGCAGAGACTTCAGCCTTCTGGTTAACATGGCCAAGTCTAAACTGACCTCCTCATAAGTGATCCATTTTATCAGGGCACAGCTAGACTTCCTATGGGCCAAGGTCTGCCTCCCTGTGGACTGGGCACTGACGTTTACCTCCTTTGCCTGATCATTTCAGGTTGGGTGCTCTCACCCTGCCTGGGACCTTCTGTGGCTGCTGGGGCACATGGTGTCTTGAGGTAATATGATTAAAGCTAGGACTATCTGGGGGTTTAAAACTTAATCTGACACTACATGGGGTAATTGGAAACAAAAGGTTATAGGGGCATGGATAGCTATGAAGGAGCGATGTGAAATATCATAGGAACAACAGGGCAGACTCTATGATTAATATTATTTATCTATGTGCTGTACGATGTTCCCACATTTCAACCTGTTCCCATTGGAGCTTTCCAAGCCAACTGTAATCTATGTCTCCTCTTCCCCCACCAGCCAGAGTTCAGCTTTTTTTTTTCTTTCAAATCAGGGCTGAGTGAGTTTCCATGGGATTCTAGAAAGATAGTAGAGTGGAAAGACAGATAGTTCTGCTCAAAGTTAGGTTTGGGAGGGAGCAGGTATCGGGTGTACTGAAGGAGATCTGTGGATGCTGTTGCAAATGAGAACAAGCATTTATCAATGCCAAACATTCACCACTTGCATTGCTATTGTACCAGGTCCTGCTTGGACATATTTTCACTATACATTTACCCAATGCAGACCGGATGAGATGTAATATGTCATTTATGATGGGGTCCTGATTCTATACAGTTATACACTGCATTTATCCTGTGGTAAATGCAGTTATACACTGCATTTACCCCAGGATAGTAGAGGTGAGATGCAATATCTTATTTTCAGTGTGGTCCTGCTTTTATAATGTATTTTTCTGGGACAGATCGCCTTAGATGCAATATTTTCTTTTCAGTAGGGTTCTGCTATAGGGTCCTGTTCTTACAAAGTTTTTCAATATATTTACCCAAGATAACCTAGCTGAGATGCAGTATCTTATCTTTGGTGGGGTCCTGCTTTGACAAACTTTTGTGCTGTATTTACCCAGGATAGTGCAGCTCAGAGCTACCTTGTTTTCAGTGGGATCCCAATTTTTCAGGTTTTACACTGTATTTTCCCAGGATAGCACAGCCAAGATGCAATATCTCATGTTCAATGGGGCTCTGCTTTTATCCACTTTAAAAATGTATTTCCCAGGCTATCACAGCTGAAAGGCAAGTTACACTTTCAGTGGGCTCTAGCATTTACAATGTATTTTTTTCTTAGGACAGAGCAGCATATATGTACAGTTCAGTGGTGGCTCTGGTGTACTGTGGTCCTGCTTTTATACATTTTTACTATACTTTTACCTAGGATAGACCAGATGAGATGCAGTATGTCATTTTCTGTGTTGCCCTCCTTTTTCACATGTTTAGATTATATTTACCCAGGACAAGGCTATCTGAGAGCCAATATCTAAATTTCAGTGAGCTCCACATGTTGACCCCAAATTTCCTACCTGTACATAATCTTTTATAACCTGACATTGTGATCAAGACAGGTAGGATTTTTAAAAATCCCATCTGAAAGATGATTTTGCAGTGCGACTGAGAAAACATGTTTCCAAGGTGATTTGAAAAATGGCACCTGTCGTGTTCATGAGTTGAGGTAGCACAAGGGACATGATAAACATTAGGGGCCAAAATTTGCAGAAATAAAGTTAATAGTAAACACTGGAACAATTAAATGTTTCCTCATAACTTAGTTTTTTTTTTTTACATTTTGATCCCAAATTTTCAGCATAGTCTTTTTATGACCTCATGTTATGATCAAGACAGTTAGATTTTTTAAAACCCTTCCTGAAAGATGGTTTTAGAGACGGATTGCAAAAACATGCTCCAAAGGGGATTTGAAAAATGATATCTGTCATGTTCATCAGGTGGGGTAATAAAAGGGTTTTGTACAGCAAGGCGTTTGACTCTGTCCCCCACAATGGTCTGCTGGAGAAACTGATGGGGTTGGGAGTAGGCCCTTTGATGGTCAGATGGATTGAAAACTGGCTAGCTGGATGCACCCAGAGAATAGTGGTCTGTGGGGAGCTCTCGAACCCTAGAGAGGTTGGTAGTGGGGTACCGCAGGGATCGATCCTGGGTCCGATCCTGTTTAATGCATACATATCAGATATCAGGGAGAGTATAGGGTGTGAAGTGAGTCTCTTCGCTGATGACTCCAAGATGGGAGTAGTAGTTGAGGGAGAAGAGGGGAGGTTGGCCCTGCAAGGGGACCTGGACACCCTGGAAAGCAGGGCTCACACATGGAAATCAAATTTCAATATCACCAAGTGCAAGGTGTTACATCTTGGGGGGGGAACCCTAAACACAGGTACACCCTGGGAGGGGAGACGCTGGAGGCCTCAATAGGGGAAAGAGACCTAGGGGTCATGGTGGATGCATGTATGAATAACTCTGAGCAGTGCAGGAGAGTGGCTAGCAAGGCAAACAGGATGTTGGGATGCATCGTAAGGGGGATCACCTCTAGAAGCAAGGAAGTGATTCTGCCACTGTACAAGGGACTGGTTAGACCACACCTTGAGTACTGTGTACAGTACTGGAGACCACACTTGAAGAGGGACATACAGCTCCTGGAGAGGGTACAGAGGAGGGCAACTAAGATGATACGAGGGCTAGGGGATTTGTCATATGAGGACAGACTTGAGGAGCTCTGCCTGTTTTCATTGGAGGAGAGGAGAGACAGGGGGGACATGATTGCGGTCTTCAAGTACCTCAAGGAAATAAATAGGGTAAACATGGAGGGGATCTTTAGACTAAAGCTGGGAGGTATCACCAAAAGGCATAGTTTGAAGTTGGAAGGTGGAAGGGTGAGGAGGGAAAAGAGGAGGAGGTTTTTCACTGAGAGGGTGGTGGACCCTTAGAATGCACTGCCTGGCGAGCTGATTCAGAGATCCACAGTTGAGGGCTTCAAGAGAGGGTGGGACAGACACAGAAAGTGGATGTATCAGATGATGGCCTGTCCCAGGGGGGTGGGGATGGATGATATGGGTTTCTGGAACACAAGGGGGGGGCCTCGGCACCCAACTAGGGATCTGAGGTTCAAGCAGACTCGATAGACCATAAGGCCTAATCTGCTGGAAAATAATATGTTAGTATGTATGTTAGTACTTATTTGGGAAAGAACCTGCAAAGATCACAAAGTAATAAGTAAACATTGAAACTACATTACATTTCCTCATAGCTTTGTTGTTTTTCTGAAATTGTGACACCAGATTTTCAACACAGTCTTTTTATGACCCCACCTTATGATCACGGCAGGTGGAATTTTTTAAATCCCATTGGAAAGGTGACTTCATGGAGCAAATGTGGAAAGATGCTTCAAAGAAGATTTAAAAAAATGACGCCTGTCATGTTCATGAGATGGAGTAACAAAAGGACTACAGTATGTTGGAAATTGGGGACCAAAATCTTCACACATTGCAATGTTATGAGCTAACATTGAAAAGAGTTAAATGTTTCTTCATAACTTCATTGTTTTATGACATTTTGACCCTATATTTAAACATAGTTTTTTTATGACCCCTCGCTCTAAACATGACTGGTGTGATTTATAAAATACTAGCCAAAATGTCACTGTGCATCACAATGTGAAAGCACATTTTGGCTTAGATTTGAAAAATAACACCTATCACGTTCATGAGGTGGTGTGACAAAATGGTTATGTTGAAAATTTGGGGTCAATACATTAAAAATTACCAAGGTTATGAGTGAGTGTTCAAAAATGTTAGTACATCTTCACAACCTTTTTGTTTTTTTAATATTTTTTCCCCAAAATTGTCAACATAGTCTTTTTGTGACCCCACCTTATGATCATGCAGGTGACATTTTTCAGCCCCAGACTAAAAGGTGATTTCACATGTGCTCTGCTAAATCACCTTTTGGGCAGGATTTGAGAATTTTCACCTATTGTGTTCAGGAGTTGGGGTCATGAAAAGACAATATTGAAAATTTGTGATCAGAATATTATAAAATAACAGAACTATGAAGGTACATTGAAATGTTTTAATGCTTGTTCATAACTTTGGTAATTTCGATATTTTGACCCCACATTTAGGGAAACTGCGGGCGTATATATACATCCAGAATCTGTATACATTCAAACATAGGCAACACTCAGAGTTAATATAGCCATATTTTTCACACCACCTTACAGATGTGGCAGCTGTCATTTTTCACCTACCCTTTTCATAAGGTGGAATCCCAAAAAGACCATGTTAAAAATCTGGGAGAAAATATTTAAAAATTATCAACTTTAAGTTCAAAACGCGTTGACCGCAGCTTAACTGATTTCCTCAGCTCCTGGTCAGGTGTTGAAGAGTGAAAACATGTCTCTAGTCCAGCAAGGATTATGAATTTTTTCTCCCAGTAGGTAAGTAAGGGGAGTGAGATGGTGAGTACTGATTGTGAGGGTCGGATGGGGGGAGGGTAAAAGCAGCAGGAGGCGACAGTGGCAGAAGACATTGATGGACCATTTTCTTTCTTACAGGGTATATAATAAAAGACATTGAGAGATGGTTTTCTTGATTTCAGGTACCAACACTGGAGATTGGGCACCCCAGTGTCAGGTTCATATTTACAGAGCACAGGAAGCAATAGAGAGGTGGGAGCGACACTTGGTAGAGGGTAAGATCTTTATCAGGAAAGCAGAAATGGACGCAAATTTAAATTAAATGAAAACAGACATACTTGGATGTATAGAAAGCTCCTGTTTAATCAAAAAGTATAGCAATGAAGCTCCAGTGCTACAGGTCTGATGCGAACCTTAGACCATGACAAAGGGTCACGTAAGACCCAAAGCACCAGGGCTCCATTGCTATACTTTTTGATTAAACAGGAGCTTTCACTGCATCCAAGTTCATCTGTTTTCATTTCTTTCAAATGGATTGCCTCCTTTTGTGTTCATTATGTACAGCCAGTTGTGTTGTGGCTGAGTAAGTGGGAGGCTCAGGCTGATTATGATGCCAATCAGCTTGTTGCTTGGCAGTAGATCAAGGCAAAGAGCTGCCCTGTGATATGGGTGGCTCTTTTCTTTGAAGTTCACAAAATTCTGCCCTGCAAGCACTGAAAAGTATCATGATTAGCCTGGCTGATGATTGGTCTGACACAGTCAAGCCCACTGCAGACTGCCCTGGATTGGGCTAACAGTGACACATCTCTCAAATTCACCATTGTAGCAACATGTTCACTTTGTGCAAGAACAAGTGTGGACATAAAAAGGGACACTATGCAAAGAAGCACCATATAAAAGTGATGAAAATGAATACAGAGAACAAGTGCTGAATGTCACAAATTTCATGACATAAGACACTTTTTCAGTACCAAATGTTGTCATTGTTTAGGTACTGGGATATCTGCACAAATCAAGGGCGTGTACCTAGCACTATAAGATTCCATTTAGTTTACTCTGCACACTGTCAGCGAACTCCCTTGAAAAGAAGTTTGACATGTAAGCTTTTTGTAGTGATGCAGAACTGACTGACCTGCATTTACTTTTAAAGTAAAACTATTTTGTGCTAAACCCTGGTTAAAACTAAAATAACAAAAGCGAAGGACTTTGAGCAAATATGTCTTGTAGAGTAACACAGAGCATTACTGCTATAAGATATTCTCAAGTTTCAGGTACAAAGGGAATGTAAATAATTAAACTTTAACAAATTAAGCAGTTGATACTTAATGCACTGCATAATCTTCAGCTCTGAATATAATTTGAAATATTAAAGGCCAGTGATGTCACAGGAGAAACTTTGAAAAAACATAGTATTTATGCACATTTTATGTTATATTTTTTGTGTAGCTCTCCCCTTTCTTTATAACTACTTTATATACTGCAGAGTAACATAAAACAGGGTCACATTCTCCTAAATATTATCTGCTTTTGCTGCTAGTCTATGTCTGACAATACAGTCCTCTACTTGTGACATCACAATCTGTTGCTGTGGGAAGGATTAGGATGTCACAAACAGGATTACAGTATCAGCAGTACCCTCGCCAGAGAACCTGAAGTTGAGAGCAGTAACCCCCTTTTCATGATCATGGACAGTTATTATAAAAAGAAGACTCTAAATGCAGAGAATAATTATGTATGTTGTTTAATGTTTTGACAGCAAGCAGAACATCATTTTCAAGTGTGGTGGTGGGATTACAAAAATGGGCATTTAAAAGCAGCTCTTACACAGTTCATAATTCATTTGCCCTATAGACATTTGGGTTTACTAGCAGATTAACCACTTCAAACGCCTTATTTTCTTGAATACTAGACTTTTTTTTATCGTTTTATGCAGTGTATTTCTTAGAGAGAGCAAGAGAGAAAAAGAGTAAATGATAGGAAACAGTATTGTATGGATAACTATGCAATCGGTAGGGGCAATTAGCTCAATAACCTATGAGCCCAGTCAATGTGATTGTGAGCCAATTATCCCTCCATGGTGGTCAATTTCCTATAGCACCTTACCTGGTACTTAATTTATATAATATTTTATGATAGTCTGTATTTTTAATTTGTATCTTTAGATTACATGTGTGATCATTTGGGGTTTTGTCTTTGCATTGTTTGCCCTACTGTTCATTCTGGTGTAGTATTCTCCCATAAAAGGAGGCATGTCTGCAGCGACCTGTCCTTTGTTTTAGGTTGAGGATGATACACAGGAGTGGTGTGGCATCGGTGGTCCCATGCAATGTGAAATGTGCTGTTGTGATTGGAAGTTGGGAGTTGCATAGATTTTGCAGTTGGGAGTGGTGTGCTGTCATGTTGTGGAGGGTCTGGAAGTAAGCAGCAGTGGTGTGAACTGGAAGCAGCATGGATTCTGCAATGTGGAGGGATCATGTGATGTGAGGGGCACATCACACAGGGACACTGCACTGGTGGTACAGGGACCTGGTGCACCAAAGAGATAGTCAACTCTCAGTGAACCACTAGCAAATGAAACAATAGAGGAGGGGCTAACCTAGTAATGCACCCTAGTGTAATATTCAAATATGAAATGTCCAGCTACAAAAAAATATATACATTAAAAAAGTACACAAAGCAATACTGTATGAGAGAAACAGAAAGAGCAAGCAAACATTTGTTGCAACATCATGATTTTATAAGGTAGAAAAATAGGAGAAATTCCTTCATATTTACCTTAATTTCCATTCCTGTTAGGTCCAACTTTGTCAATGGGGAGTTAATACATATGGGTAGTGAGTACCCCATCTGGAGTAGTATGGTACTGCTGAAAACAGTCAGTCTGCATAGAACTCTGGACACATGAGGATTCTGAAAGCAGTAGATGTCCAGTCACCTTTGTTCGTGCAGTATCTAAATACGTCTATATAATTACCATCCCCCATATCACCGGGGACAATGAGCTCTTTCCATAACCTAAAAGCCAAAACAATGCATCATGTAAGTCATTTATTCCATGACAAAAATGGCAAAAGAATGACGTACCTCACTTGGAAAGCTGCCTCAAGTAGTCTTGCCAAAGAATCCTTCTGTCATGTCTCTTGAGCATCAGGCCATGGGTCATCTGACTTTGCTGGCTTGCTGCTAATAAAATGTTCAACATAAAGACATTTAGATATTCATCAGCATTGACCATAACAAGTGAAGCAGTAATGTGTAACATTGAATCACCCACAATACTCAAAAATTATAACCTTTTAGTCTGCAAACCTGGCAAGTGGAAATAGAGGGATGACCATGTTTAGCAGATAGCTTGTGATATCCAGTTTTAGGCACAATTTTACTTTGATGAAATTCAAATTCCTTATGTATATATCAGACAATATTCTCAAGTAGGAGCTTGGAGCTCCAGTGAAATGCCCCACTGACAATGCTGGCAATAACAGAAACAGAAATTATAGTAAGTATGAAGGAATTCTCCTTTCTGTATTGCTCCATGTTGTCAATGGAGAGAGTTAAGTCATATAGGTCTAAATAGCAGAAACCATTGCAACTCAGAGAGAGGAGAATATTGCCCCATATATAACACATATGGGTTAAGCAATAACATTTATCTGCTAACCACTGCCTATAACACTATGTGTCTGAAAGCTGCATCAGCAGAACCCTGGACATCCAACCTGTAGTGCTTAGTAAGTGTGTGAATAGAAGACTACATTGCCACTTTGTACAGTTCCAACATAGAAGCCTCTCCTTTCTCCACCCAGGATGTGGCAGTAGCCCTGACTGAGTGAGTACTGATGACAAAAGGTGTTTTTTTTTCTCAGCCACATATGCCTTGGCAATGCAAGCCCTCACTCACCTGGCTAAAGTGGTCTTAGAAGTTCTGACTTGTTTTCACTGCTCCAAACAGAACAAACTGTTCAACTTTCTAAATTCCTCTGTCCTCTTTAGATATTTCTTAACTGCCCTGTGCAGATCCAGCATCTGAAATTCTTTCAGATTTTTTTGGCTTCTGATGGAAGAGCAGCAGACAGACTTCCTGATTTACATGGAAGGCTATAGGGACCCTAGGTATAAAAGATGGAACCATCCTCAGCACCACATTCTCCTTATGCATTATAAGGCAGGTTCTTTATGGGACAGGGCCTGAACTTTGGCAATTCTTCTTTCAAAATAAATTGCAATGAAGAAGTATACCAAGTATGACAATATGTCCAAGAAAACTGAAGAAAGTGGTTTGAAAGGTGCCCTACACAGTTCTTGGAATACGGTGTTCAGGTCCAGTGTTTTCACCAGAGATTGAAAGGATGGGCAGCTTCTGTTTACCACCCTGAAAAAGCCGATAGCATCCAAGTTGGTTCCCAGGGAAGAGCCTATGGATGTTCCCAGTGCCATCTCAAGAGCAGACACCTGCCCCCATGGGGTACTCAATGCCAGACCCTTTTCTACCTGAGCCTGCAAAAAATTCAGACTTGCAGGGCTGTAACAATAGACAGCCTGATACCTCTCTCTTTGGCTCAACCAGAAAAGATATTCCACATGAGGTCATAAGCTGCAGATGTAGACACATTCCTATAGGTTATTAAGATATGTACCACTCTGAGAAAAACCTTGTTTTAAATACTTCCTACTTTCAGGAGCCATGCCACCAACTGCACTGCCTCTGGATTTGGGTGTAGACGGGGGTCTTGACTGAGAAGTTGCACTCAAGACCAGAGCCAAAAAAGAGCCTGCTGGGTGAGTTTCACAAGATTGGAGAACCATGACCTGCTTGGCCATTCTGGAGCCATCATTAGGAAGCTTCCTTTTGACTGCCTTATCTTTTGAATTGCCTCATTACTAGTGGGAGTGGAGGAAACAAATAAGCTCTGTGGAAGTCCCATTGGTGGGACAGGGTGTCCACTGCCTCTGCCTGAAGGCACTGATACCAACTAAAGAAACTTGGTACCTGAGCATTGTCTCTTGATGCAAAGAGATCAATCTGAGGCTGACCGAACCTTCTGCAAAGAAAACTGAACACCTCTGGGTTCGGGGTCCATTCTCCTGATGGACTCTTTCAACTTAGTAAATTAGCCTGCACATTCACTTTGCCTGCCAGATGAACTGTAGAGAGAGAGCCAAAAGGTTTTTTCTCTGCCCACTGTAGAACCCTTATCACTTCCACTAGCATACCTTGACTTCTCGTGCCTCTTTGATTGCATATGTATGCCACAGTGAAAGTGTTGTCCGACGTTACCTTTATGGCCCTTGACTACATCCACCTTTGAAAGTGAAACAGAGCAATGTACACTATACCACTTTAATTTCAAACACATTTTTTGTGGCTGTTGTTCCCAGGGGTTCCAGACCCCCTGAACTGGGACTTGGTCGAGGACTGCTCCCCAGCCAAATAGGCCGGCATCCATTATCAGAATCAGCTCTTGTGGGACTTCCAAGAGAGCCCGCCCCCTTGTCAGCATCCTTGGGGTTCTCCCACAATGCCAGCAACTGCAGAACTAACTGAGATAACAGGATCAGAGCCTGGTAGTCCTCTGATGCTGGTAACTATGCCTCCAGCATGCTGTTCTAAGGAGGCTGCATATGGAACTGAGCCCACAGCACTAGCACTATCACTACAGTCATCAATCCTAGAATCTGGTGAAGCTTATGAGCAGAGACTTGGGTTCTCAGCCACTGAATCTCTGACCTTAAGGTCTCCTACCTGGATGAGGAGAGAAAAACCTTCCCCTCGTTCATCTGAAATACCACCCCAGGTACTCCAATCTGTGAGACGGCATCAGGGAATTCTTCTCTCAATTGATGACACAGCCAGGATTCTCCAAAACCTCCAAGGTCCAGGACATTGACCTTTATACCAGTCTTGCCATTGGACCCTGGATGGGCAAGTCATCCAGCTAGAGGTACATGTGATGCCCTTCCTGTCTCATTTGGGCCACTAGTGCAATCAGAAGCTTCATAAATACCATGGGCACTGTCACCAGGCTGAAGGGGAGCACTCTGTGCTGGAAATGCTGTCCTTGAACCATGAACCTCAGGAACTTCCCGGTGTAACTGACAGGTAAGATGTGCAGCTAGATAGCCTTTAGATTAATGACTGTCAAATAATTCAACGGTTGGACCACCAGGATGATGGACTACAAGGATTCCATCTTGAATATTGTATGATGAACAAACATTTTAAAATGTTTCTGGTTCAAAATTTAATGAATTCCCTCCAAGTTTTTGGGGGACTACAAAACGCATTCAGTAGAATTGCAGGCCCTCCACACTTGGTGGAACTGGAACAATTGCCTCAGTCTGTTTCAAGTGATCCAAGGTCTGGCACACTGCTTGCCTTTTCACTTGACTTTGTGGTATTAGAGATAGTAGGAAGCATCCTCTTGTGGGTACCATGGAGAAATCTATAGCATAGCCCTTAGCCAGGATCTCCAACACCCATGCATATAATGTCAGTTGTGCTTATTGTTGGTACAAATTCTGTAGTCTTCCATCAAAGGAAGGGAGGAAGGAATGGGCCAATGTACCATCACTGAGCAGCACCTCCTCTTCTACCTGTACCTCCATTTCTTCTGTGGGTGAAGAATTCCCTGTTGCTGTTACCCTTGAATCTGGAATAGTCTACCTTAGCCTTCTGGTTACCAAAATTCTAAAAGCGTCAAAAACCACCTCTTGCCTGCTGCTGCCAGTCAACCCTAAGCCCTCTTGAGGTTGGGTTCACCTTCTGTAGGTGTTTGGACACCAGAAAGTATACTTTCTTGTCTTGGGCATCTTTCAGGATCTCATTCAGCTCAGGTCCAAATAACAATCTTCTGGCAAAGGACAGATTAAACAGTTTCAACAAAGGTGCCTGTTCCATGACCCAGTGTTGAAGCCAGACACCTCGCATAACTGCCGCAATGTGATACATGGAGTGATCTGACATCTGCATCCTGTTCATTTAAGCAATATACCACTCCAGGGTGTGGATATATGGGTTGATTTACCACAGCTGGTGTGGTTCAGTCATGAGGTGCAGCCAAGTGACTTAACCACACCAGAAGTGGTGCATCCAACCATATGCCCACTCCCTTGAGGGGTATAGTGCTATTATTCAATGCTCCAGTTTTTTAAGGAGATAAAAAAAATAAGTTTATTGGGGGGGTTAATTTATATTTATAGTATTTATTAGTGCACCTGAAAAATAGTGCTGTTTGTTAGGGTGTGCATTCTGAGCACTAACATGTGGTTGGTGAGTGCCAGCATTTTGTTGCGGGTTGAAGTTTGTCACTATGCAGGAACGTCATGAGTTGGGGGAAGTTTGTTTTTTAATTTTTCCCTCACTTTCAATATGTGGTGTTTTTTAATGTTATGGGAAAGTTGGACTGTAGTTATGAAGGAGTGAGCTGCAGTGGAGCAGAGAGTGACCACAAGATGAGGAAACATGATTTCAGGGACAGTGTTATGACTGATTGCAAATTTCAAATGTGGAGCGGTGCTGTACTTCCGGGAGAAGAAATTATTTAGAAAAAAAGGTTTGTTTTATGTGGAGTTGTGATATGGAGTCGTGAGATGGTGTTATTTGTCTGAAAGTCACACTTTGTGATTGCAGTTTTAGCGGGAGCCACGGAAGTTGGGATAGCGGTGTTTAAGTGGAGATCCAACATGGAGGATTTTGTCTTCATGTTTGGGGCTCTGAGTGTTTTTTCTCCCTGAAGAGGCTGGTTGGCACCTTTTTCCGTGGGTACACTGGAGAATTTTTCATGGTGAAAAGGTGCCAGCCAACCAATCAGGTTGCAGGGATTGGGCTCTTGGATTTAGCCCATTGTATAATGTTGCATTCCCAAGGAAGGGGAAAGTCATAGATAAAATTTGTTAAATGTTTGCCGCCTCTGCATCTGGAGGGACATAGTTGACCAAAGCAGTGACCCATGAGATTAACACTCTGGAAACAATAAAGTTGGCATATGCCATGAAAAGATTCACCCCATTCAAAATGAATGCCCTTCTGCATAAAGCATCCACCCTCTTGTCTTTGATGTCAAAGAAGGTTGTCAAACCTTTAATAGGTATGATTATGTGCGTGACTGAATTGTGCACATCCTTGTCTGCAACTGGAGGAACCTACCACTTCTTGGAGATCTCCTCCAGGAATGGGTAACATTTCTGACTTGACCTAGGAAGCTGTCCAATTTATCCATCCCCACCGCAGGCCATTTCCTGCTCAATAATCTGGTCAACATGTAAGAAGGTTGGGAAACTCTTTGTTGCAGAGGCCAAGGTGGACATGTTATGATTTATATCCAGAGACTCCATTTCCTACACCTCTTTCAGCTGAAATGTTTGACATGCTTTTGTTATAAGAAAAGACAAAAAATTTGCATCAACCATGGGTGGTATTGGAATCTTTTTAATAGATTCCATCCACTCCCCCTCCCTCTCTGAGGAACCATTTTCTTCAACTGATGGCTTCTGTATTATCAGGTCAGGATTTTCTCCTTGCCTCCCTGCATTCTCATTTTGACTTTCCATGTCATCAAGTTTGGGGTCCCCTGAGAACCTGAGTGAGCAATATCCCTCTGTTCTGCCACACCTGGACATTCACTGGGCTCTATCCCATGGCCTACAGTATTAACTGTGCATCTCCCAGGTCTCTAGAATGTCTTGGCAGACAGACTAAGCATGTCATCGTCCAAGATTCATGAATGAGAACTGCTGACTGCTGTGGTATTTCTACATAACATAAAACTGCAAAATTCCTGCTCACTTACTCTGTAGCCGGGAGTTTTCTGGTGAAACGCGTTGTACCTTTCTTGGAAGGGAAAATTCCTGTACACATTTCTTCCAGTTTGTCTTAATGGTTTCCACTCAATTCGAGAATAACACACGCAAACCTAAATAGCTGTCCAAAAAGATTAATAGTTTAATAAATAAAAAAAAGTTAAACTGTATAAAGCATATTTGTCAATAAAATCCCCAGCTAGTTGGAATGCATTTTAAAAAAGTAAACATGAAATAAATCATATAAGAAAGCTATGGAATAAAATCTAGCCAAAAATGCAACCAAACATAACAGCAAAGCTCTCTATGGATAGATAAATTCACTTAAAAGACCCTATTGTACAGTGGTCCCAATTGTCTTTAATAATTTGAGCATTGATAAGCCAAATGATATGCCCAATGTTTTCAATAAATACTTCTGTGAGGTTTTTGCCCCATAAGATAAAACTCCAGCACATGTCAATATTAGTACAACTCAAGCTATTGAGATCTCAACTTGAAGAGATTAGTAATAGGATAAAAAACTTGAAAGTGAATTCCTCCCAAGGTCCAGATTTGATAACAGGTAATATGATCAAAATTATGGCTAAACATTTGCTATATCCCCTTAAATTACTCTTTGAAGAAAGTATCAGTACTGGATGCACCCCTCTAGTTTGGAAGACTGCTAACATGTTCCCAATTTTTAAAAATCTTGAAAAGCATATTGTGTGCAACTACAGATATGTTAGTCTCACTGCTGTCCTTTGTAAAATACCAGAAGGAATTATAAAAGATAAAAATTCCACCTCTCTGTGTGATCTAGACCCTGAACAACAAGGGTTTTATAAGGAAAGGTCATGTACTACAAATCTTCTGTACTTTCATGAAAAAAATTAGTAACCCTCTCAATAAAAAGATACCTTGAGAAGTGATCTTTCATTTTAGTAAAGCATTTGACATTGTACCCCACTGGGCTGTAATTGAAAAATCAATGAAAAGTAGTATGAAGCCCTGATTTATTAATTGGATTTTAAACTGCCTGGGTGGTAAATCACAGAAGATGGTGAAAAACTGACATCTTTCATAGGGTGGGATTGTGTCTAGTGGTGTACCCCAAGGTTTGGAACATTGGCTGCTAGTGTTGCTCGTATTCATCTCCGATCTTACTAAACAACTGAATTGCTTGTCCGTTAGGTACGCAGAGGCTTCTAAATTAAGGGGCCCTTGTGTTACATCAGCTGAGATTTCTTGATTGCAGGATGATCTAAATCATATTTCAGCATGGGCAACTGAGTGGGGATGCAATTTAACCTTGACATGTGCAAAGTTTTGCACTTAAGAGTTAACAATATAAAACATTCTTACTATTTATATGGGTAATTGCTTTCAGAAACATCAAATGAAAGTGGCTTAGGGATTCTCAACACAAATAATTTCGAATGTACCAAGAAACAAATGAAGCCATAGCCAAGGCTAGTAACATTTTATGGGCAATATGGAGGAACATCAAATCAAGAGATCCAGCTGTTATTGCAACATTGTATAGAGCAATCATCCACCTGTATTTGGACTATTCATCCTAGCCATGGTGCCCATTTACAAATGCGATATCAGGCAGGTAGAGAAGGTGCAATGGAAAATGACAAAACAAATTAGTGGTCTCAAGGATTTGAAATATCATGAGAGATTACTAGAACTGAGTTTAATGTCATTAGAAACAAAATGCCTAAAGGGGGGCTCTGCTTTTAATGCAGGATATCATAAATGACCCCTACATGATTAATGAGATGTGGCTAGAATTTAAGCAACATACTAAGGATACCCGAGGTCATCTTCTTCAAATGAAGGTTCACAGATTTAATGCTATGAAGAGAAAATACTTCTCTCCTCAGAGTGTGGTAAATCCTTGGGACTCGTTCCCACTAGAAATAGTTATTAGTTAGACAAAAACAAATTTTAAGAACAAGCTAGAGTAATTCTAGCAGGAGCCAACTTGTCATATTAAAGTGAATTATAGACGCTTTAATGGCCTTTTGTTCCTGTACCTATTTATTTATTGATTAAATTTTGTTGACCGGGTAAGCCCGCTGGGCCCCGGAGGTCCCTTTTTCAGGGGTGACCCAGAGTTAGTTACATACAGTAGTGCAAGTACAATCATAGTATACATAGTAGGACAATGCGTACAGAATATAAAGACATTGTACAATAATCATTGGTGAAGGCGGTGACATATGACATGACAACAGTGGCAGCTGTTAGACTTATGGCAGGCAGTACAATTACATATACAAGCAATACAGTGTAGGACAATAGGTTACAGGTTACATTGGGATGACCGGTTTTCATAGAAGAGAGTGACTATTTACAGGACAAGTACACAAGATCAAGAGTGGCAGCTAGGTGCCAATTAGAACAAATCAGACTTTCTATGGCCATACTACAGGGGGCGCAATTTAGCTACCCTTCATGGCAGACGCAGGAGTTGAGATTCCAGAGGTGAGTGCGTAGTCCCGCCTGAAAGATTGCTAGGGAGGGGGCCTTTTGTTACTGGATGGGGAGCTTGTTCCACAGTGTAGGGGCTAAGTGGGCAAAGGATTTACTGCCTGCTGAAGATCTGGACCTGGGCAGTTTGAGCAGAGTTTTGCCCGAAGTGTGGAGGGGACTGCTGGTCCGCTTTGAGGTGAGTAGGCCATTTAGCCCTGCAGGAGGGTTGACAGAGAGGAGCCTGTATGTCCAGTTTAACAGGAGGTACTGCAGCCTAAGGTTCAGGGTGGGCCATTTGAGTGCGGCAAGGGCTTCACAGTGGTGGGTCCTTGGATGGGCTTTTGTGGCAAATCGTGTGACTTCCTGGTACAAAGCCTGTAGTCTGCCATGGTCAAGTTTTGTGATACTGAGTAGGATTGGGGCTGCATATGTAAGAGTAAGTAGGAAGACACTCTGAGCTATTGCCAGTCTTGTCTCAGGTATCATATTGGCACTAAGTCTGTAGAGCAGCCCAAGTTTTTGATGGATATTTTTTGTCACCAAATCTACATGAGGCTTTAGCGTGAGTCCCTGATTTAGTGTAAGACCCAGGTATTTGAGGGATTGGACCACTACATTTGTAGAACCTGATGTGGTGACCAATGGCAGAAGATGTTCCTGGGATGGACCCAAGGATTTAGGACCAAACAGGAGCACTTTGCTCTTGTTTGGGTTAAGGACCAGGCAATTCTCGATCAGCCATTCTTCAGCCTGGGTGAAGTCTGACTGCAGCATGGGTCTCAGATCATCCAGACTCAGCTCAGTTCTATATAGTACTGCATCATCAGCATACTGCACCATGGAGCTACTCCCACAGTGGTGGCAGAGGTCGTTGATGAACAGGGAGAACAGGAGCGGGCTAAGGATGGAGTCTTGAGGCACTCCCTGCTTTAATGGTAGCAAGTCAGAGGTTGCACCTCTCCACTTGACCTGCTGGGAGTGGTCAGTCACGTAGTTATTGAACCAATTCAGAGAGTGTTGGTCCAATCCAAATGTGCTCAACTTGGTTAGTAAGAGTGGGTGGTCTACCAGGTCAAAAGCCTTGGTTAGGTCTATAAAGACTGCCCCCATGGGGGTGCCCTAGTCCAAGGCAGCTAGGATGCCAGAGGTGAACCTGATGAGGGCAGTATCCATCCCATGCTTCTGATGGAAATCATGCTGTGATGGAGCCAGAAGCTGGTTATCTTCCAGGTAGTCCCTCAGTTGGCCATATACTAGCCACTCCTGGATCTTTGCCAGATGACAAAGGATGAAGATGGGTCTGTAGTGGCCAATAGGGTCTCTGGAGCCACCCTTATGGATTTGGACCACGTGAGCCTGTTTCCATGTTTTGGGGACTACCCTCTCCAGCAGGGATCTGTTTATTAAAATGGTGATGGGTATGGCTATTGGGGGGGCAGCAGCTTTGAGCAGTCATGTGTTCAGTCCATCAGGTCCCAGTGATCCCGTGGATTTTAAGAATCGCAGGGGGAGTAGCACTTCTTTGAATAGTATGGTCCTTAAGTGGAAGAGGGGGGTCAGAGAGCCCTGCATTTCAGTGACCGGTGGACCCTGGTGACTGTGTGTGCATTTGGTTCTAAAAGTGCCAAGGTCCGTGAAGAAGCTGTTGAAGGCTGTGGTGGCCTCTCCTCTGCCAGTTAGGGTTAACCCATTGCAGGTTACATTGCCCTGCAGGGGTTTGTTTGTGCCTTTTAATAGGGAGTTGATGCAGGTCCAGAAGGATTCAGGGTCAGACAGGGTATCCCACTGGAGGGCTTTGAAGTAGGCCCTTTTAGCAGATTTCGAGGCTTGCTTGCACTTGTTCCTCAGGGACCTGTAGTCAGCTAGGTCTGCTGGACTGGCAGAGCACCTAGCCTTTTTCCAGGCCTTGTCTCTGCTTATCATTAAGGAGTTCAGCTTGCGCAATATCCATCTATGGCATTGTCCTTTCGAGCATCTTTTCCTTACCGGGGCATGGAGATTGGCCACCGCAGAGAAAGTATGCTGGAAGTACTGAGCCACTTCATCAATACTGCCTAGTAGACTTAGTGGTGTCCAGTCGGCGTTTCTCAGTGAACTCAGGAAGACCTCAGTGGAGAAGCCTGAGAAGTCCCTTGGCCACTATGGGACTGGGTGGAATCCTGGGTGGCTTGTTTTTCCAGATGCAGAAAGTGGGGGAGTGGTCACTCAGGGCATCGGACATCACATCAGCTGCTTGGATGTTGGCAGGGTTTGAGACTAGGATCCATTAGAGGGTGGAGTGGTTCTCTGTCTTTAGGTTTTCAATCAATCAATCAATCAAAATCTTTATTTATTCAGGCAGACATCATTGAGCGAAGTTCATTTACAAGATGGACCTGATAGGTCAAGATCAAAATAAAGTATAGTAGCATACATAAACAAATACAGAGAAAAAGACAAAGACTTTAATATAAATAAACAGGTACAATAATAAAAAAAAAAAACATATATACAAGCAAGGTAGCTAATGGTTTTGGACCACAAAACAAAATAAGTCAGACAGTTTGACTCAAGTGACTGTAAGGTATTGGGATTGTGAAACTGGTCAGGTGTGTTGTAATTGGATAGTTACTTAAGCAAATAGAGATGGGGGATAAAAAAGGAAATGGCAATGGATTGTTGGGGATATTGTAGCTAAGTTTAGAAAAGCATATAAAAGGAGATAGAAAGAAAAAGAAAGGGGTAAAGGGTAAGAAGGGGCTAGGCTTAGTGAAAGCAGTTGCATATCTCAGGAAAGAGACTTGTGAAGAGCTTTTAAAGGATGCTATAGGTATGAAGGTGTTCAACTTTAGGGTCTTCTGCAGAAATTCCAGGTAGATGCTAAAAAGTAGCTGATTGCAGATCTCCCGTGCAGGTACAGACTTTAGGTATCTTCAAGGTGATAAGGCTATTGCTTCTTAGGGCATATGATCTAGGTGTAGCCAGAGTAAAGCAATCAGAAATATAAGGTGGAATTTTGTTTGACAGAGCTTTGTAAATCCATAAAGCAGCATTTTATTCATTCCTCCAAGGTGTAGGGATGTCCAGCCAACAGCAGTATAGAGAGCAGTGATGAGTGTTGAAAGGAAGATCTGTGATGAATCTTAAAGCTCTGTGGTACAAGGTATCCAGTTTACTTAAATAGGACATAGTACAGTGGCCATATAGGAAATCTGCATAATCGATGAGAGAAAGAAATGAGGCCTGTATTAGTCTCTGTTTTGACTCTCTGGTTAGATAATGTTTGATTCTGAAGAACAGGCCGAGCCTCTGTCTGAGTTTTTTAGGAGCTCCTCAACATGATGAGTGTAATCAAGTCTGTTATCAATCCATACCCTAAATATTTGAATTTATCCACATAATCAAGGTTTCTCCAAGGATGGTGGATAATTGGGGAAGAGTGTTTGGTGAGAGAGTGGTAGAATATATATTGGTGGAAAAGAACATAGCCTTTGTCTTCTTGGCATTTAATAGTAGTTTCTTTTCAAGTAGTTGGTGTTGCAGCGGGAGAATTCTGATTGTAATAACGCCTTTGATGGTGAGGGATTACTGACATACAAGACAGTATCATCAGCAAAAAGGTGAACATTGGCAACAGTGAGGTTGGAATCAATGTTGTTGATGTAGATAGCAAAAAGGATAGGACCCAGGATGGATCCTTGCGGTACTCCCCTTAGAAGTGGTTTTGAGGAGGATAGGACACCTTCATTTTTCACCTGCTGTATTCTATCAGTGAGGTAACATCTGAACCACCCAAGAGAGGTTGAATCCAGGCCTAAGGAGTGCAGTGAGGAAATTAGCAGCTCATGATCCACTGTATCAAAGGCTTTGCTTAGGGTCTAGAAATACAGCACAGATGCTGTTTTTGTCTAACTCAGTTTGCCAATCATTTGTTACTTTTGCTAATGCAGAAATGGTACTTGTCTGGTCCTAAACCCAGATTGAACAGGGTTAAGGAGATTATTAGCATTGAGGTAGTCTCTTAGTTGGATACTCACTAGTTTTTCTAACATTTTAGACAGCACTGGTAGGATGGATATAGGTCTATAATTGTTTGAGATCCATGGGGTCCCCTGATTTGAGGAGGGGAAACACTTGTGCTGTCCTCCACAATGAAGGAACAGAACCAATGGATAAGGACAGATTAAAAAATGAGTTAGGGAACTGCAATGACATGTAGAGCAATTTTTAGAAAGTAGGGGTCCAGAGAGTCTGCACCTGCACTTTTCTTGGTGTCTAGATGCAGCAGTAGGTCTTCCACTTGTTTTAATAAAATTGGCTCGAAGGAGAATGAAGAAGCAGCCTTCTGTCCATCGATAGACTGGAATTTAAGTTGTGACCGTAATAGATTTGCTGGGGAGGAGTCAAAGGCTAGGCCAGCCGTAGTGAAATGATTATTGAATGCATCTAAAATTTCACGCTTGTCAGTGATAACAGCATTGTTAAGGTGCACTTGTGATGGCAAGGAAGTGCTAGAATCTTGCCCTAGGATTCCCTTGATGGTGCCCCAGAATCTGGCTGGGTTAAGGTAGGAGGCATCAAGCTCAGCTGTATAGAAGGCAGCCTTGGCTTCTCTCACTTTTTTGGTGCAGCTGTTTCTGGCTTTTCTGAACTGCAGCCAGTCAAACGGATCCTTGGTCTTTCTTCCCTTTTCCAGAGTTTATCTCTAGCAAGCAATGCAGATTTAAGATCGGCAGAAAACCAGCGGCAGGATTTGCTTTTTATTCTAACGCTAGTGAAAGGTGCATGAGTATTGAGGGCACCTATGATAATGTCATTTAACACCTTCAGTGCTGCTTCCACAGAAGCTGTGTGGTAGAATTCTTGCCAGCGTATAGAGTGATATAAATCATGGAGATATCCTTCGATGTTAAGGTTTTTTTTAGACCTTCTTGTGAGGAATTTCGCAGGGTTGGTTGGCTTGATTGATGATCTTATCCCTGCTATAAGACAGTGATCACTTATATCACTGAATAGCACTCCAGCATGTGAAAACAGGTGCAGTTTGTTTACCAACATAATGTCAAGTAGGGTGCTGTTACTTTGTTTTTGAGTTAATTCTTGTCGGTTCATCTATTAATTGGTGAACCCATATGTGTCACAAAAAGATACTAGGGGCAGATGCATTGGAGAGCCAGTTTAAGTTCAGGTCACCTAAAATGATGGTGTCTTCGGGGCCTAGTTTAATTATATTTCCCAAATGGGTTAGGAGTTGAAGGCCGGCAGAGGGGGGCCAGTAGCAGCCAACCAGTTGAAAAGCTGTCATATTGGGGAGAGCTATATTAAGGGATAAACATTTGAATTCTTTGGGCAGTGATGTTACACTAAGGCAAGATGCAGAAATATTTGATTTAACATAGATAGCCACTCCACCGCCCTTTTTTGCTTGGTGTTCGTAGGTTTTGCTTGGTGAACTCTGTTATGACCTGTGACAGGTTAGCTTCTAGGAGCGAGGGCCTATGGGCTTGCTTGGTGGTGGGATCCCACCTCAAGTTGTAATCCCCTAGGACCAGCAGCTCCATGAGTGATGGCCCTGTGAGGCTGTGTGCTAAGTGCTGGAGTGCAGTACTGCCACCAGTGGGGGGATTATAAATGCAGCCTATGGTTAGGTATTTTGCATGACCCAGTAAGATTTTGATGAAGAGGGATTTGAGCCCTGAGGAGCTTGGCAGGTTGATAGAGGATGGGGAGGTCTCCAGTGATGAGCTTATATAGCTTAGGACACCCCTCCTTTTTTACCATCTCTGTCCTTTTGGAAGGTGTGGTAATTGGCCAGCTCCACTTTGTGATGGAGAATGTGAGGCTTGAGCCAGGATTCAGAGATGGCAAGCAAATCCAGCCTATATATCTTTACCCAGGACTGGACCTCATGCATCTTGGGTTGCAAACTACAGACATTCATATGGACAACTCTTAGTCCTCTGGCGAGATGCCATGTGGGGTCTCTGGGAGACCCCAGAGTTGTGTAAACAAAGTTAGGCCCAGGATTGGGTTGGACATCTCCCGAGCTCATTAATAGGGTGAGCACAATGATGCAGACGACCCTCTGCCTGAATTGGGGGGGCAGTGTTCTACGCTTTTTGGTCATTCCAGCTAGGATGTGGTACCAAGCTCCCCTACCCATCAGACCATGCAGCAATATCAGGGCATCCAGGGTAGTAGTTGCAGGCCATATTGTCAGATGCTGGAGGTGGTGGTCCAGTGTTCCCCTATGCAGGTTTGGGTCGAAGCTGCTGTACATAGTTGTATCTACCCATACTAGTGATGCAATGTACAAGAATATCATCCCGTGGACTCTGCATGGGGCGAGGCTTGGGTAGACCCATGTGCCCTGTAGTTTCCAGGGTTGTTCCCAGGCTGCTTCAGGTTGTAACTTTGAGCTGTGAGCCTTCTGCCCCATAATGAAGATAGTAGAGTATGAGCTGACAACGTCCGGTGGAAGGTGCCTTTGGAGTGGTGGTGGTATTGCCCTGGGGACTTTGGGCTGGGTCACTTGAATGGGTGAGGTTCAATTCTCACAGCGCTTGAAACAGTCAAGGTAAATATGCAGTCCTGGTGTTCGTACTGAGTAGAGTCAGGGGGACCATAGTCCCTAGGTGCTACAGCTGCAAATAGGCTGCAGTCAGGGATGTGCAGCATAAGCAGCACTCCTCTTCATTTAGCCTAAGATCAGGGATACCACTAGTATGACCCATCAAATGAAAGAGGCTTAAGAATTGTCAAAATCAATCATTTAGAATTTACTAAGAAACAAATGAAGCCAATCCCAAGGCTAATAAAATTTCATGGGCAATACAGAGGAACATCAAATCAAGATTCTGAATGTAGTCTTTTTTCTTATGTTGGCTTGTGCGTGCGTAAGCAACATCTTGTGGTAGTAGCACATTTCAGAGGTGTGTCAGTGTTGTGGACAATGCAGGGGATGCTTTAGTTGGTGCGTCCCTCAGCTGCCAATCAGTGAGTATGCTGGCAATGACAGCAGTTTCAAAGAGAGCCACGGAGTTGAAAGAAATCTGCTGCTCCAGTGAGGTACAGTTTCCTCATTACAGCGGCAGATGACAATACTCCGGTTTTGCACATTACAATACACAGTAATGTGCATGGTCAGAGTTATGAGCAGTTGCTCTGTGTGCCGTTCCTGGTGAAACATTGAAATAAATAAATGAAATAGCTTCCAGCATGGCTTTCCACAATGGCAACTCCTGCAGCCAGCCACACACTCCCGCAAAGCCAACATCGGGGGTGCCCAAACCCCGAGTTAGCATGTATCACCCCCTGCCACATTGTGGCACACTGGGAGCCCACCCCAGTGTGCCCAGACTTTTTTTTATTTTCCCAACACCGGGATGCCCACTCCCAGTGTCAGATGTCCCCCACCTCCCAAGCTCAATTTCTTTCTTGACGGGGTTGCCAAATCCTTGTCGGCATCATGTTTCCCCTCCCCCCAAGCTTGTCGATGGGGGTGTCCAATCCCTGTTGGCATAATATCCTCTCCAACTCATGTGGCACACTGGGAGCCCATCCCAGTTTGCCCCAAAGTTTATTTTATTTGCTTTAACCTATAAATAAAGAAAATGGTTCCCCCAGAGTCTTTTTTGTTTGTTTGTTAAACTGTAAAAAAGAAAAATGTTGAGCATTGTCTCCCCAGTTCCCTCAGCCCCACCCCAACTCTTCCTCTTCACACCCACCTTCTTGCACCCCCCCACCTATACTTATTCTCCAGAGGTTGGGAGCAGTGATCTTCTGTTGACTGAGATGTGTCTGCACTCTTCAAAGCCGAACTACGAACTGAGGAATCAGGTAAGTGCTGTATAATGGGACTCAATGGGGCGTTTCAACTTAGGTTGATATCTCAGCCATTTTTAAGAATTTTGGCCCCAAATTTTCAACATGGGGTTCTTGGGACCTCACCTCATGAACATGTCACTGTTGTTTCATTTCTCTGTCTCAAAAGGTTATTTCGTGGTCACTCTGTGGAATGACGTTTTGGGACTGATTAACAAAATTACAGTATCATCGTTCATGAGGTGGGGTCCCAAAAAGCTCATGTTGAAAATTTGGTGAAACAATTCCAAAAACATGACTGTGTTATGGGAGTGTGTTGCACATTTTCTATACACGATTGTAACTTCACCAGTTTTTATTATTTTCACTTCACATTTTCAACATTGCCATTTTTTTAACACCTCCTTATGAACAGTACAGCTGTCATTTTTCACATCCTGCACAAAATGTGTTTTCACACCTGTGGCACAGAATGGCACGGTTGTTGTGGGAAATCAACTTTTGGGATGGAATAACAAAATCACAGTGCCAGTCTTCATGAGAGGAGGTCCCAAAAAGCCCATGTTAAAAATTTGATGAAAAAATTCCAAAAAAATGACCATGTTATGGGTGTGCGCTGCGCAGTTTCTACGCATGTTCATAACTTTTCAAATTTTTAATATTTTCACTCCAGATTTTCAACATTGCCATTTCTTCAATCCTCATCATGAACAGTACAGCTGTCATTTTTCACATCCTGCCCAAAATGTGCTTCCGCACCTTTGGTGCCGAATGGCACAGTTGCTATGTGCAATCACCTATCAGGATTGAGTAACGAAATGATAGTGCCACTGTTCATGAGATGGGTTCCCAAAAAGCCCATTCTGAAAATTTGGAGCTAAAATACAGACAAATGCCTGGGGCATTAAGGTTTCCAACTGTAACGTCCACCCTGTAGAGACTGACTGGTGTTGGGGGTGTGGCTTAGGTTCATTGGCCGTAATGCTCATGGCATTCTACCCCATCCTACAGCCACTGATGGGCATCAAGGTGTGCCTTGGGGTTTTGGGCCCTAGTGTGCACCCCATTTTCCTATACTGCACCCATCTCAGCTTATTTCCTTATGGAATGGGGTGAGTGTAAGGGCTGAAGACCCCAAGGCACACCGTGACACTTGTAGCTGTCTGCAGGGTGGGGTGAGATGGAATGGCTTCAGTGTTATGTCTGACAACCCAAAGGCACACCCCCAATGCCTTTCAGTCTCTGTGGGAGGGGGGTTGGCATTAGTTCAGTACTTCATTGCCATTCCTATTATGCATTTCTTTAACTCCTGCACTACCAATGTCAATGCCAGCAAGCCAACACTTGGCATTGACAAATGCTTGTTTCTTAATGGTCTTTGTGTCCCTTCATTGGCAGGGATGTACACCTTATTAACCCTTGTCACAGTGAATATTTTTATCCACCCAGCTACCCAGTTTACCCCAGGTCCTACCTCAGGCATCCTCCTGGGAGGCTGTGCCTTGCTATCCATAGTTGCACTCCCCCAGGTGTGAGGGGGAGGACTGAGATGCAAATCTTGGTTTACAGCTGAAGGTGCTGTCCTGGTTGCAGCAGACATACAGCTGCAGAGGGTCTCTGTCTTCATGTTATGTGACTGGGGCAGGGGGGTCTGTGTTGATCCCCTAATAGAGTGGACATGCAGAGATGTTGCTGCAATATCAGGCACACTTCCATGGCTGATGTGCCAATGTCCACCACTCCACCCATCACTACAGTTGCAATGGTCCCTGGCATACCAACCCCCCAGCCATCACTAGAGTTGCACTACTGCAATTCACCATTCTCCCTCCTTCCTCAGAGGAGGGGAGCAGTCTACCAGATGCTCCATTCTCCTCAACATGGCTGATCGTCAGATGCTCTGGTCCTGGGTCATTGGTGCTGCAAGCAGTAATGCTACTTCTCTGCCAGTGAGCTGGCATTCTGTATGCATTCTTGCAGCATTAAAAATGTTTAGGGCTTTGTTTTGGATGCCACCCTCTATTTATTTCCTGAAGTCCTCCTTTTGAGTGCACTGTTTTGGTTTGCTCACATGTGAGAGACCTGGACATTCAGGGGACATAGGCATTTTTGAATAAGACTGGAGGAATGTATTGCATTAGTGACAGTGTTTTTAGTGGAGGAAAGTTTTGTATTGATATTTATTAGGTATTTAGGGGCTGTATTTATGAGCGAATGCGAGGACTTTAGTGTGGTTGTTATACGTGTTAATAAGGTGGCAGTTACATGTGTCAATATGGCAGTAGTTAGACTAGTAGTGATTGATTTGGCAAGCCATTCTCCAAAATCACTGATGATCTCTAGGAAGATTTCCATGAGATTTTGTGTAGCACATGCAGTCCCAAACTTTTTTTCTCTATATATCTCCAAAGAATCCGGGGAGATAACTTGATTAATCACATTCTACCACTATATATGTGTTAAGGTTGTATTAAGGTGTTTTGTAGTGTGTTCGTAAGGTGAATAAATGATAGGCAAATGTGATGTACAGGAAAATACACAGTCAAGAGAAAATTATGAGGTAATTAGCCATGAGCCCAAAGGGAAAGTGGCAGTAACTACTTCATGAGCAACCTTTGATTGTATTGTTTATATTATATGATACATTTGGATGTTAACTGTTAGTTTTGATCAGCCTTGCATGAACAGGGTTAGGGTATACAGGGTAATAACTGCTAAAAAGTGAAATATCCCTTCCAAATCATATTAATACATATGCTATAGCACCAGCCAGGATGCAACACATTAATGCTGCAGTGTATCACACAGTGCTGCAGTATACTGCAGGCAACAGCAGAATTCAATGGCAATTAAACCCTTTTGTCATGCATTATTTTGTAACATGTCACTTACTGCAAGTTACTACTTTGCATTGACGCTGGCTCCACTGTATTTTGAAGCATGGTAGCACTTGAATATTAAGACTGAGTAAGCACTTTAATGTTAAACACTGAATTGTGGACCTTAATAACTCAGCCTAACTCCTTTTTGGGACACCACCTTATGAACAAGGTAGGTGACATTTTTCAAATCCATCCCAAAAGGAGTTTTTGTAGTCAATCTGTAATATCAACTTTTGGGCAGGGTTTGAACATTTTCACTTACAGTGTCCATGAGGCTGAGTCATAAGAGGGCTATGTTAAACATTCAGTACAAAAATATGGTAAAATGATTAAGTCATGAGCAAACACTAGAACATTTTAGTGTTCACTCATAACTTTGCTAACATTCAACATTTTTCCACCAAACTTTCAACATGGTCTTTTTGGGACCATAACCTCATAAATAAGGCAGGTGACATTTTTCAAATATGGCTGAAAGGTGATTTTGCAGTCGCTCTGTGAAATCACCAGTTGAACAATATTTTAAAGTTTTCACCTACTGGGTTTATAAGAGAGATTTATGAATGAATGTAGACATGTTTTGATGCTCTCTCATAACTTTGATCATTTTCAATATTTTAACTCTAGATTGTCAACACGGTCATTTTTTCACACCACCTCATAATCCTGACAGGATTATAAAGGAGAGTCATGAAATGACTATAATAACATTTGGGATCAAAATGTTTAAAATATCATTAAGAAACATTATGTTCAGAGCCAGTCCTTCTTTGGCCCAGCAGGTAGTGCTTTGTGATCCTGTGCCAGAGATCTGAATTCAGGGGCAAGCTCAGGCAGCCACCTAAAAGGGCCAAGGCTGGGGGGATGATTCTGTAATGTGGCACCACCTCCCTAGCATGGATTGGGAAGGTTCAGAGGTTGCATGCATAGGCCCAAGTACCAAATAGTGAAGAGAACTCTTCTCTTGGGATAAAGCCCTGCACCATCTGCACCCATGGCTGGCAGAGAATCATGCACTATGGCAGATGGACTCTTTTCCCTGTGCATCCGTATTTCCAGCCACATGGAAGCACAGGGCCCAGAGGGCCCTGTACTTCTGCAGCACACCAGATTGCCCTACATGTTCCTGGCATCCATTGCTACATGGAAGTGCAGGGCTACAGGCAGACAGACTCTTCCCTTGGCATGGGGCTCACAGGGCCCTGAGCATCTGTATCTGATCAACAGAAGATACAATCCTACTATCTCAAAAATAAAATGAAATTCATTGCAAAAAATTGCATTAATGTACCAGTTAGTGTTCAACTTATTGCCACAAAAGTAGGGAAATGTGGCATTGGAGTTTCTACCTTAAGTCCCCACCCACCCCAAGCAGCCAAAGGACAAGACCACACAAGCAATCATAGACAGTCATCATAAGATAAGAAAAACAACATACAACCATTTCCAGATGACACAAATATAGTAGTACTGATGTGCTACCTCTGTGGATTTGTACCTTTCACTGCAGTAGCACATGATTCTGAAGCCAAAACTGTCTGTGTATGTCTTATAGCATACATGATTATCTGTGGCTGCAGAAGCACTGGCACAGCAGGGGCCTGCACATCTGAAGAGAGAAATACTGTTGCAATTAGGGCATTTTGGATTTCTATATGCAGCTGCAGACATGCAGGCTCCACAGAGGACTGCACTTATGCAGCCAGAAGTTAGTATGTATATCGTATACCTGTGGCTGTAGAGGTACGGGCTCTTCAGGGGCCTGCACTTCTGTAGATAAAAGTAGTGTTGCAATTTGGGCATCACAGATTTCATGGGGCCTGTGCTTCTGTAGCCAGAACTGTGTGTATGTTTTACAGTGTGGATTAGTACCAATGGCTACAGAAGCACAATCCGATAGGGGCCTGTACTTGTGCAGACAAAAGAACTCTTCTAATTTGTGTATCATGGATTTGTGTCTGTGGCTGCAGTAGCCTATGCCTCTGCACCCAGAAATAATGCAGTGATTTTATTATCATGGATTTTTATCTGCAGCCAGAAGTGTGTGTGCACATCTTGTAGTGTGTGTACCACAGATAGAAATCCATGAAGGTAACAGATCAGTGGTACTACATTTATGTCATCAGGAAACAGTCGTATATTGTTTTTCTCACCTGATGATGGCTGTCTGTGGTTGCTTCTGTGGTCTTGTTTTGCTGCTTGGGGGCATGGGGAGTTAGGGTTGGAAACCCTAATGCCACATTTTGCTATTTTTATGGTAGTACATTGAACCCTAACCGGTGCAGTAATACAGTGTTTTTTGCAATAAATATGTATAATATAGTCTTCAAAATAACAGTGTTAATGTATCAGTTGGGGTTCAACCTAATGCCAAAAAAGTAAGGAAATGTGGAATTAGGGTTTCCAACCCTAACTCCCACACCCCAGCCAGCAAAAGGCCAATACCACAAAAGCAACAACAGACAGATATCATCAGGTCAGATAAACAACATACAACTCTTTCCAGATGACACAGATGCAGTAGCACTGTTTTGCTACTTTTGTGGATTTGTATCTGTGGTACACACACCATAAGTCATCTACACTCACTTCTGGATGCAGATACAAATCCATGATATCCAAATTACAAAAATTATTTTATGTATAGAAGTGAAGTCCCCATTGGGTCAGCATTTTTGTAACCACAGGTACATGTCCACACTGAAGGACATATACACAATTCTGTCTACAACCATAGGTATAAGACATACACACTGACCTAAGGCTGCAAAAGCACAGGCACCACAAAATCCATTATATCAAAATTGTAACAGTAGTTCTGAAAACAGAAGCACAGGCCCTGAGTGGCCTGACCCTCTTCAGGCACAGGTATAAGACATACACACTGACGTCTGGCTGTAGAAGTATAGGCCCCAAACAGCTGCATATAGAAACTCATGAACTAGCAGTTCTAGCTATGTAGTGAACTAGCACCCACTAAGCCCTTAGGCTAACAAAAGGTAGCTGTTTTTACTTAACCTGAGCTTTAAAATGTAACATTTTACTTTTTTCAGGGAAAGAGCTATCCTCAGATAAAACTACTACCCCACTGAAAAATTACTAGATCCACCACTGAAAGCATGACACCCACATTGCAATAGGACGTCTGTCTTCAAAAGTTCAGACCTCTGAGGGTTCTGCACTTCTGCTGCCACAAGTACTCATGTACATTGTACAACATATACTTACAAGTATGGCTGAAGAAGCACAGGTCCTTGTGGGGCCTGTGTTTCTGCAGCCACAGCTACAAATCCACTAAGGTACCACATTCATTGCTACTGCATTTGTGTCATCTAGAAGTAGTTGTGGGTTGTTTGTCTTACCTGATGATGCCTATCTGAAGTTGCTTGTGTGGACTTGAACTTTTGCTGTATGGGGGGATGGGAAGTAATGGTTGGGAACTCTAATGCCACATTTCCCTTCTTGTGTGGCATTAAGCTGAAACTTAAATGGTTCCTTAAAGAAGTTTTTTGCAAAGAATATCCTTCTTTTTGAGATAGTGGAATTGTATCCTCATTCATGCAGGTCCCTTTGGGAACTGTGTGAACAGATACAGATGTGCAGGGCCAAGGGAAGAGTCTATCTGCCTGCAGAAGTGCAGGGCCCTCTGGGTGGCAATGAATGTCAAGAATTTGCTGGCTGTCTTGTGGGCCATGGAAGTGCAGAGGCCCTGCTCCAAGAGAAGAGTCCATCTGCTTGCAGAAGTGTAGTGCCATTCCAGGCCCTGAACTTCAGTGTGGCAACAGATGTTAATGATTTGTAAGGCTGTTTGATGGGCTATAGACAAACAGGACCCTCTGGGCCCTGCATTTCCATGTGACTACAGATGCAGACACAAGGTGAGGTCTGTCTGTCAGCCAAAGTGAAGAGCCCTATGGCAGCCACAGGTGGAGAAGTGCAGGGCCTTATGCCAGGAGAAGATTTCTCTTCACTATATGGAACTTGGGCCCATGTGGGCAACCCTGGCCTGTACCTTCCTTTCCTAGGCTAGGGGGATGGTGATGCATAACAGTGCCAGCTCTCCAGCCTCAGCCCATCCACCTGGCTCACTAAGCTCACCCCCAAACTCAGCTCACTGGCAAAGGATCACAAAACTCTACCCACTTGGGTAAAGGGTGGCACTACACAATTTTGTCAATAATAATTTTTCTTTTTAATTTTGACCCACATCTTCAAGATAGTAATTTTATGACTCCTTCTTGTAAACATCACAATTCTTTTTTATTTTGACACCAAATTTTCAAGGTAGTCATTTTATGACTCCCCCTTGTAAACATGATATGTGGCATTTATAGAAAAGTGGACAAATTATCATTTTGCACCACAAAAGTGAAAACACAACTCTTCCAAGATTTGCAAACAAGTCACCTGTCACATGTATGAGGTGGTGAGAAAAAATGGTTATGTTGAATGTTTAGAGTCAAAATATTGATAATTACCAAAGTTAAGAGTGACCATGGAACATTTTCAAAGTACATTCAAGACTTTGTTGTTTTCTAATATTTTGACATCAAAATCTGAACATAGTTTTCTTATGACCAAATGTCAGGAACCCAGTAGGACAAATTTCACCTGTGTGTTCATGAGGTGGTACCCCAGAAAGGCCATGTTGAATGTTTTGTGAAAAAAATATTGAAAATTAGTGAAGTTATGAGTGAACATTGAAATAGTTCAACATTCATTCATAACTTGAAAATTTTACCATATTTTAACACCAAATTTTGAACATAGTCTTCTTATGATGCTATGTCATGAACCCAGTAGATGAAGATTTTCAAATCCTGCTTGAAATACTTTCACAGAGCAACTGTGAAATCATCTTCTGGCCCAGATTTTAAAAACTTCACTTGCATTTTTCATGAGGTAGTGTCCCTAAAAGACCATGTTGAAAGTTTGGTGGAAAAATATTAAAGGTTAGTAAGGTTAAGAGTGAATGTCAAAATATTTCAATGTTCACTCATAAATTGGCCATGTTACCATATTTTTCCAACACATTTTCAACATTCTCTTCTATGACCCCACCTCATGAACCTGGCAGGTATAAAGTTTCTGCTCCCACCCAAATGGTGATTTCACTGAGTGACTGCAAAATCCCTTTCTTGGTATAGATTTGAAATATTTCACTTACCTTGCTCATGAGGTAGGATCCCAAAAACACCATGTAGAAAATTTGGTGTGAAAATATTTAAAAATGACACAGTTAGGAGTAAGAGTTCAAAACTCATTGAAATACATTAACTGGACTTACCTTATTTTTTAATATTTTGGTCACAGTCGGTCACAGTTCCAACAGGAGGATGTCATTCCAATCTTAGAGTAGTGGCTCTATACCATATGACAATATTTAGATGAGTGGGGGTTGTGGGCATGTGGGGTGGTGGGTGCTTCATGGGGGATCCAGGTGGGTAGGTGAGATCAATGGGGGGAGTTTTCTTTTCTTTACAGAAGACCACAGCTGACACTAGAGATTGGGTATCTGATTGTTGGGATAGTCTACAGCAGCACCGGGGAACACAATGGTGCCACCACAAATATATTGAGGTGGCAGGTGATCTGGAGATGGGTATAATGAAGTGTTTCAGGGGTGGGCACCCCGATATGCTTACAGAATTAAAGGGACACTGTCTGGTTTTTTTTCTGGGTGACATTACTAATTGTCAACATGGCCACAGTGCTCTGCGTGGACCAAGTTAGAAATGTGTGAGCAATATGAGCTAAATACATTTATAGTATTTGATAGAGGTCATCAGGCTGAGCATGGTACTATATTTTATATTTAAAACTGAGTGGTGTAACAGTGTTAAATTATTGTTTGAAATATAAAGCCTTGACTCTTGGTATGCACATCAGTGCTGATGGGTTAATTCTCTCTCTCTCTCTCTCTCTCTCTCTCTCTATCTCTGTATCTCTCTATATAGATATATACACCATAGATATAGATAGAGATATATATATATATATATATATAGATATTATACTGGTGTGGTAGTGCCAGTATAGTTAGGGCTGAACAAGGTGTATAACATTAAACCCCAATTTTTACATCTAAAAACTGTGGCAGTGTTCAACAAAATAACACAATATTAGTTATGAGTGATTTGGCTCACAGGGTGACAATATGTGAGAAGTTTCATGATAGCATCTGTTTCAGGTTCTGAGATACATAATTAATTTTTGATGAAGTGTGATGTTTTTTCTGTACTTAATACATTTTTTTGCACTCACATATAGCCTAGATGGTACAGAATGTTTTCCTAAAACTAGTGGTGTAGAAACAGCCTGTGCATTGTAGTGCATTTTGAAGGTTTTGTGAAAGAATATTAATCAGTTCCAGAGTTTTAATGATTTAAAGTTTTTTTTTTTTCTCAGCATGCTTAGTAGGGTTTTTAGATAAGCTTCTGATGTAAACCATACATTTTCAGTTCCCAAGAGCATTTTCAGTTAGTTGTCACAAACCAAATTGAGGCTGAAGAACCAAAACATTTGTTTTTGGTTTTTGAGTGCCACCATCTTTTTTGTTTGTTTGTTTGTTTGTTACAACTACAAAACATTTAAAAAACATAAAATGATGTATTTTCAAAAATCAAACACCTGAGTCTAGGTAAACTGGACCTGTTTAGCTAGATTCTGGTGTTTGATTTTTTTTTTGGTTGTTTGAAAATTGTTCTGCATATAAGGTTTCTGGGCACCCAAAAAACTTGAAACAGAAAAATATTCCTATTAAAAATGTCAAGTCCAAAAAACATGAACTGTACATGAGCAGGGATTTAGATTATATTTCACACCTATTTTTGACACCTACATTTGGGGGATGTGGGCTACCTGCCTTCTAAAGATGAAAGTACCACAGTTTTTCTATAGCCCATAACTTTAATTTCTTTCAACATTTGAAGCCTAAACTTGGGGGTATGGTTTCTTACCTTCTCCAGATGAAACTACCACTGAAGTCTTCATAGGCACCCACAATATATGTAATTTGATTTATAACATGGGTACTGAAAAGGGAGGCAGGTGATTGGTAGAGTGCCGTCAGGTGACAGTGCACTAATGCACATTATCGGAACAGTTAGGGTGAAGGGGTCTCCAAGATACTGCAGTGACTCTGTGGGCAGAACGGCTCTTTTTTCCTGCCTGAAGGAGTCAATGTCAAAAGCAGCCATTTGCAATAGGCAGCTCAGTGAGAGGTGTAGTGCTGGGCTTCCCACGCACCCACCCTGCTGATCTTTAGGAACCAAGCAAACCATACCTCTCAACCTCTCAGCATTAAACATCACGGAACTGACCTTCAAAAATCATAGCAAATGGCCTGAATGTGTAGTACTTTCTTATTTTAAACAATATGTCTACAAATAGTGAACCCCATACAGTTTGTGATAAGGAATGTTTCTATCAACTTAGCTCATTGATTTTAATAGTTTGTATGTCCAGAAATACCTCTAACGTTATTAAGAACATCAGTAAGCCTATGCAGAGCAAGGGTAAATTTGAGTGTGAAAATCATAGCTGTATGCGAAATTCATAACAGTTGAGAGGTATGGAATGAACAGGGTATGGGGAGAAGGAAGACTGATGGCATAGTACCAATCATCTAGCTCTCTTTTCAGTACCCATGTTATAAGTTATGGTACAAGTATAGTATCAGAAATGTGTCCTTACTATCCTTTATAGATTAAACTGTTGTCTTCTTCCTTCTCCTACTGTAGCTTAAAACTACAGTATTTCCTGTGGATCTGTTAACAGTGTGGTATTGCTTGGCATCTTCGGGTGGCAGATGACTTATCATTCAGGATGAGGATGGGAATGAACAGTCTGCATTCTGATGGTCAGCACCAAGTTTCCCTTCCCAGAGAGCAGACAAACTCAGCTCCATTCAACAATGATCCTCCACAAGCAATGCATGGAGAGAGTGCTCTGACACACTTAACTATAATCATTTTCTGCAGAGCGTGCTGTAGTTTCCCTGTAGTATCATGAAAACTAATCTCCCCCCTGGTTAGGGGCCACTGGTGTGATCACTCCCTTCTCATGACAACATTGTCCATATGCTGCACTCCCACCTGCCTGACACATCTGGAGAGGTCAGTGATGAGCGTGTCCCCCCCAATGGTCTGTCAGTATGGTTGAAAAAACACTTAAGTTGCAGTCGACTGGAACAGATGCAAGCAGTCCCATACTGAATGTGTCTCTGTCTTTCTGCTTCTGTGTCCATCTGTATTTTACAGTAAACCCCTTTGTCCCACCCCCTCATAGTAGCCAAACTGTCCACAATGTCTTTCTTGCCGTGTCTGTCTTTCCTGACCTTGATGCTGTGCTAGACAGACACACGGGGGGAAGGAGAGAGACATGTTGTCCAGAGTGACAGGCAAGTTTCTGAGAGAGACACAGTGAGGGAGGCCAGAGAGACAGGCAAGTTTCCTGGTGATCTACGGCTCCCACCTGCCTGTTTGATTCCCTGAGCATCATCCTCAAGTGTGTGAGAGAGAGAGCGTGAAAGGATATAGAGTGGCAGGTGAGTTTCCTGGTGATCTAGGGCTTCCACTTACCCATTTGTGTTCCCGATCACTGCCCTCCCCAGTGTGGTAATCTAGTGACTCTGAGCTGCGACAACAGTAAAAGCTTGTGTGCTATTCTCTGTCTGGAGTGCAACTGATTGGCCTGGAACCCCCCCTAGCCCCAGCTGATCCACTGCATCCCCTGACACTGACAGAGTGTCTGCTATTCCCTGTCTGTGGGAGATGGTTAAAGAGTGACATAGGGAGACCACAGCGTGGCCACTTTGACAGGGAGAAGACCCCTGCTGCAAAAGTAATTGAGAATGCCCGCCACTGTTCTCAATTTCAAGAATTGTCTGTGTCGGGATCAGGGGATTTGAGAGAGCAACAGAGATTCACAGGCGGGAGACAGAACGGGAGAGGCAGCTGCTGATACCTAGTAGAAAAGCAACCACACCAAAGACTGTAGTGTACTTCACTGTAGCGGGCCACAGATAACAGAGCCTGCAGCCTTGATCAGCCAAGTGTGGAAGGAGACAGAGAGAGAAAGTGTGACAGCTTGGACACAGACACAGTGAGAGGCACCTGGTGCAAATCGACACAGTGTCACCTACTAGGAAAGTTAGTCACACTGATGTTATGAGCAGCAAATGGGGGGAGAGGGAGACACGCACAGCTCAGTGCCCCAGGCAACACTTATTGTGTGTGTGTGGGGGGCCCTTGTGCAGCTGGTAGGATGTGTAGGAGTGAATGCTATACACAAGAAATGTCACAGAGTATATCAGTAGTGTATCTGTGACATTTCAATGTGCATAACAGCAATGCAGGATGCATTATTTGTTATGGACTATTTTGCAAGCTGGCAGGATAAAGTACCTTTTTTGCTCTTTAAACAGTAAATAAAAACCTTTTGTTGTAAGTTTTTATTGTCTAAACATAACCCATGTTATAAGCGCAATAACCCATTCCAGGGTGTGCTGTTATTAGAGATTAATGCACACCTGGGTGCTGTGAGGATTCTCGGCCTGTGGCCTTATGTCTCACAATGCACCTGGGTGTGCGTTAATCCCCAATAACAGCACACCCTGTCATGGGCTATTGCTTACATATTACATGGTAAAGAATTGAACGGGTATCTGTGTAGCCTTTCCATGTGGGAATGTTCATGGGAGTGTTAACTGGATGTGAATGAGGCAATCTCTAGTGAGAGGATTTTGTAGTGATATGGTTGTTTTGCAGTTAAGTATCGCTATCTGCTGTTAGCTGTGGGTAATGACATCTTTGATTATGTTTCAGATGTCATTTGTCACTGAATTATACACACTTCATAATTCAGAACCTGGTGTTCAGAAACCCTTATGCACAGTTTGTTATTCCCTGCTAGTGGTAAATGATAGCATTTCTTAGCCACTGAAAATTGGTGTGTAATAGGTATCAACAGTGTAGCATATAGCTCCATTCCTCTTCATTCCTCATCCACACTATGACCTCCCTGAATGTGATATCACAGTTGCCTAAGAAGAACTATTTGCATTCTGCCAGACTGCTCATTTTGTTGTCACAAGGAATGAGGTCACAGTGCTGATGATTGAGGTATAAAGGGGGGATACACTTGGATTTGTCAACATCCTAGTAATGTACTGCTCATCACATAACACATAATCATAGACATTGACCTGATTTTGTTCTCTTGGAATGAAAATGATCCTACTTGGACAGTCATACTTCAGATATGCTCCTATATCTGTACACTACCTTCCTGAAAGTGGGAAGTATGTTTTAAAAAAAATTGGAATAAACATTAAATTAAAAATCACCTAATCATATCGGGTAGAAAATCCTTTAAATGGGTGGAGGGAGAGAGTTTGGGTGGGGTGAGAATGAATCATTTGTATATTACTATTTGGTCTGTTTGTACTTAGACATGTATGTTATGATTTGTTCTCTGTATTGAAACTTTCAATAAAGATTAAATGGAAAAAAAGAAAAACCTTTAAATGAGTAGCAATAAAAATACAGGTTTATAATCAAGAATAAGTAATAACTGACTACTTTTAATAAATTATAGTATATTCTGGGTGGGATATTCAGAAGGGTTGCGCATGGCACAACACAGTTGCACCATACGCAACCCACTGATGCACCCCGGCGCGATATTCAAAGCGAAACTGAGTGGCACAAATCCGATGTGCCAGGGTGCATCAGTAATGTATGCAGGCGCAAAGTGAGGTGTGCCCATGTATACCCCCGCACATCCTAATATTCAGCCCGGGATGTGTGAAGCCCATGCAGGTGCAACCCCTACATGCGCCACATACAGTTGTTCCAAAAAATAAAGGAGCAACAGCCGGACACCCACAGGTGAGCTGCCATATTGCAAGGCACAACAAGGCAGCTGCCAGCTGTGGGTGGCCACCCGAGCTCTGGCGGCACCCTCCGTCGGGTATCACCCCCCCATGCCCGATCATGGGCATATGTATAATAATTAAAACATCCCTTATCCCTGGTGGTCCAGTGGACCGCTCACAGCCCAATTGCAGGCATATGTATAATAAATAAATCGTCCCATATCTCCAGTGGTCCAGTGGACTGCTGGCAGCCCGATCGCGAGCATATGTATAATAATCAGAACATTCCATATCCCTGGTGGTCCAGTGGACTGCTGGCAGCCTGATCGCGGGCATATGTATAATAATCAGAATGTCCCATATCCCTGGTGGTCCAGTGGACCGCTCGCAGCCTGATCACGGGCAGAAGTCAAAAGAAAGATTACATCCCAACCCTAGTGGTCCAGTGGTATCCTCCTCCCCAACCTCCCACTGAGCTCTGCCACCCCACTCCCCCCCGGTCAGTGGCGGGCGGCAGCTCCCCACCCGCAAGCCACCCAGCTGCCCGCTGACTGACTGCATACAGTACAGCATTACACCCATTTGTGCACAGCATGGGCCGATGGGCGTGCAGACCGTACCGTACTACACAGTCCAGATATGTGACTGAATCCAGGAAGCCTGGTGCAGTCTGAATATCCCACCCTCTGTCTGCTACTTTGGGGCTAAGTATTCTTTAAGCAATAAAATTATTTTTTTAATATTGCATTTTAGAAGTTATTTAAACAAGTTGCAACCTAGACCCGCTCTGTAAATGAATAGATGTGCTCTGCAAATAAACAAGTGACTTCTGCAGGAAAAGTCGTTTACTGAGATAGGTACTTGTAAGGTTTCATTACATTAAAGGGTATTTTTTGGTATGCTGGGATTACACAACCATTTGATTTAATGAAAACTGGGTGTTAGTGTATAATCCCTAAAGTTAAGCACACTGTATCCTTCTTCTAAAACCTCATACAGGTTACTTATTAGAAAATGGCACTTTATTTTAATGGTAGTCTCTTGGTGAAAAAAAAAGAAAGATTACTGCATAAGCCATTGTTCTGTTCTAAAACATATACATTTTTCCTGGCTTTCATGATAATAAACAAAGTGGGAAGATTTTTTAAATGTATGTGAATAGTAAATAATCAGTCTGATGCAGGTACAGCTGGTTCACGGGGTGGGGATATAGAACTGAATTGATACAGTATGAAATACACTGCTCTGATTGAGCTTAAAGGATACAGTGTTTAGAGAAAATAATAAATGTATGTATATTTATCAACACTGAATTTTGTCAACAATGAGGATAAAATACCTTTTAATCATGAGATGCTGTGTGAAGAATTTGTACTACTTGAACTATTAACAGTAAACAAGACTTTCTTGCAAATAACATAATATTGCTATGATAGTGGATTTGAGAAGTGTGTCGCTGTCATTCCAATGCAGGGCGGTCTGACAAATTCAACAATCATCAGCCAGGCAGAACCAGACACTCTTCAGTGCTTGCTGGATGGAAACTTTGTGAAGTTTAAAGAAAAGAGCTACCCGAATAACAGGGTGGCACTTTTCTTTGATCTGCATAATGCCACACAGCAAACAGCTGATTGGAATCATAATCAGCCTGTGCCTCATCCTCCCCCTACAGTGCAACTGACAATCCCACCCGCTGCCAAGTATTCCTCACACTTTTCTAACTCTTCACATGCCTGTGCCTGCTTTAAATAATCCCACCTCTGCCAGGTATACCTCCCCCCCTCCTCATCACTTCATGTGCCCCATAATATTAAACCAACCCTGGGGTGCCCAGTCCCCAGTGTTGGTACCTGGAATAAAGAAAACCATCCCTCATAGTGACTTTTTATGTGAGGGATAGCATAAAAGCAACAGAGGTACAGGGAACACAGGGTGGGATGGTAGTACAGTGGGTCACCCTAGAAACAGAGAATAGCTATTCACACTGGTGTGACCTCCAGACCTCCAACATGGGGGGGGTGGATAACATTCTGATGGAAGCCATGCAGAAGATGGCAAATAAGTGAGAGGTGCTGCTGGTTGGGGACTTCTATCTTCCAGATGTAGATTCGAGCATCCCAGCTGCAGCTTCAGCTAGGTGTAGGGATATCCTGGACTCCCTGCAGGGAGCATTCCTCAGGCAACCTGTAGGGGAGCACTATCATGAGGGAGCAATTTTGGACCTGGTACTCACCAACGGGGACAGAGTTGTGACGTTACAGTAAGTGGCCACCTGGGGACCAGTGATCACCATATAGTGTGGTTTGATACAAGAACTGTGGCAGAAGCAAACCACACAAAAGTGAGGGTCATGGACACCAGGATGGCAGATTTTACAAAAATGGGGAATGCATCAGGGATTGGGGGTGGAATTAAGCAGAGAGGAGGAACAGTGGGCAAAACTAAAAGTGGGAATAATGAAGGCAACAAACCTCTGCATCAGGCAAGTAAGCAAAAGAAAGAAGAAAAAGATCCCACAGTAGTTCTCTGAAGAGGTGACTGTGAAGGTAAAGACAAAAAAATAGCTTACAGGAGATATTTTTTAATTTTTATTTAGTTTTTGTTGACCAGGTAAGTGCACTAGACAAATCCTGCCTATTTTCAGGCACGGCCCGGGGGGGGGGATACAGATGAATGCCAACTGACCTTGAACCAGATTAAGCTGTTGGTGGTATTTTTAGTGTTTGAAGGAAATTTGACCAGGACACCAGGGACATTCCCCTACTCTTTTGCCTGCAGGGGGCCTTGTTTCCTGTGAGCAGAGGGGACCCTTTTGTCTGTGGTACCAAGATGGCGGATGACAGTGTGGTTGCTGGTGGAATTGCTGGAGATATTTTGGATTCTGACCTGACTACAGCTTCACCCATGGAATCAAGAATACCTGACATTATCTCTGAAGAAACTACAAGGCTGCAATCTGCAGAAAGAAATACTGAAGGTACCACTTTAAATGAATTGCCAGACAATCATCAAGAAGACTTGCCTCAGACACCACTTTACCCAGTTTCAGGAACTCAGAGCACTTCTAATGACACAGAAAATTATCTGCGAAGCATATATTTTACACACAAGGACTTTCTTATTGGTCTAATGCACTCTGATTCACAGTTTTCCTCACAGCCTTTTTTGCCAACTTACCCTGCAGCAGCCACTTCTGATATGACTCCTAGCACCAGAAATGCCACAAACTCTGCATCGGAGCTCCTCTCTCTTTGCATCTATGGGACAGTCATGCACCACAGAGGACATTGAGAGCATTTGGTCACCAGCAGCAGCTCCATACTGCTGGCTGGCAGCAACATTCAGAAAGAGCACCCTGGACCTCCCAGGGCTGTTTCAGCCCAGGAAATCATCTCTGAGGCTCGCAATGAACTCCAATCTTCAGGAGACACACCATTACTGATGAAAACAGCTCCAGAACCAGTATCTTTCCCTAGTAATGCTTCAAGCACACCTGCTATCTCCCGAACAACACCTGACGTCACAGATACTGTCACGGGCCCCAACTTAGCCAGACGTGAATCTACTTCATCCTCCTCACCTTCAGAACATAATTTAGCTGGTACATCTGAGCCATTTGGTCCACAGCCTGCAGGTGAGGGCACTAACTCGACTCCATTTAAACTCAGTGATCTGTTCACAAACTTAGGTGAGCCAGCACAGCGAAGGAATGCTGTACATATGAAGTTCATGGGGGACATTGCTACAAGCCGTGACAGAAGAACTGTATTGCATAGCATGTTGTGGAACTCTTTAGGGATGGGGCAACAGAATTATTTGCCTTCATTCATGTGCATAGGGAATCTGTGTATGACTTAAGTTTTAAAAATGTGTACACTTTGGAGAAATTCTGGGAGAAATATGAGCATGTAAAACATCTGCCACTCTGGTCTCCCTTTATGGTCATCCCTCTCACAAAACCAACAGTGAAAACTGTTACCTTACTGTTTTGTAGTGAGGGGGTGAGCATAGCGGACGTCCAGTACTGGCTCAGGCAGCGCTGTGATACACTAGAGGTCCCTCGATCTATTTTGGACGAGAACCTAGTATGGACTGGGGGATGGAAAGTAAAGGTACAACTTAAAAACATGGATAAAGGTATCTCTCATTTAGCAGGCAGCTTTCACATAGGCAGGAACCGTGGCTTATGTTTTGACCCTGGACAACCACGGACCTGTCATAAGTGTGGCTCTTGCACCCACCTGAGCAGCACTTGTGACAAGCCCAGATGTACTTTGTGCATATCCTATGGACATGTGAGTTTACGTTGTCCAAACCCTCTATACTGAAATCTGTGTGATGAGCTGGGGCACTCCTATCACCAGTGCTCTTGGGCAGATCATAATAGGCTCGACCGCCCTCCCCAGGACCAGATAGCGCTTATAACGGATTCCCAGACTCAGGCCTTATGCTGCAGGGAGGCCCCGGCTCCTGCCACTTCTACCCTGGCACAAGAACCTCCTCTCCCGCAAGAGCCTGAACCTATGGCCGGACAAGGAGCCATTCCCAAGTTCCCTGGCACCCCTATAGCAGCAGTACCCCCTTCTGAATCAGTCCCTGCTAGTACCCAGGCTACCATGCCTCTTCCCCCCCCAAAGGACTCAGACCACTTTGTGGTAATCCCCCCTTCTAAACAGGCTAAAGGCAAATGAAAAGCAGAAGCTTCCACCTCCAAGAGAACAATTATCACAAGGAATAAATTTCAGGCCTTAGCCAAGAGACGACAATGGGGAGACACGGAAGGGGAAGATGGAGACTCAGATTCTTCTCTAGCCTCTTCCTCCCATATGGACTTCTCCTCTGACTCCTAGCTTGATCCCCCCCCTTCAGCAGATGGAGGTAGGACCCATGCTAACAGTACCTGACACTAGCTCCTCCAGAATGGCACTGTACTTTCTGAGATGAACCACCTCCCAAGGACTCCGCTGCTTCACCCTAAATGCATGCAGCGTTAAATCCTATAGAAAACAACTCTCTACAATGCAGTACCTTTCTGACTTACACCACGACATCTATTTTCTCCAGGACACCCGTCTGAAATCTCCTCATGAGCTTTCTCAAATTAAAACTCGTTGGCATCAGGGCTCTTCCTTCTGGTCATATGGAGAGGATAGGTGTGATGGCCTAGGTATTTTGTTTGCAAATTTTAATTTCCAAATTTTCCAATTTGTAGACATAATACCAGGATGAGCCATGCTTGTAGACTGTACATACCAACAACACAAACTCAGGCTCATTAATGTATATGCCCCCCAGAGCATTGCCTCCAGAACAGACTTATTTAACAAAATACACCCATACCTGTATTCCAACCAGCAAACCTATATGGGAGGTAATTTCAACTGTGGTCTTACTCTATCAGATGGGGGCGGCTCCACCCAAAAACTTTTCACAGATTCAATTGCCCTGAACAAAATTATTCAAACTGCGGCCCTCATAGATGGACATAAAGCTTTACATGGTCCAGGTGCCAAAACCTATCATAGAGGCCCATACGCTACCAGGATAGATTTTCTTTTTGTCTCACGGAATATTTCAGTCACACAGGCAAGAATCATACCATGTGAGACTTCAGACCATCTGGGGATCTCTCTGGTTTGCTCCCCCTCAGGGAACTCCTTTCCTGGTCAACCCCACTCTAGGTGGAAACTGAATAGTTCATTGTTGACAGACCCGGCCATTTCAATGCATTGCACAGACCTTCTAAGGGCCCGGCTGTCCGTATTGGAAGCATATCATTCCCCTCTACAATGGTGGGAAGACACTAAGAGTGATATCAAGATTTTCTTCCTACATACAGGGAGGAAGAGAACACTGAGTTCATATCTTTGATACCTCACTCTCAGACAAAAACTACAACAGGCCATATCTCTTTCTTTCACATCCCACATGGACTACTCTCACACAATAAAGTCCATTAAGGAAGAAATGGAACAGTTCCAGTATCACCAAGCACATTCTTTATGGATGGAGGCTCAACATGGGACACAAGGCTCCAGTCCCTCCTTAGATATCTATAAAAGTTGCACTAACAGGGTAAATGCAACCCACATAGAGGAACTTTATGATCCTGCTTTCAATACCCCCCACAGTTCCTTGCTGCACATAAAGCGTATCACCAGCTCTTATCTAGCTACGATGTTTGGCACCACAACTCCTGTGGATGGTGTCATACCTTTCCTTTCAGGTATTTCGATTCCTCCTCCATCCCAAGATACACTGAAACATCTCCTTGAACCTATAACACCAGAGGAAACCCAGCAGGCTATAAAACACCAAAAGAAGCGCACTTCCCCTGGATCCGATGGCCTTACTGCAGAATTATATATACAGTTTATGTTATTTTTTGCGCCTTTTCTGATGTTAATATATAATACCATCATAAGCACTAATTCTACTCCTAAAGGATTTTATGATACTATTATGATTTTATTATTCAAGAAAGGGAACAGAGCCGATATACGGAGCTGGAGACCACTAAGTCTGCTAAATGTAGGCTATAAAATATTCACTTCCATCTTGCTCAATAGGATGCTCCCTGTTGCTGCTCAGATTATTTCTGAGGTATAGACTTGTGCCCTTCCCGGCAGATCTATTCTTTCCAACCTATGCCTCATTCGAGACATTATTTCAAACAGTACCCCCTCTTCACCTGCTCTGTTACTCTCACTGAACCAAGAAAAGGCTTTTGACCAGGTCAGCCATGTTTATTTGTTCCAGGTTCTTGCACACTACCATGTTCCCCAGAAATTCATCTCTTGGCTTAAACTCTTATATAGTACTGCTTGGATACAACCCCATATAAATGGTTCTCCATGCCCCCCCCTTTTAGGTCTTAGAGGAGTGCGACAGGGCTGCCCCTTAAGTCTTCTTTTATATATTTTCCAACTGGACCCTTTATTATGAACCCTACTGCTGCACCCATCTTTACCTAGAATCTCTTCCCCCATCGGAAGACCTCTGCCTCCAGTATGTGCATATGCTTATGATTTGTGCATTTGTACTACCCCCTATCTTCAGGAGATAGTACTTCCCCCTATTTTCAAAGCATTTGAGACAGCTTCGGGCTCCCAAATAAATATAGCAAAAAACACAGTACTAGTAGTGCCAGCTTCATCCAGCATAGACTTACCAACGCATATTGTAGATATCCCTCTGGCAATCGCTCCAATAAAAATCCTGGGATTACATTATGGCACCTCAGATGATGCCAGCTATAACTGGAATATAGTATTAAATAGGGCAGCACACTCCCTTTCCTTTTGGAAAGGACATACCATTGCAAAACGGAAAAGAGTGTTTTTATTGAAAACTTTAATACTTCCCCTCTTCTTACACATGGCATCAGTGTTTCCGGTCCCTTTTTCTCTGGAGGCAAGAGTTTACAATATTTTTTTTCAAGGCTTCTGGGGCAGCCATTTAAATCCCATAAAAAGATCATACACATACGTGGATTATTGTCATGGTGGGGTAAGGATGCTGAACTCGATAGTATTTTTACATAGCCTATTCCTGAAAATCACAATACCCCACTTACTCCATGATCCACCCCTATTTTGGCATTTAATTATGTATTCTTTTACCATTAAGGTATGCCAAATATGGCAACAACTCCCGCATGACATCCCTAGGAACTTCAGAAAACTAGGTATCCCCAGCTTCCTCTTCCCCCCTTTTCTGAAGATCTGGCAATGGAAACTCTCCCCTACACATATATTGACTAAAACCAGGAGACAGCTTTATAATTTTGTTTTAGATACCCATTTTTCTGACTTACCACAGATAGTATCTACACAAGACTCCCTTCTGGAATTAGAAACGCCCTTCTCTCAGTTAACTGACCACAGGATCCCCAGACAATTTTGGGATATCTCCTGGCTAGCTTGTCATGGAAGACTGGGTGTCAAGAACAACCTTAAACATAAATCAGTAGAGGAGCAAATATACTCCCGAGACTCTTGCACAGCGGTACTGGAAACCATGCATAATTTTTTTATTGATTGCCCATATAGTCTAGTTGTTTGGACCCTCCTTTTACATAAATGGAAAGAAAAGGCACTTCAGAATGTAACATATGATATCCTGGTGTATGGGATATAACCCCCCTTCCGGATTACAGAAATATCACACAGGGACCTTACGTCTCATCTTTGCATCCTGCCGATATTATTTATAGCAGGCCAGGTGTGCCTTTCTCCTGCAACAGAAAGTGTTTTCTGCAATGCAAATAGTTGCACAGATTGTTTCTAGCCTTGTGTTAATCTAAAATGCGGAAAAAAAGTTAACTTCTGCTGTATACAGTTCATATTGAAACAATTGTGCATGGATTGAAACTGCAGTACACTGAAGATGTTTTTCCTTTTTCCTCTCTGTATTAGTAAGCATTTATTTTGCTCCATTTAAACTGAAATGTTTCTTTTGACTTCTTTTTCCCTTTTTCCTCCCTCACCCTTGTTTATTGGTTTTATTTGTGGATTGATTTCATTTTGTCTTTCTTGCAAACCTTATTTACAGTTTCTGTAAAGTTGACATTGTATTTTGTTTATTGAGTGTACTGCACTAATTTTTCTTTAAATAAAACATTCCCCTACTCTTTTCAAGAAATGCCATGGGATCTTTAACATCCACCTGAAGTACCACCAATCCAGGCAGATGGGACCTCAGTTTAACGTCTCATCCGAAAGACGGCACCTCAGAAGTGCAGCACCCCTCTCATGCTGCGCTACAGTGTCAGTACTGGGATATTAACCCAGCTGCCAGGTGTGGAAACTGAACCCACAGACCTCTGATCTCCCGGCCTCAGAGACAAGTGTGCTACCTACTGAGCCACTGACACAGTATGATATAAAGAGACAAAGAGGGAAGAGGATAGGGCAGTGTTTCCAGAGAAGCAGAGGGAGGTAGGGAAAGCAGTCAGGAGAACAAAAGTACAAATGGAGGAAATAAAATAGTACAGGTGGTAAAAAATGGGGACAAAACATTTCTCAGGTATTTAAGTGAAAGCAGAAAGACCACAGCAGGAATTTTAAGGCTAAGGAGGGAAGGGGGGAATATGTGGAAAGGGACCAGGATGAATGAGACATCCTAAACATACTTTCGTTCAGTGTTCACAGATAAAGGGAAAGGTGGTGGTCCACAGATAAATGTCAGGGGCATTGATGGTAGGGTGGTAGACACTAGTCTATTTGCAGAAGACAGAGTCCTAAAGAATTTTGCAAAGCTGAAAGTGGAAAAGTAATGGGACCAGATGGGTTATATCCAGTGATACTGAGGGAGCTCAGAGAGGTACAAGCTGCACGTCTTACAGTCCTGTTCAACCACTCACTGATGGGAGTGGTCCCGGAAGACTGGAGGAGGGCAGATGTAGTCCCACTTCACAAAAGTGGGAACAAAGAGGAGACTGGTAATTATACAGTAGACCAGTCAGCCTGACCCTAGTGGTGGGGAAATTAATGGAATCATTACTGAAGGAAAGGATTGTGGAATACCTTGAATCCAGTGACTTACAAGATCTGAAGCAGCATGGATTCATATGAGGAAGTCATGTCAAACAAATCTGATACCTTTCTTTGACTGGGTGACCAGGGAAGTGGATCAGGGTGGAGCATTCAATGTAGCCTACCTAGATTTCTGTAAGGCTTTTGACACCATTCCAAATGGGATACTCATAAATATGTTGCACAGCCTATGAGTGGATCCAAAGTTGGTAAACTGGGTTGGAAATTGGTTGGAGGTAGGAGACAGAGGGTGGTGGTAAATGCATTTCACTCCAAGGAAGGAAGGGTGATCAGTGGGGTGCCACAAGAATCAGTTATGGGGCTGGTTATCTTTAATGTCTTTAATATCAACATTGCAGAGAGACTACGAGGGAAGGTATGCCTTTTTAAAGGTGACACTAAGATCTGCAATAAGGTTGACACTCCGGTGGTGTGTGTGAAAAAAATGAAGAGGGGATCTAAGGAAGCTTGAGGAGTGGTCAAGAGTGTAGCAACTACATTTCACTGCAAAGAAGTGCAAAATCATGCACAGGTGGAGCAAAAACATGGGGAAGGAGTATAAAAAGGGGAGTGATACTGGCAATCACCAAACAGGAAAGAGACCTGGGGGTGATCATATCTGATGACCTAAAAGTGGCCAAACAGTGTGACTAGGTAGTTGTGAGAGCCAGTGGGATGCTAGGGTGCGTTGGGAGGGGTATAACCAGTAGAAAGAGGGAGGTGGTGATACCGCTATATAAATTACTGGTAAGATCTTACCTAGAGTACCATGTCCAGTTCTGAAGACCACATCTTTTGAAGGAGATAGAGTTAAGGCGGTCCAAAGGAGAGCAACTAAAATGGTGCAGGGTCTGCATTATAAGACCTATATAGAGAACTTAAAGGATCTCAACATGTATATCCTGGAGGAAAGGAGAGAGAAAGGGGGTATAATAGAGACTTTCAAATGTGGCAAGGGTACAAGGTTCAAGAAGGAAGCTTTTTTCTGAATAAAAGATGCTCAAGAACAAAGTATCATGCTATGAAGCTGGAGGGGAGTAGACTCAGGGGAGATGTAAGGAAGTACTTCTTCAAAGAAAGGGTTGTGGATGCCTACAGTCTCCCAGTGGAGGTGGTGGGGCAAAAACTATAATGGAATTCAAGAAGACATGGGAGAGGTGAAAGGGAACCTTAGTCATTGGGAAAGAGGAGGTAAAGCCAGAGATCAAATAGGATTTGCGATGTTACAGTAGGTAGGGAAAATGGGCAGACTAGGTGGACCAAGTGATCTTTATCTGCCATCAAACTCTATGTTTCCATAGTCTTTTAACTTTTTTTTGCACCCTATAAAAAAGAAAATGGTCAATCGATGTATGTTGATGTTGTTGCCTCCCACCACCATTACCCTCCACTCACCTGACCTCCCCTCTACTCAACATCCACCACCTCACACCCTCCCACCCCTTACTTACCTACTGGCAGTCCAATGCTATAATTTTTTCTGGACTAAAGACACATTATCACTCTTTAATGCTGGACCAGAAACTGAGGAAATCAGGTAAGCTGCAGTCGATGTACTGTATTTCAATGTTCATAGGTTCATAGTATTAATCAAGTTCAGCGGACTTGAGTCCTTTAAAGAACTTGCCACCAAAAAAGATGTTATTTGTGGAAAAAGTATTTCTTGTAACCCATGGGTATGTCAAGGCTATTTTTAAATAAACTCATATCTTCACTCTCTACAATCTTTTTTGGCAGAGTATTCCATATATTTATAGTTCTTTGACTAAACCACTGACTCCTCTGAAGTGTATTATTAGTTTCTCCTTTCAATTTCTGGTTATGTGATCTGGTCTTATTAGTAACATGTGTATGTTTAGCCAGACCAAATGTTTCTAGTAGATCATCATTATGATAGGTTTTAAAGGTTAGGCATAAATCATCTCAAATTTTTTGATACTCAGTGGAGTATAATTCGAGTTCTTTTAATCTACTGGTATAATCCAAATTTTTCATATTGGTTATGTGTTTGGTTGCCCTACATTGCACATATTCTGTTCTTTTTTTTACTGTAAATTGAATATGGTGCACAAAGCTGAGAACACTACTCCAAGTGTGACCTAATCAGAGATGTGCAAAGTGGTGTGATAACTGCCGGATCTCTGCTCTTGATATTCCTAAGGATACACCTTAATATTCCATAGCATTTTTTGGTTGTTAGGGTAGTGTGTTTATCAAATTTTAAGTTATTATTGATAAACACTCCTAGATTTTTTACACAGGTTGTTTCCTGCAGTTTTATATTGTTTAATGTGTACTGACATCTAATGTTGTTTCTACCTAAGTGCATTACTTTGCACTTTGTTTCATTGAAGCTAAGTTTCTTTTTCTGTGCCCAGAGTGATAACTGATCTAGGCATTCTTGTAGCTGCGTTTCTGCTTCTAGATTATTAACAATGCTACCTACTTTGTAGTCGTCATCTTATTTGCAATGTGTTTTGAACTTGTGTTCGTAAACTTGGTCTTTCTTTAATATTTTTCCCCAGATTTTCAACATGGAATTTTTGGGACCCACCTCCTGAACATGTAGGTGAGATTTTCCAAATCTGTTCCAAAAGGTGATTTCACAGTCAGGCCACAAAATCACCTATAGGATGGTATTTGAAAATTTTCAACTACCAGGTTCATAAGTGGTGTCATAAGAAGACTATGTTGACAATTTGGGGTCAAAATATTAAAAAAACAACAAAGTTATGAAGGTACACTAAAATTGTTCAATGCTCACTCAAAACGTTGGTAATTTTCAATATTTTAACTCCAAATTTTTAACATAGACATTTTTTCATACCACCTCCTGAATGTGACAGGTGTTATTTTTTAAATCCTGGCCAAATCGTGTTTTCACACACAAAACAACATTTTGGCCAGTATTTTATAAATTACAACTGTCATGTCCAGAAGGAGAGGTCATGAGACAAAATGTCACAAAACAAAGTTACATAGAAACATAAAATTTGACTGCAGATAAGAATCGCTTGACCAAGCTAGTATGCCCGTTTCCCTACCTACTGCATAAGTTACGAAGAAACATTGAATTTTTTCAACATTTAATCATAACATTGTGATGTGTGCAGATTTTGTCCCCCAGTCTTCAACATAGCCCTCTTGTATCCCCACCTCATGAACATAACAGGTGTCATTTTTCAAATCTTTTCTGAAAAATGTTTTTGCATTTACTCTACAAAGTCACTTTTCGAATGGGATTTAAAAAAAATTCTCATGCTGTGGTCATAAAGTGCGGTCATAAAAAAGACAATGTTGAAAATTTTGGGTCAAAATTTAAAAAAAACAAAACAACAAAATTATGAGGAAATAGAATTTTTTCAACTTTTACTCATAACGTTGTGTTTTTTTTAAAGATTTTGGTCCCAAATGTGCACTTAGCCCTTTTATTACTCCACCTGATAAATATGACAGATGACATTTTTCAAATCCTCTTTGAAACACGTCTACATAGTCCCTCTGTGAAACCCCCTTTTGGACAGGATTTAAAAATTCCACCTGTCTTGGTCAGAACATGGGGTCATAAAAAGACTATGTTGAAAATTTGTAGTCAAAATGTGGAAAAAATTACTCATAACTATTTTTGCAAATTTTGTCCCCTAATGTTTTACATATCCCTTGTTTTATCCCACCTCATCAACATGACAGGTATAATTTTGCAAATCCCCTCTGAAACACTTTTTCACAGCTTTTGAATGGGCTTTTAAAAATTCCACTCCTTGTGGTCATAACATCAAATCTTAAAAAGACTGTGTTGGAAATATGGGTGCAAAATGTGGAGCCCACTGCAAAACAGATATTGCCTCTCAACTGGCATATCCTGGGTAAATACAGTCTAAAAATGTGTAAAAGCAGGACACCACTGAAAATGAGAGATTGTATCTCATCTGTTCAATCCTGAAATATATTGTAAACGTGTAAAAGCAGAACCACAACACAGCAAAGTCACCACTTAACTGTGCATCTATGCTGCTCTAGCCTGGGAAAAATACATTGTGAAGGCTGGACCCCACTGAAAATGTAGCTTGCCTTTCTGCTGGACTACCCTGAGTAAATACATTACAAACATTGGTAAAAGCAGGGCCCCATTGAAAATGAGATATTGCATCTGAGCTGTGCTATCTTGGGTAAATACAGTGTAAAAATTGAGAAAAGTTGGATCCCACTGAAAACAAGATAGCATCACAGCTGTGCTACCCTGGGTAAATACGGTACAAAAATATGTCAAAGCAGGAACCAAATAAAAATTAAATATTGCATCTCTCCTGGGTTATCATGGCTAAATGTACTGCAAAACTGTGTAAAATAGAACCCTACGACAGAACCCCACTGAAAAGGAGATGTTGCATCTAAGACAATCTGTCCTAGAGAAATACCTTATAAAAGCAGGACCACACTATAAATGAGATATCACATCTCACCTCTACTATCCTGGGTAAATGCAGTATAAAACTGTGGAAAATCAGGACCCCATCTCAAATGAGATATCACATCTCATCTGGTCTGTCTTGGGCAAATATATAATAAACCTGTGTTCAAGCAGGACCCGGTACAACAGCAATGCAAGCTGCAAACATTCCAAGGGTGCCAAAGTCAGGGGGCCGGGGGATGGCATGGCCACACCCCCAATTTTAAAAGTGAGGAGGCCATGCCCCCTTACCTTTTGACAAACGAAATGAGTACAAAGGCAAAAGTAAGTCTCTGTTGGACAAAGATCTCAAGTTCTACTTGGCTAGCTGCATGAAGTTTATTTTTATGTTAAGTTAAGGAATTTAAAACCCTGAAGTTGCTTGGGCACTCCGGGGGCAGTAACAAGGCCTGACTAGCATTGGCTAGCTAATGTGCACTGGCATCAAGATGCACTAGGGATTTGCTTGCTGACACTCTTAGATCATGTGCTGTAGTGAGGATGAAAGTTATAGGCACCCTTCTGAGTTTAGATCATGACGCACTTGCTGATCAGTCAGGTCGAAAAGCTTTCAGTGACCGGTGCCACCTATCTGCCGAAATTGTGTTTTGTGAGTCTGGAGTCCTCAAAAGGCTGGTAAAATTAAACTAACAACAAAGGCAGTCCACTTTGCTAGACTTTGATGGGCTGAGGGTGCTGAGGGGACTGGCAGATGATGTCAATAGGTTGCCATTGCTGCTACTGGACATGGACAAACATGCCTGATAGGTTCTGGTGCTGTAGGGTGAATGCATCCACATCCTGCCATTCTCCTTGTGAGCTCCCACCTGCTTTACCACCTTGCAGCTGTCCAGCTGCTTGAACACAGGGTCAATCTTGGTTTCGAGAATATGATGCTGTAAGCTCAGAATGTTGCCTAGTCGGTTGTTGATCAGGCTCGCTGCGAAGGGGACATGCTGCTGCGCCAGACTCTGGTAGTTGCTGTAGTCCTGGAATGCTTTCTTCTCCTTGCACTCCTTTTCAAACAGACCAGTGAAGAAATCATTATCAGGTGACTCAAAGTTGGACTACTGACAACCAATGAAGTGTATCAGATCCTTGTCATCTAATGTGGCAAAGATGCTATACAGACATAAACATCTGCATCTGCTACAGACAATTCTGATGCTACTGTACCAAGACTAAAGCAACATGGAAAACATCCTTCTCTAAACCATTTGTCAATAGTCTGAGTGCTGGCAATTTAAAGTAATATTTATAATTTTGCACAGTTTCTTGTAAACCTCAAGACACCTGTTCCTGTCCCCCCCAGCTACCTCCTCACCCCCAGTCCTTGCCCCCCACAAACACTTTTAGAAAGGCTCTGATGCCTCTGGAAATTCGGCATTGCCAAATACTTGTTTCTCTTCCCTTCTATCTCATCCTTTGTGAATCATTCTCTCCACTCTGTCTTACTCTCCTCCTCCTCTCACTCTCTCTCTCTCCTTTTATCCTCGTTCTCCTCCCTAGTCTCCTTCCCTTTTCTACCCCATTCCATCTACCTTTACTTCTCTCCCCTCTGTTTCTCATTCTCTCTCCTTCTGTCTCTCCCTCTCTCCCCTGTCTCCCTCCTTCTGTCTTCCATTTCCTCTCTTTCTTCTTTTCTACACCTCTCTCTCTCTCCCACTCACCTTCTTCCCAATGGTAGCACATGGGGTGGGTGCCTGAAAACGGCACCATCCAGAACAGCGATGCGTGTGGTGGCGGCTCAAAGGCGGGGATAGGAGAGCTGGATGTGGGGTTGTGGGCGACCCTAGCGATGAAATGTCACTATATGTACATGCATGAAGGGGGAGGAGTGAGCATAGTGAGCATGGCCTGGGAGGGGATGGAGAGGATATAGGGGGTGGTGCTGCGGTCAGCTGCCGAGCTGTGCCATGGCATAAGGGGTTGGCGTCTGCTTGCGGTGCATGGGGTTCATGGTTTGTGACTATTTTCCCCCCTGAAATCATGACTCAGGATCATAAGGGGCCCATATTTTAAGAAAATTTGTTTAGAGGCTTGAGGGGGCTGTGAAAAGACACAGTCAACTCCTGGCATGGTGTCAGGAGCTGACATTATTTTTCTCAGAATGAAAATGTGTAGGAGAATAATGAGAAGGACAGAAAATGACCGAGGTGGAGGAGGAGGTATTATACACCCCTATTTATAGGCTAATATTCTGTATGCTATTTAGTAAATTGTGAACCAAAGTATGGTACTGAGTTCATGAGTTCTAACAAAAGAATAGGATCCTGAATTGAAAGAAAACTGAATTTTCCACCTGACACTTTCTCCCATCCCTAACTACTAGTAGTAGTACTACTACTACTTGGGGTTCTCTGATAATGATAGAGACTTTAATCACATAGATCCTATACACTCTATATTATACAATGGAGTCTGTTTTTCCAACAATCTGATTGGCTACTGACAGTCTTTACCCATGGGTAAATCCTCAATTATCCATGGATAAAGATCCAGAAGCTGCTTCACCAACAAGAAGCCTGAGTCAATCCGACCCTAAGAAAATCAAAGCATTAAAACCACCATACTGATTCCACACTAAACTAAGATGCAAAAGTGAGAGTTACAAAGAAGGTCTTCAGTTTTTAATTGATAGACCCCAACAGTCCCCAAACAAACTTTACATCCCAAAGAACAGAAAATGGAAAAGAAATCCTTCCTCTCTTTCCTCGCCCTTCCTGCTATTCCTTTCTGCTATGTGCTTGAGAATGCGGGCTGCATTTAGACTGTGGCTCTCTCCCCAGTCCACCCCACATATGAGCAACCCCCCACCCACACTTCAGTCTTTCCAACCCCAATGACAAATGGATAAATCCACCACACACTGATTTCACCTGGATGCAGTATAGTGCAGTGGTTAAGGGCACTGAGCTGCAAACATGGGACCTGGGTATGAATCCCATCAGCCCCCACCTGCATACTGTGTGATCCTGAGAAAGTCACTTAACTTCTTTATGTGCCCAGATCACACCTGGAAACAAACTCTTGCTTAGCATGCCTTTCCTGGTTAAACAATTTCCCCTTCCCTTTCTTTCACACATTCCTGCAACCAGTCGGCACACTTATCACAGAAAATTACTCTACATCAGCTGTTATCAGTTCTGTATGTCTTCCCTGCTGAAACTTTTTAAATAAAGAAATAATAAATAAATACAGTGATCACACTCTCACTCAGTAGCAGCACCGGGAGGCCATTCACATGACGTGGCTGTCACCTGCAGCTGCACCCTTTACAGTCCATTACAATACAAGTAAATTTCCCAATTTCATTTAAAGGCCAACAAAACCCAAGCAAGTCAGACCATCACTTGCCCCTGAATGGAAAAGCTGTACTGACCCTGGAACCACACCCTGAATTGCCACAGTTTGTAACCACTCACAACCACGCTCTCTCATTTACAGTGCACTAGAGAGGCTGGCACCAGGCTCGTAAACCAAAAAAAAATAAAATAAGAAAATAAATGATATCTTTATATATGGGTGTCAGGGGACTGCTGTGAGGGAGGGGACTGTGCTCTTGGGGGGACAGATGACTTCAGCACTAATCTCCCTAGCAACAAGGCACTACATGACAGGGAGGAAGGATATTAAAAAAATAAATTAAAAAAAAGCTTTAAACACAGCAAACTAAATATTTTAATAACTTTTTAAAAATTATTTTCTTACAGGTCATTGTATAATTGCAGTAATCCACTCCAGGATGTGGGTTATGCTGGCATTTACTCACACCTGCTGTGGACCAAACCACACCAGGCATGAGTAAATCACAGCATAACCCACACCCTGTTGTGGGATTTTTGCTTAAATGTATTATAAATCACTTTTGTAATTTAATCCAATCAGTGCACAGAGCCACTGTACCATGGCCTACTGTACAGGGATGTTATGAGTGGAACACTCCACTTAACAGCCTGGGGGAAAGCATCTTTATTTAACTTTTTTTTCCCCCAGCTATGTTTATGCTTCTTCAGTCTGAGGCATCTCAGTCAGAGGAGCCCACTCGACTCAGCCCTGCTACTCCCCACCGAGACTCCCCCCAGTGATCCCCTCTCACACAGACTTTCCAGCCCCCCCTCAGATCACCCCCTGGGAAGGGCCCACCTCTTCTACTTTGGTGGCATATAGCTGAAATTAGGGGGTCCATCTCTGCAGGTGGTGCCTGGGGATCACAGATGCGGCAGTTTGGTGTTTTTGATGTGAGGCCTGGTCCCTGAGGCCCTCATCGCCTCCTCAGTCCTCTGGGGATTTTCCCCCTTGTGTGTTGTCCCTGTGACCATGAACGTGCAATGACATCCAACGCAGCATGGGCAAGCTCCCACAACTGCTTGCAGGATGTCTGCCATAGCTCACATATCCCCAGTACATGCTCCATGCCTTGCTGCAGTCTGCCAGTCTCTGCTGGGAGTCACTAGAGCACCAACCACTCACCCCAGGAGATGAGAGGAGTCCTCTAGATGCTCAATCCTCTCCTCCTCCTGCTGACCCCTGGGGCCTGAGTCTGTTCCCCAAACCTGGGTCGCCAGTGCAGCATGAGGTAAGGCATCCAGCGCTTCAGCCCTCAGCCCCTCTGGGCCAGTTTTTATTTAACGTTTGAAATTAAAAGCACACTTAAAACTTATAATTCACTCTAGCTAACATTAGTGATTTATAACACATTTATAGGACTCCATGGGGTGTCTTTTACAGTATAAGAGATCCTTCTCATGAGGTTTGGGTAACCAGAACCACCAAGCTTCACTTTACGGTTCTCTTGCCCAAACCTCATGCTCAAAGTCGCATACAGTACCATAAGAGATTCCCCGAGGAGGCCATTTAATCTATAGTACTTTTGACTTTTGTGATGGTTGTTCATGAGCTGTTGTTGGTTACATTACTGTAAGGCAATTGTAAGCCTCTGATTGCATCACATGACTGCAGTAATTAGATAAACTCATGACCTTTTTTGGTAATTTGGAGTGCATGTGGTACATTTATTGCTTTGTATAAGTAGAGGAAAAGCTAAACATCGCTTTTTTTAATATGGACACATTATCCCCATGTGATGGTGTTTTTCTTCCCCTCCCCAAAAAAACTGTTTTTGCAGAACTAAGACCTGAAGTTTCTTTTTCTCCTATTATATATATATATATTTCTTTTTTTAGTCTGTTGCGCAACAGCATATTTATTTTGTTTAAATTCTCCCCCTTCCTTCTCTCTTATTTCTATGTCTGTACTTCTGTACTTATTTCTAATTAAATAGCGTGTTGGCCACTGCTATCAAATCTATTCCTTTCAATTCCTCTTTTCAGGTTCTTAAGTAATGTAAAACAGCTAATTCTAAAGCCTAGTGCATTCCATGATTATGGACACAGAAAACTGGATAAATCTATTTAGTAAAATCCTTGCCATACCGTGTGGAAGCTAAAAGAAATATTATGAATGTATGGCGTTTTTTAGTGCATTCTGAAAAGTCTAGGAAACAGGTGACACAGAGCAAGATAACAAGCTCATAATCCCATACTAATATTTTATCTTGTGTCTATCCTGCATCCCTATGGTAAAAGTATGAGCGCCTAAGATTGTATAGTCTGGGAAAGAAAAGAAAGGTTAACTTCCTAGTGAGCAGTATTTATGCATCTCAAACAGCACAGTAGTATTTCTGTGTACATTTGTACATTCTGTGTTGTGAGTACATGAATTAAGGAAATTGAAATACATTACTGTTCTTTGTGAGCCAAGTCCTGTTAGCAAGCTAGGTAACCCTGTGTCTGCATGAAGAAACCTTCTGATTCTCCAGGTGTGTCCTATAGGGAGGGAGTGAGCGGCACATCTTGGTCATTGTTATACAAGAGCCAAACCCCTCCTCCTATTTAAGTGGGCGGTACCTTGCCTAATACAGCTCATATTCCCATAATTAAGGAATAAATCACTCAAGATCCAATGTTTAAAATAAACATAATGGTTTATATTGATTATTCTTACAGGAGAATCCGATTGTATGTAAAAAGGAAATTAATACTTGGAATTATATGTATAAATTCAGTATTTGTATTAATTGATAGGTGGAGTTTCAATTTGTGGGTGGGATCACAGTCCTATATCAAGGCAGAATTGATGTTGTAATTCAGATAGTCGTTGGGAGAGGACCTGTTTGGTTCTCCCAGAGAGATCTCTGAGAGGTCAGGCACAGTTTGATGTTGGTAGAATAGCTCTAATTGTTCATGCCAAACCTGTGCTTTTTGTATTTGTTTTCTTTACTTTGAACAAAGTGAGTCTCTAACTTTTATTATTTCAATTTTTTTTTTTTTTGAATAAAAATCATAATTATTCAAGGTATGTTGTACCACTTATGCTGTCTCTTGTAAAGTCTTTTCTTACACCACGACAAATTGGTACCAGAAGTGGGGTACTCTGAAGATTCACACTAAAAGATCCCAGAAGTAGATACTGGTGTTTGTGTATCTCTGACTTAAATTTGAGACAGCAGGTACATGGCCATAAAATGGAGGAGCCATCTGGAGCTGTAACAAGAAGCCAGAGACTTAACTGGGGAACCACTGTTGTCAGTACTTCCTCCTGTTGTTAGACCGAAGAGTAAAATGGGTATGGTCCCTGATGACATTGAGGAACTTACCGTTAGTATGCAGTCCGTAAATATGGAGGCCAGGGGGCGACCTGATAGTGTACCCCAGATGATTTACAGGAGCTGTTACGCTGGTTGGCACTAAGGCAAGTGGAGCAGGACAGACAAAGAGATTGGGAGTACCAGGAACGAGAGCGGGAATGCAGAAGACAGGACCAGAGGTGGGCAGACACCATACAATTGTTACAGACCTTAGGGGCAGGACAGGGGGCTCAAACCACTCCAAAAGACATAAAACTAACTAAAATGACACTATCAGATGATATTGAGTCCTATCTAACAACATTTGAATGGGTAGCACAAACATGTAATTGGCCTCCAACACAATGGGTGGTTCGTCTTGCCCCTTATTTAACAGGAAAAGCACAATTAGCCTATACCAACATGGACAGTGCTTCTGTTAATGACTATACAGCAGTTAAACAGGAGATTCTGAAACGTTTCGATATCAATTCAGAAACCTATAGGCAAAGATTCCGATCCTTAAAACATGTGTCTCATATTCCACCTCGAGAAACATACACCAGACTCCAAGACCTCTGTGGCAAGTGGATCCAACCAGAGGGGAAGACAGTGAAGGCCGTCATGGATATGTTTATCTTGGAACAATTCATACAGATTATGCCCGCCGATGTACAGCTATGGATCAGGGAACATAATCCAGATAATGCAGATCTTGCCATCACGCTGGCTGAGGATTTTCTTGCCGCCAGACAGCCCCTGCGGAAAGGATTCCAAAGGACAGACAGTAACCCTGTTACTAGACCTACTACTACAACAACACTGGTAAGACCTTTCTTTCGAACTAATCATAACATCGGGGGTGTTAAAAGAGAAAATATGACTGTTCCTGTTAAACAAAAAGAAACTACAATAGAATGTCATTATTGTCATGGCTTGGGACATATTGCCCGGTTCTGTCCTAAAAAAAGAAAGGACCCGCCTATTTTGCTTCTATAGATTTGGGTAACTTTGTTATTCCTGTACAGGTTAATGGACAAACTGTTGATGGACTTGTAGACTCTGGCAGCAAACAAAGCCTCATTCGAGCAGATTTGGTTCATTTGACAAATCCTGTTTCCACAACAGGTATAATTTGTATTCATGGAGACATTCATCAATATCCAACAACTGCAGACCAATTGTTATAAATGGACTTATGGACACTGTTACTGTGGGGTAGTTCCCACTTTACCTGTTCCTTTTATTTTACGTCAAGATTATGACAGATTTTCACAAATAGTATCTTCCTGTCAGAATGTAAATGTTGATAATTTAGTATAGTTGCTACTAGATCTCAGATTGCTACTAATCCTGAACAGAATGATTTACCTTTTCCTTCCAGGATGAAATCTTTGGGAAGTTGGGGAAAAATAGGAAAACTAAGGCAGAAAAAGGAAAGTACAAAAACAATGGAAAAAGAAAACACCTGTAGAATTGATGCCAACTACAGATGTACAATATAGCTCAGGAACAAAAGAAGATACCTCTCTTACTTCTATATTTACACAAGCAGGATCAGATAATTCTAACCAAAACCCTATAGTAACAAAAAGAAATATTTTGTACAGAATTTGTGTCCATCCTACCACCCAAGAACAGGTTGAGCAGTTAATAGTCCCTAAGAAATATAGGTCTGACTTATTATTTCTTGCTCATGATATGCCCAGTGCTGGTCATGCAGGGAGGGAAAGAACTTTAGCTAGGCTCCTACAATGGTTTTATTGGCCTGGTATCCATGATTCCATTGCCGAATACTGTCGTAGTTGCCCAGAATGTCAACAGATTAACCAGGTAACCAAAAGAGACCAAGTACCCCTCAGACCTTTACCTCTAGTTACACAGCCCTTTGAGCGAATAGCAATGGATATTGTTGGCCCCTTGACTAAAAGTTCTAAAGGAAATAAGTTCATCTTGGTTATTTGTGACTATGCCACCAAGTATCCGGAGGCTTATCCTCTCCGGACTATCACTACAGCTAAAATAGCTGAAAAGGTTCTTGATTATTGTAGCAGATTGGGAATACCAAAAGTAATATTAACAGACAGAGGAGCAAATTTTTGTGCAGCTTTTCTATCAGAACTTTATAAACTGCTTGGTGTTACTGCCATACGAACGACCCCTTATCATCCACAAACAGATGGCCTTGTAGAAAGGTTTAATCAAACATTAAAACGCATGTTACGAAAATTTGTGGATGATGAAGGGAAATATTGGGATCATTATCTTCCACTGTTCCTATTTGCTTATCGGGAGGTCCCTCAGACCTCCACTGGATTTTCACCATTCCAGTTGTTGTATGGCCGTAATCCCCGTGGACCTTTAGATGTAATAAAGGAAGCTTGGGAAGGTGATCTTTACATCAAACATGTAAATGTTTTAGAATATATGAAGGAAATATGGAAAAAACTACTTTTATACACTCAACAGGCATATAAAAATGCTGTAGAAGCTCAGGTAAAACAAAAAACTTTGTATGATATAAAAACATGTGACAAGGTTTTTAAACCTGGGGATAAGGTGTTGCTTCTCTTACCATCATCCGAAAACAAGTTACTAATGAAGTGGCAAGGTCCCTACAATATTGTAGAACAAACTGGACCAGTCACGTACAAATTGGAAACCCCAGGAAAACGTTCCCTTACAAAATATACCATGCCAATTTGTTAAGAGCATGGCAGGAACGAGCAGAACCAAAGCCCTGTTGTTATATCTATACAGAGAGTCAGAATACTGACTTAGACTTGGCATATCAAAGATTGGAAAATGACAGGAAAAAGACAAGGCGGTGATCTTTAATCCGGCTTTAACAAAAGAACAACAAAAAGATATTGATCACCTTCTTGATCAATTTTCCACAGTATTTACTACTAAACCAGGGCATGCTGTAAATGTAACACACCAAATCAAAACCACTGCTTCACCTATAAGACAAAAAGCTTATAGATTACCTGAAAAACTTCGATCAGAGGTAAAACAAGAGATTGATAAATTATTGGCCTTAGGGATCATAGAACCTTCAGTAAGCCCATGGTCATCTCCCATGGTTATAGTCCCCAAAAAGGAAGGAGGAATTCGCCTCTGCTTAGACTTTAGGAAACTAAATTTGGTGTCTCAATTCGATGGCTATCCTATACCTAGGGTAGATGATATTATTGACCAAATTGGCCAAGCCCAATATATCACTACCTTAGACCTTACAAAAGGATACTGGCAGATTCCATTAGCTCTTGAATCCAAAGACAAAACTGCTTTTAGTACCCCTTATGGTTTATTCAGTTCAAATATATGCCTTTTGGTCTACACGGAGCACCAGCAACTTTTCAACGATACATGGATCAGTTATTGGCACCACATTTACAGTATTACTCTGCTTATTTGGATGATGTAGTTGTCCATAGTAAGGATTGGCCATCCCATCTTGTCCAGTTAAGCAAAGTTATACAAACTATAAAGTCAGCAGGGCTTACGATCAACCCTTCCAAATGTTGTATAGCTATGCAAGAAGCCAAATATCTGGGTTTCATCTTAGGCAATGGGATCATTCGACCTGAAGTGGACAAGGTTGCAGCAGTAGCAAACTGTCCTGTCCTCAAACTAAGACAGATGTAAAATCTTTCTTGGGGCTTGCAGGATACTACCGCCGTTTCATTCCGACTTCGCTACAATTGCTACACCTCTCACTAAGTTAACAAGAAAACTGTACCTAATAAAATTCCATGGTCTGTGACTTGTGATAAAGCTTTTATTCCATCAAAGCTGCTTTATCGCATCACCCATATTCGTTCACCTGATTTTTCACAACCATTTGAAGTTCACACAGATGCTTCAGATACTGGGTTGGGAGCTGTGCTATGTCAAACCATCAAAGGTGAAGAACATCCAATCCTTTATGTCAGCCGTAAATTATTTCCAAGAGAACTCAAATATGCCACCATTGAGAAGGAATGTTTGGCGATTAAATGGGCAATTGAAGCTTTAAAGTTCTATTTATGGGGTAACCATTTTACATTAGTCACTGATCATAATCCCTTATGCTGGCTACAGCAAATGAAGGATAAGAATGCCCGCATCCTTCGATGGTATTTAGCTCTGCAACCCTATTCCTTTGAGATTAAACACAGGTCTGGAGCTAAGCATAAAAATGCTGATTTTTTGTCCAGATATGGTAATGATGGATCAATTAAACCCCAGGGCAAAATGAAGTAATTAATGTACTTAAAACAGATTAATGTAGGTTGTTTAAAATAACATCCTACTCGTGTTATTTAGGGTGCCCTGGGTGGGGTTTCTGTGAGGGTGGGTGGAAACCCCATCCCATTCCTACAGGAATGTGGAGATATTAACTTTCATACAAACCAATAGCACTTGGTTTTGTTTTGAAAGGGGGTATTTGTGATGGTGTTTTCTTCCCAAAAAACTGTTTTTGCAGAACTAAGACCTGAAGTTTTTTTTCTCCTATTATATATATATATATATATATATATATATATATATATATATATATATTTTTTTAGTCTGTTGCGCAACAGCATATTTATTTTGTTTAAATTCTCCCCCTTCCTTCTCTCTTATTTCTATGTCTGTACTTCTGTACTTATTTCCTAATTAAATAGCGTGTTGGCCACTCACTATCAAATCTATTCCTTTCAATTCCTCTTTTCAGGTTCTTAAGTAATGTAAAACAGCTAATTCTAAAGCCTAGTGCATTCCATGATTATGGACACAGAAAACTGGATAAATCTATTTAGTAAAATCCTTGCCATACCCGTGTGGGAAGCTAAAAGAAATATTATGAATGTATGGCGTTTTTTTAGTGCATTCTGAAAAGTCTAGGGAAACAGGTGACACAGAGCAAAATAACAAGCTCATAATCCCATACTAATATTTTATCTTGTGTCTATCCTGCATCCCTATGGTAAAAGTATGAGCGCCTTAAGATTGTATAGTCTGGGAAAGAAAGAAGGTTAACTTCCTAGTGAGCAGTATTTATGCATCTCAAACAGCACAGTAGTATTTCTGTGTACATTTGTACATTCTGTGTTGTGAGTACATGAATTAAGGAAGTTGAAATACATTACTGTTCTTTTGTGAGCCAAATCCTGTTAGCAAGCTAGGTAACCCTGTGTCTGCATGAAGAAACCTTCTGACTCTCCAGGTGTGTCCTATAGGAGGAGGAGGGCACATCTTGGTCATTGTTATACAAGAGCCAAACCCTCCTCCTATTTAGTAAGTGTACCTTGTCTAATACAGCTCTATATTCCCATAATTAAGGAATAAATCACTCAAGATCAATGTTTAAAATAAACATAATGGTTTATATTGATTATTCTTACAGGAGAATCTGATTGTATGTAAAAGGAAATTAATACTTGGAATTATATGTATAAATTCAGTATTTGTATTAATTGATAGGTGGAGTTTCAATTTGTGGGTGGGATCACAGTCCTATATCAAGGCAGAATTGATGTTGTAATTCAGATAGTCATTGGGAGAGGACCTGTTTGGTTCTCCCAGAGAGATCTCTGAGAGGTCAGGCACAGTTTGATGTTGGTAGAATAGCTCTAATTGTTCATGCCAAACCTGTGCTTTTTGTATTTGTTTTCTTTACTTTGAACAAAGTGAGTCTCTAACTTTTATTATTTCAAATTTATTTTTTTTTTGAATAAAAATCATACCTATTCAAGGTATGTTGTACCACTTATGCTGTCTCTTGTAAAAGTCTTTTCTTACACCTCACGACACCCCATACCTTCAATAAATGTCTGAATAATTTATAGCCTGTTTCCACTCCAGATTACTTCTACATCAGTTCGCTAATATGGATAATACAGGATGGAACAAAATAACAGTTTCCCTATGCTTGTAAAGTTGTAATGCCTAGTAAAATAGTTCTCTCAAGTGAGAACGTACTGTAATTTATGTTACAATTTGCATTTCTTTTTGTTATGTTATACCATGGGGGAGTTTGGAATATATTCACAACTGTGAGAGAAGCTGAATTGAGATATTTTAAATACTGTCTTCTGTGCCAGTAACATATTTAAAAAAAATACAGTAGCTGTAAAATACTTTTTTGATTTGCATAAAATTGTATGTGCATATTTTATTTATTTAGTTTTTCTTAACCAGGGAAGTGTGCTAGGCAGTTAAATGCCTACACTCAGGTAGGACCTGGGTTACATACATCAGGATACATCAGTGCTCTGTAAAATACACATACATACAGGTGCAGATGGTGAGGTGATGACATACAGATAATGAATAGAACATTATAATTTTAAAAACAGATAAATGCATTAATTTTATAATGAATATCATCATATAATTTCATGTGATATATCATATAAAAGGCATGTTACTGGTTCTGGAAAATAATGCCTTTATATGTATAATGAAACAGTAAAAATAATGTACTGTAGTTGAAGTTGATAGTGCCAGTGCTGACAAGTGAGACCAGGAAGGTGGCAGGGGTGCTGGCTAGTTTAACCAAGAAGCATTATCAAGAAGAATGTTGTGGGCTGTACATTTCCTTAGCGTTGTAAGGAAAAGTTTTGAATAGTGAGTCCAGAATCTTGTTTCTTTGGGAGGGGCATAGTGAAGCCTAATGATACGAAGATGGATGTTCTGTTTGCTATAAAGTGGGAAGATTTTATGAGTTGATGTGTAAGTCTCTTAAGTCTGATAATGTTACAAATAGAGTTATGTGGATAGTACATTATCCCATCCCACTGAGATATCTGAAAGCTTAGGTGGTACACTGTATCAATATAATTGACCTGTTTAGTCCAGACAATGGAATCAGAGAGTGCACTTTAAAGTGTGGAACTGTACATAGTTCATTCACACTATACAAACTATATAAAACTGAATGGGCAATATGATCTGTGGCATTGGCTACTGAAGCCACTTAATAGTGTTATTTGTTTATGTATGTTTGTATGTATGTGTAACCCCACTACCAATCTGGGGGCTTCCCTTTAGCCAGTAGCTTCCATTTCTGTTCTCTTCCTTCAGCACCTCCAGAAGCCTGCTATATATTTTTTTCTGGTGCCCCAGCCTTTTGTTCCCCTGTAGCCTCAAGTATAGCCTCCAGTGTTAATTTAGCCCATTCTGGATCAAGAAGCCAGCCGTGCTGCCCTGTTACTTGTTTTTGGCACCCCCGGTGCCTCAGAGATCGCGCATGTGCTGTATAACACCTTTGATCTCCTGACTGCTTTATTTGCGGTGGAGCTGGGGAGTGTTCGGCGGTCCCAGTGTCTCAATCAGCTTAATGGGACCTGGTGACCTCAACAAGGGCCATGAGAGCCCATTTTCAATTTAAATAAAAGAAATCCACAGAACATTGGGATCGGGGCTCATGAATATTAAGGAGCCAGAGCCCTGCTCACTTATAAACAATTATGAGGGTCTGTCTGCTCTCAGAGCAGCAGTGTTAGCGACTGCTGAAAAGGAAATAAATGTGAAAAGTAAATAATGTAACTGCTGTGTGGGCTCTGGGGAAAGTTTAAAGTAAATAACTAAATAAATGCTTAAATACTGGCTGCACCAGAAATTGTTGGGGCTGAGAATAGACAGCCTGCCTGCTGCAAATGGTGGCCCTGAAGCATTGGCTGCATTGACAGACAAATGGACTGAGGGAATTACTAAATGTGGGCAGCGGCAACAAGGACACACTAGTGGCTACTGAACTGTGAGGCATTTGGACAAATATAGTAATTATTCTGGCTGCACCAGGACTTTATTTGGGACTGTGCTAATTCTGCTCAAGGGACTATGTAATCAGCAGCCATTACAAAATGGCCACAGCCAAGTGGAAAGCTGGATTGTCCAACCAGGACTTGTGGGATCTTTTGTCAAAGCTCATGGGAAACCTTCTAGTGCTTAGGGGGAAACTGCAGGGACTTAATTCAGGCACCAAAACAGCAATCCAACTGTGCATCGAGGAGGCTTAATGAATAATTCATTTCTGTGAGTGACAAACCTTCCAGCCAATCAGAGGCAAAGCAATCAATAGCTTCAGCTAATTGGGTGCCTTGGGAGAGCCCCATAAAAGACTGTGTTTTCAGCAGATTTCGAGATTTGAGCAGTAGCCCTCCACAGGGGTTGGGGCTCAGGCCCCCAGCAATGCAACTGGACCTGGTGATCCAGTGTAAGCCCTATCACCCAAGCTGGGTTTTTTGCCTTCTTTGCCAGTAAAGTAAAAGTAGAACCTGCTAGCCTGGGGGTTGCCAAAGAATGTCCTGCAGGTGCTAGCCCTCCCTTCCACATTTGGGAAAAGTATGGACCTGCAACTTGATGTCAAGCCAGCTATGAGAGAGCTGATCCTGCCTCAGAGGTGAGAGAACTGAAGACTTCAGGAGCCTTCATGATGGAGATCCATACTGTGAGGAGCCTGAGTGGGTAATGGTAGTTTACTCACCTGGTAAAGGTGATTGTGGGAGAACACTTCTGAGGCACTCCAGACCTTACTCACTAGGTTCCAAGATACCTGATAAGCTTCAATGCACATGTGACTTCTAAAGAAGTCCAGCCACTACTAGACCCCTCTTCTGTCCCTGCTTGTTCAATTGGACCTCTTCCACAGCTGTACCCATGTACTTGGGGTGGTGGTGGGGGGAAATACATATGGCTATTGTGGTTACATATGACACACTTTCTTTTCATGCAAGTGTTTTCATTTTAATTCCTATTGAGTGCATTCTAATGTGAACCGGCCCAAACCGTTTCCCACTTGGGAGGGATGTGGAGTGCCTTAGAGATGTTCTCCCACAATCACCTTTACCAAGTGAGTAAAGTACCATTGTGGGGAGAAATCTCTGAGGCACTCCAAACCTTAATCACTGGGTCCATAAAAATCAGTACATAATCCCAGTCAGGGTGAGGTTGATAGTTCATGAAAGGCTGATTGTCTTAATGCTGTTTTTAGTACGGCTGTGCTGAAATTTGCCCTTGCGGTGGATATTGAGTTCAATCTGTAATGTCTTATGAAAGTGTGTACTGATGCCCAAGTTGAGGCTGCACAAATCTAATCTGCGGTTGCTGAATTGTGTTCTGCTCATGATGTAGAGACTGTCTTCATTGAATGGGGTCTTATACAGCTAGGGGGCACCAAGTCCTTGGTCTTGTATGCCGAAGTGATAGATTCCTTCAACCAAGATGCAATTGTAGATTTAGGAGCGGGGTTGCCTTTACTCTTGCCATTGAATAGGATGAATAGTTGGTCTGTCTTTCAGAAGTCCTTCATTCTGGTTAGATGGGTCATTAAGAGTCTATCCATACCCAAAGCCGGAAGCTCTGGTTGTCATGAGGTGTCTTCCTCTGGTAGCATATCTGGAAGATCTATTGTCTGGGACGTGAAATTCTGAGTTAACCTTGGTTGTAAATAAAAGGAACTGTCCTCAAAGTGATCCTGTCCTGGTGAAACATTAAGAATGGCATATCACAGGCTAGGGCTTGCAGCTTGCATAAGCATCTAGCTGAACATATTGCTCCTAGCAAGGCTGTTTTTAGTGTTATCCATTTTAAGTCAATTTCCCCTATAGGTTCAAATGGGTGCGATGTTAACACCTGGAGTACCAGCACTAGGTTCCACAGTGCCGTGGTGGACTTGGGCCTTGGCTTTATGATGTTGGCTGCTTTGAGGAACCTGTTTAGATCTTGACTGGCCCCTGGGGCTGCGCTACCTATCTGACTCCTGGTGGCTCCAATCGGTGCCACCTATACTCTCAAAGATGAGTGAGATAGTCCCTTTTGCAGTCCCTCCTGGAGGAACAATAGGACAATTGCTATGGGGGCTTCCTCTGGGAAGATTCGTCTCTGCATGCATCAGCTGACAAATATGCCACACTGCTTGTTATATGTGACCACGGTCGAGGAATGTCTGGGCATGGTCAGGGTATCTACTACCTTCTCTGCATAGCCCACCCTTTAAAATCTCTTTCTTTCAGGAGCCAGGCAGTGAGTTGTAAACTTTGAAGGTCTTGGTGGAGGACTGGGCTCTGGTGGATGATGTCCTATCTGGTCAGCAGTATCCAGGGTTCCTCCAGTGCCATTACCACTGCCATCATGAACCATGGTCTCCTCGGCCAGTATGGTGCCAGTAGGTTTACCAGTGCTTGCGATTGTCTCACTTGTTGGAGGACTTGCGGGATGAGTGGGATTGGTGGGAACATGTACACTATTGTGAAACTCCACTCCATGGATAGGGCATCCACAACCGGGTGTCTTTGAATCTGGAATAGAACTTCAGCACCTGTGAATTTCTGCAGTGGCCATTAGATCTAGTTCCACAAGAACCCATCTTGTGTTGAACTTGTGGAACACCTGTTGGTGAGCTGCCACTCCCCTGGGTGGATGAGTTGATGGCTCAGCCAGTCCACTGTCTGATATAGCTTCCCTGCCAGGTGTATCACTGCAAGGGAGGATAAACTGGATTGTGCCCAGTTGAGGACTCTCAGAGCTTCCCTCTGCATTGCTACATTCCTGGTGACTCCTTGCTTCACTAGGTAAGCCACTGTGGTCATGTTGTCTGAGCGTATGAGCAAATTGTTGTGTCATATTCTGCTCTGGAATGCCACCACCATATTGAATACCATGCATATTTCCAGGATGTTGATAGGGAGTCTTGCCTTGGCTTGAGTCCACCTGCCCTGAGCCAAGTGTATGTCTGACATTGTGCCCCAGCCTTGTAGACCGGAGTCTGTCTCTATGACCACTTTCGTTTGTGGATCTATGGGCATGTCCTTTGTCAGGTTGCCTGTCTGTGACCACCATTTCAGGGACCATCTTACTTGCGGTCTCATAACAAACTGAACCGCCAGGTACTGATTCGCTCAGTGGCCATGTTTGATGTAATTCAGTAGAAGCTGCCTCATGTTACAGTGTGCCCAGGGTATCAGATCTATGCATGATGCCATCATGCCCAAGAGTCTGGAGACCTCGAGCAGTGACAGTGTTCCCTGAGTCAACAACCTCTTTGTGAGGTGTAGCAGTGCTTGGACCCTGTCACTCAATAGGTGCACGCTGCCCTCTGTGGTGTCTATGAGTGTGTCCAGGTGCTCAATCATCTGGTTGGGCAAGAGAGTGCTCTTTTCCCTGTTGATCACCCAGCCATAGGCCTCCAGGCACCTAAGAACCGTGTCTGTGTCCCTTTGTGCCTGACTGAGGGTTCTCACTTGAATCAGCCAATCATTGAGGTACGGTATTACCCGGATGCCCTGCTCTCTCATTTTGGTGACCAACACTACCACCGTTTTGGTGAAGACATGTGGCACTGATGCAAGGCCAAATGGGAATGTTATATACTGAAAATGCTTCCCCAATATGTGGAATCTCAGGTATTTTTAGTGTGCTGGTCTGATTGGGATGCAAAGGTATATGTCCTTTAGATCTATGGATGCTAGATTGTTCCTGGCCTGAGGTCCCGGAAGGTGGACAGTATAATTCCCATCTTGAACTGCTTGTACATGACAAAGCAATTTAAGAATTTTAACTCAAGTACTGGGCAAAGGTCTCCCATACTCTTGGGCACCATAAGGAACACAGAATAGATCCCTTTGCCCTGTTCTTGTTTTGGTACTTCTGCAATTGCTCTTGTTTTGGCAAGCTTTTCCAGGGTGACTTTGATCTGGCCTGGGGATGCCCTCTTTTTAGATATCGGGGAGGTGATTAGTCTGTCCCTTTGAGGGGTCTGTGCTAGCTCTGTTGCATATCCCTAAGTAATGACATCCATTACCCATAGGTCTGATGTCATTTTTTTCTACATGTGGGCAAACAGCTTTAGTCGGGCACTGATGGGTAGATACCCTGACTCCGTTGCCATCGGCCTGTAGTAATTTATTTATTTATTTAGCTTTTGTTAACCAGGTAAGCACACTAGACAAGACATTTGCCTATTTTCAGGTATGACCCAGGAGAGTACAAGGAAATATGACAAAGGACTACATGGTACACTTTTGGCAGTTACATAGAGTCAGGTAAAACAGAAGCATCACATAGTCAGTATGTATACACAAATGGTCTGAGCATATACATCAAATCACCAAGGCTGCGAGCAGTGCATTATATACAAATAATAACTGGCTTTCCCTTTTTCCCATAGGGAAAACGTGGCATAATTTGCCTTTATAAAGGAGTGTTTATAACGGCAAACACGCGCACGGTTTCCCTTGCTGTGCGCATGCTCACGCAGCAGCGCCACTCACTCAAGACCGCTGACTGCTTCCATCTCTCCCAAACAGTACCGGACTGACAGAAGAACTCGGTGTAAGTTCTTTTTTTCCTACACAGTAAAAAACCTCACAAACCAGGGCAAAAAGGCTTTAAAATATACCGATTCAAATCGGCACCTCAAACCACACCACGAATGCATCGGAGCTTTTATTTTATATAATTGCTGAGGTGAAAAGGAAACCAACAATTATATAAATAAAATATAGGGGTCGGGATGTGTGTCAAACTCGATTTTACACACACCCTCATTATAGAGATACTTTTCACAAACCCTCGGGCTTAAGCCTCGGGGTTTTTATGTAGCATCCCACAACCTCGTGTGTGTAAAACTCATTACACACCCCGACCCATACTTTATTCTCTATATTATATACAGTATAGGACCCCAAAAATGTGGGGGCACAGTCAGAGCAATACCTAATACATAGGGTGTATACACTGTGTGCAGGACAAAAAAACATGCAGGCAGACTATACCTTAGGAAGGATGTGAAGTGCAGTGGGCCAGGTGAGATTATGGAGGTTTGGGACAAACACACACTGAGGGTAGCTTCAAATGATTCTACAGGGAGGTTCGGAGGCATGCATGGAAGGAGGGAGGAGTGGACCTGGGCTGGAAGGGAGTTCCATAGTCTGGGGGCACATGAGAAAAAATCTCTGTCCCCAATCTGAGTGTGAGTGGCAGGAATCCTAAGAACAGCAAGGCCCAGAGATCTGAGGGAGTATGAGGAGGAGAAGGCAGCCAGCATGAGGAGCTCTGCCAATCCAGGAGGGGTGCTAGTACCAAGGACCTTGCCTGTGAAACAGCCCAGGACAAAATTTAAGTAATTGTCAAGGAGAGCCAATTAAGCTTACTATACAGGTCACAGTGGTGGGTGAGACGAGGGGCAGCAAAGGCAAAATGGAAAATGTTGTTGTAGGCGACGGCCCACCTAGAGAGGTGGGCTTTGGAGGTATGAGCAAACAGGAGGAGCCCATAGCAGAGGGAGAGGAGAAATATGCCTCTAGCCAGCACAAGGTGAGCAGTGGAAGTGAGATTACTTTTTGTTCGATAGGCCAGATCGTGTTTGCAGATGTTAACGGCTCTGCATACATTCCGGATATGGAGTCCAAGGTCAAGCTGAGGGTTAGATGTCACCCCAAGGTATTTGATGGAGTTGGTGATGAGGACAGAAGCACCATCGAGACCAGTGATGCACAAAGCAGCAGGGGAGGCCTTTATCTTGGCCAATGACCTAAAGAGCATGGCCTGTTTTTTTTTGAGGTTGAGAATCAGCTTGTAGGACGTTATCCAGGATTGGATAGTCATAAAGTCTTCACTCAGCTGGTGGTTTATGACCCCAGTGTCCTGAGAATGCATGAGGATAACCAGGTCATCAGCATATACAATGGACCTACAGTAGGAAATGGTAGCAGGTAGATTGTTGACAAAGATAGAAAAGAGCAGGGGCCCCAGGTCTGAACATTGGGGAACACCTGAGGACACAGAAGTGGTGTCCGAGAGCATCTTACTGTATTTGATCAGCAGCTGTCTGTCCTGTAGGTAGTTGGTAAACCAACTGAGTACAGGGGGTGACAAGCCAAAGAACCTAAGCTGAGAGCAGAGTAGCGCATGGTCAACTAGATCAAAGGCTTTGGATAGATCAGTGAAGATGGCACCAGAGAGTTTACCCTGATCCATGACAGCTCTGATCCCAGATGTGACAGTGACAAGGCAGAGGATGCACTGTGCCCTTTATGAAAGACATGCTGCTCAGGAGACAACAGCTTGTGAGACTGAATATAGTCCGTGAGTTGTCCAGCCACAACTTTCTCAAGAAGCTTACTGATAGCAGACAATATGGCTATCGGTTGGTAGTTGTCAAGAATCTTAGGGTTGCCCTGTTTGAGAATGGGGACAACCCTAGCCACCTTCCATATGTCAGGAATTACCCCAGAGGCTAGGGATAAGTTGAAGATATGGGCCACCAGGGAGGCAATATGAGAGGCACCCAGACGAGGAGCTTAGGTTCCATGCCATCATGGCCAGCACTGGAGAAGGGAGAGAGACCAGAGAGCAATCTTTGCATCTCTTGTGCTGTCACAGCCTTGAAATAGAATAACAGGCAGGAGATGGGAGCCAGTTGTGGAGCAGGGTCATGGACACAACTATTACAACCACAGGAGGAGAATAGGGAGGTGAAGGCAGACAGGTCCGAGAAGTGTGAGTTAAATGCATTGGTGATGGTAAGTGGATTGTTACAACTAGTACCATCAATGAGCATGTCAGCAGCCTCACCATCGGGGGAACCACTTACTATGTCCTTTATGTTCCTCCAGAAAGTCCTAGGGTCTTTGGCTGAATTCAGCAGTGCTGCTTTTCAGAATTCACTTTTGACAGCCCTGATTGCTTTCTTACACTCATTCCTGAGCCTCCTATACTGCTGAAATATGGCCTGATCCATTGTGACCTTGAATTTGGCCCAGCACTTGTCCCTAGTCCTCATGAGAGTAAGGAGGCTTCCATGCAACCACTTGGTAGCAGACCCTCTTACCCTCCATCTGATGAGAGTGACATGTTTATCCTGCAGCGCCCCAAAGGTGCTGAAAAAATTACTGACTGCAGAGGCCGAGTCCTAGGCATTTCAAACCGCAGACCAGTCAGTAAGCCATAGATCATAATGGAAAGACCCCAGGTCGAACCTGGAGAAGTCCCTAACTTTGATGACTTTATGAGGAATTTTCAGGGTGGAGATCTTCCATACACAGAAGACAGGGGAGTGGTCAGAGATGTAGTCAGGAAGAGTGCCAGAAAAGCTGATCCTCTCTGTTCTGTTAGACAGGACCCAGTCTAAGACTGAGCCTGTGACACCAGCAGAGGACCACCTAGTGGGTTCCTTAATGAGTTGGGACAGTGAGAGATCAGCAAGCAGGGGCTCATACATCTTAGCATTACCACCAAGCCAGTTTAAGTTGAGATAGCCCAGTATCATTAGCTCATTATTCCCAGTCAATGATCCAACAGTGTCAAAGGAGGTAGGACAACCCTGGTATGCCCCTCATAGGGGGAGTGTAAGTACAGGCAATGTGTAGTTTTTAGTGTTCCCGAGTAACAGAACTGTGTGCAGCAGTTCACAGGGCAAATGCAAAGACTGCTGGCAGGACAGAATCAAAAGATTAAGGTGACTCCAGTAGTAGACCAGGATACCCCCCCCCGCTTGTTCCCAGAGCTGTCCTGCCTGGCGAGGTCAAAGCCAGAAAGTGCACATGCCAAGTCCATGGTTGACGGCTTCAGCCAGGTTTCCATTATACACAGGATGTCAGGCTTATGGTGAGTGACCCACGAAAGGAGGTCAGCCAAGTTGGGCAGGAGGCTACGGATATTGAGGTGGGCTATTTTCTACCCATTGTCCTTCGACCAGCCCACCGGTGAGGAGGAGGCTTGTTGGGAAGGACCAGGGTTGAGCTCAATATCCCCTGAAAGGGCTAGAGTCACCAGTAAGAGCCATAGGAGATACCTCTGGGGGGCCGCCCCTACCATGCGGCACGTGGCCAGAACTCCTAACCATTATGACAGGATACAGGAAGCGCCTAAGATCAAGACAGTAGATATGCCGGGGGGACTGTCTGTCACAGGCAACTAGATTGGAGAACGTGAAGTCAATCTCATCTAGCTGTCCAGGTGTGACCCAGGGGCTCCCCACAGGAGGGGTGCAGTCAGCCAAAAGCAGAGGGAGGCATAGCACAGTGAGAAGTCCAAGGGGAATAGAACTGGTGCGATAAGGGGGCATAGCCCCCCTCATGAGAAGTTTAGAGAGAGCTAGTAGCAGCAAGTAACAGATTTCTGAGAGTTTTGTGTTTAGACAGCTTTAAGCTCCAGAATTCTACTACTAGAAGCCAGTGGAGACTGGACAGGGTAGGGGAGGGAGGAGCTTAAGTGTATTTAAAGGTGGCCTGGGAGGGGGAAGGGTGGGTGAAAAATTCTGCAGCAGAAGCAGCAGCTGTGTAGGCCAGGGCTCTGTATAGGCCCTACCTGATGCTTGTGTTCTGGAGGCCGGTGGCAGTAGGCTTGGCACCAGGAGAGGTGCAGAGTGGTGTCCAGGAATGCAGGAGGCAAACCACAGATGGCGGTAGGTAGCCCAATGGGCTACAAGGATGCCTGCTAAAAGAGGGACAGCACAGGGATTAAATAGCACTCTGAAGTGATAGGAGAGAAAATAAAATTAGCACCCAGACAATGAGTTGTAATTTACTAAAACAGGGTCAAATCAGAGGGCAGACAGCTAGGCACCAGCTCTGTAACTGAGATTTGTAAAACAAGGGGATCACAGTGAGTGGAGGGTTGAAACAAAGGGAGAAATTAAATTGGTAGCTGCACTGAATTCAAATAAAACAGATCAGCTGACTATGGAGATTTTCAGCAAAGAAAATACTGAAATTCTAAAGTCCTGTAAATCCTGTACCCTAATAATATTAGACACAGCAACAGAGATACCAGGTTAAATACAATACAGAAGATGGCTCTAAACAGTGACACAGGGAAAACTCTGCAAGGTGAAAGCTGTGTGGAACAGCTTGACACACTGAAGCTGAAAATCGGTGCTAGTAGGGAGACAGGATCCCCGTAACTGCAGGGATTCAGCTGAGCTATAGGCGGGAGATGAAAAAGAAATATACTTCTTTGACAGTACCAGATTGTATGAATGAAGGCAGACCAAATTAATTTACTAGCTTAATATCTAACAGCTGAGGCCGGCATCGGGAGAACAAAATGCCAGTCCGTCGGGCAGTCAGTCAGGATGCTCCTGCTCAGGAGCAACCAATGAGGACTTTTCCAGGGAAAGGCACTGATTTTCAAAAAATTCTGCAGCAGAAGCAGCAACTGTGCAGGCCGGGGCTGTGTATAGGCCGTACCTGATGCTTGTGTCCAGGAGGCCAGTGGCAGCAGACTTCTTGGCACCAAGAGAGGTGCAGAGTGGTGTCCAGGCATGCAGGAAATAAACCGCAGATGGCAGTAGGTAGCCCAATGGACTACAAGGATGCCTGATGCTTGTGTCCAGGATGCCGGTGGCAGCAGGCTTCACCAAGAGAGGTGTAGAGTGGCGTCCAGGTGTGCAGGAGGCAAACTGCAGATGGCGGTAGGTAGCCCAATTGGCTCCAAGGACGCCTGATGCTTGTGTCCAGGAGGCCAGTGGCAGCAGGCTTCTTGGCACCAAGAGAGGTGCAGAGTGGTGTCCAGGCATGCAGGAGGCGAACCGCAGTTGGTGGTAGGTAGCCCAATGGTTTTCTTTGCTTGGGCTGGAAGGAGTTGTTGGGACAGTTCCTGTTGTGCTGGAATTTGTTGCATAGTTTGTATTGTTGGTTCCTATTGCCTTGATGGTGTTGGCCCTGGTAGTTATTTGTGCTATAATTGCTTCTTTTGTCACGAAAATTGCAGCTTTTTCTTGACCTCGACCTGTCTGGTACGTAAGTATCAGCTGATTGCTGATCCTTTACCATTTCCCTGATTTCTTTCTTTCCTTTGAGGAACCTTCTCATCCCTTCTCCGAAGCAGGCCATCCTTAACCATTCTGGGCCCCAGAGCAGCTCCCTGCTGGGCCACACCACTCCATTCCCTGTCGGCCCCCCAAAATCCATCATTACACCTAACTAACCCTCCTGTCCTGTATTAATAAAGCAGTACCAGGTCTACTAGCCTGCTTTTTTTAATTAGTGCCATTGACTGCATTTAATTATTTGACTTCACCATTGGAAATGAATCTGACTGACTCTGGAGCAAGAACTTAGTAAATATGGTACTACTACTGTATTAATTTCTGTAAGGACAGGCAATTCATTACTGGACACTCACACCTCCAATAATCCAATCTACAAACAAGGTAAACAACTTAAATGCTTCTGGAGGTGTGAGTGAGAGAAAATAGAGAGGATTATCATGGGACACCATTAAGGTTGTCAGCTGTCAGTTTTTTACCTGGTGATCAGGTTTTCAGGGTCTCTATCAGGAAATCTGGTTTTGCTCTGTGCTGGTCAGATTTTTGAGCCATTTTGTGTGCTCGCATACTTTGAAACATATTTTGTAATATTATTCATTGTTTCAGCTACATGTCCAGGTTACTAACAAGTTCTCTTGTCTATATAGACCTTTGTGAAAGCAGTCAACCTGGAGGTGTAAAGTATGGCAATTAACACCATTAGCACTTACTGCATCTTAAAATGGCATAGCAGCAAACCTGCCCTCACCTTTTGCAACAGTAACAGAGACAGTTGTCTTCCACTTTCATTTTATTTGCTGGTAAACATTTTCATCTGTAACAAAATGTTAGCATTTTTAAATGTTTTACATTATTTTTTTTTCCACCTCAAGAAAAATGTGTTGGCCCCCAAGGTGCAGGGGTGCAGCTTGCACCTAGCTAAGGCTGGCCATGCCCCAAAGACAGATGTTCCTTTGAAGGGGATCTTTAAGTGCATCGCCTTTGATTCTCTGTCTGAATCTCATATCTTCATCCAGATGAGGCGCCGGGTCTTGTTGGTTATAGCCGTGGGCATGGTATTTATTCTCAGTGAGTCCACTGTCATGTCCGCCAAATAATTTGTGACCAGTTTGGACTGGTCCATCAAGGTCCTCTCAGGGCAGTCAGGTGTGAGTGTTTTCTGTATATCTTGTAGCCAGGTGACCTGAGCTCTGGTAGTGTATTTTGACGTAGTAGCTGCCCTGAGCCCCAGCCCCATGAGTTTGTAGTTTTTCTTGAGCAGTTCCTTCAACCTTTTGTCAGCCGACTCCTTGAGAGCCAAGGTGCCCCCTCTGCTAAGGGAGGTGACCTGTGGGTCCACCTGTGGGGCTGTGTACCAGGGCTTCAGTTCGTCCACGGGAAGGGGTACATCTTGTCCCAGGACCTGCATTCTGGGATCCTTGTGGGCTCTGGTGCTTCCCATTCCTTCCACACTACATCTTGGACTGACACACAGCTAGAAAACGTGTTTGAGGCTTTTGGAGCTGGGTTTAGTAATGCAATTAGCTTAGACATGGGTTATGCAGGTGGGTCTGAAAAGCCTACCATCTCCTTTATGTCCTTAACCATATTTGGGACTTGGTCAGGAGTGCAAAATTTAGCCATCAGAGTTTGCAGATCCTGCTCCATCGGTTCCTGCAGCTTTGTTCCACCATTTGATTGGGTGTCGGACTCTTCCCCTGATTCTTCTGGGTTTTCCGGATGGGATAGAGAGTTGCATGTCCTGGGAAGCATTGGCGCTTGTCCTGCCTGCAGCTTAGGCTGGGAAAACTCTGTCAGATTTTGGAGAATGGCCGACATAAACTGTTGTTGTTGCTAAATGAGTGTGTTCATGGCCTGCTGGTTTTGTAGGAGTAGGGCTGCTGTATTCGTTTGAGAGTTCTCCCTAGATTCAATTCAATTTCAATTCATGTTTATTTATAAAGCGCCTTTCAAAATCAAGGCGCTGTACATAATAATAAAAACAGAAAACAGCAATTAGACAATCAAACTATAAAGAGAAAGCCAAGTTAAAAAGATATGTTTTAAAAGCAATTTTAAAACTATCAATGGTCGGGCATTCTCTCAACCAATGAGGTAGAGAATTCCACAGGGTAGGAGCTGAAAAGGCAAAAGCACGAGATCCTGATAACTTCAGATGTACCCTGGGAATCTCTAGCAATCCCTCATTGGCGGAGCGGAGGGGGCGGAAGGGGCAATAGGGAGTCAGAAGATCTTTCAGGTAACCGGGTCCCTGATTGTGTAGGGCTTTAAAGGTTAGTAAACCAACCTTAAAGGTGATTCACCACCGCACAGGCAGCCAGTGCAGTTCGCAAAGCACAGGTGTAATATGACTGGTTCTTGGAGTCCTAGTCAATAGCCTGGCTGCAGCGTTCTGCACCAGTTGCAGGCGGTGGAGATCAACCCCTGGAAGCCCTAGGTATAGGGAATTACAGTAGTCCAAGCGGGTAGTAACAAAGGCGTGAACCAAGGTCGGAAGGTCCTCCTGGGGAATCAGATGTTTCACCCGTACGATATTCCTCAGATGATAAAAAGAGGATTTGATAACAGCTGACACCTGAGATTTCAGGGTCAGACCGTCGTCAAAAATAACACCCAGGTTTCGCACCTGTCGAGAGCTAGAGAGCGGCACCCCACCAAGTGATAAGCCTGATGGATGTGCCACACCCAAACCCCTCCCAGGATGACCTGGGCCCACAACCAATACCTCGGTCTTATCCAGATTAAGCTTCAACCAACTCGAACTCATCCAAATTCTGATTTCATCCAGACAGTTGTTAAGTACGGAGAGTGCATCACTCTGATCGGGGAGAAAGGATAAATACAGCTGAGTATCATCTGCATAGCAGTGAAAACTCAGGCTGTATCTCCTGATGATTTCTCTAATGGCAAGCATAGATACTGCAAACAACATGGAGCTAAATGAACTCTGGGTCCCACATGGTAGGGAGAAGGCCAGAGGAATAAATTCGTGACGACTCTCTGAGACCCACCAGTGAGGTAAGAATGAATTATCTGTGGACTGTACCAGACAGTCCACAGAAAACCCGCAGCCGCCCAATAGCACCCTCATGGTCTACAGTATCAAATGCTGCAGAAAGATCAAGAATGACCAGAATGGTATGTTTTCGATCTCTGGCCATTAGGAGGTCACCAATACCGAACAAGGGCAGTCTCAGTACTATGCTCTTCCTGAAACCAGATTGGAGAGTATCATAGACATTATGAGAGGTGAGATATTCATCCAATTGCAGTGCAACTACTTTTCAATAACCTTACCAGCAAATGGCAGGTTAGAGATAGGCGGTAGTTAGCTAGACAGTCTGGGTCCAGGGAGGATTTTTAAGGAGTGGATGGACAACTGCCTCCTTAAGGGATTAGGGAAACCCCCCTCCAAGGATTTCCAGACAATGTCAGCAAGGATTGGGTAGATGACTTTATACAACCTACTAACAGTGGTGTAGGACCCGGATCCAAACCACAACTAGTTGGACGATTGATTGGATGATCCTCACAATGTCAATGAATTCGGTGGTGAAACTCCAACCAGATAGGCCGAGGATTAGGTACAGCCGGTTGCCCATCAGTATCTCTCAAGGGAGAGTTCGACCGATGCCGACCTGATGTCGGTATCTGTTCGCAAAGAAGCGAGCGAAACTCCTCACATCTAAGTTGAGAGAAAGCTTCTCTAGGCTGAAGACAGACTGGATTGCACAGCCTGTCCACAGTCCGGAAAAGCTGAGCCGGTCGATTCTTTGCAGCAGAAATCTCTCTGGACAGGAATTCTGCCTTCTTACGAGTGATTTCTGATTGGTAGCCATCATAATGGGCTAACAATCTAAGCCTGTCGACTTCAAGGCCCGACTTCACTAGATTCTCTCCAGCTCTCGCCTATCGCTTTAATTCCTTCAAGGAGACATCAAAACCATGGACTCTTGGACGGATAGTGAGAGGCCGAACACCTAACAGGAGCAATTTTGTCCAGTGCATCTCTACAGCCTTATTATAGGCGTAGTACAAGATCATCTGGACTCATGCATTCACCCACAAACTCGATAGGTCCAGCACCACCATAGGTCATTGGGGCCAACACCCTTAAAGGCGGTATTGGACCATCTCCGTAGGGGCTGACCTATTAGAGGGGCCCTGAAACTGAACCTTATGGTGTAATGGTCCGACCAACTGACTGGTTCCACCCCCAAGTCAGTGATCTCCATACCCAAGAGAAAGACCAGATCTAGTGAATGACCTCCAATATGGGTAGAGGTGGTAACAACCTGTGTCAGGCCCAGTGTATTCATCAACTGGAGATTTTGACCAAAATGAGAGAGTTCATTGTCGACCCAAGCGTTGAAGTCGCCCAGAAGTATTAATCTGGGAAACCTCAACATAAGGTAGACATAGATAGGGTGCTGGTGGGTGTAGCACCCTGGGATGAAGAGCCATGGTCCTGGTTGGATGTGTCAGAGTGCTCTGATAACTCCTCATCCATGCAGTTAGGGCACAGCTGGCTCAGATTAGCTGGCAGAAGTGGAATCTTTCAGATTTTGCAAATCCTCATCTTGACCATAGTTTTCCTGGGGAGACATAATGGGAGAGGGCTCTTAGTATCCTAAAATCAAGTGAGCCCTCACTGGCATCACTCTCTGTGCTTCCCTATGCTGCTTGCTAGTATGGATCTGCATGATGGGGAATGGTAACCAAAGAACTAACAAAATGGCCACTCAAGTAGTTCATATTGGAACTACAAACATGGCCATCCATTGTGCAAGCTCCTGCCTTGCTCACCTCCTCTTTATCACAGAAGTGACTCACTTCTATTAGATTCTGTGCTGCATCCCCTGACAGAAACCTACTTTTAGTGTGGGCCGTCAGTGCTGACTGTCACCTCCGATGTAGAGGGGTGCGGGTTTTTTAGATTGCCAACCTTATGATGCCGATTGCCACCCACGCACTGGTGCTCTGCAACACTGCATGTATGCTCACCATACAAACAAAGCCCACAAACCAGTTGGAGAAGACACAGCAGGGGGTCCCAAAATAGAAGTTCTCCCAGTTTCCTGGTGATTCTGTTGCAGCCCATCTACTCATGGAGCCAGTAAGATGTGAGATCTTCTCAGGTAGAGCTATGCTTTAATCTTCTCTATTGTTCCTCTCTTATGACAGGTGGACTTCTGTGCAGCCACTAGAAGAGACTGCACAGTGCTGCCTGCAATACCAGGAGACCCAGAGCACCTCGCTAGTTGGGAGGTGCTCCGGTCAAATATGGGATTGGCGTCTGAGTCCCCAGAGGATTGCTAAGCCAGGGATACCAATGGGACTGCTACTCAACAGTTTTCTTCCTTTTCTTCAGATGCTGATTGTAACTGCATCAATGTTATATATATATATATATATTATATATGTATATATATATATATATATATTATATTATATATATATTTTTATACAATGGGGTGAGCATGTAACATTGACAATAAAAACATGTATTCTCACTGCAGTGGAATAACTCTGTTCCCTGATAAACCCACAGTGTCTACAACACCAGCAAATATACTCACAGTGGTGATGTCACCAGAGTCAGGCTATCTACACTGCAGCCTGCATGTAATAGCTTCACAGTTTCTCTTTCTCGCTGAATCCTGCAACTAACTCAATTAGCATTGTAAAAGACAATCACCTGTGTCCCATAGTTATTCTGACAATCCTAGCACATTACTGTGCCACTCTAAACTTCAAACCAGCCTCCTTCATAAACCAGTTTCTCTTTCTGAGTGCTGACTGCAACCGTTTCTCTGTCTTTGTCTCAGTGAAGCCTGCAACTTACTGAATAGTCTGTTTCTCACTCCTAGCTGCAGGTAATACAATTATCATTGCAAATCACATGCACCTGTTCCTCATACTATCTAACTCTCCCAGCCTATTCAGAAACACTTACACACACACTCAGACCACACACAAACAGTGCTGTCAGTATAGCCTAGAGGTTAGAGCAACAAGCAATGAACCAACTTCCTATATCCAGTAGCCGAGACCAGTGTTTAATTCTCACAACTTCCATTTCAATACTGTGTGATTCTGAACAAATCACTTAACTGTCCAGTGCTCCCAGGTCCCCCCCCCAAAAAAAAACATACCCAATTACCAAAATAAAGTAAACAGGGAGAGAACACAGAAAAAAATGTTCCTAAAACGTACTAGCCCTATTGTATAAATTACACACATGATGTGCGACTTGTGGAATATGGCAAACATTTGCACTCGTGCAGAATGAACTGCAATAATATCACTCGTGCCTTTGGCACTCATGATATTATCACAGTTCACTCTGCGCTCATGCAAATATTTGCCATATTCCACAGTTGCCCATCATGTATCCTCTATATTTATACTTTGCTTCCTGAACGATGCACAAACGTGGATCTGAGGCTGAATTCAGCCTGCTCAGACTTATGATAGATAGCCAAGTTGTTAGTGAAAGCCTGTACCAATGAGGGGTTATTTCAATAATAATTGCTGCATACCTTAAGTAGTACTTATGAGAATTGCTCAGGAGTCGCATCCTGTGCATATAGCCTGGTCAGATGCACATGAATAACTGACCAAGCAGGGACAGAGGTGGGGCCTAGTTGGGGCTGGACTTCTTTAGAACTCACATGTGCATCGAAGCCTACCAGGTGGCTTGGAGACCCAGTGAGTAAGGTTTGAAGTGTCTCAAAGATTTCTTCCCGCAATATTGTACCTCCCCCCAGTGCAAGAGAAAGGAAAATGCTTAAAGGGGCTGCCAATGCATTAGAGACTGTTGCTGTTTAAAACTGTACCTTTGGTCTGCACCCTGCATCTGCTGCTCTTAATCCTTGCCCAGCACGGGTGGACCTAGATGCTTTAAGGGGCCCGGCTTGGTCCAGTTTAAATATAAGTGTGACGATACGTGTTAACTTGCTAAAGTGCCTTCAGGACTGGAAGGGGAGCACTCAGAACCAGGGCTCATCCTAACTTTGCCTGCAAGGTCCAGCATTTGATTGATAATTGGTCAAGATGTACTGTGGAGCTGTGAACCTCAGTCATTTGCCCTGTGGGACTGAGATATCAAGTTTAAATTTGCAAGATTGCTTAAATTTCTCAATTTGCTAACATGAAAGAAATAGTAATGAAACCAATTATTTAATCGAATATGGTTGTAAAGGAACTGGGTCACCCTATCTTAGGAAATAAGTACCCACAGATTCAATTAAAAAAGGACCCAGGTGGTCATGCTGGCCTCAGGTTGAAGGATTTGCAGCATTAAAATGTGCTGAATGTCTTAGATTATAAATGTACTTAATTTGTTTAGCTTATGAATGTGCTGAATGTATCAGGAATCACAAATGTGCTGGATGTTCAGAAATACTAATTGGATAACAAACCAATGTAATCGTCTGGTTACTCTGGCATCATTCAGCCTACAAAATGCAGCCCCCCATGTACCCTTTCAAAAGATTATATATAGTTCAAGTACTTAATGTTTTCAAGTTCAAGCTTCAAATCCTTCTTAACTTTGTCAGCCAACATACAGCTGCACTGTCCATCAGGCCTGCACCTTAAATGGACTTTAGTAACCGGGTACCCAGATTTAAGTATGAGATTTTGGGGTCTCAGTTCTGATGTGGGACTGGTACCAGTGTGGCAAGAATAATAGTTGTGTTATCTGAGTTCATGCAGCTTATTTAGATAGTCAGGGCCCTGGTTATCTTAAAGTTGGTACAATACAGTATGTGATTACCTTTTGAATTCAAAAGCAGTGTATTTACCCAGCTGGAGGGTTTCACCAGCACAAATCCAAAACTCTTAATCAGCCTTTAAATGTTGTAAATACTGTGGTGCATAACCTCTATTCATTCTTTCACAATTTCCTAAGCCCTGTCCCCCTGTAAATAAACTGTTTTTTTGGTGTTGTGCATAATCTCTGTGGTGTGATCATATTATTAGGATCAAGTCACTAAATGGTACCAGATATTGAAATGTGAGGAAATGCTACTGGGTCATGTTTTGGGGTGGCTTATGGTTGCTGTAGGTAGGCAGAGCATCCCAGGGGGTTGTACCAGGTCCCCTACCAGACCACTTAAAGCTAAAATCTGGGTGGAGACACCATGTGAATTGTAATATCTTGGAAAACAACCATTTTAAAGTAATCTTGGAACCCAGGCCCCTCAACCTTGCTGTGGCCAGGCAAGCAGTGATAGTAACTCTAGGAACAGTACTGCCTAGGGGTTACAAACTGTATGTATTTATTGAATTTGTTTTTATTAACTGTTAAGGGATGGCTAGGTGGTTCTGTTTATTTTCAGCCTCGCCTGGGGGGGGTGATATAGATGCAAACCAGCTGAAACCAAACCAGATTTAGCTGTTGGTGGTAATTTTAGTGAATGAACATAATTTGGCCAGGACACTGGGGAAATGTGGCTACTGTATTTGAGAAGTGCCATGGGATCCTTTACATCCATCTGAACAACCACCAGCATAGGCAGACAGGATGTAGGTTTAATATTTCATCCTAAAGACAACACATCAGGAGTCCAGCATCCCCTTCCTACTACACTACAGTCAGTACTGGGAATTTACTACAAACTCCTGGTGTGGGGGCCAGCCCAGTGGCATGGAGTGCTGAGGCATCCATGCATTACCTCTGGCCACGCTGGTGACCTGTGTTTGCAGTGTGAGTGGATCACTGGGGGCAGCCGGGGAGGGAGTGGATCGAGCGTTCGGAGGACAGCTCTCCTCTCCTGGGGAGGGAGACATGGCTGCCCCACTGCATGACTGCCCCTAGGTGGAGGCCTAAGGTTAGGACAGGTCGGGGGCACTAACAGATGGGTTGGTGCTGCGGGACTTCACAGTGTGCATATGCCTCTACATATGCGTGCTGATGTGTCATGCTGCAGTAGTGGGGAAGCTTGGGAGATAATGAAAAAGCACCTCGCAGTGGAAGGATGAAGATCAACCTCCCACAGGCTCTGCACTGGTGGACAGGCAGCTGATCCTGAAGAAAGGGATGGCTCAAGGTAATACCTCCAGTGGAGCTGGGTAATGGGGGATGGGGAAGTCGATTGAATGGGGGCTGTTGAGAGGAGAAAGGAGTAGAAAGTACTAAAAAAAAACAAAACTCCTGGTGTAGGGCTTGAACCCACAACCTTCCTATCTTCCAGCCTCCAAGGTGAGTGCACAACATTCTGAGCCAATAATACTGCTCTTATGAGCAATGGTGCCATCTGGGTCTGAGTAGATGCTATGGCAACGTTGGAAGATTTTTTTCCTATTTTACGAATCATTTGCCTAGGTTAACACAGCTGAGATTCAACATCTTATATCCAGTAAGGTCCTTCTACCCATTTCTGCAGCTGGGTAGACAGCAGCACTGAAGAGTTAAGTGGCTTGTCCAAAATTATACAGTAAGTATCTAGCTCTAGGGAGGTTTGCACCTGCAGACTCCCAATTCCCAAACCAGTGCTCTAACTCCTTGTCCATATTGCCTCATTATTGTGAACAGCGTAACAAAGGAGCATTGTATGAACTATGGTGATGACTAATGAGGCCAAGAAGGATGTTATGAGCAGTGTTGGAATTACAGTGAATGAGCTTCGGGAGGTAAGGGGTTTCATGGGGGCCTGCTTTTAAAAAGAGCCCTATTTCCAGTATAAGAAAATGGCAGCATTGCTGCAGGTGCAGTGAGTCACTTCAGAACAATGGGGAGGAGGCTGAACTCTTTTGTTCTACCTTTGTAGTTCTAACGCTGGTTAAGAATAATGTGCCAGCTAGTAAGATCAGGGAGCCTTTAAGGAATTGTAGTGGTGATTAGTGAGGCAAAGGAGGATGTCAGTGGTAGGGCAGCATAATGGAGCCAGTGATTCTGCAGGCATATTATCAGTGATGGTAATGGTGTGTTAAGCAGTTCCAGTTCTGGCTACTAAAGTAGGAAAGATAACTTAGGCTTACCACACTCAGAGTGAGCATACTGGAGAGGCAGTTTTCAAGAAGAATAGTACAATATATGTGATCCTTAAAATGATGCTAGGAAAGAAGAAATATCAAAATTTGTATACATATACTCTAAAGCCTCATTTGAAGGGCAGGTCTTCATGGGTATGCAAATCCTTGTGCAAGTCAGGCTGGCAAGGCTTTGCTAGAAGTTATAGATATTGTCCTTTAAGCAGGTTTGCACATCTGATCCAGTATAAGATAAAGAATGACAAAGCACAGACACGTGTTTTGTCCTCTTGGGACTCCTCCTCAGTATACTGCAGTCATTGTCTCAGCCAAGCACCAAGTCAGAACCCCAAAGCAACCTAGATTTAGAACACTCAGAGCGAACATACCGGAGAGGCAGCTTGCTGGAAAAGTATTACATGGGATCTGTAAAAAGATGCTAGGAGAGAAGAAATATCCAAAGTTTTTGTTTTTATGCATCTCTTCAAACAACACACCTACTCTAAAGCCTTTAAAGGCTACAACAGATGTATGACCTTCTAATTCATTAAAAGTTAGCCTCTGGCTATTATTCAATTATAATATATGGATATGGATAATAGTACAATTGAAACTCATGTGCTTTTCTCCCATGATACCATTGATGAAATCCATCGATAGTATCACAAGATCCTGTTATACTATCATTGGGTACTCATTAATGGTATTACTAAATCCCACAATACTACTGATGCATCTGCTAACATTTCCCCATTCTACTTTATAGTCAATCAGCTGAGTGCAAGCAGGCTTTACTGTAACCGCCATGTATAGTAAAAGCTGGCTCACCACTGACACTCACAAATCACCCAATCTCTCTCTCTCTCTCTCGCTTTCTCATGCCTCTCTCTGTCTGTCTACAACCCCTGCTGAAGAAACCAAAAAACAGCATTCAAATTTGAAAAAGACAAGGCCACGTATGGTGGATTTGTTGCTTGCTCTTCACTCTCTCTCTCTGGTAGCTCCTGCTGCTTACATCTTGCGCGCTCTCCCTCTCTCTCTCTTCCTCTACGTAAAGACAAATTTATTTATTTATTTACTTATTTGAAAATTGATGACTGGGAAAGGCACACTGAGGCAAGGCTCATTTCTAGGTGTGACCCAGGGGAGCAGAGCAAGGGATAAAAAAGCAATACAAACCTTAGATAAATACAATGTTACAAAAAAAGTGCAAAGTCATGGTACACAAATACCATATAAAGTGCATAATGATCAAATAAATAGAAAGTGTCAAGTAAGCACTACACCAGGTGAATGGTGACTGTTAAGGGGATGGGCAGCAAGGGCAAGGGGGGAAGGAAGGAGTCTCATTTGATATCTGAGGGAGGCAGGGGAGTCATTGAAACAGAGGGAAGAGGGAAATTGGTTCCTAAGTGAGGGAGATGATAGGTGAAGGCTGATTGGCCAGCTGAGATACAGGGACATGCAACACAAATGTGTGATGGTCCCTGGAGTGGCGGGAGCATAAGGTAGAGGGAACTATGAAAAGGAGTGAAGAGAGGTTGGAGGGAGGTACCCAAGCCAATATTTAGATATAAAGGAGGCACAGTGCATCTAGTTAATTGGATGGAAGGGAAAGACTGGAAAATGTTTAGTAGAGTGAGCAGTGATGAGTTCTAGAGGGTGAGTTGGTTACAAAGCTACAGAAGGAGCTGTAGATAGTATCCAGTCTGGCCAGGGAGGTGGAGGGGATAGACCCACAGACCACATCTGCATAGCCAAAGACAGGAGCACCATTGTGGTGATAAGCTCTTGGCAAACCTGTAGGGAAATACAATCTTTATTTTGGTACAAGGCACCAAGTTTAGGATGAAACTTGGCATGAATGGCATTGATGTGGTCAGAGAAGTCAAGCTTGCTGTCAAGTCATACACCAAGGTACTTGAAGAAAGGAATGACTTCAAGTGGGAAGCCATCCAAGGTGGAAAAAATGGGCACTGAAGTGAGTTTGTCCAGTTGTGTCAGAGTTCATGGACACCATTTTTTAAGTGTTGACCCAAAGCTGGTTTGACTGGAACTATTGTAAGACATTGTGGAAGTCTTGCTGTAGCCGACCTTCCATGTCAGTGGTGGAGGAGCCAGAAGTGTAAATAACCATGTCATCCACATACATGTGAACATATGAGTTGACACATGCTGAAGGGAGGTCATTGAGGAAGATGGAGAAGAGTTTGGGGCCCAGGATAGAGCCAAGTGAGACCCCCACTTTGAGAGGAAGAGGAGGTAACACATTTCTGACTACCTGTACTGACTGCAGAATGCCTGTGAGAACAGAACCAACTGACAGCAAAAGCTGAGAATCCAGCAAAACCCAGCTTTTTCAGAAAGAGACGGTGAGACACTGAGTCAAAGGCCTTAGCCAGATGGATGAAGATAGCTGCCATAATGTGACCCTGATCCATCCCTGAATGGATATAATCAGTTACACACAGCAGGGAGGAGACCATGGAGTGATATTTCTTGAAACCAGACTGGAATGGGGAGAGGGAGTCAGAGGAGTAGAGGAAATAAGAGAGTCATTGGTAGACAAGTTTCACTTGCAACTTGGCTAGAGAGGGGAGAGGGGAAACAGACTGATAGTTACCAGAGGAATAAAGGTCCTCCCCTTTGTGTAGTAGGATAACTTTGGCCAACTTCTAAGACTGTGGGACCGCATTGAGGGAGGAGAGGTTGAAAAGGTGAGTTGAAGATGCAATGACAGGGACAGAGATATGCAGAAGTCAAGGATCAAGTCTATCTGGGCTAGAATTATTCAAATTAGTCCAGGAGCCAGGTGCATTTATCTATGTGAATGGGTCCAAAAGGTTTGATGACTGTTTCTTAAGTAAAAAAAAGTGTGTAGAATCCAGATTTACAACTTTTATTCACTCAAAGTTGAATGTTTTCTTGGAAAATGCACTTCTTCAATGAAAGAATGAACTGTCATCAGCCTGGTGGCACTGAGGGCTGAGATGCTGGTCACCTTGCCTCGCTCTATGCCGGCGACCTGTGTTCATGAATGAGCATGGGCCACTGATGGTCAGCAGGGGAGGAGAGGGATCAAGTATCCATAGGACTGCTCTCCTTCTCTGGGAGTGGGGGGATACCAGAATTCAGTGCACGTCAGACCCTGGTGGAGGCTAGGAGCTGGTGCACCAAAAGCTACAGAATGGGGGAGATGAGGCAGACACTTGGAGGAGCGTGTATGAGAGCATGCATGCTCACTTCTTGTGGTGTCATTGCATGCCTCACCTTAGGGACCAAAATTACAGGAGGGAAAAAAGGGTAATGGCGCTGCAGTAATGATCGTCGGTCCCCGCAGGCACCTCCCCCATGATGGACTGTAATCCTTCCAGCACCGGATTCATAGTTAGGTGGGTTGAGGGATCCCCACCGCCCCATCATGGGAGTAAGCCATGGGGCAGCTGGAAGGGTAAGCTGTGAGCAGGGGACAGGGCTGGGGGATCCGACAGAATGCATTACCACCAGGGACCTGGTGGATAAAATAACTAACTGTAAAAAAGGAAAAATGAACTCTCGGTGAAAATTGTGTATATTTTTATTAACGGTTCCTTCTATAATTTCAATTATACAAGCTTTTATTGAAATACTATAGACATTGTACCAAACAGCAACATATGTATCAAAGGCTTAATATTAAATTTATTATTTATTTTATTCTATATTTAACTTGAAACAATTGACTTTTTATGACTTTTTATGAACCTAAGTACAAAATCAGTATTCTTGTTCACTGTCTTCTTTATCTGACATGTTAAGCAAATCTATCTCATCAATATCAACATCACAGTCACTGTCATCATCTTCTTCATTTGGATTGTTGCCATGTTCATTCAATTGTTCACTTAAGGCTGGTGGTACAACTTCACATTTGAACCATGCTGGCTTGCATTTGCCATCCTCATAGGTCCAGCCATTGTCCTCTGGCTTCAGTAGTGTCATTTCTGGTTTGTCTGCTTTTTCCATAACAATGACATGTAATTTGCACTGCAGATGTGTTGTGTCAGAGTTGATTTGCATGGCAGCAGTGAACTTGCATCTGCTGCTTTGATTTTTTCTAAGGGTGAGTCTTTGTCACTCGGTCAATGCTTGATGTTGAACATACTGTAGTGGGCTGAGTTGACACTCTTTACTTTCTGTCCATATAAGGTACACACAAAGCTCTCAATCGTATCCTCAGTTTCTTTAGAGAAGTGTGGACATCCCAGTTTTCAAAATGCCTGTGTGTACTCTGTATTCTGTTCCATAATTGTTAAAGGTCGCACCTTCCCCTTGCCTTTGAACGCTGGTGAATAGTCGCACCCTGTCAGTCCATGGAGACCTGGTAGAGCTGTACACACAGGTCTGCCTAACTCTGCTGACAAGCAGGATACATCTATGAATCTTCTTGTGTTATTCCCTGAAAGGCCAACCTCCATGTGCAGTTTGAGATTATCATTTAGACTTGCATAATACAGCAGAATGACCAGAATATCAGTATCATCTGCCCTGACCACTACATGCACATCTTCACCCTCATTCTGACTGCAAATGTGGTGTATGTGTTGCATGATTCTTGTGTCTGCTTCTATGTGTTTGCTTTTTAGAGCCTTGCACTCTAGTCTGAGCATATGTCCAACTTCCACTTTGTATGAGTAACAAGTTTCTTCTACTGCATACATGAGCTTTTTATCACCTAGAACTTTACAGTACACATCAGAATTCCATGCTGTAGCTAGAAAACCTAGAAAAGATCATGCCAAACTAACTTATTAGCATTCTACGATAAGGCTAGCAAGGCTATTGATATGGGTAATGCAGTGGATGTGATCTTTCTGGACTTTGCAAAAGCCTTTGATAAAGTGCCCCATGGGGAGCTTGTTAAAGCACTTTATGAGCTGGAGATACCAATATGGATACAAACGTGGGTGAAGGCTTGGCTTATGGACAGAGTCCAGAAAGTCTGCGTAAAAGGTGAATACTCTGATTATGTCAGAGTGACTAGTGGTGTCCCCCAGGGCTCGGTCTTGGGACCATGTTTGTTTAATATGTATATTTCATCCATGCAGGTGCATACAGATGTGTGGCTAACTAAATTTGCAGATGACACTAGGGTTGGGAGTCCAGTAAATAACTGGAAGAACATCTAGTCCTACAAACAGCTCTGGATAGGCTAGACACATGGGCCTCCCAGAAACAATCTATTTTCAACATCGGAAAGTGTAATGTTATGCACTTTGGAAAGAAAAATAACAAATTCCAGTATAATTTAGGAGGATCTGTACTAAAAGTAGTGGTTGAAGAGAAAGACTTGGGGGTTATGGTTAATAAAGATCTTGGCTTCAGCTTACACTGTAATACAGCTATTAAAAAGGTGGGTAGTATAACGCACTGTATATTGAGACACATAAAAAGTAGAGATAGGCAGGTTGTGATGCCTCTGTATAATGCATTGGTACGTCCCCACATGGAGTACTGTGTTCAGTTTTGGGCCCCATATAAGAGGAAGAATGTTGAATGGATGGAGGGGGTACAGAGGAGACTTACAAAGAGAATCAAGGGATTGGATGGATTGAGTTATGAGCAGAGACTGCAGGATTTGGAGCTGTATTCCCTGCAATATCGTAGAATGAGAGGCGATATGTGTTTGATATATAGGGCATGGACCGATACTAACTTATGGGACTTACTGGGCTTGGTTAAAAGGGCTCGAATATATGACACTAGAGCACATTGTTACCAACTGGTTAAGGATAGATATAAAACAAATAGAAGGAAATACTGGTTAAGTAATAGGGTAACAGAAATTTGGAATATGCTACCAGGAGAGGTTGTGGAAAGCAGTACAATGCAGGAATTTAAAACACAGCTAGATAAATTCTTGGAAAGGAAGAATATAAAAGGATATAACTAGGTGTTACTTGAGAGCTCACAGACGAATGTCTTTATGCTCAGTATTGTCTATGTAATCTATGTAACTTTACAGTACACATCAGAATTCCATGCTGTAGCTAGAAAACCTAGGAGTGCCACCTTGAATGAAGATGAAGACAGGGATCCATCAAAGTCTCTTGGTCGGCTTTGGTCAGGACCAGTTATGAGATTGGAGAGTGGAATGATGCTATGTTTTCCTCTCTTCTCTTGTTCAAGACCTTTGATCAATGGTGACTTGTAACAGTCACTGACAAGGTGAACTTCATTTGCAGAAGTACAGAAAACAAGAGACAGGATGGTTTTTGCTACATCATGGAATGTTGGTGGCAGGTTTGTAAGGCTTCTGATCAAGAACATGGCATCAACCAAAAAGGCATTTACAGCATCGGAGTGGCTACTTTGGACTCTGGTCTCAAGTTTCTTCAGCAATGTTGACTTCGTTATTGTGTTCATTGATCCCTCAATGTTTCCTAAGGAGAGGAATGCTGGGGTTAGCTGGCAGGCAAACACCATCATAAGTTTAACCGTTGAAGTTGCAGATAGATTCAGCAAGCATCCAAAAAGGTCTTGAGTTCCTTTCAACTCAATGATTTTCTTGTCCTTGTTCTTAATCTTCACCTTCATTGCATCACGTGCAAAGTTCTTCAACTTGTATCTTTTGATGGGTTCCTTGAACCTACTGCCTTTGGTAATGCATTCGTCTCTAAACACGTGATACATCTGAGTACCTGTCTTAGTAACCTGTAGCACTTCGTTTGCTACCTCTGGTGATACTGCTTTTCCACTACCTATCGAATAAAGATTGCTGTCCTCAAACATACCTGGAATGGATTTATGGAGGAGTCTATTGTGTACAACAGCTTGTTTTGATCCTTTGAATCTTGTTTATCTCTAAAACACTTCAGCTCTTGGCTGGCTTCTTCATTGTTAACAAGACCAACTTTTTCCATAAGACTTCCAACAATTTTACTTGGAGCTGACCGCAGAATGTTACACCTCCTCCTTGCGTTGATGTTCTGTGTCAAAAAAGAAATCCTGAATAGTCTTGATGCAGTATCAGCATTAATTGTCTTTTTCAAGGTCAAGTCTTCATCATTTCTTCTAAACCCTCTCTTTGATCTTGCAATGGTTAATTCTCCATTCTCAGATATTTTCCTTAGTCCAGGGTGGGTCTCATCCATGTATGGCAAATTCATAAGGTACAAGGTCATCCACTTGGCATAGTTGTGGTGCCCAGTTGCAAAGTAAAGATGTATCATCTTCTCCCAAGCTGTATACAAAGAGAGGCAAGTCATTTGTCCTGATGGAACAGCAGAAGAGTTGATACAACTCTACCAAACTGCAGTACCGTAGCCAAAATTGGGCACTTGCGCCATGCTACCCATGGTGTGTGGAATCTGAGAATGTTTCATATGCTACCATGAATGTCTTGAACTCAGCTGTATTTTCTAGGTCCACCATTGAGGAAGGTGATAGGTCATTAAGTAACTGCTGCAAATGCTTTGAGATTGGAAAGTCTGACAAACCTTTATATTGTATAAAAGCACTGCAATTGTTTAATTCTGAATGCCACTAATAGCATCAGTTGAAGCCTCTTTGTCTGATTTAAAAAATTTTCCTTGAGGAAGTCCATTCAAGGATCCCAATTCCAATACACCACTTTTACCAACAATGTGGTCTCCAACAGAACTTTTCAGGAGGTATCCAAGACCATTGAAATATGATAATTTTGTATGGAATGAGCCAAAACATATGAAAAGTCTATCATACCCTGGGGACTTTGTGGACTGAATTTGTAGCTCAGGTTTTGCAATGGCCAAGTCATAAATAATAGGCATATAGTACTCCTGGCATTCATCTATAACCTTAATAGCAGTATTCATGGTGTCTTGCACTACATCAAGTCTTATAGGATGCTTTCCTATAGGGTCCATGTATGATACAATCTGCTGTGGCAGGTCATCTACAGAAACAAGAGCATTCCATCTGTGCCACATTGGAGTAGCATCTACACTTGCACAAGGTGTCATCCTGGAAATGTCCCTTCTCCCAGCTTTCATGAGTTTTTTTTTGGTTCAGAGCTTTCTGTCACCTTGTATTGTTACTGTCTTATTTTTGTTTTTCCTGATGTATATGGTCAAATGTCTTTCTCACAATATCTAGAGCTCTTTTCCTCTGAGACGTCTGAATGTGCCTGGGTGCAATGTCTTATTCCTGTAATGCCATTGGCTGCAATATCTGCTTCTTTACACTTGGGAAACTGTCTTCATCAAAATCTTCAGCCTTTGTCTTTGATGTTCTGCATCATTTGCTTTTTGATGTTAAAGATGGCCCTGCCTGGTCGTGGGCATCAACTTCTGATCATTGCTTATCTGTGTTTGTTTCTATTGTGTGTGTTTCATTTCTTGCTGGTGCTTGGTCATCCATATGTGTTCTTGTCATAGCTTCTTCAGACCTTTCTTTGGGTACAGCTGTCTCCTCAATACTGGATGGTATGTTTTGGTATGCTATACCCACAGTGTCATGCAAAGTCTCATGACCGTCAAGTGTCTCTATCTTTTCATAATAATTGTTGAAAGCCAAAGCAGTGGCTAAACCTGGCTGTATGAGCAATCCATCTGGTGTAGCCATATTCTTCTCCATTATATTACTTGCAACTGCAGTTTTGAGTTCCTCCACAACATGATAGCTGACACAGTGACCAAACCTGTTCAAAATAGTTAAAACGTGCTTACTGCCTGTCATGGATTTAATACCCATGCCCAACAAGGGGTGTTTTTGTGGTTTGATTATTCCCCTTGACACTGCAAACACTATGTCATCTGCAACAGATTGAACTACCCTCTCCTGTTGTTCACTGCCCACTTCTGATGAACCTGTGAGTACAGCACATAGGAATGTCTGAAGAATGGGTGGCAGTTTTACATTTTCTTTTATCAAGTCTTCACCTTTAACTTTGGTTTTATTATGAGGCTGTACCTTTAGGAGTTCCAACAACTCTTCTCTTATGTGTTGAGCTGCTTGTGCTTCCCTCCAGTCAGCCTGTTTCTTAGCAGACCTGATGATCGCACCCGCTTTTCTACTTTTAGTATCAAATATGATACCATTTTTGAAGTGATTCGCCAGTTTTGACTGCAAGCTCTGTGGGTCATAATTTGTTTCACACCCACTACACTCCATTACAATGTCCATGTACCCTTTGTGTAGAGATGGTAATGATTCTTCTTGCATTCCATTAACAATGATGCACTGCACATACTTATCAAGTCTGGAAAAGGCAACCTGGTGACAGTCCATCAACTGTCTGTATTCACATTTTGTACCTTTGCCCTTTATTCATTCTGCCTTTCTTACATACTTGTTCTTACAGCTGTTGTGGTACTTCACTTCACTGGCTATGAGATCAGTACTGCCTACCATCATATCCATTTGTCAATCATCCATTTCTTTTGCTGCATTTTTTTATGCTGTCAGCTGCTCCATAAGTTACGCATGTTGTAGGATATTCAGAAGTCTCCTTTGACCCCATAGGATTCCTTTTCTTGTATGATTTGCAAAGTATACATTAATTTGAAATATGCCTTATGTAGATGGTGCAGGTTCAGATAGAGCACTATGAACTTGGGAGTGAAGTAATTTTGCTGGATAACTCTTTCTGATGTCTTTTTTTAAAGTTTCATCAGCTGCAGTTTACCGGAACTCTTATATGCAGTGATGTTCTTGTAGCAGATATGATGATACTCTTGGCTGCTGAAGTAATGTTCAGACAATTCAAGGCACACCATGTTGTACTTTGACAGTGTTTGACTAGAACACCTTTCCTTTGCATCAACTACTTTCTCCCAATGAGCATCATGAAAAGGTAGTGGGTCTCCATGGTCTGTGCTATCTCCTGGATCAGTGTGTAGATTGCATCACCTCTGCGGTTTGTGAGAAGTTCTTGCTAGCCATATCTGAAACATTAAATAAATTACATTAATAACTAAGAAAACCAAGTCTATTAAATAAATTAGATAAATTAAATAAACAACTAAGTAAACTGAGTCTATTACATACATGTAAAACTTTTAGTTACTCTTAAGAAAGTGCATTTTCCAAGAAAACTTGCAACTATGGATGAGGGACAACATGTCTGTTGTATCACATGAGTAAATTTCCTGTTCCTTCTCTTTCACTATATATAAATTATGACTCAGGGTCCATTTAAGAACCCCTGAAGCTGTAACCTGCCATTTGTATATAACTATGACCCAGGGTCTACTTTAAGACCCCAACAGCTGTAACCTGCCAATAAATGAATAATGCATGACAGGGTGTGTGTCGTGCTGGGATAACATCACACCTGGGGTGATTGGACACGAGGCCACAGGCCGAGTGCAACTAATCACCCCAGAAGTGACGTTATCCCAGCACAACACACACCCTGGAGTGCATTATTTCTATTATACAATGACTTGTGTATTAAAGAGAAGAAAAAAAAAAGGAAATTGCCTTTAAAAGTACATTTTTGAGCTGTTTTTTTCTAATGTGCAGGGTTACATTTTGAAAACAATAGTGCCTAATTCTTGGCCAGTAGGAGGAGCTTCTATACTTTAACTGTAGCTTCAGACACTCCTGTGCTTACAGATACCTTTCTGTGATGGTGTTTTTGCCTGCTGTGTTTCTTTGGTGTAACCCACGATTTTTATTTGCTACTTTTTTAATATCTGTCCTATTTTCACTCTTCCTGCTGCTGGTGCCACCAGGAAATGTGACTTGGCCTCGGCCCCTCCCTGAAATGTGACTTTGCCCTGCTGCTCCCCCCACCATCGACTCGCAGTTCTCGATCACAGCTGATGGAGATTGTGCCTCCATGCAGTGCAGTGATTGTGATGGCAGCGTGTCTTCTCTCAGTACTGGCATTACTGAGAGAACTGATTACCAATGAAAAACCAAAAGCAGGTAACTGTGAAGTGCGCTGTTGCATGCACTATGTTTTTTCTAGTGGGATCTGAGACGCAAGTGGGAAGGACTGCCGGTAAGCTGAACATAGTGACAGGTTTATATATGGCTGCAGAAGTGGAGAGAACTAGACCTGGAAGGCAGTGGGATGCTTGATTCAGAAGCTGGTGTGAAGGCTTTCAGTGTGGCTTTCCGTTGGTAAAATAAAACAAAAAAAAAAACACTTTTGTTGTGTTAACACTGGAGCGCCAGTAGAGTGAGTCGGGGGGGAGGTTGCTATGAGGCCGATCGCAAACTCAGCTTTAAGGTGGCTCTTTTTTTAGCAAGAAAAAATAAGTTTTGGGAATCTGTGATGGTTCTGGATGCAACTTTGGTTGTCTGCAGTGGAGGGATGAATTTAACGTTAGCACTGCTGCATGAGGACAAGGTACAGGGAAGTTGGTGATGCCTTGTGTAGTGATTTGTTTACTTATTTCATTCTGTCTTGCCGGTGGCCGGACTAGATCCATGATGTTATGCTAGGATAACATCACGGGTCTATCCACAGACTGGCCAATCCGGGGCCAGCATTCTTTCTTGCCATTGTATAATTCTGTATATTCCTTGTACTGTATTACTTATGTATTGTACTGTCAATGTTATGTATCAGTATTTTTCTGATGTGGAGCCTTTGCAAAGGGATCTATGACTCAAATGATTGTAATTCTGATTCTCTTCAATAAATAAATAAGTAAATAAGAGTTGTAAATCTGAATTCTACACACTTTTTTACATGAGAAACAGTCATCAAACTTTCAGACCCAGACACATAGATAAATGCACCTGGCTCCTGCTCTAAATTCATGGAGTAAAAAGCAGTCAGGGTCTCCGGGGTGGAAATATTAGAGAAGTGGAAGCCCTAAGAGGGGAGGGAATAAGGGCCAATTAAACCGAGGAAGTCAGTTGGATATTGTACAAGGTATCCTAATGCAATCTCTCAACTATGAACTTTATACACTAACATATTTTAAACTTTCTTGGATTACATGTTATGCATATCATTGTCTGCCACTTTGCATTGTCTACATATCATGAAACCCATCACTGCATTTTGCATAACAAATTAGGCTGGTTAAACTTGAATGCAAAAAGAACAGTACACTAGCTTGTGTGGCAGACAAGCTAATCAGAAATGAAGCTTCCAAATCCCTATTAGATATTCTGCAAAGCAGGAGTGAAGTTTGTAGCACATGATCCAATGGAAAAGGCCAGCAAAAAGAAAACAGAAATATGGTTCATAAAGCTCTTTTTCACCATATGCCCAAACTTTGGCTCAGTAGGTAGCACACTCGCCTCTGAGGCCGGGAGATCAGAGGGCTGTGGGCTCAGTTCCCACATATGGCACTTGGGTTAATATCCCAGTACTGACACAGTAGTGCAGCATGAGAGGGGTGCTGCACTTCTGAGGTGCCATCTTTCGGATGAGACACTAAACCGAGGTTCCATCTGCCTGGATTGGTGGTAGTTCAGGTGGATGTTAAAGATCACATGGCACTTATCGAAAAGAGTAAGGGAATTTTTATTAACAGAACTTCAAAGAAATAAAATCATATACATTGTTTATACACAATAATACAGAAAATGAAAAAATCAAAAAGGAAAAAAAGAAACAAATCAATAAAGAAAAAGGGACAACAACAAACAAAAAAACTGAACATGTACCATCAGACCTAGATAATACATAAAGAGGCTATGTGACAGGAACATCATTATCCGTTACCCAAGGTAGATTTCTCCAGTTTAACATTAATTAGGCACGATGATATTTGCCGACTTCATATTTATAAATGTTCAATAATTCAGAATTTATCTTCTGTAAAAGTTCCATATAAGAAAAATCTTTCTATTGCAGAGTAAAAAGACACCTGTTTTGCCAAATAAACCATTTAAAAACAGCAAAAATAACATGTAAGGTGCCAGTATCCCATTTTTTCCAATGAGCAGTGTAAGAACCATACATGAGAATATCATAAGTTACAAATTTAAAGACTGGTTCATTCCAAGTAATGGCAACATAGCCCCAAAAGTTGGAAATATATGGACATGAAAAAAATAAGTGATGCATTGATTCGAGAACTTGAAAGCAACCAGGGTGGGAGCAGTAACGATCTTGCTGCTGTTTATGAAACTGATTGCCCTTGACATTCAGCTTTTCATGGCCACATAACCAAGTTATATCCCAGAGTTTAGGAGGAATCCGGGTATGAGTTATTAAGCTTTGCACAGACAAACGCAGCTCATCAGGTCATTTTGGAAATATCGTGGATTCTGTAAAACAGGACTCTAGAACAGAGTGGTATAAAAAATTTTTATGTTTGAGAAGTATCCAATCACTAAATATTTTCCACTGCCGTAATTTAAGGAAAATCTCTCGTTGATAAGGTGGAACCTTAGAAGATTTACTAAGATGTCCTAACCTACCAGATACCCAGTCAGTGTACCAAATCCCCATTGCCTGCAAGGAAAGACTAGTCCATACTTTGGGAAATTGTTTTAACAATGGTAAAAAATTAGTAAAAAGAAATTGACAGTAAAAAAAGAGTAAGGGATTAATCATGTTTAAACCACCGCGGGACACAGGTAAGTATAAAATATTGCATTTGATGGGATTGAGACGGCTACCCCAAACTGCTTGAAAAAATATACTAAATAAAGTCACTTCCCTTTGTTTGGGTGGGGGAAAAATATTACTTAAGAATAAAAATAATGGAATTAAGTAGGTACGTATCAGATGGATACGTTTGAGTTTGGAAAACTGCCATTTATTCCAATTTTGTACCATCAATTTACCTTTCTGCAATTGAATATCCCAGTTATAAATAGCTGGTGTAGATGAACCAAAGAAAATACCTAAAATCCTTATGGGTGACAATGTGAAATGTATATCACACATAAGTGATTGTTCAGGGACAGCCCCACTTAAATCAAAACCCAAGCACTTTGGCATATTTAAGGACATACCAGAAAGAGAACCAAATAATTGACACATGTCAAGAACCAAGGGGACAGAGGAAGCAGTGGAGGTGCAAATGCAAATATCGTCCACATAAGCAAGGGCTGAAAAGGGGATAGAGACTGCAGGAACAGAAATAGGGGGTATCAATTTATTCAAAGTGCGCAACAAAGGGTCTATACTATATACATACAATAATGGACTAATAGGACAACCCTGCCGAGCACCTTGCTTTACCGGAAGCAGAGGCCCAAGATGCCCATTAACTAAAGGGGATACTGTAGCTGTTTTATATAGTTTCTGTAGCCAAAAAATAACAGTGGATGGAATACTGTAATGTAATAAAGTAAGCCACAAAAAATTATGATTCACTGAATCAAAGGCCCCTTGTTGATCTAAAGATAAAATAAATCCAAGTTAGCCGAGCCAAGTAGATCTGTCAAAAATCCCACGCAAAAAAAGCAACTGGTCAATAAGAGATCTATTGGGAAGTGCACAAGACTGTGCAGGAGAAATTAAATAGGAAGATACAGTCAACAGTCGTGTATTTAAAATTTTCATCAGGAGTTTCAAATCAACATTCAATAAGCTGATTGGTCTCCAATTAGAAAGGAGTCTTTTGTCGCATTTTTTATATAAAAAAATCAAAACTCCCCTCATCATTTCCAAGGGACAGTCAGACTGCATCAATAAATCATTATAAACTTCAGCAAGTTCTTGAGATAAGACGGGTCCTACTAATTTGTAAAATTCAGTAGTCAGACCATCAAGACCTGGTGCTTTTTTGCAGGAGAGAGTGTTAAGAGCCGTAAGAACCTCCTGTGATGTAATAGGAGTAATCAAACTAGCCAAGAGAGATTGAGGACAGTCTGGAACCTCAATGTTGTGAAGGTAAGCCCGAGAGGAATCCAAGTCGACTGATCTTTCTGAAAAGAGTGTCATCGCATATGAAGATACCTTTGTCATTAAGTCTGCTAGTGAATGTTTGACCTGACCATCTTGCCCCATTAGACTGGTTAAAACCTTTTTCCCAAGCCTTGCTTTGCTTCCCAGAAAAGGGCAAACAGTGTCAAAACTACCTTGTGTACCAAATTGTTGTTGAAATTTTAAAACTTGAGATTGGTGTTTATGAAAGGGAGCCATTTTTTCCTTAATAATATTTATTTGAGATGAGAAATTATGCTTTGTAGTCTGGGCCATGGACATCAATTTCTGCAATTGCCTTCGAAATTGTAAATAAGAAACATAAGCAGCTGAACGTTGAGATTTCCCAAAAGATTTCAATAAAGAAATAACATCCGACTTAGTATCCAACCACCAGAGCAGTGGGTCATCATACATTTCATATAAAGATTTCCTTGCCATCATGAACAATTGTAAGTGTTCCAAAATATCCTGACAGAGAAGCAATTGAGAATTAAGTTTCCAGAGACCTCTCCCAAAAGAACAGGCAGCTGGAGACCCAACCCATATGCACAGAGCACTGTGATCAGAGAATTCCACTGGGGTAACCCATGCTGATTGTAAAGGTAAATTCTGATTAACAAAGAAGAAATAAATCCTTGTGGCTAGTGCACCTCTGCGAAAGGTAGGAACAGGAGTCACATGAAGATGAGCATAGGCGTCAATCAAACTGGCGGTGTGAACCACCCCCGCCAAACAAGACATGTCACTAAAACTTTAGTAGTTTTTACTCCTTTGCCTTTATCATTGTTGGATAGGCCGTAATTAAAATCTCCACCCAAAATAACATTATAGGAGGTATGCAAATATGGTTGTAAAAGCCGAAATAAATCCACCCTGGTTGCTTTAGTTTGAGGTGCATAAACATTTAGTAATCGGTAACATGTCCCTTGGTGCACAACATCTAAAAGCAATACTCGTCCAGGAACTAAGTCTATCAACTTCAAAACTTTTACCTCTGATAAAAAAGCACTGCAACCCCTGTACACCTGTCAAGACCCAGTGACCAGTATGAAACCCCTGCATACCAACACCGTGAGGCACCCGTAAGTTCAGCTATAGTATGTATACGTGTGTCTTGCAGGAAAAAAATATTACAGTGTAAAGTTTGTAAGAGGGAAAAAAAGCAGCTTGTCTGAGCTGATTTTTAATGCTGTTCACATTAAGTGAGCAGAAAGTTAAGGAAGAAAGCATTTAGCCCATCATGGTGATTTGCGTCTATTCTTTTCCCCCTTTTTAGGAACTGCAGCATTGTTCTTTTGAGGGAGGGATGGGAGTGGAATACTGTTGGATTCCATATCCACAGATTTCACTATGGAGTCAACTCCTGACTGGGAAGATTCAGAATCAGCGTCAGATACATCTTGTGCAAGAAGAAGGGCATGAAATCAATTAGTAGTGGGGGTGTTCACCAATTTAGGGACTTTTGAAGCAGGTTGAGCATGGTAGGACTTACTCCGCGTTACTCTAATATGAGAAAGTAAGACCAGGGGAGTTGGGGGGGGGCATGGAAAGGCCATCTAAAGGAAAAGAAGCCTGAGGCGGAGGGTCAGGTAGTGGCACATCTGGGTCAGGGGCCAACGAGGGTGGGGGAGTAGGAGGGGGAGTCTCGAGAGGCAGGAAGGGTTACATCAGAGGAGGTTAACTTAGTGGTAAAAGGTGTAGCACGGGTTGTGGAAAGTGTGGTTCTGGATCGTTGTGCAATTGCTATCAACAAACGTTGTTCTTCAGAGTCCTGAGTGTCCGAGTGTTGGTGGGCTGCCTCAGGGCAGGTGGCATAAGTGTGTCCTTAAGCAGCACACAGGGAACAAACAGCTGTATTACGACAATGTTCACTTACATGACCCAAGGAATTGCAAAGGTTACATCGCAGGCGATCACAGGCACTACTAATGTGACCCGATTTCCCACACCTGTAGCAGGATTTAGGCTGGCCCACATAAAACAGAACCCCCTGTCCTGTCCTAAAAATACAATTCGGGAGATGTTGTAAACCATCTTCAGTAGAATGCATATACCCTAATCCTCCAACCCCTGTCCAATATTTTCAGAGTCAAAAATTGCCTCTGGTTGACCTAATAAAGTACATCTCTGTTTTAACCAAAAATCAAGGTCCGTAACACTAACACTCTCATTCCTAAAAAGAACAGTAACTGTTTTATGTGCCGGTTTCGTGAGGGGAAAAACTTCAAATGGGGACCAAAGAGGAGTTTGCCGTACCAAATGAAATCTGGACCAAAATTTCTCCAAACCACTATTCAGCTTAAAACTAATATCAAAGTTTTTTTCACCAGACACATGTATTAGTGCATATAATTCGGCAGAAGTAAACTGCAGACTATCTTTCAATAATGACTTTGCCACATATTTTCTATCAGGAAAAGCCTCCAATCCCCCCTTATAGATAAGCCGAACAGCATTGTGTCTTTCAGCTGAGTAAGAAGAGGAACGAAAAAAGGAGGCATAGGAGCGTAGAGCAGGTCATTCTGGGCCAGGCAAAGAGTCCGTTGAAGGGCCCTCAGTGCTGCGAGAAACCCCAGGGTCATCCAAACCTCCCTCAACCAAAGGGTGCAATACCGGAATTGGAATCGGGTCAGGAAGGGGTATAACTTATTGTGGAAGAAACCCAAGTTCAGGAGTCTGTGTAAAAGAAAGTTCAGGGGGTAGAGCCAAAGGAGAAGCTTGAACTTCCTCGAGGTGGGTGTCAGTTGTAGCAAGTGGAATTACTTGAGGATCAGAGTGTTCATGAATCAGCAAAGGAGAGACACAAGACAGTTACTGTGTTACCCCTGGAATGGCAATCGGTGAAAAGCCAAAGATCCATTTACCCGACTCAAAGAGCTACACCCAGCCCACAGACATTAGGGCCTTGGAAACTGAACAAGAAGCGTCGGCATCATCAACCTGATCTGCCCAGGAGCGGGGTTTGTCATTCTGAGCTTTTTTAACAGCTGGTTTAAAAATCCGTAGATGTTTGGCATCAAAAGAGAAAACAAATGCATTGCTTTGGTCAAAGGGTGTAGTAACATAGGCAGTACCTGTAGTAGATTGACCAGATGGAAACTCTTTCAGCAATTCAACTGAGGTTGCAGCCGCCTGAGAGTTTGTTCCGATTACATGCTGCGTAGCAACCTCGCTGTCAGACAGCATAGTTCCAGCTGTCACAGGATTTCCAAGCGGTGGTTCCGCATTCCGCAGTCGAGTGGAAAGAATAGGCAAAGTCAGAGCTGGAAATGTGAATTCAGTAGGTAGTTTCTCAGAAAATGTAGTCGTAGGCAGTGAAGCCACCCTTAGGTGACTTGTCGCAGTTGAAATCTCCATAGGATTTACTAGTGTAGCTGGTAAGACTGGTTCCATCGGCGCCTCAAAAAAGATCTCGGAATCCACAGTTTCCATCAGTGAAGGTGCAATTGGCCCCTCGGCCTGCAGCACATCCTGCTGCAATGAAGACAGCTCAGCAACTGAGCATTCCATCACGAAGGTCAGGAAGTCCCCCTACTGGCCAAGCAGTAGGGGAATTTCCCTGGAGTCCTGGCCAAATTTCCCTCATTTCACTAAAAATACCACCAACAGCTTCATCTGGTTCAAGGTCAGTTGGCATTCATCTGTATCCCCCTCCCCCGGGTCATGCCTGAAAATAGGCAGGATTTATCTAGTGCACTTACCTGGTCAACAAAAACTAAATAAATAAATAAATACCTGCAGCACAGAAAGCCAAATGCAGTTTAATACTGAGCTAAACAGTATTTGCTGCAAACACATCTGTATTTATACTGTGTCTTCTAATACTTAACCTGTATAGTTGTTTATCTTTCCCTTCCTGTATAATTTTGCCATTATTGTTGCTTGTATTGTATCACTTATGTTAAACTTGTAGTTATTGTACTTTGTCACGTACCTTGGTCATGAATGAAAATAGGCTATTAAACCTTGTGCACCCACCCAGTAAATAAAAAGAGAAATAAACAACTAAATAAATAAATGTGATACCTCTGAAGTCTTTGGTAGCAGCTTGAGACCCTTTTCTACCATGTTACTTTATCTTATTCCATCCACAATTTAAGTTTTTAATTGCAGTTATGACTGGCACCAAAAACGTTTGATTCAGTCCTGAAGCCCACACTGGAACACTTAAAGGGAAAGGTCCATGTATAAATGCCCCCAATCAGAATTCTTGCAGAAAGACATACATTATTTGTACTTACAGGCTGTCAGTGTGTTATGTTTTATCTGGTTAACCTGGTAGTCCCTCCCACCAACATTTTGAGTAAAGTGCCTCTAGTGGTGTATCCCACCAGCTCCTGCGGCTATGCCATGACTGACATCAGAGTTGAGGAGCAGTTGTGGAGTGTGTATTGTAAGTAGTTATATTCAAGGTGGAGATATCAATAGCCCCCATTAGTGATTACCAGTCCCCAGTGCTATACTGCAACCAAGTATAGACTGGCAGTCAACTGAGGTATGGGAAATTTATACATGGAAGTTTCCTTTTAATGAACAGAGACTGTAGGTCTAGTCACAGTTGCTCTCTAAAAGGCTCTGTAATCACATACAGTCTGCACCCGAATACTAAGTGATACTCTTAATACACTGGATTTGCAGTGGATAGAAAAACAAAAGTATTTTTAGCAATGCCTCTGTTCCCTTAATGGTTAATCATCTGAGTACATACCTTTTTGCAATTACTCCTGATTATGTCATCTTACAAAAAAACTTGAGATCAGGGAATGGGAAAGTGTCAGCATTTGATATGCAAAGCACAAAGCAGCATTAATGCTGCAATGCCACTGTTTAAATAAGCTGGATACAATTGACACTTTTCATATCTGAAAATAAATTCAGTCCTGATGAGTTTCTTGATACATGAAGCATGTCTGACCTTTTTAATTTTTAATAAATCTATTTTTTTGAGCCACTCTTGCAAGAGTGATTTGTCTTGTTATACAAAGGAAATATTTTGACTGTAAACATATGTTTTAATCTCTTGTATTGCAGAACCCCCCACTCCAATTGCTCCTCCTGAACTTCTGGCAGTTGGTGCAACTTACTTATGGATCAAACCAAATGCTAACTCTATAATCGGAGATGGGCCTATTATTCTGAAGGAGGTGGAATATCGCACCACTACTGGGAACTGGGCTGAAACTCATATTGTAGACTCTTCAAACTACAAGCTCTGGCACCTGGACCCAGATGTGGAATATGAGATAAGGGTATTACTCACTCGCCCTGGAGAAGGTGGGACAGGGCCTCCTGGACCTCCTCTTGTAACAAGAACAAAATGTGCTGGTAAGGTTTGATGTAATCAATGCTAACTGTTGCTGTGTACTGCACATTCTTTTGAAAAGAGAGAGTTTCTTAATGATTATTTTTATCTTCAATTCATTGCACCGTGACTTTTGCTTAATGCAGAAACAAAGTATATAAAGTACAGAAGGATAATCGTACAGAATAAACATAGCTCTTAAAGGTGATAGGAAATTATTTTTTTACATAGTTAACTATCCTCTCCTGTTCTTTTCCATGCCAGTTATTTATTCTGATACACTTTCGCCAATGTTTTGTTAATAAATTATCTAGTTTTGAGATGCCTCGGACCTACATATAGTTTCACTTTTCTTAGCATTTACTGATCTTTCTTCTAATATTTCTAAGACATTCCATGACAACAGTTACACCATTCCTTGCTGTTCATCTGAATAACCTAGAATGGTGTTACTAATAAGTATGAAAAAGAGAGAGAGAGAATAGAAACTGCTGAGGAAAGTGAGATTCTGGGTAGTTCCAAAGACAAGAAAATTGAATAATCAATGTAACAAAAAAATTCAAAAACATATCAAAGTATTGGATGGACACAAAAAGGACAACAGGAGAGCATCTAGAGATGTAAAAATTACTTTCTATCACCTTTAAAACATATATTAAATTTAATTTACATGTATTTAGTTAGATTGCTAAGTAAACAAATTCCAAATTTCATGAATACCAGAGATGGTAAGGATAAAAATAGAAGTCTAATTGATATTTTTTTAATTTTTAGTATGTAGCAAAACAGAGTTTAATTTCCTTCTTACTTACAGTATTGTAAAGGATATTTTTTAAGTTTCCAACATAATATTACAAATAAAAAATCCTGCTCACAGACATATCTTTTTGATAAAAAATTGTATCCACCTTTATTGAGTATCTTATGTACAAGATTAACAGGGAACAGTCATGAATGGCAGCCCCATACCTGTGCATGGGATTGGCCTGAATATCACTTAATGTGCAAAACGAAAATTTCTTGCTTGCCCATTTCTAATTAGAAGCCCTCATATCTGGTTGATCCTGCTGTCCTGCAGCCCTGACATGTACTATCTATAGATGGGTCAAACACATCCTAGAGTCTTTTGCAGCTGATGTCAGGGCTGGGCTGTAGCAGTGGGAGATTCAGTCAATAGAAACTGCATTAAATAGTGTTTATGAGTTTTAATCAGCTGTTTACTGGTCCTGCTGTCCTCCGGAGGCAATACTTAGTTTATACTTGGCCTATGGAGGGCATCAGGACAGACAGGATGAAGGGATTCAGCTCAAAGGAGTGAAATTAAGTCTGACACTGTTTCAAGAGCAAAATGGGGAAGAACTGCTCCCATGTAAAATGTACCTCCATAATGACATCAGCTTGACTACATGAATTGTAACAATGCAACATACATTGAAGAAACCTATCCCTGACCCCTGTCAGGTATGTTCGATCCTACTTGAAAAGTGATGTCTTCCCCCAGTAAATGTTTCCCATTTCTACAGATGAGCAAACAAAAAAACTTCCACTCATGGAATTTCCATGAATGTCAGACTTTTGCGTCAGTGAAAATTCAGAAATTCAATTAGCAACTTTCTCGGAAATTTTGTCAGCAACCTACAGTAGTCTAATACTGTAATCATCCATAAATAATGCCATTTAATCACTGGTGTCTAGCAGCATCCCCACCCCCACCTGTTGCTGATTGCCGCCTAATGTAAAATATTGTCCAGTGCCCCCCCCAAAATAGAAATAAAATCTCCTGGTAGCTAGCGGTCCTTACTCCCATCTGATTACCCACCCCATAAATAAAAAATAATTCTCTGGTGGCTAGTGGTCCCTCCCCCCCCCACCTGATCACTCTTCTCATTTATAACAAACAATTCCCTGGTGGCTAGTGGTCCCTCTCCCCATCAGATCACCCACCTGACCTGGAGTTTATACCCTGGTGTCCAGTTTAATCTCCCATCCTGATCCCCCATATAGACAAAATAAATATTTCTTCCTGGTGGTCTAGTGAACCCCCCACCTGATGGTGGGGTGGGTGACTGGGTTGGGGGAAAGACCGCTAGCCACCAGAGAATTATTGGTTATATAGGCAGGTGATCAGGTGGGGTGAGGTATCGCTATCTACCAGGGAATTATTGATAATATATGGAGCAGGTGATCTGGTTGGTGGAATGACTGCTAGCCATCAGGGAATTATTTGTTATAAAAGGGAGTCTAACTGGGTGGGGAGGGACTGTTAGCCATGAGGGAATTATTTGTTATATATAGGGGGTGATTGGGTGGGGGGGAAGGCCCGCTAGCCACCAGGGAATGTTATTGTTATTTCAGGCATGACTTTGGGTAGGAGGGGAGTACTGGACTCCAGGGATTCAATGAAAGATTGTTTTTTGCCTTTTACTGTACAGACAGTACATATTGTGAGTGGAATAGAGTAAAAATTTGCCCTACACATTTGGAAGATTTCCAATTCTCCACAGGCAGAAGTTCAGAAACTTCTGCAAAGTTGTGAAGTTTTGCATAAGTTCCACTGAGGCGGAAATCAGAACTTTTGCCCACCTCTATTTCCAACACTGCTGAGGATCTAAGAACTGAAGGTGGTTCATAATACTGTATCTTTACCAATCGAGAGACCCACAATTTTTAGGGAAAGTAATCCCCTGCCTTTAAGGCATTTTTTCTCTACTCCTAATATATTACTTTTACACAATGTAATATGGATGACTTTTCCACGCATTAAGCAAGCCTTCTCTGATGATATTCAAGTTAAAATCTGTTCATGATTTTACCACATACTAATTGTTTGAATCTGGGGAGTTCTAAAACTTCTAATGGCTTCTGTAAAGAAAAGCTTTATAGTACCACAGTTTTGATACTCTGCTTATATAGCTTGAATATATGATAGCATTACACTGTGCTTACACTAATCACATTCTGGGAAAGTAATGTTCTTCCATTACTGTTTTTAAATTGTACTGTATGAGAACAGTTAAATTTGTATATGAATCTCTGAGTTATTGGACTACACAGCAATCATTTCTGGCACTGTTGCAAACTGTGCTGATACTGCTCCTTCCCCACCACTCCGTTGTCACTGTGACAGGTAAGCTACTGTGGGATGTCTTAAATATTAAACTGGTGTACTTTGAAATGAACAATTTATAGTTATAAATTATTTGCAGTTGTAAGAGATTCTCTCTAAAGTTAATGTGGTGAATGATCAGGATTGAAAACCCCTGAATATTTGTATTCCTCACACCTGACAAAGCATTCTATTTTCTCAGAACCAGGGGTGGGCAAACCTTTTGGAGTTCTATTTAGAACCTAAAGGTTTCTTGTTTTCAGATCTTGTTTTGAACCCTGAATTTCTCATGCTATGAGACAGTTCATCCACTAGGGGCACAGTCTAAAGCTGGATAGAAGGATTTAAAAAGTACATTAGGAAGTAGTTTTCACAAAGCAGGAGGTAAGTAGAATGGTGTACTGAACAACGTGGTCAATACTGAGCTATATCTTGGTTCGAAACACAACAGAGCACCATTATGGGAGTTATTAGTCAATAATACATTGTAGAGCTTTGGAGAAGACTTGATGGACATATGGGGCTTGATTCTGAAAGCCCAGAGTTTGATGCAAGGCACCTGCCCCAAACATAAAAGGTGCAAGAGACACCTTGCACCATACACTGCCCTCGGAGCTATTCTGAAAGGCAGCCTGCATCAACTGCAGTCTGCCTGCCCCAAATTGGGCTTGCACCCCCAGTACACCCCCTTAAACAGGCTGCAATCTGGTGCTGGAGGGCATGTGGCAGATGAAAGCTGCCACATCCCCAAAAATGTGATTCACTAAGCCCACCCAGAGGACAGTTTTCTAAGTATCCTTAGACCATCCATGGCTGGTCTAAAGATTCTTAGACCTGTCCTCTGGAAGGGCCACACTAATGCATTGCATTTGCCCCAATGCCATCCCCAATCCATATATGTATTGAAACCCTCTTCCCTGGTGCTGCCTATTTGTGATATGTTTATATTATATTTATAACACCCCATTCCCTCTCCCTGATGCCACCCCTAATTACTATTTGTATGAAAGCCCATTCTCTGATGCCATCTGGTATTACTGTATATAAATTAAATCCCCCGCCTCCCACCCCTATCCCTGATGTCACCTATATGGTAATATATCCTATTACCTGGTGGTCTAGTGGACCCCTCTCCAATCCTGATTCCCGATCTTCCCTTGTAATAAAATAACCATAGTCCTCAACTCCCCACATCCCTATGGGTCTATCACCCCCCCCCCAATCTGGAAGGTGACCATTACTGTACAAAACAATAAAACACATTCCTGGTGGTCTAGTAAGTAAATTCACCATCTTGTTTGTTATCACTTCTTTTTACCTTGTATAAGATGCTTGCCTCATCCATTCCATATCACTCATCTAGCCATTGCTTCAACACCATCAGACATTCCATAGTGATTCTCCACCCTTTTCCCTACATCTCTGCAGCCTCTCCCTTTCTAGTAGGGCTGTGCTTCCACAGCCTCCATGATCCAATGGGGAAGTTACCCCTGGAAGTGAAAGTTGGGCATAGATCACATCCTCGGGCTGACCAAGCCTGTCATAATCCAATTAGTTTGATATGGATGTCTTTAAAATAAATGCTTACCCTTCTCTGATTAACATCTTAAAAGTAAATTCACCATCTTGTTTGTCATTACTTCTTTATACCTTATATATGATGCTTGCCTCATCCATTCCAAATCACTCATCTAAGTAGGGCATAGATCACATCCTTGGTTCACTTGCTTACTGGGTTGATAGAGGTCATGATGCATTATGCAAGCAATAATTCCCGACAGGGTGGGTGGTATTGGTCAATACGGGACCACCCAGGGGCGTAATGAGGCCCGACACCGCAGGCGGAGGGCCTTATAGCCCCTGGAAGGTCCGGTATTGCCCATACCGCCCACCCTGGAGGGTATTATTGCGCTTAGAAAATGGGCAACTGTGTTAAATTTTTGAAAACAAATATGAAAATAAAAAAATATATGTGAAATATATATAAAAATCAGCTGAAATTAAGTTGTCTGGTTAAATAGTCCCTGCATTGCTTCAATTGCCTCAGGTGGGCACTGCTGTTTTTCCCCCTTTGCTATCAGCATTTCTTTTCAGTTTGCTATTTTGTCCCCCCCCAAAACACACACACACACACACACACTGAGGCATCATAGTGCAGTTTTTTTATTTTGGAATTGAAAACATAGTGTGGTGAGATAAATAAGAAGAAAGGTACCCTTCGTTTTTTTTTTAAATTGGTTTTGTGATGTGGCGTGAGTTTCAAACCCGGAAGTATACTGTAATGAGCAGGCTAGTGTAAAGCGAAGGGAAACTGTGTTGACTGGAAAGAAAAAAGAAAGAAACTGCCAAAATATGAAGGTACAGCACTCAGGAGGCATGGCAGAGGTACAGTTTGGGTTTGGGAGGGATGGTCGAACTTTGTGTGTTGCGGCGTATGTTGCGAGCAGCAGACTGTTCACCTGGTTGCCGACAGACTGCTGACTGGGAAAAAAACAAGATTTTGTGACTAGCGCCTCTTTCTGCATTTTGATGTGTGTGTTTTCTGTGAACTTCTGCGAAGAGGCGGTAGCGATGTTGGATGCAGTGCTGAGCTGTTTGTAAAGTGGAGCGTTACCGCGGCCGGGACAAGCGGGAAAGCTGCTTCCGATATGGGGTGAAATTATGCTTTAGTGTGTGCTTAATATTAGAGATGCTGCTTATTAATCTATATGTGGGCATTTTTAAATAAATATAGAGACTGGGAAAATGGGGAAAATGTGATGAGCCACAGTGAATGTTTCAAAAACAAGACAGTTGTGCTGGATGGGGGAGTTCGATTCCTCGCTAAGCGAGGAGAAAAAAAATGGCGGTTATTTCAAATGGTGACATGGTGTTTTGGCCAATCAACAAGCAGGGTGGTGGGCATACAAATACTTCAGTGGGTGAAGGGGTACTTGGGCTGGCACTTTTTATTTTCTGGGCATCTATTGAAAGTTAATGTACCCCCCTGGCAGGGGTACCAGCCAATCAGAGCCCAGGAAATAGAAAGCTCATTTTCTAACAAAGGATAGGCCCTTGGTTTCTTCTGTCTCTAAGTTATAATGTGTCTGGGTTACGGTATTCCTTAATCGAAAGAGCTCATCTATTGCATCATTATAGATACTCTAGCCAGTGAGATCATTGGTGTCAAATACTCAGTGGCTTCGGATGCTGATATTTCTACTCACATGGGCTGCTACACTGATGAAAATAGAGCAACTCCTCAATGTGCTCAATTTTCAGAGAAACATTGAAACATAAAATTTGTTGGCAGATAAAGGCCACTTGGCCCACCCAGTCTGCCCATTTTTCCCTGCCTATACTGACACTTTAAACCCTACCTGATCTCTAGCTACCTCCACCCCACTTCCCTACAAAGATTCCCTTCTATCCCTTGTATGCTTGAAGCCCACCACTGTTTTCACCCCTCCTCTACCTCTGCTGGAAGGCTGTTCCAGGCATCCACTACTCTTTCAGTGAAGAAGTAATTCCTCACATCCCTCCTGAATTCCCCCCTTCCAAATTCATTGCATGCCCCCTTGTTCTTATGCACCATCTCCTCCAAAAAATACTACCCTCCTTTACCTTTTTACTCCGATGAAGTATTTATAGGTCTCTAACGTTATAGTAGCTTATGCAAATAACAGTTTAAGCCTCAGAAACCACTTCCTGATTACAACCAATGTTCTCACTGGTTGGAGAACCTTTAATGGCACACGGGGTACATACAGAACTGGTTTTAAAGAGTAGTTTAGCCCACTAGGCCAGGTGAACTTAAAACAATATAATAGTAATATTCAATTCAGTTTATATTTCACATTAAATCTGTATTTCCCCAACCCGTTATTTATTACCATGGTCATTTATATAAAAACAGTACCTTTGTTCATCGTTAGTAAATCTACTTTTATTGCTTAATTCTCACCTGATATCGTAATGCTCAGTTTGCGATGTCACAGTCACTGCCATGGCTACAGGTTTTAGTGTCATAACAGAGGTTTATGACATCAAGGAGGGAATACGCTATAGAGGTAGATGAACTATAAAGAATAATAATTATATCATAATGCAGATTTCCTCAGTAATAAATAATGGGGAGGATAAATCTATAGGATATATAAAACATAAGACATAGTGTAACTTAATATTGTGTTTCTTTAAATTTTCTTTGAGGCATCAGTAGCTCTTTCAAGCCCAGGAAGACAAAAAAAAAAACATATTCAAAGAGAAAACATGGGCTTAACAAATACGAGATAAATTAGGAAGACTGTAATGTTCCCCTTCCCTTTTAACATTTTCATTATCAGGGTAGCAGTGAAGGTATTTCCAGAACTAGTACATCCTTCCATATAATAACCATGAAGTAATTATCTGTAAGAAACATTTTAGATATCAAATTAAAGACACCACTGGTGAGTCTAACTGATAGCCCAGCCACCATAGAAACAGTGGTCAAAATTGGCACGGCCCACTAGCCAAATGCTGGTAGATTTTGTGTTGGGCTAGTAAGATTTTCCTTTAAATAGCCCTGCGGTCTTGTACAGGAGAAGATAACATTTCAGGGAGTACATCAGTTGGGCCAGTGAAAAAGTCTGTAGGGCTAGTGGATTTTCTCATTCACTAGCCCTTCTGGCTAGTGGCTGTAAAGCTTAAGTACACAATTGATATTTTTGATTTTTATTTCTTATGGAATGATTAGCAAAAGATCTGAAAATCAGAATTTTCATTGGGATATTAACCGTAATGTTATTCATACATGAGACTGTTAACTGTGGTGTCACAAAAATAAGTTAATCCATGGTGAGATGTTAATAGCTGTTGCTTTGAAATCATGCTATGCTCTGCCACTCACTAAGGGGTAGAACAGGCAGTACCCAAATTGTACGTGAGAAATGAGGCCATTACTTTTTATCTGTCAGACAATCACCTGGAAAAGCAATTTTCTCTAATTATATGCCATTTTATACCTTTTAGTCAGTGACATATTTTATATTGGTCTCTTCTTTAAAAAAGTAATCTTTCATGATTAATGATGTTAAGTAATATCATACTGCTGGCATAAAATATACTGTATATGGTAATATGAAACTTGACATGATGTACAGTGTATATATTCCTAAATTATTTAATCACACATGGAAGGAATATGCCATTACTTTTTTGTAAAACTTAATGAAGGATTGGAAAACTTATGAGGACAAAAGTGCCCTTTTCACTCCATAGTAGAAACTTTGAGTGGTTTTATCATGCTGCACCAGAGAGCTGAGAAAAAAAATAAACAGGGATCTTTTTTGCTCATGAATACAACATATAACTAATGAACTTCATGATGCAATATACATCATCAGCACTTCAATTATTATGGTTTCAGTCACTAATTTATAAAGCCTTATTATCTTTATTTATGGCAACAGCTGGCAATACTTTAAAGAGGATGTGAAGAACATCATTGCTCCCACTTCCCTCATGTTCCCTTTCTGTATATGTCTCTCATTTTGGTTCTTCTGTCTCTCATTTTTGTTTTCTGTCTTTAAAACCAGTTCTGCATATAGCCCCTTACCACACATCATCTCATTATAGGTGTTCCAGCCACTGACCTAATCAGTTTCAATCAGTCAGGGGCTCCTGCTGCTGATACTGCCTCTTTAATAAATTGATACTTTAATGAAAACTGATCACATTCAGGAATTACTCCATTTTCATCAGTATAGCAGCCCATACATGTAGAAGTAGCAGCATCAGGAAGACCTATTAGTCAATAGCTGATTGCATCCTTCTGACTATGTCACTGCCTGAAGATAGAGTACCTATGATGGCACAATAGTTGGGCTACATACTGACCTGGTTTTAAAGACCAAGGAGTCAGAAAACAAAAATAGAGATATTTAACTTTTCATGTGAAAGACTGCACCTCAGGAGTGTAGCACCCCTCCTTATACAGTGTCCGTGTGCTGTGATTTTTATCCCAAGTTCCAGGTGTGGGGCTAGAACCCACAACCTTCAATTGTTCAGCCGCAGAAGTCAGCATGCAACCTGCTGGAGGCATTGAGCAGAGGAGCATTCAGTGCTCCCTCCTGCCCCCAATCCCCATATCTGTTGAATTTCTTGTGCTTGTTGTAGCCTCTCCCTTACCAGATTCCCCTAAGTGGCAAAGCCATGCTATTAGTGGTACCTCACCCCTCATTTGATAGAAACATTCCTTGTTGTCCAGTGGTCCCTCCTTCCTCCACATAGATTCTTGCCCCCTCCACCCCAATTCCACCCCCCACCAGACGGTGGCCTGCACGTATCCTCTGTTCACCTCCCTGGCTGGCCAATATCAGCCCTCCACGTCTTGTATTACTATATAAAGCTGTGTATCAATATAGGACTTGCAGCTGACAATAAGAATAGATGACATGAAGCAAACATGCGCAGGGACACACAGTAGTTCATTTTCACCAACTTTATTTCACTTGTAACCTTACACATGGCAAACCTTTTGGCCACTTACCTCCTGCCAGACCGGTGACCCATGTTTGGGAATGAGCATGGGTTACCTGAAGTCAGTGGAGCGGAAGAGGACCGAGTGTTCCAAGGACTGCTCTCCTCTCCTCTGCTGGGAAGGGGCAGCCTGCCATCTCCGCCCATGACCACCACTGGTTGGAGGCCCAGTGGTAGTACAGGCTTGAGTGGCTCAAAAGGAGACATTGCAGCAGTCTAGGATGTGTGCACCTCCATGCACATGTCCTGGTACTGCAGTATGGAGAAGCAGCAGAAAAGCAGAAAAACTGAGGTATGATCTTTGTAAAGCCTTGCCCATGTGTCTGTGACTTGCCCTACTGCTCTGGTCTGGAGCAATCTTGGAATGTGTGTGCTCTGGGGGGGGGGGCAACTCTTCCCCCAGGCCCTTCTGCAGGGATAAATCCACACGGAAACCTAACTCCTAACCTGAGAGAGGCATGGGACAGTCGTGGAGCATGAGAACATGGCTGATTAGCTGTTCACTCTGCTAACAGAGAATAAAAACCTTTATGGAAAAAGAAAAAAATGCCAAGCTTTTGTCACTAAACTTTAAGTGACAGCTTTTAGATCACACCCTCCTCCATGACCACATTAGTGGGGATAATGTAACTCCTACACAAAAAGGGTGTTCAACAGTTGCCCACTGAACACCCATTTTAGTTGGGACTTATGTATCACCAATAATGTGGTCATGAGGAGCAGGGGTCCTAAAGCTGTAACTCAAGGTTGGTGATAAAAGCTTTGTATTTGCTAAAGTTATGGGTTTTAGAAGAAACATTGGGAGAAAAATAAATTAAATCCATGAAGAACTCACAAAGCTGAAAGTAGATAAGGCCATGGAGCCAGACAGAATCCACCCAAGGATATTAAGGGACCTGCGAAGGGAACTAGCAGTGCCTCTGGCAGCCCTGTTCACAGAGTCACTCAACATGGGTGTGGTAACAGAGGACTGGAGGAGGGCAAATGTAGTCCCACTGCACAAAAACGGCAGTAGGGAGGAGCCAGGGAACTACAGGCCAGTCAGCCTCACCTCAGTGGGGGTGAAGATCATGGAGACAATGCTGAAAGAAAGGATAGTAGCACATCTGGAATCCAGCGGTGCTCAGGATATGAGGCAATATGTATTCACAGCAGGAAGATCATGTCAAATGAATCTAATAGAATCTTTTAATTGGGTGACTAGGGAAGTAAATCAGGGAGGGGCAGTAGACATTGCCTACCTACATTTCAGCAAAGCCTTCGACACCATCCCACATAGAAGGCTGATTAACAAAATGGGTAGTCTGGCCATGGGAGACAAGGTGGTGAACTGGGCTAGGAACTGGTTAACAGACAGGAGACAGAGGGTGGTGGTAAATGGGGTACAATCTGGGGTGAGGGAGTGACCAGCAGAGTACCACAGGGATCAGTACTAGGACCAGTCCTGTTCATTGTCTTCATTAGTAACATTGCACAGGGGCTGGAAGGAAAGGTATGCCAGTTTGCAGATAACATCAAGATCTGTAACAGGGTGGATACTCCAGAAGGGGTGCAGAAAATGAAGAGGGACCTGGAGAAGCTTAAAAGATGGTCGGAGATGTGGCAGCTGAGGTTCAATGCAAAGGAGTGCAAAATAATTCACCTGGGTAGAGGGAACCCTGGGGACAGCTACAGGTTGGGGGGGCTGACTGTCATCAAAGAGGAAAGGGACATAGGGATTATCATCTCTGATGACCTTAAGGGATCAAAGCAGTGTACAAAGGCAGCAGGGAGGGCCAGTGGCATGCTGGGGTCATAGGCAGGGGTATCACTAGCAGGAAGTGGGAGGTAGTGATGCCAGTGTATAGAACATTGGTAAGGCCTCATCTGGAGTACTGTGTGCAGTTCTGGAGGCTACACCTGTTCAAGGACATAGATAAGGTGGAGACTATCCAGAGAAGGGCAACAAAGATGGTGCAGGGCTTGCAACACAAAACATATGAGGAGAGACTAAGGGTCCTCAATATGTGCTCACTGGAGGAGAGGAGAGAGCGGGGGGACATTATTGAAACTTTCAAGTACCTCAGGGGCATAAACAAGGAGCAGGTGGGGGACCTCTTCCAATGTAGAACAAGCATTTGTCAATGCTGAATGTTTGCTTGCTGGTATTGGCATTGGTAGTGCAGGAGTTAGAGAGATGCATAATTGGAATGGTGGTGAAATACTGAAGTAACACAAACCCCCAACCCCACCCTGCAGGCTGACAGGTGTTGTGGGTGTGCCTTTGGGTTGTCGGCCATAACAGTGATGGCAATCCACCTCACCACACCCTGCAGACACTGACAGTAGTCACAGTGTGCCTTGGGGACTTTGGCCCTTACCTTGACCCCATTTCAAAAGGAAATAAGCTGAGATTGGTGCAGTATAACAGAATGGGGTGAATGTTGGGGCTGAAAACCCCAAGGCACACCTCAATGCCCGTCAGTGGCTGCAGGGTGGGGCTGGAATGGGTTGAACATTATGGCCGATGACCCAAGTGACACCCACAAGGCCTGTCAGTCTGTACAGGGTGGGCGTTATGGTTAGAAACCCTAACGCCTCAGGCATTTGTTGGTATTTTTTGCTAAAAATTTTCAACATGGGCTTTTTGGGAGCCCACCTCATGAACAGTGGCAGTATCATTTCATTACTGAATGCCAAAAAATGATTTAGCACAGCGAGCGTGTCATTCAGTGCCACAGGTGCAAAAACACATGTCGGGCAAGATGTGAAAAATGGCAGCTGTAGTGTTCATGAGGAGGTGTGAGGAAATGGCAATGCTGAAAATCTTGAGTAAAAATATGAAAAAGTGGTGAAGTTGCAAGTGTGCATAGAAACTGTGCAATACACGCTTGCAATGCAGTCATTTTTTGAAATGTTTTCACCCAATCACGCACCACTATACATGCCACCATGATAGTAACCACACCATCACAAACAATTGTCAGACTAACAGACTGGCTTTTGGTTATGATATTGCATTGTGACAAGCCTCTGTATCACATCAAGGTAGCCAGTCCCACAGAACTCCATTCACACACCACTAGCCGTGCCACCACACCACTAGCCACACCAACAGTTGTCAGACTATCACACTGCCTTTTTGTTACAATATTGCATTGTGACAAGCATCTGTAACATAGAAACATAGAATTTGATGGCAGATAAGGACCGCTTGGCCCACCCAATCTGCCCATTTCCCTACCTGATGGATAAGCTGCAGATTCTAGTTAATCAACAGCTTACTTCCTCCTGCCCCCCACTAGAATTGCCTTATGCCTGTCCCATGCATTCTTGAATTCTCCCACTGTTCCTGACTCCATAACCTCCTCAGGAAGGCTGTTCCATGCATCCACAACTCTCTCTGTGAAAAAATACTTTCTAACATAACCTCTGAGCCATCCCCCTTCTATTTTCAAATTGTGCCCCCTTGTTCTTGCACGTCCCTTCTTCTGACAGATACTATCCTCTTGTACCTTGTTAATTCCCTTGAGATACTTGAAAGTTTCTATCATGTCCTCCATCTCCCTCCTCTGCTCAAGGGTATACATATTAAGCTGCTTTAGTCTTTCCTCACATGTCTTCTGGTGAAGACCTTGCACCATTTTAGTTGCCCTCCTCTGAACAGCCTCCACTCTGTCTATGTCTCTGTGGAGATGGGGTCTCCAGAATTGCACACAGTACTCCAGATGGGGTCTCACTAACTGTCTGTAGAGAGGGATAACATCTTCCTGTTTTCTACTGTTGATGCCTCTCCCTATGCATCCCAGTATCCCCCCAACCCTCCTTACTGCCATCTCACATTGCTTGCCCACCTTTAGGTCATCTGATATAATTACTCCTAGGTCTCTTTCGATTTTTGTTGTTGTTATTAACTCACCCCCCCCATTGTGTACTCTTCCCCTGGGTTTTTGTTTCCCAGATGCATTACCTTGCACTTCTTTGCATTGAATCTGAGCTGCCACGTATTTGACCATTCCTCCAACCTTGCCAAGTCCCTTTTCATTCTTTCCACCTCACCTTGTGTATCAACCCTGTTACAGATCTTTGTATCATCTGCAAAGAGGCATACCTTTCCTTCCAGGTGCTCTCCAATGTCACTTATAAAGATGTTAAAGAGGACCGGTCCCAGTACCGAGCCCTGCGGTACCCAGCTAGTTACCCTCCTTTCTTCACTGTGGACTCTGTTTACTATTACCTTTGTGTCCTGTTGTCCAGCCAGTTTTTTATCCAGGCTACAACCTTGGGACCCACTCCAAGGCTGGCTAACTTGTATATTAATCTTTTGTGTGAGACTGTGTCGAATGCCTTGCTAAAATCTAGGTAGGCCATATCCACAACCCCTCCCTGGTCTACTACGTTGGTCACGTAGTCAAAGAAATCTATTAGGTTCGTCTGACATGACCTTCCTGCTGCGAAACCATGCTGCCTTGGGTCCTGTGCCCTACTGGCCTTTAGGTACTCAGCAGTTCTTTCCTTCAGAAGTGATTCCATCATTTTCCCTACCACTGAAGTCAAACTAACTGGTCTGTAGTTTCCTGCCTCTGCCCTGCTCCCACTTTTGTGAAGTGGAATCACATCCACCCTCCTCCAGTCCTCAGGTACTGCTCCATCCTCCCATGATTTGTTAAAGAGAGTAGTCAGTGGTGTTACTAGTTCTACCCTTAGTTCTTTTAGTATTCTTGGGTGAATCTCATCAGGTCCCATTGCTTTGTCCACCCTCAGTTTCAAGAGTTCTTTCAACACCCTTTCTTCTGTGACTGGACTGGTATTGACCCCCCTATTCAGAGTTTCTCCCTTGTTTGGTTTATGCACCACCCCCTCCTCATCTGTTGTGAATACTGAGCAGACATTTTAATTCAGTATCCCTGCTTTTTCACTGTCACCCTCTGCCCACATTCCCTCCCCTTTATTAAGTCTCTGTATCCCTCCCTTGGTCTTTCTTTGCTCTCTAATGTACCTATAAAAGGTTTTATCTCCCTTCTTAACAGAGTTGGCTATCTTTTCCTCAGTTTGTGCCATTGTTATTTTGTACCACATCAAGGTAGCCATTCCCACAGAGGTCCATTCACAAACTACTAGCCATGCCACCACACCAGTAGCCACACCAACAGTTGTCAGTCTAACACAGTGCCTTTTAGTTACAATATTGCATTGTGACAAGCCTCTGTACCACATCAAGGTAGCCAGTCCCACAGAGGTCCACCCACAGACCAGTAGCCATGCCACCACACCACTAGCAACACCAACAGTTGTCAGACTAATACACCAGCCTTTAGTTACAATATTGCATTGTGACTAGCCTTTGTACCACATAAAGGTAGCCAGTCCCACAGAGGTCCATTCACACACCACTAGCCATGCCACCACACCACTAGCAGCGCAGACTGAGCAGCATGCTGTAGTACCATCAGATGTAGTCAAGGCTCATGGTGATGAGGACTCTGATTCCTTGGCTTTCACGGACCATGGCAGACAGCGCGCGCACAGGCAGGTCAGTGAGCAGTCTGACGAGCAAGCCACACAGAAATCTTCTCTTTTTCAGTCCTCATTCTGTCCATTCCTTCCGTTGTGCTCTCAAGTTCTCTGCACTCCTCTTTTCTTCACCAGCAGACTAAAATAAATGTATTGCTCAGTACTGGGCCATTTAAACACGGTGCCCCATACTAGCCATGCCTCGTACCTGACACCATATGCAATTGCTAAAGTACAGCACCGGCGGCGGACCTGATTGAGACATTCAGGTAACTTGCATACCTGAATTTCTCTACCACATCCTGGCTGCCCCCTGCCACTTCCCCTTCCCCACACTGCAAAGGAACAAAGTTATGTCATGAGCAGAAAGCCTATGGGAAAAACAAAACAAAAACAAAGGACATGCATGCACGCCGGCTGGCTGTTTTGCTACCCCTGCTGTTTCAGTAAGCATGCCATGGCATGTTCTGCATATCAGTGCCTACACCCTTGGACTGTTGTGCAGGCAGCAAGGTGCTAGCTGGTTGGTGGCAAAGCTCTCAGGTGACCGGCACTCTGCACAAGGCTCCCCTTGGCCCTTGCTAGATAGTGGCACCAGAGCTCAGCAAAGCACTATAGTCTCTCCTCCGTCCTGACTGACTTGACTCCAATGATCTATCCCCTGGCCAGTGTTGGGCTGGTGAGCCTGGTGGCAATGCCACCCATCTGTCTGCTCCTCCTCAACTCGCTCTTCCAGACAGTCCATAACTGGCAGTGACTAGTGCTTTAGTCTATGCTGTGCCACATGTAGCAAGGAATTTTACATATGTACTCAATACTGACGGATGTTGCCCGTCCCTGGAGGGCACTGTGGCCCTCCCCCCATTACGTCTACTGACATCCTTGCATTTTAAGCATTTACTCTGGGATTTATGTGTTATCAGTGTCTGGCATTTCCTGCATAGGAGGGACAGGAAATATAAATTGTATTCTCATTCCCAAGATAGTTATGTTCATCTTGATTTTTTTTATTGCTGTGCAAGACCTTCATTGGGTTTTAGATGCAAAAGTATACTCTATTTGACATTCAGATCATGCACCCCTCATGTTAACTTTATTGACCCATGCAGAACAGAGAACCACTGAGGGGTGTTTTAACCCTTCCCTCATGCAAAACCCAAAGTTTCTCCAAACGATAAAAACTCAAATCCCACAGATACTGTCGGACAATAGTGAAGGCACTATTTTAAAGGCTATTCTCTGGGATACCTTAAAGATCATCCTCTAGGAAAACATTATCATGCTTGTCTCACAGCCCCCAAAAACAACTAAGATAAGTACGGCTGTCTGAACTCCAAAAGAAATAAAAGTACTTCATTTAGCACACATGAGGGTGATGCTACCTTGGGGACCAGATTAAGGTGACTCAGCATACAATACAGAAACCCTTAAATTATAAGGCGGAGCAGGCACTCCTATAGCTATGCCAGTCTTTTTATGAGGGTGGTGCCAGAGCAGCGAAACTTTTAGCACATTGACTATGACTTAAAAGTGCTACCATCAGCAAACTGACTGACTCAATCACAGGTCTCTCATCCACTAGCCATAAGGATATCTTGCAAAGCCTTGTGAACTTTTATACCAAATTATATATGGCAGACACCTCTCCTTCTGAGCAGCTCACTGACTTCTTTGATAAGATCCCTCTGCTGCATCTCACACAAGATCACAAGGCTGCCCCCTGTCTCCCTATTTATTTGCACTCTACATCGAACCATTGGCACAGTACCTCTGCCAGACCACTGCTGTCCAGCGTATTGCTATTGGTGGTCATCTACATAAAGTAGCGTATTATCCAGATGGCCTCATTTTATACCTTACAGCCCCAGACCACTCTCTACCAACCCTGACAACCTCCTTTTCGGAAATGGAATGGCAAGTTGGCTATACAATTAAGAAAGATCAAACTGAAGTGCTCCAGCTACGTTACTTCTCCATCACTAAAAACACAATAGCCATATAAATGAGGTAGATCATGTATTATTAGCGGTCTATATTGGAACCTGGACCACCACTCTCTCTGACCTTAATTATCTACCCGGAACAGTAAATGAAGGGGATTTACAAAGATGGATCCAACTCCCTCTCACCCAATTTCAAAGGGTTGATTCCATTCATGTGAACATCCTCCCATAATTTCTGCATTTATTCCAGACATTGCCTCTCCTTCTTCATTGAAATACTTCTACAAAAATGGAAAAATGACTATCCCATTTTGTTTCAAAAGGGGGAAGGCCAGGTGTAGCATTTGACAAACTTCAGTTAAATAATTAATTAATTAATTAATTAATTAACTTATATCTTTGGTGACCAGGTAGGTGCAGTAATCCAGAGGGCCATTTTCAGTCATGACCCAGGCCACAAGGTGGCAAAAAATAGGTACAAGTACAAACAGTTAATTACAAGATAAAATATGTGCATGCCCAACAACAGGCAGCAAGGGTGGAGAAAGAGATAATAGTGGTAATGCAATGACAATGTGCAGACAGGGTAGACAGGTAATGCTATATCAGTTTGTACATAAGGATAGCCAAAATACAGACGACGCAAGACACAAGCAGTAATGGTATACAGGTACATGGTCCAATTCAAGTACAAGTGAGAAAAAACAGTTGCTGTGATAAAAATTCAAACAGAAAAACAATCTGGATGGGCATGGGATGGAGGCATGGGGAGGACAGGTTAGGGAAGAATGTGAGCATGAGAGGAAACAGGTGATATGCACCATAAAGCCAGCAGGAGGCCAGCGTAAGGAAATCCCAGAGGGAGTCAGGCTGCCTGCCACAAATGGGGCTTGCGCCACAAAATGAGCTGCGGCATGGCACAAGAGGGCATTTGGCAGGCACAAGCTGCCACATCCCCGAATGTCAGATTCTCAAAACTCACCCACAGGGAGAATTTCTAAGTAACCTTAGACCAGCCAGGGCTGGTCTTAGGGTACATAGAAATATCCAGAAAGAAAAAGTTATCCACCTCAGTAGCTGGTAGTGTGTATGGGTCAAAGGCAGCCAAATCAATAAAGAAAAAAGACCCTGCACCTACCTAGAATCCCCAGAAAGGATTAGAGCCTTAATCCAAAATATCAGAGTTAAAAGCGTTAATTTTTATTTAGTAGAAGTATCTTAACAATCAAGTACTTGGCCAAAATGTGCATGCATATATTATATATATATATATATATATATCAGAGGCAAAAAAATCCATTTAATGCATCAGTTAGGGTTGTTCCACAGTGACAAAAGACAGGAAATTCGATGTTAGGGTTGAAACTCCCTCTTGGATCCACCCCACCGCACCCCCCCAACCGGCATGTGGGTGTGCTTTAGTCATTGGCCCTGACTTTCACCCCATCACATGTGTAGAGAAGCTGAGGTGGTGAAGTATAGGAGAATGGGGTGAGAGATAGGACTGACAACCCCAACGCAAACCCCGATGCCAGCTGGGGGCAGGGTGGGTCCACGGGGGGTGGGGTTAACCCTAACATCGAATTTCCTCACTTTTGTCAATGTGGAACAACCCTAACTGATACATTAAATGGAGTTTTTTGCCTCTAATTTCCCTTCTTTTTGAGAATGAGGAGTATAAATAGTGAATGGAATGCCCCCACCACGTGAGTTTTTGTGACACAGTAACAGTAACAGCAACGCAAACGGAAGCGGTAACCGTTATGCACGTGGTAACACAAAAGAAAATTGTAAAGCAAGCGTTAACAGAAACACAGGTGCAAAGTGATGCCAAAGGGAACAGTGACACAAATAGAGATGCAAGCAGATATGGAAATGCAACTGGTAATGTGCACGGTCACAGTACTGCAATTGTAAATGCAAATGATAACTGTAACAGCAACAGTAATGAGAAAGGAAACAGAAACAGAAACGGAAGCGCGTACAGAAATGCAAACTGTAACATGCACGGTGATGGTACTGCAATTGTAAACACAAATGGTAACGGTAACAGCAACAATAAAGCCAAAGAAAACAGTAACGCAAATGCAAATGGAAACGCAAAGGGTAACGCACACAGTGGTGTACATGGGAACACTATCGCAAACTGGCATGGAAGCAGAAGTGTGAACCCTACGTGTAATAATAAGTGGAGCGTACACCCTATTTTTCCCCAAAAGCTCCACTGAGAAAGACAGTGAAAACAAAGAATGTATGCATAATAATAGGTCTTGGAGCAGAAAATGAGCAGTTGTAATACTAAAATGCTAATATCTCAGTAACCGTATGACGTAAAAAAGAAATTAAAATTTCACATCATTCATGAGTTTCCTGGCTAGGTTTACAGTAAAATTTGTATCTCGTGACCATTTTTGAGATATTTGTGCCCTCGGAAGGCGCAAGGATCGCCACCATGTTAATCTATGAGAACAAACATCAACTTCGGAGTACCGTAACTTTGCATCCCTGCAATATTTTGTCACCAAACCACCAAAAGGCACATCTGTGAGATGTTGGCTGCCTTCCCTCCAAATTTCAGCCCAGAAGACCAAACCGTTGTTTTGCAGCAGGGTGGCAAAGAATTCCTGTCATTTCGGCTATAGTCTAGAAAACTGGTGCTGTGATTTGTGACACCTTTCGCAAAACTTTGCAAAAGTGTCACAACTGCAACACTACTTTGCGACACTACTTTTTCCAAAAATTTGAAAAACATATTTCTGGGGTGTTTAACCACAAAATAAAGACATGGATAGCATCCTAAGGGTTCAAATAGGTAAACACAAAAAGAATTGTGCCCCTAGATGCTCCCAATTTTAAATGCCAAGCATTTCTGTGATCAGTAACTGCAAACAAAAATGGCAGATTTGTGACACTACTAAGGCCATTTGCAACACTAAAAACTGCATTTGCGAAAGTGTCAAACTTTTTGTTAACTGTTCCCATTGACTCATAATGGGAATTTGTTTTTTGAATAACTTTTGAACCGTTTAATATTTTTCCACAAAATCTGTAAAAGGCACATTGGGGACACTGGCCACACGTTCCCTGAAGTTTTCAGACCGGTCACCCAAACTGTGCTATCTGGAGGTGCAAGCAAAGAATGTGCAAAAAAAAGTAATTGCATGCATGGATCCCGCTTAATAACTCCGCAGTCGTATATCCAACTGGTACAAAAGTTATCAGATCTCAAGATCTATGGTTACGCCCCATGCCTGCCAAATTTCAGGCAAATGCATTGAAAAGTGGCAAACGTTTCACCATTTAACCTTAAAAGGGCTACTCAATCCTAACTATGGTAGCACTCCCGTGCTACCATAATATAAATATAAATATATATATATATATATTTATAAAATGGGTAAGGAAAATTAGTGAAAATTCAATATCCTTATTGGCTGAAACATGTCACATGACCGTGCATTATTCCACAACGACCACACACCTCCCAGTACGACCGCATGCCTGAGCTACTTTCCAGCCCTCAAAACCTTCTCACCAGCAGTAAGATTACTCCACACCTAAAACAGAAAGGCACCACATACACATACAACTGCTGCCACTGGCACACTCAAGCTGCCACCCGCAGGCATTAGTAAATATACTAGTTTCACACTGTACCCACTGTTGTACTTGATCCTGCCATTCATTAAAAAAAAAAAAAAACATGTAAAAATCTAATCCTGCCTGCCATTTCTACAGTATCTTAGCACAAGCACTTTCACTTTTATGCTGTAAAGTAGCGTGACCAAACAGTCTTAATACCATTAAATAATATGGTGGCAGATGTCGATAAACCTCACTGTGTACAAAATAAGAGAACTTAGATATTTTGAGCGTATTTCATTTCTGTAAAAGAAAGCTCCCTCTGTTTGCAGGGAGAGGGGAACGACCATGCAGCACTTTCATTTTCATGGATGAAATGTTCCGTGACCGAGCGCTGTCTAAAGCAAAAAGTCACAACCTGCTACAAGCTCAGAGTAAGCCCCTCTCTGCTTAAAAACAAACGAAAGTGTGTCCCTCATGTTATCTTTTCTTACATTTAAGTAACAGAATGAAGCCATCGACTGTAGGCAGAAGAGAGTAAGTGCAGGCCAAGTGAGCCTGCAGCTTCAGAAAGCTAGACGGAACCCAGAGTGAGGGTTGCTATAGCAGGTAGGGTAAAATAGGATAAAAATAACACACTGCAGTGGATGATACACTGTTTTATCTTGCTCATTTATCACTCACCCCATTGTAGAAATATATATATATATATATATGGCATATGGACATAACGTCAGGGTGATAATCACCATGGAGAAAACGTGCCAGACAAAATGCTACAATTAAAGGTGGTCACTTGTAGAAATGGTCGTAGAGCAAATGTGGCTTCCATGGCCATAGACTGGAAACTGCATGACCTGCTCATGCCATGACTTTTTGTTTGTAACGGGACAATTTAAGTCCTCTGTGATCACCAACTCCTGAAGTTGCCTTTCCTATTTTGTGCCCAAATCCCTTCTTTCCATCTTCCTGTCCCCACAACATTGAGGTATTAAGGGGGGGGGGGGATCTGCACAAAAAAGGGCAAAGGTTGGAACCTGAACAGAAATTACTCCCTAGCCAGTGGGCCCACAGTGAACCACCTGCTCTATAGCAATATCTATTTATTTGTGGTTCTTATAATCAGAGAGTTTAAGGACACATGGCCAGCTATGCAGGTGTAGGTGGTCCCACTGGTCCAGTCATCCTTCTTTATCTCTATCCTGCTGTTCATAGGGTAGGTTTCATTCTTAAAATTCATGGAGTTAGTGTTTCTGTCCTGATCAATTACTGTGTCATCCTGCTTCCATTTTACAAAAATATCATCTGGACAGTAATGCCACCCTGGTACCATTCACAAGAATTTCGACCTGAAAGTAAAACAATTTAATTCTTCTCAAGCTTAATGTTACCTAGAAATAGGAGCCATGGACACATGCTCAGTAGTTTATACCATAGAGACACCAGACACAGAACTGTAATCTTTCTGATTTAAATGATGAATAATGATGATGTGCCTGATACTGCCCTTTCCATAAAAAAATACTTTCCCATGTTACCCATAAGTCTACCCTCCTCTATCTTCATATCATGACCCCTTGTTCTTGAACATCATTTTTAAAAGTTGCTACCCTTTTGTACTTTATTTACAGCCTTGAAGCATTTGAAAGTCTCTATCATATCCCACCTCCACCAAGGAATACATATTGAGACCCTCTAGTCTCCTGTCATATGACTTTTGGTATGACTATTAACACTTACTATCTCACTGTATTTAAAGTAAAACTGACAGGGGTGTATTGTGACTATGTGTTTTTAAATGACAAGTGATAGAGTTCAACTATGTATGTTAATAACTCCTTGGAGACCACTTTTATGCTTATAAGGGTGGTCTTGCATGCATTCTTAGGGTATGAGAATTGCAAACCAAAGATGAGCAGTTCTGATACCCTAAGTATGTAAGCGAGACAAATTTTACAAGCATAAGAGTGGTCTCCACAGTGGTATTAATTAAGCAATAATGCCTGACAGGGTGTGTGTCGTGCTGGGATAGCGTCATGCCTCAGGTGGTTAGGCACGAGGCCGCAGGCCAAGTGCGTTCAACAACTGAGGTGTGACATTATCCCAAACAACACAGCCTGGAGGGCATTATTGCTATTATACAATGGCTCGTTGTTATACAGGATAAAAACATAATTTTAAAGATGTTTTTGTGTGGAAAAATATTTTTGTTTTTTAAGAGCAGATGAAATAATCAAGCATATCAAGCTCATCTGCAGGTTCACAGTGAGGCTGAGACTAGACCCATGACGTTGTGCTGGAATAACATCACAGGTCCAGCCGAAGACTGACCAATCAGAGTCCAGGACTTTTTCTTGCCATTGTATAATATTTTATTGATCGATCAATCAATAATACAAAATTTTTTTTAAACAATCCCAGAATGTGCCCATTTCCAGGGCATCTGCATGTGAGATACTCTTTAGAGAATAATGGTGTCTCACACGCAGGCTGAGGAAAGGAGCACTCTGATTGTTTGGAATTACTCCCTCAGTCTATAATTGTTGTCACACATAGTGGTCTGTGCAGATTTTAAATATTATTATTATATTTAGTGTGTGTCAGCTGACTGCAGTGTGACCAAAGCAGTGACATGTCAAACAGAATGTAGCATCAAATTATTAATTTTCTAGTCAGTTTACACCCCCACCACAAAAGGATTTACATACCTAGGATGCGTTGACTGGGTTTGAAGCTTTTGATTGTGTGTCTACAGAAACTATACAAGTTGGAAAATGTCTGTGTTCTTGTATCATTTATGTATTCTAGAGTACATACAACATTGTTCTTCATCTCTCTTATCAACATTTAAATTACATCACCTCATTCACTTACTGACTCATTACAATATTAATCAACGTTATTAAGCAAAGTACCAATGGTACTGAAAGGCACCAACTCAATTTGTGACATGTTAGATGATGGCATGAATGGGAGGAGGTTCTAGTTCCACAATCTAAATAGCTGTTCAGCCACAAAGCACAACCTCACACACCTAGTAGAATGATGTTCGCCATAGTACGGTGCCCCATCACTGCTACCACAGTACTGTCTCCTGGACTGTCCCTCATTCCAGCTGCAGCACTTCCTCCCACCAAGGGTCAGATGAAGATACTACAATTGAATTGATACTGATTCTAATATATGAGGATAAAGAAAATTTAAAATGGAGATTTCCTGCCCACACATAGCACTTCACTCTACTCTTTTCCCAACAATGACTGTAGGTCTCATGGGTAATGCAAAGGAACACGTTTCTACATAACATTTCTCCCCAGCACGCAGCTTCAGTCATATAACTGGGAAGTGAGTGGAGTGAAGGGGTATGTGTGAGCATCAGCATGCCATTGTCTTCTTTTACCAGGTATACAGTATGTGAATCAATTGTCATTAAATTGTAGTACCCCATCCAACCCTGGTGCAGAGGAAGTGTTGCAGTGGTGGTAAGGGACAGTGCTGTGGTAGACATGTGGGACAGTGCCGTGGTAAAGTAAGTGTACAGAGGGCAGTGCTTGGTGAAGGACCAGCTACCTAAATCATGGAAATGAAACCTCTCTCCCTCCTCCCATTCATCCCATTCATGCTATGAACTAATAGTTTTGGTGCAAAATTTTACCTGAAAAGTGCAGACTTTTGCTCTCAAGCAGCAGAATTTCACCTGTGAGTGGCAAAATTCTACATTTCACTTGTGAAATCTGGCATTTGGCCAGCAGAATTTCACATTTTGCACCCGCAAACTATTTTGAGAAATGCGCGAACTTCGCAGCAAAATATTTTGTGGAGCAAAATTCTATAGTTTTACACAACACTAACTACTGTATAGTATCTTTATAATAGATTTTGATATCTGTAGTAAACCAGAATTAACTATAGTTGCTCTAGACTAATACATGTGCCAAAAACCTATTTACTCTGTGCATGCCCAATCAGAAAAGGTCTCTAAATGAGTTAACATTTAACAAAAAAATCCCTCTCAGTGAGCACTTCAACTGAAAACTACATTTAGATGCTGTAACTTTCAAAGACAATAATACACACTATGTATGTCTGTTTTCAGTACCTGCATACTAGTGGTTGTGGTATAACCCGACTCACATACTCTGGCTCCCTGTGTGTAGTGTGGATTTGGTATTCTTCGTTTCAGGATTGATTGATTCAACAGGAATACCAGCATTGTAATCAGGGGCTGGAGTGCAGAAGCAGTCCATTTCAGCAACTGGAAGCAACTGGTGATCAAGGCTGTTTGGATCATAGCAGTTAGTGGGCAGCAATGGGTTGGAGTGGGAAACAGAACATGGGCAGCGGTGGTGGGCAGCAGCAGTTGGGACCACTCACTCACATGCAAGCACCTGCACTACTGAGAGGCAGAATGGACTGCTTGCCAAATATTGCTTGGAAACAGGCAGATGGAACATGAGAGCACCAAGAAAGTACCATTGGAAGGGAGCCCTGGTCAGATATGGTGTAGGACTGCAGACTGGACTGGGCACATACAGTGCCTGAGCAGACTAAAGAGCGCACAGAGAAGCTGGTCAGCAATGGCAGCAGCAAAAGTACCCTATCTGCTAGGCTGGGTAGGAAGGAATTGCAGAGGGATAGGAGGCTGTTTTTGTTAAGAGCAGGGTCGAGTGGGAGGGTGGATACTGGGGCATGATTAGGCATCAACCACCAGCAAAGTCCCTTACAAACAGTGCCAGGATGGCCAGGATCACACTGTCTAATACATACCAAGTGGCAGAAATGCTCCATGGGGGTCACAATATTTGGGATCCTGCTTTCTGAGCTGTACTGGGTGGCAGAAATGCTCCTTGGGGGTCCCGATGACGGGAATGCCCCTCCCTGAACTGCACTGGGTGGCAGAAATGCTCCTTGGGAGTCCCAGTGACTGAAATGCCCTTCCTGAACTGCACTGGGTGGCAGTAATGCTCCTTGTCAGTCCAGATGGTTGAGAGCCCCCTTCCCGAGCTACATTTAGTGGCAGAACAGCATCTCAGGGGTCACTGCGACTGGGATCTTCCTCCCTCAGCTGCGTTGGGTGCTCTATTTCAGAGTTACATCGACAGCAGTAATGGACAAAAAAAAAAAAAACAAGCATCAGTCACAGATCTATATCACTATCCAAGAGAAAGGCAAAGCAAGTCAATGAAGAAAACTTGGACAAATCACATGATCAATTTTCTGCTGTGGTGTCAATAGGGAATAGTTTCCTACATGCCTCAGGTCAGAAAATCTAACATACAAAATAGTCACACCAATGAAAATATAAACAGAGGAGTTCAAATGTATCTGCTCTCAGGCAGCTGAAATAACAGTGACTGCCTGTCTGTATGGGATTCACCATGTGGTGAAAAGAAAATGTTAGCCACTGTATGGTAGTTTTTCATAAAACTGTGACCCTCAGTTTTTCAGATATTAGCTCTAGTTGTGGGCTGTTTTTATCATTGCCACATTTTACCCCTCACCTAAAGCTGATGGTATGAACTTTGTGGGTTTTAGGAAGACTAATGTTATCATTTTGTGTGCATGTCCTTGCATTGGTGTGAGCTACATAGTGACATAATCTTTGGTACTTCTCATTACCATTGCTACTGTCTTTATTTACTTGTATTGCCTAGACTGAAATAATATTTATTTAGGGATTCAGATCATACCTTTGCGCTCACAGCTCTTTTACAAAGGTTCCACGTCAAAAAGTGACAATGACAACAATAACAAACAATTTATATACAATACTCGAATGGTAGGTAGCTAGCTAGTATACAATAAGGTTACAATGCCATTCATAGTACCAATGGTTATAGTACAGCATCAAGAGCATTCAACTAGGGTAAAGGACAGTGTTTGTATGTAGCAAAGGAGATAAAGAGGTGTGACACCTAGTGTGAGAGTCTGAGGAGGAGTTAAGGTGATGGTAAGGGGAGACTGGGGGAGGAGGAGAGTGGGTGGCCAAAGGAAGTGGCTTTGTCTAGGAGGTTGGGAGGTGGTGGTAGTAAGTTGGTTATAAGGTTGATCCAGTGGGGGAAAAGGCACAGAGGGAGAGGAAGACAGAGAGATAGGGCAAGGAGGAAGAGTGGGGGTAAAGGGAAGGGGAAGGAGAGTGTGGGTGAGTGGGCATTATGGGCGTTAGAGTCCTAGTGGCAGTCACAAACTGTCCTAGTAAGAAGGTGTTGCCTTAGGCCATTTTTGAATTGTGAGATGCATCGAGAGTTTAGAATGTGCACTGGGATTTCATTGAGTCATTGGGGGCCCTATAGCTGAAAGCACGCTGTCCCTGCACAGTTCGATGGAAAGGTGTTGATAGGGCCCCCCCTCATCCTGCCTGTGGTGGTATAGCTGATAGCACTTGGTGTTAGGATGCTAGAAATGCATGTGGGGGTTACCCATTAGCGTCTTTTTCCAAGGAGACATGTTTGGAATATAATCCTGTTCTTTAGTGGCAGCCAATTGACCTGCTTGTATAAGGAGCAGGTGTGGGTATTTTGATTTGCAGCCATTGTGAGCCTACATGCTTTGTTGAGGGCAATGTGCATCCTTTTTAGTGCAGTGTCTGTTGCTGCACCATAGACCACCAATCCATAGTCGATGGTAGAAAGGATGGAGCTGGAGACTGAGAGACCGAGGGCCTCTGGAGTGAGATACTTTTTATGCCTAAAGAGTACACCCAGCTTGGAGTTCACTGCCTTTAACACTGTGTTGATGTGTTGGGTGAAGGTGAGGGAGTCATCAATGGTGACCCCCAGGTACTTGAAGGCGTGAACTTGTTCTAGTGACTCATTGACTTTATTGGAGATGGTGAGGGGAGGGAGCTTCTTTTTGAGCTGTGGGCTGGCAGTGAGCATCACCTTAGTCTTTTTGTAGTTTAATAGAAGTTTATGGTTACAGAACCAACTCTTCCAGCTTGTAGAAGGATGCCTGCAGCTCAGAATGGAGGGTGACTATTGATGAACTGCTGGTGAGAAGTACAGTGTCGTCAGCGTAAAGTATCAGTTTAGTGTCACAGGCTTCATGAAGATTATTTAGGAAGACACTGAATAGTAAGGACCCCAGTATTGACCCCTGTGGGAACCCTAAAGATACCTCATTGGAGCTAGATACTGTTTGCCCAATTTTTACACGTTGGCTTCTGTGTGTTTGGTAGTCCTTGAACCAGCAGACAGCAGTGGTTGCAACCCCCAGGTTCTGTAGTTAAGTCAGGAGGAGAGAGTGATTGACAGTGTTGAAGGCTTTGGTGAGGTCTATGAAGACTGACCCCACCAGTTTTCCTTCGTCTAGTGCCTTGTGCAAGTAGTCTGTGTAGCCCAGCAAGGCAGTGGAGGTACTATGTTTCTGCCTGAAGCTATGTTGATTAAGACATAATAGGTTTTATTTGTTGAGGTAATCTGTGAGTTGGGTGGCCACAATCTTTTCCAGGGCTTTAGAAAAGGGTGAGAGGATGGATATTGGCCTATAATTGGTGTTGCAAGTCATATCACCATTCTTGTGCACCGGCATCACGACAGCCTGTTTCCAGATCCTGGGGAATTGTGCAAAAGCCAGCGATTTGTTAAATAGTTTTGTAACTGGCACAATGATGACATCCAGTGTTAGGGATAGGAGTTTCATATAGACTTCATCACTCCCTATTCTGGTCTTGCCTAGTTTTTTTTTAATGTGTTTATAAGCCTCCTTCACTGACACTTTTTTGAAGTGGAAGACAGGGGTTGAGTCCCCTTGAGGCATGCAGTTGGTTTGTTCCTCAGCAGGGTACAGGTAGTCAGGGGGTAGCACTCCAGTCAGGTCAGTAAATGCTATGTTGAGGGAATCCGCGATGTGCCATGGGTCAGTAATCGTGGTGTTGTTGATGTTGAGTGAGCGGGGAATCTTCTTCTCATCCTTCCCAAGAAGGATTTTGATGTTCTCCCAAAAACTCTTCCCGTTACCCCAAGTTTTATTAAGCTGCTCCTTGTGGAAGTTGGCATTTGCTTGGTGGATAAGGTTGGTGAAGTGGTTTCTTACAGCTCTATAGCATTGGAAGTTGTGTTTGCTGTGAGAGGACCTGTCTTTTTCCCAGAGGTTGTCCCCTTTCCTTCATCTGGGCGAGGAGATCCCCTGTGATCCAGCCATTAACTTGACCCCAAATTTTTCTTTTCCTCAGTGGTGCAAAGATATCACAAATGTTGTTGAAGCCCTCTATAAAGAAACTTAGGGCCTGGTCAATGTTAGGCACATGATCGATGGGGGACCAGTCATGCTGGGAGATGGCAGAGGAGAGGGCCCCAAGCTTGCCCTTCCCCAAGACCCTACTATTAATTATGAAAGGCGGGGGGCTTGCTCAATTTGTTTGACCATGTGAAAGTGACTGGGGAGTGATCACTTATGGTGTCAGGCAGGACCTTAAGCTCAGAGATCCGAGAAGGGGAACTCAAGAGGAGCCAATCGAGGAGGGTGTCTTTTCCTGTTTTGTGGTTCTGTCTTGTTGGGCTATCTATGAGTTGGGTCAGGTTGGAAGTAGCGACCATGTCCTTGAAAGGTGTGGATTCCCTGCCCTCCCAGTTAATGTTAAAGTCACCTGTTATGAGAAGCTTTGTGCTCATAGGAAGAGTAGCTATTGTATCCAGTATTTTTGGGAGGCCATCCCTGGCTTTAGTGGGTGGAAGATAAACTGAGGCTAAGATTAGAGATTTGCCGTGCCATCCGACCTGAGTTTTTATTGCTAGTAGTTCATGATCATCCTTGACCCTGGTAACAGGGAGGACCGAGCAGCATAGGTAATCCCTTGCACAGATAAGGACTCCTCCACCTCTCTTGCCACACCTGTCTTTTCTGAATCTTTGATATCCCGGGAACATCACTTCATTGTCTTTTATCTTGTTTGACAGCCAGGTCTCTGTCAGACAAAGAATGTCAGGTACATGGTGGGACATCCATGCTTGGAGTAGGTCAGACTTTGCTGTGTGGCTGCAGATGTTCAGTGAGCTACTTTCATGCCTTTACTCATGTTTTCCCCTGCGTTTGACCCTGGTGGTGGGCCCGGACTGGCATGGACATTACCTGATAGAAGAAAAAGCAAGAATATTATTTTCCTGGCTGAGAGGTTTATGCTAATGGTGGAGCGTATCTTGCACCTCCTGGTCTTGCAATGGGAGAGGTGAGCATTCACCAGGGTGATTTTTATGGGCGTGAAAATGGTAATGTTGTTGATAACTGTAGCAGGTGTTGGGGGCCCCGGGCTAGCAGGTGGGATGCAGGTGGTGGAAAGCTGGAGCTCCCTCGATACAGTTGGCATTGGGGTAACATAGAGTCCATTTTTGTCAGGAGCAGGTTCTCGCAAGGGTGGTAGTGGTCCAGCTTGGCATCTTGGGCCTGTAGCACCCACAGTGAATAGAAGAACTAGGAGGATGGAGTAATCCATGGTAGAGCAGGGGTGGCGGCACTTGGGTGGTCTAACAAGCACATCAGGAAGAGATGGCAAAGGAAAAATGCTGATGGTTAATTACATCCAGAGGAAATGATGAACTGTTGAGATCCAGAGTCACATAATATGTTAAAATTCCTGAAAGGTGAAAAACTGTGATCTGGGCATATGCAACGTGTGAAATCATTTTTCTGTATGTTTTCTTTGATCTTCAAAGTCCTCAGAGACAAGTACAATACCATGGGAGCAGGTCAGACAAAAATGTTGATTCAGTCACAAAATGTGTTAAAATTCCTTTGTTCCTTAAAGTCCACAAGTACAGCTGCTTTAGGAGTGGTGAGATGAATATGTTGCAAATGTTGATTCAGTTGCAGGACCCAGCATCACCATGTTTGTAAGACTAGTTGCAAGACGTATGCTTCTTGGGAAGGCTTCAAGAAAATTGATTTAAAATTAAAAAGCTGATACCTGGTAATGATGTTTTGCAGAAATTCAGTCCAGGAGACATTCACCGATGTTGTGTCCAAGAATGGCATAGTGTATTCCAAGCAGAAAAACATGTAAATGAACAAAAACTAACCTACAGACACAGACAAGCACAAACAGCCACCCACTCAGCCCCAGGAGGAGGAGCTGATCAGATATAGAAATTTACATTTATTTATACACAGAAAACTATGTTTAATGCCTAGTTAGGGTTCTCCACATACATTCACAACTAATGTGACACTGGCAAGAAAACTGGGTGTTAGGGTTTATAACTGTAACACTCCTCCCCTACCAAATCCTACCATTGGAACCACACCCCCACCCTCCACACTCAAAGAAACATCGGGGTGTGACTTAGGCTCATCAAGTCATAATGCTCATCCTATTCCATCTGTAACAAACATCACATGATACAGTATAGAAGAATGGGGTGAGCATTAGGGCCCGATGAGCCAAAGTCACACCCCAACGCTTGTTGGTGTGTGGAGGATGGGGGTACAGTTCCAATGGTAGGGTTTGGTGGGGGAAGGGTGTTACAGTTGTAAATCCTAACACCCAATTTCCTTGCATGTGTTGCATTAGTTGTGAAAGTATGTGGAGAATCCTAACTAGGCTTTAAACATAGTTTTTTGTGTATAAATTTCCTTTCTTTTAGAAATAGTATAATAGTATCTTTATTTTGCTGTGGGAGCACAGGGCTGTGGAAACACAAGGGTCTCCAGCCCCTGCACTTCCACACATTAAGTTAGGAGGAAGCATAACTAAATTGCAGCAAATTGTCACAACTGTGCCATCTTAAATAATTTTCACCTCAAATGCTCAATATAGCCTTCTTATCACCTCACCTCATGTAACCCAGTACAGCACATTTTCAAATCCCAGTTGAAATGCAATTCTGTGCAACTGCAATGCCATTCTATGCCACAGGTGTGGATAGACATTTTTTGCAGGATTTGAAAACTGACAGCTGCACTATTCATGAAGTGGTGTGAAAAAATGTCAATGTTAAAAATCTGCAGTGAAAATATGATAAATTGCCAAAGTTACGCATATACATAGAAAAATTCCCTCAACGGCGCATAACTGAGGCTTTGTTAGGTATTTTTGCACCAAATTTTCAACATGGCCTTTTTGGGACCCCACCTCATGAACACTGACACTTTCATTTTCTTACTGAGTCCCAAAAGGTGATTTCATGCAGCAACTGTGCCATTCCATGCTACTGCTGTGTAAACACACTTTGGGCAGGATGTGAGAAATGACAGGTATACTGTTCATGAGGTGGTGTGAAAAACTGGCAATGTTGAATATTTGGAGTTCAAATATGAAAATTTGCCAAAGTTACACACGTGTGTAGCAAAATTGCAATGACCGCACGTAACTCAGGTGTTTTGGGGTATTTTTGCACCAAATTTTTAGCATGGCCTTTTTGGGACCCTGCCTCATAAACAGTGGCACTGTGATTTCAGTGATTAGTAGGTCCTGAAACTTGATTTTGCACAGTGACTGCGCCATTCTGCACCAGAGGTGTGAAAAAATGTTTCAGGCAGGATGTGAAAAATGACAGCTGTACTTTTCATGAGGAGGTGTGAAGAAATGTCAATGCTGAAAATCTGGAGTGAAATTATTAAAAATTGGAGAAGTTACGAGAGTGCATAGAAACTGCACAATGCACATTTATAATGCAGTCATTTTTGGGAATTTTTGCACCAAATTTTCAACATGGGCTTTTTGGGTCCTCTCCCCCGAACACTGGCAGTGACATTTCATTAAACGGTCCATAAAGGTGCTTCCACGCAGTGACCACGAAATCACCTTTTGGGAATGAATAACAAAATATCAGTGGTAGTGTTCATGAGATGGGGTCCCAAGAACCTGTGTTGAGAATTTGGGGTCAACATTTCTAAAAATGGCTGAGATATCAACTTAAGTTGAAAACCCCATTGACAGCCATAATACGGAGCTTACCTTGTTTCCTCAGTTTGCGGTGCAGCTGCCAACCTAGGAGGGTAAGTATGGGGTAGGGGAGGGTGTGGGGAGGTGGGCACACAGAGGGAGGGTTGAGATGGGGGATGAGGAGACAATGAGAGACAATTTTCTTTTTTGCAGGTTAAATAATTTAAAAAAGATGTCAGTGGACAGTTTTCTTTTTTGGTCAGGGCAAAATGTTTACTTGCAGACACTGGGAGTGGGCTCCCCAGTGTCCAACACAACTCAAGGGGGGGTCATTATGCCACAGTGAGAGTGGGGAATAAATGCCAACATGGGGATGGCCACCCCAATGTTGGCAAGCATGTCAGGGGACCCTTCGGCATAAAATCCTATGCCGGACAGGTGCTCCAACATAGAATTCTGTGCCTACCAGTGTCTGACACAAATCGAGAGGGGGGATCATTATACCATAGTGGAAGTGGGGAATGAATGCTGACATGGGTGTTGGGCACCCCGAGGTCGGCAAGTACGTCAGGGGACCGTTTTCTTTTTTGCCAGGGCAAATATGTACTTGCGGACACTGGGAGTGGGCTCCCCAGTGTCCAATACAGCTTGAGGGGGTTATACTAAAATGGGTATGGGGAAGAAATGCTGACATGGGGGTTGGGCACCCTGATGTCGGCAAGTACGTCGGGGGACCGTTTTCATTTTTTAGGTGATAGAAAAATAATATTTTATGGCACGTCAGTGCAGGATTCTGCATTGTAACATGGCAGTTCAATGCTTGATTCTGCACTGATATGAGTTATTTTCCCACTTGAAAATGTTTAGTTGGGGACACTTAGAGTGGCCTCCCCAGTGTGCCACACAGCTGGGGGGGCATTACACTAGTGTGGGAGAGGGGAATAAATGTTGATACAGGGGTTGGACACCCTAGTGTCGGCAAGTATGTCAGGGGATCCATCAGCATAAAATCCTATGCTGGACAGCTGCTCCAACATAGAACTCTATGCATATTACTAAACTTTGGCATAAAATCCTATGCAGAAATGCTGTTCTGGCCTAGAATCCTATGCCACCGGGGATGTCTATTTTTTTCTATAGGAAATAATGGGAAAAACAACATTTAATAACTTTGGAACAGATTTATATTTTTTTACCAAACCTTCAAAAGGCACATCTGTGTGGCCAACATTTTCTACTCTGAAAATTACAGCCCTGTAGCTACAGGTGTTTTTGAGATACAGGTGGGCAGAAAAACTGCAAAAAAACATAAAAATCTCTTTTCATCATCACACTGTATCTCAGAAACCACATAATGGATTCCAACTAAATTTGGCATATCCCTTCCAATGACTCATGCAAAATTTCAAGCAGATCTGTTGAACCTGCCCAAAGTTATTAGCCTGCAAATATTGACCTTTAACATTAAATGCTCTCACTGACCCTAACTATACTGGCGCTACCGTGCCAGTATAATGTAGTGCTGTTCATGCACCACATCCAAAAGTGCTTTACGGACAATCTATTTACACAGGATAGCTGACATGCAACCCTACCAGGTCAATATGCCATATGCTTAATAGCGGTACTGCACCCTCTCACTGTCCCAGGCAGAGAATAAGATCTCTGTTGGTTCAGGCTTCTGCTCAGCAGCTGCTGTGGCTTGACGAGATGAGCCACTAACAGCAAGAGATGCAGACAGAGTGTTTAGGACTGGGTTTGATTCCTGGTCTCAGATGCATAGGAATTTCATTTTCTTTCACACTATGTGCAATAATTACTTTAATCCCCCCCAGAGTTAGTTATTTTAGTTGGGGGGTGTTCGGAGGCATATCCCCCCATAACAGGCGCTGCAGCAGGTGGAGCCCCCCAGCAAAAAAAAAAAGACATGCTGCATGCAAGAAATCACACTGTACTGGCAATGAGCTATATGCATGCGGCATAATGTCTTGCAATGTTATAACCCTGTGCCACATGCAACATCTCATTTCCAGTGGGCCCTACTTCTGTATAGGACAGCTTGACACCATTCAGCATCATTGGCACCTTGATAGAGTAGTTTGTTTTAGTTAAGTCTGTAGCTGTTTTGGGAGTTTATTCAGGTGCTTTGTATAGTCTTGTTTGCTACACATTTTAACTATACAGCTGCTGCTTCAGGGCACTCTTACAAGACAAGTGATGCACTCCTACCCTACCTCAATGAGTTGGCATCCCATTGCAAATAAAATAAATAAATTCAGTCTCAGGACTTTGAGACATTAAGAGCCTGATTCACATATGAGACCAGGATACTCTTTAAACAAGCATATCCCATCTATAGCACTGCCCCCCCCATGCCTGTCTGCACCAGACGCTATCCATAGCTTCCAACCTCGCCACTCTTAGTCCAAAGCTGCACATAGAGGCAGGGGTGAGTGGAGCAGGTCCAGACTATGGACACCCAGTTGGATGCCCATGCCTGTCCACATGAAAATCCTTGCCTGTGCAAGGAGTGTGACATTTTGAGATATTTCAGTCCTCCATGACTGCTGTATCGCCACTGGAAACTTTTTTTTTAAACACACCAGTAAGTGCTGGTGATGTCCCAAGCCCACTTTTGAGGCTCCTAGGGCTGGGGTCTGGAGGAGGGAGAGCTGATTGGGCTTGGATTGTTGTGTCCAGCTGGAGGTGGCACATAGCTGTTAATGCTATCCCAATGCAGATGTAACAGACACCCACTCTGCTGGCCCTCCACACCACAGAGTTTGTGATATGGATCTGGCACACATACTCACTCATGTTCCCCGGCCCAAGTACCTGCTTCCATAGCTACGTGGCGGTTCAGGGATTGATTGCACAGGGGACATGCATGCCTCACTGTGGATGTCATGGATTGCCACTGTGGTGTGCATCTTGCACATAAGAGGCACTTCACAGCTTTTCTCAGCCCTTTGCACCTACAGACAGGCCAGGAACCTTCTGAGGATTATGCCATTAAACTAAAGCATTGAAATACCTGGACCTCTTTGTGTACTCTCTGCAAATCCTTAGAAACCCTGTCTTCAGTTCTAGCCAAGTACCTAATATCCAGTCAGAACATGAAATCACTAGGGATAACTAATTTATCTTACTTTCAATTATTTATTTTGTTGTTCATCAGGTGTCTTGGAGACATAATCAGGGCACACTGGTAATCCACGGTAAATGTTTAATCAATTAGCCAAGACAAGTCTTACTTAGTTTTCAATTTCCTGCATACATGTATATTTAAATAGGCAAGTTCAAAAATCTAGTGATGAATAACTACTGTAAGCCACCTAGCAGGAACCTTTTCTAATTGTAAAAGCTATGTGAGCATTTAATAAAGAATAATGCATTGGTGCATGTGAACAACAAGATATAATTCCTAGCAGGCCTAGTGGTGCTGAGGGCTGAAGCCCTGGATACCACATCTCACACCAAACTGGCAGGCTGGGTTCAGATATGGACTCGGGTTGCCAAGGGTCAGCTAGGGGGGAAAGAAATGAGTATCCAAGGAACTGCTCTCCTCTCCTCTCCTCTTCTGGGGTTGGAGGGCTTGCTTTCCTGGCCTCTGACTTCCACCAGGTGGAGACCTGGTGGTGGTGTAGGCATAGGTGGTTTGAAAGGTAGGGGCTTTCATGCATTCATGCCTCCACACGCAAGTGTAATGTGGGCAGCAGCAAGGAACAGGAGAGAAAAGTAGAAAACATGAGTTGAGACTTAATGAAGCTATGCATATCTGTCCACAGATCCACGCTGTCACCCAGAGTCACCTCAGCCTGAACCAGATTTGTATCTCGGGGGGTATGACTTTCCCATCTCCCTCCCCTGAGCCCACCATGGGGGGGGGTAGTCTGTGGGGTGCCCTGACTACTGATAGGTCTTCTGAGACAGGAGCTATTTCATAATGATGGGACAGGGCTGATAAGCCTCCCCAGACATCTCAGATGGAGAAAAATCTATATGAAAAAAGATGGTAATTTCTAAGGATGAAAAACCAGTTCAGATAAGTTCAAAATCTTCTGGAACATGTGCATTTGGTTTTATGTGATAAGGGTGAGTCTATAATATGCCGATCACATAACACGACTCAACAACCGCCCGACGTCAGAAGGGCGAACCGCATATCACTGACCGTCACAAATAGCGACTGTCGCTTACTTAATAAGAAATCAAAAATAAAAACAAGTTTTTATGTAGGGGCAAGCCTCCCGCACCCCCCAAAATATGGATTGTAAACTCCAGGGGGAACAGACATAGAAGAAAATAGAAACACCCCCAGGAAGCAAAATAGCTTCCTGTACCAGGATCTGAGCCCGGCACCACAGGCTCTAAGGACAGTGGTTCAAGCCACTATGCCACATGGCTGGCTCAGCAAGTCTTGGCCAAATTGGTCTATTTATCTCCTTTCTCATGAATCAGCAATACACTCGCTATAAACATTCGGTGCTCTTTTTCTCTTCTCGCTCTAAAGGTGAGCGGTATTATTGAGTCGCTCATATTGAGCTGCTCAATAATACTTGTTCACATTGTGTGATACCATGCAGATTAATGTAAAAGAATATATAAATAAAAACTATTTTAATTTGGATAAGGTTTTGGAGCTTGATATACAGTCCAGTCCTTACCTAGCATGCAGGCTGGAGGTGGTGGAAAGACCCAATTAGCTACTGTAGGTCTGCATGGTCAGATATAGTTACACAGTAGTTGTCAGCAGAAAAAGACCCTCTGGTCCAGCTAGTCTGCCCTAGAGAACAATTTTCCAGATAGTTTTAAAGAGAGTCTCTCTGTTGGCCCTACAGTAGTACTGCAGGTAGGCAAGGAATTTCTCTAGAGCTATCACAGAAAGTTTTGAAACTTTCATGTCATTTCAATTTCTGCAACTGTAGCTATATGACACTAGGGGCCCAATTCCAGAACACATGGTGCAACTCGTGGGAATGGTGCAACGGACCTGGGTGCCGCAAGTCGCAGACCCCATGGAACTGCCCCTCCAGTGCCCCCCCACCCCGTAACACACCCACAATCCCCTGGGGGCCTTGGGGGGGCAGGCTGGGTGGCACAGGTGCAAGGGGGGCATGGCACAATATGGACCTGGGTGGCACCCTGAATTTCGGGGGGTGGGGGCATCACTGTGTGGGAGGGGGTCCATGGGACACAGCATTGTGAGATTCATGGCACTGGAGGGAGGGCATCCGTCTTTCTGCTGGAACAGATGCCCCTTAGACCACTTCCATGCTAGTCTAACCCCGCAGTGCCACTGCAGGACCTGTAATAGCTTTACTGGGTTATGGCAGCTGCCCTTTTGGAATAGAGTGCAGATGCTGCCATAATCCAACCTTGTGGCAAGCAGCAGTCAGTTGCGGGCATAGTGGGTGGCGGAGCCCAACTTTGGTACTACCCATATGTGGCATGGCATAAGCTGCGTCTTGTAATCGCAACTAGCGTAATGCATAGCGCAAGGTGCGATTTGCACCATAGGGTTTGGCGTAAATTGCCTTGTGCCATGCGTAACATGACTTGGAATCGGGCCCTAATTAACTATATTTATTGTAGAACCACTCCAAGTTGATGGTAAACCCATTGCCCTTCTTGGACAATAGGGGTGAATAATAGGTTAAATAGTTTTTATATCTTGAACTAGAAGAGTCTGACATTTCTGATAAGACCTTGCTTACTTTTAGAACTTCTTTAGTTCATCAGAACATTTCAGAACTTTAGAGCTTGTTGTGGTTCTTGCATCCGCAGTAAGTTCAGGGAACCTGGAGACAGAAAACACTGTTTAAAGCAAGTGTACAGTGGTGGTATTGAGAGGAAAAAATGTAACAAGCAAAATTTACATTTTTTACACTCTGGGAATTACATGAACATATTTTCTTTTTTTTAATTTGTTTAACCAGGTATAGCACACTAAGCTGAAAGCTTTTTTTACAGGAGCAACCTGGGAGCACAAGGAGATTAAGTGACATGCTTAGGGTCACACAGTATGCAAGTGGAAGCTGTGGGATTTAAACCCAAGTCTGGTCTGCTGGATGTCACCAAATTTGCAGCTCAGAGCCTTAGACCACTGCGCTATACTGCCTCAACTTTTTAGCTTTTTAACTTCCCTTGGACAAATTCCCTATGTTACTTTGGGGGGAGCAATTTATGGTGATTTGATTTTACTCATGAAAAAAAATAATTTCTGCTGCCAAGCAGTCATCAAGTTGTTGGGGAAAAACAAGAGCTTCACCTTTTGCCTCAGTTGCAATATGCAGAATTCTGCAGCATTTTCCCATATTTTACAACCATTGGCAAAAGCAGAATCGAGAAACTTTGCACAGCTTTTCATAATGCATTCTGTACTCCACCTGGCATCCACTGGAAGGTGCCTTTACCCCGTGTACAGCTTTGTCAAATCTGTTTACAAGTTGTCAGGACTAAGTCAACACAGTAGAACAGCAATAATAATATCACCATTCACTATGCTGACAAGCTGGGCTCAATTGCAAACCTGAGACCTCAGCAGCTGGCTGGGTGAGTGAGGGTGGAGCATTCCATGTACTGCTCTTCTCTTTCAGGTGGAGAGGTCATGACTCCTGCAGCATGACTAATGCCTAATAGAGGGTAGAGTAATTGTTGCTGTAGTCAGAAGGCTCTAGTAGGAAGGGAGACTAGCGAGCAGTGCTGCATAGTTGCATGTTCAGCATCCCAGAGGTGAAAATAGAGGAAGAACTCCTTGGCCACTGCAGCACAATGAACAACTGACCAGGTACCTCTGAAACCTGGATCCTACTACGGAGGGGCATAGCCAGTCCATCTGCTTCACCATGAGAGGCACATCTTGAGGGAAGTTAACAGATGGCAAGTCCTGGTGATGGTGGGTGACTGGGTTGGTAGGACCATTCAAAAGGAAGGGACAACTGAGGGATATAGAGGAGCATAAACAGAGAATTAAAAAAGGGAGTGATACAAACTGTCTAGGCCAGAGAGCAGTTATTCAGTTATCTATCTTTTATAACTGCTTTGCTTTAGACTGGATTGCTACTAGGGATCTGCATGAAGCCAACAGGCAAACATGAAATGTGCTGTGTTTCTATTCTTTGGTTTGTAGATCTCTCTTAGCAGCCAAATGTTAAGGATGTTCAGCATAAAAGTTATTCAGGGAGAATTTGATGGAAGTGCTGTATAATATGGACATGGAGCTATAAGTGTCAAAGCTCTTCCCCCTAGGTGGGGCTCTGTCTTTGCAGGGACTACATTTCCAATGAACTCAAAGCACATTACTCAGTTTCCAACAGGTGATCTGCGTAAAATAAATATTAATTCTTGAATGCTACAAAAAGGAGATAAATGAACCGAATAACAGATAGTATTGGCACTCAGTAAAATTTTAAAAAAGTAAACAAAAAATACTATAATCCTTTAAATCCTCCCTAGGTGACCAGGACTAGTTCCTTGACAATCCTCTACCCCTACAGTGGTCCCTCACCCTCCAGCCCCTCCATCCTCTGATACAGTTTATGCACTACAGGAGAGCTGCTCTTGGCCCCCGTCCCACCTGGAGATGTGGCCAGAGATAAAGCCTACTAGACAGCAGTGCAGGTACTGAGGAGCTTGACCCGCTGCCAGTGTATGGTGGTTACCCCACCCTGGGACAACTTTTTCTTATATAGTGTCATGGAGTCACGTGACTCTATTTCCCCATTATCCCATTAGCAGCTTGTACTCTTTAATCACTGGGGCTCGCTGCTTCACAACCTTATATCCTACTAGGGACCCAATAAAAATTGTTTGCTTCATATTCCCCCCGAGTACTCCCCAGTCAAACTCACATACTCTGGGATGTAGTGAGTACATCATCTGAGTTGCCAGGTATGAGATTTGATACTTAGCCAAGGGAGTCTACCCACCTCATGGCCAGATGATCTACCCACCAGGCTATTCGACAGGTAACATCTTCTGTAGGTGGAGTCCAACAGTACCTCAGACCACCCACACAGGCCCATGGTACACCCTTTGGACCTCCCCACTGAAGAGCAGCTGGGGGTACTTTCTCTTGTAGATACTTACTGAATCAAATGGCATCCTAAGGGCTGTCTATTTGTACAGGGGCACTGCTTTCTACTTTGTGAAAGTAATAGGTAGCTTCTTGTGACAGGGGCCTTAAGTGTGAATCTTTGTACAACTAAGAAGGTAACAGGCCTATCAACAATTGTGTGGCTAATAGGTCACAGTTTCCTCAGGTGTAAATATAATTTCAGACCAGTCTTATCATTCTACCCCCTTCCCTCCTTGCTCCAATCCCCCTTGCTCAGTTTATGATCACTACTCACATTGATCAAGTATCCCCTCAGCAGTGGGATTGATTCTCAGTCAGAGGAGCCTGATCACTCCATAGTTGGATGCTCTGACCACTAGGCCAACACACTGGTAACTGTTTCAGCTGGTTTGATGCAAGAGTACATTAGACACAATCCATGCACTTGGTCCTAGGGTAATCAGGGTAGGTTGTTAGGGATATAGTTCATATAGAGAAACTCACAGAACAGCATTTAATCAGAAGGGGAAGGGTGTATCACATTAATGAATGTGAATGTGAGGATACTTAAATTTCTCTAGCAGCTTCTTAGAGTAATACTGTGGATCACATTATTGAATGTGAACGTGAGGATACTTAGATTTTCTAGCAGCTTCATAGAGTAGATGCTAGTGAAGCAATACATCCTATACAATGACACATCCAAGTCAATGAGAAACATTTCAGTTACTTACAGGGGGTGGCATTCACAAATTGGTGTGGTAATAGACTACTTCTGGTTAGTGGGGCTAGTTTTTTTCAAGTGGAATGTGTAATCAACTGGGGGACTGATTAAATCAGCCCTGACAAAGGGGAAGGTTCTTTTTAGTAGTAAGCAGGGTAGAACTGAAGTGAAGTTTCTGGTAAGGACAAACAGTAGAGGCATGCCATGCAGGGTGGGAAAGGATATCGGTATGGCAGGGATAGGTGGGGATGACCTGGACAGGAGTAGGAGGCATGGGGAAGAGGGTGAGGGTGGAGGGGGCATGGAAAAGGCATGGGGATATGGTAGAGAGAGTGGGCTCAAGGAATATGGTGGGATGCAATGGGTGTGGAGTACTGGCTCACATGGATATGCTGTGGATGTTGGCAGCTTGCCTGATATGTATGAGATTTGTAAGCCTGGCATCTGAAGTACTTAGACTGAGTAGGAACTGTGAGGCAGAGTATGGGGAGAGGTATGGTAGGGGGACACTGCATAGAGGCTTCCGGTAGAATGAGCAGGGATGTTTGGACAACTGAGAGGTCAGTAGGGGGCATTATTAGGGTGAGAAACAGTTCTGGCTGCTGGAATCCAGGGGCTAGAGAGAGATGGGTAGGTTGGGGGGATAGTATTCAGCAAGCTTCAACTAGTGAAATCAATCAAGAGGTAGGAGTAAAAGAGCCTTTCAAAGGGGGAATGATTAGTTTGATGAATAGGTAATCACCCTTAAGTAATCTGGTTGACACAGGCAGTTATGAGGACACAGGGGCCAGAGAGGCAGTACTTAATGGGGGTGGCACGTTGGGGTTCTTGGCAGGGGGCAATGGTGGGTGTTGTCAGGGGGAAGAGGCCTCTCATGGCAAGGTGGGTCCTGGGGAGGGTAAGGAGGGGCTGAGGGGATTTTGGGGGTGTGTTAGTAAGGGAGGGTGGGGTGAGTATGTTGAGAGGGGTAATCGGTATTCACTTGAGGGCACTAGTGTGAGTGTTTATGGTAGTAAGCTAGGATCACAAAGCATCCCTCTAAAGAGGATGGACATTGTCTTGTAGGGGAGTCGGGGTGGGGATATTAAGAGGGATAATAGGTGTTCACTTGAGGGCACTAGTGTGTGTGTGTGCAAAAGTAAGCTAGGGTAACAAAGCATCCCTGCAAAGAGGATGGACATTGTTTTGAAGGGAGTGCAGGGCATGTGGATTCGGTAGGGGGGACTGGGGTGGGGGATGGTGAAGCATGATAGAGTGTGGAGGGGGGAAAACAAGTGCTAGTGAGTAGAAGGATGGTAGCAGGGTTTTAATACTGGGAGACACTATTATCAAAGGTATTAAATGGGGGAATACAGGGGAAGGGAGGAGGAGTCCTATCCAGGTGGAATGTTTGCCAGGTATGATAGTGCACAAAGCCATATACTTAGTGCACATCATGGTGAGGCAACAAGGGGGGGGGATGCACATAGTGTTGCACCTTGGCACGAATAACGTAGTAGAGAATAATGTGAAGGAAAAACAAGTTAGATTCAAGGAAATGGCTAGAATATGTAAAATTGATGGGAGAAGTGTTGCATTTTATGAAATCCTGCAAGTGCCTAGGGTTAGCATGGACAGTAAGGAGAAAATAGTGGTTTTTAATGAGTGGCTGGCTGAATGGTGTCTGGCTATGGGGGTTTGGCTTGGTGGGAGGCTGGGGAGTTACATGGAACAATAAGGAGCAATTTGCCAAGGATTGGTTGCATCTCAGTAAAAATGGAACAACAGTTTTGGAAAGTAAGCTGGAGGACTTTATCAGCAAGGAATTTGATTTATAGGAGAACTATTGGCAAGAGTTCTTGAGCCCCTGGTGCATGGATTGTGGCTCAAGCAGCCTGATCCCCTTCAGACTCCCAGTATATAGTTTGTCATTAAATTACTTGATCCCTCATAAAATTACAATTCGGAGGTGGTGCAGCTGACATAATGCTAAATGGAGTGAAGCCTTCTGGGACATCACAATGGGCAAAACCCATGGTGTGATGATGAGGTTTTGCCTCTTCCTGTGTATTGCCCTTATGTACAGAGATATTAACATTTCTGTATTTTGTTTGTCCAGTGTTTTTTTACAAAAAGTGCCTATATGCCACATGTGTGCCACACACACATGGCATATAGGCACCTTTTGTAAAAAAAATACCAGGCATACAAAATATGGAGATTTTAATATAGCAGTACATAAGGACAATACACAGAAAGAGGCAAAACTGTGGCATCATATTGCTGGTTTGCCCAGTGTATCTCCAGAAGGGTTCCACTCCATTCAGCAATATGCTGGCTGCACCACCTCTAGACTGATACCTGAGGATCAGGTAACTTGATGACAAACTTTATACTGGGACCTGGGGTATCAGTGTCCCTGGACCTACAATTCATGCACCAGTTGCTTGAGAACCCTTGACAATAGTTTTCCTTTAAACTTGCAGGGGGGGTTTAGACTTGCGGGTGCCCCCCTCCAACTGGTGGCCTGGTGGAGGAGTTAAACACACAGTGGGAATGAAGGTAGGAGTGTAAGTCATGACAAGTTGGTTATGGGGAAGGATTTGAGGGCAGTCACCACTAATGCAAGGAGCTTGGGAAATAAGCTGCCCAAGTTCCAAGCTCTGATGATGGTGAGCATTGTGGATGTGGTGGCTTTATCGAGACTTGGACCACACAGTATTATGACTGGGCTCTTATATTTCCTAGATATAAAACACATAGGAGAGACAGCGGAATTGGGAAGGGTGATGGGTGGCAATATTTGTAAGAGAAGGGATAACATGCACTAGGGAGGAGGGTGTTGATGGGAATGTGGAGGTGTTATGGGTAATCTTGCATGATACTAACGGTAGGGGGTAAATCTGGGGATAGTATATAGGTCACCAACTCAGTCAGAGGAGCTGGACAGGGAGCTGGTAGATAATCTAAAAGCACACTGTCATAAGGGGAGAAGCAGGACGGTTGTGGTAGGAGATTTTAATATGCCAGGGGGCAGACTGGTGCACTATGGCATCATCATCTACAAGAGAACAGAGGTTGCCAGACACATTTCAGGATGAATTCCTGTCTCAATTGGTGGAGGAACCAACCAGAGAAGGAAATATTTTGGACCTGATTCTGGCAGATGGCAGCCAGATAAAAGATGTGGTAATGAGGGAGCAGTTGGAGGGAAGTGATCATTGCACAGTATGGGTCTCCCTGGATTTGGGGGCAAGAATCAGTGTAACATTAAGGCAGCAGACTTTCCAGATTTGGGGGGAATGGCTGGCATCTTGGAATAGTATTTGGGGAAAATTAGACCAGATATCAACACAGAATGTAAATGGGAAATTCTGAAGTTGGGACTTTTAGAGGCCACTAAATCAAGCACTAAGACCCACTGTAAGAGCTCTAGGTCCAGGAAACCCTGTTGGTGGACAAGGGATCTGCAGGAGAAGGTGAGAGAGAAGTGGGAAGCCTTCCAGAATTACAAGAGGACATGAGGGGATAATGACAAGGAGGATTATCATAGAATTTCAAGGGAGGTAAGTAGAGTGGTAAGATTGGCTAATCATCCAAAGAAAGGAGATTGGCCCAGGGGATCAGGGAGGGGGAGAAGGAATTTTTTTGATATATGGGTGAGAGATGAAGGAGGTGGCAGATTACCCGGTTGAAAAACGTTGATGGGTGGGCAGAGGGGGTAGTAGAGCAGGCTGAGGTTCTAAATGAGTACTTCTGCTCTGCATTTACTAGGGGCCCATACCTCAGGGGGAGGGGGAGGCTGGGATTGAGGATGGGGGTGTACTAGAGTGTGGGAAGCCCTTAAGGAGTTGAGGATGGATAAGTCCCCAGGTCTGGACTGTATTCATCCCAGAGTCTCGAGGGAACTGCAGATGTTCTAGCGGCACTGTTAATGGAATTATTCAATTACTCTCTTAAATTGGGGTGTGTACCTTTGCACTGGAAGATGGCACTTGTTGTGTCCCACCACAGGAGTGGTCCTCAGGATGAACAAGGGAATTTCAGACTGGTAAGTCTGACCTCAATAGTGGGTAAACCATTCTGAAAGAGAGGTTGGTGAAGTTCCTGAAGGTAAGTAGCTTGCAAGATGTCTGGCAACATGGTTTTGTCAAGGGAAGATCTTGTCAGACCAACCTAGTTAAGTTCTATGACTGGGTGACAAGATCTCTGGATGGTGGATGCCCAGTTGGTGTCCTGTATCTGGGCTTCAGCATGGCATTTGACTCTACTGCATAGGAGGCTATTAGGTAAGCCCAGGAACTTAGTGGTAGGGGTAAAGATGGTTAATTGGATTGGGAACTGGCTGAGTCATAGGCAGCAGAGTGTGGTGGTGAGGTGGAGCATTCAGCACACAGAGGGGTCATTAGTGGGATTTCACAAGGGTCTGTCCTGGGTCCAATCTTGTTTAATACATTCATAGTGGACATTGCCGGGGCATCAAAGCAAAATGTGCTTATTTGCAGATGACTCCAAACTGGGAGCTGTGCTGGATGGATAAGAGGGGAGCAGGACTATCCAAGGGACCTGGGCACACTGGAATGATGGTCTCTCACATGGCAGCTGAGGTTTAATACTAGGAAGTGTAGTATCCTGCATTTAATGGTTAGGAACCCAGGATATAGTTACCTGCTTTGGGGGCAGCTGAAAGTCTCAAAGGCTGAAAAAGATCTGGGGGTGATTGATGATAAAATGAATAACTCAGAGCAGTGCAGGACAGCAGTAGGAAAGCTAACAGGATGCTGGGGTGCGTTGCCAGGGTAATCCCGTCATTGAGGAAGAAGGTTATTTTGCCATTCTATAATTCTTTAGTCAGACCACACCTGGAGTACTCTGAGCAGTTCTGGCATCCTTATTTAAAGAGTCGTGCTCCTGGAGCAGGTTCGGAGAAGAGTGTCTAAGATGATCCAATTGTAGAAATGAAAGAAAGATGATCTAAAGCATGGGGGAAAGGTCCTACGTGGAGAGACTTGAGGAGCCAATTGTGTACTTTCTGCAGGATAGAAGGGACAGAGGGATGTAACAGAGACCTTCAAACACTTGAAATGAATTAATAGTTAATACAGATTGATTGTTCAAATTAAAGGGGAGAGGGTCCATGAGAGGGCACAGCCTGAAGTTGGTAGGAGGAAGGTTTAGGAGGGAATTGAGAAAACACTGTTTCATGGAAAGGGTGGTGTCTCCCTGGAATAAGTTACCTCAGGACTAGATTTCTTTAGAATCTGTGGGAAGCTTCAAGAAGGGGTGGGACAAGTACATGGGCAAGGTACAGATTAGAGGGGACAAAAAGGTATGGGGATCAAGGGAGTGACACCTTCGAGAGTGGGGAGCATATGGGGAGGGGGGAGCAGCTGCGACTGTAGTGTGAGCAGCACATGAGCAGACATGATAGACCATTTGGCCTAATCTGCTGGCATCTTTGTATGTTCGTAATTATCATATTCTAATTTAGGTGATGCTGGCATACTGCCGGGCCCCATCTGCATCTACTCAAAGACTTCACCCAGCCTCACAGGACCATTCCTTTTAAGTAATACTGCACCCCATCTATGAATAAAAGAGCAATAGTAGGCAAAACACACTTGCTGCTCATCTGTTTCCCTCTCTAATGAACTGCATGCTGCTGTGTCTGTAATCTACTGTTAGCTGACGGCCTGCAGGTTGCCCAGGAAGGTGAGAGGCAGTATGCATGTCACTGAATGACGTTATGGCTCACTGACCAATCAGTCTACCACAATGTCATTCAGTAAGGACAGACTGCTCCATCTACCTCTCCTGGGTGCACTGCAGGCTATCAGCCGGTAGCAGATTACTGAGACAGCAGCATGCTGTAGGTTAGAGAGAGAGAGAGAGAGAGAGAGAGAGTGACTACTGAGCAGCTGGTTTGTTTTAAACATATTAAATGATGGTATCACTCAGATCACTGTAATGCCTATCAAAATCAATACTGCATTTGTGTTCACAATTTCATATGTCTGTGTGTCTATACATGTGTGTTTGTCTGAGTGTCTAGATTTCTTGTGATGTACTGTGCATCTCTGTAACTGCACACAGTATGCAGCAGCTTTTGACAACTCTGGTTTAAATTTAGGTTTACATCTGTTATCTTGGACTGTGCAGGGAATAAGCTGACTGAAGAGCAAACTTTCAAAGTTGTATTATTGTCTCTGCCAGAGAAAAAAAAATTCTACTGTTGTAATATTATATACAGCATTTATCTTTTTTTGTTCAAAATATTTTAATTTGTAAAGGAAATGAAAATCGCATTTCAAGCTTTTACATAAACTCACCGTATCATTTAAAGGTCAACTGGATGCACAAAATGTACTTGAAGCTTATTATGTATTCAGGAACCTAATTAGAAACACATTTTCCATGTTGTTACAGCACAGTTTAGTATAATGAATATTTTATTTTGCAATTGCTTTCAGAAAAACTAAGAGTTTAAGACACATTTCAGGTTTCTTGATTATGAGCCATTTATGAGGTACAGTATCAGCCCATTAATTAAGTTCCACCTGAAATGGTCACTTCAGCAAATAATTAGTCACCATTGTTCATTTTACTAGGGACTTTCACCCACGAATACATGGAGAGATAAGCACAGTAGTGGTGAGTAATCCCATAATTAGGGCTGTTTGGTGTAGCTGAGGATACACACACACACACACACACACACACACACACACACACGCACTGGTGAGATCCTATACACAGCTGGGTGCATGTTTTTTCTTGGTGAAATTGAAAATGAATTGTTCCTGTAATTTTTGTGGAGCATGTATACTAGCACTGGAAGAGGATGTAAAGATTAAACTCATGATCCCGTGCTTCAGGATTGAAAATCTGAGCTCTAAACTCAGATATTCAAACTCTAGATGTGGGAAGTTAAGTGTGATACTGTGATTGGATCAGTGAACTGTGAACAAGGCAATAACTGGCTTGAAGTGCAGCATAGTCATCTGTGTGACTTTACGCATCTCATCTGAGCTCCCTGCACTGTGGTCATCCCAGCTGTAGAGTCTAGACCGAAGTCAGACACCTCTGAAATGAGATGTTGCTTCTCATTTTCACTGCCTGGGTAAACAAAATATAAAATAAATTCACTCAGGATAGTCTAACTGAAGTGCACCATTTTGCTTTACTTGGGGTTCCTGCAGCAACACAACTAAAACTAGGAGGACAGAATCACAGGAATGTGAAACAGGTTTCTCAAGGTCACACAGTGAGCTAGTGATCTTGACTAGGATGGGCAAAATCACATTCAGGTTCATGAAGTTTCATGTAGTGCTCTGTGAAAACTGTTGGAATTTCAAGGAAAGTCGGAATTTCGATACAGCAAAGATTTGGGAGGCACTTTGCCAACTTTTGTGAAATTCTGACTTAGAAATACATGATTAATATATGTAGTTGGGATCAAAGAATTAAACTGCAGATTGAAATTTAGCAGAACTCACCACTCTGTTATCTATAGAACTACAGAATGATTATATGTATTGTGGATCACTATATTAATCTGCAGATTGAAATTCCACAGGACCTTCATTCCATAGTTCATGAGTATCATTCTGCAATTTAGCACGAAAATGCAGAGGAATGGGATAAAATTCATGGAATACATTCAGATGATTCAGATTTTGCCAAGGTCAGCATTTGATGAACTTTTGCAGAATTTTCAAAATTTTTTGAATGTTTCATGGAAATCACACTTTGTGCCCAGTACTAATTTTAAGACAATACATGAAAAATGTTCACATATCGAATTACGAAATTTGTAGCATTTTCCCCTGCAAATTGACTGATTACCTGGAAAAAAGAACACAGCTTTACAGGTGTGGGACTTGCAGCTTTTATTTCTGATGGGTCAATTATTTATTGACCATATTATCACTGAGTCCTACACTTAGCAGTTCTTCAGACAATTAAGAAAATAATACGAGCATGCAAATTTTCCAGCAGAAATAGGCCACTCGGTCTATCAAGTCTGCTCCAGTGTGCAGCTAGCCCTTTACCTTGCAGCTGCCCCACCCCCCCTTCCCAATTACCCCCACCCTGTCACATCCCCCTTTGGAACTACCCACTATCTTGCAGGATACTACCTCCTCCAGCAGAGCATTCCATTCTGCCAAAACCCTCTCTGTGACAGAGTGTCTCCTCATAGAATAATTGAGAGGAAGCATGGTCTAGTGGGTATAGGACAGGCATGGGAAACAGTTGACACAGGTTTAAATCACATCATAGTCAATATGACCCTGAACAAGCCATTTAACTCCTCAGTGCTTGAGTCCACTAAGGTTTAAAAAAAAAATAGAGTAAAAGCAAGAGGTGTGAAATATCTCCTTCCATATCATGACTGAGTATCTGTATTTGGGACACCAAATTACTCCTTATTTGGTAATTGTTATTCAGGCACAAAAAAAAGATAACAAACAAAACGTTAAAAACTTCCTCTGAGCTGGCCTGGTGGCTTAGAAGGCCGATGTACTGTAAGCACCTTATCTCTCACCTTGCGGGTGACCCATGTTCAGGAATGATCAGGTGTTGCCAGGGGTGGGCTGGGGTGGGAGACTATTGAGCACCCGATGGGCTGCTCTCCTCCTCCATGGAGGGAGGGCTGGACTGCAAGCTCTACTGAATGACTGCTACCCAGTGGAGGCCAGGTGGCAGTATTAGTTGAGGAGGACAGATGAAGGCAAGTGCTGTGGGACTCTGGCATGGGCGTGCCTCCTCACATGCACATATGAGCACATCCCAGTGTGGGGTAGGGACTTCAACTTATGGTGGAAAAGTGAATGGACAGGCCAGTATGAAGCCTGCCCACTACTCTGCACCCATTGCATTGCCAGACCCTGGAGCTGAAGACTGGATTTGTGTGCTTTGGGAGGAGGATGGTCCTTCCCATCCTGACCTTGCCATGGGGGGGGATCCATGGGAATACTTAGGCTCTCAGGGGTTCCTGGGAGATGTCAGATTGTGGAGTCAGCAGTGCTGAGAAGGAGCTTAGCCTGTCCTGGCTACAGAACAATAAATAATAGATGGAAAGAAAAAGTTTTCTACTCTGCCCAGGCTGCTTGATCTAGTCACATGGCCAGTCCAAACCTCTCAGTTATTTCCTACCTCCCGGTCACTATCTGGTCCTCTTGTGAGCAACAAGAAATTAAGAAATGATATCTGGCATCCTGCCAGCACTTCCATATGCTGGATAACATATTTTCCAACCCACTCTCCTACCTAAGCCAAAATCTCTCTGGAACTTTTATTGGAAACACAGCAATAGTGACCACTTCATGATGATGGGCAGTGTATGTCAACCCAGACCACACAGTCCAGGTTCTGTCCCTCACCACACCATTCTTAAATTCTTTAACCCAACTACATGCAAGCCTATCATGAACCAAAAAGATGATATGCTGTCTCCCCTTGGCACTTGATCCATGATGTGGGGATAATGGGCCCCCACTGGTCCCTCTTGGAAATAAGCTTCGGCTCCTTGCACCTTTTAAATCAATCGATCAATCAATCAATCACTCAGTCAATCAATCAGTCAATCATCAATCAATCAATAAATAATGGCTTCTTAGTCAGTCCTCTCTCCCACTGCAGCACATAGGATGGGTTTCTGGTGTGCAAGGAGAAGAGTGTGGGCTGCCCAACATCACTGAATAATGCTGGGAAGACTGTCATAGAAAATCACAATGGAGCTAACTGAACAGTTTATTGGACTATCAACAGAACTCTAAAAAGGATATGCTAGACTGATCTGGGATTGCATACAAACTTTTTTAGCTTCACTTCAATTTCCGCAGGTGAAGAGGGTATCTACCATTTTGATGATTTGGACTAGTTGGTAGAGCCATGCTTGGGGAGTTGTGAAGGCTGCAGTCGCAGTAGAACTCACATTGTGAGGAAGTCTAAAGGAATGTGAATAAGCCAACAAATGTAATCTTTGCTCGTGTGTATCAGAAAGGGTATTGACAGCAGAAAACATGAGAAACTACTACCTCTATATAGGTCTCTGGTGAGGCCACACCAGGAATACAATACTCAGTTCTGGAGTCCTTACTTATGGAAGGGGGATAGGCTGTATAATGCAGGATGACGAAGAAAATTTAGGGCTAATAGGGCATATCTCATAAGGAGCCTTTCAAGGTACTGAACATGTACTCACTGGAGACCAGGCAAATAAACAAGGTGAACTGCAGGAAACCATTTAGCTTGAGTATAGAGTCAAGAGCCTGAGTCATGAGTGGAAACTGGTGGGGGGAAGAGTTAAGATGGATGTGAGGAAGTTCTGTTTTATGGAAAGGGTGGAGGAGCCATGGAACAGTCTGCCAGGAGAGGAGGAGGGAACCAATACCATGAATGGTTTCAAGCATGTCTGGGATAGTGAAGGGACTGGTGTTTGCTCAGCTTGGTAGTAGTAGGAAAAGGAGCAGGGGGTAGACTGGGAGGTATAAAACCCTGCATGAACAATAGGTCCTTGTGAAGACAGGGAACTGCGAGCAGACTAGATGACCCTGAGGTCATTTTCTGTCTTTATTATCTATATTTCTATTATGGCTTGACGGCTTGACTAGTCTGCTGAACTTAAGTATACCAAAGGCTGCAAGGCTCCTACCCAACAATCATGGATCCTATGTGGATTCAGACAGCTTGCTTTTGCTTCTCTATGCCACCTACCTGGCCAAAGGATGGCTTGCTGACTCAAATTTCTGGAGGAGAGGGTGTGCCTCCTGTATTATGTTTATAATGTTGCTCTTCCTGGTAGTTTGTGCTCCTCCACTAACAGTTCTGGATGCTAATCAATCAATCAGTCAAAATATTTATTTATCCAGATGAACATCATTGAGAAGAGCTCTTTTACAAGATGGACCTGATTAGAACAGGGTCGGGTAACATCCATCATAAAAACATGTAAATAAGTATATAAACACAAACACAATGGTGCAGTAATAGGGGAGTCAAATGATAAAAGAAAGACAAGGCAAGCCATAACAGAGGAGGATTCAAATACAAGGGGACAGATCCACCATTGAACCATGCAACTGTATATAAAACATGTTCTCTGTATAGAAGTACCAGTTAGTTCATTTACCAGGGGCAGTCACTAGTACTAGCCATGAAAATGGCTTGGAGAACCACCAACTAATGGCAGATGGAGTACCAGAAGGGGTACGTAATATGTAAGCGAAGGATAAACATTGTGAGAAGTGAAGTCCCAAGGATAGGTCGGTAGAACTGATGCAGCGGTGGGGGCTTACTGGGAGAGGGAAAGGGGAGTTAGGACTTTTATCGTATGATTGCGTGTAAATTGTGGATGAGTGCAGTATAGAGCTGTGAAAAGAAGGCTGGAGAAAGTGGGAATATAGACCAGTATCAAAGGGAGGACAGAGGCATCAAGGTGTTACATGAAAGCATGATGACAGACCAGGGCCAAGGAGGAGACACATTAAATATGCAGGTGCAGGGACACATTAAATATGTTTCAAGGATCCCTCAAACCTTTCTTGCAGGGGAACCCTGAAATCTTGGTCACAGCACTGCCCGTTTGGCTTCCACCATTAGAGGATGTCATGAAGTAAAGCCTGCTTCCACCTTAGGCCAGCAAACAGTAGATGTTTAACCCTTATATGAATTTCAAACTGGTACGTTTTACATTTTAGGGGGGGAAATGCTACCTCCTTGAGAAGATTATCAAAAATGCTGGCTCCTTCTTAGGGTCCCCTGCTTGCATACATTTTTGTGGCAATCACACAGAACAGTTGCTTGGATGAAAGGTCTGCTTTTTCAGCTCATAATTATGATGGACCTTGCCTTTTGTCAGTGAAATGATAGTCTTTTTTAATGCTTTAACATGTCATGAAAAAGCTGAACATTTAACCCCTTGTCCTCTGAGTGAGAAATAACAGATTTTGCATAGGGCTCGAACTACCTGACTCCCCCTCAACACACACACACACACACACACACACACACACACACACACACATTGACCTGCCAGTGAAGCTTAACCTCAACCTGCTGTTAATGATTGCAGGTGCAGAAGACATTTCTGTTTCCTACACTGTCAGCCCTGTGGCTTTTATATAGATTGAAACTGTCTTTAACAGATTCAACTGGGGAGACCCTTTACATCCTACAGACTGGAGTGAATCTCTTTCATTCATGGTGTCTGCTGGATCTGATGCCTCATTTCAGAGGTCTGCACTACAGAAAATGTATTATGATGTTTTTCTTCATTCAGTTCACCCCCTGCTGCATCAAATGAACATGAAATTGAGAGCAGCATGTCTTAATCTTCTCTTTGTCTTTCATTAATTTTGATTGGTTGAATGAATTTGTGTATGAGTTGGTAAAATATAGTAATTCTCAGCCGTACCTTTAAAAGTTTCACCATCCAAATGTGGGACACATATATCATAGAGACAGAAGCTCAGAACACTGGAAATTAATGCTCTCATATTCGTAACATTTGTTTCTCAATGAGCGCATCAATTGCAATGACTTTTTTTTTTCCTTTAGTATATTTGTGTAATACTTGGAACAGGACTCTCTCATGTGGCCAGAACTCTTCTGGGTGGTTCAATGAGATAATGTCTCTCGCTACGAGGAAAGTCTTTATAGCCCAGATTTGCATACTGCTATCTAGCACACAATGCACTGGCTTTGGGAGCTTTATAATGCATGCCTGGGATTGGGATGGGAAAGAGGAACAGAAAGCCAATGAGGAAGAACTCTTCATGGTGTGGGGTAGCTACAAGATATGATCTCAGCTTGCTATAATACTTTTGGACAGGATCTTTTGATAACATTTCCCATGATACTTCTGCTACATACAGTGCAGTTCACAATAAACTTCTTTTGCAACCAGTTAACAGCTGGTTAGCATTTAAGCTGTTAAAATGTTGACCAGGAAATTGCTTGATCAATAATATCAGATTGTTAACTGGGGAAAACAGATCAACTAGTTGGCAAGTCATTGTGATAAAATAACTGGAATGAAAGGCTAACTGACTGCACAGTAAGTTTAATGTGAAGTGTGCCACATACTGAATTCCCACGAGTAAGAGTTCCGATTGTCAATTTTAGGTTGTGGGCCACAGCTTGCTGCATTTTTAGAACCATGTTTTTTTTTGCATTTTTGCATGTGGATGTAACCCTGTCTTTCTCAAATGTTCTCCCTGTCCCCCCATCCTGATCATTGATGTCATCACTGCTTCACCCTCCCTCTAACTAGTGCGGCATGTGAGTGGGTGCATTCACAGTTGATGCCAATCCTGTACCTTAGTTGATTGGCAAGGGTGTGCAAATTCTGGGTGACCTGTATCATTCCTTACCAGGAGCAGAGTGGTTCACCTCAATGTCATGCCCATCCCTCAGTCTCAGTGTGGGATTTCAGTTGACCCAACCCAGGAGACTAGTTTTAAAAGAAGCATGACATATGTGGATATGTGTCATTGTGTAATAGCTCGCAAGAATATTATCCATACATGACCAAATAGTGGTACAGATGGTACTGTACAGTACAATTCACATTAAATTGTAATGCCAATGGTCTGGTGTTGCTATTTGTTTTACAGGTGATAGTTAACCCATTTTACACCTCTAGATTGCCCTCCTGAGATTGTTTTAGTGCCAAGCCACTATTTATATATGTTTTGACCTTTTTGTTGTTAAAGTAATAATTTATGTTTTACCCTTGTAAATATCCTGAATCCCACTCTCCTCAGCAGTTGCTGCTCTCTCTCTCTCTCTCTCTTTTCATACTGCCTGAACATTCTATGACATCAGTAACACCATTGCAGGTCACTCAGATGAACAGCACTGAATGGTGTAAATGATGTCATGGAATGTCTTAGTAATATGAAAAAAAAACAGTCACTGCTGTGGAGAGTGGAACTCTAATCTGTAGAGCTGATGGTACACCAAAGCTAACTCATTTCTTTACCAGAAATTAGTCAAAGCATATCAGAATACATAACTGGAATGGCAAGAAAAATGGGAGGGCAGTTAATCATGAGAAAATTATTTCATATCACCTTAAAAGTTGGCAGTGCATTGCAACTCAAATTGTGTTGTGTTTCAATACTTTATCATAGACTGCATCTGCAGTTCTGTTAAACGTTGTAGACAACAGTTTTTACAAGACATTTTGCTAGATCTATAACTGCTTGTGCAACTCACAGAAATGATAAAGTAGCTTGTGTCACAGTCTAATGTGCATTTTACTGTATACCAGGTGCAAACAACACCCTCCTTCTAAAATGGGTGCCACAATATACAGCATTTATTATTTACACATTTTATATGCAAATAATGTGAGAATAACAATTGTCAAATAAAGGTATGTATTTCATCATGATTCTCCTGGATTTTGTTGTTGTTGTTGTTGTTGTTACATTTCACTCCGGGGGTGCCATCAATATTTATTTCAATTCCAGATGCATCATTAGCATCCAGAGCATTTGAAAATACTCCATGTTCCATGGGCTGCTTGCCCAGATTCAATTAGAATGTTGTCCCAACTTCAAACTCTTCATGATGGCTGTCTATATAGTTTTACAGAACCTTTATCAAACTTGCTACTCAAAAGTAAAAAAAAAAATATGTCCTTGTGTTTAACATTGCAGTATCACTTTCACTTGCGATCACATCCTTTACAGTAAGCATGTCTATTTCATTGCATAATCACAGTACTAACATACTAACATACTAAAATGCCAACAGAATAGGCCTAACGGTCTTTCGTGTCTGCTCGTTTGGTCAGCTCCCACCCTGGGTGCTGACCTTGCTGCTGTCTCCCCCTCGCCTTCTCTGGCTTCTCCCTTCCCGGTTCTGGATATTCTTGCTGCATTGGATTTTGCTTCCTGAACCCTTCCCCTGTACCTGTCCCACCCCCTCTTGAACCCCTCCACTGTCTCTGCCTCCACCAGCCCCCTAGGTTGTGCATTCCATGGCTCCACCACCCTCTCAGTGAAGTAGCACCTCCTCCTTTCTCCCCTGAACCTTCCTCCCTCCAGCTTCCACCCATGCCCTCTAGTGGCCCCTTCCTCCTTCCTTCGAAGGAAGTAAAATAGTCCTCTCATACAAATGATGAAAAAATGATCGTTAAGAAAAGTAGACCTATGTGTATGGGGGAAGAGTGATTATATGAATGAAATGAATTAAAAAATAGCCCCCACACTATCAATGGATAATTCACATCAGTGCTCTCCAGAACTAGCTTAGCTTTATGTCTTGTGAGTTATTCCAGCAGTGGATCCTTGACCAAGACTGCATATTACTTGCAATCTATATTGTTACTTTTTGTTAAAAGGAAGGTTTCCAAATGTGAACATTTTAATTGACAGGCCACTGATGTACAGAATTCAAATAGAGGATTATGCCCCCCCCCCAAAAAAAAAAACAACAACCATACAGTCTCGCTGAAAAAAAAGTTTTAATTTTCAAGTTTTGTAAAAAGAAAAAAAATGCCCGAAGTGCTTCATCCGGGACCACAGCTCTTTTTGTGAGGATATATACAAAACCTCAGAAGCTAACAAGAAAAAACAAATAAAGGAGGACAACAATGTGGTTTGGTCTCCAGCAGTCCATGTCCAACCCAACCACCATTTCCTACCCATGAACTGCCACAGAGTGATCCCTGACTAGGCCAATGATCATGAGTCTGCTGCTACAGCACAGGCCAATTTAATCTGGTCAGCGATGCTCCCCAAACTGAGCCAGCACATGCCAAGTAGAAAGCACTATCATCAAGAAACCCATGTGAGTGACACCACATGGCTGCACAGCATAGCAGCCACATACACAGTGGTAGCAAATTGATCTAGACAGAGTTGAGAAATAAAGTCCAGTTTGACATTTGATTAGTAAGTAATTTGAAACAAAATTTGAATACACACCAAAAGAACCACTTGCAAGCTTTGGACTATCATTGCATAAACGTATATATGGCATTGGTTCTACCACTTGTGAGGTCAATAGAGGTCAAAACCTGAAACTAAAATAAATGGTTTATTTTGGCATACAGAGGTGGTATACATAACATATACATCACTTAGAATTTTTTTCTGAGTGCTTTGATATCCTCTTTCTGAACATGAGCCAGCTTATACTGTAATCATTGCATAAAATAAAAGCTGTCTGGCTGCAGAGGTGAAAACCTTTCTTTCTGAAGCAATTTAATTCATGAGGCCAAGTCTGACAGTTTGTATGATGAGCTTCCGACAAAAGTTTAAAATGAAGTGCCAGGTTGTTCACATTTAGTATCATTTATATATTATATTAATAGGACCACTACCCTTTAAATGCTGCTAGCCGTGGTGACAAAATGTTGGAATTGAATTGGTAGTCAGATATACAAGACTGAACTGAACAGAGAAAACATTTACAAAAAACAACTTTGAGTCTGCAAGTGAGTTTGTGACCATTTTTTGATAAGCTTGAAGGAACTGTATGTTTGTCACAGACCTTGTGAGCCTAATTACAAACTGCAGACAGACTGTGGAGAAAGACACTGATATGGATGTAGTTATCACTAAAAATACCACCAGTTACTTAATCTGGCTCAGTTTCAGTTGGTTTACATCTGCCCACCCCCCACTCATTGGTCTGAGGCTTAAAATAGGCAGTATTGTATAAGCCTTCTTTCCCAATAAATTACAACTAAATAAATCAATGCATCTTTTTCAAAAAGAAAGGGAATTTCTTACAACAAACTACTGTATGTTCATGCATCTATTAGCACTGAAGTGCAAGATGTACAAAGAGTGAAATGAAAAATTAGGGTTTAAAGTCCATGGATATCTCCAAGAAAGGTCAAGGATGCTCTGTCATTTTTCAGAAGGCCCTCATATTTTATAAGCGTGGGGACTCCCAAACCGACTTCCACATTTCATAAGTACATAATGTTGGGGGATCACACCAGTAGTCCAATGTAGACTTTTCTTCTCTATTTAGATCACCATATACATATCTCTAGGGGGCAATGTATCATGGCGAAGACTTCACTTTGTCAGGCCCACACCTCTTCTGTGCTCAATGTGTTAAAAATATACAGAAATATAATCATTACACATAAATCAAAATACATCCATAAATGCAAACACCACTGTGCCACCTAAATCATTTGTTATTAGGACCCTTAACTAATGGAATGTTCCCATGTGAAAGGTGTTTTGAATGTGGAAACACCATTAGAGAGACTGTGTATGATCATCAGTACACCAATGGGATATTCACAATCAGACACATCTAACATGTGCCACTGCCCACATAATTACTTGCTACAATGCCCATGCAGTAAACTTTACATAACACAGAAACATAGAAACACAGAATTTGTAGGCAGATAAGGACCACTTGGTCCAGTCAGTCTACCCATTTTTCCCTACTTACAGTATCACTGCAGACCCTTGTTGATCTCTTTCTTTCTCCCTCCTCCCCTTCCTTTGCAGTATAATTCCTTTATGCCTATTCTATGCATTCTTATACCCCACTACTGGTTTCATCCCCATCACCTCTGTTGGTAGGCTGTTCCACAAGTCTACCACCTTTCTGTGAAGAAACGCTTTCTCACGTCTCTCCTGAATCTACCCCCCAGCTTCATAGCATGTCCACTTGTTGTTAGGCACATTTTTTCTGAAAAATACTTTCCTCCTCTACCTTGTTTACCTTTGTTAGGTAAGAGCCCCTGACAGCATTAGGAAAACTCTGAAAAAGTAAAATTTATATCCAACTCCATCTCCCTCTTTCTGCTAGTGATACCTATATCAATACATCCCAGCATCCCACTAGCCATCCCAACTGCCTTATTGCACTGCCTGGCAATTTTTAGGTCATTAGATTTGATTACCCCCCACCGCCAGGTCATTCTCTTGCTTGGTTCTCGTCAATAACATGTCACACATTTTGTACTCTGCCTTTTGATTTTTGTGCCATAAGTGCCTTATCTTGCACTTTTTTGCCTCAAAACCCTGCTGCAATATTTTCATTTATTTATTATTTATACAGTTTTTGTTCAGCAGGTAAGTGCACTAGACAAATCCTGCCTATTTTCAGGCATGACCTGGGGGCAGGGGATACGGATGAAAGCCAAATGACTTTGAATCAGATTAAGCTGTTGGTGGTATTTTTAGTGAACGGAGGGAAATTTGTCTGGGGCACTGGGAAAATTCCACTACTCTTTTGAAGAAGTGCCATGGGATCATTAGCATCTACCTGAACTACCACCAGAACAGGCAGATGGGACAACTCCTGGAGTTTTTCTAGGTCTCGGCTCAGTCTTTCCACTTCTTGGAATGTCCACCCTATTGCAGATTTTGGTGTCATCTACAAAGAGGCAGATCTTCCCCTCCAGTTCATCCCACAGTGTCACTTATAAAAACATTAAAGAAACCCAGTGCCAGCGGTGGTCCCTGAGACACCTCACTGGTCACCCGCCCCTCCTCTGAGTGAATTCTGTTTACCACCACTCTCTGTCACCTCTTCCCTAATCAATTTCTTACCAAGTTTACCACCTTTGGACTCACTTTCAATGTCCTCACCTTGCTTACTTGTCTCCTATGTGGAATGGAGTTGAAAGCTTTACTGAAACCTAGGTAGACCATTCCACCTCTCCACCTGATTGAGTTTCTTGGACACCTAGTCAAAGAAATCTATCAAATTCATTTGACATAACCCCTCCTTCCATGAATCCATATTGTCGATGGTCTTGTAACCCACTGGATTTAAGATATGCCATTATCTTTTCATTTAGCAGTAATTCCGTTAACTTTCCTACCGCTGATGTCAGGCTGACTGGCCTATAATTGCTAGCCTTCTCCCTGCTACCACTTTTGTGAGGTGGGACTACATTTACCCTTCTCCAGTCCTCCAGAACCACTCCTGTCTCCAGTGAGCTATTAAATATGACTGTCAGTGGTGCAGTCAGCACTTCTGTGAGCTCCCTGAATAATCTTGGATGCACTTCATCTGGTCTCATTGCTTTGTCCACTTTTAGATTGGTGAATCCCTTCAGAACTCTCTCCTCCAAAAAAAGACTAGTGTTCACCTCCCTCCAATGCTCCTGCTAAATTTTTGTGGCCCCTCCCCATTCTCCTTCCTCTGTAAACATGGAACAAAAGTATTTATTCATGATGTCTGCATTTTACTGGTCTCACTCTGTACAGTTCCCACTTCCCTTTTTAATCTTACAATCCCTTCCCTTGTCTTCCTCTTTTCAATTACATACCTAAAAAATGCTGTTCCTTTTCATTACTGCTTGGGCTATTCTTTCTTAAGTTTGGGCCTCCATGGTCCTTACTGTTTTCCCTGCTTCTCCCTGTTTCCCCTGATATACCTGCTTTGCTCCTCCATCTCCATCTCATTGTACCTTCTGAATGCTACCATTTTCCTTTACCTTTTCAGACACCACATTCAAGAAACATAGTGACCTCTTTTTCCTCTTCCTTTGGCTCACTTTCTTGATGCTGACATTTGTTTGCTTCACTATGCCTCCTTCTAGCTTCTCCCACTGTTCCTCCACCCCACCTGGGTCACCCCCCTTGAAAGGTCATCCCTGAGGCATTCACCCACCTTTATAAAATCTGCCATACTGAAGCAGGGGGGGTGCCCGAGAGAAAAGTTGGACGTTGATGAGTGTTGACGTGAGATACTCCAAGATGGCCAGGCGGAGAAGATGCTGAATGCTGAGGGGAGTGCAGAAGGTCGTATTGCCAGTTTGATTCAATACTGCTAGCAGCTTATAGCCTGGAATCTTAAAAACAAGGATGCCCGTGTGGTAACTTCATTTAGGGTCTAAACCATTTCTTCTAGGCAACAGTGTTTGATAAAAAGAATATTGGAAAGTGGCAAGTAATCGCTTTTTTCTCAGTTAGATGTCTAGAGTGCCTTTTTTGGGGCAGATGCTCATGTGGCAAGGTTAATTAGCTTTTCTTTCCATTCTATAGGAGGCAGCTGCAGCAAAGGAAAGGAGAGATTTGGTTATTGTTAATCTTTTACTTATGTATATCTATGTTTCAGTATGTGCAAAGCAGGTCACTCATTGAAAGAAATTAGAGAGACAGGAGTGGAGAAAAAGAATCGGGAGACCAGAACAAAGAGATGAGCAGGCACTCCAACTGTGGCAGAGATTTCTCTACAGGCAGAAACACTGCCTTCACTCCTTTCTCTGCTGGTAAGCCCCAAGGAGGAAAAACAAGCACAAGGTAACATTTTTCACTTTTTTACAAAAACAAAAAAAAAACATGGCTACCAATTTGGAGCATAAGATGGATAAAACAAAGGACCAACCTGAAACGGACCAAATGGTTGACTTGGACAAAGCAATAGTGCCTATGCAGGAAATTTTAACCTTGGTAATACAACAGGAGGTTCTATCAAATCCAGATATTTCTCAGCCATTAGCAATGGTTACATATAATCTAGCTGGGCAATTTATTAATGATATAACTAACTTAGAAATTCAAGTGCAAGAATCAGAAAGCGTACAAACACAAACACAACAAAACTTTAGTGCAGGAAATAAAGAAGAAGAAGTACTTGAAGCAGTAACTACGCTGAAGAAAGAAATTATGGAAATTCTGGGAGACATTGGGGGTCTTGACAATCAGTTAACAGGGCTCGCTTAGAAATGACTCTGAAATTTTAAACTGTATCCATAAGAACAGAGCACTTCAAAGACAGAGTCTCCCAGATAGAAGATTCTTCAAGAGCACTACCCCAACAAATTGTACAGCTTGACAGACAATTTCAAGCTTCAAAATTAAAAGTCACAGAGCAAGAGGATCGGGTCCGAAGAGCCAATATTAGGATTTGCAAACTTCCAGAGGGAGTGGAGGGTAGTGAGAACCCAGTGACATATTTTGAGAAACTACTGACTGTAGCTCGGGGTAGATAATACCCTGAAGATAAGGTTATCCTGGATTGGGTTCATCTCACAGGCACCAGGTCAAATACAAATCAGAAATTTCCTAAACCTGTCTTTGTTAAAACTTTAAAGTTTCAGGACCATGAAGAATCTTAAATAAAGCACTGGTCTCTAAAGGTCTAACATATGAAAATATTCAGTTCAATGCCTACCTGGACTTATCTTCAGAAACAGTTGAAAAAAGAAAGCAATATAATCCACTTAAACAGCTGCTGTACAAAAAGGGGAAACGCTGATCCATACTTTATCCTGCACATGTAAGATTTGTTATAAATGGTCAGTTTCACACTTTTGACAATGCCGAAGAAGCGATGGAGGCTTATAAGTTGGCATATGAAGAAACATAGTTTTTTTGTTCTCCCCCAAAGGGGTACAAAATGATAGTAAAAAAATATAAAGTCAAAATATGAATAATAGTCATTTAAGTGGCAAGAGAGGTATTATTGTGTGGAGCTGGGGACAAAGTTAAGGAATAACTTTTGAATCAGTAAAAAGGAAAAGTTACTGGAAATCATGCTGTTAGCTATAGAGATTACTGACTATGCACTTACTCTATGGGTAGCTTAGTGTCTACGGATGATAAGTTTTTCATCTCTTTTCTTAAGGGTGGGTAAGCTGTTTAGGGAGGGATCGGTAGCAAGGGGAGTAGATTTAAAAGTATAGTTTTGATGATCAACACAGCCTAGAGGATCATTTTAGAGGCTAGAGTTCAAAATTTAACTAATTTGCAATTTGGAAAAAAGAAGAGGGGAGATCCTGATTTTAGGAGGTTAAGATAAGGTAATAAATGATAGATAACTGGAATATCACCACTTGGAACAGTAAAGGTCTATAGGATAGGAAGAAAGTTGTTAAGGTTCTTAAACTTATGGAAAATAAAAGGACAGATGTATTATTATTTCAGGAAATGCATCTTATTCAGCAAGATGCAATATGGTTGGAGCACCGATGGGGAAGGGTATATATTTCAAATTACACTTCAAATACTAAAGGGGTCTTGATAGCATTCAATAAAAAAAGACCTACCCCAAATGTAATACGTATCTTTTCAGATGATCAAGGTCGATATATTATTGTGTCATTGCAGCTTTATAATTTTAAAGTTACCTTAGCTGTTTTATATGCACCCAGAGTTCTCCTAGGTTTCTGTCTGATTTCTTCCTAACTCTATCAACTTTTTGAAGCACCGTATATAGTGGGTGGTGACTTCAATTTTGCTCTACAGCAGTTGGATAAAACTTCAAATTTAGATAAAGCCTGGACTTCCTCTAGAATGATTACTAAAAATGTTATGTTTGACTTAGGTTTAGTGGATCCGTGGCCAGAAAAATATGGTCCAGCAAAGGTTTATTCTTTTTTCTTGAATGCTCATCAGACATATTCACGTATAGATTTTTTCTTAGTTTTCAAAATCTATATATTATAAGATACAAAATATTAAATATTCTGAAATTGTCACTTCAGACCATGCCCCATGTACATTATCGATAAAAATGGAAAAAATTAGCAAATCTATAAAGTTATGGCGCGGGGGAATAATGCTTTGATATTATGTCAAAATGAAACAGAACTTACAATAAAAGCTACTAAAGTATATTTTAGTTTTCATTTGAAGCAGAATACAACTACAGTAAATATTTGGGAAGCATATAACATTTTTCTTAGAGGCCATTTAATGTCCAGTATGAAATATCAAAATAAGGTTCACCTTAGTTCTCTTAGACAGCTTGAACAAGTAATTAAAAATCTAACCCAATTGCATAGTTCAACTTTGGATACAGAGATTTAAAAAAAAAAACTTTTGACAAAAAGAGATCAATTTAATCTTAAATCTAACAAACTTGCAGAAAAACATATTTATAATGCCATATCATATTATCATTTAAATACTGACAAACCCTTAAAATTACTTCTGTGGCACACCAAGCAATCCCAAACTAAAAATACAATAAATAATATTAAATATGAAACAGGGGCTATCACAAATCATCCAAAAGAGATTCTGGAAAGCTTTTTACAGTTTTATAAGAAACTATATATTTCTGAATTTGCAAGCAATGAAGAACAGATTAAACAGTATTTACATACAATAGATTTACCCAGAACACCATGTTATATAACAAATATGCTAGATCTACCTATTACAACTGATGAAATAAATGAAGGAATAGAAGACTTGGCATAAAAAATCTCCAGGTCTGAATGGCTTGGGGGAGGAGGTATATAAAATTCAGAAAATGGTATTATTAGAACCATTATGTTTGCTGTTATATTATTTTTTGGAAACAAATAAAACTCTAGAATTGTTTAAAGAAGCAATAATTCAAGTATTCTTGAAGAAGGATAAGGATCCGCTGAGCTTTGCCTCTTACAGGCCCATTTCCCTGCTAAACATGGATTATAAAATATTTACAACAATTATAGCTAAAAGATTAGAAAATATACTCCCTACTTTACTTCATAGAGATCAAAATGGATTTATAAACAAGCATTTGTCAATGCCGAATGTTGTCTCTCTGGCATTGACATTGGTAGTGCCAGAGTTAGAGATGCATAATAGGAATGGCAGTGAAGTATTAAAATGATGTCAACCCCACCCCCACCCTGTAGAGACTGACAGGCATTGGGGTGTGCCTTTGGGTCGTCATCTATAACACTCATACCATTTCGCCTCACCCTACCCTGTAGACACTGACAAGTGTCGTAGTGTGGTTTGGGGTCTTTGGGCATTATGCTTACCCCATTCCATAAGGAAATATGCTGAGGTGGGTGCAGTATAGGAGAATGGGGTGAACTTTGTGGCTGAACAATGCAAGGCATGCTACAATGCCTGTCACTAGGTGCAGGGTGGGGGTGGTATGGCGTGAGCATTACAGCCGATTATCAAAAGTCACACCCCTGACACCTGTCAGTCTCAACAGGGTGGGGTGCTACAGTTGGAAACCCTAACACAGTAGGTGTGTGTTGGTATTTTCACTCCAAAGTTTCAACATTGGCTTTTTGTGATCCCACTTCATGAAAAGCAGCACTATCAGTTTGTTAGCTGAAAGGTGGTTTTGCACAGCAGTTATGCCATTTGGTGACACAGGGATGAAAACACATGTTGGGCAGTATGTGGAAAATGACAGCTGTATTGTTCATGAGGAGATGTAAAAAAATGCCAACGTTGAAAACCTGGAGTGAAAATATGAAAAATTGGTGACGTTATGAACATGCATAGAAACTGTGCAACACACAACCATAACCCAATTATTTTGGGGATTTTTTTAACCATATCTTTAACATAGGCGTTTTGGGACCTCCCCTCATGAACAGTGGCAGTGTGATTCTGTTAATGTGTCCGAAACATTGATTTCGCACAGTGACCATGCCATTGTGCACCACAGGTGCAAAAACATATTTAGGGCAGGATGTGAAAAATGACATCTGTACTGTTCATAATGAGGTGTAAAACAATGGCAGTGTTGAAAATCTGGCATGAAAATATTGCAAATTTGCAAAGTTACAAGGGTGCGTGGAAACCACACAACGCATGCTTGTAACACAGTCATTTTATGGAATTTTGTCACCAAATTTTCAATATAGGCATTTTAGGACTTCCGCTCATGAACAGTGTCACTGTCATTTCCTGAAACTGTCCCAAAAACTGATTTCATGCAGCAACCACGCTATTTTGCTCCAGAAGTGTGAAAACACATTTCAGGCAGGATATGTAAAATGACAGCTGTACCGTTCATAAGGAGGTGTGGAAAAATGCCAGTTTTGAAAATCAGGAGTGAAAATATTACAAATTCACAAAGTTGCAAGCATGCATGGAAAATGAGCAACTCACACTCATAAAATAGCCCATTTTGGGGAATTTTTCCACCAAATTTGCAACATATGCTTTTTGAGAGCCCCCCCCCCCCATGAACAGTGGCACTGTCATTTTGTTAATCAGTCCCAAAAGGTGATTCCACAGAGTGACCACGAAATCACCTTTCGGGACCGAATGACAGTGACAGAATTCATGAGGAGGGGTTCCAATAACCCCATGTTGAAAATTTGATGGCAAAATTCCCAAAAATGCCTGAGATATGCACCAAAGTTGAAAAAATCCTATTTATGCCATTATACAGCTTACCAGCATTTCTTCACTTTGCGGTCGACTTTGAAGATTGCAGATGTGTTCCCAGACCACCAAAAAATTGTCGCGCCAGACTCTGGAGGTAAGTATGGGGTGAGGGGGGGGTGTGGGGAGGTAGGGTGTGCAGAGCATGGGCGTGGGTTTCGGGAGGGGGCAGGGAGACCATGAGGGATCATTTTCTTTGTTACAGGTTCAAAAAAACAAAACATTGCAGGACTTTTTTTTTATTTTACAGGGTATATGGCACGCTGGGGTGGCTTCCAGCATGCCATCTAACTGGTGTTTTTTGGGGGAATGCTGTAGCTGACGGGGATTGGGCACTCCCATCAGCACAATCTGAAGGGGGACACACGAGCTGATGGGGATTGGGTACCCCCTTGGCACACAACAATAGCGGGGAGGGGAGACATTATGCCAACAGGAATTGGTTCCCCCATCGGCAAAGAAAAACTGTTGGGGGGTGCATGATGCCAAGGGAGATTGGGCACCCCCTCAGCATACATTGTAAATGGGAGGGGGGTTATTATGCCAATGGGGAGTGGGCTTCCCATAGGCATTCTGACAGGAGGGGCAGCAGTGTTGAGTGCACGTCAGGAGGCGTGTTCTGGTCACACTGCATGAGAGCTCCACTCTCATTGCAGCAGACATTTTGTTAGATCTGGTGGCCACATTCCAAATTGCTGATGTGGTGCCTGCATGCTGTCTGATTGGGGAATGAGGGACACACCTACTGATGCATGCCCTGCATTCGTCCAACAGTGACCATGCCTCCAAATCTGCTACTACCACAATATGTTGGCTGCACATGCACAAGCCAACATAAAAATCAAACATTATCAGAAAATATTAGATGAACATTAAACATAATAGATTTGAACATACAGACAGATGCAACTTTGGTTGCTATAGATGTGGAGAAAGCATTTGATAGGGTGGAATGGCCTTGAATTTTCACCGTGGTGCAGGAGATGGGCCTTGGGGCAAAGCTCAGTGGATGGCTAACACTTATCTATGATGCCCCTACAACTATAATCAAAATTAATAATTTGATTTCAACAAAGTTTCCCTTAAAAAGAGGAACAAGTGCCGGTCCGGTGGCATAGAGGGTTGAGGCACTGGCACCTTACCTCGACCCATGCCAGCAATCTGGGTTCAGGAATGGACTTGGGGCGCTGGGGGTCGGCAGGGGAGGAGAGGATTGAGCATCCAGAGGACTGCTCTCCTTTTCTGGGGTGGGCTGTGGGAGTGCGTCACTCTGCAATGATCTCCAGTGGAGACTGGGGGTAACACAGATGCACAAGAGAGGGAACATCACTATAAAAATGGAAACTGGCTCCACACTCAGCTGGATGATGGCTGCCTGGCAGTCTGATGCCATCTATGCCCCAGGAACCATCCATCCTTCAGCAGTACCCCGGGGCCAAGTATTGCACTTGTCTGCCCAACAGGTGCCTCTCCTCTCGGAGGAGGGTGGGCCCAGCCCACCCAGCAAAGGGCCATGTCCGGGTTACCCTGGGAATGACTAAAAATGTGAAAGATGGGGCATGGGAATAGGATGGATCAGAGGTGCCCTGGCACAGCCTGAAGGAGTGGCTGAGACAGGTAGCACGTAAGGGAAAAAGATAACACACACAAAAAAAAAGAGGAACAAGACAGGCATGTTCCCTTTCTCCTTTGATATTTGCCCTTATTATAGAACCTTGGCAATTAAAATTAGACAAAATAAGAATATTTCAGGTATAACACTTAAAACACAGGAGGAAAAAATTGGGCTGTATGCAGATTATATCATGCTTTATATTACTAAACTGGAAATGTCATTGGGAAATATAATACAAGAAACAAATCACTTTGGATCAGTTTTAGGATATAGAATCAACTGGGCAAAGACAGCCCTGCTGAAACTGGATAGAAATTATGTGTTTCCTACAATATCAGGAATGCCAATCATAAAAACAACTGAGGAAATTAAACTAAGTGCTTCAATAGATGATTTATATAGCTTAAATTATGAAACTTTTAACAGATACAAATTGATTTACAAAAATGGAATTCATTATATTTAACACTAATTGGAATGATAAATCTAATTAAAATGCAGATTTTACCAAAGCTATTATTTTTTTCCCAAGTTTTGGGAATACCAATTCCAGCAAGTTTTTTTTTTTCAAAACTTAAAACTATAGTTATGAAATTTTTGTGGAAAAATGCCAGTGTGAGAATATCTTGGAAGACATTAATTCTCCCCAAAATTAAAGCGGGACCAGCACTCCCTGATTTTTATATGTACTATCTTTCTGCTCAACTGGCACATGTTTGGCTTTGGTTGCATAAAGAGAAAATGCAATTTCCATCTGCTCAAATAGAGATTAAAGCATACCCTTATAACTCTTTTATGCAATTGTTGTATTCTGGTACCCCAATAAAAAAATTAAAAGCAGCATTAACACCAAAAACCACATATCAGTATTGGATATCTGCACAACAGAAGTTAAAAGGATGTAAGGACATTACCCAATATACACTGATATTTGGAAATGATAATTTTCTCCTACTGTATCCTGTTTAGTATATAAAGTATGGGAAGAAAGAGGTCTGAATCAAATAGGTGACTTCATTTCTATTGATACAATATATACTTTTGAACAGTTAAGGATCAAATATCAGCTCAAAGACACTGATGTGTTTTATTATAATCAATTTAAATTATTTTTAAGTAAAAATAAAATGCATTTGAAGTTGAAGGAATCACCTAGTTTGATCAAAAATCTTCAGGAGAATAATTCAGGTAAAAAATTGATAACCCAAATATATAATATTCTTCAAGATATACCTAAACATAATATTGATGGAGTCAGGAAGAAGTGGGGATGGGATCTGGGTATCCATATCTCACAAGAACAATGGACTGATATTATTAAAATATATACAGAGAATATCACATCTGTAAGGTTGCAACAGATACAAATGAATACAACTCACCGTATATATTTTACACAAAAAAATTACATTTAATGAATCCAACCATCTCAGATAAGTGTTCCAAATGCTCCAACAAGTCTGGCACCTTGATACACTTGATAGCTTCTTGCCCATGTTTGTTGAATTTCTGGCATGAAATAGAGAATTTTTCTCAATGGGTGTTTAAAAAGCATATCTTTTTCTCTTCAATGGTAAAGCTGTTAGCTTTTGTACCAGATAAAGACATGTGGGAATTATATCAATTTTAATTACTAACACTTTTTATTATAGTGGCAAAAAAAGTGTATTTTGCAAAAGTGGCAAGACCCAGACCCACAGATGTTCAATCACTGGGTGAATTTGTTGATAGAGATGTCTGTTCTTGAACAAGTGGGATATATCAAACAGGGGAAAATAGAACAATTTACGGAGATGTGGACCTGGTTTCAAGTGGCTTTAATTTAATATAACTTAAACAGGGATTCATTGAATTAAGTATAAATCAGGTTTATATAACAAAATAGGTACAGGATCTCCCCTCTCACCCTCTGAAAATAATGATCAAATGATAATAATAGTATCTTTCAGAAACAAATACATGTTGGTGAAAAAGATCGGAAAGCCATAAAATCTGATAAGAGGGAAAAAAATCTGCCATCCTGATGTCCAGGATCCTTGCCCTTGTATGGTTCAGTTCAGCAGCTGTCCTTATACTGAACCACAATGTATGATTATCATTGGTCCCCTGATGGCTTTCTTGATGTCTGCAACACTGTCCATGTTAGTGAGTACCAGATCCAGTTATGCCCTGTTATTAGAGGGTTTATGACCACTTGCCTGAGGAACACCCCCTGCAAGGAATCCAGGATGTGCCTGCTTCTAGCTGAAGCTGCAGCTGGGAGTCTCCAAGCTACCTCTGGCAGATTGTAGTCCCCCACCATCAGCACCTCACCCTTTTCTGCCATCTTACCAATGGCTTCCATCAGTATCATAACAATCTCCTACATATAGAAGACTAAAATGGAATTATGCATGTGGATATGTGACCATGAAAGTGATATCTGCAGGAAAGCAAACATTAATTAGCAGCAAGGCGTTTTTAATAGAGCAGGACATTCCATAGCCTCTTCATGATTCTGTGGGCTAGAAAGAGTGGAGAAACCTAGAAGAAACCAGGAGTGCGATACAGCATTGTTGAAATGGGAAGTGTTGTGGACCCAGATGCTGGATACGTTATTACCTGACTGAAGAGTAAACACACAATGTGCCTGATCCCTTTTCTGGTAACCAGTTGTTCCACTGGACTTTACTTCCTTTATGGACTTCATTATGAAAACTGTAATTTGCATAACTAGCTGGGACTGTGTAGGGATAATATATTATTTTTAGAAGGTAGTGAACGTGATGCTAAAAAGCACACGTGTGAATTAAAAATGCTGATAATGATCAGCATTTCAGAGTTACCTTCTCCTGACCACCACCTTTTCTGATAATTAAGGTCTTTAAGACTCTGACTTTAACAAAGTGGCAATGCATTCTTTATGCAAAATAGCAATTGTTAATAATGTAGAAATTAAATAACACTTTGGGATATCAGTACAGGGAGGGGGTGAACTGTCAGAGTGGTGGCTTGATTTGCACAGTCTGGTTGTCGCCAATTACAGTTCCAGCAGACTCTGCTATGGAGCAGCTGCTGGGGCCAACTGCCATTGATGTCTCATGGCTAAGGAGGTGAGCAGTAACCTTTCACTGATAATATCATGAATCACTGTCCACCCTTCACAGTGTGGTATATAAACCACACATGTTGGCAGCCTGGCTGCTCTTTGATACTGAGGGAGTTGGCCATAGGATTACACAATGTATTTATTTATTGAAAACTTCAGAGATTACCTCTGAGTAAAAGTGCTCATTTACAAAGGTTCTATATGAACTACGTTGTCACAAAACACATTAAAAGTACAGTAAGTATTTCCAAAGGAAATGCAGACAAGTCAAGCTCAAAGCACTTTGTACAAAACAATTACATGCCGTTTTGAAAAAATCCATACAGATCATTGTACAATAATTTGCACAATATATCCAGGGAGAAACTGAATGAAACAGTGTAATGATTACAGTTGCATTGGACTGTAAGGACAGACTGCAAAGATCTCTTAAACTGACTAATCTTGGGGACATTCAGCAGCATATCAGGCAGTTCATTTAACCAGCTAGCAGACCTGACAGCAAATGACTGCTTGTCCACCAGAGTATGCCGGAAAGGAGGCTTAAGGCATTCCTAGCTGTGTTCCTGGTATTGTATTGGTTGGAGATGGTGCAGAAGCTATTTGTTAAAGCAGGGTGTTAGGCATAGGTGCCCCCTTTTGTCTAGTAAACAGGTCTGGAACTTTGTTCTGTAGGGTTAAAGTAGCCAGTTAGTGAGTGTTTAAAGGGTACAACTATGAGTGTGGTTATCTGCATTAAGTACAATGTGGCACGCCTTATTACAGATTAGCTTCACTCTGTTTAGCACCATTTCACAGACAGCTGTGTAGAAAAGGAGGCCATCATTTACAGATGACAGAATGGAGTTAGTCATAGTACGGCATGTGGCATCCCCAGTGAAATTGTTCAGTTATAGTATAGGGCACCAAGTCTTCTGTTAACTATGGCCACCCGATTGTCAGCATAAGGTGGCAAAAGATAATGGGCCAGATTTTCAAAGCCCCAATGTAAGCTGCAACAATGGCAGCTTGCACCGAGTGCAGGTGCGTCAGGGACCCTGCACCCCATTTTACATTCCACAGGGTCTTAGCACCTAAGTCCCGCAGCTTGCGGCAATGGTGGCAGTACATCAAATAGATGGCACACCCACTAGTGTCGCCGCAGCAGCCACGGGGTTGATGTGATGTGTGCTGCACCCTTGGATGGGGACATTTGTCTAAACAGTATGTTATCTTACTATAGATCCTGCTATTGGAAATAGAACAAGTTTGTGCAACATCAGTTAAGGTTACGGCTATGTTTGTTAATATGCAAAATCGTACTTTGGCTAGAATTTTAATGACCTCATTTAGAAGACAGAGTGGAATCCAATCCTGAATATCTAATTTGTCACCTCTTTTCCATAAAGAAATTAAATCCTTTCTGAAAATGAAGGGGACATTATCCCCATGAGTAAACTTCTATTGTAAATAAGTAACACGGCATCTGAAATGTTTTCTGAAAAACAGTTATAGAAATCATTTGCGATGCCATTCTTTGTTTCTTATTTGAGATGCTTGTCTTTCCCTAGGGATACCCTTTTCCTAACATCACAGTGCCAGATGCTGGATGATCCTCCCTGTAGTTGTCTAAATACCGTTAGACCAGCCCTTTGATGGTTTAACTGTACATGGCACTTTGTTCCTGGGGAAGTCTTTGAAATTTGGAACTTGAGGCTGTGGCAGTCTGAGTCTGCCACAAGCCCCCTAGCACCATGCTGCAGCCACTTTCATGGTGCAAGGCTGGTGCTAGCACACTGTGGTGCAGGCAGCCTGCTGAGTGATGCAGGCTGCCTTTGAAAATTGCTCGGGGCACTACCCTTGGCACAAGGTGCCTCTTGCGTCAGACTTGTTTGATGCAAGCACCTTGCATCTTACTAAGGCCTTTGAAAATCTGGCCCAAGGTGTCATCCAGAGTTACTCCAAGGTATTTATGGGTCTCCACCTGTTCAATGTTTTGTTCCTGCCCATTTCTGGTGACACAGAGTGGCACTTTCCTCTTCTGTGGCAGGCTAGAGAATAGCATGGTCTTTGCTTTATTTGTAATTGAGGACCAGTTTGTTCTTGTACAACCAGCTTTCTAGTGACCTGAAGTTACTTTGGAGAGTGGTTGTGAGGCTGTCAACATCAGGGTTTTTGGAATAGATGACAGTGTCATCAGCATAGAGGAGTACATTGGCAGTCTGACAGGCACTGGGCAGTTGATCTATGAAAAGGCCAAATAGGACTGCGCCCAAGATGGAGCCCTTGAGGAAACCAATAGATACTCCCCTAGTGTTAGACAAATATTTATCCATCTTCACATACCGGGAGCGATTGGTGAGATAGTTCTGGAACCAGTCAACTGTAGTCTGTGACAAACCCAGGCCAAGGATTTTGTTAAGTAGGAGTTTATGGTTGACCAGGTTGAAGGCCTTAGTAAGGTATATATATATAGATATAGATATATATGTGTGTGTGTGTGTAAACCCAATGAGGTCACCATTGTCAAAGGCCTCATGATCATAGTTGGTGTATTCCAATAGCGCCCTGTTGGTGCTGTGGAGTTTCCAGAAGCTATGCTGCTCTACACACTGGACACTGTATTTTGTGAAGTATGTGACAAGTAGGTCGGAGACTATTCTCTCAAGGGCCTTGGACGGGGAGAGAGAGAGGAAATAGACATGGGTATGTAACTAGCAAGGCTTGTGCAGTCTCTGCTTTTGAAAAGTGGTGTAAGCAGTGCAGATTTCCATTTCCCAGGGAACTGTGGGTGGAACAAAGCAAGACTGAACATTCTAGAGATGGGTGAGAAAGTTCCTCTACCCCCAGGGCAAGAAGTTTCATATCAACTGAATCACTCACACACCTGGTTTTGCCAAGTACCCTACTGATGTATTTCAAGGTGTCTTTGACTGAAACAGCCTTAAAGTAGAATTTAGGGCACCCTGGTTCAGAGCCTGCCATCTGGGAGGCTACAGGACTGGCTTTCTTTTAGGAGGTCTGAGCAGGCTCAGTGGGGATGATGGAACTGAGGTCAGTAAAAACTGTATTGCAGTAACTGGCAATTTCAGTGGGATCAAGGACGTCCTGACCCTCCACCATGAGCATTTTAGGAGTGGTTTTAAAGTCCCTTGCAAAGGAGCTCCAAGACATTGTCCCAGAATCTTTTGCCATTGCTCCAGTTCTGGCTCCGCTGGTCCTTATAAAAGTCAGATTTTGCCATTCTAATCATACTGGTACACTTATTACAGGCTTCCTTGTACCTTTACAGGCAGACAGGGGACACTGTCTCCCTGGCCAATGCCTACAGATTATCCCTTTCAGTCATGCAGGCAATGAGTTTGAGGGTGCTCCATCTGGACAGTGTTCTTTTTGCCTTGCATATTTTGAAGGGTGCAAACTTATCACTGGCACACGTGAACACAGAGACAAAGAATTCTAGGGCCGAGCCACTATCGAGAATGGCATCTAAGAAGTTTAAATCATTTTGGGCCAAGTAAGATTTGAATACCCATTGTGGCATTGGTAAGTCCAGTTTTTCTTCTCATTAAACTTATGTTAATCCACATTTGAATATTTTTTAATGCCAGATAGAGAACTCCATCATGTCAATTATTTTTGAAACTAGGTGAGGATCCAAGCATGCATTTATGTACAGGATAGGTATGGCATCCTGTGGCCTGACAAAGTAAAACTAGAAACATAGAAACATAGAAGTTGATGGCAGATAAGGACCACAAGGCCAATCCAGTCTGCCCATTTATTTTTCTACCTTATGAATGTGCCATCGGTCTTTGCTCTGTCAGTGGCCTATCTATTCATACTTATCTGTATTGCTCCCTTGTGCCTATCCCATGCCTGTTTGAAGCCCTGCACTGTATTCATATCCACCTTCATGTCCTGAAGTAGGCCGTTGCATGCATCCACCACCCTTTCTGTGAAAAAGACTTTCCTCACATTACCCCTTAATCGGCCTCCCTCTAATCTCATGCTGTGTCCTCTTGTGCTGATATTTTTCTTATATTGAAACATGTTAGATGGTTTCACCTTGTTAATGCCCTTAAGGTGTTTGAATGTTTCAATCCTATCACCTCTCTCCCTCCTTTGCCCTAGGGTATACATACTGAGCTCCGTTAATCTGTTCTCATATGTTTTCTGATGCAGTCCCTGCACCATTTTGGTTGCCCTTCTCTGGACTGCCTCAATCTGGTTAGTGTCCTTGTGAAGGAGTGGACTCCAGTACTGCACGTAGTACTCCAGATGGGGCCTAACCAGTGTTTTGTAATAAGGGATTATTACCTTCTTCTTATGACTTGTGATACCCCTACTCATACACCCCAACATCTCCTAGCCTTACCTAGTGCTTTAGTAGTCTGTTTGGATGATTTCAGGTCATCTGTGATGATGATGCCCAAGTCTCTTTCTTCCCTTGTGACTGCCAGCTACTCCCCTCCCAGCCTATAGGTGGTTTCAGGGTTTCTCTTCCCTATGTGCATGCTCTTGCACTTCTTTGCATTAAACCCTAGTTGCCACTCTTCCGACCATTTTGCCAGTTTATCTAGATCTCTTCTCAATCTGCCTACCCATCTAGATCATCTACTCTGTTGCAGATCTTGGTGTCATCTGCAAACAGACAAACCTTGCCCTCCAGTCCATCTGCAATGTCACTGATAAAGATATTGAAGAGGACTGGCCCCAGGACTGATTCCTGAGGTACCCCACTTGTGGCTTGCATCTCTTCTGACTGTATACTGTTTACCAACACTCTCTGTTTTCTGCCCGTCAACCAGTTTGCCACCCAGTTGACCAACTTCTGACCCACCTTGAGCCTACCCAGCTTATTAATCAATCTTCTATGTGGAACAATATTGAAAGCTTTGCTGAAGTCAAGGTAGGTGACATCAACTGCACCACCTTGGTCTATCACTCTGGTTACCCAGTCAAAGAAATCTATGAGATTAGTTTCACAGGACCTTCCTGTTGTAAACCCATGCTGTCTTGGATCCTGTGCTCCTATGGATTCCAGGTGTTGCACTATCCTTTCCTTAAGGAGTGTCTCCATAATCTTGCCCACTACTGAGGTAAAACTGACTGGTCTGTAGTTCCCTGCCTCCTCCCTGCTATCACTCTTGTGGAGATGGATCACATGAGCCCTTCTCCAGTCTTCTGGGACCTCTCCTGTGCTCAGAGACTCACTAAACAGTTCTGATAATGGCTTTGTTAGTTCCACCATTAGTTCCTTTAGTACCCTGGGATGTATGCCATCAGGTCCCATTGCCTTGTCCACCCTGAGCCTATCGAGCTCCTGTAGGACCCTTTCTTTTGTGAAGGGACTAGTGTGCACCTCCCTCCCCCCTGGTGTTCATGGTGCTGAGCTGTGGGCCCTGCCCTACCTTCTCTTCAGTAAATACTGAGCAGAAGTATCTATTTAGGATAGATGCTTTTACATAGTCCTGGTCCTCCTCCTCCTCCTCACATGCCCCCTTATCCCGTTGTATCTTAGCAATACCCCCTCAGGACTTTCTCCTATCACTAATTTATCTATAGAAAGTCTTATCCCCTTCTTTTACTGTTCGTGCTAGTGTTTCCTTAGTTTGCACCTTTGCCTGCCTTACTGCCTTCCCTGCTTCCCTTAGGGAAGTTTGGTATGCCTCCCTATCTTCATCCCACTGCGTTCCCTTATATTTCCTGAAGGCCAGCCTTTTGGCTCTGACCTTTTCTGCTACTGTTTTTGAGAACCAAAGTGGTTTCCCTCTTCTTTTGCACTTTCTTTTCTCTCTAACACAATGAGATGTTGCTTCATGTATTGCATCCTTAATGCATGCCCACTTTGCCTGTACCACGTCACCTGTATTTCTTTTTGCCAGGGCTAGCTTAACTCTGTTGGCCATATTATCGAAATCAGCTCCTCTGAAGTCCCATATTTTGCCTTGAATTGGGATGATTTAGTTCTAGTGACCAAATTGAACCATACCATGTGATGGTCACTAGCCCCCAGGTGACCTTCTACCTGGAGATCTATGATCCTTTCCCTGTTAGTCAGTACTAGATTTAGGATAGCCCTGTCTCTTGTGAGTTGTTGTACCAGTTGTTTGAGGCCCTCCCCCTGTATGGAATACACTATGTGTCTAGTTCTGGCAGATGTTCCTGCTAGTATTGAAAAGTCTGTATCTGGCATGTTGAAGTCTCCCATTATCAGAACCTCCCCTTTAGCTGTCATGTTTTGTATATCTTCTAACTGTAATGTGTCTATGTCCTCTCCCTGGTCTGGAAGCCTATAGACAACCCCAGTATGTATGGCTGTCCCATTTCCTGTTTCGATGGTGACCCACATTTCTTCTGGCTCCTTATGTGTATTCTGAATTACTGTAGCTTTGACATTTTCATTGACATAAAGGGCCACTCCACCCTTCCTTTTTGCACCTTGGTCTCTTCTGAACAGTACATAACCAGGTACTGAAGTCTCCCAAGTGTGGTTACTGGTAAACCATGTCTCGCTAAAGGCTGCTATGTCCAGTTTAGCCTCTGTCATTATTGCCTGCGGCATGGGACCTTGTTTCCCAGACTGTGAGCATTTGTGTACATGATTTTCCATTGGCTAGATTTTGGTGTGTTAGTTGTTGGGTGAGGTCTGGCATTTCTCCTGTGCGTCATATGGGGAGCCGGACCTTTCTCCTTACCTTGTGATGCAAATGAACTACAAACATGCTGAACTCCTGTTTGACCACTAGCAGAGGGGGGAGGGGTGTTCTTCCCATTTGACGTATCGGGTGCTGCACCCCTCTCCCCATTTGCTAGTTTAAATATTCTGCAAAAACTTCAAACTTCTGCCCCAATGCACAGACTCCCTCCTTAGTCAGATGCATGCCATCAAATTTAAAGAACTTTCACTCCCAAAAGTATTGCCAGTTCCCTACAAATTTGTGTCCTTTTTCCTGGCACCAGCCATTGAGCCACATGTTTAGCTCCCCTGTCTCCCTTTCTCTGACCTTCTGTCCATCTGCCCCACTCTCCCAGACTGGCAGGATCTCAGAGAAAGAGATGCTGGATGAAATGGATGATAGTTTGTCACCCAGCCTGATCAGATGTTCCTTGGTCTGCACAACTGACCAGCTGGGGAGATCATTAGTCCCTATGTGTACCTGGATGTCGATGTTTTCTCCTGCTTCCTGAACAATTTTAGCAATGTGATTAGTGTCTTTTTCCATGCTAATGTACCTGGGAGACATCTGACCATTACCCATGGCTGGAGATAGGTATCAACTCCCCGAATCATGGAGTCTCCTATGATCAGAAGTTTTTTGGATTTCCTTTTGCCTTTTTTTGTTTTGGTTCCTGTTTGGGCAAGTTTTGTTGTGCTAGATCCTGTGCTGCAGTGTCCTGCTCTGCAGTGTCCTCTGCCCCTTTGTTTGATTTTGGCAATAGAGGCAAATACCTGTTTGTAGTTTTTATATGGTTTGTAGAGATGATATATTGGAGAGCATCGAGTGATGGGGCACCCGATTTGGCCCTCCTAACCACCTGCCAACCTCCCAGACCAACCACCCTCTGCGGTCGAGGTGCTTCTGTTGGATGTTGGGGAAATGGTGGTCGATTTGTATAATATATTTCCTCTTGAATATGCAATTTGAGGTGCACCATCTCTTCCCATGCTGCCTGGAGCTGAGCCCTTAGATCTCCAATGGCCCAACATGTAGGACAGTGTCCTAAATTCTGTAAACTGCCCTTCTGAAAAGTGTTCTGCAGTACCTGCAGTTAATTATATCCATTCCAGATAAATTGCTGGATTTATAACCTGGTCAGAGTAATCAGAAGGAGGAAATGAAAACAAAAGTTTGATTTTGTGTTTTGTTTGTTTGTTTTTGTATAACTTGTTATAACAAGTTAAATTACTTATGCCCCTGTAAATGAGGTCGCTGTGTGGATACCCCTCTGATCTGCCCCTTCCTGCTTTGCTACAGGAAATGTCACAACTGCGCTACCCTATAAAAGGAGTGTAGTGTGGGGTGCTTTGGGATGGGGTGAGTGGTTGGGCCCTTACCTTGCCGGAAAAGAAGAACCACGGACGAAAGTAACAAGGAGGTAAGAGCAGAAACAATCAGTCAGTCAGCAACAAATGCAGTAGCCCTGAAAGCTTATCCTAATGATAGATAAAACTGTAAAACCTGTAAAGCACCACCTGTAACAATATCACAGAAGATAATACTCTATAAGAAACACTTTGCTACAGAGAAAAAATAAAGCAGTAACAGAAGATATACCTTGCAAAAGACAATTTGAATCAGAAGATTACAGCAGTAATCTGTAAGCACACACCTGTAGGCACACCCTGTAATAATGCAGCAGAAGGTATACCCTGCAACAACAATTTGAATCAGAGAAAAATAAAGCAATAAAATGTTAGCAACAAACAAACAAAAGACTACCATATAAGGTACTGCATGTCATTATTTAGGTATATCCAGTGGTAACACCGGTAGCAAAAGGGAATGTTTCTCTTCCAGGCCACATAAAGTATATCTTTGCTTCTTTAGTGCATTGTTCTATTTACAGACTGAATGTATGAAATAACAGATAGAATACTGGCACATTAATTCATTGAATGTGGTAAAAAAGGTCAATAGAATTTAAGAAAAACATATTTTTAAGTATTAAGTAAATGAATGTAATGTAAAAACAATGACAGACTGTGGCAGGGGATAAAGTATCATGGATGCCAATAGGCATAAAACATCGTTAAATTATCTTTATTTGTGGTGCAGTGGAACACAGTTGTTTGATACAGGTGACACAGTGGTGTTTGTATTTGTAGATGTCGTTTGAGCTATGTGTAGTGATTATATTTTTATATATTTTAATAGACTGAACACAGAAATGATATGGGCCTGACAAAGTAGTGTCTTTGTCAGGAAACTTCACCCCCTAGAGATATGCAAATGGTGATCTAAATAAAGAAGAAGAAAAATATACTTTGGACTATTGGTGTAATCCATACATTATTTACTTTTTACAGTCCTTTTAACCTTGATGAATAGACAGTGTAATGTTTCCCGAGACTTGAAGAATCGTGCAATACAGTGTGGTAATTACCATAATATCAGCACTGTCTTGTTACACAAAGTCAAATCACTCCAACCACAGTGCTTGCACAGACCGTGTCAATATTTCATTAATGCCAATGCTGCATTGCATGACCATTCAAACCCGGAGAAATTATGACACATAAAACATGAGAGTAAAGTGACCAGCAAGACAGGAGGAGTAATCCTTGTAATTGGTTAGGCTTTGTTCATACCCACATGGAGTACTGCATGTGGTTCTTGGCTCCTCAAGTCACAAAGGACTCTGTAGCAGTTGAGAGTATGCATAACAGGGCCAACAATATGATCAGGGGTATGGGAGACAAAAGGTAAGAGAAGAAGCTGGTGGCTATTAACATGTTTACATAAGCAGTAATACCTGACAGGGTGGTCGGTACTGGGATATGTACCGGACTGCCCTGGGAAGTAATGAGGCCCAACGCCACAGGTGGAGGGTCTTATAGACCCTGAAAGGTCTGGTATATCCCAATATCACCCACCCTGGAGAGTATTATTGTGCTTAGAAAATGGGCTATAGGTGACTTTTGTTAAAAAAAATATACAAGAATAAAAATATATATCTAAAAAATATATGAAAAATAATTAAAAGTAACTGTTGTAGTAAAGTAGTCCCTGTATAGGTGCAATCACCACTGGAGGGCTCTTTTTTTTTTGTAAATAGTTTCTTTACATGAGCATGTCCTCCAGGTTAAGCTTGTTTGCTGCTTTGTTCCCCCTCCCACACACAGACACACAACAGAGGAGAACGCTTTATTTTATTTCCTTTAATCAGAGTCAGTCGGAACAGGGGAATGTGTAGCCTGCTAATCTGGATGTGAAGAGAGGTACCTTTTTATTGTCTTTTTGATGAGCTTTTAAATGTGATGAAATTCTCCAGTGCTAGCTTCAAAGCGAGCTGTCAGTTGACACAGAGCATGAATGGGAGTGTTTTGTTTAGTAAAGGAAAGTAACAGTTTTCTGTTGTTTCTGTATTTTTTTTGTTTGTTTGCAGGGAAACTGTGGCTGAACAGGGGAACAGTGCTAGCTGCACAAGCCTAGTGCTGCGATGTACTGCTGGTTGTGGGTTTTTTTATGGTGCAAAAAAGGAACTCTGCTGGATTTTGGGGACGAGCTTACTTTTCTTAGCTGAAAAAATTTCTGTTTACTCTTTCTTTTTAGTGGGGCAGTTTGGTTCCTTATAGTTTCTAGTGAGGTCAATCTCATTAAACAAGTGGGGAAAACATGGCAGCTGGCAAGTTTCATAATTCAGGGTGGCCACAGGATCCCCTAAGTAATGGGGCACCCCAAAGTGGCACTCATTATTGAAAAATAAATGCATGGCTGAGAGGGCTTTCAGCCAATCAGCACATTTTATTTTTGAAGCCCATTTTCTAACTTGAAATAAAATAGACTGATAAGGGATACACTCTTAGTCTGCTACATACTTAGGGGTATTGACAATACCAAATCAACAGAAATACTTGATCTGGTGTCCTCCAGCAAGACACAGGTACATGCCCTGAAGCTAATAGTGATAAATAAAGAAGTAACATGAGATGACACTTCCTCTCCTAGAGAGTGGTGAACCTATGGAACAGCCTACTGGCAGAGATATGGAATATGCAGACAGTACAGGACAATAAGGAGATCCTTGGCACATTTCTGCTTAGCAAGGGAATCACTGGATAACATGGGTAGTAGAGTGGGTAGGGAATTTATTTAAATTAGAACATGTTTGCACAGAATACTGCACTTATTTGTCTTTGCTTATGACATGGGAAGACATGAGGGACCTAGAGCCCTTTCCAACCCTAAATAATTATTTTACTGTTGTCTCCCACCATTATACCAATAGGCCAAATACTCCCACTTTAGCACAGCAAAAATAAACAAGCATTTGTCAATGCCGGATGTTGATTGCGTTGGTCTGTTGGGCATGCTCACTGGTCCTCTGTCAGTCACTCAGTCTGTTTCGTCTGGTGCTGCAGGCTGCTCTTTTGTACTGGGCTCCTGCCTGCATTGGCACCTTGTTCTGCCCACTAAGAATTCTGCAGCTGTCCCAACAGAACTCCGTTGAGGTGGCTCACTCCCCCTCTCTCACTCGCTCATTCTGTTTCTCCTGGTGCTGCAGGCTGCCCTTTTGTACTGGGCTCCTGCCTCTGTTGGTGGCTTTTTCTGCCCACAAAGAAATCTGCAGCAGTCCTGACACAGGTCTGTTGAGCCTGCTGACTTCCCCTCTCTCACTCACTCGTTCCATTTCTGCCGGCGCTGCAGGCTGGCCTTTTGTACTAGGCTCCTGCCTGCGGTGCCGCCTTTTTCTGCCAACAAAGAAATCCGCAGCAGTCACGATAGAGCTCTATTGCGCTTGATCACTCCCCCTCTCTTACTCACTCATTGTGTTTCTCCCGGCACTGCAGGCTGCCTTTTTGTACGGGGCACCTGCCTGCATTGGCACCTTTTTCTGCCCACAAAGAAATCCACAGCTGTGCCGACAGAGCTCCGTTGAGGTCGCTCACTCCCTGTGTCACTCACTCATTCTGTTTCTCCTGGCACTGCAGGCTGCCCTTTTGTACTGGGCTCCTGCCTCTGTTGGCACCTTTGTCTGCCCACAAAGAAATCTGCAGCAGTCCCGACAAGTTCCGCTTAGCTCGCTCTACCCCTTCTCTCACTCACTATTCCATTTCTGCCGGCGCTGCAGGCTGTCCTTTTATTGGGCTCCTGCCTGCATTGTCGCCTTCTTCTGCCCACAAAGAAATTTGCAGCAGTTACAATAGAGCTCTGTTGAGCTCGCTCAGTCCCCCTCTCTCACTCGCTCATTCTGGTTTCCCCGCCAGTGCAGGTTGCCCATTTGTACTGGGCCCCTGCGTGCATTGGCACCTTAGTCTGCCCACAAACAAATCCGCAGCTGTCCCGACAGAGTTCTGTTGAGCTCGCTCAGTCCCCCTCTCTCACTCGCTCATTCTGGTTTCCCCGCCAGTGCAGGTTGCCCATTTGTACTGGGCCCCTGCGTGCATTGGCACCTTAGTCTGCCCACAAACAAATCCGCAGCTGTCCCGACAGAGCTCTGTTGAGGTCGCTCAGTCTCCCTCTCTCACACTTTCATTCTGTTTGTCCTGGCGCTGCAAGCGGCCCTTTTGTACGGGACTCCTGCCTGCATTGGCACCTTTTTCTGCCTACAAAGAAATCTGCAGCAGTCCTGACAGAGCTCCGTTGAGCTCACTCAGTCCCCCTGTTTCACTCGCTTGTACTGTTTCTCTCACTGCTGCAGGCTGGCCTTTTGTACTCGGCCCCTGCCTGCATTGATGCCTTTTTCTGCCCACAAAGAAATCTGCAGCAGTCCTGAAAGAGCTCCGGTGAATTTGCTCACTCCCACTCCCTCACTCACTCGCTCTCTCGTTCTGTTTCTCCCAGTGCTGCAGGCTGCCCTTTTGTACTGGGCTCTTGCATTGGGCCCTTTTCTCTGCCCACAAACAAATCCACAGCAGTCCCGACAGAGCTCAGCTGAGCGCGGTCACTCCCCTCTCACCTGCTCGATCTTAATGTGTCCCAAACAGTGATTTCCCACAGCGACCGTGCTATTCTGCGGCAGGAGTGCAAAACACATTTTAGCCACGATGTGAAAAATGGCAGCTGTACTGTTCATAAGGAGGTGTGAAAAAATGCCAGTGTTGAAAATGTGGCATGAAAATATTACAAAATTGCGAAGTTACAAGGGTGCGTGGAAACAGTTCAATGCACGCTTGTAATACAGTCATGTTATGGAGTTTTGTCACCAGATTTTCAACATAGGCATTTTAGGACCTCTGCTCATGAACAGTGCCACTGTCATTTTCTTAATCTGTCCTGAACAGTGATTTCCCACAGCAACCGCGTTATTCTGCACTGGAACTGTGAAAACACATTTCCGTCAGGATGTGAAAAATGACAGCTGTACTGCTCATAAGGAGGTGTGGAAAAATTCCATTGGTGAAAATCTGGCGGACAATGTTACAAATTTGCTGGGTTACAAGGGTGTGTGGAAAGTGTGCAATGCACACTTGTAACAGAGTCATTCGATGGCTATTATCACCAAATTTTCAACATAGCCATTTCAGGACCTCTACTCATGAATAGTGTCACTGTCATTTTTTTAATCTGTCCCAAACACTGATTTCCCTCAGCGACTGCGCTATTCTGCGCCGGAAGTGCGAAAACAGATTTCCACCAGGATGTGAACAATGACAGCTATACTGTTCACAAGGAGGTGTGACAAAATGCCAGTGTTGAAAATTTGACGTGAAAATATTGCAAATTCACGAAGTTACGAGCATGCGTAGCAACTGTGCTGCGCACGCTCATAAAACAGTCATTTTGGGGATTTTTTCCACCAAATTTGCAACATAGGCTTTTTGAGAGCCCACCTCATAAACACTGGCACTGTCGTTTCATTAATTGGCCCCAAAAGGTGATTCCGAGCAGTGACGGTGAAATCACCTTTCAGGGCTGATTAACGCCATGACAGTTCAAGAATTCATGAGGAGAGGTCCCAAAACCCCATGTTGAAAATGTGGTGAAAAATTCCCCAAAATGCTCGAGATATCAGTAAAAGTTGAAAAAACATATATGACCCATTATACAGCTTACCGGCATTTCCTCAGTTCTCAGTCGGCTTTGAAGAGTGCAGACGTGTTCCCGGTCCACCGAAGATCATCACGCCGAACTCCTAAGGTAAGTATGGGGGGGGTGGGGAGGCAGGGCATGCAGTGGGTGGGTGTGGGTTCTGGGTGGGAGGTAGGGTGAGCACCGAGGGGCGGTTTCCTTTTTCTAGGAGAAAAACATAACAGATGTTGTGGGACCGTTTTTTTATTCGAAGGGGCATCTGGCACACTTGGGTGGGCTCCCAGTCTGCCAGCAGAGGCTTTCTTGTTGGGGCAGCAGTAGCCAATGGGGGATTGGGCACCCCTGTCAGCAAACGGGCGGGGGGAGCATCATTATGCCGACAGGGATTGGGCACCATGTCGGCAGGAGCAAAAGTGGGCGGGGGGGATTACAGAATGTCGACGGGGAGTGGGCTTCCCCGTTGGCAACAAAACAACATCCCACCCTGCAATGACGGGTCGCTCACTCATTGCAGTGGATGGCTGATGCTGCAATGATGAGGTGGCCCCTGATTGCAGCGGCTGATTTTTTAGAAAGTTGTGGCACGTTGGCTGAACTAGTGTCAGCAGCAGCATGCCACGGCATTGGGGGAAGCAGGACAAGCCTTTGCAGGCTGTGAGGGCATTGGCCACAACAGTGCCACGCCTCCACAACCTTCTTGTGGAGAAACCTGTTGCAACATGTTTCTTGTGCATGTGCGCAATCAACATAAAAATTAAAAGAATCTTCAATTGCCACCTGAACATACTGCGGAATTTTTAAGGCCATTTTAAACCATTGTAAGGCACAGCCAAAGCAAGTATCTTATCACATGTTGACTTCCTTGTTGTCCTTGGGACTGCTAGGAGGGGGGCTCTGCTACTGACCTCAAAGTATGTGTTTGAGTGAATGAACAGAGAAGTTCAGAGAGAAAACCAGGTCACAGGCCATGCAGCACCATGTAGGTCAATACTAAAATCTTAAAATCAACCTGCCATTAAATACACAGTCAGTGCAAATCCCACAGAACTTGTGTAATATGCTCAGGGCATCACACACCTGTGATACTAATCTTGCAGCAGCATTTTGCATGAGCTTCCAGCAGTGGGGTCAATTTTTCTGGTAGATTAGGCATACACAAACCATATTACAATATTTTAATCTTGAGATGACAAATCCATCCAGAAGAGTAGTGAGATCCTGGGGGTATGAAAATAATGAAGTCTTGTCTTATTCTTATGAAGGTGGAAACCACTTCTTACCACCACTGACATCTGAAAATCAGCAGCTAGGGTTCAATGTAAAATAACCCTCAAACTGCATACTCTTTTGGATAAGGTGCAAGTAGACCCATCATGTGAAGTACAAGGTTAATCCAGTTATTACGGGTCATCTAATATTGATTCTTCCCTAGTCAACTGGTCAAGCTTCAGTCAGGGAGGCCAGGAAGGAGACGTACAGCTGAACATCTTCAGTTTACAATAATTTAAGCCATACCTCTGAATGCCATCCTGAAGTGCTAGAAAATAAATTACAAACTAGGGTGCTGCAGGTGGTTGCCTTGGATGTAAAAGGAAAAATGCCCCAACATGACCGATTGTATGATACCCTTGAGGTAAGAGTGAGAATAAGGTCAGGTTACACTGACACATGTGTACTGCTGCAACTGAGTGTTCGGTTTGCAGCAGTGGAAATGTGGCAGTGTGGACACTTACGCAATCACAATAAAATGATTCACTTCCCTTCTCCCCAGCTGCAGCAAAGTTGGAGATGTGTTTTGGAGTGAGCAGTATAAGCAGTCATGTGGAAAGGCTGCTCCACTTGCTCCAAGACATAACAGATGTAGCCTCCTCTGCCCTCCCATGATGCAGACTGATTCTGGAAGTTCCACTGTGCGGTAGCATGGAAATTAAATTACAGTACATTGAAAATTTATTGTGGCAGGGAGTAAAACTGTGAATATAATTAAAAAAAATTAATACATGTCATGCAAAATAAGAAAGGGGTGTAGGTTTGTACCATTAGGAAATGTGTTTCATAGATTCATAGACTTATATGGGCACAGGAGGCCAAGGCCTATATATGGCCCTCCACTTTTCAGTGAATCCCTTGATACTTCTTCATTCCTATGTACCTATCTAAAGATGTTTTAAACATGTGCATTGTTCTACTACTAACTATATTTTCTGGTAAGGCATTCCAATTGGCTGGCAGTAAAAGCCTAGAGGTTAGAGGAATGAGGTGTGAACAAGCTTAATACATCCAGCAGACCAGACCTGAGTTTGATTCTCTCAACCTCCAGTTGCATACTGTGTGACTCTGAGCAAGTCACTTAACCACCCAGTGCTCCCAGGTTGCCTCTGAAAACAGGCACTTGTACCTAGTGGGCCTTACCCAGTTACCAAAGACTAAAATAAAAAATTAAAAATTAGTAATAACCCTCTGACTAAACCATTTCTGCCTCTTAATAGTTTTGCAAATAGTTCCTACTAATGTTAACAAATGTGATCTTTTGTTCTTAATATTATTATGTTTAACCAATGCTATGGTTTCAAACAGTTTTTCATTCCTTGTTGCACTAAAAACCAGACACAGGTCTCCTCATAGCTTTCTATACTGTAAAGAGTATAGGTTCAGCTGTATCATCTATCATCATAATCCTTCTTTTTCATATTTTTAATTCTCCTTGTTACCCTTCTCTGCACTCTTTCCATTAATTGTACACCACTCCTACTTTGTGGTGCACAATATGGAGATCAATACTCCAGCTGCATTCTCACCAATGATGAATACAGCGAGAGTATTACTGATTCATTCCTACTCTTAATACATCTAAATATACATGCCATGAATTTATTAAATTTTTTGACAATTGCCCTAGCATGTATGTCAAAAGTAAGTGCATTTGTTACCATCACTCCCAAGTCTTTTTTGCTGTCAGTCACCTGCAGTATACTACCCCCCAGTTTATATGCAAATAGTTGGTTTCGGTGTCCCAAATGCATGTGTTTGGACAGCATGAAGCAGGGGCCTGGCTGTGTGATTGATTATAATACTGAGTTGTGATGGATAGACGTTGTTGCAGCACAACATCCAACCCACACTGTCTCAGAAAATTGTCACCAGTACATTATATGAAGACTTAAAAAGATAAGTCCAGTACATCAGTGATGTCAGCAGTCCACGCGTCATGTGATACATCATTGCTGACATCTAGCACCAAACACCCTCCCCGAGACTCATAGCCCATCTCCAGCATGGTTTACATCAGTACTGAGAGGCTTGTCTAAATGCACCTCAGCATCGGTGCAGGTTGAGAATGCAGTATTAGATCAGACCATAGCAGACATCAACAGGCCTGGCAGACCAGCATGGGAGACCAGGCCTTCTAGCAGCACTCAACAATTCATATAAAATTCCACTAACTGGTCTAAGCAAGGATGTCTGAGAAATGTCTGTTGTAAATTGGAGGTCATTAACCACATGCATTAGAGCCCTTCTCTATACAGTAGCTCAACCTACAGCCAGACGGAAACATCAAAGATGTCACTGGCTGAGAGATACCTTGGGAGATGGACCACATTGGACCACAGTGACCTTTGGAAGAAAAGGAAGAGTAGAAACAGGATGAAACTCAGCAAGCTGTCTGAGCATAATGTGGGTTTCTTAAGTACTGGTAAAACCACTGCAACCCACAGAGGTTATGGCATCCTGCTGTCCCACAGATATTCCTCTACAGTCACCAGAAACATCAGTACCATAATGTCCAGAAATGCAAAATCAGCCTGGAAGGATGGGGTTTCAGAAAGCAGATTGTTGATTGCACGCCCAAATCACCTTTTCCAACCTGTAGTTCGTTTACTATTCTGGTTCAAATTTGGCCTCAGACAACAGAAGAAGGAAGAACAAGATCAGACTCCTCCACTGCAGATGGGAGTTTTGCAGCCTCAATCCCTACCCTGATCATTTCATTCTTGTCTGAAAAGGACTGCTGGAATTCCATACACTTCTGCATGGACTCTGTCATCTCGTTGTTCTAGAGCACTCAGGATTTCAGAGGCTATCATTCAGAACAGTTCAGTGGGCCAGCTTTTTCCCCAGAAGCAATTGCTCTTTTGAAGTACCCTGCCTTCTCTGCAGCAACTGCCCTCAGATAATCTACCAAATTTTCCCTGTGGAGAACACAGTCAGACTCTAGAAGGGATGATCTCCATCTTCCCTCTAACTTCTCACACTTCAGGTAAAGTTGGTAGGGTCAGCTGAACATTTGAATGAAATATAATAAAATCTTTATTCAAATGTATATGTTTTTACAAATGAAGAGACCACTTTTACCATTTGTTATTTGAACCCACAAAAGTTCTTGTTTTAAACTGGTTTTGGACACTAGTAGTTTGCATACATTTGCATAGTAATTATATGCTAATTAACCATATGCATTTTTAACCATTCTAACTGATTTGTAAGGGGGTGTTGTGCTTCTGAATTTTAAAACTGGGCAGGTTCCAGGTATTTTTTGGAATGGATTCTGCTGATCCCTAGTCCTCACTATCAGAAATGTGAGCATGCCATTAAACTAAATTAGAGTCAGTTCTCTGACTTTCTTCCTCAGGGAGCCAAACAGGAGTGTCTGGAGGTCAGACAACTTAGAACATCCTGTGATAAAAGGATTTGCTTTTGATCTGTTGCTTTTATGTGAGTTTTTCATTTCATTCCAATTATCAGCATAAGCTCATGAGGCAACAACTGCTACAAAGCAACATGACTCTTCTGAAAAACACTGAAAGAGTAATAAAGCTACGTGTTCCCCATTGTCATTTGTTTTGGTTTGAAACAGTGACACTAACAAGCAGGTGAAATGAGGGGAGTAGAACCTTTGGTCCCTTGTGACTGCAGTGATAATTGCATACTTCTCATTAATGACTGAAAGGACATTAATACTCCTTTCATCTAAGAACATTTCAGGGAAATGGTAATGGCAGATTATAAGCAGATGTTGATAAAGCAATAATGCCCGACAGGGTGTGAGTCATGCTGGGATAACATCATGCCTCAGGTGGTTGGGCACGAGGCCACAGGCCAAGTGCATCCAATAACTGAGGCATGACATTATCCCAAACGACACACACACTGGAGGGCATTATTGCTATTATACAATGGCTCGTTGTTATATATACAATAAAAAAAATAATTTTAAAGAATGTTTTTTAGTGTGGAAAAATATTTTTGTTTCTTAAAAGGAGATGCAAAAAAAGAGGTCATCTAGCTCATCATATAGCTCATCTACAGGTTCACAGTGAGGCTGAGACTAAACACGTCATGTACTGGGATAACAGCATGGGTCCAGCCCAAGATTGACCAATCAGAGACCAGGAAATGTTCTTGGCATCGTATTTTTAAGCAATAAGGCATGACAGGGTGTGGTATATCATGGGATATCATCATGCCTCGGGTGGTTGGGCACGAGGCTGCAGGCCAAGTGTGTCCAACAACTCGAGAAGTGACGATATCCCATGATATACCACACCCTGGAGTGACTTATTGCTATTATGAACTGAGTTTGAATTTTCATAAATAAAAAAAATAAAAAAACAGGTTTTTAAATATTTTATGAACAAGTTTTTGGGTGATGTAGGAGTACATTTTGAAAAAATAGTTCTCAGACAGAACAGAGCAAGGAGGCTGGTGGTGCCGGAACTTTTTTGAAGCAGTGATGATGTAGCCCAATATCATCATGGCTTCAAAGAGCTCTCTGTCAATCAGATTCCTCTATTTATGCTCCTCAATTCATAATTTCTATTTTAGGTTTACCACTGCAGTTTTCAGCTGAAGTAACTATGCCATCCCTTTCATGGAATAGCTGTGACTGTGGTATTACATCACTTAATTGCCTAGAGATGTTGAACATATTTTGATATTTATTCTGAATTTTATTGTAGCATTTTTCTACAGATTATAGCACTGTTTTCTGACATAGAAACATAGAATTTGCTGGCAGATAAGGACTGCTTGTCCCATCTAGTCTGCCCATTTTTACCTGCCTATAGTATCAAAGCAGATCCTACTTGATCTCCAGCCCATTCACCCCCTTCCATTTCTCTAAGATTCTCTTATGCCTATCCCATGCATTCTTGAACCCCACCATTGTATTTGCTCCCACCACCTCTGTTGGGAGATTGTTCCAGGAATCTACCTCTTTTTCTGTGAAGAAGTACTTCCTCACATCTCTCCTCAGTCTACCCCTTCCAGCTTCTCATCATGCCCCCTTGTCTTTGGCACCTTTTTTCTTAATACTACTTCCCTTCTGTATCTTATTTACCCCCATGAGCTACTTAAAGGTCTCTCTCATATCCCTCCTCTCTCTTCTCTCTTCCATGGTGTACTTATTTAGGTCCCTAAGTCTCTCCTCATAGGGCTTCTTGTGATGCAGAACTTGTACCATTTTAATTGCCCTCCTCTGGACTGCCTCCACTCTATGTCCTTCTGGAGATGTGGTCACCAGAACCAGACACAGTACTAGCGATCTATAAAAAGGCAATACCACCTCCCTCTTTCTGCTAGTGATATCTCTCCTTTTGCATCCCAGTATCCCACTATCCTTTCCAACTGCCTTGTCGCACTGCCTGGCCACCTTTAGGTCATCCGATATGATCACCCACAGGTCTCTGTCCTAGTTGGTGGTCATCAGTACCACTCCTCCCATTTTGTACTCTTCACCTGGGTTGCTGTCCCCCAAGTGCATAATTTTGCACTTTTTCATGGTGCAACCTAGTTGTCATACCATTGACGACTCCTCAAATTTCCTCAGGTCTCTGCTCATCCTTCCCGCACCCCTCCGGGAATGTCAAACCTATTGCATATTTTAGTGTCATATGCAAAGAGGCCGATCTTCCCTTCCAGATCCTCTGCAATGTCACTTATAAAGAAATTAAAAAGGACCATCCCCAGCACTGATACCTGAGGCACCCCGCTGGTTACCCTTACTTTATCTGAGTGAACTCCATTTACCACCATCCTCTTACCCAATTTATCACCCTTTGGACCCACTCCTAAGATACCAGCTTGCTTACTAGCCACCTATGTGGAATGATGTCTAAAGCCTTATTGAAGCCTAGGTAAGCCACGTCCACTGCTCCAACCTGATCTAATTTCTTGGTCACCTAGTGGAAGAAATCTATCAGATTCATTTGGCATAACCCCTCCCCGCCCATGAACCCAGCTGCCTTGGGTATTATAATCCTCTGTATTCAAGCTATTCCACAATATTTTCCTTCAATAGTGACTCCATTAACTTTCCAAACACCGAAGTCAGGTTGACTGGCCTTTAAGAGTCAGCCTTTTCCCTGCTACCACTTTTGTGAAGTGGGACTACATCTGCCCTCCAGTCCTCTGGAATCACTCCTGTTCTACTGTTTCCATTTAGCTGTTAAATAGGACCATCAGAAGTGCAGCCAGTACCTCCCTGAGCTCCCTTAATACCCTTGGATGCACCCTATCCTGTCCCATTGCTTTGTCCACTTTCAGATTAGTGAATCCCTTCAGGACACTCTCTGAAAATGGACTAGTGTTCACTTCCCTTTATCAAATGCTTCTGTTAGTTTTTTGTGGCCCTTTCTCTTTTCCTTCCTCTGTGAACACAGAACAAAAGTACTTTTCTGGATGTCTGCCTTTTACGTGTCCCCCTCTGCACAGTCCCCCCGCCCATTCTCTTTTAAGTCTTACGATCTCATCCCTGGTCTTCCTCCTTTCGCTTTCATACCTAAAAAAATATCTTGTCTCTCTTTGTCACTGCATGGGCTATTCTCTTCAGTTTGTGCCTTTATACTCTCTACTGCTGTCCCTGCTTCCCTCAATTTCCTCTGATACACCTCCCTATCCTTCTACCTCTGCATCTCCTTATACCTTCTGAATGCTACCCTTTCAGCTTTTACCTCTGGACATGAAACTTGTTGCCCTCACCCTCAAGGCTGTCCTTCCTTCTTCACCAAAGTTATCAACCGGATCCTCATGCTCTCCCAGTTCCCACTCAAATGGAAGTCTGCCCTAGTGACCCCAATACACAAGTCTGGGGACAGGGCAATACACGGAAATTACAGGCCTATCTCCATCCCTCCTCCACTATCCAAAGTACTTGAAACAATTGTTGCAGACCAACTGGTGGAGTACCTGGAGAAGTATAACCTGCAATGTCCCCAGCAACATGGCTTCCAAAAAGGCCATCGTACCACCACTACCCTCCTCGAATTCACAGGACACATCCACCAGGCACATGACCAAGGACAGCTTGCTGGTGCCACTTTTATCGACCTATCAAAGGCTTTTGATACGGTTAACCATCAATTACTACTGGGACACCTGGCAAAACAGAACTGTCACATGATGCCCTAAAATGGTTTCAAAGTTATCTTTCAGACCAGCCACAACAAGTTAGGATTAGTGATACCATCTCTTACAAACAATCTATCCGGTCTGGTGTACCCCAAGGGTCAATCCTGGGTCCTCTACTTTTCAGCATCTTTCTGAAAAAGCTCCCTGCCACCTGCAACAAACACATCATCCTATATACTGATGATGTGGTGATTTTTGCCCTAAACCCAGACCCCACTCACTTGGAGCACCAGCTGCAGGTGAATTTCATGGAAGTTGAGGCCTGGTTTGTCTCACAGAAACTAGTGATAAACTACAAAAAAACAAAGACTATGCTGTTCCATGACATGCATAACAAACATACAAACAAAGAGTTGACTATCAAAAACTGCTCGGGTGTGACTCTGGACCATACGCAAACTTTCAAGTTCCTTGGTGTGACCATGGACAGCACCCTGTCCTTCTCCAGTCATATCGACATGGTTGCCAAATCTGTGGATATCCACATCGGTCTTCTCTACAAACATAATCACTACTTGACACCTGAAGCCCTTAATCTAGCAATACATAGCTCCACTGTTTCCATCATTGATTATGGGCTTGTCATCTATGGAGCGGCCATGGCTACAGAACTATGGCAAATTTCCTTAGCACTGAACAAGGCCTGCCAACTAACTGGAGTTGCCCACCGCATGCACACCTAACTTCTATGAACAAGCAAACTGGCTACAACTGCAGGGAAGAATCACATACCAAATCTGCCTTGCAGTAAAAAAGGCATCTATTGATCTCATGCCTCCTGGGGTCCAGAATCTCCTCAACCAAGCCAGCAGCACTCGAAACACCAGAAGCTCAGATAATTACACACTACTTGTCCCCCGCTGTCACATCTCCCAAGGCCAGAGGTCTTTTGCTGGAAGAGCCCTTAAGGTGTTGAACTCCCTAGGTGGTGAAAACGCCAACTGACGCACCCTTGGCCTGTTTAAACATACACTTCGGTAGATGCTTGTGGCTGGGCCATGTGTGACTGTTTCTCATAAATTCATATTATGGCCACTTCCACTTCCTCTACCTCTCACCCCTATCTTTCCCCCCTCCTCTCCCCACTCCCCTCCCCTTCCCTACACCCCTCTTTTTCCTTCCACCCAGCTGATCCCTATCCATTCTTCACACCCTCTATCACCCCCCTTCCCCACCACCCATTTTTTACTGTCTGTTCACCACTTTCCCACTGTGCAGTCCCCTTGAACACGTCCCTCTCTCCCCACCCCTTCCTACCACCTTCCTGGGACCCCCCTTTCCCCTATGTCTGTCTCCCTTCCCCCCATTACTTTGCTTACTCTCTGGCTGGTAATCCCCTCTCCTTCCCCTGTGACCTCACCCCCATCCCCTCCTGCATCTCCCTCAGGCCTCCCTCAGGCCTTGCCTGCTCTGGTCTAATTTCTAACTAGGTCTTAGGCAACTCTATTGTCAGTTCTATGGGACAATGCTGTTCTGGATGCCTTAATAACTAGATATACTATGTTTGTGGGATTTCAATAACTCTATATATGTATGCAATGTGTTTTTTTTTCATTTATGTTACCCCCACAGTGTATTGTTTTCTAAATACCTACCTTCTAGTTTTACCAAGCTTGCACTACTATCTATGTATCCTGATGTGGAATCTTTGTAAAAGAGCCTCTGACTCAAAGGTATAAATCCAAAATTCAATAAATAAATAAATAAATACCTTTTCTGCCACCTCATTTGAGAAACATAGCAGTCTCTTGTTCCTCTTGCCTTTGCTCACTTGCTTGACACAGAGGTTAGTTGCCTTTTCTATGACCCTTTTCAGCTTCCCCCACTGTTCCCCCACCCCACGCAGGTCATCCCCCTACCAGATCATCTATGAGGCATTTTTCATCTTTTCATATTCTGCCCTCTTGAAGTCCAGGACCATCACCCTTATGTGGTTCAGTTCCACAGATATCCTTATATTGAACCACACTATACAGTGATTGCTGTTCCTGAGATGGCCTCCTACTTTGACATCTGCAACACTGTCCCTGTTAATGAGTACCAGTTCCAGTATTGCTCCATAATGAGTCAGTTCACTGACTAGTTGCCTGAGGAATGCCTCCTGCAGGGAGTCCAGGGTGTGCCAGCTTCTAGCTGAAGCCACAGCCGGGAGGTTCCAATCTACATTCAGCAGACTGAAGTTCCCACCAGCAGCACCTTTCCCTTTTCTGCCATCTTGCTAATAGGTTACACCAGTACGTAATCTCACTCCTCCTCCTGTGCTCGATGTCTGTAGATCACACCAGTGCAAATACAGGTCCCATTCCCCATCTCCTGGGTGGCCAACATTACCTTTGCTCCCCTTGTATTCCCTGTATCTCCATAGCATTTATGCCTTCCCTCACATAAAGCACCACACACCCTCCTTTCTTTCCCACCCTGTCCCTTCTGAACAGAATATAGCCAAGTATGGACATGTCCCAGTCATGGTTTTCAGTGACCATGACTTGGTAATGACCACTGTATCTAGGTCAGCCTCTGTTATTATGGCCTCTAGGTCCAGAATGTTATTTCCTAGGTTTCTAGCTTTCAAACACATGGACTTCCAGATTTTGCTACCGCTCTGCTTGTTACTCCCCTTCTTTCCCTTTTGCCCTATATGCTTCTTCTCTCTCTTTTTAATGCTTCCTTTCCCATCCCCTTCATTTATACCACCATGCTTCCTTTATTAAGTTCTACCATGGAGGATTCCATTCCTCTAGGGTTCTCCCTATTTACTACTTCAGCCTGTGAGGCGGTTGTTGCTGCCTACCCAATTTCTTTCACCACCACCCTGGGCTAGTTTAAATGTTCATCAAAGTAACATCTAAACTGCCCACTGAGGACTCTGGTTCCCCTCATGCATAGATGGATGCATGCAATCACCCCTTTAAAGGCCCTTATCTCTCCAGGTGGATCCCCAGTCCTCAGTGTAGCCGAACCCCTCCTCTCTGCACCATTTCTTCAACCATGAGTTGAAGGTTTTGGTGCAGAGATCTCCCTCACAGCTGAGTTCCCCACAGAAGTTATTTCCTCCTCTGGGATTCTTTTCCTCCCTCTTTGGGGCTTCCACTTGAGGGAACACCCTCCATCCTCCCCAGTCACTAACATGGGTGCTTCCTGTTGGCAGTCCCACCTCACCAGAACAGCGTAAGAATTTCATAGTGGTACTGTTTGAGGTATGTGCCTCTGACCCACCATCCCAGCCTTCCAGAGCCCAATGTAGTTCAGCAATTCTTCCTTCCTGGCATCCTCTGGGGTAACAGTGTCAGACTTGGTGTCCCCTGGGTTGGGGAAGAAGTCCCCTGAATCCTAACCAACTCATGAAGGAGTCTATTGACATCCTACCTCAACCAAGAGAGGTACATGCAGTTAGGGCAGCAATGCAATGTCCTGAAGCTCTCTCTGAAAACTGCCACCCCAGAGGGTGTGTTTTGTACACAATATTACAAATGCTAAAATTTTCTCTCAAGTTGCAAAAGACTAAAAGCATTTTCAATGGAGAAAAAAATAACAAAGTATCTATTGTAACATTGTTGTGACCTGCAAGAGTCAATCTGTTTTTCACAATGGATTTGACCAGACAGCACAAGATTACCTGGGCTATCCCATGGAATCTGCGTCTCTGTTTATTATGTCACTTTGTTTATTTATTTTACAGTATTTTATTTATTTATTTATTCATTCTCAGATTGCAATACCTCTGAGGACACACAGCTCATTTGCAAAGATTCCACATCAGTGGACAGGGGAGACAAAACATACAAAGGAGGAAGAGTACAATGTTTCCAAAAACAGTAAAACAAAGTGAGTGTGTATATATATATATATATATATATATATATATAAAATGGTAGCACGGTAGCACTACCATAGTTAGGGTTGAGTACCCCATTTAATGTTAAATGGTCAAACTTTGCACCTTAATAACTTTGCCACCATTTGACAGATCTACCTGAAATTTGGCAGGCATAGGGACTAACTACAGATGTTGGGATCTGCCAACTTTCATACTGGTCGGGTATACAGCTGCGGTATTATTAAGCGGCATTCCGGGGCACATTTAAGGTTTTTTGCGCATTCTTTGCTTGTGCCTACAAGTTGCATGGTTTGCACAACCAGTCCGACAAGTTTAGGGAATGTGTGGCCGGGATCCCCAATGTGCCTTTTGAAGATTTTGTGAAAAAATATTGAATGGTTCAAAAGTTATTCAAAAAACAAGTTTCTCATTATAGTCAACGGGAAACGTTAATAAAAAAGTTTGACAGTGTTGCAAATGCACTTTTAAGTGTCTGAAATGACCCTAGTAGTGTGGCAAATCTGCCATTTTGTTTTCAGTTACTGATCACAGAAATGCTTGGCATTTAAAATTGGTATCATCTAGGGACATAATTATGTTTGTGTTTACCTAGTTGAGCCCTGAGGATGCTAGCCATGTCTTTATTTTGGGGTTAAACACGCCAGAAATATGTTTTTCAAATTTTTGGGAAAAGTAATGTTGCAAAGTAGTATTGCACCTGTGACACTATCACACTTTTTTGGGAAAAGTGTCACAAATCATGACATTACTTTTCAACACTATGGTCAAAATGACAGGAATTGTTTGCCACCCTCCTGCAAAAAAACGGTTTCTTCTTTTTGGCTGAAATTTGGAAGGAAGGCAGCCAACATCTCACAGAAGTGCCTTTTGGTGGTTTGGTGATAAAATATTGCAGAGATGTAAAGTTATGGTACTCTGAAGTTGACTTTTTTTTCCCATAGACTAACATTACAGTGTCCGCCATGCCTTTCGGGGCCCGTATCTCGGAAATGGTACGAGACATGGATTCTTCATTGGAAAAATGGTGAGCAGTGAAAACCTAGCCTGGAAAGTCATGACTCATAGGAAATTTTAATTTTTTCTCTACGTTGTACAGTTCCTGAGATATAAGCAATTCAGTATTGCAACGCCTTATTTTCGGCTCCAAGGGCTATTATTACGCATACATTCTTTGTGAGCAGTGTGTTTCTCTGTGCAGCTGTAGGGGAAAACCAGGGTGTGTGCTCCAGTTAATGTTACACTTAGCAATTCCACTTGCATTTCTGTACCTGTTTGAGCTAGCATTCTGCACGCCACTGCAGGCGTCATTCTTTGCATTTTCTTTTGTGCTTATGTTGGCATTAATTGTTAGCATTTGCATCTCGACTACTGTTTCTGTTCATGTCACCATGTACATTACCATTTGCATTTGTGAATGCCCTTCTGTTTGTGTTTGTGTTTGTCTTTTGTTTTGCGTAATCATTGTTCTTACCATTACCATTTGCATTTCCAACTGTGTTTCCGTGCCCATGCATGTTATGGTTTGGATTTCCATATGCACTTGCATTTGCGTTTCTGTTTCCTTTGTAATTATTGTTGCTGTTCCCATTACCATTTGTGTTTACTATTGTGGTACTGTGACCGTGTGCATTACAGTTTGCATTTCCATATGCGATTGCGTTTGCATTTGCATTTCTGTTTCTTTTGGCATTATTGTTGTTGTTACCATTACCATTTGCATTTACAATTGCGGTTTCCTTGGCCGTGTGCATTACGGTTTGCATTTCTGTACGTGCTTGCATTTGTGTTTCTGTTTCCTTTGGTATTATTGTTGCTGTTATTGGTACCATTTGCATTTACAGTTGCAGTCCTGTGACCATGCACATTATGGTTTGTGTTTCCATATGCAATTGTGTTTGCATCTCCTTTTACGTTACTGTTCACTTTGGTGTCACTTTGCGCTTGTGTTTCTGTTACCGTTTCCATTACCATTTATGTTTCTATCACCACTTGTGTTACCGTTTGCGCTTGTGTTTCCATTGTGGTTACTGTTACTATTGGAGTAAAAATCACATGCTGGGAGCGTGGGGACTGAAGGGCCCATGCTCCCGCCACTACATTTCATTCACTATTTATTGTCCTCATTCTCAAAAAGAAGGGAAATTCATGGCAAAAAAAATCCATTTAATGCATCAGTTAGGGTTGTTCCACAGTGACAAAAGTGAGGAAATTTGATGTTAGGGTTGAAAACCCCCCTTGGACCCACCACCCGCCTCCACAGCCCGGCATCAGGGTGTGCGTTAGGAGTCATCGGTCCCAACTCTCACTACATTTTCCTACAGTTCACCCCTCAGCTTCTTTACAAATGTGATGAGGTGAGAGTTAGCTGTTGATCTCAACGCACACCCCGATGCCTGCTGTGGGAGTGTGGGTGGTGGGTCCAAGGGGGTGTTTCAACCCTAACATCAAATTTCATCATGTTTGTTGCTGTGGAACAACCCTAACTTATGCACTAAATTTATTTTTTTTCATGAAAAAAATATATATATATATATATATATATATATATATATATATATATACACAGTTTTATCATTCTAATATGAGGAAAGTGTAGATGAGAGGGGAAGAATAAAGATGGGAGAAAGAAAGGTAGGAAGTTGCAGCCATAGACCTTGTCAAGCTGGTGTAGGGGTTAGGGGCCGGGGAGTGAGGTGGGCAGGGGGTAAGAAAGGTAGGAGGTGGCAGCCATAGGCCTTGTCAAGCTGGTGTGGAAGGGGTAGGGGCAGGGAGTAAGGTGGATGGGGGTAGCCAGGGGCCTTGTCAAAGTACAAAAAGGGGGATATTTTGTTTTAACATTATTTTATTATACAGGGCCTGAACCACACCGATGGCCCAGGTATGTACCAAAAGTGTGTGTCCAGGCCTCCAAGCCCCACACTTGAGGAATACCATGCATGTGGTAGATTTTATATCATTCTGTCTCCTCAATTCATGCATATAACAATAAGTGGAAGGGCTAGGGAATGACATTGGGTAGAATGAGGCTGTACACCATGCCTCCAGTTAGATGCCTTGGTTAGTTCAAGAGTGGATTCCCCTGCACTGTGCAAAAAAGGGTTCCATGGGATATGACCATCCTCCAAGGACAGCCATATCCCATGCTTAAGGGATATTTTTTACATTTTTTAAGACCTCCAGCATTCCATGCCAGCTCAAAGAGCTTGTGTCAGCAGGTGCCAACAATGAGATTTGGGAATTATCATTACCCAGAATATGGATAACACATCCAAATACAATGCTGTGTTCAGAGCCATCAAATATATAGGGGTATCAGGAGATGTTTTGTTTCCAAAAGCAGACATGTTGTACCAATATATAGAGCATTGTAAGACCTCATCTGGATTACATGGAGCAGTTTTGGACACTATACAAGACAGAAGAGATGATGCAGAGGGTGCAGAGCTGAGCATCACCACTATGGCATTGGCTGCTTAATGGCCAATGGGTAGCACATCCCATTCCCATTCTGGCAACCCATGTTTGGGACTTGGAGAGGACTCAGGAGTCAGCTTGGCAGCTCGTGAGGGCTGGGAAGGTGCTGTCATGGTGCAGTGCTTCTGGTTGTGGAAGGAAGGCACCAATTTCCACTGCAGTAGTGACCCATGGTGTTGAAAGTGGCCAGTGGCCAAAGTTTAGTGACCAGTGGCCAAGGTTTTAGTAACCAGTGACCAAACTTTTATCCACAATATGTAGTTGGCTAACCAAAATGTTGAGGAGATAGAAAGGTGTAAAATTGCTAGTGTAAATTGCTAAAGGGCTAGTAAAAAGTGAAGATGTCTACTAGATGACTAAATGATGCCAACATTTGAATTGGTATATCTAGTAGCAAAAGGCTGCAAGTGGCTAAATACCACCATGTCACTTAAATGTATGTGTGTATAAGACTTTAAAAGGGTTAATTGTCAGATTCTATAAAATGAAGAAAATAGCTGAAAGCATAAGGTGAGGCTGTGGCCGAGATATGCACACAGCTGTTAATAACTGTTTAGTCTCGACAGTTAAAAGTTTCTTATCATATAATTCTCTTGTGTTAAAAAATATGTTTAACAGAAAACTGATAAGAAATAATGAGATACCTCATTTGGTTGCTGGTACTAGGTTACTTTGACATTTGTAGCAAGCTAGTCACGTCTCTCATATGCTTTCTGGCTCCTAAGACAAAAGTTATTTGTGATAAATATACAATTCCCTCACCATTTGTTTTCCCCTCAAAGGATGAGAATAATAACTCCCCTGTCTTGGCAAAATGTCAGGTTCATCTTGTAACCAAGAACTTTGATTACGGGATGTCTCAGAAATTGTAGTTACAGGATGTATCAAAAACTTTGATTATGGGAATGTATTAATGACCAGGTGTCCAGGCTAAATCTGCTGTCATAGTTTTTGGGAAATTACAGCCTTGCATTTTTTTTCTAAGCTTGCTACACATAAATATGGGACCTATGGTTATGTCCAGCATTCCTTCGAGAAGAAGCAGTCTCGGACAAGATGCAGTCTGAGACTATCCATAGATTGATAGGGGGATCCAGAGAGATATGGTTACATGTGTCTCTGAAATGCTGTAGCCCTGTAATGCAAATATTACTAGCTGTCTAGATTGCATGTTAGAAACACCCCATTGGGATTACCCTTTGTCTGTTTTACAACTAAATTGTAACAGAAACACCTAGGTAGTGGTGTGCTGCCTGATGTTTAAAAATAATGTTAGCATGTATTCCCTTTTGTTAACTAGCCCAATAGGATTTTTCTGGCTAATCTTATTAATACTATCATAATGAAGTACCACTACTTTAGCAAAGATGTAGCGTGTTGGCTTTATTGAATTACTGAGAATTACCAACCAGGAACTTGTATAAACTGTATAATTGGATCCAATTAACAAAATGGCAAGGTGACCACTGGACCCCAGGGAATAATTAATTTTTCATGGGCCTGGGGATCAGAGGATTGGGACCACTGGATAGCAGGGCCTGCTTTGTTTTTTAGGGGGGCAGGCAATCAGAGTGGGTGAGACCAATCGCAGGGTCACAGACCTGCCACTGCTTCCCATTCAAATGAGCCCATAATGGGCATGCATATGGCCCCTTAACACCTTGCATGCCCAATGGGCTTATTTGTATGGTATCAGCTGAATTTTGCACTAGGAGCTCTTGACACGTTCATGTTTTGCTGTTCCCTGCACTTTCAAGACCCATGTCAGGACATTGCTACTCAATTTAATACTGCACTGATATGCCCCTATATTCAGTCAGATAGTGCTAGTGCTCTGTCCGACTGAATATAGTATCCTTGGGGCCGTGGGCAAGAGCAAACACTGTACAAACCTTTGTGCTCCATTTTTGCCCCTTTTCCAGTCCTGGGCCCCTGCTGCCTTTCTTTCTCCAGCTGCTAGTATATTGTTCTCTAAGAGGGAACCTGTGGAGCAGTTACTTCTCTTTAAAGAGTTTACGTAAATGTATAATGGTAATGGTTTAGTGTTCCTTTTTTCTCGTCTTATTCTGTATTTACATCACCATTGTAATTTCTTGTATCTGTCTTCCTTATTTAATGAAGCTGAGTTTCATTTTAATTTTCTAAAAATTACCTTTTTGTGCTTTCAATAGCCTTTTTATATGATTACAGAGCCAGCTTATTTTGGCCTTAAACTTGTATACTGACTTGTGAGAGACATACAGTATTTATGGTTAAGCATGATAATGCAATCCATAATTCCATTTATCATTTTTTTATGTGATGAAAGTTAGCTTGCTGATTAAGAACTTCTGTGATAAAGGTTGTTTGCCCATTTGTTTATGAAGATGACAAAGACTGTTCCCTTTAGTGCAGCCATGTTGTCCCCAGACATTTGCCATCAGACTAGAGCTGAGGAAATATCAATATATGTATCACAAGGTATAAATTGTATTATAGTTGGAAATTTTAATAAAGATTTAAAATTAAAAAAATGTATGCTGTGTTGTGCATGCCCAAACTTCTGTTTATAAAATGTCTATTTATTTATATTTTTTATTCAGGAATTGCACTGTTCAGGATATCTTCATTTGGCTGATGCCCCTATTTTGCAAGAGGGTCCAAAGGTGGAATTGTTACTGAGGCCAACATAGTTACAGTACAAGTCACTAAACCATTACCATTATGCATTTATGTAAACTCTTTAAAAAGAAGTAACTACTCCACTGATTCCCTCTTACAGAACAATATAGAAGTCACATTAAACTGTCCCTTCAATAAGTTGCTTTAGCATTTGTGACTGAGTTGTGTAAGTGTTGCCAGACCCAGCACAAAGCCTTGCACAACCTGTTTCTTAAGAGTTAACACTCAGTTTTGCATTGCGTTGTGACTGGACTGCAGATGCATTCCAACTGAGTTGCAAAAATGTTTTATAAATATTGCTCTTGAGCTGGTTAAGGACTGAACAACAATGCAGTTTGATCTGCCAGTGTATTGTCAACTGTAAAAAACAATTCTAAACCAACTCATTGGTGGGACAGTTTAATGCGACTTCTACTGTACCATACATACAGTGTAGCTCACCAGGATGCAATGCAGAAAACTGCTTAATTTTGTAGAGGTGCTGCAAGAAACAGTTCAGTTTCAATGTCAGTTAACCAATTTGTCCTGTACAAATCTGTAACACTGCATTACAACCTTGAGGGCTCTACTGTACCTCTAAAGCAAATAAATACAGTATGCTGAACTTCCAAAGTTTAATAAATGCAGGTTGTTCTTCAAGAAGCTATCACACAAATTTGCAGTTGGGTCTTAATCCAGAACAAGGTAGCTAAGAGTTAGGAGAATGGTTAAAAAGGGGGGAGTGGATATGAGAATATAGATATATCATATTTAGTAATTAAGGGCCTTGGGAATATTTATTGTCATGTATACAGGATAAGAAAGCAATTTATAATGACTTGCTTAAAGTACCTCAGGTTTCATTGATCTTTGATATCATCTATCAGGGACATAATTCCAGCTGGTTGGTGAAACAATGGCACATTCAATTATCTTTGTATTCTTAGACAATGATTTCATATAGCATAAATTCTCTGTAGCCATAATACATTTTGCTAGTGCTGAATATCCCCTATAAGTGGACTGAGTCAGCAAAGTTGAAACAGATGCAAAACTATCATCTTTTTCAAACAAGTAAACATACAGCACTAGTTCCATGAGTTACTTGCAGTTCAGGACCTCCTAACACTTTATTGCTAGTAGTCTGGCTTCACAGTAGATAAGGCACTGTAACAGTCTCTAGTGCGTTATGGAAAAATGCAGAGAATGGTTGCTAGGAATGGGAGGTCTGGCTCTGTGTAACATCAGGACCCCCTTCCCTTCTGACTAGCCTGCCTTGATTCAACTCTAGAAATCAGAGTAATTTGTGGCAAGACCCTGATTTGACCTAATTCATTTGAATTAAGGGGCATATGAAACTTAGTAAGGAGTTATACTTGTGTAACTTTGTTGATAGTCTGAAGGTATTTGAATAAATGTTTTGATGACTGTCTGTGAAGGCAAAGGTACCCTCTTGAAGTGGATTCCATCCCTAGAGGTGTGGTGTGAAGATAATTTCTTTAGGCTAAAGGTATCTTAGGAAGGAGTCCCATGGAAAGAGGCATGCCACTGGAGAAAGAGGGGAGAATAGTGGGGCAAAGACACAGCGCTTCTGAGAGAGGCTGAAGGAAGTTTATTTAAATAGCTCACGCAGGGTATGTGGCTGGTTGCTTCTGCACAATTGAACTGGAGGCATAGCCTTTGAATTCAATGCATGTATGTAACTTACTGAGGAGTTATGCTTGTGCAACTTTACTGATTGTCTGAGGGGTTTTGAATGAATGTGTTGTTGGCTGTTGTATGTGAATACTTTGACCATTCACACTCTCTATCCCATGGGGAACAACTGCACTGTTGGGATACTGTGAAGGCAAAGGAACCATCCTGAGTAGGGTTCCACCACAAGAAGTGCTGTGGGAACAAAATTCATTTCAGCTAAAATTACCTTAGGAAGGAGCCCAAAAGTGCGGCACAGCAGGTGGAGGATGTGGAGTCTGAGTGAGTTACAGCTCTTCAGGTGGCACACTGGATGTGATTTTGTTTTACAAGCAAAGTGTCAAGGGTCTGATACTAGATAAGGGCACCTGTGTTGTTTTTTGAAGGGTGACCATATAAGGGGAAATATTAGGAAGTTTTTCTTCATGGAAAAGGTAGTGGATGCATGGAATCGCCTGCCCCAGGAGGTGGTGGCAGCCTGTACTTTGGCAGGTTTTAAACATGCATGGAACTGAAACAAAGGAATAATAGAGATAGGAAGAAAAAGCTAAGCCAATGACCAATAAGTGTCACTGGTCGCTTTGTGAGCTAGCATAAATGGGCAGACTGGAAGGGCCTGACAGTCCTTATCAGTTGTCAGAATCTATGAATCTAGGATTGATTGACAGCAACTAGTGATGACTGATAGACAGAGACTGAATTGAGCAACAACTGAAGTAATTAGTAACTGATAGCATACAGAGGAATAACTTCTATAAGGAGAGAGGGAAAGACAGAATAGAGAGAGGGCCATCATCCAACCCCAACTCACTATGGAAACCAACAAGGGTAAATGTTATAGTAATATAGATGTACTACCTTATGGACCACCTCCTGTGGAGACTACATCATTTTTATGACATTCTGCATGGAGGGGAGGAAAAAAAACCCTATGAGGAGGAAACCTCTGTGGATCCAAGGCCTTAGTCACCTTCCTTCCACTCTTGGGATACAATTAGTGACAGATCAGCTACCACAATTTAGAGATCTAAATTGAAGGGGAAAATTTTTGAGGAAGGGCTCTCACTCTATCCCTTTAATAGGAATGCTGTGGGGGTGCTGTGAGCTGATATCTGCAGATAAAGGAGGTTCCTTGTGAAGGATGCCCACCCCCAAAGGCCAGAGAAGGAGAGCAACATCCTCTCAAAGCCACTTACCTAGCTTTCACCAAGGGGAGGCCTAGAGAGGATAACCAAACCCTTGAGGGGTAAGGCATAGGAGTTGAGCTCTTCAGGGGCCAGGACTTGCATAGTTATATGATCTTCACACTTGAGGGACAGAGGAAGGGAAGTAGATGGAAATCAGGTGAACAGTAGGTGGCCATGGAGGGAATAGCTTTCAAAGATGCTGCTGACATGATCTGCACAGTTAAAGGAGTCCCCCCATTCTTAGAGGCTCCACACTCACTCAGCTGAAATCTTAGATGCTACATCAAGAGGTGCCACAAAGTCAGTCTACACAGCCAAAGATTCCCTTAGAGTGTAGAACATTCTCTCCTGAAGGGCAGAAAGAGAAGTATCCTGTCCAAGTTGAGGGACCCACCCTCAAGATGTGGATTTCAAGGAAGTAGAGCAAGACCATTGGCATAGAGAGCAGAAAGCCCTGGAAGCCATGATGTGGTTGCAGCTGGCATGCATCCAAGTGCAGGACTAGTGGGAGGCCAATGTAGAATCCTGATGGCCATGAGCACAAGGTAGAAGCAAAACATAGGCAAGGATGAATGACCAGTCGAGACCCCAAGTGACAACTGAGACATCGTATGAGACTGTACGATATGTAAGTAAGTAAAATGTTATTCATAATCATCATAACATGATATGAACATGGTCAGACCACAGTTGAACTGGAGCTCATTTTTAATGGACGCCATATGCACTATACTAAGTTAGCAATACAAAAGCATGTATGGTACAACAGAATTAACATCAGCAGTTACATAGTAAGATAAAAATTATACAATGTCATAACAAATAGTTCAACTTAAGAGAAACTCTAAGGGCTCAATTTTAAAATGGAATTAGATCGCTGCAAGGGACATGCGGCAGGGAATTTGATGCAAGTGGTCACTTGCAACAAGCAATGCAGAAATTCTGATTCTGTAATAGACTCAGCCGCACCTCCTTTGTGTAAGTCCTTACGCTGCATGGAGGACTTAGACCAGCTCCCTGGTCTACATTTGTGCCATGGGGGAGCCATTTTATGGGGCTTGAGCTAAAGGCTTGGCACAAGCTGCTGTAAGGTGAGTAAAGTGTTGCAACTGTGCCAGCCCTTGTAAAATCAGGCTGTGTTGCATCCAAGGGCTTTGGTACAGCTGCACCAAACACTGCAGTTGATGCCAGGCTTAACGCAAGCCCTTTGTCAACCTTCTAAAATTGGGTCCTAAGTATTCAAGTACAGAATCTGAGAGAAACCTTAGGACCTCATGGTACCATAGTAAGAGACTAGCATAACATACTCTGAGTGTAATTATCTTTTATCATTGTCAGGGCAACAAATAAATAGTTTAATGGCTTCAATTGCAGGCTGATCATGTATATATTTTTTTGCCCTCTCCCCTGCTGCAGCCATATTGGATGTCCATTTTGTAAGTGGTAGCCCAGCTGTTTGACATTTCATTACCGTTATCCCCTCTATTGGTATTATTACTTATCCCCCCTGCAGATTTGTTGATTTGGGGCAGGTAATTAAAACTATTGTTAATTCTGTTAGTTTGTGCTGAAAAAGCCTTTACCGAACTATGTTTTCAAACCAAGCCTCCATATTTCTCTCATTGGACAGCCATTGTCGATGCTATCGATCAACTTGAAAAATGCAGCTATCGATACATAAATCATCAACCTGTTTTTGATGAGATCTGGAGATGTTGGGATCTTTATAAACTACAATCTGTCTGCATTTTGTTCCATGAGTGTGTCATATAGGATAGCTTTTCTTTTTCCTACTTAATCTCTGGATTCACAGTTGGTGCCTGTTATTTTGGCATTCTAAGTTGTTTGGGTTTTGGCTTATGCCCTGCCTCCCTGCCCCTCATTGAGCCCTTTGTTATTTGATTTAACCATTTATTCTGATTCTTACTGAATATGTTGCTTGGTTCTTTTATAGTTGCTTTAGGATGTTTATTTGAATGTATATACTTGACCATGCTTGAAGTTTTTATATTATGGTATTTTCTAACATTCTTTGTTACAGTTCCTTTGTATTGTAGCTACTCATTGTTTCCAATAAATAAGTTATTATTACAAAGAAAAGTTGCATTTCTTCTAGAATTATCCAGTTTTTCATAGGGCCAGGTCTTACTGGTTTTGTCTTCAGTCTTCAGATACATGTTTGTTCTGAATGGTGAACACATGCCAACCAAGTCCACAAGGGAGTTCAGAATTAGTTGCTGATGCACTTCAGGCCAGGTAGGCTGAGGTAGTAGATAACAACAAATAAACTGCTAGGAACAAAACAGAACACATAAGAAATGAAAACTAGGAAGCAGCATGCTGCAGAACTAAACAACTAATTAAACCACCAGAACACAAAGGGGAGTGGCTCCCTTACAAGGAGCCAGGTGTAAACATTTCAGAATTGTAAATGAACTGGGAGACTGCAAAGGTATGGAAGGAACAGCAAAAATGGGAGCCTGAAATAGCACTAGTCAAAAGAAGAATGGCAAAGGCAGGACAGTGTGAAAACTAGAAGCACACAAGAAACAAAACAGAAAGAAACACAAGGTACATGAGAGCAGGAGTGCAGCAGGAATAGTTGACAGTGAGAAGTATAAACTGCAGCCAGGAAGGTAGAAAGTAAAATACTGACCTAGAAAGCTGGTGGAGGCAGAAACCAAACAGAAAGCCCAGAAGCACAAAGGGGAATGTGGGAGACAAACACTAGGAGAAGGGGAGCAGAGGCTCCAGCTGCAGCAAAGAAACAATGCTTCTGAGTGAGGCTGGAGTAAGCTGGCAGAAACAGTTCAGGAAGAGGGAGGTGCTGGTTGCTCCCACCCATTGAACTGCAGGCATAGCCTTTGATTTATTCACGTTTGGTTCTGCTGATGACACAGTTCTCACCCAGTTTGTTAATGTAAATGATTTTGGTGATTTATTCCTGATAAGAATGGGGAATTTTTGGGAAAGCATCATAAAATAACTATTTTAAACAGTAAATGATATATGCAATAGACATAACAGCACTAGTATCAAGTCCTTCCTTGTTTGCTCAAATATAACTTTTTTACTTGGTCCAAAGGAAGAGTTCAACACTTGACCTACTATCTAGACACTTAATGGCATGGTTCCTGAGAAGTGTTGTGCAAAATTGCAGAATTTTGTTCTGTAAAATATTTTATGAAATTCACACACTTCACAAAATATTTTGCAAGTGTGAAATGCAAAATTCTGCTGGTGAAATGAATAATTTCACATGCAAAATGCAGGATTTTACCACTCACAGGTGAAATTACACTGTTCGTGGGTGAAATTCCGCATTTTGCTGGTGAAATTCCACATTTCAAGGGGGACATTTTGCATTTTGCAAAACATTTTGCAGAATGCGCAGAAATTCGTGAAATATTTCACACTGTGAAATTTATGATTTTGCTGGAATTTCACCAGCAAAATAAAATTTTGCTGCATCTCTATTCCCAAGAGGCTAGAATATGTATACCTCATCTTATTGGAGAAGGTTCTCTATGTGCTAGCAGCTGCAAGGGCATTATGATCTCAGTTGACCCACACAATAAGTGGAATACATTTTTGCTCTAGTGATGGGAGTGTGGTCTGTCACTCATAGATTTCCCCCATCATGTTAGTCTTCAATTTTTTATTTTCATTGGTCTTGACTGAACTATGGCCTGCCTCACTGAAGGAGTACTTGTCTGTTACCTTGGCCTGCAGGGCAAAAGTGGTGTATCTGACTGTTTTTTTTAGATTGAGTAATTAGTCATTCCTTTGATGGATTCAGCCACATAATTGCTGCTCTCTGCAAACTTCCTACCATGTGGCATCTACACTTGGCATTCACCAGCTCATGTAAAATCTTTTTGAGGCTATGGTGGCTTGGGTCCTCACTTTCTTGTTCTTGAAAAGGCTTTCCTTCTTAGTTACCCTGGCCCTACATGTCAGTGAGTTGCAAGTGCACTCTGTCACCCTTGCATACTTGTCCTTAAGAGCATGGTTGAGCCACTCTGAAACCAAAGGTTTCTACTCAAGCTTTTTTCACAGAAATCTTTCCATTAAAATGTTGGTGTTCTTGTGCAACCTCATGGCAGCATCAGTGGTGAGAGGCTGCATAGTTTAGATGTCAAGTATGCCTTTCTATTCTACCATTAGAAGGCAGAAGAAATCTGAATACCCAGTAAACTGCTGTCAGTGTCCCACACTGAATCCTCATGAAGTTGCCTTGTCTCATAGAAGGCTAGCTCTTGATGGATTCTTTTTTTTTTTTTTAAGTCTTTGGTAACCAGGTAAGGCACACTAGGCATAAGTGCCTGTTTTCAGGGGTGACCTGGAAGCACTGGGAGGTTAAGTGACTTGCTCGGAGTCACACAGTATGCAAGCGGAGGTTGTGAGAATCAAACTCAGGTCTGGTCTGCTGGATGTATCAAGCTCATTCACACCTCATTCTTCTAACATCTAGGCTATACTGCCATACATTTTGTACTGTTACACTCTTGTGTCACATTTTCCACCTGCAGTGTTCTAGCCCATTTGAGCAAGGAGATTTGCAGGGCTACCAGATGATCATTGGTACAAAGTTTCACAGTCCTTTATAGTGTGGACCTGGGAACTCACTGGCATACTGCTTTTTCCCATAGAGATTTTTCTCCCTGAAGCACTCTGTCTGTATATCAGCTATGTAAAAGCAAACTACTGCACCTGCTCCCACAATGTTGTACAGACTCCTGAAATTCCCCCACAGCTTATCTCCCATGGTGGCATACTCTAGTGGTATCCCTGCCCAGGTGAAGCATTGTCTGATTTGGGGAGGCAGATAGTCTTTGCTGCCAAGAGTATGCATGCCTTCATTCATGGAGGCTGACTTTTTTTTCTTCATTCGTGCTTACCTTCTCAGCTGAATTAGCACTAGGGTATCCTGTGATGTGGGTGAAAACTAATGGATGACTGCAATAATGGTGATGGAATAACGGCGACCGATAAAAGCACGACCAGGAACAACAGTGATTGCCGAAACAGCGACCTTCAGCTTTCACCCTCTCCCAAAGTTTTGTCTTCCCCCAGAGTTGATTATTTATAGAAGCAAGGTGTGGTGGCAAAGCCCCTCAAATAAATGCACTGCAGTGTTTTTGCCATTTTTGGCAATCGCTATTTAGTGAGGGTCGCCCTTTTCTGCCTCGCTCTTTTTTCCTCGCCATTCTTCTGTCACTGTTTTGCTTTCACCCAAATCATATAGAACCAGGAACAGCCACCTGAAAGCAGGTGTATGCAAAGGATCAACCTCCTTGGTCCAATGCAGTGGTGTCTGGTGCTCCTTCTGGTGCTCCAGAGCTTGGTGGCAACCCACCACAGCAGAGACTTTAGCCCTGTTTACACTGCCGACTTTGTAGCTCATCAACCCATGTGCATGGGTTGATGTGCTGCAAAGTCAGCAGTGTAAACACTCTTCAGAGTGCCTTAAGCCCCCTTCAGATCCTTTTTTTCATCCAACTCAGTTGAGGGATCAGCAGCGGAGTGAGTGCTTTACGAGGTGCTGTGAACACTTTGCTGCACTTTCTCCACTGCAGGGGCTATCTTTCCTTTCATCCTTGGTGAATTCACAGCCCCTCCTTGGAGTAACCTGCAGTGCTGCGAGGGTAGACTGTGTAAATGGGGAATCACTGGAGGAGCAGGGGAGCACAGCGTGAAGGGAGTGGCACAGATGATGGAGTGCTGCCGCTGTGTAAACATGGAAGCTCCGCTTTGGCTGCACCACAGTTGGCAACCTGAGGTCATTCCTAAAGTTATGTCACCAGCTTGGTAGCACTTTAAGTTACCTCAGAACCACTCTGCAGCCCCTAAGGAGTCTACTTTGTGTCTTCTGTCCTAAAATCCCTCTTCAAATCAAGTATCAAACAATTCTAGTCATTGGGCTTTCTGAGGACTTATTACATGTTCAAAAGACTTGAGACTGTGCAAAGAATACTGATAGTAAAACTGCAGTCACAAGTAAGTGACAGAGTCTTTTTCCCTGTGACTCTTCCCTCCTCCTGCAGCACTGTGCTACCTTGGAGGCACACCTAACCCACCAGTTGATACATAAAACAAGGGCTGTGTGAGCACAGAACTCCAATACGGTTCTAAAATGTTGATCTTTTTAAACTAGTTTTTGTTCCTAGCAGTGTGCATAGTGTTCCAGATTAATAATCATTTCATACTAATTGCAGATTTTTATTTTAAACTAATCAAACTATTTTAAAGTTCAAAATGATTCTTTGTTTACAGTCTGTTTTTGACAGTCCTAATCTGAACATACATAGCCCTGAAGCTTCATCTCTGGTTGTTTTTGTGTTGTTTTTTTTTTGTTGGGGGGGTATTGCATGCTGCAGCACTGTTCATGATAATGTAAATCAGCACAAGACAAAACAAATATCACTGGAGCCCAAGAGAACATGAAATATGGGCTCAGTTCAATTAAATCAAACTCAGAATGTTGTGGGCAAGTCTGATTTATTTTTCTAACGCATTCTCTTGTCACTATGACACAATGTATACTTTTTTTTTCCCGGTCTTCAGCATTAAGTGGGTTTTCTGTGACAATGAGAAAATACATTTGTTATCCTGGATACAATAAAAAAGGGTCTGAGTTTGATGAAATCGTGACTTTGTAGTAAGTTATATAATTGCTGTTGTGAGTAGGCTGTGCTGTTCCAGAAACTGAAAACATCCATAATCTACGCCTTTAACATTAAAATTAAAACTTCTTTTTCTTAAGTAACATTTAAAGTTTGAAAACAATTACTCTAGCAAATGGTGCACACTCTAAATCCTCTGTGATTGCAGTGGTTTATTTCTGGATATGGATTAACATTCAAGATTAAGGATGCAATCCACAACCAGCCTGAATCAAACAAATTGTGGATATACAAACATGTCCTAATTAGAGCCAGTTTCATTTAGAGTCCAAAAGGTTTTGTTTTCCCACTAGTAATTTGCATATGAGTGCATAATAATATGTATATGCAACACATACTCTTTTTTTTCCTTTATCGGTTTATGCCCCTCCTCTCTTCTGGTGACCCCACTCCTTCAGGCTCCGACAAGTCCTTCCCGATCCCCTACTAGCCCTACCCGAGCTCTCAGATCCTCAAATCACAGCGACCCCTCAGGATATCCTGGATGTAACCCTTCGCTGGGTGGGTCCCCTCCTCCGAGGGGGAAGGCACCTGGAGGGGGTTCCAGCGCACTACTCGATAGGGACCAGGGGATGCTGCTGAGGAAGGAGGCTTGTCAAAGGCACCAGAGGCATTGAGGGATGGAGAGCTGTCATCCGGTGGCCACCAGGTGGCATTTCCGCTTTTCTGGGTCCCTTTCACTGCATCGCTCACGGAGTGCCTCCAGTCTCCACTGGGGGCCGCTGCTGAGCGATGCGTTCCCCAAACCCACCCCAGAATAGGAGAGCAGTCTCTACAGACACTCGATCCTATCCTATCCTCCCCTTGCTGACCCATGGCATCCCGGGTCCGTTCCCAAACCCGGGTTGCCGGCGTGGTTGGAGGAAAGGCACCGGCGCCTCAACCCTCTATGCCCCCAGGCCGGCCATGCTACACATATTCTAATTCTAATCTGGCAGTATAGCCTAGAGCTTAGAGGAATGGGGTGTGAATGAACTTGATACATCCAGCAGACCAGAACTGAGTTTGATTCTCACAACCTCCACTTGCATACTGTGTGACTCTGACCAAGTCACTTAACTGCCCAGTGCTCCCAGGTCACCCCTGAAAACAGGCACTTGTGCCTAGTGGGCCTTACCCGGTTACCAAAGACTAAAATAAAAAAAAAAAAATGCACATTTACACTGAGAATCACTAAATCAGTTGTTTACTAGGAGTTTCTTTTCAGTTTGTAAGCCACCTGTGTTGGGGGGGGGGGCTCTTTTTGTAACTTGAGTTTATTGAGAAACCAGTACAGAATAGTACAGTGATGAAGCACACACAATAGATTTCAAACATACATTGTATGGCATCACAACTTACTAGTTATCTAATTTAATGCAGTGGCTTAAACAAGCTATCAAACTAGTGGAACTACATGATGTCCTCCAAAAAGTTTAATATCCCCCCCCCGGCTTTGTGAGTTACCAGAATATACATCAAGTATTAAGTATTGTGAGCAAAGAAATTACAGAAACTCCATAACAGTCCATAGTTTTACTACTTACGATAACTTGGAAATGTGAAAGACCATATGTCTCTCAATATATGAAGTGAAATTGTTTAAGAGCAAGAGGAGAGAGACGAGGGACATGTGTCACCAGCTAAGCCATTATGGCAGCTGTTTTATGGCTGAGCACAATAAGTTAGCCATTCTTTCACACTTAATGAGATGCTGTTCCCTAATCAGCTCAAGTCAGCCATGATTTTCTCCATATTAGCCATGCACTGAATTTTTCTACCCACTCACTGATTTTCATGATCATCAGGGTAATCCAGTGGCAAGTAATATATTTTACTGCCATAAGGCAAAAAATGTGCAATAACTCTCTTTGCTGTTGCTTCTTTAGGTAGGGCAGAGGAAGACCCAAAATCAATGTTTCACAAGTAAAATCACAGAAACATAGAAACTGACAGCAGATAAGCATCGCTTTGCCCACCTCGTCTACCCATTTTCTCTACCTACTGCAAGCCCCATATCTAATTAGATAACTACAAAGTATCTGGAAGCCCCATATTTGTTCCAACTCATCGTGTTCTATTTGCCAAAAGCCTCAAATGTGGGGGCAACACCAAAACACGATGATGCATGCCTCTACCTTGACACCCTTACCAGCATAAGTCTGATTTATCCAGTCCAAAGTGAGCAGTAAATGAGGGGGTATGGAATAATTTAACTAGGATTTTCCATCTATATTCCCAACACTTGGAGGAAAGAAGTAACAGCGTATTCTCTTTCTAAGATTATATTCCAACTGGCCTCTGAAATAATTTGTCCAGATTCTTGTTCTCATTTTGATTTAATCTTATTCCGGAAATGGTCTTGGAATTGCCAAAGGTCATTATGCTTTATAGAGATAGACCTATGTTTGTCTTTGAGATGTATCGACCAGCAAAAACAGTCTTCTAAGGTTGTTAAATCTCTAGTGAAACTGAGTTTATTCTCCACAGATAACACATACAGTATGTTTCACCCGTTGGAACTGATAGTGATCAGTATTAGGGAGATTTAAACCTGTTCTTGAAGTCCACAAAGGACACACAGATGCCACCAAATAAAAACTGTGCAAAAATAATAAGGCCAAGCCTATTCCATCTCTGGTATGTGAGGTCTGTATGCCTCTGTGGAAACTCTGGTACTTATAATTACCATTAATGGACCCAAGCCATTCCTGGTCTTAGTCTATTTCCTAAGGATTTGGAGGACCTTTAGGGATGTCCTGGTCCAAGGGTTAATTATATTTTTTATACCAGCCTCCTTCCATGGTATAATCACTAAACAGCAAGGTATGAAGAGAGCCTGGGAGTGAACTTCTGTTCTCAAGGGTATACTATCCAGTTTAAAGATTTTGCTTTGCCATGTCAACCACATGTGCTGGTTGGGGTGCTTAGTAATTGTGTTTAACATGTGGAAGACCTACCACCCCAGGGTGACAAGGGGCTGGGGCTTTTGGCTTTGGAACTATTTGTGCCTGTACCTTATTTAAGTCACAGGCAAAGGAGTTACCAGGCCATAGACTTCACTTATTTATTTTGCAGTTGATATTTTTGTCAGTATATGTGTTAAAACACAGTTACAATTCATAAGAGATACAGAAGAATATGCAATAATACAGCAAAGCAGATAAGGATTCAAATACAAGTGAACCAGAACCAGAACAAATAATAAGTATTGGTATACAAACAAATTTCAGTAAGTCTACAGTATATACTGTAGTATACAGTATATACTGTAGTATACACTTCAGATTCAGAGGTAACATAAGCAGAGAAGTTGTGCCCCTGTAGAGGGTTCATTGGACCTATAGTATGGTAACAATGACTAAGGTATTAGGCAGAAAAAAGGAGACAGGAGAGGGAAAAAAAGAGAGGAATGGGATGTTAGCCGATGCCAGTCCTCGGGACCAATGAGTTAAAGTACAGCAGCCAGCAAGTATTGTATTTTGCCACAGGTTGGTAGCGAGATGGAAAAGCCTGACCCTGTTCATAGACCTTGTGCCAGAGAGGACAGGACCACAGTACATGCAGGATGTTAGCCCCCGGGGCACCACAGTGCCAGTAGGGTATGATGGCGGATGTTTGAATTTGTGGAGCACTGCAGGGGTCCTGTACCAAGGATGTAACATTTTGTTATTGATGAGCTTACTGTGTGCATCTTTGAAGGTTATGCGGCAGGAGGCCCAACATGCATCCCAGTCCCAATCCAAGATCTTGGTAATGAGCACGGCTTCCCATCTGGCCTTGAAATGGCCAGATTGGCTGAAGATCCTATTGCAGATCTGTGCATATGTTTTGCCTTCTAATCCATTAGTGGGGGATAGCCACAGGTGGAGTGGTAGTTGAAGCATTATAGCCAAGATTTGTTTTTGAGGAAGCTTTGTTCTGTACAATTTACCTGGAGGAACTTCTAGAAGTCAGCCTTGGGGATGGATATTCCACTGATTCTGTATGATTTGAAAGGTAGTTACCAGATGGGTAGGAGGGATCAGAATATCTTTCAAGAAGAACATTCCCCTTCATTTCCATTACTGCAAACAGAGATGTTTGTTGGCCACTTGAAGCAGGGGGTTGGCCCACAATGGGATACACTCTGTAGGAAGGGAAGGATGTCCGTAGCCAGTTGTTGAGTGTTCTCCAGTTAAGCAGAGAGAGGAATATGGTCAACTGGGATCTGACAGCTTTGGGGGGGCACAGGAGTGATGCTATTGATTGGCCATGGAGCAGTGCAGCTTCCATGTCTACCCACTGAGGAGACTGGTTCTTGGGGATCTGAGCCAGTAGAGAGTTTGAGCTAACCTGTAGGCCCATAGGAAGATCACAGCCCAAAGGAGGTTTCAGTGACTATCTGTCCAGGAGGAGTGGAGCTTGTTGCAGCTATAATGTGGACAAAAGCCTTCCCATATGAAAGTCCACCTGAGTTTATCAATGGACACAAGCCATTTAGAAGAGTTTGTGAGAGGGAGATATAACAGTACTTTAAAAAGTTTTGGTGCTGTCACCATCTTTAAAGCAGAGATTTGTCCGAACAGAGTAAGCTATAGGAGCTTCCATATAGCACACTCAGTTTTTTTAATCATTTAGCATTTTTTGCTGCCCCCCAGATAGCCACCATCTGACTGAACCCCCCCCCCAGACCCATCACCCGGAATTACCAGGGCTTACCTTACACCCGGCCTGGGAGCAGAGCCTGCAGGGAGTCAGTAGCCATCCTGCCACCTGCTTTTTCCTCCATTTTTACCCCAATGGCCCCAGGAGTGGGAACTCATGCATCTGGAGGCATACATTAGTCCCACGGCCCCAGTAATGACCCCATGCCTCCCACCCCAGGCCTATCGCCTGGCTTCTCCTGGCCCATGCTGTCCCCAGCCTCCACCAGGTGACAGCCATCAGCCGGAGGAAGCCCCTTGCACCTCCCCGGAGAGAAGAACTTGCCTGTCAGCAGCTCCATCCAGCTCCACCCTCCCCCCCCCCGTTGACCTCCGATGGCCCGGGCTCTTTCCTGAACCCAGGTCACTGGCATGCCACGAGGTAAGGCGTCCAACGCCTCAGCCCTCAGCGCCACCAGACCAGCCTATCGCTCTCAGTTTTGAGCTTGGACAATAGTGGGGACAGGTTGGCATTGTATATATTGGATACAGAGGAGGTAATTTGGAGTGACAGGTACGTTATGGCTTTGGGAGACCATCTGAGGCCATCCTTCTCAAAGCAGCAACCTCATATTTCTTTTTAAGGTGGAGTTCCTCTGTATTGGACTGGTTAATTCTCAGTCCTGACAGAGTGGTAAAGAGTGGTAAAGAGAGTGAGGAGATCCAGGAGTGGTTGAACTGAAGGTGGTGCATCCTCCAGGAGGACCCCCTACTTCACCTGAGCTGGAAGCTCTTTTTCTGGGCATTCTGGTGAATGGTGGCTACTAAGGGCTTTATTGCCAGGACAAAAGGAGAAGAAAGAGAGGGATGCCTTGCTGAGTATCTCTGGCCATAGGAAAGAAGTATTGTATGATAGAAGGGAGTTTATTAAGACCTTGGCAATGGGTGAGGAGTATAAAGATTTGGACCCAATGTCCCAGTCCCAGGTGGGCTAACACTAAGTGCAGGCAGCAAAATTCCATGGAACCAAACACCTTCTCAAAATCACTAGATACAGCTGTGGCCAAAGTGGGAGCTGAGAAAGCAACATGCATGAGGTTAATTAGAGATCATATGTGAGTTGAGCTATGCCTGCCCCTGATGAAGTCCACCTAGGAGGGATGGACCAGCTGAGGTAGAAGTGGATCTAACCCAGCAGTTAAAGTTTTGGCATTTATTTTGCTATTCACCATTATCAGAGATATGGGTCAGTAGCTGCTAGGAAGGAGAGGGTCCTTCCTCTTTTTTGGTAGAGCAGTAATTGTTATTTCCCTGAGGGAGAGGGGATCCCTCCAGTCTGCTCAATCTCTCTGTATACATGGAACAGGAGAGAAGAGATTTGATGGGCTACTGGTTTAAGGAACTCTGCTGGATATCCATTCCCTCCTGAAGCTTCGCCAGAGTTTAGAGAAAGCAGAGCCTTGCCTATATGATTCAGAGTAAGCAGGGAATCCTGCAGCTCAGCCTGTTGCTATGTCAGTCTGGGGAGGTGGAAGGATTGAAGAAAGGTCTGAATTGCTGAGGCATCAAATGTAGATGGAGAGGAGTAGAGAGTGGAATAAAATCAGCACATGATGGTGTTTACCACCTTTGGTGTGGTTTTAGCCTGCTCTGCGAGGTCCTTGAGGCCTGTTATATGTCTTTATGTCTGCTGCTTGAAGAAACAATAATCTAAGAGCTTCTCCCTTCTTCTCCTCCCTCCTGGTTCTTGTGCCAGAGTTGCAAGAGAGCAACCTTAGACTTCCTTGTCAGCAAGGTGTTGATAGCCAGTCTAAGTGTTATTATCTTTTTGTGTGCTTCAGAGCAGGGGTTGAGGTGTGTGGTGCCTTCATCCTGGACCCCCTGCTCCTGCAGAAACATAGAAACATTGAAGTTGATGGCAGATAAGGACCACAAGGCCAATACAGTCTGCCAATTTTTTCTACCTTATGAATGTGCCATAGACCTTTACTCTGTCAATGGCCTATCTACTCATACTCATCTGTATTGCTCCCTTATGCCTATCCCATGCTTGTCTGAAGCCCTGCACTGTATTCATATCCACCACTTCCTGAGGTAGGACATTCCATGCATCCAGCACCCTTTCTGTGAAAAATAACTTCCTCACATTACCCATTAATTGGCCTCCCTCTAATCTCATGCTGTGTCCTCTTGTCCTGCTATTTTTCTTATATTGAAACATGTTAGACTTTCACCTTGATAATGCATTTAAGATGTTTGAATGTTCGATCATATCACCTCTCTCCCTCCTTTGTTCTAGGGTATTCATATTGAGCTCCGTTTATCGGTCCTCATATGTTTTCTGATGCAGTACCTGCACCATTTTGGTTCTCCTTCTCCGGACTGCCTCCATTTTGTTAATGTCCTTGTGCAGGTGTGGCCTCCAGTAGTGCTATGATGGGGGATAGCTGTGGATGGTAGCCCAAGACATGGGCGTCGGTGATTGGGCACCTACAATAATGGTGAACCAACCCCTGGCACATGCCACTGGGACTAGGGTAGGGTATGGCACCAGATTGGGGGGGGTTGGTGAATATAGCAATGGGATGTCACTATATGTACGCACGTGGGGGGGAATGAGCATACACAGCGAGGGGTGGGAGGGATTTTGAGGGATGATGAGGCAGTGGGTTGGTGAGCTGGCCCCTTGACATGGTGGGTGGGTAGGCAGCATTGGTGGGCAGGGTGCTGGGTTCAGGTCCGGGCACAGGCGTGTTTTTGCTGTGCCCGACCTGAATTTTTTTTCATGGTTTTGCAACCCCCGCTATGACATGCACCCCCTGGAGTTGAAAATCCTTAAGTGGGGGGGTGCAGCCCCCCACACAAACCATCAAAAAATCAAGTTCCTGGTGCCATTTTGCTATGAGCCAGGGAGTCAGAGTGTCAAAATTAATTTTCAGCACTCTGACGTCACGATAACAGCAATCACCTTTAGGTTTTCGCCGATATCACATAAACCCACTGTGGATTGGGGAGCAAGGTGTGAGGAGCTTTCAAAATAAGCAGGCAATCTTGGCCTTCCATGGCCTTCATTTAGATTTAAAATATTTCACCAACGTGGTCCTAAAGGTGAAGATTCATAACCAGTATAACCAACATTGTGAAAGTACATGAAAAGCTCTATAAACTAGTCTCTCTATCTAAGACTTAGAACCGGTCAGATTCTTGAGTACTCCACGACTACCTCCTTCAGGACAATGTTTTTTGTTTGCAGTTTACTTACCTAGGAAAGGCCATCTGAGATGCAGAATCTCATTTTCTGTAGATTCCTGCCTTGACCCAATTTACAAGCAAAACAACAAGACTAATGACATGTTAAAGACTCATAGTGAAGAAGTGACTGTAATAGGACTAGGACCTGCATCTATGCATTCCCAAGCCTGTGCCCCACCCCTAGACCTGATTCTCTGATTATTGTAAATAAAGTCCTTAACCAAATGTGAATGACAACTGCAGGATCATTAATGCATAAGGCTGTGCACTGGCCATTGTTTTGTGCCAGCCCCGAACCCCACCAACGTTGCCACTGTATGCATATTGCTTGAAATAATGCTGTGCAGAATTTTTCAATTCCATCAAGACTGAATTGTGCATAATTTCAGTAAATTCTTCCTGATCTTGTTGAATTCCATCAGTATCAAAATTCAGAAATTTCAAAAGTGGAACCATTTTTGTGGATTACTAATTTGCAGTTTATGTAATCCACAGATTCCTTTTCTGCAATCCATGAAACATGATTCTACAGTTTCATGATCCATTAAAAGGTATTCTGCAGTTTCCATAGAAATGCTTTTCAGAATTCTGCAGAATTCAACCTAAATTCCAAAAAACATTTCAGAAGCAGAATGCCATTCCGTACATATTCCCCCAGAAGAATTTCACATTTCACCCAGCCCGAGTTTGAAAAAAAACTGCTCTTGGAAAATGGTAACACTTGCTAGATAACCACATTCTTTCACCTCTGTGGCTAACATGGTTAGTACAACAAACAAAACAACAACAATACAGTACAAAGACTTTTTTGTGTTTATTTCGATTCTGGGCCTTATTCAAGGGTTTCCTGTATGTGCGTTTCTTTACTACTATGTAAGCTGTCTATATATTATAATGGACCTCTATTGGCCATTTACAAGTCTGTGAGTTCATTTCAGCCAACCTGTAATATATTTGAGTGTCATTCTATCAATCCTGAAGAAATGAACATGCATGCATTAATTAGGGCTAGGGTATTATGAATAAAATAGACATTTTCTCTTGAAATTTCCCCAGGCATTCATAAAGGATTGTTTTGGATTTACTATCCATTCTATGAATCAAATTAAAATTGCTGGCTGTAAGCTATGACACAGTCATCAATGTACTGCACAATACGCTCTTGATTTCATGGCATATTGGAGTGATTCCAATGAAATCTTTTTTTAATCTCTTAAACTTTCAATTTCATATACTATTTGTGTAATATGAATAAGCTTTAAACTGCAAACTCTCTTAGAGATGTGTGAAAACTGAATGGGCTAATTGCACCATTGGTATAATCTCAAGATGATGTGAATGTAATTTGATTTCATCTTGGGACTGAGATAGCTACATGTTATTAAATTTCAGATTACTGCCATAAGGCACACATTCAATACCGTAAATGCTCTGAGCATGACATGTTTTTTACATAGCATATTTTTGACATATATCACTGTTCCCATTTTCAAAGGGCTTCAGTTTTGCACCTTTTTATTGCTTTCAGACTTGACATTCTAAAATACATCGAAAAACAAATTGGACTAAAATGGATCAGCCTTAAATAAAAACTTTCACCAGTTCATGAAAGTTGTATGCTTGTTGTTATGTCAAAAATGCCTGTGAGACTAAGGTGACAGCTTTATGTAAATGGTAGAGCAGGTCAGCTAAGCTACTGTACTTGCAATGGAAAATCTGATGAGGACATCAAGCTAAAGGTGAATTCTTAATAAATGCTAATTTAACTGGTTTTGTTTTAGAAATGTATTTGTCTAAAATTAGTATAAAAAAATGCAGCATATACTATGTGGTATATTTATTCTGTCACCTAATAGCTACAGTACATATACTCTGCACTTTCAAACTAAAAGAGGCATTTTCGTGTCTCCTGTTACTCCCTGGGGTCACTCCTGACTAGGCTGTACCCCAAATATGGCCATGGGTACTTGTGTTTCATGGTAGCCTACTCCTAGATCTCTGAGAGGTCACTGTTCCCTTGGCATGATGCCTGTCTTTGAGGGACACCCTCCTTCCCAATGTGGGCAGGGATATTCAGGAAAAAGAAAAGGGAATGGTCAGGAGTAGTCTGGAACATAGCAACACAGTAAAATAGTAATTTCAGGTCAGAAGGGACACTAGGTCCATCATGTCTGTCTTCCCTGCATCACTAGCATAGATGAAGGAAAAACAGTATTCTGTCCTAACACACAGTAATTCAAAGGGATTCCCAACATATTGTACTATACAGGATAGCCATTGATTCCCTGGGGAGCAGACATTTGTTCAGCCTTCCAGAGGCCTGCACTGCCTTCATATCCATTGTTTCTGCCTGAGTCTGTGCCACAGGTTTGTCGCCCTCTGAGAGGAAAACTGCCTCCTAGTAGTATCCCTGAATTTATCACATCTGAGTTTCATGGCACATCCATGTGTCCTGCTGAAGGATGCAAGATTAAACCTCAGCATATGTTCAGTCTTGTGAATACCCTTGACTATGTGGATGACTGAGATTATGTCCCCTCTTAGCCTTCTCTTCTCCACGGTAAACATACATGTCAAGGCATTTAACTCAGATCCCCTAATCATTTTTGTGGCCCTGCATTGCATATTCCTGCTTTATTCTTTTTTTGCCATTTAGTAGCCAGACATGCATGCAGTTCTTAGGTGGGGCCTGGCCAGCGCCTTGCAAAGTGACAGGATTACTTCCCCTGCTCTGCTGATTACCCTGCTTTGATGATCCCCTACATAATGACAACCCATTTGACAGCAGCATCACATTGCTTGCCATGCGTCAGCCCCCTTGTCTTGTATGATCCACAGGTCATTATCCTCATGAACTGCAACAAGGGAGCCCAGCCGTGTGTATAGGGCCTGCCTCTGTTTTTCCTTTCCCATATGTTGTACCTTGCTTTGGGTTACGTTGGACTGGCAGCCTTGCAAGTCTGACCAATATCACAGCTTATTGTGATCCTCCTGATGTGTGCCCCCACCTTCAAGAAAGCTTACCAACCTGCCTATCTTAGTGTTACAGTATCTGTGGACTTAAGCAGTCTGTCGTACAATCCTCATTGTTTTTTGTTTGTTTGTTTATTTTGAAAATGTCCCCAAGGACCTTTATATTTGGAACCCTGTGGATGCTGTATTTCTGGACATTAGCAATGTATTGGATACTAATTCACACAGAAGGATAGTCCATACACTAGAGAACCTAGGTAGAAATGAGATGGGATACTGAAATGGGTTCAAAACTGGCTGCAGGATAAAAGGCAGAGTCTTAATTAATGGCAACCGGTCAACTCGGAAACATGTGATTGGGGTTCCACAGGGGTGGTTTAGGTCCTACATAGTTTTATAGAAACATAGAAACATAGAACTTGATGGCAGATAAGAACAGCTTGGCCCACCCAGTCTGCCCATTTCCCCTACCTGATTGATAAGCTGCAGATTCAAGTTAATCAACAGCTTACTTCCTTCTGTCCCCCACTAGAATTGCCTTATGCCTGTCCCATATATTCTTGAATTCTCCCACTGTTTCTGACTCCACAACCTCCTCAGGAAGGCTGTTCCATGCATCCACAACTCTCTCTGTGAAAAAATACTTTCTAACATTACCTCTGAGCTATCGCCCTGCTATCTTCAAATTGTGCCCCCTTGTTCTTGCACATCTCTTCTTCTGAAATATACTACCCTCTTGTACCTTCTTAATTCCCTTGAGAAACTTGAAAGTTTCTATCATGTCCCTCCTCTCCCTCTCCCTCCTTTCCTCAAGGGTATACATATTAAACTGCTTTAGTCTCTCCTCGTATGTCTTCTGATGCAGACCCTGCACCATTTTGGTTGCCCTCCTCTGAACAGCCTCCACTCTGTCTATGTCTTTGTGGAGATGGGGTCTCCAGAATTGCATGCAGTACTCCAGATAGGGTCTCACTAACTGTCTGTAGAGAGGGATAACAACTTCCTGTTTTTTACTGTTGATGCCTCTCCCTATGCATCCCAGTATCCCCCCAGCCCTCCTTACTGCCTTCTATATATTCATAAATGATCTTGAGGTGTGCTAGAGTAGCTGGATCACCAGACTTAGGGATGACACCAAGATGAAAAGAGTATTACATCAGAAAAGTAAATAAATGAAATGTAGAAAGCTTTAGACAAGTTTAGGAAAGGGGCAGCAATATCACCGATCAACCTAAACACTGAGAAATACAAGATGATGCATTTAGGAACAAAGAAGATTAATTCAGACTACCTGAAAGGCATAGAGAGTACTGAAACAGTGCAGGGGTTGGGGGGTGAGTCTTACTCTGCTACTAGGAATTCAATTTGTGTTAGCCAACAGACAATCAAATCTTATTAAAATAGTGTCCTGTGCACAAATGAATTGGGCACTGTGATTGCTGAAGCATGGCAAAGGTCCTTTACTGTGGTGGTACCTCACCTGGGCAACTCTTTTCCTCAGTGGCCAGTGCCAATGGCAACCACGATTGAGCACTTTCAAAAAGGGTAACTCCGTTGTGGTGCCTGTCCACAGGGCTACTGGGCAGGGAGAGCAACCAGATGGGGGGTCTTGAATATAGCGAGAGGATGTCGCTATATGTACACACGTGTGGGGGGGGAGCAAGCATGCCATGCAATAGGTAGAAGGGGAGGGAGGGTTTGTGAGGTGTAGTGCTGTGGTGGGCTGCTGAGCTGGCCCTGTGGCATGTTGGCTGGGTGGCAGGCTAGGGTTGCGAGGGTGCCGGGTTCTGGGAGAGTGTTCATTTTGTTGTGCCCAGCTGTTTTTTTGTTGTTGTTGGATTTGCAACCCCCCCAACATGTGCCCCCTGAAGTTGAGAATCCTTTAGTAGGGAGTTATGGGGGTGTAGCCCCCTACATAACAAAAAGATTTTTGGTGATTTACACTCTCCCTAATGGTGATCACCTTTCCGTGATCACCGTTATCACATGGAACCCTTTTCCTCCATATATCCAAAGCAGCTCCTTGGCAGCTGGCCTGAACTCAGGACACAGTCCCACCCTGTGGAGTATTTGAGTTAGCCGCAAGCACTGGTTAAAGCAGTCTGTCAATAACTGGGCAATATACATACAGCTATGTGCATCCTTGCTTCCTGATTAGCTATCATTAAAACACAAGTGTGTGTTTGCAGCACTGAGCCACATCTTACCGGCAGTTTCCTTCAAGGACCTTGAGGCCTGACCATACATCTAGAACAGTCATTACCATTTTCCTATATGGGAAGTGATTTATTCTACTCCATACTAATTTTGAATCCTACCACATGGTGGTCTTTGTTCCAGGTGTGCATACCCCTTTTCAGTCCATGTGGACATCTAGTGCTGACCAAAATCTCCCCCTCTGGGGCACTCTCCACTCAGGGCCTCCTGCAAGGGATGGAAGCCTGGCATGGTGTCTAATGAGTAACTGGGAGTTTCCAACATGAAGTACCTACTTTGCTAGGAAAATTTATGCATAGTGCATGATGCCAGTGAAGGTGCTGACATAGTGCCACTTTGTATTGTTTTTGCTGTGTGAATAAGTGCTTTGCTCATGAAGAAGTACACCAACTATCACTTCATTACAGGCTGCACTCCTGAGGTTCCATCTTTCGGATGAGATGTTAAACCGAGGTCCTGTCTGCCTGTTCTGGTGGTTGTTCAGGTGGACGTTAAAGATCCCTTGACACTTCACGATAAGAGTAGGGGAATTTAATTGAAAAAAACAATCAAAAAATACAAATCATAAAGGCTTCACAAAAAGTAACATTCAGAAATTAAATCACAAATCACATTAATCTGAAAGGCAATAACATAAAAATTACAATACAAAATTCCATAGTGAAAAAAATTAAACGTTTTTATCTTCCAGTGATAATGTTTAAAAAAAAAACATTGCTCAGACTAACCCCTATCAGTGCACTGATGTATTTAAGTTAGCTTATTTATATTTAATAAAAAAGGAAAACCCTTTCCACTATTTATTTACATGAGCTAGAGGGTGAAGAGATAAACTGTTCTGATACACAGACATCATTGCTGCATGACATTGAATACTAAAAGTCTCATGAGTCATTATTTTTTGCCTAAGCACCCATTGGCATCTAGCTTGCCAAAAAAAATTCTAAGCAACAGAAAAAAAATTCAAGAGTTTCCTTGTGAAAGGAATTAAGAAGAGACGTATAGTCATCTGAGACTATGGTATTATATGATAAAGTTTTGAGCCATGGCTGATTCCACTTCCTGGCCAAAAAATCCCAAAGATGCTGTATATGTGTGCAGTGAAGTAAAAATTGCTCCATGGTTTCTTCCAAAGCCCAACATGTGGGATAAAGACAGTATCTCTCCTTTTAGGCTTTATGCTTACTGTTGCCCCTTTGATTTAACCTTCCATACGAGATAAGCCATAACATTTCCCACATATGGGAAGGGGGGTGATCCTGGAGTTATTAAGCTGTGACAAATCTCTTTTGTGAAGGTGGGAGGGCAGTTTTTATATTCAGCTTCAAACACATGGTTTATTCTCATCACTATTTTATATAATTTAGGAGTGGGGCTCTGAGATATTTGGGAATTAGTAACACCCCATTTAAATAGCTTCGGGGCAGCTGGTTTGAAAGAAACTGGCACCTGAATACTTGGTATTGGTTTATGAGCTTTGTCCCACCATGCTCCCAAGTATAGTTTCAAATTGTTCCTTATCCCAAGGTATAGTGGGTGTTAGTCATTGCAAACCCTATTTTCAAAGTTTGTGACACATAAAGGGAATGGGAAAAAAAAGAACAGGGTCTTTGTTCTAGCTATTAGGGAATCCTGAAAAGTAGAGGGGGTGCCTTTAGAAGGAGAGTTATATAAGCTATTGATTTACACAGATAATATTTTGCTAACCCTCCTGGACCCAGAGAAGTCTATCCTGGCTGTGTGGCAAATTCTTCGAGACTTTGATGAGGTCTTGGGTTATGTCATAAATTTGTCTAAAACCGAGGTATTAACCTTTAATTTCTCCCCTTCCCCATTTCTAAAAGCCTACCTCCCTTTTAAATGGAGAAGTACTAAAGTTAAATATTTGGTATTTATCTACAGCAATCCTTGCAAAACTTATGTTTAATTATTAACCACTTACACAGACAATAGAAGATGACCTTCATAGATAATCACAACTGTGCTTATCTCTTTATTCTAGGATAGAAACAATCCAAATGAACATTTTGCCAAGGTTATTGTATTTATTTCAAACTATTCCTATCCCACCCCCCCCATATTATTTTACATCTTGGAATAAATCTCTCTTCTGATTTGTATGAGTGGGTCACTGCCCTTATCTCAGATGGTCCCTTCTTCAACTACCCATTGAGGGAGGTGGACTGAATCTCCCCAATCTCCTGCATTATGCTTATGCATTTACTATGAGTATTGTTTTGTGTTGGCTAAACCCTGAATATAAGACACCTGGAAGTATCTTGAGTGTACACTTAATGACTTACATGGCGCGACTCGTGATATTTGCGCCCCTGGTTTCCCTTCCCAAATTGTCTGATTTCTACCTGGGCACCCAGAACATTCTCTGTATTCAGTTTAAAATACATTCTTTCCCAGCACTGGCACCCACACTGTATTACCTAAGATTGTTAATGGTGGAGATAGACTTTCTGCCAGCGCAAATAGCTTTTACTTTTCAGAGATGGCACTCCTGAGGCCTCTCATTCATTTTCAAATTTTTAGATGCATAGGGAGTTGTTCACTTCAGTCAGTTTCAGGAGGTCTGTGAGCTGACCAGTAGGGAATACGTGCAATACAATAGTAGCCACAGACATTGCCTGCTATTTCCAGATATTTCACAAAATTTCTAAAGAGTTTCTCTCTCTGCTGTCCCTACTGTGGAAATGCAGAAAGCAGGCTATTTCTCCAGAAATATCATAGAAATTTCAGGAAATAGCTGGCAATGTCTGTGGCTGCCACTGTATCTGCAAGTAAAAACCTTTTTACTACATAAAGGCACGCAGAGAGTCCAACTGCCCGACTCTTTGCCCATATTGCTGGAGATTCCAAGGGCTACCTTGAAAGCTTCTGGGGCCCGTGCTTTTATGTTTGCGGCTTCTACCCTCTGGAATTCTCTGCCCCATCAGCTTTGGGAATGCATGACTGTGGGAAGCTTTAAAAAGGCACTTCAGACTTTCTTGTGGAGTCAGGTCTTTTATGAAGTCATGATTTTTATTAGTGGCCTATTTTCTAACTGTAATTTTTTTATGGAATTTGTTTTAACATTGTAAAGCGCCTTGGCACTTGAAAGGTGCTCAACAAATAAAGTATTATTATTATATTATTATTATTGTTGAATTTGTTTATGTCCTCCATAAAGGGTACAACCAGGCAGCACTTAATTGGCCTATTATATAGGGGGTTTAGAGCCCATGTAGAAGACTCTATGCAGGGGATATTGAATGCACAGAATTAGGAGTTAATTTCTGTGGTCACATTTGTTACATGGATAAGATATACATGCCTTTCAATGAGGATCTTCTCTGCTCCCTATTGGTGAGAATTCTCTTAAAAGGTCCATAATCACTTTTTTAACACCCCAGCTAAATTAACTAAGTTCCTCCCGGCACTATTTGGGCATTGTTGGAGACAATGTGGAGACCTTTTATCTACTCTTGTACATGTCTTCTGGACATGCCCTAAACTTATTCCATTTTGGCAACACATTATGTATGGTTTGTGTTTTTTGGTGGGAGATGAGGCAGTTTTTACCTCAAAGCTAGTCCTCCTATCCATCCCTCCTGATGGTCTTCATATACAATGAAGTTCACTTCTTTTTACATATTTTCTAGTGGCCAAAAAGGCAATTACCCTCCTTTGGTGTCAAACCAGGACACCTACGCTAGAGGACTGGCATCATATTATTAATGACATATACTCCCTGGAACATCTAATAGCTAGATGTACTGGTAGAACTTCACAATTTGAGATTACTTAATACTTGCCAGCAGAAATAGGCCACATGGTCTATCAAGTCTGCTTGAGTGTGCAGCTAGCATCCCACTTTGCAGCTGCCTCTCCCCCTCCTCAAGTACCCCACACACAGATGAATTTCAAGTGAGACTGAACCAGATTAAGCTGTTTGTGGTATTTCCAGTGAATGGAGGGAAATTTGGCCAGAACACAGGAGAAATTCCCCTACTCACCAGAGGGTGAGATTCTGGCTGTCTGCCAAGATGGTTGCTCCAGTGGATCTAGGAGGAGGAAGGGAAGGAGATTTGGAGACAGGGGCGATAGCCTCCTCTTTTGTCTCCCCTTCTTTAGAGGCCACACATGGAGAATTACCAAAAATCGATGTTGTGGAACTAACTGAGGAATTTCCAGATATGTCTATGAATGGGTTTTAAATGAACCTGATACTGAAGAACATACAAAGGTACTGTCTAAAGTAAAAGAATGTGTGTTGAAGGATAAATAATGTAAACTACTGGAATTCGCTGCAGCAGAACAAAAAGCATGCTTAGAAAAAGAAATGCTTCAAGCTGAACTGTCATTTCTTCAGATGTCAGAGTGAACAGTACAGAGGAATGAATCACAGGGTAATGACTCACAAAAAGGCAAGATGCTGACATTGCAGGCCTGTGAACAGCTGATTTTCAACCGACAGACGCTCCTGAGCCTAACTCTACAGCGGCTGGTAGCTTAAGTCAAAACGCTTTGTGTCTAGAGCCACAGCTGGGAACAAATGTAAATGGGGCTGAAAATCCCTAAATGAAATAACTGCACCCTGCTACTCCTGTGACCTTGCTGTCTAGCTTACTGAATGAACAGAATTGCACAACTGGTGCCAATGACACAACGGAAAAATCTTCATTGCACCAAAACTCAGAATCTCCCCAGTCTGAACTGACAAATACTACAACGGAATGTCTTCCTAAAAATGTAAGTACTGAAAATGTTTTGAGACAACCTTGTACCTCGATAGCATCAGGAGCTCTGGGCCTTTGAAAGGGGAGAGAGACTGATTCACAGAATATGCCATGGTTTCATGTCCCTCCACTGCCTAAAACTTTAGAAACATCCCCTAGACAGGCTGGGTGGATACAGAATGCTACTGGGACATGGGTACCTGATCTAGCACATAGTCACATACAGGTACCTTAAGCAATACTGAGCCCGCAGTGCAACAACGTGGTATGGGGTTCCAGCACCAAAATACTCACTTAATTACTGACTCAGATATGGACTTGCACACTGAAGATGTTGTTCATAACAATTGTTCTCCCTCATGCAGGCCTCCTCTACCTTCTTCCTCTGAATCAGATAATGAACACCAAAATCCATAAAACTGGGGAGACAGGATGGACTTGAATACCCCCAGAACAGATGCTGCACAGTTGACATGGGCCAATTTTCGCACGAAGGACCATTTTCAACAGCAACTACTACCTGCACAATGTCACAATGTTGTGCAACTTCATTATTTAGGGGGTCTTGACTTAAGTCCTGATAGGATATATGTCGGAAAAAAATTATAAAGTACTCCATGGGTTTCTTTTCTAATGAAATGTACGTGTTAATTCATGCTTCAGGAGACACATCATTTGATATAAGTTTCAAGACACTTCAAAACCTTGACAGATTCTGGACAAAATATGAGAAACTTTGTTATACTGCATTATGGCTCCCATTCAGGGCTATACCCTTAAAAAAAATGCTATAAACATTTTTACTGTTTTATTTAGAAATGAAGGGGTTACAGTTCATGACATTACACATTAGCTACAGCAACATTGTGAGGTTTTGGGGCCACCTCAACCAAAATTAGATAGAGAACATATCTGGACTGGTGGTGGTGATATAAAGTAAGACTACGCAGCACAAATTCAGGTCCACAACACCTACCTAGCAGTTTGTTTTAGGCCAGGAACAAGGTCACTGTTTTTACCCAGGCCAGCCGAAGACATGTTTTAAATGTGGCTCATATACACATCTAATTTCAGCCTGTGACCGCATTAAATGTACTACATGTTTTGAGTATGGTCATCAAAGTGCCATTTGTACTACTGGTGTTAAATGCAATCTTTGTGAAGAACCTGGTTACTCCTATCATTCCTGTCCTTGGGCCACTCATAATATGGATGATAGGCCTGATAAAGCTACCATTCTGACTGAGGCACAACAAAAAGACGTTGCCACAGTACAGCAGGCAGCTAAAAAAAATGCTACACCTCCTGAAACCTCCAAAAACCTAGAAAAAGAAACCCCTGCTCTGGAATCTTTGAACCAGAGCAAAATAGGAGAGCATGCTAATTCTCAGAAACCACAACCTGAACCCTTGCCTGCTGCTCAGACCCCAGAGCATGCAACCCAGAATCCTGAAGTTGAAGAATAATCCTCTATGGATATTAGAGAGGAAAATCCACCTCAAGTTACACCCTTGGCTCCAGACATTGCTATGCCCCCCCCCCGAGATGACTGTTGTTTAAAGAAAAAAAGAACACTCAGATAACAGATCTCAAAATCTAAAATGTCTAAACCCACTAATTCCTCACAAGGCATTATGCTTTCAAATACATTTGAAACATTAGCCCATATAAATAGCAGTAAGAACCCCAGTGAGGACACAGATTCCTCCTCTACAATCTCTCAACATGTTTAATCCTCTGATTCAGAGGAAGATGAACCTCCCTGTCCCAATGTAGACACCAAAAGAAGAGGGCGCCTGGGAACTTATACAAGGAGAAGCACATGCCTAGGCTCTACTTCTTGATATTCATATATTTATGACACCTCATAGTGCCCCCTAACTATTTCCTCTATTAATGTTAATAGCATTAAAAATGTTAGACATCGGATAATCACCTTTTCTGTCCTACAAGATCTAAATTGTGATGTATGCTTTCTACAATATATTAGCCTGATAACCACCTCATTAGTGGCAGTGGCACAAAAGCTATGGACTAGAGGACCTTCATACTTCACTTATGGTACAGAGGCATGTGATGGATAGGGGCACTATTCAATGGACAAGATTTTAAGAGTTCTAAGATAACAGATATACTACCAGGAAGAGCAATACTGATTGATTGTTTTCAAAATAACGCAGCCTGGAGAGCTATAAATACATATGCTCCACAAACAAAAAAAGGTAGAGTTGACCTATTTTATGGTGTGAAAGCATATTTACACACAATAAAACCTATATTGTGGGGTGGGGATTTTAATTGTGTACTGTTAAAAGATAATAGAGTAGTGAAAACTCCCAAGCAATTTTGTGACACTAATTGTCTATAACAAATTCTAAACACAGCAGGATTGAAAGATTTCTGTAGGATATTACATAACAAGGTGGACATACATATTTTCAAGGAAAACATGCAACCCATATAGATTTCCTATTTATCTCCAAATATCTGGAAGTAGTGAGAGCTACAACTATACCCCTAGAAATATCAGATCATACCATGTTAACCTTTATTTTGGATTTAACAGAAAAAGTACTTATAGGTAAAAGCTACTAGAAACTTAATAAAACACTTTTAGAAAATGAAGACTTAACTAGTCAAGTGCAGACATATTAAGAGCTAGAATGGCAGTAGCAGGTTTAACAAAAGATCTCAGTAGTTGGTGGTCTGAAACAAAAAAGATGGTTAAATCCCACATTGTGCAATATGCACAAACAGAAAATCACACAAAATATAAAAAAATCCTTACTCTACGAGGGCACTTAACAAAATTGTACTCCTTAATAAATTCTGGGCATAGAAGTTTTTTAACCCAAATCCCTAAAATAAAAAAAGAAATGGAGACACTCCAGTAGGATAGGGCCATGTCTTTATTACTGGAACGTAGGATGTGCACACCTGGGAAGCTGACAGTTGGGGATATATTTTCTAGTTGTAAAAAAAAGAGTCCAGGATAGGACACTATTTTCTTTACAATCAGAAAATGAAAGAGTGGTTCATACAATCCCTGAGGTGCTACAGATAGTACATTCCCACCTTAGTAAGTTATATGCAGCTCCCCCTATAGAATAAGATAATATTGCACAATACTTGAACTCCATTGTTTAGGATCATTACCACAGAATGTGCAGAATGACATGGTGACTCCTAATACAAAGGAAGAGATCAAACTAGCCATAAGAAATTTGAAAAATAATACAGTATCTGCGCTGGATGGTCTCACATCAGAATTTCATAAAACATTTAGCAAGGATTTGGTAGAAATATTATTTGTAGTTTTCAATTGGATATTAATATCTGAGAAATCTGATTTTCATTTTTGTATAGCAGTACACATATTCATATGTAACCCCTAGATGGCGCTATCCCAGGGGCTACTACCCCTGCCTGATTTGCCACTAACAGGTTGAGGGGCCTGGATCCAATGGCGGGTGCCTCCACCCAGAGGTCAGGGTTTGCAATAGTTAAACTAACTTGGTCACAGCCCTCTGGGACACTGCAACCCCCCTTTCTTCCACTAGTGGCCCACACAATATATCAGAATTACCTTCACAGTATACACTTACCCCAGGTCTGGTTCCGCACTGGGACCTCCTGTGAAATGAGATACAGTGCAACAATCACAGTACAGTACTTTAACATAGACAAATACCTCAGGCAGTATAACTTTGCTGAAACAAGCAGCTCTGATTTATTTAGGGGATATAACAGGACAGGGGAAATCAGGTTAATTAGCTTATCACTCTAATAATCTACTCTGGCTCTGTGCACAGGCCTATCCCTATCAGTTACTGTCCCTGGGTACCCAAGCCCTAGTGGCTAGTCCAAACCGTGGCAGCTGGTAGGGCCCTTTCACACAGAGAAAAGGAGAATTAAACAGTCAGCAGTACAGTAATTCCATTTGGATTTAATGTGGCAATTCAACAGGGAGCGACCCTGAATTAGTACTCACGACCTCCAAATAAGATAGGGTCCTTCAATGTCAGCAGGGCTCACTTGAGGTACACAAACCTCTTCACACATCCATATAAAAGAAAGCACTATACCAGGCAGGCTGCATCTGTATCCCATCGCAATTACTGCACAATACCCGGAGAACACACAGCAGATTCAGTTCCTGACAGACCGAGTGCAATTTTCAGCAATTCCTCCAGTCTTCTACAGGGTGAGCCTGGTTTCTACTCTTCAGAGATCCTTTGATTATTTTCACAGGACGGATTCAGTCCTAACAAGCTGTTACACAAGCTGCAGACCGGAACTCTGGGCCTTACACACGTTCTTTGACTAAAACTGCACACTGAAAAAGCACAGGGCTCCTTCCTTCTTCACTGCCAAAGCTCAAACTGAAACTCCAACCGACAAAACCAGGCACTTCCTTTGAGTTCCTCCTAGTTCTTGACTGGATTGGCTGTCACTCACAATAGACTGCTGCTGTTGGTCCAAAAAGGCACTGAAGTCTAAACTACATCTCCCAGAGTCACTGCCCATATAATCCTCTTGTGGCTGGCTCAGATTATGAGTCCAAGTTCTGATTCGTCCAAGGCATCATTTTAGAGCTAGCTTACCCCACACTGATTGGTCCAGTTCAGCAGTTCAAAACTAGAATGGGGAACTAGCAGACACAGTTCTGACTGCAAAGAAAGCAGGTTAGACAAACTGTAATTTCATTATTACTCTAAATAATTTCTGGCAAACAGTTACATCTTTCAGATAGGTTCCCTTTGCACTCCTAGTGACTGCAAAATGAAGTGAATTGGCAGCAGCTTGAGTGGTACTCAATCAAAGAAACACACAGTCCCCCATACAAACTAATTATGTCTGCAAGCAGACAGCTCTTAAAGAGACAGTACCAGAGGTTCTAAAAACACTCACTGATAAATGGCTTAAATGCCAAACACCATTCAGGCTTGGAGCATTCAAGCAAGCTCCTGGAAGTCTTTTGGGAACCCCCATTTGCAGGGGGGTTACACATATTTAAGACAAAGGATTGGTCAGACCTCAATAATTAGAGACCCCTGAGTATCTTAAATACTGATTTTAAGATACTAATGGAAATATTAGCGGCCTGTCTAGTAAAAGCAGCCCCCTTCTTGATTTCACTGTCACAAACATGCTCTGTTCCAGGAAGAAATATTGCAGAAAATCTACTTTTAGTAAGAGAGTTAGTGGCCAAGGAAAGGATGACAAAATACATGGATATATCATGTCGATGGACCAGGAAAAATTTTACAAAATATCACATTCCTTTTTATTAGCAGTTTTACAATCTTATGGAATTCCACATGTATTTTGTGACTGGATAGGGAAAATATATGGTGAAGCCCTTACGGTTCCTCTGGTTAATGGGTATTTAGGGTCATACATTTTGAATAAGCATGGGGTAAGACAGGGTTACCCCATGAGCCCTGTGTTTTACATTTTTTGTCTAGACGCAGTCTTATGATATATCCAAGAAGATGCACTTATCACAGGGCCAATCCCTTGCAAAGGGAATATGGCTACAAAAGTTAGAGCATATGCTGATGATGTCTGCCTATTCATAACAAATACTGAGTCTGGGAACAGGGCAGTTTCACATTTCTGTAAATATGTAGAAGTTGCTGGGGTGTCATTAAACATAATTAAATGTAGATACATATTGAGCAACACCACTGAGACAGTCACTACAATAGCTAATGTACCTGTTACAGAGGAACCCATTACAATACTGGGTATAAACTATGGAAGGGGAGATAACTGTGCATTAAACTGGGAAGAAAAACTAGAAATTGGCAAACAAAAAGTAGCAAAATGGAAACACTGGCAACAGACAAAGAAAAAGAATGTTCTGATGATTAAAACATTTTTGATACCCATTTTTCTGTACCTAAGCATGGTTTACCCTATACCAATAGATTGTGAACCCATTCTTTTGAGTCTAGTCTTTCAAGTAGTATGGGGTAGTAGACTCAACCCCATAAAAAGAGAAGTATTATATCTTACACTAAAACAGGGAGGCCTCAACCTCATTAATCCTATAGTATTTTACTTTAGTATATTTGTTAAATATAACATAGTGGATAATATGAAACCTTCATCTGCCATGTAGATTACATATGCTGAATGGTGGCTATTTCCATTTATTAAATACTGGAAATCTCACTCTGTATTACCATTAAGTTATAAAAATACAACTACATTCTTCAAACCTATCTTACAAAAAATTATAAGATGGAAATTGGAACCAGTACACACAATATCATTAGACAGAAATATGTTGTATGATAATATACAAACCAATATGTTTTTGTACCACCCAATTTCAAAGGGATAGGAGAACAATATACAAATAAAGTCATTTTACTGCTAAATTATGCTAGAGTTCCACCAAGGATGTGGGACATTACATGGCTATGTTGTCATGGGCACTTACAAATTAAGGGGAATGTTAAGCACAAACAACAGGAAGAACGAAAGTGCCCAAGGCAAACCTGTGGCCTAGAAGAAAAAAAAGTGGAACATTTCTTTATTTCTTGCCCCTTTGTGATAGCTTTTTGGAAAGAATTAGCACTAAGGCAGAAAGTGAGGATTTGGAATAACCCAAAATATAAAGAAATAATGGGAGTATTTTTCATAAAAAGTACACCTTTGGAAGTGGGAACGATCAGAATTCGTTTTTATATTACAACATTTGTGTTATGGCAAACAAGGTGTAAATATATATTTCAGCAGCAATATATATCTCCTGAACAAATGATTCAGAATATTGAATTTTTGGTACATGAACAATGTATGTATAAAAAAAAACAGATATCTCCTATGGTGTGGAAATGAAGATGGACTGCAGAACCCTTCTTGAAGGAAAGCATAGGATGAATACTGTATTAGTTAGATTCCTTTTGTTATTTAGTGTCTAGTATTTGTGTTTACTGATTTGATTTGAAAATGTGTTTAAATGGGCCTTTCTGACATCTATTTGTGATACTTATTTTCCTTTGTATTTTATTGTATTTTGCTTGATTGTTCTATGTTTGTAATAGTTTGTGTACTTTTCTTTCAATAAAAAATTCCCCTACTCTTTTCGATAAGTGCCGTGGGATCTTTAACAGCCACCTGAACTACTACCAATTTAGGCAGATAGGACCTCGGTTTAACATCTCATCCAAAAGATGGCACCTCAGAAGTGCAGCACCCCCCTCATGCTGCACTACAGTGTCAGTATTGGGATATTAACCCAAGTGCCAGGTTTGTGAAATGAACCCACAGTCCTCTGATTTCCCGGCCTCAGAAGCAAGTGTGCTACCTACTGAGCCAGTAACACTGCTGGACTTAGCAGTGCAGGATTAAATGGAGGAAGTGGGTGTTTTAAATTTCAGAGAAGAACTCTTCTTTTATCCCATGATTAGAGCTTGAAACAGGGACTCTGGTGGTGATTGAGATCTCCACCTGGGGGGCTTTGGGAATATTGCTCTGCAGTGGACTGGAGAAGCCTGGACCCAACTATAGAGGCTTTATCAACTGAGACTCTTGATTCTATTCTGCTAAATAGCTGAGGTACTGTAAATATTTTATATTGAAATCCATCCCAGATTTACTGTATTCATTTATTATGTAAGTTTATTTTCAGATTGGAACCTATTAATTTTGTGTTATTATATTTCTGTCCTTGTTTGCCTTTTTACATGTGTCAATAAAAAAACTAAGTTTAAAAAGAAATAAAGAAAAAAAGAACAGGAATTAGTATTCCAAGCCCACCTTTAGGTTTCCCCATAACATCTGGAAGAAGCAGCTGTAGATCCTAGATTCCAAATTAATAGGGTGCGGAAACACCATAGCAATATACAGGAAGCATGGCACCAGAATATTTTAATTACTTGAATTCTTTTTAATTTTAAGAATTTCCAACACTTCCATCTATTTACCTTGTATTAGCAAGCATATAGTGTATTTTTCCAATTCTGTTGGGGAAGGTTTTGGAACTCAAACTGAATTCCCAAAATTTTCACTAGCTCAGTAGAGCAGGGGATGCCATGTATTGTAGTAGCTGAATATACCACATGACCAAGGATTAACATAGAGCTTTTATCTAAATTTAATTTGTCATTTTAAAGTACAGAATATCTGTTGATAACTTCATGTATAGCTAGCACACAGTCAGGATTACTGGGGAAAAGGTATATGTCATCGCATAAGTAGGTACTTTAATTTCATCTACTAAGGAATCCCCTCTAAGGCCTATCCAGACCTGGTTGTTTACCAAGGATTGTATCAATGGGTCTAGGGAGAAAATATAAAGAAGGGGACTGAGTGAACAGCTCTGTCTAACTCCTACAGTAAGTTGAACCTTTTGTGTGAGTTGACCCATAACAATCGGCTATACTACCGCAGAGGAATAGTGGATGTATAACCATTTTATAAATTTAGGGGAGATGCCATAGGCCTGAAGGGTATTTAATAAAAAAGAATTGATTGACTCTGTCAAATGCCTTGCTTTGGTTTAAAGACAGAAATAACCCTGTCTTGTGTTTGGAATTATATTTAATAGTCTCTTTGATAATCATAAGTGGAAACTGATTTTTCCAATCAGGTAGGCCGCAATACTGGTGTGGATGTATGAGTATGTTAGCTATCTGTCTTAAACAGAGAATTAATAGTTGCGTTAAAATGTTGTAGTCTGTATTTAGAATACTGATTGGTCTCCAATTAGAAATCTGATGTTTGTCCCCTGATTTGTAAAAGAAGGTTATTAGGTCAGTGAAAAAATCCTCAGGAGGGTGCTCGTGTCTAAGAATAGAGGTAAACACTTTTTCCAGGCAGATGGATAGAATGTCTGAAAAGGTTTTATAAAATGTATATGGCAGGCCATCAATTCCTTGGGAAGTGCCTATTTTTCTGTTTTTGGATAACTGCTGCTATGTCAATTGCTGAGATAGGAGCTTCTAGCTCTGTAAAATTACATGAAGGAATAATGGATTTAATTTGATTTAAATAAGTATTCATTTCCAAGTCTGAAGGAGGGTGGGTTACGGCAAAGATATTCAGATGTTCAATAATGATGGTGTGTAACTGATTTGAGTCATAGACCAAATTATCCTCCTTGTCAGCTAAAGATGAGAAGTAAGTATCTTCTTTTCTTTTTTTGCAGGCTTCATATGGATCTGCACGGGGTCATAATGTCACAAGACATTATGCTGCATGCAAAAATCGCACTGCCAGTACAGCATGATTTCTTACATGTGGCATAAGTCTTTTTTTTCAGGGGGCTCTGCCCTTGTACCCCCATTACAAGGGGAGCTTCACTAAAGTGCGACAAATAAAAAAATTCCCTTGTGTCTGGGACAGGGAATCAAACCCAGTCCCAAATGCACTGCTTGGGTTCCCCACGGCCAATGGCTTAGTCCATTGAGCCACAGCAGCTCACTGGAATCACATCCCAGCAGAGATCTTATCCTCTGTCTGGGATAGTGCAAGTGGTGCAATACCACATACAGCAGTATTCGCGTTATTGCACCACTCGCTGTCTCGCACAGCACTATTCTGGGTTAGCTGTAATGTCGTACGCTATTCAGCATGCAACATTGTGACCGGGAGGATAGGGATCTCCTATGGGAGATTTTTGGCTACCATAATTTAGTTCAGCATGAATTGCACTGGCCCTGTCATATTGGTACTTCTTCATTTGATCTTTAATGTTATTAATTTGGTCTGTGTAATCGTACCTGGGGGTTGACACCATTGAAAATAAATATTGCAGTTGTGTGCGCAATTTTAGGTATTAAAAAATGTTTTTCTTCTCTTTGTTTTTACCATAATTCTGGAACCAACCTTTGATGTCTTTTTTCGTATCTGTCCACCGTGTCCCCACTTCCTCACATAGGTCAAAGACTGACGTTTTGGCCCATAATAATTGAGTAATTTCAACAATTACAAAAGTGTCAATTAACATTGAAGTGTTAAGTCTCCAACAATTTTGCTTTTTATTAGAAATAGAGGGAGATTGTATTTGTAAGGTCAACACTAAATGGTCAAAAAATTCAGAGGGTACAATGGTGAGGGATATAATTTGCACAGTTTGGGATGTAAAAATGTGATTGAGGAAGTGTATTTACCTCTTTTATAGGTAAACTGAGGAACTGATTTCTTAAATTCAGTACTGTTTAAAATGTCACCTGTCTGAATACATTTCTCCAGAGCGAAGGAATCACAATACCGTTTTTTCCCCAAATTAGCCTTAGCAACACTGTGAAATCCACAGTTAAAATCTCATCCTAAAAAGATCTGCCTAGAGGTGACTAGGTATGGTTGTAGGGAGATCAAGAGGTTGACCCTTTCAGCCTTAAACTGGGGCCCATAAACTACAATAAACATTGTAGGTTCTGTATTCCAAATCACATCTAGAATTAATAGCCTCCCTGGTATTACATCTATCAAGTTAGAGAGGTGCAAGGATGTGCTCTGAAAAACAATGCCCACCCCATCGGCCTTGTCCAAACCAAAGAACCAGTTGGAGGGGACCCATACCCATTCATACTTGAACAAACGGAGCTGGTCTAATGAACACATCCACGTTTCCTGGAAAAAAAATTATGGGGTAATGATACTCATGAAAAAACTGAAAGATTGCATTTCTTTTTTTGTAGTTTAGAAAACTACAAACATTTGAAAAGACTATGCCCAAGTTAGACTTTTAATTTTGGGGGGACAAATCAGGAAGTCTTAGTTTTCCTTTTCTTCTTCTTGACCTTGCAATCTACACTTTTAGGTTGGAGTACTGTGGTGGTCTCTACTTCAGAGAGAGTAGGGTCAGGGTCCTCTATGTACATGTCAGTTTCACCCCACTTCGTATTGGCAAGAACAGAAAAGGAATGTTTGTTCCACTTGCTTTGAGGGGGGTTAGGCTTGGTGATCCTAGCTGATCTCCTGTGCCCTGGTTCTATAAATCATTGCCATGGAAGGCCCATAGTTGCAGTTTCCACTTGGGTAGAAACCATATCTTCCACAGGAGGGTTGTCTGAATAGCATACTGCTTGTAGGACTGTAGGTATACTTTCATCTACCATGGTTTGAGGTGGTGGATGATGTATTTTTCCCTTAGTTTGTTTGGCAGGGGCAGACTCCTCAGACATGGCCGAGCAGGGTTCCTGCTCATCTAGTATGGTGTCAGATTCCAGACCTTCAGGATTAGTGACCACATCTTGAGCTTTCTGTATGAGAGCATCTGGATGTATTGTGTGTGAGTTATTTTTTGCAGCCCAAGGGCATTTTGAAAAGTTATACCCATAGTCCTCACACAGGTCACAATGTGTGTGATTTGCACATTGGAGAGGAATGTGCCCCATTTCACTGCAATTATCACATCTGGGCCAGTCACACAGACTGGAGTGGTGGGTATGAGCCCCACACTTATAGCATGCATGAGGTTGGCCTGCATAAAAGCAAACCCCCCCCTCTCCCCAGAAAGAATGAATTAGGAATATGCCATATACCTTCATCAGATTGGTGTAGTTTAACTTTAAATTTCCAGCCACCAGTCCAGAACATTTCATCATCCAAACATGCTTCGGGGTGCTAAGAACATTGCATTTCCGTTTAACCAGTAGAGAATATCACATATGTGAACACCCTCATTTTGGAACATGATTGTAACATATTGGATTAATGGCTTGGTCAGTGGTAAAACTAAAAAAGGGGTCCACACAGGGGAAAACTTTATTCTGTTATATCTCTGCCAAAAGAGTTCTAAGGCATTGGAGGTCTTGAAAATAATATCATAACTATCCTCTTCAGATACATTAATAACAGTGAATACCTCTGCTGGGGAGAAGTGAAGAGAATCTTTTAACAAAGTTTTGCCAACATATCTTCTGTCAGATCTTTGGTCAAGACCTCCCTTGTACCGATTGCATACTGTATTCCTGCAAGGGGCTGCTTCCTTTTTAATTTTTGCAAATAATTCTGAAAGTAAAGGCTGAGTGGTTGTTTCAATATTTTCATTTGCCTGGGGATTGGGTTGCTCAGACCCTTGATTTATTTCCTTATCCACCTCTTTGGGGGGGAGGTACTAGCTTTACTCTCTGCCTGAGATACTGGGGTATAATTAGAGGTAGGATGTAGTAACACATCATTTTGTGAGCCCTTAGCAGATTCATTTTGAGGAGCAGAATTTATAGGAGCAATATTTTTTGCACCCTCTTATGCACATTCTATTTCTTTTGCTCCTGTTAATATAGCTACAGCAATACCCTCTGAAGAAGGAGACAGTACCTTGTTTTCTTTTGCTGGATTCCACTCTGATGAGTTTTGAGTAAGTGCTAAGATGACCCAAGCTGGGTCGGGGAACCACGATCCATCAAGCACTTGTTTCTAGCCTAAGTCTCATAGCGCTTTTTCGGGTGGTCAAGGATCTGAAGTCATTGGAGCCATGGGAACTGCAAATGCAGATTGCACAACAGCTGCTGCAGTTTGCAATGGCTTTGAAGCATCAGAGTTAACCACAGGTTCTGCAGATGTTTCCTTATCAGAGGCTTGATAGTCAGTCTTGAGGTTTCTTTTACTGAAAATCAGAGAGGTACGCTTAGTTTTAGAATTGCCTTGCATTGCATTCTTAATCGGAGATGCCTTCACAGAGAAGGAAAAAATTGTAACAATAGACTGGTCAGTAAGGGATGTTTGATATGTTATTGGGGGAGCAGTCATTTCAGCAGATGGAAATGACATCCTGGATATTTGACTTTCAGAGGAAGGATTATTCACAGAACTGTCAGTGTACGCTTTCCCTTTTTCAGGGCCTGAAGCCCTATTTTCTTTTTGTTTCTCAGTCTGCAGTTTCATTAATGCTTTGGTAACTTCCTTCTGCTAGCAACCAAAAGTTGGACCTCCAGCTCAAGGTCTGCTTGGGATAGCACTATATCAGCAGGTTTAGAAGTTTGAACAGAGTTACTCACTGAGCCACTTGTAGACAATGTATCTTGGGTTGAAGAAATATCATTTTGGTCATTGCCAATAATATCACTGTCAGCATCCGCATCAAAAAACTCTTCGGTCTCTGGCATTGTAGAGGGTGGGGCTGAGACCTGACTCCCAGCCTCCTCCACATCCATCTCAGCTGGATCCCCAGCAGAACTGGGCTCCTCCATTCCACTCACAGGAAGTCAAACCCCCTGCTGGCAGAGTAGGGGAATTTCCCCAGTGTCCTTGCCAGATTTCCCCCATTCGCTAAAAATACCACCAACAGCTTAATCTGGTTCTGTATGTCAGTTTACATCTGTACAAATATTCCCCTTCCCTCGCCCCTGGGTTGTGCCAAGAAATGAGCTTTGGCTTAGTGTGCCTCTCCTGGTCACAAACTTTCAAATGAATAACATAAATAAATATTCTAGGTTATACATGTCATGGTATTCATTTATCTCATCTCTAGGACCCAATCTAGCTACAGACTGCCACCCTTGTTCTCATGTACCACTCTTAGTATACCACCTAACACTCTATAAGTCTGACTCCCTTTTTTGTGTTACATCTGAGATTTCTGATAAATAAAGTGCCCTGCTTCCCTTTGCTGTATCTGCCTTTTTGTCCTCTTTATTGAAGATGTAAACCACAAATAGAAATACACACATACTGTATGAAAAGCTACTGGTTGATCTATTCAGCATCCCTTGTACCTGTACTGAAGCGATTTGCACACCAAGCACACCTAAATTCTTGATCAGTAGATTAAGGGGCTTTATTGAATTAGTATATCAGGGAAGTGAAGAGGTGTGTGTGTGTGTGTGTGTGTGTGTGTGTGTGTGTGTGTGTGTGTGTGTGTGTGTGTGTGTGTGTTGTGTGTATAGGAGTTTAAGTGTGTAGGTTCCTGGGATGTGTAACACCAGATCCACTACTGGAGATGTGGGGTAGGACTGAAGACAGAAATTTCTACATACAGTATAAATCTCTGATGTATAGTCAGCCACTTCAATTGGCATAAACAAAATACATTTCTCTACTGGACCTTTTGTTAGCAGATGATTACCTAGCGGGTTTGCCCCAGCAAGTTTGAGGAGTCAAGGAGAAACACCGGTACTTGCCTGCAAGTGTTACATTTCTCATAAATCAGAGCATCCATGCAGACATATGAATTGCCTTCAACTGTTTGCTGAAGCAGCAAATTCTGGCTGACTTCCATGACGCCTGACAGTTAGGCCTATTATTTTCCAGGAGCTTGGCAGTGCACATGTCTAGCTTAAAGCATTATTAAAGAAACACTACAAACATGACTCCTGCGGCTGGAGTTCTGAGTATTCATTTATTTTCCAGCCTCCATTGCCATGTATACAGTAGATGGTGCCAGTATCCTTTTTGGATCTTGGTAGTGGATGTTTATAGGAATAGACAAAACCAGTTCTAAGAATAAAAAGATCCCCTTAGAATATGCCTATTCTAAAGTTTAGAACTGAAAAGCACATTCCCCTTAAAAACAGTTCTATTAACTGAACATGGAATTATTCATTTTTATCTAATTAAAATAGTTATACAGTATATTTTATACTTTGTATTTGTTTGTTTTTATTTGATTAACCAGAAAGAGGGCTGAATCAAAGGCCAATTATCAGCCAATCCCAGGGGTTAGAATAAGGGAAGTACAAGATTCATCCATACATTGACCAATTAAAGTATATGATTTTACAGTGTGGGCTTGTGTGTTTTTGTGTCTATATTATATTCTTTACAAAAAAACTTTGTTAATGCACCAGTTAGGGTTCAGTGTAATGCCATGAAAGAAGGGAAATGTCATGTTATGATTTCCAAACCTAAGTCACCCCTCTCCCAAGCAGCAAAAGGAAAAAAACGTTAGGGTTTTGGGTCTCTGGAGTCCTGGCAAATCAGTAGTAGTTCTTTCTTGGGGCTGCAACCATAATGCTTCACCCCTCCCCTCTCCCCATAGCCTCTTATCCAAAGCACAAGGTACACCTCTAAACCAGTGCCTCATAGTGATACACTTTTCAAAAGTAGAGAACTATGTTTCACCACATGTTGCCAACACAATCTGTTGTAGTTTTCTTCACATCTGATGTTGTTTGCTCATGGAACAGTGTGGGCATTTGGGTTGACAACCCCATGGAAGACCCTACCACTGATTTGCCAAGATTCCAGAGACCCAAAACTCTAATGTTTTTTATTTTGCTGCATTGTGGGTGGGGTGGGGAGTTAGATTTAGAAACCCAATATCACAGTTCCCTACTTTTTGTGGCATTAAGTTGAACCCTAACTGGTGCATTAAAAAATTTTTTTGCAAAGAATTTACTTTCCCATTGAGATAGTGGAATCGTATTCACATTCAGATGCAGATGCACCAAGGGGAGACTCCATCTGGCTACAGAAGTTATGGTTCCTGCACTTCTATGCAGCAACAGATGTCAATAATTCATGGGGCTGTTTGGTGGGCTGTGAAAATGCAGGGCACTCTGATCCCTGTGCTTCTATGTGGTCACAGATGCAGATGCACAGGGCAAAGAGTCCATCTGTCAGCCAATGCACAGGGCCCTCTGCCAAGAGGACAGTTGTCTTCACTATATGGTACCTTTGCCAATGCAGATAACCCTGCTGCTTTCATTCCCTGGCTGGGGGGTTGTTGCATAAGAGTGCCATCTCCCCATCTGGACCCCATTCACCTGGGCCATTGAGCTCATCCTCGAACTCAACTCACCAGCACGGGTCACAAAGCATACCCACTGGGATCACAACTGGCACTACACATGAAGTTTCCTAACACACACACACACACACACACACTGTATATATATGTATATATATATATATATATATATATATATATATATATATATACAGTATATAGAATAAATGCTAGATAAGTGTGTATTACAAGGCAGTAATACCATTGAGAGATTTTGGGACTTGGGACCGCGACAGTGAAGCTCGAGAGATTCCCAAAGTCCCCAAAACCTCAAGATGGGATTACTGCCTTGTAACATACTTATCTATTTATTATTTTTTGTAATATATGTATAAGCCTTAATAATACCACCTTGGCCCTTTGGAAAATTTTCTTCTATCTTCCATGTAGTATCCAGTCTGAAACCATGTATTATCAGTTTGAAACCATGTATTATCAAGTCTGAAACTGTGTATTATTAGTCTGAAACCATGTATTATTAGTCTAAAACCATGTATTATCGGTCTGAAACCATGTATCATGGCATGGGCGGTTGTGTATTGCAGGAAAACTTTCTGATTGGCCAAGATAGTATTATTAGGATATATATATATATATATATATATATATATATACACACACACATATATATATATATATATGTACTGTATATATATATATATATATATATATATATATATATATATCTTTTAATTTTGACCCCACATTTTCAAGATAATCATTTTATTACTCCTTTTATAAACATGATATGTAACATTAATAGTACAGTAGCCAAAATATTTCACACCAGAAGTGCAAAACCATGTCTTTCCCAAAATTTAAAAAAGGACATCTGTCATGTTTATGAAATGGTGTGGAAAAATGGCTATGTTGAAAGTCTGGAGTCAAAATATAAAAAATTAGAAAAACTTTGAGTGATCTTTGAACTATCACAATGTTCACTCATAACATGGGTATTTTACTGTATTTGCATACCACATTTTCAGCATATCCTTCTTAATACCCCACCTCATGAACCCAGTAGGTGAAAATATTCAAATCCCCAGTGAAACATCATTCCACACAACAGGTACAAAAACATATTTTGGCTAAGATTTGAAAAATGGCAGCTATCATGTTCATGAGGTGGTATGGAAAAATGGCTATGTTAATAATTTGGGGTCAAAATATTTAAAATTGCCAAAGTTATGAGACAGCATAGAAAAATTTAAAGGTACGCACATAACTTTGTCATTTTTATATATTTTGACTCCTTATTTAAGATAGCTTTCTTACGACCCCACCACATGAACAAGGGCAGTGAAAATGTTCAAATCCTGTCCAAAAGGTGATTTTGCAAAATGACTAAGAAATTGTCTTTCAGGCCCAATTTACATAATTCTACTGCCAATGGGGGGGGAGGGGGGGTCCCCCGAAAGCTATGTTGAAAATCTGAAGTCAAAATATATAAAAATGACAAAGTTATGAATCAAAGTTCAAACCCCACTGAAATACATTAAACTGCACTTCCCTTTTTTTCTCATATCACAGTCATCAGTTTCAGCAGCAAAACATGTCTTGAATAGGAGAGTAGGGGCATGAGAGTGAAAGTGTGTGGAGGGTGTGGGGGGCTGCGGTGTGGTGGGTGTTGAGTTGTAGGTCAGGGTGGGGTGTTTGGGAGGTGTGAGATGGCAAGATTGGTGAGAGACCATTTTCTTTTTTACGGGGTAAAAAAAGCATCAAGGAATTGTTTTCTTTATTTCATGGGATATTGCACACTGGGGAGTGGGCACACCAGTGTCAGGCTACTGTTCAGTGACACCGGGGGTGGGCACCCCAGTGCTACCACATACATAGTAGTTCAAGTTTACGTTCAAAATACTTTATTGTTCAAGTATGTAAGACTTTACAGAATAAAAGGTTTTAAAAAAGTACAAAAGCACATTTTCATTATAAAAAACATCAGAGTACAATAGGTTAAGATTTTGCATTTTAAAGAAAAGTACAATTGTTGTACAAAACTGCATGTAACAGGGCTCTGTTTATAAAATTACAGTCAGCACAGGACAATAAATTATTTCAGTGAGTACTTGTTAGAGATAGCTCTAAATATTTTTTTTTTAAATATTTTGAGCGTATCTCTTGACAGTTCTTCAAACTGTGGGTGCATTAATATACTAAGTTGTTCTTCTTTAGTTATACCATCACTCATCATATATTGTATCAAATTAGGTCCTCTAATACAGTCATATTTAGGGCAGTACAATACAATACAATATGTGTAAGTGTTTCAAATTCCCCTAAGCCACATTCACATAATAAATCCTTGTCTTAGATTGTATTTTTGAGTAAATAAATTCCAGCTACTTGGATGGGTATAGTTCCATTCAGAATGTGGTGAATATTTGTCTATCCTACTCATCTTGTTGATCCAATAAGTACGGTTCAAGAACATGATTAATTTTGTTTTGTGAGAACCATCTGTGTAAGTGTGATTCCCTCACCTTTTCCATGTCCTCATTAATTGAGACGAGTTTGTTTATTTTTTTATGAGTTGTGAATAATCTGATGAAATGTTAACCCCTTTAAGAAAATCATTCCATAGGTGTTCAGTGTCTATTGTTTTCAGTGTTTCTAGTAGTTCAGTTAACCAAACTGATATGTAATCCCTATTGTACTATTCTGTTTTTTCTTGTAATGCAATACTAGTTAACCTGAACTCTTTCTGGGTTATTGCTTTAATCCAACATGCAATCTTAGCAGCTTTAGCCAAATGATTCATCTTAATCCTTCCTAACTCAGCCCTCATTATTTCAGCTGCTGTACTTCTTGAGACCTACAAAATTATTCCATAAAGTAAGGAAACATATGTTTCCAATTGTTCAGATTTCTTAGTATACCAAATATCTATACCATATAGTGCAATTGGTGACATTTTGCTTCAACGGCTCTCAGCTTTGATAAAATTGAATTTCCACCATACTGTGAATTGAACATTAATGATGCATTTTTGTCTGAATCAATTTATTAGCAAGATAAGTCATGTGTGTATTATTTTTCATATTGTTGGAAAAGTTATAACCCAGGTAACAGAAAGACTTTATTATCTAAAGTTTGGTGTTCTCAATTTCTCATAAAGATTTGTCTGAGCATTTGTCTAATAATAGTATTTTTGTTTTTTGTACATTAATTGTGAGTTGAATTTGTATGCAGTATTCTTGTAATACGTACATAGTAATAATGGGGGCAACCTGGAAGGGAAGGGGTCAAGAGAAGTGGTAATGGGGTGGGCACCCTAGTCTGCTTATAGAATATATTTAATATATTTAATCATTGGGAAGGGTGGGTGAACTGGAGGGGAGGAGGGAGAAAGAAGTGGTACAGTAGGGGAACACTCTGGTCATAATTATAAATAATTAGGTAGGTAGATAGATAGATAGATAGATAGATAGATAGATAGATAGACAGACAAAGAAATTGAGACAGGCAGAGAGAATAGGTGATCACTGACTCATTGCTCACACTGAAGACAGCAGCACAACTTCAGCTGCAGCTTCAGCATTCAAGAAAGTTATGCTGTTCTCATACAGAGCACATGGGTGAATGGCTCCTCTACCTAAGCTGGGCACCCTGGATTTTGATGTGTTCAGCAAAATGTATTTCTGTCAATTTTTTCAAAAAAACAAATACCAGATTATAGGTAAGTGGGTTCCATTTATCTACTGTATGTTCAGGTGTTTGTTTTTTGAAAAGATATTATTTTTATGTATTTGCAAGTATTTGTGAGTTAAAAAAATAAACAAGATTGCGGCTGTCATGATTGATATTTTTTTTCCATATGATCAGTATTTTTTTTCATACAACAAGAAAATCACGAACATAAACACTCACAACAGTTTCTTTTCACTGTTCACATTTCTCTGTTATCCTAAAAGTCCTTATAACTATGGAACCATACATTATTTTTTTCATATAACCTTTGAAAGGGACACCCTTGGCATATGCCCTTCAACTCTGAAAATTTTATGTAAAAATTCCACACCATCTTGGCTGTAGGTGAGAGCAAACAAATAAACCTATGCTAAGTATAGAGAACCCAAACAATTTATTTTTTTTTGTCTTTTGGTGCTTTATGTCCCGAAAACCAAACAAGGTACCATCACAAAACTTTTTACATCTTGAGACTCCAACAGCCAAACCATGCCTGCCAAATATTGTTTTATTTTGTTAAACAATGCCATGTTTATTAAGGTGGAAAAATTGCGGTTTAATATTAAACAGCCTACTCAACCCTGACTATGGGTGTTACTGTTCATATATATATATATATATATATATATATATATATATATATATATATATACTGTATATATATATATATATATATATATATATACTGTATATATATATATATATATTTATATATATATATATATATATATATATATATATACAGTATATGCAATATGTATCTATTTATATGCATTTTCATTCACACAATGTTATTACTTTATGAGTATGTTAGTTTGCTATGTCCAAAGTTTTATTTGTAGTGTGGGAATAGTCTGTAGTGTATTAGCTATAGCAGTGTTGTGGTATGTACTGTAGATAGTGTTTTTCCACATGTAAGATTTTTCCATAACGTAGTGGTACTGTAGTGCTAATGTTTTTTCCACAGTGTACTGTGGTTTCCTAGGGAAGGCCCATTTTGTCCCTTAAGTGTTTCTGTAGAGCAATGCCTTTAGTGTGATGGTGAGTGCAGTGTGTGGTAGTTGATTTGAAGCAATATGCAATCAGGAGCATCATGTAGTCTGCTGAGGTGTGGTGTGATGTGAGGAGCAGCTGTATATATATCCTTAGTAATGGGGCACATAGTGAAAGCATTCTGAGACCAGGAACAAATGGGATGGCAGCCATAACAGCATAGAGGACCTACATGGGAACTGGAGATTCAAGGGACTGCACTGCTTGGTATGTGAGATGGGAGGGAGGGTGTTGTGTGGGTTTTTGGTGTAGTCAAGTGTAATTTTCTGTAGGTAGAATATGGGTTTTTTCTATGGTAGCTGTTACATGAATTACTAAGAGGATTGTTTTGTGTGTTATGTAGGGGATTGTTACATGTAGTTTTAAGGGGCATATTACATGTGTTATTGGGGTGGTTGTAGTGTGTATGGTATTCATTTATCATTAAGGTGTTAATAACACATTAATATAGCATGATTAGATAATTTGTGTCATAATATGATAATTGTTTACCATCATACTGTATATGGGGAACTATATGATAACTTTTTCAATGGGGATGATGGTCCAACCTTGCAATAAATAGTGTGTATATCTATCTATCTATCTATCTATCTATCTATCTATCTATCTGTCTGTCTATATATATATATATAGTACATATATTATGCAGGTGCAGTCGTACCTGTATATTAGGGTTGAGTAAGTACTTTAATGTTAAATCCCAATTGTGCATCTTAATAACTTTGTTGCCATGAAACTGATTTATATGAAATTTGAAAGGCACAGTGTTTGGGAATCAGTTTCCTGGGGGTAAAGTTACAGAGGTGCAAAAAAAAACCAAAAACAAATTACCAAAATTCAGGCTTTTTTTGGTCAGCCATAATTGAAAAAACAAGGAAGATTTAAACCCTGAAACTTGCAGATTTCATAGAGCTTGGTCCAATGTGTGTGTTTTTTCTGTCCCAAAGTTAGGTACTTTTTAAATTATTTAAGACAAACTATTCCATTTCTGAGCATGCACAGTTTAAAAAATCAGCATTATAAGATAACTGAATGTATGCAATAACATGGTCATGTTTCCATCATACTAAACTCTGTTGTATCTCAATCCCTGCTGTGTTGTTTCTCAATCTCTGCTGTTTTCATTCAGCAGGGACCAGGCTATGTGTTAGTGTGTAGCCCCACCCCTGCTGAGCATGCACTGCCTTCATTATTCACATAGGCAGCTTTTTTCATTGTAACTGGACACTGGGAGAACCCTGTCCCCTGGGCCATGGTTTTGTTTTTTATGATCTTAAACCAGGATGCCCACCTCTGTTATTGGTTCGGTCCTCCCTCCCATCCATTCTTCCCTCCAAGCCCGTTATCTGAACTTGCCAACATTAGGGGACCTATCCCTGCTGTTGGCATTCAAAAGTCCCCACCCAGCAGTGGGGGCACTGGGGAGTCCACCCCCAGTGTCCTGAAGTAGCATTCCAACACTAGAGAACCCAATCCCCAGTGTCAGAAATAACAGTTTATTTTTCTGCAAGAAAGAAACCATCCTACAAAGTCTGTTTTATTTAACCTGAAACAAAGAAAATGGTCCTTCCTCATTGCCTTCATCCCCATCCCCCCATCCTGACCCTTCCACTCAGCACCCTGCACCCCACCACCCCCTCACCCAGTACTGACTGAGCTGAGATCCAACATCGTAATCCACTCTGGACCAGAGACACATCTTCACTCTCTGGTGTAGAACTGGGAACTGAGGAAAACAGGTACTGTAAGTGTCATATAATGCATTTCAATTGCATTTTAACTTATTTTCATAAACTGGTAATATTTAGGAATTGTTTCATTAAATTTTCAAAATGGCCTTTCTGGGCCCCCTCCCCATCAACACTTGTGGAGAAATTACATTAATCAGGCCAGGAAGGTGATTTTGCAGTTGTTGTGCAAAATCACCTTTTGAGCATGATTAACATAATTTCAACAGAGGTGTTCTTGGTGGGGGGTCCCAAAAATGCCATGTTGAAAATTTGGTGAAACAATATGAAAAAATTACCACATTATGAGCACACACTGAAAACGTGGGTAATTTTCAACATTTTGACCCAAATGTTCAACACAACCTTTCTCACCACCTCATGAACATTATGGCTGTCATTTTTCACATCTTGGCCAAAATATGGTTTTGCATCTGTGGTGAAAAATGACGTTTCAGTGTGGATTTGAAAATTTTCACCTACGGGTTCATGAGATGCGATCATAAAAAGACTATGTTGAAAGTTTGGGGTCACAATTTTTACAAAAGGACAAAGTTATTGAGTCACACACAAATTAAAAACAAAAACAAAAGAAGACCTGCTTTCCACCACCACATCACTGGAAACCAGCCCTAAATGCAATGTTTTTTTATTTTTTATTTGTAATTGACTTCTAAGTCAATCATAAAATGAAAAAAGAAAAGAAAAATCTTTGCCTGTCTTACTATTTCTGCCACTGGTACTCAGTCCCAGTGTTAGAAACCCCCCAAACCCCTTCCTGACACACTGGGTGTCTTTTAATGTGCTTTTGTGGTCACTGAGTGCCCTATTCTGTGGCTCACTTTTGCTTCCCCATGTTTAAAACAACTTCACTATCCTCACCATCCTCACCCACCCTTTTGAACCAATGCCACCCTCTTCTTTTCCTACTGGCACCTGAATACATGTAACAATGTGGATCTGACAGTGAGCAACTGGCACAATCCTCCCTCTACCTCAGTCAACAGCATTCTCTTGCTTTGCCATTCCCTGATGATCACAAACCTGTTAAAAAAAGAATAAAGAAAGCACCCTGTAGCACCCATAACTTCTTCTTCTCTCCATACCCTTGTTAAAATAACCCCACCCTCGCCCACATTCTAGAAGTCATACTACACTTCCCCATATCTGCATTTAAATTAATAAGCCGCCTTTAGAAACCATTTTGCACCCATGCCACCCTCATTTCCCCATCAACATTAAAATAACCTCCACCCTCAAGAACCCATGCTACCCTCCTCTCCCCCACACCCACTTTAAAATAAACTCCTACCCTCAAGCATCAATGCCACCCTCCCCATGGCAACCTCTATACATATAATGATGAGGATCCCATGGTATGCCACTGTGCAGTCCTTCCTTCACCTCATCCAGTCACCATCTTCTTTTTCCCATCCCCCATTGATTGCCAACTATAAGTAAAAAAACAAAAACATCAGTGCAAGTACAGGAATTTTGTTTTCTAATCAAAATGGTTGAATGTGGTATCCCTACAAAAACATAATTTGGAGCCAGATTCAAACACTGCACTTAAATGGTTATGATGGGGGGGGTAAGCACCCTAACCCTCAAATTTGATATAACAAAGTTAGAAAATAAAGAAATTATATGTGATTACCCCCCATAAAAATATTAAAGTCCCCAAAAACATAAGCTGTGGATTATAAGGGACTTTGAGGGTTTTTTTTTGTTTGTTTTCAATGTTTTGTTCTAAATCACATATTTTTGATATCGTTTAACTTTTTAACCCCAAATCTGGGTGACAGGTTACTTATTACTTCTCCTCACAACCACCCAAGTGGAAACTTTCACACCTACCTGATGGATCTTTTGTTTCACATATGGCCCAAAAATCTCTGTGTGAGGCATCCTATAAGTTTGGTTTTATTCCAAATGGGTCTCTTATGTCATGCATGCCCACAAGGCCCAGCGCGAACCATGCTACAGGCCAGGCACCATACCCAATTGGTATGCTGGTTCATGTTTCCAAAAGATCTGCTGCTTTGCATAGGGACCACAGTGCTCTGAGTGAAGTAAGGGACATGTTCGGGACTGTACCTGATGGGTCTTTGACTTCACATAGCACACATATGTCCCTGCTTTAAGCTATGTCAGTGGTACTGAACCTGTCTGGTATAAATCATCTGTTGCTTCCCCCAAGGGCCCTGCACAATGCAAGCTATAAGTTATGACTCAATTACAACTTTGCTCAGGGCTAGCCCTTCATGAAGCAAGTTACATGTCTGGCACTATATTTTGTTTTCAAAAAGTAAGAAAATTCAATTCAAATGAATATATTTGAGGTTCTTTGTGTGCAGCCCTACTTCAGATAAGACATCTACATGGCACCCATGGGGCATGGCCATAGAGCCTTACCTGGAAGCAGAAGACACATGAGCTACAGATGCAGACCTGCAGCTTGGCCTTAAGTCACAGGGATAGGAGATGGGGAGGGGGTCGGTTTAGAAAGGGGTGGATATTAGTGTGAAAAACCCTGACACCACATGTCCTTCCTTTTGTGGCTTTGAAACAGGTTAGAGTACACAAAGATACCTGAGCAGGTAATTGCAAGCAGAACTAGAGGACAGCCACTCAAACTAAGGAGGACAGGTAATGGGGAAACACGAGCAGGCATTAATTCACACATATGGTAGTTAATATGTGTAATAGTCTTGTGATGATAGAAGGGACTTAGGGTCCATTTTGTCCACCCCTCCTGCCACAATAGTGACTTTGCTGTACCAAGTTTGTTTATGGGCACACATCTACACCTCTCATCTGGATTTCTTCCTGATAGAGAATGGGGTTGATGATTACATTACACAGTGTGAGTAGGGGTAGAAATGTGCACCTTTACTCAAATTGGATATTGTTACTGCTGCTGTGTATCAGGAAGGAGCAGACAAGATGGACCCAAGGTCTTTTCCATCACTACAACACCATGTTACTACAGTATGTAACTACAGCACAAGTCACATTGAACTGTTCCACCAATGAGTTGGTTTAGCATTTTTTTTTACAGTCAGCAATGCATTGGCAACTCATATTGCATTGTTGTTCAATGCTTAACCAGCTCAAAAGCGATGGTTGTAAAATGTTTTTGCAGCTCATTTGGATTGCATCAGCAGTCCAGTCACAATGCAATGCAAAACTGAGTTTTAACTCTTAAGAAACAGTTTGTGCATGACTTTGTACTAGCTACAGCAACACTTATGCAACTCAGTCAGAAATGCTAAAACAACTCATTGGAGGAACAGTTTAATGTGACCTATACTGTAGCAACACCACAAATGTATTATTTGAAAATAACCATGGGCTTCATATTCAAACATTTCCACATGCAATTTGGTTGTCTCATCAAATTTTAAACATTTTTTGGGCATACATGTCAGCCAAAAATTCCTAAAGATATTAGAGCTGGAAAGTCTATTGATTTTCCTAAAACCTCAGGGTATGTTTTCTACCATATAAAAGATCAGCATTTTTTTAACCTTATAGTGGTAATGCATTCTTGGATGGGTCTGTTTTGGGTCTGTCCCTGATATAATAAAGCCTTGCTCAGATAGCAGATGTTTTTTTAAGATCTTTTAAATCTACAACTATTTAATCTGCTTTTCCACAAACAGTTCTGGACTCCTGTTGTGGATTTCTGATGTAAGTAGTACACATAACAAAGGTTCCTTAGTTTGACATTTCATTTCCCAAGAATAGCAATAGAACCAACAGGATAGGAATCAAGTCCCCCGCAGACATTCTCCTCCTCCTCCAGGTTTTGCTCCCTTCTGTCGTGCTGCCACCAGCACTTTGAGGATTTTAGTTCATGGTGAAAGATATACATGCGATATGCCAGATATACTGGTGTCAGTATTCTTGCATCTTCTGGGAGAAAACAGGAACATGGACCCTGCCAGCAGATGACATTAATTCATGTGCACTTGGGGGTCTTAGATTCCCTTGCTTCTTTTCTGCTCCATATACCTGATTCTTACTTCTCCATGGGGAGGTATTGAACTGAAGACCAGTCTTGTAGAAGTCCCCTATGTCAGGACAGGAGACCATGCTTGATTAGGGACACATGTAGGGACCTAGAGTGGATTAAGAGGAGATTTTGAGACAAGTTTTCCTCATCCCCCATTGCTGGACCTCACAAGCCCACTGTGCTTTCAGTTTCAGAGCTCCATCTTGATTAAAGGACCTATGATATGAAATCTTCTCTGAGCCCAGACTGGGCACTTTCAAATCTAAACTCTGTTGTCACCTTGCTGCACTGTGTAACTGTGAATGTGCCCACTACATCATACTGTCTGCCCTCTAGGTCCTTGCCCACCTTGTTGCCAGTCCTGTACCCTGTTTCCCTCTCCTCCCACCCCTCAAAATGCTATTTCTTGCACTCCTCCTCTTCCTACCCCTCTATTACTCCCATTTCCCTCACAGCATCACCACTTGGTGATTTGTCTGCATTCCTTAGTTTTAATTGACAAAGTCTGTATAATCTGGGCTGCATATTATAACTATTTGTTCTGCTGTTTGTATTTATTTTGTCTCTTCAACTGTTTTACCTAATTTTTAACATGTGTGCTCAAATTGTTCCTACTTTTATAAACTTATTGTAACCTCCTATTTTGTTTGCTTGACTCTGTATTTATCCCTCTGGTGATTTACCTTTCAACTCTGTATACTTTGTACTGTATGCTTTCCTGATGTTGAACCTTTGTAAAAGAACCCCTGGTTCAAAGGTATTTATAATCCTAGTAATGAATAAATAAATAAATAAAAATAAAATAAATAAATAAGTCATTAGCAACCTATCCAGAACTATTACCAGGGCATGGATGGACTGAATAGTATCCGGAAGCTAGTTGGCATAGAAGATGAGCAAAAAAAGGAAAAGACTTCAGATAAAGGAGAAAAGTTTGTTTCCTTGAAACAGAAAGTGAAGAAAAATCAGATACCATTGTTTTTAGTAATACATTAAAAAAATAAACCACACAATTGTTCTTACAGCTGGGTTGAAACATGAACGTGTTCTTGCTGACATCCCATGCTAGGCTTCTGCGTCTTTCATTCATGTATTATACGGTTGGGGTGACCACCTGTCTGCCTTGCCCAGGACAGAAATACCCTCTCTTGTCCTGAATTTTTGCCAGGCCATAACGCATTGGTATATATTGTATTTTTCTTGCAAATCATTTTGAACAGCCTGCTACCAGATAGAGGGGACATTTACGGCCCTTTCAGCTATGACAAGTTGTTTCCAGGAGCATTCTGGGAGGTGGGCTACATGGGCCTGTTTTATTAGTGGGGAAAGTTTGCTATTACTCTGATGATATTCCCCTTTTCTTTGATAAGTGCTAAGGGATGTTTCACTTCCTAAATAGGAAATCCAGGAGCATCTGAGATGGCAAAGAATGGAAAATAAAATCAGGAAGCAGCCTGTTCCTATGTGAGTTGGGATTAATCTCCAGGAGACAGAAGAAAAAAGTGGCCACTAATCTAGGAATATATATTCTCTGAAATGTTTTTATTATGGTGCACACTCTTAGAGGGCTGCCCAAAGCCACCCACAGTTTGAGGACACATTCCTTCATCAGAGTGAAGGCTTACCAAAGGATATAATACAATATACATTCAGAATACTACAGCAATGTGTTAATGATTATCTCACAAACAAAGAAGTATAAAACCACCACCAGTGAAAATATATATACGTTCTTTCAAGCACAAAATAATCACCAGACTGTACCTCTAATTGGTATGCCTAAACAGAAACCTGTTTTAGTATATTCCTATAAAAAACATAAAGCAGACATTCAAAATAGTTCCACCATACACCACAGTATAAATTCATTAACCCCAATGTGCCCCACAGAAAGGTTAAGTACATGCAAAAGAGTTATATTGTTCCGCATCAGCTATGGCTTCTGAAATAATTATGGCAGGTCTTGAGTATAGGCTATGTACAGAGGGCTGCTAAAGATTAAAGGCACTAGGCTGCTCCTGTAAAGATAAGGAATGTTATCTGGCTTCTCTGTTTGAAAGTCATGGTTCCTCTTGCCCATTTTCTGTTTATAGAGAGAACACTAGGGTGGGAAGGAGCCTCATATAAAAGTTGGGAAAGTATTAGGCCTCGTGATATGGTATATGATGTCAGCAAATGACTATAATGGCATCAGTGGAGGCCACACCCACATCATGCTCTGAAAAGCTAATGCAGCCTCTCCTTCTGATAAGAACAGTGTCAGGTACCAACTAGGGGAAAAGGTTTAACAATTTCACAGTACAGTTAATGATGTTCAGTTAGTAAATGAGACAGCTCTGTACAGTTCCAAATAGCTCATGTCCTAAAGATGAAATGTTATATGTAACTAGATGCTGGACTCAACCTTGGGGGTAACTAAATGTTGGGTTCAACCTTGGAGTGAGAGAACTAGATAGGTGAATTTATGCAACATATGTTTTGAGATAACTGGCTTGATGCATTATATGTAATATGTCATTGTGATATCTTTCCTTGTACCGCTGTGTCATAGTACATTCTTAACTCATTCAAGTATAGAACATTTGGCTTCAGTAGCCGAACTAACCATATTCAAATGTGAATAGCTTCAAAATGAAAAATAATAGCATGGTACTGTGAGCATGACAGTTGTTCAACATGAAAATATTTACAAAATAAGTGATGTTTCATTGATACATACCTTTTAGATTTGTTATAATCAGCAAAAACAGGAGAAAATTAGATTGTTTTCAGTTTTTTAACAAACAAAAATGAATAACTTTAAAATAAAGAATGATAGCATGGTACTCTGGGCACAAACATTGTTCAGCATAAAGATATCTTTAAAATGAGTGGTGTTTCATTTATAAATACTTTTTAGTTATTTTTTATAATCAGCACAAAGAGGCAGACAATTCTTTTTTTTTCACTTTTGCAACAAACACATAAATACATTTAAAACATAAAATTATAGCAAAGTACTTTGAGCACAAAAGTTGCTCAGCACAAAAATATCTACAAAATGAGTAATGTTTCATTCATAGAGACCTTTAACAATTTTTTATAATCATATAAAAGGCAGAACATTTTTTTTTCACTTTTCCAATGAACAAATGCCCCCCAAAATACAAAAACAAACTAATGGTAATAGGGCTCAATGAGTTAAACAGAAGTAGTAGTAACTCTTGGAAACCCTTCAAAACAAGTACTGTAACTGTAAAAGAAGCCAAAGGTTAGTCACACATTTCAAGGTCACATGTACTTTTCTAATACATTCTCAATCATGTTTATCCCAGAACATATGTCTGTATAAACAGAACATGGCACTGCCTGACTGAAGATATCATAAGTATCTTCATTTGAGGCCAATGACACTAAGATATGTCACTTATGGCTTTGCCACTTGTGACATATCATAATATCATTAGCATCTCATGAAGATAAATATAACTTCAGTCAGGCCATGTCATGTCCTCTTTATATAATGTAATGAAAATATTTAAAATAAACCAATATATAATATAAACTTAAAAGGGGCCCATGCCAGAATTCAGGAATGGGGGGGGGGCCAAAAGTAATCACAGATATCACAATATAGATATAAAATAAAATTTAAAAAAAATTACAAATCTAAATCATGTACAAGATGTTTGGTACCAGTGAAGAATGGGAAGAGAGAATGGAGACATAGAGACATAATACCAATTCACTATCCAGGGTCTGAGAAAAAGAGAAGGTGGGATCTGAAAAAGACAGATGTACATTTTGTTAGCAAATTATACAAATAGTACATTATGTTGATGAAATTATAGGGATCCAGTTGATAGTCATTCAGACCATATCTACTATTTATTGTCCTGAATCTGTCTATGTAAAATGCCTCTCTTCTTAAATATTTTCACTCAAGATTGCCACTTCTTCTCCCAATCTGCACTTTTTCTATACCAAAAATTTATTGATTCAGTATTGCATGCCCATTCACTTTAAAATATCTAGCTACAGGGCTTCCTCATTACCCCTTTGTATATCCCTTTGTGTTTCCATATTTGCATTTTGAGTTCTCTGTTGGTCTTACCCATTCATATGTCCACCTTGTATTTTCCTAGTTGGGTTATGTGTTTTCTTTTGGTCTTAACAATATACATCAGATCACAGTGGCATTTGATCATGTGGATCACTACAGTGATTTGACAATTGTTGAAGTCCTATACAATCACGTTTTTTCTGTTACTGCCATTTTAAATCTCTTGTAGTATGTAAGCATTGAAACAACTGATACAACATCCATGAGTAATTACCACTTCTGTCTATTTTAGATAGAAAATGCACATACCTAGTAATAGGAATATTGTGATCAGTATGAGCCAAGCAATTTATGAAGTTCTTAACCAATTTGGCTACTGTCAAGGCTTTGTTTTCAAATACCCTTTGACTTTCTGCAGTGGTTTGTAAACTTCTCCATCTTTTTATCAGTAAGTGTTTTATGTCCCCAAAAGAGTCACTGTAGGTAGTTGCCATTACAATGCATTTTTTATCATCTTCCTGTAGTTGGGTTGGACTAGGATAGAATGGACACACCTGGAAAATCAACAGGGAAGGCCCAGAGTGACACCCTGGGGTGTTAGTATGGTACTTAATTTGATACACTAGCTCTGTGTTTGCATCTTATATTTATCTACACTGCCCTGATATCCCATTTAATACAAAAGGATGATAAATACACAGATTTTCAGAGTTCAGAAGGTGGCCAGGGAGCCAACAGATGTGGGCCCACCTGGAAATTTCCAGGTGTCTTGGTGGGCCAGTCCAACTCTGTCCTGTTGTCTATGTGCTCTGTGCTGTATAACGTCTTCTTTCTCTCTGCATTTCTCTGGTATCTTCCACAACAGGTTTTGGATACTTTTCTTCACATAAACTATCTGAAATGTCCTGTGCTGCCAGTTCATGTTCATCCTGTTCTGTGCCGTTTCTTTTCTCCCACAGTAATTGTCCATAAGAAATACTCTTAACCAAATTCCTAGGGTGAAAACGCCACCCCCCCAATAAAGCATTTTTGTCTGTGGACTTGTAGTACAACATACTACACAATCTGTGTGCAAACACTGAGGCAAGGGTTACCCCAAATGGTATTTGGCTGGGAAGCCAAGTTTGAAGAAAATGTGTGATTTTGTATTTTTTTTTCAAACTTGGCTTCCCAGCCAAATGCCCTTTGGGGTAACCCTTGCCTCAGTGTTTGCGCTCAGAGGTTCTTTGTCTTTTAAATAGTTTTTTATTTTAATGGGTTCACCACAATATATCCAAGGCACACTGCCTTAAGGGCAGCTGGTCCATTCCACTGGGGTGTCAAACAGATGAGGCATACTGATGAGTCCTGATAGGATGAAACACGTGTCTATGTCTTCTGTTAGCACCCTTTGCAAACTGTGTGAGAGGCCTTTTGGCACCAAGAAATTCTGCTTAAAGTTGGACCAGCATAACATTCTGTGGTGATCAGCATATGCAGCCCATGATGCTTTGCATTGTGGGGGCATGTATGATTTTGTATTTTCTTCAAACTTGGCTTCCCAGCCAAATGCCCTTTGAGATAACCCTTGCCTCAGTGTTTGTGCACAGAGGTTCTTTGTCTTTTAAATAGTTTTTTATTTTAATGGGTCCACCACAATATACCCAAGGCACACTGCCTTAAGGGTAGCTGGTCCATTCCACTGGGGTGTCAAACAGACAAGGCATACTGATGAGTCCTGGTAGGACGAAACATGTGTCTATGTCTTCTGTTAGCACCCTTTGCAAACGGTGTGAGAGGCCTTTCGGCACCATGCAATTCTGCTTAAAGTTGGACCAGCATAACATTCTGTGGTGATTTGCATATGCAGCCCATGATGCTTTGCATTGTGGGGGCATGTGTGATTTTGTATTTTCTACTACACAATCTGCTTTCTTTCTTATATATTTCTATATCTAGAGATTACACTGATTCTACACTGTGATTCTTAACAAATCTCAAATATTCTTTTCTGGAATGTAATCGAGAAATCTCTCTAAGTTTGCCATAGTACCCCTCCACACTACTATAATGTCACAAACCAGAGCAGCAAACAAGGAGAATGTTTATTATATAATTTATCTTCAAGAATTATTATCAAAGAAGAACAGGAAATGCTGGAAAGGGGTATGTTATTTATACCCGCACTTGACTTAACCCATTTGGTTTAAAACTAGACCTGCAGAGGTTTTACCATAAGCAAATAATTCCCTTGGAATTTGGTTCACAATACTTCCTTATAGACAATGTACATGGGAAAAAAAGAAATAGCACAGACCAGGAGGAATATGAATTGGTGGCACAGGACATTTCATAGAGTTTTATGCAGATAAAGTATCCAGAATATGTGGTGGAGGATGCCTGAGATGCACTGTCTGGGTGGAGAGAGAAGACCTGATACATGACAGAGTACATAAGCAAAAGGAAGAAGATAACTAATGCATTGTGATGCCAGCTATCCCTATAACTCTTCTGGGGACATCGAACGTTTGCTGATAAAAAACTATAGAAGTTTACAAACTACTGCAGACAGTGAAAGGGTATTTGCAACAAACCTCTGATAGTAGCCAAAAAGGCTAAGAACATCAATGATCATTTGGTTCATACAGATCATAAGATTCCTATTAGTAGGGATGAACATTTTCTAGCAAAAAGCAACATCAGTGGTAGAGATGTTGCAAATTTAAACTTTGTTGGTGAAGTTGCCACACAGTGGGTGAAATTTGCCTTTGCATAACTTCTGCAGATCCAATGAATTTCAACTTTGCCAAAAGTGTTACATTTTAACCCAAAAGTGGCCATTTTTTCAGACGGTGAATTTTGGTCAATATGACAAAAAACACTAACTTCCCAGTCAAAACTTTGCAAATTCAGTGAATTAGCACTTCATGAATTTCACAGAATTCAAAAAGTGAATTTCAGGCACTTCACCTATCACTAATCAAGGGTAATTACCAATGTGGATGTTGTATCAGTTGTTTGAACACTCACAAACTCAAAGAGATTTGCAATGCCAGTAATGGGAAAACCATGGTCATAACAAATTTCACCAATTGTCAGACCACTGGGGTGATCTACATGATCAAAAGGCCCTGTGATCTGTTATGTACTGGTATGACAAAAAGAGAACTCAGAACCTGAATAGGAAAACACAAAGGGGACATATAAAAGGTTAATAAGGGATCCCTTCTAACTAGGCATTTTAAACTCAATAGGATAAAATACCAACTCTATGATTTTTTGGTGCAGAAAAAGTACAGCTTGGGAGAAGAGATTGTGGTCTTGAATGGAAACTTTTAAAAAGAGGCATTTATGTAGATTCTGGGCAACAAACAGTATATATGTTTTGAATGACTTTATATAGTGACTCTATATAATTCGGTCAACATAATGAAGAATTGTTTTAATTTGATTAACACAATGTATAGTACATCTGTCTTTTTGCAGATCCCACCATCTTTCTTTCTTTCTTTCTAAGAAACTGGACTGTGAATTGGTATTCTGCCCATCTTAGGGTCTATCCTCTCTTTCCTAATAGTAGCCACGAAGAAGATACAGAATTTAATTCTTTTATTCCAACTAAACAACAACGAAATTCTCCATGACTGCTAAACATCTAGCATATAATTTACATTTATAAAATTATTTTTTTATATATTATGGTATTTGCATTTACTTTTTGCCCCACCCATTCCTACATTCTAGCAGTGTCCCCTTCTTAGTTTACATTAAATATTTCATTTATATTCTATATTCACATATTTAAGTCCCTTCCCCCAAAGGTGAGTCCAGCATTGAGTTACACATATAACATTTTATTTTAGGGCATGAGCCATTTGGACACTTTTACAGAATTGTTTTATTTACTAACTGAACATCAGTAACAGCACTGTGACATTTTTAAACGCTTCCTCTACTTGGCACCTGAGCTAATCCTTGCCAGAAGGGGAAGCTATATTAGCTTATCAGGAGTACGGCAAGAGCTTGGCCTCTGCTGACACTGTCAAGGATGTCTGCTGGCCTCACCCTCCATGACATTGTGGCACCTGATGCTCTGATGAAGTCAACTAACAAGTGTTCTTATACAAGCCTCCTTCCCACCATAGTGCTCTCTTTGTAAACAGAAAAATTAGCAAAAGGATCTCAAACCAAGAAACCATGTAAATTGTTTTAACTTTACAGTTTATAAAGCTTGACATATTATTAAATTAGGCAAACAGAGCAGAAACAACCATCTTTGGGTTGTTTTTATTCTAGAAATCTCTTCTGAAGGTCTATACACAAGCTGAGACATGTACATGGATGTGACAACAGTTCAGAAGATTTCCATTCTAATTCTTCTGCTCTGTTGTTCTGGAAATCATCATCAACCATGAAAATCTGTCAAAATTGTCAAGACATCATTCACACTCAATTGAATGCACATACATTTTTAAATTACTGATAAGTTCAAATGGTCAAAACAGTTCTTTGATTTTTCAGGTATTGAACAGTACAGTGTTTTAAAATATATATATATAGTTTGCTGTTGTTATCATAAGGATGGGAGGCCTCTGTAAGCTGTAAAATAGCTTTTGAAATCTCCATGCTGCTGTGTGTTGGATATCATTTAAATAATGTAATAATTTTAATTATGTTACATGTACAGCATTGTAAGTATCAAAATATTTACAATCTTAACACATGTACAGTATACAGTGTTAGGTCAGACCCTGCTAGCAGGAAGATTTACCAAAAGCCCTTGATGGCAATGACATATTTTTCTATTTGTAATTTTCATGTGAGAAGGCACACTGAACTGTGACTGCTCATTTCCTGGTTCATCCTGGGACTTTGGCTGCATGGATCTGTTTGATTGACAAATAGTGCTTGGCAGAAACTGTGAATTTCCGAATACAAGAATGTTTTGCAAAATTTTGCAGATTTTACAGACTTTCTGAAAATCTGACTTTGGCAAAACCTGAATCATCCAAATGTGCTTGGTAACTTTTTACCATGCTCTACAAAATGCTCCGGCTAAACTGTGGAATGATACATATTGACTGCTAGATGACAGTTCTGCAGAATCTCATTCCACAATTTAATACATGAATCAACAATATATGCAGTCATTCTATAGTTCAGTGATCATCTCTTCATTATTCCTTTCCACAGTTAAATACATTCATCACAATTCATGCATTAATTCCACTGTTGTAAACTGGACATTTGTGAAAGTTGTCAAATTGTATTCAGAAATTTCACAGAACAAAATTTGAACTTTCATGGTAATTCTACTGGCAGAATTTTATTTTCACACAGCACTATTGACAACGAGAATCATATACTGGTGAGAACACTGGGGAATCTACTGCTTTGATGTTGATTATTTGTATGTGTGAGGGGGATCCTACTCTTTCTTTCAGTGTGGGGTGTGGTTATTGTGGTTGCATTGTGTGGTGTGTGGTGCTTGGTTTCTCTGATAACTGTATGAAATGAACTATCTTTAAAGTTCTCTTTTTAAATAAAAATCCACATTGTTATGATAAGTTCACCTTGACCGCCACCAGTGAACAGCAATAGGGATCTCAGTTTGTTTCATTCAACAGAGCCACATCCCCCAGTGCTAAAGTACATGCTAGTATTGTGTATTAACTCAAGCTCATAGTTTGGGATTAGAACCCACAATTTTCCAATCACCCTGCAACAATGGTGAGTGTACAACATATTGAGCCACTGACACTGCAACACAACTGGGCTGGAGTCCTGATGGCAGCAGCTCAAACAACTCTCCTTAAAAGGACACTGTCAGCTTTTGAATGCTTTCGTTAGGCATTCATTGTCTTATTTTACCTGCTACCATCATTGTTTTCTGAGCTTTTATGTGTCCTTTCCTAGTTAGAAAATGTTATTTTGAGAAAGTTGAGTGACCCACTCAGTCAGCCTTCTGCGCATTTGTGTTCTCAATATGGCACAGCCTGACTCTGGTAACCTCTTGCGTGGACGCGTGCTTCATTTTTCAGCCTATTTGAGTTAACCCCTTTGCATGATAGAATAGGATCTTGGAAGTTTGTCAAAGTATTTTTAACCAAAAATGAACAGCCTAACAGTACTCATTTTAGGTTTGAAAAGTACATCCATGACTCTGGCATGCTTGTTAGCACAGACGCTATTCAAAAGTTGACTATGTCCTTTTACAGGAAATGACTATTAGCTTGGAGGATACACTTTTGACTTTAACTTTCACCATTACTACAGTCTCTCATAACTAGAGGGCATATCTGTTGCAAATTCTCAACTCTGTTACTCTCTTCTGTTGGATGGTCACTTACTTAGATGATGCTGTTCATGTTTTTTTTGTTTGTTTAGTGGATAGAGCATACCTAGTTAAACAGACTATCATTTGGATTCATACTGTGCCTTTTGGACAAGGAGTGTCTGACAGTGCTTTACTTTTTTAATATTAATTATGTATTTAAAAGCTAGCTCAGCTAAGATACAACATGTCTTTTGCAGTGGGGTTCTGTTCTACACTGTTTTAAAGCTGGGAGCACAAAACAACATGATTTTTACTGGTTTATGTTGCACCTCTGCTTGGCATAGAAACAATGCATCTTAACATTTTAAAAATGCAACAAGAAGAAAACCAAACCGTGGTTCACTTAATCTGTTTATTTGGGGGTCAACAACTTTCATAAGTTCAAATTTGGATATCATTTTAGATTTTTGAAAGCCAAAACACTTCCCATGTTCAAACATTTGGAACTCAATGTTCAGTTTTGAAAATTATTGCTAAATAGTGTTGAAAACATCCCCTTTCATTAAGGAAAATCAACCCTTTTATACATACAGTACATGCCTGCAAAATTGGAGGTCTTCTAATTTTTTTTGTCTCCCATGGTGAAGCTAACTCCTTCCTATCACTTTATTTTGTAAGTTTTTACCTTATTGTTGAATGTCAAATGCTTCCAAAATTGCATTAACTAAAGCCCTGGCATCATAATGTGCTGCTTACTTCCACTCTATCGAAAATGAAGGGCATTTGCACAAGGTAGCTAGGTTGTAGCGTGAAGGCTGAGTTCTTCATTTGGACTCAAAACAGTTGCCCAAACCTGCCTTAACTCAACTGGCCATGAATATCATCCTTCCCTAAACAGCATAAACCAATGGTTGTTTTTCAGTTTGTGAAATACTGGCTGCTTCCTGATATTTTACACTAGTGAAGGTGGTCTTTTGTCTTCCAAATTTCCTTCATTTGGAGGTAATCTCCCTCAGTTTTGATAATTTCACTTTTCTGAAAAAGGGATCCTAAAATATTAAACATGCTGTCCAGCAAAAATTGTATTTTTTTAGTCCATTAGGCTTTCATCTTTAGTTCAAATCTGCAGTTATAAAATGGTAAGAAAAAACAAGAAAAACCTGGGACTGGTCAGATGTGATCACACATTACCATGCATTATTTCAGCAAAATAGTACAGTTAAGGAAGACTTCACTCTTTGAACCTCAGTACTTAGTTTATAAAATACAAATCAAAGAATTCATTTTATGATCACAATAAGGCACTCCAGGATGTGCATAAACTGGGGATAATGGCACTTCATGAGTACATAAGGCACTCTGTGCTACCTCATGCCACAGTTTTCAAGGCATGCTCTAACACAGTAAACACACCCCGTTGTGACTTATTGCTTAAATTTCCTTTAAGACTGTCTTTAGCTCTTGGCAGCTACAGTATGCCTTATTCCTTGAAATAAATAATCATGATATGAACATGCTAGCAGAGAGTTTGTTGCAAGATACTACACAGCATATTATATCTTAAATTGACAGTCCTGCAAAATATTTTTTGTATCAGGATGATCTGCTTTCAGAGTGCCTCCAGACTGATAACTGTTATTGTCTGTTGCATACTAATTACTAAAGAAATATTCTTAGTGGCTCCTTATTTACACTGCTGACTCTACTTTTATTATCTTCTGCAGCTGTTGCAGAGCAAAGTTTAAGGATTACTGAACTTAAAATAAAGATTTCCACAGTTTTTGTCACAAAATTGCAATACTTTCCTGTGGAATGTGACAAAGGGCTTCATTTTCAAAAGGAGATATTTGGTACAAGGTGCCTGCACCAAAAGGAATTGACGCAAGTGACACCTTGCACCAAATGTTGCATCAATCCTGATTTTTGATTGCAGGTTGCATTAAAATCAGGATGCCTTGCATTCAAATCTTCCCCCGCACCACCCTTGCACTAGCAGAGTTGGTGTGCCAGGTAACACTGGGGCTTGCACCAAAATGGGGCTGCAGCATCTCCTTATTTAGGATTTTAGAAGCTCCACCATGGTTGCATGAGGGGGCTGATGTTAGACTAGTCACCTATGGGGTAGATGCTATGGCTGTTCCCACCTGGACATTTGGGACAGGGTCCATCCATGTCTACTGGGTGTACCAAGGCCTAATGGCTCTATTCCTCTGGTCATGGCATCTCTGCTGGGTGCCATCTCTGAACCCTGCCACTACTGAAGTGCCCTCAACACCCACTAGGGCACCTCCACTGGTCCCTCGGTCCCTGGTCCTGACCTTGCAGGCATGTTCTCCCCCTCATATCTGTGGCTGCACCAGGGTTGTGCCAGGCTAGGGTGGCTTGAATGGACCGTCTGTCAATACCCTCTGGTGTGCCAAAGGTTTGCCACAACACTGTGGCTGTGGCAACTCTCCAGACTTTGGCACAGGGACCTGTCTTTTTCTGGAATAGGACACTGGGCCCCTGACACACCCAGAGTTTGCTGCAGCTGTGGATTAGCATGTCGTGTGCTGATCTAGTGGCCAATTGAAAACTGAGCCAAAGGAACTAACTGGAACTTACTTATCTGGTTTGACTGACAACCACAGTTTTGAAAATGTTGAAACTGTTATGGAACTATGTGATAACAGTGATCGCAGAATAGCTATCACCATTAGGGCGCATGTACATCACCGAAAAAAACTTTTGACAATGTAATCCCTGGGGCACAGCAAAAGGGTGCAGGGGACTTATAATTCTAATGATAATGTGGGGGGGCTGTGCCTCCCCACTCCCCTCTACTGAAGGATTCTCAACTCTGGGGGGTGCATGTTGGGGGGCCAAAGATGAGAAAAAAGGTCCGGGCACACCAAAAGGTACCTGCTCCCAGCCCTGAACCTGGCACCCTGTGCAGTGCAACCCTGTACCCAGCCACCACCCCATGGGAGCAGCTTGGCTGCTCATTGCAGTACCACCCCTCACAATCCCTCCCTCCCATCCCACTCCTCATTGTGCATGCTTGCTCCTCCCACCCACATGAGTATACTATAACCACAGGATGTCACTATATTTGCACTCACCCCCAACCGGTTGCCCTCCCTCTCTGGTCACTGCGATGCGAGGCACTGCAATTGAGTCACCATTTCAGTAGGAGCCCAATTGTGGTCATCAAACTCACAGGATACCAACTGTTATTAATAAAAAATAATTTTATTAAAAAGTTACGTAAAAGGATTGCATTAACAACTGTATCGATATTAGTGTGTTTTGATGTTGTCCTGACTCTACACTTTTATTTAAAAAATAATGATGTTCCTAACCTTATTGGGCCCAAAGTTAGACATTTTTAAAGATAACTTCTTTAAAGAAAGGCTTACTTTGGAAATGCTAGGATTTTAAATATACATATCAATGAACTTGTGAAATAATAATTTAGATTATCGTTCAGTAAAAACTGTATTTCTGTAGCTATTCTGTGATGTTGCTTAGACTACTCAGGCCACATATTCAGAAAATGGGCAAGTGAAACACAAATACACATACTGCACTTGTCCCTGTGCTCCCCCGGTTGTTGCAGTATTCACGGAGAGAGCAAACAGCACAGTCTGACAGAAAATTGGCTCATGTCGATGTAACACTAAGTGAAACCATGCTACCCCAACATGAACCTGGGCTGTATATAGCCCAAAGGGAAAAGAGCTGTTTGAAATGGAATAGCGCCAAGACCCCTTTGGGCTATGTACAGCCTGAGCATGAAAATGAGCCCACTGGGTGTGCAAGGTGCAAAGAGCCAGTTGCATGCCCATTAGGGCTCATTATGGGCTTATTTGCATGGGATGCAGCAGCCCCTTGGCATCATTCTCAACACTGGAATGTGAGCCCTGGTGATCCAGTGCTTTCCTCCCACCCCTCCATCACCAATTCAGTATGTCATTATGATGGCCTTTTGGTCCAGTGTGTCCCCCAACCCCTGATTGTTCATCTGAATAATGTTAAATATCACCTGGTGATCCAGTGGGTCTCACCACTCCCGCTTCCCCAGTATACCTTAATACAGCACGTCCTACTGATGCAGTGGCCCCAACACACCTCCCTGCATCCTCCACATTACCCCAGTTCCTGGTGCTTCAACCAGTGACATACGGTGACCAGCACAACCCTCTTCGCACCTCCCCAGCCAGCTACTATATGAGCTGTTTCTATAGTATGCACACTCACTGACAGCTCATATAGTGGCCAGCAATGGAAGTGGGAGGAGGGCTGTGCCAGTCACTGCATGTGGCTGGTCAGAGTGGTGGGACCTGGGGTAAGAGGGGTGCAGGGATGTGGGATGTCAGAAGGTGGGTCAGGTAGGGAGCTATTGGGAGGCCACTGGGTCACCAGGACATTCTATATTAATGTGTACTGGGGGATCGGGGGATTAAAGGATCCACAGGACCACCAGAGAATTTGTTACATAGATTGGAAGAGTGATCAAGGGGGGGCACAATGGTCTACCAGGGAACATGTTACACAGATTGAACAAGTGATAAAGGTGTAGGGGAACCCACTGGACAACCAGGGAATGTTTTCCAATATATTAGGGAGAAAAAGAAGAAAGGAAGGAGATTCATAAGTCTAGCTGGTTGGGTAGGGTGATAGAAGAGGATGGACAAAAGGCCACAGTCCTCAGTGATTACTTTTGCTCAATTTTCACTAGGGAGGGTGATGGTCTCTTACCAGAGAGTGGCATCAAGGCAGCTACTAAGGGGTTCCAGGAGATGATGCAGCAAACATTTATAAGTGAAAGGGTTCAGAAGGGGTTGGCAGCTCTACAGATAGATAAGGCCCCGGGACCAAATGGGTTGCATCCAATGTTATTCATGGAACTGGCAGTGGAACTGGCCAAAGCCCTGGTAGGTCTATTCAACAGCTCACTGAGGATGGGGTGGTTCCAAAGGACTGGAGAATGACAGACATGGTTCCACAGCATGGGGAGGGCAAGGAACAAGCAGGTAACTACAGACCCATCAATGTTACCTCTATTGTAGGAAAGCTGCTGGAGTCACTGGTCAAAGAAGACTTCATGGACTACTTGGAGAGCAATGGGTGGCAGGATAGTAAACACCATGGATTTGTGGCATGGAGGTCTTGTCAGAATAACCTGATAGATTTCTTTGACTAGGTAATGAGAGAATTGGATAGGGCCATGCTGTGGATTTGCTCTACTACCACATTAACAAGGTTTTTGACTCAGTGCCTTACAGATGCTTGTTGAAGAAGATGGAGGATCTGAGTGCAGCTAAGATCATAGTAAACTGAATAGGTTACTGGCTTAAGATTAGTCAGCAAAGGGGTTAAATCAGAAGAGAGGGAGGTCACGGGCAGGGTACCACAGGGTTCTGTCCTGGGTCAGATGCTCTTCTATATGTTCATCAGTGACATTGGTGAAGGAATCTGGGGCAGATTGTGTCTCTTTGCAGATGACATTAAGCTCTGTGGGAGGGTGGATAGTGACAAGAAAATCAGGGAAATGCATAGTGGCTTACAAAAGCAAGAGGGCACCTTAATTATTGGCAGCTGAAATTCAATGCCAAGGAGTGCAGGATAATGCACCTAGGGAACAAGAATCCCAGGACAGAGTACTGGATGGGTTGGGTGAGACTTTGCACTATGACTGAGGAAAGGGACTTTGGCGTTATCATCAGTGACTCCCTAACACAATTAAGTCAGTGCAACAAGGCATATAGCAAAGCAAGTAAGATGCTGGGTTGTATCTGGAGAGGTATTGATAGCAGAAGGGAAGAGGTAATACTGCCCCTATGTACTGTAGATCCTTAGTGAGGCCACACCTGCAGCATAGCACCCAGTCCTAGAGTCCTAATCTCAGGAAAGATAAGAGAAGGCTGGAGATGGTGCAGCGCAGGGTGATGAAAATGATTCATAGTCAACAGGGCAGGTCCCAGGAGTGCCTTGAGGCAATGAACATATAATTACTGCAGACCAGAATGGAGAGAAGAGGTATGTAGAGACCTTCAAATTCCTAAAATAAATTAACAAGGTGAACTCTGGGGAATTATTTAATTTGAATATTAGCTCACGGTCATGTGGATATGAATGAAAACTAACTGGAGGGAAGTTCAGGAGGCACACAAGGAAGTATTATTTTACAGAAAAGGTGATGACGCCATGGAACAGTCAACCAGTTGAAGCTGTAAGTGCAAAAAAAATTGGTGGTTTCAAGCATGGCTGGGACAGAATGAGGGTATAGTGCTTGCTCATGGTGGAAGAAATTGAAAGGAGAATGGGGGAGAGGTTTGGGAGGGCTAGCACCCTTGAGGGACTGTAGGTCCCAAGACTAAATAGAGAACTTGGGCAGACTCCATGGACCATGGATCTTTTTCTACCATCATTTTCTATGTTTTTTGTTAACATAAATGGAACAAGTGATTGCCGATGGTGGGGCACACTGGATCACCAGGGCAACACAGTAACACACTGAGAGGGCTCTTGGGGAGTGCAGTAACCACTGGGCCACCAGGGCAGCTTAATGACATACTCAACAGGAATTCAGGAGCTGGGAGGAACCACTGGTCCACCAGGGACTAAATAACATAGTGACAATGGGAGATCAGGGCTGGTGGCTACAGTACAGATGCACTGCCTTCGGGGGGGTTGGGGGTGTGGTCTTAGTACCATGTTAAGAGGTGCTTTTTAGTGGTAATAAATAGCACCATTTGGAGGGCTGTTTACCACCACCACTGCAAACCTTTGAATATCCTGCTACACTGGTTCTTCTGAGGGTCTCCCTAATTTTCATAGACACAGCAGTATTTAAGTGCCTTGGTGTTACCAGGTTTGAAGGGTTCTCCCAGTGCCTCTGAATATGGCCCCACCAGGAGCATTCATGCAAAGCTGGGTTAGCATCCATGCTAACCCATGCTAACCATGTTAGTGTGGGCACTAATCTTTGAATATCTGCCCCCTTGCTTTCAATAAAAAATTATTTTAGCTCTAACAGTTCCAAAGATACAGTAATTTATTTGAGAAAGGTTAGCTTTCACACCATTAGGGCTGGAAATTTAAGCAGCAGAGCATATTGCAATGAAATGTTTGACCAACACTTGTTTTTTTTTCTATTTGAGATTGCTACTTACTTCCCATCTTGTATTATACCATTTCCCCTACTTTTTTCAAATTAATAAAGGAGTGCTCCTTTAAACATGCCTATCATCAAATTTTCATCAGTATTCTCAGTTATATTTGTACACCAAGTGTTCGATATGGTCAGTGTGCAGTGCCTGCTGCATGGTCCTTCATTTCGGTGACAAGGAAAGTGATAAGCAATCGGTGTTCACAAACTGAGAAAACTGATGAAAACCTGTGGAAATATTATATTAAAAGGAGAATGAATTATGTGCTATTTAGCACAAAAGGACTTGCTAAGTATGTAGAGCTACAAAGCCTCAAGGGGCTTACATTCTTGCATGTTAATGTATGTAGCCTATTAAAAAAATCTCTTCTGTTCAGGCCTGGGTATGTTATACTGCTCCAGATGTTCTGGTGATTATGGAGTCCTGGCTCCGACCGGCGACCAGTAACAATGAAGTTAACATCCCCTCCTACTCTTTGTTCAGAGCCAACAGGCATACCAGAGGTGGTGGGGTAGCTATTTACATCAAGGATAAATTCCCTGCCTCCATAATTGACTCAACCTCTGTCCCAAAAGAATTTGAAAGCTTGTCATTAAAGATTGAAATTGCCACCAGTGTCTCATTATGTATAATAGAATGCTACAGACCCCCATCAGCTGGACTACAGTTGTTAAAACATCTCGAAAACATCCTGGGTTTGGCATCTTCAGAGTGTATCATACTAGGGGACTTCAACTTAGACTGGCTCTCCAGTGCATCCACCGCACTTAAAATGTTCTGTGATTCCCTTGGGTTGTCATAGCTAATAAACAAATCTACTCTTCCTAACAAGCTTAACCCCAATAACAGTACTCTTTTGGATATCATTGTAGTTAACAAACCCCATTTATTCTCCCATGCTGGCATCTTTTTCTCTGATATTAGTGACCATTGCTTCATTGCATGTGTAAGATCTACTCTTAAATCCACAACTGTACCAAAATTCTCCTTTAAAAGATGCATACGCAACTTTGATCTCCATGGGTATATATCAGACCTAAGAGACTCCATGCGATGGCAGGACTTCTATCTAGCTATGTCTCTGACTACAGCTTATGATATTTTTCTCAGAAATTGTGCTAGGGGCTCTCAACAAGTATGCTCCCATAGTAAAATTTTGTGCCAGAAACAAATCCTGTCGGTGGCTTACAGAGACCTGAAAGATGCTTTGCGGAGTAGGGATGTACTCTGGAGAACTGCTAGGAAAACTAGTTTAATAAATTACTGAAATTCTTTCCGGAGGGCGAGGAACCTCTGCACCAAAATGGTCAGAGAAGCCAAAGCTAATTTCTACCACTCTCAGCTGGAGAGCTCCTCAAGAAATGCCTCCAAATTCTGCAGGACTGTCAAAGACATTGAAGGTCACACCACTGTAAATTCCCTACCTACTACATTACTGATCAACAATACTGTCATCTCCGACAGACCGTCTATCCTCGATGCTCTCAATAATCATTTTGCCTCTGCAGGGCTAGTCTTTGACTCCTCTCCCATGAATATCCTCCACCAACAACTTAGATTGGATACACAAGAAAAACCCATCCCCAGTCCATCCTTCTCTTTGTAGCCTACCTCCCTGAAAGAAGTCGAGGACCTTCTCCTTCAGCTGGACACTAGGAAAAGTGCTGGGGCCAACCTCATTGACCCATACTTCTTAAAGGTTGGCTACCATGTCCTAGCAGTCCCAATTACTCATCTCTTCAACTTTTCCTAGTCCCAAGGTGACCTATCACCCATTTGGAAAAATGCACTTCTGGTGCCTTTGTTTAAGTCAGGAGATCCTAGTGACCTCAATTACTACAGGCCAATCTTCCTACTTCCAATCCTATCAAAGATGCGGGAGAAAATAGTGAACTCCCAGCTTCAGAAGTACCTGGAATCAGAAAAATTGCTCAACCCATTACAATCTGGTTTTAGAGCACAGCACAGTACAATCTCTGCTCTAGCCAAGGTGACAAATGACTGGCAGCTTGAATTAGACAAAAAAAACTTTGTGCAGTTTTCTTGGACCTAAACAAAGCCTTTCGATACCGTTGATCACAGACTGCTTCTGTCATCCCTCCGGAACATTGGTTTGGATTCCCTATCCCTTAAATGGTTCTCCAACTACCCCTCAGGACGACTTCAACAAGTAAAGGCAGAAGAGGAAGTTTCTCCACCAAAACCCCTATTGAGTGGTGTACCGCTAGGTTCTATTCTTGGTCCCTTGCTCTTCACCATTTATATTAACAATGTAGATGCCTCCATCAATGAAGCACAAATACACCTATTCGTGGATGATACGGTACTCTATGCTAGTAGCCCCACACCTGAAGTGGCCTGTAAAGCCCTTCAAAATGAATTTAATTTGCTGCAACATCAGCTTATAAACCAGAAACTGCTCTTAAATGCAAAAAAACCCAAAACAATGTTCCTCTCGCCCCTTCAAAATGCAATAAATCTTGCAATTGCTGGGACACTCCTGCAGATCATTACCATTCTAGGTGAGCAGTTGGACTACCTACCAAAGTTCAAGTACCTGGGGGTCTGGTTAGACCATAGACTTACTTTCACAGATCACTTAGAAGAACTGGCAAAGACACCTAGACAAAGACTTGGTCTGTTCTTTAGGATTAATAATCTCCTCACAAGAGACGCTAAACTGAAACTGGTTCAAACTACCTTTCTTTCCCTATTGGATTACATAGACTTTCTATATAGTCAGGGACCTGCAGGTACCCTAGCAAAACTCAATACACTTCATCACAGAGCCATAAGATTTATCACAGGTCTTCCATACTCAACCCAACACTGTGCATTGTACACTGCAGTGGGATGGTCATCCCTTGCTTACAGATGGCAAAAAAATGCTGCAGTTTAGATATACAAAGCTATCTCAAATAAACTGCCCCATTATATCTCTGTCTGTTTACCTTTGTGCACTCTGGGGAAGTATGCCCTGAGAAGCACCTCATATATCTACTTTTATGTTTACAAAGCAAAATCTCGCATTGGTAGAGCAGCCATCAGCTTTGTGCTCCCTCAAGTGTGGAACAAGCTGCAAAAAACTTTAAAATTAACTCACCCCATCAGCCTAGCAGCTTTTAAATCTCTATATCTACATCATAATAAGGAGTCCTGTGCCTGTCTACCCTAAATAGTGATTCCTATAAGTTCAAGCACACTTTAATTACTACTGTTAAAAGACTGATCACGTCTATAGTCAACTCTTCCCTCTCCCCTTTTTCTACCCCCATATTTGTCCCTTCCACATTCCTTTGACCCTGGTTCCAGCTCTAAATTCTCTATACCGTATCACTATATATCTTTTTATATTAGGTTTTATTTGTGTTTGGTGCACCTGATATGTACATTTCTTTACTTTTATGAAAAATTGTGTCCTACCCATAACTAGCTGTATCCTCTGTTCCAAATATATACTACTGTCAATGCTACCTGCTGATAATTTGTATATACTGTATTATTGTATCTCACTTTATTTGTATTATTACTATTTTCTTGTGTGTTGCATCCCATGTATATTGTCTCTTGTTCCTTGTTAACAAACCCAGGTCCACCTCGAAAATGAGCTTGCTCAATGGTGATCACCTGGTTAAAAAAAGACTTTGATTGATTGATCGAATTACAGTATGTATAGTATCATTAATGCTAATGTATCATACACATATAGTAGATCATCATAGCAGAAGAGTATACAGTAGGTATAGGTTTGGAAAGATGGAAACTCAGAGTTAGGTCTGACAGAGTGTGGTAAAGTAGAGCATGATACTTCACTGCAAGGATTGCGCTAGATTAGCAACAGCTGCAAGGGCTATAAAGGGGAGGGGGGTGTGGCACTCTTAATGACGTGAATATTTCTAGAAGCTTTGATACTCTTGGAGAGTGAGTTTCAGCCAACTGGGGCAGCAATGTCAAACAGGCTTTATAATCAGCAGACTTGTAAACACACTGCACTTAAGAAAGGTGTCTAGAAAGTGATCATAGTTGGTAGATCAGGATTGACATTATAGTTGCCGAGGTATTTGGGATATAGGCCATGTATATATTTGTAGATTAGGGAGTTCAGTTTAAGTTCCATTCTCTTTTCAGGAGACTGACCATAGGCTGTTGTATAATAAAAATAGATGGATTAGCCTGTTGCTCCCGTATGCAAATCTACAGTGTTATTATATGATAATGCCCATGAACAGGTCCCTGTTAAGGCTAGACCTGGAGTACTGTGAACTGATTTAGACTCCCCACCTCAAAAAAGAGAGGAATTGCATACAAAGGAGGACTGGAAAGATGAGCCAGGGCTGCAGTAGAGGTTGTATATGAAAAGGTTAGCAGACCTTAAAATGTATGCAGTGGAGGCCAGGCCAGAAAGGAGTGATGTGACTGAGACATACACATTCTTGTGAGGAATCCACAGGATGGATTTTGAGGACTCATTCACAAGGAATGAGGGCAGAGTAACTAGATGTCATAAGTGGAAGCTGGTGTGGGAATTCAGGAGGTATACGAGGCAATTCTTCATGGAACATGTGGTGGATGAATAGATTGCCTAGAGAGGTAGTTGGAAACAAGACTGTTTGGGGATTTAAACTGGTGTGGACAGATATAAAGGAGTAGTAAAACCCAAATGCAGAAGAGGGGAAGGGATACCTTGGGAATGGTGAGACAGTCAGCAAATAGCACTATCAGATCTCTAAATCCAGCTGAGCATTAGGCCCACCATGGAGCTAGGCAGAAAAATGACAGACAGGATAGACCTCTTGGACTTTTTCTACTGACACAAGCTATGTTTCAAAGTTGAAAACCACTTTGATTATAGTAAGTGACGTTGCACTTGCTATACTGTATATTGTACTTCAGTCTCATATTCTAGGGCAGATTTACAAGATTGGCATAGTAACAGTTTTCTGGTACAGAAGTCTAGACAGCTGACTGTAATATAATATGTCAAGTTTTTATATGTGCTATAGATCACTTTTATAATACTTTTGGGACTAAGTCTGCTCCTGTACCCACATGGATTGCAATGCTTATTATCAGACATTTTCATCCAATTTATGATCCAAAGTATTGACCCTGAAATCACTTTTGCAGAGAAAATTGTAATGAAAGCAGCTTAGAGTATCTGGAGACATAAAAACAAATGCAAGCACTTTATAGCCCCCTACCCAGAAATGTAATTTGCAGGTCATGCTCATGCAAAGTGTTTTATGTGTTTATTCTTTTTAGTAAGTTTTTTTATACAAGGATTTTTTTGTGCTCTGTCAAGTATTATAGTTTTGACCTGCAATCAGATTTAGATGCATTAGCTGCAGGATTTCATACTTAATATAATCCAATGAAACTATCAACAATTTCTTAGTGGCAAGACACATCTTAGGTGTGACAGTGATGTGTTTCTACATTTAAAGTGGTTTTGTAGTGCTTGGAATTAATAGTAACCTTAACAAGTAGTCACTAATCAGCTATTACATCTTATATATGAGTATTGTTTTTATTTTCATTATGCTAATTGAAGATTTTCTACCTGATAGTACCAGGTGGTGGTGGGGGGTGGGTTACATAGTCAGTTCTATTCTTCTCAATACATCAACAGCATAGTGACCTCACTGACTGTGACATCACTAGCAACCAAGAAGAGCCCAGCTCCTGCTTCTTGCATGGTAATGTGTGACACATGTACCCTAACAGGCAACGGGGCTTGTGATGTTACAATGAATGATGTCACATGCAGATGATGTAGTGGGAGGGACAGAAGTAGATTTTTGCACTTCCAGGTAAAGCACTGCTTTTCATATCACACCAAAATACTATTTGGTAGATAGCCATCTAATGAGAACGTAGAAAAAGTAAAAAAAAAAAAAAAACACCCCAAAATAAAAAGCAATATGGGACTATTTTTACAAATTACTAAATGTTTCTGCCTGCTATACTTGGGCACTACTAGTTCTTTAAAAGCAAGCCTTTTCTCATGTGTGATTTTTACATTTTGCATTCAGTACATGCTTAATACTGCTGAGTGTGACAGTGAGGTGGGGCACATACATGGCCAAATCCTTGTTTGTCTTGTACGGATGGAAGAAGTAGATGATAATTAGTTACTTTGGACAAGCATTTAAGATGACAGAGTTTTCAGCAGAGGTTCTTCATCAGGGGTTACCCTGGAGAACATTTTAAAGAACATTACATTAAAAAGCTGGTTTACTACTATGAATATGAGCAGTTAGATTGCAGGTAACTATTGTATACAGTGCCTGTCAGTCTAAGTTAACTACCGCAGTTTTATTTTAAAATGTGTATTTTAAAACAATTCATTTTGTGTTAAAATGACCCTAATAGTGACTTTCTTTCCTGACCAAGAGTGCTATAATATGAAGGCCGTATGTGTCAGGAAGGGGGGTTGGGACTTTAGATATGCTTTGTCTTTTATGTAGTAGCACAGGTACATGTTACAAAGGGCCTAAAACTTTATTTTCCATAAGTAATAAGGATAAAATACATGGAGTGTGGAGAAAAGACCCTTTCCACATAGTACATAAGATTCTTGTGTTAGGGTTGCCAGCTTAGGATGGATCAAAAACTGGACCCTAAGCTCCACCCCTAACCCTACCCCTTTTCATGGCTCTTCATGCATTGCTCCTCCTAGAAAGCCATTTGTTATATCAATAAAATAGCAACACTTAAAGCAGCAGTTCAACAAAAATGTTAAGATACTGTACTGTGCCTGTTAAAGTTACTTTCCTAGATTCTTCCTAGTTATTTATTTTACTTGTGTATTTATTTATTTATTGACATTGGTTTACCAGATAAACACAGAGAAATAAAACAAATCTTATTTACAGATATGATCTGAGGGGAGACAAAGGAAATACTGTCAACAGCATACAATAATATACATGGTATATAATAATACAATAATAAAGAAATGATTTCCTATAATGTATACTTTATATCTTTTTCTGGCTCCATTTCCTTTTTATGTCAACAGTACTATTTCAAAGCCAAGGAAGTGATCATATTTTTTTTCTTGAGGAAAAAATAATTTAAAACATTTAAAAATGCCAAAATTCTGTTAGAGAACAGACAGAACACCAGGAGGAAGGAGCTACTGGTATAACTAAAACTTCTTTACTGGGACTAAGAACTAGAACTCTAGTACTGGGACCTTCAATTTAGGGTAAAAAAAGAGTTAGTGTGTTTGTCAGAGGTAGTTGAAGTAAATTGTTATCTGTTAACTGTGTTATCTGTGTACTTATCTAGGTGCTTGTCACAGATGTTAGAAGGGAATTGTTATCTGTGAAATTAACTAAGTGTAGAAAGATTTGCAAAGTAGGGGGAGTGGCTTAGCTAGAAGGAGCCAGGTTAAAGTTAGATTTAAACACTGCCCTAGATAGCTTCTGCCAGAGAACAGACAGAACACTAGGAGAAAGGAGCTACTGGTATTACTAAAACTTCTCTACTGGGACTATATTTCCCTCCTTCCCTCCCCTCCACCCCCCACCCTAAACCAGTTCTACTTTATAGGCACAAGATTTAACTGACAACAGAAACTTCCTGTTTGGGAGCAGGAAGTGAGTGAGTGATCACAGACCCACTAAAGAAACACCATCCTAGAAGGGCAAGAGTAGCTCTCCATCCCCCCAGCTGCTGGAGGTCTGACTCTGAGCAAGTAAGGAGACTACTGAGAAATATAGGAACTTCTTGTCTCAGAACAGGAAGATCAGGAGCTAAAAGGGCACAGAGGCAGTAAGTATGTAGGGAGAGAAAAAAATAAACAAACAGAGGAAAAAGTAAGTATTCCAAACAACAGTTAGGGGGCCAGAAAAAAGACATGATGGGAGTGGTGCAGTGCAGTGGTTATGGAGCAGCAGTCCTCTGGGAGACATTCTGGAGGATGCAGTGTTGTCCCATCTGCAAGCACCTTTCTGGGCTGAGGGAGGAGGTTGCTCATCTCCAGGCTGAGTTGGACAGGATTTGTGAGACCTCTTCTCCCACCCAGAGACCACCAGGGTCACTGCCGTTGACTCAGAGGTTGCCAAGAAAGAGGAGTGGTTGGACCACAGTGGGCTCAGGGAGGGTGAGGGTGGTGGAACAGAGGTGCATCCCTCCAGTTGTACCGCTCCACAATTTCTATGCCATTCTGGCAAAGTGTGGTCCCTATATGGAGGCACCCACAGTGGAGACCAAGGAGGATGCTGGGAATCTCCACAAAGAAGACCCACAGGAGGGTGGCGTGGGACCCCACAGGGGAAGGAAACAACTTCTGGAGTGGGCCTGTATTGTTAGGAAGGTAGAACTGGGAGAGGAAGGGGAGAGGGAGGTAAGGTGCCTGCCTGGCACCATGGCTTGGAGGGACAGGGAGCGAATCCTCAGGATCGTATAAGGAGCTGCACAGGGGAGGGAACTGGATGTCATTGTTCACCTAGGGACAAATGAACTGGCTAAGAAAGGGATCTGAGCAGTGCAAGAAGCATTTGTGGAGAGGGGGAAGGGCCTTAGACAAATCGCACACAGTAACCTTCTCGGAGGTGCTACCTGTCTATGGCACGAGTGAGGCTAGGGTGCTCCACACCATGAGATTCAATCAGTGGTTGAAAAACTGGTGCAAAGCTCAAGGATTTGGCTTAATTGGAGACTGGGGGTCCACCTGGAAGGATGCAGGCTTATACTGGCGTGATGGTCTGCATCTGTCCAGGAAGGGAACCAGGTTCCTAGGTGATAGGTTTGAATACTTCATTGGCAAGCATTTAAACTAGCCAAGGGGGGCACAGGAAAGGAGCAGGAAAATTCTAGCCCCCCCAAAAAAAATCAGGGTACTAAGTGAGGTAGACACCTACATAGAGATGTCAATAGGGAGAAGTGCTGGGGTAAATGGAGAAAGTGATAAATGCAGTAAGGACAGGGATGGGGCAAAAAGGGGTAAGGACATCAAGAAATGGAGGGTAATGAGTACCAATGCCTGTAGTCTGGGCAACAAGCTCCCTGAATGGGTGGCCTTGATGGAAGAGGGATGCCTGGATATTGTAGCAGTTACAGAAACATGGTACACAGAGAACCTTGACTGGGATGGTAATGTACCAGGGTACACAACCTACAGGAGAGACAGGGAGGGCAGAAGAAGGGGGAGTAGCTCTCTATATAAGGGAAGGGGTAAAAGCAACTGAACAAAAGAGTAAACAGGGAGGAGAGGTGGCACTCTGGGTCACCTTAGAGACTGGAAATGGCACTACAGTCTGCACAGGGTTTGTATACAGACCCCCATGTCAGGGGGAGAGAATGGACAAGGATATGATAGAAGGCATACTTAGGATGGCAGAGAAAGGGGAGATGCTGTTGATGGGCTACCTTAATATGCCAGATGTTAACTGGAGAACCTTTGCTGCAGCCACATCCAAAAGCAGGGCCATCCTTGATGCCTTCAGGTGGCATGCCTCAGACAACTAGTTTTGGAACCTAGTCATGAGAGAGCAATCTTAGACCTTGTACTCTCAAATGGGGACAGTGAGAGGATCTCAGATCTAGAAGTGGGTAGCCATTTGAGAACAAGTGACCACCAAACAGTGTGGTTCATGATAAATTCAGCTACAGAGTCAAGCCATACAAAAGTGAGGCTTCTGGACTTCAGGAGGGCTGACTTTGGCAAGATGGGAGAGTGCTTTAGAAAAGCACTAGCAAACAGGCTAGAAGGAGGGGTGGCGCAACAATGGGGAAATATCAAAGCTGCCATCACAGAGGCAACAAGCCTTTGTGTGAAGAAAATAAACAAATCAAAATGAAAGAAAAAAACACTATGGTTCTCAAAAGAAGTGTCGGTGAAGGTTAGTGAGAAAGAAAATAGCATTTAGCAAGTATAAGGAAACACAGAAGGAGCAGGATAGAGAACTGTACCAGTTAAAGCAGAAGGAAGCAGGGGAAGGTAGTCAGAATAGCAAAGTCACAAACTGAGGAAAAGATGGCCAACTCAGTTAGGAAGGGGGATAAAAACTTTTTTGGTATATCAGGGAGCGTAGAAAGACAAAGGGAAGGATAGTGAAGCTGAATAGAATGGATGGTGGGTGGGCAGAGAGTGACAGTGAAAAAATAGGGATACTGAATGAATACTTCTGTTCAGTATTCACAAAAGAGGAAGTGGGGGAGGTGCCTAATCCAATTAACAAAAGCACTCTTGGGGGGAGATCCCAGTCCTTTCACAGAAGAAAGGGTTCTGAAAGAACTTCTAAAACTGAAGGTGGACAAAGCAATGGGGCCAGACGGAATTCATCCCAGAATTCTAAAAGAATTAAGCAGAGAAATAGTGACACCACTGACTACCCTTTTTAACAAATCATGGGAGGATGGTGTGGTACCTGAGGACTGGAAGAAGGCTGATGTGATTCCCCTTCACAAAAGTGGGACCAAGACAGAGGCAGGAAACTACAGACCTGTCAGTTTGACCTCTGTGGTAGGGAAAGTGATGGAATCACTTCTGAAGGAAAGAATTGTTGAGTACCTAGAGGCCAGTGGGGCACAGGACCCAAGGCAGCATGGGTTCACAGTGGGAAGGTCATGTCAGATGAATCTAATTGATTTCTTTGACTGGGTGACCAAAGTAGTAGACCAGGGAGGAGCTGTGGATATGGCCTACCTAGACTTTAGCAAGGCATTTGACATAGTCCCACACAAAAGATTAGTAGTCAAATTAACCAGCCTGGGAGTGGGTCCCAGGGTGGTAGCCTATGTAAAACATTGTCTGAACAACAGGATACAGAAGGTAATTGTAAATGGAGTCCACTCTGAAGAAAGAGGGGTTACTAGTGGGGTACCGCATGGTTCAGTACTGGGTCCAGTCCTTTTTAATGTCTTTATAAGTGACATTGCAGAGGGACTGGAAGGAAAAGTATGCCTCTTTGCAGAAGACACAAAGATCTGCAACAGGGTTAATACAAAAGGAGACATGGAAAGGAAGAGAAGGGACTTGATAAGGCTGGAGGAATGGTCAGAAGTATGGCAGCTTGGATTCAATGCAAAGAAGTGCAAAGTAATGCACCTGGGAAACAAAAACCCAGGGGAAGATTACACAATGGGGGGAGGTAGTAACAACAACAAAAATGGAAAGGGACCTGGGGGTAATCATATCAGATGACCATAAGGTTGGCAAGCAATTTGAGAAGTCATTAGGGAGGGCTGGGGGGATACTGGGATGTATAAGGAGAGGCATCACTAGCAGAAAACAGAAAGTTGTTATCCCTCTGTACAGACAGTTGGTGAGACCCCATCTAGAGTACTGCACCCAGTTCTGGAGACCCCATCTCCTCAAGGACATAGACAGGATGGAGGCAGTTCAGAGGAGGGCAGCTAAAATGGTGCAGGGTCTGCAAGAGAAGCCATACGAAGAGACACTAAAGAAGCTTAATATGTATACCCTTGAGGAAAGGAGGGAGAAGGGGGACATGATAGAAATGTTTAAGTACCTCAGTGGAATCAGCAAAGTCCAAGATGGTAGCATCTTTCAGAAAAAGAGATGTGCAAGAACAAGGGGACATAATTTGAAGATGGGGGGATGGCTCAAGGGCAATGGAACAAAGTATTTTTTCACAGCGAGGGTGGCGGACGCATGGAACAGCCTTCCTAAGGAGGTTGTGGGGTCTAAAACTGTGGGAGTATTCAAAAATGCATGGGACAGACATAAGGCAATTTTTGTGGGGGGGGTAGGAAGAAATAGGCTGTTGGTTAAATAGGATCTGCAGCTTATCCTCTAGGTAGGGAAATGGGCAGAATAGGTGGGCCAAGTGGTCCTTATCTGCCGTCAAAGTCTACGTCTCTTTGTTTCTATGTTTCTAGAGATGGAATGTCTACCAGCAATGAAAGTGGAAAAGACAACTGGCTGTGTTACTGTTACAAAAGGTGGGGGCAGCTTTGCTGCTCTGCAATTTAAGGTGCAGTGAAAAAGATTAAGTTAAATAAGTACTAATGATGTTAATTGCCATACTTTACACCTCCCAGGTTGACTGCTTTCACAAACAAAAAGCTATATTGACAACAGAACCTGTCTGTAACCTGGACATGTAGCTGAAATGCTGAATGATATGACAAAAGCTGTTTCAAAAGTATGTAAGAACTAAAAATGGCTCAAAAACCTGACCAGCACAGAGGAAAACCAGATTACCTGATAGAGACCCTAAAAACCTGATCACCAGGTAAAAAATATGACAGCCGGCAAACCTACTTGTCATTGACACACAAAATACCAATGGTAACAGGCCCCTATACAAATTACAAAGAACATCGCACTTTCCACTGCTCCTCCCAAACACATCATAAAAGATTAAAAGCATGTGCCTCAGTGTCAGTTTTAAAGTGCTCTAAGTTGATGGTAACTGGTGGTGGTAAGGTTTTTGTAACTGTAGTTAAGAATAGTTCTTCATTATTTTTTTTTAAAGGAAAGCTGTGCAGATCTGAATCTCCCCTTATCCCAAAGCCTTACCACCCCCTCCTCCCAATTAGGATTTTTGAAAGCCAACATTTTTTTTCCAGTGTTTTAACTTACTTTAGTTTTATTTTTTGTAAGGTCTGAGATTTGGCAACATGGCTGATACTGCATGGTTCCATTTCATGTGATAGTGTGGTACCGCACCACTCACTTCAATACAAGTGTACTGAAGCGTGTGGTGTGGTGCCATACTTTCACATGAAATGGAACCATGCAGCATCCACCATGTTGCTGAATCTTGGACTTTACAACAAAGAAATAAAATAAATTAAAATACTTAAAAAAGCTTATTTGCAAGAAGCCTAATCAGGGTAGGTTTTGGGGATCTGATTTGCATAGCGTTTCTTTAAGGGGGGGATATTACTGAGAAAACAATGCCACCCCAGCAAAGACTCCCCCAACCCCTCAGGATCAAAAAATAAAAAAAAGCATAATTACAGTGAATTGGGATTCCTGATAAACTAATTGAACTTTAATTGTTACTTACCTTTCCTGGTGTCTTCTATCAATCTATGATATCCTTCTGCTTCATTCCTGGTTCATTCATTACTTCATTCATTCATGTTCCCTTCCAACCATTTGGAATCGGCTACAATCCTCGCTGAAATTATTCAGTATTGTCCCTGTTATCTTCTACAAAATGATAGCTATTGATAAACTAAAAGACACTTGTAGCTGTTTTTAAACTCCTTCTCCCTCTTAGTAACCCCCACTTCACCACCTCCCAATCCTTCCCCCTTTTACATTTACTGTACTCCCTACTCCTCCTGTTCCGTATGCCTCTCCATAGGTTCACACTCTTTATACCAATACTGTTACCTTTTATCCTGAGCATTATGTACCACATGAAATTGTGTTGCATATTAAGTGCTGTTATGTTATTCTCTATATGTATTGTGTACTTGTCTATATACCTGTTTCAGGACCTCCTTGTGAATGAGCTTGCTCAATGGAGTTTTCCTACAATAAACTAGAACTTGAACTGGGGTGGTCATATGAGAACCCCCAAATGGGGGGGAGACATCCAAGTCAAGGCCAGTAACAAGAGGGGTACCACAGGGTTCAGTGCTGGGCCCTGTTTTGTTCAATATCTTCACTGGAGACATTGCAGAAGGAGTCAAGAGTAAGATCAGTCTGTTCGCAGATGACACTAAGATTTGTGCAAAAGTGGACAATAAGGAAGTGAGGCAGGCACTCAACAAGGCTCTAGCTAAACTCAAACACTAGTCTAGGGAGTGGCAGTTGGGGTTTAATGCTAAGAAGTGCAAGGTCATGCACCTGAGAGCAAAAAATCCCAGGACCAGCTACTGGCTGGGGGGGGGAGTGCAAGTAACAGCTTCAGAGGAGGAAAGGGACATTGAGGTAATAGTCACAGGGGACATGAAGGTATCAGCTCAGTGTAGGAGGGTGGCAGCAAGGGCAAATAGGATGCTTGGGTGCATTGCCAGAGGGATCACCTTTAGAAAGGAGGAGGTCATCCTGCCCTTGTATAGATCACTGGTGAAGCCACACTTGGAGTGCTGTGTGCAGTACTGGTGCCCATACCTCAAAAAGGATGTGAGATTATTGGAAGGGGCGCAGCACAGGGCTATGAAAATTATCATTTGACTGGGAGAGTTGCCGTATGAGGAAAGATTGAGGGAGCTCAACATGTATTTGCTGGAAGAGAGAAGGGAAAGAGGGGACATGATAGACACCTTTAAGTACTTGAAAGGCATAAACAAAGTCAGAGAGGGAGGATTGTTCTGCTTAAAAGGGGGAAGGGTCACTGGGGGCATAGCCTGAAGTTGGAAGGGAGAAGGTTCAGGAGGGAGATGAGGAGGCATTACTTTACAGAGAGAGTGGTGGCGAGATAGAACACACTGTTGGAGGAGTTAATCGAACTGAGGACAGTGGATAGCTGTAAGCGAGGTTGGGATACAGTCAAGGGCAGGATTAGCACAGACAAGAACACAAAGGGGGGAAAGACCAGGAAAGGGGAGGAAGGGAGGGGTTTGGGAGGGCTGGGGCAGCTATATTAATATGAAACTAAGAGCTTCATAATTGGGCAAACTTGATAGACCTGTGGGCCTTTTTCTGCTGGCAATTTCATATGTTTGTATTCCTCCTTCCAGACTGTTCTCCTGCCCATGTCCATTTTCATTCCTTTTGGTCTCCTTGGCCTTCTCTTCTGTTTATTTCTGTTTTGCTTCAGCCTAATAGCCCTGGGACAGTTGTAGCAATATGGCCACTATGGTGGCTTGTGTAACTGAAATTTTTTTATTATTTTACAGTTATTTGGCCAGGAAAGACACAATAATCCAAGGTTTGTTTCCAGGTGTGCCCTGAGAGCACAGGGAAGTTAAATGACTTGCTCGTTGTCTCACAGTATGCAAGTGATGGCTGTGGGATTCAAACACAGTTCTCCAGTTTTGCAGCTCAGAGCTCTTAACCACTACATTATATTGCCTCCAAACTAATGTGCCCCTTGACCAGTGACATGGCCTGTACCTTAAAATAAAAGAAAGACTACAATTAAAGTGCACTTGTTTCTTATGAGTAGCTACTGTATAATGCCAGCAACTAAGCAACACGTCTTTTGGGAGATGTTATGCAAATATATGGGAGAATACCACCTAATTATTACGTAGCGAACCTACAGTGGGTTTACTCAAAAAAGATGCCATTTATCTTTAAGTGTAAGGTGGCAGGACCATAATGTATGTGTGGCAGAGCCCACTCACAAGTGATGGTAAATTGCCTCTTTTGAGTCAAACCATTGTATATTTTATATAGTAGTTTACAAGTCATAGCAATTAAGTCTGCAGTTTGTTTAAAGATTTTGCAGTTTCCTTTGATTTTAACAGCTGGCTTCAGTGCTGACCTAAGCATTGTGATGTGAACAGCATTGCCAAAACTGTTCTCTGATTGGTTCAGTATTACACTGTAATGACAGTAACCTCAAAATTTGTAAGTTAAAAATATCCATTGTAACCTCAATAATAATTTCTTTTTAACCCTTAGAAGACTGTGGACGTATATATACGTCCAGAATCTATATACGTTCACACATATTCAGTTCTCAATTGCTATTTCTGATGTCACTAGCCAAGATATATTTTTATCTTGTCATTTTTAACCCACTCCTGTTGTATGTATTAGTTAGATAGATAGATAGATAGATAGATAGATAGATACATACATACATACATACATACATAGCTAGATGGATGATAATGTTATTTTTATACAGGTAATGTGTCATTAGGGAACTATATCCCTGTTTAAAAGGCAGCACTGTGTAGAAAAACATTTCACTTACTATAAGAATAAAATACAAAATGTAAGTCACTAAAAACAATTACAAGTGTTTGAGAAGCAACTATCCAATTCATTTACAAAAGCAGGTACAGATGATAATGCAGAAACCGAATAAGGCAATTTGTTCCAGTGTAAAGCAACCTGAAAACTCAACATCTTTTCACCAAATCTGCAATTGCACTTGACAAATCCAATTTATTTTTTTGTTTGATGTGCTCCAATCTGTTCAGCCTATGGACTTGATCCCCTGTTTTACAAAATACAGTACAAGTAATATAGTGATTTGGATGAAACAATACAGTTTTGTGCAGTAGTTTCAGTCAGGATTTAGTGCATCTTATACCCAGAGAGGGGCTGCCAGTTTAACTTTTCAAACATTACACAATCATGAGTAACAAAACTATAACCCAGTGCATACAGAGACAGTTTGTAATGTGACTTATCTAACTTGTCTTACAACACTTTTGCTACAGTATGGTATATGAAATGTCATATTCCAAAGAAGGTAAAGCTAGTTGCTCAGAAATTGTTTTCCTAGCATGTGTTTTAGACACATAGATGTTCATCCTAATGCCCCTAAACTGTTGTTGATATTATTAACAATTCAGTTTATTTGTCCAACAAATAATAGCTCAGATTCAAAAACCACACCATGATATCTGTATTCACCAACCTGAGAAATCTGTCCACAATCACTTGTCAAAATATGCAACTGTTGTTTGTTTTTTTATCTAAAATGAACCCGTTCAATTTTGTTGGCATTCATTATAAGCTACAACCTGGAAAACTACCACTGTACACTGAGAAATATTGATTTATTGTCTAATTAGAACTATTAGATAAATAAAAATTCACAGACACCTTTAAGTTTTTGAAACATTTAATCATACTTATGGTTTCAAGTTGATAAAATAACTTTAGTATATGGTATAGTGAGTAATGAGGTAATGGGTGGATCACATGGACCAGGGAAATCTTTATAAAATGGCCCCTTGAGAATCAGGTGGGTGCATTCAGTTTCATTTCTTTTAAACAAAACAGATATGTTCTCTGAGTTGAACTTAAAGAAGAAGCTCACTGTTGGCGTGGTAATATTCTGGTGGTTAGTATGTAGCAATCTTTACTACTTAAAATTGAGAACTAGGGAGATTGTTGAAGGGTCAGAATTGCCTTTGGTGTTTGGGACTCTTAACAATTTCCTTGGACCTTGTGATTCACCCAACTTGAGTTCCATATATACAGTACTTAAGAGACTGCTTTGTATTTGTTCAGTTTGATGTTACTTTCTACTTCAATAAAATAGCACATAGCTAGTAACCCAGTTTAGAGAATTTGTAAAAGCTATAAAAAAAAAACAACAAAAAAAAACAAGTATGAATATTGCAACAAGTGAACAGAATGCAAGAACAATGCAAGGTACCAAACCATTGCTTTGGATTGGCCTCAGGCCCCAATAGCAGCAGAGCTACTTCTAATGGAGAAACTGATTTTGAGGGACCTGAAGCCAGACTAAGAAGTTCTAAAGGCAAATAGGGGAACGAAATACACTCTCAGAAAAATTACAAGGAAGTAAGGATGCACTGATGCCAAATCTTTGTTTGATGAATGTGCCAGCATTTGGCACTGTTACCCTTTTTGGCTCAATCAAACATTTGGTCATGTTCAGATCACCTCAGCCTTTGGCTAAATAGTTAAAAAATAACCTGCTAGCCATTCCAATGTGTCTCCAGATAGTCCATTGGCCAACCCTTTACCCAACCCAGTCATTTTGCACCTCATCCTTGCTCCCCAGACATCTTTTTATAAAAATATGCAAGCTATTTAAACTATGCCAGGTGCTGACTGACTTTTTTAAAACTAACCACAGGAACAACGTGGTGGAAAGAGGTTACAATTGGAGTGGGTGAGGGATAAAAAGAGATGTTTCCTACCACCATTTTTTGGCCAGCTAGACCCATATACCAAAGACTATAGATGTCTTTAGGTACAGTGTTGAAACTTGAACTGAAATTGCTTGTCCAAATCGAAGATGAACTGAAGATGCCAAATTTCCCTTTCGCTAACTCTTACAGGGACCATGAGATCAAAATTAGAAAAAGCAACCAAAAGAACACAAATAACACTCACTATTTGATTTGTACAAAAGTATGTTGTTATACTGCAACTCTCCCTCCCCCCATTCCCAAGTAAACACTGCCAGAGAAATCCCCACAGCTAACATCAGCAATAATCTCAGCTGTGCCAGATATCATTGGGTAATACCGCTCTCCACATGTTGCAACCTGAGAGGATGGATATTACAGTGTTTAATTCTGTTAACAGTTCCTACACATCTCTGTCTGCTTTCTGATGGCTGAGGAGGCGATGATGGTATAAATTGTTTTTTAATTCCTTACATGCTTTTTTTCTTTGGATGGCATCCACCTATTGTATCACATTTTAACTCCAGGGACAATGATGTCAATGACCTTCCTGCTTGTGTCCTTCAGCAGGGTTTCCAGACTGCTGTTTGCAGTGACTGTTTGACTTACCGGCATCTCCACTGTCACCCTCAAAGCACCCCTGTCTATGTTTCTTTATTTTTTCCAGTAACGGTGACTTCAGAGTTCTAACCAGAAGCCAGGATCATGTGCATCTGGCTGCTCGCTACATGTCAGAGGCAGTGTTTGGGAACTGAACTCATTTATGGCAAAGCTGATGTTTTCACATTTTTTGCTCATCTCTAGCCTACAAAGCCGTAGACCCACTTTCACAAACTGTGTCCATTAATTGCTCAAGAGCCTGTCTTAAAATTATAGGTTGGAAACCATCCAGCCCTTGTGATTTACTCCATTTAAGTTCTTCAATTGTTTTTAAGTATGTACATTAATTAAAATCTCCTCATCAGCTTCAAACAACACATCCTCATTTTCAAACTCCAGCTCTTCCAAACCCTTATCCTCACTATAATATACAGATGTGAAATTTGTTAAATATTGTATACCCGCCATTTGCCTGAAGTTCCTTATCAGCCATTATCCATCCTGAGGTCTACAATGATCCAACCCACTGCTCCTTTTTCTTACTATTCCTTACTGTATATAGTTGAAGAACCTTTTTTAGTTAGCCTCAGCCTCCAGCACTATGTTGCATTCCAACCTAGCATTTGCTTTTGTGACAATTCTTTTACTTTTATCCAGAAGGACCTTCCATTATCCATTAGCCTATCCCTACATGCTGCTCTCCTGCTGCTCGTTACCCTCAGCATACAGTATCACCTGCTGGCCACTGTGTTTGTTTCTTTGCTCTTCTACCCTTGTTTCTGTATTCTGTATGGAACACATTCAAACTCTACCATATATATACTCCATTTCAGTCTATTCCCATTTTTCTTATGTTTGTGCTGTATGTTTGTTGCTGAATTTCATAGTTCAGTTCACACTCACCCCTACTGAAGTTTCACTTTTGTTTCCTCATTAATCTCCTGATAATCCTTTATTCACTTTGAAGCTTATTATGGCATGTGCACTTCTCCTAAGTTATTTTTTTTTATCTTTCATGTTGATGTATATGATTATTCAATATGCTCACTGAAGGTTTTTCTTCATCCTACTTGGACTTGGTAGGCTAAAATAATAACACTTTTTACTCTTATTGGACTTTCATGCTGAACCAGTATTAGTCCAGCAGAACCTTAACTGTATAGATTCATGAGTTTATTATAAGTTTGTATTCCTGTCCAATATGTCAAGCTAATTATGGCATCAGTCTGTAATTAAGTTTGCATCACCCCACTTGAACATCCTTAAGGGTCAAATTGTATTGGCAGTAACAAAATCAGTAAAATGTTTTTAAAAGGACCTTGATTGAAAAAGGGTGTGGTCACAGTGTTTGAACTCCATATCATGCGAGGTACATTTACCATGAAGCAGGACCCTGACCTTGAACAGGTAACTTGGCTTCCCTGTGTTTTAGTCCTTACAGCTATAAAATATGGCACAAGCACCATCCCACCAATGAAGAGATATAGTTCAGTTAAGCTGTCCAGGGTAAATGAACTGGAAAACCTTCTGCAATCTATTATCTTAATTTAGCTAAAATATTTCTTTTCAGACATTTTTTTTCTTTAATTATTTTTTTCATGGCATGCTTGCCCTTGTCTGACACTTCTAACTGTAACAGCATTGGGTATTCCACTCATGTGTTTTATGTTTAATCTCTTCAGGCTTTTCAACCTTCCATCTATGTTCCTGAGCACAAGTTTTTGTTCTTTTTTTTGTATTTGTTTTCAGGTTCTAAGAGTATGTATGAATTAGGAGAAAAGGGTAAACCTAAGCCATAGACAGTGAACCAGATTGGCAGCCAGCTGTGGGTCTGTGTTCATGCGGTTGGATTACTTAAGAAAAAGGCTGTTAACTACATAAAATGTGGTCTAACATTTTGCTGCAAGTTGCACATGGAAAATAACACATGCATGAATAAGATGCATGGGCCATTTTTTTACAATTAATTGGTGAATGTGTCATGAATGTGGCAATTTGTTTAAAAATAGGATGTGTGCATTCATGCACATCTCAAGTGCTGCAGGTACATGCAGCATACTGCTGTAAGACCTGCATCACAATTTATGAAAGGCCAGGCATAATCTGTATTGTACTGGAGGGTTAAGGGAATCCTTAGCTTTGTACACCACATATGAATGTACTAGCTTCTAGCCTATGGCATTAAATGCACCTTTTAATATTACTCCATTGTTATCCTCAACACTATGCACAGCAGTATCATGGAAGTAAGGAAGCAAATGATCTGAAAATCTAATTTCTTGCTGGATGCTTAGCATCATTTCAAGCAATTATCTTTTTGGCACTGCTACTTTAAGAAATAATAGAGTTGTAGGACTGCTTGCTAATTGTTCCATCTGTAGGTTTTTCTCCCAAGATTGAGAAATGCACCCTCCTTCAAGCATGAAGATTTCACTACAGGCAGTGACTGATGGCTCAAGGTAAATACATTTGGATGCCTGGTAATGGCTGCTTCATGAAAATTAAATCTGCTGTGTTCATATTTCTTCTCTACCTGTGTTCTGGCAAATATTTAGTCATTTTAATAACATAAAAGAACCTTGAGCACTGAAATGACAATCAATATAATTCAGCTGTTTTTTTGTTGTTGTTGTTGTTGTTGAAAATCAAATAAATAACTAATCTTAAGAAAAAGTTGAAATTGATCTGTTCAGTTATTGAACATTAGTAGAAGACTAATCATCCATAACAAGGCTTTAGAAAGTAATTCTCAGAAATACTCAAGAAGGAAGGACAAATTAACTGCAGTACTGTTACCAGCTCAGTAGGTATACTCGCATTTCAGCTCAGAACATCTGGTAACATTTTTGAAATAAATAAAAACTATCAGTTTTTAATTCTGTAATTGTCAGAGGAAGGTAATATCTCACTTGAACATATTTCATTTTACTTGTGATTTTTCTGCCATAACTTTCTGTGACAAATTGTCTAGCTGAACTATAGTATGGTGCTTTAAGATAAGCATTCATGGGGTTTTTCCTATTTTGATCTACAGTGTATAATAGGATATCAGTTCAATCAGAGTTGCAAGGATAGTGCATTAAATGCACCAGTCATAGTCTACTAGATAGCTTTGTTAACTGGCCATTAATGTATCAATGCTAAAACTGATCTGGGGCAAATTTTTCAGAAGCATTTTACCATCTCTAGAATTATCAGTTTCTAGGTTCATCATCCATCATAGTACACTCAGAAACACTGGAAAATCCCAACTTTAAGCACACATTTTTGAGTCCAGAAGCAATAATGTAGCCTACAGTAGTCATATACTGTATGCTGAAGAGTTATCCATGACTATCCAGGCAAAATTAATCATTCTCTAGGATACATCTGCTGCATAGACTGGATCATAGTGAGCATTTCTTCTGGAAATATGAATTATGGGTCACCCCAGGGCTGAGTTCTCATTATCTATAATATCTGTCCAGCCAAAATTATGAAATCCAGGTGTATTCAGAAATGATTATTGCATGCCTAAGCAGCTCTAGTTTCTATAATGACATTTTAGATCATACAATATATACTGTAGTTTGAGTACGAATCTGAATATGATGTCATGGAAGGTAGAACTGATGGTAACAAAGTTTTTGGCAATACTTTTCATTTGCTACTGTGAGTAAATTAAGAACCCAAAGGAATTTAGTATGTGTATAGAAGTCTGTGTCACAGCAAGGTTTATGGCAATGTATTATGAAAACATCAAAGCCTTTCAGGTTCCTTCTTTGACCACTGTTTTTGCCTTCCTTGGCTCAATTGACTAGGACCTTTTCTGGCTACTGCCAGATCTTTTTCTTGTTCTAGGAACTATTGCTATTCCACCTCTCCCAGGACACTGGTACACTCCAGCCTTCTAAACTATTGTGACATCTCAGCTTGCTCATAAGTTGGGGCCCTGTACTATGGTAGGTGTGCTGCCTCTTCCATGTCATAACAGTGATCGTGGAAAGACGATCGCCATTATGGTGAGTGTACATCACTGAAAATCAGTTTTGGCGATGTACACTCATGGTGCAGATCAAAAGGGCACCGAAGACAGAGGTTTTTTTTGTTTATGTTGTGGGCTGCACCCCCCCACATCCCCCCCCAAAGAATTCTCAGCTCCAGGGGGGTGATGTTCAAGGGGTGCAAAACAAAAAGAGAAAATCCCAGACTAGCGCAAAAAAAATACACCCAGAATTGAACCCAGCACCCTCCCAACCCTAGCCTGCTACCAACTCACCACGCCACATGGCCAGCTCGGCAGACCACTGCCACACTACACCTCAAAAACCCTCCATCCCCTTCCCTTCTGCCCATCACACAGCGTGCTTGCTCCCCCCGTGCGTGTACATATAGTGACATCTTGTTGCTATAATCACCAACCGCCCATCTGGTTGCCCTCCCTGTCCAGTAGCCCTGTGAACAGGTGCCATTATTGAGTCGCCCTTTTTGAAAGTGCTGAGTAGTGGTTGCCTTCATCACAGGATACCTGTGTTACCATAGTCCATTTACCTATTGTGAGGGAGAAGGTGTCAAAACTGGCCCTTGAAGCAGTGAGCTCTTAATGGACATGGGGGCTAGTCTTCATTCAGTGATTTCATTGTAAGATACCAGTCTTTTAACCTAATTGGCACTTTACAGATTTGGGAGTCCTAGATTCATTCACCATTGAAGTGTCAGAAGTTTAGTAGGTTGCTATCCACAAGAAGCTACACCTCAGAGTTGGAGCACTGTAAAGAAATTACAGAAGCATCCCACTTCCTGCTCAGAGAGAAATCCTCGCAAAGATGATTCTCCCTATTTTTGATTTTGGAGATATTGTTTACAGTTCTGCTCCAAAGTCAACTTTAGGTAGACTGGACATCCTCTTTCATTCCTTTTGTTGATTTTCCCTTGATAAATCCCTGTTTACTCACCACTGTTCTTTGTATACCTCTCTCTCTCTCTCTTGCTCTCCTTTCTTTGGTGCCAGGTGTCTTTCCCACTGGGTCTTCTTTATCTCAAAATGTTGGTTTTGCTTCCTTCCCTCATATCTTGTTCTCTCCTGTCTATCCCCCCACCTCTTACTCCTTTCACAACATTTGCTTTCACTCGCTTGCTTTCCCAGAAATAAAATCTACTGTTGGCTTAGCTGCCTTCTTGTTCCACTTTCCAAAACTAAGGATCTCACTCCTCTCCACTCCAGTCATTTCACTCCTTCCCTTCCTGCTGTGAAACCTCTCCTCCATGGTTTCTCTATTCACTCCTGCAGTTGTTAGTGATTGGGGAGGATTTCTGTCACCTGCCAAACATATTTCACTGGCACTAGCTTAAGCCCCTCTTGTCAAGTTAATCAATCCCTACTCCATGCTCTTCATATTGTTGTTTTGTTGCTGACTGTTTAATGTTCTTTTGTCTGTTCAGATTTTACTGCATGATAAGTAAGTGTATGACAAGTTTGTTCTTGAAATGTTTTCTTGTAATTTCTATATTTTGTTATACTTATTTCCATATTATTTTATTATTACTGTACATTGTACTTTGGATCTATTCGCTTATCTTCTTCTCCTACAACCTCCCTGGACACATCTGGAAATGAGCTGATAGAAACTGAGTATGACTTTCCTGGTAAAACATTTGAAATAAATAAATTAATAAATAAGCTTATCTCTGGTACTGGATGATCAGAAAGTCATTTGCTCTAGTGCCACACCAGAAACTTGAGCTAATGCTTACCTAGTACCAACACTGTAGTGTGGCACTCTGGGTGGTGGGTGCTGTGCTCTTCAGGTGCCATCCATTGGATGACATGATCAATAAAGGTCCCTTGTGCCCATAGCTGCTCCATGGGAGTTCCCTCTAGGTTAGCAATATCAGGGTCTAGTCAAGTGACAGTATCAGGGGGCCTAGAGGGAGAAAAAGAAATCTGAAAAATAGGAATTGTTTACTACTTTATAAAGTTAATATTAATTTCAGATAGTACAGACTGAAAAGTGAGAGCAGGGAGGAGGCTAGAAACTACTGGCTTCAGGAACGGACTCGGGTTGTCTGATTGCTGGCATGGGGGGAGGGTCAGAGCAGGATTGAGCAAGCCAGAAGGCAGCTCTTCTCTCCTAGGGGTGATCACCGGCCTCAGTAGTCCTGCTGCCACTGGTGGAGGTCTGATAGCGTAGGTGGCAGGGGTGACATCAAGAGAGGACACCTCAAAACACGGCTTGCACATGCCTCCACATGCATGCACTAGTCCAAGGTAGGGACCAGAATCAGGGAGAAAAAGACAAAAATACCTCAAAAATCTTTATAAAAAATATATATATATCTCAAGGGCATAAATAAGGTACACAAGAGTAGCATCTTTCAGGAAAAGAGATATTCTAGAAGAAGGGGTCATTACATGAGGCTGGAAGGGGTCAACTAAGGGGGCATGGGGTCATAATGTCATGGGCAAAACTGCACACCACAACAATGCTGCACGCAAAGCAGCATGAGGCAAAATAATATTGGCATAACATGCCAACCAGCACACACACAGCACACACCACATCAACAACTTAGTTTTTGTGGGGGGCTCTGCTGCCCACACTGAGCATCGGGGGTAAAATAAAAAATTGAGTCGGGAAAATTTTTGTTTTTGGGCAAAAATGCTGCAGCAGAGTGGAACCTGGGAAGAAGTGAACCACAGCTCCAGGTCCCCTCTGCTGCCAGAGGCAGGTGTTCTAGCCACTCCACCATTGGAGCAGCTCAGCCAGGCATGTCCTTGAAGGCATCCTTCACCTTCTCTGCTGGTAGCCTACAGTAACGGGGTAGTGGTTTCTACCACACACTGTAAAACCCCTGTTGCTGTAGAGTTATTAGCCCTTCTTGCAGTGCTGTAGCTCATGCACAGTTTTATCCATGCTATCTTAACCTGGTATCAGCTAAGAGGCAATGTGAGGAAGCATTTCTTCACAGAAAGGATGATGGATGCATGGAACAGCCTCCCAGCAGAGGTGGTGGGGGAAAATTTGGTAGGGGAATTCAAAAATGTGTGGGATTTGCATAGAGGTACCATAGCAACAGGTAGGAGATCAAAGTCAGAGATGAAGTAGGGTCTATGGTTCCTGCAGCAGGTAGGGGAAATGGGCAGACTAGGTTGGCCTGACATTCCTTATCTGCCATCAAATTCTATGTATCTATGTATATGTACACTAGCTCTTTAAATATTATTTTATTTATGAATATGTGTTTGTCTGAGTTGGCTTAAGTGAAATGTTATCTGTGCAGTTATCTAGGTGTTTGCCTCAGGTGGCTGAAGGGAATTGTTATCTGTGAAATTACTAAGTATAGAAAGAGCTGTGAAGTAGGAGGTGTGGCTTAACTAGCAGGAAGCCAGGTTAAAGTCAGATTTAAACACTGCCTTAGATAGCTTCTGCCAGAGAACAGGCAGAGAACACCAAGCAGAAGGAGCTGCTGTTATAACTATACTTCTGTACTGGGACTATATTGCCCTCCTTCCCTCCCCTTCCCTCCACCTAGCCAGTTCTACTTTTATAGGCACAGGATTTGACTGACAACAGGAATGTCCTGTTTGGGAGCAGAAAGTGAGTGATCACAGAGCCACAAAAGACTCACCATCCTAGAAGGAAAAGAGTAGCTTTCCATCCCCTCCTAGCTACTGTAGGTCTGACTCTGAGCAAGTAAGGTGACTACTGAGAAATATAGGAACTTCTTGTCTCAGAACAGGAAAATCAGGAGCTTAAAGGGCACAGAGGCAGTAAGTAAGTAGGGAGAAGAATAAAAAACAGAGGAAAGAGTAAATATTCCAAACAACAGTTAAGGGGCCAGAAATAAGACATGATGGGAGTGGTGCAGTGCAGTGGCTGTGGAGCAGCAGTCTTCCAGGAGATGTTCTGGAGGATGCGGTGTCCCATCTGCAGGCACCTCTCTGGGCTGAGGGAGGAGGTTGCTCATCTCTAGATTGAGTTGGCCAGGATTTGGGGGACCTTCTCTCCCACCAGGCCACTGCCTTTGCCTCAGAGGATGCCAAGAAAGAGGAGTGGTTGGAACACAGTGGGCTCAGGGAGGGTGAGGGTGGTGGAACAGAGGCTCGTCCCTCCAGTTGTACCTCTCCACAATTCATATGGCATTCTGGCAAAGTGTGGGTCCTCTATGGAGGCACCCACAGTGGAGACCAAGGAGGATGCCGGGAACCTCCAGAAAGGAGACCAACAGGAGGGTGGCATGGGACCCCACAGGGGAAGGAAAAAGATCCTGGGGAGGACTCCAGTTAGGAGGGTAGAACTGGGGGAGGAATAGGAGAGGGAGGTAAGGTGCCTGCCTGGTGCCATGGCTTGGAGGGACAGGGAGAAGATCCTCAGGATTGCTGGAGCAGCTGCACAGGGGAAGGAGCTGGATGTAATTTTACACCTAGGGACAAATGACCTGGCTGAGAAAGGGATGAGAGCTGTGCAGGAATAGTTTGTGGAGTTGGGGAGGGGCCTTAGACAAGTAGCACACATGGTAACCTTCTCAGAGGTGCTGCCTGTCTATGGCATGGATAAGGCTAGGGTGTTCCACACCATGGGATTCAATCAGTGATTGAAAAACTGGTGCAGAGCTCAGGGATTTGGCTTTACTGGGGACCAGGGGTCCACCTGGAGTGATGCAGGACAATACTGGCATTATGGTCTGCATCTGTCTAGAGGGGGAACCAGGATCCTAGCTGATAGATTTAAATGCTTCATTGGCAAGCATTTAAACTAGCCAAGGGGGGAGGCACTGGACATACGGGGTCATAATGTTGGACGCTTAATAGCGTATGGCATTATGCTCAAACCCCAGACCTGTGCGCTCTTCTGTGTTGGACCCCCCAGAGTTAGAATCCTAAGTGGGGGGGGCATCTGGAGGGCACAGCCCCCTTAAGGGGGTGTGTGGGGGTGGAGTCCCCCACAGATCAAAATAAATAAATAAATTGCACAACTCGATTAAGTTGCACAGCATTTTGCCGTGCAACATTTTAACCCTGTGCCGGCACTGGAAAGGAGCAGGGAAATTTTAGCTCTCCCCAAAAAATCAAGGTAGTAAGTGAGGTAACCACGAAGTTAGAGATGTCGATAGGGAGAAGGGCAGGGGTAAATGGAGAAAATTACAAAGGCAATAAGGACAGGGATGGGGCAAAAAGAGGTAAGGCCATCAAGAAATGGAGGATAATGAGCACCAATGCCTGTAGTATGGGAAACAAGCTCCCTGAACTTGTGGCATTGATGAAAGAGGGATGCCTGGATATTGTAGCAGCCACAGAAACATGGTACACGAGAACCATGACTGGGATGTTAACATACCAGGGTACACAATGCACAGGAGAGACAGGGAGGGTAGAAGAGGGGGAGGACTAGCTCTCTATGTAAGGGAAGGGAAGGGATAAAAGCAATGGAACAAAAAAGTAAACAGGGAGGAGAGGAGGCACTGTGGGTCACCTTAGAGACTGGAAATGGCACCACAATCCACACAGGGGTTATATATAGACCCCCATGTCAGGGAGAGGGAATGGACAAGGATATGATAGAAGGCATCCTTAGAATTGCAGAGAAAGGGGAGATACTGTTGATGGGGGACCTGAATATACCAGATGTTAACTGGAGCACTGTTGCTGCAGTTACATCCAGGAGTAGGGCCATTCCCGATGCTCTATAGGTGGCATGCTTCAGACATCTAGTTTTGGAACCCACTCATGAGGGAACAATCTTAGACCTCATACTCTCAAATGGGGACAGGGGGAGGATCTCAGAGCTAGAATTGGGTAGCCATCTAGGAACAAGTGACCACCCAACAGTTTGGTTCATGATAAACTCAGCTACAGAGCCAAGCTATACCAGTGAGGGTACTGGACTTCAGGATGGCTGACTTTGGCAAGATGGGAGAGTACCTTAGAAAAGCACCAGCAAACAGGCTGGGGGGTGGAGCAACAATGAGGAAACATTAAAACTACCATCACAGAGGCAACAAGCCTTTGTGTGAAGCAAATAAACAAATCAAAATGAAAGAAAAAGCCACTATGGTTCTCAAAAGAGGTGGCGGGGAAGGTTAGGGAGAAAAAGATAGCATTTAGGAAGTATAAGAAAACACAGAAGGAGCAGGACAGACAACTGTACCAGTTAAGGCAGAAGGAAGCAGGCAGGGAAGTCAGAATTGCAAAGGCCCAAACTGAGGAAAAGATAGCCAACTCCGGTTAAGAAGGGGGATAAAGCCTTTTACAGCTACATCAGGGAGCATAGAAAGTCAAAGGGAGGGATAGTGAGGCTGAATAGAAAGGACAGTGGTGGGCAGAGAGGGGTAGTGAAAAAGAAGGGATACTGAATGAATATTTCTGCTCAGTATTCACAAAAGAGATGGAGGGGGAGGTGCCTAATCCAATTAACAGAAGCACTCTGGATAGGGTGGGTCAATCGAAGTCCTTTAATAGAAGAAAGGGTTCTGAAAGAACTGCTAAAGCTGAAGGTGGAGAAAGCAATGGGGCCTGATGGAATTAACCCCAGAATACTAAAGAATTAAGGGGAGAACTAGTGAAACCACTGACTACCCTTTTTAACAAATCATGGGAGGATGGTGTGGTACCTGAGGACTGGAGGAAGGTGGATGTGATTCCCCTTCACAAAAATGGGAGTAAGAGAGAGGCAGGAAACTACAGACCTGTCAGTTTGACCTCTGTGGTAGGGAAAGTGATGGAATCACTTCTGAAGGAAAGAATTGTTGAGTACCTAGAGGAAAGTGGGGCACAGGACCCAAGACAACATAGGTTCACAGTGGGAAGGTCATGTCAGATGAATCTAATTGATTTCTTTGAATGAGTGACCAATGTAGTAGATCAGGGAGGGGCTGTGGACATGGCCTACCTAGACTTTAGCAAGGCATTTGACACAGTCCCACACAAAATATTAATAATCAAATTAACCAGCCTGGGAGTGGGTCCCAGGGTGGTAGCCCTGGTAAAACATTGGCTGGACAACAAGACACAGAAGGTAATTGTAAATGGAGTCCACTCTGAAGAAAGAGGGGTTACTAGTGGGGTACCTCAGGGTTCAGTACTGGGTCCAGTCCTTTTTAATGTCCTTATAAGTGACATTGCAGAGGGACTGGAAGGAAAAGTTTGTCTCTTTGCAGATGATACACACAAGGAGGCGTGAAAACAATGAGAAGGGACTTGACAAGCTTGGAGGAATGGTCAGAAGTATGGCAGCTTGGATTCAATGCAAAGAAGTGCAAAATAATGCACCTGGGAAACAAAAACCCAGGGGAAGATTACAAAATGGGGCTGGAGGTAGTAAGAACAACAAAAATGGAAATGGAACTGGGGATAATCATATCAGATGACCTTATGGTTTGCAAGCAACGTGAGACAGCAGTAGGGAGGGCTGGGGGGATACTGGGACGTATAGGGAGAGGCATCACCAGCAGAAAACAGGAAGTTGTTATCCCTCTGAACAGACAGTTGGTGAGACCCCATCTGGAGTACTGCATCCAGTTCTGGATACCCCATCTCCGCAAGGACATAGGATGGAGGCAGTCCAGAGTAGGGCAACTAAAATGGTGCAGGATCTGCAAGAGAAGCCATATGAGAAGAGACTAAATGAGCTTAATATGTATACCCTTGAGGAAAGGAGGGAAAGAGGGGACATGATAGAAACTTTTAAGTACCTCAGTGGAATCAACAAAGTTCAAGAGGGTAGCATCTTTCAGAAAAAGAGATGTGCAAGAACAAGGGGACACAATTTGAAAATAGAGGAGGGGGCGGCTCAGGGGCAATGTGAGAAAGTATTTTTTCACAGAGAGGGTGGTGGATGCATGGATCAGCCTTCATAAAGAGGTCTTAGGGTCTAAAACTGTGGGAGAATTCAAGAATGCATGGGACAGACATAAGGCAATTCTTGTGGGGGGCAGGAAAAATTAGACTGTTGGTTATCTATGATCTGCAGCTTATCCTGTAGGTAGGGAAATGGCAAGACTAGGTGGGTCAAGTGGTCGTTATCTGCCGACAAAGTCTATGTTTCTATGTTTCTGCCTTTAGACTTATTTTAACTTAACAGCTTGCTATTAGTGTAATGGTTTATGAATCATGGCCAGCCATCAACTGTTTGAAAATGAAAACAACATAGCAGTTTTACTGAAAAGCAGAACCAAAGAAGTGTCCAGAAGCAAAAAACATGCAGTATGCAATAGGTCTGGGGGGTTATGAGGGGGCTGCCACAGCTTCACACACATACTAAGGATGAGATGGGGTCAGATCACCAATATGTGTTTTGAATGAAACAAAAAGGCTGTGCAGACAGGTTTTGCAAGCTGATGGTATATTTTGCTGAGCACATTCCACCAGTTTTTGTTACAGCACTAAATAACTTGTAACAAGCTCTGTGAATGCATTAACTAGATAAGGGTGTTTCATGGGCTTAAACATAAGCATGACTTGCTGTTACACACACCAACTGAATCAAAGTATGGTACATTGAGAAAGGGCAGATTTAAAAATAATGCCACAGTTTGTATTACAGTTGCCTATATGTTTAATATTTGATTCTATGCACTGTTATAGCAATCAACTCAACAGAACCAGGTCGTCATATACATGAAGGTACTGTACCTTAACTGAAAACACCCTGAGACAACTATATGTTGTGACAAGGTAGAAGATAAACACAATGTTGAGACATGTTTTTGAAGACACTTAAGGTATTTGATTTTTTTTAAAGATTGCTGTACAGTTCACACACATAATTCGTATAATGTAAAAGTTCATATATCCAAATGTCAATGTAAATCTTACACATTTCATTACAAGTTATTCTCTTGAAAGAAGATCTTACTGTATAAGGCCTAAAAATGGGCATCAAGTAAAAGTAAACTGGGGTAGGTGTGTTATTGAGGGAATTGTATAGATTATCTTTTATTGCTGCTCCACCCCAGGCACACACAATATGAAAATCAACAACTCCTTGATATGAAGCAACAGGAATTAGTTAATACAAGGACAGAAACAAGCAGGAGACTGAGTAAGTGGGTAGACAAGCATGAGTATGGTATGTCAAATAATATTTAAAAAGTCTCAATATTATAATTCATTTTTTATGTTGATTGCAAGCATGCGCAAGAAACATATTGCAGCAGCTTTCCAGAAGCAGGTTGTGGAGGCGCGGCACTGTTGTGGCCAATGCCCCCACAGCCTTTAAAGGCTTGGCCCGCTTTCCCCAAGGCCATGGCATGCTGCTGCTGACACTAGGTCAGGCAGCGTGCCACCACCTTGAAATGTTTCAGCTGCTGCAATCAGTGGCTGCCTCGTCATTGCAGTGTCAGGCATTCGCTGCAATGAGGAAGTGACCCGTCATTGCTGGGAAGAACGTTGGCAAGTGTAATATTGTTTGTGAACATGGCAGCAGTTTGCTGCCATGTTCACAAACAATATTATGAACCCCCAGTGCAGAGAGAATGCCCAATCCCCCTCGGCAGCATGTGCCCCCGCAACAGTGTGTCTTTGCCGACGGGGCCCCCAATCCCCATTAGTTTCAGTGCCCCTGCCCTGTACTTTGATGTTGCTGACAGGGGAGCCTGCTCCCTGTTGGCATTATGTTCCACCCTCCCAGTTTCATATGCCGATGGGGGAGCCCACTCCCCGTTGGCATAATGCCCCCCCACAAACACCCAGTAGATATGTGCCGAAGGGGTACCCAATCCCCCTCAGCTCTTGTGTGCCCCCTTTTGTGCCAATGGGGTGCCCAATCCCTATCGGCTACAGCTGCCCACCCAAAAAAAACACTTCATTGGCACACTGGGAGTCCACCCCAGTGTGCACCATCCTGCGATGTTTTTTTTTTTTTAACCTGTGGAGAAAAAATGGTCCCTCATGGTCTTCGTGCCCCCCTCCTACAACTTGTGCCCACCCACTGTGCACCCTGCCTCCCCACACAGCCTCACCCCATACTTTCCTCCGGAGTCTGGCGCGATGATCTTCGGTGGACCAGGAACATGGCTGCACTCTGCAAAGCTGACCGCGAACTGAGGAAATGCTGGTAAGCTATATAATGGAATCAATAGGATTATTCCAACCTTGATGCATATCTCAGGCATTTTTGGGAATTTTGGCACCAAATTTTCAACATGGGGTTTTTGGGACACCTCCTCATTAATTCTGCCACTGTCATGGTGTTATTCAACCCCGAAAGGTGATTTCGTGGTCACTGCGTGGAATCTCCTTTTGGGACAGATTAATGAAACAACAGTGCCAGTGTTCATGAGGCTGGCACTCAAAAAGCTTATGTTGCAAATTTGGTGGAAAAAATCCAAAAAATGACTGTTTTATGAGTGTGTGTTGCACAGTTGCTACGCATGCTCGTAACTTTGCAAATCTGTAATATTTTCATGCCAGATTTTCAACATCAGCATTTTTTCACACCTCCTTGTGAATAGTACAGCTGTCATTTTTCACATCCTGGCCAAAATGTGTTTTCGCTCTTCCGACACAGAATAGCGCAGTTGCTGTGGGAAATCAGTGTTCAGGACAGATTAAGAAAATGACAGTGATACTGTTCATGAGCAGAGGTCCTAAAATGCATATGTTGAAAATTTGGTGACCATACTCCATAAAATGACTGTGTTACGAGCGTGCATTGCGCAGTTTGCACACACGCTTGTAACTTCACAAATTAATATTTTCACTCAAGACTTTCAACATTGCCATTCTTCTGCACCTCCTTATGAACTGTACAGCTGTCATTTTTCACATCCTGGCTGAAATATGTTTTCGCAGTTTCGGCTCAGAATAGAGAGGTCACTGAGGGAAATCCTTGTTCGGGACACATTATGAAAATGACAGCAACACTGTTTATTAGCAGAGGTCCTAAAATGCCTATATTGAAAATTTGGTGATGAAAGTCCATAAAATGAGTGTGTTATGTGTGTACCTTGAGCAGTTTCCACTCACGCTTGTACCTTCACAACTTTGCAATATTTTCACTCCAGATTTTCAACATTGCCATTTTTCCACATCTCCTTATGAACAGTGCAGCTGTCATTTTTCACATCCTGGCCGAAATGTGTTTTCCATCTTCCGGCTCACAATAGCGCAGTCGCTGTGGGAAATCAGTGTTCAGAACACATCAAGAAAATCACACTGACACTGTTCATGAGCAGAGGTACTAAAATGCCTATGTTGACAATTTGGTGACAAAAGTCCATAAAATGACTGTGTTACGAGCGTGCGTTGTGCAGTTTCCACACACCCTTGTAAGTCTGCAAATTAATAATATTTTCACGCCAGATTTTCAACACTGGCATTTTTTCACACCTCCTTATGAACAGTACAGCTGTCATTTTTCACATCCTGACCAAAATGTGTTTTAGCACTTCTGGCGCACAATACCGCAGTCGCTGTCGGAAATCAGAGTTTGGGACAGATTAGGATCGAGCGAGTGAGAGAGGGGAGGAGTAACTGAGCTCAACTGAGCTCTGTCGAGACTGCTGCAGATTTTTTTGTGGGTAGGAAAAGCCACCAACGCAGGCAAGAGCCCAGTACAAAAGGGCAGCCTGCAGTGCCAGGAGACACAGAACAAGCGAATGAGGGAGGGGGACTGAGTGAGTTCAACAGAGCACTGTTGGGAGTACTGCAGATTTCTTTGTGGGCAGAAAAAGGCAGCAATGCATGTGGGGGCCCAGTACAAAAGGGCAGCCTACAGCAGCAGGAGAAACAGAATGAGCGAGTGAGAGAGGGGGACTGAGCGAGCTCAACGGAGCTCTATCGTGACTGCTGCAGTTTCTTTGTGGGCAAAACAAGGCAGCAATGCAGGCAGGAGCCCAGTACAAAAGGCCAGCCAGCAGCACAGCCAAAAATGGAATGAGTGAGTGAGAGAGGGGGACTGAGCGAGCTCAATGGAGCTCTGTTGAGGCTGCTGCAGATTTCTTTGTGGGCAGAAAAAGGCACCAACAGAGGCAGGAGCCCACTACAAAAGGGCATCCTGCAGCGTCAGGAGAAACAGAATGAACGAGTGAGACGGGGGAGTGAGCGACCTCAACGGAGCTCTGTTGGGACACCTGCAGATTTCTTTGTGGGCAGAAAAAGGTGCCAATTCAGGCGGGAGCCCAGTACAAAAGAGTAGCCTGCAGCACTGGGAGAAACAGAATGAATGAGTGACAGAGGGGCAGTGAACGAGCTCAATGGACCAACGCAATCAACATTCAGCATTGACAAATGCTTGTTTCAAATGCATCTGCACAGTTGACAATTTTTGTAAAGCAATAATAACAATGGGAGTTATTCCACATGTGTCCAAAGGTGCCACATGTGCAGGTGGAGGGATTTGAGGCCTAGATGCACCAGTCTGCCTTGCTCCTGAGTCAGAAAATCATGACAGAGAGGCAGAGAAACTGGGGTTTCCATTGATTGCTGTTGAAGCAGAGAGAACCAAATCTGATGAGGCCAAAGTGGGGCTATTAGAATCGTGTAAGCCCCTTCCACCTGTAGCTTGAAGAGAACCAACTGAGCCACTGGGAAGGGAGGAAAGGTGTACAAGAACCTCCTTGTCCAGCACAGAGACAGTGCATCTCACCAGAAAACACCATGCCTGGGAATGAGCCAGCAACAATTGGGTAGTTTGTGTTGGATGGGGAGATAAAGAGGTCTATCTCCGGCCAAACCCACATGTCGAAGAAGCTTTCAACCATCTCTTAATTTAGTTCTCACTCATGAGCCCTGACAGTGGTGTGGCTGAGACTGTCTGCCAGGATGTTGCTGACACCCTACACATGGACAGCAGTCAGGCAGAGGTCATTATGGACTGCCCAATACCACAGTCTCATCTCCTCCCTGCATAGAGAGTACAAGCAAGTGCCTTCCTGTTATTTCAGCTAACAGACCACAGGCATTTTGTCAGTCTGAATCAGGAGTGTTCCTGGACATAGAAGAGGGTGGAAGGCCTGGAAGGCATACAGTACTTCCCTCATTTCTAACACATGGATGTGTAGAGATGCTTTCAGCTGAGACCATGTTCCCTGAGTCTGATTGTCTCCTAGGTGGGCTCTCCAGCCTTGACATGAAGCATCCATTGTAAGGGTCATAGTAGGAGCAAGGAGTTGAAATTGGAACCCCTATGGAGAGATTGGATAACTCCTGCCACCAAAGAAGATCCTTCTTCATGTACCTGGACACTAGGACTCTGTAGTCCAGGTTGTCCAGTCATTGACATGAAGAGTCCATTGGGTCACCCTCATACACAGTCTGGCTAGAAAAACTGTAGGGATCACAGTTGTCATCATTCTGAGAAGATGGAGGATCAACCAGACTTTGGTCAAGCTTGAGTTGTCCAATAATCTGGCCTGTTCCTGCAGGGTCTTCACTCTGTCCAATGGGAGGAAGGCCCTGCCCTGGACCATATCTAGCACTGCCCCAAATAAATTGTAGGCACTGGGAAGGGAGAGGTGGGACCTGGGATAGTTGACTGTTATTTCAAGTCTGGAAAAGAGATCCAGGGTGAAGGAAAGTGACTCCCTCAGATTGCTCTGTGATGGGGCCAATAGAAGCCAATCATCCAGATACAGGCACAATTGGATCCCTCTGAGGCATAGGGCTGCAGCCACCACTGCTAGACACTTGGAAAAAACCTGAGGTGCTGAGGATAGGCCAAAAGGGAGAGCCTTGAACTGGTAATGCTTCCCCTGGAAGACAAACTGCAGAAAGTGGCGGTGGGCCTGGAAGGCAGGGATGTGCAGGTAATTATCCTGCATGTCCAACACACAAAGCCAATTGCTCTTGTGGAGAAGGGATAGAAGTCCCTGGATGGTGAGCATGCAGAATCTCTTCTACTCAACGTACAGGTGGAGCATGCTGAGGTCCAAGATGGGTCTTAGGTCACCCTTCTTTTTGGGCACTAGGCACAAGGAAGAAATGAAAGTAGTACCCTTCCTATCTGTTCCAGAGCCATGGGCTCTTGGCTGACTTTTGCAGAAGAGCCTGGATCTTATCCCCTATCAGAGGCAGGTGCCTTGGAGAATAATGGGAGAGGCCTGGGGGGCTGTCCGGAGACCTGTCTAGGAACTCTATGGTGTGACCTCTTTCTATTAACTGAAGAACTCAAGAGTCTATGGTTATGTCCTGTGACCCCGGAAGGTGGAGGGCAAATCTTCTCCCCCTACTGGTTCCCCTGGAGGATCTGTAGGAGGCAGGGGTTCCCACACAAGTCAAGAGGCTAAGGCGAGGGAGTCAGCAGCTCCTCTGGGGGGGCATCTGGGACTTGGCAGGGAGAATAGGGGTTCCCGATGCTGGATACCAGCATTTAGCCTGGCCTTTGGCAGGGGTCTTTTTGGTCTGGCATCCCTGTTGCTAAAGAAAAGACTGTTTGCCTTTGCATACCTCTCAGTACATGAAGAGGATGTCGAAGATGGATTTACCTTGGTACTACAGTTCAGTGATAATATCCTTCCTTAGCATCACCTCTGAGTAACACAGATCCCCTGAAAGGGGCATCTAATATGGAGTTCTGGACTTCTTGTGCCAAGCTGGCAATCCTGAGCCATGAATGTCACCTAATGCAGACAGCAGTGGCTGTGATGTGAGCAACTGAGTCTACTGTGTCATAGGTGGCATGTAGGGCATGATGACAGAAGATTTTAGCCATTCTCACAGTCTTGGCAATCTCGGCCTTAAGCTCCTTGTCCTGGATAGCTTCCATCTCTGACTCGAGTGAGGCCAGGGAAGATTTCTGATAGGAAACTATATAAGCCACTTAGTTAAGAGACCTGATGGTGCAAGTAGAAGAGGAATAGATCTTGTGACTGAAATTGTACAGCTGCTTACACTCCTTATCAGGAGGAGACATGCTCAGATGTTAGGCTTAAAGGACCTGTCATGGACAGGTGCGATAACAACTGAGTCTGCATTAGGATGGCCAGTAATGTGTGTGACCCCATTTGGGGGGGTGGTACATCCTGTTTGCATTTTTTGAGACAGCCGGAATGGAGGAAGGCTGTTGCCAGATAGTGGACGTCCAGTCTTCGTGGCACCCAGTCCAAGGCAGTGTGGGCATAGGAGCTGTGTCAGTCATGTCTAGATGCTCCACAAGCCTTTTCTGTTTTGGATCCTGTTCCTGGATAGCCTAACCACAGGTGTTTTGTATAGTTCTGAAGACTCCTGCAAAGAAAGGATCCTCTGGATGGGACTTTGGGGAATCCTTAGGCTGAGGGTCTATAGGTGTATGCATGCCAGTACTGGAGGACACATCAGAGTCCAAAGAATGCCTGCTGGGAGTCTGAAGCCTTTTTAGAAGAGTGTCCTGGGTTTTATCCCTGACCTGGTGTCTAGAGGAGCCTTCTCTGGAAAGGTGGGAATCCACAGGAGAGGCTTATCTTGGGGGTTGGAAAGGAGGCAGGAGTAGAGGCTGCCACTGGTTTCCGATGGTCAGTCTCCAAGCCTAGTTGAGTCATTGCCTCCTAAATCAGGGTCTGAAACACTGCCTGGATATCAGCCTGAAGCTGCTGTGGAGGCAGAGACTAAAGCTGAGGAGGAGGAGGAGGAGGAGGAGGCTGGTATAATGGATAGCCCAGCATCTGATATTGAGGGTATCCATGAGAGTGATAGGAGTAAGGAAAGTCAGAAGGAGCATACCCTTGATTAAACATAGCCTGGCAGCTGGTACCCTGGTACATAATGGGATTGATGATCAGGCATTGGATACCCCAGTGAAGGGTACATTGGGTATTGTGGGGGTGGACAACCTGGAACATTGCCCATAGGTCCAGCTGGAGGTGGAGCTGAAGGCCCTGCACTGTGGTGGGGCCAAAGACCTAGCAGGGGGTCCAGAAGGACCAGGCATCAGCCCCATAGGGACATTCAAAGAGGCTGGCACTGAATCAGGCACAGGAATGTCCAGCACTGGAAGATTCTGTGCCTGGGGGCCTGATAGAAGGCTGTTCAGCATTTAAGGAATGGCCAGAGTGGCAGATATACCCTGAGCCAGTGAAGGGTCACATGGTGAAAGGTCACTTGGTGTCAGGGTGTGAGTAGAACCTGGTGGAAGACCCATTGTCATCTAGGGAGAAGGAGTCCAAGTTGATGGAACCTGGTTGTGCAAGGGGGCTTGGGCTGAGGAGGTCCTGATGGAAGGGCCCCAGGGGAATTAACAACAGGCTCAGTGGGTAAATCAGAAAGAGACTGACTCAGCAAAGGAGAGAGAAGCTCTGGATTAGCATCCACCTCAGGCAGGCATGCCCGGAGCGTCTGATTGTATCACTGGGAGTGAGGAACCCTTAAAAGACTGCTGCATGTCCATCAGCTGGCTCAACTCGATGTTGGAGGTATACTGCAACCCCAATGAGAGAGCCCCTGCTGTGCAGTCCCCAGAGGAACCAGGGAGTGACTTACCATCCGAGGCAGTGCAGACATCAGATGAGCTAATGTCTGACATATTAGCCTGGGCCATGCAGACAGCAGCAAAGTTGGAACCCAGTTTACTAGCTGTGACCATGCGCTCCTCAGTGGTGCTGGGGAGTGACTTACTGACCTGGCTACTAGTGATAGACCCTGAAGAAGATATGGGCCTATGGAGCACTATAGGCATTCCATTGTCAAGAAGAAGCCTGACTGCACCATGAGTAATGCAGGCAGGGAGGCTCTGCCAGAGTGGTAGGAGACTGTCAATAGGGGTACTTACTGAAGTGGAGGCCCCTCTGGTGTCAGTGCTGCCCGATGGTCATGCCAAGTGGATGGAGACCTATTCTGATGTCAGTGCCTCTCCTTGTCCTTTTTTTTTTGTTTTTGGGTTCTGGCATTGGACAAGAAGATGTTTCCAGCAGATTCTGCAGCTCCTTTTCCATCAAAGCTAGGCACTTCTCCAGCAAGTGGGCTTCACTCTTTTTCTTGTGCCTAATCCGTGTGGCCTGGCTGAAGGATTGGCAAGGTGCACATTCCTTGGCCTGGTGTTTGGGGCTGTGGCAGATCACACAGCGGGAATGCTAGTCAGCATGCAGGATCTGGGTGCTGCAGGACTTGCACATCTTCTTTTCAGTGCAGCACCCAACTGTTCATGTTCCTGAACTGTACCTCCAACTATTTCCCATGCAGTAAATTTGTCAGTAATTTATTTGCTTCATCTTTCTTCTGTTTATCCCTCATGATCTCTGTATAAGACCTGTTTATGTTAGACCTGTTTATGCTGTATTTTACTATGTAATTGTTTGATCTGGTGTTCGGTTCTCTTTTTAGGCAAACTGGACATTTGTGTAAATGGCCATGTTTGCTCATATGTCTTTCAGTATAAAATAAAGACTGATTGATTAAAAACTGGACTGACAGACCTGAACCACAGCAGTTCTGTAAAAATCCAATCTGGCCATACTGGGTGCAACTTGCACTAGTACTGCTGGTCCGGTCACTCTGGCTGCACTGTTCAGTTTGACTTTTACATATCTGTTCTGCTCTTGGAAGTCTGTTTTCCAAACCTTCCTTGGCATAGTTAAAAACAGAACTGTCGGAACCAGACTAGATAGGTAAAAGCTAGACCAAATCATCTCGAGTGAGTGGATCAGCAATATTTGCTCAAGCTGTGCCCAATCCAGATTTTACAGCTCTGGTCCAGGTCTGGTGATGTGGGTTTTACCCGTACCCCACTGCATGTGGTTTAGTGATATACTGTACAGATGGATGCAGAGTCTAACCCATTGAAGGTTGAAGTTTCAGAAAACCATTATGCTAAAAATAGCAAGACTCACTCCCTCACCCCCAGTCACAACTAATCCTCTACCAAAGTCATGCTTAAATACTGATGCCTCTATATCCATACCACTAAGCTTTTAATGCCAACATGCCTCTTCTGCTGGCATGAACCCCTCATCCATGAAGTCCCATTCTGCTTGTGGCAGCCCCCTCCAACCAGGTGATTTTTCAGGGAGCAGCTCTTTACACCATATCAACTAAATTACTGGCAAACTCCTTATTTATTAAAATGTTATTGAGAAATGTTCTTTTTAGTATAGCCATGGTCAGGAAAAATTAATATGTAAAAGAAACCAAAACCCCCATTTATCAGTTCATTGAATCACAGTACAGTATGTTATGAACTTATCAGATTCTATGTGTAACCTACAGTAAGTCAAACAAAAATTAGATGCACAAATGCCTTCCTATTTGCAAGTGAAGCAAATGTGGCCCCTGTCATTCAGTTGTAAACACTTATAGCCACAAATTTCAGGTTAAGAACATTCATTAGAATATAAACAGTAGCCCAGAACTGCCTGCCTGAGAATGAATTCGGTGTATTATTTGGAAAAAGGCAACACTGGGATTCTTGCTATGCAATGTCCTGCAAAGTAGCACACTGATTTCTCTTAGGATGGTGGTGTCAAATGGTTTAATGAGGTGTTGTGTTCATAGGGGCCTAGGAAAACAGCAGAGCTTATTTGTTATGTAGAAAGTTCCTGGAAGTGTTTAACCCATTCTACTTCCAGTACCTTTCTATGATGTCTGTACCATCCATTGGTAATCTGATACAGAATGACTGCCAGAAGATAATGAGTTAAATTTCTGTGGGCTCAATTAACTCCGCAAGCCAGAGGAAAAATAGTGCTCTAAAGCTTCCTATACACACACAGGCAGCGTAGTAACGGAAATTCAATGGAGGAATCTATTTTTAACACTCTACCATGTTGTTTGGTAGCAAAGATGACATCATCCCTTTTCTGAATACAGTACTCATGTTGGGCTATGCCCATAGTCATAAAAACTGGGCCCACAGTTCCCAGTGACATGTGGCTTCCAGTTTCCTTGTTATGACCTAAGGTCTCTTGGAAGTGAACTACCCTTCCCCCATAATCCTCATTTTCTGCACTCCTGCAGCACTGCTTTCTCTGGGGGCAGCATGGGACTTTTGTGCACCTGCACCAGCCTGTAGGTGATGGTGCCAAGAGGACCTACATGAGGCTTCTAGGACTTCCTATAGTGATCAGTCCCTGGCTTAAGAGCCTAATCAAACTATAGTGTAGCCATCCTTATACCAAAACTTTTACCACACTAAGGTACTGCGGTGCAGTACTTCCCCCTTATGGCAGTTTCATTCAAGGTACCATGAAAGCTGATGTGTTACCTTATTGTGCTCAGCACAATCATGTAACACTTCAGTAAATGTGGTACTTTGAATAATATTGCTGTAAGGGGAAAACGCGGTATTACAGTACTGTAATGTGGTAAACATTTTGGTGGTATAGCAGAAGATTAGGATGCCTAACACTCTATATGGCCCCCTACCAGGTGGCACACCAGCCTCCTGTGGTGTCACCAACAGCCCTGCCCAGATGGAAAGCAGCTGCTACATGTCAGATGTTTGAGACCCCTTACCTAACTTAGGGCAAAATAACAAATCAATAACTTATTCCCGATGCTGATGCCACACACAGGACTCTCTGAGTCAACCACACCACTGTCTATTCCATTCACTCAGCTTCCATCACTTCTTTGCTGGGGTCCCCCAGATTGCTACCCCACAAACTGAAATCCAGGCTGAAAAGCACCCAGAAAATCTCTGAGAACTAGCTAGTACTGCCAACTAGTGGGAGCAATTGTGAGAAATGAGTAGTGTAGATAGGGATGTTAAAAGGAATACACTATACTGTACATCTGAGAACAGGGACCACATCAGAAACAGGTAGGTAATAAAAGTGAAATAATGTAGGGAATGAGTATAGTAGGTCCAGTGAACAGACAGGGTAAGGACAGGAGACAGGTCCTGTAGGGTGGTTTGCTAAATGTCACAAGCTGTGGGAACAAAATGTGTGATCTCCAGTCAGTGGCAGAAAAGGGCTAAGATGGGCATAGTATCCATAATGGAAACAATAATTCGAGACCTTGCAGTACTATGCTACTGATGCTACAGAAGAGACAGACAATAAAGCGAGGGTGTGGCACTGTACATTATGGAAGGTATGGCAGCCATGGAAGATACAGTACTACTCCGGGAGGGTACAGAATAGAAGCAGATTGGGTGCAACTGATGAAATAGAGAATAATGTATGGGCAACCATACACAACAAGGCTGTGTTTCCATTGAGGGGTTGAGATCACTGCATATGAACCTCGAGAGCGAAGCTTGAAAGGTCCATGCTGTCATCTCCACCACTAGATGGAAACACATGCTGAGTTTTCAGAAGGACAGTCTTACAGGATTTAGGACACTGTCCTACATGCTGGACCATTGGAGATCTTAGGGCTTAGCTCTAGGCAGCATGGGCAGAGATTGCATGCCTCAAATTTCATATTCAAGAGGAAATACTTTATAAGATCCACCCGCCATTTCCCCAACATCCAACAGAAGAACCTCGACCGCAGAGGGTAGTTGGTCCAGGAGGTTGGCAGGTGGTTAAGAGGGTAAAATCGGGTTCCCCATCACTCTGTGCTCTCCAACATATTACCTCCAAAAACCATATAAACACTACAAACAGGTATCTGCCTCTATCTCCGAAATCAATCAAAGGGGCAGAGGACACTGCAGAGAAGGACACTGCAGCACAGGAGCTAGCACAACAAAACTCACCCAGATCAGTAACCAAAACAAAAAAAGCAAAAAGGAAATCCAAAAACCTTCTGACCATAGGAGACTCCATGATTCGGGGAGTTGATACCCATCTCCAGCCAGGGGTAATGGTCAGATGTCTCCCAGGTACATCAGCATGGAGAGACACTGACTGCATTGCTAAAATTGTTCACAAAGCAGGAGAAAACATTGATGTCCTGGTACACATAGGGACTAATGATCTCACCAGCAGGTCAGTTATGGAGACCAAGGAACACCTGACCAGGTTGGGTGACAAACTATCATCTATTTCATCCGACATCTCCTTCTCTGAGATCCTGCTAGTCTGGGAGAGGGGAGCAGATGGACGGAAGGTCACAGAAGGGGAGATAGGGGAGCTAAACATATGGCTCAAGGGCTGTACCAGGAAAAAGGACACAGATTTGTAGGGAACTGGCAACAGTTCTGGAAGTGAAAGTTCTTTAAATTTGATGGACTGCATCTGACTAAGGAGGAAGTCAGTGCATTGGGGCAGAAGTTTGACGTCTTTGCAGAATATTTAAACTAGCAAATGGGGAGAGGGTTGCAGCACCCCATACGTCGAATGGGAAGAACACTTCTCCCCCCTCAGCTAGTGGTCAAACAGTGATTCAGCATGTTTGCAGTTCATTTGCATCACCAGGTAAGAAAAAGGTCTGTCTCCTAATCGATGCACAGGGAAATGCCAAACCTCACCCAACAACTAACACACCAAAATCTGGCCAATGGAAAACATCATGTACACAATGCTCACAGTCTGGGAAATAAGATCCCAGACCTGCAGGCAATAATGTCAGAGGCTAAACTGGACATAGTAGCATTAATGAGATGTGGTTTACCAGTAACCACACTTGGGAGACTTCATTACCTGGCTATGTACTGTTCAGAAGAGACCGAGGTGCAAAAAGTGGGGTGGGGTGGAGTGGCCCTGTATGTCAATGAAAATATCAAAGCTACAGAAATTCAGAATACACATAAGGAGCCAGAAGAACTGTGGGTCACCCTAGAAACAGAAAATGGGACAGCCATAAGAACTGGGATTGTCTACAGGCCCCCAGACTAGGGGGAGGACATAGACACATTATTGTTAGAATATGTACAAAACATGACAGCTAAAGGGGAGGTTCTGATAATGGGAGACTTCAACATGCTGGATACAGATTGGTCAATACCAACAGGAACATCTGTCAGAACTAGACACATGGTGGATTTCCTGCTGGGGGAGGGCCTCAAACAACTGGTACAACAACCCACAAGAGACAGGGCTATCCTAGATCTAGTACTGACTTACAGGGAAAGGATCACAGATCTCCAGGTAGAAGGTCACCTAGGGGCCAGTGACCATCACATGGTATGGTTCAATTTGGTCACTATATCTAAATCATCCCATTCCAAGGCAAAAATATGGGACTTCAGAGGAGTTGACTTTGATAAGATGGCCAACAGAGTTAAACTAGCCCTGGCAAAAAGAAACACAGGTGAGGGGGTACAGACAAAGTGGGCAAGCATTAAGGATGCAATACTTGAAGCAACATCCCATTGTGTTAGACAGAAAAGGAAGTGCAAAAGAAGAAGGAAACCACTTTGGTTCTCAAATACGGTAGCAGAAAAGGTCAGAGCCAAAAGGCTGGCCTTCAGGAAATATAAGGGAACACAGCAGGATGAAGATAGGGAGGCATACCAAACTGCCCTGAGGAAAGCAGGGAAGGCAGTAAGGCAGACAAAGTCCCAAACTGAGGAAACACTAGCACGAACAGTAAAAGAAGGTGACAAGACTTTCTATAGATACATTAGTGAAAGGAGAAAGTCCAGTGGGGGTATTACTAAGCTCAAAGGAGAAAAGGGGGCATGTGAGGAGGAGGACCAAGGAAAAGCATCTATCCTAAATAGATACTTTTGCTCAGTATTTACTGAAGAGAAGGTAGGGCAGGGCCCACAGCTCCGCACCATGGACACAGGGGGGAGGGAGGTGAGCACTGCTCCCTTCACAAAAGAAAGGGTCCTACAACAGCTCGCTAAGCTCAGGGTGGACAAGGCAATGGGACCTGATGGCATATATCCCAGTGTGCTTAAGGAGCTAAGGGTGGAACTAGCAGAGCCATTAGCAGAACTGTTTAGTGAGTCTCTGAGCACAGGAGAGGCCCCAGAAGACTGAAGAAGGGCTCATGTGATCCTGCTTTACAAGAGTGGTAGCAGGGAGGAGGCAGAGAACTACAGACCAGTCAGTCTTACCTCAGTAGTGGGCAAGATTATGGAGGCACTCCTTAAGGAAAGGATAGTGCAACACCTGGAATCCATAGGGGCACAGGATCCAAGACAGCATGGGTTTACAAAAGGAAGATCCTGTCAAACTAATCTCATAGATTTCTTTGACTGGGTAACCAGAGTGGTGGACCAAGGGGGAGCAGTTGATGTCACCTACCTTGACTTCAGCAAAGCTTTCAACACTGTTCCACATAGAAGATTGATAAATAAACTGGGTAGGCTTGGGGTGGGTCAGAAGTGGGTCAAATGGGTGGCAAACTGGTTGATGGGCAGAAAACAAAGAGTGGTAGTAAATGGTATACAGTCAGAAGAGATGCAAGTCACAAGTGGGGTACCTCAGGGATCAGTTCTGGGGCCAGTCCTCTTCAATATCTTCATTAGTGACCTTGCAGATGGACTAGAGGGTAAGGCTTGTCTGTTTGCAGATGACACCAAGATCTGCAACAGAGTAGATGATCCAGATGGGGTGGGCAGAATGAGAAGGGATCTGGATAAACTAGCAAAATGGTCAGAAGAGTGGCAACTGGGATTTATTGCAAAGAAGTGCAAGATCATGCACATAGGGAAGAGAAACCCTAAAGCCACCTACAGGCTGGGAGGGGAGTTGCTGGCAGTCACAAAGGAAGAAAGAGACTTGGGCATCATCATCATTACCAATGGCCTGAAATCATCCAAGCAGACCTCTAAAGCAGTAGGTAAGGCTAGGGGGATGTTAGGGTGTATTAGTAGGGGTTTCACAAGTCGTAAGATGGAGGTAATAATCCCTCTTTAAAAGACACTGGTTAGGGCCCCATCTGGAGTACTGCATGCAGTACTGGAGGCCACACCTTCACAAGAACATTAACCAAATTTAGGCAGTCCAGAGAAGGGCAACCAAAATGGTGCAGGGACTGCATCAGAAGACATATGAGGACAGATTAACAGAGTTCAATATGTATACCCTTGAGCAAAGGAGGGAAAGAGGTGATATGATCAAAACATTCAAACACCTTAAGGGCATTAACAAGGTGAAAGAGTCTAACATGTTTAAATATAAGAAAAATAGCAGGACAAAAGGACCATGCCTGAGATTACAGGGAGGCCGATTAAGGGGGAATGTGAGGAAATTCCTTTTCACAGAAAGAGTGGTGGATGCATGGAACGGCCTACCTCAGGAAGTGGTGGCTATGAATACAGTGCAGGGCTTCAAACAGGTATGGGATAGGCATAAGGGGAGCAATACAGATGAGTATGAATAGATAGGCCACTGACAGAGCAAAGGCCGATGGCACATTTATAAGGTAGAAAAAGAAATGGCAGACTGGATGAGCCTTGCGGTCCTTATCTGCCGTCAACCTCTATGTTTCTATGTTTCTATGTTAGTTGTGTGTGGTTGACCATATTTTATTTTTTATAGTATATGTTTTTTTACACTAGAGTGACAGACCCCGCCACTGAGGTGAAAACAAAAAATCTTGCCATTTTGTTGTTCTACTCACATATCAAAATCAAATTTCCAGACTTTTGAAAGGTATGGCTTTGGGCACTGGGTAGTTAGTAAGTAGCTAGGTGTAGAATAAATAAGAAATTTAAAATAGTATGATCTTTGAACTGTGCAAAACAACTGTTCAGAATGTGCATAACAACACTTTAGAATATGTATAACAGTTTTGAATGTGCTTAACAAGGATTTTGAGCAGGCTAATTTTTATACTTAGCAAAGGGTAACCATATACTATAAAAAGTAAAAAACGATCAGGGGAGACAGTGGGTTACAGACTGCTGAACCAGAAGGAGGAATAAACAGGGATTTAGGTGAGGACATCAGGAAGGCATCAACCAAAGGGCAGTTGGGGACGGTGGGTTACCTGTGTGCCAGATATGAACTGGAAAATCTCAGTAGCCAGCAATGCAACAAGTCTGGCTCTGGTGGATGTCATACAAGACTGCTTTCTCATACAGTGGATCAGGGAATTCACTAGAGATGGCCCCATTCAACATAACCACAGAAACACATCACTCCAGTTCAAAACTGTGGTCCTGGACTTCAGAAAGGCAGACATCAGTAGGATGGTAAAAATACTGAAAGATAAGTGAGTAGTGGTAGAAGGCACAGAAGGGGTAGAAGCCAAATGGGATGTCATAAAGTGGGATGTAAAAGTGGGCATTATCTAGTTACCAAAGAATAAAATAAAAATAAATAAATAAATAAAGGGTCTGTGGTAGCAGAGTAGGCAGTGAAAATTGGGCAGACTAGGCTGGCCAAGAGGTCCTTATCTGCCAATAACGTCTATGTTTCTATGTTTTTTCTGGTAGATCCTGTTTCTAGTAGTTATAATGTCTGCTCAATGCATGTTTGAGTTGCAGGCTGTGGTTCTCAGATCCTTCTTTTCTTATTTTTAACAAGGATAGCTACATCACGTACCAGTCCTTGTTTTCTACTGAAGGTAATTTCTGAGAGAGCATTAAATCACTCTATTGACTTTCCTGTGTATTTTTTGACTCCCACAGATAGTGGGGGAAAGCTGCATGCATATAGTATGCTGGACATCCGCAGCATTCTGCATTGGCACTTGGATCATACTAAAGGATTGTAGAAAATCCTCTCAACTATATGCTGCCTTCCCCCATTACAAAGCAGGGCCTTTCCGAATGTTAGCCTGCTGTATTTCTTTGTTACTGGAAGTGTGGTAAGCAGCTTCTTGGTCCTGTCTGTGCTCATCTCACCCACAGGATGGCTATTTCAGTGGCTTGTTTTTACAGTGTGTCCTCTGCTGACATGTGCTTCTGCCATTTGGAGTAATGTTCATACATTTACTAAACATTACAGTTTGGACACTGTGTCTCGTAGACATCCTTGCTTTGGCAATATTTTCTTGCAAGGCCTCCTTCTTCAAGGTCCTTAGATCCTATCTTCCTCCTTCAGTACTTTGGTACTGCTTGGGAATCATTCCATGCTGTGGCTCAGTGGAGGGAAATATCCTCAAAGAAAACAGAATAGTTATTTACTGTAACAGTAGATCTACCAAAGAATCTCCTCCATTGAGCCGCACCTCTCTCTCCCTCCTTTCCTGTTGTCAGGTAACAGGTTGTTGCAAGCTGGTTCTCCTTGTATGCCTCATTCAGCATTTTCATTCAGGTTCCCATACCCTTTCCATTATGGCTGGTTTGGTCCTGGGTGCTTCAGTCCCTGCAAGTCTTATGATCCTCCTAGCTTGTGTCCAGCGGGGAACTGAGACATGCTAGAGATGCCCACTTTATATAGGCGATGATAAGGCATGTCAACTTGGGCAGCCCAAGCCAGCAAATATTTCTGGGTGGTCCTGACACTGACAGCTTACAGTTCCATGCTGTAGAACAATGGAGGGTGATGTCCTCGAAGATCTACTGTTACGGTAACTATTCTTCTGGATACCTATTGCAACCTTCCCCACCTAGGTACACCCGGAAATGAGCTTGGCTATGAGTGTCTTTCCTGGTCAACATATTACAAATAAATAAATAAAATGGTTTAGTGTGGCCCCAACAGAATTAGAGCTGTCCAACTGCTGAGCACCACTGAAGCAGATGGCCCCAGTCCATTCTCCCTCTCCCTGAATCCCTCAATATTTCATCCTGGGGTTGAAATGCAGCCTACAGCCGACAATGTGCATGCTACTAGGATGTAATCTGTAGTACAAATTTAACTCTGCATCATAAATAGACATCTATGTGTTCTTCAGCAACAGATAAATATTTGTAAATTTAACTTCACTTTCCCGAGAAACCTCTCATATGAACTGATAGCCCACATTAACATTGCTGTTCTTTGTATTAAGATGAACAAGCATGCAAAAGACACTGTTCCTTGACCCTATTGAATGCCAGGGACATCATCTCAAGGGTACAAAACTGTTAATTCCCTCTGATTATATCAAAATTATATGTAACAAGAAGCAAATGAAATCAAAGGAACTGAGATTCTGCTTTATGGGAATGTTCCAGAGTAATCCAAAATGAAAGGAAAATCAAAATGGAATTTATGAAATATTAACTCAATAGTGCCTGCATACTAAAATAATTCCTGAGGCATCAGTAGCTGTTTGTAGTTCAGACATCATGAGGGCCATGGGCTTTATTCACCTAATGATTTAAAACATACATTTTAGGTGTACGTTATTGAAAAATTAAGCAATTATCAGTTAATCGCTCACTGTGATGTTTGCACAGCTGCATTGATGGCACATTTGTGGAATGGAAAAAAATGTGACCATGAATAAACATGAGGCTTTATTTAAATCATAGCTTTGCACATATAGTAAATGGTGTAGAATGGGTCCAGTGGGCAATGCTTTTATGATGAGGTGTATGACAAAAATAACACTGTTGAAAATTATTTGCACTGCTAGCATCAGTGTTTAATTAGCATTTATTTTTGCTAGTGAGGTGCCAAATGACTGTATGATCACTACAGGGTACTCAGACAATTCTGCACCTGGGTAGTATTTTGTGCTGTCTTGAAAAGGTGTCATATTTACTTGAGCTGTTTTACAGTTTTGAAAGACATAACAAGAAGGCCCCTTATTTAAAATAAATCTGGGAACATGTGGACTCAAATGTGCACCATTCAAATAGAAGACATGTCATCCTTTGTTTCAAAAAAAAAAAATCTTTTTTTAATAGTGTATTTCCACAGGATAGCCCAAGAAGATGCAGCATGTCATTTTCTGTGAGGTCCTGATTTGTCAGTCTTTGTGTCTAAAAATCTCTGAGCCAAATTCCGAGAGGCATTCACCTGGTGCAAGGTGACTTGAGTCCAACATGACAGATGCAAGTAGCACCTTGCACCAAGAGATGCACCCAGTGGTATTCCGAAAGGAAGCCTGCAGCAACATGCAAGCAGCTTGCGGCAAGGTGGACTTGCACCACCAGTGCTCCCCAGACTCAGCAGCAGCAGCAACCAGGTGCAAGGGGTGATTATGGCAGCATCTGCACCCTATTCTCAAAGGGAGGCTGCTGCAGCCCCAAATCGGTATTCTGAGACAATCACCGAAGGACATCCAACAAAAGTACAGTTGCACATGTACATGTAATTTGCTGCCCACCAGGGGTTGCCATAATGTGCCCCCAGCTGCACCCCCAGACCATGTAACCCCCTCTGAGCCCCAATCCCCAGAAAGAACACAACATAGCCCCCCAGCCCCGGTCCCTCATGCACAGAAAGTGCCCCCAACCTGGCCTGATCCCTAATATGAATAAGTAACCCCCCCACAATCCCTGATATGATAAATAAATCCCATTACAGTGACACAAAATGCCCATGTCCCAAAGTAACCCTGCTGTCATTCACTGAGCATGTACTATTTACAGTGCATGCTCATACAGAGCTCAGTCAGTGGCTGGCCACAGTGGTGAGAGGTGGGCTGTGCCAGTCGTTGGCTGGGTGCAGGTCAGAAGGGAGGGGGTGGTAGGACATTGCCAAGTGGAGGGGTGGGTCCACTAGACCACTAGGGTTACTTTGGGACAAGGACATTTTGTGTCACTGTACCAGGACTTATTAATTATTTCGGGGATCGGCAAGGGGGTCTACTTATTCATATTACCTGGGATCGGTCCCGGTGGGGAGTCCTTTCTGTGCATTGTGTGGGACTGGGGCTGAAGGGCTTATCTAACTACCTTGAGGGATTTTGGGGTGGGAGGCATAGCCCACTAGAGCTTACTGTCCCATCTGTGTTGGGTATTAAGTGGTTGGGGGGTAGAGCCTGCACCCTGCCAGTGGGCATTATGGCAGCTTGCGGCACCTTGCTTAGATGCATCTTCCTTTTGGTGCACCACTTGGGCTGCCACAAGTTGCAGGACATAGCTGTGGGGACCCTGCCCATTAGGGAATTGGGTACAGGGTCCCCTGCACATCAGCATTTGCCACAAGTCTTCTTTGGTGAGACTTACACCATGCCTTTTAGAATTGGGCTCTCTTTTTTATAGTGTATTTCCTCAAGATAGCCTACTGAGATACAGCATCTCATTTTTTGTGAAGTCCTGCTTCTATACAGTTTTAATGGCTGCAGGGTGGAGCCTGCAGATGTCTTGCTATCAGAAAAGTAGCTCACCTCACCAGATCTGACCAAACAACAATTTTTGAGTTACAGCACTTTCACTTCGCCAGTTAACTAAAGTATTCCGCTGTCTAGTAGACTAGTTCCAGCACTATTTCTTCTCTCATCTTGCTCTGGGCTGACTTCTGGTTTAGCATGTAAAAAATATAGAAGCAGTGACACACAGACTGTGAATCAGAGGCTAAGTGAACATTTATTTGGTGCTTAAATGGCTTGCCCCGTTGGTTTAGCCAGCAGGAAGAGGAAAGAGCTGAACTCAGGTTGTAAATGGACAAATTCTGAAGAGTTGTAAACCTGCTGCATTCCTTTCTGTATACTTATGCCATTAGTTGGTTAGCATAGTTCTCAGATTAACTGATTAGTAGATTGCCATCTCAGATTACTTTGGGTGGGGGGGGGGTTATAGCTTTACTGTTGATAAACACAGCTCCACACCACAGCAGTGTCTATCTGACTGCATTCCTGGAGCAGTTCTATGCACGCGCGTGTGTGTGTGTGTGTGTGTTGGAAAATTTGTTTATGTTAACCCTTTCAGGACCTGTTAGTGGCATTCTATTCAGTTTGTTTCAGACTTGAATTATTCTCATATCTATTCACAAGTGTCCTTCTAGGGGGAAGTGAGATAGTTAGGAACTAGACTGCATTATACAGGGAAATGTTGAAAACTGAATTTCCCAGCCTTTTTAAATGTTAGCATTGTCTGATATGCAGCTTTCAGTTTGATGCAATAAATACCATATTGTAGTCTAAGGATGCAGTTGGTAAACTGGAAATATTTACAAGGCGGCACGCTCATGACTTTACTTTGTGCATTTTTTTAGGGTACTGCCCCAGGTCCTGCAACACGAAGTGAATGCCTATCTTTATATTTTAAAAAGGATATATTAAATTGGCCTTCAGCACTGAATGAAATCTGCTTTCTGGTTCTCAGAATGATGATCTCAGGTACTCTGACTACACTCATAGATAGAAATTTCTGGAAGGGGGCCTCCACCTTGGGGGACACATCATCTCGACCCCCTCCCTTCAGTAATTTGTAGGAATACTGTCAAGATTAAGGCCTGAATCCCCTCCTGACCTAACATTGTCTTCTCACTCGAAAATGCAAGTTAAATCATTTTTGCAAGTTTGATATCTATACATTTCTTTGTTACTTGCCACGTTGCAAATAAGTTCCCAAAAATGAATAAAGTGGTAAAAGCCAAACAAACAAAAAAATAAATAAATAAGAAAATTAAGGTTGTAAATTGTAAGGAGCATCCTTGTCCACCTGTCATTACTGTATAAACAATGTCTGGATTATTTAAAATATATATATATATATATATATATATATATATATATATATGCATAAATAAATTCCCATAGTGTAGCTAATTCAATATTAGCATACAACTGGGACCATCATAATACAGTAAACTCACATAGAATGTACCTATCATGGTGTCACCTCACTATGAGTAGTATTTTGCTTCACACAAGTTCCTCTTGATTTTTTCTCTCTTGCTCAATGCATATATTAGTGTCTTTTGATCGTCATGTTTGTGTAGCATAGTACAACATAAATTGTGTGCCACACAGTTTACAGTATCAACATTATGCATATTAATAATTTCACACTTTATCCATTTGAATCATATAACCTGTCATACATAGAAACATAGAAACTGCTGGCTGGTAATTAACACTGGGCCTGTCTAGTCTGCCCAGTTTTAATTATGATGACTTTTGCTGCAAGCCCCAACTTGGTTGACAGCACTGTCTCTTCCACCCCCTTCCTTCCTCCTAGGATTCCTTTGGGCCTATCCCATGCATTTTTGATACCCACCACTGGTTTCACCCCCACTGCCTCCCATGGAAGACTATTCCAGGAATCCACCAACCTTTCTGTGAAGAAGCACTTCCTCACATCTCTCTTGAATCGACTTCCTTCTAGCTCCATATCATGACCCCTTGTTCTACAGCACCCTTTTCTCTGAAACATATATATCTCCTCCCTATACCTTATTAACCCATGTGAGGTATTTAAAGGTCTTCATCATATCCCCTCTCTCTCCCGCCTCTCCTCCAGGGTGTACATATTGAACTCTCAGTCTCTCCTTATAGGGCTTCTAATGCAGACTTTGCACCATTTTGACAGCCATCAGCTCTCTTCATTTCACTTTCTCCATTTTCCAATTGTTCCCCCTTTCTTGTCTTTCTCCTTGGACTGCTCCATTTACCCCTGTCTTCCTTTGCTAACCTCCTGCTTCCTTGAATAACTTGCATCCTGGTGGGACCCTCTTCCCTCGGAATCCCCCTACTCTCTATCTCAGCCTGTGGTGGCCCACTTTCTGTCTTCCCTATTTCTTCCAACACCCTCCTTGGCTACTTTAAATGTCCATCGTGCTAACATTTAAACAATCCACTGAGGGCTATTGTTCCCTCCTTCATGGAAGCAGGCCATCACCTTGGTATAGGCGTTTATCCTTCCAGGTTGGCCAACAGTCCCCAATGTAGTTATACCTCTCCTCTCTGCACAATTCCTTGTACCATTACTTGAAGGCCTTGGTGTGGAGCTACCTTTTCTTCCCCTTATAGTACAAGATACAATTACCACTCACATTTTAAGCACTTAGGAAACACAGGACCAACCAGATAAATGATCTAACTTTAACAAAAATGAAATTTCTACATGGAGCTCACTACAGCAGTTTATCTTCATGTTTAAGCCCATGAGACATCCTTATCAAGTTAATGCATTGGCAGCCATAGTGGCTGTGGCCAGGATTTGTTTAGTCTGGGAAGCCTTAAGCACAAAGAAGAAGAATCAGCATTTATATAGCACCTTTCATACACAGTATCCCAAAGTGCTTTACAAGCAATGCTAGACTGGTAGTGAAGTGACTGAATGTGTGGTGGCGGCCATATCGCACATCATCACCCACACACAGCCTGGATAATTGCATGAACCAGCTTATGGGAAGGGGAATGTTTGCCAGGACACCGGGAATGCTCCCTGATCTTTGCGAAGAGTGCCCTGGGTTCTTTTACTTCCACCTGGACAACACCAAGATGGGCAGAAGGGACCTCAGTTTAACACCTCATCCAAAGGATGGCATACCCCAGTAGTACAGCACCCTCTAATATTGCACTCGGATGCCAGCGATTTTTAAGTGCAAGTCCAATCCCGATGTGGGATGAGAATCCATGACCTTCTGGTCCAGAGGCAGATGTGCTACCAACTGAGCCACGCTGACACCTTAAAGAGATCAAGTTACTTGCTGGTAGTCAAATCATGAAGTCAGCAGCTCTAAGGGAGTTTGAACCCTGGGATCTCCTGGTCATAGTTCTATGCTGTACTCTCTGGCCCTCACTGGTCTCCAGTTTCAATTTATCACCTCCAAAACACTGTTGAATGCAAATGTATGCTCTCCTGAGGTTTCTATACAATGTAAATAGCACCAAATAATTATCATTGTGTGTTAGACCCCAAATATTGTAGTGAATATAAATATATATTTATATGTTTAGTTCATTATAGGTAGGTAGGGAGGCAGTATAGCGCAGTGGTTTAAAGCTCTGAGCTGCAAATTTGGTGACATCCAGCAGACCAGACCTGGGTTTGAATCCCACAGCTTCCACTTGCATACTGTGTGACCCTGAGCAAGTCACTTAACTTCCCTGTGCTCCCAGGTCGCTCCTGTAAAAAAGCTTTCAGCTTAGTGTACTACTCCTAGTTAAACAACTAAATAAATAAAAAAAATAAATAAATAAGGTATTGGGCAGATGCAATGGGTCATTTGGCCTTTTATATAAGTATTTCAATTTTGTTGACCAGGTAGGATACACTAGGAAGACAGTTGCCTATTTTCAGGCATGATCCAGGAGGTTACAAAGCAGGAGAGTACAAGGTCAGAGAGGATAACAAATCAATGGATTAGAATCTATGCAAAATACACAGTACACAAGGTAGGATAAATCTAACAAGTAACATGTAGCAAGCAGTGCAGAGATTCAGATTGTACATTATGTCATTACAATGAGCATTCTGAACTACCAAAGTCTAGAGTGGTGGGGGCTTAAGTACTGGGGTGCAGGCATTGTTTGCAGGGGGAGAGGTGTAGACATGCAGTCTTAAGTGCACAATAGTGAGGAGGTGAGAGTAGGTCCAGGTAAGTAGGTATTTAGGAGCAAGCACATTTTGAGTGTTGAAACAGGAAGGAGTGGAATGAACTTCTGAAGGTGGCAGCCAATTGACAATGTCAAATAGAAGGTAGGATGCTATTCCATTGTTATGGGGTGATGGTGGAGAAGGCAAACTCACCATATTTAGTACAGTACCTTGGGAAGGATAGCTGCTTGTAGTGTAGAGACCTGAGGGAGTAGAGTTTTGTGCAGGTTACTAGGAGAGAGACTAAGGAGTGGGGCCTTTGATTGAGTAATGTGCTATAGACAATTCTTCCAAACAGAAAGCCAAATAGGGCTGTGGGGGAAGACCATCCTAACTTACTGTATAGGAGGCAGTGGTGAGTGAGGGCACTAGGTCAGAACAGTGCCTGTATGGAGAGCACTGTAAAAAAACAGTCGCGTCCATACAGCATGGACAAAAAAGCATCAAGAGGCAATGTCGCCAACAGAATAAGGGTCAGCGGTAGCGATCTCAAATGCAGTTCGTGATTGCTACTACTGTAAAACATTATTTTTGTGGGGGGCTGTGCTCCCCACACCCTCCATAATTAAAATAATCAGCTCTGGGTTGGATTTGGATTACAGAGGAAGAAGTAAAATTATGGCGACCAGGATTCAAACAATGGTCTCCACCACTTTTCTGGCTAAGCTGCACCTGCATTACCAGTCCACACCACAAAAGCAGCTCAGCCAGCCAGCCTCCTCCATTCCTTGGCCCTTGACTCAGATACTAGTACCATGGACAGCGATCAGTGGAGCCCTGCTTACATGGCACTGTACTTTCCCTGTTGCTGTCCTTGGTAGCATGGTATAGACCATGCTGTTTTACCTTGAGCTATTATTGAAGCACTATTCTAACCAGGTATGGTGAGGGAGGAGATTGCATGTGAGAGCAAACCAGCAGATGTGGTTGTGCCCTACTACCCATTTACACAGCAAAGTGTTGGGAAGTGGCAAAGATTGGTAGGCCTTAGGTTAATTTTGGGAGGAGTAGACTGTGGGCAATAGTGATTTGTGCTGAGGGAAAGCGATTAGGACTAGCCCAATATGCAATGCCTAGGCTGGAATTAACAGTTTTGCATACAGCGTGAACATGGAGGGAGAAATCAAGGGTGGGGTCAAGCATGACCCTGAGGTATTTGAAAGATGTGACAGTGTCTAATAGGGTACCATTCTTGCAGACCATAGTTAGAGGAGTATTTGTGTTCTTTAGCCAATGAAGGCTTCCAAAGAGCATAGCCTGGGATTTGGTGTTGCTCATGACAAGTTTGTTATCATTGCACCAGGAATGCATGGCTTTAAGGTCTGCTGTTAGGTCCCTGATTATAGCAGTTATTTCAGGGGCATGGCAGAGGAACATTAAATTATATGCATAAAGGAGTGGAGTAGAGTACTTGAAACAGTGATTGACTGAGTTGCAATGCAGCAAGAACAGTAAGAGTCCTAGGACTGAACAATGGGATAAGCCGAGAGAGGTGGTGAGATTATCACAGAAGGAGGAACTGATCCCGATGCGCTGGCACCTATTGGAAAGGTAGATGGAGAACTATGCAAGAGTGTGCTCTGAGATCCCAAGGGAGCCTAACTTATTGAGGAGAATGGGGTGGTTGACCGTCTCAGAGGCTTTTATGAGGTCAATGAATATTGCACTACCGTAGTCGCCACTATCAAGGGAGGAATATGTAGTGTTCGCTATTGTGAGCAGTACAGTGGTAGTACTATATCCCTTACAGAAACCATGCTGGTCAGGGCAGATGAAGTCATGTTTCTCAGGGTATACATTCAGTTGAACTACAACAATGTTCTCTAACACTCTACTTAGAGCAGGTAAGATGACGACGTGCCTATACTTAGATATGAGTTTCTGATTTCTTTTTTGAAGACCGTCTTGATATTTACTTTTTTTCAGATGAGGGGAACAGTACCCATGGAGAACAGTAAAGCTAACAAATTCTATGTTTCTATGTTTTTAAGCTTTCATGTTTATTGAGGCATAGAGAACTAGTTTGAAAAGTGTGCAAGTGAATGACTTAACCAATTTGTGAAGTATATGTTGAATCAACCAGGATACACAGTACTACTTTGTGCAAAGCATGTCACACTTTCCTGCATGACAAATTGGATTAATTACTATTTGATTACATTGTGTCTCTGCAGTATTCTGCAGCATGTCACTGCCAGGAACTGTGATAAGAGCATTGCCTCCTAGATGACTCCACTGTATGTTAAGAATTATCATCAGCAGGCAGGTTAAATGTTAATGGAAAACATTTTTTCATTAAACTCTCATGAAACAGACTAAATTGTAAAAACCAAAAAATCAAAGGAGGGTATCCAGGGGAACGTGAGTCTGTTCACAGATGATCTGAGGCTCTGTGGGTGGGCTGACAGTAAAGAAGGGATTAACATTATAGGATAAGATGTGAGGAGACAGGGGGCTTGGCTCTACATTTGTGCTGGTGCCATGCTAATTCACCACTATAAACATTCTTGCTTGTCTGTCTGCTGGGTCTCTGTCTCGAGGTATAGTCTGTGTGGTAGAGGCAGAGACACACACAGCAGACTGGGAAGTGTAGTTCAGAGGGAGTGACCTCTGAAACTACAGAACTATGGGAATGCCTCAAAGTGTGGTTTTAAACTGCTGGGGTTACTAATTGTGTTGGGAAAGGAGCACAGGTAGCCTGTAGCAATTTGTTTTAAATTGATATCTTGCACAAAATCAGGTAGATCGTCCCAGGAGTATGCTTGTGATCTGGGATTACTTCCAGGAACAGGCATATTTAGGGCTGTGAGGGAGTGAGCACTGTGAGCTCCGAGGGTGCAGCATCATGCACGGAGATGCGCAGAGACACGTGCATCTCTGCATGCATGTTATTGTGTTCATGGGTGAATGGGAGATGGGAGACAGACCTAAAGAGAGACAAAGATTTCGAGTGCATTAATAAGGTCAGTCTATTTGTGGATCTTGAGGTAGAGGGAAATAATAAAATCATGTCTGTATTAACAATAGATGGGGATCTCTGTGTGAAATGCCCAAATTGTGATATGTACAAAATGGCTGATGAGGGCACTAATTATGAAAATTTCAAGTGCGAAAAGTGTATACAGGCTGAAAAGTTACAACAAAACCTTGATTTAGTAATAGAATGACTAGAAATTTTGGAGCAGAGTCAAATGGAAATAACTGAGCAATTAAGGGTGCTTAATAGCTTAAATAAAGATGGAAGAAAGGAGAATCAGGAGGCAATTGCTGGGGGGTGGGAAGAGAAAATTAGCCCAATATTGTAACAGCAAAGAAAGTATAGAGGACAATGAGTGGTGTGAAGTTACAGCAGTAAAAAGAAAAAAAAGAGGTAGAAGCCCACTAACAGATATACCTTCTCAAATTAATAATAGGAGTAAAACGAGGGTAATCCCAGGTGATAAAGATGGGTTAAGCAACAATAGGGAGACTATATCATTATCAAATAGTTTTAAGGTGTTGGGAGAACAACCGGAAGGAGAAGATGGGAACAGGTTTCTGGAAACACAAATACCTGAAGAAGAGAAAAGGCAGGTGGTGGTAATTCAGGATTATATTCTAAAATACACTGATCAGTATATTTGTACACAGGATAAGGAAACTTTTATGGTGAGCAGTTTCTCTGGAGTGGGAATGGAGGATCTGTACAAAATGACGGACACTTTTTATGGGGGCAGGAGTAAATCCAGTGGCAGTAGTACATGGGGGAATTAATGATGTAGGAAAGAAACTGTTGCCAGCATTACAGCAGGATTTTATAAAACTCTGTGATAAATAGAAGGACAAGGGACCACAGGATCACCAGGTAAGTGCAAACTGGTTGAAGGGAAGGAGTCAGATGGTGGTGGTAATTGGGACACATTCCAGGCAATGGGTGGTGACCAGTGGGGTGCCATAGGGGTCAGTGCTAGGACCAATACTATTTAACTTCTATGTTAGTGACTTAGCAGAGGGTCTGGAGGGATGGGTGTGCCTGTTGACAGATTATACAAAGGTCTGCAATAGGGTGGATACACCTAGTGGGGTGCAAGCCATGAGGCAGGACCTGGAGAGGTTGAAGAGGTGGTCTGACATTTGGAAATTGATGTTTAATGCACAAAAGTGCTCAATGATGCACCTGGGGAAGATGAATAGGAGGGAACTTTATTCCCTTGTGGGTGGTGATTAAGGAGAAGGAAACAGAAAGGGACCTGGGGATTATGGTATCATGTGACCGCAAGGTGAGCATTCAGTATAGCGGGGCAGTGGGAAAGGCAAATGGAATGTTGGCTTTCATTGTGATGGGTTTTAATAGTAGGAAGAGGGAGGTGTTAATGCCATTATACAGAACCATGGTCAGGTTGCATCTGGAGTATGGGGTGCAGTTCAGGAGGCCTCACCTATGCAGAGATGTTGAGTTGATGGAGAGGGTACAGAGAAGGGCAACAAAAATGGTACGAGGGATGCAGGATGTACCCTATGAGAGAAGATTGAGAGGGCTGAATTTGTACCCTCTGGAGACTAGGAGGGAAGGGGGTGCATGATTGAGACCTTTAAATATCGAAGGGAATAAACAAGGTGGAGGGTGATAGTTTGTTCAAATTGAAGAAGGTAGTGAACACAAGGGGACATAGCCTCAAACTGGAAGGTGGACAATACAGAGGTAATGTCAGGAGGCAGTTTTTCATGGAGAGGGTGGTGGAGGTCTGGAACAAGTTGCTGGAGGAGGTAGTGGTGGAGGGGTTCAAGAGGGCTTGGGATAGATTTAAGGGTTGTGAAAAGAGGGTGGAAGCATAACAGAAGGGGGTTAGGGTGTTGGGCAGACTAGATGGGCCATGGGGCCTTTCTCTGTCATCACATTTCTGTGTATCTGTGTAAGGGATATGAAATAATAATTTCAGAGATTCTGCCATAAGTGAGGGCATCAATATATAAACATAGGAGAATAGAATTAGCTAATGTATGGTTGAAGAGATGGACACAGGAGGAGTGGTTCAGATTTATTAAGCATTAGGACACCTTTTATGATAAGCCAAGCTTATACTGTAAGGATGGACTCCATCTGAGTTTCAGGGGCAGTAGAATTTTGGGTGCTAAAATAAAAATAGAGATTAGTAAATGTTTAAACTATTAGATGGGGGGTTGAAGGGTAATAGAAAACATAAAGTAGAAATAGTAGCTAGCCAAGGCATTGTATATTGCCCAAAGAATATAAAAAGCAAAAAAAAGTCCAAAAAGGTTAGGATGATGTTTTTTAATGCAAGGAGTATAAATAAGGAAAAATTGACAGAGTTGGAATCATTGATAAAAAGGGAAAGTTGTAACATTATTGAAGTGGTATAGACTTGTGGAGTGAAGAGGTAAGCTGGAATAAAAATATAAAAGGATACCGCCTGATACACAAGGATAGAAAAGAAAGGATAGGCAGAGGGGTCACCCTATATATTAGGGAGGACGTTGAGAGTCTTGCCCACAATGTAGATAGCATGTACGAGAATATAGAAATTCTTGGGGATGATATCCTGGGATTGATAGGAAAAAAACTTAGATTGCTGACATTTTATAGACCTCCTGCCACTACCAGCCAGGACACAACTGATTTTATTACATGTACAGTATAAGTAATTTGGCTGAATTTGGCTGAAGAAATTAATGTATTATTCTTAGGGGACTTAAATGTACTCAAAATAGATTGAGGTGTCCCAGTATTTGAGGGCAATTCAATGGAATCAGTTGTGCACAGTGAGCTGATATCAGTTGGGTTACAGCAGTCTGTCCAGGAGGCTAAAAGAGGGAACAATATATTGGATGTGGTATTAACAAATATTCCTGAGGACATATCAACATTTAAAAATAATAGAACCAATAGGGTCTAGTGACCATGACCATGACATGATTACCTTTCAGATAGAGAGGACTAATAAAATCATTAAGGGAGTAACTATACAGTATTTATACAATAAGGCTAATTATGTAGCAATTAAATATGAATTGGCTAAGGTGAACTGGATCAAGATAAGAGAGGATGCATCTACGGAAACAAGTTGGGAATTGTTTACCCATATTACTAAGGATTTAGTGAGAAAATATGTACCTACAAGGATAGTTTATAATAATCGGGGTTAAAAAACAGTCTGGTTAAGTAAGAGAATCATTAAGTTAAGTAGTAAGAAGAGAAAACAATACAAAAAAATGGAAATAAACACAAACAAAAGAAAATAGAAGTAAATATAAAAAGACAGTACGTACACTAAAAAGTGAAATAAGGAAATCAAAGAAAAGAATGTAATTACAATTAGCCACATCTAGGAAAAACCCCAAGAGTTTCTATAGTTATGTAAATAATAAAAGAGGTATAACTAGAAGTGTGGGTCCCCTAATAATTGGAGAAGTCATATCTCAGCCACAGGAAACGGTGAGACAATGTAATACCTTCTTTAGTAATGTGTTTACTCCAAAGGATATTAATCCGGTATTAGAAAAGCCTTTAATGGGGGATAGTGGACAGAAAATATATATTACATTGGAACAGGTATGTAGAAAGATACAAAAGTTAAAAGAGGATAAATCAGCAGGGGGCGATGGATTACACCCAAAATGTATTAAGGAATTAGCAAAGGAACTCTCTCCAGTTATTGCCAATATAGGCCACAAATCTATGTGTGAGGGCTATGTAACTAAAGAATGGAGGTCAGTCATTGTGGTGCCCATTTTTAAAAGAGGTTTTAGAGCAGAGGTAGCAAATTATAGACCGGTTAGTTTGACATCAGTGGTGGGCAAGATAGTCAAAGGCATAATAGCAGATAGTATTACTGATTATCTAGAAATAAATAATCTACAGGATGAACAGCAACATGGGTTCATAAAGAATAGATCATGTGACACCAATCTGATCAATTTTTATAATTTTGTAGTAAGTCAATTAGATCAGGGCAAACCTGTTGATGTGGTTCTGCTGGATTTTAGTGCGGCCTTTGATAAAGTGAGTCACAGAATTTTGATCATAAAGGTATTGCATTTAGGGATAGATAGAACTATATAATTGGTTGGATAGGACATTGGCTGATGGATAGGATGCAAAGGGTGAGACTGAATAGGTATTTATTGGATGAGATGGGGGTCGTAAGTGATGTGCCTCAGGGGTTCATGTTGGGACCCTTGTTATTTAACATGTTTATAGGAGACCTAAATACAATCAGCCATAATAAAAATGATCACATTTGCAGACAATGTAAAATTGGGAGGAGTGGTGGACACATTTGAAAATAGGCTGATTTTTGGACAGGACATAATTGATATTGATATTTGGACAGTTAAGAACAAAATGCAGTTTAGTATTAAAAAATGTACAGTAATGCATTTTGGAAGTGGGAATATAAAACATGATTATTACTTACAAGGATTTAAATTAAGAAAGTCATCTGAAGAAAGGGACCTGGGAATCTACATTACAAATGATCTGAAAAGTAGGATGCAGAGCAGAATGATTGCTAATAAGGCAACAAATAATATTCATTGCATACGTAGGTCCTTTTTTACACAAGACCAAGAAGTATTATTACCATTATTTAAAATACATGTTAGGCCATTATTAAACTATTGTTCCCCGGTATGGAGTCCATTTCCAAGGAAGGACAAAGTACTTGTGGAAAGACCACAGTGTGCACTTACTAAATTAATATCAGGTCTCAATCAGGTACTATATGAAACAAGGTTAAAAAGGTTACACCTATGACCATTGGAAGTACAGCCAATAAGGGGGGATTTACTATTGTTATATAAAATTCTGCAGTAGAGGACATGAAGGGAGGACTTGGACATAAGATAGCGTAATCAAGTTTACAAATTGAAAGGACATGATTTGCAGCTAATAGGACAAAAGTGTAACACTGAGTTATGGAAAAATAGCTTCAAGGAAAGAACCATCAGGCAATGGAATAGATTGCCACAAGAAATAGTGGAAGCCCCTATTCTAGTGAATTTTAAAAACAAATTGGATGAGTACATCTTGGTTGGTAACCTTGGTTACCTCCACTGAATAGTGGGGACAACTTGTATGAGTCTGTACCCTCTGTTGTCTTAATCCTCCTAGTATGACTCCTAGTATTACTAGAAAAGTGATTCAGTATTTTGCAATCTAAATACAACACAAACATGTTAATGGTGATGAATATACTGTAGGAGGGAAACATTCAAGAAAGGTGTACTATACTGATGGGTCACAGGTAGATAGAGCAGATGAGGAGAGAGACCTAGGTATGGTAATCTACAATAATCTAAAGATGGCTGCTAAGTGCAGCAGGGTATGTAGTAGAGCTAACAAAATGCTAGGATGCATCAGGAGAGGGATTAGTTGCAGAAGAAGGGAGGTGATATTGCTTATTTATAGATCACTGGTGAGAACACAATTGAATACTCGGCCACATTGTCGGGTCCACAGCTAAGAAAGGTCAAGGATAGAAACATAGAAACATTGAATTTGATTGCAGAAAATAACCATTTGGCTCACCCAGTCTGCCTTTTTTTCCCTACCTATATTGTAACCATAGACCATACTTGATCTACTGCTCATTCTCCCTGCCCTCTTCCTTTCCACTATGATTCCCTTGTGCCTATCACATGCATACTTGAACCCCACCACTCCCCCCCATCACCACAACCTCCGCTGGAAGATAGTTCCAGGAATCCACCACTCTTTCTGTGAAGTACTTCCTAACTTCTCTCCTGAATCTAGCCCCCTCCAGCGTCATAGCATGTCTCATTGTTCTTGAGCACCTTTTCTTCTGAAAATTACTTCCCTCCTGTGCCTTATTTACCCTTGTGAGGGATTTAAAGGTCTCTGTCATATCCCCCCCTCTCCCTCCTCTCTTCCAGAGTGTAAATACTGAAGTCCTTTAGTCTTTCCTCATAGGGCTTTTGATGCAGACCCTGCACCATTTTAGTTGCCTTCCTCTGGACAGCTTCCATTCTGTCTATGGCCTTCCAGAGATGTGGTCTCCAGGACAGTACACAGTACTCTAGGCGGGGGTCTTAGCAGAGATCTATACAGAGGTAACACAACATACAAACATACGAAGAAGCTAGCAGAAGAAGGCCATTTGGTCTATCAAGTCTGCTCATATTGCAGGATCCATAGCTTGAGTTAATGTCCCTGCCCACCCTCCCCACTCCTCCCATCCTCCCATCCTCCCTACCCATGACCCTTACTTTTCCCCTATGCCTGTCCCAGCCTCTCTTAAAGCTGCCCACTGTCTTCAATGAGATTACCTCTTCTGGCAGTGCATTCCAAGTGTCCACACCCTCTCTGTGAGGAAGTGCTTCCTGATCTCCCTCCTAAACCTCCCACCCTTCAGCTTAAGACTGTGCCGCCTTGTGTTATGGTTGCCACTCAGCTTAAAGATACTCTCCTTATCAACCTTATTTATCCCTTTCAGTAACTTGAAGGTCCCAATTATGTCCTCTCTCTCTCTCTCTCTCTCTCTCTCTCTCTCTCTCCTATCTTCCAGGGAGTACATCTTCAGTGTCCTCAACCTCTCCTCATATGCCTTACTCTGCTGACTGGCTATCATCTTTGTAGCCATCCTCTGGACTTTCTCCCTCACTCTGCCTCATTCTGCTGGAGATAGCCCCCCCCCATGCACACCAACATTCCACTAGCTCTCCCAGATGCCTTGTTGCACCACCTGGCCACCTTTAGGTCATCCAATATAATTACCCCCAGGTATCTTCCCTGATTGGTGGACTTCAATACCACTCAATCCATTTTGTACTCTGTCCCTAGGTTTCTGTGCCCTAAGTGCATTATTTTGCACTGTTTCACATTCAAACCCAGCTGCCATATCCTTGACTACTCATCAAGTTTTCTCAGGTCTCTGCTCATCCTTTCCATTCCCTCTGGAATGTTCACCTTATTGTAGATTTTAGTGTCATGTGCAAAGAGGCAGACCTTCCCTTCCAGCTCCTCAGCAGTGTCACTTATAAAGACATTAAAGAGAACCAGTCCCAGCACTGATCCCTGAGGCACTCAAGTGGTCACTGCCCCTTCCTTGGAGTGAACTCCATTTACCCCCAACCTCTGTTGCCTATCCCCTAACCAATTTCTCACCCAGTTTACCACCTTTGGACCCACTCCTAAGCTGCCAAGCTTGCTTACTAGTATCCTGTGTGGAACAGTGTTGAATGCCCAAGTGAAATGTAAGTAAGCCAAGTTCACCGCTTCACCCTGATATAAATGCTCTCACAAATGCAACTGCCACTAGCCTAGTGTAAAAAAATATATATATATATATATACTCTGACAATGCTCACTGAGTGGCCCCCTTCCTTTCTCTACTTATTCCTCCCCTATCTCCCTCCCTTCTACCCCCACCAGCTCTCCCCGACCATAAATTTTAACTTTTGTTATCTTTTGCTTGTTGGAGATTGTACTCTATTGTAACAAAATTGTAATTGAACTGTAACTTTTTTGTTTGTAAGTACTGTGTCCCTTGTACTACTGTTCTGATGTCCTCTTTGTGATGATGTACCTTTGTAAATGAGCCTCTGGCTCAAAGGTTTCTAAACTGATGTTTAACTAACTAACTAAATAAATAAATAAATACTTTGTCACCCAGTCAAAGAAATCTATCAGATTAGTTTGACATGAACAATCCCCTGTGAAACCATGCTGCCTTGGGTTTTGTAACCCACTGGATTCAAGATATTCCACAATCCTTTCCTTCAGCGGTGATTACATTAATTTTCCCACCACCGATATCAGGATGACTGGCCTATAATTGCCAGCCTCCTCCCTGCTACCGCTTCTGTTTAGTGGGACTACATTTGCCCTCTTCCAGTCCTCTGGAACCACTCCTGTTTCCAGTAAACTGTTAAACAGGACTGTTAGAGGTGCAGCTAGTATTTCCCTGAGCTCCCTCAATACCCTTGGATGCACCCCATCTGGTCCCATTGCTTTCTTCACCTTCAGATTAGCAAGTCCTTTCAGGACTCTCTCTTCCAAAAAAGGACTAGTGTCCACCTCCCTCCAAAGCTTCTGTTACTTTTTTGTGGCACCTCCCTTTCTCTTTCCTCTGAGAACACTGAAATAGAATACACCTTGAACACTTAGATTAGAAACAGTGCCACAAAGGGCAATAAAGATGATTCATCACCAGTCAGGCAAGGCACTTGCTGACAGACTAAAAAGCCTCAACACATACTCTCTGGAGGGCAGAATGAGGAGGAAAACATAATAGAGACTTGCAAATGCAGGAAAAAGTCCAACAGAGATGACACAGCAAGTGTTTTCAAACTAAGAAACAGTGCATCCAACAGAGAGCATGTGCTCATGCTGAAAGGGGGAAATTCAAAAAGGATATGGAAGTGGAATTGGATGGTTGGAACAAACTTCCTGACAATTGTGTGGAGGCCAAGACAATAGCGGGGTTCAAAACAGGTGGGATGCATATAAAGGAGTTATTAGATGGAAAAAGATAGGAGGGGAAGGAGTACCTTGGAGGGATGATGGAATCTAAACTGTTTCTAATAGGGAGTCATAGGACACACAAGATGGATGGTTGAGGTATTTTTCTTCCTGGCACTTTTCCATGTTTCTGCATTTGCCTTGAAGCACAATTTGTGATGCTGTGACAGTATACTAGCTGTCAGAGCTCTTGTGTTACACCACATAGCTACTAAAACAGCAGTTTCTTCCCTGTGATACTGGATGGATATGTCTGTGGTGCTGTGACCACTTCATTGTTGGCAGATTTAGTGTGAAATCAAGTTTAATTAAACACTCCCCTGGCCTCAATTGAGTAAGAGCTTCATTTATGAGCTGAGTTAAGCCAGTGGATCTTAAGTTTACATCTCAATATGCTTTAGGATTTCACAGTGTTGATCTTCTTCCTGTCTCATTAGTGATTTGTCATTTTAAAGAGTAACATACTTTGTACAGCAAATTCAGAAAACAAAACTTCATCTAAAACCAATGAACCATTTTTATGCATGCTCATTTCCAATATTGCTATATACTGAAGATAATCATGTTTAAAAAATAACATCTTGTGCATTTGCTTCAGCATACATTAGAGTCAGAATCCTGTATTTGTTATGTTGCAATCTTTTGCCATTGAAATTATTGTGTGATGTCACCAAAATAAGATGAAAAAATTCACTACATTTTCAAACAGTGAGATGAGATGGGTTCAGATAGAGAAAGCTCTTATTCACTCACATACATCATCAGTAATTTGGATTCATTGGAATATGACATTTAGAACAAAACAATAAAGCCAAGAGGATTTTCTTTCAACAATTACTATTAGAAAAAACTGCATGGTTTAGACATTCCATTTATAAATATTGGGCATAGATTACTCATACCTCTTGTGTTTAAAGCCATGGTGCAAAGAAGCTGGGCAAAAATTGCCCCTATCTTATTTCACATAAAAGATTCCAGCCCTTTTCCAGTTTTATTTGGCGATAACATTTTCTAGTTCTACCAACATTTGAGTCATTTATAAATGTTTTAATTTAGTTTTTTCTCAAGAAAAAAGATGGCCATCACATTGGGCTTGGAACTGCCATTGTAGTCCTGGTAAGGGATGGGATTGAGAAAAAAAAGCTCATGGGGCCGGATTCATAGAGAGTAATGCAGGGCTTGTGTGAAGCCCTGTATCAAACCCAGTGGTCAGTGCAGCTGTGCCAAAACCTTTTCCATAGACTGTGCCCAGTTCAAGAAGATCAGGTGCATTTGCAACAATTTTCCTGATTTATAGCAGTTTGCATCAAATATTTGGCACAGGCCCCATAAAAAGGGTATCTGAGATTGCCGCAAGCTAGACCAGAAAAAGTTGTTCAAACTTGCAGTAATCGGCACAAGAGACAAAAATCCTGATCACTGGCCGGGTGAGCGACACAAGCCCCATGGACCATATGTTAGTGCACCTGAGGCTTGCTGCCTTCTTGGGACATTTTAGAATTGCACCCATGGTGTGCAGCATAGGAGAGACCTGGAAATGTACATTTAAAAGGTATGCTAATGTTTTTATTTGTAGCTGAAACTGGCCTTTTGTGAAAACATTTTTCATTGTACTGGTGCTTTAAGTCTTATTCACTACCCACAGGAACACCAGTCTGTTTAGTATCATCTATGACACATATTGGTCTACAGACTGGTCCGTGCCCCCCGCTCCAGCCCCCCAGGTTGCATGTGTCATGCACTTTTACTGTTAGATGACTGTAATATTCAATGTTGATTGTGCTTTACATGTTTTCCAGGAGGGACAACTAAACTGGCCAGGATCTGGGTCCTTACTGCACCCTCTGAAGTCATGGATTTTGGCTTAGCAGGGCACTCTCTTGAATGAGAATATTTTCAGACCAATGGTGCTGGGCTATCTTATGGGTCTGAATTTAAAGACTTTGTCATTTCCTGGTGCATTTGCCTTTACATTGATCTATGGGAGGATGGAATAGGGCAGAATGCAGAAATTAATTATGGTCAGGGGGCAGGGTGGCCAAGGGATTAAAGAACTAGTGTGCTGCCTAAAATGGTTGTTAGTTTTTAAAAGCAGTCATCCATTACCTTTTATATCTGAGGTATCTTTTCTTTTACCTTTGGTTAATTAGAAGGTTGTTTACCTGATGTTAGTAGGTGTTATGTGTGGGACATCACTAGTGGCCGAAATTCACTCCACGAAGTGATTCGTGGAGTAACAAGGAATCCGTGAAGTACTCTGCAACATGAAGCGGAGTACTTTGAGTCATAATGGGGAACGCAAAGTCCATTGGAAACAATGACTTTGCGTTATTCCGCTTTCCCCAAACCACTTCTCCACCAGTTTTAAGGAGAAGTACATTGAAATTAATGTTTGTCACCTCACTTTGCCTTGTTTTTAAGCTCCAAAGGTGAATTTTGCAGTGCTTTATGGGATTGCATGTCACTTGGGCTCTAGATTGTTCTGCACAGCCTCAGTTCTGTGTAGTGTGTGTGTGTAGTTGAAGATGGACACAGTTTCCTCTCAGAGCTCTGTGATTCAAATCCTCTAAAAGCTGTAAAAAAAGTATTTTTGAGCTATTTCTTTTGCTCACAATTTAGTACATCAATTATAGGAAACCCTCCTGTGCTCATATTATCAAGTGTTTATTGTTTGTGTGTGGATTTTGAATGCTAATTTAGAACAATCAGTCTGTGTGCTTTGAAGTGTGCTTTGGGGGAGGGGTGTATCTGTAGTGTAGGTAGATTAACTGGGAGAAAAAGGCAGTCTTTCTTTTTTGGTTATATTTTTCTTGTATAACTGTGTTAATGTACACACAGTAATATTTTCTGTAATTCTTGACTTTTTTGCTGATTGTTGTGGTGCAGCAGTGTATAATTTCAGTTTGTTTAAAGCATTTGTTTATATTACTAAAGGTTTTTAATTTGCTATGCATTACCGAATAGTGTGTGTGAGTGGGTGTGTGCGATGCGTGCCATTAAATCAGACACCTTTAATTGTACCACAGAGTAATTGCAGTGGTGTGAACCTGCTATCCACCACACCTGCATGATTTTTTTATACTGCTTTGTGGTATCTTTACTGGTAGTGGACTGTTACTGCTCTGCACTACCCCCTTCCCCAACCGGCAAAAGGTATTCTTTTCCAGATTTGGATTTGTGACTTGTGAGCACTGGTTAGGTGTTGTTGTGCCTTTGCGTCTGCATCTCTTGAGTGCACAGCACAATCTTAATCTGTCTGTGCATTTGAAGTACACCATTATTTCTGGGAGACTTCACATTTCTTGTTACCCTCTCATTTCACTACATCAGCACTGAGGAATTTTCTGGACATAAGAGAGTAGCATTTTTGGGATGCACATTAATTCTGGTGACTGTGTGTGACCACTACATACATGACAGACTTCACCTTTAATTCTGGGAGACTGCATTTTTTGTTACCCTCCCATTTCACTTCGTCAGCATTGGGGAATTTTCTGGACGCAAGATGATAGCATTTTGGGGATGCACATTCATTCTGGTGACTGTGTTTGACCACTGCGCACATGACAGAGTGCGCTATTAATTCTGGGAGACTTTGCATTTCTTGTTACACTCTCATTTCACTTCGGCAGCACTGGGGAATTTTTTGGACACAAGACAGTAGCATTTTGAGGATGCACATTAATTTTGGTGACTGTGTGTGACTACTTCACACATGACGTCTGAGTGCACTATTAATTTTGGGAGACTTTGATCTTCTTGTGCTCTCATTACACTTCATCAGCATAGTGGAGTTTTCTGGACACAAGACATGAACATTTTGGGGATGCACACTAATTTTGTGACTGTGTATGTGAAGGGCTGCCAATATTGTTGTCACTTCACCTTACTTCGTGTAAAGGTGGAATGACAGTGCAAAGTAATAATTACAAGGTGAAGTGAGCCTTTTGCATTGTTCACTTCACATAGCCGATTGACAAAGTGAAGTGCCCACTTTGCGGGCACTTCGCCAGCAGAATTTAAATTCACTGCATCTCTAGACATCACTGTGCCTGGCAGCTGACATCTCTGTTTCTACCCCCCAACTACATCATCAACATTATGACCTCACTGACTATGACATCACTGCTGCTTAGAAACAGGCACTCAGTAGCTGCCAGGTTAGCTACCTGTGATATCACTGTCAGATATGTCAGCTGCCAGGCTAAAAGCTGTCCCACACATCCAGCACAATACTAGCACATAGAAAACTTTCTAATGAACAAAAGGAAACAGAAAAATACTTCAGATATAATAAGTTATAACTGACAATTTCTTAAAATTTGTCTCATTTTCCTGTCTGCCGGTTTTGGCTCCACTAGCTCTTTACCCTGGCAACCTGAGGAAGAAGAATTTAATTATTTTTTTTCTTTAAATTAAGCTAAATACTGGGTATCAATAAACAAATAACTGAGTATTTGTGGTGATGTGAATGAATATTCAACAGTTATTTAAAAAAAAAATCTTGCACACCCCTACTATGAGATATTTAGCCTCCTGCTACACACTAAGAATGTTTGACAAAAGGGACTATAAAAAAGTATCTCATCCTAGAAGTAACACCTCTAACAGTGTAGCACCCCAGTGTCAGTAGCACTGGTATGAGCTCATTTTGAAGTACTCAACAACTTCTTATCCATTCATTTTTAGGGTGGCCGTAGGCATAGCCCTGCAGACCTCTTTGCTAGGAGAAAAGGACTTCCTCATTCCTTTGGACCAAACAACATGTTGGACTTTCTACACAGTCACCTCCCTTTCTGTAAAGCACTCTGCTTGCTGTCTCTACAGGCAGTCACACCGCATTATTTTTCTTTGTCCGGGGTCACACCGTAACATGACACACTCTGCCGTGTTCAAAATGGCTACCAAACTATATTGTACATACACTACTATTAGTGCATGTGCAGTAGAGAGCTGCCATCTTGGTCATGGCAGAGTGTACTGTATTTCACTGTGACCACAGATTTTCTTTTGTTTACAATTAGGAATTTCCGCCCCAACTGACCCTCCCTCTCAGCACCCACTGCCCAACACCCCCTAGAAGAATACAATGACACTGGGGGTGCCCAATTCCCCAGTGTCATGATTGCCCACACCCCCAAGTAGCATAACAATGACATTGGGGGTGTCCAATCCCCCAGTGTCACGATCATGTTCCCAATATATATATATATACTTCTTTTCTTCCCACCTGACCCTCCCTCTGAGCACCACCACCCCACACACACACACATATACACCCAGAAACATAACAGTGACACTGGGGGTGCCTAATCCCCAGTGTACATTGGCTCTATAAATTTTCTCCGCCCATTCAACCTTCTTCTCAGCACCCCGGTCCCCCAGAAACACAACAGTGACACTGGAAATTTAATCCCCAGTGTCATGATTGGGAATCCTCAGTCATGGTGTTTTTCTTTTACCTGTACAAAGAAAACCATCCATTGATGTCTTTGCAGCTGTTCATTACCCCACCGACCCTCCCTCTGAGCACCCTGCACCCCCAAGCCCTTACCCATTGTGTATCAAATGCTGTAATACTATCTGCACCACAGACATGTCTTTAATCTTCAAAGCTGGACCAGGAACTGAAGAAACAGGTATGCAATTCAGTGTATTTCAATGGGGTTTAAATGTAATGGCATAAAATGGACATTTTTGCATATTTTGGGCCCAGATTTTCAACATGCCTTTTTGGGACCCTGCCTCATGAACAATGACACTAACATTAGGCAAATCTGTCCTGAAATGTGGTTTTTGGCCCCTACATGAAATTACCTTTCTAACAGGAGTTGAACATTTTCTCAGCCCTTGTTCATGAGGTGGTGTCATAAGAAGGCTATGTTGAAAATTTGGTGTAAAAATATTAGCAATAAAGTTATAAGCCTACGTTGAATTTTGTGAATGCAGGCTTGTAACTTCGATAATTTTCAATAGTTTTACCCCAAATTTACAACATAGCCATATCTTTAACAGCTGTCATTTTTCATACCCTTGCTAAAATGTTTTTTTTTTTTTTTTTACATCCCAAAAGATGATTTCGCGATTAGTACATGAAATTAACTTTCGGGCAGAAGCTGAACATTTTCTCTGTCCTTGTTCATGAGGTGGTTTCATAAGAAGGCTATATTGAACATTTGGGCCCAGATATTCAAACTGCGCCCAAAAAGTGCACAATAGCAGGAGCAAGCGCAAGTCTAGTGCGCCCACGCGCAAGAGACGCGATATTCAAAAACAGAGCAGGCCAAATTGCACCTACAGCCGACGACTGAGCCATAGCGCAACTAGGGAGGGGAAGCTGAGCAGATCTGGTGCACCATAGCACAACAAGGGATGTTCAGCTGAGCAGTCCAGAGGTGCCATAGCACAACCAGGGAGCCCCCAGCTGCAGAGCAATGTAACTGCACAATCAGGGAGGTAGGGGCCCACCACCCATGCCACAGATGGGCACAGGAACACACAGCAGAACAGACATCGTCCTCCCACACCCCAAGCACAGCACAACTGGGGGAGGGCTGGAATAACCACTGACCCATGGAGACAAGCAAACAACCCACAGCCAGGCCATGGTGCCCCATCATACCTACTGGCCAGCTATGACTGGCACACAAGGAGGGCAGACCACCCCATGCCACACCATCCCCCCAGTGCACAGCACACCCTGCACCGTGACCCCAGACACCCCCCATGAGCAGTGACCACCACTGCAGGAAACCCCATACATGCCACCACCCCCACTGTGTCAATGCAACCCTGTGCACCACAGAACCATGCAAGCCAGTCCCACTATGAGCACCCATCAGTGCGTTGCAGCACACAGCAATGCAACAACGGCAGACACAGTGCCACCACGCACAGTCCCCCCGAGGTACTGCTGAGAGACTGACCATGCGTTGGCACAAGAGGTACCCCACATGGGACGGGCGTGCCCATGACACCACCACCAGTGGTACAGCACCCTGCACAGTATTCCAGTGACACACCCTGACCCACCACTGGCCACGACAGCCAGCACAGACACCCACAGTGGTGCGTGGAAGCATGCACCACACCGGATGCCACACAGGGTATGGATAGACACCCACCCATACCCAAGGGCACAACAACACAGGGACGCAGTGATGGGGCAACCAAGCCCCAATTGTGGGCCCATGTAAGCTGTGTGCAGACAACCCGCAGTCCACCATGGCACTGGAGTGCCAGCCACCCTTCACAGGAACTGTGGACCCATAGACCACCAATAGTCACCCGGAGCACAGGCCAGAGACAGTGGGGCACATCCCCTGCAACACACACAAGCCACAGCATGGAGGTGGGACAATGACCTTGTTACCCACAGTGCCACCCAAGCCAGGTATGCACCACACCAGTGACAGGGGCAACCCAGCAAAGTGACAGGTACAGTGTCTGCCCTGCAGGGAATGTCACCACTGACATGCCAGTGGACCATGCAGGTCACAGACAGGCATGTGTGTTGGCTGCACAGGCCATGGATGGGCCGATGGGTGCGCCATGGACACAGAGCATGTGCTATGGACCACTGCACACAGTCATCCAGTGCACAGGGAACAACACACACAACACAGGCACTGACTGATATCTACCCCCACACCATAGTCACCTCCACATGGACACACACACATACCCATGACTGCACCACCCCTGATGCCATGCACACCACTGCAGCTGAGCACCTATAGCCCACTGCAAATCAGAGACCACCACAGTATTCATATCAAATTCAAATGTATTGTAAATATAAAGTGAACTATGTACAACAATAAAAACTATATACAAGCTGGGGGACACAAACAAGGTGGGGGTGGGTGGGAAGGGTGGACAAATGGGATGGGATAGGAGGTATGTGAGGGTGGGTCCAGGGGGGTAGGGGAAGTCAGGAACCAAAGGACTGTCATCTGGACCACCATTCCTGGCTCTGGGATCTCCGGCCTCTGTGCCACCGAAGCACCCCCGTTGTGTCAAGCCTCCTCAAGATGTCGAGGGACTCGAGGGCCAGCTGAAGGAGCTCCTGTAAGGTGTCACGAATGTCCCTGAGATGGCATGTACCTAGGACAAGGGAGCACAGTCAATAGGTGTGAATGCACAACCCCATACAGCCCGCCCACTGTGCATGGCATACGGCCATGGGACATACCACTGTGATGGTGTGTGACCACCCACAGTGATCACGTCCACAGGACCTGCCCACCCAGGTGCATACAGCCATGTGGAATGCTGCACACACCCACTGGCCAAGTCACGCACAGCACCACCGTGGCCATTTAGTGACATGGCTATGTGGTGCAAAGGCAGTGGCACAGCCATGCACCTGGTGCATGCATGGACCACCAGTGACACACACCCAGACATGCATTGCCACTGGACAGTGTTGACTGTAACAAGTGGCATGAATGGCAGTGATGTCGATGAATGGTGGCCATGCCCCGCTGCCCACCCTGTCACACAGCATGCAATACTAATCATGGATGTATGGCACTCACCCTCATTGGGCTGGTCAGGTGGGCATTGATGGCCCTCGCCCCGCCTGTCTACATTGTCCTCCCCCCTCCGCTGCTCTGCCCAAAATCTGTGGAGTTCATCCGGGCCTGTGGGGAAAAAAAGGAGAGAAGAACATCAGTACATTCCTGAAGCAAAGTCCCCCTGCCCCAAGGTGTGTGCCCTCCCACCCAGCCAGACCCACCCACCCCACCCTGTGAACACCGCCACAGCCAACCCCATATGGTCCCTCCCCTATGTGCTGGACACATACAACACTGTGACTCATATGGATGATAAAAGTGTGTTGACGGAACCCCTACCTGGATGTGGCACTGTGCCCCTCCTGGCATGTGACCGCAGTCGGGACAGTAGCTCTGGCTCCCTCCTGCGCAGGTCACCATAGTGGTGCCTGCACTGCTCAGCACTATGCCCCCATCCTGTGGCCTCTTCCAGGGCAGTGGCCACCTCCTGCCACACCTGGGTCCTGGCCCTGTCCAGGGGGCCTCTCCGAAGAGAGGCCCAATGCGTGGCTCTACAATGGCCACCAGATTGGCCAGCTCAGTAGCTGTCCACTGTGCTGCCTGTCTGTGTGCCATTCTAGCAGCTATAGCAGGCAATATGGTGCTCTGCAGCAAGGCTCCCCACTTGCAGATGCTGTGCGGTACAGCGCTGCCATTCCCTATCGCGCTGTTACAGAACAGTGAGATAGAGGTGTGCCTATGCCTGATGCATGGCACCAAGGGGGCAAAGGTCAGCCACAGGGTCAAGGGTCTCTGGCGCAAGGCCATGCACAGTGCCATCGGATGACAATGCGTGTAGCACAATTGGCTGCCTGTGTGCCAGCGCCATAGCGGACTACCGAGCAGTTGGGCCATTGCACCTATGATGGCCCAGTGCCACAGCGCCATGTAGTGACCATCGCTATAGCACCACTGGCACAATGGTGGCTGTGCCCTGCATTGCCTACTGCACACAGCACATCATCAGTGCAGCAGACGCCTGCGTCAGCAACCCGGGCATGCGCAGTGAGGTGTACTATGCAAGTCACAGGACTTCGCCATTGGCTCAGCACGTTCAACACAATTGCGCAAAGCACAACAGTGCGATATTCAGCCGTCATATGCAAATCATCTAATCAGCCATTCAATGGCGCAGCACTGCAATTTGCATCTACTTAAAGTTGCTCCTCATCTCATTTACATGGATTGCGCTATAAAGGTGCGACAATGTGCTGCAGTGGCCATAGTCAGTTACTGCAGTTTATTGGTGAGTTGCATGCTGTTTGGGAGTGTGGACTGTGGATTCAGGGACATGCATGGGACTGCACAGTCACAAGTAACAACTGCCATTCTTACAGGCTACATAATGACTGAGCAGGTTGTTGGAGTGGAGGAAAACAGTGGTGGGAGGAGGAGGAGGCCAAACTTTACAAAGGCTGAAACCGAGGCCCTGTTCGAGGCCTACCTGGATCAGGAGCCACTGCTCAGTGGATGGCAGAGAACCCCTCAGGCCCATGCTGCTGCATGGGAGGAGGTGGCACATGCCGTGAACCTGCATGGCAGTCACCAGAGCGCCGTGCAGGAGTGTAAGAAGAAGATGGGCACAGACAGGAGGAGGGTAAAGGAGAAGGTGGCTGCGATCAGGGCAGCACATGCTGCAACAGGTGGGGGACAGCCAGAGGTGGTACAGCTCACCCCAGCAGAGGACAGGCTTGCTCAAAGCATGCAGCAAAGTGCCATTGAGGGTGTTCCGGGTGGTGGCTTCCAGATGGGTGGTGGCCCATCACTGCATGGTAAGTCAAGGTCTGTCTATGGGGGGCAGGGTAGGTAACACGCAGTAAAGCGACTTTGTTTTCCCTTACAGATCCTGAACATCTGCATGGGTCAGTGGTGGTGGGCCTGTCCACTGCAGACAATCAGATGGAGTCGGAGGTGGGACCATCCACCTCCACAGGTATATGTGGATCATTGCGACAGTGGGGCCACCTGGCTGTCCACACTGATGTCATTGTGACAGGTGTGGAGGAAGCCCTGCCTGTGTCCCAACGTGTTGGCATCCACAGATGCCAGCATGCTGTGGCTGTGGCTGGGGCAGAGTCCAGCACCGGTGATGATGACACGACTGTCATGGGCAGTGACATGTGTGTGCCACAGGATGGACACACAGCAGGGCAATACATGCCCATGGCTGTGGTTGGTGCCACCGTGGAGGCTTGTGAGTCAGCACAGTCCCAGGCTGTGCCTGTCAGCACCGGTGGGGCAGCACTGGTGTCTGTTCAGGACAGTGGGACTGTTGCGGCCACTGTGGCAGCACCACTGAGCCCTGGGGTGCGGCAGCCTGCGGGGCAGCATCAGCAGTCACCCACTGGGCTTGAGGGTACAGGGTTCAGTGGCGGCATCTGTGCACTGCCTGTGGACATGCCCAGACCTGGTTCTGGTGCACAGCACCCACTCTCAAGGGGTGCTGAACATCAGGGCCTTGCACACCCTGAGGGACAGGATGCAGAGGAGGCTGATGACCTCTTGGACGAGCACACCCACCTACTGCGAGCATCGGTCCAGCAGCAGATGCGGCTTGCAACATCCGTGGATGCACTGCGTGTGGCTCTGGAGTGGGCAGAGGAGCGTCGCAGCAGGGAAACCGCACTGATCCTGGCACGGATGGACCATTTGCGGGAGGATGTGACCACTGCCATTGACAGGCATGCACAGGCGTTCATTGCTGTCATGGCCACAATGGGCACACAGTCAGGTGCCCATGCATCACAGACACCACGCAGTGCACTATCCACCCCCTGTTCCCGGCATTGTACGACTCCCACCCTGTCGACACCGGGTTCAGCTGTGGGCATCCTGAGCACTCCTGGTGCAGGCATGTTCAGTGTGCTGCAGACCCCTGCGCGAGCACAGTTGTGTTCACACAGTGGAACCCCTGGGGAACCATCGGTGCCAGCCCATGAGGCCAATGGTCAGCCTGCCAGTGCTGGTGGGTCTCGGCGGGGCCACCACGCATCTGTGGCGGCCGTGGCACTGTGTTGCGGGACTGACCTGTCTCCCAGCATGGCTACTGTCTGGTGCTGCCCTGTGTGCATTGTGTGTGTCAGTGGGCAGTGCACAGGTGGGTACCCGGCCCTGCATGCAGACACACAGTCCACCTGCACACCCTCCCGGCTGCTGTCTGCAGTTGTGTGTGCATGATGATGCCTGCATTGTGCTGTACACCAATGTGCAATGGTGCTCAGCATCTGACACAAGCACATGGACAGGCACTGGGCATGGTGGCCTGTGGACATGTGTGTTGCAAGGGTGTGCGTTCTGGGTCAGTGTGCCTTCTGCCCTCTGTGCACATTTGTGTGTGTGTGTGTGTGTGTGTGTGTGTGTGTGTCCTTTGGCATGGCATGTTAATCCTCACCCATCCCTGGCTGTGTGTGTGTGCCTCTGTGCCCTGCCACTTCCCTTGATGGCATGCACCCCCGGTGTGTGTCCATGCATGTTTGTGGGTTGTGCCTTGGCCACTGGTGGTTGCCATGGCCCCATGACTTACCTGGGTTGGCTGAAGTGCTCCTCCATGATGGTGTCTTGGTGCAGCTGTGCCAGCCAGAGCAGTTGGAGGTCCCATCGGCCAAGAGGGGTCTGCCCATCACCATCGTCACTGGCATCCCCATCGTCCCCATCGCTGTCCCCCTCTTCGACCTGTACAGCTATCCCACATTCGTTGGCCATGTTGTGCAGGATGCAACAGGCCAGGAATATCCCGCAGGCCTTTGAGGGTCTGCATTGTAGGGCACCGCCGGAGGTGTCCAGGCAACGGAAACATGCCTTCAGCATCCTGAACACCTGCTCAATGACATTATGTGTGGTGGCATGTGCCTCATTGTAGCATTGCTGCGATGGGGTCATGGGCCACCTGTAGGGTTTGAGCAGCCAGGGATGGAGTGGGTAATCACTGTCACCTGTGTGTAGAGGGTGCAGGTTAGATTGGTGATCAGCATCGCCCTGCCCCAGGCCATGTAGGCCACTACCCATGCCACCTCTGGCCATGCCCCCCTAGGCCCTATGATTGTCCATGTGGTTTGCATACTCACCCACTAGGTGTCCAGTGGGGATGTCCCCACTCGCGAATCTGTGGTACAGTGCTGACTGGTGCCAGATGAAAGAATTGTGTGCTCCCCCAGGTTGCATGGCAGACATTGATAATGCACCCCCTGGCATCGCACACCACCTGGCAGTTGATGCTGGCATAGCCCTTGCGATTTATGTATGCGGCCCCCTCGGGGCCAGGTGGTGTGTGTATGGCCACGTGGGTGCAGTCTATTTCCCCTAGCATGACAGGCATACATGCTACCCTGTGGAATTCCTGTATGTTTGCTGTGCGCTCTGCCGCTGTGCTGGGGAAATGGATGTACTCTTCAGCATGTGGCAGCAGTGCACTGAAGAATTGGGTGAGGTGGCATGATGTGGCTGACTGGGTTATGCCTGTGGTGTCCCCAGTTGGTCTCTGGAAGGTACCCATGGTGAGCAAGCACATGCAGGCTGTTACCTTGGTCTCCACTGATAGGGCATGACTCCGTTGTGTGGATGCCTGCATCACATCACTGCACAGCTCACAAAGCCACCCTCAGAATTGCCCTGTTCAGGCGGTACTGGCCCACAATCTCAGTATCAGTGTACAGCTCAAAGCTGGTGCGGGCTCGGTACTGCCTGTTGGGGGCATACCACTGACGGGCCCTTCCACGGCCATGCTCCCCTGCTGCCTGCCTTCTCACCCCCCTCATTATGGCCTCCATGTGGAAGGTGGCACTGGCCATGTCTCTGGCTTGTGTTCACCACCTCTGGCAGCTGTTGCTGTATTCCCCCTGCTGTTCTGGCTGCTACCTCCCCTGCACCGGGTACACCTGCCTGTGCTGGCCTCTGTGCTGTGTGGCTCCCCACACCTTTCCTGTGCCTGGCTGTTCAGAGTGACCTTTCCCTTGCGTGCCCTGTTTGTGCCTCCTGCCCTGTCTGTCTGCCTCTGCCTCTGACACATGTGGCTTCCCCGTAGTGTTCTTGCACCTCTTCCTTGCTCCTTTTTATTTTGGCTCATTTCCGCTATGGCGCAAATTCCGCTTGCTCCATTATTGTGCATGGCGCAAGTCTTTGAATATCACACTGCACCATTTATATATGGTTCCTCCCCCTTCGGTTTTTCATGCCTTCATTATCATTGCGCTGTTGCTGAGCATGATTTCGGGGGTGCAACTGCCTCCTGCTGAATATCACAGAATGGCACAATTTCGGACTTGCGCAGGCGCAACCCTATTGCGCATGGCTCAACTCTTTTGAATATCTGGTCCTTGGTGTAAAAATATTTAAAAAAGTGATTAAGTTATGAACCTACGTTGGATTTTGCAAACGCAGGCTTGTAACTTTGGTAATATTCAATATTTACTAGGTTTATTAATTTACTAGGTTTTTTGGACATAAGAAGGCACAAGGCCCATCAAGAATGTCCCCCACACTGGTGGGTCAGTATTTAGACCAGTATATGTTTATTATAAAAAAGGTTGTCCAGTGCAATCTTAAAGGAGTTGGAGTTGGAGTCCTTAATGTTAACAATGTTTGCTGTTAATCTGTTCCAAAGCTTGAAAACCTTACTGTATTAAAATTTCCTCTCTTATTAATATTAACACAAGGGACTATTAGTTTGCTATTATGAGTCTAGTAATATTTGTGTTTGAGTTATAAACAAATCCAAGGCTATCTGTTAGTTCACTACTCTGCAGAATCTTATTTAGGAGAAAAAGATTGCCCCTTTGATGTCTTAAATAAAGTGGGCGTAACCCAATACTAGATAACCTTTCAGGGTATGCCATGTTTCTAAGTCTCGGAATAATTTTCGTGATTGACCTTTGGGCTCTCTTCACCCTATTTATATTCTTGATCAAGTTTGGAGACCAGACTTGTGATGCATAGTCCAAATGAGGATGAACATAGCTCCTATATAATGGGATGATACATTGCTCAGTTCAGGTGGTAAAGGAATGCCTAATCCTAGAAATCAGACCCATTGTGATTTTTGATACAGATGTGCAGTGGGATGATATGGCTAGCTTATTATCTATGAGGACACCCAGATCTCTTTCGTGATCAGACTTTCTTAACATTGTTTGATTTAATATATAATAATATTTTAGATTTCTATGTCCAAAATGCATGATCATACATTTATTGATGTTAAAAGTCATACCATTTTGTATGGCCCAGGATTCAGTTTTCCCCAAGTCCTTCACTAGAGTAAAATGTTGAGAGATGCAACTGACCTGACCTCCCAATTTTGCATTATCTGCAAACTTGATAATGTTGTTATGCAGGTCAATGCCCATGTCTGATATGAAGAGGTTAAACAATAATGGTCCCAACACTGATCCCTGAGGAATACCACTGCTAACCCATCCATGCCTAGACAATATGTTATTGATACGAACACACTGTTGTCTATTATTGAGCCGACAATTGATCCATTCAATTAAACTGCTGTCAATGTCCATACCCTTTAATTTAATAATTATGAGGCACTTTATTGAAGGCCTTAGAGAAATCTAAGTAAACAACTTCTGATGGTATACTGCTATCTAGATTTAAGCTGATGTTATTATAAAAGTTAATAAAGTTTATACAACAGGAACTTCCCTTAGTAAATCCATATTGTTTTTTCTCATTCAGGTTATTAATCAGTAGGAAGTCCTCCAGATGTTTTTTAATCAATTTCTCCATGACCTTACAGCAGTGAGAGGTCAGCCTGATGGGTCTATAGTTTTCCAGCAACTCTCTATTTCCCTTTTTAAAGATCAGGACCACAATAGCGGATCTCCAATCCTGAGGAATATGGCCCTCTTTTAGTGATAAGTTATAGAAAATAGACAAGGGATGGTATACTACATATGCTGTACTTCTCAGAAACTTAGGATTTATATTATCCTGTCCTAGACTCAAATTACTGTTTCATTTAATTAATTCTAGAAAAAACTCCTGTTGTGTTATGTGGTCAATATTATTCACATTATTGCTAATATGCAGTACACTATCCACTTTAGGGGAGAATACTGAACAGAAATACTCATTAAAGCTGTCAACCATCTGTTGGTCATCATTCAATAAGGTACTGTTAATATGGATTGGTCCAATAGTTCTTATGGATGTCCTAAGGCTACTGTTAATATATGAATACAATAATTTGGGATTATTACTGTGTGCAATTCTAAATGCCATGTTTGATTTGGCCTGTTTAATGAGACTTTTTAATAAACTACAAGATTTTTTGTAAGCAAGTAGGTTGTTAATAGAATAATTCATTCTGAGTTTTCTAAATGCTTTTTGCTTAATCCTAATCTGTTTTTTTTTACACTAGCATTAAGTCAAATAGGTAATCTGCCTTTATTACTATAGTTTGTCTTGATCAGGACATAATCTGATTCGATTTGACTAATAATTTCTTTAAACTTGTTCTATGTTATGTCAGTAGAAAGGCCATTAAATACTCTGTCCCATTCTATGCTACCTAGGGAGTTAATAATGTCATCAAAATTAGCTAAATTATAATTTCTGATGATGGTAGATCTTATTGTTATATCCCTAGTTATGGACAGGTGACACAGAATCATATTGTGATCATTGCTTCCCAGTGGATTAATCACCCTAATTATTGAGAAGTGTTTGCAGATATTAGTAAGAATTAAATCTAATATGTTATTATTATGAGTTGGTTCTATTACTAACTGCTCAAGGCCATTTTCAGCAAAGCATTCTTCAAATGACTGTTCAAGCCTTGTAGTGCTTTTATTAACAGATCAGGTAATGCCTGGCAGTTTAAAGTCCCCCAAAATAAGTGCATCACTGTATTCTGAGACTGACATACGTTTTTGAAATAAGGCAATATTATGTACATCAGATGAATTAGGGGGTCTGTAGCAACAGCCTACTAATATTTTTCTCTACCAGGAAGAGACAATTTGACCCATATTGTCTCAAGTTTACCCACAGTAATTGTGGGGAATTGGTGAGCCATGGAAGATATGCTATTATTAATACAGAGACATACACCTCCACCTACTTTTGAATCTCTGTTCTTATAATAGAGTTGGTATCCCTGAATATCCCTGGACCATTCTGAAGTTTAGTCCCACCATGTTTCAGTAATAGCCATTACATCTATCTTATTTAATTTACAGTAGACTTCCAGTTCTGCTAATTTGAGTTTATTTAAACTGTGAGCGTTAGCTAGAAGGATTTTACATTTGTTCAATGTTGTCTCAACTTTAATCTGGGTACCTGCCATATTATTGTAAGTACCCCCTTCCCCATAATTCAGTTTAAAGACTTATTTATAAAACATTCTGTCTTTTTGCCTAATAATGAACTATCCTGTTTACTTAAATGGAGCCCATCCCATAAGAATAAATTAGGGCGCTCATGGAAATTTTCCCAGTGTGTAATACAATGATAACCCTTTTCCAGACACTACCTCCTAAGCCTATTAGTTACCATCTTGATTTTATTTATAATAGCTGTTGTGTCTCCAGGGATGGGGAGAATTTCAGAAAAACAAGCCTGAGCATTTCTGGCTGTGAGCAGTTCTCTCAGTATGATAAACTCCTTTTTAATATCATCTAGTCTATAATGACCCACGCTGTTAGTGCCTGCATGAATTATAACAAGTGGTGACTCCCCTCCATCAGATAAAATAGAGTTCACCATCATGGAGATATCTGCTATGGTAGCACCCCTGAAGCTACTACAGGTCATATTGGCCTTATCAAGATTACAGATAAGGCAGTCAATATGTTTTATAATAGAGTCACCCAATACGTAAGACTGACACTGTTGGAGTGAGTTAATAGCAGCATGCCCTATATATTCTTCATGTATAATGAGTCAACTAGGTCTGTTATCCAAGACTTGGCTAGTAGTCTGGGTATCATGTGGGGATTAGATAACATTCATGTTGCTACCCAGATCTACACAGGTCAAGACCAAATCGGTAGTGTATTCAGGGTCAGCTCTAATTGAGGTCTGTGGAGCATTAGCACTGATGCAATCATTGTTTACTGTATCCTCTCTGCATGGGCCATCCATCTCTATAATAGCTTGTGGAGTTACATGAAAAGCATCCTTACTGGGACCTTGCTTCTCTAGTGGATTTGATGTAATGTGCTGAGTGTGTAGTGGGGGGAGCAATATAATTAGGATCAATTTCACAGTGTAAATCCTTAAATCTGTTCTGCATTGAAATTGCAAAGTTCATAGCTCTGCAACCTTTTTATGTTTATTGCCAGAGACGGCAATCCATTCATCATCCATGCTATCAAAATCATCAGATTCCCTAATTCTCTTTTTATTAACCCTTTCACCTGTTCTAGTCTGAAGTATATCTGCTGTTACCTGCTAAGACATATCAAATGCTAAGCTACTAGTGGCAGTTGGAGGCTGCATAGCTAGGGAGGCCTGATTGCTATCAATAATTTTAATTCTCTCTTGAATGTCTACCTGATTTTCTAAGATAGTCTTATACTTGTGTTTGTAGGAAATAATGTCAGCTTCAAGTTGCTCAATATGTAAGCATTTCTCACACGTATACTCAGTCTGCAAAATGTTAGTTTCAAAGATAGAAAACATAGAGCAGGTTTGACATTTGCATCCATAATCTCCTTCTAATGTTTTAATTATGTTAAACATTGTTGGTTGTACACAACTGGGCAGTATTAATTAGGGATTATAAACACTGGGCCACAGAATGGTTCCCTGATAGATATGAAAGCAGTAGAAAATAGAACTTAGCGGCTTGTCCCACTATGATTTAAAATGATCTATTTCCCTCAGTAAAGCTAAACATGGATGTCTCAGTGGTAGAGCACAATAACCTTACCAGTGGCTATTTCTTGCTCTCTCATTCCCTGAAGACACTGCAGACACATGCAAGACTGTCTTTGCATGCATCTTCATGCACATTAATGCGCACTCGCCTTGCTCGCAGCAGGACTGAGCTTAAATAGCGAGTGGTGCCACAGAAGTGCTGCTAAGGTCACTGCCCGCTAAATGCAGTACAATTATGCCCCAAAAAAGTACAACTACCCTGAATTCGAGTGAGGGTCTCTCATACAAGATCCTGGCTCAAGTACACAGCAGCAGCATCCAATGAATTAAAAAATAAGAGTTCCCCACTGAGTTATAGTTTGCACTGATGTGCAAATAAACTATACTCACTCTACCTGGTTCCTAGCAACAGGAAACAGAGCTCCAAGGTTACATTAAACACACAGTCACACTAAAAAGTGCAATACAACACAGTTCTGCAGTAGTACAGGTATAGTAAGTAACCAGTGGTTGCTCAAACAAGGTTAATAAAATAAAACTAGCTTGCTCGCAGCAGGACTGAGCTTAAATAGCGAATGGTGCCCCGGAAGTGCTGCTAAGGTCACCGCCCACTAAACGTGGTACAATTATGCCCAAAAGGAGTAAAACTACCCTGAATTTGAGTGAGGGTCTCTCATACGAGACCATAGCTCATGTACACAGCAGCAGCGTCCAACAGATTAAAAAATAAGAGCTCCCCACTGAGCTGTACTTTGCACTGATGTGCAGATAAACTACACTCACTCTACCTGATTCCTAGCAACAGGAAACAGGGCTCCAAGGTTACATTAAACACACAGTCACACTAAAAAGTGCAATACAACATGGTTTTGCAGTAGTACAGGTATAATGAGTAACCGGTGGTTGCTCAAACAAGGTTCATAAAATAAAACTCGACCCCAAAATCCCAAATTTACACCATGGCCATATCTTTACAGCTCCTCATGAATGTGACAGCAGTCATTTTACAAATCTTGGTCAAAATGTATTTTTTTTTATATCCCAAAAGGTGATTTTGTGGTCCCTGCATGAAATCACCTTTCAGGCAGGAGTTGAAAATTTTCTCTGACCTTATTCATAAGACGAGGTCATAAGAAGGTTATGTTTTAACTTTGGTGTAAATATATTTTACAAAAACAAAGTTATGAGGCTATGTTGAATTTTAAAAATGAAGGCTCATAACTTTGGTAATATTCAGTATTTTTACACAAATTTTCAACATAGCAATTTCTGTACAGCACCTCATGAATGTGACAGCTGTCATTATTCAACTCCTGCCCAAAATGTGTTTTTGCATCCTGAGACTAGATTTAGCAGTCCCTCCATGACATCACCTTTTGGCCAGGAGCTGAACATTTTCTCTGCCCATCATGAGGCTGGGTCATAACAATGCTATGTTGAAAAGTTGGTGTAAAAATATCATAAAAACAATTTTCAATATTTTTACCCTTGATTCCTCTCCTGCAGTCCTATCGACTCTGGCCAGAACTTGTCTTAACTTCTGGTCAAGAAAAGGCAGGCTGAGCCAAGCTCATTTCCATGCGCTTCCCAGGAGCTTAAGTGCAGGATTCCATGTATAATTTATTGCTTAACTTGACTGATTTGTTGCTTGATTGACTGGCAGACTGAGAGTTCTGCTTGTTTTTTTTAAATCATTACTTAGCAGCCTCCTAATGCCACACTGCTAGTATTCTCTTTTCAAGTATAGTGTAGATCCATGACCTCCTTATTTCATATAGTGTTTTATTTTTTCACACATAGGCAAAGAGATATAACAGTCCACAATGTGTACTTTTGATTGCCAGAAGGACTGGGCAAAGTTAGGAAATTCAAATTTCACTGAACATTTGCGATGTTCTGTGAAATGTTAAGCACTTATCACCACCAAATTTCAATACCTGCACTAGCATCATGGCTTGGATATACCCCTCCAACACTCCTAGTACAGTGATGCCTCACATCATGTTCCATCATTACTAAAAATATCCAAATACTTCTGTCACAATGGCTAAGTTACAACTATTTGTATGGCTTGGCATTATTTGATGCCTCTGTTTTCAAATAGTAATAATATACAAACTGTAGTTATCTACAGGGTTGTTAAAGAGTCTTCAGGAGTCATTGTATAGCAACAGTCCTGCATGTGCATGTGCTTCCATAAGTCATTATAGCAGTGCACTCTAGTGGCTATCTGGCACATTGCAAGAGTTCAGGGGTAGTGTACAGTGATGTCCATGACTATTCTCCATGGTTCGTCATTCAGGATGGTGACCCAACACTTGGCACCACTATAATTTTACTATGGAGCCTCCTATGAATTCCACCATATTGCCACTTTACCCTGCCCTTATCTTCCTCTACAGTGGCAATTCACGTGTATGAATGGGCAAAATATATGGAGATGGCTTTAACAGAAATATCATAACATTGCACAATTTCACAAATGCCCATGAAATTCAACTTTAATTACTGATGTTGTTTTGGACTATTTCACTGCTTATAACCTGACCAGCCTTTAAGTATGAGATTTGAGACTTGATACACAGACTCTTTTTTTCATCCATTTTGTTTTCTCTCCCAGCCCACAGTTCATGTCTCAGGGGTATACCCCGTTCACGGATATACCCTGATCAGACTGAACAAAGCCATCATTCAACTGGTTACCAGGTGTTTCTCCAACAATGTTTTCTCCCATCTACCCTGGTGGGAGTGGTGCCTCTCTTTGCCTCATACAGCCACAACTTTCCATGTGGCAGTAGAAAGCTCCAGGTCCAACCACAGGGACTGCTGTATTAGTGAAATCCTCTGCCAACCCTCCCCAAATGAGATGCACTGCCAAGCAGCAACTGTTTTGGCTGTGGCCTGCCACCCAACTTGACCTCCTGGGCCCACGTCCAAAGCCAGGTTGTCAGCATGGCAGCATGATGTTGTGCTGCTGGGCCATGGGGGTGGTCGAAAGCCTAATATTTAGGGTCAATGAACCTAAACAAATTGTTAATATTCCATGACTAGTTTTATAGGAGCTTAACATTTTGCAGTTTACATAACTGTGAAAAGTAATTTTAAAATGTATGAATGTTTGGAGGATTATAACTCCCGTTACCCTTAAAGACAGAGATCTGAAACATAGCACACATATGTGTGATCCTTGCTAAAGTCAGTGTAACATATGTGATGCAATTTGGACAACACTTGTGAAAGTAGATGGAAATAACTGAAATCACAAATTTGGTGAAATTTCACTAAATGTTTTGCACAAATTTCACATTTCATGGAAGCAAAATCAGCATTTCAACAGAATTTCAGTGGCAGAATATACATTTCACCCAGCTCTAAACTTCAGTCATTGTTTATATAAGGGCTATGCCATGGCCTGAGTTAAGATATAATTTTTATCTTCATGAGAGTTTATTGCTCTGTTGATACTTCATAAGTGTGCAAAGCCACAAATGAGATAGCGATAGACCAATTCTATGAAATAAAAATAATAATGATATATTAATTCAGATCATGTTATAGTCAATTTGCTATTAATCAAACAGAGCAACCAAAAAATAAATGGGTTCTCACATGTGAGAATACATTTCTGAGTATGTGCAGTGATTATCTTCATTTCTTTTGCCTATGTTGCCCAAAATATAAATTGTGCCTCTCTATTTAATTGCTTATGTTGCCAAAAATAACATTTTTATCCTGGAAAATTTATTTTCACACTTGTATAAATGAAAATGTTCTTACAATATTAGAGCAAATCTCACTGAACTTCAGTTAGACACCTAGAAATGTCTTCCTACTGTGTTAATGAAACCCTCATTGAAATTCAATTCATGAATGCTGCTGAAATTATAAATAGTACAGTTTTCTAAATAAAGTAATGAAAAACTTAGAACTGAAAATGTTCCCCCAAAAATATTATTGTACCTCAGAATACAAATGAGTAATTTGTTTATATTTTACACAGTTATTATGTCACTATATGTAATCACTATATTTAAAAAAAAGAGATTCCAAAACAATAACCTTTAAGAAACATTTGGGGTTATAATTACAGCCAACAGAAGACTGTCCATTCTTTGAAGGCATCAGCCTGGATATTCAAAAGGGTTCACCTGGTGCAACCCCGCACTGCACCCTGGTGGGATATCAAAAAGGCTGCCAGGTGCAGTGCAAATCCTGATGCACTGGGGCGCAATGTAAATGTATGCAGTGCAGATGCTGGGGGCGTGCCCATGCATATGTGGAACATCCTGATATTCAGCCTGGGATGTGCGGTGCATATGCTGGTGCAACCCTGCATTGCGCCACATAGGGGGCTCAAAGTTGAGCCCGTGAAGAGTGGGAACAACTTCTGGCCACCCACAGGTGGGCTGCTGTAGTGCAGAGTGTAACACAGCAGCCACCAGCTGTGGGTGGCCACCGCCCCCACCCAGAACACCATCCACAAGCACCTATAGCTCCCTGGTAGTCTAGTGGTACCCCCCTCCCATTTCCCCGATTGCCGGTTAATAGATGTACAAGCTCCCTGGTAGTCTAGTAGTACCCCCTGCCCGTTGCCATGATCGCAGTAAATTGCTGCATGTAAAGTCCCTGGTGATCCAATGGCACCCTCCCATCCCTCCCACCCACACAGGACCCCTTGCCCACCCTGATCTCCCTGTCACTGGCAGACAGCTGCAACCCACCTGCATACCACCTGGCCACCCACCAAATGAAAGATACAGTATGGCCTGTAAGCCCATTGGTCCACAGTGTGGACCAATGGGCTTGCAGGGCATACTGTACTGGACAGTACCAAATATGTGAATGACTTCTGAATCTTCTTCTTTCTGCGATTTACCGTGATCAGGGCTAGGGTGGGGGGTACCACTGGACCACCAGGGAATGTTTAAGGCTATCAACCGGCAATCATGGCAATGGGAGGGGGGTGCCGCTAGACCCCAGGGAATTTTTAAGGCTATTGACCAGTGATCATGGCTACAGGGTGGGGGGTGCCCTGGGACCCCATCTGCACATGTCATTCTATGCAGGGTGCAAGGCACAATTCTGCCAGGCTTCCCTGCCATAGCATACAAATGGGGCCATAATGACATGAAAATGGCCCCATTTGTGCCTTGCATATATTATGGCCTCATTTGCATGCCCTCTGCTGAATACCGCAGGTGATGCACCCAGCACAAATGCATTTGTGCTGGCGCATCCCCGTGCTCCCTATCTGTGGCTTGTGCCGGTGCAGTGCTACTGCACCATGCACAGTGCCACTGCACCATGCGCTGTCCATGCCATATTCAATGGTGTTGCACCATGGTGCATCACCATTGAATATCTCCTGGTCCTGGCCCTGGTGCATCCCAGTTGCACTGCCCCCACACTTGTGCCACTGCCAGGTGCAGTCTGAATATCATGGCCCTCATGTTTTACTGCATGTCTGCAAAATTAAATCATGGGAAAGTGAAAACATAAAATATATGGGCTACCACCTTTTCTGATGTATGGCTCTTCAGTAAAAAAAAAGTACAATATTTTGTGATCCAGACCATTAAGGGCCTTACATTAAGCCATTCCTGCAGTACATGATTGATGTGTCTGGCTTCCTATAGACTATACAGATATGCACATACAAACCATGTCTAAGCATTTCTCCAGTCCAAGGAAGGGTAACAAGTATGAATAAAAGACCTACCTACCTACCTTCCTATCTACCTACCTGCCTGCTATTGCAGAGTATTGCCCCATTGATAACATTTGTTTCCTGTTTGATATTGCCAAATAGAAGATAAGAAATGCACTGCAGCATTGGAATATTTGTATATGGCCCTAATATTTGTGCTGTTGCAGTCTAGTACTGTCATTTAATTTGTGAGCATTATATTTTCACTTCCAAACATGGTTATTGATAGCCTCTAAATAAATCTGAAATTGTATCTTGACCTGCCCTTTGCAATGTGCTATACATGTATGTAACCCCCCTACAAATGGGGGTTCCCAAAAAGTCTTCCTTGAGCTTGCCTAAATGTTCACTGCCAGGTTGGTGTCATATGTTTTTAGCAGTTTAAATGTGATTACCAGAGCCTGTATGGCCTCTGTGTACTGTATCTTTAAGGGCTGCCTGATTGCAGCATACGTAATCTGAGAGGGAGCTCTGTTGAAAGATGTAACTATTTGCTGAAAATCATTTAGAGTGATAATGGTAATGTAGTTTGTCTAACATGCTTTCTTTGCAGCAAGGATTGTTTTGATTGCTTCCACTATCTTGGTCCTGGACTGCAAATTGGACCAATCAGTTCTGGTGGGACCTAAAATGTATCCGGTCTACAGGGGCTGTCTGAAGTCAACATCTGTAGGAATTGTAGTTTTGAACTTTTTGCACCTTTTTTGCAACTGAAGGGGGAGCTCTTGCTTTGACTGACAGCCAAATCAGCCAACCAAACCTTTTGGATCTTGGGAAAGTCCCCGGCTTCTTGCAGTTTTCAGTTAGATCTAAGCTGTAAGCTGAACAAGAAGGAGCTGAAGTGATTCTGAGCAGCAATCCTGAGTGGATTTGCATGGGAGAACTGTGAAAAGCCTAAGTTTTTGGCCTGCATGTCAGTGTGCTGCTCCTGAGAGGGAGAGAAGATAATTATTTTGGACTAAATCCAAGTTTGTATGACTAAAGTGAGCTACTGAAGTGTGCCAGGCTCAACCTGAAGAAGACAGAAGACTTTGATGAATGCGATCGGCCTGTCAGGAGTTCCAGCTACCCCTAAGCTCCCAGTGTGTGCAGAGACTTTGTGATTGTGACTGGGGAGCGCTTTGCCTAGTACAGTAGTATTTCCTTACATGTAAATGTGCTATGAGCTGTTAGTGGGTCATGAGTTACTCCCCCACTGTTTGAACTGTGTTCTGCTTGCTAGAAGCTGTATCCAGCCCAAAACAGACTGCATCCAAATTTGTCTCCATGTGGTCTGGGCCTTGCCAGACTGGCCCAGCCAGACTACCCACTGCACAGAGAAGCCATTGACGAGAGACCTGCCTGGGGATCAGCCCCCTGCTCCACACTTGAACAGGAACGACGCCTTTGTGACTCATGTGGGCCCTGCTTCTCCTGGCATTCCATATCGACCACCTGCAATCTCGATTTTCATCCAGCCTGTGTCCAGTCTTGGGTATCATGAGTAAATACCAGGGTAGCTCAATGCAACAACAGCTTAATCTGAGTGTGTCATCTGATTGTCTTGTTGTTTCATTTCCTTTATGAACTGAGCCCTCTGGCTCCGGATTACAAATATTGTGTACTGTGCATGTTGTGTTTTCCATCACAGGACCCCAACCAGCTGCGATGCCAGCCAACCCCAGGCAACAGTCCTGGCTAGCCCATCTCTTCTCCACCTGGGTACACAGAGGTGTGACTGTGTGGGGGGACTCAAAGCGCCTGTATAACTGCTTGATTGATATAACCTTTAAGCTAATTAACCTGATTTTGCTCCTCCCTTGTTCAAGTCCCCTGAATAAATCAGATCTAACTTTTTCTGCATGTAATCTGACTGTGGTTCCAGTTTGTGCTCAAAGTACTGTACTGTTGCTATTTGCTGTGCATAACCTTGTTTTACAGGGGGTCCCCAGTGTCGTGCCAGAGGAACCAGCCCTGGTGGTAAGTGCAAACAGTGTGGGTACTTGTGTGGTGTACCAGGGGTATTGTGAAAGTGATTATTGTACAGTGTTCAGGCCACTAGAGGGGAAAGAGGGGGGTTACAGTGTCCTGGAGGGCTGTGCCCAGGTTAGCTTGACCACTACTAACCCTGATCTCCTGGTGGAGGCACCCATTTCAGAACTGAGGTCCCTTAACCTGCTACTAGCCAAGCAGGCAGGGGTAGTAGCCTGTGGGATAGTGCCACCTAGGGGTTACATGTCTATTTTATATGGGGAGTACTAGCAACTTAGCAATACATATACAGCATATAGACTTGTGCGAATCTGAAAAATGTCACCCCACAAAATATTTTGCAAAATTCGCTTATTTTACAACATATTTTGTGGGTGTGAAATGCAAAATCCAGCAGGCAAAATGTGTAATTTCAGCAGTGAAATGCAGAATTTCGCCACCTGTGGGCAAAATTCCACATTTGAAGGATGGAGGGTGAACCCTGTATATTTAAAAATAATTAAAAAAAGTATTTCCCTACTGCAATTCCCCCTCCTGACCCAGATATCTCTGCTGGTATATAAACTAAAAAGAACCTTTCCATAGGTTCAGTAGTGGTCCCTGCCCCCTTCCCATTTCTCGATCACCCATATATGCAATACAAACCCTTTTCCATGTGTATTGGTCCCTCCCCCCTCCCCAGTCCCCGTAATAATAAAAAAAGTCCCTTTTCCTTTTATAGTGGACCATCCCCAGTCCCTGATTCACGTTAAAATAAAAATAAAAACAATTCCCCATTTCTGTGTGCAGTGGTCCCTCCCCCCCACTAGTCCCAATCCCATTAAAATGAAAATAAAAACAATTTCCCCTTTCCATAGTGTAGTGGTCCCTCCCCCCTCCCCAGTCCACAATCCTGTTAAAATAAAAATACAAACAAATCCCCATTTCCATAGTGTAGTGGTCCCCCTGACCCCCCACCCACTCTGGTATCACATCCCACCTCACTCCCCTCACCCTGGTATGGCCCGCCAGTCAGTGAGCAGCACAGCCCTCCACACACCTCCATGGCTGCCTGCTGACTGAATTGAATTTGTCAATGACAGCTACAGTACACACTGCAAGCCCAAATCTGCATTTCTGTGGAACCTATAAAATGCTGCTGATGCTGTAGAAATAATTAGATACTAATAAATGTAAGATGACACCATCATTATATTGTGGGCACTGGAGATTAGGAAGAGGCAACATTTAACTCATATTGGCATCCAACCCACCAGCGCAGTAGCAGGGCTGCCATTGCAACAACGATAACCTAAGCTAAGGAATGCACCATGATCATTGGAGAGCTAGCCGGGGAGAGGGATTCTGAGTCCCAGTGATTACACTCCTTTTCTAAGGGGGGAATAGCAAAGAGGAGTGGAGCTGCACTGACATACTGAAGACTCAAGCATGGAAAGTGCTACTTAGTATGTTTATTCCATCAAGACACTTAGACAGAAAAGCAGAAATTCTAACTAACCTTGCACTTCGGCTTGCTCTGAGCCTTCGTCTGTCACCGTCTGAAAAATGCTAAGAGCAATCTGAAGTGTTGAGATAGTCAGCATTTTTGCTGGTTTGTCTGAGGGCCTTGATGGAATAAACATACTTAGTAGCAATCCATGCTTGAGCCTTTCATTTTGTCAGTGCAGTGCCACTCCTTTGTGTGGTTTGTGGTTGTGGTTTGGCTATATGGAGCCTGGCAGCAGTGTGCGATGCAATGTGCCTTTCTAACTGGTGTGAGTCTTTCTGTGGTGGGAGGCTGCCGTGCTCTGAGCTTGCACTGCCACATGAATGCCCACAAGCATGAGTGCAACCCAGGAGCAGCAAAGGGGAAGGGAGACTCCCCGTGACTCCATATGATACATAGAGAGGGTTTATTGAGATTTTACACACGAGGTGTGGATGCCCCATAAACCAGGGCTCCGCCTCGGGCTTATATAGGCATCCCACACCAAGGGTGTGTAAAATTTACAAATAACCACCTGCTTATTACTTTATTTTTATAATTGCTGGTCACAATTTTTTAGCAATAATCTATTGAATTTGCAAATAAATGAATAAGGCAGTTGTGGTATAATGAAGAATGTATTTGTGGTGGTTGTAAACATTGCAGTTTTTAATTATTTTTAAAAACGTGTTTCTTCAACTGCTTTATTCATTTACTTGAAATTCAATAGATTATTCTAAAAACTGAGACGGAGGTCACTGTTTTTCTTTTGGTATTTAGATTATCCTGCTCCACTGTAAATTGTTCTGTTATAGAGGAGTCTACGATTTAAAATCTTGTCTCCATTTCTTAAGAATCTTGTGCTGTTGCTGTCGCTATTTTACATCCGTTTTTTTTTAACGTGGTCCGTATTTGTTTTGTTTTCAGAACGGTAGATCTGACAGGGCACGGCAAGCTGCGAGACCGCAAGTCGTTTACTTGCTTATGTCTCGCGCTGTGCTCTAGAGCAGAGTAGCGCGTGTTTGCCGTTATAACTAGTCGAGGTAGTTATAACGGCAAATTATAATTCGCTGTGCCCGTGTTAAAAAATTGTGGCCAGTAATTATTATGCAATTGCATATGCCTGGGTACAGTGCAGCCCATGTGTGCAAGCATTCCCCAGGTGTGGGCATAAAGAGGAAATACTATAACTTCCTTTACCACCTCCTTGATGCATAGTACACTGAGGCTGTGCACAGTCTCCCACCTACTCAGCATTCATAGGGTCTCCTGAGGGGAGCTGAGGAGTTGAAAGACGAGGGCTGTTGTAATGGGTGAAACAGCTGGGTGGTAGCTACAAGCTGAGCCCTGGTGAACAGGATGGAAAAATTACAAACTAAAAAACAACACACAAACACATTGGCACAACCCCACAGTTCAGTAGATTGGAACAATTTTTAAATTCATGTCAGAATTACGCTACTCATACGTGTTACTAATTAAAACAAAACAATATATGCATTTGAAGTTTCCACTGGTCTTTAAGGGGGAAGTCCTGGGGACCAATGTGCATAACTCCTATGAAAGGTGTCTTAAAGGGTCCATATGCTTAGGTGCCAGCTGCATTGATTTTGTGAGTCAGTCTACAGCTGAGTCACAAATTAAATGAGAGAGAATGCCATAGGCAATGCATTCTAAAGACAGATCTCAGAAATCTGTTTAGGGACATGGGGCCAGATTCCAAGATGGGCTACACCGGCGTAAGGTGAGATACGCCGAACCCCATGGTGTATCTCGTGACTTACGCCATGTGTTACACCCGGTGGTATTCCAAGTGGTGACTTGCGCCATGGCAGATGTGGGCTGCAACATCCATGAGTTACGTCACCCACTACGCCACAGTTGGCGATACCTGGTGCAAGTGCAGGTTATGACAGCAACTTTACCTAATTCTAGGAGGTCGACTGTCATAACCCGCAATTGCCATTCTAGAAGGGGCACTGGCGGAGCTAAACTCTGACAGCCCAGAGCTGTTCTAAGTGGCAGTCGATGGTACTATCTGTTGGCTGCCCACCCCGTGGCACCGCAACACTGGTGCAGCTGTGTTCCCCATGCTCTGACAGGCATACCCCAGCCCCCCACCCTCCCAAATGTCGGGGACTACCATAGGTCTGTGTCTAGTGCACCCCCCGATGCCAGTGCCTTCTGTCTTGCCCCCCATGCCCCTGGTGAGTGCCGAGGTGGTCCAGGGTGGGGGGCTGCCCATTGCCGGCTGCTACTTGAGACATGTGGGTTCTATATGCCAGGCATGTGGCCATAGCCTACACCTAGCATATCCCACATATCACAAGTGCTGGGACCCTGCCACTCCTGGAATGCGGCGTAGGGTCCCTGGCAGAGGAGCAAATGGCGTAACTCGCAGCCGTGTGATAGTTATGCCATTCACCTTGGAATTGACCCCCTGCATCATTCACAATGCACCATTACATTTGGAAAGCAGTGAGCCATCAGTTTAGGCCACTGCAGACTTCTTTATGTACAACAAATGGAGCAAACTGAAGAAGAGAAAACATTCCGTTGAACATGATTAAGTTTAGCTAAGAGAATCAGTATGTTGAAGTACAGAGGGTGTGGAAAGACCTAGATGAGGGCAAAACAGCATAAATGAAGTAATACCTGCAAGTACAGTATCATAAAACACTGGTCAAGCTACTGAAGGGTTTTGATAGCTGTTACCTACTTTATGTGACATGGTATCCAGAACAGAAGTTTATAGAGTACAAAGAACAGGCAAGTTGTGAAATTGAAAATAGACCTTAGACACTAATTTTGGTAAAAACATTTTCAAAAGCAGCATCAACATAAAGATCAGTGGCAGTATACTACATGTTACTGTATGTCTTTCCTCTCTAAGTTGGCAGACACACCAACAGCCCTCCCTTGATGTCAAGCCTGTGTCCCTAAGCCCTGAAGGCAGCAACTCTAATCATTTAGCTAAAGCAAAAGTTCTCTTAGCTCAGAGGTTAGAAAGCTTCATTGACTTCATACATGTTATCTCATGAACCACCACTGAAGGTCTCTATTTACATAGAAACATAGACTTTGACGGCAGCTAAGGACCACTTGGCCCACCTAGTCTGCCCACTTCCCTACCTGCTGGATAAGCTGCAGATCATAGTTAACCAACGGCATATTTCTTCCTACCCCCCACAAGAATTGCCTTATGTCTGTCCCATGCATTCTTGAATTCCCCCACTGTTTTAGACCACACAACTTCCTCAGGAAGGCGGTTCCATGCGTCCACCACCCTCTCTGTGAAAATATATTTCCTCACATTGCCCCTGAGCCATCCCCCCACTATCTTCAAATCAGTGGTGGAGGGAGAGAAAGATGGGCCACAGTGCAGGTTATAATTTTGGGTCCCCACCCTAGTGCCCCCCCCACCTTGGCACCCCAACACCCCAGCACACTGGAGGTTTTTTTGGGGGGTACCTGTTTATGCACTTTTAGCCCACCTCCCTCAAATATCAAGGAATATAACACACTTATTTTATTTATACAGAGATATTGAGAGAGACTGTAATTTTACTGGGCTGGCCTGGCCAGCAACAAGTAGTACAATGTTATTTATTTGTAGTATTTTGTATTACTAATGTTGCTGTGGTGCAGCCATTAGATAAGCAGCCACTGAGTGACCCCACCCAGTCCCATCCTGACTCCCACCTTCAGACAAACAGGTAACAGTGCTATGCCTAATAATTTTTTTTTAATAAATTATAATTTCCTTGTTTGTGCCACCAAAAAAAAAAAAAAAAAGTTAAAGCCCAGCTAAGGTTGTTGCTGCTATGCTAAATCTAGCAGACAGTCCACCCGGTCCGGCAGTCCCGACTTCCGCCCTCAGTCAAACAGGCAAACAATTACATTATTACAGCAGCCATGTCTGTGCCCACTGCCCAAGGCTCAACATAAGTGTTTTTTTCAATTTGAAATTTCCTACAGTTTGCACCACCAAAAATTGCCAGAAACCCAGCTTAGGCAGTTGCACTGCTATGCTACTCCCAGTCCTCCTAGCTAATATAAGCAGAGTCCGGTTGAGACAGAAGAATCAGTCACAACAACAAGATGTGTCCAAACACTGTTGAGACAGACTGACACACTGCATTTAGCCATTAGCGCTCGGCTCAGTCTAATTATCATCTGACCCAGCTCTCGCATGCCTAAAGTGCTTATATCTAGCCCTCAGCGCTGCATACCACAGACAGACTGGTTGACAGTGTCTCTATCCAATCAGGACATGTCAGCCAGCCAGTCATGTGGTGCAGCTTAAGTTTACTGAAGGACCCATGCTGTCTTCTTTGTCTGCCTGCTCTCTCGTTGTCAGACTCGCCACTAGCCGCCGCTAGGAGGCCCACTAATTAAGTCAGCAGCTGATCCTCCAGAGCAGCAGCACAGCAGCTAACTGAGTGACTCAGCAACCCCCCCAGTCAGGCTGGCCCCCTCACAAGGCCACAAGAAGAACAGAAGGAACAAAGGGGACAGACCAGACAGTGCGTCATCAGCCAGACCAGTCACCACACACTCCAATACAGTAAGTACACAGTACTGCTGTGCTCTCTAGAGCAGTGCAGCTCTCCCCTGTCTTCGACCACAATTCACATCCCATGACTCGCTGCTGCCATCTGCAGTATGGGCAGCACAGGTCGGATGCAGCTGTGTCTGATAGCTCAGCTGAGTGTGACTCACAGACAGTCAAAGACAAAAACGTGGATTCGTTGACCAAAAAATGGCAAATCAGTGCAAACTTAATGGGCTCCCTAAGTATGTCGGGCCCTTGTGCCACTGCACTGGCTGCACCGGCTATTCCTCCGCCACTGCTTCAAATTGTGTCCCCTTGTTCTTGCACATCTCTTTTTCTGAAAGATGCTACCCTCTTGGACTTTATTGATTCCGATGAGGTACTTAAAAGTTTCTATCATATCCCCCCCTCTCCATTCTTTCCTCAAGGGTATACATGTTAAGCTCCTTTAGTCTCTCCTCATATGGCTTCTCTTACAGACCCTGCACCATTTTAGTTGCCCTCCTCTGGACTGCCTCCATCCTGTATATGTTCTTACAGAGATGGGGTCTCCAGAACTGGATGCAGTACTCCAGATGGGGTCTCACCAACTGTCTGTACAGAGGGATAACAACCTCCTGTTTTCTGCTGGTGATGCCTCTCCCTATACATCCCAGTATTCTCCCAGCCCTCCTTACTGCCTTCTCACATTGCTTGCCAACCTTATGGTCATCTGATCTGATTATCCCCAGGTCCCTTTCCATTTTTATGTTGGCTCGCTTGTGCAGCCAACATCTTGCGACAGTGGGGCTTTGGAGGCGCGGTCACTGTTGGGTGAATGCAGGGCATGCATCAGAAGGTGCATCCCTCATTCCCCAATCAGCCTTAATGCCAGCACCACACCATGCATACTAATGTGGTGAGCACATCTAAGGAAAGGTCCGCTGTAATCTGAGCAAAGCTCGTCAGATGCAGCAGATCCTTCCTACGTGCTCGCACATTGTGAGCATGGTGAGCGGCCACCCAACTGCTGACTTCGGGGGTGCCCAATCCCCCTGCCATCTTACACTGGCTGCAAATATTTGCCAAAGGGGGGAGCCCACTCCTCGTTGGCATAAAGCAGTCCCCCCCATTTCTTATATGCCGAGGGGGGTGCCCAATCCCCCTCAGCTCTTGCCTCCTCCTCCGCTTTCCTTGCATGCCAACGGGGGTGCCTAATCCCCGTCGACATAAATTAACTCCCCCCCATAGTTGTGTGCTGACGAGGGTGTCCAATCCCCCATCAGCTGCAGCAACCCTTCCCAAACAGTTAGGTGGCACGCTGGGAGCCCACCCCAGTGTGCCTAGTCCCCTATAAAAACAAAAACTGTCCAGTGCTGTTAGTTTTTTTTTCTGTAACATAAAAACAGTCCCTCGTAGTCTCCCTTCCCACCACCCGCACCCACCCACTGTGCACCCTGCCTCCCCACACCCCCCTCACCCAATACTTACCTCTGGAGCTCAGCGTGATGATCTTCGGTGGACCGGGAACAAGTTTGCACTCTTCAAAGCAGACCAAAACTGAGGAAATGCTGGTAAGCTGTATAATGAAATAAATAGGGTTTTTTTCAACTTTAATGAATATCTCAGGCATTTTGGGGAAATTTTGCACCAAATTTTCAACATGGAATTTTTGGGACCCCTCCTCATAATTTCTGTTACAGTTATGACGTTAATCGGTCCTGAAAGGTGATTTCATAGTCACTGCGTGGAATCACCTTTCGGGACTGATTAGCAAGGACAGTGGCAGTGTTCATGAGGTGGGCTGTCAAAAAGCCTATGTTGCAAATTTGGTGGAAAAAATACAGAAATTGGCTGTTTAATGAGTGTGTGCTGTGCAGTTGCTACGCATGCTTGTAACTTTCTGAATTCGCAATATTTTCATGCCAGATTTTCAATATTGTCATTTTTCTACACCTCCTTGTGAACCGTACAGCTGTCATTTTTCACATCCTGGCCAAAATGTGTTTCCACACTTCCGGCGCACAATACTGTGGGGAATCAGTGTTCGGGGCAGATTATAAAAATGACAGTTACACTGTTCATGAGCAGAGGTCCTATAATGCCTATGCTGAAAATTTGGTGACAATACACCTTAACATGACTGTGTTACGAGTGTGCGGTGCACAATTTGCACACACGCTCATAAGTTCACGAATTTATAATATTTTCACTCCTGATTTTCAACATTGCCATTGTTCTGCACCTCCTTATGTATAGCTGTCATGTTTCACATCCTGACCAAAATGTGTTTTCGCAGTTCTGGTGCAGAATAGCGCGGTTGCTGTGGAACGTCCGTGTTCGAGGCATATTATGGAAATGACAGTGACACTGTTCATTAGCAGAGGTCCTAAAATGCCTATGTTGAAAATTTGGGGCCAACAGTCCATAAATTAGTGTTTTACAAGTGTGCGTTGTGCAGTTTGCATGCACTCTTGTGACTTTGTGCATTTGTAATATTTTCACTCCACATGTTCAAAATTGGCATTTTTCCACACCTCCTTATGAACAGTACAGTTGTCATTTTACATATTCTGCCTGAAATGTGTTTTCGCACGTCCGGTGCAGAATCACATGGTCGCTGTGCGAAATCAGATTTTGGGTCAGTTTGAGGAAATGACGAGGACACTGTTCATGAGCAGAGGTCCTAAAATGCCTATGTTAAAAATTTGGTGCCGAAAGTCCAGAAAAACACTGTGCTACAAGCATACATTGTGCAGTTTCCACGCAGCCTTGTAACTTCATACATTTGCAATATTTTCATGCCACATTTTCACCACTGGCATTTTTGCACACCTCCTTATCAACAGTACAGCTGCCATTTTTCACAGCCTGCCCAAAACGCGTTCCCGCAACTGTGGCACACAATGGCATGCTTGCTGTGGGAAATCACCTTTTGGGACACATTAACAAAATCACAGCGCCACTGTTCATGAGGGGAGGTCCCAAAATACCTATGTTGTAAATGTGCCTAACAATTCCCACAAATAATTGGGTTGCAGGCGTCTGCTGTGCAGTTTGTATGCATGTTCATTGCTTCACCAATATTTCATATTGCCACTCCAGATTTTCAACGTTGCCATTTTTTATGCCTCCTCATGAGCAATACAGTTGTCATTCTCCACATCCTGCCCAAAACTGTGTTTTCGTCCCTCTGTCATCAAATGCCACAGCCACTGTGCAAAACCACCTTTTAGCTAACAAAGTGATTGTGCCGCTTTTCATGAGGTGGCCTGACAAGCAGCCCATGTTGATCATGTAGAGTGAAACCACCACTACACGCCTACAGTGTTAGGGTTTCCAACTGCAGCACCCCACCCGGTACGGTTTGACAGGCATCAGGGCTGTGACTTGGGATCATCAGATGTAATGCTCACGCCATACCACCCCCCCCACACCCACCCTGCAGCCACTGACAGGCATCGTGGTGTGTCTTGCACTGTTCGGCCACAAACTTCACCCCATGCTCCTATGCTGCACCCACGTCAGCATATTTCCTTTTGGAATGCAGTAAGTATGATGCCCAAACACCCCAAAGCACACCATGACACTTGTCAGTGTCTACAGGGTAGGGTGAAGTACAATGTCATGAGCATTATACCTGACAACCCAAAGGCACACCCCACTGCCTGTCGCTCTCTACAGGGTGGGGGATGGGTTGGCGGCACTTCAATACTTCACTGCCATTCCTATTATGCACCTCTAGCTCCGCCACTGCCAATGCCAATGCCAGTGCGACAACATTCAGCATTGACAAATGCTTGTTGTTGTTACTACCGCGTCACCCCATTGTGTACTCTTCCTCTGGGTTTTTGTTTCTCAGGTGCATTATTTTGCACTTCTTTGCACTGAATCCAAGCTGACATACTTCTGGCTATTCCTCCAACCTTGCCAAGTCCCTTTTCATTCTTTCCATGCCCCCTTGTGTATTAATCCAGTTGCAGATCTTTGTGTCATCTGCAAATAAGCATACTTTTCATTCCAGTCCCTCTGCAATGTCACTTATAAAGACATTAAAAAGGACTGGACCCAGTACTGAACCCTGTGGTACCCCACTAGTAACTCCCTTTTCTTCAGAGTGGACTCCGTTTACTATTACCTTCTGTGTTCTGTTGTCCAGCCAATGTTTTACCTGGGCTACCACCCTGGGACCCGCTCCCAGGCTGGCTAATTTGTTTATTAATCTTTTGTGTGGGACTTCTGTCAAATGCCTTGCTAAAGTCTAGGTAGGCCATGTCCACAGCCCCTCCCTCATCTACTACTTGGTCACCCAGTCAAAGAAATTGATTAGATTCGTCTGACATGACCTTCCCACTGTGAATCCATGCTGCCTTGGGACCTGTACCCCACTGGCCTCTAGGTACTTAAAAATTATTTTCTTCAGAAGTAATTCCATCATTTTCCCCTACCACAGAGGTCAAACTGACAGGTCTGTAGTTTCCTGCCTCTGTCTTGTTCTCACTTTTGTGAAGGGGAATCACATCCACCCTCCTCCAGTCCTCAGTTTCCACACCATCCTCCCATGATTTGCTAAAAAGGTAGTCAGTGGTGTCACTTGTTCTCCTCTTAATTCTTTTAGAAATCTGGGGTGAATCCCATCAGGCCCCATTGCTTTGTCCACCTTCAATTTTAGGAGATCTTTCAGAATCCTTTCTTATGTGAAAGAACTGGTATCGAACCCCCCCTATTTGCTGTTACAATTACTCAGCACTCCTTAGACCATTATTTACAGCTTTCACTACTAGATGGCACTGCTTTCCATACACTGCCTTTTCTTATTCACAACATTATGGGCCTGATTCACAGAAGTCCTGCAAATGCTGCAAGCCCCCAATGCACTGAACTGATGCCACACGGGATTTGCAGCATTCCCTGGTCAGCGACCAGGACTCTTAATCCTGTGCACCAATTGTCACAAGTTAGTCCAGCTTTTGTTTGGTATAGCTTTTAGCAATCTCAGGTACCCTGATAATTTGCCACCTGAATTCAAGACTCCTTATCTTTCTAATTATATCCTGAGTTTTGGGATTTATTTGGCATGCCCTTCAGAGGGTTTTACTGGAGAACAAAGGATCTATGGTCTGGTTGGAACTTTGTTATTTGTTCTTCTTTAAGAGTACCACTCCATAGGCCAGCCCAGTAGCATAGAGGGCTGAGATGCTGGCACCTTACCGTGCTACGCTGGCAACCCAGGCTTGGAAATTATCTCGGGTCACCGGGGTGCCAGCTCAGGGAGGGAGGGAAGGAGCAGGATTGAGCCATGGCTCTGCCCTCCAATGGGGTGGATGCCAACCCATCTGCAGTCCTGCTCCCACTGAGTGGAGGTCCAGTGGGTGCGTAGGTGGTTAACGGGCAGCAGCATAAGTCAGGGGGGAGGGACGGAAGGGGCCACTGGATCCTGGCGTGTACATGCGCCTTGTGTACACCATGGCCCCGGGGGGGAGTGGGAACAAAAATATAGAAAAAAACAAAAAACTGTAAATGCAACAAAAAAAAGAGAACCACTCCACCCACTGGGGACACTGTTGGTGTTTGCAAGTTTGCAAGGAGTGGATACTGTCAGAACTACTTTGAAAGTAAAGGAGGATGCAAGCCCTATCAGGATGAAACAGGAGGTAAAATAGAACTGGAGCTGCTGAAGCTGAGGAGATCATCACACACAAGCATCAGACAAGAATAAATATTTTTGACAACAATAAAATAAATAAAGCATTACCACTAATTCCATGAACCCTGACATTTGTAAAAGTAACAGTCAATCCAGAAGTTTAACTGAAGCTCTGATTATACAGTTGCTTAGAAAGTGGATATCAGCCAAAGGCAGAACACGATTAGGGTTACAGATAGGACACATAGAAATCTGTACAATGTTATATGCTTATGACTGTCTGGTCCTCCTTAAAGATGCCCCAACAAGTACTCCTACTCTCCTGTGCCTCCTGCATGGATTCCAGGATATTTCTGTTTTCAAGACCATCTCCTCCAAAACTGAAGTTTTTCCTTTAGCTCCATCCTGTTCTCAGCAGGCGATGTCCAGCTGTGGCCTGCAATGGTCCCCTAAAGGTATGAAGTATCTGGGTATCCAAATTCAGGCTGCTCTTAGTGCAGTGGTGTCAGATAATTTATCGCCACTGCTTAAAAAGCTTAAAGAGGACTATGATAGATAGAAGCCCCTTCACATTCCCCTGGCAGTAAAAATAGTCATTAAAGTAGCCAAGACACCCAGACTAGTACACTGCTTTGCTCACACCTGGCACTTGTGGTGCCTGTAGTATGATTCTGCAAAATGGGTGCTTTGTAAGTGATTGTGTGTAGGGCAAATCTCCATGTTATAGTAGGACAAAGATGATGACCCACTGGTGATGGGGAGAGTAGAACCTCCCTTGATTTCACATGTACTGTGTTGCATTTAGGTGCACCCAAACCATGCAATGGTTTTCTCCCCCTTCCAGGTTGGCACCCCATTATGGGTCCAGCTCTAGGCTCCAGCAGTAAAGAAACAAAGTCCTATAATAGCCACCTTTCTTCACTGCTGGAAACTCCTTGAGCACTTAATGTATTGCTCCTTTCTCTCTCAAGCCCTGACCCCTCTCTTGCACAGCCACTGCATTACAATAGGTAAGAAGGTGGTGCTTGGCCCTACTGGAAGTCAAGGCATTTCACACATCACAAATCTGTGGCAACCCTCCTCTATGCAGATTGACTCCTTTGTTAATCTGCAGGATTGCTTTCAGGTCCCCTTATGACACTTCTGGAGATTCCTCCAAATCCAAAGTGCTATTACAGATTACCAAAAGAAGCTGCCCCTTCAGATCTCTCTGGTATTACCTAAGGTATTTCAAAGATGGTTCAGAACCCCCAGGGGTAGAGCTAGCTCGATATATAAAGCCATCCTGAAGGAAGCCCCAGATCCCTCTAGATAGAACTCAGTGGTCTCACGCTCTAAGACTGGACATTCCAGAGGACCAATTGTCCCAGCTATGGACACTCACCCACAGATCTTGCCCCAGCTCCAGGAGTCTCCATATACTGCACAAAATCACTATGGTACCATATCTCTGTAAAACTTAAGAACTTAGGGCTTCTTGTGCAAGACAACTGCTGGAGATGGACTTCCCCTTGAGTGACTCCCTTGCACATTCTGTGCAGCTGTCCTAAAATATTCCCCTTCCTGGCACAGATTCACAGTTGCTGCTTCCAAATCTTGGGAGGGAGGCTGGGCCTAAACCCACATCTTTTTCTCCTGGGCCTGTCATAATACTCTCCTCCTCATTCTCCTTTTCACATCCATTGGCTTTTTATGGTTAGTATTGAAGCCAAGAGACTCATACTCCAATCCTGGAAGACCACTGACATGCCACCCTCCTCTCAGTGGCTAGCAACAGTCAGGAACTATGCCACTTTGGACAGAATGTCCCACTTTGCAAGGAAATCCTCTAACACTGTTAAGGCAGTTTGGGCTCCTTTTCTTACCTCCCCCCCTCACTACCTTTGTCTATACTTAACCTGCTGGTACAATCTGCTCCTCTCTGTAGTGTCACACTTCCCTCAGTCATTTTTGTACTCCCTTGCTATGCTTCAGTTGCATACATTTATCTCTGCCTGCCATTCCCTTTAAGTGATTGGTTGGGTTAACTAGATCACATGTATGTTTGCGATTTATGAAGCTCAAGAGTCACATTTTGTAACTGAACTGATCGCATACATCTGTTGTAGCACTCTCTATGTATGAAGTGTTGTAATGACAGAGTGTTTCTTTATGGAAACTTTCAATAAAAAATTTAACTGCAAAAGAAAAAGACAAAAGCATATCATGTATAAACAAATTCATGCATATTATTAGGTTATATTAAATGGCTAAGGATATCACATTGTCCTGAATGTCTGAGATTTCTTTCTGGCCATGGCCTAGACTCATGACTGAAAAACATGTCCCTGTCAATCTAGGTGTGCTGTGTTCCATTCCCATGTGCCAACAGCATGAAATGTTCATTTTAAACTTCAGCCATTTTTCCCAAACCAGTACACCCCACCACCACCCAAATATGGTAGTTACTTGTAACATCGATCACAGGGTACCACAATACATTTAACAGCTATTCATGAATTCTTTCTATTCCTCTGGTCAAAAATGATTTAAAATTCTTACTCTTAAGTAACTTGCTCAGCTGCCTGAACTCCCACTCACCCTCTCTCTCTCTCTCCCCAACCCATTTGGTCACTTGCTACTGCCATCCCTCACTCAATCCACACCAAATACAGTATCTCAGTTTGTGTAAAAATTATAAATAAATAAAGGACTACAAATTGCATAAATTGCATCCATATTTTTTGCCTTCTGACTCAGCTTTCTGCTTGACCCGCTCATTTGTCCTCTTTCTCCCATCTGCTCGCTTTCTCTCCCAGCTGCTTGCTTGCTTTCTGCTTCTGTCCTCCACTAAGTCTAAACCAGTGATTGCAATTATCAGGTATCAAATAAGGGAATCACAAAGAGATCCCATTAAATTTAAAATTATGAGGCTTTCTATTTAAGCCACAACAAATGCCAGTCACTTCCGGAACTGGAAGTAGTGAACAGAGGGACCATCTCTTGTCTCCGCAATCTTCAGTTTCTGTCATCAACAGCCTTCCTACCTGCTTTTTCAGGCAATTTTTTTTAATTGAATATGCTTTATTCAATTTTTATCATGATACAGTACATCCATGGGTATCTTACATGACTGAGGAGACAGTATACATGAATAATAACAACATAAATGAGGTTCGATCCTCAATCCAAGTGAGCATAGGCCAATATCATTACATTACTACAGTACTACACCTTTTACCCTCCCTTCCCCTTATACCACTCTTTAAAATTAGCCCCGTGCCAAGTTCTATAGACTGTGTATAGGTTAAGAGCTGTTCATATACAGTACTTGTGGTAAATAAAAATAGTTTATGGTTTCCATGCTATGAGTAAAGCTTCCAGCAGACCCCATCTGTCTAGATAGTTCTGGGTTCTATTAACCAACAGAGCTATGTGTTTTTCCAGTTGAAGTACTAGTAACATTTCTTTATGCCATTCTAATATTGAAGGCAAAACATTATCTTTCCAGTGCCTCATAATTATTAGTTTTGCCACTGCTGAAGTCAGGTCAGTATGTGCCTTTTAATGTTTAATGGTTCCTGGAAGGAAGTTATTAAGAAGGCAAACTTCAGGGGTAAATAAAGGTTATAGGCCAAGAAATGGGTCTAGTGAGTTTTTAATATTTTGCCAGAAAGTTGATACTTTAGCACAAGACCACAACATGTGATACAGGTCTCCTGGAAAGTCATTACATCTACGACATAAGGGGGATGGAAGCTTTCCCATTTTGTATCATCTATCAGGAGAGAAATATAGATTATGCATCACATTGTATTGCACTAACCGAAGTCTATTGTTTAATAAACTTACATATATTGCACCAGAGACGATGCCAGAATGGGATTTCAGCAGGTAATGACAATTTATTTACCCAATAATAACACACCTTTGGGCAAACTTTGATCCTTGGTTTGTAATTTTTATATACCTTGGGTATTGCATGGGACTGATTTGCCATCAATAATATTGGATATGGTTCAACAGCAGAGGGAGAGATATAGGTTGATTTTCCAATATAGGATAGGATCACCTGTTGTATTTGCCAGAATTTGAAGGGATTAGGGTTTTTAATTCTGTAATTCTGACAAAATTGCGAAAAGGTGAGGGGTTTATTCCCACGTACTTAGTCACCTAATGTTAGGTTCTGCAATTGAGCCCAAAAATGGAAAGGAATGGAAGTATGGGCAATTTGAAAATTAGGATTACCAATTAGTGGTTGCTCTAGGAATTTATACCAACTGATATTCCAGTGTTTTTGCATTTTGAATAATGCCTTTAAAGACCAGCCATTGGAGTGTTTCTTAAAGCTTTAGGTAATGCCCAAGGGGGCGAGTACAGTACTGCAGGTAAGGAACAATGATAAGTATCTGTTAACACTCTCTCAATATCCAGCCACAAAGATTTGAGGGAACCAGGTAATCTTTGGGTTGGTATCAGAATCCACTGAATGAGTTTGGATATATGTGTGATGCAATAATAGGTAAAAAGGAAGGGAGAGCAAGGCCTCCAGAGAGTTTGGGTGCTGTGAGCTTAAAATGCACTCATCTGACCTTCTTTCCCTTCCATAAATATTGATTAATTAAGGTCTGCAATTTAGCAAACCAAATTTTCAGAATAAAAATGCCCAGCATATTTAGTGGGTAAAGAATACGAGATAAGACATTCATTTTGATGGTAGCTATTCTGCCCCATAGTGACACTGGTAGAGAGCCCCATCTTACCAAGTCTGCCTTGAGAACAGTCATTAACATCAACAAATTTTCTTTTATTATATGTGGGATTTCCCTGAATAATCTTCAGGCCTAGGTATGTTATACATTTTGATTCTCAGGTCAGATTTGACCCCTGTATATTGCCTGATAAAGATTTACAATTCATGGGAATAGTTTCATTTTGGAGGAATTTAATTTATAAAACAATACTTTTGAAAACATGTCTATTTCACTATGTAAAGTGGGAATGCCCTGGGCTGGGTTTTCTAAATGTAATAATAAATCATCCGCATAAGTGGAGATGAGGTGGCAAGAAGTTTTAATCTGTAGGCCTTGTAGGTTCAGAGAACAGAGTAATTTTCTACTAAAGGGTTCTAAATAGAGGTTAAAAAGCAGTGGGGAAAGTGGACAGCCTTGTCTTGTGCTTTGGTACAGTGGAAGGGAATCAGATAGTAAACTGTTGCACCAGACTTGGGTTGTAGGTGCATCATAAAGGAGTTGGATCCAACTAATAAAACTATTTGGAAGTCTAAATCTTTCAAGAACTGTGAACAGAAAATTCCATGAGACTCAGTCGAATGCTTTCTAAGTGTCAGCTGAGACCAAAACAGTTGGGGTATCTGAATGTTTGGACAGGGATAATAAGTGAAGTAGATGACGAATGAGGTCACTGGAATTTCTACCTGCCATAAACCCTATTTGTTCAGGACCAATCAAACAATTCATGAAGGGACTTAATCTATTGGCAAGGACTTTTGCCAAGATTTTAATATCAGTATTTAAAAGTGATATGGGGCAGTAATTTTCCAGGTGTTGAGGATCCCTATCAGGTTTGGGTATACGGGTAATAATAGCTTCCTGAAAGTGTTGTTCTGAGAAACCATTTGAGAACCAAAAATTATACACTTCAGTCGGAAAGGGGATGATATCTTCCAAGCAATATTTAAGCAAGTTGTTTGCAATTCCATCAGGTCCTGGTGATTTATCCAGGGGTAAGTGACATAGTGCATACTCCACTTCCGTCATTTGGATTGGATTTCCCAGGGAAGTTGCCATGTCATAAGTCAGTTTGGGAAGGATGATTTTTATCTAAATAATTATCTATAGCCTTCTGACAAGCAACTTCCTCTAAAGGAACCGAGTATAGAGTCTGGAAGTGTAGTTTGAAAATATCAACAGTTTCTTGAGGATGGATAACTACAGGTCCCACATTGCCTGTTCTTAAACTAGAAATACAATGGCTCATTTCAGCCTGTTTAAGATGGATAGCTAGGAGTTTACCAGCCCTTTCTCCTGATTCTAAGTATTTAAAACTAGTTCTTTTTATTGCAAGTTCTGCTTGTTGAGCCATAAGTGCATAGAATTGGGAATTTAAAGCATGCAACTTAACCCAATATTCATCTGAGGAGTGACAGCTAATATTTCTTTCTATTGTTTGAATATCAAGTAATAGTTTGTCCTTTTTTTCCTTAAACTGACAGGATCTGTTGGATGCAAGACGAATACATTCACCACATAGTGTACATTTGAAGGCCACCCATATAATAGCAGGTCTGGTAACCAAGCCTATATTGGCTTGAAAAAATTGTGAGACAAAATCTCTGATACATTGTAAAGTGGGTTGTGACCTAAGTAATAGGTTGTTCATAGGCCATAGGTGGTCCCTGTGTACACCAAGTCCAAGTAAATAAGAAACAGAAACAGGTGAGTGATCTGAGATCACCCAGGCATGTATCTGAGTATTGATTATGCCTGGTAGGAGAAACAAGCTCAATAAAAAGTAATCAAGTCTTGAGCAGGTATGGTGGGAAGATGAGAAAAAAGTATACGATTTTTCAGTGGGGAGTAATGTTCGCCATATATCGACCAATCCTGCCCCATTTGCAAGGTCTCAGAAGGCCCTTTGAGCTGGTGAAAGTCCAGTTCTTTTAGTATCAGATCTGTCTAAATGGGTTTCTGGTGTTAAATTCCAGTCCCCACCCAGGAAAATTGATGTATGTGCAAAGGGGGTAATCAAATTAAGAAGGTGTGAGAAAAACAAGGCTGAGTCTGTATTAGGACCACAAATAGAGCCTATTAAAACCGGTCTAGTTTGCAGTTCACCTACGAGCAATATATATCTACCTTTTGTGTCCCATATTTCTTGTACAAGTTTAAATGGGATATTTCTGGCAATTAGGATAGCAGCTCCTCCACGGCTGGTAGAAATTCCAGCACCGTATGCTTGACCCACCCAATCTCTACAAAGAAGAGAGGAATCTTCTCTTTTTAAATGTGTTTCTAGTAGACATGCAATTCCCACATGAAGATGAGATAGGTGCCTGAGAACTATTTGTTGCTTACACCTGTCTCTAGCACTGCTGACATTCCACATTGCAGTGTTATATGGGCCTCCCATTATAAGATTGGCAGTATGGGCTGAGGCCAAAGAAACTTTGTTGAAGTACTCTCCTTCATCACTATTAACCAGCTACCATATGGTAAACAAAACTGTGGCACGTTCTTTCCTTCCTTATTTGTATCTTTAAATTTCCCCAACATTATTTATTACACACGATTGTAACAAATATCCTCGGTTCTATCAACCGCACTGACTAAATATACTGCCAGGCAATGTTAACTTTGCACTCCCACAATGCAGCATTCTCTGCACTCCCACCCCACTTGAACCCCTCTCACTTGCATTTACATGTGCAGAATGTAAACATTTTTAAACCACCAGAATATAAATTCTCGACCTTGTTAGGCCACTATCCACTCCAATCTAAATAATCGTTAAGCATCATTATTATTGAACTTCAAAACTTACAAAAGTTTAAAGGAACTGTCCTCCATTTGGTTATCATTTGGCATAACAATATAGTTAAAATGAAAATCAAACCGTTTTAGGCAGTATTAATGTAGAAATGTAAACCAAGGTTATCCTCTGATTAGGATAAAACCAAATAGTGTCCATCCATATGTATCTTCATTTCAAGGGCTGTAGTTTGGATCAGTATCTGCCCATGGGACAAGAAGGACATGTAAAGATTAGTTATTACATTTTTCAAATAAACGATGAACTGTTGTAAACTGACATCTACTCATTCGGATTTGTATTGAAGAGTTCCCCAACATATGCTGAAATTTCAAATTCATCTCTTGAGGATTCTAAGCACTGTAGAAACCACGCTTGAGGAATGAGTCAGGTTTTGTGGGGCCCCAAGAACTTGTCACACATAGTAAGAGAAGTCTCACACAATGTTCCATTTCCCAGTCTGTAACTGGGCCCTAGGCTTCAAAAATCTCCTTATCACTCAATGATGCCGACCCCCTCACTTAAACAGATCTGGTAGCAGTTTTTTGAGTTCTAATTGCGCTTGTTCTATTGTGTCAAAAGCATGCCACTGCTCCTCAATTTTCTCTTGTAATATGGCTGAGTATCGAACTTGGAATTGCTTGCCTGCCGCAATCAGTTTAGATATGATAGGATGCAGTTCTTGCCTTTTGAATATCACTGATTGTAGGAAATCTTGGGTGATACATATTCTTTTCCCCTCCCATTGTACATCCTGGAGTATTTCAATTTATGTCAATATGTGTTGCTTATCCAAGAAGTTTAAGAGTTTGAAGATTAGTGGCCTGGGAGGTGATCCTGGGGGCGGCATTGGCCGCAGTGCTTTGTGAGCTCTCTTAATAGTGTAAGAGGGTCCATTGGGTGAAGGACTAGCTATTTTTTCATGCAGCTTTTGTAAAAATAAAATTGACGAGGTACCACCTTCTCTCTCGGGGATCCCGAGAATAAGCAGTTTTTTTCGGAGGCTTCTGCCCTCAAGATCCTCTAGTTTGCCCTCCATTTTTTTGATCCTTTTCCCCACAATACTATGATCTAGTTCAAATTTGTCTGCCCTTTTTTCTAGGGAGGCAAGACGTGCTTCTGAGTCGGAAACACAAATGGTTAGAGTCCATTGAGGAGTGCACTTAATGTAGTTCTTTGGGGATGGCTGAAATTGAGCTCTGGAGTGGCTGCATGATTTCAAGAAAGTGATCCTCCATAAGCGCAGCCAATCCCGCCGCAGATTTACTGTCAGCAGCAGGCTGTTGTTTGGGCCTTTTGGCAGCCTAGTCTTATTCTGGCGTGGGAGGAAGTGAATGGCATGGTGGCGCCTTGCGCATAAACATTTCTATTCTTACTTGAAGATCTTGTTCTGTAGGTTGTAGAGGTTGTGCTAAACTTATTCCCCAGACAAATTTATAGTTTAGACAATGGTTTTCAGTGAAAATAGTTGGGAGGGATACGGAGTGAAGGGAGCTAGCTGCTTCTCATTAGGCTGCCATCACGTGACCTTTCAGGCAATTTATTACAATCTCCTGCACAAATAAACAGTCAAAAGAGTACTTAATGTTTTCTTTATTTTCTATTTTATTCATTAATATACTAAAAATGACAAATGTATTTATTTATTTTTTATTTATTTATTAGGTCTAGGATTACAATACATTAGGCTCTTTTACAAAGGTTCCACATCAGGAAATGTCCCACAAATGTAAAGAACAATAGCAATCCCTGCTGAAACCAGAGAGGTGGAGGATCTACTGCATTATACCTTTTTTCACAGAAACTAATATTTTTTTTATTTTAAATGTCTTGATTTTACTATTTTTTTCAACAAATACCTATTTTATATAAGCAATAAAACACTCCCATTTTTAGATTGTGCTGTGTTTTGGTACACCCAGGTGTTGAAGGCAATCAGCCTGCAGTTTTGAGTTGTACAGAACCCCTGTGCATCTGGTAAACCTTGCACAACTCAAGCACCATCATGTCTTATTGCTTGCTAAAATGATATGTTAACATAGAAACCTTTTAAAATGTTCTGGTGTTCTGATTAGAACCAATAAATCTGTACCCATCACTGCAATCAATCTTCTTCAAATTTTGTAGAATAGAGTACTGTAAAGCTGTATACAGAGTGCATGTTTGGAAGGATCATAAATATTCTCTAAGCACTATACACAAGGGGGTGCTTCAGTTTTCCCCCCAAAACAAACCTCTAGGTTTCTTATTTGGTTTATATGTCAGTTTGGAGCTAGTTTGTACCTTTGCCACTGTACTTTGAATTAAAATCTAATCCCTGATTATCCAGATTTGCTTAAATAAAAGTCTTGACCTGGAGTGGAATTTGCATTAATCTCTCACATACTCCATTAAGTAGAATAAAGATACAAATAAAAAAATTGCATATTGACTAGAATATTGTTACGTGAATAAGGCACTAAAATGCAGCCTAGACTGAAATGAATACAATACCATTAATGGACAGTAATTGATAAAATAGAATCTAATTTCTTAAATCAACACTGTTAGTGTTTTATCATGAGTCTTGTCATTTCTCAGTGTGGCCACAAATATAAAAATATGATTTATGCTTAACATTCCAAGGAGTGTCATATCAATTACAAAAAGAAGAGCAGGAAAGAATCATGCTATAAATAAATGATGAAGATGGGATTAACAGGAAACATCCAAAATAAATTAATGATATATTTGTAAAATTCTATCAAGAGTTATTAAAACCAGAAAGAAGTAAATCACATAATACCATCCCAGAATTCATCTCAACAATACCATGCCCTAAATTTACAGAGGAAGAATTGACTATGTTGAATAAATCATTCTTTAGGAAAGAACTTTCTAGCAACCATAACAAGTTTGGTATCAGGCAAGGCCCCTCATCCTGATGGCCTTCCTATTGAATTTTATAAATCTCTGGGAGACCTATTGATTGGTCATTAACTGGAGATGCTCAACTTTGCTTTTATTGCTGACAGCCTGTCAAAAACATCCTGTGAAGCAAGGAGATGGGCCTTTGCTAAAAAAGACAAACATCCCAAACTAGTAAAATCACATAGACCAATATTGTTGTTGAATATGGACATGAAAATATTTGCCAAATTGTTAGTAACTAGGCTAGAGACCATTGTTTCTTCAATTATCAGACAAGATCAAAATGGTTTCATTAAAGGATGTCATTAAGGAACTAATGCTCAAAGTGCAATTAGTATGAATGAGGGATATAAAAAACAGATTCCATTGTACTTGCCCTTGATGAAGAAATAGCATTTGATAAGGTTGAGTGGAACTGTCTTCTCAACATTTTTAAGAAGATAAGTACTGGGAAGGTGTGTGCGTGTGTGTGTGTGTGTGTGTGTGTGTGTGTGTGTGTTAGATGGCTAAAGATGTTAAATAAGTCACCTACAGCCTCAGTAAAAAAAAAATAAGGCAATCTTGGAAAACGTTTTATCTAAGCCAAGGAATAGGGCAGGAATGCTGTCCTTAGCATCCCTGCTTTTTGTAATAGCCATTGAACTCTTGGCAATAGCAATAAGATCAAGTAATTCCATCAAAGGTGTTGTACTGGGAGTGCAAGAACATCAAGTAAGTCTATATGAATATAATGCCCTGATTTTCTCTCAGATTTAAAAACTTCATTCCAATATTCTTGCAGCATAATTTTAAAATTCAGAGATGCTTCTGGCTATAAAGTCAGTTGGGAAAATTACAGTTATTGCATTTTCTGACAAGTCTCCTACAACACCGACAAATGAAATCAGAACCAAACTAACAAATAAAATAAAATACCCTGGGGCCATACTAATAAAAGATGTAAAGCAGTTGTTTACCAACAACTATACCCTGTTACTAAATAAATTAACAACTGATTCAGGCAGATGGAGCAACCTCCAATTGACTTTGATAGGAAGATGCAACATCATCAAAATCAATAACTTACCTTAGCTTCTATTTCTATTTCAGACACTTGCAATAACTCTGGGTGAGCAATATTTCTCCATAATTAATGCAGCCATAATTAAATTGTTACTCAATGGGAAAGGTATACTTTTATTTGAGTGAAACTCAGAATTCTGATACCTGGGATCCTGAGCCTGACATCCCGATGTGGCTGTTGCCTGATGGACCATCATCTCAACCATGGAAAGCCTGACAGTGGAACTTGCATGATGCCGAGTTGATTATAATATTTTTGGGGGGAGACAGCCCACAAAGATGGCATAAGTCCAGTGTCAGGCTTTTCTTTGTTGGGATGGTGGTCCATTGGGAAATAGCCATGTCAAGATGTCAAACTCGGGATTCTGGGTGTCGGGATTGTCAGTGTCAGGATTCCATAATATATCCCTTTAAACATTATAATATATCAGCTAAGTTAGCACTAGTGCTGCATGGAATGCGGAATTCCACAGGTGGGATTAGCACAGAACAACCATTCCACCGGTGGAATTTTCACCAGAATTTCACTAGTTCTTCTGCAGAATTCCACCTACTTTGATCCAGGGAGTAACATTCCCTGGAGCAGCACTTTTTTCTGCTGAAAATTATGCTGCAACAATTTCTGTGGAAAATATTGAGATTCACAGACTAATATTCCACAGAACAGCATTTGGTTTTGAAGAAAATCATTCTGCAACTATTTTCTGCTGCAGAATTCCACCATTCCATTTCTGGTGAAATTTGGTGTACTTTTTGTGGAATTTTGAAAATTCTGCAGATTTTAATTCCATCAGAATTTGAAAATTATGCACAGCGCTAGTTAGCACTGATTCAAGATTGGGTTGTTGGTGAGTTATGCATAACAAACAATACATATGGAGTAGGACATTCATAAGTACTTTAAGCCAATACTAGAAGTGTTTTGCACTCCAGCAGATATGGAAGGCACTTAAAATGCTTGTGTGACTGCTGGAAAGCGGCACATAAGGTTATCCAATAGAATATACAAATCTCTCCATTCACTCAAATTAATGAGAATTATGATTTCAACCGAATCATTTGTATAGATACAGGAAAATACTAGCCTTTCTAGTCATCATTTCTTTAAATATTTACAAATTCTGTACTATATACAGTCTATGAACTATACACCTACTAGCTCACCAATGGAACTCACTATGGTAAATATGAATAAAAAAAACCCTGAGCAATCAATCTTTCCACAAAACTGCAGAATGCATGGTACAGACATGAGCACTCTCACATAGGGAAGAGAGGGTAAGCTGCAGATCAACTAGGATCTGCTGTATTGCATTAGGTAGGGAAAAGGGGCAGACTAGGTGGAACACACAGTCCTTATCTGCCATTATGTTCTATATTTCTATTTTTCTGTAGACTCAGTACTTAGAACATATGGTACTATGTATTTACTCTCTTTAAGAACAAAATGGGAACAACATATAGGACATATGCTGTCAGACGAAACATGGGAAATTATACTGAAATACCCATTCATGGAATTCCATTTCACAAAACTGCAATAAATTCAGTTTCACATTCTCCATACTACTTTACACCCACAAAATTAAATAAAATAGATCCACAGATAAGCGTCCCTAGTGCCAAGACTCTCAAGGTTCTTTAATGCACACGTTTCTTACATGCAAGCAAGTAACTATGTTCTGGGATAAGATTACTGGTGCACATGAGGAGGCAATAAGAATATCAATTCATAAAAGTGGGATTGAAATAATTCTGGGTGGTGGTCTCTTCAACAATAAATATAATGAACACAGAAGGAAATTAATCTCTCTAGGATTAACCAATGGGAAAAAATGTATTTTGATGGCATAGAAAGATATGAACCCACCTGAAGTATGGACTCGGTATATATTGATGGATTTATATTAGCGTGAAATAATTATTTATTACTGCATGAATAAATGTCATATTTTTAACCAGATCTGAAAGCCTTTTGGGAATATTTTAAAATATCATTAGTAAAGTATCAAAAGACTTAGATGTGTCTCAACCCACACATTTACAGAAATGTTTTTAAAAGGAAACTCTAACCACACTACTTCAAGCCTTAAGATACTTTGTGAGGTCTATTTAAATTATCTCTGTTTCTACCCTTAAGTTTTCTAGCTGATCAAACCAAAATGTAATGTCTCTGATTTTATGACATTAATCTGCTAGCTCTCTATATGTATATGTAAAATATCTCTTGAATTGTATAACAAAATCCTAAGGAGTTAATAAAATGAGTGCTACATAGGGATGGGTGAAAGTTGCAAATTCCACCTTAGAAACATAGAAACATAGAAGCTGATGGCAGATAAGGACCACAAGGCCCATCCAGTCTGCCCATTTCTTTGGAGAAACTTTCATGGAAATTCCACACAAATGTTTGCACTTTCGCCTATGGCGAGATCAGAAACATGTGACCATTTTCTGTGGATTTTGCTGTTTTATACAGAATTTTTGGGCTGAACTGCATACTAATTCATTAAACTGAGGAATTTATTCCATCCACAATTTAATGTATCTTTTAGTGATACAGCCCTCCCCACCAATCGATGGCCCTTGGCCCCTGATGTCTTGTGTGCTCCCCTTTCGGATCACCAGCCCCATATGAAAAAAACTTATTGGTGTCCAGTCCCACCCACCAACCCACCATTTGCCCCTCCATATAAAAAATAATAATATCCTCATTCCTGGCTGTCTAGTGGCCCCCCATCTGCCCATCGTTGGCCCCATATAAAAAAAATTGTTGGTGTCCAGTCACCCCACACACCTGCCTATTGCCCATCCATATAAAAAAAATTAAAAAAAACCTATTCCCTGGTGTCTAGTGCCCCCAGACCTACAGATTGCCCCTCCATATAAAAAAATAAAATATATTGTTTCCTCACTCCTTTTTGTCTAGTAGACCCCCCACCCTGGCAGGTAGTCCATCACCACCCCACTCCCTCCATCCCAATCCCAAGCTGGTGACCAGTACAGCCCTCCTCTCCCCTCCATGGTTGGCCACCACTGAGCTGAATGAATGAGCACATGCGCTCATTCATTGCAGCTCCCAGTTATCTTATAGCAGTGAGCACAGTTTTCAGGGGGTAGAAAAGGAGAGGGAGCTGTTTTGGTTGCCTGTGGGGTGGACAGGATGGGGGAAATGGCATTGTGGACCCCATAAGGATTCACAACACCATTCCCCCACATCCTGCCACTCCCACCAGTGACCAGAACAGCCCCCTCCCATTCTCTATCCCTGAAAACTGTGCTGTAGGGTGACCGGGAGCTGAACATGCACTCATTCATTCAGTTCAGTGGGAAGCTAGCCATGAAGAAGAAAGAAGGGCTGTGCTGGTTGGCTACTTAGGGTTGGGATGTGGGGAGAGGGGTGGTGATTGACTGCCTTCCAGGTTATGGGGGTCCACTAGACACCAGAGAATGAAGACTGGATATATTTTATTTTATATGGCAGAGGTGATGGGCGAGTGGGGGGCCACTAGACACCTGTGGAATGAGGTATTTTATTTTTCATATGAATGAAATTGGCTGGTGGGTGGGGGACTGGACACCAACAATTTTTTTTTTTTATAAATGGCACCGGCATTCGGCATGTGGTTAGCCACTAGACACAAGGTAATGAGGATATTATTATTTTTTTATATGGAGGGGTGATATGGCAGGTTGGTGGGGCAACTGGAGGGACAGCAATATTTTTTTTTATATGGGGCCAGTGATCAGTGGGGGGGGGGCACAAGAAAATCAGGGACCAGGGGCCAGCGATTGGTAGGAGAGGATGGTGAATGAATTAAACTGTGGGGGTAAAAGCCACTTAGCTGAACACTGACAGTAATCAGTTCTGCAGATTTTTTTTCCTACAATTTAGTACATTAACCCACAGAGTTCTCACATTTATTCTGCAGTTTTTAGGCAGAATTTCTGCAAAATGATTTCTGAACTTTCATGGAACCGAAAGTCCGAGTTTCACCGAAATTCCGCTGGCAAAATTTTTTTTTCGCACATGCCTAGTGCAACATGATCTTTTATTAATTATGTTTTTGTACTGCATTTTCTTTCGGAAACAGTTGACACACAAATAAGGCTGTCTGCTCTCACATAAAAGAAAAAAAATAATAAAGGAATGCAACCCTCATTTTGCTTAGTGTCTGACAAAATTAAGTATAGTAAGTGCATTTTATAGCGTATTTATGGAGCAGTGGAACAACTCTGCATTTTTCAGGGTACTGAATTACCAATCATAAAAGGATAAAAGGCATCAGTGGAACACTTCATTTTTGCTGTTAAAACCTAGCTGAATTTGAAATCCTGGTGGAGGACTCAATATGCTACCTGTGTACAGTTCTGGAGACCTATCTTACGAGGGACATAGCGCTGCTGGAGAGGGTCCAGAGGAGGGTGACTAGGATGATCCAGGGCATGGAGGGTAGGACCTATGAGGAGACACTGGATGAACTCAATCTGTATGCATTGGACGAGCGGACAGAGGGGACATGATAGAGACTTTCAAGTATGCAAAGGGGATAAATAAGGGTGGAGCCAGGGAAATGTTCAGGCTTAAGAAGGGGGGATCTACCAGGGGGGCATGAGTGGAAGCTGGAAGGGGAGATGTACAGGGGGAAAATGCAGGAGACACTTCTTCACAGAGAGGGTGGTGGAACCATGGAACGCACTGCCCAAGAGTCTGGTGGAAGAGACCACAGTGGAAGGATTCAAAAATGGTTGGGACAGGTACAAGGGGAAGCTGAGGCCAGGGAGGGCCACCTCTGGGGATGAGGGGGAGTGGAGGAGCGAGCTCCCAGCAGGGGGCTAGCTTCCAAGCAGACACAATAGACCATGGGGCCTATTCTGCTGGCTTTTACTATGATACTATGATTTGGCATATGTCTGACCATCACAATTGCCCAAAATCATTCTGCCAGCAGAAACTGCAATTTCACTTAGTTATGCCAACAAATAAAAAGGCACTACTTAAGAACAGGTATTTTAATAAATGCTAGATGAAATAAGTCTTCAGGTCCATGATGTTCACCTCCTGCCATGCATACAGCTGCAGCATTCAGTACTCTGCTGTTGTCATTGTTTAGTGTATAGTGGTGGGCGAAGTGGTTGAAAATTCGCTTTGTGAAGTGATTCACGGAGTAATGCGGAGTCCACGAAGTGCTCCACAATGCGAAGCGGAGTACTTCATGTTATAATGGGAAAGGTGAAGTCCATTGAAAACAATGACTTTGCGTTATTCTGCCTTCCCCAAGCCACTTCTCCACCAATTTTAAGACGAAGTACATTGAAATCAATGTACTACGCCTTACTTCTCCTTACTCCACCTTGTTCTTGAGCTCCAAAGGAGAATTTTGCAATGCTTTATGGGATTGTAGGTCACATGGACTCTAGATTGTTCTGCACAGCCTCAGTTCTGTGTAGTGTGTGTGTAGTGGAAGATGGAGACAGTTTCCTCTCAGAGCTCTGCAATTCAAATCCTCTAAAAGCTGTTAAAAAGTGTTTTTGAGCTATTTTGTTTGCTCACAATTTACTACATCAAGTATAGGAAACCCTTCTGTGCTCATATTATTGAGTGTTTATTGTCTGTGTGTGGATTTTGAATGTTAATTTAGAATAGTCAATCCGTGTACTGTGAAATGTGCTTTGGGGGAGGGGCATATTTGTGGTGTAGGTAAATTAATTGGGAGAAAAAGGCAGTCTTTTCTGTTTTGGTTATATTTTTCTTGTATAGCTGTGTTAATGTACACACAGTAATATTTTCAATAATTCTTGACATTTTTTTTTTCTGATTGTTGTGATGCAGCAGTGTATAATTTCAGTTTGTTTAAAACATTTGGTTATATTACTAAAGGTTTTCAATTTGCTATGCATTACTTGTAGTGTGTGTGAGTGTGTGTGTGATGCGTGCCATTAAATAAGACATCTGTTATTGTGCCACAGAGTAACTGCAGCAGTGTGTACCTGCTATCCACCGCACCTGCATGAATTTTTTATACTGCTTTGTGGTATCTTTACTGGTAGCGGACTGTATGTTACTGCTGTGCACTACCCCCCCTCCAAACCGGCAACAGATATTATTTTCCAGATTTGGATTTGTGACTTATGAGCACTGGTTAGGTGTTGTTGTGCCTTTGCGTCTGTGTCTTGAGTGTGCAGCGCAATCTTAATCTGTCTGTGCATTTGTAGTACACCATTAATTCTGGGAGACTTTGCATTTCTCCTTACGCTCTCATTTTACTTCCTCAGCACTGGGGAATTTTCTGGACATAAGACAGTAGCATTTTTGAGATGTTCATTAATTCTGGTGAATGTGTGTGACCACTGCACACATGGCAGAGTGCACCATTAATTCTGGGAGACTGCATTTTTTGTTACCCTCTCATTTTGCTTCATCAGCACTAGGTAATTTTCTGGACACAAGACAGTAGCATTTTGGAGAATGAAATTAATTCTGGTGGCTGTGTGTGACCACTGCACACATGACAGAGTGCACCATTAATTCTGAGAGACTTCGCATTTCTTGTTACGCTTTCAGTAGCATTTTGGGGATGCACATTAATTTTGGTGACTGTGTGTGACTACTGAATGCATGACGTCTGTGTGCACTATTAATTTTGGGAGACTTTGCATTTCTTGTGCTCTCATTACACTTTGTCAGTACTGGGGAGTTTTCAGGACACAAGGCATGAGCATTTTGAGGATGCACATTAATTTTGGTGATTGTGTGTGTGAAGGGCTGCAAAATATTGGTGTCACTTCGCCTTACTTCGAGTTAAGGTGGAATGAAAACACGAAGTAATAATTACTAGGCAAACTGAGCCTTTTGCATTGGCCACAGAGTGACAACATGAAGTGCCCACTTTGCAGGCACTTTGCTGGCAGAATTTAAATTCGCTGCATCTCTATTTGTGATACAGGTCATTGCCATTGGGGAACTACAGCTGTAGGTAGGCATTTGCGTTCTTATACAGCATGTGAGTTACAGTACTGTATGTGATGTGTGGGGCCCCGGGGGCTGCCTATATTGTTGTCACTCTACCTTACTTCAGGTTAAGGCAGAATGACAATGAGAAGTCCCAATCACAATAACGAGGAAAGTGGGCATTTCATGCTAGCCACTCTGTGTTGCGAAGTGACAACTCAAAGTACCCACTTTGTGGGCACTTCACTGGCGGAATTTAAATGTGCTGCATCTCTAAGATGGGAGACTTTGCAAGTCTTGTTACACTCTCATTTCACTTGGTCAGCACTGGGGAATTTTCTGGACACAAGAAAGTAGCATTTTGGGGATGAACATTAATTCTGGTGACTATGTCTGACCACTGCCCGGATGACTGAGTGTGCCATTAATTCTGGGAGACTTTGCATTTCTTGTTACCCTCTCATTTCACTTCATCAGCACTGGGGAAATTTCTGGAAACAAGATGACAGTAGCATTTTGGGGGTGCACGTTAATTCTAGTGACTGTATGTGTGGGGGGCTGCCAATATTGTTGTCACTCCGCCTTACTTCATGTTAAGGCAGTATGACAATGCAAAGTAATAATAACAAGGCAGAGTGGGCGTTTCATACTGGCCACTCCGCAAAGAGGAGTGACAATGTGAAGTGCCCACTTTGCATTCGCTTAACCAGCGAAATTTAAATTTGCTACGTCTCTATTAGTGTATCAGTACTGTAAATATTACAGACTCTGGTACTATGCATAAGTACTGACTATGGGGGCTGAAGGGCTTTGACCCCCCTATCAAACATGATACCCCTCATATTATTGAATTGCAAATTTGTCTATGTTCTGATCTTGAGGGACACATAGATGTAAGCCCCATCTATAGTATCTATTTTGCAGTGTCCCTCCCCTCATACAGGTGACTGAGACCTGGGAAAGCAGATGGCTGATGCAAGGAAGAAGTGGCTTGTGCATGATCTGAAACTGAGAGAAAGGGCAGCTATAGTGGGGGAGGGGCAGACAAAGTTTACCTGATCATGTCTTACTGGAAAAGTTAACTGCCCAATCACCAAGAGAGTGGAAGGCCTAGAACACAGAATTTATACTAGCAGACAGTCTTTGCTCCACAGTGCAGCAGGATTTGCAAAGGAAAACAGATGTCTGTTTCACCAAGACTTTATCCTTCTGCCTTAAAAGAGATCAACAATTTAAGAAAAAGACTTAAAGAAGGAAAACCTTTGCCATAATCTTTTGTAGCTAAAACAAGCCTCTCTGCGGTGTTTATTTGGACTTCAGCAGGCAGTGCAGAGCTGATTAAGCAAACCTACTTGGTGTTTCGTCCTTGCAGCTAAGATGTTAGGAAGGAAGAGTTCAAACCACCCATTGAGTTGTCCACCTTCTGTATAAATTAGTAAGATAAGAGACCCTCAGGTGGAGTTATTTATCAGCTGCAGGCAGAGCACAGGTTACCAGCACCCTGTTATACTGAAATGGGGCTAATTTTTAAAATAAAAGAAAAAAACACCCTAAGTAAGAAGGGAAGCCACAGGAAGGAGGAGGAGCCTACCATCTGTGTCATGTCCAGCTGATGAGAACCCTGACAGTGATCTTGACCTGCCCATCAGCCAGACCTGGTGCTGTTTGTGGTGAAATGCAAGAGGGGGAACTTTGGCAGAATTGATGAATTGAACACACCGCACACTGTCCTGAAAGATGCCAATCAGATATGAGTGCTGGGAGCTTTTGTGGAGGGCTGGGGATTGTTTCCATTAATGAACAGGGGAGAACTGTGTCAATTATTTTTCCTGAATACCTCCAGATATTAAGTATTTGGTCCAAGTTATCAATATTCAGGGAAGTAGGGCCAGGGAGAGTGCACAGATCATCGGATGGTCTGCAGTTCTCTTACTAAGTTTAGTGGTTTTTGCAGATGGGAATGGGGTATGCATATCTCTCAGGAAGTTAATTTTATAATTTTACATTTTTTTTGGGGGTGGGAGGGGCCATGGAATCAACAATGTGGCAACAGCCAGTTGAGGGATAATTTTTTTCCTTGGGGGTATTACTGTAATGGGACTGGGGATGTAACAGATGAACATTCAGAATCTCACCAGCTGCAGTGTTGCATTTTTTTTATATTCTATTTTTTTGTGGTCCAGCCCCCCCTCCCCTAATGGAGCTCAGCCTCATCTGCATGCCACCCCCCGATGGCCAGGCTAACCTCCATGGGCAGAGCCACCAGGCAGGTGCCCCCTCACCATGGTCCTTGGTATTGTGCCCTGGCTTGGGAGTAAGCCATGGCACGATGCCAAGGATCACGGTGAGGGGGCACCTGCCTGGTGGCTCTCCTTCTCTGGGGGGGTAGAGTGGGGCCATGGGAGTGGGACCCCCCTGGCAGACACTATTGGCAGCAGGGATGGTGGTGCTCGTGGGCTAGAATTTTTTGCAGCAGCAGTACCTGGGGGCGGGGACATGCAATGATGTCATGCATCCACCCCACCCTCCACAGGTAATAGTGTCAACACAGTGGGTCCCCTCAGCCTCTGCCAGAAGTCTGTGGTGTGTCGGACACTCTACCACCCTCACCCCGGAGAAGGAGAGCAGTCTCTAAGATGCTCAGTCCTTCTCCCTCCGGCCATCCCTCTGATGTCCTGAGTCTGTTTCTGAACCCAGATCGTTGGGGTTGAAGACAGACGCCCTGCCTCTGTGCCAGTGGGCCAGCCCACAGTCATTCTGCAGTGTTGCATTTTATCATCATTATAATTCCCTAAATGCCTGCGAAAGCATACAAAACTCTAGACCTCCAATCCCCAAGCCTTTGGCTCAAATCACTTCCCACCAAAAAAATGAAACATTGCCACCTATGGTTCTATGGGCACAAAAAAACTGCCACTGACAGAAATATCTGAGAACCTGAAGCCAGCAGAATGGCCTGCCATTGTCACGCATCCAATTTCTATTACAAAGTTTGTTCATAAACTTTGATAACTTTTAAAGGATGTTAGTAACCACATTTTTATTTTTACATCATACACACTGTCTGCCAGTAACAGTCCAGTCTGGCTCAAAAACACTAACAGTGCCCATTTAATGGGGCTAGTGGGAATATAAAAGTTTGGGTAGTTTGTGACTCAAATGCACAGACAGGCAAAAGCAACAGTGTTAAAAAATCAATGTAAAACTATCTTTCCAAACCCTAAAAAGGACTCTATTTTCTATCACTGATATTGCTTACTGTGAGGTTTAGTTTACCACAGAGAAAGCAACCAACTTTTCTCTGACCATACGTTATTATTTACAAGTGATTAACTTAGACTGAATGTTCTGTCTAATCAAATTTTTCATTATTGTGTGACCTGTAGCACTGCACAAAAATCTACTAAACAGGGGATGTCTGGATTACAAATAAAAGATGTCAGGCTCTGGGGATGTTCACTGGAGCATATAGTCAATATATCATGTCACTTTCGACAGGCCATAGTAGCTCAGCGCAGCTGCTTTAACAAACAGGTTTCAAGTCTCAATTTTTTCACAAAAACATATGTTTATTTATCCACTGATGGGTATTTTGAAAGCATGTAACAATAATTTAGAAAATGACCAAGGCTGTATTATTTAGATTAGTTTTGCAATGCACACATGCTCTTTGATCATGCTTGACCTTTTGCAGTACTTTGAGCCTAAAGTGTTTCACAGAGCAATCCAGTTTCATATCTAAAACATCACTTGCCTATAATTAAAATGAAGATAGAAACAGATAAACTGAGCGTAAGTGACCTTAGCCCAGTTCAGCATCACATCTGCGAAAATGGTCAACAGTTACATGTTAATTGCATGTGGTTTTTGTTCAAAGCATCAGCCTTAACCAGTTACATCTGAAACCCTCACCATCAAAGTGTCTTTAATCTTTGAAATGAAAAGGTGATACTAAACATAAATGTTTAAATTTGCAAAGATCTGTAAAGACCAGAGGAAACATAAAAGAAGGAGGAGGTGAACCATCACTGGTTCTAAACCTTTCTGATTTGCAAACCACATTTCAAATCCTTTAATTTGCCTGCATTGCATATTAATTACCTTCTAATTATATGCTGATTCTTCATTTGCATTCCAGGCTTCATGAACCTTTTTTATGATGATTTTCTTTATGGTTCTAAATATTACCATCAGCTAGATCATGGGGGGGAGGTGGTTGTAAAATGATTTTCCTGTTTTTTTTTGTAAAACACTGATACTTGCCATCAATTAGCAGGACTCATATTGCATGACATTTCAAAAATGCTTGAATTGTAGGACATTCTGTTATTTATTAATGGAGACTTTTGCAGGAAATTAGGCCCTTTACCCTTTAGACATTATCTGTTCCTGATGCTTTTCCAGATGTAAAGTCATACTTTTCTGCTTACATCACAGCCTGATGCCTTGGAAATTATTCTGATGGCACAAGCACAGAATTATAACTTCAGGGCAGGACTAGAAGCTGGAATAAATGTCTAAAGGGTTAAAAATCATATTTTATGCAAATTGACTTCTATAATAACATATAAAATATCTAGGAATTTAAATTTACATTTGGTTACACTTTTGTGTAGCTGAGTTCTGCTGAAACTAATTGTGATATTTTTCTAAAAATTAGGCAATCCCTTTAAGAAATATTTTTGTCCACCCTTATTCAAAATATAACTTTGGCAAGTAAAACAGAAGTGCTGGTTTTGTCCAGAGCATGATTTACCAAGCAAACTTCTGATTTTTGTCTAGTACCCGAATAGCCAACCAAATTTATTTTTTCTAACACTATGATAAAAGCTTTTAAATGGGCCAGATTTTGTTACATAGAGACATCTACAGTGAACAATGTACATCACCCATGTCATCCTCCACCTCTACCAAAAAACATCAATTTCAAAAGCAAAACTCTTCTGACAATCAGCAGTAAGTGCTAAAATAGAATGGAATATAAAAGAACACCATCAGTTAAAGGAACACTCTCACCCTGTTTTGGATCACATTATTTCTAATTAAAATTCACATTTTATGATTGCTTACCTTCTCTAAAATTCATTAACGTTACTGTTTGTTTTGTCTGTCTCCTTATTTAGTAAAATTGAAATGCATGATAATGTATATTTATAAACAACTTTGTTTTGTTTCAAATCCTGAATCTTTTCTTCTTGAATGCTTCCTAAACACTAGAGGCACACTCAAACAGTGCAGTCACTCATGAGGCTGCAGCACCATTGCATCATGAGAGGCTAGACTGTGTTGGAGGTGTTTCCAAATCCAGGAAAGATGCAGTGGGAGTTGATCAAGGAATGTAAACAAACCTGTTTTGGTGGGGTTACACCAGTAAGGTGGGCAGTCTGTTTTTCACTTTTTAAAAGAGAATCAGAATCAAACCACTAGCAACATCAGCAGTCATTGCAGAATGTTAGCAATCATAAAATGTGTTTCTTAAACAAGGTCCAGAAACAAATGATTTGATACCTTTTATTGGACCAACATGGATGTTACAGAAAAGAACAAAGCGCTCTAGCTTTCGAACCTACCCGGTCCTTCTTCAGAAGCTTTATGGCAGTTATTTTGAAAATCCCATACTATTAACACCAGATTATGTTGAAAAAAACAGAAACGATTCTCATTGGTTTAACATATACGTTTAAAACATAACATAAGATTACGTCAGAGAAGCAAATTAATGTCAGTCTGCTTTTAACTGAGGAGCCTCAGAAGGGCAAAGGTTATCAAGAATTCTCAACAACCAGAGAGTTCTTCTCATGTAAATTTTAAAATGTCTCAGTATGCTAAGAAAGCATTCTAGCAAAAAAAAAAAAACTTGGGCTAGCATTCTCTCTGATAACATGCAAGATGAGGTTATAACTTACATTCCAAGTGTCCTGGTGTATTAAAGAACAGATACTGAGAGCCAAAAATCATGAAATTAGGTATAACTGCAAGTTGAAAAGAGCCCTATAAGTAAACATACATACATATATATATATATATATATATATATATATGATGCATGATAGTATCACTTGTAAGTGTAAGTGGCAATTAAAAATACTTGTCAAGGACCCCCAAGAAAATGAGACCATGAGCCTGATAAGTGCAGATTTCAACTCACAGTCAGTGTATAACAAAAATGCACAGAATCAGTGTAAGGAATCTAAATGAAAACTTCCAAGGATGAAATCTTCCAGGTCCCCTCTTTTTTTTTTTTCTTTTTCTCTCCCTCTCTCTTTCCTTGGGAAAGATACTGTAACTAGTAGGAATGAGATATACTGTATGTGCGAGAGTCATAATACAGCATCATTCAAACCAATATTAATCGTTACCCAAAGGAATTACACCTTTTATGAACCCCCAAGGAAATGAGGTATGCATCATAATATGAGCTGATTTAAAAATGTGATAGTGTGTAATCCAACCACTGACAACTAGTAGAAGGAAGTAAATGTACACTCTATGTGAAAACTCAGTGTCCTAGACACATAACAATTGTCCCATGCCACACTCCCCCCACACAGACGTGTGTACATACACCAGACCATACCACACATACACACACACACACACCCCTGCACACCCCACACAACCATAACACACAACAAATATAATAAACACAACCCACACATACCACACCACGCCACACCACACACACAAACAAAAGACACACACACACACCATACCTACAACACACAAAAACACAACACATGCAAAACACACACATACATGCATACATCAATACACACACAGACACTCACCACAGTGTTAAGGTGAGAAGTCAACACGTAAATAACCATAAAGTTACAAAATCAAAGGCCCGCTGAAAAACTAAAGTATTTATGTCCATCTTTTAAAGTAAAGTTCTGTGTAAGTTTAAGTGGAATAATGTGTCATATAACCAACATCAATGTTCAGTCCATCTGCCACCATATTGAGAAGTAAAATAAGTCTAATTTCAAAAGCCTGTCTCTGTTGTGTACTGCTGAAATGTCCTTTTAAGATCATCACAGACATATCTGAGATTGAGTGGCCATCCTGGGAGAAGTGCTGGGCTACTGGTTTCTCAGTCTTCTTGTGATTAATAGAATGTCTGTGTGAATTCATTCTAGTGCAGAGTTGTTGGCTTGCCCCCCCCCACATAACCCGTGCGAGGACATTTCTTGCATTGGATAATATAGACCACATTACTTGATGTACATGTATAATTCCCCTGTATCCTGAATAGTCTGTTTTGTGATGTAACCACACAGTCTGAAGTGGAAATGAGGTTACATGTCTTACATGTGCGTCTATGACAGGGTCGTGTACCATATGATGTCATGGTATTCTGTTCCGGTTCAAGTTGACTCCTAATAATCAGGTTGGCTAAATTAGGTGGTTGTTTAAAAGATAGTAGTGGTAGTCCTTGAAAAATACAATTAAGGGTTTCATCCTCACTAATTGTTGGATGGAGATCCTTAATAATCTTGCGTAGAAGTTCAAGGTCAGGATGGTATGTGACTACTATGGGTATTCTGTTGGTAGTCATCCGTTCCTTATATTGCAGTAGTTGTTCTCTTGGGACCTGTGTTGCACATTACACTGCTCTGTCAATTTCCCTGGATGAGTGTCCCTGCTTAATAAAGGTGTTTTTCAACATCGCCAGATGTGTGTCTCTGCCTTTCTCATTTGAACAGAGGCAGTGATACCGAAGTGCTTAACTATATAACAGATTTATTTGTGTGGCTCGGGTGATTACCTTTCTTGTGTAAGTATCTCTGCCTGTCTGTTGGTTTACTGTAAAGACAGGTAGGTAGGGTTCCATCCTTAATAGTGACAGTGGTATCCAGAAAATGTACACTGGTGGCAGAATATTCCAGGGAAAGCTTTATAGTTGGGGGGAGGTTATTATGAAAACCTTTGAGTGTGTCAGTGCCCTCTGTCCAAATTATAAACAAATCATCACTGTAATGGAAACAGTGGAACAAGGGACACTTTGAGGCCTAAGGGAGTTGACAGTGTCTCTTTAAACCTTTGGGGCATTTTTTTAAAGTTTTAAAGTTTTTTTAAAGTTTGGCATAAGCAATGTACTTTCATGTATTCCCTGTTGAATAAAAAAATAAATGATCAAACAAACAAACATTGTATACTGCTTGGAAGATAGTTGCTTTGGAAAACAGTTCTAATCTTTAGTTTGTAGTATGTCCCTTTGGGGTGGGTGCAAGCGGAGCTTTATCTTGTTCAGTTTGGATGTTTTTGTTGTTATTCAGTTACCGTACACCATGGAATCAGTTCTGAGCACTCTTCAGTCGATCAATTAATCAATCAATCAATCGAACTTTATTTAACCAGGCAGTTGCATTGTTGAGCAAGCTCATTAGCAAGATGATCCTGGACACACAGTACTTACTCATTTACAGTACACAATGTCAAACAATAACATAGCAGACAGGGAACAGTCTAATTCTTAATTACAATACCAACTAATATCAGGAACAAATCACTGATCGCAGTCTGTATACATGCACAGGCAGTTCATCATAACAGGTTTAGGAACAGTGTAAGAGAGAGAGAGAGAGAGGAGAGGAGAGGAAAGCAAGGAGACAGTGGAGACAGAGGGATGGCAAGACACATGGGGGGAGGGGCAACTCTACTAAGGAAGAATCCCCAGTGGGATTTCTACAGGGAGGGAGCTAGGAGGGGGTAGTTACACTAAGAAGAAGTCAGCCAGCAGGGGGAATAAGCAGGCCAAGGCGGTCCAAAAGCTGGGGGAGTATTCAGTCAAAATGTCCATGATTACCTGACACATTCGCACACAGTTTTCAGGCATCAATAGAGCAGCTGTCTGAATACATAGGGGCTGGGCAGGAGGGAGAGTTTAAGTGATGAAAGGAAAGAGCTGATGGCAGTTCAGCTAAGGTGTGTCCTCATCCTTGGTGTCTTGAGGAGGACAAGGGTGGAGTTCCGTAGGCCATATATACCTATTGACCGTTCAAACAAGTTTTATTTTTTATTTAGTTGTTTAACCAGGTATAGCACACTAAGCTGAAAGCTTTTTTACAGGAGCGACCTGGGAGCACAAGGAGGTTAAGTGACTTGCTCAGAGTCACACAGTATGCAAGTGGAAGCTGTGGGATTCAAACCCAGGTCTGGTCTGCTGGATGTCACCAGATTTGCAGCTCAGAGCCTTAGACCACTGCACTATACTGCCTCCTGACTGTGCTATACTGCCTCCTAAAGTTACCGATGTAAGATGGGAGTTTGTTAGACAGCACTCTGAAGAGCCACATGAGGGTGTTTCTTTGCCTCCTCAGGAAGAGGGACAGCTAATCGATTGCCTGCTATAGCAGGCAGTGGTGAGTCCACAGGGGCATATTAAGTATGAATATCAAGGCACGACAGTAGAGTGTATCAAGCTTTTGGAGCGCATACTGGGGGCAGTGGTTGTATAGAAAGTTAACGTAGTCAAACAAGGGTAAAAAGGTTGTTTGAACCAGCTGCTTCCTAGCTTTGAGAGTGAGTAGATGTCTTATGCATTAGAATATGCCAAGACGCTATCTTTGCTTTTTTGTTAGCTCACTTAGATGTACACTGAAACTGAGTTTGTTATCCAACCAGACTCCTAGATATTTGAATTTATCCACTATTTCCAGATATCCACCAAGGAGGGTGGTAATCTGGGGGAGACCAGGTGTCCCCATATTGATGGGGTGGTGCGGGGAGATGATCATGGCTTTTGTTTTTTTGGCATTGAGCAAGAGCTTAAGGCTCAGCAGGTTATGTTGGAGTGTGATAAAGTCCTGCTCTAACTCCTTGTGAGCAAAATCTAGAGAGGGGTTGGTTGTGTAAAGGACTGTGTCATCTGTGAAAAGATGAACATTTCCTGCAAGAATGCCAGAATCAATGTGGTTAATATAGAGAGCAAAGAGGATAGGCCCCAAGATGGAACCTTGAGGTACGCCTCAAGGCAGAGCTTTAAATGGGGACAGTTCCCCTTGCACTTTAATTTGTTGTCTTCAATCTGTGAGGTAACAGTGGAACCATTTAACTGCAGCAGGAGTTAGGCCAATACAACCCAGTGTATCAAGCAGGGTGGAGTGATCAACCATGTTGAAGGTTTTGCTGAGGTCAAGGAAAAGTATGAAGATGTGCTGTCTATTGTCCAGGGCTGTTAACCAGTCATTCAACACTTTGGCTAGAGCAGACTTGGTGCTATGCTTAGGTCTGAACCCCATTTGGGCTGGGTTAAGGATATTTTCACAATCCAAATGCTGCCTTAGTTGTGAGTTGACAATTTTCTCTAGTAGCTTGGACAGTACAGGAAGAAGTGAGATTGGCCTGTACTTATTCAAGTCTGTGGGATCTCCCGACTTAAAAAAGGGGGGATAATATGTGCAATTTTCCAACTGAGCAGTAGTTCCCTTTGAATAAGTGAGCTATTAAATAGATGAATAATTGGTGCTGTCAGATAATAGTATCCTGCTTTTAAGAAAAAGGATTCTAATGAGTCGGCACCAGCACTCTTTTTAGTATCCAATGAGATGTTTTGATGAACAGCATTGTTTTCAGTTATTGTGCAAACTTGCATTTCTTTTGCAGCAGTTACTGCTTGTTGTGGTTTTAAATGTTAGTTCGAGTCTATCTTTAAAACAAGCAACAAACCTAGGGTGGAAAGCATGTCAGGTGACTAGAGCAGTCCTCTTCTCCACTGTATTGTGTTTGCTGTTGTTCACCTATCCATTATTTCACAAAGAGTGACTTTTTTGGCTATTGAAGCTGTGGCTCTGTGCTCCTGATTGAGAGGGAGTGGTTGCAACCTTAAAGTTAGTTTTTGTTTTGTTTTTCAGTGGATTCAGTATTATGCCATGACACTAGGATTCTCAGAGGCACGTCTCTCTGTTTTCATGTATCAGTATAAATGATGGCAGCATAATGGATTATGTGAAAATTGGTAAATGCCACCCTTCATGCATTCTGTGATGCTGACTCTCAGGGCACTCTTCCACAGATGATCTGTCTTTATGGGATTCCCTACAGCAGATCCTCCAGTCACTCACAGTGCATCTCAACAGAAGAAGCCTGGCTTTCTTCAACTTAAAAGACCAGTCTCACACAATTTTCATAGTTATTCCAGCAGCCCACAAAGATCAATCAGATGGTGCCATCCTTGGTTCATCCTGTAACATGAACAGCAGCCATTAAACTTCTAGGACACAATCGCACAGCAGGAAGGGGTCAATGTTTAGCAAACACCCACACCAGTAAATTCTGGTGCAACTCAATAAGTAATTCCAGCATGCCTTGCTCCCAAAGTCAGCCCCTTCATTGTGTAAAATATTTCAAATAATAGATAAATGGGTTATGGAGCTTTTCTTCTCAATATTTCCTGTTTGGGATTTGCCCAGGTCAGTAATGCCAGAAAGTATTTAAAGAGCTAGTAGCACTGAAAGCAGCATAGGGAAAATGTTATTGATTTGAAAAAGTAGCCAGTTGGCATTTTTTTTCTGACGTGTTTTTCTTTTTCCTTTCAGTAAATACAAGGTTTTCTACCTGATAGTATTACATAAGATGCCTACAACAGTACTGTCCATGAAAGCTGCCATATTTAGTGCTATTTCCCCTCATACCTTATCAAAATTGAGACCTTACTCTTTGTGACATCACTAGTGCTCAATTTGGCAGATTGTGAGTGGCTATCCCTTGTCAGCTGTAATGTCACTGTCAACATGGTCACAGCTAGGAATAGGCAACATTGGGCTTGGACTTGAAGTTGGTTTTGGATTTGCCAAATCCAGGATAAGTTTGGATTTCTTTTTGCAAAGGATTTGGAATTGCCTGGTTCATGCCTATATCAATATATAGCCACTTTAAAACTGTTATATTGGTTCCCATGGACTTTTGAGCAGGTAAGACACCTATGGTGTTTCTGGAATAAAAAAAACAGTAATGGTGATCTTTAAATAAGTAATGCCATTTCCAGTTCCACAATATCAAACACCTTCCAGAAAACATTTTGCCTCTAGGGCAGTACTAAATGTCCATTTGAATTGTATGAAAAAAGTGACACAAACCTTGAAGCTCACAGCAGTGTCACAAATACATATTATAGAACTGCTACATTATGTGGACCAGCGACCAAACTGTAGACTAGAAGACAGTCACTGGTCACTAAGCATCTGCTGCTGCTGGTAGCTGGTGCTGTGTTGTACAAGTCACCAGCTACATCAACTGCTAAGATGCATGTTAGTGCATGGAAAATCAGAATGAGTTCTCATGGCTGGAAACATTCTTCTGACACCCCAAAATGAGTTGGGCATCCTTTTACAATTCATGATTCCTCTGCCTCATCCTTTGACTTGATCACATCTGCCACAACATGTAAGAAGCAGGCTGCCTGTGCATTACTAATTTTGACTCAATTGATCACACTGCAGTGAACCTCTTGTAAGAATTAACAAGTCTTTTTGCTGAATGGCTTACTCATCGAGGCCTGTCTCCAATGTTTTGGGTATTTGATAATGGGGCTAACATCATATGTGCTGTAAAGGATGGGTGGAATGTGTTCACATGCCTTGCTTTGCTCATACCCTTGTGGTACATGATTTTCTTAAATATGACAGAAGCGTTCTGAATGCATTAAATGTTGCACACAAAATATGCAGGCATTTAAGTCACTCTGCTAAAGCATGCAAAATATTATGTCAGATACCAAAGGACAATAATCTTCCACAACGTCAAATAAAGCAGGAGATGGTCGCTAGGCAGAATTCCACCTTCTGTATAGTACAATGGATTCTTAGGCAGTGTAAAGGAGTCCATCAGTATGCCATAGACCACACAATAGGGAAAAAGGGATGTGTCACTCAGTTCAAGCAAGTAGACCCCGGTGACACAATTGTGCTATATTCTTCAGCCATTTGAAGAACTCATTCGGGAAATTAGTGCAGACAATGCTAGTCTGAGTAAAGTAATACTCTTAATGTTCCTTTCTAGGAACAATCTTGAAAAGCAGAAGGCATAATTTCCTGAGGAAGTTAGTGCTGTTTCTCTTGTCGAAAAGCTAGTTATATTCCTGGAAATGGAAACCAGAATATCAATGATGTTAGAAGTACAGATGTGCAAAGTCAGTATAATTTGCTCCATAGATTATTTTGTGAATTGCGCTTAATTTGTGAAGTGCAATTAGCTCAATTCGTCAATTCGCGGACCGCAAATCAACCACGAAGTGTTGAATTTTGTCGGGGAAATTCCACACTTCACAGCACAAACTATAGTCTAGTAGCACCCCTCCATGCCAATCACCAGCTGCAATGTAAAAATACATATTTTAAATCCCTCGTGTCTAGTGGTCCCCCTCGCCCCCGCTGATCGCCAATTGCTGGTCAACCTGGAAAATATATAGTTTAAACCCCTGATGTCTAGTGGTCCCCCCATCCCCTGCCAATTGCTTGTCAAAATGTAAAATATATAGTTTAAATCCTTGGTGTCTAGTGGTCCCCCCCACCGATTTCTGATCGCTGGTCAAAATGGAAAATTTATAGTTTGAATCCCTGGTGTCAAGTGGTCCCCCTTCCCCCACCCGTGATTGCTGATTCCTGGGCAGTATGGAAATATACAGTTTATATCCCTGGTGTCTAGTGGTCCCCCTCCCACCGATCACTGGTCAAAATGTAAAATAAATATTTTAAATTCCTGGTGCCTACTGCCCCCCCCCACCTATCGCCAGCCACCGGCCCCAATGTAGAAATACAATTTATCACCAATCAGATTCCTGGTGTCTAGGAGAACCCCCACCCCATCAGGCAGTGCCCCACCACCCCAGTCCCCCCCACTCCAACCCAGAGTGGGTGACCAGCACAGCCCTCCACTCTCCACCATGGCTGGCAACCCAGCTAATGCTGGAATGAATGAGCATGTGCTTGTAGAAGTATGCACTCATTAATTCTAGTTTCAGTCAGGTGGCCAGCCATGGTGGAGGGTGGAGGGTTGTGCTGGTCACCTGCTCAGGGTCCAGGTGGGGTGGTGGAGTGGTGGGACACTACCTGACAAAGGTAGGGGGTTCACTAGACACCAGGGAGTTCATTGATGAATTTTTTTTTTACATTGGGGCCAGGGGCCGGTAATCGGTGTGGGTGGGGGACCACTAAACACCAGGAATTTAAAATATTTATTTTACATTTTGACCAGTGATTGATGACTGGCAAGGGGTTGAGAGAGGCAACTAGACACCAGGGATTTAAAATATATATTTGACATTTTGATAAGCAATCGGCGATCGGAGGGAGGGAGGAAGGGCAGGGGGGGGCACAAGACACCAGAGGCTGGATTCTGAAATCACTCTAATGGTGCAAAACCATCAACAAGTTCCCAGAAGTTCTGCAGGTGCAGAAAAAAGGTGGAAATTGTACTGAGTGTGAAGACACACCTCCTGCGCCTACCCGCTCCCATGTGGAGATGTGCATTCAGCCAAAGATTTGTCTCATGGGGGGTGCAGTGGGGTTGTGAATAGCGTGTGGGGGTGCAGTGTACATGGCCAGGGTGCCTATTCACTGATGAAGATGGGTGAGCTACAGTATGCGCTGGGGTTATGTGTCACACCTTTCATGAATAGAGCCCAATCTTTTTGGTCAAACTTTCTTTGGCTAGGCAAATCACTGTGCAGAGCTTTAATTAAATTGTGTAGGCCATGCAACTTGGGAGGACTTCAACTCCCTCACTTGCTAGGCTATTCCTTTTCAATGCACGGAACAAAATATTTTCAGTGGGGCCATCCTCTTTCTAACCAGTCCTATGTCCCTAGTTGGTTTCTTATTGAGAAGGCCTTGGTTGAAGGACATCACCTCTCTTTACCTTCTCTATTATAAACACCTCTGTCAGGCTTGCTATCATCATTATGGTCTATGCCTATAGGATGGTCTGTAAAGGTGCATGTGCAGTTATGCCATTTCTTAAAACTCCCTTACTGGAAGGACATTAGTCAACCTTTTTTCATAATCAAAATCTGTTAGGTAACAAACCCATTAAGTTATTAGGATGAAAGGATCATAGCTTGAATTCAATTAGTGCTATGATTAAGGATAACACTATTCTTTCTTTTAATGATTTTAGAAGTAAGTTTAACCTACCGCCTCATTCATTTCTAGAATATGTTCAATTCAAACATTCACTGTTGAAATTTTTGATCAATCCCCCTTGACAAAGTTCTGCTGGAACTTTATTTGCTATTCTATCCTCCCTGTCTGTGCAGAAAAGACCAGTTACCCATATCTCCAAGGAAATATGCAAGCAAGCTTGAAATAATGTAGCCCGTACTGCTTAGTATTGTGAAGATGCCTTGCATTTGAATTACCCTGCTACTGAATGGTCTAGGATCTGGAGAAACCTTCATAAATATGTTAAATGGGATAGACAATGTTTGATACAGTTTAACGTAGTACATGACTTGTATTACTCTCCGACTAAGTCATATAGAATAGGTAGATTACCTGACCTCAAGGGTGCATGATGTTCCCAAGAGGAAGGCACCTTGCTGCAAACCCTTTGGACAAGTCCTCAAATTGCTTCTTTTTGGAACTTATTCAACAACTGCTCACCCTCTTTTTTGGGCATGCCTGGTATTTAACAAAAGAGATCTGTATTTTTGGGAACTATGATACTTTAACATCCAAGAATGAGAAAATATACTGTGTAGGGCATTGATTTCAGAAACAACAAAAGTATTACTATTATGCCAGTGGAAGGGTAGTCAGGTGCCTTCACAAGTGGAATGGGTTCAGGAGTTTTTTACAGCTAAGAATGCAGAAAGGGCTATAGCCTCGGCTAATCATACTTCACATACATTCTAGGCTTGCTGGCTTCCTTTTACTCATTGGGAAAGTATGAGGAATTGATGGTCCTTTTGTTAACCAGCTTTATATTGTGTGGTTTAGCATAGGCATTTAGGTAATGTGTAGTGTCCCATACATTGAAGGCATTATGGTTAATTTGTGGGTACTCCCCTTTATAACATGAACGGGTTGAGGGGTGAGGGGGAATGGGGAGGGGGGGTAGAGTTATTTATTTATTCGTTTGTGTTTATGTTTTCTTTTTTCTGTGTTATTGTAATTGTGTAGAGATATTATTACTATTGTTTACCTTAGGTTTGAGACTTGTCTGTTTCTGTTCTATTGTTGTATCATATGTTATTGTATTATATAACCTTAATAAAGTTTATTAAAGTGCAAAAATATGTGTGTGTGGGAGGGGATTCATCAGCATCTAGCTGAAAAGGAGAGTGTGGCATGAAACATCATGGGGGATTCCAATTATGGCAAAAAGAAAAAAAAAACACCACAGTCAACTTTAACTCAGTGTCAGCTAAAACTTAAGCCTAGTAGAAAAGAACAAAGCAGAAAAGTGCCCCGTGCCTACTGCTTCATGCCAAATAGGGTCTATAAAATCACTTTATTTGTTTGCTTTGCTACATTTTTTATTGGCACATCAGTGCGTGTGAGTGGGGTCCTGTAAGCCATGTTTCATTTTACACTCTACTTTTTTGCTTTTTGCTTTTCTGGTTGGTCAGGGTCTGGTCAAAAACAAAGAATTCTTGAACAGCAGAATACAGTGTGTTTCACACAGTAGAAATTGAGTGGCCAGACCAGTAGGCTGATGACACACTAGCCAAGGGGCTCTGGCTTTGTAGGATGTTCAGGATCGAGAACAATTGTTTTATAACAGCAGGATTATTGAAAAAATTGTGTGCCTAGCCCTGTAAGCGTGTGTCATGCTAACCGATGGGCTTCACTTATAACAGCAGGATGATCTGGAAAACAGTAAAGTGACACACCATGTATTCTTTTCTTTGTAATATTTTTTTTTTAATCTTGTTGTCTTGTGGTCATTTCTTCCTTACTTCATCCTCTTTCTTTTTTCTTTTAGCCCACACTGCTACATCCATGATCTTTAATTGTCAATGAGTCACATCCACCCTCCTTTCAGCCCAGCTCTGCAAACCCTAGTTTCAGTTTCTTAACCTTTTTTATTATCACCCTTCTCTCTCTTTAGCTTTTCTTATATTTATTTCTGTCTTCCTTCTTTGTAATTCTCTCTTCTTTTACTTTGTCTTCCTTTTGTTAGTATATACCCCACAACCTTCCTTTTAAAGTTTCACTTCACTCACCTCCACAAACCCCATTTCAGTTACTTTTTAACTTGCTTTAGTTCTTTCCGTTCTCAGTCTTTATTAACTTTTTTACATTTCTGTTTCTGCCTTCTTTTCTTGCATTTCCTTATTTCTTTATTGTCTTTTTTTCTTGTCCTGACCCCCCTTGTAGAATAATTCACCCCCCGGGGCATGGTCACATCCTCAAAATCCCTGAGCACGAGCCCCTACTTTCACTTTCTGTTTCAGTCCCCTACTCTTTTTTTTTTTCTGTTTACTTCTTTATTTTCTCAGTCCTCCAGTCCCAACCCAGTCCCTTCCAAACTTCAAGCCACCACCACTGCCACATCATCAGTACCATCATCCCAAGCCCCTCTCAACTCCCAATTTGATACGGACTTGGCTTTTTTCTAAATTATGTTTTTTTTTCATTATTATTATTTGTAAAATTAACTTTTTTCTTTGTAAAATGTAACTTTCTGTTTCTTTGGGGCTTGTTGTTTTCAATTTGTCTGCTTTCCCCAGCTCTAACCATTTCACCCCACCTCTATGTCACCTATACCCTTGCCCCGTGTCCCCCCCCCCACTTTCTCTTTTCCTTGGTCCTCCTCTGGTAATGGCTTGGTTTTTCTTTTCTTGTAATAGAAACATAGAAACATAGACTTTGACAGCAGATAAGGACCGCTTGGCCCATCTAGTCTGCCCATTTCCCTACCTACAGGATAGGCCGCAGATCCTAGTTAACCAACAGCCTATTTCTTCCTACCCCCTACAAGAATTGGCGTATGTCTGTCACATGCATTCTTGAATTCTCCCACAGTTTTAGACCCCACAACCTCCTCAGGAAGGCTGTTCCATGCATCCACTACCCTCTCTGTGAAATAATACTGCCTCACATTGCCCCCAAACCGAATGCTTTTCTTTTTTGGTGCTTTTCTTTTTTGGAAAGTTAACTTTTTTTTTTGTAAAATGCAACTTTTGTTTTTGTTTTTTTGTTTCATTCACTTTCCCAGCCCTCACACCACCCACACCACTGCTAGTGTTACTAGCACAGGGCCATAGACCTCTCTCCCAGTCCCAGCACATCTGCTCACTAGTTCTGCACATCATGAAATGATGCTGAGCTGCAGCATGGCCAGCCTTTTGTACCCTGGTCTGCGCGTGTCAAATTGAAGTATTAGACTGACTGCAGGGGGTCCTTTCACCACTTCCCTCAGCTTCAAATGCCAGTCAGATGACTAACAAGCTGGGCATATGGTGGAGGAGGCAAAGAATGGAAAGAGGAAATCCAAGTTGAACTGGCAGTGTCCAGGTGGGATTTACTGAAACCGAGTGCCAACTGAGTTTGGGATTGGCTGGGATTCAACATAGGGGTTTGTATCCATCCCTAGTCACAATGCTGATGAGGTATGAAGGGGATGAGAACAAGATATGCCACCTCCAGCTGGAGTACTGTTCCACATATCACACCTAGTATTGTTTGGTGAAGTATTTTCAAATTAGCAAACGGAGAGTGAAAAAGAGCTTTCAGTGTAAAGGATATGCAACATCAGAGAAAGGAAGGGTGTACAGGAACCTGAGGTCCAACTATGTGAGACTATAGCTCAGTGGTTAGAGAACTGGGATGGAATTCAGAGGGTCTGGGTTCAATTTCCAGTAGGTCACATTATTTTTTTCTTACAAAAATTTGTGATTTCAAAGTAAAACGTAACCGATGATTAATTTTGAAAATCAATATGAACGTTACAGTATTCTATCTCTTTATGACTGAACTGTTGTCATGGGGCCTCTGTGAAAGTAGTTTAAGTATTTTTAGTGAGCATGTGTTTACATCAAGGCATTCCAGTATGAGATGCCACATATTAAGGAGGCATAACAGACCTAGCATAAAGGCTGTCCCTTTATGGCAGGGTTGTGATAGACTGGTGTCTGTGAGGGATCCTGAACATTGACTGCCTATACTATGCCTATCAAATATGAATAAAAATAAAACATTCAGTCTCCAGTTATAAAGTGGGGTTTAAGAATGTGATCTAATTGGAAAATGTTATTGTTAAAACATTATATATTTATTTTTAAATGTATTTATTTATTGATTTCAAAAGTTTCTCAAGAAAAGACATACTGAGCTGCTAACAGTTCTTTTTCAGATGCATCTGGGGGTAAGGGGTAATGGAGATAGTTCACAAATAGGAAACATGAATAGTATTAACAGACTTGCACGTATAACTTGACCATTGATTAATTTCCTAGAAACTGCACAGTTAGAAACTAACCTGCCATAATCTACCTAGCAATAGCCTATCTAAGTAAAGATAAACCATTCCTTCACTGAAGTAAAAAAATGTTTTTTTACATTTTCACTCCAATAACCACAAAGAGGAATCGGTTTCTTTAAAATAAATGCACTGTAATTAGTTTTTATTGCCAAACTTGAATATTCAACCTAACAACAATTTACAGGAAATTAAAACATTTTCTATTACAAAAAACACAAAGCTTTTTTTCATTTTATAAGCATGTTAACCAAATCCAGGGCATGGATTTCCTGAGAATGACTACAATTCAAGGGAGCACTGACAGGCATTCTGCCACCTTTTAATTCCCCCAGGACTCTATAAACCCATGCCCTGTTATGGGTTATTGTTTGCAAATCTGGCATATTTCACAATCACTAACAAAAATCAACAAAGATGAATACTCTAACCTACTAATAGGACTTGTGGATATCCTCATTGGGCTTGTTTGGCATACTTGTACTGTTGTACTATTCCAAAGTTCCTTACTTCATAATATAACAGTACAGCTATATAATCCTTTTTGCCTTCCTCAGTCACTTCGTGTATCACTATCAGTCTCTCATTGCCTGAAAATGCTTTGGGATGCTACAGTGCATCCATAAAGTGTTATATAAATAATTCCTCTTCTTTTCTTTAAACAGGTTACATTTTCACACAGTGACCATTGCCCATGCAGGCACATTTTGTGTGGAACTACTAATGCTGTGGACAATTGCTTTAATAATTTATTTACTGTAATATGTATAGTCTAAATGAAATGCAGCTTCTCTTTTACAGTGAGGTAGTGCTTGTGCCAGTAACACAACAGGATATATAGAGGTAATGGGAGGTTAAGTGAATTTCTCAAGTTGTTACAATTACAAATGTCTTTGGTGGAATCTGAACTTGAATTTTTCATTTATTTATTAGGAAAGACTGTGGACAACATATACTCATTTTCCCAGTTGACCTAAGGCAACACCAATTACAGTACACAAAAATATTGCACAAAGTTCATTTTCATAGCAGCAAAGAAAAATATTATATGTAAACATCATACAAATATGGAGATTTAACTTAAGGCCTATATATAATAAGCTGCTGAAACAACTGATATTTGCTATCAGCAAAACTTAAACATAACTGTCGAAGATGAGAGCAACAAAAAACTAATAATTACATTTTAAAATAGATTTGGCTCATGGTTCTGAGATCTAACCACTAGTCTGTAATGCTTTCTAAAATGGCATAAATCCAGTTCATGCATAATGGCTTACTGAATATCTAGTGGTGGTGGGAAAATTACAAACAACAAACCTCCAAGAAGCCCTTGGGCCCAATTCTCAAAGCCCTTAGACTGACACAAGGTGCCTGCATCAAACATACTACATGACTCAAGTGGCACCTTGCATAAAAAAATGCAGACTGAGCTATTCTCAAAAGTAGCCTATGGCAAATGCAGGCTTCTTGCAGTAAAAGGGACTTGTGCCAACCTTGCACCATAAATTGGGCTATGGCATGGTGCTGGGGGCTTGCAGCACATGCATGCTGCTACAGCCCCTGAATCAGTATTCTAAAAACTTCTCCAGAGGACAACTGTCTAAGTACCATTAGATCAGCCAGGGGCTGATCTAAGTGGACTTAGTTGTCCTCCTGGGGTTGAGCGAATGTGCTGCCATTGTCCCAATTCCCCTGTAGGACATGCACCCACACCATCATCCTCCTTCTGTAACAGAAACATGCTCCAGAGAGTCTGGAGCACTATTGCCTCCAACAGCCCTGATCCCTTATCCCCTGAAATATGAGCCAAACTTTCCCTGGTAGTCTAGTGGTCCCCCAACCCCATCTCCAGTTGGCAGGGCTCCACCACACCACTTCCCCCATTCTCAGTCTGGTGACCCATTCATTGATAGCTCAGTCAGTGGCCAGCTATGAAGGTGTGAGGAGGGCTGTGCTGGTCACTGGCTCAGGGATTGTGGGGAAAGCGGGGTGGTGGAGCACTGCCAACTGGGGTGGAAGGACCACTAGACTACCAGGGAATGTTTGGCTTTATATTTCAGGGGGATCGGGGCTGTTGTGGGGGTGTGCTCTATGCTTACAGTGTGATATATTTCCTATTATCTACACTGGAATCGGAGATCGGGGCTGTTGAGGAGTGGGGGATGCCCTAGACTTACAGGGTGATATATTTATTACTATTTACATGGAGATCAGAGATCAGGGCTATTGGGGGGATGGGGGATGCCCAAGACTTACAGGGCAATATATTTATAAATATTTACACAGGGATGGGAAAGCTGGGTTTTTGGTGTGAGGGGGTACTGCCCTAGATTTACAGGGTGATATATTTATTAATATTTACACAGGGATTGGAGATTGGGACTGTTGGGGAGCAGGGGTGCCCTAGACTTACAGGGCATATATTTATTATTTATTTACACAGGGATCGGAAATCAGGGCTGGGGGGTGGTAGACACCGGTCACCTGTCCATGGTGCTATTGCTGCACAGCCAACCCATGGCTTGTGGGAAAACTTCCTGTTGCACCCTCTGTGTGGCACAGGGATTAGTTTGCCACAAGCTGTGGGACTTTGATGCCAGGATCCTACCCGATAGAGAATTGGGCACCTGGTCCCTGGTGCACTGGCAGTCGATGCAAGCCACCTTTGGTGTGGCTTGTGCTGACTTTTGAGAATCTGGCCTCTTGAGTCTATTGAGTTCCTTCCATCACTAGCTCACTTTGGGCATGTCAATGAATTCCCCTTCTTCTGAGTACTTGTGTTGTCTTAATTTAAATACATGACCTGTTTCACTGACACTGTTTAGATGGAAGTCCATTCCACAAATTTACCTTCCTTCTTTAAAATATATGAAATGTGCTTTCTAAATCTCCCATCAGTAATTTCTTACTAAATGTCATCTTGTTCCCTTATCTATTGATAGCTATATACTGTATAAGCAGGAGGCATTTTTCCTTTCAACTGGATGACAGTTATGCAGTAGCTCCTCTTAATCTTCTTTTCTTCAGTGAGAACAACCCCAGTTAAAAAAGTTTGTCTCAATAGGTTAAATCCTCTTTGCAGCATACCTGCTGTAAATTGTTTCTATACCTTGGTGACCAGAGCTGTATAATATATTGTATATTGCCTAAGAGGGTATTATAAAATAAAATCCTGACCATGGAATTTGTACGTATTTGCCATTCCACCTGGCTGACATGCCACGGCTCTTACCTCACCTTGTGAAAATGGATTTTTGCCACTCAGGATGCCACTAATTCATTGTAATTCAGAGCACTGCTCATGAAAATGATGAGATATGCATATTCCACTGACTTACAAGTTTGCTGACCTCTACTGTCAAACTAAGGAGCTATTAGATCAAACAAACAAATTAGTATCTGTTCCAAAGGGGCCTACAAACTGTCTACTCCTGCCAGAAGGCTCCTGTCCTCTAGCTAATAGGTGCAATAATACTGCCAGGATCAGATCAGTTGCTGTGCCTGCTGGAACTTTCTATAAATTCATGGCACATTCATATTCATGAAATACCAAACAGATTTACATTTATCCTAATAATAAGTCAAGGCATTTACCATACCAGGCAGTCAAAACCTGCATTTCAAATGCACTAAAGGAAGCAGTGGGTAGGACTGCACCCTTTCATGTAAGACATTCAGAAAGGCAGTCATTCACCTTCTCTCAATCACAGCAGTCTAATTTAATCTAACACCAAAAGGGCAGTATAGGATGATATACATATTGCCACAGTTATGGATGGGGAGCCCACTGTTGTCAACATACTGTACATAACACCGTAGAGAAAACATAGGAAGAATGTTTACTTGCAAATAAGTTGTGATAGAAAATAGGCCAGGTTTCCAGTGATAATAATAACAAGGTTGAATGAGTATGTCCACTGCAATGTACACATTACATTTAATTGTATGCCTTGGTATCATCTTCTTTGTTGGTTAAAAGTGCATAAGAAAGTGTTCCCTGTTTTCTTTGTGACTGCATTAATTTAAAGCTCCACTGCTACTGCTGGGTTCTTCCCTACCAGGCAGAGATGTGCCAAAGTTTAATTTTGCCGGCGAAGTTCCAGTGAAGTCGGCAATTTCACCGCACAAAATATTTCACAAATTCTGAGCAATATGCAAAATATTTTGCGGGTGCGAATTTGTAAACTTCCGCCCATGAAATGTGAAATATCACACGCAAAGTGTGGAATGTTGCCTGCAAAGTGTGGAATATTTCCACAAATGGTGGAATTTCACCCCTGAGTGGTGAAATTCTGCTATTCATGGGTAAAATTCTGCCATTTGTTGGATGAAATTCTACAATATGTCATGAAATGCACGAAATTCATGAAATATTTCATATAGTGGAGTTTGCCGACTTCATCCGTCTCTACTGCCAGGCCTTCCACTGTGATGTTCAGTCCTCCTTCTTGGCAGCTCCAGATTCTCTGGTCGTGAGGCTTGAACATGGGTTGTCAGCATTGTGAGCATCAGTGCTGCCGCTGTGCCAATGGACACACATGTCATTTTTGGGAAAGGTGCAAATTGTCAGATTCAGATGGCTATGAATTTTGGAAGGGTAACAATGTGCCATTTATGAGAGGTATCATGGCTCCATATTGCACACATTTCATTTGTCTCTTTATCTCTCTGTCTATCTGTCTGTCTGTCTATCTATTGATTTATCTAGGAACAGATTAATCAGATTTATTGAGCCAAGGCTCATTTATGATGATGCCTTTGTCCATAAGGACATTGTTATAATGTCACAGTGATGCTATAAAAGCATACTGATTTTGGCTTCTATTTTGGCAGGATATTAATTTTGACAGGGTGCTGAATTTCAGTTTTGAGAGGAATAGGAATTTTGGAAGACAGCATGGCAAGAAAGTTTCAGGAGGGCATTTTCAAAGTGTCAATTTCAGGACAGCAACACATTAAACATGTTGGGAGAATATGCAGTACTGTATGGGACATTAGTAGTGATTTTGAGCCAGATTTCAACTGATTTAGAGCTAGTGCTGACAGTGACATTGTTATTTGAAAGCCTGAGGGTGGGGCAATGACACTGAAGCTAGTATCAAGTTATAGTGGTCACCATTCCTAATCCACCCCACCTTCTAACCAGTTCCCTTCCTTTTGAAAATTGTTACCAGAACAGAGGTCTAAAAACTACTCAACTGTTTCCCATCAGGTACCAGTCCTGTTCCAGATGGGACTGAGCCTAGAATTCTCTGGTTAGGAGCCTCTATTCTAGCTCACCCCATAACTTTCACCTCGATCATTCTCTCATCACTAGTATTGATACCTCCCCATGGAGAATTTCCAAGATAGTCCTTTTCCCTCAAAAGGGTGGCCCTAAGCTTATTTCTTAATATGATCCAGTTGCCTTCTTACCTGCCTTCAGTTAATTACCTGAAAAGGTGGTAGCTACCTGGCTAACCAAATATTTACAAAATCACCATCTCCTTACGGTGCTTACACAAAGAGCACAGCATAACCTTAGCCCTGGTCCAGCTAACCAACAACCATAAGACTGCAATGAACAAAGGTTCTCTTACTGGAACAGTCTTCATTAATTTATCCAAAGCATTTGATCTCATAGATCATATCTTCCTCTGTCAAAAAACTAACAGGAACAAGCATCTCCCCTTTTGCTCTACCTGGGTCACTAACTAACTATCTGCTAGACAGTCAACTATTCCTCAGATTTGGTGATGCCTCTCCCAGCTTAGTACATATTACCCAAGACATCTCACAGGGCTCTATTCTAGTGTACTCCTCTTCTCAGTTTTCATTAATGACCTTCCTTAGTCATGACCAACTGTTCAACCATTGTCTACGCTGATAATATTGCCCTTTAATATAAGCTTCCTTCACCCCTCCCAACTTAATGTCCAACTAAACATTGACTTCACCCAAATTCAGAACTGTTTGGTTATCAACAAACTAGCTCCCAATGCCTCAAAAAGCCCAAGCAATGCTATTTTCAAAGGCATGTAGATTATCAAGCTCCAATCCTCTGTCCATTCAGTGCTTCAATGGCTGCACCATTTCACTGGTAGATGAGTTTAACTATGTAGGTATCACATTAGACTCTACCCTGAATTTCTCCATACACATCTCCTCCATTTGTAAATCAGTTAACTCCAGGCTAGGCCTTGCATACTTCCTTCCTGACTTCTGTACCTTTAAAGGATATACCTCACCGACAGCGACACCATTTGAACTATGTTGATGATGATAACATCGAAAGTTCACTGTAATGGTGCACCAGAGACCTGGGCACACTGTCTCCTGGTCATGCACCCCTCCACAAATCCACTCCGACTCAATAGAAAAAAAGGGACCGGGATTCCTTCTGGATTTATGTCAACCGCAACTTGCAGTCGACATACATTCCATCGCTGTGATGCCGGTCGACGAAATTGTTGTCAAACTGGCATCGTAGAGCCCTCTGAAAGCATGGCTTGCCATATCCCAAGGTGTTCTATTCCCTTGTCTGCAGTACAGCTCACTCAGTTTACAACCCCCCCCAAACAAAACTCTCTTCACAAATGGGATCACTCATTTAAAAAAAAACTCTCTACACAAATGGGATGTGGCTTATAACAATATTTGCCACTTTGCTTTGTCCTCCCCCTGCCTAACTTATCACTGTACCCTATACTCCTCCCTAGATTGGGCCTCAACTTCTGCCTCCCACTCTTAGGCATTCGAGTGTTTTCTTTATACAGTACTCAGATTCACCTCCCCTACCACCCCTATCTCTCTCTTACAAAGTGCTGCCCTTCCTGTTTGCTTAGATATGCTGACTTCTCCTTTCTGGTCATACCAAAGGGTTTGACCAAAATGGGTGAATGGGCCTTATCTTCATTCACCCCTAGGTTATGGAACTAATTCCCCACTCTCAGTATGCAACTCTCCCAACCTAGAGATCAGCAAAAAAATGCTCTCCTCAGCCAGAAATGTGCAATTAGCTAAAGATACTTTATTTAATACATAAATGCATTTTGTATTTAATTTAATACACAAAAAAACAAAACACAAAAGCCATCCGGGTGAAGGGCTTGTAGGTGAGTGATACTCTGACTGGTTTCGTACAACTAGCTTGTCATCAGAGGGATGCTTCATTTTTTATGTATTAAATGAAGTGGGCTGGATATTCAAACTGTGCTATTCTGTGGTGCAAGCCCTTGCGCTGCACAAAATAGTTGCGCATAGGTGTGGCCGGGGCGATATTCAACGGAGTTGCGCTATTGAGCAACTCCTTTGAATATCACCCCCCCAGCCACAGCCACTGTGCATGGCGCAGTGGAACTTGCGCCACCGCAAGTGGTCAGAGTGGAGCATTCAAGTTGCGGTGGCGCAAGTACCATTGCACCATGTGCAAATTTCCCTTATTCAAAAGGTGACATGCAAATGGTGCCATAATTCATGCAAGGCATGGGGGGCCATTTGCATCTATTTATGGCCCCATTTGCATGCCATTAGCATGCAGGTGTGCTGATCCCCGAGGAATTGTGCCTGGTGCCCTGCCAGGTAGCAGCCATTGGGATCGAAGTTTAGTCCGATCGCGGGCATAATTGTAACCCCTCCTCGACTGGTCTTATCTCGGCATAAGTTTATATAAACCCTCTGATCAGTTGGTCACGGGTAGTGTAACATTCACTTTCGCTCGCTTTCGATTACTGCTGCAGCAGCCCAACACTTCTGCGATTTGAGCCCTGGTGATTTCAGGCCTCACCTGGCCTTCACGAAGCCTCACCACCGCCTCGCCAGCCGCGGTCTCACCGCCGCTTCCGCCACCGGCCGACTGACCTGCCTGCAGGCTGCACCTCGGCTGGCAGAGCAGCAGCCACGGATGCAGCCCATAACATATAAGGCAGTCCAGGTACACGGAATGAATGAATTCATTCACATATCTGGACCGCCTTGTACGGTATGGGCTGCATGCCCATTGGCTTTGCTCTGCACCAATGGGCGAGCAGCCTCACCGGGCAGTCAGTTGGCAGGCGCGGGGTGGCAGGCGAGGGATGCTGCCACCGCTGGCTGACAGGGGAGTGGTGGTGGGGCTTCTGGGAGGGTGGGTGGGGCCACTAGATCACCAGGGTAGGTAGTCCTGGAGGTGTTTGAACACTTGCAGCCCGTGATCAGGCTGGTGGGGGTGGCTTTATTTACACTTTGCCCGCGATAGGCTGGGGGGGTTTGATGTTACACTTTTGTCCGCGATCGGGCTGGTGGGAGGAGGTTTGATGTTACACTTTGCCCGCGATCAGGCTGGTGGGGGGTTATTTACACTTTTACCCATGATCGGCTAGTGGGGGTGGGGTTTAGTAAACTTATGCCCGCGATCGGGCCAGTTGGGGGAGGGGGATTTACACTTTTGCCCATGATCGGGCCAGTCGGGAGGGGCTTGCTTTATGCCCATCGATTGGGCCAAGGGGCACAGGAAGGTTAGGACACTCACAGGTGGCAGCTGCTGTGTTGCACCCTGCAATGCAGCAGCTCACCTGTGGGTGGCCTCACTTACTCCTTTTTTTTTGCTCAAAGTTGTGCAGGCGCAGGTTGGGGGTTGCGCCTGCACAACTCTGCACAGCCCGCTGAATAGCGAGCTGTGCAGTTTATGCATGGTTCCTCCCCCTCCAGTTCAGCATGCCTTCATTAGCATTGTGCTGTTGCTCAGCTTGACTTGGGGGGCACAACTGCCTCCTGCTGAATATGGCAGAATGGTGCAATTTCGGACTTGCGCAGGCGCAACCCTATTGCACATGATGCAACCCTTTTGAATATCCAGCCCAGTATCTCTTGCTATTTTCACATTTCTGACTGAGGAGTGCAGTTTTTTGCTGCTTTCTATGTCGATTTTGGAGTACTCGCACCTTTCTCGAGCTGTGGAGCTGTTTTGATCTTTGCTGTAACTCTCCCAACCTGCCATCCTTCAAAGATGCTCTGAGAACACATCCCCTTATATCTGCAGCCTGTAACTGCACCTAAGTCATCCCACCTCCTTGGAAGTGTAACTATTATTTCCCTAATTTGGTTAACATTGACTGCTCTTCTTTACCCTTGGCCCACCAACACACTTCGTATGCATCATCTATTTAAGGCTACATAGGCAAGAGTTACAGTATATGTGTCTACTTTTATATTTGCTAATAACTTTCTGCCCAAGTTGTTATATCACCATTGTTTCATTGTTTTCCACTCTTAATTGTACATTGTATTTAGATATTGTTCAATGTCTGGAATTGTTATTTGTTTTATTTTATAACTCTGTTTTGTACCCCCTTAGAGATGTTACAAAGTTTTAATTCACCAGAAAAGTTGGTGCAAATATCACACAAAATTCACAAAGCTGGGCAAATTTCCTAGTAGGCATACCAAGTTCACCAGTGAATTTAATGCCTTTAAAAATGTTTTAAAAACTTCCAAATTACATAAAATACCACACCCCACTCACTGTGCTTTAATTCCACCCCTCCCACCTCCCAAACTCCTTTATGTATCATAGGTATTCTACTCACTGTAAGAACCACAATTCACATATGTTTTGCCTGTGAATTCCACACATTTTTGTGACAGAATTATGTGAATTTCCTAATATACCTGTAAATTGACAATTTGCATGGTTGCATCACATGACTATTAGGCAGTTCACTGGTTGAATACATGATTTGCAGTCGTTGGTGGACCAAAGTTGCAAAAATGTACACATTTTTTCATGAAGCTAGTTTTGGTAAGTTTACCCATCTCTTCTCTCAGATCGTACATTTAAATAGGTACAGTATCTGGGGTCAAGGCCAACCGCTGAGTTAGCAGTCGCAACTTTGCAGAGCTCTGTCAGTCATTGCCTTGCACATCAATTTTCTTAATTATACCTTATTTCTGTGATATCCAATATCACCTACTGGAAAGTTAAACTTTACAGCAAGCAAACAAATCCTTTTTTGGGAGATATATCACCAGCCAAACTGACGTTATTGGCAGAGGACATCAGCCAGGAGCAGGAGGATATGGAGTCCGACCCAAAGACCAGAAGCCGGGTATGAGCAAGGAGCCTGATCAGGGAATGGGGAATGATGCACAAACTCAACCATCAAACGCTGCCCTGTTAAAGGCAATACAAAGGCTTGATCAAAAAATGGAAGACTTTGCAACTCAGTTTAAGATTATGGACACAAAAATCAAACTGCAAGAAGGGGAAACCAAGTCTGCCTCTAAGTCTGCGGAAATGGCACTAACGGTGTCTGCTGAGTTAACCAAATAAAATGTGGTATTTACACACATATTCTTAAACCTAGAAAATCCCTCCTGAGCAGCAAATTTGTGCATCTGGGTCTCCCTGAGGGTGCCGAGGGAGAGAATCCTAAATTATTTATTACCACTATCTTTCATCATGCTCAAAGAATGGAGGACCTGATTACTATTTTGAAAATGTACAGTTAGCCGAAAAGGGGGAAAAAGTCACAGTCACCAATGAGCTACTGCTGCGAACTCTCCTTGTGGTGCTTGGTTGTTTTTTAGATTGAGACACTATTCTCCTATAAGCTAAACAGTGTGGACCCGTGGAATGGTAGGGCAACAAAGTACACATCTTTCCAGACCTGAACTATGTAATCCAGCAGTGCCAGAAAAGCTCAGACAGCTGGGAGTATACCATATTCTTCTAATGTCTGCCAGCTTGAGAATCGTCTATGGGGAAAATCTTATAAATTCTTGGATGCTAGAGAGGCTGCAAAGATGATCAACCATATTGACAAAGAGTTTCAGGCTAAGGAACATGGCTTCAATGCAGACTCTGGGGACAGTGAGTAATGCAGAGTGGGGCTAAGGCACCATGCTTTTATATTAATCTTATAAGTGACTATTACCCTTGTCTCTACTGTTCCCATGCCACTATTTATGTTATTGTATCATTATACATATTCTAGTTTATAATATTTGAAATTTGGCTGTGGGAAATGGAGTTGTCAGGGGAATCTGGTTAAAATGGCATCTTTGATGGTGCTTTCTTTTTTGTTTTGGGACAAGGTATATTTCTTCTACACCCCAAAGTCTGATTTTGTCACCATTAAGCTCCTGTGCATGTGCACAGTATGGACCTAAACTCGAGCAGACTGTCTGTACAAATGTTATTATTTCTTAATGTTCCTGGACCTTCCTGCCAAAAACTTTGCTCTTAGGATTGTTAAGTGTTTATTATGTTAAATAAGGCTTTCCATCATTTTCAGAGGTTGATGTTTGGGGGACACCTTTGTTCTTTAATAACAGTAAGATTCCTTTTAGCGATGCAGAGTACTGCAGTGTTACTTATGAAGTTCACTTGTTATACTGGTTTGGGGATGTTATACCTGTATCATAGGGTGCACGATCTTTAAATTTTTCATATTTTGGAAATCCCTGCTTATGGCAGTCATGGCAGTTTGATATGCCATTGTTTGGTCTGTTCGATAGAATTAATCTGACCCCCCATGTTGTACCAATTGATATGGGCATTGTAAATCCTAAGTGTAACACTGAAACACCCATTCTTATGTAATGTTTATGTTACTTCCTTCTGCCTAACTACAGACAATATTTTTTTTATTTATTTAATATGTTAGTTACCAGGAAAGGCACACTGAGCTGAGACTCATTTCCAGGTGTGACCTGGGATTGGGGTAACAAAGGAGAACACATAGTACAGATACAATGCAAAATATTATTTTTCCTACTGTCAAATCCCTTGGTAATTGTGCTGTTGGCAAGTGGGATGTTTATGTACATGAGTGGGGGAGGGGGGTACCCTAACCCTATATGTACTCTGTTTTTTATATGGCAAACTTAATAAACATAAAGTTCAAAAAAAAGAAAATGCATAGCAGATGGCACACACTGGTTTGCAAAATTAAAAAAATATATATATAAAAAATATGTAAATAGGCATTCAATTGTCTTGTGTACTTACCGAGTTAACTGAACACAAACAAACATGCAAATAAATAAATAAATAAATACATAAATAAACCCCACCAAAACTATAGGAAATGAATCAATTAGTAATGTAAATCTCTTAAAACACAGAAACATAGAAACATAGAATGTGACAGCAGATAAGGACCGCTTGGCCCACCTAGTCTGCCCATTTTCCTACCTAACAGATAAGCTGCAGATCCTAGTTAACCAACAGCTTATTTCCTCCTAACCACTGCTAGGACTGTCTTATGTCTGTCCCATTTATTCTTGAATTCCCCCACTGTTCTTGACTCCACAACCTCCTCAGGGAGGCTGTTCCATGCATCCACAACCCTCTCTGTGAAAAAATACTTCCTCACATTTCCTCTGAGCCGTCCCCCCTCTATCTTCAAATTGTGCCCCCTTGTTCTTGCACATCTCTTTTTCTGAAAGATGCTACCCTCTTGGACTTTGTTGATTCCCTTGAGGTACTTGAAAGTTTCTATCATGTCCCCTCTCTCTCTTCTTTCCTCAAGGGTATACATATTAAGCTCCTTTAGACTTTCTTCATATGTCTTCTGGTGCAGACCCTGCACCATTTTGGTTGACCTCCTTTGGACAGCCTCTACTCTGTCTATGTCTTTGAGGAGATGGGGTCTCCAGATCTGCACACAGTACTCCAGATGGGGACTCACCAACTGTCTGTACAACTGTCAGAGGGATAACAACTAGTGGCCATACAAAAGCAACACAATGCTTTTAAGAGCTCTGTGTTTCCCTGTGCTGCAGCACGTTTGTAAATTTAAAAAAGAAACTTCTGTACCTAAATGTGCAGAATTCTAGATAACTTTCAGCTTTTGCTTAAAAGAATGTATAAAATTCTAATGTTAGTTTATTTGTTACTTAAGAATGGAACGTCTTACCGAGGTATGAGCAGGGGGAATCTTCTAGAAGGGGTTGTCTCCTTGCAGGGATCATTATGAATGGATCCTTAGGAGTCAGCCGGCCCTCTCTTCTCCATACTTATACCTTGGGTCATTCATAGGAGGAGCCATAGAGTGCATAACATTTTCTTTTTGCTAAGGACTGATTTCTTTTTGTGTATATTAACATATACTGACTACAGATAGACCCAGATAATTTTTAAATGATTTATAAAATACCTTTATGTTGAATAAAGAAAGTTTAAGTTTAAAAGTGTTGTGGGTGGAGTTTGACATAGTCACATGCTGTTATCTTGGGTTAAAAGGAGCTCCTAGCCTGGACCATGTTAGATTCATTTTGGGATCAGCTCTGGCAGATCTACTGGGAGTCTGTGCCTTTTTTCAGACTATGTACCCATGATGTTCCCAGGTGGCTGATGCTGTTATTGCCTGTGTGAACAAAAGTTTATTTTTGTGCCTTTTGATTTAATTTCTTATTCATATATGAAGTATGAGTTAATTTTATTCTGTTTGTATCTCAGAAAATATTTTTAGGCTTGGCTGCTTCTTTTAAGCCTTGCCTCGCTATAATTTTGTGTCAGCATCCATCTTTACATCTACACCCTTTTACACTGGTAAAGACTTTTGAAATACCACAGAATTGATTGAGAACTTCTGAAAAATATTTCACAAGTGGAATTGCCATTCTGCCAGAATTCTGGTGGTGGAATTCTTTTTATGTTGGTTGTCTCACTTGTGCAAGCATCTTCTTGTTAGTGCAGCTTTGAGCCTTGACGCTGTTGGAGATGCAGGGCACATCACTAGGTGCATCCCTCATTCCCCAATCAGCCTGCATGCCGGCAACTACACCATGCATGCTAATGTGGTGAGCACATCTAAGGAAAGGTCCGCTGCAATAACAGCAAAGCTTGTCAGATGCAGCGGACCCTTCCTCCATGCTCACCACATTAGCAGCATGGCGGGCAGCCGCCCAACGGGCCGACTTCGTGGGTGCCCAATCCCCCAGCTGGCTTACTGTGGCCACACACATTTGCCAACGGGGGATCCCACTCCCTGTCAGCATACAGAAGCACCCCCATTTCCTATATGCTGAGGGGGGTGCCCAATCCCCGTCAGTTCTTGCCTCCCCCGCTTCATTGTGTGTCAATGGGGATCCCACCGTCAGCATAAATCAGCCCCCCGCATTTTCTTATATGCCAAGGGGTGCCCAACTCTTTGGCTCTTGCCTCCTTGCCGGGTTGTCATTGTGTGCTGACGGGTGCCCAATCCCTGTTGGCATAAATTAACCCCATTGTCTGCCGACGAGGTGCCCACTTCGACGGCTGCAGCAACCCCTCCCCAAAATAGTTAGATGGCATGCTGGGAGACCACCCCAGCATGCTGAGTCCCCTGAAAAAAAAACTGTCCCGCGATGTTAGTTTTTTTTCATCACCTGTAACATAAAAACAGTCCCTCATAGTCTCCTGCCCCCCATCCGCATCCACCCACTGCGCACCCTGCCTCCCCACACCCCCCTCACCCCATACTTACCGCCGGAGTCTGGCGTGACGATCTTCAGTGGATCAGGAACACGTCTGCACTATTCAAAGCCGACCACAAACTGAGGAAATGCCGGTAAGCTGTATAATGGAATGAATAGGGTTTTTTCAACTTTGCTGCATATCTCAGGCATTTGTTAGAATTTTGGAACCACATTTTCAACATGGGGTTTTTGGGGCCCCTTCTCGTGAATTCTATCACTGTCATGGCGTTAATCGGCCTTGATGGGTGATTTTGCAGTCACTGCATGAAATCCCCTTTTGGGACCCATTAACAAAATGACAGTGCCAGTGTTCATGAGGTGGCCTATCAAAAAGCCTATGTTCCAAATTTGGTGGAAAAAATCCAACAAATGCCTGTTTTACGAGCATGCGTCGCGCAGTTGCTATACAGGCTTGTAACTTCACAAATTCACAATATTTTAATGCCAGATTTTCAGCATTGCCATTTTTGTGCACCTCCTTGTGAACAGTACAGCTGCCATTTTCCACATCCTGGCTGAAATGTGTTTCCGCATTTCGACGCAGTTCAGTATGATTATGTGGGAAATCAGTGTTTTGGGCAGATTATGAAAATGACAGTGACACAGTTCATGAGCAGAGGTCCTAAAATGCCTATGTTGAAAATTTGGTGATGATACTCCATTAAATGACTGTGTTACAAGTGTGCATTGGCAGATTGCACACATGCTCGTACCATCATGCATTTGTGATATTTTCACTCTGGATTTTCACCATTGCCATTTTTCCACACCTCTTGATGAACAGTACAGCTGTCATTTCACATATCCTGCCCAAAATGTGTTTTCCCACTTCCGGCGCAGAATGGCGTGGTCGCTGTGCAAAATCACTTCTTGGAACACTTTGAGGAAATAACAGTGACACTGTACATGAGCAGAGGTGCTAAAATGCTTATGTTGAAAATTTGGTGCTGAACGCCCATAAAATGACAGTGTTGCAAGCGTGCGTTGCATATTTCCCACGCACCCTTGTAACTTCGCAAATTTACTATATTTACATGCCACATTTTCAACACTGGCATTTTTTAACACCTCCTTATGAACTGTACAGCTGTCATTTTTCACATCCTGCTCAAATGTTTTCCTGCACTGCACTACCAAACACCCAAAGGGAAACCCCAATGCCTGTCAGTCTCTGCAGGGTGGGGGTGGGTTAGCATCAGTTCAATACTTCACTGCCATGCCTATTACGTATCTCTCTAACTCCTGCACTACCAATGCCAATGCCAGCAAGACAACATTCGGCATTGACAAATGCTTGTTTTTTTTTTGGAACTATGTTTTTTTGAATAGCCTGTGCATATTTTCAGGTACGATAAAGCAGCATTGAAGTACAGTCAATATGGATGTCAGGTATGCATTCTTACACACATCATTGTACGTCATGACTGTAAGTTATATTGGTAGTCCCTTTTGGGGCCTCCCACATGGCTCACCCAGAGATGCAGCAAATTTAAATTCCACTGGCGAAGTGCCCAGGAAGTGGACACTTCACATTGTCACTTCTCTACGTGGAGTGACCCATATGAAAGGCTCACATCACCTTGTGATTATTACTTTGTGTTGTCATTCTGCCTTAATGCAAATTAAGTTGAAGTGAGAACAATATTGGCAGCCCCACACACGATCACCAGAATTAATGTGCATCCCCAAAGTGCCACTGTCTTGTGTCCAGAAAACTCCCTAGTGCTGACAGAGTGAAATGAGAGCACAACAAGAAATGTGAAGTCTCCAAGAATTAATGGCACACTCAGTCATGCACGCACTGGTCGCACACAGTCACCAGAATTATTGTGCATCCCCAAAATGCTACTGTCTTGTGTTCAGAAAATTCCACAGTGCTGACAAAGTGAAATGAGAGAGTAACAAGAAATGCAAAGTCTCCCAGAATTAATGGCACACTCAGTCATGCGCACAGTGGTCACACTCAGTCACCAGAATTAATGTGCATCCCCAAAATTATACTGACTTGTGTCCAGAAAATTCCCCAGTGCTGATGAAGTGAAATGAGAGCGTAACAAGAAATGCAAAGTTTACCAGAATTAATGGTGCACCTGAAAACGCACAGACAGATTAAGATTGTGCTGCATACTCAAGAGATGCATACAAAAAGGCACAACAATACCTAACCAGTGCTCACAACAAGTCACAAATCCAAATCTGGAAAGGAATACCTTTTGCCGGTTGGAGGTTTAGTGCACAGCAGTAATAATCCACTATCAGTAAAGATATCACAAAGCAGTACAAAAAATTCATGCAGGTACGGAGGATAGCAGGTTTGTACTGCTGCAATTACTCTGTGGCACAATAAAAGGTGCCTGATTTAATGGCATGCATCGCATACACACTCACACACACACACTACAAGTAATGTGTAGCAAATTGAAAACCTTTAGTGATATAACCAACTGTTTTAAACAAACAAATTATACACTGCTGCACCTCAACAATCAGCAAAAAGATAACAAGAATTACTGAAAATATTACTGTGTGTACATTAACACAGTTATACAAGAAAAATATAACCAAAACAGGAAGACTGCCTTTTTCTCCCAGTTCATCTACCTACACCACAAATACGTCCCTCCCCCAAAGCACACTTCACAGTACACAGACTGACTGTTCTAAATTAACATTCAAAATCCACACACAAACAATAAACACTTGATGATATGAGCACAGAAAAGTTTCCTACAATCAATGTACTAAAGTTTCAACAAAAAAAATGACTCAAAAAGGCATTTTTAACAGCTTTTAGAGGTTTTGAATTGCAGAGCTCTGAGAGCAAACTGTCTCCAGCTATCAAAACACACACACTACCCAGGCCAGACCTGGGGCTGTGCAGAACAATCTAGAACCCATCTGACCTGCAATCCCATGAATCACTGCAGAATTTCATTTGGAGCTCAATTACAAGGTGAAGTGAGGCAAAGTACATCAATTTCAATGTAGTTCACCTAAAAATTGGTGGAGAAGTGGTTTGGGGAAGGTGGAATAATGCAAAGTCACTGGTTTCAGTGGGTTTTGCATTCCTCATTATGACGCAAAGTACTCCGCTTCACATTGTGGAGTACTCTGTGGATTCCGCGTTACTCCAAGAGTCACTTCATGGAGCAAATTGGGGCCACTTCACCCACCACTACTTACAGTATGGTAACTCACATGCTGTACAGGAAGCAACATGAATGCCTATCACTGTACTTCCCTGATGAGCTGAGCCTCTATCATAAAACTCCCCAATTTAAAATCTCTTATTAATGAGTACAGTGGTGGGGTGGTGAAGCCTGGATAGATACTACAAAACAGGATTACAATACATCCAAGTAACTAGTAAAAAAATTAATTTTGTGATTCATGACATGATCGTGATTCGTAACTACATTTGTGACCGTGATGATGAAGAACGTGATTTGTATTATGAGTGACTTGTGATGATGGCCCTGACTTAAAAACATATATTAATGAGTACAATGTTCATGCAGAGATATGCACCACGCCATTCCAGTACTCTGAAGGGAAGCCAAAGAAACAACTGTGACTTAAGTTACAGATGGAGATTGGGCCCTAAAGAGATGCAAATGCACAGACAGATTAAGATTGTGCAGCACACTGAAGAGATGCAGACACAAAGACACAACACCTAACCAGTGCTCACCAGCAGAAATTCAGATCTGGAAAAGAATACCTTTGCTGGTTGGGGCAGGCCGCGTGGGTGGGGTGGGGTGCAGTGTACTGCAGTAACAGTTACCCTTGTACTGGTACCAGTAAAGTTACCACAAAGAAGTACAAAACTCATGCAGTTGCAGTGGATAGCAGGTTCACATTGCTGCATTTATGATGTGGCACAATAAAAGGTGTCTGATTTGATGACACGCATCACACACACACACACACACACACACACACACACACTAAGTAATGCATAGCAAATTGAAAACTTCAGTAATATAACCATGTATTTCAAACAAACTAAAATTATGCACTGCTGCACCACAACAATAAACAAAAAAAAGTCAATAATTATTGAAAATATTACTGTGTGTACATTAACACAGTTATACAAGAAAAATATCACCAAAACAGAAAGAACTGTCTTTTTCTCCAAGTTAATCTACCTACACCACAGATATGCCCTTCCCCCAAAGCACACTTCCAGTGTCTGTCAGTACACAGATGAATGTTGTACATTAACATTCAAAATCCACACACAAATAATAAACGCTCGATGATATGAGCAAAGGAGGGTTTCCTACAATCAATGAACTAAAGTTTGAGCAAAAAAATTACTCAAAAAGGCTTTTTAACAGCTTTTAGAAGGTTTGAATTGCAGAGAGCTCTCACAGCAGACTGTCTCCTACAGCTTCCTACACACACTACCCCAAACTGAGGCTGTGCAGAACAATCTAGAGCCCATGTGACCTGAAGTCCCATGAATCATTGCAAAATTTGCCTTTGAAGCTTAAAACAAGGTGAAGTGAGGTGAAGTACATTGTTTTCAATGTACTTCGCCTTAAAATTTGTGGAGTAGTGGCTTGGGGAAGGCGGAGTAACACAAAGTAATTCTGTCAATGGACTTTGCATTGCCCATAATGACATGAAGTACTCTGCTCCGCATTGCAAAACACTTCATGTATTCACCTTGACTCTGCGAATCACTTCGAGGAGCCAATTGAGGCCACTTCGCCCACTGTTAGGCTCAGCACTGGTGGTAGAATTCTGCTTTCTGCTCAGCTCTGATGTCTAACTTATTTTTATGGCTGTGGGCAGAGCCGACAGCCATCTTGCTATCTGTAGCTGGGAAAATGGAGTATCGTGGATCACCTTTTTGGAGTTTTCAATGTATCCTTCAACATCTACAAATCACTATGCCAATTGAAATGAAATGCTCCCTTCTTTTTGTTTAGAATGTTGGAGACATAACTCCAAGTTACTTATCAGATGGCCATTAGGAAATTGAAACAGCTTGTTAAATATTGGTTGCCTATTAAACTGGAAATTGGTTTACCCCCTTCGAAATGCAATAACTTGCATGTTTAAATACTTAGCATTTAAACATTTTCTTGCATCTTGCTTCAGTTGGACAGGTATTGTCTTTCAAGAAAGATTCATACCTCATAAATGTCAACCTTTCCCAGCAACAAATCTAAAAAGATTTACACTGTGTTTTTTTTTTAAATCTCTTAAGACACTATCTGATTAGCACTGTCTCAGACATATGCCAGGTCTTCTGTGAACTATCCAGGATAAATATATAGCAATCAGCAGGCATTTTTACTATGCTTTTTGGGGAAAAAATATATTGAGCTACAGCAAACACACACACACACACACACACACATACACACACACACACACACTGTACATAATATCCTCATGGCCACAACATTCAAAATAAATACTGCAATCTAATATGTAATAAAACAAAAACTGTTTGTTTATGCCAGTGAACACAGTGAAGTTCAGTTTACAGTAGATTTCCTTTAAATATTTCTTATCCTATATTTTGCATCCTGTATAGTGCAGGGAAGATGCTACATCTCATTGTCATAGGGATCTTCATTTACACATTTTTGCACTGTATTTACTCAGGATGTCCCAGATTAGATTCAATATCTTGTTTTCAGTGGGGTCATGATTTTACCATTTTTATAATGTATTTATTCAGTGTAGTCAAGTCCAGATGCAAAATATTGTTTTCAGTTGTTCTGTTTTTATGCAATGCAGCATAATATTGTGTAGATGTAGAGCCCCACTTAAATAAGATGCCATGTCTTCTGTTAGCTATCCAGTCTAAATACAGTATATAGCAATCAGCAGGTGTATTCTAGGAAAACACATTGTAAAAATGTGTAAAAGGAAGACCACATTGAAACTGCCCCTCAGCAGATCTGCATTGTGCAAATTCATTAGAAATAATTGGTAAAAGCACCAGAAAAGCTCTTCACAGCCATTTGAACACTGTCCAGAACTTGGTGCAATTGGACCAACTCTCAGTGTGGCTTCCACTCTTGTAGAAATAAATGTAAAGTGGATGAAGTGTGCTTTATGTTATTCTAAAACTATCGCATAATATTGGGTCAAACATATATTCTTCAAACTGTGTAAAATGTCTAAACTGTTGTTTTATTTCTTTTATGGAAGTAAAATAATAATGGACAGATGTTAAAATGGTTTGTGGCCCTCGTCCTGCTCTGTAGGAAATTCTTGTAAAAAACTGATAGTAAATTGTGGGTGTTTGCAAGCCACTAAGAGTGCTTTCCAACCTGCAGAAGTGGTGGTGGTGGGGGAATATAAAACACTGGTGACGTCTGTGCATTATTATTTTACTTCCACAAAAGAAACAAAACCATTGCACATTTTTACACAGTTGGGTCAGTATGTCTGCACTCCATAATTGTGCAATAGCTTATTTTTACACAGTGTTGAATTAAGAATTAGGTTGTAAGCAAACGTTTTGCTCACATTTAGTAGAACTTTATAGTACATTTTCATATCATCTAACCATTATTCTGCATAAAATGTACTATGCATTTTTATTTGTCATAGCTTCCCACTTTTAGTTTAGTAACTACAGAGCATCATTTGCTCAACATGCGATTTATACATTACAAACTCTTGCCGTGCTTCATGTGATAAATTAAATAAATGTAGACACCGACCTGATACTAGAAACCTCTGTGTCATACATTTACCATCACTTGGCAAAAGAATGATTATAGGTATTAAGAACAATTGAAAATAATGTATAATACAGTCATTCCAGAGAAGGATCTTAAATCAAGTATCATGAAAGCCAAGACAAATTTTCTAAATACAACTTGCTGAGTAAAAGAAAATATACCTTGTTGAGCATAAAAGGCTTTTTCTTGAGCTGCACAGTTCATTTAAATGTTTAACCTATTCCTTTGCCCTTTGTTCTACTTGAGCTTACCATATATCTAAAAACAGGAATATTTTATGACAGGAACCTACAATATAAGTCTTACTTTCATCATTATCCATATTTAATTTCAGGCTGATTAAAAGATATTTTAAATATGGCATCCGAAATTTAATCTTTTTTCCACCTAACAGGGTAATCAGACCTCTGTTTTCAATTTCTCAGGTTTCAGTATTCCTTAATAAATGATCTTTAAAGAAGCACTGTATGCTGAGGGCATTGTGTATTCAATTCCAAAGGGGGTTATGCCTCTTCCAAGCAGAACAGTCTGTCCTTGCATGTAATAGCTTTGAGACTAGATAGCACAGATTTAGTCAAGGGGCAGGGATGAACCTTGCAGCTGTAATGCCAGATAGGTCTAATTATGAGCTTTCAAAAGCAGTACAAGGTCGCAGGTACCAACATGAAAGAGCATAAACTAATTGCAACAAAACACATATATTAGGATTTCAAAGGCCAGCACAAATATCTTCCAAATTAGCCCATTGATAAAATGTATGACTTTAAACATGTATTGGGTATCTATGCCCATATTTCTTTAATGTATCCATTTTTATACATTAGTAGAGCAATCGGTATATCTCTTTTGGATATAATTGTCTCCTTGTGCATACTTAGGATGGAAGAACTGTGAAGTGAAGGTTAACAGTTCTGGCACCCAATACACCATGGGCATCACAAATCAGTAACCTGATTGGGCAGCAAATGATGTTTCCCATGGGCAATTTGCAAATGGCTGAGAAAGGGAATTTAATAAAAATGCAGTTAAACACATTTACACATGGGTCCATTTTATAATCCCAATAAAGCACTCCAGGATGTGAGTAACTGGGGGATTACCCATCTTTCGTGTAGTTAAGTCACTCAGCTGCATCTTGGGACACACTGCAGTAGGTGTTGGTATATCCACCTATAACCTGGACCTTGTCACACCTTATTGCTTAAATATCCATAAGAGACATCCTAATTACCACTATATAGAGAATAATGATGGAAAATCATGCATAAAATGACTGTGTTTTCATCAATGGATTCTGATGACATCATAGGGACTGCGAGAGTGAAGCTCAAAAGGTCCTTTATGACATCAGAACCCCAAGACAAAAATGCAGCCCAGCTGAGCATGGTTACCCATGTGCTATTTTGTATAGTATGCTTTGAAACATGAAATAAACAAAAGCAGTTATTTTTCTTTCAAAGAAATCTTTGGTTTAATTTTTTTTTGTGAAACTCAGTTTTATGTCAGACAAGAGCCAAATACTACATACATTTGCATGACTGAGATGATTGAAAATGTAAGCAATAATACCCGACAGGGTGGGTGGGTCGTATTAGGGAATATCAGACCACCCAGGGGCGTGATGAAGCCCGAAGCTGCAGGCAGAAGGCCTTATAACCCCTGGAAGGTCCAGTATTCCCCAGTACTATCCACTCTAGAGGATATTATTGCAATTAGAAAAGGGGCACTGTAAAAAACAAGTAGTTTAATAAAAAAACTTTGTAAAACATTAGTTTACTGTAAGTTTCATAATAAAATAGTTCCTCTGCCTGTATTACAATGTGTGCATTTTTTTGAGCTAGGGATTTTTGTTGTAGTAGAGGTTCCATAGTTGTGAGTGGAGCAGGTTGCTATGGTTATCCCCTACCCCTTATACACAGACAGAGGTCATGAGTAACTAATACAATAGTTTGCCTGAGCAAGTTGAGTGTTTCTCCCCCCACTTGCATGCCCAACACACACACACACATGCACACACACACACACACACACACACACACACACACACACACACCAACTCAAAGACAAGGAGGCTGTCATCCATTTTTTTTGTAAATTGGCATTATCCCCTGCCCCCCCCAAGTGTTTCTTTGCTGTGCCGATAACCCATAGAGGAAGTTAGAAGGTATGGCACAGAAGAGGTATGTTTCAATTTTTGTTAATGAAAGAAAGCTGAAACAGCTATGCTTTTCCCAATTTGCCCTCAGGGATAGGAGTGAGAGAAGTGGGGGAACAGTGTGAGACAAGTGCTGTGAGTTATGGCCAGTACTGTGCTGGAGTCCGGCAATGTGGTTCATACAAAAAAGTGGTGTTAAGAAATATAAGTATTGTAATGATTTGGGGTTTATCTTCTGTTCTCTGGAAAACTGAGTGACCGAAAAGTGAATGCCACTAGGTGCCAAGCGTAATGTTGCAAGGAACCGCAGATTTGAGCTTGCTGTTTCTTTTTAAGCATGGAATGTAATAAGAAATTAGGCTGGATTTTGTGGATGGGGTGATGATTTGGGGAAAAAAATACTGTAATTTGCTAGATCAGCCGGTGTGTGTGTGTGTGCATTGAGGGGTTGCAATTAGCTTGCTAAGTGAGCAGGAATACAATGGCGGTGATGGAGTTTGAAAATTCAGGGTGCCCAATGATATACTAAGTAATGGGGCACCCCGAATTGGAACTTGTTTTTGACCAGGCTTTATTCAAAAGTACACACCCACTAATCTTAGTGTCCTAGCCAGTCAGAATGCTAGGATTTACTTGCCCATTTTCTAAGTATAACATATACATCACACACTGATATTTATTCAACACATTTATTTTCCATTTAAATCAATAATTTCCTTTCATTAAGACTCTGAACTGCATGCCTCATAGATCAAAAAGAAAAGTCTTTGAAATGAACATGTAACCAAATGACATTCAAATGCATTAAGCTAGTCTCGGGTTTCTTTTATGGAGTGGTACTAGTTTTATCAAGGGGCACTAGGGTAGCATGTTCCCCTTAAAAATTTAAATTGCTCCCCTTTAAAACTCATAATAAGTGTAAACAGTTGCCATTTGCTAGCTTCAATAAGCAGAGTAGAAGGTGTGACTTTGTTACAGTGCTATATTGCTTGATCCACTAATGGCTGGCCCTCATCCTTCAGATACTGGCCTTCTATTCACATGTACTCAGAACACTACTGGGACATTAATGTAATCAGTGGACATCTGCATTGTTAATAAACTTGATTAAGCTTTACCAGGAGGCCAAGGGACACTGGCACCACATCTACAGAACAACATGCCAATCCTTTGCAAGGCTCTTTGTCATTATTGACAATCACAATGTCTGGTAATAAGGCTTATGCAGCAGGTAGTTAACCTCAGGGCACAGCCTGATTGTCTTCATTTAGCTTTCTTGTACACATCTGGCTGTGAACTCAGAGCACGTTTAGTTATGAGTCCCCTGAGAAACTGGTGAGCTGCTGGGGCAGAATATGAATCAAGCAGCTCACCTTGAATGAATAACTCTTGATGAGTTACTGCTTAGTGAGATGTATACTGTTTACATGATTTGCATGTCACTGACAGTGGTTCAGTTGCAGCAATCTTGGCTCTGGGCCAGAAACATCATATAGTCATAAAGTAGGCTTTAATCCCTCCTCAGGCACTTTGGCTAATAGGCCATGGTGGAGGCCTATTGACCAACATAACTAGCACAGCCACTATGCTACCCTAATTGTGCTACTTAGGGTTAGTAGGTATGATTTTGATTGTTATCATGTTATTTGAGTTGGGGGGCTTCACCACCCCAACACACAAATGCTAAATACAAACAAATAAAGGGGCTGTGGGGCAGAGCCCCAAATAGAAACCAACTGATAAAAAAAAACATTAACATAATACCGACTAACCCTAAGTAGCATAACTAGTGTAGCATACCTCTATGCTACTGTTCGCTAGTTTTACAGATGTAACCCCTTCTTAAAAAGGGGCTTGCCTTTGGATCTCTCTGGAGCACTGCTGCCACCTTCACCTGCACTGCTTCTTTGCCCTGGTCTTGGTCCAGACTGTAGCCGCGTGACCCAAAAGACCAAATGTTTGGGGACCAAACATAAACCACCATCAAAACACTATAGCACAAGTTAACCTTTTGGGGACAGATGGACTGCAACCTGTGAAAAAGCTTTTCAAGAGACTATTCAATACATGATTGGGCCCCCTGTATTTGCTTTTATTGACGATACCAAGCCATATATCCTTTATATTGATGCCAGTATGGGAGGACTGGGTGCTATACTTAAGCAACGGCATGAAACTGGTATGATATTGGTTTATTTACTCCAGTCACAGTCTAAGCCCATCTTAAAAAAAACTATCCAGCCCATAAGTTGAAGTTCCTTGTGCTGAAGTTGGCAGTGACTGATCAATTCCAAATATCTTTATGGAGCCAGGTTTGCTGTACTGACAGACAATAACCTGCTGACCTATGTGCTAATGACTGTCAAGCTTGACACCACTGGACATAGATGAATCTCCACTCCATCTGCTTACAACTTCTGCTTGCAGTACCATCTGGAATGGAACAACAGTGATACAGATGCCCTGTCCAAACAACCACATCATTCTTTGCTGAACATAGGAGCCATGGACCTACGTATCCAAAGATGGGAAGATGAAGTGAAAGCAATCTGCCAGATGATAGTGCCTGATGACTGATCTGCTTCCACCAACCCCAACAGGGCCAAAGACTTGCTTGGGAGTACAACCTGATGTTGTTCCACAGGTGTACGCATGCTTCACCACACTGCATAATACGTTTCTTCCTCACCTCAGACCTGCAGATGTAAGATGTGCATAGTGTACAGATCCCAGTATGTGGCACATAATTCTAGCCAAAGAAAGGGGCTTGTCTTCCACTCATGTAAAAGTCAAATCTTTCTGATGGACTGCATCTCCTGAGGGAGTGGGACAAACTTTCACTAAAGAATGGACTGCTGTATTGAATCACAAAAATGCAAATTCCTTTCCCCAAAAAAGCAACTGGTTCTTCCCAGTAAATATCAAAAGATGGTTCTGCAATCACTTTACAAGGACATGTGACACCTAGAAATTTATAAACTTTGGGCTTCAAACAAGACAGATTCTACTGCCCATTCATGGCTATTGATGTAGAGAGACATTGTAAATGCTGCAAACAGTGCATCACCATTAAGACTTTTCAAGAGGGTGACTCCACTTGTAAATGTCACCAGTACTGGACCGATGGACCTGTTCTTCATGGACTTCCTTACCCTTGAACCTGACCAGATCAGTAACATTCTAGTGGTGAACAACCACAACACCCACTATTCACATGCATCCTCTACAACAGACCAGAAAGCAACCACCATGGCTAAAGTTTTATGCAAAAAGTATTTCGTATATTATGGCATTCCCAGCTGCTTTCACTGCAACCAAGGGAGATACTTTGAGAGTAATCTCATCAAAGAACCTACCAGCATTATGGACATCAAGAAGTCCTATACCACTCCCTCTCATCCACAGAATCACCCTCAGTCAGAGAGATTGAATAGAGTACTGCTTAATATGCTGGGACACTGAACCCTACAAAAAAGCCATACTGGAGCCAGCAGGTACCTTTCATAGTCCATGCCTACAAGTGTACCAAAAATGACTTAACATGATTCTCACCCTACTTCCTAATTTTCAGATGGAAAGCCAGACTTCCAGTAGACTTATGTTTTGGGGCATCAGCTGACAGCACCTTGTCTGAGACATACTGTACCTGGACTACACCAAAAGGTTACATGTTCAACTAAAAGAGGTCTACAGGGTGGGTGAAGAAGCAGCTGGGAAGTCCAACCTATCCAACAAGACCAGATATGACAAATGAGTCCAGAGCAAGCTCTCCAGCCAGGGACTAAGCCCTTATCCAGACCTTGGGGATCCCAGGCAAACATAAGATTGAAAACCAATGGAAACCCGATCCCTATGCGACTGTGAAACATATTCCAAACCTGACAGTTTTTCATCTGAGAATGGAAAGAGGTAATGTTGTGGTCAAAACTTTGCATCAAAACCACCTTTTGCCAATTGGTCAACTGTGGCTAAACCAATTAACCCAGTGCCTCTCTCACCACCAAGGAGACCTGTCACCAGGAATGAGACCTGGGCACAGAGGAACCATGTAAACTCCATCTGCATTGTCTTTTGCTCCCTGGTGACACAGTCTGATGTGGCCTAAAGTAGCTCAGAGGATGAGGAACCCTACAGTTGTCCCATACCATGTGAATATCTGCCTACACCATTCCCCATGGAATTTTACCATGCAGCACCTGAAGCCAGTGATGTGAGTCATTCCAAACCACTGAATCTGACAGCAGCACCCTTTGTTCTGAGTGAATTTAGGCCCACAGTCATGGACTTTGCTCCCATCACAGAGGATATTGGGATCCCAGTAATAGAATCACTTCAAGACAATGAAAGATTTGAACCAGTTCTGGCAGAGAATGCAGAACCCATTGAGGATCCTGATCAAATCATTGCAGTAGAACCTGTGGTATCCCACTGTTATGGGAAAAAGTTAAACATCTAGTTAAGGTCATATATGAGGTACCTCATGTTCTCACTGACCTCCCGGTAAATGTGATGAAAAAAAAGTAAATTTCCTGTGAAGCCTACTATTGTAGCTCCCCCCCCCTTCCGTATTGCCCTCAAATCATTTCTGGGAAATGTAATGGTTTACCATGGTGCGAAAATGCTAATACCAATGTTTACCATGTGCTCTGTGAAGTACATTGATGATAACGTTCAGATAGGATGCAGATCTATTAGTTAGAAATGCGTAGATAGGAATCAGGAGTATTAGACAGCCTGTGTTGTGTTGTGTTGCAATGTGTTATGTTTTTCAGGCCTTGACAAGATTGCCAAGGATTTCTGTGATGGGAGAATGTAGCCTCCTTCTAAAAGGGGTCTTGCATTTGGCTCTCTACCAAGCACTGCTGCTACCTTGCCCTGCACCGCTCCTTCACCTTGGTCCTAATCCAGACTCAGAGCTGGACTGGACACTGTCATCTGTTCTGTAGACTTGTTTAGTGCCCTTATAATTATGGCTGGTGTGCCACCACCTCTTTTCACTCAACCAGTCCCATGACTGCCTTCAGGGTATGAGAGCCTACATTAAGGAGATTGCTCAGTTTCAAACAGCTCTCATAGCTGCATAAAGTGTAAAACAACTAAATTTGTACATCCTGTCCATGTGAAACTGATATTAATTTGGAGACTAGTTCAGCTGTGCAAAAAAACTAAATTAGTGCATCCTGTCCCTGTGAAACTGACCTCTGTTTGTAACTCAGCTCTGCAAAACAGCTCTGAATTGTAAGCTGACTCAAGACTTGTATGCATGCATTTTCCCTGGAACTTACATCCATTGTGAGTCAGGGGTTTAGCATTATGAATAATGCATGAGATGTTAGCCCCTGATATTTAATCCCTGTATTTCTGCACAAGGGAGAGACGTGTACAAAAAGAGCAGATTTGTCTGAAACAAAACCTCTGAGGAGAGTGTTTCTGAATAGCTCTCACTTGCTATTCATGTCTGACTAAACAGTTTCAGCAAAACAGGCCTGAGACCCCCTGGAAAATGGGACTGATGCAGCTACAGTGCCAAGTCTGGGCTCTAGCACCTAATTGGAACAGGGTTACCTTGAAAGTTGCGTTGCAAGTGGGAAGGTGGTGAGCCACTGCCTTGTACTGCTGTTAGGATTTTATCCTGACAGGGGACTGACCTAGCTGAGGTCCCAGTGACTGCACACATGTCAGGATTTGTGAAGGAAAGTTCCTGTGTTGGGAGAAGAGGATCATTACCATCTGGAGCATCATGGCCCACAACCCTTGCCACCAGAAACACGTTGGGTAGCTGCACCTGTAACCAGCTTACAGAACATAGCTTCCATCATCTAGGGTCATAATGACCTATACCCTTCACCACAGGCAGCATGTTGGGTCCACTGTACCTGTATCCAGCATAAAGAAAAGACCATCCAGTTATTATCTGCCTAAGAAGGGGGAGATGTCCCCATGGAAACATTACCAGTCTGTCATGTAAAGGTCGTGAGTACTGGATTTTACCCACAGAACTTATTATTCCTATTATTGAGCTAGCTAGCTAGATAAATACTTTCTGGGCATTCCTACACAACCTTGGCATAAAACTCACAGCTACAGCTTGCAGCCAGGAACAACTGTTTTACTGTCCATCTAATTGTGTAAATTGTCAGTTAGCAGCTGCAGCCAACAACTGAATTTACATAGTATTGCACTGATGTCCAAGCATCACAGGCCTGTGACTCTGCATCTGTGTGCATACACAAACTGTAATTGGGAGCTTCCAGAGGGACTGTGAAGTTATGTAGTGTACCACTGGATGGAGAAGTATTGAGCCACACCTTACATAGGGGGTGAATGCAAACTGCTGTGTTTGCCATTTTCCCCTTCCTTATTCTCCAACCCCAAATAAACCCACACTGGTTATTTATTTGCAACTGCTGATGTATTTTTCCATTAATTGCCTTGCTGTTCATTTGCATGCTTAGAGTGATAAGTGGGGAGGGCATTGTGTTGTGCTTCCTGTCAGAAAGGGTGAGGCTGTATTTATTTCCTGTGGAGAAACCCCTTGGCAGCACTCTGTCATAAGAATCTCCATAGGTTGAGGCACCACACCACTTTTCAAGCCCATTTCTAATCATGAACCCAGGTGCCATTCACCTGAAGGCATAACAGACTTTGCCCTTTACCATCTCCAGGCCTAGTCAGACCTAGTCAGCACACCTCACAGGTGGGGGTGGTTGGTCTGTTGTCCTCCACCAAATCTGGCAAAAACCCAGTACTGCAGTGCTGCACTACGGGAATGCTGCACTTTTGGAGGTGTTCTCTTTTGGATTATATGTTAAACTCAGTTCCCATCTTCCCATAGTAGGCACTGCAGTACTTGAGCCAAGCCCCAACCTTGGTGTCTGAACAACAGTCAGGGGGCTGGGGTCAATGAAACCAGAGTGGATGCCATCAAGGACATATCTGTTTTTTAATGATGACCTTGACCTATCCAGTGAAGGAAATGTAGCTTTATGCATGTGCTTATCCCCAGAAGAGAAGGATGTCCTTAACAACAAGCTTTCCTTTTCTTTTTCTTTCAACTTTGAGGACCATTTTTCATTTGACAGCATAGGAGAAGCAGTGGCAGAACTCCCAGCCATTTTAATGGCTTTTAACATTTTTGAGGTGAGGAAGGTTTCTGAAGCTTTCTGACAGCGTCGACTTGTAGCCTGGTTGAAACTCTGGCAAATCTCACAGGCTCCCACATTGTGAGATAAGCCCAAGAAAAACACTCATACAGTGTGAGTGTTGTCTTTATAGAGCTTTTAGCCACTGGAAACATATCAGAACAAAGGCTTGTTGTCCTTCAGCGGCATACAGAGACAATGATGAAAGAAATACATATACAACTGAAAATAACAAAAACAGCAATGGCTATTTCAACATTATTTCTCAGTGGGTCCATCAAGTATGACTGACAGCAGGAGAAAGAACTGATGTGTGTTAGGGCCTCCCACATTATATATGCGACCATGCTGCACGTCATTGAGGACGATCCCTGGCTAGCAAAATCCTTCTGCATGGTCCTGATGCTGACAGCTTACTGTTCCAAAGGCAAGGCCTAATGGAGGAGCAATCCTCAATGAAGATTAAAATTTACATGGTTGTCATGGCAGCCTGTGTTGCTTCAACTTGTAGAACTGCAGTGAAATCTGTGAGTCTCTGCTGTAATGGTCGGCATGGCAGCAGCCATGCATGGTACTTGAAAAGCTGTGGTGCCATGACAATGCTGCTCCATGTAATGACAGGGGGTTCTGGACATGTAAAATTACAAAGGTGCTATTCTCTGGGACCATTACACAAAATATTGAAAATGCAACAATTTTTTATTGAACAAAACATGTATTTCATACTTAATCATGCTGCTTTTCAGGCTGTTTATTTGTTAGAAATGTGTGAGTGGGAATTGTTACACCAGTATTTTGGTTTCAACTGGGTTGAGGGCACGTAAGTAATACAACCATTGGATCCGTTTGCAAAGAAAATTCAGGCAGATTGTTTATTTTATAATTTGGCAGATACTTTATTTTGCCCAACTGTTAACTTGTCTCACTTAATGAGGAAATTAGCTGGGTTTCTATTGTAGGTATTTTAGCAGTGATAGTAATGGTGGCCAAATGAAACTTAATTAGAATTTTGAAAATTGAATATTTCTGGAGGGACCAGGGGCCTAATATTGAAATGTTTCCACAGGCGCTAACCAGTGTTTGCCCACGTAAACTGGTTTTGCTCTAGAGCCCAGTACTCAAAAGGCTTTTTTGTGCTGGCAAACATGATTAACACCTGCGCAAACCAAAATGAGGGGGTAGTTGGCTGGCCCAGTGGCACTGCAGGCAGAGGCACTGGTCGTCACACCTTGCACCATGCCAGCGACCCGGGTTCAGGAGCGAGTACAGGTGCTGGGGGCTGACAGGGAAGGAGAGGGATTGAGTGTCTGACGGACTGCTATCCCTCTCTAGGGAGGGGGGGGTTCACAACAGTCAGTGCCCAACTGCCCCCTGGTGGAGACTGGGGGTCAGAGATGCACGCCGTACATTGGGGTGAAGTCTGGGGGCAGACACCAGGATGTGGGACGCGTGCGTGCTCCCGGCCACTGGTGTCATTGCACGCCCACCAGACTTAAAGGGTGAACAAAGAAAGTGGCATCTCTCACGCAGCTTGATGGCCATCCATGAGTATCCATCGGCACCTGACCTGGATCTGGAATTGGTGGGGAGATTGGGGAAGGCTCCCTGCCACCCCGCTGTAGGTGGCAAGCCGCAGGAGTTTAAGGTTGCCAACGAGATGAACAGTGGCCAGATTCCAGGTGGGCTGTGCAGAAGCAACAGGATGCAGAGAAGGTGGCCAGGAGGATAAATAAATACAAAAAAAAACATGAGGGGATAGTGACAGGAATATCAGCACAAGCCGATATTCAGCAGATTTGCGCCGTGCAAACAGGTTTAGTATGGTCCTTTTGTGCCACACATATACTGCCAAACAAAACTCCCTCTTACTCTGCACAACTGTAGTGGCTGCCAGAGGTACTGCAGCCAACTAGCAGTTGGCTTCTGGGGGAGCACACCCACCCCTGTGGTCCTTGACACCCCCCTCCTTCTGATCAGCAGCCCATATATATTAAAAGTAGTTCCTCCCCTCTGATCACCAGCCTGTATTTAAGAAAAGCTTCCCTGGTGCAAGTGGTCCCCCTCTCTCTGATCACTAGCCAGCATATATTAAAAGTATCCCTGTTGCTAGTGATCCCCCCCCCCGATCACCAGCCCGTATTTAATAAAAGTATTCTTAGTGCTAGTGATTCCACTCCCCTTCAATCACCAGCTCATGTTTAAGAAAAGTATCCCTAGTGCTAGTGGTCCCCACCCAATCACCAGCCATTATTTAATAAAAGTCTCCTTGGAGCTAGTGTTTCCCCCTCCCTCTGATCGTCAGCCCATATGTAATAAAAGTACTCTGGTGCTAGTTGTCCCGCCTCCAATCACCAGCCTATAGTATAACTAAACCCCCTGGTGTCCAGTGACTCCCCCTGCACTGATCCATGGTACCTGATGTCACATGCCCCTGGCATCTAGCGACCCCCAGTGTAGCACCGAGCACTCACCCCCCCAGTCATCTTACTCACAACCTCGATGCCATGGGTGCAATTATAGTAACCAGTAGAGCCTTTCTCACATCTCCTTGTCCTGCTGCCCTATGTCCAGGAAGACAGAGCACCCCTTATTTATTGAACAGGGCATGTCGAGATGTGCTTCCTGCCTGGACATACAGTGACCATCCAAAGAGATGTGTGGAGGGCTGCACCAGTCACCATAATCGCACCCATGACACCAAGGATACAGGTAAGATGACTGGGGGTTGTGGGAGCTCGGTGCTGTAGTGGCGAACCTCTAGATGCCAGGGACATACAATGACAGGTACCATGGATCATTTTTGGGGTGGAAATCATTGGATGCCAGAGGCAGTTTAGTTATTCTATGGGCTGGCAATTGAAGGGGAGGAATACTAACTCCAGGAATACTTTTAATATATTTGGGCTGCCAATCAGATGGGGGAACCACTAGCACCGGGAATACTTTTATTAAATTTGGGCTGGCAATTGGAGGGAGGGGGTGAATACTAGCACCAGGGAGACTTTTAATATATACAGGCTGGTGATCAGAAGGAGGGAACCACTAGCACCAGGGATAGCTACATCTGTCGTGGACAGTGGGGGACTGGCGCTGTGCTACCTGCCTCTGCTACCCAGGCAAATGGGTCCATAATGGGCATACAAATGGCCCCTTGGTACACTGCATGCCCAGTGGGCTCAATTGCATGGGTCCCTTTGAAAACTGAAGATTGCATTCTGGCGCTATCCACTCTTGAAGCCCACTTCAGGAGTCATGTTGTGGCTGTGCTACCTGAGTTAGTGCTCTGCGGACATGGCCTTATTTTTAGTCAGATAGTGCCAGACTGAATATACCATCCTGGGACCCCTGGGCAGTTGCACAGCGCAGCATAAACATTTGTGCTGCACTTTATGTCTTACTGAATAACATGCCCCATCTGTTGTGGATCTTGGTGCATGTGATAAGGCTCTACATGCATATTAATCAAAGATTAATACAAGGCTACAGGGCTCCTCACAGTCGATCAAACTGCATCATTTAAACCTACATTGCTATAATCTGAATCCACCCACCAGAGAACACTAACCTTTTTATTCCCCAAATTTTCAATACAACAGAATCATGACATTTTCAGATTCTTCCCACAAAAAAATGCAGCAATTGAAAATGGAACACAAAAAAACAGATAGTCTATGCTGTGGAAAAGGTTGCAATCTTGAGATGGAGAATGTTATTTCTCCAGCTACTTCCCTAACCAGAAAGAAAAATGGAGCATGGCAATCACTCTTAAAACTAAGAAACATAGAAACATAGAATTTGATGGCAGATAAGGACCGCCTGGCCCACCCAGTCTGCCCATTTCCCTACCTTATGGATAAGCTGCAGATTCTAGTTAATCAACAGCTTACTTCCTCCTGCCCGCCACTAGAATTGCCTTATGCCTGTCCCATGCATTCTTGAATTCTCCCACTGTTCCTGACTCCACAACCTCCTCAGGAAGGCTGTTCCATGAATCCACAACTCCTTCTGTGAAAAAATACTTTCTAACATTACCTCTGAGCTGTCCCCGCTGTATCTTCAAATTGTGCCCCCTTGTTCCTGCACATCTCTTTTTCTGAAATATGCTACCCTCTTGGACTTTGTTGATTCCCTTGAGGTGCTTAAAAATTTCTATCATGTTCCCTCTCTCCCTTCTTTCCTCAAGGGTATACATATTAAGCTCCTTTAGTCTTTCTTCATATGTCTTCTGGTGCAGACCCTGCACCAATTTAGTTGTCCTCCTCTGGACAGCCTCCACTCTGTCTATGCCTTTGCGGAGATGGGGTCTCCAGAACTGCACACAGTACTCCAGATGAGGTCTCACCAACTGTCTGTACAGAGGGATAATGACTTCCTGTTTCCACTATTGATGTCTCTCCCTGTGCATCCCAGTATCCTCCCAGCCTTTCTTACTGCCTTCTCACATTGCTTGCCCGCCTTTAGGTCATCCAATATAATTACCCACAGTTCCCTTTCCATTTTTACTGTTGTCAGTATCTCACCCCCATTGTGAACACTTCCCCTGTGTTTTTGTTTCCCAGGTGCATTACCTTGCACTTCTTTGCATTGAATCCAAGCTGCCATACATCTGACCATTCCTCCAACCTTGCCAAGTTCCTTCTCATCCTTTCCATTCCATCTTGTGTATCAACCCTGTTGCAGATCTTTGTGTCATCTGCAAAGAGACTTTTCCTTCCAGTTCCTCTGCAATGTCACTTATAAAGACATTAAGAAGGACCGGTCCCAGAACTAAACCCTGCAGTACCCCACTAGTAACCCTCCTTTCTTCACTGTGGACTCTGTTTACTACTACTCTTTGCATCCTGCTGTCTAGTCAATTTTTTATCCAGGCTACCACCTTGGGACCCACTCCAAGGCTGGCTGACTTGTGTATTAATCTTTTGTGTAGGACTGTATCAAATGCCTTGCTAAAATCTAGGTAGGCCATATCCACAGCCCCTCCCTGGTCTACTACTTTGATCAGCCAGTCAAAGAAATCTATTAGGTTCGTGTAACATGACCTTCCTGCTGTGATACCATACTGCCTTGGGTACTGTGCCCCACTGGCCTCTAGGTACTCAACAATTCTTTCCTTCAGAAGTGATTCCATCATTTTCCCTGCTGCTGAAGTCAAACTAACTGATCTGTAGTTTCCTGCCTCTGCCCTGCTCCCACTTTTGTGAAGTGGAATCACATTTGCCCTCCTCCAGTCCTCAGGTACCACTCCATCCTCCCATGATTTGTTAAAGAGAGTAGTCAGTGGTGTTACTAGTTCTACTCTTAGTTCTTTTAGTATTCTTGGGTGAATCCCATCAGGACCCATTGCTTTGTCCACCCTCAGTTTCAAGAGTTCTTTCAAAACCCTTTCTGCTGTGAATGGACTGGTATCGACCCCCCTATTCAGAGCTTCTCCCTTATTTGGTTTAGACACCTCCCCCTCCTCATCTGTTGTGAATACTGAGCAGAAATATTCATTCAGTATCCCTGCTTTTTCACTGTCACCCTCTGCCCACATTTCCTCCCCTTTATTAAGTCTCTGTATCCCTCCGTTGATCTTTCTTCACTCCCTAATGTACCTATAAAAGGTTTTATCCCCCTTCTTAACAGAGTTGGCTATCTTTTCCTCAGTTTGTGCCTTTGCTATTCTGACTGCCTTCCCTGCCTCCTTCTGCTTTAACTGATAAAGTTCTCTGTCCTGCTTCTTCTGTGTTTCCTTATATTTACTGAATGCTATCCTTTTCTCCTTTACTGTCCCTGCCACCTCTTTTGAGAACCATAGTGGTTTTTTCCTTCATTTTTTTTATTGATTTGCTTCACACAAAGGCTTGTTGCCTCTGCGATGGCTGTTTTGATTATTCCCCATTGTTCCTCCACCCCTCCTTCTTGCCCATTTGCTAGTGCTTTTCTAAGGCACTCTCTCATTTTCCCAATGTCAGCCTTCCTAAAGTCCAATACTCTTGTTTTAGTATGGCTTGACTCTATGGCTGTGTTTACTGTGAACCACACTGTTTGGTGGTCACTTGTTCCCAGATGGCTACCCACTTCTAAATCTGAGATCCTTTCTCCTTCCCCATTCGAGAGTACCAGGTCTAAAATTGCTCTCTCCCAAGTGGGTTTCAGCACTAGCTGTCTGAGAGATGCCCCCTGTAGCGCATCAAGAATGACCCTTCTCTTGGATGTGCCTGCAACAAAGGTACTCCAGTTAACATCTTGCATATTCAGGTCCCCCATCAACAAAATCTCCCCTTTTTCTGCCATTTTAAGGATGCCTTCTATCATTTCCTTGTCCATTTCCTCCCCCTGAGATGGGGGTCTGTACACAACCCCCATGCAGATTGTGGTGCCATTTCTTGTCTCCAGAGTGACCCATAGTGACTCATCAACTTCCTGTTTGCTCTTTAGTTCTGTTGCTTTAATCCCTTCCCTTATATAGAGAGCTCCTCCTCCTCCTCCTCCTCCTCTTTTACCCACCCTGTCCCTCCTGTAGACTGTGTATCCTGGTATGTTGACGTCCCACTCATGGTTCTCTGTGTACCATGTTTCAGTGACTACCACAATATCCAGGCATCCCTCTTTCATCAAGGCCACTAGTTTAGGGAGCCTGTTCTTAACACCTTTTTCTGCATTTATCCCTGTCCTGCTCCTTACTGACTCCTCTGCTTTGGTGTTTACCTCTCTAACTACTACGCTTTGTGGGGGGAGGCTGGGATTTCCTTGCTCCTTTTTTTAGTGACTCCCCCCCTTGGCTAGTTTAAATGCTTGCCAATGAAGCATTTAAACTGTCGCCTAGGATCCTGGATCACCCCTGGACAGATGCAGACCATCGTGCCAGTATAAGCCTGCATCCCTCCAGGTGACTCCTCAGTCTCCAATGAAGCCATAACCCTGAGCTCCACACCAGTTTCTCAAACATTCATTGAATCCCATGGTGCAGAATACCCTAGCATCATCCTTGTCATAGACAGGCAGCACCTCCAAGAAGATTACCATACATGCTACTTGTCTAAGGCCCCTTCCCAACTCCACAAACTCCTCTTGCACCGTTCTGATCCCATTTACAGCCAGGTCATTTGTCCCTAGGTGGACAATGACATCCAGCTCCTTCCCTCATGCAGCTGCTCCCACGATCCTGAGGATTCGCTTCCTGTCCCTCCAAGCTGTGGCACCAGGCAGGCACCTTACCTCCCTATCCCCGTTTTCCCCCATGTCTACCCCCCTAATGATTGAGTCCCCCACCAGGAGTTGTTTACTTCCCCTGTGGGGTCTCATGCCACCCTCCTGTGGCTTTCCTTTGTGGAGCTTCCCAGCATCCTCCTTGGTCTCCACTGCAGGTGTCTCCATAAAGGAACCACTCTTTGCCAGAACAGCACATGAATTGTGGAGAGGTACAACTGGAGGGATGCAACTCTGTTCCACCACCCTCTCCCTTTCTGAGCCCACCTTGGTCCAACCGCTCCTCTTTCTTGGCAACCTCTGAGGTAACGGTGGTGGCTCTGGTGGTCCCTAGGTGGGGGAAGAGGTTTCACAAATCCTAGCCAGGGTAGCCTGGAGACAGACAACCTCCTCCCTCAGACCAGAGAGGTGCCTGCAAACAGGGCAGCATCTCGGCCTCCAGGATGTCTCCCGGGACACTGCTGCTCCACAGCCATTGCACTGCACCACTCCCATCTTGGCTTATTTTGTGTCCCCTCTCCTGTTGCTTTGTATGCTTATTGTCTCCTCCCTTTATGTACTTTTACACTTACTTTCCTACTGCCTATGTGCCCTTACAACTCTCACCCTCCCTGTTCTGGGACAGGAACTTCCTGTAGTCATCAGTAGTCTCCTTCTTCCGTGCTTGGATTCAGACCTCCAGCAGCCAGGGGGGATAAAGAGTTATTTTTTTTTTTAGGTTCCTTCAAGGTTGCTGAAACTAATGTGGCTCAGTGATCCTTCCCTTCCTACTGCCAAACAGGAAGTTCCTGTTGTCAGTCAAACTCAGTGGCTATAAAAATAGAACTGGCTTTCGGTGGGAAGGAGGGCAATTAGTAAAAAATATGTAGTTCTGGACTTCTGTTTCTTGTTCTGCAACCAGTTCTCTTCTGCCAGAAACAGCCAGAAGCTGTAATTGGAGACAGCTGCTTTTGTACACCTAAGCTGCTAAGCCACATCCCCAATTAGATTCACTCTCTGCTCTCAGTAAATTAAGCTGATACTGCCCCCTTCCTCATAAAAAACATATTTTTTTTACTTAAATGAGACCCCCTTCTTCTAATAAAGTAGCTGTTTGCTTAATCCAAACAGGTACTACTCCTGCTGAGACAGAAGTGATTATTTAGTAAAAAATCTGTAGTTCTAGACTTCTGTTTCTTGCTCTGTAACCAGTTCTCTTCTGCCAGAAACAGATTAAGGTGTCTATTACTAGCTTGCCTTCCCCCTGCTCAGTCTACTGACTTGGCCTATATTGTTTATAAAATATTTTTATTGTCAACTAATTAAATAGATATGATGTAATTATGAACAAACACATGCATTATGAAAGTGCACATCAATATCCTTTTGTATTCAAAAATTCAAAAATAAAAAGTCAAAAAGCTAAACACACAATAACAACTAGGGTTTAGCTAGCCCACTGGTGCAGCAGTAATGCTACCGCTCACGACACCAGTGACCCGGGTTCAGGAATGGACTCAGGTTGCCTGAGGGCCAGCTGGGGGGAGGAGGCTTGAGTGTCCCATAGACTGCTCGCCTCCTCCGGGGGGGGGAGATCCTTGGCTCAGTACAGAAGCGACCTCTAGTGGTGGCCAGAGGTTTGGCTTGCACAAGCCATTACAGTGGGGTGGAGCATGAAAGATGATTGTGTAAGCTGTGGCATCAGTGCATGTTGCATCTCCAGGGGGCGTAATTCTGAAAATGCCTTGGCCCAGTGCGACACCCACATAAGGGCTAGGTAGGCCCTCACCACCTGTAGAAGTGTCATGGAATGAGGATCCCAATGAAACTTGGAAGGCACAAGGCTGGGAGGGTGGCTTAAGGGGCCTGGCTACCAGCTCCTGCTCTGTCCTTGCCTTGGGGGTAAGCCGCGGATCCGTGGGGGGGGTCACTTCGGGTTCATAACATGGTGGTCAGGTCAGGTGACAGTGCCAGGACTCAAGATGTGGGATACAAAGATATTTAAAAAAAACCCACAAGGGATTGATTTTCAAAAGGGAAAGCAGGGTTTGCGTTAAGGCCTGCATCAATCCTGTTGTTTGGTGCAGCTGCGCCAAACTACTTGGATGCACCAGAAACTGATTTTAGTACATCAAGCACGCTTGAGACATTTCCACATTTTATGGCAGCTTTTGCCAAATATTTGCAACACTCCCCATAAAAATGGTCTGCTGAATGCTGTAAGTTAGATCTGAGGGGAGCTGGTCTAACTTGTGGTATTTGGTGCACGGGAGTGAAAATCCCAATCAGCGCTGGGAGAATGCCTCAAGCCCTGTGCGCCATATGATCAGCACACTAGGGGCATGCAGCATTCTCAGGACATTTGAAAATTGAGCCCAATGTGTCTAAACAGGCACTGCAAAAAAAAGTGGGGGGGACTGGCTGTCAATTCTGGACCTAAAAGATGCATATATTTTACATTGCAGTACGGCTAAGCATAAAAATCCCTAAGGTTCAAATATGGACTGTTTCAGTACTAATTTAGAGCAATGTCCTTTGACCTGATCTCAGCATTAAGAGTGTTAACACAATGGGCAAAATAAGTACGTGAGAGCACTTTTGCAACTGTAAAAGTGTTATTGGAGGATGTATTCATACATGTTTGATTGAAGAGGATTAATAACATTAACAAATTAAAATCCTCCCCCCACCATGCCCATTTGGAGGGCAATAGCATCTGAAACAGTCTTTACAGGTAAAGAATGAACTCTGATTGTCTGATATTGCTCCATTGATCTATAATGTTAAGAAAATGTCTGCAGTAGCAGCTGCTGCAATTTACATTCAAGGCATCACTATCTGTACTTAGAAGACTGATTTGTCTGTGGGAAAACAAAGGAACAAGCCCAAATAACCATAAACTTGATGGAAAAATGAGCTTCCTCCTAAACATAGAAAAATCTCATACAGAACCCTCTCAGGTCCTATAATTTATAGGGACAGAACTAAATATAATAGGGGGGAGCTTGCCTACCTCAATAGAGGGGTTAGCGTACAGTTCAGCATGCAGCATCTTACAAGGTAGGCTCCAAATGAACAGTACAGGACGTCTTACGGCTACTGGGCTTTAGCTCCTTAACCTTGGCAGTACCATAGTTACATAGGTCAGACTACAAATGAGGCAGATACAAAGTTACCTCAAAACATTCTGATGTTAGACCACTCCCCCCCCATTCAGATAGTACCAGAATAGTTAAAGCTTGCCCAATCTTTAGAGCGGTGGCACAACATACAGCAGCATGTAAGCAGATGTATTCCTTTTTTGCAGCCACAGCACACAGTGGTGCTGATCACAGATGTCTCTGTACTAGTTTGGGGTTGTCACATAGCAGAGAGAATGGCAAAAAGAGCTTGGAACACATCAGTCTGTTACAACTCTGAGCAGTCTATTTATACCTGCAGCCCTACCTCTCCACAAACTTTCCTGTGCAACTAAGGTGGTGCGTGAAATATTTACAGACAAAATGTATGCTGTTTCATCAGAGTGCATCTCTGTAGCTGTAAAATTGTCCAGTGAGTACATGTCTGGGTGTGAAACTGACAAGCTTGCGGGCATCTCTGACTATAGACCTGACAGGCAAGAATGCATGTCAGTCTGGGTCAGGACATAAATAACAGTGATTTCCTCAGTGTTTGAGAGTTAGATTTTGATATAGAAAAAAAAGAAATGACTATAAAAAGTTAATGGTGAGTCAGAGCTTTCTCTTGACTAATCAAGAGCATGCCCCTGTAACTTCTTAGTGTTTCAGAACTGCTCTGTTTCGCTTTGTGGTTCTTGAACACTGAGAAGATAGGAAATAAAACTTTTAATTTTCGGGGTGTAGCAAGGAATTTTAAACGTGTACTCAAGAGTTGACAGAAATGCAGCTCCCATCAAACACAAACTAAAAAGATGTGCTGCCCTGCCACACAAACATTGCTCCACCCCCATTTCAGTCAACAGTATGTATAGTATACACCAAGGCAGAGAAGTCAGTAGGGAGCAGGACAGGGATAATGTACATGTATGTATATAACAGCCATGATCCTAATAGAGTCACATTTAAGCAATAATGCCCGACAGGGTGTGTGTCGTGCTGGGATAACGTCACACCTCAGGTGGTTGGGCATGAGGCCGTAGGCCGAGTACATCCAATGACTGAGGCGCGACGTTATCCCAAACGACACAGGCCCTGAGGGTATTATTGCTATTACACAATGGCTTGTTGTTACACAGAATAAAAAAAATAATATTAAAGATGTTTTTGTGTGGAAAAATATTTTTGTTTTTTAAGAGAAGATGAAACAATCAATCAAAAGCTCCATAAAAATGCTCATCTGCAGGTTCACAGTGAGGCTGAGACTAGACCCGTGATGTTGTACTGGGATAACATCACGGGTCCAGCCCAAGACTGACCAATCAGAGTCCAGGAGTTTTTCTTGCCATTGTATAAGTTATTTTCTTTAACACACGCATTACTAATAAGACAGAAATTGGATGGCTTTTAATTACAATGTTTAGGATATATTGTGATAAGCCTCTGTACAATATCAAGATAGCCAGCCTTACAGAAGTCCATTCACATCAGTACTCATACATACATACACACTTGATTGTGCCACTCATACAATCATTGCCTCTAAGTTTAGCACATACACATCTACCAAAGACCATTCACAAACTCACACTCAGGCATCTGAGGAGGGGAAAAATAGATCTTCATATACATCAGGCTCTGTTTGTGTTTGTTGCCCAGGCTTGACGTTCATGTTGCCCCTGGATTTTCTAGATCAGCAAAGTACCTGTGTATGCTTGGGGACACCCATGTCTTGACTAACCAGCACACATGTCTGACCCCCCCCCCCATTTACTGTATATATAAATCAACACTTCCTAACAAAAGTAATTTCAAAGTTTCATTTAAATCAAAGAAATAACTTATTTCCCTAGATCACTTTTCGACAAACCAGATCAAAATTCAGATTACTCAGTTTCTGTAAGAGTATAATAGAGCAGGAGAAAGCTGAATACTGACTAGAGATGTTGCAAAGTTTAAATGAGCAGGAGAAGTTAAGGTGAAGTCGTCAAATTCACCTCTGTGGATCATTTTGCGAAGTTTTTCTATTTAATAGGAAATTTGCCATTGGTAACTGAACCTTGCAACTTTGCCAGTAACTTCTCCTTGAGGTACACAAAGGCAAAGTTGGGTGAAAATGATTTCCTCCAGCTACTCCTTTTGGTTTTTTTAGGCATAACTTGGTCAACTTTTGTTGAATTTGTCTGAAACATGGTACAGTTGTAGTCCAAAAAGACATCATATTTTGTGCATTTTTTTTATAATTTTTGTACATAAACTGTAGATTTGGCACCATGGTCATGTTGGAAGGTGATTTGAGGGTATTGTGCACACCCCATGGGCTGTATTCACAAAAGGTTGCTGCAAGCTGCGACAATTGCAGCTTGAAGCAATGGCCCCTGCATCCTGGACCCTGAGCCAGATGCAGAAACAAACAGGGTTCAGGAGCCTGTGTCTTGTGGCATCTGTTCAAGGAAGGGCACAGCCCCCAAGTATGCCACAAGCCATGGGACAGGTTGGTGGCAGAGGCGCCTGCAGAAGGGAGCAGTGGTGAACCATGCCCTGATCCCCATAATATGTATAAATTCCCCCACAGCCCTGATCCCCCATAATATGAATAAATCCCCCCTGTTCACATCCCATCCAGTAAATCCTTGTAGTCTAGTGGCTCCCCACCCCCTTTGGCAGTGCCAGCCCACCCCACTCCCCCCTCACCCACACCTGACCGGTGACTGGCACAGCCCTCCTCTCACCACCACAGCCACCACAGACTGAGCTCTGCCGGGGGGGGGTGCATACAGTGCATATATGTGCTCAATTAATGACAGCAGCTGTCATTCACTGAGTGTGTATATGTACAATATGCGCTCCTGGCAGAGTTCAGTTGGTAGCTGGCCATGGTGGTGAGAGGAGGGCTCTGGCAGTTGCCAGCTGGGTGTGGGTAGGGGGGAGCGGGTGGCCTGGCACTGTAGGGTGGGGTGGAGGGCCACTAGACTACCAGGAATTTACTGGACGGGATGTGGACAGAAGGGGGGATTTATTCATATTATGGGGGATGGGCTGTGGGGTATTTCTACATATTATGGGGTCGGGCTGGGGGATTCCTACATATTACATGGATTGGGTCTGGGGGCATTCCTATGTATTATCGGGATCTGGTCTGTGGGGGAATTCAGACCTATTACAGGAATCAGGGCTTGGGGGAATTCAGACATATTGCAGGCATTGAGACTGGGGGAGGGTCCAATAGCCATATTGGCTCCCCAGGGTTTGGGTGGCTGTCCCTGATATTATGGATTCAGGCATGTGAGGGAAAGTGGGCATTTGGGGGGATTTGGCCATGTTGGGGGGGGTCTGGGCATGTGGGGGGTCTACAAGCACATATGGGCATGCTGTGTGGCATACTTGGAGAACGGGGCTGTTGTGGGGCTGTAGCCCACAACAGCTGTATATTGTACATCAGTTGGGGCACAGTGGCAACCCCCTATGGATGGCAAAGAACACTTACACCAGCTCATAGCTGGCGTTAATGTTCTTGAATGGATGCCCACCTGGGGTTGTTTCTGAATCCCAATTTGGGGACTTAGCAGCCACCCTTTTAGAATAGGGTGCAACTGCTGCCATAAACCCCCTTATGCCATGTTGCAAGGGGGTTTATGGTGCACTGGTCCCCTTGGGCACAGGCAGCCTGCAGCATGTCACAGGCTGCCTTTCTGAATCTCAGCATGACACAACTCATGATGCAAGTGCTATTTGCACCATTATTTTGGATGCAAGTTGCTTTGTGTCATGAGTTGTCTTTTGTGAATCCGGCCCCATTAATATTTCTAGGGATATTAGGTCTTACTATTGTAGTACATATTACGACCCTTGTTTGGATGTATAGAGTGTTCCTTAACTCCAAAGACTGGTGGAGTTACGGCTTCTCAAAGTTGCAGTGTTATCCTATGGACATTAGGGTTAGGGTTAGTGTGATCACTTGAAACCTATGCAATAAACATGTCCCCTGGGGTAGGCAGAGGACCCACATGTGTACTGGAGGCCAGAGGACCCATCTCATAGGAAATCACCTGGCCAAGGAGGAAGGAAAGCAAAGGGAAGTGGTGAATGGGGAGGTTGGGGTGGTGGTCCATCTGTGCCATCAGCGGTTCATGGAGGGCATAAGGGAAGGGTCATGGTAGAGTGGTGGGCACACACTGTGGAAGCAGCAGCACCCTCTATTGAATTTCAAACTCCTCATGAAGTAGCATCACTATGCACTCTCTTCTTGTACACCTGCTTCTACCACGACTTAATATGCCACTGCTACATTATTTTCTGATATTTTACTTTACTCATGCCTGCTACAGTGATTTACCTTGATTGTCAATGACTTTTGCTATTTCCTTAGAGTGTACCAACTCCATTGTATTTAATTTGTTGTCTTTTGAGTTTTATTTCTGTATATTGAATTGTACTTATAACATGTTTCTCCCTGTACCTCTTCCCTGGGTCGCACGTGGAAAAGAGCACTGGGTCAGTGTGCCTTTCCTGGTTACACTTTTTAAATAAATAAATCACCAGCAACACGCACACTGCCACTATTTTTTTTCTCTTTTTTTACACAAACAATACACAACAGAAATTTCAGGGACTAAGGGGAACATGCAAGACTCAACAGTTCAGGTAATTACAGTATAATGATGTTGCTGTGTACATGAAAAACCATTAACTTCACTCAATAAACAAAAATGAAATCAATATAGTCAAACTACAGTCACAAAAACAACTCAGTGAAACACACCTGACTGTTCTACAGAACTAAAATTACAAAGCAAAGAAAATAGGAAAAAAATTCACAGAAAACACTGACTACAACAGCACTAGTACTGCTAATACTGAAAAGGCTGACTAACCTGCCTTTTTCTTTCTGCAAGTTGCTGCAGCTAAGCTCCCCTCCTCCAGTAGTACTGCTTCCCTACACAATACAGAAAATAAAATTACTTTAAACTAAGGAAATCACAAAAAATACCACAACATTGGTGATCTAGAGGCACAAGGCACAGTAGACACTTAATGAAGTGATTTGTTGGAAAGAAAATTTCTGTTTTAAATGCTTTCCAAATGTTTGTAGGCACAAAGATACAGAGCACACTTAACACCAACTGTCTATTCCTCATGCTACATTGAATTCAGTTTACACACGGCAGTACAGCTCATTGCAGCACCATGTAACCTCCAATCCCATGGATCCTTGCAAACCTCACCTTAGAGGCAAAATTTGCAGGTGAAGTTCACAATTTTCGCCATTCGCAAAGTTCTCCTTTAAGGCAAAGTAGAACTTCACCTTAAAGGAGAATTTCCCAGATTCGGTAAACTTGGTGAATTTCTCCACAAAGCAAAGTTTTCTCACTTCACCCACTTCTATAACTGATAAGCAGCTGTACTTTACTTATGGAGAAGTGTCAAATGCAGTTCCAGGGGCGAGTTAGTGACTAGTAATCATACTCCCACAGTGATCTGCACTTGCCTACAGTACATGTAGTTTGATGCATTTGGGTTGGATTACCTCAGGACAAACCACTCTGTTGTACATAACCACATAAAAATGACATCATGCAGAATGTTATGGTTCTAAGAATTCAGAACTGAGACAGCAGGTAAAAAGTGCCATTATGCAAGATAATTGTAACATGTTTACTATGTAATAGAGTAGGTTAATACACAATTTAAAAGATACAAAGGAACATACATTTTATTTACCTCATTTGAATTTAGCTAACTACTGTAGTTGGGCATGAGCTATGCCATCTCATTTACAAGGGGGTGCAGAAGAAAGACAGCTGCAAAGTTACAAAGTTAGGCAGTATGACAACAATACAAGAAAGACAAAGAGATGAGACACAACAATAATGATATAAGCAATAAATACAGAGCAGGATTCACAAAGGGGGTGTGCCCAGTGCATCTGAAATGTGCTGGCACATTCCTGAATTATGCATTGGTGTGATTCTGGCAGGTGGCCAATGTGCCAGCTCATCCACAATGTGCCAACACATCCCAGATATGTCATATATCACCCATAATGGTATGAAGCACATCTGGAGGGGCTGTGAAGGGGGCGTGCCCATGCATATGGTGCACAGCCCCATTCACAGCCTGACCAGAAGGCGCAACTCTGGGGCAAGTCCGGAGAAGCGCCTCCCAGAGATAAGTTTACAACAAGTAGACTTAAGTTGCCTGCCACCCACAGGCAGGCTGCCATACTACAGACAGCAGCACAGCAGCCTGCCCACCCTGGCAGTCCAGTGTGCCCCCCTCCCCACCCACATCTCAATAATAATGTCGCTCCCTGAGGTGATCCAGTTGCACAAACAGAACCCCCTGCCCACACCTCCATTACAATGCTGCTTCCTACAGTGATAAAGTGATATGAACAGAACCCCTCCCCACCCTGAGCCAAATGCACTGGCACCAGCAGTCCATAAGACCCCTGCCATACCTCAGCAGATCACCTACCCCTCACCCACTCAGGCACCCTCTACCCACCTCACGCCCCCCATCCCAGCATGTTCCCACCATCAACGGGCTGCTCAACATACCCTCATACCACCACGGCTGCCCCTCGAACAGAGCTGTCTGTGAATGACAGCTACTGTACATCCTGCAGCCCATTAATAAAGTTGTAAATGACAGTGTACAGTACACACTGCAAGCCCATTGGTTGACAGGGTCCACCAATGGGCTGCAGGATGTACAGTAGCTCTCATTCACAGGCAGCCCTGTCAGTGGGCAGCCACGGCAGAATGAGGGTGGGTTGAGCTGCCCGCTGATGGTGGGAATATGCTGGAATGGGGGGTGCAGAGTGGATATGGGGTGCCTGAGTAAGGTGGGGTGGGCGGTCTGCTGAGCTACAGGGGGTCTTATGGACTGCTGGTGCTGGCATTCGGCTTGGGGTGGGGGAGGGGGGTTCTGTTATTGCCATTGGATCACCAGAGAGAGCGGCACTGTAATGGAGATGTGGGCAGGGGGGTGTTCTGTTTTTGCCACTGGATCCCCGCAGGGATCAGCATTATTATGGAGATGCAAGGGGGGCACACTGGACTGCCAGGGATACATCCAGGTGTACATGGGATGCAGTCACCTTGGGAAGGCAGGGGTACTTCTAGATTGGAAGAGGCTCTGAGTGTGGATCTCATCCCTAGCAGGGTGCCTGGTGCATTCTGTGGGGTGCATCCCTGCACGGCACATACAAATGGGGCCATAATGACATGCAAATAGCCCCATTGCACCATGTATGTCTAATGGCCCCATTTGCATTTTGCTGACCCTGAATAGCAACTTTGGGCATAGCACATTGTGCAATGCACTGCCCCATTGTATTCCCAGCCTGACCAGGGGATTGCGCTGGAGCATCCAGGGCTGGGCGCAACTGTGGTATTCACAGTGGGGATGAGCCAGGGGCATTCCCTTGAACATCTTCAGTGAATACCACAGTTGGCGCTCGGTGCATCTTATTTGCACCGGGACATCTGAGATGTGCTGAGAATAAGTCCTTTGTGAATCCTGCCCACAGTATATAACAGAATTCATGCATATAAATTAGGCTTACAATGTGCCAATACAAAAACAAGTGTGCCCAGCAGAGAGTAGCAATGTTGCAAAAATGTAATTTCCTTGATGAAATTGCAAGAAAATCGGCAATTTCACCATGAGAAACATTTCGTAAAATTCTGCCATTCCGTGAAATTTTTTACCGGGTGAGAAGTTGTGAAATTTCATCCATGGAATGGCAACTTTCACTGCAAAATGCACAATTTCACCCCAAAATGCTAAATTTTGTCTGTTCTCTGGTGAAATTGTGCTGTTCCGTGGCTGAAAATTTGCATTTTTCACCGACTAAATATTTTGCCAAATGCACAATTTTTGCTAAATATTTTGTGTAACAAAATTTAGCAATTTAACACATCTCTTGTAGAGAGCTTCCATTTCATTATTAATATAATGCTGCAAAGAGACTTGAATTATTTGTTACCAGGCATTACGGTGTTCCAATCCAGAGAAGAAAAGTTCAAGGTAGCGCTAAAACCAAAGGCTAGTCTTTCCTGGGAAAAAATAAACGCACTGTTATTTTGTTTGTTTTTGTCTTTTAATAGTATACATGACCCAGTGAACCACTAGTTCATTATACTTAGGTCATTTCTGAGTTTAGATTCCAGTTCCATCAGACTGTCCTTGGAAGCCATCAGGACTGCATCATCCATGTACAGTCAGACTTCACTATTTGCAAGCATTTTTGGGAGGCCATTTACATATATGTTAAAAAGCAGTGGGCCCCAGATTGAGTGCTGTTGGACTCTTCTGTCTATCTTTTCAGGGCAGATATTACTTCTCAATGGGAAACACAAGCTTACGTTGTGTCACGTATGAGTACAACCACTTTAATGTTCTAGGTGGACCCCCCAATTTTCAACAACCTTTTTTTTTGTGTCTCCCACCCCCTCGACTGGCCACTCCTACAGAGTGCCAGGGCAAACCCACCACCCTCTGACCTCCTGCCACCTTCTATCAGCTCCCCATTTGTGGTCTACCTGAGTAGCCCAGCATATCCCTGTGCTGAGATGGTCCCTCTTCTCCGGGAGGAATTAGCCTTCATGGCCTGACTGTACTTCTCAGGTGCCATAGGGCTGGATTCAGGCTGGTTCTGGGGCTTCGGGTGGCAGGGGCCAGGGCGTTCATCATCTGGTCAGTCAGGGGTCATTTTCCATGTTCTGTGTCCTTCCCACTGTAGTTCTCGGCCTTGCATGAGCATGGGGTGTCCTGGTGTGGGGGTGTTTGGGGGGCATGTTGAGGTAGCACATCCCCCCAAGCATGCTGCCAATCCACCTGCAGGTCCCCAGGCTGAACCTACCCCCCAGGAGGGAAACATCCAATGGACACTTATGGAACCCCTCACTGCTCATCTCTGCTTCTTGCGCCTGGGCCTGGGATGTTAACCCAGGTCACCAGCTTGCAGAGCAAACCCCTTCACTCTGCACCATGGAGCTGGCCTTAAACAATCTTTCTAAAAGGACGGAGTGGTTCACTAGATAGGTCAAATGTCTTGCTGAAGTCCACGAACACAACCCTGTATGAACTCCTGCATCCAAGAGTTTCAGTATATCAAGATATTAAAGTCAACAATGACTGTGTCTGTGGATCTACCAGCATGGAAACTATATGGGCTTTCAGTCAGTAATCAATGCTTTTCAATATGTTGGTACAACTGATGATGAACAAGACTCTCCAACACCTGGTGGGGGGGCACCATTTTTAATGGGTTTCATTCTTGATTTCAGTTTATGGATATTCACCAGCTGGATGTGTTGGATAAGTACTGTATGCTAAGATCAATTAGTAAGAACAAAAAAAAATAGCTTTTTTCTCTTTTAGATAATTCCTGAAGAAGGCTTATGGTTGAACAGTTGATTCTTACTCTGTTTTTATTTTTAGCATGCATGTAATATTACCATTTTTTTTAAGATCAATTAGTGTTCATAATGTTAATATGGACAGTAGCTGCCATTTTAATTCAGATAGTGCAGTGATGAGTTCTGTAGTTACACTTCAGTGCAAGTCTGGATATTTTGTTATACTAAACCTCTAATCTGCTGGTACATTGCAATCTGTTTATTTGAGACGCTGGAAAAGGGATCCAGGGCAACATGTGTCTGTTTACAGATGATGCTAAGATTTGTGGCAAAGTGGATGGTGAGGAGAGTGTATGGAATTTGTAAAGGGATCTGGAGAAATTGAAATTGTGGTCCAAGATTTGGCAACATAAATGTAATACTAAAAAGTGAAAAGTCTGTATACTTGGGGACTGGAACATGAAAACTGAATAAGGAGTGGGGAGGGGGGTAACACTAGAATAGATCTCAGAGGAAAGACACCTCAGAGGGAGGAAGGGTGGGCTAGAGTAGTGTTGTGCAAAATTGAGAAATTTTATTACGCTAAACATTTAGCAAACTTTGTGCATTTTGTAAAATATTATGTGGGTGTGGAATGTGAAATTTCACCTGAAAATGCAAACTTTCACCGAAAATTACAAAATGTCACCCAAAAATTTGAAATTCCAGCAGAAAATTGCAAAATTTCACCTGAAAATGGCAAAATGTAATCTGCAGTATGGCAAAAATTGCCACTTGTAGGTAAAATATCACCATTTTAGGGCACAATGTCACATTTTGTGGCAAAATTTTGCAAGTTCGCACCCCACAAAATATTTCACAGATGGGCTGAATTTCACAAAATATTTTGCACAGCAAAATTGCTGACTTTGCTGCAATTTCGCCAGTGAAATTTTATTTCATAACATCTCTAGGCTGGAGAAAAAACTATATCAATAAAAAAGAGAAGCGCAGTCTCCTTAGTGGATTTTTCTTCAAGGAGGTCATGGCAAAACATGGCACAGTCCACCATGTCCAAGGTGGCCACCAAAGTCTATTGTGCATGCGCAAGTAGTCGTGCATGCGCAATAGAGTATGGTGAACATCTTAGACACGGCAGACTGTACCATTGCTCCGCCATGACCTCTTTGAAGAAAAATAGTGCTGTGTGACTGCAAATGGAGAGTACAAAGTGGTTCCCAGACTGCAAAGGAGAATGTGAAGGAAATCCTAATTGTTCTTCGGTCAGTATCCAAGTCCTACCTTCTTTAATGCAAGAGGTCTGCAGGGCTATCTCCACTGCAGGCCTAAAATTGACTTGTCTCCTTTTGTTACCACCTGGGCCATTCTCTCTTCAGTTTGTGCCTTTGCACTCCTTACTCCTTTCCCAGCTTCCCTCTATTTCCCGTGGTATGCCTCGCTATCCTGTTCCCTCTGCATCTCCTTGTACATTTTGAATGCAACCCTTTTAACCTTTACCTTTTCTGCCACCTCTTTCAAGAACCATAGTGGCCTTTTTTTCCTCTTGCTTTTTCTTACTTGCTTGATACAGAGGTGTGTTGCCTTCACTATGCCTCCTTTTTTAACTTTGCCCACTTTTCCACCACCCCCAAGGTCATTCTCCCTGCCAGGTCATCTCTGAGGCATTCACTTATCTTTATAAAATCTGCCCTTCAGAAGTCCAGGACCATCTCCCTTGTGTGGTTTGATTCCTCAGCAGTGCCTATATTGAGCCACACTTTACAGTGATTCTGGTCCTTAAGTGGCCTCCCACTCTAACATCTGTGACACTGTCCCTGTTAGTGGGTACCAGGTCCAGTACTGCCTCATCATGAGTGGGTTCATTGACTAATTGCTTGAGGAACACCCCCTGCAGGAAGTCCAGGATGTCCCTGTTTCTATCTGAAGTTGTGGGTGGGAGGCTCCAATCTACATCTGGTAGACTGAAGTTCTTCACAAGCTACACTTCTCCTTTTCTGCAATTTTGCCAGTAGCTTACTCCAGTACCTTATCTAACTCCTCCCACTGCACCAGAGGTCTGTATATGATGCCAATGTGAATAGTGGCTCTATTTCTCAACTCTAGGGTGACCAACAGTTACTCTGCACCCCATATTCCCTGTGTCTCTGTACTTTTTATGCTTTTCCTCACATAAAGCACCACACTCTCTACTATTTTGAGAGTGTGTGCTGATGTGATATTCTTACTTGAGCCTGAAAAAGTGTTCATTTTGTTTTAATATACCTTTTTACAACTGTATTCTGTGACTGCTTATGTACCATCTGTAGTAGTGAAAGCACTTCCTGGTATGAGTGTCCAGGGGCAGTGTGGTACATAGGAGGACTGTGTCAGTTGTCTCTCCATTAAAACATCTCCCCACTGTTTCTCTGAGCTCTATACAGGGGAAATTGCTCTAAAATATTGAACTTTGCCTTTTTAAAGGCTAAGTTTGTACTTTGCACCTATTTGGGCTTGTTTTTTGCTAGCGCGAACCGGAAGTTGCGCGGCGACGCACTTCCGATTTTGCTGGCATAAATTCACTCGCACTAGCGAGCGGAGTGAGCATGCATGGGGCCACGCGCGGAGACATGCGCAGAGACACGCATTTCATAGTGCGTGTCTATCATGTCCATCGTGGACATCGGGATAGAGGTCCAACAACAATTGTATTGGTCTTATGTAAAGTGGGAAGTCCAGGGTACTGTACCTAAAGTTAGAGTGTCATTAAGTGTTGTTACCTTGTACCATAATGAAAAGAGCAAATAAATATTGTACGTCCTGTCAGATGTATGCAATAGGCAAACAAACCACCAATTACATCTGTGACAGGTGTATATTAATCAAGTCATTACAGGATGAAGTAACTCGACTCCTTAACTCTGTAGAAACAGCTCCTGATGTTACCCAACATGTTATTGACCCAGAAATTGAAGCTTTAGAGGAATATATTGATCATATGTCTTTCCTACTGGAAGCCAATAACATACCCCCATGATAATGGACTTCAGGGTACATCAAGAATAAATCTTCTTCATAATGATACTCACAAGACTTTTTTAAACCCTCAGGGTACCCCATGAATAAATACTGTTCATAGTGAAGAACATAAAACTTCTTCAACCCCCCAGTGTTCTCATCTTTCTTCAGAACCGCTGACATTTCCTGATGCCACTACTTGGTCTACCATTGCACCCTCAAAACTCAATAAAAGAATTGATTCACAGGTAAGGGAGACCAACACTTCTCCCTCAATCATATTGCACAATTCTTATGAACCGTTAGTTTCTCTTCCAACTGATGACACTTGTAATCTGAATCTTGAACCAATAAATGCTCAGGGCAACATCCCCCTCCTTCTTCCTCATAATAATATTACCCCCACTCAGGTCTTTGTATTAGGTGACTCCATGATCAAATTTATAGATCGAACCATCTGTAACCCAGATAAAATAAATAGGACTTGTTCAAGTTACAGGGGAGCTAGGGTTTCAGACATAACTGCCATGACCAAAACTGCTTTACGTGCAGTGGGCAACAATCCGTTAGTTATAGTCCATGCTGGGACTAATGACATCACCAAAATCCCATTACAACAACTTAAACAAGACATAGTTGCTCTTTGTAATTTATTAAATGAGAGGGCTGTAATATCGGTATATCTGAAATTCTCCCAGTACCCGAGCCTCATTCCATATCCAAAAAAAGATTAAATCACTAAATGAATGGCTCCGAAAATGGTGTCTGAAACAAGGTATAGCGTGTCTTACACATTGGGAGGAATTCAGTGATAACCCCTCCCTATTCTGCTGGGATGGTCTCCATCTCAGCCGAAGGGGAAGTTCTCTTCTTGGTCGTCAGTTTCTGTCATTTATCAATAATAATTTAAACTAAAATGAAAGGGGGAGACAGGGCCCAAAAAGCCATCTCTTAATACTTTACTTAAGTTGAACATCTTATCTTGTAATGCAAGAGCACTTAACAAAATTAAAATGGCAGAACTAGAGCTGAAAATTCGGGAATCTAACGTAGGATTGATCGCTATTACCAAACATGGGAAACCAGGACAAACAGTGGATAATGAATATCCCAGGGTTTAAACTCTATTATAAAAACAGAGCTAATGAACAAAGGGGTGGAGGAGTTAGTCTTTATGTCACTAACAATATTCCATCTTTTGAAACCTCCATACCAATATTAACAGAAAGTGTCTGGGTTTATTTGCAATCTAAAGGACATCCCCAGATTCTGGTTGGCAACTGTTATCGCCCACCTTCCTCGGATCTTGCCTATCTCAATCAACTATCTTTAGAAATTACCCAAATAGCAGATAAAGGGTCAGTGATTAATTTTAGGGGACTTTAACCTCCCATCTATAAATTGGGATACACTTTCTGGACACAGTCAGTATGACTTACAGTTGATTTCAACCATTACAGATCTTGGCCTTACCCAACAAGTTAGAGAACCTACACGTGGGAATAATATTCTGGACTTAGTTTTGACTAATATGAAGACCTCCTTGTCTAATTTGAGGGTGTTGGACCCCTTGGGCAATAGTGATCATATGACAATTCAATTTTCTATTCTTTTGGCTCATTCAAATTCTACTAATAACTGTATGATAAAACAATATGAGAAGGCAAATTTCTCAAAAATCAACGAACATCTTATAGCTATACCTTGGGATTTAGTACTTTCACCTCTTAATATTAATGATGCATGGAGCATCTTTAAAAAAACTGTACACAGTCTAGAAAAAAAATACGTACCAGAAAGAAAGAAGTATAATAATAAAGGCAAGGTTCCTGCCTGGTACAATAATAATATCAGAAAGCTCAGTATTCACAAACAAAAATTATTTACATCTTTAAAAAAGTGCTAACCTGAAGAAAAGGAGGGTAATTTTGTTAAGTATAAGAAAGCACTTAAGGATCTAAAAACATCAATCATCCTGTCTAAACGGAATCTAGAATTTAGAATTGCTCATACTAAGGACTCACATAAAAGTCTTTATTCATATCTGAATAGTAAAAAGGGCAACATAAATAAAATAGGTCCATTAATTATCAATAATGTAACCATCCTTTCAGATAAGGTTACTGCAATTGAGTTTAACAAGTATTTTTGCTCTGTCTTCAAACAGGACAAGGAGCCCATATTGTATACCAATGCTACTATATCCCCTAGCTATACTATCACCATTCCTGATACTCTCAAACTTTTAAAAACCTTGAAGCTAACAACTAGCCCAGGCCCTGACAGTATTACATCTAAATTTCTTATGGGAACATATAACAACTTTGCTATTCCACTTACCATTATTTTCAATAAGTCACTCGCAGAGTCTAACGTGCCCTTCGACTGGAAAACAGCTACTGTAACACCAATCTTCAAAAAGGGGGTTCATCATAAGGCTGAAAACTACAGACCTATCAGCCTCACCTCCATTCCATGCAAATTATTAGAAAAACATATTAAATATTTAATTGAAGAAGAAATGCTAGCATTAAAAATGAATGATGTTACACAACATGGATTTAAACCTGGGCATTCATGTACTACTAATTTGCTATCCTTTTACAACTTAGTCAGTAATTATCTTGACTTAAATATTCCAGTAGACGTTATTCTGCTTGACTATAGTAAAGCATTTGATAGGGTTTCACACTCTATTTTAATAAAAAAACTAGTAGCATTAGGTTTCTCTAAATGTATTGTGTCTCGGGTTAACAGCTGGCTATATAAAAGAACTCAAACTGTCAGAATTAATGGGGAATTATCGGACGAAAGATCTGTGACAAGTGGAGTCCCTCAGGGATCAGTGTTGGGTCCCACTTTGTTCGGCATTTTTATCAGTGACCTTACTGTCTCATCACAGAATATTTTATCTAAATTTGCGGATGACACTAAACTGGGAGGACCTGTTGATAATGAAATCAACAGGAGTACTCTAATAAATGACCTTAAAAAAATTGAATCTTGGGCAGTAATTAATAAGATGTCATTTAATGTGTCTAAATGTTCTGTGTTGCATTTTGGCAAAAAAAATCTTAAACAAATATACCATCTTAATAATATTATACTTCGAGAATCCCTCGTTGAAAAAGACCTGGGTATATTGGTTGATAATGGGTTGTCTTCTTCAAACTATTTTAATAAGGTTACTAATAATGCCAATCCCCTTTTATGTAGGATTAATAATACTTTCATTCTTAAAACAGAAGAATGCATCATGACTTTATATAAGACTCATGTTAGACCCCACTTGGATTATGGTTCATCTTTGTGGAGTCCATATTTAGCTAAGGACATCACAAAAATTGAGAGGGTTCAAAGAAGGGCTACTAAAATCATACCCCACCTTTCTCGCTTTAATTATGAAACTAGGCTCCATAAAATCAAGCTATATCCGTTGGAATTTAGAAGGCTAAGGGGAGATCTCCTTCAGTTATTTAAAATCGTACAATCTCCTACATTAATGAGATCATGTGGATTGTCTTTTGCATCCAGAAAAATAGTAGCCAGAATACACAATAAACAAATTGAAATTGAGAAAACAAGAACAAACAGAAGACAGCAATTTTTTACTATTAGAGCTCCAAGAGTTTGGAATTCTCTGCCACAGGAAATTGTTGACTGCCAGAATATTGACACATTTAAGTTCAAACTTGATAAATGACCTGGGTTTGGGCCTGGCTTTAGTGGCATTTTTTTTCCCATTGCATGATCTTTTCCCCTGTGTCCGTGCTCCCCATGGAGTTGATTATAAAAATGTTGTGGTGCAAGGGGGGGGGGGGCATAGCCCCTTGCATAAAAATCCATATTTTGTTGCACCCATTGGGAAAGTAAGCAACTGCTGCTGTTTGTGGTGATCACTGTCACACTGCTTGCCCTTTTGAGGTTGGGCTCTGTTTGGTTCACTGTTCTTGGATGGTGATGTAAAAAACTCACTGTTATCACATAAAACCATTTGAGGCAATACCATGGGACTGTAAAAAGTCCAATTATGCAGTTTTATGTGTAAAAGTTTGGTAAGCCTGAGAACTGATTAGTCTGAAAAGGTGTTTGCCTTTTTTTTTCTAGACAGAGCATGATGCAGCGGCCACTGAATGTTTCCTTTAGTAAAAATGTTGTGCTATACAGTGTTGTCTGGAGATGACTAACTAATCTGTTAGTAAATGTTTTTTATGACCTGGTCTTAGAGCTGGTGGGATTATCAATAAGGTGTCTTTAGTTTGCACAGGAGGTTTCTGGTTCTTGTGGATGATTTGTCAAGTCAATTGATGTTGACAACATACCCTGCAGTAATCAATTTGTGATTACTTCTGAGCAACTTGAGGAAATAAAATACACCATCCTGATCTGTATAACTGGTTTTGTGTGGTCTGCAGAAGCAACATTTTCCCCCTTTGCTGTTATAGAAATCCAGGTCACTGGCTAGGGTTTGAATTCATTTAAGTAAAGATGAAAGCTCATGTCTAAACAGACTATATTATGTATTGTATAATGCAAATGACTACCCCACCTCCTCTCTTGAGTCTACAGTTTCTGTAGAATTGTTAACCATTTAGGACACTATAGGAATAACTTTTCTTTTAAATATTTATTCATGCTTTGGGTTATAGGGTAGCTGCAGTGTGTGACGTGAAACCCAGGCATGCAGCAAATCTAACGGTAGTAGGCATTTTATTAACAGTTGCTTGACTAGAGTGTTAACCTCACAACACATGGTCCTTCTGATTACTGAACTCTCCAAGGATCTTCCTTATCCAAGATAGCTGCAATCAGGGGCAAATTCTCATGATAGTTTAGGGTCAATGCTGAATTATTTATCCCAGTACCAGGTCTGTGTGTGTTAGCCATGGAGGAAGCAAATATGCTAAACTGGTTAGACAGGAGCTGGATTTGGTAGCAAAGCACAACAAGGTACCTGCAATGACACAAGTCAATTATTTTGATTGAGTATTATGTGAGCTCACAAAAACACTGGTTGGGGCTGTCATGTAGACAATCAAGCAAGCAAACTGAACAGCAATGGTTGTAGCCAGTAATTGTAGTAGCACTAGAATTTGTACACAAACTTTTTAGACCTCTCAAGTCCCTTCAACACATGCAGAGAAAACTAATCATCATTTCACAGTGTTTAATAGAAAGATTGCAGCTTCACTATAGCCGGTGCTTTCTGGGGAAAAAAGCATGGTACAAAATTGTGGAAAAAAGTTATGAACAAATTATTTTTGAGCAATGTTCAGACTAGGGATATAGGCACGTGAGGATTCTAGCACTCATTGTATTCATTTTAAAATGCATGAGAATCTCACAGATTTTAAGACATGAGCTCCCTTTTGATCTCAAAGCCTTGTTTGTTGTACCTACATGTTTTACTTTGGTAAATGTGAACACTTTTTTGTAAGGACTTCTGCAGTAAAAATAAATCAATAAAAAAATCCACAAAAGTCTTGCGTATAAAGCCTGGTTTACAACTTCAAGTCCTATTAGTGCAGTATAAGAAAATTGGAAATACATTTGGGGAATTCCCTTTCTTTTTTTCATGGTACTGAAAGTCTATTAATCTTTCTGAGCATTTATTTTTTCTAAACCAGCCATGACACTAATTGATTTTTTTTATTATGCCAGAGGATCTCATCTAAACTGTGGTCTATATGTGTGTGAGTGTGGTATCTCTGGTCTGGTCATTTGCTAATCATTTTTAACTTAGAAACATAGAAACATAGATTTTGACGGCAGATAAGGACTGCTTGGCCCACCCAGTCTACCCATTTCCCTACCTATTGGATAAGCTGCAGATCCTAGTTAACCAGCAGCCTACTTCTTCCTACCCCCACCCCCTAGAATTGCCTTATGACTGTCCCATGCATGCTTGAATTCCACCACTGTTTTTGACTCCACAACCTCCTCCGGAAGGCCATTCCATGCATCCACAACCCTCTCTGTGAAAAATACTTCTTAAATTACCTCTGAGCTGCCCCTTCTATCTTCAAATTGTGCCCCCTTGTTCTTGCACACCTCTTTTTTTGAAAGATGCTGCCCTTTTGGACTTTGTTGATTCCTTTGAGATACTTGAAAGTTTCTATCATGTCCCCCCTCTCTCTCCTTTCCTCGAGGCTATACATATTCAGCTCCTTAAGTCTCTCTTCATATGTCTTCCAGTGCAGACCCTGCACCATTTTAGTTGCCCTCCTCTGGACAGCCTCCATCCTATCTATGTCCTTGCAGAGATTGGGTCTCCAGAATTGCACGCAGTACTCCAAATGGGGTCTCACCAACTGTCTGTACAGAGGGATAATAACTTCCTGTTTTCTGCTGTTGATGCCTCTCCCTATGCATCCCAGTATCCCCCCAGCCCTCCTTGCTGCCCTCTCACATTGCTTGCCCACCTTTAGGTCATCTGATATGACTACCCCCAGGTCCCTTTCCATTTTTGTAGTTGTTAGTATCTCACCCCCATTGTGTACTCTTCCCTGGTTTTGCTTCCCAGGTGCATTACCTTGCACTTCTTAGCATTGAATCTAAGCTGCCATACATTTGACCATTCCTCTAATCTTGCCAAGTCCCTTCTCATCCTTTCCACCCCACCTTGTGCATCAACTCTGTTGCAGATCTTTGTGTCATCTGCAAAGAGACATACTTTTCTTCCAGTCCCTCTGCAATGTCGCTTATAAAGACATTGAAGAGGACTGGTCCTAATATTGAACCCTGTGGTACCCCACTAGTAACCCCCCTTTCTTCAGAGTGGACTCCATTTACTATTACTCTCTGTGTCCTATTCTCCGGCCAATTCTTTACCCAGGCTGTCATCTTGGGACCCACTCCCAGGCTGGCTAACTTGTATATTAATCTTTTGTGTGGGACTGTGTCAAATGCCTTGCTAAAGTCTAGGTAGGCCATGTCCACAGCCCCTCCCTGATCTACTACTTTGGTCACCCAGTCAAAGAAATCTATCAGATTTGTCTGGCATGAGCTTCCCACTGTGAATCCATGCTGCCTTGGGTCCTGAGCCCCTCTGGCCTCTAGATACTCAACAATTCTTTCCTTCAGAAGTGATTCCATCATTTTCCCTACCACTGAGGTTAAACTAACAGGTCTGTAGTTTTCTGCTTCTGCCTTGCTCCCACTTTTGTGAAGGAGAATCACATCTGCCCTTCTCCAGTCCTTGGGTACCACCCCATCCTCCCATGATTTGTTAAAGAGGGTAGTCAGTGGTGTCACTAGTTCTACCCTTAGTTCTTTTAGAATTCTGGGATGAATCCCATCAGGTCCCATTGCTTTGTTCATCTTCAGTTTTAAGGTTCTTTCAGAACCCTTTCTTCTGTAAATGGGCTGGTATCAACTCTGTATCCAGAGTGTTTCTACTGTTTGTTTTAGATACCTCCCCACTTCCTTTGTAAATACTGAGCAAAAATATTTGTTTAGTATCTCTGCCTTTTCACAGTCACCTCTGCCCACCCTCCCTCCTCTTTATTAAGCCTCACTAGCCCTCCTTGGTCTTCCTTCGCTCCCTGATGTACCTATAAAGGTTTTATCCCTTCTTAACAGAGTTGGCTATCTTTTCCTCGGTTTGGGCCTTTGCTGTTCTGACTGCCTTCCCAGCTTCCTTTTGCTTTAACTGATACAATTCTCTGTCCTGCTCCTTCTGTGATTCCTTGTACTTCCTGAATGCTTTCTTTTTCTCTTGAACCTTCACTACCACTTCCTTTGAGAACCATAGTGGTTTCTTACATCGTTTCATTTTGTTAATTTGCTTCACACAAAGGCTTGTTACCTCTGTGATGGCAGTTTTTATTATTCCCCATTGTTCTTCCACCCCTCCTTCCTGCCCATTTGCTCGTGCATTCCTTAGGCACTCACCCATTTTGGCAAAGTCAGCCCTCCTAAAGTCCAGTACTTTGCATTTGTATGGCTTTGACTCTATTGCTGTGTTTATTGTGAACCATACTGTTTGATGGTCGCTAGTTCCCTAGATGGCTACCCACTTCTACATCTGTGATCCTCTTCATCTCCATTTGAGAGAACCAGGTCTAAGATTGCTCCTCTCCGAGTGGGCTCCAACAGTTGTTCTAAGGCATGCCCCTTGTAGGGCATCTAGAATAACCCCACTCTTTGAAGTGGCTGCTGCAACTGCATTCCAGTTAACATCTGGCATATTCAGATCACCCATCAGCAATATCTCCCCTTTTTCTGCCATTCTAAGTATTCTTTCTATCATTCCCTTGTCCATTTCCTCCCCTTGAGAAGGGGGTCTGTATACAACCCCTGTGCAGATTGTGGTGCCATTGCCTGATACGACAAACTGATACGACAAAAAGCTTTCTCCATGGATTGAGACTTGTTTTGTTGTTTTATTCCTTTCAGTACACATTTGATCTCAATAGCTTCAGTAGCTACTTATCATCATCTGTCTAGAATGAGAGTTGGTCTTTTTGGTGTTGACTGTTTTTTCTAATGGCGATTCATTTTGCGGATAGCCTCCAGAGTTTGTTTTCTTAAAAAAATATTTTATGGTTAATCTTATCCATGTTTCTTGTCTTATTTTATTGAGATTTTACCTCCCCTCTACACTAACTTTGTTTTTTTTTCTCCTTTAGATATTTCCTGAAGAAGATCTAAGGTCGAAACATAGATTTTTAACTATATTTTCTATTTTCAGCGTGCATTTAATATAACCATTTTGTTTTGCTTTTAGTCCACATGCTGACGCAGTGCCTTGTTTTTGTTTTTTATTTTATTGAGGTTACTTTCCAATTAGCATAGACTTACTTCAAGAAGAAGAAAACTTACATTAAATATTCAATACATTTTTTTTTCAGTGGCTAATCTGCTGCCTTTTAATTTCACATTTATTTTGAACTATAAGATATGGGTTAATGTAGTTGCCAATGTTTTGACTTCATTATTTTTAACACCAATTAAATTAGTATTTTGTTACTTTTAAAAAAAAGTCAAGAAAATAATTCCATATCCAGGAATATGTCCTGTTTGCATTTATGTTCAATTTGCATTAATATTCCATTTCTATTACAAGAAGTATGATCTTGACTATCAAAGTCCATCGAACTTCTGCTACATTTTAGGTAGTATATGGATCAAACATATTGCTTCTTCCCATCAATAGTTCATGTCAGTGAAAATAGTTTGATTGCATTTTCAGTTTTATTCTAGTCTGTTACAAGAGTTACATAGTATAATTGCAGGAAAGTCCAAGGCTGAAAATATTCCATTGACATTTACTTGAGACACAAAGGAAAAATTAAGGGGAAAATGATGCAACCAACCTGTAACTTGATGCTTCAAGCTGAGTAGTTTATATTATTTTTTGTGTTTTATTTTTTAGTTTACTCCCTCCTCCACATACACACACACACACACACACACACACACACACACACACACTTCAGATCCGCAATTCAGTTATTAACAAGTACTTGAGACACAAAGTTAAAAAAGGTTAAATGATTAAACAAATCTGTACCTTGATGAGCTGAGTAGTTTAGACCAATTTAGGTATTATTATTTTTTGCTTACTTACACAAACACAGTGCTAGTTGCATGATTCATATATCTCCCCATCCCTCCTTCTCTGTTATGAATGTTTCGACTAACTAAAAGTAAAACTTTCTTCACAGCCATTCTTGGTTTTACTCCTTTTGTTTAGAGAAGCTCAGATCTGCTACATGCTTTCCTTTGTTGCTGTTTTGTATATATGTATATATATGATTTAGGACACCTATTTTGTTTCTGTCCAACGGATACCAAACAGTCTGTTTATTTATTTTCATTTATTTAGGGATTCGGATCATACCTTTGAACTCAGAGCTCTTTTACAAAGGTTCCATGTCAAACAGTGACAATGACAGCAAAAAAAAAACAGTTTACATACAATACTCGAATAGTAGGTAGCTAGTATACAGTAAGGTTACAATGTCATTCATAGTACCAATGGTGATAGTACAGTGTCAAGAGCATTCCACTAGGGTAAAGGACAGTGTTCATATGTAGTGAAGCAGATAAAGAGGTGTGACACCTAGTGTGAGAGTCCAAGGAGGAGGAGTCAAGGTGAGGGGGAGGGGAGACTGGGGGTGGAGAGAGTGGGCGGCCAAAAGAAGTGGCTATGTCTAGGAGGTTGGGAGGTAGTGGTAGTAGGCTGGTTTTAAGGTTGATCCAGTGGTAAAAAAGGCACAGGGGGGAGAGGAAGACAGAGGGATAGGGCAAGAGGGAAGAGCAGGGGTTAAAGGAAGGGGAAGGAGAATGTGGATGAATGGGCATTATGGGTGTTAGAGTCCTAGTGGTAGTCATAAACTGTCTTAGTAAGAAGGTGTTGCCTTAGGCCATTTTTGAATTGTGAGATGCATTGGGAGTTTAGAATGTGCACTGGGATTTCATTGAGCCATTGGGGGGCCCTATAGCTGAAAGCATGCTGTCCCTGCACAGTTCAATGGAAAGGTGTTGATAGAGTCCCCCTCATCCTGCCTCTGGTGCTATAGCTGGTAGCACTTGGTGTTAGGATGCTAGCAATGCATGGGGTGGTTTTATCCATTAGTGCCTTTTTTCCAAGGAGACATGTTTGGAATGTAATTCTGTTCTTTAGTGGCAGCCAATTGGTCTCCTCATATAAGGAGCACGTGTGGGTATTTCAATCTGCAGCCATTGTGAGCCTACATACCTTGTTGAGGGCAATGTGAATCCTTTTTAGTGCAGTGTCTGTTGCTGCACCGTAGACCACCAATCCATAGTCGATGGTAGAAAGGATGGAGCTGGAGACTGAGAGACGGAGGGCCTCTGGAGTGAGATACTTTTTATGCCTATATGGTACACCCAGCTTGGTGTTCACTGCCTTTACCACTGTGTTGATGTGTTGTGTGAAGGTGAGGCAGTCATCAATGGTGACCCCCGGGTACTTGAAGGTCTGAACTTGTTCCAGCGGCTCACTGACTTTATTGGAGATGGTGAGGGGAGGGAGCTTCTTTTTGTGCTGTGGGCTGGCTGTGAGCATCACCTTGTTTTTTCTGTAGTTTAATAGAAGTTTATGGCTACAGAACCAGTCTTCCAGCTTGTAGAATGATGCCTGCAGCTCAGAGTGGAAGGTGACGGTTGATGAACTGCTGGTGAGAAGCACAGCGTCATCTTCATAAAGTATCAGTTTAGTGTCACAGGCTTCAGGAAGAGACTGAATAGTAAGGGACCCCAGGATTGACCCCATGGGACCCCTAAAGATACCTCATTGGAACTAGATACTGTGTGCCCAATTTTTACACATTGGCTTCTGTGTGTTAGGTAGTCCTTGAACCAGCAGACAGTATTGGTTGCAACCCCCAGGTTCTGTAGTTGAGTCAGGAGGAGAGAGTGATTGACAGTGTCGAAGGCTTTGGTGAGGTCTATGAAGACTGACCCCACCAGCTTTCCTTCGTCTAGTGCCTTGTGCGAGTAGTCAGTGTAGTCCAGCAAAGCTGTGGAGGTACTATGATTCTGCCTGAAGCCATGTTGGTTGGGACATAACAGGTTGTATTTGTTGAGGTAATCTGTGAGTTGGGTGGCCACAATCTTTTCCAGGGCTTTAGATAAGGGAGAGAGGATAGATACTGGCCTATAATTGGCGGTGCATGTCATATCACCGTTCTTGTGCACTGGCATCATGAGAGCCTGTTTCCAGATCCCAGGGAACTGTGCAAGAGTCAGCGATTTGTTAAATAGTTTTGTAACTGGCATGATAATGACATCCAGTGTTAGGGATAGGAGATTCATATCGATTCCATCACTCCCCATTCTGGTCTTGCCTAGTATTTTTTTTATGTATTTGTAAGCCTCCTTCACTGACACTTTTTTGAAGTAGAAGACAGGGATTGAGCCCCCTTAAGGCATGCAGTTGGTTTGTTCCCCAGCAGGGTGCAGGTAGTCGGGGGGTAGCACTCCAGTCAGGTCAGTAAATGCTATGTTGAGAGAATCCGTCGATGTGCCGAGGGTCAGTAATCGTGACGTTGTTAATGTTGAGCAAGTGTGGGATCTTCTTCTCATCCTTCCCAAGAAGGTTTTTGATGTTCTCCCAAAAACTCTTCCCATTGCCCCAAGTTTTATTAAGCTGCTCCTTGTGGAAGTTGGCCTTTGCTTGGTGGATAAGGTTGGTGCAGTGGTTTCTTGCAGCTCTATAGCATTGGAAGTTGTGTTTGCTGTGAGAGGACCTGGCCTTTTCCCAGAGGTTGTCCCTTTCCTTCATTTGGGCGAGGAGATCCCCTGTGATCCAACCATTAACTTGACCCCAAAATGTTCTTTTCCTCAGTGGTACAAAGATATTGCAAATCTTGTTGAAGCCCTCTATAAAGAAACTTAGGGCCTGGTCAATATTAGGCCCATGATCAATCAATCAATCAAGTCTTTATTTAACCAGGTGTTCATCGTTGAGCAGAAGCTCATTTGCAAGATGGGCCTGGATGGAGCATGAACAAATGTATATACAGGGCAACACAGGTATTTACAAGGCAATACAGATAATACTGTTTACAGAGAGGAAGAAAGAGAAGTTCACATGTACATAGAATTATACAGATATTGTACAGATTACAGGGGTATTTACATACATAGACGTGTCTATAGGAAGATAAAGCAGGTTAACTAAGGTTACAGGAGGAAGTAATGGAAGAAAAAAATAAAAATATACACCAGGTAGAGGCGAAGGTAGGAGGGGAAGGAAGGGAGGTACAGGGAGAAAGGCTAGGAGGGCACGGTGCACAGAGAGGAGTTGGTAAAATGGGATGTAGAGAAGATGGATGGAGAAAAGGAGTATGCGTGAGCCCATGGATTGAATGCTATAAAGTACGGGGCATGGTAGGATGTCACAACCCAGGGGTAGTGAGCTCCTTTCCGAGGTTGGGAAAGGAAGGATCAGGGAATGGATGGGCCTAGTGTTGATAAGACAGGGGGATAAGAGAGAGAACAATTAGGCTTGTGAGGAGCAAGCTGGGGGGTCAGTACTTAAAATTGGGCCTAGGCGTGGCTATGTACCAGTGCAGACACCGGTACTGTGTCTGAGTGGGTGAAGCAGTTACATACTTCTCTGATCGTATGGAAATAAAGCATCTTGAAGGCATTTATACCGATTAGAGTGCTTAATTTGAGGGTTTTTTGTAGATCGTTCCATAAGGTAGGTAGCATGAAGCTTATGGCTGCCCTGCCGAAGCGAGATTTTGCTTTGGGTACTTTAAGTGTAATAGCTGAGTAACTTCTTAATGCGTATTTCCCAATTATACTGAGGGGAAGACAGCAGGAGATATAGTAAGGCAGCTTATTAGAGATGGCTCTATAGGTCCAGAGATCGGCGTTTCTGTGGGGCCTGAACTTTAGTGATGTCCACCCCACTGCCACATATAGGGTGCAGTGATGCGTGTCGAAGGGAAGTCCCGTTATAAACCTCAGTGCTCGATGGTAGAGTGTGTCCAGTTTAGCCATGTAAGAGTTGGGGCATTGGCTTTAGAGGAAATCAGAGTAATCAACCAATGATAGGAAAATGGATTGGACCAGTTGTTTCTTGGCATCTCTGGTGAGAAATTGATTGATTCTAAAAAACAGGCCAAGCCTTTGCCGAAGTCGTTTTAGCAAGTCCTCGATAAGTTCAATGAAGGAGAGTCTTTGGTCTATCCAAACTCCCAGATACTTGAATTTTGTAACAAATTCTAGTTTTTCACCTAGAACTGTGGTAATTTGGGGAACTGTCCCACTGGATACAGGGTTAGCTGTACGGATGAAAGGGGAGAGGACCATCACTTTAGTTTTTTGGTGTTAAGGAGTAGCTTTTTTTGGAGGAGTTGGCTTTTGAAAAGGTTGAATTCTGACTGTAGGTCATTGCAGGCAGCTTCAGGTGTCGGGTGACTCACGTACAGAACTGTATCATCTGCAAACAGATGGATGTTGGCTTCTTTTATACAGTAGTCAATGTTATTAATGTAGATTGCAAAAAGTAAGGGCCCTAATATAGAACCTTGAGGTACCCCTCTTTGTAGAGTTTTTAAGGGGGACAGGCCTGCTTCGGCTTTAACTTGTTGAAGGCGCCCTGTAAGATAGTCAGTAAACCAGCGCAGAGAGGAGGGGTCCACACCTATGGTTTGAAGGGAGGAGAGGAGCAGACTATGGTCAACGGTGTCAAAAGCCTTGCTTAGATCAAGGAAAACAGCACAAATAAAGTTTTTGCTCTCAAGATTACACTGCCAGTCATTAGTAACTTTGGCGAGGGCTGAGATAGTGCTATGTTTAGCTCTGAATCCAGACTGCATAGGGGTTAGCAGTTCCCTAGACTCAAGGTGAGTCCTCAACTGTGCATTTACAATTTTCTCTAGGAGCTTGGACAGGACCAGAAGGAGAGAAATTGGCCTATAGTTATTGAGATCACCAGAGTCACCTGATTTAAACAGTGGTATGACATATACTGACTTCCATATAGGTGGTAAGGTGCCCTGAGACAGGGATAAGTTAAAAAGGTGGGTGACGGGTATTGCTAGTACGTGGTAGGCAATTTTTAGGAAGTAAGGGTCAAGGGTGTCGCTGGGGGAACAGTCATGCTGGGAGAGGGCAGAGAAGAGGGCCCCAAGCTTGCCCTTCCCTAAGACCCTACTATTAATTATGATAGGCTGGGGCTTGCTCAATTTGTTTGACCATGTGAAAGTGACTGGGGAGTGATCACTTAAGGTGTCAGGCAGGACCTTAAGTTCAGAAATCCGAGAAGGGTAACTCGAGAGGAGCCAATTGAGGAGGGTGTCTTTTCCTGTTTTGTGGTTCCGCCTTGTTGGGCTGTCTACAAGTTGGGTCAGATTGGAAGTAGCGACCATGTCCTTGAAAGGCGTGGATTCCCTGCCCTCCCAGTTGATGTTAAAGTCACCTGTTATGAGAAACTTTGTGCCCTGAGAAAGGGTAGCAATTGCATCCAGTATTTTTTGGAGGCCATCCCTGGCTTTAGTGGGTGGAAGATAAACCGAGGCTAAGATTAGAGATTTGTTGTGCCGTCCGACCTGTGCTTTTGTTGATAGTCGTTCATGATCATCCTCGACCCTGGTAACAAGGAGGACTGAGCAGCATAGGTAATCCCTGGCATAGATAAGGACTCCTCCGCCTCTCTTGCCACACCTGTCTTTCCTGAATGTTTGATATCCTGGGAGCATCACTTGCTTGACTTTTATCTTGCTTGACAGCCAGGTCTCTGTCAGACAGAGAATGTCAGGTACATGGTGGGACATCCACACTTGGAGTAGGTCAAACTTTGCTGTGAGGCTGAAGATGTTCAGTGCAGCTACTTTCAGGCCTTTACTCATGTTTCCCCCTGTGTTTGATACTGGTGGTGGGCCAGGACTGGCATGGACATTACCTGACAGAAGAAGAAGAAGAATGAATATTATTTTCCGAGCTGAGAGGTTTATGCAAATGGTGGAGTGTATCTTGCGCCTCCTGCTCTTGCAATGGGGGAGGCGGGCATTCACCAGGGTGATATTTATGGGCATGAAAATGGTAATGTTGATAACTGTGGCAGGTGTCAGGGGCCCTGGACTAGCAGGTGGGATGCAGGTGGTTGAAAGCTGGAGTTCCCTCGGCACAGTTGGCATTGGGGTGCCATAATAGTCCATTTTTGTCAAGAGCAGGTTCCGCAGGGGTGGTAGTGGACCAGCTTGGCATCGTGAGCCTGTAGCACCCACAGTGAATAGAAGAACTAGGAGGATAGAGTAATCCATGGTAGACCAGAGGTGGTGGCCCTTGGGTGGTCTAACAAGCACACCAGGATATAGCAAAGGAAAAATGCTGATGGTTAATTACATCCACAGGAAATGAACTGTTGAGATCCAGGATCACATAATATGTTAAAATTCCTGAAAGGTGATAAACTGTGGCCTGGGCATATGCAATGTGTGAAATCATTTTGTCTGTATGTTTCCTTAGGTCTTCAAAGTCCTCAGAGACAAGTACAATACCTTGGGAGTAGGTCAGACAAAAATGTTGATTCAGTCACAAAATGTGTTTTATTTAGACCACTTCCCAAAACACAGCTTTCCAATCTCCATTGCCTTATTGTCTGTTATGGGCACATCCAGCATGGACTGAATGCTCTAGTTTTGGATCATTGTAACAAAGGAGCCTGTATTTTTATATATATATATATATATATATATATATTACCCTATAGCCAGGTTGACATGTAATATGTCTGTTTCAGTAGGAACTTACTTGTACCCATTTCATCAGCTGTGTGAACTAAAGCACTGAAGCTTAATTATTTTGCTTAGTGTCACAGAGTAAGTAATTGGCTGTAGTGGGATTTTAACCTGTGATCTCATGGTTCCCTTCCCAGGACAGTAATCTTACCAGTAGACTACATTGCCTCCTCCTAACAACGCAAAATATCTAGCTCTTCTAAAAAACAGCCAAACAATGCATTCATGGGGGGGGGGGGATACAGAGAGAGAAAGAGAGAGGAACATACATTAAATATGCTCTTCAGTCCTATTCTCTTAGGTGTACTGCATATTTAAATTATGTATCTGGACCTGCCATAATCACAGAGTCACTTGTCTTGCCACAACTGTATCTGATGGAGAGCAGAATGGGATGGTTCCATTAAGGACAAAATACAATGGCACCTTTAGTTCTCCATGACACCTGGTTGCATAGCCCTTGACTATTTTATTACTTACCTATGCTTTCCTTTTGTTCTGTTTTACATCTGGGACTGCCTTTGATTTATTATTTAAATGTTGTTTTTGTGTATAACGTATGTTACACACATGTTGCATTTGTTGTGTTGCAAGGTAACCAAGTATCCCCTAAGCTTTTAGAAAGTCGCTAACGAAAAAAAAAATACTTTTTAAAAATGCCACTTCTTAAATTCCAGGTAGGAGGTGCTCCATATCATTCCTATTTTATTCATGGTAGAAGGATCATTTTTCACTTTTCCAAATATTATAATACGTTATATTGTATGCAGTGGAACTTCTTATGGTGGAATAAATGAAAGAGTTGAAAGACTACAACGGTTCTGGCCACACAGAGGGGGTGAATGCTTAAGTAGTACAAAAATGTTCATTATTAGTCTGGAGACATTCTGCAGTACACAATACCATCTTTGGCATACTGTGCAACACCCACATGTTTTCTGTTGCCCATATGGAACAGACTGCCCAGCTATATTATCCAGCCAATGGAGATGCCCGGCTCCCATTGCCCTGATGGTGCCACTTATGCCTTCATATAATTTGCATCCAGAGTGAAAAAAGGGCATGGGCCTGAGATGTCCTATATGTTTTATAGACACTATATTCTATTATTAAGCCCGAGATGAATATCGAGATCCAGATTCGAGGGACTTGACTGGAAGATTCCAGTGGTACCTGCTCTCACCTCACCCCATAATCCTCAAAATAGACAGGCAACACATAAAGGATGACTGAATCATGGGATAAATCTAGGAACTGACAAGGACAACTTAAGTTCATGACATAGTTGTCAAGGGCATTTGGAGGTTTCCCCAACCTTCATTATCCATGACGCATTTTTATGGTGTCTTGCGCGAAAGCACAAACAACATATTGTGGTAGCTTGGAGTCGCAGGTTTAGTAGGTGTGGTTGTGTTATTGCCAATGGTGCCACTGCATTGTTGGGCTGGACTCTTTGGCACCAATGAAGTAGTATGCTGTCTATGACAGCGCTGCAAAAGCATGCCACCAACTTGAAACAATTTCACCTCTATAATGAGGGAGTGATCCGTCATTGCAGGGCATGCCTTGCCTGGTGTAACATTTCAATAAACATGGCAGCAGCTGTCGCTGTCCACCTCTCACAGTCCTGCATGAAAGCCAACATCAGGGGCGCCCAATCCCCATGTTGGCATGCCCCCTTCCCAGTTCATTTGCCAATGGGGAGCCCAATCCCTATCTGCATAATGTTCTCCAATTTTAGTTTGTCTGCCAAGGGGTGTGCCCAATCCCCCTAGGCATCATGCTCCCCACTCCCAAACACATACACATTTTCTGTGCTGACGGGGGCCCAATCCCTGTCTGCTTCAGTCCCCCTACCAAAAAAACACAGGTGGCACACTGGGAGCCCACCTCAGTGTGCCAAGATAAAACTGCAAAAAAAAAAACCTTCCCACAATGTATTTTTGTATTTTTTTAACCTGTAAAAGAGAAAATGGTCCCTTGTTGTCTCTGGTGCTCCCTCCCCAACCCAACCTCCTCTCTGCACCCCACTCACCTCATACTTACCTCTGGAACCCAGCGCGATGATCTTCGGTGGGGCGCGAACACGTCTGCACTCTTCAAAGCCCACCGTGAACCAAAGACATGCTGGTAAGCTGTATAATGGCATTAATGGAGGGGTTTCAACTTAGGTGGCTATCTAGGCCATTTTTGCAACTTTTGGCTCCAAATTTTCAACATGGGGTTCTTGGGACCCCACCTCATGAATTCAGTCACTGTCATGTTGTTATTCAGTCCTGAAAAGGTGATTTCATGGTCACTGAGTGGAATCACCTTTTGGGTCTGATTAATGAAATGACAGTGTCACTGTTCATGAGGTGGGCTCCCAAAAAGCCCGTGTTGCAAATTTGGTGAAAAAATTCAAAAAAATGGCTGTTACGAGCGTGCATTGCTCAGTTTCCATGCATGCTCATAAGTTCGAGAATTTTTAGTATTTTAACTCCAGATATTCAACATTGCCACTTTTTTCACACCTCCTTATGAACAGTACAGCTGTCATTTTCTACATCCTGCCCAAAAATGTGTTTTCGCACATCTGGCACACAATGCCGCGGTTGTTGTGGGAAATCAGTGTTCAGGACAGATTAAGAAAATCACAGTGAAACTGTTCATGAGCTAAGGTCCCAAAATGCATATGTTAAAAATTTGGTGGAGGATCACGTGGTACAGAGCATGAACTAGCTGCTCCACTTTTGAGCTCTGTCTACTCAGCCTTCAGTTTTCATCTTTTGTGGTCCCTACCGATTGCTGGCATTATTTCTATCGCTCCTTCGATTGCTAGAATTAATGTGGTTTATCAGAATTTGAGGCATGGATGCGGAAATAAAAGAAGCCCTGCCCCGACATACCCCGCCGACTACCCCAGAAAAGGCCGCAAAGAAAGCAAGGGCCTCGGGTATGCAGTACACTGCAGCGCAGGCATCTGGTGATTCCGAAATCGAACCGCTTACCTTAACCAGTTTCTTGAAGGAGTTCCAACCTTTTAAGGACGATATGAAAGAGCTAGCAGGTGAGGTCAGAAATATATCCCACGCTTTAGATGATTTAACTCGTCAGACGGCGGACAATGAAGCTCGAATATGTTCTATCGAGCGTTAAAATGAAAAACTGGTTCCCGAGCTGGCAGGGATGAGGCAAAGGCTCCTGAAACTGGAAAGCAAGATCGAGGATTTGTAAGGGCGATCTCGACGAAATAACATTGTTATTATTGGTCTCCCGGAGAAGGAAGAGGGAGCCGACGCTATTAAATTTGCTCGGCGTTTAGTGGAAAGGATAGCTGGCCCTTCACTCTTCGGAACTGCATACACTATCGAGAGAGCTCATCTTGCATTAAGAGCAATACCTGCTCCGGGAGCCCCTCCTCAGACATTTATTTTGAGATTTCTCAATTATTTAGAATGCCAACATTTTCTTTTGAGAGTTAAGGAGGTTAAGGAAATATCTTGGGAAGGTACTACTTTGAGGGTGGTTCAGGATCTGCCATTTTCGATGCGACAGAAGAGAGCTACATACCACCCCTTTATCAAGAAGCTTATTGCTGCTAACATCAAGTTCAGGATGGTCTACCCTGCACGGTTCCAGGTCCTGGTAGCTGGGACCTGGCGTAGTTTTGAGAGTTATGAGTCTGCTCTATCAGCTTTAAAATTATCCTTCCCTGACCTCTTTAGGGGGCCTTGAGACCAGTCCTTCCAACCTTCTGGACTTCTTTTTTCACCTGGTGTTGATTTACTCTGTCTGAAAGCTTGATGCCTTGGTTTAGTTGCATACTGGACTGAACTCTAGTTGGACAATATCCTGTTGGCCCTAGCTTAACTCCCTGTTTTGCTTAATCTTCTGGATGGAGACTGGGTCTGATCATCTCGATTATTTCACTTTTGCAGTTTCTACTTGCCCTTCCCCCCCCTTTTTTTTTTTCTCTCAAATTATACTGATATTGCTTGGGGACACAGAGGATGCAGGTGGTCCCCTGCTTACCTAGTTTAATTGCCTCATTGTGGGCATTGGTGACTGTTAAACTACTTTAGATATTTTGTCTTAGACACAAGTTTGTACTTTGTTTTCCTGGGGGTAAATGGCTATAGTTTGAAACGGTCCACCCCTCTTATAAACCTATTTGGAAGTTTAGCTTTTACCTAGCTTATATATAGTTGAAGTAAGGGTTTCTTAGTTCCATATAGTATACATTTTCTACGTGAATATTGGGTAATGGACTGTTTTCTGTCCCAGGGCTTGGGGCCCCTTCCCCATTTTTTCACTGATTAGTTTCCTGATACCAGCTGGGATATACAGCCTTATCTTAAGTTTTAATAATATGCTAATAGTTTTCATACCTATTTTGTTTAAATCTATTTTTAATGGAAGGGGTTTAGTAGATAATATCTTGTTAAAATTGTTATTTACGGGACTGGTTATTAGTGTTTTGGGTCGCTGTGGGATGGATGGAAGCAGAGAGTTGTTTTGAGCTGTAACCATGTTCATTGGTAGATCGGGTGGGTTGTGGGTGGAGGGGAAATGGGGGATGGGGAGTTTTCATTGTTATGGGGGGGTTTTACATTATCTGATTGAGGAGTTTGGTAAGGGGGTTTGCACAGCACACCTATTCTTAGTTTTGTATAGATGGATGGGCTTTACTGACTTGTGTTATTTAGTATATATTAAAAGTCTTACAAATGGCTAGGGAGTTAAATGTTGTGAGCTGGAATGTGCATGGGATTCGCCATAAACTGAAGCAATATAAGGTTCTAAAACATTTGTGTCATGTGAAAGCAGATATTATTTTTTTACAGGAGACACACTTACTAAATGTTGAGTCTAATCATTTGCGGAGGCTGCAGATAGGGCAGGTCTTCGCATCTGAAGATAACTCCCAAAGCAGAGGAGTTATGATTATGTTGCGTAGATCTGTGCCCTTTAATCCGATCCAAATATTCAAAGATAGCTTAGGGAGATACATTTTTGTTAGAGGTATTTTATACACTATAGAGATTATCCTGGGCTCGGTGTATGGCCCCAATAATGATACCCCTGGATTCTTTTCCAGATGGTGGAATTACTTTCCCCCTATTGTAATTTACCTATTGTAATGGGTGGAGACCTAAATCTGGTAATGGATCCTTCTATAGATAAATCAAGTTCGGTTAAGAAGGGATTATCTCCAGCTCAAAGGGCGTTAAGAGAAATGATTGATCAATTGGGCTTATGTGATGTGTGGAGGATTTTCCACCCAAACGTCCGGGAGTATACGTTTATTTCCCAGGTTCATAATACCTTTTCTAGAATGGATTATATGTTCATTTCTAATATCCTTTTACCGGGGGTTTTAAATACTGACATACTCCCTGGACCCCCCTCGGATCACTCTATAGTAACTTGTCTTATTACATTTTCATCCTTACCCAAACCTGGGAATAGGTGGAAATTTAATAACCAGTTATTAAAGGATCCGAATCTGGTTAAGTATATCTCTTCCCAGATAACAGAATTTTTTTCTTTTAATAATAACTCCACTAATTGGCCAGATATGGAATGGGGTGCATTCAAAGCCTTTATACGGGGTGTTCTGATTGGGCTTGCCTCCTGAAGAAAAAAGGAGAAGCAGAAGCGTATTTCAGACTTACTTAATCAGATTCATGAGAAAGAATCCGGGCTCTCGGCCTTTTCCTTGGATGATTATAGGCAGGAGTTAATTAGATTAAAAGACTCGTATCTTAGGATTTTAGGGGAACAGGCGGAATGGGCAATTATCAAAACGGGGGCAATATATACTGATCAGGGAGAAAAGGCTGGTCGTCTATTAGCTAGGAGAGTTAAGCTTTTAGAGTCTTCTAGGTTGGTCCCAGTCATTCATTCGCTGGAGGATGGTTCAGTTAAGACCTCCCCGGAGGATATTCTGGGGGAATTTCAAAAATACTTCAAGGAGATTTATGTTCCCATGAAGGATCCACCATCACTAGATAAGATAGACACCTTTTTAAATGGACTAAATCTTCCCTCTTTGGATCATTCTCAACAGGCCCTTCTCACGGCTCCTATTACAGAGGATGAAATTAATCAGGTTATTAATTCTCTTCCCTCCTGATAAAACACCAGGCCCTGACAGTTTTTCCGCCAACTTTTATAAAACTTTCGCTAAGGAGTTAGTCCCTTCATTGGTGAGATTGTTTAATTGTATTTTGGAGGGGGCTGCTACGGATCTTTCTCTTTTTGAGGCTCTAATTGTTCTCCTGCCGAAACCGGGTAAGTCTCATGATTTGGTTTCCAGCTATCGGCCTATTTCACTTCTGAATCAGGATATTAAAATTCTTACTAAATTATTGGCTGATCGGATCAGTGGGGTCCTACTGGGTTTAATTGGGCCTGAACAGGTTGGCTTTATGAAAGGAAGGTCCTCGACTGATCATTTAAGGTTATTGGCACATATCTTCTTGGCTTCTAGGGATTCGGACTATCCGATGGTGTTGGTTTCTCTAGATGCCGAGAAGGCCTTTGATAGAGTTTATGGGAAGTATTTGCTCAAAGTCATAGATACTTTTGGCTTCCCTCAACAGTTTTGTTCATGGCTTAATGCCATTTATAACTTTCCAACTGCAAGAATTCACTGTAATGGGGTAACTTCATCCCCTTTCAGACTTTTTGTTGGTACCAGACAAGGTTGTCCACTCCCCCCATTACTCTTTAATTTATATATTGAACCCCTTATCAGGCAGATCAAAATTGAACAGCGAATTCAGGGTATTCAGGTCTGGGAACACACTCTGAAGGTCATGGTGTATGCAGATGACTTGCTATTGCAAATCTCCTATCCGTCTACCTCTATCCCGCCTTTACTTGAAACCATCGATAATTTTGGCACTATTGCTAATTATAGGCTTAATACGGTAAATCTGTGGTTTTCCCTTTAAATTATAAAACATATGCTCGTGATATTACCCCCTTTGGTTTGGTTTGGAGCCCGGAGGCAATCAAGTATCTGGGTCTCACTCTAACCAGACCTACTTCTCGGTTGGTTCAGCTTAACCTTGACTCGGTGTTACAATCTATTGAAGTTGATCTTAAAAGATGGGCAATGCTTTCTTTGTCTATCTGGGGTAGAATTAATTTAGTAAAGATGAATGTCTTTCCCCGCTTATTTTATCTGTTGAATATGCTAAATGTTTGGCTCCCGCTTAAATGGTTTAAAAAAGTTCATGGCATAATTTCCGCTTTTATCTGGAACTATAAGAAGCCTAGATTGGCTTATTATAAATTGATTGCTCCTAAGTTATTCGGTGGCCTGAGACTTCCCCACTTTGATATGTACTATTGGGCTAGTCATGCTAGCAAGTACCTTCAGTGGCTCGCTGTAATTGACGGCTCCCAAACTAATACTTATATACCTTTCTGGTTAAGCTTAGAGATTTCCCGGATAATGGACTCTGGAATTACTCCTAGGGATTTGCTATATTGTTTGCAAAAAGCCCTTCCCATCTCCTTGCATAAGTCCCCTATTGAGATTTCACTCAAAGCTCATGTGCAATTATGCACTTTTTTAAAGTATTCTCATACTTTAGATCCTGCCCAACCCTTAATGGGTAACCCTAACTTCTTAATAGAGGGGAAACCCATTAAGCCGACTTGGTTACCTTTATTGGAGAAGGTACTGATTAAGGATTTGTTTACACTTGATGGAAAATTACTTACTTCGGTTGAAATATTGAATAATTTTCAAATTCCTCAAGCTATGATATTTAAAGTTTTTCAACTTCGGCATTTGGTGGCCAGTAAATTTGGTTTTCCTCCCCCTAATAGGTCAGTCCCTGATTTTTGTGATACTTTAGAACTACTGGCGGGTAAGGCCCATGCAGTATCTGCTATTTATAACATTTTTTTGTCTTGGATTCACCCCCAAATTCTTGTTCCAAGACAATATTGGTCTCGGCCTTTTCCACTATATAATTTTGATTGGGCAGGTATATGGAAATCCTGTTATAAATTTCTTTTGCAGGATAGACTTAGATTAATGCAATTTAAATTGTTGCATAATATTTATTACTCTTCTTTAAAGTTAGTTAGCCTCGGTATGCTTACATCTTCCAGTTGTTTCAGATGCCAGTGTGAGGCTGGGGATTTACTTCATATCTTTTGGCATTGCCCTAAAGTAGCTGTACTATGGGATAACATTAAAGAAAAACTGGACCCTTATTTGGGGTTGGCTAGTTTATTTACTCCAGAGATATGTATTCTTGGGGACATGACCACTGTTGATGTTCGAGTTAGGAAATACCATATAAGTCTGATTTCTGCCTTGGTTAAAGTAGTGGTTCTGAAGCATTGGAAAGACACTCTAGTGATTTCGTATGGCGAATGGTTTCAGGAACTCCTGGCAAATCTTAGAACAGAAAGGATCATCGCAAGTCTTCAAAATAATGTGTCTAAATTTGATTGAATTTGGGGTCCATTATATTCCTGTTACTCTGTATCGGATTGTACTGATTCTCGGTAACAATATGTTTTTGGTTAGATATTTGGTGTGCTGTGCAAAGGGTCATTAAGTTGGGGGGGGCTTAGGGGGTGGGGGGATTGCATCCGGCAGGTGTTGTTGCTTATGTCTGTTATTTCGATTATAATCCTGTTCTGCCTGGATGTACTTTTATTTTGAAAATCTTCAATAAAAGTTGAATTGCAAAAAAAAAAAAAAAAAAAAATTTGGTGACAAAATTCCACAAAATGAGCATGTTACAAGCATGCATTGCACAGTTTCCATGCACACTCGTAACTTCCAGAATTTTTAATATTTTCACTCCAGATTTTCAACATTGCCATTTTTTTAACACCTCCTTATGAACAGTTCAGCTGTAGTGTTTCACATCCTGCCCAAAATGTGATTTCACACATCTGGCGCACAATGGGCGCGGTCGCTGTATGAAATCAATGTTCAGGACAGATTAAGAAAATCACAGTGCCACTGTTCATGTACAGCAGTCCAAAAATGCCTATGTTGAAAATCTGGTCTAAAAGATCCCCAAAATAATTGCATCACAGGTGTGTGTTGTGCAGTTTACACGCAAGTTCGTGACTTCACCAATTTTTTTATATTTTCACTCCAGATTTTCAACATTACCATTTTTCCCATCTCCTCATGAACAGTTCAGCTGTCATTTTTCACAGGCCCTTCAGAATGTGTTTTCGCACCTGTGGTGCCAAATGGTACAGTCGCTTTGCAAAATCACCTTTCAGCTAACAAACTGATAGTGTCACCGTTCATGTGGTGGGGTCACAAAAAACCCAAGTTGAAAACTTAGAGTGAAAACACCAAGAAATGCCCAGGGAATTAGGGTTTCAACCATAACGCCCTGCTCTGTAGGGACTGACAGGCATCAGGGGTGTGACTTGGGACTGTCGACAGTAATGCTCATGCCATTCCACCCCCACCCCCACCCTGCCACCAGTGACAGGCATTGAGGTGTGCCTTGGACTCTTCACCCCCAAAGTTCACCCCATTCTCCTATACTGCACCCATTTCAGCATATTTTCCTTATGGAATGGGGTAACTGTAAAGTCGAACACCCCAAGGCATACCTCAACACTTGTGGGTGTCTGCAGGGTAGGCTGAGGTGAAATGGCATCAGCGTTATGGGCGACAACCAAAGGTACACCCCAATGCCTGTCCATCTCTGCAGGGTGGAGATGGAGTTAGCATCACTTCAGTACTTCACTGCCACTCCTATTCTGCATCTGACTACCTCCTGCACTTCCAATGCTAATACCAGTAAGCAAACATTCAGCATTGGCAAATGCTTGTTTAGATAAGATTTGCATCAGCTTAGTTGTTGCACACATGGCAAGCATGCAACATGTAAACCTGATGTGATTTTTAAATGATGTTCACACCAGTTTAACTGCTGCACTCATATCAGGCATGTAACAAGGGAACCTGATGTGATTTTTTAAAAGATGTTCACACCAGCTTACTTGATGCACACATGTCAAGCTTGCAACATGCAAACCTGATTTTCTTTTTAGACCTGGTTTGCTTAGGTCCACTTTGTGTATGTGAACCACATGCAAACATTGTACAATTAAGCATGCCTCATGCACACAGCAGACATATTCCTGTAAGGGAGGGTCCAGTGATTGAAGTACAGCAAATGAAATGACTTCTGGTAATGTAAATAATTCCCCAAATTATTGATGACAGCTGCAAAGCAATGCTATAATAGGGCAGAACCCCAATGACTTAAAGAGATTTTTCAGTTTTCAGCAAAACACTGACAGTTGAAATCAACAGAGCTCTCAGTATTAAAAAAAATTAAATTTGCGAGCATTCCATTCTTCATTACCATAGGTACTTTGCTCCATATATAGTTGTTAATCTATTTCTTCTGCTTTTTCTGCTTTAGTTTTAATATTTATGCCAGATGTACAGAAGAATGCAACCTTCCAAAGGCGGCTTCAGCAAGGAGCAGTGCCCTCCTTGACTCCCTATAAGGGTTTTTTCTCAGATGGCTTGACAAAGATCCCACTAAGGAAGGGTCAGTGCTGGACATGATGCTTACAAACAGGGACAACATTGCTGACATCACCATGGGAAGTTCCCTGGGTAACAGGGATCACCATACAATGCGGTTTAACATAAAGACAGGAACAGAGGCAAACCACACAAGGACTTGGGTCCTGGGGGCCCGATTCCAAGATGGCGGGCATAACTCGCATGCAGTTGCGAGTTACGCTGGGTCACCTCTATGCCAGGGACCCTACACCACATTCCAGAAGTGGCAGGGTCCTGTCAATTGCAACTTGCGATATACGCCATACGTGTGGTAGTAGCCCACGCATGTCGTATTCCAGCCGCAAGTTGCAACTCATAACAGGCAGACCCCCTGAAGCACCCCCATCCCAGAACACCACCAGATGCACCAGGGGGCATGGAGGAGGCAGGACACAAGACACAGATGTCAAGGGACATGCCAGAGAATGGACCCCTGGGGGTCCCTGCTGTTGGGGGGGTGGGGGCAGGGGTATGCATCAGGAGACACAGGGAACACATCTGCACTCTTGCTGCAGTGCCAGGAGGTGGGAAGTCAATGGATGGCACCATCGGTTGCCACTTAGAGCAGCTTGGAGCTGTTCTAACTTAGCCATGCCACTGTGGCTTTGGTAATTGTGCTTGTGGGTTAAGACAGCCTAACCCACAGTTTCACCAGGCATTGCAGGCTGCAGTGTAAGTGTTAGTGCAACCTGCATTTGTTTCAGCCCACAGATGCCCAGGCACAACTCATCTCTTGGAATAGAGGCTGGCGTATTGCCTGGCATAAGTAGCAAGATACACCATGAGGTTTGGTGTAGCTCACCTTATGCCACTGTATGCCCCTTCTGGAATCAGGCCCCTGGACTTTAGAAGGGTGGGTTTTAAAGAAATGGTAAACTGCCTCAGAAACTGAACAGTAGGGGAGGATTGCCAGTAAGTGGTAGAGGCACAGTGGGGAAAAATAAGGAAGGGCATAATTAAAGTAACCAACCTCCACTTGAAGGTAGTGAGTAAAAGCAGAAGGAAAAAGAGACCATTATGGTTCTCTAAAGAAGTGACCAAGGTGGTGAAGGAAAAAAGGGTAGGATTTTAGAGGTCTAAGTAAACAGAGTTGGAGGAGGACAGGGAGGTATACTAATTAAAACAGGGGGAAGCAGGAGAGATGGCGAAGAGATCAAAGGTACAGATAGGCAAAGGAGAGCAAAAAGGGTCCCTAAAGGGGATAATACTTTTTTCAAATACAGAAGTGAGAATAGGAAAGCAGGAGGGGGATTGTGAGGATTAGAAGGGTGGTAGGCAGAGATTGTAGAGAAGAGGACCAAGAAAAAGCTGCTATCCTAAACAGGTACTTCTGCTTAGTCTTCATGGTGGAGGGAGGGAGGGAGAGACAGACCACCAGAGAGTAGCAGGAAAATGGTAGGGGGATAGACATAAGTCCATTTTCAGAGGGAAGGTCTTGAAGGGACTTGCAGCTCTGAAAGTAGACAAGGCTATGGGACTATACAATGTTACACTCAAGAGTACTGGAGGAACACAGGGAGTTGCTGGCTTCACCACTTACAGGCTTGTGCAACAGCTCACTGGAAACAGGCATGGTTCTGGAAGATTGGAGAAGATTAGATGCAGTCCCTCTACACAAGTACAGCAACAGAAAGGAGGCTATCAACTATAGCCTGGTCAGTCTTACTTCAGTGGTTGGAAGATTATTAGAATTCCTACAGTAAGAAAGACTGTTTGAGTATCTTGAATCCAAGGGGTGCAAGACCACAGACACCATGGATTTGTTGGGAGAGGTCATGGCAAATTAATCTGATAGATTTCTTTGATAGGGTGACAAAGGATATAGAAAAAGGGTGTGCAGTGAGGAGTATAACATAGCAGCGGTTATAGGGATGAACAGGGCACAGGAGCAGACCCTCATTCAAATGAATAAGGGCACCGGGACCCAGGGGCATGGGATGAAACTGGACAACAGTTCAAGAGAGATGTGAGGAAATACTTCTTTAACAAAAGAGTGGCAGACACCTGGAACAGACTTCCAGCTGAAGTGGTGGAGGAAAAAACTGTGAGAAGGAGCTTCAAGCATGCATGGTATAAACATAAGGGTATATTAGAAAATTGGCAGGGAGGAATGAGGGTCACCAGAAACCAGTCAGGATCTGCAGAGACAGATTAAGCAGGAAACATCTGGGCAGAATGAATAGGGCAAGGAGTCCTTTTCTGCTGACAAAATTCTATGTTTCTGTTTGTATGTCATGACATCACAACCTGCTGTCTCAAAAACAGGGCTGTGCAGAATGCAAAATGCTGCCATTGGAATTGCTGCAGAATGGCAAATCCACTTTTTAAATGATTTGCAGAATTTCTTTTTAAATTTTACAGAATTTCGAAAGCATTTCTATGCAAACTGCAGAATTTTCTGCAGACCATGTAAATCACTGAATAATTTTCCATGGATTGCGGTAAAAAGAATCCTCAGTTTATGTGAACTGCGGATTATTCTTCCACAAAAAACATTTACCACATGGAATGTCAGAATTCAAAATGATGGAAATTTTTGGAATTTTCTAGAATTCTGCAGAATTCCATTCCATTGGAAATTCAATATTCCACACAGCCCTACTTAGAAATTATTCTAATGTCACAAACAGAGCATTGCGACTCCAAGGTAGGAAAATCTAATGGAACAGATAAAGTCTAATGAGCTAAGAGCATGTTTTCATGCAAAATGCCTTTAGCGAAAAAAAAATTTATGTCCAGAAATTCAAATTTAAGGGGAATTTTATATAATTGAGTTCTGCTAATGTGAGCTGGGATTTTTTTTGTCCACCCGGCACGCGCCATTGTGGCGGATGTAAATATTATGATAAAGTCAGGGTTACATCAAGTTTTTTAAACCCTGTTATCAAGGAACAATGCCACATCAGGAAATTCATTAATTGTGACACCACTTGGATTATCTATTTAGCCACTTGTGGGTGTGGGGCATATTACGTCAGTAGGACAAAACATAAATTCAAACAATGCATAGTTGAAAATATGCTTTCTACACCCTCCCAGGCTTGAGAACCTCATACACAATTGTTGTGTGGGAGATATTTCCCAGTCTGACCCCTCTCATGCTTTTCATACGCTACCTTGTGTTAGTGCTCCTGACTGTGTTTCTCTTCTCCCTCCTGCTTTCTCTCCTATAATAGTGGTACATTTTTATAGCAATTGCCACAGATTATACAGTCTCTAACTGATTTTTCAAGAATCTCAATGTTAGTTTTCCACTCTGCCTGAACTGCACGTGGGCATTGTTTTTCTGCATTAACTGCTGCTGCTGATAGTATTTACTTTGTTATTTCACTGTTGCTTATATTATTCTTAATGAAACATTAAGTGCTGCAAAATTGTTTTTGCAATGTTTGCACTATGTTGTGACTGACCTCATGTTTTAGAGGTGTGTATCCTTCCCTGTATCATATGTTTCATCATGTATTACTGCTGTAAATGGTTATGTGCACCACATATGTAGCCTGGGTCATGACTGAAAATGGTCCATTGGATCAGTGCACTTACCTGGTAAACAAAGACAAATACATAAATAAATAAAATATACAGCAGGGTAACTTAGATTAAGCTCTGTCTGTGTATTGCTTAGAGAATCCAGCAGTATTCATTGATGGGATGTTTGTGAGGTTCATGAAGGTTATGATTGGTCCTCAGGGTGGCTATCAAATGCAACTTTTGGTACATGAATTGTTTTGGATATTCACATTGTCTGTCACTTCACCCCCAGGACTCTATGATAGGATTGAGCTCCATCCCTTTTTATAAAAAAGTCAGCGAGCAGTCAGTGCATTGTTTCTAACACTGTGGGCTACACCTTATTTCACTGATTATCTGTGGAAATTTTAAATTTGGATATCTGATGATCATACTCTGTATCGGATTTATGGTTCATAGCAATTTGCATGTCTACAAGTTAAGTGGCAGTTTGACCGTATCAGGCAGTATTTATATAAGTTTAGTCTATTGCCACACTTGTGTCTATAAATTAACTGCATTCCAGCAATTGTTTCTGACCATTTTTAATTAGTTATTAGCATTTTGTTTATTGCTATTATTAATCTATTAAGGTTTGGTTATAAATAGGTTGCAATGCTTTGTAATGCTGTTCTCGCAAAAAAGTGCATGTTCGCAAAACATGTAGGTTTTTATTGCCACCCTGTACCACACTGTTCACCTGTTTGTTGTGAGAAGTTTGGTATACAACTGCTTATATACATCCTTTGAGAAGCCACTTGGGTTTGTCTGGCATGTTAGTCTCACTGGTTTTCTTGTTTTGCATAGTGCAGTTGTAACCAATTGCACCACTTTCACTCTACGTGACTCTTTTTGTGTTTTTTTGTACAAGGAGGGAATGCGCAGTTTCTCCTGTTGTTTCTGTAATTAAATAAAGAGTCTGTCTGTCCATCTATCCATAGCTGTATCTAAAGACTTATCTAAACTATTTTAAAATATTGAAAAATAGAACCCAATTATGTACAATAATCAGCATTTATAAACAGAAGTCTTGGGGTAAAAGAATAAAAACAGAAGTTTCAATAAGATAAATAAGTCAACTGGGAGGCAGAAGAAATAAAGAGACCAGAAAATAAGAGAAGCTTGGGTATAGGAGTGGGTAGAAATAAAGAAACAGAGGCAGCAGCTGTGGAGGCAGGGAAAGGAGAGGAGGCTACATTACTGGCACAGGTGTGGAAGGAACATTAGTAAATAAAAGGATTGAAGGAGAACATAGAGATGGATCAGCCGGGGGTGGGGGGAGCAGAAGAAGCATTATTCCTGATGTTGGCTAGATGATAGATAGCTGGTTACCAGTGGAGCTTTTAGAACAAGAGATAAGGAGCAGAAGTCAACAGAGTGGAGAGAATAGGAAAAAGGGAGGCAGGGGAGGGAAGAATGAAGTGAGAAGAAGAAAATAATGGGAGAGACCTAAATCAGAATTTGTAGATAAAGGGGGACCAGTTGTGGAGACGCCTGCTCTCCACGGGAAAGGTTTGAGTAGAGGGAATAGTGATGGGTGTGTGGAGGAAAGTTTAAGGTAAACTGACACAAGGAATTGGAAAAAGGATCATTTTATTATTCCTCTGTTGTTTAGATTTTTTCAAGCACATGTGAACTCCAAACAACAGCTTCTTTAAATTCTGCTTTCTGAATCTTTGGTCATATCTAGAGCAACACCTTATAATCATGGATGGTGTCTTTTGACCTATCTGATTATTGCATCAAAACTGGTATTATAAACATGACCTTTATGTTTGGTACTTCAGCAGATTGAGAATGAAAAGAAACATTCTGTCTGCACTGCTCTCCTCCATTATCTTAAAGGCTATCTGCTTAGGGAACTTCTATTTGTTAAAGGTTTATTTAATTGCCTGCAGCAGTCTGTTGCTGAAACATTCATTGTTCACATTCTCAAGACCCCTGTTGACAAAACATGTGTGATGAATGAGAGTAGGTGGCAAGCAACCATCACAGAAACCAACTGAGAGAATCTGAAAGAAAAGATTGATTTTTGTTGTGTCTTTTTGCTCTTAGTTTGTCTCCTGCATCTTAAATTAATGACCCTATCCAAATGCAATCGATCACCTTTGCAAGAATGCACCCCACTTTACACTCTGGAGCAAATAACTGCCAGACTGGCTTCATTAATAATATATATTTTTAATTCATATTTTGCAGTAGCTTTCTGACTATGAACAGTTTTTTTTCTACACAGAAACTATTTTTAATGCAGTATGGTGTAGTTGTTAAAGCATTATTTGGGGCTGGCATTGCCAATATGTTTAATGACAAATAGTATCCCATCATGGTGTCACACTCTGCCCTTTTTTTACACCATACCAGACAGTGTCAGTAGTACACTAATAGGCACATCTTCTTCATACCTTTGTGACAGGTAGTTATTGCTGTTCACTGGTATGCCCCCTGCCTCTTCCCTCCCCTGTACCAAGCAGTTCATGATGTTTAGTGGCATTGGCTTCCCTTCTCATACCATGCCAGATGTCTGAGCATCTCTGGTGTTCACTGGTACCCTGACACCATACACTATACCCAGGCATAACAGGCAACCAGTGGTATACTCACCCACACATCCTGTCCCTTGCCAACATATCCCAAGCCCATGTATTGCCTGGAGCCCAGTTGTACCCCCTTTGCTCACCCTGCCCCATGACTAATTATCCCATAAATGACTAAATGCATCTTTATACCTGCTGTGCAATAGAAGTCAGATAACAGTTTGGACTGAACTTTGACATGGAGTTCATGAAATAATTTGTTCATATCAGTGAAGAGCATCACCCATTAACAACCGCAGTGCTTCAGTTCTTCATACAATAAACAGTACTGGTAATCTCATAGCACAGTGGTTTCAAGATATCCATCATTCCTCTCTTACACCATTAGTTTGATTTCCACTTGAAGTTTGACCATTTACCACTCATGCATTGTAAGTATTTTTATTCACCACATATTTAATTGCAAGTCCATTATATTCTTTTATATCTTCTCTACTTGATCATTTTGTATGTATGCCATATATTCATATGTTTACTGTCTATATCTCATGTTTTTCCCTCACTCTCCAGGTTGCAACTGAAAATAAGCTCTGTCTGAGCTCTCTTTACCTACCTGGTAAATAAATATAAAATAAATGAAGAGTATGCTACTATGGATGAAAACACACTCGTATCTACTTCCAAAATGCTAGGTATATTGAACAAAATACTGTGTTCTGCACTGTCACATAGTTAGATACAAACAATCAGGCATGCTTTGCCTGTGCCTGCATCTGACTGCTTGCACCCAAGCCCTTGACCTGTTTTGAAAAGCTGCAGGTGTTTTTGAATAGATGGCTAGATTAAGGCAGCTTGCATCAGAAAAATGATGCATGCACTAGAACACTGACTGAAATGCTAATCGTGTGAGCATAACTGTGTCTGACCTGGTGGTGCTGATAGACCTTCTAATTCATGTTCTACCAGTGTAAACATTGGTACAACTAAAAATATTCACTGATTCATCTGAGATGAAGCCTGTCCCCATCCCTTCCATGTGTTTAATGCAATTTTTTCATTATTACCTTCCGATTGTTTTGCCAGTAAGAGGTATAGGAAAATTATGGGGTGGGTCATATGGCAATGGATCTTTTGTGACATAATTACATTGCTTTAGAAAGAACATAACTCTTTGTTTGCATGGAATGTAAGCCAAAATTTTGAAAATTGAAAAAAAATGATTTTAAAAAGTCAGATGTTAGCAGGAATGTCTTGTGATCATGAAAAAAAAATAGTATAGGTTCCTGGGAACACACTAGGAAGGTGGCCTATAGCAGGGTATATACAGAAACTCATATTTACTCTGAAGAAGGGGTCATGATGCTGAAAGGTTAGCACTCATAATAATGTGTTTTGTATACCAGGAGCCACTCTCCTTAGTAATGGACTGGTGCTTGAATTTATTTGTGGCAATGAAATAAGAAAAGTTAAAACATTGTTTGCATTGAGAGGAATGAAATGATACATTCTTTGATGATTTAACTAATTGAACCAGAAGACTGTGGATTATAACCTGCCTGTTGGAAAATGCTCAAAAGTGATAATCAGCATATATCTTGCACAGTACTTTGATGAACTTCAGTGAAGAAGTAAGCTATAGTCTGGAAAGACATAACTACCGAATCTCCTCAATTTTTTTATGGGAGAAGATGTTCATATAGACATTTTTTAGCAAGTGCTGCCTAGTGAAAAATTAGTTTCTGTATTTAAAAAATGTTTGTTTTTATACCATCATGGGCAAAATGTATATTGATACATAATGATAGCTAGCATTATATATTAATACACAGGAGCATGAAGCACTGACTCCCAGCTTTTATTTAACAACAACAACGGAAAAAGTTCTTAGCCCCTAGGGTTTGAAAGTGATACCTTTTTAAAGTTAATTACTTTAAGAAGTGATAATTTTGAACCTATTATGGCTAGAAATTTTATTATTATTTGAAATGAAAACTTATGGTTAGCTCTATGAATCTGTTTATTGCTATATGTGGAGATAGTAAATCAATCTAACTAGCTATCTGTCTGTCTGTCTGTCTGTCTGTCTGTCTGTCTGTCTGTCTATCTATCTATTTGGTCCACATGGCATTCTTCTTGAAAACATTTCCATGACATTTTATAAAACATATATCAATACATTATAATATACAGCACCATAGTATATATCAATATATAATACTGCACTACTGACTTCAATCTTTCATCTAAAAAACAATGAAGGCCCTGGACTTTTGGTTCCAAAGTTGTATTTTTTTAAAGGCAATTACTTTAAGAAGTGATAACGTTAGACAATGTAAGGCTAGAAACATCATAATTCTTTTAAAAGGAACATATGAGTCATGTCGGGCATCACAGAAAAAGTGACTGAAAGAAAGACCTGTAAGCTAGGTCTTCATAAAAAAGTTTTATTACAAAAGCTTAAAACAGCAGTCACCCCTGCCTCATACACCGACATACGTTTCATGACCAAAGATGCCTTTTCAATGCATTGAAAAAGTGTCTTTGGACGTGAAAAGTACATCTGCATACGAGGCAGGGGTGACTTCTGTTTTAAGCTTTTGTAATAAAACCCTTTTTATCAAGACCTAACTTACAGGTCTTTCTTTCAATCACTTTTTCTGCGATGCTCAACTTCTTTTGTAGATAATTTGTGTATTCATCGAAGCTCCAGTTGGTGTTCACCAGTTGCCGTCTTTTTGTTTTAACATACTAATCATCTCTATGATGTGGTAAAACCATGTGTCAATAGATTGTGATACACAGTGCTATACTGTATATCAGTACCTAAGATTATATGACACTGACACCAAGCTTTAATCTGAAAAACAGTAGTTCCGAGCCATTACAGTTGAAAGTTATGCAGTTTTAATGTTAATGAATTTGAAAATAATTATGTTGGACCCATAAGTGCTAGGAATGTTTATATTTTTCTAAATGAAAGCATGGAGTCATCTCTTTGAATCAGTGTGTTGTTGTAGGAAAGGGAAAGGGGAAATTGTTTAACCAGGAAAGGCACACTAAGCCAAAACTTGTTTCCAGGTGTGACCTGGGAGCACGAGGAAGTTAAGTGACTTGCTCAGGGTCACACAATATACAAGTGGAACCTGTGGGATTCAAACCCACAGTATATACAGTATATACAGAATATCAATATACATCAAACATAGTACATGATAATCACAGGTGACACCCTTTATCATACGGAGTATTAGATCTGTGTTTCAAACACCATAATAACCAATAGAACCAGTTATTGCCGCATTTTGTATTTCTCTTTTGTAGCACCCTCATTGACTCGTATTCTGTGTGTGGGCAGGCCGAACATCTCAACAAACATGCCAGCTCCATTTCTCACTTAGTGTGGAGTCGTAATAAGTTGCCTTCACTCTCATCATGTAATATTTTACTTTCTCTGTATTTATCTGGTTGATCCTGCCTAAATGTATCTGGACGATCCTGGTGTTTATCAGCTTAGGGAGACAAGGACTGCAATCGGGAATGGCCGAGGCTGACTGCCTACAGTGCTACTTATGCATGCCCATGGTTCTATACTGTATGTTTTTTTTTTTAAAGGAAAAAAATGTCCATCCTGTAATTGCTCCAGCCCAAGCCTGTTTTAAGAGGCTGCACCACAGTCATCTAGTTGTCTCAACCCTCTGCACTTGCTTTTGCCCACCTTAGACCCTCCAGCCTCTAATTCCTGGTTGCCATGTCTCTACTTACTTCTGCCTTTCTCTCCTCCATCTCTCCTCTCAACCTGGCTTCCTGCTTTCCTTCCTTCTTTCTTTCTTTCTTTCTTTCTTTCTTTCTTTCTTTCTTTCTTTCTTTCTTTCTTTCTTTCCTTCTTTCTTGACCCCAGTACCTGAAAGAATTTCTGTTTTCTTATTGCCCCTCTCTCTCACTCTGATCCTCTGGTGAGGGATTGCTAGAGATTCAAAGGGTATCCCTGAAATCATCTGGAGGAAAATCTTTTGACTTTATGGCACCTACCATGTGGAATTCTCTACCTCACCAGATATGAGATAGCCTGACCGTGGAAGGATTTAAAAAATCCTTAAAAATGTATTTGTTTAACCAGGCATTTTCAGGGTTTTATTGAGTGGTTGCTATTGCTTTGTTACCAGTTTTATTGATTTAAAACATTGCTATTGTATTGTATTGTAAAGGCACCTTGAGCTCAGGAAGGGCACCTTATATAAATACATTTTACTTACTTACTTAATTACTAGCCTTGCCCTTGCTTTTCCTAGGCTCACAGCCCCTTCCACCTCCACTCCTTTCTCTTAATTTCCTTCTTCTCCCTACTTTATATCCATGTCTTTCTGATTGACAGTATAGCACATATACCCTAGTCTCGATCATGAATCATTTCTCTAAACTAGCACTCTTGTACTTCTTGGGGCCTTTAGTCCTGTGGTTGCTCACAATTTGACTCTATTGTGTTCTTACTTAAGGCAATGTTTAAATGCACTTTTACTGTATTTTGTAAAATGTCTGTAATGATATCTCTCATATTTTGTATCCTGAATATTGCTAAACTCACACTTGCATCTCTCTTGCTTTTGTCCCAACTGTATTTCTATCTCACTGGTAATTGTATTTGTACCTGTACCCTCTGTATTACCAATTGTTGTAGTGCTTCAAACTGTTTGTTATTTGTACCCTCCCGGGTCGTGCCTGAAAATAGGCATTGCTATGCCTAGTGCACTTCCCTGGTTACCAAAAGCAAATAAATACATAAATAAATTTAAAAAAAAAAAAGAAGAATGTCCCTACTGGAGAGGGTAAGAGACAGGTCATGTAAAATGAAGAATATACAACTATGTGTCTATGAAGTTTTTTTACACACCCTCGGTGTGTGATGGCCTAATAAAACTCTTGAACTTCCCTCTCAAGGTTTATGAGTCATCACACACCTCGGGTGTGTAAAAGAACTTCATAACACACTGTCATCTATTCGTTATTCTCTATTCAATCACCATTTGTCCCCTTGACAATGTTTTTTTTTAATTTTCTCATAATGATTTTAAAACCAATTATTAATGCTTTACTATACACAACACTAAACAGCGACACACAGTATCTTGTAACACTGATTCTTCTAAGCATTCATTTAAGACAATCTTGTTTCTAGCCCTATCAGTTGTAAAGTTATACCATTTTAAAGGCATTTAAGTCAGGAAATGAAATATGTGGACACATTAGGGCTAGGGACTTTATTTTCAATTAAAGTAAAGCTAGAATCATCCGAATGACTCAGTATGCTTCTACTGTATATATTCATAGTCATGAAAATATATTGATATATGTTTTAATAGGCTCTTTATCGGAAGATACTAGTGGCATTTGATAACAGGGGACCACATCTTTTTTCTAGTTAAACCAGATTATGACATGAAATTAGTGCTTTACCAAAGGCAATCTCTTTATCAGCAGTGTTGTGGTGGTATACTAGATTAAACTGAGTAAAACACATTATTTTTAGGGGGGGCAATAACAGTAGACCCACATTTTGTTTGGCTCTCCATGCACAGTATAACCAGAGAATGTTCACTTCTAGATATGGCATACCTAATTAAATTGCCTCTGCACCCATTGTTAAGGGTGTATCAAAATTTCAAACCATATAGATATGGTAATTGTTCAGGAGCTAAGTGAAAACCATTGATTAATTAATATAATTAATGCCTTTTGGCAAGGGAGGCACGCTGAGCCAGAGGCTCATTTCCTGGTATTTGTGGGGGAAGGGCAGTAGGGGAGCTGTAAAAGAAACAAAACACTTTGCAGCTTATATAAGAGGCCATGCAAAATGCAGTGCAAACATACAACTTGGGTTGGTACATGCATGCATACAGAGATTAGACTGAATTTTCAAAAGGCATGGTGCAGGTGCAGTTCCACATTTGAGTATAGCCTGCATCATGCCAAAGCTGACAAAATGTTTGGATGCCATTATATTTGCTGTACATCACAGAACTGATGTTTGTATCAGTTTTTGTGTGTCAGCTTATGCAAATATGCTCAACCGTTCAACCACCATTTAGGTGGTCTAACTTAATTGCACAGGCTTTGAGGATGCACCACAATATTGTAGCAGGTCCTCAATGTGTTTTTGAACATCCTGCTTGTAAACTTTAGGGTTCCATTTTCACTTGATCTATTCTCAAAGGGCAATACATGTACGGACTACTTTCCCCAACTACTCAGGTCATTAAATAGATGCATGATGATTTGTAAACTTTGTACATAATGGCTTCTTGCCAGGGAGAACTTCTCCCATAGACAATTCACAGGAACACTACTTGAAAAAAGAATGTTATGTCTATATACTGTAGCAGTGACATTAAACATTGTATGCAAAGGTATGTCCAGATTTGAAGTGTTCCAATTTTGGACCCTTTAAATGTCCTTTCAATGACTGAGAGTGAGAATATATGGGGCAGGACATTCAAAGGGATCTGTCCAGAATCAGTCCATCTCTATTTTCAAAAACAGAAATCCATCCAAACTGGTCTACTGTATTATATGGTCTATCACATATATCAGAATAAAGCATTTTAGCACCAATTGTCATAAATCATGGGCGGGATTTTCTGACAAATATGTCAAAAGATCCATCAGCTTGTATTTTTCAGGTAACTTATGTCCAGATTGGTAGGCCATCAATAATATGGTCTACCATCATCAGAAGGTCAGATATAGTTGCACATGCATAACTGGAATCTGCATCATGATACTGACTGAGTCATGTTTTGAGTCAATAAATTGGCAGCAGCTTCTAAAAAAAGGTCAGCTGACTCAGGTGCAAATGGTGGAGCATCCTGACTGTGTCTGATCCTTAGAAAATGTCACCCCATGACATTTTGGCACAAATGGGTGGATTTTTCTGAAAATAGGGCAGTAGGATTCAGGTGGAACTGTAGAGACATGGAAGCAACACATAGTTGTCTGGGTCCACCCTTCCAAAAAATCCTGCCCATATTTTCATCTTGACATTGGACGGCACAAAGTATAGTTTTGAGATACTAAAACCACTATGCCAAAAAATCACAGTTAACATCAGCAAACAACATTAACAAAACAAACTCTAGCCAGAGCCGATAAGGCTGCAATTGAAGAATTTTGGAGTACAAATATTGACATGTATCAAAGTTAGGAGCCTGCATTCACAAAATGTAACATAGGCCCATAAATGCATTGTTTTGTAATATTGTTTACCAAATATTCAACATAGCCTTGTTATGACCCTGCCTCATGAAGAAGGACAGAGAAAATGTTCAACTCCTGGCCTAGAGGGATTTCATGCAGGAACTGCAAAATCAACTTTTGGGATGCAAAAACACATTTTGGGCAGGAGTTAAAACATGTCAGCTGTCACAATCATGAGGTGCTGAAAAGAAATGGTTGTGTTGAAAATTTTAGGTAAAAATATTGAATATTATCAAAATTATGAGTCTGCATTTCCAAAATTCAGGTAGGCTCATAACTTTGTTGCTTTTTAATGTTTTTACATCAGAATTTGGAGTAAAAATATTAAAATTACCAAAGTTATGAGGCAGCATTTACCACATTCGATGTAGGCTCATAACTTTATTTTTTAAATGTTTTTGCACCAAATTTTCAACCTAGCTTTATTATGCTTCCACCTCATGAACAAGGGTAAAATAAATGTTTAACTCCTGCCCAAAAGATGATTTCGTTCAGGGACTGCAAAATCTCCTTTTGGGATGTACAAAAAAAAAAAACATTTTTGGCCAGGATTTGAAAAATGACAGCTGTTACACTCACGAGGAGCTGTAAAGACATGCCTATGTTTTAAATTTGGAGGGGAATATGAAAAATTACCAAAGTTACAAGCCTGGGTTTGCAAAATTGTACATAGGTTCATAACTTTTATATATATATATATATATATATATTTACACCAAATTTTCAAAATAGCCTCCTTATGACCCCACCTCATGAACAAGGGCAGAGAACATTTTCAATTCCTGCCCAAAAGGTGATTTTGCACAGGGACCGCAAAGTCACCTCTTGGGACAGATCTGCCTAGTGACTGTGCAATTGTTCACGAGGTCTGGGTCCCAAGAAAGATATGTTGAAAATCTGGGGCAAAGAATGCACAGATGGCCAAATTATGCTACTAAGTTCAAACCCCCATTGAAATGCTTTGAACCACATACTGTACCTGTTTCTGCAGTTCATGGTCCATCTTTGAAGAGTGAAGATGTGTCTGTGGTCCAGAGGAGATGACAGTGCTGGACTCCCATGGGTAACTAAGGATTTGGGGGGCTGGGGGGGCAGTAATAGTACAAAAGACATCAATGGACATTTTTCTTTTTACAGGTGAAAAAAAGCACAAAAGATATCGATGGATTGGTTTCTTTTTACAGATTTACAAAAAAAAAAAAAACAGACCCAGGTATCCAGATTGTGACACTGGCGCATTGCCCCCCCCCCATGTCCCTGATATGTTTTTTGGGTGTGTGGGGTGGTGGGTGCTGAGAGGGAGAGTCAGATGGGTGGGAAGGGAAAAAGTGTATAATGTATAAATATATTTATATATATATCTATATATATAGATATATATAGATATATATATAGATAGATAGAGAGATATATAGATAGAGAAAGAGAGAAAGAGAGAGAGAGAGAGAGAGAGCAGGTTTTATAGTGCAGGTCACAGTGGAACACAGCACAGTCTGCCTTGACCAAGATGGCCGTCACTACATATTGACCATGTGGGATTACTTGCTCATGTGCAATGGAGTGTGGAGGCCATCTTGGGCATGGCAGACTGTGCCATGTTCCACTGTAGCCTCCGAGTAAACTAATGCTCTGCTACTGGAGGCAATGCAGAGAGCGGCGTACTTCACAGTCCATGGATGAGACTGTGAAGGAACTCTGAATTAACTACAACTTGTTCTTCAGTTGGAATCTGGTTCCAGTGAGTCCTCTCCTATCAAGAGGACTGCAGAGCTCTGCCCACTGCAGCTCTAAAAACTGAATTTTATGTCATTCCATTATGCTATGGTATTTGCATGAAGATATGATCTTTGTCCCAGTTCAACAGCTTACCATGATAACTTAGACAAGGTCATAATGTTCTGCTAATGTCTTAACATTCCAGTTTCTTGCTGTGAAAATGACTGTGATGTCACAAGCGGAGGTTGTTGATCTCCTATAGAGAATAAGCATCATAAGCAGTTGAACTCCAAGGGCCAAAAAGTCTGGTTTCATGCAAATGTATTTAGTAACAAAACTGAAAATGGCTTGAAATTAATTATTTTGCAGTGTGTAATTGAGTTTTGTATGCTGATGCCAACTTTGATTTTTTACTTGTGATGATACATTGTCTTTAGATTTGCATCCCATGTCACAATGACAGAGTACTCAAACCATCTTTGGATGTACAGTGGCTCTGATTCTGACAAAGATATATAAACATTGGCTCCTAATTTCCAAACGCTGTTTGCTATAGGCACAGAATGGAATAATCTTGTTTGAAAAATAAGACCCATTATCTTTGCCTTTGTGGGTAATTATAAGAAATTATAGGCGTATCCTCCTGGGTGCATAAAGGGAAGAATAAACTGAATTAGCAGATGGAGGATTGCTTCTTGAAACTGAAAATCTGCTTACCGGTTTTAAGTAACTATCCCCTACAGTAATGCAGAGCTGATGATCTTATTTCTTTATCAATCATTTTAATTATTTTGCAAAGGTTGTTAAGTGTTTTGAGTACTTGACAAATCCAAGCATGCAGTTATCTCTCTAATTGAAACATGTAAAATGGTTTTGCTTTGAATTATAATTTTGATTTTACAAATATGTCTCAATAAACTATATAGACACAGAATCTGACAGTAAGAGAGAGACCCCAGATCATATGCCCGGTCTCTAGCTTGGTCAACTGGTAGTCTAGCACTGACCTGACTATAAGCTGTCTAAACAATATCCACTTCCACAAGAGCTAGCCCCTGTAATATAAACACTGAAATATGGATTTTACTAATGTACTAGATGCCAGCAGAGTAGGTCTATTGATCTATCAAGTCTGCTTGTGCTTCAGCACCCTGCTTGGGTACTGTAGCCCTCTATCTGTCTCCTTCCACTGTTACTCCATCCCCCAGTCCTGCTCCCCCCCCCAGGCAAACCTGCTTCTGCTTCAGCCCTTGCCCATACCTGTCCCACCCTCTCTTGAATCCCTCCACCATAGTTGCCTGTACCAGCTCCCTGGGCAATGCATTCCACGGTTCAACCACTCTCTCGGTGAAGTACCTCATCCTCCTTTCCCCCTAATCCTACCACCCTCAATCTTTCAGCTGTGTCCTCTGGTGATTCCACCCTCCTTCAGGCAAAAGATCCTATCTCAGCTTACCTTATTTACTCCCCTGAGATACTTGAAGACCTCAATTATGTCCCCCCGCTTCCTCCTCTCCTCCAGTGAGAACAGGTTGAGCTCCCCTAGTCGTTCCTCATATGTCATATCCCCCAGGTCCCACATCATTCTGGTTGCTCTCCTCTGAACCCTCTCCAGGAGTTGGATGCCCGGCCTTAGATGCAGCCTCCAGAACTGCACACAATACTCAAGATGTGGTCTAACCAGGCTGTTGTACAGCAGCAAAATCACCTCCCTGTTCCTTGAGATAATCCCCCTAGCGATGTGTCCCAGCATCCTATTTGCCCTGACTGCAGCCCTCCTGCACTGCTCTGAATTATTCATGTTAACATCCACTAAGACTCCTAGGTCTCTTTCCCCTGCCATAGCCTGCAACTCATCCCCCACAGGGTATACACATAGGGTTTTCCCACCCTAGGTATAGCACCTTGCATTTGGAGGAGTTAAATTTCAATTTCCAGGTGCAGGACCACCTATCCAGAGTATCCAGGTCCTCTTGCAGGGCCAATCTCCCCTCCTCCTCCTCCTCCCCACCACTACCCCCAGCTTAGAGTCATCTGCAAAGAGACTCATTTCATACCCCATACCTTCCCTGATATCGGAGATGTAGGCATTAAACAGGAGTGGCCCCGGGACTGATCCCTGTGGGACCCCACTTATGACCTCCCTAGGAGACAAGACCTCTCCTTTGACCACTACCTGCTGAGTGCAACCTGAAAGTCAATTTCCAATCCACCTAGCCGTCAATGGGCCTACCCCCATCCCACCCAGCTTCTCCCTTAGGCCAATGTGAAGGACTGAATCAAATGCCTTGCTGAAGTCCAGGAACAGTACATCCACTGGTCTCCCCCTGTCGAGTGCTGATGTCACCCACTCATAGAACTCTACAAGGTTTGTTTGACATGATCTACCTGGCACAAACCCATGCTGCCAGTCATCCAGGTAACCCATCTCCTTCAAGAAACCTCCCAGCCTTTCCTTAAGTATGCTTTCCATTCCCCACCACCAACGTCAAATTGATGGGTCTATAGTTTCCTGGCTCTTCTCTCATCCCCCCTTTATGAATGGGCACAACGTGCATCTGCTTCCAATCCCTTGACACCCTCCCTGTCTGGAGCGACAGGTTAAAGAGATCCACCAATGGCGCAGCCAAAACATCCGCCAACTCCCTCAGTAATCTGGAATAAATAGCATCAGGCCCCGGAGATTTATCCTTTTTTAGTGACTGGAGGGCTTTCCACACCCGACCGATAGGAATATCAGCATCTGCCCCCCCATTCAGCAGAACCAGCCTGATATCTCACCCCTGACCTACCTCCCCCAGTGGCTTGTTCTTTAGCAGGCACCCCAATAGTCAGGTCTGCTGCACCTTCTGTGTCCTTCAACCCCTTTTTGGAAGTTCCCCAGCCTCCTCCGTAGTGAACACTGAGGCAAAGTACTCATTCAGTACCTCCACCTGCTCTCCAGCCCCTTCCACCCACTCCCAGCTGTCCTCAACCTACTGAGCTGGCCCTTGACCTTCCTCCACTCACCAATATAGCTAAAGAAACCCTTTTCCCCACCCTGAATCCCCTGCGACAGCCTCTGCTCTTTCCAGGCCTTTGCTCGCCTCACCACTCTGGTGACTTTCCTGGTTGCAAGGTGATAGTTCACTCTATCCCTCGCTCCTCTCATTTTTTGTACCTACTGTAGGCAGCCTTCTTCTCCCTTACCACCTCCTGGACCTGCTTGGTCCACCAGCATGGATTATGAGACCTACTGCCCTTGCACTTAACTCTTGCACAGGTTCTGGTGTCCTCCTGTAGCCCCTGCTTTATGATCTCCCACCTACCTTCCATGTCCAAACCTGGTTTTGTCTCCCTCAAATGCCCCTTGAGAATTTCCCCCATGTTCTGAAAGTCTGCCCCCCTAAAATCAACTATCATTGTCCTTGAATGATCACCCCCCCCCCCCAGTTTAAGCCCAAACCAGACTGTGTTGTGGTCACTCCAAGCCAGGGGTTCTTCCACAGCCAGATCTCGTACAAGATCCCCATCCGCTATAACCACATCCAGAATATGACCCTCCCTCATTGGGTCCATCACCTGCTGATTGAGGAACGTGTCCAGGAAGCCATCCAGCAGCTTCTGCTCCCTGGTTACAGTGGATGTCATAGTACCCCAATCAGTAGCTGGCATATTAAGGCCCCCCGTCAACACCACTCCTTCCCCTTCCAGTCCACACTGCCCCTTAATGTTAGCCAACAGGCAATCCTCCAGGTCCTCCGCTAGTCCTGGGGGCCTGTATACCACCCCCAACTTGATCTTCCCTCCCACAGGGGTTCGCTAGGTGACGCATAAGGCCTCCATGTTGCCCTCTGCTTCCTCCAATCTCATAATCTCGATGTTATCCCTAAAGAACATTGCTACTCATCCCCCCTCTACCCACCTTTCTGTGTTTCCTTAGCACAAGGTACCTACTCAGATTAAGGTCCCAGTCATGGCCAGGCATGGCTCAAGTTTCAGTGACTGCTGCTACATCCACTTCACCCTCAAACAGCATGGCCTGGAACTCAGGCATTTTAGTCCCCAGGCTCCTGGCATTTATTAAAGCCACCCTCCAACCCTTGTCCCTACCCCTCTTTATCATATCCTCCCCCAGATCTTTCATATGTTTGTCCACACTTCTCCCCAGAGTGCCATCTGTCCTCCCTCTTTGGGGTTGCAGGCCAGTCCTACTGGTGGTATGGATTGTCGGATCAGCCCCACAGTGCACCCCTTCACAAGTTTAAACCCCATCTAGCCTGAATGAAATCTGTTATCTCTATTTAAGGACTTCCTTCCCTACCTTATTTAGGTGAAGCCTATCCTGGGCATACAGTTCCTTGTCTTCTCAAAGTCTCCCCCAGTCTCCCAACACCCCAATCCACTGTGCTTCACCCCACTGCCTGAGCCAGTCATTAATCTCCCTGATCTTCTCTTTGTTCTCCATAGTGGCCCTTGGCACTGGCAGGATTTCTGAGTCGGAGACTGTGCATCTATTGTCATGACAGACCCTGGCCAGTTCTCAAAACCTTGCCTGAATTTCCAGCACACTATTCCCCTCAATATCATTTGTTCCCAGATGCATCAGGAAGTCCGGTGATCATCCACAGTCCCTCGCCAGCTCATATACCATGAACTTCACCCTATGCACAGTCAGACCAGAAATACCCACTACCTTAACTGGACTGGATTTTCCCTCACCCCGGCCCCCCAATAAAAACCCCTGATCATGGAAACCCCCAGCAGGAGATCCTTAGTGTCCCCCTTTATCTTTTGTGCAACTCCTTTTTGGACTCCCCCGCCAGCCCCCGTCACTTTCTTCCTCCTCGAGACCACTTCTCCTTGTATTCTCTCTGGACCCTCTACAAGAGAACCCTTAGCCACCCTACCCCTCTTGTCGTGTCTTTTATAACTGAGTTCCACGGCTCCCCCCCAGTTTAGCCTCCACTGCACTCCCTACCCCAGTTGAGCCTTTTTCTGATCTCCTCCCTCTTCCAGCTCCAACCTCCAGTCCCCCAACATGGCATTCCCATCACCATCACCCCCTCCTACCTCCTCCCTTCCTCTTACCCCCTTCCATGCCTACCTGCAGGTCCCCCTTACCTTTGGGCCTTTCTCTGGTATGATCCTCCCCCTTCGAAGAACAACCCTCCCTCATCTCAATCTCTCCTCCTTTCTCACTGAGTTGATTCACAGCCTCCACACCTTCCTCTGCTGGTTCCCCCCTCCCCTTCTTTGACACTTGATTTCCCCCTTCCCTGCTGGCATACTTATTTGAATTATCAATGCCCACCCTCATACAATTCATCATATCCCTCTCTCCTACACCCTCCTTTTCCTCCTCTACCCCCTCACCATTTCGTCTCCAACCAACTTACTCAATGGCTCAAATTTATTATAGCACTCAAAGCCAACCTCCATTTTTTTGTCCTGATTTCCCGCTATCCACTCCTCCAGTAGGCCCCCTGTCAGTCCCAACCCACCTGTTCCCCCCACCTCCTATGATTTAGCCTGTTTCCTCTATTGGTTACCTCCCAGGTAGCTACCCCCTTGGCTACTAGCCCACACCCCACAGGTTCTTCACTCCTACCTGATGACATGGATCCAGGTTGCACTATATCACTGCCCTCCTGCTCCCCACAGGCCCTACCAGACATGTTTATTCCCCCCCAATTCCAGTTTCCTTCATACCCAGTCAAGTTCCCCATGATCTGCAATAACTGCCTACAGACTTGGTAACCTCCCTCCCTCCAGGTCCAGTTTATGACCATGGCTGCCCCACAGCCAGTGCACCCTACAGTCCTGCCAAAGATCCCTGCCCTGGTGGCTGGGACCACCCCGAGAGGCCTTCTCCAAATATTCTTGGACATTCACCCTTGACCAGGTCCCCACCCCCAGGTAGATCTAACCTATAACCCTCTACAGCCAGCCATATAGGGTGATGTAGCCCATGAAATTAAAAACACAGCTCTTGGACCAAGCTACTAAGCAGAATTAAAGATCACGAACAGAGTTACATCCCCTAACAGTTCCAAGAATAGTCAGAGTCATGCCTGGAGAAAACTCCAGTATAGCGATCCAACCAATCAGTGACCTTCATCCACCTGGTCCCTCCTCCTTGAGCATTTAATAGAGGTTGGGGCTGGGGTGGATTGGTGGCAAACTAGCACCCCAAGACCGGCTGAGCTTATCCCTTAAAAGGCCCAGGCACGAGTCCAGAAAATGGCACCCTGGCTTTCTATTGGATGCTCCACCTCAGATCACTGAACTCCTCCTAGCCACCGATGTGGCCACCCCAGCTCCAAATTTGCTCCTGATACAGCTTCTGCAACAGCTCTTTAACTGCTGATGTGGCCTGCACTTGTCCCTTAGGACCCCCAAGAAGCAGCCCACCGATGCAGCCTGTGCAGTCCCCCTGCTCCTCTGCAAGTAAGTCCCAAGTATCCCAAGAGTGGCTGGGCTCATCCCTTAAAAGATCCAGCCATGAGTCCTGAAAATGGTGCCCTGGCTTTCTATTGGGCTCTCCGACTCAGGTCACTTAGCTTCTTCTAGCCACCGATGTGGCTGCGCCTGGCTCCAAATTTGCTCCTGATACAGCTCCTGCAACAGCTCTTTCACCGTCAATGTGGCCTGCACCATCCCACAGGACCTCTGGACCCTGAGAAGCAGCCCACTGATGCAGCCTGCACAGTCCACCTGCTCCTCTGTGAGTAAGCCCCAAGTATCCCAAGAGTGGCTGGGCTCGTCCCTTAAAAGGCCCAGCCACAAGTCCCAAAAATAATGCCCTGGTGGGCTTATACTCCATAAGCACCCATAAAAAAGACAATGCCAGGCCAGGAAATGTGAGATGATGGTTACGGGAATACGGACATTTGGCTTTAATCAGATGCATGGAGTCTGGCACTGTTTTGCTTACTGTAGAAAGAATCAGTAAAAGTGTGTGTGTGAGTGTGTGTGTGTGTGTGTGAGTGTGTGTGTGTGTGTTGATTGATATCGTGCTCCTGAATACCACCTCATAGTAAGTTTACCTGGAAAGTGCCGATAGTTCAAGGAGCCTATAGTGCTTTTAATAATAGAGTGAGACAGTTGTGACCTGGTTCAGATTTTAAACCAGATTTCAGAGAATTGGACATGGATGATCCGAACCATTTTTAGATAGACTTCCTGATCCAGACCAGGATCTGATCTGGGTAACAGGTTAAGGTATAGAAAAGGTAAGGCAAGTTAATTTCTAAAGCACCCTAACATTGAGGCTCAGGGTACTGTTCAATATGCACAAATACAAAATACTAGAAAACTTCCTAGTTGCTTATTATATCTTGAATCGTGGCACAGATGTGAGGTGGTGGTGGGGGCAGATCTGAATCAGCACAGACTGACCCATCCCTAGTAATTTCACAAGAGACAGAGTACAAGAGACAGGGCTATCCTAGATCTAGTACTGACCAACAGGGAAAGGATCACAGATCTCCAGGTAGAAGGTCACCTGGGTGCCAGTGACCATCACATGGTATGGTTCAGTTTGACCACTAGAACAAAATCATCCCATTCCAAGGCAAAAGCATGGCACTTCAGAGGAGCTGACTTTGATAAGATGGCCAACAGAGTTAAGCTAGCCCTGGCAAAAAGAAATACAGGTGAGGGAGTACAGGCAAAGTGGGCAAGCATTAAAGATGCAATACTTGAAGTAACATCCCATTGTGTTAGTGAGAAAAAGAAGTGCAAAAGAAGAAGGAAACCACTTTGGTTCTCAAACACAGTAGCAGAAAAGGTCAGAGCCAAAAGGCTGGCCTTCAGGAAATATAAGGGAACGCAGCAGGATAAAGATAGGGAGGCATACCAAACTTCCCTAAGGGAAGCAGGGAAGGCAGTAAGGCAGGCAAAGGCCCAAACTGAGGAAACACTAGCACAAACAGTAAGAGAAGGTGACAAAATTTTCTATAGATACATTAGTGAAAGGAGATAGTTCAGAGGGGGTATTGCTAAGATCAAAGGGAATAAGGGGACATGTGAGGAGGAGGAGGACCATGTAAAAACATTTATTCTAAATAGATACTTCTGCTCAGTATTTACTGAAGAGAATGTAAGGCAGGGCCCTCAGCTCAGCACCACGGACTCAGGGGGAAGGGAGGTGTGCACTAGTCCCTTCACAAAAGAAAGGGTCCTAGAAGGGTCCAAAAAGCTCAGGGTAGACAAGGCAATGTGACCTGATGGCATACATCCCAGGGTACCAAACAAGCTAAGGGTGGAACTAGCAGAGCTATTATCAGAACTGCTTAGTGAGTCTCTGAGCACAGGAGAGGTCCCAGAAGACTGGAGAAGGGCTCATGTGATCCCACTCCACAAGAGTAGTAGCAGGGAGGAGGCAGAGAACTACAGACCAATCAGTCTTACCTCAGTAGTGGGCAAGATTATGGAGACACTCCTTAAGGAAAGGATAGTGCAACACCAGGAATTCATAGGAGCACAGGATCCAGGACAGCATGGGTTTACAAAAGGAAGGTCCTGTCAACTAATCTCATAGATTTCTTTTACTGGGTAACCAGAGTGGTGGCCCAAGGGGGAGCAGTTGATGTCACTTACCTTGACTTCAGCAAAGCTTTTGATACTGTTCCACATAGAAGATTGATTAATAAGCTGGGTAGGCTTGGGGTGGGTCAGACATTGGTCAACTGGGTGGCATACTGGTTGACGGGCAGAAAACAGAGAGTGGTGGTAAATGGTATACAGTCAGAAGAGATGCAAGTCACAAATGGGGTGTCTCAGGGATCAGTCCTGGGGCCAGTCCTCATCAATATCTTCATCAGTGACATTGCAGATGGACTGGAGGGTAAAGTCTGTCTGTTTCCAGATGACACCAAGCTCTGCAACAGAGTAGATGATTCAGATGGGGTGGGCAGAATGAGAAGAGATCTGGATAAACTAGCAAAATGGTCAGAAGAGTGGCAACTGGGGTTTAACGCAAAGAAGTGCAAGATCATGCACATAGGGAAGAAAAACCCTGAAACCACCTATAGGCTGGGAGGGGAGTTGCTGGCACTCACAAGGGAAGAAAGAGACTTGGGCGTCATCATCACCGATGAACAAGGTGAAAGAGTCTAACATGTTTAAATATAAGAAAAATAGCAGGACAAGAGGACACAGCATGAGATTAGAGGGAGGCCGATTAAGGGGGAATATGAGGAAATTCTTTTTCACAGAAAGGGTGGTGGATGCATGGAATGGCTTACCACAAGAAGTGGTGGCTATGAATACAGTGCAGGGCTTCAAACAGGCATGGGATAGGCATAAGGGAGCAATACAAATGACTATGAATAGATAGGTCACTGACAGAGCAAAGGCCGATGGCACATTTATGAGGTAGAAAAAGAAATGGGCAGACTGGATGGGCCTTGCGGTCCTTATCTGCCGTCAACTTCTATGTTTCTATGTTTCTATGACCTGAAATCATCCAAGCAGACCACTAAAGCAGTAGGTAAGGCTAAAGGGATGTTGGGGTTTATTAGTAGGGGTATCACAAGTCAGAAGAGGGAGGTAATAATCCCTCTTTACAAGACACTGGTTAGGCCCCATCTGGAGTACTGCATGCAGTACTGGAGACCACACCTTCAAAAGGACATTAACCAAATTGAGGCAGTCCAGAGAAGGGCAACCAAAATGGTGCAGGGACTGCATGAGAAAACATATGAGGACAGATTAACTGAGCTCAATATGTATACCCTAGAGCAAAGGAGGGAGAGAGGTGATATGATTAAAACATTCAATCACCTTAAGGGCATTAACAAGGTGAAATAGTCTAACATGTTTCAATATAAGAAAAATAGCAAGACAAGAGGACACAGTATGAGGGAGGCCGATTAAGGGGTAATGTGAAGAAGTTCTTTTTCACTGAAAGGGTGGTGGATGTATGAAACAGCCTGCCTCAGGAAATGGTGAATATGAATACAGTGCAGGGATTCAAACAGGCATGGGATAGGCATATGGGAGCAATACAGGTAAGTATGAATAGATAGGCCATTGACAAAGCAAAGGCCAATGGCACATTCATAAGGTAGAAAAAGAAATGGGCAGACTGGATGGGCCTTGAGGTCCTTATCTGTCATCAATTTCTATGTCTATGTCTATGTCATAATGACCTACTTTTAATTTCTCTATAACAAAGCCCTACCTCTGTCTAAATGCTGCGGAGACATCGATTTAATGTCTAATTTTAAGGATAAAGCTGGCAATGGTCAAGTAATGGAGGCAGATGTTGGAAAAAAAAAATGAAGAATGAAAATTATATAATTGCTAAATACTCTAGTAGCAACCCAGGTGCAAGTTGGGCATTATTTAAAAAGAGTTGCTCATACCCCCCAGTGTTCCATTTAACTAACATTTAAGAAGAGGGTCATTGTAAATAAGTTAGCTAATAGTGCATCATTTTTGATTTGACCAACATACAAGATAAGGTGATGCATTTTTCATTTTTATTTATTTTACAGTTTATCTAAAATAGTCAAGCTGAAATGCAACATCTCATTTCCAGTGGGTTGTTGCTTCTACCCATTTCTGTAGCTGGGTGGACTGGAGAACTAGTAGGTTAAGTGGCTTGCCCAAAGTCACACAGTGAGTATTTGGCTCTTTGGGGTTTCAGCTTGTGAATATGTGATTCCCAAGCTTGTGCTTTAACCTCTCAGACCAAGCTGTCTCAAATTAAGGATATAAAAGTTGTGGATAAAGGGTTTGGGGGATTTTCAAAGATATGCTTCCATTTTCCAGATTTAGGTGTGTGAAATCCTCCCAAACTGTTTGACCACCTAAAAGTTGGTCTAACATATGAATGTGATTACTGCACCTTGAAGGCTACTGTATGCACTAATGAAGGGCACTCTGCTAGAAACGCACAAGGTGGCTGGCATTCCTGAACACTGGCCACCACTAGGCACTTGTCTATAGCTTCCCTGGGTACACACGATCATGGTGGGGAGATGGGGAGCACAGGCCCATGCCCATCCTGGTCCCATAGTGGATCCCCTGCTCGACACAGAGCAGGGAATTATGGGATGGTGGGGGATGATACAATTTAAAATAGATGGGTGACTGCACAAATGGCAACCCCCAACTCTTCCTGCCTGCTCAGAAGCCTGGGGCAGCATGGTAGTGGTGGTGTGCTGTCCCACCGCAGTTGATGGGTGTAATGTGGTTGAGATGCACAACAGATATGGCAGAGTCCCAGCTACTGTATCCTGTGCCCCCCCTCACTTAGCACTCCACACCTTCATGAATGGTGTGGAGTGTAGGCACCTCCCAGATACCCCCCTGAACTATCTGCATGCATAGCTGCATGAACAGCTACCGATCAAGTGTGAAGGGGGTATGCGTCTCTTATGAGAATGCTACCATGAGTCAGCAGGAACCCTGTGCATGGTATTGTAACTTAGGTTTGCCTGTACACTGCAGATCCATGGGGCATAGGTAAGCTGCACCCTAATGCATAGGCCCCATTGCATTCCAGAAATGATGCATGCATCAAAATGTTTTCATGTTTGTCACTTTTTGACATAAATCAGATTAAGTGTCATAAATGCAATGTTTGAAAATATGCTGCAAACTTTGTGATGCATTTACTGTGATGCAGCTACACAGGAAAATGATGCAAGGGCTGAATCCAACATTTTGAAAATCACATAAAAAGAGTTTATCTGACTGCTCTCTGTACTGGCATATTTTTTTATGACAATTAGATGTTTTTGGTGCAGTATTAGTCACTGCTGAGCAATTTAAATCACAAATTGTAGTGAGGAAAAAATAATGTGATCTACTAGGAATTGAACCCAGGCTCCTGGAATACCATCTGAGTGCCATAACCACTGAATCACAGGCTCACATGGGCAGACCTGGAGTTTCCAGAACACTTCCATTATCTGCTATTGCATATCCTACAACTAGGAATAGTAAAGATGACATTTAGATGCTTTTTGGTGCAGTATTAGCAATTGCCGAGCAATTTAATTCACAAACTGCTGTGAGAAAGAAATAATGTGACCTACTGGGAATTGAACCCAGGTTCCCAATACACTGTTGTGGTGCTCTGTTTTATATGTAAGCAGTTCTGAAGTACAGCCTCATTTGTTACAAAATCTCGAGGACAGTGAAAGTAAGGGAAACCTTTGCATCAATTTTTAACCAGTCATGATCGCTTATCGCTAAACATTCTAGATATTCTGATGTATAAGCAATAAGACATTATGAACTGCTGGTAGTTATGGGTTAATGCATGCCCCAGGTGCATTGTTAGGTGCCTGGGAAGTGGGTTTAACCATGGCTAAGCAACACTTCAGAATATTCTACTATGCTTATAAAATAGGTACTTCTAATATACTAAACGTTTTTATAATATGTAAAAATTAAAAGTAGTCGCTATTCCTATTTGTGCCATTCTCTACAAAAGGATAATTTAGTTGTACCTTACAAATGCCTTGTTTACATTAGCTGTACTTGTGCATGGTTTTGTTGCCAGAAGATGTATCTGTAAAAAAAACAGTATTCCTGGTTTTGATGTTTATAGTTTTATAGTGAGATGAAATGGTGAGATTAAATTGGGGCTGATGGTGGAAGTAAGATTGTGTGGTTCCTATTGCAGCTGCTGGGACAGACTGACAGATGGGACAAGTTGGTGTGGGAACATCAGACATACCGTGAGAGAATGGCTGATTAGGCAAGGCAGCTGGTTGAGCATTGGTTATTACGGATCAGCAGATATGATGGAGTAATTCTTACCAGTGAGCCTTAGGAATGGGAGTAATCAGAAGGTGTGGTTTTCTTGTACAGAGAGCACAGCACTCTCTGATCGAATGAGCAGAAGCGGCACTGTTCAGCAACATATTGAGTAGTAGCAGTACTACTGGAGTGGGTTACAAAGATGCATATAAATTGTTGAACAGGTGAGCCTTAGGAATGGGAGTAATTAGAAGGTGTGGTTTTCTCGTACAGAGAGCACAGTACTGTCTGATGGAATGAGTGGAAGCCGCACAGTTCAACAACATATGGAGTAGTAGTAGTAGTAGTACTGGAGAGGGTTACAAAGATGCGTAAAAATTGTTGAACATGAGAGCAGAGTTTTATTTTCTAGTACTTGTTAATATGCTTGAGTAGAGTGGTGGCTATATACTCAACAAGAAAGTGGGGTGGACTCTGTCCAGCTTGAGCAGAATGAATCGATTCAGCACCCCTACTTACAGGCCTGTATTGTAACAAACAGAAAAGTACAAAGAAATGACTTTAAATATTGGTTTTATATTTTTGTGTGTGCGAGGTTTTAGCGAGAGGTGGGAGGTTACTGAGATGAGGTAAAAATCATACTTGTAATGTTATGGCAAATATGGTGCATGAGGTGTTTTTTACCTCACCAGCATGGTTGCCAGAACATTTTTTGGTGTACAGTGTTCAGATTTTTTAAGGATTTGGGTTAATGTACCTCTTGGCCAATCTGTATACAGCCACTTCCCTACCCACTTTATGAAAATGAATATGCCCTAGGAGACTACTGTTATAGTTACAAGAGTGTTTTCATATGCATTCTTAAAGGGGACAGGAATTGAGTACTTATGTGCAGCTGTTTGAATTGTCTCTATTTTTCATAAATGATATTCATACTTCTAAAGGATCCCTATTTTAACTGTGCCTGAACAAAATCTGAAGCTGTCAGTTGCGTTCTATATTGTTTTCTTTGTATGGACAACATTCTGTGCAGTTTGTTTCATGGAACCAAGAATTTGGAGTTTTGGCTATGTCACTTCATGGTTTCAGAAATGTGAGCGTGAACTGAATCAGTACAGTGCTCACATTTCTGAAACCATGAAGTGACATAGTCAAGACTCCAAATTCTTGGTTCCATCAAAGGAACTGCACAGAATGTTGTCCATACACACAAAACATTATAGAGCATAACTGACAGCTTCAGCATTTATTCAGGCACAGTTAAATGGGGATCCTTTAGAGGTATGAATATAATTTATGAAAATAGAGACATTACAAGCAGCTGTACATAACTAATCAATTACTGTCCCCTTTAAACAATCGCTGTCAACCCTGTTTGCGTCTTCTTATTTCTATATGATACCCCCACATTTCATGATTTCTTTTCTTCTCTAAAACTCATAGAAGTTGTTGGTTGTTTTATCTCCTTCCTTCCTTTCTTAGTAGAGCTAAAATGCACAGGGATGGTGCAATTATACCCAATTGTGTTTTGCTTCAAATTTCTGATCTGTTCTTATGGCACACATCCTGAACATTAAAAACACCCCAAACAGTGCAGCCACTCATGATACAATAGTCTCCCCTCCTCACACAGCATCATGAGTGGTTAGATTGTGTTAGAGGCATCCCCAGATCCAGGAAAGTTGCAGTGGAAGTTGATCAAAGAATGTAAACAGACACAGCAGGTTAGCAGTTCTGACACCCTAAAGCAAATAATAGCACTCTTGCAACTAATGTGTCAACTGTATTGATTAAGGATGGTCAGTAATGTAGCAATGCGTTTTTAAAATCCTCCTGCAAATGCACCAATATCCAAGGCACATGCACATTAGATACCCTACATAATTACAGTGTCTCATGCACAGGGGAAAGAATCACTCTGACTGGTCAAGAGATAGCTCTCTCACTCTATACATAAGAAGATCCCCCATGCAAACAGTTCAAAATTTCTGAAGTTTCAAGTTAAGTTGGCACAGTCCATTTCTCACACAGGGGTTTCTCTTATTTCATATTTATATGTACAGTTACTGTGCCTTTTATGGTTATGAGTGTGCATTCTCAAATCCTTATTGTAAGAGTATTGTAAAGCTGAGCAGTTCTGGCACACAAAGGACTTGAGAAGAAAAGTTGATAACTATAATGAACACTGTGCATGGGATAGACATAAAGGAATTCTGGAGGTCAAGGGTAAGGGGCAACAGACTTCTAGAAAAACATAAACTGAACTTACAAGCTCAAATGGGCAAATTGGGTGGGCCATAGGCCCTTATCTGCCAACACTGTCTATGTATCTATGTATGTATACTAGAGCTGTACACATAAACATATTATAAGTCATGATGAAGATTTCTGTTTTTTGGAAAAAATTGAACTTCCGGATATCAGATCAGAGGACAGCTGGGAGAGTTACTGAGTGTCCATGTGGATGTTCTCCTCCCATAAAGGTTTGGCACAACACTGTTCTTAGAGCATCTCCTGGTGGTAGGTTGAGGAGGCATGCTCACTTGGTTGACCATGCATTGTGCATTCCCTTACCCCAGGACATCGCAGTGTGAGCATGCATCAGAGGCAGGGGTGGAAGTAGCTGGGAGGAAAAGGGTAATTGGCAGGCACAGCATGTCAGATGACAGGCACATATTGTTCCCACCTGTGTCACCAGGCCTCTTCTTGCCCTGGCTCCTCCCCAAGCTATCTCCACCAATTTTCTAGGGGGCTTCTCCCACCAACATGCTACCATCAGGGTGCCAGGAGGGGGGGCTTCTCTACAGGGATAAGCCGGAAACATAAGCAGAATGAATCACCTTGGGGAGCATGGATTATGAAGTCCAGAAGCAGGAGCTCAGTCCATTGGGAAGCTGTGGACACTTGGGCTCCTAAAGGAATGGGGTTCTGGGGACAAGTGGGAACATAAAAAAGAGAATTTGAATTATAAATCAAAATGTTTTACTTTGCAGAAAATTAGAGAATCCCTATGTGTAAGAAATGAACTATGCCAAATGAACATAGACCTTCAAAGTACAGTATATGCCACTTATATCGGCTCCTGATGTAGCGGACTTCCGCTTCTAATGTACATTTAGCCAAAAGCCATTTGCTATTCTGGCTATGTTAAAAATGACTGTTAAAGCGGACCTTTAATTCCTGCAGTACCGTCCAATTAGTTCAAGCAATGAAGCAAACAAAACCCAGACAGAAAAAAATCTCCCCAAAACCCCCATTTTTAAGTTTTGTAATTTTATTTTTTTCTATGTTGGTCCCCCAAACCCTGGTCTGGTCCACCAGTCCTCAGCACGGGGGGCACTCAACAAATTGACATGCTGGCACCAGTGGCACTCTCAGGGCAGCAGCCACGTCGTCATGACCGTCGGGTAGGAGACAGAGTCTGGGCTCATCGTCGATCATCGATTGACTCACTACTACTCACTCAGACCTGGTTGATCTCTGAGTCGGATGGACTTCCGCAGCTTAAGGAGTGGGGTAGTGGGACTTCATCTCCTGGAACTAGCCATGGAGAACCTGGAGCTCCCGTTATCTAAGGAAGCCTGGAGTACTGTAGTGTGTGGGTGGTAGGAAAAGTGCACACCTCGGGGACAGTCTGCCAGCTTATTTGCAGAGAGATCTTACAGGATTCATTTGGGAGCATCTTCCATCGGAAAAAAATGGACGGTGCTTCATCAGAGAAATCTGTACCTCCATGAGAACTGTACTTTGTTCTGGTATGCAGCCTTTGATAATTCATCTGAGCCTTACTGTTTTTACCCTGAGTGCTATCTTTTATTGAACTCTTTCAAATAACTGGTTTAGCGCTTTTGTTTGTTTTTATTTTTTATGCCATTTAAATAAAGTTTATAGAGTTTTTTTTGCAGATTGCAACTAAGTCCGAAAAGGACTGCAAATCACTACCTTTGTTATACTCAGCGCTTGCCTTACTTCTCTTTACACTCTGCGCTCGCTTTTTTGGTATTGAGTGGGGATATTGATATAACGGACGGCGCATTTAATGGACAGATTGACGGTTGTCAAATCAGTCCGTTACAAGCGGCATATACTGTATAAGATTTATACGCATGATAGACCCTTTTCTGGTTATAAGTATCTGATGTGTTTAGAAATAAACAATCCTGGTTGCCAAGAATTCCATCATGATTTATAAAAACCTTAAGAGAACCCAGAACTGTCATAATATACTGTAGTTCAGGTCTGCAGAGAAGTAAGTAATCATTTTCAATGTGGAGAATATCTTTTTTGCTCCAATGCATGGGTTGCTGTCTATGGTCAGCCCTTAAAGAATTAATAATTTTTCAAAAGTAGGAAAGGCAAGGTCTTGACTCTTGCATTTTCAGATGGAGGGAAGGAACTGCAGTACTTGCAGGATCTAAGTTAATGGGGACTGGAAGCAATCATCTGGCATGATAGGTTTGCATCACACCTTTTCATTGTTCTCTCACCTATCGGACACTTCTGATGGAAGTGTGCCCATGTTGCCATTCTAGGACGGGGGGTGCCAGCACATTTTTGTAATCAACCTACAGCATGTACACCAAACCCTTTGTTTAGAGGTCAGATTTGATGTTTATACATGAAACATAGTGGGCATTGATATTTGCCTATTTGCCTTGGCTACTGGTCCTCTAGTCCTGTATGCACAGTCATTAGCATGCTTTTGAGCTCCACATGGAACATGTAAATAAATAATTATTTTGTAGTAGCCTCACATGCAGTTAAGAAAGTGCTTATTCAGGACAGTATAAGAACATACAAATATATGAAGGGGATAGCAGAATAAGGCTTTTCACTCTGTCAAGTCTGTTCATATCGTAGAGTTCTCAATTTCTGTTAGGGAATCTGCCCCACCCCCAACCAACACTCCATCCCTTCTGGTCATACCCCTTTTGACCCTGACTTTCTCCATAACTATATCCCAACCTATTTTGAAACCATCCACTGTTGAAGAGATACCACTTCCTTGGTTGCCAGTTCCAACCCTGTCACCATCCTATCTATGAAGAAATGCCTCCCGATCTCCCTCGTAAACCTCCCTCCCTTAATCTTAAGGTAATACCCCCTCATGTTTTTGTTCTCACTGAGCCTGAAGATGATCTCCTTGTCCATCCTGTTTATACCTTTCAAATACTTGGTTTCAGTCATGTCCCCCTCTCCCTCCTCTCCTCCAGTGAGTACATGTTCAGTGCCTCCAGCTTCTCCTTGTATGTCTTGCCCTGCTGACTCTTAACAATCTTTGTTACCCTCCTTTAGACCTCCTCTAGCAGGTTTATGTCCTCTTTAGTTAGGGACACTAGTATTGAACACTTTACTCCAGGTGCAGCCATACCAGCTACCTGTACAATGGCTGTATTACCTCTTCCAGGCTTCTGCTGATCCCTTAAGCTATGCAGACCAACAGGCTATTGGCATTGGCTGTTGCCTTCCTGCATTGTGTGGAGTGCTTCAGTTTGCTAGTGATCAACATCCTCAGATCCTTTTCCTCTTCAGATTTGGTCACCATGACCCCTCTGGAGCTGTACTCTGCCTTCAGTTTCTTGGCTCCATTGTGTATAACCTTGCACTTTTAGTACTGAAGCCAAGTTGCCAAATTTGGGACCACAACTTGAGCTTAGTCAGATCTTCCTTTAGGTCCCATATGCTCTCTGCTGTATTCACCCTTCCACATTGCAGTGCCATGTGGAAATGAGCACATCTTGCTATCTGTGTCTTCCTCAGTGTCACTGATGAAGATATTAAAGAGCACTGGACCAAACACCAAGCCCAGTGGGACCCCACTGATGACATCCCTATCACCTAAGAACTCCCCCTCACAATGACCTCTTGGGCTCTGCCTTTCAGCCAGCTAGCTACCCACGCACCCAGTCAGCTTCTGACCTTCCCCCAGATCCTCCAACATCTTGATCAGTCTCTTGTGGAGACCAGAATCAAAGGCTTTGCTAAAGGCCAAGTGGTGAATAGCCTCTGCTTGGCCTTTGTCCACTGTTTTAATTACCCAGTTAAAGAAGTCATAGAAACATAGACTTTGACATCAGATAAGGACCGCTTGGCCCACCTAGTCTGCCCATTTCCCTACCTAGAGGATAAGCTGCAGATCCTATTTAACCAACAGCCTATTTCTTCCTACCCCCCACAAAAATTGCCTTATGCCTGTCCCATGCATTCTTGAATACTCCCACAGTTTTAGACCCCACAACCTCCTCAGGAAGGCTGTTCCATGCATCCATCACCCTCTCTGTGAAGAAATACTTCCTTACATTGCCCCTGGAGCCATCCCCTCATCTTCAAATTGTGTCCCTTGTTCTTGCACATATCTTTTTCTGAAAGATGCTACCCTCTTGGACTTTGTTGATTCCACTGAGGTACTTAAATGTTTCTATCATGTCCCCCATCCTCCTTTCCTCAAGGATATACATATTAAGCTCCTTTAGTCTCTCCTCATATGGCTTCTCTTGCAGACCCTGCACCACTTTAGTTGCCTCCTCTGAACTGCCTCCATCCTGTCTATGTCCTTGCTAAGATGGGGTCTCCAGAACTGGATGCAGTACTCCAGATGGGGTCTCACCAACTGTCTGTACAGGGGATAACAACTTCCTGTTTTCTGCTGGTGACACCTCTCCCTATACATCCCAGTATCCCCCCAGCCCTCCCTACCGCCTTCTTGCATTGCTTGCCAACCTTAAGGTTATCTGATGTGAGTACCCCTAGGTCTTTTTCCATTTTTGTTGTTGTTACTACCTCCCCCCCATTGTGTAATCTTCCCCTGGGTTTTTATTTCCCAGGTGCATTACTTTGCACTTCTTTGCATTGAATCTAAGCTGCCATACTTCAGACCATTCCTCCAACCTTGCCAAGTCCCTTCTCATCCTTTCCACGCCTCCTTGTGTATCAACTCTGTTGCAGATCTTTATGTCATCTGCAAAGGGCATACTTTCCTTCCAGTCCCTCTGCAATGTCACTTATAAAGACACTAAAAAGGACTGGACCCAGTACTGAACCCTGCGGTACCCCACTAGTAACCCCTCTTTCTTCAGAGTGGACTCCATTTACAATTACCTTCTGTGTCCTGTTGTTCAGCCAATGTTTAACCCAGGCTACCACCTTGGGACCCACTCCCAGGCTGGTTAATTTGACTACTAATCTTTTTGTGGGACTGTGTCAAATGCCTTGCTAAAGTCTAGGTAGGCCATGTCCACAGCCCCTCCCTGATCTATTACTTTGGTCAACCAGTCAAAGAAATCAATTAAATTCGTCTGACGTGACCTTCCCACTGTGAACCCATGCTGCCTTGGGTCCTGTGCCCCACTGGCCTCTAGGTGCTCAACAGTTTTTTCCTTCAGTAGTGATTCCATCACTTTCCCTACCACAGAGGTCAAACTGACAGGTCTGTAATTTCCTGCCTCCATCTTGGTCCCACATTTGTGAAGGGGAATCACATCTGCCTTCTTCCAGTCCTCAGGTACCACGCCATCCTCCCATGATTTGTTAAAAAGTGTAGTCAGTGGTGTCACTAGTTCTTTTCTTAATTCTTTTAGAATTCTGGGGTGAATTCCATCTGGCCCCATTGCTTTGTCCACCTTCAGTTTTAGGAGTTCTTTCAGAACCCTTTCTTCTGTGAAAGGACTGGGATCAGGCAAGTTTACATGGCATGGTCTTCAAGCCATAAATCCATGTTGCCACTCATCTTGGAAGCCATCCTTTTCCAGGTATCCTACCAGCCTCTCCTTAAGTATGGCCTCCATGAGCTTGCACATGATTGTGGTCAGGCTGACTGGTCTTTAGTTACCTGGGTCATCTCTGGATCTTCTATTATGGAACAACACTACATGTGCCCTTCTTAAGTCCTGAAGCATCACCCCAGACTCAAGGGGACTATTGAACTGGTCAGACATGGGGTCCACAAGTTCCTCTGCCAGCTCACTCAGCACTCTTTGATGTATGGTGTTGGGGCATGGGCACTTGTCTATCCTCAGGGCTAACAAACCTTTCCTCACCCTATCCACCTCTATTATTCCATCCGTGCCCACCTCCTCACCCCCCCCCTTCCCTCCTTGCTCCTTGCTGCACTGGGATATCCCTCTCCTTAGTGAAGACCAAACAGAAGTACAATATTCATTCAGTACTTCTGCCTTGTCCCCATTTGCTTCCACCCACACCTCCCTTTATCACTTTTCTTAGTATTGCACCTAACAAGGTCTTTCTCTCCTTTTTTAATCTCTTCAGCTAGCTGCAATTCTTTCTCAGCTTTAGCCTGCCAGACTGCCTTTCCTGCTTTACTATCCTTTCTCTGATAACATTTCCTGTCCTCCTCTCTCTGGGTCATTTTCTGTATGAAACCACTACCTCTTCTTTCCTACCCCTACCTCTGTCCCATCTGTACAGTTTTATTTATTTATTTGTTGAGTAATTGAGCAGGGGGAGATACCTAATCCAGTCAATAGAAGCACTCTGGATAGGGGGATTGATATTAGTCCTTTCACAGAAGAAAGGGTTCTGAAAGAACTCCTAACACTGAAGGTGGATAAAGCAATGGGGTCTGATGGGATTCACCTCAAAATTCTAAAAGAACTAAGGGAAGAACCAGTAACACCACTGACTACTTTTTTTAATAAACCATGGGAGGATGGTGTGGTACCAGAGGACTGGAGGAGAGCAGATGTGATTCCCCTTCACAAAAGTGGGAGCAAGACAGAGGCAGGAAACTAAAGACCTGTCAGTTTGACCTCAGTGGTAGGGAGAATGATGGAATCACTCCTGAAGGAAAGAATTGTTGAGTACCTAGAGGCCAGTGGGGCACAGCCCCAAGGTAGCATGGATTCACAGCTGGAAGGTCATGTCAGACAAATCTAATTGATTTTTTTGACTGGGTGATCAAAGTAGTAGACCAGGGAGGGGCTGTGGATATGGCCTACCTAGACTTTAGCAAGGCATTTGACACAGTCCCACACAAAAGATTAATAAACAAATTAGCCAGCCTGGGAGTGGGTCCCAGGGTGGTAGCCTGGACAAAACACTGACTGTACAACAGGAAACAGAGGATAATAATAAATGGAATCCACAGTGAAGAAAGGGGGGTTACTAGTGGGGTACCGTGGGATTCAGTACTGAGGTCGTTCCTTTTTTAATGTCTTTATAAGTGACACTGCAGAAGGACTGGAAGGAAAAGTTTGACTCTTTGCAGATGACACAAAGATCTGCAACAGGGTTCATATGTAAGGTGGGGTGGAAAGGATGAAAAGGGACTTGGCAAGGTTGGAGGAATGGTCAAATGTATGGCAGCTTAGATTCAACACAAAGAAGTGCAAAGTAATGCACCTGGGAAACAAAAACCCATGGGAAGAGTACACAATGGGGGGATACTGACAACAAAAATGGAAGGAGGACCTGGGGGTAGTCATATCAGATGACCTAAAGGTGGGACAGCAATGTGAGAAGGCAGTAAGGAGGGCTGGGGGATATTGGGATACATAGGGAGAGGCATCACCAGTAGAAAATAGGAAGTTGTTGTCCCTCTGTGCAGACAGTTGGTAAGACCACATCTGGAGTACTGTGTACAGTTCTGGAGACCCCATCTCCACAGGAGGGGAACCAAAATGGTGCAGGGTCTGCACCAAAAGACATGTGAAGAAAGACTAAAGGAGCTTAAGATGTATAGCCTCGAGGAAAGGAGGGAGAGAGGGGGCATGATAGAAACTTTCAAATACCTCAAGGGAATCAACAAAGTCCATGAGGATAGCATCTTTCAGAAAAAGAGATGTGCAAGAAAAAGGGGGCACAATTTTAAGATGGGGGGGTGGCTCAGAGGTAATGTGAGAAAGCATTTATTCACAGAGAAGGTTGTAGATGTATGGAACAGCCTTCCTGAGTAGGTAGTAGATTCAAAAACAGTGGGGGAATTCAAGAATGCATGGGACAGACATGAGGCAATTCTAGTGGGGGTAGGAGGAAATAGGCTGTTGGTTAACTAGGATCTGCAATTTATCCATTAGGTAGGGAAATGGGCAGACTAGGTGGGTCAAGTGGTCCTAATCTGCCATCAGATTCTATGTTTCTATGTTTCTATGATTGATTGATTGATTGATTGATTTGTATCATATCTTACCAGGTAAGCAAGCAGTCAGACAGACCGGTTTCAGTTGTAATCTTGAGGGGGCAGGAAAGAAAATCAAGAAAAAACAGTAAAACAGTTTCAATAGAAGCGATGTACAAAGTCAACATAAATTCCGATTCTCAAGTACAACTTTAGATACAGGCCAAGAAGGGTGCACTATTTCAACATAAATGATATACAAAGTCAATGTATAAGTCCCCTTCCTTTCAAGCTAAATGGCACCATCATCATGAATTTAAGGTGTTAGCCTAATGTAATGCACTTGACCTGTCCATTGTGACCTCTGTAAACGACTGTACTCACATGCTGCACTTAATATGTTATTTCTGTTGTTTGCTATTCACCGCTGCCAATATTGTATTAATGCTTGCTATTGTATGCATGTATGTATTTCCACTACCCTTTTCCCCAAGATGCACTGTGAGATGAGCAACTTGTTGTTCAATGTGCCTTTCTTGGTGAAACATTTCAATAAATAAATAAATAAAGTGTAAATACAGAGTTACAGGTTCAAATGCAGAAACAGGCCCTGGAGGGTGCAAATAAATATCACATGTTATACAACTCTTGGGGAAGACTTATCTCAGACATGGTCACAGAAGGACTAAAGAAAAGTGAGACTAGGTTGGCTCTAATATTGGAACCCCTAGTAAGGAATTATGTGACACCTCTAGAACAATTTGGACAGGTGAAGGTGGCCTTGAAGTAATCCTTGAGCTTAGGCTTCACAGACTGGAGACTAGTTATGGTAGTACGAAAAGGGGTAAAGTTTTTCCATAAGTGAGAAAGTCTGTATCTGACAGAGGCTTATCAGCAGTGAGTCTACACTGAGGAATTTCTTTTTCCATCCTTGGACCATAAGGAGTATGATGAATTGGAGAAATGAGTGAATAAACTACTGTTATACCCCGGTAATTTCCCAGACCAGTATTTGCACCTAGCAAAACAATATGGTGATATTGCCTCAAGGGAGGCAGGGCAGAGTCTAGGTCCTTATACATAGTGCAGTTCTGGGTACCAGTAGGGAAGCCCAAAACAAATCTACAGAGGACATTGGAAAGACTGGTGAATTTAGCTAGGATGAAATTGGAG